>CM057460.1:25913945-35913945 GCA_030035585.1 Dugong dugon | reverse complement strand
TACAAGTAATGCTGTGATGTATACTCCCCCCTCCCCCCCCACCATGGGGAAGACCATAAAGAAATATAAAGAAAACAAGGAGAGCTTTGGGCAAACCAAAGCATTTTCCATTCTGCTCCAACATATGTTGGGACCCTTGTCTTGTATGGACATCTGTTAAAACAGCAAGTGCCGTTCTCCAGCATAGTGCTCTGATGCTTGCTTTCAGGGAGGAGGAAATGATTGTCCCTTGCAACCTCACATTCTGATTCTCAAAGTAAATTTTAATTTATAGAATCCATTGCTTGGTTGGGATAGCACATCCTTCTTGGGGAAGACTTCAGTTTTCTACTTGTACACACTGTATTGCGCTGACCTCCAATGTTCACTGTACTGTTTTCCTTGATCCAAGCCATGTGAGGTACTTGGTATAAGACGATGCAATGTAAGAGCTGTTGTACTGGTACTTACGCGTAGCATTGATAAGTTCTCATGTACTCTGAATGAAGAAACCTTAGCAAACTTAGTTATGATTGAGAACTGTGGTGTTGATTGAGAGCACTAAGAATATAATTAAGGCATATTCTTACCGAATTCATAGCATGGCTATTAGCTCCTCTCTGATTCCTTTAACATTTTGTTGGGATATTCTGAATCTAGTAGAAATTATGCAACTCCCTACTCTACCCATTGTTTTAAATTTTATTATAGTTTTCCTGGAACCTAATTGCCACATAGTTGATTTAGGAAAAATAGTGCCTGAGAAAAGTAAGACGAATACAGGGACTTTGAGATTAAAAGTTTTTTTTTTTTTTCAGACAATGACATAAAATCACATCTCATATTAATATTCTCTCTCTCTGTCTCCCTCATTGCTATTTGAATGGGCCAAGAATTACATTCTGAAGAAAATCTTGTTTCTGCCTATGAGTTTATAACCAGTTGGTTCGTCTCTGAGCAAAGTGATGATCTTTAGGTAACCTGAATTTCACAAGAGAATATGAAGAGAGGTATATTTAACATAAATGGGCTCTGCATTTACCTGGCAACCTAAAATATCTACATTCTGGATACCTAGCAGAGAGCATAATTCCAAACTGCCAACCTCTCAATGTTTTCAAAAGCTTGGCAGAAAAAACAAATGCTTATGGGGGACTGTCTGAGAGAAAAGCAGTAAATTTATTTCTGTGAATCAGTGATTCTTGACAAAATGGGGAGAAATGGTAGAGAAAGAAGAAAGAAAGACGAAAGGGGGAAAATTCAAAGTCCTCTCTCTAGGAGAGCCTGGTTCCCAAGATAAGGACCATTTTATGGTGATCAAAATTATTATTATCCATTGCTTCCCTCAGATGTTGTTGTGGATAAAATTTGAGAACAATTGCTTGAGATACATTAAAATAGGAGCTACAAACTGGAGACCACCTGGCCAAATCCAGTTTGTGACATGTTCTCTTTGCCTAGTCTCTCTCTCTCTCCCTCTTTTTCTCTGTATGTGTTTGTGCAGAGTAGAACCGCACTCCATAGGGTTTTCAAGGCTGTGACCTTTCGGAAGCAGATTGCCAGACCTTTCTTCCAAGGCACTTCTGAGTAGGTCTGAACTACCAACATTTTGGTTAGTAGTGAAGATCTTAACCATTTGTGCCATCCATCCCTACACGGCAACAAATGCTGGGAACTGAGCAACAATTCACTCTTTGGTCACTTCCTTATTACTTCTTGTTACCTTATACCTGGCCCACTTCACAGATTCAGGTTACCTGTCTGATCCCTGCTGGCATTGAAGTTTACAACTCCTGGGTGACAGCATAACTCTAGAGTAAGCCAAAGGAACAAAGACCTGGGTACTTGGGTTACATCATTTTGCTTTTTAGAATTGGTTTTCTGGATTGGTGCTTTAGCCTGATGCCATAAGCCTTGTGACACAAAGAAACAACTCTGCAGAACTCACCTCCCAAGTTTACTATAGGAATATTTTCTTCATTATTTTGGACATTTTATAAATATAGTAGCTAAGCGGATGGACTCTGGAGCCAGACTGCCTGGAATACAACCCCAAATTCTCCATTTCCTACCTGAATAACATTTGGCGTGGTGTTTTAGCTCACTATGATTCAATATTCTCATCTACAAAATGGAGATAGCAATAATACCACCTGCTTAGGATTTTTGTTTAAGGTTAAATGAATTAAGTTATGTAAAATGTTTAGGACAGTACCTAGAATAGACAGGTGTTTGATAAGTAATACCATTATTATACTATTACTATTAGTATTACCTCCTGTCTCAGAATTGGAGCCCTGGTGGCGCAGTGGTTAAGAGCTACGGTGCTCTACAGCTGCCTACCAAAAGGTCAGCAATTCAAATCCACCAGCAGCTCCTTAGAAACGCTATGGAACCAAATGAGATGTTTCAGCCAACAAATGCAGCACTGGAGCTGCTCACTCGTCTATGCCAAGAAATTGGAAAGACATCTACCTGGCCAACCAACTGGAAGAGATCCATATTTGTGCCCATTCCAAGGAAAGATGATCCAACAGAATGCGAAAATTATCAAACTATATTATTAATATCACATACAAGTAAAATTTTGCTGAACATCATTGAAAAGCGACTGCAGCAGTGTAATGTCAGGAACTGTCAGAAATTCAAGCCAAATTCAGAAGAGGACATAGAATAACAGGTATCATTGCTGATATCAGATGGATTTTGGCTGAAAGCAGAGAATACCAGAAAGATGTTTACCTGTGTTTTATTGACTATGCAAAGGCATTCAGCTGTGTGGATCATGACAAATTATGGATAACATTACAAATAATGGGAATTTCAGAACACTTAATTGTGTTCATGCGGAACCTGGACATAGATCAAGAAACAGTCGTTCGAACAGAACAAGGGAATACTTTGTGGTCTAAAATCAGGAAAGGTGTGTGTGGGGGTTGTATTTTTCACCATACTTATTCAATCTGTATGATGTGCAAATAATTAGAGAAGCTGGACTATATGAAGACGTACACAGCATCAGGATTAGAAGAAGATTCATTAACAACCTGCGATATGCAGATGACACAACTTTGCTTGCTGAAAGTAAAGAGGACAGACCCTAAACGAGATGGATTGACACAGTGGCTGCAACAATAGGCTCAAGCATAACAATTATGACGATGGCACAGGACAGAGCAGTGTTTCCTTCCGTTGTACATAGGGTCACTATGAGCTGGAACCATCTGGAGGGCACCTAGCAACAACAATATAAAACAAATCGCAACACATGTGAGAAAGGTGCTTCTTAGTTCATTCAAGTACAGGGGACCAAATGGGCAACTCCTGCCCAAAGGCAAGACCAGAAGGCAAGAAGGGACAGGAAAACTGGATGAATGAACACGGGGAACCCAGGGTAGAAAGGGGTTGAGTGCTGACACACTGCAAGGGTTTCAACAAATGTCACCGATAATTTGTGTGTAAATTTTTGAATAAGAAACTAATTTTCACTGTAAACTTTCACCTAAAGCACAATAAAATTTTAAAAAATAGTGTCAAAAAAAGACAAGAAACCCTATATAGCAGTTCTATTCTGTCCTGTAGGGTCGCTATGAGTCGGACAGGTTTTTTTTGGGTCTCAGAATTAGGAATAACCTGCTATTTCTATTTTATGGATAACCTAAAACTTGTAACCAATCACATTTGTGTCTCTTCTTAGCTGCTAGAAAGCTTCATGTCAAATTTGAGGTATCTATCTGGTAAATATATTCATATGTACATACGTACATATGTACATAAGTATATATCTATATACAAGTTATATATAGATACATAGAGATAGATAGATGAGAGATTCCTGCTCCCATCTTATTTTCTTAGACTTCATTTTCCTCTGTATAATTCCTAATTACTCTGGATTATTTTTATTTTGATGTGTTATGTGCACTTTTCCAAGTCACCTTAATTCCCTTTTGAAACAATACAGGACCTAAAAATAAACCAATGAGGAAATACATGTAAACTCTCTGAAATGGACAAGTATGACAGTAAAACTAATTATTTTCCAACATGAATTTCATGTGAAGTTTACTTTTCTACTCATAGTCGGAGCTTCCATTTATTTTCAACTCAGTCTTTTAGCTTTCGGGATAAACTGATCCAGTCATCTTCAACAGCAGCACTCCAGCAAGTTCCTGCAGTCATGTTATTTCCCAGATGTTTTCAAACATATTGTGTTGCTGCAAATTGATTTTTTGCTTGTCTTTAAAGTAACCATCTGAGTGCCCTATGCCCATTTGGCCTTTTTCAGGTCACCAAAGGCAAATGTTTGTATATTTAAGTTTGCTGTATGAAACAATACTAATAGCAATGACTCTATATGTCTTGTGTAAAATAGATTATTTCACTGGTATAAATAAATCCTATTTGGATACGATCAACCTCCTAAAGTTTACAAGCCAAGAAACTGAACACAGTGCTTGGAGGATTTCACTAAAGTCATATAATACTTGTTCTTTTTGTTGTTAGGTGCCATTGAGTCAATTCCAACTCATAGTGACCCTATGTACCACAGAACGAAACACTACTAGGTCCTGTGCCATCCTCATGATTGTGTTATGCTTGAGCCCATTGATGCAGCCACTATGTCAATCCATCTCGTTGAGGGTCTTCCTCTTTTTCAGTGATGCTTTACTTTACCAAGCATGATGTCCTTCTCCAGGGACTGATCCCTCCTGATAACATGTCCAAAGTATGTATACTTGTATATTACTTGAGTGTGGGTAAATATTCTGATCATCTACTCTGAGGTCAGTAGAATGGCAGGGGTTTATTTTCTCTTTTCTTAATTTGTTGTTAAATGAATGGGACAAATCTTAGTATCTTATCAGCCATTTTTCATCATGGTAACAGAAACCACTCTACTGGGATTCAATACAGGGAACTGGCTACCAAACTGTTAGATGGGCTGGAGAAGCAAAAGGGATAAAGTGGCACTACCCAAAGTCTTCCTTCTCCTGTCTGTCAGTTTATTGTACTGTGGTGTCTTATGTGTTGCTATGATGCCAGATGCTATGCTACCAATATTTGAAATACCAGTAGGATCACACCTGGTGGACAGGTTTCAGGGGAAGTTACAGACTAAGACAGACTAGAGGAAAAGGCCTGGAGATCTACTTTCAAAAATGAACCGGTGAAAACTCTATGGATCAGAACAATATTGTCTGACTGGACTCAAACATGCCAATGATCCTGAAGATGGCACAGAACTGGGCAACATTTCGTTATGTTATATATAAGGTCACCATGGGTCAAAGCTGACTCTATGGCAGCTAACAACAAAAACTCAAAGGTTTATTAATCTTCCCACACCACTGACATTGATGGAGCCACTGTTTTAAATAGGATCCAAGGAGCCTACACTCCCACTGACGCTTCTATTGTTTTCCTTCTTCCCTCCTTCTAATCTCTTGTAAGAAACTCCCATTAGCAAAACTTAACTGCAACACAGCCAACTAAGGACTCTAGGAAATGCAGTTTTCAGGTATTCGACTTTGTGGATCATAACAAATTATGGATACTATTGCAAAGAATGGAAATTACAGAACCCTTAATTTTACTCATGAGGAACCTGTACATAGACCAAGAGGCGACTGTTCAAATAGAAGAAGGGAGTGCTGTGTGGTTTAAAGTCAAGAAAGGTGTGTGTCAGGCTTGTATCCTTTCACCATACTTATTCAATCTATATGCTGAGCAAATAATCTGAGAAGCTGAACTATATGAAGAAGAACATGGCATCAAGATTGGTGGAAGACTCATTAACAACCTGTGATATGAAGATGACACAACCTTGCTTGCTGAAGAAGAGGACTTGAAGCACTTACTGATGAAGATCAAAGACTACGGCCTTTAGTATGGATTACACCTCAACATAAAGAAAACAAAAATCCTCACAGCTGGACCAATAAGCAACATCATGATAAACGGAGAAAATATTGAAGTTGTCAAGGATTTCATGTTACTTGGATCCACAATCAATGCCTATGGAAGCAGCAACCAAGAAATCAAACCACACATTTCATTGGGCAAATCTGCTGCAAAAACCCTCTTTAAAGTGTTAAAAAACAAAGATGTCACTTTAAGGACTAAGGTGCACCTGACCCAAGCCATGGTGTTTTAAATCATCTCATATGCATGTGAAAGCTGGACAAGGAATAAGGAAGACTGAAGAAGAATTGATGCCTTTGAATTATGGTGTTGATGAAAAATATTGAATATACCATGCACTGCCAGCAAAACAGAGCCCTGGTAGTGCAGTAGCTCAGAGCTTGGCTGCTATCCAAAAGTCAGCCATTCAAATCCACCAGCCGCTCCTTGGAAACCCTATGGGGCAGTGGTACTCTGTCCTATAGGGTTGCTATGAGTTGGAATTGATACAACGGCAATGAGTTTGGTTGGTTTGGGGCCAGAAGAACGAACAAATCTGTCTTGGAAGAAGTACAGCCAGAATCCTCGTTAGAAACAGGGATGGTGAGACTTGCCTCATATACTTTGGACATGTTATCAGGAGGGATCAGTCCCTGGAGAAGGATATCATGCTTGGTAAAGTAGAGGGTCAACAAAAAAGAAGAAGACGGTCAATGAGATGGATTGACACAGTAGCTACAACAATGGGCTCAAGCATAAAAATGTGAGAATTGCGCAGGACTGGGCAGTATTTCATTCTGTTGTTATGTAGAGTTGTTAAGAGTCAGAACCAACTTGATGGCACCTAACAATAACCTGAAAATCAGGGTAGAATTAATCCAGGAGAGAATATAGAAGAGCTTATTTTACTGCCTGTAGCTCCATCCTCAGCCTTTCAATTACATCTAGCCATCTGTCCCTCGGTTTCTTTATAAAATATTTTGAGTTATATAATAACATTTATAACTAGAAATATTTTAGGTGATTTTGTTGCCAGCTATATGGTTTTCACCAATCTTTAATTTGTAAATTTTTTGATGAGAGAAAATACTTCATGCACCTCTCTATTTTTCTTTCTTTTTTTTCTTTTTAGCCACCTGAATTCCATGTTTCCTTGTAGGGGTAGAAACCATTAAATCCAAATACTTTCTCAGCTTTATTTATTTGGATTTGGTTTTTGTTTTTGCTTTCTGATTTTCATAAACATGCATTTATTTTTAACTGTCCTGTGTCAAAATACGTGTTTAAGTCCTTGGCTCCTATGTAAAAAATTATGGCTGATCAACTTTCATCTTGACTGCCAAAACATTCAGAAGAATTTGAGATTCTTAAAATGCAACATAAAATGAGTCCAGAAAGACTAAGGCAAATTTAAGCAGCAGTGTCAAAATTGCTCTGAACTCCATGCATGTAACTGGATGGGTGAGAATGAGCAGAATCTGAGTGGGAGGCTTTGTCTCTCTCTCCAGCCCTTTGTCCCCAGAAGGGTTTCTTGTCATTTTGGCAATGGTTGACAGGACTCAGTTGAGCCCTGATATGTATTGTGACTCCTGTAAGTGTTTCTGACATAACTGACATAGTCCTGGAGGCTCTTGACAAGTTTGTCAACCTAATGAATGGACTTAAAACCACAGTAAAGGTCATGTAAGTTGTTCAATGAAGGGTGCAAAATCCAGGTAACTAAATAATGGGTTCAGGATTATTCTGCTTGCATGAGAAAAATGTTGCTGATGACACTTAAGCAGGCCAAAAATCAATAAACAAAAATCATCTTTGAAAGAAATATTCATCTTTGGCAGCATAATGTAGCCCATGCCTTATGAATGGAATACATTTTTAAAAAGTTACTTGTAACATTTGTCTTCTCATTTATTATCATTTTTCTTTTGTGTATGCTATTGCTGGAATGCCAACCCTTTAGGCCTCTGAGGCTTTCTGGCACTATCTGAAGGGTTTAGGTTACTGGGGAGAATGTTTCCAAGTAAATGGAACAGTGACTACTAAGTTCACTGAAGTGAGGATTAGCCAGACTAATTACAATTACTTGGGATTATGCGTTTCAGGGGCAATGTTGTCTGTGGAAATCACCAGGGCCTCTGACACTCAAGTGTCAGTTTATTTGAGCAGAATCAAAAGGAACAACAACACTCAGTCTACATTTTGCAGGTTGGAAACAAAAATGATAATTGCAAATGTCTACAACTTATTAAATGAAATAAAATTACATTCTACTTTTTCTATTCTAATTCAAAGGTATGGAATTTGGCATTGCAGGCTGAGTCTATTTCAGTATCTAAATTGGACGAAGATTAATATTTAAGCCCATTTTTCTTGGTGCTCAGGTCTTTGGCACTGTATTAAATCTGTTATTCTAACTTCATAACATGGATTAGAACAATTCCAAATGCAGAGAGGTCTGTGTTTTTTATCTTGAAGCCTGTAAAGTAACTCAATCTTTTGCTCTCCTGGAGTGCAAAGGCAGAGAACAGTAGAGGTCTAATAATCACAACCTTGCCATGTGACGTAATGAAACTATTAGTTTATCCTGCTTTTTTGGAGGAAATTTAATCTGGAAATGAATCAAATTGAAGATACACTTCTTCTTTATTCCTATTTTCATTTAGTGTTAAAAGCTAGAAGGTTCATTAATGGAGTTCAGGCCCAATGATTCTCAATTTTTTCCTGAGAATGGAGTTTAGAGGTGACTAACGTTGGAGTGGAGCCTTGCTGGCGTAGTGGTTAAGTGCTATGGCTACTAACCAAAAAGATCAGCAGTTCAATCCACCAGCCACTCCTTGGAAACATTTTGGGGCAGTTCTACTTTGTCCTATAAGGTCACTATGAGTTGGAATTGACTCGACGGCAATGGGGTTTCAATGGGGTAATGTTGAAATAAGGAGCCCTGATGGCACAATGGTTAAGCACTTGGCTGCTAACAGAAAGGTCGGTGTCACCAGCCACTGTACAGGAGAAAGATGTGGCAATCTGCTTCCATAAAGATTATAATCTAGGAAACCCTAAGGGGCAGTTCTATTCTGTCCTATAGGGTTGCTATGAGTCAGAATCTACTTGATGGCACACAACAATGTAGGAATGATGGTGACATTAAGCACGTACAGCTCTGGGCCTCACACCTCTGCTTGGACCAGAGGAATTCTAATGTACACACATATATATACACACATATAAATATATACACACATATATACATGCACATACATATATACATATACATACATATACATATATATATATATATATATATATAAATTGTTGTTGTTAGGTGTTGTTGAATACTGCACAGTCCTGTGTCATCATCATAAATGTTGTTATGCTTGAGCCCATTGTGGTAGCCACTGTGTCATCCATCTTGTTGAGGGTCTTCCTCTTTTTCACTGACCCTCTATTTTACCAAGCATGATGTCCTTCTCCAGGGACTGATTCCTCCCAACAACATGTCCAGAGTATGTAAGATGAAGTCTCGACATCCTTCTTCTAAAAAGCATTCTGGTTGTTCTTCCTCAAAGACAGATTTGTTTGTTCTTTTGACAGCCATAGTATTTAATATTCTTCTCCAACACCATAATTCAAAGGCATCAATTCTTCCTTGATTTTTCTTATGTATTGTCCAGCTTTCACATGCATATATGGCAATTGAAAACAACTCCATGGCTTGGGTCAGGCACACCATAGTCCTTAAAGTGACATCTTTGCTTTTCAACACTTTAAAGAGAACTTTTGCAGCAGATTTGCCCAATGTAATGTGTCGTTTGATTTCTTGACTGCTTGTGACATGTCCCGGTGTGTGGTGCATATTGTTAACACACTCAGATGCTAACTGAAAGATTGAAGGTTTGAGTTCATCCAGAGGCACATTGGAAGAAAGACCTGGTGGTCTACCTCCGAAAAATCAGCTATTAAAAACCCTGTGGAGCACAGTTCTACTCTGACACACGTGGGGTTACCATGAGCCAGAATTGACTTTAAGGCAACTAGTTTTAACTAGTGAGATCAAAATGAATTCCAGTGCTAATGACCTCCTCTGCCTTTCAGATGAAGAAACCTGGCTCCAGAAAAGAATTTGGGCAACCAAGTTCAGAATTCAGATCTCCTGGGTCCTAATCTAGTGACATTTCTACTTTTTCTTTTCCCCATTCAATGTATGGTGTTTAATAGAATTTCTGATAGCACTGGAGACAAAATAGAATACCACTCTCATTCTTTTAATGATATTATAGTTAAATGAAACTGAAGACGTACAAATGAGTGCAATAGCATATGTATGTACAGAGCAAGAGTCTTAAACAAAGGAAGTCTGCTTATATCTTCTTAAGTGAGTCAAGGGAGGTCTCACAGATCTCCTATCTCTTAAGATTTTTCCTTTTCAACCTTAGCAAATACATTCTAGAAATTTTCAGGCCAGCTGAGTATGTAAATAACTCTTGCTCTATACTCATATTTTCATAAAGATATCCTAAACAGATGGAATATTTTATTTGAACACATACAACATTTTATCTGGAATTTCTGATGTATCCCATAACATGAGTTGTTTCCAATGTGTTTATGTGTTTCTTTTTTTCTTTCTTTTCATTTGAACGATTTGAATCACACACTTCTCTCACAGTCTCAGAGGTATGATGGATGTTGGTGGAAGTTAACAATTGCTGCAAAAAATGTATGTATTTAATTATTTCACATAACAGGTGATCTTGAGGTCTATGGCTTCAAAGATGGCTTTATGGTGACATCAGTGACCCAAGATTTCTTTTATTTCTTGGTGTGTTAACTTTTCTTTCTCTGTCATATCATCTGATCGTTGTGAGATGCTATTATGGCTCTGGCCTCAGGTATTCATTCACACAGCAGCATCCACAGCAGGAAAGGCGGGAAAGATTTAACAATGGTTTTTCTTTGTCAAAAAGATCCTGTATTCATCTGTCAAAAAGCCTTAATCATTTTAATATTATGTGTCTTAAGCTAGGTTCTCTACAGAAGAAAAACCAGTGAAGAGTGTGTGTGTATGTATATGTACACATATGTATATACACATATATATACATACACACATATATATATATATATATACACATACACACATATATATATTGGCTGTTAACCAAAGCATCGGCAGTTCATATCCACCGGCCACTCCCTGGAAACTCTATGGTGCAGTTCTACTCCGTCTTGTAGAGTTGCTATGAGTCGGAATTGACTCAACAGCAATGGGTTTGGTTTTTTTCGTTTATATATAGAGATATGAATATATACATATATATATAGAAAGAGAGAGAGAGAGAGAAAGACAGAGAGAGATTTATCTTAATGGAATGGCTCATGTGGTTGTAGAGGCTCAAGTCCCAAGTCTGTGGGTCAGGTGTCAGGCATCTGACTGGAGGCTTCTCCTGATTCATGTAGCTACAGGGGCTGATGAAGCCAGTTTCCACAGGTCAGACAGCAGGCTGCTGGCCCTAGTCCCAAGAACCGGGGGTCAGATGCTTATGAACTGAATGCAGGATCTGAAGCAGAGCAAAAGCCAGTGAGCTTTGCCAGAAAGTCCACACATATCGGATGCAGGCCACACCCCCAAGGAAACTCCCTTTCAACTGATTGCCTACTCAAAGCAGATCCCATCTTGGAGGTGATCACATTATATCAGCTCTCATCATGGAAGTGTCTGTCAGTTTGTCTTACTGTGTGGCTTGTGTGTTGCTGTGATGCTGGAAGCTATGCCACCGGTATTCAGAAACTAGCCGGGTCACCCATGGCGGACAGGTTTCAGTTGAGCTTCCAGACTAAGACAGATAGGAAGAAAGACCCAGCTTTTCTTCTGAAAAGACTTAGCCAGTGAAAACCTTAAGAACAGCAGCAGAACACTGTCTGATATAATCTTGCAAGATGAGCCTCTCAGGTTGAAAGGCACTCAAAAGCCAACTGGGGAAGAGGTGCCTCCTCAAGTTTGAGTCGACCTTAATGACGTGGATGAAGTCAAGCTTTTGGGACCTTCATTTGCTGATGTGGCACGACTCACAATGAGAAGAAACAGCTGCAGACATCCATCAGAATGTGGCATGTATGAAGTATGAATCTAGGAAAATTAGAAATCGTCAAAAATGAAATGGAACACATAAACATCAATATCCTAGGCATTAGTGAGCTGAAATTGACTAGTATTGGCCATTTTGAATTGGAAAACCATATGGTCTACTATGCTGGGAATGACAACTTGAAGAGGAATGGTGTTGCATTCATTGTCAAAAAGAACATTTCAAGATCTAGCCTAAAGTACAATGCTGTCAGTGATAAGATAATATCCATACACCTACAAGGAAGACCAGTTAATGTGACTATTATTCAAATTTACCCACCAACCACTAAGGCCAAAGATGAAGAAATTGAGGAGTTTTACCAACTTCTGCAGTCTGAAATCGATCAAACATGCAATCAGGATGCATTGATAATTACGGGTGATTGGAACACGAAAGTTGGAAATGAAGAAGGATCAGTAGTTAGGAAACATGGCCTTGGTGATAGAAATGATGCCAGAGATCAGATGATAGAATTTTGCAAGACCAATGACTTCTTTGTTGCAAATACCTTTTTTCTCCAACATGAACGGTGACTATACACATGGACCTCACCAGATGGAATACACAGGAATCAAATCGACTACATCTGTGAAAAGAGACGATGGAAAAGCTCAATATCGTCAGTCAGAACAAGGCCCGGGGATGACTGCGGAACAGACCATCAACTGCTCATACGCGAGTTCAATGTGAAACTGATGAAAATTAGAACAAGTTCATGAGAGCCAAAGTATGACCTTGAGTATATCCCACTTGAATTTAGAGACCATCTCAAGAATAGATTTGACGCGTTGAACACTAATGACCGAAGACCAGATGAGTCGTGGAATGACATCAAGGACATCATACATGAAGAAAACAAGAGGTCATGAAAAAGACAGGAAAGAAAGAAAAGACCAAAATGGATGATGTCAGAAGAGACTCTGAAACTTGCTCTTGAGTAGCTTAAGCAAAAGGAAGAAATGATGAGGTAAAAGAACTGAACAGAAGATTTCAAAGGGCTGCTCGAGAAGACAAAGTAAAGTATTATAATGACATGTGCAAAGAGCTGGAGATAGAAAACCAAAAGGGAAGAGCACACTCAACATTTCTCAAGCTGAAAGAACTGAAGAAAAAATTCAAGCCTCAAGTTGCAATAGTGAAGGATTTTATGGGGAAAATATTAAACGATGCAGGAAGCATCGAAAGAAGATGGAAGGAATACACAGAGTCATTATACCAAAAAGAATTGGTCAACATTCAACCATTTCAAGAGGTAACATATGATCAGGAACTGATGGTACTGAATGAAGAAGTCCAAGCTGCACTGAAGGCATTGGTGAAAAACAAGGCTTCAGGAATTGATGGAATATCAGTTGAGATGTTTCAACAAACAGATGCAGCACTGGAAGTGCTCACTTGTCTATGCCAAGAAATTTGGAAGACGGCTACCTGGCCAACCAAATGGAAGATATCAATATTTATGCCTATTCCCAAGAAAGGTGATCCAACTGAATTTGGAAATTATTGAACAATATCATTAATATCACATGCAAGTAAAATTTTGCTGAAGATCATTCAAAAGCAGCTGAAGCAGTATGTCAACAGGGAAGTGCCAGAAATTCAGGCTGGATTCAGAAGAGGACGTGGAATCAGGGATATCATTGCTGGTGTCAGACCGATCCTGGATGAAAGCAAAGAATATCAGAAAGATGTTTCCTTGTGTTTTATTGACTATGCAAAGGCATTTGATTGTGTGGATCATAACAAATTATGATAACATTGCGAAGAATGAGAATTCTAGAGCATTTGATTGTGCTCATGAGGAACCTGTATACAGATCAAGAGGCAGTTGTTTAGACAGAACTAGGGGATACTGCATGGTTTAAAGGCAAGAGAGGTGTGTGTCAGGGTTGCATCATTTCACCATACCTATTCAATCTGTACGCTGAGCAACTAATCTGAGAAGCTGGACTATATGAAGAAGAAAGGGGCATCAAGATTGGAGGAAGACTCATTAACAACCTGCGATATGCAGATGACACAACCTTGCTAGTTGCAAGTGAAGAGAAATTGAAGCACCTACTGGTGAAGATCAAAGACTACAGCCTTCAGTACGGATTACACCTCAACATAAAGAAGACAGAAATCCTCACAACTGGACCAATAAGCAACATCGTGATAGATGGAGAAAAGATTGACGTTGTCAAGGATGTCATTTTACTTGGATCCACAATCAACACCCATGGAAGCAGCAGTCAGGAAATTAAAAGACACATTGCCTTGGGCAAATCTGCTGCAAAAGACCTCTTTAAAGTGTTGAAAAGCAAAGATGTCACCTTGAAGACTAAGATGTGCCTGACCCATGCCATGGTATTTTCAACTGCATCATATGCATGTGAAAGCTGGACAATGAATAAGGAAGACTGAAGAATTGATGCCTTTGAATTGTGGTGTTGGCAAAGCATATTGAATATACCACGGACTGCCAAAAAAAAGAACAAATCTGTCTTGGAAAAAGTACAACCAGAATGCTCCTTAGGAGGAAGGATGGTGAGACTACATCTTGCATACTTTGGACATGTTGTCAGGAGAGCTCAGTCCCTGGAGAAGGACATCATGCTTGGTAAAGTAGAGGGTCAGCGAAAAAGAGGAAGACTGTCAACGAGATGGATTGACACAGTGGCTGCAACAGTGGGCTCAGGCATAACAATGATTGTGAGCATGGCACAGGACCAGGTAGTGTTTCGTTCTGTGGTGCATAGGGTCACTATGAGTTGGAACTGACTTGATGGCACCTAACAACAGCAACAACATGGAAGTGATTACATCATTATACAACTGCCAAACTATATCATAACTGCCAAGCCACTGAGAATCATGGCACGGCCAAGTAGACACACAACCTTAACAATCACATTGTACTTTGATGAAATTAACTAACTACAGTGTATGGTTCATATTAAATAGATCCCATTAGGTATGGGCTTTACAATGTGCACATGTGCATGTGCATGCAAGTGTGTATGTGTGTGTGTGTGTGTGTGTGATGCAAAGCCTTTCTATTCCTCACCAGATGTTCTGGGTGTGATGTAAGTAGAAAAGTTCACGCAGTCCATATTCAGAGTACTGGGCTAAAAAAATATCATGATGGTTTTCTCCAAAATTAAACAACACAAAATTAAAAATAAATCCTTTATTTTTACAGCCTAAGGAGTAAGATAAATCTAGAATATCCATAGTTTTTTTTAATTGAGTTTTTGGTGAAAGTTTACACAGCAAGTTAGGTTCCCATTTGACAATTTCCATGTAAATTGTTCAGTAACATTAATTACTTCTATCACAATGTGTCAACATTCTCTTTGTGTTCTATTTGTTCCATTTCCAGTACTCTAGTTTCAGCATCAGTGAAAAGAGGAAGACCTTCAACAAGATGGATTGACACAGTGGCTGCAACAATGGGCTCAAGCATAACAACGATTGTGGGCATGGCATAGGGTTCTGGGCTGTGTTTCGTTCTGTGGTACGTAGGGTCACTATGAGTCGGAACTGACTTGATGGCACCTAACAACAACAACAGTTTCCCTGCCCCCTTATCTTCTCATCTTTGCTTTTGAGTAATTGTTGACCTTTTGATCTCATACTGATGGTTTTTAAGTACAGCACCAATCTCATGGGTAATATCCTTTATTTTGTGTGCTGTCCTGCTATTTTGCTAAAGGGTGATCTCAGGGGATAGGCTTCATTCTAGGTTTAAAGAATGTCTCAGGGTGACAGTCTCAGGGAGTCCTGTGTTCTCTACTATTCCAGTTTGTCTGGCTTTTTTTTTTTTTTTTTTTTTTAAAGTAAGAATTTGAGATCTGCTCCACGTTTTTCTTCCATTCTATCCAGGACCATCTGTTGTGATCCTGGTCAGAACGGTCGGTGGTGATAGCTCAGCACCAAGGAGTTCTTCTGGTCTCAAGGTAGATGAAGTTTTGACTAGCGCAGACTAGTTTCTCCTCTGAATGTTTGGTTACCTTCTTACCGTCTTGCTCCTGGTGAGTAGAGACCCGTAGTTGTGTCTTAGATGGCCACTCACAACTTTTAAGACCCCAGATACTACTTACTTCACTAGGCTGTAGATCATGACTTTTCTGAACTATGTTATGCCATTTGATTGAGTTATCCCATAAGGCTGTAGTCCCAAGCTTTCAAACCCAGAAAACCAGTCTTGGAAGGTGTTTGGTTATGTCTGAGGAGTATTCATATTTGTGTCTTCAGTGAATATATGTGTCTGCACCCACATATTTGTATTTACCTCTACTGTAGATACATCCATCTGTTCTCACCTATGTACAAAACTGTGCCGATCTGTATACCAATATGCCTATACCCAACCATGGGTTCTCAAACGCTCATTTTTATTTGGGTTGTGCTGTGCTCACTACATTCACATTCAGTGCCCTTTTCCTATCACACACTCGCACACAAATATCAAGTCTCTATGATCTAACAACAACAAGAAGTAATGGTTCTGGGAGGCAGGAAGAGGCACTTGGATCAAATTTCACAAAGAGCTGTGATTTATTTAGTCTGCTTAGTTCAAGTGATCTCCAATAACCCTAATATTTGGAAAGACTCTAAGGGGCTTTCCCCATGTGGACATTCATAGTTAGACACGCCTGTTGGGAAACGCTCAGATTGCATTATATATTTTTAAGACATACTTTTCTTTGTGGAGTCTTGGCTGAAGGCATTGCAAATGTTTCTGTTATCGTTCATATAACTTTTGGACACGGTTAACTAAACTTTCCCTGGTCCTAAAATCCAGGCAATTGCATAGTCACAGAGTCATAAGAGGGCCAGGGTTTTTGTAATAATGTTTAATGAATTCTGTTTTCAGAGAGGAGGCCTGACGAGCATTTAGCAAGTACACTTGGTGATCAGGTTCCCTGGACCCGTTTTTCTTTTTTTTTTCTCTCTTCAGTCTGTCACTTCTTTCACTCTCAAAACAGTCAGTGGACATTTTTAAAAATATATCTGGATTATTTTAATTTAGAAAAACTAACAATTTTTAACTATTGTCAGTTAAAGACATATCGGATATCTTGCTTCTTAACTCTGTGCTCCAAGGTCCTTGAAGGAGGACAAGATAAACTCTTTCCCAGATTATTACTG
This sequence comes from Dugong dugon, assembly GCA_030035585.1. NCBI lineage: Eukaryota > Metazoa > Chordata > Mammalia > Sirenia > Dugongidae > Dugong > Dugong dugon. Next base: position 35,896,798 of record CM057460.1, on the reverse strand, counting down.
GAGAGGAAAGAGTGATCATGTTAGGTTTACTCCTGTATTTTGTTGGGTTGTCACGTGCCTTCGAATCGCGTTCTGCTCACAGCGACCCTATAGGACAGAGTAGAACTGCCTCACAGGGTTTCCTAGGCTGGGGAGCAGATCACCAGGTCTTTTCTCACGTGGAACTGCTGGTGGGTACAAACCACCTACTTTTTGGTTAGCAACCAAGTGCTTAAACATTGGGCCATCAGTGATCCTTACTCTTGAATTACTTCCTTGCATTTGCTACCTGAAAAATGTTGCTTCATCTGACATTTATCATTAAGGTTGATAAGTTTGTTATTTTGGTTTTGTTACTGACTATTGGCATCTCCAATCATTTTCCCCCTTCTGTGTTCATCCTTCAGATAGATTACTTATATTCTGTTAAGTTGTTCTTCTCCACCTAAGTAACTGAGTTTTGAGAAGCTAAATATTATCTGTTCGCTTTATCTTTCTTCAGAGTTCATGTTGCCAAGACCTTATATTATTATTAGAATCTCTTCTCTGTACTTTTCATACCTTTTCAACTGGTTGATGCCAGCACTGTTTTAAGACCCCAAATGCAGTTTTCTACCCTTTGTAAAGTAGCAATACAACCTCTCATTATGAGATATTTCCTTTTACTCATGTTGGGTTAGCACTGACCTTTTCTTTTTCTTTAACAGTGCTGCTTGGCTTAAGAAGCACTTATGCTCAGTGCTCATTTATAATGAGGAAATACACATGTTAAAAAAGAGACACACACAACGACCGTCGACTCATTGCAGGGTCACCTATCTGGCAATTTTAATCATGTGAAGTTTAAATAAAAACTGAAAACAGAAAGGGGATCTGAGCTGTAGAAGTTGCTTACGACAAATATCCCAGGAAAATCAGTGGGCTAGGGGTTTAGTGGCTGTGCTCACAACCGAAATCACAACTAGGTCGTTGGGATTTTAATTAGGGCCTCTTTACCCTTACTTTGGTTTTTTGATTTCTCTGTCTTCAGTGGACTGGAAATAGCGAAGTAGAAGCCAAAGAGGAAACAAAGAGCATATGTGTTTTGAAATAGAGATGATATAAATAATGAACACATTAAAAGATTTGCCCCATTCTGTGACTGTTCTGATTGCAAAAATTAGAGCATTTTGTTGACCTTTTTGCATACATTTTGCTGATTTCCTAAGTGGTTTTTTGGTAAGAAAGAATGTTTTTAGTTTAAATTCTGGGTTCTTTGTTGAAAAATAGGGATAATAGAAGACAAGAATGTGAGCTACGTAGATAATTCTTTTTATTAGGTGGAGTACTTTGTAATTAGAAAAATGATCTATTACCGTGTCTCAGAGACTCTACAGACTCAGTTCTCAATTATACATAAAACGCACGAAGTATTTATCAGCCCATTATCTTTTCTAACTCAGTCCTAGAATTGTATTAAGCAAGCCCTCTTAATCAATCCCCTCATAGGGTATTTGAGAGACTGGTGGCAGTAGAACTAATGACTTATAAAATTTTATTTATTTGTTTTAAAGAAGAGCCCCTGGGAGGTGCAAATTGTTAAGGGCTGGGCTGCTAACTGAAAGGCTGATGGTTCGAACCCACCAATAGGTGCCTCAGGAGAAAGCCCTGGCAGTCTGCTTCTGAAAGGGCACAGCATGAAAACCCTCCGGAATAAGTTCTACTCTGAAACACAAGGGGTAGCCATGAGTCCCAACACATGGGGTTGCCATAAGTTGGAATCAACTTGAGGGCAATTGGCACAGTGTTTAGTTTATTTTATAATATAAATAATGCAAACATTTAAAGAGTTATTCCATTTCATGCCTGATATAATAAAAACTGAGGATATTGTAGTTCAATCCTTTGAATAACTTTTGTCCCTTTTTTAAGTAGTTTTCACCCAAGGAAGAATGTTCTGAGACTGGATTTTAAGGTGTTCTGTTGACACTTGGAAATCATGGTTGCTGGAAATGTGAGGGTGAAAAGGACCACCCTACAAGTGCACTGGTGATGATAAATGTCATCCGAGGGCCACCTTCCTTTCTCTCGTCTATAGTCTCAGGTGTTACACACCTTGCCAACCAGCAGTGTACCAAACACTATTCATGATGCAAAGCTCATGACATTTGGGATAGAAAATAAACTTTCTCATAGAAAAGTTTGAAGTGCTTCCATTAATACTAAGTTATGATAATAAGTAATGTGTGCTTGGACCTATTGGATTTTGTGCTAGTGACAGCACATGGAAACCTAGCGCTCACTCTTCTAGGTCTTCCAAGGGTATTGCACGTCATCCTTTGTGCTAACACCCATGCCCTGCTTCTCCATGGCCCCATGATGCCCTGTCAAGCATTTCAATGATACCTTAACAACTGAATAAGCTCCTCAGATGATGGTTTAGTGAGGTAGATCTGCATAGGATCATGTGAATGGAAACTCAGCTAAACAGAGATGGTGCTTAAGTATAAATCTTTTAAAATATAAATATCCTTATATTTGGTTGCAAACAGTCATTCTGTTTAGAGCCTGGTATTTGCCGGTTATTCATTTAACAAAGAGAAAACCAAATGGAATAAGAAGTCGGTACTTTTATTTTCTGTTCCCTCCTTTACTCTTTCATTTAAATTAAGCATGGCAGTGAGGTGTGATTTTCATCGCGCACGGGTGTTTCCTTCCTGATCTCACCTGCCACCCACCTGCAAAAACAAAAATAAAAACAAAAAAACCTGGGCAAGTATGTCTTCAGTGAAATGGCAAAAGGTAAAATGAAGAAAATGTCCTCCCTCTACTAGTTTCTCCGAAAATTAGATTAAAAACAAAAACAGCCTAGTCTGTGAAATAGTGTTTTTGATCAGTAATAGCAGTGGATTAAAATGTGTGTACTCTGTGGTACAGTGTGTTTTTTGATTTGCCAAGTTTTGAGCCATCACAAGTTGACAACCTAACCAGTCATCCTATACACCTAGGCAACACACTGCTTTCCTGGATGCTGCTCCAGCCTGGACTTGGTAGAGGACAAGCGAGGTGTGGGCTGGCTATTAGCTCTGCGTAATGTGTGAATGTTGCTGGTAAGTGTTGAGAAATCTGAGCATATTTCCCACAGACACCCCAAATTTGAAAGATTTTATGTCCCCCTTACAACATGGAGTTCAAAGAAGTTGTCGATGTCTGTTTGATAACAGCAATGAGATCTAGTTGGGCAAGGCTGAATTTTAATCACTTCCTGAATATTAAGGGCTTTCGTTCCAGTTTATTCTTGCCTGTCTCTTCCGTCCAAAATTTCCCTTAACTGGTGCTCGATAGAAGGGACCTGCCTCCGGGGGACAAGCAGAAGGGAAAGATAACAGGAAGGCCTATACTAGCCAGGGTGGTGGGGAAACATGAAAGGTCAGACCCTACATGTCTCTCAAAATAAATCTATTTCCACAGGGTCGGTAAAGCTGCAATCATTTAAAAAAATCTTCACCTTCAGTTTCCTCCTTTCATCCTCCCTAGAAAAATATGCCAACATATTCTAAACTGTCGCTGATGAACTGCTAACGGAGTTTGGTTCCAAGCTCCCGAGCCCATTTTTATAAACCTTTAGAAGGATAACTGATAAAGTGTCTAGGGTTGCAACCAACACAATGCCACCGGAGGCCTTTGGAAGTGTGGGTCTGTGTTAGTATCATTATTAGTTTTCCTTCCTTTCTTCATTTTGCACGCATTAAAATTCCTTCAAAACTTCAGGAGCATGTTATTAAAGTGTCGGTATACAAACAAATTGTAAATGATTTTCTTCTGGAGGAAACTGCTGCCGAGGACTCTTTGAAGCCAATATTTTCATTGTGAGTCTGAGAACAGCTGTTACCTAACAGATTCATACCGTAGGCAGAATTGCTATGGAATTGTGTGCATAAAACACTGTGAGCGTCAGCCTAGCATGCCTCTGGAAGAAGTAGGACCGTTGATGTCCATCAAAAAGGAAAATATATGGGTCTCAGCATCCTCTGCTTTCTGACATAACTGTAGTGGTAAAGCAAATTGCATGCTCTTTAACCCTTCTGTCTACCCACTGTCAGGGAAAGACTGGAACAAATCCCAAGTCTTCATTGTTCTCCTGCTGAAATAGTTCTCTTATTTGACTGACACGACCATTTTCAAGGGCCGCTCTGAAATAATGCCGGGTATTCTGCTCTTCTGAGTGATATAGATACACATGTATCTCAATCTCTTTTATACATATATGTCTATCTCTCTCTCTCATCTGTCTATCCTTCTATCTAAAATATATACATGACATGTGTATATATGTATGTGTGTATAATTATGTGTGTATAATCTATGGATTATCATGGTTTTTTTTTTTAAATCTCTTGGGCAATATTGACAAAAATCATTTGGAGAGAGAAGAACTCCCTTCAGTGTCAAAGGCATCCTGTTGCTTTAATTTGGGAAGACTACCATGTCCTTCTGTGACTTTGGGTTTGGTGTGTGTGGCAGAGGGAGGGAGGGAAGTGCTTTGGAGTATTCTTTTGTGTGTTTGCATTTAAAACAATATAGAAAGGGGGCTGTGAATATTTTTAAGCCTTAGGAGAGATTACCCATCCTGATCTTTATGTAACAGTGAGGGTTGGGGAAGTGGGACTAAAAATTGTCCTGAACCTCGGATTCCAATCTAGACATCTGCTTACCAGGCTTTGCAGGCTGTTTTGATATATCTAAGAGCACAGTATGAAAAAAAAATTTGATATTATAAAATGACAGGAGTCTTAAGTCAATAACAATGCGTATTTGTGGGAATATTATTTTTACGCTTGGTGCTTTTCCTCCTTTGTAAATCAGGAGTCAAAACAGAGATACTTCCTGTTTAATTTTGAGATATTCTGACGAAGGAAAATTTGTATTAAAAAAATTGCATTCTTCTGAAGGCAATAGATCTAAGGTTGTCAATTACTAAATAATTTTTATATTCCTGAAATTTGGTTATTATCAATGTCATACTTTAGGAAATTCAAATGCTAATTAACGAGAATAAGTTGTAAAAATTGTTTGGAAAACATAGAAGAAACAGGAGCTTTCACATTCATCAACTTTATGTCATTCAATATATGATAACTGGAGAATTTCACTCTTGAGAAATGTGATTCTTTTACTTTGCAAACTATCAACCAATAAAAGAATAGGTACATATTATGAAATTTGAATTTAGATAAATTAATGAATGTATTGATTTCCTAATTTCTTTAGAACCGATATACTCAATGACTTAGGTTTTACAACTGTTTTTATTTTTATTTTTTATTTAAGTTAAAGAAATATCCTTTATGTAGTTTTAAATGTTTAACACTAATGTTCTTTCTCCATGAAGCATTGGATATATTACTCACAGCAAATTGAATCGCTGAGTTGTATTTTAACTTTTATTTTGTGGTTTTAAGGTTTACTAATGTTAAGAGAGAACCTGACTCAGAATCATTACTCAATCGATTACCTGGAGCAAAGTTTTAGATGTGCCTGTCCCCAGGCTGTGATCTCTTAAAAGGCAGCTCTGTTGATAATGTAGAGCTTTTGGTGTACTCTTGATTTTGATAAAGTATACACAATAAACTAAAAACCAAACTTGTTGCTGTCAAGCGGATTGCGACTCATAGTGACCCTATAGGACAGAGTAGAACTTTCCTATAGGATTTCCAAGGAGAAGCTAGTGGATTCAAACAGCAGACCTTTGGTTAGCAGCCAAGCTCTTAACCACTGTACCACCAGGGCTCCAATAATTGTATCTAAAAGCCCCTCCTATTGAAACTATCATTCCCACGGTCCTCACGTCTTCCCTACTGCTCCTTTAATACCTGAAGCAATGTATTTGGAAGTCTAAGGTCAAATACTTCTTAGAAATAGGCGGTTCATCACTTTCGTTTCCATAAAGGAGATACACAGCTGTTGATGACAATACTGGTTTATTGACTAACAATAACGTTGCTTAAAATTAGTCCAGGGTTACTCTTGAAAAGTGATATTTTAATTTGGAACCAGAGCTAATTTTAACCTCACTTAGCAAAACGATTAGCACATCAATTAATTAAAATGGATTATTTAAGAAAAAAAAATTGGGTGCCTTGGGATAATTAATTCATGCCAGATTTTTCCCAGAAAGATGAATTTTAATTCTATTCGATTCTGTTCTGCTGATTCATTCATCAACTATGTATCGGACATTTACTCTGTTCCAAAACCGTGTTAACTGGTGACCTAACCAACAAAGACAAATCAGTTTTTATATCTGATTGATTAGGTCAAAGAAGCACTCGAAAAAGCCTCTCAAAATCCACATTTTTTTTCCTTTTCATGTTCTCCATCCCTAAAATCTACTCCAAGCAGTTGTTCCATGGAGGCTCCTTACTGTCACTATATGTTAGCATTGCTGTAAATTCTTTGGGGGTGCTCTGTGTCTATTTTGATGATTTTAGAGTGTTGCATTAATCTGCAAAACAATAAATAAGGAATAATCAAAAAAAGAGAACAGGCAGATTTCAAAAAGGGGCAAAAAAAAAACAACCTTGGAACACAGTCTTACTTCTTTAGAGACTGACTGTAACTAAGATTTGCTTCCTACTATTTGCTTTGCAGTAATGTGTCTGACTCCTTAACTGAGAAAGTCTGAATTGACAGAAAGCTTTTCCAAAGGTTAATTATTTTTTACAAAGAAGAAAATCACTACTATAGTGCCCTTTACTTTCATCTTAAAATACCCTTTACTTTCATCTTAAAATAATTTCCCTTAATTATCTGACCATGTAGTTTTAGGGATGTTTTTGATTTCTGATTTACCTTATCAGTTAAAATATTTTTCAAATCTGCATGTTATCTGATTAATCTTATTTATTCTGAAGCGAATAGATTAAATCCACTTAACTGTCCACTTTATTAAATTTTTGTTATAATTTATGTTACTCTAATAGAATCAAGACAGGAGGAAATTAAATTGCTAAAAAAATACTGGCGTCTGTGTCTTTCAGAGTCTCCTTTGTCAAGTTTGAAGCCATTTTATGTTCTACAGAAGGAAAATAACCTTATAAAACTTTCTTTATCAAAACAAATGCCAAAATAACATTTGCTGATCTTCATTTTAATAACAGCATATTGGGAATTACTGTATTCTCTGGTCAGTGATTTTGATTTCCCTGCAACTTTATAATAATTTTCATATTATTCAAAAATTTTAAGCAGAAGACAGGTTCCAGAATTTGGACATCATTTGCAGAAGTACAGGAATTAAACTCTTATATTTCCCAGTGTTTTTTTCCTGGGCAGAAATAAAATAGAGAGTGCACTGGTTATCAATACAATAAATCAACATATACAACTAATTTGGACCATTCAAGCATAAAAACAATACTCCATTTTATTCTGTAATTATTCAAAAGATTTACTTCCTCTTTCTGTTTCATTGTTCACAGCAACTCTACTTAGAAAGATATAGATGGAATGTGCATAGATGCAGGGAGATATGAAAAATTGTTATGGGGAAAGAATTACTGGAGAAATTGCAGTACTGTAACCTGATGTGTCTAGTCTGGAAAGTACATCAGTGGAAATCTGAACTAATTTACACTACTCAAAAACCGTATGAATAGAACTACCGAGTGTCATTTGGGAGTGGTAAATTTGAGCATTAAAAAGGATACAGTTATAGATGGGATTCCCAGTATCCACGTTTGCTAAACTGTATGAGCCACACACCATGTTGTTTAGCTGCTGTTAATGAGCATTTATTAGACGACTACTGCGTGTGAAGCAATGTGCTAGGTGCTGTGTGATGAAGTAGGGAGCATGAAGGACATATAAGACAGATTGGGGGATATTAAAGATTGTGGGGCAGATGAAAAAGTTTCAAAAACACATGAGAACAATTGTTTAGTACAGATGAATATAATTGTTCTTTTAACTCTTTTTAAACCGAGACATTGAATTCTGACTTAAAATAAAAACAAAGTTGTGTATTTTCAGAAGCTCACATAGTCTTAGCACTGAAGACTGAATTCTGTGTTCAGATATTTGGCTGTTGTTAGCAGTGATGCATGAAGCAGAAAGAAAATAGCTTAATTTCCATAAGTTAGGCAAACTCTGGAGAGCTGGGAATGGCAGGGAGGCAACTGGCTTGCAAAACAAACTGACTGAACCAGAAGCCAAAATTAAATAGTGTATAAAGGCACCCCAGGGATCGCCTTAACAATGTACTAGTTATGAACTAACCATTGTCATTATTACCACCGCTAATGAAGAAACCATAGGAGAAGGCAAGCAATGCCTCTCTCTGATTACTGTGGGCTTCCGGTTTAACTAGCTAAGGCACTCAATGATTCTTTCAAAAATGAATTTGCTCAAATGTCTTTCTGCTATTAGTGAAGATACCATTAGACATGGTTTAGCTACAGAACGTAGGCAGACAGTTCGGCTAATGATGGCTGAAACTGCTGGATAAAACAACATTCTTAGATTCATAGTGTTTTTTTACTGTGTTTTGTGACTTGATAATGTTTTCAGTTTCTAATACATTAAAAAAATGACTCGGAAGTTATTAAATGCCAATTCTCATGTGGAAATACGACTTCATTTGGCTTAGTGACTTCTTTTTAACTATTTTTGTTGTTGGAAGTTTGGGGAAAAAATATGTTCCCAGTGGTGGCATTAGTACATGTCACAGATTGAATTGTGTCCCCCCAAAATATGTGTTAACTTGGCTAGGCCATGATTCCTAGTATTGTGTTGGTGTCCTCCATTTTGTGATCTGGTAGAATTACCCCAAGTGTTATAAACCCTAACCTCTATGATGTTAATGAGGCAGGACTCAATCTAGAGGATTAGGTTGTATCTTAAATCAATCTCTTTTGAGGTATAAAAAAGAGAAGCGAACACAGAGGAGATGGACCTCATACCATAGAGAAAGAACAGCCAGGAGGGGAGTGTGTCCTTTGGAACCAGGGTCCCTGAGCTGAGAAGCTCCTAGACCAGGGAAAGATTGATGACAAGGACCTTCCCTCAGAGCCAATACAGAGAGAAAAACTTCCCCTGGAGCTGACATCCTGAATTCGGACTTCTAGCCTTCTAAACTGTGAGACAATAAATTTCTGTTTGTTAAAGCTGTCTACTTGTGTTATTTCTGTTATGGTGGCACTAGATAACAAAGACAGTGAACAATAATAGGAGTCAATTAATATGCAAAAGAGTGTTACCATAAAAGAAGATTCTCATTAGCTACATTAAAGTTTGGCTTCGGAGGCAAATAAAAACTAAAGGTTAGAGTATCTGTGAAGATAATTCTTTATGCAGGTTTGAAGGATCAAAAGGTACTTTCTTTTCGCTTCAATTCTTAGATATTATCATTCATTCACTTATCCATCCATCCATCCATCCATCCATCCATCCATCCACCCATCCACTTCAATTCTTATCACATATTTATGTCTCTACCATACGCCAAAACCAGTTGATTAAGCAGATATAATAAACAACAACAACAACAATAGTTAAAATTTCTTAAGTTGGGACTGTAGACCTTAGGATACTGATTAAGGGCATGGCTGTGGGTACTCGACATCTACATTTGGAATCCTGACTCTGCCACCTACTAATTGTCTGACTGTAGGCACGTTCTTTAACCTTTTCGTGCCTCAGTTTTCTTATCTGAAAAATGGAAATAATCATAAGAACATCCACACTATATGTGTGTTCTGGGGATTAAAGAAGATAACAGTTGAAAAACATTTTAAACAGTGCAAGCCTTGTGGTAACCGCTCAATGAGTATTAACGATAATTATTAATTGGTCTCATTATTTCATTCAATCTTTATATACATAAATATATCATTAAAATAGAGTGAAACAGGTAAGCACTATGCAATGAGATGGATTACAATTGCTCCTTTAGGAATTACAATGCTGATTTACCACAATATGATAGCTTTCTGTTTTAATATGTGAACTATAGCTATAAATTCTTGTGCTGTATTATAAATAATAATGTTGTTATTGTTAGTTGCTGTTGAGTTGGCTCTGACTCATTGCAACCCTATGTACAACGTAATGAAACCCTGTCCAGTCCTGCACCATCTTCCTGATTGTTGATATGTTTGACTCCATTGTTGTGGCCATTGTATGTTGTTGCTGTTGTTAGGTGTCATCAAGTCAGTTCCAACTCATAGCAGCCCTGTGTACAACAGAACGGAACGCTGTCTGGTTCTGCACCATCCTCACAATTGTTGTTATGCTTGAGCCCATTGTTGCAGCTACTGGGTCAATCCATGTTGTTGAGGGTCTTCCTCTTTTTCGTTGATTCTCTACTTTACCAAGCATGATGTCCTTCTCCAGAGACTGGTCCCTCCTGATAACATGGCCAAAGTATGTGAGATGAAGTCTCGCCATCCTCGCTTTCAAGCAACAGTCTGGCTGTACTTGCCCCAAGACAGATTTGTTTGTACTTTTGGCAGTCCATGGTTACATTCTGCACCAACACCATAACTCAAAGACATCAATTCTTCTTCAGTCTTCCTTATTCACTGCCCAGCTTTCGCATGCATATGAGGCGATAGAAAATACCCTGGCTTTCGTCAGGCCCACCTCAATCCTTAAAGTAACATCTTTGCTTTTTAACACTTTAAAGAAGTCTTTCACAGCACATTTGCCCAATGCAATGCATCTTTTGATTTCTTGACAGCTGCTTCCATGGGTGTTGATTGTGGATCCAAGTAAAATGAAGTCTTTGACAACTTCAATCTTTTCTCCATTTATCATGATGTTGCTTATTGGTCCAGTTGTGAAGATTTCGTTTTCTTTATGTTGAGGTGTAATCCATACTGAAGGCTGTGGTCTTTGATCTCCATCAGTAAGTGCTTCAAGTCCTCTTCACTTTCAGCAAGCGTGTGTCATCTGCCATAATGCAGGTTGTTAATGAGTCGTCCTCCAATCCTGATACCCTGTTCTTCTTCACATAGTCCAGCTTCTCGAGTTATTTGCTCAGCACACAGATTGAATAAGTATTGTGAAAGGATACAACCCTGACACACATCTTTCCTGACCGTACACCATGCAGTATCCCCTTGTTCTGTTCGAGCGACTGCCTCTTGATCTATGTATAGGTTTCTCATGAGCACAATTAAGTGTTCTGGAATTCCCATTCTTCACACGGTTATCTCTGATTTGTTATGAGCCACATAGTCGAATACATTTGCATAGTCAATAAAACACAGGTAAACATCTTTCTAGTATTCTCTGCTTTCAGCCAGGATCCATCTGACATCAGCAATATTCCTTGTTCCATGTCCTCTTCTGAATCCGGCTTGAATTTCTGGCAGTTCTCTGTCAATGTACTGCTGCAAATGCTTTTGAATGATCTTCGGCAAAATTTCACTTGTATGTGATATTAATGATATTGTTCAGTAACTTATGCATTCGATTGGATTATCTTTCTTTGGAATAGGCATAAATATGGATCTCTTGCAGTTGGTCAGCCAGGTAGCTGTCTTCCAAATTTCTTGGCATAGACGAGTGAGCATGTCCAGCACTGCATCTGTTGCTGCCATTGTACAGTGCCTCCCAACCTGGGGGTTTATCTTCCAGCATTATATTGGGCAATATTCTGTTGTGATTCATAGGGTTTGCATTGGCTAATTTTTTCAAGTAAATTTACAGGCCTTTCTTCCTAGTCTGTTTTAGTCTGGAAGCTCTGTCGAATCCTGTCCACTGTGGGGAATCCTGTTGGTATTTGAAATACCAGCGGCATAGTTGCCAGTATCATAGCAACATGCAAGCCACCACAGTACAACAAACTGACAGATGGGTGGTGGATAAATAAAAAAATCATAATAGTCATATATTAATAATAACAGCTATACAAGTAATAATAGGTTTATATGGAGTATTTAGGCAGCTGGGTGGCACAAATGGTTAAATCCTTGACTACTAGCCAAAAGGTTGGCTGTTTGAGCCCACCCAGAGGCATCTCAGAAGACAGGCCTGCTGACCTGCTTCCTAAGAGTCACAGCCTTGAAAACCCTGTGGAGCAGTTCTACTCTGCAACACATAGGGTTGCCATGAATTGGAATCAACTCGATGGCAACTAACGATGACCATGGATTATTTATGAATGTGGTATGACTGTCCACATTTTATAGACGAACAAACTGAGGCAAAGACAGGGCAAGTAACTTGCTGTTTATTAAACAGCTAATAAGCCATGAAGCCAAGATTCAAACCTGGGAAGAGTGACTCTTAGCCACACTGTTATGCTGTCTCCCAGCTGGGCCACATAGCTTTTCAAAAATTTAAAGATCACTGAAAAAATCATATATAAATTCAGGTTTTGAGAGCAATTTACTCAAGGTAACCTAACCCTGAAAACAAATAACAGCTCCAATCGTCTGTGTAAAGTAGCTGTCTCTTTGTATCTGGAATTATTAATTAAAATAGGTCATTCTGATCTATAAAGCTGTAGAAGATCTGAATTCTGATTGCTTTAGAGATTAATTCTCTAGACTTACCGTCATGCTCATCAAAGTGCTTATGCTAATATTTCCTAGATTTGAACTTTGGGAAATCAAATGCAAGCTTCCCTTCCCCCTCCTCTCTTTATTGTCACATTGTAAACTTCAGGCAACCTTTCTGATAAAATGGAATTTAGGTCAAATCTCTTATATTCTAGCAGGTTGTTTGTGTATGGAATAGGGAAGTAAATTAAGAAGGAAAGGGAAAGGCCTCAATTTATCTTAATCTCATGTTGTGTGGGCCTGTGTTATGCTGATGAAAATGCATACATATACATAACAAATGGAAATTGCTTCTTCACTAGACTCTCAATTCAGGGAATTAATGCAAACTGTGAATGTAGCTAAGAGTACCATTTTCCCCCCGGAATAATTAAACAAGTACATATTTTCCCCTCTTTTCTACTCTGTCTTCTATCCCTTCCTTCCCTCCTTCCCTCCTTCCTCTCTCCCCACTCTTTCCTTCCCTTCCTCCCTCCAACCCTCCTTCCTTCCTTCTTTCTTTCCTACCTCCCCGCTTTCATTTTTTGTTTTTTTTTTCAGTAAGATACTCAGCGAGAGAGATCATGCTTGCTTTTGATAAAATAAATACTATTACTTTTCTAGTGATTGCCCCAGTAGGAATCAAACAGAAGAATAAAGCCGGAAAAAGCCCCAGCTTTTTCTCACGTAGCTGCTGTGCCCAGATTCCACATTTTGATTTGACTGAATGAGGAAAGATGTTATCTGCTTTAGAATAATATTAACACAAAAATACAATAGAACTTGTCACAAAATGCGTGGCAAACATCATAGCATGTAGGCTAGAGCTTAATTAACATATTTGTTAAATGACAATTCGGCGAATAGACACTATCAACACAAGATTTTCCACAACACAGATAATGCCTATAGCTCCCCTTTCTTTAGAAGAGATTTTGACAGTTATACTATAGAGCTCTGTAATTCTGTTGGGAACCAGCTCTCATCCTTCTGCCACTAAATGGATGCATACACAGACTTGGGAATTTGCATACTGAATGCCTCCTCTCAGTTTTCATATGCTCACCTCTGTTCTATCATTTAATTTGTGTGTATTCACCAATCAAATTTGTTTCCTGGTTGCCTCACTTGCATGAATGGGTAGCAGAGTAACTACAACTAAGTAAACTGGTTTTATGAATGAAGGTACAATTTATAGCAATGTGTGTGAGTATCACCGCCCCTTCTCTTGTTTAATATTCAGACATGTCACCTTGCAGACAAGCTGTTGGAAAATGCTCCAGAAGTTACAGTTATACCTCTTACATACCACACCAGATTGTACTGCTCTGGAAGGACTTTCTTGGGGTTGGCAAAAAAAAAAAAAAAAAAAAAAAAATCTTAATAAGAAGCCTGGGATATAAAATCTTGATTTGTTATTGCGTACATAGGACAAAGAGATGGGGAACTGACAGGTAGAATGAAAGGAGAAGGTTAAGCAAAGAAATTTTTAGAGAAGATTTAACTTCATTCCAAGTATTTGCTATAGGGTTCTACCTATTATTCAGCTCTTGAACAGAGAGGAGAAAAATTTTCAAGAATGTCTTTTGTTGACCATGGAAGCAGCATTAAAGCTTGAGATTTTTCCAGTGACATCACATGCATTTTTGAAAACGTTGCAGAATATATTCTTCATCTATTAAATGTCGATCAATTAGAAACTGACTGTACCTCACCAGACCTTCTCAAATTTTTCATTGATTAGCCCCCTTTCCCATTCCTTTAAGCCAGTGGTTCTCAAGTAAGGTGATTTTACTCCCAGGGAACATATGGCAATGTCTGGAGATATTTTTAGTTGTCACAACCAGGGGGCGGAGGTGCCACTGGTATCTAGTAGGCAGAGGTAAAGTTGTTGTTTTTGTTAGTTGCCTATCAAGTTGATTGCAACTCATGCCCACCCTTTCTTTCAAGGTACCCCTGGGTGGGTCAAACTGCTATCCTTTCTGTGCCACCAGACAGAGGTCATAGATGATATTAAACATCCTACAATGCACAGGACAGCCCCTCTCAATAAAGAATTATCTCATCCAAAATTTCAGTAGTGTTGAGGTTGACATACCCTGCCTTAAGCACTCTTTGCAAGCTCCCATTCCACCACTGTTCTTTCTTGCAGAGATGATCTTGCTCCTTGCCTCCTATTTCAGATAAAAAATAAAGGTTAGCAGTCAGGAGCTCCCTCATCGCCCCTCATGCTTTCACATACTTGTTTTGCATTTAAAATTCTTCCACTTAAACTTCTTACCTTCATTCATCTAGCCCTGAAAAAGAAATGCTCTTCCAACCTTCCAAGGGTAATTGACTCACTTCTGTTCCAGACTTATCCCTTCCCATCTCTTCCTACCTCATCACTCATTTCTCTATCCCTTCTTTTTTACTCAAAACTTTTCTTTCTCCATCAGTTCCTTCCTCACAGCCTATGAATAAACATTGATCAAGACCCATTAACTAAATAAAAATTGCCCTTGACTTTAGCTTTCTTACTTTGTTCACCCAGAAGCTTTCCGACAGTATTTTATAGTGGCTATCTCCACTTGCTGAAACTTATACCCTATTAGCCCGTTGCACTCTTGTCTCAGCTACTAACCCCACATTAACTGTTCTTACAGTTGGTTATTACTGCTTAACAAACCATGTCAGAATTCGGTGCTTTAAACAATAAGCATTTATTCCTATTGTTGACAGATCTACTTAGCATCTCGGCGATTCTTCTAGTTTAATCTTAGATAGGCTCACACATGTTTCTACAGACAGTTGTGGGTTGAGTAGGCAGGCTTCCAAGGGAACAGGTGGCAGTGTGGAGGCCTCTTGAGGCCTAGGGTTGGAACTGGCACAATGCCAGCCGAATTCAAGAGGTAAGAAAACAGACTCCCTATCTTGATGGGGGGAAGTGCAAGTCATATTACAAAGGGCATGAATCCAGGAAAGTGCAGAGAGTTGGGTTATTTTTGCAAGCAATCTCCCAATCATATCAAAATTACTAATATTCAAACTTAATTGTAATTTCTCACTTCATCTTTTTTGATTTTGTAGCAGTCTTTGGCAGTGCACACGCCTCCTTTCCGGAAACTTCATCCTCATGTCCTCCATAATCACCACTGTCTATAATTGTCTTTCTGACTTTCTGATCATTCCTGATAACCATTGATTATGTCCACCTGTAGAGGTTTCCTAGGACTGCAATAACAAAGTACCACAAGCTAGGTGTCTTAAAACAATAGAAATTTATTCTCTCACAGTTCTTGGGGCTAGAAACCTGAAATCAAGATGTCAGCAGGATCATGCTCTCCCTGAAGGCTCTAGGGGAAGAATCCTTTCTTGCCTCTTCTAGCTTCTGTTGGAGCCAGGTGTTCCTTGGCTTGTGCAATCTCTGCCTCTGTCTTCACATGACCATTTTCCCCCTGCATCTCTCTGTGTCTTCATATGATGTTCTTCTCTCTGTGTGCCTTTCTGTATCTCTTCTCCTCTTCTTAGAAGGACACCAGTCATATTATAAAACTTGTTGCAGTCCAGTATAAAACTAGTTCTAACTCATAGCAACCCTATAGGACAGAGTAGAACTGCCCCATAGGGTTTCTAAGGCTGTAAATCTTAACGGAAGCGACTGCCATCTCTTTTCGCCCATGGAGTGGCTGGTGGGTTCGAGCTGCCGACCTTGCAGTTAGCAGAGGAGCGCTTAACCACTGTGCCACTAGGGCTCACTCCAGTATAGCCTCATCTTAGTTTAACTAATTACATCTGCAAAGACCCTATTTCCAAATAAGGTTACCTTCACAGATACTGGAGGTTAGGACTTCAACATGTCTTTGGAGGGCATAATTCAACTCATAATACCACCTTAACTGATAAAGACTGTTGGCTCCAGGATTTCATTCACTGGCCTTTTTTTTGTTCTACAAACTCTCACCAGGCAATTTTATCCTATGTTTCTATCACTGTTTAGTTAACATTCTGATGTAAACTTCCAGTATAGTATTCTTTCTTAGTTGTAGACTTATAGATCTACCACATATCGGACATTTTTACCCGGACACTGAACTTATCATTCTTTCAATACCCAGTTCTCCTCAAAATACCGAATTATTTAGCCTTTTCTCTTACCATCCCCTCCTTTAACCACTACATCTCAGTTTAGTGGCTTATTAAATCTACTGATTCATTTCAACAGTTCACTTAAACAAATATTTATCATGTGCTTAATATGTGCCAGCCCTTATGGAGCTTAGATTATATACTACAAACTATGTTAGTTGATGATAAGTGATATAGAAAAATGTAAATTTGGGAAAGGAGAGGATAGGGAATGCCAGTAAGTTGGGGGCGTTGCAATTTTACATAAGGTAGTTAGGGAAGATCCACTGAGGAGGTGATATTTTATGGAAGACCTGAAAGAGGTGAAGGAGTGCAGATATTATGCAGGTATCTGGGAAGAGCTTTCTAGATGAACAGAAAAGCAAGGGCAAAACTTGGGGAGGTGTGTAGCATGTTTCAGGAACAGTATGGAGGCCAGTGTGACTCATGTATGAGGGACAGTGGGTCTTATAATTGAATTAATATTTTTCTAAAAATACATTTTTTTAAATTATATAGGCAGTCTCCGGGTTCTGAACAAGATCTGTTCTTACGTGTGTCTTTAAGCCGAATTTGCAAGTAAGTTGCAATAGGTACGTATGGTACATATTTTTCCTTTAGCGCAAGAAAAGGCTGGGAGCCTTTTCAATTATTTAAAAGCTGCATAAGCAGCAAGTGAAGGTGATTGTGATTAAGAATTTGTTGCAAGTAGGGGTTGGTTCAATCATTTTAAAGCGAGGGCAGAGGTGGCTCAGTGGTTAAGAGCTCAGCTGCTAACCAAAAAGTTGGTAGTTCAAATCCGCTGGCTACTCCTTGAAAAGCCTATGTGACAGTTCTACTCCATCCTATAGGGTTGCTATGAGTAGGAATCAACTCAACAGTAACAGGTTTGGTTTTGGGTTTTTTTTAAAGGATAAGTACAAGTTGTCCATAAGTAAGACTTTGGTAACCCGGGAACTACCTGTATATTCATCTGCATATTTTCTATCAGTGATGATTAGACACTTTCGTATCCTCCCCAAGAATAATACAAGAATTTAGCATACAACAAAAAGTGGCCCTAGTGGATCAGAAATGTAAGAATCCCTGAAATCAGAGAGCAGAGGGAACACATCAAGATTTCTTTGAAGGCAGGGTAGTGTAGAGACTTCTAAACCCAGAGTTAATGAGTATAACAAACAGGAGCGGAGTTTTTCTGGAAGAATATCAATTCTTTTCCCAATCAGTTTGCAAAGAATCTATTAAGTAATTGCAAACAAGCTAATGAAGGAGTGCAATCACTAAGATTAAACAGGCCATTTTCTGCCAAAACATTCTTCATCTAAGTCCCAAGTTGAGAGTTTTGTGATTTTAGTTCCATATTATTATTACTTTTAATATACTATTAACTTACTATTTAGACTTACATTTTTTGCTAGATACATCCTTTAGTAATTCTTTTCGTAGGATTAATTTTTCTGAATTATGATTTGACTGGACGTAAAATTCCGTATTTAGAACACTGACAATATTAATTCAGTGTTTTCTTGTGGGTGAGGAATCTAATTAGGGTTGCCAGATTTAGACAATAAATACATAGTAAACAAAGTTAAATTTGAGTTTCAGATAAACAACAATTTTTTTTTTTAAAGTATAAATATGTCCCATGCAATATGCGGTCTTGGGACATACTTACATGCAATGAGTCAGGGATGAAAAATGAAAGTAATTCACTGAGGGCTGTAGATCTCAGTAAATAGTTGACATTTACCCACTGGCATTTTCATAAGCTTTATTACTTACACAGTAGTTGGGACAAAGAGGAAAGGGTAAAATTCCATCTCTGACCATTTATCCTCAAAAAGGTCCTCAGGTGAGTTGACAGGGAAATCTCTTCCGAATCCCGGATACATCTTGATACATTATGAGTAAAGAGACTCTCCTAGATACATCGCGGGTAAAGGGAACCAAAAGACCAAGGGACCCAAGGCTTATATAGTTGGGATAGAGAGGAAACTGGAGAGGTCTACGTGCTGAGGAACAGGGGCAGGGGAGGAAGAGGGAAGCTCCTTGATGCAGCCTGGGCTCAAGGTGCCTGACAGTCTTGTGGTCAGTTTTGATGGTGTTAACATTCCTCTTCTGGAATCTAAGATTAGATCTTGCCAGCCTGCAGGTAATCATATACTTTAGTACTGAGGCTCTAGGAGAACTTAAAGCTAAAGCACGAGGGAAGAGGGTCTGCTTCCCCTAGGGTACATTCTTACAGTACAGTTTCAATGTAAGGACTATGCAGACAGTGGGGGGAGAAACTGCCCCTGCATTATATTAAAGAAAAAAAAAAGTTTCATGTTTATCTGAAATTTAAATTTAACTGGGCTTCCTATATTTTATCTGACATTCCTAAACCTACTGTCAATTTGATTTTTATTTTTTTCGTTCTCTAGAAAATTGTAAGAAATGTGTGACTAGAAGATGTTAAGACATGTACGTTTATTCTTGGCATTTTAAAGTGTCCCCACTATGTGTCTTGTGGGTCTTTTTCTCTGCATCCTTTTCAGAACTCAGTAGGTCTTCTTAAATTGAGAACTCCCGTTTGTCTTCATTTCTGAATTTTTTTTTTTTTTTTTTTAATCCTTGTGTTGGCAGTTTATTCCCTACAGTTTTTTACCCCGTTCTTTCTAGAACTCCTGTTGGACAGATGTTGAACCTTCTAAACATAACTTTCATGACATGTAATTGTCCTTTCGTACTTTCCGTCTATGTATCTGTTTGTCATTAGTTCTGGAAGAATTTCTTGGCTTAACCTCTTTATTAATTCAGTCTTACGCTGCATATATTTTGCTACTTGACTGATCATTACAAGCTTGATTTCTGGGCCTGGGGCTTCCCTGTATTTCTTAGGGGTGGAAGCTCCCCCTATCATCGCCTCTTTGGTCTTAGTGCCTGCACTCCTTCATTTGCTTGTTTGCAATTACTTAATAGCTCTTTTGCAAACTGATTGGGAAAAGAAATGATATTCTTGGAGAAAAACTCCACTCCTGTTTGTTATACTCATTAACTCTGGGCTTAGAAGTCTCCACACTACACTGCCTTCAAAGAAATCCTGACGTGTTCCTTCTGCTCTCTGATTTCAGGATTCTTACACTTCTGGTCCACTAGGGCCATTTTTGTTGTTGTTATTGCTTTTCTCTCATATTAAGGACTTATTTTGCTAAAAATAACTTTTTTGGGGTCATTTTATGGAATATTAGGCGAGAAGGAGGACATGCAGAAATGCTCAGTCTGTTAACTCTATCTTCCACAGTTATCTTTTCATTATAAAAATCATTTTAGACATGCCCTAACAAAACTCTTTGGTGTCATCATGCTGCCTACAAGAAGAGGTCCACCCTCTTCTGCTTTCTTCCTTCTATGACTTATTTCCCCTTTCCCTCTTTTCTCTTAACCCAAAAAAACTATTCACAATCCTTGCTCAACCATATTAACCTATCTGAAGTTCCATTTTGTACACCACGATGTTCCACGCTTAATGACGTATCCCTACCTTGTGTAAGCCCTACTCATCATTCAAGATCCTGACCAAGTATGTCCTGTTCTGTGATGGCTTCTCTCTTGTCCTCAATGAGCTGCTGAGACCTGCCCTATGGTGCCACCGATGTACATTTTTGTACCTCTTCTCTGACATTTACCACAGAGTATTGCAATTGCATCTCTATATTTACTTGTTCCATGAAACAGTGAATTTTTTGAGAAGAAGACCGGATTTTTAAAAAATATTTTATTGTGTTTTAGTTGAAAATTTACACAGCCAATTACGTTCCCATTTAACAATTTTTATACAAATTGTTCCATGACATTGATTACATTTTTCACAATGTGTCAGCATTCTCATTATTTCCATTCTGTTTGTTATGTTTCCATTAATCTAGCTTCCCTGCCCTTCCTTAAGCTTCTCATCTTTGTTTTAGGGTAAATGTTGACTGTTTGGTTTCATATTAGTTGGTTATTTAAGGGAGTACAGTACTCATGGGTAACACTGTTTATTTCATAAGCCAATCTGTTATTTTTGTGAAAGGTGACCACCAGGAATGGCTTCAGTTCCAAGTCCAAAGGGTATTTTAGGGCAACAGTCTTGGAGGTTCCTCTAGTCTCTATAGGTCCAGTAAGTCTGGCCTTGTTTAGGAATCTGAGTTTTGTTCTACATTTTTCTCCCTTTTAGAGGACTGAATTTTATTTATATCTGCATCCCAATTGATTGAAACATGGCCAGTACTTAGAAGAGTAATTGCTTAATAAATGGATTAAAATGAGCAAATGAGTGTATGAAAAAATAACGCATGGCCCCTTGAGTCATTTTCCAATTTTTTAAACAATTTTAAGGACCATAAGCAGGTCTTTTATTGTTTCTTTTAAATTTAGCTTTCTCATTTGATTCCATTTCATTGCCATTGATTGTCAGATGTGTCTGGCTTGGGTTTCTCTGCCTTTGGTGCTGGAAGGCCACTCAAAGATAGTATTCATGGTGAGGCCTTAAATTCTTTTAAATAAAATTTGGCAGGGAAAAGCTTTATCACTTAATCTTCTTTGTGTTTATGAAAAACATAAGTAAAAAAAAATTACTGAAAACTTAATTAAAAAATAGGCCAATGTCTCTTGAACCTAATTGATAATACTGTATCAGTAATTGCCTAGGACCGTCCAAAAGGAAAGCAAAGGAATCCCATTTGCCACTTGTTAGGCTCTGTCTGGTCCAGAATACTTATCCTGAAAAGTGCACATACTCAGAGGAGAAACAATTATCTGCAACTGAAACAGGTAATGAAGTTTTCTATGTGCTATAATTTTAATTTAAAAAGCATGTTTGAAAGATTAAGAGACCCAGACAGGCAGATAGGCCCCTTTTCACTGTTATAAAATCTGTCACATCTTAGAAATACTCCCCCATTGAGTGGCAATCACAATTTTTATTCTAAAGATTCCACATGCATGGCCTATTATGTAATGGACAGCACTCAGAATAATCTAATGAAAAGAGAACGCTTTTCCATGCTAATAAGTTTCAGATTCTGCTTGTTTCAAGAAAATGAATTCAGGCTTTGAACTGCTGAGGTCCACATAAATTCAGGTTATCCATACAGCCGTGCAGAAAATCTCTAAGATGAGTTCTTAATAGCAAGAATGAGTGAGTCAGTCAGCTCATTTAATGATCTGGCCCATAATTTGAAACCATTGAAAGTTGCCTGTTAGCACCTCTGGGAGCCGAGATCAAGCGTGACCTTGACTTGTGATGGCTTGAATTAAATCCTTGTAGGATGATTCTCACACCAGCATTGTTTTTTGTTGTTTGTTTTTTTTTAAATCATTTGGCATGCAAGCAGCCTCCTTGAACATCCTTACAATTATTACAAACATGAAGATTTTAAGGAAATAGGAGGAGGCTTAATGCTAAAAAACAAAATTTATTTTGATGGAAAAGTATGAGCAATTCCCCTTCTCCATAAAATTACTAGTAGAGGTGTATTAAAAGTGATAAAGTTCTTGCAGACAGTTTTGTTAGGTCTCTGTAGGACATTTTGTACATGTCTATTCATTAGGCTATCCTATTTTTTTTTTTTTTTTTTTAGCTACAGCTATGATATGCTTCTAAAATAGGAAAAATAAAAAATTATCTATGGGCGACTAGGCCTTAATCTCCCTTGACAATTTGTGAAAGCCTCAAGGTTTGAAATCTTCACCACATCTTAGCAGTAATATTTTATAATTTGGTTCTGTCTGGACTTTGAAACAGGATAGCTTTGTTTCAAGATTCATGCATCTTAACCATCTTACTATTATACCTAAATATAAAATAAATTTATGTTTTTCTTAATGAACATTATATGCTTTTCAGGTGTTGAGATATTTCTGCCTCTTTTCTTTTCCTAGCGCCACCCTATCATTTTGCTATAGAAAAACCAAACCAGTTGTCGTCAAGTAGAGTCTGACTCGTGATGACCCTGTGTATGTCAGAGTAGAACTATGCTTCATTGGGTTTTCAATGGCTGATTTTTTGGAAGTAGATTGCCAGGTCTTTCTTTTGAGGCACCTCTGGGTGGACTTGAGCCTCCAATGTTTCGGGTAGCAGCTGAGTGCATTAACTGTTTGCACCACCCAGGGACTCCATTGCTAGATGGAAGTGAACAATATAGTTCCTTGTAGAAACAAAAGAGCATTATACACTAAGGACACTAGTTTTATAACGGAAAGATAATTTAAAAAGCAATTTTTTTGAGAAACTGAACCATATTAGAGCTTTTTTTTTTGCTTTTTGTATATAATGTTTTTATTTTCTTTTGGAATATTTTAGATGGATTTCTGAACTGAGAGATGTGAATTTCTTCTTTGATGATGGCTTGGCAACAATAACGGATAGTATTATAGTGCAATGTAGGTATGAAGTGATTTTGCATGAAAGTGCCCCATTCTGTGAATCCCGCAAGTGTTTCGGAAAAACATACGTGAAGAATGGCAGCTCTGGATAATTTGAAAACTAGAAATGGTTAATATTGTAAATACATTGTTATAATTAGTTGTGGTTTGCACTAGTGCTTTTATTCTTTGCTTTTCTGCTGATATTTTTCATTGCTTTATTCAACAGAAGTGATTTGATTTTGTTGAGGTGTTTTCAGTTTCTTGTATTAATAGCTACATCATATTAGAAATGGCATACATTTGGGGGACTATGCAGTGCAGATGAATTTATTTGGCCATTTATTAGTTTTAGAGATTTTTAACCTTCTAGGTTGCTATTTCCAACCCGGTGTGGGGGGGCACTATGAAGCACTTTAAAAGGAACCCTGGTGCCGTAATAGTTAAGTGAGTACTCGGCTGCTAACTGAAACATTGGTAGTTCTAACCTACCCAGTGGCTCTACGGGAGAAACACCTGACAATTTGCTTCCATAAAGATTACAGTCTAGGAACCCTATGGGGCACATCTACTTGTTCACATGGGGTCGCTGTGAGTCAAAAATTGACTTGACTCTACCTAAGAAGAACAATATGAGACACTTTTGCACTTTTAATACCCTTTATAGCTTATAGGCTCAGGACGTAAAATTTGTATAGTTTTCCCCATTCTGAGTTAGTAAACAGCAAAGTGAATTACTTGGAAGTTTCATTACTTGGCCAACAAACCCAATAGTCCATGATTTTCCCAATAATTCTCAGCCAGCAAGAGTTCAATGCTGCAATTATTTTAAGACTATGTAGGGAAAAATTGAGTATATGAAGTCAAATAAAAATAAGAATAATTTCTTATTTATGATTGTTGCTGTCAAGTGGAAATCACAGAGGGAATTCCCTTTGAGGGCAACACACAGATGGGAGATAACGCGTGGAAAAAGGGTCAGGTAGCAGATGAGGCTCATTTGGATCAATTGAATAGAAATTGTAGACAATTAGTTAGTTGTTCCTTTTTAATGCATTGGAATGAAGGATTAGAGCCAATTATTTTTCTAGGTTAACACTGGGCTTTATGGAGTATGATTTTACTTGACTTTGCATTCAGATAAAGGTGTGTTCATACTTTTCAATAGTGGGTCTCATGATTAGAAATTCATATTGTACAGCCACATTGATTTTTACCAAAAACTGTGTTGTGTTGTGTGATTGACCTGCTGAAATATTTGGTCAGTTTAGTTTACTGTAGTTCATTAAGACAGTCTCATATGCACCATGGCAATTGTTAGCTCTCATAAATTGATTCTTCAGATACAAGATCTTTCAATCATATGTAGCCATTCCATGGTTATGTAGACAAAACAGTAGTAAATTGTGAATTTCAATTTCCACACTTCACAATGTGACACTTTCACAGTGGCCTTTATGAAGTGAATATCCAATGTACCTCCTTGTTGTATTTTTCAAAATATGATATCCAAGAGAAATCTAAATATGGTTTCCAGATCAATTCTACCTTGGAGTCACTATGGGATTGTAATGCACATAAATCCGTTACAAAAGATTTGTATGAAGAAGTTGTTGTCCTTCTTTTTCGAGACAGATGCAACCTATTAAGCCTCTGCTAAGGCTTTCGATAGATGGTGAAATGGAAGCTAGGAATAGCTTCTCAGTTATTACATTGCCAGTTTATTAATTAGTTCATGACTCTGTGCTTGTGGTCAACTGCACTGTTTTTAATCTAGCCCAGGACCAGTCAATTTCCAATAAAATTTCCAAATCGAAATGCATTAATCTCTGTGGCCTGACTTCACTAAAAAGTATTTATGGAACAGGTTAATTGGAGGCACCACATCCATGATGGCTAGCCAGTCATTCTGAATGATATAGGTAGCACTAGCTCATGCTAAGCATAGCAAGCTCCTTCCAGAGCTAATGCCATACTTGCTTTCTGGACGTGTGCTGTGATTGAAGGAGTCCTTTAGGAATCAAATGAATCACACTTCACCACTATTTACAGACGAGAAGGAAGAGTAAATGAATATAAAAGATGAGCACCATCAAAACCCATGGAAAGTGCTCAACTCCAGTGTGTGCTGAAATAAGGCAATAAATCTAGACTGCCTGGAAATGATGCTGTTCATTTGTCTTTGGATCCGCATGGTTTAAAACAGCTCTCTTTTTTTATAGCAGGTGTCTCCACACTTTTCAATAGTAAGCCTCATGATTAGAAATTCATATTGTACAGCCACATTGGTTCTTACTGAAAACTGCGTTGTGTTGAGAGGCTCTGTGTTTAGTGTGTAACTTTAAACCTGTATCCAGATTTTATTTATTTTTTGTCCCTTTATCAGAAGTTTTTCACAATGCTTCATGTTTCATGGTGTAATATTAGTGAAGTTAACTTCAAATTGCTCAAAATTTTATAATTAAATTTTTTCAGTTTCAATTATGATTCACAGTCTACCAGCCTGGCACCTGCTGGCAGGCAATTACACAAAGTCAGCCCAGGATAGCAGGAAGTTTATCCCAGCCTATTACTTCATGTGTGTTATCTAATGAGGTACGTTTTCCCCTTACCCTTTACCCCTGCCTCCTAAGTCACAGATGGACATGGCTTGAGGTAAAGTGTGTGCCTTGAGCCACAAATAAGCATTTTCTCCAGTGTATGGACTTTCCAAATCTGTTCTCTACTTGCCTGATTTTTGCATGAGCCTCATTTCATTTCACAGCCTTGTCTCTGGAACGCCTAGTCTCCATTTCCACAGCTCTGCATTTACTCTCTCACCCAAGACCAAGAACACCTTGAAGATGTTCTCATCGTGATCTTAATACCTGGATCCCTGAGGCTTCCGTTCATTCTTGCATTCATTTAACAAATATTTTTTGAGAGTCTGCTATTATTATTAACTTTCATTGAATCAACAGTTGTATTACAAGGAGTCTTGTGTTAGCCTATGTGAGATATCAGGAGAAAGGAGCCTTGGTGGTGCAATGGTTGAGTGCTCACTGCTAAATGAAAGGTTGGCTGTTCAAACACACTCAGTGGCTCCATGGGAGAAAGACCTGGTGATCTGCTCCCATAAAAATGACGTTCTAGAAAACCGTGTGGGGCAGTTCTACTCTGCCACATGGTGTTGCTATGAGTCGAAATTGACTCCACAGAATCTAACAACACAACACACAGAGAGGTATCAATAAACTTGTCTGATTACTGCTTATCTTTGATATATGCGAATGTAGCCACAGTTCTTCTCAATCTCCCTGCATAAGTCAAAAACATTAAAATCAATGAGCAAACAAACCAGGCTCTAATTTCACTGGATCCTTTGTCCTTGAATTACTTGGGTGGCACCAATAATGGCTGACACTTTTATTACCTTTACTATGTGCCAAGGATATTTCTAATTGCTTTGTTTTAATCTTTATAACAACCTTATGAAGTAGGAGCTGTTATTACTATCGCTTTACAGATGAGGAAAAAGGAAAAAAAAAAAAATGAGGCACAGAAAGTTTAAGAAGCTGTCCAACCTTATCTAGTCGGTAAGGCATGAAGCTGCAATTTGAATCCAACCAATCTGCTTCTAAGGGACGTTGCCTTAAGCACTAAACTCTACCACTTCTCACATAAGAATGAAGGACAGCCTTCCCAGTTCCTGTGCAAGAACAGCTATGGCATTTCCCATTTTTGTGCATCTTGAGTTTGAAGACATAGACTTAAGGGGACCATATCTAATTTAGTGTTCCATGTCTAGCATCTAGCCCATAGGAGTTGATTACTAAAATTAAATAAATGAATAACAAGTAAAGCTACTATCGTTATAGATGGACTATGGTTTACAAATTGCTGGAAATGTGATTTTTATTAATTGACAATATAAACTTCATAAGAAGTATTTGAGGAATTCTGCTTTATAGTCCCTTACTACCCTAAAACTCTGATTGGAAAATTTCTTTTACTCAGTTTTACAAATGCTGTTGAGTTCATAGTCCATGTTTTCTAAAGATCATATTCACTTGATGTCTCATTCATGCCTGAAAACTCAATGAGGCCAGGTTGAATTCCTAATCTTCCCTTGCTGCTCCCCAAACGCCTTTTCTTCTGGCTTGTATCTCAAGAATGGGACCAATGTCATCCGTCCTGTTGTCTAGGCTTGAAACCAGGGCTCTTATCTTCATTTTCCCTTCTTGCTGCCCAACACCTCCCTCTTCCCATCAAATTATTCACCATGATATATCTTTTCTATGTTTTTAACATCTCTCAAATTCTTTCACTTCGCCCCATCCCCACAATCCCTTATTTACTTCATCTTCTTTTCCTGTGGTTATTTGCAGTAGACTTTTCCCTGGCCAGCCTGTCTGTTATCTTGGTCACCTCTGTTTAGCATATGATGCAATATGATTTACCATCTGGCCCTCACTTGCTTTTACAACTCCACTCTTACACTACTTGACACTCTGTTCCCTTAATGAGATTCTTGAATTCTTCGGTGAGCAACATGTTCTATCTTACTCTTGGGGTTCTGTATGGACTATTCACTCTGTACGGCACATCCATTTCATCCCACACCCTTTCTTCTCCTAACTGACTCCTGCTCACACTTTCGTTGCCGATGCTTTCCTAAGCAGAATCTGGCACGTCATTGGTACTCAAGAAACACATATTAAAGGTATCACAGAATGAATATATATGTTCTGTTTAGAGAAGTAGTAAGAGACTGGTTTAAAGATGCAGAAACATTTGTATTAGAGAAAGTAGGAGATATTCCCAAATATGCTGAAGTTAAATTTTAAAGAAATTCAATGCCAGGTTCAAAAGTAGGTTCTCAATAAATAAAGGCATTTGCTTGTCATATGATTCCAAAGGATACATGAACATGCTTCTATATTAATAATAGATAGTGACTTCTAATTTCATTTTTGTTTTCCTAAATTGAAAATATCCCTAGCCGTATTTATTAAAAGGCTCTGTGCTGAGTTCCTAAAAGTGTTTCCATGGTATCGTTATAATAGCCTCTATGTGTGCACCTTTCTCTGAAATGTTTGTTGTTGTTAGTTGCTGTTGAGTCATCTCTGACTTGCAGTGATCTTATTTATAACAGGACAAAATGTTGCCTGATCCTGTGCCATCTTCTTGATAGTTGTTAGGTTTGAGTCTATCTGAAACGTATGGACCAGTTTATGTCTTTCTTTCCCACTAGCCTGTAAGTTCCTTGAGTGTGTAGACCACGAATATTTAATTAACTAGAATGTAACTGTACACAGCACACAGTAGATGCTTTATATACTTTTGTTGAAAGTTTAATTTAAAAAAGTGAAGAAAAACATAGAAAATAAATAGTATAGTAAAAACATGACTTTCCTCATTTTATTTGATAATACACTTGGTGGTCAGGATATTTCTAGCTTCTGTGAGTCTAATACACCACAACCAGCTAACTGGCAGCTGGTAAGTGTCTTAGTCTGGGTTATCTAGAGGAGCAAAACCAGTGAAGCGTATATATATATATATATATATATATATATATATATATATAGAGAGAGAGAGAGAGAGAGAGAGAGAGAGAGAGAGAGATTTCAAGAAAATGACTCATGTAGTTGTAGAGAGATTTCAAGAAAATGACTCATGTAGTTGTAGGCTGGCAAATCCCAAATCTGTGGGTCAGCGTTAGGCTGGAGGCTTCTCCTGACTCACGTTATTGCAGGGGCTTATGAACCCAAAATCAGCAGGTCAGACAGGCTGCATCACAGGACTTCGGGAGCTGGTGAATCACAAAATCTACAGGTCAGGTGACAGGCTACTGGCTCACATCCCAAGAATTGGAGGTCAGATGATGATGAGTCAGAAGTAGGATGGAGCGAGAGAAAGCTTTGCCAGAACATCCATATATATCAGATGCAGGCCACACCCCCAAGGAAATTTCCCTTACGTCAGATCACAAAATGGAGGATAATTACATTATACTGAGAATCATGGCCTAGCCAAGTTGACACAACATTAACCATCATAGTAAGCAAAGGCACATGGAGATTTGTCAGGTTACTCCCAATACCACTTTCATGAGTCAGCTTGACGAGATACGAAGGTAAGAGAAACTGCTTCTTAGACAACAGCTTGTATGGAAACTTAAACTTTGCTTATTTTTGCCTCTCTGCCTGAATTTTATTAAGTGCCTACTATAAATTCTAGACTCCTAAGTATATAGTTTTCTGTATTCCAATATTGTAAAGGTCACAGAGCTCAACAGGTAAACTGAAGAGAATTTGTCTCTAAGATCTGGAGCATCATGGGTAAGAACAGGTCAAGAGGAGGACAAAGAGAAGAGACTCAAGGAGGAACAATTGCAGTACTCTAGTGGTTAGCCATCATTCACAATCATTCTGGAGAATAAATGTAATGAAAGACACAGATATGAGAGTACAATCTAGAGAGAGAAGAAAAGAAAGGAGATAGATTTAGAAATAATACCAGAGCCTCTGAAATTTTTTTGAAAAGCAGTACTAATAATGATAATAATACCATCTACTTCCAAGTTTTCAGTTATTCTTAGAAAAAATCAGGTGTGGAATACTAAGCAAAAACCAAAAATTCAAACCCATTGCTGTTGAGTTGATTCTGACTGATAGTGATGCTATAGGGCAGAGTAGAACTACCCTATACTGTTTCCAAGGCTGTAAATCTTTACAGGAGTGGACTGCTGCATCTTTCTTTTGTGGAGTGGCTGGTGGGTTCAAATTGCCAACCTTGCAATTAGCAGCCAATCATTTAACCTCTGCACCACCAGTGCTCCTTATACGAAGAAAAGACAGGTAAAATTTGGAATCAATTTTCCCAGATTAAGATAGCTTGCTTTTCCAGTGGTTCATGTAGATGTGAAAGTTACGAGAAAAGTTAACAATCCTGTCATGGATTGAATCATGCCCCCCAAACAATGTGTGTATCTGTTTGGGTGGGCCATGATTCCCAGTGCTGTGTGGTTGTCCTCCATTTTGTGATTGTAATTTTATGTTACAGAGGATTAGTGTGGGATTGTAACGCCCTTACCCAGGTCATATCCCTGATCCAATGTAAAGCACAAAGGGAGTTTCCCTGGGGTGTGGCCTGCACCAATTTTTATCTTACAAGAGACAAAAAGGAAGCAAGCAGACAGTTGGGGACCTCATACCACCAAGAAAGCAGTGCCAGGAGCAGATCGCGTCCTTTGGACCCAGGGTCCCTGTGCAGAGAAGCTCCTAGTCCAGGGGAACATTGATGAGAAGGCCAACAGAGAGAGAAAGCCTTTCCCTGGAGCTGATGCCCTGAATTTGGACTTTTAGCCTGTGAAGAAATAAATTTCTCTTTGTTAAAACCATCAACTTGTGGTATTTCTGTTATAGAAGCACTAGATGACTAAGACAATTCCTGATCCCATAAACCTTTTGCCTTAAGATTTTGATTGTGGTCTTGCATTGAAAAAGCCTTTGCTCTCTTCCTCCCTCATTCCTGCCACTGTCATTCTGCTTGTCTGACAGCAAGCAAAGATATAGAACATGGAATAACTTTGGACAAAAATAAAAGTAGTAAATAAAGGCATCAATAAAAAGTTTTAGGGCACATTTGTTTGCATTTGTGTATGTGGCATTTTTAGGTGACAAGGTCCTGTGGGTCATGGCCATAACTATTTTTATTCTGTAGACAGCAGAGTGCTCATCTTACTTGTTCTATGTCACTTTGAGTTCAAAATGTGATGTCATGGAAGAACTACGTCTTACTTAGCTAGTGCTGCTGTAACAGAAATAACACAAGTGAGTGGCTTTAAAGGACAGAAATTTATTTTCTCACAGTTCAAGAGGCAAAAAAGTTCAAATCAGGATCTTGATTCCTTCTTTGTAGATTACCCTGGGCGTTCCTTGGTTCTTGGTGATTTTCCCATGACATCTGTCTTCCACAGTATATGCCTGTGTCTAACCTGCCTTTTGTATAACTCAGAAGTGATTAGATTTAGGACTCACACTGCACTGGTATGGCCTCATTAACATAACAAAGAAAACCCTAATTCCAAATAGAATTACATCCACAGGTATACCAAAAAAAGAAAAAAACAAACCCGTTGCCATTGAGTAGATTCCTACTCATAGTGACCCTATAGGAAAGACCAGAAATGCCCCAAACAGTTTGCTAGGCTGTAATCTTTACGGAAGAAGACATACTTCTCCCACGGAGTGGCTGGTGGGTTCGAACTGCTGACTTTTTGGTTAGCAGCCAAGCTCTTAACCACCTTGCCACCAGGGCTCCTTTCCAAAGGTTTAGGGGTCAGGATTACAATGCATATTTTTTTGGGGGGGCTCAATTCAATCCATAACAAACAATTTTAGAGCTAAGAAGACCTGGCATACTGTGAGCATAGATGATAAAATTGGAGATACTTTTGTGTAAATTCTCCCAAAGCATCATTTTCCTTTCTTTATGTGTAACTAGCAACAGAGAGTGGTCAAATGTAGAGAAAGAAGGATGTTATCAGCTTGAGGGAAGACAATACATTAGAGAAATCATGAGAAAGCAAGAGAAAAAGCCCCTGATAGTTCTAGGAAGAGGCCAGCCACATCTCATTTGTTTGTTGTGGATTGAATTGAATAAGTAACTGAACTTTTCTTACAGCGTCCATCCCAGTAAGTACCTCAAGTTTACCTTGTTTTCTTCCTTGCCCCCTTTTCTCCACCAAGACGTCCAAAAATGATCACTGTCATATTTTTCTCCTTGCAACTTAATGACTTGGTATCTCCTCCTTTCCCTGTTATGGCCTCAGTGTTTTCCCAGGTGACAGATTGCTTACCTGGTTAATATGCTCATTAAGAGAGACCAGAAAATAGTCTTATTTCCATATCAGTCTTTTCCACTCTTTTTCTTTCCCACCACCTTCCATCAATATATGTTCTCTTTGACAACCCCTAGGCTGCATAAGGCTAAGGGATTACACTAAGATATAAATATCATTCCAGAAAGAAAGAAGAGTATGATTGGCCCATGGCATATCATTGAGGTGGTGGATGGGGTTTTATTTAAGTACAGACCTCATTATAAGGAGCCAACCATATGCTGTGACTGCCAAAAAATACAAATAAAAGCAAATTCTGAAATGGTCCAAAATAGTAGCTTAGTCATGCACACCATGCTGTCCTTTTACAACAAAGAATTGAAAAACCAAGTGAAACAGATACAGATGATAATCTGGGAACCTAGAACAGCAAACAGAGCGGTGAATGATTAGACTGAACATTGAAGGGAAGGAGAAACTGAATGAAAACAGCAAACAAGGAGACTTACGGACTGTAGGCGCCCTGCCAGCTGAACCAGTGAAGTGTGGCCATCCTGAGACAAAGTGAGCAGCATTTTTGGGTGAGTGGCACAGGAAGACAACTTCATGGACTTCCCAGTAGGAGATGTAGATACTATGTAGACAAACCCAGAGTAAAGCAAGATGAGCAGAACATGAACTGGATCTAAGGAGAAAAAGTGCAGGTAAGCAGATGAGAGTCCTAGGGATCCAGGTGACCATATAGCAGGGAGGGAGCCACAAAATAAGGACAGAACTACTCACCAGAAGTGGTCCCTCATCATTTAGGTGGGTAGTGCTGGTGGAGTGGAGGATCCTTGGGGTGACGACTAGAGAGTCTCTACCTGAACAGACTCTGGACTGCACCTCCACTCCATTTGGTCAGGCCTGGGTCCTGATTGCTGACTGAACTCTTTAGGCAGTGCCTTGGCACCAATACCGGAGACTGGGGGTGGGAGGGAGTCATGCCCCCACTCTCCTCCCCTTGCCCTTCTGGTGACCAGTGGTATGCCCCCTCCCAACCAGCGACCCACAGTGCATGCTCCTGTGCCATTGGATCTACAGCTAGAGACTTATGCCTGCTCTGTTCACCCCCACATCACCTTATCAGCAACACAAGTCACACCCTGAGGTGCCATCTGCACCTCTGCCAGATCATGAGCAGGAGATTCCAGTGTCCTTATCCAACCTCCTCAGGGCTGCAATGTCACACATCCCACACCCAAACAGTCCCTGTAGGCCATCTGCACTTGTACTGGAAACCTTTGAATCCCCATCAGCTACTGAGATGCCAGTTTGTTCATGCCCAATGGGCCCAACCCATCCATTTGAGCAGCATTCCCTCACAGTGGATATGGAAATGTCCTGCCTTGACCTGAAGAGAACACATTAACTGCTATCACCAACCCAGAAGGACCTTACCATTCCACAAGGGCCGTGGGAACACCCAACACTTGTCATCCAATATTAAGGAAAGAACCAACTCTCCCTTCTCAATCAAGTAAGGGAAGACATATGAATCTAACTACAGAAGACTCACATGTAGGTGTGACTCACCATACCCACTAGTAAGAGGGAATCATGCCCAGCCAACAGACACCACAAAGTCACATATAGACCAGAACCACAAAACAACAACAATTAAAATATACAAAGGAAGAAAGACATACTAAAGAGAAGGAGAAGAAACAAAGCTCCAGATACATAAAAACAAAAAGCAGCACAAAACAAACATACATACATGTCATGAATTGAATTATGTCCCCCAAAAATATGTGGCAACTTGGTTACACTGTGATTCCCAGTATTGTGTGATAGTCTTCTATTTTGTGACTGATATAATTTTTTTATGTGTTGTAAATCCTAATCTCTGCCTGTGGTTAATGATGCGAGGTTAGATTATGTTAAAGAGGGTTAGGGTGGGATTGTAATACTTTAATAAGGTCACATGCATGATTCAATGTAAAGGGAGTTTCCCTGCAGTCTGGCCTACACCACTTTTATCTTATAAGAGATAAAAGGAAAGGGAAACAAGCAGAGAGTAGGGGACCTCTTACCACCAAGAAAGCAACACCAGCAGCAGAGCGTGTCCTTTGGACCTGGAGTCCCCATGCCTGAGAAGCTCCTTGACCAGGGGAAGATTGATGAGAAGGACCTTCCTCCAGAGCTGACAGAGAAAGCCTTCCCCTGGAGCTGATGCCCTGAATTTGGACGTGCAGTCTACTAGACTGTAAGAGAATAAATTTCTCTTTGTTAAAGCTATCCACTTGTGGTATTTGTGTTATAGCAACACTAGGTGCCTAAGGCGGTACAATTAATAAAGAAATATATAAATTAAATATATTAATGCCTCAAGGACAGCAGACAATAACAAATCATATGAAGAAACACGGTAAATGGCTCAAACAAGTGAGCAAAATAAAAGGGCAGAACACTTTCCTGACAAAGAAATGGTAGTAGAAATACCTGATAAAGAATTCAAAAAGACTTATATATAGGATACTCAGAGAGATCATGGAAAACACAGACAAAACCCTAGAAGAATTCAGGAAAATAATACATGAACAAAAATACAAAATAAATAGACAATTAGAAACCTTACAAAAAAAAAAAAACAAACAAACTAGAAATCCAGAAGATTAACAATAAAATATCAGAAACAGATAACTCAATGGAAGGACAAAGAAATAGGACTGAATCAAAGGAAGAAAGAATCAACAAAGTAGAGGAGAAATCCCTTGATACTAATTTGAACAGAACTCAAAAATACATGAAAGAAACTCTAACAGAATTGAAAAGAGAAATACACAGTTCTACAGTAATAGTAAGAGACTTTAACACACCACTTTTGATGATGGGCAGAACAAGTAGAAAAAAACTCAACAAAGATACAGAAGATCTAAATAACACAATCAAGCAATGACATCATAGACATATTCAGAACAAACCACCCAGAAGCAGCACAGTACACATTCTTCTCTAATGCACATGGATTGTTCTCCAGAAGAGATCATATTTTAGGCCACAAAGAAAACCTCAATAAATCCAAAAATATTGACATAATACTGTCTTAGTCATCTAGTGCTGCTATAGCAGAAATACCACAAGTGAATGGCTTTAACAAACAGAAGTTTATTCTTTCACAGTCTAAGAGACTAGAAATCTGAATTCAGAGCACCAGCTCCGGGGAAAGACTTTCTGTTTCTGTTGGCTCTTGTCATCAGTCTTCCCACGGTCTAGGAGCTTCTTCATGCAGGAACCCCCAGGTCCAAAGGACACGCTCTGGTCCAGCGCTGCTTTCTTGGTGGTATGAGGTCCCTATGTCTCTCTGTTCAGTTGTCTCTTTAATATCTCAAAAGAGATTGGCTTAAGACACAACCTCATCTTGTAGATTGAGTCCTGCCTCATTAACATAACCACCCCTAATTCTACCTCATTAACATCATAGAGGTAAGATTTACAACAATAGGAAAATCACATCAGATGACAAAATGGTGGACAATCACACAATACCGGGAATCATGGACTAGCCAATTTGACACATAGTTTTTGGGGACACAAAAGGATCATAACAGAATATTATGAAAAACTGTACTCCAACAAATTTGAAAACCTAGAAGAAATGGACAAATTTCTAGAAACTCACTACCTGTCTAAACTAACAAAAAAAGAGAGAAAATTTGAACAGACCCATAACAAAAGAAGAAATTGAAGTGGTCATAAAAAACTCTCAACTACAATAATTAAAAACCTCAGCCCAGAGGGCCTCACTGGAAAATTCTACCAAACATTTGGAGAAGAGCTGACAGCTGTCATGGATTGAATTATGTCCCCCCAAAAATGTGTGTATCAATTTGGCTGGGCCATGATTCCCTATATTGTGTGATTATCCTCCATTTTGTGGTTGTAATTTTATGTTAAAGAGGAGTAGGGTGGGATTGTAACGCCCTTGCTAAGGTCACCCCCCTAATCCAAAGTAAAGGGAGTTTCCCTGGGGTGTGGTCTGCACCACCTTTTATCTTACAAGAGATACAAGGAAAGGGAAGCAAGCAGAGAGTTGGAGACCTCACACTACCAAGAAAGCAGTGCCGGGAGTAGAGAACGTCCTTTGGACCCGAGGTTCTTGTGCGGAGAAGCTCTTAGTCTGGGGGGAGAAAGACCTTCCTCCAGAGCCGACAGAGAGAGAAAGCCTTCCCCTGGAGCTGACACCCTGAATTTGGGCTTCTAGCCTACTAGACTGTGAGAAAATAAATGTCTCTTTGTTAAAGCCATCCACTTGTGATATTTCTGTTACAGCAGCTCTAGATAACTAAGACAACAGCTATTCTACTCTATCTATTCCAGAGTATAGAGAAGGAAGGAATACTCTCTAATTCATTCTATGAAGCCAGCATAACCCTGATACCAAAGCCAGGCAAAGACACCACTAAAAAAGAAAACTACAGAAAAAAAAAAAAAAAAAAAACATTTGTAGTAACTGTTAAATGAGAAACTATTTTGTTCTGTAAGCCTTCATCTTAAGTGAGAATAACAGCACAATTCGAAGAGCGTACTCAATGTCACTGAACTGTGCATGTAGAAATTTTTGAAATGGTGTATCTTTGGCTATGTGTATTTTCACCAATGTCATAAAACAACATGTGTACTACTGTTTCATGAGAAACTATTTGTTCTGTAAGCCTTCACCTGAAGTACAATAAAAAAAAGAAAGAAGAATAAAGAAAACTACAGATGAACATCCCTCATGAATATAGATACAAAAATTCTCAGGAAAATTTTAGCCAGCAGAATTCAATAGGATATCAAAAATAATAATACGTCATGATCAAATGGGATTCATATTAGTGATGCAAGGATGGTTCAATATCAGAAAATCAGTGAACATAATTTACCACATAAATAAAACAGAGAAAAAAATCATAGGCTCATCTCAATCTATGCAGATTTCCTGATAAAAACTCTTATGAAAATAAGAATAGAAGAGAAATTCCTCAGTATCATTAAGGGCATATATGCAAAATTAACATCCAACATATTCGCAAATGGAGAAAGATCGAGAGCATTCCCCTTGAGAATGAGAATGTGACAAGGATGCCCTTTATCACCACTCTTAACTCATTATTATACTGAAAGTCCTAGCTAAAGCAATAAGGCAAGAAAGTGAAATAAAAGGTATCCAAATTGGAAAAGAAAAAATAAAACTATCCTTATTTGTAGATAACATGATCCTACTCATAAAAAATTCCAGAGACTCCACAAGAAAGTTACTGAAACTAATAGAAGGATTCAGTTAAGTGGCAAGGTATAATATCAACACACAAAAATCAGTTGGGTTGCTCTACACTAACAGGGAGGATTTGAAAAGGAAATCAAGAAAATAATACCATTTGCAATAGACCCTAAGAATAAATCTAACCAGGGATGTAAAAGACTTAAACAAGGAAAACTATAAAACACCATTAAAAGAAACTAAAAGAGATCTGCGTAAATGGAAAAACGTTCCATGCTCATAGACTGGAAGACTTAACATTGTGAAAATGTCAATACTACTAAAAGCAATCTATAGATGTGATGCAATTCCAATCCAAATTCCAACAACATTCTTTGATGAAATGGAAAAACTAATCTCCAACTTTACATGGAAAGGAAAGAGGCCCTGAATAGCTAAAGCAGTATAGAAGATGAAAAAAGTAGAAGGCCTCACACTTCCCAATCTCAAAACTTACTATACAGCCACAGTACTCAAAACAGCCTGGTACTGGTTAAATGACAGACACTTAGACCAATGGAATAGAATTGAGAACCCAGAAGTAAATCCATCCTTCTATAGGCAGCTGATATTTGACAAAGTGTCAAAGTCTTTTCAATGAGGAAGAAACAGTCTCTTTAACAAATGGTGCTGGAAAAACTGGATATCCATCTGTAGAAAAATGACTAAGAATCCATACCTCACACCATGCACAAAAACTAACTCAAAATGGATCAAAGACCTAAACATTAAACCTAAAACTATAAAGTTCATGGGCGATAAGATCGGGTCAAAACTAGGGGATGTAATTTTTGAAGTAAATAGCCTATCAAATAAAACGAATGACAGAAGATGGATTAAATACCTGGGACCTTCTAAAAATTAAGTACTTATGCTTATCTAAAGACTTTTCCAAGAGAGTAAAAAGAGAACTTACAGACTGGGAAAATATCTTTGGCAATGATGTAACTGATAAGGGTCTAATCTCTAAAATATATGGAAAACTCCAACAACTCCAACAACTCAACAACAGAAAGACAAATAAACTAATCAAAAAAAATGGGCAAAGAACATGAAGAGACACTTCACCAAAGAGGACATTTAGGGAGCCAGCAAGTACATGAAAAGATGCTTGTGATCATTAGTCATTAGAGAGATACAAATCAAAACAATGATGAGATACTATCTCACTTCTGGAAAAACGGTAATGATCAAAAAAACAGAAAATAATAAATGCTAGCAAAGTTGTGGAAACTCTTATAAACTGCTGGCGGGATTGTAAAATGGTACAACTACTATGGAAAACAGTATGGTGCTTCCTCAAAAAGTTAGAAATAGAAATACCTATGACTCGGCAATGTCACTCATAGGTATACATACCCTAGGGTTATAAGAGAAGTGACACAAATACACATATGCACATATATGCACACTGAAGTGTTATTCACAATAGTAAAATGATGGAAACAACCTAAGTGTCCATCAACGGCTGAGTGGATAAACAAATTGTGGTACATACATACAATGGAATACTATGCAACTATAAAAAATAATGATGAGTCAGCGAAACATCTTATGTTGTTGTTAGGTGCCACTGAGTCGGTTCTGACTCATAGTGACCCTATGTACTACAGAATGAAATACTGCCCAGTCCTGTGCCATGCCCACAATCCTGCACCATGCCCACAATCGTTATGCTTGAGCCCATGGTTGCAGCCAGTGTGTCAATCCATTTCATTGAGGGTCTTCCTCTTTTTCACTGACCCTGTACTTTACCAAGCATGATGTCCTTCTTCAGGGACTGATTCCTCCTGACAAAATGTTCGAAGTATGAAAACATCTTATAGCATGGATGAATCTGGAGGACATTATGCTGAGTGAAATAAGTCAATCGCAAAAAGACAAACACACCCACTCCTCACTTACGGACATATTTAGGTTCCAAAGACCAAATCGTTGTGCAAAAATTGGCATTATTTGAAAATGGAGGATGGCTACATCAGATCACAAAACGGAGGATGACTACATCATTATATAACCGCCAAATTATATTTTTACATAACAGCTAATTTAAATCATTACATAACTCCCAAATTACATCATTTACATAACTGCCAAACTACTGAGAATCATGATGGTGGCTGGGATCTCATCCCTCTTGCTCCAGGATTCTCCCTCCCCACTGTCTCTGGGAGCCTGGCACCCAGCTTGGGCTGCATGGTGCAGGGCTGGGGATGCAGCTGAGGTAAGGCTGGGCCAGGGCTAGGGATAGCCGGGGTCCAGATTGGGATTTGGGATCACCTTGCCTCACTGAACTGTGAACCATGCTAGCTGGGCAGTGCTGAGAGAAGTTGGGTCCATGTCTGCAGCCTCTCACCTGGCCTGGGGCCTGGGACTAAGTGGGTGTGGGAGCACCCATTGGCCTCTGTGGGATGAGTTGGAGGCAAGGCAGGACACTGCTCAGTCCCTTTTCATGCACAGTCTCTGGGTTTGTGCTCAAGGAAAGACATACAGGGATTGGGTCATAACTACGAGTTGTACATAAGCAAACATTCATAACTCAGGGACTACCTATGTTACAAAAAATCAAGAATAGATACAGACAAGGAAAGCAAAATTTTTTTGATGATTACCAAGGATGGGAGAGAGAAGAAGTGGGAATCATTTTCTAGACAGTAGACACTTGCTACTTTTGGTAATGGGAAAGGAAATTTCAAATATGGGAGAAATAAGCACAGCTTGACCAAGGTAAATACAGACACTAAGAAGTACACAAGTAAAAGGGGCAATTTCGGTAAATGCTGTAACATACACAATTTTTGCAACAGTAAAAGCAACCAAAAAAAAAATATGTGTGTGTTTGCATAGGTAGATATGAATGCATATATTAGTATTTGAAGGTATTTGTGAGTAAATGCATGTGCATCTATAGTTGTATCTATAGGCACATGTATGTACACATTTGTGTGTGCTGTATATGTATCCATATATATAACAAACCACTTAGAGGGTTGTAATGGCTAAGGTTTTGTGTCAACTTGGCTGGGCCATGATTCTCAGTGGTTTGGCAGTTGTGATGTAGTATGGCAGTTGTGTAATGATGTAATCGCCTCCATGATGAGATCTGATATAATGTAATTACCTCCATGATGAGATCGGCTATTAGTAGCCAATCAACTGAAAGGGAGTTTCCTAGGGAGTGTGACTTGCATCCAATATATATGGACTTTCTGGCAAAGATCACTGGCTTTTGCCCTTTTTTCTGGATCCTGCATCTGGCTCATCATCATCTGACCTCCAGTTCTTGGGACTTGAGCCAGAAGCCTGCCATTTTACCTGCCAATCTTGGATTCATCAGATTCTGCAGACTGTGAGCCAGCAGCCTGCCATCTGACCTGATGATCTTGGGTTCATTAGCCCCTGCAGCTACATGAGTCAGGAGAAGCCTCCGGCCTGACGCTTGACTTGGGACTTTCCAGCCTCTACAACTGCATGAGCCTTTTCCTTGAAATAAATCTCTCTCTCTCTCTCTATATATATATATATATATACACACACACACGTTTATTTTATATGTATATACACACACATATGTATATATATGTATATGTGTGTATATATATATGTATATATATACACTTCACTTGTTTTGTTTCTCTAGAGAACCCAGCCTAAGACAGGGGCACAGTTACGGATGCTTCCTACACATAGCCAAACAACCTGAGGGATTGGTTTACTGGGTCAAAAGGCTTGAGACCACAGTCTCAGTGGACAACTTAGTCAATCTGCATAACATAGTTCACAAAGATAATGTTCTACATCCTAGTTTGGTGAATAGCATCTGGGGTCTTAAAAGCTTGTGAGTGGCCATCTAAGATACAACTATTGGTCTCTACTCATATGGAGTAAAACAGAAATGAAGGAAATTAAAGGCTCAAAGAAGAAACTAGTCCATGAGACTAAGCCCACATGAACCACAGCCTCTTCTAACTGGAGACCAGAAGAATGAGATGGTGCCCAGCTATCACTACTGACCTTTCTGACCAGGGACATAATAGAAGGTCCCAGATAGAATGGGAGAAAAATGTAGAACAAAATTCAAATTCCTATATAAGCCCAGACCTACTGGACTGATAGAGACTAGAGGAATCCCTGAGACTATCACCTTAAGACACCCTTTGATTGAACTGCGAATTGAAGCTATTTTCCTAGGTCACCTTCAGCCAAGTAACAGATTGGCTTATAAAATAAACGTATCACCCATGACTAATGTGGACACTTAAATAGTTAACTACATGAGACCAAATTGTCAACATTTACCCAAAAGCAAAGATGAGAATGCAAGCAGGGGAAGGGAAGCTAGATCAATGAAAACAGAATGAACAGAATAGAAATAATGAGAATGCTAACATATCTTAAAAATTGTAACCAATGGCACAGAACAATATGCATAAAAATTGTTAAAGGGGAACCTAATTTGCTGTGTAAACTTTCACTTAAAGCACTATAAAATATTATTTAAAAAAAGAAGCTAGTGCAATGCACAAAACTTCCCTCAGCATTCTCGTTAAAATGATGGAAACAACCTAAGAGTTTGCCTACAAACAAAGCTAATGACTGTTTTTTATACAGATTAAATTATGTTTATCAAATTATTCAAATAAATTAATAAAAATTACAGCATGGTACAAATCCCTATGCAGCAAAAGAGAGAAAATGCAAGCTTTACCCATCGCCGGCCCTGCTGAGATTCTCTGTGGCACTTCTAGCAATTTAGGAGTTCTTCACAGACTGCAGCAGCCTCTTAATTAAATAGTACCTTATATTAACCACGCTGTGTATAATGCTTTTCCATTCTCAGAGCCCTCTCATGCATATTTCTCTCCACAAAAACTGTGATGGGGATGCAGAAACTGGGACTCCAAGTGGTTTAGTACTAAGAGGAAGAATCTCAGATTAGATGGCAGAGCTTCAGACAGTTTATTATTCTTATCTCTAGCTAAACCAGGTAGCTGCTAATTTTCTAGAAACTCTATGGGACAGTTCTACTCTGTCTTGTAGGGTTGCTATGAGTTGGAATTGACTTGATGACAATGGGTTTGGTTTTTTTTGGATATAGACTTAATTATGTCCCACCAAAATATGTTAATATGTGTTGAAATCTTAACCTTATACACATGAGGTGACCATGAATTGGAACTGACTTGAGGATAACCTTTTTTTATTTTTTTTAAATATCTGTGAACATAATCCATTTTGGGAATAGGATTTTTTTTTTGTTATGTTGATAAGGTCAAGTCATTGTAGGCTGTGACCTAAACCTAAGCACTTTAAAAAAAATATTTATTGTACTTTAGATGAAGGTTTACAGAACGAATAGTTTCTCATTAAACATTCAGTATACATATTGTTTTATGACATTAGTTAAGAACCCCATGACGTGTCAACACTTTCCCTTCTCGACCTTGAGGGCCTTTTGTTTTTGGTGAAAATGTATATAGCCAAAGTTACAGCATTTTGAAAGTTTCTACATGTACAATTCAGTGACATCGATTACCTTCTTCCAGCTGTGCTGCTGTTCTAACTATCCTTTTCCAAATTATTCTATCAGCATTATCTTCAACTCACTATCCCCTAGGCTTCCCATCAAACCTTTTGAGTTGTTGTTGTCAGTTTGATCTCACATAGATAATTCTTTTTTTTTTTTTTTTTTGTACCTTAGATGGTTTGCAGAACAAATAGTTTCTCATTAAACAGTACACATATTGCCCTATGACAATGGTTAACAACACCACGGCATGTCAACACTCTCCCTTCTCAATCTTGGGTTCCCTATCACCAGCTTTCCTGTCCCCTCCTGCCTTCTAGTCCTTGTACCTGAACTGCTGTGCCTCATTAGTCCTGTTTTATTTTATGAGGCAGTCCGATCCCCCGCTGAACGGTGAACTTCGGGAGGGGCTTCATCACTGAGCTAAAAGGGTGTCTGGGGGCCATACTCTCGGAGTTTCTCCAGTCTCTCAGGCCAGTAGATCTGGTCTTTTTTTTTTTGTGAGTTAGAATTCTGTTCTACATCCTTCTCCAGCTCTGTCCAGGACCCTCTACTGTGATCCCAGTCAGAGCAGTCAGTGATGGTAGCTGGGCACCATCTAGCTGTACTGGACTCAGTCTGGTGGAGGCCGTGGTAGTTGTGGTCAATTAGTCTGTGGGACTAATCTTTTCCTTGTATCTTGTTCTCTTCATTCTCCCTTGCTCCTGAAGGGATGAGACCAGTGGAGTATCTTAGATGGCTGCTCACAGGCTTTTAAGACCCCAGACGCTACTCACCAAGGTAGAATGTAGAACATGGTCTTTATAAACTGTGTTATGCCGATTGAGCTAGACGTTCCCTGAGACCATGGTCCCCACAACCCTCTGCCCAGCAATTCAGTCCCTCAGGGAATTTGGAAGTGTCTATGGAGTGTCTGTGACCTTTCCTTGTACAAGTTGTGCTGGCTTCTCCAGTATTGTGTGTTGTCTTACCCTTCACCAAAGTTACCACTTATCTATTTAGTTCCCTGCCCCCATCCCTCGCATCCCTAGTAACCAACAATGATTATTTCTTTTCGTGTGTAAACTTTTACAAGAGTTATACAGTAGAGGTCTCATACAATATTTGTCCTTTTGTGATTGACTTATTTCGTGCAGCATAATGTCCTCCAGTTTCATCCATGTTATGAGATGCTTCACAGATTCATCATTGTTCTTTATCTTTGTATACTACTCCACTGTGCGTAGGTACCATAGTTTGTTTATCCATTCATCTGTTGATGGGCATCTAGGTTGTTTCCATCTTTTTGCTATTGTGAACAGTGCTTCAATGAATATGGGTGTGCATGTGTCTATTAGTGTGATGGCTCTTATTTCTCTAGGATATAGTCCTAGGACTGGGATTGCATTTTTTAGTGCTTTTATTCGTGCTGCTGACATTTTCTTTGTTCCTCTTACTCTCCTGTGCTGAGTTTCTTTTGTTTGTAGATTTTTTTCATCTCTTTTGTTTTTGTAGGTTTTGTTTTTACTGAGAGTTTATGTTTTTCTTCTTTATTTTGATGAGTAGGTTTGTTAACTTTCTTTGTGGTTACCTTGAAATTTACCCTTATCTTCCTAGATTTGTACCAGTCTATTATTACTTGGTATCGCTTCACTTCCTCTCCATTAGAAGGTTCTATCCCTACACCATTTATTTCCTCTTTTATAGTTCTGATGCTGTTGTCATTTACAGATTAACCTCTCTGGTTCCCTTTTGTAATTCTTTTGGTTTTGGATAGTCCTTAAGAGTTCATTTCCTAGGTTGGTATCTGGCTAGTACAATCCTGTGTCCTATATTCAGCCTGTGGTCTGATATTGTTTGTTCTCAGATTGAAGGACCTCCTTTAATAAGTCTTGTAAGTTCGGTTTGGTTTCTACATAGTCCCTTAATTTCTGTTTATTTATTTCACCATCATATGCAAACAAGAGTTTTGCAGGATATATTATTTTTGGTTGGCAATTTTTTACTTTCAAGGTTTTATATATGTCATTCCATTGCCTGCATGGTTTCTGC
This sequence comes from Dugong dugon, assembly GCA_030035585.1. Classification (NCBI taxonomy): domain Eukaryota; kingdom Metazoa; phylum Chordata; class Mammalia; order Sirenia; family Dugongidae; genus Dugong; species Dugong dugon. The sequence goes on along the minus strand of CM057460.1, from coordinate 35,852,129 downwards.
CTAATAATCTGAGCTTAGTCTTATTGTTTCTCCTCTGTATGTGACTTTTTGTTTTTTTTCGAGCTGCTCTCAGGATTCTTTGTCTTTGGTTTTAGTGAGTGTGATTATGATATGCCTTGGTGATTTTCTTTTGGAGTGTATCCTATGTGAGGTTCGTTGAGCTTCTTGGAAGGTCAGCTTTTCATCTTTCATGATATTGTGGAAGTTTTCTGTCAGCAGTACTTCAGTGATCCTCTCTGTGTTTTCTGTTTTCTCCCCCTGTTCTGGAACTCCAATCACTCACAGATTTATTTATTTATTGTACTTCAGGTGAAGGCTTACATAATAAATAGTTTCTCATGAAAGAGAACTACACATGTTGTTTTATGACATTGGTTAACAGCCCCACAACATATCAACCCTCTAACTTCTCAACATTTTTTTTTTTGGTGAAAATACACATAGCCAAACATACACCATTTCAAAAATTTCTACATGCACAGTTCAGTGACATTGACTATGCTCTTCCAATTGTGCTGTTATTCTCACTTAAGATGAAGGCTTACAGAACAAAATAGTTTCTCATTTAACAGTTACTACAAATGTTGCCCTATGACAATGGTTAACAATCTCACAACACATCAACAATATCCTTACTCAACCTTGGGTTCCCTGTCACCAGCTTCCTTGTCCCCTTCTGCCTTCTGGCCCTTGTCACTGGACTCCTGTACCTCGTTAGTCTCATTTGGTTTTACAGGGCTGTCTACTCCCAGGCTAAATAGTGAACCTCAGAGGTAACTTCACCACTGAGCTGAAAGGGTGTCTGGAGGCCATACTCTCGAGGTTTCTCCAGTCTCCATTAGGCCAGTAATTCTGGTCTTTTTTGTGTGGGTTAGAATTATGCTCTACATCCTTCTGCAGCTCTGTCCAGAACCCTCTGTTGTGATCCTGGTCAGAGCAGTCAGTGGTGGTAGCTGGGCAACATCTAGCTGTATTGGACTCAGTCCGGTGGAGGCCTTGGTAGCTGCAGACAATTAGTCCTTTGGACTAATCTTTTCTTTGTATCCTGCTCTCTTCATTCTCCCTTGCTCCCGAAGGGATAAGACCAGTGGAGTATCTTAGATGGCTGCTCAAAGGCTCTTAAGACCCCAGACACTACTCACCAAGGTAGAATGTAGAGCATTGTCTTTATAAGCTGTGTCATGCCAATTAAGCTAGATGTTCCCTGAGACCATGGTCCCCACAGCCCTCCACCCAGCAATTCAGTCCCTCAGGGAGTTTGGATGTGTCTATGGGGCTTCCATGGCCTTTCCTTGTACAAGTTGTGCTAGTTTCTCTTGTATTGTGTACTTTCTCACCCTTCACCCAAGATACCACTTATCTATTGTCTATTTAATATTCCCCCCCCAACCCCTCCCTTTCCTGGTAACCAACAAAGATTGTTACATTTTGTGTGTGAACTTTTTCCTGAGTTTTTACAATAGAGGTCTCATACAATATTTGTCCTTTTGTGATTGACTTATTTCACTCAGCATAATGTCCTCCAGTTTCATCCATGTTATGAGATGCTTCACAGATTCATTGTTATTCTTTCTCCTTGCATAATACTCCATTGTGTGGATGTACCATTGCTTGTTTATCCAGTCATCTGTTGATGGGCATCTAGGTTGTTTCCATTGTTTTGCTGTTGTGAACAATGCTGTCATGAACATAGGTGTGCATATGTCTATTCGAGTGACGACTCTTATTTCTCTAGGATATATTCCTAGGAGTGGGATTACTGGATCGAATGGTATATCTATTTCTAGCTTTCTGAGGAAGTGCCATATCATCTTCCAAAATGGTTGTATCATTTGGCATTCCCACCAGCAGTGCATAAGTGTTCTGATCTTCCTGCAGCCCCTCCAACATTTGTTATTTCCAGTGTTTTCGATTTGTGCCAGTAATGCCGGGGTGAGATGGTATCTCATTGTGGTTTTAATTTGCATTTCTCTAATGGCTAGTGATCGCGAGCATTTCCCCATGTGTCTGTTGGCCATTTGAATGTCTTCTATGGTGAAATGTCTGTTCATTTCCTTTGCCCATTTTTTAATAGGATTATTTGTCCTTTTGCTGTAGAGGTGTTGGATTTTCTTGTAGATTATGGAGATTAGACCTTTCTCTGACTTGTACTGTCCAAAAGTTTTTTCCCAGTCTGTAGGTTCTCTTTTTACTCTTTTGGTGAAGTCTTTTGAAGAGCATAGGTGTTTGATTTTTAGAAGATACCAGTTATCTAGCTTATCTATTGGGGTTTGTGCATTGATGGTTATGGTTTGTATCCTGTTAATGCCGTGTATTAATGCCTGAAGTGTTGGTCCTATTTTTTCTTCTATGAACTTTATAGTTTTAGGCTTTATATTCAGGTCTTTGATCCATTTTGAAGTAGTTTTTGTATACGGCATGAGGTATGGGTCCTGTTTCATTTTTTTGCAGATGGCTATCCAGTTTTGCCAGCACCATTTGTTAAAAAGACTGTCTTTTCCCCATTTGATGGACTTTGGGCCCTTGTTGAAGATCAAGTGACCGTAGGTGGATGGATTTACATCTGGGTTCTCAATTCTGTTCCATTGGTCAATGTATCTGTTATTGTACCAGTACCAGGCTGTTTTGATGATTGTAGCTGTATAGTAGGTTCTGAAGTCAGGTAGTGTGAGTCCTCCAACTTTATTCTTTTTCTTCAGTAGTGCTTTACTTATTCAGGGCTTCTTCCCTTTCCATAGAAGGTTAATGATTAATTTTTCCATCTCTTTGAAGAATGTTGTTGGTATTTGGATCGGGATTCCGTTGTATTTGTAAATTGCTTTGGGTAGAATTGTCATTTTCACAATGTTGAGTCTGCCTATCCATGAGCATGGTATGTATTTCCATTTATGTAGATCCCTTTGGGTTTCTTGCCGTAGTGTTTTGTAATTTTCTTTGTATAGGTGTTTTACATCCCTGGTCAGATTTATTCCTAAGTATTTTATCTTTTTAGGGGCTATTATAAATGGTATTATTTTCCTGATTTCCTTTTCATCGTTCTCCTTATTGGTGTATAGGAATCCAACTGATTTTTGAATGTTTATCTTGTATCCTGCTACTCTGCTGAATCTTTCTATTAGTTCCAGTAGATTTCTCGTGGAGTCTTTAGGGTTTTCTGTGTATAGTATGATATCATCTGGAAATAGGAACAGTTTAACTTCTTCGTTACCAATTCGGATGCCCTTTATTTCTTTTTCTTGCTTTATTGCTCTAGCTAGAACTTCCAGCACAATGTTAAATAGGAGTGGTGATAAAGGGCATCCTTGTCTTGTTCCTGTTTTCAAGGGGAATGTTTTCAGCCTCTCTCCATTAAGAATGATGTTGGGCATTTGCATAGATGCCCTTTATTATGTTGAGAAATTTCCCTTCTATACCTATTTTATTGAGAGTTTTTATCAGGAATGGGTGTTGAACTTTGTCAAATGCCTTTTCTGCATCAATTGAGATGATCATGTGATTCTTTTCTTTCCTTTTATTTATGTGGTGGATTACATTGATTGATTTTCTAATGCTGAACCATCCTTACATACCTGGTATGAATCCTACTTGGTCATGCTGTATAATTTTTTGATATGATACTGAATTCTACTGGCTAGAATTTTTTAGAGAATTTTTGCATCTATATTCATGAGAGATATTGGTCTGTAATTTTCTTTTTTAGTGATGTCTTTGCCTGGTTTTAGTATCAGCATTATGCTGGCTTCATAGAATGAATTTGGAAGTGTTGCTTCCTTCTCTATGCTCTGAAATAGCTTGAGTTGTACTAGTACAAGCTCCTCTGTAAATGTTTTGTAGAATTCTTCAGTGAAGCCATCTGGGCCAGGGCATTTTTTTGGTTGGAAGTTTTCTTTTTTATTACCTTTTCAATCTCTTCTCTTGTTATGGGTTAGTTCAGATTTTCAGCATGACTTTGTTGTAGTTTGGGTAGGCTGTGTGTTTCTAGAAATTTATCCATTTCCTCTAGGTTTTCAAATTTGTTGGAGTATAGTTTTTCATAGTATTCTGCTATAATCGTTTTTATTTCAGTTGAGTCTGTTGTAAAGTTCCCCATTTCATTTCTTATTTAGGTTATTTGTGTCCTCTCCTGTTTTTCTTTTGTCAGTCTGGCCAGCTGTTTGTTGATTTTGTTGATTCTTTCGAAGAACTAACTTTCGGTTTTGTTGATTCTTTCTATTGTTTTTCTGTTCTCTATTTCATTTATTTCTGCTCTGATCTTTATTATTTCCTTTCTTCCGGTGGTTGTGGGCTTTTTTTTACTGTTTTCTTTCTATTTGTTTGAGTTCTGTAGTTAACGTTTTGATTTTGTCCCTTTCTTCTTTTTGATATGTGCATCTATTGCTATAAATTGTCCTCTGAGGACTGCCTTTGCTGTGTCCCAAAGGTTTTGGTATGATGTGTTTTCATTCTCATTTGATTCTAGGAATTTTTTGATTCCATCTCTGATTTCTTCTATTACCCACTGATGTGTAAGCAGGGTATTATTCAATTTCCATGTAGTTGATTTTTTTTCCTTGCTCTTTCTATTGTTAATTTCTACCTTGATGGCATTGCTGTCAGAAAAGATACTTGAATTTTCTTAACGTTTTGGATCTTCTTGAGGACTGGTCTGTGGCCGAAGTTGTGGTCTATTCTGGAGAATGTTCCATGTGCATTGGAAAAGAATGTGTACTTTGCAGTGGTTGGATGGAGTGTTCTATATATGTCTATGAGGTCAAGTTGTCTGATTTTGCCCTTTAGTTCTTCTGTATCTTTTCTGAGTTTCTTCTTAGGTGTTCTGTCCTTTACTGAGAGTGGTGTGTTGAAGTCTCCTACTGTTATTTTGGAACTGTCAGTTTCTCTTTTCAGTGTTTTTAGAGTTTGTTTTATGTATTTTGGAGCCCTGTGACTGGGTGCACAAATGTTTATTATGGTTATGCCTTCATAATGGATCATCCCCTTAATCATTATATAGTGTCCTTGTTTGTCTTTTATGGTAGATTTTGTTTTAAAGTCTATTTTATCTGAGATTAGAATTGCCACTCCTGATCTTTTCTGGTAGTTGTTAGCTTGATATATTTTTTTCCAATCTTTGACTTTTAATAAATTCACATCTTTGTTGCTAAAGTGTGTCTGTTGTAGACAGCATATCGATGGATCTGGTTTTCTTATCCATTTTGTCACTGTCTCTTTATGGGTGCACTGAGTCCATTTACATTCAGTTTAATTATTGATAGATGTGAGTTTGTTGCTGTTATTTTGTAGTGCTTTTTTTTGTGGTGCTGAAGTTTTCTTTGTTCTTCTTACTCTCTTGTGCTGAGTTACTTTTTTCTGTGGATTTGTTTTTCATTTCTTTTGTTTTTGTAAGTATTGTTTTTGCTAAGACTTTATGCTTTTCCTGTTTTTCTTAATGAGTATGTTTGTTAACTTTCTTTGTGGTTACCATGAATTTTACCCTTATCTTTCTAAGTTTGAAGCAGTCTACCATTACTTGGTATCGCCTTGCCTTCCTCTCCATTAGAAGTTTCTATACCTATGCCATTTATTCCCTCTTTTATTGTTTTGATGTTGTTGTCATTTACTAATGAACTGCTCTGATTCCCTGTTGTATTTCTTTTGGTTTTTGATAGTCCTCGAGAGTTCATTTCCTAGATTGCTATCTGGCTGGTATGATCCTGTGTCCTAGGTTCTGCCTGTGAGCTGAAGCTGTTTGTCCTTAGATTGTAGAACTTGCTTTAATAATTCTTGTAAGTTTGGTTTGACTTTTACATATTCCCTTAATTTCTGTTTATCTGGAAATTATCTAATCTCACCATCAAATTTGAATGAGAGTTTTGCAGGATATATTATTCTTGGCTGGCAATTTTTTTCTTTCAAGTTTTTATATATGTTATCCCATTGCCTTCTTGCCTGCATGGTTTCTGCCTAATAATCTGAGCTTAGTCTTATTGTTTCTCCTCTGTTTGTGACTTATTGTTTTTTTCGAGCTGCTCTCAGGATTTTTTGTTTGTCTTTGGTTTTGTCAAGTGTGAATATGATATGCGTTGGTGATTTTCCTTTGGGGTCTCTTCTATATGGGGTTCATTGAGCTTCTTGGATGGCCAGCTTTTCATCTTTCATGATATTGGGGAAGTTTTTTGTCAGCAGTTCCTCAATGATCCTCTTTGTGTTTTCTGTTTTCTCCCCCTGTTCTGGAATTCCAATCACTCGAAGATTTTTGCTTTTGATTGTGTCCCACATCAGTCTCAGGGTCTCTTCATTTTTATTGTTCTTTTTTCTGAGTATTCCTGAAACAGAGTTGTATCCAAGTTTTTGTCTTCAATTCCACTGATTCTGTCTTCCACCATTTCATATCTGTGTCTCAGCCCTTCTATGACATCATCCATTTCTGAAATCTTGTTGTTTATCTTTTGGATTTCTAATTGTTGTGTTTGTGTAATTTCTAGTTGTGAATTTATTTTGGCATTTTGTTCCTGCATTATTTTCCTGAATTCTTCCAATTTTTTGTCTGTATTTTCCATGAATTTGTCTATTTTTTCCTCATGTTTGTCAGCTTTTTGCCTCATTTCTTGCAGAATTCTGAGTATTAGAGATTTGAATTCTCTATCAGGTAGTTCTAGTGCATTTTTTTCCAGAGGAGAGTCATCTGGTGTTTTATTTTGGACACCTACTGGAACATCCTGTCCTGTTTTTGTAAATGTTTTGATATTGTCTGCTGTCTTCGCGGCATTCAGTAGTTATTTTTCTCGTTTATTGATTGTAGATTTGTTTGTTTCATCCCTTTTTTAAAAAAAAAATTTGAGTATGTCTGAGCAGGCGGACTGTGTGTTCTTTGTTGTTTGCTCGTCTGTGGGCACAATACTTTTCACCTCCTTCTTCAACTTGAAGGGTCAGTCACTCAGATATGGTACGGCAGGGCAGGTCTAGCTGAAGAGGAGTTAGTGTGATGGGTTGTTTGTGGAACCTACTACAGCCACCAGAGCAGGTCGGTAATCAGTGCACGGCAGGTTCCAGTAGGCCATGCCTGTGCTGCTTGGTGGTGTGATGTCAAGTGCATGGTGTAGGTAGGCAGGATGCAGTGGGGAGATTGTTATATGTGGAGCTAAGATGGATATGGGAGAGAGGAGAGAGGAACAGGAGCCAAAGACATAAAAACAAACAAAAAAGAGCTAGGGGAGCTTGCCATTGGCGTGGAGAGATGAGAGACTATGAAATGGAGAAAAACAGAAAGGGGTGGAGGAAAATAAGAAAAGAATGAATAAATAAGAATCAGAAAGGTTAAAGAACTGCAAAGTTCCCAGGGATACCACCTGTGCAGCTATGAGGTCTGGGGAAGTCGCTCTCAGGTGTTGCAGTACAGCCTGACTAGAAGGCATAGAGGTATACAACGCCAGGTATTCAGGGAACAGAAAGAGAAGGAAGATATAGAGAGACGAGAAACTGCGCAATGAAGAAAGACAAAAAGGGAAAAAGACGAAAAAGAAAACAAAACAAACTAAAAAAAAAAAAAAAAAAAGTCCGCCAAAGAAACAGGGGGAAAAAAAAAAGTAAGAGAAAACGAACGTAAAAAGAAATGCCCATAGGGATCCCTCTGCACGTCTGTGGAACCCGAAAAGGAGTCTCCCTGCCACGCAGCTCAGCCTGGCCAGAAATGGCTCCCAACTCAAGAAAAGGAAAAGAAAACAAACAAACATTTCAAAACAAACAAACAAACAAAAGCCCCTGGATCCCACCAGCGCGGCTGCCCAAACCGGGAAGCAGCTCCACACTCGAACGGAGCTCCACAGCCTGTCAGGAAGAAGCAAAGATGGCGCGTGGAGCCAGGTACTTGAGCGAAGGGAGGGGGAGGTGGCTAGAGGCAAGTAAGAAATCAAAAGAAGAAGGAAAAAAAAAAAAAAAGCAACAGTAGCAGGCAACAAATGGCACTCAGAGAGCCAGCTAGTGCGGGCTGGTATTTCTGGACTAGAGACTGTGTCCGTGGGAAGCAGAGGGGATCGAGTGTGGGTGAAGAAGGGTAGATAATGGGAGAGCATATATTACAAATTACTGGAGCTCTGCAGCCCCTCAGGAAGAAGCAAAGATGGTGCACGGAGCGAGGTACTCGAGCGAAAGGAGGGGGCGTTGGGGAGAGGCAAGGAAGAAATAAAAAGAAGCAGAAAAAAAGCAACACCAGCAGCCAAGAAATGGCACTCAGAGAGCCACCCGTTTGGGTGTGTGGAATCCAAGCAGCTGCTGTTTCCTGGTCAAGAGACTGTGGCCGCGGGAAGCAGAGGAGGCTGAGTGGGGGTGAAGAAGGGTGGGGAGTGGGAAAGCGTATATCACCAATTACCAGTTGTTTTGTCTCCCTCTGGAAGCTCTGTGAGGCTGCTTTCTTGTACCCCCTGTTTGCTGGTGTCTGATAGGAGTCCAAGATGGTGGATCCACGCTGCGTTAGCTGGTAGGGGACCTCTGCATGAATCTCTCCTTGCTTTCCGTTCTCTGTCAGTTTTCTCACTCCATTTGGTGTTTGGCTGAGTTCTTTATCTCTTCATTTGATGTTTTAGGATTTCAGGATTGTTGTATTCTCTGTTCGGCTTAGTTTTTTGGATCTTTGCTGTGGAGGGGCGTCATGGTGCTTCTGCCTAGAGCGCCATTTTGCCGGAACTCCCTCACTCACAGATTTTTTGCTTTTGATTGTATCCCACATAATTCTCAGGATTTCTTCATTTTTCTTCATTCTTTTTTCTGATTTTTTTCTCAAACAGAGTTGTATCTAAGTGTTTGTCTTCAATTTCCCTGATCCTATGGTCCATCATTTCAAACCTGCTCCTCAGCCCTTCTATGACACTGTCCATTTCTGAAATCTTGTTGTTTATCTTTTGGAATTCTAATTGTTGTTTTTGTATGATTTCTAGTTGTGAATTTATTTTAGCATTTTGCTCCTGTATTATTTTCTGGAATTCTTCCACTTTTTGTCTGTATTTTCCGTGAATTTGTCTATTTTTTCCTCATTTTTGTCTGTTTTTTGCTTCAACTCTTGGGTAATTCTGAATATTAGAGATTTGAATTCCCTGTAAGTTAGGTCTGATGCCTTTTTTTCTAGTGTAAGGTCATCTGGTGTTTTATTTTATTTTTGATGCCTACTGGAACCGTCCTGTCTTGTCTTTGTTAATGTTTTGATATCATCTGCTGTCTTCAGGGCATTCAGTGGCTATTTTCCTCGTTTATTGATTGTAGATTTGCTTCGTCCTGCTTTTTTTGTTTTATTTGGTTATGTCTGAGCAAGCAGGCTGTACGTTCTTTGTTGTTTGCTTGTCTGTGGGCACAATACTTTTCACCTCCTTCTCTAATGGGCAGGGTCAGTCACTCAGGTATGGTACAGCAGGGCAGGTCCAGCTGAAGGGGAGTTTCTGGGATAGGTTTTTGTGGCACATACTAGGGCTAACAGTGCGAACCGGGAATCTGTGCAGGGCAGGTTCCAGTAGGCCATGTCTGTGTTGCTTGTGAGTGTGATGTTCAGCACACAGTGCAGGTAGGCAGGAAGGAGGGGGTAGATTGTGATGTGTGGAGCTAAGATGTGTGTGGGAAAGATGAGGGAGAGGAGAGAGGAACAGGAGCCAAAGACATACACACAAACAAAAAAGAGTGCTAAGGGAGCTTGCTATTGGAGTGGAGAGATGAGAGAGTGATAAATGGGGAAAAATAAAAATGAAAAAAGAGAAAAAAGTTAAAAGAAAAAAATGACTAAATTGAGAAACTGGAAATGAAGAAAAACAAAAAGGGAATAAGAGAGAGAAGAAAACTAAACAAATAAATAAATAAAAAAACCCAAAAACAAGAAAAAAGAAATGCTCCCAGGGATGTCCCTGTGCATCTGGGCAGAGTAAGGGACTAGCTTCTAAGCCTTGCAATACTGCCAGGCTAGAAGGGGCCCCCAAGCCGAGAAACGAAGAAGAAAACAAACAAATTGAAATAGAACAAATCAGAGCAAACAAACAGAAAAGCCCCTGGGGTCCCACCAGCTTGGCGGCACATTCTGGGAAGCAGTTTCACAGTGGAGTGGTGCTTCGCAGCCTTTCAGGAGAAAGCAAAGATGGTGCACGGAGCCAGGTATCTGAGAGAAGGGAGGGGGAGGTGGTGAGAGGTAAGGAAGAAATCTAAAGAAGTGAAAAAAAGCAACACCAGCAGCCAACAAATGGCACTCAGGGAGCTGGCCAGTGCAGGCGAGTGGAATCCAAACAGCACTGGGGGGAAGCTCGTGCTTCCCGGCCAACAGACTGTGGCTGCAGGAAGCAGAAGAGGCCAAATGGGGGTGAAGAAGTGTAGGGGGTGGGAAAGCCTATATCGTGGGTTAACTGTTGTTCTGTCTCCTGCTGGAAGCTCCGTGAAGCTGCTTTCTGGTACCTCCTGTTCGCTGATCTCCGATAGGAGTCCAAGATGGCAGATCCGTGCTGCCGTAGCTGATAGGGGACCTCTGCATGTATCTCTCCTCATGCTCTGTTCTCAGTCAGCTTCTTATTCCATTCGGTGCTTGGCTGAGTTCTTTATCTCTTCATTTGTTGGTTAGGGTTTCAGGATTGACGTGTGAGTGTGTTTGACAGTTTTTCTGATCTTTGCTGCGGAGGGACGGCATGGTGCTTCTGACTGTAGCGCCATGTTGGTCAGAAGTCTAAACCTAAGCACTTTTGAGTCACAAAAAGAACAGACGAGACACAGAAGCAAGCACAAGCGGGGGAAAACAGACACCACATGAGGATCACCAAGGAACCGAGGAATGCCAAGTCTACAGAACTGAGGGCTGAGCTGACAAAAAGTGAGCCTTTCTCTAGAGCCAATACTTTGAATTCAGACTCTAGCCTCTTGAACTGTGACAAAATAAATTTCTGTTCTTTAAAGCCACCATTTGTGATATTTCTGTTATTGCAGCACCAGAAAACTAAGACAGTACCCAAGTGTCATGAAGCACTAACCAAGGCCTGGTCCACATGGTTCTTTTACACTTTTATTCTTTCATGTAAATAAAACAAAAGCAATTATTCAGTGCCTGCATGGTGCCAAGAAGTGTGCTAGGTGGCAGAGACATAAAAATGAAAAAGGCATATTCAAGTTGGTCTCACTTTGATAGGGGGATGACTCATGTAAAAAGATGATTGTAATATAATTTGATAAATGCTATTATAAAAGTATTAAACAGAGAGCTTTGAAAGCACTAAAGAGCTCATTTAGCTTGGGGAAACTCAGGAAATTCTTCACAAGGGAGGTACCTGGGACAACCTTGTTAAGGGATCACACAAGAGGCTTGGAACCCGTTCACCCAAATGTATGCAAGGAGGATGCAGCTGTTGGAAGGAAGGAGGGCATTCACCTAGGCAGACAGGTGCAGTCCCTGGGCCTCCAGGGATGGCCCAGAATCACACTGAGTGAGCCTTATGGCTACAGCTGTGTGCCAGGCATTATGGTGGACATCAAAATAGTGATTCTGCATGCATTGGTGTCTCCCTGGGGTTTTGCCTTTTAAACCAAGATTTGTGAGTCTTGGCTCAGATGTGACCTACCAGAAGGAATCTCTGGGCATAGGACTGTGGAATAAGCATATTTCAAAAGCAACCCAGGTAATTCTGATACACACTAAAGTTAGAATACCAATGCATTCAGGATGCAGGGGGAAAAGGCAGGTTTTGCCTTATATTTTAGCTATGGATGCATGCTGATGTCAGACGTCTTACACATTCTTTTGTGTGTTTCTTTATACTCTGCTTTTCTCATTGCAGCAACTAAATCTCTTTGTAGCTCTACTTGCCAAAACATCTAAGGAGTTAATACCGTCATTGTCAGTGAAGTGATTTTTCCTCTTCCTCTTGATTAATAAGCAAAGCATCATCTGTTTTGTCAAGCTGGTATAGTTTCATTCTACTTTTACCTGAATGATTTTCCAATCTTTTAATAAAAAAACAAGAGTGCACAAACAAGTTTTGGTGTATTAAAAACAAACAAACAAACAAACCAGTTGCTGTAGAGCTGATTCTAACTCATGGCAACACTATGTGTTTCAGAATAGAACCAAAGGGTTTTCAATGGCTCTGACCTTTCAGAAGTGGATGGCACATCTGGGTGGATTGGAACTATCAACCTTTTGGTTAGTGGATGAGTGCTCAACACACCCAGGGACTGCTGTAGAGACATAGAAGAGGATAAACTGCTCATTCATTAGACCAGAAAGTGACTTAGCAACCCTGCCTGCTGTCGCCACTATCTGGGTGGGGCCTGGCCTCAAGGCCAGAGAAAACCCCAGGTGGTTTCATATTCTGGTGCCAGGAAATGTAGGGAGAATTTACCTCTTGGTGTATGTTGTTGTTGTTATGTTCTGTTAAGCTGGTTCCGACTCATAGTGACCAAATGTACAACAGAAGGAAACACTGCCTGGTCCTACACCACCCTCACAATCGTTGTTATGCTTAAGCTCATTGTTACAGTCACTGTATCAATCCATCTCATTGAGAGTCTTCCTCTTTTTGGTTGATGTCCTTCTCCAGGGACTGATCCCTCCTGATAACATGTCCAAAGTATGTGAGCCTTGCTTCTAAGGAGCATTCTGGCTGTACTTCTTCCAAGACAGATTTGTTCTTCTATTGGCAGTCCGTGGTATATACAATATTCTTTGCCAACACCATAATTCAGCAGTGTCAATTCTTCTTCGGTCTTCCTTATTCATTGCCCAGCTTTCACGTGTGTGTGAGGTGACTGAGAACACCATGGCTTGGGTCAGGCGCCCCTTAGTCCTTAAAATGACATCTTTGCTTTTTAACCCTTTAAAGAGGTCTTTTGCAGCAGATTTGCCCAATGCGAAGAGTCATTTGATTTCTTGACTGCTGCTTCCATCGGTGTTGATTGTGGATCCAAATAAAATGAAATCCTTGACAACATCAATCTTTTCTCTGTTTATCAAGATATTCCTTACTGGTTCAGTTGTGAGGATTTTTGTTTTCTTTGTGTTGAGGTGTAATCCATATTGAAGGCTGTAGTCTTTGATGTTCATCAGTAAGTGCTTCAAGTCCTTTTCACTTTCAGCAAGCAATGTTGTGTCATCTGCATAACGCAGGTTGTTAGCTACCACTAAAGACAAATGGTCCCCTCCTACAGATTCTTTCCACTTCACTCTCAAAACCGCTTCCTGAATTTCAAATACTTCACATGCATCACTTAATAATGATATTTAATTTATTCCTAAAATAATGAACATATAATTAAGATTAAGATACTCTGAGAACTTCCCCTAGCTTTGAGATCATTTCTTTCTTCTGTTTGGAAGTAAGTCACTTAACTTCTTTACTTTCTTCCTTCTAAATGTGGGGAGCCTCAAACTTACTTGTCCTAAAAAAAAGTTTTCTGAAGATTCAGCAGTGATGTTAGTCAAATGCTTAGTACATAAAATGCTAAATAACAGCTCTGTGATGTGCTGGGCAAAAGCTCTCTTTGGAACATCTGTGGTTCTTGACCCTTTCTGTGATTCTCTTTTCTTGACAAATTATGTCATTGCCTCACTGCACATGAGAGAGCAGTAATATATAATATAAATAATGAAAATCAAAATTTTTACCATCTATTTATATAAAATTGGAGGAACAAGGAGCAGCCATGATGTGTCACCATAGTATTTGAAGTAATTTGAAATCAAGAATTTTAATGAAAGGGTTTGGAAAAAAAAAACTCAAAGAGCAATACTGGGTGCCACTGGGAACTTCTTTTGTTCCTAAGGAGTTCCATGTCCCTGTGTAAAAAAGAAAAAGAACATGCTGCTGTACATAATCACAACTGTCTTCAGGGATATCTTGAAACCTGGGAGTTATCTTTGATGCTTCTGTCTACCTCACCAAATCTGTTGATTCTACCTCCAACCCAGTATTTTTGCATCTGCCTGTCTTTTACCAATTCCATTTCTGCTCTTTTATCTGTTACACCAGCTTCTCTCTATTCTCAGTTGCTCTTTAACTAGTCCAGATGCTCTCTTTTTACATCACTTCTAACCCATTCTCCACACAGTATCCCGTGTGACTTTTTAAAAATGAAAGTCAAATTGTGCCCTTAAGATCTTTCAATAGCTCCCCATGTGTTATAGATTGAACTGTGTCTTCCCACCTCCAAAGATATCTTGAAGTTCTAGCCCCTGTACCTGTGAGTGTGACCTAGACTGGGGAAATTCGGTCTCTCTTTGAAGGTATTATTGGGTGAGTCATACAGGAGTAGGGTGGGGCCTAACTCTAGTCCGTTTTGATATCTTATGAAAGGGAAGAACAGACGTAGAAACAGGGTCATACTCAGGGGGAAGACAGACGCCATGTGATGATGGAGGCAGATACGTTTATAAGCAGCAAAGGAATACCAAGGATTACCAGCAGCCAGCAGAAACTAGGAAGCATGGAACAGTTTCTCTTGCAAAGCCCTCATAAGGAATTGACATAGCCAGTTTGCACTTTTACCTTCCAGAACTGCAAGAAAATAAATTTCTGTTCTTTAAAGCCACCGACACTGTGGTATTTTGCTATGGCAGCCCGAGGAAACTAAGACAGAATTTGGTGTCAGAGAGTGGGGGTACCGCTCTAACAAATACCTAAATATATGGTAGTAGTTTTGGAATTGGGTAATGGATAGAGCTTTTATACAAAGTTTCTCTCTCCTACTCCTTCTCATTTTTTAAATTTCAACCTAAATGTTACCTTAAATGATAGAGTTTTTCTTGGATTTAAAAAAAAAAAAGTCTTTGTAAGCAGATCATTCCACTTTATCCTTCAGCATAGCACAGCACCTGGTCATTACCTTCCAAGTATTTTTTTTTTTTTTCTATTTGTAATTATTTATTTATATACTCATTTGTCTGTTTAATTTGTATCTCCAACTAATTGACATAAGCTCCACAAGGGCAAGGACCAGGTTTTTTTTTTTTTTAACTTACTTTCATACGCCTAGTGCTGAGAATATTGCTTCACATTTAATAGAGATTCAATGTATGTTTGCCGAATAAATAGGTGGATAATCAGGAAGTTGGATCCTGCTTATGGAATGTCATTTTGTAGAAGAGCTCCTGATTGGTTTGTATTTTCAGAGCGAGAGATGCTAAAAGTGAACTTGGAGTAGGAGCTGAAGAGAGCTGAAATGCAACATGAAAATGAGGGGTTGAGGAAGAGCAATGGAAGGAGATGAGGGAGCAGCTTCTGCCTAGATGGATGATAGCTAAACAAACACCCAAGCAAATACGAAAAATCCCTCACAGTAGAGTGTTGAAGGATTGCGTGTAATTTCTAACATTTAATTTTCATTTTGGTTGCCTATGTTGTAAATTCCCAATTTACCTTCCCAAGTTTCCAGTAAACTGTGTTAAAACACAAAAATAGACGTATATCTGAGTTTTTGTTGGTGTGTGCAGTATCTATTGCTGCATAACAGGTTAACATATAACTTAGCAGCTTGAAACAACACACAATGACTATGTTTCTGTGGTTCAGAATCTCAGCATGGTTTAGCAGGGTTCTCTGCTTCGGGGTCTGTCAGAAGGCTGCATTCGAGGTGTTGGACAAGGCTGGGGTTTTATCTGAAGATTTTACTGGGAAAGGCTCTTATTTCAAGCTGTCGGACTAAAGACATCAAGTCCTTGGAAGCTGTTAGACAGGGGTCACCCTGAGATCCTTGCCATGTGGGTCTCTCCAATATGACAGCTTGCTTTATCAAAGTATGCAGCCAAGAAGGCAAAAGGGTCTACAAAAAAGATGAAAGTCACATTCCTTTGTAAGCTAATCACTAAAGTCACACTCTCTCATTTTTTCTGTATTCTATTGGTTAGAAACAAGTCATTAGGTACAGCTCACACTTGGGGGAGGAATTACACAAGGCCACAAATACCAGAAGGTGAGTATCATTGGGACTGGCAAGGATTGAACTGTGTCTTCTCAAAACACACGTTGAAGTCCTAACTCCTGGTACCTGTGAATGAAAACTTGTTTGGAAATATGATTTTTGAAGATGTTATCAGTTAACATGAGGTAATACTGGAGTATGATGGGTTCTAATCTGAGTGATGTCTTTATAAAAGAGGAAAGGAGACAGACACAGACGTCCTTGTGACAACAGAGGCAAAGGTTGGAGCTGAAAGCCAAGGAATGCCAAGAATCAATGGCCACCACCAGAAGTTAGGAGAGAGGCATGGGACAGAGCCTCCCTTAAAGCCTCAGAAGGAATCAACACGGCCGACTCCTTGATTTCAGACTTCTAGCCTCTAGAACTGTGAGACAATATACTTCTGTTCTTATAAATCACTCAAATGGTACTTGGTCACCACAACCCAAAGAAATTAATACAGATTTTTGGAGAAGAAGCAGGGTGACTTATAAGAATAGAAACTGCTCAGTACTTTTTTTTTTGGGTAATAGGATCAATCACTCCAACCAGTACAGTAACTGTCTTATTTGCTTGTTGATACAGAGGTTTGAAGAGAAGACTGAACATAATCGTAGGGTTTTGCATCCTCTGGGAAAAGAACACACTTTGGGTTGTACACAAGATAGTTCTATTGTGCTAGGCAAAAGTATGACTTCATTATTGTCTTTATTTGGAAATTAAGTATGGTCTGTGGAGATGTGTACGGTGCCAGGTTGACAAGGGGTGGTCTCTGATGTTTGATTTTATGTATCAACTTGGCTATGCTATAGTGCCTAATTGTTTGGTCAAATACTATTCTAGAAGTTGCTATCAAAGTATTTAGATGTGACTAACATTTATAATCAGTTGACTTTAAGTAAATCACATTACCCTCTGTAATGTGGATGGGCCTCATACTATCAGTTGAAGGTTTAAGAGCAAAAACTGAGGTTTCCTGGAGAAGAAAAGCTTTCTGCTTCAAGAGTACAACAGAGAAATCCTGCCAAATTTCTATGCACTATGGCTTTCCGACTCAAGACTTCAACACCAACTCTTACTTGAATTTCTAGCCTGTATGCCTGCCCTACAGATTTCAGACTTGCTTGGGACCTGTGACTACCCTTTTCTCCTCCAGTTTCTCCCTTTTGAAATGGGAATGTCTGTCTTATGTCTGTACCATCATTGTGCTTTGGAAACAGATAACTTGTATTCTAGGCTTCACAGGTCTACAGATAGAGAGACATTTTGCTCCAGGAAGGATCATACCCAGAGTTTGAACCATATCTGAGATAGATGATATAGAAAATGAGGTTTTGGACATAGAGTTACTACTGGGATGGGTTAAGACTTTTGGGGATGTTGGGATGGGGTGAATGTATTTTGAACTTGGGAAGGGCATGAATTTTGAAGGGTCAGAGGGTAGACTATTATGGATTGAATTGTTGTTGTTGTTGTTAGGTGCCATCAAGTTGGTTCCAACTCATAGTCACCCTATATACAACAGAACGAAACACTGCCTGGTCCTGGGCCATCCTCATGATTGTTATGCTTGAGTCCATTGTTGCAGCCACTGTGTTAATCTAGCTCATTGAGGGCCTTCCTCTTTTTCACTGAATCTCTACTTTATCAAGCATGATGTTTTTCTCCAAGGACTGATTCCTCCTGCTAACATGTCCAAGGTATGTGAGATGAAGTCTCCCATCCTTACTTCTAAGGAGCATTCTGGCTGTCCTTCTTCCAAGACAGATTTATTCATTCTTTTGGCAGTCCATGGTATATTCAATATTCTTCGCCAACACCATAATTTAAAGGCATCAGTTCTTCTCTGGTCTTCTTTATTCATTGCCCAGCTTTCGCATGCATATGAGTCAATTAAAAACATCTGGCTTGGGTCAGGCACACCCTGGTCCTTAAAGTGACATCTTTGCTTTTTAACACTTTAAAGACGTCTTTTGCAGCAGATTTACCCAATGCAATGCAACATTTGATTTCTTGACTGCTACTTCCATGGGTGTTGATTGTGGATTCAAGTAAAATGAAATCCTTGACAACTTCAATATTTTCTCCATTTGTCGTAATATCACTTTTTGGTCCAGTTGTAAGGATTTATGTTTTCTTTTTGTTGAGGTGTAATCCATACTGAAGGCTGTCGTCTTTGATCTTCATCAGTAAGTGCTTCAAGCCCTCTTCACTTTCAGCAAGCAAGGTTGTATAATCTGCCTAACACAGGTGTGAATGAGTCTTCCTCCAACCCTGATACCCCATTCTTCCTCATGTAGTCCAGCTTCTGGGATTATTTGCTCAGTATACAGATGAAATAAGTATGGTGAAAGGATACAACCCTGACGCACATCTTTCCTGATTTTAAACCATGCAGCATCCCCTTGTTCTGTTTGAACGACTCTCTTGTGCTCTAGCACAGGTTCTTCAAGAGCACAATTAAGTGTTCTGGAATTCCTATTCTTTTCAATGTTATCCATAATTTGTTATGATCCACACAGTCAAATGCCTTTGCATAGTCATAATTGATTGAACATAATGGGTTAAATTATGTTGACCAAAAAGATATATTGAAGTCCTAACCCCTGGTACCTGTGAATATGACCTTTTTTGGAAATAGGGTTTTTGAAGATGTTATCATTTAAGTTAATATGAGGTCATCCTGGAGTAGGGTGGGTCCTAATCCAATCTGAGTGATATCCTTATAAAACAAGAGAATAGACAGAACAGATATTGAGAGAAGACAGCTATGTGACTATTGAGGCAGTGATGGAAATTGCAAGCCAAAGGATACCAGGGATCACTGATAGACACCAGAAGTTGGAGAGATGGATCAGACAAATTCTCCTTCAAAGCCTCACAAGGAATCACTTTCTAAATTTGACACCCTCGTTTCAGACTTCTAGTCTCCAAAACTCTGAGATGACAAATTTCTTATAAGCTACCCAATTTATGGCACTTTGTTACGGAAGCTCTAGGAAACAAATATAGGGACCCAAATTAAAAATTGTCTACCACACTATATTTCTTAATGTTTTGATTATGTGTGTGTGTGTGTATGTGTGTGTGTGAATATAAATCAAGGAAGGCATTGAGTTCCACATTTAGGATAACACAGTTCAGCAGGAACAGGATGTTGGAATAGAGGTAACTATGCTATTATATATTTCCTCGGAATCTGCAGGAAATTTAGGACAGCCTTTTCATAGGGTGGGGATGGAGTTCTGAACCCATATGGTTTGGATCTTAAGGGGCATTTAATCTTTTCAGGTCAAAATGCTCCAATAATTGGATTATGTAGAAGACTGCTATAACTCTCTGTTTTGTTTTACCTAACGTCCTTTGGGAGTATCATAGACTCAGAAGTGCAAAATATTGTTAAAGAGTTAAAAGGATATTTGTAGCATGGATAGAGGGAACGTTACAAATTTTTGTAGTACAGATTTGTTTACTGCTTCGGTGACACAAAGAATCCAAGTTATGCTTAAGATTCGATTTAGAAAGTCAGAGAAAGTTCTCCAGTGATCTGGCACTAACTCTGTAATTTGTGAACCCACTGGTTAATTGAATTAGAAAAATGTTTTATTAAAATATAGCAACATATATTAATTAATTCAGAGTCACTGAGTTGCTTTGAGTATTTATCTATGTGCCAGGCATTGTGTTAGGCATTTTTACAAGTGGTATCTCATAGAATCCTCAAAGGACCTTGGTGACTAACTTATTTTAAAGTTCATTGTGAAAGCTGAGGTTAGAGGAGAAGTGCACTTAAAACTTTCTAGCTTGAGGGACTGGATTGATTATGAAATAATTATTCAAAATTATATAATAGCAACAGGTTAGCCTACGGGTGGAGAGAGGATAGTAAGTTCTGTTTTTTACAGCCTGTCAGAGGTTAGAAAGAAGCGTAGGATATTTGGGAAAGATGTGGAAGAGAAGACATAGGTTTGAGAACCATCATGTGAATAAGTAAGGCACCCAGGGAGCCAACCATATTGACTGAGGGGTGAGAAAACAGTTGGTTATTTTTAAATATCAGTGTTCTTCAATGTTGAACTCAGCAACTTCTCTTTCTTCATGCCAATAAAGTAACAATATAATTGGTGACAATAAACGCCTTTATTTTGATAATTAAGTATGTGAGTGATAGCTGATACAATGAGAGCAGTGTTAGTTTCCAATAAGAGCAAGTAGCGGTTAGTAGTGATGTCACCTTGTTGCCTCCCAGAGTGACTTGCCCTGTCTTTGGAACCATAAAACAGCTGGCTCCACTGTCTCTGTGAAAAGATAAAAAATAAATAAACAAACCAAAACAAAAAAACAAACCCATTGCCATCGAGTCGATTCCAACTCATAGTGTTTCCAAGATTTCATGGAAGCAGACTGCCACATCTTTCTCCTGTGGAACAGCTAGTGAGTTTGAACTGCTTACCTTTTGGTTAGCAGCCAAGTGATTAACCACTGTACCACCAGGGCTCTTAAACCTCAACAAAATGCCATCTATTGCTACCTTCCAAAAGTGGAGTTAGACATACTTTTCCAAGTGATAGGCACCCTGCCTTTCCCCTGTTTGTTCTCATTAAGCCCTAAGAAGAAATTGTCAACTATTTCAAAATTTTAGGTGGTGTGGAGTCATGAAGACGTGCTGCTTGCATCTCCTTTCAGTGGGACCTGCTATGGGGAGCATAGTTGACTGATGGCCTTAATTGCAGAGGCCATGCTTCCCTCAGACTGCTCCCAACCACTGACAAACCATGGCAGGGGTACTAAGGTGGGGTCATTCCTTCCTGTGCAGGACTCTCCTAATGTACAAGGACTCCTCTTCAGCCTGGCTAAGACTTTCTCAGGACTGTGCTGTGGTCTGAGAGTATTCCTACTCAATCCTACCTTATGTCTCTCCTTTCACAGGTGTCAGACCTGCATTACTATCTGGAAACTGTTCCCATCTGTTCCTTCTCCCTTCTCCTTTACCCTTCATGGACGATTCACCCACTAAATCTCTTGCATGTCTAATCTCATCTTGGCGTCAACATCACAAAAGACCTGAACTGGCACAGGTGGTAAGTACACGCCATCCCTAGTGAACACTCTTCCATACACTATTATAGTAAGCACACCTAATCTCTGAAATCACCTTGTAGAGGTTGTGGTGGTAAGGAAGTTGGGAATGATGTTGATAGACTTGGATTTCTCACTTTGATCTAAATAGGGTTACATTTTAGATGCTGCATTTTATTTAAGAAATCAGAGCAGCATATTGCCACATCTTAGGAGGATTCTTTCTATCCATAACATGATTTCCAAGTTTGGGATGTGTTACAGTTTCTAGGACAATGAAGTCGCTCACAACACCACGTTTGCATATTATGTCAGATGGATGAGCTGTGTCACCATAATACTAAAAAGAAAATTAGTGGGTTGAAGAATGCAAATTTGGAGAGACCTCATCTGTTGTCTATGTTTATTATGATGTGTCGATAATGTGCAGTGGGAGGGTTGTCATTGACTGGGAGCAAAATCTAGAATATGAAAATCTAGTTCCTCCATTAGTTAGCGCAACAATCCAGAATTCACACTTCTCTTGTAAAATGATGGTAGCCTGGAGTCACACCAGGTTTTGTACATTTCTTCTGAAACGTACAAAGAGAGATTCTGATCACCAGGATGGGAGAGTCCAGGTCCATCTTCTGCCCTATAGATCCCCAGCCCTCAGCACAGTGCCTCACACTTGGTAGATGTTCAGTAAATAACTGTTTAGAAACAGGAATGACAATACATTCAGGATAGTTTTAACTGTGAGTAAACGTGGCTAGTATATTCTAGTACTCTGACCATCTTAGTATGTTGAATAAAAGAATTAATCACAATTATTCGCAGTACCATGTGTTCTTTTACGGTATGTGTTTGACACTGATTATTTCTTATGTGATTGGTAAATAAAGGAGTAATGTTATTATGGAAGTGGTGTTGATTTATACATGATGGTTTTTGGAGTGTCAATTTTTTTTTTTTAATGTGATCGAGGTGATTGGAGTGAATGCTCTCAGAATTAAAGAAAAACCTTAGCATTGTGTAAAGTCCTTATGAAAAGATCTGAAACTCTACAAAAGTGTGTTCTTTTGGTGCAAGCCATGCCTGCTCTCCACTCTGTTAAGTTATTGTGAATCTGTGAGTGTCTGTGAAGGAGCTGTGCTGACACTTCCTCTCTTATTAAAACATGGATGAACAAAACTGGCTGCTGCCTGAATTAGATTTTTGGTTTTGCTGACAGTCTCTGTTAGAAGCAAATGCCCTCCAGGAAGTGGATCTCAAAGTAAAGTGTATAAGCCCCAAGGTGTACGTTACAAAGAATTGCCTGTAATACTAGATGCCATTGCCAACCATATTTAACTGCATTTGTGTTTTTATTAAGATTGATACTGTTTCGTCTTTTTTAATTGTCTTGGTACAAAGTTTTGAGTGGTCTGTTCTAATCCTGTTCTTCTTAGAACCAATGCTTTTCACTCTGTGATTTCACACAGAAAGCAAAGTTTTTTCAGAAACAAATATATGGTGTGAAGCAGGCATGTTTGTATTCAACAAAAAAGCAGTATAGTACCTTGGTTAAGAATGTAGTTCTACAGTTAAATTGCTTGGATTTAAATTTCAGCTTTGCCACTTTCGAGTCAAATATTCTTCGGCATGACACTTAATGTTCTGTGCTTTCCTATCTGCAATGAATGGTAAAATAAAGATAGTAATAGTATCAGCCTCACTGTGCTGTGGTGTAGTTGTACGAGTTGATGTAACAAAGAGTTTAGAAGAGTGCCAAGCACATAGTAAGCAGTCAATGCTAATCATTATTATGCAATAAAGTCCTCACCTCCACCAACTATGCCACGTAAGATAAAATTCACCCTGCTATATGGAGACATG
Organism: Dugong dugon; assembly: GCA_030035585.1. NCBI lineage: Eukaryota > Metazoa > Chordata > Mammalia > Sirenia > Dugongidae > Dugong > Dugong dugon. The sequence goes on along the minus strand of CM057460.1, from coordinate 35,829,311 downwards.
GCACGATTTCATAAGTAGGAGCTTAATATAGAAATTCCCTTAAGGTTTGGGTCATATTTCTTTGTAGGAATTGTAGGAGCCAGTCCTCTTTTCAGTCGGTATTCACTATTGCCACAACCTCTGTGTGTGTGTGTGTTTCAAATTCGTCTGGCTGGAGTCACTAGACTGTGACTTAAATTAAATTATAACCTTAAAAGTAGATTTTCTCCACTTACTTGTGCTCTATAGGTAGAGCCTTCACATACTTACTGCCCTTATTTGACATTTTCTCTTACTCTTTTTCTTGATAAATTGTGACATGCTATGCCACTTTCCTTATATGTGGAACTGAGCAGTGTAATGGAAACAAGATGCAATATCAATAACGTGATCTATCATAAACATAACAAAACACATGTCTAAAGTTAAGTGACTAGAATTATTATTATTTTTTCCAGGAAGGCCGATGGAGGCAAAGATTAGTCACAAGGACAAAAGCCTTTAGTATCTCTGTTGTTTTTGTTATGTGCCATCGATTCCAACTCATAGTGATCCTATAGGACAGAGCAGAACTGCCCTATAGGGTTTTCTAGGCTGTAAAGCTTTACGGGAGCAGATTTCCAGGTATTTTCTCCCTCGGAGGCAGTGGTGGGTTCCAACTGCTGACCTTTTGGTTAGCAGCCGAGCCCGTAACCATTGTGCCACCAGGGCTCCTTTTAGTACCTTTGTCAGTGTTTATAGTCCTGGTAACCTGTGGGAAAACTTTGGACAAGCGCAGTCCTTGGAGCTGGCTTAAAGAGTAGGTTCTCTGAGTTGACCTTGTCCTTTTCTTAATGCCTGGACTTCCAAAGTAGCCATCCATCCTCGGAGAGAAAGAGTACCCTCTCTCAGCTGATATTTTAAAATGACTTGCAAATTAGTGAACCAACCATAATATCACGGGATTAAGCCTGATAATCAAGCTGAATGACAGGTTAGAAAATTTTTTTTTCAAAGGTCCTTAGATTCTGCAAAATACTCATTAATAACAATAGGAGGTACCAATGCCTGAGAATAAATTATTATATCCATTTTACTTTCCTCTCATGGAAAAAGAGCAATAGTATTAGAAAAACAGATACCTTGGCAAAAAAAGTAACTCATGGGGAGTAGAACGACTTGTTTTCAAATTCTCCATAGGACTGAGGCGGGCTGATCTTCTATGAAAACTCATGGATAAAATTATGATAAGGGAAAGAGTAAATTATGTATTAAACACCTACATCAGGCTCTGAGATTGACATTTACTGTTTCATTTAGTATTGAAAAAATTCTGTGAAGTAGGCATTATTATTCTTATTTTACTGCTGAGGGATCAGGCTCACAGCAATTGAGCAATAAGGTCACTCGAAGTCTGCTTTCTTTCTATTACATCAAGCCTTGCTTTAGGAGCTTTCGACTTTTATCCCCTTTCTCACTCCTTTTGACATTATTCCTGGCCTAGGGTTACTTAGACTTCACTCTCTCTCCACCATTTTTCTCACCTTTATCCTGTATAAGTCATAATTTTAAGGAAGTGTGCAGGATCAGAATAGCACCAGAGTTGGTCATCTAGAGAAGCCCTGATCGCATAGTGGTTAAAACGCTCGGCTGCTAGCCAAAAGGTTAGCAGTTCAAACCCACCAGCTGCTCCTCAGAAGAAAGATGTGGCAGTCTGCTTCCGTAAAGATCTACAGCCTTGCTTGGGAACCCTGTGGGGCAGTTCTAGTCTGTCCTGTAGGGTCACTATGAGTCAGAATGGACTCAGTGGCAATGGGTTTGTTGTTGGTTGTCTAGAGGTGACCTCAGGGTGCCTCTGCCTTGAATTTACTGTACCCTTCACTCTGACTCTTAGTCTCATAGGTTCAGAAACCTGGTTTTCAGGAAAAATGAGAGTGGCTCTGTTTCTCAAGCTGGACTCATGTCGATCAAGTTGGTAGATGTAAATGTATAAAAAAGCAAAATCAATGGATTTCATTTAACTTTAGAAGTAAACTGGCTAAGATCCTGGATACTCGTATCCTGTGGCCAATACTTCCTTCCCTTGTGAGCATGGGTTTTAACAAGTCACATTATAATCAGAAAGTTACTGGTGATTATCGAGTCATTGGAACAGGAAGAATTAGTAATTTTATGAGTGTTGACGGCATCTGTTACATTAGCATAGAGAATTCATACCCAAAATATACACATGATACACTGATGAAGCAAGACAAGCCCTTGGGTATTGAAGAATTTGTGTGGCCACTATTAATGCTGTATTTGTTTATTGGTGTGTTTGTTTATTTAGTTATTTACATTCAATCATAAGTGTTTAGGTTTGACCATTCATCATCTGATTGACTCATTACTCAGATCTTGCTCATTCTAGGGGGACCTTCTATAACTTAACGTGACATGACACGTATGTGTTTAACTTCACTCTGTTGGTTATTTAGTTAGCGTTTCATATGACAATCTTATTTCTCTAATTTGGAAATTAATTTGTTACTGTGGGTAAGGGATAGAGAATGCTCTGAAATCCCTACGTACATCTCAAAATCATAGATGCCAGATCGCTTTTGAAAAGAAAATGGAATTTATGCCTTTGAACAGAGATGTGTGAAAGATTACATTCTAGGAAATTATATCCAATTAAGGTTCAATGAGGTATTAATAATAGGGCACTATATGAGATTTTGCTTCAGGAATTTTGTCTCTTATGATAAGAACTCTTACATATGGAGGTGCCTATTCTCAGAACATGTCTTCTGAGAAAATACAGTCAACAACTGCCTCCAGGATAGGATTCAGGAAGACCTGAGAAAGGTTTGTAGGCCCCAGATAATTTCCTCACCATCTGTCTGTTATTCCACCTTTGAGACTAATTTCTTTGAGTCTTTACAGTTTTAAAAATATTTGTTCTTAGAGTGCAGAGGTACTTGGGATATTTAATGTGTTAGATCAAAGTTTTTTCAATGGATATCCTTAAACAAGATACAGATACATTTTCAAATATCTGAGAGTTCTCTAGAAGAATTTAACTTTGAGAATGTAATAATAATATAATATGCACATTCTGGATTATCTGAATGACTTTCTTGTATGAGTACGCCTTTCAATTTAAAGCCTAGATTTGTGTGCTTGTGTGTGTGTGTTTTGCTTTTTGGTTTCAACTATTATTACTTTAATTGTTACTGGCTTATTAATAATGGAGGTCCCTGGGTGGTATAAATGGTTTGCACTCAACTACTAAATGGTTGGTAGTTTGAACCTACCTAGTGGCACTGTGGATTAAAGGCCTGGTGATCCATTTCCTTAAAGATTATGGAAAACCCTACGGAGCAGTTCTACTCTGTAACACGTTGGTCCACCATGAGTCGGAATATACTTAATGGAAATGGATTTGGTTTTTTGGCTCATTAACAATGGACTCAAGCCCTGCTGCATTCTCTCCTCTTAAAAAAAAAAAGCCAAACACCAGTGTCTCTCCTACAAACAAGGTTTCTCAAAAAAGTGAAAGTGCAAAAATAAGTGGAGGAGTTGAGCTCAATGGCAAAGGTTAGCAGAAGCAGATTGCAGTCAGGGGAACCTGGCTAATCACTATCTGGATGACTAGTGGTTTTGAGCAAATGCATGTTTAAATTCTGCTGGTGTGTCACTCATGTTAAAATCAAGCTTTGAGAAGCGTAAATCAAGCTTTATATAAGCATAAATTATTTCCTAAATTTGGATTAAAGATTATTTTCTGTCCATTTAGTTGACCCATCTAGGAAAATACCGAATGATTTTGATTCCTAATAGTGGAAAACAGGATGTATTGCTCTCTTGAAAGAGATTAAAATTGTTTGGAGTGATTTTTCTTCACAGAACCACATAGTATCCTATATTTAGGCATTTGTGATTGATTGCTCACATACAGACAAGCTTTAGAAGATTCTTAGATATTGATTTAAGAGTACCAAGCTATGTAGATCCAAGAAATATGTTTCCTTTTTCCTTAACTGGATATACACCATCCAGCTTTATCTATCCCTTAAGTTTAGGACATCATTTGAATTTCTGGAATAAAAATAGCTAAAGGCTGGTAGTTACATATATGGTAGTTCACTAATCCATGCACCCTACAAAGTAGGTAAACAGAGGCTCTTAGCTGTATAATCTCTCTCTCTCTCTGAATAATACCGAAAAAATCCAAAGCAACTGCTGTAGAGTGAATTCTGACTTATGTTGGCCCCATGTGTTTCAGGGTAGAACTGCTCCATAGGGTTTTCAAAGGCTGCGACCCTGCAGAAGTAGATTGCCAGATCTTTCTTCTGAGGCACCTCCAGGTGGATTCGATCTGCCAACCTCTCCGCTTTATCTGAGCACTTAAACATTTACACCATTGATGGACTATGGATATAATTAATCCATCCATCTGTATGTACCTATGGTGGCACTAAGAAATATATTTCTTATATCTTTCTTTCCAGGACCCCTCCTTTCCACCAAAGGAAATAAAGTGATTTAAGGGAAATATCTGGGCCCTAAATATTTGCTGAATAGAAACCTATCTCAAAAGCTTACCCTTAAAAAATTTCCGTTCTATTTCATTCTTAGGTACATGGAGTACATAACATTCATGGACACAGCATACACTAATACAGTCAAAGCACTTGCATCTAGTTTTCTTTTCCTTTTCCATTAAATGATCCAAATTTAAATTCAAATACAGACAGAAATTTGCACCTGCCATCAGTATTCTGTAGTCTACAGTACTTGCCATCAGAATTTATATTCTTCAAGAACAGAATCAACATTATCATTTCAGAAAAAGGGTAATGATAGATATAAAAATTAAGTTAACTTAGACATAAGGATTACAAATAAGTGTATTTATCTTCGGAGGTAATCAGTCATCACATGTGCCAGAGATCTATAAAAGATTGGCCTCAGAACTTACTACAGGGACCTTATCCTTTCCTCTACAAATTGCTCAGTTCCACCAAAGCAAAGACACGATTCCCCACTGAGGACTAAATAAATGACAAGCTTGAAGTGGTGAAAAATAAATTCTTTCTCTGAGTTACTTGAGTACAAAGCTGTCTGAATAAAAATCACACAGTTCTCTCCACGTAAGGTATTTATGTGAGAAAGAACTTGAGAAATTCATTGTAAGAGGAAGGGGATTTGGGATGTTATTCCTACCACGCCAAAATAATAGAGAAGAATGTTGGGAATAGGGACTGCCTGGCCTTCCAACCCCCAAAACCCTTATCTATGTTATTACGGTCCATAGTTTTTTCATATACATAAACATTTTCTAGTAGCCAGTGAACAATTTATTTATGTACTTTATTTTCTCTCTATGTCTATAAGAATGCAAAATGTAAACATTGATCTACATAATCATATATATATATTAAGGGAAACTTCCTGAAACAGTGTGAATCAGATCATTAAAAAATAGCAAAATTGCCCTTAATGGCTTGTTTGCTGAAAGTGGGTATTTTAATTATTCTAGATAGTTTGAATTCATGAATAACTTATTAGCCACTCATCTCCTGTTTTACTTTCTTTTATTTTTTTTTCTGTTCATAATTCTAGTGAGCCTGTGATATTTAGATATGCTTCCTCATTTAAATTTCTTACTTGGGGAGGTATGGAAAATGATATGGCCGGAGTAGATGGATTTGTTGTCACAGACCAGCATGAGATTTTGATAATCTAATTTTAAAATAAAGAAGTACCCAAAATGTAATGCAGCATATCGGAAACAAGAAGATTTTTTTTCCAACGTAGATGGCATGAAGAGATACTGAATTATAGGAAAACTCTCTCTTTCTTGCCATGTGTATAGAATGCAATGTATATGGATATATATGTATTTATGATGTTGTTGTGTGTCATTGAGTCGATTCTGAATCATAGCAGCCATATAGGATAAAGTAGTACTGCCCCATAGGGTTTCCTAGGCTGTAATCTTTATGGGAAGTTATGGGAAGGAGCCCTTGTGGCACAGTGGTTAAGCACTTAGCTGCTAACAGAAAAGTCAGTGGTTCCAACCCACCCAGCCACTCCGTGGGAGAAAAGGCCTGGAAACCTGTTCCCATAAAGATTACGGCCTTAAAAACCCTATGGAATAGTTCTACCCTGTCCTAAAGTGTTGCTAAGTGGAATTGACTGGACGGCAACATGTTTTGATTTTTTTTTTTTTTTTAATCTTTACAGGAGCAGATCACTAGGTCTTTTCTCCCTTGGAACCCACTGATGGGTTTGAACCACCAATCTTTTGGTTAGCAGCCCACTGCTTAAACATTGTGCATAGTGCCACCAGGACTCTCCCACTTCCCCTCTGTCTATATATACAGTTCACATCTTTTTGGCTGTAAGTTCTGAAGGAAAGAGAGTTGAACAGGCAACATAAGACCTGGGTCTGACTCTAAACTTGACAGTCCTTGGCTACCTTTCTTCACCCTATTACAGCTTCTTGATTTCTTCCACGGAACTCTCCAGCATCTTCCTTGCCACCATTTTCCTTGCTCACCCATCCACAAATGTGCCTAGCTCCTTTCATTCCTGGAGTGTACCAGATTCTTTTCTGCCTCAGTGCCTCTGCACATCATTTCCCTTCTTCACATTTTATCTAATCATCTACTGATATCACTTTTCAAATGGCTCTTTTCCAAGCCCATCGTGTAGGTGGGGCTCCTATGTAACATTCTCATAAAATTCTATACATTACTACCAGGTACATATCACTATTTACAAATGTAAATTTATTTTTATGATGCTTTCTTTATTGTCTGGATGGGGTTTTCTGAGTGTTCCATTACAGCAGGAAAAACATTTAGTACATTGTAGATTCTCAATGAATGTTTGAGAAGCTAATAGATGAATAAATTAATAATAAGATCTAGAGTAGTACAAATGATCTACAAGATGTCATTCATCTTGAGCAGTCTATGATACTATGGTAAATTCACTGTTTCACTTTCATCCAAAGCAGATCCTAAAGCAGATGTTTTCATACACCATGTTTTGTACATATTCAGAAATTGCAAAACCAAATACAGTTTTGTATTGTTGTTCAGCATGAACTATCTGGAGTTAGCCTATAAACACAAATCTGATCACACCACTTTCTCATTGAAACCCTTACCTGGATCCTCACTCCTTATGTCCAGACTCCTTGGAATAATCTGCAAAGCCCTCTTGATCTGCCTATTCATTTTCCAAACTAAGACATGAATGCAGCATTCTGATGTTTAAGACATATGTGTACTTCCTGAAATTCACAGTGCTTTTCAATGCTTTTTCTTTTTGTGCCATGCCTTTGCCCCTCCAGTGTCCACTTTCTAGAAAGCCTTTAATTTTTTTTTTTAGGCTTTGTTCTCTAGGCATGTTCCAAATCAACTTTCAAAATCTGGCTGAAATTTTGCATTACCAGCCTTTTTATCTTTCCAGAAAGACCAGAAACTTTATTCTGTGCTTGCCTCTGAATAGATTTCTGTAGTCATTTATCTACAAGACAATTTCCCTTTAAGATGGTCAACTCTGAAGAAAGGGGGCTACATTCTTATGTGTCTCCTCAGTTCCTAGTACAGTGCCTGAAGTATGTTAGGCAGTTTATGAATGTGGAATGAATGAAGGCGAGACCTACATTAGCATACTGAAGGCTTAGTTCATATTTTCAAGTGCTTTAGGTGTGAGTTAGAGACAGTCTGTCTCTAGCTTCCCAATTTTAATCCATTATTCTAAAGTTTATTATGAGTGAATCATTTTATGGACTTGTCTTTATAAAGTTAATAGCTACACATTAGCATTTTTGATAATTTTATGTGTAAATTATTTTACTGTTTTTTTCTCTGAACATTTACCATTTTTTTTGCGTTTTTCTATAATTAATTAATTCAAACTAGACTGAATCATCCATGCAAAAAGAGTATTCCCTAGCTTTTATTGATCATAATCATGTTAATATTGTCAGTTTCTTGTAAGATTTTAACAAGAGAATTATTTTTGAAAATTTGTATAGCTTTGTATTCATTATAACTTTAAATCTTTGTCTTCTGTATTTATTAACTTGTTCTCATTATCTATTGATTTTTTTTTTCCATGAAAAAAAAGTCAAATTTCAGCTCTTTTCAGTGCACCACTCATTTTAGTTTCTGGACTAATCATAAATTCTTGTTCTGTTGTCCAAAATATTGGAAATTAAACATTTTTTTGTTTCTTATTTTAATGAGAGAAAATTCTGCATCACTTCCTCATGTAATTCTCATTGGTATATTTCCACTTCTCTGTTGGATCTACGTTTAACCCTTTACTAAAATACTAAACCAATGACCACTCCTCTTGACAATCAACCTTTAGTGGGTCATGGAGCTCAAACCAGTCCACTCAGGTACAGGTGCTCAGAGTTAGGAGTTTTGACTCATGTGAACATTTATTGACACCTAGTCAGTGTTTGGAACGATGCAGGAAGCAATAAAAGAAGATGGAAGGAATACACAGAGTCAGTGTACCAAAAAGAGTTGGACAATGTTTAACCATTTCAGGAGGTAGCATATGATCAAGAATCAAAAGAAGTCCAAGCTTCCCTGAAGGCATTGGCAAAAAACAAGCCTCCAGGAATTGACAGAATACAAACTGAGATGTTTCAGCAAATGGATGCAATGCCAGAAATACTCATCTATGCCAAGAAACTTGGAAGACAGCTACCTGGCCAACCAACTGGAAGACATTCGTATACATGCCTATTCCAAGGAAAAGTGGTCCAACAGAATGTGGAAATTATCAACCAGTATCATTACTGTCACATACAAGTAGAATTATGCTGAAGATTATTTAATAATGGTTGCTGCAGTACATCAATAGGGAACTACCAGAAATTAAAGCCAGATTCAGAAGAGGATGTGGAACCAGTGATATCATTGCTGATGTCAGAGGGACCATGGCTGAAGGCAGAGAATACCAGAAAGATGTTTACCTGCATTTTATTGACTATGCAAAGGCATTCAACTGTGTGGATCACAGCACATTATGGATATCATTGAGGAGAATGGCAATTCCAGAAACTTAACTGTAGTCATGCAGAACCTGTACATAGACCAAGAGGCAGTTGTTCAAACAGAACAAGGGATATTTCATGGTTTAAAATCAGGAAAGGTGTGCTTCAGGGCTGTATTCTTTCATGATACTTATTAAATCTGAGCAAATAATCTGAGAAGCTGGAATATATGAAGAAGAACATGGCATCAGGTTTGGTGGAAGACTCACTAACAACCTGTGATATGCAGATGACACAACCTTGCTTGCTCAAAGAGAAAAGGACTTGAAGCACTTACTGATGAAGATCAAAGACTACAGCCTTCAGTATGGATTACATCTCAACATAAAGAGAACAAAAATCTTCACAACTGGACCAATAAGCAACATAATGATAAACAGAGAAAATACTGAAGTTGTTAAGGACTTCATTTTACTTGGGTCCACAATCAATGCCCATGGAAGCAGCAGTCAAGAAATCAAATGACATATTGCAGTGGGAAAATCTGTTACAAAAGACCTCTTTAAAGTGTTCAAAATCAAAAGATGTCACTTTGAGGGTTAATGCGTGCATGACCCAAACCATAGTATTTTCAATCACTTCATATGCATGTGAAAGACTGACAGTGAATTAGGAAGACCTAACAAGAATTGATGCCTTTGAATTTTAGTGTTGTCAAAGAACACTGAATATACCATGGACTGCCAGAAGAACGAACAAGTCTGTTTTGGAAGAAGTACAACCAGAGTGCTTTTTGGAAGTGAGTATGGAGAGACTTAGTCTCATGTACTTTGGAAAGGTTATCTGAAGAGATCAGTCCCTCAAGAAGGACATCATGCTAGGTAAAGTAGAGGGTCAGTGAAAAAGATGAAGACCTTCGAGGAGATGGATTAACACAGTGGCTGCAACAATGGACTCAAATATAGCAACGATTGTGAGGATGGCTCAGGACTGGACAGTGTTTTGTTCTGTTGTACATAGGGTTGCTATGAGTAAGAATTGACTTGACACCACCTAACAACAACAAATAATCCAGAAGAATGAAAGAATCTGTCTTGGAAGAAGTACAGCCAGAATACTTCTTCGAAGAAAGGATGGTGAAACTTAGTCTCACGTACTTTGGACGTATTATCAGGAGGGACCAATCCCTGGAGAAAGACATCATTCTTGGTAAAGTAGAGGGCCAGCAAAAATGAAGAAGATTCTCAATGAGATGGATCGTCACAGTGGTTGCAACATGAGCTCAAACGTAGAAATGATATGAGGATGGCACAGAATCGGGCAGTGTTTCACCCTGCTGTACATAGCGTTGCTATGAGTCGGGACCAACTTAAATGTACCTAACAACAACAATAGTATTTACTGTTTGGTCCCTGGACAATGAAAATGGTTTGTGCTCAAATACTAACCTAAAAGTTGGCAGTTGAAAGCCACCCAGCTGTGCCATGGAAGAAAAATACGGCAATGTGTTTCCATAAAGATTACAGCCAAGAAATCTCAACTTCATGGAATTTTTAAAAATTTTTTTATTCAGTGTTCAGCATTCACACTCATCTGATGATGGGTTGGAGAAATCCAGACAGCATATCTTTTTAAATCAGGATGATGCAAGATCCTCAGAGATATCCTGGAAAGAACAAACTCTCATCTTTTCAGGCTTGTGCTGTTATAGACATGGAAATTCCAATTAAGCAAGAAAAGAAGGACAGTTTTATGGACACATGTTTTAGAACTACCCTAAACTAATAAAGCACAAGTTTAAAAGGAATAAAAAATCTTTCTAAATACTTTAATAGTCTTATTTTAATTATTTCTGCTTGCTGAAAATCCAAGCACCAGCCTGCCCTTGCTCCAGTCTGGCCCTGAAATAATTTCAGAAGGAGCAGTGAATAGAAGGCTATGAAATAGTAGGTGGCCTTTCAGCTGCAGCCTTTGTGTCTTATGAATGGCTCAGTGGCTCCCAATAGACTTCCATTCCATCTTGCTGAGACTCGGACCACCTTGACTAATTGTCTCTGCAGCAGACTTTTATTGATGAATACATTGCAAGCTGACAAGAGGAGATACTGGATAACCAGGATGGCTCATTCCCTAATTTCAGTTCTAAGCAACAATCCAGGTGCCATGAGTTGCACTGGGTCCTTTAAAAGATGAGAGATTCAAAGGAACCTGTGTGAGGCCATCTCTTTAGTGTTCCAATTTACCCGCTAAGATGCTTATAACATTTTAAAACACAAGGAACATGACAGCTTCAAGAATATCTTCCCCATCCAAACGAAACACTAATCTGTCTTGGAAGAAGTACAGCCAGAATGCTCATTAGAAGTAAAGATGGTGAAACTTTGTCTCACATACTTTGGACTTGTTATCAGGAGAGACCAGTTCTTGGAGAAGGACATCATGCTTAGTAAAATAAAGGGTCAGCAAAAAAGAGGAAGACTCACAATGAGGTGGATTGGCACAGTGGCTGCAACAATGGGCTCAGACATACCAGTGATTGTGAGGATGGCGCAGGACCGCGCAGTGTTTCATTCTGTTGTACATAAGGTCACTATGAGTTGGAACGTACTCAACTGCACCTAACTTGACTTCAAACTAGAGGTTACACAAGAATGCACACAAAATTTAAGTGTAAAGAAGAATGCAGGGTTACTTGTACTATGAATTATTCTGTTTATGGAAAAAGTATCTGTGGAGCGGGAGGAGTTGAGGAGAGGTCTTGAGGAAGAATGGAGGGGGATTTTTGTTTTATGTATTTTATATTTAAAAAAATTTTCTATTCCAAGAATCTTATTTCTGTTTTTTTAAAAAATGTTTTTCTAAATACAAATGCACCTTTTTTTTGCAAGTGAATACTAACCTACTTGAGCTTCTCTAACTTCAGTAATAATTTACCATTGCCAGCTTTGCAATGCCTAATATTTTAAGAAGATATTAAAATCTTGAGTATACACTTTAATTGCCCTTATCATTAGTAAGGCAAGCCAAGTAATTGACCAACTGGAGGAAATAACATTTAGGGGACAGCAGAAGGTCCCCAGCTAAACTACCAGTGGTCATTGTCATCATCATCATCATCATTATCATCATCATCATCATCTAGCAGCAGTTTTTAAAGAGTCCATCTGAGCATGGCATGGTGCAGCACTCTACAAGGTTAATGAAATGAGTGTCAAGGACTGCCATTTCAATACTGCCATTCAAACTAGAGACTAAAGAGCAAAAGGAGCATACACATGAACATAGCAGCAACTCTACCGCTGTCAAAATACTGACTACAAAATGTTTTTGTTTGGAGATGATATTGGTCATTCTCAATGGAGGAAACCAAAACGCCAAACAATTAGGACATTCCTCTACACTGTCCATCTTTAAGAAGATGGGCTTTATCAAGTACTTGCTAGAGAAAATATTTTGCAATTCCATGGTTTTGGCCTTTGAAGGCTTTAGTAAACAAATTTTTCTCAGAAGTACTGACATAATCATAAATAATAAATATCCAAAATAATTCTCTTAAAGTAATAAAGGCACTATAGTTCTTAGTACATACTTGTAATGATGGTCTACATGTGGTTTTAGTTATACTTGCCTGAATTTCTCTTAGCTAAAGATGAATATTGTTTTGCTTCTTGAAATTCCAGCATAGACACACATATCATTGATGCTATCATGTTTATATCTTGTGATTGGTTTACAAATTGATCTTATCTCTTTTCCATACTGTGATGTTGTTGTTGTTAGTTGCCTTCCAGTCAATTTCTACCCACGGCGACCCCATGTATTGCAGAGTAGAACTGCTCCATAGGGTTTTCACAACTGTGACTTTTCAGAAGCAGATTGCCAGGCCTGTCTTTCGAGGTGCTTCTGGGTGGATTTAAACTGTCAGTCTTTTGGCTGCTAGCCGATTGCTTAACTCTTTGCACCACCCAGGGTCTCCTCATACTTAGAAAGAAAAAAAAATAAGCACGTTTAAATTTTGATGCAGTAGGGCTCACCTCATAAAAAGCAACCATTTTTTTTTCGCTCTTAATATTCATGAGCTGTAATAAAATTTCCTTAAAAATAGTTTACTGTAAATTGATCTTTCTGAAAATTGATGCTCTAGGTTCTTTTTGTTAAGTTCCTTTACTTAATTTTGAGGAGTTTTAGAAGAATAATATAAGGACCCTAGTTGTGGTTCTTTGTGTGGACATCCATTACTTTGCTACTCAAGGAGCTTAGTAGATGACAGTATTAGCTGTGCAGTCTCAAAATTAAGCCTTTTTATAATTGAGTGATGTTTTCTTCAGTGTAGGACGAATGAGGGGTAAAGTATCAAGTACTTTATTCTATAAGTAATTACCATGGGAACAGAAAATAAGTCTAAATTTTGATGATCACCCAATGTTGTGGATTCCCAGTATATGTTTATTGTTGATGACAATGTAGTATTAATCGGCTTTACAAAAACACTTCACCAGAAAGTAGAATTGAGAGGTAGCTTTGGTTGTTAAGAGGTTATCAGCAAGTTTCTAAGGGGACTTCTGAATTTGTTGCAGACCATGCTAGACTTGATTGCATTTTACTGATCCATTTTCAATTAAAATTGAGTGAAATAAATTGTGCAGTAAGGTCAGATTTATTAAATGTATATTCTTCAGCTTAGATGAGGATGCAGCAAAGATTAAGAACAGTACTTGTTCTGCTATATATCAAAGCGTCGGCAAAGCTATTGGTATCACGGAAAAGATTCTGGGTCAGTCATCTAGAAATGCTCCCACACAAAGATTCTCAGGAGATTACAGATCATTTTTTTCAGAATGGGGACAGTCAAATGGAGTTAAGCCTGAAGAGAAAATGTAGTTATATAAGGCATCTGAAAGCAGTAAAAATTTTCCATTAACTATACAGAAGAGGAAACCATTACCATTCTGCCATCTCAGCAGTATGATATAAAACAATGTCCCGATAAAAGATAAAAGCAAATCTATAAATCCAGTCTGTGCTTGAGGAGGATGCGTCCACAGTGGCATTAACGTGCCTTCAAATCACATGCAAGCAACCTAAAGATCTTCTCAGGGGTGGCCAAACTAAAAATGATTTGAAACTTAAGAAACTTGGCACCATAGCAAAAGTTGCCCTTATTTTTTTGAGAGGTTTTGTTAACTTCACTTATAAATCTCACTTAATATCAAGACAACAGCAATAGCATCCAGGATTTTAGCTAGTCCATCAGCAATGATGGAATATCATGCAGCCGACAACAGAAATACCCAGATTCTTGGTGCCCCAGATAGTGCTAGGCATTTTGGGAAACGATAGAATTCACAAAAAAGAAAAGAAAAAGAAAAAACTAATTAAATTATTTTAGAGGTGATATTTACATGCATGACAGAAAGAGTGAACCACAATAGACAGTTCATGGTGAAATTTTAAATTTTCATAACAGAATATGAAGTGATATAGAATTTCCCAAGCAGAGACTCCAGTGTGAGCTGCGATACTTGGGCTTTGTGAGTAAAGTAGGTCTCAGGCTATGCATTATAAACTGCTTTCTTGGCATGGTATTGAGGAGAGAGGTTTTGATTTATCTTGGCTGGATTAACTACGTGGGTACTATAGCTATGTATAAAAGCTAGGTGTGTAAACAGCCACAGAGAGAACTCCTCAAAGAGTTGTTAGATAGCTCTGACAAGCAGGAATTAGAGAAATAGCAGCTCGTGCAGATGACAGAGGGCCAGAGTCAAGGCTAGAGTTTGTAAATATAAACAGAAGTAACTAATGGGAATACTTATTACACAGAAATAATTAACAATTTTATAAACCCTTGCAAATGTGTTTGATGTGAAAGAGTAGTCTCAGGAGAGGTGTATTCAAATCTTTGCAGGAGGATAGATATTCTGTTGTTTTAAAATCTATCGTGATTATCTGCATTTTAAATTACATCAAGTAATTGACATACAATGAGAAATACTATAGTCAAGTTCAAATCCTAAATTCTTTGGCATAAACTATCAGGGTATCTGTCCCTTCTCCTATCTAAGATCAATTCTTCCACATCCCTCTAAACTTCACAGGAAGCATACCATACATTAGCTGTCTCTTTCTCATATCTTTAATCTGTTACTATTTACTAGGTCTTCCCAAACAGTTTTTAGGTATACTCAAGGCTCTCTAATGTTTAAAATAAACAAAACAACAAAATGACCTTCAGTACCACACCATTCTCTTGCAACCTTGTTATACGCCATTTGATAGACAATTACTTGAAAGGGAAATGTACGCTCATTCTGTATTACCTCACCTTCCATTTCCACCACCTCCTCTAACCTAGCTTTTCCTCCATTACGCCATTAAAACCGTTTTGCTAAAGTCACCAATAATCTTCATCTGACCAAATTCAAATGGTGTTTATGACACCTTATTTGACCTCTCAGAAACTTTTGATGGAGTTGCTCATTGCCCTCTTCTAGAACATTTACTGTCTTTTTATTTTGGAGCTATCTTATATCCAGGTTTTCTTCCCATCTCACTACCTCATTGACATCTTATATCTTTTGCAAACCACCCTCTTCCTCTCTCCTGTCCTCAAATACACAAATACATACACCTCACCAACCTAAATTTTAATTATTTGTCAGACCTCGTCTTAAACGTTACCTGTTCTAAAAGCTTTTCTGACTACTGACACACAATCAGTATATGATCATGTAGAAGTTTTTGCTTACCTCATGAAGCACTTAGCACATGTCTTATCAATTGCTCAGTGGTGAAATTATGTGATTATTGTACGCTTTCTCTGCTGGACTGTATAACCTCCTCATCAGCTATCTTCTTGGTACTGAAAACCCAGTGCCTACCACAATGTCTGACACATAGTGGGCTTTCATTGATACTTGGTGAGGAAAAATCTATCTATAGGGATCCATAGTTCTTGAACTGAGCCCTGTAGCTCTTGTGAAATTGCTAGATGCAAGCTCTGGACCTTCAAAGATGCAGCAGGAGGAGGAAAGCGTTATGCATCCTGTACATATTATCGAACCTTATCTTCCTCATTTTTCTTCCTCTTTTCTCCTGTTGTTTCTCCTGGGACCCTGGTTGCCCCATCACTTTTTTATTTGGGTTGAGGTTGAGAAATGATGAAGAATATGCTAGAGTCCTGACTCAACTTTACTCCGATGCAAACTTTGCCCTTTGAGCGAGTTTTCCTAACTACCTAACTCTGTAGTCTGTGCGTATATTTACGGTTTGGCAACTCATGTTAGAACAGTTCTGTGATAGATCGTAAGCAGCAGAAACACAATATGTATGATCATTATTATAATAGTATTTGTTCATATTACTACGTGATTGCTTCTGAATCTCCAGGATTCTAATGATGACTGGATTTATTAGATTGAATACGATAATCAGGGCCTAATTAATTTAGCCATTCCAGTATTTCCACATTGATGTCATATTGTACCATGGTTAATTTCAGGCAACAATTGTTTAGAAAGACTCTCCAGGATACCAACTTAGCTCTCCTACAATCTATCACATCAGTTAGACACAGAATGACACCAGACAAATATTTAAGTAGACATAGGCTGTGTTCTGAATAAAGGAGAGACTCTGTTGAAAATTCCCACCCTTCACTTCTAGGCAACAAGATAATGTATAGCCAAGAAAAGTCATGCAATCACTGGGGAAGCCAGAGTGAATATTGTTAACTCTCTTTTCAAAGAGAGGTGTGACGTACAGTCAAAATAGAAAGCAAACTTTAGTGCAATTAAGATACTTTAGTTTCAACAGCCTTCTATGGGGATTTAAAATAATTTTTAATTTTTTCTGATATTTACAAATCAAAAATTTAGAAGTGATCTCAGTAATGGAAATAAAATTCATTATCAAGGATAAAAACACACAATTATAGGCATAGTAGTCACTCTTCCATACTCTATACACACACAAAGGATAAAATATGAGTTTGAAATTCTATACAAATGAGGCTAATAATTGGACCACTTAATATGGTCACTTAAATTTTAAAAAAGCAAATTTACATGCACCAATGAAGTGCTGTACATCTTATTTCTGAAGTCTTCTGATATGTAATATTTAATTATAGAGGTTGAGAGATTAGTTCCATACAGTTTTGTTCTGTAGATTAGCAAGAAATATAAAATATTTCTAATTAGCCTGTCTTAATAAGTGTTTGGCCTTAAAGACACTTTTTAAAAATCCATCTCAAATTTCTGTACAAGTCCATTGCTTTCACTGGGTTACAGTGCAGAGACAATGAGATTATCCCCTTACCAAAAAAAAAAAAAAAAAAAAAAATCTTCTATAAGCTGTGGTACATTACTTTCTTCTGCATGATCACTGGCTGCTTTTTTTCAGTTAAAATAAAAATCACTGAGCTTACCAATAGAATTAGAGTTTATTACTTGTTTGGAATTACCAAAAGTGCTTTTGAGAATATAGTTACCACTACAAATTAAAGAAGTTAATATTAAGAAGATGCTCAGTCATTCAAGGCATTGTGAACATACCTTCATCTATAATGAAAATTAATGTAAAGCATGATTTTAATATCCTTCTTCATGACCCCAGAGTAGGGAATATTCAATCTGATGAGTGTATCATAACACACTCTCTGTGCATAGCACCTTGCAGAATACTTAAAAAAACCCGTTGCCATGGAGTCAGTTCTGACTTATGGCAACCCCGTTTGTTACAGTGTAGAATTTCTCCATAGGGCTTTCTTGACTGTAATCTCTTATTTATTTATTTTATTGTACTTTAGATGAAGGTTTACAGAACAAATAGTTTCTCATTAAACAGTGCACATATTGTTTTATGACAATGGTTAACAACCCCACAACATGTCAACACTGTCCCTTCTCAACCTTGGGTTCCCTATTACCAGCTGTCCTGTCCTCTCCTGCCTTCTAATTGTTGTGCCCCATTAGTCTCGTTTTGTTTTATTGGGCTGTCTAATTTTTGGCTGAATGGTGAACTTTGGGAGTGACTTCATTACTGAGCTAAAAGGATGACTGGGGGCCATACTCTCAGGATTTCTCCAGTCTCTGTCAGGCCAGTAAGTCTGCTTTTTTTGTGAGTTAGAATTTTGTTCTTAATTTTTCTCCAGCTCTGTCCAGGACCTTCTGTTGTGATCCCGGTCAGAGCAGTCAGTGGTGGTAGCTGGGCACCATCTAGTTGTACTGGACTCAGTCTGGTGGAGGCTGTGGTAGTTGTGGTCCATTAGTCCTTTGGACTAATCTTTCCCTTGTGTCTTGTCTTCTTCATTCTCCCTTGCTCCCGAAGGGGTGAGACCACTGGAGTATCTTAGGTGGCTGCTCACAGGCTGTTAAGACCCCAGACGCTACTCACCAAGGTAGAATGTAGAACATTTTCTTTATAAACTGTGTTATGCCTATTGGGCTAGATGTTCCCTGAGTTGACTATAATCTTTATGGAAGCAATACCCACCCCTGGGTGGGTTTGAACTGCCAACCTTTAGGTTAGTAGTAGAATACAAATCGTTTGTGCCACCCAGGGATCAGACAATCTTATACCTGTAGGATTGACTCTCAATAACAGGAAGAAAAAAATGCATATAAAGTGGTTAATACGAGGTACTATATGTTTAAATACCAAAGATACAGATAATGAATACTACATATTTCTGAGGAGAAAAATCAGTTGGACACATCAAAAAAAGACTTTGTAGAGAGTAAAGGTCTTGGGCTGGTCTCTGAAAGAAAGAATAATGTTTGGGTAAGCAACAGAAGGATTGATTGAATATTCCAGGCCCTACTACAGCATAAGCAAAAACTTAGAGGCTGGGAAATGTATGGCAAACAACATAAAAGAGAATCACAAAGGGAAAAGTCTAGGAACACTTGATTTCAAATCCCAATTCTATCAATTATTATTTGTGTGACCTTCAGCAATTAAATTTATTTCCTAGTCTCAGATTCCTCATATGCAAAAGGAGGGTTATAAGCCCGCAAAGTTATACGTATGAGAAGAAACAATTTTTATGAAAGAGTTTTCCAAAATTTCATGTACTGTAGGTGCTGAATGATTTTGGGTTGTTCCATTTTATTTTTTTTTTGAAAAAAAGAAAATGGCTTATAATGGAAGATAATATACTCTTGAGTTGGATTGTAAAAGACTTAAATGACACACTGAGGCATTTGAGCTTTATCTTATAGGCAATGGACAGATTTTGAAAGTTTTGAAGTGGGTCATGAGTTGATGAGTTGGAGCCCAGGTGGCACAGTGGTTAAGAGCTCAGCCTGCTAACCAAAAATGTCGGTAGTCCGAATCCACCAGCCACTTCTTGGAAACCCTATGGGGCAGTTCTACTCTGTCCTAATGGGCTGCTATGAGTCAGAATCAGCTCGATGGCAATGGGTTTTTTTTTTTTTTTTTTGGTAAGTTGGTTAAAAAAAACAAAACAAAACCCCAGTATTTTAAACAGATCCACCAGGTAATAATACGCAGGATTTATTAATAGTGGACAAGAATAGATGAAAGCTTCATCTACTAAGGTAAAAAATCACAATAAAAAATTAACAAAAACAGTGAACAAGAAGATAGGTTTATGAAATTAAGGTTAGCGATTGATAGTTTCTGATCAATCTGTTTTCTAACAATAGCTCAATCAGCACAAAGTTTATATAAATCACTTTAAAATTCAGGGTGTCAGTGGGTGTTTGTTAATTGGAAACCAGAAAAACAGAGTCTTAATTTAACTGAAAGAAATTGAAGAAGGATATACGTTAACTCACAGATTCTGTGAGAGGTTTGGAAAACTAACTATGAAGACTTCCTCTCCATAAACAACACCCTGGATTGTACCACAGACCCTTTCCAGGAGATGTATCACTGATCCCATGGCTGAGCACCAGATACAGAGCTATATTCTTGGAACTGCTGCCTCTGGAAACTAGATATATCTGCCTTGTCCTCCTCAGACTGGATTCCTTAGACTCCCTCATTCTTTGGGTCACTAGGTTGTCAGTGAACTCAAGTCACATGCAAGGGAATCTGGAAATTTGGCTTTAATGGTGGTAGGCAGAGATTAATAATATATGAGATTCTGCAAATATGGGAAAAATTTTTTCAAAGGTACCAGATGGCCAAATAATGACAAATGACTGTGTTTATGGAAAAGAGAAATTTCTCAGGAGGGAAAACAAAAGACAAAAAGCCAGAAGAAAGCTAGGAAAGCATTTCTTGGCTCATCACATACAGAAGAAGCAGAGCCCAGGGTGCTGTCTTGGAGAAGAGGAATTTGAGTTCATACGGGGGCATTTTGAGTTTGAGGTGGTGGTGAAATCCAAGAAAATGTATTCAGTAGGTGTATGGAAAGGCAGAACTAGAACTTAGAAAAGAGCTCAAGCCTGAGATATGGATGTGAGGTAATAAATCTTCATTAATTAATGTCCATATCTGAGGTCATTGAAGGCTCAATAAAAGGTCATTGTGAATACATCTGGACAAAATAGGAGAGCTTTTCTAAAATCTGAAAAAAAAAAAAAAAGAGTCTAAATTAGAGGGAGGAAGAAAAGAGCTGAAATCGAAGGAAAACAACACTGTGGAAGAGTGAGTGCCTGTGTGCTTCTCTTTTTCTCAGTTCTGTATATTGTGTTTCAACACTTAGTCCAGAAGAGTGAGTTCAGAGGGGCAAGTGGCCCCAGACATGGGTGAAGGAAGTACAGTGTTGGCAAGACAAACAGTGAGTCAGGAGAAAGTGTGGTTAAGGTGATAAGCTTGAGAAATTTCAATAAAGACAATGTTGATTCTCTGGGAGAAAGAGTGGAATAAGCAGGAGTTTTGGTGGCAGGAGACTATTGTATGAGATAACCGCTGAAGATATGACTTGGAGCAATAAAGACAGTATCCACCTTTCCAGGTCTTGCTTTCTCACCAGAATAATAGACAGGTAAGCTCACGATTACAATATCATGTACTATAACACAGAATAAACTAGGAACTGGGATGCTATGGACACACTTAAGAGAAAACTTGAGCTAGACTTCAGGAAGTGACATCTAAACGAAGATCTGAGGAATGAAAGGGCTAAGAAGTTACGGGAAGATGGACATGTTTGGGGTTTGGGGTTTGGACTTGGTCTTATGAGCATCGATGATTTTAAGTAGGGGGATGACATAGTCAGATTTATGTTTTAGAAGAGCTAAGACTGGAGAGACAGAGTTTAATTAAGAGACTGCTGCATTTGTAGAGGCATACTCACTGTCTAGCAGAATGACAGCGAGTATGGAGAGAAATAAGTGAATTAAAAATGCATGTGGGAAATACAATTTGCAGAATTTGATTGATCAGATGTGAGACGTGAAGGAAAAAGATAAATAGTGACACCAAGTTGAAGTCTTGTGTAAGAAAGTGGACTGTAATTCACCTAGGTAAGGAACATAAGAGGAGGAGAATATTATGTGGAGATGTGGGAGAAGAAGGATGAATTAACTTTAGGACTGGATTAATTTAAGGTTAGATGTGGAAACCAAGTTATAGACTCATGCTTAGGAGGAAGAATTGGGCTAGGAAGAGAGTTTTGGAAGTCAACACACACCAGTACTACTACTGCTACTGAGAACAACAACGACAGCAAGTAGAGACTCTGGTGGCCTGGTGTGATAGAAAGAGGAATGTTTAAAGACAGTGGAAATAATCATTATTGACAAACCCTTCTGTGAAGTCATCTAAGATAAGAACTATAAAGCCTCTACTATATTTACCAAAAGGAAGACACAGGCCAATGTTTTAGAAAGTCACAAAGGGAGAAGTAAGACTGAAATGAACAGTAAATATGAAGTGGAAAAAAGGAAATGGAAAACGTGAAAGGACATTTAAAGGAATTTAGTTCTGAAGGGGAAGAGAGAGAAGGCAGTAGCTGGAGCTAGCTGGGTGGGGGAATAAGGGAGAAATTTTCTAAGACAGGAGAAGTCTGTGCACGTTTACTGGCTGATGAGTTGAAGGCAGAGGAGAGGAAGAAGTTGAATATACAGGAGAGAGAAGATATAACTGATCAAGTCAGGATCCTAAGCCAACCAAGTGTGATGGTATCTAGATCGTGCATGGAAAGATCCACATTATATCAGGATGCAATACTAATTTCATGGTAAGAAGTAGAAGTGTCAGTTTGGAGGTTGGGAGTTAATGGCCTTCATTTTTGGTGGCAGTTGTGTTTGTTCTTGGGAAGGGGCAGGGCTGTGGCCTAGGGAAGCTGTAGTAGTAAATCTAAATCCAGAAAGACCACTCCTGGTCAGGGTTAGCTTTAAGGCTATATCCCACAGGTGTACTCTATCCCATGGAAGCCTTGTTCTGGGCTGAGCCTTCTAAGAACGGTGTTATGGGAATATACTCTTGGAACAATGGAAGTTATTGGCTAAGAGAAACCTTGACATTCATAGATGCAAACAAGTTCATGAAGGTATTATATTAAAACACTTGACCCATAGTAATATCATGAAACATCTTTAAAAAAAAATCAAGGCCAACAGATGCTCAGTTGCATTATGTGTTACTTGATCTTATATGTTTTTCTCAGCCTTCATGAAGAACACAAAACAGATGAAAGGGACACAAGTGCAAGTATGTGACATAAGCAGTGTTGTTGTTGTTGTGTGCAGTCAGGTTGATTTTTGACTCATAGTGACCCCATGTGACAGAGTCAAATTGCCCCATAGGGTTTCCTTGGTTGTAATCTTTATGGGAAAAAATCACGAGCTCTTTCTGTTATGGAACCAGTGGGTAGGTTTGAACCACCAACCTTTTGGTTAGCAGCTGAGTGCTTAAAGGTTGTGCCACCGGGGCTGCTTGAGATGACAACAGTAGTAGATAAAGTTCTGAATAAAGCTATTACTTAGAAAATACGTATCAGTACAAAGTTGAGATCAGTACCTTCAAAATTCTGGGTCATGTGCCATGGGGGCAAGTTTTCAATATGACAGAAAAAAAAGGAAGGGGTTTATTTTCTTCCAGTGAATTCACTATAAACCAAAAAACCAAACCCCTTGCGTTAAGCAGATTCCCACTCATAGTGACCCTATAGGACAGAGTAGAACAGCCCCATAGGGTTTCCAAGGAGCAACTGCTGGATTCCACCTGCCAACCTATTGGTTAGCAGCCATAGCACTTAACCATTGTGCAACCAGGGCTATACCACTAACTAATTGTGGCATCTTGAGCATGTGACTTAATCTCCCTGATTTGCAGTTTTCTAAGCAAAAGGCAAGGAGCCCTTGGGGCACAGTGGTTAAAGCACTTGGCTGCTAACCAAAAGGTTGGCGGTTCAAACCCACCGGCCACTCCGAGGGAGAAATACGTGGCAGTCTGCTTCTGTAAACGTTTACTGTCTTGGAAACCCTATGGGGCGGTTCTACTCTGTCCTATAGGGTTGCTATGAGTCAGAATCGACCTCGTCAGCAGTGATTTTGGAAGGAAAATGCAGCTGGAAACCTACTTTGTGAATGTTCCCGAATATCTTCACCTTTATTGTATATTTAAATTTAAAGTGGGTGTTATCATTCCCACTTTTCAGATAAGAAAGTGGAGACGCAGTTAAATTAAAAAATAATTTGAAGGTCAAATAGCTTGTTCCCAATTCTAAATCTATTTGAATTCAAAGTCTATGCAATTTTAGTAACACTTATTAATCTTTCAAGTACTCTTTATCTCAGAAATCCTATATAAAAATAAAGGACTAAAAAAAAGCCTTTTTATGTGGATGACATTTTCTTCAGATCCCACCTTTCTCTTTCTCCATTTTCTCTACCCAACATTCCACTATTTTCTAGTTCAATAAATGTGCCCTCTACAACTCTCTCTCCTAATTCCCTCACTCTCTTTCTCTACCTTTAAAGCACCAAGAGAATTCTGACCACCTGAGAAGGTAATAGGCAATGATCAGCAAAGTGCACGCCCAGTACTAAGGGCAGAGTTGCATTATAAAAGGAAATTGTGTCACAGAATGAGTTCCTTTTTTCACTGACCCCATTACCCTGGTAAAAAACTGTGCTTTGCCCATCTCCTTAGCTGTGACTGGACAGGTCATATTTCATAGGTTACTTAGGCTAAAAATCTTGCTGGGCCCATCTGTTATGTAGAACTATTTTCCGTCAAGAAATCTAAAATTCTACAGCTGGAAGGGAATCAAAGATCGTCTAATCATACTAGGTCATTTCCGAATTGGGAAATTGGGTCTCTGAGAGAATAAGTGTGTTTCCCAAAGTTACAATGAGGAGCAAAATTCATAGCTGCCTGCTGGAGGGCTTGGAATGAGGATCTTTGGCTTGAAGCTCTAAGACCTGATTAATTATTTAGCTAGAAAAGGATGTGAAAGGGCTTGTATGTTCCCTAATGGGACATGTGGTTAAGACAACCATCTTAGTGGTTGGGAGGATATAAGGTTTAAGTCCCAACTCTGGTATTTTATTTGTGAAACCTTTATGCTCTATAAGCTCCCTAAAGGCAGTGAGCATGGGTCTTTTGGTAATCACACTATATCGCACACCTATCATGACACTGGTAAGTTAGTGGTACTTGACTTGCTTCATCTGAATGGAAATGAATGCATGAATCGTTTCCACCTTTTAAATTGTTGTGAACCCATGCATCTGTCAGTTTGTAGTACTGTGACAGCTTGTCTGGAAGAAGTACAGCCAGAATGCTCATTGGAAGCAAGGATGGTGAGACTTCATGTTACATACTTTGGACATGATATCAGAAGGGACCGGTCCCTGGAGAAGGATATCACACTTGGTAAAGCAGAGAGTCAGCAAAAAAGAGGAAGAACTTCAACAAGATGGATTGACACAGTGACTGCAAAAATGGGCACTAATCATAATCATAACAATGATTGTGAGGATGGCACAAGACCAGGCAGTGTTTTGTTCTGTTGTACACAGGGTAGCTATGAGTGGGAACTGACTCGATGTCACCCAACAACAACAACAACAACAACAACAATTGTTATGAGGTTTCAAAGAGAATCTTTGCACAACATCTGGTCCATAGGAAGCCTAAAGTGAATATTAGCTCTTATCATGGCTAAAAGCAAAGTTGACTGTCTTTTTGCTTTATATCCAGTGTTTGTGAGTATCAAGGATCCTTTTGATCATGTTCAGTAAGTTCTTTCATCTTAAAGACTATCCTTAGAGCCAAACAATGTCCATAGGACCCCTAGAAGCAGTTGGTAAGCAAGAAGCTAAAATAATAAAATACCCTCTTGTTTTAGCATAAAAGTAGAAGGTTGGTACAAAGGGTGGTAGGAATAAGGGTCAGTATGTGGGAAGGTGGTGGAGAGAAAGCCAACAATGACATTTCAAGTGTTATAGAGTGGTGTTTCTACCATGCTTTCTTATCTCTCTTACTTCTCTTAATGATGAGCAAGAGTAGTAATTGTATCCATAACAAGTGTTGTAAAAGTAGTTTTCTTGCTCTTCCTTGAAAATTTGCTGTGAAACAACAAAAACTTAATTAAAATTAGAGAACTCCTTTACTTGGCAGAAGAAGTAGAACCCCTTGTTTTGAAAGCATGTAAAATCTATTCCATTAATACCCAAATGCTGTATAAACATAGGCCTTTTACTCTGGAGTGAAAGGATGTGTACTGTATTTATATTGGTTCCTAACTTCTGTAAATTTTCATTGCGTACATATGTACATCATATCATATTAACAAATAATTGTGGCTTGGGGCAGGAGTTGGGGAAATTGTAGGTCTGCAGTATAGACGTCACGATTATGTTTAGTACTGATTCCAGTGAGGGATTGTATTACAACTTTTTTTTTTCTTTTTTGGTCAGAGGATAGAGAAATTCTTATTGGCATCTTCTATGAAGTGCTAGGTTATATATAATTTTGGGAAAATGGTGAGATGGTATGGCTTGTGAATTACTACATTCCTTAGATGCTATGGTGTTTATAAAGCTATGCACAGATCTTTGAAATACTGCTCTTGAAAGGGAATTTTTGCTTTGGCCAATGCACGTTCAAATTCATTGCCTACAAGTGCTTGTAGAGAAAATATTTGAGGTCAAGAATAACCAAATCCTAGACAAAAGTACAGTCTGTCAAAAACCAGGGCATCTGGAATCCTTATCTAAGCACCAAGGATCCCAATTGCTACTTGACCCATTTCTTTTTCTCCTGGTAGAATAATTCATATTTGCTTCAGCAATATGAAAAGGAAACAAGCCACACTTTTAATTTATTTTGAAATGTTTTAAAAACATCAAGAAATTAGTTTTTAACACCAACATTTCTGAAAAACATGTAACCCTGTAGATGTACTTCAAATGGTAACTATACATAGGAACAACAGCCTCATTAGGCTGACTTTTGCATGGATGGGGACACACGATGGCGTCTGACATACAGAATTTCTCTTTCAAACAGAATTCGTAAAATCCTCAACAGCCAAAGTGAAACGCAGATGAACTGTGGATCCCCTAAAAAGGATAAGAAAACAGTTCTTTTATAATATATTTTCTAACCTCTTACTTATCTATCACTTCTTTTACAATACGCACACATGTTTTCAGTGACATTGTTTTTGAAAATTAGTAATGGCATCTTTTAGTATCTTTGACTATTTTAATAGTGTAAATTTATTGATGATCTTTATTTTTAAGTTTAGGAAATATTTAACTATGTTGGGTGGCTACTTTAGTGGGGTGGGAGAGACATGCCTTTTTGGGCATAGTTTTAGCTCTAAGTAGATATATTTACGATCAGTTAATCTAGAAAATACATCTGCCAGTTTGTCGTACTGTAGTGGCTTGCGTGTTGCTATGATTAAAACAAGTCCAGGAGAGCCAAAATACGACCTTGAGTATATCACACCTGAATCTGGAGATCATCTCAAGAATAGATTTGATGCATTGAACAGTAATGACCTAAGACAAGATGAGTTGTGGGGTGACATCAGGACATTACACATAAAGAAAGCAAAAGGTTTTTAAAAAGACAGGAAAGAAAGAAAAGACCAAAATGGATGTTAGAAGAGACTCTGAAATGAGTAGCTAAAGTAAACAGAAGAAATGATGAAGTAAAAGAGCTGAACAGAAGATTTCAAAGGGTGACTCGAGAAGACAAAGTAGGGTATGATAACGACACGTGCAAACACCTGGAATTAGGAAACTAAAAGGGAAGAACATGGTTGGCATTACTCAAGCTGAAAGAACTGAAGAAAAAGTTCAAGCCTCATGTTGCAATACTGAAGGGTTCTATGGGCAAAATACTGAACAACACAGGAAGCATCAAAAGAAGATGGAAGGAATACAGAGTCACTGTACCAAAAAGAATTGGTCAACCGTTTCAGAAGGTAGCATATGATCAAGAACCGATGGTACCAAAGGAAGAGGTCCAAGCTGCACTGAAGACATTGGTGAAAAACAAGGCTTCAGGAATTAACAGAATACTAGTTGAGATGTTTCAACAAAGGGATGGAGTGCTGAAAGCGGTCACTTGTCTATGCCAAAAAATTTGGAAGACAGCTACCTGGCCAACAGGCTGGAAGAGATCCATATTTATGCCTATTCTAAAGAAAGGTGGTCCAACAGAATGGGGAGATTACCGAACAATATCATATGCAAATAAAATTTTGCTGAAGATCATTCAAAAGTGATTGCTGCAGCACATCAACAAGGAATGGCCAGAAATTCAAGCTAGATTCAGAAGAGGAAGTGGAACAAGGGATATCATTGCTGATGTCAGATGGGTACTGGCTGAAAGCAGAGAATACCAGAAAGATGTTTACCTGCGTTTTATTGACTATGCAAAGGCATTCAACCAGTGGATCATAACACATTATGGATAAGATTGCAAAGAATGGGAATTCCAGAACACTTAATTGTGCTCATGAGGAACCTGCACATAGACTAAGAGGCAGTCTTTCAAACAGAACAAGGGGATACTGAGGGTTTAAAGCCAGGAAAGGTGTGTGTCAGGATTGTATCCTTTCACCATACTTATTCAATCTGTTTGCTGAGCAAATAATCTGAGAAGCTGGACTATATGGAGAAGAACCAGGCATCAGGATTGGAGGAAGACTCATTAACAACCTGAGATGTGCAGGCAACACAATTTTGCTT
The DNA here is from genome assembly GCA_030035585.1 of Dugong dugon. Lineage (NCBI taxonomy): Eukaryota > Metazoa > Chordata > Mammalia > Sirenia > Dugongidae > Dugong > Dugong dugon. Next base: position 35,801,210 of record CM057460.1, on the reverse strand, counting down.
GCTGAAAGAGAAGACGACTTGAAATGCTTGCTGACGAAGACCAAGGACCACAGCCTTCAGCATGGATAAGTCCTCAACATAAAGAAAACAAAAATCCTCGCAAGTGAACCAATAAGCAACATCAGGATGAATACAGAAAATAGTTGAAGTTGTCAAGGATTTCATTTGACTTGGATCCACAATCAACGCCCATGGAACCAGTAGTCAAGAAATTAAATGACGTATTGCATTGGGCAAATCTGCTGCAAAAAACCACTTGAAAGTGTTAAAAAGCAAAGATGTCACCTTGAAGACTAAGGTGTGCCTGACCCAAGCCATGGTATTTTCAAATCACCTCATATGCATGTGAAAGCTGGACAATGAATAAGGAAGACTAAAGAATTGAAGCCTTTGAACTATGGTGTTGGTGAAGAATATTGAATATACTATGGGCTGCCAGAAGAACAAACAAGTGTGTCTTGGAAGAAGTACAGCCAGAGTGCTTCCTGGAAGCAAGGATGGCGAGACTTTGTCTCACATACTCTGGACATGTTATCAGGAGGGACCAGTTCCTGGAGAAGGACATCATGCTTGGTAAGGTAGAGAGTCAGCGAAAAAGAGGAAGACACTCAACAAGGTGGATTGACACAGTGGCTGCAACAATGGATTCAAACATAGCAATGATTGTGAAGATGGCGCAGGAGAGGGCAGTGTTTCATTCTGTTGTACATAGGGTCGCTATGAGTTAGAACTGACTTGACGGCACCTAACAACAAGAACAAAAAATCTAGAAGGAGAAGAAAAAAAAAGACCTGAGGGTCTAGACCATGGTTGTATAAATCCAAGCAGAGGAAATACATTACCCCTACACCCACCCCCGCCATCCCCCTTGTTTCTTCACTGTGGTAGAAGCTGAAATGAAGCCCACAATGAAGGATACTATTATATCTGTTTGCACATGCTCCTTCTATACTGATTGATTCATGTTTTGGCCAACTGTGCAGGGTGTTCCCTTCACCCACACCACTTTTCTGGACTTACCTTTCTGTGTTGTTGTTGTTGTTCACTGGGCTCCTGATTCATGGAGAACCCATGCATAACAAGAATGGACCATTGTGATCCATAGAGTTTTCATTCGCTGAGTTTTGGAAGTAGATCACAAGCCTATTCTTCCTCATCTATCTTAGTCTGTAAGTTCAGCATCATATCAACATGCAAGCCTCCGCTGGTGGCTCTGCTTGAGGTGCATTGGTGCATTGGCTGGGAATCAAACCCAGGTCTTCCACATGGAAGGAAGAATTCTACACCTGAACCACCACTGCTCCTTATCCTTCTGTAGTAACATTAATTGCAGGAGATGCCTGCCAGTAATCCTGGCTAATATGGTACCTCTCTGTTTCAAATGGACACACAGCATAAAGATGCTCAAGAACTATTCCTGGTCAGCTCGATGAGACCAGGGGGGAAAAAAAAAAAAAAAGCCAAACTCAAGCTTCAGAGCAGTTGTCCCTTAAAGCATTAAATGATGCTGTGAGCCACCAGATTACCCCGTTGGTTTAACTGTGGCATTCATACAGGGACTCACCACTCCTGAGAGTCTGTCTGCAGCTATCTGCTTCATTGAGATGTTTGTAGAACTACCATCCAATCACTAAAATTATTTTAAAGATACTAACCCGGTCCATTGAGACATTTGATCTCTTATCTGAGTACTGGTTATGCAATATTGTAACATAGTAGTACTGGTAATTTTAACTCACATCTCCGTGTAGAAACAATGTCATAGGATTTTCAAGTATTATTTCTTTCAATAGTTTTCATAGAGTTAAACAGTAAATACCACAGTATTCACTTTATCAAAGGTTGAGAAATTTAGGCAAAGGAGGAAATATACAATGTGATTTAAAAGAATAATAAAAAATAACATCTTTCAGAAACTTCATTCATATACTCAAGTCCCTTAGCTGGAATATATTTTATTGTGTCATTGTATGGGCAATGTGTAATCTTATCTTTAAAGATTATTTAAGCATTAGATCAACACAGATCTTTATTCCTCTGTGAGTGGGAAATCCATGGGCCAGTTCTCTTGGTTTTGAGCACACCAAACCAAAGCCTTGATTAGAGTAATTTGTTTAGTAGCACAGTCACATTTTTCACTCACAGTTAATGGCATGTATGGGCTTGTCAGATGGCTTGTGGCTAATATATGAGACTCACTATATTGTTCAATTGAGTCAGTACCTACTTGCCTCCAGGACTGCCATTTGCTGTGAAATACTGCGGCGTGCATGGCATATAATATACCCAACATTCCTCAATTCTGTTATGTCTTCCAACATATTTACAAAGAATTACCCAGTAGAGGCTTATTAAAATGAAAAACTAATATTAACATGTGCTTTTTCTCTGCTCCTAAGCCTCCTGTCCTTTGATCTAGCATATTTTAATCCATCTTGTCACCAATGTATGTGAGGCATGCATGAACAATATGTAATGATCTAGGTTACAGAGAAAATAGCAACAGTGATCACATTCAGTTTATAGATATTTTCACTGCCCTGCTTTCTCTGCAAAGATCATATGGGCTATTGGGTGTTCAATACATAATTAAAATATTTCAATATTTATGTTTCTAAATATAGTCAAAACCAAAAAGCAAACTTCCTTCGATATGATGGCATAACCTGCAGACTTCCCCACGTTAAATAGAGCATTTCCATCCTGGGACTAATACACTCCCTGCTTATTTGAGTAAGTCAGCTTACTTACTCAAAATGACAAAATTTTTACCGAATGCCAGTCACTCCTTGAGTTCTAGAAAGAAAGCAGACTTCCACATATTTCTCCCACCGAGCGGTTGGGGGCTCAAGCCACTGACCTTTCGGTTAGCAGCTCAGATGTTAATCTTTGGGCTCTAATAAATCAAAACCAAACCCATTGCCATCGAGTCAATTCTGACTCATAGTGACCCTACAGGACAGAGTAGAACCATCCCATAGGGTTTCCAAGGAGCGGCTGGTGGATTCAAACTGCTGACCTTTTGGTTAGCAGCCAAGCTCTTAACCATTGCACCACCAAGGCTCCTGAGCAATATGTATAGAAATTGTTAAATAAGAACCTAATTTCCTGTGTAAACTTCAACCAAAAACACAATAAAATATTAAAAAAAAGAGGTATATCCAACTCAAATCCTAATGCATATATTTAACACCAATAATTTGACATGTTAGTGTAGTACCTTCCTGGAACAGTGGAATTAATTGATTTATTGAGGAATAAAACAGAATTTTTATACAGTCTTATATATAAAACATACTAAAGAGTTTGTCAAAATTACGTATTTATCCACACTAGACCTAGTAAATGTGTGTAATATATGAAGTAGTATTTTTGATGTTTTCTCATTGTCTTCACAAGATAAACTGTCTATTTTTTTTTAAACATGTTTGTAAATATTTCCATTACTAATGTTAGGACTACATCACAAATAAATTTTTACAAGTGCATTATATACACCCAAGACTTCACTGTCAAACTAAGTCTTGAAGTCAAATATTTCCATCATTTTCAAAACCAACATCATCATGTGTTTGTTTGCTCAGGCTTCTAACTTTCAAGAAGTGCTATTCCTGCCTATTGGAGGATGTGTTTCACATCCATCATGTGCCTGGCTAACTTCCGCCTCAGTAAACCTTCACAATCTCCTCCTCAGGCCCCCCAGATTTTACCACTGAGTTGACTTCTTTAGCAGTTAATCCCCAGTATCTAACAGTGCTGGGCTCTTTGGAGACTGTTTGCAAATACTTGTTGATTGAATGGTTGAGTTGTTCTATTAAGTAAATGTTTCCCTAAGAGATCAAAATTAACTTTTGACCAATCTATTCTTTATGGATTTCCCACTTCCAGCTCTGAAATAATCTGCCCTGTAAATTGTGAAGAGGAAACGATCTTTGTTTTTCTTTGGCAAGTAGAACTTTCACCTGTCAATTTTTGCAAATCTGGTCTCTAGGCTAAAGATTTGGAAACAATCATATGTATTCAGCATTACCATTAACACTAGGTCTTAGTAGGCTATCTACATCAAATGGAAATACAATGTGTATTAGCAGCTTTCAAACTATTGGAAAAAGAAGTCAATTGAAGGAAATTTCAGCTTAGCCAATGATTAATATAACAGCAGGCATATTACTTTACTACTTTGTCAATCAGTTTCTATGTCATAGAAATGATATTTGCTCCCTTTCTTTTCATAGACATGATGTGGAGATTAAAGGGGAAATATCGTTCATGGACTTGATCTCTGCAAAGCAAAGCTTCCATGACTGTGTTGCTCCCATGTGGAGCTATTTTAAGCTTGAAATACATCAGCCCAGTCCTTAGCTACCTAAATGCCCTTTACACTTTAAATAGCCACCATGGTTCTGCTGCCAGTGTATAGAGCTAGTTAAAGCTCTTACATTTAAAATGACCATGATATAGAGACAGGACATTTTTATATAACCTATATGGAGCTCCTTTGGCTTCGTACTTTCATCAGAGAACCATAAATGTCATACTAAGAGCAAGAATAACCAACCATCTCAATTTTACGTGGTAAAGGATGGCACTAGGGTTCTCCTTAGAGTTACTGATGTAGAGTCCACGGCCATAGGGCATGGCTGTGTTCCGTCAGAACTTGGCTTCGTGGTACAGTCATTTTATTAAAAGTTTCTCTTCTCACATAGGACAAAAAAGTGCAAGTGTTAAGATGGACGTAAAATAAGAAGGCAACAACAGAAACCAGAAATGGCTTGAAGAGCATACATATATGATATAGTAATAAAAGAAGAACTTAGAAATATAACAATCTGTCAAGAACTGTAGAGGACCTGAGATTTTACCGTAATTGGAAGCTAAAATGTTAGCCTGCCACAGTTCCACAGATACTGGCAGAAGACATGAGACTCCTGGGTTAAAGACAAATGACTTTATTCCTCATGGCCCAGCAGGCAGTGTGAGCAGCAGGCATTTTTGCATAGGTTCCCTGTGCCCCTTCAATCCCACAGGAAGAATGTGGGGATCCATATGGACACTCTGTACACGGTGGGTTTGTGTCACAGCTGAGGAACCCTGGTTTTAGGAACACCCCAATCTTATGGAGAAGTGCAAACAAACCTGTCCAACCTTTGCCCAGAGAGAGACATTACCATTATTATACGGGTCAGGAAACAATTCTGCCGTTTGCCCAGGAGGGAGACCCTATCTCTATCTTCAAAGGCAGGTCACTGTACAAACATCCTTGAAAATGTAGTTCAGAACAAAAGCTGTCAATGCTTATGCTCAGAAGTCATGCAGGAAAGTGAGAGACTCACAAAAAATTATCTCTCAACAGTCTCTTGAGGTATTGGGTTACCTCACCAACATTCTCAATTGGTCTTTACATTCCACCCTTTCTCAGAAGTAGCACCTTGCCATTGGTTATGGTTTTATATGTATCTATATTCTAGAAGGAGTCTCTGGGTGGTACAACAATTAATGCTCTCAAGGCTAACAAGAGGTTGGAAGTTCAAATTTACTCAAGGGTGCCTTAGAAGAAAGGCTTGGTGATCTACTTCTGAAAAAAAATCAGTTATTGAAAACCCTATGGAGAACAGTTCTACCTGGACATACATGATGTCCTCATGAGTCAAGATCAACTCAACAGCAACTGGTTACTTGTTATATTCTAGTAATGTGCCCTGCAGAATATAGAAGTTTTTTTTTTTTTTTTTAAATAAAAGACTTTAAACAGTTAACCAAAGATCTCATTTTCTTAAGCCTGTGTAAGTCACTGTTTTTCCCCTTAGGAATTCAATTCTGCTCAGCCATCAATCACTCAGTGGGGAACTCTATAAAGGTGGCATATCAGATAAATTCATTAACCAGTTTAATCCATTTAGGTATACACTAGGAATTGCAGGGGTGGGTATTTTATTATATTTTTCAACCAAGAGAAGTAATTCAATAATAAATTGTGTCTGTAATTTCATTCAGATTTTTGTATTTAACTTTTTTTGGTCACTTTTGTTAGACTGTTGATTTCCAAATCTTCTTGTACATCAAAATCCCTTGGAGATTTTTTACAATATTCAAGTTCCCTGGCCATAGCCCCAGAAGTTCTTACTTAGGAGGTCTGGACTGAATCCATAGAATGCTTAATTGTAGAAAAATTCCTGGGCGATTCTCAGGGGCAGCCTGGGGCGGGGGGTGGAGGGAGGCACTTGCAGATATTAACTATAATTTCACAGCTATTGATACTTTTGTTATTTATGGCTTAAGAGGTAAAATTTAAAGTGTAAGGAGTTAAACGTGTAAGGAGCTGAGAAATATTCTACTCACAACTGTGTAATTTTAACTGTGAAAACAAAATCTTCAGAAAAAGTAGAGGAATAAATTATTTTACACTTTGAAAACTTCTTATGCTTGAGGAAAAACTCTTGGTCCAAGAACTGTTAGAACAGATAAAGAAGTATGAAACAGTTGGAAATTTTAAAATGCTGGAACTACTCCCAAGGAGACCTGGTGGTGTGATGGTTAAGCGCTCTGCTACTAACTTAAAGATTGGAGGTTGAAAGCCACCAGCAGTTCTACAGAAGAAAAGACCTTGTGATCTGCTGCCATAAGGATTTCAGCCTAGGAAACCCAATGGGGGCAGTTTTACTCTGTCCCATGGGGTTGCTCTGAGTGAGAATCGAGTGGATGGCACACAACAACAACAGAAACACTCACGGTTTCATCTGAATGGGGCAGTGTGAGTGTAGAGGACTGTGATGCAAGCACAGGGACAGAGAAGGTGACGTGAGGACACTTCCCATGCCAGGGTGACCGGAGAGCCTGCAGGGAGTTGGTGGTAGTCATTCACCATGCCAAAGGAACAAGAGGAAGCCTTGACAGAAATTTAGTATTCTGGCAAAGTTTTGAAGAAGAGTGCCAGTTTACCTTAGTGACCTAAATAGAGAAAATTTCCAAATTCTAAAAATTTAATCACTTTTAGCAACCCTAGAGTATCCAAGTGCTATTTATTTATCAATTTATTTGTTTGTTTATTGATTGATTTGCTTTTCCTCTGTATTTCTGGCTATTTGGTTGACATGGTAGGACAAAAAAGAAAAGGAAAGAAGAAAGAAAGGAAACAGAAACAAACAAAACATAACCAAACTACTGAACTAAGACAGTGTAAAAAGTTCAGTCCTAATTTTATGCCTCTAACTAGCCCTGTGATCTCTGGTAAATATGTTAGTCTTTCTGGTTTCCTAACCTAAAACACAAATGGTATTCAATTAGATGAGCGTTTTAGAACTGCCACCCACATAGCCTATTGCCTGTCGCTAACAAAAATTTTAATGATCTAAAACAAAACCAAAGAGTAAATTAAAAGATAAAAAGGCCAATAAAGTGAGTTTAAAATATAATCCTTTATTCTGAGATGCAGTTCATCCTGCCATTTTGGTTTTAACACTTATTTTGTTTTATAAAGTAATAGAAGAGACAATCTTTATGTAATTTTTTAAAGGTTCTTACTTGGCAAAATCAAGTATCAAAAAACTATATGTTGATTCTCCTAACTTACGTGTGTGTGTGTTTATTTCACTGACTCCTGATATTTAAAAGTCTGGGAACTGATAGACCATATAACCTTTCACTTTTTATATAATTCTAATATTTTGTATTAACCTGCTTCTGCTTAATAATATACCACGACATTTTGCCTATAGAAAATTATATTCAAAGATCAAGAATTGCTGCTGCTCAATAATGCTAGAGAATATTAAAAGTGTTACCTAAAGTTATTGTATTGTGGAATTTTTGTAGTTTTCTAACTTTTAAATAAACGTATTACTTTTTTATGTAAGATAAAAGCTATAGTAAAAAGTTAAAATAAGAATTTTTGAGTTGGAGTCATATGATAGGCAGACTTTTAACATGGCTCCTGATTATCTCTTTCTCTTGATATTCAAGCCCTTGTTCATTCCTCTCTCTTGAGTAGGGTTTGGACATAGTGACTTGTTTCTAACCAACAGACGATGGCAAAAGTTCCACGATTAGATTATGAAATACTATGACTTCCAATTTGCCAGCAAACTCTCCATTGACTTCTTGGCTTACACACTGTGATGAAGCAAGCTGCTATGTTGGAGAGGCTCATGTAGTAAGGAACTGAGGGCAACTTCCAGTCAACAGCCAGTGAGGAAATGAATCCCTCAGTTCAACAGCCTTCCATCTATTGAATCCTCCCAATAATCCTGAGTGAGTTTGGAAGCAGATCCTCCCCCGTTGAACCTTGTTCACAGCCTTGTGAGAGACCCTGAAACAGAGATCATGCTAAACTATATCTTGGTTCCCCATCCACAGGGATTGTGAAATAATAACTTTGTACTGTTTTAAATTGCTTAACTTTTGGGTAATGTTTTATGCAACAACAGCTAGTAACTAATACATATTTTTCAAATAAATTGTTAGCAAATGCAAACTTCTGAAAAAGGGCTTGACTTTTTGGGGTTTTTTTTTGCAGTTTGCATTAAAAATTTTGTTCATGAGAAGCATCACTTGATAATTTCTGTTCACATGCTTCTAGCCACCTATTCACTTTCCTTCTAATCTGTAAACCAGAAAAGTTCATAACTAGGCTTGCTAGCCTTAAAATTAAGCAGATGGTGAGTGCTAGGGGTCTAAAGAACACGTCGGGAGGAGGGAGGGGACATGATTTGATGCATGACCTCTTGACATTTATTTTGGCACCTCGGTACCATTTTATTTCAGGCAGTTGGCTTCACTGGGTTTCTGGAAAAGAAATGTCCAAGGAGTCATCGTGTGACTTTTTTTTAATTTAAAATGTACGAAAGAGAAATAAAAAGTGAGTTTCCTGCATAAACAAGGAAAACGTGCACACGCTTTGGGTTTGAGAACACATTAACCCTGAAAGTAGTAACGTTTTAAATAGGAAGAGTTTGGGCACCCTTAAATGTTTGTGGCATTTTTTTTTTTTTTTTTTGTCTTCAGACTCAACATTTTACTTTCACAGATTCTGTATCTCTGAGGTCACATCTTCTCCCAATATTTGAAGAACCAGCGACTCAGAGTGAGGGCAGAAACGTCAAATCATGCTCAGAGCAGAAACAGGCAGCAGAAAGTCTTGGGATTTTACTTCTGACTCCACAAGTGACTTTGAATGCAGTGGGGCATGTTACTGCTAAATCTCTCTGAAGATTGCTGTGGCTAAACGTGGGCAGACTCACCGAATTCTGTAAGGAGTAATTCATGTTTGTAAATACTCTGAGACCCTTGACCTAAAGATGCTTTTGAGGTGCAAAGTATTATTTTCAAGTGACTGCACATCTTGAACCCATGAGCTCCACAGACTAAAGTGGTTTGTGTAATTTGCTTAACACTTCTTGTGTTTTGTTTTACTGACTGCTAGACGTGAAAGAAATAGAGAAGATCCAAATAAAGTTGTTTTATTCCCTTGTATCGTGCTGCATAGCAAATTTCACGGCGAATTTGAGGGTATTCCTTTTTTGTATTATTCAGTGTTTCTTCACTTTTCATGCATCTGTTTAGCTGTGTGGAGCTCTAGATCTTGCTGCAGTTTAAGAAAAAGGGTGAAGCCCTAGGGATAGCCTCAGACTAACTGAACGTGGTGACTATTACACGACCTTACCAGATGCGTAAGACCACCAGCAGATTCCCCTATCAACCATGCACGTGTGGTCTGTCTTTCTCTTCCATTGGAAGCATACTGAACAGAAAGGTGCTACAGCCCAACAGCAGCTCTTGCGTGGTGTTGCACACTCCTACCTCCCACATTCCTCTTCCACACGACTGTTTCAAAGAGATCCTTATCCATACCACTTTGCAAAATGTAAGAAAGTGCAGCTCAGTGGCTTTCCCATGGCAGCTCAGGAGGAGGGGAATGTATTGGATCTATCACTGATTTAAGCTTGCCTTTGCTTTTGAATGTCTCACACATTGGTAGGGGGCAGGGGAGGTAGGGTTTTCTGTGCGCACACACTTCAGTTGGCATTGAATTGCCTGCATAATTACCTTTCTCCAAATTTGTCTCATTGCTGACTTGGCTTCTACTCTATGAGTGTAGTTTATGCTTTCTTTCCAACTTCTTTCAGGTACGATTAGTTACTTGCTCTCCCTCGCAGCCATTTGATTAGCCTGTATAAATGTCAGCCTGAGTGAATGGTTTCACTTCATGTAGCGTCTGGGGGTCTAACTAATGTTACCTTTATAAAGTAAGGAAAGGAAACAACTATAAGAATCACAATCCTTCGTGGAAATTGTCTTGTTCCCTCTGATTTGTGAAGTCTACCAACTGTTAAGAGTTCTTTGATTGAGGCTAACAGTCCCTGAACACAGGGATGGAGTTGAGTTTTAATGCAGTTGAGTAGCAAATTATACGGTATTTTGTAGATCCACATCAACTGGCAGGCTTGCAAATGAGGACTGACAAAAACTTCACACCCATAAAATGTTTCCTAGGCTCATCTACCTCAAAGGCGCTTCCTTTTAATGTTAGCATTATTCGTTCCAGACCTCAACTGCTTGTGAGGAATTATACCTGGATTTTCCAAAATCGCCCTTAAATCATATCAGTCACCATGTTCAGTCAATCGTGTGCAATGCATGCTTCTCTCTGCTTGGGTCCTTAAGATTCTCTACTCCTTCGGCTTCCATTTCTGCATTTTCTTTCCACCAGTTTTCTTCCTACAACATTACTTATTTCTTCTCTGTCTCCTTTCTCACATCTTCTTCCTCCTCTCACCCATTAACTGCTATTGTATCCAGGATTTTGTCTTCCATTCATTTCTCTTCTCAGGCTATAATTCTTTCCCTTAGAATCTCATCCAAACTCACCATTTTGAAATTACTTAAAGGTTAATGATTCTCAAACTTATTATATCTTGTCATGATTGCTTCTCGAAGATTAAGATTTATATAGCCTACTTTACCTAACCACCAGAGTTTCAGGCACTCAGATTAACCATGTTCAAGAATTCATTGTTCTTCCACCTTGAATCATCCTCTTGAATTCTGAATAACAATTAATGACATACCATCCATTTAACCAGCTGAAAAAGACAGAAAGTGGGCCATCATCCTAGATAGTTCCTTCTTCCTTACTTTTCCTATCCAATCAAACCTGCAGTCCTTTCCATTTTATCTCTCAGATGTTTCTAGAATCTTTCCTTATTTCTTCATCACTGCTATCCCTAAACACTTCTCTTTTCTTATTGAGATTATTATAACAGCATCCTAATTAGGCTCCTCTTTCCACTCTTGCCCTGCCTTAATCTAGCTTCAGAAGGATATTTCTAAAACTTAAATTTTACCATATTATTCTCATAATTGGAATATATTCTTTCATCTGTAAAGTCATTATCAAGCCCTATAACCAACCAAGCCTACTGCTGTTGAGTCAATTCCAACTCATAGTGACCCTATAGGACAGAGTAGAACTGCCTCCCTAGGGTTTCCAAGGCTGTAAACTTTATGGAGGCAGATTGCCACATTTTTCTTGCATGGAGCAGCTGGTGAGTTTGAACCACTGACCTTTGGTTAGCAGCAGAGTGCTTTAATTAAGATGCCAGGAGGGTTGTAAAACCAAACCCAACCCATTGCTGTTGAGTCGATTCTAACTCATACCGACCCTATAGGACAGAGTAGAACTGCCCCGTATTCTGGCCTAAATGACTGTGTTTGCTCCCTATGATCCCATGCAGCTTCTCCTTCCAGAATCATCCCCTCGCCAGCCGTTAGAAACTCTCACTCAACCTTCAAGACTAAATTCAAGGATAACCTACTCAAAAAAAAAAATCTTCCTTCTCCTACTTAGGTTGGGCTAAGTGACTCTTTTTTGACCCCCATAGCAACCTATTCACAGCACTCTCAGTGCACTTGCCAAGCTGCAGGGAAATCATGGCATGTGAGGTCCTCAAGGCAGTGTTACAGCCACCCCCCCTGCCCAGTGCAGTGCCTAGACCACACTCAGTACTCAATAAATGTTGATCGGAGCCAGAATATTGCAAGTTCTTATCCTCTCAAACAAAAATTACTGCAATAGCTTTATAACTCATCTCCCTGCCTCCAAGGTATTCTCACTACAATCTGTCTTGCAAAAAAGCTGATGACCAGTTGCTGTGGAGTCTATTCCTCCTCACGGCAAATCCAGGTGTGTCAGAGTAGAACTATGATCCATAGAGTTTCCAATGGCTGATTTTTCAGAAGTAGATGGCCAGGCCTTTCTTCCAAGGTACCTCTGGATGAATTCAAGCCTTCAACCAAACATGTTAACCATTTTCACTAAGGCGAATGGAAATAAAGCACTGCTCTTACGACTTTTCTTCCTACTTAAGGGTCTACAAAAGCTTCCTAATACTTTATGAAGATTTAAGATACAATTAATTTATCTGTCTTTCCTTCTGTAACTGGCCCTGCCTTACCTATCTGAATACATCAACTGCTACTTCTCAACTCAGATGCTCTTCTCAACTCCAACTGCTCACCTTTGCTACCATCATAGTTCAACAGTCATGAACTTTTACTTTTACATAAGCTTTTAGCATTTACAAAGGACTTTCAGGATGCATGTTCATTCTCTCATCTGCCAATTTTGCTCTTCTTCTGTCCTGAATATATTCTTTGTGGTGTCCTCATTGAAATTCTACCTTCTTGAAAATTCAACTCACAATTATCATGTCTACAATACCTTTTACAAGAAATATCAACACACAGCAGTCTTTTCTTCAATCTGTATTTTTCTACTAAAGACCCTGATTATACTTTTTAGCCATGCTATTTCTCCCATTCTAATTATCCACTCTCCAAGTTGTACTAATTTTTAAAAATAGTATTTATTATGTATAAGGTGAAAATTTAAACAGCAAATTAGGTTCCCACATAACAATTTCTACATGTTATTCAGTGTTATTGTTTACATTTTTCACAATGTGTCATCATTCTCATTTATTTCATTCTGGTTGTACCATTTCCAGAACTCTGGTTTCCCTGCCCGTTTAACTTTTCATCTTTGCTTTAGGGTAATTTTTGACCATTTGTTCTCCTACAGATGAGTGTTAAAAGGAACTCATTACTCATTGATGTTATTCTTTGTTTTATGAGCTAACCCTCTATTTAGCTAAAATATGACCTTAAGGGATAATTTTGGTTTAAGGTTTAAAGAATATCTCAAGGTAATAGTCTTGGGGAGTACTCTAGTCACAGCTGGTCCAGTAAGTCTGGACTTATTCAGAATTTGAGTTCTTTTCCACAGTTTTATCCCATTCTGTAAAGATCCATCCATTGTGGCCCTGATCAGAATGGTCGGTATTAGTAGCTGGACACCATTTAGTTCTTCTGGTCTCAGGGTAGATGAGGCCATGGTTCATGCAGACTATTAGTCCTATAGACTACGTACTTCTCTGAGTCTTTGATTTTATTCTTTCTGTTTTATTCCAGAGAGTAGAGGCCAATAGTTGTATCTTAGATGATCACTCTCACGCCTTTAAGACCCCAGACACTAACCATCATATTGGGCTGTATTATGCCATTTAACTGAGTTGTCCCATGAGACTATGATACTAAGCCTTCAACCTCAGAAAGCCAAATTCATGAAGTGTTTGGCTGTATCAAAGAAGTATCTGTACCTGTGTCCCCTATGTGGTTTATTATGTATATGGATATGTATGCATGTGCACATATACCTGTATATACATATGCTTATAGACACTTCTATCTGTGCACACATATGTACCCAGATATTCATACTCATACTTATATGCCTATATATACATATTTGCATAACCACTCACATAATTTTTAATTGTTGTTGGTGTTGTTGCAAAATTACATTTGTCATCTCCTTTACTAAAAACATAATTTTCTCTTGTACACTTCTTAGTGACATCATTTACCTTGGTCAATGCACTTCACCCACATTGACACTACCTTTCCCATCACCTAAACCATCAAGTGTCTGCTATCTCAGGAGTGCTTCTCACCCCCAGCCTTGGTAACCACCATTGAGCGTTGATCTCTGTATACATACCTATTCTTGTTTTCTTAGGAAAGTGCAATCATACAATATTTGTTATTTTCTGATTGAATTATTTCACTTAGCATAATGTCCTCCAGATTCATCCCTATTATGTTTTGAGGACTCATTATTATTCTTTATGTCTGTGTAGTATTCTATTGTATGTATGTACCACATTTTCTTTATCCATTCATTTTCATTCATTTGTTGATGGACACTTAGGTTGTTCTTATCTTTTTGTTGTTGTGAATAATGCTGCAATGAACATAGGTGTGAATATGTCTATTTGTGTCACTGCTATTAGATCTGTAGTGTATATTCCTAGAAGTAGATCACTGGATCATAAGGTATTTCTAGCTTTTTGGGGAAGTGATATACCTTTTTCCATAGTGCCATAGTTGTTCTACCGTTTTACCATCGCACCACCAATATCCCCACAACTTTGCTACCATTTGTTGTTTTCTGCTTTTCTTTTTTTTTTTTTTTTTAATTAGTGCCATTTTTTGCAGGGATGAGATAGTATCTTATTGTAGTTTTGATTTGCATCTCTCTATTGATTGTACATAAGCAGCCTCAGCAGCTACTCTTAATTGTGCTCATGAAGAACCTATACATAGACTAAGAAGCAGTTGTTAGAATAAACAAGGGGATACTGCGTTATTTAAAATCAGGAAAGTTGTACATCAGGGTTGTATCCTTTCACTATACCTATTCAATCTGTATGCTGAGCAAATAAACCCAGAAACTGGACTATATGAAGAAGAACACAGCATCAGGATTGGAGGAAGAATTATAAACAACCTGTAATATGCAGATGACACACCTTCTCCCTGAAAGTGAAGAGGACTTGAAGCACTTCTTGATGAAGCTCAAACACTACAGCTTTCAGTATGGATTACATCTCAATATAAAGAAAACAAAATTCCTCACAAATGGACCAATAAGCAACATCATAATAAATGGAGAAAATATTGAAGTTGTCATGGATTTCATTTTACTTGGATCCACAATCAACACCCGTGGAAGTAGCAGTCAAGATATCAAATGACGGATTGCATTGGGCAAATCTTCTACAAAAGACCTCTTGAAAATGTTCAAAAGCAAAGTTGTCACTTTGAGGACTAAGATGTGCTTGACCCAAGTTATGGTATTTTCAGTCGTCTCACATGCTTGTGAAAGCTGGACAATAAGAAAGACCGAAGAACTGAAGCCTTTGAATTATGGTGTTGGCAAAGAATATTGAATGTACCACGGACTGCCAGAAGAACCAACAAATCTGTCTTGGAAGAAGTTCAGTCAGAATGCTCCTTAGACGGTAGAATGGTGAGACTTCATCTCATGTATTTTGGACATGTTATCAGGAGGTACCAGTCCCTGGAGAAGGACATCAGGCCTGGGAAAGTAGAGGGTCAGAATAAAAGAGGTAGACCCTCAATGAGATGGATTGGCTCAGTGGCTGCAACAATGAGCTCAAACATAACAATGACTGTGAGGATGGAGCAAGACTGGACAGTGTTTTGTTCAGTTGTACATAGGGTAGCTATGAGTTGGAGCCAACTCGATGGCACCTAACAACAATAACAACAACGGCTAATGCTTTCGACCATCTTTTCAAGTTTTTGCTGGTGGCTTGAATATCCTCTTTCGTGAAGTGTCTGCTCATGTCCTTTACCCATCTTTCAGTTGGATTGTTTGTCTTTTTGCTGTTGAGTTGTTGAAGTTTTCTATATATTTTAGAGATTAGACCCTTACGGGATATGTGATTCCTGAATATTTTTTCCCAGTCTGTAGGTTCTCTGTTTACTCTTTTGATAAAGTCTTTTGATGACCATAAGTATTTAATTTTTAGAAGGTGATTTTTCTAATTTTTAAAGATGCATATTTTATCTTTCCAACTAACTTCAGAGCATCTGAAAGGTAGGAACTAAAAGTCTGTCTCTATATTTTCATATTTGGTCTTTGGAACAGAATAAATTCTTAATATACACACATTTCCTCATGGGTGGCAAAGAATCTACTAATATTTTCATCTCCTCTTATTTTCTCCTCATTAAAACTAATTCATGAAAGATGGCTGATGGACCCTTAAGTTTCTTTTTGATTCTTGTAGAGTTTGTTATTGTTTTTTAAGGACTCCCTGGGTGGTACAAATGGTTAACAAGATCAACTACTAACAGAAAGGTTGGAGGTTCAAGTCCACCCAGAGGCACCTCAAAAGAAAGGCCTGACGATCTACCTCTAAAAAGTCAGCCACTGAAAACTCTATGGAGCACATTTCTACTCTGGCACACATGGGGTCACAAAAGTCAGAATTGATTTGACAGCACCTGGTAACTGGTGGTATTTTTGGAGGATCCTTTAAATATTCTACCCACCCAGTGGTAGTATCATGGAAGTAAGGACTTGTAATCTGCTTCAGTAAAGATTACAGCCAAGAAAACCCTTTGTAGCTCAGTTCTACTTTGTAACACATGGAGTCGCCATAAGTTGGAATTGACTCCAGTTTGGTTTTGTGTTTTTTTTCAAATATTCAGAAAATTTATTTTTCTACTTCATGACGCTAATTTTGAACCAGTCCCTAAAAACGAGATCTTGTTCTACAGTTGGTGAGACTGCTGTTTCCATGCACAAAAGATAATTTCTAACATAATAAATTGTATCTATATGACAACAGTCAAATAGCTAGATCTGAAATAAAGGATAGGTTGAGTCGTTTTTGTCTTCTTAATTCTGTTGAAGTAAGGTAATAGAAACATACTATTTGGGAAAAAATGTTGGTTTACAGCTGTACTTTACTTTGGTTGCTTACCCTGGATTTCTTTTTATTTTCATACGTATTGACATTATTATACAGAAATAATGAGTGCCTGTATCATGGAGCCTAGGTCTTTGTCTTAAAAAATAAAAATAAAGCAATTTTTAAATCGGACAAAGTTAGGAAAACAGTGATAGTAATACAAAGATAAAGTACCATGTTCTATATAATGAGATCTACTGTTTAGTTAACCACACTTTCACGTGTTATAACTGGGTAGGATTTATGTTTCAGGTTAAAGCTTCACAAGCAAGTACATTCCAGAGATTTCTAATACGTAAATTCAATGGTAACAGTAATCCTTCCAGGGAACCCAGCATTATTTACAAAGTTAATTAGATTGTGACAGTGATCCTTCTTTTTATCTCTTCTATAGCTGAAACTCCATTTTACGTCTTTTTCTCAGAGCTGTACAACCTATAACTTAGACAGGATATATCAGACCTGGAAAAGTCTGCTCTTCTCATCAGGGGACTTGTGCAATTGACTTGCTGTCTTGGTGAGAAGATGAGCAAATTGGTATGGGCCAAAAGGTCAATCTGCATTCATGGTGTGCTAATGCCTTTGTAGATGAAAACATTATAATAACCTTCCTGGATATACCACACTGTATGCATATCATTTTTTTTTTTAAATAAAACACATGTGCACGTTCTTTGAAGATACTTTAAATGAAATTGAACTTGCAATTTTATCATGATAGTACTTACTGATGGCCTTCCACCTCTTTGTAACCCGAAGGACCAATTTGAGAGACAATTTCAAGGGAAAGACTGTTGTCCTAGAGCTCTCAATTTAACAGGACCTTTGTCAGGCAGAGGAGTTCAACTCCCTCACATCTTTTGTTTATTAATCCCATATCCATGAGGGTGGTAAATTAATAAGAGCTGCCAATTATTATTTAATTTTTAATCAGCACAGCACCTCTGAGATTCAAAACATTAAATCCTAGTGTCTGTTTCAACATTCCATGTCCTGCTGTACTGAGGGGGATGTTTCTGGGAAAATCAATTAATTAAGAGTCAATCACCAGGGCCTTGCCATCCTGAGTCATGAGGCAACATGGGCCATATAAGCATGATTAATAAAAGAGCACCCTGGAGTAAAAGAGGTTAATCACTGCATCATGACATTCAAAATTATACTGTGACATGTCAACAAAGAGAACTAGTACTTTAATTGAGTTTAGTGTTCCATGAAAGGAATGAAAAAAGTCAAAATGAGAAACAGTTTCCTTCCTTATTTCCAAAATTGTTGGTGCAAGGTTTTTGTTTTCTTACACAGGGAAATTTTGCATCTCTAAAAGACACATCAAAGTGCCAGCTGATCTCTCTGAAAAAGAGTATTAAATACCTCCATCAATAGAAAGGCTAAAACTTGATGTAGTATTTACTGAGTCCTCTTCCATTCTTGCTCTTTTTAACTTTAAAAGATAATAATAAATTCAAGCAGACAATTATATCAGAAGATATAATTATTTGTAAATGTTAAAGGGAGATTTTTGTAAGTATAAGCTTGTACTTAGCCTTTTATTAATCTGTTCCTATTTTTTTAAGATTTATTATTTTAAAAAAGTCTGTGAATAATTTACATATAATAAAATGCACAGATCTTAAGTGTTCAGTCTGTTGGGTTTTGACAATTGCATATACCTCTATTAAAGTTATCGAATGTTTCAACATTCCAGAAAGTTCCCTTATGACCCTTTTTTATTAATCATCCCCACTACCTCCAAGTGCAATCAGTTTTTGATTTTTATCACCATTGATTAATTTTACCTGATCTATAAACCTGTGGTTATAGAGTTAATCCGGACTCATGGCGACCCCATATGTTACAGAGAAGAACTGAGATCCACAGGGTTTTCTGGGCTTTGATTTTATGGAAGCAGATTGCCAGGCCTTTCTCTCAAAGTACTACTGGGTGGGTTTTAACCACCGACATTTCAGCCAAGGACAAACTATTTGTGTCCCTCAGGAACTTTACCTAATCTATAACTTGATACAAATAGAATCATATAGTATATACCTAACGCACTGTCCTTGAGAGTCATCTATGTGTCAGTAGAAATATGAATGGTATCAGTAGTTTATTCCTTCTTATTGCAATTGAGATGTTTCAACAAACAGATGCAGTGCTGAAAGTGCTCACTCATTTATGCCAAGAAATTTAGAAGAGCTACTTGGCCAACCAACTGGAAGAGATCCATATTTATGCCTATTCCCAAGAAAGGTTATCCAACTGAATGCGGAAATTATCGAACAATATCATTAATATCACAGGCAAGCAAAATTTTGATGAAGATCATTTAAAAGCCACTGCAACAGTATATACGCAGGGAACTGCTAGAAATTCAGGCCAGATTCAGAAGAAGACGTGGTATCAGGAATATCACTGCTGAGGTCAGATGGATCTTGGCTGAAAGAAAGGAATACCACAGAAAGATGTTTACCTGTGTTTTATTGACTATGCTATGTGGATCATAACAAATTATGGATAACATTGTGAAAACCAGGAATTCCAGAATACTTGATTGTGCTCATGAGGAACCTGTACATAGATCAAGAGGCAATTGTTTGGACAGAACAAGGGAATACTTTGTGGTTTAAAGTCAAGTAAGCTGTGGATCAGGGTTGTATCCTTTCACCATACCTATTCAATCTGTATGCTGAGCAAATAATCCGAGAAGCTGGGCTGTATGAGGAAGAACAGGGCATCAGGAATGGTGGAAGACTCATTAACAACTTGAGTTATGCATATGACACAACCTTCCTTGCTAAAAGTGAAGAGGACTTGAAGCACTCATTGGTGAAGATCAAAGACCACAGCCTTCAACATGGATTACACCTCAACATAAAGACAACAAAAATCTTCACAACTGCATCAGTAAGCAACATCATGATAAATGGAGAAAAGACTGAAGTTGTCAAGGATTTCATTTTACTTGAATCTACAATCAACATCCATGGAAGTTGCAGTCAAGAAATCAAAAGACACATTACATTAGGCAAATCTGCAAAAGACCTCTCTCAAGTGTTGAAAAGCAAAGACATCACCTTGAAGACTAAGGTGCACCTGACCCAAGCCATGCTGTTTTCAACTGCATTGTATGCATGCGAAAGCTGGACAATCAATAAGGAAGACCGAAGAAGAATTGATGCCTTTGAATTGTGGTATTGGCAAAGAACACTGAATATACCACGGACTGCCGAAAGAACGAACCAATCTGTCGTGGAAGAAGTACAACCAGAATGCTGCTTAGAAGCAAGGATGGTGAGACTACGTCTTACGTACTTTGAGCATGATGTCAGGTGGGATCAGTCCCTAGAGAAGGCCATGATGCTTGGTAAAGTAGAAGGTCAGTAAAAAAGAGGAAGAGCTCAACGAGATGGGTTGACACAGTGGCTGCAACAATGGGCTCAAGCATAACAACCATTGTGCGCATGGTGCAGGACCGGGCAGGGTTTCGTTCTATTGTGCATAGGGTCGTCATGGGTCAGAGCCGACTGAATGGCACCTAACAACAACAACAACAACAAAGAAACATAATTTATAAGGATTCTTACATAGAATATAAATACATATTTATTTGACAAATTATAATGTATAGGCTGTTGAATACTTATTTGTGTAATACTTAAGAATTTATTTCATAAAATAAAGTGTCTCTATTCTACTTAATACAATTAGAAATTTTCCATCTATTAATGTGCTTTAATCTTTCCTTGTTCTAGAAGTATATGCAAAGATACATATTTGTGTACATATATTTATAGCTATCAAGAGAATGTATGTTCTAAAATACCATAATTATATATAGAGTAGTACCTCTGTCCAAAAGACTACACTTATTTAGAATATGGTGGGCATACTGTTAGCGTAATTTACCTCATTGTTCAAAATAGCTGTAGAAATGGTCTTACTTTAGGTGACTGATAACTGGTTTGAAAGTTTCAAGAGAGGGACTTAGATATCAAATTAACATTTTTTCTTTAGCTTGTCACATTTCTGCATCTGATTTTACATTATGATTCTGATATGAAATTACATTTCCCATAATGTATGATCTCATTTTTCTTTCTTCTTCTAAACTATTAGCTCCTTGTGAACAGGATTTATTTTGTATTCACCTTTATGTCTTTGAATCCTAATGTTGAATCCAATGCCCAAACACAGTTGGAAATAAACATTTGCCAGGATGATTAAGTGCCCACGTATATCATCACCAGGCTTGATTCATATACGTCCTGTTTTGTAGAGCATCAGATACGATGCCAGTCAAAATTGTATGTATATGTATATATAAACAACAAAAGCTCTGTTGATTTTTGATAATTTGGTTAAAATCATTTTTCTAATTCAATCCTTACTTCATAAAACGCCAGATTACTCGTTTGCTATGTGACCCATGCTTTGCGTTTTCCTAGTGTTAAATAATTTTCTGTATTTGTTTTCCAGAAAAAATATGGTTCATAGGGTTTCCTGCCTGTGGAAAAAGTCACATCAGTGACACTGACATTTGTTTCCAGCTAGAAGGGTTGCCTACACCCCTTGTCTCTACTTCCTTGGCTCCCATTCATTCCCTAACTGCCTTCAATTTGCTTCAGACCCTACCTAACATTCTACAAAAAGTCGCCAAATCCAATAGATACTTCTCTCTCTTCATCTTACTTAACTAGCGTAAAACTGACACAGTATTTCTTTCCCTTTTTTTTTTTTTTTTGAATGTTTTATTGTGGTATGGTTGAAAGTATACAGAGCAAATTAGTTTACCATTCCACAATTTACACACATTTTGTTTCCTCACATTAGTTGCAATCCCCCTGCACTCTACTCACTTCCTCCTTGAATTCCCCATTTCCATTTGCCCATCTTTCTTGCCCCTTCCTACCTTCTGAACTTTGTTTTTGGGAAAATACTCCCTTTTTAGTCTTGTATGGTTGATTGTTCTGAGGACCATGTTCCTCACAGTTGTTATTGTTCACTTTATAGTCCTGTCTATTGTTTGGCTGGAAGGTGATCTCCCAGAGTGGGTTCAGTTCTAGGTTTGAAGGGTTTCTAAGACCCATAGTCTAGGGGGTTTCACCAATCTCTATCAGACCAATAAGTTTGGTCTTTTGGATGAATCTGAGTTTTGTTCTACATTTTTCTCTCACTCTGTCCAAGACCTTCTACTGTGATCCTGATCAGAGTGGTTAGTAGTGGTAGCTGGGCACCATCTAGTCCTTCTGGTCTCAGTCTAGTGGAGGCTGTGGTTCTTGTGGTCCATTAGTCCTTCGGATTGTTTCCTTTGGTCTTTGGTTTTCTTTTCTCTCTCTTGCTCCAGGTGGGAAGAGACCAATAGTTGTATTTGAGACGGCCACTTGCAAGCTTTTAAGACCACAGTGGCTATTCATAGAAGTAGGAGGTAGAACATTGTCTTTATGGACTGTTATGGATTGAATTGTGTCCCTCCAAAATGTGTGCCAACTTGGCTAGGCCATGATTCTCAGCATTATGTAATTATCCTCCATTCTGTGATCTGATGTAATTATCTCCTGTGTTTGTAAATCCTAACTTCTATGATGTTAATGAAACAGGATTAGATGCAGTTATGTTAATGAGGCAGGACACAGTCTACAGGATTAGTTTGTATCTTGAATCAATCTCTTTTGAGATATAAAAAAGATTAAACAAGCAAGCAGAGAGAAGGACCTCATTACCATCAAGAAAGAAGAGGCAGGAACGTAGTGTGTCCTTTGGACCTGGTGTCCCTGCACTGACAACCTCCTATATCCAGGGGAAGATTAATACCAAGACACACAGAGATCTGCAAGGAACGTTAGGCCCACAGATGTTGAAAGAAGACAAGCACCATCCCCCAGAGCCGACAGAGAGAGAAAGCCTTCCTCTAGAGCTGGTGCCCTGAATTCAGACTTCTAGCCTCCTGAACAGCCATCCACTTGTTGTATTTCTGTTATAGCAGCACTAGATAACTAAGACATGGATTATGTTATTCTAATTGACCTAGATATCCCCTGGCCTATAGTCCTAAACCCTCAACCCCGGTGACTCAGTCCCTCCAGGTGTTTGGTTATAGCTAAGAAGTCTTCACAACTGTGTCCCCTGTGTGCTCTACGTGGATATATTTGCAGCACATATAAATGTGTACGTATAAATATCCTCTGCCAAATCTAGATATGCTCCTGGGTATACTCCCATTCACCATCCCACACCTGTTCAGCCTGTTGTTGTTATGTGCCTTCGAGTTGGTTCCTATGCATAGCAACCCTATGTACAACAGAAGTAAACACTGCCCAGTCCTATGCCACCCTCACAATTGTTGTTATACTTGAGCCCATTGTTGCAGCCACTGTGTCAATCTATCTAGTTGAGGGTCTTCCTCTTTTTTGTTGACACTCTAACATATCAAGCATGATGTCCTTCTCCAGGGACTTGTCCCTCCTGATAACATGTCCAAAGAATGTGTGACATAGTCTCACCATCATTGCTTCTAAGGAGCATTCTGGTTGTATTTCTTCCAGGACAGATTTGTTCGTTCTTTCGGCAGTCCATGGTATATTCAATATTCTTTACCGACATCACAATTTAAAGGCGTCAGTTCTTCAGTCTTCCTTATTCATCACCCAGCTTTAGCATGCATATGAGGTGATTGAAAACACCATGGCTTGGGTCAGGTGCACCTTAGTCTTCATGGTGATAGCTTTGCTTTTCCACACTTTAAAGAGGTCTTTTGTAGCAGATCTGCTCAATGCAATGTGTCTTTTGATTTCTTGACTGCTGCTTCCATGGGTGTTGATTGTGAATCCAAGAAAAATGAAATCATTGACAATTTCAGTCTTTGTTTATCATGATGTTGCTTATTGGTCCAGTTGTGAGGATTTTTGTTTTCTTTATGTTGAGGTGTAATCCATACTGAAGGCTGTGGTCTTTGATCTTCATCAGTAAGTGCTTCAAGTCCTCTTCATTTTCAGCAAGCAAGGTTGTGTCATCTGCATAATGCTGGTTGTTAATGAGTCTTCCTCTAATCCTAATGTCCTGTTCTTCTTCATATAGTCCAGTTTCTCGGATTATTTGCTCAGCATATAGACTGAATAGGTAGGGTGAAAGTATACAACCCTGATGCACATCTTTCCTGACTTTAAACCACACAGTATCCCCTTGTTCTGTCAGAACCACTGCCGCTTGATCTATGTACAGGTTCCTCATGAGCACAATCAAATGTTCTGAAATTCCCATTCTTCACAATGTTATCTATAATTTGTTATGATCCACAGAGTTGAATGTCTTTGCATAGTCAATAAAACGCAGGTAAACATCTTTCTGGTATTCTCTGCTTTCAGCCAGGATCCATCTAACATCAGCAATGATATCCCTGGTTCATGTCCTAATCTGAATCTGGCTTGTATTTCTGGCAGTTCCCTGTCAATGTACTGCTGCAGCCGCTTTTGAATGATCTTCAGCAAATTTTACTTGCATGTGATTAAGGATATTGTTCGATAACTCCCACATGCAGTTGGATCACCTTTCTTTGGAATGGGCATAAAAATGGATACCTTCTAGTCAGCTGGCCAGGTAGCTGTCTTCCAAATTTCTTGGCATAGATGAGTGATCACTTCTAAAGCTGCATCAGTTTGTTGAAACATCTCAGTTGGTATTCCATCAATTCCTGGGACCTTGTATTTTGCCAAAGTCTTCAGTGTAGCTTGAGCCTCTTCCTTCAGTACCATCAGTTCCTGATCATATGCTACCTCCTGAAATGGTCGAACATTGACCAATTCTTTTTGGTATAGTGACTCTGTATATTCCCTCCATCTTCTTTTGATTCTTCCTGTGTTGTTTAATAGTTTCCCCCATAGAATCCTTCACTATTGTAACTCAAGGCTTGAATATTTTCTTTAGTTCTTTCAGCTTGAGAAATGCTGAGTGTGTTCCTCCCTTTTGGTTTTCTATCTCCAGCTGCTTGCACAAGTCACTATAATACTTTACTTTGTCTTCTCAAGGAACCCTTTGAAATCTTCTGTTCAGCTTTTTTACTTCATCAGTTTTTCCTTTTGCTTTAGCTACTCGACATTCAGAAGCAAGTTTCAGAGTCTCTTCTGACATACATTTTGGTCCTTTCTTTCTTTCCTGTCTTTTTAACGACCTCTTGCTGTCTCCATGTATGATGTCCTTGATGTCATTCCACAACTCATTGGGTCTTTGGTCATTAGAGTTCAGTGTGTCAAATCTATTCTGGAGACGGTCTCTAAATTCAGGTGTGATATACACAAGGTTGTGCACTGTTAAGCTTACATATCTATATATCCACCTGCAAATTATTGTTTGTTATTAATGTTATTTCAGGATTGTGTCTATATTAATATTTATCATTGTTGCCTTTTACTCTTGTGTACCTCTCAGGGCCTTCCTTTGCCTTGGTCATGTTGTGCTGACATCCTCAATATTGTCTTTCTTTACCCGAGTTAATACATGTATACTATCTAGTTAGTCATTTTTCCCTCCCTCCTCCATCTGACCTTGGTAACCATCAGATAATGTTCTTTCTGTGTTTAAACCTTTTCTTGAATTTTTATAATAGTGGTTTCATACAATATTTGTCCTTTTGTGATTGACTTATTTCACTGAGCATAATGTCCTCCAGTTTTGTTCCTCTTACTCTTCTGTGCTGAGTTCCTTTTTTTTTTGGATTTTTTTTCATTTCTTTTGTTTTTGTGGGTTTTGTTTTTACTGAGACTTTATGTTTTTCTTCGTTATTTTGATGAGTAGGTTTGTTAACTTTCTTTGTGGTTCCTGTGAAATTTACCCTTATCTTCCTAGATTTGAAGCAGTCTATTATTACTTGGTATTGCTTGACTTCCTCTCCATTAGAAGGTTCTCTATCTACACCATTTCTTCCCTCTTTTATTGTTCTGATGCTGTTGTCATTTGCAGATTAATCTTTCTGGTTCCCTTTTGTAATTCCTTTGGTTTTGCATAGTCCTTAAGAGTTCATTTCCTAGGTTGATATCTGCCTAGTACGATCCTGTGTCCTATATTTAGCCTTACACAGTGCTTTTTAAGCAGAATGTTTTCCAGTTTCCATATATTTGATTTTTTTCCTTGTTCTTTCTTTTATTTATTTCTAATTTTATAGCATTGTGATCTGAGAAGATGCTGTGTATTATTTCTATCTTTTTGAATTTATTGAGGATTGCTTTGTGGCCATACAAATGGTCTATTCTGGAGAATGATCCATGTGCACTGGAAAAAATGTGTACCATGCTGTTGTTGGGTGGAGTGTTCTGTATATGTCTATGAAATCAAGTTGGTTGATTGTGTTGCTTAGATATTCTGTATCTTTTTTGAATTTCTTTCTAGTTGTTGTGTCCTTCATTGAAAGTGGTGTGTTAAATTCTCCTACTATTATTGTGGAGTTGTCTATTTCTTTTCTTAATTCTGTTAAAGCTTGTTTTATGTGCTTTGGAGCACTTTCATTAGGTATGTAGATAATTATTACTGTTATATCCTCTTGCTGAATTGACCCTTGAATCATTACATAATGCCTATCCTTATCTCTTTTGTTTGTTTTTGCCTTAGAGTCTATTTTATCAGAGACTAATATTGCCACTCCTGCTCTTTTTTCAATGGCGTTTGCTTGATATATTTTTTCCATCCATTGAGTTTTAGCTTATTTCTATCTTTGTGTCTAAGATGTATTCTTGTAGGCACCATATTGATGGGTCATGTTTTCTTATCCATTTTGCCACCATCTGTCTCTTGACTGGTGCATTTAATCCATTTACATTCAGTATAATTATTGTTAGGTATGAATTTACAGTTGTCATTTTGTTGGGTTTTTTTGTGGTGTTAATGATTTCTTTGTTCTGTATACTTTTCTGCGGTGAGTTCTTTTCTTTTCATTTCCTTCTTTGTTGTAGGTTGTGTATTTATTGAGTCTTTATACTTTCTTCTTTTTTATTTAAGCTAGAAGTTTTATTAGTTTTCTTTGTGGCTGCCTTGAACTTCACTTTTATCTTTCCAAGAAAGTTGGAAACAAAGAAGAAGTATCAGTAGTTGAAAAATATGGCATTGGTGATAGGAATGATGCTGGAGATTGCATGCTAGACTTTTGCAAGACCAAATACTTCTTCATTGCAAATTCCTTTTTTCACCAACATAAACGGTAACTATACACAGGAACCTCACCAGATGGAATACATAGGAATCAAATCGACTACATCTATGGAAAGAGAAGATGGAAAAGCTCAATATCATCAGTCAGAACAAGGCCAAGGGTTGACTGTGGAATAGGCCATCAGTTGCTCATATGCAAATTCAAGTTGAAGCTGAAGAAAATTAGAACAAGTCCATGAGAGCCAAAGTATGACCTTGAGTATATCCCACCTGAATTTAGAGACCATCTCAGGAGTAGATTTGACACGTTGAACACTAATGACCAAAGACCAGATGAGTTGTGGAATGACATCAAGGGCATCATACATGAAGAAAGCAAGAGTTCATTAAAAAGACAGGAAATAAATTAAAAAACAAAATGAATGTCAGAAGAGACCTGAAACTTGCTCTTGAAGTTGAGTAGCTAAAGCAAAAGGAAGAAATGATGCAGTAAAAGAGCTGAACAGAAGATTTCAAAGGACAGCCTAAGAAGACAAAGTAATGTATTATAATGACATGTGCAAAGAGCTGGAGATAGAGAACCAAAAGTGAAGAACACACTCAGCATTTCTCAAGCTGAAAGAACTGAAGAAAATATTCAAGCCTCGAGTTCCGATATTGAAGGATTCTATGGGGAAAATATTACATGACACAGGAAGCATCAAAAAAAGATGGAAGGAATACACAGAGTCACTGTACCAAACAGAATTGGTCAATGTTCAACAATCTCAGGATGTATCTTATGATCAGGAATGGATGGTACTGAAGGAAGAGGTTCAAGCCACACTGAAGACACTGGCAAGAATGAAGGCTCCAGGAATTGATGGAATACCAACTGAGATGTTTTAGCAAATGAGTGCAGTGCTGGAAGTGCCCACTTGCCTATGCCAAGAAGTTTGAAAGACAGCTACCTGGCCAATCAACTGGAAGAGAACCATATTTCCCAAGAAAGGTGATCCAAGCAAACTTGGAAATTATTGAACAATATCATTAATATCACATGGAAGTAAAATTTTGCTGAAGCTCATTCAAAAGCAGCTGCAGCAGTAATTAGTAATTAGTGTAGCAGTATCTTGACAGAAATAAGGAAATCTGAAGAAGGATTGATGCCTTTGAATTGTGATGTAGGTGAAGAATATTGAATATACTACAGACTACCAAAAGAATGAACAAATCATTCTTGGAAGTACAACCAGAATGCTCCTTAGAAGCAAAGATGGCAAGACTACATCTCACATACTTTGGACATGTTATCAGGAGGGATCAGTCCCTGAAGAAAGACGTCATGCTTGGTAAAGTATAGGGTCAGCAAAAAAGAGGAAGACCCTCAAGAAGATAGGCTGACACAGTGGCTGCAACAATGGGCTCAAGCATAACAAGCAATTTGAGGATGGCGCAGGACAGGGAGTGTTTCGTTCTGTTGTATATAGGGTCGCTATGAGTTGGTACCTAACAACAACAAGTTTAACCCAGTCTGTTATATCTTGATATTGTCTTGACTTCCTTTCCATATGGAAGTTCTGTAATGACACCATTTAGTCCCCCCTTTTTATTCTGAGGTTGTTGTTGTTTACACAGTTATGTCTCTGGTTCCCTGTTTTCAGTCTTGTAACTGTATTTTCTTTTTGAAAATTCTCTGTCTGGGTTGGTATCTGGGTTAAGTTGTCAAGTGTTTAAATTTTAGGTTGTTGTCTGTAGTACTCCCTTGAGCATTTCTTGTAAGGTTGGTTTGGTTTTTACAAATTCCCTTAATTTCTGTTTTTCTGAGAATGTCGTGGTCTTGCCGTTGTATTTGAGAGACAATTTTGCTGGATATATAAATCTTGGCTGGCAATTTTTTTCAGGGTTTATATAATTAATTTCACTGCCTTTTTGCCTGCATGGTTTCTGCTGAGAAATCAGAGTTTAGTCTTATTGGTTCCCCTTTTTAGGCAACGTTTCATTTTTCACAAGCTGCTCTCAGGGTTCTTTCTTTGTCTATGGTTTTGGAAAACTTGATTATGATATGTCTTGGTGATTTTCTTTTGAGGTATATCCTATATGGGGTTTGTTGGGCTTCTTGGATGGATATCTTCTCATCTTTCATGATATTAGGGAAGTTTTCTACCAGTAAATCTATAAAAATTTTCTCTGTGCTTTTTTTGTCTCTTCCTATTTTGGAATTCTGATCATGCATAAATGATTTCTCTTGATAGTGTCCCACAAAACTTTTAGGGTTTCTTCATTCTTTTTTCTGGTTGTTCCTCTAAGAGAGTGGGATCAAGGAATTTGTCCTCTATTTCACTAAGTCTGTCTTCCATTGATTTAATTCTACTCCTTTGTCCTTCCAACGCATTACCTATTTCTGAAATTTTAGTATTTATTTTTTGGATTTATATTTGATGTTTTCATATGGTTTCTAAATGTCTATTTATTTTGTCATTTTGTTCCTATATTATTTTCTTGAATTTTTCTAGAGTTTTGTCTGTTTTCCTTGGTTTTGTCCATGTTATCCTTGATCTCTTCGAGGATCCTATACATTAGTCTTTTGAATTCCTTATCAGGTAGTTCAGTTATGGTTTCTTTCTCAGAAAGGTTTTCTGGCTCTTTATTTTGGTTATTTACTTGATCCATCTTGTCCTGTGTCTTTATAAGGTCTATCATCTTCGAGGCATTAAGGTGTTATTGTATTTATTTATTGATTGTTTTTTACTTTGTTCTGATTTTTTGTTTTGTTCTATTTAGTTATATCTGGGCTGGTGAGGCTTGCATGGTTCACTGCTCTCATATCTGGCAGCACTGGAGTGCTTGTCTCCAGGTAAAGCAGCAGCTGGCTGTGTAAGTATAAGTCTTTGTTCACTGGTCATTCTGGGCAGCTGCAGATGGTCTGGGAGAGTGTTGGCCACCATCTGTCATCTATCTGGTCACACTGGAGTGGATAGTTGCACTCATTGAGTGGGTAGGGTTGCAGCTGTGGTGGGTGTGGTGGACAAGCAGGGACATAGTTGCTGTGGATTGGGGGGGGGTGGAATGTGGGAGAACTGGCTGGCAGGTGAGTGAGTGTGTGGGAACACAGTTGCCCACCAGTAACTGGATGGAGGCGTGGGAGGATGAGTAATGGCCTGGCAAGCATGATTGCTGCCACTTGCCAGGTGATGGGGGAAGTGATTGGTGTTCGAGGGTGCAGTTTGCAGTTGCCACCACTCAGCTAGTTGGGAGCAGAAGGCACTGCAGTGGAGTAGCCTGCCTCTGCCTGATAGGGTCAGCAAGTGGGAGGGGTGGAGCAGGTCATCAGCACCATGCCAGAGTGGTCTGCTGTCACTTGATGGGGTTATTGGGTGGGAAGGTGGTGGTGGGGGGAAGGGTGGCAGTTGGGACTGGGAAGAGGAAAGAGGGGGCTTGTACCTTGGTCCCTGGAGGTCAGGGCTTCAGCGATTAGGAGATCTGTACCAGTAATCTCCAGGAGGGTGGGGGGTGAGGGAGTGTGCTCCTCTGATCACCAGGCGAGGGTGCCTAGATTCTTCCCACTGGCTGCAATTTCTACACAGTTACTCTGTGTCCTCTTGGGAATTCTGTGAAGTTGTCTTCTGTGCTCCTCACCTGGGATTTCTGTTGACTTTGTCTCAAGATTGTTGTGCTATGCCAGACCAGCTGTCAGAGCCCCTCCACTCAGTCTGTTCTCATTCACTGTTTTTAGTCAGTTTCCTCTTCCAGTTGGTGTTTGACCTAGTTCTTTACCCTTTCATTTGATGCTCAAGGTTCCAGGATTGTCATCTGTATCTATTTCACTTGGATTCTGGGTCTTTGCTGTAGAAGGGCGGCAAGATGTGTCTGACTAAGGTGTCATTTTGGCTGGAAGTCCACCACAACATTTTGTAGACACTCTCCTTTCTTGGCACTAGCTTGGTTTTCCTCCTGCCTATGGTCATACCTTCTCAGTCTTATTTTTGCTCCCTCGTTCTCAGTCGGCTCTCAGGGTGGTGCAAATGGTTAAGTATTGGACAACTAAGAGAAATGTTGATGGTGAACTGCTTCCAAAAACTGACAGCCTTGAAAACCATAAGGAGTAGTTCTACTCTGCATACATAGGGTCTCTATGAGTTGAAATTGACTGGATGGCAGCTAACAAAAAGAACCTTCTCAATCAGACACAATCTTCCTCATGACTTATCCTGGGTCTTCTTTTTCTGTTCTGTCCTTAGATCACTGTAGCTATCTCCACGGCTTTATCCTCACATAGACTGACGACTTCTCATTTTACATGTCCAGCCCAGAGCTTTCTCCTGAGCTCTAGAGTTACATACACATGCCTTTTTAGATGTCTCACATACTCCTCAAACTAATCAAGGGTTTCAAAAGGAAAGTATTAATTTTCATCAGCCATTGTGTCCTTTAACAGTCTACCCCAGTAAATAGAATCACCATCTACACAGTTTCTCAAATTAGGCTGTTAGGAGTCATCAAGGACTCTTCTTTTTCTCTTTCTCATCCCACTGTTTCAACTCATCAACAAATCCTATCAGCTCTACTTTCAAAATATACTTTGAAAGTATCTGCTTCTTTCCATATTTCATCTGTTCCTGCCCTTTTGGGGGCACCATTGCTTATCTCCTGGATGATTATAACTGCCCTCAGCTGGCCCTTATTCCTTCTCTTTCCTGTTTAAATGCATTCTCCACGTGACAGTATGAAGAGCAAGATCCTTAAAGCATAAATTATAAAATTATATAACATCTTTCCTTGATTAAAAGCCCTCAAAGACTTCCCAATATGCTTAGAGAATGTCGAAACTTGTTAGAAGACTACACAGTCATGCAAGATTTAGTCTGTTTATTTCTCTGATTTTATCTTATGCTTTAACTCTATCACAGCTATAATGAGCTTCAGAATTTCTTAAAACACACTGATTTTTTTTCCCACTTCATGATCTTCTCCCCAGAGAGGAAATATAGAGTAATGGTTAAACGTGAACTCTGCAGCCAGGCTTTCCATCCTGACCATACCACTTGCCAGATGGGTGGCTTTGGGCAAATCACTTGTGCTTAAATCAATTATTTAAAGCGTATGTAAAATGAGGAAAAAAATAGTTTCAGCATTGCACCATTACTCTGAGGACTGAATGTAAAAAGCTTAGAAGAATGCCCGTCAAACCTTAAATGAACAACACGATTTAACTGTGAGAATTAGCTATAGAGTCCCTGGGTGTTGCAAGCAGTTAATGCGCTCTGTCGCTAACAGAAAGGTTGGAGTTTTGAGTCTACCCAGAGGCATCTTGAAAGAAAGGCCTGGTAACCTACTTGTGAAAAATCAGCCACTGAAAATTCTCTGAAGCATAGTTCTTCTCTGACACACATAGGCTCACCAGGAGTTGGAACTGACTCCATGGCAACTGGTTGTTAGTTACTATAGTGTTGCCTAGCACTCACTTGGGCTTCACTCCGTCTTTTTCCATGGCCACTTCCTTCTTGTCCTTAAGAACTCACCTTAAATGACACCTCTTAAAGAGATCTTTCCTGACCACCTTGGCTGAAACTAGCCCTCCTTGTACACCTACTCCTCACTTATCTGCTGTCTTATTATCTGATACTTTGCATTTATGACAGTAGTAAAAAAATCTACTATCCGACTATTTTCATGTTAACAACTTATGTCTGGCAATAAAGAAAGCTGAGGTGATGAGGAGTAATGCTGGCTGTGATGTGTCAACTTGGCTGGGCCAAGATTCTCAGTGGTTTGTCAGTTATGTAATGATGTAATCTGGTAGTTATGTAATGATGTAGATTTCCTCCTTTTTGTGATCAGATGTGGTCATCCTCCTTTTTTGGATAATGAATGCCAGTTTTCAGATAACTACTTGGCCTTTGGAACCTAACAATGCTGATAAGCGAGGAATATACTTCTTCTAAGACAGGTTGTTCATTCTTCTGGCAGTTTGTGGTATATTCAATATCCCTTTGCCAACACCATAATTCAAATTCATCAATTCTTCTCCAGTCTTCCTTTTTTATTGTTCAGCTTTTGCATGCGTATGAGGTGATTGAAAATACCATGGCTTGGGTCAGGTGGATCTTAGCCCTCAAAGTGACATCTTTGCTTTTTAACACTTTAAAGAGGTCTTTTGCAGCAGATTTGCCCAGTGCAGTACGTAATTTGATTTCTTGATTGCTGCTTCCATAGTTGTTGGTTGTCGATCCAAGAAGACTAAAATTCTTGACAACTTAAATCTTTTCTCTGCATATCATGATGTTGGAATTTTTGTTTTCTTTATGTGGAGGTGTAATCCATACTGAAAGCTATAGTCTTTGAGCTTCATCAATAAGTGCTTCAAGTCCTCTTCTGTTTCAGCAAGCAAGGTCGTGTCATCTGCATACTGCAGGTTGTTAATGAGTTTTCTTTCAATTCTGATGCTGCATTCTTCTTTATATAGTCCAGCTTCTTGGGTTATTTTTTCAGCATACAGACTGAATATGTGTGGTGAAAAGATATAACCTTGGCACACACCTTTTCTGATATTAAACCATGCATTATCCCCTTTTTCTGTTGGAACAACTCTCTCTTGATCTATGTACAGGTTCCTCACGAGCACAGTTAAGTGTTCTGGAATTCATCTTCTTCAAAATGTCATCCATAATTTGTTATGATCCTTTGTGTAGTCAATAAAACATAGGTAAAAATATTTCTAGTATTCTCTGCTTTTAGCTACAATTCATCTGACATTGGCAGTGATATCCTTCATTCCATGTCTTCTTCAGAATTCAGCTTAAATTTCTGGCAATTCCCTGTTGATACATGGCTGCAATCATTTTTGAATTATCTTCAGCAAAATTTTACTTGTGTCTTATATTAATGATATTGTTCAATAATTTTGTCATCTTGTTGGATGACCTTTTTTTGAAATGAGTACAAATATGGATCTCTTCCAGTTAGGTGGCAAGGTAGCTGTCTTCCAAATTTCTTTGTTTTTTGTCTCTTGCATTTCCTCCAGCATTCTTTTTTTTTTTTTTAAATTGTATTTTAGATGAAGGTTTACAGAACAAACTACCTTCTCATTTAACAGTACACATATTGTTTTGTGGCATTGGTTACCAATCCCACAACATATCAACACTCTCCCCTTCTCCACCTTGGGTTCCCTTTTACCAGCTTTCCTGTCCCCTCCTGCCTTCTAGTCCTTGCCCCTGGCCTGATGTGCCCCTTTAGTCTTGATTTGTTTTATGGGCCTGTCTAATCTTTGACTGAAGGGTGAGCTAAAAGGGTGTCTGGGGGCCATACTCTTAGGGTTTCTCTAGTTTCTGTCAGGCCAGTAAAGTTCTGGTGTTTTTTAGTGAGTTAGTACTTTGTTCTACATTTTTCTCCAGCTCTGTCTGGGACCCTCTATTGTGATCCCTGTCAGAGCTGTCAGTGGTAGTAGCCGGGCACCGTCTAGTTATACTGGACTCAGTCTGGTGGAAGCTGTGGTAGTTGTGTTCCATTAGTCTTTTGGACTAATCTTTCCCTTGGGTCTTTACTTTTCTTCATTCTCCCTTGCTCCCAACAGGTGAGACCAGTGGAATATCTTAGATGGCCGCTCGCAAGCTTTTAAGACTCCAGATGCTGCTCACCAAAGTATAAAGTAGAACAGTTTCTTTATAAACTATGTTATGCCAATTGGGCTAGATGTTCCTGGAGACCATGGTCCCCTCTTCCCCCAGCCCATTAATTCAGTCCCTCAGGGAGTTTGGATGTGTCTATGGAGCTTACATGACACACAGTAGATAAGTGGTAACTTCGGTGAAGGATAAGACAGTACATAATTCTGGGAAGCAAGCATAACTTGTACAGGGCAAGGTCTTCCAAATTTCTTGGCATAGGCAAGTGAGTGCTTTCAGTGTTGTATATGTTTGTTTAAGCATCTCAATTAACAGTTTGTCAATTCTAAGGAGCATTCTGGCTGTACTTCTTCCAAGATAAATTTGTTCATTCTTCTGGCAGTCTGTGGTATATTTAGTATTCTTTGGCAACACCATAATTAAAATGTGTCAATTCTTCTTCAGTCTTCCTTTTTCATTATCCAGCTTTTGTATTCATATGAGGCAATTGAAAATACCATGGCTTGGGTAAGGCACATCTTAGTCCTCAAAGTGACATCTTTGTTTTTTAACACTTTGAAGAAGTGTTTTGCAGCAATTTTGCCTAATGCCATGTGTCATTTGATTTCTTCATTGCTGCTTCCATGGGGGTTGATTGTATATCTAAGAAAAATGAAATCCTTGACAACTTCAATCTTTTCTTCGTTTATCATGATGTTGCTTATTTGTCCACTTATGAAGATTTTTGTTTTCTTTAAGTCGAGCTGTAATCCCTATTGAAGGCTGTGGTCTTTTAACTTCATCAATAAATGCTTGAAGTCTATTTAACTTTTGGCATACATTGTTGTATCATCTGCATATTACAGGTTTTAATGAGTTTTCCTCCAATCCTGATGCAGCTTTCTTCTTCGTATAGTCTAGCTTCTTGGATTATTTGCTCAGCATACAGATTGAATAAGTATGGTGAAAGTGTACGACCCTGGCACACAGCTTTTCTGATTTTAAGCCACATGCTATCCCATTGTTCTGTTCGAACAACTAACTACCACTTGTTCTATGTATAGGTTCCCTGAATTGTATACAATGAACTTTCTGACAAACAGATGTTGAGTATATACCAGGCAAGTGGAGCAAAGGATGGAACACTAGGTTTGGTGTTTAGCGGGACAAACCAACCTTCAATTAACAGATGTTGAGTATATACCAGGCAAGTGGAGCAAAGGATGGAACACTAGGTTTGGTGTTTAGCGGGACAAACCAACCTTCAATTAAACAGTAATTTATTTTTTATACTAAAATTGTGTAAAGAAAAAGCAGAAGTTACTCTAACATCAAGTTATGAGTAACCTCTAATTTGTGGATAGTTAGGGTGGGTGGTGGGAAAGAATCAGGGAAGCCTTGCTTGAGAAAAAAATTAACATTTTAGTTATGGTCTGAATTATAAATATGGATTATTTATGTCAAAGGATGAGTTGAGAACATTTCAAGCAGAAGAAGCATTAGGTATGAAGTCTGTACGTATGCTAGAGCATGGTTAGAAGAACAAAGCCAGCCTGAACTGGCGCATAAAAGAGCAAGGAGGCATGGCAAGGCAAGCCTGGAGAGGTAGATAAGATTATTGTGTTGCTCCAAGAGCACTGGAAAGCCAGAGAAGATTGGGGAGACCAACACAGTCAAGAGCTGATGGTGCTTGGATTTGGGTTGTATCAGGAGAGACAATGAGAAGTGATGAGATGTGAAATATATTGAAAGCGTAGAAACTATAGGATATGGTGATGTATTTGGTATGTGGGAAGAGGAGAAGGTAGGTCCCAAGAACTATTTCTGGGTGTTTGGTTTACACAACACAATAAATGGATAAAATTCATGGAGATAAGGAAAATTGTAAGATAGGACAAATAGGTAAGATTTGTTTTTGGTTAGATGAGAGTAGGGTTCAAGGATCGTGGATTTAGTTTTGAATTTTTGAGTGTGAACTGATTTTAAATGAGTCAGAATTGACTCAATGGCAATGGGTTTGGTATTTGGTACATGGTGAGTTTGAGTAGATAATATGTAGATGGTTCTGGAGCTCAGTGAAATGGTCTACTCAGAGTGTCTACAATTGGAAGTTAGTAGAATTTAGATAGTAATTGAGGGTAAATGTGAAAGAGATTACCAGAGGAGGACCTGTAGGAAATGTATTAAGAGCTTTGATGTTTTTCTTTTCCTGGTCCAAACTGGCTCTGTCTGAAATCAGCTGATTAAATACATTTTCACTTGAGGAAAGTATTTAATTGCTCTCCTGGTTATTGATAATTTACCAAGACTGTTTAGTAGGCTAAGAGGTCTAAAAAAAGTTGCTGGACTTTACATTATGAAGTTAGAAAACATTATCTTAGTACATTTTCGCCAAAGCATCAGCAAATTAAATTTGACACCCTCAATGAGTTATGGTAACTATGGATTATTTGTGTAGGAATATCTATGTATGTGTGTGTGAATTAAACTGTATGTTAAACCCCTGAATGTATATCTGCATTACTTTCACTTTTCTCCATAAAAAACCTCACAATTTTATAAACAATGTTTAATGTAATAATACAGAAGTACTCATAAGATTAGACTTTCTGGCGATCTTCAGAACTAGGGAAATTGGACCTGAAAAAAATGGGCTGTCTTTGTTACTTAGTGCTGCTATAACAGAATACCTAAAGTGGAAGGCGTTAAAGACACTGGCTTTAATGAAAAGAAATTTATTTTCTTACAGTTTAAGATGCTAGAATCCAAATTCAGGGCGTGGGTTCTAGGGGAAGGCTTTCTCTCTCTGTAGGCTTTAGGTGAAGGTCCCTGTTTCTTTACAGCTTCTGTTCCTTGGTTCCTTGGCGAGATTCATGTGTTATGGCATCTCTCTTCTGCTATCTGTGCTTCCTCGCTTCTGCGCGTAATCTGCTGCTTTTATATTTCAAAAGTTATTTGGCTTCAAACACATCCTACTCTGACATGACCTCACGGACATAACAAAAATACCCTATTCTCAAATGGGATCTACATCCACAAGTATAGAGGTTGGGATTTACAACACATATTTTTTTGGGGACACAATTCAAACCATAACATGGGCCATAGGATAAAGTATGCTATTTTTTTTGGATTCTTGTGGAAGAAGAGGTTCAGAATTACGGCATCCGGGTATCTGTGGGATGTGGACGACCCTGAAGCAGTTAAAAAAGTCCACGAGACTCTTCACAATTTTGAGTGAGGTTAACCTTGCCCCTTCCAGTGCCGGGCACAAAGTCTTTCATGCATTTGGTAAGCATTTATTGAAGGATTTGTCACCCTCAGCACTACTGATACTTTGGGCTGGATAATTCCTTGTGCGTGTGTGTAAGGCGGAGGGGGGCAGTGCTCTCCTGTGTATTGTAGAATGTTTAGCAGCACCCTAGCCTCTATCCACCAGGTACCAATGGCACCTGTACCCCAGTTACAATAATGAAAAATGTCTCCAGACATTGCCCAGTGTCCCCTCAGATGAGAGGGAGGTGAAAAATCACCCCTAGTTGAGAACCACTGATTTACTGAATGAACAACATTTCCTCCTAATAGATATTGGCTGATTCTGTGTCATTCTTGTCGTTTTCACCTGTACTTGAGGGGGGTGGAAAGGACTTAATCCCTGGTCATTATGACAGGGAAGCCTTTTTGTTACCTCGTGTTTTGAGGCAGAGTTCCCAAGTTAAGTCAGGTGCTGATGGGCATATTTAGGGAGAACGTTGAGACAGAGTTTGAGGCTGTGGATCGTCTATTAGCAACCAGGGTTCATTCAGGGCACACATGCGTGCCAATTTTATGTCTTCTAGACTTTATGAAAGAAGGTTTTCACAAGGTGATAGGGAAATCTTTGTGAGATATCTTAGCAGATAGGTCAGAGATCAACTCTAAAGGTTAAAAGTTACCATTTGATTGACTCCTTTCTCTTTAGGTCAAATTACTTACAAAGAACAGTCTGGAAAATAACGGAGTGAATCTGCCATTTCATGAGCATGAAGTTTCCTTTGAAAGCATAAAATTTAACGACCAAATAAGAAGTCATTATGAAACTTCAGTTTGAATTTGCTTAAGTATGTGGCTAGTAATATTATCTGACATATTTCTGTTCTGGCTAGTCCTGTATACTGAATATATCAGCAGACATCTGCTCTACATTACGGTTATATTGTGCTCAATTGAAGCTGTAATTCTTCATGGTTCCTGTGCTTTATGCAGACATTCACACTGAAGGCTGACATTCAAGGAGACAATGTATATACCTGTAGGTTAAGGGTGGCTTCTTATAATAGCTTTCTCTGGAGACAGAAAACACTGTGATATCCACCAGCATTTCTTCAGGTGCTTTTGACCATAGCTAATATCAAATTCCTTTGCATAGTGCTAGAAAACACAACTAAACTGCCTCCTGGCATGCCATGCCATAGGATAGCAGCCAAGTGGAAACGTGTATTGTTATGACAATACAGGGATATAAAATCATGCTGGCTGCCAGCAGGAGTGCAACCCCAGTGACCTAAACGAACTCAACCAGAAATCCATTAAATGATTTAATTTTTGGTCCATCCAGCTGTTGATCATACTTATAGTGCTGGAGTAGCAGCAGTTGTAATATCAAAAGCAGCAGTGAAAGCCTGAGTGGAATTATTAACAGAAACTAACTTCTGTATAGAGTGAATAGATGCCTGATATAAAGGGACTGGAACAACTAGAACAATAATTTTCTGACAAGGCTGATTTAGTCCCTGCACAATGAAAAAAAATGCAATTTCCACAGACTGTTCATGTCAAAACATCAGAATATAACAAGTGTCTCAACATCTGAATGCAATGTAATGTTCAACAATTTTTTTCTTTTTTTACCTTTTCAGAAAAACTAAAAACAAATCAACAATAGTTTCCTTTGCAGCAGACCATGAGATCTTGGGTGTTGGAGAGGCTGGGTAGGATAAAAAGAACTGTATGAAACAGGACTGTAAGAAGTAGCTACTGCAAGACTTACATTCACGTTAGGAATATTAAAGGTCAAAGAACCTGTTTGTGTTGAACTCAGTTGTGTTATATTATTTGTATGGTTGTTGTTGTTAGGCGACCTTGAATCAATTATAACTCGTAGTGAACCTATGTGACAGAGTAGAACTGCCCCATAGGGTTCTCTAAGTTATAATCTTTATGGGAGCAGATTTCTAGGTCTTTCTGCATGGGGAGCAGCTGGGTGGGTTCAAATCTCAGCCTTTTGGTTAGTAGCAGAGCACATAACTGTTTTTGCCACCGAGTTCCTTGTTTATTTGTATAGTAACAGAGAAACATGTCTTTGTTGTTTTTTTTTTTTCTAGTGTTGTACTATAAATGAGTTGTACCAAGAGCTTTCAAACGAAATCCATAAATAACGTTCAAGCTCTTTTTTTTTCTGGAAATGGAAAAATAGGAAAAAAAAAATGATTAGGAAATATTCCCACCATAATATGAGCTATTGGGAGTAGAGTCGTGTCGGATAGAACGCCATAAAGATCTTCTGCCAGATTCATGGAAAAAGTCTTAAAATATCCATACGGTTTCTAACGGTTACTTTTATTTTCACTGAGACTAAAATACAGGGAGAATCTCACTGTTTGAATGTTGTAGGGATCATACTCTTGTCAGGGTTGTAGAGAAAGGATAGCAAAAGTCTCACATGAGTAAGGTGTTCTGTTTTCAATGACTCTTATACAGGGAAAGCAGTTGTCTTTGCCTTTCCGTAGCTATAACTGGGGAGAAAGCAGGAGCAAACAACCTACAAATCACTAAACTATGACAAAAAGTGCATCTTTTGCAAACGTGATTGGTATGGATTGCATTGTGCACTCCCAAAATATGTGTTGGAATCTTAACCCCTATACTTGTGGAGGAGCAAGTATAGGTGTGGAGCAAAATAGTTCTGCACTCAACTACTAATCTAAAGGTTGGTGGTTCAAAACCAACCCAGAGGAGCCTAGGAAGTAAGGCCTGGCAATCTGCTTCCAAAAGGTCACAGCTTTGAAAACCAGTTTTCCTCTACACACATGGTGTTCCCATGAATCAGAATAGACCTGACAGCAACTACCAATGACAACATACTTGTAATGTAATCACCTTCCATAAAAGAATCTCATGTAATGTAATCAAGCTGAGGTCATACCAGTGGAGTAGTAGATCCTAAACCTAACTATTTCTGAGCTATAAAAAAGCATATGGAGACAGAGAAGTTTGCACGTGTGTACACACACACACACACACACACACACAGGGGCAGACAGAAGTCATGTGACTATCCTTCACAAGCAAAGAAACCAAAGAATGCCCAGAACTACCTACAACAACACCTCGTTGCTGTCGACTTGATTCCAACTCATAGTGACCCTGTAGGACAGAGTAGGACTGCCCCATATGGTTTCTAAGGAGTGCCTAGTGGATTCGAAATGCCAATCTTTTAGTTAGCAGTAGTAGCTCTTAACTACTACATCACCAGGGTTTCCCAGAACTACCTACGAGGAAGAAATCAACATGCCTGAGACTCTGATTTGGACTTTTAGTGTCCAGAACTTTGAGAAAATAAAATCTTGTTCTATAAAGCTACCCACGTGTGACATTTCTGTTACAGCAATACTAGGAAATTAAAACAATAATCTTTATCAACTTCTGATCCAAATATAGAAGAGCAGATTTTTATAATCAACTATTTTTCTCTTTTTCTATTTCAACATGTATATTATTAGTCATTAGGGATAAAGTGAAATTAATAGTTTTGAGGTTTATCTCAAACTTTTTGGATTCCATAACAGCTGCCCTAGTTCTGAAGGCAGAAATGACCCTAGTTTCTGTGAGACATTTGATTCAGAACCTTCCCAATGACCTTGATCATAGTTCAATAGTATAAGTAATAGTGATAGTAATAGTAATAATAATTTGTGGAATCCTTTCATTTATAACCCCATGTGTCCTTAAGTTTGTTGTACTCTGGTGGCTTGTGTATTGCTATGATAATGGAAACTATGTCACCATTATTTCAAATACCAGCAGGGTCATCCATGATGGACAGGTTTCAGCTGAGTTCGAGACTAAGAAAGACTAGGAAGAAGGACCGGGTGGTCTACTTCTGAAAAAATTTAGCCAGTGTAAAACTTATGGATAGCAGAGAAACATTGTCCGATATAGTGCTGGAAGATGAGCTCCTCAGGTTGGAAGGCATTCAAATATCACTGGGGAAGAACTGCCTCCTCAAAGTAGAGTCCACCTTAATGACATGGATGGACTCAAGCTTTTGGGACCTTCATTTGCTGATGTGGTATGACTCAAAATGAGAAGAAGCAGCTGCAAACATCCATTAATATTTGGAACATGGAATATGAGAAGTATGAATGTAGGAAAATTACAAATCTTCAAAAATGAAATGAAATGCGTGAAGATCAATATCCTAAACATTAGTTAGCTGAAATGGACTGATATTGACCATTTTGAATTAGAAAATCATATGGTCTACTATGTCAGGAATGACAAATTGAAGAGGAATGTCATCACATTCATCATCAAAAAGAACATTTCAAGATCTAGCCTGAAGTACAACGCTGTCAGTGACAGGATAATATCCATATGCCTACAAGGAAGACGAGTTAATACGACTATTATTCAAAGTTACACACCAACCACTAAGGCCAAAGATGAAGAAACTTAAGATTTTTAACAACTTCTGAAGTCTGAAATTGATGAAACATGTAATCAAGATTCATTGATAATTACTGTTGATTGGAATATGATAGATGGACACAGAGAAGAAGGAGCAATAGTTGGAAAATACAGCCTTGGTGATAGAAACGACACTGGAGATCGCATGATAGAATCTTGCAAGACGAATGACTTCTTCACTGCAAATTTTCAACAACGTAAGTGGCAACTATACAATGGATCTCTCTGGATGGAATGAATAGGAATCAAATTGACTACATCTGTGGAAACAGACTATGGAGAAGCTCAATATCATCAGTCAGAACAAGGCCAGGTGCCTACTGCAGAACAGACCATCAATTGCTCTTACATAAGTTCAAGTTGAAGGTGAACAAAATTAGAATAAGTCCACAGGAGCCAAAATACGACCTTGAGTATATCCCACGTGAATTTAGAGACTGTCTCAAGAATAGATTTGATGCATTGAAAACTAATGACTGAAGACCAAAAGAGTTGTGGAATGACATCAAGGACATCATGTGAAGAAAGCAAGACATCATTAAAAAGACAGGAAAGAAAGAAAAGACTGAAATGAACATCAGAAGAGACTTTGAAACTTGCTCTTGAACATAGCGTAGCTAAAGTGAAAGGAAGAAATGACAAAGTAAAAGGGCTGAACAGAAGATTTCAAAGGGTGGCTCAGAAAGACAAAGTAAAGAATTATAATGAATTGTGCAAAGACCTTGAGTTAGAAAACAAAAAGGGAAGAACACAGTTGGCATTTCTCAAGCTGAAAGAATTGAAAACATTCAAGCCGTGAGTTGCAATATTCTACGGGGAAAGAATTGTACTATCCAGAGAGCATCAACAAAAGATGAAAGGAATATAGAGTCACTGTACCAAAAAGAATTGATCAACATTCAAGCATTTCAGGAAGTAGCATATGATTAAGAACCAATGGGAATGAAGGAAGAAGTCCAAGCTGCACTGAAGGCATTGGAGAAAAACAAGGCTCAAGGAATTGCAGACTACCAACTGAGATGTTTCAACAAACCAATGCAGTGCTGAAAGTGCTCACTTGTCTATGCCAAGAAATTTGGAAGACACCTACTAGGCTAACTGACTGGAAGAGATTCATATTTGTGCCCATTCCAAAGAAAGGTGATCCAACAGAATGTGGAAATTATCGAACAATATCATTAAATATCACACATAAGTAAAATTTTGTTGAAGATCATTCAAAAGTGGTTGCAGCAGTACACCTACAGGGAACTGTCAGAAATTCAAGCCCGATTCAGAAGAGGACGTGGAACAAGAGGCATCATTTCTGATGTCAGAAGGATCTTGACTGAAAGCAGAGAATACTAGAAAGATGTTTACCTGTTTTATTGACTCTGCAAAGACATTCGATTCTGTGGATCATAACAAATTATAGATAACATTGCAAAGAATGAGAATTCCAGAACACTTAATTGTAGTCATGAGGAGCCCGCATATAGACCAAGAAGCAGTTGTTTGAACAGAACAAGGGCACACTGCGTGGTTTAAAGTCAAGAATGGTATGCATCAGGGTTGTATACTTTCACCATACTTATTCAACCTGTATGCTGAACAAATAGTCCAGGAAGCTGGACTATATGAAAAAGAGCTGGGCATCAGGATTGGAGGAAGCCTCATTAACAACCCTCAATATGCAGATGACACAATCTTGCTTGCTGAAAATGAAAAGGACTTGAAGAACTTACTGATGAAGATCAAAGACTGACATCAGCAATGATACCTCTTGTTCCACATCCTCTTCTGAATTGGGCTTGAATTTCTGACAGTTCCCTGAGGTGAGGCTTGCACCTCAACATAAAGAAAAAAAAAATCCCCACAACTGGATCAATAAGCAACACTGTAATAAGTGGAGAAAATATTGAAATTGCCAAGGATTTTATTTCACCTGGAGCCACCATTAATACTCATGGAAGTCAAGAAATCAAACAACTTATTGAGTTGGGCAAATCTGCTGGA
Source organism: Dugong dugon (assembly GCA_030035585.1). Taxonomy (NCBI): domain Eukaryota; kingdom Metazoa; phylum Chordata; class Mammalia; order Sirenia; family Dugongidae; genus Dugong; species Dugong dugon. The sequence goes on along the minus strand of CM057460.1, from coordinate 35,756,929 downwards.
AATGACCTCTTTAAAGTATTAAAAAGCAAAGATGTCACTTTAAGGACTAAGATGTCCCTGACCCAAGCCACAGTGTTTTCAATCACCTCATATGCGTGCAAAAGAGGGACAATGAAAAAGGAACACCAAAGAAGAATTGATGCCTTTGAATTATGGTATTGGCTAAGAATTTTGAATATACCTTGGACTGCCTAAAGAATGAACAAATCTGTCTTGGAAGAAGTACCGCTAGAATGATCCTTACAAGCAAGGATGGGGAGACTTCTCATATACTTTGGATATGTTATCAGGAGGGATCAGTCACAGAAGAAGGACATCATGCTTGGTAAAGTAGATGGTCAGCAAAAAAGAGAAATACCCTCACTGTGAGATGGGTTGACACAGTGGCTGTAACAATGGGCTCAAGCATAACAAAGATTGTGAAGATGGCACAGGACCGGGCAGTGTTTCATTACGTTGTGCATGGGGTCGCTATGAGTTGGAACCAACTCGATGGAACCTAGCAACAACAACAACTTCCTTTATATAGAATACAAACTTTCACTTCATTAATTATTCCTCTAAATAAATTCAGGAAACTTATAGAAATCTATGTAATGAAAGGTGATTATTTGGAGAATATTTGGCTATGTATAGTGATTAAGAACGTGGAACATAGCTTTATCACTTGCAAATTCTAAGATCATGTAGAATTTATTTCTGTCTGTACTTGGTTATCCCTTCTGTAAAATGAAGCTAATATCACTCAACACCTCGGGTTATTGTGAGGATTAAATTTTGTTTGTTTCATTTCTCTCCTGTCACATAATATGTGCTCAATAGATGCTAGTTATTATTTTCCATTATTATTATCTTATTTTGTTAGGCCACAAATACAGATTTTTGAAGAGAACTGGACAGGAAATTTCTAGATGGAAACATATGGGAAGTTGTGGTTCCTCCTCACATTGAACTCAAAGGAAAAATATGAGAGAAAACTAAGACATGTTGAGGATTTGCCAGTCATTTTGACATATATTATTTCAATTAATCCTCACATAAAGCCTTTGAGGAAGATTTTAACATTCATGAATAGAAGAGAAGATCCAAAGTGAGAAAGGTTATGTAATTTATTAAAATTCATACATGTGAGGGATAGAGTAAGGGTTTGAATCCAAATATGCTGAGCAAAATTTTTTTCCACTTTATCGCCAATATACACTTCCCATTCTTCATGGCTTCATAAAGCACCCGTTGCCGTTGGCTGCCATCGAGTTGACCTGACTCATGAAGCCACTTGCACAACTGAACTAAATGCTACCCAGTTCTGTGCCATCCCCACTATTGGTGGTTGATCAGACTGTTGTTATCCATAGGGTTTTCATTGGCTGATTTTTGGAAGTAGATTACCAGGCCTTTGTTTCTAGTCCACTTTGTCTGCAAGTTCTGCTGAAACCTGTTCAGCATCATAGCAACATGTAAGCCTCCACTGACAGATAGGTGGTGGCTATGCTTGTGGTGTACTGGCTGGCAATCAAGCTCAAGTCTCCTGCATGGAAGGTGAGAATTCTACCACTGATCCAGCAATGCCTCATAAAGAGCTTGTAGTCTTGGAATATCTACTTGTCCATTCAGAGAGCTCCTCCAGCAGGTATATCCCCAAACTGCAATAATCCAAGGAACCCTTGGGGATTAAATTGATAGATGTGACTTAAATAGGGGTGTTCTCTATCCTATCTACTCCCTTGTAAACTCCTCAGACCCTGTCTAAACTCCTGGCAGAACTTCAAAGCAGTGGTGCCCTATGGTCTGTCTTGCATCTGGCTGTGGTTTTAATGAACTGAAACCAACCTGAAAGTTAGAGCTCAAGAATAGTGCATCCAAAAGCTCATTGTCTATTTGAAAATTCTTAGACCTAAATAAGCCTAAGAACTTGATTGCTAACTGAAAGGTTGATAGTTCAAATCCACCAGCTCCTCCTTGGAAATACTATTCGGCAGTTCTACTCTGTCCTACAGGGTTGCTATGAGTCGGACTAGACTCGACAGCAATGGGTTGGGTTGTTGGTGGGTCTCTATTGTATAAATTGCAAAAAGATAGGGGAATGTGACTTAGTTAATTTTGGAAAATGCAGATGGACTTCTACTAGATGAAGCTGGTGTATAGGTTCCAAGTGAGCCCAAGTCTGATTGTTGGGAAGTGACTACTTGCAATACTATGTTGAAAGAGGTTCTGAGGCTGCATTCAAACAGAAGTAAGATTGCTGTGATCAACTAGCAATGTCCGCCATGGCCATGAAAAGGGAAACTGGCATCATGCAGGCCATTTATTTGTCATCCTGGGCTAGAAGCATTACCAGAATTTGCAGTCACGTTGAATGCGGCATTTTTCATCCACAGATTAATTTACCAAATCTTCCTGCCTGGTTCGGTGGGCTTTGTATCCTCACTAGTCTTTATCTGCTCCTACTGAAGATGGAGAGTCCCTGAGTGATGCAAAGATTAATGCACTCAACTGGTAACCAAATGTGCCTTGGAAGAAAGACCTGGTGATCCACTTCTGAAAAATCAGCCGTTAAAATCCCTATGGAGCAGCTCTGCTCTGACACACATGGGGTCATCATAAATCAGAATTGACTCAATGGCAATTGATTGGTACTGAAGATGCATTTATCTACATCCTTCTGCCAAAAGCAACAAAAACTAGATTCTGAGACATGCCCACACACCATTATATTTATTTTAATTTGTTTTCCAGAGCGTTGGGAATTTCTCCTGCAACCTATAATGTATTACTAATATAAATATAACATGTAAGTAATGGTAGTAAATTATGAAAGTATGATGGACAATTTTCATAGTTTAGATCATAGATTTGAATCTGCTGAATATTTTTATATTCTGTTAAGCAAAGTGATTTTTTGAACATAAAGTTATATAAAACTAATATTTTCACAATCAATGTCTCTCAAAACTGTGTGTTTATTTTAATTTTAATGCCCATGGATTATTTTCCATGAAAAAAGAAAAGTGGATGATAGAGAGATTAATACAGTGAAGAGTTTTCATGGATTTTATTTCTGCATTGACTGATACTCTCTTTATCTTGAATACTATTGATCCATATTTAATAGAGAAGTGGGATTTCTCAATACATCTCAAGTTGAATATTAGCAATTTAAAAGAGCAAATGTATAGACAATGTCTTTCACATCACTGCAAACGTATTTTTTGAGGTGCTAACTGATAGATAAAAGAAAGAAATCAGTAAAAATAGTTATACACCCTCTTTTTCCACAGCTAAGATGGCATTTCAATTTAGAGACTTATTGAGCATTTGAGAAAATACATGTGCCTTTTTTAAAATACTAGTTTTTTTTGAAACAATATCATAGATTTGCTTACTTAAGCACTAAATAATTCCAAAGAAAATAACCAACTATTTTATTTGAAAATGTTCCATCAAGCTACTCATATCTGCTTTTATAGAATTGTCTTTTAACACGTGAAGATTTGAGACGGAATAGAAATGAATTGCTGTTCTAAAACACATTTGCGATATTCTAGTGAACTCATTTTACTTCTGAATCATAAAGATCTGCTTTCGTTTACATCTAGACCATCACATCTGCAGATGGAGAACTGCCTAGAAATAAATCAAGTTGACTTCCCATGTGAACGTGGCTGCATAAGTCGGCGTTTTCACCCTTCTCCTTCTGCAAATCGTAAAAAGAGCAACTCGAAGAATGGAAGACAAAGGAACAAAAACTTCAAATTCCATTTTCAATTAAACTAGGAGACAGATACAATGCACATACTCCAAAACATACGTACGAAGCGCCACAGCATGGTGGACGCCATGAAGGAGGGATTAGAGGAAAGAAACACAGAAAGACGTTAGGTGTTCAGCGACATCAGATTTCAGAAAATGGAGTCAGATACCTTTGCTGAAGGAGAAGGGCTCTCCCTGAATTGCAAAAGCTTTCACCTTTGTTTCAATCATGCTTTTGAAACTGGGGTGAGCAGGGCTAGAGGCAGAAGCCTTCTGAACCCAATTTGTCTCTGAGAAGGAGAGGAGGTGAGTTTACAAAGAGAGGTGCAATGCTTGCAGGAAGCAGTGAGTCTCTGCGGCAGCGGAGGAAGAAACACCTGTGGCGCTGTCTGGTCAGTCAACCAGGACCCAACTTCAGCAAAAAACTTGGATGTGAGCACTGATTATGTCTAACTCTGACATGGAGATTAAAATAAATGTGGGGATTAGAGTGATGGCCTAGAATATAAATAGAATTTGTTATAACAGGAGAGAAATTATTTCAGTTAGAAAGAATTGACAGAAAAAGAGTAAAAGAAGGTGAGAAGAAGTGTGTTCGATGATGGCTTTCTTTTAATAACTGAGAGTCAAAATTTTATTTAAAGCTGGTAAATATAATAGGTCAAACTATAGGTAATTGCCATTTTGTAAACCTCAAACGCTGAATATCAGCAATCCCCTTCAGTTCAAATAGCGCTTTATCATATGTAAGGCACTCTCCATTATAGAACTCACTCCAGGCAGTTCCGGGGGTTATGAACTGTGCTTGCCCTTTAATGTCATGAAAATTTGCCCTCACTTTGAAATGATTGAAAAAACCCATACTCGCAACAAATTCTTCACTACAATCACCTTAGCTTACTGCATGTGCAGCTTTTAAATCATTGAAAAGGCTTTGAGACTTTCTTGCACTAACGTAAGGCTAAATAACCATCGTATGCACTTGTTCCGACTTGCCTACAAATTCTTAAAGACATGCTCAGGAACAGTTCTCGTTCGTAACCCAGGGACTGTCTGTGTCTTAAGAACTACCACAGGGTAAGAAAAACACACTTCCAATTACAGGTATAACATATCCTTGATAGTAGACACATCTCACTCTTAGAGATACTAATACGTGAAAAAATAGGCTTCTTCCATTCAATAAAATACGATAAAGGAAGAATAAAGAATATTTAATAGCCATAGAAAAATAAAAAAATAAAAATACTGCTGAAAAATATAATGTGATAGAAAGGGAAAAGAAGGAGAACAAATAAGAAAAGTGGAAATTTTATCATTGCTTATAACAGAAAATAGATGCTATCTAATGCAGTAGAGCACTATGAGTATTCACAAATTATAAATTAATTATAATGGTACCAATACAACAAAAACTCTATCAGAAGAGCTGAACACACTATCTACAGTAACATGTGCACAAAAATGTGAAATGAACCAAACAAGAAGTCTATTTCTGGCTCAGGTAATAGACCAAGGTAGATGTTCACGATCCAGCGGGGGCTCTCATAAATTCAGTAATTAAGGCACCCAGGTTCCTTCCCTTTTGTTGTTCTGTGGTCTCCTAGGGTTTCACCATCACCTGCCACCAGCTGGCAAAGAGGGAAGGACTGCAGCAGAAATGCAAATTCTTCTCTAATTTCTGGCCCAGAATAAATTTCCTTCACTTTCTATTAGCTTCAAATCACTCCTCCTGAAGGGAGGCTGGGAAATGTAGAGCTGAGCTAGGTACCCAGGAAGAAGAGACAGATTTGGAGAGCAGCTTACGGTCTCTGCTTCAGCATTCAACTTAAAAAGTAAGAAAGGGATAGCAAAACAATTTGAGGAAAATGAAAAAGAAGGAATAAAGATAAAAAGCAAGAATTAATGAATTATAAGAGAAAAATTATAAAACTAATTAATAACTTCCTGCAGCAAAAAGAGTACATATATTCTGTTACCTTTTAAGTAATAACAGTGCATACTTAAAGAATATAGGTTTACATTGCTTGTATAAGTATGAAACAAGGCTGGAAGTATAGATAAGAATCTAGTCATAGTGGATACTGTGTGTCTTTCAAGGGATTGGAACTGGGGGAGCAGGTAGGTGGGCGGGAGTCTTTTTGTAGTATTTTTATATTCTTATGATTTCTGAGTAGTGTAGATATACTACTTATTTTTTAAAAAAATAAAAAATATGATTCAAACTATAATGAAAGAATAAAAAAATAAAATTTTATTATTTAAACAAAATTCGATTTGTAAACTTGAGCTCCAGGGTTACTTGTCGTAACAGGTTTTGAGGAGGAGGAACTACATTTTACTGCTGTTGTTAGGTGCGTCCAGTCTGTTACGATTCACAGTGACCTTGTGTGCAACAGAATGTTACACTGCTCGGTCCTGCACCACCCTCATAATCATTGTTATGCTTGAGCCCACTGTTGCAGCCACTGTGTCAGTTCCCCTCTTCTTGAGGTCTTCCTCTTTTTCACTGACTGTCTACTTTACCAAGCATGATGTCCTTCTCCAGGGACTGGTCCCTCTTGATAACATGTAAAAAGAATGTGAGGCAAAGTCTCACCATCCTTGCTTCTAAGGAGCATTCTGGCTGTACTTCTTCCAAGACAGTTTTGTTTGTTCATCTCGTAGTCCATGATGTATTCAATATTCTTTGCCAACACTGTAATTCAAAGGCATCAATTCTTTCTTATTCTTCCTTTCTCAGTGTTCAGCTTTCGCTTGCATAAGAGGTGATTAAAAATACCATGGCTTGGGTCAGGCATACCTTAGTCCCCAAAGTGACATTTTGCTTTTTAATACTTTAAGGAAGACTTTTGCAGCAGAATTGCCCAATACAATACGTCATTTGATTTCTTGACTGCTGCTTCCATGAGCGTTGATTGTGGATACAAGTAAAATGAAACCCTTGGCAACTTCAATGTTTTCTCCATTTATCATGATGTTGCTAATTGGTCCAGTTACGAGGATTTTTCTTTTCTTTATGTTGAGGTGCAATCCATACTGAAGGCTATAGTCTTTGATCTTCATCAGTAAGTACTTCAAGTCCTCTTTACTTTCAGCAAGCAAGATGGTGTCATCTGCATATTGTTAATGAGTCTTCCTGCGGTCCTATGCCAGGTTCTTCTTCATATAGTCCAGTTTATGGGATTATTTGCTCAGCATACAGATTGAATAAGTGTTGTGAAAGGATACAACTCTCAGGCACAACTTTCCTGACTTTAAACCACACAGTATCCCCTTCTTCTGTTTGAATGACTGCCTCTTGGTCTATATACAGGTTCCTCATGAGAACAATTTAGTGTTCTGGAATTCCATTATTTCCAATATTATCCATAATTTGTTATGAGCCACACAGTTGAATGCCTTTGCATAGTTCAATAAAACGCAGGTAAACCTCTTTCTAGTATTCTCTGCTTTTCACCAAGATCCATCTGACATCAAAGATATCCCTCATTCCACGACCTCCTCTGAATCTGGCTTGAATTTCTGGCAGTTCCCTGTCAATGTACTGTTGCAACTGCTTTTGAATGTTCTTTAGCAAAATTTTACTTGTGTGTGATATTAATGATATTGTTCGACAATTTCCACATTCTGTTGGATCAGCTTTCTTTGGAATGGGCACAGATACAGATCATTTCCAGTCCATTGGCCAGGAAGCTGTCTTCTAATTTTCTTGAAATAGATGAGAGAGCACCTCCAGTGATACATGCATTTGTTGAAACATCTCAATTGGTATTCCATCAGTTCCTGGAGCCTTGTTTTTCACCATCCCTTCATTGCAGCTTGAATTGCTTTCAGTACCATCGGTTCTTGATGATATGCTACCTCTTCAAACCACTGAATGTTGACCAATTCTTTTTGGTACAGTTACTCTGTGCATTCCTTCCATCTTCCTTCGATGCTTACTGCATAGTTCAATAATTTCCTAGTAGAATATTTTACTATTGCTACTCAAGGCTTGAATGTTTCCTTCAGTTCTTTCAACTTGAGAAATGCTGAGTGTATTCTACCTCTTGGTATACTTTATTTTATCTTCTTGAGCCGCCCTTTGAAATCTTCTGTTCAGCTGTTTTACGTTATCATTTCTTCCATTCGCTTTACCTACTTGATGTTCAAGAGCAACTTTCAGAGTCTCTCCTGACATCCATTTTGGTCTTTACTTTCTTTCCTGTCTTTTTAATGACCTTTTGCTTTCTTCATGTATGATGTCCTCGATGTCATTTCACAACTTGTCTGGTCTTTGGTCACTAGTGTTCAGTGTGTCAAATCTATTCTTCAGATGGTCTCTACATTCAGGTGGTATATACTCAAGGTCATATTTTGGCTCTTGTAGACTTGCTCTAATTTTCTTCAGCTTCAACTTGAACTTATATATGAGCAATTGACAGTCTGTTCCACAGTCGGCCTCTGGTCTTCATTTGACTGATGACACTGAGCTTCTCCATCGTCTCTTTTCATAGATATAGTCAATTTCATTCCTGTGTATTCCATTTGGCAAGGTCCATGTGTATAATTGCTGTTTACTGTTGTTGAAAAAAAGGTATATGCAATGCAGAAGTCATTGGTCTTGCAAAATTCTGTGATAATCTTGAGTTGTTTCTATCACTAAGGCCATATTTTCTAACTGCCAACCCTTCTTGTTTCCAACTTTCACATTCCAATCACCAGTTATTATCAATGCATACTGATGGCATGATCAATTTCAGACTGCAGAAGTCGGTAAAAAAAATGTTCAATTTCTTCATCTTTGGCCTTAGTAGTTGGCTAGTAAATCTAGGTAACAGTTGTATTAACTGATCTTCTTTGTAGGTATATAGATATTATCCTATCACTGACAGCATTGTACTTCAGGGTAGATCTTGAAATGTTCTTTTTGATGATGAATGTGATTCCATTCCTCTTCAATTTGTCATTCCAGGCATAGTAGACCATATGATTGTCTGATTCAAAATGGCCAGTACCAGTCCATTTCGACTTACTTATGCCTGGGATATTGATCTTTATCTGGTCTGTTTCATTTCTAATGACTTCCAATTTTCCTAGATTTATACTTTGTACTGTCCATGTTCTGATTATTAATGGATGTTTGCTGCTGTTCATTCTCATTTTGAGTAGTACTACCTCAGCAAATGAAGATCCCAAAAGCTTTACTCCATTCATGTCATTAAGGTTGACTCCACTTTGAGGAGGCAGCTCTTCCCCAATTGTATTTTGTGTACCTTCCAACTCGAGGGGCTCCTCTCCCAGCACTATACCACAAAATGTCCTGCTGATATTCATAAGCTTTTTACTGGCCAATTTTTTCAGAAGTAGACTGCCAGGTCCTTCTTCCTTGTCTGTCTTAGTCTGGAACTCTGCTGAAACCTGTCCATCATGGATGACCCTGCTGGTATTTGAAATATGAGTGGCATAGCTTCCAACATCACAGAAACACAGAAGCCATCACCGTACGACAAACTGACGGATGCATGGGGTACTAGGGCCTTCCAAACAACTACTTCATGATGCACTGTTGTTATGAATGACATAGATATGGTTACTGTGAGACAACTGGCATAAGAACTCAATAGCATAGATACTTCTTAGGGAGTTATATGATGGTAGCTGATGCTATTTGGCACAGAAAATGGTGACTATGTTCCCAGATAGAGTCCCCTGCCTTTGGTGGATTGTCTCCTTAGGGCAGTGTTAAGAGCTATTAGACTTCCAATGTCATATTTAGTTGACACAGTGGGTGATGGAATTTTATTGCTTGTAATAGGAAAGCCCAGAACATAAGAACCCTTGACTGTGTTATTTTATTCCTTGAAGTGGTTTATGAAAATTTTGATGGCACAAAATATGCCTAATTCATTCTTATTTCCCAAGTCTGTGAAAAATATGAGATTCTGAACTAATGCTGAACAAATAAAGGGAAATGTGAGATCCTGGAGCAATAATTCAACCACAGAGTAAAGCCAACTCAATAAATCCTTAGAGAAGCAGCAGAGAGATCCTAACAACTTAAGAGGAACTTTGGGTATATTATCTCCATGTTCCTCTGGAAACACAGCTAAAGAATGCCTGATTGTTCAGTATTAGACCTCTCTCTATGAGCTACAGTTGTCTGGTTATCAAGAGGGAGTGACTGACTGAAGACTGAAGACAAATATCAAAGAGGTAGTCAGTGGGTAAAAAAAAGAGAGGAGTAGCAAGAAGTAGTCTAAAAGTACAATTCAGATTGTTTCTTTTCTTTACTCTGTACTCATCTTTGACCCCACTTTGCCCTTTAAATATCTCAAGATACTGAAGGAAGAAGTACTTCAAATAATCCATTTTTAGTTTTGGTTTTATTTCCTTTTCGTTCCCCCCCGCCCCTTTTGTTTCTTTCTTATCTGGGCAACAGTTTCTTTTTAACTTAGGAATCTTTAAAAAAATGACCCCACTGAGGTGGGTCAGAGTGAAAAATGAAAGAAAAAAAATTGCTGAAGGAAGTGAGCAGCTGAGAGTCAATATTTTCCAACAGGATGAGTGATTGCATCCACTCTTCTCTAAATGTAGACAGATAGGCTAGAGATTTGGGAGGCCCTCCCAGCATGGTCTTATATGACTTAGACATATCTATTCATCTAAGGTCAACACCCTCAGACTCCTTTGATGATTCACATGAGTGGGTGAGGCAAAATACACGCAAAATAAGCCAAGTTTGTGACCATGATTCCCTTACTGAAAAAATAGTACATAGACTGACACTACGACCCATGCTGTTTGCTGACAAGGCAAGAAGAAAGTCTCTGCATGGTTCTAGGCCTCCCACAGTGTGACTATGAGGAGGAAGCTTATTTTATTTTTAAAGCTGCTGCTGACTTTCTCATAATTCTCAAGTATTATGTGTAATGGGAATAATTAGGGAAGTGAATATCCTGGTTTCTCTGGGACAGTCTTAGTTTATGCCTTTTATTGCAGCAAAATTATGAATAGTGTCTCTTTTCATTCTCAAAAGTTTTCTGGTTTGAATGGTAAATTTTATATATATATATATACACACACACAAATATATATATACACACATATACGTATACATGCATTTTATATACATATCTATATCAATCATATAAAATATAATATAGTCCTCTAGGGGAATCCCTGGGTAGTTGGTAAAAAACTGTTCATGCGGTCACCTGCCAACTGAAGAAAAGCTTAGCGATTCAAACTCACACAGAAGTGCCTGGGAAGAAAGGCCTGGCTATCTACTTCCAAAAATTCAACCACTGAAAACCCTGTGGAGAGGAGTTCTATTCTGACACACGTGAGGTTGCCACGAGATAGAGTAGACTTGACAATAACTTTTTAATTTTCTTTATTTCCCTAGGAATTAAGAGGTTTGAGATTTTAGAAATTTCATTTGTGAAGTAACAAACAATAGGTACGTGCCCCTTTTTCTAACAATCACCTTAATGACTGGGTCTCTACAGAGCTGACTGGGAAAGAGGGCTTCACATATAGCCCCAGCATGTATACTCATTTAAAACCACTCTTGGGGCAGACAGGAATTCAGCAACTCATTTTCCAGTGAGTTTCACTACCACATCACGTAAAACAATTCAAGTCATTCTGGAATCTACATTTAGGAATTAGGCAATTTATATAATTACATAAGGTTGCCATGAGTTGGAGTCAACTCTACAACAACTCACAACAGCAACAACAACAATTCCTATGAAATCTATTTTGAGAAGAGGGCCCAAGATGGTGCTGTAAAGTGTTTTCTTCTTTCTGAGCTTCTGGAGTAGGGTGAGGCAAGGGAGGTACCCAGGGCATAAAATTTAAGGAGCGCTTACTCTTAATCTCATGCAAGTGCCAACCCTGCACTTATGTGTGTTGGAGAACATTGACTTGTGCTTCAAGTTATATCTCAGTCTTTATCTATTTTAAGGAGTCTTCCTGGACACTGTGGCCTCTCCACATCCCACTTCAAACTGTATCTCATCTCTTCTTTAATGGTGTCTTGTGCAAACTACTGTTGTATTATATTGAAAAAATGTATGTGTATTTTGTTTTGTATTTAGATTTCTTAAGATTGCACATCTTATTCATCTTTAAATCTCAAACACCTGTTATACAATACATGTCAGCTAATGTTTGACTTAATAATGTTTGTTAAACTATAAAGAGAAAATAAATTATAACCAAGACATTGACTCAATTATGTTAATTAAAATTCTCAAAAAACTTCATCACATTCTCAAATAATTTATTCTAATGACAATAATAAATATTTTCTGACCTTAATAATTAAATGATTCAAATACATGTTTTTAAGTGTTTAATACTTTTGTAAATAGGAGAAAGTCTGAAGAGTAATGAAATTTACAACATGGTAATGAAACCTACAGAGACAGAGTCTCATTGGGATATCCTCTGAATACTTCTTATTTCCTTTCCAGTGAGAAATAGCATAAAGTAGCCTTTATTGTGGGGTGTTGATGTCTGACTCATGCAAAATGAATAGACCAGACTTTTATTTCTCCTTTGCTCTGTTTCTTTTTTTTCTGAGGAAAAATGCTACGCTATTTTGGGGAATATTTTTAATAATATGCCAAGTAAATGTGACAAAAGCCAGACATAGCCAAGGTCAATAAATCATTTCTGAACTCCATTTTTTGATGGATGTATAATGTCTATTGAACTGAAGTATCTTTTCATTTCTATATTTGAAATATGACTAATTAGATGCATCAAAGCAATGTAAAAATCAGTTTGGGTATATTTGGTAGGGAGAAGATTGGTTTGATTCAACTTTTAAGTTCTTGATTAACAAGTGACTTTTTTCCCTTAATGTCGAGACAGACACGACACAGCATGAAACCCATAAGCTCAGAAAGTAAAAGAAGAGCACACAAGAGTTAACTTTAAAGATCTCTATAATCATCTTATATTAACATAATCTCATATCACTAATGCGCATTTAGCAATGAATTCATGACTAGGAGTTAAAGCAAAATGTTGCATAATTACATATTGTATTAAATGAGCTCAGGGAAGTCTCCAGTGGAAGTAGATCACAAGGCCTCAATTATCCAGACTGACTCTCATGTTCAAGAGGAACACACTTGCTAATAGTGCACCTCTCTATCCCTTTGGCTTGATAAGCTCCCATTGAGTTAGGGATGGAGAGCCAAGGTAGACTTTTTTTTTTCCCCTGTTCGTTCCTTAGTCTCAGATTTTAATATGACCCTTGGGCTTCAACTGAGGCCTGTCTGGACTTACAAGATAACTGGAACTGAAAGGGAAACTACTGGGTTTTAGTCACCAGGTGGATTTTTCTGGACTTGTCCAACTCTGTTTGAAATGATTTTCATGGGGCAGTTGTTAGTTGTTGCATTATACAGGATTCCTGATTGCTCGTGGTATGAACAATGCTCCATGAGTGATTTTCCATTTGTGTTCAGTCTACAATTTTCTAGCATTATTTATATTCAAGTATAATTCTTTTCATAATATTACCACCTGAACTTCAAGATAAGGTATCAAGGATGAATAACATATATAATATACTTTTGTCCTGTTGCAGCCCAGTCGATTCCGACTCATAGCGACTGTATAGGACAGAGTAGAACTGCTCCATAGGGTTTCGAAGGAGTGGCTGGTGAATTCGTATTGCTTTTGGTTAGCAGCTGAGCTCTTAACCATTGCACCAGCAGGGCTCCTTATTATACTTGTGTATACTGTTTAAAGTATCAAAAACTAAAAAAAGTTGGATGGAAACCTTTCTTCACTGAAATTACTCAGTGGAAATATTTTCTCAGTAATGTGAAGCTTTTATAACATTGATTTATTATATCGAAGGTAAATGCAAAACTGGAACTTAGAGAACAAGACCTCATACTAAATATTTATAGTTTGAAAACAAATCTTCTCATTAGTTTCGCTGTTTGAAACATTAATTATATTGGGGAAAGATGAATTAGTTTTCATTCCTTATATATCACCAACTTCAGAAGACATAAAATCTTTATTTACCAATTTATTTGAGTAGCACTGAGAATCCTTGTATCTTGGTACTAGAAAGTATAACCATATAAAAGTAAGACTTGAGAGACATTTACAAGTTTCTCCCCATTTAATAGGAGATAGTGTGGTAGGGGAAAGAGGGATAAAGACATGAACTTGAAAACTGGCTTCTAGTTCTAACTCTGCCACCCAATCAGCTCTGTGAACATAGTAAGTTTACTCTATCCGTTTGTGAAACGGTGATCCTATCTGTCCTGCTCACCTCAAAGGTTTTTGTGATGATCAAATAAAATAATGCTCGTGAGGGTGTTTTGTAAACTATCAACTGCTGTATAAATTTAAGGTAGTATTATATTATTAGGCTCTGGTGCTATGTGCAGTTGAGCTTTACGGATAGATTATGGAATCGTAAATTTCCAGATATCTATTGAGAAAGCCTCCAGTGAAAAAGACAGTCTCATCTCTTTTCTTTGATATGATAAGATTAAGACTTGGAAGAAAGCTTAGAAAATAAATTTAAAAAGGCACTGTGTCAAGAACACACACATTAAAAAGAAGAAAAAAGATTAATATCGTGAAAGTGAGTTCAGTTGGTTAGGGGGAGAGCTATGTGAGTCAGATAACTAAATCATGTACATTCGGTTGTAGTGACATGGTGGATGTTCACAAAAATAGGCATAATGACTATTTTGCTGAAGGGAGGGAGGAAATCAAATGAGCTACTACCAATGCTGTGAGTTTTTTACACCCCTTGGAGGTAAAGCGGAAACGAAATTCTTGGCTGGCTTTTAACCTATAGAGATTTAGACGAAAAAACTATTGTCAAAAACAAGGTGATGACGAAATGAAGGAAGAAATATCCCTACATTGTCCCCTCTAGATCCTAAAACAAATGATATTTTTTATAGAAATATTCTACACTATTTTTAATATATTGAAGGGAATTCTAATAATTTTTTTTTTTTAAATATTTTATTGTACTTCAGGTGAAGGCTTACAGAGCAAACAGTTTCTCATGTAACAGTAGTACACATGCTGTTTTATGACTTTGGTTAACAACCCCACAACATTTTAACCCTCTGAATTCTCAGCTTTTTTTTTTTTTTTTTTTTTTGGTGAAAATACACATAGCCAAAGACACCCCATTTCAAAACTTTTTACGTACACATTTAAGTGACACTGACTACGCTCTTCTAATTGTGCTGTTATTCTCACTTAAGATGAAGGCTTACAGGACAAAAGAGCCTCCCATTTAACAGTACTACAAATGTTGTCCTATAACAATGGTTAACAATCTCACAACACATCAACAGTATCCTTACTCAACCTTGTGTTCCCTATCATCAGCTTCCTACTCCCCTTCTGCCTTCTGGCCCTTTTCACCGGACTCCTGTACCTCGTTAGTCTCATTTGGTTTTACTGGGCTGTCTACTCCCAGGCTGAACAGTGAACCTCCAAGGTAACTTCACCACTGAGCTAAAAGGGTATCTGGGGGCCATACTAGCGAGGTTTCTGCAGTCTCCTTTAGGCCAGTAAATCTGGTCTTTATTTTTTTGTGTGAGTTAGAATTATGCTCTACATCCTTCTCCAGCTCTGTCCAGAACCCTCTGTTGTGATCCTGGTCAGAGCAGTCAGCGGTGGTAGCCGGGCACCATCTAGCTGTACTGGACTCAGTCCGGTGGAGGTCTTGGTAGCTGTGGACAATTGGTCCTTTGGACTAATCTTTTCGTTGTATCCTGTTCTCTTCATTTTCCCTTGCTCCCGAAGGGATGAGACCAGTGGAGTATCTTAGACGGCTGCTCACAGGCTTTTAAGACCCCAGACACTACTCACCAAGGTAGAATGTAGAGCATTATCTTTATAAGTAGTGCCATGCCAATTGAGCTAGATGTTCCCCGAGACCATGGTCCCCAGAGCCTTCCGTCCAACAACTCAGTCCCTCGGGGAGTTTGGATGTGTCCATGGGGCCTCCATGACCTTTCCTTGTGCAGGTTGTGATAGTTTCCCTTGTACTGTGTACTGTCTCACCTCTCACCCAAGATACCACTTATCTATTGCCTATTTACTATTTCCCCCCCACCCCTCCCATCCCTGGTAACCAACAAGGATTGTTACATTTTGCATGTGAATTTTTTCATGGGTTTTTGCAATAGAGGTCTCATACAATATTTGTCCTTTTGTGATTGACTTATTTCACTCAGCATAATGTCCTCCAGTTTCATCCATGTTATGAGATGGTTCACAGATTCATTGTTGTTCTATCTCGTTGCATAGTTCTCCATTGTGTGTATGTACCATAGTTTGTGTATCCATTCATCTGTTGATGGGCATCTAGGTTGTTTCCATCGTTTTGCTATTGTGAACAATGCTGCCATGAACATAGGTGTGCATATGTCTATTCGAGTGACGACTCTTATTTCTCTAGGATATACTCCTGGGAGTGGGATTGCTGGATCGAATGGTATGTCTATTTCTAGCTTTCTGAGGAAATGCCATATCATTTTTCAAAATGGTTGTATCATTTTGCATTCCCACCAGCAGTGTATAAGAGTTCCCATCTCCGCGCAGCCCCTCCAACATTTGTTATTTCCAGTATTTTTGATTCGTGCCAGTAATGTCGGGGTGAGATGGTATCTCATTGTGGTTTTAATTTGCATTTCTCTAATGGCCGGTGAACACGAGCATTTCCTCATGTGTCTGTTGGCCATTTGAATGTCATCTTTGGTGAAGTGTCTGTTCATTTCCTTTGCCCATTTTTTGATAGGATTGTTTGTCTTTTTGTTGTAGAGGTGTTGGATTTTCTTGTAGATGATGGAGATTAGACCTTTGTCTGACTTGTACTGTCCTAAAATTTTTTCCCAGTCTGTAGGTTCTCTTTTTACTCTTTTGGTGAAATCTTTTGAAGAGCATAGGTGTTTGATTTTTAGAAGATCCTAGTTATCTATCTTATCTATTGGGGTGTGTGGGTTGATGGTTATGGTTTGTATCCTGTTAATGCCATGTATTAAGGTCTGAAGTGTTGGTCCTCTTTTTCTTCTACGAACTTTATAGTTTTAGGCTTTATATTCAGGTCTTTGATCCATTTTGAAGTAGTTTTTGTATACGGCGTGAGGTATGGGTCCTGTTTCATTTTTTTGCAGATGGCTGTCCAGTTTTGCCAGCACCATTTGTTAAAAAGACTGTCTTTTCCCCATTTGATGGACTTTGGACCCTTGTCGAAGATCAGGTGACCATAGGTGGATGCATATACATCTGGGTTCTCAGTTCTGTTCCATTGGTCAATGTATCTGTCGCTGTACAAGTACCAGGCTGTTTTGACTACTGTAGCTGTATAGTAGGTTCTGAAGTCAGATAGTGTGAGTCCTCCAACCTTATTCTTCTTCTTCAGTAGTGCTTTACTTATTCGGGGCTTCTTCCCTTTCCATATAAAGTTAATGATTGGTTTTTCCATCTCTTTGAAGAATGTTGCTGATATTTCGATCGGGATTGTGTTGTGTTTGTAAATTGCTTTGGGTAGAATTGCCATTTTCACAATGTTGAGTCTGCCTATTCATGAGCATGGTATGTTTTTCCATTTATGGAGATCCCTTTGGGTTTCATGCAGTAGCGTTTTATAGTTTTCTTTGTATAGGACTTTTACATCCCTGGTCAGATTTATTCCTAAGTATTTTATCTTATTCAGGGCTATTGAAAATGGTATTGATTTCCTGATTTCCTTTTCATTGTTCTCCTTACTGGTGTATAGGAATCCAACTGATTTTTGAACGTTTATCTTGTATCCTGCTACTCTGCTGAATCTTTCTATTAGTTCCAGTAGATTTCTCATGGAGTCTTTAGGGTTTTCTATGTATAATATCATATCATCTGCAAACAGGGAGAGTTTAATGTCTTCATTACCAATTTGGATGCCTTTTATTTCTTTTTCTTGCCTTATTGCTCTAGCTAGAACTTCCAGCACAATGTTAAATAGGAGTGGTGATAAAGGGCATCCTTGTCTTGTTCCTGTTTTCAACGGGGAGTGTTTTCAGCCTCTGTCTATTAAGAATGACGTTGGCCATTGGTTTTGCATAGATGCCCTTTATTATGTTGAGAAATTTCCCTTCTATCCCTATTTTATTGAGAGTTTTTATCAGGAATGGGTGTTGGACTTTGTCAAATGCCTTTTCTGCATCAATTGAGATGATCATGTGATTCTTTTCTTTCCTTTTATTTATGTGGTGGATTACATTGATGGATTTTCTAATGTTGAACTATCCTTGCATACCTTGTATGAATCCTACTTGGTCGTGGTGTATTATTTTTTTTGACATGATGCTGAATTCTATTGGCTAGAATTTTGTTCAGAATTTTTGCATCTATATTCATGAGAGATATTGGTCTGTAATTTTCTTTTTTTGTGATGTCTTTGCCTGGTTTTGTTATCAGCGTTATGCTGGCTTCATAGAATGAATTTGGAAGTGTTGCTTCCTCTTTTATGCTCTGAAATAGCTTGAGTAGAACTGGTACAAGCTCTTCTGTAAATGTTTTGTAGAATTCTCCAGTGAAGCCATCTGGGGCAGGGCTTTTTATGGTTGGTAGTTTTATTTATTACCTTTTCAATCTCTTCTCTTGTTATGGGTCTGTTCAGATTTTCAATATCACTTTGTTGTAGTTTGGGTAGGCCGTGTGTTTCTAGAAATTTATCCATTTCCTCTAGGTTTTCAAATTTGTTGGAGTATAGTTTTTCATAATATTCTGTTATAATCTTTTTTATTTCAGTTAGGTCTGTTGTAAAGTCCCCCATTTCATTTCTTATTTAGGTTATTTGTGTCCTCTCCTGTTTTTCTTTTGTCAGTCTGGCCAGTGGTTTGTCGATTTTGTTGATTCTTTCAAAGAACTAACTTTTGGTTTTGTTGATTCTTTCTATTGTTTCTCTGTTCTGTCTTTCATTTATTTCTGCTCCAATCTTTACTATTTCCTTTCTTCCGGTGGTTGTGGGCTTTTTTTTGCTGCTCTCTTTCTATTTGTTTGAGTTCTGTAGTTAATTTTTTGATTTTGTCCCTTTCTTCTTTTTTGATATGTGCATCCATTGCTATAAATTGTCCTCTGAGGACTGCCTTTGCTGTGTCCCAAAGCTTTTGGTATGATGTGTTTTCATTCTCATTTGATTCTAGGAATTTTTTGATTCCATCTCTGATTTCTTCTATTACACCCTGATGTCTAAGCAGGGTATTATTCAATTTCCATGTAGTTGATTTTTTTCCTTGCTCTTTCTAGTGTTAATTTCTACCTTGATGGCATTGTGGTCAGAGAAGATACTTTGAATTATGTCAGCGTTTTGGATCTTGTTGAGGATTGCTCTGTGGCCTAAGATGTGGTCTATTCTGGAGAACGTTCCATGTGCATTGGAAAAGAATGTGTAGTTTGCAGCAGTTGGATGGAGTGTTCTATATATGTCTATGAGGTCAAGTTGGCTGATTGTGCCCTTTAGGTCTTCTGTATCTTTGCTGAGTTTCTTCTTAGTTTACTGAGAGTGGTGTGTTGAAGTCTCCTACTGTTATTGTGGAACTGTCAATTTCTCTTTTCAGTGTTGTTAGAGTTTGTTTTATGTATTTTGGAGCCCTGTCATTGGGTGCATAGATGTTTATTATGGTTATGTGTTCATAATCGATCATCCCCTTGATCATTATATAGTGCCCTTCTTTGTCTTTTATGGTAGATTTTGTTTTAAAGTCTATTTTATCTGAGATTAGAATTGCTACTCCTGCTCTTTTTGGAAGTTGTTAGCTTCATATATTTTTTTCCAACCTTTGACTTTTAATAAATTCACATCTTTGTTTCTAAGGTGTGTCTCTTGTAGACAGCATATCGATGGATCCTGTTTTCTTATCCATTCTGTCACTCTCCATCTCTTTATGGGTGCATTGAGTCCATTTACTTTCAGTGTAATTATTGATAGATGTGAGTTTGTTGCTGTCATTTGGTAGTGCTTTTTTTTGTGGTGCTGAAGTTTTCTTTGTTCTTCTTACTCTCTTGTGCTGAGTTACTTTTGTTTGTGGATTTGTTTTTCATTTCTTTTGTTTTTGTAGGTTTTGTTTTTGCTGAGACTTTATGTTTTTCGTCTTTATTTTTATGAGTTGGTTTGTTAACTTTCTTTGTGGTTACCATGAATTTTACCCTTATCTTTCTAAGTTTGAAGCAGTCTACCCTTACTTGGTATCGCCTTGCCTTCCTCTCCATTAGAAGGTTCTATACTTATGCTGTTTATTCCCTCTTTCATTGTTTTGATGTTGTTGTCATCCATCGATTGACTGCTCTGATTCCCTGTTGTATTTCTTTTGGTTTTGGATAGTCCTCGAGAGTTCATTTCCTAGATTGGTATTTGGCTCATATGATCCTGCGTCCTAGGTCCTGCCTGAGGGCTGAAGCTGTTTGTCCTCAGATCGAAGAACTCCCTTTAGTGATTCTTGTAAGTTTGGTGTGACTTTTACATATTCCCTTAGTTTCTGTTTATCTGGAAATGACCTAATTTCACCATCATATTTGAATGAGAGTTTTGAAGGATATATTATTCTTGGCTTACAATTTTTTTCTTTCAAGATTTTATATATGTCATCCCACTGCCTTCTTGCCTGCATGGTTTCTGCCAAATAATCTGAGCTTAGTCTTATTGTTTCTCCTCTGTATGTGACTTCTTGTTTTTCACGAGCTTCTCTCAGGATTCTTTGTTTGTCTTTGGTTTTGGCGAGCATGAACATGATATGCCTTGGTGATTTTCTTTTGGGGTCTCTTCTGTACGGGGTTGGTTGAGCTTCTTGGATGGCCAGCTTTTCATCTTTCATGATATTGGGGAAGTTTTCTGTCAGCAGTTCCTCAATGATCCTCTCTGTGTTTTCTGTTTTCTCCCCCTGTTCTGGGATGCCAATCACTCGTAAATTTTTGCTTTTAATTGTGTCCCACATAACTCTCAGGGTCTCTTCATTTTTCTTTGTTCTTTTTTCTGAGCTTTCCTGAAACAGTGTTGTATCCAAGCATTTGTCTTCAGTTCCAGTGATCCTGTCTTCCACGGTTTCAAATCTGCTTCTCAGCCCTTCTATGACATCATCCATTTCTGAGATCTTGTTGTTTATCTTTTGGATTTCTAATTGTTGTCTTTGTATAATTTCTAGTTGTGAATTTATTTTGGCATTTTGTTCCTGCATCATCTTCATGAATTCTTCCAATTTTTTGTTTGTATTTTCCATGAATTTGTCTATTTTTTTCTCATGTTTGTCAGCTTTTTGCCTCAGTTCTTGGACAATTCTGAGTATTAAAGATTTGAATTCCCTATCAGGTACTTCTAGTTCATTTTCTTCCAGAAGAGTGTCATCTGGTGTTTTAATTTGGATGCCTACTGGAACCATCCTGTCCTGTTTTTGTAAATGTTTTGATGTTGTTTGCTGTTTTCGGGGCATTCAGTAGGTATTTCGTTCGTTTATTGGTTGTAGATTTGTTTATTTCGTCCCTTTTTTTCAGAAAAAAAATTTGAGTATGTCTGAGCAGGCAGACTACATGCTCTTTGTTGTTTGCTCGTCTGTGTGCTCAATTCTTTTCACCTCTTTCTATAACTGGCAGGTTCAGTCACTCAGATATGGTACAGCAGGGCAGGTCTAGCTGAAGAGGAGCCACTGGGACGGGTTGTTTGTGGCACTCACTACAGCCACCAGGGCGGGTTGGTAATCAGTGCTGGGCAGATTCCAGTAGGCCGTGCCTGCAATGCTCGGTGGTGTGATGTCAAGCACACGGTGCAGGTAGGCAGGATGCAGCGGGGAGATGGTTATGTGTGGAGCTAAGCGGCTGTTTTGTCTCCCATTGGAGGCTCCATAAGGCTGCTTTCTCCTACCCCTGTTTGCCGGTCTCCGATAGGAGCCCAAGATGGTGGATCCGTGCTGCGTTAGCTGGTAGGGGACCTCTGCATGAATCTCTCCTCCCTCTCCATTCTCTTTCAGTATTCTTACTGCATTTGGCGCTCGGCTGAGTTCTTTATCTCTT
Organism: Dugong dugon; assembly: GCA_030035585.1. Lineage (NCBI taxonomy): Eukaryota > Metazoa > Chordata > Mammalia > Sirenia > Dugongidae > Dugong > Dugong dugon. The sequence continues at coordinate 35,735,137 of CM057460.1, read as the reverse complement.
CATTTGATATTCTAGGGTTTCAGGATTGTTGCATTCTCTGTTTGGCTTAGTTCTTCGGATCTTTGCTGTGGAGGGATGGTGTGGTGCTTCTGCCCTGAACGCCATCTTGCCAGAACTTATTATTTACTTTCTTACAGCACCTGAAGGCTTCCGTTGCAGCTCTCTTTCTACTTGTTCCAGTTGTAGGGTTAATGTTTTGATTGTGGCCCTTTCTTCTTTTTGAATGTGTGCATTTATTGCTATAAGCTGACCTCTGAGCACTGCTTTTGCTGTGTCCCAAAGGTTCTGGTAAGATGTGTTTTCATTCTCATTTGATTCTATTAATTTCTTTATTCCATCCTTAATTTCTTCTGTAACCCAGTAGTTTTTGAGGAAGGTGTTCAGTTTCCATGTGTTTGATTTTTTTTCCTTGCTTTTTGTGTTGCTGATTTCTACTTTTATGGCTTTATGGTCTGAAAAGATGCTTTGTAATATTTCGATGCTTTGGATTTTTTTAAGGCTTGCTTTATGGCCTAATATGTGGTCTATTCTGGAGAATGTTCCATGTGCGTTGGAAGAGAAAGCATACTTGGCTGCTTTTGGGTGCGGTGTTCAGTATATGTCTATGAGATCAAGTTGGTTGATTTTAGCATTTAGCTCTTCTGTATCTTTGTTGAGCTTCTTTCTGTATGTTCTGTCCTTAAACAAAAGTGACATGTTGAAGTCTCCTACTACTGTTGTGGGGCTGTCTATCTCTCTTTTCAGTGCTGTTAGAGTTTGTTTTATGTATTTTGGAACCCCGTCATTGGGTGCATAAATATTTATTACAGTTATGTCCTCCTGGTCTATTGACTCTTTAATCATTATATAGTGTCCTTCCTTATCCTTTGTGGTGGATTTTACTTTAAAGTCTATTTTGTCAGAGATTAATATTGCTACTCCTGCTCTTGTTTGAGTGTTGTTTGCTTGATATATTTTTTTCCATCCTTTGAGTTTTAGCTTGTTTGTGTCTTTAAGTCTAAGTTGTGTCTCTTGTAGGCAGCATATAGACGGATCGTGCTTTTTTATCCAATCTGCCACTCTCAGTCTCTTTATTGGTGCATTTAGTTTGTTTACATTTAGCTTAATTATTGATAGATATGAGTTTAGTGCTTTCATTTTGATGTCTTTTTTTGTGTGTTATATAGAGCTTCTTTGTTCCCCATATTTTTCTGTACTGAGTCATTTTTCTTTATGTATTTTCATCTTTTTCATTGTTGTTGATTTTGAGTTTGATGAGTCTTCATATCTTTCTAGTTTTTTATTTTGATTTGTAGGATTGTTAGTTTCCTTTGTGGTTACCGTAATATTTACCCCTATTTTTCTAAGTTTATACCATTGTTTTATTTCTTTCTATCGCCTTGACTTCACCTACATATGAAAAATCTATGTCTACGTTTTTTAAGTCCCTCTATTTTGTTTTAATGTCCTTTTTTACATATTGCTATCTCTGTTTCCCTATTTTCAACTTTTTAGCTTTGTTGTATTTTTGTGACTTCCCTATCTGAGTCTATATCTGGTCGCTCTGTATTGTCATCTAGTCTTGCATTGTTATTTGATGTTATTGATTTTCTAACCGGAGCACTCCCTTTAGTATTTTTTGTAATTTTGGTTTGTTTTTTGCAAATTCCCTAAACTTTGTTTATCTGGAAATGCCCTATTTTCACCATCATATTTGAGAGACAGTTTTGCTGGATATATAATGCTGGCCTGGCAGTTGTTTTCCTTCAAGGCTTTATATATGTCGTCCCATTGCCTTCTTGCCTGCATGGGTTCTGCTCAGTAGTCTGAGCTTAATTTAACTGACCCTCCTTTGTAGATGACTTTTCTTTTATACTTAGCCACTCTTAAGTTTCTCTCTTTATCTTTGGTTTTTTGCAAGTTTGATTATAATATGGCTTGGTGACCTTCTTTTGGGATCTACCTTATGTGGGGTTCGATGAGCATCTTGGATAGATATCTTCTCATCTTTCATGATATCAGGGAAGTTTTCTGTCAGCAAATCTTCAACAATTCTCTCTGTATTTTCTGTTATTCCCCTCTGTTCTGGTACTGCAATCACTTGTAGGTTATTTCTCTTCATAGATCGCCACATAATTCTTAGAGTTTCTTCATTCTTTTTAATTCTTTTGTCTGATTTTTCCTCAAATAAGTTGGCATCAAGTGCTTTATCTTCAGTGTCACTAATTCTAACTTCTACTCCCTCAATTCTGCTCCTATGACTTTCTATTAAGTTGTCTAACTCTGAAATTTTATTGTTAGTCTTCTGGATTTCTGGTTGCTATCTCTCTATGGATTCTTGCTGCCTATTAAATTTTGTCATTATTCTCTTGAATAACTTTTCTAAGTTCTGCTGCTACTTTGTGTGTTTCTTGGAGGTCTCTACGTTTTGTAGAATTTCCTTTCTAAGTTCTTGAAGAGTTCTGTATATTAATCTTTTGTATTCTGACTTTGGTAACTCCAAGAAATTCTCTTCTAGAGAATTTATTGATTCTTTATTTTGGGAACTTGCTGAAGTCATCATGGACTGCCTCTTTGTGTGATTTGATATTGACTGTTGTCTCTGAGTCATCAATAAATTATTATAATTTTATTTTATATTTGTTTACATGTCCTAGCTTCTTATTTTGTTTTGTTTTGATATGCCCAAATAGGCTACTTGTGTGCACTAGTTTGATTATTTGCATCTTTGAAGCTCTCATGTTCTGTCACCAGGTAGTTATGTCTGTAACTAAGTATGTGCACCCAGGAGTCCGTTAAATTTTCCTGTATGGATTCAGCTCAGCTGTCCAGGCAGTTGGTCACAAGTGTGGTGCAGGCTCTCACATGCAGTCTTGGATTGTCATGGGTGCTTGGAGTAGGCACAGGTATCTGACTGCAGTAGGGAGTCACGCACTGAGCAAGGCAGGGGCCTGATGGCTGCACCTGAGTTTCTGAAAGGAAAGTGTGTCCCTGTTCCTCAGAGTGAGTAGGTAGGTGAGTTTTGCAGCTGGAGTGTAAGCACCCTACTCTGTTGGCTGTACAGACTAGGGGGAACCACTTATTCTTGGACCCCTGTAGCAGGTGGCTAGTTGGCATGGGTAGAGCCACCAGTCCTCAAGACCCTGATGTGGACAGGTAAGGCACCTGCTTAAAGGGTAGAGCAGTGTCAAGTGTCACAAATCTGCCACTTCACAGCTGAATCAGTTGAAGTTAGACTTCAGGTGTTTACCCTGTTGTATTGTGGTAGTGAGGGCTTACGCTGTTGAGATGGGTCCACACAAGTCTATGCAGGGGTGGAAGGCACTCAAATCTGAGGACCCCTTATGCCTGTGGCTAGGCAAAGGAGCTGTACCAACCCTGAGTTAGTGGCTTAGGGGATCCAGTAGCTTATTTTTTCCCTATTTCTTAATTTGTTCCCTCTCCAAGGCCAGGAGAATGGGTCAGGGCACATTATGGGATCTACTTCCAACCCAGGGGACTCAGAGATCTCTGAAGCTGGGAGGACCGGTGCAGAGCAGGAAGGGAGGAGGTAAATGGGAGAGAGGTTTTTCCCAAATGCTTTTTTTTTTTTTTTTTAATCCCTGCGAAAGGCCACTCGCATCTACTTATCTTTAACCACTTAGGTGCTGCTTTTCACTGATTTGGAGCGTCCAAGCAGAATCTCTCGATGTGGAAACTGCCTCCCGATTAAGTGCATGGAGCTGTATGCCCACCTCACTGCACACCTGGAGCCAGTCCGGGTTGAAGAGCTGCAGCTCCCACAGAGTCAAGTCTGGTAACTCCTCACTTCTTCCAGACCGTCTCTCTCTCCCCCCACCATTCAGTTGAATTCTTCAACTTTGCCTTGTTCAGGGCTCCTAGATATTCGTATACAATCAAATCACTTGTTTTTCCTGGTCTTTGTTGTAAGAGGGATATAGGAAGCTGTCTGACAACTCTGCCATTTAGACCCCACCTCTCCCAGTAAGCAATTCTAATTGGCTGTTTAGTGTAGATGAACTTCATATAATAAAGGGGAGTGTAAAGAAAGATATGAGTTCTCTCCTTAATTAATTTAAGGTTGTAATTGAAAACAACTATCCCTAATTACAGGAATAATAAAAAAATTTTTTTTTTAATTGTAACTTTTAGTGTGCAGTTTGGAGCTCGTCTTTTAAAATTTCATAGATCAATTTATTAAAACAAGAATGACTTTTTTTAAAGATAGGTAGATAGATGGATGGGTAGATAGATAGATAGACAGATGTTGTTTAGTCAACTCTGACTCATGGCAACCTTAGGTACAACAGAATAAAACACTGGTCCTAAGTCATTTTCCCACCACACGTCTGAAAATTTGTCCTCCTGTAGTGACTTGCATGTTGCTATGATACTAGAAGCTTTGTCAAGGTATTTCAAATACCAGCAGGGTCACCCTTGGTGGACAGGTTTCAGCTGAGCTTCCAGATTAAGACAGACTAGGAAGAAGGCCCTGGTGGTTTACTTCTGAAAAAATTAGCAGGTAAAAACTTTAAAAGTAGCAACAGACATTGTCTAATGTACTGCCAGAAAATAATCACCTCAGGTTGGAAGGCCCTCAAAACACGACTAGGGAAGAGCTGCCTCCTCAAAGTAGAGTGGACCTTAATGACTTGGATGGGGACCCTCATTTGCTAATGTGGTAGTGACTCAAAATGAGGAGAAACAGCTGCAAACATCCATTAATAATCAGAACATGGAATGTACGAAGTATGAATCAAGGAAAATTGGAAGTATTAAGAAATGAAATGGAGTGCATAAAGACTGATATCCTAGGAATTAGTGAACTGAAGTGGACTGGTATTGGCTGTTTTGAATCTAACTCTCAATATGGTCTACTATGCTGGGGAATGACAAATTGAAGAGAATGATGTTGCATTCATTGTCAAAACGAACACTTCAAGTTCTATGCTGAAGTACAACACTGTCAGTGATAGGATACTATCCATACACCTACAAGGAAGACCAATCAATAAGACTATTATTCAAATTTACACACCAACCACCAAGGCCAAAGATGAAGAAATTGAAGATTTTTACCAACTTCTGCAGTCTGAAGAGGCCTGGTGGTGCAGTGGTTAAGAGCTACAGTGATCTATGGCTACTAACCAAAAGGTAGGCAGTTCAAATCCACTAGCTGCTCCTTGGAAACTCTATGGGGCCGTTCTACTCTGTCCTATAGGGTTGCTGTGAGTTGGCATTCACTCGATGGCTACGGGTTCTGCAGTCTGAAATTGATGAAACATACCATCAAGATGCATTGATAATTGCTGTTGATTGAGATGTGAAAGCTGGAAACAAAGGAGAAGGATCAGTAGTTAGAAAATATGGCCTTGGTGATAGAAATGACACCAAATCACATGATAAAATTTTGCAAGACCAATGACTTCTTCATTGCAAATACCTTTTTTCCACAACATAAATGGCAACTATACACATGGACCTCACCAGATGGAATACGCAGGAAGCAAATCGACTACAGCTGTGGAAAGAAACAATGGAGAAGCTCAATATCATCAGTCAGAACAAGGCCAGGAGCCTACTTTGGAACAGACCATCAATTGCTCATACACAAATTCAAGTTGAAGCTGAAGAAAATTAGAACAAGTCCACGAGAGCAAAAATATGACAGCGACTACAGACCAGCATCTCAGGAATAGATTTGATGCATTGAACACTAATGACCAAAGACCAGATGAGTTGTGGAATCATATCAAGTACATCATACATGAAGAAAGCAGTAGGTCATTAAAAAGACAGGAAAGAAAGAAAAGACCAAAATAGATATTAGAAGAGACTCTGAAACTTGCTCTTGAATACAAAGTAACTAAAGTGAATGGAAGAAATGATGAATTAAAACAGCTGAACAGAAAATTTCTAAGGGCGGCTCGAAAAGACAAACTAAAGTATTATAATGAAATGTGCAAAGACCTGGAGTTAGAAAATGAAGAGGACAGAACACACTAGGCATTTCTCAAGCTGAAAGAACTGAAGAAAACATTCAAGCCTTGGATTGCAATATTGAAGGATTCTATGGTGAAAATACTGAACGAAGCAGGAAGTATCAAAAGAAGATGGAAGGAATACATAGTCACTGTACCAAAAAGAACTGGTCGACATCCAACCGTTTCAGGAGGTAGCATATGATCAAGAACCGATGGTACTGAAGGGTGAAATCCAAGCTACACTGAAACATTGGCGAAAACAAGGTTCCAGGAATTGAAAGAACACCAACTGAGATGTTTCAGCAAATGCATGCAGCACTGGAGGTGCTCGCTCCTCTATGCCAAGAAATTTGGAGGACAGCTGCCTGGTTAATGGACTATAAGAGTTCCATATTTTTGCCTGCTTCAAAGAAAGGTGATCCAACAGAATGTGGAAATTATTAAACAATATAATTAATATCACACCTAAATAAAATTTTGCTGAAGATCATTCAAAAGTGGTAGCAGCAGTACATTGACAGGGAACTTCCAGAAATTCAAGCCAGATTCAGAAGAGGACATGGAACAAGAGATAGCAGTGCTGATGTCAAATGGATGTTGGCTGAGAGGAGAGGATACCAGAAAAATGTTTACCTGTCTTTTATTGACTATGAAAATGCTTTTGACTGTGTGGATCATAACAAATTATGGATAACTTTGAGAAGAATCGGAATTCCAGAACATTTGACTGTGCTCATGAGGAACCTGTCGTTCGATAGTTGTTCGAATACAACAAGGTGATACTGTGTGGTTTAAAGTCAGGAAAAGTGTGTGATGTTTGTATCCTTTCACCATACTTATTAAATCTGTATGCTGAGCAAATAATCCAAGAAGCTGGACTATATATTGCACCTCAGCATAAAGAAAATATAAATCTTCACAAATGGATCAATAAACAACATCATTATAAACGGAGAAAATATTGATGTTGTCAAGGCCTTCATTTTACTTGGATCCACAATCAATGCCTTTGGAAACAGCTGTCAAGAAATCAAACTATGTATTTGCATTGGGCAAATCTGCTGCAAAAGACCTCTTGAAAGTGTTAAAAAGCAAAGATATCACTCTGAAGACTAAGGTGCACCTGACCCAAGCCTTGGTATTTTCAAACTCCTTATGTGCATGAAAAAGCTGGACAATGATTAAGGAAGACAGAGGAAGAATTGATGCCTTTGAATTATGGTGTTGGTGAAGAATATTGGATATACCATGGACTTCGAGAAGAACGAACACATCTATCTTGGAAAAAGTACAGCCAGAATGCTCCTTGGAAGCAAGGATGATGAGACTTTGTCTCATTTGCTTCAGATATGTTAACAGGAGAGACCAGTCCCTGGAGAAGGACATCAAGCTTGGTAAATTAGAGGGTCAGCGAAAAAGAGGAAGATGTGTTTGACACAGTGGCTACAAAGACAGGCTCAAGCATAGCAATGATTGTGAGGATGACAGGATGACACAGTGTTTCATTCTGTTGTACATAGGGTCGCTACGAGTCAGAACTGACTTGAAGGCACCTAACAACAACAAGTTGCTCTCACTACTGTCAGCATATTTGAGTCCATTGTTGGGTCTATTGTGCCAATCCTTCTCATGGAAGTCTCCCTTGCCATTGATGGCCCTCTACTTCACCAAACTTGATGTCCTCCTCCAGCAATTGATCCTTTCTGATTACTTGTCCAAAGCAAGCCAGTAGGACAATGTTCTGCTGTTGTCCAAAGTTTTCATTGGATAATTTTAAGAAGTAGATCACCAGGTCTTTTTTCCTAGTCTGTATTGGTCTGAAAGCTCCGATAAACTTTGTCCACCATGGATGACCCTGCTGGTATTTGTAATACTGGTGGCATAGCTTCCAGTATCATAGCAACATGCAACCCCCTACAGTATGACAAACTGCCTGATGGGCAGTGGTCTTTTATTCTAGTGCATGTTTATTCTGATACAATTCAATGCTCATTGATTCTTGTTCCATTCTTTCATTTTCTGCCTTGCTACCTTGAAATGTAATTCCAGAAGATTACTCACATGTAGACCCCTCAGTCAGTTTCCATGACAAGTTAGGTGCCTTCATTCAGTGACTAAGAATCCATATACCTTTCTTCCTTGGAGATGTATGTTCTTCTAGTTGAATAATCTAGACTGAAAATTTAAAACTGTTTAAACCTTCTCATGAATGTGCAGCACACACTGGTTTCAATTATCTTGTTCTCTTCCATGCTTTCTTGAATTCCTTGTCCCACTGCCACCATCTTCCTGATCCACTCAATTTGCTAAAGGGGTGCTCTCTTGATTGAAAGGACTTGCATGTTCAAGCACCATTGCTCTGAGAATGAATCAAAAAAATATGTTTTTGAACATAGTATGAATAGGCACAAATGATTGAGTGCTTGACCGCTAACCTGAAGAAAGTCCTGAAGATCTGCTAATGAAAGGCTTGTTGTTGTGTACAATCAAGTCTAATCTGACTCGTAGTGATCCTTATGACAGAGTAGAACTGCCTCATAGGGTTTTCTAGGCTGCAGTCTTTACGGAACCAGATGGTCAGTTCTTTTCTCCTGTGGAGTCACTGGTTGGGTTTGGACCACTGACGTTTCAATTAGTAGCCTTGAAACCCCAATGGAACATAGTTCTACTCTGCAGACAGGGGGAGCATCATAAGTCAGAATCAACTCTACAGCAACTGATTTGGGTTTTTGGTTTTATGGATAGAGAATATAGGGCTAGAGCCACCTGTGATATAAAGTTGTGACAGTGTTCACAATGTGCTCACAGTATGTGCCAGTGGTGTTTTGTCTTATTTTTTAAAACATCCTTAATCTAAAAATGCATAAATTTCAATTTGGAGAAAACTGGTCACACAGCTTAATCTTGCAATGCAGCCGTGCTTTTTTCTTAAAAGTAGTTTGGCAATGTAACAGAACTAAATGAATCCCTGAACTCTCACACCTCAAAAGTATGATGCTTTCTTAGAAATCAATGTAGAGGTCTCTAGTCTTGTAATCCCAAACCAAAATATTTAGCTATATAGTCATATGGCTAATTAATATGAATATGAATATTTTTCAGTCATTTATGGTTTTTTTTAATTAACTTGCAGTATTATTATAAAAATAAACTGAAATATTATTGTATGGAAAAATAGAATCCAGTCAGCCCCAAATAAGTATTAATTTAGTAGTTACCTGTTTAATTGCACATTGTTTTGACCTAGAGAGACCTATACTAGAAATTTCAAGCCCTGCTCCAATCCTACTCCTCACCCCACCTCCATTCATCACTATGAATCTAAGTTAATTAAATTTACTTAATTTTTAAATCTATACTTTGAATGCTTAGAAACACACAAAATCTATTTGATTACCAAAAAGATTAGCAAGTTATTTCCGATTTAGTTTGAAAATGTAGGATTCAATTTCTGTTTTTACATGTATCAGTTTATTTTTATTTTTTCCACTAGATCATGTTTAAATGATGATTATTACTAGAAATTTATACCTTCAAATAGAAACTGCTAGCTATAGTGGAAAGAGAAACAGGCATATCACAACTGAATTTGTTGTAGTTCGACCAATGTCTAGTGTTCGTCAATGATTTTAGAGGGAAAGCATGAAAGAGAGCAGCCTGGGATGTGGGAGAATTCATTCAGTTAGTTGGCATCTAATTTTTTTCCCCCAAATGTCTCAGTATCTTTTTTAACATAGCAATTTGTAATCTTAGTTTAAACACTTTCAATTTTGAAGCTCTAATTATAGTTTATATAATTCATGTTTTCCAAAGAACTGTTTCTTTTTACATAGAAACATTTGCATATTTCTTTCAGACATTTAAATATATCAGCATTGGTAGTGGAAAAAAAAAATCCTTATAATAACCTTATAATAGCCTTGCTGAAGGAAGCAGAAACCATGTATTAGAAGTTTCAAAAAAACCTAATTTTGAAATTTGACTGCATCATTTTTAGTGGGGTTTCATAAATGTAAAATGCATGTTTAAGCAAAAATTTATGATGTTTGCAGCCAGGAAAGCAACAATAATCACAGCTACATAGTATTAAATTCAGAAATTATGGTGATTATGGATATTTGACAACCTGACAATTGCCTATTGCTTATAATTTCATTTTATGATTTTCATGAAGGAAAGCTACTAATGTATTCTTTGGCACTTAACTTGGAGAGATTTCATCCTTCAATGTCAAGTTATTTTACATTTTTGCCCTTTTCAGTATTTATTTTAGAGTCTCATGCTATCAAGGCAAATAGAAGAGCTTTTGGAAATCACAAGAGTGACAACTGACACTGGAGGTAAACTATGTACCTTGTAAATCATGGGATGACCACAGCTAGGCCTTTTGTCCTTTAGAAGGAATTATAGTCTATTTACAAGTTTGTTATCTGTCAAGTGGGAAATCAAATCTCATTTTATATAGCACTGTTCATGGATAAATCATCCCAAAATGTTATAAAATTGATTTATAAGGAGTGTGTACAAATAGAAGGTGACTTGTGCAAATCATTTGAGTGTTTCAAGGAAAGATAAATAGATTAGCTGGATTATTTAAGCACACTCTACTCTTAATTGAATATAATGATAAGAGCTAATTCATCTATTGATGAGCTCAGCTGTTAACCAAAAGATAGGCAGTTTCAATCCACCAGCCTCCTTGGAAACCCTATGGGGCAGTTCTGCTCTGTCCTATAGGGTCGTTATGAGTTTGAATAGACTTGACAGTAACGAGTTTGTTTGTTTGTTTTTTTAATATCTAAATTACTTGTAATTTCATTATCATTATTTTCAATATCATCATAAGCTATAAACATGTATTGATCTCTTACGTGTACAAAGCGTGTGCACATGTGTATAAAGGGCATGTGCATGTGGAAATAGACACAAGTATAATGTATATGAAGCCCTGGGACTGAAAAGCTAAATACACGATCCCTGCCATCAAGAAGCCACAGAACTAGGGTCTAGCTTTGCGTATTTGCACAAAATATATTCTGAAAGCAAGTTCAGCATAATCTGGGAAGCAGCCTAGAATGTAGGTAGTTCAGAGCATGGACTCTGGAGCCAGACTGCCTCAGTTCTTTATCTGCAAAATGGGGATGGTAATAATGCTTACCTCATAGGGCTGTCAGGAAGATTGAATGAGTTAATATTTGAATCACAGTTAGTGTCTTAAGTGCTGTATGTGTTAAATAAATAAAATAAAAAAAGGTCACTTAATATTTTAAAATGGGATTATAGTTTTCCATAGAAGGTGTCATGGATTGAATTATGTCCTCCCAAAAATGTGTGTATCAGTTTGGCTGGGCCATGATTCCTCGTATTGTGTGATTTTCCTATATATTGTAAATCCTGCCTCTATGATGTTAATGAGGGAGGATGGGCAGCAGTTGTGTTAGTGAGGCAGGACTCAGTCTACAAGATTGGATTGTGTCTTGAGGCAATCTCTTGAGATACAAAAGAGAGAAGCCAGCAGAGAGACAAGGGGACCTCATACCACCAAGAAAGCAGTGCTGGGAGCAGAGTGCATCCTTTGGACCCCAGGTCCCTGTGCCGAGAAGCTCCCAGTCCAGGGGAAGATTGATGAGAAGGCCAACAGAGAGAGAAAAACTTCCCTTGGAGCTGATGTCCTGAATTTGGACTTTTAGCCTACTTTACTGTGAAGAAATAAATTTCTCTTTGTTAAAGCCATCCACTTGTGATATTTCTGTTATAGCAGCACTAAATAACTAAGACAGAAGGAAAGATCACTTAGAGATGGTTCAATGACACAGAGTTTATTGAGGAGGCAAAATTTGAGTTGGATCTTGAAGGTGAAGAGAAGGATAAGGATAGAGGAGGACTTTTCAGGTGACTAGGGCGGGACATGATGTCCTACCAATACAGGCTTGATCCCAAGGCACACCGGGTTCTCAGCAGCAAACATATAAGGAAGAGGAAGATGCTAGGATTGAGGCTACACAAACTGGCCCAGCAACAGGAGTAGCGCCTAAGCAGATTAACCAACAATCAAACTCAAAATGGCCAAGGAGTGTGGCATGGTGAATATGGACATATTCAGAGCTGGGTTTTGATATCGAAGGGGAAAGGTAACTGGGTTTTCCAGGCAGTGGTGTTCAGTGATCACAGATATCACCTTTATGTTTCTGGATGATCAGTCCACTTTGGCACAAGACCTCAGCATCTGTTCACCTTTCACTCTGTGCTGAATTACCAGTGAGCCATGAAACTGGCACCATGAACAGACAAACCAGGCATGCCAGCCCCCACTGTAGCAAGTGTCTCCTTCTCTCTGTTTCCCCACGTAACTTTACATCTTGGCTCATTTCCTACTAAAGGCCAAGCTCCCGAATGCCTCCATTTTGTTTTCACTTTTTGGCTCCATTTATCACTCCTTCTTTCCTTACAGGCAGCACTCTTTTGTGCATGGCTTATATTTATCCAGAGCCCTGGTGGCACAGTGGTTAAGAGATGAGGCTGCTAACCAAAAGATCAACAATTTGAATCCACCATCTGCTCTTTGGAAGCCCTATGGGGCAGCCCTACTCTGTCCTATAGGGTCACTATGAGTCAGAACCAACTCGACGGCAACAGGTTTTATATTTATCCATTCCACATAAAAACTCTGCCCAGTTGAGTTCTGGCCTCTAGGTCCCACCACATAGGCTTGTCTCTGTACCCCTTAGAGGTAAGTCCAAACCCAGCAGCTGGGATTCCTTATGGGAATCGGGGTTTTAATATCCAGCCTACATTGGATGGAAACTGATGAGAGCTAGGTAGGGGACAAGAGCTCCAGCCAAGAAAGCCAGCACTCAGAGCAGAACTTCAGTACTAACAAGGAATTGGGATTAATGTAATTGTTATCACTAAGTTGTATACCTGTAAAAAGTTAAATTGGCAAATGTTGTGCCATATATATTTTTGCAATAATAACAACAACAACAAAACAAAGAAAGAAAGAGTAGCTGCTGATGCTGCTTATGCACAACCAAACACCTCAGGGGATTTGGCTGCTTGGTTTTGAGGTTTAGAGTCATGGTTTCATGGGATATCCAAGATAATTGCTTCTGTTCTACCTCCTAGTAGATTGTGTAGTTCCTGGGGTCATAAAACCTTGCAAATGGCCATCCAAGGAACACAATTTGCCTGGAGCAACAGAGGAGGAAAGAGCATCAAAGATAGGAGGAAATGGAATGTGTGATTAACTGCCTCCATAAACAACTGCCTCCTTTGCTGTGAGACCAGAAGAACTGGATGGTGCCCGGTTACCACTACGGAACGTCTCGGTTGAAGATTCTATAGAATAACCCTGATCAAAAGGGGGAAAATGTGGAACACAATTTAAAATTTCCAGGGAATCCAAACATTCTGGAGCCATAGATATTGGAAGTACCCCAAAACCATTGTCCTGAGATAATCTCTATACCTAAAATTGAAAATATCCCCCGAAGTCTTCTTTAAACCAAATAGTAGTTTAGCTTAATTAGTAAAGAATGTACGTCTTGAGCATTGTGTTCTTTTAAAGAACTATCTACATGGGATTGAACTGATGACAGCAACTCAAAAGGTTAGAGAAGAAACTTGGGGGGCAGTGAGTTCATGTTAATGGTGGAGTAATAACTTGGAAAAGGAGGGTGTCTTAACTATCCAGTGCTGCTATAACAGAAATATCAGAAGTGCATGGCTTTAACAAACAGAAATTTATTCTCTTAGTCTAGTAGGCTAGAAGTCCGGATTCAGGGTGCCAGCTCCATGGGAATACTGATGCCAAGACATATGGAGATTGCCAAGAAATGCCAGGCCCACAGTTGTTGAAAGCAGATAATGACTTTCCCCTAGAGCTGACAGATAAAGCCTTCCACTACAGCTGATGACCTTATTTCAAACTTCTAGCCTCCTAAACTGTGAAAGAATAAATTTCTGTTTGTTAAAACCATCCACTTCTGGTATTTCTGTTATAGCAGCTGTTATGGATTGAATCGTGTCCCTCAAAAATATATTTCAACTTGCTTAGGCCATGATTCCCAGTATTGTGTGGTTGTCCACCATTTTGTGATCGGATGTGATTATCCTATGTGTTAACATCTGTGATGTTAATGAGGCAGGATTAGAAGCAGCTATGTTATTGAGGCAGGACTCAATCTACAGGATTAGGTTGTATCTTGAGTTGATCTATTTTGAGATACTAAAGAGAGACTCCAACAGAGAGGAGAGCGACCTCATACCACCAAGAAAGAAGAACTGGGAATGGAGTGTGGCCTTTGGAGTCAGGGTCCCTGCACTGAGAAAGTCCTAGACTAGGGGGAGATTGATGACAAGGACTTTCTCCTAGAACCTACAGAGAAAGAAAGCTCTCCCCTGGAGCTGACACCCTTAATTCAGACTTCTAGCCTCCTAAACTGTGAGAGGATAAACTTCTCTTTATTAAAGCCGTCTACTTGTAGTGTTTCTGTTATAGTGGCAACAGCTAACTAAGACAGCAGCACTAGATAACTAAGACAGAATTTGGTACCAAGAGTGGGGTGCTGCTGTAATAGATACCTAGGATGTGGAAGTGGTTTTGGAATAGGGTAAAGTGTAGAGGTTGGAAGACTTTTAAGTTGTCTAGTAGTGAAGGCCTAGATTGCCTTGAAGAGACTATTGGTGGAATTATGGACGTCAAAGACAATTCTGGTGAGGGCTTAGAGGAAGTGAGGAGAACTCTAACATCAGAGACGGCACAGATGGCAAGAAGCAGCAGCGGAGAAATGGTGGCAACAGAATAAGGAGACTGGCAGGAGACAGTACAGTAGCCAATCCAGAGAATGAGAGAGCTGAGCCCCTTTGGGCTGAGGCTTACTGGCACAGTAGAGTGCCTCAGGGAACTTATCAGTAAAGCTAGAGAGTTTTGTGACACTTTCTCAAGCAGGACATAGTCCAGGCTGGCCTAAGAGGCCTGAGTGTCTGAGGGGCTGAGAGGCCAAATAACCAGGAAACAGAAGCTGAAGGGGCAAGGAGCACTGGAAGAAGAACTTCCTCTATCTTAAACGGTAGAGCCATGACCTCTGGGGTCTCAGACTGGAACCATGGCCTGCTGGCTCTCAATGGGTGGGGCCATAACCTCCTAGTTTTCAAGGAGTCTACTCTTCACCAACTTGGTTCCAGAGTGTGGGGCTGCCCTTCACGAGTGCCAGGGGAATGAGGCTGGGGCCACTGCCCAAAGCTGAGAGGGCAGGGCTGCCATGTCCAAGGGGCAGAAGAATGGGGCTTGTGGGGGCTGAAGGCGTGGGGTCACCACTCAGTTGGATTAGGAGAATGGGGCCACCCAAAGCCAAGGGGCAGAGTTGCCGTCCCAGTGAGTCTGGAAGGCAGAGTGAAGCCCAGGATCAAGAAGCCTCCACCCAGAATCTGGAGAACATGGCCAACAGCCAGAGTCTGGAGGACAGGGCCATTGCCCAGATGGTCTCAGAGAACAGAAGATTATTTTCAAGCCTTGAGAGCTAATGTAAACTGTTCTGCTGGGATTCGGACTTGCTTGGTACCCATTATTCCTTCTTTCCCTCTAATTTCATTTATAATGGAAATGTCTACCTTGTGCCTATTCCACCATTGTACTTGAGAAGCAGGTAGCTTGTTTTCTGGATTTCATAGGTTCAAAGATGAAGAGATATTTTGTCCCAGGATGGAATTTGGACATGGAGTTGATTTAAGACTTTTAGGATCATATGATGGGATGAAAATGTTTTACATGTGGCAAGGATATGAATTTTGGGGGCCAAATGGTGGAATGTCATGGATCAGATTTTGTCCCCCAAAAATATATGTCAACTTGGTTTGGCCATGTTTCCCAGTATTTTGATGTATTGTAAATCCTATCCTGTGCCTGTGGTTAATGAGGCATGATTAGGTCATGTTAATGAGAATTAGGTTATGTTTGTTATGTTAATGAGGTAAGATTAGGATGGGATGTATCTTGAGTCACCACCGTTCACTGTTCTATAAGAGATAAAAGCAGAGAGAAGCAAGCAGAGAGAGGGACCTCACTACTACCAAGAAAGAAGAGCCAGGAGTGGAGCAGTTAAGAAAGAAGAGCCAGGAGTGGAGCAGTTCCTTTGGACCTGGAGTCCCTGTGCTGAGAGCCTCCTAGACCCAGGACAAGATGGATGCCAAACACATGGATATCTCCAAGGAACTCTGGGCCCACAATTGTTGAAAGGAGATAAGGACCTTCTCCCAGAGTTAACAGAGAGAGAAAGCCTTCCCCTATGGTATTTCTGTTATAGCAGTATTAGATAACTAAGATAGAAGGTGAAAGTAGTTGCACAGCTTGAAGAATGTAATCAATATCACTGAATTGTATATGTACAAATTGTTGAATTGGTGTGTGTTTTGCTGTGTACATTTTCAACAACAACAAAATAAAATAAATTGTTAAAAAAAATTGCAGTGGAAACAGCCCTGTCACTGGGCTATCATGGCATAGGAAGGTTGCAGTTCAGGGGTCATAATATAGACTCATCTTTCATGAGCAAGAATTTCATTCCCTATAAGATGTTGGAAATGGGCTCATGTATAATGTAAATAAAGCCAAATTATAAAATGATTGTCCATTTTTACTTTAGGCACTAGAAAGGACTGAGCTCCCAGATGGAGGTAATTTTCTTTATAACTGAAGGGGTCTGGGAGAAGCAGAAGCTAAGGGATATTTATAAACAAAAATGTGGAGGCATATTCCTTCTCATATGCTCATGAGAAATACACAGAGAATCTGAGGGTAGGTCAAAGTAGACTAGCACTGTGAGATAAGTTTAGGGTCATGGATAGCAGGCCTTTAAAATGCCAGGTAAGGCTTATTTTTTGGACAGGGGAGTCACTGAATGTTTTGAACAGTGGTATGTATGAAGATAAACTTAACAAGAAAAAAATACATGTTGCGATAGAATTGATTCCGACTCATGATGACCCCAACTGTCACAGAGTAGCACTGCTCCCTAGGGTTGTTTTGATTGTAATCTTTATGGTGGAAGCAAATCAACAGGCCTTTGTTCTGTGGCTCTGCTGGGTGGGTTCAAACTACAAACTTTTCAGTCAGTAGTCGAGCACAAACCATTTGTACCGCCTGTAAAAACAAAAATTCATTGCCATTAGGCCCATTCTGACTCATAGCTACCGTGTAGGACAGAGTAGAACTGCCCCATATGGTTTCCAAGCCTTGTAATCTTTACAGAAGCAGCCTACCACCTCTTTCTCCTGCAGAGTGGCTGGTTTGTTCAAACCACTGCACCACCAGGGCTCTGATACCACCAAGGGACCCAATATAGCTTAGAGATGAGTCTGATTAGAATACTCTTTTATTCACAGATACAGCATTCTGACTTTTAGCTTTTCTGTGCTTGGCCTTTAGTAGGTATTTAATAAATATTTATGTAATGAAAGTATATAGTAATTAATTACAGTCTCTTTGAGTTAGTAGATAAATTCAAGTTCAATTAATCTAACCCCTTATTTGTTATATTAACTGACCTGACAATTTTGTATGACTATTTCTTGTCATATGGAAAATTCCATATGTACCAAGACTGCACATTTCATTTGATGTGATGGCATTTTCTAATAGTAAGAAATTTTCTGCTTATAATGAGTTGACAAGGAGTTAAATGCCATTTTCTTCTTCCCTTTGCATGCAATGATCACACACTGGTCACAGATATCTAGTCACATAAAATACACATCGCTGGCTCAGAGAGGACTTCCCTACCGCCACAGGCTATGACAATGCTCTATATACCCCATTAGCACTTGTAGTTGTTCAGTGCTGTTGAGTTGGTTCCAACTCATAGCAACCCTATGTACAAAAGAAAGAAACACTTCCCAGTCCTGCTCCATCCTCACAATCATTGTTATGCTTGAGCCCATTGTTGCAGCCACTGTGTCAATCCATCTCATTGAGAGTCTTCCTCTTTTTCAGTGATAGTCTACTTTACCAAGCATGATGTCCTTCTCCAGGGACTGATCCCTTCTGATAACATGCCTAAAGTATGTGAGATGTATTCTCACCATCCTTACTTCTAAGGAGCATTCTGGTTGTACTTCTTCTAAGACAATTTTATTCATTCTTTTAGCAGTTCATGGTATATTCAATATTCTTCGCCAATACCATAATTCAAAGGTGTCAATTCTTCTTTTGTCTTCCTTATTCATTGCCCCACTTTCTCATGCATATGAGGTGATTGAAAACACCATGGCTTGCGTCAGGCACACCTTAGTCTTCAAGGTGTCATCCTTGCTTTTCAACACTTGTAAAGAGGTCTTTTGTAGCAGATTTGCCCAATGTCATGTGTCTTTGATTTCTTGACTGCTGCTACCATGAGTGTTGATTGTGGATTCAAGTAAAATGAAATCCTTGATAACGTCAATCTTTTCTGCATTTATCATGATGTTGCTTATTGGTCCAGTTGTGAGGATTTTTGTTTTCTTTATATTGAGGTGTAATCCATACTGAAGGCTGTAGTCTCTGATCCTCATCAGTAAGTGCCTCAAGTCCTCTTCACTTTCAGCAGGCAAGGATGTGTCATCCACATATCAAAATTAGCACTTATGAATAGACATATGCACACCTATGTTCATGGCAGCATTGTTCACAATAGCAAAACGATGGAAACAACCTCGATGTCCATCAACAGATGAATGGATACACAAACTATGGTACATACACACAATGGAGTACTATGCAACGACAAAGAACAACAATGAATCTGTGAACCATCTCAACATGGATGAAACTGGAGGACATTATGCTGAGTGAAATAAGTCAATCACAAAAGGACAAATATTGTATGAGACCTCTATTGTAAAAACCCATGAAAAAATTCACATGCAAAATGTAACAATCCTTGTTGGTTACCAGGGATGGGAGGGGAGGGGGGGGGAATACTAAATAGGTAATAGATAAGTGGTAACTTGGGTGAGAGGTGAGATAGTACACAGTACAGGGGAAACTAACACAACCTGCACAAGGAAAGGTCATGGAGGCCCTATAGACACATCCCAACCCCCCGAGGGACTGAGTTGTTGGACGGAGGGCTCTGGGGACCATGGTCTCGGGGAACATCTAGCTCAATTGGCATGACACTACTTAAGGGGATAATGCTCTACATTCTACCTTGGTGAGTAGTGTCTGGGGTCTTAAAAGCCTGTGAGCGGCCATCTAAGATACTCCACTGGTCTCATCCCTTCGGGAGCAAGGGAGAATGAGGAGAACAGGATTCAATGAAAAGATTAGTCCAAAGGACTAATTGTCCACAGCTACCAAGGCCTCCACCAGACTGAGTCCAGTACAGCTAGATGGTGCCCGGCTACCACCACTGACTGCTCTGACCAGGATCACAACAGAGGATTCTGGACAGAGCTGGAGAAGGATGTAGAGCATAATTTTAACTCCCCCCCCCCCCCAAAAAAAAAAAAAAAAAAAAAGACCAGATTTACTGGCCTAAAGAATACTGGAGAAACCTCAAGAGTGTGGCCCCCAGACACGTTTTCAGCTCATAGGTGAAGTTACCTTCGAGGTTCGATGTTAAGCCTGGGAGTGGACAGCCCAGTAAAACTAAATGGGACTGAAGAGGTACAGGAGTCCGGTGACAAGGCCAGAAGGCAGAGGGGGAGTAGGAAACTGATGATAAGGAACACAAATTGAATAAGGACACTGTCGATGTATTGTGAGATTGTTGACCACTGTTATAGGGCAACATTTGTAGTAACTATTAAATGGGAGGCTGTTTTATCCTGTAAGCCTTCATCTTGGGCGAGAATGGCAGCACAATTGGAAGAGCATAGTCAATATCACTTAAATGTGTAAGTAAAAAGTTTTGAAATGGTGTTAAAATAAAATAAAATTAAATTAAAAAAAAGAAAAACCAAATGAGACTAAAGAGGTACAGTAGTCCAGTGACAAGGGCCAGAAGACAGAAGGGGACAAGGAAGTCCCCTGGTGATAGGGAACACAAGGTGGAGTAAGGATATTCTAGATGTGCTGTGAGATTGTTAATCATTGTCATAGGGCAACAGGTGTAGTAACTGTTAAATGAAAAACTATTTTGTTCTGTAAGCCTTCATCTTAAGTGAGAATAACAGCACAGTTGGAAGAGCATAGTCAATGTCACTGAACTGTGAATGTAGAAATTTTTGAAATGGTGTATCTTTGGCTATCTGTATTTTCATCAAAAAAAAAAAAACAAAAACAAAAGGTTGAGAATTTAGAGGCTTAATATGTTGTGGGGTTGTTAACCAATGTCATAGAACAACATGTGTACTACTATTTCATGAGAAACTATTTGCTATGTAAGCTTTCACCTGAAGTACAATAAAATATATAAAAAAAAATTAGCACTTATAACTGTGTTTTTAAAATATTTACTGCATGGGTGGTTACTTAGGAATATCTGTCTTTTCTACTAGAGCCTAAACTCCATAATGAGTTATATGTCATGTTCACTGCTGGATCCCCAGTGCTTAGCGCAGCCCCGAAACACAGTAGGTGCTCTGTAAATACTTATTTTTTTCCACATTTTTCTGTTCAAGGAATTGATGTTACAGCAATAAATAAGATAGATGAAAACCTTGCTTTAGGCTGGGTTCTCTAGAACAGCAAAACCAGTGAAGTATATATATATATATATATATATATAAAACCCAAACCCACTGCCATCAAGTCAATTCTGATTCACAGCATCCCTATAGGACAGAGTAGAACTGCCCATAAGGCTTTTAAGACTGTAACTCTTACTGAAGCAGACTTACACATCTTTCTCCTGTGGAGTGGCTGGTGGATTCGAACTACTAACATTTTGATTAGCAGTCAAGGACTTTAACAACTGTGCCAGGACTCCTGTAAATATATAGAGAGAGATTTATTTCAAGGAAATGACTCACACAATTACAGAGGCTGGCAAATCCCAAATCTGTGGATCAGGAAGCAGGCTGAAGACTTCTCACATCCCAAGAACCAGGATCAAGAGAGAGAGCTTTGCTAGAACATCTGTTTATATCATGGATGCAGACTACACCCCCAAGGAAACTTCCTTTTCCAACTGATTGGCTGGTTACATCAGATTACAAAATGGGAAGTGATTACATGGTGTCTACCAAACCACTGAGAATCATAGCCTAGCCAAGTAGACATAACATTAACCATCACAACCCCTCTCTCATGGGGTTTCCATTTGAGGGGAGTAGGGAGAAAGACAGTTGACATATAAACAAATAATATGAAATATACCAGTAGTCATGAACACAATGAAGAAAAATAACAGTCATGGGGGATTCTACTTTAGATAGAGTGTTTAGGGAGGCCATTCCATGGAATCACATTTGAGCAGAACTGGAATGAAGTGAATGGACTAGACAGGTAGATACCTCGATATAGGGGAAATGAAATTCTAGGCCAAGAGTGAATAAATTTTGAGTTGAGCTGAATTCCTTCTTCGTAAGAGATAATGATATATATAAGTGATCACAATTTGTTTAAATTTTTGAAACTTTCTAAACAATGGATAAAGAAAAGAGTTCACTGGCTGGTAGGATCACGTTTTCTTGTAATTGGAATGAAATTATAGGATTGGACACAAATGGGGGCAGATATGGGATTTTGGGGTCTGAAGCTTATATAATTTTGGAGGATTTATTTAAGAAAAAAAGACAAAAAATATTTTACTTTCTTAAATTTTACCAAAGCATATGACCAAGGGAACATATTGCCAGGGCCTTTGAAAGTGAGATACTCTAAAACTTCAGCTTCATTAACGTTATGGTGCATCCATCTCTGGATGAACTATGCATCCAAGAGAAAAAGAAATCATTATTCTTTCTATTGTCTCTTCTATTTATGACCTAATAAGGAAATGGCAGTTTGAGGTTAACATATTGGTTTTTCTTGGCAAGCACCTAATTAGTAATTGTACAATTCCATTCCAGAATGAGAAAACCAGGCCATTTTGGTGATATGGATACAGTACTTGGGTGAGACTCAAGGGCTCTGATTTTAGTTCTGTCATTTGCTAGCTGTGGGAGCAAAGGTCAAGCCAACCAGCCAATCTGACACTTACTCCCTTTTCACTGAAAGGTTACATCAGAGCAGTGCTTCACTGACCATTTTTAAGGATTTAACCATATTATAACACCACCTATACTATAATTTACTTGTGGTTAAAAAAAAACAAAAACAAAAAAACTCTCAAGTTTTTCTACTCGAATCTATTTAAAGTGCATATATCATATCACTATTGATACTGGAAATAAAAATTAATACTGAAAACCTGGCAAAAAATTTTTATAAAAACTTAACATTACTATTAGAGTCTGGCTACATTTTCTAGCTTGAAGAAATCTTTGAGCCCAAAGACTTTTCTGTCTTTATTATAAGGGCAGATTATCGAACACATAGGATTGGCATGAGTTGGAATCAACTCGACTGCAGCTGGGTTTTTTTTTTTTTTTTTTTTTTTAATCAAATATCAAGCTATTGGTAAAGTCTTATCAACACCAAACGGAGTCCTTTTCATAATGTAATTAATGAATTGGAATTATGAAGTTAACCAATATATTACTTTGCTACTTAAAATTACTTATTGCTATGTCTGGTTAACACTTTTAATAATTTTAGTTACAATTAGAGGTATACATCCAGTCTAGGAAAAACTGAATTATTTAATCTAGTTTGTGACTTAAATTTTTTATTTTAATTTTTTCCATTAAATCAGAGTCAGCAAACAACAGCACAGGTCAAAATCAGCCCACTGGATGTTTTTGTGGATCCCTGGTGGCACAGTGGTTAAGATCTAGGCCTGCTAACCAAAAGGTCAGTGGTTTGAATCCACCAGTCGCTCTTTGAAAACCCTATGGGGCAGTTCTGCTCTGTCTTACAGGGTCGCTATGAGTCAGAAATCGACTCAGTGACAGTGGGTTTGGTTTTTTGGTTTGGCTGTTTTTGTTAGTAAAATTTTATTGGAACACAACCATGCTCATTTTTTTATGTATTGTCTATGGCTGCTTTTGCACTGTAATGGCAGAGTAGTTTAGGAGACCTCAAGGCCTGCTAAAATATTTACTACTGACCTTTTACAGAAGATGTTTGCTGATTTCTGCATTAGAGAAGAGAGTGATTTCCTTAACTTCTGTGACTTGATGGTCTTTATATCTTCTGTGTTTAACACTAGCAGGTTTTCAATTTTTTTTTTTGAATAAAAATAAGCATAAATTTTATACACTTGGATGTCTAATGTAGACCTCAGACTCAATATTTGTAAAATGAAATTCCTGATTTCTCATTGGAAAAAAAATTTCTATCTATACTCAGTGGCATCTCTATTTTTGTCATTGCTCAGGGGAAAATCTTGGCGCCTTCCTACAGTCCTTTTTTTTTTTTTAATTTTATTGTACTTTAGGTGAAAGTTTACAGCACAAATTAGGTTTTCATTAAAACATTTATACACAAATTGTTTTGTGACATTGGTTGCAATTCTCACAATGTGTCAGTACTCTCTCCCTTTCCCTTTATACCCTGGGTTCCCCTTGTCCATTTGTCCAGTTTTCCTTTCCCTTCCTGCCTTCTTGGCTTTGCTTTTGTCCAGGTGTTACCAATTTGGTCTTGTATACTTGATTGAACTAAGAAGCACGTTCCTCACTTGTGTTATTTTGTTTTATACCCATAGCAACCCTACAGGACAGAGTAGAACTGCCCCACTGGATTTCCAAGGAGGTGAGGAATTCTAACTGATGACATCTTGGTTAGCAGCTGAGTTCTTAACCACTGTGCCACCAGGGCTCCGTTTGTTTTATAGACCTGTTTAATCTTTGGCTGAAGGTGGACTTCAGGAGTGGCTTCAATTGTGAGTTAATAGGGTGTTCGGGGATCATAGTGTTGAGGATTCCTCCAGTGTCTGTCAGACCAGTAAGGATGGTCTTTTTTTATGAATTTAAATTTTGTTCTACATTTTCCTCCTGCTCTGTCCAGGACTCTCTATTATGATTCCTGTCAGAGTGGTTGATGGTGGTAGCTGGACACCATCTAGTTACTCTGGGATCAGGCTGGTGGAGACTGTAGTTCATTCAGTCTACTACTCCTTTGGACTTATATTTTTCTTGTGTCTTTGGTTTTCTTCATTCGCCATTGCTTCAGTTAGAATGGGACCAATAGATGTATCTTACATGGCCTCTTGCAAGCTTTTAAGACCCCAGATGCTATTCACCAAAGTAGGATGTAGAACATTTTCTTTAAGAACTATGTTATGTCAATTGACCTAGATGCTTTTTCTTTTTAACCTACATTCAATCCATTGAGAAACTCTTGGCTGTGCCTTACAAATAGATCCAACATCTGCACACTTCTCACCCTACTCCAATGCTATTATTGTTGTTGTTGCTAGCTGCTGTTGAGTTGTTTCTGACTCATGGTGACCTTATATATAATAGAAAGAAACACTGTTCAGTTATGTACAGTCTTCATGATCCTTGGTATGTTTGAGTCCATTGCTGTGACCATCTTTAAAACCACCATCATGTATCTACTGGATTACCACTGGCACCTTCTAACTGGTTTGCCTGCTTCTATCCTTGATTCTCCATAATCTAATTTTAACATATCACCCAGCCATATCATTTCACTTCTCTCCTCAAAACCTTCCATTCTATTCAGAGTGAAATCTAAAGTCCTCATAAGGATCTATAGGACCCACTATGACCTATTCCCTGTTATCTCTCTTGCTATATCTCCTGTTAATCTTCCTTTGCCTCACTCACTCTGCCCCAGCCACACTGGCTTCTCTCTCTTTTCTAACACATAAGACACACTCCCTCCTATTTTCTTCTTCCACCTGGATATTTTCTCACTTTGTCACCTCTTTCAGATATTTGCTCAAATGTTGCCTCTTCAGTGAAGCCTGCCCCAAACACTAAGTTCAAATCGACAGCTTTATTTTAGTACTCTGATTTCCCATTACTTTCTTTCATGTTGCTGTTGTTTTGTCCATAGAACTTATCCTCTTTTAACTTAAAATTTATTTATTTATGTCTGTTGTGTTATTGTCTGTTTCACCTCAGTAGAATTTAAACACCATTAGGATAGGAACATTTGCAAACTTTAGTTACTTCTGTATTTCAAGCTTCTAGAAGAATGCCTAGAATATAGTAGAATATTGATGTATGCTATTTTTTAAAATCCACCATTCATCTGTCAGTTTGTCGTACTGTGGTGACTTGTGTATCGCTATGATGCTGGAAGCTAGGCCACTGGTATTTCAAATACAGTCAGGGTCATCCGTGGTGCATGGCTTCAGTGAAGCATCCAAACTAAGCCAGACTAGGAAAAAGGAACCAGCAATCTACTTCTGAAAAAATTGGCCAGTGAAAACCTTATGAATAGCAGTGAAACACTGTCTGATATAATGCCAGAATATGAGCCTCTCAGGTTAGGAGGCATTCAAAATATGACTGGGGAAGAGCTGCATCCTCAAAGTAGAGTCAACCTTAATGAGGTAGTTGTAGTAAAGCTTTCAGGACTTTTATTTGGTGATGTGGCATGACTCAAAATGAGAAGAAAGAGCTGCAAACATCCATTAACAATTGGACCATGTAATGTAGGCCATATGAATCTAGGAAAATTGGAAGCATTACAAAATGAAATGGAATGCACAAAGATCGATATCCTAGGCATTAGTGAGTGGGAATGGACTCATATTGGTCATTTTGAATTGGACAATCATATGGTCTACTATGCCAGGAATGACATATTGAAGAGGAACGGCATCACATTCATCATCAAAAAGAACATTTTAAGATCTATCCTGAAGTACAATGCTGTCAGTGACAGGATAATATCCATACACCTACAAGAAAAATCACTTAATACTGCTATTATTCAAATTTTCGCACCAACCACTAAGGCCAAAGGTGAAAAAACTGAAGATTTTTACCAAATTCTGCAATCTGAAATTGATAAAATGTGCAATCAAGATGCACTGATAATTACTGGTGATTGAAATACAAACTTTGGAAACAACGAAGACGGATCAATTGTTGGAAAATACAGCTGTGGTGATAGAAAAGATGTCAGAGATCACATGAGAGATTTTTCCAAAACCAATGACTTATTCATTGGAAATACCTTTTTCAACAACATACAGGTGACTGTAAAGGTGGAGCTCACTGAATGGAATGCACAGGAATCAAATCGACTACATCTGTGGAAAGAGACAAAGAAGAATCACACTATCATCAGTTAGAACAAGTCCAAGGAACAACTGTGGAACAATCAATTGCTCATATGCAAGTTCAAGTTGAAGCTGAGGAAAATTAGAACAAGTCCGTGAGAGCCAAAGTAAGACCTTGAGTATATCTCACTCAAATTTAGAGTCCATCACAAGAATACATTTGAAACATTGAACACTAATGACCAAAGACCAGACGAGTTGTTGAATGACATCAAGAACATCCTACATGAAGAAAGCAAAATATCATTAAAAAGACAGGAAAGAAAGGAAAGACCAAAATTTATGTCAGGAAAGACTCTGAAATTTGCTCTTGAACATAGAGTAGTTAAAGTAAAAGGAAGAAATAATGAAGTAAAAGAGCTGAACAGAAGATTTCAAAGGGCAGCTCAAGAAGACAAAGTAAATTATTATAATGAAATGTATGAAGACTTGGTAATAAAACCAAAAGGGAAGAACATATATGCCATTTCTCAAGCTGAAAGAACTGAAGAAAAATTCAAGCCTTGAGTTACAATATTTAAGGATTCTATGGGGAAAATATTGAAAGAAGCAGGAAGCATCAAAAGGTGATGGAAGGAATACACAAAGTCACTGTACCAAAAAGAATTGGTCAGCGTTTAACCATTTCAGGAGGTGGCATATGATCAAGAACCAGTGGAAATGAAGGAAGAAATCCAAGCTGCACTGAAGAAATTGGCAAAAAAAACAAGGCTCCAGGAATTGACAGACTATCAATTAAGATGTTTCAATCAATGGATGCAAGGCTGGAAGCGTTGACTCCTCTATGCCAAGAAATTTGGAAGACAGCTCCCTTGACAACCCACTGGAAGAGGTCCATATCTGTGCCCATTCCAAAGAAAGGTAATCCAACAGAATGTGGGAATTATCGAGCAGTGTCATTAATATCACTTGAAAGTAAAATTTTCTGAAGATAATTCAAAAAGAGTTGCAGCAGTTCATCAACAGGGAATTGCCAGAGGTTAAAGCCAGATTCAGAAGAGGACATGGAACAAGGGATATCATTGCTGCTGTCAGATGGATCTTGGGTGAAAGCAGAGAATATCAGAAAGATGTTTACTTGTGTTTTATTGACTGTGGGAAGGCATTTGACTGTGTGGATCATTACAAATTATGGATAACATTGGAAAAACCTGTAGGGTTGCTATGAGTCGGAATCGAGTTTTTTTTTTTTTTTTTTTTGGTTTTACAGCTCTGAGATTGAAGATGTGTTTTCTTAGTTCCCCACTGTTATGCCCAGACAATGTATTTTCCACTTTCCTATAAAAATCCTGCACTTATTGAGGCGTTTCGTGTGTGTGTTTCAGCATGTATCGTCCTACACCTTATTCATTGCTTTCATCATCAAACATTTTTCTAGAGACTCCTCATCATTCCTTGATGATCTTAGGCTATAGCATCGCTTTACTTCAACCCAACAATTTTCATAATTTTTGCTGGAGTCTACATTCCTCTATAGAGGCATTCATCTGTGTAAATAATAGTGAATTATGGATAATTTTGCAAAGAATGGAAATCCCAGAACACTTACTTGTGCTCGTGAGGAACCTGTATATAGATCAAGAGGCAGTTGTTCCGACTGAAGAAGAGGATACTTCATGGTTTAAAGTCAGGAAAGGTGTGAATCAGGGTTTTATCCTTTCACCATACTTATTCAATCTGTATGCTGAGCAAATAATCTGAGAAGCTGGACTATATGAAGAACTCTGCATCAGGACTGGAGGAAGTCTCATTAACAACCTTCATTATGTAGATGGCACAACCTTGTTTGCTGAAAATAAAGAGGACTTGAAGCACTTACTGATGACAATCAAAGACCACAGCCTTCAGTATGGATTATACCTCAACATAAAGAAAACAAAAATCCTCATAACTGGACCAATAAGCAACATTATGATAAATGGATAAAAATTGAAGTTGTCAAGGATTTTATTTTACTTGGATCCACAATCAACACCCATGGAAGCAGCAGTCAAGAAATCAAATGATGCATTGCACTGGGCAAATCTACTGCAAAAGACCGCTTTAAAGTATTAAAAAACAAAGATGTCGCTTTAAGGACTAAGGTGCACCTGACCCAAGCCATGATGTTTTCAATGGCCTCATATGCATGTGAAAGCTGGACAATGAATAAGGAAGACAGAAGAAGAATTGACACCTTTAAATTATGATGTTGGCAAAGAATACTGAATATTCCATGGACTCCGAGAATAATGAACAAATCTGTCTTGGAAGAAGTACAGCCAGAATGCTCCTTAGAAGCAAGGATGGTGAGACTTCATCTCATGTACTTTGGGCATGTGATCAGGAGGGACCAGTTCCTGGAGAAGGACATCATGCTTGGTTAGGGAGAGGGTCAGGAAAAAAGAGGGAGACCTTCAATGAGATGGATTGACACAGTGTCTGCAACAATAGGCTCAAGCATAACATTGATCATGATGATGGAGCAGGACTGGGCAGTGTTTTCTTTACATAGGGTTGCTATTAGTTGGATCCAACTGGAAGACACCTAACAACAACAACACATTCCTATTATCACCAGTTCTACATCATAGTCTCAGAAGTCATGACTTCTTCCTCTCTCATGACCATTTTCTTAGTTTAAGCTTTGGCACCCTTATCCCTTTCTTCGAGTCTAACTCTAAAATATCAAATGCAAACATCTATCTCTCTTGTTGCAATCTCTCCGTCACTTTCCTTGTTCAATAGTCTTACTACAACAATTTTTCCAATAACATCGTGACCTCTAAGCCAATGATCTCACAAGTTTCTCATTATTTTGTAGTCGGTTTCTGTTCTCCCTTCTCCTTTAGCACGGCTCACATTTCAAGATGCATCATTAGAATCACTCATTTCCTATTATCTTCATACTATTCATGTTGTTACTTCTGTTTGTTAGTCCATAGTCCATTAGTATATCATTGTCTTGAAATACACTTCTATGATTTGCTAGTAATTTCCCTTTCCTGAACTCTCAGATGCTTCATTTACTCATAAACATACTTAAATTTTATTTCTAATCCCATCACTCTAATGAAATTTCTAATGACAAAATGAGCAAGAGGCTCCATGTTGCCAAATCCTGTGATCTAATTTTTTGTCCTTGTCACATTCGACCTCTCAGCAGCATTTGACTTGGTTGACCACTACCTCATCTTGAAAAACTTCCTTGCTTTTTGATATCATCTTCTAGTTTTACCCTTACCTACCTGGCCACTTCATCTTACTCGTGACTACTGGCTACTTTAGACCTTTTATAATACATCCATTACTTAGAATTCAGGGCCTCATTTTGTGTATGATTTTATTTTCCATCTAAACTACACTTAGGTGATGTCATGTAGTTCCAAAAATGTCAGTATTATCTATATGCCAATAAATCCAAATTATATGTCTCTAGCCCAAATTTCTCCTCTGAATTTAGAACAGATCTTTTTGACATCCTCACTTATATGTCTCATAGGAATGCCAAGCTTAACAAGGTCAAACCTAACTCTTGATTTCTCCCTCGTAACCTAATCCCCACCTAAGTACATGGCACCACTATTTTCTAATTTGTTCAATCCTTGCCATTTCTGTCTTTTCTCACCCCTTCCCACAAATTCAATCTATCTGCCACTACTTTAGGTTTTACTTCTAATACATATCTTGAATTCATTCACTTCTGGACCTTCTCCTTAATCCAGCCCACATCCTTTCTCACTTAGATGACTTTGGTAGCCTCTAACATGTATCTGGCCTTTTCTTGTTTCCCTACAACCAGAGTAATCCTTTTACAGTATACATATGATAATACCACTTTCCTTTTTTAAAAGCACCTCTGATTGCACTACAGTTATTGAATCTAATGGGCCCCAGCTAATCTCAGCACTCTCTCTTCCTGTTACGTTCTCCCTTCAACTGCACTGGCTTCTCTTTTGTTCTTTGAACACTCCAAGGGCTATGTGACTTCACAACCTTTACAAAAAAAAAAGAAAATTCCTCGTGTAGCGTCTCCGCAATATTCTTGCTTTCCTTTTCAAAATTGCCTCCTTCTTATCCATCAGTTCTTGGCTGAATATCTTTACCTAAGACAGTGCTTTCTATCCTATTTTACAATCTTATTAAATTCTGCTCCAACTTCCAAACTAACATTTTTTTTTAAATCATAGCAATCTGCTCATTTCTTTTCTAGCATTTATCCAAGCTTTTAATAAGTATTTATTTGTTGATTTTTTTATTATATCCTTTTCCCATTATATGGAAAAATATCTGTGAAGTCAGGGATCATGTGTTTTATTTATCATGGTGTGTCAGGTCTTAAACAGAGTACCTGATATTTAATAGTTTCTCAACAAATATTTTTGAATCATTGAAAACATGTATTTTAATAGAGAAGACATAACTGGTTGGGTTTTATTCTAAGTGGTAAGACTCAACTGGCTGTTACTGGGCTTCGGATTTAATACTAGACATCGAATTTTTACTTAGTATCATTTATTCTAAATTTCAGGAATCTTGTCTAGAATAAGCTGATCCTTCTAGAATTCTCTTTGGATTTTTAAACTGCAACTATAAACTATCAACAAAGATTGTAGTTCTAAATTCCCTCCTTTCTCTATTGTAACTTTATTTATTCTTTATGGTCAAACGTGTATTCCTTCTGAAGACTTTTTTGGCCAACTTTGTCTATACTCAACTCTCTTCCACTGAACTCCTACACCTCTTATTCTCTGTAATAATTAGGGCTTATCATATTCTGTTTTGAATTGTCACTCATATTTTGATAGCATTTATGCCTTGATTCCAAAAGTAGACTATGCTTATTTTCAAATCCTCACAAGTACTTTAGCATACAATAATTACTGACTGCTTTATTATTCAGAAAATTGCACCATCCATCACTTTATTTATGCTGTTTAAAAATGCCACATGAGATTATAATTATCAAGTTAAGTCAGTGATAAACAATTTTACACACAAGTAAATTTACATAAGTAGGATAAGAATATTATTCAAGATAAGGGTATTATGGGGCAATATCCTTTACCAGTCTACAGATATTATTATCTTTCCTCATTAGTCTTCTATCTGTCTTTATTTGGGCTTCAGAGGTATAATTAACTTTGTTTCACACTCATAACAGTTGGTCATTGGAATTTTGAGTAGTTGTGATTTGTGAAGTTTGACACTAGCCCTTAAGCTAGGTGGTTAGCAGAAGACCTTCTGGCACAGATCTTGGCCCCTAAACAGTATTCAATTAATCTTTGCTAAATAAATAAACTTAAGAACCCCCATTTACTAACATGTAACTCATCTGTGGCGGCTTACGTGATGCTGTGATGCTGTAAGCTAGGCCACCGATATTTCAAATACCAGCAGGGTCACCCATAGTGGACAGATTTAAGCAGAGCTTCCAGACTAGACAGAAAAGGAAAAAGGATCAAGCAATCTACTTCTAAAAAAAATGGCCGGTGAAAACCTTATGAATAGCAGTGGAACATTGTCTGATATAGTGCTGGAAGATGAGCCCCTCAGGTTGGAAGGCACTCAAAATACATCTGTGAAAGAGCTAACTTCTCTCAAAGTAAAGTTGACTTTAATGATGTGGATGGAGTAAAGCTTTTGGGACCTTGATTTGCTGATGTGGCATGACTCAAAATGAGAAGAAACAGCTGCAAACATCCATCAGTAATCAGAACATGGAATGTATGAAGTATGAATCAAGGAAAACTGGAAGTAATCACAAATAAAATGGAATGCTTGAAGTTAGATATCCTATGCATTAGTGAGCTGAAATGGACTGGTATTGGTCATTTTGTATTGGATGATTCTATTGTCTACTATGCTGGCTGTGATGGTTAAGGTTGTATGTCAACTTGACTGGGCCATAATTCTTAGTTGTTCGCAAATTATGATGTAGTTTGGCCACTATGTAAAGAGATAATCACCTCCATAATGAGATCTGATGTAATGTGATCACCTTCCTGATGGGATCTGCTGTGAGTAGCCAATCAGTTGAAGAAGAGTTTCCTTGGAGGTGTGGCCTGCATCCAATATGTGTGGATTTTTTCACAAAGTTTGCTGGCTTTTGTCTGCCTTGAGTCCTTTGCTATAAATCTCTCTCTCTCTCTCTCTATATATATATATATATATGTATATATATGTATACATCCTTCACTGATTTTCTCCTTTAAAGAACCCAGTATAAGAAGTTTGGTAACAAGAGTGGTTCTAGAGAAACAAAATTGTAAGGATGAATTTTCTAAATTCGTTCTCAAGTCTAGTTATTCTTAAAGATGTTGATGACTCTGCTTCCAGTAGAAAAGAGGGCACTGCTAATCCATGGTGTGAGGTAGCAATAGAAATACATAAAATATCACCATCAATAGATTAGGTGTTGGTGAGAAGTGAGGCTCTGGGTGATCACATATTTGATACTTTTCTATGATTTTGTCAGAATGAGAAGTATAAGGAAGCTAGTTGGTTGACCCTACTTTCACAAGACAAAGTGATGAAAGAAAGGGATG
This sequence comes from Dugong dugon, assembly GCA_030035585.1. NCBI lineage: Eukaryota > Metazoa > Chordata > Mammalia > Sirenia > Dugongidae > Dugong > Dugong dugon. The sequence goes on along the minus strand of CM057460.1, from coordinate 35,702,365 downwards.
GGCTCAGAGCTTCAGAGTCAAAGCTCAAGTGCTGCATAAACAACCTCAAAGTTTCCACTTGTGCCTTGAAAGAAAGCCTTATTTCTTGTAGTAACAGAGCTGATATCGCTGAAAGCCAAACTCAGAGTCTTATCGTAAGAGTGGCTGAATTACAACACCAATTGAATTCCCAACCTCAAATGGTGTCTGAAGTTAAAGTGAGGGCATTGATAAGAAAGAAATGGGATCCTGAAACTTGGGATGGGGACTTTGGGCAGATAATCTGGAATCTGGAGACACTGAGCTCTGAAATTCTGTTGAATCTCTCCTGCCAACAGAAACAGCCCTCTCACTCCAGTCTGAAGAGGTTACTCCACCTTTGTCTGCTAAGCCACCCTCCTCTGTAAAACCATTATCCCCTCCACTCACATCTGATGAGATTAACCCAGCTGTGTTTAAAGAGCCTTTGTCTGCGTCATTGCCTGGGGCATCACCTGAGAGACCCGCTTAAAAGACACTGCTTAATATTCTCAAAACACATCCTCACCACCAATTTTGTCTTCTGGACCTATAATGAGGCTTGAGGCCCAGGCATCCTCAAAAGGTGAAGTACAAAGTGTGATCCAGGAGGAAGTACACTATAATCCGAAAGATCTGCTTGACTTTTCTAATATGTACAAACAGAAACCTGGAGACTATGTCTGGGAATGCCTATTAAGAATGTGGGATAGTGATGCAAGGAATATAAAGTTGAATCAGTCTGAGTTTATTGATGCGGGCCCACAAAACACAGATTCTTTGTTCAATGTTTCAGCTCAAGAGGTTAGGAAAGGATCTAATAGTTTATTGGGTTGATTTGCTGAAGCATGAATTACGCAGTGGCCGACAGTAAATCAAGTTGAAGTGCAATACCTGTCTTGGCATACCGTAAAAGAAGGAATCCAAAGTCTTAGGGAAATGTCATAGTAGGCATAGTAGGATGGATTTATCAGGTTAGATACACAGGCCCACACATGGAGTGTCCAGAGGACACACCTTTTCCCACAATGGTGAGGAACAAATTCTTGAAGGGAGCCCCAGCATCCTTGAAGACTGCTATGATTGCTATTTTATGTAAATCAGAATTGACAGTGGGAACTGCCCTAACTGAATTAAGACACCTAACTACACAACTAAATGGGGCTGATTGGAACCTGTGGGGGTAGGAGCCAAGTGGTAGGAGCCAAGTGGTAGGACCCTGTGGGGGTAGGAGCCAATCAGCAAAGACAAGGTGAGTGAGGGTATCATAATGGACAACAGAGTCAAAGCAATAATTAAAAAAATGTGACTTGTATGGACTTATGACATTGGCTACTTAGTCATGTCATCCTGTGGAGTGAAATAGCTGGGAAATATACTATTTACTTTATTTGTACAAGTGGAAGAATTCTAGGTCAGGTGAACAGCAGTCTAACTTGAATCACCAGAATAGAGTCATGGCCCCTCAATCAATTCCCAGGCTTGAATGTGTTTACAGACCCACAACCTCTTTAATGAAGGGGAGGCTGCATCCCACTACACTGCCCAAATTTTTTATACTGTTAGTCTTTCTCTCAGCTTTCCCCAAAGGGATCAATGGCCTTTTATGAGAATGACTATTCATTGGGGAAAAGGAAATAATCAGACTTTTTGGGAATTACTGGATACTGGCTCTGAACTGACACTAATTCCAAGACACCCAAAATGGCATATGGAGGTCAGGTCATTAATGGAGACTTAGTTCAAGTTCAGCTTACAGTAGGTCCAGTGGGTCCCCAAACCCATCCTATAATTATTTCCTCAGTTAAAGAGTACATAATTAGAATAGGTATAATCATCAACTGGCAGAACCGCCACAGTGGATCTCTGACAAGTGGAATAAGGTCTATTATGGTAGGAAAAGCCAAGTGGAACCCTTCAGAACTACCCCTACCTAGGAAAATAGTAAACAAAAAGCAATGCTACATTCCTGGAGAGATTGCAGAGATTAGTGCCACCACTGAGGACTTGAAGGATGCAAAGATGATGATTCCAACCACATCCCCATTCAACTTGCTTATCTGACCTGTGGAAAAAACAGATGGATCTTGGAGAATGACAGCGGATTATCAAAAACTTAACCAGGTGGTGACTTCAAATGCAGCTGCTGTTCCAGATGTAGCTTCCTTGCTTGAGTAAACTAATACATCTCCTGGTGTGTGGTATGCAGCTATTCATCTGGCTAATGCCTTTTTCTCCATACTTGTTTTGAAGGACCACCAGAAACAGTTTGCCTTCATCTGGCAAGGCCAGCAATACTTCTTTATTTTCCTACCTCAGGGGTATATCAACTCTCCAGCCCTATGTCATAATTTAGTCTGCAGGGAACTTGATCATCTTTCCCTTCAACAAGATGTCACACTGCCCCATTACATTGATGACATTATGCTGACCGGACCTAGTAAAGAAGAAGTGTCAATGACTCTGGACTTATTGGTGAGACGTTTGCATGCTAGAGGGTGGGAAATTAAACCAACATAAATTCAGGTGCCTTTCACCCCAGTGAAATTTCTAGGGATCCAGTGGTGTGGGGCATGTCAAGATATTCCTTCTGAAGTGAAGGATAAGTTATTACATCTGGTCCCTCCCACCAATGAAACGGAGACGCAAAGCCTGGTGGTTCTCTTTGGATTTTGGATGCAACATATCCTGCATTTGGGTATGCTACTCTAGTCTATTTATCAAGTGACTCAAAAGCCTGCTAGATTTGAGTGGAGCCCAAATCAAGAAAAGGATCTGCAACAGGTTCAGGCTGCCTTGCAAGCCACTCTGCCACTTGGGCCATATGATCCAACTGATCCAATGGTGCTTGAAGTGTCAGTGGCAGATAGCTGTTTGCAGTTTCTGGCAGGTGAATCACAGCACAGATCCTTATGATTTTGGAGCAAAGCCCTTCCATCCTCTGCAGATAACTAATCTCCTTTTGAGAAACATCTTTTGACTTGTTACTGGGCCTTACTAGAGACTGAATACTTAACCATGGGACACCAAGTCACCATGTGGCAGGAGTTGCCTATCATGAGCTGGGTGTTGTCTGACCCATAGAATCATAAAGTTGGACGTGAACAGCAGCACTCCATGATTAAACGGAAGCGGTATATATGAGATTAGGCCTGAGCAAGATTTGAAGGCACAAGAAGTTTCATGAGGAAGTGGCCAAAATGCCCATGGTCTCCCACTCCTGTCACATTATCTGCCCTCATCCAGTCTGCACCTATGGACTTGTGGGGAATTCCTTATGATCAGTTGACTGAGGAAGAGAAAACTCATGCCTGGTGTACAGATGGTTCTGTGTGATATGCAGGCACTACTCGAAAGTGGGCGGTGGCAGCACTACAGCCCCTTGCTGAGACCTCCCTGACAGACAGTGGTGAAGGGAAACCCTCTCAATGGGCAGAACTTTGAGTAGTGAACCTGGTTTCTCTCTTTTCTTGGAAGGAGAACTGGCCAGATGTGTGACTGTATACTGATTCGTGGGCCGTGGTCAATGGTTTGGCTGGATGGTCAAGGACCTGGAAGGAACATAACTGGAAAATTGGTGAGAACGGGGTATGGGGAAGTGGTTTGTGAATAGAGCACTCTGAATAGGCCAAAGAAGTGAAGATATTTGTGTCTCATGTGAGTGCTCACCAAAAGGTGATCACGGCAGAGGAGTATTTTAACAGTCAAGTGGATAAGATGACACGTTCTGTGGAAACCAGTCATCCTCTTTCCCCAAACACTCCTATCATTGTCCAATGGGCTCATGAACTAAGTGGCCATGGTGGCAGCGACGGAGGTTACGAATGGGCTCAGCAACATGGACTTCCACTCACCAAGACCAACTTGGCTACAGCCACTGCTGAGTGCCCAATCTGCCAGCAGTAGAGACAAACCTGGTGGCAGGTCGATTACATTGGACAGATCCATCATGGAAAGGGCAGCATTTTTTTCTTACTGGAATAGACACTTACTCTGAATATGGATATGCCTTCCCTGCACACAATGCTTCTGCCAAAACTACCATCCATGAACTTACAGAATGCCTTATCCACACAGCATTGCTTCAGCTCAAGGGACTCACTTCACAACAAATGTAGTGCAGTAATGCAACCATGCTCATGGAATTCACTGTTCTCACCATGTTTCCTATTATCCTGAAGGAGGTGGCTTGATAAAACAGTGGAATGGCCGGCCTTCTAAAGACATAATTACTGTGCCAGCCTGGTGGCAATACCTTAAAGGGTTGGGGAAATGTTCTCCAGGAGGCTGTGTATGCTCTAAACCAGCATCCAGCGTATGGTGCTATTTCTCCCATTGCCAGGATTCATGGATCTAGGAATTAAGGGTTGGAAATAGGACTGGCACCACTTGCTATTATCCCTAGTGACCCACTTACAAAATTTTTGCTTCATGTCTCTGTGAACCTATGATCTAAAGGTCTTAATTCCAAAGGGATGAATGTTTCCACCAGGAGACACAACAGTATTTCCTTTAAAGTAGAAGGTAAGAATTTCACCCAGCCACTGTGGGCTCCTCGTGCCTCTGGTTCAACAGGCAAAGAAGGGAGTTATTATATTGGCTGGTGTGACTGATCCTGATTACCAAGAAGAAGTCAGATTGATATTACATAATGAAGGTAATAAAGAGTATGTCTGAATACAGATGATCCCTTAGAACGTCTCTTAGTACTACAACGTCCTGTGAATAAAGTCAGTGGAATACTACGGCAACCCAATTTCGACATGACTACTACTAATGGCCCAGACCCTTCAGGAATGAGGGTTTGGATCGTCCCACCAGGCAAAGGACTATGGCCAGCTGAGGGTAAAGGGACTATGGAATGGGTGTTGGATGAAGGTAGTTCTAAATACCAGCAACAGTCACATAACCAGTTGCAGAAACAAAGACTGTAATTGTTACGAGTATTTCTTTCTTGTATGTGTGCATCAGAGATTTTTTGTTGTTGTTGTTATGGGTTGAATTGTGTCCCCAAAAATGTGTGTTAACTTGGCTAGGCCATGATTCCCAGTATTGTGTAATTGTACACCATTTTGTCATCTGTTGTGATTTTCCTAAGTGTTGTGTATCCTACCTTTACGATGTTAATGAAGCAGGATTAGAGGCAGTTATGTTAATGAGACAGGACTCAATCTACAAGATTAGGTTGTGTCTTGAGTCAGTCTCTTGAGATATAAAAGAGAGAAGTGAGCAGAGAGACAGGGGGACCTAATACCACCAAGAAAGAAGTGCCAGGAGCAGAGATTGTCCTTTGGACCCTGCACTGAGAAGCCTCTAGACCAGGGGAAGATTGATGACAAGGACCTTCATCCAGAGATGACAGAGAGAGAAAACCTCCTGGAGCTGTCACCATGAATTCAGACTTCTAGCCCACCAGAGTGTGAGAGAATAAACTTCTGTTTGTTAAAGCCATTCACTTGTGTTATTTCTGTTATAGCAGCACTAAATAACTAAGACAGTTTTCTTACTTATAAAATATAAGATGTAAACAGAGATAGTGCTTTCTTGGTTGTAAGAATGTTAGTTGTGTCATGTTAGGCACCAGTATGACTTTATAATTGTCTTTATTTAGAGACTGTGTATGGAGATGTGTACTGGTACCAAGTGGTGGACCGTGATGGTTAAGGTTGTATGTCACCTTGGTTGGGCCATTTTTCTTAGTGGCTTGGCAGTTATGATGTACTTTGGCAGCTATGTAATGACGTGATCATCTCCATGATGGAATCTGCTGTGAGCAGCCAATCAGTTGAGGGGAAGTTTCCTTAGTGGTGTGGCCTGCATCCAATATATATGGACTTTCTGGCTTTGCTGGCTCTGGATTCTGCAGCTGGCTTCTCACTGCGACCTCTGGTTCTTGGGACTTGAGTTGGCAGCTTACCTGCCAATCTTGGCATTTATCAGTCTTTACAGTCTGTGAGCCAGTGGTCTGCCAGCTTACCTGCCAATCTTGGGATTTGTCAGCCTCCGCAATCTGTGAGCCAGAGGTCAGCGCTCTGATCTGCTGATCTTGGGTTTGTCAGGCCCTGCAACTACATGAGTCAGGAGAAGCCTCCAGTGTAACCCACACACTTGGATTTTCCAGCCTCTACAATCATGTGAGCCATTTCCTTGATATAGAACTCTCTCTCTCTCTGTATATGTATATATGTATATACACACACGCACCTCATTGATGTTGCTTCTTTAGAGAACCCAGCCTAACATACCAGAAATGACAAACTGAACAGGAATGGAGCCACAGTCTTTGTCAAAAAGAACATTTCAAGATCTATCCTGAAGTACAATGCTGTCAGTGATAAGATAATATCCATATGTCTACAAGGAAGACCAGTTAATGTGGATATGATTGAAATTTACATGCCAAACACTGATGCCAAAGATGAAGAAATTGAAGATTTTTACCAACTACTGCAGTCAGAAATTGATCGAACATGCAATAAAGCTGCATTGACAATTACTGGTGATTGGAATGCAAAAGTTAGAAACAAAGAAGAAGGATCAGTAGTTGGAAAATATGGCCTTGGTGATAGAAACAACTCCAGAGATTGCATGATAGAATTTTACAAGACCAATGACTTATTTATTGCAAATAACCTTTTCTCAACAACATAAACAGTGACTATACATGTAGACCTCATCAGATGGAATACACAGGAATGAAATTTAGTACATCTGTGGAAAGAGACAATGGAGAAGCTCCATATCATCAGTCAGAACAGGGCAAGAGGCTGACTGCAGGACAGATCATCAATTCCTTATATGCAAATTCAAGCTGAAGCTGAAGAAAATTCAAACAAGTCCATGAAAACCAAAGTACAACCTTGAGTATATCCCACCTGAATTCAGAGACGATCTTCAGAATAGATATGATGCATTGTACACTAATGATGGAAGATCAGCTGAATTGTGGGAGGACATCAAGGACATCATACATGGATAAAGCAAAAGGTCATTAAAAAAACAGGAAAGAAAGAAAAGACCAATACGGATGTCAGAAGAGACTCTGAAACTTGCTCTTGATCATAGAGCAAGATCTTGATCATAGAGCATGGAAATTAAGAAACGAAGAAGTAAATAAGCTGAACAGAAGAGTGCCAAGAACAGCTTGAGAAGACAGAGTGAAGTATTATAATGAAATGTGAAAAGACTCAGAGTTAGAAGACCAAAAGGGATGAACACACTCCACCTTTCTCCATCTGAAAGAACTAAAGAAAAATTTCAAGCCTTGAGTTGCAATTTTGGAGGATTCTATGAGCAAAAAATTGAAAGATACAGTAAGCATCAAAAGAAGATGGAAGGAATACAGAGACACTGTACCAAAAAGAATTGGTCAACATTCAATCCCTTCGGGAGGTAGCGTATGATCAAGAACTGATGGTACTGAAGGAAGTAATCCAAACTGCACTGAAGGCATTTGTGAAAAACAAGGCTCCAGGAATAGGTGAAATACCAATTGAAATGTTTCAACAAACCGATGCAACTCTGGAAGCGCTTATTTTCTATGCCAAGAAATTCTGAAAACAGCTACCTGATCAACTGACTGGAAGACATCCATATTCATGCCCATTCCAAAGAAAGGCGATTCAATGGAATGTGGAATTTATCAAACAGTATCATTAATATCACACAAGTAGAATTATGCTGAAGATCGTTCAAAAGTGGTTGCAGTAGTCCATCGACAGGGAACTGTAGGAAATTCAAGCTGGATTCAGAGGACAGCTTGGAATGAGGGAGATCATTGCTGATGTCAGATGGAACTTGGCTGAAAGCAGAGAATACCAGAAAGATGTTTACATGTGTTTTATCGACTATGCAAAGGCATTCGACTGTGGATCATAACAAGGGGATATTTAATGGTTTGAAGTCAGGAAAGGTGAACATCAGGGTTGTATCCTTTCACCATACTTATTCAATCTATATGTTCAGCAAATAATCCGACAATCTGGACTATATGAAAAGAACCTGGTATCAGGATTGGAGGAAGACTCATTAACAACCTGCAATATGCAAATGACACAACCTTGCTTGCTGAAAGTGAAAAGGACTTGAAACATTTACTGATGAAGATCAAAGAATACAGTCTTCAGTATCCATTACACCTTAAAATAAACAAAAATCCCCACAACAGGACCAATAACCAACATCATCATAAACAGAGGAAATAGTGATGTTATCAAGGATTTCATTTTACTTGGATCCACAATCAACACCCATGGAAGCAGCAGTAAAAAAATCAAATGGCATATGCTGGAAAAGACCTCTTTAAAATGTTAACAAGCAAAGATGTCACCTTGAGGACTAAAGTGTGCATGACCCAAGGCATGGTATCTTTAATGGCCTCATATGCATGCTGAAGCTGGACAATGAATATGGAAGACCAAAGAAGAATTGATGCCTTTGAATTGTGGTGTTGGCGAAGAATATTGAATATACCATGGACTGCCGGAAGAACGAAACAATCTGTCTTGGGTAAAGTACAGCCAGAAAGTTCCTTAGAAGTGAAGATGGCGAGACTTTGTCTCACATACTTTGGACATGTTATCAGGAGGTTTCAGTCTCTGGAGAAGGACATCATGCTTGATAAAGTAGAGGGTCAGCAGAAAAGAGGAAGCCCCTCAATGAGATGGATTGATACTTTGGCGCAACAATGAGCTCAAATATAGCCACGATTGTGAGGATGGCACAGGACCAGGCAGCCTTTCGTTCTGTTGTTCATGGGGTACCTATTAGCTGGAGTTGACTTGAATGTGCCTAACAACATAACAACAACAACAACATTGGGAAAGATGCTTAACAGTACCACTGCTGCCACTGCTACTACTACCAATTGCAGCAACAGTAGCCTCAAAAATCTAACATCAGGGCTCATTTGAAATCACTTGTACTGTTTCTCTGGTCTGCCTGAGAATAACATCAGAGAACACAGTGTGCAGATTTCTTTAGCTTTTGATCACCTCAACAGAATTTGCTCGAATCTCTCTGTTAATAGTAACATACCTCCACTTCACTTCATCTGTGAAGAACCTGTCTGAGAATTGATGGATCTGGATGAGAGGGTAGCCAATTAGGTAATGGCCTCCAGCAAGAGCGGACTGTATAGAAGACTCGTCTTTGAACTGTGTGGAGTTGAACTAAAGGGCACAGCTGTTACATAAATCAGAGAGAAAAGAATACGGTTAGACCTGTAAGTTGACTCAACAGCTATATTTTTTCAGTTTAATAATAGAGTAGCATAATTATAGCTAATACAATACTCAGATTAATTAACTAATCTTGACTTCAATTATTTAGATAACTCAAGAGAATTCTATGCAAAATTATAGCATTAATTTCAGAAATTTCATTAATTCCTTAATTAATTAATAAAATTAATTAATTTCAGGAATGGAGATATTGCTTTAAAGGCTTTCTATCTGAAAATAACTCATGGGAAATCTGTTACTAAAAGACTTAGCAGTTTAATGGCAAAGGAATTTATCAGCATGACCAGTAGTTATAGATTAAAAGTCAGTGATCTAGTGTCCAGTTTAGTTAAGTAGATACAGAGAACATGTCACAATTTTGTAGACATTGTTCTGGGAGAAATTGTGTTCTAACTACCTGTTCCAGTAGAAACTTGGCTCTGACTTGATGCCTGGTAAAAGGAATAGATGAAAGTCTGTGGCAAACTGGTCCTAACACATTATTCGTTAAATTTCCACCGTAACAGAGACAATTCAAGTTTTACAATTTGCACAAAGGTAGCGTGATGACACCAGAGTTGCAATGTGGACAAAGCCTCTCACTATTTCTAAGGCTGTGTAGATTTATTGCCAGACATCTCAGAATCGGATTATTTTTCTTTCACTGATGTGCTTCATTTGTCTTCAGAAATACTAAAAATGAAAGTAAATACACTAGTGTTATTATTTTAATGAGAAATAATAAATGTGAAAAGTCAAGTTTTTATTATGAAATTACATTTCTTTCTTAGGGTTTGAATACAGTGATATTGACTTGCTGCTGATCCTCAGGGTCCAAGGAAAATTTTGTAAAGGTAAGTTACTTAGGAGTTAGTTGTACCACGATTTTAGCATTTTGTCTCTCTCTGATGATATAAACAGGGCCCTCAGAGTGCTAATTTAATCATTCTATATATGCACAATTTGATAGTATGAAACAAACTTTATCTTTTGTCAACCTTATTACTTTTTAAATTTAAGATGTCCTCCTTTATTATCCTCATTTGTGCTACAGAATAAATGATGATGTGTTTAAATTTTCACAGTAATATATAAAATTCGTGTACTTGCCATGTAAATCCTACTCAGTAAGGACAATCAGACACTGAAGATTTGAGTTTAAGATACAGAATCATACTGAAGGAAATAAAGTAAAAGTATAAAAGAGCCCTTATTCATGAATGAATGAATTAAGATTACTTTTTGTGTAGATTTTAGATATGTTATATCTTAGATAAGCATAGTGTACAAATATGTTCCTTTGTAGTATACAAATTACTTCCATATACATCTTCCTTTTGATGCTCAAAAAATCCTGAGGGGATGGCTAGGCAGGTATTTTTTATTATCTAAAAAGAAATTGAGGCTCAGAAAGGTTATTTGATCATTTCACACAGCTGCTAGGTGACAGATCAGAATTTGATAGAACACAGTATCACTCTATCAGTACTATTACATTCCTTTTTCCAAAACCTGTAACAGTGTCGTCTATAAAGACTCTTAATTGAATGACTGTTTTAGGAAGGAATATGTTCCTTAAAATTTCATGAAATAAATTGGTAGATAATTCATGTGACAATTTGTGTGGTAACCCATTTCTCACTAACTCGAACTCTCCAGATTTATCTCTCCATATTTAACTTGATGTATTGTTTCAAGAATTATGTCCTCCAGCTTCCATCAGGGATAAGTGATAGCTGTCTGCATTATGAAGCAAGAAGACTGTTTTCAGCCAGATGGAGGGACAGATAATTGCTTTTCACCCTCACCCTTTGAACTATTTAATTTCATAGCCATCGGAGCCAACCTTTATTCTTTCAGCTTGAGTTCTGGAATTTTAAAAGGGAGAGAAGGCAGGAAAGTTCAGCACCTGAGTAGACAGGTTTTGTCAAATGTTATTCCTACCTTGTTTTACAGGGTTCCTTTTGTTCTGTGGTAAAAGGCATTGTCATTCAATGAAAAAGTAACTTATAAAATATCTCCTTTACGTTTAGACTTTATGTTCCTAATAGAATTCTTAAGTTTGGTTCAGAGTCTGTTTTTCCCTTTTGGGAAATAGAAATAGAACGTTTTATTCTCTGCTAATGTTTAATGTGTCTTTATTAAGTAGGTGGTAGAGTGGTGGAAAATGGACATGCAAAAGTTATTCTTCAGGCTTCTTTCCATTTTCTTTACATGATGTGATCAGAAGAAATAAGGTTTTCTGAGTTCTAAATGAGAAAGTAAAGGAGAGTAGCTCCTGAGATTCAAAAGCCAGGTTGGTACTTACAGCTAGGTCATGTTATTCTCCTACTAGACATATATAAAGAAGACCTGATTGCACAATGGTTAAGTGCTCAGCTGTTAACTGAAAGATTGGTGGTACCAACCCACCAAGCACTCAGCAGAAGAAAAGACCTGGCAATCTGCTCCCTTAAAGATTACAGTCTACGAAACCCTATGGGACGGTTCTACCCTGTCTCATAGGGTCACTATGAGTCAGAATCGACTGGACGGCACACAACAACAGGCATAAATGATCTTATATCAGCCTCAGAAAAGATTCCTCTGAGACCTTGAGAAAATGAGACAAAGCAAGGCCACTTCATAATTCAACCTAAGCACAGACAAAAACACTATGCCACCCACAAAATAAATACTCCCTCATTGGGCCAAAATGAGTGATGACAAATTCCTTACCAATTACAGCTTTATCTTGAGTCTAGTCTCCCCTCTTTACAGATAAGATTTATTGAGATACCAAATCATAGAGTTATCCCTGATTTCTGACAGCATGCAATATAGAGCAAGAACCTCTTTCCCTAAAGCCTCCTCCAGATCACCTAACCAAAGACAAAATCCAATAACAGGTTTGTCTTAGTTATCTAGTGCTGCTGTAACAAGACAAACCAAAATTGGGTGGCTTTCACAGTTAGGAATTTATTGTCTCACAGTTTTGAAGGTTCTAGGGGAGGGTCCTACCTTGATGGTAGCCTTGGGAGTTTCTTGGCTTTCTTTGGTGTTCCTTCACACCTGTCTTCCCTGTGAGTGTTTCTGTTTCCATTCTTTTTATAAGACACCACTCAGAAGTGATTAGGTTTAGGATCAACCATATTCTGGTATGATCTCAACACAAAAGAAGAAAACCCCTATTTCCAAACAAGGTAATTTTTACAGGTACAGGGATTAAGACTTCCACGTATATTTTGGGCGGACACTATTCAATCCATAATAAGGTTTTCACTAACCCTCTCTTACTGAGACGTTCCATGTTTTTCCTTGGCGTGTGTTCTCACTCACTTCCATGAGTAGTAAACCAAACTGATTCAACTAGAGATGTGTTCTTGGTGGTCTTTGTCTGCAGGGCATTGATATATTTTTGCTTTACATCTCCTGCCTATTACTAGTTATTTGACCTTAAGCACATTATTTAGGTAATTTGGTCTTTGTTTGTCTCTATAAAATGGAGATACTAATATCCATCACAAGATCATTAAGAATATTAATAGAAATAAGCAACATAAAGTACACTAACGGTCTCATCACGGTGAACTCATATATTACAGAGTACAATTACTCTATAGGGTTTTTGTGGCTGTAATCTTCACTAAAGCAGAAGCCGGGCATTTTTTCTATGACACTGCTGGGTGGGTTCAAACCATCAACCTTCAGGTCAGTAGTTGACCGCAAACCATTTGCGTCACCCAGAGTCACCATGAGTCAGAATTGACTGGACAGCAAAAGTTTTTTTTTTTTTTTTTTTTTTTTTTTTAATGGTGTCATGGCACAGAATGTACTCAAAAATTATAATTTTCTTTGTATTATGTTTCTCTCTTTATTTTTTCTTTTTCTAATTTTTCCACAACTCAAACACATATTTTTCTCATTTCCTTGTTTTATGATTTGTAACTTGGATGATTTCAAACATCTAAAAAGAAAGTTTTTTTTCTTTTGTCAGTTTAGCTGGGAATAGAAATTTTGGCACTAGATTGGGCAGGTTTATAACAAAATTGTCCTGACTTTGCTTTATTGCCATCGTACTCTGAGAAAAACCTCTGTTGCCCCAGCTATCATTCATTGCCAGTCAGTGTTTCAGACAGTAAGCTGGGCAATGCAGACACAAAAATGAATGAAACATTATCTCTTCCATCAAATAACACATATTTGTATCCAATCATTTATTAAGTATCATTCATATTAATAGTTTTCAAACATTTTTTAATACAACATAGCTATCACAGTGGTACACTGTGTTTCTCATTTGGCTAGATGGGATTCGCTAGAGACAAGGATAATAAACCCAATCCAAACACAAGATACTCAAATAAAAATCTAACAGATACTATAGAAGAAATTTAAAAATCTGTAATAATTGTTGGAAATTTTAATAAATTCTAATAGAAACTGATAGATCAAACAAGAAAAATTACTGAAACGATGGGGAAGATTTGAACAACACAAGGACTATTTTCATTATTTGTGTGTGTGTGTGTGCATGTGTGTGTGCTTCACCCAATAAACAGAACAAAAACAAAGTTTTCAGACATACGTGGAACATTTACAAAACTTGTGAAACATCTCACCCCTCAAAGAAAGTCTTATAAAATATGAAACAATTAATAGCTGGTGAGCAATCTTCTCCGCCCCAAATGCAATAAAATTAAAGATAAATAATGCATTTAGCAGTTTTGTAATTCCCATAATCTTAATTGTTTTACTGTGCTTTCTCCAGACCCAGTGAGATCCCTGGCTTTTTGCATCTCTGCTCTGCTTTTGTTTAAGTTAAAGGCAGTGGCTTTAAGTACCTAGTACATGATAACACATCACCTACTTTATTTATAATTTTTCCAGACCCACTGCCGGAAAGATTCTTACAAGAGATAGTAAAATAACAAGTCAAACAAACAAATACAAGCCATCAGAAAGGGCAGTAGACTAGTACAAGTAGGGATGAATATGGTTTGGCTGGGAGAAGGTGGCAGGTATTACTCTTGGGTGTGGTATGGTTAGAGAAGGAAATATTGGCTGGGAAGTACTAGGGCATTAAGTTGAGCATGAAAAAATCAACCAAATTAAGCATGTTAGTGAAAACTTAGGCAGACACATTCGAAGTAGACATGGTAAACAATGAAGGACCACTTTAGCATCTGAAATTAGGACACTGGACTTTTAGGAAACTCAGTTTGGCAACTGTATACAAGATATTTCAAGGAAGAGAGACAGAACTTAAAAAGAGCATTAATGAGGTGATAAGATTTCATCTCATGAACTTTGGACACGTTATCAGGAGGGACCCCTGTCTGGAGAAGGACACCATTCTTGGTAAAGTAGAGGGTCAGTGAAAGAGGGGAAGACTGTCAATGAGATAGATTGATGCAGTGGCTGCAATGATGGGCTCAAGCGCAACAATGATAGTGAGGATGGTGCAGGACCAGGCAGTTCTGTTGTATATAGGACCACAATGAGTCGGAACTGACTTGATGGCACCTAGCAACAACAAGTGCTTAGCACCAAAAATTTCTAGAGAGTTAAGAAGTAGGCGATTAAATGACAGCATGAGATACCAATCTTATGGTTATCTCTTCCAGGTTGGTGTTTGCAAGTTATGCCTAATAAATATTTCTATCCAGGCTAAGTGATCTGATAGGAGCAAGAGGTTCCAAGAGCAGTGTGCAAAGAAAAGTGAAAAAAGAGAGGCGCTCAGTAAGAGAAAATGAGCTAGGAAGCCCTTTCATGATTGATTAAGACGTGACTAGCACTAGCTTCCCACCGCCACTTCCCACCCTGCCAAAACACATTGGCAAGTGGCAAAACATGATAATACAGGAAGAGGAATCAGTTCGTTCATCCACATAAGAAAAAACAGTGTGATGCTGTAGGACATTTTGAGTTTAATCCAATCAAGTTATAATTCTGCATTTTAGAAGCTTCCATTTGGCATTAAAAGTACTAACGTTGACAATCAATAAGAAAAGAAGAGGAATAATATTTGGAAGGCTTTTATCCCCCTAGTTTTCCTTTCTTATACCCTTTCCCCAAAATTTTATCATCATATTTGAACTGGAAAAACTACTAGGAAGGTGAGTGAAAAAATGCTATGATTCTTTTTTTTAATTCTCTGTGTACATACCAATATATATACACATATATAATCTAAAGATTATGAAAAAGGCAAAAATTACTAATTTACTCTAATGTTTAGGAAATAGAGATTTTAGTTTAATCTCTTACCATATATTAAAGATAAATAAACAAATAAAATAAAATAAATTTCACTGAAATAATTATTTTTAAGACAAAATTCAGGACACTAGAGATTTAGCAAATAATTTTATCCTCTTAATTTGTGAAATATATATTAT
The DNA here is from genome assembly GCA_030035585.1 of Dugong dugon. NCBI lineage: Eukaryota > Metazoa > Chordata > Mammalia > Sirenia > Dugongidae > Dugong > Dugong dugon. The sequence goes on along the minus strand of CM057460.1, from coordinate 35,686,767 downwards.
TTTGTTAAAGACAATTAAAATGTAAATATTGTCACAATCTATGAAATCATCTGTAATAAAATGTAGCTCACAGTAACGAAGGAAATTTAGAACTCTGTTTTAATTTCTTTATTTGCAATATAAACAAATATTTAATAAAGCTTTGCTATAACATAAAATGATCTAAATAGTTTTGCTTAACAATATATTTCATGTAGTTTCCTTTTTTAATATTCTTTTTACTTTCACCACTTAGTAGTTTAATCCAAAATTTCACAGAAGTCTAATATAACACACTTTTTAAGTAGAAAAATATTTTCATAGCTATGATAGCTACTAGCTACAAGACATCTCTGAGCACCTTCATCAGAACAAAGTGCCCTCATTATAACTAGCTCAATAAAACTAGTCAAACATTCAGGAAAGAAATGAAAATTGATCCTGCCTCTAATTTAAAGAAAAAAAACAAAAAAAAAAAAAACAGAGCCTGAGGTATGCAGATGATCGCTCTCCATTTTTCTTTTAGTGCTCAGAAGTTGAATTTTTCATTTAATTGCCATTTGAACTTTGATAGTCTTTTATAAATCATAGGCTGTATTAGTCAGGGCCCCAGCAGGAAAGAGATGGTGCAATCAATTGGGTAATTAAAGGGAGTTTAATAAAGGGACTACTTCCAAAGCCGTGGCCAGGATTTAGGGATACTGTAAAGTAGAGTGAAGTCCTCTGGGTTTAGCAACAGTTGGGAGCCATAACCACCAGACTCTTGAAGGGAAACAGGGAGGGAGTGGTTATTGGAACACAGAAAAAATAGTTAAACGGAGAGAATCACCTGACAGGAGGGCTGGCCTTTGATGGGGTGATGATTAATGTTGTGTGTCAACTTGACTAGGCTATAATTATCAGTGGTTTGGAAGATATTGGACTAGTTGTTCTTCCATAATGTAATATAATGTAATCACTTTCCAAGATGTGATCTGATATGATCAGCCAATCAGTTGAAAGAGGAGTTTCCTTAGGAGTGTGGCCAAACTACAGTATATAAACAGATGTTCTGGCAAAGCTCATTCTCTCTTAACCCTGCACTGTTCTTGAAGCCTGATCTCCAGTTCCTGGGACGTAAGCCTGCAAAAGTCTCCAGCCTGCTGCTTGACCTGCAGATTTTGTGCCAGCCCCCACAATCTTGTGTGCCAGCAGAGGTCTGCAGCCTGCTGCCTTACCTAGTGGCCCCTACAATTGTGTGAACCATTTTCTTGAAGTAAATCTCTATATTTACATATATATTTATTTATTTATGTACATATATGTATATATATACACACACACATCTCACCATATATGGATAGTCCCCAAGTTTACAACATATTCAAATTAGAGCAAACTGCACTTACTGTGGTCTCTTTATTCATTTTTTTGTACATCTTATCATTAGTAGTATGTACTACATACAATGTTAAAATATATCTGTAAGTTTATATGTTCCAATCCCCCAAGACAAGTAAAAATCGACTTTATAAAGATACTGGTAATAGAAGGCAATATTAATGAAAAATAAAAAAAAAAAATGAGGTATTTGACTTAAGTCAGAGACAAGATGGAATAATTGGAATTGAACCTCGTAGTAAGTTGGGGACTATTTGTATATGTTCAACCACTTCAGGAGGTAGCATATGATCAAGAACTGATGGTACGGAAGGAAGAAGTTCAAGCTGTGCTGAAGGCACTGGCAAAAAACAGGGCTCCAGGAGTTGACAGAATATCAATTGAGATGTTTCAGCAACCGGATCCAACACTGGAAGCGCTCACTAATCTATGCCAAGAAATTTAAAAGAGAGCTACCTGGCCAGCCAAATGGAAGAAATCCATATTTGTGCTCATTCCAAAGAAAGGTGTTCCAACACAATGTGGAAATTATTGAACAATATCATTAATATCACATGCAAGTAAAATTATGCTGAAGATAATTAAAAAACGGTTGCAGCAGTACATCAGCAGGGAACTGCCAGAAATTTAAGCCTGATTCAGAAGAAGACACGGAACCAGGAATATTGTTGCTGATGTCAGATGGATCCTGGCTGAAAGCAGAGAATACCAGAAAAATATTTACTTGTATTTTATTGACTACGCAAAAGCATTCAACAGTGTGGATCATAACAACTTACGGATAACATTTCGAGGAATGGGAATTCCAGAACACTTAATTGTGCTCATGTGGAAACTGTACATAGACCAAGAGGCAGTCATTCCAAAAAGAACAAGGGGATATTTCGTGGTTTAAAATCAGAAAAGGTATGCATCACGGTTATACGCTTTCACTCTACTTATTCAATCTGTATGCTGAGGAAATAATCTGAGAAGTTGAACTATATGAAGAATGGGGTATCAGGATTGGAAGAAGACTCATTAACAATCTGCAATATGCAGATGACACAGCCTTGCTTGCTGAAAGCTAGGAGGGCTTGAAGCACTTACTGATGAAGATCAAAGATTACAGTCTTCGGTATGGATTACACCTCAGCATAAAGAAAACAAAATCCTCACAAGTGGACCAATAAGCAACATCCTGATAAATGGAGAAAATATTTAAGTTGTCAAAGATTTCATTGTACTTGGACCACAATCAACACCCATGGAAGCAGCAGTCAAGAAATCAAAAGAACTATTGCATTGGGCAAATCTGCTGCTAAAAACCTCTTTAAAGTATTAAAAAGCAAAAATGTCACTTTAAGGACTAAGGTGTGCCTGACCTAAGCCATGGTATTTTCAATCACCTTGCATGCATGTTAAAGCTAGACAATGAAAAAGGAAGACCAAAGAAGAATTGATGCTTTTGAATTATGGTTTTGATGAAGAATGTTGAATATACCATGGACTGCCAAAAGAACAAATAAATCTATGCTGGAAAAAGTACAGTCAGAATGCTCCTTAGAAGCTAGGATTGCAAGACTTTGTCTCACATACTTTGGACACGTTATCAGGAGGGATCAGTCCATGGAGAAGGACATCATGCTTGGTAAAGTAGACGGTCATCAGAAAAGAGGAAGACCTTTGTCTTAGTCCTCTAATGCTGCTACAACAGTAATGCCACAAGCAGATGGCTTTAACAAAGAGTAACTTATTATCTCAAAGTCTAGGAGGCTAGAAGTTCAAATTCAGGTGCCAGCTCCAGGGGAAGGCTTTCTCTCTTTATGGGCTCTGGGAGAAGGTCCTTGTTATCAATCTTCTCCTGGTCTAGGACCTTCTCAGCACAGGGACCCTGTGTCCAAAGGATGCGTTCCCCTTCTGGTTCTTCATTCTTGGTGGCATCAGGTCCCTCTATTTTCCTGCTTGCTTCTTTCTTTTGTATCTCAAAAGAGACTGACTCAAGATACAACCTAATCTTGTAAATTGATTCTTGCCTCATTAACATAACTGCCTCTCATCCTGCTTCATTAACATCATCAACCAACCAACCCATTGCTGTCAAGTCAGTGCTGACTCATAATGACCCCATAGGGTTTCCAAGGCTGTAAATCTGTGCAGAGGCTGTCTGCCACATCTTTCTCCTGTGGAGCCACTGGTGGTTTCAAACTGCCCAACTTTCAGTTAGCAGTCAGTGGCTTTAACCACTGTGCCACCAGGGCTCTTTCATTAACATCATAAAGGTAGGATTCACAACACATAAGAAAATCACATCAGATGAAAAATGGTGGACAATCACACAGTACTGGGAATTGTAGCCTAGCCAAGTTGACATACATTTTTTGGGGGACACAATTAAATCCATAACAACCCTCAACAAGATGGAGTGACACAGTGGCTGCAACAATGGGCTCAAACATAGCAACGAGTGTGAGGATGGCTGATTGAAATCAGATGTGGGGAGAAAAACAGAAAATAAACAGGATATGGGCCCAGGTACATAATTTAAGCATTTACTCTGCAAATATTTATTGAACATCTACTATGTGTCATATAGTGTGTCAGGCACTGGGGATAAAACCATGAACAGAACACAATTCTCAGGAGTGGAAAAACTTGCTGTGATATATTGTCTTTTGTTATTTTTCTTCCTTCTTTTTTAAAATTTAGGGAATTAAAATGGGCCAAGGAAACAAATACAGAAGAAAAAAATTCTCCATAAAGGAAGACAATATGAAGTACAAAACATTCATTCATAAAAAGAAATATATACTAAGAACTATTTCCCATCCCAGTCTCCATCTGCCCTGAAAGATAAAGATTTGTAAAAATTATTCCAGATCTAAAAATTCCTATAAATGAATAGTAAGCCCATGTTATATAAGTGGGCACAGGGAATTGATTCATGCTTAATAAACCCTGCAATTAATAAAACCTGGTTCCTACACTACTCCCTCCCCTTGGGAGCCCTCAGTATTTTATAGTCCTTGTCTAAGAAGCCTTACAATTTCTCTGTGTTAGAAAGAATGGAATAAGTGTGTCAACGGGGTGGGTACTTTTTCTCCCTCTTCTGTACTTCAAACACTCTAACAGTGACTCAGTGGTTTGCAGTGGAAAACACATCTGTTTTATACAACAACTAAGGGGCAGCGTTTCTCTGCGGGCACTAACTATGCCATGGTTGCTGGCGAGCATAATTCCTCCAGCGGTTAGTTTTCTAAATTTAATTCAAAGGCGATTACCTAAAATATTTGTATTTTTGACAAGAAAAGTCTTCCTCAGGTTTTCTTCGACTGCAAGTTTGATTCTTTACTTGGTAAACTGTTCTATGATGCGTATCTAGATTGAGTCTGACGTAGACTAGGGTAACAAAAATGACGCATTTAAAAATTGATTGTTTTCTTATTTCACTCTCAATTGCCTAAAAAAGAAGACTTGGCTGCTTATGCATCTATTGTATCTGTTGGGACTGATTTTTACAGGCTTTATATAAAGCCACAATGATTTTCTTTCAGACCGCTGCTTATGCAGCCTCTGTTAGAATTGTCATTGAGGCTGGCAGTGGAAGCAAGAGGTTACAGAGCGTGCCTTTCTTTTCCAGCTAGGCTGGGAAAATACTTCCTCATAAGACAACCTCGTGTTCTGTATTCCTGAAACTCTGACATAGGGAAGAAAATTCCCAGCTAGATAATGAGATAACGAGTATAACCTAGATGTCAACTGAGATTTCTTGACTCCTTGAGATTTGCTTGGACATCTGTTCATTCCCTGTGGAACTCATAGAAATCTCAAGGCTTTTGTAATTTGAGGAGAATGTCGGTGTCCTTGTTTTCCTGGTAGCTCTGCCTCTCATATCCTTCTTTCCTTAAGCAGTTGCCATCAAGTCAACTCCAACTCACGGCAACTCCATGTGTGTCAGAGTAGGACTGTGCTCCACAGGGTTTTCAGTGGCAGGGTTTTCAGAAGTAGATCACCAGACCTTTCTTCCTAGGTGCTTCTGGGTGAACTTGAACCGCCAGTCTTTCAGTTAGCAGCTGAGTGTGTTAACCACTTGTACCACCCAAGGACCCTTTCTTTCCTTACGTGCAGTCATTTCAATGGCATCAGTGCAAACATTAATTTCAGACTCTTGCCCAAGGTTCCCCCAATTAAGCACTTCTCCACTGTAGTATCTGCAAAAAGAGTAGAACTGGAGAGTGTGGGAAGATAGAAAAGGTGTTTATAAGGTAATAACTTCAAATTGAACCCCAACACCTTAAAATATTCTTTGGTCCCTCCATTTACAGGGAATTTCCAGCGACCTTCCCCATCTAAGAACTTCTCCAACTCAGCCTCTTTCTTGCCCCCTTGCTGGCTTCCCTTTCTCTGCATTTCCCTTTGTGCTCTCATCCTTCCACAGAGGGCAGAATATATCCCTTTACTATGTCAAGCAAACTAGTTTAACCTTCAGGGATTTTTATTTTTTACGTTTTTCCTACTGACACCCATGCTCTCAGGGTCTTACTTTCCACACTAAGTGGCTTATCAAGGTTCTTATCCAAAGAAAGATCTACTCTTCTGTCTAAAGAGTAAGTCTACAACTATGAAGTTATTATTATTATTTTTTCACTTTGTATGATAGGGAACACACTTCTAACAAGATAACCTAGTATTTCCATTTCTCTGTAACCTTGAGAGAGAGAGAGAAAAGATTCAGGTTCTATAATGAGGTAACTATAAACTTGGCAGCTGTGAATCTTTGACAATACGTGTGAATTTCTTCGTATTGTGCTGATAATGTCATCTGCAACCCTGAGCGTGCACATTGTCCTCTGGCTGGTATTTTATTCCAAACCTTAGGGAGCCTAAAGCAGCAGGAATGGTGACATGATTTTTTAAAGGTCCAAGAAGGTCCTTCCTAATCTCCTACTTGTCCAGCTTCTTGATGGCTAGAATCTCTTTGAACCAAAGTATGCTCTTCTGAGAACAAGTAATATTAGTCTAGAACCCACAGGAGAAATGCATCGAGCATCTGAAAGGGAGTGAGAAAAGAAAGAACTGAAGTCCCTAAGCTAAATCTCAGCTGTTGATGTGTGGTGGGAGCTGTGCCAGAGAAAGTGCACAGGGCAAGGTGAGGGTAATGTTATAAAGGTGACTTTGTGTCTGTATCCATGATCTTTGACATTAAATCCCCCAAAACAACAACAACAACAAAAACCAGATAAATAAACAACAAAAAACTAAACCAGTCGCCATCAAGTAGATTCCAACTCATGGTGACTTTGTGTGTGTCAGAGTGAAAGTGTGCTCCATAGGGTTTTCAATGGCTGATATTTGGAAGTAGATTGCAGTCCTTTCTTGCAAAGTGCCTCTTTGAGTAACTCAAAGAGAGTGACTTGAATCTCCAAACTTTCAGTTAGCAGCTGAGCGTGTTAACTGTTGGCATCGCTCAGGGACTCACAAATTGAGAAGCTCCCTGGTTGACCTCAAAGTTGGTGGTCACATGATTTTTATATCAAAAACAGAAGAGAACGTGAGGCAGGGATCAAGTTCAGAGCTATTTTGGTGTTATAGGGTGAAAAACAAAAAAGGAAGATATCAGAGAATGTAGAAGACCTTTGAGGTCAAAGAGAGTGAATGGAAAAGCTGAAGAATACATTCCTGCCTTCTTATTTATGATTCTCTTTCAGTTTAACTTAGAAATGAAAATTTTACCTCACGGATCATCCTGACGGGTAAGAGAGGAGTATAATCTACTGAAATCTGAAAAACACTCTCATGACCCAAATTTCAAGATGTGCTCCAGATTCACACCTTTGAGCTTGGGGATGCTCAAACTTCATGGCAGCTAATGGGAAACAGCAAGGAGGTACCAAAAAATCAGGGCAAAACATAGCATCAGTGAGGATGTCTGCTTGGCAAAGCATGGGTGCTTGTTGTATAGGTGTTTTGGGAGAGTATCTTAAACCTCTTCAGCCATTCAGCCCTCTGGCAGTGTGATTACACAGTTACAGGCTTGCCACACGGCTTCCCAGACTAAAGCACAATATACTCTAATTAAAGAAATCTTTACAGACACTGGTGGGCCATGCTCAGCATACAGTTTACATGCAGATCAATAAAGATTGAGTTCCAATCGAATCTAAATCCTGGCCTCTAATTGTTTCCTCTAAATTATACGTACATCACTTTTGCATCTTCACAACTGAATCAGGGATTTTAGTTTATTTGCTTTCAGAGACTATGACCTAGGAGTGCAAATGCTCACCTAACTCAAAGCCTAGTGGATCACTTAGCAGAAGGCATTTTTCTATCTTAATGCTTCCTTATAGAAATCCAATAGGGCTTCGGTACCCCAGCTAGCATGGCTGTTCTGAGCTTTAAAATGTTGTCTTCGCCTGTTTGAGACCATCTGCTCCACACTCTGGTCATATGGTCGCCCTCAGGAAATGCTTCTCTAAGGCAGAAGCATATTTTATAAGATTCATATGATTTACAAACAAGAATTTTAGGTTCTAATTAGTACTTTCCGGGTGATTCATGCAAAGAGAGATTTTGATTTGCATGTCAGTGAAAACCTGCTGCCTTAGAAAACCAGGCTAAACTATATAATTAATCTTTGTACATAGGGAGGGGTTTATTTTTCTTATTTCCAACCCTCAGGAAGCAGATTCAGACAACCACAGTGTCTTCAACGTTTATAACATAGGCGAATCCCGCACCACCAGGTTTCAAGGTTGGTATGGGGCATGGGGAGCCCCAGGGGTGCAGCGGGTAAGAGCTCGCAGCTACCCAAAAGACTGGCAGTTGAAATCACCAGCTGTTTCTTAGAAACCCCATGGGGCAGTTCTACTCTGTCCTGTAGGGTCACCGTGAGTTGGAATCCACTCAAAGGTAATGAGTTTGATTTGATTTTGGTTTATGAGGCATGAAGAGAGAAAAAAACGTAGTCCTCAAAAAATGCTTTTGCCAACTACCCCAAGCATGTTTTCTCTTTGCCTGAAAACTTTCTCAAACTCTAAGACAACTCTTTCCAGCAGCATTTCTCTCTCTTCTTCCTCAGTGTCGTGGCTGATATCGGATTAGTTCTTCTCACTCCGTGATAATTCTTCGGTGATTCCAATAAAATCAGTGTCAATAGGAAAAGTGCTTTTGCTTTACTGTAATACTCTTGTTTTGTTTTGTTTTCTTCTTTCTCTTCCCATGCCCTCCTACTCGATTCTCCCTTCCGTTTTCCTCCTCTTCCTCCTCCTCTTCTCCTGTTTTTCACTCTTCAGCTTTGTAGTTCTCTTTTAGAAATATTTGTGACCAATGCTTGCTATGGGCTGTAACTCTGACTTTGTTAACTTTCATGCTAGAGTCAATCCTTTTCTCATTGTGGGATTAATACCTATAAAAACCGCTTTATTTTAAAGTTCATCCACATTTTCACTAACCATTATTATCATAATTGGATTTCTAATTTCACTCTTTTTTTAAATGCTGGCCTCTTTTTCCAATAAACTGATGCTGTGGAAAAAATCATAAGAGTAATCCAGCACCTGAGAGACACCTGTGAGAGTAAAGAAGAAGGTACTTAAGTCACTGGGTTAGAAGCATCATGGTGGTTCCAAAAGAAAGGATTCTATATATTATTTTTGTCGTATCAGTATCCCTTATTTTGGAAGACCAAAACCGCCTTTTCTTTTTTCTACAGTAATCTACAGATTTTGGGTGTTGTTATGCCCCTCTGCCCACCACCAAAATGCACGTGGGCATGTGATTCATACTGGCAGGAATGAAAGGTGTCGTTTTCGATAGCCACAGAGGTTGGTTCTGGAAATTACATGTGATCTAAGAGATGGGCCAATCAGAGGTTTCCCTGGGATTTTTGCTGGAGCTCTCAGAAGAGGAAGTGCAATGAAGTACATAGGATTGAGACTGGCAGTGGTTATCTCACCGTCCTTAGAGGAAAGTCTGAGAACAAAGTTAAACAGAAGCAAGTGGAGTTGAAGGAGGGCAAGAATGAGAGGCTTGTGCTCTTGATTGCATTTCTGGAAGTTTACTCATGGAAAGTATTTTCTATGTAAATACAAAATGAGTGGTAATAAAGAAGGAATGTACAGGAGAGTGAGCAAAGAAACAAATTCAGGGAAGAATAAGGGAGCACGATACGTTTAGGAACTTCAAGGAGTTTGGAATGGCTAGGGGCTTCAGGGTGTTGGTTGTTTAGTAGGCATGGATGATTTGGAATGATAGATAAAGGCATGATCATGAAATCTTGATGGCCCAGCTAAGGAGTTTGGATTAATCCTGAAAACAATGGGTAGTAACTGAAGGCATTGAAACACACATCTCAAACCTTCATATTTGTCTAGGGTTGGTCTCTGTCGGAGAAAATAAGATGTAAAGTTTGGGGGATTTTTTAAACATCATTGCTTCTGTTTCCCATTCAGAAGCATCAAACCAATAATAGCAAAATTTGAAGGTCTAAATCTAACTTTTAAAAATCAATTTTTTTTAATCTGTAAGTTTATCTTGTCATTTATGATACCATAAAACAGCAGAGACATTGTTATGAATATATTGATTTGATCTTAGACATTTCAGTTATATTAAAAAGGCTAAGTTAGCAAATAAAATGTACTAAAACTGTTGAAAACTGAATCAGTAGAAAAAACTAAAGTTGGAAAATAGACTGAACTTTACAGTCAAGTATTACAATGGGAACTCAATTGGCTCTACTGCTAATATACAGAAAGTAACTCAGAATTGTTTAAAAATTCTGCTCTGCCTCACAATTCTCAAAATAATTATTTTATAGATACACTGTTTTTCTTATTTTTGATAATGCAAACCACGATATGTGTGTATAAAGTGTGTTCAGTGTTAAATAGCAATTTTTTTCACGTTAATATGCAGTTTGCAAAGTCCTTTTCTAAATATGTTTGCTACTCCCAACATCCGTTATGATAGACTCTGTGGCTGATTTTACAGATGAGAAACCTGAGGGTTGAAGAGAGCAGTAGTAATTTGTTCAAAGGCACATGAAGAGCTTGGCCTAATTGAGATTTGAACTCAAACCTGATTCTAAAGCCCAGAAATTTTTGGTTTGTTTTTGCTTTTGAGTACTGTATCTCTTTTAAAGGCACTATAACTGCTGACTTGGGGCAGACAGAAAACAGAGTCAGAAATTAGGTGCCTAGCTACAGGCTTATATTGGCATGAGCCCGGCATTGCCTAATGGAACCACTGTCTTGCACTAACCTGCTGGTTAGCCTTGTAATTAGGCTTTTGATTGCATTTCCTCTGGTAATTCTTGACCCTTTGCCGTTGACCCTTTTATCTCTCTTACATCTCCTTGTCAACCAAAGTAAAACATCAGAGTCTTTTTCCAGTATTAACATGACTGAATACCCAGTTTGAGAGCCCTGGTTGTGCAGTGGTTAAGCGCTCAGCTGCTAACCCAAAGGTTGGCGGTTAGAACCCATCAGCCCCTCTGTGAGAGACAGATGTAGCAGTCAGCTTCCATAAAGTTACAGCCTTGGAAACTTTATAGGGCAGTTTTACTCTGTCCTAGGGTCACTATGAGCCAGAATCAACTCACAGCGATAGGTTTGGTTTTGGTTTTGGTAAATACCCAGTTCAGGGGAGTGACTACATTCCTTCCAATGGGTTGATTACCAAGTTTCACTACTTTCCACCCAACCTGAGATATTTCTCACTATCTGAATTCTTGCTGGTCCACATCAACAGGGGGCCTTATGGACTTGTGGATGCTGCATTTTAAACTCATGCCCATTCCCTCAGGGGTCAGTACTGAGCCCCAGTGAAAGTGGAATTACTTATAGTTCCTGGATTCTGTTATGCTCATGCTGATGCTGGCAGTACTTTTTCTTCCAGTTGCTAACTCCGACTCATTCTTCTGTTCTGTTATACAGGGCCTGGATTACAGTATGTGGTCAATGAATACATGTTGAATTAGAAAACGACTGACAATGAAAATAATAAACCTTCGAAATAATAAAAATATGAATCCGTAAAGACATGTCACATGCAAGGTATTTCCTGTGAATGACTTAAATTGTTGATCTTCCTTCACAAGGCTTAGTACCACCTATTTAGTAAAGGAAGGTAAAGAGAAATCAAATGGTATTTATTAAGAACAATTTACTAGGACTGACTAGCACGGGATTATGCATACATTCTTCCATTTAACACTTAAACAGCAACTCCATAAAGTAAAGGCATTTATCTCTATTTTATGGATTAGTAAACTAGGTCTTAAAGAAGTTGAGTTACTTTCAGAAAACCTAACATTTAGTAAGTGGTAGGAATGGACAGCATTCTACAGTAAGAGAAAGGATTCTAAAGTCCAATAGACTTAAATCTTAATGACCGCTGTGCAATTAATATGCTTATAATTTGGGGCAAGCATTTACTATCCCTGAGATTCTTGCATATATGTGCAAGTGTGTGTGTGAACCACAGAGCTGAGAATGCCTGAATCATTGGTTCATTGCAAGGATAAATGAGCTAATATACATACAGTACTGAGCAAGATTTCAGGTATTAATACACTGGATAAGGATTATCCTTTCATAGTCCAATAATTCTAGATACTAAGGTCTTCTTTATACGTTTCTATTAGAAAAAGAAAATCACTACCATGTCCTGGCTATCAATGAACAGTTTGTGTCTTAGCTAGCTGCAAAGTGCGCAGAGGAATGTCCTCAAATCTTCCCTGAGGATGCTTACTTCTAAAATATTCCTTGAAGAATAGCAGCAGTCCAAGGCAGGCCTGGAAATGAGGACCTGTCTGGAATGTGCTCAGGAAAACCCAACCCTCAAGCAACACTTGGACCAACCAGAATGGAGTCCCATGCACTCTAGCCTGACACATGGGGCATCTGACTGTGTTGGATCATGTTTGAATTGTCTTCAGTGTAGTGTCTGGATGTTGGAAATTGTTTAAGTATTTGGCCTTCTCCAGAGCAGGAGGACACAGCAAGGTATCTAACCTTTTCCAGCCAGAAGTAGATTCTCTATCATCCTCTTAGTTCAGCACTGACATTGAGAGGGGGATTAAGAATTTGTTTAAGCATCTGCTGTCTCCTAATTATTAGAGGGTAAAGACCAAGCCCTGAGCTTGGATTTCCCTCTTCTTTTGCTTTAACTTCCCTCACCCATAAAAGCCACTTATTCACTGAGGTAATTCACCAAAAAGTAAAGCAAAGAAAAAAAGAGAAAACCTCCTATCTACACATGTTCCATGGAAATACTGCCTACGTGTGGAAAAGTTAAAAAATGTGACTAACTAATAAAATCTTTTTAAAATTGGAGAAGATTCATCAGACAAAGTTAAGGACAAAAATCAGAAGAGATTAAAAATATTTCTCTGTCTATAGTGGCTGTCAAGGCATTGTGGTTATAGATGCTACATTAACCGCCTAAAGCGTACTCGCGAGCTTCTTAAGGCAGTAGACGCTTTGAGGGCCAAGTGGAGCTGCACTTCACAGTTCCTCTTAATGAAGTCAGTGCGAGCTCTCTGAATAAAAATGCCTCAAAGGATGTGGAATGGAATGAGAATCAGGTTCACCAAAAATGATAAAAACCATCCACATAAAGTAAGAAAAATTTTACCTCAGAGCGTTGACAAGGATTGTCTTGGCTCCCTGGGGAGCTGAGCTCTGCGTCGGCAGCACTCATGGTAGAACTTCCTTTCTGTGACGTGGTCTTTCTAAAGCCACTGTAACTTGAATCAATTTTTTGTGAAAACGGAAGTTGATATTTTTTTAAACTTTCTGAGTTATTGGGGAAGCCCCTGAAAATAAAATTAAGATCAGACCATAGAAAATAATGTTTTGCCTATGCAACACAATTCACGCACTTCAGATGAGCTAAAATAATATTTTCTTCATTGAGAGTGTGGAGAGGGTTTAGGAATTACATTCAAAAGAGTTAGAACACTTCTTATTTCATTGTAGAAAGATCTCTCACTGCTTTTATTGAAGATTTGGCTCCGTGAGTAATTATTTCTTACCCTTACCTACAAATTCTGTGATTCATTTCTGTTATAACATTCTCTGTTTTATGAAAAGACTATTTTTTCTTTTTTAAATCCAGTCTTACCTGTGATTAGTCCTGCCCTACTTTCCTATGTCCCCTTCAAAAAAGTGATAACGCCTGAGTTTCCTCCAAAAATAGACATTATTTGAGTCTCCTTGTTCTATAGCTATGGCGTTATTAGGGACTTATGAGGCTTTGTGGATTCTGAGAAGACATATGTCATTCAGTTCTGAGGTCAGCCTAGTCTAGGAGGGAAAGAGCAAAGTGGCGGTGAAACACCCTTACAAAATAATGTCTCTGATTCAACTCACAGAAGCTCGCTAGAATTAAAAGACACCAGCAACAGGTTGTTTTTTTTTTTTCCTGCCAAACTAGGACTGTATCTATATGACCTAGATTATCAGACCATGAGAAGTGGATATGAATCTCCTGCAAAGTAACATCATAAAGTCTTGGGGCTACAAAAGAAGCTTAACAGGTTCCTGTTGCAACTTTTTGCCTAATTCTTGAATCCTGTATTCAGTACCACTTCCAGGTGGTTCTGTAGTCTTCTTAGATGCATTCTATAACAGGAAACTCGCTGCTCAAGAGCATGTGAGCTCTTTGAGGTCAAGAATATTGCTGTCTTTCTCTCTTCCTTCCTTCCTTTTCATCTTCTCCTTTTTCTTTTGTTGTTGATATCCCGAGTCTAAAGAGCCTGAGCACACATTAAAATCTCACTCCAAGTGTGTTGAATGAATGAGAGAACGAGCGTTCTGAACTAATTCTTGCAGAACTCCACAGTAACGGCGGCATAAAAAAACGTATAGCCAACCTGCTTTGTTATTCATACCTATACATCTAGCCTATTACAATCTCATCATAATAATAAATGCCATTTTAGAGTTTTTAGTGGAGCTCTGGTGGAGCAGTGGGTAAGAGCTTGGTTGCAAACCAAAAAGGTTGGCAGTTTGAATCCACCAGCAGCTCTTTGGAAACCCTATGGGGCAGTTCTACTCTGTTCCTTTAGGGTTGCTATGAGTTGGACTAGACTTGACAGCAATGGGTTTGATTTGGTTTGGTTTAGTCCTCTATGGTCCACATCGCATCTTCACATATAATATCTCATTTGATCTTTACAACACAAGCCGTGTTATGTAGTACATATTGTTTCTGCCTTCCTATGAGAAGGTACTGAATCCCAGAGAGTTTGAAATATTTTTCCAACAAAGGAAAAAGGACTTGAGTTACAAGTATTCACTTTTTATAAATTAAAAATGTGCTTTCACTTATAAGGTGTATGATTCTTTTCATTATAATAGTTAAGATTAGTAGTAGGCTGCAACATCTTTTCACTTGGCAAACACCAATATCGTGTCTGGAAAAGTATAATTATTTTTCTACTTCCCTTGTAGCTAGGTGTTATTATGTAACACATTTCTGACTGAAGAGACATAAACGGAAGCCTTCTGGGAGAATTCTGGAAAGGATTTTCTTCTTTGGTGAAAAGGAAAGATGAGACTGGTACTGCTGCTTTCACTTTCTTCCCTCCTTGACTGTATTCAAAAAGCTTGAAACTGCAACCATTATGCACTAACCGTGAGAGAAGACTCCAAACCACGGTGATGCTGTTTCCGACATGGTTGAGCTACTGATCCCAGGACAGTAGTCACCTTCCTCCAGCCTTCTTACTAGACACATAAACAGATGCACATTTTTAGACAAGTAAAGTTTCATTTGGTGAAGCTGCTAATGGTTGGATATAGTTGCTAGCAGCAGAATGCATTCTTGGCTAACATAACATTTTTCCTTTGTTTTAGTCTCCTGACAGAAATACCACAAGGGGGTTCTTTAAAGAATAGAATTTATTTTCTCACAGTTTAGGAGGCTAGGAGTTCGAAATCAGGACACCAGCCCTAGGAGAAGGCTCTCTTCCTGTTGGTCCTGGGGAAAGATCCTTGTCTCTTTCAACTTCTGTAAACCTTGCTTCCCTCTGTTCCTTGGCAATCTGAAGTGGCATGTATTTTCCCCATTTGTGCTTCCTTTCGTGTCTGCTCTTTTTATATCTCAGGAGTGATTAGGTATAGGATACACCCTACACTGATATGGCTTCGTTAACATGTCAAAGAAAACCCTATTCCCAATATCATTTATAGCCACAGATATAAGGGTTAGGATTCCAACTCATATTTTTTTTGGGGGGGGGGCACAATTCAGTCCGTAACACTCTTCCTTCCTTTTCTTTTTCCCTTCCTTCCCTCATCCTCCCTCCATACTTATCTCCTTCTCTCCGTCCCTGCTCTTTTCCTTCCTTCCTTTCTCCCTCCCTTCCTTCTTTCCTTCCTAGAAACCCTGGTGGCATAGTGGTTGGCAGTTCAAACCTACCAGGTGCTCCTTGGAAACCCGATGGGGCAGTTCTCCTCTGTCCTGTAGGGTTACCATGAGTCAGAATCGACTCAGTGACAGTGGGTTTGGTTTGATTTTTGGTTTAGTCCTTCCTCCCCTCCTCTCTTCTTTGTCCCCTCCCCTTCCTCCCCTCTTCTTCCCTCTCAACTCCTTCCTTCCCTCTTCTACCCTCTCCTCTTCTTTACTTTTTTTTCTTTTTGCGTGATGGGTATTGACGGGTACAATGATGCTAAAGAAGGGATATCCCTTTTGATGGACATGGTTAATCATTTTTTTTTTTTTTTTTTTGGCTGACCTTTCCTTTTTAGGAAAATAAATCTACAAAAACAAAGCCGTGAGAAAAATAAGGCACTGAGACTAGAAACGCTCTGACTAGCAAGTTATAGATATACTGTGTATCTTCTCATCTTATTAACTCATATGTTAGCCATAAAATCGGGAAGGATGTTTGGAAGTATGTCTGCTGTTGTTTTGAGAAGGTAGACGACAAACCATTGATTCATTATGGTTTATTGGATAAACCATGCTGTGATATCTGAAGCATTCAAGTCCGTAAAATAAGCAATTATAGATAGATGTTCTGGTAAAGATTAATAATTTGTTCAACTCCATTAGTCACTGCAAATTACCGTAGAGCAAAGACACGTCTTACGGAAACATATGGAAAAAGCAGCTTATTCCTTCTGTAGTGCAATAGCGCCCTTCGGTAGCCATCTCTCTCGGTCCATTACCTTCCTCATCTGTTACAAGTCAACGCAGGATATGTAGAATTTCTTATTGGACAACTGCATATGCTGTTTTCTCTGATTGGTGCACACTTTCTCTCTTCTTTGGCAGCTTCTATTCATCCTGTAAATCTCATTTAAAACTTTATCTCCTCTGGGAAAATTTTCCTACTACATAAGGTTCGCTGCTTTTTCCATATGCCTCCACAAGGCTTGTCTTTGTTCTATGGTAACTTGCAGTTGCTTGTTTACTTAGCAGTTCCTTGCTAAACTTTAAGGTCTTTGAGGACAGGGATGTTATTTTTCATCTTTGTATCCTCAGAACCTTGCCCTGTATATAGTAACCAAAACAAGCCAATAAATAAATAAAAAAGAAACCAAACCCCAAACCCGTGGCTGAGTTGATTACGACTCATGGAGACCCCACGTGTTACAGAGTAAAATTACTCCATAGGATTTTCTTGATTGTAACCTTTACCAAAGTAGATCACCAGGCCTTTCTTACATGGCACTGTTGGAATGGTTCGAACCACCAACCTTTAGATTAGTAGATGAATGCAAATCATTTGTGCCACCCAGGGAGCATAGTTCCTCAAAATGTGTTGAATAATTGACAGAATTAATTTAACTATCCCTTTTATAGTTCTTACACTTGCTTTAAACATGAATACACTCTTTAATTAGTCGAAAGAAGCGAGTCTATATCGTTACATTCATTGGTATGGTTTTGATTTTGTTGTTGCAACAGAAAGAAATAATCCTCTCTTTTGACGTTTTCCACATTTTTGTATTAAATATAGACTATTGTCTAATTTTCCAATGTCTTCTTTGACACTCTTTGTACGCCAGAGTGCTATCAGTCTTCTTGTTTGCCAATTTTTGTTTGCCAAGTGTGAATGTTCAAAGCCAAACTAATTTCCACATAGCATATACTACGTTTTCCTACCTAAAAGATCAAAGAAAAACACTATGCTTGACATGATTTATTTTTGACAAATATGTGTAGCCTACTTTGATACGTGAAAACATTTTTCATTAGGTTTCTGAGAAGGGGAATTATGTTTTCACTGGATACGTATCCCTGTTTTAACAAAGCTTTTCTCTTTCCAATTTTGTTTCATTTGCTTTGGTTACCTAGTATTTCAAAAGAATTCATGTTCTTAAGTATAAATATTCCTGAGATGGATTTCATGGTACATAATATAAGTGATTGTAAAAGCTCTAATACATAGAAACTATTTAAACTTAATTTTAAACACATTCATTGGGTTTTCTTTGTAGCGTTTATGTAAGATTTGTATAAAGTTAGCTAATAGTCAAATAGATACTGTGAACTTCAACATTCTTCTGTTCACCTTTCAAATTAGTTAATTGAGCTATAGCTTCCTTTTTTGTTCCCCTATCTTCTCAATTCATTTACGTTGTTATTTTCATTTTTTTTGTGGCTTATTTTGTGCTATGGTATATCTGCCATTATTCTCTTTCACTTACGTTCACATGACAGCTTGAATGATTGTGACTTTTTGGAATTGTTCAGCTCTTAAAATAATTCAAAATTGAAGCTTATAACCTGCTTGCTCTTTTCTCCCCTGCTCATGTTTTTTGGTATGTAGTTTCTAAGCTCCCTGCACCCCTTTGTTAATGAAGAGCACCAGTAACCATTGGGTTGCTCAAGCCAGACAGTGAACGTCATTGCTTGCTTTTTCTTTTCATTGAGTTGCCACATGAAATAAAAAAATAAATAAATCACTAAATCTCCATTTTCTCCCTCAATATCTCTAGCATTAGTCCCTTTCTCTCCTTTCCCCTTCTACCATTCCATTGGGCCTCCTTCAGTTCTAACCTATCTTAGTGGGAACAGTTCCTAACTTTTCTTTCCTCTTATCTGAACCCCATACCATCATATCTCCACTCAAGTAACCTTTCCAAATGCGGATTTCATCATGTTAGTCCTGAGCATGAAATCCCACAGTTATTTCCATCATTCCTGGGAAAGTTAAAATTTCCTAAAGTGGTTAGGCTCTAGCCCTACTAAATTTCTTTCATGTCTTCAAACAAGTCTTGCTGTCTTGCAGTGCTGATCTCCTGACCTTTTTATATGTAGAGCTGGAACTCAACCAAACTGCCTCATTTTTTCCAGGTCTCACAAGTTTTCTGCCTTTGACAGAGTGCAGTCACCACTTTTCTATCACTCCCTGTTTAGTGGAAAATATTTGAGTTTTCCTTCTCTGACAGATTTCTGCCTTACACAGGTTCTGGCTTTCAAAGGCTTTCTTTACTATATACTAGTTCCCTCTGGCAGGAGAACCCTCACTCCTACCCTCACTGTCTCACCACTTCCTACTGCTTCCCAAAGCTAACTCATCTTTTGAGTCTCAACTTTAAAAAGACTTTGACGCCTACATTCCACTCTTTTCTCCTAAGTTGGGGTGTAGTTCCCAGTCCACGTTTTCTTATAGAGTCCTCTACTTTCCTTCTCCTAGTTTGTATCTCACTGCACTGTCTTGACCTCTTGGCTGTGCTTTCTGCCTGATTGATAATTCTGTGATATTAGACTATCTATCCTTTCTTTTTTGGCCACTTTATGCCTGTTTCAGAGCACCTACTTATTATTCATAAAATAAATGGATTCATAAAAGTTACTTCATGATAGTTTTTTGATGGTCTCCTATTTTCCACCTGGGAACATCTCAGACAGAAACTATTCCTTTTGGAAGGTAAAATGTTGAGTGTGTGTGTGTGTGTGTGTGTGTGTGTGTGTGTTTTCTTGTAAAATTATTAATTTTAAGTCTATGTATTTTTTATCTTTCTATGTTCTCACATTGTTTTTAGTATTTCAAATTCCACAGTCTTATGATCACTATCTTTCAAATTGTCTTTCTGGAGAAAAAAATGAGTCATTGTTTGATTTTTATGTGAACTGACAGTGACCTCAAAATGTTACTTTATTATGCATAGCTCATAGTGCCTTAGATTTATTTAATTGGAAAAGTCCTATTGTATGGTTTCTAATTCTCTTAATGTAAGGCTGTTGGGGCAGGAGGAGGTAGAGAGAAGTTTCAAAATTACTTGTCTTTTCTATTAATTAATAAATGGTTCAGTTCTTAGTAAAGATGCAATAGCCCTTTTATTATACTAAGATCCCTCTCTTACAGAGTGAAAATACAGTAAAAAGCTATGTGGCATGGTATTTTACAAATAAAGCCTTACACAGAATATTTAGAAATTAGTAAATGGTGCTTTGTCAGAACATGAAATGATTATTAACTCTTTAACAGAGAATATTTTATATGATAGCAAAGTGAGATTAAACAATTGCTTCCTCACATTCAAGTTTTCTGGACTTGAAACTACAAATATGGTAGAGCAAAAAATGTTAGTTTAAATAACACAGTATGAAAGCTAAAAGTTTATGGTCATTTTTTCCAAGTTGCATTTTGTTACTGAAATTTCGCAATCCACAAGAACACCAAATAGGATACGTTTTGTAAACTCACTGCATTAGGATAGCAAAGAATGCTCTCTTATAGAGACATCTTATTTTTTCAAGTTTCAGATCCTTCAGGAAGATGAATTTGAATTCACCGAACCTGAATTCACTTGTTAATAACACAGAGGAATGAATGAATGAATGAAGATTAAGATGTTGAGTGCAAATGTCTAGCCATGAAGTGGTTTCTTAGGATACTTTGGCAAGCAACTCACTCACCTGTCTCCTCAAACTCTTTACCTTTGTGTAGCTAAATCTTCTCTACTAGTTCTAGTGTTTTCGTACTTGCTCATGTACCAACCTCTGCTCACCGTACTTATCACATGCTGGTAGCAGACACATATTTCGGTGTCAGCAGAGAATCGGCTCTGGGCAGTCATTTTTTTTGCCAGCTGGCCCTGCTCACCGTCCCCCATGGGCTTAACATTCCTCCTTTGTTGAACTACTGTATACTCACTAATCAGTGCTGTTATTATTTATTGGAGTGCTCAATTACTTTTGAATGAATATATGAATGAATGATGAGGCACCTGACTCAGGCTAGTTTAATCAAATCCTCTTGCTTGAGAATTGCAGCTGGAAAACATGGTACTGAGAGTTGATGGCTAAGCAGCATTCATAGCAGAACTCAAGGGAGAAAAATATATAAATTCCTGACGTGAAGTTCCCTACACTGCACCAACTTCTTGTTGCCAGGTGTTACTGCCCAGCTCTACTTTAGATTATGAGAGACACCTAGTATATAAATATATGTAGTAATCATTATTGAATAAGTTACTTTTACTTGCAACCAGTAATTCATGCACTCTGTAACTCAGCTATTGCTTTGATCTTCTGAAAGTGTGTGTGTGTGTGTGTGTGTAAGACTAGATTGCACAAATGCACATATTTCTGAACATGTATTTTGTTCCTTTATTTATAGCAGATACAAAGAAAATACAGTCAATGCAATATGTCTTTGTGAATGTGTTCTTGAATTAAAACATAGATTCATCATTCTTTGCATGTGTGTGCCTTGGCATCAACTATATGTGTATCTGGACTAGAAGTTTGGAAAGGTGCGTGCTTAAAATTAATATAGGTTATGTATGTGCATGTAGATGCTTTTAAGACAGTGTGTGATCATAGTGTACATGGTCATTATTATGTGTTCTCGTTACGGAACACAGTGCAATGTAAGACATTGTGTCCACCTTTACCTTTCCCACATTACAGAGGGATTTTAATTCTCTTTTTATTTATGGAATTATTTGCATTAAAGAGCCATCTATTGTAAAAAGTGGTCTGACTAAAGAATAACAACAAGAAAAACAAGAAAAAAAACCTGATATTTTTCACCTGAATATTTATTGCTTCTTCCTCTTCCTTCTCTTCCATTAGTCGCATCTATTCAGGGTCATTGGTCAAACTAGGCACCTTATGTGCAAAATCTTTCTCTTTAGAATTTCTTCCACTTGAAAGATGGGAATGTTAAATAGTCTCTGATTTTTAGGTTTCCAAAGACTTTCTATTATATTCTTTTACAGCAAAACATTGTAAGCACTCTGACTAATAGCATTGTGATTAATCTGCTTTAATATTCCAGAGACTTTTTAAAATATAATATTCCCTGTTTTCTGGTTATTAGTTGATATCTGAATCTCTGATATTTTTCCAAAACTGAGACTATAGAGGTGGCAGATTCCTCCAAATTTGTTCTTCCTTCTAAAACAGAAATTTAAACATTTCTAAATAATAACAAATATGTGATTGTGAGTAAGAACATACACATTTTCCTGGCATGAAGTGATGTTTTCAAGATGTGCAGATGAGAAACTCAAGATTAGCTCAAAATTTCTGTTTTGTAGGAGATCCCATTCCAGGCTTGTAATTATCCTTTACTGAAGAGAAGCTACAGGGGCTGGATCCCATATGACCTAGAATTCTAATTCCATTGATGCATTTTCCTTGTTGTGACAGATGAAATGACTACCTCGAGAACAGTTCGAGATTTGATGCTAGAAGTTTCCCATTTCTAGTCTCAAGAATAGTGTAGGATATTTGTTTTTCCCCCAAACCACAAAATATTCTGATGATGATTTTCAGAAGGGTAGCAGTCATTCAAAGAGAACCGGTTAATGCTTTTTGTGGCGCTGGGCGGTAGGATATGAGGCTGTGTGGTAGGCAGTTTTAATGTTGGCGTTCCAAAAGTGTCTTCATTTCAGTCTTTTCTAATCTCCAGACCTTATGGCCATTAAATAAATAAAGACTTCTAGAATTTTAAAGGGTGATGAGAAAATACAATGGGTCAAATTGTTAAATCAGATCCATGAACAATCACAGACACAGGCAAATTCTTCTTCCTTTGTGGAAGCCCAATTCCATCGTCACAGATCCCTGAAAGTCCTTCCCCTACCGTATTGCTACATAAATCCACACAGCCCAGGCTTGTTTAGTAACTTGAAAAAGTTTTAAAAGGCAAATAAATCGCTTTAATGATTAAGGTGAGCCCTATCCAAGCCGTAGCATTTTCAATCATCTCATATACATATGAAAGCTGAGCAATGAAAACAGAAGACAAAAAAGAAGAATTGATGAACTTGAATTTAGTGTTGGTGAAGAATATTCAGTATACTGTGGACTTCCAGAAGAATTAACAAATCAGTCTCAGAAGAAATACAATCAGAATGCTCCTTAGGAGTGAGGATGATGAGACTTTGGCTTGCTTACTTTGAACAGGTGGGCAAGACAGACCGATCTCTAGAAAAGGACATCATTGGTAAAGTGGAAGGCTGGCAAAGTGGAGGGAGGCCCTTGGTGGGATGGACTGACACAGAAGCCAAAACAATAGACTGAAACACATTCACAAACATGAAGATGACTCAGAACCTTGTGACATTTTGTTCTATTGTACGTAAGATTGCCATAAGTTAGAGCTGACTCATCAACAACTAACAACAACAACAGAAAAATCAAGTATATACTGCTAAAAGTATTTCATAGGTAAGTATTGCCCATAATATTTCTGCTAGTATATTTACCAGTTATGACTCATGGCTAGAGGGACATTTGCCTGTGGTCATTCTTTTTAGTTTCTTTATTTTTAGAAATATTGTTATTTCTTGGTTTTAATAGATTTATCATATTTGTCTATCTGGTGTTGCATTTCAGTCTATTCTACCGTGAACCAGAATTCAGTTGTTTTCAAGATTAATCTGGAATTCTGAAAAGGGGTGAGATTAAGTTTGAAGTGAGATAGGACTGATTTAGGTGCTAAATCATGGAAGTATGTGATGTAGTTATGATCTGTCAATATGTAAGATTTTCTGTGCTATCACAAAAGTTTGTTATGCAATGGAGGTGACTGAACCAGAAATATGTGCAAATTCTACTAAAAATATTTTCCTTGAAGTTTATAAGTCTGTTCTCAAGGAAATGATATCCTGAAGAAATGGGACTTTGGTGAGACGACAAGGAATAAAGAAAAGAAATTGAGAAAAAAAAAAATGCCGCAGGCTTATTTTTATTGACTGTATTCCCGTGTGCTAAAATGTGATTTTTAATTAATTAGAGCGTATCACTGAAAATACCATTTTCTATTTGTTTAAAAACATTAGATCAAATGTTGACACTTTAACTTACAGATAAGGTCCCTGGATCATGCAACTTATACCTAGAATGAAATATACTGTGAAACATTAAATCTGTGGTCTGCCCTTGACATAATTAGCCATGTATTTCCAGAATAAATGATAATAAAAACTTATGTACTCTTTATAATCTATAGAACAGGTTACTTGAGCTGGTATTTCTTTTTCAAATCAAGAATATTAATATTTCATGATAATGTTAAATTGTAGCAAATAAATATTTAAAATCCATATTTTCCCATAGTTAATGATGTTGATTTTAGGAAAAGATGATCACATAAACAATATAATACATTGATGAGTATATCTAAAGTATTTGTATTTTCCAAAATAATTTACAACAATTATTATCTTTGTCTAAAAAACTACAATAAAAATGGACTATTATATTGGCATAGCTGTGAGAAGTGTCTAAAATGTTCAAAAGTGCAAGCAATTTTTCTTTAACCTCAATATTTTTTTTTGTTTCTATTTTGAATAGTTTGGCAATGTAATTCCATACAAATCTGGAATTTCAAAGTAATGTATTACATTCTAAATACTTCGAGGTTTGACATAATGTGAAATTTATATAAATGCCATTTCTGGTCCTGTGCTTGTTTGGCCTTAGATCAGTACCACAATTTTTTCCAGAAAGGAAAATCACAGGGGGATTGTCCTAGCAGACAATATTTTCCTATTTTAGATGGCTTCTGGTTGGCTTTAGCCTATAGGAGAAACTCGTTGGCCATTAGGGGAGAGGGGTAGTGGAAGGGAAAAGCTAGATCATTTCTCCTCTTCCCTCTCCAGCAGTAGCTGCATCTTCTCCATGAGTCCAGCTTCTGCTAGAAAGATTGACCTTGGTCCCAGTCTCCTCTTAATTCATACCCCCGGGCTCCTATAATATCATCCCTTCCCATTGTGTCTCTAGCCTGCAGGTACTAGTGGCTTCATGCTTTTGCTAAGGTCAGGTTTGCTTTCTCTCTCCTGTGTGGCCACTCAGCATTTCCATCACATGTATAACCAATCCCTGCATTACATTTTATTTGTTACAAATATTTAGTGCTTTCAGTTTCCTGACTGAAATCTGACTAATACATTATTTATAATAAATTTTAAACAATACTTATCTGTAACCCCAAATCATTATTATAAATTAGAAGACTTCTGGTAGATCAGCACTGGGGATTTGCCTATCACTCATGTTTAGATTGTATCATATAAAGTCAAGAAACTATTGAGTAATTCGTCAAGATTCTTTCCTTTTATTACAGATAATTTATTTCTACATTCCTCAAAAGCATAGGAACTATTTCTTTATTGGATATTACATTGCTGGTAGTGGTGGTGGTGTAAGCACGTGTGTGTGTGTGTGTGTGTGTGTGTGTGTGTGTGTGTGTGTGTGCGCGCGTGCGCACGCCCATGCGAGTGCCCATACGGTTAATCATATTCAGGGAGCGTTTGTTTAGTCTGCTGTGATGCCATCACACCTAACATTTGTGTATGTTTTTTTCCTTTATATCAAGCTCTGGTAAATCCACGAAAAACAGATGAAAACCAAATCTTTCATTATTCCTAAATCCCTGATTATGACACGTTTCTTCTAAAATGTGTCCCAAAAGAAGGAGAGAAACATCTGTAACTATACACAGGTTATGTTGTAGTCCCCTCAGTAACATTTCGTCCATATGGAGCTTAATTCGTTAAACCACCTGTAACTAGGTATAAAATTCCGACAGAGAATAGCAATTTATCACGAGTGTCCAGCTGGTTTCTTCTTCTAAGTGGTTATTTCCTGATCTGAAGTCCAGCCTGTTTGCTGCCCGCTTACATTTTTGAGCTATAAAATCTATAATAAATAGCAAGCACATTCCCTTGAGAGATTAGTCATGCATTCCACCTGGTAAGAACAAATGAAGGGCGATGCTGTAGAACTGTGTGTTTGAATTTTAATGTAAGAAGTAAAATATGAAAAAATGGGAGTTGCTGCTTTCCTCAAGCTGATCAATAACGCAATGTAAGATTAAGTTTGAAATTCATCCTAAATACAGAAATGCTTTTTAAAAGCAACTCTTTAGAGAAATCATTTTCAATTAGCATAATCTAAGAAAGCATTCTGATATTCTTTACTGACATACTGGTCCTCCTTTCATATAATTAAATCTGATTAGTTCAAAATACAGATTTTGAACCTACTTCAAGCTGAAGCCTTAGAATGTTGATAAACTGCCCTCTAAGATAGTGAATTATTACTTCCAAATGCCTTTGCAACAGAACTTTGTTATCTAGAATTATTTCAACTGAAGAGAATATTTTTCTTACCTGGTTAATTATGTTTGTGTGTGGAGATACACGTGTGCACACACACACACGTATACATACACATATGTATGTATATATGTATGTTTTAGTGTATATGTATGTATACCAAAACCAAACCAAACTGTGCCAAGACTCCATATATATGTATACACACACCTATATAAACACGTATGCATGTACATTTATATATATACACATATATAATTTATATAAAAATGCATATACAATACACACATACATGTGTGTATAAGTGTGCATAAATGTGTATATATACGTATATTAGCATTAATTATTCAGTGATAGGGCATTAACTCTCTCTTGTGTTCCTATATCCATGGTTTATTTTGTTTCCCCATAAGTATATGCATAGGAAAATTACTTAGAAATCAATCAATTATTACAGAAAAGTTTTCTATGTTCCTAGTCTTTTTAGCAGGAGCCATGGTAGCACATTGGTTGAGTGCTCAGCTGCTAACTGAAAGTTCAGCAGTCCAAACCCACCAGCCGCTCTGTGAGATAAAGATGTGGCAGTCTGTAAAGATGTGTTTCCATAAAGATTAACAGCCTTGAAAATCCTGTGAAGTAGTTCTACTCTGTCCTATAGGGTCACTATGATTTAGTCTTTATAATAGTATATGTAATAAAATATAATAAAACATTTCTGCTCTCAAAGGCTTACGAAGTAGTTGATGAGTTTAAATATACAAAAAAAAAAAAAAAATAGAAGACTGTGGGAAAATAGTACTCATTAAGTATCAACGCTATTTCACTGAATCCTCACCTGAGAAGTCTAGTCACTGTTAATTTCAATGTACACTGGGAAAACCATTCAGAAAATAATTTAACCAATATCACTTGATTAGTCTAGGTTACTGGCAATTTGGTCTTAAATGTGCTCAATTCTAAAACCCATATTCTTTTCATTATACAATTCTGACTACCATAATGAAATCAGTAAAATAAATAAAAAATATTAAGAGTACCCCACAATTAAAAGACAGTTGAATTTTTAAAAAGTAGGATGGATTTGACTATGTCTTTAAAATTAGGTTAAACATAGGAGAAAAGAGTATTTTAAATGTGCAAAATTAGGAAAGTGGAAAATGCATTGCCATCAAGTTGATTCTGACTCATAGTAACCCTTTAGGACAGAGTAGAACTGCCCCGTAGGGTTTCCAAGGAATGACTGGTGGATTCAAATGGCCCACCTTTTTGGTTAGCAGCCGTAGCTCTTAACAACACAAGATATGTATAAGGGAGACAAAATAGAAGAAAGAATTAGCTACAGTGTAAGATTCAAGAAGGTCAGAGTTTGGAGATATTGTTAAAAATGTTGATTACTGCCACATTCAAAGGGACCTGAATCACAGTCCATGAAGCTTTAACAATATCTTGGCACACAGAATATACTCAGTAAATATTGTTTGAATGAATGTATTCATACTCTAGGCAGTAGGGGGCCTTGATAGCTTCTAAGAGTAGAAACATGGCGTGGTACCAGTGTTGCTTCATGATGGTTACTCTGCATGGAGCAGGCTATAATTTGAGGGACTGTTAATATGAGATAATGGACGAAAAATTAAAAAGAATGATCACACAAAGGATACATTTAAAAAGTCAAGTGCTCGGAGTCTCTGGAGATGGAATAATTTAAATAAATACTATGCAGAAAACATGTATTGAACACCTACTAAGTGCCGTGTAAATAGCCATGTAAAACAAAGAGGAAATGGATTAATAGACAAATAGCTCTGGAAGTATGAAAAAGAATAGTAGAATAAGAGAGTGGATGATTAACTATGAGATTAACAGTAATAAGTTAAGTCACAGGGAACAGCTGGCTTTAATAGACCTCACCTTAAATGAAGGTTGGACTTGTTCAAAGGATTCATATTGCATAGCAGAAAATGTCTGCTTTTAGAGAATACAGAGTTTGTTAGTAATGAAATTATTGTAATAAGATGAAAATACTGTGATGTAATGCTATTTATGGATTTACACAAAAGCTGCAACAATGGGCTGAAGCATAACAACGATCGTGAGCATGGCGCAGGACAGAGCAGTGTTTCCTTCTCTAGTACGTAGGGCCGCTATGAGTCGGAACCGACTTGAGGGCACCTAACAACAACAACAATGCTATTTATATATTTAGATATATGTGTGCACGTGTGTGTGCATTTATTTCTAGATACTATAAAATAAAGTTTATCAGGCATTTCTAAATTTATTACGAAAGAGAACTTGTTTTAGTCTCAGTCTGTATGTAACACAATCTAAAAATCTATCAAAGATTCTAATTTATTTAGGAATATAGATATAATTTTGGCATAGATTACATAAAACAGCTCAATGTTAAGACTTGAATAATGTTAGTATATCAAAATTCTTTGAGTTCAAAATTTTGAGATGTGATGCTTTGGAATATATGTATACATATGTATATTTATATAAATACTCTTCCTATACATGGAAATAAAATATATATGTTATATACAATAAAATAATTTTTGGGTATTGATTTTGTAATACCTCTTTAGGAAATGTCATTAGAAGAAACAGTATGTAAATTTCTTTTGGGATTTAATTAAATTTAAAATGAACCCAAGTAGCAAGTTAAACAAAATATGGTCAAAATTCTTGGAATTTATTTCTAACCTCTCCTTAGTTAGAAAGTCCATGATGGTTTATATTGTTTCTAGACTCCTAACTTTCTAGAAAAATAAACCCCAATACTAAACATATCACCAACATAACTCTGAAAAAAATTCAAACGTAACAACATGGCACATTTCACTCAAACACAATTATGCTAGATACGATTAAGAACATTTTTTCTTTCAGGGAACGGAAGTAACAAAACTTTTTCTTTTCTAGAGCTGGGTCCCCTCTGTTCTTGTGTAACAATAGAGTAAATTCCTTATGAAGTGCTTTGCCTGTGTTCTCAAGTAATAGTATTCCCTAGCTCTACCTCTAATATTTCTGGACTAAATTATGAAAGTGACGTAGTGATTTTTAAATGTTTTTAGGTAGTTAATAAGGGATTTTACTTTTAACTTTTAAGCGTACTATTGAGATAACTTAGAATTCGCAGTAAGTTCTCCATTCTCACTCCTTCATCAAAGGCTATTAACCAAGTCAATAGGAATGTGGGGCGAACAATAAAATTTGACCTAGAAAGTTTTAATGCTATTTTTAGAAGTGGGTGAAGTTTACTCCCTATTTCATTGTTTAAATGAATAATTAAAGCCCCCAAAAAGAGTGCTGAAAGATTTGAAAAAAGGGTTGACACGGGAGTATCTGAGGTGTGAATATAACAGCGGCAAGCCTGTAACGGCGCGCAGTATAGAAAGGCCCTCCACCACACCACATTTATTCCTTTAGGTTGATGGGATGTTCTTTTACACTTATTTCAATGAAAGTGCTGGGACACTGGCCATTTCTGCCTTATTCAATCTGAAGAAAAACAATTTGCTATCAATGAATATCACATGGACATAGATAAAGGGTGCTCATAATTATTTAATAAATATAAAAAGCCATTACACTATGTACTGTGGTGATTAATTTGAAATCAAGTAAAGAAATGCTCATGTTTATCATGCATGAACTCATTTAGTTTATTGCAAGGTAGTCATGGAAATGCACACAGGTTAAGACTAGAAAACGTTCAGTTAGCACCAGAGAATCATGACAATGTAAGATTAGTCAAATGGTTAGAGTCCAAATCTTTAGACTTCAGGCTTTTATTTTTAAGGAGTGGTCTCAGGAGAAAGGCTTGGCCATGGCTCATGTTTGACAGAGGTACCTCACAGATGGGGTCCAAGAATGACAAAGGCTGACAAAGTCTGCTACTGCTTCCTCTCAGTGAGTAGTCTCAAGTCCATCCATGGTTTAAATATGCTTTAATCCCCTGGGTTTCACATGATAAGGACCAGGTGATGTAATGTCTAACATAGTCTATTTGTTACATTATTTTCTTTAACTCAGACATCATGTGTAGCATCTTTGCTTTAAGGTAAGAGATTAACGGGGATGTTTATGACTGATTCATGTTCAAGGCTACCTTACAGAAATTTAACTATATTTTACTTGTTTTTTTAATCACAAATGTAGGTGCAAAGCCAGTTCAAAGGGATTATTTACTACATGCCTTACATACTCCACATACTTCTATTTTTCTATTTATGAATTCAGAATTTTCTACCTCTAAAATCACATTAGGAGCCCTGGTGGCACAGTGGTTAAGAGCTTGGCTGCTAACCAAAACGTTGGTGGTTTGAATCCACCAGCCACTCCTTGGAAACCCTATGGGGCACTTCTGCTCTGTCCTATAGGGTTGCTATGAGTTGGGATAACTCGACAGCAACAGGTTTTTAATGCCACATTATAAGTGAATTATACATACATGGTTTAAGATCATTACAGAGGTAAGCATAACAGTGCCTTATACAAATGTGGTTTAAGAAGATTATAGAAACATCTACAACAAACTAATTTCTGTATTTTTATTTATCTGAGTATTTTTGAAAATGCAATATATAGTTACGGAAAATATTTGCATATAAAATGAGCCTCTTTACTGTCAATTTTTGTTTTATTTAAATTTTTTTTACTGTACTTTAGAAGGTTTACAGAACAAATAGTTTCTCATTAAACAGTCAGTACACATATTGTTCTATGATATTGGTTAACAACACCACGACATGTCAACAGTCTCCCTTCTCGACCTTGGAGGATATTTTCTTTTAGTGAAAATATACATAGCCAAAGTTACACAATTTCAAAAGTTTCTACATATACAATTCAGTGACATCGATTACATTCTTCCAGTTGTGCTGCTATTCTCACTATCCTCTTCCAAATTATTCCATCTCCATTATCTTCAACTCACTGCCCCCTAGGCTTACCAGCAAACCTTTTGAGTTTCTTTTGACAATTTCATCTCACATAGATAATTTTCTTTTTTTGGTACCTTAGATGAAGGTTTGCAGAACAAATAGTTTCTCATTAAATAGTCAGTACACATATTGCCCTATGGCAATGGTTAACAACACCACAACACATCAACACTGTCCCTTCTCAACCTTGGGTTCCCTATCACCAGCTTTCCTGTCCCTTCCTGCCTTCTAGTCCTTGTCCCTGGACTGCTGTGCCTCATTAGTCTCGTTTTGTTTTATGAGGCTGTCCAATCCCCAGCTGAATGGTGAACTTCAGGAGTGACTTCACCACTGAGCTAAAAGGGTGTCCAGGGGCCATACTCTCGGGATGTCTCCAGTCTGTCAGGCTGGTAAATCTGGGCTTTTCTTGTGAGTTAGAATTTTGTTCTACGTCCTTTTCCAGCTCTGTCCAAGACCCTCTATTGTGATCCCAGTCAGAGCAGTCAGTGGTGGTAGCTGGACACCATCTAGCTGTACAGGACTCAATCTGGCGGAGGCCGTGGTAGCTGTGGTCTATTAGTCCTTTGGACTAATCTTTTCCTTGTATCCTACTCTCTTCATTCTCCCTTGCTCCCAAAGGGGTGAAACCAGTGGAGTATCTTAGATGGCTACTCACAGGCTTTTAAGACCCCAGAAGCTACTCACCAAGGTGGAATGTAAAACATTGTCTTTATAAAGTGTGTTATGCCAATTGAGCTAGATGTTACCCAAGACCATGGTCCCCACAGCCCTCCACCCAGCAATTCAGCCCTTCAGGGAGTTTGGAAGTGTCTATGGAGCTTCCATGGTCTTTCCTTGTACAAGTTGTGCTGGCTTCCCCAGTATTGTGTACTGTCTTCCCCTTCACCAAAGTTAGCACTTATCTATTGTCTATTTAGTTCCCCCTCCACCCCTCCCATCCCTCGTATCAACAAAGATTGTTTCTTTTTGTGTGTATACTTTTACATGAGTTTTTACAGTAAAGGTCTCATAATATTTGTCCTTTTGTGATTGACTTATTTCACTCAGCATAACGTTCTCCAGTTTCTTCTACGTTATGAGATGCTTCACAGATTCATCATTGTTCTTTATCATTGCATAATACTCCATTGTGTGTATGTACCATAGTTTGTTTATCCTTTCATCAGTTGATGGCCGTCTAGGTTGTTTTCATATTTTTGCTATTGGGAACAGTGCTGCAATGAATATGGGTGTGCATATGTCTATTCGTGTGGCGGCTCTTATTTCTCTAGGATATATTCCTAGGAGTGGGATTGCATTTGGTAGTGCTTTTTATTGTGGTGCTGACATTTTCTTTGTTCCTCTTACTCTCCTGTGCTGAGTTCCTTTTATTCATGGATTTTTTTTCATATCTTTTGTTTTTGTAGGTTTTGTTTTTACTGAGACTTTATGTTTTTCTTCTTTATTTTGATGAGTAGGTTTGTTAACTTTCTTTGTGGTTACCTTGAAATTTACCCTTATCTTCCTAGATTTGAAGCAGTCTATTATTACTTGGTATCATCTTGCCTTCCTTTCCATTAGAAGGTTCTTACCTACACTATTTATTCCCTCTTTTATTGTTCTGATGTTGTTGTCATTTACAGATTAACCTCTCTAGTTCCCTGGTGTAATTCTTTTGGTTTTGCATAGTCCTTAAGAGTTCATTTCCTAGGTTGGTATCTGGCTAGTACAATCCAGTGTCCTGTATTCAGCCTGTGATCTGATGTTGTTTGTTCTCAAATCAAAGCACTCCCTTTAATAAGTCTTGTAAGTTTGGTTTCGTTTTTACATAGTCCCTTAATTTCTGTTTATCTGGAAATGACCTAATTTCACCATCATATTTGAATGAGAGTTTTGCAGGATATATTGTTCTTGGATGGCAATTTTTTTCTTTCAAGGTTTTATATATGTTATCCCATTGCCTTCTTGCCTGCATGGTTTCTGCCAAATAATCCGAGCTTAGTCTTATTGTTTCTCCTCTGTATGTGACTTCTTGTTTTTCTCGAGCTGCTTTCAGGATTCTTTGTTTGTCTTTGGTTTTAGTGAGTATGATAATGATATGCCTTGGTGATTTTCTTTTGGGGTCTATCCTATATGGGGTTCATTGAGCTTCTTGGATGGTCAGCTTGCCATCTTTAATGATATTGGGGAAGTTTTCTGTCAGCAGTTCTTCAGTGATCCTCTCTGTGTTTTCTGTTTTCTCCCCTGTTCTGGAATGCCGATCACTCACAGATTTTTGCTTTTGATGGTAACCCACATAATTCTCAGGGTTTTTTCATTTTTCTTCATTCTTTTCTCCTGATTTTTCATCAGAGTTGCAGCCAAGCGTTTGTCTTCAATGTCGCTGATCCTATCTTCCATTGTTTCAAACTGCTCCTCAGCCCTTCTATGACACTGCCCATTTTTGAAATCTTGTTGTTTATCTTTTTGATTTCTAATTGTTGTTTTTGTATGATTTCTAGTTGTGAATTTATTTCAGCATTTTGTTCCTGTATTATTTTCTTGAATTCTTCCATTTTTTTGTCTGTATTTTCCATGAATTTGTCTGCCTTTTCCATGAATTTGTCTATTTTTTCCTCATTTTTGTCTTTTTTTTGCTTCAACTCTTGGATAATTGTGAATATTAGAGATTTGAATTCCCTATAAGTTAGGTCTAGTGCCTTTTCTTCTACTGGAAGGTCATCTGGTGTTTTATTTTGGATGCCTACTGGAACCATCTTGCCTGTTTTTGTAAATGTTTTGATATTGTATGCTGTCTTCGAGGCATTCAGTAGTTATTTCCTTGTTCATTGATTGTAGATTTGTTTGTTTCTTCCTGCTTTTTTGTTTTATTTGGTTACGTCTGAGCAGACGGGCTGTGTGTTCTTTGTTGTTTGCTCGCCTGCGGGCATGATACTTTTCACCACCTTCTCCAATAGGCAGGGTCAGTCACTAGGTATGGTACAGCAGGACAGGCCCAGCTGAAGGGGAGTTGCTGGGATGGGTTGTTTGTGACACATACCAGGACTAACAGTGCAGACCTGGAATCAGGGCAAGGTAGGTTCCAGTAGGCTGTGCCTGTGCTGCTTAGGACTCTGATGTTCAGCTCATGGTGCAGTAGGCAGGAAGGAGGGGGTAGACTGTGATGTGTGGAGCTACGATGGATCTGGGAAAGATGATAGAGAGGAGAGAGGAACAGAGCCAAAAACATACACACAAAAAAGAGTGCTAAGGGAGCTTGCTATTGGAGTGGAGAGATGAGAGACTGAGAAATGAGGGAAAACAAGAATGAAAAAAAAGAAAACGGGTAAAAGAAAAAAAATTAATAATCCAGAAACTGGAAGTGAAGAAAGACAAAAAGGGAATAAGAGAGAGACGACAACAAAACAAAGAAACAAAGAAACAAACAAAAAAACCCCAAAAACCAAAAAAAAAAAAAAAAAAAAAAGTAAAAGAATGCCCCCAGGGATGTTCCTGTGCTTCTGCACAGAGTAACAGAGTAGCTTCAAAGTCGGGCAGTACTGCCCGGCTAGAAGGGACTCCCAAGCCAAGAAAAGAAAAAGAAAACCAACAAATAAATCAAAACAGAACAAATCAGAGAAAACAAACAAACAAAGAAAAAAAGCCCTGGGGGTCCTACTAGCATGGCGGCACGGGCTGGAAAGCAGTTTCACAGTCAATTGGTGTTTCACAGCCTTTGAGGCAGAAGCAAAGATGACGCACGGAGGCAGGTATTTGAGAGAAAGGTGGGGGAGGTGGTGAGAGGTAAGGAAGAAATCTAAAGAAGCTGAAAAAAGCAACACCACCATCCAACACAAGGCACTCAGGGAGCTGGCCAGTGCAGGAGGGTGGAATCCAAGTGACACTGGGGTGAAGCTGGCGCTTTCCAGCCAAGAGACTCTGGCTGCAGGAAGCAGAGGAGGTTAGGTCAAGGTGAAGAACAGTGTGGGGTGGGGGTGGGAAAGACTATATCACTGGTTAGCAGTTGTTCTGTCTCCTGCTGGAAGCTCCGCGAAGCTACTTTCTCATACCCCCTGTTCACTGATCTCTGATAGGAGTCCAAGATGGCGGATCTGTGCTGCATTAACTGATAGGGGACCTCTGCATGTATGTCTCCTTGCTCTCTGTTCTTGGTCAGTTTCTTATTCCATTCGGTGCTTGGCTGAGTTTTTTAACTCTTCATTTGATGTTTAGGGTTTCAGGATTGATGTGTGACTCTGCTTTTCTTAGTTTTTTGGATCTTTGCTGGGGCGGAACGGTGTGGTGCTTCTGACTATAGCACCATGTTGCCCAGAAGTCTACTGTTAATTTTTGGGAAAAAAACCCTTTCTTAAAGTGTTCCATTTGGTGATTGCGTTAGTAGCATAAAAAGTAACACAAACATTGAAATTTGAATAAAAATTCAATAAGCCTCTGGGAGCACACTCTCTCTTCAAAGATGAAATCTGTCTTTTAGAAAAGATTTTTTATTTCACATCTTAACAATATTTTATCTTTAGAGTATCTGAGAAAGTTTTAAGTCCATTCCTAAAATAATAGTTTCAAACATGGATCCCAACTCCAAGAATTCCTCAAAGTTAGTAAGCAATGACCGGTAGGGGTAAGGACATGAACTTCTTTTACATATGGATTATGCCTGAACCTAAAGAAAATGAAAATCCTCACAAGTGGACTGATAAACAACGTCATGATAAATGCAAAACAAATGAAAGCCGTGAATGATTTCATTCTACTTGGATCAATAATCAGCAGCCACAGAAGCAGCAATCAAGAAATCAAATGTCGTATTGTATTGGACAAACCTGTTGCAAAAAAACCTCTTTAAAAACTTTAAAGTTTTAAAAATCAAAGTCACTTTGATGACTAAGGTGTGCCTGACCCAAGCCATGGTATTTTCAATTGCCTCACAAGCATGCAAAAGCTACGAAAAAAAAAATAAGGAAGACAGAGGAAGAACTGATACATTTGAATTGTACTTTTTGGCAAAGAATGTTGACTATATCATGGGCTGCCAGAAGAACAAACACATTAGTCTTACAAGAAATACAATCAGATTGCTCCTTAGAAGTGAGGATTGTGAGACTTCATTTTGCTTACACTGGACATGCCATCAGGAAAGGCCAATTGCTAGAAGAGGACAACATGTTTGATAAAGTAGAGGGTCAGCAAAAATGATAGAAACACTCAGTGAGGTCGACTGGCACAGCAATAGACTGAAACATACCTATGATCATGAAGATGACACAAGGCCAGGCAACGTTTTATTCTGTTATACATAAGCACTCCATGAGTCAGAGACAAGTCAATGGCAACCAGCAAAAACAATAATAGTGAATTTTGTTCTTGGACTATTTCACCATCAAGATTTAAAAACCGAAATTTTAAAGTTGAGTTGCTTCATTCTTAATCAGAAATTTATTTATCACATGGTTGTTGTTGTTATGTGCCGTCGAGTCAATTTTGACTCATAGTGACCCCATGTGACAGAGTAGAACTGCCTTATATGGTTTTCTAGGCTAAAATTTTTATGGGATTTAATCTATAAAGTGTTAAAAAGCAAAGCTGTCACCTGAGAACTAAGGTGCGCCTGACTCAAGCCAGGTATCTTTAATTGTCACATATGCATTGGGAAGCTGGACAATGAAGGAGGAAGATTTAAGAATTGATGCCTTTGAATTATGGTGTTGGCAAAGAATATTGAAAACACCATGGGCTGCCAGAAGAGGGAACAAATCTGTCTTAGAAGTACAGCCAGATGCTCGCTCGTTAGAAGGGAGGATCGCGAGACTTAATCTCACGTACTTTGGGCATGTTATCAGGAGGGACCAGTCCCTGGAGAAGGACTTCATGCTTAGTAAAGTAGAAGGTCAGTGAAAAAGTAGGAGACTCTCAGTGAGATGGATTGACACAGTGGCTATAAGAGTGGGCTCAAACATAGCAAAGATTGTGAGGATGGCACAAGACTGGGCAGTGTTTTGTTCTGTTGCACACACAGTTGCTATGGGTCAGAACTAACTCGACAGCACCTAACAAGAGCAACAATTTTTATGTGAACAGATCTCTAGGTCTTTCTCTTGTGGAACTCATGAGTAGGTTTGAACCGCCAACCTTTTGGATAGCAGCTGAGCACTTAACCATTGTACTGCCAGGGTTTCTTGTTTATTAAATATACGTTGACAATTTATTATACGGCAAGCATTGTGCTACTTTCTAGGAACTCAAAAATTAGAAGATGCTCCCTAGACATTGTGTGAAGGATATAATACAAGTTTAAAATTCTGTTTGATTAAATGTTTTCATACATTAGATAAGATGTACTTTCAATACTAACATGCCTTAAAGAATGAAGACAGAGACAAACCATTTATATTTTACTACAGCTGGCTAAACAAACAAACAAACCAAAAAACAATTTAGCTGTGCTAAATCATAGAAACTTATTTCAGAAAGCCTATTACAACTTTATATTCCTGTGGAAGAAGAACTTCCAAGCCTTGACTCTGATTTTTTCAAGCTTTTATGTTTTATGCTAAATTTGGTACCTCGATGACAGCATTAAAAGAATGCCCGTGTGTGCTTCTAAAGTAGGCTGCAGTTGCTTCCCAAACTAACATCTTGGCTTAGCTTCTGCACTTTTGTATCTGAGCATGAAACATTACTGAAATCTCAAATACTGGCTATTAATTGTCTCACCTAAAATATGTGGCAACTTTCAAATTCTGAATGACTTGTTTGCAAATTCTTCCACTTGCTTCTTTTGATTAGTGATTCTTTCTTTTATGTAATTTAACCAAAACTTAAAAAGAATACCTTTTAGAAAAGGTGAGTCTGTTCTACTTAAGTACTTCCACTTCATACCATTTAGTATACAGTTTTTCCATTTCCACATGTTGCAAATGTAGTAGAAGGACAGAACACATTTAAAGTAAGACTATACATGTTTATGTGGTATTTAGATTTCTCGTAAACCACATCTTCTCGTTTGTATGAAACTTGCCATCTACAAGTGTAAGATGAGCTGTAAGAGAATGCTGAAAAGTAGATTATGACTCCAAGACTTGAGGAAGGCCAGAAAAATTTTGCTTATAATTCTAAAAGCCTTCATCAGTGTTTTAAAGATGACACCATAATTGATTATTACAAAGGCTATGTCTATAATTAATTAAAAGCCAGTTACTCAACCAATTTCAAAAATAAAGTCATTATTATTAAGAGTAAACCATTCTCCTAGAAAACCATAAATATACAGCATTTTATGTTTATTCTTAAGGCATTCAAATACTAATTTCTTCTTTACATAAATTATAATGGGAGAAAGAAATTGAGAAGTTTTCAGGTCAAAACAAAAACATCCCTATGAGTAAGTGAAAGACAATAACATCATCTCTAGCAAATTTTGCCTGCTTTATACAAAAGGAGTCAGAATTAATTGAAAATAAGATTTTTAAAATCCTATTAATTCTAAAAAAAAGATTTTTTCTCATATTTGGAAATCTTTTCGAAAATGCAAACAAAAATTGTTTGGCATAATTATTCTGGAAATTTAACATTAGACTAACGTTAAAAAATCAATCAGTGTAATTCACCATGTGTGATGATTAACTGTATATGGCTAAGCTGAGGTGCCCAGTTGGTCGGTCAAACGGTAGTGTAGATGTTGCTGTGAAGATATTTTGTTGATATAATTAAAATCCAATGAGTTGAAGGCCTTAAGAGCAAAAACTGAGGGTTCTTAGAGAAGGACTCTTCCCGGAGACTGTAAAATAAACATCCTGTTCGAGTTTTCAGACTTACGGATTTTAGACTTAGGAACCCTGGTGGTACGGTGGTTAAGAGCTCAGCCTGCTAACTAAAAGATCTGAAGTTTGAATCCACAAGACGTTTTTGGAAACCCTATGGGGCAGTTCTATTCTGTCCTATAGGGTCGCTATGAGTTGGAATCAACTCAATGGCAACGGGTTTGTTTGGTTTTGTTTTGTTGGTTTTTTTTTTGGTTTAGTACTCACAGTAGTATGAGCCAGTTCCCTAAAATAAATCCCTCTCTCTCCTGTCTTTGTTTCTCCTATGGGTTCTGTTTCTCTGAAGAACCCTGGCTAATACAGATTTTCGTACCAAGACTGGTTCTAGAGGAAGAGAATCTTTAGAATGAGTTTTTCAGTAGGTTCTGGGATCTCTCCAGTCTGATTAGACTAAAAGGGACTAATGAATGACCTATTTCCAATAGTAAAGAGGGCACTGATAGTCCATGGCTTGTAGTGGCAATAAAGATACACAGAATGTCACCATTGGAGACTCCTAATCCAATATTTATAAGAGACAAGCGGTCCCTGGGTGGTGCAAACAGTTGAATGCTTGACTGCTTGCTCAAAGTTTGGCAGTTCAAACCCATCCAGAGGTGCCTCAGAAGACAGTGCTGGTGATCTGCTTCTGAAAGGTCACAGCCTTGAAAACCCTGTGGAGTGCAGTTCTACTCTGCACATGTATGGTCGCCATGAGTTAGTATCAACTTGATTGCAGCTAACAATAACAAAGAGACAAAGTTCTAGGTGATCACATATTTGAAACCTTAGAATATTTTTGTTAAATTGGTGATTATAATGACTTTGGATAATGCTCCTACTTTCCCTGGACAAAGTGGGGAAAGAAAAGGATGAGCTCAGGGATTCAAATTCCCAGCTCAAGTGCCACATACATGATCTGAAGATTGTTATGTGTGCCCTAAAGAAAACTTTATTTTTAGCCACAGAGCTGAGATTGTTAAAAACCAAACCCTAAGCCTCGTCTTACAAGTGGCTGAATTACAACACAAATTGAATTCTCACCCTTGCAGTAAGTGAAAGAAAAGTCAAGCCACAGAGTGGAAGGAAGTGTTTGCAAAGCATATAGCTGAAAAATAATTCATATTCAGAGTATGCAAAGAACTTCTTTACACCATTAAGAAAAATATAGATAACACAATTTAAAAAAAAAAAAGACAGGTAAAAGTATTAAAGAGGCATGCCACAAAGGAAGATATTCAATGTCCAAAATGTATATACAATATTGCTCAACATCTTTAGTCATAAGGGAAATTCAAAATAAAACCAAAATGAGATAATATTAAAAATAAAATTGGATGAATTAACTTAAAAATAAAAGTTAAAAATTTAAAACGCTGAAAATGACAGCTCTTGATGAGGATATCGTGCAACTGGAGCTCTTATGCACACGTGATGGTTGTGTAAAATGAGCTAGTCATTTTGAAAAATTGACAATATCTACTGAATACATACATACTGAATACATAACACAAATTCTATGACTCAGCAATCTCACCATAGGACTATCCCAACAGAAATGCAAATGTGTGTGCTCCAAAAGACATGTTCGTAACAGCAGCTCAATACCTGATCAAATAAATTCTGTTATATTTACATAAATTGATAAGACCAAAAAACTCCTACCTGTTGCCATTGAGTCAATTCCAACTCACAGTGACCCTATAGGACAGAGTAGAACTGCCCCCACAGGGTTTCCAAAAAGCAGCTGGTGAATTTGAACTACTAGCCTTTTGGTTAGCAGCCATAGCTCCCTGTAGCTCTTAACCACACCACCACCAGGGCTCCACATAAACTGATACTATACAATAATATAAATGAAGGTCTGTGCTACTTACAGCCTCAGGGATACAGTCTATCAAAGATAGGTAGTGCAAAGAGAGGAATATAAAAGACAGCCTACTGGTTACTTTTCTGAGACAAGTGTAATACCTTGGAGAGGAAAGGAGGAAGGCTTCTGTGGTGCCCAAATTGCTTTATTTATTCAAGGACTGCTGATTACATGTGTGTCCTTATTTTGTGAAAATTTATTAAGTTATACATGTATAATTTCTCACTCTATGGTATTAGAAAAACCAATGCCAACTCAAACCCATTGCCATACAGGAGACTTAAATATAATGTTTTGTTAATTAAAAAAGAAAATATAGTTGCATTTCTATAAAGAAGTCACTGAATAGCATTTCTTTAAAATATCTCAAGGAAAATTGTATATTTTAAAGTAGAGAGTTGATCACCCTGGCTATCCATTGGATTCTTCAGGAGGGTCATTGAATTATTCAGGAGATAAATAGAATCTTTAGTTTGTAAGCACTAAAGTAATGTCTCTGGTGCCAGCTACAATTCTGTTCCTCAGTTTATAGATGCTGAAGTGAAACCATCAATGAGCTAAGCAACTTAGTGATCATCACGATCAGAGGAATATGAAAAAAGGAGACAGAACTATTAAAATCCTACACGCGTTCTCTACTGAGTCAGAAGTCTGTTGGCAGATTTTGTCCTCATTTTAATTGGCATTAAACTTTTCTGAAAGCTCTGTTCTAAAGGAAACAGTGGATACTAAGTAATTCTCCCAAATACAAGAACAATGTGTCATAGATTAACTTGTAGACATTTTGTAGTTGGTAAGTTGAGAATGCTTTTTGAGTGGCTTCTGGTTTTGAACTTCAGAAAATAGTTACGAAATATCCCATTAAAGGAAGGGCTGCAAAAATGTCATTCTCCTTGAACAGTGCCATTGTGTGCAGTGTTCTGTGACTGTTCTGTGCTGTGCACTTTATGTGGTTTTAATTATTATTGTTTATGATGATGATTTTTTAATTGTTGATGTAGCACTCTGAGCGTCTGGGGGAAGCTTCATAATAATTAACAATATTATTATAATAGTTCCTGAAGAGTAAAGAAAATAGCCTGCGGATCCTTAGAGCAGGGTTCTTGTGGGAACTAACTGCACCAAGAAGCAACATATTTCCTCTGGGGCAGTAGGAGGTAAGACTAAAAAGCACATCGTTTGTTGTCCCCCAGCCCAATCCCTGCTGCTCCCACCACCTTATAACTAACAAGGATTACTTATCTTCTTTTTTCTTTAATTTGATCACTCACAGTGTCAGTCCTATTCTCTCCAGTCACTTGGCATTATCTCAGCCTGGGAAATGCATAGAACATACCCTACACAAGCTGATTGTCAGCACTGTCGTTTCTTCTTGATGGGCGTTTTAGCTTTATGCAATGTTTGCTGTTACTGATTGCAATGAAAATGTTTACATGTATTTATTATCATCATATGTAACAGAGGCAAGAGATTTTTAAAATTGTCAGCATTGCTGTGCATTGTGATTTGTTAATTATCATCTATTACTTTTGTCACCATAACAGTTTTCATTGCTATCAAAGTGATTTTGATTGTCACTTTCTTTCTTTGAAAGGTAACGGTTCCTTAATGATTTCAGTCATGTATATCTGTGTGTGTGTGTGTGTGTGTGTGTGTGTGTGTGTACAAGAAAATAGTGGTAGCCACAGGGAGAAGGATGATGAGTCATTTTATTCTTTCAAATTCTCTTCTGTGTTTTCTATCAAAGTGCATACGTTATTTAATTATTTCAAAAACTTTTTGACCATCAAGATCAAATCATTCCTATGTTCCTTCTACCGCTAAACTAATGGTCAGGCATTGAATATCATCATAGAAAGATCAACACTCTTATTTTTAAAAATAAATTTTAAAATGTTTCCAATAAATACAAGCTGTAGCTAATATTTATTTATTGACTTCGTTACTTATAGGAGGTAGAATATGGACTTATCCAACTGATCAATTTGCATAGATTTTATGGTGAGGTTATGAAAGAAAATCTCATGACTTTTTAGAATTATATCCTATAGATAGGTGCTGTAAATAATCACATCAGTCTCTCAACTTGAGAACCCTAAGAATCAGCCAATGTATGTTCTGTTACAAATGTGCGTGTCTGACAACTAAGAATGATTTAATTCTATTGATGATTACTCTGAAAATACACTAGAAAACAAAAACAAAAACCAAAACCAAAATGGAATGTAAAGTGGAGAAGATGAAAATCATCGAAGAGTTTTATTAGCAATTAATAGCATAGATAGTGCTACGTTTTCTTCCTGGATTTTGGAAGGATTAAACATGAAGGACTGCAGTATGGGTTGCATTTGCCCTGAGAATAGTTAATGTGTAGCTTTTACATTGAGAAAAATGATTTAAAAAAATTTTTTAAGAATAATTCTTAAAGAAAATAGAATATACAAAAGTTAACTTTTTAATTACTAAGTAATATTCTAGCAGGCAAAAAATGTACCATTTAATTGATTTCCCTCTGAAGTGAGCACTGCCATTAACTACTAGCTAGAAAGATTGTTAAGGTCCCTGTATGGCAAAAACCACTAACCTAAAGATTGGTGGTTTGAATCCACCCAGGTGTGTCATGGAAAAAAAGGCCTGGCAATCTGCTTCCTTAAAGATTATAACCAAGGAGACCCTATGAAGCAGCTCTACTCTGTAACACACAGGGTTGCAATGAGTCAGAATTCACTCAGCGGCAATGGTTTTTGTGGTTGTTGCTGTTTTTTTAAAGATCATTAATTTTCTTAGATTCTGATGGGGAGGTAAAACAGAATGAAGGCTGTGGAAGCATCCTTAAAAGATGGTAGGAAATACTTTTTTTATTATCATAATTGAGACAAATATTTTTCAAACTCAGAATTCACGTTTTGCTTCCGTGTATGGAGGAAGGTGAAGTTCTGAACAGATGACTGAGTATCCTCATTTGTCTGTGATATTATGTGTTCAGAGTTTTTGGTTAATGACATGCACTTTAGCTGCACACAATACTTTTTTGATGGTACTCCAGAAATTCTTGAGGTGTAGAGATGAGCATTCTGTCTCCCCAAGTAGAGTTGGCTGCTTCCTTTTTCTTCATCTGTACCTCTTTTACAGTGTGTATCACATTTTATAACACCTATTGGTTCAA
This sequence comes from Dugong dugon, assembly GCA_030035585.1. Taxonomy (NCBI): domain Eukaryota; kingdom Metazoa; phylum Chordata; class Mammalia; order Sirenia; family Dugongidae; genus Dugong; species Dugong dugon. Next base: position 35,643,124 of record CM057460.1, on the reverse strand, counting down.
GTGTTTATCTTTCTCCACTGGATTGTAATGTGCATAAAACCTGTCTTCATAGCCCCAGCTCTTTCGGACTGGTTCACCTTAAGTACATGTTCAATAAGTGATTTTTAGGTGATTAGGTGGATGGATAAATGCCTTTGTAAGCCTTATCTCATTGAACCAGAGATGTTTACACACCACTTAAGTGCTAATTTGGGAAGCTGTTTTAGTTACCATGGACCGCCAGAACAGCGAAGGAGTTTGCATTGGAAGAAGTACAGCCAGAGGGCTCCTTGGAAGTGGGAACGGTGAGACGTCCTTTCACGTACTTTAAACACATCCCTGGAGAAAGACATCGTGCTTGGTAAGGTAGAGGGTCAGCAAACAAGAGGAAGACTCTCGACAAGATGGCTTGACACAGCGGCTGCAACAATGTGGTCAAACACAGTAACTATTGTGACGATGGCGCAGGACCTGGTAGTGTTTCGTTTTGTTGCGCATAGGGTCACTATGAGTAGCAATTGGCTCCACAGCACCTTACAATATCATCCGAGAATAAAGCATAATCAATTACTTCTGGGTAGTTGGAATGTAACTTAAAGAAATCCTGTCCAAGTAACAAAAAATTACTGAGAGCATTTGCACAACACCAGTCACAAATTAATGAACCACCATAAGTTTTGGCTCTGAGAGTGTGAAATTAGGAGTAACTGTGTTTAGAGCCAGAGAAGTTTAATAATGCAGATTCTGCATAAGGTCTGCAAAATTGAACAACAGCAGTTAGAAATACTAAGAATCTATGAAAATATTTATTGGCACAGACACAGTGAAATTCCCAGTGTGTTATGAATTGGTGTTGGTTATAGATGATGACCATACAGCGGACACAAAAGAACTAGGAAACTGATATGAGAATCTTGATAGAATTAAGATAGAGACGTTTTCTACAGCTGAGGGTTTTATCAGTTCCACAGGGTGTAGTCACTAGCATTCACGTAAGAACTTTGTTAAACACATTTTCCACTAGAGCACTGGCTAATTATACTTTAGTTTGGGCGCATTGATGTATGGCACAGGGAAGTTTTTATATAATATTGAAGATGCAGTTTTAATATTTCTCTACTCTATAGAGAATATAGAGTTGCTATGAGTTAGAATAGACTTGAAGGCAATGATTTCTTTTTTTTGTTTCTATATTCTATACTAAGCCAAATATTTCTTTTAAAATCTAACATGACTGTGAAATGAACAATTCATTAGTGTAGTGGCTGCTAGGAGCAGAGTCAGAAATAATCATGCTGCTGTTTGTTAGTAGAGTTGGAGCATATCGCTGTGGGCACCAGATCAAGGTTGCTGTGCACGAACCCTTAATGGGTATTTTGGGTACTTGGTGGTAGGGTTGGGGCTGACTGTTAGGGTCATTTGGACATCTGCCTCTGCCTTACAGTATTGCTGTTTTGGCAGTAGCTGCCAGAGCTGCTAAATACTTTCCAACTTTGCATCTGGTCACAGGCAGGACTCTGCTTCTTGTTCTTTGATGTTTTGTCTCTCCACCTCTTATTATCATGATTTGGACCATCTCTCTCTCTCTCTCCCCACCCCTAGGTTCTGCAATCTGAATTCTTTACTTCCTAGTATCAGAAATGAATTTTAGGCTTGAACCCAGCCCCTAATTCTCTACTGTATCTTTTCAATTCCAGCAGAGTATTTTTTTTTTATTGTACTTTAGTTGAAGGTTTACAGAACAAATAGTTTCTCATTAAAGAGTCAGTACACATATAGTTTTATGACGTTGGTTAACAACCCCACGACATGTCAACACTCTCCCTTCTTGACCTTGAGGACCTTTTTTTTGGTGAAAATATACGTAGCCAAAGTTACACCATTTCAAAAGTTTCTACATGTGCAGTTCAGTGACATTGATTACATTCTTCCAGTTGTGCTGCTATTCTCACTATCCTTTTCCAAATTATTCCATCACCATTATCTTCAACTCACTGTCCCCAGGCTTCCTATCAAATCTTTTGTGATGCAGTTGTTAATTTGATCTCACATATATAATTTTTTTTATTTTTTTTATCTTAGATGAAGCTTTACAGAACAAATAGTTTCTCATTAAACAGTTAGTACACATATTGCCCTATGACAATGGTTAACTACCCCACGACATGTCAGCATTGTCCCTCCTCAGCCTTGGGTTCCCTATCACCAGCCTTCTTGACCCTCCTGCCTTCTAGTCCTTTACCCTGGACTGCTGTGCCTCATTAGTCCTGTTTTGTTTTATGAGGCTGTCCAATCCCTAGCTGAACAGTGAACCTTGGGAGTGACTTCACCACTGAGCTAAAAGGGTGTCCAGGGGACATACTCTCAGGATTTCTCCAGTGCGTCATGCCAGTGAATCTGGTCTTTTTTTGTGAGTTAGAGTTTTGTTCTACATCCTTCTCCAGCTCTGTCCAGGACTCTTTGCTGTGATCCTGATCAGAGCAGTCAGTGGTGGTAGCCGGGCATCATCTAGCTGTACTGGACTCAGTCTGGTGGAGGCCTTGGTAGCTGTGGTCCATTAGTCCTTTGGACTAATCTTTTCCTTGTATACTGTTCTCTTCATTCTCCCTTGCTCCCAAAGGAGTGAGACCAGTGGAGTATCTTAGATGGCTGCTCACAGGCTTTTAAGACCCCAGACGCTGCTCACCAAGGTAGAATGTAGAACATTGTCTTTATAAAGTGTGTTATGCCAATCGAGCTAGATGTTCCCCGCGACCATGGTCCCCACAGCCCTCCACCCAGCAATTCAGTCCCTCAGGGAGTTTGGATGTGTCTAGGGAGCTTCCATGACCTTTCCTTGTACAAGTTGTGCTGGCTTCCCCAGTATTGTGTACTGACTCACCCTTCACCAAAGTTACCACTTACCGACTGTCTGTTTAGTGCCTCCCCACCATCCCATCCCTTGTAACCATCAAAGATTGTTTCTTTTTTTGTGTAAACTTTTGCTTGAGTTTTTACAGTGGAGGTCTCATACAATATTTGTCCTTTTGTGATTGACTTATTTCTCTCAGCATAATGTCCTCCAGTTTCATCTATGCTATGAGATGCTTCACAGATTCATCATTGTTCTTTATCATTGCATAGTACTCCATTGTGTGTATGTACCATAGATTGTTTATCCATTCATCTGTTGATGGGCATCTAGGTTGTTTCCATCTTTTTGCTATTGTGAACACTGCTCCATGAACATGGGTGTTCATATGTCTGTTCTTGTGGTGGCTCTTATTTCTCTAGAATATATTCCTAGGAGTTGGATTCCAGCAGAGTATTTTAATAACAAATTATACAACATACACATAGAGAATGATGAAATCTGGTAAAGGGGCAAAATTATACAGATTAGACAGATGAAGGCCTGACCACTTCCAATTTCCTGCACTTGTGTATGTCTTTTCCTTCTCATGTTGGGTATTTTTCCAACATTTTATTTCACATTTGTATTTTGGCAGGCATGTAAATTCAGCTGCAGGTATTTTTTCCTTTAGTCTTAGTAAGAATGAATCCCAAATTCCTTTTGAACGAAAGTAAAATTTCCAAATATAGGGGTTGGAGTAGTTATGAACACACAAAGGTATAATGAAACAAAAGAAGAATAAAAACTAGAGAAGCCAGGAAAAAGGGACTGAAAAACAAGATAATAGAATTAATGAAATATAAAATTTAAAGCATATGATAATTATTAAGTGATGTTAGCATCATTCATCATAGGTTGGGTGGCATTTCTTCTCATCTCTATTAAGGTTGCACAGATTCAGTTTACTCTAGTCATTGTGACAAGCTGATTAAGAAGGCTGAAACTCAATCTGTCATTAAATCACCTCAATGTATTATTAAAACAGCAAAATGACTTTTCCTCCAGGCAAACAGAATAAAACAAACTGCAACAGCTTCATGCTGTGTCTATACAACCCAGAATGAAATGGAACTTTCTCACTCTCCACTTATTTTGATCAACGTACATAACTAAATGAGAGCACCGGAACCACATTTTTACATTGTGGCCTGCAGGCGCCTGCATGGTTGTCATATTGATCAGATCAGAACTCCAAGTGTCAAGTTTTTTGGTGGCTTTTGATTTGTCCCAATTTCAGAAGGACTTCATCGTTTTATAATCAGTTATCATTTCTTCAAGGTTTTTTTTTTTTTTTCATTTAAAAATGGTTGTCCTGTGAAAAATTATGACAAAGGAAAATTGATTATGCCTGAATGGAAGGAATGTAAAGAAATCAATATTATTAAGAGATTCTTAGTTTAAAAGCCAAAAAAGATGGGGAGGAATTGGAAGGAGCATTTTTGCAATCTGTTTTCTGAACCTCAAATATTCGTTCCTGCGTAAAGCATGGATGGTATCAAGTACACCTTCCGGGTATATTTGCAGATGCATGTAGATACTATAGCCCTTTCTATACGAAAGCATAAAATCCAGACAGAGAGAGAGTCCAATATGTGATTGCTTACAATATAATGGAGAGGAATAATTTATGAGTTCTAGGACACTGTAGAAAGAAATGAGGACGTATTTTAGGATACCTACCTTAGAGTGGGGATTCAGAGATGGCTTTCCAGAGATGTTAATAATACTAGTGATCGTGTCCTGAACATTCACTATGAATGAGACATTGGATTCCATTCTTCCCTATCTTTTTGCCTTTCAGATGAAGAATCCCTTAATCATATTGATTTCTTTACATTCCTTCCATTCAGGCATAGTCATTTTCCCCTTGTCATAATTTTTCATGTGACAATGTGATTTTCAAATTAAAAAAAAAAAAAAAAACCTTAAGAAATGATAACTGATTTTAAAAGGCTGAAATCCCTCTGAAACTGGAACAAATAAAAAACCACCAAAAAACTTGACATTTAGGGTTCTGATCTGATCAATACGATAACCATGCAGGCTCTTGCAGGCCACAATGTAAACATCTGGTTCCAGCTGTCTCATTCTTAAGAGGCTCGCCACAATGACTAGAGTAAACCGAACCTGTGCATTAACTCATTTATTCTCTCACAAAATTATTCTCATTTTACAGATAAGCAAACAGGTTCCCCACAATCCCTAAGCTGAAAAACAGATTTGAAGTTAGGTCTGTCAGATTCTTAACCTCTATGCTCTAGGATAAGCTAAGTGCTGAAGGCTGACCCATGATTAATCTACTACTAGAAATTGCACTCTTAAGTGTGTACCCCACAGGGCGCTTCTATGCCTGCTCCTGAGGTTGACAAGAGTGGTTATTGCATCAATTTATCTAAAAATAACAGAAAAACCAACAACCTTGAAATAAGCTAATTGTCCATTAACATGGAATGGTAAAAACAAATTCTCACGCCTTTATAAAAAGAGGTCATGACATATAGCAGAAACATAGTAGAAAACTATAGAAATAGTTATACATACCAGCAATGGAAAGCTCTCCAGAACACATTATTCAGCAAAAACAAGCAAGTCGCAGACAATTGACACAACACAATAATATTTATGAAACTATGTGTTCATAAAGACATACCATGCATATCAACACATTCGAAAAACAGCACCTGGCAAATCCCCCTCCCCTTGCAAACAGTTCTTAAAAGCATCAACACAGCTATCATAACCGCCTTGGTCTTTATTATTTGTATCGGTGCATGTCTGTCAGGGAAAAAGTGACTTGGGTTAGGCAGGAGGGAAAAACATCTGTTAAAGTTACACTTTTCCTTTGCTTTGACACAAACATGTAGCCATATGAATACGTGTAGGCATTTTTAAAATTGGGAAAAGTTTAAGTTCGGTTGTTCCATTGAGAAAAAGACATTCTGGCAAGATTTCAAATGCGCTCCTGCCAAATACGACCTTCATCCTATTTTCAGACAAATATTGATGTCTTCTGCACGTATGATTCTTTAAAAGAATAATACAGCGCAAATATTTTCCTTTCACTAAAATACTTTGTTTTGTTTCCATGTGCATCTTTGGAAGATATGTAGATTTTCTTCATTTCCAAGGGAATTCTTAGCATCCGTGGTTATGATGGATATTTTTGAATTATTGGGCTTTTTCCTTAAATCTTTCACCTCTGAGGTCGTTGTTCTTTGCCCAAGCATTGGGTGTTCTCTATCACGCTTCATAGGTGTTGGAGCACGGCCTCATTCTGACGGCACCTGCCAGAGGATCAGGTGGCCAAGCACCTGTAATCCTTGAGTTTTTCCTCAGGCCATACCAATCACTCGGCTCATACCACTGGAAGAGTCTGCGCAAGGTTTGTGAAAAGTATAAACCCTCTCGAAGTGTAGAAAACGACCAAGTTCCTGGAATGTCATGAGAAAGAAAGACTTCTGGGGGAAGAAAAAGGAGCTCTGGCATCATTTAAACTTTTAGTTTCAAACAAATGGAACGTCGGTCTTTTGATGCTAAATCCATCCGTCTTTTGGAAAAATAATGCATTCTCTTCTTAATTACCTTCAAACTATTTTTCATATTTTTAAAATTATTTATTTTATCATAGAATATGCACATGTACATATATACACAAATATGTGTAAATGAATATGGGTGTCTTCCTTTCTCCCTCCCTCCCTATCTATCTTCTGTCTGTCGGTCCGTCTGTCCGTCTACCTGTCTGTCTGTCTGTCCAGCCGTTTGTCTGTCTAATCTGTCTATAGATCACCTGTCTGTTATCTATCACTTTATCATCAGCATCGTCATCTGTCTGTTGAATCTATCATCTCATCTATTTAACAACTGAAGGATTGAAAGTGCCAAGCATAGCATTGTTTTGAAGCCCAGAATGCATTCTTTTTAATTTTAAAAGCTGGCGATTTTTTTTAAAGAAAACTAACTTCTTTCCCCCAAAGTATCTTCCAGCCAGAAAGTACACAGCAATTCTACGTAATAGAGCTTAGAATATTCCATTAATTATTTCAGATTTCTAGGTCCTAGGTAACAAAAGGAAAAAAATACTACGTCTTGAATATTCTTAATAAAATTAATAAAATAATGCTGCATGGGTGTTTGCAGTTTACAAAGCTCTTTCAAATTCATTTTGTCTTTTCATCTTTAAGAAACCCTATAAAATATGTCAATTATTTTTTATTTTATCAGAGACAACTGATTATCTTCTTAAAGATAATCAAACTTTTTAAATTAGATGTCATCTTGTCCCAAAACTCTGATTTTTCTGATAAATGGCAGAAAGTTTTTAAATTAAATCGTTGCTTTCCATATAGTGATAAGTTACTCTGAGTAGATTTACATAAATCTGAAAAGATTTACATAAATCAGTAAAGAGCACTGGCTTTAGAGCAAGAAAGTTTATCTTACTATTTTCCTATCCACTAGCTGTGGACTTTTGCAAGTAAACATAACAATGTTGTCTAAAGTTCAAAGTTGTTATTTTTTCAGTCATAGATATTTCAATCATCTTTGTGGAACCTTTTTAAAAAAATTCTTTTTAAATTTTTTAATAAGCCTAGCATGCAAATCTATTTTTCTCAGAACTTTTAACAAATTATGGAACAATAATGCAAAATAAATAAATAGAATTCTACCATCAAGAATAAAAATTGTTGACATTTTTGCTTGTATATTTCCGGACTTGTATGTAAATATAGTTTAAAAACATGGGACTACATAATATAGTGTTTTATAACCCCTTGTTTCAAATAACTATATATATGTATATGTGTATACATATATATATATATATATATATATATATATATATATATAACAAATAATATATATGACTTTATAGGTCTTTAGATTCATTAAATATGTGACTTTAAAATTGCATGGTGTTTCATGAAATGCCTGCATCAAAAGTTATTTTACTAATCCCCTATTTGTCATTATTTTGTGTGCCTTCTAATTTTGTTTTTAAAATCAGTGCTCCTGTAAATATTCATATGTATTCATCTTTTCCCATTTGTCCAATGTGTTTTTCTATAAGATGAATTCCTAAATAATTACTGAAACCAATACTTATATCCTGAAAAGGCATGTTCAATATTCTGCCATGTTGCTTTGCCATAAAGGCTCTACCAATTTACACAGTCTCCATCTCCCCTCACCCACACCCACACTGGGTATAATCATAATTTTTTCAATCGTTTTCAACTTTTATATGAATAATTGAGTAACAATGTGAATTCAATGCATTCTAGGTCCGGTGTTTAAGAACTTGGCTGCTGACCAAAAAGTTGGCAGTTCGAATCCATCAACTATCCCTTAGAAACCCTATAGGGCAGTTCTACTCTGTCCTATAGGGTCGCTATGAGTTGAATCAACTTGATGGTAGCGGGTTTGGTATTTTTTCTGTTTTATAATTTCTGTTGAGGTTGTTATATTTATTGTGAACTTATTCTCAACCCAGGCACTATTTTTTTTTTTTCTCATTTTTACCTCCATAGCATTTACCAAAATACTATATAGTTTACTTATTTATATTCAGCCTCTCACTATTAGGGTATGTTATGAAATGAACTGTGTCCCCCCAAAATTTGTGTCAACATGGGTAGGCCACGATTTCCAGTATTGTGTGGTTGTCTATCATTTTGTCATCTAACGTGATTATCCTATGTGTTGTAAATCCTAACTTCTATGATGTTGATGAGGCAGGATTAGAGGCAATTATGTTAGTGAGGCAGGACTCAATCTACAAGATTAGGTTGTATTTTGAGTCAGTCTCTTCTGAGATATAAAAGAGAGAATTGAGCAAAGAGGAGAGGGACCTCATGCCGCCAAGAATGAAAAACCAGGACAGAGTGTCCTTTGAACCCAGGTCCTTGTGCTGAGAAGCTCCTAGACCAGGGGAAATTGATGACAAGGACCTTCCCCCAGAGCCGACAGAAAGAGAAAGCCTTCCCTGGGAGCTAGGGCGCTGAATTTGGACTTCCACCCTCCTAGACTGTGAGAGAATAAATTTCTGTTTGTTAAAGCCATCCACTTGCGGTATTTCTGTTATAGCAGCACTAGATAACTAAGACAGGTTATAAGATTTTTTTTTTTTTTTTCTGGTATAGTTATTGCTCTGTCAACAACAATACCTAGGACAGGATCTGATACATGGGAGGTTTCCAAACTATCTTTGGTGAATGCAAAAAATGAATGTGTACCTTAATTTGGTGTGTGAATTAACTATTCATTTCTGTATGCATTTCCTTTTGGGATATTTCCTTGGCATATTTTCCTTGTCTATTAATTTGGAAGATATAATTATGTATTGAGATTATTAGGACACTATTTGCATGATATGTTACCAATATTTTAATTAGTTTGTCTTTTGTTGTTGAATTTGATTGGTTGTCTTTTTAAAATTTAAGTTTACAAAATGTTATGGATTGAAATATAACCTTAGTTTTCTTTCTGATTTTTTTTCTTAGTTTCAGTGTTTAGAAATACCTTTCCAATGCTAATATGAGACTTACTTATAACTTCTTCCAGTGCTGTTGGAGTTGGACTCATTTTATTTAGCTTTTTTTTGTCAGTGTAAATTTTGAAGGACGCCTAGGTAAAGAGGAATTTCACAAGAAAGTAACAGGGTGAATTGAGGCACAGGTAGAATTAATGAGGCTTGAGGGAATGTGGTAAGTGTGGTAGCTGGGATTATCAGGATTTTGAAGAAATGTGATTGATGTCTTGGTAGGGAAATACATTTTGGAGAATATGAGGGACCTGTCAAATTAGAAAGAGGAAATGAAATTAGTTTTGTCAAGAAAAGCACTTTTTCCTTTGAAATGATTTCATCACAGGACTTATTTTCTCAGTAAAGCAGAAGGTAAAAGAATCTTTTGTAGGCAAAGACTTGAATCTGAGGAAGAGTGAAAGTTGTGCTAGACTTGATGATCAAGGAGTTCAGAAGCAAGTACTTCCATAGTGCCACAGAATCCTGAAACAGTGAAAGAAATATGAGCAAACAAACCAGTAGCGGTCGAGTCGATTCCAACAGGAAGCATGAAAAACCAAACACAAAGAAAGCAAGACAGTAATTCTTATTATTATTTGATGTTATAGTTGCTTTTATAGACCCTATTGAGAATTTGATTAAAGCTATGAATCTCTTCCTCAGATAAATGTGTGTTCATGTACTATTTTGCAAACAATTTCAGCAGGTGAAATTATTCTCCTACTTTGAGTTAAGGACCCTACTCTAGGGGATGTAAAAACTCTCTTCAATCTGTCCCTAAGCTGGGGGAGTCTTATATCTAGATATAAAAACTGAATCTTCAGAAATGCAATAAGGCCACGATATTATGGCATACAGGTTGTAAAAACTCAAGAATAAAGTGAGTACAAATGGACCAGCATAGAGACATTCCCTTTTCCTTGATTATTATTCTGATTTTCCTTTCTTCTATTGCTCAGACCTCTGTTTGGACGGGCCTCTTCTCTCTTCCTTCACATCTATATTTCTAACGGGTGGGGGTATGTTCTTTGATTGGCAATTGTCTGTATGCATAAAGGCTAAAAATGAAGTAGGGTACCACCATATGAAGATGAGAAATGGAATAGTTTCTGCAAGGTGGTTTTTAACAAAAGCCTTAAGCTAAAGTTGTAAAAATGGTTCTTCAGGTTTATGCGTGATTTTACCCAAGTTCCTATGACAAGAATCTAAGTAAGCATACCGCAACCAATAAATGGAGGACATTTGACTCATACATTGACTTCAGATCTAGCAAAGATGGCATTGGGAATTGATAAAGAACATGCTCATAATGGGAACTGCATTCATGATAAATTCCTTCTTTTTATAAAGGATTCTAAGGAAATTAACTCATCATACTATTTACTGAAAATCTGTTTCTTGTCTGAGGCTGTGTCTATCCAACTGAAAAAGAACAGACTACATTATTTTCTGCTATACCAATGCCAATATTAATGTCAGTGTGTACTTCTTAATGATCAATTTGATCATTTCTTTGGAGATGGGCCATTCTTATAAAATAATAACAAACAAGTGGAATCAATTGTACTATACTGACAAGGTTTATTATCTTCTCTGAGATCATTTGAAAAGACAGGCACTTGAATTTCACTCAGGGAGAAAACTGATTTGGTTACCAAAATCATTATGCTCTATGAGTCTCCCCCTCAAAAAAAAATTGCCTCATTAGGAAAATATTCTGTGTATAACATGAAGAGGGTATTATGTAAATACTGGAGAAACTCATGTGAGTACGGACAATTGATATAATAAAAGTAACAAATAAAACAAACATATTAAATGATAATCTCAGTTAGTTATAACTAATTTCCAGTGTTTAGGTAGTCTCTGTCTCTAGACATTTAATGCTGAATCATGTGAATATTGTAGTTCATGGATATTAAAACACCCTGGTGAGATTCCACGAAAGGTGTAGATGTAGGTCAGATCACCTATCTCAAGGCTCTATTAATCAGTGAATAAGACAAAAGAAAAAACAAAACAAAATCTGGTGCAAAAAACCTAAGGAGAGAAGGAAGCTTCCTGTGCATTTATAAACTATCTATGTTGATGCTATACTACATGAAGAGTGATTAAATTTTGTCAAAATAATTTAGGGTTTTAATTATACTTAATTTATAACTGAAAACATACCTTCTTTTAAAAATCACTTATCATCCTCCTGCCCCCACTCTCTGATTCATTTAAAATTGTCATTATAAAATTTAGAGTTCATAATTTAATCATAAAATAATTTATGTAATCTCTTTGGAATTCTTGAGGCTGATAAAGCTAATAAAAATAAAATCATAAAATAAGAAGAAATATAGATTGCAGCAGTGGTATAAACACAGCAAAGAAAAGAAAAAAGTTTTTAACTTTAAGAGATACAGTCCATGAAGGTCACTGCGTTATTTACCTTTGAGTTTTGATGAAATTAAACATTTTAACTCAGTAGTTTAATTAACAGTTAAACAAGGTATATTTGTTCCCATGTGTAAGAGCCAAAGACTGTCACCAACAAGTTCTTTGGAGACTTATTTTAAGAAATGGCTTTAACTTGTTTCAATCAAGGGAGGTAAGAGATCAGTAGGAATCTAGAAGAGGTGTTAGTGAATAACAGGTTGTGGTGGCCATGAGGATGCACCTCTCAGATCTCCAACTGTGAGGAGAGTCACTGTTGACAGGCCCAGCTGCTGCTGTGTAATCCGTCACAGCGTTTGCACCAAGGGGGAGCTTCAGTTGGCTGTTCCCAACCACTGACTGAAGGATGTTAAGGCAGGAGGTTATTTTGGTAGATGGGGAACTCCTCTGAGGGCAAAATTTGGCTTCAGGACTCCCCAGTAGCCTTGCTAATCTTTCTTAGAAACGCTATGATGTTGAAGACTTTTCTTCCTCCTCTCTCCCCTTCAGAGGGTCCAGACCTGCATTACTGTCTGCTCTTTCATCTCCCTCATTTTCTTTCTCGATTTTGTTCACAAATATTTTCCTAATAAATCTTTACATGCTTAATTCTGGCTTGGTATCATCTGCTTATTGGAGTGTACAAATGACATAAGTGGCATCAGGAATTAGCGAAAAAACAAAATAAAACAAACCAAAAAAAAAAAGAAAGAAAGAAAGAAAAGAAACTAGCAATAAGATAGAGAATTGGGACTGGGTAACTTACTGCCTGATGAGCACAGCATACTGGTGGTAGGTGGTTCACGGATGCTCCCTTGTACAAGGTAGTCATTCAGTTGTTAAGAATTTCTCTGGTGGTGACCAGGAAAATGTTTGGTGGAGAGGAGTGCTGTGATAGTATATAAGGACTCAGGTATTTGAAAGGTTTGGGGGCATCAGTGCCTACAAAGATAGTGGAATTAGTTGTTTACTACTCAATTGTAGTAAAGTCCTGACGGGGGATGATTAGAGACTGAGGGCTGTTAACACACAGTTAATGATCAAGTGTGAGAGCCAGAGGGTCTCTCTGGTAGTTTACAAAGAGGTCCTAATCTCCTGTAGTGGAAACACAGAGCTGGGCAACAGGTTTAAGATCTACTAAAGTTGCAGAGCTCCAGAGATATTTGATTGGCTCTGTTAATCAAAGACCAGGGCCTTGGTTGAGAAAACCCCAGGTCCTGAAATATGGAATTGGGACATCCCATGAATGCCCCTGAGTATTGGCTCTACATTCCCCATGGACCCTCTAGGCTTGCAAAGGTGGCCTGCCCTTTCCTAGAGCTACCACTTTAACTGTGCTGGAAGACCCTGCAGAAGTCTCTTCTCAATAAGGAAATAATCCTTTCAGGAGCTGCACCTTTTCCAATCCTTGCTGCAGTCAGATAATTAGTTTCCTTTGTGGTTACCTGAATATTTACCCCCATTTTTCTAAGTTTATACCAGTCTTTTATTTCTTTGTATCACCTTGACTTCCTCTCCATATGAAAAATCTATGTCTATATTTTTTAAGTCCCTCTTTTTTTTTTTTGATGTTGTCATCTTTTACATATTGAAATCTATTTCCTTATTTCCAGTGTTTTAGCTTTGATTTATTTTTGTGACTTCCTTATCTGGACTGATACCTGGTTGCTCTGTCCTGTGTTTGAGTCTTGGGTTATGTAGTCTGATAATTAATGTTAAGTCTTAGAATAACCACACTGAGCCTAATAAAGAAGGAAAGGCTATACACCTAATGGGCTGTAAGAAATAGCTAGCATGTGCTGGCCTCAGCCATGGAAGTACTTCTGGGATGAGATTTTGAGGGTGTTTGATCACAAAGGCCAGAATGTATGCCTACGTAAGCAAGAATTCTTGACTTGGGACAATTAACATTTTTGGGACAAGGCACATTCTAGCAAGGACCCTAGGAGGTAGGACATGCTTGTTGCTGGGGTGGCTCTTGGAAGCATAGAAAAAGTGAGGACCAACACTAAGTGAAGTATAAATGACTGAGTTGCCTTGTCAAATGTAAAAGATAGGAATAAAGAGGTTGGGTGAAGCAGGCAAGCTGGAGTGGAGATGCTGTGGGAGACCAGAAGACCCAGGAGGGTCCAGGGATTACAACATTCCCCAAGGCCATTAGAGATACAAGGGTCAGAGGGGTGCCAGCATCACCAAAAAGTTCAGCAAGGCTTCAGCCTGCCATGGATGATGAAAGGAGAAATAAAAAGAGTCCTCAGAGACCAGGTAGCAAAACTTAAAAACACCAGAAGCCAGGAGGCCACAATTACTCTAAAGACTGACAAAATAGTTAACAAGCAAGTGTTATTTAACAGCTATACCTTCTCCTCCTCTCCTCACAAAAGGGCAAGAATGGAGGAACAGGAAGCTGAAGTATATTGATCTAATAAAAATTAATCCCTTGCTCAATTCTCAGACATGTGCCAATTTTCCAGTATACGACCCGTATCTGAAGAGATGGGTGGGTCCCTAAAAGGAAGTTGCGTAACCATGGCAAGTATGTTGTTGTTAGTTGCCATCAAGTCAATTCTGCCACCCGGGGACTACAATACCCACCACAGAGGTTTCAATTTAATTAAATAAACGGGAACATTTATCCTGGCTTTTGACCAAAATCAAAAAGCTGTTCTCAGTACTGTGGTTAATTGCCTTTCCATATACCCAGCAAACTCCCAGCACACATTTTGTTTCCTTCATGAGAAATTATAATTAGCAGTTACCTCAGTGACATGATTGGAACAGAATTAAATATTCATATAGGATGAACAACAATATTCCTTTACAAGTTTGCCTTGTATCTCTGTTAACTATGTTAACCTTCCTGTCTCTGTCATGATATAGTCAAAAGAGGTCTGGATAGCTTGGGCGCTCTGCAGAATCATACTGCTCTATGACATCAATGACATCATGCAAAATGACACGAAAAGCAAGAAGATACTAGTATGATGGAAATTTTGGAAGAAAGCATAAACTCCAAAGGATGGAAGATAAACTCTCTGAATATTCAGAGCTCTGTCACTTCACTGAAGCTTTTGGAAGTCTAGTGGTCAGGGATGAGCTGCAATGCTTTCTCCAAAATAAAAGATAAATTGATGCATTTTGCATTTCCTACCACAAAGAAGAAATCACAATATCTGGTAGGTCTCTTTGGGTTCTAGAGTTAACATATGCTGTATTTAAGAATACTGCTCTGGTTATATGCTGGATAACACTGAAGGACTATGTAGCACATGCAAGTTGTAGTGCAGTTTGGGCCATACAGTCTGATAGACCTCATGGTGTTGGAGTATTAGTAGAAAAAGATGCAGTATGGAACTATGGCAAACGCCAAAGGGAGATTCACTCTACAGGTCCTAGAACTCAACCACGTCACCTGAGGCAGGGAAATATACACCTTTGAGAAACAGTTTCTGTTGTGTTGTTTGGTCCTGATAGAGATAGAATTCTTGAACTTGGAATACCAAGTGATAATGCATCCAGAAAGACCCATTATGAACTGGATTATATTGTACTCATCAAATCATGAAGTTGAACATTCCCAGGAGCAGTCTCTCCTAAAATGAAAATGGTACATTTGTAATTAAGCTGGTACATGGCCAGAGAGCACAGTAAGTCACAGAGCAGGAAACTGGGACCTCCATGTTATCCATTTTAGTTGCACCGGCGCTCTTCCTTTGGCCTGTACCTTTGGACAAATGGTGATTCCTGTATTGCCAGCTGAAACAGGCAAGAGAAGCCCAACTTGGTTTACATTTGGGTCTGGTCAGTCTCTGGACACAAGTCAAAAATGGATGTGGGCAGAATCATGAGGGATGCACATGGTCATCAACTTTGTGTGAGAAGAGCAATAGCCCAAGGTGAAAATATACACATATATTCCTGGGAGGTGGCCAATGTCCAGGCCATCTAGTTGAGGGCCTGAAAAGAGGAGAGAAAGAGGTTTGAAGTAGAAGCATGTGGTTGGACATATGGGAGTGGATATACACTGTGAAGACTTTTTGTTTCATATATTGATGCATTCTGGAAAGCATCCACCATGAATGAGGCACTAAACAACCAAGTAGATAAATATAACCCAGCTAGCTGACATTATCCAGCCTTCATTATCAGCTACTCTAGGTTTGGCACAATGGGTACATGCAGAGAGGCCATGATGGCAGAGATGGAGTCTACGTTTGAGCCTAACACCATAACAAACATATTTGCTTACCAAGGCTGATCATTATATTGCTGCCTCTGAATGTCCGAATTGTCAGCAAGAGAGACTAATGCTGAGCCTCCAGTGTGGCAGTGTTCCTTTAGGAGACAAATCAGCCATTTGATAGCAAGTTGACTATACTGGGGTCCTTCCATCATGGAAGGACCAGTAGTTTGTTCTCACAAGGATAGATATCTATTCTGGGTAAAAGTTTGACTTTCCTGCCTATATAGTCTCATCTAGTACTACTGTATAGTGTGATCCACAGGCAAGCAATCTTATACAATATAATATCCAATCTGTGGGCAAACCTCATAGCAAAAGAGTTGAGGTAAAGGGCAGATGACCGTAGGATTCACTGGTTATATTGCTCAATGTACCATCTAGGACCAGGCTGTCTCACAGAACTCTAGACGACCTTTTAAACATTGAGCTGAAGCATCAGCCCAGAGGCAACACTCTAAAATGATGGGGATATATCCTTCAGGATGTACTGTATGCATTAAATCAGAGACCTCTATGTGGTTCTTTCTCCCCAACAGGATGAAGACATGATTCCAGGAACCAAAGAGTAGAAGCAGGAGCATCCTCACTTATGGTCACTCTCAGATCTTGTTGGAGAATTTTACCAATATCAACCTCACAACTCTAGGCTTTGCACAGTTGGAAGTTGGGGTAAGCAAAAGGGGCACACTCTTGCCAAGGGGCACAGTGGAGATCCCATTAAAATACAATGTACAGTTGCTGCCATAGCACTTTAAACCCCTTGTGCCCAAAGACCATCAGAGGAGAAGCGATGGTGGTAATCTGGCAGAAGTAACTGACTCTGATCAGTAGGACAACGTAAGACTACTTTTTACATAACAGAAGTGAGGAGGAATATGTATGAAATCCATGTGATTTGCTTGGGCACATTCTAGTAACCTCTTACACCATTGTAATGGTAAACAGATATGTGCAGCAACCTCCAGCTGAGAAGGATATGATTACCAAGGATACAGACCTCCCAGGAATGAGGTTTTGGGACACCCCACAAGGTACACCACCACCAACCTGTTAGGTAATTGCTGATAGTGAAAGGAATTAAGAATGGATAGTGGAGGAAAGAGTTCGAATATCAGCTTTAGTCACTAGATCAACTGCAGCAAAACTCTCTTTTCTGAGTTTCTCGTCTCGGGGAGAGGCCCATGAAAACTATGGAGTAGCTGCTCTCTGAACCTGTGAGGAATAGACCTAGGCAAGAGGTGGGCTACAACAGCCATGAAAATGTGCCTCTCAGATCTCCGACTGAGGGAAGTATAATTGACTGGAGCTCTAGCTCCTACACTCTGAAATCTTTCACTGCTATTTTTTCAAGGTTTCCCTTTTCGTGGACTTCTGCCAGACAATGCTGAGCATGGCAAGGGGGTAGGCTCATTCCTGGGAGATAGGAGACTCCTCTGATGGACCACATTCACTTGAGTATTTCCATTTGTCATTGGCTTTGTCCAACTTTCTTAGAACTGTCTTCTATCCATCTTCCCTCCTGCCCTTCATAATGGCCAGATAAACATTGTGGTCTAAGGGCTCACCAAAACTCTCTTGGTTCCCTCCCAATTGTCCCTCAAAGACATTTCTCCTAAAAAATCTCTTGCCCATTTAATCTTATACTGGCATCTGCATCACAGAGAACCTGTAATAACACATAGGTGTTGAATAAAAACGTAAGTCAATTTGTGCCATTTAAGTATCCACAACTGATCTGTAAGTTTTTCATACTGTGGTGGCTTGTGTGTTGCTGTGATGCTGGAGACTATGCCACCGGTATTTGAAAGACCAGTAGGATCATTCAGGGTGGACAGGCTTCAGTGGAACTTCCAGACAAAGACAGACTAGGAAGAAGAACCTGGCAATCTAATTCTAAAAAAAGTGGCCAGTGAAAATCTTATGAATAGCAGCTGAACATTGTCTGATATGGTGCAGGAAGATGAGCTCCTCAGGTTGGAAGTCACTCAAAATACGACGGGGGAAGAGCTGTTTTTCAAAGCATGTGGACAGAGTAAAGCTTTCGGGACCTTCATTTGCTGAAGTGGCATGACTCAAAATGAGAAGAAACAGCTCCAAATATCCATTAATAACTGAAACTTGGAATGCATGAAGTATGAATCTAGGAAAATTGGAAGTAGTCAAAAATGAAATGGACTGCATAAAGATCAAGATGCTAGGCATTAGTGAGTTAAAATGGACGGTTATTGGCCATTTTGAATCAGACAATCATATAGCCTACTATGCTGAGAATGACAAATTGAAGACGAATGGCATTGCATTAATCCTCAAAAAGAATTTTTCAAGATCTATCCTGAAGTACAACACTGTCAGTGATAGGATAATATTCATATGCCTACAAAGAAGACCAGTTAATACGACTATTATTTAAATTTATACACCAACCACTAATGCCAAAGATGAGGAAATTGAGATTTTTACCAACTTCTGCAGTCTGAAATTGATCAACCATGCACTCAAGATGCATTGATAATTGCTGGTGATTGGAATGCTAAAGTTGGAAACAAAGAAGGAGGACCAGTAGTTGGAAAATATGACTTTGGTGATAGAAATGATACCAGAGATAACATGATAGAATTTTACAAGACCAACAACTTAATCATGGCAAATACTTTTTTTCAACAAAATAAACAGTGCCAGTACACGTGGATCTCCCCAGATGGAATACACAGGAATCAAATCGACAACATATGTGGAAAGAGATGATGAAGAAGCTCAACATCATCAGTCAGAACAAGGCGAGGGCTGACTGTGGAACAGACTATCAATTGCTCATACGCAAATTTAAGTTGAAGCTGAAGAAAATTTAAAAATGACTATAAGAGCCAAAGTATGAGCCTGAGTATATTCTACCTGAATTTAGAGACTATCTCAAGACTTGATGCATTGAACATCAATGACCAAGAGCAGATGAGTTTTGGGATGACATCAAGGACTGCATACATGAAGAAAGAAAAAGATCATTATAAAGACAGGAAAGAAAGAAAAGTTCAAAATGGATGTCAGAGGAGAGTCTGAAAGCTGATTTTGAATGGGGAGTAGCTGAAGCGAGTGGAAGAAATTTTGACGTAAAAGAGCTGAATAGAAAATTTTAAAGGGTGTCTCAGGAAGACAAAGTATTATAATGAGATGTTCAAAGACTTGGAGTTAGAAAACCAAAAGGGAAGAACATGCAGGGCATTTCTAAAGCTGAAAAAAACAGAAGGAAAAAATTCAAGCCTCCAGTTGCAACACTGAGAAATTCTATAGGCAAAATAATGAATGACACAGGAAACCTCAAAAGAAGATGGAAGGAATCCACAGAGATACTGCATCAAAAAGAACTGGTTGACATTCAACCATTCAGGAAGTAATATATGCTCATGAACCACGGGTACTGAAGGAAGAAGTCCAAGCTGCACTGAAGACATTGATGAAAAGTAAGAATTGATGGACTACCAATTGACATGTTGCAACAAATGGATGCAACACTGGGAGTACTCACTCATTTATGCCAAGAAATTTGGAAGACAGTTACCTGACCAACTGACTGGAAGAGATCCATATTTGTGTCCATTCCAAAGAAAGGTGATAAAACAAACTGCGGAAATTATCAAACAAATAGTGGAGCAGTGGTTAAGAGCTCACTGCTAACTAAAATGTTGGCAGTAAGAATCCACCAGCCACTCCTTGGAAACCCTATGGTACAGTTCTATTCTGTCCTATAGATTTGCTATGAGTTGGCATTGACTGGACGGCAATGGGTTTTGCTGTTGTTGTTGCTGTTGTTATCATTTAGACAACAGGAAAGTAAAATTTTGTTGAAGGTCATTCAAAAATGATTGCAGCAGTACATTGACAGGGAACTGCCAGAAATTCAAGCCAGATTCAGAGGAGAAAGTAGAACTAGGTATATCATTGCTAATGTCAGACAGATCTTGGCTGAAAGCAGAGAACACCAGAAAGATGTTTACCTGTGTTTTATTGACTATGCAAAGGCTTTTGATTGGGTGGATAATAACAAATTATGGATAAATTGTGAATAATTCCAGAACACTTAATTGTGCTCCTCAGGAACCTGTACATAGACCAAGAGGCAGTTGTTCAAAGAGAACAAAGGATACTACCTGGTTTAAAATCAGGGGAGGTGTGAGTCAGCTTTGTATCTTATCACCCTACTTATTCAATCTGTTTGCTGAGCAAATAATGTGAGAAGCTGGACTATATGAAGACAAATGTGGTATCAGGACTGGAGGAAGACTCATTAACAACCATCATTATGCAGATGACACAACTTTGCTTGCTGAAAAGAGGACTTGGAGCACTTACTGATGAAGATCAAAGAAGACAGTCATCATTAAGGATTACACCTCAACATAAAGAAAACAAAAATCCTCACAACTGGTCCAGTAAGCAACATCATGGTAATCTGATAAAAGATTGAAGTTGTCAAGGATTTCATTTTACTTGGATCCAGGATCAACACCTATGGAAGCAGCAGTCAAGAAATCAAAAGACACATTGCACTGGGCAACTCTGCCGCAAAAGACCTCCTTAAAGTGTTGAAAAACAAAGATGTTACTTTGAGGAATACGGTGCATCTGACCCAATCCACTGGAGTTTTCAATTTCCTTATATGCATGCGAAAGCTGGACAATGAATAAGGAAGATCAAAGTATTGATGTCTTTGAATTATGGTGTTGGCAGGGAGTGTTGAGTATACCACGGACTGCCAGAAGAACAAACAAATCTGTCTTGGAAGAAGTACAGCCAGAATGCTCCTTAGAAATGAGGATAGTGAGACATGGTCGCATGTACTTTGGACTTGTTATCAGGAGGAACCAGTCCCTGGAGAAGGACGTCATGCTTGATACAGTAGCGGGTCAGTGAAAAAGAAGAAGACCCTCAGGAGTTGGCTTGAACCAGTGGCTTTAACAATGGGCAAAACATAGCAATGATTGTGAGGACAGTGCAGGATCAGGCAGTTTTTCCTTCTGTTGTACTAGTGTAGCTGTGCCTAGGAACCAACTTGGTGGCAGCTGACAACAACAGGCAAAGTATATGCTGGAAAGAGACTACTTTGTAATACTAACGAGGCCACATATATGTCTTGCTTCTTGTATGTGCTGATTGATTTCTTTCATTCTCTAATGGTAACCTGTGCTTCTAACTCACTCAGCAGCCTTACCATTCTTTCTTACCAATCTAGGACTGGAATGATCATCCAAACAGAGAATGTGAATGTGCAAAATTTCCCTACAAATACTACAAAAGCAGCTCAAAATATTTGCACTCTGCTAATAGAATATTTCTGAGGCAGTGATCTACATTAGCATGTGAAGTAGAGGTATGTATGAGACAAAAATAATCAAAGTCAAGACATCCACTTGCTTCAACATTCTGATGCAGCCAATTTATTTGGTCTTTTTGCTGGTTTTCAATTCTAATAATTAAGAAATTCCAACAAAATGATTTTCGAAAATAGAATATCAGTGAAAGGATTACCTAGTACTTCACCTTTAAGTCTGTCCAGCAGTAAGCATATATCTTATAATGCTAACTAATTTCTTGAACAAATAGATGCCTGTGATTGGATGGATTTTACAATCCATATTTACATTACTAATGTCATTATCAGCATAAATATTTATAGCCTCTATTATAGCTGCTTTCAGATAATTGATGCCTCTAGAAATATTTGTTGATCTAAAATTTAAAAAGGAATGTCTTGGGAGATCGGTTTCATTAGAGGTAAAACAGAGTCACGAGCTGGAGTGACAGAGAAATAAGCAGAGGTAATTGTGGTCAAATGAATCTTTCCGGCACCATTAGTGGGAGAAGCATGCTATCACACAACTGGCTTTGGCTATGGTGGTTATAACTGACAACCAAATGGCTTAAGTGAGCACCCATCTTATACTACAGTGTAGTTGATTATTCAGGGAAGCATACATCCAATGTATACGCTTCAGGGTGCAAATTAGTCTGAGGGCTCTACAACATTCAACATGATCACAGTTTATACTAGATAGGAGGCACGTTTCTGGTCTTTGCAGTTTTTTGACACCCTGAAAAAAAGCTAGCCAATTTTAAGCCATTTACCCACTCCTCACCCATGTGTACCTCACAGTGGAGGTTAAAGCCACACTATACGACAGAGTAGTACTGCCCCATAGGGTTTCCAAGGAGCGGCTGATGGATTCGAACTGCCAACCTTTTGGTTAGCAGCCGAATGCTTAACCACTGCACCACCAGCGCTCCTAAAGGAACTCAGTTACAGGGAATTTCTGTAAATATGAGACTAGATGAAGAATAAAAAGGAAATGATGGCATATGCCAAAATTAAGAGGACAAGAATCCTTTTACGAACATGTTCGGAAGAATCCGAACAGTTTTGTGACATTTTAGACAGGAAAAGTTGTTTTTATACAGCAGTAATGTATGGTTGTGCAAACCCTCATATCAGTTGATAAATAAAAATATTACTTTCATAGGTTCACACAAAAAGTTCAAGTATTTCATCTTAACTTTGATTTTTAAGCCATTTTCCTGCAAACTGGCAAATTTCTTCCTACAGCAAACTGATGAAAATTCATGGGTGTTTTCATTCCTCCAGTTTAGGGAGGAATAGTAAAACTTTTGCCTTAGATAAAACTTTTGAATATTTGAGGGGACAAAAAAAAAAAAAATCACTTCTCAAATGTGAATACCCAAAGTGAAATGTGGCCATTTCTTACATTTTTAGATGCCTGGAAGTTATCCAGAAACTTCTCCGAACAGTCACTCTGCAGACTTCTGCTGTAAATGTTTCAGGAACTATCTAGGGAAATATTCTATTGAGAGAGAAGGCAGGATTATCTCGCAGATAGAGCGTGGAATTTGGACTTAGACAACCATCTGAGACCTGCACCTGCCTCTTTCATTGCCTTATGGTGCAGCGCTGTATAAATGATTCAGATGCTCTTTGCTTAGAGTTTTCCCTGTGGCAATAGAGGGAAATGCGCTAAGCATTAGACTCTTCTCAACTCTCAGAGAATATCATAAAGCTAAATACGACATTGTCTGTAAAGTGCTATGACCTTCTAGTCCAGAAAAATAGTAGAGACTGTGAAGCCACAGAGCTTGTTTAGGCAATAGAACCCCAGTATGGAGACAGGTATTACCTTGTCTCCTCACTTCTGCAGAGCCCTGGTGGTGTAGTGGTTAAGAGGTCAGCTGCTAACCAAAAGGTCAGCGGTTCAAATCCACTAGCCGCTCCTTGGAAATCCTATGGGGCCATTCTACTCTGTCCTACAGTGTCGCTATAAGTTGGAACTGACTTGATGGCACCTAACAACAGCAACAACCTCACTTCTGCATTTGGTCAGGGGTCCCAATAACACATAATCAATGATACCAATTACCACTGAGTCCATTCCAAACAATGGCGACCACAGGCACATCAGAAGAGAACTGTGCTCCCTAGGGTTTTCAGTAGCTGATTTTTTGGAAGTAGATTGCCAGGACTTTCTTCCAAGGTACCCCCAGGTGGACTAGAACTTCCAACCTTTCAGTTAGCAGACTAGCACATTAAACGTTGGCACAACCAAGGGACTCAATAGGTATTGCCAGTTGCAAGTTCTTTCAACACTAATCTTTCTTTCAGTATCTGGAATGTATTAACTGTCCTCTCACAGACCCATCGTAGGATGATAACAGGCAATCAAATTGCATCTACTGATTGTCTAGTATGCAAAATACATTCTGCCAGGTATTAGAGCTCTAATGAGAGTCTATTAAAACTAAAGTAATTCGTAAAGCATAGTCATTGTTCTCAAGATACTTAAAATCATAATGTAATTATAAAGGAGAAATGTCGGAATTATAAATAATACAAGATAGCCATAGATAACAAACAATTGATAGAATAATGATTCCAAGGATTTTAGAAGGAAAAAGGTTTGGCTAAGGGTAGAATATTTTGGGATGGTTCATTTCAATATGATTTTAGTTTGTAATCGGGACAAATACAGAAGGAAAGAAGGAAAATACATACACATCCATGTACGTGTACAGGTATAAAAAATAGTATCCATGGCAGTTATCATGCTAAAAAAGTGGTTTGTTAGCTTCTCTGGCTGACATCGCTTATTTCACTATTCTCATTGAATTTAAGCAATTTTTTCCACATCTCACTGATTATTTCTCTTATATGCTAAGTTTGAGAATTTTTGATAGCTTGTTTGAACAATGTGGATGTCTCTTGTGAAATAAATCCACAGTGAAGGATGACCACAAGTTATACTGGGAAGAGAACCGGATGAGGACACCTCTCACTCTACGATAGTCAGCCCATCAATTAACCTACCAAAGCAGCTGTTGGTTCATTTGCAAAATAAGAGAATTGGTCTGGATTTCATAGACCAGTTCTAAAATTCTCTGGAAAAAAAAATACTCCTTGAAAGTTCTGTATTTTCATGAGTCAGAATTGGGTAGGTTCGAACCACTAAGGTTTTGGCTAGTGGTTGAGTGCTTAACCATTTACACCACTTGGGGAGTGTATGAATGTTTGCGTGTGTGCGTGTGTGTGCGTGTGTGTGCGTGTGTGTGCGTGTGTGTGTGTGTGTGTATACCGGGAGACACAGAAAAAGGGGCTGGGGAAGAAAGAAAGAATACAAAATAAAGAACTACAACTAAGATATAGAGAATAGGAGAAAAAAGTTCTATATTTTCTTATCCTGCGGAAAACTTACTTTGCTTTTGTGTTTTGTCAGTGTCCATGATAATTTCTTCTCATTAAGATAAATGTCTCAATTTTATACACCACAGATGATGCTCTGCAGGTAGAGGAGAACCAAGTGATATTGTGTGCTGTCAAAAATACACTCTAGCCTGGCTACCACAACTAACTTCTCTGACAGAGATCACAACAGAGGGTCTCGGACAAAACTAGAGAAAAATGTAGAACAAAATTCTAACTCACAAAAGAAGACCAGACTTACTGGTGTGACAGAGACTGGAGAAAACCCAAGAGTATGGCCTCTGGACGCCCGTTTAACTCAATACTGATGTTACTCCTGAAGTTCGCCCTTCAGCCAAAGATTAGACAGGCCCCTAAAACAAAACGAGACTAAATGGGCACACTAGCCCAGCCACAAAGATAAGAAGGCAGGAGGGGACAGGAAAGCTGGTAAAGGGGAACCCAAGGTCAAGAAGGGGAGAGTATTGGCATGTCGTGGGGCTGGCAACCAATGTCACAAAACAATATGTGTATTAATTGTTCACTGAGAAACTAATTTTCTCTGTAAACCTTCATCTAAAGCACAATTTAAAAAGTACACTCTAAGTCTTCATTTAATCACATATAAATTGTACATTCCCAATCTCCACTGTATTTTAATACTGAACTCAGTGGAGCTTTGGTCTTGCCTGTTAAGTACCAACTCAGATAAACAGGCTGGTTCTGGTAATGGAATCTGAAGTTGCGAACTTTGGCTCCAAGTTGCTTGCTCTTTATATCACACTACTATCGACTCTGGTAAGAAGCCCTGGTGGTGCAACAGCTAAGCGATTGGCTGCTGTCCCAAAGGTTTGTGCTTCTAACTCACCCAATGGCTCTGCAGGAGAAAGACCTGGAGATCTGCTCCATTAAAGATTACAGGACAATCCTATGGGGAAGTTTTACTAGTAACACATAGGGTAGCTATGAGTCAAAAATGGACTTGACAGCACATAACAACAACATGGACTTTTGTGAGAATGCAGGTGAGTGTAACAGTGAATGTGAGTGTGTGGCCCTGAGCACTGTCTGCAGAAGTGAGTGGAAACAGATTGCCCTGCTGGGATCGCCATTGGCATATGCCTTTATTTCAAAGCCTGTGATAATTACTGGTAAAATATTTGTTTTAAATATGACAGTATGTATCACCAAAAAGATTAACAATGTCACAACATCTATTCAATTCAGAGAATAAATAGTAATTATATTTTTAAAAACTAAGAAATAGATTGGTTTGTGAGTAAAATTGCAATTTTTTTATTGTGGTAAATATATGGGTAATAAATTGTTTGCCATGTCAACATTCTTCATATGTACAGTTCAATGACATTAGCTATGTTTATGTTTTAGTGTCATGTAGACAGTCAATTAAAAAACTAAAATTTGTGCTGCATATAATAAATAATACAAATCGTAGTATCATATATTGAAAATGAAAAGTCACCATGTGGAGCATAAAAGAGAAAATTATTTCTCTAGGCAATTGTTCAGATTTTTTTTCAAATTTATTTTAAAATAATTAATATTAAAAATTGACAATAAATAAATGTAGTTGGGAACAGCTACTTTAAAATATTATGAAATATGTTTGTTCATATAAGGGACATTACTGAAAGTTTTAATGCGTTAGTGCAGTCTAATGCAAGCCACAGGGGCCATTTTTTAATTTTGTAATTTCACACTGAGAAAAGTAAAAAAGACTCAGGTAAAACTAATTTTTATATACCTTATTTAACACCATATAGCCAATATGTCATGATTTCAACATATAGTCAATATAAAAATCAGTGAGATACTGGAATTATTGTTTTTACTAAGCTTTCAAAATTCATTAATTATTTTACACTCACAATACAACTCAATTTGGAATAGCGACATTTCAAGTGTACAATAGCCACACGTGGCTAGTGAGTGTAGTATTGGGCAGAACTAGTCTGGACGGTAGAAATACAATAGTAAATAATACAGTCATGGTCCTTGAGTTTATAGTCTAGTACAGAAAGCAGACTCTGAGCAATTAAATAAAAGTCTAAAATTTTAGAGTACAATTTTTAACAAGCATCACATAAACTTATTATTACTAAATAAATGCCCAACATTTAATGAATTTCAAGTTTATATGTGCTATAGATAAGTTTACATATGCTACAGACAATATATTCTCCATGTGACTGAGATGACTCTTGGCATTTTTTAAGAAATGGCTTTCTAAATTAACAGACCAAACCAAAAACCAAACCCGTTGCCATTGAGTTGATTCCGACTCATAGCGACCCTGTAGGATAGAGTAGAACCACCCCATAGGGTCTCCAAGGAGTGGCAGGTGGATCTGAACTGCTGATCTTTCGGTTAGCAGCTGAACTCTTAACCACTATGCTACCAAGTCTCCAGTTAACAGACACTTGTCTTATATTTGGATTTCGTTTATCTTTGTGTTATCCAATTTTTCTTTGTCAGTATTATAAGTTCAAAGTTAAAGAAACATAGCCAGGAACATGTTTTTGTTGTTAATTGTTTGTTGGCATCAAGTCGATTTCAACTCATGGAGAGACCCTGTGTGTACAGAGTAGAAAGTCTCCTTAGGGTTTTCAAGAGTGTGACCTTTTGAAGCAGATCGCTAGGCCAGTGAGTGACTCAGGGTAGATTCCAACAGCTAAACTTTCAGCTAGTACCAAACCAAAAAACCAAATCCACTGTTTTCCAATTGATTCTGACTCATAGCAACCCCATAATGTTTCCAAGGCTGTAAATCTCTATGGAAGCTGACTGCCACATCTTTCTCCTACGGAGTTGCTGGTGGATTCGAACCAGCAAACTTTCTGTTAACAGTTGTTTATGTTAACCACTGCACGAGTACTTAAACAATTGTGTCATACACCGTTACATATGATTAAATAAATTAAAGTGGCTTGGTACAAAATTAAGAAAAACTATCAAAGAAAACTTTATTTAGGATAAGAGATAAATATTAGGATAAATACTTTTCCATGTACTTTATAGCTTTATAATTTCTGTGATTTCTGCTCAGAAGTGTCTGCAAAGACTCCCTAATAATCTTTCTAGATCTGTAGGTTTGTTACAGAAGCAATTTATTTTTTATGATATATTGCAGTTACATCTAACTTATATATATATAAAGGCTGATGTAAAGAAAGCCCTTATATACTTAAAATAATAGAAGTATGAAATAATTACAAATATAAAAATAGTTTATATATGAAATAGACTAATCCTTGCTTAACAATTTGACTTAATTTGACCCATGTAGTTCAGGCTTAATTGTGGATGGTGCTGAAGATGATTATTGATTTATTGATTTGAAGAATGTCAAAAAGCACAGATGAACTTAAAGTTTAATGTTAACTCATCTAATGAAAAATATATATTTTCCCATGTTGCATCCTAACTAGAATTTCTACAGAATTTCAAAGACAGAAAAAATTGTATGGACTGGTAGCGTCAGCTCCATGATAGAAATTTTTCTGTAGCTGGAACTTAATGACTGGATAGAGCTGGGAGTTTTAGGAAGAGGTAGACAGGTTTTTCTCACTTGTAAAAGCAACATAAATAACAGAAGAGGTTGGGAATTGGCATGATTTGTTGGGAAAATAAAGCAGATGGCTTAGTTTTGAGACACAGTGGAAATTAAAAAAGGATGAACAATTTAAGGCTAGTTAATGGAGTTATGTTAGACTTAGTTTTAAACTTGATCCAATAGGGCATAGGATACCGATACAGTTTTAAATTACAGAAGGGGCATAGTGAAAATGGCAGCTTTGGAAGATTCATCTAGCAGAGGTGACAGGATTGATTTAAAGATGATGAGGAAAATATCAAGAAGGTTGAGTTTAGAGACCATGGCCAATAATAGATTTTGAAGATTTAAAACAAAACTTCTTAAAAGGTGAGACTCGTGCTTTCTTGACCGCGTAGAAGACAGAACTAGTAAAGAGGGTAAGGAAAAGAAGGGTGTGGAAAAGTAGGATAAATGTGGGATTAAATTTACTCAGAAAGGAGACTATAGCAGGATTCAGGGCTCTGGTGGTGGAAAAGGAGGTGGATACAAAGAGAAGGAAAGATAACCCCTCCTCTGACAGCACAGTATAAGGTATGGTATTTTGAAATATAGAGGTGAATTCTACCCAGTTTCTGTTTTCTAGCATAAAATGTAGTGGGGTTATATTTTATATTATTATTCTTAGACATCTTCCCTCAAAGCTAAAATAAACTGAAAGTTGGTTGAAAAATTACTAAGTGAACTATGGCAATACTTCCATCTCCTTTCTAAAAGCATACATATTTTGGTTTGAATTATTCAGGAAGTTAAGAAACAAAATAGGATTTATGTTTGCCTTATTTTGACATATGGTTTACATTTTGAAAACTATGCATTGGACAAAATTATGGTGATAAAATTGGGCGTAGCTAAAATAAAATCACAGTATTCAGAACAGTAATATACTTTATAAAACATGTAATTAGGTCTGTAGAAAAATAGTAAATATTTACTGAGTATCTATCAGGTGTCAAGACTATTGAGGTCATTGGGTATACAGATGTGAAAGAAAAAAAAAAGCAAAGAAAGAACATTGTTCTTATGGATAAGTTTTCAGTCTGGTAGAGGAAATGGTCGTTAAACAAATGAACAAATATGCATAATTATAGATTTCGGTAAGTGCTAAAAAAGAAAAATACTGGGAACTCTGAGTGTGAATAAGAGAATGGAGACTTAATTTAGATTAGATGGACAAAGGAGACCTCTTTGGGGAAGTTATGTTTAGTCTAATACCTGGAGGATGAGAATGAGCTAGCCATGTGAGTTATGGAGGGAAAGAGATCCAGACAGAAGAAAGAGCACGTGCAAGGGCCCTGAGGTAGGAAAAAACTTGGCACAAGCAAGGAATTGGAAAAAAAAAAGATCAGTGTGCTGGAGCATAGTCAATAAAAGCGAGAGTAGCACAAGATGATGCTCAATAGACCTTGATAAGGAATTTGAATTGTATTCTAAGAGCAATAAAGAGGCTTTCATGAATTTTAGGCAAGTGAATAACCTGATCGAATTTACATTTTTAAAATAAATAGTAACTGCTATATAGAGAGGAGCCTTGCTGGTATGGAGAAGAAAGTGGAGTAAATACTTAGGAAAAGACTGTATCCGGCCGAACAATTGTGCATCAGACTTGGATTAGACTGGTGATAGCAGAAGATGGAGAATTTGAAAAAAAAAAATTAATATTGGGAGTTAGGGAGAATTATTTTCAGGTTTTGCTCTGAAAAATAGAGTGTTTTGTGGTGTTACTGAAGCGGAAAAGCTTAGGAGAGCGCAAGGTGTGGGGATAATAGAGAAAGAATTTAATTCTGAGTATGTTAAGCCTGTGAAAAGTGAGTTAAGGCTTCCTATCCTTGCTTCCAAGCCACATTCTGGTTATGTTTCTTCTAAGATTTATTTGTTCCTTTGGCAGTCCATGGTACATTCAACATTTTTCACCAATACTACAACTAAAACACGTCAATTCTTTTTCTGTCTTCCTTTTTCAATATCCAACTTTTGCACGCATAGAATGCGACTGAAGATTGTGTCCTGGGTCAGATGCACTTTGACTTGCTTACTTTAGACAAAATCATCAGGAGAAAACAATCACTGGAAAAGGACATGATGTTTAGTAAAGTACAGGGCCAATGTAAATGAGGGAACCTCTCAGTGAGACGGATTGACACAATAGTACAACAATGACCTCAAATACACCAATACTCATGAGAATGGTGCAGAACTGGGCAACGTTTAGTTCTGTTATACGTAAGGTCACCATGAGTTGGAGCCGGATGGATGGCAACCAACAACAGCAGCCTATGAGAAAGCCAAGTAGAAGTACCAAATGAATAGTTTCAGCCACAAAGAAAAGTCTAAGTTGGAAGTAGAAAAATGGAGTTTCAATGTGGTACCCAATGGTCACAGGAAGTTAATAGCATAGTTTAAGCTAAAACTGAAGGTTCTTGATTCCCAATGTACTGCTCTTGCAGCTTTGTGCAAGTGCATAGTCTATGACTGTGTAACACCCTTTGACTAAGTAGTAATGGAGTACCTTTATGGGCTATATTAAGAATAAATGCATAAGCACCTGTGTGGTAAATCAAAAGGCATGGAGAGTAGTAAGAGTGTTAAGAGCCCAGAAATAGGATCCAGAAGGCTTAGGATCAACTTTTAGCTTTGCCACTCATTGGTTTAATTGTGTCTCAGTGAAATGCGTGTATGGTGGCAGATGATCTCTAAGACATCTATTAGTTTTAAAATTTGAGGACTCCTCAGCAATTGCCCTCCCGAGTACTTAGCCAGATAAAATTCTTGCACATGTACACAAGGAGATACATATAAACATCCTCACTAAAACGTTATTTAAATAGAAAATTTGTAAGGAACTTAGGTGTCCATCAATAAAAGACAAACAAAATGTGCTATATGTATATGATGGGATGCTACTTAGTTATTTAAAAGAATGAACTACATCTGTATGTTTACACAAAGATAGATCACAAAGACAGAATATTGAATGCAAAAAAAATTAGTCTCAGAATGATACTTGAAATAGTTTACCTTTTATAGACGCACACATATGTAAAAATGTTAAAAGTAGAGAGAAGGAATGTAATTCTGGTTAATTATTGCAATGAGGGAAGGAAACAAGACTAGGGATGAGCTATAAAGAAAGCTTCAAGTCCATAATGTTTTACATAAAATTATACCCTT
Organism: Dugong dugon; assembly: GCA_030035585.1. Lineage (NCBI taxonomy): Eukaryota > Metazoa > Chordata > Mammalia > Sirenia > Dugongidae > Dugong > Dugong dugon. The sequence continues at coordinate 35,611,541 of CM057460.1, read as the reverse complement.
TGACTAAGTGGTAATGGAGTACCTTTAAAGAAAAGTTTTTTATACTATTCTTTGCATTTATTAGTTAAAATAACTTTATAACTCCATAAGTAGGTAAAATCTGATTATTTCATTTTTATTGTAGAAGTTTAAAAGTCTCATTTCAATATATGGAATATTTTAATGCCACATCATTAATTTCCTAAGGATACAGAAATCATTGTATACCTTAAACATTGATGCTCTCATTTTTCCTTTTTATTTTTGACTTAAACTTTATTTAACAAACTACGATGTGTGTGCCTCATTTGTGCTAGGCACTGGCACATTCATTTTCTCATTTATTTCAGGAAATGGCTTTCTAAAGCAGGCACCACAAGCTCTGTTTTACAAACAACAAATTTGAAGCTTCTATAGTTAAATAACTTGCCCAAGGTTCCATATCTGGTAAGCAGAAGAGATAAATGTTGAAATTCAATTGTTTCAATAGAGGTCCTGTCCTTTCTATTATATTATCATAGATATACACTTGGAAGACCTACACTTCCAAGAAAAAAACACTGCATAAGCTCCAATTATACCTCATTTTTCTGAACAAATAATCCTATAAACTGGAGGAACACTCATTAACAATCTGCGATATGCAGATGACACAACCTTGCGTGCTGACAGTGAAGAGGACTTGAAGCACTTACTGGTGAAGATCAAAGACTACAACCTTTGGTATGGATTACACCTCAACATAGAAAAAACAAATATTCTTACAACTGGAAAGATAAGCAACATGATAATAAACAGAGAAAAGATTGAAGTTGTCAAGGATTTCATTTTAATTGGATCCCCACAATCAACACCCACAGAAGCAGCAGTCAAGAAATCAGACGACATTGCACTGGGCAAATCTGCTGCAAAAGACTTCTTTAAAGTACTGAAAAGCAAAGATGTCACTTTGAGGACTAAAGTGCTCCTGACCTAAGCCATGGTATTTTCGATCATCTCTTATGCATGTGAAAGCTGAACAATGAAAAAGGAAGACCAAAGAAAAATTAACGTATTCAGACTGTGATATTGGTGAAGAATATTGAGTATACCATGGGCTGCTGGAAGAACAAATCAGTCAGAAGAAATACAACCAGAATGCTCCTTCAAGCAAGAAGGGTGAGACTTCTTCTCACTTACTTTGGACACGTCATCAGGAAAGACAAATCACTAGAAAAACACATCATGTTTGGTAAAGTAGAGGCTCAGTGAAAGTATAGGAAACCGTTAATGAGATGGATTGACACAACAGCTGTCAACAATGGGCTCAAACATACCACAGATCTTGAAGACAGTGCAGGATTGGGCAACTAGTCATTTTGTTATATATAAGGTTGTCACGAGTCAGAGTCAATTCAATGGCATTTAACAACAGCAACATACTTAGTTTTCATAATTCCTTAAAGTAGATGTCTTATTCAGTTAATATGTAGTCTAAATAAACTAAACAGAGTGTTCACATACTTTGCATGTGAATTTTGAAAAAAGTAATAAATACACATTAGTAAATGAAGGAAAATAGGTAGCATTAAGAATTTTATCTTGCTTTAATCATTGAAAAGCTACATACCATACTGATGCTCTGATTCTTTTCTTCTGAATGTCTTTATAGCTATTATAATTTTGTTCTTAATTTTGGAATATTAATAGTATGCTACTGTTTTTGATGTTAAAACGGACAAAATTTTGCTTTACTTAGGAACAGAAAATTTTCACTACTATGGGGCATGAAATTTCATTTTTTGATATTCTATAAAAGAAAAAGTACAAGACAACTTCAAGAAAAAAACCTATAAGCAATATATTTGACAAGAGTTTCATAAATGTAACTTTCGAGTCATTTAAATGTTTGATTCTTTCTTGTCTTCCTAGCCTATTGTCCCCGTTCCTCATTTTACAGTTTTTGTTACACTTGAATGATGAGCCCAAAGCTTGAAAAGCTGTTGTTTTCAACCTTTATTAATGTTTCCGAACTCATTTCCCTGTTTGCCTGCTGACAACCTGCCAAAATCACCCTCTGGTGAATTGTAAAAAGATTGGGGTGGCAGTCATGGGACCCAAAATGTGTTGCAGATAATTAGTAGATCAGATCTTTGTCACAGCAGATACTTTGCTGCCCACACATCTCTATTTTTAAGCATTGTGTGTCACACAATGTGTATTCATTGTCTGTACTAGTGTGAGGAGCACATCTTTGCATTGCATATAATACAGCTGAATTGAATGAGAAATTTCCATTATTCTTTTGTCATTTTGTATTGTCATTAGCTAACACATGAGATATACATATTTGGTGAATAAATGAAACCTCCTCTAGCTTTTAAATAGATTTAGAAAGGTGAGGAATTTTCTATTTTGCTACTTATTGAAGTAATCCAACTACCACAGTCTTTGTTTTCCAATAAAGGCAGGAAACGAAAAAACCTCCTTAGATGGTCACGTTTGTTTTGATGCTAATTACTTCCAACTAATGTGACTGGCAAGAATAGCAGGTCAAGAGATTAGTGCTTGAATCATACAAAATAGGAAAGCTTTTCCAGTGTAAGATAAGAGGTGATAAGTTGAGGGAAAAAGAAGAAATTAGATTTCAGGATAATGAAAATGCCAGGGTTATCAGCAGACTTTCACTGGAATCAACCTCAGAATAAGAAGGCAGTGAATTAGTAGCTAGTGATGTGTTTCCTTTAAGATACTATGTTCAGGCATAGTCTCTGTGTACGTATGTGTATGTGTGTGTGTATGTGTGTGGTGTCTTCTCAAGTTAGATAAAAAGTCAAGTATAACAATAGTCATGTGCCAACCCGTGTTTCAGTATCAGAGGAAATGTATCAGTTCACATAATGTCAGTTATGGTCTCAAGGTAAGAGAGTTATCCAGTCATGATAAAATGGGTTGATTTCCGTAATAAAATAACCAGAAATGGCTAATTCTTTTTTAAATTTTTATTTTTTTATTGTTGTGCTTTAAGTGAAAGTTTACAATTCAAGTTAGTCTCTCATACAAAAATTTATACACACATTTTTATATAACCCTAGTTACTCTCCCTGTATTGTGATAGCACACTCCTCCTTTCCACCCTGGATTTCCCGTGTCCATTCAGCCAGCTCCTGGCCCTCTCTCCCTTCTCATTTCACCTCTGGACAGGAGCTGCCCATTTAGTCTCATGTATCTACTTGAGCTAAGAAGCACCCTCTTGACGAGTATCTTTCTATGTTCCATAGTCCAGTCTAATCTATGTCTGAAGAGTTGGCCCTGGGGATGGTTTTAGTTTGGGGCTAACAGAGAGTCTGGGGGCCATGTCTTCCGAGGTCCCTACAGTCTCAATCAAACCATTAAGTCTAGTCTTCTTACTAGAATCTGAGTTCTGCATCCTGCTTTTCTCCTGCTCCATGAAGGACTTTTTGTTGTGTTCCCTGTCAGGGTGGTCATTGGTGGCAGCCAGGCATCATCTAGTGCTCCTGGTCTCAGGCTGATGAAGTCTCTGGTTTATGTGGCCCTTTCTGTCTCTTGGGCTAATACTTTCCTTGTATCTTTGGTGTTCTTCATTTTCCTTTACTCCAAATGGGTTGGGACCAATTGCTGTATCTTAGATGGCTGCTTGCTAGCTTTTAAGACCCCAGATGAGAACTGGATTATACCTAAAAGAGTAATAGCACCAAAACCTGTCTTGAAGTCTAAAAAAATAAACCAAGAAAGGTCATATTTCTTTCCATATCTAAGAAGGTGAATTTGGAGAAAAGCTTTAATCTGTAAAATGGACACAAAAACAGCTGCTTTTCCTACCTGATAAGATTATTGCCAAGTATAAATGAACTGATATAGGTAAAAAGCTTTTGAAATCCTTGAGATGTTCATAAAAGTGTAAGACATTGTTATTAGTAATCTCTGGCTTCTTTTTTCCTCAACTAGAATTTATTCGTTTTTGTCAAATTATGTTCTAGGTACTGGAGAGACAGACGTGAAGAAATCAGACCAAAATTTCTGTCCCTATAGATATTTCACTTTAGTGAGCGAGATAACAACAATAGGTAAAATTTACAGTATGTCAATTGGTGATGATTGATTTGGAGTAAAAAAATGTTGGATTAGTCACACACACACACACACACACACACACACACACACACACAAATGAATGCACCTTTCTTAGCACAAGGTCCCTGGAAAATAGACTCAGAGGCAAAAGCTTACATGCTAACATTTCATCAGGGAGGTGCACTAACTGCACTAAACAAGGGACAAGGTAGGCAAACCTACCCTTTATTGCTAACTGCATGGTAAGGATCAGCATGAATCTAATTCCTATCTGGAATGAATCCAGTTTTCACCTCCCACATCTCCATTATCCTCATCATCAGCCATCTATGTGGTAATTTCCCTCTCTGACACTAACCACCCAGAGTTGGGTCAGACCCTACAAGTCAGAATGTTAGAAAGTTAGCTCTGTCCTTCAGATCAACTGCCCATGCAGAATTTGTCGGACTCTCAGTCACCCAGAACTAGATCTTCACACAGGTTAGAAAGACTCTGTCCTTCAGACTGCCAAATAGGCAGGCACCAGACCCTGGTAGCTCTCATTGCCCTTTGTGGGTTCATTAATGCTCTAGAAAGGCTCACAGAATTCATGAAGACTCCCTATCCTTACAGTTACCCATATATTATAACCAGAAAGGATAAAAATGAAGAAACGCATCAGGCAAGGTCTGGGAGGGGTCCTGGCACGAGACCCCCATTGTCTCCAGGGACATGTCACTCTCTCATAAGCACATGCTTTCAACAGTCCAGGAAGCCCCCGAAATTTGTGTTCAAAGTCTTTTATTGACTTCATAGCATGGTCATGTTTGGGTCCTCATTGCATAGTCATGATCGATTGTATCATTGAATATGCATGGTTGAATTATGCCCCATTCCCTGTCTGAGATTAGTTGCCAGGTGTCCTCTTTGTGCTCCTCCCGCCCCTCCACTCACTTAAGTGTTGCTTGACATTTTAGAAGGCAAAGACACTTCCACTGCTTGAGAAATTACAAGGACTATCTTTCAGAAACCGAAGACAAAAGCCAAATTGAGTATTTGTCTCACAGGAGGATGATCCCAAGAAAGCTGGAGAAAGAAAAAAGGGAGGATGAGGAGGGATGGAGGGCGTGAATTACCAAACTGTCCACAGCTGTTTAGGTAGAGCTGATGGCTCCATGTCCTCAAGCCTCGAGAGAAATCTTCAGACAGTGAAATCTTCAAAAAGTCTATTGAGGTGGTGAGAGGGAAGGAATAAAGAAGAATTTATCTACTCTATCTCATCTCTAATTGCTCTTTTTTATGGCTTGCCACCTGGAACAGGACTCCAGAGGCCAATACAGCAGCAGTGACATCCAGCACTTTCTAGTGTGAGCCTTTAAAGTCTTGGCACAGCACGCCTGACCACTTACTGCTTATAGTCTCATGGGGCAGACCAGGTGAGCCAGTAAACTTGTCTGGGCACTGAGTAGGTCCTGTAGCTTTCAGCTTTCAATGGTGAGAGGAATTCTGAGGTAGTAGGCTAGAGTTGTGTGGCAGGAAGTGAAGTGATGTCTGGCAAAGTCCACTGGGAAAAAGGAATTAAGACCAACTACTACCTTAGGCCTTGTCTAATGAGCAGATGGAGCACAAAAAAATTCTCCCAAGGTGATGATGGAGCTCAGTGAACTTCTGTCCAGTGAATATCTTAATTCTCTCTGCCATGAACTACATCAGTGTGATAGGTTCTAGGCAATCTAGATCAGGGGTGGGGGGAGGTGGCATGAGCAACATGAAGCCAAAACTACGGCTTTGCCAACATAGGAAGGATCATTAACATATCTAAGAACTAGTTCTTACTGTAACTTGTTAAGTTACAAGGAAGAAACATATATTTTTTTAATTTATCAAGTTTATTAAAATTATAAAAAAAATCAATGTATTACACCATATTTTTGCTAAACAGGAAGAGCGTATTTTCCTACAATGTTAATGCTTGTATTAGCTAATTCTACTTTTCTTGAAATGTATTCTACTGTTTAAGAATATTCATTGCCACAGAGTGGCAGACAGTCTCACACACACACAAAAACACACACTCATACATACAGACAAACAAGTACTGTGGATTAGACCAATCAAATATCCAATCTGATATGTCTCAAAAAAAAGATAAAATATGTAAAATACCCTTTGTTCCAGCAAACTCATCTCCTCGAATTTATGCTAAAGACATAATTATGCCACTGACTGCTCTGACCAGGATCACAACAGAGGGTTCTGGACAGAGCTGGAGAACGATGTAGAACAAAATTCTAACTCACAAAAAAAGACCAGTTTTACTGGCCTAAAAGAGACTGGAGAAACCCCGAGAGTATGGCCCCCAGACACCCTTCCAGCTCAGTGGTGAAGTCATTTCTGAGGTTCACCATTCAGCCTGGGAGTGGACAGCCCTATAAACCAAATGGGACTAATGGTATAGCAGTCCAGGGACAAGGGCCAGAAGGCAGAAGGGGACAAGGAAGGTGGTGATAGGGAACCCAAGGTTGAGTAAGTATATTGTTGATGTGTTGTGAGGTTGTTAACCATTGTCATAGGGCAACATGTGTACTAACTGTTAAATGAGAAACTATTTTGTTCTGTAAGCCTTCATCTAAAGTGAGAATAGCAGCACAACTGGAAGAGAGTAGTCGATATCACTAAACTGTGCATGTAGAAATTTTTGAAATGGTGTATCTTTGGCTATGTATATTTTCACCAAAAAAAAAAGGTCAAGACGGGAGAGGGTTGACATGTTGTGGGGTTGTTAACCAATGTCATAAAACAATATGTGTACTACTGTTTCATGAGAAACTATTTGTTCTGTAAGCCTTCACCTGAAGTACAATTAAAAAAAATTATTAAAGACATAATTATGCACAATTTTGTTCTAAGGTTGTTCATTCATATAAAATGTATATCGAAAAATGAGAACAATTCTAAATGTTCGAAGATTGGTAAAATAAATTCTATTACCACCATAAGACATAATTTTTATAAATTATATATTATATAAAATGACAAAATAGCTTACTATAAGTATGCAGAGGATAATCACTTAAAAAAAATATGTTCATATAGTGGAATAATATTTTAAAATATATTTTGATGTCTTCTTCCATTCTTTTTATTCCTACTCTTATCCCACCATTAAGACCAAGATTCAAAAAATCAAAAACTCGTGGCCATCGAGTCAATTCCAACTCATAACGACCCTATAAGATAGAGTAGAACTGCCCCATAAGGTTTCCAAGGAGTGACTGGTAGATTTGAATTGCCGACCTTTTGGTTAGCAGCCATCGCTCTTAACCACTGCACCACCAGAGCTCCAAAGACCAAGAAAGAAGATGGGTATTTATTGCTGTAGAGAGAGAAGGGTGGAAGCATCTTACGAAAATGATTCTTTGCTTAAATTTCAAAATAAAGTGTCAAAATCCAATTGTCAAAGCAATCGTCGGGAAACAAGCCAACAATCTGGTCACATATTTGGTATGTAAGAGCTAGGAGTTTAAGGTAGACAGTTTTTGTTTTGAATACCTATGAGTTATTGGACTGGAAGATCCTTAGTCAGAGCCTGAAGGACTCAGATCAGAGAATATCACAGAATAGGTATGGATTCATAATAGGGCATAAGGAAAATGATAATGCTTCATATTGGGTGAAATTAACTGGTTTAAGTGCTTCTGATATACTAGCATGTTAAATCGTCACAAATATCTTTATAAAATAGGTGGTATATAATTATTGCAATTTTACAAATGAGAAAACTAAAAGACAGGGGGGTAAGCAACTTGCACAAAGTTATACCCAGCTGGTAAGTGTTGGGGCTGGTATTTGAATTCAGGCAGCCTGGCGCCAGAGTACATGCCATTCATCCCTACGCAACATGACCTCTCGAACATATTTCTCTTAAATAAAAATGGAAAAGTAATTTATCCACTAGTGAGCCAGTGAGAGAAAAGTAATCAGAATTAGAGAAGAGGTCAAAAGTGACAATGGAGGTGCATGTAAGTGATTGAACCCTGGTTCTGCCTCCTCCTGACTTTGAACCCTAAGGGAGTGGGTGGCAGAGAGATAGAAATCTCTATTTCTACTGGACAAACTCTAGATGAAAACTCAAGGAAGAAAGTACTTGTACCTGAAAGACCATGTATTTCCATTTCCCAGTCATGGTTTTCATCTACTGTTTTAGCATAATTATCAATAATGCTCCTTTTCACTCTCAATAAAGTTTCGTCTTAGACAATAAATTATATAGTCATCTTATTTATACTTCCACTACCACATGGAAATCAGGGAAGAGGTAGCCTCACAGAGAACAGTCCTCCATTGTGGGATAGCCTAGTACAGTAGAAATGGTGGCAGGGGTAGTCAGGATGGAAAGAGGGTGCCATGGATTGAATTGTATCCCCCCAAAATATGTGTCAATTTGGTTAAGCTATGATTCCCAGTATTGTGTGGTTGTCCTCCTTTTTGTGATTGATGTAATTTTTCTATGTGTGGGAAATCTTAATCTCTGCCTGTGGTTAATGAGGCAAGATTAGATCATGTTAAAGAGGATTAGGGTGGGATGTAACACCCTTACTCAGGTTGCATCCCTGATCCAATGTAAAGGGAGTTTCCCTGGGGTGTGACCTGCATCATCTTTTGTCTTTCAAGAGATAAAAGGAAAGAGAAGCAAGCAGAAAGCAGGGGATCTCACACCACCAAGAAACAAGAGCCAGGAAAACAGTGTGTTCTTTGGACCCAGGGTCCCTGTGCTGAGAAGTGTCTCAACCAGGGGAAGAGTGATGACAAAGACCTTCCCCCAGAGCCAACAGAAAAAGCTTTACCCTGGAGCTGACACCCTGAATTTGGACTTGTAGCCTACTGGACTGTGAGAGAATATATTTCTCTTTGTTAAAGCCATCCACTTGTGGAATTTCTGTTATAACAGCACTAGATAACTAAGACAGAGGGTAACCACTCTATGTCGGTTATCTCTTGGTGCATAACAAAGTATCTCAACACTTAACGGTTTAAAACAACAACCACTTGGTTAGCTCTTGATTCATTGAGCTGACAGTTTTGTCAAGACGCAACCGGATTTACTCTTTCATCTGTAACTATCTGCCAGTTCTGCAGTCAACTGTTCTCAGGTGGCCTCACTCACATGTCTGGCAGTTGACTGGCTGTTGTCTTGGCAGTTCACTCCTTTCCTTGTGTCTTCTTCTCTAGCAGAGTAGCTTTCGTTTGTTCACACAGTGGTATCAGCAGCCGAGGCAAAAGAGAGAAAAGCCCCAATCCTTCAGTGTTTTTCCATCTTCTGCATGTGCCACGTTTGCTAATAATGTAACAGCCAAAGCAAGTCACATCACTGAGCCCAGAATCAGACTGGCAAGACACACCCAGTTATATGGCAGAGAGATGTTGCTACAGGGAAGGAAATAATTTGTGGCTTTTTGGCATGGTGGGGATGAAGAAGTTACCAGGTACCCCACTGTGGGAGGTAAGTGGGTACAGAAGTAGTTGTCCTGTTTGTCAGGGAAATCACATGTAGTCTTGCAGCAGACAGACTGCTCAAACTGGGAACTAGACGGGAGTTGTAGCACAAGTCAACAAGTCAGCAACAGGACCCAGTGGAGAACTGCAGGAAAACTGTCATGCATTTCCTGTGGCAAGAGAACATTTGTAGCAGGCGTACCAGGAAAAGATGCCTACACTAAAGCCAGAGAGGACTAGAGTCTGCATGCAAACTGGGAACCCACTCACAATACCATCACATCATGGAGAGAAAGAAAAGAAAATCAGGAAGGGGATGGAACTTGGAAATAATGAGAGTGAATGAATATAGGAGTGACTAACTCAAATGAGAAGCATTTAAATGACCTTAAAAGGGAAAACTCAAGTTTATTTTCCACCACAAATGTGAAAAGGGAGATATGTGAACAAGCTGAGTCCAGTTATAGAAAAAATAAAGTCAAGTGTTAGCACTTCAGAGTGATGACAATACATTTTAAACTACATATATTTTTTTCACTCATTAAAAAAAAAGAAAAAAAAATTTACTCTTGCTGTTGTTGAGTTGATTCTGACTCATGGTGATCCCATGTGTGTCAGAGTAGAACCATGCTCCATAGGGTTTTCAATGGCTGTAATCTTGCAGAAGTAGATTGCCAGGCTTTTCTTCTGTAGCACTGTTGCATGGATTTGAACCACCAATCTTTCAGTCAGTAGCCGAGCACAGACACAAAAGGCAAGTATTTACCGAAACATTGAGCGCTAATCCTTACATAGTGAGGTTATGGATGACTTCTATTGCTGTCTTTATTTTTCGGATATTCTAAAAATGTCCTCAAATGAACACGTATCAGCTTTGCAATAAGATGGGAAACTTTGTTTTAGAGTAGCTACATTTGTGCTTTATCCCATTCCCTGCATGCTGAAGCTAGTTAATCTGGAAACTATTCCACCATGAAGTGTTAATGAGCTAGTAAGTCATTTCAAGGTGAGTTACTTTTCAAAACTGCTAAAATCACACCTCTAACTGTACTTGTATTCTATCTACTGGTATGAAATGCCTGGCTAAAGCTACTGTAATCTAAGGTATGAAACATGATAAAATATGCTTGTGGTCCACACAAATTCTTATAAATGTCTAATTAATTGAAATAGTTTCATGTTAATAAGCTGGTAACTACACTTTGAATTCACTTATTTCTTCATGTGAGGCCTTCATAGGTATGGCTTAGTGTTTTATATAGTAAAGATAGAATTCAAACGCACTCATTCTCGGAAACTTTGCCAGATGTTAGTGAACACTTTAAATTCTATTCAATTAATTGAAATTTGAAAAAGTGAAATACAAGCCAGAATGTGAAAAATTGTAGATGAAAAAGTTTTCAATTAACTGTGATTATAGCAAATGACTGCATCCAATTCCTGTAATATAACATGTAGATGTAACCAGAATGTTAGAAAATCTAAATAGAATACGGGCTATGCAAAATACCAAATGATGTGAATTGTAGCTTTTGAAATGGTTGACTTACACACTGATGCATGTGCACATCCACAAGTAAATGGAGAAAGAAAGGGAAAGAGAGCAATAACTTGACCTTGAGTTTTCCCATTGTGCCTGTATTTATGTTTTTTCCTGGGATTGTGTTGTTGTTAGGTGCCATCAAGTTGGTTCCAACTCATAGCTACCCTATGCACAACAGAACAAAACACTGCACCATCCTCATGATTGTTGTTATGCTTGAGCCCATTGTTGCAGCCACTCCATCAGTCCGTCTCATTGAGGGTCTTCCTCTTTTTCACTGACCCTCTAGTCTATTAAGCATGATGTCCTTCTCCAGGGACTGGTCCCTCCTGATAACATGTCCAAAGCATGTGAGATGAAATCTCTTCATCCTCTCTTCTGAGGAGCATTCTGGCTATACTTCTTCCAAGACAGATTTGTTCATTCTTTTGGCAGTCCATGGTATATTCAATATTTTTCACCAACACCACAGCTCAAAGACGTCAATTCTTCTTCGGTCTTTCTTATCCTGGGATAGTCAGAAAAGTTAGGCTCATTCTCCTTCAGGTTTCTTTCCTGATGATTCTTACACATATATATTTTTAAATTTCCTTTTTTGAACTCCTCCAGTAATTGTTGTGAAGGAGTCACGGTGGCACTGTGGTTAAAGCTATGGACAGCTAACTGAAAGGCTGGCAGTTTGAAACCATCAGCAGCTCTGAGAGAGAAAGATACGGCAGTCCACTTCCTTAGGGATTTACAGCCTTGGAATCCCTATGGGGTCACCATGAGTTGGAATTGACTTGACAGCAGTGGATTTTTTTTTTTTTTAAGTAATTTTTGGCATAAGATCAAGAGAAAAATTATGGTATTAGCATATAAAATAAAAAGCAATAAGTGATTACTAATTAAGATAATGAAAAATGTTGGGCTTTAAAGATAAAATGGTTAATAAATGCTACATCCTTTTGAGAAAACAAACCTGGTGTATTAGTTAAAATACTTTATGTTGCAAGTAGTGAAAAGTTAAACTAGCTAAACAGTTAAGGAGATTTATTGGCTCAAGGGCCAGGAAGCCCAGCGTTAAGGCAGGTTTAGGGCTGATTGATTCAGTAGCCCCAGAATGCCATGAAGTACCAGTTTCTTATGTTCTCAGTGCTCTGCTTTTTACATGGTAAGTTTCATGCTAAAGCTAGTTATCCTGGTGGTTGTAGTTAACCTGTCAGTAGCTATCTGAGTTGCATGCTTCCTTGTTAATGATCAGAGGGATAGAGAGATATTTTCCCAGTATATTAAAAGAGAATCTTTCTATTAACTCAATACTGAACCAATGACTGTGTCCAGTGGAATGTAGGTGGAAATTGGATAAAGTCCATTCAGGATGCACATCTCAAGAGAGGTGTGGTATCAGTTCCCTGAAGTATGTGGGCTAAGGTTGGTAGGTGTGGATAGTTGAATGACAATTTGGATAACAGGTGTGGAGAATGAGGTTGTAATTCTGGGTATGCAACCAACAATATCCATGTATCTGTGTATACTTGCAGGGAAGACTCTGTGGACAAGGTCACCTTCACTAGGAAGGAGATCTTGATTTTAAAAACACTTGTAGCCTGGGTTATAAAGTTTTGCATTACATTTTATGTCTATAGAAAATATGCAATCAACAAAACTAGTTCCTTCTATAAAATAAATATATTATTGTTATAGTTTTGCAAAGAAGTTGCAGGAATCTTTCAGTCAGCATAGATTTCTTGACATAGTACTAGGGAATAAAGGTTAAGTAATTACCATTTGTGGGGTAATGGACTTAGTTTTGCCCTAAACAAGGTGGTATTGTTCTTGGCTTTGGAGAAATAACCCTTGGAGTATTCAGGATACCTTGGTCTGGGACTTCCAGGCCACATCTGAGAATTTGTGCAGTGAGTTGGTGCTGGCCAGACCAGAAAAGACTCACTTGGGAGGCTAATAACAAATAGCCTCAGATGGTATGATTTAGCCTGTCATGCTGCACTAGCCAATAAAAGCTGAAGGCTCAGAGAGCTTCCTGGTTGATGAGAACATCTGTTCTTGGAAGGGTAGTGTGTCCCTTGGTACATGGAAGCTTTGTGTTGGGAGCCCCACCTCCAGACCTTGTCCTATATGTCTATTCATTTATATCATTTTTGTCTATAATTAGTCTGTAGTCATAAGCATAGTATACTCTCCATGAATTCTGTCAGTTGTTTTAGAGAATTTTCAAACCCAAAGGGGTAGTAGTAGCCAGCAGGTCAGAGAGGTAGGGAGTCATGTAGACTCCCAAGCCTGCAGTTGGCATCCTGAAGGTTAGTGGGAAACCAGCCCCAAATTGAGACCAGCAGGGCAAAAGGTAGGGGTGTTATGTGAACTCCCCAAGGTTGCAGCCGGTCTGAAGGATGCTGTCTTTTTAGCTTGTGAACTCTGACCTAGCCTGGGTGGTTAGGGTCAGAGAAGGGTTGCATGGGCAGCTGGTCTGAAGGATGGTTTCTGTCTAACATCCGAGCTCTGAACCAGTTCTGGATGGCTAAAGTTCGAGAGAGAGAGTGCTGCTTGGGTGGCAGTGATGAGGATGGACAAGGGGGAAGATGACAAGTGGATCAGTCTCCACACTTTGGGGATTGGATTCATGAGGATCCTTACCACCCAGTTGGTGGTGAAGGTGGGATTTGCCTACTTTGCCCCTTTTTAAGTGAATGAGCAAATAGTAATCAAAAGAAAGCAGTTGAAGAAATGTTATTTTTAGACAAAATAGAATTTAAAATGAATGAGTTATATGGGATAAGTAGGAGTATTTCATACTGATAAAAAATAACAATGTGCCAAGATGACAGACAGTCATGAACTTTTATATACACATAATTACAAAATACATAAAACAGAAATTTATAAAAAAGCAAGGCAAATAGGCAAAAATAATAAGCATAACAATTGAACTAAACATTTTACAAGCTTCTATATATATGTGTACATTTGTGTATGATGTGTGTATGTACAGGAGCATATACATTCTCAGAATGATAATAAATATTTATTTTCAAGTATACATGGAATATTCAGAAACATTCATTATGCAGATGAGCATGTGGAATGTGAAATATGGAAGACAATTCTGGTTGTTCATCCAACAAATCAACTCTCCTCTTATTTCTTGCTGGCAAAAATAAAGCAATAAAGGGCATTTCATGTCAAAAAAGAAAGTGAATGTAACTTAAGAACCTGAGGACAGGAATGTAGAAAGCTTTTTTGCGTCGTTTTACGTGATGATGGAGAACAGGAATATAAGCTAGTAGTTTAAAGGTAGTTGGGTTTAAATTGGAAGATAGTGCGTACATTTATGCTAATGGAATGAACAATTAGAGAATGAGAAATTGTTGGGCCAGGCTACAAAAGACAGCTGGTGAATTCAAGTCTTTCAAAAGGCAAAATAGAAAGAACTCCGGAGCATAAAAGTAAAGTGAGGCTTTTGATAGAAATGGACATGCTTCTATTTTTAGTAGAAGAGAAGACAGAAACTATCTTATACAGATACAGGTTGCATAAGCTACAATGTTTTAACCATATAATTGAAATACTAGTGAAACAGCTATGTGGTGAAGTCATAATGATAGCAAATCTAAAGTTGTTGAATTAAGAAAAAGAATTAAAGTTTTAGTATTTCCCTTGATACAAGGTACTTAGATCAAGTTTGCATTTTTTCTCTAAAAATTTTAGTTTATTCATTTGATTGTTGTTATCAGGTACTGTAAAGTCATCTCTGACACATAGTTACCCTATGTATAACACAACAAAATGTTGCCCAGTCCTTCGCCACCCTCATAATCATTGCTATATTTGAGCCCCTTGTTGCAGCCACTGTGTCAGTCCATCCAGTTGAGGGTCTTCCTCTTTTTTGTTGACTCTCTGCTATACCAAGCATAATGTCCTTCTCCAGCAATTGGTCCCTACTGATGATTTGTCCAAAGTAAGCTAGATGAAGTCTTACTATCCTTGCTTCTAAGGAAGATTCTGGCTGTACTTTCTCCAAGAAAGGTCTGTTAGTTCTTCTGGAAGTCTGTGGTATATTCAATGTTCTTTGCCAACACTACAATTTGAATGCATCAGTTTTTTGGTCTTTTTTTCATTGTGCAGCTTTCACATGCATATGAAGTAATTGAAAATATCTTGGCTTGGGTCAGGCACACTTTAATCATCAAAATGATGTCTTTGCTTCTTAATACTTTAAAAAGGTCTTTTGCAACCTTTTTGTTTTGTCCAATGCAATATCTCATTCGACTGCTGCCTCCATGGGAATTGATGGTTGATCCAAAAAGAATGAAATCCCGGACAACTTCAGTTTATCATGATGCTGTTTATTGGTTCAGTTGTAAGGATTTTCATTTTCTTTATGTTCGAGTGTAACTAATACTGAAGGCCGCAGTCTTCAATCTTCATCAGTAAGTGCTTCACATTGTTTTCACTTTTTGCAAACAAGAAGGCTATGTTATTGTTTAAGGCTACCTCATTGTTTAAGGTTATGTCATTGAGGTAAGTCCACCTTAGGTTGTTAATGAGTTTTCCTCCAATCCTGATGCTAAATTCTTCTTCATGTAGTCCAGTTCTCAGATTATTTGCTTATAGCATATAGATTGAAAAAGTATAGTGAAAGAATATGAATATAACCCTGACAAACACCTTTTCCAATTTTAAACCAAGCAGTATCCCCTTGTTTCTTGTTTTTTTTGTTTTTGCCTCTTGGTCTAAGTACGTGTTTCATATGAGAAAAATTAAGTGTTCTGGAATTCCCATTCTTCTCAATGTTATCCATAATTTGTTATGATCCACACAGTTCAATGCCTTCTCATAGTCGACAAAACACAGGTAAACATCCTTCCGGTATTCTCTGCTTTTGGTCAAGCTCTATCTGACATAAGCAGTCATATACATGTTCTACCTTCTGTTCTGAATCTGGCTTGAACTTCTGGCAGTTCCTTGTTGATATATGGATGCAGCCATTTTTGAATTATCTTCAGCAAAATTTTGCTAGCATGTGATAGTAATGATAATATTCAATAATTTCTTCATTCTGTTTGATTGCCCATCTTTGTATTGGGCATGACTATGGATCTTTTCCAGTTGGTTAGCGTGGTAGCTGTTTTTCACATTTCTTGACATAGATGAGTAAGTGCTTCCAGTGTTGCATCTGTTTGCTGAAGCATCTCAACTGGTATTACATCAATTCTTGTAGCCTTGTTTTTCACCAATGCCTTCAGCACAGCTTTCACTTCTTCCTTCAGTATCAGCAGTTCTTGATCATATGCTGTCTACTGAGATGCTTGAATGTTGACCAGTTCTTTTTGGAACAGTGACTCTGTGTATTCCTTCATCTTCTTTTGATGCTTTCTGCATAACTGAATTTTTTGTTCATAGAATCCTTCAGTATTGCAACTTGATGCTTGGATTTCCTCTTTAGTTAATTCTGCTTGAGAAATGCCAGTGGTGTTTTTCCCTTTTTGTTTTCTAACGTCAGGTCTTTGCACATTTCATTATAATATTTTACTTTGCCTTTCAAGCCTTCCTTTGAAATCTTCTGTTCAGCTCTTTTACTTCATCATTTATTTCTGCAAAAGAAAGTCCAGAAAATTTCCCTCCATCTCGACTCTACTCTGAGGAGGCAGCTCTTCCCAAGTTATATTTTGAGTGCCTTCCAGTCTTAGCAGCTCAGCTTTCAGCACCATATTGGACAATGTTCTGCTATTATCCTGAGATTTTCATTGGTTAATTTTTGGAAGCAGATCATCAAGCCTTTTTCCCAGTCTCTCTTAGTCTATATTCTCTACTGAAACCTGTCCACTATGGGTGACCTTACAGGTATTTGAAATACTGGTGGCACAGCTTCCAGAATGATAGAACACACAAGCCACCAAGCTATTATAACCTGACCTTACTAATGTCAGTAAATTTCCGTTAGTCCTTAAACTAGCCCAGATCAGATTTGGCCCACCAGGCATGTGCAGAATGGCCCAGCTGTGACTGCCAATTGACCTCAACAGAGGACGCAGCAACAGGTGGAGTTAATTGGAAGAAAAATCATCGCCCAGACCCTATTAAAAGGGAGAGGTCTGACAAGAACCACATCAACTCCTGTTTCCTGGCCGCCTTCTAGAATTTTGCCTCCCCAGTATACCTGTGCAGCCACCACCAGGCTTCCCAAGCCACGTATAAGCCCTGCTTCCCCGTAGCTTGAGGAGCAGTATCTGAGGAACTTCCTCCCAGCTCCTTGCTCTGCGCATTGCAGTAAAGTTACTGTCTCTTCCTCAAAGACTGGTGTCCAGGTAGTGGGCAAGTCTGAGCACACCAGACAAAGACCCACTTTCCTGGGTTCAGACAGATGGTAGATTCGTTTGATAAATATTATCAAATGATGTATCTTATCATTTAGCCATGGAAAAGAGACCTTTTAGAAAAGACTGTGAAACATTTTATTAGAGGTTAATATAAAATATCTAATTGTAAATTAATTGAAAAATAGGCAATTGATAATGAGCTAAAGATTTCTAAAAGCTGTTATAATGAATGCAGTTTTTAAAAACAACAGTAAGTTGAGATACATTACATGGGGTTAAGAAGGGGGAAAGCATTGATTCTTTTCAAATAGTACTTTATCCACCTGTACAATGACATTGAATGCAATCACAATTCTTCTTTCATCTCTAAAGCTGTTTTTGTTGTTTTCTGTCAAATGAAAGTTAGGAGGGAATGTCTTTTGGAAAATGACACAGAATAAACAAAATGTCCAGGGAGATGAATTTGATATCCCATTGTTGACAGTTTTCTTGGGAGATGTTACTCTTTTTTGCTCACTTTATGTCTCCTCTTCTTCTTCTTCTTTTTTTTTTTTTTTCCCCTATGTTAGTGACTGGATACAAAGCCTAGAAATATATAAAGTGCTGGACCTGGATGTTCTCTGCAATGTTAACTGCTCAGTTCAGCAGCTTCAGTCTTCCCTGAATGACTTGTTTGGGGAAAGAAAAAGAATAAGGAAAAACAATGCCCAGCAAAACTCTAGTCGATTGACAGACTAGCTGGGAATACAAATTTACCTTCTGAAGCCACCAGGAGAGAAACTAATACTTTATTGTAATTAAGCAATAACTGAGCCATCTCCAGCCACTCTACCTTACCATGTTTTGATCTGTGAAAGCTCATACAGAGGGGGCATGTTTTCCAGAATTAGCCTAACAACTGCTTGCACAGTTCAACTAAGTGAAACATTACGTTGCTGTGGCTCCCTCCTGTCAAGCTTTTCTCAGTTGTCTTTTTTTTTTTTTCTCTGATGTGGGACTTTTCATTTCTTAATAAAATCTTTGAGGTAGAAAAAAACTTAAGAGTGTTGATGAAACTCACCCCTTGCATCCAACCGGGTGGTGTTAAAACTACCCAAGATCTATCGTCGACTCTTCTCTTGAGGTATTCTAGGGATGGAGAATGTATAATCTCCCTGGGGAATGTATTAGAATATTTTGCCATTTTGATAGTCACAAAAGTTTTCCAAATAGCCTTTAGCCATTCATGCTTTCATTGATCACTCATCCACCTATTTATTGTGTCGGGTCCTGCATTAGGCTGGGGGATATCATCACAGAAAAACAGTTATAGTTTGCATCTTCAGAGAATTTACATAGGAGTAGAAAACAAAGACATTAAGAAGTAAGTTATTATTAATTGCTAACAATGTTTTGAAAAATCATGTTCATAGGAAAAAAGAGAAAGGGAGCTAATATGAAAGACTGACCATCCTGAAGATATGAACTTCTAAATGAAACCTGTAAATTAGAATAGAACCTTAGGAAGAAGCAGAGGGATAGTGCAGGGGAAGAGCGTAGAGTCAGCAGCTTCTGTGAAGTCAAGAGAGCAAGATGAGTTATGAAATAATGAGTCAAGAATGGTACTTAAAGTCCAGATTGAGCTGCTTTTTTGTGGGCTGTCTCGTGGAATTTGGACTTATCCTAACAGGAAAGGAAAACAAGGAAGTGAATAAATCTAATCTGCATTTTTTTAAATGTGGTTGCTGTGTGGAGAAAAAAAAATTGCGATTGATTTTATGTATACCGAAAGCAAACAAACCCGTTGCCCTCGAGTCGATTCTGACTCATAGCGACTCTATATGTATATGTATATTACAGTGTTATTCTCTTTTTTGTAGTTTCTGGAAAAGGAAAAATTAAAAAGACAGATCAATATGTGCTCTTGATAATAGCAATTTTCTTAATAATAAAAATCACTTTCTACATGAGGGACCAATTTCAGTGCAAGACTTGATGGCTGTTCCCCTTCTCTGAAGTTTCTTCAATTTCCTTCTAGTCTTTTAAATGTACAATGATCAAAATCATGTACAGTAATCAACAAAAGTGTGAGCACTGTAGAGAAGAGCAAAAGAAGAGAGATATCTGAGAGACAGCCAAAAGATCATTGCCCTTAGAAATGGGACGGGTGAGGAAATACTATACCGAAATTAGTTACTGTAAGTGATAAAGGTGGTGATGATGATGATACTTTTTATACTAATAACAGGAATTAGCTGTTAAGATTAAACAGGAAGAGGAGAAATTTAAAAAAACAGAGGGCGTAGCCCCATAATATCAAAAATACTTGTTCTCATTTGAACGGAGAAGGTGAAATTGCCATCACTGATAGTTTTTCGAAACTGTATGAAATGGTGTAGTTAACAAAAATTATTATTTTCTTTTTGAGACTATGTGGAGAATCTGGTCTTCATAGTTTATGAGAAAGAAACAAAGAGAATTCAAAAATTATTTATTGAATACCCAACAATGGAGGATTCTGTTAGCTAACGTGTGAAAGTCCTAGTCAGTACGAAGCAGAAAGTTTAAGCAATTATTATTACAGGGAATTCTTACTTTGTATGGTTATAATATACATGGATTTAAGTTACTACATTTTGTTTAACTAACACCAGTACATCAACAACACTACTCAAATATCATTTGTTGTTGTTGGGTGCCATCGAGTTGATTCAACTCATAGCGACCCCACGCGACAGGGTAAAACGGCCCCATTGGGTTTCCTTGGCTGTAATCTTTATGGGAGCAGGTTGTCAGGCCTTTCTCCTGCAGAGCAGCTGGGTGGGTTAAAACCACCAGTCTTTCGGTTACCAGCCGAGCACTTAACTGTTGTGTCCACAGTGCGTTAACTGTGAATAATTGCATAAAGTACAAACGTTGCTGCTAGAACTTCATTTCATGAATCATTATATAATTAACATATGAACATCATAATCAGTGAACCGTAACATCACTTCATTTGAAGACTGTTAGTGATGGTCACAGCACATCTGTTATTCAGTTTATGCACAGACAGCAAAGTGTGCAGTCATGTAGCTTCCTGGTATCTCAGTGATAAACCTATGTGACATTTTACAGAAATGGGGTAATCTCAACATGAAATTCAGCAACAAAGTTGAAAGTGCAGCAAAGAAAGAAAAAAATGATAATACTAGAAGTGAAATTTGAATAGAAAGTAAATTTCATTATAGAAGAAATAGGTGACCATGGCAATGTTGACACAGTTTAAGAGACTCTAGATATGCAATCAGGGAAATTTTGTAAACACTAACTTATAGACATAAATAAGGAAAGTGATTGTGACCAAAAGTGTGACGATGTCCCAAAGTGATGCCAACAGAATCTTCACCTTGAAGAAGCTGAAGGAGATATTTCAAGACATTGAAACTGTAAAGGATAAAAAGTTAGAAGCTAACCCAGACTTATAAAGGAGGAGGAAAATTCACCAAGGCATAGAAAGGTGCTTGCTCTGTATCATAAGTTATAAGATGAGAAGAAAATGCAAGTACTGTTCAGACTGTATAGGTTTTCGTACAAAGAAGTAAAACACCCTAAATCTCATTGTTTTAAATGATAGTGCACAATAAATATTATGACATATATATTTTTCCTTTTCCTATATGTTTACTACTGACAGTAAGAGAGTTTTTACGGTTTCAATAAAAATTTTTAAAGGTCATAGAATAATTGTAATTTTTGGAATTAATTATTAAGGTCACTGCATGGTTTCATCTTGCGTGGTCATTTTTATGGTGCTACAGTACTGTGCAAAGTAAGGGAGGACTATGTGAATTATGAAATAAAGCCACTATATTTTAAGCTCCTATGTGAAGTGAAAACAATTTTATCTAACAGTTTTGAAGTATAAAGATGCCAGAAAATGCCAATTGGCTTCCCTTTGCTTGAAGGTGATCATTTAGGACACGATGAGATGAAAAGGATTCAAAAGTCCATTCCTAAAATCCAGAGCAATAAAAGTACTGTGCACAGTGACTAGATTTCTCACATAGATAATTTGCCTTAACCATTATCCTCAGGACTAGGCCACAAAAATAAAGTTTATTTTCTGGATTAAACATAATTGAAATAAATAAATGGAAGCTGAGGATTTACTGAGTGACATTTTGGTAAGATGACTATTTGATTCATCATCCAAACCAGACACTTTTGAGAGCAAAAGTGATGCTAGATTAATTAAAATTATAAAATTCTTCAAATATTTCTTAACCAGTAAATTGGTTTTATTACCTTAGTAACACTATGAAATAATTTTATTCAAATTTCAAATAAAAATTATTTCTGAAAAAAAATAGCATATATCTTTGCAGATAAAAATTTTAAAACTTCAGATTGAATATTTAAACATTAAAAATTAACATAAGCAAAATAATTTTATTTGACACATATTCACATTCTTTTCTCAGTTTCTTGATTATAACTGTCTGGATTACAATGCTACATTTTTTTGATAACGAATATAACCTCATAATAATTTTTATTTTTTATAAGGTCAATAATCTTTGAAGTTGACTTGTAAATTCAGAGTATATCCTGATAAATACAGTATATCATAAATACTCAATTTTTATTTATATATGTAAGTATTTCAGCCAAAATAAGTTCAGGCGTACAGTCTTTTTTTTTTCTTTATTCAGAGATGTTTTCTTTGACAAGTAAGACAACTAAGTTCTTTGAATAAGTTATTTCTTTTTTTAAGATTTTTTTACTATATACTGTAAAATTAAAACGCTGTAAAACATAAGGATTTCCCAGTTCATTACATTATTACATATATTGTCAATTTATCCAACTAAAAATTGCTCTAACAAAAGTTTCTTCCCAATAATTGATATGTTTAAATATTTATAGAATTAAAAGATGAAATGTTATACAGTGCTTAAGCTACTATTATTTAATTTGTTTTTTCACTTGCTAATCAAAGATAAATTTCATGTTTTTCCTTTTGTTTGAAATAATTGAATTTCTGTAAAATCATGAAAAAAGGGATGAAGGTTTTTGGTGTTCTATTTTTTTCAATATTTTGGTTTAAAGGTTCTAACTGATTTTGGACAAAATTTACAGAACCCACTGTAGAAAATTCTGACTGATAACATAAAGCAAAGAAACTTCTTCCTACTTACTGCCATACTATTTTATCTCTTCGTATTCAATGTGAGGGTTTCCACAAAAATCTTGTAGTTCAGTTATTCTAACTAACTACATATATATGTGTATATATATGAGTGTGTATATATATATACATACGTTGTTGTTGTTGTTAGGCGCCTTCAAGTTGGTTACAACTCATAGCCACCCTATTTACAAGAGAACGAAACACTGCCCAGTCCCGTGCCTTTCTCAGAATTGTTAATATGTTTAAGTCCACTGTTGCAGCAACTGTGTCAGTCCGTCTCCTTAAGGATCGTCCTCTTTTTCACTGACCATCTACTTTATCAAGCATGAAATCCTTCTCCAGGGACTGGTTCCTCCTAATAACATGTCCAAAGTACATAAGCCGAAGTCATCCTCCCTTCTAAGGAGCATTCTGGCTGTGCTTCTTCCAAGACATATTTATTCATTTTTCTGGTAGTCCATGGTGTCTTCAATATTCTTCCCCAACACCATAATTCAAATATATCAAGAAGGTCTTCCTTATTCATTGTCTAGCTTTTGCATGCGTATTAGGCAATTGAAAATACCATGGCTTGGGTCAGGCACACCTTAGTCCTCAAGGTGACATCTTTACCTTTTAACACTTTAAAGAGGTCTTTTGCAGCAGATTTGCCCAACACAATATGTCGTTTGATTTCTTGACTGCTGCTTCCATGGATGTTGACTGAGGAAACAAGTAAACTGAAATCTTTGACAACTTGAATATTTTCTCCATTCATCATGATGTTTCTTATCAGTCCAGTTATGAGAATTTTTGTTTTCTTTATGTTGAGGTGTAATCCACACTGAAGGCTGTAGTCATTGATCCTCATCAGTAAGTGCTTCAAGTTCTCTTTACTTTCAGTAAGCAAGGCTGTGTTATCTGCATATCACAGGTTGTTAACGAGTCTTCCTCCAATCCTGATGCCCTGTTCTTCATATAGTCCAGCTTTTCAGATTATCTGCTGAGCATACAGATTAAATAAGTATGGTGAGAGGATATAATCCTGACGCACACCTTTTCTGACTTTAAACTACACAGTATCCCCTTGTTCTATTCCAACGACTGACTCTTGATCTAAGTACAGGTTCCTCATAAGCACAGTTAAGTGTTCTGGAATTTCCAATCTTTTTAATGTTATCCATAACTTGTTATGATCCATACAGTCAAATGCCTTCACATAGTCAATAAAACACAGGTGAACATCTTTCTGATATTCTCTGCTTTTAGACAAGACCCATCTGACATCAGCAAAGATATTCCGTGTTCCACATCCCCCTCTGGATCCATCTTGAATTTATGGCAGTTCTTTGTCAGCGTACTGCTGCAACCACTTTTGACAGATCTTCAGCAAAATTTTACTTATGTGTTATATTAGTGATATTGTTCAATAATTTCTGTGGTCTATTGATCACCTTTCTTTGGAATGGGCACAAATATTGATCTCTTCCAGCTTCTTGGCCAGGTAGCTGTCTTACAAATTTCTTGGCATAGACCAGTGAGTGCTTCTAGTGTTGCATCCATTTGTTGAAACATCTCAATTGGTATTCTGTCAATTCTAGCAAACAATAGTTACACCATTTCTGAGCCTGAGACTTAAAAAGGCATGCATACTTCTCCCCTACCCCTTTGGACACTGGCTTTGTTGTGAGACTATACCTGGGGTAGCACATTGGAGAAATGTTAGAGGCACATAGAGAAGAGGAGAGGCCATCCTAGATCAGCCAACAGCCAGCTAAACCCCAGTGATTACAGAGATCCTGTCACGATCAAGGAGACCCCAATCAAACCTACAGTTCACCGCAAATTCTTAGTGATCCCAGCCAAGACCAGAAGTGTCAGCAATAATAAAACTTTGTGGTTATAAGTCATTAAGTTTGGGGGTGGTGGGTTACAAAATATGATGATGGCAATAGACAGCTGAAACAGGAATTGATACTTGACACAGAATGCTGTCATAGGAGGAACCTGAAATATGTTTGGTTTTGTGATGAGGTATACTTGGGGTTAGAAAATGGTAAGCAGATGATTAACAACAGCTGCACACATGGCAAGAAAATTATAATTGAAGCCTGGAAAAATGATCACCCATGTAATGTCATCACAAAATAATTGACAAAACTGTTACCTGCAGTAACTGTGAGGAAGGAAAATGTATCTAACAAACTTTTGAATTTGCCTAAGGAGATCTCCAGGCAGAATGTCGAGAGTATAAGCTGTTATTTCTTAATTATGTATGATGCAGCAAGAAAGTGGTGAGCTAAAGAAAAACCTGGCCGTGTCTAAGCAGAACGTAGAGGGAATATGAGAGCGACACACGTCTGACTGCAAAATGAAAGTTTCTCATCTCCATTCCCTCCAGCCAGGAAAAGATTTTCAAAGTAAAATACTGTCTGGGGGCATTGATCAAATCAAGAATATGCTTGGGACATTCTGTAAAGACCTCTGAAAGAATCAAGAAAGTGCTTAGCCAACTCTCTCAGGTAGACAAATGGGCTGCTAGACACAAAAGGTGTATTCCACAACTGTCTAATATGCCTCTAATTGGTGTAATTAAAAATAATTTGTTGAATGAAGTGGATATAAATATAATTCATTGAAAGCTGATAAAAGTTTTTTAAGTAGTTGTATAGGCAAAAGTACCACCATCCTGGACTAGAAGGTACTGAGATTATTAAAAATGCAAAAAAGTCTCTGCGCTCCACTCTTTTATAAAAAGAAAGTTGACTGAGAAAGCTATTCAGCGGACTTAGCCTCCCCGGACTTCTTCAGAAGTGAGTCAGGGGGGAGATGGAAAAGAAAGAGGACTCAGAAGGTGGAGCTGTGGAGAAAATGAGTCTAAGGACTTCCTCCCAGGGAGGAGAATGAAGGTCAAATCTGGAAACACCATCTACTCCCAATGTAAGGGCACCTGGCAACTTTTGCCCAGTTAGATTTTAGAATTTCTGTGGTCCGGTGATTTCTATGTGCTTCCCATATTTGCCTTTTTGAATGAGAGGTTGTTTAATGTAATTTTTTTTGTCCTGTCTCATCATTGTATGCTTGGCAGTTGGTGATGGGGTGCAAATAACTTGTCTTTTTGGTTCATAGGTCCCTAACTGAAGCTGTGCCACATCTGAAGATCCTTATCTAGACTGATATAGTTCACAAGATCCAGGACTTTAATGTCAATCACAAGATCCAGGACTCACAATATAATAATTGGAAGAGACATCTGGGCTTCTTGGGAAGGGGTAAGTGTATTTTGTGTGTGAGGATTGTATGAATAATTGGGGCCAGGTGGTGGAATAGTAGTAGTTTGTTAGCAAACATAGCCATCAATTCTCCTTCCCTAACTGAAATCATGCTCTTTGCAATGTGACTTTGAGCTTTTCTCATCATAGCTTGAATTCCACTGACCCTGTGACTTTGTTTTACAAATAAAATACAGCAAAAATAACTGTGAGCTAGCTCTTGGCCTAGCCATAAAGAGGCTTTGCACACTTGTGATTTCTTTCTACCTTTCAAATCTTGCCTCACCATGAGAAAATTCTGGGCTAGTTTGTTGGATGGATTTGACCACTACGTAAAGAAGAGCTGGACAAGTCAACAAGTCAACACCAAATATATATATTTGATCCACCCAAACTAGAAGAATCACCTACTCAACATACGTTTGGCAGTAGGTGTGTGAGTGAGACTGTTGTTGTATTGACTATTGTGTTCCTTCGAGTCAATTCCAACTCAGAGTGAACCTGCTGTTAGGTACCATTGAGTTGGGTCTGACTCATAGCTATCCTACATACAACAGAATGAAACAATGCCCGACCCTGTGCCATCCACACAATCATTGTTATGCATGAGCCCATTGTTGCAGCCACGTTTCAGTCTATCTAGTTGAGGGTCTTCCTCTCTTTCACTAACCCTCTACTTTACCAAGAATGATGTCCTACTCCAGGGACTGCTAACATGTCCAAAGTACGTGAGACAAATTCTGTCCATCATGGCTTCTAAGGAGTATTTTAGCTTCACTTCTTCCAAGACAGATTTGTTCGTTATTCTGGCAGTCCATGGTATATTCAGTATTCTTTGCCCACACCATAATTCAAAGATATCAATTCTTATTCAGCCTTCCATATTCACTGTCCAGTTTTTGCATGCATACGAGGTGATTGAAAACACCATGGCTTGGGTCAGGTGCACCTTAGTCCTAAAAGTTGGTTCTTTGTTTTTTAAGTTTTAAAGAGGTCTTTTGCAGCATATTTGCCCAATGCAAAGTGTCGTTTTTTTTCTTGACTGTTGCTTCCATGGGTGATGATTGTTGATCCAAGTCAAATGAAATCCTTGACAACTTCACTCTTTTCTCCATTGATCATGATGTTGCTTATTTGTCCAGCTGTGAGGAGTTTTGCTTTCTTTATGTTGAGGTTAATCTACACTGAAGGCTGTAGTCTTTGTTATTCGTCAGCAAGTGCTTCAAGTTCTTTTCACTTTCAGGGAGCAGTGTTGTATAATCTGCATATTTCAGGTTGTTAATGAGTCTTTCTCAAATCCTGATGCCCCATTCTTCTTCATATAGTCCAGCTTCTTGGATTATTTCCTCAGCATAAAGACTGAGTAAGTGGTGAAACGATACAACCCCAACACACACCTTTCATGACTATAAATCATGCAGTATCCCCTTGTTCTGTTCAAACGACTGCCTGTTGGTCTACCTACAGCTTCCTCATAAGCACAATTAAGTGTTCTGGAATTCTCATTCTTCGCAATGTTACCTATAATTTATTATCATCTACACAGTTGAGGGCCTTTGCTTAGTCTACAAAACACAGGAAAACACCTTTCTGGCATTTTCTGCTTTCAGGCAAAGATCCATCTGACATCACCAATGATATCCCTGGTTCCATGTCCTCTTCTGAACCTGGTTTGAATTTATGGCAGTTCTCTGTGAATGTACTGCTGTAACCGCTTTTGAAAGATCTTCAGCAAAATTTTACTTGTGTGTGGTATTAATGATATTGTTTGATAACTTCCTTATTCTGTTGGATCACCTTTCTTTGGGATGGGCACAAATTTGGATTCTTCCAGTCGGTTGGCCAGGTAGCTTTCTTCCCAATTTCTTGGCATAGACAAGTGAGCACTTCCAGTGCTGCATCTATTTGTTGAAACATTTCAATTGGTATTCTGTCAATTCCTGGAGCCTTTTTTTTTTCTCCAGTGCCTTCAGTGCAGCTTGGACTTCTTCCTTCAGTCCCATCAGTTTTTAATCACATACTATCTCCTGAAATGGTAGAACAGTGACCAATTTTTTTTCATATAGTGACTGTGTATCTTTCATCTTCTTTTGAAGCTTCCTGTGTTATTTAATATTTTCCCCATAGAATCCTTCAATATTGCAACTCGAGGCTTGAATTTTTTCTTTAGTTCTTTCAGCTTGAGCAATGCTGAGCATGTTCTTCCCTTTTGTTTTCTAACTCCAGGTCTTTGCACAATTCATTGTAATACTTCACTTTATCTTGTCTTCTTGAGCCACTCTTTGAAATCTTCTCTTCAGCTCTTTTACTTTATCATTTCTTCCTTTAGGTTTAGCTACTCTACATTCAAGAGCAAGTTTCAGAGTTTCTTCTGACATCAGTTTTGCTCTTTTCTGTCTTCCCTGTCTTTTATCAACATTCTCTTGCTTTCTGATTTTATTTTATTTCTGACATTATATCCTTAATGTCACTCCACAACTTGTCTGGTCATCAGTTATTGGTGTTCCGTGTGTCAAATCTATTCTTGATATAGTCTATAAATTTAGGTGGGATATACTCAAGGTCCTACTTTGTCTCTCATGGACTTATTTTAATTTTCTTCAGCTTCAACTTCAACTTGCATATGAGTAATTGGTAGTATGTTCCTCAGTCAGCCTCTGGCCTTGTTCTGACTAATGATATTGAGCTTTTCCATTGTCTCTTTCCACAGATATAGTCGTTTTGATTCCTGTGTATTCCATCTGGTGAAGTCCACATGTATAGTCGCCATTCATGTTGTTGAAAAAAGGTATTTGCAATAAGAAGTTGTTCATATTGCAAAATTCTATCATATGATCTCTGGCATCATTTCTATCACCAAGGCCTTATTTTCCAACTGTTGATCCTTCTTGTTTGTTTCCATCTTTTGAATTCCAATCACCAGTGATTTTCAGTGCATCTTGATTGTATGTTTGAGCAATCAATTTTACCAGAAGTTGGTAAAAATCTTCAATTTCTTCATCTTTGGCCTTATTGGTTGGTGAGTAATTTGAATAATAGTCATAATAACTGGTCTTCCTTGTAGGTGTATGAACATTATCTTATCACTGACCACGTTGTAGTTAAGGATAGATCTTGAAGTGTTCTTTTTGACAATGAATGCAATGCCATTCTTCTTCAATTTGTCATTCCAGCCATAGTAAATCATATGACTGTCTGATTCAAAATGGCCAGTACCAGTCCATTTCAGCTCACTAATGCCTAGGGTGTTGATGTTTATGAGTTCCATTTCATTTTTGACTACTTTCAGTTTTCCTAAATTCATACTTCATACATTCCACGTTCTGATTATTAATGGATGTCTGCAGCTGTTCCTTCTCATTTTGAGTCATGCCTCATCAGCAAAAGAGGGTCTTGAAAGCTTGACTCTATCTGTTCCATTAAGATTGACTCTACTTTGAGGAGCTCTTCCCTGGTTGTATTTTAGTGCCTTCCAACACGATGGCCTCATCTTCCGGCACTGTATCAGACAATGTTCTTCTGCTACTCATCCAGTTTTCACTGGCTAATTTTTTCAAAGGTAGACTTCCAGGTTCTTCCTCCTAGTCTGTCTTAGTCTGCAAGCTCTGCTGAAACCTATCCACCCTGGGTGACCCTACTGGTATTTGAAATATCAGTGGCCTAGCTTCCAGCATCACAACAACACAGGAGCCACCAAAGTAAGACAGACTAATAGAGTGAGCCTAGTAGAGGTTAAAAGAACTGCCCAACTGACTCACAGTAACATATATTTATTGTTTTAAGACTCTGAGTTTTGAGATGGTTTGCCATGCAGCATTAATATGACAATAGACTATTGATACAACCTGCTGTAATAATTTTTAGTGACTGCACTTAAATAAAGAGTTGCAAATTTCAAGTTATTGTATGATAATGGAGGGGCATGAAATTGGATATATTAGTTAAAGAAAAAAATAAAAAGAATTATTCCCCTCTGATCAGAAGAAGACAATGGGATTCCCATTGCTGTGTGGATGCGGGTGACACAGGATTCTTCTTTCTGTTCTGAATTCTGTCAAGTTGCTTGGGAGTGAGAATAGAAGAGAGATAGACACCTCTAGGGAATTATTAAGTAGCCAAGCAAGGAAGACACTGAGATAGAGACAGCTGCCACTGTAGTGGAAGGTATAGGAACTTTAATACCAAAACCTGAAAATCTATTTACAAGACCAGGGACTGTTGACAGGTGAAAGTAGTATTTTCACTCCTTATGTCTCTTAACAGAAAACAATGGAAGGATTAAAAGTTATAATAGTTAAGTCAACTTTTCCTAAAGAGGAAAATTCATAGATATTATATGAAACAAACGAACGAAAAATAGAAAGAGTGCTACGTTCAGGTAAGTTTGGAAAAATTAGATCAAATAAAGTTAAACATATGTTTTTAACTACAGGACTTCCCAGACTTTTTATATACTATTTTTATATACTTTTTCTATACTATTTGTATGGGGACTCCCCAGAAGGAACATATAGTGTGCAATATTCTCCAAGTTATTTGACCACAGAACTTCTTTTTTTATAGGTAATTTTGCAGGATTATATTTTCACCAAATATATTTTGAGGAATGCTGAAATCAGTGTTTGGAAAGTGTGTAATTTTTACTTATAATTTTAGTTTTACATTTTGTTCTATAAAGATAACTTTTTCACCAGTGTATTTTTTATGTTCGCACTTATTTGATTAAAAAAAACCAGAATAATATAACCTACTGAAAAATTGTGACTTTTTTCAGATACCGTTTTTGTTAGTTAGGTCTCTAGGTGGCACAAACAGTTTGTGCTCACCTACTAACCTAAAGGTTGGCGGTTTGAACCCACTCAGAGGCACCGCAGAAGTAAGGGATGGTGATCTGCTTCTGTGAAGATTACAGCCAACAAAATACGGAACAGTTCTATTCTGGGGTCACCATGAGTTGGAAATGATTGTACAGCAACAGGTTTGGTTTTTGGTTTGATTCAAGATTCAATATTTTGAAGCTATATCTTTTAATGTTGTTGTTGTTATTTGGTGTCCTCACAGTGACCCTATAGGACAGAGTAGAACTGCCCTATAGAGTTTCCAAGGCTGTAATCTTTCAGGAAGTAGATTGCCAGGTCTTTTCTCCCCCAAAGTTGCTGGGTGGGTTTGAACTACTAACCTTTTGATTAGCAGGCAAGCACTTAACCTTTGCACCACCTGGGCTCCTTGATCTTTAAATACCTATCTTAATTATTGGTCAAATATACTAATGATTTTTATAAATATGTATTGGAAATTTACCATGCGTCAGGCACTGTGCCATTGCTTTCCATATGTTATCACAATCACTCATTGAAAAAAACCCTATGACTTCAGTACAGTTATATTAACTTTAGAAGCATGGTCATGCCATAAATTATCTTACCTAAAAGTGAGATTCATCTTAAATTTCTATCTAGCACTAACGCTCATTTGCTTAGTGATTGTACACCTTAACCAGCAAGCACACTGTTCAGTTTTTAGAGGAACAACTCTGACTACAGATACATTTGCTATTACAAGATTATTAGAGTGATCCCAGGTAAATCCAAACACAGTTTTGAAACTCAGCAGAGTTTGTCTAGTCTAGACTGAGCATGGGCAATGAGATTAAAGAGCTGATGTTAGGAAAGGAAGAAAGCTGTCAAATGCTTTTAACTCCACTGTAACAGGTTATTCTGTCCAAACTCAAAGTTGGTGATTTCTTTTTCTTTAAGATTATTTTATAAATAGGAATGGGGTTTTTTATCTGAATTCTAAAAACAAACTTAGGTTAACTATATTGTGATGTGTAAATGATCTGTAAATTATTATTTTGACTAGACTTTGGACATAGAAACAACTAGCATATGCAAAGAAAGAAAATAGGTGCTCTGTGTAAACTATTTTGGTAGTTATGGACACTAATTGAGATGACCAATTTGTAAAACTTGTAACAACTCTATAGACATAATTATGGCCTATAATAAACCGCACGTATTTACAGGGTACAATTTGATAAAATTTTGACATATATACACACCTGTGAAACCATCACTACGATAAAGATAAGGTAAATATCCATCACCGCAAAAACTTTCTCTATGCTCTTTAGTAATCCCTCCTTGACGACTGTCCCCAACTGATCTGTTATCATTATACTTCAATTTTCATTTTCTAGAATTTTATATAAATGGAATCGTGTAATATTTACCCTTTCTTTGTCTAGCTTCTTTCATTCAGCATAATTATTTTAAAATCCATACATACAATTACAAGTATTAATAATCTATTGATTTTTACTGGTATTACTACATTGTCTGAATGTACCACAGTTTATTCATTCATTCACCTATGGTCATTTGGGTTGTTTCCAGTTTTTGGCTATTACAAATAAAGCTGTGTACAAGTCCCCTAACAGGGACCTACATTTTCTTTTCTTTTTGGTAAACTAGGATTGTAACGGCTGAAGAAAATGGAAGATGCATGTTAAACTTTTCAAGAGACTGCAGAACTCTTTCCAAAATGGTTTTATCTTTTACATTCTCATTAGCAGTTTTGAGAGTTTTGCTTCCTCCACATCCCTGCTGATGGTTGGTATGGTCAGACTTTTCAATTTTAAACATTCTGATAGTAGTATTATCTCATTGTGGTTTTAATTTACATTTTGATTATGATGTTGGACATATTTCATGTGCTCTTTAAATAAAGTTACTGCTCAAATCTTATGTCCATTTTTAAAATTGGGTTGTTTGTTTTCTTATTGAATTTTGAGAATTCTTTAAATATTCTGTTGAGAAATTCTATATTAAGCATACAATTTGCAAATATTTTCATCCAGACTGTAGCATGTCTTTTCATTCTGTTCGTGTTTTTTTGAGGGACAGAAGTTTTTTTTAGATGAAGTCCTGTTTCTTATTTTGCTATTTTATTGATCTAGGTTTAGGTGTTATATCTAAGAAATTTTACCTAGCCCTAGGTCACAAATGCCTTCTCCGATGTATGCTTCAAGCTGTTTTATAGTGTTAGTCTTTATATTTAGATTTATAATCCATGTTGAGGTTTTTTTTTTTTTTATGGTACAAGAGGTGGATCTGAGTTTACCTTTTATGGGACTGTGCATATTGTTTTTACAGCACGAGTTATTGAAGACTACCGTCTCTCTACCTAATTAACTATTTCTACTTATTCAGACACGCAGTTGCTTAGTTGTAATGCATCTGTTTTAAAAAATCACTCTTAAGTAATATAATTTTTAGTGATTTTAAAATTAAAGTACTATTTCTCACAAAATTATACATTAAAACATTTTCAGTAATATTTTTAATTTATGCTATATTTAATATTTATGGTCTTTTTCTTAAAATGTGTAAGATTTTCAGTTATTTAGCAATAATAAATTGTCATACAAATAATTATGGTGAATGGAACCTTTGAAAACTTAGTGTTACTTATATGTATTTAAAACTTTATAATACTATTTCATTCCTGAATTGGTCTTGCACTTCTTTAGCTGCTTTACTTGATCATTTTTCTTGTAATGAAATAAGACCTTTGTTTCTGATTAATAGACATGGACTTTCTACCTAGAGTGATAAGGCAGATCCCAGTGATCTGGCTTGCTTCTTTTGTCCTTTCTGTTTACAAACCTATTCCTCAGGTCTCCACCATCTGCGTTGGGGTATGTTGAGAATCTTCCATGTAGTTGCCTTGGAGATTTAAGATTACAGTAGAAATGCTAACAGGTTTAGCTTCAGGCCTAGCCCTTTAACTTTTGCCTTAAAATGTCCAAGGTAAACAGTATTGCTGAGAATCAAGACTTTGTTTCAAGTACAAGATAAAAACCTAAAGGTAATGCTATTTTTTCCCAGAGTAGTCATCTTTAGATATCCTTAAAATTTCTTTTAAACTCATTAAATATGTCAGACACTTTGATCATTGCTAGAAATACAAAAATGGAAACAAATTATTATTAGGAATTCAAGAATAAAAATGCCAGATATTTAACTCTAAAAAGAATGACATTTTATTTTTTTGCATTGTAAATACAAAGAATACACAGTCTATATATAAATAAGTAAAAGACAATAATTCCAATTTAAAAAATATGAAGAAATAGGGCCCTAACCACATAATACAATTGGGTTTCTACTGTTCCTAAGTCCATATAATATTTTCTGTTGTATATACATGTTATTTTTTTTTAGCAGAAAAGAAAGAATAGCTTATCCTGGCCACCTTCCCACCTCTGTTAAGCTACTGCTTCGAGTCTTGCTAGTTTTCCTATGACATATTCCTTGGCCGCTGTATTTAGTTTTAGTATTCTCTCCAGCTCACGGTGCTGGTGGTGGTAGCGATGATAATGATGGTGTAGCTGATGGTGATGGTTGTAGAGGTGATCACATCTATGTGTGTGTATATATTATGTGGTGGGGGGCATTAATAAACATTCTTGGGATATTTTCACTTTCCCTTTTATCCTCAGTACCATTTCTTGGGTGTGGGACTGGAGTTAGTATCCAACCTGTATTATTCCATAATTTTCATTTCTTCCCTTGGCTAATGCTTTCTAAGATTTATGACATGAGGTTGTATCGCTGTTAATGTTGACTTACAGGTTCTTTTTCTCCAGTTGCTTTTGTTTTCCTTATTTATTCTAAGAGAGATTGGAAAAGGGAAATTATTTGCTTTGGCTGTACTTTTGCATCTTCACTCAAAAATCTGGACTTGCTCATGAAATAGCCATTGCACTTTTAAACAATTTACACCTTGACTTGATTATAATGAAGTACATTTTTTAAAAAAGGTACTTTCTTTTGATTTCTCTACATAAGGAGACTTCCAGAGGACAGTATGTTCCAGGCGAGAGCAAAAGAGAAAAGAACTGAACTTCCTTTCAGCAGATTGTGACAAAGTGCACAAAAATATATGTAATCAACCAATCAATCAAGCAGAATCAGGGCGCCTACTTTGAATTAGGTTATACAATAACCTACATATAAGACATGTTACTTTCAAAATTAATTTTACTTTCAGTTAATCTTTTATACAAAAAAATGTGTAACCCAGTTAAAAGTCTTCAGAGGGGAGAATCTTTACCCAAGTCAATGAAATAGATGAGAATGAATTCCAGGGGCTGTTCCTTTGTGTTGTATCTCTTCGTGGAGCTGAATCATTCAAGGGTTATCTTTGCTTTTGAAAGCTGCTGTACCTTAATTTAGAATGCCCTGTTGTTGTTTTGGGTGCCAATTCGCTCAATGCCACCATCAAAGAATAAATGAACTCAGCCAGAGATCTTCTAAGAAAGAAATGATAATAATAGGGAAGATAAATGGAAATGAATTTTTCAGGATTTATATTTGAAATACCTATGATATCCTCATATGTTTAAGTGCTCTAAAAATGTGTTTTTGTGTAGGCCTGCTCGTGAATGAATTTTTGGTTACATTTTATCTTTCAAATAATTTCTGAGTATTATGCCGTGTTAAAAAAAAAAAAAAATTCTGTGGCTGGAAAACGAAGGATTTTAGTTATGCTTCCTGCTTCTGAAAGAGTGATTTTTTTTCCATGTTCCCTTTTTTTTGTTTTTGTTTTTGTTATTAAAAGTAAACCCCAGAATGAAGGCTTTAAAAAGGAGACAAATTATTTTCTTCCATTAGTACCTTCCATAAGTAAATACACATTTAATCCTCTCCCCCCCATTTTTTTTTCTTTTTTTTTCAGCAAAACCTTCCACCTTTCTGGATATAGGATTATTTTTGTGCTTTCAGTCAATTGGAGAATCATGGAGCAAATATTTATGGAATATTTATTGTTAGGTGAACATTGTGTTTAACAACTTAGAAGGAATTTTCAGTGTGGTTAAGCAAATGACATTACCTTTAAGAAAAGATTTTCCTACACTTTAAGTGTAAAATTTCAGAAACCAGAAAAGTCATTGTGGTATGGAGGAGTCTGAGAAGTTCTCATGGGAAGTATAAGGCAATTGAAATATACTTGGATTTGCCAAATGGAAGTGAAAATTCTAATTGATAGAAGGGACAGGGTGGGGTGCTGAATAGCAGACAAAGGCAGTGACTTAAAAAAAAAGACAGGTTCAGGGAGTGGGGAAGACCTGTTGTGACTAGAAAAGATGAGTCTTTCAGGTGAATGATGAGAAATACTGTTTTACATGAGGTGGACCGGGTTTATAGTACATCTCAGGCTGCAGAGTTTGGTCTTGAGGTAGCTGTAAACAATAAATAATTAAGTTGTTGTTGTTGGATGCTGTCAAGTCTGTTCCAACTCATAGCTATCTTACGTACAACAGAATGAAACCCTGCCCTGTCCTGCGCCATCCTCACAATGGTTGATATGTTTGAACCCATAGTTGCAGCCACTGTGTCAATCCATCTCATTAAGGGTCTTCCTCTTTTGCACTGACTGTCTACTTTATCAAGCATGATGTCCTTCTCCAGGGAATGGTCCCTCCTGATAACCTGTCCAAAATTTGTGACAGGAAGTTTTGCCATCCTTGTTTCTAAGGAGCATTCTGGCTGTGCTTCTTCCAAGACAGACTTATTCGTTCTTCTAGCAGTCCATGGTATATTCAATATTCTTTGCCAACACCATAATTCAAAGGCATCAGTTCTTCTTTGGGCTTCCTTACTCATAGTCCAGCTTTCACATGCATGTGAAGTGATTGAAAATACCATGGCTTGGATCAGGTGCACCTTAGTCCTCAAAGAGACATCTCTGCTTTTTAACACTTCAAAGAGGTCTTTTGCAACAGATTTGCCCAATGCAATATGTTGTTTGATTTCTTGACTGCTGCTTCCTTGGATGTTGATTGTGGATCCAAGTAAAATAAAATCCTTCACAACTTCAATCTTTTCTCCATTTATCTTGAAGTTGCTTATTGGACCACTTGTGAGAATTCTTGTTTTCTTTATGTTGATGTGTAATCCTTACTGTGGTCTTTGATCTTCATCAGT
This sequence comes from Dugong dugon, assembly GCA_030035585.1. Taxonomy (NCBI): domain Eukaryota; kingdom Metazoa; phylum Chordata; class Mammalia; order Sirenia; family Dugongidae; genus Dugong; species Dugong dugon. Next base: position 35,574,759 of record CM057460.1, on the reverse strand, counting down.
AAATAAGTAAGTAGTGAAATGAAATTATGAACATATGCATTTTTTTTTCAAATAATTAGAAGAAATTTTTAAAAGGTAGATTGCTATTTCAAGAAGGCAAGCTGGGATCATGGTTAAAATACCCAATCCAGAGAGAAGGAAGCTCTCATTGTGGGAGTGAGGATAAATGAAAAGTTTAGAGTCTGCTGGATCTGAAACAAATGACGTTCTGATTTAGGCTAATTCTAATCATGGAGATAAAAGTAATGGTGTAAAGCAGAAAGAGAGGGCTGACTTTTTCTCAAAATTTGGAAAACAAATTGCCCTTATAGCAAAGAAAGTCTTAGAAATTATGAATATTTAGGCATTGCCTACATAGCAATTATTATGGGCTACTCCCATTGCCATCAAGTTGAATTTCGAATCATAGCAACACTGTAGGACAGAGTAGAACTGCCCCATAGGGTTTCCAAGGCTGTAAATCTTTACTGAAGCAGACCGCCTTACGTTTCTCCTGCGGATCAGCTGGTGGGTTCAAATCACTAACCTTTTGGTTAGCAATCAAGTGCTGAACTAATGCACCACCAGGGCTCCTTGTTATGGGCTAGACATTTTGCTAAATCCTTTATATTCATTATCTAAATTAAAAACTGAAAGAGTAGTTTTATACTGTTCTGAAATTAATCAAAAATGAATATTTTCTCTTAAAATTGAAAAAAAAAAAAAAGGATACTGTCTATTGTTTTAGGATCCCTGGTGGCACAGTAGTTAAAGTGCTTGGCTGCTAAACAAAATGGTTGGTGGTTCAAACCTTTCAGCTGCTCAGCGGGAGAAATATGTGGCAGTCTGCTCCAATAAAGATTACACGCTTGGAAAACCTATGGGGCTGTTCTGCTCTGTCCTTAGGGTAGTCATGAGTTGGAATTGACTTGATGGCAACGGGTTAATGGGTATCTTCTGTTTGCTTTCTGTTTAACTGGTTAATCAGTTGTTTCAACACCATTTATTATTGAATCCATCCGTTATCTTTGATTTAAAATATTGTTCCTAGCATATACTTATAAACATATAATATTTTACTCCTAAGACAGTTTCTGGACTTTTCATTTATTCCTGTGATTTATCTTTTGGTTCCTTTAATAGTACATATGGTTGGCATATTTTGTTATGATTTAGTATTTATTAAAATGTATTATTATGATTTCTAAGTCATAAATAGAAAATGTACTGACTTTCTGAGGTATAATACTGTGCCTGGTCAGCTTACACAACTTTCTTAGTAATTGTGATAATTTCCAGTTGATTTTCATAGTAGCAAATCATATCTTCTATAAATAATGATAATTTAATCTCTTCCTTTCCAAAAATGTTAAATGTATTCATTTTGTCTCGCTAGTTTGGTTAGAACTTCTAAAATTATATTGAACAGTGAAAGGGTTAGGAGGGATTCTTTTTTTTTACATGTAAGAATAGGTACATTTCAAAATTAAGTATGCTGTTGGTTATTGATTTGAGATAGACATTATAGTCTTTACACTTTTAAGCAGGGCTGAATTAAGGCATGTCAGGGCCCTAAACATTGATAAATATGTGGTGCCCTCTCCTCTACTTACGCATTCAAATGGGATATATGAGTTATATATACACAGGCATATATATTTGTGTGTGTGTGTATGTGTGTGTGTATCTTAACTCTCCAGGATGTAACTTCTTCTTAAATGTGATTATAATATTAGTGATTGAATGCAAAAGTGGTATATTTTTATTATCTAAATATTCATTTAATTTGTTTTCTCAAGGAATTTTTCAGTTTCCTTATATGCTGTTGTTGTTGTTGGGTGCTATCAGGTCGGTTTCCACTCATAGCAACACTATGTACTACAGAACGAAACACTGTCTGCTTCTGTGCCATACTCACAATCATTGTTATGCTTCAGCCCATTTTTGCAGCCACTGTGCCAGTCTATCTCATTGAGGGTCTTCCTCTTTTTCGCTGACCGTCTACTTTACCAAGCATGACATCTTTCTTCAGGGACAGAGTTCTACTGATAACATATCCAAAGTATGTAAGACATAGTCTCATCATCCTTGCTTCTAAGGAGCATTCTGGTTGTACTTCTTCCAAGACAGATTTGTCTGTCCTTTTGGAAGCCCATGATATATTCAGTATTCTTCACCACACCACAATTCAAAGGTGTCAACTCTTCTTTGGTCTTCCTTTTTCACTGTCCAGCTTTCACACGCATATGAGGTGATTGAAAACACCATGGCTGGTACCAGTACAATGATAGATACATTGACCAATGGAACAGAATTGAGAACCCAGATGTAAATCCATCCACCTACGGTCACCTGATCTTGAACAAGGGCTCAAAGTCCTTCAGATGGGGAAAAGACAGTCTTTTTAACAAACAGTGCTGGCAAAACTGGATGTCCATCTGCAAAAATAGGAAACAGGACCCATACTTCACACCATACACAAAAATTAATTCAAAATGGATCAAAGACCTAAATATAAAGCCCCAAACTATAAAGTTCATAGAATAAAAAATAGAATCAACACCAGAGGCCCTAATACACAGCATTAGCAGTATACAAACTATAACCAAAAACACACAAATGCCAGAAGCTAAGCTAGATAACTAGGATCTTCTAAAAATTTAACACTTATGCTCATCAAAAAGACTTCACTGAAAGAGTAAAAAGAGAACCTACACACTAGGAAAAGAATTTAGGCCATTCCAAATCCAACAAAGTTCTAATTTCTAAAATCTACAAGAAAATCCAACACCTCTACAAGAAAAAGACAAATAATCCAGTTTAAAAAATGGGCAAAGGAAATGAACAGACACTTCGCTAAAGAAGACATTCAAGTAACCAACAGACATGAAGAAGTGCTTGCAATCAGTAGCCATTAGAGAAATGCAATTCAAAACCACAATGAGATGCCATCTCACCCTGGCATTACTGTCATGAATCAAAAATACTGCAAATAGTAAATGTTGGAGAGGCTGTGGGAGATCAGAACTCCTATGCGCCACTGGTAGGAATGCAAAATGATACAACCATTTTGGAAAATGATATGGCACTTGCTTAGAAATCTAGAAATAGAAATAACATATGATCCAGCAATCTCACTCCTAGGAATATATGCTAGAGGAATAAGAATTGTCACTCGAATAGACATATGCACACCCATGTTCGTTGCAGCATTTTTCACAATAGCAAAATTATGGAAACAACCTAGATGTCCATCAACAGATGAATGGGTAAACAAACTGTGGTATATACACACAATGGAGTATTACATAACAATAAAGAACAGTGATGAATCTGCTAAGCATCTTACAACTTGAATGAATCTGGAGGGCATTATGCTGAGTGAAATAAGTCAATCACAAAGGATAAATATTTTATGAAACCACTACTATAAAAACTCATGAAAAGATTTACACACAAAAAGAAACAATTTTTGATAGTTACTAGGAATGGGAGTTGTGGCGGGGACATTAAATAGACAATAGATAAACGGTAACTTTGATGAAGGGTAAGACTGTACACAATACTGGGGAATCCAGCACAACTGGTACAAGGCAAGGTCATGGAAACTCCATAGACACATCCAAACTCCCTGAGGGACTGAATTGCTAGGATGAGGGCTGAGGGGACCATGGTGTCAGGGAACATCTAGCTTAATTGGTATAACATACTTTATAAAGACAATGTTCTACATTCTACCTTGGTGAGTAGCATCTAGGGTCTTAAGTGCCTGTGAGTGGCCATCTAAGACACTCCACTGGTCTCATCCCTTCGGGAGCAAGGGAGAATGAAGAAAACAAGATAAAAGGGAAAGATTAGTCCAAAGGACTAATGGACCTCCACCAGACTGAGTCCAGTGCAACTAGATGGTGCCTGGCTACCACCACTGACTTCTCTGACAGAGATCACAACAGAGGGTCCCAGACAGAACTGGGGAAAATGTAGAACAAAATTCTAACTCACAAAAAATGACCAGACTTACTGGCCTGACAGAGACGGGAGAAACCCTGAGAGTATGACCCCTGGACACCCTTTTAGCTAAGTAATGAAGTCACTCCAGAGGTTCACCCTTCAGCCAAAGATTAGACAGGCACATAAAACAAAATGAAACTAAAGGGGCACAATAGCCCAGGGATAAAGACTAGAAGGTAGTAGGGGAAGGAAAGCTGGTAGTAGGGAAACCAAGGTGGAGAAGGGAGAGTGTTGACATGTCATGGTGTTGTTAACCAATGTCATAAAATAATATGTGTACTAACTGTTTGATGAGAAACTAGTTTGTTCTGTAAACCTTCATCTAAAGTACAATCGGAAAAAAAAGAAAGAAAATACTATGGCTTGGGTCTGGCGCACCGTATTCTTCAAGGTGACATCTTTGCTTTTGAACACTTTAAAAAGGTCTTTTGCAGCAGATTTGCCCAATGTAATGCATCTTTCGATTTCTTGACTGCTGCTTCCATGGCTATTGATTGTGGATCCAAGTAAAATGAAATCCTTCACAACTTAAATCTTGTCTCCATTTATCATGATGTTGCTTAATGGTCCAGTCGTGAGGATTTTTATTTTCTTTATGCTGAGGTGTAATGCATACTGAAGGCTGTGGTCTTTGATCTTCATGAGTAAGACCTTCAAGTCCTCTACACTTTCAGCAAGCTAGGTGTGTCATCTGCATAATGCAGGTTGTTAATGAATCTTCCTCCAAACTTGATGCCCTGTTCTTCTTCATAGGGTCCAGTTTCTCGGATTATTTTCTCAGCATACAGATTGAATAAGTATGGTGAAAGGATACAACCGTGAGGCACAAATTTCCCGATTTTAAACCATGCAGTATACCCCTGTTCTTTTCAAACAATTGCCTCATTGTCTATGTACAGGTTCCTCACAAGCAAAATTAAGTGTTCTGGAATTCTCTTTCTTCCCAATCTTATCTATAATTTATTATGATCGACACAATCGAATACCTTTGCATAGTCAATAAAATACAGGTAAACATCTTTCTGGTATTCTCTGCTTTCAGCCAAAATTCATCTGACATCAGCAATGATATCCCCTATTCCAGATCTACTTCTGAATCCTGCTTTAATTTCTGGCAGTTCCCTGTCGATGCACTGCTGCAACTGCTTCTGAATGATCTTCAGCAAAATTTTACTTGTGTGTAATATTAATGATATTTTTAGATGATTTCCGCATTCAGCTGGATCACTTTTCTTTGGAATGGGTACAAATATGGATCTCTTCAATCATTTGGCCAGGTATATGGCTTCCAAATTTCTTTGTACAGATGAGTGTGCACTTCCAGCACTGCATCCATTTGTTGAAACATCTCAGTTGATATTCCGTCAATTCTTGGAACCTTGTTTTTCACCAGTGCCTTCAGTGCAGCTTGGACTTCTTTCAGTACCATCAGTTCCTCATCATATATTACTTCCTTAAACGGTTGAACAGGGACCAATTCTTTTTTGTTTAGTGACTCTGTGTATTCCTTCCATCTTCTTTTGATGCTTCCTGTGTCGTTTAATATTTTCCCCACAGAAACATTCACTATTGCAACTCGAGCCTTGAATTTTTTCTTCAGTTCTTTCAGCTTGAGAAACGCTGAGGTGTTCTTCCCTTTTGGTTTTCTATCTCCAGGTCTTTGTATATGTCATTATAATACTTTACTTTGTCTTCTCTAGCTGCCCTTCAAAATCTTCTGTTCAGTTCTTTTACATCATCATTTCTTCCTTTTGCTTTAGCTACTCAATGTTCAAAAGCAAGTTTCAGGACTTCTGCCAAAATGGTCCTCTAGGCAGAAACACCACGCCGTCCCTCCACAACAAAGATCCGAAAAACTAAGCTGAAAAGAGAAAACAACAATCCTGAAACCCTAAAACATCAAATGAAGAGATAAAAAACTCAGCCAAGCACCAAACGGAGTGAGAAAACTGACAGAGAACCGAGAGCAAGGAGAGATTCATGCAGAGGTCCCCTATCAGCTAATGCAGCGTGGATCCACCATCTTGGACTCCTATCAGAGACCAGCAAACAGGCGGTATGAGAAAGCAGCTCACGGAGCTTCCAGTGGGAGACAAAACAACCGGTAATTTGAGAAATACGCTTTCCCACCCCCACCCTTCTTCACCCCGACTCAGCCTCCTCTGCTTCCCACGGCCACAATCTCCTGTCCAGGAAGCACCGGTTGATTGGACTCCACCAACCCAAACGGGCTGGCTCTCTGACTGCCATTTGTTGGCTGCTGGTGTTGCTTTTTTGCCACTTCTTTTGATTTCTTCCTTACCTCTCACCAACTCACCCTCCTTCCACTCAAATACCTGGCTCTGTGCACCATCTTTGCTTCTTCCTGAGGGGCTGCAGAGCTCTGTTCCAGTGCGGAACTGCTTCCTGGTCTGGGTTGCCGTGCTGATGGGATCCTGGGGCTTTTGTTCGTTTGTTTTCAATTGTTTGTTTTCTTTTCCTTTTCTTGAGTTGGGAGCCCGTTCTGGCCAGGCTGTGCTGTTTGGCTTGGAACCTACCCTCTCAGCTTGCACAGACATGCAGAGGGATCCCTGAGGGCATTTCTCCTTTTGTTGGTTTTTTTTTTTTTTTTTTTCTGTTTTTATGGGGGCTTTTCTTGTTCTTTTTTTAAAATTTGTTTTGTTTTCTTTTCCCATTTTTCCCTTTTCGTCTTTCTTCATTACTCAGTTTCTCTTCTCTCTATATCATCCTTCTCTTTCAGTTCCCTTAATATCTGGCATTGTATACCTCTATGCCTTCTACCCAGGCTGTACTGCAACACCTGAGAACAACTTCCCTAAACCTCATAGCTGCACCGGTGGAATCCCTGGGAACTTTGCTATTCTTTTCCCTTTCAGATTTTTATTTATTCATTCTTTTCTTTTTTTCTTCCTCTTCCCCTTTTCATTTTTCTCCATTTCATAGTCTCTTATCTCTCCACTCCAATGGCAAACTCCCCTAACATTCTTTTTTGTCTGTAAGTTTTTGGCTCCTGTTCCTCTCGCCTCTCTCTGATATCTATCTTAGCTCCACACATAACAATATCCCTGCTACATCATGCCTACCTGCACCGTGCGCTTAACATCACACCAAGCAGCACAGGCATGGCCTACTGGAAGCTGCCCTGCACTGATTACTGACCCACCCTGGTGGCTGCAGTAAGTACCACAAACAACCCGTCCCAGTAATTCCTCTTCAGCTAGACATGCCCTGCTGTACCATATCTGAGTGACTGACTCTGCCAGTTTGAAAAGTACTGTGCCCGTGGACGAGCAAACAACAAAGAACACACAGCCCGCTTGGTCAGACATAGCCAAATTTTAAAAAAGGGATGAAACAAACAAATCTACAGTCAGTAAACGAGAAAAATAACTACTGAATGCCCCGAAGACAGCAGACAATATCAAAACAATTACAGAAACAGGACAGGATCGTTCCAGTAGGCGTCCAAAATAAAACACCAGATGACTTTTCACTGGGAGAAAAGGCACTAGAACTACCTAATAAGGAATTCAAACCTCTAATACTCAGAATTCTCCAAGAGCTGAAGCAAAAAGCAGGCAAAAATGAGGAAAAAATAGACAAATTCACAGAAAATACAGACAAAAAATTGGAAAAATTCAGAAAAATAATGCAGGAACAAAATGCCAAAATACATTCACAACTAGAAATTATACAAAGACAACCATTAGCAATCCAAAGGATAAAAAACAAGATTTCAGAAATGGTCGGTGTCATAAAAGTGCTGAGAAGCAGATTTGAAATGGTGGAAGACAGGATCAGTGAAATTGAAGACACACAATTGGATACAACTCTGAGGAAAACTCAGAAAAAAGAACAAAGAAAAATGAAGAGATCCTGAGAGTTAAGTGGGATACAATCAAAAGCTACAATTTTCAAGTGATTGGAGTTCCAGAACAGGGGAGAAAACAGAAAACACAGAGAGGATCACTGAAGAACTGCTGACAGAAAACTTCCCCAGTATCATGAAAGATGAAAAGCTGGCCATCCAAGAAGCTCAACGAACCCCATATAGGATAGACCCCAAAAGAAAATCACCAAAGCATATCATAATCACACTTGCTAAAACCAAAGACAAAGACTCCTGAGAGCAGCTCGTGAAAAACAAGAAGTAACATACAGAGGAGAAACAATAAGACTAAGCTCAGATTATTAGGCAGAAACCATGCAGGCAAGAAGGCAATGGGATGATATATATAGAATCTTGAAAGAAAAAATTGCCAGCCAAGAATAATATATCCTGCAAAATTCTCGTTCAAACATGATGGTGAAATTAGGTCACTTCCAGATAAACAGAAATTAAGGGAATATGTAAAAAACAAACCAAACTTACAAGAATTATTAAAGTAAGTTCTTCAATCTGAGAACAAAGAACTTCAGCTCACAGGCAGAATCTAGGACACAGGATTGTCCTAGCCAGATACCAATCTAGGTAATGAACTCTTAAGGACTATCCAAAACCAAAAAAACACAACAGGGAATCAGAGTAGTTAATCAGTAAATTACAACAACATCAAAACCATAAAAGAGGGAATAAATGGCATAGGTATAGAAACTTCTAATGGAGAGGAAGGCAAGGCGATACCAAGTAATAACAGACTGCTTCAAACTTAGAAAGATAAGGGTAAAATTCATTGTAACCACAAAGAAAGTTAACAAACATACTCATAAAAATAAAGCAGAAAAACTTAAAGTCTCAGCAAAAGCAAAACCTATAAAAACAAAAGAAATGAAAAAAAAAATCCACAAACAAAAGTAACTCAGCACAGGAGAGTAAAAAGAACAAAGAAAACGTCAGCACAACAACAACAAAAAAACACTACACAATGACAACAACAAAATCACATCTATCAATAATTACACTAAATGTAAACGGACTCAATGCACCCCTAAAGAGATGGAGAGTGACGGAATGGATAAGAAAACAGGATCCATCAATATGATGTCTACAAGAGACACACCTTAGAAACAAAGATGTGAACTTATTAGAAGTCAAAGTTTGGAAAAGAATATATCAAGCTAACAGCTACCAAAAAAGAGCAAGAGTGGCAATACTAATCCCAGATAAAATAGACTTTAAAACAAAATCCGCCATAAAAGACAGAAGTACGCTATATAATGATTAAGGGGACTATCCACCATGAAGACATAACCATAATAAACATCTATGCACCCAATGACAAGGCTCCAAAATACATAAAACAACCTCTAACAACACTGAAAAGAGAAATTCATAGTTCCACAATAATAGTAAGAGTCTTCAACACACCACTCTCAGTAAAGGACAGAACAACTAAGAAGAAACACAGCAAAGATACAGAAGACCTAAAGGGCACAATCAGCCAACTTGACCTCATAGACATATATAGAACAATCCATCCAATAGCTGCAAAGTACACATTCTTTTCCAATGCACATGGAACGTTCTCCAGAATAGACCATATCTTAGGCCACAGAGCAATCCTCAACAAGATCCAAAACGTTGGGTTAATTCAACGTATCTTCTCTGACCACAATACCATCAAGGTAGAAATTAACAACAGAAAGAACAAGAAAAAGAAATCAATTACATGGAAACTGAATAATACCCTGCTTACACATCACTGGGTAATCGAAGAAATTAGAGATGGAATCAAAAACTTCCAGAATCAAATGAAAATGAAAACACATCATACCAAAACACATCATGCAGCAAAGGCAGTCTTCAGAGGACAATTTAAAGCAATAGATGCACATATCAAAAAAGAAGAAAGGGACAAAATCAAAACATTAACTACAGAACTCAAACAAATAGAGAACAGCAAAAAAAGCTCACAGTCACCAGAAGAAAGGAACTAATAAAGATCAAGCAGAAATAAATGAAATAGAGAACAGAAAAACAATAGAAAGAATGAACAAAACCAAAAGTTGGTTCTTCGAAAGAATCAACAAAATCGACAAACCACTGGCCAGACTGACAAAAGAAAAACAGGAGAGGACACAAATAATCCAAATAAGAAATGAAACGGGGGACATTACAACAGACCCAACTGAAATACAAAGGATTATAACAGAATATTATGAAAAACTATATTCCAACAAATTTGAAAACCTAGAGGAAATGGATAAATTTCTAGAAGCACACTACCTACCAAAACTACAACAAAGTGATGTTGAAAATCATAACAACCCATAACAAGAGAAGAGATTGAAAAGGTAATAAAAAATCTCCCAACCAAAAAAAGCCCAGCCCAGATGGCTTCACTGGAGAATTCTACAAAACATTTACAGAAGAGCTTGTACCAGTCCTACTCAAGTTATTTCAGAGCATAGAAGAGGAAGCAACACTTCCAAATTCATTCTATGAAGCCAACATAACGCTGATACCAAAAAAAGAAATTACAGACCACTATCTCTCATGAATATAGGTGCAAAAATTCTTAACAAAATTCTAGCTAATAGAATTCAGCATCATAACAAAAAAATAATACACCACGACCAAGTAGGATTCATACCAGTTATACAAGGATGGTTCAACATTAGAAAATCAATCAATGTAATCCACCACATAAATACAAGGAACGAAAAGAATCACATGATCATCTCAATTGACGCAGAAAAGACATTTGACAAAGTCCAACACCCATTCCTGATTAAAACTCTCAATCAAATAGGTATAGAAGGGAAATTTCTCAACATAATATAGGGAATCTATGCAAAACCAATGGCCAACATCATTCTAAATGGAGAGAGGCTGAAAACATTCCCCTTGAAAACAGGAACAAGACAAGGATGCCCTTTATCACCACTCCTATTTAACATTGTGCTGGAAGTTCTAGCTAGAGCAATAAGGCAAGAAAGAGAAATAAAGAGCATCCAAATTGGTAATGAAGAAGTTAAACTGTCCCTGTTTGCAGATGATATGATACTGTACATAGAAAACCCTAAAAGACCCCATGAGAAATCTACTGGAGCTAATAGAAAGATTCAGCAGAGTAGCAGGATATGAGGTAAACATACAAAAATCAGTTGGATTCCTATACACCAATAAGGAGAATGAAGAAAAGGAAATCAGGAAAACAATACCATTTATAATAGCCCCTAAAAAGATAAAATACATAGGAATAAATCTGGCCAGGGACGTAAAAGACCTATACAAAGAAAACTCAAAAATGCTACTGCAAGAAACCCAGATGGATCTACAAAAATGGAAAAACATACCATGCTTATGGATAGGTAGACTCAACATTGTGAAAATGACAATTCTACCCAAAGCAATTTACAAATACAATGCAATCCCGATCCAAATACCAGCAACATTCTTGAAAGAGATGGAAAAACTAATCATTAACTTTATATGGAAAGGAAGAAGCCCCAAATAAGTAAAGCACTACTGAAGAAGAAGAATGAAGTTGGAGGACTCACACTACCTGACTTCAGAACCTATTATACAGCTACAGTTGTCAAAACAGCCTGGTACTGGTACAACAACAGACACATTGACCAATGGAACAGAATTGAGAACTCAGATGTAAATCCATCCACCTACGGTCACCTGATTTTCGACAAGGGCCCAAAGTCTATCAAATGGGGAAAAGACAGTCTTTTTAACTAATGGTGCTGGCAATGCTGGATATCCATCTGCAAAAAAATGAAACAGGACTGATACCTCATGCCATGCCGTAGATAAAAACCACTTCAAAAAGGATCAAAGACCTGAATATAAAGCCTAAAACTCTAAAGTTCATAGAAGAAAACACTACACGCCTTAATACACAGCATTAACAGGATACAAACCATAATCATCAATGCAAAAACTCCAAAAGATAAGCTAGATAACTGGGATCTGCTAAAAATCAAACACCTATGCTCTTCAAAAGACTTCACCAAAAGAGTAAAAAGAGAACCTACAGACTGGGAAAAAAAATTTTGGACTGTACAAATCAGACAAATGTCTAATCTCCATAATCTACAATAAAATCCAACACCTCTACAACAAAAAGACAAATAATCCTGTTAAAAATGGGCAAATGAAACAAACGGACACTTCATCAAAGAAGACATTCAAACGGCCAACCGATACATGAGGAAATGCTAGCGATCACTAGCCATTAAAGAAATGCAAATTAAAACCACTATGAGATACCATCTCACCCCAGCATTACTGGCACGAATCAAAAACACTGGAGATAACAAATGTTGGAGGGGCTGCGGGGAAATCGGAACTCTTATGCATTGCTGGTGGGAATGCAAAATGATACAACCATTTTGGAATATGATATGACTCTTCCTCAGAAGGCTAGAAATAGACATAACTTTCAATCCAGCAATCCCACTCCTAGGAATATATCGTAGAGAAATAAGAGTCGTTACTCGAATAGACATATGCACACCTATGTTCATGGCAGCATTGTTCACGACAGCAAAACGATGGAAACAACCTAGATGCCCATCAACAGATGAATGGATAAACAAACTGTGGTACATACGCACAATGGAGTACTACGCAACGAGAAAGAACAACGATGAATCTGTGAAGCATCTCATAACATGGATGAAACTGGAGGACATTATGCTGAGTGAAATAAGTCAATCACAAAAGGACAAATATTGTATGAGACCTCTATTTTAAAAACCCGTGAAAAAATTCACACACAAAATGTAACAATCTTTGTTGGTTACCAAGGATGGGAGGGGTGGGGGTGGGGGAAAATACTATATAGGCGATAGATATGTGGTATCATGGGTGAAGGGTGAGACAGTACACAATACAGGGGAAACCAGCACAACTTGTACAAGGAAAGGTCATGGAAGCTCCGTAGACACATCCAAACTCCCAGAGGGACTGAATTGCTGGGCAGAGGGCTGTGGGGACCATGGTCTCCAGTAGCATCTAGCTCAACTGGCATAGCACACTTTATAAAGACAATGTTCTACATTCTACCTTGGTGAGTAGCGTCTGGGGTCTTAAAAACCTGTGAGCAGCCATCTAAGATACTCCACTGGTCTCATCCCTTCGGGAGCAAGGGAGAGTAAAGAGAACAGGATACAAGGAAAAGGTTAGTCCTAAGGACTAATGGACCACAGCTACCAAGGCCTCAACCAGACTAAGTCCAGTACAGCTAGATGGTGCCCAGCTACCACCTCTGACTGCTCTGACCAGGATCACAACAGAGGGTTCTGGACAGAGCTGGAGAAGGATGTAGAACAAAATTCTAACTCACAAAAAAAAAAAAAAAAAAGACCAGATTCACTGACATGACAGACTGTAGAAACCCTGAGAGTATGTCCCCTGGACACCCTTTTAGCTCAGTGGTGAAGTCACTCCCGAGGTTCACCGTTCAGTTGGGGGGTGGACAGCCCCACAAAACCAAATGGGACTAATGAGGCAAAACAGTCCAGGGACAAGGTCCAGAAGGCAGAAGGGGACAGGAAAGCTGGTGATAGGGAACCCAAGGTTCAGTAAGGATAGTGTTGATATGTTGTGAGTTTGCTAACCATTGTCATAGGGCAACATGTGTACTAACTGTTAAATGGGAAACTATTTTGTTCTATAAGCCTTCACCTAAAGTGAGAATAGCAGCACAATTGGAAGAGTGTATTCGATGTCACTGAACGGTGCATGTAGAAATTTTTGAAATGGTATATCTTTGGCTATGTATATTTTCATCAAAAAAAAAAAAAATTGAGGAGGGAGAGGGTTGACATGTTGTGGGGTTGTTAACCAATGTCATAAAACAATATGTGTACTACTGTTTCATGAGAAACTATTTGTTCTGTAAGCCTTCACCTGAAGTACAATAAAAATAAATAAATAAATAAGTTTCAGAGTCTTTTCTGACATCCATTTTAGTCTTTTCTTTCTTTCCTGTCTTTTTAATAACCTCTTGCTTTCTTCATGTATGATGTCCTTGCCGTCATTCCACAACTCATCTGGTCTTTAGTGTTCAACATGTCAAATGTATTCTTGAGGTGGTCTCTAAATTCAGGTGGGGTATACTCAAGATCTTACTTTGGCTCTGGTAGACTTTTTCTAATTTTCTTCAGTTTCAACTTGAACTTGCATATAATTATTTGATGGTCTGTTCCACAGCCTACCCAGGACTTGTTCGGATGGATGATATTGAGCTTTTCCACAGTCTGTTTCCATAGATGTTGTCGATTTGATCCCTGTGTATTCCATCTGGCAACGTCCACGTGTATAGTCGCCATTTATGGTGGTGAAAAAAGGTATTTGCAATGAAGAAGTCATTGATCTTGCAATATGTATCATGGGATCTCTGGCATCGTTTCTACTACCAAGGCCATATTTTCCAACTACAAATCCTTCTTGTTTGTGTACAACTTTAGTATTCTAAACGCCAGTAATTATCAATGCATCCTGATTGCATGTTTGATCAATTTCAGACTGCAGAAGCTGGTAAAAATCTTCAATTTCTTCATCTTTGTCCTTAGTTGTTGCAGGCATGTGGAGATTATCCTAACACTGACAGCATTGTACTTCAGGATATATCTTGAAATGTTCTTTTTGACGATGAATGCAACACCATTCCTCTTAAAGTTGTCATTCCCAGTATAGCAGACCATATGATTGTCTGATTCAAAATGGCCGATACCAGTCCATTTCAGCTCACTAGTGCCTAGGATGTTCATGTTTATGCATTCCATTTCATTTTTGATGATTTCCAATTTTCTTAAATTCATACTTCATACATTCCATGTTCCAATTATTAATGAATGTTTGTTTTTTTTCTCATTTTGAGTCATACCACATCTGCAAATGCAGGACCTGAAAGCTTGACTCCATCCACATCATCAAGGTCGACTCTACTTTGAGGAGGTGGCTCTTCTTCAGTGGTCTTTTGAGTGACTTCCAACCCGGGAGTGCTCGTCTTCTGGCACTATATTAGACAATGTTCCCCAGCGATTCATAAGGTTTTTACTGGCTAAGTCTTTTCAGAAGTAGACTGCCGGGTCCTGCTTCCTAGTATGTGTTAGTCTGAAAGCTCAGCTGAAGCCTGTCCCCCACAGGTGACCCTGCTGGTATATGAATACTGGTGGCATAGATCCAGCATCACAGCAACACGCAAACCTCTGCAGTACGACAAACTGACACCTGCGTGTTCCTTACATGGAGATACGTAAATGTTCTTATAAAATATAAATGTAATGTTCTGCTGGATGTCCTTTGTTGCTTTCTTGGAAGACAAATTTAAAAACATAATTGTTGTTGCAAAATAGAAATATGTTTTGCACAATAAATAAATATTGAATGTTGTTTCCTCTTAATGTGCCTAATACCTTATATATTAGCATATATAGAGTACCATTAAGCACTGTGTCCCATGCAACAGACAATAAAAATGAAACTCACTTGATACATAAACTAAAACTTTTCATGTTCGATAAATATTAATATTTCCAGTATTTTTGGATGTTTGCAATGTTAGTATTAAATTATTACCTGTGTTAGTATTATGTAAAATGCATGGTAGATTGTGTCTACCTGTATGCCAAACATTTTAGAGTTACGGTTATAAATATTATTGTTTACAAAACTTAGAACATAACTCTGTAGGTAAATGCTAAAGAGTTAAAAAGTAACTTGATTATATTCATTGCAATGGTGGGCTTATTCGAGTTCCCTTGCTTTTGGTTGTTTACCAGGACATGCACAAGAGCAGACTGATGCACATGTGAAGACCGACACGTCTCTAGGGACTTGAAACTTCTTGCTGAAAACTCCTTCCAGACCCTGCCTGTGTATTTTTTCATGTATTTTCTTTTGTGGTTATATTAAAAAGGTTAGTCCCACCTCCATCAAAGAGTCCAACAAGCTAACATGCTTCCCAAGAAGCCTGAGCCTAAGGCAGAGCTTCCAAGGCCCCAGCTCCTTTCCAGCCGCTGAGCCACCCAAGGAACCTACCTTTGATCCCAAGAGTGTAAACATAGACTTCTCTGCGGACCAGATCAGTTCAAAGAGACCTTCTCATTGTTTGACTGGACCCTGATTAGAGAGATGAAGATCACCTATGGGAGGTGCTACAGGATATGGATCAGAACCCTAACAGCATCAAAGTGTTTCATGTCCTGGACAAGCCCAAGCATGAAAAGATAAATGCCAGGATGCTTCGAGATATTCCTGCAAGATGCTTCTACCCATCTTGCACATATCTCCTGAAACAAGGAGCAGGGCACCCACAAGAACTTCATGGAGGGGCTGTACATTTTTCAGCAAGGAGAGCAATGGCATGGTCCTGGGAGCTTAGTTTTGGCCAGTATTGGCCACCCTGAGGGAGAAGATTACTGAGGGTGAAATGGAGCAGCTGTTAGCTGGGCAAGAGGATACCAATGACTGCATCAGTTATGAACACTTTGTCTACAACATCATGTCTGGGTGAAGCAGCGTCTTCCAGGGTGCTTGGTTTTTGGCTTTAGCCATTGGGAATCATCTCATAGGCAGTATGTTTTTTTGTTTTTGTTTTTGTTTTTACAGTGAGTAATGGAGAGGCCCAGAGTAACTGAGCTGCAGCAGAATTCCTGGACCTGTCAGTGAACTACAGTCCCAAGGACCTCATGGCCCCACAGCACCCACTGTAAGTAAATAGCCCAGGCATGGCTGGGCTGAGTTCCCTTAAAAAAAAAAAAGAGAGAGAGAGACAGAGTATTTACTTTCATCATATCCCTTTTTGACAATTAAAAAGATATTTATTTTTTTCTGTTTTTACCTGCTGGTATGATTAATAGAAGTAAGTGTATTATAATCTAAACATCTTAAAATAAAATCAACTTGGTCATTGTGTACAAAACACTGGTCCATGTGAAAGGGATCTTGGCAGAGAGAGAACGGTGTCCGCTGTTCTTGGAGAGAATGAAAATACTAAGCCTATTAACCAGAACTTAGACAGAAGCTTAAATACACAAAGACACCATAAGATTTGCTTTAGCATATTGGAAAAAGCAAAATATTATAAGATAACTTACATGTGTATACATTCTTGAGCACAAATTTAACCACTTTCCATAAAAGACCAAAGGGAAGGTTAGTAGCTGTGGCAGAAAATCTTTTTTCTAAATCTTGCAGAGTAAATCATTCCTTCAAATTTAATAATAAAGGAAAATTATATCAATGAAAAAGAAGTAAAAGTTGTTATCAGAAAATGTGTCTGCCATGTGTTTTATGCATGTGGAGTAAATTCTTTTTAGTATATTACCATTTGCATTGGTATTATTCCTTAGAAATCTTTACTTTCTGAGGATAGACGTCTGGTAAGAAAACCTAAGTCAATGAGTTATGAATTTCATTCTTTCTTCTGAGGTAATTTCTATCTGAAGGCCTCAATTGGAAAAAAATAAATGTAAATAAATGAAATTAAGAAAAAAAGGAAAGTAGAAAAGTTGGAAAACATGGCTCAAACGACAGCAAATGTTAATGGTCAGATCACACAAGCAAAAATTGTCCTTCAAGCTGAAGTGTGCATTACATAGTAATGGATAGATATACTTCTTTCTGAGATCTGATTGGTCTAGCAGATCCTTACTGACATATACTCTCATTTACTACTATATAGCCTTTTGAAAATGCCATTCCAGCAGAGCATAAAAAAGGTTATTTAGATTAAGTATAGTTACAAGATAAGCAGTATACTGAGTTCATTGGACTTCATGCGCACTCATTTAATTTCCACAGCTCCATTACTCTGAATCAAACTGTCCCTGAAAGAACAAGAGGAAGGAAAAGGGCATTAAAAAGCACAAATCACAAAGTAGAGAACATTCTTCTTAAAAACAAAATGGTCTCCATGTGTTACCATTTAATATCATGGAAATACTTTCTTGACTTTTACAGCATGCAAAGAAATTGCACCAATCTATTAAAGAATGCAATAAAAAAAAGACTGAGGTAGGTTAACATTTTTCAGGTCTTTATCATTCTAGATGGGCTTGGAACTTCAAAACACTGTAAAATATTATAACTGGTATCCATTTGGATCTGTGTGCAGCTTATG
Source organism: Dugong dugon (assembly GCA_030035585.1). Classification (NCBI taxonomy): domain Eukaryota; kingdom Metazoa; phylum Chordata; class Mammalia; order Sirenia; family Dugongidae; genus Dugong; species Dugong dugon. Next base: position 35,556,742 of record CM057460.1, on the reverse strand, counting down.
GTGTAATGAATGCATGACCACTTAACCATTTATTTTATACAGGAAGAAATTCGAGGAGACTTTCAGTGATAACGTTTTAACATGGGGCTCAAAGCCAGGCTTTAAAGAAAGAGTGCAAGACAGTTTATCTTCTCTTTTTTCTTTTAACTTTAGTGCCATTAAGGGCCAGTGTAAGGCTTTTTGGACTTCATTTGAAATGCAAGTAATTAATGTAACTGGAGAAAATAATTTTTAGACAGATAAGGTATTGTGATAAAGTATAAACAAGAAAGACCTGAAGTTTAGAGGACAGAAAATGACAGTGCTAATACAAAAGTTATGCTTGGTTGTTTCAAATAATTGTTAAGACCTTTCACATGTTCAGCTTGCATTTGACAGTGTCTGAACTTCATCAGCCTTTAATGGCCTTCATTAAATTATATTCAGTATCTAAGAAACCATGCATTGAATGGGGATCATGAGGACATACTCCTTTACTCACATACATCACTCAGCAAAGGAGGTATGACTCTCAGCATTTGTTTCAGACAATGGTGTCCTTTCTACCTTATTTCAGCCAGTGGACAGATGGCAATTCTTATATAGGCAGTCCCCAGGTTACGAATGTCTAGCTTATGGATAACTCATACTTATGAGAGGACTGCCATAAAGCCTATTACAGTAAGTCCCCAGGTTAAGAATATCCAATTTATGGACAACTCATACTTAAGAATGGACTGTCATAAAGCCTATTACATTAAAATATCTGGGGGACTTCTGGGCAATAGGGCGCTATAGCCAGAGGCACCACGCCGTCCCTCCACAGCAAACTAAGTCAAACAGAGTCACACGTGAATCCTGAAACCCTAAGCAGCAAATGAAGAGATAAAGAATTCAGCCAAAGACTGAATGGAATAAGAAACTGATGGAGAACAGAGAGCGAGAAAAGATATATGCAGAGGTCCTCTATCAGCTACTGCAGCACAGATCTGCCATATTGGACTCCTTTCGGAGATTAGCAAACAGGGGGTATGAGAAAGCAGCTTCACAGAACTTCCAGCAGGAAACATAACAACCAGTAACCAGGAATATGCGCTTTCCCACCCCCAACCATTCTTCAGCCCCCCTTGGCATCCTCTGCTTCCCGCGGACATAGTCTCTTAGCCAGGAAGCACCGGTTTGACCCAGTGTTGCTTGGATTCCACCCAGCCACACTGTCTGGCTCCCTGCATGCCATTTGTAGGCTGCTAGTGTTGCTTTTGTCTGCTTCTTCAGGTTTCTTCCTTACCTCTCCCCACCTCTCCTTCTTTTCTGTCAAATACCTGGCTCTGTGTGCTATCTTTACTCCTTCCTGAAAGGCTGTGAAACACCACTCAACTGTGAAACTGCTTTCTGGCCTGTGCCGCCACCCTGGCAGGACCGCCAGGGCTTTTTGTTTGTTTGCTGTGAATTGCTCTATTTTGATTTGTTTGTTTGTTTTCTATTTCTTTTTTTGGCTTAGGAGCCCCTTCTAGTCGGGCAGTATCATGTGGCTTGGAAGCTACTCCCTTACTCTGCATAGATGTGCAGCGACATCACTGGGGGCATTTCTTTTTTCTTTTTTGCTTTTTTCTTTTTGTTTCTTTGTTTTGTTTTCTTCTCTCTCTTATTCCTTTTTTGTCTTTCTTTATTTCCCATTTCTCTATTTACTTATTTGTTTTCTTTTTTTTTTTCATTTTTGTTTTTCCCCATTTATTAGTCTCTCAACTCTCCACTCCAACAGCAAGCTCCCTTAGCACTCTTTTTTGTTTGTGTGTATGTTTTTAGCTCCTGTTCCTCTCTCCTCTCTCATCTTTCCCATATCCATCTTAGCTCTACACATCACAATCTCCCTCCTCCTTCCTGCCTACCTGCACTGTGCACTGAACATCACACTCCCAAGCAGCACAGGCACAGCCTACCAGAAACTGCCCTGAACTGATTCCCATACTGCACTGTCTGCCCTAGTACTTGCCACAAACAACCCACCCCAGAAACTCCCCTTCAACTAAAACTGCCATGCAGTACCATACCTAAGTGACTGATCCTGCCCATTGGAGAAGGAGGTGAAAAGTATCGCGCCGCAGATGAGCAAACAACAAAGAACACACAGCCCGCCTGCTCAGACATAACCAATGTAAACAAAAAAGCAGGACAAAACAAACAAATCTATAATCAATAAATGAGGAAAATAACTACTGAATGCCCCAAAGACAGCAGACAATATCAAAACATATACAAAAACAGGACAGTATATTTCCAGTAGGCATCCAAAATAAAACACCAGATGACTTTCCAGTAGAAGAAAAGGCACTAGAGCTAACTGACAGGGAATTCAAATCTCTAATATTCAGAATTATCCAAGAGTTGAAGCAAAAAGCAGACAAAAATGAGGAAAAAATAGACAAATTCATGGAGAAGGCAGACAGATTCATGGAAAACACAGACAAAAAATGGAGGAATTCACAAAATAATACAGGAACAAAATGCTAAAATAAATTCACAATTAGAAATCATACAAAAACAACAATTAGAAATCCAAAAGATAAGCAACAAGATTTCAGAAATGGACAGTGTTATACAGGGCTGAGGAGCAGGTTTGAAACGATGGAAGATAGGATCAGTGAAATTGAAGACAAACACTTGGATACAACTCTGTTTGAGGAAAAATCAGAAAAATGAACAAAGAAAAATGAAGAACCCCTGAGAATTATGTGGGATACAATCAAAAGCAAAAATCTGCGAGTGATCGGAGTTCCAGAACAGGGGGAGAAAACAGAAAACACAGAGAGGATCATTGAAGAATTGCTGACAGAAAACTTCCACAATATCATGAAAGATGAAAAGCTGGCCAACCAAGAAGCTCAACGAACACCATATAGTATAGACCCCAAAAGAAAATCACCAAGGCATGTCATAATCACACTCCCTAAAACCAAAGACGAACAAAGAATCCTGAAAGCAGCTTGAGAAAAACAAAAAGTCACATACAGAGGAGAAACAATAAGACTAAGCTCGGATTATTCAACAGAAACCATGCAGGCAAGAAGGCAATGGGATGACATATATAAAACCTTGAAAGAAAAAAATAGTCATCCAAGAACAATATATCCTGCAAAACTCTCATTCAAATATGATGGTGAAATTAGGTCATTTCCAGATCAACAGAAATTAAGGGACTATGTAAAAACCAAACCAAACTTCAGACCACAGGATGAATACAAGACACAGGATTGTACTAGCCAGATACCAACCTAGGAAATGTACTCTTAAGGACTATGAAAAACCAAAAGAATTACAACAGGGAACCAGAGAGGTTAATCTGTAAATGACAACAGCATCAGAACAATAAAAGAGGGAATAAATATGGTAGGTATAGAACCTTCTAATGGAGAGGAAGGCAAGGCGATACCAAGTAATAATAGACTGGTTTAAAACTAGGAAAATAAGGGTAAATTTCAAGGTAACCACAAAAAAAGTTAACAAACCTATTCATCAAAATAAAGAAGAAAAACATACTGTCTCAGTAAAAACAAAAACTACAAAAACAAAAAAATGAAAAAAAATCCACAAACAAAAGGAACTCAGCACAGGAGAGTAAGAGGAACAAAGAAAACGTCAGCACCACAAAATGACAGCAATAAACTCACACCTGTCAATAATTACACTGAATGTGAACAGTCTAAATGCACCCATAAAGAGATGGAGAGTGACAGAATGGATAAAAAACAGGATCCGTTCATATGCTGTCTACAAGAGACACACCTTAGAAACAAAGATGTGAATTTATTAAAAATCAAAGGATGGAAAAAAATATATCAAGCAAGCAGCTACCAAGAAAGAGCAGGAGTGGCAATATTAATCTCAGATAAAATAGACTTTAAAACAAAATCCACCATAAAAAACAAAGAAGGACACTATATAATGATTAAGGGAATGATCCATCATGAAGACATAATCATAATAAACATCTATGCACCCAATGACAGGGCTCCAAAATACATAAAACAAACTCTAACAGCACTGAGAAGAGAAACTGACAGTTCCACAATAATTGTAGGAGACTTCAACACACCACTCTTGATAAAGGACAGAACATCTAGAAAGAAACTCAGCAAAGATACAGAAGATCTAAAGGGCACAATCAGCCAACTTGACCTCATAGACACATATAAAACACTACTCCCAACAGCTGCAAAGTACACATTCTTTTCCAGTGCACATGGAACGTTCTCCAGAATAGACCACATCTTAGGCCACAGAGCAATCCTCAACAAGATCCAAAACGGTGAGATAATACAAAGTATCTTCTCTGACCACAGTACCATCAAGGTAGAAATTAACAATGGGAAGACCAAAGGAAAAAACTCAAGTACATGGAAACTGAATAACACCCTGCTTATACATCACTGGGGTAATAGAAGAAATCAGAGATGGAATCAAAGGACTAATGGACCACAACTACCACAGCCTCCACCAGACTGAGTCCAGCACAACTAGATGGTGCCTGGCTACTATCACTGACTGTCTGACAGGGATCACAATAGAAGGTCCCGGACAGAGCTGGATAAAAATGCAGAACAAAATTCTAACTCACAAAAAAAAGACCAGACTTGGTCTGACAGAGACTGCAGAAACCCTGAGATTATGGCCCCCAGGCACCCTTTTAACTTTTAACTTTTAACTCAGTACTGAAGGTCACTCCTGAGGTCCAGCCTTCAGTCAAAGATTTGACAGGCCCATAAAACAAACAATACATAAACAAACATTCATTCCCCTGCTAGCTTCAGTTAAAAAACAACAGTTGCCTTCAAGTTGACTCTGACTTATGGCGACCCCATGTGTATCAGAGCAGAAATGTTCTACCCAGGGTTTGTAATGGCTAATTTTTTAGAAATAGATTGCTAAGACTTTCTTCTAAGGTATCTTTGAGTGGACTCAAACCTCCAACTTTTCATTTAGCAGCCAAGTGTGCGAACCGTTTGTACCACCCAAATCTGTACCAAGAGGCCAGACCATAAACTCAGTGAGAGCAGAACCCTTGGCTGTATACACAACATCAAACAGTCCCTGGTGTGCAGTATGCTGTCAGTAAACATCTATTGTCTGGACAGCTGACACATCTTCCTTCTCTACATTAAACCCAAATGACAAACTGCCTAGAGGACATTTTTATTTAGAGATTTCTCTGTTACCTTGAACTCAGAGTTTCCTAAAATAAGTGTGTAATCTCCACAAACCACTCCTAGCCCACCCCTTACTTCTCCCATGGAAGTTTGGTAGTGGAAACTGCTTCTTCAGTTGTGCTTCTTAATTTACATTATGGGACCACTAGCTACCTAGTTGCCCAAATAAGTACCCTGTGAGTCCTTCTTATTTCCTTTCTCTCCCTCAGTTCCCAGTGAACCACAATGTTCTATCTTTCTAATACCTCCGTTCTTTCCATCCTCACCACCACCATCATATATCAAGATGTCGTTGTTGTTGTTAGGTGGTATGGAGTTGGTTCTGACTCAGAGTGACCCTATGTACAACAGAACGAAATACTGCCCAGCCCTGCACCATCCTGACAATTGTTGCTATGCTTGAGTCCATCTTTGCAGCCACTGTGTCCATTCTTCTCATTGAGGGTCTTCCTCTTTTTCACTGACCTATCTTACCAAGCATGATGTCCTTCTCTAGGGACTGGTCCCGCCTGATAACATGTCCAGTCATGTGAGAGGAAATCTCGCCATCTACCATCCTTGCTTCCAAGGATCATTCTGGCTATACTTCTTCCAAGAAGGATTTATTTATTCTTCTGGCAGTCCGTGGTATATCAAGACACTATTATTTTAGACTTGGATTTCTTCCGCAACCTGCAAACTACTCTCTCAGTCTCTAATCTTAATTTATTTATTTTTTCTCTACCAGATGAATTTGTTTTCCAAACTTCAAAGCTAGTCTTAGCACTCCACTAGTAAGTCCCTTTAATTTTTTCTTACTGCCCCTAGGGGGGAAAATAAAAAGACTGATTTTTCAGCATGATTGAAAACATCTCAATCTATACCTTGCCACCTAACTTCTGTAAGACCCCATTCAAATAATAAACCTTCATCATGGTAAATTTTGTTTGCTTCCTAAAATCTCATATCTGGTTTGCAACATACAATCTCTATTTCCATCTGCTGACTTACTGTTTATTGTTATTCCGATTTCTGTTAAGTTTCACCTGGACCAGGAAGCTTATGCTGATGCATACCCACTCCACTGTGCTATGCACTCCTACTCTTCAGTACTGTCACATACTGTCCATTTGTTTTCCTAGTATTGCCATAAAAGCAATATAATAAACATAATAATAGCAAGTATTGCAGTTTGTTGGTGATCATCTACTTCACACACCTTAAACTCAGTGAATACAGGAACCACGTGTATCTTGCTTTCTGTACCTCATGTAGAAGTAGTATATGGTATATGCTTAGTAAAACTTTTGAGTGTTGAAAAATATTGAATGCCTTAGCAGTATTTGGAACCTGTGGGGTCATAATGTTATACTCTGTGTCTTAGTCATCTAGTGCTGCTTTAACAGAAATACCACAAGTGGATGGCTTTAACAAAGAGAAATTGATTTCTTCAGAGTTAAGTAGGCTAAAGTCCAAATTCAGGGCGTCAGCTCCAGGGGAAGCCTTTCTGTCTCTATCGGCCTTCTCATCAATGTTCCCCTGGACTAGGAGCTTCTCCGCGCAGGGACCCCGGGTCCAAAGGACACGCTCTGCTCCTGGCACTGCTTTCTTGGTGGTAGAGGGCCCCCCTTCTCTCTCCTCACTTCTGTCTTTTATATGTCAAGAGATTGCCTCAGGACACAAATCCAATCTAGTAGATTGAGTCCTGCCTCACTAACACAACTGCCGCCCATCCTCCCTCATTAACATCATAGAGGCAGGATTTACAACATATAGGAAAATAACATAATACTAGGAATCATGGCCCAGCCAAACTGATACACACATTTTTGGGGGGACATAATTCAATCCATGACACTCTAGAAGAAATTTCAGCAGAATTTGATTCCCTTTTATAAAGTTCAGTATGGATAATGCTTATCATAGGAACAATAGTCAAAGAGGAATCCTAGTTAGTTGACTGTTATAGAGACGTGTGAATTGCTACATGTGTTAAACATTACTCCTTCCCATTGTTTTCTTGTCAATAATGTTTCTAAATTACTCTTCCCTCCTGCCTGGCTGAGAAAAGCATGCAGTTGTCTCAAAGATTATGTATATTTACTAACTCTTCTGGTAGCAATTTATCATTTGAAAATTCACTAGTTTGCCCAGAGCTTTTGGGTTTCATTGTATTTCTGAGTATAACATCTTTCTCTTAAGGTAATGAATCTGTTTTTATCTAAATTCTACCTTGCTCAAATACTAAGGATCTCTGCTTTCTCCTTGTTTTGGTGTTTAGTGAAAGAAAGCATGATTCCCTTAAGCAATAGTACATAAATTCATATAGTGTTTAATATGTTCCCTCTTCACTTTCCAGAATTGGAGAGTACAGTACATTTATTTATTTTGTCCTTATATCCAAAACCTTGTAAACCTTTTCTTGCAATTATTTTAGTTGTCATCATCTCTATTTTTGGGTAACAGTCAGATCCATTCTAACAGATTTTTCATTTTTTTCTTTCATATTGGCAATTAGGTAGGAGGACTTAATGAACTGTAACAGCACATTATTCATATCTGGGCTTTGTCACCATGTTAAATTCTTATGTGGACAATATATATCCACTCTGATGGTCTAATGGTTTATTGTGCAGGATTACGACTACTTGACTGTTTTATTCTTATACCCTGTTTTTTTTTTTCACCCCAGGGAATTTTCAGTTTAAAAAAGATTCCCTATGGAGGACTATGATGAACCCAACTAAATAACTCTTTATTCTTAAGCACTTAGGCACTTAGATGGAGAAAATTACATTTGCCCAGTGGGACTTCCCTTGGAACATTCTGTACAACACAACAGGGATAACCTCCTCTTGCCTTCATATGAACTGGGTTTTCTTAAAAGTACCTGTTAGTAAAAAACAACGTGGCAGCAGAGGTAGGCGGCATCTGTTCTTTTACAGTGGTCATATCCCTCTCAAAGAGTTGCTCGTTCATCGTAAAATAGAGAGACTTGGAGAAAAATTTATTATGTATAAGCATGTAAAACTGTTTGTAATTTTTAGACCACAACACTTTTTAATGTAAGCAATATTACAACTGAAATATGAGCCACCTAGAAGTTCTTCAAGTCCTGAGCTTTCTTGAGTAGATGTAATATTTAAGATATAAATAAAATTATCTTGAATGCCTACCTCTGCTAGGGTGGAATTCCAGCTTATCTCCCAGTAGTATCTCTAGGCACTTTTGGTGGGGGCTTAAGTTTCCCCTCATCTTCTCTGGCCCCAGAGACATTTTCCTATCACATTGATCTTCAGAGAGTATGTCATAAGACGCATGTGCTATTCTGTTTCCACAGTGGATCATATTGCTGCACACCACCCCAATCACTCCTAAGAAGAACTGACTCTATGAGCAGTAGCGTTTCCTAAACTTTTAGAAAAATGGAGATGGGTTACTGTTTAACAAAGAATTCAAAGCATTTGTGAGTGGGCTTGAGAATCATTGACTTGTCAGTAATAAGTTGTCAATACAGACAAAAATATATGTCTATTTCTATTTTTCTGATCATTAATGAATTAAATGAGTTTATAATTTTATAATCTGCTGTTTTTGTTTACTTTTTTATTTTTCCATAAGAGGATAGAATTTCCTGGATTATAACACTAAAAGTTGGGATGAAGTTACTTGTCATTTTAGTGGCGATAAGGGTCAACAACAGTTTACCAATGTGTGATGTTCTTGGGGATATTATTAAGAATAGGGATTATTTGGGAATATAAAGAACTACTATTGGAAGAAAGTCCTGGTGATCTACTTCTAAAAAATCAGCCAATGAAAACCTCATGGATTATAACAACCCAATCCCATTGTGAATGGGGTTATCATGAGTTAGGGGCCAACTTGATGACAGTTAACAGCAACAACATTGGAAATTTAGCTACATACGTATATGTGAAGGAAACCTTGGTTTCTCTCTTCAATTGTTGCTTGATAACAGGATATTCCAGATCACAGTTTATGCTTTTTGGATATTAATTTTCAAAACAGTGACAGAGCATGAAAATTTTCAGTGTAACACATTTAAGAAAAAAATCAGAATTTCTTAGAAACCAGTGGGGTCTCTTCTGAACAAACATGAATAAAGAGGAAAAATGACTGAATTTCTCCAGTGACATGTAGGAATCCTATAACACTCTGAAATTTATGTTTGCCCAACTTGTTAGTATTCAGTGCACAGAGCTGGCGAGTCATCACACAAAATCTGTACAGCTTAATGGCAAAGAGAAATCTCAATATATTAAATAAAATGTCTCAACATCCATGTTAAGAATTTTTTTTTTTACAAAAAAAACTTTAGTATGCTAATTGCTCTACTGAAAAAATTTAAAAAGATGTAATGCAGTTATTGTTGGCTAAATGCGTATTTTATTTTTAAAGACAAGAGGTTTCAGTATTCAAAACTTTTAAAGTCACTAGCTTGATATTTCTACATCGCCAGTTTCTTGCTTCTCCTTAATCACATATACAGAGACACAGTCTCAGTCACATTTGAGTCTTATGGGTCATAAGAAGAATGTTACCTTTATTTTTAAATTAAGACTTTTTTTTTCTTAAAATCTAATAGAAAGAAATAGTAACATCTTTTCATTTATAATTGCTATTTATTGCTCTTCATTTAATTGGAGATCCCAAAGTTTTCAAATAGTCTAAATAATGATTGAGAGACTCTTTGAACAGTCATGTTAACTTTTTTAAAGAAAGCAAGAAAGGACAACTTACTATTAAATTCTCTTAGTTTCATTTCAATGTTTAAAACATACAGAAAATAACTGGGATAATACAGTAAACACCTCTTTATCCATGACTTTGCCAATTTATGTTTTAATTTCTTATACAATATTTATTATTGGAAGTAAAGTTGAATTTTCAATCCTTTCCCAGTACCATTAGCCTCTCTCCCTATCCAGAAGCAACTAATACATTTTTAATTTAATTTCTGACTATTTAGTGGCGCAGTGGTTAAGTGCTTGGCTGCTAACCAAAAGGTTGGCAGTTTGAATCCACCAGACGCTCCTTGGAAACCCTATCATGCAGTTCTACTCTGTCCCATAGGGTCGCTATGAGTCGGAAGCAACTGAAGGACACCTAACAACAACAATAATTTTAACGTTCTGCCTTTTTCTCACCCAACATAGGATTTCTGAGATTTACCCACTCATTTAGCAGCTATAAATTAATTCATCATATGGATACACTAAAAAACCAAACCCACTGCCATGGAGTCAATTCTGACATGTATTGCTTATTTTTGTAATTTTTTGCTGCAGACATTACTAGTGAGAACATTCTTATACACATCTCCTAGTGGACACATGCAAGTATTTCTCCAGAGTCCATACAGAGACATTGACTTCCTGACTTACGGAGCAGCCATCAGATATTACCTTATTGTTCTTGGAAGTGGTTATAGCAATTTATAATTTCACAAACAAAGAATAAGTGTTCCTGTATGCCTGTGCTCACTTCACTCACAGTTCATATTTTGAGGTTTTTTGAATTGTCCCAAGTTTTTTGTTATCTTGGTTTTCATTTAAACCTTTACTCTTATATCGAAGAGTTTATTCAGTTGGTTTTATGATGGATACAAAAGCCAAAAAAAGCAAACTCATTGCCATCGAGTGGATTCCGACTCTTAGCGACCCTGTAGGACGGAGTAGAGCTGTTCCATAGGGTTTCCAAGGAATGGCTGGTGGATTCGAACTGCCGGCCTTTTCCTTAGCAGCCATAGCTCTCAACCACTGTGCTATCAGGGCTCCAAATCTTGGTTTTGGAAAAATGTTATTTTCAATATTTAGCCATTAGGTATTCAACCAAAATATGTATACAGTGTATCTATTGATGTATATGTGTATAGACTTAATATCTGCACACATAAATATGCATGTAAAACAATAAATAGAAAATGAAGCTTTGATAAGAGATAAATTCTACTCACCAATAACTGAAAAAAAATGTTAGGCAGTAGTGATCTGTATTAATTAATTTATTCATTTTCTTTTCATTTTCCTGGTTTCTGTTTTTTGATTAAAAGCTATTTTATCAATCACAAAAAGATGTGGCTCACAAGTGAGTTGCAACGTTGCCTGTATGGAAGTCAAGTTATCTAGACCCATAATTAAGTACAATGAGTAGGCAACCATTGTTTTTTCTGTTCTATTTCTTGTAATTCCCTGAATTCTCTCTCTCTCTCTCTTTCTTCTTGGTGAAAACATACAAACCAAAACATTTGCCAAGAGAATAAATTCTGCATTTACAATTCAATGACATTGATTAAATTTCTCATCTTGTACCACCATTATCACTATACTTTTCCAAAATATTCCACCACCATTAACATAAACTCAATGTCCTGGTTCCTTTTCTTAATTCAGTTCCATCCTCATCCCATGCTAATCATCAATAGAATAGCCACAACCTTGCATCAGGACATACAATACAGGTTGTGGCCAATTCTTCAACCTTCTTTCTACAATTGTTTAAAGATCATTTTGAATATATTTTGTTCAGCAACTATATATATATTTTTTAAAGAAATATGCTTTTCTTTAATTAGCTCTGGAAAATACTGGTAATGGTTGCTTAACAAGAAACAGTGCTTAAGTTTTCATGTCAGTTAAGAGCCATTTTCTGATGAGAATATGTTCAAGATGACATTCTGTGGAGAGGTTATCTATACTGACTGCTCTACTTTTCCTCCCTCCCCATCCATTAGGCAGGGGAATAGAGAGAAGTAAGCAGCAACATACTTGCTTTCCATGATCCCTTATCTAGTCTGAATATAAAACATTTTATTCAAAACGATCTAGATGGAATTGGAGTTTGAGCTTTTAAAAAATTTCAGATGGTGCTGGAGGTTAATTAAAAAACACTTCACTTTTCTTTCTTTTTTTTTAATTGTTGTAGTTTAAGTGAAAGTCTACAATTCAAGTTAGTCTCTCCTACAAAAATTTATACATACATCGTTATGTGACCCTAATTGCTCTCCCTGTACTGTGACAACACTCTCCTCCCTTCCACCCCTGATTTCCCACGTCCATTCAGCCAGCTCCTGACCCTGCTGTCTTCCCATCTCACCTCCAGACAGAAGCTGCCCATTTAGTGTCATGTGTCTACTTGAGCTAAGAAGCACACTCCTCATGAATATCATTTTATGTCCCATAGTCCAGTCTAATCTTTGTCTGAAGAGTTGAATGGTTTTAGTTCTGGGTTGACAGAGAGTCCAGGGGCCATGCTTTCTGGGGTTCCTCTAGTCTCAGTCGCACCATTAAGTCTGGTCTATTTACTAGAATTTGAGTTCTGCACCATATCTTTCTCCTGCTCCATCAGGGACTGTCTGTTGTACTTCCTGTCAGGGTGGTCATTGGTGGTAGCCAGTCACCTTCTAGTTCTTCTGGTCTCAGGCTGATGCAGTCTCTGGTTTATGTGGCCCTTTCTGTCTCTTGGGCTACTACTTTCCTTTGTCTTTGGTGTTCTTCATTCTTCTTTACTCCAGGTGGGTTGGGACCAATTGATGCATCTTAGATGGCCGCTCACTATCTTGGAAGACCCCCAACGCCACTCACCAAAGTAGGATGCAGAACATTTTCTTAATAAACTTTGTTATGCCAATTGACCTAGATGTCCCCTGAAAGCATGGTCCCCAGGCCCCCTCCTCTGCTACTCTGTCCCTCAAAGTGTTTGATTGTATTCAGGAAACTTCTTCACTTTGGTTTAGTCCCATTAAAAAACACTTCACTTTTCATCTGCAACTAAACTAATGTATTTGTTGAAAAGGTTTTTTTTCTTTTTCTGTTTTCAAACAAAAATTGCTAAATATTTAAACATGCACCCAATGAGGAATATGTAATCTTTTCTCAGGGGTATAAAAATGACAAATGATAATGGCAGTTTTAAAAATCTATAACTGACATTTAGTAAGTGACATTTTCCATGGCAGGTACTGTAGTTATTTCATGTATTCATAGTAACAATCTTATGAGATAGATGCTGTTGCTATCTCCCACCACCACTGTGCAGAAGAAGAAACTGCTGCTTTGCACAAGTTCACATAACTATTAAAAGAGAGAACTAAGATGTGGATCTATACGACCTAAAGCCCCTTATCTCTCAATTTTCTTCTACTGCTTCTATTTAGAACTGATAATGTCCAGGAAACACCCATTAACTTACCCAAACACTGTAACGTTTTCAAGTTAGTGGGTACCATAAAGATGATGTGAGCATCCCAGGCTTACATTAAGGAGACTAAGACAGAATGTCAGTGATTTGACCCAAGTCCTATACAAAATTAATGAATGGGCTAGACTCCAGTGCACCAATATAATGATATTTATATGATATTCTGTTCAATTCTACTTTTTCTTTATTAATTTAATGGGATCATATAACAATAACATAAAGTTGTTTTAGGTGCTAATTTTATCTGCACAGTGCCTCTTCTTCCATTCTGCTGAGAACAGTGCTTCTTTTGCTTTGGAGGCTGTATTTTAGGATTATTAATCACAGTTTTCCAGCTCCTACTAACATGCATGTAAGCATGTAACGCATAGCTGGCGAATCAGAAATACATTATCCTGGCCACAGTGATTAGCTCAGAAATGGGCACATTATCCAAAGCAAGTAGATCCCAAAGCAGTGGGAGAGATACTCGTCTTTAGTAGATCCCAATCTGAGTTGTTGAGCCCTGGTTGTGTAGTGGTTAAGAGCTTGTCTGCTAACCAAAAAATTGGCTGTTCATATCCACCAGCTGCTCCTTGGAAATCTTATGGGACAGTTCTACTTTGTCCTATAGGGTTGCTATGAGTCAGAATTGACTCGAGGGCAATGGGTTTCAGTTTTTTGGTAATCTGAGTTGTAAGCCTGATACTATTTTCAGCCATTTTCTGTCTCGTTCCACATGCAGGAAGTCTCTCTTCAATCAGAGAGAATGAGATTAAGACACAGAGGTAAACAGTGCAGAAAATTAGGAGAGGCTAAGGAGGAAGGGAGGGAAGGAGTGAGAGAGAGAGAGAGAAATCGATTAAATAATATATTATCTGAAGCCCTAAGATAGCTCCATTCCCTGGATTTCCCATTTACAGGGGCTAATTAAATGCATTTTTGTTTACACAAATTTGAATTAGAGAGCGTGACTCAAATATTTATATACGAGATTTAATTTTGTAAAGAAATAGATTAAATTCTTTTGTTTATTCTTAAACAATTACTATCAGTCTTTGTTTAAAGGCGATTTAGATGAAAAAGAAATGACAGTACTAAGTTTGTTGTAAAGTATTGTTTATACCAATTTTATCTAGTATATTTTCTAAAACAATACTAAAAAATTAGGTTTTTTAAATGCATTTTATTTACTATTAAAATCAAGTGCCATATATGATTAAAGAATTAAATAATAATTATGAGAAACAATGATTAAGTATAATAACTATATCTGTGAAATTGATCATATGACATATTTTCAAATATTTTTAAAATGTGAATTTGCATGAATAATGTTAAGTTATATATTTTCTTGACTTTATGTGATCACATTAATGCTCTCCAATGTAAAATTATAAAGCAAATGAGTTTTCCTTTTGTACTTTAATATCAATACTATGCTTAATTGATTAGCTATATTATTTATATATATATTATCGATTGATCAATTTGTATATAATCAATCTATATGTATAATGTATATAATCACTTAAATGTGTTACTGGCATTAACAGAAAATAGATAGTTTTACAAAAAATAAGGATGTATTTTTGAAAAAAATTTTTTAATTTTTAAAATTTTTTCATATTTTTAGAAATATATTATCTGCTAAACACAAGCTTACTTTACTCAAGAGAGAGGACAGAATTTCTGAAGGGATATTGAAGAATTATTTTACCATTTATATAGATTTAATGCTTAATACTACTTCAGCATTGCCTTTAGAATAAAATAAATTACAGAACGCTGCTATAAAATAAATCATTATTACAAAAATGCAAATAAGTCAAAATATAGACCAAGAAAGATACATGTATTGTGTATACCACAATAGTTTAGCATACTAAATGTGTAGAGTAGGTGGTAGCTCCCTATTTTGACATTTGGTATTTTCTGAAACTTCCATAATTGCTGGTTCAGGTATCAATAACTGGGCTCAAAGAAGGATCGACATAAAATTGTTAATAGGTAATATAAAACTTAACATTTATAGAGAATTTACTTTTTGTGATAAGCATTCTACATGCTTGATCTTATTTAATTTTCAAAATTCTCATGAAATTATATAATTTGTAGCTCTGTTTTACAGTAAAATGAGTTTACAGAGGCTATGTAATTTGATGGAAACCCTGGTGGTGTAGTGGTTAAGAGCCAAGGCTGCTAACAAAAAGGTTGGCAGTTTGAATCCTCCAGGCACTCCTTGGAAACCCTGCACTGTCCTATAGGGTCGCTGTGAGTTGGAATCGACTTGAAGGCAATGGGTTTTATTTTACCTAATTTGACAGTGGCCAAGTATGGCTTGAACTGAGGTCCCTCTTAATAACCATACTTTTAACCCCTAAGCAATACTATAGCCCAAACATTGTTGTTACTGTTGTTGTTAGGTGCCGTCAGGTTGGTTCCTACACATAACGACCTTATGAATAACAGAGTAAAGCACTGCTCACTCCTTTGCCATCCTAACAGTCATTGCTAAGTATGAGACCATTGTTGCAGCCACTGTGTCAATCCACCTTACTGAAGATTTTCCCCTTTTTTGCTGGCCCTCTACTTTACCAAGCATGATATCCTTATCCAGGGACTGGTCCCTCCTGATAACATGTCGGAAGTACATGAGACAAAATTTTGCCATCCTTGTTTTTAAGGGTCATTCTGGCTATACTTCTTCCAAGACACACTTCTTTGTTCTTCTGGCAGTCCATGGTATATTCAATATCCTTTGCTAAAATCATAATTCAAAAACATCGCTTCTTATTTGGTCTCCTTTATTCATTGTCCAGCTTTCACATGCATATGAGGTGATTGAAAATATCATGGTGTGGATCAGGTACACCTTACTTCTCAAGTTTACAGAGGTCTTTTGCAGCAGATTTGCCCAATACAAATACATCGTTGGATTTCTTGCCTCCTGCTTCCAAACATTAATCCAACTTTAACTATTGTGATAGATTCCAGTTTCTCCCACAACTTCTCTGCTTAATCAAATTTGGAAGGGAAAGAGGTTCTAAATGGAATGCAGCAGCTATTTTCTATCCAAGTACTTTACCTAATTAAAAAAAAAAATCCTCTCATATTTGTATAGGTGTAAGTGTATGTGCATGTGTAATGGTGAATACATATCCTTAATATACATGCTTAACACTTAAAAATGCATTTCAAAGAGTTCATCTCTTGCATAAGGTAAAAAATCATGACACTGGCCATTATAAGGTATTAAAAAATTCATGGCAACTTTTGAAAAAGGAAGAATGTTATTAACCTTGGTGTCTTGATCAAATTACAATTCGGGTAATTACATTTGTCTTCCTAATCTCCTTTTCAACTTTCAATTGGGTAGTGTATTCTTAATGGATTTCATTACCAAACTTCCCTTAGGATTTAAAATAGGACTTATCTTCTGAGACTGGCTCACTCCAAATTTATGTTCTCTAACTTCAACTGCGCTGTCACTGGTACTCTCCTATTGGTTTCAATTTTTTTTTTTTTACACTCTCACTTTGGCTCTTCTAAACCATTTCTATTCATCTCAAGACCTAAGTGCTCATTTTAGTTCAGCCATTATTTTTGAGTGCCAAGTATACACAACTGTCCTGTTCTTCCAAATATCAAGATAATTTATTGTTTGCTATCTTCCATGAGCCTCCACAATAGAAATCACTGCTCTTTACCATCATGGAGATGAACTCACCTTCTATTTCACAGAGAAAAATCAAAGTCATCCAGGGTGAACTTCCTCAGCCTATCTCTTCTCTGTGAGAGTATTTTTCTGTGACTACACCATGCCATTATGCCATTTCTTTCTTCTTTGTTTCTTCCTGTTTTGACTGAAGATGTGTGTCCTCTTTCCAAAATGATTGTCTTCACCTATGCAGTTCACCCCACCCTTCCTTACTGTCTTACTTTTCTCATTCTTAAATCATTCACTTTCACTACCTACAATCCATGAACATGTAAAAACTTTTTCTTGTAAAATAAACAAAGAAACAAACAAAATCCACCTTTTGTTTTGTTTTCTCTGGTATCTCAGGCAATCACACATTCTTCATTCTTTTACCACCACATTCCTTTTTGTGTGTGTATGATTTAGGTGGAAGTTTACAGGGCAAATTAGTTTCTCTTTCCAAAGTGTATACACAGATTGTTTCATGGTATTGGTTGCAGTCCCTCATTGTGTCAACACTCTCCCCCTCCTTTTCCTTTCCACCCCGGGTTCACCGTGTCCATTAGAGTAGTTTTTCTGTCCCCTCCCGCCTTCTAATCTTTGTTCCTGGGCAGGTGTTGCTCCTTTGATCTTGTATAATTGACTGATCTAGAAGCATGTTCCTCAAGTGTATTATTATTTATCTCATAGGCTTGTCTAATCTTTGGCTGAAAGGTGAACTTTGGAAGTGGCTTCAAGTCTGAGTTAGAAGGGTATCTGGGGGCCATAGTCTCAGGGGTTCCTCCAGGCTCTGTCAGACCAGTAAGTCTAGTCTTTTTTGTGATTTTGATCATTTGTTCTACATTTTTATCCCACTCTGTCTGGGACCCTCTACTGTAATCCCAGTCAGAGTGGTTGGTACTGGTAGCTGAGCACCATCTAGTTCTTCTGGTCTCAGGGTCACGTAGGCTGTGGTTCATGTGGTCCATTAGTCCTTTGAAATATTGTTCCCTTGGATCTTTCTTATTTTTCCTTCGTCTTTGCTCTGGACTGGAAAAGACTAATAGTTGTATTTTAGATGGCTACTCGCAAGCTTTTAAGAACCCAGATGCTACTCACCAAAAAGTAGGATGTAGAACATCGTCTTAAAGAACTATGTTGTGCCAGTTAACTTAGATGTCCCCCAAGTCTATGGTCTTTTGCTTTCAAGCATGGGGACCTCACTTTGTGAAGTGTTTAGTTGTGTCTAAAAGGTTTCCCTGACTGTGCCACTTGTGTGCTCTATTGCCTATATTAATATACAAGGAGAACCTACAGTCCTGTATTTAGAAATTTCCACTTCTGAATTTTATCTGCCAGTGGATGTGTTCCCTTACCCCCTCGCCCCACCTCTTGGCATATCTATCTATGTATCTTAAGTATGGTATGTTCAACATTCTTCTCCAACACCATACATCAATTCTTCTTTGGTCTTCCTTATTCATTGTCCAGCTTTCACATGCATATGACACCATGGCATGAGTCAGATGCACCTTAGTCCTTAAAGTGACATCTTTGCTTTTTAACATTTTAAAGAGATCTTTTGCAGTAGATTTGCCTGAGGCAATGCATCATTTGATTTCTTGACAGCTGTTTCCATTGGTGTTGATTGTGGATCTAAGTAAAATGAAACTCTTGACAATTTCAATCTTTTCTCCATTTATCATGCCTTTTCTTACTGGTTCAGTTGTAAGGATTTGTGTTTTCTTTATGTTCAGGTATAATCCATACTGGAGGCTGTAGTCTTTGATCTTCATCAGTAAGTGCTTCAACTTCTCTTCACTTTCAACAACCAAAATTGTGTCATTTGCATATCACAGGTTGTTAAATATGAGTCTTCCTTGAATCCTGATGCCCTATTCTTCTTCATATAGTCCAGTTTCTTGGATTATTTGCTCAGCATATGGACTGAATTAGTACTGTGAAAGGATATAACTCTGACGCACACCTTTCTTGACTTTGCAACACACATTATCCTCTTGTTCTGTTTGAACGACTGCCTCTGGTCTAAGTACAGCTTCCTCATAAGCACAATTAAATGTTCCAGAATTCCCATTTTTCACAGTGTTATCCATAATTTTCTATAATTCACACAATGGAATACCTTTGCATAGTCAATAAAAAACAAGTAAACATCTTTCTGATATTCTCTGCTTTCAACCATGATCCATCTGACATCAGCAATGGTTTACCTTATTTCATGTCCTCTTCTGAATCTGGCTTGAATTTCTGGAAGTTCCTTGTCGATGATCTTCAGCAAAATTTTACTTGTGTGTGATTTTAATGATATTATCTGACAATTTCCACATTCAGTTGGATCACTTTTCTTTGGAATAGGTACAAATATGGATCTCTTCCAGTTGGTTGGCCAGGTAGCTGTCTTCCAAATTTCCTGGTGTAGATGAGTGAGCCCTTCCAGCTCTGCATACTTTTGTAGAAACATCTCATTTGATATTCTATCAATTACTGGAGACTTGTTTTACTCAATGCATTCAGTGCAGCTTGGACCTCTTCTTTCAGTACCATTGGTTCTAGATCATATGCTACCTCCTGAAGTGATCGAACATTGACCAATTCTTTCTGGTAGAGTGACTCTGTGTATTCCTTCCATCTTCTTTTGATGCTTCCTGAGTCATTTAATATTTTCCCCATAGAATCCTTCAATATGGCAAATCGAAGCTTGAATTTTTTCTTCAGTTCTTTCAGCTTGAGAAATGTCAAGCATGTCCTTCCTTTTTGGTTTTTTATCTGCAGGTCTTTGCACATTTCCTTATAATATTTCACTCTGTCTTCTTAAGTCGCCCTTTGAAAACTTCTGTTCAGCTTTTTTACTTCATCATTTCTTCCTTTTGCTTAGCTACTCGACTTTCAAGAGCAAGTTTCAGAGTCTCTTCTGACATCCATTTTGGTCTTTTCTTTCTTTCTTGTCTTTTTAATTACTTCTTTCTTTCTTCATGTATGATATCCTTGATGTCATTCTGCAACTCATCTGGTCTTCAGTCATTAGCGTTCCATCTATCAAATCTATTTTCAAGATGGTCTCTAAATTCAGGTGAGATATACTCAAGGTTGTATTTTGGCTCTTGTGGACTTGTTCTAATTTTCTTCAGCTTCAACTTCAAATTGCATATAAGCAAGTGACGATCTTCCACAGTGGGCCCCTGACCTTGTTCTGACTGATGATATTGAGCTTTTCCATCATTTCTTTCCACAGATTCAGTCCTTCTGATTCCTGTGTATTCCATCTGGTGAGGGCTATGTATATAGTCACCGTATATGTTGGTGCAAAAAGGTATTTGCAGTGAAGAAGCTGTTGGTCTACCAAAATTCTATCGTGTGAGCTATGGCATCATTTCTAGCACCACGGCCATATTTTCCAGCTATCAGTCCTTCTTCTTTGTTTCCAGCTTTTGCATTCCAATTGCCAGTAATTATCAGTGCATCTTGATTGTGTGTTCGATAAATTTCAGACCTCAAAAATCGGTAAAAATTTTCAATTTCTTCATCTTTTTCCTTAGTGGTTGGTGGGTAAATTTGAATAATAGTGTATTAAGTGGTATTCCTAGTAGGTGTCTGGATATTATCCTATTGCTGAAAGCATTGTACTTTAGAATAGAGCTTGAAATGTTCTTTTTAATGATGAATGCAATGCCATACCTCTTCAAGTTGTCATTCCCGTCAGAGTAGTCCATAGGATTTTCTGATTCAAAATGGCCAATACCAGTCCATTTCAGCTATCTAATGCCTAGAATATCAATCTTTATACGTTCGATTTCATTTTTGACAGTTTCCAACTTCCCTGGATTCGTACCTCATACATTCGACGTTCTGAGTATTAATGGATGTTTGCAGCTGTTTCTTCTCATTTTGAGTTATGCCACACCAGCAAAGCAAGGTCCCCCAAACTTGACTCAGTCCACATCATTAAGGTTAACTCTACTTTGAGGAGGCAGCTCTTCCTCAGTCATATTTTGAGTGCCTTCCAATCTGAGGGGTTCATCTTCTCATACTATATTAGACAATGTTCCACTGCCATTCATAAAGTTTTCACCAGCCAGTTTTTTCAGAAGTAGACCACCAGATCCTTCCTAGTTTGTCTTAGTCTGGAAGCTCCCTTGAAACCTGTCCACCAAGGGTTACCCCACTGGTATTTGAAATACCAGTGGCAAAGGTTCCAGTATTGAACAAGAAAAAAGAGAGCAGCAAAAGAAGCCCTCAGACACCAGAAAAAAAGGAAATAATAAGAATTACAGCAGAATTAAATGAAATAGAATAGAAAAACAATTGAAAGGGTTAACAAGACCAAAAGCTGGTTCTTTGAAAAGGTCAACAAAATTGCTAAACCGTTGGCCAAACTGACAAAAGAAAAACAGGAGAGGAAGCAAATAACCCATATAAGAAATGAGATGGGTGAAATTACAACAGACTCAACTGAAATTAGAAGAATTATAACAGAATACTATGAAAAACTATAACAAATTTGAAAACCTAGAGGCAATAGACAAATTTCTAGAAACTCACTACCTACCTAAACTAACACAAATAGAGGAAGAACAACTAACTAAAAGAAGAAAAGATTGAAAAGGTAACAAAAGAACTCCCAACAAAAAAAAGCCCTGGCCAGGATGGCTTCAATGGAGAATTCTACCAAACTTTCAGAGAAGAGTCAGCACCACTACTACTAAAAGTATTTTAGAGCATAGAAAAGGATGGAATAGTCCCAAATTCATTCTATGAAGCCAGCATAACCCTGATACCAAAACTGGGTAAAGACACCACAAAAAAAGAAAATTACAGACCAATATCCCTCATGAACAATTGACCCAAAAATCCTCAGCAAAATTCTAGCCAATAGAATTCAGCAACATATCAAAAAAATAATTTACCATGATCAAGTGGGATTTATACCAGGTATGCAGGGATGGTTTAACATTAGAAAAACAATCAATGTAATCCATCACATAAATAAAACAAAAGACAAGAACCACATGATATTATCAATCGATGCAGAAAAGGCATTCAACAAAGTCCAACAGCCATTCATGATAAAAACTCTCAACAAAATAGGAATAGAAGGGAAATTCCTCAGTATAATTAAGGACATTTTACAAAGCCAACAGCCAACATCATCCTAAATGGAGAGACTTTGAAAGCATTCCCCTTGAGAACGGGAACCAGACAAGGAAGCCGTTTATCGCCACTCTTATTCAACATTGTTCTGGAGGTCCTAGCCAGAGCAGTTAGTCTAGAAAAAGAAATAAAGCATCCAAATTGGTAGGGAAGAAGTCAAAGTATCTCTATTTGTGGATGATATGATCTTATACACAGAAAACCCCAAAGAATCCACAAGAAAACTACTCGAACTAATAGAAGATTTCAGCAAACTTTTCATACAAGATAAACATACAAAAATATGTTGGATTCCTTTATACCAGCAGAGAGAACTTCGGAGAGGAAATCACCAAATCAATACCATTTACAGTAGCCCCCAAGAAGATAAAATACTTAGGAATACATCTAACCAGAGATATAAAAGACCTATACAATGAAAACTACAAGACACTACTGCAAGAAACTAAAAGAGACCTGCATAAGTGGAAAAACATACCTTGCTCATGGATAGGTAGACTCAACATAGTGAAAATGTCAAGTCTACCCAAAGCAATCTGCAGATACAATGCAATCCTGATCCAGATTCCACCAGCATTTTTTAATGACATGGAGAAACAAATCACCAACTTCATATGGAAAGGGAAGAGGCCCCAAATAAGTAAGGCATTACTGAAGAAGAACAAAGTGGGAGGTCTCCCACTATCTGATTTTAGAACCTATTATACCACCACGGTAGTCAAAACAGCCTGGTACTGGTACAACAGATAGATAGACCAATGGAACAGAATTGAGAATCCAGACATAAATTCATCAACCTATGAGCAGCTAATACTTGACAAAGGTCTGAAGTCCGTTAATTGGGGAAAAGACAGTCTCTTTAACAAATGGTGCCAGCATACCTGGATATCCATCTGCAAAAAACTGAAACAAGACCCATACCTCACACCATGCACAAAAACTAACTCAAAATGGATCAAAGACTTAAATATAAAATCAAAAACGACAAAGATCATGGAAGAAAAAGTAGGGACAACACTAGGAGCCCTAATACATGGCATAACACAACACAAACCATAAGTAACAATGCACAAGCACCAGAAGAGAGACTAGATAAATGGGAGCTCCTAAAAATCAAACACTTATGCTCATCAAAAGACTTCACCCAAAGAGTAAAAAGACAACCAATAGACTGGGAAAAAATTTTTGGCTACGACAAATCTGATCAGCATCTAATCTCTAAAATCTTCAAGATTCTGCAAAACCTCAACAACAAAAATACAAATAACCCAATTAAAAAATGGGCAAAGGATATGAATAGGCACTTCACCAATGAAGATATTCAGGTGGCTAACAGACACATGAAGAAATGTTCACAAGCATTAGCCATTGGAGAAATGCAGATCAAAACCACAATAAGATATCATCTCTCCCCAATAAAGCTAGCTTTACTCCAAAAAACACAAACTAATAAATGCTGGAGAGGTTGTGGAGAGTCTGGAACACTTATACACTGTTGGTGGGAATGTAAAATGATATAGCCACTTTGGATATCAATTTGGTGCCTCCTTAAAAAGCTAGAAATAGAAGCAACATACGATTCAGCTATCTCGCTCCTTGGAATATATCTTAGAGACATAAGAGCCGTCACACAAATAGATATATGCACACCCATGTTCATTGCAGCACTGTTTATAATAGCAAAAAGATGGAAACAAACCTAGGTGCCCATCAGTGGACGAATGGGTAAACAAATTATGGTATATCCACACAACGGAATACTACGCAACGATAAAGAGCAATGATGAAGTCGTGAAACATAACATGGAGGAAGCTGGAACTCATTATGCTGAGTGAATTTAGTCAGTCACAGAAGGACGAATATTAAGACCACTATTACAAGAACTCAAGAAAAGGTTTAAACACAGAAGAAAACATTCTTTGATGTTTATGAGGGTGGGGAGGGAGGGTGAGGGTTATTTACTAACTAGATAGTAGATAAGAATTATCTTAGGTGGAGGGAAGGACAGCACACACTATAGAGGAAGTCAGAACAACTAGACTAAACCAAAGCTAAAAAGTTTCCTGAATATAATCAAACCCTTTGAGGGACAGAGTAGCAGGGGTAGGGGTCTGGGGACCAGGACCTTGCTTTCAGGGGACATCTAGGTCAATTGGCATAACAAAGCTTATCAAGAAAATGTTCTGCATCCTACTTTGGTGAGTGGCATCTGGGCTCTTAGAAGCTTGCAAGCGGCCATCTAAGATGCATCAATTGGTCTCATCCACCTGGAGTAAAGGAGGATGAAGAACACCAAAGACACAAGGAAAGTATTAGCCCAAGAGACAGAAAGGGCCACATAAATCAGAGAATTCATCAGCCTGAGACCAGAATAGCTAGATGGTGCCTGGCTACCACCAATGACCGCCCTGACAGGAAACACAACAGAGAGTCTTGGATGGTACAGGAGAAAATTGAGGTGCAGAACTCAAATTGTAGTAAGAAGAAAAGACTTAATGGTCTGACTGAGACTGGAGGAACCCTGGAAAGCATGGCCCCTGGGTTCTCTATCAGCCCAGAACTATAACAATTTCCAAGGCCAACTCTTCAGACAGGAATTGGACTGGGCTGGGGGACATAAAGTGATACTTGTGAGGAGTGTGCCTTTTAGCTCAAGTAGATACAAGAGACTAAATGGGCAACTTCTGTCCAGAGGTAAGACGAGAAGGCAGAGAGGGTTAGGAGCTGGTTGAATGGACATAGGGAATCAGAGCTGGAAACGGGGAGTGTGCTGTCAGTGTATGGGGAGAGCAATTAGAGTCACATACCAATGTATGTATAAATTTTTGTATGGGAAAAAAACAACAACAACAAAGTTTCCATTATCACAGCAACATGCAAGCCACCACAGTACAACAAACTGACAGACTATACCTGTGGTTATACCATGGACTGCCAGAAGAATGAACAAATTTGTCTTCAAAGAAGTACAGTCAGAATGCTCCTTAGAAGCAAGGATGGTGAGACTTTGTTTCACATACTTTGGACATGTTATCAGGAGGGGCCAGTCCCTGGAGAAGCACTTCATGCTTGGTAAAGTGGAGGGTCATCAAAAAGCTGGAAGACCCTAAATGAGATGGATTGGACACAATGGCTGCAACAATAGGCTCAAGAATAACAAGGACTGTGAGGATTGGTCAGGACCAGGCAATGTTTCGTTCTGTTATACATAGGGTCACTATGAGTCAGAACCGACTTGACGGCACCTAACAACAACATTTCTGTATCAATTCGTAGATTATTTTTTGTTGATTCTATTGTTGTAAGATTGTCTATGCTATAGTAGTTACCATAATAATAATAATAATAATAATAATAAAAATAAAATTGCCGTCAAGTCAGTTTGGACTCACAGCGGCCCTATAGGACAGAGTAGAACTGCCACATAGGATTTACAAGGAGTGCCTAGTGGATTCAAACTGCTGACCTTTGATTAGCTACTGTAGCTCTTAACCACTGTTTCGCCAGGGCTCCATAGTTACCATATTTGTCCCTTATTCCTGAGTTCTTCTCGGTGTCCTCTCTTGCCTTGGTCACGTTGTGTTGACTTCTCCCATATTGTGTACTGTCTTAATAACATTATTAGCTTGCATCTACTATCTCTTTGGTAATTTTCCTTCTCTCCCCCTCCCATCCCTGGTAACCATCAAAGAGTCTTTTTTTTTTTTTTTTCCTTTTACTTGATGTAAACCTTTTATTGTTACTTTATAAAAGCAGTCAAATATAATATTGGTCTTTTTGTGATTGACTTATTTCACTCAGCATAATGCCTTCCAGATTCATCCACGTTGTGAGATGTTTTGCACATTAGTAATTATTCTTTATTGTTTGGTAGTATTCCATTGTGTGTAAGCACCATAGTTTGTTAATCTTTTCATCTCTTGATAGGCGCTTAGGTTGCTTCCACGTTTTTGCCATTGTGAATAATACTGCAGTAAACATGGGTGTGCGTATAGCTATTCGTGTCACAGCTCTTATTTCTGTAGGGCATATACCTAGGAGTGGGATTGCTGGATCATACGGTATTTCTATTTCTAGCTTTTTGAGGAAGCACCATACCGTTTTCCATAGTGGGTGTACCATTTTACATTCTTGCCAGCAGTGCATAAGAGTTCCAATCTCCCCACATCCTCACCAACATTTGTTATTTTCTGGTTTTTTGATTAGTTCCATTAATGTAGGGGTGAGATGGTATCTCATTGCAGTTTTGATTTGCACCTCTCTAATTGCTAGTGATGGTGAGCATTTCTTCATTTGTTTGTTAGCAGTCTGAATGTCTTCTTTGGTGAAGTGTCTGTTCCTTTCCTTTGCCCATTTTTTAATTGGATTATTTTTGTTTTTGTTGTTGTTATTGTTGAGGTATTGAAATTTTCCATAAATTTTAGAGATTAGACACTTGTTGGATATGTTGTAGCCAAAATGTTTTTCTCAATCTGTAGATTCTCTTCTTACTCTTTTGGAGAACTCTTTTGGTGTGCATAAATGTTTAATTTTTTAGGAGTTCCCATTTATGTAGTTCATTTTCTTCTGTGTGTGCATATTTAGTTACGCTTTGTAACCTATTTATGCTATATATGAAGGCCCCTCATGTTGTCTCTAATTTTTCTTCCATTATCTTTATAGTTTTGGTTTTTACATTTAGATCTTTGATCCATTTTGATTTAGTTTTTGTGTATGGTGTAAAGTATGGATCCTGTTTCATTTTTCTACAGACAGATATCCAATTTTGCCAGCACCATTTGTTGAAGAGATTGTCTCCTCCCCCATTCAATAATCTTTGGTCCTTTGTCAAAGTCAGCTGCCCATAGGTGGATAGATTTATGTCTGGGTTCTAAATAATGATCCATTGGTCTATGTGTCTGTTGTTGTACCAGTGTAGGGACGTTTTGACTACCATGGCTGTATAGTAGGTTCTGAGATCAGGTAGTGTGAAGCTTCCTACTTTGTTCTTCTTTTTTAATAAGGCTTTTCTTAATCAGGGCTTCTTACCCTTCCATATAATATTAGTGTTAAGTTTTTCCATCTCAGTGAAGAATGCCGTTGGAATTTGAATCAGAATTGCTTTATATTTATATATCTCTTTGGGTAGTATTGACATTTTCACAATGTTAAGTCACCCTATCCAGGAGCATGAGATGTTTTTCTGTTTATGTAGGTCTCTTCTGGTTTCACAATCAATAACCATGGAAGCAGCAGTCAAGAAATCAAAAGATGCATTGCATTGGGCAAATATGCTGCAAAAGACCTCTTTAAAGTGTTGAAAAGTAAAGCTGTCACCTTGAATACTAAGGTGTATCTGACCCAAGCCATGATATTTTCAGTCACATCATATGCATGTGAAAGCTGGACGATGAATAAGGAAGACCTAAGAAGAATTGACACCTTTGAATTGTGGTGTTGGCAAAGAATATTGAATATAGCATGGACTGCCAAAAGAATGAACAAATCTGTCTTGGAGGAGTACAAACAGAATACTCCTTAGAAAGAAGGATGATGAGACTGTGTCTTACATACTTTGGACATGATGTCAGGAGAAATCAGTCCCTGGAGAAGGACATCATTCTTGGTAAAGTACAGGGTCAGAGAAAAAGAGGAAAACCCTCAATGAGATGGATTGACACAGTGGCTGCAACAACAGGTTCAAGCATAACAATGATTGTGAGCATGGCTCAGGACTAGACAGTGTTTCGTTCTGTGGTGCATGGGGTCACTATGAGTCGGAACTGACTGGACAGCACCTAACAACACCACCACCAACAACAACAACTTCTGGTTTCTTGCAGTAGTGTTTTGTAGTTTTCTTTGTATAAGTCTTTTGTGTCCCTGTTTAGATTTATTCCTACGTATTTTATATTTTGAGGGGCTGTTGTAAATGGTATTTTTTCTCGATTTCCTTTTCACAGTTCTCTTTGTTGCTGTAGAGGAATCCAACTGATTTTTGTATGTTATCTTGTAACCTGCCACTTTGCTGAATCCTTCTATTAGTTCCAATAACTTTCTTGCAGTAACCTTAGCATTTTCTATGTATATAATCACATCATCTTAGAATAGGGATAGTTTTACTTCTTCCTTACCAATGTGGTTGCTCCTTATTTCCTTTTCTTGCCCTATTGCTCTCACTAGGACTTCCAGTAAGAAGTTGAACAAGAGTAATGATAAAGGGCATCCTTGTCTGGTTTCTGTTCTCACAGGGAATGCTTTCAGATTCTCTTCATTAAGGATGATGTTGACTGTTGGCTTTGTATAAATTCCCTTTATTATGTTCAGGAATTTCCTTTCTATTCCTATTTTGCTGAAACTTTTTATCAGGATTGAGTGTTGGACTTCATCAAATGCCTTTTGTGCCTCCATTGAGAGGATCATGTGATTCTTTTCCTTTGTTTTATTTATGTAATGGATTATGTTGATTGATTTTCTAATGTTGAACCAACCTTGCATGCCTGGTATGAATCCCATTTGGTTGTGAAGTATTATTTTTTAGATATGGTATTGTATTCTATTGGCTAGTATTTTGTTGAGAATTTCTGCATTTATATTCATGAAGGATATTGGTTTCTAGTTTTCTTTTTTAGTGATGTCCTTTCCTGGCTTTGATATTAGGGTTATGTTGGCTTCATAGAATAAGTTCAGGAGTATCTCTTCCTTTTCTATGCTTTGGAATAGTTTCAGTAGAATTGATGTCAACTCTCCTCTGAATGTTTGGTAGAATTCTCCACTGAAGCAGTCTGGACCAGGGCTTTTTTTCGTTGTTGTTGGGATTTTTTTTTTAATAACCCCTTCAATTTCTTCTTTTGTTATGGGCCAATTTAAACTTTCTACCTCAGTTTGTGTTAGCTTAGGTAGGTGGAGTGTTTCTAGAAATTTGTCCATTTCCTCTAGGTTTTCAAATTTGTTGGAGTACAATTTTTTCATAGTATTCTTTTATGATCCTTTTTATTTCAGTTGGTTCTGTTGTAATGTCACCCGTCTCCTGTCTTATTTAGTTTATTTGCATTTTATGTTTTTCTTTTGTCAATTTGGCCAGTGGTTTGTCAATTTTATTAATCCTTTCAAAAAACCTGCTTTTAGTCTTGTTGATTCTTTCTATGGTTTTTCTGTTCTCTCTTTCATTTTTTTCTGCTCTAATTTTTATTATTTCTTTTCTTCTGCAGGCTTATTTTGCTGCTTTCTTTCTAATAGTTCGAGTTGTAAGGTTAATATTTTGATATTTGTCCTTTTTTTCTTTTTTGATGTGTCTGTTTATTGCTCATGCACTCACTCACCCCCTGATGTCAAGGGCCACCACTCCTCAGTATTTCTGGTTCTGGATCTGGCACCCTCCCTGTTTCTGCTCTTTTCCATGTTTGTCTATAGAGATTCTCTGTCCATTTTGGGAAAGTTGTAAAGTTGCCTTGCTGTTTTCTTCACCCAAGGTCACTGCTAGCTTTTTCCTAAGTTAGTTGTGGTGCGGCAGGCTGGGAGAGCTGGCTGAGCTCTGCCATTCTTTGTTACTCCTTTTTCTCTGCTTTCCTGATTCCTTCCGTTTGGTATTTGGTTCAGTCCTTAGTCTTTCTTTTTGATGTCCAGTGTTCCTAGATTGTTATCTGCTTCTGTTTCACTTGGTTTTTTGGGTCTTTGGTGTAGCAAGGCATTATGGTGCATGTGACTAAGCTATCATCTTAATTCTGCCTCCATTACCACCACATTTTTACTTTGTATATTTCCTTTGATTGTTTTTCATCAATTCCACACAATATGGTTTCCTACCATGTCATTCTATTAAAACAGTTCTTTAAAGACACCAACAAATTACTAACTGTAAAATCAATATCCTTTTCTTAGTACTCAAAATTCTTATTTCTGTCAATATTAATATTCTCACTGCCCCTTATTTATAAACTCTATGACTCTTCAACTTCCAACACATTCTGATCATTTGATTTTATCCCCCTGACTTTCTGACTTTCTTTTTCTCTTTTTTGATGGATTTGAAACTTTATTCAAACTCCAGTGTTTTCTCAATGTTTTGTCTTTGGATTGCTTGTCTCTTGGTAATCATTTAATAGTGATCAATTTCAATTAACTAGCTCAATGAAAAGAAAAATAAAAGATAAAAACAACAGCTTTTGTGCATTTACTGAGACTGGCACTGTTATAAACATTTTATGAAAATAATCCTATTTATTTAGTAGAACAAAACCAG
Organism: Dugong dugon; assembly: GCA_030035585.1. Taxonomy (NCBI): domain Eukaryota; kingdom Metazoa; phylum Chordata; class Mammalia; order Sirenia; family Dugongidae; genus Dugong; species Dugong dugon. Next base: position 35,526,305 of record CM057460.1, on the reverse strand, counting down.
GATTATTATCAGCTTTTTCCAGGTAAAATAAGGCTGAATAAAATCTGTATATACTAAAAATAAAAACCAATTGCTGTTGAGTCTATTCCAACTCATGGTGACACAATGTGTCATCTGGTATATACCTGATTCAGTATTTTCTTATTTTATTCAAATCTTTCAGCAACCCAAGATTTACATGTTGTTATGTCCAGTGCTTAGTGGCAGTGATTCAGACATAAAGATAATGAGTAAGCTATCTAATGTTTCACAGTCAAATTTTATAGTAGGTCCAAAATACAAATTCATGTATATCCAAATCCAAAATCTAAGTTCAGCTCATTACAACATCTTTCCTTGAAACTGGATTACTCTGTCATATACATCTTAGGTTATGAAATCTCTCTGGATGGCCATCACACTTCTCTGATTATGCATTAGTCATATTTACATGGGTATCTCACTCTCATTACATAGCATTGTTGTCATGTTAGGTGCCACTGAGTCACTTCCAACCCATATTGCCTCTATATACAACAGAATAAAACACCGCTTGTTCCTGCACCATCCTCACAACTGTTGCTATGTTTGAGCCTATTGTTGCAGCCACTGTGTCAATCCATCTCATTGAGGGTCTTCCTCTTTTTTGCTGACCCTTTACTTTACCAAGCATGATGTCCTTCTCCAGGGACTGCAGTTTCCTGATAACATGTCCAAAGTATGTGACATGAAATCTCACCATCCTCACTTCTAAGGAGTATTCTGGCTGTACTTCTTCCAAGACAGATTTATTTCATTCCTCTGGCATTAGTCCTTGGTATTCAATATTCTTTGCCAATACCATAATTCAAAGGCATCAATTTTTCTTTGGTCTTCCTTATTCATTGTCCAGCTTTCACATGCATATGAGGTGAATGAATACACCATGGCTTGGGTCAGGTGCACCTTAGTATAATTACAAATTCCACATATGTAAATAAGTTAATTTACAATCTTATATGCATATATCCCTGACTTTCTGTTTCTATCAGGAAAGACTTGTTATTTATATGAGTATTTGTATTTCTATTGTCAGTTGTTTTCCCTGTAACTTCATTCAGGAACTCATCTGACAAGAAACCAGTAACAAACAGACTCAGAAAAGAAGCTGGGGAATAGTGAGCTATGTATTATGGAATATTTTATTTAATGATTTAAAGATACAAATCTGTAATAGAATATTTTGTCACATAGATGGGTTTGTCAAATTGGCAAAATCTAATGATGTTTACTAATATCTTATATATTAACAGATTATGAAGAAATATATTGCAGCCTGAGAGGCTAAAATTCACATTTCCCATAGTTCTGATGTTACTCTTAAATAAGCAGACAAAATGGGTACATGTTCAGGGCATTTTAAAAGAGAAAATGGTCAAAGGGCTGTAGTTAAAGAGCCAAAATTATGAACAATGAGATAACGGCATCAGTGAAGTGTAATTTTGTGCGTAAGTGTTCACTTGCCTGAAGGGACACCATTTTGTTTGTAATTATTAGAAAAGGATAAAGGACTCAGTGGCTTCTATTATTATTATTAAACAGAGGGTGATAATTACTATATTTAAGATTTAAGGAAAGTGCAAAATTTCTAGCCCATATTCAACTTAAACTTTAAAAAATCTTGACTAGTAACAATTAATAACATTTATCAAATGATTATTCTGTGCTAAACTCTGAGCTTTTATATATAATATTATTTTATCCTCAGAACAACTCTATGAGTTAGGAATCTTATTTTCCCAATTTATTGTCCATTTTAATAAGATGATAGGTTAGATAGCTAGATAGACTTACCTGCTGAAAAACAATAATAACTTTAGATGAAATATGTATTTAAAAAAATTTTCATTTAAGGATCAATGATTTCTAAAAACGTAGATTATTTTTTATGCTAAGTACTGAGTAAAAGTTGGAAGGCAGAGATTTAAGTGCTTGCTTTTGTCCTATGGCATTTGTATAGCTGGTGAACCTGAGCTTCAGATTTCATAGGCCTGGGCCATTAGCAAAACATCTATCAGGATATCATCCCCCTATAATCTGGAACCCAAAATGACCACGTTCTAAGCATGAAATCAGATAAAATCTACCATCTCTCCTTGAAGAGAATTGCAAGGAAAATATCTGCATTATCTCCAAGCAAGAAGGGAGGAGTAAGGAATGTTGACGAGGATTTTGAACTATAACGTGCTGCTCATGAAAATATGTTGCCCAAATTCATGCTCTATCCCAAACAAGCAAACCCAATTCCTCCTTGAAAACACTGTTTTAAATCTCAGACTCTCTCTCTTCACTTTTCGAAAATTTTCATAATCTTGGAACAACCAGTAAGAAGACCAACTGAAAACAGGAGGATTAAGACATGGTGGACAACAATCAACAACTGACCAAAAAAAAATTGACCTAGAAAACTTTGGATAATGAATTTACAAGTAGTGGCTTTAAAATGAGTGATTATTATGTTTATTGACATAAAATACAAGCTTGTAATATGGAAGCAAGCAAGAAGCAAAAAGGAATGATCAACATGATTTGAAAAATAACTCAATAAAATGTTTAAAAATGAAGATAAGAATAATTGAAATGAGAACTCAATGGACAATTTTAACAGTAGATTAGGCACGCAAGTATTGAACTAGAAGATAAATCTATAAAAAAGAGTACAACAAAGAGAGACAAAAAGATAGAAAATAGGAAAGATGTTGTATATGAAGAATAAAGTAAAAAAAGTTCAATAAACATCTCATTTTAGCTCTAGAGAAGAAAGGGAATAAGACAGAGGAAATATCTGAAGATATAAAGTTCAAAGATGTCCTGAAATGATGAAACCACAGGATTACCGACAAAAAATGCCCACTGCTGTACATATTACAGAGAAACTACAGGATAACCAACAAAGAAAGATCTTAACAGCATCCAGAGAAACAGATTCACTTCAACCGAACTGTAGTTAGAATAACAACTCACTTCACATATACAATGCTGGGAACCAGGAGACAGTGGTATAACAACTTTAATATGCCAAAAGAAAATACCTCTTAAACCACTATTTTGTGATCAGTGAAAATGTCTTTCAGGAACAAGAGAAGACAAACAAAAGCTAAAAATTTGTCATCATCACGTTTGCAGTAAAATAATTTCTAAAATATATGCTTCAGATGAAAGGAAAGTTACCTTGGAAGGAAGATCTGAGATTGAAGAAATAATAAAGAACTTGGAAAATGACAAATATATGAGTAAATTCAAACAATTATTGACTGTGTGAAACAACAATAATGTCCCTGGGAAACAATAATAATGTCTGGTGACCTATTATTTATATTTTACAGATCTGGAATGGGAGTGACAGAACCTGAATAATTTTCTCAATATCATGTATCTATTAAGTGGCAGATCTAAATTGTAACCCAAGAATTCTTATTCCTAAATTCTATGATTAAATCCTCTGTTAATCTACTTTTCTAAATGAAAGAATAAATGAATGGATGAGTGAAATAATAGACGCCATTTAACAGAACTGGCGAACAGAAAGTAGATTTGAAAAAAAAACAAAAACAAACAAACATGAAAGAGAGACAAAGAAATAAAAAGTCAGGATTAAAGACTTATGATCCCACCACATAAATTAGCTAGTGGTGTAAACTTGTGTAAGTCCCTTAATATTTTTGGTCTCAGCTTTATTATCTGTATTGTGGAGAAAAAATTTGTCTCCTTAATTAAATTTATTGTAAGAGCAAACTGTGGAATGGCTTTAGAAATAGACTGAAGAAATAAGGGCCAGCTCAACCTTCCTCATATCTGACTCATTGTTAAATACAATTGAGCACAACCAAAAGGGGAAAGAGGTCTATGAAAGGGAGGAATGGTACCGTGGACAACAACAAAAACAACAACAAATAGTGAAGCAACAACTGCCCCTTTACCTTTCCTCCTCCTGGTTTTCTACTAGTCATCACCAGGATGGAAATGAATGATTTTTAATACAAGAAAGGTAACTAATCCTTCTTGGGTCATTTTTCTCTAGTCTCCAATATTTTAATGCTCTGCTTATTTTTAAGGAGAAATCATAGTATTAGAATCATTGCAGTAAAAGCTGGTCTTAAAGTATCGTCTATAAAACCAGCAACCACTGGCTGTGACAAAAACAAAAAACCAAACCCATTGACGCTGAGTCAATTCTGACTCATAGCAACCCTATAGGACAGAGTAGAAATGCCCCATAGGGTTTCCAAAGAGAGGCTGGTGGATTTGAACTGTTGACATTTTGGTTAGCAGCTGTACCTCTTAACCACTTCACCACCACGGCTCCAGCTGTGACAAGTCATCTCAAATTTTAATGTTCTCTTTCTAACCCCCACCCTCTCACAAGTCCTTGCTCTTCAGAAGCGGTTGTTCTCCTCATTTCTTCATCTTCAAGTAAGTTAGTTGGGACTTATTTCCCCTTAGAACTTGACAGAGACATATGGATATAACTATTTTATCTTTTTATTAAATGTATATTGAGCATTGACCATGTGTTATTTGAAGTGCTTAGGATATATGAGGCAACCAGAAGCTACCAAGATCCCTACCATTCCTTCCTAGTGGAGCTTGTATTACAGCAGGCTGGCAATTAACAAAATATGTAAAAATTAGCAATATAACTAGCAATGTCACTAGAAATGTATTAGTAATAGAAAGTGACAAATGAAAAACAAAACAAAAAGATAAATTAAGGAGGATCAGAAACACTGGGGTCAGGGACAGACTGTAGTATTAATTATACTGATTGGGTTAGGCCTCAAACACAAAGTTGAAATACTTTATTTTACTTATTGGGTCTGTTTTCTAAAAATAGTAAACAATTTTGTGATACCTCAAAATCAAAATACTAATTCATTTCTGACTAGTGAAAAATTTTAAATCAAAGTGACTAAAAAAATTAAACTAACTCAAATATCTTAAATATAATCGTATTATTATTTTCTAAGGTGTGATAAGCACACCTGTTTGCTGTGGGAAATTTTCCACTCACACAGAAACCTGCTTTTTTATTTTGCTCATTGCCACAAAGCTAGATAATCACAAATAGATTTAAAAGAAAATTTATATATGGCATCAAAGGAAATGATGTGGGTGCAAACGTAATTTGAGAAAAAAGCAATAAATAATTAGAACATGAAAATGCTTATTTTAGTGTATAAAAACGGGCTTCCATGTAATGTATCTTAAAAATTCACACAGATGAATATATGTATCCAGGGGCTGCCATAACCAATTACCACATACTTGGTAGCTTAAAACAACAGTAATTTATACTTTCACCTTTCTGGAGGTAGAAGTCTGAAAACAAGTTGTCAGCAGGGCAGTGCTCCCTCAGGAGGCTCTAGATGAGAACCTCTTCTTGCCTCTTCCAGCTTCTGGTAATGGTTGGCATTTCTTGGCATTGATGGCTTGTAGCCAAACCACTTCTATCTCTGTCTCAGTCTTCATATTGCCTTCTTCTTTGTGTGTCTGCCTCTTCTTTTTCTGTATCTCTTATAAGAGCACTTGGCTTTGGATTTAGAAGTGGTCTGGGTAATCCAGGATGATCTTCTCATCTTAAGAACCTTAACATAACTACATCTGCAAAGTCCCTTTTTCCAAATAAGTTCACATTTATAGATTCTGGAGATTAGCATACAGACATATATTTTTTGGGGATCACCATTCAATCTAAAAAAATGTAAACATCCATTAATAATTGGAACATGGAATGTATGAAGTATGAATCTAGGATAATTAGAAGTCATCAAAAATGAAATGGAACACAGAAACATTGATATCCTAGGCATTAGTGAGCTGAAATGGACTGGTATTGGCCATTTTGAATCAGATAATCATATGGTCTACTATGCTGGGAATGACAACTTGAAGAGGAATGATGGTGCATTTGTCGTCAAAAAGAACATTTCAAGATCTATCCTGAAGTACAATGCTGTCAGTGATAAGATAATATCCATATGCCTACAAGGAAGACCAGTTAATAGGACTTATTCAAATTTACCACTAAGGCCAAAGATTAAGAAATTGAAGATTTTTACCAACTTCTGCGGTCTGAAATTGATCAAACATACAATCAGGATGCATTGATAATTACTGGCGATTGGAATATTAAGTTGGAAACTAAGAAGAAGGATAGATAGTTGGAAAATATGGCCTTGGTGATAGAAACGATGCTGGAGATGGCATGATAGAATTTTGCAAGATCAATGACTTCTTCATTGCAAATACCTTTTTTTTTTTTACCAACATAAATGGTGACTATACACATAGACCTCACCAGATGGAATATCTGTAGAAAGAGATGATGGAAAATCTCTATATCACCAGTCAGAACAAGGCCAGGGGCTGATTGTGGAACAGATCTTCAAATTGTTCATATGCAAGTTCAAGTTGAAACTGAAGAAAATTAGAACAAGTCCACGAAAGCCAAAGTATGACCTTGAGTATATCCCCCTGAATTTAGAGACCATCTCAAGAATAGGTTTGATGTGATGAACACTAATGACCGAAGACCAGGCAAGTTGTTGAATGACATCAAGGACATTGTCTTAGTTATCTAGTGTTGCTGCAACAGAAATACTACAAGTGAATGGCTTTAACAAAGAGAAATTTATTTTCTCACAGTTTAGTAGGCTAGAAGTCCAAATTCAGGGCGTCAGCTCCAGGGGAAGGCTTCCTCTCTCTGTCGGCTCTGCAGGTATGTCCTTATTGTCAATCTTTCCCTGGACTAGGAGCTTCTCCACACGGGAACCTGGGGTCCAAAGGACGTGCTCTGCTCCCAGCACTTCTTTCTTGGTGGTATGAGGTCTTGTATCTCTGCTCACTTCTCTCTTTTATATCTCAAGAGATTGCCTCAGGACACAATCCAATCTTGTAGACTGAGTCCTGCCTTAGTAACACAACTCCTGCCCATCCTTCATCGTTAACATCATACAGGCAGGATTTACAACATATAGGAAAATCACGCAATACTGGGAATCATAACCCAGAGAAATTGATACACACATTTTTGGGGGTACATAATTCAATCCATGACAGATATCATACATGAAGAAAGAGGTCATTAAAAAGATAGGAAAGGCCAAAATGGATATCAGAAGAGATTCTGAAACTTGCTCTTGAACATTGAGCATCTAAAGCAAAAGGAAGAAATGATGTAGTAAAAGAGTTGTACAGAAGATTTCAAAGGGCAACTCGAGAAGACAAAGTAAAGTATTATAATAACATGTGCAAAGACCTCGAGATGGAAAACCAAAAGGGAAGAACACCCTCTGCATTTCTCAAGCTGAAAGAACTGAAGAAAAAATTCAAGCCTCGTGTTGCAATATTGAAGGACTCTGGAAAATATTAAACAACTCAGGAAAGAAGATGGGAAGAATACACAGAGTCACTATACCAAAAAAATTGGTCAACGTTCAGCTATTTCAGTAGGTACTGTATGAGAAGGAACCAATGGTACTGAAGAAAGAAGTCCAAGCTGCACTGAAGGCATTGGCAAAAAACAAGGCTTCAGGAATTGACAGAATATCAACTGAGATGTTTCAACAAATGGATGCAGCTCTGGAAGTGCTCACGCTTTTACGCCAAGAAATTTGGAAGCCAGCTACAATTGAAGAGATCCATATTTGTACTCATTCCAAAGAAAAGTGATCCAACTGAATGCGGAAATCATCGAAAAATATCATTAATATCACAGGCAAGTAAAATTTTGCTGATGATCATTCAAAAGTGGCTGCAGGGAACTGCCAGAAATTCAAGAGGGATTCAAAAGAGGACGTGGAACCAGGGATATCATTGCTGATATCAGATGGATCCTGGGTTAAAGTAGAGAATCCCAGAAAGATGTTTACCTGTGTTTTGTTAACTATGCAAAAGCATTTGACTGTGTGGATCATAGCAAATTATGGATAACACTGGGAAGAATGGGAATCAAGAACACTTAATCGTGCTCATGAGGAACATGTACATAGATCAAGAGGCAGCCGTTCAAACAGAACAAGGGGATACTGCATGGTTTAAAGTCAGGAAAGGTGTGCATCAGGGTTGTATCCTTTCACCATACCTATTCAATCTGTATGCTGAGCAAATAATCCAAGAAGCTGAATTATATGAAGAAGAACAAGGCATCAGGATTGGAGGAAGACTCATTAACAACCTGTGTTATGCAGATGACACAACCTTGCTTGCTGAAAGTGAAGAGGACTTGAAGGACTTACTGATGAAGAACAAAGACCACAGTCTTCAGTATGGATTACACATCAACATAAAGAAAACAAACATTTTCACAACTGAACCAATAAGCAACATCATGATAAACAGAGAAAAGATTGAAGTTGTCTAGGATTTCATTTTACTTGGATCCACAATCAACACCCATGGAAGCAGCAAGCAAGAAATCAAAGGACGCATTGCACTGGGAAAATCTGCTGAAAAAGACCTCTTTAAAGTGTTGAAAAGCAAAGATGACACATTTAAGACCAAGATGCCCCTGACCCAAGCCATGGTGTTTTCAATCGCCTTATATGCATGTGAAAGCTGGACGATGAATAAAGAACACCAAAGAAGACTTAACGACTTTGAATTGTGGTGTTGGAGAAAATATTGAACATACCATGGACTGCCAAAAGAAGGAACAAATCTGTCTTGGGAGAAGTACAACCAGATTGCTACTTAGTGGCCAAGATGGTGAGACTATGTCTCACATACTGTGGACATGTTGTCAGGAGGAATCAATCCCTGGAGAAGGACATCATGCTTGGTAAACTAGAGGGTTAGGGAAAAAGAGGAAGATCCTCAATAAGATGGATTGACACAGTGGCTGCAAAATAGGCTTAAGCACAACAATGATTGTGAGGATGGTGCAAAACTGGGGAGTGTTTCATTCTGTTCTGTTGTACACAGGGTTGCTATGAATCGGAACCAACTCAATGGCACCTAACAACGACAACAACAATATTCAATCCAATCCAGGGAATTTGATTCTTATTTTGTTAAACATATTTTTATTTCATGGGTTTATACCTTAAAATCTGCTATGATTTCTAATTATGGCCTATCAACATATGCAATGAAAAATATTTTAGAAAGTAAAATACAGAGTAACAATGTTATTTTGTAAACCACAACATGAACCATCTGAAAATGTTGACTGATTCTTTGTCATACCTTTTACTTTGGAAATAATTGGTTAATTCTGATGAAAACAAAAACATATCTTATGTAAGTGAGTCCAGTTTTCCTTCTCCTCATGAATTTCATTAGTTATTTGGACAACTCTGCACTATTGGATAAAATTAAATGTTACAGAAAATATCAGTAGAAATAAAAGTTAAGAGTGGCACTTTCTTTCTTTTTCTTTTTCTCACAAAGGACAGAAAACAAAAGGAAAGAAACTGGAAACATTATTAAAAAAACAGGAATGAAGAAAGATAAAATTTTAATGCAGTAAAAAGAAACAGGAAAAACAGCATAACTGGAGAAAGGATAAGGAAAAAGTGATGAGCATATAGGCAGTATCTCAGCTATCTGGCATAATCTACTTTTTTCCTGATGTTTATAATAGCTAGTCTAGCTGCCTCAGAAAATGCTGGGTGTTGGAAAACTCTTTCTCCCCTCTGTACATTACAAACCTCTTTACACCTCCAGGACAATCATCTATTATGTACTGATGGCAAGTCAAAAATGGCCATTAGTGAGAGAACAGAAGACCCTCTGACAATTTAGTTACATGGACTGCCACAATAGTCTGCACCGATCACTTCCTTCACTCTTAAAACTTCCCTTTCAGGGCCGAGCTGAGGTCTGTTTTCCACTTAAGGGAGCTGTAATGCATTTGATTGAGTCCCCCTTTTTCTGAGAGTGGCCGGTGTAGATTTATCTGCTCCCTCTCTTCTTTCCCCTGTGTAAGATTACAGAGCTTTTCTTCTTCCACTACAAAACTGTACTTGGGTCCTTTTGTTCTCTCTGTTCTTGAAAAATGAAGAAATACATTACTCCAATGAGAAATTAGAAAGCAAAAGCAAAGTTGCTGATTTAAAACTTCCTGTTTATCCAGGCTCTTTTTTATATCTTTTGAAATAGATGGAAGGTTCTCTGGCAGAAAATATGCCCTCTCTAGGGAATTTTGGCATGTTTAATGAAACCGGTGCTGTTAGATCTATCGAATTCTACATAACTGAGAGGGAAAGCTGCGCTGTCAGTCTCGCTTGCCTTTTACGACGGCTCAAAAATACTATCATAAAAATCAACCTTTTAAAATTACATCGCCAAAGCCACAGCATCCTACTTCATTGTCTGTATTCAATAAAGAATTAAAAGACACATGGTTATTTAGTTTTCAATCTCACCTGAAATCATTGTCTGGTGGTAAAATAAGTCAACGTTGCAGGGAGGAGTTCTGATGGAGACCGATAGTGGATCGTTGCGAGGTCCCTAACGCAGAAGTAAACAATCAACTACATCCTACCAAAGATTCTGCATCTTGAATTTGATCTTTCCAAAGTATGAGTTATATATGGTTGTCATTCTTTCATTTGTCAGTGAATACCACTGGCTTGGAATTTGGTAATAGGAGAATACGAGATATTCAGTATTCTTTCAGTGGCTAGAGAAAGCTACTGCAAGTCGATATTCTATTTCTAGGAGAAATGTTTCTTCTGGGAGTTTGGAAAAAAACATGTAAGAAGGTGCTACGACCTTTGGAAGAGAGGCCCAATCCGAATTCAAGGAGCGGGGTGTTATCTTGGGTTCGGAGCTCTTTGCAGATCTACTTTAAATATTTAGCTATTTTGTTAGGTAATAAGAGTATTACAGCTGTAATCTCTGCTGTGATTTAGAAGAGAATAAATAAGTAGTGATCTGTTTACAGTACATATTAACTAAATACATTCTTTTGCACAATACCTCTTTAGGGATAGACTACATTATTCAGAGGTTTCTATATGTGGAACTGCAGGGATATTTTTAGGCTTCAGTGACACGGAGGTCTTAACTTAAAGTCTATTAGATTAGCAAGACAACATTTCCTGATTACAAATTCCCATTAGTGGTGAGACAACTTCTGAGAAGCACTTTTCACCTTATGGTGCCAGCAACAGGGGAGAATAAATATTCTTGTTTGAAAGTGAATGCCATGTAGAAAGACATGTAGCTGAATTTAAAGAAAAGGTATGAAAAGACTACTGTTTGATGCTGGAGGAATTAAAATATTCTGGAGGAAAAAAAAATCACCGTGTTACTTCATGCTTCCTCAATATTTTAATTGCAAGTTTTTAATGGATAATCTAAGGGCAGTGAATAAAAAAAGCTGATTCTTCGACAGCTTTCAATTTTGATATGTTCATTAAAAACGCAAAAGTTCTGATGCTTTTTCCTGATTCCAAACTACTAGTCTTATTTTTCATTGCTTAGATATTATGTAGATTAAATAAATGTTTCCAAATGTTTGCTGCCCTTCTCTGTGGAAGATATCACCCCCCACCCCCAACACACACACAGAAGACAGTTGCTTGCGACATAGTTGGTTCTAACTCATGATGCCCTCAAGTATTGCAGAGTAGAATTGCACTCCATAGGGTTTTAATGGCTGTTACCATTCAGAAGCAGATCCTAGGTCTTTCTTCTAAGGCACCTCAGGGTGGGTTGGAACTGCCAACATTTCAGTAAGTAGTGGAAAGCTTACCCATTGTCACTACCCAGGGACTAAACTCCCCCTTAAAACACACTCGACTATGTGACTTTTGTTGCTTTCCTTATGGGAAGATTTTACTTCCTTACTCATCGAGTGTAACCTTGTCATGGGACCTGGTTTAGCCAATGAAATACAAAGAGCAGTGATGCATGTCCCTTTCAGGAGAAGGGTGTAAAAACTGTCAGTGGATTGGCCATCTCCCAATCCCTCTGTCAAGGGAATGGCAATGCCTGTATGACGCTGCTCCTTCAGCCTGGATGTGGAACAGTTCTTCAGTTGACCTACAAGACAAATAACTTCTGTTTATTTACGTGACAGACAAACCTTTGTCGTTGGGAGTCATTGAAATTTTGTGAAGTTTCTTGTGTGTGTTGTTGTTATTATTGTTGCTATTTATGTCATGGTAACAATAACCTAGGGAAAGTTAAATGATACAGCATTTTTAGGAATTCTGAATAATTATGCCAAATATCTTTAAACAGGAAGATAGTGTTTAATTATGAAGAAAAAAATGGGCAAAACAATCAATGAGTATTTCTTTTTTTCTTTCATGTTTACAGAATATCCTTACACTTTTGTGAAGATTACACCAATGTTTCACCTCCTCTGTAGCTATAGCCAAATTATTACACAGTTTAAATTTTGAAGTACATTACAATGAGTGTGTGGATGCCCAAAATGATTATCTACTACTCTTACCATTTTTTTTAATCTTTAAAAATCTTTTTCATACATACCAATCCATTTTTTAAAAATATTTCCACCCTATTTGAATAACAGAACTGTACCATTTCCTTTCTTGCATTCTATTATGGAAGTTCTGATCTGCCTCCTCTTTTCCTTTGATTACCCTCAAGTTAGCCAAACCAAAAACTTCTGAATTAAAAAAAAAAAAAAAAAAAAAAGAAAGGCAAAATGTGTGATAGCTCAGTGGACATACAACTGAATAATCAACTGGGCTATAAAATTCTAGTTTGACAGTGTCCTTAAAAAGACATAGATTGTCTATATTTTTGGTTACATATACATCTCCTAGATAAATAGAGAACTCCAAGTTTAGAAAGCATATGAATAGAAAGACACATTTACCCTTCCATATACACATGAGAAAGCTGGACAATGAATAAGGAAGACCAAAAAAGAATTGATGCGTTTGAATTATGGAGTTGGTGAAGAAAATTGAAGATACCACGGGCTGCCAGAAGAAAGAACTAATCTGTCTCAGAGGAAGCACAGCCAGAATGCTCCTTAGAAGGAAGGATAGTGAGACTTCATCTCACTTACTTTGGACATGTTATCAAGATAGGCCAGTTCCTGGAGAAAGACGTAATGTTTGGCAAAGGAGAGGGTCAGTGAAAAAGTGAAGGCTCTCAACAAGATGAAATGACACAGTTGCAGCAACAATGGGCTCAAATAGCATAGATTAAACAACAAAGATTGTGATTGTGGTGCAGGACCAGGCAGTGTTTAATTTTGTTGTATACCATTGCTATGAATTGGAACAGACTCAATGGCACACAACAACATTATGTATATTTTATATATATATATATATATATATACACACACACACACACACACATGGGGCCCTGGTGGTGCAACGTTTAAGAACTCAGCTGCTAACCAAAAGGTCGGCAGTTCGAATCCACCAGCCACTCCTTGGTAAACCCTGTGGGGCAATTCTACGCCGTCCTATAGGGTTGCTATGAGTTGGAATTTGGAATCAACTCAAAGGCAGTGAGATAAATATATATATATATATATATACACACACACACATATATATATGTATATATATATATATAAAACTGACATATATATATGTACATACATATATATATAAAACAATGACTTAAGATAGATGGTTAAAATATGACCAAACATGATGACAGTAAGGAAGAGCAAGTGTTTTATATTAATAAAAGGATGGAGTCACCTCCTAAAAATACTTGTTTAGTATAGTGAAGATTTTTCCAATGTAAATGTCTTACTGATTGCTTTGAATTTCCAATAATTTACAAAATCTGTATATTTATTTGATGTATATGGTTAAGGTTCTTTGATCTTATTTATGGGATATACCATATTTAAGTAAAGACAGCTTTATGGTACCTAAATTACGGTGCTCCAAAGTGAAATAAAAATGAAGAAAATCTACTGTGAAAAAGAAATTCCATCAGTTATATTAGACAGGCATAGAAAAGAGAATTGTGAGGTGATGTAAAAGCAAAGTAAGAAAGAAAGAAAAGAAGACCACTCCAAAAAAAAAAAAGCAAGTAGACGGTTTAAGCTATAAATAATTTGGTCGGGAATACAAAATTCAATAATATGAATTACAAACAATGGCAGAATGTTAAACAGGTGCATAATTCTGAAAGTGTAAAGAAAAGAAGTACAAAGGAATTTCAAATTTGAAGATAACTATGTTGGGAAAAAAGTGAAGACAATGGGAAAAAAAAAAAAAGAAAAAGAAAAATTGCCTCCCCCTATTTTTAGGTCCACTCTCTGAAGTCACAAATAGTAGACCTTTGTTGTTGGTTTTTTTTTCCTTCATTTTCCCATTTGAATCCAATGTGTCACCACTCATCTGTCAATTTGTCTTACTGTGGTGGCTTTTGTGTTGCTGTGATGCTGGAAGCTATACCACCGATATTTTGAATACCAGCATGGTCACTCATGGGATGCTTCCAAACTAAGACAGACTAGGGAGAAGGACCTGGAGATCGCCTTCTAAATAAATAAATAAATAAATAAATAAAGGCCATTTAAAACCTTATGAGTAGCAGTAGAACATTATCTGATACAGTGCCAGAAGATGAGCCCCTCAGGTAGAAAGGCACTCAAATCCGACTGAGGAAGAGCTGCCTCCTCAAAGTAGTGTCAAACTTAATGTCATGGATGATGTCAAACTTTTAGGACCTTCATTTGCTGATGCAGCATGGCTCAAAATGAGAAGAAACAGCTGTAAACATCCACTAATAATTGGAATGTGGAATGTTCAAAGTACAAATCTAGGAAAATTGGAAGGTGTCAAAAATAAAATGGAACACACAAAGATTGATATCCTAAGCATTAGTGAGCTGAAATGGACTGGAATAGGCCATTTTGAATTAGACAATCCCATTGTATACTATGCTGGGAATGACAAATTGAAGAGGAATGGCATCACATTCATCATCAAAAAGAACATTTCAAGATCTATAGTGAAGTACAACGCTGTCAGTAATAGGATGATATCCGTATGCCTACAAGGAAGATCAGTTAATATGATTATTATTCGAATTTATGCACCAACCACTAAGGCCAAAGATGAAGAAAATTAAGATTTTTACTAACTTCTGCAGTCTGAAATTGATCAAACATGCAATCAGGATGCACTGATAATTACTGGTGACTGGAAAGGGAAAGCTGGAAACAAAGAAGAAGGATTGGTAGTTGGAAAATACAGCCTTGGTAATAGAAATGACACCAGAAATAGCATGATAGAATTTTGCAAGACCAATGACTTATTCATCTGAAATACTTTTTTTCAACAACATAAACAGTGCCTGTACACGTGGACCTTGCTGGATGGAATACACAGGAATCAAATCGACTACATCTGTGGAAAGAGATAATGGAGAAGCTCAATATCATCAGTCAGAACAAGGACAGGGGCCAACTGTGGAACATACCAACAATTGCTTATTTGCAAGTTTAAGCTGAAGCTGAATAAAATTAAAACAAATCCATGAGAGCCAAAGTATGACCTTGAGTATATCCCACCTGAATTTAGAGGCCATATCAAGAATAGACTTGATGCATTGAACACTAATGACTGAAGATCAGATGAATTGTGGGATGACATAAAGGACAATATACATGAAGGGAGCAAAAGGTTATGAAAAAGACAGGAAAGAAAGAAAAGATCAAAATGAATGTCAGAAGAGACTCTGAAACTTGCTCTTGAAAGTAGAACAGCTAAAGTGAACAGAAGAAATGATGAAGTAAAAGAGCTGAACAGGAGATTTCAAAGAGCAGTTCGAGAAGACAAAGTAAAGTATTATAATAAAATGTTCAAAGCCCTGGAGTTAGAAAACCAAAGGGAAGAACATGTTCTGCATTTCTCGAACTGAAAGAACTTGGAAAAAAAAAAAAAAATCAAGCCTTGAGTTCCAGTACTGAAGGATTCTAAGGGCAAAATATTGAAGGAAGCATTAAAAGAAGATGGAAGGAACACAGAGTCACTGTATCAAAAATAATTGGTTGATGTTCCACCATTTCAGGAGGTAGCCTATAACTAAGAACTGATGGTACTGAAGGAAGCAGTGCAAGCTGCACTGAAACATTGGTGAAAAACAAGGTTTCAGGAATTGACAGAATAACATTTCAGATGTTTCAACAAACAGATACAACCATGGAAGCTCACCCTTGTCTATGCCTAGAAATTTGGAAGAGAGCTTCGTGGTCAGCCTACTGAAAGAGATCCTTATTTATGTTCTCCCAAAGAAAGGTGATCCCACAGAACATGGAAATTATCGAACAATATCATTATTATACACAAGTAAAATTTTGCTCAAGATAACTCAAAAACAGATGCAGCAGTACATTCACAGGGAACAGCCAGAAGTTCAAGCCAGATTCAGAAGAGGATGTGGAACAAGATATATCACTGCTGATGTCAGATGGATACTGGCTGAAAGCAGAGAATACCAGAAAGATGTTTAGCTGTGTTTTATTGACTATGCAAAAGAATTTGACTGTGTGGATCATAACAAATTATGGATAACATTGCAAATAATGGGAATTCCAGAGCACTTAATTGTGCTCATGCAGAACCTGTACACAGGCAGTCGTTCAAACAAAACAAAGACATGTTGTGTGGTTTAACATCAGAAAAGCTGTGCTTTCACTATTTAATCTGTATGCTGAGCAAATAATCCAAGATGCTGGACTATATGAAAAAGAACGCTGCATCAAGATTGGAGGGAGACTTGTTAACAACCTGCCATATGCAGATGACACAACCTTATTTGTTGACAGTGAAGAGGACTTGAAGCTGATGAAGAATCAAAGACTACAGCCTTCAGTATGGATTATACCTCAGTATAAAGAAACAAAAAGAAAACAAAAATCCTCACAACTGAATCAACAAGCAACATCATGATAAACTACCAAAGTTGTCAAGGATTTCATTTTACTTGGATCTACAATCAATGCTCAGGGAAGCAGCAATCAAGAATTCAAATGACATGTTATTGCATTGTGTAAATCTGCTTCAAAAAACCTCTTTAAAGTGTTAAAAAGCAAAGATCACTTTGAGGACTAAGGTGTGCCTGACCCAAGCCATGGCACTTTCAATCACCTCATATGCTTGCAAAAACTGGATATTGAATGTGAAATACCAAAGAATAATTAATGCCTTTGAATTATGGTGTTGACAAAGAATATTGAATATACCGTGGACTACCAGACGAACGAACAAATCTGTCTTGGAGAAATATGGGCAGAATGCTTCTTAGAAGCAAAGATGGCAGGCCTTTGTCTCAGGTACTTTGGACATGTTGTCAGGAGGGACCAGTCCCTTGAGAAGGACATCATGCTTGGTATAGCAGAGCATCAGTGAAAAAGAGGAAGACCCTCAATGATTTGGATTGACACAGTGACTACAACAATTGGCTAAAACATAGCAATGATTGTGAGGATGGCACAGAAACATGCAGTGTTTCATTCTGTTGTCCATAGGGCCACTTTGAGTCAGAACTGACTCGAGGGCACCTAACAACAGCAAAATTTCAAATTCATGTAAACTTGTATCTATTTTTATTATATTGTGACTCAAAATATTGCATCATACCAACTCTGACGGTGTAGTGGTTAAGAGTTACAACTGCTAACTGAAAGGTAGGCAGTTTGAATCCACCAGGTGCTCCTTGGAAACACTATGGGGCAGTTCTTCTCTTTCCTATAGGGTCACTATGAGTCGGAATCAACTCCATGGCAACGGGTTTGGTTTTGGTTTTATCTTTAGGTCAGCTGGTTAATAAAACACAGGGCTTCATGACTGTTCAATTTCCTATTCATAGCATATCCTCATGAAATGAGACCGTTTACAGTATTGGTTTATATTTTGCTGGAGTATTGCAGATTCTATCCAAAATCACACAGCACTCAGGGTGATTCGTCCTGTTACTTTTTTAGAGACCGATTTTTCACTTTGGCAGGAAATATAGTCAAATCCACATGACACTGAAGTATATTTCAAGAAAGATATTTTTAAAAAAAGGGAGACATATGACTTAGTAAAATTCTCTCTCTTCCTAAGATGCCATTTCTTGTTCTTACATTTGTAATATGATGGTTAGTTTTTATTCTGTTTCCTTGGTTTCTTTTTCCCTGCTACCTTCTTAATATTTATGTTCATTTTAAATGGCTCCATTTCCTTCTCTTCTCTTAATCACGTTTCCTCTGAGTTACCTCATCCAACCATACTCCTTCTCTTGTTTTGTTAAGAAAATAGGTGTTTTATGAAGAACCATTCCAAGAATTTTAAATGTATCAAAATTTTTTTGAGTTATTTCTGTAAGAAACAAAGTTGTTCCTCCAAATTCATATCAATAAATACCCCCATATTTGGGTAAAATCCTAACAATCATAGTAGTATGAGAAAATTCAGTTGAGTCTAGTTATAGAAAGCTTTGGAAATATTTCTCTATTGTGATTGTAATATAGATAGATAGCTGATAGATAGATAGATAACTGATATGGAATCAGCTCTGACTCATGGTAACCTTATGTGCAAAAGAATGAAATGTTCCATGGTTCTGAGTCACCCTCATAATCACCAGCGTGTTTCAGGCTGTCATTGAAACTACTAGGCCAATCGATTGCACCAAGGGTCTCCTTGCCCATGTAGGCCCTCTACTTCACCAAATATGATATCCTCCTCCAACAGTTGATCCCTCCTGATGATGCAGCCAAAGCAAGTGAGTTGGAAAATGTTGTGCTGTGATCTGTAAGGTTTTCTTTGGCTAATTTTTGTAAGTAGATTGTCAGGCCTTTCTTTCTAGCCTGTCTTAATCTGGAAGCTCTGTTGAACCTCTTCACCATGGATGACTTTGCTGTTATTTGAAATACCAGTGACATGGCTTCCAACACCATAGCAACGCGCAAACCACCATACTATGACAAACTGACAGAGACAGCTGGGAGATTGTTATAGTAGATTTTTAACTTAATTATTTTTTTCAGGGGCAATATTTGATGAGTCTTCCAAAGGAGGCAGTTTACTTTAAAAAAAATTTGGACTGTGATTAATAGAAGTGAAAATGTATTTAAATTTCAAGAATCACCTAACCTGCATCATTGCATAGAAGTACTTGAAGTGAGAAAGAAAGAGAAAATTTTTGAATAAAGAAATAGAAAAATGCAAAGTCCAGGAGGTAGCGTAGGAGAAACTTTGTGGAACTGCAGAGGGAAGTCAGAAGTTGCTCTCAGAAGCTTCATGCTGTCAAGAATACCATTTCTTTGAAGTTCCTTCAGATCCATGCCAAATAATATGAAGAATAATTGTGTGAGGAGGTAACACATAGCTTCTAATGGATCCAAAGTCCAGAAAGACACACATATACTACCTTTTAATTGTCTCTTAACAACATAATCAAGTTGAAAACATAGACTGGATCAGCAGAGATAATGTTAGATAAAACTAAGCCCAGAGAATGAACTTTCCATGTCAACTTCCCTGAGGTACTAGACATGTACTAGCCCAGGGAGTATATGATTACACAGTAGGATCCAGTGTGATTTAGAAAAGGCTATTACCTCTAAAGTTTGGAGATGCATCAGTCTCACTTAAGAATGTCTCTAGGAGGGCGGGGCAAGATGGCGCTCTAGGCAGAAGCACCACGCAGTTCCTCAACAGCAAAGATCTGAAAAACTAAGCCTAACAGAGAATCAACAATCCTGAAACCCTAGAACATCAAATGAAGAGATAAAGAACTCAGCTAAACACCAAACGGAGTGAGAATACTGAAAGAGAACGTAGAGCGAGAAGAGACTCATGCAGAGATTCCCCACCAGCAAACGGGAGAACGGGAGAGCAGCCTCTCGGAGCGTCCAGTGGGAGACGGAACGACCGGTAAATTGCGGTGTGCGCTTTCCCACCTCCCTCCCCTCTCCGCCTCAGCTGGGGCTCCCCTGCTTCCCATGGCCAGGGTCCCTGGGCCGGGGGGTGCCGGTGCTTGGATTCCATGTGTCCGGGCTGGTGGCTCTCTGACAGCCGTTTGTTGGCTGCTGGCGTAGCTTTTTCTGCCACCTCCTCCTCCTTTTGCTCGAGTGCCTGGTTCTGAGTGCCGTCTTTGCTCTCTCCTGCAGGGCTGTGGGGCTGCACTTGGGCGTGTGGCTGCTTCCAGGTCTGGGCTGCCGCGCTGGTGAGATCCTGGGACATTTGTTCATTCGCCCCTCTGCTTCCCGTGGCCGCAGTCTCTTCACTGGGGTCTGTGGGCTGCTTAGATTCTGCGTGCCTGGGCGGGCAGCTCTCTAGGTGCCGTTTGTTGGCTGCAGGTGCTGCTTTTTTTTTTTTTTCTTTTTTTTTTTTCTCCTGCTTCTTTTGGTTTCTCACTTGCCTCTCGCCACCTCCCCCTCCTTTCACTCGGGTGCCTGCCTCCTTGCACCCTTTTAGCTCCTTTCTGAAGGTCCCCAGAGCGCAGGTAATCTGTGATATACGCTTTCCACTCTCCACCCTTCTTCACTCACACTCGGCCTCCTCTGTTTTACACGGACACAGTCTCTTGTCCAGAAACACCAGCCTGCACTGGCTGGCTCTCTGAGTGCCATTCATTGACTGCTGGGGTTGCTTTTTTTTTTTTAATTTAATTTTTTTTCTTTTTTGATTCGTTTTGTTTTCTTTCCCTCTTTTTCCCTTTTGTCTTTCTTCGTTGCTTAATTTCTCATCTCTCTATCTCTTCCTTCTCTTTCTGATCCCTGAATACCAGGCGATGTATGCCTCTGCACCTTCTGGCCAGGCTGTGCTGTGAAACCTGAGACCGACTCCCCCAAACCTCATAGCTGCATCAGTGGGATCCCTGGGAACTTTGCAGTTCTTTAACTTTTCTGATTTTTATTTGTTCATTCTTTCTTTTTCTTTCTCTTCCCCCTTCTGGTTTTCTCCATCCCATAGTCTCTCATCTGTCCATTCCAATGACAAGCTCCGCTAGCATTCTTTTATGTTTGTATGTTTTCACGCCTGCTCCTCTCTCCTCTCTCCCATATCCAGCTTAGCTTCACACATAACCGTCCCCCTGATGCATCCTGCCTACCTGCACCATGCACTTGACATCACGCCACCAAGCTGTGCAGGCACGTCCTATTAGAACCTGCCCAGCACTGACTACCGACCGTCCTGGTGGCTGCGGTGAGTGCCACAAACAACCCGTCCAGTGGCTCCTCTTCAGCTAGATCTGCCAAGCTCTACCACAAGGACGAAACAAAAAAAATCTACAATCAATAAAAGAGAGACATATCTACTGAATTCCCCGAAAACAGCAAACATTATCAAAACATTTACAAAAACAAGAAAAGATGGCTCCAATAGGCGTCCAAATTAAAACACCAGATAACTCTCCTGTGGAAGAAAATGCACTAGAAGTACCTGATACGGAACTCAAATCACTAATACTCGAAATTTTCCAAGAACTGAGGCAAAAAGCTGACAAACATGAGGAAAAAATAGACAAATTTATGGAAAATACAGACAAAAAATTGGAAGAATTCAGGAAGATGATGCAGGAACAAAATGCCAAAATAAATTCACAACTCGAAATTATACAAAAACAACAATTAGAAATCCAAAAGATGAACAACAAGATTTCAGAAATGGACGGTGTCATAGAAGGGCTGAGAAGTAGATTTGAAACCGTGGAAGACAGGATCAGTGGAACTGAAGACAAACACTTGGATACAACTCTGTTTCAGGAAAACTCAGAAAAAAGAACAAAGAAAAATAAAGAGAACCTGAGAGTTATGTGGGACAAAATTAAAAGCAAAAACTTACGAGTGATTGGCATCCCAGAACAGGGGGAGAAAACAGAAAACACAGAGAGGATCATTGAGGAACTGCTGACAGAAAACTTTCCCAATATCATGAAAGATGAAAAGCTGGCCATCCAAGAAGCTCAACGAACCCCATATAGAAGAGACCCCAAAAGAAAATCACCAAGACATATCATATTCACACTCACCAAAACTAAAGACAAACAAAGAATCCTGAGAGCAGCTTGTGAAAAACAAGAAGTCACATACAGAGGAGAAACAATAAGACTAAGTTCAGATTATTCGGCAGAAACCATGCAGGCAAGAAGGCAGTGGGATGACATATATAAAATCTTGAAAGAAAAAAATTGTCAGCCAAGAATAATATATCCTGCAAAACTCTCGTTCAAATTTGATGGTGAAATTAGGTCATTTCCAGATAAACAGAAACTAAGGGAATATGGAAAAGTCAAACCAAACTTACAAGAATTATTAAAGGGAGTTCTTCGATCTGAGGACAAATACCTTCAACCCTCAGGCAGGACCTAGGACCTAGGATGCAGGTTCATATGAACCAGATACCATTCTAGGAAATGAACTATTGAGGACTATCCAAAAACAAAATAAATATAACAGGGAATCAGAGCAATCAATCAAAGGATGACAACAACATCAAAACAATGAAAGAGGGGAAAACGGCATAGGTATAGAACCTTCTAATGGAGAGGAAGGCAGGCGATACCAAGTAAGGGTAGACTGCTTCAAACTTATAAAGATAAGGGTAAAATTCATGGTAACCACAAAGAAAGTTAACAAACCAACTCATAAAAATAAAGACAAAAACAAAGTCTCAGCAAAAACAAAACCTACAAAAACAAAAGAAATGAAGATAAAATCCACAAACAAAAGTAACTCAGCACAGGACAGTAAGAAGAACAAAGAAAACTTCAGCACCACAAAAAAAAACCCACTACAAAATGACAGCAACAAACTTTCATCTATCAATAATTACACTGAATGTAAATGGACTCAATGCACCCATAAAGAGACGGAGAGTGGCAGAATGGATAAGAAAACAGGATCCATCAATATTCTGTCTACAAGAGACACACCTTAGAAACAAAGATGTGAATTTATTAAAAATCAAAGGTTGGAAAAAAAAATAGCAAGCTAACAACTACCAAAAAAGAGCAGGAGTGGCAATTCTAATCTCAGATAAAATAGACTTTAAAACAAAATCTACCATAAAAGAGAAAGAAGGAAACTATATAATGATTAAGGGGACGATCCATCATGAAGACATAACCATAATAAACATCTATGCACCCAATGAAAGGGCACCAAAATACATAAAAAAAACTCTAACAGCACTGAAAAGAGAAATTGACAGTTCCACAATAATAGTAGGAGACTTCAACACACCACTCTCAGTAAAGGACAGAACAACTGAAAAGAAACTCAGCAAAGATCCAGAAGACCTCAAGGACACAATCAGCCAACTGGACCTCGTAAACATATATAGAACAATCCATCCAACCGATGCAAAGTACACATTCTTTTCCAATGCACATGGAACGTTCTCCAGAATAGACCACATCTTAGGCCACAGAGCAATCCCCAACAAGATCCAAAACGCTGAGATAATTCAAAGTATCTTCTCTGACCACAATGCCATCAAGGTAGAAATTAACACTAGAAAGAGCAAGGAAAAAAAATCAAATACATGGAAACTGAATAATACTCTGCTTACACATCAATGGGTAATAGAAGAAATCAGAGATGGAATTAAAAAATTCCTAGAATCAAATGAAAATGAAAACACATCATACCATAACCTTTGGGACCCAGCAAAGGCAGTCCTCAGAGGACAATTTATAGCAATAGATGTACATATCAAAAAAGAAGAAAGGGACAAAATCAAAACATTAACTACACAACTCAAACAAATAGAAAGAGAACAGCAAAAAAAGCCTACAACCACCGGAAGAAAGGAGATAGTAAAGATCAGAGCAGAAATCAATGAAATAGAGAACAGAAAAACAATAGAAAGAATCAACAAAACCAAAATTTGGTTCTTTGAAAGAATCAACAAAATCGACAAACCACTGGCCAGACTGACAAAAGAAAAACAGGAGAGGGCACAAATAACCCAAATAAGAAATGAAATGGGGGACATTACAAGAGACCCAACCAAAATAAAAAGGACTATAACAGAATATTATGAAAAACTATATTCCAACAAATTTGAAAACCTAGAGGAAATGGATAAATTTCTAGAAACACACAGCCTACCCAAACTACAACAAAATGACATTGAAAATCTGAACAGACCCATAACAGGAGAAGAGATTGAAAAGGTAATAAAAAAACTCCCAACCAAAAAAAGCCCTGGCCCAGATGGCTTCACTGGAGAATTCTACAAAACATTTACAGAAGAGCTTGTACCAATTCTACTCAAGCTATTTCAGAGCATAGAAGAGGAAGCAACACTTCCAAATTCATTCTATGAAGCCAGCATAACGCTGATAGCAAAACAGGCAAAGCCATCACAAAAAAAGAAAATTACAGACCAATATCTCTCATTAATACTGATGCAAAAATTCTGAACAAAATTCAAGCCAATAGAATTCATTATCATATCAAAAAAATAATACACCACGACCAAGTAGGATTCGTACCAGGTATGCAAGGATGGTTTAACATTAGAAAATCCATCAGCATAATTCACCACATAAATAAAAGGAAAGAAAAAAATCACATGATCATCTCAATTGACGCAGAAAAGGCATTTGACAAAGTCCAACACCCATTCCTAATAAAAGCTCTCAATAAAATATGGATAGAAGGGAAATTTCTCAACATAATAAAGGGCATCTATGCAAAACCAACAGCCAACATCATTCTTAATGGAGAGAGGCTGAAAACATTCCCCTTGAAAACAGGAACAAGACAAGGATGCCCTTTATCACCACTCCTATTTAACATTGTGCTGGAAGTTCTAGCTAGAGCAATAAGGCAAGAAAAAGAAATAAAGGGCATCCAAATTGGTAATGAAGAAGTTAAACTCTCCCTGTTTGCAGATGATATGATACTATACATAGAAAACCCTAAAGACTCCACGAGAAATCTCCTGGAACTAATAGAAAGATTCAGCAGAGTAGCAGGATACAAGATAAACATTCAAAAATCAGTTGCATTCCTATACACCAGTAAAGAGAACGATGAAAAGGAGATGAGGAAATCAATACGATTTTCAATAGCCCCTAAAAAGATAAAATACTTAGGTATAAATCTGACCAGGAATGTAAAAGACCTATACAAAGAAAACTACAAAACACTGCTGCATGAAACCCAAAGGGATCTACATAAATGGAAAAACATACCATGCTCATGGATAGGCAGACTCAACATTGTGAAAATGGCAATTCTACCTAAATCAATTTACAAATACAATGCAATCCCGATCCAAATACCAACAACATTCTTCAAAGAGATGGAAAAACTAATTATTAACTTTATATGGAAAGGGAAGAAGCCCCGAATAAGTAAAGCACTACTGAATAAGAAGAATAAAGTTGGAGGACTCACACGACCTGACTTGAGAACCTACTATACAGCTACAGTACTCAAAACAGCCTGGTACTAGTCCAACAACAGACACATTGACCAATGGAACAGAATTGAGAACCCAGATGTAAATCCATCCACCAACAGTCACCTGATTTTCGACAAGGGCCCAAAGTCCACCAAATGGGGAAAAGACAGTCTTTTTTACAAATGGTGCTGGCAAAACTGGATATCCATTTGCAGAAAAATGAAACAGGACCCATACCTCACACCATATACAAAAACTACTTCAAAATGGATCAAAGACCTGAATATAAAGCCTAAAACTATAAAGTTCCTAGAAGAAAAAATAGGACCAAAACTTCAGGCCTTAATACATGGCATTAACAAGATACAAACCATAAACATCAACACACAAAACCCAACAGATGAACTAGATAACTGGGATCTTCTAAAAATCAAACACCTATGCTCTTCAAAAGACTTCACCAAAAGAGTAAAAAGAGAACCTACAGACTGGGAAAAAATTTTTGGACAGTACAAGTCAGACAAAGGTCTAATCTCCATAATCTACAAGAAAATCCAACACCTCTACAACAAAATGACAAACAATCCTATCAAAAAATGGGCAAAGGAAATGAACAGACACCTCACCAAAGAAGACATTCAAATGGCCAACAGACACATGAGGAAATGCTCGCGTTCACCAGCCATTAGAGAAATGCAAATTAAAACCACAATGAGATACCATCTCACCCCGGCTTTACTGGCACGAATCAAAAATACTGGAAATAACAAATGTTGGAGGGGCTGTGGGGAGATGGGAACTCTTATACACTGCTGGTGGGAATGCAAAATGATACATCCATTTTGGAAAATGATATGGCATTTCCTCAGAAAGCTAGAAATAGACATACCATTCGATCCAGCAATCCCACTCCTAGGAATATATCCTAGAGAAATTAGAGTCGTCTCTCGAATAGACATATGCACACCTATGTTCATGGCAGCATTGTTCACAATAGCAAAACGATGGAAAGAACATAGGTGCCCATCAACAGATGAATTGATAAACAAACTATGGTACATACGCACAATGGAGTACTATGCAACGAGAAAGAACAACAATGAATCTGTGAACCATGTCATAACATGGATGAAACTGGAGGACATTATGCTGAGTGAAATAAGTCAATTACAAAAGGACAAATATTGTATGAGACCTCTATTGTAAAAACCCATGAAAAAATTCACATGCAAAATGTAACAATCCTTGTTGGTTACCAGGGATGGGAGGGGGGGTGAAAATACTAAATAGGTAATAGATAAGTGGTATCTTGGGTGAGAGGTGAGACAGTACACAGTACAAGGGAAACTAACACAACCTGCACAAGGAAAGGTCATGGAGGCCCCATGGACACATCCAAACTCCCCGAGGGACTGAGTTGTTGGACGGAGGGCTCTGGGGACCATGGTCTCGGGGAACATCTAGCTCAGTTGGCATGACACGACTTGTAAAGATAATGCTCTACATTCTACCTTGGTGAGTAGTGTCTGGGGTCTTAAAAGCCTGTGAGCGGCACTGGTCTCATCCCTTCAGGAGCAAGGGAGAGTGAAGAGAACAAGATACAATGAAAAGATTAGTCCAAAGGACTAATTGACCACAGCTACCAAGACCTCCACCGGACTGAGTCCAGTACAGCTAGATGGTGCCCGGCTACCACCGCTGACTGCTGTGACCAGGATCTCAACAGAGGGTTCTGGACAGAGCTGGAGAAGAATGTAGAGCATAATTCTAACTCCCCCCCCCCAAAAAAAAAGACCAGATTTACTGGCCTAAAGGAGACTGGAGAAACCTCAAGAGTGTGGCCCCCAGACACCCTTTCAGCTCAGAGGTTCACAGTTCAGCCTGGGAGTGGACAGCCCAGTGAAACTAAATGAGGCTAACGAGGTACAGGAGTCCAGTGACAAGGGCCAGAAGGCAGAGGGGGAGTAGGAAGCTGATGATAAGGAACACAAGTTGAGTAAGGATACTGTTGATGTGTTGTGAGATTGTTAACCATTGTTATAGGGCAAAATTTGTAGTAACTGTTAAATGGGAGGCTATTTTGTCCTGTAAGCCTTCATCTTGGGCGAGAATGGCAGCACAATTTGAAGGGCATAGTCAATGTCACTTAAATGTGTACGTAAAAAGTTTTGAAATGGTGTTATCTTTAGCTATGTGTATTTTCACCAAAAAAAAAAAATTAAAAAAGCTGAGAATTCAGAGGGTTAAAATGTTGTGGGGTTGTTAACCAAAGTCATAAAACAGCATGTGTACTACTGTTAAACATGAGAAACTGTTTGTTCTGTAAGCCTTCACCTGAAGTACAATAAAATATTAAAAAAAAAAAAAAAGAATGTCTCTAAATATATCCAACTGCATCTAGGCATACATTTCTTATCTATCATAATAGAAGCATATGAAGGCTTTTTATCACCACTGAAGATTTTTCAACTTGAATAGGTTGTTATATACTCATGCATGAAGCCCAAAACCCTAAATAATTTCTCCAAACGTGGCTAGCTCAACATCGGCAAGCTTATTTACAATATGGTCTGATTTTACATGTGTGTTCTACTGAAGAAACACACATTAACAATGACAATGGAATAGAAAAGGACGTACAAGTGATATCTATGAAGATAAATAAGTAAAAACAAGTTTTTTGTCCTATTTTTTATAAACCTTCATCCACCCAAATCCTAGTATTTTCTGCTTTTCTGATTTACAACCAGTAAAATGTGTAGAATCTGAGGCATATGAAGAAGAGCTTTCCAAAGTAAACCAGCTGCAAAATGTATTTTTTAGACTCACTTGGGAGAAGGGCCCAGTTTTCCATCCTCAATCTTCTAAGAAACTGCACAAATAACCATTTTCTTTATAAATATGAAATCAGGCAGAGATTTAAAACATACTTATTTTAGTGTGTGCATAGTTTACATACAAATATGTTCAAACTCAATCACCTGATAAAATTAAAGGTTTCTAGGGTCGGGTATGATATCCTTAGGTACATAAAAATTAGTAAGACCTAGCACACGAAAGAGAAGATTTAACAGAAATGCATAAACCTCAGATACAATCTAAAGTGTAGATAATATAAGAAGCTTTATAATTAATTGGGGGAGGTGGATCCCTGGAGGTGTAATGGTTAAACGCTCAGCTGTTAACTGAAAGGTTGGAAGTTCAAACACACCAGCAACTCTGCAGGAGAAAAGCCCTGCTCTGGTACACGTTATGGTGTAGGAAACCCTATGGGGAAGTTCTACTCTATCATACAAGGTCGCTATGAGTTGCAATCAACACAACTGCACACCACAACAACATAACGAACAAAGCTTTTGAATTGACCCTTTACAGTGAAGACCATTTGGCCAGATCGTGTTTAAGGAATTCTTGTTACAGGAGCAGAATGAACAAAGGCATGATAGAGTCAGATGGATGGATGAATGGATGGATGGATAAATGGATAGGTGGATGAATAAATGGAATGGTGAACGGATGAATCGATGGATTGATGGAAAATGGATGGGTGAATGGGTGGAGAGTTTTAGCTTTATTTGATGGAAAACAAACACCATTGAAAATGTTTAAGTGAGGAGAAGGGAAGAATGAGTATGGGATGCTGGAGGCAATGGCCTGTGCAGAGGTATTCTTCAGAAGCATAAATGTATCTATATCCTAAAATGAATTGAAAAGGAGAGGAAAAAGTAAAAATATTGTTCCAAGATTTTAACCAGATTTTCTAGAAAAAAAAATAAATCTTTAACAAAAAATAGCTATTCTAGGAATGACTGAAGACGTGGATTTGGGGATCATCTGAACAGTGGTGATATCAGAAGCAATGGAAAGTGATCAGATGATCATTTATGATAATAAAAGTAACTGTCACTTACTAAACCCTTACTATGAGCCACTGTGGAGCCCTGGTGGCACAGTGGTTAAGAGTACAGCTGCTAACCAAAAGGTCAGCAGTTTGAATCCACCAGCTACTCCTTGGAAACCTTGTGGGGCAGTTCTACTCTGTCCTAAAGCGTCACTATGAGTCAGAATTGACTTGATCGCAATGGATTTTTTGAGTATGAGCCACTGTAAGGTTCCTGGGTGGCACAAAGGGTTTGCACTACAGTACTAACCTAGAGATTGTCAGTTTGAACCCACCCAGCCGCAACACAGAAGAAAGTTCTGGTGATCTGTTTTCATAAAGATTCCGGCCAAGAAAACACTATGGAACAATTCTACTCGGCATCACACTGGGATGACATGAGTTGGAATCAACTAGATGGCAACAGTTTTGTGTTTGTTTTCTTTTTTTTTTTTGATGTTCCATTGTGCTTAGTGCTTTACATGTTAATTTACTACTTCTCACAACAGTCTTTGACACTGGTATTATCACCTGTCCTCCTACACCATTTATAGAGGTGGAAGTAGTGCTCAGAAAGTTTAGATAATTGCCCAAATTTACGTAATTAGTCAGTTTGACAGATCTGAAGTTTGTCTGACCAAAGACTCAAATTATTTTCAGTACATCTGCTTGCTTCTTTCTCAAAGCAAATAGCTTAGCAAGATAAAAGAACATAACAAAAACATGGGGCCCATTCATACGTTGTGGAACCAAGTTGGTGGGGGGAGGGGGCAACAGAAGAGATAATGACCTAGTTAGAAAAGTGAGAAAAAAAAATCAGATGTTTTGTGCAT
Organism: Dugong dugon; assembly: GCA_030035585.1. Lineage (NCBI taxonomy): Eukaryota > Metazoa > Chordata > Mammalia > Sirenia > Dugongidae > Dugong > Dugong dugon. The sequence continues at coordinate 35,496,258 of CM057460.1, read as the reverse complement.
CACTAAAGCATGAGGGAATACATGTTTCACGGAAGGAGGGAGACAAGATGCTTGAGGGAAGTAACGCAAATGATTATTGTAAATGATCAAGAGACACAGATCAAGCAAGAGAAAAGACCCTTCATGTGGTGACATGTAGGATTTTTAGGGGGGGGTGTGTGTGACAAATTTCAAGATACATTAATGTGATTGCCACCAAAGCAGCCATTCCTAAATATGGGCTATCATGGCGCCATTTAGAACTCTTTAAGTTATCATCACTTTCAACGGTGTTTCTCAGTAACACAGACATCAACTTATTTTAACTTTTTCTAATAAAACAAACCAGAAAAAGACTGACTGGAACAAATGATGGGAATTATGACATTGAGATCTTGACTGAGATGACAGTTGAGGGGAATAAGTTAATACTGAACCTGGGGTTGACTCTGTTTTGTTATTTACTAGCTGGTGAATGCAGGCACTGACTTAAATTCACCGTTGCTCAATTGCCCCACTTATAAAATGAGGATAATAATGGCAGTCTAGAAACAGAGTTGTGTGGTCATACTGAAAAAAAAAGTTATACAAATTGGTAAGTATTAAAAAAAAATACAAGCTTTTGTTACTGTCCCTGCACGCCAGTTTCTTTTTTCTTTCTCTTTTCTTTTTTTTCTGTTTGTTTCTATAACCAAATCATGGCCTTAGAGGGAATACAGGTTTCCCCCGTTATCTGAAAGTAGAGAATTCCTATGAAAACTTTCATAAGCCAAAACGGTGTAAAGTGAGGAAACGATTACAATTAACGTATATGGAAAAAAATTCCGAACTTGCCCAGACCCAAAAAATAACCTACCAAATTACATATGAAACCTCAAATAACACTGACAGATAGTGCTCACAGATACAGTTCAAAGCTATGGTGGTTTGATGCAGATGCAGAGTGCAGTTCCTGGGGAAGGAGCTTGGTGACACCACTCTTGCTGCTCCAGGTGTGTGCTGCGTCTTTACAACAGCTGGATGCAAAACAAATACTTAACGCTAGTTTCGCTTTTTTCGTAAAGGCGAAAATCTTCAGATTTCTTTTGGTTAGCGAAAACAAGTACTCATGTAAGTCTTTGATAAAATCGAAGTGACTTAAAAACCGATCTTTCGAAATGCCAGGCATACCTGTATTTGAAAAACAAATACAAATGGAAGAATGTCTTTTTCCCTGTCTTAACATTTTCTTTTTTTATTTAGTAGCTAAAATCTCACCAAAGGAAAAATAGGTCAGTTGGAGAACATAGGTTTTTATTAAAGCAATAAGAAATTATAGGACATAAAAAAACCTGTAGTGTGTTATGGAATCATATATCATTTTCAATGGAGTTTTAATATATGTTTAGATTATTTTTAGAACTAGATACTCCAACAATAAGACCAAAACTGACACATTGCCCAAAGTTATAAATAAAGAGTATAATTTGGTGTGATTTTTCTTTCAAACTATGCATGAATTACATCACATCTTATGAAAAAATCACTCTGATCGATGTTTTTCATACATGAGAGAAAGACGTCCTTGTAAAGAACACATAACATTTTATAATTTCCTACTGGCTCTCTGATACTTGTGTTATTGTTGAGTATTTCTCCCCTGCAAAATGCAGATTAATGATAGGAAATTTCAGTGTTTGATATTCTGTAGTGCTATACTGAAGTTCCTTTAATCATCGTATTTTATAGATTAGACTAGGGTCCATTCTCGAATTATTTTTTTCTCCAGCAATTTAACATTGTGGTTGGCTTGCACACTTGTAATTAGAAAATGACTTACGAAAGTGCACCACAAACAAGACGCCTACACCCCTCGGCAACCAGTACTAGTGACTAGTGTCAGTAACAATACAATGTCAAAACAGTATAATTACTGTAACAACTACTCTCGTTTTACTTTTAATAGCTAGTTAGACATGCAGTTTTATTTGGTATTCCAAGGGAAGTGATACCTGGATCAGAAGAAGAGTGAAACAATGTTACTGCACTTTGCAAATTTATTTTTTATTGTTGTAGTTTAAAAGAAGTTTACCGTTCAAGTTAGTCTCCCATACAAAATTTTATACATACATTGTTATGTGACCCTAATTGCTCACCCCTTTCTGAGACAGCACACTCCTCCTTTCCGCCCGATTCCCCATGTTCATTCAACCAGCTCTTAACCCTCTCTGCCTTCCCATCTCACCTCTGGACAGAAGCTGCCCCTTCGATCTCTTGTATCTACTGGACTAAGAGACACACTCCGCATGAGTATCACTTTATGTCCCACAGTCCAGTCCAATCCCTGTCTGAAGAGTTGGCCTCAGAAATTATTATAGTTTTGGGCCGATAGAGAATCCAGGGGCCATGCTTTCCAGTCTCAGTCAGACCATTAAGTCTGGTCTTCTTACTAGAATTTGAGTTCTGTACCCCTTCTTTCTGCTGCTCCATCATGGACTCTCTGTTGTGTTCCCTGACAGGGCTGTCATGGGTGGTAGCCAGGCACCATCTAGTTCTTCTGGTATCAGGCTGATGAAGTCTCTGGTTTATGTGGCCCTTTCTGTCTCCTGGGCTAATACTTTCCTTGTGTCCTTAGTGTTCCTCGTTCTCCTTTACTCCAGGTGGTTGGAACCAATTGATGGGTCTTAAATGGCCGGTTGCAAGCTTTTAAGACCCCAGACACCACTCACCAATGTAGGATGCAGAACATTATCTTAATAAACTTTGTTATGCCAGTTGACCTAGATGTCCCCTGAAAGCATGGTCCCCAGAACCCTACCCCTGCTACTCTGTCTCTCAAGGTATTTGATTGTATTCAGGAAACTTCTTAGCTTTGGTTTAGTCCAGTTGTGCTGACTTCCCCTGTAGTGTGTGCTGTCCTTCCCTTCACCTAAGGTGATTCTTACTTCCTATCTAGTTAGTAAATAACCCTCACCCTCCCTCCCTACTCTCATAAACATCAAAGAATGTTTCCTTCTGTGTTAAACCTTTTCTTGAGTTCTTATAATAGTGGTCTTATGAAATATTTGTCCTGACTAAATTCACTCAGCATAGTAAGTTCCAGCTTCCACCATGTTATATGATGTTTCACAGCTTCATTGTTGTTCTTTACCATTGCGTAGTATTCCATTGTGTGGATATACCATAATTTGTTTCTCCATCCGCCCATTGATGGGCGCCTAGGTTGTTTCCATCTTTTTGCTATTGTGAACAGTGGCGCAGTGAACATGGGTGTGCATATATCTATTTGTGTGAAGGCTCTTATCTCTCTAGGATATATTCCAAGGAGCTGGATAGCTGGATTGTATGGTACTTCTATTTCTAGCTTTTTAAGGAAGCGCCAAATCGATTTCCAAAGTGTTTGTACCATTTTACATCCCCACCAACAGTGTATGTGTTCCAGTCTCTCCATAACCTCTCCAGAATTTAATATTTTGTGTTTTTTTGGATTAAGGCTAGCCTTGTTGGGGTGAGATGATATCTCATTGTAGTTTTGATCTGCATTTCTCTAATGGCTAGTGATCGCGAGCATTTCTTCATGTGTCTGCCTGAATATCTTCTTTGGTGAAGTGTCTGTTCATATACTTTGCCCATTTTTTAATTGGGTTATTTGTCTTTTTGTTGTTGAGGTTTTGCAGTATCTTATAGATTTTAGAGATTAGACGCTGATCAGATTTGTCATAGCCAGAAGTTTTTTTCCCAGTCTGTAGGTTGTCTTTTGACTCTTTTGGTGAAGTCTTTTGATGAGCATAAGTGTTTGATTTTTAGGAGCCCCCATTTATCTAGTCTCTCTTCTGGTGCTTGTGCATTGTTACCTATGGTTCGTATTCTGTTTATGCCAGCATTAGGGCTCCTAGCATTGTCCCTGTTTTTTCTTCCATGATCTTTATCTTTTTCGATTTTATATTTAAGTCTTTGATAGATTTTGAGTTAGTTTTTGTGCATGGTGTGAGGTATGGATCTTGTTTCAGTTTTTTTGTAGATGGATATCCAGTTATGCTAGCACCATTTGTTAAAGAGACTCTCTTTTCCCTAATTAATGGACTTCAGACAATTGTCAAATATTAGCTGCTCATAGGTGATGAGCTTATATATGGATTCTCAGCTCTGTTCCATTGGTCTATATATCTGTTGCTGTACTGATACCTGGCTGTTTTGACTACCATGGTGGTATAATAGGTTCCAAAGTCAGGTAGTGTAAGGCCTCCCACTTTGTTCTTCTTCTTGAGTAATGCTTTATTTATTTGGGGCCTCTTCCCTTTCCGTATGAAGTTGGTGATTTGTTTCTCCATCTCATTAAAAAATGCCAGTGGAATTTGGATCAGGATTGCATTGTATCTGTAGATTGCTTTGGGTAGAGTAGACATTTTCACTATGTTGAGTCTGCCTATCCATGAGCAAGGTATATTTTTTTCACTTATGCAGGTCTCTTTTAGTTTCTTGCAGTAGTGTCTTGTAGTTTTCTCTGTATAGATCTTTTACGTCTCTCGTTAGATGTATTCCTAAGTATTTTATCTTCTTGGGGGCTATTGTAAATGGTATTGATTTGGTGAGTTCCTCTCCGGAGTTCTCTTTGTGGGTCTAAAGGAATCCTATTGATTTTCGTATGTTTATCTTGTATCCTGAAACTTTGCTGAAATCTTCTATTAGTTTGAGTAGTTTTCTTGTGGATTCTTTGGGGTTTTCTGTGTATAAGATCATATCATCTGCAAACAGAGATACTTTAACTTCTTCTCTACCAATTTGGATGCCCTTTATTTCTTTTTCTAGCCTAATTGCTCTGGCTAGGGCCTCCAGCGCAATGTTGAATAAGAGTGGTGATAAAGGACATTCTTACCTGGTTTCCGTTTTCAAGGGGAATGGTTTCAAAGCTCTCCATTTAGAAAGATGCTGGCTGCTGACTTTGTATAAATGACCTTAATTATATTAGGAATTTCCCTTCTATTCCTATTTTGTTGAGAGTTTTTATCATGAATAGGTGTTGGACTATGTCGAATGCCTTTTCTGCATTGATTGATAAAATCATGTGGTTCTTGTCTTTTATTTTATTTGTGTGATGGATTACATTGATTGTTTTTCTAATGTGGAACCATCCTTGCATACCTGGTATAAATCCCACTTGGTCATGGTGAATTATTTTTTGATATGTTGCTGAATTCTATTGGCTAGAATTGTGTTGATGATTTTTGAGTCAATGTTCATGAGGGATACTGGTCTGTAATTTTCTTTTTGTGTGGTGTCTTTACCTGGTTTTCGTATCAGGGTTATGCTGGCTTCACAGAATGAGTTTGGGAGTATTCCATCCTTTTCTATGCTCTGAAATAAGTTTAGTAGAAGTGGTGTTACCTTTTCTCTGAATCTTTGGTAGAATTCTCCAGTGAAGCCATCCAGGCCATGGCTTTGTTTGCTGGGAATTTTTTTTAATAACCTTTTCCATTTCTTCTTTCGTTATGGGTTTATTTAGTTCTTTTCCCTCTGATTGTGTCAGTATAGACAAGTAGTGAGTTTCTAGAAATTTGTCCATTTCCTCTAGGTTTTCAAAGTTGTTAGAGTACAATTTTTCATAGTAATCTATTATGATTCTTTTAATTTCAGTTGGCTCAGTTGTGCTATTACCCATCTCATTTCTTATATGGGTTATCTGCTTCCTCTCCTGTTTTTCTTTTGTCAGTTTGGCCAACGGTTTATCAATTTTGTTGATTTTTTCAAAGAACCAGCTTTTGGACTTGTTAACTCTTTCAATTGTTTTTCTATTCTCCATTTCATTTAATTCAGCTCTAATTCTTATTATTTCCTTCCTTCTGAGGCCTGTGGACTTCTTTTGATGCCTTCTTTCTACTTGTTCCAGTTGCAGGGTTAATGTTTTGATTATGTCCCTTTCTTCTTTTTGGATGTGTGCACTTATTGCTATAAACTGATCTCTGAGCACTGCCTTTGCTGTGTCCTAAAGGTTCTGGTAAGATGTGTTTTCATTCTCATATGATTCTATGAATTTCTTTATTCCATCCTTAATTTCTTCTATAACCCAGTAGTTTTTGAGCAAGGTGTTGTTCAGTTTCCATGTATTTGATTTTTTTTCCTTGCTTTTTCTGTTGTTGATTTCCACTCTTATGGCTTTATGGTCAGAAAAGATGCTTTGTAATATTTTGATGTTTTGTATTTTGTTAAGGCTTGCTTTATGGCCTAATATGTGGTCTATTCTGGAGAATGATCCATGTGTGTTGGAAAAGAAAGTATACTTGGCTGTTGTTGGGTACAGTTTTCGGTATATGTCTATGAGATCAAGTGGGTAGATTGTAGCATTTAGCTCTTCCGTGTCTTTGTTGAGCTTCTTTCTGGATGTTCTGTCCTTCACCAAGAGTGGCATGTTGAAGTCTCCTACTACTATTGTGGAGCTCTCTATCTCTTTTTTCAGTGCTGTTAGAGTTTTTTGTATGTATTTTGGAGCGCTGTCATTGGGTGCGTAAATATTTATTATAGTTATGTCCTCCTGGTGTATTGACCCTTTAATCATTATATATTGCCCTTCCTTATTCTTTGTGGTGGATTTTACTTTAAAGTCTGTTTTGTCAGAGATTCATATTGCCACGCCTGCTCTTCTATGAGCGTTGTTTGCTTGATATATTTTTTTCCATCCTTTGAGTTTTAGCCTGTTTGTGTCTTTAAGTCTAAGGTGTGTCTCTTGTAGGCAGCATATAGACAGATCATGATTTTTTAACCAATCTGCCACTCTCTGTCTCTTTATTGGTGCATTAAGCATAAATATTGATAGGTATGAGTTTAGTGCTGTCATCCTGATGTGTCTTTTTCTGTTTTGTTCACAGTTTCTTTGTTCCCCTTAATTTTCTGTGCTGAGTCATTTTTCTTTACGTATTTTCTGTTCATCTTTCTCATTGTTATAGATTTTGTGTTTGCTGAGTCTTTATATTTTTCTACTTTTTAATTTTTATTTGTATGATTGTCTCATTCCTTTGTGGTTACCTTAATATTTACCCCTATTTTTCTAAGTTTATACCAGTCTTTTATTTCTTTATATCACCTTGCCTTCCCCTCCATATGAAAAATCTATCTCTGCATTTTTGAAGTCCCTCTTTTTTGTTTTAATGTTGTCCTTTTTTACATATTGATATCTCTTTTTCTCTATTTTCAATGTTTTGGCTTTGATGTATTTTAGACTTCCCTATCTGAGTCAATATCTGGTTGCTCTGTCCTGTGTTCTAGCCTTGCGTTGTTATCTGATGTTATTGATTATCTAGTCGTAGGATTCCCTTTAGTATTTCTTGTAATTTTGGTTTGGTTTTTGCAAATTTCCTGAACTTCAGTTTATCTGGAAATGCCCTAATTTTGCCATCATATTTGAGAGACAGTTTTGCTGGATATACAGTTCTTGGCTGGCAGTTATTTTCCTTCAAGGCTTATATATGTCATCCTGTTGCCTTCTTGCCTGCATGGTTTCTGCTGAGTAGTCTGAGCTTATTCTAATTGGCTCTACTTTGTAGATGACTTTTCTTTTATCCCTAGCTGCTCTTAAAATTCTCTCTTTATCTTTGGTTTTGGCAAGTTTGGTGACTTTCTTTTGGGATCTACCTTAAGTGGGGTTTGATGAGCATCTTGGATAGATATCTTCTCATCTTTCATGATATCAGGGAAGTTTTCTGTCAACAAATCTTGAACAATTTTCTCTGTATTTCTGTTAACCCCCCTGTTCTATTACTCCAATCACTCCTAGGTTATTTCTCTTGGTAGAGTCCCACGTAACTCTTAGAGTTTCTTCATTCTTATTAATTCTTTTATCTGATTTTTCCTCAGATAAGTTGGTGTCAAGTGCTTTATCTTCAATGTCACTAATTCTGACTTCTACCACTTCGGTTCTGCTCCTATGACTTTCTATTGAGTTGTTTAATTCTGAAATTTTATTCTTAATCTTCTGGATTTCTGATTGCTGTCTCTCTATCGATTCTTGCAGCCTATTAAATTTGTCATTATGTTCTTGAATAACTTTTTTAAGTTCTGCTACTATTTTGTCTGTATGTTCTTTAGATGTTTTACATTTTGATGAATTTTCTTTCTAATTTCTAGTAGAGTTCTGTATATTAATCTTTTGTATTCTACCTCTGGTATTTCCAAGAAATTCTCTTCCTCCAGAGGATTTATTGATTCTTTATTTTGGGAGCTTGCTGAAGCCATCATGGACTGCCTCTTTATGTGACTTGATATTGACTGTTGTCTCAGAGCCATCAATAAGTTACTAGAATTTTATTTTATATTTGTTTAGTCAGTCCTAGTTTCTTGTTTTGTTTTGTTTTGATATGCCCAAATAGGCTGCTCATGTGCGCTAGTTTGATTACTGGCCCCTTTGAAGCTCTAAAGTCCTGTCACCAGGTAGTTAGTTCTGTAACTAAGTATGTGCAGGCTGGAGTCTGTTAAATTTTCCTATATGGGTTCAGCTCAGGTGTCCATACAGTCAGTCACCAAGTGTGTGGTGCAGGCTCTCACCTACAGTCTTAGAGAGGCATGGATGACTGGTGTAAGCACAGGTATCTGGCTGCAGTTGGGGGTCATGCTCTGAGCCAGGCAGAGGGCTGACGGCTGCCCCTGAGAGTCTGAATGGAAACTGTGTCCCTATTCCCTAAGGTGAGTAGGTACGTGAGTTTTCTAGCCGGACTGTGAGCATCCCACACTGTTGGCTGTAAAGACTCAAGGGCACCACTTATTCTTGGACCCCGGTAGCAGGTGACTAGGTGACATAGGTGGAGTCCCCAGTCCTCAAGCCCCTGGTGTAGATCTGTAAAGGTGCCTACTCAAAGGGCAGGGCTATGTCGAGGGTCACAAATCTGCCACTTCACAGCTGAAACAGTTGAAGTTAGACTTCAGATGTTTACCCTGTTGTACTGTGGTAGTGAGGGCTTATGCTGTTGAGATTGGTTCCCACAAGTCTACACAGCGGTGTAAGGCACTCAAAGTCTGCGGACCCCTTATGCCTGTGCCTGGCAAAGGAGCTGTGCTGACCCTGAGTTCTTGGCTTAGAGGAGCCAGTAGCTTATTTGCTCCCTCTCCAAGGCCAGGAGAATGGGTCAGGGCGCCTTTTGGGATCTACTTCTGGCCCAGGGGACTCAGACTTGGGAAAGCCAGACTGGTGCAGAGTGGGAAGGGAGGAGGTAAAAGGGAGAGAGGTTTTTCTTAAATGAGCTTTTTTCTTTTTTTTTAAATCCCCACGAAAGGCTGCACGCATGTACTTATCTTTACCCACTTGGGAGCTGCTTTTCACTGGTTCGGAGTGTCCAAGCAGATTCTCTGCTGCCAGATCCCTCTCGATGTGGAAACTGCCTCCTGAGAGTGCGTGTGGAGCTGTATGCCTGCTTCACTGAGTACTTCACAGCCAGTCGGGGCTGAAGAGCTGGAGCCGAGTCCTGTCTGGCAGTTCTCACTTATTCAGAACCATCTCCCTCTCCCCCTGGCACTCAGTCTGATTCCTCAACTTTTCCTTGTTCAGGGCTCCTAGATATTCATATACAATCAAATCATTTGTTTTTCCACGTCTTTTTTGTAAGAGGGATATAGGAAGCTGTCTGACTACTCCGCCATCTTCACAGTTTGCAAATTTATGATGGTCATCCAAAAAGTTTTTTTCCTATATTTATGTCCTAAGTTATCTCTTTGTGGGTGTTGCCCTTGTTTTTGTCAAAATAGTTTCATCAATGTTCTTTTCTTGACTTTTTATAGTTTTAGGTTTTACGTGGAGTCCCTGTGTGGCACAAATGTTTAGGTACTTGACTACTAGCTGAAAGGTTGGCAGTTTGAACCACCTAAAGTGGTGCCTCAGAAGACAGGCCTAGTGATCTGCTTCTGAAAGCTTACAGCCTTGAAAAACGCTATACACATTTCTACCCTGCACACATGGGACCACCTTGAATTAAAATCGACTCAATGGGAACTAATGATAATGACAATATTTTACATTTATTTCTATTATCTATTTCAAGTTAATTTTGTTAATGGTGTAAAGTAAGGTCAAAGTTCTGTTTTCTTTTTCCTTTTTTATGCCACCAAAGAATTCATGATTAAGAACATTTCACGAAAGACCTGGGACATCAAATAAGGAAATGACGTCTGGAGAGTAATTCTTGTCTCACAAATGGACACTGAGTTAACTTGTCATTTTAAAGAAATGGAGAGAATATAAATAAGCCTATCTAACCAGATTTGCTAATTGAGTATGCGGGACTACTGAATATTGACTTGTCTGAAATCTCTGATAGCATTGCAGGAGCCCATCTTTAAGGAATTCTCTATATGATGCTTCCCCCAGTCTACATGGCTTCCTCCTTACTGGATTTGAGGTTATCTACTTATCAAGCTTCCAGCCTGTCTTTCTATGACAGAGACTGCTTTCTCTCTGCATCTTGACAACCCCTTTCAATAATAACTAAAATCGTCAAAGTCCAGGTCAAAGATAGAAATACCTAGGGAGAGGAAGGAGGTTCTTTCTCTCCCCAGTCTAAATCCACTTTCCAATCACTTAATTTTTTTTTCAGATCTTGTGTTTTCCCCGCTAATTGACCATGGGAATGCACATTTTCTTTAAGAGAATCTCCCACATCTTATCCACAGACTGTGGTCCTACCTTGTGGCTCCAACAAGACAATAATTTCAGATTATAGTAGTTCAACTTGCATAGAGGTGATGCACATAGGTAGAAGAAGATTATTTTCTTACATCTTATCCTTGTAAATGATGTAATACAATATCAGCTCCTTCCTTGTTTAGGATTTCTCAGACTCTGGCCTATTTAATCTTAATTTATTATACATGTAGGCATCAGTAGTGCAGACCAGGTTGTACCATGCCAAGTGAGGATAGTTCCTTTTATAATACTGTCCCCATGTAAGAGGAAGACCATCCTTTGTCAATTCTTTAGTAACCTCTGAGACTCAACTGTTTATTTCCTGTATGCAGTGGCTTAAATCAGAATATGTGCACATTTCTCCAAGAGCACAGAATACTTTGGAGGCAAAGAACAATGTAATTCCATATGTAGGAAATAACATTTTTTCCAAACTAAAATGGGTATACCAATTTCATTAATGTTCTAACGATTGTATGGCCAACATAGCCAAAGTTTGGACTCAGGGTCTCATTGCTTGATGATGCCTGAGTTGTATCTGCCAAAGGAAGCTTTCCTCAAGCTCATGTTCTGGAAATGGGAGCTCAGCCCTAAGATGGCACCTGCAAAGTATCCATTTTACTCTTCTTCCTGTAACTTCAGGGACCACTACAATGTACACTTCCAGTGATAACTGAAATATCAGCCAAATGAATATATAATCTTCCCTCATACACAACTAGTAAATCTGGTAATATAAACTTGTTTACACTATCCCCATGTTTTTAAAATGTTGACAAAGATATTACAGGTAGCTCAATCTTTACATTTAATCAGTGAGTAATTGTTGAAGGAAAGGGTGTACCTTGGGAGATATGAATATTTATTTATTTTGTCATTGATTTTTTTTATCATTCAGATTTATTTGGAACGCTGGTGGCATAGTGTTTAAAAGCTTAGCTGCTAAACAAAAGGTCGGCAGTTCGAATCCACCAGTCATTCCTTGAAAACCCTTTGGGGCAGTTCTACTCTGTCATAGGGTGGCTATGAGTCAGAATTGATTCATTATAAGTCAATAAATGGAGTAAAAGTATTAATAACTAGTCAGCATGAGCATGTGATCATTTTTGTTTATACCCCATAAAACTCTTGATGAGGCCAGTGGGGCTTTTATTATTTTCCTTTCAATAAATAAAAATAAACAATTACTTTTTGTTAGAGAAAAAAATGCAAAGGAAATGAAAAAAATTACATTTATCTGAAATATTATATGTGGCATCTTGGCTGAATTCAGTCTTGAAAGAATATCACTATCCTTTTTCAGAGACATATGGTGATGGTGTATGCTGGGATGTGACTCAGTAAGGCACTGTCTTAGTCATGGTCCACCATCCACTGTTGCATTCTGTAGGGTCAGCTGTAGGACTGGTTTCCAGTAATGAGATGACCTGTTCTCTTTCCAAGTCAACACACTTTTAGATAGCATAATTCCTCACGATTATTGAATAAACTAGGCAGAGCGAGTTGCTCCAGGAGGAAGATTCTGATCTTTCTGACAGGGCAGCTGTGAGCTCCATCAATTAATTGAGCGATATGAGCACATTTGCCACTTAATCTTATATCATTCGTAGTCTATCCATAAAAACAGAAAACATTCTGCATATGTAAATCAGAGATAATTTAAAGCAGATTATATATATATATGCCTGTATGTATGTATATGTGTATACAGATATAAAGCAAAACCGAGAACCAGGGGAAAACAAGAGGACAACTCAGAGATCTGCAACCACAGAAAGACAGAGCAAATCCTAAACCAGAGGGACAAAGGTGGGAGATGGTATTACCAGACTCTAAGATCTTGAGGTCACCCAGAAATAACAGAGGAAGCAGAAATAATGGTGGACCTGCCCAGTAGGAGTTGTAGTCATTGATAAGACATAGACACTTCCAAAGACACCTCCAGAAACAAAGGCATGATACCTCACAATCTCGTGCTAATGTCTCTAATTGGCCAAACTGCACTTGAATGTAGTTGGTTCCTTTGGGACACAGATCAGAGAATGATAAAACGAATTTGAGGTAAACAAGCCTAGAACCAACACAATCTGCATTTTACTTGGTCTACGGAATATGGATTCATCTTTTCAGACTTAATTTATTTCTTGTCATCATTCTCCTCTTCACTTAGAGTTGCCTACCAGCTTTTACAGACAGAAACATGTAAAATCATTGATACTCAGCCATTCTTCACTTACAAACCACATTTCTCTATGGTTTAGCCTAATATCGTCTTCTGTTGTACATGATACCCACACTAGTGAGAGCTTCTAGGGTATAAAATGGGTTGTGCCTATTTACTTACTTCCTCTGCTAAACTGTAAGCTTTTTGATGGCTGAAACTGTGTCTTCCATACTTGTACATTTCCAGTCCCAAGATCAGGGTTTGTTACAATATTGGAACTTAATAAGTATTTGTTGGATGAAAGAAAGAAGGAAAAATAGTTTTGAATTACTATCTAAATTATTAAACTGGATAATATTATATAAGTAAAAATCCAGCATTCCATAGAAAGATATTTCAAAGTAATACTTTTTCATGTTAAAAGAATCAGCAATTTAGAACTCCGGATACGCTATTAGTTAAACTCTACTTAGGTATTTAAAGTTGGGGTTTAGTTGCAAATTTGTACTAGGTGCTCAAGTAAGTTTTGAAATACCCAATAATGTAGGTATTAGGAATGAAACAAATCTAAACTTTTATCTTACATATATCGTATCACACAAAAATGTTTACTGCATACTCTCCAGACTTAATTTTCATTTTTAAAGCCTTATCACAATTAGCAACTCTTGTGGAAAAAAGGATGAAGAAGATTTTTATCTTTATAAGCCTGAAATTCGAAACTAATAGACTTAAGGGAAAATGTTTAATATCATATCATAGCTAAAGTTGAAAAGGAAAGAGAAAGTTTCAGTACATAATGAGTTGCTCTAAAATTAATTTGAAACTAAACTAAATGGTTAATAAACAAAACTCTAGAATGATTTTGACTGATAAAGAAATGGATTCTCCCATATAATAATTCACTAAGTGAAGCTGTAAATAAATGGTCTTTTATATATAAACATGGAGGTCACTAAGACAATGATAAAAATAAATTGAATGGGTTTTTTCCACTTAAAGATCAAGATTTTTTTCTACTAAAGAGAGAAAACTATGAGCTGAAATTTTTCTGTGGAAGACGACAAGATTAAAAGGCAAAAGCAGAAGTTCATCTTTTTTTGTTTGTTTTCAACCACACATTCTGCAAAGATGCCTTTATCACAATGTAGTTACCAAAATGAGAAGAAACAGCTGCAAACATCCGTTACTAATCAGAACATGGGATGCACAAAGTATGAATCAAGGAAAATTAGAACTTATCAAAAATGAAATGAAACGTTTGAAGATCAAATCCTAGCAATTTATGAGCTGAAATAGACTGATTTTGGCCATTGTGAGTCAGACAATCATATGGTCTACTATGCCAGGAACGACAAACTGAAGAGGAACAGCATCGGGTTCACTGTCAAAAGGAACATTTCAAGATCTATCCTGAAGTAAAATATTGTCAGTTACAAGATATCTATGCGCCTACAAGAAAGACTAGTTAACACAACTAATATTTAAATTTACACACCAACCACTGAAGACAAAATGAAGAAATTGAAAATTTTTACCAACACATCTGAAGCCTGAAATAGATCAAACATACCATCAAGATACATTGATAGTTACTGGTGATTGGAACGTGAAAGTTGGAAATGAAGAAGAAGGATAGAGGTTGGAAAATATGGGCTTGGTGATACAAATGATGCCAGAGATGGCACAATAGAATTTTGCAAGACCAAATATGTATTCTTTGAAAATACATTTTTTACACAACATAAACAGTGATTATAAACATGGACCTTGTCAGATGTAACACACAAGAATCAAAATGACTACATCTGTGGAAAGAAGAATGGAGAAACTCAAGATCATCAGTCAGAACAAGACCAAGGGTTGACTGCGGAACACACCATCAATTGCTCATAAGCAAGTTGAAGTTGAAGCTGAACAAAATTAGAACAAGTCCATGAAAGCCAAAGTACTAACCTGAGTATATCTCTCCTGAATTTAGAGACCCTCTCAAGAATAGATTTGACTCATTGAACACTAATGACAGAAGATCAGACAAGTTGTGTGATGACATCATGGGCACCATACATGAAGAAAGCAAGAGGTCATTAAAAAGACAGGAAAGAAAGTAAAGACTAAAATGATGTCAGAAGAGACTCCGAAAGTTGCTCTTGAACAAAGAGTAGCTAAGGTGAACAAAAGAAATGATGAAGTAAAAGATATGAACAGAAGATTTTGAAGAGTGGCTCCAGAAGACAAAGTGTTACAATGAAGTGTTCAAAACCTGGAGTTAGAAAACCAAAAGGGAAGAACACGCTTGGCATTTCTCAAGCTGAACAAACTGAAGAGAAATTCAATCCTCAATCTGCAATATTGAAGGATTCTATGGGCAAAACGCTGAACAACACAGGAAGCATCAAAAGAAGATGGAAGCTATACACAGATGCACTGTATCAAAAAGAATTTGTTGATGTTCAACCATTTTATGAGGTAGCATATGATAAAGAACAGATGATACTGAAGGAAAAATTCTAAGCTGTAAGGAAGGCATTGGCAATAAACAAGGCTCTAGGAATTGATCGAATACCAATTGAGATTTTTCAACAAATGAATGCAATCCTGGAAGTGCTCACTTGTCTACACCATTAATTTGGAAGAGAGTTACCTGGCTAACTGACTGGAAGAAATGTATATACGTTCCTTTCCAAAGAAAGGTAATTAACAGAACGTGGAAATTATCAAACAATAGCATTAATATCACATGCAAGTAAAATTTTGTTGAAGATAGTTGAAAAATGGTTGAAGCTGTACATAGACATGGAATTGCCAGATATTCAAACTAGATTCAGAAGAGGACATGTAACGAAGGATATCATTGATGATGTTGAATGGATCTTGGCTGAAAGCAAAGAATACCAGAGAGATGTTTACCTGTGTTTTATTGACTATGAAAAGGATTTCAACTGCGTAGATCATAACAAACTAGGGATAACATTATAAAGGATGAGAATTCCAGAACACTTAACTGTGCTCATAAGGAAACTGTTCATAGATTAAGAAGCAGTCGTTTGAACAGAACAAGGGGTTACTGCTTTGTTTAATATCAGGAAAGGTGTGTCTCAGGGTTGTATCTTTCACCATATTATTTAGTCTGTATGCTGAGCAAATAATCTGAGAAACTGGACTATAGGAAAAACAAAGCATCAGGAGTGGCAGAAGACATATTAACAACCTGCAATATGCAGATGACACACAACGTTGCTTGCTGAAAGCAAAGAGGCTTGAATATCGACTACAGCCTTCAATATAGATTACACCTCAACATAAAGAAAACAAAATTCTCACAAGTGGACAAATAAGTAACATCATGATAAATGGAGAAATTAGTGAAGTTTTCATGGATTTCTTTTTACTTGAATCCAGAATCAACACCATGAAGCAGGAGTAAAGAAATCTAAAGACATATTACATTGGGCAATTCTGCTTCAAAAGACCCCTTTAAAGTGTTAAATAAAAAATATGTCACCTTGAAGACTAAGATGCACCTGACTCAAGGCGTGGTATTTTCAATCACCTCGTATGTATGCAAAAGTTGGACAAAGAATAAGGAAGACCAAAGAAGAATTGATGCATTTGAATTTTAGTGTTGGCAAAGCATATTGAATGTCCTCTGAACTACTAGAAGAACGAACAAATTTGTCTTGAAAGAAGTACATCCAGAACGCTCATTAGAAGCAAAGATGGTGAGACTTGGTCTCACATACTTTGGACAAGTTATCAGGAGGGACCAGTCCCTGGAGAAGGACATCATGCTCAGTAAAGTAGAGGGTCAGCACAGAAGAGGAAGATCCTCAACGAGATGGACTGACATAGTGGCTGCAACAATGAGCTCAAACATAGAAAGGATTACGAGTATGCCACAGGAATGGGTGTATTTCATTCTGTTGTACGTAGAATAGGGATGCTATATTTTGGAAAAATACTCTATTGCATCTAACAATAACAATAGTTACTATAGTCACTGAAGCCACACCATCTTATTTATTTGCTATAGGAAGTAACTGAACCTATGAAAGATTTCATTATTTGCGGACATAAAAACTCCAATCTGAGAGGTAAAATAATGGAGCTAGAACTGTACAGAATAGCATAGAGCAAATAAAAAAATCCTGTGTTTTGTGCTTATTAAATCACAGTAATCCATGAAAAAGATCAGTTAATATTTTTCATTTTCTGAGGCTAGAAAATTCATGAGCTTAGATCATGTTTTCTGAAAGATTGCAAAGGACAATTTGAGAATGAATAAAATGATTTATCCTGATTTGATTCACTCAATCACTCATCAAAGTTTCATTGAAATCTACTCTATAAAAGGCTCTACTGAAGGTGCTCTAAGAAGAAAAAAAAGAAAAGTGACACTGATATAGTCTAATTCCTCAATAAGATTACTGCTTTGATAGGAAAAAAAAATGTATAAGTGGTACCTTCCCTGTTAACTGGTACACAAGATACTGATAAGCCATGTGATAAAAACAAAAAACCCTGTTGCCGTAGAGTCAATTCCAACTCATAGTGACCTTATAGGACAGAATAGAACTTCCCCATAGAGTTTCCAAGGAGTGCCTGGTGGATTCGAACTGCCAACCTTTTGGTTAGCAGTTGTAGCACTTAACCACTACGCCATGTGCTATGTACATAGAAATAGCTAAATCAAAGAGAGGCATTCTAACTACAGAAATAAGAGATAAATGCGGACTAGTAACTGAAGAATAGGTAAAATCATGTGTTAATATGTGGAGGTTGGAAGGGAAAAAATATATTAGTACATGACTACAAATGGGAGAGATGAGTGGGCTGGAGCGTTGAAACCATGAGAGGCAATGGACAGAGGTAATACTGAAACAATGAATTGGAAACAGAAGGTTGCAAATTTGAATGATAAACTGAAGTTCTTGAATTTAGTTTGGTACAGGGAATCCATTGAGAATTTTGAGCCAGGGGCTCTTTAGGTAGTACAGTAAGAGGCTCAGTTAATAGTGGTGAAGTGGTAGAGCTCAGGCTGCTAACCAAAGGGTCAGCAGTTTGAATCCACCAGTCACTCCTTGAAAACCCTATGGGGTAGTTCTACTCTGTCCTATAGGGTCACTATGAGTCGAAATCAACTAGATGACACACAACAACAACAACAACAAGCTGCTGGAGGTTTCATGGCTACTATTGAATGAGCCCAGGAGCACAGGAAGGAGTGGGCAGACATTTTTAGGGGGAATGGGTGGAAAGAGAATTCAGAGCAAAATTGAGAGAAACCAGAACCTGCTAGCATGTGAGGAATGAATAAGCAGCAAAAGTTAAGGAGTTTTCAAATTATGTTGACTGGATTGTGTCATTCTGAAGATTTGGAAGTTTGAAAAAAATTGGGTAAAAGAAGGCACATTTTGAAATTTTAAATTTAGATGTGTTAATTTTTAGATTCTGACAAGACATGTGCTTGAGAAACCTTAAATTCACTTGACTCTTGTCTTAGGCTGGGTTCTCTAGAGAAGCAAAACCAGTAAAGTGTATAAATACATATAAAAATAGATTTATACCAAGGAAATGGCTCATGCAGCTGTAGAGGCTAGAACGTCCCAAGTCCATGGATCAGGGTAGAGGCCTCTCCCAATTCACTCAGTTGCAGAAGAGCGTGAACCCAAGATCCTCAGGTCGGAGAGCAGGGCTCCCGTTCACAAGTTGTGAACGTCAACAAATTCCAAGATAGGCAGGCAAGACCACAAGGTTTTCCCTGATTCACGTAGCTGCAGGGGCTGGCAAACCCAAGATCAGCATGTCAGGGAGCAGGACTTTTGCTTGCAGGCTATGAAGATTGACAGATCCCAAGATCGACAGGTAAGCTGCTAATTCAAGTCCCAAGAACAGGAGATGAGATGACAAGAGGCAGCTGCTGGGTCCGGAACAAGCCAAAAACCTTGACAAGCTAAGCAGGAAGGAAGGAAGTAGCCAGCAGAGGGCAGAGAAATGAAGGCTGAGGGAGTGGTGAGCTGCCACAGGCCCCACCCCAGCAGATTCCATCATGGGGGTGATCACGTATCAGATTTCAACGGGAAAGTGATCACAACATTATACCACTGCCAAAACACTGAGAATCATGGCTTAGCCAAGTTGACATACAATCTTAACCATCACAACTTTGATTCTAACACATGCACACAAACCAACATGAGATGATTGAGTATAAAAATGGGATATGCAGCACACAGAAGGGGATCCCAACTTCTTATAGGGGTAACCAAACTGAGAGACAAGCCTGGTAAAGAATCAGGTGCCAAGAAGTGAGTTAATAAATCTGAGAGACAACCAGAATTCAAAAATCAATCTGCATTTAAAGTCGGCAGGGCATGGTCCAACAGAATGCGGAAATTATTGGAAAAAAATCATTAATATCACATGCAAGTAGAATTATGCTGAAGATAATTAAAAAACCTTTGCAGCAGTATATGACAGGTAAGTGTCAGAAGTTCAAGCTGGATTCAGAAAAGAACATGGACTGAGGGATGTCATTGTAAATTTCAGATGGATCTTGGCTGAAAGTAAAGAACACCGGAAAGATGTTTACCTGTATTTTATCGACTATGCAAAGGCATTCAACTGTGTGGATAATATGAAATTACGGGCCCTTTGCAAAGAATGGGAATTCCAGAACACTTACATGTACTCATGCAGAACCTGTGCATAGACGAGGAGGAAGTAGTTTGAACAGAACCAGAGGATACTGCATGGTTTAAAATCAGGAAAGGTGTGATTCAGAGTCATATCTTTTCACCATACCTATTCAATCTATACACTGAGCAAATAATCTGAGAAACTGGACTGTATGAAGAAGAACATAGCATCAGGACTGGAGGAAGACTAACAACTTGCAATATGCAGATGGCACAACCTTGCACGTTGAAAGTGAAGAGGACTTGAAGCAGTTATCGATGAAGATTGAAGACTACAACCTTGCCTTCAGTATGACTTACATCTCAACATATAGAAAACATAAATCCTCACAACTGGACTAATAAGCAACATCATGATAAATGGAGAAAA
Source organism: Dugong dugon (assembly GCA_030035585.1). NCBI lineage: Eukaryota > Metazoa > Chordata > Mammalia > Sirenia > Dugongidae > Dugong > Dugong dugon. Next base: position 35,476,405 of record CM057460.1, on the reverse strand, counting down.
TATTGAAGTTGTTGAGGAGTTCATTTTACTTGGATCCACAATCAATGTCCATGGAAACAGCAGTCAGGAAATCAAATGATACATCGCATTGGGCAAATCTGCTGCAAAAGAACTCTTTAAAGTGTTACAAAGCATAGATGTCACTTTGAGGACTATGATGCGCTTTGTATTTTCAATCGCCTCATATGAATGTGAAAGCTGGGCAGTGAATAAGGAAGACTGAAGAAGAACTGATGCATTCACATTATGGTGTTGGTGAAGAATATAGAATATAACATGGCTTTCCAGAAGAATGAACAAATCTGTCTTGGAAGAAATACAGCCAGAATGTTCCTTAAAAGTGATGCTGCAAGACTTTATCTCTCTTTCTTTAGTCATGTTATCAGGAGGAATCAATCCCTGCGGAAGGACATCACACTTAGTAATGTGGAGGGTCAGCAAAAAAAGAGGATTCCCTCAACAAGATGGATTCAACAATGGGTGCAACAATGGGTTCAACAATGGTTGCAAGCATAGCAACAATTGTGAGGATAGCACAGGACCATGCAGTATTTTGTTCTCTTGTACATAGGGTCACTGTGAATTGAAATCGACTTGAAGGTACCTAACAGCAAGAATAATTACAACCAGCATGGTGCAAAGAGCAAATGAAGTGGATTTCAATGCATAATTGCACAACTGAATTTGAAGGCATTATTCCCATGGGGTCCTTTTTGAAGCTTCATGTGTTATCCCAACATTCATGTACTATTCTTAAAGGTTTATTACCACAATTCTCAAAATTTGGAAAGTGTCCAAACATTGAAACTATTACAAACAAGATGGCTGAGTTAGGGGGATGTTTGATCTAGGTTACTAATAAAGGCCACAACAAAGTTTTATGATTTTAGAAATTCTTAGTACTGTGAAGACTCAGATTCAAACTATTCTACTAAATATTTTTTCCTGTCAAAAAGGAAAATAATGGTTCATTTCAGCCAACTGAATAAATTATTTATAATAGTATGCCAGTTTTAATTTTTTGATGATCAAATGGAAAAATGCAAAAGAATATCTATATTTTATATAGAAACACACAGTAATTCAAGGCCCTCAAAAGCAAAGCTACATATGTCCAAGTATTGTTTAAGAGATTTTTGTACAGTGGGACTAGTAAGCTTCATTGTATGAATAACACAGTATTCTTTTTACTTTGGCTGGCCACCATTATTTAGTATATAGTAATTATAACACTAGAAAATGTATGGGTGAGTAAATACATGTATGTATTTACCTATATCTATATCTGTATCTATCTGTCTATTCATCTACCTATCTACGTACCTATCTATCTATCATCTATCTACCTATTTTTTTTTGAAACAGGAAAATGGTCTATTTCATGGTATCTAAATGGCATTCTCTCACCTCTAGGTTTGAGTTAGCATTTCCTTTTAGTACAGTTTGTGTGTAGTCTTCCAAGGGTATTACTCAAACAGGCTATTGTTGTTAGGTGCCCTCAACTCGGCTCTGACTCATAGCAACCCTATGTACAACAGAACCAAATACTGCCCAGTCCTGCAACGTCCTCATGATCACTGTTATGCTTGAGCCCATTGTTTCAGCCACTGTGTCAGTCCATCTCTTTGAGAGTCTTCCTCTTTTTCACTGACGCTCTACTTTACCAAGCTTGATGTCCTTCCCCAGGGACTGATCCTTCCTGATAATATGTCCAAAATTTGTGAGACGAAGTCTCCCTATCCTCGCTTCTAAGCAACATTCTGGCTGTACTTCTTCCAAGACAGATTTGTTCAGTCTTTGGAAGTCCATAGTATATTCAATATTCTTTACCAATACCATAATTCAAAGGTGTCAGTTCTTCTTTGGTCCTTCCTTATTCATTTCCCAGCTTTCCTAGGAGGAGTAAATTAAATACTGGAAAAGTTTATTTATGATCTTATTCACTTTTCCTACTGCAAGCTTATGATAGATATTTATTTAAATAAATTTATCTTAATAAATGGAAAATTTAAACTTAAAATTCTGTTCTTTAAATCATCTGTATTACTAGAAGTTCACATGCACAATGATAGGAGGCCTAAGTAAATAAATGATGGCATATACATAACCACATATTTAAGGAAATGTTCAGGATATGTTGCTAATGAACAAAAGGGAGGATAAAACAATGTGAACTCATTTTTGTAAAAGATCGTTGTATGTAACTGAACAGAAAAAGAAATATTTGGAAGAGTACCCTATAGAGTTCAAAATAGTCATTCTGGGTGGCATAATTTTGAGTGATTTCTATTTTATTTTCTACATTTTTCTGTTTTTCAAGTATATCATATTTGAACAGAGTTACTTTATAATTATTTTAAGCAGCACAATAATTAATTAAAATAATGCAATAACTTATATTCAGGCAAAATGGAGATTTTTGTTTAGCATTCAGATATGATTATTGCTTCAATTTCTAATTCTGTAAGTGGGTGTATGCATCAAAATAATTTAAACACAATACATTGCTCCCCTGCTATTTTCTTATCATACCATGGACATGATTAGCTAAAGGTAGATTGTAGAGATTCAGAGTTTCATAACTATTTAAATCCATAAATTGAGAAGTATATAAATGATCTTTGGAACAACGTGCTCATTGGATTAAATATAAAAAGTACAGTGATTGTAATCCTGGCCTTGTTACACAGAGGATGTTCCTCATTATCCAAGACTAATTGGTCCATAAAAAAGTCCACTTGAAATAAATCTTAAAATAGGGTCCAAATTTTTATAGTGAATAGTGATCAGGACTCTGTATTAAAAAATAAAACTAAAAGTATAAAGGAACTGTATTTTCTATATTTACATAATAAAATTTCATTCATAATAGCAACCATGAATAAATGGAATAAATATATAATAAATCTTATGTAGAATTTTGTCGTTTTTTTGAACCAACAGCTTTTCGTTGTTATCAGTAATAAAGAACATACTTAACATTACCATAGGCTTTTACAAAATCATACAGCACGTCATCATGCTGATAGAACTTTGCCACCAAAATAAAATACAATTTCATATAAAATTGGGTAACAATCAAGACTTGAAATTCATTGGCATATTGGGGACTTCTTCTTTTCTTTGGGCCTGCCTACTCAATGGTGGTTCAGTGGCAGGATTCTTGCCTTCCATGTGGGAGACCCAGTTTCAGTTCCCAGCCAAAGCACCTCAAGCACAGCTATCACTTGTCTATCAGTGGAGACTTGCCTATTGTTATGATGCTGAATAGATTACAGCAGAGTTTAGAGACTAAGACAGACTAGGAGGAAAGGCTTGACGATCTACTTCTGAAAATCAGCCAGTGAAAATTCTTTGTATTATAATGGTCCGATCCCATTGTACATGGGGTCACCGTAAGTCAGGGGTGACTTGATGGCACTTAGCAACAACAACAACAAATAAGTCAGTTTTGTTACTAGCCTTGACTGAATTTAAGATAACAAATTTGCATTCCGATAGCTCTTGTGGTATGAGAATTATACTCTGTACTACTCCTGAGTGACTGTCCTATCATCAGTGCAAAGATGGAAAACTGCCCAAGGAAGATTTCTGTGTGATCATTCAAATTGGTATTATCATTTTAGAACAATAGAGTTTAAATTTGTTTCAGCTTCCCTATGCTAGTTTTAAAAGCATCCAACAGCTTACACTAAAGACAAACCAAATACTACCCAGGGCCATTATCTAAACACAGCATGCTGTAGGGAAGAAGTTAGTCAAGCATAGATCTTAGTAGTTTAGAGCCTCCAACAGATTTTAGTACATAGTTGGCTGATAGCTTAGTGATAAAACAAAACTTCAGATGAATAGATAGCAACGGACACCCAGGAGGACCTTGAATATAATATGTCTTAACAGTCTTATATTTATAGAGTCATAAAATTTCTTTAGAAGACAGGCATTTATTATAAATGGATTAATTTGAGGTACATAATTAAATTCCTTGCCAAATGGCAAGTAGCCAATCAGTGGTAAAGCATGGTTTCTGACCTTCTTTTCTCCTTGATTACCTATGAGAGTGACTTTCAAATGGTTTGCAAGTCTAGCAATTTCATATTTTATTAGCCTGTGTCTGGGGAAATAAACAATAATCGTGGTGAGTATAGATTCCAGTTTTCCTGTATTTTAAACCAATTTATTAAATATAAATCCCAACATGATATTTGCATGTTGAAATCCTATCTTGAAAAACACACAGTTCAATAGTAAAAATAATAATAATAATAAGTCAGTGTGCAAAATAAAATTTAAAATAATTCTAAAACACTCGTGATACAAAAAGCATTTATTCTACCAGATTATCTAGCAATTGGTCTTAGTCTACATAATCCCAGTAATTACATATTTCTCATAGTACTTGCATGAATCTTTATTATTATTTCTTTGTCGCAAAGACATTCAATCCTGAAGAATCACATATTAACATATTCGCCACTGTCACTGACTATCTGAAGACAAGTAGAGGCATCCTCACCTTCTTATACATGCCTCGCTTTTACTACACTTATCAAATATAGAAATCTTAAAAAAAAAGTCCCATGTCAATCAGGAAATGTTCAAACCTATAAAAATGAAACTAAATTTAAATAAACATGAATTATTTTGCTTGTGGACCCAGAGTTAAATTCAAAAGATAATTGTGATGTCATCGATCAGCAATTTACATAATTTTCTAATGAACATTGATTTGGGCATAAAACTGATCATGATACTGATTCTAGAATGTGTAGTAATACTTTTTTTTTGATAACAAATATATTCTGATCTCCATTTAAATTTCTCATTAGAATTTTTAAGAAGTACTTTATTAATAACAAAAAATATGCATTAAAATAACTGTTTAACTGTGGACTAGACCCCAAAAGGAAGAGTATTGAAAAAGTCTTAGGCTTTTAAGATTTAAATACTAAGGCTTTATATAAGCCTAATGAAAGTCCCAAGCATGATATGACATGGAAGGCAAACTGCTTTTTCTCTAGCGGATGTCACAAAGGACATTCAATATATATTAATGGTTTCGGATTCATGGGAAAGACTGTAGATATTCCACTGAAACAACAGACTGTTTCAAAACTACTTAATTTTAATTTAGAATAAAATGTCCAATTCTGTTCATTGAGTGCCTGTTTTAAACATTTCTTTCAAAAACTAAAAATATTTCTAAAAATAGCAGTGAACAGATTTCTAAAATAGAAATTATTGCATGTCAAAATAATCTGTTAACATTGTTTATACCATAATACAGTTTGCTTCCTTATTTCTAAACAGCAGTAAAGAATTTTAATAAGATTTTACAACTACCAAATTATTTTAGGGATGAATTCAGGTATTTCTCAAGCTGTGCTCCAGGGAACACTGGTCTTGGTAAACGCTAATAGGTGTCAAAAAAAAAAAAAAAAGTGTATGTTATTATAAGTATGAAAAATGCCAAATTGGACTCAGAATTTTAGGACAGCCAAGATGATTATGTCTCAACTTCAGAAATTCACTAACTTTGTTATTTTGAGCTGGAAGTGTCATAAAGAGAGCTGAGAAATGAAAGCAAAATGAACCTGTGCCCTGTCTCTGTGAAAATACAGCAGAAAAATGACTAAAGTAAGACAAGCATGGACCCAGAACTGAGAGCCAGCCTCCCTGGATGGGGCACAATGAGTGGATGTAGTAGTCGTCTGCATGGCTCAACCACCAAACATCAGAATGGGAAAAGGACATCTCATAAGACACCACCCTAGGTAGACAATGCCAAAGCAAGCAAAATGTTCTCCATCTCCCAGGTGCCTTGAGTAACTGAAATTATGTTTCTATAACCAACTGGAATGGAGAGTTAGAATAGAAATTGAATTTAGTTAAAGAACAGTATAGAAAATTACATTCCTTGTACCGTGAGTCTTTGGCTTGAGATTTATTCTGACTCTAGGACCAACTCTTTGGATCAGGATTCCTGGGAATATATTATACTTTAGAAACCACTGTATCGATCCATCTCACTGAGGGTCGTCCTCTTTTTTGCTGACACTCAACGGCAATCAAGCTAATTAATTCCTGGCAGTACGTATCTTATACTTACTGAGCCAAGCACCTTTCTATTCAAAGCGCAGATTACTTAATAGGCTTGGTCTACTTAAGCCTTACACTAGATCTATGAGATATGAAATATTGATAATTATCTTAATGGGGAAAAAGATACAAGGCATGTCTAAATGACCTGTGACACAAACCCTGATCTTATCTTAGTTCTCAATTTACACGCTTTTCGGCCTATGTGTCTTTGGTGTGGCTATACTTTATTAAAAATAACGATTTTTATTTCAAAAAATGTAATTTTTAAACCCAATTATCCTCTAGAATATTCCTTTTTACATGTTTCTTCTAAATTTTTTTACAATCCATCAAAACAATGTTGAATATGTTTTGGAATTGTCTTTGCAGTTGTTTTGCAATCTATAATCAGGATACAATTGCTTTCAATTCACATTTCTGTAGATTTTATTACCTAAACTAACCCTTATGTAGAGTTTGGTGACTTTAAGTTTAATGAACTTAAGAATTGAAGATTCACTACTATTAAAAATATCCCTGAATCACAGCTGGTATGCATTAAATATATGTAGAATAAATTTTAAAAAAGTCCTAAAGAATATACTCCAGAGCCTAGTACATCCAGCTTAATTGTTACTTTCTTATAAGACAACCCCATGATCTACCTTCTTGATATTATCTTATTATTTTTATGTTATAGCTTAAATTTACTTTTAGTTGATATGTAAATGTCTATTTATCCTAAGTAAACTCTTTGAGGCAAGGTTGGTTTATAATATTATCTTTTTTCTTACACGGTGCCTAGTCTAATGTCTTTTACATAATAATCGATGATCTTTTTAGTAAACATTTGTAGCATCCTTATTGTGTTTGAATTATCTTCATTAATTTTTCCCCAACTTAAACAGGAGAGATATTTTCAGTTGCACAAGCAATTATTGGCTAAATATAATTACATTGAAAGACACTATATAGGGCAGGGTGCACTCTGTAGGATAATGGGTTGAAAGTACCAATGTATTGTTTGTATGATATCTGAAAATTAAGGAATGGAAACAAATGCTAAAAGAATGAAAAATGTATTCTATTTATGGCATTGTTACATTTCCATATATACTGCTTCTAAAGGAAGTTACTGGCCTTATTTGAGGTCTGAAGGATTGTAGAGAAGTTATGTTTTTGTTGGTTTTTATTGGTCAGAGTAGCCCTAAGTCTTACAAAAAGAACTTTTTTGTTAAATTTCAAACGTTTATGAGCACTCCCAAAGTATATGCTCAGTTAGAATGTAAATATGTTTGTGCTTTTTGGGGGGTAGAAAAATGTGTGCTTTTAATACATGCTCTTTATGTTAATAACAAAAACAGGTAAAATTTATTGATCTATTTCTACATTCTCTAAAGGCATTTAGAATATCTACAATTCAGTTTTTTTCTTTTTTTTTTTACTTTCATGTCATTGGTATTTTGGCTTAAAAATTATTTTCATTACCACTTTTAGACTCTGATAAAGCAACAAATAACTTGGGTGAGTATAATGGGTCCATTACTAGGAAGTTGCTGCATAGAATCAGAGAAACACCCTTTGAAGAAATCACTGTTTAAATAGAGAGGATGAGAAAATTCACATAGAATAAATAACAAAACACTATAAAGTAAAACAGTATAATTAAGTGTTATACAATTTATATAGAAAAAGTTATGGTTATTATGAGAGTTCAGAAAAGTGACATGTTTATGCAAATATGCATAAGCTGAGAAGGTTTTACAGAAGACGGGAGATGAGATTGACCTCCAGTGGAAGTCAGGATCTGTGTAGAGACTATACTGAAATATGAAGAAAAGCCTAGAACTATCTTTGATTGCATTTATCAGCCATAGAAAGTTATCCTTTATTCAAAGGATTATGATTCCTGGATTCATAATAGCCCAGGATTGAATTTCAAGGCTGAATATAGACAATATTTTTAGGATGTATAGTCATACTATACTATAAGTTGAAAATATCAAGAAAAATCAGTTTTCTATTATTATTTAAATTATTTCTATAATGTATTCTTGGAGAATTTTGATTTTCTTTAATTCCTATAAGCCTCAGGATAATTAGGTCATTTCATTTAAAGTATTTCCTTATGGTAAGTACAGATTTGTACAAAGATCAGAAAGTTTCAGCAGGGGCTAAACTTGTAACTATAGTCGTAAGTAGGTGTCTTAATGCTTTACAAATGTTAACAGAAAACAGATTCCATTTATGATGTCTTTCCTCTCTAAATCTCCCGTTAATTTTTTCATTGTACATTTGCTTTTAGGGATATTTTTAAACAATTTATCAAGAATACTCTGAAGAAACTTCCGGCAACATGGTACTCTAGGAAGAAGCACCATGCCATCCCTCCACAGCAAAGATCTGAAAAACTAAGCCAAACAGAGAAAACAGCAATCCTGAAACCCTAAAATATCAAATGAAGAGATAAAGAACTCAACCAAGCACCAAATGGAGAGAGAAACTGACAAAGAACAGAGAGCAAGGAGAGATTCATGCAGAGGTACCCTATCAGCTAATGCAGTGCCGATCCGCCATCTTGGACTCCTATCAGAGACCAGCAAACAGGGGGTATGAGAAAGCAGCTTCACAGAGCTTCCAGCATGAGACAGAACAACTGGTAACTGGCAGTATAAGCTTTCCAACCCCTCCACTCTTCTTCACCCTCACTGGGACTCCTCTGCTGTCCGTGGCCACAGTCTCTTGGCTGGGAAGCACCAGCTGCTTGGATTCTACCCGCCTGCACCGGCCGACTCCCTGAGTGCCATTTCTGGGCTGCTGGTTTGCATTTTTCTTCTTCTTTTGATTTCTTCCTTACCTCTCACCACCTCCCCCTCCTTTTGCTCAAATACCTCGCTCTATGCGCCATCTTTGCTTCTTCATGAGGGGCTGTGGAGCTCCATTCTGAGTGTGGAAATACGCCCCAGTCTGTACTGCCACGCTGGTGGGAAATCGGGGCTTTTTTTGTTTGTTTGTTTTGAATTGTTTGTTTTCTTTTATGGGGGGGGGCTTTTCTTGTTCTTTTTTCTTTATTTGTTTTGTTTTCTTTTCCCTCTTTTTCCCTTTATGTCTTTCTTCATTACTCAGTTTCTCATCTCACTATACCTTCCTTCTCTTCCTGTTCCTGGAATACCTGGCACTGAATACCTCTACGCCTTCTAGACAGGCTGTACTTCAACACCTGGGAACATCTTCCTCAGACCTTGTAGCAGCACCGGTGGGATCCCTGGGAGCTTTGCTGTTCTTTTTTCTTTCTAACTTTTATTTATTGATTCTTTTCTTTTATTTTTTTCTTCTTCTTCCCCCTTTTTTTTTCTCCATTTCATAATCTCTCATCTCTCCACTCCAAAGGCAAGCTCTCCTAGCACACTTTTGTGTTTCTTGGTATGTTTTTAGCACCTGTTCCACTCTCCTCTCTCCCATACCCATCTTAGCTCCACACATCGCAATCTCCCCCTGATTCTGCCTACTTGCACCATGCACATAACATCACACCACCAAGCAGCCCTGCACTGATTAACGACCCGCCCTGGTGGCTGTAGTAAGTGCCACAAACAACCCAACTCAGCAACTCCTCTTCAGCTAGACCTGCCCTGCTGTATCATATCAGAGCGACTGACCCTGTCAATTGGAGAAGAAGATGAAAAGTACCGTGCCCACAGACGAGCAAGCAAAAAGAACACACAGCCCACCTGCTCAGACATAGCCAATTAAGAAAAGGACAACATAAACAAATCTACAATCAATAAATGACAAAAACAACTACAGAATGTCTGGAAGACAGCAGACAATATCAAAACATTTACAAAAACAGGAAGTATGGTTCCAGTAGGTGTCCGAAATAAAAAACCAGATGACTTCACAGTGGAAGAAAAGGCACTAGAACTACCTGATAGGGAATTCAAATCCCTAATACTCAGGATTATCCAAGAGTTGAAGCAAAAAGCAGACAAAAATGAGGAAAAAATAGACAAATTCATGGAAAAGGCAGACAAATTCATGGAAAATACAGACCAAAAAAGGAAGAATTCAGGAAAATAATGCAGTAACAAAATGCCAAAATAAATTCACAGCTAGAAATTATACAAAAACAACTATTAGAAATCGAAAAGATAAACAACAAGATTTCAGAAATGGACAGTGTCATAGAAGGGCTGAGGAGCAGATTTGAAATGGTAGAAGACAGGATCACTGGAATTGAAGACAAACACTTGGATACAACTCTGTTTCAGGAAAACTCAGAAAAAAGAATGAAGAAAGATGAAGAGACCCTGAGAATTATGTGGGATACACTCAAAAGCAAAAGTTTGCAAGTGATCTGGGTTCCAGAACAGGGGAAGAAAACAGAAAACATAGATAGGATCATTGAAGAAATGCTGACAGAAAACTTTCCCAATATTATCAAAGATGAAAAGCTGGCCATCCAAAAATCTCAAAGAACCCCATATAGGATAGATCCCAAAAGAAAATCACCAAGGCATGTCATAATCACCCTCCCCAAAACCAAAGACAAAGAATCCTGAGAGCAGCTCATGAAAAACAAGAAGTCACATACAAAGGAGAAACAATAAGACTAAACTCAGATTATTCTGCAGAAACCATGCAGGCAAGAAGGCAATGGGATGACATATATAAAACCTTGAAATAAAAAAATTGCCAGCCAAGAATAAAATATCCTGCAAAACTATCATTCAAATATGAAGGTGAAATTAGGACATTTCCAGATAAACGGAAATTAACAGAATAGGTAAAAGTGAAACCAAACTTACAAAAATTATTAAAGGGAGTCCTTCCAACTGAGAACAAACAACTTCAGTTCACATGCTGAATTTAGGATGAAGGATCATACCAGCCAGATACCAGTCTAGGAAATAAACTCTCAAGGACTATCCAAAACCAAAAGAAATACAACAGGGAATCAGAGCAGTTAATCAGTAAATGAAAACAACATCAGAACAATAAAAGAGGGACTAAACCATGTAGATATAGAACCTTCTAATGGAGAGGAAGGCAAGGCGATACCAAATAAGAATAGACTGCTTTGAACTTAGAAAAATAAGGGTAAATTTCACAGTAACGACAAAGAAAGTTAACAAACATACCCATAAAGATAAAGAGAAAAAACATGAAGTCTCATTAAAAACAGAACCTAAAAAACAAAAGAAATGAACACAAAATCCACAAACAAAAGTAACTCAGGACAGGAGAGTAAGAGGAACAAAGAAAACGTCAGCACCACAAAAAAAAGCACTACAGAATGACAGCAACAAACTGACATCTATCAATAATTACACTGAATGTAAATGAGCTCAATGCACCCATACAGAGAGGAGAGTGACAGAATGGATAAGAAAACAGGATTCATCAATATGCTGTCTACAACAGACACACCTTAGAAACAAAGATGTGAATTTATTAAAAATCAAAGGTTGGAAAAAATATATCAAGCTAACAACTACCAAAAAAGAGCAGGAGTGGCAATACAAATCTCAGATAAAATAGAATTTAAAACAAAATCCACCATAAAAGACAAAGAAGGACACTATATCATGATGAAGGGGACAACCCATCATGAAGACATAATCATAATAAACATCTACACACCCAATGAAAGGGCTCTAAAATACATAACACAAACTCTAACAACACTGAAAAGAGAATTTGACAGTTTCACGATAATAGTAGGAGACTTCAACACACCACTCTCAGTAAAGGACAGAACAAAAAATAAGAAATTCAGCAAAGATACAGAAGACCTAAAGGGCAGAATCAGCCAACTTGACCTCATAGACTTATATAGAACATTCCATCCAACAAATGCAAGTACACATTCTTTTCCAATGCACATGGAACGTTCTCCAGAATAGACCACATCTTAGGCCACAGAGCAATCCTCAACAAGATCCAAAACATTCAGATAATTCAAAGTATCTTCTCTGACCACAATGCCATCAAGGTAGAAATTAAAAACAGAAAGAGCAAGGAAAAAAAATCAATTACATGGAAACTGAATAATACCCTGCTTACACATCACTAGGTAATAGAATAAGTCAGAGATGGAATCAAAAAATTCCTAGAACAAAATGAGAATGAAAACACATCATACCAAAACCTTTGGGACACAGCAAAGGCAGTCCTCAGAGGACAATTTATAGCAATAGATGCACACATCAGAAAGGGAGAAAATAGACAAAATCAGAGCATTAACTACACAGCTCAAACTAATAGAAACAGAACAGCAAAAAAATCTCACAGCCACCAGAAGAAAGGAAATAATAAACATCAGAGCAGAAATAAATTAATTAGGGAATAGAAAAACAATAGAAAGAATCAACAAAACCAAAAGGTGGTTCTTTGAAAGAATCAACACAAACGACAAACCGCTGGCCAGACTGACAAAAGGATAACAGGAGAGGATGCAAATAACCCAAATAAGAAATGAAATGGGTGACATTACAACAGACCCAACTGAAATAAAAAGGATCATAACAGAATATTATGAAAAACTATACTCCAACAAATTTGAAAACCTAGAGGAAATGGATAAATTTCTAGAAACACACGGCCTTCCCAAACTACAACAAAGTGATGTTGAAAATCTGAACAGACCCATAAAAAGAAAAGAGATTGAGAAGGTAATAAAAAAAACTCCCCCCCCCAAAAAAAAAAAAAAAAAAAAAAAAAAAACAAAAACAAACAAACAAAAAAAAACCTGGCCCAGATGGCTTCACTGGAGAATCCTACAAAACATTCACAGAAGAGCTTGTACCAGTACTACTCGAGCTATTTCAGAGCATAGAAAAGGAAGCAACACTTCCTAATTCATTCTATGAAGCCAGCATAACCCTGATACCAAAACCAGGCAAAGATGCCACAAAAAAAGAAAACTACAGACCAATATCTCTCATGAATATAAATGCAAAAATTCTGAACAAAATTCTAGCCAATAGAATTCAGCATCATATCAAAAAAATAATACACCACGACCAAGTAGGATTCATACCAGGTATGCAAGGATGGTTCAACATTAGAAAATCCATCAACGTAATCCACCACATAAATAAAAGTAAAGAATCACAAGATCATCTCAATTGACACAGAAAAGGCATTGGACAAAGTCCAACATCCATTCCTGATTAAAAAAACTCTCAATAAAACAGGTATAGAAGTGAAATTTCTCAACACAATAACAGGCATCTATACAAAACCAACAGCCAACATCATTCTTAATGGAGAGAGGCTGAAAACATTCCCCTTGAGAACAGGAACAAGACAAGGATGCCCTTTATCACCACTCCTATTTAACATTGTGCTGGAAGTTCTAGCTAGAGCAATAAGGCAAGAAAAAGAAATAAAGAGCATCCAAATTGGTAATGAAGAAGTTAAACTGTCCCTGTTTGGGGTTGATATGATACTATACACAGAAAACCCTAAAGACTCCATGAGAAATCTACTGGAACTAATAGAAAGATCCAGCAGAGTAGCAGGATATAAGATAAATGTACAAAAATCAGTTGGATTCTTATTCACCAATAAAGAGAATGATGAAAAGGAAATTAGGAAAACAATAACAAGTATAATAGCCCCTGAAAAGATAAAATATGTAGGAATAAACCTAACCAAGGATGTAAAAGACCTATACAAATAAAACTACAAAACACTACTGCATGAAACCCAAAGGGATCTACATAAATGGAAAAACATACCATGCTCATGGATAGGTAGATTCAACATTGTGAAAATGACAATTCTACCCAAAGCAATTTACAAATACAATGCACTCCCGATCCAAATACAAACAACATTCTTCAAAGAGGTGAAAAAACTGATCATTAACTTTACATGGAAAGAGAAGAAGCCCTGGATAAGTAAAGCACTATTGAAGAAGAAGAATAAAGTTGGAGGACTCACACTACCTGACCTTAGAACTTACTTTACAGCTAAAATAGTGAAAACAGCCTGGTACTGGTACAAAGACAGATACATTGACCAATGGAACAGAGTTGAGAACTCAGATGTAAATCTATCCTCCTATGGTCACCTGATCTTTGACAAAAGCCCAAAGTCCATCCTATGGGGAAAAGACAGTCTTTTTAACAAATGGTGCTGGCAAAAGTGGATTTCCATCTGCAAAAAATGAAACAGGACCCATTCCTCATGCCATATACAAAAACTAATTCAAAATGTATTGAAGACATAAATATAGGGCCAAAAACTATAAAGTTCATAGAAGAAAAATAGGACCAACACTACTGGTCCTAATACATGGCATTAACAGGATAGAAACCATAACCATCAACACACTATCTCCACAAGATAAGTAGATAACTGGGATCGTCTAAAACTCAAACACCTATGCTCTTCAAAAGATTTCACCAAAAGAGTAAAAGGAGAACCTACAGACTGGGAAAAAATTTTTGGACAGTACAAGTCAGACAAAGGTCTAATCTCCATAATCTACAAGAAAATTCCACACCTCTACAACAAAAAGACAAACAATCCTATTAAAAAATGGGCAAAGGAAATGAACACACACTTCACCAAAGAAGACTTTCAAGTGGGCAGCAGACACATGAGGAAATGCTCATGATCACTAGCCATTAGAGAAATCCAAATTAAAACCACAATGAGATACCATCTCACCCCGGCATTACTGGCACGAATCAAAAACACTGGAAATAACAAACATTGGAGGGGCTGCGGGGAGATGGGAACTCTTATGCACTGCTGGTGGGAATGCAAAATGATACAACCATTTTGGAAAATGATATGGCACTTCCTTAGAAAGCTAGAAATAGAAATACCACACGATCCAGCAACACCACTCCTAGGAATATATCCTAGAGAAATAAGAGTCGTCACTCGAATAGACATATGCACACCTGTGTTCATGGCAGCATTGTTCACAATAGCAAAATGATGGAAACAACCTAGATGCCCATCAACAGATAAATGGATAAACAAACTATGGTACATGCACACAATGGAGTACTACGCAACGAGAAAGAACGATGATGAATCTGTGAAGCATCTCATAACATGGATGAAACTGGAGGACTTTATGCTGAGTGAAATAAGTCAATCACAAAAGGACAAATATTGTATGAGACCTCTACTGTAAAAACTCAGGAAAAATTTCACACACAAAAAGTAACAATCTTTGTTGGTTACCAAGGATGGGGGTGGTGGTGGGGAAATACAAAATAGGCAATAGATAAGTGGTATCTTGGGTGAAGGGTGAGACAGTACACAATACTGGGGAAACCAGCACAACTTGTACAAGGAAAGGCCATGGAATCTCCCTAGACACATCCAAACTCCCTGAGGGACTGAATTGCTGGGCGGAGGGCTATGGGGACCATTGTCTTGGGGAACATCTAGTTCAAGCGGCATAACACACTTTATAAAGACAATGTTCTACATTCTACTTTGGTGAGTAGCCTCTGGGGTCTTAAAAGCCTGTGAGCGGCCATCTAAGATACTCCACTGGTCTCACCCCTTCTGGAGCAAGGGAGAACGAATAGAACAGGACACAAGGAAAAGATTAGTCCAAAGAACTAGTGGACAACAGTTACCAAGGCCTCCACCAGACTGAGTCCAGTACAGCTAGATGTTGCCTGGCTACCACCACTGACTGTCTTAATCGGGATCACAACAGAGGGTTCTGGACAGAGCTGGAGAAGGAAGTAGAACAAAATTCTAACACACACAAAAAAGACCAGATAATTGGCCTGACAGAGACTGGAGAAACCCCGAGAGTATGGCCCCCAGACACCCTTTTATCTCTGTGGTGAAGTCACTTCCGAGGTTTACCATTCAGCCAGGGATTGGACAGCCCCATAAAAAAACATGACTAATGAGGCACAGCAGTCTAGGGACAAGGACTAGAAAGCAGAGGGGGACAGGAAAGCTGGCAATAGGGAACCCAAGGTTGAGTAAGGACAGTGTTGGCATGTAGTGGGGTTGTTAACCATTGTCATAAGGAACATATATACTGTTTAATGAGAAACTATTTTGTTCTGTAAACCTTCATCTAAAGTGAGAATAGCAGCACAACTGGAACAGCATAGTCAATGTCACTGAACTGTGCATGTAGAAATTTTTGAAACGTTGTATCTTTGGCTATGTACATTTTCACCAAAAAAAAAAAAAGGTTGAGAAGGGAGAGGGTTGACATGTCGTGGGGTTGTTAACCAATGTCATAAAACAATATGTATACTGACTGTTTAATGAGAAACTGTTTGTTCCATAAACCTTCACCTGAAGTACAATAAAAAACAAAGAGAGGAAAAAAAACTGCCATGAAGATTTTTCATTTCCCATTCCAGGACTTTTGTCACATAGACTTCTCCTAGGCTTTCATAGAGTCATTATATATAAAATTAGTAAAAAGACAGTTTTTTGAGATATTATTTGTTCTTCATTAACCATAGATATTTACAGTAAGTAACTTTGGGTTACCTAATGTTAAAAATGTTACTTCGCTCGATTTTTAGAGATTTTATTATGCAGGCAGTCCCCAGTTTAGGAACAAGATCTGAGTTTGTAGGCAAGTTCGAACAGGTACCTCTGGTTCCCTTTTAGTGTCAGTTAGTCAAATGTTTGTACTGGTGTATATTTTACCTTTCTATACATATGAAACAATTAAGAAACACTCCCAAACCATGAAATGTTGTCATGAGAGTCACAAAATAGTGCATGCATTCTTTGTTATGAAGCATTGTATTTAACTCAAATTTTTAATATAATAGGCATTATAGCAGTCCCTTCTTAAGTATGAGTTGTCCGTAAGTTGGATTTTCTTAACCTGGGGACTGCCTGTGCTAAAGAGTATGAAAATCTCTAGAAGTGGATATATTATGCAGTATTTATTATTTAATTGTAAAATATCTATTAATACTTAATAAAACTAGTATTCTGAGATACATTGTAAGAGGAATGTTAATTTAAGCCGAACACTTGAACCCTTTTCCATTTCATAGATGAAAAGTTAGGAGTACACGTAAGTTCTATGCCTTGTTCTAGATCACAAAAATGACCACGGGCAGACATTTATAGTCTTTCCTTCCTGAGACTACATTCTAATGAGCATAAAGGGGTACTAAAGTGGAACAGTAGAACAAAAGGCAGATTAAAGATACAGGAGATGGAGTAAAGTAAGAGTATCATGGAATACTGGACCTGCTTAGAAGAACCAACACACGCTCCTGATTCACATGGGCGATAGAGCAGAGGTAAGAGGTTAGGTAGGTAACAGAGGACAAATTGAGAATGCTTCTGAGAAAGAGTAGACTCTCCAAATACTGCATATAAAAGAACAGAACTCAGAAATTTACCTTCTCATTAGGCAAATGTTAACTTCAACACACATAGTAAAAGGCTGACAACTTTTACAAAAAATACACCTGTGAAATCGCATATTAGCTAGAGTGGGTTTTTGTGCTGTCAGTTAATGGTTTTGCATTGTACTCGGTATTTCACCATGTGTAGTTGCCTAACACTTATTCCTGAGCAATCTCTGCCAGTCAACAACATTTACTCAGATACCAAGAAGCCTGCAGTCTTTCTATTGCCTCATTCTTAAGTATGACTAGATTAAAAAAAAAGAAAAAGTCCATGAAACATATGAATAAAGAAGAAAAGACCAAGATAAACAAAGGGAAAACTGGCCCTGGTGCAGATAGAGATAATTCAGAAAGTAGAAATAAAGAGGAAAAAAACCGAGTCATCTCAGCAAAATATGAGGTGTTATAGCACCCATTAAAAAGATAAAAAAGATAATAGGATGTTAAAAATGAAATATTTAGAGAAGGGCAAAGTACTCTTGGAAATTATAAATATGATTGCCAACATAAGGGTAAAGCAGCATAAGGATTAAATGGTAAAATTGAGAAAATGCTCCCAAATTTAGAACAAAAAATTGAGGTACGAAAAAAGAACATTTAAAAGTCATACATCCAACTAAGAGAGCACCAAATAAACAAACAATAGGGATGAAAAATTACAAGAAAAAGGTCCAAAAAATTTCTCAGAGTTTGCAGGAGATAGAAGTCTTTAAAATAACAGTATTTACCACATGCCAAGAAGATAAATTACAACAAATTAAAATATAACTTAAGTAGAAAACCTGAAAGCTTACAGTAAGTGGGAAAAATAACCTTGTCAGACTGGCATCACAGTTCTGGATCGAAGAAGACAATAAAATAAAATCTTCATTCAAAGTTCTTGGTGATGTTGATTTCAGTATAGAAGAATTCTATACCAGCAAAACAATCAGTTGTGTTAGAGTAAAACACTGTCAGGTAAGCAAGAATTTAGAAAATGTATCACCAATAAACCCTTTCTTAGGAAGTTACTTTAGGATGTGTTCCATCAAAATAAGGGAGAATATAAGAAAGAAGTGGGATTAGGATCCCAGTGACTGTGACTGTGTCCTTTGAGAGAAGCTAGGGTATATTAGATAACAACCTCCCTTCCTCAAATCACTATGATTCCAAATAACAGCATTTTATGTCTCACTCACCCTACATATCTGTCTTGGCAGTGGGGCTCTGAGCCACATGGTTATCACTTGGAAACCGAATTTGTCAGACGCACTGTCTTTTGATGTTGACATTTCAGTCCGAGATTTCAATGTTCTCTCCGACAGGGAATGAGAGCCTGCTTCTATCTGGAAGTGACAAGCCTCTTAAGATTTCACTACATAGGTCAAAGTGTGGGCCATGTCTAATTTCAAGGAGGGAGAGGAGAACTAGTAATTTTTGGGAACTTTATTAATATGTACACTAGAGGGTATACTCCAGGTCAGAATGATAGCTTCACAGCATGTTCAAAGCACTAAGTTCAAGAGGCAGGTTTTAGGAGAAAAGCAAATATTTTTAAAATTGCATACAAAATATAGCATAAGTTATTTAACTCATTTGTGTAGATGATGAGAGCAGAAACAGAGCATACAAAAATTGATGAAGAAGAGAAAGGTAATTATAGCACACTATATGATTTTACATTGAATAGTACACATTTAGAGTAATGCATACACTGTTTTATTATTTTTTTCAACATTTAAAACCAATTAATGGATAAAGAAGTATAAGATGTAGTTATGATTAGGCAGCAAAATGTAAATGCTATCCTTAATGCTCTAAAATAATGACAGAAAAATAAACTTGCTAATATCTTTATTTTATAAAATGTCTATGACAATAAACCATGGTTTAAGGTTTTAAGTATATTATTTAAAGTTACAATTAAAATCAATCTAGGAAGTAAATACAGTAAAAAAGATATTTTGGGTGGAAGTCTGGAAGGGAGATGGAGAATGACTTAAATGACTGCAATTTTCACATTTTACATCAAGGAGTCATTAGCAGTATCTCAAACTGATTATTCAAGACAGGGCAGTATCATCATATTATTTAGAGACTTGAAATAGCCAATAGAAAAATAAAAATGCATAGAATTAATACTGGTTTCTCAAGTGGGAGTAACAGAGGGTAGCAGTGGAGAAGAAAATCACTGGCTTTTCTTTTTAGCCCTTAGGATTTAGAATTATGTGCATGCATTACTTTAATAAAAATAAGAAATAAAACAAAATATAATTTAGCAAGTAGATTAAAAGTATGAATCTTTTCTCAAAGAACTGTGTGTTGAGATATATAAAGTGTTAATCTTTTCTTCTTTTTGAAGATAAAATTGTTTATTACCTTCTTTCTAGAATTTCAATTCAGTAAGACTCATACTATGAATTTTGAAGGTAGACATGTTCCCTAATTATTCTTGCATCCACAGCTTTTAACATGTACTTTCCAATGTTGGTAAAGCATCAAGAAGATATGATATATTGAGGTCATATTAAGATTTTAAAAAACAAAAACTACCTACATTGACTATAAAAATAATGAGGGAGTAGATGGTTAAGTGTATACGATGTTCTTTCTTGTAAAGTTCCTTTCTTGAAAATAGACACACACACACACAATTATACACACTTATTCACACCTAAATACGTATTATATATGGATATGCATCTGGTCATTAAACAATTTTCAAAAATTTTGGAAGAAGTTAATTGAGTTTCTTATAGAAATATATTTGGGATTTTATAGATTATCATTCCTGCATAGTAAGTATATAGACTGAAGTTTGCCTAAATTAATTATTAACATTGATATCCCATTCAAGTTAGAGACAGATGAACGTATCAATAATTGTTCCAATCAAGAATTCCTAAATATAGTCTGGATTTTCACACACAAAAAATTAGGTTTCATCTTTGATTACTTTTTTTGTCTTAAATGTATGCTTCTTTCTTTTTTTCTTTTAAACAGTTTTTAGGGGACAGGCTTATTTTTCACGTTTATTAAGTCGGCCACTTATCCTCTTTCCTTGTGACTCCTAGAGAGTAATAATCAAGGCTTTTTGGACTGTTGTCTCTAATATTAGACGCCGAGGTTTTGCCAAATTCCAAGCCATCCTTTATTATGACGTAAAGCAGACTTGCATATGTGAAATAAATCATAAACAGTTCATCTTTTAATACAAAAACTGTATTTACTGAAGATCCCATTCACAGGACACATTTTAACCATAGTGAGATTAGGAAAGATAGTTGCAAGAACATACTGTCAGGATTTAAAGGAAAAGTCATTTTCTCACTAAGCCATCAAACTAGAATAGCATCAACATCTGAAGGGATGTGCATGCTAATAAGGTCACTTGCTATTAACTTTTATTTTTCCTGAGGCCTACTTGTTTGACTTGCAATTCCGTATCCTCAAAAGGCTATGACTTTCTGAAGGGAATTTCTGACTCTTGCTTCATGGGAAGTTTGCGGTAGCAAAATAATTTGTAATAAGAAAGAAGTCGACCTTTGCCCTGAACACAAAATAAACTATCAACCCACTTTTGAAAGCTCAGTAAAACTTGGATACATTGTTTGAAAGTGTGTGTACAGGTGAAACTTCATAAGTTTTATTTCTGTCTGGGTCTGGAGACAGTGTGAAAAATGAGAAAGCCTATTCCGGAAGAAATTTTTAGCCTTTCTAGACGTAGGAATGAATACCTGAATGATGTCTGAACTCACATTTACAGTAAATAAGATTCTTCTAATTTTCTCTGTATTTAGTAAGAGAACTAAATAACTCAGAACATAATGCCAACCTTTTCTTTCAACCCTTACGCCTGTGGAAGAGGTGTGAAAATTGTTACACAATTTTCCATTTCCTTTTATTAAATAAATAGAATTCAAAGCTATATCTACTCTCACTTAGCTGCTGTTAGAAAAATATTTCCAAAGGAAAAGGAAAATTTATTATAATATAGAAATCATACGCAATTTTCTTAAACGTGGGTATCATGTAAGCAAACATGATATACGAGAATAATTGCAAATAAGCAGAAAAACAATACGTAGAGGAAAAGTTTACTCAAATCTTTAAAAATAAAGTTATTGTATCCTTATAAAACACAAACATAAATATGTACATAGAATAGACATATGTGAGATTAAAATCTAAATGAATGCTCAGTTAAACTAAAGAATCAGTTTATTTCTTAAGTCCAAAATTTCTCATCATTGTATATATTTTTATCTATGTGTGGTGACAATGATTTAACTTTTTAAAAATTGGGTCAGTTTCTGCAGTTATGGCTTTATACAGTTGTCTTAGTTATCTGGTGTTACTATAAAAGAAATAACAGCATTCACATGCATATGAGGTGATCGAAAATACCATGGATTGGGTCAGGTGGACCTTAGTCCTTAAAGTGACATCTTTAATTTTTAACACTTTAAAGAGGTCTTTTGCTGCAGATATACCCAATACAACACTTTGTTAGATTTCTTAACTGCTTCTTCCACAGGTGTTGATTGTGAATTGAAGTCAAATGAAATCCTTGACAACTTCACTCTTTTTTCCATTGATCATGATGTTGCTTATTGGTCCAGTTGTGAGGATTTTTGTTTTCTTTATGTTGAGGTATAATCCATACTGAAGGCTGTAGTCATGGATCTTTTATCAGTGAGTGCTTCAAGTCCTCTTTGCTTTCAGCAAGCAAGGTTGTACCATCTGCATATTGCAGGTTGTTGATGAGTCTTCCTCCAATCCTAATGCTTTATTCTTCTTCATGTAGTCTGGCTTCTCAGATTATTTTCTCAGCATGCATATTGAATAAATATGGTGAAGGGATACAACCCTGACACACACATTTTTTTATTTTAAACCATTTTAGCTATTTTATGTCATCTGAATTTAAATATAAATTTTAGAATCAGCTTGTCAATTTTCACAAAATTTCACTCTGAGATTGTTATTGAGATATATTTAACCCATAAATCAATTCAGCAAGAAGTAAATATTTTGATTCATCAGGATGCTACTTCTAACCAATTATGTAGGTCATCAATTGGTTTTCTCATTAAACAGTATTAATACTTTTAAGTGTGCCATTATAGCACATATTTTGTTGAATTTGTCACTCGATGTATAATGTTTTTGGATAATATTATGAATAATGTTAAGTTTCAATTCCCAATAGTTTTTGCTAATATACAGAAATAAAATTTATTTTTTATATTGACCTCGCATTATAAGACTAAGGTACAAGTAACTTTTTATGAATTATTAGTTTTGGGTATCAGGGTATTTATGGACACATAACATTAATTGGGAAGTATTTTCTATTTTCTGAAAGAGTTTGTGTGTGATTCATATCATCCCTTCCCAACAATCTTTATAGAATTCATCCAGGCCTGTAGTTTTCTTTGCATGCAGTTTTTCATTACAAAATCAATTTTGATAAATATAAAGCTATTAAAATTTTATATTTTACTTTGAGTTAGTTTTAGTAATTTATGTCTTGCAAGGAGTTTGTCAATTTCATGTAAATTTTAAATTTATTGGCATTAGTTGTTTATAATATTTCCTCATTATCCTAGTAATGCCTGTACGACCTATACTTCTATCTCTTCTTTTATTCCTGGTATTAGTAATTTGTGTCTTTTCAATTTTTCTCTTGATTCTAACTGGGTGTATGCAAAGATTTTAATCTTTTCAAAGAACTACCTTTGTGTTTTATTTAATTTTTTTTCCTGTTTTCTATTTCATTGACTTTTCTCATCTTTATCATACCTTCCCTTGTACTTGGGTTTCATTTGCTCATATTCTTCTAGCTTCTAATTGTGAATGCTTAGATAATTTATTTTGGAACTTTCTTCTTTCTGAAAGAAGTATTTAAACCAAAGCATGTAATCACTGTTGTTACTGCCTCTCATGGATTTTAATAAGTGGTTTTTTTATTTTCATTCCATTCAGATATTTTCTAATTTGCTTTATGATTTCCTCCTTGTTTTATTTAGGAATTTGCTATTTAATTTCAAAATATTTGTAAATTTTCCAAGTATCTTTCTGTAACTGATATTTAATTTTGTTGTAGTCTGGGAAGATACGCTACATGATTTTAGTACTCTGGATTTACTGGGATTTGTCAATCTTGGTGAACGTTCCCCGTGCACTTCGAAAGAATGGATGTTATGCTGTCATTTTAAACTATTTCGGCTATTCTATTAGGTGAGTGCATTAGTATTCTAAGCCTGTCATAAGAAATTTCCAGAAACATGTGGCTTATAACAACAGATATTTATTCTCTTACAGTTCAGGTCAGAGGTCCAATATCAAGGTGTCAGTAGGTTTGACTCTTTCTGGAAGCTCAGAAAGAGAATCTGATTCATGCCTCCCTTCTAGCTTCTATTGGTTTCTGGAAACTCTTGGAATTCCTTGGCTTGTAGATGCATCCCTACAACCTCTGCTTCCAACTTCATATAATCTTCTTCTCTATGTCTTTTCCTTTTCAGTCTAAGGACACTGTTGTTAGATTTAGGGCCCATCATATTCCAAGACGATCTCATCTCAGTCTCTTTCCTTTCTGTGTGCCATGTCTTTCTCATTTAAATGCATAATAAATGCCCTCAGTTTAAGGTATAATGAATACTAATATCTATTATTTTGTTTTCTTCAGCAGTGCCGAATCTCCTGTTAATCACATACAACAAATTCTCATTTCAGATATTATAATTCTTAGCTTTAAATTTCTATATTGCTATTTGGTTCTTTTTAATAGCTTCTATTTCCTAATGTTTGTTAATGTTTTAAGTCATTGAACATATTATACTTACTTATATTTTCTGTTTTATTGTCCTCATCTACTGTTCATTATCTCTGTCATTTCTGAGTCTTTTTCTAATATTTTCCTTACATTCTTTTTCTTGGTAATTTTTTTAATGAATTGCGCTCATTGTGAATTTTACATTGTTGAACGCTGAATTTTGTTGTTTTCCATTACAAAGTATTGGACTTTGTTGTCACAGCAGCGACGGTTGTCGGGACGGTGAAGACAGTAACCAAACACAACTCTTACAGAGAAGTGGGACCAGGAGGGTCACTCTGAGGAGTCGACCCCGGCTTCAGTCCCAGGACTTTATTTATAGTCAATACAGCAAGCAGTGAAGCAAATAACAGAACAGTGGGCTTTGGCTGCAGGCAAGGGAGAAGGAATTCAGGTAAACAAGCCAATCAGTAACAGGACAATAAGTTTGGGAAAACAAGTTGTGACAAGTCTCAACATGTTGGGGACAAGTCTTGACATGCTGTGCAGCATAGAGGCCTGTGGGGGCTGCAGTTGTCAATAGTGCAGCCATGTGTAAATGGCATATATCCCCACACTTTGTAATCAGTTAAGTTGCTTGCAGGTGATTCTGATCCTTTCAGTATTTTTAAAAGGCTATTAAAAGGTGGTATTGTAACCTTTACACATGGGCTAATTTAGCCCCATAACTAAGGGTGACATTTCTGGGGGTTCAGTGCAGTCCTTTTACATGCAACAAGATCTCCCCAATCTGGCAGTGAGAATTTGAACAATTACTGGCCATTTGTGTGCTCTGCTAATTATTCACCTTACAGCTCCCTCGTAAATGTTCTCTCCCTAAAAATTGTTCTTAGCCCGGTATTATGGGCTTTCACTCTACATATACACAAATTAATATTCAATGAAAGACTCAAGGGGGCCGTGATGCATATTTATAGAGGCCTTTCCTTCAGTTGTTTGCTCCTCTCCAGTATTCAGCCCTGAAAAGTCTTGTCACCTCTGTCACACAGTGCTCCAGTCTCCATCGCTTCAACTCCGTGAGATTGCTAGGCCCGCAATTCAGAAATTCTCCTTAGACAGAAAACTAGACAACAGGGCTCACATCATTTTTTTTTTTCCTTCTTTCAGAGAGTACAATAATAATTTGCTTTTTTTCTTGTGTCCAAAAATCAACAATAGTTAATTGTGGTGGTGGTGTTGTTGTTAGGTGCCGTTGAGTTGGCTCCAACTCATAGCCATCCTATGTACAATAGACTAAACAGTGCCCAGACCTGTACCATCCTCAGAATTATTGCTATGCTTGAGCCTATTGTTGCAGCCACTCTGTCAATCCATTTCATTGAAGATCTTCCTCTCTTTCACTGACCCTCTATTTTAATAAGCATGATGTCCTTCTCCAGGGACTGGTCTCTCTGATAGCATGTCCAAAGTGTGTAAGATTAAGTTTTATCATCCTTGCTTCCAAGGAGCATTCTGGCTGTACTTCTTCCAAGATAGATTTGTTCTCGAGATGGTTTCTAAATTCAGGTGGGATATACTCAAGGTCGTACTTTGGCTCTCGTGGACTTGTTCGAATTTTCTTCAGCTTCAAATTGAACTTGCAAAGGAAAAATTGATGGTCTATTCCACAGATGTCCACAGATCTTTTCTGACTGATGATACTGAGCTTTTCCATCCACTCTTTCCACAGATGTAGTCCGTTTGATTCTTGTGTATTCTACCTGGCGAGGTCAACGTGTATAGGGTTGTCTTGAGTCAGAATGGACTCCACAGCAAGTAACAACAATAACTTCATATAATTTAATATTTTTAAAAAATATATGTCTTATTTATTCTTGGATGTTATTGGAAAACCATGAATACATCTATCCTGTGTGTAGAGAGAAATTAATTGTGCTAAATTCTTATTAAAACAATCAGCAACAACCAATCTAGCTATCAAATTTTTATTCAGTGAAATCCTTAAAAAGAAAAAAAAACTGTGCAGATTGATTACAGTTTATGAATAATATATAAAGAAATAAATTCAAAATGACTAGACCAATTTTGGCACAGTTAGCAAAGGGATGTTTTATTCTTTAATTTCTATAAGAAGTCAGCAGTAAAGCTCTATCCATTTGGATTGGTAGCACAATTGGTTCATTGAGCAATCTCCCTAATTCCTTCGGTAGAGCCAGCTGAAAAGAACAAATTGTATTTCAGTAAGAAAGAAACACTTACACTCTTTCTCAATTCTGCCATAATTAGATTTCCTCTGCTGGCTGCTCCAGGCCTCTCCTGACTGATGGTAGGTGGCAACATATGGCAACACTGAGAGAATTTATAAAAAATAGTCTGCTAATTGTAGCAAACAAATAAACAACCAGGAAGACCCAACAGTCAGGAAGAATTAATAACGCTGGCAAATCCTTGCTTAGTAGAGCTTCTCACAGTGAACAAAGCCAAGGTCTGCATGTATCTTGGTTGAGCTTTCTCTCATCAGGCAAACCATATTAATTTCCAGAACTGTACTGAATGTTATAAAGTTACAAATATAAGTACTTATTACTAAAACCTCTACATTTTTTGTGATCTGATGACTTCCCAAAACTGAACCTTCAAAAATCAAATAGGTGATCTTTATAATCTTAGTGGAATGCCAAATCAAATTATTTCTGCCTTAAATAAACAAAAAACAAAAGCAACCAAACCTTGCCAAGATGTTTAGAGCTAGAAAACTAGAATGTGACTACTATGTCTAGTTAGCAATGAAGAACTTCTGTTTTCTAGGATAGTTTTCACTGTATGGTAAAACTAAATGTATATTTTAAAAATTAATTTGCTTATACCAAACCAGTTGCAAACTTCCTCTCTTTGTCTTTCAGTGCCAAATAGTCCCTTAACTTTCTTTTTAAATTTTGTTTTCACACTACTCAGTAAAAATATTAAAATTTTCCTCATCAAAGAATTTAAGAAGACAAAGAAAACTTTTCAACATTTTCATAAAAAAAGATTTTCCTACTTCCAATATATGCATTTGATTTTTTTGTTGTTTATTGTTGTAGTTTAAATGAAACTTTACATTTCAGCTTAGTCTCTTATATAAAAATTTATACACACATTGTTATGTGACCCTAATTGCTCTCCTATCCTGTGACAGCACACTCCTCGTTTCCACGCCTGATTCCCCATGTCCATTCAACCAGCTCCTAACCCTCTCTGCCTTCTCATCTCACCTCCAGACAGAAGCAGCCTGTTTAGTCTCATGTGTCTACTTGAGCTAAGAAGCACACTCTTCACGAGTACCATTTTATGTCCCTCAGTCCTGTCCAATCTTTGCCTGAAGAGTTGGCCTTGGAAAACGTTTTAGTTCTGGGCCAATAAAGAATCTGGGGGCCACGCTTTCTGGGGTTCCTCTAGTCTCAGTCAGACCATTAAGTCTGGTCTTTTTACTAGAATTTGAGTTTTGCACCCCACCTTTCTCATGCTCCATCAGGGACTCTCTGTTGTGTTCCCTGTCAGAGCAGTCATTGGTGGTAGCCGGGCACCATCTAGTTCTTCTGGTCTCAGGCTGATGACGTCTCTGATTTATCTGGCCTTTTCCGTCTCTTGGGCTAATACTTTCCTAGTGTCTTTTTTGTTCTTCATTCTCCTTTACTCCAGGTTGTTGGGACCAATTAATGCATCTTAGATAGCTGCTTGCATGCTTTTAAAACTCCAGATATCACTCACCAAAGTAGGATGCAGAACATTTTCTTAATAAACTTTGCTGTGCCAATTGACTTAGATGTCCCCTGAAAACAAGGTCCCCAGACCCCCACCTGTGTTACTCTGTCCCTCAAATTGTTTGATTGCATTCATGAAACTTCTTAGCTTTGGTTTAGTCCAGTAATGCTGACTTCTCCTGTAGCGTGTGCTGTCTTTCCCTTCACCTAAGATAATTCTTGTCTAGTATCTAGCTAGTGAATAACCCTCACCCTTCCTCCCTACCCTAGTAACGATCAAAGAATGTTTTCTTCTGTGTTTAAACCTTCTCTTCAGTTCTTATAAGAGTGGCCTTATACACTATTTGTCCTTCTGTGACTGACTAAATTCACTCAGCATAGTACCCTCCAGATTCCTCCACGTTATGTTTCACGACTTCATCATTGTTCTTTATCATTGTGTGGTATTCCATTGTGTGTATATACCATTATATGTTTATCCATTTGTCTGTTGATGGGCACCTACGTTGTTTCCATCTTTTTGCTATTGTGAACAGTGCTACAATGAACATGGGTGTGCATATATCTATTCCTGTGACGGCTCTTATTTCTCTAGGATATATTCCAAGGAGCATGATTGCTGGACCATATGGTACTTCTATTTCTAGCTTTTTAAGGAAGAACCAAATGGATTTCCAAAGTGGTTGTACCATTTTACATTCCCACCAACAGTGTATAAGTGTTCCAGTCTCTCCACAGCCTCACCAGCATTTACTAGTTTGAGTTTTTTGCATTAAAGCTAGCCTTGTTGGGGAGAGATGATATCTTATTGTAGTTTTGATCTGCATTTCTCAAATGGCTAATGATTGTGAACATTTCTTCATGTGTCTGTTAGCCGCCTGAATATCTTCTTTGGTGAAGTGCCTGTTCATATCCTTTGCCCATTTTTTAATTGGGTTATTTGTCTTTTTGTTGTTGAGGTTTTGTAGTATCTTGTAGATTTTAGAGATTAGATGCTGATCAGATTTGTCATAGCCAAAAGTTTTTTCCCAGTCTGTAGGTTGTCTTTTGACTTTTTTGGTGAAGTCTTTTGACGAGCATAAGTGTTTGATTTTTAGGAACTCCCATTTATCTAGTTTCTCTTCTGGTGTTTGTGCATTGTTACTTATGTTTCATATTGTGTTTATGCCATGTATTATTGTCCCTATTTTTTTTCCATGATCTTTATTGTTTTCAATTTGATATTTAGGCCTTTGATTGATTTTGGGTTAGTTTTTGTGCATGGCGTGAGGTATGGGTTTTGTTTCATTTTTTTGCTGATAGATAGCCAGTTATGCTAGTACCATTTGGTAAAGAGACTGTCTTTTCCCCAATTGATGGACTTTAGCCCTTTGTCAAGTACCAGCTGTTCCTGGGTGGATGAATTTATGTCTGGATTCTCAATTTTGTTCCATTGATCCATGTGTCTGTTGTTGTACCAGAACCAGGCTGTTTTGACTACCATGATGGTATAATAGATTCTAAAATCAAGTAGTTGAGACCTCCCACTTTGTTCTTCTTCATTAATGCTTTACTTATCTGGGGCCTCTTCCCTTTCCATATCAAGTTGGTGATGTGTTTCTCCATCTCATAAAAAAATGCTGTTGGAATTTGGATGGCAATTGCATTGTATCTGTAGATCACTTTGGGTAGAATTGACATTTTCACAATGTTGAGTCTTCCTATCCATGAGCAAGGTATGTTTTTCCACTTATGCAGGTCTCTTTTGATTTGTTGCAGTATTGTCTTGTAGTTTTCATTGTATAGGTCTTTTACGTCTCTGATTAAATTTATTCCTAAGTATTTTATCTTCTTGGGGGCTATTGTAAATGGTATTGATTTGGTGATTTCCTCTCCAAAGTTCTCTCTGTTGCTATAAAGGAATCCAACTGATCTTTGTATGTTTATCTTGTATGAAAACTTTGCTGAAATCTTCTATTAGTTCGAGTAGTTTTCTTGTGGATTCTTTGGGGTTTTCTGTGTATAACATCATCTGCAAATAGAGATACTTTGACTTCTTCCCTACTGATTTGGATGCCCTTTATTTCTTTTTCTAGCCTGATTGCTCTAGCTAGGAACTCCAGCACAGTGTTGAATAAGAGTGGTGTTAAAGGGTATCGGTGTGTGCTTCCCATTCTCAAGGGGAATGCTTTCAAAGTCTATCCATTTATGATGATGTTGGCTGTTGGCTTTGTATTAACGTCCTTAATTATATTGAGGAATTTTCCTTCTATTCCTATTTTGTTGAGAGTTTTTATCATGAATGGGTGTTGGACTTTGTCAAATGCATTTTCTGCATCGATTGATAAGATCATGTGGTTCTTGTCTTTTGTTTTATTAATGTGATGGATTACATTGATTGTTTTTCTAAAGTTGAACCATGCCTGCATAACTGGTATAAATCCCACTTGATCATGGTGAATTATTTTTTTGATATGTTGCCAAATTCTATTGGCCAGAATTTTGTCGAGGATTTTTGCATCAATGTTCATGAGAGATACTGGTCTGTAATTTCCTTTCTTTGTGGTGTCTTTACCTGTTTTGGTATGCTGGCTTCATAGAATGGTTTTGGGAGTGTTCTACCCTTTTTTATGCTCTGAAATACCTTTAGTAGTAGTGGTGTTAACTCTTCTCTGAAAGTTTGGTAGAATTCTCAAGTGAAGCTGTCCAGGCCAGGGCTTTTTTTGTTGTTGAGAGATTTTTAAATTTCTGTTTCAATCTCTTCTTTTGTTATGAGTTTATTTAGTTGTTCTACCTCTGTTTCTGTTAGTTTAGTAGGTAGTAAGTTTCTAGAGATTTGTCCTTTTCCTCTAGGTTTTCAAATTTGTTAGAGTACATTTTTTGTATTATTCTGTTATGATTCTTTTAATTTCAGTTGGGTCTGTTGTGATATTACCCATCTCATTTCTTATATGGATTATTCCTCTCCTGTTTTTCTTTTGTCAGTTTGGCCAGTGGTTTATCATTGTTGTTGATCTTTTCAGAGAACCAGCTTTTGGTCTTGTTAACTCTTTCAATTGTTTTTCTATTCTCTGTTTCATTTCATTCTGCTCTAATTCTTATTATTTCCTTTCTTCTGGCTCCTGAGGGCTTCTTTTGCTGCTTTCTTTCTACATTTTTGAGTTGTAGGGTTAATGTTTTGATTATGCCCTTTTCTTCTTTTCGGATATGTGCATTTATTTCTATAAACTGACCTCTGAGCACTGTTTTTGCTGTGTCCCAAAGGTTCTGGTAGGAAGTGTTTTGATTCTCGTTTGAGTTTATGAATTTCTTTATTCCATCCTTATTTTCTTCTATAACCCAGTAGTTTTTGAGCAAGATGTTGTTCAGTTTTCATGTGTTTGATTTTTTTCCTTGCTTTTTCTGCTGTTGATTTCTACTTTTATGGCTATATGGTCAGAAAAGATGCTTTGTAATATTTTGATGCTTTGGATTTTGTTAAGGCTTGCTATGTGGCCTAATATGTGATCTCTTCTAGAGAATGTTCCATGTGCATTGGAAAAGAAGGTATACTTGGCTGCTGTTGGGTGGAGTGTTCAGTATATGTCTGTGAGATCAAGTTGGTTGATTGTAGCATTTAGATCTTCTGTGTCTTTGTTGAGCTTCTTTTTGGATGTTCTGTCTTTCACCAAAAGTGGCATGTTGAAGTCTCTTACTACTGTTGTGGAGCTGTCTATCTCTCTTTTCAGTGCTGTTAGAGTTTGTTTTATGTATTTTGGAGCCCTGTTGTTGGGTGTATAAATATTTATTATAGTTATGTCATCTTGGTGTATTGACACTTTAATCATTATATAGTGTCCTTGATTTTGTATTTGCTGAGTCTTTATACTTTTGTTGTTTTTTATTTTGAGTTGTAGGATTTTTAGTTTCTTTTGTGGTTGCTTTAATGTTTACCCCTATTTTTCTAGGTTTATAGCAGTTGTTTATTTCTTTATATCGCTTTGACTTCCTTCCATATGAAAAATCCATGTCTCCATTTTTTAAGTCACTCTTTTTTGTTTTAATGTTGTCATCTTTTACGTATTGACATCTTTTTCCCTATTTTCAGTGTTTTAGCTTTGATTTAGTTTTGTGACTTCCCTATATGGGTTGATATCTGGTTGCTCTGTCCTTTGTTCTAGTCTTGGGTTGTTATCTGATGTTAATGATTTTCTAACCATAGGACTCCCTTTAGTATTTCTTGTAATTTTGGTATGGTTTTTGCAAATTCCCTAAACTTCTGTTTGTCTGGGAATGCCCTAATTTCACCATTATATTTGAGAGACAGTCTTGCTGGATATATAATTCTTCCCTGGCAGTTTTTTTTTTTCCTTCAAGGCTGTATATGTGTCATCCCATTGCCTTCTTGCCTGCATGGTTTCTGCTGAGTAGTCTGAGCTTATTCTTATTGACTCTCCTTTGTAGATTACTTTTTGTTTATCCCTAGCTGCTCTTAAAATTCTCTCTTTTATCTTTGGTTTTGGCAAGACTGATTATAATACAGCTTGGTGACTTTCTTTTGGGATCTACCTTATGTGGGGTTCAATGAGCATCTTGGATAGATACTTTCTCATCTTTCATGATATAAGGGAAGTTTTCTGCCAACAAATCTTCAACATTTCTCTTTGTATTTTCTGTTATCACCCCCCTTCTGGTATTCCAATCACTTGTAAGTTATTTCTCTTGATAGAGTCCTGTATAACTCTTAGAGTTTCTTCCTTCTTTTTAATTCTTTTGTCTAATTTTTCCTCAGATAAGTTGGTGTCAAGTGTTTTGTCTTAATGTCACTAATTCTGATTTCTACTGCCTCAGTTCTGCTCCTATGACTTTCTATTGAGGAGTCTAATTCTGAAATTTTGTTGTTAATCTTCTGGATTTCTGATTGCTATCTCTGTATGGATTCTTGCAACCTGTTATATTTCTCAGTATGCTCTTCTCTAATCTTTTTAATTTCCTCTATTGCGTGTTCTGTGTTTTGCTTAATGTCCTTCCTAATCTCTTGAAGATTTCTGTATTTTAATCTTTTGTATTCTGCCCTGGTAACTCCAATAAATTTTCTTCCTCTGGAAAATTTCTAGATTCTTATTATTGGAACATACTGAAGTCATCATGGACTGCCTTTTTATGTGATTTCATATTGACTGTTGTCTCTGAGCCATCAAGAAGTTATATTTATTTATTTTATGTTTGCTTACTGTGTCATAGCTTCTTGTCTTATTTTGATATGCCCAAATAGGCTGTTAGTATGAGCTAGTTTGATTATTGGCAACTTTGAAGCTCTAATGTCTTTTCACCAGGTGGTTAGATCTGTTACTAGGTATGTGAGCTCAGGAGTCCGCCCATTCCTCCTGCATGGATTCAGCTCAGGTGCTCAGGTAGGTAGCCACCAAGTGTGTGGTGCAGACTCTCACCTACAGTCCTAGACAGGCATGAGTGATTGGTGTAGGCACAGGCATCTGGCTGCAGCAGGGGGACACACACTGAGCAAGGCAGGGGGCTGATGGCCACCCCCGAGTGTCCAAGAGGAAATCATGTCCTTGTTCCCTAAAGCGTGTAGGTGGGTGGATATTTCAGCCTGATATGAACACCCAGTGCTGTTGGCTGTAATGACTGGGGGGCACTTTTTATTCTTGGGCCCCTATCGCAGGTGGCTAGGTTGCGTGGTTGGAGCCACCAGTCCTCAGGCTCCTGATATGGGTAGGTGAAGGCCCTGCTTAATGGACAGAGGAGTGTCAAATGTCACAGATGTGGCGCTTCACAGCTGAAACAGTTGAAGTTAGACTTCAGGTATATACCTTGTTGTACTGTGGTAATGAGGGCCTATGCTATTGAAATGGGCCCACAGAAGTCTATGGAGGGGGAAAGACACTCAGAGTCCATGGATCCCTTATGCCTGTGACTAGGCAAAGGAGCTGTGCCTACCCTGAGTTCTTGGCTTAGGGGGGCTGGCAGATTATTTTTTCCCCTGTTTGTTAATTTATTCACTCTCCAAGGTCAGGAGAATAGCTCAGGGCACAAGATGGTTCCTACTTCTGGCCCAGGGGACTCGACAATTCCTGAAGCTGGTCTGGGACCCAGTGCAGAGCAGGGAGTGGGGAGTTAAATGGGAGAGACGTTTTTCCCTAAGAGGGTGTTTTTGATCTGCACGGTAGGCCAGACTCAAATATTATCTTTCACTGATCAAGGGCTGCTTCTCCCTGGTTCTGGATGGCCATGTAGAGTCTGTGCCATTGGGTTTCTCTCGGTGTGGAAAAAGCCTCCTGAGCACCACTGCTTGTCTGCCTCACCGCTCCCCCCATGCCGATCCAGGTTGAAGGGGTCAGGCTCTCACAAGGTCAGGTCTGGCAACTCCTCACTCCTTCTGAACCCTGTCTCCCTCCCTTTGCCACTCTAGTTCCTCAACTTTCCCTTTGATATTCAGGGCTCCTATATTGTCATATATAATCGATTCACTTGTTTTTTCAGGTCTTTGTTGTAAGAGGGAACACCAGAAGTGTCTAACTACTCTACTAACTTGGCCCCATCTTCTGTGTGTTTGATTTTACCTTAATCTACTTCTTCTAGACTTTACACATTAAAAAAATCAGAAAGTCCATCTGAAAAGTGGCATGTAGCCTTTTTTCCTTTTTACTATTATGATGCTCATTCTTGTATGGTTCTTTGTAATGTAGAATTGTCTCTTATGGCTGTGTAAGATTTTAATTTGGTTTTGAGTCTAATTAAAATTGTCAGAGCTTCAGATTTTATACTTTCTGTCAATGATCATATTTATATTCATGTTCTGTCTCTGAAATATCTAATGAATTCACCTCTTCCTTTCAAGGATGAGGGAAAGGATTATCAATTGTTCTGAAACTTAGCTTCAGATTCTAACCACCAGGGGAATTAAAAAAAAGCCCAGCTTTTACCTCAGTGCAGAAAAATGAAAGTCAGAATCTTTTGGGCTAGAGGCCAGATGGCAGTATTTATTTTTAAGTCTCCAGCTGATTCAAACACCAGGGTTAAAACCACTGAATTGGAGACTGCAGTCAATACTCTACTTTGCTTCTCCATCACCGAGGAAGAATCTTCAGGATTCTGGCCTCCTCAAGCCTCTCACAGTACAACATGTGGAACCCAAATCTTCCTAGAACCCACTGGCCACTCTGGCCTTCTTTAAGTTAGCAGTTCCCCTTTCCCATCCAGGGGTATATTAAGGAAAGCCAAGGCAACTCATCAAAATTCATAGGAATCCCTGGACAAACATTGTAGAGTTTTGGCTTTAGCAGATTTGGAGCATTGAGCTGATTCATTTAACCTTAAAAGAAACAAACAAAAAGCTAGCTGCAGTCAAGTCAATTCCAACTTATAGTAACCCCATGTGTGTCAGAGTAGAGCTGTACTCTATAGGTTTTCAGTGGTTTAATTTTTCAGACGTAGATCACCAGACATTTCTTCTGAGGTGCTTCTGGGTAGACTCAAACATCCAACATCTCTTGTTAGCAGCTGAGTGCATTAAGCGTATGTCCTACCGAGGGACTCCCTAACCAAAAAGCCTAACCAAGCCCATTGCCTTCAGGTCGATTCTTACTCATAGCAACCCTATAGTAAAGAGTAGAACTGCCCCCACAGGGATTCCAAGGAGCAGCTGATGAATTCCAACTGCCAACTTTTTGGTTAGCAGACAAACACTTAACCACTGAGCCACCCTGGCTCCCCTTAGAAGGCAGTTAACTCTAAAGGCATTTAATGTCTATTATCTTCCATTACAAATTGCATTCTAAGCTCCTCCATTCAACATTCTCTGTACTCTTATCTTCATACTCCCCTGGGTTTCACGAACCCATGCTCCATCATCAGCAGAATAAATTGTAAGGTAAAGACTTTTAAGGTAAGAAAGAATTGTGTCTTAGTCATCTAGTGCTGCTATAACAGAAATACCACAAATGGATGGCTTTAATGAAGAGAAGTTTATTTCTTCATAGTTAAAGTAGGCTAAAAGTCCAAATTCAGGGCATTAGCTCCAGGGTAAGCCTTTTTCTCTCTGTCAGCCTTCTTCCCTGTTCAGTATTCCCCCGGACTAGGAGCTTCTCTGTGCAGGGACCCAGGGCCAAAGGACGCACTCTGCTCCCGGAACTGCTTTCTTGATAGTATGAGGTCCCCCTGTCTCACTGCTCACTTTTGTCTTTTATATCTCAAGAGATTGCCTCAGGACACAATCCAGTCTTATAAATTGAGTCCTGCCTTACTAACACAACTGCCACCCATCCTTCCTCCTTAACACATAGAGGCAGGATTTACAACATACAGGAAAATTACACAGTACCAGGAACCATGGCCCAGCCAAATTGATACACACAGTTTTTGGGGGACATAATTCAAACCATGACAACTTGTATGTGAGTTCTAGGGTTTTCTGAAATGTACTTTCCAGCTCAGTAGAAAAGATAGCAATACCTAATTTATGGGCTTGCTAATTTAAGGTAACAGTTGTGAAGTGCTTGGTTTAGGGTCTGACTGCTAAAAGCTACTTCCCTTTCCAATCTGCTGCTTGCTTATGCCCCCTCAGAAATGTAGTGCCTTTATAAACTAACTTTCCCCATCCAGAACATTTTTCCCAGAATCCATTGCTGTCAAGTCGATTCCAATTCATAGCGACCTTATAGGACAGAGTAGACCTGCCCCATAGGTTTCTAAGGAGCAGCTAGTGGATTCAAACTGTTGACCTTTTAGTTAGCAGCCAAGCTCTTAATTATTACATCACCAGGGGTCGTTTTTCCCAAAAGGCTCTTCGTATTTCTGACTACCACCAAAACCAGATTGTTGTTAGAGGATCCATTATCTCTGTGGTCTTCCTGAGCAGAGACTACTCATGGTCCCACATACTGTCTATTATTTCTCATTGCCTTGAATGAACAAATGGTTATATTAGGAATTTTATGATTCAACAAAACAATGCAATTGAAATCACGAAGCACCTACTTACTCTTTGCTGGATGCAGTTCTTTGTAAAGAGGAGGTGATGCTTACAATCTGGTAATTGGCCAAGCCACTAAAGTGCTGTATGCAAATGGCCAGCACTCAAATGCAGCTGGTGGTTCCAGCTGCTGATAATATTCTGCCTAAGACCTAAATAGTTGTTTTTTTTTTTTTCCCATGACTGAATTTGAGTGGATTTCCTAACCAAACAGAAAAACCCTTACTGAAGCTGTACGATTTGTGTACTAAATAGATTTCCCCCAACCCCAAACACTCTTTACGCATCATTCTTAGATGTTAAAGAGTATTGGGTTGAAATGGCATTCTCCACTTCCTGATATATCCCATCCAGGAAGACGGGCCAAAGGGCAGTTGAGGACGATAAGGGTAATTCACTTCTCTGGGTGGTACTTATACAGTGGAGTTGAAAAGCTGAATGTATCCTGAGTCAGAAAACTTACAATTAGAGTTGGTATTTCTACTACCTGGCTCTTGTAACTCAAATTGGTTAGCTCTCAGGGCCTGATATTTCTTATCTGTAAGTATTCATGTAAGTATATCTGTGTCCTAATTTCTACTAGACAATATAAAGTACTGAAATATAGCTTATGGGCCTTAAAATTTAAATGGTAGAAGATCTTCAGGCATAATAAAAAGAACAAAATAAAATGGTATATTCACATTCATCTTATCTGGTTACAGACTGAGTATTAAAGCATAACAAAGAGAAGGAAATTACTGTTAGCTATTGCTGTCAGTGACTACCTACATAACACAACAAAAAGTTGTTGAGAGAACTAAGTTGAACAAAGGGTTGTCGCACATTTTAAAGTCTAGAAGTTCAAAGTGAAGATAGCTTTATAAAGGTAGTCATCTGATTAAGTGCTATTATTCTATGAAATCAGATACATATTGCTTAGATTTTTATGTTATAACTATCATTTTTTCCTTTGAGCTGGAAACGTATAGGAGTAAATTCACCAATGAGCTAGTCTGACTTTTGTTATCTGGTATAATCACCAAGAAAGCAGGTGGCCTTTATGGGGCTTTATGGCCTCTTCCAGGATTGTGTGATGTGCTTTCACCATTCACTTCCTGTTACCACCAATCCATCCAGATTCTGTTTCTTTGGTATAAAAATTTTTATATTTTCCATTAAATGGGAAAGATCACTTGACAGCAAACCTCTGGACAATGCCCAAATGCCATTTAAGGCAAACTACCAAAATTATAATACAGACACTGAGGACGTAGGTCCTCATAAACAGCTAAAGTCAGATCCGTGATGGAGATGATTATAATTTCATATTTACGTAGGGTTTTTCAGACTGTTTTTCAGACATTGCAAATTTTACTTGCCATGAAGTTGAAGAACTAGTTTGACCATTGCAACATTATTTGTGCTTGACTTTAGAGATTTGATAAAATAAAATGCTTAATTTAATTGAAAATATGAGGAAATGTTACATATGAAGAGTGCAATTATGTGAAATGGCATAGTGTCAGGCCTCTTATTCTGTCCTGGGCTCATTACAGACTCTCAAGAAGCGGCAGATTGTTGGTACTAAGGTTTAGGTGTGAAGGACACCACAGAGGTGGTGTACAGTAATAAAATGACAGTGGGGATTTTATTTCTTCCCATGAAATGTCCCTTGTCTAGTTGACAAAGGACAAAGGATACAATCATAGGGTGAAGCGACCTAGAGAGAAATCCTTTGAAACACTTTTATATTTCTTTTATTCCTTTGTTAAAAAACCTCTGAGAACTGAATGTGAAATTTGGTTTAAATTTTACAAAATGAATTATTGCCCACAGGTATATATCAGGTAGTACGGGGCCCCGAGGAAGTATCACAGAGGACTAAGGATAAAATTCTAAAGAACTAATCACTGCAAATGGACTGCACAGATTTAAAAGTAGCTGCATGTACTTAAAAAGGCTAATTACTCAGGTTGGGCAGTTGCTAAGTTAATTTTATATTTTAGAGCTGAAGAAAATATATATTAAAAAGTAAAGGAAAGTGATAAAGTTAGAAAGAAATATCTCCATGTAGGCCATGATCCTCCATAGAAATTTTTTGGTGTTGGTATTTTATAGTATTTTTCCATTTTACAATTTATTTTTATGCATTTTTTTTCCTTTTTCAGTTCTTTGATATGGCATCTTGACATGAGTTCATATGTACTGAGTGGAAAAATGATTGTACTGAAGTGATTTTTGTAGTTTATTTCCATGCCATTCATAAATAAGCAATGGAAGCAAGAGGTTAACTGGCTGGTAAGTGGCACTGGTGGGTTAAGAATCCTAAACTAGGCTTCATTACCTTTTCACTAGGCTTATTGATTTTCAAATAGTGCCGTTGTTTTGAGAGGCATTTTCTACTTGAAGAATTCATTGCGTTCTCAGATGTCCCATCAAAACGCAACTCCTCATCTTCCTTCAAATCCCCATTCTTATGCTATAGCATTAATGTGAGGCTTTCATAAATATCTTGTTATTTTTTACTTATCCCTATTATTTTTGCCACACATATTCCTTTTTCCCTTATCCTCAACCCTGCCCACCTGCACTTCCAGAAGCACGGATCCCATTATTCTGGAACATTGCTAATTGGAAGATAAGATACCATCTCAAACAAGAGGTGAACTCTTTGTTGGACATACAATTTTCACCACAGTGTTTATTCATAGGCTGAACTTATATGACCCAACGTGCTTCTCAACACTTCTCTGTATGTTGGATAAGATGATTTTAGTGGTAGAAAAGGAAGATTGCAGGTGTGTGCTGGAAACCGAAATAAATCTCAAACAGAAAGAGCCCACAGAGTGACAGAAATTGTGTATAGTGGATTGCATTATGCACCCCCACCTATTGCAAGGACTCGTGATGGGAAGGATACATATACTCTTGTACCCCCTACCATTAAACTTGGCCATTGACTGACTTGTTTGGTTAGTGAAATGTGGGCAGAAATAACAGTGTGAAGTTTTAACAGTAACTTTAGTAGTTCATATCAGTTTTGCCACCTCTCTTGCTCATATTCCTATGGCACAAAAATGGCATGTCCTGAGTAGGGCTGTTTCTCAGCCTGGACTTTGAAATGAAGAGACATATGTATGGAAGAATCACAGCCATGCCACGGCCAAACTACAGACACCAACCTGTGCTGGAAGCCACTGGTGCTTTGTAATCACAGCCTAACCTACCAAAAGATGACTTATACTGTGAATTATGAGAAGAGTCTGGAAAGCTAGATCAGATCATGGCGAGTCTTGAAAGCTAAGTGTTTAGACTTTGTCTTATCAGCAGTAGAAAACTATTGAAACATTTTAAGGAGGGGAGTGTAAGTTTTACTTTTCTTTAGTTTATTTGTTCATTTTTGTTAGTAATATTGAAGTAGCAAGTACAAATGATTAAAAAATTAAATAATGTTAAAATTATTTTAATGTAAATAGTTGCATCCCTCTAAACCTTTTCCCAAACCCAGTGGCAAAAATTTTTAATTATTTTAACAATCTATTTTGCATGTTATACAATATTTCCTCCATATTTCTTAAACATTTGTTCATAATACGTTTTTTATTTATAAATTATATATTTTACTTTTACTTCCATTGAAATTGCAGTTATTTTAAAAATGCCTGCCAAATCTTTGACATTCTTCCCATTGAGAGATGGGGTCTATGTTCCCTACCCTTAAATCTGGGCAAACTTATGTTTGCTTGTATCCAATGAAACATAGTAGAATGTGTATGACTTCTGAGGCTCGGTGTGGCCATATGACAATATGCCACTCAGATTTCCTGCTGTGGGGAGCATAACTATAGACAAGTCCAGCTGCTGCCCTTCTGAATCCACTCCCACATCCAGACTAAGACCATGCTTCCTTGGGGCTGTTCTCAGCCAATGGCTGAAGGTAGCCGGAATACTTTTCTTACCTATGTGAGACTCATTTGATGGGCAACTTTGGCTGGAAGACCCCCGCATCTGCTTGTCTTGCCTGAAACCTTCATACTCTGCCTACCCAATCTTCCTTCTCTCTCTCCTTTATACAGTGAGATGTGCATTGCCTTCTGACAATTCTTGCTGCCTCCTCTGGCTCCCTCAGAAGTGATTTACCCAATAATTCTCTTGCACATATGATCCCCACCTTGATGTCTAGGTCTTGAAGGATTCAAACGAACACTAGATTAGAAAGGCAGTGTAACTTTCTTCTTGTCTACTAGACCACTCTCTATTGGAATGTTGAGCCACCCTGTAAGAAGTTTGACTACCCTGACACTGTCATGCTGTGAGGAAGCCCAGAAAATATGGAGAGACCAAGTGAATGTCCACTGGTTGACTGCCCCAAGTGAGGTCCTCTTTGACAGCCAGAATCAATCACCAGGTATATGAGAGGAGATACCACCAGATGATTTTATCTCCCAGCCATCAAGTCACCCTCCGCTGTTTAGTCTTCCCATCTGAGGCTCTAGTCGTTGTATATTAAAGATGAGCTTTTCTTGTTATTCCATACTGGAATTCCTGACCCACAGATGCATGAGCATACTGGAGTGTTTTTTTTTTTTTTTTTTAAATTACAAAGTTTTGGGGTTATTTGTTCCATGGAAATAGTAACTGGGACACTAGGTGAGAATTTACCTATTTTTAGATAAATCACTAATAAATGTTATATCATTACAACTATCTAAATATTGTTCATTGCAAAGAGGTGAGTAGTGTACTAAGGTTATATTTTCTTTGCTATGTCGTCTTTTCCTATTTGAATTACTACTTGACATTTTTTAATTTTTAATGTGATTTCTTCTCTATATATGTTCTCAATAATTTGGAGACATTCTATCACTTTATCACTACATCATGTTTTCTAATGAGTCTTCCTTCTTTACTGGGAGCTCTCTCTGTCCTGCTACACCCTGAATAATTTCCCTAGCTCTTGTTATTTTGACTCTACCATTTTTGTGAGATGGATTACCTCTAAATTGGATTACCGTCTCATGGTGCTCCAGCCTACTCCTGCAAAAAAACAAAAAAAAAAACAAAGCATATTCTCTAGCTTCCTAAGAAAGAAGGCATGGAAAGTATATCTTCCAGGTATTTGCCCTTGAGAATGCTTTTGAACATTCCCAAAATCTTTTTCTAATTCATGACTGTAGATTTTATCTCTAGAAGATCTTCTAGCTTCTTTTTCAAATTGTTTTAGTATTTTTTGAAAATATGCTATTCTTGTTTTCCATTTATTCTTTTATATCCTTAATGATTTTCAGCATGCTTATTATATAGAATCTATCCAATGCTTCTAGTACCTGAAGTTCTGCAGCATCCATTTCTACTTTATTGAATTTACTGATAATCACTCAAGCTGTTTTTTTTTTTTTTTTTTGTCCTTTTGGGATTGAATTTGTAGACTGAAGCATCAGGATTCACTTCTGAGTGATTGGAAAGAACATGAGCAATTTCATTGTTAGTCCCCCACATAATAATAGAAATAGCTAACTTTTTTTTTTTAGCAACTTTTGTTGTTTGGGAGTTTATGATAAATTATCAGCCAATTGTGTAATCATTTTCATAATATCTTAATGTGTATTGCATAGGTGGTCTAATAACTTATCTTTTTTTGTGCAAGTATTTGGTAACTATTATCTAGTTTTCAGGCATTGGAGCCTCTGATGAAATTCTAAGACAACGAAAGTCACATAGAAAATTTGTTACATGAGTATTTTCCTCAATGCAAAAAAGTTGTTTTCTGTGCTTCTATGTTTTTTGAAATCTCTTATCATAGTTAAGTGTTAGAAATGAACTAAATTAGGAAAAAAGAAACTTAGTTGGAGGTTACAAAACTCAGTTGGGTAGTTTATCATAAATTTACAATCAAACTATTTTGTACAATTGTGAAATATTTGCTAGCAGCCTGGGTGATGTGGTGGGGATGATACACATTTGAATACGTTCAAATTTGGAAGTTTTCAGGCTGGCAAGGTAGCTTGAAGTCGTACTAATTAGTAAAACATGTTATCTAAAGCTTATTATCCTGAATCTTAGGCAAGTTGGTGTAAAATTGTTTATAGGAAGAACTGTTAGAGAAATTCAAGGGCTCATCAATCTAGAGTTGCTGATGAAGTCTAAAAACAAGTCTATAGGAGTGATTAAGTGAGATTGGTAAAGAATAGAAGACTATGGGAAAAATTAAACTCTTTGCTATCAAGTCTATTCTGACTCATAGCAACCCTATAGGACAGAGTAGAACTGCCTCATAAGTTTTCCAAGGAGTGGTTGGTGGATTTGAACTGCTGACCTTTTGGTTAGCAGCCAAACACTTAAGCCCTTGGGTCACCAGGGCTCCCTTGGAAAAATTATTTGACGGTTATTTGTGACTTCAGAGATGAAGTAATTTCAGGTCCTGATAAAGTTTAGAATGTGAGCAGGAAAATGTGTGAATTAGGGGGAGTTAATTATCTCATTGGAAATTAATATGGGAGAACATACTTTTTATGAGGCCAATGATGTTATTCAGGAAGACAAGACTGAGCAAAATGTTCAGTGAAATCAGTGGAGTGATCAGGTAGTTAGTGGATGGCAGCAATGGAGAGTGGTGGACTGGACACTGTCATTGTTCCATCTAAATATGCTTACATCACCTTGGACAGATCACTTTCTCTGAGTTCATGCCCCAGATTTTGAGTACTTTCACTTGTAATGGCCTTCATCTGTGACTTTCTTTGGAGGAGTTACTTGATCTATAGGAGGAGCTCTTTGGCCCCAGTTAGGCCTTGAGTTTATGACCCTGCCAGAGTTGGGATTGTTGTTGTTATTAGGTGCCTGTGAGTCAGTTCTGACTCATAGTGACCCTACGTACAACAGAAGGAAACACTGCCCTGTCTTGTACCATCCTCACAATAGTTGTTATGCTTGAGCCCATTGTTGCAGTCATTGTGTCAATCCATCTTGTTCAGGGTCTTCCTTTTCCTCACTGACCCTCTACTTTACCAAGCATGATGTTCTTTTCCAGGGGCTGATCTCTCCTGATAACATGTCCAAAGTATGTGAGATGTAGTCTTGCCATCCTTGCTTCTAAGGAGCATTCTGTTTGTACTTCTTCCAACACAGATTTGTTCATTCTTTTGGTAGTCCATGGTATATTCAATATTCTTCACCAACACCATAGTTCAAAGGCATCAACTCTTTTTCAATCTTCTTTATTCATTGCCCAGCTTCTCATGCATATGATGTTATTGAAAACACCATGGCTTGGGTCAGGCACACTTTAGTCTTCAAGGTGACTTGTTTGCTTTTTTAACACTTTAAAGAGGTCTTTTGCAGCAGATTTGCTCAATGCAATGCGTCATTTGATTTCTTGACTGCTGTTTCTATAGATGTTGATTGCGGACACCTCTGAGTTGGGATTGAGAGGTGTCTTGTCACTAAAGACTGGAATGGAAGAATGGAAACCCAGCTCCTTTGACTTAGGGAAAACTTGGAGGAATAATTTACACTTCGAAATTGTACTATAAGATCATGTTGAAGTTGTGCTTTTTCTTAAAATTTTGCTTTTCTTTTGCTTCTTTGCTTTCACTGTCCTACTTCCCTCATTTCCTTTACCTGCTTCTCTGAGAGCACTTCCTTGATAAATCACATACAGCCTGTTGTCAGGATTTGCTTCTGGTCAACTGATCCTAAAATAAACCTGTTGCCATCATATCGACCGTACAGGACAGAGTAGAACTGCCCCATAGGGTTTCCGAGAAACAGCTGATGGATTCAAACTTCTGACATTTTGGTTAACAACTGTAGCTCTTAACAACTG
The DNA here is from genome assembly GCA_030035585.1 of Dugong dugon. Classification (NCBI taxonomy): domain Eukaryota; kingdom Metazoa; phylum Chordata; class Mammalia; order Sirenia; family Dugongidae; genus Dugong; species Dugong dugon. The sequence continues at coordinate 35,431,680 of CM057460.1, read as the reverse complement.
CACCACCAGGGCTCCTATCTGAAAATAAATGGAGTGAAATGCTTTATCCTTAGAGAAACAAGCATTTCCAAAGAGGGATAGTAAAACCAATTTGGTGCAGAGAGGCTTTGATCCCTGAAGTATATGAGACCTGGGGAGAATGACAGCATAAGCAACCCCATTTGAGAGGTCTGAAGAAGAAGTGCATTTTAAATTTTTTAAAAAATAAACCAAAAACACATTGCATCATCTCTATGCTCTTCTTTCAGACATCTACTTTTTTGGTAAATTTTTATCTACTACCATTCCAAAGGCACCAGTTGAACACCCATTATTTTTTATTCCTGTCTCAACTTCTAGATAGCCTTTGAATTCAATAAATTATAGTTAGTAACTCCAGAAATGGTAGAATATCAAATAATTATTTTTGTTACTGTGACTTTGTGTATTCCTTCCATCATTTTTTTATGCTTCCTGCCTTGTTCAATATTTTGCCCACAGAATCCTAGAAGCTGGACTATATGAAGGGGAATGTGGCATCAGAATTGGAGAAAGATTCATTAACAATCTGCAATATGCAGATGACACAACCTTGCTTGCTGAAAGTAAAGAGGCATTGAAGCACTTACTGATGAAGATCAAAGACCACAGCCTTCAGTATGGATTACACCTCAACATGGAGAAAACAAAAATCCTCACAAGTGGACCGAAAAGCAACATCATGATAAAGGGAGAAAAGGTTGAAGTTGTCAAGGATTTTATTATTCTTGGATCCACAATCAACACCTATGAATGCAGCAGTCAAGGAATCAAATCTGCTGCAAAGATCTGTTTAAGTGTTGAAAAGCAAGGATGTCACTTTGAGGACTATGGTGCACCTGACCCAAGCCACAGTATTTTCAATCACCTCATATGCATGCAATGCGGGACAATGAATACGGAAGATGGAAGAAGAATTGATGCCTTAGTATTACGGTGTTGGCAAAGAATAGTGAATACTGCCAGAAGAAGGAACAAATCTGTCTTGGAGGAAGTACAGCCAGAACGCTCATTAGAAACAAGGAAGGCGAGACTTCTCACATACTTTGGACATGCTACCAGGAGGAACCCATCCCTGAATAAGGACATCGTGCTTGGTTACGTAGATGATCAGTGAAAAGGAGGAAGACCCTCAAAGAGATTAATTTAAACAATGGCTGCAACAATGGGCTGAAACATTGCAAGATTCTGAGGATGGAGCAGGACCAGGCAGTATTTTGTTCTGTTGTACGCAGAGCACTATGAGCAGAATTTACTCAGTGGCACCTAACAACAGCAACAACATTGTTAATAAGGAAAATATATTGCAAAGTCTGATTAAATTATTCAGTGTCTTGCTTTTTATCTATCAAATAAAAGAACATGGGCTTCAGATACAAGAAATTTATTGAAAAGCTTTCATGTGCACCAAAACGCCTAGTACTTCATTTTCCTCAGGAAGGAGTTGTGTTTTCCTCATTACTCTTTCTATTTATCATCTTTGCTTTTTCATAAGTTCAGATCATGGCACCTTATTACAAATTCATAAGAAAACAACGAAAACAAAACCTGTTGGTTTGTGTGCTTTGACGTATCATTACACCTCCCCAAAGGGGAAAACATTCAAACATTACACTTAAGAAAACATGTTTTCAGTAATACTGTTCATTTGCTATTATCTTCCTTTTATTCTCAGTATTCAGAGTTGCATATGGAGATATTATTCCCACTGTTCATAGAGGTTTCTGCTGTGCTGGAAAGCTAGTTGCTGACAGCTCACAGTCTCTTCTGTGCAAACATTATAAGGCTCCAAATCCCTCAAGGAAAAAATGCTTATCTGTTTCATTCCTACCATCTTCCAACATTCTCATCCCTGATAAAACATAGAGATAGTAAACGAAGGATGCATTTCATGATAACCTTTTGGTGACAGCAGAGATCTCACGATGGGGCACATTTCCCGCCTGACAGGTGGCCTCCTCTGCTCAAACGTCACCCAGCTGGTGAACTTAGCAAGAGCATAAAACCCACCTCTCAGGCCAGGGACTGAGAGCATCAAGGTTCAGATACCCATGCGAGACTCTCACGTTGAAAATCTCTGCAATGTCTTTATTAACCTGTGTATCTGATTCACCCACTTAGTCATCTCTATGGATGGTGAAGACTGTAGTAACGGGAAATGAGCTCCATGCTCCCCATGTTTTCTAGGGGACTCACTCACATTGTATCTAAAATACTTCTAATGGGCTCTAATTATAAATTGGAAAAAAAAAACAAAACAAAACACATGCACATCAAGAAACAGTGTTTGCAATCTTTCCTTAGATTAGAACCATTTTTAGTTTTAATTTCCTTTGAGAGTTGATAACAAATACATGCTAAGGCTTGTCATTACAGGGGAAATATATAGTTACTGGCAAATTTCCAAAGTATTAAGAAAGTGAGAATTTCATCTTTGTAATAATTGCTTATAACAGTAATTAATGGTCTGGGACTTGTGTGATTAAGTAGATTTTATACCTAGATTCTTCTGTTAGTCAATGCACCTGAGTATTTCCAGTTACTAATCATATCCACTTCCTTAATTCATATCGACCCCATTTCTTTTAAATTGTACCTCCAAGTGTTTGAAGTTCTCCAAAGCTTATCTGTTTTATCCTCTTTCCAATTCACAACACAAGCCGTGTCAAGGTAATTAACTTTGATAACCTATTTAGCATAAAGTTATTATAAGCCAACGAAGAGGGAGCAGACTTTCCAGAAATTCCTCCAGATTCTTAACTTTCTAAATTAGAACACAAGTTGCCATTTTCAAAACCTTTAGATAATATCAGTTGTGTTAGTAAGCATAGTCAGGATTTATATAGGTTCTATGGGAAAGAAGGAGCCTTGGTTGTGCAGTGGTTAGAGCTCAGCTGCTAACTCAAAGGTATGAGGTTTGAACCCACTAGCCGTTCTATGGGAGAAAGATGTGGCAGTCTGCTTCCGTAAAGATTATAGGCTCTGAAAACCTATGGGGCAGCTCTACTGTGTCCTATAGGGTTGCTATGATTTGGAATTTAACTTGACGACAATGGGTTTGGGTTTGGTTTATGAGAAAGTTCCATTTTTTATATCTTGCATGGAGAAACATTCTAGAATTTTATGAATGGGCTTAATCATCAGATATTAATTGCATAGGTTATAAGTAAACACAGTTAAGTCAAAGATCATCTATAATTTGAACTGTGCTAATACTTCCTGAAGTTGTAGAGGATTTGATGATGCTGAATCTAAAAGGAGAAATTCCCTAACTTTTTTTTTAAGTCCTTAGCATTTTGTTACATGAAGTTGCTTTAGATTTCTACTTCATAAATTTGCTTCTTAATATTTTGATTTCCTATTGATAAAGCCTTTATGAGATAAATTACTTTGGTTCGGAAATTCTACTGCGCAGATATTGGAAGGGGAGAAAAAGAGGAGTTTCATCAACAAGTACATTTTGAACACAGTCAATATTTTGAAATGTCCACAATAGAATTGAAAAGGGGGTCATTGTAGGCACTGCCAGATAATGACCAGTCACATGTTTTATGTTATAATTTAAGTTCTCTGCACAAGGATTGATGGTAGTTTTGAGTACTGCTAGGTCTTCTTCAGCTGAGACAAGAGGAAGGTTTTAAGTGGGAGCAGAACTCAAAGGTTTTAAGTGACTAGAAGATTAAGTCCAAATTCTCTTTCCCCAGGTCTTAAAAAGGGCAAGGGAAAATAATATTTTGTAATGAAACCTTCCAGTTATTTTTTTCCTTTACTCCCAAATACTATATCTATTTCTCAAAAACAAAAAAAAAAATCTATCTGATCATTAACATCTCCATAAATGTACCAAAACTAACAAATTACATCACTTTGGAAACTCTGGATGAATTTGCTCTTGATTTTCCTGTTGGTCAGATCTATTATCTTTGTATTCATATATTGAAATTTAATAAGATAGTAGAAAAAGTATTTCAATTTTTTTTTCAGTTACAAAAAAGAAAAGCTTTAGAAAGAATCAAGGGAAAATTAAAAGAAATACTAAAATAAATACTAAGTAACACTAATATTAATTGAAATGCTTTAAAATCTAAGGGTACATTTTCACAAACAAGTAAATAACCTACCAAACTGAGAGTATTTAAAGTTACAGCAAGTCAATTGTTTGAGATACAGTGTTTGAAAATCTCACTTTAAATGAAAATGTTGAGTCTTATTTTAGATATTTTATCATGAAATGCTGCCATTTGTAGGAGGGAGAAAGCAAGTAGACAGAATTTGTTGCTAGCTTATATCAACATTTGGACCTAATTTTCTTGCATTTTTGTTTAATGCTGTTCCAATTGGAGGCATGATGTGAGCTGGATGCACCATCTGAGGATGGCAGCTCCACAGGCATCCACAAACCTGCTAAAAGGCTTTGCATGTGTTTATTTATTTCTGTGATCGTATTTCTCAGCTTATGGGTGTTTACCCAGCACCAGCTTTCTACACTGAGAAGTAAAAGTGAATGTACTTAGAATGTGTGTGTTCTAGTTATATTGAAATATTTTATTGGGAAATTAAAAACTATTTGTAGAAGAAAGTGGTGTGGGGATCTGTCAATTTTAAAAGAATAAAGATTAATCACTCATGCTTGAATAAAATCTGGCTATGAACTAATAACTAGCTGAATGAAATTAAGTTTGAATGACGGGAACTTACTGAGTAATATACATGTACTTTGCTGTGGGGAAAGATGTTGTTCAAGTGTTAAAAAGGTCAATAAGCTGAATGATTGAACATACAGTGTAGCGGGCTGAAGGGTATCCCCCAAATATATGCCCGCTAAGAACCTCAGATTTTGAACTTATTTGGAATTTGAACTCACCATCTCTATTTGTAGGTGTAATCAACGTAAGTAAGGATCTCCATCGGAGATGGTTTGGGATCAATGACAGAAGAGACAGAAAAGGAGAAGACACAGAGGGGAAGGTCATGTGAAGATGGAGGAGGAGATTGGAGTGATGCACGTATAAGCCAAGGAATATTAAGGATGGCCAGAGCCACCAGAAGGTAGGAGAGAAGCATTGGGCGGATTTCCCCTCAGAGCCTCCAGAAGGAATCAACCTGGCTAATGCCTAGGAATATGAGAGAACGAGTTTCTGTTGTTTAGAACCACCAAGTTATAGTAATTTGTTATGACAGCTCAAGGAAACTAATACACAAAACTTTCTTCTTCCAATTTCTGGCAAGTATACACAGGCATACTAGATTTTCCCATTTGATGTCCTCATTCCTTTTGGTTCTTCCAGATTATCTTATATTCATGGCATGAGTAAGAGTAAGCAAATATATGACATCAGTAGGTGTTTGGTAGCAGAAATTCTTTTTGTAGAGGAGTTAAGAGACTTGTTGTCTAGCATGGGGATTTCCACAGGTTGGAGTAAAGCCGCAGAGACATCAGGACACACAGAATTGAACAGTCATGCAAAAAGAAACATTTTGATTAAAAGATTTAGAAGAACTTTATAGCTATATACTCATATGACCCACATTTTTCATGTGTGATTTGTGTTGTGAATTTTTATTCTGAAATTTCCATTTTGGACCTTGATTCTTTGCAGTAGAGATGACTGGCCTCAGAGAAAGTCCTTTTTTTTTCTCTCTTTCATTTTTTCCAGTCATTTTTGATCTGCTACTAACCAAAAGGATTGGCAGTTCAAACCCAGCCCACCACTCCGCAGAAGAGAACGTTTGGTGAGCTGCTTCCATAAAAATTATAATTAAGAAAACCCTATGGAGCAATTCTACTCTGTAACACATAGGATCATCATGAGTCAGGGGCCACTCAGTGATAGCTAGCAACAACAGCCTTGGAACTACCAAATAATCTCCAATTCTCCCAATCCCCTTCACCCTGATATCCTTTTTTGAAGTGTATCTTGATACTATTTTAAGTACACTGAACTCTATAATTTTAATTTTCTCAATGCTATTATTCTCCTTAAAACAAAAGTCATTTCCCTTTTTGTTACGTCACCATCTCCACCTTCTGTGAGAAGGCTCTTACTTCAGTCCTTCCACTCTCTGGTCTCAGATTTTCTTCCCAACTTTATCTTTCAGTAGTTGCCCTGTATCCCTTATCTAGACAAATGAAGCTGATTCATAGACTCTTGAATCCATTCTACCTTGCTCACGCACATTTTTCTCAAGTATAAAATTGTTTCCTTCTCTATGCTTTGTTAAGACTTACATGCACCATACCCTGTCTTCAGAATTTTTTCTTTAATGACTCTGGGCAGAATTGACTTCCTTGTTCTTTGAATTCCTCCTGCCCTTTTTGTTGACATTTTTCATATAGTATGTGGATGACATGTTAATAGTAGTAGTTTTCTACTGATGCTATGAGAAATTACCACAATTTAGCTCCTTAAAAGAGCATTAATTTATTATTTCAAAGCTCCATAGGTTAGAGTTCCAGGTACACAATCGTTCAGCTGGTTCTCTGCTTAGAGTCTCACAAGGCCAAAATCAAGGTGCCAGAGGAGCTGCCCTCATTTCTGGAAGCTCTAGGATAAATCCACTTCCAAGTTCATTTAAAATATTGAAATAATTCAGTTCCATGCAGTTGTAGGACTGAGGTTCCCATTTTCTTGATGATTATTGACCAGAGGTTGTTCTCAGTTTCTAGAGGGCTTCGTATTTCTTGGCCCATGGTCTCCTTCCTCCATTTTCAAAGCCAGCCATGGTGGCTCAAGTCTTTCTCACACATTGAATCTTTCTGACTCTCCCTTCTGCAGCATTTCTTCTGCTTTAGCCAGAGAATTTTCTCTGCTTCTAAGAACTGATGTGATTAGATTAAGCCCATCTAGATAATCTAAAATAATCTCCCTATTTTAAGAACTATAATCTTAATCACATTTTCAAAATCCCTTCTCACCAATATCTAGATTAGTGTTTGATGAATAACCAGGGTCCAGGAGTGTTGGGGCTGCAGCATCTTTACCACACTGTTGGCCTCCATCCTTTATTATCTTGCATTGACCACTGTGATATCTATTTACGCTGACTTTCTAAGCCTTCGCTGCACCCTCCTACTCAGAAGGTTGTGAGGTCAAAGACTACATTTTCCACACTCTATTGGAGTTAATCTTAGGGATATGAATAAAATTTCTGAAAATAAAATCCTCATGCAGACTGGAAGGTATAAGTGAGATGAAAGCCATTCCCCTTAAGTCCCCTGCACATCGGTTAATAAGATAGTCATTGGCCTGAAACAGGATCCAATGTTCATTTCCAGTTCCCCAGCTTTCAAAAAAAACAATGGCAGTTACTCTGGCTTCTTGACTTGACTGCATTTTCCCTGAATTATGGCTCAGTTTCCCAGTTTCTAGTGTTACGTGGGCCAGGCTGCTGTGGCAGTGGTTGCAGTTGCAAACCTTAATGAAAATATCCTAGTTGTAGTCTCAGAGGAAGTAGCTGCCCTGGTGAACCAGTTCTCCATTCTTGGAGTCTTTTCAAGAAGCTCACTTTAAAACATGATTGTTTATCCCTTCCAGGATTTTGTAAGAGCCTATTTACCTGTATTAAATTCTTTCATGCTTAAAATAACTAGATTTTTGTTCTTTTTCCCCCATTGAACTATGCCTAACACAGTACTGAATCCCAGGAATGGGGTGCAACAGAGCAAACGCTTAAAATATTTGTTTTTGGATCAGTAGCAAGGTAACAGGTGTAGAGAATCTGATTTTACATGTTGAGACCTTGTAAGGCATTGGCTAAGCATTTGGTAAAATTATCATTTATGATAATTATCATTTATGAAATTTGGAAGGATGTTCCACAGTGTCTGTAACTTTGAGGGAAGTTGTTAGAGTAGTAATGTTGGTTTATCTTACCTGGTTCTCTCTGTGTTTACCAAAGTATTATAGAAGCAGATGAGTTTGGGCAAGAATTTTCCAGTGTGAGAAAAGAGTCAGAAAGAAATAGAAAGATACAGAAATTTGGAGCTCATAGGATTAGAAAATCTAGTTGCCTCTGTGACTCAAAAATCTGGTGTTAACGCCAGGTAAGGAAGCCAATAAATAAGACAGGCTTAATAATTACATCCAGAAAATAAGTTTGTGTTTACTTCCTAGCATAGGGATCTAACTGCAAGCAAGTAGATCAAAAAAGCCCAATGGATTTTGATGTAATTGTGTTACCAAAGAAACCACAATTCCAGGCTGAGAAACCTGTATTTTTTTCAAACCTAAAAGCAATCCACAGGTTTCCAGTGCCGAACAAGCAGAAAGTGGGCAATAACATTGGGCATCAACCAAGGAGAACCTACTTTCTAGCATCCATCTCACATATAACCACAAGAGATCAAGGGGAAGAAATAACAAAGAGGGAAAAGTCATGAACAACAGAAGATACAGGAAGGGGGAGTTACTCCCAGAATGCTGAGACAGGGTCTATATAAGTAACCCATTTTACTGTCAGACAAGGAAGGAGTCCGCAATTCCATCCCAAGCATTTTTTTTTTTTTGTTATTGTTGTTAGAGATCAGTTATTGCTGAGGGTTTTTAATCCCCAAACTTTTTTTTTTGAGGGAAATTTTAATTATGTTTATCTTGTTGCTATTCCTCCAGGTATCTTTCAGTTAAAGACTTTGTTCTGAAATCACATAGGTAAAGTGAAATATTTTAAAGCTATATTAGTCTAAGTGTGTTTTTGATAACTTCATAGAAAATGATGAAAATGATCTGTTTTATGTCTCAGTTATGTTTCTACCTTAGAAACATTGCAGTTTTATATTCAATTGCATATTTTATACAAGATTTCATTGTCCATTTATTAATATAACCAACTTAGTGTTATGAATAAATTTTAATAAATGCCTTGAATTATTCTATAATTTTCATATTGTGCTTAATTTCTGTGGTTTGTGTAAATCAAGCCAAATGTTTTCTACTTACTTCCTAAAGTACTGATAAATAGTGATAAAGTAAGCTAACCTTTAAGTGAATCCAAATATTATATAAATCACGCAGAATCTGTAGTTATTTTTCATATTAAATGACACTATATGATTACTTATTACGTGCTACAGCTGCTAACCAAATGGTTGGTTGGCAGTTTGAATCCACCAGCTAGCTTCTCCTTGGAAACCCTATGGGGCAGTTCTACTCTATCCTGTAGGGTTTCTATGAGTCAGCATGAACTGACCAGCAACAAGTTTGGTTTTTAGTTTTGATGACACAGTGGTTAAAGCTGTCAACTGCTAACCTAAAGGTCAGCAGTTGGAAATCACTAGTGGCTCCTTGGGAGAAAGATGTAGCAGTCAGCTTCTGTAGAGATTTACAGCCTTGGAACCGCTACTGGGTCGCTATGAGTCAGAATCGACTCAATGGCAGTGGGTTTGGTTTTGGGTTACTGTAATTATTGGATGGTTTGAGCGATTAATTTATGTCACAAACTAAGGGAATCAGGATGTAGCGTTTGATGCAATAAGGCTAAATTGATATGAACTTGTATATTGTGAAATCTATTAATTTAGGAAACTTGATGGAGAAACTTATTTTTGTTATGATGATGTCATAATCTTTTTTAAAAATCCTTTAAAAATGATTACTAAATTCAATAATAATAATAATAACATCATGCTTGGTAAAATAGAGGGTCAGCGTAAAAGACAGACCCTCAACAAAGATAGATTGACACAGTGGCCGCAATAATGGGCTTAAGCTTAACAATGATTCTGAAGATGGTGCAGGACCAGTCAGTTCTTCCTTCTGTTGTACATGGAGTTCCTAGGAGTTGGAACCAACTCAACAGCACCTAACAACAATAACAACAATAATGACTATAATTGAACACATAATATGTTACAGACGGGGCCTTGGTGGCACAGTAGTTAAGAGCTCAGGCTGCTAACCAAAAGGTCAATAGTTCAAATCCACCAGCAGCTGCTTGGAAATCCTGTGGGGCACTTCTACCCTGTCCTGTAAGGTCGTTGTGATTCAGAATCTACTTGACGGCACATGAAATATGTGCTCATGAGGAACCTGTACACAAATCAAGAGGCAGTCATTCAAACAGAACAAGGGGATACTGTGTGGTTTAAAGTCAGGAAAGGTGTGTGTCAGGGTTGTATCCTTTCACCATATTTTTTCTGTCTGTCTGCTGAGCAAATAATTTGAGAAGCTGGATTATATGAAAAAGAACAGAGCATCAGGATTAGAGGAAGGCTCATTAACAACCTGAGTAATGCAAGTCAACCTTCCTTGCTGAAAGTGAAGAGGACTTGAAGTATTTACTGATGAAGATGACAGTCTTCAGTATGGATTACACTTTAACATGAAAACAAAAATCCTTGAAACTGGACTAATAAGCAAGATCATGATAAAGGAGAAAAGGCTGAAGTTGTCAAGGATTTCATTTTTATTGGATCCACAATCAACCCATGGGAGCAGCAGTCATGAAATCAAATGATGCATTGCATTGGGCAAATCTGCTGCAAAAGACCTCTTTAGAGTGCTGAAAAGCAAAGATGTCACCTTGAAGGCCAAGGTGCACTTGAAACAAGTCATGGTGTTTCCAACTGCCTCCTATTGCATGTGAAAGCTGGACACTGATGATTAAGGAAGACTAAAGAAGACTTGACACCTTTGAATTATATTGTTGAAAGATTGTTGAATATACAATGGAGTGCTAAAAGAATGAAGAAATCTGTATTTCCCGGCAAAATGGCGCTCTAGGCAGAAGCACCACGCTGTCCCTCCACAGCAAAGATCCGAAAAACTAAGCAGAACAGAGAATACAACAATCCTGAAACCCTAAAACACTGAATGAAGAGATAAAGAACTCAGCCAAGCACCAAATGGAGTGAGAAAACTGACAGAGAACAGAGGGCGAGGAGAGATTCATCCAGAGGTCCCCTACAAGCTAACGCAGCGCGGATCCGCCAACTTGGACTCCTATTGGAGACCAGCAAACAGGGGGTACAAGAAAGCAGCCTCATGGAGCATCCAGCAGGAGACAAAACAACTGGTAATTTGCAATATACACTTTCCCACCCCACACACCTCTTCACCCCAACTCGGCCTCCTCTGCTCCCCACAGCCACAATCTCTTGACCAGGAAACACTGGCTGCTTGGATTCCACACACCCGAACAGGCAGCTCTCTGAGTGCCATTTGTTGGCCACTGGTGTTTTTTTTTTCCACTTCTTTTGATTTCTTCCTTGCCTCTTGCCACCTCCCCCGCCTTTCACTCGAGTACCTTGCTCTGTGAGTCATCTTTGCTTCTTCCTGAGGGGCTGCAGAGTGCCGGTAATTTGTGATAATCGTTTTCCCACTCTCTACCCTTCTTCACCCACACTCGGCCCCCTCTGCTTCCCATGGACACAGTCTCTTGTCCAGAAACACCAGCCCACACTAGCTGGCTCTCTGAGTGCCATTTGTTGGCTGCCAGTGTTGCTTTTTTTTGGTCTGCTTCTTTTAATTTCTTACTTGCCTCTCGCCACCTCCCCATCCTTTTGCTTGAGTACCTGGCTCCGTGCGGCATCTCTGCTTCTTCCTAAGGAGCTGCGGAGCTCCATTAAAGCGTGCAGCTTCTTCCCGATCTGGACTACTGCACTGGTGGGATCCCGGGGCTTTTGTTCGTTTGTTTGTTTTGAATTGTTTGTTTGTTTTCTTTTCCTTTTCTTGAGTTGGGAGCCCTTTCTGGCCAGGCGGAGCTGCGTGGCAAGGAGACCGCCCTTCGGATTCCACAGACGTGCAGAGGGATCCCTGAGCACATTTCTTTTTTCATTGTTTTTTTTGTTTGTTTGTTTTTTGGGGGGCCTTGTTCTCTTTTTTTTTTTAATTTGTTTTGTTTTCTTCTCCCTCTTTTTCCCTTTTTGTTTTTCTTCATTGGTCAGTTTCTCGTCTCTCTATATCTTCCTTCTCTTTCTGTTCCCTGAATACCTGGCGTGGTATACCTCTACACCTTCTAGCCAGGTTGTACTGCAACACCTGAGAGTGACTTTCCCAGACCTCATAGCTGCACCAATGGGATCCCAGGGAACTTTTTTTTTTTTTAACCTTTCTGATTTTTATTTATTCATTCTTTTCTTTTCTTCCTCTTCCCCATTCTGTTTTCTCCATTTCATAATCTCTCATCTCTCCACTCCAACGGCAAGCTCCCCTAGCATTCTCTTTCATTTGTTTGTATGTTTTTGGCTGCTGTTCCTCTCTCCTCTCTCCCATATCCATCTTAGCTCCACACATAACAATCTCCCCGCTGCATCCTGCCTACCTGCACTGTGCGCTTGACATCACACCACCAAGCAGCACAGGCACAGCCTACTGGAACCTGCCCAGCAATGATTACCAACTCACTCTGGTTGCTGTCATAAGCGCCACAAACAACCTGTCCCAGTAACTCATCTTCAGCTAGACCTACCCTACCATACCATATCTGAGTGACTGACCCTGCCAGTTGGAGAAGGTGGTGAAAAGTACTGTGTGCACAGATGGGCAAACAACAAAGAACACACAGTCCGCCTTCTCAGGCATAGTCAATTTTTTTTTAAAAAAAGAGGATGAAACAAACAAATCTACAATCAATAAATGAGAAAAATAACTACTGAATGCCCCAAAGACAGCAGACAATATCAAAACAATTACAAAAACAGGACAGGATGGTTCCAATAGGTGTCCAAAATAAAACACCAGATGACTCTCCTGAGGAAGAAAATGAACTAGAACTACCTGATAGGGAATTCAAATCTCTAATACTCAGAATTCTCTAAGAGCTGAGGCAAGAAGCTGACAAACATGAGGAAAAAATAGACAAATTTCATGGAAAAAACACAAAAAAAATTGGAAGAATTCAGGAAAATAATGCAGGAACAAAATGCCAAAATAAACTCACAACTAGAAATTATACAAAGACAACAATTAGAAATCCAAAAGATAAACAACAAGATTTCAGAACTGGACGGTGTCATGGAAGGGCTGAGAAGCAGATTTGAAACAGTGGAAGACAGGATCAGTGGAGTTGAAGACAAACACTTGGATACAATTCTGTTTGAGGAAAACTCAGAAAAAGAACAAAAAAAAAAATGAATAGACCCTGAGAGTTATGTGGGACACAATCAAAAGCAAAAATCTTTGCGTGATTGGAATTCCAGAACAGGGGGAGAAAACAGAAAACACAGAGAGGATCATTGAGGAACTCCTGACAAAAAAACGTCTTCAATACCATGAAAGATGAAAAGCTGGCCATCCAAGAAGCTCAACGAACCCCATATAGACGAGACCCCCCAAAAAATCACCAAGGCATATCATATTCACACTTGCCAAAACCAAAGACAACCAAAGAATCCTGAGAGCAGCTCATGAAAAACAAGAAGTCACATACAGAGGAGAAAGAATAAGACTAAGTTCAGATTATTCGGCAGAAACCATGCAGGCAAGAAGGTAATGGGATGACATATATAAAATCTTGAAAGAAAAAAAGTGTCAGTCAAGAATAATATATCCTGAAAAACTCTCGTTCAAATTTGATGGTGAAATTAGGTCATTTCCAGGTAAACAGAAATAAACGTAATATGTAAAAGTCAAACCAAACTTACAAGAATTATTAAAGGGAGTTCTTCAATCTGAGTACAAACAGCTTCAGCTCACAGGCAGAACCTAGGATGCAGGATCCTACCAGCCAGACACCAATCTAGGAAATGAACTCTCGAGGACTATCTAAAACCAAAAGAACTACAACAGGGAATCAGAGCAGTTAATCAGTAAATGACAACAAAATCAAAACAATAAGAGAGGGAATAAACGGCATAGGTATAGAACCTTCTAATGGAGAGGAAGGCAAGGCAATACCAACTAATGGTAGACTGCTTCCAACTTATAAAGATAAGGGTAAAATTCATGGTAACCACAAAGAAAGTTAACAAACATACTCATTTAAAAAAAAAAAAGGAAAAACATAAAGTCAGCAAAAACAAAGCCTACAAAAACAAAAGAAATGAAAAAAAAATCCACAAACAAAAGTAACTCAGCACAAGAGAGTAAGAAGAACAAAGAAAATGCTAGCGCCAAAAAAAAAAGCACTACAGAATGACAGCAACAAACTCACATCTATCAATAATTACACTGAATGTAAATGGACTTAGTGCACCCACAAAGAGACGGAGAGTGACAGACTGGATAAGAAAACAGGATCCATCAATATGCTGTCTACAAAAGACACACCGTAGAAACAAAGATGTGAATTTATTAAAAGTCAAAAGTTGGAAAAAAATATATGAAGCTAACAACTTCCAAAAAGAGCAAGAGTGGCAATTCTAATCTCAGATAAAATAGACTTTAAAACAAAACCTACCAAAAAAGACAAAGAAGGACACTATATACTGATGAAGGGGACAATCCATCATGAAGACATAACCATAATAAACATCTACGCACCCAATGACAGGGCTCCAAAATACATAAAACAAACTCTAACAACACTGAAAAGAGAAATTGGCCGTTCCACAATAATAGTAGGAGACTTTAACACACCACTCTCAGTAAAGGACAGAACAACTAAGAAGAAACTCAGCAAAGATACAGAAGACCTAAAGGGCACAATCAGCCAACTTGACCTCACAGACATATATAGAACACTCCATCCAACCACTGCAAAGTACACATTCTTTTCCAATGCACATGGAACGTTCTCCAGAATAGACCACATCTTAGGCCACAGAGCAATCCTCAAGAAGATCCAAAACGTTGAGATAATTCCAAGTATCTTCTCTGACCACAAGGCCAACAAGGTAGAAATTAACAACAGAAAAGGAAGGAAAAAAAATCAACTACATGGAAACTGAATAATACCCTGCTTACACATCACTGCGTAATCGAAGAAATCAGAGATGGAATAAAAAAATTCCTAGAATCAAATGAGAATGAAAACACATCATACCAAAACCTTTGGGACACAGACCAGGCAATCCTCAGAGGACAATTTATAGCAATAGATGTACATATCAAAAAAGAAGTAAGGGACAAAATCAAAACATTAACTACAGAACTCAAACAAATAGAAAGAGACCAGCAAAAAAAGCCCACAACCACCGGAAGAAAGGAAATAATAAAGATCAGAGCAGAAATAAATGAAATAGAGAACAGAAAAACAATAGAAAGAATCAACAAAACCAAAAGTTGGTTCTTTGAAAGAATCAACAAAATTAACAAATCACTGGCCAGACTGACAAAAGAAAAACAGCAGAGGACACAAATAACCCAAATAATAAATGAAACGGGGGACATTACAACAGACCCAACTGAAATACAAAGGATTATAACAGAATATTATGAAAAAGTATACTCCAACAAATTTGCAAACCTAGAGGAAATGGATAAATTTCTAGAAACACACAGCCTACTGAAACTACAACAAAGTGATGTTGAAAATCTGAACAGACCCATAACAAGAGAAGAGTTTGAAAAGGTAATAAAAAACTCCCAACCAAAAAAAGCCCTGGCCCAGATGGCTTCACTGGAGAATTCTACAAAACATTTACTGAAGAGCTTGTACCAGTACTACTCAAGCTATTTCAGAGTACAGAAGAGGAAGCAACACTTCCAAATTCATTCTATGAAGCCAGCATAACACTGATAACAAAACCAGGCAAAGATGTCACAAAAAAAATAAAATTACAGACCAATATCAGTCATGAATATAGACGCAAAAATTCTTAACAAAATTCTAGCCAATAGAATTCAGCATTATATAAAAAAAATAATACACCACGACCAAGTAGGATTCATACCAGGCATGCAAAGATGGCTAAACATTAGAAAATAAATCAACTTAATTCACCACATAAATAAAAGGAAAGAAAAGAATCACATGATCATCTCAATTGACACAGAAAATGCATTTGACAAAGTCCAACACCAATTCCTGATAAAAACTCTCAATAAAATAGGTATAGAAGGGAAATTTCTCAACATAATAAAGGCCATCTGTGCAAAACCAACAGCCAACATCATTCTTAATGGAGAGAGGTTGAAAACATTACCCTTGAGAACAGGAACAAGGCAAGGATGCCCTTTATCACCACTCCTATTTGACATTGTGCTGGAAGTTCTAGCTAGAGCAATAAGGCAAGAAAAAAAAATAAAGGGCATCCGAATTGGTAATGAAGAAGTTAAACTGTCCCCGTTTGCAGATGATATGATACTGTACATAGAAAACCCTAAAGACTCCATGAGAAATCTACTGGAACTAATAGAAAGATTCAGCAGAGTAGCAGGTTACAAGATAAACATTCAAAAATCAGTTGGATTCCTAGACACCAGTAAGGAATAGAATGAAAAGGAAATCAGGAAATCAATACCATTTACAAGAGCCCCTAAAAAGATAAAATACTTAGGAATAAATCTGACCAGGGATGTAAAAGACCTATACAAAGAAAACTACAAAACACTATTGCAGGAAACCCGAAGGGATCTACATAAATGGAAAAACATACCATGCTCATGGATAGGCTGACTCAACTTTGTGAAAATGACAATTCTACCCAAAGCAATTTACAAATACAATGCAATCTCGATCCAAATACCAACAACATTCTTCAAAGAGATGGAAAAATTAATCATTAACTTTGTATGGAAAGGGAAGAAGCCCCAAATAAGTAAAGCACTACTGAAGAAGAAGAATAAAGTTGGAGGACTCACACTACCTGACTTCAGAACCTTCTATACAGCTACAGTAGTCAAAACAGCCTGGTACTGGTACAGTGACAGACTCATTGACAAATGGAACAGAATTGAGAACCCAGATGTAAATCCATCCACCTATGGTCACCTGATGTTCGACAAGGGCCCAAAGTCTATCAAATGGGGAAAAGACAGTCTTTTTAACAAATGGTGCTGGCAAAACCGGATATCCATCTGCAAAAAAATGAAACAGGACCCATACCTCACGCCGTATACAAAAACTACTTCAAAATGGATCAAAGACCTGAATATAAAGCCTAAAACTATAAAGTTCGTAGAAGAAAAAGAGGACCAACACTTCAGACCTTAATACACGGCATTAACAGGATACAAACCATAACCATCAACCCACACACCCCAATAGATAAGATAGATAACTAGGATCTTCTAAAAATCAAACACCTATGCTCTTCAAAAGATTTCACCAAAAGAGTAAAAAGAGAACCTACAGACTGGGAAAAAATTTTAGGACAGTACAAGTCAGACAAAGGTCTAATCTCCATAATCTACAAGAAAATTCCACACCTCTACAACAAAAAGACAAATAATCCTATTAAAAAATGGGCAAAGGAAATGAACACACACTTCACCAAAGAAGACATTCAAATGGCCAAAAGACACATAAGGAAATGCTCGTGATCACTAGCCATTAGAGAAATGCAAATTAAAACCACAATGAGATACCATCTCACCCCGGCATTACTGGCACAAATCAAAAACACCGGAAATAACAAATGTCGGAGGGGCTACTGGGAGGTTGGAACACTTAATGCACTGCTGGTGGGAATGCAAAATGATACAACCATTTTGGAAAATGATATGGTTCTTCCTCAGAAAGCTAGAAATAGACATACCATTCAATCCAGCAATCCCACTCCCAGTAATATATCCTAGAGAAATAAGAGTCAGCACTTGAATAGACATATGCACACCTTTGTTCATGGCAGCATTGTTCACAATAGCAAAATGATGGAATCAACATAGATGCCCATCAACAGATGAATGGATAAACAAACTATGGTACATACACACAACGGAGTACTATGCAACGAGAAAGAACAACAATGAATCTGTGAAGCATCTCATAACATGGATGACACTGGAGGACATTATGTTGGGTGAAATAAGTCAAACACAAAAGAAGAAATATTGTATGAGACCTTTATTGTAAAAACCCATGAAAAAGTTCACACACAAAATGTAACAATCTTTGTTTGTTACCAGGGATGGGAGGGGTGGGGGGGAGAATATTAAATAGGCAATAGATAAGTGGTATCTTGGGCGAAGTTTGAGACAGTACACAATACAGGGGAAATTAGCGCCACTTGTACAAGGAAAGCTCATGGAAGCCCCATAGACACATCCAAACTCCCTGAGGGACTGAATTGCTGGGTGGAGGGCTGTGGGGACCATGGTCTCGGGGAACATCTGTCTCATTTGGCATGACACAGCTTATAAAGGCAATGCTCTGCATTCTACCTTGGTGAGCAGTGTCTGGGGTCTTAAAAGCCTGTGAGCAGCCATCTAAGATACTCCACTGGTCTCATCCCTTTGGGAGCAAGGGAGAATGAAGGGAACAGGCTACAAGGAAAAGATTAGTCCGAAGGACTAATTGTCCACAACTACCAAGGCCTCCACCGGACTGAGTCCAGTACAGCTAGATGGTGCCCGGCTACCACCACTGACTGCTCTGACCAGGATCACAACAGAGGGTTCTGGACAGAGCTGGAGAAGGATGTAGAGCATAATTCTAACTCACAAAAAAAAGACCAGATTTACTGGCCTAAAGGAGACTGGAGAAACCTCGAGAGTATGGCCCCCAGACACCCTTTTAGCTCAGTGGTGAAGTTACCTTCGAGGTTCACTGTTCAGCCTGGGAGTAGACAGCCCCGTAAAACCAAATGAGACTAATGAGGTACAGGAGTTCAGTGACAAGGGTCAGAAGGCAGAAGGGGACAAGGAAGCCAGTGATAGGGAACCGAAGGTTGATGTGTTGTGAGATTGTTAACCATTGTCATAGGGCAACATTTGTAGTAACTGTTAAATGAGAAACTATTTTGTTCTGTGAGCCTTCATCTTAAGTGAGAAGAACAGCACAACTGGAAGAGCATAGTCAATGTCACTGAACTGTGCATGTAGAAATTTTTGAAATGGTGTATCTTTGGCTATGTGTATTTTCACCAAAAAAAAAAAAAAAAAGGCTGAGAAGTTAGAGGGTTGATACGTTGTGGGGTTGTTAACCAATGTCATAAAACAACATGTGTACTACTGTTTCATGAGAAACTATTTGTTCTGTAAGCCTTCACCTGAAGTACAGTAAAAAAAAAAAAAAAAAAAAAAATGAAGAAATCTGTCTCGGAAAAAGTACAACCAGAGTGCTCCCTAGAAGCAACTATGATGAGACTATGTCTCACATACTTTGGACATGTTATCAGGAGGGACCAGTCCCTGCAGAAGGACATCATGCTTGGTAAATTAGAGGGTCAGTGAAAAAGAGGAAGTCCCTCAAGGGGATGGATTGACATAGTGGCTGCAACAATGGATTCAAACATAACAAATATTTTAAGGATGGCACAGGACCCGGCAGTGTTTCATTCTGTTGTACATGGGTCACTTTGGTCAGAACCAACTCAATGGCACCTAACAAACAACCATAAAGAATGAGAAACCATTCAGAAAGATTAGAAAGATGTTTATTCCTAGAGAAAACGTGCTCTGTGAATTTATGTTTCTCATAAAGATAAATGCATCTTGATCCTTTTTTTTTTTCAGTTTGCCATTAGAGAAAGCATTCAACATACACAAAAGTAGAGCAAATTGTACAATGTACCCACATGAGTTTCAAAAGTCATCAAAATTTTGACAGTTTTATGTATCCCTGCTAACTTTTTTTACACCCCTTTGGGAAGAAAATACCCTAGACTCCTGTATCAGGTCACTAATCCAAGCTTAATGAAGTAGTATTTTATAGAAGCAATTAGTTACCTATGTTTGCATATCCACATCTCACAAAAACCTTGAGAAGCAATATTTTTAAAAGTTATTCATCCTTAAAATGTATCCTTCTTTTCTTCTCCACTTAAAATTTTGTTGTTAATTATAGTCAATACCCTTCCTTCTTCTGTGTTTACATTTGAATATATATTTCTCAGTATAGTGAAATGTCAGCCATTTGGACCAAAAAGAGAAGTCTCACTCTATCTCCCACACTTCTAGAACCCCAAGAAGAGGGAAGTTCCAGCTAAAGCAAAGGCTTTCTACGCATTTTTTTAAGATTAGGAAATGTCTTCTCACTTGCGGAGGGTCAGTATGCCCTGAGAAAAAAGAACTGATTATGAACTAAATACAAAATTTCACCTATACGCTGTATTCTAAAAGTTATAACATATTGTATTCTAATACTTATGGCATAAGGAAAAGAGGTAACTTTGATTTACCTAATATATATGATTAGTAGTATCATTGATTCATTCATTCACTCATTCATACAAATATTTAGTGAATCACTGCTATGTTTTATAGATTGTGTTATGTAGTGGATATACAAACATAAAAAGATATCAGTAACTGATTCTCTCAACAAACACTGAGACAGAGTGGTGAATAAGACCCTGGCACTGTTCTCATAGAACACATGGAACCAAGTCTAACAGTGCAATTTAGTTACTGTGTTAAAAGTAGAAACACAGTGCTGTGGGAACCCAATGAGGGCTGAGAGCCGTTAATTTTAAAAGGGAGGAGAAATGGAAGCAGTTATGTATAAGGAAAAATAGAAACTGATCTACGTGGGTTTGAGAAGCAGAGAGGTTGGTGTGGGAGAAAGATATTCTATGCCAAGAAACTAGAACAAAGCATTAGCATGATGAAAATATTTGGGGTAAGGTTATGAAGGATCTAGAATTATATGCTGAGGAATCTGGACTTTAGTGCATAGGAAAATATTTAAGGAAAGAAATTATATGATCAAATATAGTTAATTTAACCATAGTTCATGTGCCATGCATTGCCAGATTACTACATTGAAAGATGTGCATCATTTACTTAGCTGGCTGACTAACTCAGACTCAGAGTTAAAAAAAGAAAAAAATCTACATAGATTTTAAAATAATTCAGCTTGATTTTCCCATGCTGTTACTCCTGAAGCCTATGACCACAGTTAAAACTCCAAAGGGAGGAAAAATCTTTTTTTTTTCCCTTTTCCCTTCTTGAGTCTCTGCTCAGTTCAGGTTTGTTCTCCAATGAGAGGAAAGAATTTTGGATCGGCATCCTGCAGCCGTGAGCCCAGCTGACATCTGCAACACTTTGGTGCGTGCCCAAGAGCCATGCAGAGAGATGACAGTTCGTGCCTCAGAAGTGATTTCTCCACTCCCTAGAGAAGCCCCTACTCAACACAGTGGCAGGGTGCTCTAAAGGTAGCTAAAGCAAAGTCATTTTTGCACACATGTATAAGCCTGCCCGAAGCTTTCCATCTCAAGATTTAGGTGGGCTAGTATCTGATTCCTTAGGTCAGAGTATCCGTGAACTTTTTTCTCTTCCATAATTAATCTCCTGACTGTAGCATTTACAACAAGGATTGCATTCACATCACTCCCCTTCGGCAAGTCTATGGATTTGTTTACTGATGGTTGTTTAGAGAAGCAAAAATATTCCCTATGCATTAAACTGTGTTTTTGTAAATTCTGCACCAGTGTAATTCATAGCTTTGAAGTTTCCCTGGTGAAGAAGAAATTTCATTTGGGTGTAATTTTGTCAGAGCTCTGGAAGGGCTTACCACTTTTGACATGTGAGACATCACAGCTCTGGGAGCGAGCTGATTACCAAGTTGTATTTGTTGTGGTTTTCCAGGTGGCTGGGTATTTCTAAAGCATCCTGCTTCTTCTACAGCTGTCCTCACACTGTTCCTTTTGAAGACTGGGTCTACACTACACAGCAGAGTGCAGAGAAGTGCTGCCGATGATGCAGATAGTTTAGGCTTCATAATTAGGTGAATTGGAGAGGCAGTGGAGTGCTGAGGTTCCACTCAGTAGTTTTCTGATTGTCCGTGGACCAGTCGTTCCTAAATAGCGTGACCATGGGCAATTTACTAAGCCTTTAAAAATCTCATTTCCCTAATCTGTAAAATGGGGTTAGCAAAACCTCACTCACAGGCATTATTTTGTAGTATTTGAAGTTTTTTTTTTTAGGGTGTATAAAGCACTTATCCCAATGTCTGTCACATAATTGGAAACCTTGGTGGCATAGTGGTTAAGAGCTACGGCTGCTAATTAAAATGACAGTAGTTCGAATCCTCCAGGCACTCCTTGGAAACCATATGGGGAAGTTCTACTCTATCCTATAGTGTTGTTATAAGTCGGAATCGACTCGACAGCAGCGGGTTTGGTTTGGTCTGGTCACATAATTTCCTCTCAATAATTGGTAGCTTTTACTGACACTTTTCATACATGCAATTAAATTTCAAGGCAGCTCTGGTGGCCCAACAGTTAAGTGCTCTGCTGCTAACCAAAAGGTTGGTGGTTGGAACTCACCCAGCAGCTCCACAGGAGAAAGACCTGGCGATCTGCTCCCGTAAAGATTACAACCTAGAAAACCCTATGGGACAGTTCTTCTCTTTCTCATGGAGTGCTATGAGTTAAAATCGACTTGATGGCACCTAATAACAACAACAAATAAGTTTCAGACCTGATACACAAACTGGTTATGTATGCTGAAGAAATTTCTAAGGTACTGGAACTCTTATTCCCCTCCTTTTTTCTCAGTCAGGCCAGCTTCCACTTATTTGCAGTCTTCATTTCTGGAAAGGAAGTATATCATATGTGTAGGCTGTATGGAGAATCGATGCATTCACTGGTCTTTTTCAGACAAGAGGAAAATATTTGTTTACTTCTTTTGCTCAAAATGTAGTCTGCAATTAGTTTTGAATTACTTCCTTTGATAAATGGGAGAGTAGATTAGAAAAATTTTAGCAACAAAATGCAGCAATTCTAATCCATTAAAAGGAGCAGAAGCTTTTTTAAACAATCTCTTAAAGACCATAGCAAAACATTCATTAAGTTGCTATCATTGCTATTAATTTTGGTATCATTTTGACATGTGGCATGGGCTGTCTGGAACCTAACTTTATTGATGGAGCTAATGGATATTTACTTTTAGCAGTGCCTTACTTAATCAATGAGTTCAGAGTTACAGAGTTTATCTGTGCTGTGTAAGCCTGTAAATCTGTGTGCGTGTTTAAGCATTAGACATGTAAATACAATTAACTGGTTGGTAAGAATTTGGCAGGCTTTGATTCCAACAACCATTTATTTGTTTCTTTCTAGTTGGAGTCATACTGTATCATACTGAATGATATTGATCAAGTCAGTTGAGTGACTGGCATGAGCTGTCTGGAAATAACTCATCTCATAGCCAGTCCTGCTTAGCGCTAGATCATTCGTCACTGTGCATAGAGCATGAATGTCTGGAATTATTTTTGCTTCTTTTTTGAGTGATAGCCAGTATTCTACTTAAATGAATAGAGTAGTTAAAGGAAAATTATCAGACTTTCTTGTCAGACAATCTGGGAATAATCACCAAAATCACCGATCTATCCTAAATAAGGAGTTAGTAAACATTATAGAAGGAGTCCTGGTGGCACAGTGGTTAAAGCATTCAGCTGCTAACCAAAGAGTCAGCGGTTCAAACCCGCCAGCTGCTCCATGGGAGAAAGATGCGGCAGTCTGCTTCCGTAGAGATTTACAGTGTTGGATGCTCTATGGGATAGCTCTACTCTGTCCTATAGGTTCACTGAGTCTGAATCGACTAGACAGCAATGGGTTGGGTAGGTAAATGTTATGGAAATTATGATTAAGAGGCTATAAACAATTGCTATTGCAGATTTGAAACCTTATGGAAATATATATAATTTCTGTTTGTGGACATTTACATCTCTGCCTATCTTTCTATCTCTGTGATTTTCAGGCTAAATTAAAGACCTGACACCAGTTTGATTAAAAGCTATTTAAACTAAAATGTGTGGAGTTGTCTGAACGACCAGAAGAGAAAATGATTCACAATTTCACTTCAAAACGTAGCCAATTGTTTGGGTTGTAAAAGGATGATCTGGAAGGCTGAGTGGCCCTGCCACAACCAAACACATTTGAGAACTCTCAGGGGAAGCTGCCTTCTCTAGAGATTTGCTGTTTGCTTTTCACTTCAAAGCAGTTGGATTCAGCCTCCTGGTTGACTACATCTGTGGTTTCTCCTTTCACATACTCAGTCCTTTTGTTGGTATGTCAGAAAGTGCAGTGTGAATTACAAAGAAATATTGCTTTTTAATTTAAGTTTTCATTTCCGTACACCCTTCGATGTGTCAGATAATCATGATGTGTTAATGTGTACATGGAATTAAAGAAATAAGTATTTAAAGCCGATTGGGATCATAGATTCTAATTTTGTGGTTTACAGGGACTATACTGGCGCTCAGAAATGGTAAGTGATTTGCCTAATGCAACACAGTTGGTCAGCAAGTAACCAGCTCTGGGCATCTTGCATATGCCTTTCCCCTTCCTTGAACTCGTCCTTCAGTTCAAGACATAGCTATCGGTCACTGGCCATCAGAGTCACACTGCACCAGGCTCTGTGGGGACACTAAACCAAACATGATGTAACTCTGCTTTGTACTAGAGTTGCTAATAGTGTGTATATATTTTTCCTGCCCCAATTTTTCTTACCATATTTCTTAGGGACCTATTTTTTAGGGATATAGTAAGACTTTTTATTTCTAATGATGATTCAAAAGGCTTCATATATATGTTTTCTTATGACTACAAACAAATAATCTGGAATTAAAATAATTTCAGTAGTATATAAAGCCTAACAAAGTAACTTAAGCATGATTTTTTACGGTTTATTTTTTATTGAGGTATAATCTATACAGTAAAATGCTCAGTTGGATAGGTTTATATCTCTATCATCTCTACCTCTACTCCTATCTCTCTATCTCTTTCTCTATTCTACTTATATCATTAATTCCTTTCTCAACTATTTTAAAGAAAACTGTATACATGATATTTCTTCACCCTTAAATACTCCAGTGTGGATGTCCCCTTCCTTCATTGCCTCCAAGTTGTTGCTGTTAGCTACAGAAGAGTTGGAGACTGCAAAAAAGGATGAGACCACTGTAATCCATAGGGTTTTGACTGACTGGTTTTCAGAAGTAGATTTCCAGGCCTTTCTTCCTTGCCTTTCTTCCTGAACAGCGTGTTTAGTATTATAGCAACACAAAAGCTTCTATTGATCATTACCTCCATGTTATTGTTGGAAAGTGAGAATCTTGCCTATTATATTGTTATTCTTATCTGTCATCGAGTTGATTCTGACTCATAGAGACCCTATATGACAGAATAGAACTGTCCCATCGGACTTTCTAAGATGTAATCTTTACAGGAGCAGATTACCAGGTCTTTCTTCCCACGGAGCTGCTTGTAGGTTCAAACTGTAAACTTTTAGGGTAGCAGTGAACACTGAGCCATTGCACCACCAGGTTATATATGTCTCCAAATACATTAAATAAACTTTTAGAGAGCCAGCCCAGGACGTGGCCATGCCAGACCAAAAAGTATATGTAGTATAGAATCAATAAGTCTGCACAATATTGGTGTTGTTATTGTTAGTTGCCATCAAGTCGATTCCAACTCATGGTGACCCCACGTGTGCAGAATAGAATTGCTCCATAGAATTTTCAAGACATTTAGGACATCCTTCTCTTCCTTTATGTAGTGGTAAAACTGAGTAATGTCAAACATAACATTGATGTTGACTGGCAGCTCTCCTTTATCAAGGCCACAGTGCATCAGAACTGATTCCTGGTGTCAGTCCAATGTGATCACATCAAGCTAAATATCCTCTTAACAAAAGTATTTGAACATGGAATACTTAGGATTTTTCCCTCTCATGGATGTTAATTTTATAAATTTTTAAAAGTTTTTTTAAATTAAAAAATGCTTTAGTTAAGGTAAAATTCACATAGAATAAATTTAATGGTTTGAGAGTGCACAATTCAGTGACATTTTGAACATTCACAATGTTGGGCAATCATCATCTCTCTCTAGTTCCAAACATTTTCATCATCTTAAAAAAAAAAAAAACTCCACATCCATTAAGCGGTCACTTCCCTACCCACACCCCCTGGCAACCACTAATCTGCCTCTGTCTCTATGGATACCAATTCTGAATATGTCATATCAATGTAATTATGCAATATGTGACATTTTGCGTCTGGCTTCCTTAGCACAATGTTTTCAAGGTTTGTCCATGTTGTGACATGTATTATGACTTCATTTTTATGGCTAAATAATATTTCATTTTATGGATATACTACATTTTGTTTATACACTCATCAGTTGATGGGCATTTGGGTGGTTTCCACCTTTTGGCTATTGTGAATAGTGCTGTTATGAAATTTGTGTACAAGTTTTTGTATGACTAGCTGTTTTCATTCTTTTGGGTCTATACCTAGGAGTAGAATTGCTGGACAATATGGTAATTATATGTTTAACTTAAGGTGCTCTGGTAACTCAACAGTTAAGCATTCGGCCGTTAACCCAAAGGTTGGCAGCTTGAACCCACCCAGCTGCTCCATGGGAGAAAGACCTAGCAATCTGCTTCTTCTGTAAGATTATAGCCAAAAAAATATTATGGTGAAGTTCTACGATGTCACATGGGGTTGCCATGTGTCAGAATTGACCTGATAGCACCTAACGACAACATGCTTATGATTTTTACTAGCAGCCAAACTGTTTTCCACAGTGGTTGGAATCATTTTACATTCCCACCAGCAATGTATAAGGATTCCGATTTCTCCATATCTTCACTAACACTTTTCACCTTCTGTGTTATTGATTATAGACATTCTAGTGGCTGTGATCTATGTATCTGAACTGTATGCTGGCAAAGAATACTGAATATACCATGAACTGCCAAAGAACAAACAAATCAGTCTTAGAAGAAATACAACCAGAATGTTCCTTAGAAGCTATGAAAATGACATTTGATTAACTTACTTTGGACACGCCATCAGGAGGGACCAATCATCACTGCACAGCACCCCCATCATCACCCTTTCCTAGGCCCCAGGAAGGCTGCTGCCTCATAACTGCCTCCCCCTCACCTCCTAATCCTTGGCCTTTGGTCCTGACTATGCCTCAGCTTGCTACCCCCGTAAGTGTCTCCATTTTTTCAGCCTTTTGGTAAGTTTCCACCTCTACAAACCCACCCTATGCCCCAGGGAGATATTTTAAAAATCACATTCCATTACTTGCATATCATCACTTATTCAAGTTAGCTGTGACTGCTTCTTTGCTTTTGGGATTGGGATAATGCCCTGTAAACAATTAAGCAGCATTTATTCAGAATTACTCAAATCAGATCTGCATTTTAGCAACAGTCAAAGGAGGAGTTTTAGGTAGTAAACATGTTTACAAAGGAGCTCTGGTGGCACACTAGTTAAAGCGCTCACCTGCTAACCAAAAGCTCAGTAGTTTTAACCCACCAGCCACTCTGTGGGAGAAAGATGTGACAGTCTGCTTCCATAAAGATTTATATGACAGTTCTGCTCTGTCTTATAAGATCACTATGAGTTGGAACCAACTCAAGGGCACTGGAGACATCTTTACTACATATCATGTATTTAATTAATTAGTTGGTTAATTGATTTCTCTTATATGGAAATATTCTTTTCTTTCACATTTGAGAGTGACAGGGAAATTAGAGTATGGATCTTTTAAAGAGTTTCATTTTATAGTTTCCTCTGAACTTTTTATCGAAGGAAAATTATCTTTATGTTAGACTTGGACCATAGAAACTCAAAACTAATTACATTATTTTCTGAATGTGTTTCTAACCTTCTCTACACTTGGCATCCAGATAAATAACACCACAAAACTAGATGTTTAAAGAATATTCAATTATCAGATTCAGGGGGAAAAGAAAGTCTGTTTTATATGTTTAAAGATGTAAAAGAGAAAATTAAAAGTTTGATAATATAGTATTTACAGTTCTTTGTGTGATAGTTGTAGTAAGTTATTGTTACTTGGAATTTATGAAAGTTAGTGCCTTAAAGTTATTCATATCATTCACTTACTTTAATGTATGAAAGATACCTTTTTTTTTCTTGATCAGGCTTGCTGAGTTTTTATCAATTTTATTAGTTTTGACAAAAATTGCTTAATTTTTTGTTGCTATTTTCCTATGTACTTTGTTTGTAATATCTCCGAATTACTGTAACTTGGATTATTCATGAGCTATGTTGTTGCTGTCCAGTTTGTTCTGACTCAGAGTGACTCCATGTACAACAGAACCAAACATTGCCTGGTCCTGCGCCATCCTCGCAATTGTTGTTATGCTTGAGCTCATTATTGTAGCCACTCTGTCAATCCATCTTGTTGAGGGACATCTTCTCTTTCGCTGAGCCTCTACTTTACCAGTTTATGAGCTATAACTTAGTGTAAATAATTATTATTCCATATTATCTTTAATATGTTTAAAATCAGTCTAAATTAATACCTATGCTATGCATTCTAACATTAATTATGAATGTATAATACAATGTATAATATGAATTATTATATATGTACAAATGAACCTATCATGATAATGATGAAAATGCATTCACTAGACGAAAAAAAAAATGAGATAATGCAGCCTCCCAAAAAATTATAGTACTTAATTTTTAAAGTATTAAAGGCTCTTTGTTGTTGTTGTTAGGTGCCCTCAAGTCAGTTCCCACTTGTAGTGACCCTACGCACAACAGAACGAAACACTGCCCGGTCCAGCACCATCCTCACAATCGTTGCTATATTTGAGCCCATTGTTTCAGCCACCATGTCAATCCATTTCACTGAGGATCTTCCTCTTTTTAACTGACTCTCTGCCTTAGAAAACCCTGGCAGTGTAGTGGTTAAGTGCTATGGCTGCTAACCTAAAGGTCAGCAGTTTAAATCCACCAGGTGCTCCTTGGAAACTCTATAGGGCAGTTCTGCTCTGCCCTATGGGGTTGCTATGAGTTGGAATTGACTCGATGGCAATGGGTGTTGTTTTTTTTCTACCTTAGAAAGCATGATATCCTTATCTAGGGATTGGTCCCTCCCAATAACATGTCCACAGTATGTGAGACGAAGTTTCACCATTCTCACTTCTAAGGAGCATTCTGGCTACGCTTCTTCCAAGATAGATTTGTTCATTCTTCTGGGAGTCTATGTATATTTAGTTTTCTTTGCCGACACCACAATTCAAATGAATCAATTCCTCTTCAGTCTTCCTTATTCATTGCCCTGCTTTCACATGCATATGAGGTGATTGAAAACACCATGGCTTAGATCAGACACACCTTAATCCACAAAGTGACATCTTTACTTTTTAACAGTTTAAAGAAGTCTTTTGCAGCAGATTTGTGCAATTCAATACATAATTTAATTTCTTGATTACTGTTTCTGTGGGCATTGATTGTGGACCCAAGTAAAATGAAATCCTTGACAACTTCAATATTTTCTCCATTAATCATATTACTTATTGGTCTAGTTTTGAAGATTTTTGTTTTCTTTATGCTTAAGGTGTAATCCATACTGAAGGCTGTAGTCTTTGTTCTTCATCAGTAAATGCTCCAATTCCTCTTCACTTTCAACAAGCAAGGTTGTGTCATCTGCATATAGCAGGTTGTTAATGAGTCTTCCTCCAATCCTGATGCCCCATTCTTCTTCATATAGTCCATCTTCTCAGATTATTTGCTCAGCATACAGATTGAGTAAGTATGATGAAAGGATACAATCCTGATGCACACGTTTCCTGATTTAAGACCATATCGTATCCCTTTGTTCTGTTCAAACAACTGACTTTTTGTCCATGTACTGGTTTTGCATGAGCACAAGTAAGTGTCTGGAATTCTCATTCTTCACAATGTTATTTATAATTTGTTATGATTCACAAAGCCAAATGTCTTTGCATAGTCAATAAAACATGGGTAAACATCTTTCTGGTATTCTCTGCTTTCCGCCAAGATCCGTCCGACATCAGCAATAATATACCTAGTTCCATGTCCTCCTCTGAAACCAGCTTGAATTTCTGTCAGTTCCCCTCGATATACTGCTACAACCATTTTTGGATTATCTTCAGCATAATTTTACTTGCTTTGGGTATCAATGATATTGTTTGATATTTTCCGAATTCTGTTGGATAACTTTGCTTTGGAATAGTCACGTACATGAATGTCTTCTAGTTAGTTGGCCAGGTAGATCTCTTCCAAATTTCTTGGCATAGACAAGTGAGGCCTTCCAGTTTTGCATCTGTTTGTTGAAACATCTCACTTGGTATTCCATCAATTCCTAAAGCCTTATTTTTTTTCCAATGCTTTCAGTGCAGCTTGGGCTTCTTCCTTCAGTACAGTGATTCTTTATTATATGCTGTCTCCTGAAATGGTTGAATGTTGACCGGTCTTGTTGGTACAGTGACTCTCTGTATTCGTTCCGTCTTCCTGCTTCATTTTTTGCCCATAGAATCCTTCAGCGTTGCAACTCGGTGCTTTAATTTTTTCTTCAGTTCTTTCAACTTGAGAAATGCCGAGCAAGTTCTTCCCTTTTGGTTTTCTAACTCCAGGTCTTCGCACATTTCATATAATACTTTACTTTGCCTTCTCGAACCAGTCTTTGATATTTTCTGTTCAGCTCTTTTACTTCATCATTTCTTTCTTTTGCTTTAGCTACTCTACATTCAAGAACAAGTTTCAGAGTGTCTTCTGACATCCATTTTTGACCTTTTTTTTTTTTATTTTTGACTTTTTAATGACCTTTTGCTTTCTTTAAGTATGATGTCTTTGATGTCATCCCACAACTTGTCTAGTGTTCGGTCATAGTTTTCAGTGCACAGATCTATTCTTGGGATGGTCTCAAAATTCACCACTCATCTGTCGGGTTATTGTACTATGGTAGCTTGTGTGTTGCTGTGATGCTGAACACTTACCGGTATTTCAAATACCAGCAGTTTCACCCATGGTGGAGAGATTTCAGTGGAAATTTCAGACTAAGACAGCCTAGGAAGAAGGCTGTGGCGATCTTCTTCTGAAAAAGCTGGCCAATGAAAACCTTACAGAATGCAGCAGAATATTATCTGATATAGTCCTGAAGATAAGCCCCTCAGGATGGGAGTTACTCAAAATATGTCTGGGGATTAGCTGCCTCTTCAAAGTAGAATTAACCTTAATGACCTGGATGCAGTAAAGCTTCTGGGACCTTCATTTGCTGATGTGACATGACTCAAAATGAGAAGAAACAGCTGCAAACATCCATTAATAATCAGAATGTGGAATGTATTAAGTATGAATCAAGGAAAATTGGAAGATGTCAAAAATGAAATGAAACTCTTGAAGATCAATGTCCTAGGCATTAGTGAGCTGAAATGGACTGGTATTGGCCATTCTGAATAAGACAATCATATGGTCTACTATGCCAGGAATGATAAATTGAAGAGGAAGAGCATCACTTTCATTGTCAATAAGTGCATTTCAAGATGAAGGATTTTGAAAATTTTTACCAAAGTATGCAGTCTGAAATAGGACAAATATACAATCGAGATGCGCTGGTAATTACTGATGATTGGAATGGGAAGTTGGAAACAAGAAGGAGGAACTATAGTTGGAAAATACGGCCTTGATGGTAGAAATGATGCAGGGGATTGCATGATAGAATTTTGCAAGACCAATGACTTATTCATTGGAAATAACCTTTTTCCAGCCCTGTAAACAGTGACTATACATGTGCACCTCTCCACATGGAGTACTTAGTAATCAAATTGACTACATCTGTCTAAAGAGATGGAGAAGCACAATAACATAAGTCAGAACAAGGCCAGGGGCTTTCTGTGGAACAGACCATCAATTACTCATATGTGAGTTCACGTTGAAGCTGAAGGAAATTAAAATAAATCCGTGACAGCCAAGGTACGACCTTGTGTATTAAAAGCCTGTCATGATTTGAATTATGTCCCCCCCAAAAATGTGTGTATCAGTTTGGCTGGGCCATGATTCCTGGTACTGTGTGATTTTCCTGTATGTTGTAAACCTGTCTCTATGAAGTTAATGAGGGAGGATGGGTGGCAGTTGTGTTAGTAAGGCCGGACCTGATCTTCAAGACTGGATTGTGTCCTGAGGCAATCTCTCGAGATATAAAAGACAGAAGTGAGCAGTGAAACAGGGGGACCTTGTACCATCAAGAAAGCAGTGCTGGGAGCAGAGTGCGTCGTTTGGACCGGGGTCCCTGCACAGAGAAGCTCCTATATGAAAAACAATCAGTGTGAACACATTGTTTTTAAATTGTCTGCATTAGTATATTTAATTGATTTGTAAATTTGTCACTTATAAATGAAATGTCTAAATTATGAATATTTTTTAAAGAAATCCAGTTTAATAAAATTGGATAATCACAGTCACCCAAGAAAATTGTTATTCTGTATTTTTGTTGCTGTAAAAACATAAACATGTAAGATTATGTTCATACACTGTATGTTGGAAAGAAAATTTAAGCAGTTTTTTTGTTACTAAACTAAGTGTAAAAAGCATTAATTTGTAGGCTTTGCAGTGAATTCTTTGAAACTGCTTGAAAATAATTTATTTCCCAAACTAATTATTTTCCTGGTATTCAATACTCATTTAATATTAGCTTAATCAACATGTATTTAAAAATAATTAAGGGTCAATTACTTCCTTGTCCAAATTATATTTTAATATTAGTTTAATAAAAATATATTTAAAAATAGTTAAAGGTTAATGTCAACTAATTCCTTGCTGAAATTGTGATGAATTAGGAATTAGAGAATATTTAAATATTATTAATTTATTGTATTAAGTCTAATCATATTTTTTTCCTCAATCAAAAGCAAACATTAATTAAACAACATTACATGTCATTGTGTGTTCGGTTATATCCGGAAGTTTAGAGTTCCTTTTTTTCTTGTCTTCATTATAGCAATTACCTGTTTTGTGTCATTAACTTCTTCCCATACTTTCTTTGGAAATTGTTTTTTTGGCCTGGAGCTTTTAAGCCAGCTCATAAAGTGAGAACTCATTAAATCATCTGGCCTAAACTTTACCAGTTTTGGAAGAATTTCCATAGCCCAAGTTTCTCCAGTATCTCTAGGATCAAATGAGTATGCATTCTAATCAACATAGGGTAAATATTTGTGTATTATTAAAATCAAAATTAAGAGGGGGCAAAGCTGATGATAAACAGAAAATTTATTAAAGCAGAAATAGAGATTAACAGAAAATCTGAATTCTTTGTTACCTTATTTTTCAGCTCTGATCTGCCTCATTTTCTATGTAATTAGATGGGAAGCTCTGTGATATAGTCTATCTGTCTGTCTGTCTATCTAGGCTATATGTAGTGTACTATATGTTGCTGTTATGTTGTTAGGTGTTGTTGAGTCAGTTCCGACTCATAGTGACCCTATGTACAACAGACTAAAACACTAACAGATCCTGTGTCATCCTCACAATGATACTATGCTTGAGCCCATTGTTGCAGCCACTGTGTCAATCCATCTTGTCAAGGGTCTTCTATATAGAATAAAGGACAAAAAAAAAACAAAAACCTCATGGATGTAGTAAAGATACGTGAAGCAAATCACTAATTAACTGAGGTCCCAATGTCTCTAGTTTTAGTATATGCAAAATGTCCATGGCTATAAAATCTTGTCTGCAAGTTATCCCGAATAAGTTGTCAAATATTTGTAGGAGGCTGGTGAACAACACACATATTAAACAAATGTTTGTGTGTTTAAATTGATCAACAGAAGGATGAGGCATAGTGTTACATTGCTTAGATGAACCAAACTTCAAAGTCCATAGCAGTCTGTATAACACATTTTTATGCAAATAGTGCGCGTTATACATTATTTTGCCAACCGTGACCTCTGCCAGTGAGATATTTTCACATGTACAGTATGCCAATGTTTTAATTGACTCTACAGTAGTAGGTTTTTTTTTTTTTTTTTTTTTGCTGTTGTTGTTTTTGTTTTGTAAAAAAAATAGCATAGCACAATTACAAAATACTTGGGGGAGGGCGGGCAACAGGGAACAGTTGGCAAAGAAACATACAACAAGTGCATTATTTGCATAAAAAAGCATTAGTTTATATAGCAAGACTATGAAATCAGGGTAGTCAGATTAACCATACAGGTTAACCATACAGGTTAATCCCAGGTGATAGGTATTATACTCCAGGCTGTATGGATCCATGTGTCATCTGAGCTAGAAAAAGGAAGAAACACTCGGCTGGTTATACAGTTGCTAAGGATATAAGGTTATTAATTATGGACAAACCACTGGCTAAACTATGTCAAAGCTGTTCAACAGTCTTTTAGTTATTCTTGTTTTCTTGTTGCTGTTTCAATGTATGCGCTACTCCATGTCATACGCCAAACATTTGGGCATATAATAATTATATGGCATTTTAAAAAGGACATTTGGATGTAGGTACTTGATATAACTTTAAAACATGACAGTAAAGTTTGTGCTTTCCATAAATGGCCAAGTACATTGCAAAATAGACATTCTTGTCCTATTCTCAATCTAATCCTCAGCTCTTTGGTGAGATAGCGGTTGAGTATGGACTAAGGCTTGGAGTAAGCTCAGATATGAGATAAGGGAGGATGTCAGAATCATACATCATTTGAAAAGATATATGAACTTTCTCATCTCAGAAGGGACCACCATTTAATTTTAAGTATCTATCATCTAGTTTAAAATTTCCTGAAAATTGATTTGAACCTTTTATAGTCAATTTACCTGATCACTTGATTTATCCCTTAGAGTTAATGCTCATTTTTTATTAATATGGAGTTTTCTGCTTGGAAATATGGGAAAAGGGGGAACTGGAGAGAGGGAGGGAGAACTCTTTGTACAATAATATGAACTTTTAGTCTTGGTTACAGTCTGTGTAGAGAATTTTCAGTGTAGTTTCGGATATTATGATCGGTTCATTCAGCTGTATATCTATTATCTTTAATGCAGCATGAAACTTCTTTATGATTCTGTATAAGATGTTGTTGGTATCCTGCTGGATTCCCTTGGTCTTAGCTTCTCAGTGAACTCTTGCTTGACTTCCAATTGCCAGGACCTAGTTTTATTTGACTAAACCCTATGGTGCAGTTCTGCTCTATTCTGTATGGTTATTATGAGGCAGAATTGACTCTATGGTCCCCCAGAACAACAACAAGGATTTTCTCTGGTAGCCAAAACATCCTTTGCTCCCACGTGGCAAGCTGAAAATGTAGGAGTAGCTGTCATTCAATGACTGATGGATGATGGCCATTAATACCTCAGCTCTCTTCCCTTGAGTGGAATAATTATGAAGCCAATGTTCCACACATTCCCCAAGTTCTCCAGTGAGATGGAACTCCTGATATTCGCAGTGGTACCTTGCTTGATAATACACCTTTTCATAACTGTCCTCTTGTCTTTATCTTTCTTCTTACCCCTGTACTAGAAGTTTTTGTGATTATCTCCCAAATAAACTATTTGTATTTGAATCTGTGTCTCTGGGTTTGTTTTGGGGGTGAACAAAAGCAAGATAAATTCTTTTATACAGACAACAAATGTTGATCTATAGCCTACTATGTGAATGTTGTGGATGAGTGCTCTAGAATCAATTTTCAAATCATAACAACCTTATGTAGAACTGTCCCCTAGGAATTTTTAAGCTATAAGCTTTAGAAGGAGCCCTGGTGGTGCAGTGGTTAAGCGCTCGGCTGCTAATTGAAAGGTCTGTGATTTGAACCCACCGGGCACAGCACTTCACAGGAGAAAGATGTGATAGTCAGTTTTTGTATAGGTTTATAGCCTTAAAAACCCCATTGGCAGTTCTACTCTGTCCTATCAGATCGCTGTGGCAACGGCAATGGGTTTAATCTTTAGGGAAGCAGATTGCCCGATCTTTGACTCATACAGCCCCTGGGTGGGTTTGAACCACCAACCTTTTGATTAGGAGCTGAGTGCTTCCCATGGGATATGCATTCTAGTAGAAGAGGAAAAAGTAATTAATGATGTATACAAGATTATATCGGATGTTGGTAAGTACTGTGGAATATAATAAGTCAGGGAAAGTAGATCTGGAGTAGAACTGTGGCATCCATTGCAATTTATAACAAGATGGGCAGGGATGACCGCCTTGATGGTTTTATTTGAGCAGAGGCCTGAAGGTGGTGAGGAAAGTGCCATGGGGAGGAAAATATTTCCAACTCTAACAGATTTAAAATATATATTATAATACTTTTATTTTCTTACAATTATTATTTTATTTAAAAATGTCATGGTACACTGAGCTTCTATTAAAGGTGACTGAAAAATTTAGAAATGGAGAATGGAGATGGTTGTACAACATGATGAACACACTATCACTGAATTGTACATGAAAACAATGTGAACATGGAAAATGTTTTGTTATATACATATTTATAACAATAAAAAAATCATGAGAGTGTAATATTTTATTAAATGAAAAGTAAAAATCCCATATAACAATGGAGGAAGTGATTTTAATAATGAAAGCTAAAGACGTTGCATTTTGTCAGAGGCATTTCCATGCATGAATGTATCAGAACGGCTGGATCAACATGACTCCCACATTAAATACAGCTGTATCAAAATTTCCTGCTCTTAATAAGATAATATTCCTTCCCTGAAAGACCCTAGATTTCAGGCATGTCAACAAACTAACATAAAAATGTAGTTATGCTTAAGGAAAAGAAAGAATTCAGAGTAATAAGGGATTAATTTGTGAGAATACCGATCCAAGAAACTTTTGGAGAGATGCTGGTACATGAATAGCATACTGAAGATCAATCAGACAAACCAGCTGGGCCATTCTGGATTCATAGAACAGTAGGCGCACTGCTGTGAAATCACATGGGTAATGCTTTACCCTTGGTAAGGATTGTGAGAA
Organism: Dugong dugon; assembly: GCA_030035585.1. NCBI lineage: Eukaryota > Metazoa > Chordata > Mammalia > Sirenia > Dugongidae > Dugong > Dugong dugon. The sequence goes on along the minus strand of CM057460.1, from coordinate 35,394,977 downwards.
CACACATTTTGAAGATTATAAGGTAAAAGTGGAGCCTGAATAACGAGGCAGAGTTCAGATCTTGAAGGAACTTGTGTGCTTTGTTTAAGGTCTAGTGGATAATTTCGAGTGGGAGAAGTGACATCATCAGATTTACATTCTGAAAAGATTCCTCTAGCTGAAGTGTGGAATACGACCTGGGGGAAGCAGAGTGGAAACTGACAACAAGCCCAGGAGTTTGGAGATTCAGCCATGGCACATGCAATGGAGGGCAGAAACAGATTAAGAAGGAGATGCATAGAAAAGACAGCAGGATTTTATGATTCATTGGATTTGGAAAGCTGAGTGAGAGGGAGTGCCTGGGTGGCTATGTAAGTGTCTGGATGGTGTTCTGGTTAGATGAAGGGCACTGATCTCAAAATGAGATATAATCTTAGATTTAGCCTACATTGCTTCTCAGGATGCTACATTCTGCCTCTATCTACTCACTTCTTGTGTTATTAGGCTATTTTACTCCTGGATTGATGAAAATGAAAAGATGGAAATAAGTTGGATAATAACATAAATATTGGTATTTGATAAGTAGTCAAAAGATAACATTTCCATTTTCTTTCACTTCATTCCGTTAAAGAATAGGTATGTTTGGCTATCTAGCTTGTATGATTGCTACAAAGACATTTTCATCCATAAGAAGAACAAAACTGGTATTGGTTGTCTACTAAGTCTCAGGTACTTTGCTAACATTCCCGCCCACATCGGAACCCTCTGCTATAAGGCAATACTAGTTAAAAGGTGCTAAACTGAGGATTGTCTGCCCATTGTCACATGGTTCATAAATTGTGGAACTGGGGAATTTAAACTCTGCTGTCCTTAATACCAAAGCCCCATATATCTCCACAATAGCGAACCAACAAAGACACAGAAGTTCAAAAGTAAACAAATAGTCCATCTTGTGTATATGTGATTCTAATTAGATATGACATCTACATTTTTGTTTATAAAATAGATTATAATGAATGGGCTACTGAAAGTCTACGTTTTAGGTAGATCATGATTATTTTAATCAGGAATAATTATGATTCCTACTAGGCCTGAGACTGTGATACTGACATTGAGCAAAGATGAATATGCTTAAATTTAGAGTTGAATGAGCCAGTGATATTTATGTAGTATTTTTTTCTTAAACAGGCTGAATTTGGTTTTATATTAAGTTTTATATTTTGAATAAAAAGAAAATTAAGAATTTTTATTTAAAAGGAGGATACAGGCATACCACTTGTCTGAAAAAGGTTTAATGGAGTTACTTTTATATAGAAATATATTCTATATGTATATTTTATATGAGTATATGTGACTTTTCTATATGTATATACGTATAACACATATATATTTGCTATTTAACTGAATTCAAAGTAGGAAAGGGAGAATCCCAAGGGCATTCACTAGTATTTCTGTGTGTTTACACATTTGCTCTCAGATTTGTATTGGCAAAAGTATAATCATCTGCCAATTTTCTACAAATAAATTTGCATAGACTAAAAACTCAAACCCTCTTTGATGTGTGCATAAGTTAAGAAAAGGAAGACATTTATAGGCAACGATATCAAATGTCCTTTAAGTATTGAATGGCCGATTTCAACAGCATCAAAAGAGGTCAACACTGAACGCACAAATTCTTAAAAAGTGTTATATAAGGGAAAAAAGACTGAACATTGTTGAGACCAGAACAAAAATATTTTTGTTAAAGAAACAAAGTCTCCTTAAAACAAAATCCATTTTCAAAACCACTTACATAATCAGTAAGTGCTGCATGTGAGAATTATGACTTCAGCTGATTGATCTGTTCCAGCAGATGCGAAGTTGCAGCAGAACTGGATTTAGAAGAACCCTGGAAATTGATTCCATTGTATTTTCAACCCACAGTTCTTAGTTTTACTCTCCAGGGTTTCACAAAACACGGACATCAGAGTCATCTTTTGAAGACAAAAATTTGATCGTTTCTGATCCTCCCTTAAAAACCTGTAACAACTTTTTGTAGGTTTATAATAATCTCAAATCCCAACATGTCCTCAAAATGTCCAGCCTGATCCCTCAGTTCATTTTGTCTTATCTCCACCTCTTTCCCTTTATTTGATCCACGTGGCTTTTTTGTGAGGTCCTCAAGGACCACATATTCTCTTCCACCTTAGGACTTCCATAGTGATGTTTTCTCTGCCTGGAACATTCTTACCTCTACTCCACAGCTCGTTAAATATTACTATTCCTTCCAGTCACAACTTGTACATTGTTTTCTCAAGAAAGCCTTTCCCAAGCCCACCAAAAATCCATTGTTGTCAAGTTGATGCCAACTCACAGTGACCCACAGGGCTTCCAAGGCTGTAATCTTTACAGAACCAGACTACCACATCTTTCTCCCCTGGAGTGGCTGGTGGGTTTGAACCATTGTCCTTTTGGTTAGCAGCTGCGTGCCCTAGCCACTGCACCAACAGGACTTCTTCCCAAGTCCACAGTTTAGGCTAAAGACTTCTGTTATACTTTCTCATAGTACAAGATGTTGTTGTTGTTACTTACCATTAAGTTGGCTCTGACGCATAACTACTCCATGTACAAGAGAAGCAAATTTTGCCCATACCCATGCCATTTTCATGATTGTTGGTATCCTCAAGTCCATTGTTGTGGTCACTGTGTATTTTGAGTGCCTCTCAGCCTAGAGGGCTCATCTTCCAGCACTATACCGGACAGTGTTCTGTTGCAATCCATATTGTTTTCATTGGCTTATTTTTGGAAGTAGATTGCCAGGCCTTTCTTTCTAGTCTGTCTTAGTCTGGAAGCTCTGCTGAAACCTGTCATCCATGATTGACCCTGCTGATATTTTAAATATTATTGGCATAGCTTGCTGCATCGTAGCAACATTCAAGCCACCACATTATGACAAAGTGACAGATGAGTGGTAGATAGTACTTCTCTCATAGAGCACTTTCAACAATTATGAGTTATTTATTTTAAAGTAATTGTTTAATGACAGTTTTTTCCACTGAAATCTTAAGCCCTCTGGGCACAATGGCTAATGTGTACTCTACATGATGTCCAGTGCCTAGCACAGTGCCTGGGTTTTAGTAGTAACCTAGAAGATGGCTTCTGATTAACTATCTGATGGTATTGCTTTCATGAAACAGGTGTTTAAAGATTTTAATCTGCTGTTAAGCAGTGGGAGGTTTTCTTGTCTAGACAAGCTAATTAAGAAAAAAACAAAAGAAGAAACATTTCTTACTGATCATGTTTATGAGGTCCCTTTATCATTCTGGTTATTTCCTAGTCTGTACACACCAATTTGTTAATGTCTGTTTTTAAGAGTTGGGTAGATATGTGTTGGATGTACTTACATATATAGGCCAGTGATTATCAGTTGTGAGTGTTTATGTCTCCCAGGGGACATTTGGCAATGTCTGGAGATATTTTTGGTTGTCACAACTGAGGGGTACTACTAGTAAATAGAGTCCAGGGACGTAGTTAAAATCCTACAGTGCACAGAACAGCCTGCCACAACAAAAAATTATCTGGACCAGAACGTCAATAGTGCTGAGGTTGGGAAACCCAGATATAGGCAACGGAATGATAAATTATTCTGTTCTGGATAGACGATAGTTTCTATAATACAACCTAAGAGTGTGTTACTTTAGTTATTAATTAATTTTTGGTACTCATAGAGATATAAATAGCATTCTAGTTTCATAACGTAGCTGGTTTACTTAGAGTTAAGGACGAAAATCTTTTCCCTACTAAACACAAACATATTGCACATTACTGACATCCAATAAATCTTTGTTGAACTGAATTTTACTTGGCACATCTTTCTAGCTTATCGACATCATTTTGTATCCAATACCTGATGTCTAAATTCTATCTAACTTTCTAGTTTCATGTCATGCACAAATTTGATCAGTATGGCATCTATGCCATTGGTAAAAGCAGTGAACCAGACAACACGCTAGAATTAAATTCTTGAGATTCTGTTATGGAGTATAAACATCTTAAAAATTCCATTTCATCATAGTGGTCTACATGACCATGTGACACTTGTCTTCTACATATTTGGCATTTATTGATGAAAAAATATGATCATACTTTCAAGAAGATTCCATATGCAGGAAAAAAAAGATTTATAAAATGGGTAACATTTTAGTGAAATTGCAAAGCAATGATTTAATATTTTAAATGTGCTAAAGTATTCATCCAAAAAAGCAAAACCCACTGCTGTCAAGTCAATTCCAACTCAGTGATTGCTAAATGAGCATTACATTCTCTATAGACAATTGGACAAAGATCAAGAAAAATTTATAAGAGAGAAAATTATTAGAACATGTTAGTAGTTAAAAAGTAATATCCAACTCCTATTGAGCTTATTTTTCCGACCCTGGAGTAAGTGCTATCTATGCATTGTCTCACTCTGATATGTTATTATTTTTAATCTATGTTTGGTGGATTTAACAAGGTTAAGTAATTTGCTCAAGGTCACACAGCTATAGCTATAAAGAAATATATTCAAATTCACTAGTGGCTAAACACTTGCAAATTAAGCAATTGCATAGTAGATTTTACAGAATAGATTATGGAAAATTAAAAATAGAATGTTCAATGATGTAAAAATAAAATATACACAATAAAATATAAATGCAAACGTTGATGGAGGTAAAGTCTTTAACCTGGTGAAAATAATTCACACTGCTTCTCAAGGGTCATAAAAATATTTTTATACTTTAATTTATAATCCCATATTCCATAAATTATATATGATAGTTTATACTAAGCAAAATAATTTAAAATATTTATATATTAAAATTTAGTTATTTATAGTCTTGTTATTATTTAGAATAACAAGAAAGGAAACAAAGTATATATTCAGCATCAATTTAAATAAATTAGAGAATAGTCAATTGACAAAATATTATGAATATTATTATTTTATTATTTTAATTTTGAAGACTATATAGCAACCTACGAACCTTTCCTTGATTTAATTCCAGGCAAAGAAAGACAGATGCACTAAACTGATTAACACTGTATCAAGATATGCATACCTATAAGAAAATCTGGAAAGGAATATATAAGAAATAAAAAAAAACAGAGCACTGTAATAATATTGTGGCAGAATAACTAAATCAATGGAAATGGAGTTAATAGAGTAAATATGTGCTATTCATGTCTCTGTGAGTTGTTGTTAGCTGCCATTAAGTTGGCCCCTGACTCAAGGTAACCCCATAAACAATGAAAGGAAATGTTGTCTGGAGTTACGGATAGTTGATGTCCAGTAGATTCCATGCATGAGACCTTATGTGTGCAGAATAATTACTTTATACTATTTTGTTAATTGATATTAGAATTTGTGTAAAGTTTTTTTGTTCTTTGAGGACATTTTAGCAGCCTTACAGATATGGAAAGGTGAGAATATTTCTAGATTTTAAATAAGAATATGGTTTTCAAGGCTGTGACCTTTCAGAAGCAGATCACCAGGCCTGTTTTCTGAGGTGCCTTTGCGTGGGTTTAAAGTAACAGTCTTCCAGCTAGTAGTCACGCTCTTAACCATTTGCACGACCCTAAAATAATGCACTCTCAGGCTGCCTTGTAGATACTATCATTTGTCCAGAACATAATAATTTATAGCTCCACTCCTTCAGCACTATTGATATTTTGGGCTGGAAAATTTCTTGTTGTGGGTGGCTTTATTGTGTATTATAGGATATTTCATAGCATCCCTGGCCTCTGCCACTAGATGTTAGCACCTCCTAATTGTGATAACCAAAAGAATATAAACTATTAGTTCATAGAAAATTGTGCACAAAATTGCTACAAACATTTCTCTGCCTGTATCAAAATATTTTGTAATATAATTTTGCTGTTCTTCTCATGTAATTTCTATTTGCCTACCACTTGAATCTGTGCTGGCCTTGTGACTTATTTTAGCCAATGCAATGATTTGGTAGTTATGGGCCCAGTTCCAAGTCTTGACCTCAGGGAGCCTTTGACATTTCCACTCAATTTGTTTGAATCTCTGCCTCTCTCATGAGTAAGGCCAAACAAAGAGGCTGGAGGAAAATAAGAATCAGAGCTGAGTTATACGGCTGTCCCAGCTGTGTGAAAGAGCACAGCCAAAATTTGCAAATACAACTCACAGCCAATCCACAGCTGACCACAGATGCATGAGCAGAAGAACATCCCTGCTGAGCTTAGCCTAAATTCCCAACACACAAAATCATGAGGCAAACAGTTGTTGTTTTAAGCTACTAAATGTTTGGGTGCTTTGTTAATTAGTAATAAACCAAAATCCTCTTGCCAATAAGTTGAATCTGACTTACAGCAGTTCTATAGGACAGAGTAGAACTGCCTCACAGGGTTTCCAAGGAGCAGCTGGTGAATTTGAACTGCTGACTTTTTGGTTAGCAGCTGTAGCTTGTAACCACTGTACTACCAGGGCTCCAGTTAATAATAGGTAACTGGTAAATTTTAATTCATTAATATTTAATTAACCTTACAGTCTTCTAGGAAATTTGTGTTAATGCCAAACTTCTGAAACACGAAGTTCTTTATATTAGAGTTTTCCCTTCTGCCCAGGAGTTCTCACTGAAACTTTATTTGAAATATACCTGAGTTTTCTACAGAATATCTAATTTCCAATCAAATAGTGGAGACTATCATAGATTAATGAAGTAAACATTATTATAGTAGTATTCTAGCTGTAGGACATTGCTGATGCTAAAGATTGTTTGTACTGAAATCCTTGTACTATATAAACTTTCCATTCTATTAATAACTTGAATGATAAGCATTCTAATGGAGTTTTTTGTATCTCACATCACTTTGTAGTGCTAAGAATAATATGATTTTACTTTATTCTATTTTGGTAATTAACACTAGAATTTGTGTAAAGTTTTTTTTGTTTATGTTTCTGAGGACATTTTCAGCAAACTTACAGCTATGGAAAGGCGAAAATATTTCTAGATTTTAAATCAGAATGTATGGGTTCTAATTAAGATATTTCAAACTAGGCATTTTTCAAATATCTAAATTTCTTACAGTTTCCTTATTTGGAATTTAGACATTGTGATCAATTGATTATAAAAATGGCCCCATTTCTTGCCTTTCCCTTAGCCATGCTCCTTGAAATGTGACTTTACAGTTTCTTCCATTGGGAAGTGGAGTTTATTTTTCCATTATTTGAATCAAAACTGACTTTGAAATGTTCTTTGGCCAACAGAATGTGGTACACGTAATGGTCTGAAACGGTTTTCAGAAACTTAAGTGGCATAGTGCTTTTGCTCACTTTTTATGAGAGAAATAGCTGGGCAAGTCCGCTAGAGGAAGAGAGACCACATAGAACAGAATCCTAAAAATCAAGTCAGATGAGGCCAAGCTAGATCTACCAACCTCCATCTGACCTGACAGCTGATCCAGATGCATGAGCAAACCCAGCTGATATCAGCCTGGCTCAGTGCAGATGAGCAGAACCATCAAAATGACCAAGAGTCTCATGTGCAATAATACATCTTTTTGTTTTAAGCCAGTATATTTTGGAGTTGTTTGTTAGGCAGCAATGACTGGCTGTACTGTATAAAATAATTGACACAATTTTTATACCTCACATACTGTTATGGGATTGTTGTTAGGTACCATAGAGTCGATTTCAACTGGTAGTGACTCCATGTGACAGAGTAGAGCTGACCCATAGGGTTTCCTGGATGTAATCTTTATGGGAGCAGATTGCTAGGTCTTTCTCCCACGGAGCCACTGGGTCGGTTTGAACCACCAACCTCTCAGCAGTTGAGTGCTTAACTGTTGTACCACCAGTGCTCCTTTATGAGGATTAAGCAGCAGATTTATATAAAAGCACCTAGCACATATGTTTGTCCAATATTATTTTATGTAAATTTGCATAAACCCATTGCTGTCCAATCGATTCTGACTCATAGTGACCCTGTGGGACAGAGAACTACCCCATAGGGTTTCCAAGGAGCGCTTGGTGGCCTCGAACTGCTGACCTTTTGGTTAGCAGCTATAGCTCTTAACCACATATTTTTTTATAATTTAAATTGCATTGCATTTTCTAAATAAAAAATTGTATAAATTATTTTATACCAAACGAAAAAAACCATTGCCATCAAATCGATTCCAATATAGGGTATAATAAATTTTCAGTTTATCTGAACCTCAATTTTACTGATTCTTTGAAATCTACCATACTACATGGAAGCACTTATTAAAAATTATTCTTCATGTGCTTAAAAGAATTGATGTGTTTCCAAAATTGCCTTTTGAATTTAAGAAATTATTATTGGTAAACGATTATCTTAAGATAGAAAAATCCACTGAAATGTGTGTTGTTTAAAAATTTTTTAAAATCTAAATTGATATGTTACAGGTATATAGGCATTTCTCATTTAAATACTAAGCAAAGAAAATTTAAAAGAAGCCAAACCAATTGTCCAGATTCTAGGATGTTGCAAGTTTTTTTTTTTTATTAGATGTGTAAAGATTTGGTTATTTAAAATACTTACTGAAAATAAAAATTGGGGACAATCATGAAACCTCAATAAATATTTAGAAGATTATGCTTGTTATTGAATGAAATAACCATGAACCGTTTCAGCCACTGTAATAGGACATGTTTACCCTGTTCTGATAAAGGATACTATTACTGTAACTTTCTCCCCTGAAAGGACACGTATGGGAAAATAACATTTACTGGGAGTTTATTGACTGGGCTCAGGAATTGTCTCATTAGTACCAACTGCTGCTGGGAAAAGCAGATGATAATTGTTTCAATATTCAGTTGGAACCCTGGGCTGGGCTGGTGTTTGTATGTTCACTTTGCAGGTGCTTCCTTGAACTTCTGGCTTTCATTCATTTGTCCTTGTTTTAGCTGACAGTGTCATTCATGGCTATCCAAGACTATAAATGATGGTCTCATGTCACTTCTCTAATTACTTGGCATCCTGCACTCAACTTTAATCCTTCTGGGTCAATAACTTCTCTCAGCTTGGCATTCAACAAACAAGCATATATATGTGTATGAATATATCTTCAGGGAACAAGAGCGCAGCATGGATTTTAAGGTCTTACTAAACATACATCTTTGATGAATCTTGAATAAATCAAAATGCTGATTTATTAAGAGACATTTAAAAAAGAATTTACTTGAATACTGCCGAATCTGAACCAGAAGAGGCCTACTGGCACAAACATGATTGATTGAAATATGCTTTCCTATTGCGTTAACACATTTGATTAGTTGAACCACAACAAATTCCTTTAAGAGAAGTGTTTTTATTGTTTCTTTTTAGTAGATGAGAAAACAGAGAAGTTAGGCAGTTTGCCCAGTTCCGCCCTATAAATCACCATCAGGGCCTGGATTAGCATTCAATGAACTTGTACTCTTATTTCTATATCCACTTCCCTGAACTCATAGGTCTGATGAAGAGCTTTTAGAAACTGAATTACCATTTCATTTGCAAAGGTTGCCTGTTCCTTAAAATTATTTTGACTTGAATTAGTAAAGAAGAGTAAAAATTAAAAATAAATAAATAAAGCCCATCTCTTACTGTGTGTTAGAACATTGTTCACACATTCTTCGTTCAGTCTGTTAAGGAGATGTGTGTTGTTGAGAGAGAGACCTGGGTCGCCAGAATTAATAATATTAGAATATCTTTGCTTTATATGCCATACAAATTTTAGCAAATTTTCAAAATCTGTTTTATGCTGTAGAGCAAGTATGATGTTCTGTGATTTTTGTATACAGTTAAAGAAATTAATATGAAAGTAATTTTCCTTTTACATCTCTGAACTTCATTTTAGATTATGATGAAGTTGATAATGTTATAATTGACATGATAAAATATAGTTTACTACATAGGATATATTGGAATATATAGACGTCTCCATGGAATTCTTAGGTGGTATAAATGGTTAAGCACTTGGCTACTAACTGAAAGGTTAAGAGTTCATATCCACCCATCAGTGCCTCAAAGAAACACCTGGTGATTTGCTTTCCAAAAAATCAGCCATTGAAAATCCTGTGGGGTACACTTCTCCATTAACACTCATGAGTGGGATCTCTGTCTTAGTCATCTAGTGCTGCTATAACAGAAATACCACAAGTGGATGGTTTCAACAAACAGAAGTTTATTCTCTCAGAAGCTAGTAGGCTAGAAGTCCAAATTCAGGGTGTCAGATCCAGGGGAAGGTTTTCTTTCTGCCAGCTCTGGAGGAAGGTCCTGGTCATCAATCTTCTCCTGGTGCAAGAGATTCTCAGACACAGGGACCACGAGTCCAAAGGGCGAGCTCTCCTCCTGGCACTGCTTTCTTGCTAGAATGAGGTCCCCCTGTCTCTCTGCTTGCTTCTCTCTGTTATATCTCAAAAGAAATGGACTCAATCCAACCTTCTAGATTAAGTCCTGTCTCATTAACATAACTGCTACCTATCCCACCTCATTAACATCATAGAGGTAGGATTTATAACGTATAGGAAAATCACATCAGATGACAAAATTGTGGACAGTCACACAATACTGGGCTCATGGCCCAATCAAACCGATACACATATTGTAGGGGGATACAATTCAATCCATGACAGTCTCCATGAGTCAGAATCAACTTGAGGGCAGCTGGATAGAAGTTTCCATAGAAAATTTTACTCCACAAAAAAATACATTTTGTGTTATTATATTGTTTTTCTGCATGTAAGTCACTGCTAGCCATTGACAGCATGTTTCTTAGATAGAGATTTTAATTAGTATTGTTTTAGATGAAGAGAAAAATCTCTTGAATCTGCTCCAAAATAAATTCTCTTATTTTTGGTTTTTACAAATGTAACACTCATTTTGAAATTCACCTTTGTTAGGCCTGTTTTGGAGCCCTGGTGGCACAGTGGTTAGGAGCTCGGCTGCTAACTAAAAGGTTGGTAGTTCAAATACACCAGCCGATCTTTGGGAACCCTATGGGACAGTTCTACTCTATCTTATAGGGTCGCTATGAGTCAGAATCAATTTGACAGCAATGGGTTGTATAGACTCAAGCAGCTTTATTACAACTTAAGCATTACTTAGGGCACAGAAGCATGTCAGACCTGGAGAAAGTTAATATGGATCACTATCTTCTCCTATGTGTGTGTGTGTGTGTATGAAATATGTACATCAAATATTTATTTAGTACCTATTATACAGCATGTTGCTGTCCTAGGTCCTGGGCATGCAACTGTAGAGAAGTTGTATTTTTTGAGTTGAACTTGGGATGTGAACAGCAGGTCATTTTTAGACTTCAAGCCTCAATTAAAAATTATTATATGTTTCATTAGAGATGGAGGTTTGAATTAATTTTTGAAGTTCACATTATTTTAGAAAAATTCCTTTAATGATGATGTGATGGTAAAGCAATGATTCCATTCTCAAATCAGAGATCAAGGCAATAGGGAAACAGAATGAACCTCATGATAGTGTATAAAGGTTTTCTTTTTTGTGGGCAGAGTTGTACCCAGTAAGCATGAATATTACCATTAGCTAGTGGAACCGGTTATGGAACAATCCAGAGTCTGCTGGGAGCAAGTAGAAAGGAACTTATATATTTATTTAATCTACCAAAAAAAAAAAAAAAAAAAAAACTTTGCCATGGAGTCGATTCCAACTCAAAAAAACCCTATAGGACATAATAGAACTGCCCCATAGACTTTCCAAGGCTACACTGCCAGAAGAATAGGAAAGTCTATCTTAGAAGAAGTACAGCCAGAGTGTTCCTTGGAAGGGAGGATGGTGAGATTTAGTCTCACGTACTTTGGACATGTTATCAGAAGGGAACAGTCCTGGAGAAGGACATCATGCTTGGTAAGTTAGAGGGTCATCAACAAAGAGGAAGACCCTCAATGAGATGGATTGACACGGTGGCTGCAGCAACGGGCAACATTTGTGAGGATGGCGCAGGACCAGACAATGTTGTACATAGGGTTGATATGAAACAGAACTGACTGGAAAGCACTTAACAATAACAGCAGCAACAACAATCTTTATGGAAACAGATCGCCCCATCTTTCTCCCACAGAGAGGCTGGTGGGTAAGAACCACTGAGCTTTCAGTTAGCACCCAGTGCTTAACCACTGTCCCATGAGAGCTCCTTCATTTAATTTAATCTACAGATCCTTCAAAATTTTTCACTTTTTCCTGCCCCTATCCTAGATAAAATCTTGTGCAGGTAGCATAGTTTATGTTTAGATCTTCTCAGATATATTTTTAAAAAGTCATATTTTAGAGGTGTTAAGATTTCCGTTTCACCAAATTAAAGCTTTTCTTTCTCACCTCCCCTTGCAGCTCCTCCCTTCCCGCACACCACATTTACCCAAATTTAGGCTTTCTGAAAGCCCACATAGTGGAGAAGGATAGCTTGTACTTTCTCTTGGCTGTTTGCACCATTCCTACCACTAGCTAGTGGCTGTTAATGGCTTTTCCAACGTAAAGATGGTGGTGACAGTGTGGGTGGGGAAGTTAGGGACACCCTTTGCATGTCTGATGTAGTTGTTATTTATGTTGTAGCCTCTGTATGACATATGCCCAATGTTGCCATTTTCCCCCTCTGGGAGCTTTTAGGGGGTCTGTTCCTTGCTGGGAAACTCTTACTGGAGTTCCCTTAACAAAACTGATTTCACTTCTGTTTCACCACTGGGTGAATGATTTAAGACTCTGCCTTAGTGAAGAGAGGGTGAGTGAAATTTATTAGAAAAATATTAGATAAACAAATAGCAAAATCATAGCAGGAACAATGATAGTCAATTTAAGATGGATTGTAAAGTCCTTTAAAAATATGTGGAATATTCATGGAACTTGTCCACTTATTGGACCAGAAAGAAAATCTGAACAAGCATTTACAAAATACAGAAAACAAAAAAGTCATATTCTCTGACCATAAAACCAGAAAAACCAAACCCATTGCCATCAAGTCGATTCTGACTCATAGAACTGAGGCAGAGTAGAACTGCCTCCTAGGGTTTCCAAGGAGCGGCTGGTGAATTCAAACTGCTGACCTTTTAACCACTGCACCACTATAAATTTGACGATTAATAAAATAAAAGTAAATTACCAGTTGCTGTCAAGCCCACTCTGATTCATGAAACCCCGTGGTGTGTCAGAGCAGAACTTTGCTCCATAGAGTTTTCAATGGCTGATTTTTTGTCAGTATATCACTAGGTCTTTCTTTCGTGGCATCTCTGGGTGGACTCAAACCTTCAACCTTTCGGTTAACATCCCAGCAATTTAACCATTTGCGCCACCCAGGAACTCTCAAATAAAAGTAGAACCTCCAAATCCATTCACATGAAAAATTACAATGCAGTCTTTTAAAAAAACTCTTGGGTTAAAAAGAAAATCAAAACAGAAAAGGCAAAATACAATGACTGCATTGCATATGAAAAATAGTGAGATGGGGTGTCTTAGTTACCTAGGGCTGTTATAACAGAAATACCACAAGGGGGTGGCTTTAACAAACGGAAATGTATTTTCTTACAGTTTAGGAGGTTAGAAATCTGAATCCAGGGTGTCAGCTCTGGGGGAAGGCTTTCTGTCTCTGTTGGCCCTGGGGGAATGTCCTTGTTCTTCATTCCTTGGTTATCCTCATGTGGCATGGGACCTATCTTCCCCTATCTCTATTCGCTTCTCTATGCCTAATCTTCTATTTTATATCTCAAAAGTGATTGGCTTAAAACAAATCCTACACTGATATGGCCTCTTAATATACAAAAAAAAAAAAAAAAAAAAATCCCAAATGGGATTATAACTACAGGTATAGGGATTAGGATTTACAAAACATGTTGTGGAGGGACACAATTCAGTCTATAACATGGGGCTTGTCTACCTTTTTATTTTACTCCATTTTCTGCCCCTTCGACCTCCCAGTCAAAACACCTCCCACAGAGAGAAAGCACTATTTAATTTTATGGATTATTTTTGCCTGTAGTATACTTTATATAAGGAACCGTTGTGGCTCAGTTATTAAGCACTTGGCTGTTAACCAAAAGGCTGGCGGTTCCATCCCATTCAGAGGCTTCTTGGGAGAAAGACCTGCCAATCAGCTCCCAGAAAGATTGAAAACCACTGCCATCCAGTTGATTCTGACTCATAGCGACCCTATAGGACAGAGTAGAACTGCCCCATAGGGTTTCCAAGGAGCGGCTGGTGGATCCGAGCTGCCCACATTTTGCTTTGCAGCTGAGCTCTTAACCACTGGGCAACCCATAAAGACTATAGCCTAGAAAACACTTAGAAGCAATTCTAATCTGTCACAATTGGTCACTATGAGTAGAAATTGACTAGAGGGCAGCTAACAACAACAACATACTTTATACAAAAGTTCATCTTTTATATGCTCTTTGGGGGTCTGGTTTCCTTTGTTCAACATTATACTGTGAGATGTAACTACATAGTTACATATAATTATAACTTGCTCATTTTTATAACTGATAGGATTTCATTGTGTGAATAAGCCATGATTTGCTTATTCTTTCTACTGTTGATGGCCATTTGGGTAGTTTCCAGTTGGGTGCTATTATGGATATTATTACTATAAACATTCTGTATATCTTTTAGTAAACATATGTACATATTTCTCTTGAGTATGTAACTGGAAGTGGAATGTGTTTGGTCATAAATTATTAATATGTTTGGCTTTAGTAGATTCTGACAATCATTTTAAAAGTGATTAGAACAATTTTCACTCCTACCAGCAACGTATCTTCACCACTTGATATTGTCCAACTTTTTCTCTTTAGACTTCCTGGTGGACATGCACTGGTATTTCACTGTTGCTTTAATTTGCATTTCTATAAGACTAAATTTATATATATTGCCCAGTGAATATCCTGAGAGTTCTTTTTATGTTCTGGAATTCTGAACACACACTCTTTGTCTATATATTTATTTTGAATATCTTCTCCCTCTCTAATTGTGCCATGATTTTAATAAGTCCTTTTTATTACTATTTCTTTTGTGGTTAGAATATTCTGTGTCCTGTTTAAATGTTTAAGGAATCCTTGCCTACTGCAAGATCATAGAGTTGTTCTCCTATGTTTCCTGTGAAGTATTATTATTTTCTCTTTCATATTCAGATTAATAATCCATTTGGAACTGATTTCCTTGTATGCTATGAGTCAGGGGTTCAGATACTTTCTCATTTAGAAATTTAATTGATCTAGCACAATATATTGAAAAGTCCAAGTAATACTTTAATTTTAAATAACAATAAAATAAACATATTTTGAGGATTCTAAAAATAGAAAAAAGAAAACACTAATAAAAAAATTCTGAATGAGAAACAGGACATGGGATTTTCAGAGAAGAAAAATAAACAAACTATTATGATCTTACTTCTACTACATTTTAATTCTAGATAAAATGGATCACATTCAGTAATTATAGAAAGTCTAAATATTTGCTGAGAAAGATTTAAGAAATAAAGTCACAAGTTTACACTTAAATTAGATACCAAACCAAAATGGTTTGACAGGTGCCTAGTATCTAAACATTAAGAACAGGTAAGTTTCAGGTTAATTAAAATCTCCCAGATGATAAAACCAATTAAAAAAACTAGGAAAGGTCAACATGAAAACATGGGAAATAAGTAAAAGCAAGCAAACCACCATAAATTGTGCGAGCAAGCAAACAACAGCAGAATAAATCCAACGGCCATAAGTCAATCTCATATGAATGTGTAAATCTTAAATAAAACACTATTAAAATAAGTCTATTTGTGAAGTAAAATAATAATATACTATAGATAGTTGAGTTTCTCACCCCTGCCTTTCTATAATAAAATGATTTTATATGAAAGTAATATTTAAGTGTAAATACTCATCAACATATTAAAAAAGAGAAAAGCTATTAGTCTCAACATATGCTCCAGTATACATCTGTGAAGATTCAACATGCATTTCTGAGGTGTTTGTGTTTCTGTGCATTTGCATGTGTGTGTGTGCCTGGATGAAAGAGAGAGAGGGATATTTTCAGCAAAACTCAAACTGAACAAAGAAACATTAAAAGCAATCCAAATTAAGTAAAAAATAGAGCAAGATGGCTGTCCTTGCTAATACTATTTAACAATAAAATGGCATTAGATTTCTAGTAAAAGAAGTAATATAAAAAGAAATGAAAGCATAACTATTAGATAATAAGAAACAAATATTTCATTATTTGCAGAAAGTATGATTATCTACTAGAAAATGTAATAGAAACAACTGAGAAACTTTCAAAATAAGAGCGTTTGACAATATGACCACATACAAGATTAATATTAAAAAATTAATAGGAGGACTAGAAGGCAGGAGGGGACAGGAAAGCTGGTGATAGGGAACCAAAGGTTGAAAAAGGAAAGTGTTGACATTTCGTGGGGTTGTTAATCATTGTCATAGAGCAATATGTGTACTAACTGTTTAATGAGAAATTATTTGTTCTGTAAACCTTCATCTAAAGTACAAAAAAAAAAAAAATCTATGTGAGATCAAATTGACAACAGCAACTCGAAAGATTTGATGGGAAGACTAAGGGGCAGTGAGCTGAAGATAATGGTGATGGAATACTTTGAAAAAGGATAGTGAGAATAGCAGCACAACTGAAGAATGTAATCGATGGCATTGAATTGTACATGTAGAAATTTTTGAAATGGTGTATCTTTGGCTATGTGTATTTTCACACACACACAAAAAAATGTCCTCCAAGGTCAATAAGGAGGAGTGTTGACATGTTGTGGGGTTGTTAACCAATGTCATAAAACAACATGTGTACTGACTGTCTAATGAGAAACTCTTCTGTAAAGCTTCATCTAAAGTACAATTAAAAAATTAGTAGGTTTATTATGCATCAGCAATGATCAATTCAAAATGAAATCGTAAGAAGTTCCCATTTAAAATAGCAGTAAACTTTACAAAATAAATTGGAATAGAACTAATCAGAATGTACAAAAACCACATAAACAGAAGTATAAAACTGTAATAATCAGCAAAAGTCCTGAATGAATACAGAAACATACCGTATTTCTGTATAGAAATTTTCTGTATTGTAATTTGTCATTTCTCTGTTAGTTCATAAATAAATTCAGGGCAAGCTATTAAGAAATTGGCACACAGTGTTTTTACCTAACACGATGAACTTACTTTAAAACTCTTATGAAAGAAAAAAAAAGAAAGAAAAAGAAAATTGCCAAGATAATTTTGCAAAAATTGTGGCACAAAATACTGTGCTTGGAAAGTGTCCATAGTAGGAATTTATTATAACAGTAACATTTTAAGAGATTGGGAAAAGAAAGGACGAATCAGTAAATGGTTTTGAGGTAACTATTTGAGAAAATAACAAATGTAAATGTTTAACAGACTTTTTACCAATTAAAATTCCTGATATATTTAAGAAAAACTTGGCAAAAATATTTTAAATATTAGAATAAAAAATAGGAATATAAGCATATATGATTTCAATAGCAAATGCCATGGTAAATATGATATAAAATGCAAGAAAAAAGAGAAAGATAGGTGACATTAATTACATTTCAACTGTAAACTTCTGATTCAAAATGAAATATTTTATAAAGTTGAAAAAAATTAAAAAATTAAGAACTAGAGAAATATTTACAATATTTATAGAAAATATCTAAACACAAAAACAAGTAAAGAATAAGAACAAATGTTGTTATTACCCATTGCCGTTGAGTCTATTCCTACTCAGCAACCCTATACAACAGAGTAGAACTGCCCCATAAGGTTTCCAAGGAGCATCTGGTGGATTCGAACTGCTGACCTTTTGGTTAGCAGCTGAACTCTTAACCACCATGGCACCAGGGTTGTTATTAGTTGCCATCAAATTAGAACATACTAAATGTTAGTAAAACATGAAAGCATTTCAGATTTTGCTGGAGTACAATGACAACCAAAATAAGAAATACTATTTTTATCATTTGTTGTTGTTAGGTGGCATCAAGTCATTTCCTATTCATAGTGACCCTATGTACAACAGAAAGAAACACTGCCTGGTCATGCTTCATCCTCACCATCATTTCTATGTTTAAGCCCATTGATGCAGCCACTGTGTCATCCATCTCATTGAAGGTACTCCTCCTTTTTGCTGACCCTTTACTTTTCCAAGTATGATGTCTTTCTCCAGGGACTGGTCCCTCCTGGTAACATGTCCAAATTACATGAGACAAAGTTTCACCATCCTCGCTTTTAAAGAGCACTCTGGCTGTACTTCTTCAAAGACAGACTTGTGCGTTCTGGAAGTCCATGGTATATTCAATATTCTTTGCCAACACCATAATTCTTCAGTCTTCCTTATCCGTTGTCCAGCTTATACATACTATGGCTTGGATCAGGCTCACCTTCATCCTCAAAGTGACATCTTTGCTTTTTTAACACTTTAAAGTGGTCTTTTGCAGTTGATTTGTCAATGCAGTGCATCTTGTGATTTCTCGACTGCTGCTTCCATAAGCATTAATTGTGAATCCAAGTAAAATGAAATCCTTGACAACTTCGATTATTCCTCCATTTATCATGATGTTGCTTATTTGTCCATTTGTGAGGATTTTTGTTTTCTTTATGATGAGGTGTAATCTATACTGAAGGCTGTGGTCTTTGATCTTCATCAATAAGTGCTTCAAGCCCTCTTCACTTTCAGCAAGTAAGGCTGTGTCATCTGGATATCACAGGTTGTTAAAATCGTCCTTCAGTCTTGATGCCGTGTTCTTCTTCATATAGTCCAGCTTCTTGGATTATTTGCTCGGCATATGGAATAAATAAGCATGGTGAAAGGATACAGCCCTGATGCACACCTTTCATGACTTTAAACCATGCAGTATCCCCTTGTTCTGTTTGAATGACTGCCTCTTGATCTATGCACAGCTTCCTCATGGGCAAAATTATGTGTTCTGGAATTGCCATTATGGCAATGTTATCCATAATTTGTTACTATTCACAGAGTCGAATGCCTTTGCATAGTCAATAAAACACAGGTAAACATCTTTCTATTTTTCTCTGCTTTCGGCCAGGATCCATATGACATCAGCAGTGATATCCCTACTTGCATATGATATTAATGATATAATTTGAAAATTTCCACATTTGGTTGGATTATCTTTCTTTGGAATAGGCATAAATACAGGGCTCTTCCAGTTTATCAGCCAGGTAGCTAGCTGTCTTCCAAATTTCTTGGCATAGACCGGTGAGAACTTCCAGTGCTGCATCCATTTGTCGAAACATCTCAGTTGGTATTCTGTAAATTCCTGAGGCCTTGTTTTTTGCCAGTGTCTTCTGTGAAGCTTGGACTTCTTCCTTCAGTACCATTGGTTCCTGATCATATGCTACTTCCTTAAATGTTTGACCATCAATTGCTCATATGCAAGCTCACATTGAAGCTGAAGAAAATTAGAACAAGTCCACGAGAGCCAGACTATGACCTTGAGTATATCCCATCTGAATTTAGAGACCATCTCAAGAATAGATTTGGCGCATTGAACACCAATGGCCGAAAACCAGACGAGTTGTCAAATGACATCAAGGACATCATACATGACGAAAGCAAGAGGTCATTAAAAAGACAGGAAAGAAAGAAAAGACCCAAATAGTTGTCAGAAGAGAATCTGAAACTTGCTCTTGAACGTCAAGTAGCTAAATTCAACAGAAGAAATTATAAAGTAAAAGCTCAACAGAAGATTTCAAAGGTCAGCTCCAGAAGACAAAGTAAAGAATTGTAATGACACGGGCAAAGACCTGGAGTTAGAAAACCAAAAGGGAAGAACACACTCCGCATTTCTCAAATTGAAAGAACTGAAGAAAAAAATTCAAGCCTCAATTTGCAATATTGAAAGATTCTGTGGGCAAAATATTGAACAATGCGGGAAGCATCAAAAGAAGATTGAAGGAATACATAGTCACTGTACCAAAAAGAAGGTTGTTGTCTTTGATTTTTATCAGTAACTGTTTCAAGGGATATCATTGCTGATGTTCGATGGATCTTGGCTGAAAGTAGAGAATACCAGAAAGATGTTTACCTGTGTTTTATTGACTATGCAAAGGCACTCGACTGAGTGAATCCTAACAAGTTATGGATAACATTGCGAAGAATGTGAATTCCAGAACACTTAATTGTGCTCATGTGGAACCTGTACATAGATCAAGACGCAGTCATTCAAACAGAAAAAAGGGATATTTTGTGGTTTAAAATCAGGAAAGACTTGCATCAGGGTTGTATCCTTTCACCATACTTACTCAATCTGTATGCTGAGCAAATAATCCAAGAAGCTGGACTATATTTAGAAGAAGGCAGCAACAGACTTGGAGAAAGACTCATTAACAACCTGTGGTATCTTGATTTTTGTTATTTAGTATGACAAAAATGGATAATTTTTGTTTATTAAATGCAGGAAAAATTTGATGTAAATATTGGAGTAAATTTAGGCATGTTGAAGGACTGTTTAACCATACCCATCATATTTACGTACCTTTGCATCTCCTTAAGAGATATACTTTTATATATGCTCAAGGCAACTTTCACAAGAAGTCTGTGACAATAAGATTTGCAATAGATAAACAAACAAAAACAAAGCATTTACAGTTTGTTTATCTATTATTTGTTTATCTATTACATTTGTTTCCAAAATGTAAAAATATATCTGCTGATATAAACCACAGGCATACATACTATGGAATACAAAGCAATGGTTAAAAAACAGGTAGATTTTAATGCATTTTTTATAAAAATATTCACACCATACTTCAAATATTAAATGATAGCTAATATTTATAAAGTGCTTCTATATGCCAAGTATTGACCTAAGTAACAAACATTAATACTATCCATATAGAAAACCAATGAGGCAAATGATTTATACCTATTTCACATATTGAAATAATGAGTCATAGGGAAGTTATGTAACTCATCCAATGTTGCATCACTAGTTAGTGGCAAATCAGGCTATTTTCAAACACTTAACTAATGTTTACGGTATATTATTGACAACAAAACAAGAATACTTAAATTCTTACATAATTATTTAAATGCGTTGAATGATCTGGCTGGGGTCACAGCAAACTGGGAATGGTGATGGCGTTTTGAGAGTAGCGCTAGACTTAGGAGTGTGCAATCAAATTTATATTAAAATTAGATATGTTATTTTTATTTCTAGAAGCCTTTCTTATCCACAAACTTAAAAAATCTTGATCCAAAGTTAATCTGCCAGTGGCTTTTCTTTCTCACTCACCCTAAATGGCTAATCATTTTTCTTCCCTGTTCCAAAGAGCAGACCATCACAAAGCCATTAACCTATGATTAAGTGATAAAGCCTTGAACTTCTTTAACTTAAATTTCTAGAGTTCTCACGACTGCTGGTGGGTGGAGGGGGGAATCTTCCTGGAAGTTACCTTTTTATTGTTAACACTTTGATAATCCAATTATTTTCTGCTTTGAATATTTTGTTGATACCATGTGTTTTCATTAATAGAAACATTCTGAATCACTGAGTCTGTCTGAATTTTTGGTAGGTAGTATGAGGGTTTTCTTTGTTTGTTTTCTCTTGCTCTGTTACACAAGCTACCATAAATGTTTAGTGGTACGTACGAAATATGACTAATTATACCCCAGATTCACCACTGGAGTCTATTGGTATGTATGTGTAACAAATGAAGTTTTTCAAAATTTCTACTTTTCCTACCAGAAATTCAAAAACCTCATACAACATCCTATAAAAACAGTAATTGTGGCACAGGCCCATTTCTTTAGTTTCAAACAGTCATAACGGCCCCTGCCTTATAGCAGCATGCATTGTCAGAGGTACAGCAGCTTCCCAATAAACCCCAGAGGCTGAAGAAATCTCATGGTCGCTATATGTACCACCCCGCACAAAATAACTCAGTAGCCATTAAGTACTTAACAACCATGGAAACCTGTATTCTTTAAGCAAAAGTTATTTAAGTCTCTGAATTCTCCACTCTCTAGATGCAGTTTCCTCTTGCATGAGGAAGCATTTCCCAAATTTGCAAATTGTTTATTAAATTTTAGAGTGATCAATAAATTCTTTTCAATTAATACACTATTATATTTTTAACAGGGTAATATTTTAGTTATCTGTACTGATTGATCTTTTTTACAAAGTTGTTAATGTATTTAGTCAAATATTCTTAATGATGTGGATACATGAAATGCTGTTTACTAACTTATATTTTGAAAATGAAACCTTTATCTGGGAAATTAGCTTAATTAAATTCAATATTAAGAGACAAAACATCTTATTGGACTAGTGGTTTTTAAAATTCCATAGTTATTGAACATGTATTGAAAAATACAAAATAAATATCATAAATGTACTCTGGTGGTACAGTGGTTACGAGCTTGGCTGCTAACCAAAAAGTCAGTAGTTCGAATCCATCAGCCTCTCCTTGGAAACCCTATGGGGCAGTTCTACTCTATCTTATAGGTTTACTATGTGTCTGAATTGACTCCACAGCAATGGGTTTGGTTTTTATTATGTATACTAAGTAATTAATTAAAGTGCATGCTCATTGTAAACAAAATCTAAATTATTTCTAAAATAATGTAAACATCAAAAGAGCAGAGTAAAAATTATCTCAGTACAAATGTCTCCATAATTTTAGATATCAAGATCTACATCCACCATACATAAAAGAAATAAAGCATAAACAAAAGTTAAATGTGATGCTTGGGAAACCACAGCTTCTGCTTAATTAAACATTTTTGGTTTCATTCACACATTTCAGGAGATAGCATATAATCAAAAACCAATGGCATAGAAGGAAGAAATCCAAGCTGTACCGAAGGCTTCGGTAAAAACACAAGGCTCCAGAATTTGACAGATTACCAACTAAGATGTTTCAGCAAACAGATGCAGTGCTGGAAGTGCTCAATCTTCTATGCCAAGAAATTCGGAAGACAACTACCTGGCCAACTGACTGGAAGATATTCATATTTGTGCCCATTCCAAAGAAAGATGATCCAACAGAATGTGGAAATTATCAAACAGTATAATTAATATCACATGCAAGTAAAATTTTGCTGAAGATCATTAAAAAGTGGCTGCAGCGGTACATCGACAGGGAAATGCCAGAAATTCAAGCCAGATTCAGAACAGGACATGGAACTAGAGATATCATTGCTAATGTCAGATGGACCCTGGCTGAAAGCAGAGAATACCAGGAAGATGTTTACTAGTGTTTTATTGACAATACAATGGCATTCGACTGTGTGAATCATAACAAATTATGCATAACATCGCGAAGAATGTGAATTCCAGAAAACTTAATTGTGCTCATGTGGAACCTGTACATAGATAAAGAGGTAGTCATTCAAATAGAACAATGGGATAGTGTGGTGTAAAGTCAGGAAATGTGTGTGTCAGGATTGTATATTTTCACCATACTTATTTAATCTGCTGGGGAAATAATCCTAGAAGCTGGACTATATGAAGAAGAATGAAACATTAACATTGGAGATAGACTTAATAACAACCTACCATGTGTAGATGACACAATCTTGTTTTCTGAAAGTGAAGAAGACTTGAAGCACTTACTGATGAAGATCAAAGACTACAACCTTCAGTATGGATTACACCTTAACATAAAGAAAACAAAAATCCTCACAACTGGACCAATAAGCAACATGATGATAAACGGAGAAAAGACTGTAGTTGTCCAAGGTTTCATTTTACTTGAATCCACTTGAATCCAATAAATGCCCATGGAAGCAGCAGTCAAGAAAGCAAACAGTGTATTGCACTGGGCAAATCTGCTGCAAAAGACTTCTTTACGGGGTTAAAAATCAATGGTATCACTTTGAGGACTAAGGTTTCCTGACTCAAGCCATGATATTTTCAATTGCCTCATATACATGTGAAAGCTAGACAATGAATAAGAAAGACCAAAGAAGAACTGATGTCTTTGAATTATGATGTTGGTGAAGAATATTGAATATACCATGGACTGCCAGAAAAAAGAACAAATCTGTCTTGGAAGAAGTACAACCAGAATGCTCCTTAGAAGCAAGGATGGTGAGACTCCGTCTCATGTACTTTAGACATGTTATCAGGTGGGATCAGCCCGTGGAGAAGGACATCATACTTGGTAAACTCAAGGGTCACTAAGAAAGAGGAAGACCCTCAACGAGATGAATTGACATAGTGGCTGCAACAATGGGCTCAAACATATCAATGACTGTGAAGATGGTTCTTGACTGGACAGTGTTTCATTCTGTAGTACTTAGGGTCACTGTGAATAGGAACCACCCTGATGACAACTAACAAAAACAACAAGACGTTTAGTTGTTAATGATTAACCAGTGTTGGCTTATTAGTTATGACATGTATACCATAAAAATGTAAAATGAAGCTAGTGTAGAGATAGATGTTGTGAGTTCTCTGCCCATAGCATTTGGATCTTACTCACTGTGGCAGTCTACTCCAGTAGATATATATCTATCAGACTGTATATCTTGGTTACTGAGGGCTTTATTTGAAACCCTGTCTTTCCTCCTGGGTCATGCTGACATGTCAGGGAATTACACTTGTGGTGCACAGTCTTAAACCAGGAATAATGGGAGCTGGAATATAACACCTCAGCTCTCTTTCCTCTTGCTCCCTAAAATGGAATAATCCTGAGGCATGTATTCTACATCATTTCTCATAATTTCTCCATGTGATTAAACTCTAGATAATCACTGGGGTTGCTGGCTTCCTACCCTTTTCCATTGCACTTTTCCACTCCTCTAAATTTTTGTCTACTTCTCTTGAATAA
The DNA here is from genome assembly GCA_030035585.1 of Dugong dugon. Taxonomy (NCBI): domain Eukaryota; kingdom Metazoa; phylum Chordata; class Mammalia; order Sirenia; family Dugongidae; genus Dugong; species Dugong dugon. The sequence goes on along the minus strand of CM057460.1, from coordinate 35,370,193 downwards.
ACAACTTGCACTTCAATCCATGCCTAGAGATCCTCTTCTAGGGAAGCATACACTAAGGAAAGGTGATCTGGGCAATCGTGGGAGAAGAAAATGAGAAAATGATCTGCTTATAAATAAGTGAATTGTTAAGATTCAGGCAGTTAAATGAATGCTACTAATGGGAAAAATAAAACAAATAAAATATACATGTAACACTTATTTTCATTTGTTACATTGATTTGATGAGTCACTATGCTTAGATGGCTTCTTTAAAATCCTCTCCTATGTGGTTGTTTTATTATCTACCATTGGTAACATCTTGTCAAGCACTCTCAATTTAAACAGAAGAAATGTACGTAAAGGAGAGATTAAGTGGTTTATCTCAGAGTGCAACACTAGTTGAACAGATCTTCATGTATCTTAATATAAGGTTTTTAGCAACGCTTTTCTGACAGTGAGCACCTTTATTTTATGATGAAATGAAAATCAATGCAGGCTTTGATAAACAATAGGTTATAATAACCTCATTAACTGAGTCAATAAAGGTGCAGAATTTCTTTAAGGAGAAAAAGGCCAAGTAGCATGAAGGCATGTTACTTAGAACTTTGAAAAGAAGGATCCTCCCCAAGTAGCTAATATGTTTATTCTATTAGCCCCAAAGTCACCATTAGAAAGTGGATGTTGTTAAGGTCCAATGCGGCAAGGAGGAAGGCACACTGAAGTACTGTTTCTCAATTACTCACTCATTTATTCATTCATTTAACAAATATGTGTTAAACACACCTGTTGCACTTTCTATTTTATATGACTACACTCTAATTTATAATTTGCAGATTTTTCAGCTGAGGTTTCATTTCCTTCTATAAAGTAAATTTTGAAAGGAGAAGTCATTTCAGAAACTTCAAAGGCTATTTATTTTACTATTGCAAGGAAGAGAGCAAGTCTATCCTTCCTATATTTTGAGTGGAAGCTATATCTTTTCTAGATTACTGTTGATTATTATTCCTGCACATTATAAATTCAGCGCACATCGTGTTTAGACAAGAGCTCTACGATATTATGAAGGACAATTTGAGAAAAGTCTAAACGGGATATTGTGGTAGATGCAATGGTTCATAATAATTATGATGTTAATGATAATTACTTTAATAACAGCATTTCTGCTTATTGGTAGTAATACGGGCCAGATATTTTGCAAGGCCCTTTACATGTGTTATCTTATTTAATTTTTAGCATAACTCTGCAAAATAGCTGTTATTTGACCATTTGATAACTGAGAAAACTGAAACTTAGAGCATAAACTAAATTTTCCAAAAGAACACATGACATCAGAGAAGTAACTCAAACACAGGTACATCTGACCCTAAAACCCTTGGAACATAACGGGCAGTGCTTGAAAATCCGTTTCCAGTTTAAAAAAAAAAAAAAAATCTGATTTATGAAATGTGTAAGGAACATGTTGCATAATTTTGCATAAAGGATTTAAAAAGTGGCTTTTGGATAATACAGGATTGTATGAAAGAGAGATTCTTCATTCATCTTGGTAGTAGAAAAGACAAAAGTCTCTAAAATTATTTCTCTAACATAATGACCTTAACATCCTTATTTCTCTCCCCCGACACTATTCTCACCCGAAAATTTAGTATTTTTTGCTACCAGTTTTCAGTGGGAAAAAAAAGAGGAATGTGTGAATTTTTAAAGAAGGAAGCACATTAATATAGATTTCTCTCTTGCGTGTGGAGAGTATCCAACTATCAAAACCAGTATCTCCATATGACGTTGTTTCTTTAAATGCCCAACTTGTGAATCATGTGACTAATTTGTGTGAAATAAGAAAATTAGCTCCTTTCCTTGTAAAAAGGACTTCTTATACGTGTCACCATGAAATAATCACTTTTTTCTGCCTTCCTCTGAACTTGCCGTCTAAACCAGATGTGTTTTTCAGCACCTTCACGAAGACCGTATTTATATATTACTAATATGTCTCTGTAATTCTTGTGTCACGGGGGGGTATTTATTCTCCTTATTGTCTCTAAATTCTTTTGCTATCTAAAATTATTCGGCATAATAAGTGAGTCTGTAAAAGTCTTTAGGATTGTATCATTTAATAGAAATTTTTGTTTGTTCATTTATATTATTTTATCTAGACTGATTCAATAATTCATTAGGGAGAGCTGTTTTTGGAGTTGCTAGCACACAGAGAGGAAATGAGAGAGAAGAATTACCCCTGAGTAAAAACCTTAGCAACTATTCAATGAATTTAATCCTTTCTGGAATGCTGCCACTATTTACTTTTTGGCATGCTGACTTTTCTTAGATTTTATTCCAGTAGTCTTCATGTACACACCAGAAAAGTTCTTCTTATTATCAAAGCACTTGGGAAAAGTCAAGCGAAACTGACCTGAGCTTATACTATAAGAAAGAATGGGATATAGCATTAAATGTTATGTTATCTGTCTTTCATCAAGAGATAAACAAAGCAAGAGAGAGACTCATAATGAAATAAAATATGTTCATCGAAGATTAGACTGTCTTAATTGCTGTCAATGATCATTATTATTATAGAGACACTGGGAGAAAGATACGTTGGTTGCTTCCATCCAAAATATTAAGCCTTACCAAAATGACTAATTAAGGAATGCTGATTCACAACTACACTTGCTCACTTGAGTGATAATTGCATGCCACTGAATCCTTGAGTCCATCGATGTTTGTATGAAATGCAAATAACAGAATCATAACCATAACTTTATATGTTGAAATTTTACTTAGAAGATGCACATGATGAAGAAAATGAAGAACATTAGCAGAATAAAGATGGACAATAATGTTTTAGACAATTTTTATTTAGTTTAAAATATTTATAAGTACCACATGGGGTTGCTGTGAGTCGGAATCAATGGCAATGGTTTTGGTTTGGTTTTTGGTTTATTAGCAAATCACTATATGGAGTGACTCAACATGCTTAAAGATGCATAAGGTTTGGCCTAGCTCCTGGGTGAATTTGGGAATTAAGAAAAGTTGACAAATAAACAAAATACAAAGCATAATAGAAAATTAAAGCATCAATAAAGTTTTGTATTCGTCCCTGAAATGGATATACACTCCTGTATCTACTAAAACCTTTGAAATCAAATAGAATTTAAATGAACTCTTTCAAATCTTCTATGGCTATCAAAAAAATCAAGGTTAAATTTGATTTTGAAGCATGCATATTATTTTTGTTGGTGCCATTGAATTGACTCCAACTCATAGCAACCCTCCGTATAACAGAACGAAACATTGCCAGGTCCTGTATCATCCTCATAAATGCTAGGTATGTTTGAGCTCATTGTTGCAACCACTGTATCAAACCATCTCGTTGAGGATCTTCCTCTTTTTTGCTGACCCTCTATTTTACCAAGTAGGATGTCCTTCTCCAGAAACTGGTCCCTCCTGATAACATGTCCAAAGTACGTGAGAGAAAGTCTCACCATCCTCACTTCCACGGAGCACTCTGGCTGTATGTTTTCCAAGACAGACTTGTCCAAAGTAAAGAAGTCTCGGCATCCTCCCTTCTAAGGAGCATTCTGGCTGCACTTCAAATAGAGGGTGTTCAGTGAAGCAATGAACGTATCTGAAAAGATGGCTGGGATTACAATAGGAAGAAAGGAAAGGAAGAACATTTGAGAAAAAAAATATTGGCAAGCCTTAATTCATCAAGTTTTGCTGAGCCATGGTGAATGTACAAGCAAATTGAGAAATTTTTAGCTACATCCCGTAGCTGAAATCCATAAATTATACTATATATTTTCAAGAAAATCTGCAAGTTTGTTAATTTTTGTGTACCCCCTTTGATTTAAGAGTCCATTTTTACTCACCAGTGGAAGGGTCTTCTCATTTCTGATTTGTTATTAATGTATGGTATGATTTTATTGTGGTCAGAGAATGCTGTTTCTGTTATTTTGATTCTTTGGGGACTATTGAGGTTTTTATTTGTTGTGTAAGGTATAGGTAGTTTTTAATGGATGTGTCATGAGAATTTCAAAAAGTGTATTTTTATTGGGGTTCAAGTACACATATATGTTGTAGTTGTGTGTCCCTGAGTTCATTTCAACTCACAGTTACGGAGCAGAATTGCCCCATAGTGTTTCTTAGGCTGTAATCTTTATCAGAGCAGATTGCCAGGTTTTCTCCCACAGAGTCACTGGTGGGTTCAAACAACTGACCTTTTGGTTAGCAGCTGAGTTCTTAACCATTTCGCCACCAAGGCTCCTTACAGATACATACAAATATATGCATAAACCTGTATATATACATACATATATATTAATACACACTTTTGATTATGACTTTAGATCATCTACATTCGCTGACGCTTTGTCCACCTAATTTGTCTGATTGTGAGAGGTTTCTTAAAATCCACTATGATTAGTGTTTAGTGGATTTCTGTCACTCCTGCAACACCTATTGCTTCTGCTCTGTGAAAGTTGTTACTGTGTTATTGGGTGTGTAAATATTAATCACTTTTTATTTTCACTCTCCTGGCATATAGCATGTACACAGAAGTATGCTTAAAGGTTGTAGTTGTTAGCGGCCACTGAGTCGCCTCTGACTCATAGCGACCCCAAGCCCACGTCTAACAGAACAAAGCATTGTCCGGTGCTGAGCCACCCTCAGAATTATTGGTATGTTTGAGCCCATTGTTGCAGCCACTGTGTCATTTCATCTCCATGAGGGTCTCCCTCTTCTTCACAGATCCTCTCCTTTACCAAGGATGTTTAAGGGTAGTGTTTAATATATTTTGTCAATGCAAGCACACTCATGTATGAACAGTCAGTCAATAAATAGAACATCCTCATCACTCCAGAAGTCCCTTGTGCCCCTCCTAGTCACTAAATGCTCCTCAGATGTAATCATTATACCAGCTTTAACAATCAGGTTTATTTTTTCCTGATTTTGAACTTCACAAAAATGGAGTTTTACAGTGTTTTTTTTTTTTTTTTATTTCCTTGCCCTACATGATGTTTGTAAGATTTATCCACGCTGTTTCATAAAGTGATAGTTTGTTCATTGTTACTGGGTACATTGTATGTGTCTTGCAGTTGGTTCCAACTCATAGGGACCCTATGTTCTTAGTGACCCAAGTACCACAGTACTAAACACTACCTGGTCCTGTACCGTCCTCACAATCATTGCTATGCTTTAGCCCATTGTTGCAGCCACTGTGTCATATAGTATTCCATTAGTCGCTGATGAGGAGATAGGCTGTCCAGATCTGTTTCAAGGAAGTCTTGCTACCCAGCTGTGGGGAATGTTGTCAGTAAACAGCCTCCAGCTGTCAGCTCCTTAGGGTTTTGCCTCAGCAGCAGAGAGCTACCTCACTTGACATTCCACACGTCCAGAGCAGCCCATATCCACTTACTTTGCAATGATATGAGTTACATAGGTCCCATCACTTCAGTACAATTTAGACAACTCTGGGGAGTAGTCATTCTTGAGATTCCCTCCTGTTTGACTGAAGTTTTGTTGGGCCTGCATCAAAGTTCAATTTCTTCCTCTCTTCAGTCCCACTTCCTCCCCCTGGCTTTCACAGGTATTGATCCCTATATAATATTTTGAAATCCAAACCCTATTCAGTATATTTCTCCAGAGAACTCAACCTTTGATAGCATTATATGAATATATTTTTATCTGCTCCACTGTAAAGGGACATCTATCTGGGTTACCAATAAAGCTACTATAAACAGTCCAGTAAAATTTTTTTGGGTATGTATCTAGGGACGGAATTGCTGAACAACAGGATTTCTTTTTTGTTGTTGTTTAGATTTAGTAAATATATTTTTTTTTTCTAAAATGCTTGCGCCAATTTATTACCAGTGCTTGAGAATTCCAGTTGCTCAACACCTTCACTACACCTTGGAATTTTTAGTCTTTTATATTTTACTCTTTTTGGTGAGTGTGTCGTGGTATCTCATGGTGGTTTCAATTAACATTTCTATGATGACTAATGCAACTGAGCAATATTTCAAATGTTTACTGTTATCTTTTTTGTGGGACATGCCTGCTCAAGTATTTTGCCAATTTTAATTGAGCTGTCTTTTTTCTATTGACTTTAAGAGTCCTTCATTATTCTGTATGTAAGCCCCTTTTCAGATACATGTGTTGGAAATGCCGTCTCCTAATCTGTGGTTTAGTTTTACATTTGCAGAGCTGTTTGTCATTAACAGAAGCTCTTAACTTTAACATAGTCTAATCGTGATTTTCTTTAAAATTTAAGTTAATGCTTTTTGTGTCTAGTTTTAGAAACGTTTGCTTACCTCAAGGTAATGATGATATTGTCCTGTTTTCTAACACAGATTTTACTGTTGAAGCTTCAATATCTTGTGAGGTAGTTATCTAGATCATTTTCTTTTTTACAATATGGAAACCTATTTGACTCATTATCCCTTCTTAAAAAGTCTGTTGTTTTTTCTCCCATTGCTTTGCAGGGCTACATTTGTCATAATGAAACTGACAACATCTGTGGCACATGAAGTTATCTGACTGGTTTATTTTTCTGTCATTTCACTGGAATTTTGTATAAGTTAATTATTTAGTTGTGTTAGTGCTCCAGCTTTTTTTTTTTTTTTTTAAGACTATCTTGGCTATTTTTAGATACTTTCATTTACATATGTGTTTTAATCAAATTGTCAATTTCAGTAAAAGAGCTGGTGGCATTTTGATTGGTAATGAATTTACTCTATAGATGTATTTGAGGAGAATCGATATGGTATAATTATTAATTCATCAAATCCTTGAAAAATTGTACATCTCTCAATTTATTCGAACTTAAAAAAATTCTCTTACTTCCAGGCAACATGGTGCTATAGTCAGAAGCACCATGCTGTCCCTCAACAGCAAAAATCAGAAAAACTAAGTCAAACAGAGTCACACGTCAATCCTGAAACCCTACGCATTAAACAAAGAGATAAAGAACTCAGCCAAGCACCAAATAGAATAAGAAACTGAGCGAGAACAGAACGTGAGGAGAGATACATGCAGAGGTCCCCTATCAGCTACCGCAGCACAGATCTGCCATCTTGGACTCCTATCAGAGATCAGCAAACAGGAGGTACAAGACAGCAGTTTCACGGAGCTTCCAGCAGGAGACAGAACAACCGGTAACCCACGATATAGGCTTTCCCACCCCCCACCCTTCTTCACCCTCATTTGGCCTCCTCTGCTTCCTGCAGCCACAGTCTATTGGCCGGGAAGCATGAGCTTACCCCCAGTGCTGCTTGGATTCCACCCGCCCGCACGCGCCAGCTCCCTGAGTGCCATTTGTTGGCTGTTGGTGTTGCTTTTTTTCTGCTTCTTTAGATTTCTTCCTTACCTCTCACCACCTTCCCCTCCTTTCTCTCAAATACCTGGCTCTGTGCACCATCTTTGCTTCTTCCTGAAAGGCTGTAAAACACCACTTGACTGTGAAACTGCTTCCCGGCCTGTGCGGCCACGCTGGTGGGACCCCCAGGGCTTTTTTGTTTGTTTGCTCTGATTTGTTCTGCTTTGATTTGTTCGTTTTCTTTTTCTTTTCTCACCTTGGGAGCCCCTTCTAGCCTGGCAGTACCACGTGGCTTGGAAGCTAGTCCCTTACTCTGTGCAGACTCAAATGGACATCCCTGGGGCCATTTCTTTTTTCTTGTTTTTGTTTTTTATTTTTAATTTCTTTGTTTAGTTTTCTGCTCTCTCTTATTCCCTTTTTGTCTTTCTTCATTTTCAGTTTCTCGATTTGTTCATTTTTTTCTTTTACCCATTTTCTTTTTTTTTCATTTTTGTTTTTCCTCATTTCTCAGTCTCTCATCTCTCCACTCCAATAGCAAACTTCCTTAGCACTCTTTTTTGTCTGTGTGGATGTCTTTGGTTCCTGTTCCTCTCTCCTCTCTCATCTTTCCCATACCCATCTTAGCTCCACACATCACAATCTACCCCCTCCTGCCTGCCTACCTGCACTGTGTGCTGAACATCAAACTCCCAAGCAACACAGGCATGGCCTACTGGAACCTTCCCTGCACTGATTCCTGGTCCACACTCTCAGCCCTGGTACGTGTCACAAAAAAACCTGTCCCAGCAACTCCCCTTCAGCTGGACCTCCCCTACTGTACCATACCTGAGTGACTGACCCTGCCCATTGGAGGGATCATTTTAACTGGTGGGAAAAAGTGAAAATTTATATTCAGGCAGAAGAACTAGTGTAATTAAAGTCACTTGAAGAATGGAACTTACAAGGACTTTAGCATGGATTGTACTTAGAATAATTGTAATAGATAAGAATAGAAAGGTAGAGACTTCCAGCAACATGGCGCTCTAGGCAGAAGCACTACACCGTCCTACCACAGCAAAGATCTAAAAAACTAAGCAAAACAGAGAAGACAGTAATCCTGCAACCCTAAACATCAAATGAAGTGATAAAGAACTCAGCCAAGCACCAAATGGAATAAGAAACTGACAGAGAACAGAGAGCAAGGAGACATACATGCAGAGGTACCGTATCAGCTAATGCAGCACAGATCCACCATCTTGGACTGCTATCAGGACCAGCAAACAGGGGGTATGAGAAAGCAGCTTCACGGAGCTTCCAGCAGGAGACAGAACAACTGGTAACTGGCGATATACATTTTCCCACACCCCACCCTTCTTCACCCCGACTTGGCCTCCTCTGCTTCCCACAGCCAGTCTCTTGGATGGGAAACTCTGGCTGCTTGGATTCCACCTGCACACACTGGCCATCTCCCTGAGTGCCATTTGTTGGCTGCTGGTGTTGCTTTTTCCCGCTTCTTTTGATCTCTTCCTTAGCTCTCACCACCTTCCTCTCCTTTTGCTCAAATATATTGCTCCATGCACCATCTTTGCTTCTTCCTGAGGGGCTGTGGAGCTCTGCTCGAGTGTGGAACTTCTTCCTGGTCCATGCTGCCATGCTGGTGGGATCCTGGAGCTTTTTGTTTGTTTGTTTTGAATTGTTTGTTTTTCTTTTTCTTTTCTCTAGTTGGGGGCCCGTTCTGGCTGAGCAGTGCTGTGCAGCTTGGGACCTACCCCCTCAGCTTGTGCAGACGTGCAGAGGGATCCTTGAGAAAATTTATTTTTTCTTTGTTTTTTTTTTTTTTTTCCTCTTTTTTTGGTGGGTTATTCTTGTTCTTTTTTTTTAAATTTATTTTGTTTTTTTCTTCATCTTTTTCACTTTTTGTCTTTCTTCATTACTCAGTTTCTCATCTCTCTATACCTTCCTTCTCTTCCTGTCCCCTGAATACCTGGTGCAGAATACCTCTATGCCTCCTAGCCAGGCTGTATTTCAACACCTGAGAACAACTTCCCCAGACCTCATAGCCACATCAGTGGGATCCCTGGGAGCTTTTCTTTTCTTTCTTCTTTCTAATTTTTATTTATTCATTCTTTTCTTTTCTTTTTTTCTTCTTCTTCCCCTTTTTGTTTTTCTCAATTTCATAGTCTTTCATCTCTCCACTCCAAAGGCAAGCTCCCCAGCACTCTTTTTTGTTTGTTTGTGTGTTTTTGGCTCCTGTTCCTTTCTCCTCTCTCTCATACCCATCTTAGCTCCACACATAACAATCTCCCCCCTCCATCCTGCCTACCTGCACTGCACACTTAACATCACACCACCAAGAAGCACAGGACGGCCTACCGGAACCTGCTCTGCACTGATTACTGACCTGCCCTGGTGGCTGTAGTAAGTGCTACAAACAACCTACCCCAGCAACTCTTCTTCAGCTAGACCTGCCCGGCTGTACCATATCTGAGCAAATGACCCTGCCAATTGGAGAAGAAGGTGAAAAGTATCATGCCCACAGATGAGCAAACAACAAAGAACACAGCCTGTCTGCTCAGACATAGCCAAATTTAAATAATAATAAATTTTAAAAAATTCATGGAATCTCCATAGACACATCCAAACTCCCTGAGGGACTGAATTGCTGGGTGGAGGGCTGTTGGGACCATGGTCTTCGGGAACATCTAGCTAAATTGTCATAACACAGTTTATAAAGACAATGTTCTACATTCTACCTTGATGAGTAGCATCTGGGGTCTTAAAAGCCTGTGAGCAGCCATCTAAGATACTCCACTGGTCTCATCCCTTCGGGAGCAAGGGAGAATAAAGAGAACAGGATACAAGGAAAAGATTAGTCCAAAGGACTTATGGACCACAGCTACCAAGGCCTTCACCAGACTGAGTTCAGTATGGCTAAATTGTGCCCAGCTACCACCACTGACTGCTCTGACCAGGATCGCAACAGAGGGTTCTGGACAGAGCTGGAGAAGGATGTAGAACATAATTCTAACTCACAAAAAAAAGACAAGATTTACTGGCCTAAAGAAGACTGGAAAAACCCCTAGAGTATGGTTCCCAGACACCCTTTTAGCTTAGTGGCGAAGCCATCTCCGAGGTTCATCGTTCATCCTGGGAGTGGACAGCCCCATAAAACCAGATGGGACTAATGAGGTACAGCAGTCCAGGGAGAAGGGCCAGAAGGCAGAAGGGGACAGGGAAGCTGGTGATAGGGAACCCAAGGTTGAGTAAGGATAGTGTTGATTTGTTGTGAGGTTGTTAACCATTGTCATAGGGCAACATGTATACTAACTGTTAAATGAGAAACTATTTTGTTCTGTAAGCCTTCATCTAAAGTGAGAATAGCAGCACAATTGGAGGAGCGTAGTCGATGTCACTGAACTGTGCATGTAGAAATTTTTGAAATGGTGTATCTTTGGTTACGTGTATTTTCACCAAAAAAAAAGGTCGAGAAGGGAGAGGGTTGACATGTTCTGGGGTTGTTAACCGTAGTCATAAAACAATATGTGTACTACTGTTTCATGAGAAACTATTTGTTCTGTAGGCCTTCACCTGAAGTACGATAAAAAAAAAAAAAAGGATAAAACAAACAAATCTACAATCAATAAATGAGAAAAATAACTACTGAATGCCCTGAAGACAACACACAATATCAAAACATTTACAAAAAACAGGACAGGATGGTTCCAGTAGGCATCCAAAATAAAACACCAGATGACTTTCCAGTAAAAAAAAAGGCACTAGAACCACCTGATAGGGAATTCAAATCTCTATTACTCAGTATTATCCAAGAGTTGAAGCAAAAAGCAGACAAAAATGAGGAAAAAAATAGACAAATTCATGGAAAAGGCAGACAAATACATGGAAAATACAGACAAAGAAAATAGATGAATTCAGGAAAATAATGCAGGAATAAAATGCCAAAATGAATTCACAACTAGAAATTATACAAAAACAACAATTAGAAATCCAAAAGATAAACAACAAGGTTTCAGAAATGGGTGGTGTCATAGAAGGGCTGAGGAGCAGATTTGAAAGGGTGGAAGACAGGATTGGCGGAACTGAAGACAAACACTTGGATATAACTCTGTTTGAGGAAAAGTCAGAAAAAAGAACAAAGAAAAATGAAGAGACCCTGAGAATTATGTGGGATAGAATCAAAAGCAAAAATTTACAAATGATCAGAGTCCCAGAACAGGGGGAGAAAACAGAAGACACAGAGAGGATCATTGAAGAACTGCTGACAGAAAACTTCCCCAATATCATGAAAGATGAAAAGCTGGCCACCCAAAAATCTCAATGAATCCCATATAGGATAGACCCCAAAAGAAAATCACCAAGGCTTATAATAATCACACTCGCCAAAAACAAAGACTAACAAAGAGTCCTGACAGCAGCTTGTGAAAAACAAGAAGTCACATACAGAGGAGAAAGAATAAGACTAAGCTCAGATTATTCAGCAGAAACCATGCAGGCAAGAAGGCAATGGGATGACCTATATAAAACCTTGAAAGAAAAAAATTGACAGCCAAGAATAATATATCCGGCAAAACTCTCGTTCAAATATGATGGTGAAATTAGGACATTTCCAGATAAACAGAAATTAAGGGAATATGTAAAAACAAAACCAAACTCACAAGAATTATGAAAGGGAGTCCTTTGATCTGAGGACAAACAACTTCAGCTCACAGGCTGAATCTGGGACGCAAGATCGTACCAGCCAGATACCAATCTAGGAAATGAACTCTCAAAGACTATCCAAAACCAAAAGAAATACCATAGGAAATCAGAGCAGTTAATCTGTAAATGACAACAACATCAGAACAATAAAAGAGGGAATAAATGGTGTAGGTATAGAACCTTCTAATGGATAGCAAGGCAAGGTGATACCAAGTAATAATAGACTGCTTCGAACTTAGAAAGATAAGGGTAAATTTCACGGTAACCACAAAGAAAGTTAACAAACATATTCATAAAAATAAAGAGGAAAAACATAAAGTCTCAGTAAAAACAAACCTATAAAAACAAAATAAATGGAAAAAAAATCCACAAACAAAAGGAATTCAGCACAGGAGAGTAAACTGTGAAGCATCTCATAACATGGATGAAACTGGAGGACATTTTTGCTGAGTGAAATAAGTCAATCAGAAAAGGACAAATATTGTATGAGGCCTCTATTGTAAAAACTCATGAAAAAGTTTACACACAAAAAGTAACAATCTTGTTGGTAAGAGGGATCGGAGGGGTAGGCGGTAATACTAAATAGGCAATAGATAAGTAGTATCTTTGGTGAAAGGTGAGACAGTACACAATACTGGGGAAACCAGCACAACTTGTACAAGGAAAGCTCATAGAAGCTCCACAGACACATACAAACTCCAGAGGGACTAAATTGCTGGGTGGAGGGCTGTGGGGACCATGGTCTCGGGGACCATCTAGCTCAATTGGCATAACACAGTTTACAAAGACAATGTTCTACATTCTACCTTGGTGAGTAGTGTCTGGGGTCTTAAAAGCCTGTGAGCAGCCATCTAAGATACTCCACTGGTCTCACCCCTTCAGGAGCAAGGGAGAATGAAGAGAACAGGATACAAGGAAAAGATTAGTCCAAAGGACTAATGGACCACAGCTACCAAGGCTTCCACCAGACTGAGTCCATTACAGCTAGATGGTGCCCGGTTACCACCACTGACTGTTATGACCGGGATCACAACAGACGGTTCTGGACAGAGCTGGAGAAGGATGTAGAACAAAATTCTAACACACACACAAAAAGACCAGATTTACTGGCCTGAAAGAATCTGGAGAAATACCCAAGAGTCTGGCTCCCAGACACCCTTTTAGCTCAGTGGTGAAGTCACTTTTGAGGTTCACCATTCAGCTGGGGATTGGACAACCACATAAAACAAAATGGGACTAATGAAACACAGCAGTCCAGAGACAAGGACTAGAAGGCAGAAGGGGAAAAGAAATCTGGTGATAGGGAACCCATGGTTGACTAAGGACAGTGTTGACATGTAGTGGGGTTGTTAACCATTGTTATAGGGCAACTGTTTAATGAGAAACTATCTTGTTCTGTAAACCTTCATCTAAAGTGAGAATAGCAGCACAACTGGAAGAATGTAATCAATAACACTGAATTGTGCATATAGAAATTTTTGAAATAGTGTATCTTTGGCTATGTATATTTTCACCAAAAAAAATAATAATAATAAGGTCAAGAAGGGAGAGGGTTGACATGTCATGGAGTTGCTAACCAACGTCATAAAATAACATGTGTACTGACTGTTTAATGAGAAACTATCAGTTCTGTAAACCTTTCCCTAAAGTACAATAAAAAAAGAAATCAACAACAACAACAAAAAAGAATACATAGTATCCTTACAGAAAAAAAAAAAAAAAAAGAATAGAAAGGTAGTTTATGACCATATTATGAGGGGTTTTGAATTCCATATTTCATTATTAAATTCTCTGTTTTAAGATCTTGGGTGGTTTAATAAAGGTAAAACTAAATATTCAAGGTTTTTTTGTTTTGTTTTGTTTTTATTTATAAATAGTGCTTAAGTTGTAGTTTCCATTCAAACTTCTTCATCTACCTTTTTCTTTACTTTTAAAAAGTATCTCTCTTAGATTATTCAAAATCAGATCCTTAGGTGAAGATTTGTTTGTAAGTAGTTAATTAAGGAGATACTCCTAAGAAGAAGCAGTAAGTAAATTGAGAAAGAAGAAGAGAGAAGAGGATTAAACTGAGCAAGGATGCAATTCTAGGTAATGTTCCATCCCCAGCCATAAATTACACCAGATAATTTGTTCCGACTTTGGGAATGGGAGTTGAACTTCTGCACTCATCATAAATTGACTAAACGATATCTCTGAGTTGCCTTTGCTCTTTGCTTGTGCAAGCAAAGCTACTCCAATACCTGAAGGGCAGTATCTCAAGAAAAAGTTACAGCTGAAGTCTTGATTATACAGTCAAGCACACTATGAAGCTGAGTGAGTGTCACATATAAAAGGTATGAGAATTTTGAGAATATCTGGGCCAGACACTGAGTATCCACTAAACTGATCTTGTCTGTCCCACTTCCTTAACACCTTCACTCAATCTATTCCCACCCCTCATCTTAGGTGTTTTAGAATTTATTCTGTATGAATAGTTAGAAATGCAGATGTTTGTGGAAGTCTATTTTATTAATTATAATATTAATAGTTTATGGAGGATATTGGTTTGGAAGAAATTTGAAATGCTTAACTATATTATTATAAAGGATATAAATAATTTAGTATTTAAGGTTAATACTTAACATTGTTAAACTGGGTTCATTGTTTAAAAATAACCAGAAAATCCTGATATTTTATTTCAAGAAAACCAATTTTATTATAAATAAAATGAAATCCAGAGGTCTTTAGGAATTTATAAAATACAGAAGTTTCTAACATCAACCAACTAGTTATCATCAGAACCAACAATTTAATGTCAGGTTTATATAAATTCAGTTGAGAATTCTTTTCACAAGTCTGTGCTGCCATCTTCCTTAATTTTGAATATCTATTACTGGAAATGTCATTGCTTGAAATCTAACCACTAAATGCTTTTAAGTGTGTCTAGAGGGGAGCTGAGTGGAGGAAGAGAAGGTACTGGTTTCTAATACAGTAATAAGTTCATTAATGCTGAGTGTATTTTAATTAGAATAGATTTCTCTTTTTAGTGTACCTGTGAATTACTATATATTATATAAGCTATTATATTATACAATATTATACTGTATATTATATAAGCTATTCCATTACACTCTTATTTTCTTGAAATAAGAGTAGCAAGATTTTTTGATTATATTATTAAAATTATTTAAACTACATGAACTAGGATATGACAACTCAGTACTAAATAAGAGTAGTTTCCTATGACTATAGCAATCACTGAAAATTTAGTTGAATTTCACTAAACTATAAGATCTTTTAATATTAAAAGTAGGCCAAGACTGTTTAATGTTTAGAATTTAATAAAGGACTGCAAATACTATATGCCTCTACATTAGTGCAGCTAGCAATACTGTAAACCAAACCAAATCTGTTGCCATCGAGTCAATTCTGACTCATAGAGCAATATTGTAGGAGTCTGATAATGAAAATATTTTCAAATAAAACTATTTGATTATTTGCAAACATGTAAGTAAAAGAAGTATTGTCCTGAATTTGTTTTAAAATCTTGGAAGGTATTTTATTTCATCTGCATATGCTCTCACACTTCTGGTTAAAATTACATATTTCTCCCCAGGGTTCAAAGATAGAAATATGCTTATCACTCTTTCAAATATTTGAAAGGGAATTTTGGATAACACTTGTTGACATGATTTCAGACAGTGCTGGGGAGAGCAAGAAGGATCCAAGTTCCCCAAATGGTGAGAGTCCAAGCCAGTTCATTCAAACTATTATGAAAAACATACCTGTTGTCTCTGAGTAGGAGAATTAAGACTGATTTTATGCCTAAACTCTATTTATTTACGTTGACTATGGCCCCAGTAGAAACCCTGGTGGTGTAGTGGTTAAGCGCTTTAGCTGCTAACCAAAATGTTGGCAGTTCAAATCCGCCAGGCACTCCTGGGAAACTTTATGGGGCAGTTCTACTCTGCCATATAGGGTCACTATGAGTTGGAATTGACTCGATGCAACAAGTTTTTTTTAAGGCCCCAACAGTAACAAATATAATAATTCTGCTATAACCTACTGGCTCAGTATAATCTCTCTTATTGACACATCAAGACTAGCTCCTTGTATTTCAACATTTGTCAACTGAAAAATCATCTTTAAATCGCTCTCCTTTCCTTTCAGGGAGTTAATCTCAATATACCCATTTCCCATTACTATGCATGCAATACGAACATGACCTTTGCCCAGTGAAAATGAAGAGAAGAAATTTAAAAATTGAAAGAGAGCAGTAATGGCAGATATTAGAAATTTCAAAGTGACAGATGCACTTGGAAATGTCTTAGTTTTCTAGGGCTGCTATGAATCAGGGCACCAGCTCTAGAGGAAGACTTTCTCTCTATGTTGGCTCTGGATGAAGGTCCTTGTCACCAATCTAGGAGCTTCTTTGTACAGGAGCACCAGGCCCAAAGGATGCACTCTGCTCCCTGTGCTGCTTTCTTAATGGTATGAGGTCCTCCTGTCTCTCTGATTGCTTCTCTCTTTTATATCTCAAAAGAGATTGATTTAAGGCACAATCTAATCTTGTAGATTGAGTCCTGCCTCGTTAACATAACTGCTGCCTATCCCACCTCATTAACATCACAGAGGTAGGATTTACAACACATAGGAAAATCACATCAGATGACAAAATGGTGGACAATCACACAATACTGGAAATCACAACCTAGCCAGGTCGACAGATATTTTGGAGAGGGCACAATTCAATCCATGACATTCCACTCTTTGGCCCCCCCAAAATTTATGTCCTTGCCTCATGCAAAACACACTCACCCCATTATATTATAGCAAAAGTCTTAAATCATCTCCAAGCCCAAAATCCAAAAATTCCTCTTCATCTGTGAAATCTAGAATACAAGTTACCCGCTTCCTAAGTACAATGGTGAAACAGACACAAGCTAGACATTTCCATTACAAATGGGAGAAATTGGAGGGAAAAAAGGGATAACTGGCACTAAGCAAGTCAGTAGAACACATTACATTAGCCCTCAAGCCTTGAAAATAATCCTCTGTTCTCCGAGACCATTTAGACAATGGCCCTGCCCTCTAGACTCTAGGTATTGACCACACTCTCCAGATTCTGAGTGGAGGCACCTCAGCCCTGGGCTTCAGTCCACCTTCTAGGTTCACTGGAATGGCAACTCTGCTTCCTCGAAATTGTCCAACACCATTCTCCTCTTCATTTGAGTGCCGACTCCACTCTTTGAGAGCCCAGAGGTTGAGGGCATACCCTTTGAGACTGAGGCAGCTCTGCCTCCCATGTTCCTTGTCTCTTCAGCTTCTTCTTCCTATTTCCTTGGCCTCTTGGGCCCTCATTTAATTACTAACAAAATTGTGGGTAATCTAGGATATAAGGATGGCAGGAGAAGCACTCTGAACTTATTCTGCTTTTGAGAATCAGAGAAGGATAGGTTTCACAAGCATTTATACAAATGAGCCATGTTCTATATTAAAAAGTTGTTGTCTATCTTTGGAATATCAGAGAAGGAGGCAGCTTTCGGTTATTAAT
The DNA here is from genome assembly GCA_030035585.1 of Dugong dugon. Lineage (NCBI taxonomy): Eukaryota > Metazoa > Chordata > Mammalia > Sirenia > Dugongidae > Dugong > Dugong dugon. Next base: position 35,352,683 of record CM057460.1, on the reverse strand, counting down.
TTCTTTACCTTTTTCATTCTCACAAATCTCCTTTACAAATACATGACTTTAAGCAACTCATTTAATGAAAAAGTTAAAAGAGAGAGAGAAATAAATGTTGTCATATGGAAAAATGTACATAACCCCTCCCAAAAAAAATGATAAAAATCTATTAACATTGACCAGAAAAATATTTCATAGAGAAAATGAAAATTGGTGACAAATATTCTTTTATAAATTAAAAAAAAGAAGAAGAAATGATCTCCTTGAAGACAATCCTTGAAGGAGAATGTCAAGGATAGGTAGGAAATCATGAGACTAAACACAGAGATGAAATATCAGCTAAGTAAACTAAGGAAATAAGAATAAAATCCCTTAAAAAGAGGTGAAATTGGAAGAACAGAAGGACTATAGACTCTTGGAAAATACAGTAAAGTCATGGAGGATGGATATGAGGAAACTCACTAAAACAAAAAAGAACAATTAAAGAAACAGAGAGACACAGATATAGAAGATAGAGCCAATATATACACAAATAAAGTCCCAAAGAAGAAAATCAAAACAATAGGGAAAAAAAGAAACAATTGTTTGAAGATAAAATTTTAAAGATTTTTCTGAAATAAAAAATGTGCAGTCCACGTATGTGACTCATACTCTTTCTATCTTGTTGTTATAATGTCCTCAACAAGTGACATTTTCATCTCATGAGCAAATACAGCTGGTTTACCGCTACCATCATATCTGAACTCTAGCCAGCGGGATTGGGTAAAAAAAAAAAGAGAGAAATAGGGAAGAGAATACTTCCTTTCTTTAAGGGTTCATGAAACTTCCACTGCCATTCAATTACCTGATACTATACACAATCCTCAGTGAGGATGGATTGACACAGCAGCTACAACAACGAGCTCCAGCATAGCAACAATTGTGAGGGTGGCGTAGGACCAGGCAGTGTTTCATTCTGCTGTGCATAGTGTCTCTATGAGTTGGAACTGACTCGATGGCACCCAACAGCAACAACAACATACGTAATTCAGGGATAATGCAGCTTTTGTTGGTATTAAAGACTCAACTAAAATGTGTTTTTTACTAAAAAATGAATGGTAGCATAGCTACTGAAGGACACTACATCCACTCCTCGCTTATCAACATGGTTAGGTTCCAAAGACCAAGTGGTCATGCAGAAATCAGCGTTACGTGAAAATGGAGGATAACCACCTCATTACATAATAGCCAAATTATATCATTTCATAATTGCCAAATTACTTCATTACATAACTGCTAAACCCCTGAGAATCATGGCCCAGCCAAGTTGACACGTAACCTTAACCATCACAATCAGCATTCCTCTAGCCTCACCTCAGCGTTCCAGACGTGCATTGTTAATGCACAAAATAGTTGGATAGATTTTTTACTATTGTCATAAATGTGAAATGTCAGATAACAAGATAGTCGATAAGTGAGGAACAGATGTAGTTGCCTCTATCACAATGCATTAAAAATACACTTGGAAGCATATACAGGAAATAACACAGGGAGATGGAGGAGGAGGAGAAAACTGGTAGGATAGAAGGTGAGGATTGGTAGAATTTTCAGTGGGTAGATTTATTGATATTTGAATCATGTAAATATATTCCCTATTCCAAAATATAATTAAAAGTGTGCAATGATTAAACTTGTAGCAAATGAAATACACATAGTGACATTAAATGAATCTGAAAGAAGAGACATATGTCAGTAGGTTGAAGAACAAGACAATGGTACTTGATACACTGAGGATGACTAGTAAAATTAAACACATTTAAAGTTTTGTTTTTATAGTAATGTTTTGAAATATTATTTCTGGAGTATATGTAATTAAAATTCTAGAAAAAAGGTAAAATGATAGTAGTTACTTCTAGAATTTCCCATGATATTGGAAATTGAAATATAACATTGGTCATATGAAAATATAAGTACTTTGATGAATTAAATGATGATTTTATTTTGATCTATTTATAACCCTTCAATCTGAAGGTCCTGAGAGCTACGGTGTGCTATGGCTGCTAACCAAAAGGTTAGCAGTTCAAATCTACCAGCTGCTCCTTGGAGACCCTATGGGGCAGTTCTACGCTGTCCTATAGGGTTGCTATGAGTTGAAATCAACTCAACAGCAACAAGTGTAGGTTTGAGCTGGGTTAGCTACTACTCTCAATAGGCATGGCCATTAGTGCTGTGGAATCAGATTGCTAAATTATTCAAATTTCTGGATGATCAAACCAATTCTGTCATTAATGCAATCAAATTAACCACATTGTCTAAGTTCTAAAAGTATTTTACGAGATTGACTCCTGCAAATTATTTTCTATGGTTTAACAGCTTAAAAATTGTCTACATGTACATGTGGAATAAACAGGATCATTGACCTTGTATCAGCAGATGCATCTACTAATGCCCAAACATTTAGATGAGAACTTGAAAGAATGGAAGAAATAAAGAAAGAAGGAAGGGAAGAAAGAAAGAACACACGCAGACTGTATTGTATGATTAATTTTTTAAAAAATGGTTATATTCTATACTGAGTTGGTCTTTTTTCTCCTTCCTTTGGTTCAATTTCAATGAATTGAAATATGGTTTATGTGCACAAACAAAAGAGTTAAATAAAACTGATTTAATTATTCAAACAATTACTTCTTGATAACGGAGTGTTTCATTTTCAGAATATTGTATCATGTTAATGTGATTGGTTTGTGTTTTGAGTAATTAGAAGATTACTGGATTATCTGAAAAAATAAATTTTGGCAACCTAAGATATTTCAACTTTGTCTAATCCTCGACATGAAAGAAATAATAATAACTGAGAAGATGGGTGTTATTCCAACAACATTGGACTTTCTGAGAGCTGGATATTAAACACAGAAGGAAAAGTAAAGAATTATCTAGAAAAAACCTTAGGCTTCTTGTATGCAAACACTTCTTTTAGGTCTGAAATGTACACTTTTGTTTAGGAAAAAATTCATCCTTGGATACAAAAGCCTTGATTTTATTTGCAGTGATTTTTAATAAAAAATAAATGAATTTTAACTTCTATTAAGGAGGGGTAGGATATTTATGGGGAAAGAAGCTTTGGGAAGGCTCAAGGGGAAATGTCAGTACCTGCTAGATGAGAATGGAAATGTCATTTTGCATTTTCAAAATCATGATTATGACTTTGCTGTGAAATTCACAAAACCTCTTATGGCAAGGGAAAACATTACTTGATTAAGTGGCACCAGACATAGATATATATCAAATCATAATTGCAGCGTCTACCAGAAATGTTCATTGACATCCAGGAAAGACGAGCCATTTAATATGGCAGTGTGTTTTGTGCTTATATTTGAGTGGAAATGCACCACAAGGACCACAGCATTAAAGTCTGTCAGTTCTTGAATTTCAATTGTCTCCATGAGTAAGCGTCATTTCCTAATAACAGCCAGAATGCTTGTTTTTCAGTTGTAAACACATTTCCTCTTGATGGAAAAAAGAAAAGCTATTTATGTCCTTAAGAAGTGTGAATAATCCTTGTAAACACCACTCCCCCTGTGTTTAGTTATCTCGAGGCTCTAGATGTACTGTCAATAAGCTGGACAATTAATACAGCATGAAGGTCCCTAGGTGGTGCAAGCAGTTTGTGCTGGACTAGTAACCGAAAGGTTGGCAGTGGGAATCCACCCAATGGTACATTGGTACTATGAAACAAGGACCTGGTGGTCTGCTTCCATAAAGATTACAGACAAGAAATTCTATGGAATAGTTCTAGTTTGTAATGTATGGGGTAGCAGTGAGTTAGAATCAACTCCAGGGCAACCGGTTTGTTGGTTTGATTTTTGTTTTTGATATAGTACATCGTGCCTAAATGAGTGCATTCATATTGTAGCACTGTAGGCACTGAGTACATATCTGTTGAGTGAATTGATGAACATATGAAAAAATAAACATTTTCAATGTTTATTTATTTGTTTAGGAGCCCTGGTGGTGCAGTGGGTAAAACGATTGACTGCTAACTGAAAGATCAGAGGTTTGAAATCAGCAGGGGTTCCACCGGAGTAAGATGTGGCAGTCTGCTTCCATAAAGATTTACAGCCTTGGAAATACTACGTAGTCGCTATGAGTTGGAATTGACTCGACAGCAGTGGGTTTGATTTAGTTTATTTACTTATTTATCGCAGTATTTTGTCGTCACCATTCAACTGAATGGAGTATACAGTTTCTGATTTTTATGTTCTGGAGGATCTATGTGTTTCGTCAGAGTGCTGTTGCAGGTGGTCCTATAGCAAATTGTATTTTCTGTTAAGAATACTACTCAAGGAGAGGTAATTTGAGTCAAGATCAGCAGGACCGGTTAACACTGAGTAATAAATGTTAACTTTCATTTTCCTCAGTGTAGAGCAATGTGCATTGATTTTAACACATGCTCAAAATTCATTTAATTTTATTGATTTCTTTAACTTGTTGTTAAACTTTTATAAAATGTTACATGCACATGATAAAAAAGTTTCCAAAAATTCTCAGGCAATAAATGGAAAAATGAGACATTATCCCTTTTATCTTGAACAACTTTTAACTTTTCTTATTTTTGGTCCTAGTTGATAACCACCAAACTCCAAATAATATACACATATATGAGAAAGTAGGGATTTATTCACTGAACACTAACACTGACCTCACCATTCCAAATAAGTTTTCTACATTATACTTTAATTCTTCTATTTATACTGTTGCAAACTGGGTTTTCCGGCAGTGGGGAGCAGGCTCTGAGATAGAGGTTAATGTGGAGGAAGTTTATTAGAGAGTGCTCTGACAATCAGTGCCTGTGGGAGATGGGAAAGAAGGAATGGGCAGGGAAGAAAAGGTAGGCTGCCAGGAAGTCTCAGCAGATTGCTCTCAAGCTGGAATTGCATGTCAGTGTTGTCCCAAGTTGGGGCATTCAGGCTGGGGATTTATAGCCCCATATTAACCAGTCATTGTCATCATGAGCCAGAATTGACTTAATAGGCAAAAGATTTGGTTTTTGGATTAACTAGCTGTTAGGAGTCCCTGGGTAACTCAAATAGTTAATCACTGGGCTACTAAAAGGTTATCAGTTCAGATACACCCAGAGGCACCTCCAGAGAAAGGCCTGGCCATCTACTTCCTAAAGATCACAACCAAGAAAACCTTGTGGAGTATAGTTCTACTCAATACACATGGGGTTATCATTAATCTCCATCAACTCCAGTGCAAATGAAAACCAGTAATGAGATGTGGTTGCTAAGAGAAAAGGGATGTGACTTTGGGTGGGGTGGCTCTCTTCAGCCAAGGGCAATTCTTGAATTTAGCAAGCAGTTGAGGGCTATCAGATGGCTACCTTCCCAGCAGTGGAGGCAAAAAGCAAAAACTCTTCAGTTTTAAAGCAGTATCTGTGCAGTGCACCACAATGTCCACCATGTAGAACTTTAGAATTTTAGCCAAGGAATAAAACATCCATTTTGTTCCCTGGACCTTTGATTGCATCTCTTGACTCTTAATAAATTGCTTAAACACACAAGGGTTTCATTTTCTCTCATGAAAAGAGGGCAGAAATTGGAAGTCTGGGACTGGCATGGTGACTATAGTAATTAGGAGCAGAGGCACAGGCAACCTTCTGCTCCTTCATCTATAGCACTAGTTTCCATGTTTCATGTCACTTCATGTCCAAGGTGGGTGGTGGAATTCCATTTCATCCCATTCCAGACAGCAGAAATTAAGGGCCATAAGGCATGCTCAAGTTGTTCTTCCACCTAAGAGATTCTTCTCAATATTATTAACACATAGCACAGTCACATGGTACTTGTAGTATTAAGGAAGACCAGGAAATGTCATCTTTAAGCTTAAAATATTACAATAATGAAATAATGTTGGGTTCTGGCACAGTAGTTAAGAGCTTGGCTGCTAACCGAAAGGTCGGCAGTTTGAATACACCATCTGCTTCTTGGAAACCCTATGGGACAGTTCTACTCTGTCCTATAGAGTTGCTGTGAATTGGAATCAACTTGATGGCAAAGAGTTTGGTTTTGGGTCTCTTACTGCAGAAGGCGCTAAATAACTATGGGAACCAGTAAGCTCTGAGGCTCTTGTGTGTGTGTGTGTGTGTGTGTGTGTTAGTTCTGGCAAACAATAATCATTTTTTCTTAGAATTGATTTTAAATATTACTTTAAGATGTGCAATAACTAAATAACTGCATTAAAAGTTATATTCAATAAAGTTTAATAAGACTCATGAGAAATAGCTTAAAAGTAGAATGGTACATTTACTTAAATACAAATATTTGAAACTTCTTTATTTAGAAAGAAAATTCCTCTTTTCAAGCCCTACCATCCAGTTAACTCTAGTAGCAGAAGGATCATCAGAATAAATACACAACCAAAAAAGATGCCCTCATCATGCATGGTAAGTTTTCAAATCCAAACATACAAAATATTTACAATATTAAGGAGCCCTGATGGCACAATGGCTAAGCGCTTGGCTGCTATCTGGAAAGCTGAGGGTTCAAACCCAACTGGCAATGTGCTCTTGTAAAGATTACAGCCTAGGAAACACTATAGGGTAGTTCTACTTTGTCATATAGGGTCTCTAAGAATTGGATCGCCTCAGTGGCATACAAAAACAGCATTACAATGTTAAGGGTGATTAGTACTACCATGAACTAAGAAGGGAATAACTGAACTATCCTTTCTTTAAAATTATTTAATGATGAAACACAGAAAGTAATATAAATCAAAAGCAGAGAACAAAGGGAGCATTACCAAAGAAAAGAAAAGAAAAATATCAAAAATAATTTTGAGAACACATATTCATTTATTTAACACTACGTCATTGCTGTTCAATATGTTAGCTTTAGCAATTATTTAAGCAGAAACACATTCTAAGCCAAAGATGAGAAGCTGAAGAACAACTAGAGAATATGGTCAGCACATTGAGGAAACAAATGGGGACAAGGGCATTAGTAAGTGAATTCTTATCAAATAAAATAAAACGTTATGCACCATTTGCCAAATATTAGTTAGTCCTAATATTAGTCCTCATTGTAATAATATGATAACATTTGGGTAGCTTAAGAGCCATTACAAAATAGGAATGTGAAATAGGAAAGTATTCCAAAGACAGAAATGAGTTGAATAAAGTGTACAACAATAAAGAACTAGGAACATAACAATTGAAGAAAGAATGATTTACTAAATCTTCAAGTATATGAAAAAGGCTTTGTGGAAGTATGGTAATCAATATTTTTCTTATATTGAAGTCAGAGCAAGGGAAAACTAGGCTTAATATTAAGCATGGCAGATTTGAATTAAAAAGTAGTAAAATCTTTTCTGAAAGAGAGAAAGTGACAGAGAATGTCTTTAGAAGGTCTTTGAAACAAGAATGGATTCTTACTTTTCTGTGATTTTTCATGCGTTCTCCTGACTGATGTTTGAAAAAAAAATGGGGGCTATGATCCATTTTCACACTTCTGATCCCATGAAATAAAATATAGATCGTGTGCGAAACATCTTTATAAAAACAACTCTTCACAGGTCAAAACAGTCTAACTTTTTATGGAGGAAGATATTAAAATGACTTAGAATGATATTATAATTTTCTTGGTATTATCTTATCCTAAGTATATAATTTCCATATTTGGAACATTAACTGAGCTAGCAAGAGACTAAAACCAAACATAAAAACAAAATGACAACATTCTTTAATATGTTTTGCAAAAGTTAAACATGTTAATGATCCTTAGACACTATTATACAAATAACACCAGTGTACTAGACGCATTTATCAATTATTGAAAAAGTAAATAAATACAAAACCCAGTAATATTCTTGCATCAATCAAGTATTTTAAATTCACCCTTTTTAAAGGTACATTTCACACTTCTTTAAAATTTTACTTTAAAAAATATTATAAATGGAAAGACATTTGTGATATGAAATAATCTGTATCTTTTTCATGATGGTTCAAGATTTATGGTTTCTTCTGAGTAACTGAGAGACATTCTCATGAGTTATTCTCACTTAGGAAGAAAACAAAACTTACTTTCCCAAGGTCTTTCATGTGCAACCACCCATCAAGAAGGAAATTCTTTACACTACTCTATGATGTCTACCCCTACACAGGCTGCCAAACTTGATTAAACTTTCTAAAAACAGCGATTACACCTGGATATCCCTGGGCAGCCTCCTGTAGTCCTAAGTTTCAATGGTAAAAATGACGGGATGAAATTTACCATTATTTATTTAACTTAGGCTATGAAATAGCTCTTTTTTTTTTTTTCTTTTAACTAAGTTTCATTGAATAGAAACAGAATTTATCCTTTGGTCTGAGGTCATTGAGGGCAGAATAGTCTGGATGTACAGAAAAAGACAAGAAAATGTTTCTTTATAAAGGCTACTAATTTAAACTAATTGAACATGTGAATGACTTGACTTTAAATTGATAATGAGTTACAAGAACTTCCAGTAAAGTAAGATGTCTGTAAATTGAATTTTTGAAATATCTGTACATACCATAATTGCATGGAACATATTTTTCAGACTGTCTGCAAAAACCAAACAAACAAAATAAAATCATTTTGTTTATTATCCCCAGGCTAAGGCTATTCCTTTTTTCTTTTGGTTAGAAAAATTCTCATAAACTTTTCATTCTGACCTAAAGAGCTTTTATGAAATTTTGGCTTTGGGTATGATCAAAGATGCAAGAGACTGGATTTTTGCTGTCCACGATAGTATATTTCTTAAAAGCAATGACTAATTTTATTAGCTTTCTGAAAAGGGTATAAATCTTGATGCTGTCAGGTATTTTGTCTGCTGAAGCAGCTAGAGAAAGAAAAACAAAGACTCTACTTTCAATCTATTTGGATTACTTAGTTGCATTCATGCATTTTCTCTGGTTTGTATTTGTAAATATAAGCATGAGTAACAAAGTTCACTTTTAATTTCAAACTCGTATAGCAATGCTATAGTCATCAGGATTCCAAGAACTCTTGGATCTGAAAGGACATCTGAAAGGAGTCCTCTTAAAACCGCTAGGCAGGGAAGCACTTATGAAATAATGATGTAGATGTTGAGAGTATAATAGAGAAAACAGAAAATAGAATTCAGGCAGGTTCATGGAAACCTGTCCATGATTACCTAGGTTTACTTGGGAATTAAAAAAAAAAAAAAAAAAAACTTTTCCTTCACTAGCAGCATTATTGGGATTGTGGCCTCTCTCTGACTTAAATTGGACATGAGGAGAATATCTAATTCTCATTTATTCTCTGAAATTTGCCTAAAACTAGAAAATTGAAAAAAATGTGATAAAATCAGGCACACAGTTTTCATACTTGTTAAACAGTTTATTCAACCCAAATTTATTTTTGAATAAGAGGCTTTGATACTGGTAATGAAGATAAAGCAGAGAACAGAACAAAGACCTTGCTTTCTTAAATTTTTATGATCAAGATCATATTGAGAAAGAGAATCTGAGAAAATGATAGAGAAAAAATACAAAATGATGTAGCGAGAAAAACAATATAAAGGACTCTATCCTGGATTGGTCCTTTTGTATCTATATGAGGGAAATTATTTCCTGTGGGCTACCTAAACTCTCTAGCCAGTGCGTTGTAAACCTTTTCACGTTTTGGCATGCTTTAAAAATAATAATGTTAAATAGTAAACTGAAAAAGACTTGAGGAATCCTATAGTGGAATTGGTTAAAAAATGTATGTGTATATACACAACTTTTCTTATATCACAGCATTAAGAAGAGAAAAAAAAATCCAGAGATTATAAAAGATAATACATATTGAAATATTGGATTTGCAAAAAAATTTCAAATAAAATATTTTCTTTTTTTTCAGTAACAAAAGTGGACTTCCTTCTGTGAACATTTCTTTTCTTACATAACTTTTTTTCTTAATGTCAAAATATAATTACTGATGAAGATTTTTTAATGATAATCTTTTCATTTATTGATAAACCAGTTGCCATCAAGTTGAAATTGACTCATGGCAGATCCATGTGTGCCAGAGTAGAGATGTGCTCCATAAGGTTTTCAATGGCTGATTTTTTGGAAGTAGACACCATCAATATCAAATATTTCTCACACACATCAGTGCTAGCAAAAAGACTGAAGACTTTTTCTCTGCTTGACCGAAACTAAATTATAAGCAAAGACTACAATTCAAATAGAATTATCTTTATAAATTATATTTTGCGATTGTGAGCAATCTTCAAATCTAACACCTTTCATTTTTATTGGTTAACAAATGTATTACTGAATTTTCTTACTTGTAAATTCCAGATCCTGTGAAAGAATTTTGAATCCAATTGAATTTTTCATGCCAAATATTAAACATGATGATAAAGACTTTCCTCAGGTGGACACAGATGTTGCTCTACTAGACTTAACAGTTCTTAACTAACATGTTGTTGCTATTGTTGTTAGGTGCCCTCAAGTCAGTTCTGACTCATAGCTACCTGTGTACAACAGAATAAAACACTGTCCAGTACTGGGCCATCCTCATGATCATTGTTATGCTTGAGCCCATTGTTGCAGCCACTGTGTCAATCCAATTTGTTGATGATGTTTCTCATTTGCAATGACCCTCAACTTTACAAAGCGTGATGTCCTTCTCCAGGGACTGAACCCTCCTGATAACATATCCAAAGTATGTGAGACAAAGTCTTGTCATCCTCACTTCTAAGGAGCATTCTGTCTGTACTTTGAAGACAGGCTTGTTCATTCTTTTGGCAGTCCATGGTATATTCAATATTCTTCACCAATACCACAACTCTTCTTTGATCTTCCTTATTAATTGTCCAGCTTTCACATGCATATGAGGCAATTGAAAACACCATGGCTTGGGTCAGGCACACCTTAGTCCTCATAGTGACATCTTTGCTTTATAACACTTTAAAGAGGTCTTTTATAGCAGATTTGTCCAATGCAACGTGTCGTCTGATTCCTTGGCTGCTGTTTCCATGAGTGCTGATTGTGGACCCAAATAAAATGAAACCCTTGACAACGTCAATCTTTTCTCCATTTATCATGACGTTGCTTATTGGTCCAGTTGTGAAGATTTTTATTTTCTTTATGCTGAGGTGAAATCCATACTGAAGTTTGTGGGTCTTGATCTTCATCTGTAAGTGCTTCAAGTCCTCTTCAGTTTCAGTAAGCATGGTTGTATCATCTGCATAGTGCAGGTTGTTAATGAGTCTTCCTCCAATCCTGACGCCCCATTCTTCTTCATATAATCCAGCTTCTCAGAGTATTTGCTCAGCATACAGGCTGAATAAATACGGTGAAAGGACACAACCCTGATGCATACCTTTCCTGACTTTAAATTACACAGTGTTCCCTTGTCCTGTTTGAACGACTGCCTCTTGATCTATGTATAGGTTCCTCATGAGCACAATTAAGTGTTCTGGAATTCCCATTCATCACAATGTTATCCATAATTTGTTGTGATCCACACAGTTGAATGCTTTTGCATAGTGAATAAAACACAGGTAAACATCTTTCTGAGATTTTCTGCTTTCAGCCAAAATCCGTCTGATGTCTGCAATAATACCCCTCATTCCACATCCTCTTTTGACTCCAGCTAGAATTTCTGGAAGCTCCCTGTCTATGTACTGCTGCAACCAATTATGAACGATCTTCAGCAAAATTTTAGTTGGGTGTGATATTACTGATACTGCTTTGTAACTTCAGCATTTGGTTGGATCATGTTTCTTTGGAATAGGCATAAATACGGTCCTCTTCCAGTGGGTTCCCTAACATAAAAGTTACAAATTGTCTAAACATTATTAATAAATACACTTTAATATCCTTTTTAATCAAATTATAAGATGCTTACTGAAAATTGTCTCTCCGTAAACAAATTGAAAATGTACAGCTTTATAAATCCACCTGAGAAACCACCACTCTGAATGACAAGAGAACATACTCAGCTCCATGGCTTTCCTCTTCATGCTTTTCAATTACTTTCCATCACTGTTCCCCCCTCAGTTGAAAGGTAACAATGACCCTGACTTCTGCTCTTTTATATTGTCTCATTTAGAATTTTATATTTTATATTAATGGAACCACGCCGTGCATATCCTATTATGTGTGGTTCCTTTCACTCAACAAGATGCTAGGGATAATTTTTCTGTTACAGAGCATTCCATTGTATGGAAGATACCACAATTGATTTTTCCATTTTTCTTTTAATATCTATTGAGTTATTTCCAGTTTTTGTCCATTATTTCAGTATATGTCTTTTGTTCCACACATGTTCAGCCCTGGTGGTGCAATGGTTAAGACCCGGGCTTTTAACCAAAAGGTCGACAGTTCAAATTCACCAGCCACTCCTTGGAAACCCAACTGGGCAGGAGCAGGTCTACTTTGTCTCTATGAGGGTCTCTATGAGGACAAACTCAACGGCGTGTAACATCCACAACACATGAAATTTAGGTCTAAGCATATGCATTTGTTTAGCATTGGAAGATACTGTCAGTTTAACAAAAGCAGTTATGCAAATATGCATTCCCACCAGTACTGTTTGTGAGTTCCAAATGTTCTACACATTTGACAACATTTGATAGTGTCAGAATTTAACCATTGTGGAGCCCTGGTGATGCAGTGATCAAGAGTTATGGCTGCTAACCAAAAGGTTGGTAGTTAGAATCCACCAGCAGCGTCTTGGAAACCCTATAGGGCAATTCTACTCTGTCCTATGGGGCCGCTATGAGTTGGAATAAACTCGACGGCAATACGTTTGTTTTTCTTAGTGTGTGTATGATGTTATTTTGATATCACTCAAGAAAATAAAACCAATGGCATAATTTTACATATAAAGAATCTCTCAGTGAGCAAAACAATGTATTATTTGAATATCAGGTTTTTGTTCCTGGAATAAACTTAGGTAGCATTTCTGTAATATGTGCTTCAAAGAATTATTTACTATGCAGAATATTTTAGGATTTAATTTTGTATTAGTTTGTTTTGATATGTATCTTTGTGGAAATAATAATCTTTTTTTTCTCAAATTTGTTTTTTCAGGAATTTTAACTAGTTCTATTAATGCCAGTTACCAACCTCAGTAAATTAATCTATTCCAGTAAAAAATCCATGCCAAATAAAGAGCTTTAGTTATGATAAACACACTATTAATAAGTAATAGTCTGACTAACCGAGATGACCTACTATGAAGGTCAGAGGAATGGACTACATAGCATACCTGCTACAGAGCTGTTTCTGGTGGGTGTTGGTGGGTATTGTCCATAAAATCTTACAACTGTAATAAAATGTGAAATATGAGAGTACATGAAATCAAAGAAAAGTTAAATATTTTAAATGTTCACATAAAATGAACTTCATTGATGATTACAAAAGAAATTGACTAACGTAATAAGACTACCTAGGATGATTCAAGGTGTTACCCCAGGGAGATACTCATGATTATAAATCATATAGGGCTTTGTTGGTGGATACTAAAAATACTTAAAAGTAAAAGTAATAGTTATTAAATGCAGAATTTTGCAGATAAAATTATGCATACAAAGCTCAACTATAATTACATATGTTAACTTTCACTGATTAAAAAAAAAATCTCTTAGCAAATTTGTAATGCACCATGGAACACCATGGCATCATGGCTGTGTCTCATCCATTCATTTAAAGAAGGGTTATTATCAGATTATTGGGCAAATTCAAACTAGTTGGAATTGAATAACACCATGCTTTGTTCTTCTAATCTTCTAGTGAAATATTTATCTTAGGAAAAAAGTCCAAGTCAATAAACTAGGAACTTTCTAGGCATGTTTCATACAGGGATGAGACTAGAAGTACTTCTACAAACATAGTAGCCTGTGCTTGGAAACAGTATTTAAATTGTTGCCGTCATACTATAGGAATTATAAATTTAGAGATGATGTTAGAACCTAAGATGTGCCTATTCCCTTTAATTCCATCCTCAAAAAAAAAAAAAAAAAAAAAAAAACTAGATCCAGTATAATGATTAAATGTTCTAGAAACTTCATGTTTAATGGAATAAACTTAGTGGGTATGAAGGAAAATTTTAGAACTCTTCCATTCAACATGCCTTGAATATTCAAACATATACATGAAGACTTGTTTTTGGCTTCTGTCTTTAATTCTGTGATTTACAACATTTAGCACAGGTAAAAATTAATATACCTGATTGTCACACAAATTAATACACATGGTTGTCACAGAAAGCCATACTTTATGGTATGTATACTGTATAAAATATATGATACCTTATGGTCAGCTGTGATGGTTAAGGTTATGTTTCAACTTTACTGGACCATAATTCTCAGTGGTTTGGTAGTTATGATGTAATATGGCAGTTATGTAATGATGTAATCACATCTATGATGAGATCTGATATCATGTAATCTCCATGATGAGATCTGCTATGAACAGCTAATCAGTTGAAAGGTCGTTTCCTTGGGAGTATGTCCTGTACCCAATACGTGTAGACTTTTGGGCAGAGCTCACTGGCTTTTGCTCTGCTCTGGATCCTGGATTCGCCTCATCATCATCTGAACTCCAGTTCTTGGGACTAGAACCAGCAGCCTGCCATTTAACTTGTTGATCTTGGATTCTTCAGCCTCCACCGCCCGTGATCCAGCAGCCTACTCTCTGACTAGCTATTCTTAGGTTCATCAGCCCCTGCAGCAGTGTGAGTCAGGAGAAGTCTACAGCCTGACACCTGACCTACAGACTTGGGACTTTCCAGCCTCTATAACCATGTGAGCCAACTCCTTGACCTGTAATTAGACTTAAATCTCAGCAAGTCCCAAAAGATGAAGTACAAAGCATGAACCAAGGAGGAGGTATGCTACACTCTAAAACAACTGCTTGACTTTTCTAATAAATATAAACAGAAACCTGGGGAATACTTGTGGGAATGGCTATTAAGGGTGTAGGATAATGTTTCAAGGGACATAAAGGTGGATCAGTCTAAGTTTATTGATATGGGCCCACTAAGCACAGATTCTTCATTCAGTGTTTCAACTCAAGAGGTTAGGAAAGGACTTAAGAGTTTTTTGGGGGTGGGTCACTGAAGCATGGATTATGTGGTGGCCTACACAAAATCAAGTTGAAATACCAGACCTGCCTTAGTAAGCTGAAGAAGAAGGTGTCCAAAGGCTTAGGAAAATTGGCATGTTAGAGTGGATTTATCTGGTTAGACCCACAGACCCAAGCATGCAGTATCCGGAGGACACACCTTGTACCACAACGATGAGGAACAAATTCGTGAAGGGAGTCCCAGCATCCTTGAAGACTGCTATGATTGCTATTTCAAGTACGTTGGATTTGACGTTGGGACCTGCCCAAATTGAATTAAGACACCTAACTACACTGGTGCTGATTGGACCCCGTGGTGGTAGGGGCCACGTTGAGGCACTCAGTCAACGAAGACAAGGTGGGCATGGTGAGTCAGACTAGTTTAAAGACTAATGGAAATTTACTGGCATTCATAGGGTCAGGTTACAACTTGAGCCAGTTTACAGACCCACACCACCTTGATTGAAGGGGAGGCCAGGTACCCTTGAGGAAGGACCGCACTATACTGTCAAAAATTTATACTGTTAATCTTTCTCCCAGCTTTCCCCAGAGGAATCTATGGCTTTTTATGAGAGGACTTTTTACTGGGGAAAAGGAAATAATCAGACTTTTCAGGAGTTACTGGATACTGGCGCTGAAAGGATACTAATTCCAGGAGACCCAAAACGTCACTGGGGCACACCAGTCAGAGTAGGGGCATATGGATGTTAGGTAATTAATGGAGTGTTAGCTCATGTCCATCTCACAGTGGGTCAGGTGGGTCCTCAAACCCTTCCTGTAGTGATTTTCCCAGTTGCAGAACACATAACTGGAATATGCTTACTCAGTAACTGTCAGAATCCACACATTGAATTCCTGACATGTGGAGAAAAGGTTATTATGGTAGGAGAGGGTAAGTGGAGCCATTAGAACTGCCCCTGCCTAGGAAAATAGTAAACCAAAAGCAATACTGCATTTCTAGAGGTATTGCAGTGATTACTGCCACCATCAAAGGCTTGAAGGATGCATGGGTGGCTATTCCCACTACATCCCCATTCAACTCACCTATTTGGCCTGAGCAAAAAACAGGTCAGTCTTGGAGAATGACAGTGACTTATAGAAAACTTAATCAGGTGATGACTCCAATTGCAGCTGCTGTTCCAGATGTGGTTTCATTGCTTGAGCAAATTAATATATCTCCTGGTACCTGGCATGCAATTGTTGATCTGGCTAATACTTTTTTTCCATGCTTGTTTCAAAAGACCACCAGAAGCAGTTTGCCTTCAGCTGGCAAGACCAAATAAAAAACCTTCATTGTCCTACCTCAGGATTATATCAACTCTCCAGCCCTATGTCATAATTTAGTCTGCAGGGACCTTGATCAGTTTTCCCTGCCACAAGACGTCAAACTAGTCCATTACATTGATAATATTATGCTGATTAGACCTAATAAGGAAGAAGCATCAGTGACTCTGAACTTATGGTAAAACATTTGTGTGCTAGATGATGGCAAATTAATCCGACAAAAATTCAGGCGCCATCCACCTCAGTGAAATTTCTAGGGTCCAGTGGTTTGGGCCATTTCGAGATATTCCTGCTAAAGTGAAGGATAAGATATAGCATCTGGCACCTCCCACACCTAAAAAGGAGGCACAAAGCCTGCTGGGCCAGGCAACACATCCCTCATTTAAGTGTGCTACTCCAGCCTATTTATCAAGTAATTCAAAAAGCTGCTAGTTTTGAGTGGGGCTCAGAATAAGAGAAGGCTCTGCAACAGATTCAGTCTGCAGTGCAAGCCGCTCTGCCACTTGGGCCACATGATTCAGTTGATCCAATAGTTCTTGAAGTGTCAGTGGAAGAGAGAGATGCTGTTTGGAGTCTTTGGCAGGCCCCTGTTAGTGAATTACAGTGCAGATCCTAAGGATTTTGGAGTAAAGACCTGCCATCCTCTGCAGATAACTACTCTTCTTTTGAGAAACAGCTTTTGGCCTTAGTAGAGATGGAACAATTAACAGTAGAACACTAAGTCACCATGCATTCTGAGCTACCCATCATGAACTGGGTGTTGTCTGACCCACAGAGCCATAAATTCAGATGTGCACAGCAGCACTCTATCACTAAATAGAAGTCGTATATATGAAATCAGGCCTAAGCAGGCACAAATAAGTTGCATGAGGAAGTGGCCCAAATGACCACGGTCTCCACTCCTGTCACATTACCTTTCATCTCCCAGTCTGTACCTTTGGCCTCATGGGGAGTTCCTTAGATCAGTTGACTAAAGAAGAGGCAACTTGTGCCTGGTTTACAGATAGTTCTGCATGATATGCAGGCACCTCTCAAAAGTTGATAGCAGCAGCACTACAGCCCTTTTCTGGGACCTTCCTGAAGAACAGTGGTGAAGGGAAATTCCCCCAGTGGGCAGAACCTCTAGCAGTGTACCTGGTGGTTCACTTTGCTTGGAAGTAGAAATGGCCAGATGTGTGACTATACACTGATTCTTGAGCTATGGCCAATGGTTTGGCTGGATGGTAAGGGACTTGGAAGGAACATAACTGGAAAACTGGAGACAAGGAGGTCTGGGGAAGAAGTATATGCATAGACCTCTCTGAAAAGGCCAAAAAAGTGAAGACGATATTTGTGTCTCATGTGAATGCTCAACAAAAGGTGACCTCAGACAGAGGAGGATTTTGACAATCAAGTGGATAGTACGACATGTTCTCTGGAAACCAGTCATCCTCTTTCCACAGACACTCCCCTCATTGACCAATGAGCTCATGAACAAAGTGGTTATGGTCGCAGGGATGGAGGTCATGCATGGGTTCAGCAACATGGACTTCTACTCATCAAGGCCAACTTGGCTACAGCCACTGCTGAGTGCCCAATCTGCCAGCAATAGAGACCAGCACTGAGTCCCTGATAAGGCACTATTCCTCGAGGTGATCAGCCAGCAACCTGTTGGCAGGTTGATTACATCAGACCACTTTCATCATGCAAAAGACAGCATTTTGTTCTTACTGGAATAGACACTTTGGTTATGGATTTGCCTTCCCTGCATGCAATGCTTCTGCCAAAACTATCATCCATGTACTTACAGAATGCCTTGTCCAGTGTAATGGTATCGCATATAGCATTACCTCAGATGAAAGGACCCATTTCACAGCAAATGAAGTGTGGCAATGAGCCCATGCTTATGGAATTCACTGGTCTTACAATGTTCCCCATTGTTCTGAAGCAGTTGGATTGATAGAACAATGAAATGGTCTTATAAAGACACAGTTATGGTGCCAGCTAGGTGGAAGTGCCTTGCAGGGTAGGGGCAATGTTCTCCGGGACACTGTATATGCTCTAATCCAGTTTCCAATATATGGTGCTATTTCTCCTATAGCCAGAATTCATGGGTCCAAGAATCAAGGGGTGGAAATGGGAATGGCACTACTCACTATTACCCCTAGTGACACACTCACAAAATTTTTGTTTCCTGTCTTCATGACCCTATACTCTGCAGGTCTAGAGGTCTTAGTTCTAAAGGGAGGAATAGTCCCACCTGGAGACACAACACTGATTCCATTGAACTGGAAGTCAAGAATGCCACCTGGCCACTTTGGGCTCCTTATGCCTCTGGATCAACAGGCAAAGAAGGAAGTTACCGTATTGGGTGGTGTGATTGATCCTGACTACTAAGAGGAAATTGGATTGATACTGCATAATGGAAGTAAAGAAGAGTAAGTCTGGAAATGCAGGAAATCCCTTAGGTTGTCACTTAGTACTATGATGCCCTGTGATTAAAGCCAGTGGAGAACGGCAGCAACCCAACTGTGACACGACTGCTAATGGCACAGACCCTTCAGGAATGAAGGTTTGGGTCGCCCCACCAGGCAAAGAACCACGACCAGCTGAGGTGCTTGCTGAGGGCAAAGGGAATATGGAATGAGTAGTGGCAGAAGGTAGTTTTAAAAATCAGCTATGACCACGAGACCATTTGCAGAAATGAGGACTGTAATTACAAGTATTTCTTCCTTTTATGTGTGCATCAAATATCTTTGTTTTCTTCAATTATAAAATGTAAGATGTAAGCAGAGCTTGTGCATTTTTGGTTGTATGAGTGTTAGTTTATCATGTTAAGCACAAGTATAACTTTATAACTATCTTTATTTAGAGATTGTGTATGGTCTAAGGAGATGTATACAGGTGCCAAGTTGACAAGGGGTGGACTGTGATGGTTAAGGTTGTATGTCAACTTTACTGGGCCATGATTCTCAGTGGTTTGTTAGTTATGATGTAGTTTGACTGTTATGTAATGATGTAATCACCTCCATGATGAGATCTCATATAATTTCCTCCACCATGAGTTTTGCTATGAGCAGTCAATCAATTGAAAGGAAGTTTCCTTGGGGGTATGGCCTGAATCCAATATATATGGATTTTTTGGCAAAGCTCACTGGCTTTTGCTCTGCTCTGGATCCTGCATTCAGCTCATCATCGTCCGAACTCTGGCTCTTGGGACTTGAACCAGCAGCCTGCCATGTTATCTGCTAATCTTGGATTCATCAGCCCCTGCAGCTATGTGAGTCAGGAAAAGCCTCCATCCTAACTCCTGATCCATGGACTTGGGACTTTCCAGCCTCTACAACAACCGCATGGATATAAATCTCTTTATCTCTCTCTCTCTCTCTCTCTCTCTCTCTCTCTCTCTCTCTCTCTATATATATATATATATATATATATATATTTACACACTTCACTGATTTTGCTTCTGTATAGAACCCAGCCTAAGACATCAGTTTTGACTATTTTTTAAGGATAATTTTAGCAATATGAAAGTTTTATAATTGTTTTTCCATTTATTTTAGACTTAAGAAACTGAGATGTACCTAAGATATTATTTCACTGTGCTATTTTCTCAAGTAGGAAGTAGTAGTACTAGTATTACAGTATGAATTAAGCTATAAAACCATCACCAGAAACTGTAAACTTAAGAATTCAGAGAATAGATTTAAAACTCCACTCTGACTGTGAACTTTTAGCTGTTCTAGTTAAGAAATAATGAGCACATTTTGTTACAGCAGTATAAACATGTAAAAATCCAGATAATATGCATTCTGAAGTAAACATCACATTCTCTTACAGGTCAAATTTCATTTATAAACTATAAACTTTATGCAGCACTTAAATAACACATTAAAAGATGCATTTTACAATTAGTTCCTTTTGTCTTTCTAATTTTTTGGTATTCTTTAAAAAAGCTTTTCATTGCACCCCTGATTATGTCTTTTGTATACCATTTACACATTATCACTTAGGGAAGATTGAACATAATTTAAATTGAAGATTAATTCAAATGGTAAAAAAGGTGGGACAATGACAGAAATCCTTGCAACTCTCAAACTACACAATTGTGTCAGAAATATTTATCTTGTATTCTGACATTTAAGACCCTCCAAAACATGACCTGTTAACATTTAAAACATATATTTCAGTTAACCAATATTTTCATATTTTAAAGCCGACTGGCCAACTCCTTTTGCTCAACACCTGTTTTATGACACTTGTATCCATGCCTTTAATATTATTTTCATCTTTTGTCCTTTCCATGTTCCATGTATCCAAATCTATTTAAGAAGTCCAGATCACATGACGTTCAAAGTCACACTGGTTTGTTCCCCGGGCAGCTACATCACTTGCTGTTGTGCCACCTCTTTGCCATATATCCTATGAAGTATAGGTTTGGGTGACTGTCATGGATTGAATTGTGTCCCCCCAAAATATATGTTAACGTGAGTAGGCCACGATTCCCAGTATTGTGTGGTTTTCCTCCATTTTGTGATTGATATAATTTTCCTATGTGTTATAAATCCTAAGCTCTGCTTGTGGTTAATGAGGCAAGATTAGATGTATGTTAAAGAGGATTAGGGTGGGATGTAACACCCTTGCTCAGGTCACATCCCTGGTCCAATGTAAAGGGAGTTTCCCTGGGGTGTGATGTGCACCACCTTTTATTTTACAAGAGATAAAGGGAGAGGGAAGTGAGCAGAGAGTGGGGAGATCTTATACCACCAAGAAAGCAGCACCAGGAGCAGATCATGTCCTTTGGACCCTGGGTCCCTGAGCCTGAGTAGCTCCTTGATTAGGGAAAGATTGATAACCAGGACCTTCCTCCAGAGCCAACAGGGTGAGATAGTCTTTCCCTGGAGGTGATGCCCTGAATTTGGACTTCTAGCCTACTAGACTGTGACAGAATAAATTTATCTTTGTTAAAGCCATCCACATGTGGTATTTTTGTTATAGAAGCACTAGATAACTAAGACAGTGACTATTTGTGAACTAAATTTAATCTGACCAACTTGATTATACCTCCATAAGGGTTGGTTTGTATAACATTTTTGCTTAATACCCCACAGAGATAAGCAAGAGAAGTGTGATTTTACAAAGGAGTTTAAGGACAGAAGTACTCAGATATCTTTTTCACTATTTTATTAATGAGAATTTTTGCAAATGTGGCCATTAGCTAGAAAGATGTCTCTTCGTGAACAGCAAACGCTTAAAAGAGTCCAGATTCATCAATCTTTGCCTCCAATTTTTCTTGGTGCCTCATCTTGACATTTTATTTTAAAACACTATTAAAACCTACTGACACCAATATCACCTAGGGTATTCAGATAATCTTAGTAGCTCACAGTGTGGGAGAAAATCTACTTCTGCCCGAGCAGTAAGACAATTGTGTTGCCTTTTCCCAGTAAGTGTGCAATCAGAACACTACTATTTATAGTTTGATGGCAGCTTTGCACTGCCTATATCGTTCAAATTATTCAATAAATATGTGTTGATTTTCACAAGGCACTAGGTACTGTTCTCGAGATCCTGGGTGGTACAAATGGTTAACAGGCTTGGCTGCTAACTGAAAGGTGGGGGTTTGAGTCTACCCAGAGGCACCTCAGAAGAAAGACCTGGCAATATAATTCCAAAAAATCAGACATTGAAAAATCTGTGGAGCACAGTTCTATTATGACACACATGAGATCCTTCTAACTCAAAAAAAATTTTTTTTTTTTGTATGGACTGTTCTTGGTGGTGTAGATTCAACTGTGAACAAAATAGACAAAGTCTGCATTGTTACTATGGAGACCAGAATAACTTAGTCCAGGTAATGAGTAGAAGAGTGGTTTAAGAAATGAGATCAGAAAATCGCTTCTGGTCAAATCATCTTCATCGGGGATGGCAAAAAAATTTCTATTCTGTGTGTCATGGAAAGTCATGGATAGTTTTGTGTAGAGAATTTAAATGAGCTGACATAGGTCCAAAAAGTTTTATTTTGATTTATGTTTAAAAAGTTATATATAAACAAATATAAATTATATAAAATGTATATATGTAATTTACATATAACTATATATGAATTGCATATATGTGTGTGTGTGTGTGTGTATATAACAGAATTTTGACAATGGTTGTCTCTAGTGGTGGGAATGAGTTCTTTCTGATATTTATGGCTACTCCATATGGATATTGGAGCAGCACCACAAGCCTATTACAGGAAAGTTCTGTAATTTGTCATTATGCTTTCATCCTCTCTAAAATCCACACTCACTAAGATGATCTCTCTAAGGTGAAAATTTATTGAAGTTACTCACTGTTTAAAATCCTTCACTGGCTCTCTATTGCTGTCATATGATATCTCAGAAATTTTAGGGCGCATGAAAAGCATCAGCCTCATAATTCCTCGTTGTCCTCTTGACCATATTCAAATGAACACAAACTCCTTGATGTGTACAAGTGTTTGAAGTCTTTCTAGCCTGTATTTCTTTTGTACACTGCTCCTCTTTCCTCTTGCAAAATATTCATCCTTTTGAAGAAAGCAGAGATATTAGCTCCTCTGAGAAAACATCCCTATTCTTCCTAGGTTGCCCTTTCAAGGTGAGATTGTGACATCCACTGCCGATCTCTCATAAGGAATCTACTGTACTGTATCATAATTGTCTCTCTACTTGTCTTTCTTCCTACTAGGTTGTAACCTCCATGGAGTCAGAGACTTCTTCTTTCTATTTATTAATTTAAATTCTTGTTTTTCTTCAATAAACAACATGATTTGGGGATTTCTATTTATAAAACACTTTTCAATGGGTTCACAAAACCCAATAGCTCTAGATCAGGCAAAAATCTATCCTGATTAATAGATTAGGATTTGTGAAAGAGTATTTAAAAAACATGTTACTATATTTGATATTGTAAAGAATTATGAACACAAATGTCTTCCTGAGTGAATCCAGCTTTTATGCTTCCTGTTACAGTTCACCCAGCATATAATGTTAGCTTCATTTTGTCTGTAAAGCAGGAAGTTCTTTCACTGGATGAAAATCTTTACAGACTCAATGTAATCTACTGCCTAATGTGTAAATTCCATATGGTTGCATTCAGTCTTCCGCATTAGGGTCCTTATCTGTGATAATTGGGAAAAAGAAATTCATTTGCAAAACTTGCACCTGAAAGTCTGCCTCCTATGGTAGAAACAAAATAATTCACTTCGATATATTCTATTTGGAAAGGAAAATACCAAAGTGGGCTTTTATGCTATGAGGTAGTTAATCATCAGTGTATTGTCCAGAAGGTAGAGTGAGGTAAAAGGAAGTAAATTGTGTTGTGTAACACAATAAGAAGATATTTTAGCTTATACAAGCAAGAAGGAGAGATGATAAGGTCTTGGAAGCAGTGAGACTAGGAAAATCCTAGCAAAATACCTAGAAGCTAGTTATTTTTCATGTAAGATGATGTAGAAGAGATCAATGCCTTCCTTTTATTACAAATAGAATCTCCCAAGTTTTATGTAGCACCTGGCTGCCATAGCAATGGCTACATTTCCCAGCCTCTCTTGCAGCTAGGTATAGCCAGGTGAATAATGTGGGCCAGTGGGTTTTGACAGAAGAGAGGTACACAGCTTCTGGGTCACCTGTATAAAGAAGAATCCACTTGTCCTGGGCTTTATCCTTTCCCATTCCCATGAGTTGAGAAATGGTGGGCACTCGAAGCTATCTTCTGAGCCTGAAAGAATTACCATACCAACCCTATTCTACTCACCTGTGGATTACCATATGAAATAGGAAT
The DNA here is from genome assembly GCA_030035585.1 of Dugong dugon. Lineage (NCBI taxonomy): Eukaryota > Metazoa > Chordata > Mammalia > Sirenia > Dugongidae > Dugong > Dugong dugon. The sequence continues at coordinate 35,328,544 of CM057460.1, read as the reverse complement.
AAAGCTCTATTTTGCCTTAGGCAAAAGTTCTTGGTTCATTTTGTTTCACTAGCTTAGTCTATAAATAACAAGGATTACTAATATCTAATTTTAAGTTATTTCTTATGCACTATCTGAAATTTATTCTCCTTGTTACTCCAACACTTCAATAAAATCCTCCTACATTTTCATTCTTATGTAAGTGATTGGCATGTGTCCCAAAAAGGGACAATCTGTAAAAGAATAGATTAGCAGAAATGAAGAAGTAAGTAGAAGCATAAAATCGAGTCAGAAGTAATGATGACAAATGTAAGTTCTAGAATCCCTGGAGAAGTACAGAAGAAAAAAATGAGTTTTCTTTTACATTTTTTGTTGTTAGGTGCCGTTACGGATTGAATTATGTTCTTCAAAAATGTCTGTCAACTTAGCTAGGCCATGATTCCCAGTATTGTGTGGTTGTCCTCCATTTTGTGATCTGATGTCATTAAACTATGTGTTGTAAATCTTAACCTCTGTGATGTAAATGAGGCAGGATTAGAGGCAGTTATGTTATTGAAGCAGGGTTAGAGGTAGTTATGTTAATCAAAGAGGACTCAATCTACAGGATTATGTTCTTTTGAGATATAAAAGAGAGAACCAAGCTGAGAGGAGAGTGACTTCCTACCACCAAGAAAGTAGAGCCTGGGTCCCTGCATTGAGATGCTCCTAGATCAGGGGAAGATTGATGACAAGGACCTTCCCCCTGAGCTAACAGAGAGAGAAAGCCTTTCCCTGGAGCTGGCATCATGAATTCAGACTTCTAGCCTCCTGAACTGTGAGAGAATAAACTTTTCTTTGTTAAAGCCATCCACTTGTGTTATTTCTGTTACAGCAGCACTAGTTAACCAAGACATACATTGTCCAGCCTTCACATGTATATAAGGTGATTGAAAATACCATGACTTGGGTCAGGCTCCACCTAGTCCTCGAAGTGATATCATTGCTTTTTTATACTTTAAATAGGTTTTTGAAGCAGATTTGCCCAATTCAATACATCTTTTGATTTCTTGACTATTTCTGTGGGTGTTGATTATGGATTCAAGTAAAATGAAATCTTTGTCAACGTCAATGTTTTCTACTTATATCATGATGTTGCTTATTTGTCCATTTGTGAGCAGTTTTCTTTATGTTGAGGTATAATCCATACTGAAGGCGGTAGTCTTTAATCTTCGTCAGTAAGTGCTTCAAGTCCTCTTCATTTTCAGTAAGCATGGTTATGTCATCTGCATAACACAGGGTGTTAATGAGTCTTCCTCCAAACTTGATGCCACATTCTTCTTCATATAGTCCAACTTCTCAAATTATTTACTCAGCATACAGATTGAATAAGTATGGTGAAAGTATACCACCCTGATGCACACTTCCCTGATTTTAAACCAGGCAGTATCCCCTTGTTCTGTTGAAATGACTGCCTCTTTTTCTATGTACAGGTTTCTCATAAGCACAGTTAAGTGTTCTGAAATTCCCATTCTTCATAATGTTATCCATAATTTGCCATGATACACACAGTCGAATGCCTTTGCAGTCAATAAAACACAGGTAAACATCTTTCTGGTATTCTCTGCTTTCAGCCAAAGTGCATCTGACAGCAGCAATGATATCCCTAGTTTCACATCCTCTTCTGAACCTGGCTTGAATTTCTGGTAATTCCTTGTTGTACTGCTGCAATCTTTCTGAATTATCTTCAGCAAAATTTTACTTGTGTGTGACACTGATGATATAGTTTAATAGTTTCCACTATCCATTACATCACGTTTCTTTCAAATTGGCCCAAATATGAATTTCTTCCAGTCGGTTGTCCAGGTAGCTGTCTTCCAAATTTCTTGGCATGGATGAGTGACTGTGTCTAGCATTGCATCTGTTTGTTGAAATACCTCAATTGGTATTCTGTCAATTCCTAGAGGCTTGTTTTTCTCCAATGGCTTCATTGCAGTTTGGACTTCTTCCTTCAATACCATCTATTCTAGATCATATCTTACCTCCTGAAATGGTTGGATGTTTACCAGATCATTTTGATACAGATGCTTCTTGCATAATTCGATATTTTGCCCATGATTCCTACGAGGTTTTTTTGGTTTTATTTTGCCCATAGAATCCTTCAACATTGCAACTGGAGGCTTGAATTTTTTTTCAGTTCTTTCAGCTTGAGAAATGTCAAGCATGTTCTTCCCTTTTGGTTTTCTAACTCCAGTTCTTTGCACATTTTATTGTAATGCCTTCTTGGGCTGCCCTTTGAAATCTCCTCTTCAGCTATTTTACATCATCATTTATTTTATTTGCTTTAGCTACTCTATGTTCAAGAGTAACTTTCAGAGTCTCTTCTGACATCCATTTTGGCCTTTTCTTTCCATCTGGCAAGGTCTACATGTATAGTTACCATTTATGTTGTTGAAAAATGGTATTGCCAATGAATAGGCCATTGTTCTTACAAAGGTCTATTATGCGATCTCCAGCATTATTTCTATCACCAAAATCATATTTTCCACTACTGATTATTCTTTTTTATTTCCCACTTTTGCATTCCAATCACCAGTAATTATCAACACATCTTCACTGCATGTTTGATCAATTTCAGACTGTAGCAGCTGGTAAACATCTTCTATTTCTTCATTTTTGGCCTTAGTGTTTGGTGCTTAAATGTGAATAAGAGTCACATTAAATAGTCTTCGTTGTAGGCATATGGGTATTATCCTGTCACTGACAGCGTTGTACTTTAGGATAGATCTTGAAATGTGCTTTTTGACAATGAATGTCACAGCCTTTCTCTTTAGTGTTCCTTCCTAGCAGAGTAGATCATATGATTTTTCAATTCAAAATGGCCAATACAAGTCTATTTCAGCTCACTATTGCCTAGGATATCGATCTTCCAGCGTTTCATTTCATTTTTGCCAACATCTAATTTTCCTAGATTCATACTTCGTATATTCCATGTTCTGATTATTCATGGATGTTTGCAGCTGTTTCTTCTTTTTTTGAGTCATGCCGTATCAGCAAACGAAGGTCCCCAAAACTTTACTACATCTGTGTCTTTAAGGTCAACTCTACGTTGAGGAGTGTCTTTCAACCTGAGAGGTCACCTTCTGACACTATATCAGACATTGTTCCACTGCTATTCATAGTTTTCACCAGCCAATTTTTTCACAAGTAAACTGCTAGGTCCTTCTTCCTAGACTGGCTTAATCTGTACACTCCACTGAAACCTGTACATAGTGGGTGACCCTGATGGTATTTGAAATATTGGTGACATATCTTCCAGTATCACAGTAAAACTCAAGGTACCACAGTATGACAAACTGACAGATGAGTGGTGATTTTTTATGTTCATACTAGTAGTTTTATTTGTAGCCTATAGGCAAGCTGTCCTAGCGTGCTAGAGGTCTTGAACTTCTCACATAATCAACTCTTAGGTTACAGTACTTCTGTTATTTCATCTCTTACTATCTCTCATTAATGAACACTTTGCTCCACTGAAAATATGTACAATTCGCTGGTTTCAGAATAGGTCATGTTCTGAAGCAGATTTTTTCTTTAAGCTTTCTCCCTCCATCATCACATGTCCATTTATTATATTTCCTCTATTATAATGATTTGATCCCAGGAAAGTTTGTAGAGGAAACTTACTTATAGATACCAAAAATAACTACACAATATCAAAGAAAATTTTAAACAGTATCCTTTCTCTTCTTTCCTGACTCTTGTTATTTATTATAAAATTATGTCTTTGACTTTAGACATGCAAAACTGAAATGATGTTACAAGTTTATAAATAATTGGAGGCTACAGTAGATTTATAAAGTTTCCCATAGTTAAATTTAGTATTCTTATTTTTAAATAGTATTAGAGAATGGAATGATTCAGATAATGAGCCATACACCTTGACTCTATAGCCTGGATAAGTTAAGTACCTGTTATCAACTACTTCTTTGTATGGTTTGGGTAGGAGTAGCTAAACTATAGGTTGCTGCTTTCCTTTATGTAATTCAACTCTCAATCCTTAGAATTCCTCACCGCACCTACTTAGACACTCTTACAGACTTTGATCAGATAATTGTCTTTATTTATATTTTGATTTGTTTTTTCTTACCAGCAATATATGTATAGTAAATTTTAGTATCATTGTTCTTGTTGAATTTGCCTTCATTTCACCAAAGTAAGATCAGAGAAATTATTCATTTATTTACTAATTGATTTCTTATTTGATGAATATTTCACTGAATCTTTAATGCATACCAAAAACTTAAGGAATGGGCAATTGGGACATTATGTGTATTAGTTTCCTAAGGCTACCATAACAAAATACCACAGATTGTGGGTGGCTTGAAACAATAGAAATTTACTGTCTCACAGGTCTGGAGGGTAACCCGTAAAAATTCAAATCCTTTGCTGTCGAGTCGATTCCAATTCATAGTGACCCTATAGGACAGGGTAGAACTGTTGCTTAGGGTTTCCAAGGCTGTAATCTTTATGGAAGCAGATTGCCACATCTTTCTCTTGTAGAGCAGCTGATGGATACAAATTACCATCCTTTCAGTTAGCAGTGCAGGTCTTGACCACTGCACCACCAGGGTTCTGGAGGATAGTAGCCCAAATTCAGGATTTTGGCAGGGTGGTTTTCTCTCTGAAGGCTATAGGAGAAGATCCTATCTTGTTTCTCCTAGCTTCTGGAAACCCCAGGCATTTCTTGACATTAGTTTGCTTGTAGATGCATCTTCATATGGCCATCCTCCTCCTGTGGGTCTCTCTGTGTCTGTTCTCTTCAGACTGGATTAGGACCCAGTCTACTCATACATGATTTCATGTTAGCTTAATTGATAACATCTTCAAAGACTCTATTTTCAAATAAGGTTACATTTACATTTACTAAGGGCTAGGACTTCAACATATTTTTTGGGGGGGACAGAGTTATATCCATAACAGTGTGTAAATAAAATCTATGTCCTATTCTCCATGGTTAGGTGCTCCATGGTTGGTCTTCCAAGACTACAGTCCAAATCTATAAATTTTTATTTAATAGTATCAGTAAGAATGCCACTTTTCCCCAAGAATGATGAATTGGAATTGATAATGATCCAGCATCTGTATGTCCCAAAATCATGCCCTCCTTGTCTACCTGGCATTCCCCTTTCATTGGCATCTGGCCTACTTTTCCATCCCTCAAGGGACGGGACCCATGAATCAGTGATCGTACATTGTGCTTTTTATTGAGTGAACCCCTAGAAATCTAAGATGATTCATCAGTCCTCTAGAGGGGTTACATTTAATGGTTTTCCAGTATTTATCTTCCTAACATAGAGGAAAATAAAAATCCAATTTTAATCTCTGGAGGTGCATCCTACTCTTACTATAGTAATCGTTATTGCCAGTAGTGGCCCAAAACAGTGGAAATAAATTTTACTTAGCAAGATGATTTCAGCAAAGACTTCATAGAGAAGCTGATACATCAACAACATCCAGAATATGAATATACATTAGGCCAGCTGGGTAAGGGGGTGAAGAATATTCCTACCAAAGTGGTAAATAATTCAATATGATTTGTACTTTGAATGTGAGTGTAGGTCAGTACATGACAGGTCATAGGAGTAGGCAGGGGTTAAATCATGCAAAAATTGAATGAATGCCTTGCTGAATATTTTGGTCATAATGCCATACTCAGCATAATGATGAAAAAATTTAAAAGTTTTAATCAGGTCTTTGACATGATTAGATTTATATTTTGAAAGGTGACTCCAGCTATCAGTTATTGTTGTTGTTGTTAGGTGCAATCCAGTTGGTTCCAACTCATAGTGACCCTGTGTACAATGGAATGAAACACTGCTCAGTCTTGCACCATCCTCAGAATTGTTACTATGTTTGAGCCCCTTGTTGCAGCTACTGTGTCAATCTATCTCGTCAAAGATATTTCACTTTTTTGCTGACCCTCTACCAAGCACGATGTCCTTCTCCAGGGATTGATCCCTCTGATAACATCTGTCTTAGTTATCTAGTGCTGCTACAACAGAAATACCACAAGTGGATGGCTTTAACAAAGAGAAATTTATTTCTTCACAGTAAGGTCGGCTGAAAGTCTAAATTCAGGGCGTCAGCTCCGGGGGAAGGTTTTCTCTCTCTCTCGTCCTTCCTTTCATCAGTGTTCCCCAGACTAGGAGCTTCTCTGCGCAGGGACCCGGGTCCAGAGGATGCGCTCTGCTCCCGGCACTGCTTTCTTGATGGTATGAGGTCCCCAACTCTCTGCTTGCTTCCCTTTCCTTTTATCTCTTGAGAGATAAAAGGTGGTGCAGGCCACACCCCAGGGAAACTCCCTTTATATTGGATGTGACCTGGGTAAAGGTGGTGTTACAATCCCACCCTAATCCTCTTTAACATAAAATTACAATCACAAAATGGAGGCCAGTGACACAATTCTGGGAATCATGGCCCAGCCAAACTGATACACACATTTTTTGGGGGGGGCATAATTCAAGCCATGACAATATCCAAAGTACATGAGACCAAGTCTCACTATCCTTGCTTCTAAGGAGAATTCTGGCTGTATTTCTTCCAAGACAGGATTGTTCATTCTCCTGGGAGTCCATGATATATTCAATATTCTTTGCCAACACCATAATTCAAAGGCATTAATTCGTCTTTGGTCTTCCTTATTCATTGTCCAGCTTTCACAAGCATATGAGGTCACTGAAAATATCATGGTTTGGGTCGGGTACACATTATTCCTCAAAGTGACATCTTTGCTTTTTAACACTTTTAAGAGGTCTTCTGCAGCAGGTTTGCCCAATGCAATACGTCATTTGATTTCCTGACTGCTGCTTCCATGGACGTTGATTGTGGATCCTGGTAAAATGAAATCCCTGACAATGGCAATCTTTTCTCTTTTTATGATAATGTTGCTTATTGGTCCAGTTGTGAGGATTTTGGTTTTCTTTATGTTGAGGTGCAATCCACACTAAAGGTTATGGTCTTTGATCTTCATCAGTTAAGTGCTTTAAGTCCTCTTTACTTTCAGCAAGCAAGGTTGTGTCATCTGCATATTGCAGGTTGTTAATGAGTCTTCCTCCAATCTTGATGCCCCGTTCTTATTCATATAGTCCAGCTTCTCGGATTATTTGCTCAGCATACAGATTGAACAAGTATGGTGAAAGGAAGCAACCCTGACGCACACCTTTTCTGACTTTAAACCATGCAGTATCCCCTTGCGCTGTCCCAACAACTGTCTCTTGATCTGTGTACAGGTTCCTCATGAGCACAATTAAGTGTTCTGGAATTCCCATTCTTTGCAATGTTATCTATAATTTGTTATGATCCACACGATTGAAAGCCTTTGCATAGTTAATAAAACACAGGTAAACATCTTTCTGATAGTCTCTGTTTTCACCCAAGATCCACCTGACATCACCAATGATATCCCTGGTTCCACGTTCTCTTCTGAATCCAGCCTGAATTTCTGGCAGTTCTTTTGACATAGTGCTGCAGACTCTTTTGAATGATCTTCAGCAAAATTTTACTTGTGTGTAAGATTAATGATATTGTTTGATAATTTCCACATTCTGTTGGATCACCTTTCTTTGGAATGGGCACAAATATGGATCTCTTCCAGTTAGTTGGCCAGGTAGCTATCTTCCAAATTTCTTGACATAGACAAGTGAGTACCTCCAGCACTGCATGGGTTTGTTGAAACATCTCAGTTGGTATTTATTCCATCAGTTTCTGGAGGCTTATTTTTCTCCAGTGCCTTCAATGCAGCTTGTACTTCTTCCTTCAGTGCCATAGGTTCTTTACCATATGCTACCTCCTAAAATAGTTGAGTATTGACGAAATCTTTTTGGTAGAAAGACCTGAAAGGCTAGCTATCAGTCATGTGGATTATGTAATAATGTAATTGAGAAATATTAGATTATGAAACTTTTCCAAATTAGAATCAATTATTGCCTGAACAAAGAAGAATTATTATTATAAAAAAAATTTTTTTTGACAAGTGTTTGTCACTTTCAAAGCCTTTAAAACCACAAATACAAACCTGTTGCAGTTGACTCATGGTGACTTCATGTGTTTCAGAGTAGCACTGTGTGCCTTAGAGTTTTCAGTGGCTGATTTCTTGGAAGTAGATTGCCAGGCCTTTCTTTTTTGGCACCTCTGGGTGGCCTGGAATCTCCTATCTTTTGTTCACAGCCCAGAGCTTAACTGTTTCTGCCACCCAAGGATTCTTTCAAGGCCTTTAAGTTACTTTAAAAAGACAGGTTAGTATAAATTCATCCTTCAGCCAAAGACTAGACAGGTCTATAAGGTCAACAATACATGTGAGGAAGGTGCTTTGGAGTTCAATCATGTATACAAGACTAATGGGCACACCAGCCCAAAAGGCAGAAAGGCAGAATGGGACAGGAAAACTGGATGAATGGAAACAGGGAACTCAGGGTAGAGAAGGGGAAAGTGTTGACACGTAGGGGGGGTTAGCAACCAATGTCACAAAACAATCTGTGTATTAGATGTTTAATAAGAAACTAATTTGCTTTGTAAACTTTCACCTAAAGCACGATTAACAAAAAAAAAGAACAACTACTAGGAGGAAAAATTTCTGATTCAGTATCCAAATTTACACTAGAGTGTCTTTGCTTTATGTAATAGTGCCCTTGACTCTTTTTCACCATGTCGTATATGCTGTCTTGCAATTTTTAAGAAATGCTTCTCTTCTGAAGCTATACGAAAAGTAACATTTAAATATATTTCATCTTTTTTGTTTCTATAATTGATGCTAATATTGGAAGTTTTTAATATTAGAATTAGTACTTGGCTAAGAATCAGTTTCGTATGATTAAAATATTTCTGCTCAGAACTCGAAACTTTGGAAACCTTTCTGGCAAGGTATAATGGGAAAATCTCACCTCAGCTTTATGTTGTAAATAGTTTTGAGAAAGGTGAGAGGACATCCTCACTATTATCTTTCTTCATCTCCCTCCGCTCCTACTGTTTCTGTCCTGCCCCACAGAACCCTGGGAATCTTAGGTCACTCAAAATATTTATAGTTGTATATAAGCTTGAAAGTAACTATAAGAAACAATGACTTAATCTGGGGCTGCTCTAATAGTCAGTTGGGTCTGTGGAATGCAGGAAGATTACAAAATTTGCTGGGGTCACTACAATCTGAAGATTTTTGAATGAGTACAGAAACAGACATTTCCTCCCCACAGACGCTCTGAGGAAGCTCCTGCTGAAGCTACATTTAGCCCTCAGGCACTAGCACTATGTTTTTAGCCAGGTGTTGGTCTTGATTTTTCCGTGGCTAACATTATTGTAGTCACCTTTTGGGTATCAGCTGAACGCTTAACCACTGTGCCACCAGGGCTCTGTGTATGCTGTGTACATAGAATGTTTATGTACTGAAGTTTGACCTCCTCACTTCAATTATAAGCACATTAGAAACGAGGATCAATGATGTAGGCTTTTTGTGCTGCTAACAACTTTTAGCCTGATGCCTTGCATTCCTTATTATCATAGAAATCAAGCAAATATTTGTTTGTTCATTAGAAGGCTGTCCCAGTTCTAACCTCCCATATTGTTCTAACCCTTTATAACCTAGAAGATAAGTGGACATACAATATTTGTCGTTTCAGTTGGAAATGAAAGCAAATGTTTTATTCAGAGTTAGTATTTTACATTTATTGACTGATTTTCATGTCCAAGGCATCTTTGAATATCTTGCAAGCTTTGCAGCTTTCCCAAATTTTGACTTAAAATGCTTTCAAATTTCAGTGCACACATCCTTTTATTGGAATGCTCAGGTGGATGTTTATTTTTAAACTTTTTTTGCCATATCAAATTGTAGATTTCTTTATATACAATTTAAATGCAGAATTCTGATAAAATATTTATTTTAATTTATTTATTGGGTAAATTACATAGCACACTAATGTATTTCCATATATCTCCAATAACAGATTGATACTTAAAAGAGCCAAAATTCTAGTCAATGCGAATAAAAGCACCACCAAAGATTGGTTTTGTACCATTTATTTCCAATGTGCTTTAATTGCGCTAGAGCTTTAATTGAGCTGTACTCACGCTTTACTGCATGCATTTGTATGAATTAAAAAATACTTAAAACTGAAATGTGGTGGATGAAAAAATTTCATGCCTATTGCAAAACCGCTACCATAAAGAAAAGTTTTATCATCTGTTTTATAGTACCACTGTCAGGCACTTTGAAAATTAAGCTTGCGATACAGTTGCATTTTATTTATCTGGGCTAGTTATTTTCTGTGCATTCCTTTTTCCGCTCCCTGGGCCCTTTTATTGATTCTCAGATCCTCTTGGACCTATTCTGTGCCCTGGTAGACTGAACCTGAGGGACTGCATTATGTGGGCTTCCTTGTCCTCTGGCTTTAGGTGGGATTCAGCCAATGTGAGACATTTGAAGGAGATGAGAATCATGGGAAAAGAGTGTTCTCAGTATTTATACCCTCACTGCCTCCCTGTCTCCTTATCCCTTGCTCTGTGCCCACAGCTCTTGCTGGCTGTCCCCCTTCCACAGATCTAGCTTGGGCTGGACTCTGACAAACATCAGAACATACTGGTTTCTGCTGTTGCTAGTTTCTGTGTGCTTCTCTATCTCTTCTTGTTTTCCTTAACGCCAGCCTCCCCTTTGTCAATAGTCCCTCTGTGAAACACACTTGAGTCAAATACTCGGAATGCCATCTGTTTCCTATTTGGACTTTAACTGATACATCATCCCTAAAAATTTATAAATCAGTTTCTTTTCTGCATCTTTATTACACAATATGAAACGCAAATGATGCTCAACTAAAAAAAAAGAAAAAAATGTCTACTAAATACCGTATGTGAGATTAGTTTCCAGGCTAAATCTTCACATCCTTATTCATGAAGCAACAATTAAAATGAAACTACAAGTCAGTTTGCAAGTGTTGGGTGTAAGTTCTCATTATTGTCTAGGCCAGATAAATCTGTTAATGTTTTCTTATTAAATAGAGCTGGCATGCAACTGCTGTTTTAACACTGAGGCAGATTATCACCAAAGTTAGTTATTGTCCATGTGCCTAGATAAAAAGAGGTGCTGTCACTGATATATGAAAATCTAAGGTCCCTGGGTGGTGCACACAATTTTCACGTGACTACCAAAACCACCCAGAGCCCTGTTGGTACAGTAGTTAAGAGCTTGGCTGCTAAAGAAAAGGTTGGCAGTTCGAATCCACCAGCCGCTCCTTGGAAACACTATGAAGCAGTTCTACTTTGTCCCGTTTGGTCACTATGAGTCAGAATTGACTTGAAAGCAACGAGTTTTTTTAACAGAAACTACACAGCAGCTCCATGGAAGAAAGACTCGGTGATCTACTTCCTTAAAGATTACAACCAAGAAAAACCTAGGGAGCAGTTCTACTCTGAAACACATGGGGTTGCCATGAGTTACAACTGACTCTACAGCCATGGGTTTTATGTTGAATTAGACAACCTTGTACTCACCTGACACACGACATGAGTTTTATAGCTTAAAATTTTTGATTTCCATGTTCCTCGCTTTTGAGTTTTGCTAAGATACACCTAAAATTTACCTAAGAATATCCTGTATTCACTGTTTTTCTTCTCGGAATCTCACCACAATTTTTTAGCTTGCCCTGAGTGTACTCATGACCAGTTTTCTTAAGCTCTTACAATTATTTTGTTTGTTCCCTTCATATTTATATCTTCAATGGGCCAGCAGCTACTCCCCATACGTTTTTAGCAGATGTAGCATTATTTTCCCAGGTTCAATATTTGCAAAGCAGTAAGCTGTTTATTGGCCATTTCTAACAGGAAACCATTCTTGAAATTCGTATTATTTTGTTTACAGAGTTAGCAGAGCTCTTCTCAGTATGCAGAGCCATTAACGTTTTCACAGCCAGGCACGGATAGCAACTGTTGAAGAGACTCTGCCAAAATAGGTTACATTACTGCTTCAGGAAATAAAACTAAAAATGAGACACCAAAATGTCTTCTTTTAATATTGAAGTGTTTAATTTTTTCATATTCTTTTCAACACGTATTACACCACTTTAATAATAATGGTTGATGTCTACTGAGGGCTTAATTTGTGCCAAGTATTGTGTTAAGGAGCCCTGGTGGTGCAGAAGTTAAAGCACTGGGCTGCTAACCTAAAGATCAACAGTTAGAACCTAGGAGCCACTCCACAGGAGAAAGATCCAGCAGTCTACTCCCGCAAAGATTACAGCCTTGAATCCCATGAAGCAGTTCTGTTCTTTCCTACAGGGTCACTATGAGTCAGAATTGACTTCATGGCAATGGATTTGGGTATGGATTGTATTAAGTGATGTTTACACCATCTTGTTAAAATTTTCAACTATTCTATGCTACATACTAGTAAAATCCTGGATTTTGGAAAATGAAATAAAAGATTAGAGTAGTTCAGTAACATGCCCAGAGTCACACAGCTGTTATTTGCAGGAGAAATATTTCAAATTAAGTCTGTGGTAACCCAGAGCTTTACAGGTTCTCATAGGCACATACTAAGAACCTTCCATATGTTAGTGAGAATGTAGATATATCAATGTCATGTTTGGAACACACTGAACCAGAGTCAAGGTACTTGAGCAGGTTTTAAACGTATTAGACTTAAAAGTTTTTTTTTTTTTAATTTCATGGCTGACAAATAAGAATAAAAGAAGACTAAGAGACAATCCTAATTGAAAAATTAGTCTTCTTTTTACTTGTGTCAATTTTTCATGACCATTCAAATATTCTTTTTCAAACTGGAATTTAGGTCATAGATGGCATTTTTTTATTTCTATGGAAATTCAAGTTGCTGCCTCTTTTTTTCTTTTTCTGTCTCCTCTAGTTTTTTCTATTCCAGAGTGAAGGTCTTTTGCATTAGCAAGATCGTCTTATATTCATTAGGAGAAAACATATGTGTTATTGTAAATGTCATTTATGTCAGCAGCAAGTTATTTTTTTCTTTTCTCACTTACGTGGGGCTTGAATTTATCATGTCATCTACCATCTGGTTTTTAGAAGAGATTTTTATTACATTTTAATAAAGAGCATATTGAAGAAAGCAATTTTGTTGCTAAGTAAAGTACATAGGCATTTGCATTTTTTTCCCTGGTAACTTTTCACTGACAATTATTTGCCTTTTAAAATGTCTGTTAGATTATTTTATTTTCACAGAGAAAAACCATATTAAAGTCTTTTAAGTATATTTAGGGTGATATAGTATCTGATTAGATAAAAGTTTCTTTTTAAAGTTTCAAAACTATTTTATTTTGATCTTTATAAATCTTGGAGTACTTAATGTGTTTCTTTGGGGGGAAATGGAGCCAGTGCTTCTTGGCATACCTTGGATAAAGCTTTAACGTGTTTTTTCAAGTTCTTATTCAGTAAAAACATAATAGCCCTGAAAGAGAAGACCCTTTCCAAATCTGTAACTTATTGTTCCCTTAATGAGAATAATCAATATTGACTCACCCAAGAAGAATCAGGATTAGATCATCCCTTTGACATTGGAATTTCCTGTAAACAGTATTTCCATTGTGAATAATCTATGGATGGATTCATGAGTCTAAAGTGGGAGTTTAGTCACCCAAGGCCAGTCATATTTTATCTTAATGCGTCTTCCTTGTAACTTGTTATCTACTTATGAAAACTCATTGTTCCAGGGTCTTTTTCTACCTAAAGAAGTATTCATTATAGCATTTTCGGACCTAGTGCAATGCAGTCTTTTCCACGCAGATGAGATGGCTGGCACATCCGTATTCCGCACTTCAGTCTCTTCCAACTCTGATGTCAGAATAATTACCTGATTAGAGGGAAAATACAAGCAAAGGAAGCATGAGCCATGTTCCTAGATTGGCCTGGCTTTATTTCTGAAAAATGGTAAAGAAACCAAAAAGAGAGCTAAATCTCTGGAGCTACTGACACATTTCCCCTCCACCTGTCATTTGCTTTCAGTCCTGGAACACCGTGAGACAGTCAGATAGACATGGGTGTGGCTTTGATCTCACTGTATTTAATTAGGGAAACCAACAGGCTCTTTTATAGTTAGAGGCCAGCAGTGTGTAAAAAGCCATGTTCAATGTGAAGCCTGACAAATTGTGGTGAGTATTTTTGGACAGCAGACCTAGCAGCCCCTTTGTTGTCTGTGCGCTGTCAGCTTTTGGCTCCAAGTGAGTGGATTAACATAAAAAGAGAAACTTGCATTCCTGGGGCATGCCTGGAAAGCACGAATCTGCCTCTTTTGATTCTTTTCTCTGAGCTAGGTCAGGTACTATATATATTCATCTACAGTTTATCGTCCTCAGCTTTTTTTTTTTTTTTTTATATTGGCTTTAGATAGGTAGATGTCTGTTCAATGCCTCAGTTTTCTCTGGGGTAAAATAATAATATCTGTTCCATCCATATCATATAGCAGTTTTCCAAGGATTAATATGATAATAAATTTAAATCATTTGTGTTTCTCAGTGATAGTATCATGAAATATAATATAACAATATTTAAGTTATAGGAAACCTCCAGAGAGAGACATGGAAAGTACTCTTTTTGGGAGAGTTTTCATTACAAAGTATAAGTACAATGTAATGAGTTTGATTTTTTTTTTTTTTTTGCTAGTGCAGGGAGAGTACGTTTATGATGTTTGTATGGTACTGGAAAAAATGGTTTTCAATCTCTCCTAAATTTAAATTCCTCCTAATCATGGTTGGGGTATTTATTATTTAAACAATTCGCATGATCCCTCAAGTCAGGTAGCTTGCCATCTTCAGTCAAGTTTAGATACTATAATCTTTGCCCTTACAGGATGCCCTGTGCTCTAGGGTCCTCTTCCCTGGGGTGCACCAACATCCCAGAAAGTTCTCCCAGATCCCTGAGGTATTGCCAAGGGTAAGTGTTGTCTCTCAGACACCTACAGGAACCTACAGACCCCAGTGCTCTGGGAGGTCTTGAAGACTTCTCCCTCCTTATGCTTTAGCCTACTACCCCTTCATAGGCACTGACCACTATTTCTAGACTAATACTTGAGAAAAATTCAAATTATCTGTAATTTAACAGAAGTATATATCCACCTTCGATAACTTGCAAGCCCCGTCTCTCTCCCTATTCAAGGCAACTTCACTATTACACAGATGACTCTTCCAGCAACCTAGTCTCCAACTTCCCTGGCTCAATTACAACTTTTATTCAAAGTCTGCTTTAGCACCTGTGCTTAGAACTTCAAACTTGCAGAAACAAAAAGAAAGAGACTGAATATTGAGCACTTGTGTACCTTTTCTGTTCTCCTTTTCTTAAGTTTCAAGCTTGACTGAATAGAGACAAGCTATCTGAAGACTCCTCATGTTGGATTGCAACCCAACCTTGGCCCAGCTCTTCATGATGTGTGGAAATGCCAAAAATTTCTCAGGAACTTCTAAACCTTTACTTCTTGGCCCCCCAACCTGTTCATATTTAGCAGCCAGTTTTGTAAATTACCTCACAAAGAACACAAAACTATCCAAGAAGATATTCCTTGAACTCATTCCTTAATTTTTCTGCATTTCTTTTATATTGTTAATCTTTCTTTTACAATGGTTTCTTTTCACAAATAGCATTTTTGCTTAATTAGTTGCTTTGAGTTCAGTCTATATTTTTTAAATACTCTATACACAGGAATCAGTTTGTAATGCACTGTAGGATATATAAAAGAGAATACAAAATAGCCATGGCAATCCCATAGCTAACAGTATTTCAAAAAAATTATTCTTGATCTGGTTTACAGATTAAAAAATCCTTCCTGGTTTTTTTTTTTTTTCTTTTTTCCTACATCTCCAAATAGTTTGAAATATTCACACTGCATTCAATGGTTCTCCTGAAACTCCTTAATCCATTACTCTTTGGCTTTAGACCCTATCACCAACTGAAACTATAAAGATGGTCAATAGCAACCTTCTTCTTTAAACAATCTACTGTCTTCTTTTTGGATATTGTTTTAGATTCTTCTTCTACTGCGCATGACACTATAGAACAAACATTATAATTAGCATTTTTTTTTTCTAGATTTCTGTAGTGGTTCATGTTCTTGAATATGCTATTACTGTACTGGCCACTCCTTCTCAGCTTCCCTACAGTTAACTTTTTGTTTTTACAACCCCCTCCACTGACACATTCTCCCTAAGCATCTATCTTTGACAGTGTTCCCTATATCAGATTTGGTGTTTTCTCTGGATTTTATCAACTTCCTTGTGAAGCTTCAAATATAACCTCTACAGATGTTTCCTTAAATCACCTTCTCAGTTCTGATTATTTACCTGTGTTAATCATTTGCAGTGTGACTGTCCATAGGGCATTTACAATCGGAAGTATGCCTTAATCTGTCAGTCAATGTGTTGCAACCTGAACTCATTATTTTCTCAGATGTTTTACTCACTTGTATTTGGCATCTCCATTAATTATATTAGTCCACACCATGTGGTAGAAATCATTTGCACCTTGCAATAAACATATTCCACATACAATTATCTGGTGTGTTTTCATTTTGAGTGTTTTATTTAAAAATAAATGTTTACCCTTTCTTTTCACTTGATGAAAGTCATATAATTTAAGAGATCAAGGAACTTAGAGATCATTAATTTGCTATTGTTTAGATGAGAAACCTGAGGCTCCCTGGGAGAAAGATGTCTCCTGGTTAATTAACGTATAAGTCAGGTTTAAAGCAAGATCCCCTTAGTACTAATCTAACGATGTTAATGTTCTTTCTACTACCATAGTTTATGAACCCGCTTCCTACCTTCCCAAGGATCCTCTATCTGATCTTCCAGTGCATTC
This sequence comes from Dugong dugon, assembly GCA_030035585.1. Lineage (NCBI taxonomy): Eukaryota > Metazoa > Chordata > Mammalia > Sirenia > Dugongidae > Dugong > Dugong dugon. The sequence goes on along the minus strand of CM057460.1, from coordinate 35,311,735 downwards.
CTACTATTGATTTATCAGTCATTTATCTGATGCCTCTTAAATGCCATAGATTGATGTAGTCTTACCATATTACACATCGAATAATTTTATTACATGACGAAGAAAATTAATGACTCCATGATTTTTGTGATGAAGTTCAAATTACTTAGAAAGTCACGTACAATGTTTTGGGACCTGGTCCCAACTCTTGTTTTCATTTTCATTTTCTATTATCCTTCCATGTGTCTATATTCAAGCCTCATTATTAATCTGTTCTTAAATGACACCATGAAATTTCACAGCCTACTGATTTTACATACATCCTTCTCTCAAGGTCAAATGCCTTTCATTCAAATCTACAAAACAGTCTCCCTTTCTTGCTTCAAAATTGAAGAGTGGACATTGTTATAACAACATGGATACAAGATCATGCTTTGGAATTACGCAGTTCTGGGTTTAAATCCTGGCCTTAACACTAGTAATGTGACCTTACATGACTATTGTAACAATGCTGACCAAAAAAAAATATTACTGTTGAGTCAATTCATAACAACCTTATAGGACAGAGTAGAACTTCCCATAGGGTTTCCAAGGCTGTAATTTTTTATAGAAGCAGGTTGACACATCTCTCTCCAACTAGTGAGCAACTAGTGAGTTTGAACCACTGAACTTTTGGTTAGCAGCCTAGTGCTTAACCACTATGTCACCACGGATTCAACAATGCTGAGTGGGAGTTTAATTACTGGTAAAATGGGTTTACTATTTACCTGGACAGAGTAGAGGAAACAAGACAAAGCGTGTAAAAAACCTAAATTTGATATTACTATTAGAAGTAGAACTGAAATGTAAAGAAGAATAAAAGAAAGCAGGATTAAAAGAGGAGGAGGAAAAGGTTGTTATAGTGTGTATGTTCCCTTCCCTTTGTTAAAATTCTTATTTTCTTTCTCTTATCCCCACTTTATTTTTTGTAGCCTATTTTTATAGAAGGTTTTATGGATTGTGCTTGACAAGTACATGTGTCACACCTGTTTTGTCATCAATGATTTTAAATTCAAGGAGAGTATTTTACTCAAATTTGAATTCTCTTTAATGCTTAATATATCATCTTGTATACATCTTGCACACTCAGTAAATATTGAAATAATTAAACAAGGCTGTTGTTGTTGTTGTTAGGTGCCATTGAGTCAATTCTAACTCATGGAGACCCTATGTACACAGAATGAAACACTGCCTGATCCTGTACCATTCTCACAATTGTTGTTATGCTTGAGCCCACTGTTGCAGCCAATGTGTCAATACATCTCGTTGAGGGTCTTCCTCTTTTTCACTGATCCTCTGCTTTACCAAGCATTATGTCCTTCTCCAGGGACTGGTCCCTCCTGATAACATGGCTGAAGTATATGAGACCAAGTCTCACCAAACTCACTTCTGAGGAGCATTCTGGCTATAAAACCAAGTGGCTCTCATAAAAGGTTCTAGGAATTCATGGGATGTCTTAGGAAGAGAGTGATCACAACACAGGATCAGTCTCTCAGTTTACACAGTAAGAATACTTTCTACTCTACATCATGGTCTCTGGTGCTAGATGTTAGAAGAAACCAACTAGAGCTGACAACAGAAGAAGGAGTAGTTGGCACAGTCTCTGTTTTGCTATTGATTTTTGGTTGTTAGGCAACACATTTCTTAGATTTCTCAACTGAATGAAGATAAAAATATTAAATCAACATAGACTAATGCTTTAAGCACAAATATGAGAAATGAAGGCCCACAAATGCACTAATTTGTGTAAATAAGATTGCATTTGCTGAAATTAACAATTACTGATAGCTCTAGAAACAGGCTGTGCTTATTTCATGCATATGTACCTGAATTTGGTGCATATAAAATATGCATTTTAACATATGAAAATGAAATTTGGTGTTAGAATTAATACCCTTGTGCTTTTCTTTAATGAAATTTGGTGCTTAGAAAATATCTTTGAGATTTAGACACAAATCCCACTTTTTATAGCTTCAAAATATATTATGCTTAAAATATGATTGACTGATAATTATAAGAACTCATATTGTGTGGGAGTTGCCATCTACAGTCTCTTCAATTTAAGTATGTGCAATTTAAGGATACAAAAATAAAAGGAGATTGTATATATTCAAGAAAAATTCTCCCAAGTAAAAATCTTTTGAATTGCAAATAGGAGAAGCAACGTGTTTTTTGAGCGAAATATTAAGGATCTGTATAGACTAATGTAATATTTGGAAAAATAAATATATTTAAAACAATAGTCTTAAAGAATGATAAAAATGCTAAATACCATCTCTTATGAATTGAATTGTGTCCCCCCAAAATATATATTGAATTCTTGGTCCTTGTACCAAAGGATCTGATCCTGTTTGAAAATAGGGTATTTCTTTTGTTATGTTAATTAGGTCACATAAGTGAAGGGAGGATCCTAATCCTAATCACTTTTGAGTTACAAAAAGACTAGAATAGAGTCAGAGACCCACACATGGGGGAAGACAAAAGCTATGTGAGGATAGTCTACAACTCAAAGAAATCTAAGAAAACAAGGAATGCCAGGGGTTACTGACAAGGAACTAACCAACACGGTTAGACCCCAATTTGAACTTTCAGCCGCCAGCACTCTGAGGAAATCAGTGTCTCCTATTTAAAGTCGCCCACTTGTAGTGTTTGTTATAGCAGTACTAAGTTACTAAGACATCATCTTTTATCGTTGTCTCCAGGTGACAATTTATATGTGTTTGTCTTGTTTAATGGAAGTGTTCAGCTTCATTGTGAAGCAGTCAAACTCGATTGGTAGAATACATTTAAATAAAACTTACATACTTATAAAAAAGTCTGATTAAAATACTTATTTTCTTAATTGGGTTCAAGTTATTTCTTCAGAAACTTCGTTAATAGTAAATTATTTTTCTTCAACAAGATACTGACCTCTTAGATCATAAGTAATTTCTTACAGCTTGCCAAGTATTTTCACGTTAATTATCTTACTTGAGCAATGACACATTCATGTAATGGAATCTTCTATTTACGGATGTGGAGAACATAAAGCCCAAAGCAGTTAACTGATTTGACCAAAGCTACAAAACTGCTAAGTGGTAAGACTAAGATTTGGAATCATATTTTATGACTTACCATAACTGTTTGTTTATTCAGTCTTTCGTTTGTTCCACAAGATCTTTTTGTGTTGGGATTGCAAGAAGGAAATAAAACAGATGACGTCAATGGTCTCATGGAATTTACATGCTAACGAGAGAAGAAAGATAATAAACAAATATCTTCAAATAGAAAATAGTTCCATAAACATAATAAAACTAGGTAATACGATCGAGAGTGAAGTATGAAGACTAGGGTTATTTTTAGGTAAGAGAGGCTCAAAAGACTGCTTTGGGCTGAGATGCCATTAATGAAATAAAGCCAACCATGCCAAGATCTAGAAGAGGGAAAATTTTAGTTCATTTTGTCTTATGTACAAATGTTTCAGATACTCATGGCATATTTATCTTATTGATTTGCTTTGTGTATAATCTAACAGGATGGTGGATAGTATTATTCACAAACACATTTTCTACAAGTGAGCAAAAATATGTAGTGTGCTTCTTTATCACATAGTGCAGTATGGTTAGGTTAGGCTTCAAAATTATTGTCTCTATCTCTGACAGAAACTTGCTATGCTTTAGACATGTTAATATGACTAGAATTAATTTTAATGAACAATTTCAACTAAGATGTTTGGGATTCACACTATTTTCTACAAACGTAGTATGATATCAGGGTATCCACACAAATCTTTGCTGCCAATTTCCTTAAATTGAATACCGGAAGGATTGTTTACAAAAGGTTAAATCACAGCATTATAGAACATAGCTTTGGAAGAAATTTCAGAGTCCATCTAGTCCAAATACTCACAAAGTGCAGATATGTATTGATTTTAGCAAATCAAATTACATTGCTTTCCAACAAAAATTGTTGATAACTTCTCAATCATCCTTAGTAAGAAACTCAGTCATTAACTAGAGTTTTAAGTTCACACATGGGAAGGGATTCGATGAATACATAGACAGGCCACTTCATATCTGCTTTCTTTGTAATAACCACTAAATCGTAAGAATAAAAAATAAGAACAAAAATAAAGTATTTTAAGTTAGTGAGGATAAGATGCCTTTCCATTGGGCAAAAAATTAAGACTACTTTTCTCTAAGCCTCAGTTTCCTCATTTGAAAAATAAGATTTATTCATTCTTTCCTCCTTTGGGCAAATATTAATAATATTGATTTATTCATCTATTTTTTGCCGAGCACAATGATAGGATTACAATATAATGAAAAAAGAGTATAGGCGGGATTTCTACTCTTAAAAATCTTACGTTCTGCTGACAGTGATAGATAAAACCTGTATAAATGAAAGCATGATTTAGACAAGTACTTACGAAGGAGCTAAACGGGTTTGTGTATTAGAGAACAGCAAATGTAAAAGACTGATCGGAGAAAAAGTTTAGGCTGCGAACTGGTTGATGTGAAGAGACAGGGAAGAATGTTATAAGGAAAAGGAACAGCAACAGGAAATTCCTAATGTGACAAAGATCTTAGTGTTTTCAGAGAAAGCCAGTGTGAATGGAAACTAGTGACCAAAGGCTGTGCCATGTAATGAGGTTGGAAATGATTGGAGGGCTCAGGTCAAGCATGGGGAGGTTTTAAATTTAATTCTAAGAAAAGGTAAAAAAATTAGATGGCTTAAACAAAAGGCTTTCATTTATAATACTAAGACAATTGCTAGAGAGTGGGTGGTAATGGATTAAAAAGGCAAGAGTGGAACTAGAAAGACCAATGATTGCATTACATCAGGGGATAGAAGTTAGTGTGGATGAAGAGGGTGGCAGCAGATATGAGATGTGGGTGGATTTGGAAACATTTTAAAGGTAGAATCAACTGAACTTGATATTTAATATAAGGAAAAGGAATTTATTAAACATGAACCCAAGTGTTCTGACTTTAGTAAATAAATGAATAATGGTATTAATCAGAAGAAAATATATTTGTGGATCTTTGTAAACATATATTAGGGAAGGTCTGTTAATCTTGGTAAGAAAAGACAAAAATCATTTTAAAAATAATAAATGTAAATACATAATATAGCTTAAAACTTATGCTTATTATACTTTTTTACATTAACTATTAGAGGAAAATCTACAAACTGATAAAGTAAAAGAAGCAACATTTATGGGAAATAAAGATTAATATGATGCTTTGGAAAGAAATCTAAGAATAATAAAGCAAATAGTCCAGTAAAATAGTGGACTGTGGTCATTATGGACAATTTAGAAAAGAAGAAATATAAATGATAGATATATTCTGCTTCATTGGAGATCAAAGCAATTGAATTTTTTTTACCAATAAAACTGTCAAAATAAAATCAAGAGAAATATCTGAGGCAAGACTGTGAAAAAAACAGTCATTTTATTCACTTTAGGAGTGAGGGTAAGTTTGATGCAACCGTTTGTAGCAAAAAAAAAAAAGTCAATATGTAGCAAATATAATTACAATCCTCCCCTTTGGCAGAGTAATTCCCATTCTATAACTTCTGCAATGAATAACTAATTGAGAGAGTGTGCAAAGATTACTTATACGATTGTGCTTTGTCTATAATAATAACACCTTGGAAACATCTGAATACTGATTTATAGAAAATTGGCCACATAAATCATCGTAAATTCATATTTTAAATAAATTTTTGGAGAATATCTGTTGATATATAAAGATATTCACTATATATTGTTACACGCACCTACACATTTACAAAACATTATACACATCATATTTATGTTTTGCTACATTCTGTGTAATAATATATAGATAAGGAGACCACATATGGATGGGATAGATTGATGGATAGGTAGACAGACAGATAGATATAGACAGATAGATAGACAGGCAGACAGATAGATGATCAGGTAAAGTTGAGGCAGAGACACAGAAATAAGTCTAGACATTTCAAATAGAGGGAAATTAGTACTGAGAATGGTTTACAAAGCAGTAGAAGAGTAAAAGAGAAGAAGGAAGAGGGTTGGGGTGGATGGTGGCACCTGGATAAAGGCTAATTTCCAGGAATGAGAAACAGCTAAAGCCCTTGTGGTAGGGGCCTGCAAACATGCATTTGCTGCTGAACTGTTGGAGACACAATTATGGTAGGTTCTGGATCCACTAAAGAGGAGCTGCTTCACCCAAACTAGAACCATCAAAAAGGCCAGAAGCCAATTCTGCTACCCCTACTCATCCCCAGCCCTTCTGTCATAGTGTAAGCAACCTCTGGCACTGGTGGCAACTGTCAAATGTCATGACCAGAAGGAAGAACGCCCTTGCTCCTTTTCACCCTTCCATTTCCTGCCAGTGCTTCTTGTTATCAGGAGTTAGCAGGAAGACAGCAGTGGGCTGGAAAAGAGATACATTGTGCAGATTATCCTGCCCAGAGCAAGGTGTAGAAGGGCAGTTGCAGGACTAAAGAACAATAGGTAAATAACCAGGAAAGACAGGCAGACAGACGGAAGGAAGGATATAAGATGGGGAGAAAGAGGGTAAGGGGAGAAGAAGATAGCAGAAAGGTAGGAAGGAAAAAGGAAAGAAGGAAGGGAGGGAAAGAGGGAGGAAGGAAGCAAAAGAGGAAGGTAAGGAGTGAAGGAAAGGGAGGGAGTGAAGAAGGAGGGAGAAGGAGAGGAGCATTCCTTAGAAGAGACGATGGCAGCGGGACTTCATCTCACTTACTTTGAATATGTTATCAGGAGGTACCAGTCCCTGAAGAAGGAAGAAAAATAAGTAAATAATGATTATCTCTGAAACCTTGTTAAAGGGTGATTTTTTTTTTTACTCCTTTTTTTTTTTTACAAAAAAAGATTTTTGTTTGTAATTTTTATATAGCAACAATGTATTTTTTGTTTTAGTAAGAAAAAAAGAAAATATATTGAATAATAAATAGATCACTGTGCTTACTGTGAAGTGATATAGCTTCCAGGTCTAGCTTTGCATTAAATCCTATAATTCTAAGTAATTGTCTCGTATCATTATCCATTTAATTTCCTTGCTTTACTATATATATATATATTTGTTGTTAATTGCCATCGACTCGGTTCTGACTCAAAGCGACCCTATGCACAACAGAAAAAAACACTGGCCTGTCCTGCACCATCTTCACAATCATTGCTATGTTTGAGCCCATTGTTGCAGCCATGGTGTGAATACATCTTGTCTAGGGTCTAGGATTTTTAACAATGCAATATCCCCTTGTTCTGTTCCAACAACTGCCTCTTGGCCTATGTACAGGTTCTGCAGGAGCACAATTCAGTGTTCTGGAATTCTCATTCTTCACAATGTAATCCATAATGTGTTGTGATCCACACAGTTTAATGCGTTTGTGTAGTCAATCAAACATAAGTAAACATCTTTCTTGTATTCTCTGCTTTCAGTCAAGATCCATCTGACATCACCAATGATATGTATTATTGTACTTCCTCTTCTAAATCCCAGTTAAAGTATTATAATGAAATGTGGAAAGACCTGGAGCTAGAAAACCAAAAGGGAAGAAAAAGCTCGGTATATCTCTAGCTGAAAGAATTGAAGAAAAAATTCAAGCACCCAGTTGCAATACTGAAGGATTGTATGGGCAAAAAGTGTATGATGGAAGAAGCCTCAAAACAATATGGAAGGAATCCATAGAGTCACTATACTGAGTTGGTCAAAGGTGAAACTAACTTTTAGATATTTAATACTATTTTGTTTTAAATCACACCTCCAAAGCTCTATGAATTGCAGTTTGTGATTATAGGTAAAGCCTGTAAAATTTTAAGTTACTGGAGCCTACAGCAGGAAGTCATTTTTTGACAGCTTAAACTATTCAAGGGTCAGAGAGAAATACTGAAGGTGCCCATGGAAGAGAGGCACGTCATGTTAGGAAAACAGAGACAAATCATTGACTTATTTGATACATCAGTAATTAGAAAGATGCTTATAGGATGAAATGGAGAAAATTTACAACTATTTTAAAAGACAAATCTGTCTTTCTCATGTAATCATGTAAAAAATAAATTGATCCATTCCAAATTACTCATTCAAACATTTAAACACTTTTTGCTGTGGTTATTGAATTTTTTAAAATAAAGCAGTTTATTAAAAGTAATTTTACTTATCCCAGTCTACCTGTGTTAATCCTTACCTTTTTCAGTAACGATGTATTTATCACAAATAAATACACTGCCCTGATATCAACACCATTTTAAATTACAATATCACATCTGCCCCCTACATTTTTTTACTTCTTTAGTAGTTAATATTTCCTCAGTATTTTCAGTAAATAATATTAATTATGTGGTAAGTAAGCAACGTGATAAACAATTTAAAATATTATCCCCATTTCACAGGTAAAGAAATTGAGGCTTGGATAGGTTAACTCACTTGCCCGATTTAATTTATTTGGGAAGTGGTTTGGCAGGACTTTAAATCCAATATATTTACTTTTCAGATTTGAAACTTCCAAATTTTCATGGCAACCATAATGAGACATATACTTTCTATTAGATATTAAAGGTAATTTTTTATATTAGGAATTTAACAGTTATAATAATTACAGAAACTTTAGTTTTTAAATCATATTAACAAGATATAGAACCTGGGACAAGTATAGATACTTATAATTGGCCTTATCTCTTGGCAAATGACAGGAAATATTGACATTTTTTATTTGTATGGTTGGCATAGTTTCAATTATGTAAACTGTGTTTGTTCATATATGGGGGGCAACATGTGATGAAATTTAGGTTAGGAGAGGTGATATGGGTGATTTTATTATTGTTGTCATTGTTATTAATTTTATTTTTCTTTAATGTTACAAATAAAATGAAAATATCAATAGAAGCAACAAGCATGCTGACCTTATCTGACTTTATTTTCTAATGTTAAATAAATATTCAGAGAGAGAGACAGAGAATTTTATTTTTGTTATAGCCAAAAAGAAACTTTTCAGTGCTTTAAAATTTACTTTTTTCCATCACACTTGAGCACATACATACATGCTATTGCAGTAAACATTGCTCCATTTTTTTGTGGCATATGACACAGGCTGGAAGAAAGTTTATTTTGTTTTCACATTTTCTGGTCATATGAAACCGAACTCAAGGCAAATCTCCTCTGAGCTGTTTTGTTGTTTTGTTACTACTGTCGGCTTCAAGGTTCTCGGTACACTGCTTGATGACCAAAGACAATAACCCTGAGTTGGAGCCAGAAGACTTTCTTATTGCTCACCTGGACCTGTGAACAGGAAGCTTCGTCTTTTTCTATGTGGGTTCCAAGAACCCTACTCCCAACAGTTGTAACCTGCTGAGTGAATTTATACTGAAACTTGACATACTGGGAAACATAACTAGATCTCAGAGGCAATATCCAGAGACCTATAAAGGAAACACATGATACTGAAATTCAGAGTGCTTGTACTTTCCTACAGCGCTGGGCATTTACAGGACCCATAGATCATAATGCTTAACAATACAGTCTTGAGAGCTTAGTGTCAGTGCTGACAGGCAAAAGAGTCTCTGTCGATACCAGCAGTGTAGAAAAAAGAAGATCCCCCGTTTATTTCCATATCTCTTTTCAGATCATTGAAATGGTTCTTTAGAGGCAAATAATATCACATTTACTCATTCTTCAGTGATATTAAACAAACAAACTAAAAACCTTGGCTTTTCTATATATTTAGTAGAAGAATAACAAAATGGAAGAAGGAAGAGGAACTGGAAGAGGACAAGGAAGAGGAAGAGGAGAGGAAGGTGGATACAGAATTACTGATTTTGCCACTAATGTGAAAACGTCTAATTTGTAGATAAACATGGCAAGGTACATGCCTTTCCTTTGTCTATAAGTCATTCCCTTTCTGGAGGAAAAAAAAAAAATTGGTTGGGTTGATTAATTTCAATTTTGGCTGAGTCCAGTACTAATAAGCTGTAACACCTGACTTCTTGGAAACCATTATAATGCTATGTAAACCAGGAATGATCCTTTAAGAGTTCTGTAGCTCAGCGTGGACTTATTTAGAAACTGGATATTTTAGGTACTTGAAAAAAATCAGTGTTTATGTCTTTCTGTGGACTAGTGCTGATTTTCATGGCTAATGATGAAGTAAACATTTTGGAACATTTATGATATGCTCAGAGGCCATTCTAGAATTATTTGACAGTATTTCTTTGTTTTAGTCCTCTGCTTGTGGGCTCTTGTCTCTGTTGTATACGTCTGAACAGATCTCAAGCCCACTTTTTCTTGCAACGTATGTGTAAGATATTGACCACAAGGCAGTATTTATTCTGACTCCTTTTTGCTCTCCTAGGGCAGATATGCTAGGTCATGGTGAGCTTCACTCATAGTACATTACTGCATTTAAGACTGTTAAAATGGACAGGTCCTGCTGTATTTTTTAATAGCACATTTCCCAACAATTCAACACATTTTTAGACAATGTGTCTCAGAGAAACTTTGTAAATATTAATAAGTCTGGGAAATTTGCTTAGAAATCTTGGTGTGACTTGAGATAAATAACAGCCACAAATTGATTTTTTTCTATGATTTTGTTTCTTTCTTAAAATAGTGAAAGTAAGAAAGAAACATATTAAATGTAGGGTGAGGATTAAGGGGTTTGCAGGGCTATAAAAGAGGAAGTGATAAAGTTTACTATTACACTGGGTAGCATGAACTAAAGGAGCATATCAATTCAGTCGAGTACAGTTAGTATGTTTTGACAGATTTAATATTTCAGGTCAATATATTGGACCATGTGACACAAGTATCCATCTAAAAGAAGTAAGGCAGTCAGAAGTTATATCAACTTTGGTGGTGATATTTCATTCTTTTTTGAACAGAACAATTACAGGGCAGTGATGATAAATTACTGAGAATTCTTATATTAAAGTCTTCTCTGTTTGGCTATGTAGTATGTACTTTTTATTTGTGTGATATAGTTTTCTTTCCCAGGAGCTGTGTAAAGGGGTGCCAATGAGCTTAACAGTAGGTGAATCCAACATATTTCACCTGGCAGTGACTGGAATGGTTTAGAGTCTTTTCAGCATAAAACGTTGAAGTGGATGCCAATAAAATCAAACATACCAAAATTTTTGTCACATTCTCAATAAGGTGGAATGAAATTGATACTGGCATTTATCATGAACCTACTTGAATCAGTATTCCACTAAGGAGTTTCCTTAGAGTGTTTTAGCCAATTTAGGTAAGATTGTGATTGGGATTAAATTAATTGAGATAGTGTCTTAAAAGTGCTGAGCATAAAGTCTGATGCATAAAAAAGAACAAATATCTATCTAGGAATTTATCTTTGTCTTGTTGTTGTTGTTAGGTGCTGTGAAGTTAGGTCCCACTTGTAGCGACCATATGTACAACAGAACAAAACACTACCTGGTCCTGCACAATCTTTGCTATATTTGAGCCCTTTGTTGCAGCCATTGGGTCAATCCGTCTCACTGAGGGTCTTCCTCTTTTTCACTGACCCTCTTCTTTACCAAGCATGATGTCCTTCTCTAGGAACTTGTTCCTCCTGATAATATGTCTGAAGTATTTAAGACTAAGTCTTGCCATCCGTGCTTCTAAGAAGCATTCTGACTGTACTCTTCCAAGATAGATTTGTTCATTCTTCTGGCAGTCCATGGTATATTCAATATTCTTCTCCAACACCATAATTCAAATGCATCAATTCTTCTTTGATCTTCCTTATTCATCATCCAGCTTTCACGTGCATATAAGGAGATTGAAAATACCATGGCTTGGGTCAGGCACACCTTAGTCTTCAAGGTGACATTTTTGCTTTTTAACACTTTAAAGAAATCTTTTGCAGCAGATATGCTTAATGCAATGCATCATTTGATTTCTTGACTGCTGCTTCTGTGGGTGTTGATAGTGGATCCCAGTCCAATGAAATCTTTGACAACTTCAAACTTCTCTCTGTTTATCATGATGTTGCTTATTAGTCCAGTTGTGAGGATTTTTGTTTTCTTTATGTTGAGGTGTAATCCATACTGAAGGCTGTAGTCTTTGATCTTCGTCAGTAAGTGCTTTTCTTTGTCTTAGCATGTATAATTAGTGTATTCTAGAATAGAAGGGTTTGAAACTCAGAGAGCTTAAAAGACTTCCCCAACATTGTATTGCTAATGCAACTTTTTATGTGACTACAAATTCCTCCAGCTATTTATGATCTTAAACAATCATACTCTGTGAAACAATTCTCTCTAGTTAGGTAGGAACACTTATGCCGTGTTCTTGTGAAATAGTGGCAAGGAATATTACTATTTATATTTGTTCTAGAATGTGAAAAACTTTGCTTTGTAATTTATTTTCCTTCTGTTAATAATGAACATGATGTTGAAATTTTTTTTTTAAATATCCACAGTCCAGAGATTTATAATGAAGATATATTTGCTTTAATGTGGTCATCTGTCAAACAGTGGTTCATAGTGATGTTTAACAGGTTGTGGATAAGCATGGCTAACATATGACTAGTTTTCTGTCATCTAGCACATTGACAGGATCATCTTGAAAAATAAATTCGAGGTCTGAAAATTTGGTTAGAAGAGAGAGGGCATGTTACCGTACATGACGAATTGGTACTTTGGTTCAAGCAGGAGATTGATTGACCTATAGATTTTTCTTAAAACACTAATGTCCAATGCTGCAGGCATACAGAAGCATTAAGTTATCAAGATGGATAGGCAGGGAGTACTTATTTTCCTTGGTTCTACTTTCTTTAAGATAAATGTAGTAGTGGAGAAGCAAAGAGAGCAAAGGGCATTGAACAGTTCCAGGAAGATGAATTTGTCAGATTTTAGCTAACAGAACATAAAGGCAAACTTTTTAAACTCCTTCTGTTTTTCTGCAGTAGAAAACAAAATCTTCTAAATATATTAATTCTTTTTCTCTACAGGATAAACAATTGATAATTTTTTGAACATTCTCTTCTTTTCATCACTATTTGGTTAGTATTTTGTTCGTGCTCCCTTGCATTATAAACAGTCTATAAAAAAAAAAGAATATCAGGGATAATCAATCCTTACTTGGACAAAAATTCGGTCTCAGTAAATTCCACCCAGACTGAGGATGATTTTCAAATTTTCTTGGTAAATAAAATATTAATACATTTATAGCCATATTAATGAAGAAGTTAAGTTAAAGGCATACAAATAAATTACTTACATGGTGATGGTTGAATATAAATCACTACTTACTAGAGAACTGATCTGTGTCACGTTTCTTCTACAAACACCATAGTCTTCTCTATCAGTTATCCATTGGCACAATAATGCTGAATATGAAAGCACCTCAAAATTACCTCTATTTTTCTTATAATATTGTTAGAGCTCACTCATACCAGTCATCTGCTTGTGAGGTAGGAGGCTCTGCTTAACTTGGTTGGGTTTCCTCAACTGGTTTGGGGTGAGTTGAGTATCAGGTGTCTTTCTATTTTCTCAGCTTTTCTGGTCATAGTCCCTCATCTTCCAGCGGACTGTTGTTGTTAGGTGGCATCTAGTCAGCTCTGATTCATGGCAACCTTATGCATAACAGAATGAAACATTGCCTAGTCCTGCATCATCTTCACAGTTGTTGGTATGCTTGAGTCTGTAGTTTAGAAGCGTCTAACTCATTGAGGGTTTTCCTCATTTCCAATGACCCTCCACTTTACCAGTCACACTGTCCTTTTCTAGTAATTGGTCTTTCCTGATTAAGTGTCCAAAGCAGGTGAGATAAGGTCTTGCCATCCTCACTTCTAAGGAGAATTCCGGTTGTATTTCTTCTAAGACTGATTTGTTCATTCTTCTGGCAGTCCATCAATATTTTTCACTGATACCACAGTTCAAATGCATCAATTCTTCTTCTGTATTGTTTTTCATTGTCCAGATTTTGCATGCATATAAGGTGATTTGAAAGACCATGGCTTGGTCAGGGGCACTATAGTCATCAACATGACATCTTTGCAGATTTGCCCAATGCAATATGTCATTTGATTTCTTGACTGATGTTTCCATAGATGTTGGTTGTTGGTCCAGCAGACTAACCTAGGATTAGAGAAGAAAAAGATCTAAGAGAGAATAGAAGTATGCAAGACTTCTTGAGTCTTAGATCAGGAACTATCACAATATCACTGCTGCCACATTCTACGAGACATAGTAATTCATAAAACCTACTCAGATTCATGTCAGGGAGCAATACATTCTACCTCTTGATGGGAGAAGCAGCAAAGTTACATTGAAAAAGTATAGATTCAGGGAGAGATAGAGGATTGGGGTATATTCTGCAATCAATCTGTTGTATTGATCCTCTTTGCTTATATGAACAGAGTTATCATCACTTGATGCTAGAGATCACATGACAGAATTTCAAAAGACCAAAGACTTATTCACCTTTTTCCAACAACATAAAGAATGACTATACACTTGGACATTAACAGGTGGAACACAGGAATCTTTGGAAAGATACTATGGAAAAGCTCAATATCCTCAGTCATAACAAGGCCAGGGGCTGACTGCAGAACAAACCACCAACTGCTCGTATGCAAGTTCAAGTTGAAACTGAAGAAAATTAGAATAAGTCCACGAGAGCCAAAGTATGACCTTGAGTATATTCCACCTGAATTTAGAGGCCATCTCAAGAACAGATTTGACATGTTGAACACTACTGACTGAAGACCAGAAGAGTTGTGGAATGACATCAAGGACATCATACATGAAGAAAGCAAGAGGTCATTAAAAAGAGAGTAAAGAAAGAAAAGACCAAACTGAATGTCAGAAGAGACTCCAAAACTTGCTCTTGAACATCAAGCAGCTAAAGCAAAAGGAAGAAATGATGAAGTAAAAAAGCTCAACAGAAGATTTCAAAGGGCAGCTCCAGAAAACAAAGTAAAGTATTATAATGACATGTGCAAAGACCTGGAGATAGAAAACCAAAAGGGTAGAATACCTTCCCAATTTCTTAAGCTGAAAGGATTTAAGAAAAAATTCAAGCCTCTAGTTGCAATTTTGAAGGCTTCTATGGGGAAAATATTAAAGGATGCAGGAAGCATCAAAAGAAGATGGAAGGAATACACAGAGTCACTATATCAAAAAAAAGGAGTCGATGTTCAACCATTTCAGGAGGTAGCATATGATCAGGAACCGATGGTACTGCAAGAAGAAGTCCAAGCTGCACTGAAGACACTGGAAAAAAAACAAAGCTCCAGGAATTGACGGAATACCAACTGAGATGTTTCAATAAATGGATACAGCACTGGACGTGCTCCCTCGTCTATACCAAGAAATTTGGAAGACAACTACTTGTCCAACCAACTAGAAGAGATCCATATTTATGCCTATTCACAAGAAAGGTGATCCAATGGAATGCGGAAATTGTCGAACAATATCAATGTCACACGCAAGTAAAATTTTATAGGGCTACAGCAGTATATCGACAAGGAACTGCTGGAAATTCAAGCCTGATTCAGAAGAGGACGTGGAACCAGGGATATGATTGTCGATGTCAGATGGATCCTGGCTGACAGCAGAGAATATCAGAATGATATTTACCTGTGTTTTATTTACTATGCAAATGCTTTCGACTGTGTGGATCATAACAAATTACGGATAACATTGCGAAGAATGGGAAATCCAGAACACTTAATTGTGTTCATGAAGAACCTGTACAAAGATCAACAGGCAGTCGTTCAAACAGAACAAGGGGATACTGTGTGGTTTAAAGTCAGGAAAGGTATGTGTCAGAGTTGTATCCTTTCACCATACCTGTTCAAACTCTATGCTGAGCAAATAATCTGAGAAGCTTGACTATGTGAAGAATGGGGCATCAGTATTGGAGGAAGATTAATTAAGAACCTGTGTTATGCAGACGACACAATCTTGCTTGCTGAAACTGAAGAAGACTTGAAGTACTTACTGATGAAGATCAAAGACCACAGCCTTCAGTATGGATTACACCTTAACATAAAGAAAACAAAAATCCTCACAGCTGGACCAATAAAAAACATCATGATAAATGGAGAAAAGATTGAAGTTGTCAAGGATTTTATTTTACTTGGATCCACAATCAACACCCATGGAAGAGGAAGTCAAGAAATCAAAAGATGCATTGTATTGGGCAAATCTGCTGCAAAAGACTTTGTTAAGGTGTTGAAAAGCAAAGATGTCACCTTGATGACTAAGGTGTGCATGACCCAAGCCATGAGGTTTTCAGTCACCTCATATGCATGTAAAAGCTAGATAATGAATAAGGAAGACTGAAGAAGATTTTACGCCTTTGAATTATGGTGTTGGCGATCAATGTTGAATATACCATGGACTATCAAAATAATAAAAAAATCTGCCTTGGAAGAAGTGCAAGCAGAATGCTACTTGGAAGCAAGGATGGTGAGACTACATCTCGCATACTTTGACATTGTATCAGTAGAGATCAGTCACTGGAGAAAGACATCATTTTTTTTTTCTTTTTTTTTTTTTATTGTACCTCAGGTGAAGGCTTACAGAATAAACAGTTTCTCATGAAACGGTAGTACACATACTGTTTTATAACATTGGTTAACAACCCAACATGTCAACCCTCTAACTTCTCAACCTATATTTTTTTTGGTGAAAACACACATAGCCAAAGATACACCATTTCAAAAATTTCTACATGCACCATTCAGTGACATTGACTATGCTCTTCCAATTGTGCTATTATTCTCACTTAAGATGAAGGCTTACAGAACAAAATAGTTTGTCATTTAACAGTTACTACAAATGTTGCCCTAAGACAAAGGTTAACAATCTCACAACACATCAACAATATCCTTACCCAACCATGGGTTCCCTATCACCACCCTCCTTGTCCCCTTCTGCCTTCTGGCCCTTTTCACTGGGCTACTGTACCTCGTTAGTCTCATTTGGTTTTATGGAGCTGTCCACTCCCAGGCTGAACGGTGAACCTTGGAGAAAACTTCACCACTGAGCTAAAAGGGTGTCTGGGGGCCATACTCTCAGGGTTTCTCCAGTCTCTTTTAGGCCAGTAAATATGGTCTTTTTTTTTTTGTGAGTTAGCATTATGTTCTACATCCTTCTTCAGCTCTGTCCAGAACCCTCTGTTGTGATCTTGGTCAGAGCAGTCAGTGGTGGTAGCCAGGCACCATCTAGCTGTACTGGACTCAGTCCGGTAGACGCCTTGGTAGCTGTGGACAATTAGTCCTTCGGACTAATCTTTTCCTTGTAGCCTGTTCTCTTCATTCTCCCTTGCTCCCAAAGGGATGAGACCAGTGGAGTATTTTAGATGGCTGCTCGCAGGTTTTTAAGACCCCAGACACTACTCACCAAGGTAGGATGTAGAGCATCGTCTTTATAAGCTGTGTCATGCCAATTGAGCTAGATGCTCCCCGAGACCGTGGTCCCCACAGCCCCCCACCCAGGAATTCAGTCCCTCAGGGAGTTTGGATGTGTCTATGGGGCTTCCATGACCTTTCCTTGTACAAGTTGTGCTAGTTTCCCCTGTATTGTGTACTGTCTCACCCTTCACCCAAGATACCACTGATCTATTGCCTATTTAATATTTCCCCGCTACCCCTCCCATCCGTGGTAACCTGTGGGGATATGTGCCATTAAAATATGGATGTATAAAGGCCTCTATGCTGCACAACATGTTGAGACTTGTCCCCAACATGTTGAGACTTGTCACGACTTGTTTTTCCAAACCTGTTACTGATTGGCTTGTTTACCTGAATTCCTCCTCCCTTGCCCACAGCCAAAGCCTATTGTTCTGTTATTTGCTTCACTGTTTGCTGTATTGACCATAAAATAAACTCCTGGGACTGAGGCCAAGGTTCGACTCCTCAGAGTGACACTCCTGGCCACACTTCTCTGTAAGAGTTGTGGCATTGGTTATTGTCTCCGCCACCCCAACAACCATTGCTGCTGCAGCAGTAACCAACAAAGATTGTTACATTTTGTGTGTGAACTTTTTCATGGGTTTTTACAATAGAGGTCTCATAAAATATTTGTCCTTTTGTGATTGACTTATTTCACTCAGCATAATGTCCTCCAGTTTCATCCATGTTATGAGACACTTCACAGATTCATCACTGTTCTTTATCGTTGCATAATACTCCATTGTATGTATGTACCATAGTTTGTTTATCCATTCATCTGTTAATGGGCATCTAGGTTATTTCCATCGTTTTACTATTGTGAACAATGCTGCCATGAACTTAGGTGTGTATATGTCTATTAGAGTGACGACTCTTATTTCTCTAGGATATATTCCTAGGAGTGGAATTGCTGGATCAAATGGTATGTCTATTTCTAGCTTTCTGAGGAAACGCCATATCATTTTCCAAGAAGGTTGTATCATTTTGCATTCCCACCAGCAGTGCATAAGAGTTCTGATCTCCCCGCAGCCCCTCAAACATTTGTTATTTCCAGTGTTTTTGATTCATGCCAGTAATGCCAGGGTGAGATGGTACCTCACTGTGGTTTTAATTTGCATTTCTCTAATGGCTAGTGATCGCGAGTATTTCCTCATGTATCTGTTGGCGATCTGAATGTCTTCTTTAGTGAAGGGTCTGTTCATCTGCTTTGCCCATTTTTAATAGGATTGTTTGTCTCTTTGTTGTAGAGGTGTTGGATTTTCTTGTAGATTATGGAGATTAGACCTTTGTCTGACTTGTAATGTCCAAAAATTTTTTCCCTATCTGTAGGTTCTCTTTATACTCCTTTGGAGAAGTCTTTTGAAGAGCATAGGTGTTTGATTTTTTGAAGATCCCAGTTATCTAGCATATCTATTGGGGTTTGTGCATTGATGGTTACGGTTTATCCTGTTAATGCCGTGTATTAAGGCCTAAAGTTTTGGTCCTATTTTTTCTTCTATGAACTTTATAGTTTTAGGCTTTATATTCAGGTCTTTGATCCTTTTTGAAGTGGTTTTTATCTACGGCATGGCATGAGGTATCAGTACTGTTTCATTTTTTTGCAGATGGATATCCAGCATTGCCAGCACCATTAGTTAAAAAGACTGTCTTTTCCCCATTTGATAGACTTTGGGCCCTTGTCGAAAATCAGGTGACCGTAGGTGGATGGATTTACATCTGAGTTCTCAATTCTGTTCCATTGGTCAATGTGTCTGTTGTTGTACCAGTACAAGGCTGTTTTGACAACTGTAGCTGTATAATAGGTTCTGAAGTCAGGTAGTGTGAGTCCTCCAACTTCATTCTTCTTCTTCAGTAGTGCTTTACATATTTGGGGCTTCTTCTTTTCCACATAAAGTTAATGATTAGTTTTCCCATCTCTTTCAAGAATGTTGCTGGTATTTGGATCGGGATTGCATTGTATTTGCAAATTGCTTTGGGTAGAATTGTCATTTTCACAATGTTGAGTCTGCCTATCCATGAGCATGGTATGTTTTTCCGTTTATGTAGATTGTTTTGGGTTTTATGCAGAAGTGTTTTGTGGTTTTCTTTGTATAGATCTTTTACATCCCTGTTCAGATTTATTCCTAAGTATTTTATCTTTTTAGGGGCTCTTGTAAATGGTATTGTTTTCCTGATCTCCTTTTCATCATTCTCCTTATTGGAGTATAGGAATCCAATTGATTTTTGAATGTTTATCTTGTATCCTGCTACTCTGCTGAAACTTTCTATTAGTTCCAGTAGATTTCTCATGGAGTCTTTAGGGTTTTCTATGTATAGTATCATATCATCTGCAAACAAGGAGAGTTTAACTTCTTCATTACCAATTTGGGTGCCCTTTATTTCTTTTTCTTTCCTTTTTGTTCTAGCTAGAATTTCCAGCACAATGTTAAATAGGAGTGGTGATAAAGGGCATCCTTGTCTTCTTCCTGTTTTCAAGGGGAATGTTTTCAGCCTCTCTCCATTAAGAATGATGTTGGCCATTGGTTTTGCATAGATGCCCTTTATTAGGTTGAGAAATTTCAGTTCTATACATATTTTATTGAGAGTTTTTATCAGGAATGGGTGTTGGACTTTGTTAAATGCCTTTTATGCATCTATTGAGATGATCATGTGATTCTTTTCTTTCCTTTTATTTATGTGGTGGATTATATTGATTGATTTTCTAATGTTGAACCATCCTTGCATACCTGGTATGAATCCTACTTGGTTGTGGTGTATTATTTTTTTGATATGATGCTGAATTCTACTGGCTAAAATTTTGTTCAGAATTTTTGCATCTATATTCATGAGAGATTTTGGTCTATAATTTTCTTTTTTTGTGACATCTTTGCCTGGTTTTGGTATCAGCATTATGCTGGCTTCATAGAATGAATTTGGAAGTGTTGCTTCCTCTTCTACGCTCTGAAATAGATTGAGTAGTACTGGTACAATCTCTTCGGTAAATGTTTTGTAGAATTTTCCCGTGAAGCCATCTGGGCCAGGGCTTTTTTTGGTTGGGAGTTTTTTTTAATTACCTTTTCAATCTGTTCTCTTGTTATGGGTCCGTTCAGATTTTCAACATCACTTTGTTGTGGTTTGGGTAGGCCTTGTGTTTCTAGAAAAGTATCCATTTCCTCTAGGTTTGCAAATTTGTTGGAGTATGGTTTTTCATAATATTCTGTTATAATCATTTTTATTTCAGTTGGTTCTGTTGTAATATCCCCTGTTTCATTTCTTATTCGGGTTATTTGTGTCCTCTCCTGTTTTTGTTTTGTCAGTCTGGCCAGTGGTTTGTCGATTTTGTTGGTTCTTTCAAAGAACCAACTTTTGGTTTTGTTGATTCTTTGTATTATTTTTCTGTTCTCTATTTCATTTATTTCCTTTCTTCCGGAAATTGTGGGCTGTTTTGCTGTTCTCTTGCTATTTGTTTGAGTTCTGTAGTTAATGTTTTGATTTTGTCCCTTTCTTCTTTTTTGATAATGTGCATCTATTGCTATAAATTGTCCTCCGAGGACTGCCTTTGCTGGGTCCCAAAGGTTTTGGTATGATGTGCTTTCATTCTCATTTGATTCTATGAATTTTTTGATTCCATCTCTGACTTATTCTATTACCCATTGATGTGTAAGCAGAGTATTATTCAGTTTCCATGTAGTTGATTTTTTTTCCTTGCTTTTTCTATTGTTAATTTCTACCTTGATGGCATTGTGGTCAGAGAAGATACTTTGAATTACCTCAACGTTTGGGATCTTGTTGTGGATTGCTCTGTGGCCTAAGATGTGGTCTATTCTGGAGAACATTCCCTATGCATTGGAAAAGAATGTGTGCTTTGCAGCAGTTGGATGTAGTGTTCTATATATGTCTATGAGGTGAAGTTGGCTGATTGTGCCCTTTAGGTCTTCTGTATCTTTGCTGAGTTTCTTCTTAGTTCTTCTGTCCTTTACTGAGAGTGGTGTGTTGAAGTCTCCTACTATTATTGTGGAACTGTCAGTTTCTCTTTTCAGTGTTGTTAGAGTTTGTTTTATGTATTTTGGAGCCCTGTCATTGGGTGCATAGATGTTTATTATGGTTATGTCTCCAGGGTGGATCATCCCCTTAATCATTATATAGTGTCCTTCTTTGTCTTTTATGGTAGATTTTGTTTTAAAGTCTATTTGTCTGAGATTAGAATTGCCACTCCTGCTCTTTTTTGGTAGTTGTTAGCTTGATATATTTTTTTCCAACCTTTGACTTTTAATAAATTCACATCCTTGTTTCTCTGGTGTGTCTCCTGTAGACAGCATATTGATGGATCCTGTTTTCTTATCTATTCTGTCACTCTCTGTCTCTTTATGGGTGCATTGAGACCTTTTACATTCAGTGTAATTATTGATAGATGTGAGTTTATTGCTGTCATTTTGTAGTGCTTTTTTTTGTGGTGCTGAAGTTTTCTTTGTTCTTCTTTCTCTCTTGTGCTGAGTTACTTTTGTTTGTGGATTTTTTTTTAATTTCTTTTGTTTTTGCTGAGACTTTATGTTTTTCCTCTTTTTTTTATGACTATGTTTGTTAACTTTCTTTGTGGTTCCCATGAATTTTACCCTTATCTTTCTTAGTTTGAAGCAGTCTACCATTACTTCATATCACCTTGCCTTCCTCTCCATTAGAAGGTTCTATACTTATGCTGTTTATTCCCTCTTTTCCTTTTTTTATATTGTTGTCATTTACTGATTAACTGCTCTGATTCTCTGTTGTATTTCTTTTGGTTTTGTATTGTCCTCGAGAGTTCATTTCCTAGATTGGTATCTGTCTGGTACTATTCTGAGTCCTAGATTCTGCCTATGACCTGAAGCTGTTTGTCCTCAGATAGAAGAACTCCCTTTAATAATTATTGTAAATTTGGTTTGACTTTTTCATATTCCCTTAATTTCTATTTATCTGGAGATCACCTAATTTCACCATCAAATTTGAACGAGAGTTTTGCAGGATATATTATTCTGGGCTGGCAATCTTTTTCTTTCAAGATTTTATCTATGTCATCCCATTGCCTTCTTGCCTGCATGGTTTCTGCTAAATAATCTGAGCTTAGTCTTATTGTTTCTCCTCTGTATGCCACTTCTTGTTTTTCAGGAGCTGCTCTCAGGATTCTTTGTTTGTTTTTGGTTTTGGCAAGTATGATTATGATATGCCTCGGTGATTTTCTTTTAGGGTCTCTCATATATGGGGTCCGTTGAGCTTCTTGGATGGCCAGCTTTTCAACTTTCATGATATTGGGGAAGTTTTCTGTCAGCAGTTCTTCAACGATCCTCTCTGTGTTTTCTGTTTTCTCCCCCTGTTCTGGAATTCCAATCACTTGAAAATTTTTGCTTTTGATTTTATCCCCCATAACTCTCAGGGTCTCTTCATTTTTCTTTGTTATTCTTTCTGAGTTTTCCGGAAACAGAGTTGTATCCAAGTATTTGTCTTCAATTCCACTGATCCTGTCTTCCACAGTTTCAAATCTGCTTCTCAGCCCATCTATGACACCGTCCATTTCTGAAATCTTGTTGTTTATCTTTTGAATTTCTAACTGTTATCTTTGTATAATTTCTAGTTGTGAATTTATTTTGGCATTTTGTTCCTGTATTATTTTCCTGAATTCTTCCAATGTTTTGTCTGTATTTTCCATGATACTTGTCTATTTTTTCCTCATGTTTGTCAGTTTTTTGCCTCAACTCTTGGAGAATTGTGAGTATTAGAGATTTGAATTCCCTATCAAGTAATTCTAGTGCATTTTCTTCCACTGGAGAGTCATCTGATGTTTTATTTTGGATGCCTACTGGAACCATCCTGTCCTGTTTTTGTAAATGTTTTAATATTGTCTGCTGTCTTCAGGGCATTCAGTAGTTATTTTTCTCATTTATCGTTTATAGATTTGTTTGTTTCATCCCTTTTTTTTAAAATTTGTTTCTGTGTAGGTGGACTGTGTGTTGTTTGTTGTTTGCTCATCTGTGGGCACAATACTTTTTGTCTCCTTCTCCAATTGGCAGGGTCAGTCACTCAGATATGATACGGCAGGGCAGGTCTAGCTGAAGAAGAGTTACTGGGACGGGTTGTTTGTGGCACTTACTACAGCCACCAGGGTGGGTCAGTAATCAGTGCAGAGCCGGTTCCAGTACGCTGTGCTTGTGCTGCTTGGTGGTGTGATGTGAAGCACACGGTGCAGGTAGGCAGGATGCAGTGGGGAGATTGTTATGTGTGGAGATAAGATGGTTATAGGATATAGGAGGGAGGAACAGGAGCCAAAAACATTCAAACAAACAAAAAAGAATGCTAGTGGAGTTTACTGTTGGAGTGGAGAGATGAGAGACTATGAAATAGAGAAAAACTGAAAAGGAAAGAGGAAGAAAAGAAAAGGAAAGAATGAATAACTGAAAATCAGAAAGGTTAAAGAACCACAAGGTTCCCAGGGATCCCACCAGTGCAACTATGAAGTCTTGGGAAGTCACTCTCAGGTGTTGCAGTACAGCCTGGCTAGAAGGCGTAGAGGTATACAACGCCAGGCATTCAGGGAACAGAAAGAGATGGAAGATATAGAGAGACAGGAAACTGAGCAATGAAGAAAGACAAAAAGGGAAATAAAACAAATTAAAATTAAAAAAAAAAAAAACAAGAAAGCCCCCCCCCCAAAAAAAAAAAAAAAAACAGAAAAAAAATGACCAATGAGAAAAGAAATGCCCTTAGGGATCCCTCTGCATGTCTGTGCAAACCCAGTAGGTAGTCTCCTTGCCACGCAGTACCACCTGGCCAGAAAGGAGTCCCAACTCAAGAAAAGGAAAAGAAAACAAACAAACAATTCAAAACAAACAAATGAACAAAAGCCCCAGGATCCCACCAGCACAGCAGTCCGGACCAGGCAGCAGCTCAACACCCGAACAGAGCTCCACAGCCCCTTAGGAAGAAGTAAAGATGGTGCATGGAGCCACTTATTTGAGCGAAAGGAGGAGGAGGTGGCTAAAGGTAAGGAAGAAATCAAAAGAAGCAGAAAAAGAAGCAACACTGCAGCCAACAAATGGCACTCAGAGAACCAGCTACTGCAGGCTGCTGTTTCTCAGACAAGAGACTGTGTCTGTGGGAAGCAGAGGGGGCTGAGTGTGGGTGAAGATGGGTAGGGAGTGGGAAAGCGTGTATCACAAATTACCAGAGCTCTTCAGCCCCTCAGGAGAAGCAAAGATGGAGCACGGAGCCAGGTATTTGAGTGAAAGGAGGGGGAGGTGGCTAGAGGTAAGGAAGAAACCAAAAGAAGCAGAAAAAAACAACACCAGCAGCCAACAAATGGCACTCAGAAAGCTGGCCCATTCGGGTGTGTGGAATCCAAGCAGCCGGTGTTTCCCAGTCAAGAGATTGTGGCCTCAGGAAGCAGAGTAGGCCGAGTCCGGGTGAAGAAGGGTGGGGGGTGGGAAAGCGTATATCACAAATTACCAGTTGTTTTGTGTCCTGCTGTATGCTCCATGAGGATGCTTTCTCATACTCCCTGTTTGCTAGTCTCTGTTAAGAGTCCAAGATGGTGGATCCACGCTGCGTTACCTGGTAGGGGACCTCTGCATGAAACTCTCCTTGCTCTCTGTTCTCTGTCAGTTTTCTCACTCCATTTGGTGCTTGGCTGAGTTATTTATCTCTTCATTTGATGTTTTAGGGTTTCAGGATTGTTGTATTCTCTGTTTGGCTTAGTTTTTAGGATCTTTGCTGTGGAGGGACGCCGTGGTGCTTCTGCCTATAGCGCCATTTTGCCGGAACCTCTGAAAGACATCATTCTTGATAAGGAAGAGTGCCAGTGAAAAAGAAGAAGGCCCTCAACAAGATGGATTGCAACAGTGGGTGTGATTTAGAAAACAATATTTGGAATCATTATTCCCTGACCTTGAGCATGGAGAAACGTGACCCTGCTGGAGCTGGGCCTTCATGGACTTACAAAGACACATCAAGTAGGCCCTAAGATAAAGACAATAGATGGGACAATCTCAGAAACTATCTTAAGGAAGTTTTCACAAAAGGGCAATCAAATAGAACACAAAAGACTTTCAACTTTTTGTCTTTTTCTATTAGCATTTAGTGAATAGAAATTTCTTGGACCAATGAAGACCCTCCTGACTGTCATTACTGAAACCTGTACCAATGATTGTTAAGAAAGATGATTTAAAATGTAAGATCACAGTTTCTAGCCAATCTGTGAAAAGGTGATGCTTTCACTGATTCTACCCATTTTGTGATGTCGATATATACTGATGATTCTGTAACCTTACTTGGATTTGGGCAGACATTCCAGCTCTGGCAGCATGCTTGTCTGCTTCCCAGTTTTGTCCTTTTGAATATATGCTGAATAATACTTTCTTATTGCTTTACTAAACTTTATGATGTTTTTCCCCTATAGCAGCTGCAACCGTGGGCTCAAGCATAACAAGTTTGTGAGGATGGCTCAGGACTTGGCGGTGTTTTGTTCTTTTGTAAATAGGGTTGCTATGAGTTGGAATCGACCAGATGGCACCTAACAACAACAAAAACAATAGACGTGGATATTGCCAAATGGAATACACAGGAATCAAATCAACTACATTTGTGGAAGGGGCAATGGAGAAGGTCAATATCATCAGTCAGAACAAGGCTAAGACCAACTATGGAATAGACCATCAATTGCTCATATGCAAGCTCAAGTAGAAGGTGATGAAAATTAAAACAAGTCAACCAGAGCCAAAGTACAACCTTGAGTATATCCCACCTGAATTTAGAAACCATCTGAAGAATAGATTTGACTCACTTCACACTAATGAACAAGGACTAGACGAGTTGTGGAATGACATCAAGGACATCATACATGACGAAAGCAAAGGGTAATTAAAAAGACAGGGAAGGAAAAAAGACCAAAATATGTGTCAGAAGAGACTCTAACTTGCTCTTGTACTTAGATTAGCTAAAGTGAATGAAAGAAATGCAGAAAAAGAGATGAACAGATTTCAAACGGTGGCTCATGAAGACAAAGTAAAATATTTTAATGAAATATGCAAAGAGTTGGAGTCAGAAAACTAAAAGGGAAGAACATGCTTGGCATTTCTCAAGCTGAAAGAATTGAAGAAAAAATTCAATCCTCCAGTTGCAATATTGAAGGATTTTGCAGGCAAAAACATAGACGCAAGGATGGCGAGACTTCATCTCACATACTTTGGACATGTTGTAAGTAGGGACCAGTTCCTGGAGAAGGACATCATGCTTGGTAAAGCACAGGCTCAAGATGTATTGATTCCAAGGCTCCTAACAACAACATATGTGCAAAATATTGAACAATGCAGGAAGCATCAAAAGAAGATGGAATGAATATGCAGTTACTGTACCAAAAAGAATTAGTAGACGTTCAACCATTTCAGGAGGTAGTGTATGATCAAGAAATGCCAGTACTGAAGGAAGAAGTCCAAGCTGCACTCACTGAAGGCTCTGGAGAAAACCAAGACTCCAGGAATTGATGGAATGCCAATTGAGATGTTTCAACAAACAAATACAATGCTGGAAGCACTCACTCCTCTATGCCAAGAAATTCAGAAGTCAGCTACCTGGCCAACCAATAGGAAGATCCGTATTTGTGCGCATTCCAAAGAAATGTGATCCAATTGTACGTGAAAATTATGAAACAATATCATTACTATCACATGCAAGTAAAGTTTTGCTGAAGATCATTCAAAAGCGGTTGCAGCAGTGCATCGACAAGGAACTGCCAGAAATTCAAGTTGGATTCAGAAGAGGATGTGGAACTAGGGATATCATTGCTGATGTCAGATGGATCTTGCCTGAAAGCAGAGAATACCAGAAAGACGTTTACCTGTGTTTTATTGACTATGCAAAGGCATTCGGCATGTGGTTCATGAAGGATTATAAATAACATTGAGAAGAACGGAAATTTCAGAACACTTAATTATGCTCCTGTGAAAACTGTACATAGACCAAGAGACAGCATTCAACCAGAACAAGGGAATATACTGAGTGGTTTAACAGGAAAGGTATGCATCAGAGTTGTATCCTTTCATCTTACTTATTCAATTAGTATGCTGAGCAAATAGTCTGAGAAGGAGGTCTATATGAAGGAGATGTGTTATCCAGATGGCACAATCTTGCTTGCTGAAAGTTAAGAATATTTAAAGCACTTACTGATGAAGATCAAAGACTACAGCCTTCAATATAGATTACACCCCCCCCACAAAAAAAAAAAAAAACCTATTCCAGTCAATTCTGACTCATAGAGAACTTGTAGGATAGCGTAGAACTGTCCCATAGGATTTCCAAGAAGCCGCTGATGGATTCAACTGCAGACTTTTTGGTTAGCAGCCAAACTCTTAACCACTGCACCACCAGGGATCCGTATAGATTACACTTCAAAATAAAGAAAACAAAATCTTCACTACTGGACCAATAAGCAACATCAAGATGGAGAAAGTATTAAAGTTGTCATGAATTTTATTTTTTTGGGATCCACAATCAAGGCCTATGGAAGCAGCGGGCAACAAATCAAAGGACATATTTCATTGTGTAAATCTGCTGCAAAAGACCTCTTTGTTGTTGTTGTTAGTTGTTGTTGAGTCAGTTCTAACTCATAACGACCGTAAGTACAACAGAAGAAACACTACCTGGTCCTGTGCCATCCTCACAATCGTTATGCTTGAGCCCACTGTTGCAGCCACTGTGTCAATTCATCTCTTTGAGGGTCTTCCTCTTTTTCACCGACCGTCTACTAATACCAAGCATGGTGTCCTACTCCAGGGACTGCTACCTCCTGATAACATGTCCAGTGTATGTGAGACAAAGTCTGGCTATCGTCTCTTCTAATGAGCATTCTGGCTTTACTTCTTCCAAGACAAATTTGTTTGTTCTTCTGAGTCCACGGTACAGTCAACATTCTTAGCCAACACCACAATTAAAGGCATCTTCTCTTCTTTGGTCTTATTTATTCATTGTCTGCTTTAAAGACCTCTTTAAAGTGTTAAAAAGCACAGACATCACATTGAGGACCGAAGACTGAAGAAGAATTGATGCCTTTGAATTATGGTGTTGGTGAAGAATATTGACTATACCATGGATTGCCAGAAGATAGAATAAGTTTGTCTTGGAAGAAACACAGCCATAATGCTCCTTAGAAGCTAGGATGGAGAGACTTAGTCTCAAGTACTTCAGCCATGTTATCAGGAGGGACTAATCCCTGGAGAAGGACATCATGTTTGGTAAAGTAGAGGATCAGTGAAAAAGAGGAAGATCCTCAAGGAGCTGGATTGACATAGTGGTTGCAACAATGTGCTCAAACATAGCAACAATTGCTAGGCTGGTGCAGGACTGGGCAGTGTTTCTTTGTTGTACATAGTGTTGCTATGAGTGGGAACCGACTCCACAGCATGTAACAATGACATTGTGCATTTGTTTCTTTGCCCTTTTATGTTTAATTTTCTTTTTATATATTTTGATATTATTTGTATTAATTTTTTCCACCCCCCAGGGATTACCACTTTTATCATTAGATATGTTACTCTTCACTTTAATAATGCTTTATGCCTTAAAGTCTAATATTTTGTCTAATATTACCAGCAGCATCACTAAGGGGATGCAGGGTGTGTGGAACACACAAGGTGACACCGTAAGAGAGGATGACACCAGAGCATGACAGTGCCTGGCTTTGCCGGGCCACACCCTACTCTGCTGGTTCTGGCTGTCTCTCAGGCCTCTGGGCACTGCTCAGTTCCCATAGGTGGCCCATCGTCCAGTTCAATGGCACTGATCCTACCCCTTCAGGCCCGGAGTGGCGGCAGTGTGGGTATGAGCTGCAGGCTAAGGGCGGAGGCAGAGCTGGCTCTAGCTGCAGGTTTTGGAGCCCCAGAGCTAGGATGAGTCATGCATTCTGTCCCTGAGAAGGAAGCATTGCCAGCAAGGCCTGGCTATTGGCTTGCGTCCCTTGATGCGGGAGGCAGTATGGCTGCTCCACCAGCCCCTGCAGCAGGATGTGACAGTCCCTGTTAGCCACCATTGCCTTCTGCAGAGCTGGCCCTGCTAGCTCAGTCACTTTAACCACATGAAAGCATGTAAATGTGAATACCTTTAGGCTGTGTTTATGATGTTATAATTTAAAGGTGTAATTTTAATTTTGCTAGTAGTTTATTTCACTACTATTGCCAATATACTCAGTGATGTATGGGAATTATGATTTATGAGTAATATTAGTACAAAAGGATTCTATCTGCTCTGGTAAGTGAGAAGGTCCATTGGAGGGGTGACATCATGAGTTACCTCATTGGGTGACACCTTAGTGATGTCACTATCACTATAGATATATATACAAGCCTTCTTTGGATTAAAGTTTGTGTAGTTTATCAGTCTATTCTTGTATTTTCAACATTCTTCTATCCCATGAAAAGGTTGTCTCTTTTAATTGGTATATAACAACTATTTATATGTAAATTAGAGTATTTTGTACTTTAATATTCAGTGTAATCATGAACATATACTTATTTATATAATCATATTCTTTGTTTTCTATTTATCTCATTTTTTAATTTTTTTATCCTTCCTTGACTTTTTTTATATTTTAGGAAAAAGATTTTGTTCTTTTGTTTTTAGCTTATTGCTTTTGTGTTATTTTAGTATTATTTTAGTCCTTGCCTTTAAGAGTTTGTGATCCTTCCTTAGCTTTAAAATTTATTATGAATCAATAATATTATCTCTTGTTTTTGCTCCATTTAACCCCTTCTTGTCCTGAGTGCTCATGTGCAGTAAAAAAATTTATAACTTGTAATCTTACAGTACTTTTTTTTTTACTTTTTTCTTTATATTTTCACTTGCGTTTGACTTTTTTAAAACTTCTTTTGTATCCCTGTACTTTCATTTGTTATTACTCTTCTTTTAGTCACTGAAACAAACTGTCTCTTTCCTTATTTGCCTGAAAATATCTTTAATTGTCTAAAGGGATGTCTGTGGATATAGCATTTAGATTTGCTGTTATTTTAAAAAAAAAATCACTTTGAAGATGTCATTCTTTGTCTTCTACATTCTATTTAGTTGTTTATTTATTTCTGAGAAGTTTGTTCTCAGTATCTGGATTTCTTTTTTTTAATAGTAATAACCCCATTTTCCACCTCCTTGGTTACTTTTAGATTTTCTATTTGTCTTTAGTTTTAAGCAGTTTTACAATGTACCAAAGGGAGACTTTTATTAATCTGATTTTTTTTTTTGAATCATTCTTGGGGTTTGTAGCACTTCTAAATCTGTATAGTGAGGTTATTTTAAAAAAATTTTCTTAATAGGATTTATTTTTTAGAGAAGTTTTAGATTTACATACAAATTTTATAGCAAGTACAGTGTTCCCATATACTCTTTGTCTCCCGTACAGTTTCTCCAATTGTTAACATTTTGTATTTTTGTGGTGATGAGCCAATACTGATACATTATTATTGACTAAAGTCTATTGGTTATATTATAGTTCCCTCTTTGTGTTGTTCTGTTCTTAGAGCGCTGGTGGTGCAGTGGTTAAGAGCTACAGCTGCTAACCAAAAGGTCAACAGTTCAAATCCACCAGCGACTCCTTGGAAACACTATGAGTCAGTTCTACTCTGCTCTGTAGGGTTGTTATGAGTCAGAATTGACTCACAACAACAAAAAAATGGGTTTTAACGGATGCATAATACTATCTAACCACTCTTATTGTATAAAGTAGAATAGTTTTACTGCCCCTATAATGCCCTGTGATCTACCTATTCATCCCTTCTACTTGCCTCTGAACCCGTGGTAACCAGCAACCGCTGATCGTTTTACTGCCTCTATAGTTTTGCCTTGTCCATAATGTCAGTTGGAATAAAGCAGTATGTAGCCTTTTCAAACTGGCTCCTTTCACAAGTAATATGCATTTAATATTTTTCCATGTCTTTTCATAGCTTGTTATCTCATTTATTTGTATCATTGAATTATACTACATTTAATGGAGTGTACTTGAGTTATCCATTTACCTTCTGAAGTACATCTTGGATGCTCCTAATTTTAAACAATGGATTCCTTATTAAATATTGCTTCTGTCTCGTTCTTTAACTTTTATCAGAATAGAAGTATTTATTTATGTATTTATCTTAGTATTCTTTGCAATATTTCTTATCTATTGTCGGAAACATTTCTTATCTTTTCGTATAATTCTCGACTATGGATAAGTTATTTTAAAGTTTTTGGCTGGTAACTCCAATATCAGCTTTGCCTCTGGGTCAATTTGTATTTTTTTGTGTGTGCATATTTTAAGTTGAATCTCGTCTCCCTATTGTCAAAAAATAAACAACTCAGAACACCATTAATAGATTGCTATGCAGGTTTAATAGACAATTTGTAACTGGGTAACATTATTTACCAAGTAAATGAGTGCTCCAGTTTGTCAGAATTCTAAAAGTGCTTAATATACAATGTCATCAGGAACTTCTGAACAAAATTTCTGATTGGTTGACATTTACGTAACTTTGCTAAACAGTTACAAGACAATCACAAGGTAAGTGAGTCTTGGTTACAAGACTTCTGAAGATTTGAAAACAAGACATGTTCATTCATTTTGAAAACAGGATATGTTCACTAGTTTTGAAAGCAGATTGTGTTTATTAATTTTGATTTTTTTCTGAAAGAATTTGTTTTAAGTGAAAGTTAATGGATAATGGAAACCAACTTTCTGGTTTCAGCGGGCCTGGTCACCTAGAAACGATTATATTAAACCAGCTACTTTTAAAGGTTAGTTTATAGCATAGTTAAAAGATTATTCATTTGTTACAGGGCACAGATTTTTAACAACATTTAACAAGATGACCTTTAGTGTCATGGGTAAGAGAATTCTTTATGCTTTCATAATGAAAAAATTATAATTTTTTACACAGTACTCCTGTATGGTTTTGATTGAATACTGGACATTATCTTATGGCAATTCTAGATCTAACATGCTCTGGATGATGTGATTAGATTGCTTTCCAAAGAAAAAAAGAAACTAAATTAAATAAATGTGTTTTGAGGTTAAAAAGTATTTTTGGATTTACTTAGAGTTTACTTGACCTTAATTAACATGAGTCTATGGATCCGTCCATAAATTCTGTGAGCCACCAGATTACATGCAAACTGTTTTTGCGTGTATTTCTTTTGAGTATATGGACTATTGAGGAATGAGGGAATAGGTTCATAATTTTTGCCAGGTGTGCTGTATATCATCTATGAAAAATGTTTTAGTATAATCTTTCCAGTTTGAACAACCTTACTCAGTTTTTAGTAAGGAAGTTTTCAAAATAAATTTGTGTATGTAATGGAGATAATAAAAATTGCTTCCTTTCTACAGATAGATTTGTTATCAAAAGTTGCTTATACGTAAGTAGCCTACATGCTAATCCTTGGGAATTATTCTGTAGAAAAGGAAAATAAAAAAGGGTTGATACTCAACTCAGAAGAAATTACATGATTAAAAATCCTAAGAAAGTGAAGGGTGAGAAATAATCAAACAGAGTAAATGGCAAGAGTAAAACATGAATTGCTGACATGAAACCAGGGAAAGAAAAAGCTCCTCTTATGTAATTACATACATTTTATGATAATGAGAGATGAGGCACATGAAAGAGAATGATGGAAAAAAGTAATTGTTAAAACAAGAATTCCATGACACAGATTACTTATTATTATAAATAAAGGAGAGTAGTTTAAAATTAGTGTAATATTCAAACGATCTTTTTCAAAAATTGTAAGTAATATTTACAGCATGTGTTATATATCTTCATGTTGATGGCTCATATACCTTGTAACCTTAAATTTCTGTAAAAATATTTTTTTCTGTCCTTTGGTCCCTTTGACAGGTTCACATTCTCTATAAACTAAAGCAGATATTTGAACATTAGTATATCTACCTGATTCAAAACTTAAAAAAATAAAAATCACAACTTAGATGTTTTATGGATCTTTAAAAATAGCAGATAACAATCTTAAACCTGACAAAACTAGGCTTAAATTGTCCACAGAAATTTTTGTTTTAATCCATTGCTATCCTAGTTTTCCTATAATTCTTAATTTGAGTATCAAGAGTCCATAATTAAAAATATATATATTTAATTGAAAACCTTCTTTTTTAACTGAAAACATTTCTTACAGAAAAAAAAAAATGTCTTCTTTATCCTTTGGAATAGAAGTACAAGTAACATCCAGAAAACAAAAATATATAATCATTCTGAAATTATAAACTAAATATGGAATCTTTACCTCTCAATTTTCAAGCTCAAAGAATTGCTTCCTTCTTCTCAATAACAGATAATCAAACAGATATTCACTGACAATCTAGTAATTTTAAGTCTGTTTTCTCTCTGCATTGGGTAGGTGGAAGAAACAATTTCTTCACTAGACAAGACATAAGCATTTACTGGGTCTGTTTCACGTCTTTCTTGAGATCTCCTTAGAAAGATATTTTACTGAGCTATTAAATTCCATGTGACTGACTAGGTAGCAAATAGAAAAGACAGAAACTGGGGGCCACAGGGGTTTGCAGCTGTCAGCATGGTGATAAGCCAGTGCACTATCATCAGAAACTAGAGTACTTAAGTGATACTGGCTGCAGTTGTGGTCATAATTTATTGGCCTCAAGCGACTCTGTGTGTATGTGTGCCCTACCTATCCTAATATCAGTTTCTGTTTTGCTAGAGTCTGCATTATAAAACTTCACTGATCCTCCTGCACATAGTCTTTACTTCTCTAACATCAGAAGAATCAGAAGGATCATATGGCTTAAAATGTAAGAAAAATAAATACTGCAGACAAAAAAAAAAAAAAAAAATAGAAGATTGGTACAAGTAAAACAATACCCAAAAGATTGTAGGAGTTCCTAGGTAGTAAAAACAGTTAAGTGCTCAGCTGTTAACCAAAAGGTTGGAGGTTGGAGTCCACCCAGAGGCACCTCAGAAGAAAGATCTGGTCATCTATGTAAGCTTTGACAACCCTATGGAGCACAGCTCTACTCTGACACACGTGGGGTCGCCATCAGTTGGAAGCGATTTGATGGCAACTTGTAAAAAGACTGTGGGTAGTTGACAATCCAAATAGAAAATTGGAGTTTAGTAGGCCTACAACAGAACTATACAAGGGACACTATCTTAGTCCTCTAGTGCTGCTGTAACAGAAATACCACAAGTGGATGGCTTTAACAAAGAGAAATTTACTCTCTCACAGTCTAGTAGGCTATGAGTCCAAATTCAGGGTGTCAGCTCCAGGGGAAGGCTTTCTTTGTCGGCTCTGGAAGAAGGTTCATGTCATCAATCTTCCCTTGGCCTACGAGCTTCTCTGAGCAGGAACCTGACGTCCAAAGGACATGCTCTGCTCCCAGCACTGCTTTTTTGATGGTATGAGGTCCCCACATCTCTCTGCTTGCTTCTCTCTTTTATATCTCAGAAGAGATTGGCTTAAGACATTATCTAATCTTACAGATCTCATCAATATAACTGCCACTAATCCATCTCATTACATCATAGTGATAAGATTACAACACATAGGGAAATCACATCAGATGGCAAAATGGTAGATGATCATACAATACTGGGAATCATGACTTAGCCAAGTTGAGAGATATTTTTGGGGGACACAATTCAATCCATGACACTATCAGATAATAATTCATCCTTTGATTGCAAAGTGCATAAATTAAAAAAGGGCCGTCTGAAAATAGTGTATTTATTTTTCAAGTAGAGCCTCTAAAAGGACTTGGCTATGAAATCCATACATAATAGGTGAGGAAAGGGTTTAAAAGATTTAAATGGCTTAAAAATTTTTGTTTTTGTTATTCCTTATTTCTTTGTCTTTCATCTTTTTTTTTCCACCCTATGACAATGGCAGCTTAAATGAACTGATTTTTCACAGTGAACCGAATTCTTTTACCCCATGCCCTGAAGCTGCCAGGGAAGGAAAGAATTTCTAAAAATAAATAATAAAAAAAGAAAACACCAAATGTAAAATATTTTACAGGCAGTGTCCTTTTAAGATAACTTTGCCTCAAATTATTTGTTCCTACAGAAAACTCAACAAGGAAACAAAGTAATGGCTTTTTCCTCTTCCTTTTTAATTTATGCCACAAAACATGATAATTAAACAAGAAGATAGAATCAGGGATGAAATTTCAGGGAGAACATGGTTAAAATATGGAGTTAATTGCAGGACACACTTGAACCTATTGTATAAGACATTAAATGTCCATGACTGTTCCCAGGTGACCCACTCTCTGATAGAGTTTCTTAATCTGATGAAAATTCAGAAATCATAGGTCAGATTCCCCAAGAAAGAGATTCGTATGAAGGTTGTTACTGGGGAGTACTCATAAAAACAACAACTACTGGGGAGTGAGGGAAGCTGAATCGACCTAATGAAGAAGGAAGAAGCAAGAGAAACTTCAGCTGGATAACTTTCGAGAAGTCCTAAATTGAGGCAAGGGGATCAGGCCTTTGTTCTATTTTATCCACTAGTCATTAGATGTGAGTTGCCTCCAAGGAGGAGAGGAGGCAGTTCCCTTTAGCCAAGAGCAATATCTGAAAAGGGTGGAAGGGGTAGGCTGTGAGTCTTTAGTCAACAGCAATTACCCTTCTGATCATTTATCCTTGATTTCCTTTGGTTGTATAGATTGGGTGATACCCCTGTTGGCCACACATCTAAATTTTCCCTAGAGTTCCATGCTCTGTTAACCATCTCCATAGTTCCCTGCTTCTGTTTTGTTCTGTTGTACATAGGGTCCCTAGGAGTCAGAGCTGACTCCACTTCACCTAACAGTGACAATAGGTCTCTGGCAGTCAGACCTCACTAGCTTCCATTCTAACTTTTCTACTATTACCCTAACCCTACCTAGCTTGTTTCTTATTAATAAGACTTGCCACCTGGTCTTTGTTATTTTGGATCTCTGTTATCACTAAAACTTCATTTTATGCGTCCATGTATTTGTGCTGGAGAGAAGAAAAGTGAGTCATTTGTGATGTTGACTCTTTCCCGGGGTGGTTTTGATGATGTTTACAGGTAATTTCTTTGTATATGATTTTCTTGAAGGGATACAACTTATCATGTAATCTTCGTTTTCTTATTACCTAGAGGCCTGTTAAAGAATAGACCATAAATAAATTCCTGAAAAATGATTGTCTGATTGACTGAAGAAATAGTAAAAATACTTGCCATTAGGTTGTTGTGTGCCATTGAGTTAATTCTGATTCTTACTGTAAATTGTGATGGGCATTTTTTTCTAATTTATTTCTCATCCTTCCTGTTTTCCTTCCTTCCTTCCCTCCCCCTTCCTCCTTCTCTTCTTTCCTTTTTTTCCTGTATATCTTATTCTTTCCCTCCATTTACTTACCTTCTCTATTTGTGTTCTCCCTCTGTCTCTACCCTTCTGTCTCTCTCTCTTAATATTAGTCAGATATGAGGTGAATTAATGAAAATTCATTATGGTTATATTTTTAATTTAGTCTTGCTTTACCTAAAATTTTATGTACTTATGTAGAATCGTCTTTAATTATGAAAAAACTTATAAAACGTTATGTTCAACCATGAGGAAAACAAGGTTTTTAAGTTTAAAAAAACAATTTTTAAAGATTAGAATATGGAAAGGGAAAATAGTAACTTCACAGTGAAAACAACTGGCAGACACTATCTTACAAAAAAAAAAAAACCCATTGCCAGTGAGTTGATTCCGACTCATAGCAACCCTACAGCACAGAGTAGAACTGTCACCTAGGTTTCCAAGGAGCAGCTGGTAGATTCGAACTGCTGACCTTTTGTTAGCAACCCTAGCTCTTAACCACCGTGCCACTAAGTCTCCATCTTAACAAAGCAATAAATTGTGTTGTTTCATGTTGTTATTATGTATACTCTGATGTGACATGGTAACAAGGGCATTTCACGTCTGAAGTTTTCTTCCTGGAACCCATAACCCCAATCTAATCATGAGAAAAAAATCAGTCAAGCTTAAATTGAAGGTCTTTCTAAAAGAAAAAAAAGAAAAGTATTTGAGTAAGGCTCTTCAAAACTGTCAAGGTCACGAAAAGAAAGAAAAGAATAAGAAATTATTCTTTTTATATTAGAATAGAGGAGACCAAGGAAACCTAATGACTAAATGCAGTACGGTATCCTGGATGGGATTCTGGAACACAAAAAGGACATTAGTATGAAAACTGGTAACATCTGAATAAAGTCTGTAATTTAGTTAAGAGTAACACATGTTTACTAATTTCTTAGTTTTGACAAATCTATCATGGTTACTAAGATAATAGAAATTAAGGAATATTAAGGAACTACTAACATTAAGGAACATTTTTATTTTTTGACTTTATGATGGCACACTTAATGACGTGGACAAGGAAATAATC
This sequence comes from Dugong dugon, assembly GCA_030035585.1. NCBI lineage: Eukaryota > Metazoa > Chordata > Mammalia > Sirenia > Dugongidae > Dugong > Dugong dugon. Next base: position 35,273,951 of record CM057460.1, on the reverse strand, counting down.
ACGGCTTTTTTTTTCTCCAGTTACTGACACATATCAGTCAGGGTTCAATCGAAGAAGTAAAACTAGTAGGAGATAGATAGATAGATATAGAAAGACAGACAGACAGACAGACAGATAGATAGATAGAGGGATTTATTACATAAGGTTGGATAATGCAATTGTGAGGGCTGGCTAGGCAGTCTCTGCAAGGCTGTCTCCACCTTTAATGTTGAGAAATGATTGCCTGATTGTGCTAACGTTGGAGCACAAAGTCCACAGTCAGTCAGGAAGATCACAAGCTGACTGGAGTGCCATGAGCACCAGCTGGAACCACAAGAGGATGAACTGTAACCTGTATCCATTGTGTTGCCTCTGGCCTTGTTGAGGAGCCTGTAGAAGTTGCAGCCTTTCCTCACAGAGCTGAAGACACATGCTTCCAGCCCAGGAGTCAGAGATAATAAAGATCCAGGGAGAGAGAATAATAGGTCCATCTGGTGATTTACATCAGTGGAGTGAGTCAGCAGAGGCACAGCAAGGTGTTTGTGGTACAAAATGGCTGCTACTCCCTTCCTAGTATTTCTTTGACAAGATGATTATGCTTTGACCAATAAATGTTTTCTTGAATTCTATGTTTCCCTGAAATCCTGCTTGATATAGCAAGGGCCCAGCTTCATTAATATGTTGCATTTTTATCTAAATTCAAGCACTGTTTTCTAGATTTATCCCAAGACATAAGATAATGCAAGTCTGTTAATTACTCAGGCACATTTGCATTTTGTTTTCTACAAAATGGAATGTAGATGTTAATAGATCCCTTAATACTCTTACTCATTTCATTAAATGTTAATATATATTAATAAATATAAATATCTACCATAATGTGTTGGATATATATATACACAATGCTTTGCTCTCAAAGCCCTTACGTGCATAGCCATGGATTTTGAGATAAGTTTCTGACTTAATGAATTTATAAATACAACAGAATGACTATCTCTGCATTACCAAGATTTTAGTTATGAATAGTTTTCAGCTACATATTAAGCATGAGAAATTAACTCTCAGATAAATTGGGAACAAAAAGAGATTCTTGTAGCTCTTAATATACATTGTGAAATGCTTCAATGATACTCTGTTAATTTTATTCCAAAGTATATTTTAAAAATGCCTGTAGAAATCTAAGAGTGTTTCTTTTTAAATCATGAAACTTTCCCCAGATTGCCAAAAATGCAGCCATCAGCATTTCTTAGTGACGGCAGCTTAGTGCTGTCAGACGTCTTATCTCTCTTGTTGCAAGGTTGATGTTTTTTATCATTGCATGCAAACATTAAAATGGAACCATAATCCTACCTTAGTTATATAGAAGGTCTCTAGCTGCTCCTGTGATATTTCTAGACTCTATCTGCTAAAGAAACTAGGCACACATATATGAGAGAACATGTTAATAAGTTGCAAAGTAACACAATTAAGGTAGATGATAAATAACGGAGAAATAAAGATAAATTAAAGGAAAAAAATCAAAGGAGACTGATCTCTTAGTAATATGACAAATATCAGATGGGATCTATGGAGTGGAACACAAATACCTGCCTGTTATTCCTTATATCAGGTTATTTTCCAGAAGCATATCATTAACTCATGCTACAGTATGATTCTTTGCATACGTTGACTTCTTATGCCAGACATAAAAAACCCAGGATATTTTATTGTAATATTTATACAAAGAACCTGAAGACATCATTTTATGCATAAAATGACAAAGAGTAGCAGCTATAACAGTTATGAAATCTTAAAACTCATAGTATATAAATTGGTTTTAGCTTTACTAAAATGACATTGCATTGGGTAAATCTGCTGCAAAAACTTCTTTAAAGTGTTGAAAAGCAAAGATATCACTTTGAGGACCAAGGTGTGCCTGACCCAAGCCATGATTTTTTTCAATCACCTCATATATATGTGAAAACTGGACAATGAATTATGGTGTTGGTGAAGAATATTGAATAGACCATGGACTGCCAGGACAACTAACTAATCTGTCTTGGGAGAAGTATAGCCAGAATGCTCCTTAGAAGCGAAGATGGCGAGACTTCATCTCATGTACTTTGGACATGTTATCAAGAGGGACCAGTTACTGGAGAAGGAAATCATGCTTGGTAAAATACAAGGTCAGAGAAAAAGAGGAAGATCCTCAACTAGATGGATTAATACAGTGGCTGCAACAATGGGATAAAATATAACAATGATTGTGAAGACGGTGTAGACTAGGCAGTGTTTTGTTCTTTTGTACATAGGATCACTATGAGTTGAAACCGACTTGATGGCACCTAACAACAACAATAATACAGGTTCCACCAGAACAGAAACATGCTAGTTAAGGAATTCTCCAGCTCTTAATTAGGGAAGAACTGAAAATTGGGAAAAATAAACAAAAACTCTATATATGATAGTACATTTACAGTTATTGCATCTATGTATGATCAACATAATTATAATTGTACAATGAAATATATACAACTAAATTAAATACTTAATTACCAAATATTTATTTTTATAAACCCTTAATTGTCAAAAATAATTAGGTTTTACCTGTCAGCTTTATTAGCTGTGTGAACTCAAACAGCTATTTCAATTGATTCAGTTTTCTTATTTGTAAAGTAGGAATTCTGTTATTTCTCTCAGGATTTTAATAATTATTGCATTGCTCTCTCCTTCCCTGCCTCCCATCCTTATTAAGCCCATACAACTAATTTTATCCTCAATACCTTTCTCAAGGATTCCTCACTTCCACCTCACTCTATGTTGAGTCCCAAATTAAAATTATTTTGTTAAGTTATTTATTTATTCCCTGTCTCTCGTCATTGCCCCCTAAGCTTCAAGATGGTAACTTGCCTATATTACTATATTACTAGTTCTTAGTCTAATGCTTGGAACAGAGTGGAACTATGAATATTTGTTGAATGTAAGAATAAACATAGGAAAAAAAAACCTTATATAAACTTGGCATAAAAAAATTCAATAAAAGATATTTTCCTCCCTTTCAAGTTAGTTTTACATCTGAATTTCAGGTTAATCTTATACCACTTTCTTCACATCACTACTTTATTCAAATAGCATTTTTTATTATAAAACAGTGAAACTTTTCACTATTCATGGCTTTCCAAAATGTAAACTCGAATTGCCTTTCTCACGTGACTTTTGGCTCTGTTACCTAAAGTTATGCTTTCAACCATATTAATCTCCACAGTTTTTGCTTCCTTCAGTTCCTCTACCTGAAATGCCTTTCATTACTACCTTGTTCTGCCTTCCAAACTCAGCCTCAATTCGATCATGGGGATCTCCCTTGGAGGGAGAGTAAATGGTATCTACAGGTTTATCTCCTCTCAATATTAAGCCTAAAATTTGCCCTGAAGTGAACAAGTAAAAAGTGAAATTAACATCATGAATTTTGAGATTAAAAAAAGCACGAAGGATATTAATGTAGTGCAAAATCAAACGTTTTAATCTCATACGAAATCTTAAATTTAGCTGATAATTGTGTAGCCTTGGTTGTATCCTCCCTCTAAAAACCTTCCCCTGTTAGAACTTTCCCTGTTTTAAAGCAATTTGTTTCTACTCTGCAATCATAAAGCATTTATTGTTTACAACAATTGTTTTGGCAATTATTTCTATATAAGCTCCTTGTGGGAATGTAGTCGTTTATGAATATTCTAAAATTTGGCCTGGCACATAATAAATGCTCAGTAATTTGGGGTTAATCGAATAAATTCCATGTTACATTGTAGAATGCCAATTCAATTTTGTAACCTGTCTTTACAGGACAGATACCGATCCCACTAACAAAATTGCTTATGTGGTAATTAACATCATTAAGATAAATTAAACCAATGGATCAGATGTCCATTTCCTTAGTCTTTATAAAACTAGTTTTAATGATTAGAAACTTTTCACCAAATTAGCAACACTCATCAAATTAATACATCTCCTGCTTTCATTCATCCAAAGCACACATAAATTAAAAGATTAGATTAGTCTGAGCAATACTGAAATTTCCGCCACTGTTAAATTCATTTAAATAAAAGCTTCTATAAATGTACCTGAAGTAAATAAAGATTTTATAAATATTTCCTAAGGGTAAGTTTCTTTAATTAGTACACTATGATTAAAAAAAAAAAAATGCTAATTTTATTTGATCAGTAACCTCTGAAATGCAAATAACACAATATGCTGTATCAAGTTGAATATTATCTTTTGGCATAAAAATGCTAAACTAACAATTTACTAGCAGCTTTTGGCCATAAATAAAGGGGGGAAAAAAAAAAAAACTTACCCTGAATTGTTAATGAATGCCATAGTTTCTCTGTACCATAAAAGTCATAATTCTATGCACAAATGATTGAAGAAATTTTTCTCCCATCACAATTTTCAAGCCTGCTGTGTGGAAACTTCTTTCCCCTGCCATTTAACAATATTGTGAGCAATGTCTTCAATACATCGGTTAAATTTTTTAATAAAAAGAAATCTCTTATGACTAATTTTTCCTAACATTTAGTCATTGAAAACCTAAATCAGTTGGATGATGTAATCGAAGCTAAGACACCATTTACAAAAATGAGATAATAAAATAGCTAAGAGTAAACACCATTTTCGCAGCCCTGGTGGAGTATTGGTTAAGAGCTTGGCTGGTACCAAAAAGGTAGGCAATTCAATCCATCAGCTGCTCCCTGGAAAGTCTATGGGATAGTTCTACTCTGTCCTATTGGGATGCTATGAATCAGAATCTATTTCATGGCAACCATTTTAAGGGTAAAAAATGTTTATCATGAACAATTAAAAACTGCTCCTAAAAATAGAAAATAAATTTAATCAAATGAAAAAACATCAAATGCTGATCAAAGCCTGATCTTCATTTAAAAAAAAAAGTGTTAGTTCTCTCTGAATTATTAAACAAATTTAATATTATGCTCATAAAAGGAATAATGAGTTTTTTTTTTTTTTTGGAAGCTCAACAAGTTGATTAAAAAAAAACCCAGGGATGTAAAAATAAACAAAAATTACAAGAAAAACTATGAATGAATACAAGCATATATGACATCTCACATATATTAAAGGTCAAATTTCAAATCACTGGGAGAAATGAAAATTTTTAAAAATCAATTCATTAAAAATTAGATTATAATATAATAAACTCCAAAGGGAATAGAGGTTTAAGTGGAAAAAAAAATAGTTAGAAAGAGAAGTGCTTGGAGAAAATATAGTTGGGTGTTATAAATTGGATGTAGGAAGATTTCTTTACAAACTTGCAGAAAGATTATATATTTTCGAGAATTTTACTTAGAAATGTTCAAATATCCACAAAATAAGAGAGACTAGTATATATAAGAAGGGAAAAATGGTGTATCAGAAACTCAGTTTTGGTCTCTCTTGCGGGCAGGTGATCAGCCTTGATGAATGGAAGTCCTTATCTTAAAGCATATCTGACTTCGATCACTTCACAATGACCATTTTTTCATGAGTCCTTTGAGCATGGAGAGAAACAGGCTCACTGACTCCCACAGAAGAGACTGTCTTAGAAAACTGCACTTTTTGAAGTGGGGTTTCTTTGGAACATTAATATGGGAGAAACATATCCTAACCCTAAGGACTCATTTTGAGAGTGCAATCATATACTTCTTCCCCAGAACTCTTGGCCCCAATCCTGTCCTATCTGTATCCCTGACCATCCAGCTTTATAATTACATGTGTAGATCCATACTTCTGACAATCTCTTCTTCTGTTGTTGTTGTGAGGTGCCATGGAGTTGGTTCCAACTCATAATACCCTATGTACAACAGAATGAAACACTGCCAGGTCCTGTGCCATCCTCACAATCCTTGTTATGCTTGAGCCCTTGTTGCAGCCACTGTGTCAATCTATCTCATTGAATAAACAGATGCTCTACTTGGAGTTCTGCCCCATGGGGGATTTAAGGTCCTCTTATTTTCCAAGCCCATGCCTAAGAGGAACTGCAGTGCTACAGCTGTCCATTTTCAGCATGTGCTAGTATAAAGGAAAAACATATGTAAAACAAGATTGATGTTGTTCTGCTGTCAACATGGAGAGTGAGAGAGAACTCTCCATTAAGCTGAGGGGTGGATTAACCAGTAAACAAGGCATACAAGGGCTTACAGTAAGCAAGGTACAAATGGGCATAATTGTGTTTACTTACTAATCTGTAGTGCACAATTTCACATGAGTTTCACATCTTTGATGTGGTGAAAAAATGGTGAAATTGTGCACTACAGATTAGTTAGAGTCTTAGTTATCTAGCGCTGCTATAGTAGAAATACCACAAGTGGATAGCTTCAACAAACGGAAGTTTATTCTCTCACAGTCAAGTAGGCTAGAAGTCCAAATTCAGGGCATCAGCTCCAGGAGAAGTCTCTCTCTCTCTGTCAGCTCTGGAAGAAGGTCCTTGTCATCAATCTTCCTGTGAACTAGGAGCTTCTCATTGTAGAGATCCCAGGTTCAAAGGACGTGCTCTTCTCCTGGCACTACATTCTTGGTGGTATGAGGTCCCCACTCTTTGCTTTCTTCCCTTTCCTTTTATCTCTTGTAAGATAAAAGGTGATGTAGGCTACACCCCAGGGAAACTCCTTTTACATTGGACCAAGGATGTGACCTGAGCAAGGGTATTGTATCCCACCCTAACCCTCTTTAACGTAATCTAATCTTGCCTCGTCAGAGATTAGGATTTACAAAACAAAAAGATTACATCAATCACAAAATGGAGTACAACCGCACAATACTGGGAATCATGGCCTAAGCAAGTTGACACATATTTTTTGGGGTTACAATTCAACCCATGACAGTAAGTAAGCACAAGTAAGCCTGTACTTACCTTGCTTATTGATTAGGCTCTAGGTATAGCTTGAGAGAGAGGAGAAATACTTGGTGACACGCAGTTGACGTAACCTTATAGGAATATGACCATGTAACCAAGAATGCTCAGCAAGCAGAAGAATGTACAAAATTATACTACTTGCAAATATTAGCAAAGAATATCAATACCTGCTAAGTCTTTAAATGAGAAGGTGCTGCAGCAGTTCTGGAGGTTTTTGAAAAAATTAGTTCTGAAAGCATAATTACAAATGACCCCATCGAGGAAGAATTTTGGAAGGTATTAAAATGCAGACACTTTAAATGTTTGCTAGAAAAAAGCAAGGTATAAATTATAAACAAATAGCTAAAGAGCCTGATGTGATTTTACAAAGAGCTTTATGTTAAGTTCAGATTGAATTTCTTTTGTATAAAACATGAAAAGAATATAATCAAGAATCAGTCACATCCTGAATAACGAACTGGCATTTATGAGAAAAAGAAAAGTAACAAGAGATAAAAAAAAGGTGATTTCTCTTATACTCAGGGCAAGAAGAGACTGAAATTTGTCAGCCCACTCCTTGAGAAATACATTATAATGTTAATGATAGCTTAAAGGAAAAAAAAAAATCTTCCATTCCTATTGTGTCTTATTAATAAAATAAAATTAAAATAAATTAAATTATTAACAAAATAAATTTTTTAAAAAAAGTAAGAAAGAAAACCTTCAACCCTTCCTACTGGTAAAAGAGAGTCCAAATCCAAACTGGGGGGTGGGGGGGGGTGTGTTGTAAGAGAAGAACTAAATTCCAAACCTGATGCCACATTCTTCTTCATGTAGTCCAGCTTCTCTGATTATTTGCTCAGCATACGATCGAATAAGTATGGTGGAAGAATACAACCCTGACGCACACCTTTCTTGAATTTAAAGCATGCAGTATCCCTTGTTGTATTCAAAAAACTGCCTCTTGGTCTATGTGCAGTGTCTTCATGAGCACAGTTAAGTGTTCTGGAATTTCCATTCTTCTCGATGTTATTCATAATTTGTTATGATCACATAGTCGAATGCCTTTGCATAGTTAATACAACACAGGTAGACATCTTTCCGTATTCTCTGCTTTCAGCCAAGATCCATCTGACATAAGCAGTGATATTCCTCTTCCATGTCCTCTCCTGAATCTGGCTTGAACTTCTGGTAATTTCCTGTTGATGTACACTGCTCAACTATTTTTGAATCATCCTTAGCAAAATTTTACTTACATGTGATATTAATGATACCATTCAATTATTTCTGCATTCTGTTGGATCACCTTTCTTTGGAATGGGCACAAATATGAATGTCTTCCAGTGGGTTGTCCAGGTAGATGTCTTCCAAATTTCTTGGCATAGACGAGTGAACACTTCCAGCCGTGCAGCCATTTGTTGAAGCATCTTGTCTGGTATTCTGTCAATTCCTGAAGCCTTATCTTTGCCAATGCCTTCAGTGCATCTTGGACTTCTTCCTTCAGTACCATTGGTTCTTGATCATCTGCTACCTCCTGAAATGGTTGAACATCAAACAATTCTTTTTGGTACACTGACTCTGTGTATGCCGTTCATCTTCTTTTGATGCTTCCTGTGTCCTTCAATATTTTACCCATACAACCAAAAAAAAACCAAACTCATTTCTGCCCAGTCTATTACGACTCATAGCAACCCTATAGGACAGAGTAGAACTGCCCCCTAGGATTTCCAAGGAGAAGCTTGTGGATTCAAATTGCCAGACTTTTGATTAGCAGTGTGTCACGAGAGCTCCATATTGCCCACAGAATCCTTTAATATTGCAACTCAAGGCTTGAATTTTTCTTCAGTTCTTTCATATTGAGAAATGTTGAGTGTGTTTTTCCCTCTTGGTTTCCTCACTTGAGGTTTTTGCACATTTCATTATGATAATTTACTTTTTATTCTTAAGTTGCCCTTTGAAATCTTCTTTTCAGCTCTTTTATTTCACCTTTTCCACCTTTTGGTTTAGCTACTCTACGTTCAAAAGTAAGTTTCAGAGTGTCTTCTGACATTCGGTTTTTGCTTCTTTTCTGTCTTTTTAATGACTTTTTGCTTTCTTCATGTATGCGGTCCTTGATGTCATCCCACATCTTGTCTGGTCTTCGGTGATTAGTGTTCAATGCATCACGTCTATTCTTGAGATGGTCTCTACAGTTGAGGGATCTACCCAAGGGCATGAACAATTAATTGTGAAGCCATCTTTGGGTGAATGTGTGCGTGTGCTTGTGTGTGTGTATTGCTGTAATTGCTACATCTAGATTATAGTTTTAGTTTACATGAATCTGACCACTAACTAAAATATTAATTTTTCCATCATTATGCTGCTAAATCTGCTTCTCCCTTGGTAATTTATTTACTTTACTTTCTTAACTTTCCTTCTACTCCTTCAGCTTTTTTAATTTTAATTTTAATTTTTGCTTTTAGTTATAAAAATTAACCCAATATGTCATGTTGTGTACATTTCTCCATGTTGGGCAAGCTAGTGTTTTTCAAACAGCTTGCTGAAGAAGTGGAAGGAGACAATGAAGAAGCTCAGTTATCATCAGCCAGAACAAGGCCAGAGACCAGCTATGGAAGAGACCATCAATTGCTCATATGCAAGTCCAAGTTGAAGCTGAAGAAAATTAAAACAAGTCCATGGGAGCCAAAATATGACCTTGAGTATATCCTACCTGAATTTAGAGACTTACGTCTTAGAGCTTGGCTGGACCTATAATTCACTTGCAACTAATACCGTGTAGCAGATGTGACATTGATGTAATTTCTGAAGCTAAATTCAGAAAAATCTTTGCAGGTTCTGCCTTGGTCTTTTGGATGGGTCGCTCAAGAAGAAACAGACTACCATGCAGGGAAGAAGTCCAAGTTAGCTATATTGAGAGAAGGATGATCTAACAGGCTAGACACTAGATATGTAAGTTAAAAAAACCTCAGGTTGACTCCAGCCTCAGCTACCATCTGATTACTACCATATATTGTCAAAGAGTATTGACTATACCATGGACTGCCAGAAGAACGAACAAATCTGTCTTGGAAGATGTACAGCCAGAATGCTCCTTAGAAGCAAGGATGGCAAGACTACATCTCACATATTTTGTACATATTATCAGGAGGGATCAGTCCCTGGAGAAGGAAATCATGCTTGGTAAAGTAGAAGGTCAGTGAAAAAGAGGAAGACCCTCAACAAGGTGGATTGACACAGTGGCTGCAACAATGGGCTCAAGTATAACAACAATCATGAGAATGGCACAGGACCGGGCAATGTTTTGTTCTGTTGTGCATAGGGTTGCTGTGAGTTGGAAACGACTGGAAAGCACCTAACAACAACAACAGGCAATAACCATCCAACTGAGATCCTCAGAAACATGACAATAAATTGATGAGTTTATATACTCAGTTTTGGTATGGTATCTACCCAGCAATAGGTAACAGGAATGACCCAAAACTTGATTTGGTCTTAGGCTACACTAATGTGATTATATTTCTATTTACCACAAGGGGAAACGTCCAACTCTACTTATTTCAGATCATACAATGCTTAGAAAATGGTGTTTTATATTATGACTGTACTTTAAGACATTTACTCACACACTGGACTTCACCAGGAATAGGATGGTGAGAGAAACTAAACTATGTCATGTAAGAAATGCAAAGAAATTAAAGGTGTTTAGCTTAGAAAAAGAATAAACACAGACAAGCTAATTGTATCTCCTGGCTTACCCAGAACAATTTCAATTTATGTCAGAATATTAGAGATCTGAATTCTCTATCAGGTAGTTCTAGTGTCTTCCCTTCTACTGGAAAGTCTTCTGGTGTTTTATTTTGGAAGCCTACTGGAACTATCCTGTCCTTTTTTTTTTTTTTTTTTATTGTGTTTTGATATTGTCTGCTTTCCTTGGGACATTCAGCAGTTATTTTCCTTGTTTATTGATTGTAGATTTGTTTGTTTCATCATGCTTTTTTGTTTTATTTGGTTGTGTCTGAGCAGACGGGCTGTGCATTCTTTGTTGTTTATTCATCTGTGGTCATGATACTTTCCACCTCCTCCAATGGACTGGGTCGGTCACTCAGGTATGGTACAGCAGGGCACATCCAACTGAAGGAGTTGCTGGGATGGATCATTTGTGGCATGCATTAGGGCCAACAGGGTGGGCTGGGAATCAGTGCAGGGCAGGCTCAGGTAGGCCGTGACTGTGCTGCTCAGGGGTGTGATGTTTAGTGTGTGGTGCAGGTAGGCAAGAAGGAGGGGAGAGGTTGTGATGTGTGGAGCTAAGATGGGTATGGTAAAGAGGAGAGAGAGGAGAAGGCAACAGGAGCCACAAACATATAAACAAACAAACAAAAAAGAGTGCTAAGGTAGCTTGCCATTGGAGTGGAGAGATGAGAGACTGAGAAATGGAAAAAACAAAAAGGAAAAAAAAAAAGAAAGAGGGTGAAAGAAAAAAATGAATAAAAATTAGAAAAAAAAAAACAGAAAGAAAAGCCCCCAGGGATCCCATCAGTGTGGCTGTGAGGACTGGGAAGTTGCTCCCAGACCATAAAGTTCAGCCAGGTCAGAAGGGGTAGAGGTGTCACACAGTACCAGGTATTCAGGAGACAGGATAAGAAGGTAAGTATAGAGAGACGAGGAACCGAGAAATGAAGAAAGACAAAAAGGGGAAAAGAGAGAAAAGAAAACAAACAAACAAAAAAACCCAAAAGAAAAGAAATGCCCCCAGGGATCTCACTCACAGCTTAGCAGACTGATGGAGTGGCTCCCAAGCTGTGCAGTACTGCCTGGGTAGAAGGGGCTCCCAAGCTGAGAAAAGAGAAAGAGAACAAACAAACAGATCAAAACAAACAAACAAACAAAAAGCCCCGGGATCCCATCAGCCTGACGGCACAGGCCAGGAAAGAGTTCCACCATCAAGTGGCATTTCACGGCCTTTCAGGAAGAAGCAAAGATGGCATACAGAGCCACATATTTGAGAGAAAGGAAGGGGAGGTGGTGAGAGGTATGGAAGAAACCAACCAAAAGAAGCAAAAAAAGCAACACTAGCAGCCAACAAATGGCACTCAGAGAGATGGCCAGTGTGGGTGGCTCAAATCCAAGTGGCACAGGGGTGAAGCCCTTGCATCCAGGCCAAGAGACTGTGGCTTCAGGAAGCAGATGAGGCCGAGTGTGGGTGAAGAAGTGTAGGGGATGGGAAGACATATATCACTGGTTACCAGTTTTTCTGTCTCTTGCTGGGATCTCCATGAAACTGCTTTCACGTACTCCCTTTCTGCCAATCTCCAACACGAGTCCAAGATGGCAGATCTATGCTGTGTTAGTTGTTAGGGGACCTCTGCATGATATCTCTGCTTGCTCTCTGTTCTCTGTCAGTTTCTTATTCCATTAGGTGCTTGACTGAGTGTTTTATCTCTTCATTTGATGCTTAGGGTTTCAGGACTGATGTTTGTCTCTGTTTCACTTAGTTTTCCAGATCTTTGCTGTGGAGGGACAGTGTGGTGTTTTGTCTATAGTGCCATGTTGCCCGGAAGTCAGAACGTCAAGTTTTTTTTGAAAACAAGAAGCCTTTGTTGAGTAGTCACTAAGCAAATTAAACCATGAGAACGAATTGGGCACAATATTTAATTCTGAATTTGTATAATTTCATTTGAATGATACAATTTTTAGTAGGTTAAATACCATCCCATAATATGAAAATGATATTGAGAAGATCTACCATTTTGCCACATATAATTCTGGTAAAATGTTCAGAAGAATCAAAAGTAAGTACAACTTATTTGATGAGATCTGTCTTCCAAAAGTACTTTTTGAAAGAATTATTGTAAATGAAGGTAACAAAAAATATAAAATATTGTAAGTTGTAAAGTACTTACAGATACTATCATGGATTATAAATTATATGGCCACCTGCCTCAGGAGGGCCTTAAGCATTGACTTTAGATAAGTGAAGTCAAGTGTAGTGTTTAGACTTAGTATATGTGGCCAAAAAATGTGAAAGAATAGATTGCTTTAAAACAATGAAATATGTATCAGGAAGACATATATTCCATTTGAGATCTTTCATGGAAGAAATGTTACAGTACTGCAGGAAGGTTAATAAATAAATTTCTTCAAGATCTTCTCTAAATCTGAATGAACTTCTACATTTTATAAAAAAATGACTGAATATGTTGACACATTTTAGTTCTAAATGGATGTATATCCTGGTTTTGGGAAGGTAAAACTCATTATATTTTCCTTATGAATAAGTCTTCATTTTTGCTGCTGTCATTGGATGTTTAACAGTAGGAAGGATTTATGATGAGATCACTAAAATTCTCAATTCTAGTGGTGTTCACAGCAAGCTAGTTGGCAAGGATTACAGATACATACGTTTACAAAATACACAGCCCACATAAACCTGCGTAAGCAAGATTCTGTTGTAAATGGAGCAAGAGAATAACAATCACTACTATGAAAAATGGGGAAATATTCTCTGGTAGTGTCTATATAAAGCTTTCAAAGTAACTGTTGTACATTAAGTTAACTGAACTATTTAATCAAAAAAGTCACTTGAAATTTGCTTGTTTTCCAATAAATTAAACATTTGTTTTTATGAATGAGTAAAATCAGAGATTCAATTAATTTTTTTTCAGACAAAAACTCTATTTTACACATTCCCTAAGGTCTATGCTCTTTGAATGACATTATAAAGACAGAATTTTCTCCTTTGAAAACTAACTGCAACTTTCTTCACTAGATGTGTAAAATCTGGTAATGCAAAATAGAAGCCTGATTAGAGTAGAAAAGGAGGAAAATATCGATAGTGGATTTGTCTTCTGTTACCATTAGTTGCTACAACTCCATCTACTAAACAAAATAGATAAAACCATAGTTTTAAAAGGAAAAACATAAAATATGACAAATAAAAAGGGGAGAATACAAAGAAAGAACAGAAATTTCAAAATAGAATTATATATGAATAGAGAAAAAGAAACATAAATTAACAGCATATTGAAATTTTCAGATATTTAAAAATCTGATTAGAATAAGAATTCAATAGATTTTTGGTCAAAAATTAAGGGTAGAAAGAAACAGATGAGAAGTGGACATGAGGGGGAAAATGTAGGATTGAAGTATAAATGAAAAAAAACCTGAAAAAACAAATCTGCTGCCATCAAGTCGAGTCCGGCTCATAGCGACCCTATAGGACAGAGTGGAACTGCCCTATAGGGTTTCCAAGGAGTGGCTGGTGGATTCGAACTGTCAGCCTTCTGGTTAACAGCTGTATCTCTTAATCACTGGGCCACCAAGACTCCAATGTATAAATAAAGCAAACATTAATATATAGAGAAATATCCTATTAGTTCCACATTAATTAAACTAACAATAACAGCAATGTATTGGGTGAATATAGCATATGAATAAGTGAAATTAATAACAACTTTATAAGGTATATATTAAAAAAAAAAACCTGTTGCCATGGAGTCAAGTCTGACTCATAGAGCTGCCCAATAGGGTTTCCAAGGAGCACCTGGTGGATTTGAACTGTCAACCTTTTGGTGAGTAGCCATAGCTCTTAACCACTACACCACCAGTGTTTCCATTACAAGATATGGGAGGCAGGAATTGAAAATACGCTATCATGAGGTAGTTACATTACATGTGAAGCAATATAATGCTATTTGATGGTGGACTTAGAACAACATACTTCTAAATAACACAGGAATTTAAGAAGAAATTGCAATAGAAATTTTAAAATATTTTAACTATATGAAAATGTGTAAATACATACAAAGCAGTGTTTAGAGGAAAATTTACACCACTAAATGCATATATTAGTAAAGAAGAAAGATCTAAAATCAGTAACTTAAGTTTCCAGTTTAGGAAACTGAAGAAAGAACAATTTAAATCTAAAGTAAGCAGAAGAAAAGTAATGATAAAAATTAGAAACTAAAACAATATAGTTAATAAGAAGAAAATAAAGCAGAAAATCAACAGAACAAAAGAATGCTTCTTTAAAAAGATTAATAAAATCGAGAAATTTCTACCCAGGTTAACCAAGAAAAACAGAGAGAAGACAAGAGCTAGCAAATATCAGATATTTAAAAGAGGTTGCCAATACTGATCCTGTGCCCAGTGAAAGAATAATAAAGGAATATTCTGCATAACTCTTTACTCCAAAATTTGATAATGTGGATGAAAAGTACCAATTCCTTGAAAGACACAAACTACAAAACTTCATGGGGTGCCCAAATATATAAAATGTGCAAATACAGCCAACTGATCTTGACAACAGAGTTAAAAGCAATGCAATGGAGAATAGATAATCTTTTCAGCAAGGGACGCTGAAACAATTGGACATCCATATGTAAAAACTGAACCTAGATACAGACCATCACCTCACACAAACCTTAACTCAAAATAAATCATAAACCTAAATGAAAAATTTCAAAACTACAGAACTTTATAAGGAAAATACAGACTAAGTTATATGTGACATTGGGTCTGATGATAACTACCCACCAAGGCAGAACCAGTAAAATTTGATTATAATTACAAAGATAAACAAGTTAGCTTACAAACTGTGTCAGTGGCTTTGATCCTTTGTCATTTGTGCTTTTGGTTTTTTTAACAGTTGATTTTTTTCTTTTAAACTGTACTTTAGATAAAGGTTTACAGAGTAAACCAGCTTCTCATTAAACAGTTAGTACACACATTGTTTTATGACATTGGTTACCAACCCTACGACATGTCAACACTCTTCCTTCTGGACCTTGGGTTCCCTATTACCAGCTTTCCTGTCCCCTCCTGCCTTCTAGTCCTTGCCCCTGGGCTGGTATGCCCCTTTAGTTTTGTTTTGTTTTATAGGCCTGTCTAATCTTTGGCTGAGGATGAACCTCAGGAGTGACTTCATTACTGAGCTGAAAGGGTGTCCAGTGGCCATACTCTCAGTGTATCTCCAGTCTTTGACAGACCAATAAGTCTGGTGGTTGTTTTTTTTTTTTGGTGAGTTAGAATTTTATTCTACATTTTTCTCCAGCTCCGTCCAGGGCCCTTTATTGTAATCCCTTTCAGAGCAGTCAGTGGTAGTAGCCGGGCACTATCTAGTTGTACTGGACTCAGTCTAGTAAACGCCCTGGTGGTTGTGGTCCATTAGTCCTTTGGACTAATCTTTCCCTTGTATCTTAAGTTTTATTCATTCTCCCTTGCTCCCAAAGGGGTGAGACCAGTGGAGTATCCTAGATGGCCACTCACAGGCTTTTAAGACCCCAGAGGCTACTCACCAAAATAGAACGTAGAACATTTCCTTTATAAATGATGTTATGCCGATTGAGCTAGATGTTCCCCAAGACCATGGTCCCCACAGCCCTCTGCCCAGCAATTTGGTCCCTCAGGGAATTTGGATGTGTCTACGAGCTTTCATGGCCTTGCCTTGGACAAGTTATACTGGCTTTCCCAGTATTGTGTACTGTCCTAACCTTCACCAAAGTTACCACTTATCTACTGTCTATTTAGTGTTCCATTCCCATCTTTCCCCTCCCTTGTAACCATCAAAGATTGTTACTTTTTCTGTGTAAACCTTTTCATGAATTTTTATAGTAGTGGTTTCATACAATATTTGTCCTTTTGTGATTGTCTTATTTCACTCAGCATAATGCCCTCCAGATTCATCCATGTTGTGAGATGCTTCAAAGATTCATCATTGTTCTTTATTGTTGCATGGTATTCCATTGTGTGTATGTACCATAGTTTGTTTATCTATTCATCTGTTGATGGGCGTCTAGGTTGTCTCCATCTTTTTGCTATTGTGAACAATAATGCCATGAACATGGGTGCACATATGTCTGTTAGTCTGAAGGCTTTTATTTCTCTAGGGTATATTCCTAGGATTGGGATTGCTAGATCATATGGTATTTCTAATTCTAGCTTTCTAAGGAAGTGCCATCTCATTTTCCAAAATGGTTGTATCATTTTGCATTCCCACCACAGTGCATAAGAGTTCCAATCTCCCTGAAACAGCTCCATCATTTGCTGTTTTCTGTTTTTTTGATTCCTGCCAGTAATACCGTGGTGAGACGGTATCCCACTGTGGTTTTAATTTGCATTTCTCTAATGTAGTGATAGCAAACATTTCCTCATGTGTCTGTTGGCTGCTTGAATGTCTTCTTTGGTAAAGTGTTCATTTCCATTGCCCATTTTTTAAATTGGATTATTTGTCTTTTTGTTGTAGAGGTGTTGGATTTTCCTGTAGATTTTAGAGATTAGACCTTTGTTGGATTTTTAATAGCCAAAATTTTTTTCCCAGTCTGTAGGTTCTCTTTTTACTCTTTTGGTGAAGTCTTTTGATGAGCGTAAGTGTTTAATTTTTAGGATATCCCAGTTATCTAGCTTATCTTCTGGAGTTCGTGTATTGTTAATTATGGTTTTCATCCATTTAACGCCGTATTTAGGGCCTCTAGCACTAATTATATTTTTTCTTCTATAATCTTGATAGTTTTTGGCTTTATATTTAGGTCTTTGATCCATTTTGAGTTAGTTTTTATGTATGATGTGAAGTATAGGTCCTGTTTCTTTTTTTTGCAGATGGACATCATGTTTTGCCAGTACCATGTATTAAAAAGACTATCTTTTCCCCATTTGATGGACTTTGGGCCCTTGTCAAAAATCAGGTGACTGTAGGTGGGTGGATTTATGTCTGGGTTCTCAATTCTGTGCCATTGGCCAATGTTTCTGTTGTTGTACTAGTTCCAGGCTGTGCTGACTACCGAAGCAGTATACTAGGTTCTGAGGTCAGGTAGTATGAGTCCTCCTACTTTCTTCTTCTTCAATAGTGCTTTACTTACCTGGGGCCTCTTCCCTTTCCATATAAAGTTAATGATTAGTTTTTCCATCTCACTAAAGAATGTTGTTGGTATTTGGATCAGGATTGCATTGTATTTGTAAAACGCTTTGGGTAAAATTGTCATTTTCACAATGTTGAGTCTACCTATACATGAGTGTGGTATGTTTTACCATTTATGGAGATCTCTTTTGGTTTCTTGCAGTAGTGTTTTGCAGTTTTCTTTGTATAGGTCTTTTACATCCCTGGTTAGATTTATTCCTAAGTATTTTATTTTATTAGGGACTATTATAAATGGTATTGTTTTCCTGATTTCCTTTTCATCTTTCTCTTTATTGGTGTATAGGAATACACCTAATTTTTCTATGTTTATCTTCTATCCTGTTTGGTATGGATTGAAGCAAGTAGAGATACACGGGGACCACGTGCCACCAAGACAGTAGTGCCTGGAGCAGAGCACATCCTTTGTATCTGAGGTTTTTGCTCTAAGATGCTCACAGAACAAGGGAAGACTAATGACAAGCACCTTCCTCCAGAGCCAACAGAGAAAGCCTTCTCCTAGAGCTGCACCCTGAATTTGGACTTGTAACCTACTAAAGTGTGAGAGAACAAACTTCTCTTTGTTAAAGCTCTCCAAGTGTGGTATTTCTGTTATAGCAATGCTAAATGAATCTTCAGTGAAGATTCATATATTCTGCTACTCTGCTGAATCTTTCTACTAGTTCCAGTAGTCTTCTCGTGGAATCTTTTGGGTTTATTATGTATAGTATCATATCATCTGCAAATAAAGACTGTTTTACTTCTTCATTACCAATTTGGATGCCCTTTATTTCTTTTTCTTGTCTTACTGCTCTAGCTAGGACTTCCAGCACAATGTTAAATAGGAGTGGTAATAAAGGGCATCCTTGTCTTGTTCCTGTTCTCAAGGGGAATGTTTTCAGCCTCTCTCCATTAAGGATGATGTTGACCATTGGTTTTGTATACATGCCCTTTATTATGTTGAGGAATTTCCCTTCTATACCTATTTGATTGAGAGTTTTTATCAGGAATGGGTGTTGGACTTTGTCAAATGCCTTTTCTGCATGGATTGAGATGATCATGTGATTCTTTTATTTATGTGGTGGATTACATTGATTGATTTTCTAATGCTGAACCATCCTTGCACATATGATATGAATCCTACTTGGTCGGGTGTATTATTTTTTTGATATGCTGCTGAATTCTATTGGCTGGAATTTTGTTGATAATTTTTGCATCTATATTCGTGAGAGATATTTGTCTGTAATTTTCTTTTTTTGTAGTGTCTTTGCCTGGTTTTGGTATCACAATTGTTCTGGCTTCATAGAATGAATTCAGAAGTATTGCTTCCTTTTCTACGTTCTCAAATAGTTTGAGTAGTACTTGTGTAAGCTCTTCTCTAAATGTTTGGTAGAATTCTCCACTGAAGCCATCTGGGCCAGGACATTTTTTTATTTTTCTAGTCTCTGTCAGACCAGTAAATCTGGTTTTTTCTTTCTTTTTAATTGTACTTTAGATGAAGGTTTACAGAACAAATAGTTTCTTATTGAACAGTTAGTACACATATTGTTTTATGACAATGGTTAGAAAACCCACGATGTGTCAACACTGTCCCTTCTCAGCCTTGGGTTCCTTATCACCAGCTTTCCTGTCCCCCTCTGCCTTCTAGTCCTTGTCCCTTTTCAGTCTCTTCTCTTGTTATGGATCTATTCAGATTTTCAACATCACTTTGTGTTAGTTTGGGTAGATAGTGTGTTTGTAGAAATTTGTCCATTTCCTCTAGGTTTTCAAATTTGTTGGAGTATAGTTTTTCATAATACTCTGTTATAATTCATTTTATTTCAATTGAGTCTGTTGTAATGCCCCCCATTTCATTTCTTATTTGGGTTATTTTGTTCCTTTCTTGTTTTTCTTTTGTCAGTTTGGCCAGTGTTGTGTCCATTTTGTTGACCCTTTCAAAGATCCTACTTTTTGTTTTGTCGATTCTTTGTATTGTTTTTCTATTCTCTATTTCATTTATTTCTGCTTTGATCTTTATTATTTCATTTCTTCTGGTGGCTATGGACTCCTTTTGCTGTAATCTTTCTATTTGTTCAAGTTGTGTAGCTAATGTTTTGATTTTGTCCTTTACTTTTTTTGACTTGTGCATCTATTGCTATAAATTGACCTCTGAGCACTGCCTTTGCAGTGACCCAAAGATTTTGGTATGATGTGTTTTTATTCTCATTTGATTCTAGGAATTTTTTTATTCCATCTCTGATATCTTCTGTTACCCAGTGGTTTTTAAGCTGGGTGTTATTCAGTATACATGTAATTGATTTTTTTCCCTTGCTCTTCCTGTTGTTAATTTCTTTTTTGATGGCATTGTGGTCATATAAGATACTTTGTATTAACTCAATATTTTGAATTTTGTTGAGGATTGCTCTGTGGCCTAAGATGTGGTCTATTCTAGAGAACATTCCATGTGCATTGAAAAAGAATGTGTACTTTGCAGCTGTTGGGTGGGGTGTTCTATGTATGTCTTTGAGGTCAAATTGGCTGATTGTGCCCTTTAGGTCTTCTGTAACTTTGATGAGTTTCTTCTTAGTTATTCTGTCCTTTACTGAGAGTGGTGTGTTGAAGTTTCCTACTATAGTTGTGGAACTGTCAATTTCTCTTTTCAGTGCTGTTAGAGTTTGTTTTATGTATTTTGGAGCCCAGTCATTGGGTGCATAGATATTTATTATGGTTATGTCTTCATAATGGTTCATCCCTTTAATCATTATATAGCATCTTTTTTTGTCTTTTATGATGGATTTTATTTTAAAGTCTATTTTATCTGAGATTAGTATTGCCACACCTGCTCTTTTTTGTTAGCTGCTTGCTTGATACATTTTTTCTCCTCTGATTTTTAAAAATTTACAACTCTTTTTTCTAAGGTGTGTCTTTTGTAGACAGCATATTGATGGATCCTGTTTTTTTAACCATTCTGTCACTTTCTGTCTCTTTATGGGTGCATTTAAGCCATTTACATTCAGTGTAATTATTGATAGGTATCAGTTTATTGCTGTCATTTTGTAGTGTCTTTTTGTGTGGTGCAGACATTTTCTTTGTTCCTGTTACTCTTCTGTCCTGAATTCCTCTGGTTTGTGATTTTTTTTCATTTCTTTTGTTTTTGTAGATTTTGTTTTCACTGAGACTTTATGCTTTTCTTCTTTATTTTGATGAGTAGGTTTGTTAACTTTCTTTGTGGTTACCTTGAAATTTACCCTTATCTTCCTAGGTTTGAACCAGTCTGTTATTACTTTGTATTGCCTTGTCTTCCTCTCCATTAGAAAGTTCTATACCTACACCATTTATTCTCTCTTATTGTTCTGAAGTTGTTGTCATTTACAGATTAACCTCTTTGGTTCCCAGTTGTAAATCTTTTGGTTTTGAATAGTCCTTGAGAGTTCATTTCCTAGGTTTGTATCCGGCTGGTGCAATCTTGCATCCTAGATTCTGCCTGTGGTCTGATGTTGTTTGTTCTCAAACCAAAAGACTCCTTTTAATAATTCTTGTAAGTTTGGTTTGGCTTTTATATATTCCCTTGATTTCTGTTTATTTGGAAATGTCTAATTTCACCATCATATTTGAACAAGAGTTTTGTAGGATATATTATTCTTGGTTGGCAATTTTTTTTTCTTTCAAAGTTTTATACATGTCATCCCATTGCTTTCTTGTCTGCCAGGTTTCTGCCAGGTAATCAGAGCTTAGTCTTATTTTTTCTCCTCTGTACGTGACTTTTGTTTTTCTTGAGCTGCTCTCAGGATTCTTTATCTTTGGTTTTAGTGAGTGTGATTTGGATATGCCTTGGTGATTTTCTTTTGGGGTGTATTGTATATGGGATTCGTTGAGCTTTTTGTTTTTCATGATATTAGGGAAGTTTTCTCTCAGCAATTCTTCAATGATACTCTCTGTGTTTTCCATTTTCTCCTCCTGTTCTGAAACTCTGATCACTCACAAATTTTTGCTTTTTATTGTATTCCACATCATTCTCAAGATTTCTTCATTCTTTTTTCCAATTTTTCCTCAAACAAATTTGTATACAAGTATTTGTCTTCAATTTGGCTGATCCTGTTTCCCATTGGTTCAAACCTGCTCCTTAGACCTTCTATGATACTATTTCTGAAATCTTGTTTTTCTTGTTTTGTACTTCTAATTGTTGCTTTTGAATGATTTCTAGTTGTGAATTTATTTTGATATTTTGTTCCTGCTTTATTTTCCTGAATTCTTCCATTTTTTGGTCTGTATTTTCCATGAATTTGTCTATTTTTACCTCATTTTTGTCTACTTTTTGCTTCAAATCTTGGATAGCTCTGAATATTAGAGATTTGAATTCCTTGTCAGGTAGTTCTAGTACCTTTTCTTCTACTGGAAAGTCATCTGATGTTTTATTTTGGATACCTTCTGAAACTATCCTGTCCTTTTTTAATATGTTTTGATATTGTCTGCTTTTTTCAGGAGATTCAGTAGTTATTTTCCTCATTTACTGATTGTAGGTTTGTTTGTTTTGTCCTGCTTTTTTGTTTTATTTGGTTATGTCTGAGCAGGTGGGCTGTGCATTTTTTGTTGTTTGCTTGTCTGCAGGCATGAAAATTTTCACCCCCTTGTCCAATGCTCAGGGCCAGTCACTCAGCTGTGGTACAGCAGGGTAGGTCCAGCTGAAAGGGAGAGCCTGAGATGGGTTGTTTGTGGCACATACTGGGGCTGACAGGGCAGGCCAGGAGTCAGTGCAGGACAGGTTCCTGTGGCCATGCCTGTGCTGCTTGGAGGTGTGATGTTCAGTGCACAGTGTAGGTAGGCAGGAGGGAGAAGGGAGGCTGTGATGTGTGGAGCTAACATGGGTATTGGAAAGAAAAGAGAGAGGAGAGAGAAACAGGAGCAAAAACATTAAAAATAAAAAACAGACAAACAAAAAAGAAAGTTCTAAGTGAGCTTGCCATTGGAGTGGAGAGAGGATAAATGAATCAAAACAAAAGGAAAAAAAGAAAATGGGAAAAAATTAATAAAAATTAAAAAAAAAAAGAAAAAGAAATGCCCTCAGGGATCCCACTGTTGACAAAGGAAGTGGCCCCCAGGCCTCAGGGCACAGCCCATCTAGAAAGGATGGAGTTGGAATACAGAGCCAGGTATTCAGGAGACAGGAAAAGAAGAAAAGCAAAAAGAGATGAGAAACTGAGAAATGAAGAAAAACAAAAAGGAAGAAAGAGAAAAGAAAAAAAAAGAAGAAAGAGAAAAGTAATAAAAAAAAGAAAGGCCTTCAGGGATCCCACTAGCAAGCCTGTGCAGACTGCAAAAGTGTCTCCCTAGCCATGCTGTACAGCCTGGCTAGAAGGGGCAGAGATGGTATACAGTGCCACTTATTCAGGAGACAGGAAAAGAAGGTAAGTAGACAGAAATGAGAAACTGAGAAATGAAAAGGAAAAAAGAGAAAGAAAAAACAAAGAAAGGAAAGATAAGCCACACGGATCCCACTGGTGCTCCTGTGCAGACCGGGGAAGTGACTCCCAAGCTGCGAACTACAGCCCAGCTAGAAGGGGCAGAGATGGCACACGGCGCCAGGTATTCAGGAGACAGGAAAAAAAGGTAAGTAGAGAGAAAGGAGAAACTGAAAAATAAAGAAAGACAAAAGGGAAAAAAAATGTCCCCAGAGATCCCACCAGTGCAGCTGCGCAGACCGTGGAAGTGGCTCCTAAGCCATGCAGTACCACCCGGCTAGAAGGGGCTCCCAAGCCACAAAAAGAAAAAGAAAACAAACAAACAAAACAAAAGGCCCTGGGGATCCCACCAGATTGGCAGCTCGGACTAGGAAAGCAGTTCCTCAGCTGAGCGGTTCTTCACAGCCTGTCAAGAAGACACAAAAATGGCACGCAGAGCCAGGTGTTCGAGAGAAAGGAGTTGAGAGGTAGGGAAGAAACAAAAAAGAACCTGAAAAAAGCAATACCAGCAAAAACAAAATGGCACCGAAGGAGCCGGCTGGTGTGGGCGAGATGAATCTTCTCAGCACAGAGCTGGGGGCCCCCCAGCTGAGCTGGGAAGTTACAGAGACTAGGTAGGAAAGAAGGGTGGGGGGTGGGAAACCATGTATCATTGGTTACCAGGTGCTCTGTCTTCTGCTGGGAGCTCTGTGAAGCTTCTTTCTCGTACTCCCTGTCTGCCAATCTCCAACAGGAGTCCAAGATGGCAAATCTGTGCTGAGTTAGCTGATAGATGACCTCCACCAGTATCTCTCCTCGCTCTCTACTTTCTGTCAGTTTCTTATTCCATTCGGTGGTTGTCTGAGTTCTTTATCTCTTCATTTGATGCTTAGGGTTCAAGTCTTGACGTTTTTCTTTGTTTTACTTAGTTTTTAGGGTCTTTGCTGTGAAGGGACATAGTGGTGCTTTTGTCTATAGTGTTGTGTCGGCTCCACCTCTGATGATGATTAATTTTTAATTACATCAACAGCAGGATCCATTAGAGAAAATAGAGACAAAGTAGACTTTATTAATATTAAAAGATTCTGTTCTGTGACAGAGTCTTTTAACAAAAAGAAAACAAGCCTTAGACTTGGATGAAATATTGGCAAAACTTATATGTAATAAGGATTTGTATGAAAAATATACAAAGGAATCTTAAAACTCAACAGTAAGAAAACAAACAACCCAATTAAAAAATGATCAAAAGTTCAGGAGAGACATCTCACCAAAAAAAGATATACATATGGCAAATAAGTATGTGAAAATGAGCTAAGTATTATTTGCCATCAACTCACTGCCATCAAGTCAATTCCTACTCATAGCAAACCTACAGAAAAGAGTAGAACTGCCCTATAGGGTTTCCAAAGAGCAGCTAATGAATTCCAACTTCCAACTTTTTGGTTAACAGTCAAGCTCTTAACCACTACAACACCAGGGCTCTTATTTGCGAAGAGAAGATGCAAATTCAAATAAAAATGAGATACCACTACTTACATCTTCTTGTTGCTGTTGTGTGCTGTCTAGTCATTTCAGACTCATAGCAAGCACATGTGACAGAATGGAACTGTCCTATGGGGCTTTCTACCTTCATTTGCTGATGTTGCATGACTCAAAATGAGAAGAAGCAGTTACAAATATTCATTAATAATTGGAACATGGAATGTATGAAGTATGAATCTAGGAAAATTGGAAATTGTTAAAAATGAAATGCATAAACATCTATATCCTAGGCATTAGTGAGCTGCAATAGACTAATATTGGCCATTATGAATCAATCATATGGTCTACTATGCCAGGAATGACAAATTGAAGAGGAATGGTGTCACATTCATTGTCAAAAAGAACATTTCAAAATCTATTCTGAAGTACAATGCTGTCAGTGACAGGGTAATATCCATATGCCTGCAAGGAAGACCAGTTAATACAAATATTGTTCAAACTTACCCATCACCCACTATTGCCAAATATGAAGAAATTGAAGATTTTTACCAACTTCTACAGTCTGAAATTGATCAAACACACAATCAAGACTCATTGATAATTACTGGTGACTAGAATGTGAAAGTTGGAAGCAAAGAAGAAGGATCGGTAGTTGGAAAATATGGCTTTGGTGATACAAACGATGCCAGACATCCCATGATAGAATTTTCCAAGACCATCTATTTCATTGCAAATACCTTTTCTCACCAACATAAACGATGACTATACACATGCATGTCGCCAGATGGAATACACAGGAATCAAATTGACTACATCTGTGGAAAGAGACGATGGAAAAGCGCAATATCATGAGTCAGAACAAGGCCAGGGGCTGACAGTGGACCAGACCATCAGTTGCTCATATGGAAGTTCAAGTTGAATTTGAAGAAAATTAGAGCAAGTCCAAGAGAGCCAAAGTACGACCTTGAGTATATATCATATGAATTCAGAAACCATCTCAAGAATAATTTGATGCATTGAACACTAATGACCAAAGACTGGACGAGTTGTGGAATGACATGAAAGATATTATGCATGAAGAAAACAAAAGGTCATTTAACAGACAGGAAAGAAAGAAAAGTCTAAAACAGATGCCAGAAGAGACTCTGAAACTTGCTCTCTAATGCCGAGTAGCTAAAGCAAAAGGAAGAAATGATGAAGTAAAATAACTGAAGAATTTAAAGAGTGGCTCAAGAAGACAAAGTAAAGTATTATAATGAAATATGCAAAGACCTGGAGATAGAAAACCATAGGTGAAGAACATGCTCCGCATTTCTCAAGCTGGGAGAACTGAAGGAAAAAATTCAAGCCTCAAGTGCAATACTGAAGGATTCTATGGGGAAAATACTAAACGACTCAGGAAGCATCAAAAGAAGATGGAAGGAATACACAGAGTCCCTGTACCAAAACGAATTGGTCAGCTTTCAACCATTTCAGGAGGTAGCATATGATCAAGAACTGATGGTACTGAAGGAAGAAGTCTAAGCTACACTGAAGGAAATGGCAAAAAACAAGGCTCCAGGAATTGACCGAATACCTATTTGAGATGTTTCAACAAACAGATGCAGTGCTGGAAATGCTCACTTGTCTATTGCAAGAAATTTGGAAGACAGCTATCTGGCCAACTGACTGGAAGAGATCCACACTTGTATGCATTCTAAAGAAAGATGATCCAACAGAATACAATATACTCTTTCTTTCTCCCTGCCTACAGTAGTAGTTGGACAGTGACTTACAATAACAAATGAAGAAAGAAGTCTTCTCACAAAGCTCTGGGATATCATTTGCACAAGGTAAGAATATCCTTTGTAGTGCTGCAATGGAATGATATTGCCTCAGTTCTATGAGTAAAATCGTTTCTGTTGATTGTTTCTGGGCTGTCTTTGACTGAACTTCCTAACAAATGTTAATTCTGGGTTTTATGTTTATTTGCTCATTTAATATCTGTCTTCTTTTCACTTTTATCACAATGTTTCCATATTTACTTAATCACATAAATGGAAAATTTATTAACACATACCATTTCTAGACATTTTCTTTGATACTTCAGCTTAACATTATTAAAATGTTGCTTATTAAAAACACAAAATAATTTTAAAAAAGACTTTGAGTCCCATCTTTGGTTTCTTTGGGGGTATATTAATACATTTATAGTCTACTTCATCAATAAAAAAGGAGGTAAAGATGACTAGAAAACTTATAAACCGTATGATTAATGTAAATATGTTATTAAAAGGGATCGTGGATTTAAAAGTTAATTATTGTATAACTTTGAATGAAAGTTACATTAATAGAGCTGAAATATTTAGGTATTGAATGAAGAAAGTGTTCCATTTCAGGGGTCATATTTTGTGTGTTGCCTGCAATATACTCCATCAGTAGGCTTGCAAGTGAATGATACATCTGTGCTGCCCTTCGTCATCTGGCTATCATTTGTACAGCATTGCAGTAAAGATTGGAGCCCTGGTGGTGCAGTGGTTAACAGCTCAGCTGCTAACCAATGGTTGGCAGTGTGAATCCACCAGCCACTCCTTGGAAACCCTATGGGGATGTTCTACTCTGTCCTATAGAGTTGCTATGAGTCAGAAACGACTCTATGGCAATTTTTTTTTGTCATTAATGATTACAGTGAAGTCCAGTGACCTAGAAGGTGAAACACATCACCTGTAATTGTCTCCAAAATTAACATATAGGCACTATAATGAGTTAGTCTCATTTAATTTGGGAGGTTCCTTGGTAAATATCAAATATAGATTAGCATGACATCACTGTGTAAGTCTACCTCATATTTTTTGAGTTGGTTAAAACTATATACACGCAAGCCTAACATTTTAGAATACCAGTACATTTAAAGTAAATAAAAATGTCAATATATGGTGACTTCTTAACGATAAAGCAATCCATTTGCAAACTAAAGCAGTAAACATATACTGTGGACATCCCTATTCTACTGAGTATACTATGTTTAAGAACATGAGTCACAAAGTACAGGGGAATAATAATAGCCAAATCACCTGAAACATTGTTCTTGATAATTGTTCTTAAAATCTTTGCAGAGAAGTCCTCATAATCCAAAGAATTTATATTCAGTTATGGTTACGGAAACAGAAACCTTTATAAAGAAGCATATTTTAAGACTAGAGGTATTTATACGCTGGTATCAGACATATAATTATCTCAGTTGTTGGTAGATTTCACTAACCTGGGATGTATAATTTTTTTTAAATTTGGACTAAAAATAAAATTCCTATAAAATTTTTGCCTACTTAATAAGAAGTAATCATATAAACAAGATAATATTTTTTCCAAATCTACTTGTTCTAAATATATCATGTCTGATATATTAAAGATAATGTTAGTATTTTAAACCTAGGATGAGATTTTTTAAAAGATTTTCATAAAAATTCATATTTTATAACATATAGATATGAACATAAAAATGCACATTTTTTAAAGAAAAATTTTAAAGTTTAGAAGTGAAAATATTAAAAAATGTAATGGCTGCTGGATAAGTTTCATATAGCTCTCAGTGAATTATTAATGAAACAGAAACTCATTTGTGAAAGGAATGAATGAGGAAATTTTTTACAAAGGAAAACGCAGACAATTGATAACCAGACTAGTTTTAGGGCCCTGGTGCAAGAGTTAAGAAATTAAATGCTTATGAGAAATATTGTTTTCAATGGAGAATTGTCATTCAATTATTTTTTCATATGTGTTTATTGAATTCTAAAAGTGATCAAATTATCTACTCAAAATATAACTAGGCCAAAATCAATCATAGCAGTAGGGGAGAACATGACAATAAACAGTCATTAACTCACAGGAAGACTTAATTGAACTGACTCCAGGGGTTGGATATACTTCTCTACATGAAACATGTTAATATTAGATTGCAATAGCATTGGCAAGGATAAAAACCTTGAGCCCAATCTTGATTTTTGATAGACAAAAACTTTTATTATCAAAAATTTAAAAATAGTTAACAATGAAATATTTTGAGCCAATTGGAAAATTTTATAGTAATAAAATGAAGTTTTCTAGTGTTTTTTTTTCATTTGTCCTCCACCCCCTTTAAGGATTCCAAATTAATTTTGGCTGCACTTAACTGGCTCATTCTAAGACTTATAAACAGGGAAAATATAAAAGACCTTTACAACGTGTGTAGGTTAGACTTGTAAATATTTTCTAGAGTTTCTTGTGAACATATCAGTAATCAAGAATGTGATTTTGTGAATGTGTGTGCATAAAATATATATAAATATGTATATGCATATATATGCATATATATGTATATGTATATTTATAGAGCGAGAGACTGTGAGAGAAAGGGAGACAGAGGGTGGAGAAAGAGGAAAGATGGGATAGAGAGAGAGGGAGAGGGAATGGGGAGAAGGGAGGTGGAAAGAGATACAGAGAGAGAGAGATTGTGGCATCCTCCTAACCTTGCAAAAGGTAAGATGATGAATTTAAAATTCTAAATATTACTCAATTTTCGTTGACTGGGTAATTAAAATGAAATATAATCAAGGAAAACTGAGTAATATTTAGAATTTTAAATTCATCATCTTGCTTTTTTCAAGACTAGGATGATCATATACATTCAGTTAATAATCCTGTCACCACTACTTATTCCAAAGTTTGTCTAAATTAGAAAAGTACATTTATACATTTTCTAGCAAGAAATGTCACATCCACTTTACATACACATCCTTTCTGATAGGCAATGTATGGTAATCTTTGTGTCGTTTTACCAATCTTTCTCTTTACGTCTGTTGCTTCTGATGAATCAGAAGATCAAAGGATGCAGTAGAGTCACAATCCCATCTAATTTGACAAGTTGAAAGGATTTGGTGAAATAACAAAACTTAGGAAGATCAGCGAGAGAGAGGCCACCAACACCTCTGAACCCAATGCTACTTTCTCTCATTACTTGTGTAAAATCTGGAAGCCATAACCTATTGACCCTAACTCTATACTAGAGGAAACATGAGCTTCAATCAGGGGGAAAAAAAAAAAATCTCTGAATAAAGAAAAAGATTTTTGGTTTTGCATTCTTGATTGGACCAAAAATTCCATTGTGGAATAGACATTTTGGAACTATTCTTTGCTGATGATCATCTTGCCTAAATCAATTAAACACCTAAAAACTGTGTCATTATACTTTTTGTTTACCATAGATAATTGTGACCAGTGCAGGGTAATGAATAAGCAATTGTTTCAGTTCCTTCTTGATACAGGAAGCCCATTTAATGCAGGATATAGATCTCAAGAAAAGGTAAAGAAAGTGCTAGTGTACTGAATGATGCTTTTGCAGAATCTTGTGTCAGTTTCTGATAGACTCTAACATCACAATATTTATGGTTTGGTTGGAAATTGGAAATTATCTAATATAATCTCCACTCAATGAGAAATCCTCACACAAATTCTATACTTTATAATTTCTATTGCTTATGTTTAATTTTAACATTACAGATAATTACAAGTAGAAAATTTGATTGTATACTAAAAATAAAATTCTAAGAGTAATCAGTTGTACCCGTTTCTGAAATATTGCAATGCATATTATGATACTAAACCATCTACATGAATCAGCAAAATGCTCATTATAGCATAATTCATCCAGGATTGCAAATGTTATTCATGCCCCACTTTCTCTAAAAGGCCTTTCCATACATGATTCATACTGTTTCTTGTATGTCTCTCTGGTTTCTCACTCCTTCCCATCATCATATATGCACTGGTTCAACCCTATCTTAGCAATTCCTTTCTGATTTGACGGAAAATCTTCTTTTCTTTCCTTATGAAGTCCTCAAACAATAGATCATCCTTGCTTCCTCAACAACTTCATTCATCACTCACATGTTTACCACCTGTAAAATGGTGGTAAATGGATTTCCATTTTTTATATCACTCTTAACTTCACAGCAATAGCACTGTTATCCTAAAGGTTAAAAAAAAAAAAAAAAAAAGATGACTACCCAATCTAATACTTGTTTGTATCATTTCAAAATGTATGTAATTTCATGTAGTATTTGAAAAAGATAAAAATTACTCTTACCATCATTTTTATTGAAACTTTATACTTTTGGTTTTATTACCCTGCACAGTGGTCTATCTTCCACTCTTTGCATGACTGATCCAATCTGTTTTCCCCTAAGCCTTCACCCATGATCCTATAACTCCTGTACATCCACTATAAGATGAAATGCACTTCGCTCTTCCCTGATACTCCTTTTCTCTCTCAAGTTGAAAACTATTCATTCTCTTATGCAGTTCCAGTTTTCTTAATCTACTGTTGTTGTTAGATGCCGTCAAGTCGGTTTCAACTCATAGCGATCCTATGCACCACAGAATGAAACACTGCCGGCTCCTGTGCCATGTTCCCAATCCTTATGCTTGAGTCCATTGTGACAGCCACTGTGTCAATCCATCTCATTGAGGGTCTTCCTCTTTTTCACTGACCCTCTACTTTACCAAGCATGATGTCCTTCTCCAGGGACTCATCCCTCCTGACAACATGCCAAAGTATGTAAGACGTAGTCTCACCATCTTTCCTTCTGAGGAGCATTCTGGCTGTACTTCTTCCAAGACAGATTTGTTTGTTCATTTGGCAGTCTGCGGTATATTCAATATTCTTTGCCAACACCACAATTCAAAGGCATCAATTCTTCTTTGGTCTTCCTTATTCATTGTCCAGCTTTGAATAATCTACTAGCTTTATTCATTCATTCAACTCTTTTTTTTTTTTTATCTAGTAAATATGCATTGAGAGTTTTCTATGAGTCAAGTCTGTGCTAAGAGTTTAGGTTTCAACAGTGAACAAGACAGGCACATTCTTTGCTCTTATGAGCTTCATGGACTCTTGAGGAATAGAGACATAGTACAAATAATGAATTACAGTTGTAAAACTTCAGTTGAAAGGAGAAATGAAAAATGAGTAACCCAGGAAGCCAAACTTTGCTGAGAAGTCATGAATGACTCCCTAACAATAATTACATTTTGATGGAACTTAAAAGTGAATAGGTGCAGAGAGGTGGCAATGGGAAAGCAGAGGTAAATGCTTTCATTAAAGCTCTGAGTTAGAAAAAACATACAGAGGATTTGGTTAATTAAAATAAGCACAGTCATGTCAATGCATGGTAGACAAAACAGGAGAGACAGCACAACATCAAGTTCAAAGAGAAGCAGGGGCCGCATCATAAAGGCAAGTTAAATCAAATGTAGGACTTTGGTCTTAATACTAAAGACAAAAATAACAGTGACAGGCTTGAAGCATAGAAATAGCGTAACCCTCTTTGAGTTTTTCAGATAAATTAAAATACAATATGTCTGAAAACACATGAGTGGATTATTGTAATACATCCAGGAAATGGTAGTTGTGATTTGTTCTAGAACAGTGGTAACGAAGATGGAGACAAGTGGACAAATTTGAGGAAGAGTCAGGCCTGATGATTAATTGACCAGCAATTGAAAATGGTGTGGAACTGAATATTACTTTTTGTATAAAGCCCCTATTTCTGGCTTGAGCATTTCTTGTGATATTTCTTTCAAATAGTAAGATAGGAACCTTTGCAGGGGCACAACACAAAGCCCATTTCTAAATATTTTTTCTAGTTTCATAAAAGAATGTTTCTGTCTTTTTCTTGGGATAATATCACTGCCTTGTATTTCAGATATAAACAATGGAAGATTACATTCAGATTACATTCAGGACTGAAACCCTGATTTGTTAGTTTGTGACCACTTTTAGAAAGGACTAGAGTTCTGTTCCTGACTCCTAGCCCTAAGACTGTGTCCTTGATACCTGCCTAGTAGCACAGTAATTACACAGCAGCTGTGAATCAGAATAGATAATGGAGCACAGATTGCATCTTCTAGTTATTGCAGACCAGTTAAGTTCCTTTACTCAGTTCCCAGCCTTGAACATCAGATTATCATATTGGCATAATTTTTCTTTCACTGGGACAATCTACCCTTCCCGAGGTACTCATCTCATTTATTGATTATTTTGGCCTTCTAAATTACTATTACCCTCTCCAATAATACCTCTGTATTAATTGTTGGAAAGTTAAATATACACTATATTATCCTTTTAACAGCCTGGTCCCTCATGTTCTTAAAATGCCCTTCTTCAGTGATCTTGTTCCCCATCACAATTTGCCACCACCTACTATCATCATACTCTATGGTTTGTCATCACCATTAAATAACAGCAACACTCCCATGATCTCAAGTTCATGCATATGGTGATTAGTCTTATGTATCAACTTACTAAGCTATAGCAAAGCCCAAGCCCCTTGCTTTGAGTCAATTCCAACTCGTAGCGACCCTATAAGACAGAGTAGAACTGCTCCATAACGTTTGCAAGGGACGGCTGGTGGATTCAAACTGCCAAACTTTTGGTTAGCAGCCAGGTTCTTAACCACTGCACACATGATCATACTACTAGGCTGTAGTAACCAGTTATTCAGTCAAATGCTAATATACGTAAGGTGCTTAGGTGGTGCCTACAGTTTGCACTCAGCTGGCAAACAAAAGGTTGGTGATTCGAACCAAGTCAGCAGCACAGTGGAAGAAACAGGCCTGATCTGCTTACGTAAAGTTTACAGCCAACAAAATCCTATGGAAGCAGCTGTACTCTGTAATACAAAGGGTCTCCTATGTCACAAATCAAGCACAAAAACATAATCAACAATAAATGCTAATCTAGGTGTTGCTGTGAAGGTATTTTTTAGATGGGGTTAACATCTACCGTTACTTAACTTTAAGTAAATGAGATTACCTCAATAATTTAGTGGGCCTCATCTAATCAATTGAAAGTTCTTCACAGCGAAACTGAGGTTTTCTTGAGGAAGAAGGAATCCTGGCTCGAGTACAGCATCAGCTCCTGCTCAAGAAAGTTTTCAGCTTGTTAACCAGCTCGACAGTTTTCAGACTTGCCAGACCCCATGAACATCTAAGACGATTACTTGAAATAAATCTCTTTATACACACACATGCATGCACACATGCATACATCCTACTGGTTCTGTTTCCGTGGAGAACTCTGACTGATACAGTACACTCCTGGCACAGTGGTTAAGAGCTCAGCTGCCAACCAAAAGGTTGGCAGTTGGAATCCACCAGCTGCTTCTTGGAAACCCTATCGGGCAGTTCTACTCTGTCCTATAGGGTCACTATGAGTTGGAATACTTGATGGCAAGGATTTTTTTTTTCCTCTCTCTCTCTGAGCCCTAGCTCCTAGCATTCCAGCTCACTACACTGTACCTTTAACTTCAGGACCCAATGTTCCTGAAACTCCGTGGAGACATCTAGTGCCAGCATCTGCATTCATGTACTCTGATCTTCATCCTGTTTCTACAGAACTAGCCTGCTCCTGTCTGAACATGTCCCCAACATTTTTGCAGATTTCACTCTCTCGCACCTATGTGGAGCATATTTCCAAAAATTTTCCACTCTTTCTCCTAAATTATTAACGTTTACCCCTGTTCTCACCCACTTTTGTTGACATTCAAACATTCTTCAATGTCTCCTCTCTTAAAAACTCATTTTTCTTATCCCATTTTTTCCCATCTGCTATTGCTTTTTTTATTGGCTTCCCTTTGCAGTACTTCTCAAAACTGTTGTCTGTATCTGATGTCTCTAGTTTTTCCTTTCCAATTCTCTCTTAAACCCTCTCCAAGCATGGCCTTGTCTCTACCACTCTGTAGTAACTCATCTGGCCAAGCTCACTAATGATTTTCAGTTGCTAAACTCTGTGGTCATTTGTCATTTCTACTTGAGATATTAGTGATATTTGACACAGCTGATATGTTACTTCTCTTTGATTCTCTTTTTATCAAACTTCCAAGTTATCACACTTTCTTTGTTTTTCTACCTCTTTGGTTGTTACTTTTTTGTCTCGTTTGCTCCCTCTATCTTATCTTCCAGATTTCTTAATGGGGTGCTAAGATCTCAGTCTTTGTTTTTCTTATCTTTTTCTCTGTACATAGTCCTTTGGATAATGCCATCTATGTTGATAACCACCAAAGTTACATCTCCTGCTCATATCTCTCCCCTGAACTCCAGAGTCATCTCTCTCGTGCACTCTTTCTCTCTCACTCTTTCTCTAGCTCTTTCTCTCTGCCTCTCCCACTCATTTATTTATTCTTTATGGTCACTTAAATATTCTATCAGCTATCACAGGGTAAGTTATGTAATTGGAGTTACCTTTACTCATTCTCCCTGTTCACTGAGGGGCAACCATGGCAATCTTCACATTATCTTCACTCCAGGATGGAGGCTGACAGAATAACTTCTCCTGGAATATTGTTGTTCTTGTGGTAAGTAAAAAATCAGTACTGTTTCTTAATTTCCTGCCCACCACCTTTAAAAGATTCTGCTTATACTTCATTGGCCAAAGTATGTCACATGGCTAAGTACTGTAATATATGAATTTATTAAAATAGTTGGAAAAATAATGAGTGAAAGCATTACAGTGGACAATTTTAAATATAGCACCTATGTTTGATGGCAAAGCAAGTAAGAACATGACAGATTTTTTAACAATATAATTAACAAGATTGGATCAACACATGGGAAAACTTTCAGACCTGACAGAGAATTCAACTACAAAATTGATTATAAAATTGATTACAAAAACACTTTAATACATTTCCAAACGTTTGATCCTCTACATGTCACATTATCTGAATGAAATATAATTCAAAAATAATAAAATAGACTACACTTTATAGCTTAATATTTAATAAGTAATCCAGTAAATGTATATTTTATCTAACAGAAAGTCAATAATGTAATAAATTTATATATTTATAACAAGAAAATCAATTCCATTAAAATTGTAAATAAGCAGCCAAATATGTTCAGAGGAATACTCATAACTTAATGCTCACATTATTTAATAAATGAGGAAACAAAAGATATACAAATGTAAAATAAGATTTTAGAAAATAGATCTCAGCCCTATGGGTATCAGAAGCAATGGGTTTGTGAACAATAAAAAATATCTTAGAACACAGAGCAATTAAAGATACACACTACTGTAATCAAACAAAAAAGTGCTGTTCATCTTCTTTCTTATTCTTTCACGTCTGACTCATAGATGTTAGTGTTCCACCTTTTTTATGTGAGTATGAAATTTCATTGCAGAAATATACAGTAAAGAATCTACATTTGCCATATTTTTATTTCCTTACACCTTAATAAATGTTAAAAATTAAATTAAACTTCTGAGACTAAAATGTAGAAGTGTTTATACTGAAGTATCTCATTGTCCTTAGTGGCTTAGACATTGTTCAAATAAAGCTGGGTGGTGTCATATTATGACATATTTAGAATGCTAGATTGCTAAGGTGTCAGCGTTGTTATGTTTGGGATGTCATGCAGTTCATACTTTAAAAACAAAACAAGACAAAAACATATCTCTTTTGGTTTATAATCCTAAGAAGAAGGAGACCAGTTACCATCACATTCTTTATTATCCTATATTAAATACTCTACCAAGAGATGCAAAAGTTTTAGCCATCTTCAGGTTTAATAATCTTATCTGCACTCCTACTTGAGAATGGATTTATTCTTCCAGCTTTACTTTTAATAGGATCACATTTTTCCATCAAAATATTCTCCACAGGATGAAAAATTAAACCTCATTGTGCTTCTAGAAGGCAATGAAATGCAATATATTCTTCAAAATTTTTCCTAGTTTCTTTGTAGTGTCTATCTGCAGATACTTACAAAGAATAGGGAAAATAACCAAACTATAGTTGCTTCTTATTAAATTCGTAGTGGCAACAGGGATCTAAAATTCTAATATAGGAAGACTGGGTGGTAATGGCAGCAAATTCAAAGATAAGTGCAGCAAAGATTTTCCCAGGTATGTAAGAGGGAGGGATAGAAGTCAAGAATATGCTAATAGTGAAAATATCTGAATTGAAAGGAGAGCAGAGGAGGACTATATTCCAATAATGAAGCCTCTGATTCCATAGAAAACTTGATGATGAAACAGCAGTATCCACTAAAGTAGTGTGCCAAGAGCTGGGATTGAAAAAGAGAGGCAATTTCTAAAATGAATGAGGAAGTTAAATTGGGAGGAACCATGCAAAGTAGGTTCATAGCAAATGCAAAATCTCTGAGCTGGAGGAGAATTCAAGGAAAAGACTAAATGTAGTTACTCAGTGTCTTACTGACCTAGTGCTGCTATAGCACAAGTGAGTGACTTTAACAAAGCAAAATGTATTCTCTCACAGTCTAGGAGGCTTAAAGTCCAAATTCAGGGCACCAGCTCCAGTGGAAGCCTTTCTCTCTCTGTTGGTTCTGAGGGAAGGTCCTTGTTATCAATCCTCCCAGGTAGAGGAGCTTCTCAGCTCAGGTACCCCAGGTCCAAAGGACACACTATTTTCTTGGCTCTTGTTTTTTGGTGTTAAGAGGTCCCCATATTTCTCTGCTCACTTCTCTTTTTTATATCTCAAAAGAGATTGACTTAAAACACAACCTAATCTTGTGGATTGAGTCCTGCCTCATTACAATAACTGCCTCTAATCCTGCCTCATTAACATCATAGAGTTAGGATTTAAACACATAGGAAAATATGAGTGTTATGGATTTTGGATGAAGGATAAAGGTTTTCATATGGACTATTGATCAGGCGGTAAGCTAAAAGGCAAAGTAAAAGTGCATTTTGGAGTTCTCATTTCTGGTAGTTGCCAGTCGTAATCTCTCTTCTTTTAAAATAGAAGTCCACAGAGGATGACAAAATGGTGGACAATCACACAATTCTGGGAATTATGGACTAGCCAAGTCGACACATATTTTAGGGGGACATAACTCAATCCGTAACACTCAGGATAAAGGTTTTAACATGGACTATTGATCAGGTGTTAAGTTAAAAGGCAAAGAAAAGGTGCATTTTAGAGTTTTCATTTCTGGTAGTTGCCAGTCCTAATCCCCCTCCTTTTAGAATAGCTTCACTACAGCTGCCCAGGGAACAATATTTGTCCTAATAATGTTTGGAAACTATACCATGTCAATAAATACTTTGTATTTTGTTTTAGTCCCTTCTCCTCTCCTCTCTTCTCTTTTCCTTCCCTTTCATTCTCCCTCCCCCCACTTTTTTGTCCTTTCTTTTCCTTCTCTCATTTCTTCATTTCTTTCTTCTTTTCTTCCTTCTTTCATCTAATATTTGTACTCCTACTATAGCTATACTATTCCAGGAATTACCTTCCCTGCTACTTCAATGGTATATCTAGAATACCTCTCAGAATAAACTTCCTAAAACAAAATTCTGGCCTCAAAACATCACTACACAATGCATTATAGAATAGTTTTTTATTACATATTGAGAATATTTCCAGTTTTTGGACTTGCAGGAGCCTCAGCAATGTATCCTCAACTTGTTTTTCAGATTTATCATCATTACTCTTTTGTATTTGCTATATTTTCCAATTTTGCTTTGTGCCTGTGTTTCTAAAACTTTTCCTCAAAGTCCCACTAATGGCAGAAGTCATAAAGCACATAATCTAATTGGCCTAAAAAGAATGAGAAATGTATTAGAAGACATGATGTTTTACATTATACTCCTTATATATTTTTTTTAATAATATTTTTTAAGTATTGAAAAAAAAAGCAAAAGTCACCATTTCTCATTGGTTAATGTGGGGTTTTTTTTTTTTTAAATCTATCAACTTTTGAAGAAAATGAGACTATTAAAAAGAGTTGACTTTGTATGGTCAATTCAAGACACAGTTTGTTTCTATTCTTTTGTTGTCACAGTATTTGGAGAACCCTAATTTATAAAATTTGTGGTTATCTATTTCAATGTTATTTTTCACTGCTTCACTAGCAGATTCAGGGTTATCACTGCCACAAAAAGCTCATAACACTGTCAAAGATGTGGTATCATGAAAATTAACCAGGATATTGGTGGTAGCAATCTCAATAACTGAACCTTTTTGGTGGAAGGTCAAGTCATTTTTGATACGGCAAACTGATGGAATCTCTGAACCATTAGTCTCTCTTATTATTGTAGGAAAATATTTGTTAAATTATATTTTAAGTACAGAAACATGACTGATGATGGTCTTAATTTAACCACCAATGCAAAGGATGACAAAATGGTGGACAATCACACAATTCTGGGAATTATGGACTAGCCAAGTTGATCACATGTAATTAAACTAAATGTCTTAAATGACTCATAATACCTA
This sequence comes from Dugong dugon, assembly GCA_030035585.1. Classification (NCBI taxonomy): domain Eukaryota; kingdom Metazoa; phylum Chordata; class Mammalia; order Sirenia; family Dugongidae; genus Dugong; species Dugong dugon. Next base: position 35,235,080 of record CM057460.1, on the reverse strand, counting down.
TGATCTACTTTTTTCTGCCAACTCTTAACCTTCATTTTAATGACTTTGATGATATAGTAAAGACATTGAAAAGTTTTGTTGATTCACAGTGTTTTATTCTGAAAATAACTTCTGATTAGCTAAGTTTATGAGCTACACAATAATAAGCAAGCAGTTTACAGATTAATTCACCTTATATTCTGATTTTTGATTTTTGTGCACAAACCAACTAAACATTTCATGATTTTTAATTAAACTTTAATATTTTCTCTCACAGTTTTGTGGATTGACTGGGCTCAGCTAGGTAATATCATTCATGAAGTGGCAGTCAGATAGTGGCTGGAGACATCTGGCCTCTCCTTTGGGCTCAAAAGTCCCAGATGACAAACTCACATGTCTGGCAGTTGATGCCAACTGTTGACTCAGACTTGAGTTAGACCTGGCAAGTGAAGTGCCTCCTAATGGCCTTTCCATTTGACTTAAATTTCTCAATATGAGGAGTATACCAAAAGCAGTATTCCAAAAAGCCCAAGCGGAATCTTAGCCTTGGAAATAAAACAACATCATTTGTCGAACTCTACTGGTAATATGGTCTCAGGGCCTACCCAGATACAGTAAGATAGTAAAATAAACTCTACTTGTTTAGAGAGTCACAAGATCACATTGTAGAAAAGATGCACAATCAGAGATTTTGTTGAAGTCCTCTTTGCAAAATACAATCTGTAGCAGTCTTCCCTATAACCACAACAATTTGCATCCTTCCCACATGCAAAATAGACTCACTCTATCCTCCCAAGTATAATTTGATTAAACCATCAGCTCAAATCCAGGCATCAGCTCAAAATGCAGGTTATAATCGTCTAAGTCAAGTCAAGCAGCAGATGAGCCTCCTTGAGAGCAAATCTACAAGCACAGTAGTCACCCCTTAACTGAGGGGTATATATTCCAAAAACCCATAGATGCCTGAAACTGCAGATAGTATTGAACCCTATGTATACTATGTTTTGTCCTATACATAAATACCTATGATAAAATTTAATTTATAAATTAGGCACAGTAAGGGATTAACAACAATAACTAATAACAAAACAGAACAATTATAACAATATTCTGTAATAAAAGTTATATGAATGTGGTTCCTGGGCAGGACTGAGTGCAACAGCATGGGATTTCATCATGCTACTCATTTAACATTTTTGAACTGTAGCTGACCACAGGTAACTGAAACCACAGAAAGCGAAACCACAGATAAGGAGGGGGTTCTGTACTCAATTCTCTCAATCTAAAGACATTTGAGCTAAAGAGACAAGTTATCTGTTTCCTATACATTGAACATACAATATTGAGGCAGACATAAAATATGGACACTCTTATTCAGAAACAGGAAGAATGGGAAGTACATAGCTATCACTGGCCCTTAACAATTCTGAAATTCAGTCAGTTACATGTACTAAATCTTTGATTAGAGCCTAGCACTTCCCCCTGGCGTGATTTTTCTGCTGTTCTTTGTTCTAAGCCCTAGAATTTGGTTCAGACTCTAAGTAATTTTCATTTTTCATGAGAAATGAAGAGGGTTGATAGCTAAGTAGATTTCCCAGCCTGCTTCCTGTGCATGGAAGGTTGGCTCCCAATAACTCCTTTCCTTTGAGTCATCTTTGGAGCTTTTATGCCAATCTGCTTGTGCTTTCTCAAGTACAATTCTCTTAAAAACAATGTAGGGTTTTGTTGTCATTGTTGCTTGGAATGGGGATCTTATTGCCTATTGGGGTAATAAGAGTTATGTGAATTTGGTAAAAGTGGACAAGAGCCCATCCTCTTATTTCTTTGAAACAGACCTCTTTTTGATTTGGGCTGAGAGTCAGGGTGATGTAGGATGATACTCTTAGGATTCCTAAAACCCATTTGGTTTATAGGAGGAAGTCTAAGAATCATGGCCTTATGAAACTTAAATATCTTTTTTCTACCTCAGGGGTTAGCAAACTGTGTCTCATGGGCCAGATTAGGCCCATCCTCTATTTTTGTGAATAAAGGTTTATTGAGTACACAGGCATACTCATTTATTCGCATACTGTCTATAGCTGCTTTTGCTCTGCAAGAGCACATTTGAATGTTTCTGTACAGATCATATTGTCCACAAAGCCTATAATATTTACTGTTGGTGTTGTTAGTTTCCATTGAGTCCAGTCAAAATGTTTACTATTTGGTACTTTACCAAAAAAAAAAAAAGCAAACCCTCTTAGTCTAACTGAGATGATCTAGATGCACTGTCTTAAATCTTTACCAAAATATGAACTTTACACTGAAGCTATGTTTTGTTGGAAACACCCTGGGTTTGATCTTTGTCCTGATGTCATTTTCTACTTTGAAAACTTTTTCTGCATGGAAATACTCAAATGAGAGACCTTTTTTACTATCTAGCCCAGCATGTCCCAACTTCCTTATATTTTGTCTAAATTCTGTCCAAAATCAAACATTTCAAACTTTATCCTATCCTTTTATGTTCCTATTTTATTATAAACAGCTGAAATAAACCAGTTAGCACTGCCATATTCTGCCTGGAAATTTCTTTAGCCAGATCTACTAGATCTAAGGTAAGGTAAAGTGGCTAAACTTTCTGCCACACATGTCAACTTTATTTACGTTTCTTATAACAATTTGTTCAGTGTCCTCCGAGTCCCCACTAACACTATTCTTGAGAACCCTCTGGCCAGTATAAACACAGTCTTAAAGTCAATGTCAAATACTTTATCTTTTGTTCAGGCATCATTCCCATTCTAAACACCGAATTCTATTATGGTTATAAATTCTTGCCCAACAAAACACTCTACAATTAGTGGCTTAAAATAACAATGTATCATATCTCATGGTTCTGTGGTTTGAATGGGATTAGCAGAGTAGTTCTTACTTGAGGTTCTTACTTGTGGTTACAATCAAATAGCAGCTATGGCTGGAGTAATCAGCCGGATCGATTAGGCAAGTCCAAGAAGCCAAACTTCTGGCCAGAGTTGATGATAACTGTTGGTTTAGAGCTCAGCTGAGGCTCATCAGAGTGTCTACACTTGGTTTCTACTTGTGTTTGGACTTCTCTCAACATGACTGTTGGGTTCTGAGAGAGAGGTTTCCAAAATCAAATGTTTCCCAAGGCCCAGGATAACACTACAAAGCTTCTTATGATCTACTCCAGGAAGACACACAACATCACTTTGTCACATTCACCTGTTGCCAATGAGTCAATTCCGACTCATGGTGACCTTACAGCATAGAGTAGAACTGTCCCATAGGGTTTCCAAGGTGCTGCTGATAGACTCAAACTTCCAACCTTTGTTTAGCAGCTGAGCTCTTAACCACTGCACCACCAGGGCTCCACTCACAGGACCTGCCAAATTTAAAGTAGGAGATAAATAGGCTTCACCTCTTGATTGGGATATAGCAAGATCAATTACAGAAGAACATGTGGTAGGAAATAAATTGTTGCTGAGTTCCTTGGAAAATACAATATGCCCCATGTCTTAATTATCTAATGTTGCTGTAACAAAAGATGCCACAAGTTGGTGACTTTAAAGAACAGAAATGTATTTTCTCACAGTTAAGGAGGCTAGAAGCCTGAATTCAGGGTGCCAACTGTAGGAGAAGTTCCTTCTTGTCTCTTTCAGTAAACTTATAGATGCATTATCTGTCTTTGCTCCCGTGTATATGTGTCTCTTTTTATAAGACACCATTCACAAGTGATTAGGTTTAGGAGTTAACTTACACTGGGACGACCTCATTAACATAACAAAAGAAAAACCTTGTGTCTAAACAGGGCCCCATTCATAGGTAAAAATCTTAGGAATTCAACATAATATTTTTTTGGAGGGGGACACAATTCAATCCATAACACTCCCCTTACCTAGATTTTTTAATCTTTCTTATAAATATTAGTTTTTATCCAAGAATAAAAATAAGAAATACGTTTTGTCATTGGAGTCTTTGATATGCACTTCTTTCAGGTAAGGTACTTTATATCCATGTTGAAAAACAAATTTCATTGATAAAGTTATCAAATAAATAGATAAATAATTTACTAAATCCAACTGCAATAGGAGAACCAAATGAAATGATAACCCTGACTGTAAGAAACAGCACAGAGCTGGTTCCTATGAGGCAGGGGTCAAATATACTCCAACTTTTCCACCATTTCTGATAACATCCTCTCCCCCTACAGCACTCTTCTCTATTGAGTTCAGTGATTCATTTTAATGATCACAGTCATGGAAACATCATAACTGCAATAACAACTTTAATAACAGAGAAGGATATAAACAAAGAATATAAACAGAAACAAAATCCATATATGGTGAGGTTTGGGAAGGGTCCCTGCATAGGGCCCCAACATCTCAAGGTTACCTAATTTCATCTCAAAGGTAACCTGCTTACATTTCCTGAAAACCAGTGTTCATTCTTGCCCATCAGGAAACTTTCAAACAGGAAACTCAATGACGTGACTTGGCAGGCTCGACTATAGGCCACTTCTTTAAGCTGGCTCCTGGCTCCTCCTGGCCTGCTCCAGGACAGCACTCAGATGGCCTCTGCTCTGTAGTGGTTGGGGAGTATGACTCTGTGGGCAACACCCTCCTCAGGGCACCCCAGTTCTCAGAGAGTTACATCTCTCAGCCAGGGTTTAGCCTTTTTACTTTGCTGCCACTGTCTTGGTCTGCTCATTGTCTCTGCCTCATCTAGTACTATGACAGCCACTGCCTCCGTTGTTGTTGCAGGTTTACCTGGTCTGAGAGGGTCATAGGACAGGGCTCCTGTGTCCAAAGGACACACTCCTCTACTGAGTGTAGGAGGTCCCATCTGAGCCTCCACATTCTAGTGTTTTTATCAGTCACTGGATAGGCCCCCTAACCAACCTGGAAAACGTCAACCACCAGGCAGAGTACCCCAGCCAATCCATGTAAAGTTCTGCTACTGGGTGGGGCTAGCCAATCTTGGTAAAATCTAGTTCCTAGGTGGGGTCCCACAGCCAATCTAGGTAGAGGTCAGACTAGGCGGGGATTCTGAACCATGATCAAAAAGCCAAATTACTTTTTTAGTAAGGTGATTCCACACCTTGCAGCAACACTTTGTCTATCACATTAAAAACACATTAAAAAAAAAGAAGAAGAAGAAGCAGCAAATTATTTCAGGCAAGGTTTGGATAGTGTCTTAGTCATCTAGTGCTGCTATAACAGAAACACCACAAGTGTATGGTTTTAACAAAGAGAAGTTTATTCTCTCATGATCTAGGAGGCTAGAAGTCTGAATTCAGGGTGCCAGCTCCAGGGGAAGGCTTTCCCTCTCCTTTGGCTCTGGAGGAAGGTCCTTGTCATCAGTCTTCCCTTGGTTGAGGAGCTTCTCAGCACAGGGAACCTGGGTTAAAAGGAAGCACTGTGCTCTTGGTGCTTCTTTCTTGGTTGTATGAGGTCCCCATGTCTCTCTGCTCTCTTCTCTCTTTTATATCTCAAAAGAGATTGGCTGAAAACAAAATCCAATCTTGTTGATTGAGTCTTGTCTCATTAACATAACTGCCACTAATCCCATCTTGTCAAAATCATAGAGATAGGATTTACAAGACACAGGAAAATCACATCAGATGACAAAATGGGGGACAATCACGCAATACTGGGAACCATGGCCTAGCCAAATCGATACACATATTTTTTGGGGACACAACTCAATCCAGGATAGATAGTGCTTTGATCTTACTCATTGTCAGTTCATCATCATTCAGAGCCTTAGGAACAATGCTTTTCTGTCAGAATTAACATGATTTTAGGTTGTTATAATTTTTCTTCAGTTAAATTATTTTTAAGAGTCAAAAATGAAAATGATAATTATTAAATTTTTAAAAATAAACATTTTGTGTCTTTGTTATGAGAAGAAATGTAGCTAAGTTTAAGCCTACATTTATAAACAAATTGAGCCTAATTTCAAAAGTAATTTCAATGAATTGATTATTTGTATTTATACTTTAAAGTTTAAAAGCACAAAGCAATGCAACTGTGGAATGGTATGCTAATTTAAACAGTATATATGAGCCTTTTTCCTCTGACAGTAATAACTTGTATTTATCATAGTTCTATATTTTGAACTATCTGCATGCATCAGAGATGCTAGTATGATTTATATTTTTGTACACAAATTGCACACTAATATCACAATGTCAATAAAAGGGTGAATGGAGCTTTTAGCAAACTCATGGGGATAGAAAAGTGAAAAATGTTCGTAGTCCACAAGCGATACCAGAGATTATGGGCCTTGGTGATTATGAAGTTATTTAGTAGGGACCACAAAGGGCTGCACAATAGGATAAGGGCGACTGGGAATTGGCCAATCCTGACATATATGGAAAATCATGCTCAATTTATCTTAATTGGAATATAATTGTATTTCCATGACCAGCTGCTTTATAGAAGAAAAAATATGTCCCCTTTGGAGAGAATAAAATCTCAAAATTTTTTCATCTACATGGTCTGAATGAAAAACATAACCACTTATACAAAAAGATAAGAATTGACATTAAAAAAAAAATACGTGATAACTGACAACACAGGCAAATCCATAGCATACCCAGATATGACAAGGTTTTAAAATAAATATAATAAAATTCCCATAGAGTTAAATGAAATAGTTGGGGATTTCAGGAAATAATGCAAATGAACAACAAAAAAAAAAATTGAAAATCTAGAATAGAAAACAACAGTAAGTGAAATTTAAACCAAACTGGAGAAAAAAGAAGTAGTCAATTAAAAGATATGTCAATAGAAAATATGAACACTAGAGTGGAGAAAGACAAAATGAAGAAAATTACTGAAAAGCACATAAGAGACATTTGGATTAGGGTGAAAAGTTCTAATACGTATGTAATTGGAGTCCAGAAGGAGAAGAAGGTGAAATTGGGTTAAAAACAATATATGAAGAAATGATTGCTGAGATTTTTTTTTTCCTGAATTGTCAGAACCACTAAAAAGTCCAACCAGAAAAAAAAAAAATGTAAAGAATCTAGGCACAAATTAGTAAGTCTAGTAAAAACCAAAGGCAAAGAAAATTATGAATGTAGTCAAAGGATAACGATATATGACCGTCAAAGGTATAAACCTAAGGTAAACATCTGATTTACTAACAGAAATAATGCAAGCCAGAAAGCAAGGAATGATATAAAGTACATGGGGTCAAAAACAAAAACAAACAAACAAAAAACCTACCAAATTAAAATTCTACACTCATAACAAATATTCACAAAAAACTGAAGGAAAATTAAAGATTTTAATAAAAACTGAAAACTCTTTTTTAGCTCTAGCAGATCCATCCTAAAATACTGTAAAAGATATTCTTTGGGCAGATGGAAAATAATCTGAGAGTTCATCTCAGAGATGTAAAAATAAATGAAGACTAAAGGAACGATATACATGTGTAAATTTAAATGTAGACTGCTTGCATAATACAAAGCAATAACATTTTGTGGTATTTGAAACACATAATTTAAATACATGATAGCAATCACAGAAAATGCAGAAGGGTGTTAAAATCTAAATAGCTTAAGATTCTTTATCATCTGAGAAGCGACACATTTATACTAACAGTGAATAGCTAACAGTCAAATAGAGGAAGAAAATCTACTAAAAATAAAAGTTTGCTATCCTAAAGGAATTTAAGAAAAGAGAAAAAAATGACAAAAATAGGTGGGAAGTAAAACAAAATGATAAGGTTTGGCCTAAACTCCAATTCATCAGTAAATAGCAAAATAAATAATACAACTAAAAGATGTGAACATTTCCACACTGGATAAATAATTGAATTATATATTTTTACAATATTCATATGAAAAATTAAAACAAAAGTAATGGTTGACAATAAAGAGTGAAAAAAAAAAAAAGATGCCATGCAAAACACTAACAAAAAGAAAGTTAGTTATACTAAATATCAGACAAAGTAGAATTAAGTCAAGAGCATCTGAAAAAAAGAAGGACATTTAAAAAAAGTCATAAAGCATTCCCATGCACCTAATAGCATGATTTTAGAATGTATACAGAAAAAATCTACAGAACAAAAAAGAGAAATAAACAAATCAAAAATCAGTGGGAGTTTTTTTAACTACTCTGAATAATCAATAGAGCAAGCAGAAAAATTTCAGTAAAGATATGGAGGATTTAAACATCGTAATAAACAAAATAGTTTAATTTCTAAATATAGGACAATTAAACCCAGCAACTGCAGAACACACATTCTTTTTACATACCCATGGAACACTAGACAAAATTATCCATATGGTGGACTACCAAGCAAGTCTCAACACATTTCAAAGCACTAGAAAAATATAGAGTACAGTCATCCCCTGATATTCATGGGGGATTGGTTCCAGGACTTCCATGGATATCAAAATTCCCAGATGATCAAGTCCCCTATATAAAATGGCATATTATTTGCATATAACCTTTGCACATTTTCATGTATACTTTAAATCATCTGTAGATTACTTACAATACTTAATACAATGTAAACGTTATGTAAATAGTTGTTAATGCTTACACCTAACACTTAATGCTTTCTCAGTCTCTGCAAGCTCAAACAATTAGTACTGGAGAGAGGCAGGGTCTGTGAAATGGCAAGAGGCTACAGCAGGGGATGCCTGCACATGGCTTCATTCGTATGCATTCAGTGCAGTGCCCCGCGCAAAACAAATTTAAGTTTTTCCTTCTGAAACTTTTTTGTCCCGAATATTTTTGATCCACTCTTGGTTGAATTCACATATATCTGGAAATAAATGAATACACTTTGAAAACCATAGACCAAAGAAGAAATCACAATGGAAATGGTAAATATTTTAAATAAATGAAAAAAAAATTACTGCCTATCAAAATTGCAATGATGTTAGTGAAACAGGGCTGAAAGAAAAATGTAAATTTGAAAACACAAATGTTATATATGAAGAAAGCCTAAAAACCAAAGTTTTAAGTATCCTTTTTAATGAGTTAGAAAACAAACTGCAAATTATACCCATAAAAACGTAGGAAGTAATAAAGGCAGTAATTACTAGAATACAGAAAAGGCATATAATAGAAAAACTAACAAGTCCAAAAGCTGATTCTTTGAAAATATTACTGAAATTCTAAATCTGCCGGAAGGCTGCTTAGAGAAAAACAGAAACAAATACCTGTATCAGGAATGAATCAGAGACATCATTATGTAACCAAAGCCTCTAATATTCTTCAAAGAAGCCTCATTCTTGCCATATGAACTTCCCTTATCTCATTTACCATCACCTTTTGATTATAGTGGAAGTTTTAAAACAGGGCTTCAAATTCTTTGACATTCATGTCATAAAGAGATGGATAATTTTGTCTTTTACCCTTGAATTTGGCTGAACTTGTGGACACTTTGATACATAGAGTAGGGCAGAAATGATACTATGTTACTTCGAAGGGAAGGCCATAAAAGGCCATGTAGCTCCCTTCTTGTTTGCTGGGAAGGAATTCATACCTAGAATTTACTTTTGGAATCCTAAACCACCAGGTAAGAAGTCCAACTAACATGATTCTGCCATCTTGTATGTAAGACAAATTCAAACAGAAAGGCCATGGATATTTGCTCTGGTCAACAACCCCAGCTATGCCCAACCTTCGAGGAACCCCTAGACCAGATGTCAGTAAAGAAGCCCCAAAGGACTTTAGGCTTCAGCCCAGGGAGTCACCCTCAGTGATTTGAAACTCCCCAACTGAGAACTCAAATACATGGAGCAGAGGAAAGCCATATTGCCTGTGTCTTGTCCAAATTCCCAACCTGCAGAATCTGAACTTAATAAAATGATTGTTTTATCCCTCTAAATTGTGAAGTGTTTTGTAATAAAGCAATAGATCAATGGAACATCCAGATTATGAACATAGCCTCTTAAATGTACTCCTGCTTCCACTCTTGATCTCCTTAGGTCAATTCTCCAAATGAAAACCAGAGTAAAATTTGAAAATGGCAATTCCGGTCACATTTTCCCCTGCTTAAAATCTTTTATTGGATTTCCAATATTCTTAGCAAAAAAGAGTCAGATTTTCATTGTGCTATACCACGCTTGTTTTGGTCTTGACACTTTCCTAAACTTCTGCCATATTTACTCCCAAATTTCTGTCCACATTGGCTTTAATTTAGTTCCTTGCATGTTCTCTCCTTCTCCATGAATGCTCTTTCCTTTCAGTCATCTATCTCTCTTCATGTAATTAATTTCTGCTGGTCTTCAGAGTTCAGCTCAAATCTTCCTTCTTCAGAGAAGCATTCCCGAAACATTCAGATCAGGCCAGATTGCCTTGTTATACTCTCTCACAGAACACATACTCTTGGCATTACACTCACTACACTTATGATTTCACATGTGTTTGTGAAATTCTTTAATTAATTGTTTTCCCTTGTTAAATGCTAAATTCCTCAAAGGTGGAGTCTGTGTCTGGTTTTGCTCATCATTTTTATTCCAGGCATCAATCCTGTTTTTCAGCCTAAAGTCCAATACTTCCTTTTTGTTGCTGGTGATTTGTTTTATTTTTATTGTGGTTAACATACATGTAACACAATATTTGATATTTCAACAATCTTCACATGTATGGTTGAGTAACGTTAACTATGCTCGTCATGTTGTTCAATGATCACCCTTATCCATTCCAGAATTAAAAAATGATAACCCTGAAAAATCTCAAGTGACATAAAAACAACTCAGTTAAACTTTAAAAAGGAAGGATTATGTGCTCAAGAAATGAGAGAAAAATAAAAGATTTGGAATAAAGTAACAAAAATGCATGGGGGTCTAAATGAATTATTTTTTGTTTGAATGAATGAACGAGTTCAGGAACGCCTCCTTCATTGAGATAAGAGGCCCAATAGTGGTTTCCTGAGGGAATTTATGTGAGATGATTGGGATAGTGCCAGATAAATTGATTAAGGAGGAACTATAATGCCAGGGGCCATAAAAGCAAAGTGGGAGAAAACACAAATTAGCCAAACATTGTGCAGGAGAGGTTTTAAAATGCAATTCGTCTTTTTCAGAGAAGGGAGATTTTGACAGCTATTTAAACTAACAGGGACCCAAAACACGAGTAATTCTGATATCCTCACTGATGTGCCTTTCACAATTACAACCACATAAAAAGAAGCACACACAGCATAGTAAAATGCTTAATCCTGCCAATGGAATGAGGCAGGCATGCCGATCAAAACACTAACTCCTTTCGTTATGTATTTATTTATTTTATATTAATGACTTTTTTGATTTTGGGGGGCCAACAGTAAGATCTGTTGTTAGTTGCTGTTGAGTTGGCCCCCGACTCACGGTGACCCCGTGTGTTACACAGTAGAACTGCCTCATAGGGTTTTCTTGGCTGTAATCTATATAGAAGCAGTTTACAGGCCTTTCTTTCATGGAACCACTGAGTGGATTTGAACAACTTTAACCTAGGTTAGCAGCCCATTGCAAATCGCTTGTGCCACCCTGGTCTCTAGGTAACTGAAACATATTTTTAAATTAAGTTTGGTTCACTTTTTGTGGATATAGTAGTAATTATTATTAGCATATAGGAAAATATGAGTTGTACACATGAGGTAATATGTGGTTAAGGACTATCTCCTGATGCTATTGAGAACTAACACCCAATACAGTGATTTTAAAAATTAGTATAAATGACAAGAATTGGACTGAAACAGTCGCTGCAACAATAGGCTCAAACATACGATTGTGAGGATAGTGCAGGACTGGGCAGTGTTTTGCGTGTTGTACATAGGGTTGCTATGAGTCAGAACTGACTTGAAGGCACCTAACAACATAACAAGAAATTATACTCACTGCTGTCGAGTAGATTCTGACTCATAGCAACACTGTAGGACAGAGTAGAATGGCCCATAGTGTTCCCAAAGCTGTACCCTTTACGAAAGCCAACTGCCACAGGAGCTGCTGGTGGGTTGGAATTGCTGACCTTTCAGTTAGCAGCCAAGCGCTTTAACCACTGCACCACTAGGTATAAATAAGATAACCTAGTATCACTAACACAAGACAGGTGAATAATTAAGATATTTCATTTATATCATAAATTTTATGTTTCTTTAAAGAAATTTTTTGAAATAATTATGAATTAAAAGATAAAAATGTGAAAAAAAACAAGCATTCATACTACTGAAGAATTCAATATTTTTTTTTTAATAAAGAGAATGTTCACGATGTGATAAAATGTCAGCTAAACTTTCCAGTGTCTGGAGAGGTCAAAATTCCTACAGCGTTAGTCCAGCTAGTGATATTTACCAGCACTTAGCTGTCTACAAGATTCTTACTTGGCAAATACACATAGGTGGGGTCTGGGACAGTGCTCATTTACACAGATGCAGGGCCTGCTCATGGCATCTGTTATGCTAGTGGTCGATCTAGTCTTTTAAAGGTTTTATTTTTTTTCACAAAGTAAGTCATATCCTGATGAAAACACAGAGATAATCAGAAAAAATGTGTGACAGGAATGATGTCACTCAGGATTTTATTGCCATTGAGCATGACTGATGCCTTTGTTATCTTCCTGTCTAGGATGATTACAATTATATCATCTAACTTACTAATTGTTTTACCAGGTAAATAAGGGTATGAAACTACTGCATCCGCTGATTCCTTTCTTTTCACTTGATCAAAAGGTAAAGATTCTTCTGTGGAATGAGTTAAGGTTGCACAGATAGAAGGTAAGTCCAAGTCAGGCAGTTATCGAATAAGAAAGAAAGTAGAAATAGCATCGTCCTTGGGCACTATAGGAAAATAAAATAAAAGAACAAAATGATATCCTAAATTTAAAATTTTGGGGTTCGAATGCTTTCATTCATAGAAGGAAATAACTAAAATAAAGTATGTCACCCCCATCCTAGTATTGTTTTTGTGTGCAGTCAGATTGATTCTGACTCATAGGTGACCCTATAGGACAGAGTAGAACTGCCCTATAGGGTTTTCTAGCCTGGAATTTTTAGAGGAGCAGATCACCAGGTCTTTTCTCCTTCAAAAACTCTCGTGGGTTCAAACCACTGACCTTTCAGTTAGCAGCTGAGCTCTTTAACCGTTGCACCACTGGAGCTCTTTCATCCTAGTGCAGTGACATTAATACCATTGCTGGCATTATTCTACTTCCAGTAATGGTAATAGAAACAGCATCAGTAGTAATAACAGTGCTAGCCTGTAGTATCAGTAATAGTAATTTTGTGTTACTACTAGAGGTTTTCTAGTAGTAGGAGTACTAGTAGTGGTTTTAATATTATTATTACTGTATTATCCAAATTCCCAGTAGGGATCAGATGATACTCAAAGGGCTTGATTGAAGAGAGTTTAAGGAAGGATTATTTGTAGGCGTGTACAGAATGAATGGAACCAAGGGATAATAAAGAGACTAGCAACACTGAATGCACTTTTCACCTTGGCCTAGGAAGCAGTTATGACTGGACTGGAGTGAGAGTTGGAGCCACAGGAAATGGATAACCTACAGGGACTGTTGCTCAAGATAACTGAAATTGTGCATTGCATGGAGGAAGCTAAGGTGTGAGGGGAAAAAAAAAATAGCTCAGATCCTCCCTCTTCCTGCCCTTTGATGTCCTGCAGTGCCTCCTCTAGGCTGCGGCCAGACAGGAAGCCAAGAGAAGGGCTTCCTGGTAAGACATTTTACACAGAGCAACTCCCAGCAAACGAAACAGGGCAAAAGGCTAGAAAATAGATTTGGAGGGGCAAGTAGAGAATGACTAGTTTAATAAAAATAACCATAATAGATAACATTTAATTTGCACTTGTATGTCCCTGGAGAAGGACGTCATGCTTGGTAAAGTAGATGGTCAGTGAAAGTGAGGAAGACCCTCAGTGAGATGACACTGTGGCTGCAACAATGAGCTCAAGCATAACACCAGTTGTGAGGATGGTGCAGGACCAGGCAGTGTTTCGTTCTTTTATACATAAGGTCTCCATGAGTCTGAACCGACTCGATGGCACCTAACAACAACGACATATACCAGACACTTTCAAGATTCTTTATATGCATTATTTTAATAAAATTCTTAATAAAAATTGTTATCTCTGTTTTACAGACAGTAATAATCTAGTAAAATGACTTGATCACGGCCCTTTCATATACAGGGTGGAAGTATATCACCTTGTATAAAAATAGCAGCAACAACGTCGCTGTCTAAAAGAACTCAAGCCTAAATATATGAAATTCCTAATTTTAAAGAATTGTTTCCTTTGTATGCATTAAGGATGATGCAAAAAAGAGAAAGAATTGACGAATCTTTTGTTGGATAAAAGAAGCTCCATTAAAACCAAGGAGGGGTGGGGAGACAGTATTGAATTGAAAGGAAAACCAAAATAAAATCTTATGGGCAACAAGTTCAGAACTCAGCAGGTCTTAATGCCTCAAGTTTCTTTACTTTTCAATATAGAAGAAAAGAGCACATACTCCAAACTGTTTCTCCATCTGCTACCAAAGTGCTCTAAAACCTCAGTAATCTAAAATAAATCAGAATATCTTGAGACAAAGACTTAAACTAGCAATATTAGATCAATGTACATATTTTCATAGCAAATTAGTAACATCGATAACTCAAATTGCTTATTCTTGCTAGAGCTGCATTAATTAATGATATCTATAGTCCTGAGAAAGGCATGTCCTTTTGCACTTTCCTTTGAACCCAAAGATTTCTTTTTTCTGTACTTTCTTTAACATATTTTCCCTTTGGTTCGAGGTACTGGGAAATGAACTTCAGTGAACTGCAATGGTAACCTTAAGTGGTGCTTGTCAAATATGATTTGGTAGGTTAGAAACCAAGAGCTAAAGCAACAAAATTTAGTAGAAAAAGCAGTGAACTAGAGGTCAGGAGACCTAGACACCAGATATCACCAGTAGCAAGTTGTAGGATAGAACAATAATATTCACTCTCACCAGGCTGTAAGAATTGTACTTCCCAGCAGTCACAATCCTCAGAATAATTTATATTCCCAAAGTTCATTTTGTATATATGCTTTCAAGAGCACAAAACACATTTTCCCACAGCAAAACTCTTCTCAGGCAAGCCCAGGGTAGATATCTTATTTATGTGTTTTTCTGGTAAACACCTGACTGTATTGTGTATGTAGATAAAGTACCTTTTACTGTTATGTTTAGTCATGGCAACCAAGAATCAGGCTAGCTAGAATGTAATTAGTTTCAGCAGTATGCACCCACTGATGTGCGTTCCTCTGTCTCTCTCTTATATACACACAAAAATGCACATGCAAAAAAATGGGTTGTCTTTCACTTCATTTTGGATAAAGGCAGACTCAGAACTGTCCTTAATAAATCAATGACACACTCTTTGGGACATTATCAAAAGCCTTTAATCAGCGTGATGTATAACTCACATAATTTCCCTGTAAGCAAGGTAATTTTAAATAATAAATATTATGCTTAATGAAGATAGTAAGAGAGAAGCTTTTTTCCCCAATCGAAATGCAGAGAGAAATGTCTGAAGTGTTATTTCACAGTGATGTCAATAACCAGGTGATTTAGTGGGTTTTTATAGACACTCAGGAAGTCAAAAAACAGAGCCAGCTTGGTGTAAACAACGAATCCTTTCCACTTCCTTTCCCATGAGATTATCCATCTGTGTACTAGCTTTGATCTGGAGTCACAAACAAAGGCTTTCTGTTTATTCAAGAGATCAAATGTTATTTTTGCTATAGACCCTGGGGAAACTCAGAAGAGGGACATAGCTTTGAAAGTATATTGATTTTCAAAGTGTTGATCTGAATAATTCTTGACGCATTTAGTTTCTTTGACTGTTGGAAGATGTACGTGAAGGTGATGAACTCAGAGGGCTTTGTTCTCTCAATATAAATCTCTCTTTCCTTTTGCAGTAGTCTTCATGTGAACACAGAAAATACCTTACATGGAAAAGCCTGTGTTACGTATCTTCTTGCTGATAATCTGGTAAATGTTCCTAAAATTTCTATTATTTCCCTATTTTAGATTTTTTTATAAAACTAGATAAATACTCCTCAACTGGTTACCTATGCTTGTAGGTCATACTTTTAACTAATTTTCCTCCAAAAATTCTTTGTAAAGTGGACATATTTTTCATTAGTCTTTCCATTTTTACAGAATGTGCATAGATTTTGTAATAATAATCTGAAGATTAACGATGCTTTACTTTTTTGTTTGTTGTTAGGTACTGTTAAGTCTGTTCCAGATCATACTAACTTCATGTACAACAGAATGAAATACTACCCAGTCCTGCTCCAACCTCACAGTCTTTGTTATGCTTGAGCCTATCGTTGCAGCCATGGTGTCAATCCATCTTGTTGAGGGTCTTCCTTTCTTTTGCTGAACCTCTACTTTACCAAGCATGATGTTCTTCTCCAGGGACTGGTACCTCTTGATAGCATGTCCAAAGTACATGAGATAAAGTCTCACCATCCTTGCTTCTAAGGAGCATTCTGGCTGTACTTCTTCCAAGACAGATTTGTTCGTTCTTCTGGCAGTCCATGGTATATTCAGTATCCTTCAACAACACCATAATTCAAAGGCGTCAATTCTTCTTTGGTCTTCCTTACTCATTGTCCAGCTTTTGCATGCTTATGAGGCGACTGAAAACACCACGGCATGGGTCAGGTGCACCTTAGTCCTAAAGGTGACATCTTTGCTTTTTAACTCTTTAAGGAGGTCTTTGGCAGCAGATTTGCCCAATGTAATATGTTATTTGATTGCTTAACTTCTGCTTCCATGGCTGTTGATTGTAAATCCAAGTAAAATTAAATGCTTGACAACTTCAATATTTCCTCCGTTTATCATAATGTTGCTTATTGGTCCAGTTGTGAGGATTTTTGTTTTCTTTATGTTGAGGTGTAAACCATACTAAAGGCTGTAGGCTTTGATCTTCATCAGTAAGGGCTTTAAGACCTCTTCACTTTCAGCAAGCAAGGTTGTGTCATCTGTATACTGCAGGTTGTTAATAAGTCTTCCTCCAAGCCTGATGCCACTTTCTTCTTCATCTAGTCCAGCTTCTCGGATTAATGGGTTCATCATACAGATTGAATAAGTATGGTTAGTTTGTTTACTCATTGCAAATTATTTTAAGACTGACTCATTTATTTTATGTGTTGAACTCACTTTTTAAATAAGTCCTGCTTCTGTTCAAATCTTTGTGTTTATAATTCCTGCATGAAAAGCCAAATCTCCTCAAGTATAACTAGAAGGTTCACTTTAGCTTTATCCTTGGGATAGTGGAGAGTGAGAAATCATAAAGGAGATTCTTTAATAAACTATTAAATACATTTACTGAAGTCTCAAATATTGAATCCTTTCAAAGATTTTTTTAAATAAGGTTTTCCTTTATCACATTATTTGAGAAAATAAAATAGACTGCTTATCAAAATGCCTACCTTGGCACAGAATCATATGTATAAAACTTAGATGATTACAGAGATAAAAATAACATAAAAGATAATTAGCTCTTAGTGTAGATGAATGCAGTTTAGGCCCAGAAGTGTGGAGTTATTTCCGCACAATCATGAAGAAAGTTAGGATGTAGAATGCAATAGAAATCAGTTTTCTTACCACTAAACCCATTCTCTTTTCACTACAAAAGGGTACCCACAAATCTTTCATACTTTTCTGCCCCCAAGCATTTGAAATATTTTTTAATCATTCTATGACACACGGGAAGCTGTATCTGGAAAAGAAATGATTACCATAATTTTGCATGACTTTTGGGATGCTTGCCCATCCCTGAAGCCCTGGTGGTGCAGTTGTTAAGAGCTTGGCTGCTTACCAAAAGGTCAGCAGTTCAAATCCACCAGCTGCTCCTTGGAAACCCTGAAGGGTAGTTCTACTCTGTCCTATAGGGTTGCTTATCAGTTGGAATAGACTCAAGGGCAATGTTTTTTGCTTTTTTCTGCCCATCCCTAAGTGACCAGAAGGAAGCCCTAGTGGTGTAGTGGCTAAGAGCTAGGGCTGCTAACCAAAAAGTCGGCAGTTCGAATCCACCAGGCGCTCCTTGGAAACCCTATGGGGCAGTTCTACTCTGTCCTATAGGGTCGCTATGAGTCAGAATCAACTCGACGACAATGTGTTTGATTTGTTTGTTTTTTCTTTTTTTTTAAGTGACAAGAGAAGCTATGATTTAAACTTGCATGTATAGTTTGAAAATACAAGGACATAAATTTGATCAAGAGGAAGTAAGAAATAGAATATTGTGATTATCTTTGTTGTTATTAGCTGACATCCAGTTGGCTCCCTACTCAGTGCGACCCCATGCACAAAGGAATAAAACACAGCCCAGATTATATGCGTACATTCCTCACGTTAGCATCTTTGGAAGTCTGAAATGATCGGTCTCCTGAGCATATCTGACAACCATTTGCAGGAACATTGACATCTATTAAACTTGACATGGAGGGCTTTCATTCATTCTGTGCCATTTGCTGAAACTAAATTAATTCCATGGAAGCCATCGATGAGATAAAAGGACTCAGAACATGTACTTAAACCAAAATAGCAAAGTCGTAGACTCTGTCTCAGTAAATACAGAAGTACCTGCTATTCTTATATGAAAGAAGGCCTGGTTTAATTCTAGAGAATTGACACACTAGAACATGCTGTGGATGTCTGCAGTGTTACTATATTAGATTTGTTGTTAGAAAATGGCACTTTACGTATCTGGCTGCACACACATTACATAAATTGCCTGGTTTTGAGATGGCTTCTTCTGTTTGTATTTGTGGTGTTCCCTAATGCTGTGCTAATGTAATGCACTGCTTTGTCTGCCTAGTACTGTGTTTAAAGGTTTATTTGATTAGATTCTGATGGAATGCCTTGTGTACCATCACATGTGTGTGTCCCAAGTAAAGTGCTTGCATTTGTACCTGCATATTTTCTTATCCACTTCCTTTTTGTATGACATTGGCATGCTTCAGAGAAAAAACAGTTTATACTGTATTTGATTACACAGTTAGACACAACAGTTTAGCACAATATGCTGTAATCAGGACTACTCAGAAAAGCAATTTAGTCCTGATCTTGTCAAATTCAGTGTGTATTGAATATATAACTCACTCTCACCAAAAATAGTTATTCTGAGGCCATAGTGAGCATAAAAAAACTATTATTTGTTGTCATTATTTTCTTTTAAGGAGTAGATTAGTACAATAAGTTGAACTGTCATGGCACTAATCTTTCAATAATCTACTTGTGTGAGGAATAGAGATGGCGGGTAGTGTGGGTAATAGTATCAAAGTAAGATGAAATAAGCTTGAAATAAATACAAGTGGAGAAAAGGAAATGATGTATGGAAAAATAGATGTTTATGTACGGGGCTGGGAGAAACATTAAAGGAATAAAAGAGGAAAGAAGGTAGGCCAAACATAGGGACAGAGATGCTCTTACCATTTGCGTGTCAGCTGCTGCCATTATTGATGACGATCCCAAAACTTGGCCTCACCTTATCTTTGCTCTCAAAGTTGTGGTTTATCTCCTATGGCCTTAATACTGACTGGGCACACAGTATCTGCTCTAAAAATTCTACCTCCCCACAAAATAATATGGCTGTAATTAAAGATGGTTTTTGATAGTGTCCAATAGGTCGCCTATTTGAGTTTCAGTTGGGCTCTAGAATTTATCTCTTCTTTTTGTCTGTGTGTGTGTGCGTATGTACATCACTTGAGAGTAAAGATACAAGATAAAAAAAATACAAAGTGCTTATTTAGACAAGTATTTCTGAAATCATGCCAGAAGTTTCTTAGGGAAAAGCAAACAATCATGTATTAATATTCCTCTATTCAAACTAAGTTAATTTTGGTGATTGACAATAATACCACGGGTGTGGCGAAGCAGGAATTATGTAAGTTTCTTACATATGTTAAAAGATGTGTAAAATTTATTGAGGTCACTTTGTCAGTATTGATCAATACCTGAAAAGGTACCCACCCCTTGATAAATCAATCACATTAGATTTGCTTACAGGATGTACTCATAACCATTTGCCAAACATATGTAAAATGATACTATTTGTAATTGCTGCTTTTAATTTTAAAAAAGTAAAACATCTTGTTACAACAAAACAATCTATAAGGTGTTGTCAAGTATTGAATTGTGTCCCCCCAAAATATCTGTGAACTTGGCTAGGTCGTGATTCCCAGTATTGTATGACTGTCTACCGTTTTGTCATCTGATGTGATTTCCCTATGTGTAGTAAATCCTATCACTGTGATGTTAATGAGATGGATTAGCAGCAGTTATATTGATGAGATCTATAAGATTAGATAGTGTTTTAAGTCAATCTCTTTTGAGATATTAAAGAGAGAAGCCAGCAGAGAGACAGTGGGACGTTATACCACCAAGAAAGCAGAACAGGGAAAAGAGTGCCTCCTTTAGACCCAGGGTTCCATCTCGGAGAAGCTCCTACTCCAGGGGAAGATTGATGACAAGGACCTTCCTCCAGAGCCTACAGAGAAAGAAAGCCTTCCCCTGGAGATGACACCCTGAATTTGGACCTGTAGCCTACTAGACTGTGAGAGAATAAATTTCTCTTTGTTAAAGCCACCCACTTGTGGTATTTCTGTTATAGCAGCACTAGATAACTAAGACAAGTGTGTATTAGTTAATTATGTCATGTGCTCTCTCTACTGCTTTCAGAATAAACAAGGTAGATCTGTAAGAAATTTTAGAAAATATGTTTGAAATATATTGTTCAGTCAAAACTGCAGGCACAATTCAGTGGGAAGAGTTTATTTTTGTGTAATTATGTGGTATCATTTTGGGATATCTGTCTAATACCCCGATCTGTCTTTTAATCATATACTTCAACTTTGTTGCACCTTAGCAAAATAAAGT
The DNA here is from genome assembly GCA_030035585.1 of Dugong dugon. Lineage (NCBI taxonomy): Eukaryota > Metazoa > Chordata > Mammalia > Sirenia > Dugongidae > Dugong > Dugong dugon. The sequence goes on along the minus strand of CM057460.1, from coordinate 35,214,234 downwards.
AAATTTTAATTTGCTAAATTTAATCTGTTTTATATAAATAAATAAATACTGTGAAAGATATCAGCATAGCTAAGGAGGAGAACCTGGAGCTACATATAATCCGCAAATGGTTAAACCAGTCCCCAATAAAATCACCATTCTGTTGAGGCTGTGGGATAAAAGAGTGTGACAACCCACTCACGCCCAAAATATACTGTACCTCTGGAGAATAAAATAACAGCAACATTTAGGATTTTTATCTCAAATTACAATTATGAACATTAAGAGCTTCAGCTACCCTTCTAGTCAGGAAGATTATCTAAGATGGAATACGTGTCTGGCTTCTATGCAGCACTTGCAACAACTTGAACACTGTTGTCCCTCAATAAATACTTGGATGAAGAAAGTTTCGATGATTGAAAATAGTGCTCTGTACAAATGAAGGGCAAAGATACCTTGGAATGATTAACCACTAGTTTGTGTTTTAGAAATTCTTCCCTAATGTAAATGCACAACAAATCTGATTTGTCTGACCATTTAAAATAAATTGTTCTGCTTAGATTGTTGAAAGATTGCTAATTTATGCTATTTATGATTTTCCTTCATCACAAGGTCCCTCTTCCCAAATTTGGCTCACTGGAGTCACCTCAGCCTTGTTGAATTTAAATATTATTCATTTTTGTCATTTTCCTGAAAGCACCTCTTGCCCCATCTCTAACAATATGCAGGTCATTGCATAGCCTATGGGAACTTCCATGTGACTTCTGCGCTTAGTTTTGTGCAAGCACCTGCACATCCTGTGTTCCTGGAGCAGAGCCAGGTAAATGGCACTCTGCTCTCTTTGCAGAGACTCATATTTGCTCTTTACATGGAGACTTCTGTGAATCCTACCATGAATCCTCCCAGCTCCCCCAGGAGAAAGAACTAAATCGCTGACCAGTGATAATATTCCATGAATTGCACTATTCTTTCTCAGTCTCTCAGTGGCAAGTGATTTTCTGAGAGCAAGTTGAACCATTTTAGAAGTGGCATAATTTTAGATGACAGGGGGACCATTTGGTGCTCTGAAGTAGTAATTTGCCAGTGGCCTAAAATAACTCATGAAACTTTAAAAAACATGTGACTGATTTGAAAGGATTATATACCAAAAAAATTGTTTGAACATAAATGAAAACATCTACTAAAAAAGGCATATGGTCTGTTCAGAGCAAACAGGTTAAAAAAAAATTCCAATGATTAAGAAGAGACTCGGCTAGTAGAAGTGAAAGCACAGAGAGCAAATTTACAAAGACGAGCAGAATTATATATACATATATTTACATATATACATATATATAAAATATGTTATTTAAATCCACATAATTTTTTTGACAAATTAGGAAATAAGACTGTCTTAGTCATTTAAATGAAATATAAGATTTAAATTCGCTTTATTTTACAAATTCCAGAAATCACCAAGTCAAAATTGTTATTTTAACACTGTATACACATAGACATATATATAACATAGAGCTAAATTATAACATTCAGATCACCTAAGTAACAAGATTCTTTCCTAAATAAATTGATTTATTTAGTCAATACTCAAGCTGATCTTATTTAAAAGTTGTTAAAATGCATATAAATGATATACCCTATAGAAATACTGTTTCCAGTAAATTGAGAAAAGATTATGCACTATTTAAGTTGAGAAAGAGAGGGAAGTATCTTCTATGTATAGAAATTTATCCTCAATGTTGGTGTATGAAAGATTTCTTCCTGATACCTATCCAAACCTGCTCTCCATCTTTCTCTCCGCTCTGTTCATGAAAGTGTGATCAGAATGGATAAATTTGCAGGCTTCTTTATTTGTATGGCCAATGGAGGCGCTTGTAGTAGAAGAGAGGAAAGAAGGAGAGATAAGATGAGGTATTTACTCTCACTCTTGCCACCAAGCTGCCTCTCTTCATTCAGTGGTCTCACTCCACACAGGTGGTCCTCTTGTCACTGGAGGCCCTCTTGTCACTGGGGGCCCTCCCTGCAGAGGTTACCTCTCCACACCCGATGTCTTCTTTCCAAACAGATTTCTCTCCACACACGACCCTCTTTAGTACATTGCTAAGGAGCCCTGGTTGCACAATGGTTAAGCACTCCGTTGCTAACCTAAAGGTTAGTGGTTGTAGCTACCAGAGGTTCCATGGGAGAAAAAACCTGGTAATCTGCTCCCATAAAGTTTACACCCTTGGAAACCCTATGGGCAGTTCTATTCTGTCCTGTAGTGTTTCTATGAGTCAGAATCAACTCATTGGCACACAACAATAGCATAATACATTGCCATTTTTAATTTTGTTTAAAAAAATTATCTTTTAAAAACTGAAATATATAAAAATATTTTATATTTCTTTACATATTTACCATTTAAGATATTTTATTTCCTTGTGTATATCCAAATTTTCATTTGTTATAATTTTTAGTCCTCTTGAACTTTAACATTTCTTGTAGTACAAACTGCTGTCAACAAATTCCATTAGCTTTTATTTGTTTCAAAATATCTTTCATTACCTTCCTTTTAAAATATATTTTTACTGGATATTTAGGTTGACAAATCATCTGTTTTTCACTGTAAAGATTACATGTCTATGTCTACTGGATGGCATTGTTTAATAGTGCTCATCTTTATGTTCATTCATCTGTTTCTTTTGCTCGGGCATTGTCGAGTTTCTCAGATGTGTGAATGTAGGCTTTCATGAAATTTAGAAAAGATTTTCTCTTTCTACCCTACCCTTCTTGGACTTCAGTCACACATATATACAAACGCTTGATATTGCTTCACAGGTTACTGAGATTTTTCATTCTTTTTTCTGTCTTTTTCTTGGTTTATACTTCATTTTGAATAATTTCCATTGCTTTGTATTTGAGTTTACTAATAATTTATTCTGTTGCGTCTAATTTGCTGTTAATTTTATGCAATTTTTTATTATTCAACTTGTGTCTTTTAAATATCTTCTATTTCCCGCCTCACAATCTTCATTTATTTCTTTAAAATCTTGATTAGATTTATAAGATGTTTTATTTTCTTTATATGCTTATTCCCTCATCTTTATCATAATGGAGTTCTTTTTTCTATTAATTGATGTTTTTTCTGCTTATTTTTCACATTTTCCTCTTAGTATGTGTAGTATTCATCATCACTGTTGTTGAATGTCTGGATTTGGTTGTCTTTCCTTAATGAATATTAGCCTTTTTGTTTTTTTTTTTCTGCTAGGCTCTTAAATTACTTTCAGTTCTGTATGATCATTATGAAATTCATTTTAACCTAGTACTAGAATTTTTTTAGAATAGCACTTACTATCTAGTTAATATATCTACATTTCTTTGGCATAATCTTCCTGAGACCACTAGTGAATGCTGCATTCTATCACTGAGGACTCTTTGGTCTGAGGGGTGGAAACACAATGATTCTCAGTCCTTTGTGGGCTCTGGCATTCAGCTCCTAGTGCATCAGTCCCTCTGTTTTATGACTTTGTGGAATTTCACCATATACTTAAATATTTTAGTATTCAGGAAGATTCAAGGGAATGCAGACTTTTGGAGCCCTTTTTCTGACTCTTCCCCTCCCTTCAGCGCTATATCTCACTACCTCCAGCTATATCCATGAAGTCTGATCCGTATCCCCACAACTCAATAAGACAGTCACACTCTGTTGATTCTCTTCACTGATCTTTAGTTCATAATGTGCATCTAAGCATAAAACCCAGGCCATCCCAACACTCACCTCCTATTTCCCTTCTCTCAGCTAACACAGTGTTGTCCAATGTCTGAAAACAGTTGTTAAACATATTTTATCTTTTTTCTAGATGTTTAAGAGAAGAGGTCAAATTCAGTCTCTGTTATACCAACATGGAGAAAAGAAAAAACCTGACTTTAAAGAAATATTTCCTATAATTTTAATTGAATTGTGGAAAGAAGGAAAGGTTAAAAAAATTACTCTACTTTCATAATTTATAAATTGTCTTGGTCATCTAGTGCTGCTTTAACAGAAATATCACAAGTGGATAGCTTTAACAAAGTGAAATTTATTTTCTCAGTCTAGTAGACTAGAAGGAAACCCTAGTGGTGTAGTGGTTAAGCGCTACAGTTGGTAACCAAAAGGTTGGTAGTTCAAATCCACCAGGAGCTCCTTTGAAACTCTATGGGGCAGTTCCACTCTGTCCTATATGGTCACTATGAGTCAGAATCAACTCAACGGCAATGGGTTTGTAGGCTAGAAGTGCAAAATCAGGTCAGATTCAGGGGAAGGCTTTCTCTCTCTGTTGGCTTTGGAGGAAGGTCCTTGACATCAATTTTCCCCCAGTCTAGGAGCTTCTCAGCACAGGGACCCAGGGTCCAAAGAATGCACTCTACTCCTGGCACTAATTTATTGGTGGTATGAGGTCCCCTTATCTCTCTGCTTGCTTCTGTTATATCCCAAAAGAGGTTTACTTAAGAGACAACCTAATCTTGTAGATTTAGTATTGCCTCATTAACATAACTGCCTCTAATCCTGCCTCATTAAAATCGTAGAGGTAAGATTTACAACATATAGAAAAATCACATCAGATGACAAAATGTTGGACATTCACACAATACTAGGAATCATGGCCTGGCCAAGTTGACACATTTTGGGGGGACACAATGCAATCCATAATATAAATATTAGTTTTTTTTTTAATTTCAAAAGGTAAAAACCATGAATATAATAAATGTTCACGATAAGCTTCAAGAAATGTTAATGCTGTATTTTCTTGAGAGCAAATTCCCATTTAAAAATAAGATATTCATGTACGTTAATTTTTCATTTACTAGATGCATACAAATATATTGATGTAAACCTATGCTTATGAAATTCATGGTTTATTCAGTTATTCTAAAGATACAAACCAGCCTTAGGCTGTTTAGCAAAATGTTCAGTGAGATGTGGTCAAAGGTTTGATTTCATCTACCAGATAATTTTAGAGAATGACATATTTTAACTGGTTATATTCTTATTGTGTACACAATTCACATGTAACAAAAACTGAACAAAAGTAAACAAAATATATTTCTTTAAAAGCTTCAGCTAAAAAATTCAAAGATTTCAACTTTTAATCTGTCAAATAAGATATAGCATGTCATAGCCTTTAGAAAACTCCTGTGCCTATAAAATAATTAAGTGTGAGGTTTAAAACAATATTGACCACATAAAATTAATTTGCCCATTAACACAATAGTGTAATTACTTTTATCTCTGTTTGAAGAAAGCACATCTTCAAACACATAAACTACACTCTAGCAACTGAATTATAAAGCTAGGCTAATTTAGATAGGTTAATTTTTCTTCATTAATACATAATTGTGATAATTAAAGTTCTGTTGTGGAAGCTGTTTTAGATATCTATCAGTTTGTGGAGAAAATGCTAAATTCTTGTATGTGATTGGGTTTAGATTATAACATGAAGTTAAACTTTGTTAAAGAGCTACCAAACCTTTAAAGATAACTGTTATTATATGAATTTAAGTTAATGTATAGTTCTGATATTCAAGTGATCATTTGTTTTTGATCATTAACAAAACACGTTTAACACTTATTTAATTAAGTTATCTAATTTTTATTGTGTTAGAAATATATAATACTAGTGCAAGACGTTTTGTTCTTGTTCTCTTCTCAATTCTCCAGACTTTTATGGAAGAATTTTTCATTGACCCTTCATACATCTCTCAGTTGAACCATGTGGCCTACCTTCCTTTCATACTCTCTCAGCCTTTTAAGATATATATCCTTCAGTTCAATCATGTTTGTGTCTTACTCTGAAGATGTCAGTTATTTCTTTTAGGAAGCATTCTATTTAAACAATAACCTTCAGCTATTCTGGCTTGAACAATAGGTTTATTCATTAATTAAGATAGGATTTAGTTATCCTTTGGCAGACAAGATGTTCAGGTTGATTGACTCAGAACTTCTGCCTACTATCCTCACCTGCATACCTTTTCTCCAGATTGATGAAAGACAGTTGTTACATTTGCAGGTATATATATATATACATATATACATACAATATCCAGATTCAAAAAGAGTCTGTCTCTTTCTTGGACTTCTTTTGAAGAGATAGGATACTTCTCCCCGAAGTCCCTAGTAAATTCCTGTTATCTGTGTCAAGATTTGGTTTACAAACGCACGACTAATCAAATCGCTGTCAATGGGGCTCAGATTATCCTTGTTGGATCCTGCCAATCACTTGAAATGACATGGGTATTGTGAAAACTTCCATGGCTACCACTCTGTCCATTGTTAAGTGAAGGAGCATGGGAAATGAAAATTCATGAGGATTAACATTGTACATGAGGGAGAATACTGGAGAGAGAGAGAGAGAGAAAAGAAACAATAGTTGTAGAATGAAAGAAAGAGGCAAAATGATTGAAATTCTACATTGGTTGAGTTGTTTGTTGAATTTTTTGGAATGTGGAAGAGGGAAAGAATATTATTCTGTAGCTCTATGCTCTATGAATCAGAATTGAGTCAATGGCAATGGGTTTTGGATGGTGTGAGAGAGTGAGAAAAATGATATGGAAAAAATATTGTAAGAAGTTTGGCTATGATTTATATCTCTCTTTGATTTACAATTGGAATGCATATTTCTTTGGTTCCCTAGAGAAACATTTGTTGTAGCGCTGAACAAAACTTACACTCGGTTAAAAGTGAAAGCAAACAGGTTTATTCTGGGAATAGAACAGCCAGGTTGGGGAACACAGTTAAACGTTGAGTCACAAAGTGTTCCAATTCACTGGAAAAGAAGTGGGTCTTTTGTAGGGTAAAATGGGGAAAGGAATATGCAATCACAGTCACAGGGAGATTGTTACAAGCCTGGGTATCTGTATAGGTGTGGTAATTGAGTTAAAGCTTTACGTTATTAGCTGGTCTATATTCTAACATAGATTTATTGGAGTTAAAACCAAAACCAAACCCATTGCTGTTGAATGGATTTCTACTCATAGCAACTGTATAGGACAGAGTGGACCTGCCCCACAGGGTTTCCAAGGCTGTAAATCTTTAGGAAAGGTGACTGCCACATCTTTCTCCTCCATCGTGATTAGTGAGTTGGAACCATCAACTTTTCCCTTAGCAGCTGAGGGCTTAATGACTGTGCCTCCAGGGTTCCTTGGAGTTAACTTAGTAAACAATTTTCTGAGATATCTACATACACATTCTTCATGCTGTACAAGCGTTCTCTGAGACAACCTTGATAATTATTTCTTGACAAACATTTCTTCATAAACTGTATTCTTGCCCTCTCCATTGTTTGCTGAGGATGATTAAAAGTTTATAAGAAGTTATACTTGACTAGACTCTAAATCATAGGCTTTATTCTTAGGAAGGCAGAAAAGTCTTAGGACAAGCTAAAATTTAATTCAAAATGGAGTTTGGGCCAAAGTAGCCATCAACCATCTTTGTCAGGTCAAGAGCTTCAGTTTAAATTTTGAGTACTCCTGGACACATTGTAAAAAAATGCATTAAGATTTTGTTAAGCTGTTATTTTTATCAATTGAATGCCTATAAACTATATCTTCAATTTGATTGTAATCCAAAGCTGTTTTTTCTTTTGCTAGCAATGATTAGTAACAAAAATAAATGAATAATATATACAATAAATTATCATATCTGCAAACATTTTCTACTTCCAATTGAAGGAAAATCTCTAAAAAATCTACTTTGTTAAAACTTATACTTCTGATTTTGAGAATTAAGATGCTGTAGTGAAAAGTCTAAAAAGAACTTTGGGAAGTATGATATTTTTCTACTAGGTGTTTCTCTACTGTGTACGGCTTAAAGTAAGAAGACAAAATTCTTATAGTCTCAATGTCTTCACCTTAAAAAAAGAAAATGTTAAGCTAGAGGGCTTCAGAGAAACTTCCTAGAACATCAGTGTTTGTATTCACTTGTTCTTTCATCACACAAATATTCATTTAATATACCATTTAATATTTTAGCCATTCTGGAGCTTGTATAATGGTATCTCATGTTTTTCATTGCATTTCCCTGATTTAATGATGTCAAAAGCATTTCGTGTACTCATTTGGAGTAGCATTTGGATATCTTCTTTTATGAAGCACATGTTCAAGTAGCTTCCATTTTTGTTAGGCTTTTTGTCTTCTTAGTAATTTGTAGCATTCATATATATTTTGGATATAAGTTCTTTGTCAGATATATTTATTAGGAATATTTCCACTCTTTAGCTTTCTTTTTTATTTCCTAAACAGTGTATTTTGATGACCAGACTTTTAAACTAAGTCCAATTTATTGTATAATTTAAATTTCTAATGCTTTTTGTGTCATGTCTAAGAAATAGTTAACACTTTCAGGTATTGAATAAATAATTTTATTTTCCTGTAGAAGCTTTATATATTTAGCCTTACATAAAGGACGATGATCTATATCAGATTAATTATTTTATGCTGTGAGGTAAGGATTCTAAGTTTATTTTCTCTATATTCCTATCCCATTACAACAGCATCATTTATTCAAAATAATGAATGCATTGAATAGCATTAGAGCCATTTTTTTGAAAATCAAGAGCTCAAATATATATAGGCCTCTTCATTCTGTTTTACTGACTAATGATTTAATATGTACACATAGTTGATTACTATGTCTTTATAACAATTCTTGAAATTTTGTTGGTTAAGTCCTCCAACTTTGATCTTTTACTTTATATTAGTCTTGACTAGTCTAAGTCTCTGGCCATTATTTTATCATCTTTTCTGAAACAAAATTACCCAATTTTAATTTATTTTCATTTTTTTTGCTATTGTTTTGTTTTTTATATTTTCTCGTTTTAAGTTCTTTGTCAGACATATTAGTTCCAAATATTTTCTCCCAGCATATGGACCACTTCTCATTTTGTTCAAACTATTTTATTTTTATGAGCTCTAATTTATCAGTAGTTTTCTTTTATGTTTATTGATTAATATATACAATCTAAGAAATGTTTGTCTATGTTAAAGTTGTGAAGATACTGTGCTATACTTGCTTCTAGAAGTTTTATAGTTTTAGCTTTTTATATTTAGTTCTCTGCTCTAGCATAGTTTAATTTTTGTATGTTGTCTTAGGTATGTAAGAATATTCATGATTTTATATACATTTATTTAAGCTATTTTGTCCAACACCATTGTGCAATACATTCCATACACAATGTTGAATGTACATTTAAAGGGTACTGAATTTATTAAAGAAAAAAAGGGAAACATGACCTGTGGCCAAGAACAACAGACCCTGAAATGACTCAAATATTGGAATTAGCAGAAAAACTATAAGACACTGAGCTTCTGCTAAGGGTGATGGTATAATCTGGGAACAGTTAGAGGTGATGGTTGAACTGCATGATGAACATAATGTCACTGAACTGTTCATGTAAAGATTGTTGAAATGATATTTTGTTACATTATATATTTACCCCAATCAAAAGATGGGAAAAAAAACTTCTAAATATGCTTACACACTTTAGAGGAAAAAATGATTATGATAAATTATTAGGAGAGAAATAGAAACTTAAAAATAAGAAAGAATAATATGGGAAATACAATGTTCTAGAATGGTGTCCTGGATTGAATTTTGTCCCCCCAAAATATCTGTCAACTTGGCTAGGTCATAATTCCCAGTATTATATGATTGTCTACCATTTTATCATCTGATATGATTTCCCTATGTGTTGTAAACTCTATCACTATGATGTAATAAGATGGATTAGTGTCAATTATATTGATGAGGTCTACAGAATTAGGTAGTGTCTTAAGCCAATCTCTTTTGAGATATAAAAGACAGAAGCCAGCAGAGAGACATGGGGACCTTATACCATCAAGAAAGCAGTGCTGGGAGCAGAGCATGTCTTTTGGACCCAAGGTTCCTACTCGGAGAAGCTCCTAATCTAGGGGAAGATTGATGATGCCAAGGACCTTCTTCCAGAGCCGATAGAGAGAGAAAGCCTTCTCCTGAATCTGATGCCCTGAATTTGGACTTGTAGACTACTAGACTGTGAGAGAATAAATTTCTCTTTGTTAAGGTCATCCACCTGTGGTATTTCTGTTATAGCAACACTAGATGACTAAGACAAGCGGCTTTAACAAAAGACTGAATACAGAAGAGAAAAGCTTCAGTAAACTTGAAGACAGATCAATAGATATTTTTCAATCTGAAGAACTGAGAAAAAATGAAACAGAAAAAAAAAAAACAGTCTTAGTGAGAGACAACATCAAGCAGTCTAACATACACTTAATTTGATTCTAAGAAGGAGCAGAGAAATAAAATGTGGTAGAAAATATTGTTGAAGAAATGAAGCCCTCAGTTTACCAAGTTTCATAAAATACAAAAAACATAAAAATCCATGAATCTCAACAAAGCCCAGAACAGCACTAATACGAAGAAACCCAAGGACATCATTGTCAAATTGCTGAAGAGCAAAAAGAAAGAGAGAATATTGAATGCAGCCAGAGGAAATAAATATTTCAGTTAGGGAAACACCGATAAACATGATGTCTAAATTCTCATAAATAATGGGGACCAGAAGAAAATGGTCTAATACCTGTAAACTATTGAACAACAATTTAAAAAACATTATCAACTCAAAATTCTATAGCTATTGAAAATTTATTAAAAACTGAGGCAAAATAAATACATGTTCTGATAAATTTAAAAAATGCAGAATTATGGCCCCCAAAGAAGATATGCCTTAATCACAGGGACATTGAAAATGTTACCTTATGTAGCACAAGGGTCTTTTCCTAATTTTAAAAGCAGGAAATTATTCTGAATTATCTGAGTGGACCCAGTGTAATCACAGGAACTCTTAAAAAGTAGGAGAACAAAGGGAAGAGTCAAAGAAATTCGAAAAGAAAGATACAAAGCTTTTTTTTAATGATGGGATGGGTCACGTGCAAGGACCGGAGAAGGACTCTAGAACCTGAGAATGAGGAAAAGGGGACCTCACCTTCAAGGAACTAGATTTTACATAGGTTGGTAGCAGTTTCTTTCTCTGGCCTCAAGAGAGGGGTGCAGCCAGCCCAACACCTTGATTTTGATGTTGTGATATCCTTACAGAGTACTCAGCCAAATTCTTTCAGCGTTGTAACCCTCAGAACTGAGGAATATAATAATTGGATGTTGTTTAAAGCCATCACGTTTGCGGTAATTTGTTAAAGTGGCAATAGAAAACCAATATAATCCCAAACAGAACTGCATTGCAAGAAATAATAAAAGTAGTTATTACAGTTGAAATGATACCTGATCTAAACCTAGATTTACAGAAAGGAATAAAAGATCTTAGAAATGGTAAATATGTGGAAAATTATAGAGGATTGACTGTCTTTTCAATCTTTTTAAGATGACCTACTCTTTAAATCAAAATTGTAAGTTGTATTGTGAGGCTTATAAAGTATGTAGATGTAAAATATAACATCAGTAGTGCTAAGGATGAAGTGTGATATGTTATTGTACCATTGCAATAAGAGTTCATTATTTTTGTTTTTCTTCTTTCTTATACTTTGCAGGATTATGTCTTTTATTCTAGTTAATTTAATTTTTTTTCCTTTTCTATTTATCTTTAATGTTCAGTGTTTTTATCATAATGTTTCATGTTGTGGTTTTATTTGTATTTATGTAGCTTGGGGTTTGTAGGGTTTGTTGAATCCAAATATTGAGGTCTTTCATCGCTTTTGGAAAACTATCATCCACTTTCTTACGATGTTACATCTTCTCATTTTCTTTCTCCCCTTTTTCTGGGTCTCCAATTGCACACAAATATTGGACACATTCCCCTTTCCGATACACTTTGTGTATGATATTCTCTGTAGTTTCCTCTCGTGCTTAAATCTGGATCTTTTCCTCTGAACTGTCTTCTAGAAATGAATTCCTTTTTTCTTCCATAGTGTTGATTTCAACCATTAAATGTTTAAGCCTATTTTTTTAGTTAACAATTTCCATTGGCTCTTTTTTCTATTTCTCTATCTTGTTTTTTAAATCTGTTAACTTGGTCCTTTAAAGTCTTCTGATATCGTCATCATCTGGATGACCTGAACATGTAAATAGTTTTCAGTAATTAGCTTTCACATAATCAACCTACTGACACTACCATTTTTGTAATTCTTTGCATGGGTGCATGCCTAACATGATATACAGAGTTAAGAAACTGTTCAGTATATTTTATTTTTGTAGAAACCAAAGACCACTGTAAACCATCCTGATCGTTAACTAAGTTTTTCTCCCTGGTTGCATGCTTTCATCTAAATTAATTTTTTAGGTGATAGTATATTATTATATCTAAACAAATTTATGTCATAATTTATTATATATATAATTTCATTTTATATAAAAATAACTTGGACTATTGTCACACTTATCATCTCAAAAGTCAAATTTCCTCCTTATTGTGAATCATGTCATAACTAAGCCTAGTGTATGTATTCATGGAGCTAGTTTCATAGCATATACAAATATGCAAGGATAGTGTTGGCTTTTGGGAATCACCTGTGGGAGAAGTTGAGACCAATGAGGACCTCATCTGTTATATGTACTTTGTACCGTGAACTACAGAATTAAGACAATTGGCGAAGTGGTTGTAGATGATTTGCTGCCAAACCACTGCTGTCAACTCACTGCTCATAGCAACTCCATAGGATTTTCAAGGCTGTTAATCTCTATGGAAACAGACTGTCACATCTTTCTCCCAAGGACACTCTGATGGTTTCGAACCGCCTACCTTTCTGTTAGTAGCCGATCACTTTAACCACTGCACCACAAGGGCTCCTATGATTTCCACTTCTGAGTTAAAAAAAAAAAGAAACAAATTTGGGCAGAAAGAGAAGTAAAACTTTAAATTTGTCTTATGCAAATTTATAGTGGATTCCAGTTTAAGTAAACCACCAGTGTTTGCACCAGTTTTGCATATTTTATTCATAATGGATTACCAAAGAAATAGCAACAGACTTAAAGTAAATCTTGTCCTTACATTTTATAACACTGTTTTATTTTCAGAATCTACTTTTTGAATTTCCTGCAGTCAGATGCATCAATCTTTTCATCTGTGGTATTATCTTTTCACTACTGAAGATTATAAAAATATTCTCCTATATTTTTAATACTATGATAGGTATACTTTATACTTGGTCATTTATGTCCTGAAGGATTAATTCTTTACACATACATTGAAACTTTTGAACTGAACATAAATTCTATAATCACAAAAGGTAATAATTTTAAAAGTAATATGTGTGGAGAAGCCACTAATTCTGTTTCCAACACTGCTCAAAATTCATTTACTCTTTGGAAGTGATAACTAGAAGTATAGTATCAATATTTTCTTAATTTTTAATACATGCTTATTGATTATTCTCTGAATACCTTATGTCTTTTACAAAAAGAATACTTTTTCATACAGTCTTGGAATGGAATAAGGGTGGAAGAGCTCTGTTATAAGGGAGGCATAAGCGATTACGTTAATATATGCCATTCAGTTAAGGCACAACTATAGTCATGGGGTTATAAATCATGCCAAACAGAACAATTTAAGATCACATGGGAGAACAGAGAACATTTCCAGGAATTTTAAATTCATACAACTGAAAACACTTCTTATAAAAATGTTAATAGGAATTTAGAGTAATATTGTTTGCATACAGTTAACATCTGCAATTAAAATACCTACTGGCAGCACCTTCATCCTACGATTACTTTTTATGTTAGTACCCATGTGGTGTGTATTTACTGCAGACTCTGGTTAGGGACCAGTGTTTGAAGATCTCTGACTGTGAGCACAGTGATAGCAAATCATTTCTACACACTCAATGCAAACAAGGTGCCAAGAAAAGAACTCTTGCATATGCAGTTCCACTCAGAGTCAAAGGATTTAAATCTCTTTACTTTTGTAGCTGTGATCTAAAAGATAAATTCGAAGCATATCTCCCAACTGTGATGTAACTGAATGATGAAAACTTTTCTTGGGAGGAATCCACGATTTATAGGGCTTAGCATGAAATAAAATTTCGTGGAAGCTTGAGTATTAATCATTTTTGGTAGAATTAGTTTTTTGGTATAAAAACACATACAGCCTTTCTCCCACACTAGCCCCAGGCAGCTTCTCATGTCTCCCCATTACTCAGTGCTGCACGTGCGAGTCTCCTGACTTCTGCACCTTTCACAGCATCTGCTAGAGAAATGGTAAGCTTTCAGTGACTATTGACTGAATGTGATTCTGAAAAAGCGGACTGGAGTTAATATAGTGGAGGGGAAAAAAAAAACAAAAACAAAATACTTTATCTCTTTCTGATCACTGAAGTATATCAGTTTATGCTACCCTTTATTTTGAGGGGTAATTTTTCTATGGTGGGAGCAATCTTTACTTTTTTTTTTTTTTTAGCCTAAAAGGAAGGCACTATATACTAGAACACATATATTTCTACCACTTCTAGCTGATGCAATGAATCAAATAACTGAATGAGTAGATTTTTTTTTTCCTTTCATGTAGCTTTGGCATTTTCAGCAGGTGTCATTTTCTTTTTACTTAATTAATTTTTTTTATTGTGCTTTAGATGAAAGTTTACAGCCCACGTTAGTTTCTCATACCAACATTTATACACACATTGTTATGTGACCCTAGTTGCTCTCCCTTTAATGTGACCACACACTTCAACTAAGAAGCACACTCTTCATGAGTATCATTTTATGTCTTATAGTCCAGTCTATTCTTTGTCTGAAGAGTTGGCTCCAGGAATGGTTTTAGTGCTGGGTTAACAGAGAGTCCGGGGGCCATGTTTTCTGGGATTCCTCCAGTCTCAGGCAGACCGTTAAGTCTGGTCTTTTTACTAGAATTTGAGTTCTGCACCCCACTTTTCTCCTGCTCCATCAGGGACTCTGTTGTGTTCCCTGTCAGGACAGTCATTGGTGGTAGCTGGGCGCCGTCTCGTTCTTCTGGTCTCAGGCTGATGCAGTCTCTGGTTTATGTGGCCCCTTTTGTCACTTAGGCTAATATTTTCCTTGTGTCTTCAGTGTTCTTCAGTCTCCTTTGCTCCAGGTGGGTTGTTACCAATTGATGCATCTTAGATGGCGACTTGCTAGCTTTTAAGACCCCAGATGCCACTCACCAAAGTGGGATGCAGAACATTTTCTTAATAAACTTTGTTATGCTAACTGACCTAAAAGTACCCTAAAACCATGGTCCCCAGAAACCTTTCCCTGCTACACTATCCCTTGAAGTGTTTGGATGTGTTCAGGAAACGTCTTAGCTTTGGTTTTGTCCAGTGGTACTGACTTCCTCTGTAGTGTGTGTTGTCCTTCCCTTCACTGAAGATAAGCCTTGTCTACTATCTAACTTAGTGAATCCCCCCCACTCCCCGCATCCTCGCAACCATCAAAGAATGTTTTATTCTGTGTTTAAATCTTTTCTTGAGTTCTTATAATAGTGGTCTCATACAATATTTGTCCTTTTGCAATTGACAAATTTCACTCAGTATAATGTCTTCCAAATTCATCCATGTTATGAGATGTTTCCTGGATTCATCGTTGTTCTTTATCATTGTGTAGTATTCCATTGTTTGAATATACCATAATTTGTTTATCCATTCATCTGTTGATAGGTACCTAGGTTGTTTCCATCTTTTTGCTCTTGCTAACAGTGCAGCAATGAATACAGGTGTACATATTTCTATTCATGTGATGGCTCTTATTTCTCTAGGATATATTCCAAGGAGTGGAATTGCTGGATCATATGGTACTTCTATTTCTAGCTTTCTAAGGAAGCACCAAATCAATTTCCAAAGTGGTTGTACCATTTTACATTCCCACCAGCAGTGTATAAGTGTTCCAGTCTCTCCACAAACTCTCCAACATTTATTATTTTGTGTTTTTTGGATTAATGCTAGCCTTGTTTGTGAGATTGTATCTCATTTTAGTTTTGATTTGCATTTATTTAATGGCTAATGATCGTCAGCATTTCCTCATGTATATGTTAGCTGCCTGAATGTCTTCTTTGGTGAAGTATCTGTTCATATCCTTTGCCCATTTTTTATTTGGCTTATTTGTCTTTTTGTGGTTGAAGTTTTGCAGTATTTTGTAGATTTTAGAGATTAGACCCTGATGAGATATGTCATAGCTAAAATTTTTTTTCCAGTCTGTACATCTTTTTACTCTTTTGGTGAAGTCTTTTGAAGAGCATAAGTGTTTGATTTTTAGGAGCTCCCAGTTATCTAGTTTCTTTTCTAGTGTTTATGTGCATTGTTAGTTATATTTTGTATTATTTTTATGCCCTGTATTAGGGTTCCTAGCATTGTCCCTATTTTTTCTTCCATGATTTTTATTGTTTTTGATTTTATATTTAGATATTTGATCCATTTTGAGTTACTTTTTGTGCACGGTGTGAGGTATGGATCTTATTTCAGTTTTTTGAAGATGGATATCCAGTGATGCCAGCAGCGTTAATTAAAGAGACTGTCTTTTCCCTATTTAAAGGACTTTGGGCCTTTGTCAAATATCAGCTGCTCATAGGTGGATGAATTTATATCTGGATTCTCAATTCTGTTCCATTGGTCTGTGTATCTGCTGTTGTACTAGTACCAGGCTGTTTTGACTACTATGGCAATAAAATAGGTTCTAAAATCAGGAGATGTGAGGCCACCCCATTTTTCTACTTCTTCAGTAATGCTTTACTTATCCGGGGCCTCTTCCCTTTCCATATGAAGTCGGTGATTTGTTTCTCCATCTCATTAAAAAATGCATTGTATCTGTAGATCGCTTTGGGTAGAATTGACATTATCACAAGGTTGAGTCTTCCTATCCATGATTAAGGTATGTGTCCTTTGGTTTCTTGCAGTAGTGTTTTGCAGTTTTCTTTATATAGGTATTTTATGTCTCTGGTTAGCTTTATTCCTAAGTATTTTACCTTCTTGGGGGCTATTGTAAACAGTACTGATTTGGTGATTTCCTCCTCAGAGTTCTCTTTGTTAGTGTAAAGGAATCCAACTAATTTTTGTATGTTTATCTTGTATCCTAATACTTTGCTGAAATCTTCTATTAGTTCCCGTAGTTTTCTTGTGGATTCTTTGGGGTTTTCTGTGTATAAGATCATATCATCTGCACATAGAGATACTCTAACTTCTTCCGTACCAATTCAGATTCCCTTTATTTCTTTTGTATCCTAATTGCTCTGGCTAGGACCTCAAGCATGATGTTGAATAAGAGTGGTGATAAAGAGCATCCTTGTCTGATTCCCGTTCTCAAGGGGAATACTTTCAAACTCTCTCCATTTAGGATGATGTTGGCTGTTGGATTTGTATAAATGTCCTTTATTATGTTGAGGAATTTCCCTTCTATTCCTGTTTTGATGAGACTTTTTATCATGAATGGGTGCTGGACTTTGTCAAATGCATTTTCTGCATCAATTGATAAGATTATGTGGCTCTTGTATTTTCTTTTATTTATGTGAGAGATTACATTAATTGTTTTTCTAATGTTGAACCATCCCTGCATACCTGGTATGAATCCCACTTGGTCATGGTGAATTTTTTTTGATATGTTGTTGAAGTCTACTGCCTAAAATTTTGTTAACGATTCTGACATCTATATTCATGGAAGATATTGGTCTGTAATTTTCCTTTTTTGTGTTATCGTTACCTGGTTTTGGTATTACGGTTATGCTATCTTCATAGAATGAGTTTGGGAGTATTCCATCCTTTTCTATTCTCTGAAATACCTTTAGTAGAAGTGGTGTTATCTCTTCTCTGAAAGTTTGGTAGAATTCTCCAGTGAAACCATCTGGGCCAGGGCTTTTTTTGTTGGGAGTTTTTAAATAACTTTTTCAATCTCTTCTTTTGTTACAGGTTTATTTAGTTGTTCTACCTCTGTTTGTGTTAGTTTATGTAAGTAGTGTGCTTTGGAAATTTGTCCATTTCCTCTACGTTTTCAAATTTGTTGGAGTACAATTTTTCATAGTTTTCTGTTATGATCCTTTTAATTTCTCTTGGGTCTGTTGTGATATAGCCCATCTCATTTCTTATTCTGGCTATTTGCTTCCTCTCCTGTTTTTATTTTGTCAGTTTGGCCAGTGGTTTATCAATTTTGTTGATCTTTTCAAAGAATCAGCTTTGGGTCTTGTTAACTCTTTCAATTTTTTTTCCTATTCTCTATTTCATTTAATTCGGCTCTGATTTTTAATTATTTCATTTCTTCTGGTGCCCTAAGGCTTCTTTTGCTTTCTCTTTCTACTTGTTCAGGTTCTAGGATTAATATTTTGATTTTGGCCCTTTCTTCTTTTTGGATGTGTGCATTTATTGTTATGAACTGATATCTGAGCCCTGCTTTTTCTGTGTCCCAGTGGTTCTGGTAGGATGTGTTGTTATTCTCATTTGATTTCGTGAATTTCTATTTTCTGTCCTTAATTTCTTCTATAACCCAGTAGTTTTTGAGCAAGACCTTGTTCAGTTTCCACGTATTTGATTTTTTTTTCCTTGCTTTTCCTGCTATTGATTTCTACTTGTATGGGTTTATGGTCAGGAAAGATGCTTTGTAATATTTTGAAGTTTTGGATTCTGTTAAGGCTTGCTTTGTTTCCTAATATGTGGTCTATACTAGAGAATGTTCCAAGTGTGTTGGAAAAGAAAGTATATTTGCCTGCCGTTGGGCGAAGTGATCTGTATATGTCTATGAGACCAAGCTGGTTGATTGTGGTATTTAGGTCTTTCTGGATGTTCTATCCTTTATCCAAAGTGGTGTGTTGAAGTCTCCTGCTATTATTGTGGAGCTGTCTATTTCTCTTTTCAATGCTGTTAGAGTTTGTTTTATGTATTTTGGAGTCCTGTTGTTGAATGTGTAAATATTTATTATGATTATGTTCTCCTGGTGTATTGACCCTTTAATCATTAAATAGTCTCCTTCCTTATCCTTTGTGGTGGATTTTACTTTAAAGTCCATTTTGTCAGAGGTTAATATTGCCACTCCTGCTCTTTTTTGAGTGTTGTTTGCTTAATATATTTTTCCCCATCCTCTGAGTTTTAGTTTGTTTGTGTGTTTAAGTCTAAGGTGCGTCTCTTTTAGGCAGCATATAGATGGATCGTGCTTTTTTATCCATTCTACCACTCTCTGTCTTTTTATTTGTGCATTTGGTCTGCTTACATTCAGCGTAATTATTGATAGGTATGAGTTTAATGTTGTCATTTTGATTTTTTTTTGTGTGTGCGTTGTTGACAGTTTCTTTGTTTCACTTAATTTTCTGTGCTGAGTCGTTTTTCTTTGTGTATTTTCTTTTCGTCTTTTTCCTTGTTGTTTATTTTGTATTTGCTGAGTCTTCATGTTTTTCTTGTTTTTTATTTTGATGTGTAGGATTGTTAGTTTCCTTTGTGATTACCTTAATATTTATCCCTACTTTTCTAAGTTTAAACCAATCTTTTATTTCTTTATATCGCCTTGACTCCCTCTCCATATGAAAGATCTATGACTACATTTTTTAGTCCCTCTTTTTTGTTTTAATGTTGTCATCTTTTACATATTGTCATCTCTATTTCCCTATTTCAGTGTTTTAGCTTTGATTTGTTTTTGTGACTTCCTTATCTGGGTTGATATCTGGTTGCTCTGTCCTATGTTCTAGTCTTGGGTTGTTATCTGATGTTATTGATTTTTTAACCAGAGGATTCCCTTCAGTATTTCTTGTAATTTTGCTTTGGTTTTTGCAAATTCCCTAAACTTCTGTTTATCTGGAAATGCGCTAATTTCACCATCATGTATGAGAGACCGTTTTACTGGACATATAGTTCTTGGCTGGCATTTTTTTTCTTTTTTTTTCCTTCAAGGCCTTATATATGTCATCCTATTGCCTTCTTGCTTGCATGATTTCTGCTGAGTAGTCAGAACTTAGTCTTACTGACTCTCCTTTGTAGGTGACTTTTCATTTATCCCTAGCCACTCTTAAAATTGTCTCTTTATCTTTGGTTTTGGCAAGTTTGATTATAACTTGCCTTGGTGATTTTCTTTTGGGATGTACCTTGTATGGAGTTCGATGAGTATCTTGGATAGATATCTTCTTATCTGTCACGGTATCAGGGAAGTTTTCTGCCAACAAATCTGAAACAATTCTGTCTGTATTCTCTGATATTCCAACCTGTTCTGGTACTCAAATCACTCGTAGGTTATTCCTCTTGATATAGTCCCACATAATTATTAAGTTTTCTTCATTTTTTAAAATTATTTTATCTGATTTTCCCTCACTTAAGTTGGTGTCAAGTGCTTTATCTTCAATCTCACTAATTCTGACTTCTATTGACTTTCTGTTGAGTTGTCTAATTCTGAAATTTTATTGTTAATCATTTGGATTTCTGTTTGCTGTCTCTCTATGGGTTTTTGCAGCCTGTTAAATTTGTCCTTATGCTCTTGAATAACCTTCTTAAGTTCCTCTATTGCTTTGTCTGTGTGTTATTTGGCTTATTCTGCATTTTGTATCATCTCTTTCCTGATATCTTGAAGAGTTCTGTATATTAGTCTTTTGAATTCTACCTCTGGTAATTTCAAGAAGTTCTCTTCCTCAGGAAGATGTTTGATTCCTTGCTTCAGTGGCTTCTGAAACCATCTGCCTCTTTATATGATTTGATGTTGACTGTTGTCTCCAAGCCATCAATAAGATATTATATTTATTTATTTTATGTTTGCTTACTCTGTCCTAGCTTCTTGCTTTGTTTTGTTTTGATATGCCCAAATGGGCTGGTCATGTGAGCTAGATTGATTATTGGCATCTTTGAAGCGCTCACGTCCTTTTTCCAGGTGGCTAGAGTTGTTACTAGGTATGTGAGCAAGCCCAAGAGTCCATTTACTTTTCTTGTGTGGATTCAGCTCAGGTGTCCAGATCGTCAGTCACCAAGTGTATGATGCAGACTCTCACCTACAGTCCTAGATGGGCAGAGCTGATTGGAGTAGGCACAGGTATCTGGCTGCAGTAGGGGGTCATGCACTGATCAAGGCAGGGGCTGACTGATGCCCCTGAGTGTCTGGGTGGATTGTGTGTCCCTGTTCCCTAGAGTGCATAAGTAGGGGGTTTTATAGCCAGACTGGGTACCCAGTGCTATTGGCTGTAAGGACTGGGAGTCACCATTTATTCTTGGATCCCTGTCTCAGGTGTCTCAATGGAGTGAGTGGAGCCACAAGTTCTCAGGCCGCTGATGGGGGTAGCTGAGGACTCTGCTTAATGGTCAAGGTGGTGTCAAACGTCACGAATCTGCCACACCCCCTTATAGCAGATACAGATGAAAATAGGCTTCAGGAATACACCCTGGTAAACTGTGCTAATGAGGGCCTACACTGTTGAAATGGGCCCAAACAGGTTTACGGAAGAGTGAAAGGCATTCAAAGTCAGTGGATCCCTTATGCTTGTATCTAGGCAAAGGGGCTGTGCCTGCCCTGAGTTCCTGGCTTAGGGGAGCTGGCAGGTTGTTTTTTCCTGTTTGTTGATTTGTTCCTTCTCCAAAGCTGGGAGAATGGCTCAAGGCACACTATGGATCCTACTTCTGGGCCAGGGAGCTCAGCAATCTCTGAAGCTGGACCTGGGACCTGGAAAAGGGAAGGGAGGGAGCAGGTAAATGGGAGAATGGGAAAGAAGTATTTCCCAATACGAGGGTTTTTTTTTTTTTTTTTTTTTTTTTTTGATCCATGGGTAGGTTAGATGCTTGTACTTATCCTTCACTGGTCAAGTGCCATTTCTCAGTGGTTCTAGAGGTATAAGATGACTCTCTGCTGCTCGGTCTCTCCTGATGTATAAAATGTGTCCCGAGTTCCATTGCTTGCCTTACCACTCACGCCAGCCAATCCAGCCTGCACGGTGCCAATTCCTGCTGAGTCAGATCTGGCAACTCCTCGCTACTTCTGAGCCATCTCTCCCTCTCCCTGCTGCTTAGTCCAATTCCTCATCTTTGTTGTTGATGTTCAGGGCTCCTAGATTGTTGTATAAAATTGATTCATTTTTTGGGGGGTGTCTTTGTTGTAACAGGGACCACAGGAAGGGTCTGACTACTCCGCCATCTTGACTCCACCTAGCAGATGTCATTTGTAACACGAAGTAATCAACAAATCATAAAAATTTTGGGTAACCAAATCAGGTGTCCTATTAAGTGATATGAACTGTGGAGTGTCAAACAGCTCCAAGATCAAAAGTCTGTCTCCTCTCAGACTTATTATGAGGCCAAAGGTTTTAAAGATAAATAGACCTGAAGCATATGTAGAAATAGTTTACTCTATTGCAGTCATGTTACAGACTAAGAAACTGTATAGATAAAGAGAATTTAAAGAGTGTAAGTACAGGAGCTAGCAGAATCGGAACTAAAACCAAATTCATCCAGTTCCAGGTCAGCCTTCTTTATACTAATTTTTGGCAAATTCTTAGATGTATTATAGGTCCATTGATCCATTTCTTTACATGCTTTTATATTTATATTTAAAATTTAAACTAGCATTCCATTTGACAAAGTACAATCAGGCTTTTAAGGCATTAAATTGATATTATAAATAATGATCTATGATGGCATAGGTTAGCAAGTAGTTTTCCAGAATACAGCATTCACAGAGCAAACCAACTGGGAGTGGAGCTTGCTATGGCAGGTGTGGTTAGTATTGATGTATATCTCTGGAACATGGAAAGGCCCTTCTTTGAAGTGCCAGGCCAGGATAGTAGACCATCTCCCAAGGGAAATTAGGGACATCACCTAGCATTAAAGAAGAAAAATAACTCTTAAGGGCAATGGAAGAATGCCAGGGGAGCTCTGCAAAGTGGAATCAGCATGGTCAGTGATTTTAGAGACTATCAGTCCAGTGTTATGGAAATTCTTATATAGTAGAATGTTGTTGTTATTGTTAGGTGCAGTTGTGACAGTTCCAACTCAGCGACCCTATGTACAACAGAACGAAACACTGCCTG
Organism: Dugong dugon; assembly: GCA_030035585.1. Lineage (NCBI taxonomy): Eukaryota > Metazoa > Chordata > Mammalia > Sirenia > Dugongidae > Dugong > Dugong dugon. The sequence goes on along the minus strand of CM057460.1, from coordinate 35,191,330 downwards.
GTCCTGTGCCATCTTCACAATCCTTGTTATGCTTGAGCCCATGGTTGTAGCCACTGTGTCAGTCCATCTCATTGAGGGTCTTCCTCTTTTTCACTGACCTTCTACTTTTCCAAGCATGATGTCCTTCTCCAGGGACTGATGTCTTCTGATAACATGTCCAAAGTACATGAGACAGTGTCTTACCATCCTTGCTTCTAAGGAGCCTTCTGGATGTACTTCTTCCAAGACAGATTCGTTCATTCTTTTAGCAGTCCATGGTATATTCAATATTCTTTGCCAACACCACAGTTCAAAGGTGTCAATTCTTCATTAACACAAACTTAGAATATTAAAAGAACATATAATTTTCTAAATCAAAATTCCATACAGGGTTCAAGTTGGTTTTCTATTCAAGACTGAAACCAAGGTGTTGGCCAGGGCTACAATCTCATCTGAAGCTCAAGGCCCTCTTGCAATCTGACTGATTGTTGACAGTATTTAGTAGCTTTGAAGTACCCATTATCCTGCTGCCTTTCAACTGTGGCTGTTTCACTTCCACCTGGGGCTATTATCCATTTATATGGCACATTCCACAACATGTTTCAAGTCTAGCAGGGGATTTTCTTCATTTTGATGAACTCAAATTCAACCGATTAGCAACCTTAATTACACTGAAAGATCCCTTTTGCTCTATAACATACATTGTCATATCCCATCGTTTTCATAGGTCTGGTCCACACTCCAGGGAGGATTATACAGGGTTTGTACATGAGGAGGTGAGAATTTTGGGGACCATTTTAGTCTTACTTACCACAGTATGCTTGTGGGAAAGTTCTCAAAAGGTCAAAGAGAGAATTCCAGCAACATGGCTCTCTAGGCAGAAGCGCCACGTAGTCCCTCCACAACAAAGATCCAGTTAACTAAGCCTAACAGAGAAAACAGCAATCCTGAAACCCTAAAACATCAAATGAAGAGATAAAGAACTCAGCGAAGCACCAAATGGAGTGAGAAACTGACAGAGAATGGAGAGCAGGGAGAAATTCATGCAGAGGTCCCCTATCAGCTAAGGTAGCACAGATCTGCCATCTTGAAGTCCTATCAGCGACCAGCAAATGGGAGTATGAGAAAGCAGCTTCACGGAGTTTCCAGCAGGAGACAGAACAACCAGTAATTGGCGATATACGCTTTCCCACCCCTTAACCGTCTTCACCCCCACTCGGCCTCCTCTTCTCCCTCGGCCAGAGTCTCTTGGCCAGGAAGCAATGGCTGCTTGGATTCCACCAGCTCACACTGGCCGACTCCCTGAGAGCCATTTGTTGACTGCTAGTGTTGCTTTTTTCCACTTCTTTTGATTTCTTTCTTACCTCTCACCACCTCCCCCACTTTCTCTCAAATACCTGGCTCTGTGCACTATCTTTGCTTCTTCCTGAGTGGCTGTGGAGCTCCGTTTGAGTGTGGAACTGCTTCCCGGTCTGGGCTGCCACACTGGTGGGATACCCGGGCTTTTCTGTTTTTTTTTGTTTTGACTTGTTTGTTTGTTTTCATTTTCTTTTCTCGAGTTGGGAGCCTGTTCTGGCTGGGGAGTGCTACGCAGCTTGGGACCTACACCCTCAGCTTGTGCAGATGCACAGAGGGATCCCTGAGGACATTTCTTTTTTCCTTGGGTTTTTTTTTCCTTCTGTTTTTTTGGGGGCTTTTCTTGTTCTTTTTTTTTAAATTTGTTTGTCTTCTTTTCCCTCTTTTTCCCTTTTTGTCTTTCTTCATTACTCAGTTTCTCATCTCTCTATATCTTCCTTCTCTTCCTGTCCCCTGAATAGCTGGCGCTGAATACCTCCATGCATTCTAGGCAGGCTGTACTTCAAAACTTGGGAACAACTTCGCCAGACCTCATAGCTGCACTGGTGGGATCCCTTGGTGCTTTGCTGTTCCTTTTTCTTTCTAATTTTATTTTATTCATTCTTTTATTTTCTTTTTTCTTCTTCTTCCCCTTTTTGTTTTCTCCTTTTCAAAGTCTCTTATCTCTTCACTCAGATGGTAAGCTCCCCTAGCACTCTTTTTTGTTTGTATGTTTTTGGCTCCTGTTCATCTCTCCTCTCTCCCATATCCATCTTAGCTCCACACATCACAATCTCCCCCCTCCATCCTGCCTACCTGCACTGCACACTTAACATCACACCACCAAGCAGCACAGGTATGGCCAACCAGAATCTGCCCTGCACTGATTACTGACCCACTCTGGTGGCTGTAGTAAGTGCCACAAACAACCTATCCCAGAAACTCCTCTTCAGCTAGACCTGACCTGCTGTACCATATCTGAGCGTCTGACCCTGCCAACTGGAGAAGGAGGCGAAAAGTATCATGCCTACAGATGAGCAAACAACAGAGAACATACAGCCCTCCTACTCAGACATAGCCAAATTAAAAAAAAAAGAAGATGAAGAAAACAAATCTACAATCAGTAAATGAGAAAAATAACTACTGAATGCCCCGAAGACAGCAGAAAATATCAAAACATTTACAAAAACAGAACAGGATGGTTCCAGTAGGCATCCAAAATAAAACACCAGATGACCTTCCAGTAGAAAAAAAGGCACTAGAACTACCTGATAGGGAATTCAAATCTCTAATACTCAGGATTATCCAAGAGTTGAAGCAAAAAGCAGACAAAAATGAGGAAAAAATAGACAAATTCATGGAAAAGGCAGACAAATTCATGGAAAATACAGACAAAATATTGGAAGAATTCAGGAAAATAATGCAGGAACAAAATGTGAAAATAAATTCACAACTAGAAATTATACAAAAACAATTAAAAATCCAAAATAAACAAGAAGATTTCAGAAATGCACAGTGTCATACAAGGGCTGAGGAGCAGATTTGAAATGATGGAAGGCAGGATCAGCAGAATTGACGACAAACACTTGGCTACAACTCTGTTCGAGGGAAACTCAGAAAAAAGAACAAAGAAAAATGAAGAGACCCTGAGAATTATGTGGGATACAATCAAAAGCAAAAATTTACAAGTGATCAGAGTTCCAGAACAGGGGGAGAAAACACAGAGAGGATCATTGAAGAACTACTGACAGAAAACTTCCCCAATATCATGAAAGATGAAAAACTGGCCATCCAAGAAGCTCAACGAACCCTATATACGATAGACCCAAGACATATCATAATCACAATTGCCAAAACTAAAGATAAAGAATCCTGAGAGCTGCTCGTGAAAAACAAGAAGTCACATACAGAGGAGAAACAATAAGACTAAGCTCAGATTATTTGGCAGAAACCATGCAGGCAAGAAGGCAATGGGATGACATATTTAAAACCTTGAAAGAAAAAAATTGCCAGCCAAGCATAATATATCCTGCAAAACTCTTGCTCAAATATGATGGTGAAATTAGGACATTTCCAGATACACAGAAATTAAGGGAATATGTAAAACCAAACCAAATTTACAAGAATTATTAAAGGGATACCTTTGATCTGAGAACAAACAACTTCAGCTCACAGGTTGAATCTAGATTGAAGGATCATACTAGCAAGATAACAAGCTAGGAAATGAACTCTAAAAGACTATCCAAAACCCACAGAAATGCAACAAGGGATCAGAGCAGTTAATCTGTAAATGACAACAACACCAGAAAAATAAAAGATGGAATAAATGGTATAGGTATAGAACTTTCTAATGGAGAGGAATGCAAGGTGATACCAAGTAAGAATAGACTGCTTCAATCTTAGAAAGATAAGGGTAGATTTCATGGTAACCACAAAGAAAGTTAACAAACATACTCATAAAAATAAAGAGAAAAAACATAATGTCTCATTAAAAACAAAAACAAAATCCACAAACAAAAGTAAATCAGCACAAGAGAGTAAGAAGAACAAAGAAAATGTCAGCACCACTAAAAAAGCACAACAAAATGACAGCAATAAACCCACATCTATCAATAATTACACTGAATGTAAATGGATTCAGTGCACCCATAAAGAGACATAGCATGACAGAATGGATTAAAAAAAAAAAGGATCCATCAATATGCTGTCTACAAGAGACACACCTTAGATACAGAGAAGTGAATTTATTAAAAACAAAAGTTGGAAAAAAATATATCAAGCTAACAACTACCAATAAAGAGCAGGAGTGGCAATACTAATCTCAGATAAAATAGACTTTAAAACAAAATCCACCAGAAAAGACAAAGAAGGACACTATATAATGATTAAGGGGATGATCTACTCTGAAGACATAACCATAATAAACATCTACACACCCAATGACAGGGCTCCAAAATACATAAAACAAATTCTAACAGCACTGAAAAGAGAAACTGAAAGTTCCACAATAATAGTAGGAGACCTCAACACACCACTCTCAGTAAAGGAAAAAACAACTAAGAAGAAACTCAGTAAAGATACAGAAGACCTAAAGGGCACAACCAGCCAACTTGACCTCATAGACATATATAGAACACTCCATCCAAACACTGCAAAGTACACATTCTTTTTCAATGCACATGGAACATTCTATAGAATAGACCACATCTTAGGCCACAGAGTAATCCTCAACATGATCCAAAACGTTGAGATAATACAAAGTATCTTCTCTGACCACAACGCCATCAAGGTAGAAATTAACAACAGAAAGAATGAGGAAAAAAAATCAATTACATGGAAACTGAATAACATCCAGCTTACAAACCATTGGGTTATAGAAGAAATCATAGATGGAATCAAAAAATTCCTCAAATCAAATGAGATTGAAAACATATCACACAAAAACCTTTGGAACACAGCAAAGGCAGTCCTTAGGACAATTTATAGCAATAGATGCACACATCAAAAAAGAAGAGCGGGGCAAAATCAAAACATTAACTACACAACCTAAAAAAATTGAAAGAGAACAGCAAAAAAAAAAAAAAAACACAGTCACCAGAAGAAAGGAAACAATAAAGATCCGAGCAGAAATAAAAGAAATAGAGAATAGAAAAACAGTAGAAAGAATCAACAAAACCAAAAGTTGGTTCTTTGAAAGAATCAACAAAATCGACAGAAAACTGGCCAGACTGACAAAAGAAAAACAGGAGAGGATGCAAATAACCCAAATAAGAGATGAAATGGGCATCATTACAACATACTCAACTGAAATAAAAAGGATCATAACAGAATATTATGAAAAACTATACTCCAACAAATTTGAAAACCGAGAGGTAATGGATAAATTTCTAGAAATACATGCCCTACCCAAAGTACAACAAAGTGATGCTGAAAATCTGAACAGACCCATAACAAGGGAAGAGATTGAAAAGGTGATTTAAAAACTCCCAACAAAAAAAAAGCCCTGGCCCAGATAGCTTCACTGGAGAATTCTACAAAACTTTCAGAGAAGAGCTTGTACCTGTACTACTCAAGCTATTTCAGAGCATAGAAAAGGAGGCAACACTTCAAATTCATTCTATGAAGCCAGCATAGCGCTGATACCAAAACCAGGGAAAGATGCCACAAAAAAAGAAAATTACAGAGCAATATCTCTCATGAATATAGACACACAAATTCTCAACAAAATTCTAGCCAATAGAATTCAGCATCATATCAAAAAAATAATACACCATGACCAAGTAAGATTCATACCAGGTATGCAACGATGGTTCAACATGAGAAAATCAATCAATGTAATCCACCACATAAATAAAAGGAAAGGAAAGAATCACACGATCATCTCAGTTGATGCAGAAAAGGCATTTGACAAAGTCCAACACCCATTCCTGAAAAAAGACTATCAATCAAATAGGTATGGAAGGGAAATTTCTCAACATAATAAAGGGCATCTATGCAAAACCAACGGCCAACATCATTCTTAACAGAGAGAGGCTGAAAACATTCCCCTGAAAACAGGAGCAAGACAAGGATGCCCTTTATCACCACTCCTATTTAACATTGTGCTGGAAGTTGTAGGTAGAGCGATAAAGGAAGAAAAAGAAATAAAGGGCATCCAAATTAGTAATAAAGAAGTTAAACTGTCCCTGTTTGCAGATGATATGATACAATACATAGAAAACCCTAAAGACTCCATGAGAAATCTACTGAAACTAAAGAAAGATTCAGCACAGTAGCAGGATATAAGATAAACATCCAAAAATCAGTTAGATTCCTATACACCAACAAAGAGAACAATGAAAAGGAAAACAGGAAAGCAATACCATTTATAATAGCCCCTAAAAAAATAAAATACTTAGGAATAAATCTAACCAGGGATGTAAAAGACCTATACAAAGAAAACTACAAAACTCTACTGCAAGAAACACAAAGGGATGTATATGAATGGAAAAACATCCTATGCTCATGGATAGGTAGACTCAACATTGTGACAATGACAATTCTATCCAAAGAAGTTTACAAATACAGTGCAATCCCAATCCAACTACCAACAACATTCTTCAAAGAGATGGAAAAACTAATCATTAACTTTATATGGAAAGCGAAGAAGCCCTGAATAAGTAAAGCACTATTGAAGAAGAAGAAGAAAGTTGGAGGACTCACACTACCTAACCTCAGAACCTACTATACAGCTATGGTAGTCAAAACAGCCTGGTACTGGTACAAATACAGAAAAATTGACCAATGGAACAGAATTCTGAGCCCAGATATAAATTCAACCACCTATAGTCACCTGATCTTCGACAAGGGCCCAAAGTCCATCAAATGTGGGAAAGACAGTTTTTTTAACAAATGGTGCTGTCAAAACTGGATATCCATCTGCAAAAAATGAAACAGGACCCATACCTAACATCATGTACAAAAACTACTTCAAAATGGATTAAAGACCTAAAATATAAAGCCAAAAACTGTAAAGTTCATAGAAGAAAAAATAGGACCAACGCTACAGGCCATAATACACTGCATTAACAGAATACAAACCTTAACCATCAGCATACAAACCCCAGAAGATAAGCTAGATAACTGGGATCCTCTAAAAATCAAACACCTGTGCTCTTCAAAAGACTTCACCAAAAGAGTAAAAAGAGTACCTATAGACTGGGAAAAAAATTTTTGGACAGTACAAGTCAGACAAAGGTCTAATCTCCATAATCTACAAGAAAATCCAACACCTCTACAACAAAAAGACAAATAATCCTACTAAAATTGGGCAAAGGAAATGGACACTTTACCAAAGAAAATATTCAAGTGGCCAACTGACACATGAGGAAATGCTTGTAATCACTAGCTATTAGAGAAATGCAAATTAAAACCACAATGAGATACCATCTCACTCCAGCATTACTGGCACGAATCAAAAACACTGGAGATAACAAATGTCAGAGCAGCTGAGGGGAGAACATAACACTTACGCACTGCTGGTGGGAATGCCAAATGATACAACCATTTTGGAAAATGATATGGCACTTCCTTAGAAAGATAGAAATAGAAATACCATATGATCCAGCAATCCCACTCCTAGGACTATATCCTAGAGGAAAAAGAGTTGTCACTCGAATAGACATATGCACACCCATGTTCATGGCAGCATTGTTCACAATAACAAAACGATGGAAACAACCTAGATGCCCATCAACAGATGAATGGATAAACAAACTATGGTACATACACACAATGGAGTACTACGCAACAGTAAAGAACAATGATGAATCTATGAAGCATCTCATAACATGGATGAAATTGGAAGAGATTATGCTGAGTGAAGTAAGTCAATCACAAAAGGACAAATATCGTATGAGACCTCTATTATAAAAACCCATGAAAAAGTTTACACACAGAGAGTAACAATCTTTGTTGGTTACCAGGGATGGGAGAGTTGGGGGGCGGGGGGAATACTAAATAGGCAGTAGATAAGTTGCATCTTTGGTGAAGGGTGAGACAGTACACAATACTGGGGAAACCAGCACAACTTGTACAAGGAAATCTCATAGAAGCTCCATAGACACTTCCAAACTCCCAAGGGACTAAACTGCTGGGTGGAGGGCTGTGGGGACCATGGTCTCAGGGAACATCTAGCTCAACTGGCATAACACAGTTTATAAAGACAATGTTCTACATTCTACCTTGGTGAGTAGCGTCTGGGGTCTTAAAAGCCTGTGAGCAGCCATGTAAGATACTCCACTGGTCTCATCCCTTCGGGAGCAAGGGAGAATGAAGAGAACAGGATACAAGGAAAAGATTAGTCCAAAGGACTAATGGACCACAGCTACCAAGGCCTCCACCAGACTGAGTCCAGTACAGCTAGATGGTGCCTGGCTACCACCACTGACTGCTCTGACCGCGATCACAACAGAGGGTTCTGGACAGGGCTGGAGAAGGATGCAGAACAAAATTCTAACACACACACACACAAAAACACCAGACTTACTGGCCTGAAAGAGACTGGAGAAGCCCCGAGAGTATGGCCCCCAGACACCCTTTTAGCTCAGTGGCGAAGTCACTTTCGAGGTTCACCGTTCAGCTAGGGATTGGACAGCCGCATAAAACAAAACGGGACTAATGAGGCACAGCAGTCCAGGGTCAAAGACTAAAAGGCAGAAGGGGACAGGAAAGCTGGTGATAGGGAACCCAAGTTTGAGTAAAGACAGTGTTGACATGTAGTGGGGTTGTTAACTATTGTCATGGGGCAACACGTGTGCTAACTGTTTAATGAGAAACTATTTTGTTCTGTAAACCTTCATCTAAAGTGAGAATAGCCAAGGAAGCTGGTGATAGGGAAGCCAAGGTTGAGTAAGGGTATTGTTGATGTGTTGTGAGATTGTTAACCATTGTCATAGGACAACATTTGTAGTAACTGTTAAATGAGAAACTATGTTGTTCTGTAAGCCTTCATCTTAAGTGAGAGTAACAGCACAATTGGAAGAGCGTAGTCAATGTCACTGAACTGTGTATGTAGAAATTTTTGAAACAGTGTATCTTTGGCTATGTGTATTTTCACCAAAAAAAAAAAAATTTGAGAATTTAGAGGGTTAATATGTTGTGGGGTTGTTAACCAATGTCATAAAACAACATGTGTACTACTGTTTCATGAGAAACTATTTGTTCTGTAAGCCTTCACCTGAAGTACAATAAAACATTAAAAAAAAAAAAAGTAATAAAAATAAATAAATAAATAAAGTGAGAATAGCAGCACTACTGGAAGAACGCAATCGATGCCACTGAACTGTGCATGTAGAAATTTTTGAAATGGGGTATCTTTGGCTATGTATATTTTCTCCAAAAGAAAAAAAAAAAGTCGAGAAGGGAGAGTGTTGACATGCAGTGGGGTTGTTAACCAATGTCATAAAACAATAAGTGTACTAACTATTTAATGAAAAACTATTTTTTCTGTAAACCTTCACCTGAAGTACAATTAAAAACTAATAATAATAATAAAAAAAAAAAGTTCAAATAACAGAGTAAGGAGAGAAGTGGGTTAGGAAAGAAGCCTGATAGCACAACCACTTAAGAAAGTTGTTAGAAAAACTAGTCTTCAAAAGAGACTGTGAATTGAGAAAACAATGTGTCAAAGTGGGTGTGTGCTTAGAAACTCTTGTCATATATTCAAATCTATTATTTAATCATTGACTGGAACTGCCATGACTGCCTGCCTCATTGTGCCGCACATTCCTAATGCCTTGTAGCTAATGATCTTGTCACTAAATAATGACCAATATATGATGTTGTTACAAAATAATTTGACTGATTAAAAATTACGAATGAATTTTTAAAATCCAAAAGAGTATTTTCAGACTGAATAATATCTTTAGCTTATTTAGATGATTAAAAAAAATATCCTGAGCTTTTGGACAATTTAAATCAAAGGAGTTTCTAAAGAGGGAGATATTTGACTACCAGCTAAAATTATACATAGGAATTTGAGCAGGAGACTGAAAACATTTTAAAAAGCCGTAAGAACTATATTTTTACCCCTGTTGTTTGTGGAGCAGTTCCTTCAAGTAATATATATTCTTATGTTATATAACTTTCTGTATTGTATATTTGTGAACATATTTAAACTCAGCTATTAAACAAAAATCCTAAATAACACATTTATATTCTAATTTAACTTTTCATATCTATACTTAAATTAACTCCAAGAAAATATTAAGGACTTACATATTGTTCAGTAAACAAATAGAAAAGTTGTTTTTGTTGTTAATAATACCTACAATAGTTCTTGCTTTAGGTATTTTGTTTGATAAATTAACATCATCTTTATTTAATTTGTGATAAATTACCATGGAAATAAAAGTGAGATAGTGTCTTTAGAGAATGCTGCCAATGACAATTTATGGACTCTTTCAAGTACGAGATGAATTTTGAGGGCATTTAATAGAAGTTGTCCCTGAGAAAAGACTGACCTGAAAAAGAGTTCAAATACTCCAGTGTCTGCTCAGTGCCACTTCACCTGGGAAAGAAACGGTCCATTCAAACTGACAGAAATGAATGTATTGACCTAAATTTGAAAAATAGGCCAACTTCAAGTCAAGGTTAAAAAAGACACTTTTTTTTTAAATTTAAAAAGTAAATTTTTAAGTGAAGGATGAACAGAAAGAAGTTTAAACAATAGAAACCTAAATAAAATTAGATGCACGTTTAAAGGTTCACAAGAAGCTAGGAATAAAAATTGCGTTACTTATTTCTAGAACATACAATATATCAGACACAGTGTGGTGGAACTATGAGCTAGTATATTTTGTAAACGTTCTGATTCTCAAACTCAAAGCAAGTAACTAAATAACAAACATTTTTTAAAAAGTTATGGAAACTTAAAAAAAAGAATAAAGTATATTTTCTGTTTAAACCAAAACCAACCAAACCTATTGCCATGGAGTCAATTCTATCTCATGGTGAACCCATGTTTTTAAAGTGTATTAAAAAGTTAATATAATTCACTCAAACTTACTTTTAAAAATGTCATTAATGATTATGTGCTATCTATCGTTAATTATTTTAAAGTTATATTATCTTCTAATTAAAAAATTACGCAATAGGCAACAATAGTGTTACACATTCCACTTCATAATGTTCTTGTCCTACATATATTAAATACATGAAGAATTTAAACACATTTAATATTAGCAGAATAAGACTCAAGTAATATATTGAACTGCTTCTGAATTAAAAAAATATAATTTTAGTGCTTAACTATGAATTAATGATGTTGATTATTTGTGAAAAGCATTGTTGTTTGTTAAATATTTTTACATTATATGCTTTATTTTGTTTATTTATTTATTTATTGTACCTCAGGTGAAGGATAACAGAATAAATAGGTTCTCATGAAATAGTAGTACACATGTTGTTTTATAACATTGGTTAACAACCCCACAACATATCAACCCTCTAACTTCTCCACCTTTTTTTTTTTGGTGAAAATACACATAACCAAAGATACACCATTTCAAAAATTTCTACATGGAAAGTTCAATGACATTGACTATGCTCTTCCAATTGTGCTGTTATTGTCACTTAAGATGAAGGCTTACAGAACAACATAGTTTCTCGTTTAACAATTACTACAAATGTTGCCCTAAGACAATGGCTAACAATCTCACAACACATCAACAATATCCTTACCCAACCTTGGATTCCCTATCACCACCCTCCTTGTCCCCTTCTGCCTTCTGGCCCTTGTCACTGGACTACTGTACCTCATTAGTCTCATTTGGTTTTATGGGGCTGTCCACTCCCAGGCTGAATGGTGAACCTCGGAGATAACTTCACCACTGAGCTAAAAGGGTGTCTGGGGGCCATACTCTCAGGGTTTCTCCAGTCTCCTTTAGGCCAGTAAATCTGGTCTTTTTTTTTTGTGAGTTAGCATTATGTTCTACATCCTTATCCAGCTCTGTCCAGAACCCTCTGTTGTGATCCTGGTCAGAGCAGTCAGTGGTGGTAGCCAGGCACCATCTAGCTGTACTGGACTCAGTCCGGTGGAGGCCTTGGTAGCTGTGGACAATTAGTCCTTCAGACTAATCTTTTCTTCTATCCTGTTCTCTTCATTCTCCCTTGCTCCCAAAGGGGTGAGACCAGTGGAGTATCTTAGATGGCTGCTCACAGGCTTTTAAGACCCCAGACTCACCAAGGTAGGATGTAGAGCATTGTCTTTATAAGCTGTGTCATGCCAATTGAGCTAGATGTTCCCCGAGACCATGGTCCCCATAGCCCTCCACCCAGCAATTCAGTCCCTCAGGGCGTTTGGATGTGTCTATGGGGCTTCCATGACCTTTCATTGTACAACTTGTGCTAGTCTCCCCTGTATTGTGTACTGTCTCACCCTTCACCAAAGATACCACTTATCTATTACCTATTTAGTATTTCCCCCCCACCACTCCCATCACTGGTAAGCAACAAAGATTGTTACATTTTGTGTGTGAACTTTTCCTTGGGTTTTTACAATAGAGGTCTCATATAATATTTTTCCTTTTGTGATTGACTTATTTCACTCAGAATAATGTCTTCCAGTTTCATCCATGTTATGAGATGCTTCACAGAATCATTGTTGTTCTTTCTAGTTGCATAGTACTCCATTGTGTGTATGTACCATAGTTTGTGTATCCATTCATCCATTGATGAGCATCTAGGTTGTTTCCATTGTTTTGCTATTGTGAACAATGCTGCCATGAACATAGGTGTGCATATGTCTATTCGAGTGCAGACTCTTATTTCTCTAGGATATATTCCTAGGAGTGGGATTGCTGGATCGAATGGTATGTCTATTTCTAGCTTTCTGAGGAAGCGCCATATCATTTTCCAAAATGGTTGTATCATTTTGCATTCCCACCAGCAGTGCATAAGCGTTCCGATCTCCCTGCAGCCCCTCCAACATTTGTTATTTCCAGTGTTTTTGATTCGTGCCAGCAAGCCGGGGTGTGATGGTATCTCATTGTGGTTTTAATTTGCATTTCTCTAATGGCTAGTGATTGCGAGCATTTCCTCATGTGTCTGTTGGTCATTTGAATGTCTTCTTTGGTGAAGTGTCTGTTCATTTCCTTTGCCCATTTTTTAATAGGATTATTTGTCTTTTTCTTGTAGAGGCGTTGGATTTTCTAGTAGATTAGGGAGATTAGACCTTTGTCTGACCTGTACTGTCCAAAAATTTTTTCCCAGTCTGTTTTTTTTACTCTTTTTACTCTTTTGATGAAGTCTTTTGAAGAGCATAAGTGTTTGATTTTTAGAAGATCCCAGTTATCTAGCTTATCTGTTGGGGTTTGTGCATAGATGGTTATGGTTTGTATCCTGTTAATGCCGTGTATTAAGGCCTGAAGTGTTGGTCCTATTTTTTCTTCTATGAACTTTATAGTTTTAGGCTTTATATTCAGGTCTTTGATCCATTCGGAAGTAGTTTTTGTATACAGTGTGATGTATGGGTCCTGTTTAATTTTTTGCAGATGGATATCCAGTTTTGCCAGCACCATTTGTTAAAAAGACTGTCTTTTCCCCATTTGATGGACTTTGGGCCTTGTCGAAGATCAGGTGACCGCAGGTGGATGGATTCACATCTGGCTTCTCAATTCTGTTCCATTGGTCAATGTATCCGTGGTTGTACCAGTACCAGGCTGTTTTGACTACTGTAGCTGTATAGTAGGTTCTGAAGTCAGGTAGTGTGAGTCCTCCAACTTTATTCTTCTTCTCCAGTAGTGCTTTACTTATTCGGGGCTTCTTCCCTTTCAATATAAAGTTAATGATTAGTTTTTCCATCTCTTTGAAGAATGTTGCTGGTATTTGGATCGGGATTGTGTTGTATTTGTAAATTGCTTTGGGTAAAATTGACATTTTCACAATGTTGAGTCTGCCTATCCATGAGCATGGTATGTTTTTCCATTTATGTAGATCCCTTTGGGTTTCATGCAGTAGTGTTTTATAGTTTTCTTTGTATTGGTCTTTTACATCCGTGGTCAGATTTATTCCTAAGTATTTTATCTCTGTAGGGGCTATAGAAAATGGTATTGTTTCCTGATTTCCTTTTCATCATTCTCCTTACTGGTGTATAGGAATCCAACTGAGTTTTGAATGTTTATCTTGTATCCTGCTACTCTGCTGAATCTTTCTATTAGTTCCAGTAGATTTCTCATGGAGTCTTTAGGGTTTTCTATGTATTGTATCATATCATCTGCAAACAGGGACAGTTTAACTTCTTCATTACCAGTTTGGATGCCCTTTATTTTTTTCTTGCTTTATTGCTCTACCTAGAACTTCCAGCACAATGTTAAATAGGAGTGGTGATAAAGGGCATCCTTGTCTTGCTCCTGTTTTCAGGGGAATGTTTTCAGCCTCTCTCTGTTAAGAATGATGTTGGCCGTTGGTTTTGCATAGATGCCCTTTATTATGTTGAGAAATTTCCCTTCCATACCTATTTGATTGATAGTCTTTTTTCAGGAATGGGTGTTGGACTTTGTCAAATGCCTTTTCTGCATCAACTGAGATGATCGTGTGATTCTTTCCTTTCCTTTTATTTATGTGGTGGATTACATTGATTGATTTTCTCATGTTGAACCATCGTTGCATACCTGGTATGAATCTTACTTGGTCATGGTGTATTATTTTTTTGATATGATGCTGAATTCTATTGGCTAGAATTTTGTTGAGAATTTGTGTGTCTATATTCATGAGAGATATTGCTCTGTAATTTTCTTTTTTTGTGGCATCTTTCCCTGGTTTTGGTATCAGCACTATGCTGGCTTCATAGAATGAATTTGAAGTGTTGCCTCCTTTTCTATGCTCTGAAATAGCTTGAGTAGTACAGGTACAAGCTCTTCTCTGAAAGTTTTGTAGAATTCTCCAGTGAAGCTATCTGGGCCAGGGCTTTTTTTTTGTTGGGAGTTTTTAAATCACCTTTTCAATCTCTTCCCTTGTTATGGGTCTGTTCAGATTTTCAGCATCACTTTGTTGTACTTTGGGTAGGGCATGTATTTCTAGAAATTTATCCATTACCTCTCGGTTTTCAAATTTGTTGGAGTATAGTTTTTCATAATATTCTGTTATGATCCTTTTTATTTCAGTTGAGTATGTTGTAATGATGCCCATTTCATCTCTTATTTGGGTTATTTGCATCCTCTCCTGTTTTTCTTTTGTCAGTCTGGCCAGTTTTCTGTCGATTTTGTTGATTCTTTCAAAGAACCAACTTTTGGTTTTGTTGATTCTTTCTACTGTTTTTCTATTCTCTATTTCTTTTATTTCTGCTCGGATCTTTATTGTTTCCTTTCTTCTGGTCACTGTGGGCTTTTTTTGATGTTCTTTTTCTATTTGTTTGAGTCCTGTAGTTAATGCTTTGATTTTGTCCCTTTGTTCTTTTTTGATATGTGCATCTATTTCTATAAATTGTCCTCTGAGGACTGCCTTTGCTGTATCCCAAAGGTTTTGGTATGATGTGTTTTCATTCTCATTTGATTCTAGGAATTTTTTGATTCCATCTCTGACTTCTTCTAGTACCCGGTGATGTGTAAGCAGGGTAGTATTCAGTTTCCATGCTGTTGATTTTTTTTCCTTGCTCTTTCTAGTGTTATTTTCTACCTTGATGGCATTGTGGTCAGAAAAGATACTTTGAAATATCTCAACGTTTTGGGTCTTGTTGAGGATTGTTCTGTGGCCTAAGATGTGGTCTATCCTGGAGAACGTTCCTTGTGCACTGGAAAAGAATGTGTACTTTGTAGTGGTTGGATAGAGTGTTCTATATATGTCTATGAGGTCAAGTTGGCTGATTGTGCCCTTTAGGTCTTCTGTATCTTTGCTGAGTTTCTTCTTAGTTGTTTTGTCCTTTACTGAGAGTGGTGGGTTAAAGTCACCTACTATTATTGTGGAACTGTCAATTTCTCTTTTCAGTGCTGTTAGAATTTGTTTTATGTATTTTGGAGCCCTGTCATTGGGTGCGTAGATGTTTATTATGGTTATGTCTCCAGGGTGGATCATCCCCTTAATCATTATATAGTGTCCTTCTTTGTCTTTTCTGGTGGATTTTGTTTTAAAGTCTATTTTATCTGAGATTAGTATTGCCACTCCTGCTCTTTATTGGTAGTTGTTAGCTTGATATATTTTTTTCCAACCTTTGTTTTTAATAAATTCACTTCTGTGTATCTAAAGTGTGTCTCTTGTAGATAGCATATTGATGGATCCTGTTTTCTTATCCATTCTGTCACTTTCTGTCTCTTTATGGGTACATTTTGTCCATTGACATTCAGTGTAATTATTGATAGATGTGAGTTTGTTGCTGTCATTTTGTAGTGTTTTTTTTTTTTTTTTTGTGGTGCTGAAGTTTTCTTTGTTCTTCCTACTCTCTTGTGCTGAGATACTTTTGTTTGTGGATTTTTTTTTTCATTTCTTTTGTTTTCATAGGTTTTATTTTTGCTGAGACTTTATGTTTTTCCTCTTTTTTTTTATGAGTACGTTTGTTAACTTTCTTTGTGGTTACCATGAATTTTACCCTTATCTTTCTAAGTTTGAAGCAGTCTACCATTACTTGGTATCACCTTGCCTTCGTCTCCATTAGAAGGTTCTATATGTATGCCGTTTATTCTGTCTTTTGTTGTTTTGATGTTGTTGTCACTTACTGATTAACTGCTCTGATTCCCTGTTTTATTTCTTTTGGTTTTGGATAGTCCTTGAGAGTTCATTTCCTGGATTGGTATCTGCTGGTAAAGTCCTGCATCCTAGATTCTGCCTGTGAGTTGAAGTTTTTGTCCTCAGATTGAAGAACTCCCTTTAATAATTCTTGTAAGTTTGGTTTGACTTTTATATATTCCCTTAATTTCTGTTTATCTGGGAATGACCTAATTTTACCATGAAATCTGAACGAGAGTTTTGAAGGATATATTATTCTTGGCTGGCTATTTTTGTCTTTCAAGAGTTTATATATGTCATCCCATTGCCTTCTTGCCTGCATGGTTTCTGTCGAATAATCTGAGCTTAGTCTTATTATTTCTCCTCTGTATGTGACTTCTTGTTTTTCCTGAGCTGCTCTCAGGATTCTTTGTCTTTGGTTTTGGCGAGTGTGAATATGATATGCCTTGGTGATTTTCTTTTGGGGCCTTTTCTATATGGGGTTCGTTGAGCTTCTTGGATGGCCAGCTTTTCATCTTTCATGATATTGGGGAATTTTTCTGTCAGCAGTTCCTCAATGATTCTCTCTGTGTTTTCTTCCCCTGTTCTGGGTTGCCAATCACTCGTAAGTTTTTGCTTTTAATTATGTCCCACATAACTCTCAGGGTCTCTTCATTTTTCTTTGTTCTTTTTTCTGTGTTTCCTCAAACAGAGTTGTATCCAAGTGTTTGTTTTCAATTCCACTGATCCTGTCTTCCACCATTTCAAATCTCTTTCTAAGCCCTTCTATCACATCGTCCATTTCTGAAATCTTGTTGTTTATCTTTTGGATTTCTACTTATTGTGTTTGTATAATTTATGTTTGTGAATTTATTTTGGCATTTTGTTCCTGCATTATTTGCTGAATTCTTCCAATTTTTTGTCTGTATTTTCCATAAATTTGCCTATTTTTTCCTCATGTTTGTCAGTTTTTTGCCTCAGCTCTTGGAGAATTCTGAGTATTAGAGATTTGAATTCCCTATCAGGTAGTTCCAGTGCATTTTCTTCCACTGGACAGTCATCTGGTGTTTTATTTTGGATGCCTACTGGAACTATCCTGTCCTGTTTTTGTAAATGTTTTGATATTGTCTGCTGTCTTCGGGGCATTCAATAGTTATTTTTCTCATTTATTGATTGTAGATTTGTTTGTTTTGTCTCTTTTTTAAAAAAAATTTGACTATGTCTGAGCAGGCGGGCTGTGTGTCTCTGTTGTTTGCTCATTTGTGGGATACTTTTTGCCTCCTTCTCCAATTGGCAGGGTCAGCTACTCACATATGGTATGGCAGGGTAGGTCTAGCTGAAGAGGAGTTACTGGGATGGATTATTTGTGGCACTTACTACAGCCACCTGGGTGGGTTGGTAATCAGTGCAGGGCAGGTTCCAGTAGGCCGTGCCTGTGCTGCTTGGTGGTGGGATGTTAAGCGCACGGTGCAGGTAGGCAGGATGTAGCGGGGATATTGTTATATGTGGAGCTAAGATGGATTTGGGAGAGAGGAGAGAGGAACAGGAGCCAAAAACATACAAACAAACAAAAAAGAATGCTAGGGGAGCTTGCCTTTGGAGTGGAGAGATGAAGGACTATGAAATGGAGAAAAACAGAAAGGGGGAGTGGAAGAAAAGAAAAGAATGAATAAATAAAAATCAGAAAGGTTAAAGAACAGCAAAGTTCCCAGGGATCCCATTGGTGCAGCTATGAGGTCTGGGGAAGTCTCTCTCAGGTGTTGCAGTTTAGCCTGGCTAGAAGGCATAGAGGTATACAACGCCCTTTATTCAGGGAACAGAAAGAGAAGGAAGATATAAAGAGATGAGAAACTGAGTAATGAAGACAGACAAAAAGGGAAAAAGGGAAAAGAAAAAAAAAGAGATTAAAAAAAAAAAAAAGAAGAAGAAAGACCCCCCCATAAAAACAGAAAAAAAAAAAAAAAAAAGAAAAAGTCCCAATGAGAAAATAAATGCCCTCAGGGATCCCTCTGCACATCTATGTAGGCCGATGGGGTGGTCTCCTTGCCACACAGCACTGCCTGGCCAGAAAGGGCTCCCAACTCAAGAAAAGGAAAAGAAAATAAGCAAAAAATTCAAAACAAACAAATGAACAAACACTCTGGGATCCCATCAGCACGGCAGCCCCGACTGGGAAGCAGCTCCACACTTGAATGGAGCTCCACAGCAGCTCAGGAAGAAGCAAAGATGATGCATAGAGCCAGGTATTTGAGCAAAAGGAAGTGGAAGTGGTGAGAGCTAACTAAAGAAACAGAGAAAAAGCAACACCAGCAGCCAACAAAAGGGACTCAGAGAGACAGCTAGTGGAGGCTGGTGGAATCCAAGCAGCTGGTGTTTCTTGGACAAGAGACTGTGTCCACGGGAAGCAGAGGGGGCCGAGTGTGGGTGAAGAAGGGTAGGGAGTGGGAAAGCATATGTCACAAATTACTGGAGCTCTGCAGCCCCTCAGGAAGAAGCAAAGATGGCGCAAAGAACCAGGTATTTGAGCGAAAGGAGGTGGACGTGGTGAGAGGTAAGGAAGAAATCAAAAGAAGCATAAAAAAGCAACACCAGCAGCCACCAAATGGCGCTCAGAGAGTCAGCCCATTTGGGTGTGTGGAACCCAAGCAGTTGGTGTTTCCCAGATAAGAGATTGTGGCCGCAGGAAGCAGAGGAGGCCAAGTCGGGGTGAAGAAGGGTGGAGGGTGAAGGGTGGGGGTTGGGAAAGCGTATATCGCAAATTACCAGTTGTTTTCTCTCTCGATGGAAGCTCCATGAAGCTGCTTTCTCGTACCCCCTGTTTGCTGGTCTCTGATAGGAGTCCAAGATGGCGGATCCACGCTGTTTTAGCTGGCAGAGGACCTCTGCGTGAATCTCTCCTTGCTCTCTGTTCTCTATCAGTTTTCTCACTCCAGTTGGTGCATGCCTGAGTTATTTATCTCTTCATTTGATGTTTTAGGGTTTTAGGATTGTCGTTTTCTCTGTTCGGCTTAGTTTTTCGGATCTTTGCTGTGGAGGGATGGTGTGGGTCTTCTGCCTAGAGCACTATTTTGCTGGAAGTCTTATATATGCTTTATTTTAATAGCCACAGCTGCCATATTGGCAATTTAATTGTTAAATATTTTAATTTTTTTAAAGTTATATTTTAATACAAAACTTAAATTTTGAATGAGTTAATGCAATAATTGGTATAAAGGAAAAATGATTTAGTAATAGGCCTGGGACTACAATTTATTTTCTTCAACATTCTGGAAAGAAAGAGATGAACTGCTCAAATCTCTTTATAAACATCTAATGTAAGATCTCCTAGCAAACATGCAAATGCTATTGCTAATGGAAGAGTCCTTATCTACGAAATGCTTTTATGGAACGTGCCTGGTCTCTTTATGTTCCTTCTTGAAAATACACCTGGAATTTATGAATATATGGTACATAGATCCTTGGAAAGTGTTATATTAACTATGAAATTATTGGATTATAAATAGGTGTTTCATGACTAAAATATTCTCCTTTATGTAAGTGATGCCTTATATCCATTACTGGAAACCTTATTTGTGAAATCCCAGCCAGAGTGCATTTGCAATTTCCTGTAGTTTTGAAAACATTAGTTAATTTTATACTGGGTAAGATCTCTGAATTTTGTAAGTCTGGATATCAAAGATTTATAAAATTATCATTTGCTTCATATGACTGCTTGCCTTTTATTACTTGATTGTATTTAGCACTGTGTTTGTTTATTCTTGTTTATTTATTCTTATTTACTTTTTCTTACTTTCATAACATACTTTTACAAAAGTATCATGTTAAATAAATGCTTTTGTCAATTTCATTGGTTTCTTAGCTTTGAATAATATACACTGGTTAAAAGAGCAATCATTCTCTGTTCTCTACATACGGAATAATGTGTAGAAGGTATAATTTTTCTTATTCCTGTACAGTAGTATATAAAATAAGAGTTACAAAGTTTGATATATATATAACCATTCGAATACCTATGGTTGAAAGGTTCATCTTTCTTGATTGAAAAAGCAAAGATGGTTATGTTCAACAGTCATTTTAATATGTATCTGCCTACTTATTTATTATCAGTGACTGCACATATATACTTGAAAGAAAGGTGTTTAACTTTATAAGATAAATGTAGCTATCTAATATCCTCTATTACTTATAATAGCATGCATTTTTCATAAAAGTGGAAATGCTGTTAATTCTCTCACAGAATTTAGCAAAACAATATTTGCAATTGCTTATGATCCTGGAGGTTTGTGTCTCCCCCAGTGGTCAAGAAACACTTTGCCTTCAAAGATTAGTCCATAAGGTCAGGTCTTGATCTAATTCATTTGGTGAAATGCTTCAATAGATTCTATACTGCAACATAATCTATGTAACCAATAGATTTAGTTTTCATAATAGAACTCTGTAGCATAATCAGTGATATGTGTGCATATTATGCATATGTTCCATATTTTTATTCAAATAATGCCAGCCTTCTACATTTGTTTGCCAACCACTCCCTCAACCTCCTCCCCCAGGTATTTTCATAAGCACACTATGCTAATTTTTTACAGTAAGTTGTAAAAACAAATTAGCATAGTGCTTATGAAAATATCTTGCAGGGGGAAGGAATGGTTGGCAAACAAATTTAGAAGACTGGGCAGGATATTTGCTTGAAAATACAATAGAATATGCTTAGGGAAAAAAACGTTGTTTTTTCAAAAGAAAGACCTCAGTTCTATCTAAGATTCAGCTAACTGATTTTTTTTAAAAATGAAAAAAAAAAAAACAACTCTGAATATGCTAGAGATCAATGGTGAAATTTTTATTTTAAGGCTATAAATTATGTTTTTATGTAATATAATACTATACTACCACATTTTCATTCCAGCATTCATCTGTCAGTTTGTTGCACTATGGTGTTTTTCATGGTAATGTGATGTTAAGAGGTATGCCACCAGTATTTCAAATATCAGCAGCAACACCCATGGCATGGTAGACAGATTTCAGCAGAACTTCCAGACTAAGACACACTAGGAAGTTAGATGGCGACCTACTTCTAAAAAAAAAAAAAGTGAAAAATTTATGAATAGCAGCTGAACATTATCAGATATAGTGCCAGAAGATAAGCCCCTCAGGTTGGAAGTTACTCACAATACGAACAGGAAAGAGCTGCCTTCTCAAGTTAGGGTCAATCTTAATGACTTGGATGGAGTAAAGCTTTCAGGACTTGCGTTCTCTGATGTGACACTACTCAAAATAAGAAGAAACAGCTGCAAACATCCAGAAATAATCAGAACCTGGAATGTATGAAGTATGAACCTAGAAAAATTGGAAATTGTCAAAAATGAAATGGAATGCTTTAAGATCAATTATGCTGGGCATTAGTGAGCAGTAATGGACTGTATTAGCCATTTTGAATTGGATGATCATATGGCCTACTATGCCAGGAATGACAAATTGAAGAGGAATGTTCTCACATTCATCATCCAAAAGAAAATTTCTAGATCTCTCCTGAAGTACAATGTTGTCAGTAATAGGACAATATCCATATGCCTTCAAGGAAGACCAGTTAATAAGATTATTATTCAAATTTACACACCAACCACTAACGCCAAAGATGAAGAAATTGAAAATGCTTACCAACTTCTGCAGTCTAAATCAATCAGTCATGCAATCAAGATGCATTGATAATTACTGGTGATTGGAATGTGAAAGTTGGAAACAAAGATAAAGGATCAGTAGTCAGAAAATATGGCCTTGGTGATAGAAACTATGCTAGGAATACATGACAAAATTTTGCAAGACCAACAACTTCTTCATTGCAAAGAATGACTATACATGTGGAGGAGCCCTGGTGGCACAGCGGTTAAGAGCGCAGGCTGCTAACCAAAAAGGTCAGCAGTTTGAATCCATCAGCTATTCCATGGAAACCCTATGTGGGCAGTTCTACTCTGTCCAACAGTGTTGCTATGAGTTGGAATCGACTCGACAGCAACCGTTTTTTTTTTTTTTTTAATTTATTTATACAAGTGGACCTGGTCTGATGGGATACACAGAAATCAAATCAACTACATTTGTGGAAAGAAATGATAGAGAAGCTAAATATCATCAGTTAGAACAAGGCCAGGGGCCTACAGCAGAACAGAACATCGTTTGCTCATACGCAAGTTCAAATTGAAGATGAAAAACTTAAAACAAGTCCATGAGAGCAAAAGTAAGACCTTTAGTATATCCTACCTGAATTTAGAGACCATCTCAAGAATAGATTAGATGAATTGAACACTAATGACCAAAGACCAGACAAGTTGTGGGATCATATTAAGGACATCATGCATGAAGAAATCAAAAGATCCTTAAAAAGACAGAAGAGAAAGGAAAGGCCAAAATGCATGTCAGAAGAGACTATGAAACTTGCTGCTGGAAGTAAAGTAGCTACAGCAAATGGAAGAAATGGGGAACAGAATCAAGAACTCACCCCGGGAGTATGGCCCCCGGACATCCTTTTAGCTCAGAGGTGAAGTCACTCCCGAGGTTCACTGTTCAGCAGAGGATTGGACAGCCCCATTAAAAAAAAAAAAAAACAGGACTAATGAGGCCCAGCAGTCCAGGGACAAGGACTTCAAGGCGGGAGGGGACAAGAAAGCTAGTGATAGGGAACCCAAGGTTGAGAAGGGACAGTGTTGACAGGTCGTGGGGTTGTTAACAATTGTCATAAGGCAATGCGTGTACTAACTGTTCAATGAGAAACTATTTGCTATGTAAACCTTCATCTAAGGTACAAAAAAAAAAAAAAGAATTATCTACGGAGATCAAATTGACAACAGCAACTCAAAAGGTTTGATGGGAAGCCTAGGGGCCAGTGAGTTGAAGATAATGGTGATGGAATAATTTGGAAAAGGATAGTGAGAATAGCAGCACAACTGGAAGAATGTAATCGATGTCACTGAATAGTAAATGTAGAAATTTCTGAAATACTGTATCTTTGGCTATGTATATTTTCACCAAAAAAAAAGAAAAAAACAGTCCTCCTAGGTCGAGAAGAGAGACTGTTGACATGTCGTGGGGTTGTTAACCAATGTCATAAAACAGTATGTGTACTGACTGTTTAATGAGAAACTATTTGTTCTGCAAACCTTCACCTAAAGTACAATTTTAAAAAAAGAAAAAAAAAAAAGAATCAAGAACTCAGATATAAATCTATCCACCTATGGTCACCTAACCTTTGACACAGGCCCAAAGTACATTAAATGGGGAAAAGACAGTCTTTCTAACAAATGGTGATAGCAAAACTGGATGTCCTTCTGTGAAAAAATGAAATAGGACCCATATCTCACATCATACACGAATACTAATTCAAAATGGATCAAAGACCTAAATAGAAAACCAAAAACTATAAGTATCATATAAGAAAAAGTAGCATCCATGCTAGAGGCCCCTATACATGGTGTTAACAGGATACAAACCATAACTAACAATACACAAACACCAGAAGACAAACTAGATAACTGGGATCTTCTAAAAATTAAACACTTAGCTCATCAAAAGACTTCACCAAAAGAATAAAAAGAGAAACTACAGACTGGGAAAAAAATTTTGGCTATGACAAATCCAACAAAGACCTAATCTCTAAAATCTATAGGAAAATCCAGCACCTCTATCAAAAAACCACACAAATAATCCAATTAAAAAATGGGCAAAGGATAAGAACAGATAGTTCATCAAGAAGACATTCAATCGGGTAACAGACACATGAGGAAATGCTCATGATCGCCAGCCATTAGAGAAATGAAAATCAAAACTAAAATGAGATACCTTCTCACCCATCATTACTGGCGCGAATCAAAAAAACAGAAAATAATAAATGTTGGAGAGGCTTCAGGGAGCTTGGAACACTGATGCACTGCTGGTGGAAATGTAAAATGGTACAACCATTTTGGAAAACAATATGACGCTTCCTTGTTGTTGTTGTTTGGTGCACTCGAGTTCTGACTCATAGTGACCCTATGTATAACAGAATGAAACCCTGCCCGATCCTGCACCATGCTCACAATCGTGGTTATGTATGATCCCATTGTTGTAGCCACTGTGTCAATCCATCTCTTTGGGAGTTTACCTCTTTTTCGCTTACTTAAAAAGCTAGAAATAGAGATTCCACACCATCCAGCAATCCCACTCCTAGGAATATATCCTAGAGAAATAAGAGATGTCACAAAACAGACATATGCACATCCATGTTCATTGCAGCATTACTCACAATAGCAAAAAAATGGAAACAATCTAAGGACCCATCAACTGATGAATGGATAAACAAATTATGATACATACACACAATGGCGTACTACTCAAAAATAAAGAAAAATAATGTATCTTTGAAACATCTTACAACATGGATGAATCTGGAGGGTATTATGCTGAGTGAAATAAGTCAGTTCCAAAAGGACAAATATTGTATGAGACCACTATTATAAAAACTCATGAAGATGTTTACACACAAAAAGAAACGATCTTTGATAGTTACTAGGGAAGGGAGAGGTGGGGAGGGAAAAACACTAACTAGACAACAGATAAGTGGTAACTTTGGTGAAGGGTAAGACAGTACACAATACTGGGGAAGCCAGCGCAATTTGACCAAAGCAAGGTCATGAAAGCTTCATAGACATATCCAAACTCCCTCAGGGACTGAATTACTGGGCTTAGGGCTGGGGTCCATGATCTCAGGGGACATCTAGGTCAATTGTCATAGTTTATAAAGGAAAGGTTCTGCATCCTACTTTGGTGAGTAGCATCTGGGGTCCTGAAAGCTTGTGAGCAGCCATCTAAGATACTCCACTGGTCCCACACTGTCTGGAGCAAGGGAGAATGAAGAAAACCAAACACACAAGGGAAAAATTAGTCCAAAGGACTAATGGACCACAGCTACCACAGTCTCCACCAGACTAAGTCCAGCACAACTAGCTGGTGCCTGGTTACCACCACTGACTACTCTGACAGGGATCACAATAGAGGGTCCCAGACAGAGCTGAAAAATGTAGAACAAAATTCTAAATCATAAAAAAAAGACCAGACTTACTGGTCTGACAGAGACTGGAGAATGGCCCCCGACACCCTTTTAACTTTGTCCTGATCTCACTCCTGAGGTTCACCGCTCAGCCACAGATTAGGCAGGCCCATAAAACAAAACGAGACTAAATGGGCACACCATCCCAGGCGCAAGGATGAGAAGGGAAGAGGGGAAAGGAAAGCTAATAATGGGGAACCCAAGTTTGAGAAGGAGAGAGTGTTGACATATCCTGGGGTTGGCAACCAATGTCACAGAACAATATGTGTATTAATTGTTTCATGAGAAACTAATTTGCCTGTAAAACTTTATCTAAAGTACAATAATAAATAAATAAATAAATAAAAAGTAGCTTTCAAAGGGCAACTTGAGAAAACAAAGTAAAGAATTATAATGAAATGTGAAAAGACCTGGAATTAGAAAACCAAAAGGGTAGGACAACCTTGGTATTTCTCCAGCTGAAAGAACTGAAGGAAAAAATCAAGTCCTGAGCTGCGAGTTTGAAGTATTCTATGGGTAAAATATTGAATGACAGGAAGCATCAAAAGAAGATGGAAGGGATACGCAGAGTCATGCACTGAAAAGAACTGGTCGAAGATCAAACATTTCAGGAGGTAGCATGTAATCAAGAAAGCAATGGCATTCAAGGAAGAAGTCCAAGCTGCAGTGAAGGCATTGATGAAAAACAATGCTCAAGGAATTGATGGAATACTAATTGAGATATTTCAACAAAAGGATGCAACACTAGAAGCACTCGCTTGTCTATGCCAAGAAATTTGGAAGACAGCTACCTGGCCAACTAAATGGAAGAAATCCGTATTTGAGCCTCTTCCAAAGAAAGGTGATCCAACAGAAAGCAGATACTATCAAAAAATATCATTAAAATCACATGCAAGTAAAATTACACTGACGATAATTAAAAAATGGTTGCAGCAGTACATCGATGGAGAACTGCCAGAAATTCAAGCCAGATAGTAGTACATCCACAGAGAACTGTCAGAAATTCAATCTGGATTCAGAAGGGATAAGGGATGGAACAAGGGATATCATTGCTGATGTGAGATGGACCTTGGCTGGAAGTCCAGCATACCTGAAAGATGTTTATCTGTGTTTTATTGACTATGCAAAGGCATTCGACTATGTAGATCATAACAAATTACGGATGACATTGCAAAGAACGGGAATTCCAGAACACTTAATTTTCCTCATGCAGAACCTGTACAAAGACCAAGAGAGAGTTGTTCGAACAGAGCAAGGGTTATACTGCGCAGTTTAAAATCAGGAAGGGTGTGTGTCAGAGTTATATCCTTTCACCATATGCTGAGCAAATAGTCTGAGAAGCTGGACTATATAAAGAAGCACTTGGCATCAGATTTGGTGGAAGACTCATTAACAATCTGCAATCTGCAGATTACACAACCTTGCTTGCTGAAAGTGAAGAGGACTTGAAGCACTTACTGATAAAAATCAAAGACCATAGCCTTTAATATGGATTACACCTCAACATAAAGAAAACAAAAATCCTCACAGCTGGACCAATAAGCAGCATCATAATAAATGGAGAAAATATTGAAGTTGTCAAGGATTTCATTTTACTTGGATCCACAATCAATGCCCATGGAAGCAGCAGTCAAGAAATCAGACAACTTATTGCACTGGGCAAATTTCCTGCAAAATTCCTCTGTGAAGTGTTAAAAAGCAAAGATGTCATTTTGAGGACTAAGGTGGGCCTAAGCATGGTATTTTCGATCATCTCATATGCATGTGAAAGCTGGACAGTGAATAAGGAAGACGGAAGAAGAATTGATGCCTTCAAATTACAATGTTGGCAAAGAATACTGAATATACCTTGGACTGCCAGAAGAATGAACAAATTTGTCTTGGAAGAAATAAAGCTGAATGCTCCGTAGAAGCCAGGATGGCGAGACTTCCTCTCAGGGTATGTTATGAGGAGCGACCAGTCCCTGACATCATGGTTGGTAGAGCAGAGGTTCAGCGAAAAAGAATAAGACCCTTAAGAAGATGGATTGACACAGTGACTGCTACAATGGGCTCAAACAAACAACGATTGTGAGGATGGCACAGGACCGGGAAGGCAGTGTTTCGTTCTGTTGTGTATAGTGTCACTGAGTCTCGCCAACTTGAAGGCACCTAACAACAACAACAACAACATACTTTGCTTTATAATATAACCCTTTTGTTACCATTGGCCTAAACCGTATGTCAGCCACTTTTTATGCCTCTGGACCTCAGCGGTAAGGCTTTTTTTCTGTTCCAAATGCATTTACCATCAACGTTGTTCCCTTTTGAAACACGTGAAGCTCAGCAGAGTGCTGTTGGAACCTCATTGTTGTGTAGGTTAGCATTCTATTAGGTGATGCTTCCTGGATTCGTTAGTTTTGTAAAGTTTTGCTTTTTTTCCTTCATTTCTGTGAGACAAGGCTTGCAAGCATAATTGTGGCTTTCCTGGGTGATAGTTAGGGACCCTGATGGGTTTGTTTTGGCTTTTCCGTGTCATCTGTGGAAAATCAGAGGTTCCCCTATGTAAACTAATGGAAGGGTGCCAGCAATAAATTCTCTACCTAGTTCTCAGTGGCATACTGTCGTGCCACAGATTGGCAGAGACGAAGTGTCAATTGCCTCATTTGCAGATTGCATTGCCGGATCATATTTCTCAAACTCCATATTACCAACCAAAAATTTAAACACAGTCAGTCAGTAAAAATGTGTTCCAATACTGAAAACACATGGCAGTAAAAAAAAAAAAAAATTAAAGGAGAAAAAATGTAGTAACAAAAGGGATACTTGCATTTATTCATTTCCAAAGGAACAAAAAGTTT
The DNA here is from genome assembly GCA_030035585.1 of Dugong dugon. NCBI lineage: Eukaryota > Metazoa > Chordata > Mammalia > Sirenia > Dugongidae > Dugong > Dugong dugon. The sequence continues at coordinate 35,162,926 of CM057460.1, read as the reverse complement.
TTACTGAGTTTAAGTAGTATAGAAGAAATCATGACATTATCCGGGCTTCTTGAAGTGTATTTTTATAATTCTTTTCCTGTACATAATATTTCAGAAATTCCAGTGATTATAAACATATTTATGGTAATTAAAACAGTGATGACACTCTACATCGATGTTTACTTTTCTGTAATTATACATATCATGAATTTTATCTAAGAAAGAACTGACATTTTGTTTTGCAGCTCTTTACTTGTGCTTTATGCACAATTTACTATAAAATATAGCACTAATTAATGAATAATACAGATAGACACCTTTTACTGGTAGTATCTTACAAAGTGTGCCCTCCAATACATATTTCTAGGTTAAAAGTTTGTGATTTGTTGAGATATTCTCTCAGATAAAATCTGCTATTAGAGTATTTATATTCTTTGCATTGACATAACTATGTTAATAAAATTTTATGAAAAATAAAAATAAACTTCTATAAATCCAGTGTCAGAAATGATCATAACAATCATATAGCATAAAATATATGACTAGTAGAGGTTCAACCATTTTATACACAGTAAGAGTTTAATCACATAAACTGCAACTACAAAAATTATGTTTTAAAAGGGAAATGCAATAAATGTTAGAATTTGGATTCATTCAGGAGCTTTCCTGTTACATTTATATTTCAATGGAGAAGATGAAATTTGTGGGTTTACAGTTTTTAAATACAAGGCTGCTATCAACACATGTAAGTTTATACTTGGTATGGAATATATCATCTTTAGAAGTGTATTCAAAAGTAAGCCACATGTAGTTTATGTTCCTTATAACAGAATCTTCAATATTCTTTCCTCCTGACCCTCATGACATTGTTTAACTTTTAGATATGCTATAAACACATTGAACATTGTTAATATTATTATTTTAATCAATTATATTTTAGATACATTAAAAATGAGAAAAAGTAAAGACAATTTTACCTTAATTTATTCCTTTCTTTATGTAGTACAGTGTGATCTATCAAGCCCCTACTTGGTAATTCCATCGAAGTCATACAAGTTCCAAAATACAGCCATGATTTCAAAATAGGAAGGGTGACTTGTTTGTTGCTGTTATATGCTGTCAAGTCAATTCCAACTCACGGAGACTGTATGTATAACAGAATGAAACCCAGCCCAGCTCTGCACCATCCTCACAATCATTGCTGTATTTGAGCCCATTGTTGCAACCACTGTGTCAATTCATGTCGTTGAAGGTCTTTCTCTTTTTCACTGACCCTCACTCAGCTTTACCAAGCATGATGCCCTTCTCCAGGGACTGGTCTCTCTTGATAACGTGACCAAAGATGAGAGACGAAGTCTCCAGATCCTAACTTCTAATGATCATTTCGGCTATACTACTTCCAATACACGTTTATTCATTCTTCTGGCCAAAAAAAAAACAAAACCCGTTGCCATCAAATCAATTCCGACTCATAGCGACCCTGTAGGACAGAGTAGAACTGCCTCATAGGGTTTCCATGGAACACCTGGTAGATTCAAACTGCTGACCTTTTGGTTAGCAGTTGTAGCTCTTAACCACTATGCCACCTAGGTTTCTATTCTTCTGGTAGTCAATGGTATATTCAATGTTCTCTGGAACACCATAATTTAAAGGCATCAGTTCTTCTTAGAGTTTCCTTATTCATTGTCCAGCTTTTGCGTGCATATGAGGTGATAGAAAACACCATGGCTTGGGTCAGGTGCACCTTTGCCCTCAAAGACACACCTTTGCTTTTGAACACTTTAAAGAGGTCTTTTGCAGCAGATTTGCCCAATGAAATGCATTGTTTGATTTCTTGACTGCTGCTTCCATGAGTGTTGATTGTAGATTCAAGTAAAATGAAGTCCTTTACAACTTCAATATTTTCTCCGTTTGTCACGATGTTGGTTATTGGTCCAACTGTGAGGATTTTTTGTTTTCTTTACGTTGAGTTGTAATCCATACTGAATTGAAAGTTGTGGTCCTTGATCTTCATCAGTAAGTGGTTCAAGTCCTCTTCACTTTCAGCAAGCAAGATTGCATCATCTGCATATTGCAGATTGTTAATGAGTCTTCCTCCAATCCTGATGCCCTGGTCTTCTTCAAATAATACAGCTTCTCAGATTATTTGCTCAGCATATGGATTGAATAAGTATGATGAAAAGTTACAACCCCAATGTGCACCTTTTCTGTTTTAAATTATGCAGTATCCCCTTGTTCTGTTCTAATGACTGCCTCTTGGTCTATGTTCGGGTTCCTCATGAGCACAATTAAGTATTCTGGAATTCCTATTTCACAGACCACCACAGTATGACAAACATAGTGGAGGAAAGGTGAGTACTCCCATTTAATAATCAAAGTAGAGAAGAATAGTAAGTCATCTGCTCTCTGCATCTCACTATACAATTATTTAAACCTCTTCAAAGTATTCATTGGAGCCACTGATGACAGGTGATATTTGAAGGCAAGATGACTGCAAAATTTATATATAAATAATGTTCAATGAAACTACCACTTGAAATGTAAGTAAATGAGATAAAATGTTCAATCTCTTGTCGTTGTTGTTAGGTGCCTTTCAGTAGGCTCCCACTCATAGTGACACTGTGTGTACAACAGAACGAAACACTGTCTTGACCTGCTCCATCCTCACAATCATAGGCTCAATGTGTTTGAGTCCATTGTTGCAGCCACTGTGTCAATCCGACTTGTTGAGCGTCTTCCTCTTTTTCACTGACCTTCTACTTTACCAAGCATGATGTCTTTCTCCAGGGACTGGTCCCTCCAATAATATGTCCAAAGTACATGAGAGAAAGTCTTACCATCTTTGCTTCTAAGGAGCATTCAGTCTGTACTTCTTCCAAGACAGGTTTGTTCTTTCTTCTGATGGTCCATGGTATATTCGATATTCTTTGCCAAAACCATAATTCAAAGACATCAGTTCTTCTTCGATCTTCCTTATTCATCGTCCAGCTTTCGCATGCATATGAGGAGATTGAGAACACCAGGGCTTGGGTAAGGCACACCTTAAGTCTTCAAGGTGACATCTTTGTTTTTTTTAACACTTTAAAGGGGTCATTTTCAGCATATTTGCCCAATGTAATACATCCACTGTTTTCTTGACTGCTACTTTCATGGGCATTGATTGTGGATCCAAGTAAAATGAAATCCTTGACAACTTCAATATTTTCTCCATTTATCATAATGTTGGTTATTGGTCCAGTTGTGAGGATTTTTGTTTTCTTTATGTTGAGGTGTAATCCATACTGAAGGCTGTAGTCTTTGATCTTCATTAGTAAGTGCTTCAAGTCCTCTTCACTTTCAGCAAGCAAGGTTGTGTCATCTGCATATCGGAGGTTTTTAATGAGTCCTCCTCTAACCTTGATGCTGCGTTCTTCTTCCTATAGTCCAGTTTCTCAGATTGTTTGCTCAGATGGAATAAGTATGGTGAAAGGATGCAGCCCTGACACACACCTTTCCTGGCTTTAAACCACTCAGTATCCTCTTGTTCTGTTCCAATGACTGCCTCTTGGTCTATGTATAGGTTCCTTATGAGCACTATTAAGTGTTCTAGAATTCCCACTTTTGTACTATTTGCCGTTATTTTTTCATGATCTACACAGTTGAATACCTTTTTATAGTCAAGAAACACAAGTAAACATCTTTCTAGTATTCTCTGCTTTCTGTTTCTAGCCAAGACTGTCTGACATCAGCAATGATATCCCTCATTCTATGCCCTCTTCTGAATATGGCTTGAACTTCTGGCAGCTCCCAGTCAATGTACTGTTGCAACTGTTTTTGAATGGTCTTGAGCAAAATTTTACTGGTGTGTGAAATTAATGATATTGTTGGATAATGTCTGTATTCTGTTAGATTAACTTTCTTTGAAGTGGGTGCAAATATGGATCTCTTCTAGTCACTTGGCCAAGAAGCTGTCTTCCAAATTTCTTCACATAGTTGAGTGAGCACCTACAACACTGCGTCTGTTTGTTGAAACATCTCAATTAGTATTCTGTCCGTTCCTAGAGCCTTGTTTTTAGCTCATGCTTTCAGTGAAGCTTGGATTCTTCCTTTAGTACCATGAGTTCTGGATCTTATGCTACCTGCTGATATAGTTGAATATTGACCAATTCTTTTTGGTACAGTGACTGTGTATTCCTTCAACCTTATTTTGATGCTTCCTGCATTGTTCAATATTTTTCCCGTAGAATCCTTCGGTATTGAAACTCAAGGCTTGAATTGTTTCTTCAGTTATTTCACCTTGAGAAATGCTGAGCATGTTTTTCCCTTTTTGTTTTCTAACTCCAGGTCTTTGCAAATTTCATTATAATACTTTAGTTTGTCTTCTCGAGCTGCACTTTGAAATCTTCTGTTCAGCTGTTTTACTTGCTCAGTTTTTCTATTTGCTTTAGCTACTCGACATTCAGAAGAAACTTTCAGAGTCTCTTCTGATATGCTTTTTGGTCTTTTTTTTTTTTTTTTTTTCTTTCCTGTCTTTTTAATGACCTTTTGTTTTCTTCATATATGATGTCCTTGATGTCTTTCCACAACTCATCTGGGCTTTGGTAATTCATGTTTACTGCTTCATATTTATTTTTGAGATGGTCTCTAAATTCAGGTGGGATACACGCGAGGTTGTATTTTGGCTCTGTGGACTTGCTCTTATTTTCTTTGGACTCAACTTGAACTTGCTTTCGATGGTCTGTTCCACAATCAGCCCCTGAGCTTGTTCTTACTGACAACATTGAGCTTCTCCATCGTCTCCACAGATGTAGTCGATTTGATTCCTGTATATTCCATCTGGTGAGGTCCAAGTGTATAGTCACAGTTTATGTTGTTGAAAAAAGACATTTGCAACGAAGAAGTCATTGGTCTTTTAAAATTCTATCATGGAATCTCCAGCATTATTTCTATCACCAAGGCCATATTTTCCAACCTCCAATCCTTCTTTGTTTCCAACTTTTGCATTCAAATCACCAGTAATTACCACTGCACCTTGATTACATATTTGATCAATTTCAGACTGCAGAAGTTGGTAATAATCTTCAATTTCCTCAACTTTGGCATCAGTGATTGGTGGGTAAATTCGAAAAATAGTGGTACTAATTGGTCTTCCTTGTAGGCATATGGATATTATCCTATCACTGACAGCATTGTACTTAGTGATAGAGCTTGAAATGTTCTTTTTGACCACGAATGGACACAATTCCTCTTCAATTTGTCATTCTCAGCACAGTAGACCATACGATTGTCTGATTCAAAATGGTCAGTGCCAGCCCATTCAGCTCACTAATGCCTAGTATATTGATCTTTATGTGTTCCAGTTCATTTTTGACGACTTCCAATTTTCCTAGATTCATACTTTTTACGTTCCTTGTTCTGATTATTAACAGATATTAGCAGCCATTTCTTCTCATTTGGAGTCATGCCACATCAGCAAATGAAGGTCCTGAAAGCTTGACTCCATCTATGTCATTAAGGTGGACTCTGCTTTGAGGAGGCAGCTCTTCCCCAGTCATATTTTGATTGCCTTGCAACCGGAGGGGCTCATCTTCCAGCACTATGTCAGACAACGTTACGCTGCTGTTCATAAGGTTTCCACCAGACACTTTTTTCTGAAGTAGTCCATCAGGCCCTTCTTCCCAGTCTGTCTTAGTGTGGAAGCTCTGCTGAAACCTGTAGCCATGGGTGACTCTGCTGGTATTTGAAATACTGGTGACATAACCTCCAGCATCACAGCAACATGCAAGCCACCACAGTAGGACAAACTGACAGATGCATGGGGGTCCAATCTCTTACTATCTGCAAATGTAGTCTGATTATTAAAGTGTTTTGCTCATCTTTTTTGAAATTACTCCTTTATCTTGCTCAAGAAGCTTCTTTCATTTCTTGTTTCCTGAAGTCCTTGTTTTATTTTCTCCCCTTTCTTTTATCCTTTCTTCCAGCTTTTTTGTCATAATCAAGCTATGTCCTTCCCGTACAGACACTCTCTTCTTAGAGAATTCTTCACTAGGTCTTTAACTACTAGAGGGTAAGGCTATCCTTTACTAATTGTTTTACCATATAATTCCTATCATGTTGATGATCAGTTCATGCTCCATATATTACCATTAAATATGTTGTTTTCCTGCTCCATCTATCATTTTTTAAAATGAAGGTTACCAAAAGTCTTTTGCCATTGAGCTGATCCCAACTCACAGGGACTCTATAGGACAGAATAGAACTGCCCCATAGTGTTTCCAAGGAATAGATGGTGGATTTAAAACGCTGACCATTTAGTTAGTAGCCGAGCTCTTAACCACTGTACTACCAGGGCTCCAAAATGGATAGGGGTTGACAGTTCAGTGGTCTCCATTGATTCTCATTATCACTCTTGCTGCCGTCAAGTCAATTCCAACTCATAGCAACCCTATAGGATGGAGTAAAATGGCCTGATAGGGTTTCCAAGGAGTGGCTGGTGGATTAGAACTGCCAACCTTTTGGTTAACAGCTGAGCTCTTAACCACTAGGCCTCTCAATATTCCAACATCGTTTCCTTGAAATTCACTCCAACCACTTCTGTGGCAATATTTAAAGCAATAGTGATGTTATCTAGCTATCTCCTTCCATTGTCTTCAATTATTACTGCACCTGGATTATAAATTTCCCCTCTAACCTGACAATATCTCAGGGACTTCAGCTAAGATGTTGACAAGTTTCTCAACTCTTTGATCTTGCAAGTCTTTGTACACCTCAATTCTAAGAGTTTTGCTCTCTATGGTTATAAAAGTGGCATGGCAGGGGTGTCTGCCCTCCTCATCTAACTTCAAAAGGGGGAAGTAGAATCAAGATCAACAGCCCAAGGCTGATGTCTCTGAGGTGGAGGTCAGACATGTCTCCTCTTTCTGCCATGTTTACCAACTCTGACACCAATTGTGCCTCCCACAGGACTCTCTACTTCTCTGCTGAGTTCAGTAATTCATTGTAATGATCACACAGAACTCACAGATGGTACTTACAATTATAGAGTTTTTTAGGGAAGTAACAGGTTACAATTCAGGTTCAGAATGCTCAGGATACTTTTTTTCCATCAGGACATCCTCTTTTCAGCTGTGCCCGAAAGCAGGTTTCTCTTTGGCCCTCAGTCCCTGGGCCTCTCGGCCCCTCAGCTTGGCCTCTGTCATGCTCGGGCAAGTGTTACAAAGCTCTTTTAGCTCTGCTGATAAATGCCCAGAGGCACTCTATTCTGCCATTAAGCCTTGGCCTGAAGACGCTCAGCTTTCTCTCTTCATGGGCTGGAAAGTCCACCACACTGTCTTCTGCCAGCCTCCTGCTTCTGCTGCTGCCATTTCTCTGCTGCAGCTTCTCACAGTCTTTGGTGTTACAGCTCCTTCTTGGTCTCCTGGTTCCAGGAGCTTCTCAGCACAGGGATCCTGGGTTCAAAGGATGCACTCCACTCATGATGGTGGTGAGATCCTCTCCTCCCACCTCTGGGATGGCTCATTTTAAGCCTAGCAGGATGGCAAAACTAACCAATCCCTTTGTTAGGGTTCCATATATCTTATTTGCATAGTCCCACATTGTATGTGACTCACAAAGACTATGGCTAAAAGGACCATACTAAGTAATTCACTGCACCATAGGACACCCCCTGGTTCTTCTAGCCATTGGCCTTTTCATATTTGAAGGATTAACTTACCGATTTTGCCAGTCCAAAACAGCCACTAACAACTATTCATTAAGTATGGCAAATAGTCCTTACGGTGAGGTTATTTAGGTACCAACCATTGAGATCTGCTGCAGGTGTCCATCTGATCTGGTCAGGTTTTCTAAAATTTTGTCTAGTCTTCACACTTTCTGGTGTCTGATAAAATTTAACTGACAGAAGATTATTCCCTTCCTCTTAACCTCACAAGGTACCAGCATAGCAAAACATTTAAGGGGCTTTAGGTTCAGTCAGTGTGCTTTAGTCTAGCAGTGCCTCCCCCTTAACCTGCTCTTTTATATTTACAGCCTCTACAATTACAATTTTTACAATCACAATTAACTCCGTTACCAATTAACATTCACGACTGAATCATAAAATATTATCAGCGTCTTCTCCAACCCAAAGCAGAACTGAGCTTCATAGGGTTTTCAACAGCTAATTTTTCTGAAGAAATTTCCAGGTCTTTCTTCTGAGATGCCTCTGGGTGGACTCAAACCTCCAACCTTTCAGTTTGGAGTTGAGCATGTTAACTGTATGCACCATATTTAAAGATAGATATAACCCTTGTTGTTAGGTGCCCTTAATTCATTTCTAACTCATAGCAACCTTATACAATAGAACGAAACACAGCTCAGTCCTCTCCATCTTCACAATCATTGCTATGCTTGAGCCTATTTTTGCAAACACTGTCAATCCATCCCTTTGAGGACTTTCCTTTCTTTCGCTGATCCTCTACTTTCTCAAGCATGATGTCTTTCTCCAGGGACTGATCCCTCCTAACAACATCTCCAAAGTACATGAGACAAATTCTCGCCATCCTTGCCTCTAAGGAGCATTCTGGTGTACTTCTTCCAAGACAGATTTGTTCATTCTTTTGGCAGTCCACGGCATATTCAATGTTCTTTGCCGACACCACAATTCAAAGGCATAAATTTTTCTTTGGTCTTCCTTACTCATCATTCAGTTTTTGCATGTATATGAGATGACTGAAAACACCATGGCTTGATTCAGGTGCACGTTAGTCTTCAAGGTGGCATCTTTGCTTTTTAACACTTTAAGGAGGTCTTTTGCAGCAGATTTGCCTAATGCAATGTGTCTTTTGATTTCTTAATTACTGCTTCCATGGGTGTTGATTATTGATTCAAGTAAAATAAAATCTTTGACAGCTTCAGTCTTTTCTCCGTTTATCATGATGTTGCTTGATAAATGGAGAAAAGGTTGAAGTTATCAAAGATTTCATTTTCTTCACAGTGTTATTCATAATTTGTTATGATCCACACAGTCTAATGCCATTCCTAGTCAATAAACACAGGTAAAAATTTTTCTGGTATTTTCTGATTTCAGCCAAGATCCATCCAACATCACAATGATATCCCTCATTCCAAGTCCTCTTCTGAATCGGCTTGAACTTCTGGCAGTTCCCTGTTGATGTACTGCTGCAATGGCTTTTGAATGACCTTCAGCAAAATTTTACTTGTGTCTGATACTAACGATATTTTTTGATAAATTCCTCATTCTGTTGGATCACCTTTCTTTGGAATGAGCACAAATATGGATCTTTCCCAGTCAGTTGGCTAGGAAGCTATCTTCCAAATTTCTTGACATAGAGGAATGAGCACTTCCAATACTGCATCCATTTATTGAAACATTTCAATTGGTGTTCTGTTAATTCCTGGAGCCTTGTTTTTTGCCAGTCGCTTCAGTGTAGCTTGGATTTCTTCCTTCAGTACCATCAGTTCTTGATTATATGCTACCTCCTGAAGTGGTTGAATGTCAACCAATTTTTTAGTCCTCTAATATATAATTATTCCTGTCTCTTATCCACACTTCTTTCTTTACCATTCTCACTTTTCATAGATTATCAATTCTTCACTTTTATTCCATTATTTTAGAATTTAACTTTTTAACTACAAAAATTCCTTGATGCAACAACTTTGTAAGAACCGTTTTTACCTGCCCCAAATCTTAGAAATGATTTATCTGTTTTCTGTCCTATAGTTTTACCTTTTCAGAATGTTGTATACATAGAATAACACAATATATGGTCTTTTGTATCTGACATCAGTCGCTTAGCAAGATGTACTTTAGATTACCGAATCTGTAGCATTAAAGAAAAATTTATTCTTTTTATTGCCAGGCAATATTTCATCATATGGATGCATCACAGTTTACTTATACATTCAAATGCTAAAAGACTTCTGTGCTGTTTCTAACTTTTGGCAATTAAGAATAAAGGGAATATAAACATTTGCATATAGATTTTTGTGTGAACATAAGTTTCCATTCTCTTGGGTAAATATCTAGGTGTGGCAATTTATGATTAATTTTATGGGAAAGAGTTTGTTAAAGTGACTATACTATTTTAAATACTCATTAGCAGTCATGAGATTTCTAATTGTTTCCCATCCTTATCAGTAGTTGGTAATGTCAGATGATGAAGACAATGAAGATGATACCATTCTGAAAGGTGTCTAGTGATATCTTTGTAGTTTGTAGTTTTAATTTGCAATTCCCAGATGACTAATGTTGTTCAGCATCATTTCGTCATCTCATTTGTTCACTTGTCATCTCTTTGGCAAAGTGTCTCCAAATATTTGCCAATTTTTAAATCAGATTTTTTTATGCTTATTTTGGAATTTTGAGCTCTTTATATACTTGATTGAAAGTCTTTTCCTTTTCTTAGTAATGTTTTTCAAGAACTAAAGTTTTTAATTTTGAAAAATTCTGGTTTATCAATACTATTTTTTTGAAGGGTAATGTTCTGTTGTCATATCTTAAAAACTCTTTGCCAACCCAAAGTCATGAAGATGGTCTCCTAAGTGGTCTTCTGTTGTTAGGTACCATCAAGTTGATTTCCACTCATAGCGCCCCTATGTATGACAGAACAAAACACTGCCCAGTCCTGAGCCACCCTCATAATTTTGTTATGCTTAAGCCCATTGTTGCAGCCACTGTGTCAATCCATCTCATTGAGGATCTTTCTCTTTTTTGCTGGCCCTCTATTTTACCAAGCATGAGGTCCTTCTCCAGGGACTGATCCCTCCTGATAACAAGTTCAAAGCATATGAGACATAGTCCAACGAGCATTCTGGTCGTACTTCTTCCAAGACAGATTTGTTCGTTCTTTTGGAAGTCCATAGTATATTCAGTCTTCTTCTCCAACACCACAATTTAAAAGCGTCAGTTCCTCTTTGGTCTTTATTCATTGTCCAGCTCTCACATGCATATGAAGCAAAAACACCATGGCTTGGGTCAGGCGTACTTTAGTTCTCAAGGTGACATTTTTGCTTTTCAACACTTTAAAGAGGTTCACATTTAGGTCTGTATTTTGCATTAGGTGTGCTTTATCTGTCAACGCTTAATTTTTTGTATATGAACGCCCAATTGTTTCAGCACTGTTAGTTGTAAAGACTGTTTCACCTCAGTTAAATTTCTTTTTCACTTTTGTCAAAAACTAGTTGAATATATACGAATGACTCTATCTCCAGTTTCTTATTCTGTTTCATTGATTTATTGACTTCTTTTGCAAGATGGACAGTAGTTAAGAGCTTGACTGCTAAAAAAAAGGCTGGCAGTTCGAATCCACCAGCTGCTCCTTACATACCCTATAGAGTATGTCTACTCAGTCATATAGGGTCTCCATAAGTAGGAATAGACTTGATGGCAGTGGGTCTGGGTTTTTGTGTTTTTTTCATTTTTGCCAGTACCACACCATCTAGATTATGGTAGCTTTTTTCTTTATTCTTCTTCTTTAGAATTATTTTGACTATTTTGGTTCTTGTTCATTAACATAGAAATTTTAGAATGAGCTTGTCAATATCTCCAGAAATTCCTACTGGGATTTCATTTGCGATTGTGTTGAATCTATAGATCAGATTGGGGAGAATTGACATCTAAACTGAGTCTTCAAATTCATGACCATGGTACATCTCTCCATTTGTTTAGGTCTTTTTTATTTCTTTCATCAATTTTTTGTACTTTTCAGCATATAGATCCTGCACATATTTTGTTAGATTTATAACTAAGTATTCAATATGTTTGTGCTAATGTCAATTATATTTATATGTAATTTCAAACTCATATTGTTTATTGCTATTATATAGAAATACAATTGAGTTTTTTTTTTTGGCTTTAACAAAAGATAAATTTATTCTCTCACAGTCTAGGAGGCTAGAAGTACACATTCGGAGCACCAGATCTAGGGAAAGAATTTCTCTATTCGTTCTGGAGGAAGGTCTTTGTCATCAATCCTCCTTCCCTTCGTCTAGGAGCCTCTCTGGGCAGGAACCTCAGGTGTAAATGATGCACTCTGCTCCCTGTGCTGCTATCTTGGTGATATGGGGTCCTCATGTCTCTCTGCTCGCTTCTCTCTTTTATATCTTAAAAAAGACTGGCTTAAAACACAATCTAGTTTTGTAGATTGAGTCCTGCCTCATTAACATAACTGCCATTAATTCCATCTCATTAACATCATAGAGATAGGATTTACAACACATAGGAAAATCACAAAATGGTGGACAATCACACAATTCTGGGAATCATGGCCTAGCCAAGTTGACACATATTTTTGGGGGACACAATTCAATCCATGCCAATGTTTTATTTCAATAAAAAGTTTACTAAACCAATATATTTCTTCAGCATTTACACACACACACACACACAGAAAAAAAAAAAAAAACCCCACATAACAACAACAACAAAAACTGAAAGTCGTTATCAGGGTAAATCAACTTTTCCACACCTCTAACTGGTAGATAAATCTTACTGTGTTCAAAAATTAAATTACACTTTAGAAGTCAGACACACGGAGACAATTTCAGCAAAAGAATTTTAGGGTCACAATGAAGTAATTCTTTTATGTATTTAGAAGAAGCCATCCAGAAAAAAAAAAAAAACTAAACCCCTGAATATATGTATATGTTTTTTACTTTAGATGAAGGTTTACAGAACAAATTAGTTTCTCATTAAACAATTAGTACACATATTGTTTTGTAACATTGGTTGCCAACCCCATGACATGTCAACACTCTCACCCTCTTGACCACAGGTTCCCTATTACCAGCTTTCCTTTCCTCTCCTGCCTTCTAGTCCTTGCCCCTGGACTGGTATGCCGCTTTAATCTTGTTTGGTTTTATAGGCCAGTCTAATCTTTGGCTGAAGGGTGGACCTCAGGAGTGACTTCATTACTGAGATAAAAGGGTGTATAGAAGCCATACTCTAAGAGTTTCTCCACTCTGTCAGATTATTAAGTCTGGTCTCTCTTTTTTTTCTTTTGTGAGTTAGAATTTTGTTCTACATTTTTATCCAGCTCTGCTCTGGATGTTCTATCATGATTCCTGTCAAAGAATCAATGGTGGTAGCCGGGCAACATCTAGCTGTGCTGAATTCAGTCTGGTGGAGGCTGTAGTACTAGTGGTCCATCAGTCCTTTGGACTAATCTTTCGCTTGTGTCTTTGGTTTTCTTCATTCTCCCTTGCTCCAAACAGAGTGAGACCAGTGGAATATCTTAGATGGCTGCTCACAAGCTTTTAAGATCCCAGGCACTACTCATCAAAGAAGAATGCAAAACATTTTCTTTGTAAACTACGTTATGTCAATTGAGCTAGATGTACCTCAAGACCATGGTCTCCACAGTCTCAGGCCAATAATTTGGTCCCTCAAGGAGTTTGGATGTGTCTATTGCGCTTCCATGACCTTGCCTTGGACAAGTTGTGGCAGCTTTCCCAGTATTGTGTACTGTCTTACCCTTCACCAAAGTTACCACTTATCTATTGTCTAGTGTTTTTGATTTAACCCTATGTGGTTGTGAAGTAATATTGTTATTTTATATTACGTGAATATATACTATTATTGGGGATTTTTATGTCTATGTTCATGAGAGATATTGATCTGTAATTTATTTTTTTCTAATATGTTTGTTTCTGGTATTAGGGTAATGGGTAATGCAGGACTTACATATTAAGCTGGGAAGTATTCCTCAGAATACTTCTTTTCTAATTTTTCAAAGAGATTGTGTGGAATTGGTTGGTATTATTTCTTCTATCAAAGTTTGGTAGAATTAGTCAGTGAAACCACCTGGCCCTGAAGTTTTCTTTGTTGGAATGATTTTAATTAAAAATTCAATTTCTTTAATAGATACAAGTGTAAGACTATTCACGTTACCTAATTTTTTAAAAATAAGTTCTGGTAGTTTTTTTGTTTTTTTTAAGAACATAGTCTATTGCGTCTAAACTGTCAGATTTATAAGCCCAGATTTGTTCGAAATATTCCATTATTAACCACTTAGTGACTGTATGGGCTATAGTGATGTTGCCCTTTCATTTCTAATTTTGGTAATATGTGTCTTCACTTTCTTCTTTCTTCTTCTTTTCCTTTTTTCAGGTTTATTAAAGGTTTGGCAATTCTATCAATTTACTAAAAGAATCAGCTTTTGATTTTCTTACTTCTTTATTGTTATTTTTTAAATTTATTGCTTTTATCTCTTATCCTCCTTGTATTTATTTTGGATTTAATTTTCTCTTATTTATAGAAGATAGAAGATTATGTTACTTTTTAAAAATATAAAAACAATTCAATGCTATAAAACACCCTCTAAGCACTACTTTAGCTGCATACTACAGCTATAATTTTACATTTGCTATTTCCCTTTTTAGTTCTATTCCTTTTTGCTTCATTTATTTGCTTTCATTTATTTTGCTTTATTTTGAAACATGTCTATTAAATTCAGCTATATTTAGAATTATTAGGTCCTCTTAGTATTTATTCCTCTTTAAAAATTTTTAATGGTTTTCCTAATGTTTGTAGTATACATGTTTAGCTACTCAAAACCTACTTGTAAATAACGTTATACTACTTCACATGTAATATAAAAACCTTATGACAAACATCTTATTAATCTTTCCCATCATTTGTGCTATTGTTGTTAAACATCTCACTTTTACATGTGTATAAAGCAAAACCAAACCCATTGCTGTCAAGTGGATTCCAACTCATAGTGACCCCATAGGACGGAGTAGAACTGCCCCACAGAGTTTCCAAAGAGTGGCTGGTGGATTCAAACTGTCAACCTTTTGGTTAGCAGCCAAGCTCTTAACTACTGTGCCACCAGGGCTCCAACATGTGTATATACTCACAGTATGCTGCTATTCGCTTTACCTTTGAGAGTCAGTAATCTTTTAGTACAATTAAAAATAGGAAAATTGTGTTTTACCTTCATTTGTCACATTTTCAGTCCTTTTTAGTCTCTATGTAGATTTCAGTTTCTGTCTGTTATATTTTTTTCTGTCTAAACAAATTCCTTTAATACCTATGTATAATCAGTTTGCAGGCAGTAATTTCTCAACGGTTTCTATTTGTCTGGAAAACAATTTATTTTGTCTTCATTTTTACAAGAATATCTTTCTGTGTATTGGATTATTTATGAATAGATTTATTTCTTTCAGTACTTTAAAATGTCACCCCATTGTTTTTTAGGTTACATGACTTCTGAAGAGATATTGCTGTAATTTTTATTTTTATTTTTCTGTACAAAATGTATCTTTTTTTCCCTCTTTGCCTTTAAGAATTTCTCTCTATTTCTGATTTTTATCAGTTTGAATAAGAATGCCTGTATTTTATTTGTTTTGCTTGGTGCACTTTGAGCTTCTTGGATCTGTGGTTTAGAAGTTGATATTATTTTTGTAATATTCTCAGCTATTATTTCTCCAAATATTTCTTCTGTCACTTTTTTTCCTCTCTTCTCCTTCTGGGCTTATAATTGCGTGTATGCTGTGTTCTTTGCTATTATCCTACATATTTAGATTCTCTGTGTATTTTCAAGTAATTGTTGTTACTTAAAAAAAAAAAAGGTAATATATAAACCTATTCTCAAGTTCACTGATTCTTTCTTCAGCTTGGACAAGTCCACCCATGTGCTCATTCAAAGACATATTTCACCTCTGTCATGCTGTTTTTTTAATTCTAGCATTTCATTTGATATTTTACCTTCTTATAGTTTCTATCTGCTGAAATTATCCATTTGATCTTGCATGTTGCCCAACTTTTTCATTAGAAACGTTAGTGTATTAGTCATAATTATTTTAAATTTCTTATCTATCAGATAGTTTCAACATTTGTATCTTGTCTGGGTCTGGTTCTGATTATTGCTTTGTGTCTTTGGAGTGTTCTTTTTTTATGTCACTTTGTATGCTTCTTAGTATTTTGTTGTCAGCTGGATCTTGTGTGCAAATGTAGAAACAGAAGTAAATAACTTTACGCTCAAAAATAATGGGCATGCCTTCTGCTGGACTTGTAATATTGGGGAGGGGAGAAGGGGCAAGTTAATCTATTTAAGAGTTGGGATGAGTTTGAGATTTTTGTTTGATATGGTTACTCACTACAGTCTTCAATTCTTTAGTAACACTTGTAATTTAAGATTGGGGCTACTTTGCCAAGGTTTTATTTTTCTTCCAGTACCTTCTTGACCTTCAGATTTGACGCTCCTTTATGCTGTGCCTCAAGATTGTCTGTGTTTTTTTATATTTGTTCTTGTTCAGTGATTGTTAGTGGGGCCTGCCAGTAGTGGATAGGGACTGTTCTTTATTATTCTGATTAAGGCTTAGTCTTAAAGCATGCAGCATGGCCCTAGTCTGTGTTAGTGTCATTTCAATGTTCCTTCCCCGCCCCTGGTGTAATTCAGAGTCCAGCACCTCTGCCTGCTCTGGGAGGCACTAACGTTAAGCACTCTACTACTAACTGAAAGGTAGGCAGTTTGAACTCACCCAGAGATGCCTGAGAAGAAAGGCCTGGTGATCTGCTTCCGAAAGGTCACAACCTTGAAAATCCTGTGGAGCGGTTCTACTCTGCATACAGGGTTTGCCCTGAACAGAAATCAACTTGGTGGCAACTGATTTGATTTGTTTGGTTTGCCCCAAGGTTTAAAGTGCTCCATGTTCACTTCCTTTTAGGTAACATTGGCTTTATCACTGCCCTAAGAACTGCGGTGTTGTTACTCTTCTGCCAACAGTTTAAGACTTTCAATTGGCCTGAGTTTTACAGAAAATGTTTAGTAAATTTTGCAGAGAACTGATACAAGTAGCAATGATCCCGCCACTCTGAGGATAATAAAATGACTTTTAGGGATATAGATTGTAGAAATTGTCCTAATGTCCTTAATTGTCCTCAATTCAACAGCAACAGGGTTTTGGAATGTGATTTATTTGTGATTAATAGTAACCAACTTTTATGCTGAAGTAAATACTTTATATGTGAGTTTTTCATGTGTTTCACCTGACATCCTGTTTTTCCTATTATATGTAATTCTAAGAAATATCATCTCTTTAAATGCTTTCCATTCCAATTGGGCTTATCTGTATTCAAATACAGATATACCATGTATGTTAGCAATGAGCTGCCCACAATTACCTGATTTTGATAACTAACATTATCTTCAGGGACTCATAAGCTTTTATCCAACCAGCCCCCAAAGGTTTAAGGGAAATAAGTGATAGCTTTATTTTTTAAAATGTTTTTTATCCTCCTCTCAATCTTAAATGCATAGAAGAAATAATACACTCTCTAGAGATTATTGATCTTTGAGTTTTAAGGTATTGAAAATGCCTTTCTGGGGCACTGCAGCCCACAGAATGAATCTAATTATATAGTTCTGCCATAGGTTTTATACTGAAGGTGCTGGCACTGACACACTATGTGATAGGATAAATATCATTAGAAAATAAGTTATGAATTTTAAAACATTAGAAAATTGGCCATAACATCAAATTGTTAATTGATTTTCTCTTTGCCATGAGGAAATACAAGTAAAGGAAGAACTTCAATTTTAATTCTGTATAAACTCAACCTGGGGCATTATTAAAACCATCTATTTGACTGGGAGAGGAGCCCTGGTTGCACAGTGGCTTAGCACTTGGCTGCTAACCAAAAGGTCAGTGGTTCAAACCCACCAGCCTCTCTGTAGGAAAAAGATGTGGCAGTCTGCTTCTGTAAAGATTACAGCCTTGGAAATCCTATGGGGTAGTTCTATTTTGTCCTATAGGATAGCGTTGAGTCAGAAGCGGCTAGATGGCAACAAGTTTTTACAGCTGGCTGAGAAACATATTACCTTCATACTTTACTAAGAGTTGGAATTACTCGATGCATTGGAAGGCTTTTTGGATGTATCAGTATCTTGGTTTAAGCTTCTGGCTCAGGTGATGTGTTCATAATATTAGATGAGCGCCCTAAGCTGCTTGTTCTGTAGTTATTAAGTCAAGTAGTTATTTATGACAATCACACATCTGAAAATTATGACCAGGAAGAGGAAGGAGATATTGGACAAACCTACCCACCATATCAAGTATCATTCAATATGGCTTTCTCTCTTATCACCCTTGGCAAATGAGTTATTGTTTAAACATTTTATCAGGTTTATTCTTTCTCTAATTTCATTTCAGTATAAGCAATATTATAATACTTCTTATAACTTTCCTATAATGCATATTTCTCAGCTGCCAAGGAGGAGGGGAGCATGAGGAATTTGGGTTAATAATGGCAGTTACATTTACTTTACATTAAAAAAATACTTTTCCTATTGAATTGTTTTCTATATAGTAAAAGTTGACACTCCACCTGATCCTACCAGCAATCATTAATTTACAAAATTACCATGTTTGTCTATATTGGCTTTTATATACTTGTAAATCTCAAGAATAATATTTTGAAAGAACATATTGGTCTTAAAATATTTCTAGAATTTGAATTCATTTATTCTTATTGATTTTTATTTATCTTGATAATAAATTGACTAAACAAATTTATCCAGATTGTCCCATTCATATTATCATCTCTCCTAATATCTTTTTTTTTTTTTAATCCAAAGTTATTGCCACCTTTGTGGTTCAGTAAGTGCTTCCTACTTTACTGGGAATTTCAATAAGGACATCAAGAGAACATCTAGACTCACTGGAAACTATAGTTGCATTCATCTCAGAGTAATGCCAATCCATCATAGAGGCTTGTCCTTTTATGACCTAAAATATGTCTTGTCTTAAGAATTCCAGATTGGCCTGGTAGTTTGTCTAAGTCAATTGCCACTCTCAAGCAAAGTTATGAGAACTATTGGAGTTATCCTCACATCAATATTTACATGACATAAATTAATTTATACCTAATTTTATGACTTTGTATATGTTGTATTTTTACAGATGAATAATGTGACTGGGAATATGAATATCAGGGGAATATAAGGTAAAATAAAGTCTATATGATTGAGTTGAATACAAACTATGTTTTAGTTATGTTTTAATTACCAGATTACAAAATTTAAATGCAGTATTATTTTTGTTTATCTTTTATTGACTCTTCAAAGACATACAACTATGTGGATCATAACAAATTATGGATAACCTTATGAAGAATGGGAAGTCCAAAACAATTGTGCTCTTGAGGAACCTGTACATAGACCAAGAGGCAGTCATTCCAACAGAACAAGGGGATACTGTGTGGGTTAACGTTAGGAAAGACGTGTGTCAGGGTTGTATGCTTTCACCATACTTATTCAATCTGTTGAGCAAATAATCTGAAAAGCTGGACTATATAAAGATGAACTTGGCATCAGGATTGGAGGAAGACTCATTGACAACCTGCAATATGCAGATGACACATTCTTGCTTGCTGAAAGGAAAGAGGGCTGGAAGCACTTACTGATGAAGATCAAAGACTACAGTCTTCAGTATGGATTGCACTTCAACATAAAACAAAAATCCTCACAACTAGACCAATAAGCAACATCATGATAAACGGAGAAAAGATTGAAGTTGTCAAGGATTTCATTTTACTTGGATCCATAATCAACACCCATGGAAGCAGTAGTCAAGAAATCAGAAGATGCATTGCATTGGGCAAATCTGCTGCAAAAGACCTCTTTAAAGTATTAAAAAGAAAAGATGTCACTTTGAGGATTAAGGTTGACCTGACCCAAGCCATGGTGTTTTCAATCACCTCACATGCACATGAAAGCTAGACAATGAATAAGGAAGACCGAAAAAGAATTGAAGCCTTTGAATTATGGTAGTGGCAAAGAATATCGAATATACTATGTACTGCCAGAAGAACAAACAAATCTGTCTTGGAAGATGTAGAGCCAGAATGCTCTTTAGGAGCAAAAATGGGGAAACTTCTCATGTACTTTGGAAATGTTACCAGGAGTGGCCAGCCCCTGGAAAAGGACAGCATGCTTGTTAAAGTAGAGGGTCAGTGAAAAAAAGGAAAACCCTCAACGAGATGGACTGACCCAGTGGCTGCAACAATGAGCTCAAGCATGTCAATGATTGTGAGGATGGTGCAGGACCAGCAGTGTTTCGTTCTGTTGTACATAGGGTCACTATGAGTCGGAACCAACTCAAGGGCATCTAACAGCAACAACAACAAATGAAGAGAACTTTTGCTTTTCTTTTTTGGCAAATAAAATTTAATCCATATGACTTAGTAATGAACAAACAAAATAAAAAAATACAAAATTAACAATAATGGTTTAGTTTTTAAATTAATGTTTGTTGTTGTTCCATTCATCATATTGTGGTTAAAACTATCAGAAACTTCACTTTTTGCCATAATAGGGGCCAATTTCCATTAGCAAAACAATTAGAGGGGCATACCATGTCTAGTCTCTGCTTCAGACAACTGGAAGAGACTTGTAAGCAGTAGAAAAATATCCCACCCGATAAGATGGTAATTTAGTGGTGGTGTTGTGTATGGGAGTGAGGGTGAGGTTGTGAATTAAATTGATTTAATCAAAAAGTCTTTCCATGGACTAAAGACATGTAATGAATATGAAGGTGACTTATAATCAATAAAGTTGTTTAGATATGCCACTCTTATGTTTATTCATTTACTCAAAACAATTTATTGAGTTCTAAAACTGCAAAAGGCACTGGTCTGGCTCCTGAAGACACTTTATGTGAGTTCACTTTTCCAGGCCTCATATATGGTTCATGAGGTGAAGTCTCTTTTTTTCTCTCAGTTTGCAGGTAAAAAATTTGAAGTGCACAGAGATTTAATATCTTGTGTTGCTGAACTGTTTGGAAGCCTGAACTTTACTTCTTCATCATTCAAAATGATTAAAAACAATTGTCAGTAAAAGTGTGGCATATTGATATGTCTTGGGTTTATTGGATCTCTACAAATCCTTCAGCAGGTCATTTGGTGACTTGAAGGAGAACCTGCATAGACATTGAAGTTTCTTAGGGGATCACTTTAGGAGACTTGGTTCGATAGGAGCATGAGGGAACAATGTTTCTTCCTCTAACACAGGAATCATCTAGGATTTACTCTTTTAGGGACATGGGCAGAAGAGAGTTGACTCATCATAGCACAGAGTGAAAAAGTAAACATACTCAAATGTATATGTGTTTGGGGATTGAGAAAGAGAAGCTCAAACACAAATAATCAGAATTCTAGATAACTATTAAGGTTCAGTTATAACGCTGAAACCTTAAAAGCATCATCTAAACAAATATTTGGGTTAGTTTACCCAATGTGGAAGAGACCACCAAGATGAAAATGTTTTAACCAAACACATTTAGGATACATTTAATGTATTCACAAACATAGGTCAGATTCTGCATTAGAGGTTAAAACAAATATATTTGATTATGTGATGTGACAGTTTTTAGTGGTCAGGGGGTTTGTGATATTTTGGAATTCTTTACAAAAAACTAAAAATCATCATCAGTCCTACAACTGGGCTTAAGAAGATATTACAATTGCACTAGTTTTTTATAAATTCATTCAAATAAATTTTAGTCAAAACTCAAAATTTATGCACCAAATGTTTTGTAGCGATTTCACTGCACATATCATTGTGGTTACAGCAGTTTATGATGGCATTTATACCTAATAATTTCATTTCAATATCATTTTAAAGAATTCAAACTCTATGGAATATATTTTATATCTTTGACACTTTTAAGTTTTGATTTCTTAAGTCAAGAGTTTAAAAAGATCTACATAAAAAGCATCCAGCGGGATGTTGTATGTTCTGTCTTTATACCCAAGGGTCGTACTCGTGGAATAGTACAGGATTTGTATTAAAATATTATTCTGAGAGGAATGTTGACATAAGATAATATGATTTATGCTTCTCATCCATCATAATGACAGATTTTAGACAGATGTTGCTATTTGTCAAACATAGTACAAAATAAGGCAAAACCCCATAATCTCATAAAAACTGTTTGCCTTTATCACCATTTCATCCATCTTTCATTCCAATGAAAATTTTAGTGTTAGAAATAATGATCAATTCAAAAGGAAATTTCAAAATATGTTTTTGTTGAACAATTTTCCCCTGAAGACACTTAACACTTGTCACTCAAAATTGTCATTGCAACAAAATGTAGTATTTTAATTTCAGTCAAATAAATATATAAAATGTTTTACATATAAACAGAGCAAACATGTATTGGGGATTTTATTTTAAATAACTGAAACAAAATAAACACTAAGAAAATGATGTCAATTGGGTCAAATTTTCCTGACACATCTTAAATACCGTTAGAACATAGTGATCTTTCCAAGTTGCTAAAATTCTCTTCAATATGCTCAGGCTGAATGTTTAGGTATACGGATTGAATCTCTCTTTGTGATATGTACAAATGTGCATTAATAAATCACTAAATGCTACATACCTGGTCTCTGAGGCAGGTGGGAGAAATCTTGAAACCATCTTCTAGGAATAACAAATAACTGTTATTATTTATGCAGGGTAACATCCTAAAGGTCATCTATGCGAGAATTGGTAGAATCCATCTTCCTTGTTCCAACCTATACAATTGTTGCCCAAATTTTGTCCATTTGTCCACATTTTTCAATACTGCCACATGTTAAAGCACGTGTACAACTCCTTATATATCTCTCACTTCAGATTTTTTGACTGGATATTTAACATGGAGTAGATTCATTATAAGGAGCCCAGGTGGTGCTGTGGTTAAGTGCTCTGCTACCAACCAAAACAACAGTTTGAACCCACCAGCCGCTCTGCAGGAGAAAGATGTGGCAGTCTGTTTGCATAAAGATTTCAGCCTTGGAAACCCTATAAGGCAATTGCAATCTGTCCTATAAGGTTGCTGTGAGTCGGAATCAACTCAACAACAGTGAGATCTGTTTGCAGTTTTGGAGTTTCATTACACCAAGTGTGTGTTCAGGAAATTATCGGATAAAATTCATGGTGACACAGTTTTTTCCTACTATCTAGGAGGGCTAATAATCTTGGAAACTTTTACTAATTACTACTCTCATGTAATGCCCAGTATGAACAGTACTTTTTGTTCTCTATGGATAATACGAAAAATATTTAAGACTTGTTGTTGTTAGGTGCCATTGAGTTGGCTCTGACTCATAGCAATCCTATGTGCAACAGAACAAAAACACTGCCCAGTTCTGTGCTATCCTCACAGTTGTTGCTATGCTTGAGCCCATTGTTGCTACCACTGTGTCAATCCATTTCATTGAGGGTCTTCCTCTTTTTCGCTTACCCTCTACTTTACCAAGTATGATGACCTTCTCTAGAGATTGCTCCCTCTTGATAACATGTCCAAAGTACAAAGTCTCACCATCCTTGCTTCCTATGAGCATTCTGGCTGTACTTTTTCCAAGACAGATTTATTTGTTTTTCTGGATGTCCATGATATATTCAATGTTCTTTGCAAACACCACAATTCAAAGATATCAATTCTTATGTCTTCCTTATTCATTGCTCAGCTTTCACATACTTATGAGGTGATTGAAAACACCATGGCTTGGGTCAGGTGAACCTTAGTCTTCAAATTGACATCTTTGCTTTTTAACATTTTAAAGAGGTCTTTGCAGGAGATTTGCCCAATGCAATACATCATTTGATTTCTTGACTGCTGCTTCCATGGGCGTTGATTGTGGATCCAAGTAAAATGAAATCCTTGACAACTTCATCCTTTTCTCCGTTTATCATGATGTTGCTTATTGGTCCATTTGTGAGGATTTTGTTTTCTTTATGTTGAGTTGCAATCCATACTGAAGGCTATAGTCTTTGATCTTCATCAGTAAGTGCTTCAAGTCCTCTTCACTTTCAGCAAACAAGGTAGTGTCGTCTGCATAAGCAGGTTGTTAATGAGTGTTCCTCCAACACTGATGCTACATTCTTCTTCACATAGTCCAGTTTCTTGGGATTATTTGCTCAGCATAAAGATTGACTAAGTAGAGTGGAATGATACAACCCTGACGCACATCTTTCTTGACTGTAAACCACATGATACCCTTTTGTGGTATTAGAATGGTTGCCTCTTGGTCTAAGTACAGGTTCCTCCTGAGCACAATTAAGTGTTCTGGAATTCCCATTCCTGAAATGTTATCCATAATTTGTTATGACACACACAATTAATGCTTTTGCATAGTCAATAAAACACAGTTTAATACTTAGACCTAGCATTCCAGGAGCTCAAATTTTATTGGAACGAACGTGTGAAAAATGAACTCACATTAGGCTTTTGGAGCCCTGGTGGCCCAGAGGTTAAGAGCTCAGCCACTAACCAAAAGGTTGGCAGTTTTAATCCACCAGCTGCTCCTTTTGGGGCAGTTCTAGTCTGTCCTATAGGGTCGCTATGAGTCAGAATGGACTTGATGGTAACAGATTTTAGATATTAAGCTTTTAAATAACAATTTGAGCTAGTATGTGATTAGATGATTGGTATATGAAAGAAGAACTTAAAGTATTTTTTCCAAGTGTGAGCCAAAGCTGACCCTCTTAAGTTTTACCTAATATGATTATTAAAATGCAGGTATCTTAGAAACTGAATCATAATTTTTAGGTGCAGGAGGTGGAAATCTGTATTTTTAACAATAACTCCAACTAGCTGTTTGAAAATCACTAATTCGTTGTTTATTATATATATATTAGTTAGTATTTAATTTTTTGTGAATAAGAAATTAGAGGCATCAGACTATTAACTTCCTTTCCAGAGATTTTCTTTAAGTAGGTTCCAGCTGTGGCCCAGTTATCTTCATTTTCAAATACTCCAGCTGCTTTTGATGCAAAAGTACCAGGGACAAGAGTTTGAAAAACAATCAAATAAAAAAATACTAAGGAGTATTTAATTGAACATGTTAACTAAACCAGAAGAATAGAAGGCTATGTTTTGAAGACAGAGATATGCTTAATTATCTTAATTAAGAGGGACTTAATATATATCCCAGCAGTCCCTGGGTGGCATAAATGGTTAAACAATGGACTACTAGCTAGAAGTTTGGTGGTTAGAACCCACCCAGAAGTTCCTTGAATGACAGGCCTGGCAATCTGCTTCCGAAAGATCACAGCCTTGAAAACTGTAGAGCACTTCTACTCTGCTCATATAGCATTGCCGTGAGTTTGAATCAACTCAGTGATAACAACCAACAGCGTTATATGTCCCTGAGTGGTGCAAACAGTTAACAGCTTGGTTAGATTAGTGGTTCTAACCCACTCATAGGAACCATAGGAACCCAGATCTACTTTTGAAAGGTCACAGCCATGAAAACCTATGAAGGGCAGTTTCACTCAGAAACACATCAAAGTGTCATTGTGACTCAGAATCGACTTGACAGTAACTGGTTTGTCCCCCCCCCCTTTTTTTTTTTTTTTGATAGTATATGAATACATGGAAAGTACTGGCAATAACAGGAACATATCAAAAGACACATGGTAAATTATTATGGGTATAGAACATAGATCTGGACATGGTGGAGAGTTCATGAAAAAGGGTGAGGGTATCTACTTATTTCCAGAAGGTCTAGATTCTCCCACAGAGTTATATTTTTGTATTGTAGCATTCATATTGTTCTTTATATTAAAAACTCATTGCCATCCAGTCAAATCTGACTCATAGTGACCCTAAAGGACAGAGTAGAACTACCCCATAGAATTTCCAAAGAGCAGCTGGTGAATTCAAACTGCTGACCTTTTGGTTAGCAGCCGTAGCACTTAACCATCACACCACCAGGGCTCCTTTTACATATTTTGAGGTGATTTTTGTTTTTCCCTGTATTTCTTACTTTCCTCCAGCTCCTCTCCCTCTTCAGCTCCCATGAGTTAAACTAAAAGTCCTTGGAAATAAAATACAATGAAACAAAACAAAAGAAAATTAAAATAAAATCTTTAAATGCCTCACTATTCAAATCCAAAGATATAAAGGAAAGACACCGAAACATATTTAATCTCTTTGCTCACAAAATTGAAATATATAAGACTATTCGTTAGGCTTAATGTACAACATTGGGAAGAGGCATTCATGAATGTTTCTCTGAAAGAAAGATTTGCAATAGATCAACTTGCTGATAAGATTTAAGTTTAATTGAGTATAGAATAATAATTTTAAAATCTACTTAAAATTAAGGTATATCTATAATTTGCTAGTATATATCTTGTGAGGTAAAGTCTTACAGTCGTTATGATAATGCTAACAGATCTTCTTACCTGCAATCATAAAATCATGGAATGGCCTTTGCTTAAGCAGAAGTGAAATTTCAATCAGTCACTCCTTCATGTACAGAAAGAAGAAATATCGAACAGCTGTAATTCCAAGGATGACATTTTCTCAGCTAAGACAAAATAATGACTAAATATCTAGTGACACCATATAGTGAATGACTATTGGAGACTGTACACCCAGGGTGTAGTTTTCAATATTTATAGAATTAAAAAATATATATATTAGTCAGTAGGTTTTAGTAATTAATCAGAGCCTTGGTATTTTATGGTGATGTAGTAATTTTGGTGACAAAATACTTTGCTTTATTTCTGAATCAAGTAAAGTAAAATCAAATTTTCGCAATTCTACAAATACTCAGAAATAAATAATAGTCATGTTTAACCACACGTTTTAGCAGTTTATCCTTTCAAAGTTTATGTTTTCTGGTAACAGAAATCTTCATAGTCCCTTAGTCATTGATTAATTTCAATAATGAGTAGTAACTTTGAAACTTAATTCTCAAAGCATGCATTTCATATTAATATTCTGACTCTTTTAAGCAGAAAATTAACAATTTCTGTAATCCAGGGGGAGAATGAATTCATATTAATTTGGCAGACAAAATTTCTTTCCAGCAAAATATCCCTGAGCTTATCTCTAAGCCAAGATCTTTTATTAACTATTTATCATTACAGGTTTACTAAGTTTTATTTTAATCTCTGTGTTCTCTCTCTCTCACTCTTGATCTCTCCCTCACCTGCATTTGTGCTCACTAATATTGTTTGATTGACACCTTAGTTTTTGTATGAGACACTATTCAGATCATTGGAAAAATTACGACTACATGAATGAAGGAAAAAAAGACATTTCTTCCCCAACATCCCACCCCCTGAAAAAAGAACTCTTTCAATTAATTAAAAAAAAAAAAAAAAAAAGTTGTCAAAGAGTCAATTCTGCCTCATGGCAACCCCATGTATGTGAGATTAAATCTGCACTTCATAGGGTCTCTAATGGCTGTGACCTTTTGGAGGGAAGTAGATCACCAAGTCTTTCTTCTGAGGTACCTCTGGGTGGAAACTTACTTTCAGTAAGTATCTGAGCTCTTAACTGTTTGCGCAACAGGCTACCTCCTGTTGACTGTGTAGCATGTGCTAGATCCTATGCTAAAAACTTATTATCTCATTTAATCCTATAATTTATTCCTACAGGATGCATTATTTTATCCGTTTTGTGATAAAGACATTAAGTCACACAACTCAATGTCTTAGAGGTAGTAACTGTCATTTTGGGGATTTAAGTGTGATTCTTTGAAAAAAGTCCTCACATAAATAAAGACAGAATTTTCACAGAGAGAATTGTGTATGTTTTTCTGATGACATTAAGGAAAAATTTCAAATCAGCTACTTTTCCCGTTTGGGTCAAAAGTCTCTTGTTTTGATTTTTTGGTGTTGTTTTCCTTTGAGGTAGTTTCTTGAAGGATCTTTTACGGTCTGAAAGAAGATAAATTCTTGTTTGAAGCTCACTGACTTTAATCATATTGTTGATTGGAGATCTATACTGTGACACTGTTTTTGGTAAGAATGCATTCCACTGTACTAAAAAGGCTGCATTAAACTAAGAATGTCTTACACTATTCTAGAAATTTTGTTTTCTTCCCATGTTAATACAAATTTTTACATAACAGAGGATACTCCAAATTTAAAACATTAAAATTTTATTCATTTAAAGATGTGTAGGGCTATCTTTAATTGAAATGAGAGACTTAATTGAATTTCAGCTAAAATAAGTCTTTTATTTCTTTTTTACCTCACTAGTTAAAACTTAAATTCAGCAATAAAAAAAGGTAAGGTAGCTATAGCTCCATTTAAACTGGACAAATAATTATCTCTGGTCTGTGAAAAGCGACAAATCTGCATATTTCATGACATGACATTATTGCTATGTTCCATTCCACTTATCTCCATTCACTGAGTTAAAGTGTATTTTTAGCTCTTCATGTGGATATACGGGTTCATTGAGGTTCACTATGTAAATCGCTAAGGAAATATTAACCAAGTGAGTGGAATACAGAGGGCGAAATATAGAATAAAAGAAGAGGAGGATTTTGATGCAATGTAATGTAGGTACAGGAGGCTAAATTCATAGACCATTAGGAAGAGATACAGAATATGCTGAAGGCATGTCATGTTCTTGTGATATTGGCTGACCCTGTTACAGAAAGCCCTGACCGGGTTTCACTCCAAATTGAGGGCAAAGGTCTTTCTCATCTTCAGCAGATGATTCAGGGGATAAAACAAGCTATTCTTTCTCCTAGTTTTCTGTATTAACTTTCTCTATGCTCCACTTGTCAGTTGAATGCAGCATATTAGTCACTTTATCAACTTCTGATTAGAAAGAGGCTTTGCTATTAACCTTACATGTTCTAGAGATAGACAGACATATAGACAGAATAAATGTCTGATTGCTAATTCCTTTCGTTGATGTTACATAAATTTTAAAGAAATAAACATAACCATATCTAGCAAAATAAGACATCTATGAAAGATAGACAAGAAGTTTTAATTGAAATATACAAATAATTATTAATTTTTGTTGATGTAAATAGATCATTTCTTATACACATAGGTGCCTCGAGAGTCCCTCAGCACAAGGTGTTTTGTTTTGTTTAGTTTTCAGTTTGTCTGGCTATCCGAAAATTCATATACTCATTTTAGTAGGTAATTGAAAGTGCTTATAAGAAAAGCTTTAGATATAATTTTAGTTGGAAATTTGAGAGACTATTTCCAAATGAAAATGATGTGAGATCCCAAAATACATGGTTAAGTTTTGGGGACTACAGTAGTCGTTAACATTTCATATCGTCATCACTTTTCAAAAACGATGTAAACAAAAACTCCCAGCAAGTCACTCTTGTTTTTCAATTGAGTTTGAATGTATAAATTAGTGCTATAGAAGGAGGTTTTTCAGATTTTCCCCAGGGCTTCTAATTAATGCCAACGTTTTCTTTCATGTATTTCAGATTTCCCAAAGATGATTTATTATATGAAAGGTTTCATGAGCATCCATAGTTCTACCTGCATTACTCAATAGGTTAGAGGTAATATGAAATAATATATTGTTACAATAATTATATTTTAGATGTTTTTCATTTCAGAATATAGTAAGTTCATTTCGGAATATAGTATGTTCTTTGTGCAAATGTGTAAAAGGAATATTGAATATCAATGAATGCATCTAATAAGAGAGGTGTTTAATCTTAAAGGAATCTGGAGTCTCTGAGTGAGAATGATTCATAATTAAGCCTCCAGGTGCTTGGTGGGGGAGTGTTGTTAGCTGTCTTGGTTATCTAGTGGTGATATAACAGAAATTTCATAAATGGGTTGCTTTAAGAAACAGAAATTAATTTTTTCACAGTTCAGCAGGCTAGAAGTCCAAATTCAGGGTGGCGGCTCTAGGGGAAGGTTTTCTCTCTCTGTCGGCTCTGGCGGAAGGTCCTTCTCTCTTCAGCTTGTTTCCTGGGTCCTTGGAGATCTCCATGTGGCTTGGCATCAGTCTTCCCCCATCTCTGCTTCCTGGCTTGCTTTTTTAATCTCTTTTATATTTCAAAAGAAATTGACTCTACACTAATCCTGCCTCATTAACATAACAAAGACAACCCATTCCAAAATGGGATTATAGCCAAGGCATAGAGGTTAAGATTTACAACACAATATTTTCAGGGGATACAATTCAATCCCTAACACTAGCCAAAGGTCGTGTTTAGTTTGTGAAGATTGTGTTTGCTTGAAGAATGTCTGGGACACCACTAGTGCCCAGAGCACGGTGAAAAATAACCTCACATCAAGAGAAATGCCAAAGAAAGACTGTTAATACTCACAGATTGCCTATTAATTGCTATGCATTTGACCAATCACTTGTAATATGTAGTATTCATTCCATTTTAGAGGTTGAAAATAGAGGCCGAAAGAGGTTCAGTAACTTGTTTAAAGTTTTGCAAGAGTTGCTAGTGCTGCTGGGGCTTGTCCTCTTTTCACTCATCATCAGGTCTCATTTAAAGATGCATAAAATTGTATCCAGAAAAATGGACTCCTGAAGAAGAATTTACATTGATAGGAAATCAAAGTGAAACAAAGTTTTGGTTTACCCAGCCGAACTTTGATGTAGAGAATTAGTTGATGACCCATCCAAACACCTACTTAAGTATATGAATTACTTATAAAGCCTACACAATCTAAGATTTTATGGTGTCAGATTATATGAAACATATAATATTGATGGATTTCCTTAATTTCCTCAAGGGACCAACAAAGTCAATACTCTCACATAAGAGAACATAATTTTGCAGTGTTAAGTAGTATCCTTTCCTGCTAGAACCTCCATATGAAATATTCCTTGATTTTGTTTAAGGTTTCTATTGCTATGTTCCTAACATATCTCCTCCCTGAAATTGAATATTACAAAAAGTAGCTATATTGTTCTGTTTTTTATTTGTTTTTGCTCTTTTTCTTTTCATATGCCTGAAATGGAAAAGACAATTGCTAAAACAGATTGCCCATGTTCTGATTTGCTTTCTCGACTCCATTTTAGGAGAAAGAAGGTACATTTTCAGACTCTTAAGCTTGACACAAACTGTTTTGCCAGTCCTGAAAAGTATTCATCCCCCTTACTCCTTCTAATGAGGAAATGTTCTACTCCCACAACAGCAACGTGTTTCTGACAGTCCTCTATGTGGCTATAGAAGTGTGCACCAAACCCAGCAGGACAATCAGAAAACCATTCCCCTGACCATAGCCAACCCCAGCCAGCACAAACTGAAGACATTCTGCTGACCATAACCAACCCAGCCAGGACAAACTAAAGACATTTCCCTGACCATAGCCAACCCAGCCAGGAAAATCAGAATGCAGTTATCCTAACCACAGCCATTGGTTCAGGGGGTGGACATACACTGCAGGCTGGCAAAAGGCCAAGCTTAGTTGGTGAAGATCATGCTTGAAGAATGGCTGGAACACCACCAGAGTCTGATCATATGATTATTCTGGCTTTACCTATAATCTTCCTCTACATTGGCCATGGTGAAATAATGTTGTAAACTGGAAAACCAAAGCTACCAGTGCTCATGTTCTCTACCATGTGGAGAAACATGCAAATGCAGTGAGACAGGAGAGTCCAGAAGAAAGGTAGAAAATGAGAGTGGAAACTTGAGTTTACCATCATCATTAGAGTACTTACATCTAGTTTTCTGCAAAGACTGCCTTGTCTTGTTACAGGGATATATAATTGTCCTTTCCTGCTTTGGTTTGTTTGAATTGCGTTTTTTCTACTCATAACCATCAATAAATTTATTTGTCTAGAATTCATATTAATGTGTATCAAAATCACCTAGATGAGTGTGAACATTGTTTATTTTTGGAAGCGGGTGCAGTGGTTAAGTGCTCGGCTACTAACCAAAAAGCGTTGGTGGTTTGAACCCACCAGCAATTCCATGGGAGAAAGATGTGGCAGTCTGCTTCTATAAAGATTACAGACTTGGAAACCATATGGGGAAGTTCTTCTCTGTACTATAAGGTTAATATCAGTCAGAATTGACTCATTGGCAATGGGTTAGGTTTGGTTTCATACATGAATTACCACCACAATCTGGAATCTGCCCATGTGCCATAAAGTGAGATACATTATTGACACTATCATTAAAACACTAATACATGCTTTTTCTTTTTGTTCTGGTGATGCACCTATTATAGATACGCAATTTGTTTTTCTTATAATTCCCGGCACTATTCTCTGAAAATGGAGTGTTTTAAATGCTTAATAAATACCAAATACTAAAAAAAAAGACTGTCGCTGCAGAGTCTGTTTTGATCCATGGTAACTCCACATGTTTCGGAGTAGAACTTCGCCTCACAGGATTTTCAATGCCTGATTTTTTGAAAGTAGATGGCGAGAACTTTCTTCCGAGGTGTCTCTAGGTGAACTCGAACCTCCAATCTTTCAGTTAGCATCCAAGTGCATTAACCACTTGCACTACCCAAATAACAAACCAAACTCTTTGCCATCTAGTCGATTCTTACTCATAGAGACTCTATAGGACAGAGCAGAACTGCCCCATAGAACTTCCAAGGCGGTAATCTTTATGGAAGCAAACTGCCACATCTTTCTCCCTCGAAACGACTGGTAGGTTTGAACTGCTGATCTTTGGGTTAGCAGCTGAACACTTAACCACTGCATCACTGGGCTCCCTTTGTACCTCCCAGGGACTACCAAATACTAGTGACTCCCAAATGTATATCATGTCATTTCTTAATAATTCTTGGCTGCATCAATATTCATTTTCTATCCATTGTCCTTTGATCTAATGAAAACAGAGACTGAAGTTCCTTAAGAATTTCAAGATTAAACTTATGTCAATGTTTAGTTAAAAATACTGCACCAAGTTTCTTTTCCCTGATTTTGATAATTGTATTACAATTCTGTAAGTTGTTAACATTAAGAAAATCTGGGTAAAAGGTATATGTGTCATATTTTCACAACTTTGTCACATTTTTACAATTTTTTGTCATGTTTTCACAAATTTTCCCTAAGCCTAAAAGTATTTTACAGTAAAAAGTTAAAAAATATATCAATTGGTTTATTTTATTTTTTGTTTAGTTTGATGTAAAAAAAACAAAACAAAAAAACATTGCCATCGAGTCAATTCCCACTCATCACGACCCTATAAGATGGAGTAGAACTGCTCCATAGGTTTTCCAAGGAGTCCCTGGTGGATTTGAACCACTGACATTTTGATTAGCAGCTAAGTTCTTTACTGCTGAGCCAGCATGTTTATATTTCTTTGAATGAGATTTTCACAAATAATAAATTTTGTATAAACCATTAGATTTTTTAATGGCTTTGAGGAATTAAGTCTAAATTAAAGCAAGTGATTCAGATGTTACAGGTCTTTTGGTCTGAGCAATTTCCTGTGTCTCATAGGTTAGAATGGGGACTGCTTCTGCTCTTGAATCCTTCAAAATGAAGTCATGCATCTATCTATTTAGTGAGGCTAGAACTAAAATGCAAATATTTTCCTTTTGTCATGAATATTAATATATTGATTTATAAATTGTTTATTGAGCATAAACGGATCAAGAAGATGGTTCCTGCTAGTAAGAATCTTGCAATCTGTTTCGAAGAAGCAGATATATAAGCACAGTATATAACATCAGGTGCTTTGATTGGCTGTACATAGTTTTATTTGTTTAGAAAGATTTAATGACCACTTGTGATGTTTGGTTTTAGTCTATATGCATTACTTTATTTAATACAAGGTTCATGGGATCAAAAATATTAGTGATTACTATTGACCAAAAAGCCAACTGTTGTATTTAATGTGATTAAATTAATAAAATAACCTCATTGATTGTAACTTCTGATTTCTTACAGAACAGAGTCAAAGATTTGAAGTCAAAGGATGTGAAATTTGTGGCAAAATTATGGTAGCTCTGTTTACATCCTATCTACTCCTCCAAGGGGAAGAGAGGAGGCATTATTTTCCATCGTTGACATTATGATTTTTAACTTGATATATATTTGGAATCTGAATGTCCATTTGACTTTCAGGCATATTTTACATCCTTTGTCCCTCTACTTGGAAACTGAGATATGTATGCTATTATATTATTTAATTATGGCATATTACTTGCCTGACTGAAGAAGGAAAGAATATTCTTCTCAACTGAAAACCAACGTACCCAGCTTATAATGTCTCTAATTTGAATTAAATACATCACAAAGCATGTGAAGGCATTTACTGTATTTGATTCATCATCTCAATTTTCCTTTAAATAGTTTCAGATATAATATGCCTTGTGTCTTAGTTATCTAGTACTGCTATAACAGAAATACCACAAGTGGATGGCTTTAACAAACAGAAATTTATATTCTCACAGTTTAGGAGGCTAGAAGTCTGAATTCAGGTTGCTGGCTCTAGGAGGAGGCTTTCTCTTTGTTGGCTCTGGAAGAAGGTCATTGTCACCTTGAGCCTCAAGCTGCTCCTGGGCGATCTTCATGTGGCTTGGCATCTCTCTTCTCCCATGTCTGCTTGCTTGTCCTAATTTGCTCTTTTTATATCTTGCAAGAGATTGACTTGAAACACACCTTACACTAATCCTGCCTCATTACATATAACAAAGACAACCTATTCCCCTATGGGATTATAACCACAAGCAGAGATGTTAGGATTTACAATACATATTTTTGGAGAACAAAATTCAATCCATAACACCTTGTAAGAATCATTTTTTGCAGTTGGTAACAAAAATTTGAGAAAAAACAAAAATGTATACAATTACTCACCTCTGAGCAAATACTTCGAACAATTTGTAAAAGAGGAAATTCCAATACAGTATATGTATAAATGGGAAAAGAAAATAAGAGATAAAGGGAAAATTGGAGATGGAAGAAATACAAATTCATTAGGAATGTAGCAGATGGATAATTTGAGAATTCTTCTAATTACTCCCTCTCCAGTTAATTTTACATATCTTTTAAATTCTAGTAACAGAAGTCACACTTAGAATGACTAATTTAGCTTAACTACTCTATTCATGGCACAAGAAATCCATATTTGTGCCTATTCCAAAAAAAGGAGATCCAACAGAATGTAGAATTAATCAAACAATATCATTAATATCACATGCAAGTAAAATTTTACTGAAGATAATTCAAAAACGGTTGCTGCAGTACACTGACAGGGAACTGCCAGAAATTCAAGTCAGAGTCAGAAGAGGACTTGGAAGGAGCAATATCATTGGTGACGTCAGATGGATCGCGGCTGAAAGCAGAGAATAATAAAAAGATGTTCACCTGTGTTTTACTGAGTACGCAAAAGCATTTGACTGTTGTTATTGGGTGCTGTAGAGTTGGTTTTTACTCTGTGCTCAACAGAACTAAGCACTGCCCTGTCCTGCACCATCCTCACAATCATTTCTATGTTTAAGCCCGCTGTTGCAGCCACTGTGTCAATCCCTTTCTTTGAGGGTCTTCCTCTTTTTTACTGACCCTCTACCTTAACGAGCATGGTATGATTCTCCAGGGACTGGTCTCTCCTGATAACACGTGCAGAGTATGTGAAAGGAAGTCTTGCAGTCTCTACTTCCAAGGAGGACTCTGGCCGAACTTCTTCCAAGACAGACTTGTTCGTTCTTCTGGCAGTCCATGGTATATTCAACATTCTTTACCAACACCATAATTCAAAGGAGTCATTCTTCTTCAGTCTTCCTTATTCATTGTCCAGCATTCCATGCATGTGAGGCAATTGAAAACACCGTGGCTTGGATCAGGTGCACATAGTCCTCAAAATGGTGAAAGTATCGGGCAATATTTCCTTCATTCAACTGTTAAGAACATTTAATTGTGTGCTTGCTGAACCTCTACATACACCAAGAGGCAGTCATTCAAACAAACTGCATGGTTTAAAATCAGGAAGAGTGTGCATCAGGGTTGTGTCTTTTCACCATACTTATGGAGGCAAGGATTTCATTTTATTTGATTTCACAATCAATGCCCATGGAAGCAGCGGTCAAGAAATCAAAGGAGGTATTGCACTGGGCAAATCTGCTGCAAAAGACCTCTTTAAAGTGTTGGAAAATCAAAGGTGTCCTTTTGAGAACTAAGTGTGCCTGACCCAAGCCATGGTATTTTCAATTGTCTCATATACGTGAGAAAGTTGGGCAATGAATAAGGAAGATGAAAGCAGAACTGAAGTCTTTGAATTATGATGTTGGTGAAGAATATTGAATATATCATGAACTTCTAGAAGGAACAAGTCTGTCTTGGAAGAAGTTCAGCCAGAATGCTCCTTGGAGGGGAGGATGGCTAGAATTCATCTCATGTACTTTGCATATGTTATCAGGAGGGACCAGGTCCTGGAGAAGGACATCATGCTTGGTAAGGTAGAGGATCAGTGAAAAAGAGGAGGACCCTTAATGATATGAATTGACACAGTGGCTGCAACAATGGGTTCAAACATAGCAACAATTATTAGGATGGCCCAGGATCCGGTAGTGTTTCGTTCTGTTGTACATAGGGTCGCTATGAGTCAGAATCGACTAGATGGCACCTAAAAACAACATAACACTCTATTCTTAGACTGTGTTGCAGCCCAGTAGAAAACTACTGAGGTGGAGAATTACAAAGCTTTTCTTACTTCAGGAAATATACATTGTGTAATTCTGAAGGGAAAATGTGAACAGAACAACGGAAATGTTACTCTTGTGTTTATAATTAAAATGCATTTAGCTAAGTTCACTAAATATTTTAATATATAACTGATTTTATGACAAGAAGTAAGAACATAAATAACACAACAATTTTAACAGACACTAGCTAATCTTGTATATTTTATGTCTCTAAAGTTAAAATATGTATCTGTATATTAGGTTGATTTTCCTAGACCTTCCATAAATTTTTTGCTGCCATCTTTGGAATACCAGCACTATAACACTCTAAGAGCATGGTCTCTACAGCTCAAACACCTTGCCTTGGCTCTTCTACTTATCATGTATGTTATCTTGGAGATGCTATTGACTTCTATTGTGTTAAAATGGGCATAACAATGGCACCTATCTCTTAGGAATTTGGGGAGGATAGATAATCAGTTTTGAGCAGCATCCTTTATGTAGTATGAACCCAAAAGTACAAAAGAACCAACTAAGAGAAGTCTTGGTGGCTCAGTGGTTAAGTGATAAGGCTGCTAACCAAAAGGTCAGTGGTTCAAATCCACCAGCTGCTCCTTGGAAACCCTATGGGGCAGTTCTACTCCGTCTTCTAGGGTCACTATTGGTCAAAATCAACTTGACGACAACATGTTTTTTTAGGCGTCATCAGTTATTTTGCCAGTAACTTACTCAAAAAAGGAAAACTGGCGAACATTTGTATCTATAGGCATAGTGTAAAATAAAACGTAATTTTCAGAATCTATTGTTACATTTTTTGCGTTGTTGTTTAGTGCCGTTGAGTTGGTTCCAACTCACAGCGACCCTATGTACAACAGAATGAAACTGTCCAGTTCCTGAGCCAGCCTCACAATTGTTGTTATGCTTGAGCCCATTGTTGCAGCCACTGTACAATCCATCATGTTTAGAGTCTTCCTGTTTTTTGCTGAGCCTCTGCTTTTAGGGGGCATTCTGGCTGTATTTTTTCCAAGACAGATTTATTCGTTCTTTTGGAAGTTCCCAGTATATTCGATATTCTTTGTCAACACCATAATTCAAAGGCTTCAGTTCTTCTTTGGTCTTCCTTATTCATTGTCCAGCTTTCACATGCATATGAAGTGATTAAAAACACTTTGTGTTTCAACGCTTTAAAGAGAACTTTTGCAACAGATATGCCCAAAGCAATATATCCTTTGATTTCTTGACTGCTGCTTGATTGTGGATTCAAGTAAAATGAAATCCTTGACAACGTCATCCTTTTCTCCGCTTATCATCATGTTGCTTATTGGTCCAGTTGTGAGGATTTTTGTTTTTTTTTATGTTGAGGTGTAATCCAT
This sequence comes from Dugong dugon, assembly GCA_030035585.1. Classification (NCBI taxonomy): domain Eukaryota; kingdom Metazoa; phylum Chordata; class Mammalia; order Sirenia; family Dugongidae; genus Dugong; species Dugong dugon. Next base: position 35,125,260 of record CM057460.1, on the reverse strand, counting down.
ACTTAAGGCGCTGGTCTTTGATCTTCATCAGTAAAATGCTTCAAGTCCTCTTCGCTTTCAGTAAGCAAGATTGTGTCATCTGCGTATCATAGGTAGTTAATGAGTCTTCCTCCAATCCTGACACAAAGTTCTTCTTCATATAATCCAGCTTCTTGGATTATTTGCTCAAGTATCAATAAGTATGGTGAAACGATACAACCTCAATGCACAACCTTTCTTGTCTTTAAACCACGCAGTTTCCATTGTTCTGTTTGAACAACTGCCTCTTGGTCTAAGTACAGACTCCTCATGAACACAATTAAGTGTTCTGGATTTCCCATTCTTCACAGCGTTGTCCATAATTTATCATGAGCCACACAGTTGAATGCCTTTGCATAGTCAATAAACCACAAGTAAACATCTTTCTAGTATTCTTTGCTTTCAGCTGGGATCCATCTGACATCAGCAATGATATCCCTGGTTCCAAGTCCTTTTCTGAATCTGGCTCAAATTTCTGGAAGTTCCCTGTTGATATACTGCTACAGACATATCCATATTTGTACTCATTCCAAAGAAAGATGATCTAACAGAATGATGAAATTATCAAACAATGTCATTAATATCACACACAAGTAAAATTTTGCTGAAGATCATTCAAAAGTTGTAGCAGTTCATTGTCACATGTTGTTGTGTGCCATTAAGTCGATTCCAACTCATAGCAACCTATAGAACAGCAGCCCCATAGGGTTTTCAGGGAGTGGCTGGTGGATTCAAACTGTGAAACTTTTGGTTAGCAGCCTGAGCTCTTAACAACTTTGCCACCAGATCGCTAATGTTTATAGATAATGGACATTGTTACATAGTCCAGTCTGAATACTGAAAACTTTGCTAACATTATGCATTTTAGCAAAACTGTATAGAATTTAGTTAATGGGCCGTGATTCAAGGCACTTGTGTTCCAGTCCAAGCTCTGACAGTGTCTGTCTGTATGGAGATGGGACACTGATGTTCCCCATCTTCAAATTGAGATGTACTCAAGATGCCTTGTTGTTGTCAGCTCTGTCAAGTGGGCTCTGACTCATGGTGACCCCATGCACAACCAAAGAAAACGCTACCCAGTCTAGATCCTTCCCCTTGAACAGTTGCAGATCAGACCATTGTGATCCATAGGGTTTTCATTGACTGATTTTTGGAAGTAGATCTCCAGGCCTTTCTTCCTAGTCAGTTTGATTTTTGGCCAATGAACCTCATGCACAGCCATCACCCATTTGTCATTGGAGTCTTTTGTGTTAGTATGATGCCAAACTACTTTACTACGTATAAAATTAGGTGATTCTCTGATTCCAAACTGAACTACTATTACATTGAAATATATAATGGGTTTGCATTGATGCAGTTGGTCTACTACTACCTAAGTTTAGAGAAGATAATCCCAGTAATTTAGACTTCTCTTATTCTTTATGGAGACACAATGACGTCTAATATAGAGCAATAACTCATGTCAGGAAAATATATGTAAGATAAGGAGTTGTGAAAAAGTAAATATTCTTAGTGTATTTTTCATCTTTCCTATTGCATTTTATGTTTAATTTCAATTGAAAATGAATCAGTAGAACATTTTCATATTTCTTTCATTAAAAAAAAAAGTATGGTTCAAAAACTTGGAATGACCAGAGTATATAATTAGAGAAATCTATTTTAGAAAAATAAAGTAGCAACCACAGTGAGATTCTGACTAGACTAAGAAGTGACAGTCCCATTCATGTGAGTCAGACTTCTTATTTCCTCAAATAATGAAATTTTTTTTAAGTTAAAAAATTGTTATGAAAGAACAATGAAACATTTCCTTCAACTATGTAATTGATTGAAATGCAAAATAAGTCTTGAATAGTCCTCAGTAGAGAACTCTATAATTACATTATTTTCAGCTTTAAAATCTTCAATCTGATAGTTTATGGTTATATGAAATAATCAGTATGATCTTCTCCTTTGACAGACAATTCAACACTCATTAATTTTTGCTTTGGAATTCACTCAGAGACACTCATGCAGATGAATAAATACCATGAAGCATCTTTTTTTACACAAAGATAGACAGCCAAAAGTTTTTTGTTTTTGTTTTTTGTTATTGCTGTTGTTTTTTTAATTATCCTATATCCTTCTCTTGTCTTCATTTGATTAGTTAAAAAAGAATTATCTTGTACTTGGTCTCCCGAAAGTCTGAAGGGTGACTAGCTTTTCTATTCTTCTTCAAACGTCGTTTTAACCAACACAGAATAGAAAAAAATATATAGAAAACTCTGAAATGAATTAGTTGTGTATCAGAAACCATAAAAGATAATAAGAAATAGCTTCATAATTTTTTTTTTTTTTTAGTGTTTGATTTGGACATTTGATTTTCCATTGAGATCAATAGTAAATGCCTAATTATTTTTACATATAATGATCTACCTTTTTTTCTCTATACCACTGTACCAGCAGGGCCCGGACAATGTTTACAATGGAATTAATACGATTTATTGCATTTTGTATCATTATCTCATCTGAAATATCGTACTTTTTAGATATGACTCAGTTTTTACTTCTACAGGAATCCCTGCGTGGGCTGCTTGTGGAATCCCCATTCAGAATCAACATTTCACCCTGTACCCAGCCCAGCCCCTTAAGAAAACAAGTTTTCCATGTGTTTAGATACCCTTGAGTTCAGCTCTCATTCTTCTTTGTCATTTTGTTTTGCTTTGTTTTGGCTCTTCTTATCTTTTTTTTTTTTGTATGAATTTAGAACCAGCGTGTCTAATTCTGTGAAAAAAAGAAAAAAAAACTAATTTACATTTGTAAGTTAATTGCATTGAGTTTATGAATAGAATTGTCACTTTTAAATATTGAGTTTCCCAACCAGAAATGGCACTACTCTACATTTTATATTTGACCCATGCATAAATATTGCACATTCAATTAAATTGATTCCTACAAAATCTGTATTTTTATTACAAATAATGTATATAAATAATAAATTTGTGTAGTTTAAAAATTTTAGATTTATTTTATCATGTAAATTTGCAATTTGCAAATGAGATTTTTTATTACATTTTCAACTAAATATTGCTGATGCATGTGAAAGTTCTCATTTCTTAAGGTCTATTTTGTTTCAAGAGGCCTTACTGAACATACACGGTATAGTGTTTAATGGAATAGGTTGGGCAGTTTGACTACTTGTGTTCAAATCCCATGTGTGTTATGTTCTAACTGCATGACTTTGGATGAAATGAGCCTCAGTTTATTTATCTATAAAATGGGGAAAATGAAACATAACTACCTCACAGTATTGCTGTTATAGAAAAATGTTAATTTATTTAAACTATCTGGTACATAAATATGACTTACTATTTTTGGATGAATATTAAAACTTTGAATTTCTAGGGTGATGATCAAGCATGAATAACAATGCTCTAGTCTCTTTCTTAAATAATAAATTCTGTTCATTATTTCTTATTTAATTGGCTTGGTTTTTTGGAAGCCCACAGGAAATGCTTCTATGTTTTTTACCTATCAATAAGCCCTTATTTGTCTCACTTGATTATTTGCATATAAAATAATTGATAGAAATACCAAGTTTGCATAACATGTGGATCTATACTGACAACATCTCATTGACTCTGGCTCCTCAAAGTGCCTGGGGAAGTACAGTCCCTATGTTCCAGGGGTGACAAGCTGAACTACAGTTACAATGCCTTCAGAGAAAGCCACACCTATACCAGTTGAAGTGGGTCTCCTTTTCAGAATATTCAGCATGCTCCTCTGTCTACTTTTGGAGCAGACACTAGTCAAGTCTTGCTCTTAGCTTTACCCTTTATTCTTTGTGTGGAAGGAACATGAAGCACACAAATCTGAACTGAATATCATAACCAACTACAAATTTTATAACAAGCCAGCATCATTCTGATTTCCATAGTTCATTGCTTCCAAGATGACCACTGTCTTTTCTTGTTAGCATCTCTGAACTAAGACTATATCATATAATCAATAGTATCTTCTACTCAAACAATATAGTATATGTCTTAAAGCCTTTTCTCCTTTGTCAAATCTTTTAATGAAACTCCAATAACAAAATTTTATTCAACTTCTCCTTCCCTAAAGAGAATACCATGTGACAAAGCAGGTTTTTTGTATAACATGACAAGCCTAATATTAGACTGTTTTCAGTTTTATTCTAGGACACTATACCGGTTTGTCCCCTATAGGTCATAATAGGAGCCTATTATCTGGTTGTCCCAGAGGTCACAAATCAGTTGTTATAATCCCCCCTCCCATTATGTTATAATGCTTCTCATTCTCTACTTCAGGGCAGCCTGATAATTCCAGGGAGGGCATGTGACAAGCTATCATTACGGTACTGAGATAAATTTCTTCTACAGCAGGAATTTCTAACTCTTGTACTTGCCACTTATATGGTTTTAGATTTTCAGCACCTTGCAAGGCAGACTTTTCACCAAACTTTTAGTTAAAAAGCAAAGATGTCGGGAGGAAGAGGGGCAAGATGGCGCTCTAGGCAGAAACACCACGCCGTCCCTCCACAGCAAAGATCCGAAAAACTAAGCCTAACAGAGAATCAACAATCCTGAAACCCTAGAACACCAAATGAAGAGATAAAGAACTCAGCCAAACACCAAACGGAGTGAGAATACTAAAAGAGAACGGAGAGCGAGGAGAGACTCAGGCAGAGATTCCTTACCAGCTAACGCAGCGCGGATCCACCATCTTGGATTCCTATCAGAGACCAGCAAACGGGAGAACAGCCTTGCAGAGCATCTGGTCGGAGACAGAACGACCAGTAAACTGCGGTGCGCGCTCTACCACCACCCACCCCTCTCCGCCTCAGCTGGGGATCCCCTGCTTTCCGTGGCCAGGGTCTCTGGGCTGGGGGGTGCTGGTGCTTGGATTCCCCGCGCCTGGGCTGGCGGCTTTCTGGGAGCCGTTTGCTGGCAGCTAGCGAACCTTTCTCTGCCGCCTCCCCCTCCTTTTGCCTGGGTGCCTGGTTCCGAGTGCCGTCTCTGCTCTCTCCTGCGGGGCTGTAGGGCTGCGTGCGGGCGTGTGGCTGTTTCTGGGTCTGGGCTCCCGCGTGGGTGGGATCCCGGGGCCTTTGTTCGTTCGCCCCTCTGCTTTCCGTGGCCGGGGTCCCTGGGCGGGGGGGCGCCGGTGCTTGGGTTCCGCGCGCCCGGGCTGGGGGCTTTCTGGGAGCCGTTTGCTGGCACCTAGCGGACCTTTTTCTGCCGCCTCCCCCTCCTTTTGCCTGGGTGCCTGGGTCCGGGTGCTGTCTCTGCTCTCTCCTGCGGAGCTGTGGAGCTGCGTGCGGGCGTGTGGCTGTTTCTGGGTCTGGGCTCCCGCGTGGGTGGGATCCCGGGGCCTTTGTTCGTTCACCCCTCTGCTTTCCGTGGCCGGGGTCCCTGGGCGGGGGGGCGCCGGTGCTTGGGTTCCGCGCGCCCGGGCTGGGGGCTTTCTGGGAGCCGTTTGCTGGCACCTAGCGGACCTTTTTCTGCCGCCTCCCCCTCCTTTTGCCTGGGTGCCTGGGTCCGGGTGCTGTCTCTGCTCTCTCCTGCGGAGCTGTGGAGCTGCGTGCGGGCGTGTGGCTGTTTCTGGGTCTGGGCTCCCGCGTGGGTGGGATCCCGGGGCCTTTGTTCGTTCACCCCTCTGCTTTCCGTGGCCGGGGTCCCTGGGCGGGGGGGCGCCGGTGCTTGGGTTCCGCGCGCCCGGGCTGGGGGCTTTCTGGGAGCCGTTTGCTGGCACCTAGCGGACCTTTTCCTGCCGCCTCCCCCTCCTTTTGCCTGGGTGCCTGGTTCCGAGGGCCGTCTCTGCTCTCTCCTGCGGGGCTGTAGGGCTGCGTTCGGGCGTGTGGCTGTTTCCAGGTCTGGGCTCCCGCGCGGGTGGGATCCTGGGGCCTTTGTTCGTTGGCCCCTCTGCTTCCCGTGGCCACGGTCACTTAACCCCGAGACTATCGGCTTCTTGGAATTCGCGCCCCTGAGTGGGGGCTCTCTGGGTCCCATTTGTAGGCACTGACTGCTGGTGTTGCCCTTTTTTTTTTTTTTTCCTCAGTTTTATTTTTCTTCCTTTTTTGATTAGTTTTGTCATATTTTACCTCTTTTTCTCTTTTGTCTTTCTTCATTGCTTAATTTCTTGTCCCTCTATCTCTTCCTTCTCTTTCTGATCCCTGAATACCAGGCAATGTATGCCTCTGTAACTTCTGGCCAGGCTGAGCTGTGAAAATTGAGACCGACTCCCCCAGACCTCATAGCTGCATCGGTGCGATCCCTGGGAACTTTGCAGTTTTTTAACTATTCTGATTTTCATTTGGTCATTCTTTCCTTTTCTTTCTCTTCCCCCTTCTGGTTTCCTCCATCCCATAGTCTCTCATCTGTACATTCCAACGACAAACTCCTCTAGCATTCTTTTATGTTTGTACGCTTTTTGCTCCTCCTCCTCTCTCCTCTCTCCCATATCCAGCTTAGCTGCACACATAACCATCTTCCCGCTGCACCCTACCTACCTGCACCGTGCACTAGACATCACATCACCAAGCGGTGCAGGCACGCCCTATTGGAACCTGCCCAGCACTGACTACCGACCGTCCTGGTGGCTGCGGTGAGTGCCACAAGCAACCCATCCCAGTGGCTCCTCCTCAACTAGATCTGCCCAGCTGTACCACAAGAACGAAAAAAAAAAAAAAAAATCTACAATCAATAAACGAGAGAAATATTTACTGAATGCCCCGAAAACAGCAAACAATATCAAAACATTTACAAAAACAAGACAAGATGGCTCCAATAGGCGTCCAAATTAAAACACCAGATAAATCTCCTGTGGAAGAAAATGCACTAGAAGTACCTGATACGGAACTCAAATCACTAATACTCGGAATTTTCCAAGAACTGAGGCAAAAAGCTGACAAACATGAGGAAAAAATAGACAAATTTATGGAAAATACAGACAAAAAATTGGAAGAATTCAGGAAGATGATGCAAGATCAAAATGCCAAAATAAATTCACAACTCGAAATTATACAAAAACAACAATTAGAAATCCAAAAGATAAACAACAAGATTTCAGAAATGGACGGTGTCATAGAAGGGCTGAGAAGTAGATTTGAAACCATGGAAGACAGGATCAGTGGAACTGAAGACAAACACTTGGATACAACTCTGTTTCAGGAAAACTCAGAAAAAAGAACAAAGAAAAATGAAGAGACCCTGAGAGTTATGTGGGACACAATTAAAAGCAAAAACTTACGAGTGTTTGGCATACCAGAACAGGGGAAGAAAACAGAAAACACAGAGAGGATCATTGAGGAACTGCTGACAGAAAACTTTCCCAATATCATGAAAGATGAAAAGCTGGTCATCCAAGAAGCTCAACGAACCCCATATAGAATAGACCCCAAAAGAAAATCACCAAGACATATCATATTCACACTCGCTAAAACTAAAGACAAACAAAGAATCCTGAGAGCAGCTCGGGAAAAACAAGAAGTCACATACAGAGGAGAAACAATAAGACTAAGCTCAGATTATTCAGCAGAAACCATGCAGGCAAGAAGGCAATGGGATGACATATATAAAATCTTGAAAGAAAAAAATTGTCAGCCAAGAATAATATATCCTGCAAAACTCTCATTCAGATTTGATGGTGAAATTAGGTCATTTTCAGATAAACAGAAACTAAAGGAATATGCAAAAGTCAAACCAAACTTACAAGAATTATTAAAGGGAGTTCTTCGATCTGAGGACAAACAGCTTAAGCCCTCAGGCAGGACCTAGGACCTAGGATGCAGGTTAACATGAACCAGATACCATTCTAGGAACTGAACTACAGACGACTTTCCAAAAACAAAAGATATACAACAGGGAATGAGAGAAATCAATCAAAGGATGACAACAACATCAAAACAATGAAAGAGGGAACAAACGGCATAGGTATAGAACCTTCTAAAGGAGAAGAAGGCAAGGCGATACCAAGTAACGGTAGACTGCTTCAAAATTATAAAGATAAGGGTAAAATTCATGGTAACCACAAAAAAAGTTAACAAACCAACTCATAAAAATAAAGACGAAAAACATAAAGTCTCAACAAAAACAAAACCTACAAAAACAAAAGAAATGAACACAAAATCCACAAACAAAAGGAACTCAGCACAAGAGAGTAAGAAGAACAAAGAAAACTTCAGCATCACAAAAAAAAGCACTACAAAATGACAGCAACAAACTCACATCTATCAATAATTACACTGAACGTAAATGGACTCAATGCACCCATAAAGCGACGGAGAGTGGCAGAATGGATAAGAAAACAGGATCCATCTATTTGCTGTCTACAAGAGACACATCTTAGAAACAAAGATGTGAATTTATTAAAAATCAAAGGTTGGAAAAAAATATATCAAGCTAACAACTATCAAAAAAGAGCAGGAGTGGCAATTCTAATCTCAGATAAAATAGACTTTAAAACAAAATCTACCATAAAAGACAAAGAAGGACACTATATAATGATTAAGGGGATGATCCATCATGAAGACATAACCATAATAAATATCTATGCACCCAATGACAGGGCTCCAAAATACATAAAAAAAACTCTAACAGCACTGAAAAGAGAAATTGACAGTTCCACAATAATAGTAGGAGACTTCAACACACCACTCTCAGTAAAGGACAGAACAACTAAAAAGAAACTTAGCAAAGATACAGAAGACCTTAAGGACACAATCAGCCAACTGGACCTCATAGACATATATAGAACACTCCATCCAACCGCTGCAAAGTACACATTCTTTTCCAATGCACATGGAACGTTCTCCAGAATAGACCACATCTTAGGCCACAGAGCAATCCTCAACAAGATCCAAAATGCTGAGATAATTCACAGTATCTTCTCTGACCACAATGCCATCAAGGTAGAAATTAACACTAGAAAGAGCAAGGAAAAAAAATCAAACACATGGAAACTGAATAATAATCTGCTTACACATCAATGGGTAATAGAAGAAATCAGAGATGGAATTAAAAAATTCCTAGAATCAAATGAAAATGAAAACACATCATACCAAAACCTTTGGGACACAGCAAAGGCAGTCCTCAGAGGACAATTTATAGCAATAGATGCACATATCAAAAAAGAAAAAAGGGACAAAATCCAAACATTAACTACAGAACTCAAACAAATAGAAAGAGAACAACAAAAAAAGCCTACAACCACCGGAAGAAAGGAAATAGTAAAGATCAGAGCAGAAATCAATGAAATAGAGAACAGAAAAACAATAGAAAGAATCAACAAAACCAAAAGTTGGTTCTTTGAAAGAATCAACAAAATCGACAAACCACTGGCCAGACTGACAAAAGAAAAACAGCAGAGGGCACAAATAACCCAAATAAGAAATGAAATGGGGGACATTACAACAGACCCAACTGAAATAAAAAGGATTATAACAGAATATTATGAAAAACTATATTCCAACAAATTTGAAAACCTAGAGGAAATGGATAAATTTCTAGAAACATACGGCCTACCCAAACTACAACAAAGTGATATTGAAAATCTGAACAGACCCATAACAAGAGAAGAGATTGAAAAGGTAATAAAAAAACTCCCAACCAAAAAAAGCCCTGGCCCAGATGGCTTCACTGGAGAATTCTACAAAACATTTACAGAAGAGCTCGTACCAGTTCTACTCAAGTTATTTCAGAGCATAGAAGAGGAAGCAACACTTCCAAATTCATTCTATGAAGCCAGCATAACGCTGATACCAAAACCAGGCAAAGACATCACAAAAAAAGAAAATTACAGACCAATATCTCTCATGAATATAGATGCAAAAATTCTGAACAAAATTTTAGCCAATAGAATTCAGTATCATATCAAAAAAATAATACACCACGACCAAGTAGGATTCATACCAGGTATGCAAGGATGGTTTAACATTAGAAAATCCATCAACGTAATCCACCACATAAATAAAAGGAAAGAAAAAAATCACATGATTATCTCAATTGATGCAGAAAAGGCATTTGACAAAGTCCAACACCCATTCCTGATAAAAGCTCTCAATAAAATAGGTATAGAAGGGAAATTTCTCAACATCATAAAGGGCATCTATGCAAAACCAACAGCCAACATAATTCTTAATGGAGAAAGGCTGAAAACATTCCCCCTGAAAACAGGAACAAGACAAGGATGCCCTTTATCACCACTCCTATTTAACATTGTGCTGGAAGTTCTCGCTAGAGCAGTAAGGCAAGAGAAAGAAATAAAGGGCATCCAAATTGGTAATGAAGAAGTTAAACTCTCCCTGTTTGCAGATGATATGATACTATACATAGAAAACCCTAAAGACTCCACAAGAAATTTACTGGAACTAATAGAAAGATTCAGCAGAGTAGCAGGATACAAGATAAACATTCAAAAATCAGTTGGATTCCTATACACCAGTAAAGAGAACGATGAAAAGGAGATCAGGAAATCAATACCATTTTCAATAGCCCCTAAAAAGATAAAATACTTGGGAATAAATCTTACCAGGAATATAAAAGACCTATACAAAGAAAACTACAAAACACTGCTGCATGAAACCCAAAGGGATCTACATAAATGGAAAAACATACCATGCTCATGGATAGGCAGACTCAACATTGTGAAAATGGCAATTCTACCTAAAGCAATTTACAAATACAATGCAATTCCGATACAAATACCAACAACATTCTTCAAAGAGATGGAAAAACTAATTATTAACTTTATATGGAAAGGGAAGAAACCCCGAATAAGTAAAGCACTACTGAAGAAGAAGAATAAAGTTGGAGGACTCACACTACCTGACTTGAGAACCTACTATACAGCTACAGTACTCAAAACAGCCTGGTACTGGTACAACAACAGAGACATTGACCAATGGAACAGAATTGAGAACTCAGATGTAAATCCATCCACCTATGGTCACCTGATTTTTGACAAGGGCCCAAAATACATCAAATGGGGAAAAGACAGTCTTTTTAACAAATGGTGCTGGCAAAACTGGATATCCATTTGTAGAAAAATGAAACAGGACCCATACCTCACACCATATACAAAAACTACTTCAAAATGGATCAAAGACCTGAATATAAAGCCTCAAACTATAAAATTCATAGAAGAAAAAATAGGACCAACACTTCAGACCTTAATACATGGCATTAACAGGATACAAACCATAAACATCAACACAAAAAACCCAACAGATAAACTAGATAATTGGGATCTTCTAAAAATCAAACATCTATGCTCTTCAAAAGATTTCACCAAAAGAGTTAAAAGAGAACCTACAGACTGGGAAAAAATTTTTGGACAGTACAAGTCAGACAAAGGTCTAATCTCCATAATCTACAAGAAAATCCAACACCTCTACAACAAAAAGACAACCAATCCTATCAAAAAATGGGCAAAGGAAATGAACAGACACTTCACCAAGGAAGACATTCAAATGGCCAACAGACACATGAGGAAATGCTCGCAATCACTAGCCATTAGAGAAATGCAAATTAAAACCACAATGAGATACCATCTCACCCCGGCATTACTGGCACGAATCAAAAACACTGGAAATAACAAATGTTGGAGGGGCTGCGGGGAGACGGGAACTCTTATACACTGCTGGTGGGAATGCAAAATGATACAGCCATTTTGGAAAATGATATGGCGTTTCCTCAGAAAGCTAGAAATAGACGTACCATTCGATCCAGCAATCCCACTCCTAGGAATATATCCTAGAGAAATAAGAGTCATCACTCGAATAGACATATGCACACCTATGTTCATGGCAGCATTATTCACAATAGCAAAACGATGGAAACAACCTCGATGTCCATCAACAGACGAATGGATACACAAACTATGGTACATACACACAATGGAGTACTATGCAACGAGAAAGAACAATGAATCGGTGAACCATCTCATAACATGGATGAAACTGGAGGACATCATGCTGAGTGAAATAAGTCAATCACAAAAGGACAAATATTGTATGAGACCTCTATTGTAAAAACCCATGAAAAAATTCACATGCAAAATGTAACAATCCTTGTTGGTTACCAGGGATGGGGGGGGGGGGGAATACTAAATAGGTAATAGGTAAGTGGTAACTTGGGTGAGAGATGAGATAGTACATAGTACAGGGGAAACTAACACAACCTGCACAAGGAAAGGTCATGGAGGCCCTATAGACACATCCAAACCCCCCGAGGGACTGAGTTGTTGGACGGAGGGCTCTGGGGACCATGATCTCGGGGAACATCTAGCTCAATTGGCATGACACTACTTATAAAGATAATGCTCTACATTCTACCTTGGTGAGTAGTGTCTGGGGTCTTAAAAGCCTATGAGCGGCCATCTAAGATACTCCACTGATCTCATCCCTTCGGGAACAAGGGAGAACGAAGAGAACAGGATACAAGGAAAAGATTAGTCCGAAGGACTAATGGTCCACAGCTACCAAGGCCTCCACGGGACTGAGCCCAGTACAGCTGGATGGTGCCCGGCTACCACCAATGACTCCTCTGACCAGGATCACAACAGAGGGTTCTGGGCAGAGCTGGAGTAGGATGTAGAGTATAATTTTAACTCCCAAAAAAAAAAAAAAAAAAAAAAAGAAGACCAGATATACTGGCCTAAAGAATACTAGAGAAACCTCGAGAGTGTGGCCCCCAGACACCCTTTCAGCTCAGAGGGGAAGTTACCTTCAAGGTTCGATGTTAAGCCTGGGAATGGACACCCCAGTAAAACTAAATGGGACTAACGATGTACAGGAGTCCGGTGACAAGGGCCAGAAGGCAGAGGGAGAGTAGGAAACTGATGATAAGGAACACAAATTGAATAAGGACACTGTCGATGTATTGTGAGATTGTTGACCACTGCTATAGGGCAACATTTGTAGTAACTATTAAATGGGATGCTGTTTTGTCCTGTAAGCCTTCATCTTGGGCGAGAATGGCAGCACAATTGGAAGAGCATAGTCAATATCACTTAAATGTGTAAGTAAAAAGTTTTGAAATGGTGTTTAAATAAAATAAGAATAAATAAATAAATAAATAAATAAATAAACAAATGAGACTAAAGAGGTACAATAGTCCACTGACAAGGTCCAGAAGACAGAAGGGGACAAGGAAGCCCCCTGGTGATAGGGAACACAAGGTGGAGTAAGGATATTCTTGATGTGCTGTGAGATTGTTAACCATTGTCATAGGGCAACATGTGTAGTAACTGTTAAATGAATAACTATTTTTTCTGTAAGCCTTCATCTTAAGTGAGAATAACAGCACAGTTGGAAGAGCGTAGTCAATGTCACTGAACTGTGAATGTAGAAATTTTTGAAACGGTGTATCTTTGGCCATCTGTAATTTTCATCAAAAAAAAAGGTTGAGAATTTAGAGGCTTAACACGTTGTGGGGTTGTTAACCAATGTCAAAAAACAACATGTGTACTACTATTTCATGAGAAACTATTTGCTCTGTAAGCTTTCACCTGAAGTACAATAAAATATATATTAAAAAAAAAAAAAAGCAAAGATGTCACTTTGAAGACTACAGTGTACCTGACCCACTCTATGGTATTTTCAATAGCCTCATATGCATAGGAAAGCTGGACAATAAATAAGGAAGACGAAGATTAACTGATGCATTTGATTTATGGGGTTGGCAAAGACTATGGAATACACGATGGACTGCCAGAAGAATGAAAAAATCCATTTTGGAAGAAGTACAACCAGAATGCTCTTTTGAAATGAAGATGAGACTTCATCTCACTTACTTTGGACATGTTATCAGGAGGGACCAGTGCCTGGAGAAGGACATCATGCTCGGTAAAATTGAGGGTCAGCAAAAAAGAGGAAGACCCTCAACTAGATGGATTGTACTTTGGCTGCAACCATGGAATGAAACATACAACACTTCTGAGGATGATGCAGGACAGGGCAGAGTTTCCTTCTGTTTTACTTAAGGTAGCTATGAGTCAGAACCAACGGCACATAACAACAACAACTTACTTTCTTTGTGCTTCTATAACAGAAATACCACAAGTGGATGGCTTTAATACAGATAATGTATTTTCTCACTGTTTAGGAAGCTAGAAGTTCAAATTCACGGCAATGGCTGTAGGGGAAGGCTGTCTGTCAGATTAAAAGGAATATCATTTCTACTCTGCATTCCTTGGAGTTCGTCATGTGCCATTTATCTTTTTCCCATTTTTTCTTGCTTGCTTCTTTGCCTAATCTGCTCCTTTTATGTCTTAAAAGTCATTGGTTTAAGACACAGTCTATACAGATATGACTTCATTTACATAACAGAGAAAATCCTTTTCTCAGATGGGATTACACCCATGGGGTTTTCAAGGCTGTAATCTTTACAGAAGCAGACTGCCACATCTTTCTCCTGAGGAGCAGCTGGGTGTGGACCACCAACTTTTCTGTTAGCAGCCGAGCACTTAACCACTGTGCCACCAGGGCTCCTTTTATCTACATGTATAGAGATTAAGATTTACCATACATGTTTTTTTGGGGGGGACACAATTCAATCCATAAAAGGACAATTTCACATCTTGATTAGTTTAATCCAGGTTTGCTCCATGCTTGAGTCATGCTTTGAACCCCAGAGAATTATATAACAATAATGATAATAATAATAATAATATTGTTGTTATTATTATCATAGAAGCTGTGGAAACACTACTATTTGGTAGGAGTATTATTGAACCAAAGTCACTCATGCCCTTGACTTTCTCTTTGGTGATGACCTATTTAACACTTACATATGGTTGATGGTTGTTAGGTGCCTGGGAGTCCATCTAATTGACTTAGGGGGCCAAAGTTACCTCTGTAATATTTGTATGTGTCCAGACCAAACTTAAACTCTTCCATATCACATAATATAACAGGCCTAGTGTACCTTGGCGTAATTTTAACTGAAACGGTGCTTTTTAACTATTATTTCTAAGTCATTAAAAGATAGTTTCCAAATGGATTAGACTTGAGAGATTATTTCATGTTTTGGGCAATGCCATTCAAGGAGCAACTGTATATGATTGCCACACCAATGGTATAAGGACACCAAAGGACTTCACATAAGGTGTTGCTGGCTATTTTGCAACCTGTTCCAGTCAACTGGTGATTTCAACTAGATCATGAGTCAATTGAACCCTTTTCTTGGCATATTTGCACAAATGTTTTCACCAAAATAAGTTTATTGTCTTCTAGTATTCTAGGAAGGAGTGTTAGTATAAACAATTAAATGCTCAGCTACTAACTGCAAGTTTGTGGGTCTGAACCCACACAGAGATGCCTCTTTAAGTGTCAGAGATTGGGCTAGTTCTTTTATTACATAGACTCATGTACACAAAATTTGAAACAGAACTCTCAGCATTGTTTGGCCAACAAAAAACAGATTTTCCAGCAGGTATTTAGCATTTTCCTTTTGTATGAGTTGGGTGATTGGGAGAGAAATACATGGAATTTTAGCTTATGCACCTATTTTGCTCTCTATTCATGGTTGCTCTGCTAGCCACTCTTTTTTTTTTTTTTTAATCCTTGGTTCATAGATGATTAACCTGAAATTATCCCCATATTTTGCAGGTAGCCAAATAGGCTCTTGTTCTGACTACAGAATTTGTTTTTTTTTTTTTTTTTTTGGATACAATTTATGCTGATTATTCCATGGCCATATTCAACATTACCTAGTAGCATACCTACCCATAGTAGTTGTTCAAAAGTATTTCCTGAATTGAATAAATCACAGGATTGCTAACAAAGGGTCCCCTATAATTTGGCAGGAAGAATTACATAGAAAGGTAACCTTTTAAAGCCACACTTTATTTTTATATTTCCTAATCTAACTCTCCCTTTTTTTCCTAGTGAGTCACACATTGTTTATTTCAACTTTGAATTTATGGCCTTCGCAAAATGAGTTCTTTCTAAATGACAAATCACTCGGGCTATTCATCATAGGAATGGTCACAAATGCTTCAGCATTCAAGAAACCCATTAGCTAAACATGTTCTTTTACTTGTTACACCCACTGCTGTCTAGTTGATTCCAACATATAGCTACTTCTTACAGACACCTACAACTTGTTCCTGGCCCTAAATATGGATTGATCCTGGGGAACATACTGAATACAAGGAAGGAGTTTTGGCCAATGTAATAAAGTATTTGCTTTAGTAAAAGATTTGATTAGTTTTGAAGGAAGCCATTCAAATGTCACTTATACCGAGCAATTGAATTTGGTCAAAGAAGTTTGATTTTCCATTTTATACTCTATCTTGGGCCCGTTTGGCCACAGTCTCCTTTGTTAAGTTGGTTCTTTGATCAGATGTTACCAAACATTTCATGTTGATTGACTAATTATTGTGTTAAAAGTTTATTGAAGAACGCTGAAAACTACAGTTTACCTTACAAACAGTACTCTCAGCACTATAAGCTTACATACAAACATATATTTATATATATATAGAACTTGGACGTATAGCTCTGAAGTAGAGCACATGTTTAGCATGCACAAGCCCCTGGGTTCAATCCCCAGTATCTCCACTTTTGAAGCCCTGGGGCACAGTAGTTAAGAGTTTGGCTGCTAACCAAAAGCTCAGCAGTTCGAGTCCACCAGCCGCTCCTTGGAAACCCTATGGGGCAGTTCTTCTCTGTCTTATAAAGTCCCTATGAGTCAGAATCGACTCGATGGTAACAAATTTGGTTGTTTTGGTTTTATATATATAAAATATCCAACATCAGGGAAGACTGATGATCAATTTCCTTGAGATCTCACTGTAATGTTGTCAGAATTCTAAAAGAAAGATAGAGTGGCCGTGGAAATATCCCATATTTCCTATTAACAGTTATTTATACTGATAAAGAGATAGATCATTTTTTCTTTAAGTTTTATTTAGTGTTCATAAACATATTTGAATTTTTCTGTTCTCCACCTCAAGCTGTGAGATATTCACTAAGATAGTTTAAAGAACACGTCTATAAAGGACCTTTGTCACTTATGTAATGAAATCATTACACTATAGATGTAAGAGCTTCTATTAATAATTGCTTATTCATATCTCTAGACTTAATAAAGACCAAAAAAAAGAATCCAAAACACAGCTGGACAGCTTGGTGAAAGTTAAAGACTCTACTGTGTAGGGGTTCACAGGTCAAAGAGAAGTGGCCAGATGAGACACCCTGAGGCATGGAGTGCCTTCTGCTGTCCTTGCTAACACTGAAATACAACTCAGTCAAAGAAATAATTGGCCAGATGTAGAACCTCAGGACAGAACACAGATCTAATTATCACCACAATCAAAGATAATGCTAATGTCACTCAAGCAGGGAAAGTTCCAGTACTCATTTCTCATAAAAGGTGAATTGTTTTGATAATCCATTTTGAAAAGGAAAAACAATTCTTAGTTTGACACTGGATGAGAAATAAGAATGGACTAAAAATCTAACCTATTTGATAGCTATTGTTCTAACAAACTTGCTGAACTATTTGAACCTGCATTTTGGCTCTGTGGGAGGAAGGACTAATGTAATCCAGAGAGTATAAAAGAGTGCATAAACAACGCTGTCAGTATTATATGGTGATAAGAAAATGTCCTGGGGGAAAACCACCACTGCAATATCAAAGATAATATACTTGATATTAAATATCAGATACCAAAAAAAAAACAAAAAAAAAACCCCTCAAACCCATTGCCGTGGGGTCAATTCCAACACATAGCCTGAGGTTTAATTTTCTGGCTGTCCAGAAATTGATCTATTCTTTCGCACATTGAATCTGATTGTGGTGAGTGTTGTTGTTAGGTGCCATTAAGTTGGTCCCGACTCACAGTGACCCTACCTACAACAGAACAGAACACTGCCAGGTCTGCACCATCCTCATAGTCATTATTGTGTTTGAACCCTTTGTTCTAGCCACTTTATCAGTCCGTCTCTTCTAGTGTCCTTCTCTGTTTCACTGACCCTCTACTTTACCAAGCATGATGTCCTGCTCCAGGGACTGGTCCCTCCTGATAACATGATGAAAGCACATGAGATGAAGTCTCACCATCCTCACTTCTAAGGAGCATTCTGGCTGTACTTCTTCCAAGGCAAATTTGTTCCTTCTTCTGGCAGACTATGGTATGTTCAATATTCTTCTCCAATACCATAATTCAAAGGCATCAATTCTTCTTTGATCTTCCTTATTCATTGTCCAGATTTCACATGCATATGAAGCACTTGAAAATACCACGGCTTGGGTCAGCACACCTTAGTCCTCAAAGTGACATCTTTGCTTTTTAACGCTTGTAAGAGGTCTTTTGGTGAAGATTTGTCCAACACAATACATCATTTGATTTCTTGACTGCTACTTCCATGGGTGTTGATTGTGGATCAATCTTTGATAACTTCAATATTTTCACCATTTATAATGATGGTACTTACTGGTCCAATTGTGAGGATTTTTGTTTTCTTTATATGGAGGTGTAATGCATACTGAAGGCTGTAGTCCTTGGTCTTCATCAGTAAATTCCACAAGTTCTCTTCAAATTCAGCAAGCAAGGTTGTGTCATCTGCATACTGCAGGCTGTTAATAAGTCTTCCTCCAATCCTGATGCCATGTTCATCTTATAGTCAAGCTTCTCAGATTATTTCCTCTGGATACAGGCAGAATAAATATTGTAAAAGAATACAACCCTGACACACACTTTTCCTGATTTTTAACAGGCAATATCCCCTAGTTCTGTTCGAATGACTGCCTCTTTGTCTATGTACAGCTTCTGCATGAGCACAATTAAGTGTTTTAGAATTCCCAGTTTTTGCAATGTTTTCCATAATTTGTTATGATTCACACAGTTGAATGCCTTTCCATAGTCAATAAAACATAGGTAAACATCTTTCTGCTATTCTCTGTTTTCAGCCAAGACCCTTTCGACATCAGTAATGATATCTCACTATTCATGTCCTCTTCTGAATCTGGCTTAAATTTCTGGCAGTTCCCTGTCAGTGTACTGCTGCAACTGTTTTTGGTACACTTCCGCAATACTTATTTGCTTCTTACATGTTTGCTTTCATGTTACAATGATTTTATCATTTTCAATTGAAATAATATAAAGATAATTCAATTTCTTTATTCAATTTTTTTAAACTTGGCTGATAGAAAATTGTGTTTCTCTTACTAATAGTTGGAATGTATAAAACATGCAACTATGCACCTATCTACTTGCTTTAGTAGTAAATTCCATTTTGGGGCACTTTCCTTCAAAGATAAAAAAGGCAATGAATATCAAATAAATTGTACGCACTGCATTCTCAGGCATTTTTCTGACAAGAGAAAACTTCCATCTTGTGTTGGTATTGATAAGAACCAAATCTTCCACTAATAATTTTTTTCACAGGCTAGCTTCTGGCTTGTATATTTAATTTTTGCCTCTGCTCCCCAACCTTCACCTGCACCTTTACATTATGGGGCTGTGTAAATTGTCACCATTTGCTAGGAAGATTTCTGGCAGCAATTCTGGTAACAAATCAGTTAAATGAATTATATGTATAAGTGATTCTATACCCTAATCCACAACCATACGTACCCCGAATTCAACTCCCCTTCAGCCAGATCCCTAAAGTAACCTTCAGCCATTCCAACACCTACATATAGGAAAGTGCGATACATTTGGAGATCAAAGTAGGAAAATGCTGTAGTCAATCTGTTGCATATAAAATAACTTATGTAAAAAAGTTTTTCAAAACCAGGTAGATATGTGAACATACTGTGAGGGTTTATCCACAATAAGAAAAGTAAAGGTTGCTGAAACTCATACTTTATTAGTATCATGGTAAATTTTCCTTTAATTAATTCTGTTAGGAAAGTCCTGCTTTGTAGAAGAATTTAAATGTTGCAATGAGAAAAGTTTTGTTTTCTTTCTCTCACATTTTTTAATATAAACTTGTCAGAATTTCCCTTTAGAACACAGCAGTATTGTCTAAGACCTTGCTTTCAGGTTATTAATGAGGCATCTTGACCACATAAAAATCTCTTAAATTTCTATGAGCCATACTGATTGTTGACCTTCAGAAAACTGTCCCTTGACTGTCTCTGTGATCCCCTGGGGTGAATTTAATCTGCATGATATGATCTCATTTTCAAATTTTTACTCAGTGGCTTTGTTTTCTATCTATATATTAATCGTAGTGATCAAAGATTATACAGTGGGAAAAAATCAAATTTAATTAATGCAGCCTTCCCAATTTGGGGAGGGGGACATTGAAGACACATTTTGAGTAAAAGAGAAAGTTTCTTTTTTGAGAGGAAATATTTAACCCTACATTGTTCCTTCTCAGTTATGGATGAAAATCTTATTGTACTTCTAAAAGATTATTCATCTGAATTGTATATTTTATTGCAACATGCAGGAAATAGCTAGTCCTCATATTTATGACAGAAGAAGGTGACCTTAAGGAAAATGAATTCATTCAAGCTTGAATTTGCTAATTAAATCCTAAAATCTAGACTTATTTCTGTGAGTGTCATAAAATAAATTATTTTCGCATTCTACAAGAATGACACCACCTTGACAGAAATAAATTAACCTTTAAAACTCTAACCAGTCATTGTAAAAGAAAGTATATATATACACACACACATACACAGAGAGAGAGAGAGAAAGAGAGAGAGATTTGAAAACTGCCCTGTTATGATACAGAAATATTTTAACTGCTGGTTTAAGGAAGTTGTTTTAGATACCTATTACATGAGAAAATTTCATTAATGCTCTATGAATGAGGTCTGGTTATTTACTAATCTTTCTATTAAAAACTACTGATTTTGATCAGCAAATTTGCTTGTCAAAAAAGTGTTATTTTCTCAGTTCTCTCTGTTCCTTTCCAAGTTGTCCAGAGACTTTAAACAGATTTCACATGCATACAATGGGATATTAACATTTCACATTATCTGCTTACTAAGATTTTCCTCCCAGTTATACCAACATTTCTACATGGGTATAACACACACTTTTTAATTTTTCTGAGGCACAGGGAAAATTTTTAAAAAAATATATATTTCAAAGGAAACTTAGCCTAGGACTCTTTCGAAGTGCTATAAAGAAAAACCTGTAAGAACTGGGGAAGTCAAAACATCTTCAAGAAGTTTTAAATACATTTTGGACTGAATAAGAATAAAATAAGAAATGAATCAAAACCACAGGCACTCACAGTGAATTTCTGGTATTGAAGAATTAAAGATTGTACACTAATTCCTGCGTAATTTTACCCCTGCTTACTTCCTGAACCTCTTTGTGTTAATTCTGAGGGCTTCCATAATGAAGTATCACAAGCTGGATGGCTTAAAACAATAGAAATTTATTCTCTCGCTGTTCTGGAAGTTGGAAGTTCAAAACTAAGATGTCAGCAGGTCCATGCTCTTCACAGAACCTGGGAAGAATCCTCCCTTGCCTTGTGCAAGCACCTGGTGGCCCCAGATGTTCGTTGATTTATAGGCAGCATAACATAAATCTCTACCTCCACTTCACATAGAATTCTTCTCTGTGTGTGTCTTTGTGTCCTCTCCTCTTCCTATAAGGACAGCAGTCATTGGACTGAGGACCCACCCTAAATCCAGGATTGTTTCATCTTAAAAATCCTTAGCAAATTACATCTACAAAGACCCTATTTCCAAAGAATGTCACATTATGAAGTTCAGGTGGACATAACTGGGGAAACATTATTTAACCCACTGCACTCTTCTTTTGCCATTTCATTTTTGGCATCTTTTCCAATGTACAAATGAGCCAAGATTTTTTTGTAATATAGAATTTAACCAGTCTTTTTCAGTCTGGAATGTTCTTTTGAGACTGTTTGTTATGGACTTTTTCTTGTCATTTATACCATTTTGTCAATCACTTTTTGAAGCCTATGTCTAATTTCTAAGTTCTTTTGTGCTTCTCCTGTTACCTTCTTTTCATTTATCTTATTAAATTCACCTTTATCCTTTATTTATATTGCATATAACAATTTACTGAAATTATGTCTCTTTGGAATTTAAGCTACAAAAATGCAGGTGAAAGTTTGTCCATTTTTGTGTCCACAGGGCCCTGGTTCTAATTGACATTTACTCAATAAATTAATCAAATGCTTACAATGCAGTGTGTTGATGCTCTGATAAAAGATATTAAAAACAAACAAGAAGTAGAAGAGGCAGAGGTGGAAAAGTTGTCAAAGGCAATGATGTTGTATCATCTTAAAGGACAAATGGTTTTCCAGATTATAGAAAAAAAGGAACGAGCTTTATAGAAAGAGTAAATATAACGTGAAAAAGCATTAGGAATATATTATCTGAGAAAATCACCACTCATCTGTTAGTTTGATGTACTGTTGGGGCTTGCATGTTGCTGTGATGCTGGAAGCTATGCCTCCAGTATTTCAAATGCCAACAGGGTCACCCACAGTGAACAGGTTACAGAAGAGCTTCCAGACTAAGACAGACTTGGAAGAAGGCCAGGTGGTCTAGTACTAAAAAATTAGCCAATGAAAACATTATGAATAGCAGCAGAATATTTTCTGATATAGTGCCAGAGGATGAGACCTCTCATGTTGGAAGGCACTCAAAGCACGACTGGGAGAGGAGCTGCCTCCTCAAGGTAGAGTGAACCTTAATGATGTGGATGGAGTCAAGCTTTTGGGACCATCATTTGCTGATGTGGTACAACTCAAAATAGTAAGAAACAGCTGGAAACATCCATTGGAATGTGAATGTACAAAGTGTGAATCTAGAAAAATTGGAAGTCTCCAAAAATAAATGGAATGCATAAAAAGTGATATCCTAGGCATTAGCTAGCAGTAATAGACTGGTACTGGCCATTTTGCATCAGACAGTCATCTAGTCTACTACACCTGAAATGACAAACTGAAGAGGAATGGTTCCAAATTCATCATCAAAAAGAACATTGGAAAATCTAGTCAAAGTACAATACTGTCAGGGATAAGATAATACTGATAAATCTATAAGGAAGATCAGTTAATGATGATTATTCAAAGTTATGCACCAACAAAAAATGTCAAAAATGAAGAAATAGAAGATTTTTACAAATGTCTGCAGTCTGATATTGATCATACATGCAATCAAGATGCATTGATAATGACTGGTGATTGGAATGTAAAGTTGGAAACAAAGAAAATGATCAGTAATTGGAAAACACGGCTTAGGTGATAGAAATGATGCTGGAGATCACATGACAGTATTTTGTAAGATAATGGTTTATTCTTTGCAAATACATTTTCCAACAACGTAAATGGTGACTATACACATGGACCTCACTGGACAAAATACACAGGAATCAAACAACTACAGACTTGGGAAGAGATGATAGAGAAGATCAATATCATCAGTCAGAACAAGGTTAGGGCCCACCTGCAGAACAGAACTGCTCATATGCAAGTTCAAGATGAAGCTGAAGAAAATTAAAACAAGTCTACAAGAGCCAGAGTACGACCTCGAGTATATTCCACCTGAATTTAGAGACTATCACAAGAATAGATTTGACACAATGAACACTAGTGACCAAAAACTAGACTAGTTGTGGGGTGACATCAAGGACTTCATGCATAAAGAAAGCAAAAGGTCATTAAAAAGACAGAAAATAAAGAAAAGACCAAAAAATGTGTCAGAAAAGACTCTGAAACTTGCTTTTGAACATAGAGTAGCTAAAGTAAACGGAAGAAATAGTGAAGTAAAAGAGCTGAACAAAAGAGTTCAAAGGGTGGTTCCAGAAGACAAAGTAAATAATGAAATATGCAAAGACCTGGAGTTAGAAAACCAAAAGAGAAAAACATACTTGGCATTTCTCAAACTGAAAGAACTGAAGAAAACATTAAAGCCTTGAGTTGTGATACTGAAGGGTTCTATGGGCAAAACATTGAACACTGAAAGAAGCATCAAAAGAAGATGGAAGGAATACACGGAGTCACTGTACCAAAAGACTTTGTTGACGTTCAACCGTTTCAGAAGGTAGTATATGATGAAGAACCTATGGTGTTAAAGGAAAAAGTCCAAGCTGAAATGAAGGCATTGGCAAAAAATAAGGATCAAGGAATTGATGGAATACTGTCACAGATTGAATTGTGTCCCCCCAAAAATGTGTGTATCAGCGTGGCTAGGCCATGATTTCCAGTGTTGTGTGGTTGTCCTCCATTTTGTGATTGTAATTTCACATTAAAGAGGATTAGGGTGGGATTGTAACACCACCCTTACCCAAATCACATCCCTGATACAGTGTAAAGAGAGTTTCCCTGGGGTGTGGCCTGCACCATCTTTTATCTCTTCTAAGAGATAAAAAGAAAGGGAAGCCACCTGAGAGTTGGGGACCTCTTACCACGAAGAAAGAAGCACCAGGAGCAGAGAACATCCTTTGGACCCAAGGTTCCTATGCAGAGAAGCTCCTAGTCCAAGGGAAGACTGATGACGATGAGGACCTTCCTCCAGAGCCGACAGAGAAAGACTTCCCCTGGAGCTGACCACCAGAATTTGGACTTGTAGCCTACTAGACTGAGAAAATAAATTTCTCTTTGTTAAAGAGATCCACTTGTGGTATTTCAGTTATAGCAGCACTAAATAACTAAGACAAATACATATTGAGATGTTTCAACAAACAGATGCAACACTGGAAGCTCTCACTCATCTATGCCAAGAAATATGGAAGCAAGCTACATGGCCCACTGACTGGAAGGAATCCATATTTATATCTATTCCAAAAAAAGTGATCTGACAGAATGCAGAAATTATCGAACAATATCATTAATATCATATGCAAGTAAAATTTTGCTGAAGATAATTCAAAAGCAGTTGCAGCAGTATATCAACAGGGAATTGCTAGAAATTCAAGACAGGTTCAGAAGAGGGTGTGGAACATAGGGTATCATTACTGATGTCAGCTAGATCTTGGCTGAAAGTAGAGAATACCAGAAAGATGTTTACCTGTGTTTTGTTGACTATGCAAAGGCATTCGACTGTGTGGATCATACATAGCAAGTTATGGATAATATTGTGAAGAATGGGAATTCCAGAACACCAAATTATGCTCATGAGGAACCTGTATGTAAACCAAGAGGCAGTTGTTTGAAGAGAACAAGGAAATGCATATGTCAGGGTTGTATCCTTTCACCGTACTTATTCAATCTATATGCTGAGCAAAGAATCTGAGAAGCTGGACTATATGTAAAAGAACAAGGCATAAAGCTTAGAGGAAGACTCATTAACAACCTGCACATTATGAGGATGACACAACCTTGATTGCTGAAAATTATGAGGACTTGAAGCACTCACTCGTGAAGATCAAAGACTATGGCCTTCTGTATGAATTACACAGCAACATAAAGTAAACAAAAATCGTCACACCTGGACCAATAAGGAACATCATGATAAACAGAGAAAACATTGAAGTTGTTAAGGATTTAATTTTACTTCAATCCACAATCAGTGCCCTTGCAAGCAGCAGTCAAGAAATTAAAAGACTTATTGCATTGGGTAAATCTGCTGCCAAAGATCTCTTTCAATTGTTAAAAAACAAAGATGTCTCTTTGAGGACTAAGGTACCCCTGGCCCAAGCCATTGTATTTTCAATTGCCTTATATTCCTGCGAAAGCTGAGCAATGAATAAGGAAGACTGAAGAAGGATTGATGCCTTTGAATTACGGTGTTGGCAAGAACATTGAATATATCGTGGACTGACAAAAGAATGAACAAATCTGTCTTGGAAGAAGTACAGCCATAATGCTCCTTAAAAGTGAGGATGGCTAGACTGTCCCACATCCTTTGGACGTGTTACCAGGAGGGACCAGTCCTTGGAGAAGGACATCATGCTTGTTACAGTAAAGGGTCAGCATAATAGAGGAAGACCTTCAGCGAGATGGATTGATACAGCTACTGCAACAATGGGCTCAAACATAGCCACAATTGTGAGGGTGGCACAGAACCAGGCAGTGTTTTGTTCTCTTGTTCGTAGGGTGTCTATGAGTCAGAACAGACTCAAGGACACCTAACAACAACAACATCCGAGAAAAGAAGAAAGTACAGCAGCAACATACACAATTGGTTATGAGAGTGAGCTATGAAGATGTTTTATTAACTTGGAATTCAGGTTCCTCACTTAATAACTGATTGACATTGGTCCAGAAAATTTATTTTTTTATTTTTTCAGCCATATGATGGAAATTATATTCATGCTACATTCTTTTTTTTAAAGTTCTTTTTCTTGTTGTAATTAAATGAAGTTTACATTTCAACTTAGTCTCCCATACAGAAATTTTTTACACACATCGTTATGAGACCCCAACCGCTCACTCCATTCTGCAACAGCACACTCCTCCCCTCCGCCGCTGATTCTCCATGAACGTTCAACCAGCTCCTAACCCTCTCTGCCTTCCCATCTCACCTCTGGACAGAAGCCGCCCCTTTGGTCTCTTGTATCTACTTGACTAAGAGGCACATTCTTCACTTTATGTGACAGTCCAGTCTAATCCCTGTCTGAAGAGTTGGCCTCGGAAATTGTTTTAGTTCTGGGCTGATAGAGAGACCAGGGGCCATGTTTTCCAGGGTGCCTCCAGTCTCAGTCAGACCATTAAGTCTGGTCTTCTTACCAGAATTTGAGTTCTGCATCCCTTCCTTCTACAGCTCCATCAGGGACCCTCTGTTGTGTTCCCTGTCAGGACATTCATTGGTGGTAGTCGGGCACCATCTAATTCTTCTGGTCTCCGGCTGATGAAGGCTATGGTTTATGTGGCCCATTCTGTCTCTTAGGCTAATACTTTCCTTGTGTCTTTGGTTTTCTTCATTCTCCTTTACTCCAAGTGGTTGGGATCAATTGATGCATCTTAGATGGCCACTTGCAAGCTTTTAATACCCCAGACACCACTCTCCAAAGTAGGATGTAGAACATTTTCTTAATAAGCTTTGTTATGCCAATTGACATAGATTTCCCCTGAAAGCATGGTCCCCAGACCCCGCATCCCTGCTACTCTGTCTCTCAAAGTATTTGATAGTATTGAGGAAACTTCTTAGCTTTAGTTTAGTCCAGTTGTGCTGGCTTCCCCTGTAGTGTGTGCTGTTCTTCCCTTCACCTAAGATAATTCTTATCTAGTATCTACTTAGTGAATAACCCTCACCCTCCTTCCCCACCCCTGTAACCAATGAAGAATGTTTTCTTCTGTGTTTAAACCTTTTCTTGAGTTCTTATAATAGTGGTCTTATACAGTATTTGTCCTTCTGTGACTGACTAAATTCACTCAGCATAATAAGTTCCAGCTTTCACCAAGTTATACGAAGTTTCACAGCTTCATCATTGTTCTTTATTGTCACGTAATATTCCATTCTGTGGATATACCATAATTTGTTTATCCACTCATCCATCGATGGGCACTTAGGTTGCTTCCATCTTTTTGCTATTGTGAACAGTGCTGCGATGAACATGGGTGTGCGTATATCTATTCGTGTGACGGCTCTTTTTCTCTAGGATATATTCCAGGGAGCGGGATAGCTGGATTGTATGGTACTTCTATTTCTAGCTTTTTAAGGAAGCACCAGATCGATTTCCAAAGTGGTTGTACCATTTTACACTCCCACTAACAGTGTATAAGTGTTCCAGTCTCTCCACAACCTCTCCAGCATTTGTTATTTTGTATATTCACACTACATTCTGAGTTCTTCTAAGGATTAAATGTGTTAATTTGTATAAAATATAGAGAATGCTCCAAATTTTTACACTATTTTGCAGTACATTTTTACAATATTTGTATGTTTACATGAGTGAAGGTATGTAAGACGGTGTGTGTGTGTGCATGCGTGTGTGTGCTTGGGTGCATGCTTATGCATGTTGTCATGCATATATAATCTCTGCTGTGGAGACAAATACAACTCAAAATCTTTGAATAAAGAATGTCTTACTTATTCTTACTTCTGGTAAGTTGGTAATAAAATATTTCTAATAAACTTTGGATATGAACTTCTGCAAAATTGTTGAAGGTACTCTAGCTGATGGTTCCAATTAGGAAAAATACCTAGGAAGGGCTACAAAGAAGCCTTATGCTATCAGGGACTAGTAGAAACTCTGAGCGTACAAAGTACAGGGGAACCTAAGCACAGTTGTATTACTAGACAGTTGAAGTAGTTATAGTGCTTAGGAAATGGAAGACATAGAGTTTATGGTGGACAATTCTGAGTTTGTCACAATTATTATTCTTTGGAGGATCATCATAGCAAATGTTAAATGGGATGTTCACTATGGAGAGTAGTGTTGAATAGGGAGAGAGAAAAAAAATGGATGAGGATACAGGAAAACCTTTGTATTTGATTTGTAATTTTTCTGTTAAATTTTTTTACAGGTTTCACAATAAAACGTCTAGTCCCTGGAGTTCTTTTCTTACTGTGTTTACCAAAAATTCATCAATTAATCAAAGGGAAATTTTAATACATTTTTCTTAGCTTACTTAGGGCAATTCTATAGCTTGAAGATTCTGTCTAGCTTCCTATTAACTAGGCTAATTGGACCAAAGTTAGTATATTTCATAGATTATTAATTAAAATTTAGTAATAATTATGTAATCAGCCAAGCTGATGAGTTGCTTATGTAGATCTTGGCTTAGAAATGAGGTGGAAAACATCTTAATTTAAATAAGTCTAAATTTATTAGAAAAAAAATACCAGACTTTGTGATTGTTGTTTTTTTTGGTATCATATTCATCATTTCCAAATAGATAGGAGTCTTTTAGTTCTGGATATTAACTAATAAAATGCTGGATGGCATTATGTATTCCATCATCCTCTTTATGTAGGTTCAATAAGATCTCCTTTAGCAGATTTGAAGGAGAAATATAAATTCTACCCAATGTTCAAATCAAGATTTTTTAAGCTAGTCTGATATCCTGAAGAATTAGGTTAGTTATTTATTTATGAAAGGTAAAGTGATAAGTATTAAAATTCTGCCTTCAGTATTTATTGGTGGTATCATGGTCTGAACAGAGTAGAAAGACTTTCAAAAATCAAAAGGCTCTTATTTTTCAATAAAAAGACTGAAACTCAGTGATAATTATTTCTTCTATTTCCTCTGCATCAACATTGTATTGATCTCAATCTCCTCATATTTTGTAAGACAAGGACAATAAAGTTACTGATTGAGACAAATTTTGATTTGAGATATCTGTTTACAGACCTTTTCTCATAAAAATATGATTTTTATACTTATACTAACAATCTGGATTGAGAACACACAAAAATAAATGCTACATTTATTTCTCATTTATTTGATACTCATAGTATGACAGACGGTCTGCTAGAGTTTCCTTTGTTTTGTTCCCATGAATTCTCTCAATTGAGTTGCCACTATAACAGAATGAGATACATACTGTTATTATCCTCATTTTACAGATGAGGAAACAGAGGCTCAGAGATATCGTGCAATGTGCTCCAAATCACACTTAGAAGATAAGAGGGCCAGGATTAACAAAACATAATTTAACAACTTATTAGTTTAACCATTTTGATTGATTTTAATTAATTCAAAAAAGTTTAATACCCTTTATTAATCAAATGGATAAATGATTTATTGATTAATTTGATCAATTTTATCTTAAATTTGAATAGCTAGCCTTAAAAATGGAAGTAGAAGGATCTTGTATGTAAACTTTGTAATATCAAAGGAATCGTCAATCTTTCATTTCTGGAAATGACAATTTAATTAATATTGACCTACCGTAAAAATTCAAAATGAAAACCTGTTAAGCTATTTGTTTTCATCATTAATTCTCAGTTTGGTACTGAATAAGGGGAATAAAATATAGATTATTAGCTTAGGCAAAGTGTCATAAATATACCACCCATGCATCCTCTGGAAAAGTATGACTCTTTCCAGATCTTAACTGATTAATCCATAACTACCTAAACAGTAATTATTTCATTTTTTTGAAGTGTAACGTACATTTAGGAAGGAAAACAAATGATGAGAACACAGTCATGAGTGAGAATTTGAAGCATCCCTTGCACTCTCTAAGTCACATTCTCCCCACAGGTATTCACACCCAGTCTTCTTATATCTTACATTAGTGTTGCTTATTTTTGAAATGTATGTCAATGGAATGATACATTTCATATTCAACTGACTTTGGTCAATCAAAATAATGTTTATGAGATTTATCAGTTTAAAAGTCAGTCAAAGTAATTCACGATGATAACAATATAAAGCAAAAATAAATGATCATCTCAGTAAATTTAGAAAACGTATTTAACAAAAGTCAAGCAACATTTCATGATAAAAATTCAGCAAACTAGGACTAAAAGAAAAGAATCTTTAATAAGGTAAAGTGCAATCAATGTTAATCATTAAGAAATATTGTATAAGAATGATTAGCCAATATCATATGGTGAAGAAAAATAAAAGTAGAAATACTGACAAACGAAGAGGTAACATCGTCATTATTCATAAAACACATAATAATTGACATATAAAACCCAAAGTAACCTATGAACATAGTATTAGAATTAATACATAAATTTATCATATGTTCTGTATACAGGATCAATATATACGTTTATTTACAATCCTGTAGACTGGCTACAAATATTTGGAAAAAGAAAATTTAAAATAATTACTTACATGAAACAATGTCAAATGCCTGGAAATCTATTTAACAAAAACAAAGTGGAATAAGTAGAAATAAATTTAGTAGAAAATTTCATTAGATTCAATACATAAATGGACAAATAAATACCCAGCTGTATGTATCAAAAGTTTTATCCATCAAAATTCTTACTTATCAAAAACATATTTGAAAAATCCTAAGTATAATTATGCTTATTTGTAAAATATCATTAGTCTCATTAACTATAACTCATAGGAGGTCAAGGGATGTGCATTTTTGGTCATAGTCATGTCCCCATCATCTGGCATGCTACACTGC
This sequence comes from Dugong dugon, assembly GCA_030035585.1. NCBI lineage: Eukaryota > Metazoa > Chordata > Mammalia > Sirenia > Dugongidae > Dugong > Dugong dugon. Next base: position 35,094,317 of record CM057460.1, on the reverse strand, counting down.
AAAAATAATAATCCACAATTATTTGATGAAAAAATAAATAGGATGACAAATATATGAATACATGGAGAAGAGACTAGAGGTATTTCTCATGATCTAAAGATCATCGGGTAAAATTTGAAACCAGACAAACTCTGGTCTGTGTACAGGTTCTACATGAGCACAATCAAGTGTCTAGAATTCACATTCTTTGCAAAGTTATCCATAATTTGTTATAATCTACACAAATGCCTTCGCATAGTCAATAAAACACAGGTAATAATCTTTCTGGTATTCTCTTCTATCGACCAAGATTCATCTGACATCAGCAATGATATCCCTCATTCCAAGGCTTCTTCTGAATCCAGCTTGAATTTCCAGCAGTTCCTTATTGATGTACCATTTTTTAATTATCTTCAGCGTAATTTTACTTTCTGCACTGTACTGAATCACCTGTGTTTAGAATGGCCATGAACTAAAATTCCATGTTACTAAATTATTATATTGAATAATTACACTTGATCTTGTCTCGTGCCAGGGTGAAGGTAACGTACTATCATATATAGTGGTATCAACTATTATTTTTCGTTGATGGTTCAGCAAGCTCCTTTGAGCATGAAAATTACAGTATCTGAATCTGAACTTTGTCATTAATTTTCTTGACTATTATTCACTGTTAATTTATTTCATTTTTCATAATTTACTTAATTTTTCTCAACATAATTCTCAGACACGCTCATTTAGGAAATTTTCAATGTATATTTTTGGTTATTATAATTAACATGAGACTTAATGGTAACAGTTGTTTTATTATATATAGATAATATGTTGTTATGTTATAAAATTACATATTTGTCAGTAAAATGTATTTAGGAAACAAGGGAAAAGAAAAATGTGCTCTTTCGAGAAACAGGATGTCCTGCGTAAGTAAGCCTAGCATTCATTATAGAGTTTACAGCACATATCCTACCTACCAATCAGATGCCATCAAAGTTCAGAAAAAGTCAGAAACAGAAACCATTTAGATGTTTATTTTCCATTTTTTTATTGATATTTATAAAGTCATGGCGTATAATATGAACACAAATTTATTTTTCATTAAAAGTAAATAAAAAGAGATTATATACTCAAATTTACTGGTTAATGATTTTAAAAAATGGCAATTGAATGTTTTGTTTCGCAGGAAATCATTATGACATAACGGAGACATAGTCATGTATACCACACTAATTACTGAAACTTTTGACAATTGATATATCACACAACAGTAATTGGTGACATTTTGTTATTCATTAATCTGAAGCAAATATTTGATATGTTGTTGTTGTTATTAGGTGCCATCAAGTAGATTCTGACTCATAGTGACCCTATTTACTACAGAAGGAAACACTGCCAGGTCCTGTGCCATACTGACAATCATTGTTACACTTGAACGCATCATTGAAGCCACTGTGTCAATGCATCTTGTTGAGAGTCTTCCTCTTTTTTGATGACCCTCTAATTCACTAAGCATGATGTCCTTTTCCAGGGGCTCTTCCCTCTTGATACCATGTCCAAAGTACTTGAGACGAAGTCTTGCCATCCTCTCTTCCAAGGAGCATTTTGGCTGTATATCTTCCAAGACAGATTTATTCGTTCTTCTGGTAGTCCATGGGCTATTCAATATTTTTTGCCAACATCATAATTCAGCTTCAGTCTTCCTTATTCATTGTCCAGCTTTCACATGTGTATGAGGCGATTGAAAATATCGTGGCTTGGTAAGGTACACGTTTGTTCTCAAAGTGACATGTTTGCTTTTTAACACTTCGAAGAGGTCTTTTGTGACAGATTTGTCCTATGCAGTATGTCATTTAATTTCTTCAATACTGCTCCCATGGAAGTTGATTGTGGATCCAAGTAAAATGAAATACTTGACAACTTCAATCTTTTCTGTGTTTATCATGATGTTGTTTATTGGTCCAGTTGTGAGGATTTTTGTTTTCTTTATGTTGAGGTGCATCCATTCTGAAGGCTGTAATCTTTGATCTTCATCAGTAACGCGCTTCAAATCCTCTTCACTTTTAGCTAGCAAGGTTGTGTCATCTGCATATCACAGGTTGTTAATAAGTCTTTCTCCAGTCCTGATTGTTCTTCTTCATACACATACACTCCAGCTTCTCTGATTATTGCTCAGCATACATCTTGACAGTGTATGGTGAAAGATACCTTCCTGATACACATCTTTCCTGACTGTAAACCACAAAGTATCCCCTTTTTCTGTTGCAATGACTTCCTCTTGATCTATGTACAGGTTCCTCTGAGCGAAATAGGTATAGAGATATAGGCTTGAATAAAAGATGGTGGAATGAGAGGATGTATTGCAAGAAATGTTGAAAGAGATAAGACTCCACCCTAGATTCCGACAGGTTGTGTGGCAAAGGGACGGAGTCTTTCTAAGAGGCCGCTTGTCCCAAAATGAAATAGGTTTGTTTCTCCGGAGGATTAATTAGAGACAGAGAATCAGTTTTTCCTGCTGATATCAGAAAAAAGAAAGTGTCTTCCTATCTACCAGTTTTAAAATCATATAAAAGCTTGAAAATTTAAAAGTATTATGTTGTTATTAGTTGCCATCAAGATGATTCCAACTCATGGCGGCCTAATGTATACAAAGTAGAATTGTTTCATAGCATTTTCTAGGCTGTGACCTTTCAGAAGCAGATCACCAAGCCTGTCTTCTGAGGCACCTCTGGGTGGGTTCAGACCACCAAACTTTCAGCTAGTAGCGGAGCACTTAACAATTTGCACCACCCAGGAACTATAATTTGTGTAAAACTGAGTGAAAACTTGACCCTGTAAAGAAAGTTCTACTTTTACCTCTCCACTCATACACTAGTCTCATATCTTCAAGATATTTGACAGAACTAAGAGATGATATTTTAGGGGAAAGAACACAATTAACTGTTATTTCCCGACTTAATCATAGAGGGAATAATTTCTTTCTAAGGTCCTGAAAAACACATTGTATATTCTTACTCCTAGAATAATCAGTTTTCTCAAGGAACTTTGAAGAATACCTTACTTTGAAAAATGATTATATAATGGACTCTACCTTTTAAATATTCGGCTGATAGTATATCTGATAATAACCTTCAAGTTTGTATCATTAATTTTAAATTGTCTGTTAAAAAAGAAATGCAAACTCAGCATTTGGTAGGACATCACAACTTTATTTACACAGTTTTCAAAGTAATACGGAAAAGTCCACTCAAGTTCTTGTTATGGATGGTTATAAGAAATGGCATAGTGGATGGGTTTAGATGGAGAGAGAATACAGATGAGGAGTAGTGAAATTCTTCATATTAATCATAAACACTACCTCCTATGAAACTTTTTTTCAGAATCTGATTCTTAGAAATTGCAATCCAGTCTTGGACAAAGGGGGAAGATAAAACTATAAGATGCTTTCCCTACTCAGTCAATGTAGTAAAAGCAGGCAATGTAATTCCTGTGAATTTTAATTTCTCTACACTTCATTTAGTTGATTTTAATGATGGGGCAGTGTAAATTATTGCATTTTATTGATATGCAAATGATTTCTCAAAAATTTATTAAAAATGCATGAGTAAAATTGTTAAATATAGTAACTGGTTAGTAGAAGACTATTTGGAATTAATATTGATTGATCTTTATTTTCCCATAGTAATCTTTTCTTACTCTATCTCATCTTGCTATTTATTAACATTAAAAATAGACAATAATATAGACAGATATAACAAATGCTTCTGAACTCTAGCCACAAGTAAAAAACGTTAAAGTGTTTGTTTTAACAGATTATTAAAATTGCAATTCACTTTGTGGCCCTTCTCAAGTCAATCCTTTCTCAACCCGGAATTGAAGTTACTTATATTATATTCAAGGAGCCCTGGTGACAATTTACTGCTATTCGAAAGGTCAGAGGTTCAAAACCACCATCAGCTCTGCAAAAGAAAGATATGGCAGTCTGCTTCCCTAGAGGTTTACAGCCTTGGAAACCCTCTGATGTCTTTCTGACTTGGAATCAACTCGACAGCAGTGGGTTTTGGGATATTATATTCAATACCTTTATATTTTTTACTAAATATATATATAATTAGATGTGATAGATTTGGTTTTGTTTTAAATGGTCTACCATATTTTAAATGGAAAATTCTATTATCATTATTCCTAATGGCCTACCATCCTTCTTATCAGTGCATTATTTATCCACTTCATCTCCACGTGACTTGCATTGCTGCCTTGCACTTCTCTACCCCAATGAGCCAGGCTTGGACGTATGACTTGCTATCTCCAAACTGAATCTGGGAGCACTGTTGTATGATTCTGTTCTTGCTCTGTTACAAATCAAGATAGTGGCTGCTTCTTCAGTCAAAATCTTGGAATAGAAGACATGTCCAGCAAAATGGCAGCTGGTCTACTACTGCTGGCTGTGTAACGTAATGGAGAAATAAACCTTGTTGTTGTAATGTACTGAGATTTAGCACTGTTTGTCTTCTCCATTTAACCTCGTAAAAGATGGCTAATACAGCTATCTTTCTCAACTTGCTTTCTTCACTGATGATAATATTATTGAGATATATCTATGTGATACATAGTTTTGTTTCAAGGTTGGCAAACTAAGGCCCACATATCAAATTTGCCTGCTGCAGATTTTGGACAGCCTGTGGGCTAAGAATGGTTTTTAAACTTTTAAGTGGTGGGAAAAAATATAACAGAAGAATGAAGTCTCATGGCATATGAAAAATATATGAAATTCAAATGCAAATGCCCATTATAAAGTTATATTAGAACTAAGCCACCACATTCATTTACTTATTTTTATTTATTTATTTATTTTTTTGCTTTCCATTGCCATGGCAGATTTCAACAGTTGTAGCAACAGAAATGAGCACCTATGTTCCTGCCATTAAAATCCTGACTTCTAACACATGTGTTTTAACTCTTAACTAGGCCCCTCTCATCCCCTCCTACCAACTGAAAATATTCTGGAGTTCACCTTATATGTCTGAGCACAGCAGAACGCTCGAGAAACTCCTTGAGAATAGAGAGGTGGGTGGAGCTGCTCTCTGTTTACTTATCCTTGCTTTGACTCCTCTCAAAGAGCAATTTCTGCTTCCCTATGCTGCCTTTTGCCGCTTGCTCTCTGCTTCTTCCCTACTGCAGCCCAGGTATATTACAAAAAACTGTACTCAATTATTATTACTGTATTTTGAATTTCATCAAGGAAAAGTGTACAAGTTTGTTTTCTTTTTTTATATAAGTACCTCCTTAATATACGCATTTCATTTTGCTTCTTGTACCACAGATCCTAAAGTATTTATTATCTTACCATTTGGGGGGGGGGGGGAGTCAAAGCTAGTTCCTGTTCATTCCTTTTGACTACTGTTTATTTTTCCATTGCATGAATATATCTTCACTTATTTATTCTATCCATTTCTTTATTGATAAACATTTATTATTTTATTGTTTCTAATGATTTCCTTTTTAAAACAATGCAGTAATGAATATCCCTATAAAGTCTCTTACTGTACATGTACACCTTTTATTCTACACATAAATTCAAAAGAAAAAACATAAAAGATTTTAACTTTAACAAGGGCTCTTCCTTCTGTACTTTCTTCCTCCCTTCCTTCCTCTAGTTGATGTCTAAGATATCCTTTTGATTGTATTTGGCATCTTAGTGAAAAACATACGAGCTATTTCCTATATTCTTCAAGTTACAATTAGGTCAACACCGGCGTATTTATTTTTTACCTTCTGTTTGTTTGGCATACTATTCCTAAAAGGCAGAAGTCTTTACCTTTAAAATTTGAGAAAAGCCACACATTCCTTGACTTTTTCTAATAGGCTGTAATTATTATTAACAAATTGTATAAATTAAGTGTGGCCTTACTACTAATTTTCCTTAACAAAATGTACAAGAAAACAATTTTGAAAATATTTTGTTTCCTTGTTTTCCTTAGAAATATATAAAGTTTTAAAATTAAATTTTGGTAGAAAAAGTCACTAAATATTTTTAATTAATGTATTTAAAATTTGGCATCTGTTATCTGTGCCACTAAATATGATATTGGTGCAAGAAACAATTTTTTTTTTTACTTTATTTTAATTTTTACTTGCAGCTTGAAAACAATAATAGATAATTAGATTGACTCAGGCCACTTTTTTTAACTGATAGCTCTGAATATCCCAGAAAAAGGGAAGTGTAGTCTGAAAACTCCTTCTTACAAAAAGAAAAAAAAAGAAGAAATACTCAGAAGGAAATTAAGGATTAAAAATCTGGAGTGTACCCCATAAATAAACACTCACAATCTTGAACACTCAAGATTATTGAAGGAATTTTGAAATCCTGGGATTAATATCCTTAGTCATTGACATTCTAAATATAGAAATGAATAACTGGAATGAATGTTGAAGTAGAATTTTGTGATCTTTTTTTTTTTAATTCTGAATAGCAGGTATGACAGCATTTCTACAAATTGGGCTAAGCTAGCCAGAATTTTTCCAGAGAAAGAGTAACAAATTCTCTGTAAGTCAAGAAATGCAAGCCTCACACAGCTATAATATCTTGATATTTAAAAGAGAAGATGTTTGTATTTTATTGTTGCAAAGTACATGAAATGCAGAAAAAAAAAGTGTCAGAACTTTACACTCTGCCACAGAACAATCTAACAGTTCAAGATCTAGGACAGGCATCAGCAAACTTTTCTGCAAAGCACTATATAGTTAATATTTTAGACTTTGCAGGCCAGGAGACAAAATTAAGGATGCTATATAGGTCTCTGTTAAAACTTCTCAGCTCTTCCATTTTCCATTGTAATGTGGCTATAGATATAGAAAATACATAAAAGAAGTAGCACTGCTGTGTTCTAATAAAACTTTATTTATGGACACTGAAATTTAATTATCCTTCTTTTGATTATTTTCCAAGATTTAAAAATACAAAAAAAAAAAAAAAAATCTTAGTTCATGGGCTGCGTAAACCAAAAGTGGAGGCAGACCAGATTTGGATGTTGAATTGGATTTTTTCAACCCCTGATGAAGAAATCCAACTAATGAGCAATCCTGCAATGGGCATCAAAGGTAGAACTATGAGATTAAGTACTGGTTATTTCAGAAGCTGTCGATGATAGTCTAGTCTTGGGGTTTGATGCTGCTGCTTTCTCAAATGTGTGTCCAAGATGCATGAATCTACCTGCAATTCCCATATATGAGTACTGGATTTCTGACAACTATTTGGAAACCATCTCAGTCCAGCTGTCATAGAGAAAAGAATGCACGTTCATGTCCACCAGGTTGAAGTTTCTGCTCTGAGGAAAAATCTCTTAGAATTTTCTCAATGAACAGCCATGCTTCAAAAATTACTCAACCTGGGATTTCTATCTAAAGGAAACTATAAATCAACAAGATATGTCCACATCCTAACTCCCAGAACCTGTGAATTTTAACTTATTTAGTAAAAAATTATTTCGCAGATATAATTAAGGATTTTGAGATGAAGAGGTCATCCTGGATTATCCATGTGGGCACTAAATCCAAATACAAACCAAAAAAATCAAAGCCACTGCCTTCAAGTTGATTTCGACTCATGTCAACCCTATGTGTTACAGAGTAGGACTACTCATGCAGTTTTCTTGATTGTGATCTTTGTGGAAGCACATCATCAGGCCTTTCTTTCTTGGTGCTACTGTCCTTGAAAGAGACAAGTAGGGGATATTTGACAGACAGAAGAGTAGAAAGCCTTGTGAAGACAGAGACAGAGATTGGAATGATGTAGGCACAAGTTAAGGATGACAAAGAATGCTGACAGCCACCAGAAGCTGTAAGAGGCAAGGAAAGAATCTCTTCTAGAATTTCTAGAAGGAGTATGGCACTGCCTCCTCCTTGATTTCCTATTTCTGACCTACAGAATTGTGAGAGAATAATTTTTGTTTCAAGCCACCAAATACCCTGGTAATTTGTTACAGCTGTTCCAGTAAACTGATCAAAACTTTTCATTTACTTCTTAAATTGGTAGTAATAAAGAATTGCACTCCATAAGGCCAAAATGCTATACCATTGATCTCCTAAGTATCAACACCATTAAATGAAAATTAATGCAACACCTGTAAACTATTCATTGTTAAAGATTGTTAAAAATATTGCAAAGGTTTGCAGATGAGTCATGTAAAAAACAGTGTTTGCCGAGACCACCGGCTGCTTGGAATCCGCGCGCCTGAGCGGGGGTTCTCTGGGTGCCGTTTGTTGGCTGCTGGTGTGGCTTTTTCTCCTTCTTCTGGTTTCTCGCTTGCCTCTCCCTGCCTCCCCCTCCTTTTGCTCGGGTGCCTGGCTCCGAACGCCATCTTTGCTCTTTCCTGAAGGGCTGTGGGGCTGCTTTCGGGCGTGGGGCTGCTTCCAGGTCTGGGCTGCCACGCTGGTGAGATCCCAGGACCTTTGTTCCTTCGTCCCTCTGCTTCCCGTGGCCACGGTCTCTTGACCTGGGAGCGCTGGCTGCTTGGATTCCATGCACCTGTGCGGGAAGTTCTCTGGGTGCCATTTGTTGGCTGCTGGTGTTGCTTTTTCTCCTTCTTTTGGTTTCTGGCTTGCCTTTCGCTGCCTCCCCCTCCTTTTGCTCGGGTGCCTGGCTCCAAGTTCTGTCTTTGCTCTTTCCTGAGGGGCTGTGGGGTTGCGTTCGGGTGTGTGGCTGCTTCCAGGTCTGGCCTGCTGCGCTGGTGAGATCCCGGGGATTTTGTTCGTTTGCTCCTCTGCTTCCCGTGGCCACAGTCTCTTCACTGGGGTCCGCCGGCTGCTTGGATTCCGCGCGCCCAGGCGGGCGACTATCTGGATGCCGTTTGTTGGCTGCTGGTGCTGCCTTTTTTTTTTTTCTTCCTCCTGCTTCTTTTGGTTTCTTGCTTGCCTCTCGCTGCCTCCCCCTCCTCTCACTCGGGTGCCTGGCTCCTTGCACCCTCTTAGCTCCTTTCTGAGGGTCCCCAGAGGGCAGGCAATTTGTGATATATGCTTTCCACTCTCCACCCTTCTTCACTCACACTCGGCCTCCTCTGTTTCCCACGGACACAGTCTCTTATCCAGAAACACCAGCCCGCACTGGCTGGCTCTCTGAGTGCCATTCATTGACTGCTGGGGTTGCTTTTTTTTTTTTTTTAATTTTATTTTTTTTCTTTTTTGATTAGTTTTGTTTTCTTTTCCCTCTTTTTCCCTTTTGTCTTTCTTCATTGCTCAATTTCTCATCTCTCTATCTCTTCCTTCTCTTTCTGATCCCTGAATACCAGGCAATGTATGCCTCTGCACCTTCTGACCAGGCTGTGCTGTGAAACCTGAGACCGACTCCCCCAGACCTCATAGCTGCATCGGTGGGATCCCTGGGAACTTTGCAGTTCTTTAACTTTTCTGATTTTTATTTGTTCATTCTTTCCTTTTCTTTCTCTTCCCCCTTCTGGTTTTCTCCATCCCATAGTCTCTCATCTGTCCATTCCAACGACAAGCTCCCCTAGCATTCTTTTATGTTTGTATGCTTTTCGCTCCTGCTCCTCTCTCCTCTCTCCCATATCCAGCTTAGCTTCACACATAACCATCTCCCCGCTGCATCCTGCCTACCTGCACCATGCACTTGACATCACACCACCAAGCTAGGCAGGCACGCCCTATTGGAACCTGCCCAGCACTGACTACCGACCGTCCTGGTGACTGCGGTGAGTGCCACAAACAACCCGTCCCAGTGGCTCCACTTCAGCTAGACCTGCCAAGCTGTACCACAAGGATGAAACAAAAAAAATCTACAATCAATAAATGAGAGAAATATCTACTGAATGCCCCGAAAACAGCAAACAATATCAAAACATTTACAAAAACAAGACAAGATGGCTCCAATAGGCGTCCAAATTAAAACACCAGATAACTCTCCTGTGGAAGAAAATGCACTAGAAGTACCTGATAGGGAACTCAAATCACTAATACTCGAAATTTTCCAAGAACTGAGGCAAAAAGCTGACAAACATGAGGAAAAAATAGACAAATTTATGGAAAATACAGACAAAAAATTGGAAGAATTCAGGAAGATGATGCAGGAACAAAATGCCAAAATAAATTCACAACTCGAAATTATACAAAAACAACAATCAGAAATCCAAAAGATAAACAACAAGATTTCAGAAATGGACGGTGTCATAGAAGGGCTGAGAAGTGGATTTGCAACCGTTGAAGACAGGATCAGTGGAACTGAAGACAAACACTTGGATACAACTCTGTTTGAGGAAAACTCGGAAAAAAGAACAAAGAAAAATGAAGAGACCCTGAGAGTTATGTGGGACATAATTAAAAGCAAAAACTTACGAGTGATTGGCAACCCAGAACAGGGGGAGAAAACAGAAAACACAGAGAGGATCTCTGAGGAACTGCTGACAGAAAACTTTCCCAATATCATGAAAGATGAAGAGCTGGCCATCCAAGAAGCTCAAAGAACCCCATATAGAAGAGACCCCAAGAGAAAATCACCAAGACATATCATATTCGCACTCACCAAAACTAAACACAAACAAAGAATCCTGAGAGCAGCTCATGAAAAACAAGAAGTCACATACAGAAGAGAAACAATAAGACTAAGCTCAGATTATTCAGCAGAAACCATGCAGGCAAGAAGGCAGTGGGATGACATATATAAAATCTTGAAAGAAAAAAATTGTCAGCCAAGAATAATGTATCCTGCAAAACTCTCGTTAAATTTGATGGTGAAATTAGGTCATTTCCAGATAAACAGAAACTAAGGGAATATGCAAAAGTCAAACCAAACTTACAAGAATTATTAAAGGGAGTTCTTCGATATGAGGACAAACAGCTTCAGCCCTCAGGCAGGACTTAGGACCTAGGACGCAGGTTCATACGAACCAGATACCATTCTAGAAAATGAACTATCGAGGACTATCCAAAACCAAAAGAAATACAACAGGGAATCAGAGCAATCAATCCAAGGATGACAACAACAACAAAACAATGAAAGAGGGAACAAACGGCATAGGTATAGAACCTTCGAACGGAGAGGAAGGCAAGGTGATACCAAGTAAGGGTAGACTGCTTCAAACTTATAAAGATAAGGGTAAAATTCATGGTAACCACAAAGAAAGTTAACAAACCAACTCATAAAAATAAAGACGAAAAACATAAAGTCTCAGCAAAAACAAAACCTACAAAAACAAAAGAAATGAACACAAAATCCACAAACAAAAGTAACTCAGCACAAGAGAGTAAGAAGAACAAAGAAAACTTCAGCACCACAAAAAAAAGCACTACAAAATGACAGCAACAAACTTCCATCTATCAATAATTACACTGAATGTAAATGGACTCAATGCACCCATAAAGAGATGGAGAGTGACACAATGGTTAAGAAAACAGGATAAATCAATATGCTGTCTACAAGAGACACACCTTAGAAACAAAGATGTGAATTTATTAAAAATCAAAGGTTGGAAAAAAATATATCAAGCTAACAACTACCAAAAAAGATCAGGAGTGGCAATTCTAATCTCAGATAAAATGGACTTTAAAACAAAATTTACCATAAAAGACAAAGAAGGACACTATATAATGATTAAGGGGATGATCCATCATGAAGACAACCATAATAAACATCTACACACCCAATGACAGGGCTCCAAAATACATAAAAAAAACTAACAGCACTGAAAAGAGAAATTGACAGTTCCACAATAGTAGTAGGAGACTTCAGCACACCACTCTCAGTAAAGGACAGAACAACTAAAAAGTAACTCAGCAAAGATACAGAAGACCTAAAGGGCACAATCAGCCAACTTGGCCTCATAGACATATATAGAACACTCCATCCAACCGCTGCAAAGTACACATTCTTTTCCAATGCACATGGAACGTTCTCCAGAATACACCACATCTTATGCCACAGAGCAATCCTCAGCAAGATCCAAAACGTAGAGATAATTCACAGTATCTTCTCTGACCACAATGCCATCAAGGTAGAAATTAACACTAGAAAGAGCAAGGAAAAAAAATCAAACACATGGAAACTGAATAATACTCTGCTTACACATCAATGGGTAATAGAAGAAATCAGAGATGGAATTAAAAAATTCCTAGAATCAAATTAAAATGAAAACACATCATACCAAAACCTTTGGGACACAGCAAAGGCAGTCCTCAGAGGACAATTTATAGCAATAGATGCACATATCAAAAAAGAAGAAAGGGATAAAATCAAAACATTTACTACAGAACTCAAACAAATAGAAAGAGAACAGCAAAAAAAGCCTGCAACCACTGGAAGAAAGGAAATAGTAAAGATCAGAGCAGAAATCAATGAAATAGAGAACAGAAAAACAATAGAAAGAATCAACAAAACCAAAATTTGGTTCTTTGAAAGAATCAACAAAATCGACAAACCACTGGCCAGACTGACAAAAGAAAAACAGCAGAGGGCACAAATAACCCAAATAAGAAATGAAATGGGGGACATTACAACAGACCCAACCAAAATAAAAAGGATTATAACAGAATATTATGAAAAACTGTATTCCAACAAATTTGAAAACCTAGAGGAAATGGATAAATTTCTAGAAACACACGGCCTACCCAAACTACAACAAAGTGATATTGAAAATCTGAACAGACCCATAACAGGAGAAGAGATTGAAAAGGTAATAAAAAAACTCCTAACCAAAAAAAGCCCTGGCCCAGATGGCTTCACTGGAGAATTCTACAAAACATTTACAGAAGAGCTTGTACCAGCTCTACTCAAGCTATTTCAGAGCATACAAGAGGAAGCAACACTTCCAAATTCATTATATGAAGCCAGAATAATGCTGATACCAAAACCAGGCAAAGACATCACAAAAAAAAGAAAATTACAGACCGATATCTCTCATGAATATAGATGCAAAAATTCTCATCAAAATTCTAGCCAATAGAATTCACTATCATATCAAAAAAATAATACACCACGACCAAGTAGGATTCATACCAGGTATGCAAGGCTGGTTTAACATTAGAAAATCCATCAACATAATCCACCACATAAATAAAAGGAAAGAAAAAAATGACATGATCATCTCAATTGACGCAGAAAAGGCATTTGACAAAGTCCAACACCCATTCCTGATAAAAGCTCTCAATAAAATAGGTATAGAAGGGAAGTTTCTTAACATAATACAGGGCATCTATGCAAAACCAACAGCCAACATCATTCTTAATGGAGAGAGGCTGAAAACATTCCCCTTGAAAACAGGAACAAGACAAGGATGCCCTTTATCACCACTCCTATTTAACATTGTGCTGGAAGTTCTAGCTAGAGCAATAAGGCAAGAGAAAGAAATAAAGGGCATCCAAATTGGTAATGAAGAAGTTAAACTCTCCCTGTTTGCAGATGATATGATACTATACATAGAAAACCCTAAAGACTCCACGAGAAATCTACTGGAACTAATTGAAAGATTCAGCAGAGTAGCAGGATACAAGATAAACATTCAAAAATCAGTTGCATTCCTATACACCAGTAAAGAGAACGATGAAAAGGAGATCAGGAAATCAATACCATTTTCAATAGCCCCTAAAAATATAAAATACTTAGGAATAAATCTGACCAGGAATGTAAAAGACCTATACAAAGAAAACTACAAAACACTGCTTCATGAAACCCCAAGGGATCTACATAAATGGAAAAACATACCATGCTCATGGATAGGCAGACTCAACATTGTGAAAATGACAATTCTACCTAAAGCAATTTACAAATACAAGGCAATCACGATCCAAATACCAGCAACATTCTTCAAAGAGATGAAAAAACTAATTATTAACTTTATTTGGAAAGGGAAGAAGGCCCGAATAAGTAAAGCACTACTGAAGAAGAAGAATAAACTTGGAGGACTCACACTACCTGACTTGAGAACCTACTATATAGCTACAATAGTCAAAACAGCATGGTACTGGTACAACAACAGAGACATTGACCAATGGAACAGAATTGAGAACCCAGATGTAAATCCATCCACCTGCAGTATCCGGATCTTCGACAAGGGCCCAAAGTCCATCAAATGGGGAAAAGACAGTCTTTTTAACAAATGGTGCTGGCAAAACTGGATATCCATTTGCAGAAAAATGAAACAGGACCCATACCTCACACCATATACAAAAACTACTTCAAAATGGATCAAAGACCTGAATATAAAGCCTCAAACTATAAAGTTCATAGAAGAAAAAATAGGACCAATACTTCAGGCCTTAATACATGGCATTAACAAGATACAAACCATAAACATCAACACACAAAACCCAACAGATAAACTAGACAACTGGGATCTTCTAAAAATCAAACACCTATGCTCTTCAAAAGACTTCACCAAAAGAGTCAAAAGAGAACCTACAGACTGGGAAAAAATTTTGGACAGTACAAGTCAGACAAAGGTCTAATCTCCATAATCTACAAGAAAATCCAACACCTCTACAACAAAAAGACAAACAATCCTATCAAAAAATGGGCAAAGGAAATGAACAGACACTTCACCAGAGAAGACATTCAATTGGCCAACAGACACATGAGGAAATCCTGGCAATCACTAGCCATTAGAGAAATGCAAATTAAAACCACGATGAGACACCATCTCACCCCGGCATTACTGGCACGAATCAAAAATACTGGAAATAACAAATGTTGGAGGGGCTGTGGTGAGATGGGAACTCTTACACACTGCTGGTGGGAATGCAAAATGATACAACCATTTTGGAAAATGATATGGCACTTCCTCAGCAAGCTAGAAATAGACATACCATTCGATCCAGCAATCCCACTCCTAGGAATATATCCTAGAGAATAAGAGTCGTCACTCGAATAGACACATGCACAACTATGTTCATGGCAGCATTGCTCACAATAGCAAAACGATGGAAACAACGTAGGTGCCCATCAACAGAAGAATGGATATACAAACTATGGTACATACACACAATGGAGTACTATGCAATGAAAAAGAACAACAATGAATCTGTGAAGCATCTGATAACATGGATGAAACTGGAGGACATTATGCTGAGTGAAATAAGTCAATCACAAAAAGACAAATATCGTATGAGACCTCTATTGTAAAAACCCATGAAAAAATTCACATGCAAAATGTAACAATCCTTGTTGGTTACCAGGGATGGGGGGGTGGGGAGGGTACTAAATAGGCAATAGATAAGTGGTATCTTGTGTGAGAGGTGAGACAGTACACAGTACAAGGGAAACTAACACAACCTGCGCTAGGAAAGGTCATGGAGGCCTCATGGACACATCCAAACTCCCCGAGGGACTGAGTTGTTGGTCGGAGGGCTCTGGGGACCATGGTCTCGGGGAACATCTAGCTCAACTGGCATGACACTACTTATAAAGACAATGCTCTACATTCTACCTTGGTGAGTAGTGTCTGGGGTCTTAAAAGCCTGTGAGCGGCCATCTAAGATACTACACTGGTCTCATCCCTTCGGGAGCAAGGGAGAATGAAGAGAACAGGATACAACGAAAAGATTAGTCCAAAGGACTAACTGTCCACAGCTACCAAGACCTCCACCGGACTGAGTCCAGTACAGCTAGAAGGTGCCCGGCTAACACCACTGACTGCTCTGACCAGGATCACAACAGAGGGTTCTGGACAGAGCTGGAGAAGGAAGTAGAGCATAATTCTAACTCCCCCCCCCCCAAAAAAAAGACCAGATTTACTGGCCTGAAAGAGGCTGAAGAAACCTTAAGAGTGTGGCCCCCAGACACCCTTTCAGCTCAGAGGTTCACTGTTCAGCCTGGGAGTGGACAGCCCAGTAAAACTAAATGAGACTAATGAGGTACAGGAGTCCAGTGACAAGGGCCAGAAGGCAGAGGGGGAGTAGGAAGCTGATGATAAGGAACACAAGTTGAGTAAGGATACTGTTGATGTGTTGTGAGATTTTTAACCATTGTTATAGGGCAACATTTGCAGTAACTGTTAAATGGCAGGCTATTTTGTCCTGTAAGCCTTCATCTTGGGTGAGAATGGCAGCATAATTGGAAGAGCATAGTCAATGTCACTTAAATGTGTACGTAAAAAGTTTTGAAATGGTGTGTATCTTTGGCTATGTGTATTTTCACCAAAAAAAAAAAAAAAAAAGCTGAGAATTCAGAGGGTTAAAATGTTGTGGGGTTGTTAACCAAAGTCATAAAACAGCATGTGTACTACTGCTACATGAGAAACTGTTTGTTCTGTAAGCCTTCACCTGAAGTACAATAAAATATTTAAAAAAAAAACAAAAACAGTTTTTGACATGGGCAATTCTTCTGAAATGTGGTGGAACAAAGCAAGGTTCTAACGTAACAAATTTACTACATGTCTGTCATTTTGTCCTAATGTGGTGGCTTGCGTGTTGCCATTATGCTGGAAGCTATGCCACCAGTATTTCAAATACCAGCAGGGTCACCTTTAGTGGACATGTCTCATCGGAGCTTCTAGACTAATACAGACTAGGAAGAAGGACCAGGCAGTCTAGTTCTGAAATAATTGGCCAGTGAAAACCTTATGAATAGGAAGGGAACATTGTCTGATATAGTGCTGGAAGATGAGCCTCCCAGGATGGAAGGCACTCAGTATACAACTGGGGAAGAGTCACCTCCTCAAAGTAGAGTCAACAATGGGCTCAAACATAGCAATGACTGTGAGGATGGTGCAGTACTGGGCAGTGTTTTGTTCTGTTGTATATAGGGACTCTATGAGTCAGAATCAACTGGACAGCACCTAACCGAAACATCAAAGAATCAGACAAGGAAAGTTTATCAAATTAGTAAAATTGTTGAAGCAAGGTATATAGAAAATATTTAAATTTGAGTTCCTTGAGAGAAGATTCTGTAATGTATTCATCTTTTTTAATATTTGCAAAGCCAAAGACAGTGCCTACCTGAACTAGAAAGGTTATATGCACTCGGAATCAATGAGAGAATCTTGGGATCATTGATCACCACAATCGTTGTGAGCATTTTTAATCAGTCCTGTCTTTTCACTTAAGGTGCATTATGCAGTAATTTGTCAGACGAAGAATGTGACGCCCTTCCTCTTAAATTTGTCATTCCAGAGTAGTAGACTATATGATTCTCTGATTCAGAATGGCCAATACTAGTCCACTGCAGCTCAAATGCCTGGAATATCGATCTTTACATGTTCCATTTCATTTTTTATCACTTCCAATTTTCCTAGATTCATACTTCCTACATTCTACATTCTGATTATTAATGGATGTTTGCAGTTGTTTCTTTTCATTTTGAGTCATGCTACACCAGCAAATGAAGGTCCCCAAAGCTCTAATCTATCCATGTCATTAAGGTTGACTCTATTTTGAGGAGGCAGCTCTTTCCCCCAGTCATATTTTGAGTGCTTTCCAACCTAAGGGGATCACCTTCCAGCACTATTATCAGACAATGTTATGCTGTTATTTAAGGTTTTCACTGGCCAATTTTTTCAGAAGTAGACTGCCTGGTCCTTCTTCCTAGTCTGTCTTAATATGGAAGCTTTGCTGAAACCTGTCCATCATGGGTAACACTGCTGGTATTTGAAATACTGATAACATAGCTTCCAACGTAATAGCAACATGCAAGCCACAACAGTACAACAAACTGACAGACTACCCTGAAGGCACTGGCAAAAAACAAGTCTCCAGGAATTGATGGAATATCAACCGAGATGTTTCAATAAACAGATGCAGAGCTGGAGGTGCTCACTCCTCTATGCCATGAAATTTGGAAGACAGGCACCTGGCCAACCAACAGGAAGAGATCCATATTTCTGGCCATTCCAAAGAAAGGTGATCCAAGAGAATGCAGAAATTATGGAACAATATCTTTAATATCACATGCAAGTAAAATTTTGTATGTGATATGTCATTCAAAAGTGGTTGCAGTAGTACATCCACAGGGAACTGCCAGAAGTCAATATGGATTCAGAAGAGGACATGGAACAAGGGCTATCATTGCTGATGTCAGATGGATCTTGGCCAAAAGTAGAGAATACCAGAAAGAGGTTATCCTGTGTTTTATTGACTATGCAAAGGCTTTCAACCGTGTGGATCATAACAGATTATAGATAACATTGTGATGAATGGGAATTCCAGAATACCTAATTGTGCCCCTGAAGAACCTGTACATAGATGAAAAGGCAGTTGTTCAAACAGATGAAGGGGATACTGCATCGTTTAAAATCAGGAAAAGTGTGCGTAAGGGATGTATCCTTTCATTATATTTATTCAATCTGTATGTCGAGTAAATAATCCGAGAAGACGGACTATATGAAGAGTAATGGGGCATTAAGATTGGGGAAGGACTCATTAACAACCTGAGATATGCAGGTATCACAACTTTGCTTGTTGAAAGTGAGGAGGACTGGAAGTACTTACTGATGAATATCAAAGACTACATACATCATTCAGTATGGATTACACCTCAACATAGAGAAAACAAAAATTCTCACAACTGAACCAACATCATGATAAACAGACAAAATATCAAAGCTGTCAAGGATTTCATTTTACTTGGATCCACAATCAACACAATAGAAGTAGCAGTAAAGAACTCAAAAAATGTATTTCATTGGGCAAATCTGCAGCAGAAGTCCTCTTTAAAGTGTTCAAAAGCCAATAGATAAGTGGTAACTTTGGTGAAGGGTAAGACAGTACACAAATCTGGGGAAGCCAGCACAACTTGTACAAGAAAAGGTCATGGAAGCTCCATAGACACATCCAGACTCCCTGAGGGACTGAATTGCTGGGCAGAAGTCTGTGGGGACCATGGTCTTGGGGAACATCTAGCTCAATTGGCATAACATAGTTTATAAAGAAAATGTTCTACATTCTACATTGGTGAGTAGCGTCTGGGGTCTTAAAAGCCTGTAAGCAGCCATCTAAGATACTTCACTGGTCTCACCCCTTCTGGAGCATGGGAGAATGAAGAAAACAAGATACAAGGGAAAGATTAGTCCAAAGGACTAATGGACCAAAACTACCATGGCCTCCACCAGACTGAGTCCAGTACAACTAGATGGTGCCCATCTACCACCACTGACTGTTCTGACAGGGATCACAACAGATGGTCCTGGACAGAGCTGAAGAAAAATGTAGAACAAACATCTAACTCACAAAAAAAGATCAGACTTACTGGCCTGACAGAGACTGGAGAAACCCTGAGAATATGGCCCCTGGAAACCCTTTTAGCTCAGTAATGAAGTCACTCCTGAGGTACCCTTCAGCCAAAGATTAGACAGGCCCATAAAACAAAAGGAGACTAATGGGGCACAACAGCCCAGGGACAAGGACTAGAAGGCAGGAGGGGACAGGAAAGCTGGTAATAGGGAACCCAAAGTCGAGAAGGGAGAGTGTTGACATGTCGTGGGGTTGTTAACCAAGGTCATAAAACAGTATGTATACTAACTTTAATGAGAAACTATTTGTTCTGTAAAACTTAATATAAAGTACAATAATAAAAAATAAAGTGTTGAAAAGCAAAAATGTCACTTTGAGGACTAAGGTGGACTTGACCCAAGCCGTAATGTTTTCAATTGCCTCATACACGTGCGAAGCTAGACAATGAATAAGGAAGACTGAAGAAGAACCGATGCTTTTGAATTATGGTGTTGATGAAGAATATTGAATATACTACAGAATGTCAGAAGAATGAACAAATCTGTCTTGGAAGAAGTACAGCCAGAGTGCTCCTTGGAAGCGAGTGTGGTGAGACTTCATCTTACATACTTCAGACATGTTATCAGAAAAGACCAGTCCCTGGAGAAGGACATCATGCTTGGTAAGGTAGAGGGTCAGCAAAAAAAGAGGAAGAGCTTGGACAAGATAGGTTGGCACAGTGGCTGCAACAATGAGCTCAAACATAACAATGATGGTGAGGGTGGCACAGGACAGGGCAGTGTTCTGTTCCATTGTCTATAGTGTAGTTGTAAGTTGAAATCGATTGTATGGCACTTAACAGTAACAACATTATTCTTATATATTCTGCTGTCATTCCTGGTGTTTTTTTTTTTTTTTTTTTTTTTAACTTCTACAAGTTACATTGTTTGTTGTAAATAGTTTATATGTTTCTTTCAATTCTAATGTTTTATAATTTCAGAAGAATATAGTGTCTCTTAATTATTTCACACACTAATACCTGTAATCAACCCATATTTAACTTAGGCTTGTAAAAACTTATTTTTATCAACTTTGTTCAAATTAATATGTATAATAATTGAGAGGAACAAAACAGAGTTGAGAACAACAGTGCCAGAATACCACTCACGCTTACATAATTGTGACAAGAAAAAGGGCAACAACAAAATCTAAAGCTCACATCTAAAAACCAGATGAGAAAGATCAGTAACGCGTGTGCGTTTCTAAAGATTTTATGGAAAGCTGGCAAGATGCACTTGCTTCTTGTAGGAGGACAAATAATTACCTACAAGAGAAAGTTAGGCACACTATTGCCAACAGTTGTATTTGGGTTAGGCCACTTCCTTAGAATTTGAAGGAATAATGTTTACTAAACACTTTTCACGTGCCAGGAACTCTGAGGAGTCACAATGGGAGGAAAAATACTCTTTTCCCATTTTATGAATTTGTCAACTACAGATTCAATTACGCACAATTTTCATATTGGAGTTCAAAAATAATCAAATAGCAATTTCACATGCTTCATAGATTTATATTTGTTATACACACAAATGCATGGACATATGCACACAGAGAACATCACGGAAACATTAGTTATTTTATGGTGAATCCTTCCTCAACAAAATGTAATCTCGGAGCCAAAATTCTGTGCTAAAAAATATAATGCCTTCCTGAAAGGAGGAAAATGACAGTCATTTCCGTGTCAATGCATATAGTTTCTGCACTTCTTATTATTTGGGTTCATACCTTTGATTGTGATCTTATTTTTCGATGTATCTTACCTCATAATCTGGTCAGAGTTAAGGAGGATTAAGACTGCTCACTCATCAGGTATATCATCCTTTGATATTCTTTCAACAATGACTGGAGAAGAAGAATCTCAGCCAAATAGACAAAGGGACATTCAATTACATCTATACAGTTGTAATAATTGATTCTTGAAAAATTACTTTTTATAATCCATTTAGTTCAATAAAATGTTGCAACAGCCTACCCTGAAAAATGCACTAGAGTAACTTTACTTTTAAGCTTCTATTATCTCTTGTATTATCTTAGAATTCCTTTATACCACCAGCTACCCCCTCATCACAGAAACAATCTATTTGTCCTAGAGAGTTATAGGAATTAGCCCAAAACAGGTCAGTCATTAGTCTTGTAAGTTACAAATTTCTTCCTTAGGGGATGGGTCAGTGGAGAGATCACTGGACGATTTACTGTCTTCTCTTAATATGAACTTTTTGCCAGAACTCAGTGTATCAAAACTTTTTTGCTTGCTTTGTGTATTAACATATCTCTTTATTTCTGAGGTGTCTAAAGTACACACCTCCTCTTCTAACTCAAAATCAGCTGTTAACAGGTTCTACGATTTTACTTACTCCCTTTCCCATTTCATACTTTCCTCAATGTTATAATCCTACCTGTTACATCATGAAATGTGTCTATCGACATGATTTTTGATTAAGAAAAAATCTCAGTCCTTGCTATTTTATTTCCTTATTGTATCACATAGAGGACTAACCATCTACTCTCCAATGGAGATACGGTCTTTTGAATATATTGCGTCAATTTTATAATTTCTACAGAACCAGAAAACTGCCAGTTCATACATCCATCTTCCATTTATTTATGAATCAATAGTATTGTATAGTTTAATGGTACTAAAGCAGCTAGCAAACAAGAATAGCGTTGATGTGTCTAGTATTGATTGACTCATGTCACAATCTGCCATGAGAGAAAAAACGGCTAAAATTATATGTCTGGTGTAAAAATAGGAGTAACTGGAAAGAAAAAAAAAAAAAAAAATCTTTATTTGTTTTGTTGTTATTTCCATGAGGAGACTGTCAATTTTGCTTTTTCCTCATAGATAAGGATTCAGTTTTACCAACACAACTTCTGACTCTCAACTGAAGGCAAAATTTCCCTATGGCACAATCAAGGCAGTTAATCTTAAAGTCCCTGGAAGGCAAGTTTTCTGGATTCTATCTCTGCAGCAGCAGTGTGAGGAGCAAAAATATCATATTTCCACCACACACAAATGGTGATTTCACTAATTATTTAAATCCAACTTCCAGTTGGCATACACCAGTATGCTCAAGAGAGTCTGCTTCAACTTATTATTTGCAAACTACACTCTCTTATGCCAGATAATATTTGAGATGTTTCCATCAATGTGAATTGAAATAAAGGATATCACTTTCTTTCTTTGATAAATATATTTTTATCACATTAATATTTAAATATCGATTTGATCTCTTAGCAAAATAGGGTGTGTAATGAAATGGGGGACAAAAGCAAAGTGCTGAAATTTCTAGCTCATAGTTGGAAGCAAAGGTAAGAACAAGTGCAAATGTACTATTCATACTCCCGAACTTTTGAAATACCTACACTGAAATGTTAAGAACACTGTATAATATTCATAGATAAATATTTGATAGTGAGTATACTAGAAAACTATTTTGAGTTTTTTCAATATTCTAATAAAAATCCAATAGTCTTTTTTTATATATATATTTAATAAGGCTTTTTGTTGAATTTTTACTTGAAAAATCCGAAAAGGTTTTATGTTACTCCATATTGACTTTGGCAATTTTATATAAATTTAGCATATTTAAACATACACTATTTTATTTATTACATACAAGGCTTAACGCTGATTTCTCTTGAGTATAGAGATGCAATTAAGTAAATATAGGGGTCTCAAGTAAATGCTCTAGGCAACTTGGTACTAGACAGAACATAAGATTTTTTTTTTAAGCTCCACAGTGTTATTATCAGTGAGTGAGTGTGTGTGTGTGTATGTGTGATATGAGATCAAACTTAAGGTCTATAAAAGGGACAAAATTTTAGCATATACAGTGTAACTAGATACTATTTACTGGTAGATACCATAAGAATTGCTTTGTCATTATACATTGATTGTTTCAAATGAACTCCGTGATCCATTAGCACGTAATACATCAATGACATGGCGTTTGAACCCCTGCAAGTTTGCTTAATCCCATATATTTTAGAACCAATAGCATCTCTAGCAATATTTTCACAGACTAACACTAGGGAACATAAAAGCATATGCTTGTATGTTCCTTGTTTTAGTGGACACTAATTGTTCTCTGACCCAGCACCCATCTGCCTGAATTTCTCCCTCTTTTCCCCTGTATTCTGACAACTTCTCTCTTCCAAGCAATGACCGTGTGGGGCCTGGAGAACAGGTTTTTTTCTTCTTACATGACCCTGCCCTGAGTACAGTTGATTAAATCAGAATCTCCTGGGGTTAGTCGATTTGTTTGTTTGGCACAAACGTCTAGACCTGTTGGAAATCTCTCCAGGAAGAGAAAGCATCCTTGTTGTGTGAGAGAATGATGTTAGTGGGCAGAGGCCACAATAGAATTCAAGGCCCCATTTCTAGTTAACATTGAGTCCCAGTGGCAAAGACACCCTCCCTCAGTTTATTTTTTGAAACTCTCCATCAATTACATAAAATAACATAGCTTTTTGTAGCCCCAATTCGTTCTGAATTGGATTCCAATCACTTACAAATAAGCTAACATGATTTTCAGGTGTCAGATGTTGAATAAAATGTGTATTGATTCTGTGAGGTCCAGTATTCTTTGCATAACAAATAGTGAGAAGCTTTTCGGATTTGAGACTATTAAGAAGAAAAAAATTAGTTGGAAAAATAGAGCAATGCTAGAGAATTATTTAAATACTATTTAATTTTAATTAACATAAACTAAAAGAAAAAAGTAACAGCATATTTCAAGCATCTCAGCTATAGATTATCTAACATGTTTTATTAGCACCTTTTTTTCACCTACCAAATGTGAATTGAGAGCCTACTAAGTGTAGGTACTATCCTAGACCCTAGCTACACACAGTGATTAAGCAAACAGTTCCGTAGCCTGCTGGGTATATATTTGTGGTGGTGATGTTGGTGGTTCAGGGTTTTCAAACAATATAAAAAGAAACCTAACTATTTCAGGGAAGAATATGTTCTATGAAAAATAATATAAAATAGGCAATTTGCAGCGAGTAGGAAGATAGTGATAGTTTACATAGAATGTATGGCAAAAATTGTTGGTTACTGACACAAAACTTATTGTTAATTTCTTCATTAGTTAAAGCCCCCTGATTTAATATGTCATAGTAATGTGCCAAGCTTAAACATTATATTTTACCAATTTACTTTGTCATGAGGCTAAGTTTGGACCAATGAGATATATTTGGAAACATTATGTGGGGCTACTGGGAAAGCTGATTTGAAACAACTCGTTTAGGCCCTCCTTGCTATGAAGTGAACTTTAGAATAGAGCCTATCCATTAAGATAATTGAGCAGAAAGGCAGAACTAGCCATCATCTCAACCCTACACTGCCTACTTATTTTATATGTGAAATTCACTTTTTATTCATTTCTCCGTTACTTATGTGGGTTTGTTTCCTTGTTTTGGTTTTAGGCAGCCAAAATCAATCCTAACAGGTGTTTAGGACAGTTGTGTCTGAAAATAAACTACTTAAGCTAAGACCTACATGTCAAGAAGGATCCAGCCTAATGAAGAACTGAAGAAATTATCATTAATGCAGGAAGTTTTTGTCACATGGAACAAGGAACATTGCAATGTGGATTCAGAGAGGTAAGCATAGGCAATATGGACCACCATTAGAAATTCATGTTTTATTTTTACTTATACAGAAACCAGTGATAGAGGAATTGATGGACTTCAAGAGAATGACATGGCTTGCGTCATGTTTAATAAAAATTATGTTACTTGTTATGTGGAGATATGATTGTATAGGGGCAAATGCACGTGTGAAAGCCAAAAAGTACATTAGGGGGATACTGCAGCAGTCCAACAGAGTCAATATGGTGGTAGAGTGTAGTAAAAGAAAAACAACAACAAAACAAACACGTACAAACACTTTATGCTATATTAAGTTAATATTGCAGACCATTAGTAGGTACTGAAATTAAAAGATCAAAATATTTCATCTTCATTAATTTCCTCATTATTCCTTCCATCTTCAAGTCCTTATTAGAATGAGAACCTGTGTCAAATATGATATTTATTTTTCCTAACTAAGATTATTATCTAACAATGGGATTCAAACATTGCTTCATATATCACTCTGGGTAAATGTTAGGTTTAAAGGGAAATGCACATAATTGGTTTCTCTAAAACCGACAAATAGCTGAGAGGGGGTGGGCCAGAATATACGAGATCATATAAACTCAAAGAATTAAAAAACATAATCAAAGCTCATGATTTTATGATTATTCAGCAAATAGATCCATGCAAACTATGGTGGTTGATATGACTTTAGGCAAGTAAAACTCTATTATTGTAATGTTAATAAACAATGGCTATGCCATAGGAGTCCCTGGGTGGGACAAATGGTTAAGCGCTCGACTACTAGCTGAAAGACTGATGATTCAAACCCACCCAAGAGACTCCTTGTAAGACAGGCCTGGCGATCTGCTTCTGAAAGGTCACAGCCTTGAAAATCCTATGGAACATTTCTACTCTGCACACATAGGGTCGTCACGAGTTGGAATCTACTCTAGGGCAACTAACAATGGCAACAATTTATTTTGTAAAAAATGTGCAGTAAATGTACAAAAATCACTCTCTTACCTTTCACATACGTACTCTATATCCCATGTTGCTGTTGTCAGGTGTCATTAAGTTGGTTCCAACTCATAGCGAGCCTACGTACAACAGAATGAAACACTGCCCGGTCCTGGGCCATCCTCACAATCATTGTTATGCTTGAGCCAATTTTTGCAGCCACATGTCAGTCCAGCTTGTTGAGGGTTTTCCTCTGTTTTGCTGACCCTCTACTTTACCAAGCATGATGTCCTGCTCCAGGGACTTGTCCCTCCTGATAACATGTCCAAAGTATCCCATAGGTCTGAATTCATTCTGGGGCTTTGAAGTACAGGAATGGCTTGGAACAGAAGATTATTATCTATCAGGAAAGATTCAGAGCAAGGAGTACTTATGATTAAAGATACTGCAATTTTTTTTTTTTTTTTAAGAAGTCAAGCTTACTTGTCTACAAAGAACTGTAAGGGGCAATAGAGCATAGTACCATAAAGCATATATAATAGTGTGGCTCTCCTCTCAGACCAATGTAGGCTTGAAGTCAGTCACTGCCATTTACAAGCTGGGTATCATTAGGGAATTTTATTAAATTATCTAACCCTAATTTCCTTATTTGCAAAAGAAATATAATAATAAACCCTAATTAATAATGCTGTTGTAAAGAGATGTTAGCTACATAGTAAGAGCTCAGTAAATATTAAATTATTATCTCTTTATCCTCTCTTATTGAGTACACTTCCTTGAAGTGGTCTTAGAGTGAATATAAGTAATAACATAAAATTCTAAGTTATGCAACTCTAAAAGAGCAGCAGGTATTCTGTTAAGTAGAACTTAGTGAAGAAGAGAGAGGACTCTTTACTTTCATCTTTTCCCAAAATTGCAAGAAAAATAAAAGACGAAACAAAAACAAACATTACAATCTCACCCACACAACAAACAAAAGAAAACAAACAACAAAAGCAACAAAATCTTGCTAGATAGAGCACAAAGGGCAGCTTAGAAACAAATAGACCATGCTGTGTAGACAGGATAATAAAGAAAACCAAGAAGGGGATTTTGATAGGAGTAGGATTATATCCACATTCTTATGGAATCCCCTCCGCTTTGTCAATGATGAACAAATGTCCATAGAGTAAATTCAACATTGTTTGTTATTTGATAGTTTTAAAACAGCCAGAATTATTTATAATGTTAGAGTTTACTCAACTGATCAACCTAAATTACATTTTATTCTCTTTATTCTGTATGGGTGTGTGTGTGTGCGTGTGTGTGTGCATGTGTGCATCTGTGTGTGTAGACTGAATGCAATTTAATATATGTTAAATGTATGATAGAAAAGAGCAAATGCAATTTTTCTAAGTAAAAATACAGTATGAAGAAGTATAGAGATTCCATCCCATATTATCAGCTTTTCATTTCTACAGCACTAAAAATGCTATGACAAAATGACTAACTTATATTTTCAGGAAGATAATGAGAATAAGAAGATTATTAAGTTTAATAATTAATTTTATTCACAAAGACAAAAAGTTTTGATCACAGAAAGTATCATTAACCAAAAATAATGGAAAGTTCTTATAATTTCCACTGCTGGATGATTTTATTAATTTAGCACTTTATGGATTTCATTATTGGAATCACATATATAAAAAAACAGACTGAGATATTTATTGTATTTTGGGGAAATGAAAGTTATTATTTTTATTATTTATTATCTCTTCAAGTAAGTTGTAGAATCTTGTAATTTTAGAAGCTCTATATTTCCAGTCCTCTTTGGGCTGCCACAACTTGAGGTTTGACTACATCACAAATGACTGGATCTCTACAGTCCTACATCCATAGAAAGAACTGTTAGTTGTATCTGTTAATCATGTGAGTACAATTTGATTTCAGGTATTGTGTGACAGGTGTGTGCCTGCAGAGTACAGCATCCAGTTGACAAGAAGTATTTTAAAATTAAAATGTATTTTATGAGTATTGTTCTTTGGAACTGAACACAATGTTGCAATTTTTTGAACACAAACTTGAATTCTTACCAGCTAGACATTTTTTATCTTTAAACTGAATTCATTTGTACTTTATCTTTCAGATACAACAGATAGAACAACGATTTGTGCAAACTGCTGAGCACTGGGTCACTCTATTTTTTTTTTAAGTTACTTAGGTGTCCAAGATCAGCAATAGTGATATAGCTTCATTTTTTAAATAATTCAGCATAACAATATACATCCAGGGAAATGCTAATCTTTTCCCTGGTGATAGTAAGACCTTATATATAAAGTCTGTTTTAAAGTGTAAAATAATTTTCCATAAATTTTCTCATCTGGACCTCAAAGCCACTACCATGTAGTGCCATTTTATAAATAAGGAAACTGGCTTATACATCAGTTAAAGGAAATGCCAGGTGATGTGATTAGTAGATAGTTGAGTCTTATCATAATGTAATTTCAAAGGCCAACTTTTATAGAAATAGATCACCAGGTCTTTCTTTCTAGTCTGTCTTAGTCTGGAAGCTCCACTGAAACCTGTACTCTATGGGTGACCCTGCTGGTATTTGAAATACTGGTGGCAAAGCTTTCAGAATCACAGCAACACACAAGCAAGCCACCACATTACAACAACTTGACATATAAGTGGTAGAATTAAGATGCATTGATAATTACTTTTTTTTCAACAACATATACGGCAACCACACAAGTGGACCCCACCAGATAAATAGAATACACAGGAATCAAATGGACTACATCTGTGGAAAGGGACGATGGAAAAGCTCAATATCATCAGTCAGGACAAGGCCGAAGGTGGACTGCAGAATAGACCATCAATTGCTCATACGTAAGCACAAGTTGAAACTGAAGAAAATTAGGGCAAGTACACAGGAGCCAAATTACAACCTTGAGTATATTCCACCTGAATTGAAGGACAATCTCAAGAATAGATTTGACACATTGAATGCTAATGACTGATGTCCAGATGAGTTGTAGTAGGGCAACATAGAGGAAGAAAGTAAAAGATCATTAGAAAGATAGGAAAAAAAGAAAAGACCAAACTGGATATCAGAAGAGACTCTGAAACTTGGTTTTGAACTTTAAGTAGCTAAAGCAAACTGAAGTAGAGGAGCTGAACAGAAGATTTCAAAGACCTCTTTGAGAATATAAAGCATTATAATGATATGTGCAAAGTCCTGGACTTAGAAAACCAAAAGAACATGCTCAGCATTTCTCAAGCTGAAAGACCTGAAGAAAAAATCCAAGCCTCGAGTTGGAATATTGAAGGTTTCTGCAGGGAAAATATTGAATGATGCAGGTGGAACACAGAGTCACTGTACCAAAAACAATTGGTTGTCATTCAGTCATTTCAGGAGATCGCATATGATCAAGAAATGATGGTATTGATGGAAGAAGTACAAGGGGCACTGAAGGCCTTGGTGAAAAACTAGGCGCCAGGAATTGACAGAATACCAATTGAGATGTTTCAACAAACAGAAGAAATGCTACAGACACTGACTCGTCTATGTCAAGAAATTTGAAAGACAGCTACCTGGCCAACTAACTGGAAGAGATCGATCTATATTTGTGTCCATTTTGAATAAAGGTGATCCAACAGAATGCGGAAATTATCTAACAATATCATTACTATCACACACAAGTAAAATTTTGTTGAAGATAATTCAAAAGCGGTTGCATCGGTACATTGACAGGCAACTGCCAGAAATTCTAGCCAGATTGAGAAGAGGACATGGAACAAAGGATATCATTGCTGAAGACAGATGGAACTTGGCTGAAATCAGAGAATACCAGGAAGATGTTTTCTTGCATTTTATTGATTATGCAAAGATGTTCTAATATGTGGATCATAACAAATTATAAATAACATTGCAAATAATGGGAATTCCAGAACACTTAATTGTGCTCATGCAGAACCTGTACGTAGACCAAGAGAGAGTCAAATAGAACAAGGGGATATAGCCTAGATTAAAATCAGGAAAGTTGTGCATCAAGGTTGTATCCTTTCACCATACTTATTCAATCTGTATGCTGAGAAAATAATCCTAGAAGCTGGACTCTATGAAGAAGACTGGAGCACCAGGATTGGAGGAAGACTCATTAACAATCTGCAATACGCAGATGACACAACCTTGCTTGCTAAAAGCAAAGCGGACTTGAAGCACTTACTTATGAAGATCAAAGACTACAACTTTCAGTATGGATTATGCCTTAACAAAAAGAAAACAAAAATCTTCGCAACTGGGCCAATAAGCAACAAAATGACTATCAGAGAAAAAGATTGAAGCTGTCAAGGATTTAATTTTACTTAGATCTACAATGAATGCCCATGAAAGTGCAGTCAAGAAATCAAACAATGCACTGTATTTGGGGAAATCTGTTACAAAAGACCACTTAAAAGTGTTGAAAAGCAAAAATGTCACTTTGAGGACTAAGGTATGCCTGACCCAAGCCATGGTATTTTCAGTCACCTCATATGCATGCGAAAGCTGGACAATGAATAAGAAAGACAGAAGAAGAATTGATGCCTTTGAATTATGATGCTGGTGAAGAATATTGAATATACCATGGACTGCCAGAAGAAGGAACAAATCTGTCTTGGAAGAAATACAGCTAGAATACCCCTTAGAAGCAAGGATGGAGAGACTACGTCTCACATACTTTAGACATGTTATCAGGAGGGATCAACCTCTGGAAAAGGACGTTATGCTTGGTAAAGCAGAAAGTCAGCAAAAAAGAGGAAGACCTGCCACCCTACCCCTGCACAGGGCCAAGCACTGTGCTGTGAGCCCACCCTTTGCACCCCTGCCCTTCCACCCCGCACCTCCATTCCCCACAGCTTGTCCCCTCTGCCATTGGCCAAGGCAGAGAACCACCTCTCTGCCCAATGGCAGGTGTTGCAGCCAGCTAACTTGTACCCTGACTGGTGGGTGATGGGGAGGCTGGAGGACGATGAGTTACTGCACTTGGTGATGGGTGACCCCAAACCCTAGTGATGCCACTTTCTTGGCAGCCCCTCTCCCTGTGGCACAGGTCCACCAGAAACTGCTGCAGACCCTAGGGTCATTTTGGTTCACCCCCTCTGAAGGTGTCAGGGGATGCAGTCTACACCCCCCAAGGCCCTCTCATGACACCACTGCAAGGCAACTTTGATTACTCTTAACCATTCCTATTGGACATTGTGTTGGAAGTTATATATATAAATTATTTCCAGTAAGTGAGTGATAGATACATTTTCCTCTTAACATCCTTTTTTTTTTTTTGGCCTAAAATAACACATTAATTCTTTTATTATAATAAATCTATAGATGTTATACTGATTAGTCATGCTGACATATACATAGAATCATATGCCTAAATCTAATTAAAGTTAAAAAATTCATTCTCTCAGCAATCCTAATAAGTCATTTATATATATGACTTCCAGTACAATGTCAGATAGGAGTGATGAGAGTAGACAAGGTTGCCTTTTCCCTGATCCTAGGAGATAATTCACTATTATAAAGTTAAGTCTGCTTTTTGTAGATAGCCTTTATCACGTTAAGTTCTAATCACTTCCTTGATGGCTGAGTTGTTTTTTGTTTTTCTTTTAAATCAAAAATGAATGTTAAAATTTGTCAAATGCTCTTGGTGCAGCTATTGACAAAATTATAATTTGTTGTTGCTTTTAATTTAGACTGTTAATTCAGTAAATTATATTGACCGATTTTCAAATGTTTAATTGACCTTGCATATAGCGATAAAATTACTTGGATGTGATGTATTATTTTTTTTTTTTTGCATATTGTTGTGTGTGATGTAATGATATTGTTTTACTGATTTATTGATGATGGCTTTTGTTTGTTTTGTTTTTTGTTTTTTTGTCTATGTTCATGAGGGATACTGATGTTGTTTTTATATGTAATGCTTACCTCATACGATGAGTTGGGAAGTATCCCCTCCTCTTCAATTTTCTGGAAGAAATTGTATAGAATTGGAGTTATGTTTTCATTAAATGTTTGTTATAGTTTTCCTGTAGTTACATTGGATGGAGAAGTTAAACTACGAACTCTTATGTCTTAATAGATAAAGGCTTGCCCTGTATCTACTTTGTTTTGAGTAAGTCTTGGTATTTTGTGTCTTTGAAGGAATTGATACATTTCATCTAAGCTGTTGAATTTATGTGTATCAAGTTGTTTGTAGTATTTCCTTATTATCCTCATTCTGTCCATTGGGTTTGTCATGACATTTCCACTTGTGTTCCTAGTATCGGCAATTTGTGACTTCTCTCTGTTTCTTGCTCACTCTGGCTAGGAGTTTATTAATATTATAGATCCAAAGAAAAA
The DNA here is from genome assembly GCA_030035585.1 of Dugong dugon. NCBI lineage: Eukaryota > Metazoa > Chordata > Mammalia > Sirenia > Dugongidae > Dugong > Dugong dugon. The sequence continues at coordinate 35,062,231 of CM057460.1, read as the reverse complement.
TTTTGGATTTCATTGTTTTTTTTCTATTTTCTTTTTGTTTTCAATTTTCTTGACTTCTGCTCTTATATTATACTTTTTGTTCTTGCTGTTTTATTTTTATTGAGTTTTTGCTTTTTTTACTAGTTCCTTAAAATGGAATTAGATTATCTATTTGAGACCTTTCTTAATTTATAATATAGACAGTTAGTGATAGATATATTTCTCTCTAAACATCTTTTTAACCTGCACAACACAAATTTTGATAGTTGTCTTTTCAAAATATTTTCTAATTTTTCCAGTGGCTTACGCTTTTACCTATGGATTGTTTAGAGGTGTTTTGTTTAATTTCCAAATATTTTGGGGTGTTACAGATATCTTTATATTATTGATTTTTAGTTTAATTCTGTTATTGTCAGATGACATACTTTGTATGATTTCAAATCCTTTAAATTTGTTAAGGCTTGTTTTACAGCCAAGGTTATCGTCTACCTCAGTGAATGTTTTATGTGCATTTTAATAAAATTTGTATTCTGCTATTGTTGGGTGATGTGTTCTATGAATATTAATTAGACCAAGTTGGTTGACAGAATTATACAGGTTTTTGATAGACTTTTTCATTATCTACCTACTATTCTATTGGCTATTGCAAGAGGTGTGTTGAAATCTCCAGTTGCAAATTTGTCTATTTCTACTTTTAGTTCTATTGCTATTTTCCTTGTGTTTTGAGTCTCTGTTGTAGTTACATACAAATTGAAGATTGTTATGATTTCTTAACTAAATGGCCAGTTTATCATCCAACAATTGTATTTTGTTATTTTTTAAATTTCTAACGTATTCAATGGACTATTGTTCGTAGATTTTATTTATCTGATGAGAAAATCTCTCTCGCCATTCATTTCAAGAAGTTCACTCTTACTTCAAGGGCAATGGTAATAAGAGCTGGTACTGTCTTTTCCTTTGAGAATATTGAGAGTTCTTCCCTTTTTCAAATAATATATTAAAATCATATTGATAATGTGGATTTTCTGATTTTGTTTTGCTTTGTTTTAGCAGTCAATCAAGCTAAGTAAGTTCAGACTACAAGTTGTAGCTCATCTCTATAGGCAGACTTGAGTGGTCGTTTATACTGTAGTTCAGTTCTCAAAGCATCTAGTACGCAGCTCGTGACTTTTTCCATTCATGTGCAGCTCAGGGATGATCGTGACATTGGGATCAGTTTATACATAAATTTAGAGGATGCTCTTTTCCAGTTCCCAACTCCTTCAGAACTCAGGAGCCTCTTTTTCTGGTATCTTTTGTCAGAAAAATGTATTTATCTCAGGGTTTTAGCCCCTTGCACTGTTATGCACTTCCATGTAACTGCTTCAGAAGCAGCAAGTGAAAAGTGAGAAAAAAAATAACAGACAGAAGGGATTTAGGCGTCAGTGCAGCTGCCATTGTTGTCTTCTCTGCCATATCAGTGGTGCTTTAACATTAGGGGTGTTTGTGCAGAAAAAGAAGGGATTCTTCCTCCTCCCATACTCTATGTCTCACAGAGACCTTTTCCTGCAGACTTTTGGGTAGAAAGAGATCATTTAACTCACAGTGTTTACTGTCTGAACCTATCAGCAGTTCCAGGATTTGGCTACCGTCTAGTTATCTATTGCTTCTATTACAGAAATACCACAAGTGAGTGGCTATAACAAACAGAGATTTCTTTTCTGACAGTTTAGTGGGATAGAATTTTGAATAAAGGCACCGGCAGTAGAGGAAGGATTTCTCTCTGTCTTTTGGCTCTGGGGGAATATCCTCCTCTCTTTTCAGCTTCTGCTCCTAGTTTTCTTGGTGATCGTTATGTGGTCTGGCATCTGTCTTCCCCCATCTCTGCTTCCTTGCTGTTTGCTTAATCTGCTCTTTTATATCTCAAAAGAGATTGATTTAAGTAAGACATATCCTACACTAATATTTGCCTTATTAACATACTAAGGAAAACCCTGTTTCCAAATAGGATTATAATCACAGTTGTAGTTGGATTTACAGCTTATATTTTGGGGGGACACAATTCAATCCATAACAGCTATCCTTAAATTAAAAATAGGATGTATAAGGGCCCAGAAGACTCACAGTAGTACTTGTCATTCTTCAAGATGTGATGATTCAATCCATTCTATCTGCTATTAACTTATTTTTTCAGAGTCCTCGGGTAGTTTCCTCATACATTTAGTCCAGAATATTTAGTTGTAATTGGTGGGAGAGATAACCTATAGTGTGCTAACTCTATCAAACCAGTATAGAATTTAGAAGGTGAAATTCTATTTTTCATGGACTGAATTGTGTACCCCCAAAATATCTGTCAGCTTGGCTGGGTCATGATTCCCAGTATTGTACGATTGTGTAATCTGATGTGATTTCCTTATGTGTTGTAAACTCCGTCACTATGATGAGGTTACACTGATGACATCTACAAGATTGCATAGTGTCTTAATCCATTCTCTTTTGAGATGTAAAAGAGAGAAGTGAACAGAGACACATGGGAACCTCATACCACCAAGAAAACAGTGCCGGGAGCAGAGCGCATCCTTCGGACCTGACGTTCCTGTGCAGAGAAGCTCCCAGCCCAAAGGAAGATTGACGACACAGACCTTCCTCCAGAGCCATCAGAGAAAGCATTCCCCTGGAGCTGAATTTGAACTTGTAGCCTACTGGACTGTGAAAGAATAAACTTCCCTTTGTTAAAGTCATCCACTTGTGGTATTTCTGTTAGAGCAGCACTAGATGACTAAGACACTATTGATTCAAATATTATGTAGAATGGACCCAATACTAATCAATTAATAAATTCTGAGGACAATACTATGAATAAAATGCTTCATTCTTGTAATTCTATTAGTAAAATCTATGATAAATATAGAATCCAACAAATACCTATTAAAAGTTAACAAAAAATAAACTCATCTTAAAAGCATCATATAATAATTTTATCAAAGAGTACATATTTGAGTTTTCAGTCCTATCATCAGCCTAATCAAACAAACAAAAAAAAAAACGGTTGCCATCTAGTTGATTCCGTCTCATGGTAACCCTATAGGAAAGAGTAGAACTGCCCTGTACAGTTTCCAAGGAGTGCTTGGTGGATTCAAACTGCCAACCTTTTGGTTAGCAGCTGTAGTTCTTAACCATTATACCACCAGGGTTTCCATCATCAGTCTAGCACATAATTAATTACTCCCAACATACATTTGCAATGCTCCCAACTGGTTGCTTCCTTTGCATTCATTCTCCATCTTTTCTACTTAGTTCTTTTCTGAAGGGAGCCGTCTAGCTTAATGAGCACATTAGTACCACACCAATAATTATTACCACCTCAGAAAATAATTGTATGAATTATTATAATAATTACCATGTACCAAGGGTCTTCTTTGTTCAGGAGCTATGCAAGGAACTTAATACACATCATCTCATTTAATCTTTACAACCGTGATATGAGATGAGACAAAATGTCTCATTTTACAGATGAGTACTAAAAAGCCCAATAAGCTGCTTGCCTAGGGTCACTAAACAAGTAAATGGAAGAGAGATTTTAAAGTTATTCTGCCAGATATCAGCCTCCTACCATTTAAAAAATGATTGTAATGACACTATGAATATTATCAAGCAAGTTTTATGAAAATGTATGCAGACAATGGAATTTTATTAAGACAAGATCATGAGTTGGAATGAAGATGAATTAAATGGATGTTGTATTTATAATGGATGGTAAGTTATACCTGGGGAGTATTTATAAAAGGAGTTTAGGGTGAGATTCAGAGGCTGCATAGTTAGAAGGACCAAATGAAGATGGGACAGAATAAGGCACAACAATATCATTATTATGATCAATTAGTTTTTAAATATAAAATAATATAAAATAATCAGAGAAGATAAATAGTTTCTGGATTATTTATCCAAATACATGCACTCAAAATCCTTGGGTACAAATGATTTGAATAAAAAGTACAATACACTTCCAAGACTTTGCCATATGCCCTGAGGTGAACATTTAAAGAACTGCATTAAGGCACACAAGGAATTGTGATATAACAAAGCAAATTAATCCCTAACAAAGTGAATAATATCATTAAGATCCAAAAAGAATGATTTATTCTCCCAGGGTGTCTAAAGAAACTCTCATTGGTAAATTCAAATACTACTGTTACATACTATTGTCAGCCTCAGAACTAAATTTTAAACATTTACATGAAAACATATATACATATGTGTGTGGGGTGTGTGTATGATTTCCATGTGTTATGACATTTGTTGTTAGTTGTTAGGTGCCTCCAAGTCGATTTCAAATTGTAGCAAACCAATGTACCACAGAACGAAACACTGCCTGGTTTCACACCATCCTCACAATCGTTGCTATACTTGAGCCCATTGTTGCAACCATTATGTCAATCCATCTTATTAAGGTTCTTCCCCTCTTTCACTGACCCTGTACTTTACCAAGCATGATGTCCTTCTCTAGGGACTTGTCCCTTCTGATAACACGTCCAAAGTACATGAGACAAAGTCTCCCCAGCTTCACTTCTAAAGAGGATTCTCGCTGTACTTCTTCCAAAACAGATTTGTTTTGTTCTTCTGGCAGTCCAAGGTATATTTAATACTCTTCGCCAACACCGCAATTCAAAGGCATCAATTCTTCTTCGGTCTTTCTTATTCATTGTTCAGGTTTTGCATGCATGTGAGGCAATTGAAAATACTACGGCTTGGGTCAGGCACACCTTAGTTTTCAAGGTGACATCTTTGTTTTTTTAACACTTTAAAGAGGTCTTTTGCAGCAGATTTGCCCAATGTCATACATCGTTTGATTTCTTCACTGCTGCATCTGTGGGCATTGATAGTGGACTCAAGTAAAATGAAAGCCTTGACAACTTCAATATATTCTCAGTTTAACATGATGTTGTTTGTGGGTCCAGATGTAAGGATTTTTGTTTTCTTTATGTTAAGGTGTAATCCATACTAAAGGCTGTAGTCTCTGATCTTCCTTAGTAAGTGCTTCAAGTCACCTTCACTTTCAGCAAGCAAGGTTGTGTCATCTGCATATTGTAGGTTGTTAATGAGTCTTCCTTCAACCCTGATGCCACATTAGTTTTCATATAGTCCAGCTTCTCTGATTATTTACATAGTATACAAATTAATAAGTATGATGAAAGAATAAACCCTGACACACACTTTTCTTGATTTTAAACCAATCGGTATCTGCTTGTTCTGGTTGCATGACTGCCTTTTGGTCCATGTACAGGTTCCTCACAAACACAATTAAGTGTTCTGGAATTTCCATTCTTCGCAATGATATCCACACTTTGTTATGATCCACACAGCGTGAATTTCTGGGAATTCGTTGTCAATGTACTGCTGTAATTGCTTTTGAATTATTTTCAGTGTAATTTTACTTGTGTGTGATGTTAATGATATTGTTCAAGATTTTCAGCATTCTGTTAGACCACCTTTCTTTGGAATGGGAAAAAATATGGATCTCTTCCAGTTGACTGACCAGGTTGCTGTCTTTCAAATATCTTGGTATAGACAAGTGAGCAACTCTAGTGTTGCATCCATGTGTTGAAACATCTTAATTGCTATTCTGTCAATTCCTGAAGACTTGTTTTCACTAATTGATATTGGGCTTCTTCCTTCAGTACCATCAGTCCTTGATCATATGCTACCACCTGAAATGGTTGAACATCGACCAATTCTTTTTGGTACAGTGATTCTGTGTCTTCCTTCCATCTCCTTTTGATGCTTCATGCATTGTTCAATATTTTCCCCATAGAATCCTTTGATACTGCAATGGAGGCTTGAGTTTTTTATTCAGTTCTTTCAGCTTGAGAAATGCAGAGCGTGCTCTTGCCTTTTGGTTCTCTAGCTTCAAGTCTTTGCCCATTTCATTATAATACATTACATTTTCTTCTCGAGCCACCCTTTGAAATCTTCTGTTCAGCTCTTTTACTTCATCATTTCTTCCTTTCATTTTAGCTACTTGACATTCAAGAGCAAGTTTCAGAGTCTCTTCTGACATCCATTTTGGTCTTTTCTTTCTTTCCAATCTTTTTAATGACCTTTTGCTTTCTTCATGTACAATGTCCTTGATATCATCCTACAAGTGGTCTGGTCTTTGGTCATTAGTGTTCAGTGTGTCAAATCTATTCTTGAGATGGTCTCCATATTCACTTGGGATATAACTCAAGGTCATATTTTTGCTCTTGTGGACTTTTTAAATTTTCTTCAACTTCAACTTGAACTTGTATATGAACAATTGACGGTCTGTTCTGCAGTCTGCCCTCAGTCTTATTTTGACTGATAATATTGAGCTTCTCCATTGTATGTTTCCACAGATGTAGTTCATTTTATTCCTATATATTCCATCAGGGGAGATTCACGTGTGTAGTCGGCGTTTATGTTGTTGAAAAAAGGTATTTTCCTTGAATAGGTTGTTGGTCTTGCAAAATTCTATCATGCAATCTCTGGAGTCATTTGTATCACCAAAGTTATATTTTCTAAATACCACTCCTTTTCTATGTTTCCAACTTTTGCATTCCAGTCATCAGTAATTATCAATGCACCTTGATTGCATGTTTGATCAATTTCAGACTGCAGATGTTGGTAAAAGTCTTCAATTTCTTCATCTTTTGCATTAGTAATTGGTGTGTAAATTTTAATAATAGTTATATAATTGGTCTTCTTTGTAGGCATGTGGATATTATCCAATCACAGACAGGGTTGTACGTTAGGATAGATCTTGAAATGATCTTTTCAATGCTGAATGCTATGCCGTTCCTCTTTAAGCTGTCATTCTCAGCATAGTAGACCAGTAGTAGACCATAGTAGACCAAAAATGACCAGTACTAGTCTATTTCAGATCAAGAATGCCTAGGATATAGAACCTTATGCATTCCATTTCATTTCTGACAACTTTCCTCACGGTATACGAAAATTCTACCAGTGAACCACCACCATCAAAATCATCCATAAAATTTATATCTTATATTTAAAAATAAATGTGATAATTTCACTTTTTAGCTGAATTGAACATATGCTAAAGGGTTAAGTTCAATTTTTAAAAATGGCTATTTAAGAAAGAGGGAGCCTTGTATGTACAGTGATTAAAGTGATCAACTGCTAACCGAAAGCTCAGAGGTTCAAAAATACCGTGGGCTCTGCGGGGGAAAGATGTGGCAGTCTGCTTCTGTAGAGATTTTCAGCCTTGAAAGCCCTGTGGGATCACTATTTGTAACTATTTTTTGACTCGATGGCTGTGGGTTATTTAAGGGAAAGAGTTAAATCTCATATACAATTTAGTCACAGTTACAGGTCTCTTATTATTAATTATTTCTGTTTCTCTCATTGTGGGCTGTTAATCATCATCATCATCATAATATTAAATGTATTTTATAGGTAAACTATTTCCAGGTTCTGTGCTAAGTGTGTTTTTATTTAGAATGGGGATAATGCTATGAGGTTGGTTTCCTATTTTACAAATCATGCAACTGGTGCTTAAAAAAAAAAGTAAACCAAACCTATTGCAGTCGAGTCAATTTCGACTCTTAGAGACCCTATAGGACAGAGTAGAACTGCCCCATAGCGTTTCCAAGGAGCAGCTGGTGGATTCAAATTGCCAAACTTTTGGCATTAACCACTGTGCCACCAGGCTCCATGCAACTGGTACTTAGAAAAAGTATAATTTCTTCCCATGTTGATACAGCTCATGAGTGACTTTCCTTGAATATAACTAAGCTATTTTAGACACAGCTTAAACTCCTAACCACTCAGCTGTAATACCTTCCAACTTTGTGACTACTGTATGTGTCTTCTTGACTGTTAATAAGAAACCTTGGTATAAATGCAGTATGGCTTTGTAAATAGAGTGTATGTTTTGAAAAAATGTGAAAACATTAGTGTAAATGAAATGACTCTTAGGATTGTAAACATTTGAACTCAGGAGTTTGTCTTTGTTATTTCTATCTTTTTATATAATAAGTTTGGGACTGCTCATTTATTACTGGCAAGATCTACATAGCTCCTGAGTCACTGCTTCCAACCTATATTTCATAACAGTTTACAGAAACCTCAAGTAGCTGTATAATGAGTGATGGTTTTTCACCTTGAACAATAAGCAAATTGGAACCCTGACTACCATATTATTTTTAAAACATCCCTCCTAGATTGATAAATAAATGAAATATTCTGTGAACATTAACTCAAAAGATATACTGTTACCTGAAGATGTCTAAAATATATTGTCAAATAATTAAATCAAATTGACAACTACGTTGTGTATAATATATAAAGCTCTATTTCTTTTTGCTTGTTATAATCCATTAAATGTTGAACAGAGATAGAATGAAGTCATTTTCTATGCACTGATATGGGAAAAACTTTGGGAAAAAAACCTTGTATTTTTTCAGGAATTACTGGATGGTAATATGAGGGGCCAAGAGCATTGTTCCCAAATGCCTGACTGTCTTAGGAAAAGTGCCAATCCATAACGAAGTTTCTGTCGATGCTAGAGAAACAGGGACAGTGTTGAGAATGTTTCATAAAGACTAAGTCTTTATGATTTTAAAAATTATCTTTATACTGAAATTGCCCTTTCTAATTTTTTTATATTTCTCTTAGGACATGATGGTGATAAATAAATCACTTTGTTTTTGTTTTTAATGTATTTACCCAGAAAAATAACAAATTCATGTGACTCTCTGGCTTTTCATTTTATAAATCGTTCAATATCCCAAAAGTCTAGGAATCACTATCCTAAAGAAACTATAAAACAGTCAGATGTGGCAACCAAAAATTATATTCATAATGTTACACAGGTCATGACCATATTTACGGTCATGAGTACACTTGGTTTCAGCTGAGGTCCAACCTGGAAGTTATATCATTCCCCTGAAACAAAAGGAATGTAAAATTTACCTTTCATTTTTACATCAGGGCCAAAAGCATAGTCACCGAAGAATGAGCTCGAAGAGTCACTAAATTGCAGGGTTACACACATAAAGCAGAAGTCATTTTCTTTTATTTTTCTAAGTGATTTTGGAAACCCTGGTGGCATAGTGGTTAAGAGCTATGGCTGCAAACTAGAAGGTCAGCAGTTTGAATCCACCAGGCGCTCCTTGGAAACCCTATGGAGCAATTCTACTCTGTCTTATAGGGTCACTATGAGTTGGAATCAACTGGACAGCAACGGGTTCTTCGGTTCGGTTCTTTGTTTAGTCATATAATTGCAGGAGTTCTGCATTTAAAACGCAGATTTAGAATAATTTCCCCCAAAATTGAATGTTTTTGTGTAAAGAAATAATCATTTATTTGATCACAGAGTCACAGAAAAGTCATTGCTGCAAGTAAAAAAACAAATGCATGAAAAAAATAATAATAATCATAGACCAGATCAGACCAGAGCAGAATGCATTCTGTTTTCTCTCTAAGGATTTAAATTGATCTTAAACCAAACCAAAAACCAAACCTGTTACAGTCTAGTCGATTCTGATTCATGGCAACTCAATGTAGGAATTTTTATTTAGTATCAAAAGAGCACTTTAGTTTATTATTATTATTTGTATTATATTTTCCTGCCTGTTATGAAACACAGTGTAATTGGTTTTGATGCAACAGTTTGTTCTATGACACTTGGGTGGAATTTGATGAAAGAAGTGTTGAGTTTAATGTCAACAGCACAATGTTCCTCCCAGCTGTCCAGCCCTCCTTAGTTCATGTGTCCAGCTGCTTCAACTGGGAAGTGATAACATTGACAGAATGGTACCTTGGAATTTCCTCAGCTGGCCAGGAGGATTGACCATTCAAGATACTTCAGGTGACCCAAATTTCCGGTCTTTCGGTTGATTTTATAGCCTCATATTGCATAAACGTCATGTATTTAAATAATATGGATCTGATTGAAATCATATGTTCGGGTTCTGAGTCTCCCTCTGTGACAAAACCAGCTTTATAAAAACTGGATGAAAATATGTTTAAAGATGTCTTTGATAAGTGAATTAGCGTGTCATGGCTGTTTCACTTATACAAATATCTTTCCATTACACAGTCTTTTGAAAATCCCATGTCTTCCAGTCACTGAAGATATGAAATGAATTCTACCTGGATTCCGGAAATTGTTAGGTTAATTTAAAAGTATAATAAGAGATTACATATCTATATGTTTTTGTTGTTAGATGCCTGCCAGTCAGTTCAACTCACAGTGACTCTGTGTAAAACAGAAAGAAACACTACCACGTCCTGCTACATCCTCACAATCATTGTTACGTTTGAGCCCATTTTGCAGCCACTGTGTATGTAAATCCATCTCAAGGAGGGCCTTCCTCTTTTTTGATGACCCTCTACCTTACCAAGCATGGTCCTTCTCCAGGGAATGGTCCCTCCTGATAGTATGTCCAAAGTATGTGAGACGAAGCTTGCCATCCTTGCTTCTAAGGAGCATTTTGGCTGTACTTTTCCAAGGCAGATTTTTTCATTCTTCTGTCAGTCTTTGGTATATTCAATACTCTTCACCAAAACCTATAATGCAAAGGCATCATTTTTCCTTTGGTCTTCCTTATTCACTGCCCAGCTTTCCCCTGTATATGAGGTGATTGAAAATTTCATTTGGATCAGTCACACCTTTGTCCTCAAAATGACAACTTTGCTTTTTAACAGTTTAAAGAAGTCTTTTGCAGCAATTTGCACAATGCAGCATGTAGTTTGATTTCCTGACAGGTGCTTCCATGGGCCTTGATGGTAGATCCAAGTAAAATGAAATATTTGACAATTTCAATATTTTCTGTTTATCCTGATGTTCCTTATTGGTCCAGTTGTGAGGATGTTTTTTTCTTTATGCTGAGGTGCAATCCATAAGGAAAGCTACAGTCCATGATCTTCATCTGTAAATACTTCAAGTCCTCTTCACTTTCAGCAAGAAAGGCTGTATCATCCACATGTCACAGGTTGTTAATGAGTCTTCCTCCAATCTGATGCCCTGTTTTTCTTCATACAGTCCAGCTTCTCTGATTATTTGCTCAGCATACAGATTGAATAAGTATGGTGAAAGGATACAACCCTGACACACTCCGTTACTGACATTAACTAGTCAGTATACCCTTGTTCTTTTAGAACCACTGCCTCTTGGTAAATGTACAGGTTCTTCATGAGCACAATTAAGTGTTCTGGGATTCCCATTCTTTTCAATGTTATTCATAATTTGTTATGATCCACACAGTCGAATGCTTTTGCATAGTCAATAAAACATAAGTAAACATCTTTCTGATATTCCCTGCTTTCGGCCAAGATCTGTCTGACATTAGCAATGATATCCCTGGTTCCACTGTCTCTTCTGAATCCACCTTGAATTTCTGCTATTTCCCAATAGATGTACTGCTGCAACCGCTTTTGAATAATGTTCATTAAAATTTTACTTGTGTATGATAGTAATGATATTGTTCAATAATTTCTGAATTCTGTTGGATCACCTTTCTTTGGAATGGGCACAAATATGGATCTCTTCCAGTTGATTGGCCAGGTAGTTGTCTTCCAAATTTCTTGGCATAGACAAACGACCACTTCCAGTGCTGCATGCATTTGTTGAAACATCTCAGTTGTTATTCTGTCAGTTCCTGGAGCCTTATTTTTTACCAAAGCCTTCAGTGCAGCTTGTACTTCTTCCTTCAGTACCATTGGTTCTTGATCATATGTTGCCTCCTGAAAAGATTGAAAGTAGACCAATTCTTGTTGGGACAGTGACTCTGTGTATTCCTTCCACCTTCTTTTGATACTTCCTACATCATTCAATATTTTCCCTGTAGAATCCTTCAACATTGAAACTCAAGGTTTGAATTATTTCTTCAGTTCTTTCAGATGGGAAATGCCAAATGTGTTCTTCCCTTTTGGTTTCCTAACTTCCGGTCTTTGCACATGTCATTGTAATACTTCACTTTGTCTTCTTGAACTGCCCTTTGAAATCTTCTGTTCAACTCTTACTTCATTTCTTCCTTTTGCTTTAGCTACTCTACATTCAAGAGCAAGTTTCAGAGTTTCTTCTGATATCCATTTTTATCTTTTATTTATTTCGTTTTTTTTAAATTACTTTTTACTTCTTCATGTATGATGTCCTTAATGGCATTCCACAACTCATCTAGTCTTCAGGCATTAGTGTTCAATGTGTCAAATCTATTCTTGAGACAGTCTCTAAATTCAGGTGGGATATACTCAAGGTCGTAGTTTAGTTCTCGTACACTTGCTTTTATTTTCTTCAGCTTCAACTTGAACTTGCATAGGAGCAATTGATGGTGTGTTCTGCAATTGGCCCCTGGCCTTGTTCTTACTGATGATATTGAGCTTCTCCATTGTTTCTTTCCATAGATGTAGTCGTTTAATTCCTTTGTATTCTATCTGGCAAGGTCCATGTGTATAGTAGCCATTTATGTTGTTGAAAAAAGGAATTTGCAGTGAAGCAGTCTTTGGTCTTACAAAATACTGTCATTCGATCTCTGGCACCGTTTCTATTACCAAGGCCATACTTTCCCCACTGCTAATCCTTCTTCTTTGTTTCCAACTTTCACTTTCCAATCACCAGTAACTATCAGTGCATCCTAATTGCATGTTTGATCAATTTCAGACTGTGGAAGTTGGTAAAATTTTCAGTTTCTTCATCTTTGGCCTTAGCGGTTGGTGTGTATATTTGAATAATATTCATATTGACTGATCTTCCTTGTAGGCCTGTGATATCCTATCATTGACAGCATTGTTCTTCTGGATAGATCTTGAAATGTTCTTTTTGAAAATGAATGTGATGCTATTTCTCTTAAATTTTTCATTTCCGTCATAGCAGACCATATAATTTTCAGTTTCAAAATAGCCAATACCAGTCTATTTCCACTCACTAATGTCTAGGATATTGATCTTTATGCAGTCCTTTTCATTTTCGCTGACTTCCAATTTTTCTAGATTCATACTTCTCATTTTTAGTTGTGCCACATCAGCAAAAGAAGGTACCAAAGCTTGACTCTATCCACATCATTTAGTTCAACTCTACTTTGAGAAGGCAGCTCTTTCTCAGTTTTCTTTTGAGTGGCTTCCAAACTGAGGGGCTCATCTTCTGGCACTATATCATATAGTGTTCTGCTGCTATCCATAAGGTTTCACTGGCCAATTTTTTCAGAAGTAGACTGTCAAGTCCTTCTTCCTAGTATGTCTCAGTCTAGAAGCTCCTTTGAAACCTATCCACCATTGATGACCCTGCTGGTATTTGACATAGTATAACAAACTGACAGATGAGTGGTGGATAGATATGTATGTATGTAGAAATGTAGATGTGTGTTGTTATCAGCTGTCATTGAGTAGCTTCCAACTCATAGCAACCCTATATACAACAAAATGAAACACTGTTGGGTCCTGTGTCATCCTCACAATTGTTATGCTTGTCACATTGTTGCAGCCACTGTGTCAGTTCATCACATTGAGGGTCTTCCTCTCTGTCACTGAACTACTTTACCAAGCATGATGTCCTTCCACAGAGACTGGTCCCTTCTGATAACATGTCCAAAGTACATGAGGTGAAGTCTCACCATCCTCCCTTCTAAGGTGCATTCTGGCTGTACTTTTTCCAAAACAGATTTATTTGTTCTTCTGGAAGTCCATTGTATATTCAGTATTCTTCATCGACACCATAAGTCAAAGACATCAACTCTTCTTTGGTTTTCCTTATTCACTATCTAGTCTTTCCATGAGTATAAGGCCATGAAAATTCCATGGCTTAGATTAGGTGTACTTTAGTCCTCAAAGTGAAATGTTTGCTTTTTAAGTAGATATGTAGATATACTTTAGTTTTTGCTATACATAGCCTGTTTTTTGTCTCAATAAAGTCCAAATTAAAAGAATCCTGTCAACTCTATTTAGTATGTCACTGCCTAATCCAGAGGTTAATACTTCATATACAATTGTTGAATCTGGAATGGGCATATCGGGTAAGTAAAAACAAAACAAAACAAGAATTCCCTGGGTTGCGCAAATGGTCAAGCGCTCAGTATTAGCCATAAGGTTGGTGGCTTGAACACACCCAGAGGTGCCTTGGAAGACAGGCCTGGCAATCTGCTTTTGAACGATCAATGCATTGAAAACCCTAAGGAGAACAGTTCTACTCTGCAACACTTGGGATCTCCACAAGTTGGAATTGACTCCATAGCAACTAGCAAAAAAAAAAAAAAAGAATAAAAGCTTTACAAAATTCTTTCTTAGCCTCACTTATTAATTTCGGATTGTTTCTCATATTCGATTAGTGTAATGTTGTGGTGAGACCAAGCACGTAAAATAATTTAGGAATTTTGGAATTTTTGCAATGCTTACTAATCCTAGAACAATGCTTTCCAATATTCTCTACATAATATGATCATCAATAATCTTCAACAATACAATCCAGGCTGTCAACTATTTTAGTTAAGAGCAAACTTTGTATAAAGAAATACTGGGGATACATTTAAAGAAATATTTGGTGTCCAGAGTTAGCCTTTATTTTTTTCACTCTCTTTTCTCAGCAATGATTGCATTCTCCCTGCTTTTTTTACATTCTGCCTTTTTTTTTTTTTTTTTCCTTTAGCTCAGCTTGTGTTTTGATGTATGCTGAAGAGTCAGTGCCTATATTCCTGGGAATTCAAAAGCCGCTCAGTGGTTATTATTCACAGTGCACAAGAGAGTAATACAAAGTTTGCTGTTAGTTATTCACACTAGTTCAGAAACAATTCACTCCTCACAAAGTTCCTTTGGGAGAAAATATTTTTCCTCTTCTTTTTTTGAGTAATCTACAACTTACAGCCCATGATTTTACTTTACTTTGGGTCCAAGCACTCATTATGAATCAAGTAAGCTTTTCCCAAGAAAGATGCCAAGCCTCATTAGGTCATGAAGAGTTCTGCGATTTGGCCAAGGCTTGGTTCTATTAGTCTCTTTGAGAGTCTGAATAACTCATGGTGAAAGGTCCATTTGCTACAACAAAGCAAAAGGTTGCAGAGAACTGATCTGATGAAAAGATTTGCCAGGCTCAGGAAATTTCTTCCTCTAAAACGAACTCATATGATCACGTGCACAGCTCTACTAGTTGGTATTTTATCATTGTACAAAACCTACTCCTGAACAACTTTCAATTCTTTGTGGAATCTTTGAATGGATTAAAAAGTTCTATATTTTGAACATTTTAAGAAAGCCATTAGAATAACATTTCATTATATTTGAAACTTGTTTTGTAAACGAGTTCCAAGAGAAAAAAGAAAAAAATTCTCAGAATAAAGTGTGGACAATATATAGATATGACACTATCAGGTCAAGTCATGTTTTTCTCACAAATATTTTTGTTCACTTATAGATAATGAATATCATATATTAATTTAATTATTCATTTGTTTTTTCCTTCAACAAATATGTGAGAGTGTATTAAATGTCAGACTCTATGCTCTTGCTATGAAAAAAAAATTAAAATGCTATGTCCTCTATTCTCCTGCAGTTTACACAGTTTTGGGCTTATATAAATATATACACATCTATATATAGCACAAAGAGACATGATTGTGCAGTGGTTAAGAGCATGGCTACAAACTGAAAGACTGATGTGCAAAGGTTGTGGCGGTCTGCTTCTGTAAAGATTACAGCCTTGGATACACTATAGGGCAGTTCCAATCTGTCCTATAGGGTTGTTATGAGTAGGAGGAATTGACTCAATGGCAATGGGATATAGGGTACATATTAATTTATAGAAGAAAGATTTATTAAACATATACCTGTACCAAGCATTATATTGATCACTGTTGAACAAATGAATGGCAGATTTCAAACCTGAATAAAAAAGAGATCTAGAAGCAAGTGATTATATTCTACAAAACACAATGGTAGCAACATGAGGAAGCAATAAATTCTGCTGTTTGTCTTTCAACCATTTAAAGAAAATATAAATCTAGCAGACCAAAATAAAGTATCTCCTTTTGAATGTGGAGTACTAGAAAGGAACTGAACTGGGGAAGGAGACTGGAACATTGATTCTGTCTTTTATATCAGCTGTATACACCTAAGCATGTCACAGCACTTCCCGGTGGCTTCACTACCTTCTGCTATTAAATATGTAATTTTAACACTAGTAGTGCATCAAAATTCAATTACTGTTAGGTTTGTATTTGACAGAGACCACTAAGGATTCACTACAAGTATATTACTAAATTTTAGTTTAAAATATAAAAACTTAATTGACATGAAATGTTCTAAGCCTGTATGGAAGACAGAAATGAATGATGTTCTTCAGTGCTTTGAGACTAAGAACAAACACCATCAAAGAACAGCAGAAGCAAGTTTAAGGAGACTGTGGTTATCACGTTTATTTAGCATACATTAACTTTGGAATTTGTAACATAGAATTTTTACTCTATCCTTAATGTTAAAGACAATAATAAAACTAACACTACTATTACTACTAGTACCACTGCTAAATCCATTTGGAATAGGCTTTGATTTAATTAGGCAACTATTTTCTTTAAACACTATGCTAATAATTTAAAAAATTGATTTATCAAGCTTTACGGAATTGAGGCAACAAAACAGGAGATGAGAAAGATGGGAAAATGCTCTTTCACTATTTATAAGCCTTTTCCTTAGAACTGGGCATGAGGGTTACATTTGTTCAGAAATATTTGATTAAGAAAAAATAGCATCTTATTTTTACCAATCAAGTCTTTGTTATGTCTTTTGTCATGGAATTGACTTTTAATATGTGTGAGGAGGTAATGGTACTGTCTTTATTATGGGATAAAAGCCAAAGGAGTTTTCAACACATGATTAACTTGGTTGGCTGGGAATCTTGACCATCAAACTCTGCTCACCACTGGACTTCATTCTGTTGTTTCCAGGGTTCTGGTCAGCCAGGTGTAATTGGGTTTGCTACAGAATTCAATTCATTAGAGCTTATTAAGACTGCCAATAACTGTTTTCTCACTTGTTCTCTTTACGCTGCCCCTGCATTTATGGCCTGTTAAGCACAGGCTCAAGCTGGGCTGATTGACAGATGCTGATTGGACAGGAGAGACTCACTGTATTTAGAAAATGGAGGCAAATGGTTTTATCTATTTCTTTCTTTTAATTTTTTCCGCCAAAAGAAATTTTCTGGCATAGTTTTTAATGATCACATGAAAACCTCAAGAACATTTGAGTGGGTTAGGATGTGCCTGAGCTTTAGAGTCACCATGTTCTACCACTAACCAGTCATGTCCTTTGGTTTCTCTCTGTATCTTTGGTTTCTCATCTGTAAATGAAGAATTATAAATGAATCTCTTTCAAGATGTTGTATTATGTCATATAAAAAAATATAAAATGTTCACCACTCTATCTTGTACAGGTATTCCAAAAATGTTAGTTTCACTGTATTCCTCTTTAAAGTCTCCAGTCCCATCTGAACAGAGTATATGCTGTCACTCTGTAAGTGGGGAAATGATGTAATGCCACTGTCAGTTAGAACAAAGGGGCAAACTAGTTCACATAATCCAGGCAGCTTGATTTAGCCAACAAGTCTTTTGAGGAAAATTCAGATCTTCTTCATATTTTTGGATCTTTTTCCCCTCCAGCTTCCAAGAGATTTTCTGAAAAAAATAACATTCTTTATTTAAAATTAGTTCTGATATTCTGATAGATAAGTAGATAAGGAAACAATAAGGAAGCACTACTCACTTTTTTTTTTTTTTTTTTTTGGTTTGGGCCTCCACTATTTTGTAAATGAGTTAAAAATGATTGAAAATCTATGAAAAAAATAAACATATTCACTAATAGAAATATTAGGTCTTTATGATCTAACTTTTAACTTTAGACTCTTTCGTCTGGAAAAAAAAAAAAAAAAAAGTCAAACAATCCCAAAGGTATCCCTTTGTATTTTAATAAAAGAATAATAAAAGTCAAGGCAGTATTAAGAGAGCACTAAAGCAAAAAAAAAAATTATATGGTTAAGACAATTTTGATATATAAAATATTCATTCTGTCACCCTAGTTTAACTTCTGCCACCAAACCAACAAAAAGATATAACTGTCAAAAAAAATGTAAAGAATAGAAAAATTGCTATTGTCAACCCCAAAATCACATTGAGTGCTGAATAAAAACTTGTAAAACAAAGATTTTTCTTGGAGAGTGTATGACTTCAAAATTACTACTGACAGCAAGTGGAAGTTATACAGTTATTAGCAAGAGAACAGATGCTGTCTTACTTGCGTGATTCATTATGATTTCTAGTTTTGGCAAAATATAACTACAGTAGATATCAAGGTACTATTAAGCCAAGAGTCAGTGGGGAGAAGTTCATTCTGAAAATGTATGTTGTGTGTTCCATTTGTGTTTCATGAGCTTGGATTCTTTTTTTTTTTTTTTGAAAATTTGTTACGTATTAAAGTACTATACTTCCCTACAATATGTCATGCTTATTTGAGCATCTGACAGTTGTTGGCATCCAGCACTCCAGCACTTATTCCTGATCAGGTTTAAAAAATAAATAAAGATCAGAATCCCAGAATATTTTAGGATTCTGAGGGGTAGTGTGATGATGGCTCAATCTGTTCCCTGAGAATTGAATAATTCACCTGTCTACTAACCTGAATCTTCACCTGCAAAATGATGAATTGTTGTGTAGTTGTTAGATGCCCTCCAGTAGATTTGGACTTATAGCCACCCTATGGAAAACAGAACGAAACACTGCCTGGTCTTGCTACATCCTCACAATCGTTGTTATGTTTGAGCCCACTGTTGTAGCCACTGTGCCAATCCTCTTGTTGAGAGTCTTCCTTTTCTTTGCTGACCTGCTTTACCAAGCATGATGTCCTTCTCCAGGGACTGGTCCCTCCTGATAACATGTCCAAAGTATGTGAGACGTATTCTCACCATCCTTACTTCTAAGGAGGATTCTGGTTATACTTCTTCCAAGACAGATCTGTTCATTCTTTTGGCAGTCCACAGTATATTCAATATTCTTCACCAACACCACAATTCAAAGACATCAGTTCTTCTTCCATCTTCCTTATTCATCATCCAGCATTTGCACGTATATGAGGTGACTGAAAACGCCATGGCTTGGGTTAGGCACACTGTTCTCTTCAAGGTGACATCCTTGTTTTTAAACACTTTAAAGAGGTCTTTTGTAGCAGATTTGCCCAATGCAATGAATTGCTTGATTTCTTGACTGCTGCTTCCATGGGTGTTGATTGTGAATCCAAGTAAAACGAAACACTTGACAACTTCAGTATTTTCTGTTTATCATAATGTTGCTTACTGGTCCAGTTGTGAGGATTTTGGCTTTTTTCACGTTTAAGTATAATCCATACATATAATATGTTGTGAAAATCATATGTGATCATGTACATAAACTGTCTAGAATAATGGCTGGCATGTACCAGAAAAGCCACACCTTTTGACTGAGCCTATCCCTAGCCACCCTATAGGACAGAGTAGAACTTCCCCGTAGAGTTTCTAAGGCTGTAAACTTTATGGAAGCTGACTGTCACTTCTTTCTTCCACAGGCAGCTGGTGGATTCGAACTTTCTGTTAGGAGCCGAGCTTTTAACCACTGTGCCACCAGGGCTCCTTAACCAAAAAAATCCCAAACCCATTGCCTTCAGTTGATTCTGATTCATAGCAATCCTATAGGACAGAGTAGAACTACCCCATAGGGTTTCCAAGGTGCCACTGGTGGATTCAAGCTCCTGACCTTTTGGTTAGCAGCCAAGTTCTTACCCACTGCACCACCAGGGCTCTCCAGGGCTCCTCAGTAGTTGCTAAATAAATTTACCAGACATTACTCATCTGACAGATACCTGGGAAAATTACTGTAGGCAGGATTGATTATACAAGTTTTCTTTTCAATTTCTGTGTTAATTCCTTCCCCTCTTCTCTTATTTTGAGCAGGTAGAATTTTTGCATCTATTATCCATGTTGCTTGCATTTCTTCACATAGGTGCTTTTTGCCATTTTGCATGTGTTATGGAACAATCCCACTCCTCATATTTCTAATTCCCAATTTTATCCCCAGCCATATTAATTATGATCTTCAAATAATGTTTTATTTCATTTTGCTTTGGAAATTTTTTTCAAGAACTCTCCTGTGTTTATAGCAACCCATATTTTCTAAAAGATGTGCCCAATGTGTTAACTCTCAAATATTCCTTTGGATATTGGTTATGTTTACTTTAATTTTTAAATGTTTTCTTCATAAACACTATTTAATTAGGGAGAATTCGTCTTTCTTGATGCTGTTCTTACGTCCTGTTGATGTTTCTTCAGCCATTTTCAGGCCGGTAGCATACCTGCCCTCTTGAATAAGCAAGGGATGGTGCCGGCCATCCTATGTGATATGAGAATTAACTTCTTGCATGTAAACTACCTCCGTATTAGGTAATGTAGGAACTAACCCCCTCTCTTTAAGGTATCTCCTTATTTAGGTAATACTTCCGGTTCTGGCTCATTTAAGAAAAACAAGAGACTGGGGTCTCAAGACCAGTCGAAACTGATCTGGAACCAGGTTTTGCCCACCTGACATGCACAATACCGACAACCGTGTCCCTAGGATGCCCTATTCACCTCAAAGGCCGAAAAACACACCTCCGACCGTGATGTGGGCAAGACGCCATCTTTGTGCCCCCCCCCCCCCCCCCACTTAGACTGAGCAGGTGCAGAAGATCAGACCCCCCTCCCCCCCCGGCAGGAACGTCTTTATGGGCCAAACCAATCAGCAGCCTGACTCCACCTTGGGGCGTCCCTGAAGACCCCAGATCCAATTTTACTCTACCCATATAAACCCCTTGGGCCATTGTTCAGGGAGCCACCTGGGTGACACTATTCCCAGTGGGCTCTTTTACTCCGTGGAGTAAATAAAACTTTTCCGCTTTCACCACTTCCGGTCTTTCTAGCGGCGCTGAGCAGACCTGGAAGCCTCTGGTTACAGTTTGGTGAGACTCAATTGTTCTTATTTTAAAACTAGCATTAAGTTAAGCAAAATTAACAAGATTAAGTTTTATTCCTCAGTCCAAATGAGAATTGTGTTTTTTTACACTGTTTGTGGTGAATGCAATTCTGTTCCTGATGAGTGTGTCCTCTTGAGGTGGTTCCTTATTGTTCTCCATGGTGCCTATGTGTTTCCTGAATCGCTGTCTTGCTGCTCTGGTCCCAGACCCACTCTACCAGTTCAGCGGCTCATATCCACGAAGGCAAAAGGGGTAGATGGCTCTGATATTCTGTGCACTAGCTGGCTCACAAATGAAAGTCTCTTTCCCTTTGCTTCTAGTGCTCTGGTGGTAAAATTATTTGTGGATTCTAATGGAAAACACACTTTCTTATGATGTTGTCACCTCTTCATATGATTGGGGATTTCTTAGCTATGTTGGGTATTGCTAGCAACCTGGCCCCATATGCTTCACATCTTCCAGAAATCATTCTCTGTTCTTATTTCTTAGGGCTATCGCTTCTTATTTTCCAACCATGATATCAAGTTCCCTTTATTCTTGTATTTTTCTGTTTGTAGTCTTTCATGGCTTAAGACATGTAAAAGTAGCAGGGCACTTAAAAGAAAAACACAACTTTAGGTGATGAAGTACATACAGTGAATCTAGGGGATGGTACAGAAAAGATTTATTTTCTCCTTTGCTTGTATGTTTCTTTTGTTTGTGTTCAATATTTTTCCTCAGGACACTCATCAGTTCCATCAGTCTATGCTGTGTTGTCTACCTGTGGCATCAGGGAGCCTTCTTTCTCTGCAGTTCACCTTTTTCCTTTTATTTACACATTTACAATGGTTTCCCAAGTTGTGTTTTGTTTTGTTTTTTTTTTTACTTATTTTACATTCCTCCTCTTCCCCTAAGGTCCCACTTCATCCTCTCAACCCTGGTTCAAGCTCTCCATTAATAACTTTTAACTGATTTTCCCATCAAAAATGCAGAACAAGAAAGACCTTTAGGACCTTTAGGTCTCTCATTGGGGGTTGAGGAATGGGATGAGTGTGAAGAAAAATTATCCAACCAAACTTGAAACAATATACAAACACAAATAAAATTTTTATGCTGTTAATGTCATCTGTTACCTTTATTAAGACTACTTTTATTTTGTTCATGCAATAGAATTTATGTTGCTTTTTCTTTTTTTTTTTTTTTCATCTTAACAAAGACCCTTTTTTATGTCTTAGTTTGGTATGAATTGAGGTCTTGGGAGGTGTTTAAAAATCTTGGCCCAGGAAGTGGGTGAGAAAGTTATCAAAATCATATCAACACATGTCATTTCATGGAGATTCTTGAAAGAGCCACTAAGCTGCTAGGCCTATTTACTGGATCATTTTTAAAAATAATATTTCATCTTGAAATGGAAGTAGTAAAGTGAAAGATAAATAAAATGAAAATTGTATATATTTCAAAAAGTGATATGAAGTGGGTATAATAATTCTATTATAAGACCTATCATGAAACTAGAACCTGTACTGAAAAGAATGAAATGTTTTTATACTATGTCATGATGTCAGAATTGACTTTCAGCAAAACTGTTTGCAGTTACTCTTTTGGGATACCTCATAATCAATTTCTGAATTTATTCAGATAAATATAAGACTAAAAGGTTTTTGAGCAAAAGAAGAAACTTTGGAATTGTTTGTATACATATTTGTTTATTAATCCTTAAAATCAGTGGAAGGAGGTCTACAATTTCTAATCGTTTCCCTATCTCTGCATATGTATTAGACTGTTCATTTCCTTTGTTTACCATTAGTTCATTTACGTATTCTTCTATACTTGGATTGATGGAAATAGTTGAGGGCCAAAATCATCAGAAAACTTATTACTGGCTTAAGTTTTGCTACTGAGAAGATGTACATAATTTACCCACTTAATAGATAAATTTGACGTTTATATGTGTATAAGAATTCCAAGTTAGGAACAACTGATAGAATAAATTCAATCTCCATGTTTCTTCTGGTTAATGAGAAACCTCTTTCAGGTTCTGACAAGAGCTTCAAGGTTTTCGCTGGTTAATTGTGTGGCAGTAATGGAGGACTTTCACTTACATTGTACAGTAACAGAAAAAGTTAATGTTAGCTAGAGGAAATTTTTTGTCCTTTAAAAATTTTGCCAATATGAACTATTTGTTTTACGACTGAGCCATGTGTTATTTGCTTCGTAAGCCCTCAAAAGATTGCTGAGATTTACTATAATGTTGATCTTTGTAAACAAATATTTGGTATTCTGTTGTTCTAAGTGTTGTTTCTCAGATAAGAAAATCACATTTTACTCACATTTAAGATAACCTATCATATCTGTGTTAGAAGAAGTACAGCTAAATGCTCCTTAGAGGGGAAGATGTCAAGACTTCATCTCGTGTACTTTGGACATATTATCAGGAGGGACCAGTCCCTGGAGAAAGATATCGTGCTTGGTAAAGTAGAGGATCAGTAAAAAAGAGGAAGACCCTCAACAAGGTGGATTGGCACAGTGGCTGCAACAGTGGGCTCAAACATACCAATGATTGTGAGGATGGCACAGGACTTGGCAGTGTTTTGTTCCGTTGTACGTGGGATCGCTATAAGTTGGAACTAACTTGATGACACCTAACAGCAAATAACATCAACTGTCATATATCTGAATTTCATCAGACTAGTGCTTACTTGGAAACACTTATTGTTTGAAAGTATGTATGCGGTATACTAAGTAGTTCAATATACAATCTTTTAATTTTATAATTAGAATGCATTCAAGCTGTGCTTCTGAGTTTTCCTAATGCCCTAAACACTAAATTGGAGTGTATTCTGAAATCATACATTAAATACAGAATCTTTGAATTAGTAACTTAAAGTTTAGCTTTATACACCAAGGAGTTTTACTCATTATAAGATAATTTAAATTCTTTCTTCTCCCCAACCCTTTTGCCCAAGGGAATGTTAAGCTTCTTTTTCAGTTCTACCTTCTGAAACATAAGGGACAAAAATAGTACAAAAAGTCAGGATTTGAGAACACACAAAGATCCTTTAGTAACTTTGCTTTCATTGTGAATTATTCATATCATTCTTCTGTATAAGGACAACTTGTTGTCACTAGCAAGGTGGGAAGAGTGTTTTGAAAAGTGTATTTGACAAGACCATACTGGAAAATTAAGGAAATGCTTTATTTTAGGTTCCTGGTAGCCCAAATTGGAAGAGGATACATAGTGATTTTTCTAGTTTGTTTTTGTGTTCCCTGTTTTATGAGAATATTAACAAAAGGAACTAAGAACACTCTTAAGGTAGAAAAATTTTTACCTTGGTAAGTCGGGACGCTTTTTCAAGCTCTGGGGACGCATGTCATCTAATTCACCAAGATGCAGCAAATTTTCACTCTAATTCACCCCCTGTCTGTGGCCCCTAGTCGATACTGGGAGGTTTCTGACCCCAGCCGATGCCCCTAACCAGCAGGAAATAGTCAGAAAAGAAGCAACGCCCTGTTTCCCAAGATTGAGAAACTTCCGATAAAAGGGGGATTAGAAGAGGCTGCATAGGTCCCGTTCACTATTGTTACTCCCCATTGCTAACCCCCTCATTGTCTCATGATCTTGTTTTTCCCTCCTGTTCCAGTCTTTATAAAAAGTTTAAGATTAACTGATGTTCCTCCTTGAAGAGTGGAAAACAAGTGATAATGATTTAGGAATGAAAAACCGAAGAAAACACCCATCTTGGGACAAGAAAACCAGGATGTTGCCAGATAACCCCCAAGAAAAGATTAACTTATCTGGAACATGACCACCTCAAGGGGTCACTAACACAAACTTCTAAGACCCATAATCCCATCCCTATAAAGCCTTCAGCCAGTCTCCAGTGGGGGAGACAGGTTTTTGGAGGAATCTGTTCCCCTCTGTCTCCTATGTAACGTTATATAATAAAACTCTTGCTACTCACCTCACCCTGTCTCAGAATTGGCTATTATGGCAGGCTGCTCCAATCCGTGTTATTGCAGTAACAAATTGGTTACGCACTTGGCTGCTAACCAAAAGGTTGACAGTTAGAACTTACCAAGAGACATCTTGGAAGAAATGCCTGGTGATCTGTTTTCAAAGGGTTACAGCCATAAAAATGCTATGGAGCACAATTCTACTCTGACACACAGGGGGTAGCCATGAGTCAGAATCAACTCAGCCGTAACTGGTTTTGTTTTTGGTTCTACCTTTAACCCCATTCAACTGTCTAATAACTAGAGAAATGATCCTAAACAACCTAACATCCTGGTTAGCTGTGATGGAGCAGTAGATTTAAATATTATTGTGGTGTTATGACTCACATAGCAATAGTGGGATTAACATTCCATTAGAGAACTGGGGGTAATGATTACAAAAACTCTAAACATAGAAAAGTTTGCTCAGTTGTGTGAATGGGCTCCCAAACTTTATAGCCCTGTACAGGCTTGAGAGCCTATAACCTTTCCTCTTAAAATAAACATATGATTCGGAAATGGTAATATTTTCTACAAATTTCAGCATGGATGGGGGCTGACATAGATGACATAGAAAAATGAAGATTAAGTTTGCTTGTGAAGTATTCATAGGCTTTACTGTCTGGCACAAAAATACATGACTAAGTGCATTTTCAAGTTTTTGCTAAGCCAGATATCTGAAGAATGTTCAAAGATGGTTTACTGATCTATAAGTGCTGTGAGTTTTGATGATGGAATAGCATATTTTGCACAACTTAAATTCTTGCCCACAAATATATAACTTACACTCACTCCATTTTTTTTCCACCTAGTATACGTCCCACCCAATAGATAGCTGCATGGGCTTTTGTGTTGTAATTTATGTTGGCTGTAGATATTAAGTTGTTGAGATGAGTGTTATTCCAAAATTTAAATTTAGATGCTAAGAAATAAACCATCATAAATTTTTAAAAATATTTTAAATAGAGTAGCTAAGGTTTCTATCTCTGTAGCTACATTGATAACTGTGCCCTAAAAAAATCTTTGAAGTGGGAGAATTTCCTTTCGGCTCAGCCCATTCTCTTTTTTTATGATTCTGAGAACTACCAGCACCCACGTGCCTCTCCAGGGTCTGTCCTTTCCCACTGAGGTTTTTCTCTTTGTAATTTGTCTCAAATTATCTTATTAATTTATTTATTTTTATTGTACTTAAATGAAGTTACATTTCATGTTAGTATCCCATACAAAATTTTATACAGACATTGTTATATGACCCAAATTGTTCACCCCATTCTGCGAAGGCACACTCCTCCTTTCCACCGCTGATTCCTCATGTCCATTCAGCCAGCTCCTAACCCTCTCTGCTTTCCCATCTACCTCTGTACAGAAGCTGCCCCTTTGGTCTCTTGTATCTACTTGACTAAGAGTCACACTCTTCACGAGTGTCACTTTATGTCCCACAGTCCCGTTCAATCCCTGTCTGAATAGTTAGCCTCGGAAATTGTTTTAGTTCTGGGCTGATAGAGAGTCTGGGGGCCGTACTTTCTGTGGTACCTCCAGTCTCAGTCAGACCATTAAGTCTGGTCTTCTTACTAGAATTTCACTTCTGCACCCCATCGTTCTGCTGCTCCATCAGGGACTCTCTGTTGTGTTCCCTGTCAGGGCAGTCATTGGTGGTAGCCAGGCACCATCTAGTTCTTCT
Source organism: Dugong dugon (assembly GCA_030035585.1). Lineage (NCBI taxonomy): Eukaryota > Metazoa > Chordata > Mammalia > Sirenia > Dugongidae > Dugong > Dugong dugon. The sequence continues at coordinate 35,035,626 of CM057460.1, read as the reverse complement.
GGTCTCAGGCTGATGAAGTCTCTGGTTTATGTGGCCCTTTCTGTCTCGGGCTAATACTTTCCTTGTGTCTTTGGTGTTCTTCATTCTCTTTTACTCCAGGTGGTTGGGACCAATTGATGCATCTTAGATGGCTGCTTGTAAGCTTTTAAGACCCCAGATGCCACTCACCAAAGTAGGATGCAGAACATTTTCTTAATAAGCTTTGTTATGCCAGTTGACCTAGATGTACCCTGAAAGCATGGTCCCCAGACCCCCATCCCTGCTACTCTGTCTCTCAAAGTATTTGATTGTATTCAGGAAATTTCTTAGCTTTGGATTAGTCCAGTTGTGCTGACTTTCCCTCTAGTGTGTGCTGTCCTTCCCTTCGCCTAAGATGCTTTTTATCTACTATCTCATTAATAAATAAAACTCAACCTCCCTCCCCACCCCTGTAACCGTGAAAGAATGTTTTTTTCTGTGTTTAAACCTTTTCTTGAGTTCTTATAGTAGTGGTCTTATACAGTATTTGCCCTTCTGTGACTGACTAAATTCATTCAGCGTAATAAATTCCAGCTTCCACCATGTTATACGATGTTTCGTGGCTTCATCGTTGTTCTTTATTGTTGCATAATATTCCATTGTATGGATACACCATAATTGTTTATCCATTCGTCCGTTGATGGGCACCTAGGTTGTTTCCATTTTTTTGCTATTGTAAACAGTGCTGCAATAAACATGGATGTGCATGTGTCTATTCATGTGACGGCTCTTATTTCTCTAGGATATATTCCAAGGAGGGGGATAGCTGCATCATATGGTACTTCTATTTCTAGCTTTTTAAGGAAGCGCCAAATCAATTTTCAAAGTGGTTGTACCATTTTAAATTCCCACCAACAGTGTATAAGTGTTCCGTTCTCTCCATAGCCTCTCCAGCATTTATTATTTTGTGTGTTTTGGATTAAGGCTAGCCTTGTTAGGGTGAGATGATATCATTGTAGTTTTGGTCAGCAATTCTCTAATGGCTAATGATCATGAGCATTTCTTCATGTGTCTGTTAGCCGCCTGAATATCTTCTTTGGTGAAGTGCCTGTTCATATCCTTTGCCCATTTTTTAATTGGGTTATTTGTCTTTTTGTTGTTGAGGTTTTGCAGTATCTTGTAGATTTTAGAGATTAGATGCTGATCGGATGTTTTGTCGTCAAAACTTTTTCCCCAGTCTGTAGATTGTCTTTTTACTCTTTTGGTGAAGTTTTTGATGAGCATAAGTGTTTGATTTTTAGGAGCTCACATTTATCTAGTCTCTCTTCTGGCACTTGTGCATTGTTACTTATGGTTCGTATTGTGTTTATGCCATGTATTAGGGCTCCTAGCGTTGCCCCTGTTTTTTCTTCCATGATCTTTATCGTTTTTGATTTTATATTTAAGTGTTTGATCCATTTTGAGTTAGTTTTTGACATGGTGAGAGGTATGGGTCTTGTTTCAGTTTTTTGCAGATGAATATCCAGTTATGCCAGCACCATTTGTAAAAGAGACTGTCTTTTCCCCAGTTAATGGACTTTGGGCCTTTGTCAAATATTAGCTTATCATAGGTGGATGAGCTTATATCTGGATTCTCAAATCTGTTCCATTGATCTATGTATCTGTTGTTGTACCAGTACCAGGCCTTTTTGACTACTGTGGTGGTATAATAGGTCCTAAAGTCAGGTAGTGTTAGGCTTCCCACTTTGTTCTTCTTCTTGAGTAATGCTTTGTTTATTTGGGACCTCTTCCATATGAAGTTGGTGATTTGTTTCTCCATCTCATTAAAAAAATGCTGGTGGAATTTGGATCAGGATTGCATTGTATCTGTAGATTGCCTTGGGTAGAATTGATGTTTTCACAATGTTGAGTCTACCTATCCATGAGCAAGGTATATTTTTCCAATTATGCAGGTCTCTTTTACTTTCTTGCAGTAGTGCCTTGTAGTTTTCTCTGTATAGATCTTTTACGTCTCTGCTTAGATTTATTCCTAAGTATTTTATCTTCTTGGGGGCTATTGTAAATGGTATTGATTTGGTAATTTCCTCTTCAAGATTCTTTTTGTTGGTGTAAATGAATCCAACTGATTTTTGTATGTTTATCTTGTGTCCTGAAACATTGCTGAAATCTTCTATTAGTTCCGGTAGTTTTCTTGTAGATTCTTTGCAGTTTTCTGTGTATAAGATCATATCATCTGCAAATAAAGATACTTTGACTTCTTCCCTACCAATTTGGGTGCCCTTTATTTCTTTTTCTAACCTAATTGCTTTGGCTACGACCTCCAGCACAATGTTGAATAAGAGTGATGATAGAGGGCATCCTTCTCTGGTTCCCATTTTCAAGAGGAATGCTTTCAAAGTCTCTCCATTTAGGATGATGTTGGCTGTTGGCTTTGTAGAAATGCCCTTAATTATATTGAGGAATTGCCCTTCTATTCCTATTTTGTTGAGAGTTTTTATCAGGAATGGGTGTTGGACTTTGTCGAATGCCTTTTCTGCATTGATTGACGAGATCATGTGTTTCTTGTATTTTGTTTTACTTATGTGATGGATTACATTGATTGTTTTTCTAATGTTGAACCATCCCTGAATACCTGGTATAAATCCCACTTGATTGTGATGAATTATTTTTTTGATATGTTGCTGAATTCTATTGGCTAGAATTTTGTTGAGGATTTTTGCATCAACGTTCATGAGGGATATTTGTCTGTAATTTTGTTTTTTTTGTGGTGTCTTTACTTGGTTTTGGTATCAGGGTTATGCTGGCTTCATAGAATGAGTTTGGGAGTATTCCATCCTTTTCTATGCTCTGAAATACCTTTAGTAGAAGTGGTGTTATTTCTTCTCTGAAAGTTTGGTTGAATTCTCCAGTGAAGCCATCTGGGCCAGGGCTTTTTTTTTGTTGGGAGTTTTTAATTAGCTTTTCAATATCTTTTTTTGTTATGGGTTTATTTAGTTGTTCTACCTCTGTTTGTGTTAATTTAGGTAGGGAGTGAGTTTCTAGAAATTTGTCCATTTACTCTAGGTTTTCAAATTTGTTAGAGTACAATTTTTCGTAGTAATCTGTTTTGATTCTTTTAATTTCAGTTGGGTCTGTTGTGATATCACCCATCTCATTTCTTATACGGGGTTATCTGCTTCCTCTCCTGTTTTTCTTTTGTCAGTTTGGACAATGGTTTATCAATTTTGTTGATCTTTTCAAACAACCAGCTTTTGGACTTGTTAACTCTTTCAATTGTTTTTCTATTCTCTATTTCATTTCATTCATCTCTAATTTTTATTATTTCCTTCCTTCTGGCACCTGAGGGCTTCTTTTGCTGCTCTCTTTCTACTTGTTCCAGTTGTAGGGTTAAGGTTTTGATTATGGCCCTTTCTTCTTTTTGGATGTGTGCGTTTATTGCTATGAACCAATCTCTGAGTACTGCTTTTGCTGTGTCCCAAAGGTTCTGGTAGGATGTGTTTTCATTGTCATTGGATTCTATGAATTTCTTTATTCCATCCTTAATTTCTTGTATAACCCAGTAGTTTTTGAGCAAGGTGTTGTTCAGTTTCCACGTGTTTGATTTTTTTTCCTTGCTTTTTGTGTTGTTGATTTCCACTTTTATGGCTTTATGGTCAGAAAAGATCCTTTGTCATATTTCAGTGTTTTGGATTTTGTTAAGGCTTGCTTTATGGCCTAATATGTGGTCTATTCTGGAGAATGTTCCATGTGTGTTGGAAAAGAAAGTATATTTGGCTGCTGCTGGGTGCAGTGTTCGGTATATGTCTGTGAGATCAAGTTGGTTGATTGTAGCATTTAGCTCTTCTGTGTCTTTGTTGAGCTTCTTTCTGGATGTTCTGTCCTTCACAGAAAGTGGCGTGTTGAAGTCTCCTTCCACTATTGTGGAGCTGTCTATCTCTCTTTTCAGTGCTGTTAGTGTTTGTTTTATGTATTTTGGAGCCCTGTTTTTGGGTGAGTAAATATTTATTATAGTTATGTCTTCCTTGTATATTGTCCCTTTATTCATTATATTGTGCCCTTCCTTATCCTTTGTGGTGGATTTTACTGTAAAGTCTGTTTTGTCAGAGATTAATATTGGCATTCCTGCTCTTTTTTGATTGTTGTTTGCTTGATATATTTTTTCCATCGTTTGAGTTTTAGTTTGTTTGTGTCTTTAAGGCTAAGCTGCGTCTCTTGTAGGCAGTGTATAGATGGATCATGCTTTTTTATCCAGTGTACCACTCTCTGTCTCTTTATTGGTGCATTAAGTCCATTTACATTCAGAGTAATTATTGATAGGTATGAGTTTAGTGCTGTCATCCTGATGTCTCTTTTTGTGTGTTGTTCACAGTTTCTTTGTTCCCCTTAATTTTCTCTGCTGAGCCAGTTTTCTTTATGTATTTTCTTTTCATCTTTTTCATTGTTGTAGATTTTGTGTTTGATGAGTCTTTATATTTTTCTACATTTTTATTTTGATTTATAGGATTGTTAGATTCCTTTGTGGTTACCTTAATATTTACCCTTATTTTTCTAAGTTTATGCCAGTCTTAATTATTTATATCGACTTGACTTCCCCTCCATATGAAAAATCAATGTCTGCATTTTTTAAGTCCCTCTTTTTTGTTATAATGTTGTCCTTTTTTACATATTGATATCTCTGTTTCCCTGTTTTTAATGTTTTAGCTTTGTTGTGTTTTCAGCTTCCCTATCTGAGTCAATATCTGGTTGCTCTGCCTTGTGTTCTTGTCTTGCGTTGTTATCTGATGTTATTGATTATCTAAGTGTAGGACTCCCTTTAGTATTTCTTGTAATTTTGGTTTTGTTTTTGCAAATTCTCTAAACTTCTGTTTATCTGGAAATGCCCTAATTTCGTCATCATATTTGAGAGACAGTTTTGCTGGATATATAATTCTTGGCTGGCAGTTGTTTTCCTTCAAGGCTTTCTATATCATCCCATTGCCTTCTTGCCTGCATGGTTTCTGCTGAGTAGCCTGAGCTTATTCTAATTGACTATCCTTTGTAGATGACTTTTCTTTTATCCCTAGCCTCTCTTAAAGTTCTCTCTTTATCTTTGGTTTTGGTAAGTTTGATTATAATATGTCTTGGTGACTTTCTTTTGGGATCTACCTTATGTGGGGTTTGATGAGCATCTTGGATAGGTATCTTCTCATCCTTCATGATATCAGGGAAGTTTTCTGTCAACAAATCTTCAACAATTTTCTCTGTATTTTCTGTTATCCCCCCCATTCTGGTACTCCAGTCACTTGTAGGTTATTCCTCTTGATAGAGTGCCACATAACTCTTAGTGTTTCTTAATTATTTTTAATTCTTTTATCTGATGTTTCCTCAGGTAAGTTGGCATCAAGCGCTTTATCTTCAGTGTCACTGATTCTAAGTTCTACTGCCTCAATTCTGCTCCTATGACTTTCTATTGAGTTATCTATTTCTGAAATTTTTTTGTTAATCTTCTGGATTTCTGATTGCTATCTCTCTATGGATTCTTGCAGCCTATTAAATTTGTCATTATGTTCTTTCATATCTTTTTTAAGTTCCACTACTATTTTGTCTGTGTGTTCTTTGGAAGGTTCTGCATTTTATAGAATTCCCTTTCTAATTTCTAGAAAAGTTCTATATATTAATCTTTTGTATTCTGCCTCTGGTAATTCCAAGAAATTCTCTTCCTCCACAGAATTTATTGATTCTTTATTTTGGGAGGTTGCTGAAGCCATCATGAACTACCTCTTTATGTGATTTGGTATTGACTGTTGTTTCCGAGCCATCAGTAAGATATTATAATTTTATTTTATATTCATTTAGTGAGTCCTAGCTTCTTGTTTTGTTTTGTTTTGATATGCCCCAATAGGCTGCTCTTGTGTGCTAGTTTGATTATTGGTGCCTTTGAAGCTCTAACGTCCTGTCACCAGGTAGTTAGTTCTGTAACTAAGTATGTGCACACAGGAGTCCATTAAATTTTCCTGTATGTGTTCAGCTCAGGTGTCCAGGCAGTCGGTTCACCAAGTGTGTGGTGCAGGCTCTCACGTACAGTCTTAGAGAGACATGGGTGATTGGTGTAGACACAGGTATCTGGTGGCTGCAGTAGGGGGTTATGCGCTGAGCCAGGCAGAAGGCTGATGTTTGCCCCTGAGAGTCTGAAAGGAAAGTGGGTCCCTATTCCCTAGGGCAGGTAGGTAGGTGAGTTTTGCAGCTGGACTATGAGCACCCCACTCTGTTGGCTGTAAAGACTAGAGGGCACCACTTATTCTTGGACTCCTGTAGCAGGTGGCTAGGTGGAGTACATGATGCCACCAGTCCTCAAGCCCCTGGTGCGGATTGGTAAAGGGGATGCCTGCTTAAAGGGGAGGGCTGTGTCGAGGGTCACAAATCTGCCACTTCACAGCTAAAGCAGTTGAAGTTAGACTTCAGATGTTTACCTTGTTGTACTGTGGTAGTGAGGGCTTATGCTGTTGAGATGGGTCCCCACAAGTCTGTACAAAGGTGTAAGGAACTCAAAGTCTGCAGACCCCTTATGCCTATGCCTAGCAAAGGAGCTGTGCCAACCCTGAGTTCCTGGCCTAGGGGAGCCAGTAGCTTATTTGTTCCCTGTCCAAAGCCAAGAGAATGGGTCAGGGTGCATTTTGGGATCTACTTCTGGCCCAGGGGAGTAAGACTTCAGAAGGCTGGACTGGTGCAGAGCTGGGAGGGAGGAGGTAAAAGGGAGAGAGGTTTTTCCCAAACTGGTTTATTTTTTTTTTAAATCCCCAGGAGAGGCCGCACGCATGTACTTATCTTTAGCCATTTGAGAGCTGCTTTTCACTGGTTCAGAGTGTCCAAGTAGAATCTCTGCTGCCAGATCTCTCTCGATGTGGAAACTGCCCCTTGAGTGCAGCGCACACAGCTGTTTGCCTGCTTCACTGCGTACCTCGGAGCCAGTAAGGGCTGAAGAGCTGGAGCCGAGTCTGGACTGGCACTTCTCACTTCTTCAGAACCATCTCCCTCTCCACCCGCCACTCAGTCCGATTCCTCAACTTTGCCTTGTTCAGGGCTCCTAGATATTCATATACAATCAAATCGCTTGTTTTTCCAGGTCTTTGTTGTAAAAGGAATATAGGAAGCCGTCTGACTACTCCGCCATCTTGGCCTTGCCTCCCTATTTGTCACAAAGTGTCTTAAGAAATCCCCAAAATTGTGATGGTAATAAAAATAATAATACATATTTCTCCAAAAAATACCAAGGTGCTGGGGGAGGGCAAGGGGGTTCAAACTCTCATCATTTCAAAACTATTACTCTTCCATCATCATGCAAAAATTTTTATCCTCTATCTTTTGAAGGATTTCTACACATCCTGACACTGCCAGAAAATCCATGGATTTTTCACTGGGATCTTTGGCAGCTGGATCATTCAGCCCAAGTCATGTCACATTCTTGTGGTTTACAGCATCATTTCAGATGCCCATTCTACCACAGAGCCTCAAAGTCCACTACATCCTTAATTCTTCTTCGTCTTCACTTCTACTTCACTTTAGCAACTCATTGCTAAACCACATACTGAAACTTATCCTCATCTGAAGTTGCTCTTTATAAATGTGACCCTTACCATTCACTTGTTAATAAGCACATCTGCATTCCTTAACTAGTAAAGTTTCCATCATTTAGGATTATTTTACCTGTAGCTTCCCTTTCAACAAGAAGTCCCATCTACAGTCACTATGAGTCAGACTCAATGGCAGTGTTTGTTTTTTTATAAATTTGAAATTAGTATTTGCAGTAAATAGAAGATAATTACTAAACTTAATCCAACAAAAACAAAATAATTTTATCACATTCTAGTTAGATTCCATGGTCTACCAAAGAGGCAGTGGACAGAGATATTTTGTCCATATTTCAACCCAATTAAGAAATATGGAATGGACTTGAATAGATATTTCTCCAGTGAAGATATTAAAATGACCATCAAGCACATGAAAAGATTCTCAACATTATTACTCATTAGGGAAATACAGATCAAAACCACAAAAGATATCACTTCACACCTGCTAGAATGGCTATCAAAGTAAAAATAAAAACAAAACAGAACAAAACAATATTGGTGAGGATGTGAAAAAATTGTCACCTTTGTATATTGCTGGTGGGAATATAAAATGGTGCAACTACTGTGGAAAACAGTCTGTCAGTACCTCAAAAATTTATACATAGAGTTACCACATGAGCCAGCAGTTTCACTCCTAGGTATATACTCAACAAGATTGAATATATGGACGCAGATTCTTGTATGCCAAGTCTGTTGCAGCATTATCTACAATAGTCAAAACTTGGAAACAACCTGACTGTTTACTAACAGATGAATAGGTGAATATAAGGTAGTATATACCGATACAAACACTGGAATATTATTCAGTCATAAGAAGGAATGACATTCTGTTACATGTTACAACATGGATGAATCTTGAAAACATTATGCTAAGTTAAACAAGCTAGACATAAAAGAAAAAATATTGTCTGATCCTCCTATATGAAATATCTAGAATAGGTAAATTCTCAAGGACAGAAAGTAGATTAGAGGTTACCAGGGGCTAGGAGAAGGGAGTCATTAATTGATATGTACAGAGTTTTTATATGTGGTGATGAAACATTTTAGAAACAGATCATTGCACAACATTACAAGTAGAATTAATGCCATTGTACACTTAAAAATAATGTACAATTTTATATTTTATGTTATATATATTATTACAATACAAATGCTACAAAAAGGTGACTCAATTAGCAAAAATCAAAAATTATAACAGTTTTGTATTTGTTTTCCATTGTTGTGTGACAAATTAGTACAAACTTAGCAGTTTAACATACCCATTGCTGTCAAGTTGATTACTATTCCTAACGACCCCATGGGACAAAGTAGAGCTGCCCATGGTGTTTCCAAGGCTGTAAATCTTTATGAAAGCAGACTGCCATATCTTTCTCCTGTGGGGTGGCTGGTAGGTTCTAACTGCCGACCTTTCAGTTAGAAGCCGACTGCTTAATCACTGAGTCACCAGGGCTTCTTCGCAGATAAACATAACATTTATTATCTCACATTTCTGTAGGTTGGCATTCTGGGTACTTGTGACTGCGTCTTCTGCTCAGGGTGTCACAGGCTGAAATCAAGTTTTGACCATGTCTATAATCTCACCCGAGGTTTAGGTTTCTCTTCTAGGTTTATGAGTTGTTGGCAGGGTTTGTTTCCTTGCAATTGTAAGACAGAGGTAACTACTTTATTGCTAGCTGTCAACTGGGCCTTTTCTTAGCTCCCAGAGATTGAAAGCTATTCCTGACATGTGGCCCTCTCAGAAACATTACAGTTAGATCCTTCAAGATTAGCATTAGAATCTCCGTCAGTCACTCTGACCCCTTTTAAGTGCTCACCAGACAGGTCTGGCCCACCCAGAAAAATCACCCTTTTAATTATGGAAATACAACTGAGTAGAGACCTTAATTACATCTGCAAGATTCTTTCTGCCATTTAACATAATGTAACCACCAGAGTAAAATCTCATCATATTCACAAACTCTCCTTACGTTTCAGGCAAGCAGATTGCATAGGTTGTGTATACCAGGGGCAGGAATCTTGGGGGCCATCTTAGAATATTATAATGCTGCACAGCATAAAATGAATTCAAATGTATGTACATTAATTATAGATGGTTAATGTGTTGGTCAATAAAGAGAAAATGGCAATGTCTATACCTGTCCACTAACAATTTAAGATGCAAATTATTAAAGTCCAAATTCTTTCCAACTAAAAATTAACATGAACAAAGATTAAGACCGTTGGGTAATTTTAGAACGTATTCTGACAGGAAAGTGGTCTGAGGGTCAACATTAGCACCTCGAAATTACTAATAAATGAGGAATGATTTACTTTTTCAGCTTATTTCTTTCTAATTCAGAGAAGGTCGTTTTATTAGACCCTATAACTTAATTACAAAGGATCAAAGTGCTGTAAATAATAAGGCCCCTAGTAATAATTTCATTAGACATTTAGATGATGGAGTCCTCTCCTTTTGGTCGTAGCCTTCTCAGAAATCTCAGACCTGCTATTTCAAATCTCTTAATAATTACTTTTATGTATAGATATATAATATATATATCTATATGTACATACATATATATAGCAGTTATTCCCTGCCATGTGACCCTCTCTAAACATTCCAGTTTGCTCCTTCGAGATAAGCATTATATATATATATATATATATATATAAAACAATTATTAAGAGATTTGAAATGGTAAGTCTGTGATTATATATATACCTTTCTGAGAATATATATATATATATATATATATATATATATATATATTTATATATATATATTTCGGCAAACTATCAGGTGATATAAGTACATTTTACATTGACCTTTCATATCTGAATTGAAAGGATTAAATCTAGATAAGTCTGAACATTTCAGAATAGTTCTTACACATATTTCAATTAATGACCTAAGGACAAAATAGGACCAAATCATCCAGCTTTTTCTTTCATCTCTACTAATTTATAATAAGTTCATGCACAACGATCTTTAACTTTACAGGCACTCTTTGATAACTCCTGTGAAAGCTGATAAATTTCCAGAGATGATAAGTTTGAACTAGGCTAAAAAAGGAAAAATACAAAAGAAAAAAATAAGTGCATTTAATACAAAAAGCAAAAAAAAAAAAAAAAAAAAAGAATAATGAACAAGCAATTAATTAGTTATTACTAAAATCCAGTGTCAAGTGACCCTGAAAATTTTATAAAAGAAGTCATAAGGTAATGCATATTGCATTCTTTCTTATATGTATAAGTGGTGCAATAGAAATTTTATCTATTTTGAAGTTCTGTTAAGTGTATTACACTGTGTTAAATTGGAACATGGAAACCCTGAAAAAATTATGCTTCTTAAAATAGTTGCACAAGGCAGAAAATGCAAATAACAAACTCATGATTGTTGTTAGATCAATTAAAATATCTTATGAAAATTAACTGTTATGAGGGTTAAGATATACTTACCCGTTGCTGTCGAAACCATTCTGACTCATAACAACCCTATAGGACAGAGTAGAACCACCCCATAGAATTTCCAAGGAGTTGCTGTTGGATTTGAACTGCTGACCTTTTTGGTTAGCAGCCGTAGCTCTTAACCACGTCCCTATTGGGGCTCCAGGATACACTTACATAATATATATGTATATTACATCATACATATCTTCATGGTATGAAAATCAGAAAACAAACCCATTGCTATCGAACTGATTCTGATTCATGTTGTTGTTAGGTGCCATCAAGTCGGTTCTGATTCACAGGTACCCCACGTACAACAGAATGAAACACTGCTGGGGCTTGCACCATCCTCACACTTGTTGCTATGTTTGAGCCCATTGTTATAGCCACTCTCAATCTATCTTGCTGAGAGTCTTCCTCTTTTTCACTAACTCTCTATGAAGCATGATGCCCTTCTCCAGGGACTGGTCCCTCCTGATAACATGTCCAAAATATGAGACAAAGTCTTGCCATCCTTGCTTCTAAGGAGACTTCTGGCTATACTTCTTCCAACATAGATTTGTTCATTCTTCTGGCAGTCCATGGTATATTCAATATTATTTGCACAACACCATAATTCAAAGGCATCAATTCTTCTTCAGTCTTTCTTACTCGTTGTCCAGCTTTCACATGCCTATTCGGTGATTGAAAATACCATAGCTTGGGTCAGGTGCACCTTAGCCCTCAAAGTGACATCTTTGCAGCAGATTTGCCCAATGCAATATGTTGCTTGATTTCCTCACTGCTGCTTCCATAAAAAATATATATGGGTGTGTGAGTGTATGTATATGTATATAAGAATATATAAAACAGGAATCAATTTAGTTTTACAATGAGAGACACTGTTGCATAAAATATATCATGCTCCGAAGGTCTTTGTGCAATGACAATAAAATATTTTAAGCTTAAATATGAGCAAAATAATATGAGATTCAAACATATATAAAAGATAGTGGAAGTGATTAAATTACAAGACTTTTGCTAATAGTATCAGTGCAAAGATAACAGTGGTCTACTACACACTACATGAAATTCACAATGGGTAGATAAGTCCCCTGGAAGTAATAAATAACAATTCAGGCTAGGAATTTCTTTGAACCTATTTCAAAATAATCAAGGTATGATTCTGATCTGTGAATAAAAACTGAAACGATGTTTGCTACTTTCATCATTTAATTACAAACTTTTATCATCTTCAAGTGCAGGAAATAAAATGCTTTCTGTGAGTTTCCTTCCTTTCTTTCTATTTTTTTTTTTTTTTTTCCTTTTGACCAAATACAGATCTGGGGATAGAGGAAAGTGCATGATATTTCAAAGATTGGATTACACCTCAGTTGCTTACTCTTATTAAAATAGATGTTGGATGGAAAATTGTGATTTAAGTAGTAGTTAATAATGATCTTATACTGTAAGAAGAAATAGATCCATTTGAAAACAATTAACATAATCCTCCACTTTGCATTACAATTCCCTGTGTAGATCAACAATTTATCTGCCTGAATATGAAGGCATTACTAGTAAGGAAATTAGAATGGGTTGTACGTACTGAGGAGTCTCTGGATGGTGCAAAGGGTTAATGCACTTGGCTGCTAACCAAAAGGTTGGAAGTGTGAGTCCACTCAGAGGTGCCTCAGAAGAAAGCCCTGGTGACCTACTTTCAAAAAAACTGTCCATTGAAAACCCCATGGAGCACAGTTGTACTGTGACATACATGGATTAACTTTATGGTGACTGGTATGTGCAGAGTGAGGTCTAATTTAAATAATTGTTTCATGAGATTTCTCTCTCTACTTGAAAATGATCACAAATACCAGTGAACATTCCTTTGGGGGTCCTATATATTACACATATGAGTTTGGGCTACATTGTTGGTGGCAATAGAGCACAATATGAAAGAGAAGAGATGAGAGAAAACAGGAGGATAGGGTTTTTTTTTTTTTTTTTTCCCCCTGCTTTGGCTATCTTGGACAAATTGTCTAATCCCTGAGGATTTTATTTCTCACTGTAAACTGAAATAATAAAAATGCCTTGCTCCTAACTTGACATCGCTGTTAGAGGATTGAATGAGATATGTAAAGTGCTTACCACATTGCTTGACACATAATAAATATTCAATAAATGGCAGTACTTGTAGTCCCTTGAAAAATGGTCCCATAGTCCAGTGAGTCTGGGCAACATCACATGCTTTATGTACGTTTTGACAACTTGTAATGCACAATAGTTAATGAAATGCACTGGGGAAACTCATGGTCTTTTTATTTATTTATATAAGCCTAATATTACCTTAACTATTTGCTAGGGAGCCTGTGTGTGTGAGAGAGATACCTACTACTGTTTCATTCTACCTTCATTCTGGGATAATCCGCTCTATTCCTTCATTTCTACCTTATCTTTACATCATCTTTAATAGTTATTTGTTGTTATTTTAGGAATATCATGATATGAATACTTTGAATTGCCAAAGTTAAAATTCTGTATGAAGGTATTTTCTGCTGATTAACTAATAGCAACTCTTGCAATTCTATGGAGATAATCTTTTATTTTATTTTTATTTCATGGTGGTGGTGGTAGTTTTCATTCTGGTTGTAGAGACGTATTAGCTTGCCAAATAATTGGTGTTCTACATTTTTCTTTACCAAACTCATTGTTGTGGATCAAATTGTGGCCCCCAAAATATGTGTTTTAAATCCTAACCTCTATGCCTGTGGTTATAATCCCATTTGGGAAGGCATTGTTTTTGTTATGTTAATTAGACAGGATTAAAGAAGAGTGTGTCTTGACTCAATCACTTTTGAGATATAAAAGAGATTAAACAAGCAAAGGAATAAACAGAAATGAGGAAAGAGAAATGTCAAGTAAAGTATTATAATGGAACGTGCAAACACCTGGAGTTAAGAAACCAAAAGGGAAGAACACGCTCAGCATTTCTCAAGCCAGATTCAAAAGAGGATGTGGAAAAGGGATATCATTGCTGATGTCAGATCTTGGCTGAAAGCAGAGAATACCAGAAAGATGTTTACCTGTGTTTTATTGACTATGCAAATTCATTCAGCTGTGTGGATCATAACAAATTAAAGATAAAATTGCTAGGAATGGGAATTCCAGAATACTTCAATTTTGTTCGTGAAGAACCTGTACATAGACCAAGAGGCAGTTATTTGAACAGAAAAAGGGGATACTGCATGGATTAAAGTCAGGAAAGATGTGTGAGAGGGTTGTATTCTTTCACCACAATTATTCAGTCTGTATGCTGAGTAAATAATCTCAGAAGCTGGGCTATGTGAACAAGAATGCCACATCAGGATTGATGGAACACTCATTAACAACCTGCAGTATGCAGATGACACAACCTTGCTTTTTGAAAGCGAAGAGGACTTGAAGCACTTACTGATACAGATCAAAGACTACATTCTTCAGTATGGATTATACCTCAAAATAAAGAAAATAAAATTCCTTACAACTGGACTAAATAAGCAACATCATGATAAATGGAGGAGAGATTGACGTTGTCAAGGCTTTCATTTTACTTTAATCCACAATCAACTGCCGTGGAAGCAGCAGTCAGAAATCAAAGGACCTAATGCATCGGGAAAATCTGCTGCAAAAGACCTCTTTAAAGTGTTAGAAAGCAAAGATGTCACTTTGAGGACTAAGGTGCGCCTGACCCAAGCCATGATATTTTCAATTACCTCATATGCATGGGAAAGCTGGATAATGTGTAAGGAAGACTGAAGAAGAATTGATGCGTATGAATTATGGTATTGGCGAAGAATACTGAATACACAATGGACTGCCAGAAAAAGGATCAAGTCTGTCTTGGAAAAAGTAGAGTGCTCCTTGGAAGTGAGGATGCTGTGACTTTGTCTCGTGTATTTTGGACGTGCTGTCAGGAGGGACGGAAACCCTGGTGGCGTAGTGGTTAAGAGCTACGGCTGCTAACCAAAAGGTCAGCACTTTGAATCCACTAGGTGCTCCTTGAAAACTCTATGGGGCAGTTCTACTCTGTCTTATAGGGTTGCTATGAGTCCAAATTGACTAAATGGGAATGGGTATGGTATGGGTATCAGGAGGGACCAGCCCCTGGCCAAGGACATCATGTTCAGTAAAGTAGAGGGTCAGTGAAAAAGGAAGACCCTCAACAAGATGGATTGACACAGTGGCTGCAATAATGGGCTCAAGCATAACAATGATTGTGAGGATGGCGCAGAACCAGGCAGTGTTTTGTTCTGCTGTAAATAGGGTCACTGTGAGTCAGAAACCTACTCGATGGCACCGAATAACAACAACAGCATAGACATTTCTTATACATATACTAACTTATCAATTTTCAAATTTTCTATTGCTCAGTACTATCTTCAGTTATTAGATATACCCCATCTTCAATGTAAAGAGAGTTAATTCTTTAATGTTAAAACAGTATAGAAATTTATCAAAACTATTTCAGTTTTAGTATTCAGTACTCTGCCCCACCATGCTCATTGTTGTCGAGTTTCTTCCGACTCACAATGACCATATAGGACAGAGTAGAACTGCCCCATAGGGTTTCCAAGGTGTGGCTGCCAGGCTGGCAGATTTGAACTGCTGACCTTTTGGTTAGCAGCCGAGCTCTTAACTGCTCTGCTACCAGGGTCTTTAGTGCATACCAATTTCATATTAAGCATTACACACATCAACAGATTTCTAAATTTAGGAGAAATAAAAATATATTCAAAGTATGTCTTTTTGCTTTTGTTTAGGTTATGAACTGAGGCTTCAAGAAGGGAGAGGGAAAAGTATAAGAAAAGATGTATTTGCAGCTAAAGGGTAATGATTCAATCAATCTAGAAACTCTCTTTCCAGATGTTACCCTTGGAGCATATTTGTAGCAGCTGTGCACATTTTCAGATATTACAGAAGTAAAATACCCTTGCCTTTAACTTGCCTCTTTTCCCCCAGACAACACTGGCAGGTAGAAATGGCTCTCCAAGCACACTTACAAAATGCACAGCTTTTAAAAAGAAGAATATGGAGGGGGAAAGCAAAGGGTTGCACTATGAATTGGTGACAGTTTTCAGGAAATCTAAAATGGGAAGTTAGGTATATTCACGTTCTTATAAATACTATTATTTTTGTTTCTTGCTCAGGGTTTAAGTTTGTCTAAATCAATGTGAAGTGCGTATATGTCTATATGTTTCTGTTGTTTTTTTCTAAAGATCCTAATGACATGCTGAAACATAATTCAGGCTAAATTCACACATAAGAAGAATAGTGATACAGAATAAGTTTATCTTCCTCACCTTCCAAAGTCTTCTGGTCTTTCCTTTGTCCCAGTTTACCCCCTCCTTTGTGTGCCAAAGGATGCTTAATGTTTATTCCCTCAACAAACGTGTTCAAGAAAAGATTTTTTTTTTCCATGAACTTACACCCAAGTGTTATCTCTCTAAAGTTTATTTGCATTTTAAACCTTATCTCAGATGTGGAAGCAAAGAATTTAACACCCCCTTAAGGGAATTTTAAGCATCAGTTGGCAGGCAGGGGTATGTTTTCTGTGAGCAAATCCTTTTCTGGCTTCCCAGAAATTGTATCCTCTGTGGTTGCTTCTCCAGGTGGGAAGACAAAATAGCTTAGAAATAAAATTGCTGGGTTTAGGGACAAGCAGACGTGTACTTGAATCACTGCTTCTGCCACTTACATCCTGAATGATCCAGGGGAAGTCACTTAGCCTCTCATTTTCCTTTTCGGTTAAGTAATCAAACCTACTTTGTAAGGCTGCTGTAGGAATGGAATAAATTATTGACAAAGATGTATAATTAATAAGTGATAACTCTTATTATTGCGTTAGTCTGACATGGGTTGAAGAGTTAGAGCATTTAATGTGCCTTTAATTACTTTATTTTCTAATAGGATGATACGTGTCTTACACTGTTATGAAATGTTAAAAACTCTTAAAATATCCATCACTTCCGATGGCTGCCTTTGTCCAGTCCAGCATCCTTGGAATTCTCCTTGGTATTTCCATTTGAGTTCCCTCCTGTTGCATTTTCAGCGTTTTCTCTGTTCCTTTTTGCGCTAGGATCAATAATCACCTACAGCTCCCTGGCTCCCTTCTGTGAACAGATAATGCCCAGGAACAGGAAGGCCTCGTAGTCAGCAAGAATAAAGCAGATTAGAGAGCAAAGAGCTTCACTGTGAGTTCACAGATTAACTTCACATCACCAGCACACAAATTCAAATTTCGTATTTTCTTGTCTCTCAGTGGTAAGATCTTAAATCCATAAACTTAGACCTGTCTTAGCTGGCTTTCTAGACATGACAGACTAGTGATGATGTCTAGTAATCCTTTCAAAACTTTCCTGTCTCAAGGTAATAATATCTAGCTACCCGATAACTCCTCAATATTAATCCTATCCTACAGTTTACTGCTTTTATTAATTTAGCAATGCACCTTCATGGGAAAGGGTTGACATGTCATGGGGGTGGCAACCAATGTCACAAAACAATATGTGTATTAATTGTTTAATGTGAAATTAATTTGAGCTGTAAACACTCATCTAAAATACAATAAAAAATAAAAATAATTCTAAAAAATGAATCTTCTTTCAGAATTTATTTATGCCAGCTACATGCCTATCCTAAGTCAAAGCATTCTTTACTCACCCATATCAGGGTCATTATTTTATAATATGAACAAAGATGAGCTCTTTTTTTAAATTAATTGTACTTTAGATTAAGCTTTACAGAACAAATAGTTTCTCATTAAAAAGCTAGTACACAAATTGTTTTATGACAATAGTTAACAACCCAACAACATGCTAACACTCTCACTTCTCCACCTTGGGTTCTCTATTACCAGCTTTCCTGTCCCCTCCTGCCTTCTAGTCCTTGTCCCTGGACTGTTGTGCCCTGTTAGCCTCGTTTTGTTTTATGGGGCTGTCTGATCTTTGGCTGACGGGTGAACCTCGGGAGTGACTTTATTACTTAGCTAAATGGGTTTCTGGGGGCCAAACTCTCGGGGTTTCTCCAGTCTCTGTCAGGCCAATAAGTCTGGTCTTTTTTGTGAATTAGGATTTTGTTCTGCATTTTTCTCCAGCTCTGTCCGGGGCCCTCTGTTATGATCCCTGTCAGAACAGTCAGTGTTGGTATCCAGGCACCATCTAGTTGTACTGGATTCAATCTGGTGGAGGCCATGGTAGTTGTGGTCCATTACTCCTTTGGACTAGTCTTCCACTTGTATCCTATTTTCTTCGTTCTCCCTTGCTCCCAAAGGGGTGAGACCAGTGGAGTATCTTAGATGACTGCTCATAGGCTTTTGAGACCTGAGAAACTACTCACCAAGGTAGAATGGAGAACATTTTCTTTATAAACTGTGTTATGCCAAATGAGCTAGATGTTCCCACAAGACCATGGTGCCCACAGCCCTCTGCCCAGCAATTCAGTCCCTCAGGGAGTTTGGATGTGTCTATGGAGCTTTCATGACCTTTCCTTGTACAAGATGTGCTGGCTTCCCCGGATTTGTGTACTGTCTTACCCTTCACCAAAGTTACCACTTATCTATTGTCTATTTAGTATCCCCCCGACCCCTCCCATCCCTTGTAACCAGTAAAGATTGTTTCTTCTTGTGTGTAGACTTCTTCATGAGTTTTTACGGTGGAGGTCCAATACAATATTTGTCCTTTTGTGATTATTTCACTCAGCATAATGTCCTCCAGTTTCATCCATGTTATGACATGGTTCTCAGATTCATTGTTGTTCTTTCTCGTTGCATAGTACTCCATTGTGTGTATGTACCATAGTTTGTTTATCCATTCATCTGTTGATGGGCATCTAGGTTGTTTCCATCGTTTTGCTATTGTGAACAATGCTGCCATGAACATAGGTGTGCTTATGTCTACTCGAGTGACGACACTTATTTCTCTAGGATATATTCCCAGGAGTAGGATTGCTGGATCGAGTGGTATGACTATATCTAGCTTTCTAAGGTAGCACCATATCATTTTCCAAAATGGTTGTATCATTTTGCATTCCCACCAGCAGTGCATAAGTGTTCCGATCTCCCCACAGCCCATCCAACATTTGCTATTTCCAGTGTTTTTAATTCATGCCAGTAATGCCGGGGGGAGATGGTATCTCATTGTGGTTTTAATTTGCATTTCGATAATGGCTAGTGATCACAAGCATTTCCTTGTGTGTCTGTTGGACATATGAATGTCTTCTTTAGTGAAGTGTCTGTTCATTTCCTTTGCCCATTTATTACATGGATTATTTGTCTTTTTGTTGTAGAGGTGTTGGATTTTCTTGTACATTTTAGAGATTAGACCTTTGTCTGACTTGTAATGTCCAAAATTTTTTTCCCAGTCTGTAGGTTCTCTTTTTACTCTTTTTTTGAAGTCTTTTTGATGAGCATAGGTGTTTAATTTTTATAAGATCCCAGTTATCTATCTTATCTTCTGGAGTTTGTGTGTTTTTGGTTATGGTTTTTATACTGTTAATGACCTGCATTAGAGTCTCTAACATTCATCTTATTTTTTCTTCTATGAACTTTATAGTTTTTGGCTTAATATTAGGTCTATGATCCATTTTGAATTAATTTTTGTAGCTGGTGTGAGGTATGGGTCCTGTTTCAGTTTTTTGCAGATGCACATCATGTTTTGCCAGCATCATTTGTTAAAAAGACTGTCATTTCCCCATCTGATGGACTTTGGGCCCTTGTCAAAGATCAGGTGACTACAGGAGGATGGATTTACATCTGGGTTCTCAATTCTGTTCCATTGGTCAAAGTATCTGTCATTGTACCAGTACCAGGCCGTTTTGACTATCATAGCTGTATAGTAGGTTCTGAAGTCAAGTAGTGCAAGTTCTCCTACTTTACTCTTCTTCTTCAATAGTGCCTTACTTATCCGGGGCTTCTCCCCTTTCCATATAAACTTTAATGATGAGTTTTTCCATCTCTTTAAAGAATGTTGTTGGTACTTGAATCAGAATTGCATTGTATTTGTAAATTGCATCGGGTAGAATTGTCATTTTCACAATGTTGAGTCTACCTGTCCATGAACATGGTATGTTTTTCCATTTATGTAGATTCCTTTGGGTTTCTTGCAGTAGTGTTTTGTAGTTTTCTTTGTATAGGTCTTTTAAATCCCTGGTTAGATTTATTCCTAAGTATTATATTTTTTAGGGGCTATTATAAATAGTATTGTTTTCCTGATTTCCTTTTCATTGTTCTCTTTATTGGTGTGTAGAAATCCAACTGATTTTTGTATGTTTATCTTATATCCTGCTACTCTGCTGAATGTATTAGTTCCAATAGTTTTCTCATGTAGTATTTAGGGTTTTCGATGTATAGTATCGTATCATCCACAAACATAGACAGTTAAACTTCTTCATTACCAGTTTGGATGTCCTTTATTTCTTTTTCTTGGCTTATTGCTCTAGCTAGGACTTCTAGCACAATGTTAAATAGGAGTGGTGATAAAGGGCATGCTTATCTTGTTCCTGTTCTCGGGCAATGTTTTCATCCTGTCTCCATTAAGAATGACTTTGGCCATTGGTTTTACATAGATGTCCTTTATTATATTGAGAAATTTTCCTTCTGTACCTATTTTACTGAGAATTTTTATCAGGTTGGGTGTTGAACTTTCTCTAATGCCTTTTCTGCATCCACTGAGATGATCGTGTGATTCTTTTCTTTCCTTTTATTTATGTGGTGGATTACATTGATTCATTTTCTAATGTTGAACCATCCTTGCAAACCTGGTATGAATCCTACTTGGTCGTGGTGTGTTATTTTTTTTATATGATGCTGAATTCTATTGGTTAGAATTTTTGCATCTATATTCATGAGAGATATTGGTCTGTAATTGTCTTTTTTTGCGGAGTCTTTGCCTGGTTTGCTATCAGGGTTATACTGGCTTCATAGAATGAATTTGAAAGTGTTGCTTCCCTTTCTATGTTCTGAAATATTTTGAGTAGTACTGTTATAAGCTTTTCTCTGAATGTTTGGTAGAATTCTCCAGTGAAGCCATCTGTGCCAGGTCTTTTTTTTTGGTGGGAGGTTTTTTATTACCTTTTCAATCTCTTCTCTTGTTAGAGGTCAACATCATTTTGTGTTAGTTTGGGTAGGTAGTGTATTTCTAGAAATTTATCCATTTCCTCTAGGTTTTCAACTTTTTTGGAGTATAAATTTTCTTAATAGTCTGTTATGATCCTTTTTATTTCAGTTGGGTCTGTTGTAATGTCCTGCATTTCATTTCTTATTTGGGTTATTTGCATCCTCTCCTGTTTTTCTTTCGTTGGTCTGGCCAGTGGTTTGTCGATTTTATTGATCCTTTCAAAGAACCAACTTTTGGTTTTGTTGATTCTTTCTATTGTTTTTCTGTTCTCTATTTCATTTATTTCTGCTCTGATCTTTATTATTTCCTTTCTTCTGGTGGCTGTGGGCTTTTTTAGCTGTTCTGTATTTGTTCAAGTTCTGTAGTTAATGTTTTGATTTTATCCTTTTCTTCTTTTTTGATGTATGCATCTATTGCTATACATTGTCCTCTGAGGGCTTCCTTTGCTGTGTCCCAAAGGTTTTAGTATGATGTGCTTTCATTCTCATTTGATTCTAGGAATTTTTGATTCAATCTTTGATTTCTTCTATTACCTAATGGTTTGTAATCAGGGTGTTATTCAGTTTCCATGTAATTGATTTTTTTCTTTGCTCTTCCTGTTGTTAATTTCTACCTTGATGGCATTGTGGTCAGAGAAGCTACTTTGTATTATCTCAACATTTTGGATCCTGTTGATGATTGCTCTGTGACCAAAGATGTGGTCTATTCTGGAAAACCTTCCATGTGTATTGGAAAAGAATGTGCACTTTGCAGTTGTTGAGTGGAGTGTTCTATATATGCCTGTGAAATCAAGTTGGCTGATTGTGTCCTTTAGGTCTTCTGTATCTTTGTTGAGTTTCTTTCTAGATGTTCTGTCTTTTACTGAGAGTGGTGTGTTGAAGTCTCCTACCATTATTGTGGAACTGTTAATTTCTCTTTTCAGTGTTGTTAGAGTTTGTTTTATGTATTTGGGAGCCCTTTCATAGGGTTTGTAGATGTTTATTATAGCTATGTCTTCATGATGAATTGTCTCCTTAATCACTATATATTAGCCTTCTTTGTCTTTTCTGGTGGATTTTGTTTTAAAGTGTATTTTATCTGAGATTAGTATTGCCACTCCTGCTCTGTTTTGGTAGCTGTTTGCTAGATATATTTTTCTCCATTTTTTGATTTTTAATAAATTAACATCTTTGTTTCTAAGGTATGTCTCTTGTAGATAGCATATTGATGGACCCTGTTTTTTTATCCATTCTGTCACTCTCCATCT
This sequence comes from Dugong dugon, assembly GCA_030035585.1. Taxonomy (NCBI): domain Eukaryota; kingdom Metazoa; phylum Chordata; class Mammalia; order Sirenia; family Dugongidae; genus Dugong; species Dugong dugon. Next base: position 35,013,259 of record CM057460.1, on the reverse strand, counting down.
CTTTATGGGTGCATTTAGGCCATTTGCATTCAGTGTAATTATTGATAGGTGTGAGTTTATAGCTGTCATTTTGTAGTGCTTTTTTTTTGCGATGCTGATATTTTGTTCCTCGTACTCTCCTGTGCTGAATTCCTTTTGTTTGTGTATTTTTTCATTTCTTTTGTTTTTGTTGGTTTTGTTTTTACTGAGACTTTATGTTTTTCTTCTTTATTTTTATGAGTAGGTTTGTTAACTTTCTTTGTGGTTACCTTGAAATTTACCCTTATCTTTCTGGGTATGAGCCAGTCTATTATTACTTGGTATCAGCTTGCCTTCCACTCCATTAGAAGGTTCTATACTTACAGCATTTATTCCCTCTTCTATTGTTCTTATGTTGTTTTCATTTACAAATTAACCTCTCTGGTTCTCTGTTGTAATTTTTTTGGTTTTGATAGTCCTTTAGAGTTATTTCCTAGGTTGGTATCTGGCTGGTACAGTCCTGCATCCTAGATTCAGCCTGTGTCTGATGTTGTTTTTTTCTCAGATCGAAAGACTCCCTTTAATAATTCTTGTAAGTTTGGTTTGGTTTTTATATAGTCCCTTAATTTCTGTTTATCTGGAAATGTCCTAATTTCACCATCATATTTGAATGAGAATTTTGCAGGATATATTATTCTTGGCTGACAACTTTTTTCTTTCAAAGGTTTATGTATGTCATCCCATTGCCTTCTTGCCTGCATGGTTTCTGCCAAATAATCCAAGCTTAGTCTTATTGTTTTTTCTCTATATGTGACTTTCTGTTTTTCTCAAGCTGCTCTCCAGATTCTCTGTTTGTCTTTGGTTTTAGCAAGTGTGATTATGTTAAGTCTTGGTGATTTTCTTTTGGGGTGTATCCTGTATGGGGTTCATTGAGCTTCTTGGATGGTCAGCCTTTCACCTTTCATGGTTTTGGGGAAGTTTTCTGTCAACAGTTCTTCAGTGATACTCTTTGTGTTTTCCATTTTCTCCCCCTGTTCTGGAATTTTGATCACTTGGAAATTTTTGCTTTTGGTTGTATCCCACATAGTCCTCAGGGTTTCTTCATTTTTCTTTGTTCTTTTTTCTGATTTTTTCCTCAGACAGACTTGTTTCCAAGTGTTTGTCTTCAATTTTGCTTATTCTGGCAACCGTGTTTTCAAACCTGCTCCTTAGCCCTTCTGTGACACTGTCCATTTCTGAGATCTCTTTGTTTACCTTTTGGATTTCTAATTGTTGTTTTTGTATGATTTCTAGTTGTGAATTTATTTTACATTTTGTTTGTGTATTATTTCCATGAATTCTTCCATTTTTTGATCTGTATTTTCCATGAATTTGTCTGCCTTTTCCATGAATTTGTCTATTTTTCCCTATTTTTGTCTGCTTTTGCTTGAAATCTTTGATAGCTCTGAATATTAGAGATTTGATTTCCCTATTAGGCAGTTGTAGTGCCTTTTCTTCTACTAGAACGTCATCTCTTGTTTTAGTTTGGATGCCTACTGGAACCATCCTTCCTGTATATTTTGTATATGTTTTGATACTGTCTGCTGTCTTCTGGACATTCAGTAGTTATTTTCCTCTTTTATTGATTGTAGATTTCTTTGTTTTGTCATATTTTTTTGTTTTATTTGGTTAGGTCAGAGCAGGCGGGCTGTGCCTTCTTTGTTGTTTGCTTGTCTGTAGGCAGGATACTTTTCACCTTCTTCTCCAATGGGCAGGGTCTTTTCTCAGGTATGGTACAGCTGGGCAGGTCCATCTGAAGGGGAGTTTCTGGGATCGGTTGTTTGTGGCATGTATTAGGTGTCAACAGGGTAGGCTTGGAATCAGTGCAGGGCAGGTTTTGGTAGGCCGTGCCTGTGCTGCTTGGGAGTGTGATGTTCAGTGCACGGTGTAGGTAGGCAGGAAGGAGGCGGGGTATTGTGAAGTGTGGAGCTAAGATGTGTATGGAAAAGAGGAGAGAGAGGAGTGAGGAACACGAGCTAAAAATATACACACAAACAAAGAAAAAAGAGTGCTAAGGGAGCTTGCCATTGCAGTGGAGAGATGAAAGACTGAGAAATGGAGAAAAACAAAAAGGAGAAAAGAAAAAGGGTAAAAGAAGAAAAATGAATAAATAAAAATTATAAAAAAAAAGAGCCCCCAGGCATCCCAACAGTGCAGCTGCGAGGCCTGAGGAAGTTGCTCCCAGTCCTTGAAGTACAGCCTAGCTAGAAGTAGTAGACGTGTCACACAGCACCAGGTATACAGAAGATGGGAAGAGAAGGTAGATATAGAGAGATGAGAATATGAGAAATGAAGAAAGACAAAAAGGAAAAAGGAGAGAGAAGAAAACAAAACAAAGAAACAAACAAAAAAACAAGAAAAAAAAAATACCCCTAGGGATGCCACTGAGCGTGTGTGCAGAGTAAGAGAGTATCTCCCAAGCTGTGCAATACTGCCTGGCTAGAAGGGGCTCCCAAGCAGAGAAAAGAAAAAGAAAACAAACCAACAAACCAATCGAAACAGAACTTGATTTGTTTGTCAAACAAACAAAAAAGCCTTGCGGTTCCCACCAGCATGGCATCACGGGCCAGGAAACATCTTCACAGTCAAGCGGTGTTTCTCAGCTTTTCAGGAAGAAGCAAAGATGGCACACGGAGCCAGGTATTTGAAAGAAAGGAGAGGGAGGTGGTGAGAGGTAAGGAAGAAATCTAAAGAGGTGGATAAAAGCAGCACCAGCAGCCAACAAATGGCACTCAGGGAGCCAGCTGGGGCAGGTGGGTAGAATCCAAGCGATCCTGGGGTGAAGCCGGTACTTCCCGGCCAAAAGACTGTGACCATAGGAAGCAGAAGAGGCCCAGTGTGGGTGAAGAAGCATGGGGGTTGGGAAAGCATATATTGCTGATTACTGGTTGTTCTGTCTTCTGCTGGAAGCTCTGCGAAGCTGCTTTCTTTTACCCCTGTTTGCCAATCTCCGGTAGGAGTCCAAGATGGTGGATCCGTGCTGTGTTAGCTGATAGGGGACCTGTGCATGTATCTTCCTCCGTCTCTGTTCTTTGTCAGTTTCTTATTCCATTCGGTGCTTGGCTGAGTTCTTTATCTCTTCATTTGATGCTTAGCATTTCAGGATGGACGTGTGTCTCTGTTTGACTTAATTTTTTGGATCTTTGCTGTGGAGGGACAGCGTGGTGCTTCTGTCTATAGTGTCATGTTGCCTGGAAGTCCAAGATGAGCTCTTTATTATTCCCCTCAAAAATGTTCATGTTTCATGCAAACATTATCCCCGTTCTAATCATGAAATAGCGAAATCTGAATAGCTGTAGTCTGATTAATTCTCTCTTACTAATGAATCCAGTCCAATGCAATAGGGCATATTGCATTGGGCAAATGTGTTGCAAAATACCTCCTTAAAGTGTTAGAAAGCAAAGATGTTACCATGAGAGCTAAAGAGTGCCTGACCCAAGCCATGATATTTTTAATTGCCTCATATGCATGGGAAACCTGAACAACAAGTAAGGAAGACCAAAGAAGAATTGATTCCTTTGAATTCTGGTGTTGATGACGAATATTGAGTATACCACGGACTGCCAGAAGAACAAATAAGTCTGTCTTTGAAGAAATACAGCCAGAGTGCTCCTTAGAAGCAGGATGGAAGGACTTCATCTCATGTACTTTGTACGTGTTATCAGAAGGGGCCAGTTCCTCGAGAAGGACATCAGGACATTATGCTTGGTAAAGTGGAGGGTCAGTGAAAAAGAAGAAGACCCTCGGTGAAACAGATTGACACAGTAGCTGCAACAATGGGCTCAAGCACAATGATTGTGAGAATGGTGCAGGACCAGGCATTGTTTCATTCTGTTGTACATAGGGTCACTATGAGTTGGAACCAACTTGAGAGCACCTAACAACAAAACAATAATAGGTCCAGTATCACCCACTGCAATTTTTAATTCTGATTGCTATTGTATCAGTTCAGATTCTTACCAGTATATGCTAAGACATATTCATTAATTCTCTCTTTCAACCCCAAAATAATTATGTAATCTAAACAAAAGATATTTTTAGGTCATCTTCTCTCTTACCATTCACGTAAAATAAACAAACATAAGTGAGTGCATCTCCCTATCTCATGTCATACACAAACATTAATTCTTGGTGAACACTATAATTTGAAAGACAGAGGTTTAACAATGTCAGAGAAAAATGCTGAAGCATATCTTCATGACATCTACTTAGGGAAAGATTCCTTAAACACAATATAAACAAAAAAAATCATGAAGAAAATTTTTAATTAATTTGACTACATTAATATGAAAAGTTAGTTTACCAAGTAACATTATGAAATAGTGCAAGCAAATGCCATAGAAGACATTTGATTTGAAATGCATATGAGTTACACAGAGTCCCTGGGTGGCACAGTCTGTTAAGTTAAAGATTGGAGGTTCAAGGGAACCTTAGAAGAAAAGCTTGGTGATCTGCTTCTGAAAAATCAGCCATTGAAGACCTATGTAACACATTTCTCAAAGTATATAAGAGAAAGTCTTCTCATCCTCCCTTGTAAGGAGCACTTTGGCTATAATTCTTCCAAGACAGATTTGTTCATTCTTCTGACAGTCCATGGTATATTCAATATTCTTCCCTAACACCATAATTCAAAGTTATCAATTCTTCTTTGGTCTTCCTTATTCATTGTTCATCTTTCACATGCATATGAGGCCATTGAAAATACCACGCTTGGGTCAGTGGTACCTTAATTCTCAAAGTGATATCTTTGCTTTTTGCTCTTTAAAGAGGTTTTTTGTAGCAGATTTGCCCAGTGTAATATGTCCTTTGATTTCCTGACTGCTGCTTCCATAGACGTTGACTGTGGATCCAAATTAAATGAAATCCTTGATAACTTCAATCTTTTCTCTGTTTATCATGATTTTGCTCATTGGTTTATTTGTGAAAATTTTTGCTTTCTTTATGTTGAGATGCAATCCATACTGAAGGGGGTAGTCTTTGATTTTCTTCAGTTAGTGCTTCAAGTCCTCTTCACTTTCAGCAAACAAGGTTGTGTCATCTGCATATCAAAGGTTGTTAATGAGTCTTCCTCCTATCCTGATACCACATTCTTGTTTATGTATTCCAGCTTTTCAAGTTATTTGCTCAACATACAGACTGAATAAGTATGATGAATGGATATAACCCTGACACACACTTTATCTGATTTTAAACCATGCAGTATCCCATTGTTCAGTTTGAATGACTGCCTCTTTGTCTATGTACCGATTGTTCATGAGCACAATTAAATGTTCTGGAATTCCCATTCATTGCAGTGTTATCCAAAATTTGTTATGACCCATGCAGTCGAAGGCCTTTGCATAGCTTCTAATATCACAGCAACCCTCAAACCACCACAGTATGATAAGCTGACAGATGAGTGATGGAAACACAGAATAAGAAATAAAATATTATTTGTCTCCCATGCATAAATCAAAGGTATGGTGTCATTATAACTTGTATCTTAGTTGTGTAGTACAGCTATAACAGAAATGCCACAGGCGGGTGACTTAAAAAAACAGAAATCTATTTTCTCTTAGTTCTGGAGATAAAAGTCCAAATCAGGGTCTGAGTTGTATTAACTCCTTTAATTCCTTCTGTGAATCTCCTATTTTCTGGTGTCTGCCAGTGATCTTTCACATTGTAGATGGTTTCTGTTTTCACTCTTGTGTGTCTCTGTGTCTATTCTAATATTTGTATAACTCAAAAGTAATTAGCTTTAGGAGTCACCTTATATTGGTATGATCTCAATTGATTGATTGATTACATCACATTAGATTATGGAAGGTAATTTTTCTACCCAAGACCAATTGTTCCTGTCACACATAACTACTCCATGACAGCAACTAGTGTAGTGTTTGGCCAAACAACTGGGAACCTAAGCCTAGCCAGGATGGCAGATAAAATTAATCATTATACTTGTAATCTTCAATGAAACCAACACTTCTTTTATTGTTTCACCATCTTAGTGGTTCCAAGATATACCACTAACATCAAAGACAATAAAGAATGTGTTTTTGAAAGGTAGAGATGAAAACGAGAACAGGACAATGATCATCACCTAGGAAAAAAGTCAAATTTAAGAGAAAGTTTGTCTAGTCAATTAACCTGTTATCATCATGTTAATTCTGACTAATAGCAATCCTGTAGGACAGATTAGAACTGCCCCTTAGGGTTTCCAAGGCTATAAATCTTTATGAGATTAGATTGCCAGGTCTTTTCTCCCACAGACTGGCGGGTTGGTTTGAACTGCAGACCTTTTGGTCAGCAGCCAAGAACCTTAACCACTGCGCAACCAGGGGTCCTTATGTAGAGTCAATAATGAATTCAATAAGTATTTCTTTATCAACTATCAGGTGCCAGGCACTGAGTAAGGGACCATATTACTGCACTCTTTCCTGCTGAGCACAGGCCTTGCTTTAAAAATCTGTCTTTACATGGCATTCTAGATAGTCACCACCATTGGAGCTGGTCATTGATATAATACCAAGTTTTTATCATAGGCATATACCTTTCATTTGTCAGTAAATCAAGGTAAATATATTTAAAAATGTAAGCAATTTTTCTTCTGGAATCTTGGAGCAGAAAATTAGTTCATCTTTTGCTTCTTTTTTTTTTTTTAAACAACAGCTAATATGATTCCTTAAGTAAAGCAAACACTAATTAAATATACATTAATTGAATTAATTTATTAATTCATACATTCATTCATTCATTCATTACATATGTTTTAAACCTTGCCATGGTTTAGGTACTCTATCAGATTCTAAATAAAATAATAATAATTAAAATACTTATTTTCAAAAAGCTTCTACACTTTTTTGGGCAAAAGACATATAATTAAATAATGAAAAGAAAATTAATCAAATATAATGATAAAGATGTACACAGAAAGTTATTGAATCATAAAGGAGGTCTGCCTGTCAGATGAGGTTAAGAAGCCAGGCAAATAGGCAATGCCTGAATTGAAATTTGAGATGGAATTGACCAAATAAAAGTAGGAAAATGATGGTAGGACATTGTAGGCAAACAAAAGAGCACACACAAAAAAAGACACGTGATGAGAAAATATACTGATTATAATCACAGTTAAGAATACTCAGCATAGGATATTTTAATTGTAATACATTTTAGTATTCCTGTTTTTGGAGAACAGTGTCTGATTATCCAAAACTTTCATTTCTGGCTCCAGGTTGTAATCTATTAGAGTGCTACAACTCTGGAAGAAGGAGGAAGAGGGACACAAGGAGGGGGAAGAGAGGAAAAGAGGGGGAAAGGCAAAATCAGAGAGGAGGAAGAGGGAAAGGGAGGAGAGGAAGAAGGGAAAGAAATCTCAAGGGAAGGAGTTTAAAATAGAAATGAACCTTTGGGAATGTAAGTAAGTCTTCATCAACTGGTTGCAATAATTATATTTCTAGAAACTCACTACCGCATCAATTTACTAATGATTCTTTCCTTATTTTCTTAATATTCTCTCATATGTCTTGATTATAATTTTTAAGAAGAAAAAGAAGCAGATACTAGCCATTAGTGCATCTGGTAAAACAAAAATATTATTCAATGTAAATTAAGTATAAATAGATTAAATTATTTCAGATTAATGCTGGCTTCTGTTCCAGGAAAATCTGTGTGGTGGTCTGAAATGAATACTCTACAATGCCCAATAATTACTCAGTTATAGCACATTAATGGTGCAGTATTTATTCTTTATGTCTTTCTAAAGCCAGATTCAGATAATGGAATTTTAATAAGCAACAACCAAGGCAAATGGTTGTGCCAGCCCCAATAATTATATTAAATCACAAAAGCAGAGCTATGAAAGCTTAACCAGAAAAAAAAAAAAATCTATGTATTGGGTTAAGCTTATAAAAATTTATTTAACTAATAACATAGGTGAATTTTAATAATAATACTGTAATACAGAGTATTTAAACTCAAATACTTTACCTCTCAGGCATTTTGTTACTTTTTTTACTCTCATTCATGGACAACAAATTAGAGGATTCTCTACCTGAGTTTCTCATAATCCTGAAACAAAAGAAATATTTTCCAGTTGTTTTTGTCATTTTTAGGTGCTGTTGAGTCATTTCCAACTCAGAGTGGCCCTATGTATAACAGAACGAAACACTGCCTGATCCTGTGCCATCCTCACAATCGTTGATATGCTTGAGCCCATTGTTGCAGCCACTGTGTCAGTCCATCTCCTTGAGGGTCTTCCTCTCCTTTGCTGCCCTTCTGCTTCGCCAAGCAGATATCCTTCTCCAGGGACTGGTCCCTCCTGATAACGTGTCCAAAGTAAGTGAGGTGAAGCCTGTCTATCCTTGTTTCTAAGGAGCAGTCTGGCTGTACTTCTTCCAAGACAGATTTGTTCATTCTGGCAGTCCATGGTATGTTCAATATTCTTCAGCAACACTGTAATACAAAGGCATCTATTCTTCTTCGTTCTTCCTTAGTCATTGTATAGCTTTTGCATGCATAATTTTCTAGTTACCCCTTGGATATCCATATGTAGTCTAATGTTTTTGTACTTTTTCAGATTTTGTATATTACTCACTCTTATTCTTCTTACGCTGCTATTGGATGCCAACTCTTGTGTTTGGGCCCTTGATGTACTGAACCCATGCAAAATGAAAATCCCCCAGTCTTTATGGGCAGTGACTGCCCTCACTAACTTCTGCAAGAATACAAAAGGGTATGTACGAACTCTAGTTATTTTGATTATGGCCAACAGTGTGTTTATGGTATTTTCTGTCTTCTTCATCTAAATAATTGAACTAATAAATTCAAAGAGAAATAGTATTGTTTACCGGCTTATGTTAATATATGGAGGAAAATACTACATATTGTTATCGGTAGTTTATTCTTAGATTAGAAACTATGGAAATGAAAAGTATCTAATATTTGTTGTTGTTGTTATGTGCTATTTAGTCAGCTCCAACTTATACAGACCTCATGTATAATAGAGGGAACATTGTCTGGTCCTGCGCCATCCTCACAATTGTTGCTATGTTTGAGCCCATGCTTGCAGCCATTGTGTCACTCCATCTCAATAAAGGTCTCCTTTTATGCTGACCCTCTATTTTACTATGCATGATGTCCTTCTGTAGGGATTAGTTTCTTCTGACGATGTGTCCGAAGTAAAGGAGACAAAATCTTGCTATCCTTGCTTCTAATGTTTACTTATGCTTATGGCAGTGAAATTAAAAGATGAACTTATTTCCTCATCTAGTATCCGTGTGTGTATGTGTGTGTGTGATTTGTAATAATGTGTCTATCTTTCCAATGTTTATTTTATTTGGAGGGAGCAGGAAAGGGGCAAAGGATAATGGGTTTTAGTCAAATTGATTATTAAGGTGATTATATTCTTCTGGAATGCTCCTTAGAACCAAGGATGGTGAAATTTCTTCTCTCTTACTTTGGACACATCATCAGAAAAGACTAATCACTAGCTGAGAACATCACTTTCGGTAAAGTAGAAGGTCAATGAAAATGAGAAAAACCATCAGTGGGATGGACTGACACAATAACCACAAGAGTGGACTCATATTAAAGATTACAAAGATGGCACAGGACCAGACAAGGTTTTATTCTGTCTCATAAGGTTGGCGTGAGTCAGAACCTACTCAATGACCACTGACAACAACAATAACAAGAAAAATAACATTCTGCCAATGAGTGTTTGCACTCTCGTAATAAAGAAAATTGTCTTTAATTTTTGTTAATAAATACAATATTAATTATTTTGTTATTAGTTTCTTTCTACTACCTTGGAATTCATTTCTCAATTGCATAGGTTAATGAATTCAAATTAAGATACCATTCTTCAGAAAATTGAAAAAGTACATTTAAAATGGAGCGAGCATTAAAATGGAGCCCTTAATTTTTCTGTAGGTAATATCTATTTAAATGAATCAATTTATTTACCCAAGTGATCTCTTTTAAAACATCTATTTCATAGTATGAGAAGAATTAGTATTTAATTTTAAAATTATATTTTTAAACTTGTTAATATCAATTTTAAATTTTTAATAGTAAAAACAGCAAGTAAAAAAATGCTATCTTTCCCAATTATATCATATATATATATACTGCATATTTACTAAAAGGAGCTCTGGTGTCGCAGGGGGTAAAATGATTGACTGCTCTCCAAAAGGTCGGTGGTTCGAAACTACCAGCAGCTCCACTTGAGAAAAGTGTGGCAGTCTGCTTCCATAAAGATTTACAGGCTTGGAAACCTTTGAGTTGGAATCTATTCAACAGCAGTGCGTATATATACTATTTAAAAATTTATATATATATATAGGCTTTTGTTTATATATGTGTATATATATATATATATTTATATAGGCCAGACACAATTTAATAAATTTGACTAGAATGCACAGGTATAATAACTAACACAAGCTGATATTTATTTCTAACACAGTTTTGTATGAATGTGTATGTGTGACAGGGTGTGTCACTTAGGTAACGTTATTGCTAAGCTTTTAAATTAAATGTAGGTTGAGTCACTTAAAATACTGGCTCCTCATATCTTCATCTCATTTTATGTTTTGTAATGACAGTCTTGCTCCCTGTGAGAAGTGCACCCGTGAAGAGTTGCAAAGATTTACAAGATTTCCAGAAAAATTTAATTAAATGTATTAAATTGAAAAATTACAGTATTATCAGCATATATTTTGAGTCATCTTCTTTATAAGTACTTCATTTAGCAGAAATTGTTAGATGTGGAGTGGGGTTTTTATTATTCTTCCAGAGTCGTGACTAAGCTCATAGTTATAGGAGTATAAGATCTAAGTGTTGTTGTTTTTGTTAGTTGCTATAGGAATGGCTCTGATCATGGTGACCCTAAGTACAATAGAAGGAGACAATGCTCAGTCCTGCATCATCCTCATGATTGTTGGCATGCTTAAGTTCGTTGTTGTCTTCAAACCTATGGAGCTCATCTTACAGCACTGTATCAGAATCAGATATTATTCTGTTGTGATCCATGGGTTTTTCATTGGCTAATTTTTGGAATTAGATTTCTAGACCTTTCTTCTTAGTCTGTCTTAGGCTGGAAGTTCCACTGAAACCTGTTCATCATGGACGATCTTGATGGTGTTTAAAAATGGTGTCACTTCTAGCATCATAGCAACACACAAGCCACCACAGTACAACAAACTGACAGATGGGTGGTGGTTTGACCCAAGAACCAAAACAAGAACAAACAAATAAACAATACAACAGTTGCCATGGAGTCGATTCCTATTCATGGTGACCCCATGTATGTCAGAGTAGAACTGTGCTCCATAACATAGAGTTTTCAATGGCTGATTTCGTTGGAAGTAGATCACCAGGCCTTTCTTCTGAGGCATCTCTGAGTGAACTTGAACCTCCAACTTTTCTAAATACATTAACTGTTTGCACAACTCAGGGACTCCATGCTGGCACAGTGGCTGCTAACTAAACTGCAGTTCAAACCGACCCAGCGGCTCCACTGGAGAAAAGACCTAGAAATCTATATACGTTAAGATTACAGCCTAGGAAACCCTATGGGGCAGTTCTACTCTGTCGCTTGGGGTCACTGTGAATCGAAGTTGACTCAACAGAACCTGACAATAACTATATATACATATATATATACACACACACACATACACTTACATATATAAAACTGAAAACTAAACTTGTTGCCATTGAGTCGATTCTGACTTATGGTGACCCACATGTTATGGAGAAGAATTAGCTCCATAGGGTTTTCTTGGCTGTAATCTTTACAGAAGCAGCAGATCTCCAAGTCTTTCTTCTCAGGCACCACTGGGTGAGTTTGAACTGCCAACCTTTAGGTTAATAGTCAAGTGCAAACCGATTGCACCGCCCATGGACTGTATCTCTATCTATCTATCTATATCACCATCTGTCCATATATATGTATATATGGTGCTATAGATTTTGTAGTTGTGGGTTGACTGGAGGTAAGAAGATAAATAAACATAAACTTTATCAGTAAATGTTATGCCTGACACCGTGCAAGACATAGTGGACACAATGGTGATTAAGACAAATGTGTTCCCTAATCGCTCCGAGATTACTGTCAGGTGAGATAATGGACAATTAATTAAGCATTCAATTAAAATACAGTGCAAAATGTTTAATGACATGAAAGAATGGAGCATATAGAAGGGGTGTATTACTCAGTTAATACTTGTGTAATGCTAAGTAACAAACCTTTACAACTCCACAGCTTAAAAGAACATTCATGCATTCTCAATACTATGTGGGTGAGTAGGAAAATTCTGCTTCTGGCTATGGTATTTGGGGTGGCTGATTCATGCTGCAGAACTGCTTCTCATACATCTCATCCTCCTTGAGCCAGCAGGATGGACTGGGCATTTTCTATTTATGGTGATGGACGGAGTGTAGGAGGCAAGCAGAAAACAAGTCCAAGGTTGAAATAGGCACAATATCATTTCTGCCTATATTCCTTTGGTCAAAGAATGTAAAATGGCCAAGCATTCTCTCCCCATAAAGAGAGGGAAGCAGGGGTAAATGATCAACCATTTGCTGGAAGGACTGAACAATTGCAAAGAAAGAATATGATACAGGGAGAGGTGAATAGTTGGAGCCAATAATTGAATCCACCACAAAGGAGGTGGTAAGCGTGAGCTACTAGAACACTTAACACGCAATGACCAGAAGAAGACTGATATTTATTTCCCGCTCACATAGCTGTCAGATCAGTCTACATTTAAGGGACACTTGTGCCAAAGTGGGAGTTCCTGGTACTGCAAACAGTTAATGCTCCTGGCTTCTAACCAAAATGTTGGAGGTTTGAATCCACCCAGAGGAGCCTCTGAATAAAGGCCTGGTGACCTACTTCTTAAAAACATCAGCCATTGAAAACCCTGTGGATCACAGTTCTACTCTGACACATATGGGGTCGCCATGAGTCAGAGTCAACTCAACGACAATTGGTACTGGTTTATGTCAAAGTGGAGAAAGCATGTTACGAGTAAGAAATAAAACTGCTTTGCAATCTCAAGAATTTAAGAGACTAGAACTAAAAAGAGAAGGAAAAAACAAACAAGAAAACAAATAAACCACATGATGTTTAAAAGCTGAAGCATAGGAAGAAAAATATTTTTATTTTTCGAGCATGGGAGATTTTAGGATTTTGAGAAGTCTTCTTTTGCCAAGTCAGGAAGTGTGGAGAATATCACTGAAGAATGTATGCAAGGAAGTAATTATTAGATTTGCACTGTGACATGATCAATCAGGTATAATGATAAAGAATACAAGGGAGGCAGAAAGCCCACTGAGAGTGCCCAACTGTTGAAAAGAAAATTACATTTTAGGCACCCCATCTCACTTTCACAATGATCCAGGTGGAAACTTGCACACATATACTAAGAAAACGATATCATTGAGTATTACGTAATTTAAAATTTACTTCATTATTAAACCAAGAGGACATAAAAAAATCTTAAATGAGGAAAAAAAAAACCTATATTTAGGCCATTTCATAATTTTCCTTTCTACATTCTCTTCTTTTTTTTTTTTTTTGTTCTTGTCTGTTCTCCAACTAGACTTTTTTTTTTTTTTTTAATAGTTCTTCTTTCTTTAGTTCTCCTTCCTAAAATCCAGAGGGGCATCACTTTTCCAAAAGCCAAAGGAACAAGATCATCATTACTTGATGCCCTTAAATAAATGCATTAATCAAAATGACAATTCCATTGACAATCAGTAAACACATAAAAAAACATGGCTCAAGCAAGTGGTGATTTCAGAAAAGCAGTCCAGTTAAGCAATTGCTCACCTAACTGAACAAGATTAATAGTGATTGATTTGAAATACATCTTAAAGACCATATTTGTCTAACCGTTAATCCATTCCTGTCTCCTTTCCACCTTTCCCCTGTTACTCAATATCAGTTTCACTGATGACATACTGATTTAGTAAAAGAACTAATTGTAAGCTCTTACTTTCTCAATACGTACTGAAGGCTGTAAATAAATTTCAGTGATCGCTCTGTATTGAAGAACTTTATAATTTATAAATATAACATTACTCAACACTTGCTTGGGTAGAAAATATTATATAATTCTTTTTTTTTAACTTTTTTTTTTAATTGTACTTCAGGTGAAGGCTTACAGAACAAAGTAGTTTCTCATTTAACAGTTACTACAAATGTTGCCCTACGACAATGGTTAACAATCTCACAACACATCAACAATATCCTTACTCAACCTTGGGTTCCCTATCACCAGCTTCTTTGTCCCCTTCTGCCTTCTGGCCCTTGTCACTGGACTGCTGTTCCTCATTAGTCTCACTTGGTTTTACGGAGCTGTCCACTCCCAGGTTGAACGGTGAACCTCTGAGACAACTTCACCACTGAGCTAAAAGGGTGTCTGGGGGCCAAACTCTCGGTGTTTCTCCAGTCTCCTTTACGCCAGTAATTTCTGGTCTTTTTTTTTTTTTTTTTTTTTTGTGAGTTAGAATTATGTTCCACATCCTTCTACAGCTCTGTCCAGAACCCTCTGTTGTGATTCTTGTCAGAGCAGTCAGTGGTGGTAGCCGGGCACCATCTAGCTGTACTGGATTCAGCCCAGTGGAGACCTTGGTAGCTGTGGACAATTAGTCCTTTGGACTAGTCTTTTCATTGTATCCTGTTCTCTTCATTCTCCCTTGCTCCCGAAGGGATGAGACCAGTGGAGTATCTTAGATGGCCACTCACAGGCTTTTAAGACCCCAGACGTTACTCACCAAGGTAGAATGTAGAGCACTGTCCTTATAAGCTGTGTCATGCCAGTTGAGCTAGATGTTCCCTGAGACCATGATCCCCACAGCCCTCCGCCAGCAATTCAGTCCCTCAGGGAGTTTGGATGTGTCTATGGGGCTTCCATGACCTTTCCTTGTACAACTTGTGCTAGTTGCCCCTGTATTGTGTACTTTCTCACCCTTCACACAAGATACCACTTATCTATTGCCTATTTAGTATTTCTCCCCCACCCCTCCCATCCCTGGTAACCAACAAAGATTGTTACATTTTTTTGTGTGAACTTTTTCATGGTTTTTACAATAGAGGTCCAATACAATATTTGTCCTTTTGTGAATGACTTATTTCACTCAGCATAATGTCCTCCAGTTTCATCCATGTTATGACATGGTTCACAGATTCATTGTTGTTCTTTCTTGTTGCATAGTACTCCATTGTGTGTATGTACCATAGTTTGTGTATCCATTCATCAGTTGATGGGCATCTAGGTTGTTTCCATCGTTTTGCTATTGTGAACAATGCTGCCATGAACATAGGTGTGCATATGTCTACTTGAGTGATGACCCTTATTTCTCTAGGAAATATTCCTAGGAGTGGGATTGCTGGATCGAATGGTATGTCTATTTCTAGCTTTCTGAGGTAGTGCCATATCATTTTCCAAAATGGTTGTATCATTTTGCATTCCCACCAGCAGTGCATAAGTGTTCCGATCTCCCCACAGGCCCTCCAGCATTTGCTATTTCCAGTGTTTTTGATTCATTCCAGTAATGCCGGGGTGAGATGGTATCTCACTGTGGTTTTAATTTGCATTTCTCTAATGGCCAGTGATCATGAACATTTCCTCATGTGTCTGTTGGCCATTTGAAGTGTCCGTTCATTTCCCTTGCCCATTTTTTAATAGGATTATTTGTCTTTTTGTTGTAGAGGTGTTGGATTTTCTTGTAGATTATGGAGATTAGACCTTTGTCTGACTTGTACTGTCCAAAAATTTTTTCCCAATCTGTGGGTTCTCTTTTTACTCTTTTGGTGAAATCTTTTGAAGACCATTGGTGTTTGATTTTTAGAAGATCCCAGTTATCTAGCTTATCTATTGGGGTTTGTGCGTTGATGGTTATGGTTTGTATCCTGTTAATGCCATTTATTAAGGCCTGAAGTGTTGGTCCTATTTTTTCTTCTATGAACTTTATAGTTTTAGGCTTTATATTCAGGTCTTTGATCCATTTTGAAGTAGTTTTTGTATACGGTGTGAGGTATGGGTCCTGTTTCATTTTTTTGCAGATGGATATCCAGTTTTGCCAGCACCGTTTGTTAAAAAGACTGTCTTTCCTCTATTTGATGGACTTTGGGCCCTTGTCGAAGATCAGGTGACTGTAGGTGGATGGATTTACATCTGGGTTCTCAATTCTGTACCATTGTTCAATGTATCTGTCATTGTACCAGTACCAGGCTGTTTTGACTACTGTAGCTGTATAGTAGGTTCTCAAGTCAGGTAGTGTGAGTCCTCCAACTTTATTCTTCTTCTTCAGTAGTGCTTTACTTATTCGGGGCTTCTTCCCTTTCCATATAAAGTTAATAATTAGTTTTTCCATCTCTTTGAAGAATGTTGTTGGTATTTGGATCAGGATTGCATTGTATTTGTAAATTGCTCGGGTAGAATTGTCATTTTCACAATGTTGAGTCTGCCTATCCATGAGTATGGTATGTTTTTCCATTTATGTAGATCCCTTTGGGTTTCATGCAGTAGCGTTTTGTAGTTTTCTTTGGATAGGTCTTTTATATCCGTGGTCAGATTTATTCCTAAGTATTTTATCTTTTTAGGGGCTATTGAAAATGGTATTGTTTTCCTGATTTCCTTTTCATCGTTCTCCTCATTGGTGTATAGGAATCCAACTGATTTTTGAATGTTTATCTTTTATCCTGCTACTCTGCTGAATCTTTCTATTAGTTCCAGTAGATTTCTCATGGAGTCTTTAGGGTTTCTATGTATAGTATCATATCATCTGCAAACAGGGACAGTTTCACTTCTTCATTACCAATTTGGATGCCCTTTATTTCCTTTTCTTGCCTTATTGCTCTAGCTAGAACTTTCAGCACAATGTTAAATAGGAGTAGTGATAAAGGGCATCCTTGTCTTGTTCCTGTTTTCAAGGAGAATGTTTTCAGCCTCTTTCCATTAAGATGATGTTGGCCATTGGTTTTGCATAGATGCCCTTTATTATGTTGAGAAATTTCCCTTCTATCCCTATTTTATTGAGAGTTTTTATCAGGAATGGGTGTTGGACTTTGTCAAATGCCTTTTCTGCGTCAATTGAGATGATCATGTGATTCTTTCCTTTTATTTATGTGGTGGATTACGTTGATTGATTTTCTAATGTTGAACCATCCTTGCATACCTGGTATGAATCCTACTTGGTCGTGGTGTATTATTTTTTTGATATGATGTTGAATTCGATTGGTTAGAATTTTGTTCAGAATTTTTGCACCTCTATTCATGAGAGATATTGGTCTGTAATTTTCTTTTTTAGTGACGTCTTTGCCTGTTTTTGTTATCAGTGTTATGCTGGCTTCATTGAATGAATTTGGAAGTGTTGCTTCCTCTTCTATGCTCTAAAATATCCTGAGTAGTACCGGTACAAGCTCTTCTGTAAATGTTTTGTAGAATTTTCCAGTAAAGCCATCTGGGCCAGGGCTTTTTTTGGTTGGGAGTTTTTTTTATTACCTTTTCAATCTCTTCTCTTGTTATGGGTCTGTTTAGATTTTCAACATCACTTTGTTGTAGTTTGGGTAGGCTGTGCGTTTCTAGAAATTCATCCATTTCCTCTATGTTTTCAAATTTGTTGGAGTATATTTTTTTATAATATTCTGTTATAATCCTGTTTATTTCAGTTGTGTCTGTTGTAATGTCCCCCATGTCATTTCTTATTTGGGTTATTTGTGTCCTCTCCTGTTTTTCTTTTGTCAGTCTGGCCAGTGGTTTGTCGATTTTCTTGATTCTTTCAAAGAATCTACTCTTGGTTTTTTTGATTCTTTCTATGGTATTTTTGTTCTGTATTTCATTTATTTTTGCTCTGATCTTTACTATTTCCTTTCTTCTGGTGGTTGTGGGATTTTTTTGCTGTTCTCTTTCTATATCAGTTCTGTAGTTAGTTTTTTGATTTTGTCTCTTTCTTCTTTTTTGATATGTGCATCTATTGCTATAAATTGTCCTGTGAGGACTGCCTTTCCTGTGTCCCAAAAGTTTTGGTATGATGTGTTTTCATTCTCATTTGATTCTAGGAAGTTTTTGATTCCATCTCTGATTTCTTCTATTACCTAGTGATGTGTAAGCAGGGTATTATTCAGTTTCCATGTAATTGATTTTTTTTCCTTGCTCTTTCTATTGTTAATTTCTTCCCTGATGGCATTGTGGTCAGAGAAGATACTTTGAATTATCTCAGCATTTTGCATCTTGTTGAGGAGTGCTCTGTGGCCTAAGATGTGGTCTATTCTGGAGCACATTTGCATTGGAAATGAATGTGTGCTTTCCAGCGGTTGGATGGATTGTTGTATATATGTCTATGAGGTCAAGTTGCCTGATTGTGCCCTTTAGGTCTTCTCTATCTTTGCTGAGTTTCTTCTTAGTTGTTCTGTCCTTTACTGAGAGTGGTGTGTTGAAGTCTCCTACTAGTATTGTGGAACTGTCAGTTTCTCTTTTCAGTGTCGTTAGAATTTGTTTTACATAATTTGGATCCCTGTCATTGGGTGCGTAGATGTTTATTATGGTTATGTCTTCATGATGGATTGTCCCCTTAATCATTATATAGTATCCTTCTTTGTCTTTTATGGTAGATTTTGTTTTAAAGTCTATTTTATCTGAGATTAGGACTAGACTCCTGCTCTTTTTTGGTAGTTGTTAACTTGATATATTTTTTTCCAACCTTTGACTATTAATAAATTCACATTTTTGTTTCTAAGATGTGTCTCTTCTAGACAGCATATTGATGGATCCTGTTTTCTTATCCATTCTGTCATTCTCCATCTCTTTATGGGTGCATTGAGTCCATTTACATTCAGTGTAATTATTGATAGATGTGAGTTTGTTGCTGTCTTTTTGTAGTGCTTTTTTTTGTGGTGCTGAAGTTTTCTTTTTTCTTTTTACTCTCTTGTGCTAAGTTACTTTTGTTTGTGGATTTTTTTTCATTTCTTTTGCTTTTATATGTTTTGTTTTTGCTGATACTTTATGTTTTTCCTCTTTTTTTGTATGAGTATGTTTGTTAACTTTCTTTGTGGTTACCATGAATTTTACCCTTATGTTTCTAAGTTGGAAGAAGTCTACCATTACTTGTATCGCCTTGCCTTCCTCTCCATTAGAAGGTCCTATACTTGTGCCGTTTATTCCCTCTTTTATTGTTTTGATGTTGTTGTCATTTACTGATTACCTGCTCTGATTCCTTGTTGTATTTCTCTTGGTTTTGGATAGTCCTCGAGAGTTCATTTCCTAGATTGGTATCTGGCTGGTACAATCCTGTGTCCTAGATTCTGTCTTTGAGCTGAAGCTGTTTGTCCTCAGATCGAAGAACTCTCTTTAATAATTCTTTTAAGTTTGGTTTGACTTTTACATATTCCCTTAATTTCTATTTATCTGGAAATGACCTAATTTCAGCATCAAATTTGAGCAAGAGTTTTGCAGGATATATTATTCTTGGCTGGCAATTTTTTTCTTTCAAGATTTTATAAATGTCATGTGATTGCTTCTTGCCTGCATGGTTTCTTCCGAATAATCTGAGCTTAGTCTTATTGTTTCTCCTCTGTATGTGACTTCTTGTTTTTTACGAGCTTCTCTCAGGATTCTTTGTTTGTCTTTTGTTTTTGGCGAGTGTGATTATGATATGCCTTGGTGATTTTCTTTTGGGGTCTCTCCTATATGTGATTTGTTGAGCTTCTTGGATGGCCAGCTTTTCATCTTTCATAATATTGGGGAAGTTTTATATCAGCAGTTCTTCAGTGATCCTGTCTGTGTTTTCTGTTTTCTCCCCGTTCTAGGATTCCAATCACTCGTAAATTTTTGCTCTTGGTTGTATCCCACATAACTCTCAGGGTCTCTTTATTTTTCTTTGTTCTTTTTTCTGAGTTTTCCTGAAACAGAGGTGTATCCAAGTGTTTGTCTTCAATTCCACTGATTTTGTCTTCCACCATTTCGAATCTGCTTTTCAGCCCTTGTATGACACCATCCATTTCTGAAATCTTGTTTTTTATCTTTTGGATTTCTAATTGTTGTCTTTGTATAATTTCTAGTTGTGAATTTATTTTGGCATTTTGTTCCTGCACTATTTTCCTGAATTCTTCCAATTTTTTGTCTGTATTTTCCATGAATTTTTCTATTTTTCCTCATGTTTGTCAGCTTTTTGCTTCAGCTCTTGGATAATTCTGAGTATTAGAGATTTGAATTCCCTATCAGGTAGTTCTAGTGCATTTTCTTCCACAGGAGAGTCATCTAGTGTTTTATTTTGGATGCCTAGTGGAACCATCCTGTCCTGTTTTTGTAAATGAGTTGATATTGTCTGCTGTTTTCTTGGCATTCAGTAGTTATTTTTCTCGTTTATTGATTGTCGATTTGTTTGTTTCATCTTTTTTTTTAAAAAATTTTACTGTGAGCAGGCGGATTGTGTGTTCTTTGCTGTTTGCTCGTCTGTGGGCACAATACTTTTCACCTTGTTCTCCAATTGGCAGGGTCAGTCACTTAGATATGGTACGGCAGAGCAGGTCTAGCTGAAGAGGAGTTACTGGGATGGGTTGTTTGTGGCACCTACTACAGCCACCAGAACGGGTCGATAATCAGTGCAGGGCAGGTTCCAGTAGGCCATGCCTGTGCTGCTTGGTGTCAAGCGCACAGTGTAGGTAGGCAGGATGCAGCGGGGAGAATGTTATGTGTGGAGCTAAGATGGATGTGGGAGAGAGGAGAGAGGAACAGGAGCCAAAAACATACAAGCAAACAAAAAAGAATGCTAGGGGAGCTTGCCATTGGAGTGGAGAGATGAGAGACTATGAAATGGAGAAAAACAGAAAGGGGAAGAGGAAGAAAAGAAAAGAAAAGAATGAATAAATAAAAATCGGAAAGGTTAAAGAACTGCAAAGTTCCCAGGGATCCCACTGGTGCAGCTATGAGGTCTGGGGAAGTTGCTTTCAGGTGTTGCAGTACAGCCTGGCTAGAAGGCGTAGAGGTATACAATGCCAGGTATTCAGGGAATAGAAATAGAAGGAGGATATAGAGAGATGAGAAATGGTTGTTTTGTCTCCCGCTGGACGCTTTGTGAAGCTGCTTTCCTGTACCCCTTGTTTTCTGGTCTCTGGTAGGAGTCCAAGATGGTAGATCCGCGCTGCCTTAGCTGGTAGGGGACCTCTGCATGAATTTCTCTTTGCTCTCCATTCTCTATCAGTTTTCTCACTCCATTTGGTGCTTGGCTGAGTTCTTTATCTCTTCATTTGATGTTTTAGGGTTTCAGGATTGTTGTATTCTCTGTTCAGTTTAGTTTTTCGGATCTTTGCTGTGGAGGGATGGTATGGTGCTTCTGCCTAGAGCGCCATTTTACTGGAACTCCTCGAAAATATTATCATTTTTAATTCTTCATGTATACTTGATTGAAATTTCTGGAAGAAACTGATAAAAAAAAAAAAAAAACCCTCCTCACCATCTCTTTATACCACAATTCAACGCACCTTTATGCAAATCTGAAACTCTAGCTTTTCTAATAGTTTTCTAATTTCATCATCCTCTATCTCTTTCATTTTTTTTTCCTTAAGTTTTTTATGGCATTGTTTTATTCATATAAAAATTCACAGATTGTGTACTGAACATGTACTAGAGATTTATTTTTTGTTTGTTAGCTGCCATCAAGTCAGTCCATTAAGCATTGCCTTACACCTATGTATTTCCTAGAGGCTGATAATGTAAAGACAATGATTTTGGTGGGTTGTGCAAACAGTTAAGTGCCGGATCAGTAACTGAAAATTGTCAGTTTGAACTCACGCAGAAGTGTCTTCCAACAAAAGCCCTGCAGTCTGCTTCCAAAAGGTCACAGACTTACAGACTTCATGGAGCACAGTTCTACTCTGCAACCCATGCGGTTGCCATGCGTCTGAATCAACTGGACAGCAACTGGTGGTGGTGCTCAGAGATTTATATTCTAGTGAAAGAATCCAGAATGTGTGCTAATTATCAACATGCTACCATATTAAGTGTTTGATAGAGGTAACCAAAGTAAGGATAAGTCATTACAGAGTTACCTAGAAGGTTCCTTGGTCCAAACTGGTGGGAGAGCAAGGACTTTATCTTGGAGGAACTTTTTTAGCTTTGTGAGTAAATCCTCTTGGTGCACTCAGTAGTGGAAGAGGTTCCAGGATAGAGAATATTACACAAAAGCTATAACCCAGAGTTAAAGCAGGCAGAGCCACACTGTAAATGGTTGGAGAATTACACACAGCCTGCATTATAAGACTCAAAGTGGTTGGCATTTGGTTCCTAGTTGTGTCTATCAATTTGGCTAGGCCATGATTCCTGGTACTGTGTGATTTTCCTGTATGTTGTAAACCTGCCTCTATGATGTTAATGAGGGAGGATGGGTGGCAGTTGTGTTAGTAAGGCAGGACCTGATCTACAAGACTGGATTGTGTCCTGAGGCAATCTCGAGATATAAAAGACAGAAGTGAGCAGTGAGACGGGGGGACCTCATACCATCAAGAAAGCAGTGCCAGGAGCAGAGCATGTCCTTTGGACCGGGGTCCCTGCGCCAATAACCTCGTAGTCTGGAGGAACACTGAAAGAAGGCCGAGAGAGAGAAAGCCTTCCCCTGGAGCTGACACCCTGAATTTGGACTTTTAGCCTACTTTATGAGGAAATAAACTTCTCTTCATTAAAACCATCCACTTGTGGTGTTTCTGTTATAGCAGCACTAGGTGACTAAGACACTAGTTTTAGTGTCGTATTACAAGAGTTTTAGAAAAGTCAGCCATAGTTCTCAATAAAAGAAACCAATTCTAGCTAATTTAAACAGTTAAGATAGGTTCATTACATATATTGGTTATATCCTAGAGTTACCAGAAAATCTGAGAACAGGGCTTTGAAACACAGTTCAAGGCCTAAGACATAAACATTGCCACTGTTTCTATGCTTTAGAGGCTATAGCTTAAACTATTACTTTGGACCTAAACAACAGGAATTTGATCTTACTGAAAGTACCGAGATTGCCAGAGGTAGGTCCTCACGGTCCTTACTATTGTGCATCATTAGCTCCTAATTCAAACTCTGGAGCAGATGTATATGATGCTTCAGCCTATGTCACATCCTTGCTGATAGGGAAAATGGAAAAAGAAAATGTCTAGCATTTTTGGTTTCCATAGTGAGACCTAGGCTTTGCCTCACCAATATTTATAAAGTAGGGAATCCCATAAGCATAGTGAACGGTTTAGAGTGTCAGTAGCCAAATGGTGCACTAGTCAGTGTAGATAAATTTATGCTGTAGTAACAATCAACCCTAATATCTCTGTGACTTTAAACAGAAGGTGCATTTCTTGTTCTGATAAAGTTTTCTTTATAGGTAACGAGGGATTCTACTTCACCCTGGAAGTCTCCTCTTTACTCTAGACATCAGGTTGAGAGAAAACCGTGCAACCATATACTTGAACATTGTCAGTTATGTTGGAGAGGTAAATGAATGCAGTAAATGTGTTGACACTTAAGCCCTCCCCACCCACCAATTTCTTCGCACACCTCATTTTCCAAAGCAAGTCAATAGGTCAAGTATGAATGCACAAAGCCAGAAACTATAACCAGGGAGTGAAAATATCGAGAAAGAGTCATTCATTCAACCCCAAATTTACCCACTTACTATGCAGTAATATAATTTGTAGAACTGTCACTCTGATGGCTATGGGGATAAGGATTTCATAGAGTTCACCAGAGCTAGTAAGAGGGCACTTAGTTTAGGAGATTATTGCAGCAAATCAGACAAGAAATGGTTAATGACAAATTAAGTCAGTGGTGTTAAAAAAAAGAAAAAAACATTGAAAATATTTGGAGATATTAAGGTGTGTGTCAGGGATATATCTTTCACCATACTTATTCAATATGTATGCTGAACAAATAATCCAAAAAGCCAGACTGTATGAACAAGAATTTGGCATCAGGATGGAGAAAGACTCATTAACAGCCTGCGATATGCAGATGACACAACCTTGCTTGCTGAAAGTGAAGAGGACTTGAAGCACTTACTGATGAAGATCAAAGACTGTAGACTTCAGTATGGATTACACCTCAACATAAAGAAAACAAAAATCTTCACAACTGGAACAGTAAGCAACATCATCATAAATGGAGAAAAGATTGAAGTAGTCAAGGATTTCATTTTACTTGGATCCACAACACCCATGGAAGCAGCAGTCAGGAAATCAAATGACACATTGCATTGGGCAAATCTGTTGCAAAAGATCTCTCAAGAGTGTTAAAAAGCAAAGACATCACTTTAAGGACTAAGGTGTGCCAGATCCATGCCGTGGTGTTTTCAATCTCCTCATATGCGTGTGAAAGCTGGACAATAAATAAGGAAGATGGAAGAATAATTGATGCCTTTTAATTATGGTGTTGGCAAAGAATATTGAATATACGATGGACTGCCAGAGGAAAAAACAAATCTGTCTTGGAAGAAGTACAGCCAGAATGCTCATTAGAAGGTAGGATGGTGAGACTTTGTCTCACATACTTTGGACATGTTATCAGGAGGGACCAGTCACTGGAGAATGATATCATGCTTGATAGAATAGAGGGTCAGTAAAAAAGAGGAAGACTCTCAAAGAGATGGATTGACACAGTGGCTGAAACAATGGACTCAAGCATAACAATGATTGTGAGGATGGTGCAGGAATGGGCAGTGTTTCTTTCTGTTGTACATATGTTTGCTATGAGTCAGAACCAACTTGATGGCACCTAACAGGATGACAAGAAGACTGATGAATAAACAATGCTTGTTTACCAAATGGCTGTGGATTATATTTGAGAGGAAGGGGTGAGTGATGACTCCCAGAATTTTAGCTTAGCTATTGAGTTAAAACATGACCATTTTTAGTGTGAGACACCTGTAAAGTGTCCTGAAGTGTTGTTTGGCCACCTGGAGATATAGATTTAGTAGTCTCAGCAAATCTTTGATAGCCTTGCTCATGGGAATTGTGTAGAGAAAGAACAGAAGAAGAGAAAGGACAGAATCCCATATTTAAGAGACCCTAATATGAAAAGAATCATACAAAACAAAAACCCTCAACAAAACCAAAAAATAATGATGTAAAGATCTTGGAAGTCATCACTGCCATTCTTAAAAGAAGAAAAAAAACTGAACAAACTGAAAATGAGCAACTCTTTTTACATCCTTCAGAAAATTGAAGTCACAGGGAAAACTGATGCCACTAAAACAAGCAAACAAAAACACTCAGGTAGATATAGAGACTCACAGTTTATCAGGAGCAGAGGCCTGCAGCTGGAGCCAGTACTAGTAGGAACACTTTAAACCGTAACTGACAAACTACTTGCGAATCAGTGTGGAGTACCTTGAGAGTTTAAAACTTCAGGGTGAGAGACAGTCTTGTGAGGTCCCCACAGTTTTATGAGTTTAACCTCCAGAAACTCCACCAAGTTCTCTGGGTGAACATCAGAGAAAAATCCTTTTATTCTTCTTGCGGGAAGAGGGGAAAAGTAAACATTTTTATTTGAGCCCTAAACATTTAGTTCTTCTTAACGAGGCCTGCCCTCAGGGGAATAGACTTGAATTTTACTAAACTTTTACTCACCTGAGAGGAGGCAAGAAAAAGTTGAGAAACATCTTTGAAGGTCACAGGCTCACTAAAAGAGTGAGACGTAATTATAGGGCTATAAATTGCTTCTACTCCCCAATGACTTTACCACCACATCAATAGGGCTCCTGTTGTAACAACAGGAAATTATAGCTAAAAGAACTGCAAGCTTCAGAACCTATTTAAGAAGGAATGTCTAGGGAAACCCAAAGACAACAAAAATAAGGACACGAGGAAATTTTAATCTCTGACACCATAGCTACAACAAACATTAAAAACAGAGAAAGCTAACACTAAAGGCCCATCTCCCTCAGTTCATTTAACACAATACACCATGTTAAGTTTTCACCAAAAAAATACAAGACATGATAAAAGGCAAAAACCACATTTGGAAGACACAGGGCAAGCATCAGTACCAGATTTAGATATAGCAGAGATTTTGGAATTATCAACCAGGGATTTAAAATAACAATGACTAATATCCACCATTTGTCAGTTTGTCTTACTGTGGTGGCTTGTGTGTTGCTGTGATGCTGGAAGCTATGCCACTGATATTTCGTATAACAGCAGGTTTGCTGTGGACAGGTTTCAGTGGGGAATCCAGACTAAGACAGGCTAGGAAGAAGGACCTGGTGATTTACTTCTGAAAGATTAAGCCAGTGAAAACCATATGAATAGCAGTGGAACACTGTCTGATGTAGTTCTGGAAGATGACCCCCTCAGGTTGGAAAGCACTCAAAATATGACTAGAGAAAAGCTGCCTTCTGAAAGGAGAGTTGACCTTAATGATGTGGATGGAGTACAGCTATCAGGACATTCATTTGTTGATGTGGCATGACTCAAAATAGGAAGAATTAGCTGCAAACATCCATTAATAATCAGAATGTGGAATGTATGAAGTATGAATCTAGGAAAATTGGAAGTCATCAAAAATGAAATGGAGCACTTGAAAATCAATATCCTAGGCATTAGTGAGCTAAAATGTACTGGTACTGGCCATTTTGAATTAGACAATCATATGTTTGTCTGAAGACTATCCCAGGAATAACAAACTGAAGAGAATAGACTGGTATTCATTGTCAAAAAGAATTTATCCTGAAGTACAATGCTATCAGTGACAGGATAATATCCATATGCCTACAAAGAAGACCAGTTAATACGACTATTATTCAAATATATGCACCAACCACTAATGCCAAAAGTGAAGAAATTGAAGAGTTTTACAAGCTGTTGCAGTCTGAAACTATCAAACGTGCAGTCAGATGCACTGATAATTGCTAGTTATTGGAATGTGAAAGTTGGAAACGAAGAATCAGCACTTGGAAAATATTGCCTTGGTAATAGAAAGACACCAGAGACTTCATGATAGAATTTTGAAAGACCAAAAACCTATTCATTGGAAATATCTTTTTTCAACAACAAAGGAAAGTGACTATACACTTGGGGTGTATACATACCAAACTGCTGCAAAAGACATTTTTAAAGGGTTAAAAAACAAACATGTCAGTTTGAGGACTAAGGTGTGCCTGACCCAAGCCACTATACTTTCAGTTGCCTCATATGTATGGGAAAGCTAGACAATGAATATGGAAGACCAAAGAAGAAGTGACACCTTTGAATTATGGTGTTGGCAAAGGATATTGAATGGATTACCAGAAGAAGGACAAATCTGTCTTGGAAGAAGTGCAGCCAGAATGCTTCTTAGAAGCAAGGATGGTGACACTTCATCTCCTGTACTTTGGACATGTTATCAGGAGAGACCAGTCACTGGAGAGGGACTTCATGCTTGATAAAGTAGAGGATCAGCGAAAAAGTGGAAGGCCCACAATAAGAGGAATTGACACAGTAGCTGCAGCAATGGGCTCCAGAGTAGCAATTGTAAGGATGGCGCAGGACTGGGCAAAGTTTCATTCTTTTTTTACATAGGGTCACTATCAGTTGGAACCTTGTTGATGGCACCTCATAACAACAACAAAATCCACGTGGATATCACCAGATGGCATACACAGGAATCAAATAGACTATATCTGTGGAAAAAGATGATGGAGAAGCTCAATATCATTAGTGAGAACAACGCCAGGGGCCAATTGAGGGACATACCATCGATTGCTCATATGCAAGTTCAAGTTGAAGCTGAAGAAAATTAAAACAAGTCCATGAGAGCCATAGTACAGCCTTCAGTATGTACCACCTGAATTTAGAGACCATCTTAAAAATAGATTTGACACATTGAGCACTAATGACTGAACATCTTAAGAACAGATTTGATGCATTAAACACTAATGACTGAAGACCAGACAAGTTGTGGGATAATATCAAAGACATTATACATGAGGAAAGCAAAAGATCATTAATAAGACAGTAAAGAAAGAAAAGGCCAAAACAGATGTTAGAAGAGACTATGAAAATTATTTTGAATGTAAAGTAGCTGTCTTAGCCTGGGTTCTCTAGAGAAGCAAAACCAGTGAGGTAGAGAGAGAAAGAGAGAGATCATGAAAATGATTCACACAGTTGTAGAGACCAGAAAGTCTCAAATCCATGGGTGAGGCTGGAGGCTGCTCCTGACTCTTGTAACTGCAGGGGCTGGTGAACCCATGATTCAAACCATGGAGGTTGACAAATCAAGATTGGCAGGTCAGCTGCTAGCTCAAGTCCCAAGAACCAGAGGTTAGATGAACAGGAGCCAGCTGCAGTATCCCAAGTGAGTATAAGCCTGTGAGCCTTGCCAGAAAGTCCACCTATATTAGATGGAGGCCACATCCCCAAGGAAACTCCCTTTCAACTGATTGGCTACTCACAGCAGATCTCATCATGGAGGTGATCACATTATATAAGATCTCATCATGGAGGTGAGGTGAGTGCATCATTGTAGGACTGCCAAACTACATTATAACTGCCAAACCACTGAGAATCTTGGACCAGCCAAGTTGACACACAGCCTTAACCATCACAGTAGCTAAAGAAAGCCAAAAAATGATAATGTAAAAGAGTTGAACGGAAGATTTCAAAGTGCGGCTCCTGGATATAAAGTAAAATATTATAATGAAATGTACTAAGATGTGATGTTAGAAAACCAAAAGGGAACAACTCATTCAGCATTTCTTAAGTTAAAAGAACTGAAGGAAAAATTCAAGCATCGAGTTGCAATATTGAAGCATTCTATGGGCAAAATATTGTATGATGCATGAAGCATGAAAAGAAGATGGAAGAAATACACAGAGTCTCTGTACCAAAAAGAATTGGTTGACATTCAGACATTTCAACAGGTAGCATATGAGCAAGAACTAATGGTATTGAAGGATGAAGTCCATGCTGCCTGAAGGCACTGGCAAAAAACAAGGGTCAGGGAAGTGATGAAATAAGAAGTGAGCTGTTTCAACAGACAGATGCAACTCTAGAAGCGCTTGCTCATGTATGCCAAGAAATTTGGAAGACAGCTACCTAGCCAACCAACTAGAAATGATCCATATTTGTACCCATTCCAAAGAAAGGTGATCCAAAAGAGTGCAGAAATTATCAAATAGTATCATTAATATCACACTCACTAAAATTTTGTGAAGATAATTCAAAAACATTTGCAGCAGTATCTACAGGGAACTTCCAGAAGTTCAAGCTGGATTCAGAAGAGGACTTGGAACAAAGGATATCATTGCTGATGTCAGATGGATCATGGCTGAAAATGGAGAAAACCAGAAATGTTTACCTGTGCTTTATTGACTACGCAAAGGCGTTCAACTATGTGGATCATAACAAATTGTAGATAACATTTTGAAGTATGGAAATTTCAGAATACTTAATTGTGCTCATGCAAAACCTGTACATAGACCAAGAGGCAATCATTCAAACAAAACAAGGGGATACTGTGTAGTTTCAAATCAAGAAAGATGTGGGTCAGGGTTATATTCTTTCACTAAATTTATTCAATCTGTATGCTGAGCAGATAATCCGAGAAGCTGGACTATGTGAAGAATGGGGCACCAGGATTGGTGGAAGACATATTAACAACCTGTAATATGCAGATGACATAAACTTGGTTGCTGGAAGTGAAGAGGACTTGAAGCACTTACTGATGAAGATTGAAGACTACAGCCTTAAGTATGCGTTACACCTCAATATACAGCAAACAAAAATCCTCACAACTTGACCAATAGGCAACATAATGATAAATGGAGAAAGTATTGAAGTTGTCAAGGATTTCATTTTACTTGAATCCAAAATCAATGCCCTTGAAAGCAACAGTGAAGAACTCAAACTGTGTATTGTATTGAGAAATCTTCTGCAGGAGATCTCTTTAAAGTGTTAAAAATCAAAGATGTCACTTTGAGGACTACGGTGTGCCTTTACAGTCGCCACATATGGACGTGTAAGCTGGACAATGAGTAAGGGTACCGAAAAAGAATTGATGCCTTCCAACTGTGGTGTTAGTGAACAATATTGAATATACCATGGACTGCCAGAAGAAGGAACAAATCTGTCTTGGAAAAAGTACAGCCAGAATGCTCCTTAGAAGGGAGGATGTTGAAACTTCATCTCATGTTCTTCGGACTTGTGATAAGGAGGGACTAGTCCCTGTAGAAGGACATCATGGTAGTTAAGGGAGAGAGTTATTGAAAAAGAGGAAGACCCTTAAGGAGATGTATTGACACATTGGCTGCAACAATAGTCTCAAACATAGCAACGTTTGTGAGGATGGTGCAGGACTAGGTAGTATTTCGTTCTGTAGTGCGTGTGTCACTATTTGATAAACCGACTTGATGGCACCTAACAATATGATTAATATGCTAATACTTATACACTTATGATTAATAGTCTGTCATGGAAAAAGGAGACAACATGAACTTATGGGTAACGTAATCACAGTGATCAAATCTCAAATAATAAAAAGAAAATATTAAAAATTAAAAAAACATTGTAACAGAAATGAGTGCATTTGAAGGGTTCAGCAGTGTACTGAAGAAAATATCTGAGCAAAGAATCAGTGAATTTGAAAATATATCAATAGGAATTTCCCAAACTGAAGATCCAAGAGAAAAAAGAATGGAAAAAGTGGAAAGAATATTCAAGAACTGTGGAATATTTACAGAAGATGCAGCATATGTGTAATGGGAATATGAGAAAAGAAGAAAAAGAAAAAGGAGCAGAAGAAATATTTTAAGTAATGTTAGAGAATTTTACCAAATTGTTGACAGACACCAAACCACACATCTGTCAATCTAAGTTAACAACGAGGATAAATATTTAAAAAAAAAAAAAAAATTACAGATAGCCATATCATATTCAAGATTTAGAAAATTAAAGACATTGAAATTTTTGAAAGAAGTCAAGGCAAGGGTGTCTTCTTACCTATAGAGGAACAAAGATAAAAATTATGTCAGATTTCATACAAGCAAGAAGAGAACGTAATGAAATTGTTTAAAGTGTTGAAAGAAAATTTTAAAAAAGAAAGCAAAATTGCACACCAATGTAGAATTCAGTACCCAATGAAATTTCCCTTCACAATTGAAACATTAAAGACTTTCTCAGACAAACAGAAATTGAGGGAATTTGTCACCAGTACACATGCCTTGCAAAAAAATGTTAAAAGAAGTTCTTTAGAGAGGATGAAAATTACAGTTCCAGTGTTTCCACTAGCACTTGCTCCAGCTGTGGGCTCTGCTCCTTGACAGCTGTGTTTCTCTGTATCCACCTGTGTGTCTTTCCAGTTTTGGGGGCAATAGTTTGCCCTGTGACTTGAATTCTCTGATGGATGTAAAAATCACTGTTGATTTTCAATTTGTTTGGCT
This sequence comes from Dugong dugon, assembly GCA_030035585.1. Classification (NCBI taxonomy): domain Eukaryota; kingdom Metazoa; phylum Chordata; class Mammalia; order Sirenia; family Dugongidae; genus Dugong; species Dugong dugon. The sequence continues at coordinate 34,981,888 of CM057460.1, read as the reverse complement.
TTTTTCTTATGTGAAGATGGGAGTCATGACTTCCAAGCACTTTACCACCAACAACAGGAAGAACACAACACAATGAGAATTGATAAGCATAGTTAGAAAATAAAACAAGATACAATGGAGTCAACAGCCCCCCAGTGGAAGGAAAATTGTGCTTAAAGAAAAGAGGGAGGAAAAAAGTGGCAATTATTAAGATGGGAAAAGCTTGAGAAAGTTACTTTTGGTTATAAATTACTATCTTACATGGAAAAATTCTTACTCTTCACCTATAGTATAGTTCGGGCTATTGACCTGGATTCCAAATTAAAGCAGAGTGTTATTTTGTGGAATCATCCCTCTTGGCATAAGCCTCATTTCAAAATATAAATTTCACTGCTATTACAAAAGTATTATGTGTTTTTGACATATGTGACTAGACCCTATGGGTATGTGTTGACATGCCATAGAGAAAGAGCTACCCTGCCCTTGAGGAAGACAAGAATGAAAAATTGCTTCTCTCTCTCTCTCTACACACTCACAGAGAAGAATATAACTTTACAAAGTTATATATCTAGATATCTAGTTTTGGAGAATATAGGAAGAAGGTACATTTTTGACATGTTCTGGGGACAGTAACCAAGAGATAAAGTTTATGTATGGAGCTCTACCTAGAATTGGAAAAATGAAATCAGCTTTTATTTAAAAGCTATGGTTTTATCACTGTCCATAAAGTGAACTCATTTCTAATAAAATGTGTTGGGTCTCACAACACACACAAATATGGCATTATGTGAAAATACTGTTTACTCAAGCTAAAACACACAACCAAATGCATGTTCCGTAAGAAAATAAATGGCATCAGTTTGTAATATACCCCATGTATGTCACACTAAACTCTTTTTCAAATCTCATCTAATTTATAAACCTCAGAATGCTAAACACTTGGAAATATAGATGTTATAGTAGATTTATGTAATGTAATATCCAAATTATTATTTATTTTAGTTTTTTTTTTTTTTGATTAATGTAATTTAAAGTGATTGCTATATAAATCCTTAATTAGAAAAGAAGGAAGTTTGTTATAGAGAAAGAAGGGTTTCATTGACGTACTTAAACTTTCCAACATACTAGTATAAAATCTGGCCTGTATTCTAGTTGATCTCTGCTGTGTTGATGGCATTAAAAGAACAAGCAAATTTCTGCAGTAACAAAAACAAAAGAATTAAAGACTAAAATTCTGTGCAAAAAAGCAAAGCAAAGCAAAACAAAACTAAGAAAGCAACATAAAAGCAATAAATGCCAATCTTGCTTTCATTGTTTTGCATCAGTGCCAAAATGCAAGATTGAACTTACTGTATGTATGTGTGGAGCATATTTATCTTTTAATGCTTCTTGCTCTACTAGATAAAATATAAGTGAAGAAATGAAAAAGAATAAGAGAAAATAATAATGCTAATGGTTTCCTCTGTGACCTTGGGGAAGTTGCTTAACCTCCTGGTGACTCAGCTTTTCCATCTGTAAAATGAATGGTAATTACTTCATTTACTCTACACTCAATAGGTTGCCATTTGTATGAGCCTTGTTCAGTATCAAGGACATTTCTTCAAGGCTCCCTTCCTTTCATAGCCGGATGTCTGTTTTTCACAATTTAAATAATGAGTAATGTGATCACTCTAACAAAATGAGGGAAGAAAAAACATGTTATCTACTTCTGCTGTAAAATAGCTGACAGATAAGCCATAATAAGATGTGTCTTACATATTTTGCTCTGTGTAAGATTGTAGATGAAAAGCAAAAGCCAAGAAACTAGAACAAACTACATTCAATCAGATTTCACCTATCAGTTATCTCTTAGTGATTTCTGTATTTTAATTCAGCTTCCAAAGTAATTATAACTCTCTTGAATCAGAATCAAAGGCATTAGCGAGGGAGACATCATCTATTGTACACACCCTTTTTTTCTGAATTCTCTTCTCAGTGTTTACTCATTAGGTGAACTACTTACCTCACTTTTATCGTTTGGAAAAATACAGATTTTCCACTTCTCTCTAGCATATTATCGAATCTGACTAATGGTTAAGTTAAAGTTGGTGAATTTTCCCTGGCCTGCATTGTATCTTCCAAATAACTTTGAGTCTCACTAGCTTCTTGACACCCCTTTAATCATTCAGTAAACACATTGATTACTTCACAAAGAAGACTCCAGCTAAATTGAACATTTTTAAGATCCATTTATGTACTGTCTCACTATTTGAAGAGCGAATACAATTTTAAGCACATTTATTTTCTCACATCTGGGATATTGGCCTATAAATGCACTTTAAAGTCAGAGCATAAAAATCTTCAATGATTTCTAGAAGCCCAAATCCATGATTTTATGACATTTGGCATCCATGATTACTAACTCTAGAAACGTGTTCAAGCAATACAAGACTGTGTTGTTTAGATTTAATGAAGAAGTGAAGTATTTAATACTTGTGCTCACTGATTTGTATATCCAAGTTACATAATGAAATGATTTAACTAGAAAACAATTTAAAAGGAGAAATTGAAGATTAATACAAAGAAAAGGAAGTTGCTAGGGTGTTTCAAGTCTCACAGAGTTTTACATTACCAAAATCAACTAAGAAGCCACAAATGTTTCTTGCAAGAGTACTGAAATACTCTCAAGATACACATTCCTAGACTTTCTTATTAAATTCACATATATGTACACACGTGTAATTATTAAAATTTATTATAATAAATTCTCACAAATAGAATAATGCTATTGCTTAAACATACAGCATAATGAGCATTTATCTGTTGTTCTAGCTTCTGCATTACCACAGGTGAAAGTACTGCAAACCTCTCGATACTGCATGAGAGGGGTCCCCCTCCTGCAATAATATTTTCAGGGGTGCCCTAGTCTCCAACCTCCAGTAACATTCGTCCGTCAAGCCCTCCTCTAGTCTTCCTGAGCCTCTTCCAGCTGTCACTACAAGTGTCCTTAAGTCCCTTGTAGGTTCTGCCCTTTGATCTATATCAAAGACTATGTCATGTATTTAGGATGTGTTAGAGCAGAACACCTAACAACAGCAACAACAGAAAGAGCAGAAAGCCACTTTTCAAGCACTAGATTCTGTTTTGGTTTTCTGTTTCTGCATTACAAACTACTCCAAACCTAGTGGCTTTAAATAACAACCATTTTATTGTATCTCATGATTTTGCAGGTCAACATTTGAATAGGGCATTAGGTAAAAACTGAGGAATCTGAATAAATCGTGGGCTTTGTTGTTATTTGTTTTTCGATGCCCTCAGATTGGTTTTGACTCATAGTGACCCAATGTACAACAGAAGGAACCACTGCCCGGTCGTGGGCCATCTTTACAATCATTGCTATGTTTGAGCCCACTGTTGCAGCCACTGTGTCAGTCAGTCTCCATGAGGATCTTCCTCTTTTTTGCTGACCCTCTACTTTACCAACATTATGTCCTTCTCCAGGGTCTAGTCCCTCCTGGTAACATGTCCAAAATACGTGAGACTAAGCTTTGTCACACTCTCTTCTAAAGACCATTCTGGCTGTACTTCATCTAAGACAGCTTTGTTCTTTCATCTGGGAGTCCGTGGTATATTCAATATTCTTTGCCAACACTGTAATTCAAAGGTGTCAATTCTTCTTTGGTCTTACTTATTCATTGTCCAGCTTTCACATGCATATGAGGCCATTGAAAATACTATGGCCTGGGTCAAGTGTACCTTAATCCTTAAAGTGATATCTTTGCTTTTTAGCACTTTAAAGAGGTTTTTTGCAGCAGACTTGCCCAATGCAGTAAGTCATTTGATTTTTTGACTGCTGCTTTCGTGGGCGTTGATGAAATCCCTGACAATTTCAATATTTTCTCCATTTATCATGATTTTACTTGTTGGCCCAGTTGTGAGGATTTTTGTATTCTTTATATGGGGTGTAATTCGTACTGAAGGCTGTAGTTTTTGATCTTCATCAGTAAGTGCAAGTGCTTCAAGTCCTCTCTTGCTTTCAGCAAGCAAGGTTATGTCATCTGCATATCACAGGTTGTTAATGAGCCTTCCTCCAATTCTTATGCTGCATTCTCCATAGAGTCGATCTTCTCAGATTATTTGCTTAGCGTATAGATTGAATAACTATGGTATTTGGAATACCAGTGGCATAGCCCCAGTATCACAGAGATGTGCAAGCCACCACAGTACAACAAAGTGACAGATGAGGTGGACAGTGTGGGCTTTACTTAATAATAATGTATCAGTATTGGTTTATTAATTGTAACAAATGTACTAATATAAGATGTTAATAATAGGGGAAACCAGGTTTGGATACATGGGAACTTTCTGTATTATTTTTCCAATTTTTCTGTAAATACAGATGCATTCTAAAACCAAACTTTATTAAAAAACAAATTATTGCAAGTTTTGCTTTTTAGTGTTTTTGATGTTATTGTCACCCTCTTTGAGTACTATATATCTCCATCTCCAGTTGTGTCAAACCACTTTCAAGGATAGAATTAGCCTCAAAAATTTAATGAATGAGCAATATCCGGTGGTTGAAGTATTTTTTGTTCTATTCCCATCACCTCAAGTTATTAACAACCTACTTTATGCAGATGGCACAACCTTGCTTGATGAAAACCAAGAACACTTGAGGTACTTAGTGACAAAGGTCAAAGGCCACAGCCTTCAGTATGTATCATACCTAAATGTGAAGGAAATGAAAATTAGTACAACTGTACAGATAAATAGCATCATGATAAATTAAGAAGAAATTGCAGTTGTCAATGATTTTATTTTACTTGGCTCAATAATCAGTGTCCATAGAAGCAGCAGTCAAGAAATCAAACCACGTATTGCACTGGGAAGACCTGCTGCAAAAGAACTCTTTAAAATTTTAAAATGCAAAGATGTCACTCTGATGACTAAGGTGCGTCTAACCCAAACCATGGTTTTTTCAGTCACCTTGCATACATGCCAAAGTTGGGCAATGAAAAAGACAGAAAATGAATTGATGCATTTGAACTGTGGTGATGGCAAAAAGTATTGAATGTATTGTGGACTGACAAAAGAATGAACAAATCATTCTTAGAAGGAAGACAACTAGAATGCTCCTTAGAAGTGAGGATGGCAAGAGTTTGGTTTGCTTTTTTGGACACATCACCAGGAAAGACCATTTGCTAGAAAAGCACATCATGGTTGGTAAAGTAGAGGGACAGCAAAAACCAGGGGAACCCTCCATGAGATGAACTGGTACAATAGCTGCAACAGTGGACTCAAATATACCAGCAATCATGCCGATGCCACAGGTCCCAGCAACATCTCCTTCTGTTACACGTAAGGTCCCCATGAGCTGTAGCCAACTCAGGGTAACTAAGAACTACAACAGTGCGCATGGCACATTTTTGGAACACAAATTTTAAAAGAAACTCTAAGTCCAAAAGTATCCATAGTTTGAAACAAGTCATATTTCAGACAGACATGACATTTTTTATATTTAAGAATAAAAAGACTGTAACATGAATTTGCTAATTAATTCAAAGATAATTATAAGGAAAAAATTTAACTTGAGACTTGACTGTATCTAAAAAATTGAAAGTGAACACCTAAAGTATCATTTTGAAAAACAAATAACAAAATGTCACTAGTTTTTATCACATCTGCAAATATTAATATTGTAGCTGCACCGTAAAATTCTCCCCTTGATACTAATTTGCATTAGCAGCACTCATTGTTGTGTGTTTATAGATTTGGTAATTCAACAAGTAACTACACTTTGCAAGTTAGTCTTTTTGAAAAAGTTGACAGATGTCAGATACATTAAACTGCACTACAGATAGAGCTTAAATAAATACTGCACGATGTTAAAAAATAATGACTGTCAGGATCATTCCAATAATACTGTGCAAAGTTAATAGTGGTCATCTCTCTGAATCTTAAATTAGGCTTAGGAGCTATGGAAAAATACATTCCAGAGAAAAAAAAAGAAAGGAAAAGCAAACGCATTTTAACACATTGAGTCTCCAGACATTCTATTACTTACGTATTTTATTGTGACACCGATTGTTAGAGTTCTCTTGCTGGTATTCTGACTTTAGAATTGTTTAACAAGTATCCTGGGAATTAGAGGGTATCCCTCAGTAGTCACACACGGCCTTCTCTGCTTCGTACATACTACCTACTGCTGCTTTTCCCAGACTGACCTAGCATTAACTAAATTGGATGTCAGGCGTGTCAATGGGCTCTAACTGCCAGTGATATTGTCAATTGGGCTCCTGCAATAAAAGACAAAATACCTTGAAAGGAACAGAGTACAGGATTTGAAGAAGCAGGTGGCATGCAAAGGATTTGAGTTTTATTTTTGGATTCATTGCGTTCTGATACTTAAGCGTTTTGGAGTATTGAAGCAAGCTCTATCTTCTGAAGCTGAACTGCCGTAAACTTTCTATCACACATGCAATGAGAGGCCGCCCTTCATTCACAGACGCACAAGCAAGCGAAGAACAGTGCAGTTAAAACTGGAGCTGGACACTCGTAGTTCTAGTTCTTTTAGGCTGTATTTCATAACAGATAACTTCTGTCGGTTCTATCTGTATAACTAGTTTCATAACTGCCTCTTACAAGCATTAGTTAAAATTTTAGAGGTATTACCAGAGAAATGATTTTCGTCATTTGCTAATTCCTATACAGTGGTAAAACTTAAACACATGACCACAGAAATCACTTGTATCTGTTTATTTTTCAAATTAAAAAATACATATTCATGTTTGTTTATAGAATGAAATTTAATGTAGCCATCTTATAACCGTAATACATAAACTAAAAAAAAAAATAGCCTAATGATTTTCTGTGATATGAAAATGAGTTTTTATAAAATTGGCTAGCGGTCTCATCTAGATTTGATTTCACAAGGGCAGTGGTGGTTCAGTGGTAGAATGTTCACCTTCCCTTCAGAGACGTGGGCTCGATTCCCAGCCAGTGCTCCTCATGAGGAGCCACCACAAGTCTGTCAGTAGAGGCTTGTGTGTTGCTATGATACGAAACAGGTTTCAAAGGAGCTTCTGGACTAAGACTAGGAAGAAAATCCTGGCAATCTACTTCCAAAAATCAGCTAATGACAGCCTTATGGATCACAATCATCTGCTTTCCATTGTGCATATGGTCTCCATGAGTAGAGGGCTGATTCAATGGCAGACCAAAAACAACAACAAAAAATTAAACTGAAAACTGTTATTCGTGAGTTATAGTTTAATAATACTGTACAAAGAAATCACTGAATTTTAATCCATCTTTCAAGACCCAGCTGATGTTTTTCCACTTCAATAAACTTCTCTGCAATTCTCCAGATTGTAGTAGTGTTGCTTTTTTTAAAGTTTATTAACATTTCTGGCCTATGCCATGAATTTAACATTTGCTCATTTTTATTTTTTTCCATTAGATTGTGTGCACGCTTGAACAAAAAAATATAGTAAAGTGAAAAAAATTTAACAAATGAGGCAGTCACTGTTGATCACTTCCATTGCCCCCTTTCATTAGTCACAGGTGTCTACATTTTAATCCAACACATTGTTGCCCGGAATAAAATATTATATTTCCCATCATTTTTTAGACAATGTGTTTGTGTGTTAATGTCTAGCCAATGATATGTTATAAAATATGATTTGAAGGGATTTCAGGAAGTCATCATAATAGGAAACAAATCTTCCAATCTGCTGCCTGGAGGTCTGTCATAATCGCTGTAGCCTTAGCAACTAATCTGAACATGGAGGTATACTTGAGGATGCTAGAGCGGGAAGATTGGTGTTAGAAACTCTAATAATATTAGCAAGTTTCTGTAGTATCCAAGATACCTACCTCCAAATGTATTTTTTGAGGTGAGCTCATAGCTAGTTTCAGCCACACTCATTGTGTGTTGCTTTCTCTGATAAGCAATCAAATCTAATAAAGAAAGATGCAGGAACGAGAGGACTCAGCATTTGATGCTAACAAATTGTACAACCCTTCAGTATTTTCTTCGGTATAATTTTAATTTTTTAAATTTTTCAAAACTTATATCTGGACACTACATTGAGATGTTTGGCTAAGAGTACCCTTTAAAAGAGTTTTCAACTGTTATAATGAGTTGTGTTCTAATAAGCTGTACAAAGTATCACAAGTCATATTTGTTAATTATATCCCTTCTTGAGAATGAAAACGGGTGAAAATAGCTGGAACACCTATAATTTTGCCTTTACTTTTCGGTGGACACTCAGTAGTCTGTGTATTTCTATGAGTAGGTTTGTAATGCATGTGAACATAATACATGTATGATTGGTAATTTTGTTCTTACGAATGGGAATCATTGTTAACATTTCATATAGAATTTGTTCTTTTAAAGTGAAAATATTCTTATCATGGTATAGTAGGCAGTCAGTTCAAGATTTGGCATACAAAGAGAAGTGATATGGCCATTCTGTATATTGCTGTAGCATCTATAGCTATAGATAGATAGATGGATATGTAGATAGATGGACAGACAGATTTCTGCTTGAGGAAGTAACTTGGAATAAACTTCTTCTGCTATAAAAATATGAGAAAATATCCATGAAACAAAAGTTCTCAGTCACTGGACAATAGGTAGTGCAGAACTGTGATCCTTGAGGAGAGGAAAACACTGTGTGACCCCTATAATCATACTTGACTTCCTGGAAATAGGCAATGGAATTTGACACAAAAATGAGAGAGAATATGGAAGAAGTAGCAGACAAGGGCTTTAATACGTTATTATACACATGCTCAAGAATTTAAAGGAAAACATAATACAAAGAGGAGATAAATGCAATATAAAGAACCATAAGAAATTCTAGCACTGAAAAATATAGTTTTTGAAATGAAAAATGTATGAATGGGATTAAAGGTAGATTTGGACCTTCTGAAAAAAATATTAGTGAACTTAAAAACTGTTCAAACTGAAGCACATAAAGAAAAATTAAATAGATGAAAGAAACATAGCTGTAATGGATTGATTGGTGTCCCCCACCCCGAATACTTAACAGTGCCCTAATCCTCAGAAACTGTGAATATTAGTGTATTTGGCAAAAGGGTCATTGCAGATGTAATTAATTAAGGATCTCAAGATGAGATCATTCTGGATTATCTGAGTGGATCCTACATCCAATGACAAGTGTCCTTATAAGATATAACAGGGAAGAAACACAAAGGGGAGAGAGGAGAAGTTCATGTGAATCAAAGGGAAGATTGGCAATAAGCCAAGGAAAACCTAATTCCACCAGAAGCTGGAAGAAGCGTAAGAAGATTCTCTTCTAGAACCTTTGGAGGTAGTTTGGCCTTTGGACCCCTTGATTTCAGATGTCTGACCTCCGTAACTGTGAGTGATTATATTTCTGTTGTTTTAAGCCACCAAATGTGTTTAGGGCAGTTCTAGGAAACCAGTACAAGAGCCTGGATGGCATGTGGACAAGAACAAGTGGTTTAATATACGTGTAGTTGAAGTCCTATAATATAGGAAATAGAGGCCTATTGAAGAAATTATGTATGCATTTATTAGAAAATAATGTGGATACAAATTTAATGAATTTGAAAATTTAGATGAAATAGAAACACTTATTGAAAGAAACATCTTACCAAAACTAACTCAATTAAAAAAAAAATCAGAATAGCTCTCTCTGTATTAATGAAATTCAATTTATAATTATAAACTTTTCACACACACACATACACACACATATACACACATAAACCAGGTCCAGACGTCCTTACTGGGTGAGTCTATCAAATCTTCAGGAAGAAATAATGCTGGTCATATGTAAACTCTTTCAGAATAAAGGATGGAGTAATGAACACCTTCCAGGTTATATTATGAGGCTGGCATTTCCCTAGGAGCAAAACTAGTCAGGTTTATTAAGACAAGATGAAAAATACAGACCAGTATAGGGTCACTATGAGCTGTAATCAATTCGGTGACAACAGATTTGGTTTGGTTTTATGGTATCATTCATGACCAGAGACATAAAAATCTTCCACAAGATATTAGCAAATTGAATCCAGCAATATATAAAAGTGGGAAGAACCATGACAAATTGGTGTCATTCTAAGAAGGCAAGACTGGTTTAACATTCAAAAATCAATGCACACAATTCACCATATAAACAGAATACAGAAGAAAAAAGCAAAACAAAAACACGACTATCTCCTGAGATTCACAGAAATCATTTAGTAAACATGAGTCAAGATAAAAACGTCTCATCATACTAAGCATAGAAGGGAATTTTGTCAAACTGATAAAGGATATCTATGAGAAACTTCCAGATAACATCAACATAATGGTAAAAGTATGAATGAATTCTCAAAAAATGATATGAAATAAAGCAAGTTTGTTCTATTTAACAATAAACTGGTGTTCTTATTCCCTGAGATATGGCAAAAAATAAGAAAAAAGAGAAGAAAAAGCATGCATAAAAATTGGAACAAAAGAAGTAAATGACATAATTGTGAACATAGAAAATCTGAAGAAATTTATACAACAATCAACTAATTAGTGAATTAGCAAGATCAATAGACAAAAATCAACTGTATGTCTGTATATTTCCCCCCAAAAATAGAAAATGAAATATAATATATCGCTTATAATACCACTAGAAAAGATGACATATTTAAAAATAAATTTAATAAAATATGTCCCAGATGGTACAGTGAAAGTACAAGATGTTGCTGACAGCAATTAAAAACTACCTAAATTTATGTGTAAGGAGCCCTAGTGGCACCACGGTTAAGTGCTTGGCTGCTAACTGAAAAGGTTGGCGGTTGGAGCGCACTCAGAGGTTCTATGAGAGAAAAACCTGGTGATCTGCTTTCATAAATATTATAGCCAAGGAAACCCTATGGACAGTTCTGCTCTGTCACATGGGGTCACTATGAGTCAGAATCAACTCCATGGGACTCAACAACAGCAACAAATTTATATGTGTGACTTGGAAAACTCGATAAGTTAACCATTATGCCAAAACTAAGAAGAAGATTCAATATAATCTCAATTAAAATTCTAGCAGGAAACTTTGGATAGCAACAAGCTGCTTACAGACTTTATATGGAAATTCAGAAAACCTAAGATAGCGAAAACAATTCTGAAAATGAAGAACAAAGTACTAACACAACCCTATTTCAAGGCAAACTATAAATCTACAGTAACCATGACAGTGTAGTATTAGCACAGGTAGAGATATCTTGATCAGTGGAACAGAATAGAGAGTCAAGAAATAGATCCACTATATATAATTTATTTTTTCAGCAAAAGGTGTTAAGATAATTCAATGGAGTAAAGGAGAGCTTTTATTTATTTTTTAAATAAATAGTACAGATAATTTGATATGAATATGGAAAAAAAAACCTGAACCTTTATCCTTACCTCAAAGCATTACGAATATATTTTGGAATGAAATATAGACCGAAACTAAAAATCTAAATTCTGTAAATTTTTAAAAACTGTGTAAGAAAAAAATATCTGCGACTTTGGAATGTACCAAGATTTCCTAGGACCAAAAATCACAAACCATAAAAGAAAAGAATTGATAAAGTGAATCTTATAAAAATTAAGAAAATAAAAGGGTAATTCAGAGACTAGAAGAAATATTCCTAATACATATTTATGAATAAGTACTTGCACCCAAAATATACGTGTGTACATGGGCATTGTGTGTGTGTGTTTCTTACAGCTCTATCATAACAAGAAAACGACCTAGTGAGCAGAAGTGTTGAATACGCACTTCACAAGGCAATATGTATGAATGGTTAATTAGCACATAAAATGCTGTCAACTTCATTAATCATTAGCTTCATTTAAATCAAAAGTTCAATAAAATGCTACTACAGATCTACTACCATGGCTAAAATAAATTGATAAAACCAAGTAGTAGAGTGAATATAAAACAGTAAAAATGCTCATAATGCAAACGTGTGCAAACACTTTGGAAACGGTGTGGTATTTTCCTATACAGTTCAATGTGTACTTATCATATCACCCAGCAATTGAATCCCTAGTTATTTATCCAAGGCAAATGAAAACATATGCATGTGAATATTTATATCAGCTTATTTCTTAAAATAACCTTAAAGTCAAAACAGTCCAAGTGTCCATCAATAGGTAAATTATAGACGAAGTCATGGTACATTAATACAATGGAACCGTAATCAATAATAAACATTGTTTAAAAACGAAAAAACCCTACTTATACAGGTAAATATGGATAAATCCCAAAAACATTATTCTGTGCAAAAGAATCCAGACAAAAAAGAGATTACATAGTATAATGTCATTTATATGAAAATATAAAGGGAAATAACAACAACAAAAAACTCATAGTGACAAAAATCAGACCTATAATTGCATTAAGTGAGGAGTGTTGGAGGGATTGACTACAAAGTAGAAAAAGCAATATTTTCAGGTGTAAGAAACTTTCTTGATCTTGGTTGTGATGCTGGTTTCACAGGTGTGTACTTTGTTAAAAGGCATTGAATTGTATTGTATAAATGTTTTTAGGTACCATAGAGTCGGTTTCGGCTCATAGTGACAGTATGTACAACAGAAAGAAACACTGCCCAGTCCTGCACCATCCTCGTAATTGTTGTTATGCTTGAGCCCATTGTTATAGCCACTGTGACAATCCATAAATCCAATGTAAACTACCAAACTAAAATTGTTTATAATTTAATATTCTTGTGATTGAATCGCGTAATCTATGATCACATTGCATTTGTGGTATAACATTATACCACTGACTTCACTGAAATTTAGTAGCATGAAATTTTTAGTTTGATGTGTTTTCAAAATCTATTCTTTATAAACATTTGCATTATCATTTTTTTTAGTTCAATTAACATTCCTTAAAGGAGCTCTGGTGGCACAGTGGTTAACTGAAAGGTAGGTGGTTGGAACCCACCAGTCACTCCTTGGGAGGAAGATGTGGCAGTGGCAGTCTGCTTCAGGAAGGAATAAACTAAACAACAACAATGGTTGCCATTGAGCTGATTTAACTTATACGGACCCTATAGGGCAGAGCAGAACTGCCCCATAGGGTTTCCAAGGAGTGGCTGATGGATTTGAACTGCTGACCTTTTGGTTACCAGCCGAGTTCTTAACCATTGAGCCACTAGATTACAGCCTTTGAAACCCTATGGGGCAGTTCTACTCCATCCTATTAGGTCGCTATGAGTCATAATAGACTGGATGGCATTATGTTTGGTTTTCCTGAACATGCCTTTATGTTGCTTTTGTTTCCCAAGTCCATGTGCAAATAATTGGATACCTCACAAGTTGGTAATCATGACAAATATCAACAGAGAGAGGGAGAGGAATAACATAAAACAACGCTCCATGCTTACAAATGATCGTATCCCTCTTTTGCTGTCCGTAAAATCTAGGTTATAGTGTAGCATCCCAAGTGAAAGTCTTGAGGTAAAGCAATCAGTAAGCAAGAAAATTTCAAAACCTCCTACTTCCCACCCCTCTTCTTTTGATACTCAGTTCATTACTGATAAGACTGGTTAACCTACGGGGCTATTTTTATTTAGCTAAATATTCTAGTTAATTGATTTACTCGTGACCAGATTGCAACTAGAAATGTAAACTATTGGAATAATATTATTCTGTGGTATATTTTATACAAATAGGTGATTAAGCAACTGCTTTGAAGCTAAAGGAGCTTTCTTTCTTTTTAACTGTCAATGAAGTAATCATTAGTAAGTGTTCAAATTTAAGGACAAATAATTAAGCAGTTTCCTTATGAAAGGGGTTGGGGTGTGTGTGTGTGTGTGTGTGTGTGTGTGTGTGTGTGTGGTGGTTTGTGCATATTTTATTAACTGAATTATTCATTTACGAAGAAACCTCCTACAGAGGTTTTTTTTAGTTATGTAAGTTATGGCATACGAATGATTGATGTGATTTCCATGATCATTTTTGCAGAATTTCAAACTTAGGGCTAAAGAATCCATGTGTACATTGTGTGTCCATGTACATATGCATTTTTATGGATCCACACTTAGATGTTGGAAGAAAGTTGTGGCATATAGAAGAGGTCAAATTGGAAGTGTAGCAAACAGGAAACACCACAAAATGCACAACTAATTTGAAGAAAATAAATGATTGGTGGTACAATCAATGTGCAAATAGCTAAGGAGAAACTTGAGAAGCAGAAGGGAATCAGGATAGTGGACTGTATTAAACAAGAGTGGGAGTAGGACACTCCCAAGGTTCACCCTGGTGGTGCAGTGGTTAAGAGCTACAGCTGTTAACCAAAAGGCCAGCAGTTCAAATCCACCAGCCACTCTTTGGAAACTCTATGGGGCAGTTCTACTCTGTCCTATAGGATTGCTATGAGTCAGAATCAACTCAGAGGCAATGGTTTTTTTTCTTAAATAAAACAAACAATAACACACTTGAGGAATCTGCTTCTTAGCTCAGTCATGTAAATGATACCAAGTGGGCAACATCTGCCAAAAAGCAAAGACTGGAAGGCAGGAAGGAACAGGAAAACTGGAGGAAGGGACGGAGGAAAATCAGTGTGCAAAGGGAAAGGGGGAGAGTGCTGATATATTGTGGGGATGGCGACCAATGTCATAAAACAATTTGTGTGTAAATTGTTGAATGAAAAACTAATTTGCTCTGTAAACTTTCAAATAATGTGCATTAAAAAAGAGTAGAAGCTCTGGTGGTGCAGTGGTTAAAGCGCTTGACTGCCAACCAAAAGGTCATCGGTTTGAACCCATCAGCTGCTCCATGGGAGAAAGAGGTTGTAGTCTGCTTCTGTAAAGATTTACAGCCTTGGATACCCTATGGGGCAGTTCTACTCTGTCCTGTAGGGTAGTTATGACTCGGAATAGACTTGATGGCAAGGTGATTTTGTAACTTGGCCCTACGAATACCAGTACCTTTCCATTAGTAGTTAAACTAGCCTAAGCCAGATTTGGCCTGCCCCACATGTGCAAAAGGGCCAGCTGTGACAGCTAATTGACTTCAACAGAGGACGCAGCAACAGGAGGCAGGAATCAGAAGGAAAATCATCACCTGGACTGTATTCTGAAGCGAGAGGTCTGACGAGAACCACGTCACTTCCTGTTTCCTGGCCACCTTCTAGAATTTTCCCTCCTCAGTACACCTGTGCGGCCATCATCTTGCTGCCCAAATCACATATAAGCCCCGCTTCCCTGTAAATTGGGGTGTTGGATCTGAGGAACTTCCTCCTAGCTCCTTGCTCTGTGCATTGCAGTAAAGTTACTTTCTCTTTCTCGAAGACCGGTGTCCAGATTATCGGCAAGTCTGAGCGAGCCTGACAAGAATCCACCTTTCTAGGTTCGGTAACAATTTTTGGTTCTATGTAGATGCATAGCCATATGGGAGAAACAAGGGATTTGAATGCACAATTAGAAAGAGAATCACAAAGTATCCCCTGTGCATACATTTATTATATGCATCTAGACTGTTACGGATTGAATTGTGTCCCCCAAAAATGTGTGTCAACCTGGCTGGGCCATGGTTCCCAGTGTTGTGTGATTGTCCACCATTTTGTCATCTGATATGATTTTCCTATGTGTTGTAAATCTTGCCTCTGTGATGTTAATGAGGCAGGATTAGAGGCAGTTATGTTAATGAGGCAGGACAATCTACAAGATTAAGCTGTATTTTAGGTCAATCTCTTTTGAGATATAAAAGAGAAAAGCAAGCAGAGTGACAGGGGGACCTCACACCACCAAGAAGAAAGAGCCAGAAGAATAGCATGTCCTTTGGACCGCAGGGTCCCTGTGCTGAGAAGCTCGTCCACCTGGGAAGATTGATGACAAGGACCTTCCCCTAGAGCCAACAGAGAAAGAAAGTGTTCCCCTGGAGCACCCTGAATTCAGATTTCAAGCCTCCTAGACTGTGAGAGAATAAATTTCTCTTTGTTAAAGCCATCCACTTGTGATATTTCTGTTACAGCAGTACTATGGCTTAATGGTTAAGATCTTGGCTGCTAACCACTAGGTAGGCAGTTTGAATCCACCAGTAGCTCCTTGGAAACCCTATGGGGCAGTTTTACTCTGTTCTATAGGGTCACTGTGAGTCGGAAATGACTCGGTGGTGCATAACAATAACAGATAACTAAGACACAGACATTGGAAATTGATATCACATTAACAGATTTTATTTTCCATATTTATGAAAGAATTAAACTCTTAATTAGATATTTGACTAGTGAAAATAATTTAGGAATGGAAAGTATCTACTAACTAGTTAATAATATTGATATCTCAATATGTTTCTTTTTCTTGGCTGTGTATTAGCACATAAATTCAATCTAGTTTCCAAATGACAGGGTCAGAAGTTGAGTTTGAATTATAACCTTAGAAACAGATTTTTCTTCAGTTTGGTCACAATGTACCCAAACCAGCAGCTTTAAATCTTTTTTAAAATCCATTTATAAGCAGTTCCTAATCATCAAACTTAGTGTAACTAGAAAATCCTCAAAGAGATACACAAACATCTTAAAATGCTTCTCCAGTTTCTTGGCATATAATTTGCATAATAATAGCATCTGAAGCAAGTCAACAAATGTTTAGTAATAATGGAGTAAATTACACATCAAATACCCATATGTGTAACAGCAAAAATCAATAGCGTATCAAACTAATAGATTCTATAGAGATGCATTTGCTTTTCTCTGTATATGTCAGGCATTTACACCATGGTTTTTAATGGGAGGTATAAATGCCAGCATTTAAAACCTCTAAGTAATCTGCCTGTGATTTATGCTTGCGACTCTGCAGTCTGGTTTAATGCAATGATTCTGATGCTAATTGCAGTTTCATGGCACCTTTAGGTGAAGAAAAGTTTTAGTTTTTGTAATGCGATTTGTGAACATGCAGACTTATTTCTCTTTAAATAGACCAATCACACTATTCCCTTCAGTCCTGCTTTGGTCACAGGGAGATCAAGTGCAGCTGAATAAATATTATTCTGGTATCAAAGAGATTTGTGGTGCACTGAAAAAAAACGCAGTGTTGCGTACGCTAATCCAGCTGATTTAATTGGAGGAGATAGAAAAATAAATAAAATTTCTTGTGCAAATTTAGGTACTTTATAAGTATATTACATAGGTACATTATATAGGTATATTGTGCTAGGTACATCATATAAATTCAGTCCCTCATCCCTCACAAACACTTTGAGAATGATATGGTTCTCATTTATAGATGACGAAAATAAGGCCTCTGATTAAGGAACCATGTTGCCATACCAATGCCGATGTAGTTGTTAGGTGCTGTCAAGTTAATTTGCCATACCTATAACATGAGTTAAAATACTATGACTTCATTTTTAGCAGTGCTGTGAAGATAAATGGGGCCCTGGTGGCACAGTGGTTAAGAGTTTGGCTACTAACCCAAAAGTTGGCCATTCAGATCCACCAGCTGCTCCTTGGAAACACTATGTTTTACTCTGTCCTATAGGGTCGCTGTGAGTCGGAATTGACTCAGCGGCAACAGGTTTGTTTTTTGGTGTGGTATGAAGATAAACGAGATGCTCCTTGAAAAATTCTTGGATGAGTGACATTTTAAAATAAATGATTAAAAAAAAAAAGTTTAAATAAATTGTGTCTCACATGGGATACCAGGCTCTTTGCCTTACAACACTTATCTTGCTAAATCATACACAGAACATTGGAAACGTGGGATTACTTGTTGTTATGAATTGAATTGTGTCCCCTCAAGATATATGTTGATCCCTAACCCATTTACTTGTGAATGTGATCCTGTTTGGAAATAGAGTTTCCTTTTGTTAGTGAAACAAAAGGAGAGTGTGTCCTAAACCTGATCTTTCTGGGTGGTGTATTATAAAGGGAAGTAGACAGAGAGACACACACAGGAGGAAGACAGATAGCACATGAAGATACATCTACAAGTAGCCAAGGAACAGCAAGAAATGCCTGTCACTACAGAAGCTGAAAGAGGCAAGGATCTTCCCCTAGAGTTGAAAGAGAGACTAGCCTGCTGAAGTCCTGAACAGTGGCATCACTAGAGAGGTTCAGAGGGTGCAGGCCACACCTGGTGACACTGTCAGAGAGCGTGACACCAAAATGACTGTCTACAAAATTTTTGTGCTGTGTTATAGCAGAAATTTATTATTTTTTATAAAAAAAATCCTTATAGTTAGTCATCACAACAAAAACATTTTTCATAGGCCAAGCTTACATTTATCAATGTACCTACAAGGCTAAAACATTATGCTAATTTACTTTCTGAACTTTTTAATGAGCTCTGGTCAGAGCTGTCATTATTATTCAATTACAAAGACACTTTAAATCATGTGGTTTTGTTTGCATGCGCTACAAGCACACGCTGTTGTTTTCCTGGCTGCCAGTGTTTTTATAGTAGCTGATTTTGTCAAAGTTTATGGTGTTTTAGCTACAATATTGTGGTAATTAGATTTTGGGAACCTATATCAATAACTATTTTGAGAATAAAGTAGTATAAAGGAAAAGAAGGGGAAAAATCAAAGGATTCTGCTCAGTTACTAATAATGTTGTAATTCAATGTAGAAAGATTTTACAAAACAATTCTGTTGTTAGTATTTATATAATCTAAGAAATATTACATTTAAGCAATTTACAGTATATCACATATTATTCTATGATTAAGCTTAATAATAAACTTACATGTATAACAATTATTGATTATATAACTCTTTCATAACTAGAGAAATGGACAGTTTAAAGCATGAAGTGGGGAAAATGCTATGTTTCATGATACATGTTTAGAAATATAACTTAAAAATCTTAAAATGATTTTAAATTTTCTTTAAAAGCATTATCGTCTTTCAAATATATATCTGATTTTAATGAAATTTTCAATGTTCAGGTTTGAATTATGGTTTAAAAACTAGTGACACATTAAAATTTATCTTTGGTTGAAATAAAATATCCATTAGGTTTATATTTTACATTTTCTTATTTTTTTTTCAAATATTGCTAGTATATCTTTTTTTATTGTGTGGCAGTATTCTATTATGCTGCATGGAGTGAATAAATCAGAGAGTCCAAATGAAAGCCAGCAAAGGAAAGCAAAAGAGGCAAGAATTAAATCACTCCAAACACTTGCTGGATCCATGCTTCAATATGTCAAAAGACCGGATGAAGGCCAGGGTTTATCAAAAGACACTACTGGTCTGTCTCCAGTGGATAAAGCTGATTCTTCTGATGCTCGTCTGTGTTCTGCGGAAGATCAAAGAGTGGAAATGGCAGAGTCTGAAGCAGAAGAGAGTGCTGAAAGTGACTAGCCATGATACTGTAAATGAGACAAGTGACATTAAGAAGGAAGATTTGCAAATGTTGCATGATATTTCTTTCTGGGAGACACAAATTCCAGATCATTTTTGGGTTGAAATCATCAAAAGGGGAAATGCAATGATAGGCCTTTCAGTGTTGGGGGAACGCAAGATGCAAGAGCAAAGGGAGATACGTGCCAGCTTTCAGAAAAGTGGTTTTATAAGGTGATGCCAAATGGCGAGACAATTCTGCGGTCATGGATGGTTTGCTCACACGTCAGCAAGAATTTATGCTTTTTTTGCTGCCTATTGTTTGCCATTAGTGCTACAGTAGATACAAAATTTGTGACTGGCTTTCAGAAGTGGTTGAAACTGAGCCCGAAAGTACATAGCCATGAGACATCTGAAGAACATCTGTGTTACACTGAAAAGCGGAAAGCATTGGCAGCAGGACTGAGGCTACAGAAAACCGTTGATGCCAAAACTATTGCTTTGATGGAAATGGAGAAGAAAAAGTGGGGGAACATCTTGAATAGATTGCTTGATATCACATTGTTTCTTGCCAAGTGGAATCTGACATTCTATGGCCGCAAGGAGAATGAACCTTCGTTGAAAAAAGGGAACTTCGTTGAAAAGTTTGAGGTGCTTTCAAAATATGATCCAGTGCTGAAAGAGCACCTAATGAGATTAAAGCAGAGCACATGTAAACGTAAACTATCAGTCTCTTATCTTGCACCAAAAGCTCAGAATGAGTTTATAAGTCCCCTGGCAAATCATGTGAAGGAAAAGCTTTTCTTGGACATAAAGTCTGCAAAGTACTTGTTCATGTTCAGCAGCACACCTGATGTATCACATGTGGACTAGACATCCAAAGTGATCAGATATGCAAAAATCAACAATAGGAAAACTGAAGTGAAAAAAGCCTTTCTAGGATTTTTTCCCTTAAAGGGGAAAAAACCTGCTGACCTCAGTTCTGACATTCTGAAAAACTGGCAAGTGATGGACTGGGCATAATGACGTGCCATGGTCAAAGCTACTACAGATAATGCTGCCACTATGGCTGGAATCCATGGAGGTGTACAAGCCATTTTTAAGGGAAAGAACAAGAAAAGTATCTTTAATGGCTGTGTGGACCATCCACTTAACTTATGTGGTCAGCACTCATTTGCTGAAAATGCATCATGTGTGACATTTTCTGGAACCCTTGAGACAATGTTTTCTTTCTTTGCTGCTTCCACCCGTTGGTGGGATGTGTTAATTGACCATATTGGAGAGTCAGTGAAAAGGCTATCAACAACACTCTGGAGTATGCATCATGCTGCAGTTAAGCCAGTTAAAGAAAAGTTCGATGAGTTTGTGGCAGCAATTGAAGCTTTTTGTGATCCAGATGAAAATTTGGACACTAGAGAAACAGCACTTGGTCTTTTGCCTGCTGTCTGTGATTTCACTTTCCTGTGTTACCTGTACTTCTGGTGAGATGTACTTCAGCAAGTCGATCTTACACAGTAGTGCCTGCGGACTAAGGGTTTAACTCTTGACAAGGTGGAGACAAAGATAGAGGTGCTAAAATTTGTCTGCATGAGCAGCACAGCCATCTAGTGGAGCATGCAATTGAACAGACACTTTTAAAATCAGATGACTGTGGAACTGCAGTAGAGAGAAGAGCCAGTTTCAAGAAGACGGCAGGGAATGAGGAGCAGGCAAGGGATGCAGGACTCATTTTGCAAGAAGAAAATAAGAATGTGATGCTTGAGTGCATTGATCACTGTCTTTCTGAACTTCAGATCAGACCAAGAGCCATCAAAAAGTAGCAGCCATCTTTGAGGCTGTTCAAAGAAAGAACCTTGCATCTACCACTGAAGAAGAGTTAAAGGTATCCATTCCAAAACTGACCACTTTCTATGATGAGGTATCCGAGAGTGAGCTTTTAATAGAAATACCAAGGCTGAGAAGGCACCTGAAAGCAGCAGAGATTGATCTGGAAGAAGCCAAAGATTGGGCAACATGAGATGTTTTGACATTTATAGCTGAATGGGACTTCATAGCATCTCTCCCAATCCTTTCACTAAGGCTACAATTATTTCTGATGATCTGCGTGTCTGTGGCTTCATGTGAGAGAAGATTTTCAGAGCTGAAACTTATAAAGAACTATTTGTGAGCTACCATGGGACAAAGATATTTGATCTTGTGTTATTATCAATTGAAACTGAATTGGCAAAAGGCATTGATTTAGATCAACTGATTCACAAGTTCGCAGCTTTGAAGGATAGGAAGGAAAGTTCTGCTTTAGTCGAGATGTTTACTAAGTGCTGAAATGCTTGTGTATTTGTTCCTGTTTATTTTAATGGTATTATTTCATTTATGAAAATAGTTCCGTATCAATTTGTCTACAACTTCTATGTTATTTGGGCTTATATTTATTATGCAAACCTAATCCATTAATGTATCTCAAGTAATGGTAAAGTTTAATGTTAAAATGAACTAATTTTGATGTAGTTCTGAAACATTTTTACTTTAAATTCTATTTAATCACATGACACTATGAAAATGTAAATACATTTATCCTGTGTGTATGATATTGTAATTTAAAGGTATAATTTTAATTTCACTAGTTGTTTATGTCATTACTATTGCCATTACATTCAGTGATACCTGAGAATTATGATTTGTGAGTAACATTAGTACAAAAAATGTTACTAAAAATTCTATATGATCTGGCATGGGAGGAGATCAATGAGCGGGGTGACACCATGAGTTACTGCACTGGGTGACACCAACCCTAATGTCATTACTAGTCCTGAATCTGGATTTCTAGGCTCCAGAACTGTGCGGAAACAAATTTCTATTATTTAAAGCCACCCACTTGTGATATTTTTTGTTACAGCAGCCCTATGTAACTTGTATAGATTATTTTATCCAGCATTATGTAATGGAGCTAGCTCATCTGAACAATTTGAGTTAAGGAAAAGAGATTTTGAGCATGAGATTGCTTGTTATCTGGTCACATAAAACAATCACATAGTTGTGTGCCTACTCACCTTCCATGCCCACCCCAGAATGAGACAACTAGGTTGTTTTGGTAGCTGCATTGTGCACATTCAATTTAGGAAGAAGTGGATAGAAACCACAGTGGGACATAACCAGTCGTGTGACAACAGACAAATTACATAGCTTTTTGAATGTCTCCTTATCATTTCTTCTTATGCCCCTTCAACCACGAAATAGGTATAAAATGTAAACATTTTTGTGAAGGAAATTCAGTGAGTTCACAGACATAAAATGTCTTTAAAGGCAATTGAAACACAGAGGCTGGTCTTTTGATGTTACTTTTCTTTCCTTTCCTACAAGAGGTGTTATGGATTGAGTTATGTCCCCAAAATAGATATAGTGAAGTCTGAAACCCTGTACCTATGAATGAGACCTTGTTTGGAAATAAGGTCTTTGAAGATGTTTCCAGTTGTTAACCTGAGGTCATACTTGAGCAGGGTGGGCCCTCATGTAGTATAAGTAACGTCCCTATAAAAAGAAAAGAGACACCGATGGAGACACAGTGGGAAAGTAGCTACATGAAGACTGAGGCAGAGATTGGAGTTATGCATCTGCAAACCAAGGAATGTCAAGGATTGTCAGGAACCACAATGAGATAGAAAGAGGCAAGAGATAATCTAACCCTAATAGCCTTCGGAGAGAGTATGGTTCTTCCAGGACCTTGATTT
Organism: Dugong dugon; assembly: GCA_030035585.1. NCBI lineage: Eukaryota > Metazoa > Chordata > Mammalia > Sirenia > Dugongidae > Dugong > Dugong dugon. The sequence goes on along the minus strand of CM057460.1, from coordinate 34,958,905 downwards.
CCTGCTTCCAACCTCCAAAATTATGAGACAATAGATTTCTATTCTTTTAAGCCACTTAATTTGGGATAGTTTGTTATGGCAGCCCAAAGAAATTGATGTACAAGGTAAACAAAACTAATTTACATTTTCAAAAATTTTTTGAAAAAATTTTAAGTCTTTTAGTAAACTCTTATATGGATATATTTATATCATCTTTCAAGAGTGTCAGGGCACCAAATATTGCTATGTTGTTGTTGTTAGGTGATATCAAGTTGGTTCTGACAAATATACAACAGAATGGAACATTTCCCAGTCCTACACCATTCTCACAATCATTACTATGCTTGAGCTCATTATTGCAGCCACTGTGTCAATCCATCTCATTGAGTGTCTTCCTCTTTTTCACTGACACTCTACCAAACAGGGTATCGGGATTGGAAGAAGTATCATTAATAACCTGAGATATGCAGATGGCACAATTTTGCTTGCTGAAAGCAAAGAGGACTTGAAGCTCTTACTGATGATCAAAGAATAGTCTTCACTATGGATTATATGTCAACATAAAAAAATACAATTGCACCAATAAGTAACATTATGATAAATGGAGAAAGTATTGAAGTTGTCTAAGATTTCATTTTACTTGTATCCACAATCAAAGCCCATGAAAGCAGCAGCCAAGAAATCAAACGATGTATTACATTGAGCAAATCTGCTGCAAAAGTCCTCTAAAATGTTAAAAAGTCCAGCTTCTCAGATTATTTGCTCAGCATACAGATTGAATAAGTATGGTATAAACATAGAACCCTGACACACACCATTTCTGATTTTAAACCACACAGTATACCCTTGTTCTGTTTGAACAATTGCCTCTTGGTCTATATACAGATTCCTCATGAGCACAATTAAGTATTCTGGAATTCCCATTCTTCACAGTGTTACCCATAATTTGTTATGATTCACACAGTCGAATGCCTTTGAATAGTCAATAAAACACAGGTCAACATCTTTTTTGGTATTCTCTGCTTTCAGCCAAGAAAGAAATCTGACAACAGCAATGATAACCCTCGTGCCGTGTCTTCTTCTGACTCTGGCTTGAATTTTAGGCAGTTTCCTGTTGATGTACTGCTGTAACCACTTTTAATTATATTCAGCAAAATTTTACTTGTATGTGATATAAATGAAATTGTTCGATAATTTCCACATTCTGTTGGGTCACCCTTCCTTGGAATGGGCATGTATGTGAATCTCTTCCAGTAAATTGGCCAGGAAGCTATCTTCCAAATTTCTTAGTATAGACAGTGAGCACCTCCAGCATTGCATCCATTTGTTCAAACATCTCATTTGATATTACATCAATTCCTGGAGCCTTGTTTTTTTCCAATGCCTTCAGTGCAGCTTGGACTTCTTCCTTTAATACCATTGGTTCTTGATAGTATGCTGTCTCCTGAAATGGTTGAAAGTTGACCAAGTCTTTTTGATTCAGTGACTGTATAGTCCTTCCATCTCCGTTTGCTGCTTCATCATCGTTCAATATTTTCTGCATAGATTATTTCAGTATTGCAACTCGAGGGTTCAATTTTCTCTTCAATTCTTTCAGTTTGAGAAATGCCAAGCATATGCTTCGCTTTTGTTCTTTAACTCCAGGTCTTTGCACATGTCATTATACTTTACTTTTTCTTCTTGAGCCAACCTTTGAAATCTTCTGTTCAGCTCTTTTACTTCATTTCTTACATTTGCTTTAGCTGCTCTGTTATCTATTTTCACAGATGTAGTCGTTTTGATTCCTGTGTATCTATAGAGGTCGACATGTATAGTCGTCATTTATGTTGTTAAAAAACAGTATTTGCAATGAAGTAATTGGTCTTGCAAAATTCTATCCTGTGATTTCTGGTGTCATTTCTATCTATAAGACCATATTTCCAGCTACAGTTCCTTCTTTGTTTCCAACTCTCACATTTCAATTACCAGTAATTATCAGTGCATGTTTGATTGTATTGCATGTTTTATCAATTTCAGACTGCAGAAGTTAGTAAAAATCTTTAATTTCTTCATCTTTCGCAGTAGTGGTTATTGAGTAAATTTGGATAATAGCTGTATTAACTGGTCTTCCGTGTAGGTGTATGAATATTATCACTGACAGTGTTGTACTTTAGGATGGATCTTGTAATGTTCTTTTTGATGATGAATGCAACAGTGTTCATCTTCAATTTGTCATTTCTGGCATAGTAGACTGTATGATTGTCTGATTAGAAATGGCCAATACCAGTCCATTTCAGCTCACTAATACCTAGGTTATCGAGGTTTATGTGTTCCATTTCATTTTTGACAACTTTCGATTTTCTAGATTCATACTTTGTGCATTCCATGTTCCTATTACTAACAGATGTTTGTAGATGTTTCTTCTCATTTTGAGTCATGACACATCAATGAATGAAGGTTCTGAAAGCTTTACTCCATCCATGTCATTAGGGTCAATTCTATTTTAGGAAGCAGCACTTCCCCAGTCATATTTAGAGTGCCTTCCAGTGTGAAGGGTTCATCTTCCTGCACTATATCAGACAATTTTCAGCTACAGCAAACAATGTGGAAGATACTATTCGTAAGGTTTTCACTAGCCAATTTTTTCAGAAGTAGACCACCACATCCTTCCTTCTAGTCTCTCATAGTGTGGAAGCTTACCTGAAACCTGTCCACCACTGGTTACTCTGCTATTATTTGAAATACCGGTGACAAAGCTTCCAGCTTCACAGCAACATGTAAGTCACCACAGTACGATAAAATGACGGGTAAGTGGTGGAATATTGCTCTAGTAAATACCAACATTTGAAGATATAAGCTCTTTCCCTTCAATGCAGACAACTATACATAACATCAGGGACAAATTATCCAGTAAGCAAAGTAAGTGTGTGTTGAGTGAATCAACAAAACAGGGACACCACTTGTCCAGAGCAAATACCCATAGATGCCAAGCAGACAGGACACAAGAAAAGTGAGTGCCACAGTGGAAAGGAACTAGCAGGGCACCAATTGAATCTGAGACCAGCTCTAATATGAGAATATGCCAGCCAGAAATAAAGTTCGTGTAGGGTCACGAGGACACCCTTGGACAAGGTTGTTTAAGCTTTGAGGCTCCTACCGCTTCAACATCTTCATTGACATATGTCTCCTACAGTCACCTCCCATGTAATTGAAACTCCTTATCTTGGCAGGTCCCTTTGGGAGTATACTATTTCTTTCTAATAAACAAGAGGTGAGAGTGAGCTGTAGAATCTAATTGTTGCTACATTCACCCAATGTGCAACTGGATTCAACAAGAGCAGTTAGTGTGCAAGGATGGATTATATTAATAGATAACAGGACTCTGATCCATTTTGAGAGGACTGTCTTGCTGATCCATGTCTGCTGATCCCGCAACTCCAGCCAGGAGGATAAGCATGGGTTTTTGCTATGATACAAACACAAGGGTATGCTCTAGTACATGTCCTGGTAAACAACCAATGGGAACTCCAGTCCCAGAAGATGTGCAAAACCAAGAGAACTCAAATAAGTTGACCATTCCATTGAATTCAGTTAAGTTACTTATTAATTGTATAGCGTGTGCATAGTTATGTCCTAAGTTTGTAAGCAATAATATTTATAACTTCAACTTAAAAATATATTTCTAGCATAAATTTAATACTAACAGAGCAAACATCGAAAAATGCTGGAAATATTAATACTTATCTAACAGAAAATTTTTTAATTTATGTATCTAGTGAGTTTTGTTATTTATTGTCTGTTGCATGGGACTCAGTGCTTGATAATACTCTATATATGCTAATAAAATATGTATTAGGCACGTTAAAAGGATTAAAAATTCAATATTTGTTTATCTTGCAAAATATGTCTCTGTTTTGCAACGAGTGTGTTTTTAAATTGGTCTTCCAAGAAAGCAACAAAGGGTATTTATCAGAACATTACATTTATATTTTATCAGAATATTTATGTTTTTCTATTTAGGGAAATTGAATAATTCCTCAAAGAAATAAATTAAATGAATATTTAGATAAAAAATTATATAAACGTATTTTATTTTCCATTTCCATTCAAACTGACTTTCTTTTAAAAAATTGGTTTATATTGATATGACTCAGAAAACAAACTTGCTCATCAAAAAGGGTGCTATTGTTAACATCAGTTATGTATGTATCTCCGAATATGTGAGTTGAACAATTCCACAAAGAAATAAAATGTGCATATGATAAATTTTGTATACAATAACAATTGTATTTTCCTTTTCATTTTGAACCCATTGGGTATAACCTCACATTCAGTTCTCTCTCATCGACCACATGAGAATGCGCTAGGGGCACTGTAATCACGTGACTTAACGACGTATCTGGTCCTGCTCAAAAGGAAGCAAAATGAGTCTTCAGATTAAGCATACCGTTGTATTTGTATCATGCTCTTTCTGATTGCTCTCACCCCGCTCTGGTATCAGCAGTAGTCCATTGAACTGTGAAGACACAGCATCAAAGGACAGAAAGTAAGTTTTTAAGTATTATTCCAAGATTAAAAACACTCGCAGAGATTTCCAAAGGGCCCACCAACAAACATAGTATGACAAACAAATGAAATTATTTCTAACTGCCTTGTTAAGTAGTGTTTCTTTTGACTCTATCAGACCTGAAGAACAAAATTACATGTTCCAAATCAATTTTTTTTACTTACTAATTTTCAAATATAAATTTTCGTGTTAACATTCAAATTCAAATGTAAATGTAATTTTATAAGTTTCACTTGCTTATAAATTTTGTTTAGTTTCATTTATTCAAATGTATTTGCTACGATAGAACCAAATTTAAAAAGTGACAATTTTATACTCAGGTGAAATGAAATTTCTGCAACTAAGTAGAGTGCAAAAATGAAAGCTCGCAGAAGATAAAAAGAAAAAATATTTTTGAATCCCTAAAGATAATTCCAAAATTAACTTCCTTTTTAAAATGTAGTAAATCACAAATTTATTCCATTGAACACTAGAGGTTAGTGTGTGTGAATCATTGTACTAGTACCACCAGTGCTGAAATGGCTAACAGCAATATGAATGTAACAAAATTTGTTCCAAATTCTGCATCCATTCTTTGCTGTAGTAAAAAAAAAAAAAAAAAAAGATGTAGAAAGTGAAACTATTTTAGAATCTGAAATTCTCACATATGCAGAGCCATAAATAACAGAAGCATAGATCCTGCTTTGTGGAATAATTTTTCTTCTAGTGATGTAAATTAGTGGATTGAAAGAGGGCCGAGTGATTGTCAGCATCACAGTGGGCCATTTGAAAATTCACTTAGAAAATTTCTGGATGTTAAACAAACAAGATTCTGTAGCTAGAATATATTTCCAAGGTGCAAAGCTTATGGTGAAAATTATAAGAGGAGGTGGCTACTGTATTCTCAGCTCTATATTGTTCGCAAAAAAAAAAAAAAAAAAAATTCCTAAATCATTTAATTCTTGATTTACTACATATGGATTTAGCAATCAGCACAACTCAAATATAATTGATAACCATGAAACTGGTTCAATTCACAGAGATTGTATGTTGTCATATTTAAACCGAAGACATCGTTTTGGCTTAACTCATGACCTGGAAACAAATTTATGAAGAACGTCAGTACTGGAAAGCCATTTTGCAATGCCTTGTTGCTGACATTATAACAATCACTGAACATAGACTTCTTTTTACAAAATGGAATTTGTTTTGGTTTACTTGAACTTGTTGCTCAGTTTGATCCATTTTTAGCAGGTCACATCTCAAAATATAGTAACACAGGAAAGGGCAGCCAATTATATATGTCTAAAACAATGTGTGAAGAACTCATGAACTTAATAAGTGATAAAGTTCAATTAACTATTTTCAGTGAAATAAGTACAGCTCGATATATCAGTTTGTCTGTAGATTCCACTCCTGATCTTTCTCATACAGATCAGCCAAGTATTGTTTTGAGATATGTATGTCTAACAGATGAAAAACCTATCGAATAATTTATCACATTTACTAGCTTAAAAAAAATTGTGTCAGTGAAGAAATTGGAAATCATGTACTTCACTATTTAGGTGAAGCTTGCAAAATTGATTTTTCTAAGTACAGAGGCCAGTCCTATGACAATGCTGCCAATATGTCAGGGCATTATAAAGGCATGCAACAGAAAATTTTAAAACATAATGAATCTGTCATTTTTATACCATGTGCTGGGCATTCACTTAATCTTGTAGGACTTAGCACAGTAGATTTTTGTCTGGAAAAGTTTGATTGTTTTTCTGATATTTGGTTACATTACACATTTTTTGCTGCCTCTGCTCATCAATGATTAGTTCTTAAAACATATTTAGGCAATGGTCAAGTATTAAAATGTCTTTCCAAAACACGTTGGGAAGCACATACTGTAGCATACAGTGCAATCCTGGAATCGTACACTCAGATTCTAGATGCCTTAGAAAATATTGCTGAAGATCAAGCACAGAAAAGGAGATACCCAAAGAGTAGCTGAAAACATCACTAACAAAATGCAAACACTAGAGTATGTATTTATGTTGGTTATATAGAATAATAGGTTGCAGCATTTTCATCAGATGAATCAAGCTCTCCAAGATTCAGAAGTAAATTTAAAGACAGGCACAGATCTCTGCAAGTCATTAACAGGGTATTTACATAATTTTAGAAAAAATTTTGAAAGTATTGAAAATGCAGTGAAACAAATACTGCCAAATACTGATTATCAAGCAGTTCACCTTTGTAGAAGCATTAGGAAGAAACAAGTAAATGACGGAAGTGCTCCGGAAGTATTGCGTGCCAGAGTTCAATTTCACATAACCACATACTATGTCATCATTGACACACTTGAATCTTGCATGAAAAGATGGGCAAAAGTGTATGAAGTTCTTTCATATAGATTTTCCTTTTTACAAATGTGGATATACCTGATGAAGAATGCAGGAAGCCATCCAAGAAATTAGCGCAGGCTCATCCCAGTGACTTAAATACAGACCTTTGTGGAGAAGTGAGACAATTTCATTCTTGCATGAGGACTAAGTTTACAGATTCAGGACAAATTATACTCATGTAGTATGCATGACTTCATAATAGAAGGTAAAATACAATGCTAATTCCCACTGTTGAAATTGCTTTACATATATTCCTAACTTTAACGATCACAAACTGCACAACAGAATACTCATTTCATCCCTAAAGAGACCCAAAAACCCTCAGTGTAAAACAACGTTTCAAGAAAGACCTGATTCATTATCTTTATTATGTATGGAAGTCAATATTGTTCATAGCTTAATTGTAATGAAATCATTGAAGAATTTATAAGCAAAGAATAATTATAACATGTTAGAGACGAAAGCTGTATCTAAAAATAAAATACTGTAATTTGTTGTAATGTTTGCTTTATGATCATTAAATTTTCTTCTATGACATCATTTGTTCATTTGTAATTATAGCGTTTATTATCAAACAAGCGTCAAAATTTAAGTGTGAACTGTTTAAAGCAAAATTGGTGAAAGCCAATTTTTTCTTGTGGGAGATCAACAGAGTTTTACATTGATTGTTGAAACAAGTTCACTGACTCGTTTTCTTCGTTGTAGAATATATGGAATACTCTTTTGTAGAAAATGTAGTTTATAGTAAAAATCTTAGTACCCCACATCAACTAAACAGTTTATACTCCAGTTCATCTCATTCTCTATCTGCCTACCTGCCTAAGTACCTACCTACCTATCTACCCATGCATCCATGCATCCATGCATCCACCCATCCATCCATCCACCCCCCTCACCCATCCATCCATCTATCGTCTATTTATCTATCTATATGTATATATATATAACTCACATAACCCATTCGAATGCGTGGGTAAGCAAGAAGAGGGGGCACCACATCAGTGTTTAGGGCTCTTATATGCCTTAATCCAGCCCTGTATAACACCCATGATACATACGGTGGAGACCTACAGACATAATTTTTTCCTAGTAAATTCAAATATCAGTGTTAGTAGTTCGGTAAAGACCAAAAGAAGAATATGTCATAAAACAGTTAAATGCTCAATTGTTTTGTTAATTCATTGACATCTGAAGTAAAGATTTTTCACACATTTAATGGATAGCCCAATATTGTATCAACCTTGTCTATTTTCCTCTGAAACATTTCCATCACATCCTGTACTATCATTGTACTTTCATTTTGTATTACAATACTTTATGGCAAGAGAAAGCAGAATATTAAATCATTTGTTTTTCCTTACAATGAATACTTTTTGTAAAAAACTTTCTTACTTAAAAATTGAAATTATTTCTCTGGGTGTTAAAAATGGAGATACGTTTAATAACTAATAGTTATACTTCTCACTCTTAGTACTTTGAAAGTAACACACTGATTTTTTTATATAAATTATCCTCTGTTAAAAGCTGTTGTTGTTGCATAATATATTTCCCACTCCCTGTAAAAATAGCTATTTAACAGCCATTAGGCTTGTTTCTGTTTATTTTCAGTGCAATTCCAAATGGCTAACTTCAGGCATTATAACTCCTCTCCTGCACTCAACCTCCTGAATTATTCAATCTCAGTTAGCTTCCCAAAAATGTTAGGGTTGACACTGATTCAAATATTAACTTTAAGAGTTAAATGTTTCTCTTTCCTTTTATCAAAGGGACTTTGGGGATACATGAGATGCCCCCAAGTGAAGCACTTAGTGCTTCTTCAAAGATCCACATTCATTTGGTGAGGCTTAATTGTCTGTAATTCATCATTTATTTGTGATTTTGGAAAATTCATTTAATTAAAAAAATATGTAAGAATCTTCAGCCAAGGAAGGATATCTGCACCACTGTTTATTTTTGGAAGAGTATGGTTTTTGAAAAGTAGTATTTAATCTCACAACATATTAGAATTCATTTGGGATTAGGTGAATAGAACTAGCAGCAAAATGAAGGCAAATGATGTATTCCCTGGCAAGTAATAGTAGCTTTTTCTTCCCTAGGTATTTTAAAATATTTTTAGTTTTGTTTTTCTAGAAGGAGATTTTAAGTTACCAAGCATTATTAAATATGGTTGTAGAGAGAAATCACTTTATCAGTAAATAGGCCTTATAATTTTCCAAACAAATCAGAAGATAGTTTTTTTCCAGTGTTTATTTTGGGCAAAAGAAATCCCCAAAACATAATTACCTTAGCCACATTTCTTCAGATGTGATCTTATTGTAATTGTGCAATCTTTACTCTGGTATTTACACATAGCAGTGGATTTATCAAACAAACGTTGATTGGCATCTATAAAATTTCAGACTCAGTTGGAAACACTGGTTACAATTGTGGTATTGCTTTCAACAGGGTAAGGCAAATAATTAAAGTGAACAAATAAATACAGTCATTTGAAACAGTGACAAATAGCATTAATAAAATTAAACAGGTAATATGATAGAAACTACTGGTGGACAGTTCTTTAAATAGAGTGCTCAAGATAATTCTTTCAGAGAAGACATTATCTGAGGCTTAAATGGTGAAAGAAGAGAGTGATAAGAGTTATGTGGAGAAGGCTCAAGTAGAGGGAAGTGTGTAAAAAGTTGAACTGACAAAAGCTCTGCGATAAATATATTTACAACAATAAGCAATTAAACAAAAAGTAGCTGTGGAGGTTGCTTATGTACATCTAAAAACTTCATGGGTTTTGGTTCCTTGGTTCGGAGGTTTAAGGTCATGGTTTCCTAGGACATCCCGGTTAATTGACCTAACAATGTATTTACTACTCCTGTTCTACCTCCTAGTTTGTTGTGTAGTGCCTGGGGTCTTAGGAGCTTGCAAGCTGCCATCCAAGGCACAACTGATATTTATTCACCTGGAGAAACAGAGGAAGAGGTAGAGTCAGGAACAGGAGAAGGATATGGAATGTGTGGCTAATTGCCTACACGGACAACTGCCTCCTTTGCCATGAGACCAGAACTGGATGGTGCGGCTACCATTATTGAACATTTCGATCAAAGACTCTGTAGAAGAATCCTGATCGAAGGTGGAGGGAAGGGTAAATATAGCATAGAACTTCAAATTATCATGAAATCCAAGCTTTCTGGAGCCATGGAGCCTGTGTGAACTCCTGAAACTATTGCCATGAGATAATCTTTATACCTTAAACCAAAAATATACCCTGAAGTCTTCTTAAAACCAAACAATAGTTTAGCTTAACTAGTAAAAAATGTCTTCCGTGAGCATTATGTTCTTTTAAGAACTATGTATACAGGATCAAAGTGACAACAGCAACTAGAAAATTACATAGGAACCTTAGGACACAGTGAGTTCATGCTAATTGGGGAGGAACAACTCAGAAAAGACAGATGAGAATGGTTGCACAACTCGAATGTAATCAGTGTCACTGAATTGTACATGTAGAAACGGTTGAATTGGTATATGTTTTGCTATGTATATTTTCAACAAAAAATTAAAAAAGTTTAATCAGTGAAACTGTGTGTGTGTATGTGTGTGTGTGTGTGTGTGTGTGTCTTAAATACAGCTGAAATGCTGCTTAGAAGCCAGGATAGTGTTTTGTTTTGCTTCCATTGGAAGGGTTCTGAGGAAAGACCAATCTCTAGAAAGGGACGTTATATTTGCTAAAGTAGGAAGCCAGCAAAAAGAGGAAAACCCTCATGAGGCGGATTGACACAATAGCCTCAACAATGAACTCAAATATGTCAAAGATCATGGAGATGGTACAGGACTGGGCAGTGTTTCATTCTATTAAACTTGAGGTCATCATTAGTTACAGCCAATTTGAAGGCAACAAATAACGACAGCAGATAGATAGATAGATCGACAGATGTTGTTGTTAGATACCACTGAGTCACTTCTAACTCATAGAGACCCCATGTATAACAGAACAAATGTTGCTTGGTCCTGTGCCATCCTCACAATAGCAGTTATGTTTGAGCCTATGTTACAGACACTGTGTCAAGCCATCTTGTTGAGGATCTTCCTCTTTTTCACCGACCCTCTCTTTACCAAGCACAATGTCCTTCTCCAGGGATTAGTCCCTCCTGATAACATGCACAAAGTAAGTGAGACAAAGTCTCACCATGCTGCCTTCTAAGGAGCACTCTGGCTGTACTTCTTCCAAGACAGATATGTTCTTTCTTCTGGCATTTCATGGTATACTTGGTATTCTTCACCTACATGATAATCCAAAAGCATCAATTCTTCTTTGGTTTTCCTTTTTTATTGTCCAGCTTTCTCATGCATATGAGATAATTAAAGAGGACATGGATTGGGTCAGGCACACCTTAGTTTCAAAATGATATCTTTGCTTTTTTTTTTTTTAATTTTGTTGTTGAGAATATACACAGCAAAACATATACGGATTCAACCGTTTCTATATGTACAATTCAGTGATGTTGTTTACATTCTTTGAGTTATACAATGATTCTCATCCTTTTCTGAGTTGTTCTTCCCCAATTAACATAAACTCAGAGTCCTAAGGTTCCTATGTAATCCTTCTAGTAGCTGTTGTCACTTTGATCCCATATATAGTTTTTTAAAAGAACATGATGCTCAAGGAAGACATTTTTTTACTAGTTAAGCTAAACTATTGTTCGGTTTTAAGAAGACTTTAGGGTATATTTTTGGTTTAAGGCATAAAGATTATCTCATGGCAATAGTTTCAGGAGTTCACACAAGCTCCATGGCTCCAGAAAGTCTGTATTTCATGATAATATGAAGTTTCCCCCCGCCTTTAATCAGGATTCTTCTACGGAGTCTTTGATCAAAACATTCATAATGGCGAAGGAGGCACCATCCAGTTCTGGTGTCATGGCAAAGGAGGCCGTTGTTCGTGTAGCCAATTAGGTATACGTTCCATATCCTTCTCCTAGTCCTGATTCTACTTCTTCTTCTGTTTCTCCAGGTGAATAAATATCAGTTATTGTGCCTTGGATGGCAGCTTGCAAGCTTCTAAGACCCCAGGCACTAGGAACAAAGTAGGAGGTAGAACAGAAGCACTAAATATGTTATTTGGCCAGTTAACTGGTATGTCCCATGAAACCATGACCTTAACCTCCAAACCAAGAAGCCAAATCCCATAAGGTATTTGGTTGTACATAAGCAGCCTCATCAACTACTCTTTTTTGGTCATTTTTGTAAATATATCTATCCTGCAACTTTTGCCAATTCATTACAGCAGTACAATTTATTGGCAGCGATCATAGTAATCAACTGTGTAGTCCTGCCCTTAATCAGTGCAATTTTGCTTTTTAATACTTTAAAGAGGTCTTTTGCAGCAGATTTGCCAAATGCAATACTTCATTTGGTTTCTTGACTGCAGCTTCCTTGAGCGTGCATTATTGATCTAAGTAAAATGAAATCCTTGACAACTTCAATCTTCTCTGTTTATCATGACGTTGCTTATCGGTCCATTTGTGAGAATTTTTGTTTTCTTTATGTTGAGGTGTAATCTTCACTGAAGGCTATAGTCTTAGATCTTCATCAGTAAGTGCTTCAAGTTATCTTCGCTTTTGGAAAGCAAAGTTGCACCATCTGCAAGTTGCAGGTGGTTAATGAGTCTTCCTCCAATCCTTATGCTGCATTCTTCTTCACATAGCCTAGCTTTTTGGAGTATTTGGTTAGCATATGGATTGAATAAGTATGGTGAAAGGGTACAACCATGGCACACATCTTTTCTGATTTTAAATGTCACACTATCCCTTTTTCCTGTTTGTACGGCTGCGTCTTGGTCTATGTAGAGATAGATAGATACATAGATATACTGGCTGGTTAGTCGAACGAGTGTTAGAGTAGCGGATAGAAAGTAAGAAGAGTGTTGCAACTGCCAGGGAAGAAATTATTAAGAGTGTTGTAAAGTGAATACAAGTGAGATGGGGATGACAGCAACTTCAAACAAACCTTCAGAGGAATGGTATTGAGAAGAGCGTCAAAGACCACATAGGAGTCAAGGTAAAACATATTGCTAAGTGTTTAAAATAATGAGAGGTGCTAGAATAGATAATATATGTATGCCAATATGAATATTCCAATTGGCAGAGAAATTTATGAAGTGAGAGGAAGAAGTGAAGTCCTTGAAGACATACAGTTGAAAATGTCCTCAGCCCAAGGACTAATTCCTGTCTTTGAGAGTACCAGGAACACCCTTTTATTTAAAACAGACTGTGGCTGCCTATGAACACAGTCCATAAGTGATTGTTGTTATGGTGTATACAGTACTTGGCATTTGGAGACGACATTCCAGGCAATGTTGTGCATCTCTCCTGGGAGAAGGCTAAACCTACAAATCACCTTCAGTGTTTTCTCCTTCTGTCAATGATATGTTAGCTGTTTAAAAAAAAAAAAAAAAAGTTTGAGGCTTCTAGAGTCAGTCATTTGGAGATAGATTGCTTCAGACGCTCCAAATATTTTTTTCTTAAAAGGTATTTATAATTTCATTGCTGTTAGTACCTGAGTGACCTGGGATACCTCACTTCCTCTCCCCAGCCAGTCCAAATCCCATGGTTAGTGTTCAACGCAACTAGCTTAGAGTCTTGTGTTCATTGCCAACTCCAGGCCTGGCAGGTTAAGAGCGTATCTTTATTTATTTTACAATGTTTTTGTTAAGTAACAGGAAACATAAATTCATTTCCCTCCAAAATCTCCATAAGAATCTTCCACCAAGTCCACCTTGTGACTCAGAAACTAATTAAACTGAGGTGTCATTAGCAGGAGGTCTCTGTTAGGATTGGAAGAATCAGGCTTTCCTAGTTCCTCTAGATCTTTCTGCTACCACCATTCTAGTTTCCCAAAGAGCACACTGATCGTAGGATATCAGAAATTTCAGACTCTTCAGTTTGCCAAGGTGCATGGCTATGTAATCCTCAGTGGGTCCATAGCTACTGGCAGACGAGGCACTGAGCTATGTACCTGAATTAAGTGGTTAAGAGTTTGGCTGTTAACCAAAAGGTTGGCAGTTTGAATCCACCAGGCACTCCTTGGAAACCCTATGGAGCAGTTCTACCCTGTCCTACAGGGTTGCTATGAGTCGGAATGGACTCGACGGCAACGGGTTTGGTTTTCTGGTTTACGGGTAAGCCTTCAAACTGGTCATCTTATACCAAAGATTTTTTCTATTTCGAGGTCTTACCATAGGCTACAATAAATATATAATCTACTGTATAGTGTGATATTTCCTATCCCTGTAGTGTCTGCGGTGGAAGGTACAAAGTTTGAAGCATATGAAACTATAGAAGCAGGTTTCGTTCCCAAAAATGTGACTAGCTAGGCAAAGCAATAGATGGGGACTATTCCAGAACAAGAAAGTGAAGCTGAAAAGTTGTAAGTGTGGTGACCATAAATTGCCAGTTTACCAAGATAGTCCTGGTCTCTGCCTGTTGTCCTGTCACAGGTAAGAAAAACGTTCTGTTTTACACTCCAAAGCATCCATGTTTTTAGAACAACTTACATTCTGAGTAAAGTATCCAATATCATATAGTCATATAGCTAGTAGATGGCAGAGATGATTTCAAACTCAGATAAAACTTGAAGGTATGCTCATTCTTCTACACAGCAATAAATACATAACCTTGGCTCACGGATAAGTGATATGGCTGCTAACCAAAAGGTTGGCAGTTCAAATCTACCAGCTGCTTCCTGGAAACCCTATGGGGCAGTTCTATTCTCTCCTGTAGGGTTGCTATGGATTGGAATCAACTTGATGGCCACTGGTTTTTAGCTACAAATTCTTGTAGCTATAAAATAGAAGCACAAAAACATATTTGTGTCTATGTGAATTTCTATTTTAGACCTTCACACATGTGCATAACATATTAATTATATAAGCAAAACATAAATCAAACCTAACCTCATTCTTATTTTTTGCTTAGTGAGAACTTTTTTCTATGGGAACATCTCTCCAGTAGTTCGTATTTTTTTTTATTATTGTACTTCACGTGAAGTCTTACAGAATGAATAGTTTCTCATGAAACAATAGTGCATATGTTATTTTATGACATTGGTTAACTACCCCACAACATAACAACCTTCTAACTTCTCAAACATTTTTTTTTTTTTTTGGTGAAAACACATAGCCAAAGATACACCATTTCAAAAATTTCTACATGCACAGTTCAGTGACATTGACTCCGCTCTTCCAATTGTGCTGTTATTCTCACTTAAGATGAAGGCTTACAGAGCAAAATAGTTTCTCATTTAACAGTTACTACAAATGTTGCCCTATGACAATGGATAACAATCTCATAACACATCAACAAGATCCTTACTCAACATTGGGTTTCCTATCACCAACTTCCTTGTCCCCTTCTGCCTTCTGGCCCTTGTCACTGGACTCCTGTACCTCCTTAGTCTCATTTGGTTTTACAGGACTGTCCACTCCCAGGCTGAACGGTGAACCTTGGAGATAACTTCACCAATGAGCTAAAAGGGTGTCTGGGGGCCATACTCTCGGGGTTTCTCCAGTCTCCTTTAAGCCAGTAAATCTGGTCTTTTTTTTTTTTTTTTTGTGAGTTAGAATTATGCTCTACATCCTTCTCCAGCTCTGTCCAGAACACTCTGTTGTGATCCTGGTCAGAGCAGTCAGTGGTGGTAGCCGGGCACCATTGAGCTGTACCGGAATCAGTCCAGTGGAGGCCTTGGTAGCTGTGGACAATTAGTCCATCGGACTAATCTTTTCCTTGTGTCCTGTTCTCTTCATTCTCCCTTCCTCCCGAAGGGATGAGACCAGTGGAGTATCTTGGATGGCCACTCACAGGCTTTTAAGACTCCAGACACTACTCACCAAGGCAGAATGTAGAGCATTGTCTTTATAAGCTGTGTCATGCCAATTGAGCTAGATGTTCCCCAAGACCATGGTCCCCACAGCCCTCCACCCAGCAATTCAGTCCCTCAGTGAGTTTGGATGTGTCTATGGGACTTCCATGACCTTTCCTTGTACAAGTTGTGCTAGTTTCCCCTGTATTGTGTACTGTCTCATCCTTCACCCAAGATACCACTTATCTATTGCCTATTTAGTATTTCCCCCCCACCCCTCCCATCCCTGGTAACCAACAAAGATTGTTACATTTTGTGTGTGAACTTTTTCATGGGTTTTTACAATAGAAGTCTCATACAATATTTGTCCTTTTGTGATTGCCTTATTTCACTCAGCATAATGTCCTCCAGTTTCATCCATGTTATGAGATGCTTCACAAATTCACAATTGTTGTTCTTTCTCATTGCATAGTACTCCATTGTGTGTATGTACCATAGTTTATTTATCCATTCATCTGCTGATGGGCATCTAGGTTGTTTCCATCCTTTTGCTATTGTGAACAATGCTGCCATGAACATAGGTGTGCATATGTCTATTCGAGTGACAACTCTTACTTCTCTAGGATATATTTCTAGGAGTGGGATTGCTGGATCGAATGGTATGTCTATTTCTAGCTTTCTGAGGAAGCGCCATATCATTTTCCAAAATGGTTGTATCATTTTGCATTCCCACCAGCAGTGCCTAAGAGTTTCAGTCTCCCTGCAGCCCCTCCAACATTTGTTATTTCCAGCATTTTTGATTCATGCTGGTAATCCCAGGGTAAGTGGTATCTCACTGTGGTTTTAATTTGCATTTCTCTAACGGCTGGTGATCGCGAGCATTTCCTCATGTGTCTGTTGGCCATTTGAATGTCTTCTTTGGTGAAGTGTCTGTTCATTTCCTTTGCCCATTTATTACTTGGATTATTTGTCTTTTTGTTGTAGAGGTGTTGGATTTTCTTGTAGATTATGGAGATTAGACCTTTGTCTGACTTGTACTCTCCAAAAATTTTTTCCCAGTCTCTAGGTTCTCTTTTTACTCTTTTGGTGAAGGCTTTTGAAGAGCATAGGTGTTTGATTTTTAGAAGATCCCAGTTATCTAGCTTATCTATTGGGGTTTGTGCATTGATGGTTATGGTTTATATCCTGTTAATGCTGTGTATTAAGGCCTGTAGTGTTGGTCCTATTTTTTCTTCTATGAACTTTATAGTTTTAGGCTTTATATTCAGGTCTTTGACCCATTTTAAAGCAGTTTTTATGTACGGCGTGAATTATGGGTCCTGTTTCATTTTTTTGCAGATGGATATCCAGTTTTGCCAGCACCATTTGTTAAAAAGACTGTCTTTTCCCCATTTGATGGACTTTGGGTCCTTGCCAAAGATCAGGTGACCGTAGGTGGATGGATTTCCATCTGGGTTCTCAATTCTGTTCCATTGGTCAATGTATCTGTCGTTGTACCAGTACCAGGCTGTTTTGACTACTGTAGCTGTGTAGTAGGTTCTGAAGTCAGGTAGTGTGAGTCCTCCACTTTATTCTTCTTCTTCAGTAGTGCTTTACATATTCGGGGCTTCTTCCCTTTCCATATAAAGTTAATGATTAGTTTTTCCATCTCTTTGAAGAATGTTGTTGGTATTTGAATCAGGATTGCATTGTATTTGTAAATTGTTTTGGGTAGAATTGTCATTTTCACAATGTTGAGTGTGCCTATCCATGAGCATGGTATGTTTTTCCATTTATGTAGATCCCTTTGGATTTCTTGCAGTAGTGTTTTGTAGTTTTCTTTGTATAGGTCTTTTACATCCCTGGTCAGATTTATTCCTAACTATTTTATATTTTTAGGGGCTCTTGTAAATGGTATTGTTTTCCTGATTTTCTTTTCATCATTCTACTTATTGGTGTAGAGGAATCCAATTGATTTTTGAATGTTTATCTTGTATCCTGCTACTCTGCTGAATCTTTCTATTAGTTCCAGTAGATTTCTCGTGGAGTCTTTAGAGTTTTTTATGTATAGTATCATATCATCTGCAAACAGGGACAGTTTAACTTCTTCGTTACCAATTTGGATGCCTTTTATTTCTTTTTCTTGCCTTATTGCTCTAGCTAGAACTTCCAGCACAATGTTAAATAGGAGTGGTGATAAAGGGCATCCTTGTCTTGTTCCTGTTTTCAAAGGGAATGTTTTCAGCCTCTCTCCATTAAGAATGATGTTGGCCGTTTGTTTTGCATAGCTGCCCTGTATTATGTTGAGAAATTTCCCTTCTATACCTATTTGATTGAGACTTTTTATCAGGAATGGGTGTTGGACTTTGTCAAATGCCTTTTCTGCATCAATTGAGATGACTATGTGATTCTTTTATTGCCTTTTATTATTGTGGTGGATTACATTGATTTGATTGATTTTCTACTGTTGAACCATCCTTGCATACCTTGTATGAATCCTCCTTGGTCATGGTGTATTATTTTTTTGATATGATACTGAATTCTTTTGGCTATAATTTTGTTGAGAATTTTGCATCTATATTCATGAGAGATATTGGTCTGTAATCTTCCTTTTTTGTGATATCTTTGCCTGGTTTTGGTATCAGCGTTATGCTGGCTTCATAGAATGAATTTGGAAGTGTTGCTTCCTCTTCTGTGCTCTGAAATAGCTTGAGTAGTACTGGTACAAGCTCTTCTGTAAATGTTTGGAGAATTCTCCAGTGAAGCCATCTGGGCCAGGGCTTTTTTTAGTTGGTAGTTTTTTTTATTACCATTTCAATCTCTTCTCTTGTTATGGGTCTGTTAAGATTTTCAACATCCCTTTGTTGTAGGCTGTGTATTTCTAGATATTTATCCATTTCCTCTAGGTTTTCAAATATGTTTGAGTATAGTTTTTCATAATATTCCATTATAATGCTTTTTATTTCAGTTGGTTCTGTTGCAATGTCCCCCATATCATTTCTTATTTGGGTTATTTGTGTCCTCTCCTGTTTTTCTTTTGTCAGTCTGGCCAGTGGTTTGTAGATTTTGTTGATTCTTTCAAAGAACCAACTTTTGTTTTTGTTGATGCTTTCTATTATTTTTCTGTTCTCTATTTCATTTAGTTTTGCTCTGATCTTTACTAGTTCCTTTCTTCTGGTGGTTGTGGACTTTTTTTGCTGCTCTCTTTCTATTTTTTTGAGTTTTGTAGTTAATGTTTTGATTTTGTCCCTTTCTTCTTTTTTGATCTGTGCATCTATTGCTATAAATTGTCCTCTTAGGACTGCCTTTGCTGTGTCCCAGAGGTTTTGGTAGTATGTGTTTTCATTCTCATTTGATTCTAGGAATTTTTTTATTCCATCTCTACTTTCTTCTATTACCCAATGATGTGTAAGCAAGGTATTATTCAGTTTCCATGTAGTTGATTTTTTTTCCTTGCTCTTTCTATTGTTAATTTCTACCTTGATGGCATTGTGGTCAGAGAAGATACTTTGAACTATCTCAACGTTTTGCATCTTGTTGAGGATTGCTCTGTGGGCTAAGATGTGGTCTATTCTGGAGAACGTTCCATGTGCATTTGAAAAGAATGTGTACTTTGCAGCGGTTAGATGGAATGTTCTGTATATGTCTATGAGGTCAAGTTGGCTGATTGTGCCCTTTAGGTCTTCTGCATCTTTGCTGAGTTTCTTCTCAGTTGTTCTGTCCTTTACTGAGAGTGGTGTGTTGAAGTCTCCTACTATTATGGTGGAACTGTCAGTTTCTCTTTTCAGTATTGTTAGAGTTTGTTTAATGTATTTTGGAGCCCTGTCATTGGGTGCGTAGGTGTTTATTATGGTTATTTCTTCATGATGGATCATCCCCTTAATCATCATATACTGTCCTTCTTTGTCTTTTATGGTAGATTTTGTTTTAAAGTCTATTTTATCTGAGATTAAGACTAGACTCCTTCTCTTTTTTGGTAGTTGTTAACCTGATATATTTTTTTCCAACCTTTGACTATTAATAAATTCACATTTTTGTTTCTAAGGTGTGTCTCTTCTAGACAGCATATTGATGGATCCTGTTTTCTTATCCATTCTGTCATTCTACATCTCTTTATGGGTGCATTGAGTCCGTTTACATTCAGTGTAATTATTGATAGATGTGAGTTTGTTGCTGTCATTTTGTAGTGTTTTTTTTTTTTTTTTTTTTTTTGTGGTGCTGAAGTTTTCTTTGTTCTTCTTACTCTCTTGTGCTGAGTTTCTTTTGTTTGTGGATTTTTTTTTCATTTCTTTTGTTTTTGTAGTTTTTGTTTTTGCTGAGACGTTATGTTTTTCCTCTTTATTTGTATGACTGTGTTTGTTAACTTTCTTTGTGGGTACCATGAATTTTACTCTTATCTCTCTAAGTTTGAAGCAGTCTACCATTACTTGGTATCGCCTTGCCTTCCTCTCTATTAGCAGGTTCTATACCTATGCCATTTATTCCTTCATGTATTGTTTTGATGTTGTTGTCATTTACTGATTAACTGCACTGATTCCCTGTTGTATTTCTTTTGGTTTTGGATAGTCCTTGAGAGTTCATTTCCTAGATTGGTATGTGGCTGGTACGATTCTGTGTCCTAGGTTCTGCCTGTGAGCTGAAGCTGTTTGTCTTCAGATCAAAGTACTCCCTTTAATAATTCTTTTAAGTTTCGTTTGACTTTTACATATTCCCTTAATTTCTTTTTATCTGGAAATGACCTAATTTCACCATCAAATTTGAACGAGAGTTTTGCAGGATATATTATTCTTGGCTGGCAATTTTTTTCTTTCAAGTTTTTATATATGTTATCCCGTTTCTTTCTTGCCTGCATGGTTTCTGCTGAATAATCTAAGCTTAGTCTTATTGTTTCTTCTCTGTATGTGTCTTCTTGTTTTTCACGTGCTACTCTCAGGATTCTTTGTCTTTTGTTTTGGTGAGTGTGCATATGATATGCCTTGGTAATTTTCTTTTGGGGTCTCTTCTATATGGGGTTCGTTGAGCTTCTTGGATGGCCAGCTTTTCATCTTTCAGGATATTGGGGAAGTGTTCTGTTAGCAGTTCTTCAATGATCCTGTTTGTGTTTTCTGTTTCTCCCCCTTTTCTGGAATTCCAATCACTCGAAAATTTTTGCTTTTGATTCTGTCCCACATAACTCTCAGGGTTTCTTCATTTTTTTTTTTTTCTGAGTTTTCCTGAAACTGAGTTGTATCTAAGTGTTTGTCTTCAATTCCACTGATCCTGTCTTTCACAGTTTCACATCTGCTTCTCAGCCCTTCTATGACACCGTCCATTTCTGAAATCTTGTTGTTTATCTTTTGGATTTCTATTTGTTTTCTTTGTATAATTTTAGTTGTGAATTTATTTTGGCATTTTGTTCCTGCATTATTTTACTGATTTCCTGCAATTTTTTGTCTGTATTTTCCATGAATTTGTCTATTTTTTCCTCATGTTTTGTCAGCTTTTTGCCTCAGCTCTTGGATAATTCTGAGTATTAGAGATTTGAATTCCCTATCAGGTAGTTCTAGTGCATTTTCTTCCACAGGAGAGTCATCTGGTGTTTTATTTTGGATGCCTACTGGAACTATTCTGTCCTATTTTTGTAAATGTTTTGATATTGTCTGCTGTCTTAGGGGCATTCAGTAGTTATTTTTCTCGTTTACTGATTGTAGATTTGTTTGTTTCATCCCTTTATTTTTTTTATATTTGACTAAGTCTGAGCAGGCAGACTGTGTGTTCTTTGTTGTTTGCTCATCTGTGGGCAGAATGCTTTTCGCCTCCTTGTCCAAATGGCAGGGTCTGTCACTCAGATATGGTACGGCAGGGCAGGTCTAGCTGAAGAGGAGTTATTGGGATGGGTTGTTTGTGGCACTTTCTAAAGCCACTAGAGCGGGTCAGTAATCAGTGCAGGGCAGGTTTCAGTAGGATGTGCCTGTGCTGCTTGGTGGTGTGATGTCAAGCACACAGTGCAGGTAGGCAGGATGCAGCGGGAAGATTGTTATATGTTGAGCTAAGATGGATATGGGAGAGAGGAGAGAGGAACAGGAGCCACAAACATACAAACAAAAAAGAATGCTTAGGGAGCTTGCCATTGGAGTGGAGAAATGAGAGACTATGAAATGGAGAATAACAGAAAGGGTAAGAGGAAGAAAAGAAAAGAATGAATAAATAAAAATCAGAAAGGTTAAAGAACCGCAAAGGTCCCAGGAATCCCACCCGTGTAGCTATGAGGTCTTGGGAAGTCGCTCTCAGGTGTTGCAGTACGGCCTGTCTAGAAGGCATAGAGGTATACAATGCCAGGTATTCAGGGAACAGAAAGAGAAGGAAGATATAGAGAGACGAGAGACTGAGCAATGAAGAAAAACAAAAAGGGAAAAAGACAGAAAACAAAATAAAACAAATTAAAAAAACAAAAAAGAACAAGAAATGCCCCCAAAAGAAACAGAAAAAAAAAAAAAAACCAACAAAAAAAGAAATGCTCTCAGGGATCCCTCTGCATGTCTGTGCAAGCTGAGAGGGAGTCTCCTTGCCACGCAGCTCCGCCTGGCCAGAAAAGGCTCCCAACTCTAGAAAAGGAAAAGAAAACAAACAAATAATTGAAAACAAACAACCGAACAAAAGCCCCAGGATCCCACCAGTGTGGCAGCCCAGACCAGGCAGCAGCTCCACACTCGAACGGAGCTCCACAGCCCTTCAGGAAGAAGCAAAGATGGCGTTCAGATCCAGGTACTTGAGTGAAAAGAGGGGTAGGTGGTGAGAGGCAAGGAAGAAATCAAAAGAAGCAGAAAAAAAAAAAAAAGCAACACTAGCAGCCAACATATGGCGCTCAGAGAGCTAGCTTGTGCGGGCTGGTGTTTCTGGACAAGAGACTGTGTCCACGGGAGGCAGAGGGGCCTGAGTGTGGTTGAAGAAGGGTAAGGAGTGGGAAAGTGTATATCACAAATTACCAGAGCTCTGCGGCCCCTCAGGAAGAAGCAAAGATGGCACACGGAGCGAGGTCTTGAGCGAAAGGAGGGTTGGGTGGTGAGAGGCAAAGAAGAAATCAAAAAAAGTGGAAGAAAGCAACACCAGCAGCCAACAAATGGCACTCAGAGATCTGCCCGTTCTGGGGTGTGGAATCCAAGCAGCCGGTGTTTCCCGGTCAAGAGATTGTGGCCACAGGAAGCAGAGGAGGCTGAGTCGGGATGAAAAAGTGTGGGAGGTGGAAAAGCATATATCGCAAATTACTGGTTGTTTTATCTCCTGTTGGACACTCCGTGATGCTGCTTTCTTGTACCCTGTTTGCTGGTCTCCAATAGGAGTCCAAGATGGCGGATCTGCACTGCATTATCTGGTAGGGGACCTCTGCGTGAATCTCTCCTCACTCTCCATTCTCTGTTAGTTTTTTCACTCCATTTGGTGCTTGGCTGAGTTCTTTATCTCTTCATTTGATGTTTTAGGGTTTCAGGATTGTTGTATTCTCTGTTCAGCTTAGTTTTTTGGATCTTTGCTGTGGAGGGACAGCGTGGTGCTTCTGCCTAGCATGCCATTTTGCCGGAATTCTCCAATAGTTTTTACAAGAAAGTATTTTGATGAAAATCTGCTTTATAGATATCTCTGAATTCAATCTCAATTCTATAAAACAAAATATGTGGCTACAGCTATCAGTTGAGTTTTAATAAGGAAAGAAAAAATAAAAGTATTCAACATAATTTTATTGAGTATCTACTGAAGGCAAAACTGGTATTCTATCTTTGACTGTTATTTCTAATTTGTTCATTTTACCTACAGATAGTCAATTTTCCATTTGATTCTCTCTAAGGTAAATCTTGGAGTGAAGGGTTTATTTCTGAGAGCTTACAGGGCTCTCTTGTTTCGTTAGCCTATCTAATTTATGAGCAGTGGCATACATCTGGAGTTTTATGTAGCAATATATGATTTTTGAATTTTTACACCTCTTTCTAAAACATCAAAGGAGCAAACAAAATCTACATATGGAAGTAACTAGAACTATTACAGTAATAAATGATTGGGTTGAAGTTGGTATCAGATCTCTTAAACACATAATTACAGTGTGATATTTCATCTGATGCAATTAGCTTCCTGCATGTCGGTTTATCCTAATTAACTTGGTCAAGTTTGACAGGCATTAGCATCTATTCTCTTTGTGCCCTTGTTATATTCTGGCATATTAAAAATTTAGTGTTAAAGCATTAAAAAAATGCCACAATGTCTCTGGTAAATGTGAGTCTCTCTGGAGCCCTGCAATGACAGTCACAACCTCCTTCATTAAGAGGAACATACTTGGGGAATGAAAATCTGGAAACTTATCTACTTTTCCATTGAACGTTGATACATGAACAATCTATTTAGTAACTTTCAAGATGACATTTTTCTGATGATTTCCATATACTTGTCGAGTTTTATTTATATGACCATGCAGTCTAAAAAGGAAGAAAAAGTACAGTGACAAAATTCATTTATGTGCAGCTCCTTTGCATAGACAGGATGTGAATATAATAGTTTAACTTAAAAATGAAAATTTGTTTTCATCAGTTAATAGATTTCAATATTTCTATAAAATATGTTATGGATTGAATTACTTCTACCCAAAAGATATATTGCAATCTTAACCTCTGTACCTGTGAATGTGACCTTGTTTGGGGAAGTAGGGTTTTTCTTTGCAGATGCTATCAGTTAAATCATATAGCATTAGGGTTGGTCCTAATCCTAATCCATTCTCAGTGATGTTTTATAAAAGGAAAGAACAGACATGTATGGGGAGAAGAAAATGCTGTCTTAGTTTGCTAGTGCTGCAGTAACAGAAATATCACAAATGGGCAGCTTTAACAAAGAGAAATTTATTTTATCACAGTTTAGAAAGCCAAATGTTTGAGTTCAGGGTTCTGGCTATTGGAGAAGACTGTATCTGTTTGCTGTGGAGGAAAATCCCTGTCTCAGCTTCTGTGTTCTTCTTGACAGTCCTTGGAGATCATGTGCCACCTTTCTTCTATTTGAGCTTGCTTGAGTCTGCTTAATCTGCTCTTTTTATATCTCAAAAGCGATGAGGTTTAAGACACATCCTACACTGATATGGTCTCATTACCATAACAAAGAAAGTCATATTCGTAAATGGGATTACATTCACAGATATAAACCACCAAAACCAAACCCGTTGCTGTCCAGTTGATTCCTACTTATAGTGACCCTATAGGACGGAGTAGAACTGATCCGTAGGGTTTCCAAGACCTGGTGGGTTGGAACTGCTGACAATTTGGTTAGCAGCTGAACTCTTAACCACCATACCACCAGAGTTTCCTCCACCCTAATGGCCACTCCACAGATAATAGGGGTTAGGATTTACAACACATATTTTTGAGGGACACAATTCACTCCATAACAACTGCCATGTGACAACAAAAGCAAATGCATCTATAAGCAGCAAAGGCATGCCAACGATTGCCAGTGGACATCAGAAACTAGGAGAGAGGCAATGAACAGGTCCTCTCTCAAACTTCTCAGAAGGTGTCATGGATTGAATAGTGTCCCCCCAAAATATCTGTCAACATGGCTGGATCGTGATTCCCAGTATTGTATGACTGTGTAATCTGATGTGATTTCCTTATGTGCTGTAAACTCTATTATTATGATGAGATTATATGTGATCTCCTTATGTGTTATAAATTCTATCACTGTGATGAGGTTATACTGATGAGGTTGACAAGATTGGATAGTGTCTTAATGTAATCTCTTTTGAGATATAAAAGTGAGAAGCAAGCAGAGACACAAGAGAACCTCATACCACCAAGAAAGCAGTGCCGGGAGCAGAGTGCATCCTCTAGACCTGAGGTTCCTGTGCAGAGAAGCTCCCAGACCAAGGGAAGACTGATGCATCACAAGTACCTTCCTCCAGAGCCGACAGAGAGAGAGGGCCTTCTGGAGATGATGCCATGAATTTGGACTTGTAGCCTACTGGACTGTGAGAGAGTAAACTTCTCTTTGTTAAAGCCATCCACTCGTGGTATTTGTTAGAGCAGCACCAGATGATTAAGACAGAAGGAATCAACAGGGCTGAGACGCTGGTTTGGATATCTATCCTCCAGAGCTGTGAGAAAATAGAGTTATGTTCTTTAAGCCATTCACTTTGTAGTATTTTGTTATGGCAGTCTTGGGCAACTAAGATATACAATATGAATTAAACATGGAACAAATTAACACTAATATTTTTAAATGTTTATTCAATGGGAATATACAATGTGCAATTATTTATCAGAAAAGTAGAAAAGTAACCAAAGCAACCATTAAGAAGCACTACTGCCAAACATTGATAGACTCTATTATTAATAATAATAGTAATATACATATTATTTTTATTTGTTTCACAGGTTTCCACATTAGTTCAGTAAAAAAATGTAATATAGCAATAGATCCCAAGTAAAACAATTTATGTTCTTTATCAAATGTATTTCCCCTCTATGGTTCTTTATGTGTTTTTTCTTTCTTCCCCACCCCTCTATTCCCCTCTCCTTTCCTTACTTTTCTTGTGTTTGTGTGTGTATGTATGTGTGTGTAATAAAAATCTAAACATTAGGAGAATAGAATTATCACATCTGGGGCAACTTTGCCAAAGTACCAGATACCTAAATTCCTTAAATGACCTTAAGGCAGTACATTGCCAACTTTAACTTGCTAATTCTACTTCTTCGTGTGCAACGCACATGGAATATCTGGATAAAATGGATAAAATTATATTATGAGAGTGACTCCATCATTGATGAGATGCAGATGATGAAATTTGAAAAATATTGAAAAACACTGCATCAGGATTGGTGGAAAACTCATGAACAACCTGCAATACATAGATGACACAACGTTGCTTTTGGAAAGCAAAGAGGACTTGAAGCACTTACTGATGAAGATCAAAGACCACAGCCTTCAGTATGGATTACACCTCCATATAAAGAAAAGAAAATCCTCACAACTGGACCAAAAAGCATTATTAGAGTAAATGGTGAAAAGATTGAAGTTGTCAAGGATCTCATTTTACTTGGATCCACAATCCACACCCGTGGAAGCAGCAGTCAAGAAATCAAATGATGTATTGCATTGGACAAATCAGCTGCAAAAAACCTCTTTAAAGTATTCAGAAGCAAAGATATCATTTTGAGGATGATATCGTTTTGAAGAACGATCAAATCTGTCTTGGAAGAAGTACAGCCAGAATAGCCCTTAGAAGCATGGATGGTGAGACTTCTTCTCACTTAACTTTTGTACATGTTACCAGAAGGGACCAGTCCCTGGAGAAGGACATCATGCTTGGTAAAGTAGAGGCTTAGCAGAAAAGAGGAAGACCCTCAAGGTGAGGAACTGATATGGTGTCTACAACAATGGACTGAAAGAGCAATGGTTGTGAGGATGGTGCAGGACTGAGCAGTGTTTCATTCTGTAGCTGAGTCAGAACCAACTCTAAGGCTCCTAACAACAACAACTTCAGAAATATTGCCCACTGTTTATTAATTGGTATCAGAAACTCAGGTACAGAAGGACTAATTTTACCTACCTTAATTTCAGGAAACATGTTTTATGTCCATGGAGTCTACATTTTAATTTAAAACTGCAACAATTTTGCTTATAGTCCAAATCATACTGAGAGTAAAACTATACACTCTTTGCTTCAAAGGTTACACTGCTTAAGAAGTTCATGTGTCATTTTTCATATTAATTCCATTTAAGTTGCCTGCAGAAGTTTAAGTCAGAAAAAAACTTGCATGCTCAGGAAATGGCCCCATTTGAAAAAAGAAAACAATGATAATTTTGGTTGCAATTCATATTCCTATCGCTGAAAAGACAACTGGTAAGTTCAGATAGCTATTAACATATTCATTGAACTGTGAGTTCTGAAGTACCCTGACAACAATTATAGTCAATTCATAAAACTTTTAACAAATCTTGAATGTCAACTTTACTCTCAAGAAAGAATACCTATTAATTCATTCTAGAGAGGAACAGCTGTGCTTTTGAGAAGAACACAAGTGATGATCACTTTTCTAGACATCAAGACATCTAAACTTTATGCTCAGGTAAATAGCTTTGTTTAATGATTAATATGTTCCTCTTATTTTTATTTTAAAAGTTATATACCTATTAGATGGCAGAAGAGAAATAAAATGGCAATTAAAAATTCTGGTATAGAATATGAGGCAACTGAGACTTTCATATTCCTGGTGGCGTAGTCTTCTTATAAAACAGGTTGACAGCTTCTTGTAAAGCTAAACATACACTTAAAATACCCACCAATCTCAGTTCTAGTTATTTACCCAAGAGAAGTGAAAATTATGTTCACACAAACATCTGTATCTGAGTGTTTACAGTAGCTTTGTTCATCATCACCCAAAACTGCAAATAATTCAATTGTCCTTCACCTATTAAATGGGTATACAAACTGTGGTACATGTCTACAATGGGATACTACTTGACAATGAAAAAGGATGAACTACTGACATGTTCAACCATATTGATGAATCTCAAGTGGAAGAGGCCTGACTCAATGAGCTACCTACAGTATAATTCCATCCATATGACATTCTAGAGAAGGGAAGTATGTATAGATAGGAAACCCATCAGTGGTGGTCTGAGGGTGGAAGTGAAGGAGGGAATGACTGCAAAATCATAGCATGAGGGAATCTTTGGGGTGAAAGAAAGCTCTATATGGTGATTGTTGTGGTACTTATAAAACAGTACATCAATAAAGTAAATTTTACTATATATTATAGCTCAATAAAACCTAATGAAAATATATAATTTAATTATCAGTTATTATCCTCTTTTAATCCCATATTATTTCTTTTATTTTTAGGAGCTGTTTCTATTGTATTAAGAATGTTGACATATAATTTTTGCAAGAATTATTGGTAATTATATTGGAACATAGTATCACTTGAAGAATATTTCAATTACTCTCAAAAAGTACCTTCTGAATGATTACAGGAAAAATATTTGAAACGTGTTGCCTTTCAATACATTTTGTTAGTGAAACAAGCAAAATTTTTTACCTATAGAACAAGCAGAAATAGCTTTATCATGTAGGAACAAAAATCTGCAATTTACTAACAATGCCAGTTAGTATTGTAAAAGCTTGTTTTATTTTTAGATTATTATTTAAAACACTGAGTATAAAGACATTTTCCTAAAAGTAAGTCAAAAAAGTGGAAATTATGCTCACACTACTCAATGTCATTCATTTTTTTAGACTTGGTTTTGTATTCATTAAAACAACTGACTTTTCCTGGGCTTAAGGATATTATATATGGGGGCTTACATTGTCTCTTTTTAAAATAGTTTTGTTTGAAGTGATTTCATTCCTGTGAAAGAAGGAGAAAGCAGAGATAATTACAGCAGTGTGCTTTACAAGCTCATGGGGTTTCAACTTTTCCATAGTTACTTCTTGAATTAGTTCTATTATAAAAATAAAACCCTTCACAGCTCATTGTCACCGGTGTTATTGCCTTAAAATGAATCACTTCTCATCTTTTCTTCTTAATATTTGACAAGGCACAGCTGTTTTTAAAGAAAGCTTTTCAGATCAAACTTTAAAATATCCTCTTTAAAAAAAAATACTTTTTTCAGAACAAGAAAGGTAAAAGACAATTGTCTTGCAAACTGGGCAAATTAAACTATTAGCTTCACAAGAATAGTTTTGATGATTTATCAATTTATTTTTTATGTGTCAGATTCTCCTAATTATCTCAATGAAGTATTTTAAGCAGAACCATTTCTAACTGAATAATCTATTACCCCTTGAGAATTTATCAATTGTAAATTAATAAGCACATATTGGTTTTTAATGTGGAGCATATTAGAATAAACAAAATGTGAGGAATATTGTTTTCAGAATTCCTAACTCCAAAAGTATGATAAATTTATTACTTTTATTACTAGATTAAGGGCCAAATATCACATAATATTTAAAAAAAATAGGTCATTTTGCTTGGATTATTATCAACTGTATCTCTTTTCTCTATGTTTTTTTTTCAAAACGCTATAAGGCAGTTCTACTCTGTCCCATGGGGTCGCTATGTGTCAGAACTGACTCAATCGCACACAACAACAACAGGTAGAAAGTGTTCTCAAAGACCATGATTCACATTTCAGGATTTACACTCACCACTTACACACACACACACGCACACACACAAAGTACTTGACACGTTAAAAAAAAAAATCTATGTATTAAATGCAAAAAGCTATAGGCTGTGAACAGGAATTCCAGAAAACTTAACTGTGCTCATGTGGAACATAGCACATAGACCAAAGAAGCAATCAGAACAGAACAAGGGGATACTGCATGGTTTAAAATCAGGAAAAGTGTGTGTCAGGGATGTATCCCTTCACCATACTTATTCAATCTATATGTTTAACAAATGATTACAGTAAAAATATTTGAAATGTGTTGCATTTCAATACATTTTATTAGTGAAACAAGCAAAATTTTTTACCTATAGAACAAGCAGAAATAGCTTTATCATGTAGGAAAAAAAGTCTGCAATTTACTAACAATGCCAGTTAGTATTGTAAAAGCTTGTTTTAGTTTTAGATTATTATTTATAACATTGAGTACAAAGACATTTTCTGAAGACCTGGACTATATGAAGAAGAATGTGGCTTCAGGATCAGAGGAAGACTCATTAACAAGCTGTGATATGCAGATGACACAACCTTGCTTGCTGAAAGTGAAGAAGACTTGAAGTACTGATGAAGATCAATACAACAGCCTTCAGTATGGGTTACACGTCAACATAAAGAAAACAAAAAATCTTCACAACTGGACCAATAAACAACATCATGATAATCAGAGAAAATATTGAAGTTGTCAAGGATTTCATTTTACTTGGATCCACAATCAACACCTATGGAAGCAGCAATCGAGAAACCAAATGATAAATTGCTTTGGGCAAATCTGTTGCAAAAGACTTCTTTAAAATGTTAAAAAGCAAAGCTGTCAATTTGAGGACTAAGGTGCCCCTGACCCAAGCCATGGTATTTTCAGCTGCCTCATATGCATGTGAAAGCTGGACAGTGAATAAGCCAGACAGAAGAAGAATTGATGCCTTTGAATTATGGTGTTGGGGAAGAATATTGAATATACCATGGACTGCCAGAAAACAAACAAATCTGTCTTGGAAGAAGTATAGCTAGAATGCTCCTTAGAAGCAAGGATGGCAAGACTTCATCTCACATACTTTGGACGTATTATCAGGGGAACCAGTCCCTGGAGAAGGAGATCATGCTTGGTAATGCAAAGGATCAGTGAAAAAGAGAAAGACCTTCAGTGAGGTGGACTGTCACAGTGGCTGCAGCAATAGGCTCAAACATAGCAACAATTGTGAGGGTGGAGCAGAACTAGGCAGTGTTTTGTTCTGTTGTATATATAGGGTCGCTATGAGTCAGCCGACTTGAAGGTACCTAACATCAACAACACTACCAACAACAACATAGCCTGTGAATACTCCCCACCCTCAGCCTACGCATGTCTACATGGTTCAACTAAATTAATTATTTTTAAAATACAGTTTTTTAGGAAATAAAAGAAACTCACTAGGAATGCAAACCCTTATCCTTCATCCCTTTCCCTGCATTCTTTCCCTCAGGATACATGTGTCTTTATGATATATGTTGTTACTGATTCATCAGAAACAATGTCACAGTTGTTTGAAAACCATGTTTTCCATTCTGCAATAGACTAAGAGAAGTAATATAAAGTGTTATGACCGCATTCTAATGGCATGGATGTAGTGCTGACTATAGCAACTCCAGTTTTGTCCAGGGCTTTGACAATTTTTAGTACCTATAGAAGAGATTAAGAAGTACAACGAGAATACTCCTTAGAAGCAAGGATGGTGAGACTTTGTCATACATATTTAGACATGTTGTTAGGAGGGATCAGCCCCTGGAGAAGGACATCATAATTGGTGAAGCAGAGGGTCAGCTAAAAAGGGAGAGATCCTCAGTGAGACGGATTGACACAGTGGCTGCAACAATAAGCTTAAATATAGCAACAATTCTGAGGACAGCACAGGACAGGCAGCATTTCGGTCCATTGTACATAGGGTCCCTATGACTTGGAACTGACTCGAGGGCACCTAAAGGAACAAGAAGAGACTGTAATACCTATTTTTCTCTTCTTTTAATAAAAGAACATCTGTGTTTTTTAACATGGTCATCACGTTAAAAACATTTCCCAGCCTTCCTTGCCCCTGGTGTGACCTTGATTTTAGGTTGAGCCCAAGGGAAGAGAGTAGAAGTGATGTGTTCTATCTGAATGTCATATCTTTAAAAGCACTGAGCTAGTGCTTCATTTATCCTATACTTCATCCCATGGGCTGGGATGCAGTTCCGTGTGGAGCAGACACTTGTAGCCAGAGAAGGAAACTATGGCATGAGTATGGTACAGTCTGAGTCACTCTTCCAACCCTGGGCTGCCTACATCATCTGAATAGTTGTATGAGAAGACAAATCACTGCAATTTTATTTAAATAGAGTGACAATACCTCCGTGTTTAGGTTTGTTTTTACAGTAACCCATCCAGTTAGTGTTCCCTTTCACCATCAAATTTGCTCCGTTTGGATGATACTGCCTATATTTTTTGTTCCTTTTATTGCAGAAGCTTGTTGTTGTTGTTGTTAGGTGCTGTCAAGTTGATTCTGACTCATAGGGACCCTATGCACCACAGAACGAAACATTGCCCGGTCCCGCGCCATGCTCCCAATCGTTGTTATGCTTGAGCCCACTGTTGTGGCCGCTGTGTCAATCCATCTTGTTGACGGTCTTCCTCTTTTTCACTATATTATTTAGATGGTATCATCAATAATATAGTATCTCTTCTAATTCCTATCCTTCAGAGGCAAATAAAAAATTCACCTACAAATCTAATTTTCACAAATTTCACTTTCCTACCCCCAGACCATTAAACCAGACAGGAAGGAAGAAGAAGACATACTTAAACATAATTTTTATTTCCTTATATTCAATTATATCCATATAATAGAATATATTCACAGGGTCACTATGAGTCAGAATCAACTCGACAGCAATGGGTTTGTTTGTTTTATATTCTATTAAGACCCTGGGAGAAGATTACAGGGAGATACCTACTATTGGCTCGTTTGCTTTGTTTCCCTATCCAGAAGGTCTGATAATCAAAAGTAGATGTTCGGAAAATATCCACAAACTTTTTGAGAAGAATACTGATCTAAGTTCACTCGAACTGTGTAACCTTAGACAAATAATTTCTCCAGATTCAGTCTCTTCATTTCTAAAATATAAAAATAATACATATGAAATGGAGTTATGTTAAAAATTAAATAAAGTATGAGTGATAAAATGCCTGATACGTTCAATGCATGTTAACTCCTCAGCCAACTAATATTTATGTCATGTTTGTGTTGACCATGATTTCTCTCAACAGAACAGTACTGGTCAAGCCACTTGTGATGATTTATGTAATCTATGGATCGGGACATTCCCTCATGGCTTCTGCTTACGTAACATGAGGATCATCATTATTATTCATTAATTAATTCTTTTATAAATGAATTTATGTCCTTTTCCCCTAGTAATTTGTAATTAAGAAATACGACATCAAAAGGGCCTGATTGCTAGGCAAGTTATGCAGACATGAGGATATGATCCTGTGCTCTACAACTGTCTGAAATTTCTTTGCAGCAAGTACCATCATTACTCTCCCCAGATCCCCTTGGAAAACTTTAATGGTTTTGTATACCAGATGCCCAGATATCTAAAAGAGCTGAATGTGCCTTGTGTTTTACCCACACCCCTCAACAATTAACTGGTGGACGACTAGGAAAGTCCAGATTCTCTTATTATAATAGAGAACAAACTGTGCAGTGATGATTATAATCTTGATCCTGCTCCATCAGCCTGAGGCTCACATTTTACCTGAAACCATACCTTTGACAACATCTGACAATGATGACACCATACATTTGATTGGCTTCTTCTTGCTCATCCATCCTCCTTTTCCCTCTGCTCCTTACCACATTTTCTTTGGAGCATTTTCTTAAGAAGTAATTTCCACAGGAGTCCTAGTCTCAGATTCTGCTTCAGGAAAACCACTCTTCATGCTGTTGAAATGCTGTGATCCAGCAAAACATCTTTAAGGAGAAATGTTCTGTCCAAATTATAAGCTATGTCCAAGCCACTCTAAGATATATCTTTCTGCAAAGAACTCTCCATGTCTATTCACCACAAAATGTGAGTAGAATGTTTATAAAAAATATTCATAAACATCACTTAGTATAGCTGACATGATTTTACTTCACAAAGACGTATCTTATTATTGTTAGTCATTGGCAAAGCCATCGTCAGTTATATCCATACCATAATTTCACATTTATACCACTAGTTTAACCTGACTAAACAGTACTGGATGCCTCATTTATGGGAATTTAATGTCTTCCCAAATTAGGTAGCTTCACCTTCTTTACACTTTTATTCGTTTGTGTTATCCTGTTTTACCCCATGGTATAAATATTTATTGTATGTATGTATGCCAAACAAAAGCAATAGTATAAGGATTTGTGTCTATGCAATTTATTTACGAATATAAAAATGAATATAAATCATTTAATAAAAGAACTTTCTAAAATTTATCAAAACATTAAACAAAAAAATCCATATAAATTTTACGTTTTTTCCCCTCCATTTCCCTTTTTCACAAACTAACCTCTGAGGTAGAATCAACTCGACAGCAAGGGTTTGGTTTTGGTTTGGTAATCTAGTTTAATGGAACAAAAGACATAAATATATCAGATGTTCAAACTAAATATAACTTCTATTTCACTAAAATGTTACCGTTTGTTACACTTTACATTTTTTCCTTAGGTAATCTGAAAGAAAAACAATAGCTAAAATGGAAATACATCTGAATAAACATTTATTATAGGGCAGTTAGAATTCTCGATTGCCTTATTAAAATTTTCTATTTCAGTAATGTATCAAATATTTTATCAAGATTCTTTTGAATGCACCCATCTTAAATTATTTTTTAGATTAGAAATATTGATGTTATTTATATAAAATAAAACTTCGTGAAGTTTGTGACTTCAGTCACCCATTTTTAACTATACTTACACAGAATTTAAAATTATTTTGGGGGTGAATTCTGGTATGGAATTCTAAGTTTGCATTATTAATTCCATTTTAAAGAGTAAGAAGCTGAGGTTCTGTGTGGTTAAGTAGTTTCCCAGGTCATACTGTGGCAAACGGTGGAACTACGACTTGAATGTAGGCAGATTATATGACTAAAGCCCACATTTCTTTTCGTACAATCTTCCCTCCTCATGAGGAACAAATAAAAACATACTAATGCTACAATGTAACTCTGTAATAAGTTAAATAGTAATATATTTTAAAATGTATAAGTAAATTACAATAGAACCACAAAGATAATCTAAATGAGATAGGTGAGATCTCAGGTGATCTAAGGGAGACTTGAAATTAACTTCGACCTTACAAGATAAGTAAGATTTCAAAAGACAAAGTAATGAGATCCTAGCCTCTCAGGCTTCCAGAAGACTTCAAGGATCAGGTTGTCCAGTGTTTCTCAAACTTTAAGGTGCATACAATCCTCTGGGAATCTTATTAAAATGAAAATACAGATTTGGTAGGTTTTGGGTCACTATGAGTTGGAATCGACTCAACAGCAAAGTATTTTGGTTTTTTGGTATGGGTGGGGTCTGAGATTCTGAAAAGCTTCCAAGTGATACTGATGTTACTAATCCAAGGATCTCACTTTGAATTTTAAGGCTGTGGTCCAAACTGGGAGCCCTGGTGGGGCAGTGGTAAAATGATACGGCTGCTAACCAAAAGGTTGGCAATTTGAATCCACCAGCTACTCCTTGGAAACCTTATGGGGTAGTTCTACTCTGTCCTGTAGGGTTTCTGTGGGTCAGAATCAAATTGACAGCAACTGGTTTGGTTTGTGTTTCGCCCAGACTTAGGAGCCCTGGTGGCTAAGTGGTTAAGCACTTGGTTGCTAACCAAAAAGTGGCTAGCTCGAACCCACAGGCCACTCCTCAGGAGAAAGATGTGGAAATTTGCTTCTGTAAAGATTATAGCCTTGTAAACCTTATGGGACAGTTCTATCCTGTCCTATACGGTCGCTATGAGTCAAGATTGACTCCATGGCAATGGGTTTAGTTTTTGGTTAGTCCAGACTTAGGAGACAAGACAGTGCAGAGGTTAAGTGCTGGGTTGCTAAATGAAAGGTCAGTGGTTCAAACCCACTAGCAGCTTCCTGGGGAGAAATTTGTGGAAGTCTGCTTCCATAAAGATTTACAGCCTTGGAAACCTTATGGGCAGTTTTACTCTGTCCTATAGGGTCGTTAAGCAACACCATGATAAAAGGAGAAAAGATTGAAGTTGTCAACGATTTCATTTTACTTGGATCTACAGTGAACACCCATGGATGCATTTCATTGGGCAAATCTGCTGCACAAGACCTCTTTAAAGTGTTAAAAAAGCAAAGGTGTCAACTTGAAGACTAAGGTGTGCCTGGCCTAAGCCATGGTGTTTTCAATTGCCTCATATGCAAGCGAAAGGTGGAAAATGAATAAGGAAGATCAAAGAATTGACGCCTTTGAATTGTGGTGTTGGTGAAGAATATTGAACATACCATTGTTGTTGCTAGGTGATGTCAAGTTGGTTCCAACTCATAGTGACCCAATACACAACAAAACAAAACACTGCCCTGTCCTGTGCCAATCTCACAATTGTTATACTTGATCCCATTGTTGCAGTCACTGTGTCAGTCCATCTCGTTGAAGGTCTTCCTCTTTTTTGATGACCCTCTACTTTACCAAGCATGATTTCCTTCTCCAGGGACTGATCCTTCCTGTTTACGTGTCCAAAGCAAGTGAGACATACTCTCGTCATCCTCGCTTCTAAGAAGCATTCTGGATATACTTCTTCCAAGACAGATTTGTTCGTTCTTTTGGCAGTTCGTGATGCTGGAGGCTATGCCAATGACATTCAAATACCATCAGGGTCACTTGTCTCTCAGTTTGTTGTATTGTGGAGGCTTGTATGTTGCTGTGATGATCGATGAATCCCAAGATCGGCAGGGAAGACTGCAAGTAAGCTGCTAGCTCAGAGTTCAGATGAACAGGAGCTAGCTGCAGGATCCAGAGCAAGGAAAAGCTCCTGAGCCTTGCCAGAATGTCCGTTTGTATTTGATTCAGGCCACAGGCTCAAGGAATCTCCCCTCCAACTGATTGGCTTGTCACAGCAGATCCCATCATGGAGGTAATCACATTATATCAAATCTCATCATCGAAGTGATCACAACATCATTCAACTGCCAAATCACTGAGAATCATGGCCCAGCCAAGTTGACACATAACATTAACCATCACAGTGTGTCAGTGTTGGTTTATTAATTGTACCAAATGTATTAGACTAAGATAAGACATTAGTAATAGGGGAACCTGGAGGGAGTTCCGGCAAAATGGCGCTCTAGGCAGAAGCACCACACCATCCCTCCACAGCAAAGATCTGAAAAACTAAGCCATACAGAGAACACAACAATCCTGAAACCGTAAAACATCAAATGCAGAGATAAAGAACTCAGCCAAGCACCAAATGGAGTGAGAAAACTGACAGAGAATGGAGAGCGAGGAGCGATTCATGCAGAGGTCCCCTACCAGCTAACGCAGTGCAGATCCATCATCTTGGACTCCTATCGGAGACCAGCAAATGGGGGTACGAGAAAGCAGGCTCATGGAGCGTCCAGCGGGAGACAAAACAGCTGGTTATTTGCGGTGTGTGCTTTCCCTCCCCCCACACCTCTTTGCCCCAGCTCGGCCTCCTCTGCTTCCCGCGGCCACAGTCTCTTGACTGGGAAGCGCCGGCTGCTTGGATTCCACACACCCAAGCGGGTGGCTCTCTGGGTGCCATTTGTTGGCTGCTAGTGTTGCTTTTTTTTTCTGCTTCTTTTGATTTCTCACTTGCCTCTTGCCGCCTCCCCCTCCTTTTGCTTGAGTGCCTGGCTCTGAGCGCCATCTTTGCTTCTTCCTGAGGGGCTGCGGGGCTCCATTTGAGTGTGCAGCTGCTTCCAGGTCTGGACTGCCGCGCTGATGGGATCCCGGGGCTTTTGTTCATTTGTTCCTTTGCTTCCCGTGGCCACGATCTCTTGACTGGGAGGCGCCGGCTGCTTGGATTCCACACACCCAAGCGGGCGGCTCTCTGGGTGCCATTTGTTGGCTTCTAGTGTTGCTTTTTTTTTCTGCTGCTTTTGATTTCTCACTTGCCTCTTGCCACCTGCCCCTCCTTTCACTCGAGGGCCTGGCTCTGTGCACCATCTTTGCTTTTTCCTGAGGGGCTGTAGAGCTGCATTCGAGTGTGGAGCTGCTTCCCGGTCTGGGCTACCATGCTGGTGGGATCCCAGGGCTTTTGTTCGTTTGTTCATTTTGAATTGTTTGTTTTCTTTTCCTTTTCTTGAGTTGGGATCCCTTTCTGGCCAGGCAGACCTGCGTGGCAAAGAACTCCCTTCGGCTTCCACAGATGTGAGGAGGGATCCCTGAGGACATTTCTTTTTTTGCTGTTTTTATTTTTTTTCCTTCTCTTTTTTTGGGGGGTCTTTCTTGTTGGTTTTTTTTTTTTTTTATTTGTTTTGTTTTCTTTTCCCTCTTTTTCCCTTTTTGTCTTTCTTCATTGCTCAGTTTCTCGTCTCTCTATATCTTCCTTCTCTTTCTGATCCCTGAATACCAGGCATTGTATGCCTCTGCACCTTCTGGCCAGGCTGTGCTGCAACACTGGAGAGTGACATCCCCTGACCTCATAGCTGTATTGGTGGGATCCCTGGGAACTTTGCGGTTCTTTAACCTTTCTGATTTTTATTTGTTCATTCTTTTCTTCCTCTTCCCCTTTCT
Organism: Dugong dugon; assembly: GCA_030035585.1. Classification (NCBI taxonomy): domain Eukaryota; kingdom Metazoa; phylum Chordata; class Mammalia; order Sirenia; family Dugongidae; genus Dugong; species Dugong dugon. The sequence goes on along the minus strand of CM057460.1, from coordinate 34,920,239 downwards.
GTTTTTCTCCATTTCATAGTCTCTCATCTCTCCATTCCAACGGCAAGCTCCCCTAGCATTCTTTTTTCTTTGGTGTATGTTTTTTGGCTCCTGTTCCTCTCTCCTGTCTCCCATATCCATCTTAGCTCCACACATAACCACCTCCCCACTGCATTCTGCCTACCTGCACCGTGTGCTTGACATCACACCACCAAGTAGTGTAGGCACGGCTTACTGGAACCTGCCCAGCACTGATTACCGACCCGCCATGGTGGCTGTAGTGAGTGCCACAAACAATCCGTCCCAGTGGCTCCTGTTCAGCTAGACCTGCCCTGCTGTATCATATCTGAGTGACTGAATCTGCCAGTTGGAGAAGGAGGCAAAAAGTATTGAGCGCACAGATGAGTAAACAAAAAACAGCACGCGGTCCACCTGCTCAGACATAGTCAAAAATTTTTTTTTAAAAAGGGATGAAACAAACAAATCTACAAACAATAAACGAGAGAACTAGCTAATGAATTCCCCGAAAACAGCAGATAATATCAGAACATTTACAAAAACAGGACAGGATGGTTGCAGTAGACATCCAAATTAAAACACCAGATGACTCTCCAGTGGAAAAAAATGCACTAGAAGTACCTGATAGGGAATTCAAACCTCTAATACACGGAATTTTCCAAGAACTGAGGCAAAAAGCTGAAAAACATGAGGAAAAAATAGACAAATTCATGGAAAATACAGACAAAATATTGGAATAATTCAAGAAGGTGATGCAGGAACAAACTGCCAAAATAAATTCACAGCTAGAAATTATACAAAAACAACAATTAGAAATCCAAAAGATAAACAACAAGATTTCAGAAATGGATGATGTCATAGAAGGGCTGAGAAGCATTGAAACCGTGGAAGACAGGATCAGTGGAACTGAAGACAAACACTTGGATACAACTCTGTTTGAGGAAAACTCAGAAAAAAGAACAAAGAAAAATGAAGAGACCCTGAGAGTTATGTGGGACACAACTAAAAGCAAAAATTTATGAGTGATTGGCATTCCAGAATGGGGAGAAAACAGAAAACACAGAGGGGATCATTGAGGAACTGCTGACAGAAAACGTCCCCAATATCATGAAAGATGAAAAGCTGGCCATCCAAGAAGCTCAACGAACCCCATATAGAAGAGACCCCAAAAGAAAATCACCAAGGCATATCATATTCACACTCGCCAAAACCAAAGACAAACAAAGAATCCTGAGAGCAGCTTATGAAAACCAAGAAGTCACATAAAGAGGAGAAACAATAAGACTAAGCTCAGATTATTCGGCAGAAACCATGCAGGCAAGAAGGCAATGGGATGACATCAATAAAATCTTGAAAGAAAAAAATTGTCAGCCAAGAATACTATATCCTGCAAAACACTCATTACAATCTGATGGTGAAATTAGGTCATTTCCAGATAAACAGAAACTAAGGGAATATGTAAAAGTCAAACCAAACTTACAAGAATTATTAAAGGGAGTTCTTTGATCTGAAGACAACAGCTTCAGCCCACAAGCAGAACCTAGGACGCAGGACCATATGAGCCAGATACCAATCTAGGAAATGAAATCTTGAGGACTATCCAAAACCAAAAGAAATACAACAGGGAATCAGAGCAGTCAATCGATGGATGACAACAACATCAAAACAATGAAAGAGGGAATAAACGGCATAGGTATAGAACGTTCTAATGGAGAGGAAGGAAAGGCGATACCAAGTAAGGGTAGACTGCTTCAAACTTAGAAAGATAAGGGTAAAATTCATGGTAACGACAAAGAAAGTTAACAAACCAACTCATAAAAATAAAGACGAAAAACATAAAGTCTCAGCAAAAACAAAACCTACAAAAACAAAAGAAATGAAAAAAAAAATCCACAAACAAAACTAACTCAGCACAAGAGAGTAAGAAGAACAAAGAAAATTTCAGCACCACAAAAAAAAGCACTACAAAATGACAGCATGAACTCACATCTATCAGTAATTACACTGAATGTAAATGGACTCAATGCACCCATAAAGAGATGGAGAGTGACAAAATGGTTAAGAAAACAGGATCTATCAAATGCTGTCTACAAGAGACACACCTCAGAAACAAAGATGTGAATTTATTAAAAGTCAGCGGTTGGAAAAAAATATATCGAGCTAACAACTACCAAAAAAGAGCAGGAGTGGCAATTCTAATCTCAGATAAAAAAAACTTTAAAACAAAATCTACCATAAAAGACAAAGAAGGACACTATATAATGATTAAGTGGATGATCCATCTTGAAGACATAACCATAATAAACATCTACGCACCCAATGACAGGGCTCCAAAATACATAAAACAAACTCTAACAACACTGAAAAGAGAAATTGACAGTTCCACCATAATAGTAGGAGACTTCAACAGACCACTCTCAGTAAAGGACAGAACAACTGAGAAGAAACTCAGCAAAGATGCAGAAGACCTAAAGGGCACAATCAGCCAACTTGACCTCATAGACATATATAGAACACTCCATCCAACCACTGCAAAGTACACATTCTTTTCCAATGCACATGGAACGTTCTCCAGAATAGACCACATCATAGGCCACAGAGAAATCCTCAACAAGATCCAAAACGTTGAGATAATTCAAAGTATCTTCTCTGACCACAATGCCATCAAGGTAGAAATTAACACTAGAAAGAGAAGGAAAAAAAATCAATTACATGGAAACTAAATAACATCCTGCTAAAAAACCACTGGCTAATAGAAAAAATCAAGTATAGAATAAAAAAATTCCTAGAATCAAATGAGAATGAAAACACATCATACCAAAACCTTTGGGACACAGCAAAGGCAGTCCTCAGAGGATAATTTATAGCAATAGATGAACATATCAAAAAAGAAGAAAGGGAGAAAATCAAAACATTAACTACAGAACTCAAACAAATAGAAAGAAAACAGCAACAAAAGCCCACAACCACCGGAAGAAAGGAAATAGTAAAGATCAGAGCAGAAATAAATGAAATAGAGAACAGAAAAACAATAGAAAGAATCAACAAAACAAAAAGTTGGTTCTTTGAAAGAATCAACAAAATCGACAAACCACTGGCCAGACTGACAAAAGAAAAACAGCAGAGGACACAAATAACCCAAATAAGAAATGAAATGGTGGACATTACAACAGACCCAACTGAAATAAAAAGCATTATAATGGAATATTATGAAAAACTACACTCAAACATATTTGAAAACGTAGAGGAAATGGATAAATTTCTAGAAATACACAGCCTACCCAAACTACAACAAAGGGATGTTGAAAATCTTAACAGACCCATAACAAGAGAAGATATTGAGAAGGTAATAATACAACCCCCAACCAAAAAAAGCCGTGACCCAGGTGGTTTCACTGCATAATTCTACAAAACATTTACAGAAGAGCTTGTACCAGTACTACTCAAGCTATTTCAGAGCATAGAAGAGGAAGCAACACTTCCAAATTCATTCTATGAAGCCAGCATAACGCTGATACCAAAACCAGCAAAGACGTCACAAAAAAAGAAAATTACAAACCGATATCTCTCATGAATATTGATGCAAAAATTCTGAACAAAATTCTAGCCAATAGAATTCAGCATCATATCAAAATATAATACACCACGACCAAGTAGGATTCATACCAGGTATGCAAGGATGGTTCAACAGTAGAAAATCAACGTAATCTACCACATAAATAAAAGGAAAGAAAAGAATCACATGATCATCTCAATTGACGCAGAAAAGGCATTTGACAAAGTCCCACACCATTTCCTGATAAAAACTCTCAATAAAATAGGTATAGAAGGGAAATTTCTCAACATAATAAAGGGCATCCATGCAAAACCAATGGCCAACATCATTCTTAATGGAGAGAGGCTGAAAACATCCCCCTTGAAAACAGGAACAAGACAAGTATGCCCTTTATTACCACTCCTATTTAACATTGTGCTGGAAGTTCTAGCTAGAGCAATAAGGCAAGAAAAAGAAATAAAGGGCATCCAAATTGGTAATGAAGAAGTTAAACTGTCCCTGTTTACAGATGATATGATACTATACATAGAAAACCCTAAAGACTCCACGAGAAATCTATTGGAACTAATAGAATGATTTAGCAGAGTAGCAGGATACAAGATAAACATTCAAAAATCAGTTGGATTCCTATACACCAGGAAGGAGAACGATGGAAAGGAAATCAGAAAAACAATACCATTTACAATAGCCCCTAAAAAGATAAAATACTCAGGAATAAATCTGACCAGGGATGTAAAAGAGCTATACAAAGAAAACTATAAAACACTATTGCATGAAACCCAAAGGGATCTACATAAAAGGAAAAACATTCCATGCTCATGGATAGGCAGACTCAACATTGTGAAAATGTCAGTTCTACCCAAAACAATTTACAAATACAATGCAATCCTGATCCAAATACCAACAACGTTCTTCAAAGAGATGGAAAAACTAATCATTAACTTCATATGGAAAGGGAAGAAGCCCCGAATAAGTAAAGCACTACTGAAGAAGAAGAATAAAGTTGGAGGACTCACACTACCTGACTTCAGAACCTACTATACAGCTAGAGTAGTCAAAACAGCGTGGTACTGAGTGGTACAACGATGGTTACATTGACCAGTGGAACAGAATTGAGAACCCAGATGTAAATCCATCCGCCTATGGTTACCTGATCTTTGACAAAGGCGCAAAGTCCATCAAATGGGGAAAAGACAGTCTTTTTAACAAATGGTGCTGGCAAAACTGGATATCCATTTGCAAAAAAATGAAACAGGACCCATACCTCACACCGTATACAAAAACTACTTCAAAATGTATCAAAGACCTGAATGTAAAGCCTAAAACTATAAAGTTCGTAGAAGAAAAAATAGGACCAACACTACAGGCCTTAATACACAGCGTTAACATGATACAAACCATAACCATCAATGCACAAAACCCAACAGATAAGCTAGATAACTGGGATCTTCTAAAAATCAAACACCTATGCTCTTCAAAAGCCTTCACCAAAAGAGTAAAAAGAGAACCTAGAGACTGGGAAAAAATTTTTGGAGAGTACAAGTCAGACAAAGGTCTAATCTCCATAATCTACAAGAAAATCCAACACCTCTACAACAAAAAGACAAATAATCCTATTAAAAAATGGGCAAAGGAAATGAGCAGACACTTCACCGAAGAAGACATTGAAATGGCCAACAGACACATGAGGAAATGCTCGCGATCTCTAGCCATTAGAGAAATGCAAATTAAAACCACAATGAGATACCATCTCACCCCAGCATTACTGGCACGAATCAAAAACCCTGGAAATGACAAATGTTGGAGGGGCTGCGGGGAGATGGGAACTCTTATGCACTGCTGGTGGGAATGCAAAATGATACAACCATTTTGGAAAATGATATGGCACTTCCTCAGAAAGCTAGAAATAGACATACCATTCGATCCAGCAATCCCACTCCTAGGAATATATCCTAGAGAAGTAAGAGTCGTCACTCGAATAGACATATGCACACCTATGTTCATGGCAGCAATGTTCAGAATAGCAGAACGATGAAACACCGTAGATGCCCATCAACACATTAATGGATACATAAACTATGGTACATACACACAGTGGAGTGCTATGCAATGAGAAAGAACAACAATGAATCTGTGAAGCATCTCATAACATGGATGAAAGCGGAGGACATTATGCTGAGTGAAATAAGTCAATCACAAAAGGACAAATATTGTATGAGACATCTATTGTAAAAACCCATGAAAAAGTTCACACACAAAATGTAACAATCTTGGTTGGTTACCAGGAATGGGAGGGGTTGGGGGGAAATACTAAACAGGCAATAGATAAGTGGTATCTTTGGTGAAGGGTGAGACAGTATACAATACAGGGGAAACTAGCACAACCTGTACAAGGAAAGGTCATAAAAGCCCCATAGACACATCCAAACTCCCTGAGGGAATGAATGGCTGGGCAGAGGGCTGTGGGGACCATGGTCTCGGGGAACATCTAGCTCAATTGTCATGACACAGCTTTTAAAGACAATGTTCTACATTCTACCTTGGTGAGTAGTGTCTGGGGTCTTAAAAGCCTGTGAGCGGCCATCTAAGATACTCTACTGGTCTCATCCCTTCGGGAGCAAGGGAGAATGAAGAGAACAGGATACAAGGAAAAGATTAGTCCAAAGGACTATTTGTCCACAACTACCAAGGCCTCCACCAGACTGAGTCCAGTGGAGCTAGATGGTGCCCGGTTACCACCAGTGACTGCTCTGACCGGGATCACAACAGAGGGTTCTGGACAGAGCTGGATGAGGATGTAGAGCATAATTCTAACTCACAAAAAAAAAAAAAAAAAAATGACCATATTTACTGGCTTAAAAGAGACTGGAGAAACCTCGAGAGTATGGCCCCCAGACACCCTTTTAGCTCAGTGGTGAAGTTACCTCTGAGGTTCACTGTTCAGCCTGGGAGTGGGCAGCCTTGTAAAAGCAAATGAGACTAACAAGGTACAGGAGCCCAGTGACAAGAGACAGAAGGCAGAAGGTGTCAGGGAAGCCGGTGATAGGGAATACAAGTTTGAGTAAGGTTATTGTTGATGTGTTGTGAGATTGTTAACCATTGTCATAGGGCAACATTTGTAGTAACTGTTAAATGAGAAATTATTTTGTTCTGTAAGCCTTCATCTTGTGAGAATAACAGCACAATTGGAAGATCATAGTCAATGTCACTCAACTGTCTATGGAGAAATTTTTGAAACGGTATATCTTTGGCTATGTGTATTTTCACCAAAAAAAAAAAAAAAAAAAATGTTGAAAATTTAGAGGGTTAATATGTTGTGGGGTTGTTAACCAATATCATAAAACAACATGTGTACTACTGTTTCATGAGAAACTATTTGTTCTGTAAGCCTTCTCCTGAAGTACAATAAAAAATAATAATAATAGGGGAACCTGGATGAGTGGTGTATGGGAACCTCTCTGTATAAGCATGTCAATTTTTCTGGAAATCTAGAATTGTCCTTAAAAAATAAAATTGATGTATAAATTCTGGAATGGTTAATGGTGATGGTTCATGATGGTTCATCATGAACAAAATGATGAACATAATTAAGTTCACTGAACTATACAGGTGAGATTGTAGAAATGCAAATGTTTTGTTACCTATATATTTACTACAAAAAAATAAAATAAAATCTATATAAACATGGAAAAAGGGAAGGATATGTTTATCACATTTTTTAAATCTGCATTTAGTATTTCTAATTCTAGATACGTTTTTTTCTCTAGACATACTCATTTGCCCAAATATATATTAATAAATATGATCATTAAATCCTTAGATATAAAAAATACAAAGTTTCAAACTATGTAAATAGCTACCAAGAGGGGAATGGATAAATAAATAAAGTTATAACTATATTATGTAACAAATAAATTATAGGTAGAGTTTGAAATAGGTATATCGGTGATACTTTGCTACATGCAAGAAAGGAAGTTTCTGAACACTATGAATAGTGTGATTCCATGTATGTGGAAAGAAGTTAAATCAACAAACCAGTTAACATATATATTGATTGCTAAAGTGCATTTTAAAAACACTGGAAGGCTACAGCACAACCTGCTGGGTGTTGTTAGCTCTAAAGTGGGAAGTAGGATTACTGTGGGACAATAGAAAGTGGCATAGTGGCATGATAGTTAACAGGATTTTTTTAGTGATTAATTTTTTGTTTCTTTCATGTATTCCAGTATTCTTTAGCTATTAAAAAAAAAATCTTAATAGATGTAGCTAGAGGAATAGGTGCCCTGCCCAGACAGCTTTACTACTGTCACTCAGAAAGCCAAGAATAAAGCCCCCCCTCTTCCCCACCACCACTAACCTAAAACAACATAAAATGATTGCCAGTCTTTACTGTCTCTCTGCAATCAGGCTAGATACTGCCTAGAAACTTCAGGCAGTATCTAGCTATATCTTGTGCAATCAATTGTAATGATAGTTGAGATTAGTCTCTTCCCACCTACTGTTTTTATAACCCATGTTAACCCAGGAAAAGCAAGCATTTCTTTATCCGCATTTGCAAAATTGTGCACTGTCTCTGGAACTCTCCTTTCATACTGATTTGCTCCTCCTAACCTGCTGAATTACCCACCTAGTCTTTCTCCGTTTCCTCTCAACATGTTTCTGCTTTGCTCTCTGAAACCATCTTGGCATTATTCGTTAAAGATTTTGAAGTCTGGTTCACAGCCTTCAGCTTCATCAAAATCCTGCCACAATCAATGATAAATCTCAAGACTTCATTAAGGTAAGCTTTCCAAAAATTTAGCATGAAAATTTTTCAAATTTATCCAATGCAAAAAGATAAGGAAAAGAAATGAGTGGTAAATGTTGATAAGAAGATTATCTACAATGATCATCTACATAAAAAATCCCACAGAAGCAACTAACCATACTTAAATAAGATAATTCAGTAGGAGGACCAAAGTCAGTATCAATGTAGAAAAATAAATAAGTTTTTTACTTACAGAAACCGTAATTATAGAATATGTAATGAATAAAATATTTGAAATTCACAATTAGCAACAACATATGAATACCAAAACAAACCCATGGCCCTCAAGTCAATTCCAACTCATAGTGACTCTGTAGGACACAGTAGAACTTTCCCACAGGGTTTCCAAGGCTGAACATCTTTATGGAAGAAGACTGCCACATCTTTATTCCTGCAGAGTGGCTGGTGGGTTCCAACTGCTTACTTGGTGGTATGAGGCTCCCATGTGTCTCTGCTTGCTTCTCTCTTTTATATCTCAAAAGAGATTGGATTAAGACACTATCTAATCTTATAAACCTCATCAGTATAACCTCATCACAGTGATAGAATTTACAACACACAAGGAGATCACATATAACCTCATCATCGTGATGGAGTTTACAGTACATAAGGAAATCACATCAGATTACACAATCATACAGTACTGTGAATCATGACCCAGTGAAGTTGACAGATATTTTTGGGGGACACAATTCAATCCATGACAACACTTAAACCCCCATGCTGACCTCTGTAAAGCTCAATATCAGACAAGCTCACCGTATACCATGATGAAGCAATTCATAAACAGGAACACTGTCTAAACCACAAAAATGTACAAACAACCCTTTTTTCTTCCCAGCTAACATGGGGACTGCTGCTTCTTTACCATGATAGAATCAGCCTCACTCTATTCTTCATGTCTTGTAGAGAAAATTTATCAAGGTACTCAAACATAGAATGGGCCCTGCTCTCTGACTGCACGCAGTCCAGAGGAAAACTATATTTTCTTAGATTCTCCCCCAAAATCACCTGAAGCACAATCAAATCATATATAGAGTCTCACCTAACGCCCTCTTACTGAGATGTCCCGTGGTTTTCCATGGAATGTTATTCAAAGAACCAATGAACCCAGTAGTGTTCAGCCATAGGTGTGTTTCTGATGGCAATTGGCTGGAAGACGTGAAAAGTTATGAAAAATTTCCCCCATGTGCACTTAAGGATGAATATGTAAGATACCTCTTGCTGTTTTATTTATAGTATCAGAAATTGCAAACATCATAATTTCCTATCATTAAACCAAAACCAAAACCACCACCTTCGAGTCAATTCTGATCCATAGTAACCCTGTAGGACAGAGTAGAACTGTCTCATAGGGTTTCCAAGGCCATAAGTTTTTTTTTTTTTTTTTTTTTAAGTGTTAATCACAGGAACCTTCCAAATTACACATCCAACAAAATTATGTCTCATCTATGACGAAGACATGTCTCTGTGCCTTCTGCTTGCTTCCAGACTGTGTAGGGTAGCAAGCCAATGGGCTCTCCTGGGTAACCAGCACCTTCTCTTAGTGAGGCAAGCTGCTGTCTAATTCAGTGAATTGAAAGAATTCTTTCCTTTTTTTTTTTTTTTATTGTGCTTTAAGTGAAAGTTTACAATTCGAGTTAGTTTCTCATACAAAAATTTATACATACATTCTTATATGACCCTAGTTGCTCTCCCTATACAGTGACAGCACACTCCTCCTTTCCACATGGATTTCCCAGGTCCATCCACCCAGCTCCTGACCCTCTCTGCCTTCTCATTTCACGTCTGGACAGGAGCTGCCCGTTTAGTCTCACGTATCAACTTAAGCTAAGAAGCACTCTTCACAAGTATCATTTTATGTCCCATAGTCTAGTCTAATCTTTGTCTGAAGAGTTGACCTGAGGAATGGTTTTTGTTTTGGGCTAACAGAGAGTATGGGGGCCATGTCCTCTGGGGTACCTCTGGTCTCAATCAAACCATTAAGTCTGGTCTTTTTACTAGAATTCGAGTTCTTCATCCCACTTTTCTCCTGCTCCATCAGGGACTGTCTGTTGTGTTCTCTGTCAGCATGGTCATTGGTGATAGCCGGGCACCATCTAGTTCTTCTGATCTCAGGTTGACGGAGTCTCTGGTTTATGTGGCTCTTTCTGTCTCTTGTGGGTTAATCCTTATGTCTATGGTGTTCTTCATGCTCCTTTACCCCAGGTGGGTTGGTACCAATTGACACATCTTAGATGGCTGCTCGCTAGCTTTTAAGACCCCAGACACCACTCACCAAGGTGGAATGCAGAACATTTTCTTAATAAACTTTGTTATGCCAATTGACCTAGACATCCCCTGAAACCATCAAGGCCATAAGTCTTTACAGAAGCAGACTGCCATATCTTTCTCCTACAGAGCAGCTGGTGAGTTTGAACTGCTGACCTTTCGGTTAGCAGCTGAGCACTTAACCACTGAACCACCAGGACTCCTTTCCTATAATTAGTTTGCTGTATTTCCTATTGTTCATTTGGCACCATCTAACCTATCTTCAAATTCTTCTCTGTATAGCTAAGGAAAAGCTTCCAGTTTCCCCTTCCCTTAGGGTCACTGGTAGTGTTTGCCAAAAGGAGGAACTATGGAAATATTGGAAGGCAGAGAAAAGTCAGAAGCCTTTATTCTCAAGAGTTGTTTGTAGTCAGACACCTGGGGAAATAAGAGATTTAGAGCAGTTTCTTGCTGAGTGCATAACCCTAGCCCGAACCTGCCTGAAAACCACCTGCTCAGCTGCCACCACCTGAGACATTTAGAGAAACCTGTTACAGAGACTAAACACAGCAGTGTTTCAGACTAGAAATTTCAGTGTCTCCTTTCATGGTGTAGTAGCCTAGCTTCCTTGACTTCCCAGATTGTTTCCTCAGCTCCTCCTATTAAATCTTTGTCTAGATCTCAGAGTGGCTTTGTTTCACTGGCTGAAACAGATGGATATAATTACAAAGAAAGTATGGTATGCCTGTGTTGTGAAATACTCTACAACTGTTAAAACTATAAGATAGCCCAGTGAATCCTAATTACTAAAGGATCAAAATCAAGTTGTACGACAACATAAACAATATTGTCCCACTTATGGATGTATATACAATTCTTGACAGTTGTTTCTAGAGAAACTGTTGGGAGGTGGGATGAATGGAGACATTCACAGTTTTCTCCGTAAACTTCCGCCTTGTTTACACCATTTAGATGTAAATCCTAATGGTGAATTACTTCCGTAACTAGAAACAACAATAAAAAGAGCAACAACTAGAAAAGGAAAAAAAAAAAAAAAAAAAAGCCTGGCCCTCCTTAACTCCAGCGACTGGCTCCTAAAAAATAATTTCTGCTACTCATATCCAAGACCACATATTGGATGTTCAGCATCACCAAGTATCTATTCCTCCTTCAGAAAATGTGTACCCATGAGAATATTCTCCTAACACACACTCCTACATTTCCATTTTGACATTAACATTAGCTCACGTTGTAAAATCACAGAGACCTAAACTACCAATTCTTCCATACTTTCTTCAATTCATTAGCTTCTTTGCTCAGTTATCTGTGTGTGTGTGTTTTTCTATTCATTCTGACTGTTTTTATCAAGAGCACCCTAAGATGCTTATATTTCTTTTCTATCTTTCTATGAAAACTGAAGCTACAAGTCATCATTTCAATCTGATTACAACATTCTTAGGGCAACACTATATTCTGCTTGAGAATATAACTTTAGGGTTTTTTTCTTTTCTTTCTTTTTTAAGCTAGTGAACTACAACTGTAGACAGGGTGTCAATGTAGAGTCAGTATTTTAATTTTCCTTAGTCATTTATCTTTCATTCTGGTCCAATATAATTTTAAGCTTTTATTTTGTCCCTCATACTTTATCATAAAACCTCATTATTTCATTTCATAAATATTTCTGTCATTCATTCTCTGAAAAACAAAACTGTGGCCACCAAATGTTATTTTCTCATCTTTTCACCTCCTTTCTGTATTTGTAACAATTCAAAATTTCTTTCCTTAAGTGTCAGATTGTTAACGCTTTCCTGCTGCTTCAGGAAATCTCTCCCTTTTATTTTATTTACTTTTTTCCTCCACAATGTTGGTCTATAACTTTCTTCTCTTTCTTTCATATCTTCTTTAATGACATTTTCCCGTAAATACCCTCTGGTGTCTCCCATTGTAAGACATGAAAGATGGTTAATTTTATGCATAAACTTGGCTAGGCTATGGTATCAGTTGTTTGGTCAAACGCTAGTACAGATGTTATTATGAAGTATTTACATGTGATTAAATCAGCTGGCTTTAAGTAAAGAAGATTATCTTCCATAATGTGGGGGTGAGGCACATCCCTTCAGTTGAAGGCCTTAGAGCAAAAAGAGAGATTTCTTGAAGGAGTATTCTGCCATCAGACTATAAATAGACTTCTTGCCAGAATTCCTCTTGCTCTCCTACTGCCTGACCTACTGATACTGGGACCCAAGATTTCTGGAATCTCCAGTCTGTCCACTGGCCTATAGATCCTGGGATACAAGACTGCTAGAATATCCAGCCTGTTACCTGATCTACAGATTTTGGACTAGCCAGCCCCCAAAATCACATGAGCCAATTCCTCAAAAATAAATACTTCTTTCTCTTTTTCTCTCTAGAGAACCATGAATAAGACAACAGGTACTCTCTAATGGCTATATTGTATTTTTACCAAAATTTCACAAAATATATTAATTGCTTTCTTCACCCCCTTATCTCTGTTGATGTCTAAATCTACCACAGCCTGGTCTGCATTCTCATTAATTCTAAGAATAACAATGATGATAATAACAAATGTTATTCAGTGTGTTCCATATGCTAGGTAACTTTTGGAGCCCTAGTGGCACAGTGGTTAAGAGCTACTTGGAGCTACCACTGCTAACCAAGTGTCAGCAGTTTGAATCTACCAGCCACTCCTTGGAAACTCTACGGGATCCACTCTGTCCTCTAGGATCGCTATAAGTCGGAATCTACTCGATGGCATTTGTAGGTACCTTTTAAGCACATTACATGCTTAAATTCTTTGAATCATTCCGACAGCCCTTACGGGTAAAAATCAAAAAAATCAAAGCAATTACCTTCCAGTCAATTCTGAGTCATAGTGACCCTATAGGACACGGTAGAACTGCCCCATAGGGTTTCCAAGGCTGTAATATTTAAAGAAGCAGATTGCCACATATTTCTCCTGTGGAGGGAGGGATTGGTGCATTCAAATCTCCAATCTTTCAGTTAGCAGCCAAGCTCTTAACCACAGCACCACTAGGGTTCCTCCCTAAAAGGTAAGTTCATTAATTTTTCTAATTTTCAGATTTGGAAACTGAGTCATAGAGTTTAGGTAACTTGCTCAAAGTCACAAAGCCAATAAGTGAATGAACAGGATTTTAAACCCAAATGGACAACTCTAGAACCCAACACCTTAACCATTATGTCATACTGCCTCTCATCGTATTAATTAATCAAATAGTTTTATCCTTTAAATATGAAAGAGATTGCAATTGGTCAGCAACTTACATAAGCTGGTAATATTCCATTTTTTATGATATATATTCTCTAAACATATAAGTACATTACTTTTTTTTTACACATAATACATTTTTTAAAAATTAAGCTCACCACGGTAGTCAACTAAAAGGTCACCTGCAAGATTCTAACAGGCTCCCTTGACATTGGTTTTATCTTGCCAACACTGGGACTTTTTTGTGTTTTTTTTTTTTTAACTTTCCTGATAGAAATTTTTTTTTCTTTTCTTTTTTTTTTTTTTTTTTAATTGTACTTCAGGTGAAGGCTTACAGAATAAATAGTTTCTCATGAAACAGTAGTACACATATTGTTTTATGACATTGGTTAACAACCCCACAACATGTCAACCCTCTCCCTTCTCTACCTTTTTTTTTTTTTTGGTGAAAATACACATAACCAAAGATAACCATTTCAAAAATTTCTACATGCACTGTTTAGTAACATCGACTACGCTCTTCCAATTGTGCTGCTATTCTCACTTTAGATGAAGGCTTACAGAACAAAATAGGTTCTCATTTAATAGTACACATGTTGCCCTATGACAATGGTTAACAACCTCACAACACATCAACACTATCCTTATTCAACCTTGGGTTCCCTATCACCAGATTCCTTGTCCCCTTCTGCCTTCTGGCCCTTGTCCTTGGACTGCTGTACCTCATTAGTCCCATTTGGTTTTATGGGGCTGTCCACTCCCAGGCTGAACGGTGAACCTCGGAGATGACTTCACCACTGAGCTAAAAGGGTGTCTGGGGGCCATACTCTTGGGGTTTCTCCAGTCTCCTTTAGGCCAGTAAATCTGGTCTTTTTTTTGTGAGTTAGAATTTTGTTCTACACCCTTCTTCAGCTCTGTCAAGAACCCTCTGTTGTGATCCTGGTCAGAGCAGTCAGTGGTGGTAGCTGGGCACCATCTCGCTGTACTGGACTTGGTCCGGTGGAGGCCTTGGTTCCTGATAGAAATTTTAACCTACCATGTGTGTAACTCTTTTTTCACCCTTCTAGGAGTGACCTCAGGTCCCTGGGTGGGACAAGTTATTTGTATTCAGCAGGTAACTGTAGGGTTGAAGGCTTGAACCCACGTAGCCACACCACAGAAATAAAGTCCTGGCAATCTGCTTTCTCAAAGACCACAGCCAAGGAAACCAGATGGAGCAGTTCTACTCTATAAAATGGGGCTGTCATGAGTAGGAAACCATTCAATGGAACACTACAGCAACAACAGGAATGATCTTATTCTTGGAGTCATTTGCATTTTCCCCATTAGTGCACTTTCCAAGTTCTGGATTTTTCTGGAATCATGTCTCAGGAAGTATCAGTAGGATGATTCTTGATGCTTAGGGAAACATCACATTTCAACAAACATCTGAGTTGGGAAACATTCAAATGCAATTATAAACATTATCTAGTGTTACCCAAATAGCCTCTTTCCTTCTGCCTAACTATAGGAAACTATCACCTGAACATAGTAAGACTCTTTGGTCAACTGACAGGGATGGCTTAATGGCATTTATGTGGCATACTGCCAAACATATGTAGCAGATATTGAGTAACTTTCAGCAAATGCCCAGATATTCTTAGAAATTTTATTAATTTCTCCGTTGTAGTTGTTAGGTGTCATCAAGTCGGTTCCGACTCATAGTGACCATGTGTACAACACAACGAAACCCTGCCTAGTCCTGTGCCATCCTCATAATCATTGTTATGCTTGAACCCATTGTTGCAGTCACTGTGTCAGTCCTTCTTGTTGAAGGTCTTCCTCTTTTTCAGTGATCCTCTACTTTAACAAGCATGATGTCCTTCTCCAGGGACTGGTCCCTTCTGATAACGTATCCAAAGTACATGAGACAAAGTCTAGACATCCTTACTTCTAAGGAGCATTCTGGCTGTATTTCTCCCAAGACAGATTTATTCCTTTTTCTGACAGTCCATAGGATATTCAGTATTCTTCGCCAGTACCATAATTCAAAGGCTTCGGTTTTTCTTCAGGCTTCCTTATTCATTGTCCAGCTTTCACATTCACATGAGATGATTGAAAACACCATGGACTGGGTCAGGTACACTTTAGTCTTCAAGTGACATATTTGCTTTTTAACATTTTAAAGAGGTCTTTTGCAGCAGATTTGCCCAATGCAGTGTGTCCTTAGATATCTTTACTGCTGCTTCCATGGGCATTGATTGTGGATCCAAGTAAAATGAAATTCTTGACAACTTCAATCTTTTCTCCATTTATCATGATGTTGCTTATTGGTCCAGTTGTGAAGATTTTTGTTTTCTTTATATTGAGGTGTAATCCATACCGAAGGCTGCATAGTCTTTGATCTTCATCAATAAGTGCTTCAAGTCCTCTTCACTTTCAGAAAGCAAGGCTGTGTAGTCTGCATATCGCAGGTTGTTAATGATGCCCTATTCTTCTTCATACAGTCCAGTTTCTCGGATTATTTGCTTAGCATACAAATTGAATAAGTATGGTGAAAGGAAACAACCCTTTCTCTAGAAAAACAAAATTATAATTGTGGATCAATGGTTACATCCAATTAGAACTTTCCTTTGCCTCATTTGGCTAAATAGGTACAACGTATCTCTAGAGACATACAACTCAACCACAAGTAAAGAAGTTTCCCAAGCAGAGGGATTAAGCAGTGTTTTTCAGAAAATACACATTCTTCCATAGCACAGACATGCAAACAATCATCTAGTGTGCTATGACCTTATCACAATTTGCTTACAAAAAAAGGCAGTAACATATTGTCCCATCTGTTCCCAAGGTGGGAAAAATTATTGTAGGTCAGTACCAGATGTCTTAAGCAGCATTTGGAGCTGTTCCTAAAGATTTACCATAATAATGTTGTCCAAAGGGAAGTCCCACTTTGCATCACCAGTGAAGAGTGGACTGACCTCTGTTTGAAATTACAGCCTTTATAAATACTTTTTATATTTATCTGCTTTGATTCACTCTTTTCTGGTGATATTGTAAATTGAAAAACTCATTAGGTAATTTTGATTTTTCTTATGCTAACATTGGTATCTAGAAATAAATGTGGTGTCTCCTTAACCTGGAATTTTATTCTCCCAGCTATTCATAGAAATCAGCTATTCTCTGTCATTCGAACATCAGCCGAAATATTCCCTCTTTAATGAGGTCTTTCTTTACCATCTGTGTTTCTAATTTTTATTTCTTCATTAGTTTTACCTTCTATGAAAGCAGGAACGTTTTTATCTTCATATAGTCTCTTCAGTGCCTGGAAAAATGTTGAACACAAAACATATGCTCAATATATGGACTTGGCAAATGAATGAATAATTTTAACTTACTTTTTTTAAAGTGTGGAGTTGAAATCTAAATTTCACAAAAAGTTTATAAAATAGTGAAAGAAGATTTTTCAGGTTGCCTTTCTCAATAAATATTAATCAAGTAAATGACAAATTATGAATGGTATTTATTGTACAAAAATGAGAAATGACTCTGAAAACTACATGTGTTGATTTTGAAATTCTAAAAATAATCCAATATATGAAAAGAAGCTATTGTGCAAAGGTTTTATCCCAAGGTCTCAAATAGATTTATTATATGAAGTACTTTTTTGAAAATTATGAGCCTTAATTAAAATATACATTACCACCAAATAAGGGATTCAAGTCTTAACTTTGTACAGCACATTGTAATGCAAAATTCAAGATCTGATTTTAATACACTGGTGTGTATGAAAAGAAAACTGATCAAGCTTTTTTTTGCTAATGAAATTATTGTAGAATTAAAATAAAAGTATTTCTATTTTCAATTGTTTTTTTAAGATTTATAATTTTAAATATAATTTCCGATCTAATGCATACCTGTGTGAAAAATATGCTTATTCTTTAGTTTAATGAGACAGAGAAGGCGTGATTATGATTTGATAATGGACTTTTCTTACACCCAGTCTATTTCTGTTCCTTGCTTGGCAAATGCCTCTAGGAATTTGGGCTCTGGTCCAAAGTTTAAACTTTTACTAAGAAGAGAATTCTTTCCCAGCTCACATTTTTCAAACCGTCTCCACCTTCCATAGAGTTAGAAAATAAAGCATTATTTAACCATCCAGAAAAATCCTTATAGCTCCTCTCTTCTTTTCAACTTGGTAGAATTAAAAAAAAAAAAAAAATCCAAATATTACTTTTGGCTATTCCTTTAGTTCCACACATAAAATAAAACCCAGTGCCATCCAGTCAATTCCAACTCACAGCGACCCTATAGGTCAGGGTAGAACTGCCCTAGAGGGTTTCCAATTCTGTAAATCTTAAATGGAAGCAGACTGCCACATCTTTCTCCCATGGAGCTGCTGGTGGTTTCGAACCAACGACCTTTCGTTAGCAGCCCAGCAGTTAACCACTGCACCACCAGGTCTCTTAGTTCAAAAAGATGATTGTAATAAAGACTTGAATAAATTCTTAAGGAGGAGGTTTTTTTAAATTGTGGTAAGTATATTGTTGTTAGGTGCCATCACATCGGTTCCGACTCATAGTGACCCTATAGAACAGAGTAGAGCTGCCGCATAGAGTTTCAAACAAGCAGCCCGTGGATTCCAACTGCCAACCTTTTGGTTAGCAGCCATAGCCCTTAACCACTGTGCCATCAGGGCTATGTATATAGGTAAAAAAAAAAAAAAAAAAAATTTCAATTTCAACAGTCTTCACATGTACAATTTAGTGACATCAGTTAGTTTATCATGTTGATCAACAATCACCTTTAACCGTTCCCAAATCTTTCCATCTCCCTTAATAAAAGCTCAGTGTCCCCTGAGCATTGTGTCTCCTTTTTTCTCTCCCTTCAACTCACCCCTAGTAACCACTAATAAACTAAGGTCTCTGTGCACTTGCCTATTCTCGATATTTCATATTAACTGGGATCGTACAATATTTATCTTTTTTATAACTGACTTATTTCACTCAGCATAATGTTTTCAAGATTTATCTATGTTGTAGGATCTATCAGAACTTCATTTATCTTTGTGGCTGAGTAATATTATATTGTGTATATATATACCACAGTTTGTTTCTCCATTCATCTGTTGATGGACTTTTAGGCTGTTTTCTCCTTTTGGCTAATGGTACAGATGCTATGGAAAAACAGTTTGGTGGTTCCTCAAAAATTTAAACGTAGTATTACAATATGATCCAGTAATTCCACTTCTAGGTATATACCCCAAATAATTGAAAGCAGGGATGAAAACAGATACTTGTACACCAATGTTCATTGCAGCAATTTTTTACTTGTTTTAAAACAAATGAAGGACATAGCTCTGTTCATCTAATAACATATATTACATAATTCCCAAAATATAACCAAAATATAGTTCGACTCCAAAATCTGCATGTGACAAATCACAGTTCACTTACTTGAGTCATTTTTTTTGCTGATAGAAGATTTTCAAAGGCTCTTCCTTCACTTGACAATTCCCAAGAACCTCTTCCCTAGATCTCTGATTTTAGCCTGGCTCCTGGAACACAAAAGAAGCCCTGGTGGTACAATGGTTAAGCACCTGACTGCTACCCGAAAGGCTTGCAGTTAAAACCCACCAACGACTCTGCAGGAGAAAAGGCCTGGCAATCTGCTCCTGTAAAGATTTCAGCCTAGGAAACCCTGTGGGGCAGTTCTACTCTGTCACTTGGGTTCTCTATGAGTCAGAATCGACTTGACGGCACCCAACAACAACACTGGAACACAAAATCAGAAATTTGCTGTAGGTACTATTTGATTTTTTGTCACCACTTAACGAATATTCTTCATATAATCCACTTTGAGCAAATCAGAAAACTACCATCCCAGACACTGAAGTAGAGATTTTAAGTAATGGTTGGTCTAGGATACCAATTTGCAGAATTCACTGAAGGAGCCCTGAGCATCTTCATGTTCCCAAAGGTGAAGTTATTAGCTTCAGCCTTGCTCTGAAAATGTGCTTCTGCTTTCATCCTGTCTGATGACACCTGTTACCATGCCCCACCCACCACTTTATCCTAGATCAGACACAGATCAGAACCTAGTTCACTACATTCCTTGGGATCGAGTAATTTTTTTTTTTTTTAATTTGGTCTTTGAAAGTTCAGTGCTTATGTCTTAGTTTCCTCGTTGTGTTGTAATAGAAATACCACAAGTGGGTGGTTTTAAATAACAAAAATTGATTTTCTCACAGTTTAGGAGGCTAGAAGTCTGAATTCAGGACACCAGGAGAAGGATATCTCTCTGTAATCTTTGCTTTTTCACCTTCTGTAGCCCCAACATTCCTCTGTTCCTTGGTGATCTTTGGGTGCCATCTACCCTCCCCGCTTCTGTGCTTCCTTCTGAGTCTGATATGATCTTTTTTATAACTTAGAAGGGACACACTCTACACTGATGTGGCGTCATTAACATAACAAAGAAAAACCCATTTCCAAGCAGGACTACATCTACAGGTGTAGAGGATAGAATTCCATCACATATTTTGGGGGGACACAATTCAGTTTATAACAGTTTTCATGGTATCCTTGATTGTAGTTCTGTCTGCTCTCCGCTTTCTTCCTTTTCTTATGGGCTCAAGTTAAGTTTCCAATAATTTGGCAGATGATCCTGCTATAGTTAAGACAGATTTTAACAGTCATTAGAAATGCTTTTGAAATAAAGATTAACAAAATCATGCTTACTTTGATAGGCAATATGAAGCGATTGTAGAATTTACAAGAGAGCAATGCAATGATTTAAGTTGCTCTTGAGGAAACTTGTTGAATAGTATGCCTTTGTTGAAGAGAGGAAGAAATGGAAGCAGGGACACTTTTGCTGTTCTAGTTGAGAGTACAACTGCTTAAAAACACCCAAAACCAGTGACTAGTAAAGAAAGCTCTATTTATAAACCTGATGGAACATCTCCAAGAGGTAGATTTATATAAATATTTCAACAAGTAGTTTTTCAAAAGGATCAGTCTTTTTTTATTCATCTTTACATATTATTTCCGAAAGTGCCGTATGCAAAAGTGAGAAGGCATATGTAGTATTTTGTGATATATTTATATATATATCCCTGGTGGCACAATGGTAAAATGCTAGGCTGCTTAAAGGATTGGTAATTTGAACCCACTCATCATCTCAGAGGGAGAAAGGCCTGCCAATCTGCTCCTGTAACGACTGTAGCCTGGAAAACCCTATGGGGCAGTTCTACTCTGTCACATGGGGTCACTAGGAGTCATAATCTACTTGAGAGCACCCAACAACAACAGATATATGTATGTGTGTTTATCCTCTATATTATAGCTTTTTAATTTTAGAACACTTTCTGACAATATTTAAAAAATGGCCTCATTATAAAAACTACTCTGGGAGTTACTGAGATGCAAAATTTCCATAGTGCACTCAAGTTTAACATTATTTGAGAATATAAGTTCTCATTAACCATTTGGATCTCACACAAAGCAAAATGAGAAATTACACTTAAAGAGAATCTGTGTAAAATATTTGGACTTCTAATATAATTAATGGTTACATTTTCTGTTTTAATTGAGTTAAAGCAAACTTAAAAGGCTTTAAATGTCACAAGAATTGTTAAGGAGAATAATTGCCAGTGTAATGAAGATAGTAGAAAAAATATTACTGAGTAAAAGGGGAAACAGCAGACAATTATATTTCAGTTTTAGAAAATACCCAGAATGAGGAAACTCAGAAATAAAAATTAAAGATTTGAACACATAAGTAATGCCCTGTATATGAGTATAAGCTACTGTGCTGCATAGTCTATGTGGCATCTTTATTTCATTTTTATACATACCAGCACCTACCCTACCCCTTTGAGTTGATTCATGTGTATACAGAGACAATAAATTTATTTTCGTCACTTAACAGCTTCAGCTGTCTGCTTCTCAAGATGGATATGGATGTCCCTCATTCAAGTAATTAACCAAATGAAAATTTCATTCTATGTCATTAATGGATCTTCTACATTAAGTTGTAAGTAAAATTAATCTCTTAGGATTAAATGATTGGATGCTTTAATAGTCTAAATTGTAACTAAGAAGACATGATCATTCCCACTATGATCAAATCATACTTTCTTTTACAATTCACGTATATTTTTGTGGAGCGGCCAGATACATCAGTGACTATAACCACAAATGAGAAAACACATTTAGGAATTTTATAATAGTCTAACCAATAAATTAAAAGAGAGATAACAACTATGGTCTGGAAAAAAAAATCACTGCTAGTACATAAAATGCCTCTGAAGGGAAGATTCTAACCATTCCAAAATGTATTGCCCTTTTAGATGTAGCAAAATGTCTTACTGATGCTGATGGTTGTACATGTGTATCCGAAAGACAGGAGAGCATTTGGAATTCCTTCTGATTATTCTTTGATTTCCCACTGCAGTCACCATTTGTGGAGTCTGGTTCTGCTCACAGTTGCACCTGATAATGTGACATTCTGCCTGATGTCTTTTTCAAAGGTTTACCACTTTGCAGATTGTTAATCACCAGGCGATCTACTGTTTGCCAGGGTCTGGCAAAAGACCAGAATGAGTTGCTACACTTTTAAGATTGAGCCTCAGCATATCTTTCGAAGATGGTGTGAGTGAGTGTGTGAAGTGTGTGTGTGTGTGTATGTGCAAAATTGGTTAATAGTTTGCTTAGTTCATTTTCTCATATAAAACTACTTATGAATCTTCCATTGATGATAACAGCATCAATCACAGCAATGCAATAAAAGGCATTAACACAGTTCCCTGTGTGCCTAATATATGCTAAGTATAGCCTAAAACCCATTGCCATTGAGTCAATTCCTACTCATAGCAACCTTATATGACAGAGCAGAACTGCCCCATAGGGTTTCCAAGGCTGTAAACTTTACGGGAGCAGACTGCCACATCTTTCTCCCACTGAGAGGCTGGTGGGTTAGAGCTGCCAACCTTCCAATCTTTTGGTTTGCAACCGAGCGCTTAACCACTGTGCAACCATATTTTACATAATTTTAAAAATATCTTTTTGAAAAAGAGATTGTTGTCTGAATTGTTGTGGTTAGGTAAACTCATGCTCATTCACTCATTTGTCAAATATTTATTGAGTGCTAGCTGTATACTTGGCTCTGGAGTATGACAGTGAACCAGACACTCAAACATCCCTACCTTGTGTTGTTTACATTCTGATGAGAAGATACAGAATAAGTGGAATTAAACATTATTGCAATAGCCACATAGTAATGTAGAAGGTGATCAGAGATATAAGGGGGAAAAAAAAAAAAAAACTAAAACAAGAAAGGGGGAATAGAAGTGAGGAGGGACAGGTTGTAATTTGATAGAATGGAGTCAGGTTGAATCTCAATGAGGTGACTTTTGAGAAAAAAAAGTCTCAATGAGATAAGGAAGAAACCATCCTAGGCAGTGGAAATACCAGTAGAAAAACCTTGAGGTGGGAGATTACCTAATATATGAAGACCATCCAGGAAGTCGGTGTTGCTGGAATGGATTAAACAAGGAAGAGAGTAACAGTAGACAAGATCAAAGAGGGAAGGAGTGGGGAATATTGGAACCTATGGGCCCTTTTGAGCAGAGGGCTATCATGAGCTTATGTATGTTTTTTAAAGGGTCACCATGGCTACTCTGTAGAGAACATGCTGTAGGGAGGCAAATGTGGACGCAGGGAGGTTAGTGAAGTGGCTATTGGCAATAATTCAAAAAAGAGATGATTGATATGGTAGTTTTGAGAATATAAGAAAATTATGCAGTGAAGCATAGCTGAACTTGAATCCAAAAACCAAACCCATTGTTGTCGAATTGATTCCGACTCATGGTGATCCCATGTGTTACAGAGTAGAACTGCACTCCATAGGATTTTCTTGGCTGTAATCTTTATGGAAGCAGACTGCCTGACCTTTCTTTTGTAGTGCCACGGTGTGGGTTTGGACTGCCACGTTTTAGGTTAGTAGTCAAGTGCAAACACTATGCACCACCTAGGAACCTGAACTTGAATCCAGATCTGTCTTACTTCAGATTTATACCTCTCCTCCCTGTGTGTCTGCAACTCAGTTAGCCTTGGGAGAGTGAGGGCAGGTTGCTTTCTTGAAATTATGAGGGACATCAGAGATATTACCAATAGGCAAAGTGGCATACATAAAAGAATTGGCTTTGGTTTTAACAGACCTCTGACACCACTAAATGCCACAATTTTATTATTAAACTTTAATTATTTTCTTTTATTGGATATTTCATTGTCCGTGCAGCCCATGTAGAGCGAAGAAAGTGAGCAGCTCTACAACAGTGGCTTAAAGAAAGCAAGAAACAAAATAATGCCTGCTACTGAGAGAAATCAATCAACAGAGTTTCCAGTAATTGTCTTTTTTTAGCATGAATGAGTAGCTCTTTCACAAAGGGCACACTGCTGTGTATCCTCCTATTGTTCTGTGGAGCATGAAGACATGATGGTCAGGTTATTTATCTATTTTGTGAAAAGGTAAATAGCATTCCTGCTCTCCAAAGTTTCAAATCCCATTCTTAATCAATAGTCTTGGAGTAAGTATCCAGATCATTCTGGAGAGAATTTGGAGGATGCTATGAATACCTGTGAAACAATGAGAAAAAAAAAATCCTAATAAAGTGAAGCAAAACTTCATAAACATAGTAAGATATATTGATGAATTTGACCATGTGGATCAAAATATCCCTATATAAGTGTCTGTATAGCCATTTTATTCTCCAAAAACATATACTGAGTAATATATTTTTTCAACTAATCTTAGATTTTGTTAGAATGATTAGGATCATCTTCCATAAAGTCATAGTAATTGGGCATTTACTGAGAAACATGAATTTCAAGTGAAAAGAAAAAGAGTGCTTGCATGTTTGTCTGAGTTGGATGATGTTTTGGCCTCATATCTCTTGGCTTTAGACGACAATGGGGGCTCTTTCTGTACTGTGTTTTGTGGTTGTCTAACTACAAAATCAGTACTCAACACATTGAAGCAGAAAGTAATAGTCTACAATTTCCTACATTCAAAAGGCAGAGTGGTTTATAAATATGGCAAGGACAAGTACACAGACACATACACCGTACTAGAGAATACTACTTGGGAACATCAATAAATATGTGACTATATGGTACTCAGAATGTAACTAGTATGATTAAACAAGAGTTCCTCCTAGCTATCATTGTTAAGAATTTCAAAATAGCAATGGAATAATTGACTTTGGTTTTGACAGATGTCTGTAATTTTAAAGTCATAGAGAAATGAGTAATTTACTTTATCATCAAAAATACTATTTATCATAAAGTCACTATCAAGGGGAAGGAAAGGTATGCAATGAAAACAAAGACAAATCACAGAATTGGGATAATCTGGTGAAGTATCTTTATACTAAACAATATGGTAATTGGGGATCAAAATGTCTTTACTCAGGGAATGCACAAATCAGAAATTTATTTGTTTAAAGTTGTTAATCATATCCTACTTCATATTCGCTTACTATCCAGCTTAACACACCTCCGTTCCTTTCGAGTTTTTGGTAATGCAAAAGCTTCTCTGTTTTGTCACTATTGTATCAGTTAGTTTTCCATCAGGATTTAATGTTAATTAAATAGAGATATATATTGACACATTTATTCCACTGTTGTATATATTACACAACTTTTGTATATATTATATACAGCTTTTTTAATTTATTTTAATTTATTTCAGTTAACCCTTCTAAAAGCTAGCCATCCCACCCACCCACCCATACTTATACAAAATGCTTCTTTAACCTCTGTCCACCTCTGCTTATTGGGTTAGCTCCCCTTCCTTTCACAGACAGATTTCTGAGAAGAGTGATCTACCTCCTGTAATCACTTCCTCATTGTCTTTCGTTACTCAATTCTCAAGCCTCTGCTGGAATTTGATGATTGTATCTCTAGTATTCTCCTAACTGCAAAGCCAATGAATATACTAATCTTGATTTTTCTTAATTTCCTAGCAGCATCTCTCTCCATTGAAAAGCCTTTCCTATGACTTTCCTGAAGAACACTTTCCTGCTTCTCCTATATACTGGTAACTCATTCTAAATGGTTTTATTTTATTTCATTGTGTTAATCTTTTATTTTATTATACTTTATTTTAGAGTCTCTTAATCTTATACTCAGAAACCCTGGTGGCATAGTGGTTAAGAGCTACGGCTGCTAACCAAAAGATTGGCAGTTTGAATACACCAGGCACTCTTTGGAAACCCTATGGGACAGTTCTACTCTGTCCTATATGGTCACTGAGTCAGATTAGACTCGACGGCAATGGGTTTGGTTTTTTGAAATCTTATACTCACCGTTTAAATGTTGTTTCTCATATCTCCATGAAGAATTTTCTCTTCTATCTGTGTGCCCATTCCATGGGTCCACATCTCATCTTTTAATCTAAATAAATATTCAAATCTAAATAAATAGTTTCGGTCCTGTAACCTGAGATCCAATACTCTGAATACCTGCTTGACAAAGTCTTGTGGATTGTCCCATATCTCAAATATAACTTTTCCAATAATACATGTAGTTTTCCTCTCAGAATAATTCTCCTATCAGTAATCTTTACTGCAGTGAACATAATCTCCCTCAGTGAGGGTCCCAACTAACAAAACCAGAAATTTGTCCTTATCACTAACCCAATATCTAGTCAATAACAAAATGTTGTAAATTTTTAAATAGGTGCCAGCTACTCATACCCACTCCAACTATTGTCGCTCTTTTGTTCAAGTTCTCATAAGTTTCTAATGGCTGAATAATGAGCTCACTGTTTCAAAGCCATATTCTTACCAACCATCTATCATATACTCAACAACTAAACTAAATCTTTTAACGAGAGAGAAAAAGAGGCTATTCATTTCTCAGAAACTCGGGGTACAGATCATTATATAATTAAGTTTTCCACTTTTGACTAAATGTGCTATGGAGTTTCTAAGTAGAAAAAAAAAAAACTATCTTCTTCCCTTCAAAAATTTGAATAATAGAGATTTTTTTTTCATATCTATGAAACAATACAGAGATCTTTAAGTTTTTGCAACATAATTGTGCCCTAGGGAGACATTTATGAATCTGTTAATAATATAATTAGGATATAGGCTTGGGGGGTCATAAGGCCAACAAAGAGCATGCTTTGGAAAATGTCTGTTCTACAAACCACTAGGCTTCTGTCTTCCAAGGTTAAGTATGTTAGCTGAGAGTGAAAACTGAATTGTTTTGAAGGATACGGAAACAATTTTAGAAGCTGTCTTAGTCATCTAGTGCTGCTACAACAGAAATACCACAAGTGGATGACTTTAACAAAAAGAAACTTATTTTTTCACAGTAAAGTAGGCTAAAAGTCCAAATTCAGGGTGTCAGCTCCAGGGGAAGGCTTTCTGTCTCTGTTGGCCTCCTTCTCATCAGTGTTTCCCCGGACTTGGAGCTTCTCTGTGCAGGAACCTCGGGTCCAAAGGATGCACTCTGCTCCCGGTGCTTCTTTCTTGGTGATATGAGGTCCCCAACTCTCTGCTTGCTTCCCTTTCCTTTTATTTCTTGAGAGATAAAAGGTGGTACAGGCCACACCCCGGGGAAACTCGCTGTACATTGGATCAGGGATGTGACCCGGGTAAAGGTGGTGTTACAATCCCACCCTAATCCTCTTTAATATAATACTACAATCACAAAATGAAGGCCAACCACACAATTCTGGGAATCATGGCCCAGCCAAATTGATACACACATTTTTGGGGGGACATAGTTCAAACCATGACAGAAGCTCTTTAAGAGAAGGAAGAAGAAGATAAACTATGTAGTAAAAAAAGGAATAGATAATTGAAAATGGCAGTAAATTTCTCCATAGAAGAAAAATATAGATCTTTTCCCCAATCATCCCTCTTTCCTTTACATTCCCCCACCAGCTCCAAAAAATATCTGTTGATATAATGCAAACTTTGATCTGTAATGATTTGAACACATCATATCCAGAAAAACAGAAAAATTTAAATCCTTGCAATGATCTTGTGGTTAACATCAATCTGCCAAACACATGGTTATTGTTGTTAGGTGCCGTCAAGTTGGTTCCAACTCATAGTTACCCTATGTACAAAAGAACAAAACACTGCCCAGTCCTGAGTCATCCTCACAATCATTGTTATGCTTGAGCCCATCGTTGCAGCCACTGTGTCAATCCACGTCCATGAGTGCCTTCCTTTTTTTCGCTGATCCTCTACCAAGCATGATACCCTTCTCCAGGGACTGGTCTCTCCTGATAACATGTCCAGAGTATGTGAGACAAAGTCTTGTCATCCTAGCTTCTAAGAGAAGTCTGGCACTACTTCTTCAAAGATAGATTTGTTCATTCTTTTGACAGTCCACGGAATATTCAGTATTCTTTGCCAATACCATAATTCAAAGGCATTAATTCTTCTTCAGTCTTCCTTATTCATTGTCCTGCTTTCACATGCGTAGGAAGTGACTGAAAATACCATGGCTTAGGTCATGTGCACCTTAGTCTTCAAGGTCACATCTTTGCTTTTCAACACTTAAAAGAGGTCTTTTGCAGCAGATTTTCCAATGCAATGTGTCATTTGGTTTCTTGACTGCTGCTTCCATGGGCGTTGATTGTGGATCTAAGTAAAATGAAATCCTTGACAACTTCAGTCTTTTCTCCATTTATAATAATGTTGCTTATTGGTCCAGTTGTGAGAATTTTTGTTTTCTTTATGTTGAGGTGTAATCCATACAAAAAGCCGCAGTCTGTGATCTTCATCAGTAAGTGCTCCAAGTCTTCTTCACTTTCAGCTAGCAAGGTTGTGTCATCTGCATCATGCAGAATGTTAATGAGTCTTCCTCCAATCCTGGTGCCCCATTCTTCTCCATATATTCCAGCTCCTCGGATTATTTGCTCAGCATACAGATTGAATAAGTATGGTGAAAGAATACAATACTGGCGACACCTTTCTTGACTTTAAACCACTCAGCATCCCCTTGTTCTGTTCCAATAATTGCCTCTTGGTCTAGGTACAGGTTCCTCATGAGTACAATTAAGTGTTCTGGAATTCCCACTCTTCACAGTGTTATCCATAATTTTTTATGATCCACACAGTTGAATGACTGTGTAGTCAATAAAACACAGGTAAACATCTTTCTGGTATTCTCTGCTTTCAGTCAGGATCCATCTGACATCAGCAACGATATCCTGGGTTCCAAGTCTTCTTCTGAATCCAGCTTTAATTTCTGGCAGTTCCCTGTTGATGTACTGCTGCAGTGGCTTTTGAATGATCTTCAGCAAAAGTTTACTTGTGTGTGATTTTAATATTATTAGATAATTTCCACATTTTGTTGGGACACCTTTCTTTGGAATAGACATAAATATGAATCTCTTTCAGTCAGTTGGCCTGGTAACTGTCTTCCAAATTTCTTGGCATAGACATGTGAGCCCTTCCAGTGCTGCATCTGTTTGTTGAAACATCTCATTTGGTGTTCCATTCATTCCTGGAGCAATGTGTTTTGCCAGTGTCTTTAGTGCAGCTTGAACTTATTCCTTCAGTACCATCGGTTGTTGATCATATGCTGCCTCTTGAAATGATTGAATGTTGCATCAGTTCTTTTTGGTGCAGTGACTCTGTGTGTTACATCTATCTTCTTTTGATGCTTCCTGTGTCCTTCAGTATTTTGCCCATAGAATCCTTCACTATTGCAACTCAAGGCTTGAATTGATTCTTCAGTTCTTTCAGCTTGAGTAATGCTGAGCGTGTTCTTCCCTTTTGGTTTTCTAACTCCAGGTCTTTGCACATTTCATCATAATACCTGACTTTGTCTTCTCGAGCTGCCCTTTAAATATTCCGTTCAGCTCTTTTAATTCATCATTTCTTCATTTTACTTTAGCTACTTGACGTTCAGAAGCAAATTTCAGTGTCTCTTCTGACGTCCCTTTTGGCATTTTCTTTTTCTCCTGTCTTTTAAATTACCTCTTGCTTTCTTCATGTATAATGTCCTTCCACAACTCGTCTGGTCTTTGGTCATTAGTGTTCAATGCATCAAATCTATTCTTCAGATGGTCTCTAAATTCAGGTGGGATAGTCTCAAGGTCATACTTTGGCTTTCCTGGACTTTTTCTAATTTTCTTCAGTTTCAACTTGAATTTGTGTATGAACAATTGATGATCTGTTCCACAGTCAGCCCCGGCCTTGTTCTGACTGATAATATTGAGCTTTTCTGTTGTCTCTTTCCACAGATACAGTCCATTTGAGTCCTGTGTATTCTACCCAGTGAGGTCCATGTGTATAGTTGCCGTTTATGTTGTTAAAAAAAGGTATTTTCTACAAAGAAGTTGTCAGTCTTGCAAAATTCTATCATGCAATCTCCGGTATGGTTTCTATCACCAAGGCCATATTTTCCAACTAACAATTCTTCTTTGTTTCCAGTTACAGCATTCTAATCACCAATAATTATCAAAGCATCTTGATTGCCTGTTTGATCAATTTCAGTTTGAAAAGTTGGTAAAAATCTTCAATTTCTTCACCTGTGGCCTTAGTGGTTGGTACATTAATTTGAATAATAATGATATTAATTGGTCTTCTTTGTAGGTGTATGGAAATTATCTTATCACTGATAGTATTTACTTCAGGATAGACCTTGTGATGTTCTTTTTGTTGAGGAATTCAATGCCATTCCTCTTCAATTTGTCATTTCTGGCATAGTAGACCATATGATTGTCCTATTCAAAATGGCCAGTACCACTCTATTTCAGCTCACTAATGCCTAGGATATTGATCTTTATACGTTCAATTTCATTTTTGACTAGTCTCAGTTTTCCTAGATTCATACTTCGTACGTTCTGTGTTCCTATCATTAATGAATGTTTGCAGCTGTTTCTTCTTGTTTTGAGTCATGCCACATCAGCAAATTAATTCCCGAAAGCTTAACTCTATCCATGTTATTAAGGTCAACTCTACTTTGAGGAGGCAGCTCTTCCCCAGTCAAAAGTAAAGTGTCAGGTCCTTCTTCCTAGTCTGTCTCAGTTGGGAAGCTCAGCTAAAACACTTCCGTCATGGGTGATCCTGATGGTATTTGAATATGGTGGCACAGCTTCCAGCATCACAGCAACATGCAAGCTACCACAGTATGACAAACTGACGGATGCATGGAGAGACCTCAAAGAAACCTTTTAATTGTGTAGTCAATGAAGTAGCCTGAAATCAAATGGTGATTGCTTACTTTTTGACAGCTTCTTGCTAAACTTGATGTGTAAGAATAAACTCCTTTTCTGGGAGATTCATAAGCCTTACCAACCAGTACCTCTACATTCTCTTTCTTCTAACATGACTTTCCTTTTTTTTTCTTTTTAATGGATAAGCTCTATTACCTGCAACATCACTATTTCATTGCTTTTAAATCTAGATAATTATTTCTCAATAAATCTCTTCAAAAATGTCCCAAAGGTGTTGTATTGGATTCTGCAATTGTTAACTACTATTTATAGACACTAAAGTTCCAAATATTGAATTACAAAAATGTTTTTTGAAGTTAGAATTTCAGTAGCCCCAGATAAGGGCTGTAAATCAAATAATATTATTGCTTTATAAATATCTGTACCGAAGTGAATCGTGAGATTATTCTTTCATCAGGAAAGAATTTTTATTCAGTCAGATTATATACTATTTACCCTCTGGTTTTATTAAAGGAAGTCTGTATTGTACAGGATTGCATTTTAAAACGTGAAGACTGAGTCTTCTTTCCTAGCTGTATTATAATCAGTGTCATTTACTCAAGCTTATTCTAATTCCAGACAGCACATGGACACTTCATAATGTTAATAGTTTTTACAGAATGCACAAAATATCTTGAAGCAGTAAAGAGCAATAATACTATGTTTCTTCATTTCCTGGAAACGTTCTTACTTGTGCCGTACGCCCCAGTGAGTTATAGTTCTTTCATACACATGAAAAAAGATAATAGCTGTAATACCACTATGTGAATTTAAACTTTCCACCCTCTCACTCAAGTTAAAAGTTAGCTTCCAAAGCTTTTAGAAGGCCGCTGCCCTTTTCAGACTGTATTTCCAGTGCATCAGTCTTATTGATTTATTCATAGTAAATGTTACCCACTCAATTCCTTGTGTGCGAAACTGAAGAAGGCTGCGTAAGTGCTTCCTAAACCCTGGCAACCTTCTGAGATGTAACATGGCTAAACACTGAAAACTTATTCTTCTGGTCAGGACAATGGGCAGGCTCTCAGTGCCAACTAGGATAGACAATAAATTTTAGTTTACCACCAATATCAAATGTGTTATGTTTTACCGTTCCAGGAACTATTACTTCCAGAAAGTGTCAGAGCCTCTCCAGTAATAAAAGCATTGATCCTGAACTGAACTGTGAGTACATAATGTAAATCCATTTCAGTAATTTTCATGTCCTTCAGTTTGATAAAAGTAAATGCATATCTAAAGAAATGCAAAGGAAAACAATAAAATAAATCAAAGGAGAACTTAATTCTACCTCCCAAAATACAGGCTCACAAAAGAGAGAGAAAAAAAGGTCTCTTTGACTATACTGAGATATATTATTTCCCTTTGTTTACATATGTATTCATTCATGCTATTTACAACTTTTTAGCCCTGCTTTT
Organism: Dugong dugon; assembly: GCA_030035585.1. NCBI lineage: Eukaryota > Metazoa > Chordata > Mammalia > Sirenia > Dugongidae > Dugong > Dugong dugon. The sequence continues at coordinate 34,887,744 of CM057460.1, read as the reverse complement.
ACATTGTATATTTTATTTCATATGCCAATATATACTGAACTAAATTATTTACTGTTTATAACCTAGAAGTTTATAAGGCAGAGAAAATCTTTACTTTTCACCAATAATAAAGAAGCTATATGACAGGTAGTTTCTCATTTTATTACTATCTTTGGTTATCCACTGAAAATATTCGAATGCATTTTCTAGGATTAGATGGAGTCCCTGGGTAGTGCAAATGCTTAATGCGTTCACTGCTAACTGAAAGTTTAGAGACTCAAGTCTACCCAGAAGCACCTTAGAAGAAAGAAAGGCCTAGCAATCTATTCCAAAATATCAGCCAATGAAAATCCTATGGAGTACAGTTCTACTCCAACATACGTGAGATTACCATGAGTCCGAGTCAATTTGACTGCAACTTTTTTGTTGCTAGTTCCTTAAAAAAAAAAAAAAAGCTAAGACTGTTTGATCTAAATGGTTTAATCCCCAGCACTCTTCCTTCTGTTCAATATCTGGAAAGTTAATAGTAAAGCTTATAATATAGAAACAATATTGAAGTTATTACTCTGGAAAGCCAGTACAACCAAAGGAAGAGAGCAATAGATAGTGAAAGTTTTTCCAATGATATTGCCAGGTCTCACCCAACCAGCTTAGTCATGTAGTAGAGGTCTGGTGGGTACGAGCGGAGCGCCTAATCAAACTTTTATTGCCTCACTCTTCAGTATGAACTGTCAAAGAGCACCTGGCGTTTGAGATAAACATTTAACATGAACTGAAAACAGCAAAGCCTCTCAGTCCCTCTTCTCTTTATTTCTTTTGTTCTTTCATTCTTTCAGGGTCATATTTCTTGCTTCTTTATGTACACCTAGTTTACATTTTTCTTCAGCTCCCAGCATCGTCTCTGTGTCCAATTACAGCAAAGCCTATGTGCTAAAATTGGACACAAAGACAATGCTGGGAGCTGAGGAAACATGTAAACCAGATATACTTAAAGGGGCAAAATATATGATCCTGAAGGAATGAAAGAACAAAAGAAAAGAAAGGAGGAGGGATTGAGAAAGGATTTTCCAGCCCCCAAAATCCTATCACTCACAGAGGTCTCCAGCCTGTCAACTGACTCACAGATTTGACCCCTGCCAGCTCCCCACAATTGTGTGAGCCATTTCCTTCAAGTAAATCAATCTCTCTCTCTCTCACCATGTATATGTATATAGACATGGATATTGATTTAAGTATAGGTATCTATACAGATATTTTATATATACATACACACACACACACACACACGGAGCCCTGGTGGCAAAGTGGTTAAGAGCTCAGTCACTAATCAAAAGGTTGGCAGTTCCAATCCACCAGTCACTCTTCAGAAACCCCATAAGGCAATTCCACCCGGTCCTATAGGGTCACTACAAGTCAGAATCAACTCTACGGCAATGGGTTTTGTTTTTTTATAGGTACATACTTATGTATATATATATATATATATATATATATATATATATATATATATATATATATATATTATGGACCCCTGGTGGCTCAGTGGTTAAGAGCTCAGGCTGCTAACCAAAATGTTGGCTGTTCAACACCCCCAGATGCTCCTTGGAAACCAGATGGAACAGTTCTACTCTGTCCTATACGGTCACTGGATAGCAACAAGATTTTTTTGGGTTTGATATATAATTCCAACTCATAGCAACCCTATAGGACAGAGTAGAACTGCACTATAGGATTTCCAAGGCTGTAAATATTTATGGATGCAGACTGCCACATCCTTGTCCCACGGAGTAGTTGGTGGGTTCAAACTGCCAGCCTTTTGGTTGGTAGCCGATTGCTTGAACCACTGTGCCACTAGAGCTCCATATATATATATATATGGTGCAGGTATTGCTACTCTAGAGAACTCGGACTAAGATAATGCTCAAGTTTCATGTGGAAATTTAGGTTATTTTAATCAGGCTACATTTCATATCAACCTCCATTAAAAAGAGTCCTGTAAAGTGAAGTTAATGGAAGTAAGTAATAGTCACCAGGAAAATCTTGGAATAATAAAAATTTGGGTAAGTGAATAACTCTAATAACAAATTATTTTATATTTGAATTGGCTCCAATTATTGCATTCAAAATTTAGCAGAGATTTTCATTGAGTTGTTAGCTAATAAATGGATAAATATTATCTGACTAATAGAATACCAAATGATATTGGTAGATATCTTAGTAATGGTTTCAATGAATTGAGTGACATTATAATAAAAAAAATTATTTTATTCTTCTAAATCTACTTATAAAAACAAGATTACCAGTATTTATGCTGTTAAAAACAAAAGTGAAAATCAAAATCAAATATATTCTGAATTTTATCTCATTTTATCAATGAGCTTCATGACATTCATCTATGAATAAATTAACCCAATGCAAAAAAAAGTATAAATAAAAAAATGCATCCATTTCATTAAGATATATTTCCAATAAAATTGTATACATGATGTTTAATAAACATTTATCAAATTCTATAACTTATTTATATTGTTTCTATTTTAGATTAATAATAATTTAATTAATTCAATATAAAATATTTTTCAACTATACAAATAATTTTCCACTTTATATCTATTTTTGTTTCAAAAACATAGTATAAATGATCAGTAAAAAATTTGTAATCATAACAATATAAGAACTTCTTTTAAAAAGGAGAGGGAAAAATGGAATAGAAATATTGAACATAAGGCTAAAAATAATGAATTAGCATTTACAAGTATCAAAATAGACCTTATCGATGCATTTTTGCATTTCAAAATCTATCCTGAAGTACAACGCTGTCAGTGATAGGATAATATCCCTTTGCCTACAATGAAGACCAGCTAATAGGAGTATTATTCAAATTTACACACCAACCACTAAGGCCAAAGATGAAGAAATTGTAAGTTTTCACCAACTTCTGCAGTCTGAAATTGATCAAACATGCAATTAATATGAATTGATAACTACTGGTGCTTGGAATGTGAAAGATGGAAACAAAGAAGAAGGATTGGTAGTTGGAAAATACGGCGTTGGTGAGAGAAACCATGCCAGAGATTGCATGATGGGATTTTGCAAGACCAACGACGTATTCATTGCAAATATGTTTTTTTAACAACATAAACGGCAGCCAAACATGTGGACCTCGCCAGATGGAATGCACAAGAATCAAGTCGACTACATCTGTGGAAACAGACTATGGAAAAGCTCAATCAATCAGAACAGGGCCAGGGGCCGACTGTGGAACAGACCATCAATTGCTTATATGCAAGTTCAAGTTGAAGCTGAAGAAAATTATCACAAGTCCACAAAAGCCAAAATACCACCTTGAGTATATCCCACTTGAATTTAGAGACCAAATAGATTTGACGCATAGAACACTAATGACTGAAGACCAGACGAGTTGCAGAATGACACTGAGGACATCATACACGAAAAAAGCAAAAGGTCCTTAAGAGACAGGAAAGAAAGAAAAGACCAAAATGGATATCAGAAGAGATTCTGAAACTTGCTGTTTTGTTAGTGTCTGCTTCCATTTTTGTTCACATGACAGTGAAAAAAATACAAGATTAGTCCTCCAACCAAAAATAACTATAAAACTTGACAAAATACAAGGGGATTGGCTTTAAGTATAGGAAGCTAAAACTGTGATCCCTGAGAGAAGAAAAGTAAAAGAAGCCCCATAGCTCCTTTGCTTTCTGCCCTTGGGGCACTTTCTACACTGCGGTCCAGTGGCAGCTTATTACACACTTGCTGTGATAGGAGACAGATATCATAGATTTTGGCTGCTGAGAAAGAGTATTTGGAGCAGAGTAGCAGAGAAGAATGAGCATGTGCTGAGTTTGCCTACATGCAATCTTACAGAGAACAATTTCTGACCAACAGTGAATTAAACAGAGATTCTGGAGATCACACCGTGCTAACAGAAATTGGCATTCCAACTTGTCAGACGGAGAGATCTTAATGAACATCCTGGGCGTTAATGTGACAGAACAGCCCCATCTTAGAAATAGTACTAATCCAGACTGAGGCTGAGGGCTATGCTAGACTTTCCCCAACAAAAGGGCTATAAATAAACCTTAAAATGGTTGGGCTGATCTACCAGTAAATTAATTGCTTACCAGAATGAACCTCTGTAAAGGAACCCAACCACATGTAGACTCTAAACAATATAGCAATGTCCAGCACAGAATTAAATATTATTAGACATGCCAAAAAAAAAAAAAAATTATAGTGTGTAATTAGGAAAAAAAAAAAAAAACTTTATAAATAAATCTGAGATTGCCCAGATGTTGAAGTTAACAAAAAATAAGTTTAAAGCATCTACTGTAAATATGTTCAAGCAATTAAAAGCAAGCGTGGTCAGAATGAATGAACACATGAATATCTGCAGAGAAATGAAAACAATTTTAAAAATGAAAACTCTAGAATTGAAATGTACAACATATGAACGAGCAATTCACTAAATAATGCACATGCAGATCAGATGTGGAAGAACAAATAATCCCTGAGATTTAAAAAAAAAAAAAAAGAAAGATAAATTCTGAAAAACAGAGAAGTAAGCAATAAAAAATAAAGACAATTATCAGAGAGTTGGTATCTTTTTGACAATATTGAACAGTCTCATACATATGTTTTTTGAATAATAGAGAGAACAGAAAGGTGAGAAGACCAAAGAATATCAGTGAATCTCAAGAAGGGTGAGTAAAGAGAAAACTATACAGTCAAGGTATAGAACAGCAAAGGATAAGAGAAAAATCTTGAAATCACCTCAGAATAAGTACATATAGAATACAGATGAACAATGATATAAAAGCATCATTTTCTCATTAAAAAAAAAAATTGGAGGCTAAAACATATTCTTCAAAAATGAAAGTGAAATGAAGACAGATTCATACGCATAAAAGTTGAGAAACTTGAAATCATAACATAAAACTCCATAATCAAGAGATTATGTTATGAGAACAGAAAAAATAGATTAATTAAATAATACATAATCCAGAAATCAACTAACACTTACGTTGTTGTTAGGTGCCCTAGAGTCAGTTCTGACTCGTACGGACTCTGTGTACAGCAGAAGGAAACACTGCCCGGTCCTGTGCAATCCTCACAATCTTTACGCCTAAGCCCATCCTTGCAGCCCCTGTGTCAATACATTTTATTGAGGATCTTCCTCTTTTTCGCTGACTCTAATTTACCAAGCATGATGTCTTTCTCATGCTAACAAACACTTAGAAGATCATTTAAATTTTTTATCAACCTGCCAAAGCATTCCAATGGGGAAGGTGTTTTCCACAATTGTCCTACAAAAACTGGATAACATACAGGAAAAAAAAACTTAAAAAAATAAAAAATGTTAATCACACCTAAAAACACACAAAAACATTACTTTGCGATGGCGCATAACCTAAACGTAAAACCTAAAACTCTAAGGTTTTGTAAGAAACAATAAGGGAAATATATTTGTAACTGGAGATTAAGCAATGATTTTTTTTAGAGAACATAAAAAGTAATGAAAATAAAGGGAACACATGATAAATCAGAATTTATCAAAATAAAAGAGAAAGGACAGTTAGTAAAATGTATAAGCAAAACCTATTACTGAAAAAAGACAGGTATAAAAATATATTATCTTAACAACCCAACAAGAAAAAGACAATCTAATAAAAATGGACAAAAATGTTGACACTTTAAAAAGCTGTAAAAATAAATGTCCGATAAACATGAGAAAAATATCTAACATCATTATTCCTCAGAAAAAAAGTGAATTAAATTCAAATCAAACTTACTACACATACTCTCTAGAATGAGTGAAATTGAAACGTCTTCCAACACGATGTTGGCCATATGCTCCTAAAAGTGAAAAAAAAAAAAAAGCCCATTCTCTTTCAAGAAAAAGTTTGGCAGCCTATTATAAAAGCAAACATATACATATCCTATGTCCCTGAAATTCTACCCTGGGATTTGCCTAACACAAATAAAATCCCATGTCCACAAATAATAGTCTTAGAAAAGAATGTCCAAAATGCTTTATACATAAGATTTAAAACTGAAAGAGGTCTAGGTGTCTATCAACTGAAGAATGGGTAAATATTTTCTGCTAAATTCATATAACAAAAATACTACTCATTATTTACAAACAAAATATATGGTTGCATCTCACAGTCATTATGCTGAGCAAATGAAGGCAGATACAGTAAAAAGTATAAGTACAAGCTGTATGATTCCATTTGTTGTGGAGCAGGGAAAACTAATCCATGGTGGAGAAAAAAAATCATAACAATGTTTGCCTTTTGTGGGAGGGTGAAGGTGTTGAAAATAGCTACAAAATAGCTCTGAGATGATGGAAACGTTCGCTTTTATTAGTGTGTGACCTTGTCAAAAAATCAAATTTTACATTTAAGCTATGTTCATTTTATTGTAATTAAATTTTATTTCAAAAAAAAAACAAAAAAATGTATGGTAAGCAATATTAAACTCTAATAGTTTTTTCTTATTTTTCAACTAGTATGTATTAACAATTTTGAAACTACTTTTTGTGTTTACTGTTGTTATTAGGCACCATCCATTTGGTCCCAAATCATAGGTACCCTATGTAAAACAGAATGAATGTGTGCCATCCTCACAATGGTTGTGATGCTTAAACTCATTCTTGCAGCCACTGTGTCAATCCATCTCCTGGAGGGTCTTCCTTTTTTTCACTGATCCTCTACCAAGCATGATGTCCTTCTCCAGGAACTGGACCCTCCTGATAACTTGTCCAAAGTACATGAGACAAAGTCTTGCCATCCTCCTTTCCAAGGAGCATTCTGGCTATATTTCTTCCAAGACAGATTTATCGGTTCTTCTGGCAGCCTATGGTATATTCAATATTCTTAGCCAACACTATAATTCAAAGGCATCAATTCTTTGGTCTTCCTTATTCATTGTTCAGCTTTCACCTGCATTTGAGGCTGTTGAAAATATCATGGCTTGAGTCAAGCACACCTTAGTCCTTAAAATGACATCTTTGTTTTTTAACACTATAAAGAAGTCTTTTGCAGCAGATTTGCCCAAGGCAATACGTTGTTTGATTTCTTGATTGCTGCTTCCACCAGCATTGATTGTGGATCCAAGTAAGATGAAATCCTTGACGACTTCAATATTTTCTTCTGATGATCTAGTTTATTATGATGTTGTGTACTGGTTGCTTATTGTGAGTTTTTTGTTTTATGTTGAGGTGAAATCCATACTGAAGGGTGTAGTCTTTGGTCTTCATCAGTAAGTGCTTCAAGTCCTCTTCACTTTCAGAAAGCAAGGCTGTGTCATCTGCATAACGCAGGTTGTTAAACAGTCTTCCTCCAATCTTGACGCCCCTTTCTTCTTCATATAGTCCAGCTTCTTGGATTATTTGCTCAGCACACAGATTGAATAAGTATGGTGAAAGGATACAACCCGGAAGAACACCTTTCCTGACTTTAAGCCATGCAGTATCCCCATATTCAGTTCAAATGGCTGTCTCATTGTCTATGTACAGGTTCTATGTACATAAACAAAATTAAGTGTACTGGGATTCCCATTCTTCGAAATGTTACCCATAATTTGTTGTGATTCACACAGTTGAATGCCTTTCTTTGAAATAGGCATAAATATGGATCTCTTCCTGTTGGCTGGCCAGGTAGCTATATTCCAAATTTCTTGGCTTAGATGAACTCGGCAATGCATCTGTTTGTTGGAACATCTCAGTTGGTATTCTGTCAATTCCTGCAGCCCTGGTTTTTGCCAATGTCTTCAGTGCAGCTTGGATTTCTTCCTTCAGTGCCATCAGTTCTTTATCATAGGCAGGCCCTTTAATTGTTGGATGTTGAAAAATTCTTTTATTACAGTGACTCAGTGTATTTCTTCCATCTTCTTTTGATGCTTCCTGTGTCATTAACTATTGCAACTTGAGGCTTGAATTTTTTCTTCAGTTCTTCCACTTTGAGAAAAGCCAGGCATGTTCTTCCCTTTTGGTTATCAACTCCAAGTCTTTGCACATTTCATTATATTTTACTTTGTCTTCTCCAGCAGCCCTTTGTAATCTTCTGTTCACCTCTGTTACTTCATCATTTCTTCCTTTCTCTTTAGCTACTCAACATTCAAGAGCAAGTTTCCGAGTTGCCTCGGACATCCGTTTTGGTCTTCTATTTCTTTCCAATCTTTTTAATGACCTCTTATTTTCTTCATGTCTGATGTCCGTGAAGTCATTCCAAAACTGTCTGGTCTTCAGTCATTAGTGTTCAGTAGGTCAGATTTATTCCTGAGATGATGTCTAAATTCAGGTGAGATATACTCAAGGTCTATTTTGGCTCTCATGGATTTGCTCTGATTTTCTTCAGCTTCAACTTGAATTTACATATGATCAATTGATTATTTTGCAGTTGGCGTCTGGCCTTGTTCTTACTTATGATATTGAGCTTCTCCATTGTCTCTTTCCACAGATGTAGGCAGTTTGATTCCTGTGTATTCCACCTGGCAAGGTCCACATGAAGAGTAGCCATTTATGTTATTGAAAAAAGTATTTGCAATGAAGAAGTTGTTGGTCTTGCAAAATTCTATGATACAATCTCCGGCATAGTTTTTAACACAAAGGCCATATTTTCCAATTACAGATCCTTCTTTGTTTCCAACTTCCGCCTTCCAATCACCAGTAATTATCAATGCATCTTGATTTCATGTTTGATAATCAAACTGCAGAAGTTGACGAAAACCTTCAGTCTCTTCATCTGTGGCCTTAGTGGTTGATGTGTTAATTTGAATAATGTTTGTATTACTGATCTTCCTTGTAGGAGTATGGATATTATTCTATTACTGAGATCTTTTTACTTCAAGATAAATCTTGAAATGTTCTTTTTTGACGATGAATATTACACCATTCCTCTTTAATTTGTCATTCCTGGTATAGTAGACCATATGATTGTCCAATTAAAAATGGCCAATTCCAGTCCATTTCTGTTCACTAATGCCTAGGATATTGATCTTCATGCATTCCATTTCATTTTTGACAACTTCCAAATTTCCTAGATTCTTACTTCATACATTCCACATACTGGTTATTAATGGATGTTTACAGCTATTTCTTCTCATTTTGAGTCATACCATATCAGCAAATGAAGGTCCTGAAAGCTTGACTCCATTCATGTCACTTAGAGGAGGCAGCTCTTTCTCAATGGTATTTTGAATGCCTTCCTACCTGAGGGGCTCATCTTCTGGCACTGTATCGGACAATGTTCTGCTGCTATTCATAAGGTTTTCACTGGCCAGTTTTTTCAGAAGTAGACCACCAGATCCTTCTTCCTAGTCTGTCTTAGTCTGGAAGCTCTGCTGAAACCTGTCCAGCAAGGGTGACCATGCTGCTATTTGAAATACTGGTGTCAAAGCTTCCAGTATTACAGAAACATGTGAGCTACCACACTATGGACAAAATGTCAGATATGTGGTGTGTTATCTTCTGCCTGGACCAAGTTATCCACAACCCTGCTGGCATCCAAAAAGCTCTGTCCTAGCTCAGCAACCGCCAAAGGAATGCAACTGTGCCAGTGGAGTACCCAAGGCCCAAACCTGGGCCTCTGTAAGCCCCTTAGTATCCCTCCCCTCAGCCCCTAACCCAATATGACCCCCAGAGGGCCAACAGCAAAGGTGAGTTTACCAATCCCTACTTCTAGGATCCAGGCCTGATGGTGGAGGTGGTGGTGGGAGGGACTCCCTTGGACTCTGCTGGGGTTAATCCCTTTCCCCCCAATGGTGGGAATGACCTCCCAGAAAACCAGAGCTGCTCCAGGAGGAATCATTGCCATATTCTCATGGCTCTGGATTCTTAGACCCTAAGCCCGAGGGCTCAGGCTCTCAGGGAGGATCCAGAGATAAAATGTTTTTATTAGGATTAGGTAAATGCTTACATATATGGGGTTAATGAAGACTGGTTTACCACTGTTTGGGAAGGCAGTTAAACATAGTAAAAAACAAAACAAAAACACCTAGAATGTGTACTCTGAAGTGTTGAAATAAAATTTGAGACATCCGTATGAACTCATCATTTAGACAGATAAAGATATTTTTTGTTTTGTTGTTGAATGTTCTTGAGGTGATTTTCAAGTCATAGCATCCCCATGTGACAGAATAAAACTGCCCCTTAGATTTTTCTGTGCTGTAATATTTATGGGAGCAGTTTTCCAGTCCTTCTTCTGCGGAGCCTCTGGGTGGGTTCAAATCGTCAACCTTTTGGTTAACAGCTGAGTGCTTAACTGTTGCACCACCAGGCTTTTTAGATACAGATATAAGTATAAGCATATTACGAGTCTGTCCAGTAAGAGGTCATGGATCACAACTGCACTTGATGCCTCGTCCTCTTTTCTGAAACCCATATCCACAAAATAGGAACTAGGGAATCTAGCTAATACTAAGGCTGAGCCAGAAAAATGCTCCTAGCTTAGTCATCCTGTGGTGCCACACAATAAGGAAGTGCTCAAAGAATCACAGAGCTAAGTCAGAAGGACATAGGTGTCAGTCACATACATACAAAGAGAACAAAGAGCCAGAGAAAATGTTGAAGCAGGAAAAATAAAAACAATGGGTGAAAGTGAGTAAAGTGACAAGAGTATGCAGGAGTTCACTGCGCTAGTCTTGAAACTTTTCTTTAAATGTGAAATTAAAACAAAATTACACAGAAGAATTGATAACAAGAACTCAAAGACATACACCAATGTTCATTTGGCTATTCACAATAACCAAAACATGGAAACAACATGTGTCAATCAACAGATAAATGGATAAACAGAATTTTGTGTATTCATACAATGGAATATTATTCAGTCATAAAGAGAAATGAAGGTTTGATACATGCTACGCATGACATGGGTGAAACCTGAAAATATGCTAAATAAAATAAGAGAGGCACGAAAGGACAAATATTTTGTATGATTCCACGTATGAGAAATATCTAGAGTAGGCAAATGCATAGAGACGAAAGTAGATTAGAGATTACCAGGGGCTTGTGAGAGGGGAGGATCGGAAGTTATTACTTAATGGGTAGCGAGTTTCTCTTTGAGGTGATGAAATATCTTGGAAATGGATAGTGGTGGTGGTTGCATAACATTGTGAATCTAATTAATGTCACTGAGTTGTATACTTAAAGATGGTTAAAATGGAAAATTTTATGTCACATAAATTTTATTATAATAAAACTAAAAATAAATGAAATGTAACAAAAAATATTTTCATGGAAGTCTTATAAATGCTTGGGAACCACTGGACTGTTTTATCCAACATATAAGAACCTACCCTGTGAAATTCTTTTAACACTTATTTCATAATGACTGTCTCTCTCCTGCCTCTGGATCACCACTTGCCCCTTCAGAATCCACCTAAATGACTTTCTTCTTCATGAGGAAGTCACTGACCACCTGAGTCTAAAAAGCATTCCTTGACCACCACCTTTACAACTTGCTGAATGTACCACTGGGGTTTAATTTACTAAATGCTTCCCTTTATTACACCCGTTTTTTGGTATGTCTTTCTGTTTTAAACATTTGAAGCCCTACAAGGTAAAAATATTATTTCTACTTTTTGTCAGCTACACATCTAATTGCATTCCTTGAGCTAACCAGGGGCTTAATATTTTCAATTCAATTGTTTTTACTCTGAAAAATATATCTCAGTGAAAGCCTGGCTTTAAAAGATATTTAATTTTGCCTGGATGTTTATGCTTTTATTTTTAAGGTTATCTGAATAAAGCCACTCAGGCTTCATTCCTTATGTTACAAAGTAAAGTTTTTGCATGGCTTGGGTTGAAATGCAAAGTTTTTGCAATCTAAACTCATTTTTTAAGTGCTGTGTTTTAACTTGTGAATTACTATAATAAATTCAAACATAAGTCAGTTCATGAACCTACACTTGCTACTCTCTCCTGAAAACAATAGTTGTTATTAGTTGCTGTCAAGTTGGCTGTGACTCATGATGACACCCTTATATAACAGAATGAGACTTGTATCGTCTTCACAGTCGTTGGTATGCAAGAGTCCATTGTTGTAGCCACAGTGTATTTTGAGTGCCTTCCATCTCAAGAGGGCTCTGGTAGGGCAGTGGTTAAGCATTTGGCTGCTAACCAAAAGGTCACCAGTTCAAATCCACCAGCCTCTCCTTGGAAACTCTATGGAGGCAGTTCTACCCTGTACTAAAGGGTTGCTATGAGTCCAAATCAACTTGACAGCAATGGGTTTTTTTCCAACCGTGGGGACTCATCTTCCAGAAGTATATCAGACAATATTCTCTTGTGATCCATAAGGTTTTCATTGGCTAATTTCGGAAACAGATTGCCAAGTCTTTCCTCCTAGCCTGTTTTAGTCTGGCACTCTACTGAAAGTTGCCAACCGTGGGTGCCCCTGCTGGTATTTGAAACACTGGCAGCATAGCTTCCAGCATCACAGCACCATGCAAGCCACCACAGCATGATGATAGACTGACAGATGGGTCGTAGCCTGAAAACAATAACTTCTACTATTCAGTCATTTTTTTTCTACTTTGACACTATTTTATTACATTTATCAATTTCAAGTTCTCCCCAGATGTAATGCAGTCTTGGTAGGCAGATACCATTTTTAGCTGGAAGCTTTTATCTGTGATGGGTTCTGAACTGAAAAAAAGGAGACCAAATGAACAGATGTGTTTAAACTCCAGGGCGCATCTGCTGAGCCCTAAGCAACCCTCTTGACAGACGAGCAATCTGCAGTGCACTGCTCATAAAACACCCATTTTGTGAATGAAATGATTTTAGTGGTACCCAAGGCCAGCACTCTGTCATCCTCTGCCAGTATTAAAATTAATGGGGAAATAAAAGTAAACAAAGCGGCGAGAGGGGCAAGATGGCGCTCTAGGCAGAAACACCACGCCGTCCCTCCACAGCAAAGATCCGAAAAACTAAGCCTAACAGAGAATCAACAATCCTGAAACCCTAGAACACCAAATGAAGAGATAAAGAACTCAGCCAAACACCAAACGGAGTGAGAATACTAAAAGAGAACGGAGAGCGAGGAGAGACTCAGGCAGAGATTCCTTACCAGCTAACGCAGCGCGGATCCACCATCTTGGATTCCTATCGGAGACCAGCAAACGGGAGAGCAGCCTTGCAGAGCATCTGGTCGGAGACAGAACGACCGGTAAACTGCGGTGCGCGCTCTCCCACCACCCACCCCTCTCCGCCTCAGCTGGGGATCCCCTGCTTTCCGTGGCCAGGGTCTCTGGGCTGGGGGGTGCTGGTGCTTGGATTCCGCGCGCCTGGGCTGGCGGCTTTCTGGGAGCCGTTTGCTGGCAGCTAGCGAACCTTTCTCTGCCGCCTCCCCCTCCTTTTGCCTGGGTGCCTGGTTCCGAGTGCCGTCTCTGCTCTCTCCTGCGGGGCTGTAGGGCTGCGTGCGGGCGTGTGGCTGTTTCTGGGTCTGGGCTCCCGCGTGGGTGGGATCCCGGGGCCTTTGTTCGTTCACCCCTCTGCTTTCCGTGGCCGGGGTCCCTGGGCGGGGGGGCGGCGGTGCTTGGGTTCCGCGCGCCCGGGCTGGGGGCTTTCTGGGAGCCGTTTGCTGGCACCTAGCGGACCTTTTTCTGCCGCCTCCCCCTCCTTTTGCCTGGGTGCCTGGTTCCGAGGGCCGTCTCTGCTCTCTCCTGCGGGGCTGTAGGGCTGCGTTCGGGCGTGTGGCTGTTTCCAGGTCTGGGCTCCCGCGCGGGTGGGATCCTGGGGCCTTTGTTCGTTGGCCCCTCTGCTTCCCGTGGCCACGGTCACTTAACCCCGAGACTATCGGCTTCTTGGAATTCGCGCCCCTGAGTGGGGGCTCTCTGGGTCCCATTTGTAGGCACTGACTGCTGGTGTTGCCCTTTTTTTTTTTTTCTCAATTTTATTTTTCTTCCTTTTTTGATTAGTTTTGTCATATTTTACCTCTTTTTCTCTTTTGTCTTTCTTCATTGCTTAATTTCTTGTCCCTCTATCTCTTCCTTCTCTTTCTGATCCCTGAATACCAGGCGATGTATGCCTCTGTACCTTCTGGCCAGGCTGAGGTGTGAAAATTGAGACCGACTCCCCCAGACCTCATAGCTGCATCGGTGCGATCCCTGGGAACTTTACAGTTTTTTAACTTTTCTGATTTTCATTTGGTCATTCTTTCCTTTTCTTTCTCTTCCCCCTTCTGGTTTCCTCCATCCCATAGTCTCTCATCTGTACATTCCAACGACAAACTCCCCTAGCATTCTTTTATGTTTGTACGCTTTTTGCTCCTCCTCCTCTCTCCTCTCTCCCATATCCAGCTTAGCTTCACACATAACCATCTTCCCGCTGCACCCTACCTACCTGCACCGTGCACTAGACATCACATCACCAAGCGGTGCAGGCACGCCCTATTGGAACCTGCCCAGCACTGACTACCGACCGTCCTGGTGGCTGCGGTGAGTGCCACAAGCAACCCATCCCAGTGGCTCCTCCTCAACTAGATCTGCCCAGCTGTACCACAAGAACGAAAAAAAAAAAAAAAATCTACAATCAATAAACGAGAGAAATATCTACTGAATGCCCCGAAAACAGCAAACAATATCAAAACATTTACAAAAACAAGACAAGATGGCTCCAATAGGCGTCCAAATTAAAACACCAGATAACTCTCCTGTGGAAGAAAATGCACTAGAAGTACCTGATATGGAACTCAAATCACTAATACTCGGAATTTTCCAAGAACTGAGGCGAAAAGCTGACAAACATGAGGAAAAAATAGACAAATTTATGGAAAATACAGACAAAAAATTGGAAGAATTCAGGAAGATGATGCAAGGACAAAATGCCAAAATAAATTCACAACTCGAAATTATACAAAAACAACAATTAGAAATCCAAAAGATAAACAACAAGATTTCAGAAATGGACGGTGTCATAGAAGGGCTGAGAAGTAGATTTGAAACCATGGAAGACAGGATCAGTGGAACTGAAGACAAACACTTGGATACAACTCTGTTTCAGGAAAACTCAGAAAAAAGAACAAAGAAAAATGAAGAGACCCTGAGAGTTATGTGGGACACAATTAAAAGCAAAAACTTACGAGTGATTGGCATACCAGAACAGGGGAAGAAAACAGAAAACACAGAGAGGATCATTGAGGAACTGCTGACAGAAAACTTTCCCAATATCATGAAAGATGAAAAGCTGGTCATCCAAGAAGCTCAACGAACCCCATATAGAATAGACCCCAAAAGAAAATCACCAAGACATATCATATTCACACTCGCTAAAACTAAAGACAAACAAAGAATCCTGAGAGCAGCTCGGGAAAAACAAGAAGTCACATACAGAGGAGAAACAATAAGACTAAGCTCAGATTATTCAGCAGAAACCATGCAGGCAAGAAGGCAATGGGATGACATATATAAAATCTTGAAAGAAAAAAATTGTCAGCGAAGAATAATGTACCCTGCAAAACTCTCATTCAGGTTTGATGGTGAAATTAGGTCATTTCCAGATAAACAGAAACTAAAGGAATATGCAAAAGTCAAACCAAACTTACAAGAATTATTAAAGGGAGTTCTTCGATCTGAGGACAAACAGCTTAAGCCCTCAGGCAGGACCTAGGACCTAGGATGCAGGTTAACATGAACCAGATACCATTCTAGGAACTGAACTACAGACGACTTTCCAAAAACAAAAGATATACAACAGGGAATCAGAGAAATCAATCAAAGGATGACAACAACATCAAAACAATGAAAGAGGGAACAAACGGCATAGGTATAGAACCTTCTAAAGGAGAAGAAGGCAAGGCGATACCAAGTAACGGTAGACTGCTTCAAAATTATAAAGATAAGGGTAAAATTCATGGTAACCACAAAAAAAGTTAACAAACCAACTCATAAAAATAAAGACGAAAAACATAAAGTCTCAACAAAACCAAAACCTACAAAAACAAAAGAAATGAACACAAAATCCACAAACAAAAGGAACTCAGCACAAGAGAGTAAGAAGAACAAAGAAAACTTCAGCATCACAAAAAAAAGCACTACAAAATGACAGCAACAAACTCACATCTATCAATAATTACACTGAACGTAAATGGACTCAATGCACCCATAAAGCGACGGAGAGTGGCAGAATGGATAAGAAAACAGGATCCATCTATTTGCTGTCTACAAGAGACACGTCTTAGAAACAAAGATGTGAATTTATTAAAAATCAAAGGTTGGAAAAAAATATATCAAGCTAACAACTCTCAAAAAAGAGCAGGAGTGGCAATTCTAATCTCAGATAAAATAGACTTTAAAACAAAATCTACCATAAAAGACAAAGAAGGACACTATATAATGATTAAGGGGATGATCCATCATGAAGACATAACCATAATAAATATCTATGCACCCAATGACAGGGCTCCAAAATACATAAAAAAAACTCTAACAGCACTGAAAAGAGAAATTGACAGTTCCACAATAATAGTAGGAGACTTCAACACACCACTCTCAGTAAAGGACAGAACAACTAAAAAGAAACTTAGCAAAGATACAGAAGACCTAAAGGACACAATCAGCCAACTGGACCTCATAGACATATATAGAACACTCCATCCAACCGCTGCAAAGTACACATTCTTTTCCAATGCACATGGAACGTTCTCCAGAATAGACCACATCTTAGGCCACAGAGCAATCCTCAACAAGATCCAAAATGCTGAGATAATTCACAGTATCTTCTCTGACCACAATGCCATCAAGGTAGAAATTAACACTAGAAAGAGCAAGGAAAAAAAATCAAACACATGGAAACTGAATAATAATCTGCTTACACATCAATGGGTAATAGAAGAAATCAGAGATGGAATTAAAAAAATCCTAGAATCAAATGAAAATGAAAACACATCATACCAAAAGCTTTGGGACACAGCAAAGGCAGTCCTCAGAGGACAATTTATAGCAATAGATGCACATATCAAAAAAGAAGAAAGGGACAAAATCAAAACATTAACTACAGAACTCAAACAAATAGAAAGAGAACAACAAAAAAAGCCTACAACCACCGGAAGAAAGGAAATAGTAAAGATCAGAGCAGAAATCAATGAAATAGAGAACAGAAAAACAATAGAAAGAATCAACAAAACTAAAAGTTGGTTCTTTGAAAGAATCAACAAAATCGACAAACCACTGGCCAGACTGACAAAAGAAAAACAGCAGAGGGCACAAATAACCCAAATAAGAAATGAAATGGGGGACATTACAACAGACCCAACTGTAATGAAAAGGATTATAACAGAATATTATGAAAGACTATATTCCAACAAATTTGAAAACCTAGAGGAAATGGATAAATTTCTAGAAACATACGGCCTACCCAAACTACAACAAAGTGATATTGAAAATCTGAACAGACCCATAACAAGAGAAGAGATTGAAAAGGTAATAAAAAAACTCCCAACCAAAAAAAGCCCTGGCCCAGATGGCTTCACTGGAGAATTCTACAAAACATTTACAGAAGAGCTCGTACCAGTTCTACTCAAGTTATTTCAGAGCATAGAAGAGGAAGCAACACTTCCAAATTCATTCTATGAAGCCAGCATAACGCTGATACCAAAACCAGGCAAAGACATCACAAAAAAAGAAAATTACAGACCAATATCTCTCATGAATATAGATGCAAAAATTCTGAACAAAATTTTAGCCAATAGAATTCAGTATCATATCAAAAAAATAATACACCACGACCAAGTAGGATTCATACCAGGTATGCAAGGATGGTTTAACATTAGAAAATCCATCAACGTAATCCACCACATAAATTAAAGGAAAGAAAAAAATCACATGATTATCTCAGTTGATGCAGAAAAGGCATTTGACAAAGTCCAACACCCATTCCTGATAAAAGCTCTCAATCAAATAGGTATAGAAGGGAAATTTCTCAACATCATAAAGGGCATCTATGCAAAACCAACAGCCAACATCATTCTTAATGGAGAAAGGCTGAAAACATTCCCCCTGAAAACAGGAACAAGACAAGGATGCCCTTTATCACCACTCCTATTTAACATTGTGCTGGAAGTTCTCGCTAGAGCAGTAAGGCAAGAGAAAGAAATAAAGGGCATCCAAATTGGTAATGAAGAAGTTAAACTCTCCCTGTTTGCAGATGATATGATACTATACATAGAAAACCCTAAAGACTCCACGAGAAATTTACTGGAACTAATAGAAAGATTCAGCAGAGAAGCAGGATACAAGATAAACATTCAAAAATCATTTGGATTCCTATACACCAGTAAAGAGAACGATGAAAAGGAGATCAGGAAATCAATACCATTTTCAATAGCCCCTAAAAAGATAAAATACTTAGGAATAAATCTGACCAGGAATATAAAAGACCTATACAAAGAAAACTACAAAACACTGCTGCATGAAACCCAAAGGGATCTACATAAATGGAAAAACATACCATGCTCATGGATAGGCAGACTCAACATTGTGAAAATGGCAATTCTACCTAAAGCAATTTACAAATACAATGCAATTCCGATACAAATACCAACAACATTCTTCAAAGAGATGGAAAAACTAATTATTAACTTTATATGGAAAGGGAAGAAACCCCGAATAAGTAAAGCACTACTGAAGAAGAAGAATAAAGTTGGAGGACTCACACTACCTGACTTGAGAACCTACTATACAGCTACAGTACTCAAAACAGCCTGGTACTGGTACAACAACAGAGACATTGACCAATGGAACAGAATTGAGAACTCAGATGTAAATCCATCCACCTACGGTCACCTGATTTTTGACAAGGGCCCAAAATACATCAAATGGGGAAAAGACAGTCTTTTTAACAAATGGTGCTGGCAAAACTGGATATCCATTTGTAGAAAAATGAAACAGGACCCATACCACACACCATATACAAAAACTACTTCAAAATGGATCAAAGACCTGAATATAAAGCCTCAAACTATAAAATTCATAGAAGAAAAAATAGGACCAACACTTCAGACCTTAATACATGGCATTAACAGGATACAAACCATAAACATCAACACAAAAAACCCAACAGATAAACTAGATAATTGGGATATTCTAAAAATCAAACATCTATGCTCTTCAAAAGATTTCACCAAAAGAGTTAAAAGAGAACCTACAGACTGGGAAAAAATTTTTGGACAGTACAAGTCAGACAAAGGTCTAATCTCCATAATCTACAAGAAAATCCAACACCTCTACAACAAAAAGACAATCAATCCTATCAAAAAATGGGCAAAGGAAATGAACAGACACTTCACCAAGGAAGACATTCAAATGGCCAACAGACACATGAGGAAATGCTCGCGATCACTAGCCATTAGAGAAATGCAAATTAAAACCACAATGAGATACCATCTCACCCCGGCATTACTGGCACGAATCAAAAACACTGGAAATAACAAATGTTGGAGGGGCTGCGGGGAGATGGGAACTCTTATACACTGCTGGTGGGAATGCAAAATGATACAGCCATTTTGGAAAATGATATGGCGTTTCCTCAGAAAGCTAGAAATAGACGTACCATTCGATCCAGCAATCCCACTCCTAGGAATATATCCTAGAGAAATAAGAGTCATCACTCGAATAGACATATGCACACCTATGTTCATGGCAGCATTATTCACAATAGCAAAACGATGGAAACAACCTCGATGTCCATCAACAGACGAATGGATACACAAACTATGGTACATACACACAATGGAGTACTATGCAACGAGAAAGAACAATGAATCGGTGAACCATCTCATAACATGGATGAAACTGGAGGACATCATGCTGAGTGAAATAAGTCAATCACAAAAGGACAAATATTGTATGAGACCTCTATTGTAAAAACCCATGAAAAAATTCACGTGCAAAATGTAACAATCCTTGTTGGTTACCAGGGATGGGGGGGGGGAATACTAAATAGGTAATAGGTAAGTGGTAACTTGGGTGAGAGATGAGATAGTACATAGTACAGGGGAAACTAACACAACCTGCACAAGGAAAGGTCATGGAGGCCCTATAGACACATCCAAACCCCCCGAGGGACTGAGTTGTTGGACGGAGGGCTCTGGGGACCATGATCTCGGGGAACATCTAGCTCAATTGGCATGACACTACTTATAAAGATAATGCTCTACATTCTACCTTGGTGAGTAGTGTCTGGGGTCTTAAAAGCCTATGAGCGGCCATCTAAGATACTCCACTGATCTCATCCCTTCGGGAACAAGGGAGAACGAAGAGAACAGGATACAAGGAAAAGATTAGTCCGAAGGACTAATGGTCCACAGCTACCAAGGCCTCCACGGGACTGAGCCCAGTACAGCTGGATGGTGCCCGGCTACCACCAATGACTCCTCTGACCAGGATCACAACAGAGGGTTCTGGGCAGAGCTGGAGTAGGATGTAGAGTATAATTTTAACTCCCAAAAAAAAAAAAAAAAAAGAACAGATATACTGGCCTAAAGAATACTAGAGAAACCTCGAGAGTGTGGCCCCCAGACACCCTTTCAGCTCAGAGGGGAAGTTACCTTCAAGGTTCGATGTTAAGCCTGGGAATGGACACCCCAGTAAAACTAAATGGGACTAACGATGTACAGGAGTCCGGTGACAAGGGCCAGAAGGCAGAGGGAGAGTAGGAAACTGATGATAAGGAACACATATTGAATAAGGACACTGTCGATGTATTGTGAGATTGTTGACCACTGCTATAGGGCAACATTTGTAGTAACTATTAAATGGGAGGCTGTTTTGTCCTGTAAGCCTTCATCTTGGGCGAGAATGGCAGCACAATTGGAAGAGCATAGTCAATATCACTTAAATGTGTAAGTAAAAAGTTTTGAAATGGTGTTTAAATAAAATAAAAATAAATAAATAAACAAATAAATAAATAAACAAATGAGACTAAAGAGGTACAATAGTCCACTGACAAGGTCCAGAAGACAGAAGGGGACAAGGAAGCCCCCTGGTGATAGGGAACACAAGGTGGAGTAAGGATATTCTTGATGTGCTGTGAGATTGTTAACCATTGTCATAGGGCAACATGTGTAGTAACTGTTAAATGAATAACTATTTTTTCTGTAAGCCTTCATCTTAAGTGAGAATAACAGCACAGTTGGAAGAGCGTAGTCAATGTCACTGAACTGTGAATGTAGAAATTTTTGAAACGGTGTATCTTTGGCCATCTGTAATTTTCATCAAAAAAAAAGGTTGAGAATTTAGAGGCTTAATACGTTGTGGGGTTGTTAACCAATGTCAAAAAACAACATGTGTACTACTATTTCATGAGAAACTATTTGCTCTGTAAGCTTTCACCTGAAGTACAATAAAATATATATTAAAAAAAAAAAAAAAAAGTAAACAAAGCATCTTTCCTTCCTGTGTTTCCAAAAATTTATCAGCATGTTTGAACATCTAACTCTAGAGCAAACAAACATAGTTTTATTATAATTGCACTTAAATCTTGACGGAAACAGCAGCCCCTCATCAAATAACTTTTCCTTTGTAGGATTGTACATCTAGGCTTACAGCTGAGCTCTAGTCTACGCTTCAGGTAGAACACAGGTGTTTGTTTTAGAAGCAATTTTATCCTTCAGATATACTTAATTTCACATGCTAATATTATCAGTTCTGGCTCCCTAGACTCCTTCAAAACTTCTATCCCATGAATTTCATCTTCCTAAACCCAAACTTCATTTTATTTCTGTCACTGCTAGGCATGGTATGGGACTTCACCTCTCACTTTTGTTTCTTTCACATATTTAATAAATAACCATTTAATGAACTCCCCTTATAGTCTTGGCATAGTGTTAACTGCTGGTGAGACAAACAAAAAACACAGTTGGAGAGCCCGGCAAGATGGCACTCTAGGCAGAAGGACCACGCCGTCCCTCCACAGCAAAGATCCAAAAAACTAAGCCAAACAGAGAATCAGCAATCCTGAAACCCTAGAACATCAAATGAAGAGAGAAAGAACTCAGCCAAACACCAAACGGAGTGAGAATACTGAAAGAGAACGGTGAGCAAGGAGAGACTCATGCAGAGATCCCCTACCAGCTAACGCAGCACGGCTCAACCCTGTTGGACTCCTATCGGAGACCAGCAAATGGGATAACGGGAGAGCAGCCTCGTGGAGTGTCCAGTGGGAGATGGAACAACCGTCTCTCATCTGTCCATTCCAATGACAAGCTCCCCTAGCATTCTTTTATGTTTGTATACTTTTCGCTCCTGCTCCTCTCTCCTCTCTCCCATATCCAGCTTAGCTTCACACATAACCATCTCCCTGCTGCATCCTGCCTACCTGCACCGTGCACTTGACATCACACCACCAAGCTGTGCAGGCACGCCCTATTGGAACCTGCCCAGCACTGACTACCGACCGTCCTGGTGGCTGTGGTGAGTGCCACAAACAACCCATCCCAGTGGCTCCTCTTCAGCTAGACCTGCCCAGCTGCACCACAAGGACGAAACAAAAAACATCTACAATCAATAAAAGAAAGAAATATCTACTAAATGCCCTGATAACAGCAAACAATATCAAAACATTTACAAAAACAAGAAAAGATGGCTCCAATAGGCATCCAAATTAAAACACCAGATAACTCTCCTGTGGAAGAAAATGCACTAGAAGTACCTGATAGGGAACTCAAATCACTAATACTCGGAATTTTCCAAGAACTGAGGCAAAAAGCTGACAAACATGAGGAAAAATAGACAAATTTATGGAAAATACAGACAAAAAATTGGAAGAATTCAGGAAGATGATGCAGGAACAAAATGCCAAAATAAATTCACTACTCGAAATTATACAAAAACAACAATTAGAAATCCAAAAGATAAACAACAAGATTTCAGAAATGGACGGTGTCATAGAACGGCTGAGAAGTAGATTTGAAACCGTGGAAGACAGGATCAGTGGAACTGAAGACAAACACTTGGATACAACTCTGTTTGAGGAACTCTCAGAAAAAAGAACAAAGAAAAATGAAGAGACCCTGAGAGGTGTGTGGGACACAATTAAAAGGAAAAACTTACGAGTGATTGGCATCCCAGAACAGGGGGAGAAAACAGAAAACACAGAGAGGATCATTGAGGAACTGCTGACAGAAAACTTTCCCAATATCATGAAAGATGAAAAGCTGGCCATCCAAGAAACTCAACGAACCCCATATAGAAGAGACCCCAAAAGAAAATCACCAAGACATATCATATTCACACTCGCCAAAACTAAAGACAAACAAAGAATCCTGAGAGCAGCTCGTGAAAAACAAGAAGTCACATACAGAGGAGAAACAATAAGACTAAGCTCAGATTATTCAGCAGAAACCATGCAGGCAAGAAGGCAGTGGGATGACATATATAAAATCTTGAAAGAAAAAAATTGTCAGCCAAGAATAATGTATCCTGCAAAACTCTCGTTCAAATTTGATGGTGAAATTAGGTCATTTCCAGATAGACAGAAACTAAGGGAATATGCAAAAGTCAAACCAAACTTACAAGAATTATTAAAGGGAGTTCTTCGATCTAAGGACAAACAGCTTCAGCCCTCAGGCAGGACCTAGGACCTAGAACGCAGGTTCATACGAACCAGATACGATTTTAGGAAATGAACTCTCGAGGACTATCCAAAACCAAAAGAAATACAACAGGGAATCAGAGCAATCAATCAAAGGATGACAACAACATCAAAACAATGAAAGAGGGAACAAACGGCATACGTATAGAACCTTCTAACAGAGAGGAAGGCAAGGTGATAACAAATACAGGTAGACTGTTTCAAACTTATAAAGATAAGGGTAAAATTCATGGCAACCACAAAGAAAGTTAACAAACCAACTCACAAAAATAAAGACGAAAAACATAAAGTCTCAACAAAAACAAAAGAAATGAACACAAAATCCACAAATGAAAGTAACTCAGCACAAGAGAGTAAGAAGAACAAAGAAAACTTCAGCACCACAAAAAAAAGCACTACAAAATGACAGCAACAAACTTCCATCTATCAATAATTACACTGAATGTAAATGGTCTCAGTGCACCCATAAAGAGACGGAGAGTGGCAGAATGGATAAGAAAACAGGATAAATCAATATGCTGTCTACAAGAGACACACCTTAGAAACAAAGATGTGAATTTATTAAAAATCAAAGGTTGGAAAAAAACATATCAAGCTAACAACTACCAAAAAAGAGCAGGAGTCTAGTCCTAATCTCAGATAAAGTAGACTTTAAAACAAAATCTACCATAAAAGACAAAGAAGGACACTATATGATAATTAAGGGGATGATCCATCATGAAGACATCACCATAATAAACATCTACGCACCCAATGACAGGGCTCCAAGATACATAAAACAAACTCTTACATCACTGAAAAGAGAAATTGACAGTTCCACCATAATAGTAGGAGACTTCAACACACCACTCTCAGTAAAGGACAGAACAACTAAAAAGAAACTCAGCAAAGATACAGAAGACCTAAAGGACATAATCAGCCAACTGGACCTCATAGACATATATAGAACAATCCATCCAACTGCTACAAAGTACACATTCTTTTCCAATGCACATGGAACGTTCTCCAGAATAGACCACATCTTAGGCCACAGAGAAATCCTCAACAAGATCCAAAACGTTGAGATAATTCACACTATCTTCTCTGACCACAATGCCATCAAGGTAGAAATTAACACTAGAAAGAGCAAGGAAAAAAAATCAAACACATAGAAATAGAATAATACTCTGCTTACACATCAATGGGTAATAGAAGAAATCAGAGATGGAATTAAAAAATTCCTAGACTCAAATGAGAATAAAAACACATCATACCAAAACCTGTGGGACACAGCAAAGGTAGAGCTCAGAGGACAATTTATAGCAATAGATGCACATATCAAAAAAGAAGACAGGGACAAAATCAAAACATTAACTACAGAACTCAAACAAATAGAAAGAGAACAGCAAAAAAGCCTACAACCACCGGAAGAAAGGAGATAGTAAATATCAGAGCAGAAATAAATGAAATAGAGAACAGAAAAACAATAGAAAGAATCAACAAAACCAAAAGTTGGTTCTTTGAAAGAATCAACAAAATCGACAAACCACTGGCCAGACTGACAAAAGAAAAACAGCAGAGGGCACAAATAACCCAAATAAGAAATGAAATGGGGGACATTACAACAGACCCAACCGAAATAAAAAGGATTATAACAGAACATTATGAAAAACTATATTCGAACAAATTTGAAAAGCTAGAGGAAATGGATAAATTTCTAGAAACACACGGCCTACCAAAACTACAACATAGTGATATTGAAAATCTGAACAGACCCATAACAGGAGAAGAGATTGAAAAGGTACTAAAAAAACTCCCAACAAAAAAATCCCTGGCCCAGATGGCTTCACTGGAGAATTCTACAAAACATTTACAGAAGAGCTTGTACCAGTTCTACTCAAGCTATTTCAGAGCATAGAAGAGGAAGCAACACTTCCAAATTCATTCTATGAAGCCAGCATAACACTGATAACAAAACCAGGCAAACACATCACAGAAAAAGAAAATTACAGACCAATATCTCTCATGAATATAGATGCAAAAATTCTGAACAAAATTCTAGCCAATAGAATTCAGCATCATATCAAAAAAATAATACACCACGACCAAGTAGGATTCATACCAGGTATGCAAGGATGGTTTAACATTAGAAAATCCATCAACGTAATTCACCACATAAATAAAAGGAAAGAAAAAAATCACATGATCATCTGAATTGATGCAGAAAAGGCATTTGACAAAGTCCAACACCCATTCCTGATAAAAGCTCTCAATAAAATAGGTATAGAAGGGAAATTTCTCAACATAATAAAGGGCATCTATGCAAAACCAACAGCGAACATCATTCTTAATGGAGAGAGGCTGAAAACATTCCCCTTGAAAACAGGAACAAGACAAGGATTCCCTTTATCACCACTCCTATTTAACATTGTGCTGGAAGTTCTAGCTAGAGCAATAAGGCAAGAGAAGGAAATAAAGGGCATCCAAATTGGTAATGAAGAAGTTAAACTCTCCCTGTTTGCAGATGATATGATACTATACATAGAAAATCCTAAAGACTCCATGAGAAATCTACTGGAACTAATAGAATTATTCAGCAGACTAGCAGGATACAAGATCAACATTCAAAAATCAGTTGGATTCCTATACACTAGTAAAGAGAACGATGAAAATGAGATCAGGAAATCAATACCATTTTCAATAGCCCCTAAAAAGATAAAATACTTAGGAATAAATCCGACCAGGGATGTAAAAGACCTATACAAAGAAAACTACAAAATACTGCTGCATGAAACCCAAAGGGATCTACATAAATGGAAAAACATACCATGCTCATGGATAGGCAGACTCAACATTGTGAAAATGGCAATTCTACATAAAGCAATTTACAAATACAATGCAATCCTGGTCAAAATACAAACAACATTCTTCAAAGAGATGGAAAAACTCATTATTAACTTTATATGGAAAGGGAAGAAGCCCCGAATAAGTAAAGCACTACTGAAGAAGAAGAATAAAGTTGGAGGACTCACACTACCTGACTTGAGAACCTACTATACAGCTACAGTAGTCAAAACAGCCTGCTACTGGTACAACAACAGAGACATTGACCAATGGAACAGAATTGAGAACTCAGATGGAAATCCATCCACCTACGGTAACCTGATTTTTGACAAGGGCCCAAAGTCCATCAAATGGGGAAAAGACATTCTTTTTAACAAATGGTGCTGACAAAACTGGATATCCATTTGCAGAAAAATGAAACAGGACCCATACCTCACACCATATACAAAAACTACTTCAAAATGGATCAAAGACCTGAATATAAAGCCTAAAACTATAAAGTTCATAGAAGAAAAAATAGGACCAACACTTCAGGCCTTAATACATGGCATTAATAGGATACAAACCATAAACATCAACACACAAAACCCAATAGATAAACTAGATAACTGGGATCTTCTAAAAATCAAACACCTATGCTCTTCAAAGGCTTCACCAAAAGAGCCAAAACAGAACCTACAGACTGGGAAAAAATTTTTGGACAGTACAAGTCAGACAAAGGTCTTATCTCCATAATCTACAAGAAAATCCAACACCTCTACAACAAAAAGACAAACAATCCTATCAAAAAATGGGCAAAGGAAATGAACAGACACTTCACCAAAGAAGACATTCAAATGGCCAACAGACATATGAGGAAATGCTTGCATTCACTAGCCATTAGAGAAATTCAAACTAAAACCCCAATAAGATACCATCTCACCCCGGCATTACTGGCATGAATCAAAAATACTGGAAATAACAAATGTTGGAGGGGCTGCGGGGAGATGGGAACTCTTATACACTGCTGGTGGGAATGCAAAATGATACAACCATTTTGGAAAATGATATGGCGTTTCCTCAGAAAGCTAGAAATAGACATATCATTCGATCCAGCAATCCCACTCCTAGGAATATATCCTAGAGAAATAAGAGTCGTCACTGGAATAGACATATGCACACCTATGTTCATGGCAGCATTGTTCACAATAGCAAAATGATGGAAACAACGTAGGTGCCCATCAACAGATGAATGGATAAACAAACTATGGTACATACACACAATGGAGTACTATGCAACGAGAAAGAACAACAATGAATCTGTGAACCATCTCATAACATGGATGAAACTGGAGGACATTATGCTGAGTGAAATAAGTCAATCACAAAAGGACAAATATTGTATGAGACCTCTATTGTAAAAACCCATGAAAAAATTCACATGCAAAATGTAACAATCCTTCTTGGTTACCAGGGATGGGAGGGGAGTGGGGGGGAATACTAAATAGGCAATAGATAAGTGGTATCTTAGGTGAGAGGTGAAACAGTACACAGTACAAGGGAAACTAACACAACCTGCACTAGGAAAGGTCATGGAGGCCCCATGGACACATCCAAACTCCCCGAGGGACTGAGTTGTTGGACAGAGGGCTCTGGGGACCATGGTCTCGGGGAAGATCTAGCTCAATTGGCATGACACTACTTATAAAGATAATGCTCTACATTCTACCTTGGTGAGTAGTGTCTGGGGTCTTAAAAGCCTGTGAGCGGCCATCTAAGATACTCCACTGGTCTCATCCCTTCGGGAGCAAGGGAGAATGAAGAGAACAGGATACAAGGAAAAGATTAGTCCGAAGGACTAATTGTCCACAGCTACCAAGACCTCCACCGGACTGAGTCCAGTACAGCTAGATGGTGCCCGGCTACCACCGCTGACTGCTCTGACCAGGATCACAACAGAGTGTTCTGGACAGAGCTGGAGAAGGATATAGAGCATAATTCTAACTCCTAAAAAAAAAAAAAAAAAAAAAAATACCAGATTTACTGGCCTGAAGGAGACTGGAGAAACCCTCAAGAGTGTGGCCCCCAGACACCCTTTCAGCTCAGAGGTGAAGTTACCTTCGAGGTTCACTGTTCAGCCTGGGAGTGGACAGCCCCGTAAAACTAAATGACACTAACGAGGTACAGGAGTCCAGTGACAAGGGCAGAAGGCAGAGGGGGAGTAGGAAGCTGATGATAAGGAACACAAGTTGAGTAGGGATACTGTTGATGTGTTGTGAGATTGTTAACCATTGTTATAGGACAACATTTGTAGTACTGTTAAATGGGAGGCTATTTTGTCCTGTAAGCCTTCATCTTGGGTGAGAATGGCAGCACAATTGGAAGAGCATAGTCAATGTCACTTAAATGTGTACGTAAAAAGTTTTGAAATGGTGTATCTTTGGCTATGTGTATTTTCACCAAAAAAAAAAAAAAGCTGAGAATTCAGAGGGTTAAAATGTTGTGGGGTTGTTAACCAAAGTCATAAAACAGCATGTGTACTACTGTTACATGAGAAACTGTTTGTTCTGTAAGCCTTCACCTGAAGTACAATAAAATATTTAAAAAAAAAACAAAAACACAGTTGCGAGATGCTCTTTGATAGTGTTTGCATGCATCTACGTCGCAGGCAGTATTGCCCAGTGGATAAAGGTGATGATAGGTTAGTGTCTTAAACAAAAAATACAGTTGTTATTGATGTGTTTAACTTGAGGTGTTTAGAGTTGCCGGGAAACGGTTAGATAGAAAGGTCTAGAACTGAGAAGAACTGGCAATGTAAAGTTGCAATTCATTTGCCTACAAGTAGTGATTGAAGTTAGAGAAGCATTAAAGATCTCCCAGCTCTAGAAAGGGTTGGAGAGTGAGGCAATAAAGGGCTAAGGATGGAATCCAGCTGATCGTGCATTGCACAGAAAATACAGTGAAGGCTGCTCCTCTACTTTTAGAATTTTAAAATTTCTTACAGAGGTTTTATGAAATTTGAAAATTAATTTTGAGTGTTTAGCCAGGTTTTAACAGCTTAGAACCTATTTGCCTCTCCTGAAATCTAAACCTATAATGGAAGACAATTTCAAGGAGTAAATTAATAGGAGTGATTGGAAGAGCAAGGTCTGGGAGTTCCCTGTGTGGCCCCCTCAGCCACATTCGCTGTATTGATCCTGGAGGTGGCAAAGAAAAGAAAAAAAGTTACCATAGAATTTAAAAAAAAAAAAGAAAAAATGCCATAGAATTACAAAAAAAAAAAAAAAAAACCAGTTGCTATCATGTTGATACTGACTCATGGTGATCCCCTGTGTTTTAGCATAGAACTACTCCATAGAGTTTTCAAGTCTGTGACCTTTTGGGAGCAGATAGCCGGTACTTTCTTACAAAGCACTTCTGGGTGGGTTGGAAATGCCAGTTTTTATGGTTAGTAGAGGAGTGCTTAACCAGAGACTCCTTCATTATAGAGTAAGTTTCTTCTAAAAAGTGGTATAAAATACAAACTCAAACTTTTGTCACTTTACCTTTTACCTTTATCCTCTTCAAAGCTTTTTTTTTTTAACTGCTAAGTCACAGTTCCCCTTCTCAAGTTTAACTTATCTTCTTAGATTCTCCTCTTGTCTTCTGCTGCAGGGAAGCTTAAGACAGACTATTTCTTTCTTCTCAGAAACCTCATTGCTAACATATTGACCTGGAAATGTCCCTGTTACAAACCAGGCCTGGGACTGGATTGAATCCCCAAGTACTGCTGGTACCAAGGAAAAGAAACCAGGCAGGTTTTTTTTCTTTTCTTCTTCTTCTTTTTTTAATAATGATTCATAAGGCTAATCACTAAAAGGAGGAGAAGATAATGAACACATTAAACATGGAACCGTGACAAAACTTAGAATGTTCTTAAATTACCAGCACTTCAGCTAACATCTCTGAAATCCATTTGAGCTAGTAAAAGGAAGACAATTCAGGCTTCACATTAAGCTTTCATTTTGGAGGGTGAGATTGCTACATTTTTCCCACCCTCAAACGTCTACTTCCAGCAGAGCAAAGTAAAGCGATCTTGGAGCCTCTGGCCACTACATCCACTATGTCTGAAAAAAAGATGCTACAATTAATCCTGATGATGAAAATTAGGCAAAATGAAGGATCTCTCTCCTTTTTAAAACCTGAAATTCAGAGGTAAGAATTTGATTTCCATCTTAAAATTTTTCATGAATCCAATATTCATATGGTTCAAGATTTATGTTCCTTGCTCAAGTTTTCATCTCAAGGAAAAATTGTAGGTGAGGTGAGATAGAGGTGCAATGAAGTGCAGGAACCAAATACATCATAAATATCACTTTGGAGAAGGGAATACTAGAGTGATCAGAGGAATAGAAATTCTTTAAACCTTCACAATTCACTTCCTATTTAGATTAAGGTATGCATAAATAAAAAATGATTGGTTGGGAGGTGTATACAATTCCTCAAATAACGGCAGTTAATTATTTCAACTAATTAAAACATGGTTGCAATAAAGTAGCAAGTGGATATACTTTTCTATGATGCACATTCTAGCCCTAAGTCAGTTCAGCTCAAACTCTATGCCTATCACCAAAATATCATTAATTGCAAGAAACCTAGGTGAAGGTATGACAATATAGGACCAAAGCACCATTAAAACATCACATGAAGCACCTGCCATAGGCAAAAACAAGCAAATAAAAACCCCAGAGTTCCTATTTACTGTGTCATTAATAGTAGTAGTACATCTTCATACGGTATTTATTTTATTCCATTCATTCTATGTTGAAATTTTGCCTATGTTTTCATCAAAAATAGTTTGCTGTAAAGTTTTTTTTTTTTTTTTTTTTTTTAGTAATAATGGTTAAATGCTTGTTAAACTAATAATATCTGGAAAGATTTAAAGCATTATTTTCATATTTATTTCTTGCTAAAACAAAACAAAGTCTATCACCCTATTGCTGCAAAAATTAGTTTGCTAGGTATACTTTATAGGACCAGAGATGGACTTTGATAAAGGAGTAATCCCTCTCGGTGATTTGTATTGGTCTCATTCTTCAGGTTTTCCCAGATCTTATTTTATCTTTAGAAAGACTCTAAAATCGGTCATTAAAAAGAGTGTGAAAAGCCACTAGATCTAGTTCTCTAGGGCAGCCTGCTTGCTTTCCCCTCAGGGAAATGAAGACTTCATGTGGCTGGTAAGGAATCATGCTCTTCCTTTTTTTAATTTTTTTCCCCATAGTGACTACATTTCCTCTTGTGGAGGGAAGAACTCAGTCTTTTCAGAAAGTGGCTGAACAAAGTAAGTAAGAATTTTGTTCCTGCCACCTCCTTGATTCTCCAATCCTTTTCAACTTTTTCTTAATGGATGTTTTTCTTTAAGCCATAATTCATCTGAAGCAGACCGTCCAAGTTCAAGCCAAGGTAGTAATTTCCTAAGGGGACTTGACTCTCAGGGAAATTCCAACACTACCACCAAAAAACTAATTTTAAACTTAATGTTCATTATAAATCATGCCTAAGAGGCCAAATGGGAGTCTTCCTTTGACCTATTAAAATCAAACCAACCAAAAAGAAACTGAAAGGTTGATTATCACGGGTGGAACTCAGAAGAAAATATCGTATCTCTGTTTATTTGACTCTATTCTGTAGTCATTGACTAAATCTGAAGTTTTCACTCAGATTCATTTATAATTTGTCAATAGTTTTATCAGGTGAATATTAAGAGCTTCCAAATCCTGTTCAGATTGCTACCAATAAGTGCGTTAGTGTTTAAAATAGCTAAAGAAAAAAAAAATCCCAAAATGTCTTTAGAGTTATTTCTAGGGTGAAATAAAGAACAGCAGATATTTTTTTTTTTTGGATGAGCCAGCATAATAGTTCCATAAAAGGAAATGGAAAATTCCAACCATTCATGAATCTAAAAGGAGGACAGCATCCTCCTCCAGAACACATTTGTAATTATGTGAATTCAAATCAGCACTTTATCTACCTTACCCTTCTGCAAACATTTCTTTCTTTGATTTTTCACCAAATATCTTTACTATAAAGAAATAATCAAGATAGACAAATTAAAGTACAAATATTTAATCGCTTAATTTTTCTTTTTTAGTAAAATTTCCCTTCAAGGAGATCAGCTAAAGGACAGTACATCAAATTAAGGTGCCTCCTAGATGCCTGCATCTTACCTAGCTTTAGAATCATGAGACACTTTAAAACTTCCCAAACTTAATTTAAGCATAGCTAGCATAAATCTCATTCTCATTTTAATTAGAAATACATATACTGACAGTTTGTAATTTTACATGTACAGATACAGATTAGATGGTTCCAATCACCAGGAAAAAACAATTATAGCAATGAATAAATGCTATATAAAAATGCATTAAAATAAACATGCTACATATTTTTATCTATTCATGTCTGTATTTGCAAGTGTATGCTTAAATACACATGGGAGGCAGTGACAGATTCTGAGGGCCAACATACCTAGGTTTCTACTTATTAATTATATACTCTTAGGAATGTCACTTAGTCTTTCTAATACTTATTTCCCAATATGCAGAATCTGGGCAATTCTAATGACTCTTTCATATGATTGTCTTGATGATTACATAAGATAATTGTGTATAAATGACCAACAAAGGCCCATAGAAGACAGTAGGTAAGAGCTTTCAACTATAGCTACAATTGAACTTAAATAGTTTTCAACACAATAGAGGATTTTTGAAGTGGGACTTCATTGAGAACTTTTAAAATCTGATACTAATAGGAATTTTTTTTGCCACTGTTATTTGTCTACTAAATATCCCTTCTCTTCATCTTACTTAATAATATTAAACTGATTTTTCTTTCATCTTTGGTGAAATTCCTTATTCAATGCTCAGGTGGAAATCCTAATTAACTTAAAACCAGCATGGTAGTATGATTACCTTTGCCAGTGATTTGCAAAGTCATATTTGCAGCAACGTAAATACGGCAAATGGCACCAGAAGACAAGTCTGTAGTGATTCTAAGAAAATTTTCTTCATTCTCAAGAAAGAGATTATCCTTTCCTCCTACAGACATTGTCAAAGTGGATGTGACAGCTGGAAGTGGTAAATACACCTTATGAACATGGGAGGGTGTCAGCTTGAGGAAAAAAAGTACAGGTGATGAGATCAAAGTACAAAGATTAAAGTAAGCTGAGTCTTAAGTTATGTCATAGAACCATGATTTCACCAACTGTGGAATAAATCTACCTCTCTATATTTTGTTATCACCACACATCTGTCAGTTTGTCATAATGTAGTGGTGTCTTAGGCTGGGTAATCTAGAGACACAAAACCAGTAATGCGTATAAATACATATATAGAGAGACTTTTATCAAAGAAATGGCTCACACGATTGTAGAGGCTGGAATGTCCCAAGTCTGTGGATTAGGAAAAGGCGATCAAGGTCCTTGTGAACTAAATTATGATATAGGGCTGGAGAGTTGATGTAGCCCTGAGATAGGCAAGTGAAGGTATATTGCTGGCCTTGCCAGCTGAAGGCAAATTGCTTCTGATGGTCCTTCAAAACAGGTACGGAGAAAAAGGCATTAGCCAAATAAAAGTTGCATACCAGGTACCAGGAGATTTATTAATTTGTTCAAGCAATGAAACTACATCTGGAACAGCAGCTGCAATTGAAGTCACCAACTGGTTAAGTTTTCAATAATCTGTCATTCTCCAAGACCCATCTGTTTTTTGCACAGGCCTAATAGGTGAGTTTGAATGGGGTTGTGGTGGAAATTAACACCCCTGCATCTTTAAAGTTCTTGATTATGGCAGTATTCTTTGCAATTCCTCCAGGAATGCAGTATTGCTTTTGGTTTACTATTTTCCTAGGTAGGGGCAGTTTTAATGGCTTCCACTTGGTATTTCCTACCATAATAGTCCTTACGCTATTTGTTAGGGATCCAGTGTGGGGGTTCTGCCAGGTGCTGAGTGTACGTATTCCAATTATGCACTCTGGAACTGGGGAAATCACTACAGGATGGGTTCAGGGATACACTGGACCTTCTGTGAGATGATATGAGCCAAGATTTCATTAATAAACTGACCTCCACATGTCCCCACTCTGACTGGTGGGCCACAGTGATATTTTGGGTCTCCTGGAATTAGTGTCATTTCAGAGTCAGTATCCAGTAATCCCTGAAAAGTTTTATTATTTCCTTTTCCCCAGAGAATAGTCACTCCTGTAAAGGGCCTTAGATCCCTTTGGGGAAGTATGGGAGAAAGATTAACAGTAAAAATTTTTGGCAGTGTGTTAGAGTCCTTCCTCAAAGGAACCCAGCCTCCAGTTCATTCAAGGAGTTGTGGGTCTTTAAACTCTCTCAAATCTGGGAATTGACTAAGGGACCATGACCCTTTATTCTCACGATTCGAGTTAGACTGCTGTTAACATAACCTAGAATTCATCTGTTTGTACAGATCAAGTAAATATTTAGATTTCCTATCTATTTCACTCCTAGGGACACCATGACTAAGTGGCCAGTGTCAGAAGTCCATTCAGATTACTGCTTTGACTTCACTGTCCATTACTGTAACCACGCCCACCTTGTCTTTGTTCACTGAGTACAGCCACTTGGCCCCTACTATCACAGGGTCCAATCAGTCCCATTGTAGTTAGGTGTCTTAATTCAGTTAGGTCCGTTCCCACTGTCAAATTGATTTACATAAAATAGCAGTCAAAGCAGTCTTCAAGGATGCTGGAGCTCCCTTCACAAATTTGTTCTGCACTGTTGTGGTAAAAGCTGTATCCTCTGGACACTCCATGTGTGGGTCTGTGGGTCTAACCTGATAAATCCACTCTGGCATGCCACTTTCCCTAAGCATTTGATACCTTCTTCTACAGTATACCAAGGCAGGTCTGGTATTTTAACTTGATTTAGTGTACGCTACCTCGTAATCCAGGCTTCAACAACCCAACCAAATTAACTATTAGATCTTTTCCTAACTTCTCAAGCTGAAACACTGAATGAACAATCTGTGCTTAGTGGACCCATATCAATAAACTCAGACTGATCCATCTTTATGTTCCTCACACCATTATCCCACACCCTTAATAGCCATCATCACACCTATTCCCTAGGTTTCTGTTTGTACATATTAGAAAAGTCAAGCAGTCCTTTTGGAGTGTAGTGTACATCCTCATGGATCACACTTTTGGGACTCACTGAGACTTAATTCTAGTTATAAGTCTAGAAGCCAGAATCCATAGTGTGGAATTGTTTTGAGAACATTCAACATTGTCTTGTAAAGTATCTGCCTCAGGCAATGACCCAGGCAAGGGCTCTTTAGAGGCAGCTGAGCTAGGGCTAATCTCATTAGATGGGAGTGGAAGGGCTAATGGTTTTTATGGGTGGGGTGTTTTTTTATTATTTTTATTTTTTTATTATACTTCAGGTGAAGGTATACCGAACAAATAATTTCTCATTAAACAGTCAGTACACATATTGTTTTATGACATTGGTTAACAATCCCACAACATGTAAACCCTCTCCCTTCTTGACATTTTTATTTTATTTTTTTTGGTGAAAATATACATAGACAAAGATACACCATTTCAAAAATTTCTACATGCACACTTCAGTGACATCGATTAAGTTCTTCCAGCTGTGCTGATATTCTCAGTTTAGATGAAGGTTTACAGAACAAAATAGTTACTCATTAAACAGCTAGTACACATGTTGCCCTATGACAATGGTTAACAACCCCACTACATGTCAACACTGTCCTTACTTAACCTTGAGTTCCCTATCACCAGTTTTACTGTCCCCTTCTGCCTTCTAGTCCTTGTCCCTGGACTGCTGTTCCTCATTTGTCCCATTTTTTTTATGGGGCTGCCCAATCCCCTGCTGAACGGTGAACCTTGGAAGTGACTTCACCACTGAGCTAAAAGGGTGTCTGGGGGCCACACTCTTGGTTTCTCCAGTCTCTTTCAGGCCAGTAGATCTGGTCTTTTTTTGTGTGTGTTAGAATTTTGTTCTACATCCTTCTCCAGTTCTGTCCAGGACCCTCTGTTGTGATCCCAATTAGAGCAGTCAGTGGTGGTCGCCGAGCAACGTCTAGCTCTTCTGGACTCAGTCTGGTGGAGGCCTTGGTAGCTGTGGTCCATTAGTGCTTTGGACTAATCTTTTCCTTGTATCCTGTTCTCTTCATTCTCCCTTGCTCCAGAAGGGGTGAGACCAGTGGAATATCTTAGATGGCTGCTCACAGGCTTTTAAGAACCCAGACGCTACTCACCAAGGTAAAATGTAGAACATTGTCTTTATAAATTGTGTTATGCTAATTGAGCAAGATGTTCCCGAGACCATGGTCCCCACAGCCCTCCACCCAGCAATTCAGTCCCTCAGGGAGTTTGGATGTGTCTAGGGAGCCTCCATGACCTTTCCTTGTAAAAGTTGTGCGGGTTTCCCCAGTATTGTGTACTGTCTCACCCTTCACCAAAGATACCACTTATCTATTGCCTATCTAGTATTCCCCCCACCCCTCCAGTCCCTCATAACCAACAAAGATTGTTACTTTTTCTGTGTAAACTTTTTCATGGGTTTTTACAATAGAGGTCTCATGCAATATTTGTCCTTCTGTGATTGACTTATTTCACTCAGCGTAATGTTCTCCAGTTTCATCCGTGTTATGAGATGCTTCACAGATTCATCACTGTTCTTTATCGTTGCAAAATACTCCATTGTGCGTATGTACCATAGTTTGTTTATCCATTCTTCTGTTGATGGGCATCTAGGTTGTTTCCATATTTTTGCTATTGAGAACAATGCTACCATGAACATAGGCGTGCATATGTCTATTCAAGTGATGACTGTTATTTCTCTAGGATATATTCCTAGGAGTGGGATTGCTGGATAGTATGGTATTTCTATTTCTAGCTTTCTAAGGAAGCGCCATATCATTTTCCAAATGAATGTATCATTTTGCATTCCCACCAGCAGTGCATAAGAGTTCTGATCTCCCCGCAGCCCCTCCAACATTTGTTATTCCCTAATACACGGCATTAACAGGATACAAACCATAAACATCAACACACAAACCCCAGAAAATAAGCTAGATAACTGGGATCTTCTAAAAATCAAACACCTATGCTCTTCTTGTAGATTATGGACATTAGACATTTGTCTGACTTGTACGGCATTTGGCGGACTTTGGGCCCTTGTCGAAGATCAGGTGACCTTAGGTGGATGAATTTTCATCTGGGTTCTCAATTCTGTTCCATTGGTCAATGTATTTGTCACTGTACCAATACCAGTCTGTTCTGATTACTGTAGCTGTATAGTAGGTTCTGAGGTCAGGTAGTGTGAGTCCAACAACTTTATTCTTCTTCTTTAATAGTGCTTTACTTATTTGGGGCTTCTTCCCTATCCATATAAAGTTAATGATTAGTTTTTCCATCTCTTTGAAAAATGTTGTTGGTATTTGGATTGGGATTGCATTGTATTTGTAAATTGCTTTGGGTAGAATTGTCATTTTCACAATGTTGAGTCTACCTATCCATGAGCATGGTATGTTTTTCCATTTATGTAGATCCCTTTGGGTTTCTTGCAGTAGTGTTTTGTAGTTTTCTTTATGTAGGTCTTTTACAACCTTGGTTAGGTTTATTCCTAAGTATTTTATTTTTTTAGAGGCTATTATAAATGGTATTGTTTTCCTGATTTCCTTTTCATTGTTCTCTTTATTGGTGTATAGGAATGAAACTGATTTTTGTATGTTTATCTTATATCCTGCTACTCTGCAGAATCTTTCTATTAGTTCCACGAGATTTCTTATGGAGTCTTTAGCGTTTTCTATGGATAGTATCATATCATCCTCAAACAGGGACATTTTAACTTCTTCATTACCAGTTTGGATGCCCTTTATTTCTTTCTCTTGCCTTATTGCTCTAGCTAGGACTTCCAGCACAATGTTAAATAGGAGTGTTGATAAGG
The DNA here is from genome assembly GCA_030035585.1 of Dugong dugon. NCBI lineage: Eukaryota > Metazoa > Chordata > Mammalia > Sirenia > Dugongidae > Dugong > Dugong dugon. The sequence continues at coordinate 34,849,372 of CM057460.1, read as the reverse complement.
TGCATCCTTGTCTTGTTTCTGTTGTCAAGGGGAATGTTTTTAGCCTCTCTCCATTAAGAATGATGTTAGCTGTTGGTTTTGCATAGATGCCCTTTATTATGTTGAGAAATTTCCCTTCTATACCTATTTTATTGAGAGTTTTTATCAGGAATGGGTGTTGACTTTGTCAAATGCCTTTTCTGCCTCAATGGAGATGATCATGTGATTCTTTTCTTTCCTTTTATTTATGTGGTGGATTATGTTGATTGATTTTCTAATGTTGAACCATCCTTGTATACCTGGTACAAATCCTACTTGGTCGTGGTGTATTATTTTTTGATATGATGCTGAATTCTATTGGCTAGAATTTTGTTCAGAATTTTTGCATCTATATTCATGAGAGATACTGGTCTGTAATTTTCTTTTTTTGTGACGTCTTTGCCTGGTTTCGGTATCAGCATTATGATGGCTTCATAGAATGAATTTGGAAGTGTTGCTTCTTTTTCTATGCTCTGAAATAGCTTGAGTAGTACTGGTACAAGCTCTTCTGTAAATGTTTTGTAGAATTCTCCAGTGAAGCCATCTGGGCCATGGCTTTTTTTTAATTGGGTGTTTTTTTTAATTACCTTTTCAATCTCTTCTCTTGTTATGGGTCTGTTCAGCTTTTCAACATCACTTAGTTGTTGTTTGGGTAGGTAGTGTGTTTCTAGAAATTTATCCATTTCCTCTAGGTTTTCTAATTTGTTGGAGTATAGATTTCCATAATATAGTGTTATGATCCTTTTTATTTCAGTTGTGTCTGTTGTAATGTCCCCCATTTCATTTCTTATTTGGGTTATTTGCGTCCTCTCCTTTTTTCTTTTGTCAGTCTGGCCAATGGTTTTCCGATTTTGTTGATTCTTTCAAAAAAGCAACTTTTGGTTTTGTTGATTCTTTCTATTGTTTTTCTGTTCTCTATTTCATTTGTTTCTGCTCTGATCTTTATTATTTCCTTTCTTCTGGTGGCTATGAGCTTTTTTTGCTGTTCTCTTTCTGTTTGTTTGAGTTGTTTTGTTAATGTTTTGATGTTGTCCCTTTCTTCTTTTTTAATGTGTGCATCTGTTGCTATAAATTGTCCTTTGAGGACTGCCTTTGCTGTGTCCCAAAGGTTTTGGTATGATGTGTCTTCATTCTCATTTGATTCTAGGAATTTTTAAATTTCATCTCTGATTTCTTCTATTACCCAGTGGTATGTAAGCAGGGTGTTATTCAGTTTCCATATAACCAATTTTTTTTCCTTGCTCTTTGTGTTGTTAATTTCTACCTTGATGGCATTGTGGTCAGAGAAGATACTTTGTATTATCTCAACGTTTTGGATCTTGCTGAGTGGCCTAAGATGTGGTCTCTTCTGGAGAATGTTCCATGTGCATTGGAAAAGAATGTGTATTTTGGGCAGGGTGGTTTAACAGACAAACATGAAATAATCTCTTCAGATGGGAGTGGTTCTGTTGGCAGGAGTTATTCTACAAAATTTAGGGATTCAGTGTCTCTAGCTTCTTGATTATCTGCACATATGTCCCCGTCCCAAGTTTCATAATCCCATTTCTTTCCAATCAATGCCCGTACTTTAACTTCTGACACCTCTTGGGGTTTGCAATTGAGCTGGCACTGTAATTCAGCCACTCTTACAATAAAAGTCTTGGTTTCATTTTCAACAATGTCAGCTCTATTACTACAAGAAATAAGGCTTTCTTTCAAAGCACAAGTGGAAACTTTGAGCTCACTTATGTGGCACTTGAGCTTTGACTTTGAAGCCCTGAGCACATCTCTTTCTTTTGCCAGTTTGTCTAGCAAAAGTAAGACCAACCAACCAGATTCCTTGCACTTCTCATTCTGACAGATATCACACATGTGTTCACCCAGAGCCTCACCTTTCACTAATACCTGATCTACTGGTGGTGATATTTTGCTTATTCGTATCGCCACCTCACACCATGGATTAGCAGTGCCCTCATTAATGCTGGAAGCAGAGTCGTCAACATCTGTAAGACTAACCAGACTTGAGAACCAATTTAGAAAACTCATCCTTACAATTTTATTTCTCTAGAACCACTCTTGGTACCAAATGTCTTAGGCTGGGTTCTCTAGAGAAGCAAAACCAGTAAAGAGTATAAATATATATATAGAGAGAGATTTATATCAAAGAAACAGCTCATGTAATTGTAGAGACTGGAATGTCTCAAGTTCGTGGATTAAGATAGAGGCATCTCTGATTCATGGCCAACCCAAAATCAGCAGGTCGGAAAGCAAGGCTTTTGCTCACAGGCTGTGAATATCGACGAATCCCAAGATTGTCAGCCAAGACCACAAAACTGCTCCTGATTCATGTAGCTGCAGGGACTGGTGAACCCAAGACTGGCAGGTCAGAGAGCAAGCCTCTGATCACAGGCTGTCAAAATTGATGAAGCCCAGGATCTACAGATAAGCTGATAGCTCAAGTCCCAAGAACCAGAGGTCAGATGAACAGGAGGCAGCTGCAGGATTCATATCTAGCAAAAAGCAAGAACATCTGCTTATATTCGGACGCAGCCCACACCCCCAAGGAAACTCCCTTTCAACTGATTGGCTACTCACAGCAGATTCCTTCATGGGAGTGATCACATATAAACACTGAGAATCATAGACCAGCCAAGAAGACGCACAATCTTAACCATCACAGGTGGCTTGCATGTTGTTGTGATACTGGGAGCTTTGCCATAGGCATTTCAAATACTAGCAGGGTCATCCTTGCTGGATAGGTTTCGGCAGAGCTTCCAGACTAAGACAAACTAGGAAGAAGGACCTGGCGGTCTACTTCTGAAAAAAATTGGCCAGTGAAAACATTGTGGATAGCAGTGGAACATTATCTGATCTAGTGCCCAAAGATGAGCACCTCAGATTGGAAGGCACTAAAAATACAATTTGGGAAGAGCTGCCTCCTCAAAGTATAGTCGATATTAAGGACGTGGATGGAGTCAAGCTTCAGGACCTTCGTTTGCTGATGTGGCACGACTCAAAATGAGAAAAAAACACCTTCAAATATTCATTAATAGTTGGAACATTGAATGTACTAAGTATAAATGTAGGAAAATTGGAAGTCATCACAAATTAAATGGAATGCATAAAGATTGATATCCTAGTCATTAGTGAGCTGAAATGGGCTGGTATTGGCCATTTTGAATTACACAATCATATGGTCTACTATTCCTTGAATGACAAATTGAAGAGGAATGGTGTAACATTCACTGTAAAATGAAATTTTCAAGACTGAACTTGCAGTACAACACTGTCAGTGATAGGATAATATCCATAAGCCTACAAGGAAGACCAGTTAATATGATGATTACTCAAATTTACGAACCAACAACTAAGGCCAAAGATGAAGTAACTGAAGATTTTTACAAACTTCTGCAGTCTGAACTTGATCAAACACGCAATCAGGATGCATTGATAATTACTCATGAGTGAAATGTGAAAGTTGGAAAGAAAGAAGGATTGGTAGTTGGAAAATATGGCCTTGGTGATAGAAAGAACACTGGAGAGTGCACGATACAATTTTGTAAGACGAACGACTTCTTCATTGTAAATACCTGTTTTCAACAATATAAATGACGATTATACACGTGGACCTTACAGGATGAAATACACAGGAATCAAATCAACTATATCTGTGGAAACAGACAATGGAGAAACTCAATATCATCAGTCAGATCAAGGCCAGAGGCTATCTGCAGAACAGACCATCAATTGCAAATTCAAGTTGAAGCTGACGAAAATTAGAGCAAGTCCACGAGAGCCAAAACAAAACCTTAAGTATATACCACATGAATTTAGAGATCATCTCAGGAATATATTTGACACCTTGAACACTAATGACCAAAGACCAGACGAGTTGTGGAATGATATCAAGGACATCATACATGAAGAAAGCAAGAGGTTATTAAAAGGACAGGAAAAGAGGAAAAGACCAAAATGGATATCAAAAAAGACTCTGAAAGTTGCTCTTGAATGTAGAGTAGCTAAAGCGAAGGGAAGAAATGATGAAGTAAAAGAACTGAACAGAAGATTTCAAAGGGCGGCTGGAGAAGACAAAGTAAAGTATTGTAATGAAATGTGCAAAGACCTGGAGTTAGAAAACCAAAAGCGTAGAACACGCTCGGCATATCTCAAGCTGAAAGAACTGAAGAAAAATTTCAAGCTTCAAGTTGAAATACTGAAGGATTCTACAGGGAAAATATTGAACAAGGCAGGAAGCATCAAAAGAAGCTGGAAGGAATATACTGAGTAACTACCGAAAAGAATTTGTTGGCATTTGACCATTTCAGGGTAGCGTATGATCAAGAACCAAAGGTACTGAAGGAAGAAATCTAAGCTGCACTGAAGGCATTGGTGAAAAACAAGGCTTGAAGAATTGATGGAATGCCAGCTGAGCTGTTTCAACAAACAGATTCAGTGTTGGAAGTACTCACTTGTCTATGTCAAGAATTTTTGAGGACGACTGCCTGGCCAGCTGACTGGAAGAGATCCATATTTGTGCCCATTCCAGGGAAAGGTGATCCAATAGAATGCAGAAATTATCTAACAATATCGTTAATATTATACACAGGTAAAATTATGCTGAAAATAATTCCAAAGCTGTTGCAGCAATACATCGACAGGGAACTCCCAGAAACTCAACCTGGATTCAGAAGAGGACATGGAACAAGGGATGTCATTGTTGATGTCAGATGGATCATGGCTGAAAGCAGAGTATAATGGAAGGATGTTTTACCTGTGTTTTACTGACTATGAAAAGGCGTTCGACTCTGTGGATCATAACAAATTATGGGTTAAATTTCAAAAAATGAGAATCTCAGAACACTTAACTGTGCTCATGAGGAACCTGTATGTATACCAAGAGGCAGTCATTTGAACAGAACGAGGGGATACTGTGTGGTTTAATGTCAGAAAAAGATGTGCGTGAGGGTTGTATCCTTTCACCATACTTATTCAATCTGTATGCTGAGCAAACAATCCGAAACGCTGGACTCTATGAAGAAGAATGTGGCATCAGGATTGGAGGAAAACCCATCAACAGCCTACAATATGCAGATGATACAGCCTTGCTTGCTGAAAGTGAAGAGGACTTGAAGCACTTACTTGATGAAGATCAAAGACTACAGTCTTCAATATGGATTGTACCTCAACATAAAGAAAGCAAAAATCCTCACAACTGGACCAATAAACAACATAATGATAAATGAAAAAATATTGAAGTTGTCAAGGAATTCATTATACTTGGATCCATAATCAACCCCATGGAAGCAGAAGTCAGGAAATCAAACGATGTATCGGCTGTAGAAGACCTCTTTAAAGTGTTGAAAACAAAGATGTCCTCTTGAGGACTAAGGTGCACCTGACCCAAGCTATGGTATTTTCAATTGCCTCATATGCATGTGAAAGCTGGATAATGAATAACAAAGACTGAAGAAGAATTGGCACCTTTGAATTACGGTGTTGGAGAAGAATATTGAATATACCATGGAGTGTCAGAAGAAGAAACAAATCTATCTTGGAAGAACAGCTAGAATGCTCCTTGTAGGTGAGAATGATGAGTCTTCCTCTCACATATTCTGGACATCTTATTAGGAGAGACTTGTCCCTGAAGAAGGACATCATGCTTGGTAAAGTAGAGGGTCAGTAAAAAAGAGAAAGACCTTCAACGAGATGGACTGACACGGTGGCTGCTATCATGCACTTAAGCATAACGATTGCAGTAATGGCACAGGACAGGGCAGTGTTTTGTTCTGTTCTGCGTAGGATCGCTATGAGTCCTAATCCACTCGATGGCACCTAGCAACATAACAACAATACATTTTTTTATGTGAGTTGTTTTTGTCCTTAAATTTTACTTAGTTTGCGTAGAATTTATCTTGCTTTGAGTGGAAAGTACATTCACTGATTGGTTACAAACTCTGTGCAATTTGCTTGGGGAAGGAGACAGGGCTAAGTGCTAAGAAAACTAAACAACAGCAATAATGAGAACAACAAAAAAATTACCACTGAGTTGATTTTGACTCACGCTGACCCATGTGTGCAGAGTAGAGCTGTACCACATAAGATTTTCAAGGCTGTGACCTTTCAGAAACAAATCACCAGGCCTTTCTTCTGAGGCACCTCTTGGTGTGTTCAAGCTGTGAACCTTTTCATTAGTAGTTGAATGCTTAACCACCACCCAGGAACTGCAAATGTTCAGGACATCCCACTATTTCAGGTTTTGTGGCTTATGATTCTATTTAGGCTGGTGTAAAGCATACTTCAAACAATTGCTGGATATGGCTGAGGATAAAGACTATGTAACCATCAAGCTGTGACTTTAGGGAAAGTGGACTGACAATTCAAGATGTTGGTGTTTATTGGCTAACACCTGCCTTCCAAGCTCATATGTATGTCTTTATATAAGCATTTGTATTTAAAACTAAAATAATTTCCCAATCTTTGGTAAATAAAATAATTATATATATCATATAGTTTTCATTATCTTGATTAACTTATCGTAAAATGCACTAACAATTGTGTAGTCTAGTCAATGATTTTCCACTCATGGTGTATATATTTTCTCTTGCTTTAAAAAGTACCTATAGAAGTTTGATTGTAGCAGTTTGGTAGATTAAGTGCCCATCCTCATGATGAAAATAACTAAAAGATTTTGGATAAAATAGTTTTTTAAATTAATCAACGAACTGGAAAGAAATTACAGAATATTCAGAAACTGAAAACTAAAGGAAAGATATATCCCAGGGCAGTCAGCAGAGAACTGAAGCTAGCTTTTATCTTGAGGGCATTTGACAAACTTTATTAACTTTCAGAAGAGCCCTAGGTGACACAACAGTTTGTGCTCAACTGCTAATCTAAAGGTTGGTAGTTCGAACCCACTCAGTGGAACCACAGAAGAAAAGACCTGATGATCTACTTCTGTTAAGATTATAGCCAAGAAAACTCTATGGAGCAGTTCTATTCTATGACACATGGGGTCGCCAGGAATTCGGAATTGACTGAGTAGTAACTAACAACAACAACAATATTAAGTTTCAGGGCAACACAGAGTTTCCTGAAATATAAGGAGGCTCCTAAGAGCCTTTCTTCTGCTGCAGTTAATCTGGAATTCAAGCAGATTTACTGCTTATTGTAAGGATTAACTAGAACTATAATTACCCAATCACAAATCCAAAATATACAGACACTACAAGGAAAATTGCCTGTCTAAACCTTGAAAATCTGGAAAAGGAGAAAAAAAGAATCTTTCCTTAAGTTTCATAACCAAAAATACACTTAAAATAGATTTACATACCAAATTCATACTATCTACATAGATAGGAATCCTCAGGTGAACAATTTATTGCAAGTGTCATTGACCCCATAAAAGTGATTTCTGTCTTGAGGGACTTACCTTCAATTCTGGCCTTACATTTTTTTTCTCAAATAAATCTTTGTTTTTCTTTTTTTTAATAAATCAGCTCAAGGTACAAATAAATCAGAAAATACTCAAGAAAATAATATGCTCACACAAGCACCACCCAGCTGTTTATTGTCACTCAATCCTCTCTCTGCTAAACTCTTCTGTGTATGACATTTCCTACCATCCTTTGATAACAGTTCCAATTCAATCCACAAATAAGAAACATCCACATGGAATTTGAAAGAAGGAAGAGAATAAGAAGGCAATCTAGTAGCTAATAGAGCTGTAGAGTACCTCATTTGATGGAGGTGTCCTCCTGAGAGTTACTCACTTGAGTATTCAGGCAGCTGAGAGTATAGGGTATGACATCCTACATCTTCCAGCAGCTTCTAATGCCATCCTGAATCATCCTCATTAGGGCCTCAGGCAGGTGAGATCATTGGTCAGAGGTTCAACTAACTGCAATATTTCTAGATTTCCTGAAGGCCATTGGCAATCACTGACTGACCTTTGGTACCTCAGTCCTTTCAGATTAGCATAAGACTTTCCTCCTTTCATCAAATATTTTCCTGATGAAGACATTGAAAGTAATATTGATCTTCTTTCTAGAACTCTGAATGATATAAAAGGAGAAAAACAGACAAGAGAAAAAAATGGAAAATAATTCAAAAGTAAGAATTACTGACATGGAATGTAAAAATAATATTGTAAAAATGTTTTTTAAAAATAAAGATGGGATAACAAGAGAAGAGATTGAAAAGGTAATACAAAAAACTTCCAGCAAAAATCTGTGGCCCACTGTGGGAACCATGGTCTCAGGGAACATCTAGCTCAATTGGCATAACATAGTTTATAAAGAAAATGTTCTACATTCTACGTTGGTGAGTAGTATCTGGGGTCTTAAAAGCCTGTGAGCCACCATCTAAGATATTCCACTGGTCTCACCCCTTCAGGATCAAGGGAGAATGAAGAAAACAAGATACAAGGGAAAGATTAGTCCAAAGGACCAATGGACCACACTACCACCACCTTCAAACAGACTAAGCCCAGTACAACTAGATGGCACCTGGCTACCACCACTGACTGCTCTGACAGGGGTCACACTGTAGGGTCCTGGACAGAGCTGTAGAAAAATGTAGAAAAAATTCTAAATCAAAAAAAGACCAGACTTACTGGCCTGACAGAGACTGGAGAAACCCTGTGAGTATGGCCCCCAGACACCCTTTTAGTTTAATAATGAAATCACTCCCAAGGTTCACCCTTCAGCCAAAGATTAGACAGCTCCATGAAACGAAAGGAGACTAATGGGGCACAACATCCCAGGGACAAGACCTAGAAGGCAGGAGGGGACAGGAAGGCTGGTACTAGAGAACCCGAGGTGGAGAAGTGAGAGTGTTGGCATGTTGTTGGGTTGTTAACTATTGTCATAAAACAATTTGTGTACTAGCTTTTTAATGAGAAACTATTTGTTCTGTAAAGCTTCATCAAAGGTCTAATCTCTAAAATCTACAAGAAAATCCAACACCTCTACAACAAAAAGACAAATAATCCTATTAAAAAATGGGCAAAGGAAATGAACAGACACTTCACCAAAGAAAACATTCAAGCGGCCAACAGACACATGAAGAAATGCTCGCCGTCACTAGCCATAGAGAAATGCAAATTAAAACCACAATGAGATACCATCTCACCTTGGCATTACTGGCATGAATCAAAAACACTGGAAATAACAAATGTTGGAGGGGCAGCGGGGAGATCAGAACTCTTATGCACTGCTGGTGGGAATGCAAAATGATACAACCATTTTGGAAAATGATATGGCGCTTCCTTATAAAGCTAGAAATAGAAATACCATACGATCCAGCAATCCCACTCCTAGGAATATATCCTAGAGAGATAAGAGTTGTCACACGAATAGACATATGCACACCCATGTTCATGGAAGCATTGTTCACGATAGCAAAAATATGGAAACAACCTAGATGCCCATCAACAGAGGAATGGATAAACAAACTATGGTACATACACACAATGGAGTATTATGCAATGATAAAGAACAACAATGAATCTGTGAAGCATCTCATAACGTGGATGAAACCGGAGGACATTATGCTGAGTGAAATAAGTCAATCACAAAAGGACAAACATTGTATGAGACCTCTATTGTAAAAACCCATGAAAAAGTTTACACACAAAAAGTAACAATCTTTGTTGGTTATGAGGGGTGGGGTGGAAATACTAGATGGACAATAGGTAAGTGGTAACCCTGGTGAAGGGTAACAGTACACAATACTGAGGAAGTTAGCACAACTTGTACAAAGAAAGGTCATGAAGCTTTGAATTGCTGGACTGAAGTCTGTGGGGACCGTGGTTTTGGGGAACATCTAGCTCAACTGGCATAACATAGTATATAAAGAAAATGTTCTACATTCTACTTTGCTGAGTAGCTTCTGGGTTCTTAAAAGCCTGTGAGTGGCCATCTAAGATACTTCACTGGTCTCACCCCTTCAGGAGCAAGGAAGAATGAAGAAAACTAAAGACACAAGGGAAGGATTAGTCCAAAGGACTAATGGACCACATCTGTAATGGCCTCCACCAGACTGAGTCCAGTATAACTAGATGATGCCCGGCTACCATCACTGACTGCTGTGACAGGGATCACAATAGAGGGTCCCAGACAGAACTGGAGAAAAATGCAAAACAAAATTCTAACTCATAAAAAAAGACCAGATTTACTGGCCTAACAGAGACTGGAGAAATCTGAGTATGGCCCCCGGACACCTTTTAGCTCAGTAATGAAGTCACTCCCAAGGTGCACTGTTTAGCCAAAGATTAGACAGGCCCATAAAACAAAATGAGACTAAAGGGGCACAACATCCCAGAGACAAGGACTAGAGGGCAGGAGGGGACAGGAAAGCTGGTAATAGGGAACCCAAGGCCGAGAAGGGAGAGTGTTGACATGTTGTGGGATTGTTAACCAATGTCATAAAACAATATGTGTACTGTTTAATGAGAAACTAGTTTGTTCAGTAAACCTTCATCTAAAGTACAATTAAAGTAAAAAAAGTGGGATAGAAAATATAATTAAAGAGCAAGTTGTTGTTGTGGTGGTGACCCTATGAACAACAGAACGAAACACTGCCCAGTCCTGTGTCATCTTCATGATTGTTTTTATGCTTGAGCCCATTGTTGCAGCCACTGGGTCAATCCATCTTGTTGAATGTCTTCCTCTTTTACACTGACGCTATACTTTACCAAGCATGATATCCTTCAGGGACTGATCTCTCCTGACAACATGTCCAAAGTATGTAAGATATAGTCTCTCCATCATTGCTTCTAAGGAGTATTCTGGTTTTACTTCTTCTAAGATACACCTGTTTGTTCTTTTGGCAGTCCATGGTATAACTGATCTGAAAAAGATCTGATTACAACTACTGGAAATATTTTTTTAAAAAATTGCTTTCGAAAGTAATAACTTGAACAATTTGAAGTATATATTAGAGCTGAAGAGACAGTTAATAAATTTGGAGATAGAATTGGAACTCATCACTAAAAGAGAAAAATATGAAAGAGAAAAGGAACATGGAGAATAGAGGGACAACATCTAAAATTGATTTAAGGGACTTTCAGAGTGAGAAAGAAAAATGCAAAATATTAGAAGTAGTAATGTGGTAATTTCCCAGAAATCCAGAAATGATAAAAGCTACAATTTCAGAAAATTCCATGTATCACAAGCTTTATTTACATACACAGACACATACACACACATACACACAGGAATACATAGAAATCTACATTTAGACATACAATAATTCAAATATATGTTACCAAAAATATAGACAAGATGATCAAAACACCAGACAGAAAAATAGATCACCTAAAAAAAAAAAAAAAAGTAGATGACAAAAATCAATCAAAAGTTAATGAAATCATCACTTAATGAGTGAGTAGGAAAATAAAATACTTGGCAAATTAGCATTGTATATGAAGTGCCTTTGTCTGTGTGTGTGTTTTCTAGCTTCTAGGGGCTGTCAGCATTCATTGGTTTATGGCAGCATCACTATAAAATATTCCTCCATGGTCACATTGCCTTCTCCTGTTTTGTCTGTCAAACCTGCTTCTGACGTCCTCTTATGAGAACACACTGATTGCATTCAGAGCCCTCCCAGATAATCCAGGATAATCTCCTCATTTGAATTTCATAATACAAATTTGTTTAACATTTTTTACATCCGTAACCTAGAATGAGAATAGCATGTTACTTTCTATCTGGTAATGCTGTTTTTCAGATTTTGTGTCGTGTAAAATTATTTTAAAATGAGCTAAAGTCCCTGCAATAGTTTGTGTAAGATTGAAATTATGTATTCCTTAAAAACATAGTAGAATTTACTGGAAACAAAATCCAGACCTATTGTTAATTTGTTATAAGATTTTAAAGCATTTATCCAATTTAATTAAAAATTATAAGATTACTTAATTTTATCTTTCTTCTAGACCCAGTTTTGGTAAATTATTTAAAAATAGATGCAAGTTTTCTAAATATACTGATTAGATTATATTGATTGTACTGATATAGTGACTGTGTATAATAGAACAAACATTATGATGCATCTGGGATCTTAAAAGCTTATGAATAGCCATCTAAGATACTCCACTGGTCCCACTGTGTCTGGAGCAAGGGAGAATGAAGAAAACCAAAGACACAACAGGAAGATAAGTGCAAAGAACTAATGGACCACAACTGCAACAGGCTCCACCAGACTGAGTCCAGAGCAACTAGATGATGGCCTGTTACCATCACCGACTGCTCTGACAGGGATCACAATAGAGGGTCTTGGACAGAGCTGGAGAAAAATGTAGAACAAAATTCTAACTCACAAAAAATGACCAGACTTACTGGTGTGACAGAGACTGGAGAAACCATGAGAGTATGCCCCTGGACACCCTTTTAACTCAGCACTGAATTCACTCCTGAAGTTCACCCTGCAGACAAAGATTAGACAGGCACATAAAACAAAACTAGACTAAATGGGCACACCAACCCAGGAAGAAGATTGAGAAGGCAGGAGGGGAAGGGACAAGAAAGCTGGTAATGGGGAACCCAGGGTGGAGAAGGGGAGAGTGTTGACATGTCGTGGGGTTGGCAATCAATGTCACAAAACAGTATGTGTGTTAATTATTTAATGAGAAACTAATTTGCTCTGTAAAACTTCATCTAAAGTACAAAAAAAAAAAAAAGATATGACGCCTGGTCCTGTGCCATACTCACAAGAGTAAGTATGTTCAAGCTCGTTGTAGCCATTGTGTCAGTCCATGCAGTGAGCATCTTCCTCTCTTTCACTGAACCTTTATTTTACCAAGTATGATGTCCTTCTCTGTGTTTTGATCTCTCCTGATAACATGTCCAAAGTAAGTGAGACAAAGTCTGTCCATCCTTGCTTCTAAGGAGCATTCCGTCTGTACTTCTTCCAAGACAGATTTGTTCATTCTTCTGGAAGTCCATGTTATAGTCAATATTCTTTGCCAACACCATAATCTCAATATCCTTAGTTTAATCACATCTGCTAGGTCCTTTTTCGTCAGATAATGTAACATTCACAATTTCCAGAGATTAGGAGATGGATATTTTTGTGGAGAAATTAATTATCTTACCGTGTGTGTGTGGGGGGGGGGGGGTGAAGCTTTCATTCACAGAACTACAAACAGAAATAGAATACCTAATTATGATCACAACTTTATCTAATATGGCTCTCTCAGTAATTGATAGATTAAGCAGACAAAAATGGACAATGGTAGAGAATATAAAAATGATTGAAATAACAAATTGGTGTGACATATGAAAAACATGGTACTATAGTGAAGGATATGTGTGCTTTTCAAGCACATACGGACAAGCTAAAATTGACTTTATAATGGGTCAATCAACCAGTCCTAAACGAAGTTCAAAATAATAACAACATACTCTAACTACAAAATAATTATGTCATAATTCAATAATAAAGAGATCTCCAGAAAATCTAGATATTTAGGCATTAAGAAATTTAAAACATAATAGGTTAAAGAAAAAATATATAATGGAGATTAAAAAATAATTGGAAGTGAAAGATAAGGAAAGCGTTACATGTCAAAACATGTGATATACAGCTAAAATGGTCCATAGAGAAAAGTATAGCCCCTTATATGTATACAGTAGGACATAAGACAGGATATAATAAATAACAAAAGATAAATTATTGACATAAAAAATAAAAATGAAATAAAGAATACCAAGAATGCTAAAAAATTGTTTTCATCTAAGATTAATAAAATAGAGCAACCCCCCTGGCAAAGATTAATGAAAAAAAAAATTAAAGGGAGATCTCAAGTAAACAAAAAATGGGACAAAATGGGCATCAGTAAAGCTTATCTAGAATATTAAAATACATTATCAAAAATTTTAAATTAGTATATTTAGAAAACTTACATCTATTTTTCAATAATTTACCAAAACTAGGTCTAGAAGAGGGATAAAATTAAGTAATCTTATAATTTTTAATTAAATTGGGTAAGTTTAAAACTTTTACAGCAAATTAACAATAGGTCTAGATTTTATTTCCAGTAAGTTCTACTATGATTTTAAGGAATACATAATTTCAATCTTACACAAGCTATCCCAGGGTCTTTAGCTCATTTTAAAAGAATCTTAGAATGACATAAAATCTGAAAAAAAAATTACCAGATAGAAAGTTACATGCTAATCTCATTCTAGGTTACTGATGTAAAAAATGTTAAACAAACTTGTATTATGAATCTGGTAGTACAGTTGGATTTATTCCATGAATACAAAGTTGGATTATCATTAGAAAAATAAAGTGATTCATTAGCATATTAAAAAAGTAATTCATAAGCTCACTTAATAAAACCCGAACCAAACCCACTGCCATGTAGTCGATTCTGACTCAAAGTGACCCTACAGGACTGAGTAAACGCTCCTTAGGGATTTCAAGGAGCAGCTGGTGGATTCGAACTATGGACGTTTTGGTTAGCCGCTGAGCTCTTAACCATTGGTCCATCAGGCTCCACACTCACTTAATAGGCAAAGAAAAAGACAGTATTTTCATAAATCTTTAATCAATTTGTGATAAAATTTTAATCTAGTTATTTGAGAGTATTTCCATATTCTGATCTCTTATTAAGGTAAGTATAAATTAGATTTAAAAACAATATGTTTGTTTTCACTCACTTAACAGTTCAAAGCAGGATTCAGAGTGTTAGGCATCAATCTAGAGATGCTGGTGATCAGTGGCATTGCCATCTTCGTTATGTGACTTTTAAACAGCATGACAATATAATGTATAATTCAAAACAGACATTTTTGAAAGTGACAGGGGAAAGTATTAATAATTTTTCTAGGCCAGCAAGAGTATACTATAATTATCACTGACAAACTGGAATGTATGGTCATCCTTTAAAAGTTTTCTCTGGTCATTACCATGTCTATCTGTATGATGGGTCAAAGTGTGTGAGGAAGAGCACAAAACATTTTACATGAGAAATTCTAATGACAAGCCTGAAAATGAAATTTCTCACTTTTAATCACCTTTATTTGTTGAAATTTGTCACATCACTTACTGCAAGGATAGCTAGGAAATCTGGTCTAAGTTTGGGCTTTTAAAGTAGGGGAGGATGAATTTTCAGACACAATTAGCTGTCTGTGCCATGACTAATGTTGAGTAACTACAACAAGTCTGGAGAAAATATAATATTTAATCAGGAAATATTGAAAGATTAGTAACTCAAGATCAAGATCAAAATAAGAATGGCCACTCTTATCAATTATATTTTGTAGGGTATTGGAAGTGCTACCAAGAGAAAATGAGATACAAGATATAAAGATTGGAAAAATACTTAATACCATAATTATTTATAGATAATGTGACTGTTTTATGGAAAAATCTAAAATCTATAAACAAAGTATTAGAATTATAGAATTAAAGATGTTTCTTGGATAAAAAATAATTTACACAATTAACTGCATTCTTTTACAATAAATAATAAATACCATTAAAATATACCATTTGCAATAGTAGCAATGAAACAAATAAATCTAATGTACACTGTACAAGATTAGTATGGAAAATGCTATAAAACTTCGGTAAAACACATTAAAGAAAACCAAATAAATGGATGTTGTTGTTGTTGGGTGCTGTCCAGTTGGCTCTGACTCATGTTGACCCCACAGATACCAGAATGAAAGGCTTGGCTGGTCCTGTGTCATCCTCACAATAATAGGTATGTTTGAGTACATTGTTTTAACCTAGATTAATGACATAACTTGTTATTAATTATAACACTCATAATTTCAGGTGCCAATTCTTTATAGATTTTACAATCCAATAGGTTCCATACAATTGAAATACAATAAAATTAAATTAAAAAACTTCAAAGGATATGTATCTCAGATGGAAGAGCTTATACCCAAGAATAACCAAGATACTGTTTATTTTTGGTATTCATTAGAGTTTTCACAAATTGCATGGTGGGCTTATTTGTTATAATTTTTTCATTATGCTATATGTTTTTTTTTCTTTTCTTAATATTTTATTAAAATAATTAAAATATAGTTTATTTTATTGGGCAATAAATTCAAAGCACATCTATATACGGAGCATCTGTATATTATTATTATCTGCTTCTGGACATCAGGCTGGGAAAAAAAAAAAGCACACAAATGAGGCATAGTCACTTCCTAAAAGTTGGAAATGTTACTCATCAAATTCCACCCACATTGTATTGACTGAAAATCAGTTCCATGTCACAAACTAGCATCAAAGTAGCCTGAAAAATAAAATCTAGCTGTATGCTCAGACAGAAGAGAAGAATACAGGTTTTAGTAAACAGATAAGAAGTTTATGGTCTGGTGCTGCTCAAAATCTTTTGCTACTCCCTGACTCCCTCCAAATCTTTCCTCTAACCATACTGAATTATCTACAATTCCTATATTCTCTTTCCTCTGAGTCTTTTTATGTGTTGCATTTTCTGATTGAATTTATTTGAACATCTTTATTGAACATCCTTTCTGCCTGGATGACTACAACTCATTCTCCAACACTCAAGTGAGTGGTCACTGTCTAGACAAAAACTTTCCTCACCATCTTCACCTCCATGGCTACCTAGTCCACTAAATCATAATGCTTTTCATCTGTGTAACATCCCCAGGAGATCATGGACTTCTTGGAGCTACTCTTGTTCATTAATGAAGTAGTAGAACCTAGTACAATGCAAGGTGCATACTAAATGATAATTGTGTTACTATTTTTGAGATAAATAGATGACAGTAGGAGAGTGAGGGCAGATGGGTCCAGCTGTGTCATTTTAAGTAGTCAAGATCTAAATGTCGGAGCTGGTTAATCAGGGAAACAAAGAGAATCAAGAAAGCTGGGGTTGATATGTGTAGCCCAGTTCAACCGCGGTAATCAAATAGGACACTAGAAGAAGCTCTGAGAAATGGCTTTAAAAATCAGCTAAAGTGTGTGAAAAAGATGTGACATATGAGTGGATAGGCCAGAATAATCAAGTGAGGGTTGAGGTGAGAAGGAAGGAAGGGAAGGGGAAAACATGTGAGATTCAGACACTAAATCATTTGGAACTGATTTCATGAGAGGGAAAGGACTGTATATTCAAGATAATCAGATTATGTGACCTGATGGATAAGCTCTGGTGAATAAATTCTAATTGTTTCTATAAACTTTCAACATAAATTGGTTAGCTGGCTCATTAGTACATTAACCTATACTGATGCATAGTTTTTGAAAACTCCGATTATAGTCCTGGGAGTGGCACCTTATGAACACTGGTCTATACCTTGAAATGACATATTTTCATTTAGCCTGGGAAAGCATAAATTATCAGAGTGGTACAGATGAACTAGGACTAATAATTTAAAATGCTTTTCAATTAATGTTTTTAAAAGGCTTAGTGAATAATAATTAAAACAGTTATCCCACTAGTCACCACAGTTCCCTTAATCTCCTGAGTTAACAAGATCTTTGAAATTTTGGTTGTGATCATTTTTATGCTTCTGTATTCCATAGCTTAGAACACATAGTTTTTCTTTGCCTGTTCTCTTAAGCAGAAATATGTACGATTTCAAAAGTTATTAGCACATCAGTGTCTAATTGACTGTAATAAAAAATGAAAAATCTTAATAACATTTCTATATGTCATTCTCATAGACCTCAATTATTCAGAAGTCTCATAATGCTGCTGCAGTTTAAGAGAGTACAACCCATTAAGTATGCAACGGGGCTAAAATATAAGTTTCTCGAATGCTCGTAGGATGAAATCATGGTGGTGTTTTAAAATTAAATGTTGCTTGACCTGCAACACAATGAATTCCTCTGCCCAGATATAAAGTTTATGGCGTGAAAGTCAAAATTAAGCCATAGTGTTTTGTGGAAGTGGTCCCAGCAATATTTTTATCTTTCTTAGTTCAAATTTCCATTTCTGTTCTGAATATGCATTTTTCCTCCAACAAAGTTTTAAAGTTTGAAAAGAAGAATAGCCATCTAATAAATTATAGTGGATATGATTTACCCAAAACATAAATAAATAAAGTCAAGAAAAATATAACATGAAGAAATTAAGTTGTTACATTTTTCAAAGTCTAATATATATATATATATATTAGAGAGAGAAGAGTTAAAAAAAGGAACAACTAAGACACCTTTGAAAAAGAAGAAAAAACTAAACTACTTCAAAAGCAATTTTTAATATTTTTTATGAAAAGTAAACATATCATTTATTACATGTTATATAACATCTAACATATATGTGCTCTAAAAATACACTTTCATTAGATAGATTTGGTATCATTTTAATTATGCTACGTGTTTTATTTTATCTTCTTAATATTTTACAAAAATAACTAAAGCATAGGCTGCTTTTTTTTACAATAAATTTAGATGTATTCATGATGTCTTTCAATTATGATGTTATCAAAGAATATTGAATATACCATAGACTGCCAGAAGAACAAAGAAATCTAACTTGGAAGAAGTACAACCAGAATTCTCCTTAGAAGGGAGGATGTCGAGACTTCATCTCACGTACTTTGGGCATGTTATCAGGAGGGACCAGTCCCTGAAAAAGGACATTATGCTTGGAAAAGTAGAGGGTCAGGGAAAAAGAGGAAGACCCTCAAGAGATGAACTGACACAGTGGCTGCAACAATGTGCCCAAACATAGCAACGATTGTGAGCATGGTGCAGGAATGAACAGTGTTCTGTGCTGTTGTACGTAGGGTCACTATTAGTCGGAACTGACTCAAAGGCACCTAACAACAATATACATGAAAATAAGTTAGGTTGCATGTCACTCCCTTTATCATGAAATTTCAGTATTGCTTCCAATTATCTAATTCTAAAATAACTACATATAACACCAAATACACTGTCAAAGAAAATCAGTACCAAACTAAACGTGTGTTTTGGCTATGTTAGGCAAGCCTCCCTACATCTTTACATAAATATTGCAATAGTCCCTTTGTGGCTACTCTTTTGAAACTTTTTCCTGGTGCTTTTTATAGCAACACTATTTGTCTTGCAAGTATGAGAGTTTCTACACTATAAAATATAACGTATAGGAATAATAGGCAGGATAATCAAATAATAAGTGAACTTTGTGGTTATTCTTACACTTACTTGCTGTGATTATGTAGGGCAAACTCTAAATGTGACTCTGAAAATGTCAATGTGGTAGTGATTATCACATACATACACTCATTTCTGTCAATGATTGACAAGTAGGGTACATTGGAGAAAATTGCAACGAACACTTATCTTTTTAATGAACATTTAAGTGCTGTTATTTTTAAACAGTGGGTGTTTCTTTTATAACTGATTCACGCTTTTACTTTTACCATTTCCATTCCTTTCCACAGGATAATTCATAAATAAATTTTCAAAATAGATAGTAGCAACAACATAATTTTTCCAGTGCCTTGTTCCATTGATCAAAGTGTCAATTTTGACGATTGTCAATATGTTCAATTAAATACGGTGGTGATTTTCTCTTCTTTCTAAAGTTCAAATTGGGGAACATACTACTTGTGCTGGAAAACCGCCATTGTGAGTGAGTGAACTAATTTTATTTGAGTGTAAAATCTGCAGATAAACAATTATTACATGTCACTGTATTAGCAGCAAACAGAGTTGTGTGTAATTGAGAATTTAAGTAGTCAAATTGCTAACCAGCTCAGCTGTATCTATATCTGACTCTTTGCATTCTGGGTAGAATAGTTGACTCTCCATTACTTTCCCCAAATTACATTAGCTGCATTATTTTGCAGAGCAGCCTGAGAGCAAGTTAAGAGCCATCAACCACACAGTCTCAACTTCTATCACCAATTGATGTGTGTGCTGCTTTTATGGCAAAACTAAACACTTTTGCCCCCTTATTCTCAGTTCTTGATGCGCTGAGGCTGGCCTTCGGTTTTATAGTGTAACTATTGCCACTAATGTTTGAAAGCTAAAGAGCCAATATCACAACTTTTTTTCTTTCTTTTTCATAAATGCCGTTTCTCTTGGCCTACAGCCATATAATTTTCCAGGGTTTAACCTGAGAAAACTCCTTTAACAATCTGATGGTTTCTTGAGCTCAAAATATGAAAGTGCTTCATTGAATGTGTGAAGTACATGATATCAGGGGTCTATCAGTTCTATGAACTTGTGAGTTGCTTTCATGAGCAGTTCATTGAAAGTGTGCCTGGGTGTTGCTGTTGTTGTTTTGTTTTGCTTAAAAAAATGTGCTGATCATAACATTTTAGTTAAGAGCATGAATCACGTTTGACGAAATTGCTGAAAAGCAAATAGGAGACAGCAACAAATACATGAACACTTTGTGAACAAGCTGCTCCCTGTGTTAAGCTATTCCTTATGAAAATTATTCTTGCTTGGCAGTATGATTATCTTCAGCTTTAAATTATGATGGCACTATCAAATTTTATAGTTGACAGGGGACTTTGTTAACTCTACTTTTAACGATAAGAAAACTAAGCACTGGATAGAGAGAGTGTACAGTTCACATAACAATATGTTAATTAATAACAGACTCAGGGCTAGTTCTCAGGTCTTCTCATATGCTGTTTAATTTCTCCTTTACCTTTAAACTACCCATCTAGGAAGTCTATTTTAGAGACGTATATAAGAACACCTATCATAATGACTGACTTTTCACATTTACTTCATTTACTTGCTGCTGTTTGCAAGTCCCACATATAAAAGTAAGACAAGATACAAACAAACAAAAGTATTTTCCTAGCAAATGTTAACTGAAAATTTGGTTTAGGGCAAATGTTTCTTGTTTTCTATTCCATCTGAGGACAAAAAATTAACTTTGCTGTATTTTGTGTAAATGGCATGTTTTTAACACATCAATAAAATTTTATTTAATTTATGTGCCACAGCTGTCAACTACATGCAAATCCTGTTAGTGCAGTGATATGGAAACCTTCCCCTGAAATCTTGTTAAAAATACCTCTGGGAATTCATATTCATATCCATATAAGAGAATGTATGAACAGAATCTGCCTCAAGTAATTGGGGGAAAAAATCAATGAGACTGTCTTAGCAACAGTCCTCATGGCTTTCTAGTTATTGTCAGTCCAGTAAGTATAAAGAGGGAAGTATTTCTAGTCTTTAGTTTGTTCTATGTATTTTCAAAATTATATTTTAATTCTTTCAGAAAGTAAAGATGAATACCGTATGAATTTTTGATACTGCTCTATCAGTTCAAGGGTTACTTGAAGGTTAAATTGATCACTTTTTCCCATGTATCAATCATTCTAAAAGACATCTTAGAGATGAGGTGATAAAATTTACCTCCTCAATTTATAGGGAGCTGGAGTTTAGAGATTAGGTCATTGTTCAAGGCTACTCAGAGACCCAGGAAGACTCGGCAGTGGACATCTCAGTGCATTAGTGCTCTTTGCTCTCTGCCACACTGTCTTTCATGACATGACTATCATGACTACAGCCATATCTTTGATCCATTCAGAAAAATTGTATCTCCTTAATAATATAGTAGATTCAAATTGAATGTATTTGTTAGTTGAATGGATTTTTTTTTTTAATGATTCTTAGATTCCAATAATATCACATTTGTTGTTGTTAGGTGCCTTCTAGTTGGTTCCAACTCATAGTGACCCCATGTACAACAGAATGAAACACATTGCCCAGTCCTGTGCCATCCTTATGATCCCTGTTATGTTTGAGCCCATTGTTGCAACCACTGTGTCAATCCATCTCGTGGAGGGTCCTCCTCTTTTTCGCTGACCTTCTACTTTACCAAGCATTATGTCCTTCTCCAGGGACTGATCCCTCCTGATAACATGCCCCAAGTATGTGAGATGTAGTCTCGTCGTCCTTGCTTCTAAGGAGCACTCTGTTTGTACTTCTTCCAACACAGATTTGTTCATTCTTTTGGAAGTCCATGGTGTATTCTATATTCTTTACCAACACCATAATTCAAAGGTGTCCTTTCTTCAGTCTTTTTATTCATTGTCCCGCTTTCACATGCATTTACTTCCTGTTATTTAAGATTGCACAGATATCATGGTCAAAGATGCAAGTGAGATGATGAGTGCTGTTCACTCCCACTCGGAAAAAGTTTTACATAACCCTTGAGAGGCACGGCCAACAAATGCCTGTGTATGAGAATCACAGCTACTTTGGCACTACACGTCAGAAGAAGGGTACACATGAGTTGGTTTTAAAAAGCAGGAGAGATATTAATAATTTAAATTGGAAAACTAAATAAATCACATCATCCATGGCCCTGGTGGAACAGTGGTTAAGAATTCGGCCACAAACCAAAAAGTCGGCAGTTTGAATTCACCAGTCACTCCTGGGAAATCCTATATGGCAGTTCTATTCTGTCTTGTATGGTTGCTATGAGTTGGAATAGATTCAAAGGCAATGGGTTTGGTTTGTATTTTTTTATTAGTTTATTTTTTTGGTATAGACACAAGTAAAGACAGGTATAATTAACTATAATGAATTAAAATATTTAAAAATTTTAGAAGTTTATTTGGCAGTATTTATAATTCCTAACTAAATTATGAATTCCATAACCTATTTTGGAATTTCTTCTTCAGTCTTCCTAATTCATTGCCCAACTTTCTCATGCGTATGACACAATTAAAAATACCATGGCTTGAGTCAGGCACACCTTAATCCTCAAGGTGACATCTTTGTTTTTTACTCCTTTAAAGAGGTATTTTGCAGCAGGTTTGCCCAATGAAATACATTATTTGATTTATTGACTGCTGCTGCCATAGGTGTTGATTATGAATCCAAGTAAATTGAAATGCTTGACAAATTCAATATTTTCTCTGTTTATAATGATGTTACTTATTGGTCCTGTTGTGAGGATTTTTGTTTTCTTTATGTTGAGGTGTAATCTGTATTGAAGGCTGTAGTCTTTAATCTTCATCAGTAAGTGTTTCAAGTCCTCTTCACTTTCAGCAAGCAAATTTGTATCATCTGCATATCACAGGTTGTTAACTAGTCTTCCTCCAATCCTGAATATTTAATGTACCATGGGCTGCCAGAAGAAGGAACAAATCTGTCTTGAAAGAAGTACAACCAGAATGCTTGTAAGAAGTGGGAATGGTGTGACTTTGTCTCATGTACTTTGGACATGTTATCAGGAGAGACTGGTCAGTCCCTTGAGAAGGAGATCATGCTTGGTAAAGTAGACGGTCAGCAAAAAAGAGGAAGACCCTCAACGAGATGGGTTGACAAAGTTGTTGCAACAATGGGCTCAAACATAACAGCAACTATGAAGATGGCACAGGACTGGGCAGCATTTCGTTCTGTAGGACCTGGGGTTGCTACAAGTCAGAAGTGACCCAAGGACATCTAACAACAACAGCAACAACGTTTGGAAATTAAAGTAATATCTTTCTAATAGCAAGCACTTAACATCAAAGAGAATCCAAAGCCTAGGCATTTCTAAATCAGCTTTAGAAGCCTCCCAAATGCTCTGATTTTATGTTTCTTTGATGCCAAAATAGCCACTAAACTTACTCAATCAGTTTTGGAAGCAGGATATAAAGCTATTTTTAGGGATAGGAAAAAAAAAACGGTTTTAATTAATGTTGTGAGGATTTCTCAATTATGGTCTTTTGATTATAGTACCACTCAAAGATAAAAGCATGGTCTTATAGATTAACCTGAAAAGTGATGTCTGATGTTGTAATTTGTGATAGTTTTCCTTACTTACTTAAATTAGAAGCTGTCCCCAAATGAATACTACAATTTCAAATTACTTAATTTTTACAATATCCTATAGTGAACAAGGTGAAACATTTGATCCTTTAAATAAATGCATTAATTCTGTAGATCAGATTGAAATAGATTAATTGATTCATGGCAACAAATACAGTTTTATAATTGTAATCTGGTCTTGGATAGTCTTTAGTGCATTTCTCATTAATTAAAAAAAAAAATCAAATGTTGACTTTTTTATTACTCTCCTGATGAGAGACAAGAAAGCGCGGTTAAGTGACTCTGAGCTGTGGAGGCATAAAATTTGGTACTATCAGCTAATCAGTATGCTCAGTCATCTGTTCTCACTTGGAGTCTAAAAATATAAAGGCATTTCTGTACTACTGGCTCCTCTGTTTATCTGAAGGTTATATTCAAATTCTTAGCTTTCTAAAAATCAAGTATACATCAAAACTCAGAGAACTATCTTATCCATCACTATTATCTTTATCTTCAACAAAAGCATGTATTTTCCCTAATAAGATCTTTATAGGAACTGTTTAATTCATTTACTGAGCTCTAGATTACATCAAAATAAAGCAGTAGAATTGAGTCATATGGATGACTGCATCAAACAATGAATGATTTCCAACCAAATATGCTATACTATTCAATGGTTCACATTTTAAATAGAGAGAGGAAGGCCATAATCTGTAATTTGATTCAATGAGCTTTTAAGGAATGGTGCATAAGGCTGTTTATGGTTCAAGCAATATAGCCACAGAATTTTTTATTTGACAGGGATTGGGATACCATCCCATTTCTGATTGATTTAACTTTAACAACAGATGGAGCCCTCGTAAAGAATGAAAATAGGGAGGGCAGTGGAAACGTTACCTGAGGAAAGAATATGTCAAAAACTCTCTCAAGTAAGTTAACTGTATAAGAAGGGAGCTTTTTGTTTTGTTTTATAAATGCTATTTTTGTTGATGTTTTCAAATCTCCCTTTATAGTGAAAAAAGAATTTCAATACCTAGGCAACCTGTTAAGTCTCCTAAAGATTTTGTTGTTTGGAACTTCCTGCTTACACTGTGCACATAATGAATTGTCCCCGTTGATGTGATAAATTATGTATTAGAATAATAGACAGATCAATCAGTGGAGCTGTGTAAGTGAAACACACAGCTTTTGGCAAAGCAAGGTCTGTATGTTTACATTTATCACTCAAATGCCTTGACTTTGATGTAGACCTTTGAGAGGCATTTATTAATCACAATTTCATTAAAATTTTTGGCAAACTAATAACTTTTTATTTGTCAGAAGTATTGCTGATGATATACTGCTGTTGTCCAAAAACACTAATCTTCTTTTTGCTACTTAACCTTCTGTGTGATTGTTAAACAATAGCTTGCATGGGAGGTAATACTTTAGATTACTAGTCTTGGTATCAGAACGAATCAGATTGCATACCTGCTGGTAGAGGAATACCAAAAAAAGTTGCCATTGACCTGCAGGACAGAATAAAACTGCCCCATAGGTTTTCCAAAGAGCAGCTGATGGATTTGAACTGCTGACCTTTTGGTTAGTAGCCAAGCTCTTAACCACTGCACCACCAAGGCACCAGTAGAGGAATGGTGGGTTTTATTAAGTACCATTCTCTATACCAGTTGGAGTTCAGTTATTGCACTGCATCTGTTGAAGAATGAAGAGCTCTAATCTAAAGAAGAGTAAAATGCTTTTACCATGAATGTGACATGGAATGATTACTGGTGCAAATTATTAGTGTTCTAATATACTTCAATGATTAGGAAAAGTTTGGGTTTGAATGAACTCCTCAAGCTAACCAAGTGTATTTTTCTGTGTGATTTCTTTTCACTCTATAAATGTAAACATTTATTGTGATACTAATTCTAAGAAACTCACTGTATGAGGGAAGAAATTGAACTTTTATGACATCAGTAACCTCAAGGAACATATAATCTATTTGGGTACAAAAAAACTGCTATTATGGAAAATTGAGGGATTAATAAAATGCACTATGTGTTAATGAAATGCTTAAATATAATAAAATGAACAAAACACGTGTGAAAATGAATAATAAAAATATAATGTCATTTTTAAAAAAGAGGAAAATTGGTGTTTCTGACTTTTTTTCCCTACAAAACATATTTACTAGATACAATTTATAATTAGACCAATAGTTTAAAGTTACTTGGTAGCAATCTTTATTGGTGTTTTGAATAGCAAAATAAGAAAATAATTGCTGAAATATGTTCTGAAAGTAGATTTCCAGATAAGATATTAGCTTTGTAAAAAATTTTTCTATTTTCATAAAGAAAGATAAAGTGTCATTACCTTTATTTACTCAAAATTGCTTAAAGAATCATTGAGTTAATTTTCCAGGTAAAATTAGGTACTTTGTATAGTTTTACTTGCTAATGAAAATCATCCAGGCACACCAAATTTCTTAGTCTCCAAGTTGCCAGCCTAAGGGTTCTCAATCTGATATTAGTAATCAGATATTTTTCTGACTACATAGAACCGGACCTGACCCATTCTTAAAATCACAGTTTTCACCAAAGATAGATAAGCCAAACTCTAAGCTGCCCCTACTAAAAATTACTGGAATTCATCGGCTGAGAAAAAAGGCCTAGTAAGAGCTTGGATCTCTTACTGGATATTGTTTGTTTTTCTCATTAATTGTTTAAGTCTATAAATGGAACGTTTCCCTGTTATTATTTTTTATTTCACATAGATTTAAACCAGAAGAAACTGTTATAAAGTTGAAGTGGGTAGTCTCTGGTAACAAATATTTGTTTTACTTATTATTATAATTGTAATACATTTTTGATTTATAAGTTAGGTAATGTCATGGTTTGAATTGTGTCCCCTAAAAATGTCCATCAACTTGGGTGAGTCATGATTCCCAGTATTGTATATGATTGTCTACCATTTTGTTATCTGATGTGATTTCTCTGTGTGTTGTAAATCCTTTCACTATGATGTTAATGAGATGGATTAGTGGTAGTTATATTGATGAGATCTACGAGATTAGATAGTGTCTTAAGCCAATCTCTTTTGAGATATAAAAGAGAGAAGCAAGCAGAGAGACACAGAGACCCATACCACCAAGAAAGCAGTACCAGGAGCACAGCATGTCCTTTTGACCCAGGGTGCCTGCTCAGAGAAGCTCCTCAACCAGGGGAAGATTGCTGACAAGGACCTTCTTCCAGAACCGACAGAGAGAGAAAGACTTCCCCTGGAACTGACGCCCTGAATTTGGACTCGTAACTTACTAGACTGTGAGAGAATAAATTTCTCTTTGTAAAAGCCATCCACTTGTGGTATTTCTGTAATAGCAACACTAGATAACTAAGACAGGTACATACAGTTCTTTGATAAAAATATATTTTAAGAGCCAGGAGAAGAACAATCCAGTCAGAGGGAAGAGAAAATGCAAAGGCTGTGAGACAGAGTAAGCTTGGGTTTGCTCAGGTAATTAAGATAGGGATGGGGTGCAGACTAGTTTGATGGAACATAAAGGATGTGGAAGAGAATACTATAAAAACCTTTTAAAAAGAGCAATTAAAACACAGGAGACTATAAGAAGACTCCTATAAACTGTGTTTTTGCCTAAGGCTGTTCTTTTAAATGGACTGTTATCTGGAGCAGTTTGGCTGCTTCCAATAATGCCCAATCCACACTCAGCCCATGCTCTACTTGTACGCTTCCCCCCTGCTTAAGTACACATACATCCTTCCCAATGGATTGCAGAGGCCATTAGAAAAAAAAGATTGCTTCATTTGTATCCCAGGTCTTCCCTCTCCTAACAAAGCATCTGAAACACAGTTACTCAACAACAATAAAAAATGTATTTTTATTTTTCTTGACTGAAGATGAAAGAGGGCCTTGGAGACGTAGTGGCAAACAATAATGTCTTAATGAAAAGATGAAAGCAAGTAATACAACCAATATGATTTGATGGAGCTGGGATAATAATTTAGAATTCTAGGCTCATGATGCAGAATTTTCTCAACTGTACCGGACATGGAGTCCTTGTGGTGCAGTGGTTAAGAGCTTGGCTGTTAACCAAAAGGTCGGCAGTTGGAATCTACCACTGCTCATTTGAAACCCTATGGGGCAGTTCTACTCTGTCCTATAGTGTTGCTGTGAGTTGGAATGGACTCGACAGCAACAGGTTAGTTTTTTTGGTTTTATACCTGACATTATTAATATAAGTATAAAGGGATAAAACTAAAATATTCCTAATAAGCCATGTATAATCTGTGAAGTTGCAAACAATTTTTGAAAACTATTTTAGAGCTAAATATAATATTAGGATGATATGTATTAATAAAACAGAATTAAAAAAGCATAAGATTTTTTATCAATTTAAAGATTATTAATGAGAGTTATAGAAGATGTTTGTTATAGAGTGAATTGTGTTCCCAAATATATTTGTCATAAACACTATCCCCTATATCTGTGGATGTAATCTCATTTGGGAATAGGGTTTTCTTTGTTCTATAATGAAGCCATATCAGTAACAGTGTGTCTTACGCTGATGAGTTTTGAGATATAAAAGGAGCAGATCAAGCAAGAAATCAAGCAAGCACAAATGGGGGAAAGACAGATGCCACGTAGAGATCTCCAAAGAATGCCAAGAAGAAGTTGGGACAAGGATCTTTCCTCACAGAGGGCAGAGAGAACATTCCTCCAGAACCGGTGCTCTGAATTAGTTTGCATAAGTTGAAAAAAGTTTCCCTTTTCAACACAAGTGCTATTTTTAAAACTCCCTCAGGATTTAAGGATACAACCATGAGTCCAATGTCTTCGCCATTGCTTCTGTGAAGGAGAGATGAGCCTGTTAAAGAATGTTAAGGTGATATCAAACATATGTTTGTACTGTGTGTTGGAGCAAGAAGGAACCCTGGCGGCACAGTGGATAAGTGCTGTGCTGCTAACCAAAAGGCGGGCAGTTGGAATCCACCAGCCTCTCCGCAGGAGAAAAATGTGACTGTCTGCTTCCACAAAGATTACAGCCTTGGAAACCCTATGGGGCAGTCCTACTCCAACCTATAGACTCTCTATGAGTTGGAAACAACTCAAAAGCAACGTGTTAGGTTTGTTTGATTTGGTATTGGAGCAAGAGGAAGGTGACTATCTCTACAGTGTACATGGGTACTAGCAGCTGTGAAGTAGGCCAGAGGACTTATATCATTGTCAACTACATATTTCCAAAAGTGGGATCTTGAGGAGGGATCCAGAACTTTGTGTACATCTTTAGTGTTCAGGTACCATAAAAATTGACCTGTCGAATTCTTTGTTTACTAAATAAGGCAATAGATGGCCAGAGAAGGTATGTGTCTCACATGAGCAAGTTTGTGAAAAGGTAGTGCACAACAGAACTCATCGAAACCTGAGTCCATCACTCCATGCAACCATTTAAAATGCAAAGCAGGCATCCACTTTGTGCCATGAATTCCTTGGTTGGAGATATGATGGTGAACCCCTAAAGGTCTCGTTCCTGCCCTCATGAAAATTATGAATCACATTGTTAAATACTTGCATGACAGCTATTAATTAAGATTCTTAAAAAAATTATTTAAAGAAGTTATGTTTCATAGGCTTTAAAATACCATAATTTTTTTTTTCCTTTTACCAAACGGTAAATTAAGTCACCAGTAGTCAGAAATATGTTCATCCATTTTCCTCTAACCCTTAGACTAGGTGAAAGACAAATCTTGCAACAAAATTATGCTGTTATATTCCAAGTTTTAGATACATCTATTTCTTAAGAAGTCTAGTGTTATATTCAAACCACTATCAAATCAGTAGTTCAGCTGGGCTAATGATAAAAGCCTTGAACTCATGGAAGTTCATTATTTCCTCCTATTGACCCTTGACTCCTCTTCCAAGAGGAAAAATGATAGCAGCGAGGAATGACATCTTTGGAGAATGTTGCATTGACTGAGAAAAAATAAAATGCAAATTAAAAGCATGTCTCTTTATTTCTCACTTCACAAATTATTTTGATGAACACAAATAAATTCCCCAGCCCCAAACAATGAGAATTTGGTCACTGTGAATCAAATAAGGAATCAAAATGTCCTAAACTGCATTTTCAGTTAGACAATTTTGTTTATAAATTGTTCAAACTGAGTAGAAAGAATGATCTAAGAGCCGAAAGCACAAATTTTGCTGTTACTTATTTTAATATTTGGTTTAATTTTATGTTTCCTTTGGTCTTTAAAGATAATTGCAATGAAATGATATTGTGCCTATCCCCACTAAACTCCAGTCCTAAAAACAGCTTCTAAGAAATGAGTTGTTTGCATAGATTGAGGGTGCAAAGTCTGAAGTAGCTTCCATTTTCCATTGACATATTAACCCAAAGATGATGGCCTCAGTTCCAATAGTATGTGTGGTTTTATATGTTCTGCTTTTGTGTATTTTCTTAACTCATACGCCTGGGTATTGACAAATGCTCCAAAGGAAGACATAATCAAGTATTTACAGCATGCAGCCTAGATAATAATGTCAGTTTGTAAATGAGACAATATCAAAGAATGATGTTATTATCATAAAGAAGAATAGAACTGCTCATTATCAGAATCACTAATGCTGTTAGAAGAGAGAGTGGAAGAGGAAGTATAAAAATTTGTTTGTGTCCATGTTTTACTTCCTGTTGATAAGCATGAATATGGGAACAAGATATTCATTTCACTCATTGCTTAGGTAGCCTTGTATTTCATTGAAAAAAACAATGCAAAGCAAGAAACTGAGAAATTGCACCTCTAATAAAATGTTTCATTTCAGTGTGTACTTAATTTTCAGGAGCACCTGATGATGAATTATTCTCATAGTAGTTTTTTAAAATAATGGTAATAGATGGAATTTTAGCGGTAATAATAAGCAGGCTTCTACACCAATGATGTTATATCCTTTCCTTTAATTATCTTTGAATCTTCAGAGTGGAGTGAAGGAACACTATGGACAATGCTGTTTTCAATGGGTTTGCCAGTTCGGCAGTATTATCTCAACTGCAAATGGCAGGTGTAGTCTACCAGATATCTGTCAGTTTGGAATCCTTCATAATGGTGAAGTTAATGACAAGCGTAAATAGAGAAGGAAGTCACACTAGGGAGTAAAATGTATATGAATTTGCTCTTAGGATAAATTAAGACAAAAAAATTTCAGATTTAGCACAGTTGTAGGCCCTAGATAAATACTTGATGAACAAGTCAATTATCTATGCACATAATCTAAATGATGGGCAATAAGATTCAAACACTGATTTCAAATTTCCTCCTGACTATGACATTTTTTAAATTCTGAACTAGCTGGCTAGAACAACTCTCTCTGTTCTCTTTTGTTTTGAATTTATCTTCCTCTGTTTACTGATCCTTTAGTGTCTAATACAGGCTATTCATGTGCCATGTCATCATGCTCCTGGCTGACCATACCCTTTAATTAAGATTTGTATCACTAGGTACAGAGAATTCTGTCTCTAAATATTCAAAGTTTACAATAATTACATAATTTTTCTGTTATATTTTTAAAATGGGTTGTTTTGTTCTAAATACATTTTTTAAACACTGCTATCAGTATTTTTGGGGGTGTGTTAATAAGGGCAATTCATGATAATTACTCTAATAAAGAACCCCAAAAGCACAGTGGCTTGACACTAACTTAACACAATTTATTTCTTGCTACCATCATAGTTTAGTGCAGGTCCAGTGACTGTTTTGAGCAGCAGCTCCACTGTGTTTACCAAATACTGCATTTCATCACTCTTCCTATATGTAGAACACCCTCACTCTCACCCCAAGGTTGACAACTCAAAGTTCCTATTCCATTCTATGTGGCTCAAATCCATGATCTCCAGTTTATTAATAATTTTGTCCATCAGGTCCAGATAGGTGTCCTTCCAGAAAAATGGTACATGAATAATTACAACAAGTTATTAATTATGCACACACGTTCTAATTATAATAGAGCAGAGACAAGATAACTGCAGTAAAATGTCCTCCCTGGAAAAGAGAAGAATAGCAGACGTGTAAGATAACTGGTTCATTTAATTCTTGGAATTCCAGGAGTCAAAGCAGTGACACAGGTCTCCAGGCTTCTTCCCTTACATGGCTTTGTCATGTTATAATTCTTTGCATTCAGCTTTGAAAACTAAGATCAATATAGTATGCAAAAAAGTACAGGATATTTCAAAGGACAGGTTTAAAATGTCCCATTCCTTTGGCCAAAAGAAAGCTGCACCTAGAAGCCAGAGATAACTAGTAATATAATCTTTTTCATGACTAGGAGAAAAATGGATTTTAGGAAAATAAAATTGTACCTGTCACACCAGAAGGGCTTCTATTTCTTCTCCTAGGACTGTGAAGTTCTGTTCTGACTCTTACTAATCCTAACTCAATATATTGTCCAATCTATATTCTGCCTTCTTCATTAAAATGAGAATGAAAACTTTAATATCACTCTTTATTGCTGGAGTAATAACTTCATGACTGAATGTGTGCTATGAATTAAACATACCGTAGACAGTAACATGGACACCATGATAGTTTTTTTTTGTTGTTGTTGTTGTAGTTCAGATGAAGGCTTACAGAAAAAATAGTTTCTCATGGAACAGTAGTACACATGTTGTTTTATGACATTGGTTAACAAGCCCACAACATATCAACCCTCTAACTTTTCAACCTTTTTTTTTTTTTGGTGAAAATACACATAGCCAAAGATACACCATTTCAAAAATTTCTACATGCACAGTTCAGTGACATTGACTACGCTCTTTCAATTGTGCTGTTATTCTCACTTAAGATGAAGGTTTACAGAACAAAATAGTTTCTCATTTAAGAGTTACAAATGTTGCCCTATGACAATGGTTAACAATGTCACAACACATCAACAAGATCCTTACTCAAACTTGGGTTCCCTATCACCAGCTTCCCTGTCCCCTTCGGCCTTCTGGCCCTTGTCACTGGACTCCTGTACCTTGTTAGTCTCATTTGGTTTTACGGGGCTGCCCAATCCCAGGCTGAACGGTGAACCTCGGAGGTAACTTCACCACTGAGCTAAAAGGGAGTCTGGGGGCCATACTCTCGAGGTTTCTCCAGTCTCCTTTAGGCCAGTAAATCTGGTCTTCTTTTTTTTTTTTTTTTTTGTGAGTTAGTACTATGCTCTACATCCTTCTCCAGCTCTGTCCAGAGCCCTCTGTTGTGATCCTGGTCAGAGCAGTCAGTGGTGGTAGCCGGACAACATCTAGCTATACTGGACTCAGTCCGGTGGAGGCCTTGGTAGCTGTGGTCCGTCAATCCTATGGACTAATCTTTTCCTTGTATCCTGTTCTCTTCATTCTCCCGTGCTCCTGAAGGGATGAGACCAGTGGAGTATCTTAGATGGCTGCTCACAGGCTTTTAAGACCCCAGACACTACTCACCAAGGTAGAATGTACAGCATTGTCTTTAAAAGCTGTGTCATGCCAGTTGAGCTAGATGTTCCCCGAGACCATGGTCCCCACAGCGCTCTGCCCAGCAATTTAGTCCCTCGGGAGTTTGGATGTGTTTATGGAGCTTCTATGAGCTTTACTTGTACAAGTTGTGCTGGTTTCCCCAGCATTGTGTACTGTCTCACCCTTCACCAAAGATACCACTTATCTATTGCCTATTTAGTATTTCCCCCCACCCCTTCCATCCCTGGTAACCAACAAAGATTGTTACATTTTGTGTGTGAACTTTTTCATGGGTTTTTACAATACAGGTCTTATGCAATATTTGTCCTTTTGTGATTGACTTATTTCACTCAGCATAATGTCCTCCAGTTTCATCCATGCTATGAGATGCTTCACAGATTCATTGCTGTTCTTTCTCGTTGCATAGTACTCCATTGTGTGTTTGTACCATAGTTTGTTTATCCATTCATCTGATGATGGGCATCTAGGTTGTTTCCATCGTTTTGCTATCGTGAACAATGCTGCCATGAACATAGGTGTGCATATGTCTATTCGAGTGATGACTCTTACTTCCTCTAGGATATATTCCTAGGAGTGGAATTGCTGGATCGAATGGTATGTCTATTTGTAGCTTTCTCAGGAAGCTCCATATCATTTTCCAAAATGGTTATATCATTTTGCATTCCCACCAGCAGTGCATAAGTGTTCTGATCTCCCTGCAGCCCCTCCAACATTTGCTATTTCCAGTGTTTTTGATTAATGCTGGTAATGCCAGGCTGAGATGGTATCTCATTGTGGGTTTAATTTGCATTTTTCTAATGGCTAGTGATCGCGAGCATTTCCTCGTGTCTGTTGGCCATCTGAATGTTTTCTTTGGTGAAGTGTCTGTTCATTTTCTTTGTCCATTTTTTAATAGGAGTATTTGTCTTTTTGTTGTAGAGGTGTTGGATTTTCTTGTAGATTATGGAGATTAGACCTTTATCTGACTTGTACTGTCCAGAAATTTTTTCCCAGTCTATAGGTTCTCTTTTTACTCTTTTGGTGAAGTCTTTTGAAGAGCATAGGTGTTTGATTTTTAGAAGATCCCACCTATCTAGCTTATCTATTGGGATTTGTGTGTTGATGGTTATGGTTTGTATCCTGTTAATGCTGTGTATTAAGGCCTATAGTATTGGTTATATTTTTTCCTCTATGAAATTTATGATTTTAGGCTTTATATTCAGGTCTTTGATCCATTTTGAAGTAGTTTTTGTATACAGTATGAGGTATGGGTCCTGTTTCACATTTTTGCAGATGGATGTCGAGTTTTGCCAGCACCATTTGTTAGAAAGACTGTCTTTTCCCCATTTGATGGACTTTGGGCCCTTGAAGATCAGGTGACCATAGGTGGATGGATTTACATCTGGGTTCTCAATTCTGTTCCATTGGTCAATGTCTCTGTTGTTGGACCAGTACCAGGCTGTTTTGACTACTCTAGCTGTATAGTAGGTTCTCAAGTCAGGTAGTGTGAGTCCTCCAACTTTATTCTTCTTCTTCAGTGGTGCTTTACTTATTCGGGGCTTCTTCCCTTTCCATATAAAGTTAATGATTAGTTTTTCCATCTCTTTGAAGAATGTTGTTGGTATTTGGATCAGGATTGCATTGTATTTGAAAATTGCTTTGGGTAGAATTGTCATTTTCACAATGTTGAGTCTGCCTATCCATGAGCATGGTATGTTTTTTCCATTTATGTAGATCCCTTTGGGTTTCTTGCAGTAATGTTTTGTAATTTTTTTGTATAAGTCCTTTACATCCCTGGTCAGATTTATTCCTAAGTATTTTATCTTTTTAGGGGCTATTGAAAATGGTATTGTTTTCCTGATTTCCTTTTCATTGTTCTCCTTACTGGTGTATAGGAATCCAACTGATTTTTGAATATTTATATTGTATCCTGCTACTCTGCTGAATCTTTCTATTAGTTCCAGTAGATTTCTCATGGAGTCTTTAGGGTTTTCTGTGTATAGTATCATATCATCCGCAAACGGGGACAGTTTAACTTCCTCGTTACCAATTTGGATGCCCTTTATTTCTTTTTCTTGCCTTATTGCTCTAGCTAGAACTTCCAGCACAATGTTAAATAGGAGTGGTGATAAACGGCATCTTTGTCTTGTTCCTATTTCCAGCCTCTCTCCATTAAGGATGGTGTTGGCCATTGGTTTTGCATGGATGCCCTTTATTATGTTGAGAAACTTCCCTTTTATACCTATTTTATTGAGAGTTTTTATCAGGAATGGGTGTTTGGCTTTGTCAAATACCTTTTCTGCATCAATTGAGATGATCATGTGCTTCCTTTCTTTCCTTTTATTTATGTGGTGGATTACTTTGATTGATTTTCTAACGTTGAACCATCCGTGCATAACTGGTATGAATCCTACTTGGTCGTGGTGTATAATTTTTTTGATATGATGCTGAATTCCATTGGTTAGAATTTTGTTCAGAATTTTTGCACCTATATTCATGAGGAATATTGGTCTCTAATTTTCTTTTTTTGTGACGTCTTTGCCTGGTTTTGGTATCATTGTTATCCCGGCTTCATAGAATGAATTTGAAAGTGTTGCTTCCTCTTCTGTGCTCTGAAATAGCTTGAGTAGTACTGGTACAAGCTCTTATGTAAATGTTTTGTAGAATTCTCCACTGAAGCCATCTGGGTCAGGGCTTTTTTGGTTGGGAGGTTTTTAATTACCTTTTCTATCTCTTCTCTTGTTATGGGTCTGTTCAGATTTTCACCATCACTTTGTTGTAGTTTGGGTAGGCCTTGTGTTTCTAGAAATTTATCCATTTCCTCTAGGTTTTAAAATTTGTTGGAGTATAGTTTTTCATAATATTCTGTTGTAATCCTTTTTATTTCAGTTGGTCTGTTGTAATGTGCCCCATTTCATTTCTTACTTGGGTTATTTGTGTCCACTCCTGTTTTTCATTTGTCATTCTGGCCAGTGGTTTGTCGATTTTGTTGATTCTTTCAAAGAACCAACTTTTGGTTTTGTTGATTCTTTCTATTGTTGTTCTGTTCTCTATTTCATTTATTTCTGCTCTGATGTGTACTATTTCCTTTCTTCTGGTGGTTGTGGACTTTTTTTTTTTTTGTTCTCTTTCTATTTGTTTGAGTTATGTAGTTAATGTTTGATTTTGTCCCATTGTTCTGTTTTGAAATGTGCATCTATTGCTATAAATTGTCCTCTGAGGACTGCCTTTGCTGTGTCCCAAAGGTTTTGGTATGATGTGTTTTCATTCTCATTTGATTCTAGGAAGTTTTTGCTTCCATCTCTGATTTCTTCTATTACCCAGTGATGTGTAAGCAGGGTATTATTCAGTTTCCATGTAGTTGATTTTTTTCCCTTGCTCTTTCTATTGTTAATTTCTACCTTGATGGCATTGTGGTCAGAGAAGATACTTTTAATTATCTCAGCGTTTTGGATCTTGTTGAGGATTGCTCTGTGGCCTATAAT
Source organism: Dugong dugon (assembly GCA_030035585.1). NCBI lineage: Eukaryota > Metazoa > Chordata > Mammalia > Sirenia > Dugongidae > Dugong > Dugong dugon. Next base: position 34,812,742 of record CM057460.1, on the reverse strand, counting down.
GTGGTCTATTCTGGAGAATGTTCCATGTGCATTGGAAAACACTGTGTATTTTGCAGCTGTTGGATGGAGTGTTCTATATATGTCTATGAGGTCAGGTTGGTTGATTGTGCCCTTTAGGTCTTCTGCATCTTTGCTGAGTTTCTTCTTAGTTGTTCTGTCCTTTACTGAGAGTGGTGTGTTGAAGTCTCCTACTATTATTGTGGAACTGTGAATTTCTCTTTTCAGTGTTGTTAGAGTTTCTTTTATGTATTTTGGAGCCCTGTCATTGGGTGCATAGATATTTTTTATCATTATGTCTTCCTGATGGATCGTCTGCTTAATCATTATATAGTGTCCTTCTTTGTCTTTATGATAGATTTTGTTTTAAAGTCTATTTTATCTGAGATTAGACTTGCCACTCCCGCTCTTTTATGGTAGTTGTTAGCTTGATATATTTTTTTTCAACCTTTGACTTTTAATAAATTCACATCTTTGTTTCTAAGGTGTGTCTCCAGTAGACAGCATTTTGGTGGATCCTGTTTTCTTATCCATTCTGTCACTCTCCATCTCTTTATGGGTGCATTGAGTCCATTTACATTCAGTGTAATTATTGATAGATGTGAGTTTGTTGCTGTCATTTTGTAGTGTTTTTTTTTTTTTTTGTGGTGCTGAAGTTTTCTTTGTTCTTCTTAGTCTCTTGTGCTGAGTTACTTTTGTTTGTGGATTTTTTTTTTTTCATTTCTTTTGTTTTTGTAGGTTTTGTTTTTGCTGAGACTTTATGTTTTTCCTCTTTTTTTGTATGAGTATGTTTGTTAACTTTCTTTGTGGTTACCGTGAATTTTACCCTTATCTTTCTAAGTTGGAAGCAGTCTACCAATACTTGGTATCGCCTTGCCTTCCTCTCCATTAGAATGTTTTATACCTATGCTGTTTATTCCCTCTTTTATTGTTTTGATGTTCTTGTCATTTACTGATTAACTGCTCTGATTCCCTGTTGTATTTCTTTTGGTTTTGGATAGTCCTTGAGAGTTCATTTCCTAGATTGGCATCTGGCTGGTACCATCCTGCATCCTAGCTTCGGCCTTTGAGTTAAAGCTGTTTGTCCTCAGATCGAAGAACTCCCTTTAATAATTCTTGTAAGTTTGGTTTGACTTTTACATATTCTCTTAATTTCTGTTTATCTAGAAATGACCTAATTTCACCATCAAATTTGAACGAGAGTTTTTCAAGATATATTATTCTTTGCTGGCAATCTTTTTCTTTCAAGATTTTATATATGTCATCCCTTTGCCTTCTTGCCTGCATGGTTTCTGCCGAATAATGTGAGCTTAGTCTTATTGTTTCTCCTCTGTATGTGACTTCTTGTTTTTCACAAGCTGCTCTCAGGATTCTTTGTCCTTGGTTTTGGCGAGTGTGAATATGATATGCCTTGGTGATTTTCCTTTGGGATCTCTTCTATATGAGGTTCATTGAGCTTCTTGGATGGCCAGCTTTTCATCTTTCGTGATATTGAGGAAGTTTTCTTTCAGCAGTTCCTCAATGATCCTCTCTGTGTTTTCTGTTTTCTCCCCATGTTCTGGAATTCCAATCACTCAAAATTTTTTGCTTTTGATTGTGTCCCACATAACTCTCAGGGCCTCTTCATTTTTCTTTGTCCTTTTTTCTGAGTTTTCCTCAAACAGAGTTGTAGCCAAGTGGTTGTCTTCAATTCCATTGATGCTGTCTTCCACTATTTCAAATCTGCTTCTCAGCCCTTCTATGACATCGTCCATTTCTGAAATCTTGTTGGTTATCTTTTGGATTTCTAATTGTTGCCTTTGTATAATTTCTAGTTGTGAATTTATTTTGGCATTTTGGTCCTGCATTATTTTCCTGAATTCTTCCAATGTTTTGTCTGAATTTTCCATGAATTTGTCTATTTTTTCCTCATGTTTGTCAGCTTTTTGCCTCAGTTCTTGCAGAATTCTGAGTATTAGAGATTTGAATTCCCTATCAGGTAGTTCTAGTGCATTTTCTTCCACAGGAGAGTCATCTAGTGTTTTATTTTGGATGCCTAGTGGAACCATCCTGTCCTGTTTTTGTAAATGTTTTGATAATGTCTGCTGTCTTTGGGGCATTCAGTAGTTATTTTTCTCGTTTATTGATCATAGATTTGTTTGTTTCATCCTGTTTTAAAAAAGAAAAATTGACTATGTCTGAGCAGGCGGACTGTGTGTTCATTGTTGTTTGCTCATCTGTGGGGACAATACCTTTCGCCTCCTTCTCCAACTGGCAGGGTCAGTCACTCAGATATGGTACAGCAGGGCAGGTCTAACTGAAGAGGAGTTACTGGGACGGGTTGTTTGTGGTACTTACTACAGCCACCAGAGCAGGTTGGTAATCAGTGCAGGGGAGGTTCCAGTAGGCCGTGCCTGTGCTGCTTGGTGGTGTGATGTCAAGCGCACAGTGCAGGTAGGCAGGATGCAGCGGGGAGATTGTTATCTGTGGAGCACTTGTTTTGTCTCCTGCTGGACGCTCCGTGAGGCTTCTTTCTCATACCCCATTTGCTGGTCTCCGATCAGAGTCCAAGATGGTGAATCCGGGCTGCATTAGCTGGTAGGGGACCTCTGCAGGAATCTCTCCTCTCTCCATTCTCTGTCAGTTTTCCTACTCCATTTGGTGCTTGGCTGAGTTCTTTATCTCTTCATTTGATGTTTTATGGTTTCAGGGTTGTTGTATTCTCTGTTCAGCTTAGTTTTTCGGATCTTTGCTTTGGAGGGACGGCGTGGTGCTTCTGCCAGAGCGCCATTTTGCTGGAACTCCTGAAAAAGTTCACAAGACTAAGTGCAACCAGTTTCCAGAAAGCCTGGGCCCTGTCACCCCCGTCTGTGCCTCAGGGGCGGGCGCGCTCGCATCGCCGTGATACTTTCTGTTTAACATCATCAATGTCTTCTCTAGCTATAGTAGCAAGGGAGATTTTTAATTTGAATTTTACCTACTATTATTTAGACAACACCAAAAAAAGCTAATGTAGATTTCTTACTTGATTGCTATTGTCCAAAGTTCAAATTATTTAGATTTATACCTGAATATGAAGTTTGTTTGGTCTTTAGGGTCACATTGGTATGCTCTTTCTACTCCATGTTTTCCCCAGTGTTATATGCCTTTGTCATGAGACACCACATATACACATATGCAGTTAGTCTGTATCAATTTCTCCCATTAATATTTACTTTTTAGAATCTAGGCACACTTTTAAAAAAAATGGGTTCTTAAGATTATTAAATGTGTACATATTGTTCAAGTATCTATTTTAATTTCCTAAGACATCTAGTTAACTATTTGTTACCCTACAAAATGCTTATTATTCTGTGTTGAAGTGTAAAAATCAGTAAGTGAAATCTACTGAACCAACCAAAATTTATCCCTAAACACCAGGGCAGGGGTCACTTGGACATTATTCAGCTGCATGCATTGCCTAGTACAACCTCTTTTGAACTAACTGGTTCAGTCTGAGGTTCAGTTCAGCTACCATCTTTGTAGTAAATACAATATTTTGTGCAAATAATGCTTGCCTTTTGCATTTGTTTGCCAAACACTCCCTCTTCCTGCAGGGTATTTTGTAAAAGCACCGTATGCCAATTTTTTAACATGTCACAAAAAAAAAAAAAAAAAAAAAAATTAGCATAGCAGGAATACCTAGGAAGCAGAGTGGGGAGGTTATGTGTGGCAAACAAACATAGAAAGCACGCTGTTATTTGCATAAAAATACAATAGTAGGAGTCAGGGCTACTAAGTGCTTTAAAAAACAAAACAACGAACACAACAAAAAGTCCTTTTATGCCTAATTTGAGGCTATTATCTTGGAGGATACAGAGTTGACATTAAGTTATGTTTTGGTGCTTTGAACATAGAATCACCATAGATCTTAATTTGGTGTTAAAATTTTCCACAGTGTATTGATTTAAAGCACTTTTGCATTTCCAACAACACTGAACTAAAACAAAAAAAGAACACTTCTAAATGATATAATATTATTTAGATATCTAAGTGATATCAAAGATAACATAAAAATTCAACCTATGCCTTTATTTGTACTAAATCCATATGAGCATCCATTTGAACATAGTTCGACAGTCTTATCTAATATCCAGTCAAACCAAAAAAAACCAAACTAGTTGCCGTCGAGTCGATTTCAACTCATAGAGACCCTATAGGACAGAGTAGAACGTAGAACTGCCCCATACGGTTTCCAAGGAGTGGCTGGCATATTCGAACTGCCAACCGTTCAGTTTACAGCCCAGCTCTTAACCACTGTGCCACCAGGGCTCCAGTATCCAACAGACAACCTGAATTTATTAATTTATGAGTAAATCTTACTGTGAACAAATACAAACTCTGGTAATATCATGAAACAAATTTATTGTCATAACCTACCATTTGGATATTTTGCCTTTGCAATTACCATACTTCTTAAAAAATAGCACCTAAATGCTTAGCCAACACCTGTCAGTTTGTTATACCGTGGTCCCTTGTGTGTTACTGTGATGCTGGAAGATATTTCAAGCACCAAGGGTCAACCATGGTAGACAGGTTTCAGAGGAGCTTCCAGACTAAGACAGACTTGGAGGCAAGGCCTGGTGATCTACTTCCAAAAATTAGTCAACCAAAAGCTTATGGATAGCAAAAGAACATTGTCTGATATAGTGCTGGAAGGTGAATCCCTCCATTGTTGAAAGACTGTATGGATTGATACAATAGCCACAACAATGTGCTCAAATACATCAAAGATCATGAAGATGGTGCAGGATCAATCGGCATTTTACGCTGTTATACACAGGGTTGCCATTAAAGACAATTCAACAGCAACTAACAACAACAAAGTTATTTACATGCTTCATATTTTGGAGTGTTTATATTTTTGTTTGAAAGAATTAGCCTTATCTATTCTCCTACATATTTATTTAGATATGTTGGTATCATAAAAAATTATTGAAAAACCTGTAAGTTTCAAGAAAGAAAACCACAAATTATACAAAGGAGAAGAGTCTTTCAGGAAAATACAAGGAGATGGAGACCAAGGAAGATGGCATACGCTTTGTTTTACACACATGCACACACAGACACATTCACACGTTTTTCTCCTTCCCTCACTCAAACTATGGACCAACTTTTTCTACTTCACAGTACACATTGTATACAAAAGGCCACCCAACCCATGGCTTATAACTCTAACTAAACCTACAGATTGTCATCTAACTAGAAGAGCTAGTGAAGATATTTAATGAGACTGAAGTTTTGAATAAGGTATGTACAAAAGAAAAATGGAAAAAAAATGACTTCTGTATTCCACAGAGACCTTCAAGCTCATTGTCAAAAGAAAATCTAATTTTAGTCTTAAATCCTCCTCCATAATACAAATTTTAGTTTAAAAGACAAGCATGGATTTATTTATAGCTACATATATATGCAATCTTAAGTACAAGCACATATACATGTCAATTTTACTAGCTCTGTTTGAGAAAAGCTTTGAAGGAATTTTCCTGGAGTGACAAATAGAATGTTTAGTTGGAACTAATGCTAAATAACATGAATGGATCATATCTATTTTGGTAATTTTTAGAAGCAGTTTATGTATTTGTTGAAAATGTCACATTATAGCTCAACAGATTGCTTTGTGTTAATCTACCATATTATTTCAACAGGGGTACTGGTTTCTAAAAAAATACTGCTCCATTTAAATGCTAACATATATACAGCTATGGAGGTCTCTTAAAGATTATGGGTTCTGAATACTCAAGTTATGGAACATTTGGCCTTTCTAGGTAAATTTTCTTTACTTCACTCAAAAAGCTGTATCTATAAAAAGAAAATGACTTTGTCACTCTGTAGGTTCCTAATATTATTAAATATTTATTAAGATTCAACAGTACACTAAGCTTTATGAAGTAAGAATAAAATAATGTTTACTTTAATTAACCTAGTATTTAAAGACTCTTAAGGAAGACATGTATGGTACACATGCTTATGTATTACTTTTCTAGGTACAGATAGGATTCAGACTCACAAAATCTCAGATCTGTTATCTTTTGTGTATTTTTATGGAATTAGAGAAAAAGACAAAATTTTCAGCTGCTTAAAATGGGGCAAATATATCTTTGAGATTGTCCTTAACTTTTTGTGAAGTTTTGCTTTTCAGACTTTTCATATTTATACTACTAAACAATGTTGGTATTCAGAATAATCAAAATATGGCTACCTATACTTATGGCAGATATTACCAGAACCAGTTTTGCCATTCAGTTGACTGACACATGGCAACCCCACATGTTGTAGAATTAGATTACATTCGGAAAGGTCGGAGGTTTGAGTCCACCCAGAGGCACCTAAGAAGAAAGAGCCGGTGATCTGCTTCCGGAAAAATAAGCCATTGAAAATCCTACCCAGCACAGTTCTATTGTGACACACACGAGGTCTCCATGAGTTTGAGTGGACTCAAAGGCAATTGGTACTGATGAACGGCCAATATTAAACCAAACCTGTTGTTGTCAAGTAGATTTCGACTCATGGTGAACCCAGGCATTACAGAATAGAACTACTCCATAGGGTTTTCTTGGCTGTAATCTTAAGGGAAGTAGATTTCAATACTTTTCTTTTATGGTATCTCTGGGTGAGTTAGAATTACCAAAATTTAAGTTAGTGGTTGAGCACAAACTGCTTGCACCACCTAGAGGATCACTCACTATTAGAATCTCCTGATACCTCTGAGACACACCCATTAACTTTCCCAGTAACGAACTCAAAACCCAGAGAAATTAAAGGGATTTCTCAAGTGCACATAGCTTATTGGTACCATGGACACGACTGGACCTTACCTCTCCTGATTGCCAAACTCCTGCTTTTATCAATCTGTCTATCATGGAAACAAACAGGCATTCAAAGTCGTCAAATTTGAGAGTTGTGCATCTAGTTAGGGAAAAACGGACATGGCGAACTTGAAATAAACTCCATCTTTTCTTTAGTAGCTACAACTAAATATGGACCCTGATTGTAAAACTGGTCTTATCATGATAACAAAAAAAATCCCATTCAGTTCTGACTTATAGCGACCCATAGAATTGTCCCATAGGGTTTCCAAGGAGCAGGTGGTGGATTCAAACTGCCAAACTTTTGGTTAACAGCCTGAGCTCTTCTTAACCACTGTGCCACCGGGGCTGCCACTTAAATGATTGTGTACGCATTCTTTAAAGTTTTTGCCGGGAGACTAGAAAAAACCTCACTCAAAATGAAGTCCTTCATGTTAAGGGAAAGACTCCACAAATATGTAGATAAAAGCTTTTTTTTCCCCCTTTCTTAGGGTGAAAAGCAGGGCAAAGAAATCTCTCATTCTCTACAAGGAAGTCTCCTTACATTATTCAAATAGTTCTTACACTTAAGTGGTAATTACCTCCCCATTTAAAGTGAAACATTTCTCACTGAATCTCCAGCCTTAAATGCTACTATTTTAACATTAACAATACTCAAATACATGCAGACCAAAAATGAGGTATGAATTTCTTATGCTTAATATTTTAAATCAAGTGAAGTGGGGGTGGCTCTTCAATGCCACCATGTGCCAAGGGATGACTCAACACTCTCATAACAGTCTTCTCTTTGGATTACTATGAAATCTTCAATGGTGCAATGAAGCATGATACCATTTGGCTTTCACATGACATGAAAACATTATTTATCTATTCTGTTTGTCTCTGTTCTTTTCTGCTCAGGCTGTGATACTTCAAGTGGAACTACTTGGTGTCAAAAAGGAAATGCAGGCATTGAAATAACCTGCTGTACTTGGTAATGATGATGACGATAGTGGTCATGGTGGTGAGAATGATGATAATTAGTAATATGATTATGGACCCGATCATGATGGCTAACATAGATCTACGACCTCCTATATACTAGGAATTGTTCTCCTTCTTTTAAATGTATTATCTCATTTGTTTATCACAATAATCCTATGAGTCGGCTAATGTGATCATTCCCTTTTTTAGATAAGGAAACGCATGCATAGAGAGATGGAAGTGATAGACTCAAACCCTATACATCAGACTGTAAATTCTAAATCACCCGGTTTATTGAGTGTATATTCACACTTATTAATACTGTCATTTAAATAAAAAACTACTTTATATATTCTACAATTAACTTGGAGATGTTAAAATATAAGTCCTTGAATTCTAGCCTGAGATATATCTCTTTTATATGTGACTAGCAGATAGTATCTTTTTGTACTATCTTCAAGTGACCACATTTTTTTGATGGTTGTGATAACCTGTTTTTAGGAGTAAAAAGTGAAAGCATGATGTTTAATGTAAAATCTCATGACTGCCTTACTTTTGTAATTTATGCAAAGCAAAAACACAGACCATGGTGTAATTTCCAACAATTCACATTTTCAGTCAGTCAGTTTTTCTTATAGGAACCTCCCCTGCACTCTTTAAATTGTTTTGGTTTAACTCAGTGACTCAATTATACATTTCACAAGGTAAGAAAAAAGTCAGTGTACAAAGTCATATAAAATTATATATTAATGTGACTGAAAGAATCAGACCAGATTAAAATGGAAAGTTATTTGGAAGGTTCCTGACATTTGTATAGCTATGGTAAGGTGCATGTACTTAGTCTTCAATTTGGCTGAGATGAGGATTTGACATATAGCAGATATTGTTTTCTTAGATTAGACTAGTTCTACCGGATGCAATATAAATACTTAGATATTTCAGGCCGTTCAAAGAGACAAGCTCAATAATTCAAGACAGCCATGCTCTCCTTCCTTCTCCCCAACAGGAGCATATGCTTCCTTTACATAAAAATCATGTGGCTCCTAAATGTGATTTCCCCTGTTTCTTTTCATATCACTACACACTAAAGTATTTTTGTACTGAGAATTATTGGGGTAATGTAATACCTTGAGTTATGTTTCAATACTGTCTTTAGGCATTTCAGTTTAGCTTCTAGAGTTATTACCTTTGACCTCAGCATAGCACCTAGAAGATATTGGCATTTCTGGCAGGCTATGAGAGGTATACTTGGAGATTTTTATCTTTCTTTCTACATCCTTGTGGTTTTTTTGTGTTGTTGTTGTTGCTGTTTTTGTTTTAATAGTTTAATCAAATTTTCTCTAAATCAAATGCGGGAAGTCAATTATCATTCAATTGTCCTCAGAAACCTCAAAATACAAAAGAAAAACTTACTTCCAGATTTAGACTGTGTTAAACCAAAAAATCCCTTTGCCTTCTAGTTGATTCTGACTCATAGAGACCTTGTAAGACAGAGTAGAACTGCCCCATAGGATTTCCAAGTTGTTTGGTTATTTTTTAACAAATAACATTAAAATATAATCTCCTCTTAGTAAAATAAATACATAAAAAGGAAGAAAAAAGGTCAATATCCTGGAACTAGTTTGGATATTAAGATACTCCTAAACCCATTTACAGGTGCTATGGTGATGCAGTCGTTAAAGTGATAGGCTGCTAACCAAAAAGTCAGTGGTTAGAACCCACCAGTCACTCCATGGGAGAAACATGTGGCATTCTGCTTCTATAAAGATTTCACTCTTGGAAACCATATGGAGCAGTTCTACTCTGTTCTATGGAGTCTCCATGAGTCGGGATTGACTTGACGAAAGCAGGTTTGGGAAACCCATTCATACAGTGGCCTATTCACCTCCATTTCAATTTTTATTATTCTATGTCTATTATGGGTATGAAACTGAACACTTACACATTTTGAGTATTTGTTTTATATTGTAGCATCTTAAGAAAGTTTCTCAAGAATATTTTCAGCTTCTTAAATATTTTCATTTAAATAAGAAGAAAGTAGGTCTTTTCTGTTACTGAGACATTGGCAAATATTTAGTAACCTGAATAATTTGATAATCTTGAGAATAATCTTCTTTAGGAATACTTATTTAGAGAGATTAAAACATTGGAAAACTCCTAAAAAGGTCATTCAATTCTTAACTGATACTGGACAGTAAGGTTAAATAAGATTTCAATATATTGATTGGGGAATTCTAGGCTGTAAATGTCAATACTATAGCTGTAGCTTCATATAAGAACTTACTATATTTATTAACTACTGTACTATATTTAGAAAAGTAAGGATTACTTAATTACACAGGCTATAATGATGCTTTTTAAATAAACAATAACTTATCTACGGATGCAGTTAATGTGATACTGATTTCCCATCTCATAGTGGACCCAGTGTCAAACCTTGACATTAGTCAGGTGAGGACATTTCCTCAAGGATACAGCCTAAATGTAGTGAAGGTTTAAATTTTCTGTTTGAGGAAGAATGAAGCTATTTTAATGGATTCTGGGGGCAGAATTCCCTCCCTTCCCCCCACCCCACGGTTGAGTTCTCTCTAGAAATGTCTACCTCTGGAGAAATTAGATTCATTAACTGTCTGATTCGTTTAACCTGCAATTCTCAGAAAGCAAACAATATCGTCCGTCACCGGAGGCTTTATATTTGAGGACGGGACACTTTGGTCTTATAAGCCTGTGGATTTTATTCATCTGTTCAGTGTCTTAGGTAAATGGTATCTATTTACCCTATGCAACAAGACTGTAAAAAATGCTGCAGGTTTTAGAATTCATCCAAACTAAAGAAATAAAGTTTCCATAAATGTACAACTAACTTCAGAGGGCTCCTATTCTCCAGTCTTTCTTTGCTTTTCTTCTCAGAAATGCTTGTCTCTTTTAGGCATATCATTATTTTGTGGGTTTTTTTTTTTGTCTTACCTGCCATCAAAATCCATAGAGAAATGGAGCAGGCTATGCTAACAAGTCGCATAAACAAGATTTGAGATTTTGCAACTATCGTCCATTTATCACAAACACCCAGACCTTCTTTTTCATTTGCACATGGAGATTGTCTGTGCTAGTCAACCTCCAAAAATAATTCATCTCTGGGGTGGAAAAAATATAGAGATGATGAATCAGTGTTAGCAAATTAAATGTATATCAACAGCATTCTTAATGTGAAGTCATTCTAAAGCTATAGAAAACATCAAGTATCCTTAGAACTATGTATTCAGACATCTTCAGAAATGGTCCAGGGCCTTCCTTTGTACCTTTTGCTCTCTGTTATAAGTTGAATAAGAATAATGTTAAAAAAAAATTACATGCCTACATAATCACTTATGGAATTAATATCTAAATGGACTTCTATGTTGATTTTTTATTGGACAAATTTTCACAAAATTATATTTTAAAGTGTATTACAAGTCTATGTAAACTTTTGTTATACATGTTTTATGACAATAAAATTTTTAAGAATATATATATATACTTTTTCAGGTGCTCTCCAGTCAGTTCCGACACGTAGCGACCCTACGTACAACAGAACAAAACACTGCCCAAACCTGTGGCATCCTCATAATCATTGTTATGTTTGAGCCCATTATTGCAGTCATTGTGTCAGTCCATCTCACTGAAGGTCTTTCTCTTTTTCCCTGACCCTCTACCAGTGTCCGTCTCCAGGACCTGAGCCCTCCTGATTACATGTTCAAGGTATAGGAGATGTACTCTTGCCACCTTTGCTACTAAGAAGCATTCTGGTTGTACTTCTTCCAAGACAGACTTGCTCATTCATTATGTATACATTAGAAATCATCAGAAATGAAATGGAACACATAAACATCAATATCCTAAGCATTAGTGAGCTGAAGTGAACTGGTATTGAACATTTTGAAATGGACAGCCGTACGGTCTACTATACCAGGAATGACAACTTGAAGAGAATGACATTGTGTTCATGGTCAAAAAGAACATTTCAAGATCTATCCTGAAGTACAACGCTGTCAGTGATAGAATAATATTCATACGTGTACAAGGCAGATCAATTAATATGACTGTTATTCAAATTTATACACCAAACACTAAGGCCAAAGATGAAGAAACTGAAGTATTTTTCTCTCTCTTTTTTTTTTTTTTATTGTACTTCAGGTGAAGGTTTGCAGAACAAATAGTTTCTCATTAAATGATAGTACACATATTGTTTTATGACATTTTTTAACAACCCCACTACATGTCAACCCTCTCCCTTCTCAACATTTTTTTTTTTTTTTGGTGAAAATATATCTAGCCAAAGATGCACCATTTCAAAAACTTCTACATGCACAGTTCAGTGACATTGACTATGCTCTTCCAATTGTGCTGCTTTACTCACTTCAGATGAAGTTTTACAGAACAAAATAGTTTCTCATTAAACAGTGCACATGTTGCCTTATGACAATGGTTAACAACCTCACAACACATCAACACTGTCCTTACTCACACTTGGGTTCCCTATCACCAGCTTTCCTGTCCCCTTCTGCCTTCTAGTCCTTGTCCATGGACTGCTGTGCCACATTATTCCTGTTTTGTTTTATGGGGCTGTCCACTCCCCGGCTGAACAGTGAACCTTGGAAGTGACTTCACCACTGAGATAAAAGGGAGTCTGGGGGACATACTCTCCGGGTTCTCCATTCTCCTTTAGGCCAGTAAATCTGGTCATTTTTGTGTGTGTTAGAATTCTGTTCTACATCCTTCTCCAGCTCTGTCCAGAACCCTCTGTTGTGATCCTGGTCAGAGCAGTCAGTGGTGATAGCTGGGCACCATCTAGCTGTACTGGACTCAGTCTGGTTGAGGCCTTGGTAGCTGTGGTCTGTTAGTCCTTTGGACTAATCTTTTCCTTGTATCCTGTTCTCTTCATTCTCCCTTGCTCCCAAAGGAGTGTGGCCAGTGGAGTATCTTAGATGGCTGCTCATAGGCTTTTAAGACCCCAGATGTTACTCACCAAGGTAGAATGTAGAATATTCTCTTTACAAACTGTGTTATGCCAGTTGAGCTAGATGTTCTCCGAGACCATGGTCCCCACAGCCCTCCGCCCAGCAATTTAGTCCCTCGGGAGTTTGGATGTGTCTATGGAGCTTCTATGAGCTTTACTTATACAAGTTGTGCTGGTTTCCCCAGTATTGTGTACTGTCTCACCCTTCACCCAAGATACCACTTAATCTATTGCCTATTTAGTATTTCCCCCCACCCCTCCCATCCCTGGTAACCAACAAAGATTGTTACAATTTATGTGTGAACTTTTTCATGGGTTTTTACAATACAGGTCTTATGCAATATTTGTCCTTTTGTGATTGACTTCTTTCACTCAGCATAATGTCCTCCAGTTTCATCCATGTTATGAGATGCTTCACAGATTCATGGTTGTTCTTTCTCATTGCATAGTACTCCATTGTGTGTTTGCACCATAGTTTGTTTATCCATTCCTCTGTTGATGGGCATCTAGGTTGTTTCCATCGTTTTGCTATTGTGAACAATGCTGCCATGAACATAGGTGTGCATATGTCTACTTGAGTGATGACCCTTTTTTCTCTAGGATATATTCCTAGGAGTGGGATTGCTGGATCGAGTGGTATGTCTATTTCTAGCTTTCTAAGGTAGTGCCATATCATTTTCCAAAATGGTTGTATAGTTTTGCATCCCCACCAGCAGTGCATAAGAGTTCCCATCTCCCTGCAGCCCCTCCAACATTTTTTATTTCCAGTATTTTTGATTGAAACTGAAGATTTTTATCAACTTCTGCAGTCTGAACTTGACTGAACATGTAATCAGGATGCATTGATAATTACTGGTGATTGGAATGTGAAAGTTGGAAACAAAGAAGGATCGGTAGTGGGAAAAGATGGCCTTGGTGATAGAAACGATGCCAGAGATCATATGATAGAATTTTGCAAGACCAACAACTTCTTCATTGCAAATACCTTATCACCAAATGGGATACACAGAAATCAAATAGACTACATCTGTGGAAAGACATGATGGAAAACTCAATGTCATCAGTCAGAACAAGCCCATGGGGCAACTACAGAACAGGCCATCAATTGCTCATATGCAAGTTCAAGTTGAAACTAAAGAAAATTAGACTAAGTCCACGAGAGCCAAAGTACAACCTTGAGTATATCCGACCGGAATTTAGGGACCATGTCAAGTATAGATTTGATACATTGAATACTAATGACCAAAGACCAGAAGAGTTGTGGAATGACATCAAGGACATCACACATGAAGAAATCAAGAGGTCATTAAAAAGAGAGAAAAGAAAGAAAAGACCAAAATGGATGTCAGAAGAGAGTCTCAAACTTGCTCTTGAACTTTGAGTACTTAAAGCTAAAGAAAGAAGTGAAGTAAAAAAGCTGAACAGAAGATATCAAAGTAAAGTATTATAATGCCATGTGCAAAGACCTGGAGACAGAAAACTAAAAGGCAAGAACATGCTCTGCTTTCCTCAAGCTGAAGAACTGGAGAAAAAATTCAAGCCTCGAGTTGCAATATTGAAGGATTCTACAGGAAAAATATTAAATGACACAGGAAACATCAAAATAAGATGAAAGGAATACACAGAGTCACTATACCAAAAAGAACTGGTGGACGTTCAACAATTTCAGGAGGTAGCATATGATCAGGAACAGATGGTACTGAAGGAAGAGGTCAAAGCTATACAGAAGGCATTGACAAAAAACAAAACTCCAGGAATTGACGGAATACCAACTGAGATGTTTCAACGAATGGATGCAGCAGCGGAAGTGCTCACTTGCCTGTGCCAAGACATTTGGAAGACAGCTACCTGGCCAACCAACTGGAGGAGGTCGGTATTTATGCCAATTACCAAGAAAGATGACCCAACTGAATGTGGAAATTATCGCACAATATCATTATTATCACAGGCAATTAAAATTTTGCTGAACATCATTAAAAATCAGCTGCAGCAGTATATAGACAGAGAACTGCAGAAATTCAAGCCAGGTTCAGAAGTGGACATGGGACCATAGATATCATAGCTTATGTGTGTCTAATGGATCCTGCCTGAAAGCAGAGAATACTAGAAAGATGTTTGTGTTTTATTGACAATGCAAAGGCATTCAACTGTGTGGATCATAACAAATTATGAATAACTTTGAAAGAATGGGAATTCCAGAACACTTAGTTGTGGTCATGAGGAAACTGTACATAGATCAAGGGGCAGTTGTTCAAACAGAACAAGGGTATACTGTATGGTTTAAAGTCAGGAAAGTTATGTGTTAGGGTTGTATCGTTTCACTGTGCTTATTCAATCTGTATGCTGAGAAAATAATCTGAGAAGCTGGACTATATGAAGAAGAATGGGGCATCAGGATTGGAGGGAGACTCATCAACAACCTGTGTTATGCAAATGACACAACCTTGCTTACTGAAAGTGAAGAGGACTTGAAGCACTTACTGATGAAATCAAAAACTGCAGCCTTCATTATGGTTTACACCTCAACAGAAAGAAAACAAAATCCTCACAATTGGACCAATAAGCAACATCATGATAAACAGAGAAAAGATTGAAGTGGTCAAGGATTTTGTTTTACTTGGATCCACAATCAACTCCCATGGAAGCAGCAGTCAAGAAATAAAAAGACTGATTGCATTGGGTAAATCTGCTGTAAAAGACCTCGTTAAAGTGTTAGAAAACCAAGCTGTCATTTTGAAAAGTAAGGTGCAACTTACCCAAGCCATGGTATCTTCAATTGCCTCGTATGCATGAGAAAGTCGGACAATGAATAAAGAAGAACAAAGAAGAATTGACGACTTTGAATTGTGTTCTTGGTGAAGAGTATTGAATATATCATGGACTGCCAAAAGAACAAACAAATCTGTCTTGAAAGAAGTTTAACCAGAGCGCTCCTTGGAAAGCAAGAATGGCTAGACTATGTCTGCCAAACTTTGGACATGTTATCATGAGGGATCAGTCCCTTGAGAAGGACATCATGCTTGGTAAAGTAGAAGTTCAGCAAAAAAGAGGAAGACCCTCAAGAAGATGAACTGACACAGTGACGGCAGCATTGGGCTCAAGCATAACAACAACCATGAGGATGGCACAGTACCAGGCAGTGTTTTGTTCTGTTGTACATAGGGTCACTATGAGTTGGAACCGACTTGACAGTACCTAACAATAACAGCAAATATATACATATATATTCTGATAATAAGTAACTGTGGAATTTGAAAAATTTCCATCACTAACTTCACCCTCCACACACAGAGCATAACCTGAGAGGTTATACAGTAGATGGTGGAGAGCTAATTTATACAAAGTAAAAAAAGGAAACATTTTTAAAGAAAAAGTTATTATATTCAAAATGCTTTGTTTTGTTCTTTTTGTTAAATTTCCAAAAGTGTTTGAAATTACCACAAAGTATAAAATTGTAAAAGAAGGCCAAAACATGAGAACTGCAAAATAAAAATTATGGCAGAAGACTTCCTCTATCTGAGTTCACTATGCATGGTTCAATGGTTATAAGGTAAAAATAAAGCCTAGTATGGAGTTAAAGGCTTGCCAAAAAACACAATTCTTACTCTGTTAGGAGTAAAAAAGGAATGAGTTTTATTGAGGAAGAAAGAAACTGCAGTGGGACAGAATAAAGTGAAAATTCTAATGCTCCATAGTATAGAAAATGCGAAGTCCTTTTTATGTAGGAGAAGTTTAGGGAAACTGTGGCCATTAGTCATACATTAGTTAATCTACAGATGTCCTGGAGCCAGCCTGTGCAGTATTTTATGGATATGATTCTTCTTATCTTTCAAGGACGGGGCAGTTTGTGCAAAAGAATTCTTTCCGAGAACAGGTACAGTTTTGCTCACCTACTCTCTCTCCCTCAGAGATAGAGCAGATTAACCCATTACTATGAGCTCAGCCAGAACATCTGGGGGGTCTCCTAACACATTCTCCTTTTTGTCAAGACTCCATAAAGGGGCATTGATCACATCACCCACAATAGTCACCATTTTCCTGCAAGGGCTTTTAACAGCTTTTACATAAGGAACTGTTTCTTCACCTTGTCATGCTAATAGCACTCATCTTCAGGATAAGTTGTTTTATCAGGTTTGCTGTAGCAGACAAAGCCACATTTGAGGAACAGTTTCAGGCTGAATCCAAACAATAAGGGTCAATATACACTGTCCTGGAGAGAGAGGAGGAAAGAAGTAAACAGTTGACTACTACTGAGAATTAGTTTCTTCAAGATACATAATTCTTTGCTTAGTTAGAGGAGTTCCATCTTGATTACAAGCACTGAACAAACTTTTCATAAGGCATTTGATAATTAGAGTAGTATAATTATCACAACAATCAAAAGAATCAATCCAGTGTGCAATATGAAGTGGAACCAAGAATCAGTACTATTGGGCAGCCAGATAACAATGTCCGAAAAAGGAAAATCAAGCATATGGGGGTATTGAATGCAACCAAGTAGCCTTTTGGTGAATCTTCTTAATATCTTCTTCTGTTTCTCCTGAGGTATTTACACAGGCTCAGTAAGAGTTATTAGCAATTGTCCAGACTCCTCCTTGTTGAGCTAAAATGAAATCAAGAGTTATTATTTAAAACAACCCTAGCCTAGTAGTCTAAGGATTTCTGTAGGGCTGCCATCTACCCGAATGTTATGAGCACTGTGGTACATGTTGTTGTTGTTAGGTGCTATTGAGTTGGTTCCAATTCATAACAACTCTATGTACTAGAGAACGAAACACTGTCCAGTCCTATGCCATCCTCACAATTGTTATGTTTGAGCCCATAGTTGTAGCCACTGTATCAATCCATCTCATTGAGGGTTTCCTCTTTTGTGCTGACCCTCTATTTTACCAGACATGATGTTGTTCTCCAGAGAGTGGTCCCTCCTGATAACATGTCCACAATATCTGAGGTGAAGTCATGCCATTCTGGCTTCTAAGGATCTTTCTGGCTGTATTTCTTCCAAGAAAGATACGTTCATTCTTCTGGCAGTCAATAGTATATCCAATATTCTTCATCAACACCATAATTCAAAGGCAGCAATTCTCTTTCAGTCTTCCCATGCATATGAGACAATTGAAAATACCATGGCTCGGGTCAGGTGCACCTTAGTTCTCAAAGTGACAGCTTGGCTTTCTAACAGCCTTAATGAGGTCTTTTGCAGTAAATTTGCCCAATGCAATACGTCATTTTATTTCTTGACTGTTGCTTCCACGGGTGTTGATTGTGGATCCAGGTAAAATGAAATCCTTGACCACATCAGTCTTTTCTCTGTTTATCATGATGTTGCTTATTGGTCCAGTTGTGAGGATTTTTGTTTTGTTTACATTTAGATATAATCCATACTGAAGGTTATAGTCTTTGATCTTTTTTAGTAAGTGCTGCAAGGCCTCTTCACTTTCATCAAGCAAGTGCATATGTCATGTGCATATCGTAGCTTGTTAATGAGTCTTCTTCCAATCTTGGTGCCGTGTTCTTCTTCATATAGTTCAGCATTCTTGGATTATTTGCTCAGCATACAGATTGAGATGTTTCAAAAAACAGATGCAGCACTGAAAATGCTCACTTGTCTATGCCAAGAAATTTGGAAGACAGCTACCTGGCCAACAGGCTGGAAGAGATCCATATTTACACCTATTCCAAAGAAAGGTGATCCAATCGAATGCGGAAATAAATATCATCAGTTTATCACGCACAAGTAAAATTTTGCTGAAGATAATTCATAAACTGCTACAGCAATACATTGACAGGGAAATGACAGAAATTCAAGGTGAATTCAGAAGAGGACATGGAACCAGGAATATCATTTTGATGTCAGATAGATCCTGGCTGAAAGCAGAGAATACCAGGAAGATATTTATCCGAATTTATTGAGTATGCAAAGGCATTTGACCGTGTGGGTCATAGCTAATTTGGGGTAACTTTGTAAAGAATGGAAATCCCAGAACACTTAATTGTGCTCATGAGGAACCTGGACACAGACCAAGAGGCAGTCCTTCGAACAGAACAAGGGGATACTGTGTGGTTTAAGTTCTGGAAAGCTGTGTGTCAGGATTGTATTCTTTCACCATACTTATTCAGTCTGTACGCTGAGAAAGTATTCCAAGAAACTAGACTAAATAAAGAATAATGGATCATCAGGATTGGAGGGAGACTCATTAACAACCTGTGTTATGCATATGACACAAACTTCCTTGCTGAAAGTGAAGAGGACTTGAAACAATTCCTGATGAAGATCAAAGACCACAGCGTTCAGTATGGATTACACCTCAACAGAAAGAAAACAAAAATTCTCACAACTGAATCAATAAGAAACATTATAATAAATGGAGAAAAGATTGAACTAGTTAAGGATTTCATTTTACTTGGATCCATAATCAACACCCATGGAAGCAGCAGTCAAGAAATCAAATGACACATTGCATCCGGCAAATCTGCTGCAAAAGACCTCTTTAAAGTGTTAAAAAGCAAAGATGTCTCTTGATAACTAAGGTACGCCTGACCCAAGCCATGGTGTTTTCAATCGCCTCATATGTATGCCAAAGCTGGACAATGAATAACGAAGACTGAAGAAGAATTGATGACTTTGAATTATGGTGTTTACAAAGAATGTTGAATATACCATGGACTGCCAGACGAACGAACAAATTAATCTTGGAAGAAGCACAGCCAGAATACTCCTTAGAATCGAGGAAGGTTAGACTTTGTCTCACGTACTTTAGACATGTTACCAGGAGAGATCAGTCCTTGGAGAAGGACATCGTGCTTGGTAAAGTAGAAGATCAGTGAAAAAGTGGAAGACCCTTAATGAGATGTATTGAGACTATGGCTGCAACAATGGGCTCAAAAATATCAATGATTGTGAGGAATGCTGCAGGACTGGGTAGTGTTTTTTTCTGTTGTACATAGGGTCGCTATGAGTCAGAACCATGTCAAAGATATGTAACAACAATAACCACCTTAGATTTGTCCACAGGTTTTTTTTTTATGTTGCTGATCAACCCAATTTCCAGTAGCTGTATTAAGACAGCATTTTTCTTACTTTAGATGCTATTAATGTCCTCATTATTTATTTTACTTTTGTCTTAAAACCATTTTCGGTCTTGGGCAAAATGGCACTCTAGGCAGAAGCACCACGCCGTCCCTCCACAGCAAAGACCCCAGAAACTAAGCTGAACAGAGAATACAACAATCCTGAAACCCTAAAACATCAAATGAAGAGATAAAGAACTCAGCCAAGCACCAAATGGAGTGAGAAAACTGACAGAGAATGCAGAGTGAGGAGAGATTCCTGCAGAGGTCCCCTACCAGCTAACGCAGCACGGATCCACCATCTTAGACTCATATCAGAGACCAGCAAATGGGGTAGAAGAAAGCAGCCTCACGGACCTTCCAGTGGGAGACAAAACAACTGGTAATTTGTGATATACGCTTTCCACCCCCCACCCTTCTTCACCCCGACTTGGCCTCTTCTGCTTCCCGCAGCCACAATCTCTTGACCGGGAAAAACCGGCTGCTTGGTTTCCACACACCTGAATGGGTGGCTCTCTGAGTGCCATTTGTTGGCTGCCGGTGTTGCTTTTTTTTTGGTCTGCTTCTTTTAATTTCTTACTTGCCTCTCGCCACCTCCCCCTCCCTTCGCTCAAGTACCTGGTACCGTGCACCATCTTTGCTTCTTCCTGAGGGGCTGCGGAGCTCTGTTCGAGTGTGGAGCTGCTTCCAGGTCTGAGCTGCTGTGCTGGTGGGATCCCGGGGCTTTTGTTCGTTTGTTTGTTTTGAGTTGTTTGTTTGTTTTCTTTTCCTTTTCTTGAGTTGGGAGCCCTTTCTGGCCAGGCTGAGATGCGTGGCAGGGAGACTCCCATTCAGCTTCCACAGACGTGCAGAGGGATCCCTGAGAGCATTTCTTTATACGTTGTTTTTTTTTTTCCCCCCCTGTTTCTTTGGGGGCCTTTCTTGTTTTCTTTTTTCTTTTTTTTTTTATTTGTTTTGTTTCCTTTATCCTCTTTTTCCCTTTTTGTCTTTCTTCATTGCTCAGTTTCTCATCTATCTATATCTTCCTTCTCTTTCTGTTCCCTGAATACCTACGCCTTCTAGCCAGGTGGTACTGCAACACCTGAGTGTGACTTCCCCAGAACTCATAGCTATACTGGTGGGATCCCTGGGAACTTCGTGGTTTTTTAACCTTTCTTATATTTATTTATTCATTCTTTTCTTTTCTTCCTCCTCCCCTTTCTGTTTTTATCCATTTCATAGTCTCTCATATCTCCACTCCAATGCCAAGCTCCCCTAGCATTCTTTTTTGGTTTTTTGTAAGTTTTTGGCTCCAGTAGCTCTCTCCTTTCTCCCATATCCATCTTAGCTCCACACATAACAATCTCCCCACTACATCCTGCCTACCTGCACCATACGCTTGACATCACACCACCAAGCAGCACAGACATGGCCTACTGGAACCTGCCCTGAACTGATTACCGACCCGCTCTGGAGGCTGTAGTAAGTGCCACAAACAACCCATCCCAGTTACACCTCTTCAGTTAGACCTGCCCTGCCATACCATATCTGAGTGACTGACACTACCAGTTGAAGAAGGAGGCAAAAATTATTGTGCCCACAGACAAGCAAACAACAAAGAACACACAGTCTGCCTGCTCAGACATAGTCAAACTTTTTTTATTAAAAAAGGGACAAAACAAACAAATCTACAATCAATAAACGAGAAAAATAACTAATGAATTACCCGAAGACAACAGACATTTCAAAACATTTACAGAAACAGAACAGGATGGTTCCAGTAGGTGTCCAAAATAAAACACCAGAAGACTCTCCTATGGAAGAAAATGCACTAGAACTACCTGATATGAAACTCAAATCTCTAATACTCAGAAATCTCCAAGAACTGAGGCAAAAAGCTAACAAACATGAGGAAAAAATAGACAAATTCATGGGAAATACAGACAAAAAATTGGAAGAACACAGGAAAATAATAGGGGAACAAAATGCCAAAATAAATTCACAACTAGAGATTATACAAAGACAACAATTAGAAATCCAAAAGATAAACAACAAGATTTCAGAAATGGACAATGTCATAGAAGGGCTGAGAAGCAGATTTGAAATGGTGGAAGACAGGATCAGTGGAACTGAAGACAAACACTTGGATAGAACTCTGTTTCAGGAAAACTCAGAAAAAAGAACAAAGAAAAATGAAGAGACCCTGAGAGTTATGTGGGACACAATCAAAAGCAAAAATTTTTGAGTGATTGGAATTCCAGAACAGGGAGAAAACAGAAAATGCAGAGAGGATCATTGAGGAACTGCTGACAGAAAACATCCCCAATATCATGAAAGATGAAAAGCTGGCCATCCAAGACGCTCAACGAACCCCATATAGAAAAGACCCCAAAAGAAAATCACCAAGGCATATCATATTCCAAAACCATATCATATCAAGGCATATCATATTGCCAAAACCAAAGACAAACAAAGAATCCTGAGAGCAGCTTGTAAAAACAATAAGTCGCATAGAGACGAGAAACAATAAGACTAAGCTCAGATTATTCGGCAGAGACAATGCAGGCAAGAACGCAATGGGATGACATAGATAAAATCGTCAAAGGAAAAATTGCCAGCCAAGAATAATATATCCTGCAAAACTCTCATTCAAATTTGATGGTGAAATTACGTCATTTCCAGATAAACAGAAATTAAGGGAATATGTAAAAGTCAAACCAAAATTGCAGGAATTATTAAAGTGAGTTTTCTGATCTGAGGACAAACAGCTTCAGCTCACAGGAAGAACCTAGGATGCAGGATCATACCAGCCAGATACCAATCTAGGAAATGAACTCTTGAGGACTATCCAAAACCAAAAGAAATACAACAGGGAATCAGAGCAGTTAATCAGTAAGTGAAAACAACATCAAAACAATAAAAGAGGGAATAAACAGCATAGGTATAGAACCTTCTAATGGAGCAGAAGTCAAGTCGATACTAAGTAATGGTAGACTGCTTCCAACTTAGAAAGATAAGGGTAAAATTTATGGTAACCAAAAAGAAAGGTAACAAACATACTCTTAAAAAAAGGGAGGAAAAACGTAAAGTATAACCAAAAACAAAACCTACAAAAACAAAAGAAATGAAAAAAAAATCAACAAACAAAAGTAAGTCAGCACCAGAGAGTAACAAGAACAAAGAAAACGTCAGCACCAAAAAAAAAAAAAAAAAAAAACACCACAAAAAGACAGCAACAAACCCACATCTATCAATAATTACACTGAATGTTAATGGAATCAATGCACCCATGAAGAGATGGAGTGTGACAGAATGGAAAAGAAAAAAGGATCCATCAATATGCTGTCTACAGGAGACCCACCATAGAAACAAAGACGTGAATTTATTAAAAGTCAAAGGTTGGAAAAAAATCTATCAAGCTAACAATTGCCAAAAAAGAGCCAGAGTGTTAATTCTAATCTCAGGTAAAACAGACTTTAAAACGAAATCTACCATAAAAGACAAAGAAGGACACTATATAATGATTAAGGGGATGAACCATCCTGAAGATATAACCATAATAAACATCTACGCACCCAATGACAGGGCTCCAAAATACAAAAAACAAACTCTACCAACTCTGAAAAGAGAACTTAACAGTTCCACAATAATAGTAGGAGACTTCAACACACCACTCTCAGTAAGGACAGAACAACTGAAAAGAAACTCAGCAAAGATACAGAAGACCTAAAGGTCACAATCAGGCAACTGGACCTCATAGACATATATAGAACACTCCATCCAACCACTGCAAAGTACACATTCTTTTCCAATGCACATGGAACATTCTCCAGAAGAGACAACATCTTAGGCCACAGAGTAATCCTCAAAAAGATCCAAGAATTTGACATAATTCAAAGTATCTTCTCTGACCACAATGCCATCAAGGTAGAAATTAACAATGGAAAGAGCAAGGAAAGAAAATCAACTACATGGAAACTGAATAATACCCTGCTTACGCATCAGTGGGTAATAGAAGAAATCAGAGATGGAATCAAAAAATTCCTAGAATCAAATGAGAATAAAAACACATCATACGAAAACCTTTGGGACACAGCAAAGGCAGTCCTCAGAGGACAATTTATAGCAATAGATAAACATATCAAAAAAGAAGAAAGGGACAAAATCAAAACATTAACTACAGAACTCAAACAAATAGAAAGAGAACAGCAAAAAAATCCCAAAACCACCAGAAGAAAGGAAATAGTAAAGATCAGAGCAGTTATCAATGAAATAGAGAACAGAAAAACAATAGAAAGAATCAACAAAACCAAAAGTTGGTTCTTTGAAGGAATCAACAAAATTGACAAACCACTGGCCAGACTGACAAAATAAAAACAGGAGAGGACACAAATAACCCAAATAAGAAATGAAATGGGGGACATTACAACAGACGCAACTGAAATAAAAATGATTATAACAGAATATTATGAAAAACTATACTCCATCCAATTTGAAAACCTAGAGGAAATGGATAAATTTCTAGAAACACACAGCCTACTCAAACTACAACAAAGTGATGTTGAAAATCTGAACAGACTCATAACAAGAGAACAGATTGAAAAGGTAATAAAAAAAACTCCCAACCAAAAAAATCCCTGGCCCAGGTGGCTTCAGTGGAGAATTCTACAAAACATTTACAGGAGAGCTTGTACCAGTACTACTCAAGCTATTTCAGAGCATAGAAGAGGAAGCAACAATTCCAAATTCATTCTATGAAGCCAGCATAACACTGATACCAAAACCAGGCAAAGATGCCACAAAAAAGAAAATTACAGACCAATATCTCTCATGAATATAGATGCAAAAATTCTCAACAAAATTCTAGCCAAAGGAATTGAGCATCATATCAAAAAAATAATACACCACGACCAGGTAGGATTCATACCAGGTATGCAAGGATGGTTCAACATTAGAAAATCAATCAATGTAATCCACCACATAAATAAAAGGAAAGAAAAAAATCACATGATCATCTCAATTGATGCAGAAAAGGCATTTGACAAAGTCCAACACCCATTCCTGATAAAAACTCTCAATCAAATAGGTATAGAAGGGAAATTTCTCAACATAATAAAGGACATCCATGCAAAACCAATGGCCAACACCATTCTTAATGGAGAGAGGCTGAAAATAGGAACAAGACAAAGATTCCCTTTATCACCACTCCTCTTTAACATTGTGCTGGAAGTTCTAGCTAGAGCAATAAGGCAAGAAAAAGAAATAAAGGTCATCCAACTGGTAATGAAGTGGTTAAACTGTCCCTGTTTGCAGATGATACGATACTATAAACAGAAAACCCTAAAGACTCCATGAGAAATCTACTGGAACTAACAGATTCAGCAGAGTAGCAGGATACAAGATAAACATTCAAAAATCAGTTGGATTCCTATATACCAATAAGGAGAACGATGAAAAAGAAATCAAGAAAACAATACCATTTTCAGTAACCCCTAAAAAGATAAAATACTTAGGAATAAATCTGACCAGGGATGTAAAAGACCTATACAAAGAAAATTCCAAAACACTACTGCAAGAAACCCAAAGGGATCTACATAAATGGAAAAACATAACATGCTCATGGATAGGCAGACTCAACATTGTGAAAATGACAATTCTACCTAAAGCAATTTACAAATACAATGCAATCCCGATCCAAATACCAACAACATTCTTCAAAGAGATGGAAAAACTAATCATTAAGTTTATATGGAAAGGGAAGAAGCCCCGAATAAATGAAGCACTACTGAAGAAGAAGAATAAAGTTGGAGGACTCACACTTCCTGACTACAGAACCTACTATACAGCTACAGTAGTCAAACAGCCTGGTACTGGTACAATGACAGATACATTGACCAACGGAACAGAATTCAGAACCCAGATGGAAATCCATCCACCTGTGGTCACCTGATCTTTGACAAGGACCCAAATTCCATCAAATGGGGAAAAGGCAGTCTTTTTAACAAATAGTGCTGGCAAAACTGGATATCCATCTGCAAAAAAATGAAACAGGACCCATACCTCACACCGTATACAAAAACCACTTCAAAATGGATCAAAGACCTGAATATAAAGCCTAAAACTATAAAGTTCATAGAAGAAAAAATAAGACCAATGCTATAGGCCTTAACACAGGATACAAACCATAACCATCAATGCACAAACCCCAATAGATAAGCTAGATAACTGGGATCTTCTAAAAATCAAACACCTATGCTCTTCAAAACACTTCACCAAAAGAGTAAAAAGAGAACCTGCAGACTGGAAAAAATTTTTGGACAAAACAAGTCAGACAAAGGTCTAATCTCCATAATCTACAAGAAAATCCAACACGTCTACAACAAAAAGACAAATAGTCCTATTAAAAAAAGGACAAAGGAAATGAACAGACACTTCACCAAAAAAGACATTCAAATGGCCAACAGACATAGGAGGAAATGCTCACGGTCACTAGCCATTAGAGAAATGCAAATTAAAACCACAATGAAATACCATCTCACCCCGGCGTTACTGGCACGAATCAAAAACACAGAAAATAACAAATGTTGGATGGGTTGCGGGAAGATCAAAACACTTACACACTGCTGGTGGGAATGCAAAATGATACAACCATTTTGGAAAATGATATGGCGTTTCCTCAGAAAGCTACAAATAGACATACCATTCGATCCAGCAATCCCACTCCTAGGAATATATCCTAGAGAAATAAGAGTCGTCACTCGAATAGACATATGCACACCTATGTTCATGGCAGCATTGTTCACAATAGCAAAACAATGGAAACAACCTAGATGCCCATCAACAGATGAATGGATAAACAAACGATGGTACATACACACAATGGAGTAATATGCAATGAAAGAACAACAATGAATCTGTGAACCATCTCATAACATGGATGAAACTGGAGGACATTATGCTGAGTGAAATAAGTCAATCACAAAAGGACAAATATTATATGAGACCTCTATTGTAAAAACCCATGAAAAAGTTCACACACAAAATGTTACAATCTTTGTTGGTTACCAGGGATGGGAGGGGTGGTGGGGAAATACTAAATAGACAATAGATATGTGGTATCTTGGGTGAAGGGTGAGCCAGTACACAACAGAGGAGGAACTAGCACAACTTGTACAAGGAAATGTCATGGAAGCCCCATAGACACATCCAAACTCCCTGAGGGACTGAATTGCTGGGTGGAAGGCTGTGGGGACTATGGTCTTGGGGAACATCTAGCTCAACTGGCATTACACAGCTTTTAAAGACAATGCTCTACATTCTACCTTGGTGAGTAGTGTCTGTGGTCTTAAAAGCTTGTGAGCGGCCATCTAAAATACTCCATTGGTCTCATCCCTTCGGGAGCAAGGGAGAATGAAAAGAACAGGATACAAGGAAAAGATTAGTCTGAAGGACTAATTGTCCACAGCTACCAAGGCCTCCACCGGACTGAGTCCAGTACAGCTAGATGTTGTCCGGCTACCACCAGTGACTACTCTGACCAGGATCACAACAGAGGGTTCTGGACAGAGCTGGAGAAAGATGTAGAGCAAAATTCTAACTCACAAAAAAAAAAAAAAAGAAAAGAAAAGACCAGATTTACTGGCATAAAGGAGACTGGAGAAAGCCCGAGAGTATGGCCCCTAGACACCCTTTTAGCTCAGTGGTGAAGTTACCTCCGAGGTTCACCGTTCAGCCTGGGATTGGGCAGCCCCTTAAAACCAAATGAGACTAACGAGGTACAGGAGTCCAGTGACAAGGGCCAGAAGGCAGAAGGGGACAGGGAACCTGGTGATGGGCAACCCAAGGTTGTTTAAGGGTATTGTTGATGTGTTGTGAGATTGTTAACCATTGTCATAGGGCAACATTTGTAGTAACTCTTAAATGGGAAGCTATTTTGTTCTGTAAGCCTTCATCTTAAGTTAGCATAACAGCACTATTCGAAGAGCATAGTCAATGTCACTGAACTGTGCATGTAGAAATTTTTGAAATGTTGTATCTTTGGCTATGTGTATTTTCACCAAAAAAAGGTTGAGAAGTTATAGGGTTGATAAGTTGTGGGGTTGTTAACCAATGTCATAAAACATGTGTACTTCTGTTTCATGAGAAACTATTTTTTCTGTAAGCCTTCACCTGAAGTGCAATAAAAAAAAAGAAAAATTAAAAAAAAAATTTCACTTATTTTGGATGGTTCTTTTGAAAATCTTTTCTGGAGCAGTGTCGGTTTCAGAGACTCATGTAGAAGGAATCAGTTAATTCATTCATATATATTTATGTTGGCCTAGTTAGTTTGAAAAATAAGAGATAACTAAATTATTTTCCTTCTAATTTTTGTTATTCTTTTGGTAAGCAATTTAACCTTCTTTCTTCTCACTGTGGAATTAATAAAATTGACTTCTTTTTCTTAAACAAAACACGTTTCACATAATATCTAGCTTATGTTACTTAGAAACGTTTTCCTTTAAAGTTTTTCTTTCAAGGTTGATATAAACATAAAACCTTTGTCAGAACAAATTTATTTTCATTAATCCGTGGGACTATTAGGACTTCTTAATTTACATTAGCCTTTATTTATCATTAAACCAAGCACAGCAAGTATTTTAGAGAAATATTATATTCTAATTTAATAATGCTATCAGGAGGTAGGAAATTATTATATTTTCATAACCTTGTCTTCTGCATGCTATATAGGATCATTTAGAGAAGAAATTTAGAATAATGTATCATTTTATAAGACGCCTATGGGTCGGAATCAACTTGATGGCAATGAGTTTGCTTTTTAGTTATAAGACCTTTTTATACCAATCAAAATGAACAATTTATCCTTTTTTAGTGCATTTGTTTTATATAAACTGATTTATGTTAAAAATTTCTCAGTGTAGCTACTAAAAGCCCAGACACAAGACACTATTTTTCTTGGAAGAGAAAAGAACTAAGTTTTTAGACAGCCACATGAAAAACATCAGCCCTGGTCTTCAATCTGATAGAAGATAGAAATGGAAGACACAATGCTTTAGACAGGAGGCATGCTCTCAGAACAAAATGAAACAGAAAAACTACATAAACTCACCCATCCGTGAGGCCAGCTTAAGAGCCAATCTTATACAATACCACACAACACAAACAACTCATTTCTTTAAAATGTGTACAAAAATTCTTGAACGAGATCAACTCAGTTAAACAGGAAAACACGTCCTAGATATGCTTATTAACTTGTCATAGTTTCAGAGGGAGGGATTTTATTCAGACATTTTGAATATAACTGAGCATTAAACAAAAGTTGTCTGATAAGGACAATACAAGTGATAACTCATTTTCCTAAATTGAAAGGAAAAAGTGCAAATAGAAATTCATTTTACCACTGTGATTACCGAGATTTCAAATTACTTCAAGTATATTTCAGCTTATAGTGTTTTTGAACATGAACCCTAAACCAACATCCTGGTAGGGGGAAAATCCAGGCTTATTTATCAAGGATGTTAAGAATTAGGTTGAAATTTTAGTTTACTAAAGTCAAATAAAATTCCTAGCAGGAAATCTGCCTTGGGGTTTGGTCAGCATTTTGTTTTAAACAGTGTCTTCTTTGCATGAAAATTGTCTCACACCTGATGGCCAACCTAATTCTCTGGTCCATTTCATCTCCCAGCTTATCCTTTCATGGTTGTCTTTCTGCCTGTGATAAGCACCCTAGAGGCTTTTAAGATGCTTGAATCCATGCCCACATATTTTTGCAGCTTAAAGACTCTGGGATTCCTTCATAATAATCATGTGAAACCTGGTTTCATTCTTTCTGAACCTAATTCATTCGGCAAGCAAGAGACCTAGTCTAATATTTTAGATTGTAAATATACTAGTCTCTCCAATTGGAAAATATCAAAAAGTGGAAAAAGTATTTTTCAGGGCAGAAATTTTACTGTCCTAATGTCTTTAAGAGACCTCTATGTAATAATCAAAATAGGCATCCCATCAAGTTTGTCAAATCTGGGGGCCTTTATTTTCTAATTTGCTGTACAGAAAAACTAATCCACAAAAGTAAAAACAAATCAGAAGTAGCAGCTTATTTTTCAAATTATCCACTGATTTTACAAACTATCTCTGGTGAGGTTATGCCAAAACAGACAAGAACTAACAGGTTTAGGGACAAAAATGCCTGTTCATGTCGTGGACATGAATCCTGGACGGTGGTTCCAAGCTGTCCCTTGAATTGGCATTTCTCATGGTTCTGAAAGATAGCCAACAGATAGTTAAAACATACTTGAAAGAACAAAAATAAATCCGACAATAAAACCTGAAGATCTATCAATTCAAGGGTGTGGAGCTTCATCAAGAGAGATCTGGCAGCACAGATTCTGCTTGGACACTCCGAATCAGTGAAAAGCAGCTCCCAAATGGCTAAAGATAAGTACATCTGTGCGGCCTTTCATGGGGATTTAAAAACAAAAAAAGCCTATTTGGGAAAAACCTCTCTCCCTTTTAACTCCTCCTTCCCTGCTCTGCACTAGTCTGGCCTTCTGAAGTCTGAGTCCTCTGGGCCGGAAGTAGATCCCAAAAGGTGTGCTGACCCATTCTCCTGGCCTTTTAGAGGGAACAAATAAGCTACAGGCTCCCCTAAGCCAGGAACTCAGGGTTGGCACAGATCCTTTGCTAGGCACAGGCATAAGGGGTCTGAAGACTGAGGGCCTTATGCCCCTGTGTAGACTTGTGGGGAACCATCTCAACACTGTAAGTCCTCACTACCACAGTACAACAGGGTAAACATCTGAAGTTTAACTTCAATTGTTTCAGCTGTGAAGTGGTGGATTTGTGACCCTTGGCACAGCCCTGCCCTTTGAAGGGGCACATTTACAGATCTGCACCAGGGGCTTAAGGACTGGTGGCTCCCCCTATGCCACCTAATCACCTGCTACAGGGGTCCAAGAATAAGTGGTGCCCTCAAGTCTTTACAGCCAGCAGAGTGGGGTGCTCATAGTCCAGCTGCAAAACTCACCTACCTAGTCGCCCTAGGGAATAGGGACATGCTTTCCTTTCAGACTCTCAGGGGCAGCTGTCAGCCTCCTGCATGGCTCAGCATGAGACCCCCGACTTCAGCCAGATACCTGTGCCTACACCAATCACCCATGCATCTCTAAGACTGTAGGTGAGAGCCTGCACCACACACTTGGTAACTGACTGCCTGGACATCTGAGTTGAACCTATATAGGAAAATTTAACAGACTCCTGTGTACACATACTTACTTACAGAACTAATTACCTGGTGACAGGATGTTAGAGCTTCACAGGTGCCAGTAATCAAACTAGCGACACGAGCAGCCTATTTGGGCATATCAAAACAAAACAAAACAAGAAGCTAGGACTCACTAAATGAATATAAAATAAAATTATAATAACTTATTAATGGCTCAGAGACAACAGTCAATACCAAATCACATAAAGAGGCAGTCCATGATAGCTTCAGCAAGCTCCCAAAATAAAGAATCAATAAATTCTCTGGAGGAAGAGAATTTCTTGGACTTACCAGAGGCAGAATACAGAAGATTAATATACAGAATTCTTCTTGAAATTAGAAAGGAAATTCTAGAAAATGAAGAAACAGCCAAAGAACACACAAACAAAGTAGAAGTGGAACTTAAAAAAGTTATTCAAGAACATAATGATAAATTTAATAGGCTGCAAGAATCCATAGAGAGAAAGCAATCAGAAATCCAGAAATTAACAATAAAATTTCAGAAATAGACAACTCAATAGAAAGTCATAGGGCAGAACTGAGGCAGTAGAGGTTAGAATTAGTGACCTTGAAGATAAAGCACTTGACACCAAATTATTTAAGGAAAAATCAGTTAAAAGAATAAAAAAGAATGAAGAAACTCTTAAGAGTTATGTGGGACTCTATCAAGAGAAATAACCTATGAGTGATTGGAGTACCAGAATGGGGGGATAACAGAAAATACAGAGAAAATTGTTGAAGATTTGTTGACAGAAAACTTCCTTGATATCATGAAAGATGAGATTATCATCCAAGATTATTATCGAACCCTACATAAGGTAGATCCCAAAAGAAAGACACAAAGACATATTATAATCAAATTTACCAAAACCAAAGATACAGAGAGAACTTTAAGAGCAGCTAGGGATAAAAGAAAAGTCATCTACAAAGGAGAGTCAATTAGAATAGGCTTGGACTACTCAGCAGAAACCATACAGACAAGGAAGCAATGGCATGACATATATAAAGCCTTGAAGGAAAACAATTACCAGCCAAGAATCCAGCAAAACTGTCTCTCAAATACGATGGTGAAATTAGAGCATTTCCAGATAAACAAAAGTTGAGGGAATTTTCAAAAACCAAACCAAAATTACAAGGAATACTAAAGGGACTCTTATGGTTAGATAATCATTAACATCAGATAACAACGCAAGACTAGAACACAGGACAGAGCAACCAGAT
Source organism: Dugong dugon (assembly GCA_030035585.1). Taxonomy (NCBI): domain Eukaryota; kingdom Metazoa; phylum Chordata; class Mammalia; order Sirenia; family Dugongidae; genus Dugong; species Dugong dugon. Next base: position 34,780,428 of record CM057460.1, on the reverse strand, counting down.
ATTGACTCAGATAAGGAAGTCGAAAATGCATCAAAGCTAAAACACTGAAAATAGGGAAATAGAGATATCAATATGTAAAGATGGACAACATTAAAACAAAAAGAGGGATTTAAAAAATGCAGACATTGATTTTTCATATGGAGGGGAAGTCAAGTCGATATAACAAAATAAAAGACTGGTATAAACTTAGAAAAATAGAAGTAAATATTAAGGTAACCACAAAGGAATCTAACAATCCTACAAATCAAAATAAAGAAGTAGAAAAATATAAAGACTCAGCAACCACAAAATCTACAACAATGAAAAAGATGAAAAATACATAAAGAAAAATGACTCAACACAGAAAATTAAGGGGAACAAAGAAACTGTGAACAAAACACAAAAAGAGACATCAGGATGATAGAACTAAACTCATGCCTATCAATAATTATGCCGAATGTAAACAGATTAATGCACCAATAAAGAGACAGAGAGTGGCAGATTGGATAAAAAAGCATAATCTGTATGTATGCTGCCTACAAGAGATGCACCGTAGACTTAAAGACACAAACAGGCTAAAACTAAAGGATGGAAAAAATTATATCAAGCAAATAACAGTCAAAAAAGAGCAGGAGTGGCGATATTAATCTCTGACAAAATAGACTGTCAAGAAAAATCCACCACAAAGGATAAGGAAGGGCACTATATAATGATTAAAGGGTCAATACACCAGGAAGACATAACTATAATAAATATTTACACACTCAATGACAGGGCTCCAAAATACATAAAACAAACTCTAACAGCACTGAAAAGAGAGATAGAGAGCTCCACAATAGTAGTAGGAGACTTCAACATGCCACTTTCTGTGAAGGACAGAACATCCAGAAAGAAGCTCAACAAAGACACGGAAGAGCTAAATGCTACAATCAACCAACTTGATCTCATAGACATATACCGAAGTCTGCACCCAACAGCAGTCAAGTATACTTTCTTTTCCAATGCACATGGAACATTCTCCAGAATTGACAACATATTAGGCCATAAAGCAAGCCTTGACAAAATCAAAAACATTGAAATATTACAAAGGATCTTTTCTGACCATAAAGCCATGAAAGTGGAAATCAACAACACAAAAAAGAAGGAAAAAAAATCCAACACATGGAAACTGAACAACACATTGCTTAAAAACTACTGGGTTATAGAAGAAATTAAGGATGGAATAAAGAAATTCATAGAATCAAACAAGAATGAAAACACATCCTACCAGAATCTTTGGGACACAGCAAAAGCAGTGCTCAGAGGTCAGTCTATAGAAATAAATGCACAAATCCAAAGAGAAGACAGGACCATAATTGAAACATTTGCCCTACAATTGGAACAAGTAGAAAGAGAGCAGCAAAAGAAGCCCTCAGGTGCCAGAAGGAAGGAAATAATAAGAATTAGAGCAGAATTAAATGAAATAGAGAATAGAAAAACAATTGAAAGAGTTAACAAGTCCAAAAGCTGGTTCTTTGAAAAAGATCAATAAAATTGATAAACCATCGGCCAAACTGACAGAAGAAAAACAAGAGAGGAAGCAGATAACCCATATAAGAAAGGAGCTGGGTGATATCACAACAAACCCAACTGAAATTAAAAGAATCATAACAGATTACTGTAAAAAATTGTACTCTAACAAATCTGAAAACCTAGAGGAAATGGACAAATTTCTAGAAACTCACTACCTACCTAAACTAATACAAACAGAGGTAGGACAAATAAATCAACCCATAACAAAAGAAGAAATTGAAGAAGTTATTAAAAAAACTCCCAACGAAAACAAGCCCTGGCCCGGATGGCTTCACTGGAGAATTCTACCAAACTTTCAGAGAAGAGATAACACCACTTCTACTGAAGGTATTTCAGAGCATAGAAAATGATGGAATACTCCCAATCTCATTCTATGAAACCAGCATAACCTTGATACCAAAACCAGGTAAAGACACCACAAAAAAAGAAAATTACAGACCAATATCCCTCATAAACATTGACACAAAAATCCTCAACAAAATTCTATCCAATAGAATTCAGCAACATAACAAAAAAATAATTCACCATGACCAAGTGTGATTTATGCTGGGTATGCAGGGATGGTTCAACATTAGAAAAACAATCAAGGTAATCCATCACATAAATAAAACAAAAGACAAGAACCACATGATCTTATCAATTGATGCAGAAAAGTCATTCGACAAAGTCCAACACCCATTCATGATAAAAACTCTCAACAAAATAAGAATAGAAGGGAAATTCCTCAGTATAATTAAGGGCATTTGTACAAAGCCAACAGCCAACATCATCCTAAATGGAGAGACTTTGAAAGCATTCCCCCTTGAGAATGGGAATCAGACAAGGATGCGCTCTATCACCACTCTTATTCAACATTGTGCTGGAGGTCCTAGCCAGAGAAATTACACTAGAAAAAGAAATAAAGGGCATCCAAACTGGTAGGGAAGAAGTCAAAATATCTCTATTTACAGATGATATGATCTTATACACAGAAAACCCCAAAGAATCCACAAGAAAACTACTGGAACTAATAGAAGATTTCAGCAAAGTTTCAGGATACATGATGAACATACAAAAATCAGTTGGATTCCTTTACACCAACAAAGAGAACCTTGAAGAGGAAATTATCAAATCAATACCATTTACAATACCCCACAAGAAGATAAAATAGTTAGGAATAAACCTAACCGGAGACAGAAAAGATCTATATTGAGAAAACTACAAGACACTACTGCAAGGAACTAAAAGAGACTTGCATATGTGGAAAAGTATACCTTGCTCATGGACAGGTAGACTCAACATCGTGAAAATGTCAGTTTTACCCAAAGCAATCTGCAGATACAATACAATCCCGACCCAAATTCCACTGGCATTTTTTAACGAGACGGAGAAACAAATCAGCAACTTCATATGGAAAGAGAAGAGGCCCTGAATAAATAAAGCATTATTCAAGAAGAAGAACAAAGTGGGAGGCCTTACAGTACCTGATTTTAGAACCTATTATACCGCCACAGTAGTCAAAACAGCCTAGTATTGGTACAACAACAGATACATAGACCAATGGAATAGAGTTGAGAGTCCAGATATAAGCTCATCCACCTATGAGCAGCTAATATTTGACAAAGGCCCAAAGCCCATTAATTGGGGAAAAGACAGTCTCTTTAACAAATGGTGCTGGCATAACTGGATATCCATCTCTAAAAAACTGAAGACCCATCCCTCACATCATGCACAAAACTAACTCGAAATGAATCAAAGACTTAAATATAAAATTGAAAATGATAAAGATCATGGAAGGAAAAAAAGGGACAATGCTAGGAGCCTTAATACATGGCATAAACACAATACAAACCGTAAGTAACAATACACAAGCACCAGAAGAGAGACTAGATAAACAGGAGCTCCTAAAAATCAAACACTTATGCTCCTCAAAAGACTTCACCAAAAGAGTAAAAAGACAACCTACAGACTGGGAAAAAAATTTTGGCTACAACAAATCTGATCATTATCTGATCTCTAAAATCTACAAGATGCTGCAAAACCTCAACAACAAAAAGACAAATAACCCAATTAAAAAACGGGCAACGGATATGAACAGGCACTTCACCAAAGAAGATATTCAGGTGGCTAACAGACACATGAAGAAATGCTCACGATCATTAGCCATTAGAGAAATGCAGATCAAAACTACAATGAGATATCATCTCACCCCAACAAGGCTAGCCTTAATCCAAAAAACACAAAATAATAAATGCTGGAGAGGTTGTGGAGAGACTGGAACACTTATACACTGTTGGTGGGAATGTAAAATGGTACAACCACTTTGGAAATCAATTTGGCGCTTCCTTAAAAAGCTAGAAATAGAAGTACCATACTATCCAGCTATCCCACTCCTCGGAATATATCCTAGAGAAATAAGAGCCATCACACAAGTAGGTATATGCACACCCATGTTCATTGCAGCACTGTTCACAATAGTAAAAAGATGGAAACAACCTATCAACGGATGAATGGATAAACAGAGTATTCTATATCCACTCAGTGGAATACTATGCAACGATAAAGAACAAGGATGAAGTGGTGAAACATTATATAACATGGTGGAAGCTGGAACTTATTAGGCTGAATGAATTTAGTCAGTCATAGAAGGATAAATAGTGTATAAGACCACTAGTATAAGAGCTCAAGAAAAGGTTTAAACACAGAAGAAAACATTCTTTGATGGTTATGAGGGTGGGGAGGGAGGGTGAGGGTTATTTACTAACTAGATAGTAGATAAGAATCAACTTAGGTGAAGGGAAGAACAGCACACACTACAGGGATTTCAGCACAACTAGACTAAACCAAAGCTAAGAAGTTTCCTGAATACAATCAAATACTTTGAGAGACAGAGTAGCAGGGATGGAGGTCTGGGGACCATACTTTCAGGCACATCTAGGTCAGTTGGCATAACAAGGCTTGTTAAGAAAATATTTTGCATCCTACTTTGGTGAGTGGCGTCTAGGGTCTTAAAAGCTTGCAAGCAGCCATCTAAGATGCATCAATTGGTCCCAACCACCTGTAGTAAAGGAGATTGAAGAACACCAAAGACACAAGGAAAGTATTAGCCCAAGAGACAGAAACGGCCACATAAACCAGAGACTTCATCAGCCTGCGACTAGAAGAACTACATGGTGCCCGGCTACCACCAATGACTGCCCTGACAGGGAACACAACAGAGAGTCCCTGATGGAGCAGCAGAAAGATGGGGTGCAGAACTCAAATTTGAGTAAGAAGACCATACTTAATGGTCTAACTGAGATTGGAGGTATCCCAGACAGCACAGCCCCTGGATTCTCTATTAGCCGAGAAGTATAACAATTTCCGAGGCCAACTCTTCAGACAGGGATTGGACTGGACTATGGGACATAAAGTGATACTCATGAAGTGTGTGCCTCTTAGTCAAGTAGATACAAGAGACCAAAGGGGCAGCTTCTGTCCAGAGGTGAGACGGGAAGGCAGAGAGGGTTAGGAGCTGGTTGAATGGACATGGGGAATCAGGGATGGAAAGGAGGAGTGTGCTGTCGCAGAATGGGGTGGGCAATTAGGGTCACATAACAATGTATGTATAAAATTTTGTATGAGAGACTAACTTGAACTGTAAACTTCTTTTAAACTACAACAATAAAAAAATAGATAAAAAAGATAATGTGGAGCTTGAATTCGAGAAGTTATTTACCTTAAGATCACTCCCAAGAGATCCAGCTCACTGATAGCAGGACCTTAGTCCTTGACGTCTGGGGATCACAAAAGATAATGCACCTTCAAATCCCTGCTTCTGACACCAGAAATGTCAAAAATCAAAAATTCTTAATCTGTTAAGAGCGAAAAAATAAAAAAAGGAATGGGTTTTATTAAGGAAATTAAAACAAAAAACAAAAAACAAAACTGCAGTTGGGCAGAATAATGTGAAAATGCTAAATGCTCCAAACTACAGAAAATGAGAAGAGCTTTTTATATAGGAGAAGTTTAGGGAAATAGTGACTACTAGTCATTCATTAGTTAATCTACAGACGTCCTGGAGCCAATCTGTGCAAGCACTTTTTAAAAATGATTCTGCTTATTTTTCAAGGATAGGGCAGTATGCATAAAAGAGTTTAGAGAACAGCCACAGTTTTGTCCCCCTCACCTTGCTCCCTCAGAACAGAACAAATTAACTCATTACTGTGTGCTCAGCCCAAATACTTCTCATTTTAGGGGACTGCTAACTCAGACTGTATGCCTTGCAAGACATTGACTCCCTTAAGATCTTTTTTCATGAAAACTCCTAACGCCGCTGAGAAGGTTAATCTGAGACCAAAGTCATGAGTGGATATTATTTACTTTATTTGGCAGTAGATTTTGGAAATTCCAGCATTTTATGAAAGATGACTAATTAGAGAAATTTATCTCTTACAACAGCACATACTGTCTGTGATCATGAAACGATGGGATAGAAAAGGGTCTGCCTTCACATACTAAGCAAAGAAATATTTATAGACCTCTCTCTACTTTCTGACTTCAGAAAAAAATTTTGATGTCTGGGCTAGTTTTTGTTTATACTTTACCAATTACTGTTTTGTGAATACTGGAAAAACTGATCTCTTTGGGGTTAGTTTTTTTTTAAATAAAATAATAATTAAAATGATCTCTGTTTTTCTAGGTATTTCCCAAGAATTTTGTAAGTCATCAAATAAATACATGTACTTATGTGTATGCGAATTAAAACATTTTGAGAAGTGTAAACATCTAAATGCAAAAGGAGAAGAATAAAAAAAATGGTTCAAAGGAATATTAATTCATCTTTCTTTGTATAAGATAGTTAGTTTGTATATCTGAGTCTTTGTATTTTATGTCGAATTCTACATTCATTTTTAAGCCCAAAGCATTGGAATTCAAACTCGGTTTCATTGAGTGTTTATAGTATGCTGGGTACTGAAGTATGCTCGTCCTTTTCAAAATTTGAATTCTGTCCTCACCCTGAAATTATACTTCTTATTTTGATGAAAATTACAGTCTGTTCTTGAAACCATTCCACTGGTGTTTTGATTACATCAGACCTCTCACTTTTATTTTTTTATATCATACTCACATTTGTTTTCCAAGTACACTTTATACCTTTCCTCCCACTGATGTACATTCCACTCACTCTGTCACCTCAGCTCATTACAACTCAAAATCCAGGTGGCCCTTACCCATCCGAACATGAAGTTGTTGTTGTTTGGTGCTATAGTCAGTTCTGACTCATAGTGGACCCTATGTACAACAGAACAAAACACTGCCGAGTCCTAAGCAATCCTCACAATCATTGTTATGCTTGAGCCCATTGTTACAGAGACTGTCAATCCAGCTCATTGAAGTTCTTCCTATTTTTTGTTGACCCTCTAATTTACCAAGCATGATGTCCTTCTCCACAGACTGATCCATCTTGATAACATGTCCAAAGAATATGAGACTAAGTCTAGGCATCCTTGCTTCTAAGGATCATTCTGGTCATACTTCTTCCAAGACAGATTTGTTCGTTCTTTTGGTAGTCCACGGTATATTCAATATTATTTGTCAATACCATAACTCAAAGGCATCAATTCTTCTTTGGTCTTCCTTATTCATTGTCCAGCTTTCACAGGCAGATGAGGTCATTGAAAACACCATGGTTTGGGTCAGGTGCACCTTAATCTTCAAGGTGACATCTTTGCTTTTCAATACTTTAAAGAGATCTTTTGCGGAAGATTTTCCCAATGCAATGTATCACTTTATTTCTTGACTGCTGCTTCCGTGGGTGTTGATTGTGGATCCAAGTAAAATGAAATCTTTGACCACTTTAATCTTTTCTCCAATTATCATGATGTTGCTTATTGATCCAGTTGTGAGGATTTTTGTTTTCTTTATGTTGTGGTGGAATCCATATTGAGGGCTGTGGTCTTTGCTTTTCATCAGTAAGTGCTTCAAATGCTCTTCAATTTCAGGAAACAAGGTTGTACATCTGCATAACTCAGGTTGTTAATAAGTCTCCCTCCAATCCTGATGCCCCATTCTTCTTCATATAGTCCAGCTTCTCAGATTATTTTCTCAGCATACAGATTGAATATGTATGGTAAAAGGATACAACCCTGACACACACATTTCCTGACTGTAAAGCATGTAGTATTCCCTTGTTCTGTTCGAAGGACTGCCTCTTAATCTATGTACAGGTTCCTTATGAGCCCAATTAACTGTTATGGAATTTCCATTATTTGCAATGTTATCCATAATTTTTTATGATCCACACAGTGGAATGCCGTTGTATTGTCAATAAAACACAAGTAAACATCCTTCTGGTATTCTCTGCTTTCAGCCAAGATCCATCTGACATCAGCAATGATTTCCCTGGTTCCATGTCCTCTTATGAATCTGGCTTGAATTTCTGTCATTTCCCTCTCGATGTATTGCTGCAGCAGTTTTTGAATGATCTTCAGCAAAATTTTACTTCTGTATGGCATTAATTATTAAACAAACAAACAAACAAACCAATTACCGTTGAGTTGATTCCGACTCATAGCAACCCTATGGGACAGAGTAGAACTACCTCATAGGTTTTCCAAGGAGCAGCTGGTGGATTTAAACTGCTGACCTTTTGGTTAGCAGCCATAGCTTTTAACCATGGCACCAACAGGGCTCTGATATTAATTATATTGTTATGTAATTTCCACATTCAGTTGAATCACGTTTCTTTTTAATAGGCATAAATATGAATGTCTTCCATTCAGTTGGCCAGGTAGCTGTCTTCCAAATTTCTTGGCATAGATGAGTAAGCACTTCCAGACCTGTATCTGTTTGTTTCATCTCATTTGGTATTCCTCTTTAGTCAGACCCAGGATTGGAGGGAAACTCATTAACAACCTGCGTTATGCAGATGAAACAACCTTGCTTGCTGAATATGAAGGGGACTTGAAGCACTTACTGATAAACATCAAAGACTATAGCCTTCAGTATGGATCACACATTGCATTGGGCAAATCTATCCAGAATCTCAGTCAGGTTTGAAAACTGCCAAGTAAATGGAAGATGCTTTTCTCTAGTAGTAACAGGTTGGGGACTAGTATGTAATGTGCATTAAGTTCTGATCCTTTCAATTACATCTTAGAAAATATGGAACATTGTTTCTTGAAAAGGAAATAAGCAGTATCAAAATTATAAGTAAAAAGCTTTTAAAATCTATGTTAAAATATCATGTTGTAAATAGTATTAAAATAATACTTATATTGCCTATACTCTTATTAAAATTAAGCTATAAAAATAAGTACTGTTTCATATAAGGTCCCTAGGTGGTGCAAACAGTTTGATCTCAACTGCTAACCCACCCAACAGCTGTTGATGTTGTTGTTGTGTGGACTATTGAGTAGATTCTGACTCATAAGGAACCTACATAAGAGAGTAGAACTGCCCCATAGGTTTTCCTAGACTGAAATCTTTACAGGAGCAGATTGCTAGTCCTTTTCTCCAGCAGAGTTGCTAGTTGGATTCAAACTGCTGTTCTTTCAGTTAGCATCTTAGTGCCACAGAAGAAAAGTACTGGGAATCTGCTGCCTTTAAGATTACAGCCAAGAAAACCCTATAGAGTAAATTCTACTTAGTAACACAATGGGTCACCATGAGTTAGAGTTGACTGGACAACAACTAACAGCATGAAAACAATTTTCCCATATAGATGAGATCCAAAGATGTATGCAATTATTGGTGTGGTCTGTGCCCTGGAATGTAGTACTTTTAACGTGGTAATTCCGACTTATATCAGAATAAACTTTCCTGAAAACAACTACAGGTAGTGGCTGACTTACAACATATTTGAGTTACGAGGAACTGCACTTACGACCATCTTTTTTTTTTTTTTTTGTATTTCTTACCATTATTAATGTTGAAGATGGCACAGGACAGGACAGTGTTTTGATCTGTTGTACACAGAATCCCTATGAGTCAGAACCGAATGAACAGCACCTAACAACAACAACCACATAAAACGTTGCAGAGCCTAATTTGTTGATGTCATCATATCTATAAGGTTATATGTAATATTTCCAACCAGGAAGACAAAGATTAGATTTATAAAGATACTAATAATAAGAAGCAAAAATGAAAATTAAAAAAAAAATGGTATTCAACTTATGTCTGAACTGACTTATAACCAAGTCATTGGAATGGAATTCCATCCTAAGTTGAGGACTACCTGTAGTTCATAAAATACGCTGGCTCTTTAGTACATGGTTTCTATGTTTCTGGCAGTCTCTCAGTGTTTTATACATGCTACTTTATGTAATCTTGAACGAGTCTTGGTGGCTCAGTGGTTAAGCGCCCACCTACTAACTGAGAAGTCGAAGTTGGAACCCACCAGCTGCCTCAGGGGAGAAAGATGTGGCAGTCTGCTTCTGTAAATATTTACAGCCTTAGAAAACCTTTGAGGCAGTTCTACTCTATCCTATAGGGTCACTATGATTCAGAATTGACTAGACGGCAATAGGTTTATTATGTTAAGAAGAATTGATGAAGAAGAATTGATGTCTTTGAATAGTGGTGTTAGCAAAGAATATTGAAGATACCATTGACTGTCAGAAGAATGAACAAATCTGTCTGGGAAGAAGTACAGCCAGAATGCTCCTTAGAAGCAAGGATGGCGAGACTTCATCTCATACTTTGGACATGTTATCAGGAGGGACCAGTCCCTGGAGAAGGCAACAAGCTTGGTAAAGTAGAGTGTCAGAGAATAAAAGACAGACCCTCATCAAGATGGATTGACTCAGTGGCTACAACAAGCATAACAGTGATTATGAGGATGGCTCAGAGCTTGACAGTGTTTTGTTCTGCTGTACATAGGGTCGCTATGAGTCAGAACTGACTTGATGGCCCCTAACAACAAGTGTTAGGTAAAAATTGTTATTTTACACTACCTATTTCATATCTATTTTAATATGAGAGATTTAGAGTTCAAGGTACCACTGCTAAACAGACATGGGACTCAAAGGGAAAAGAAATTGTGCTCTTACCCACTCATGTACAGCTTTCTCCATGCCAGTGTCGTATCCTATTTCCCTTATATTTCTTCCTGGTAAAGGGGACTTACCAAGATAAATAGACTAAATAAATTGACTTTCTTTTCAGTCTTTAAATCCTGTCAGAATAGTTTAAGTATATATGTATATATGTGTGTGTGTGAAATGTATATGGCAGTGAAGTATGTGACAGGATCAAGGTCTATGACTTTGGGATTGGGTCTTAAGTGGATGTCTGTATGCAAGAGTTTGGTCTGCCTCATTTGTCTCTCTACCTAGAACTGGAGTTGACATGCCTGCTAGACCTATTTCATTTGTCTGTCAGATTGTTATTTGTTGGCCTCTCTGTCTAACAATCTACTTTAGAATGCATATAATGTGTCTACATGTATAACATTATACAATCTCAGAATGCTTGCTTTGTCCTACTCTATTTTTCAATTTCTTCCTCAGAGTAAAGAGTTAGTGATTGCTATAATTATGGCAATGCTTACAATTCATAGTGTAAAAGGTTTCATCTGACATAACTCATGCTATAATAACACTACTGTATTTTATTACTCTTTTCTCTAATTATTTAATTGTTCTTATAATATTATTAATGTTGATCCAGGAGTGATTGAATTAAGTATACAGTTTCCCTGAAATCTGACTATCATTGTAAATGTTTATCTAAATTTTTACAGATATATTAACTTCAAACAATGTATTATGTCAATAAGGTGTCATATTTAACTGATCATTCACATCCAAATCACTGGTTATAGTACAGCATTTTAGAAAGCATATTTTCTGTCCCCTGTGTTTTAGTATGATTCTAAGACACTGATGTAAATCCATTTAGTTGAAGCAGGAGAATATTTGTGTGGTGACTAGCTTGGACAGTAGACCCACTAGTTCAGCTTTTATCCAACCTTGACTTACTATATATCCTTGTGCAAGATGTTTTCTAAATTTCAGTGCTCTCAAAAAGAAATCATAAAATTTGACTCATAGTGTCACTGTGAGATTTCTGCTTCTGGCCAAAGTGGAGTAACTGCCATCAGCTACTCCAAACTAATCAGTAACCAAAATGTTTCCTTACATTAATCTAATTAGTTTGTGTCTTCCTTGGTTGCTAGCACCTGGATTCACTAAGTAATTTTACTAGTAGATGTTTAATTTTGCTGTTGTTGTTGTTAGTTATTTTAAAGCAATTAACTCTGCTACAGCATTATATGTTAAGTATTTGCCTATTCTGTTATTAACCTGCATTGTGTTAGATAAATTATAAAATGACTAAAGGGGACAGACTTGCTTGAGAATAGAAGCACCACTGTTTCTTGAGAAATGATATTCTGAATATTAGAGGAATAAGTTATAATCACAATTGAATGTGAAAATTTAGTTTTGTTTCATGACCACCACTACCTTAGGTGAATTATGTAAAGCATTTAAGCTTTTTTGTTAAAACAACATGTGTATTCAAAAAATGCATGACTATGCTGTATGAATAATAAGTAGATACATTTTTAGTCAAGTTGCTTACTATATAGAGGATTGTTGCTGTTACTCATCTTCAGAATGGACTTTCAGTCTGAGGTCAAGTTGTAACCAAGCATCTGCTGCAGCCATATGCCATCTCGATAGATTGCCATTATGCAAAATTTGTAATGTGACACTCTCAAATCCTAAATGATTTCACAAGAAGTGATATAATGCATAAGGCTTTCCTCTTCTTGGCCTCTGAGTCCCAATAGAGGAGAAAATTTCAGCTAATATTATTTTGGTTCCTGCCATAAAGGTGAAACAATGTTTCTTGCAGTAGAAAATCCCCACTGGCATCCATAAGCATAAGATTAAAAGTCAGAGAAAGTATTTACTCACCATGGGGAAGATATTTTTGAGAACTGGAAAACAAAAGTGTGAAAGATGATTGTATATTTTCCTTTTTTGTTACTCATGTTAACCTGACCCTCTCTCTCAGAAACCCCCAAACAGTGATTAGATTTGTCTGATATTTTGATGCACCATAGTGGTTTAATTACTTTCTCTAAAGCATGAGAAATCCCTGGGAGGCACAAATGGCATCTGATAACAAAAAGGTTGGAGGTTCAAGTCCACTCAGAGGCACCCAGGAGAAATTTTGTTTGGATCTACCTGCAAAAAAATCAGCCATTAAAAACCCTCTGGAGCACAGTTCTACTACTGACATATGTGGAGTCACCATGAGTCAGAATTGGCTTGATGGCAACTTTTTTTTTTTAAATAAAGCATGAATATATTTGATTCAGTTAGATATTTGCAGTATTGTAAGTTCTTAGAAATTTTACATTGTACTTAATGTATTGTGTCCATCCTTCATTAATATGAGTCAATTTATTTCCTCTTTAAAGAAAATGAAGACTCAATTAATCTTTTAAAATTAAATACATTAAAATGTCAAGCACGTATGTAAACAAAAATATTAAGATATTTATCACACATACTTTAAAAATAAATATAAACACACAAAGGCAGTCCTCAGAGGACAATTTATAGCAAAAGATACACATATCAAAAAAGAAAAAAAGGGACAAAATCAAAACATTAAATACGGAACTCAAACAAAGAGAAAGAGAACAGCAAAAACAGCCCACAACCACCAGAAGAAAGGACATAGTAAAGATCATAGCAGAAATAAATAAAATAGAGAACAGAAAAACAATAGAAAGAATCAACAAAACCAAAAGTTGGTTTTTTGAAAGAATCAACAAAACCGACAAACCACTGGCCAGACTGACAAAAGAAAAACAGGAGAGGATGCAAATAACCCAAATAAGAAATGAAATGGGGGACATTACAAAAGAATCAACTGAAATAAAAAGGATTATAACAGAATATTATGAAAAACTATACTCCAACAAATTTGAAAACCTAGAGGAAATGGATAAATTTCTAGAAACACATGGCCTACCAAACTACAACAAAGTGATGTTGAAAATTTGAACAGACCCATAATAAGAGAAGAGATTGAAAAGGTAATAAAAAAACTCCCAACCAAAAAGAGTCCTGGTCCAGATGGCTTCACTGAAGAATTCTACAAAACATTTACAGACGAGCTTGTACCAGTACTACTCAAGCTATTTCAGAGCATAGAAGAGGAAGCAACAATTCCAAATTCATTCTATGAAGCCAGCATAACACTGATACCAAAACCAGGCAAAGATGCCACAAAAAAGAAAATTACAGACCAATATCTCTCATGAATATAGATGCAAAAATTCTCTAAAAAATTCTAGCCAGTAGAATTCAGCATCATATCAAAAAAATAATACACCACGACCAGGTAGGATTCATACCAGGTATGCAAGGATGGTTCAACATTAGAAAATCAATCAACGTAATCCACCACAGCAATAAAAGGAAAGAAAAGAATCACACGATCATCTCAATTGATACAGAATAGGCATTTGACAAAGTCCAACACCCATTCCTGATAAAAACTCTCAATAAAATAGGTATAAAAGGGAAATTTCTCAACATAATAAAGGGCATCCATGCAAAACCAATGGCCAACACCATTCTTAATGGAGAGAGGCTGAAAACAGGAACAAAACAAAGATGACCTTTATCACCACTCCTATTTAACATTCTGCTGGAAGTTCTAGCTAGAGCAATAAGGCAAGAAAAAGATATAAAGGGCATCCAAATTGGTAACGAAAAAGTGAAACTGTCCCTGTTTGCAAATGATATGATACTATACACAGAAAACCCTAAAGACTCCATGAGAAATCTACTGGAACTAAAAGAAAGATTCAGCAGAGTAGCAGGATACAAGATAAACATTCAAAAATCAGTTGGATTCCTATACACCAATAAGGAGAACGATGAAAAGGAAATCAGGAAAACAATACCATTTTCAATAGCCACTAAAAAGATAAAATACTTAGGAATAAATCCGACCAGGGATGTAAAAGACCTATACAAAGAAAACTACAAAACACTACTGCATGAAACCCAAAGGGATCTACATAATTTGAAAAACATACCATGCTCATGGATAGGCAGACTCAACATTGTGAAAATGACAATTCTACCCAAAGCAATTTACAAATACAATGCAATCCCGATCCAAATACCAACAACTTTCTTCAAAGAGATGGAAAAACTAATCATTAACTTTATATGGAAAGGGAAGAATCCCCGAATAAGTAAAGCACTACTGAAGAAGAAGAATAAAGTTGGAGGACTCACACTACCTGACTTCAGAACCTACTATACAGCTACAGTAGTCAGAACAGCCTGGTACTGGTACAACGACAGATACATTGACCAATGGAACAGAATTGAGAACCCAGATGGAAATCCATCCACCTACGGTCACCTGATCTTTGGCAAGGACCCAAAGTCCATCAAATGGGGAAAAGACAGTCTTTCTAAGAAATGGTGCTGGCAAAACTGGATATCCATCTGCAAAAAAATGAAACAGGACCCATACCTCACACCATATACAAAAACTACTTCAAAATGGATCAAAGACCTGAATATAAAGCCTAAAACTATAAAGTTCATAGAAGAAAAAATAGGACCAACACTACAGGCCTTAATACACGGCATTAACAGGATACAAACCATAACCATCAATGCACAAACCCCAATAGATAAGCTAGATAACTGGGATCTTCTAAAAATCAAACACCTATGCTCTTCAAAAGACTTCACCAAAAGACTAAAAAGAGAACCTACAGATTGGGAAAAAATTTTTGGACAGTATCAGTCAGACAAAGGTCTAATCTCCACAATCTACAGGAAAATCCAACACCCCACAACAAAAAGACAAATAATCCTATTAAAAAATGGGCACAGGAAATAAACAGACACTTCACCAAAGAAGACATTCAAGCCGCCAAGAGACACATGAGGAAATGCTCCCAATCACTAGCCGTTAGAGAAATGCAAATTAAAACCGCAGTGAGATACCATCTCACCCCGGCATTACTGGCACGAATCAAAAACAGTGGAAATAACACATGTTGGAGGGGCTGCTGGGAGATCGGAACTCTTACGCACTGCTGGTGGGAACGCAAAATGATACAACCATTTTGGAAAATGATATGGCACTTCCTCAGAAAGCTAGAAATAGACATACCATTTGATCCAGCAATTCCACTCCTAGGAATATATCCTAGAGAAATAAGAGTCATCACTGAAATAGACATATGCACACCTATGTTCATGGCAGCATTGTTCACAATAGCAAAACGATGGAAACAACCTAGATGCCCATCAACAGATGAATCGATAAACAAACTATGGTACATACACACAGTGGAGTACTGTGCAACGAGAAAGAACAACCATGAATCTGTGAAGCATCTCATAACATGGATGAAACTGGAGGACATTATGCTGAGTGAAATAAGTCAATCACAAAAGGACAAATATTTTATGAGACCTCTATTGTAAAAACCCATGAAAAAGTTCACACACAAAATGTAACAATCTTTGTTGGTTACCAGGGATGGGGGGGGTGGGGCGGGAAATACTAAACAGGCAACACATAAGTGGTATCTTAGGTGAAGGGTGAGACAGTACACAATACAGGGGAAACTAGCACTGCTTGTACAAGGAAAACTCATGGAAGCCCCATAGACACATCCAAACTCCCTGAGGGACTGAATTGCTGGGCGGAGGGCCGTGGGGACCATGGTCTTGGGGAACATCTAGCTAAATTGGCATGACACAGCTTATAAAGACAGTGCTCTACATTCTACCTTGGTGAGTAGTGTCTGGGGTCTTAAAAGCCTGTGAGCGGCCATCTAAGATACTTCACTGGTCTCATCTCTCCGGGAGCAAGGGAGAATGAAGAGAACAGGATACAAGGAAAAGATTAGTCCAAAGGACTAATTGTCCACAGCTACAAAGACCTCCACCGGACTGAGTCCAGTACAGCTAGATGGTGCCCAGCTACCGCCACTGATTACTCTGACCAGGATCACAACAGAGGGTTCTGGACAGAGCTGGAGAAGGATGTAGAGCATAATTCTAATTCACAAAAAAAAGACCAGATTTACTGGCCTAAAGGAGACTGGAGAAACCCCGAGAGTATGGCCGCAGACACCCTTTTAGTTCAGTGGTGAAGTTATCTCCAAGGTTCACCGTTCAGCCTGGGAGTGGACAGCCCCGTAAAACCAAATGAGACTAATGAGGTACAGGAGTCCAGTGAGAAGGGCCAGAAGGTAGAAGGTGACAAGGAAGCTGGTGATAGGGAACCCAAGGTTGAGAGTAAGGATATTGTTGATGTGTTGTGAGACTGTTAGCCATTGTCATAGGGCAACATTTGTAGTAACTGTCAAATGAGAAACTATTTTGTTCTGTAAACCTTCATCTTAAGTGAGAATAAAAGCGCAATTGGAAGAGCGTAGTCAATGTCACTGAACTGTGCATGTAGAAATTTTTGAAATGGTGTATATTTGGCTATGTGTATTTTCACCAAAAAAAAAGGTTGAGAAGTTAGAGGGTTGACATGTTGTGGGGTTGTTAACCAATGTCATAAAACAATATGTGTGCTACTATTTCATGAAAAACTATTTGTTCTTTAAGCCTTCACTTGAAGTACAATTAAAAAAAATAAAGTAAATAAATAAATATAAGTGCTCATTTTTCACACTCAAGTTCTCAGACACAAGTTTGGCATCAAATTTTTGGAGGAATGGTCTACCTGTATGTCTCCCATCCAGGCTACCTAACTAAAAGCCTTGGGCCCAGAACATTCTCTGCTAAGGAGGCTGGGAACTGGATCACTGTCTCTCTCCCAGTTCCTTCTCCTTATCAAAGAAGCCTTCCCCCTCTTCTGGGCACACAGTGACTATCTCTGTCTGTTACACACATGTTGGCACCTGGCCACCCCATTGCTATATCTGTTTCTGGCTAGGAAGGAACAGAGTCTCTCTTACTATGGCAGAAGAGGGGTGGGCAAAAGAGGGGTGAGTATAGAACAACTGCCCTGCACAGGCCTTATGAGCCTGCTGGCCATGGGAGATCCGTGCACACTAGTGAAACTGATCTCCCTCTGTCTATTCTCTGTGAATAGAACATTTTCTATGCACCCTTAGAGCAGGTGTGCACACGTGTGTGTGTGTTTCTGTGTCATCTTTTGCTATTGATTATGAATCCTGGGTGTCAACAAAATAGCAATGGAGAAATTCAAGTATGGAAACATTAGCAGAGCCAGAAAACAATATATTTAACATAGACAAAATAAACTTCGGGATTTTACATTTGAAAATATGTAATAAAATACATAACATATATAACATATTAATATAAAACTTGCTAATATTTTATATGACACCCATTTCTTTTTCTGATTTTATAAAAGAAAACATTTACTTGTCTGGTCACCTGGACCAAAGTAGGTTTATACTCTTTGTATAAAGTTTGGGGAAATATTGTGTGGTCACCAGTATTCTAAGATGGTCCCAAGACTCCTGCCCACTGGCGTATGCATTTAGTATAATCCCCTCTCCTTGAATGTACAGGAACCTGTAAATATTATGGACTATCATTTTTTGATGAGTTGACTTTGAGTTAATCCAAAGGGAGATTATCCTGGGTGGACCTAACCTAGACAGGCAAACCATTAAAGAAAAAAAGAGAGAAACATGAGAGAGATGCTCTCCTGTCGGCCTTGAGAAGACAGACTGCTATGTTGTAGAGAGATCATGTGACAGAAAACAGCGGGGGTCCTCTAGGAAATCAGTGTCTCAGTCCTACATTTACAAGGAAATGAATCTGCCAATTGCCAATGAGCTTAGAAAAATACTCCAAACCTTAGATGGGATTGCAGTCCCAGTGAACACCTTGAGTTCAGCCTGGAATATTCTGAGCAGAGGATGTAGCTAATTCATATCCAGACTCCTGACCTACAGAAACTGTAAAACAATAAATGGTGTTTTACACTGTTAAATTTGTGGTAATTTGTTACCCAGCAGAGAAAACTAATACACCATCATATTGAGCTTATACTCTCCCCAAAGTACTAAATATGAATAAGAATGACAGCAAACAGGCATAATCAAGTTCAAGTCATATAATACCAAGCAAATGTCAACTGAATTTTCTTCCTTCTCAGCTGTGTCAAGCTTCCATGCTGTATCTTTAGTTAACATGAATTCTGTGATCTTTGAAGTTGAAAATTTAGTAGATGCATAACAATCCCGAGGAACATCAGAATAATGACATTCTTTCTAAGACATATAACTTTTGATATGCCATGTAATAATATGTGAAATGATTATAAGTTGTTGTTTTCTAAATCTACAGGAAAATGGTTCAATATTCAACAATACGAACTGATAGACATCTTACATTTTAGAGGGAAAAGATTTGCATGTGATTTTTATGACAGAAGGCAGCAGAGTACCACTTAATCGTTCAGGTTGTGGAGCCAGGATGTCTGAGTTAGACATTCCAGCTCTATCACTTACTGTCTAGAAACTCTTAAGCAAAAATTTTTAACCTCTCAGTATTTCATTTTCTAAATCTATAAAATGGAGGTAATAATATCTACTTCCTAGTGTTCATTATTTGAAGTCTACATGAATTAAAAAGTATGTACAATCTTAGTATTGCACACATAATAAAGGTTTATAACTGTCTTTCCTATATGTCAGGAGCCCAGAATACCTAAAGTGTTGCTTACATAAGATTATTGTAAATGTTTATTATTCTTGTTATTTCTACAAAATTATACTTAAATGGAAATATTTTCCTCAAAAATGAAAACTCTAAGTATAAAGTGTTTTGTTTGATGCATTCAATGCTTAATTCATATATTCCTCAGCCAGATATATGATTTGTCAAGGTCTTTAAAGAAGTTAAATGTATTCCATTTTTAATCTGAAACTAAAGATTTATTTTGTTTGCTCTATTTAGTGGTTAAGTGCTCAGTTGCTAATGAAGAAAGATGTGGCAGTTTGTTTCTGTAAAGATTACAGCCTTGGAATCCCTGTGGGGCAGTTCTGCTCTGTCCCATAGGGTCTCTATGAGTCAGAATTGACCCAATGGCAACATTTTTTTTGTCTGGTTTTTATTTCCTCTTCAACTTCCCTTGTCTGCAGATATATATGAACCATCCTGTTTTGTTTTATCATGTGGTCATATTCACAGTTTACTTGGCTGTAGATAAATTGCCCAACAGTGTTCATCAAAGGAATAATGAATACTACATATGACATTTATTATTTTGATTTTCAATAAACAGAATAAATTGCATCCATGTTTTGTTGTTCATTTACTTTGAAATGAAACAGATAGTTTTGCCAATATTCTATCTTTCTATTGATAGAGAACCCGTTTTTATTTGAATATTAACAAGCGATTCTATTGTATATTTGTAAGTTTAACTTTCTTATCAAATACATTTAGTTATTGAATAGATTGTCTTTTCTATGAAAATTAACATTGAACAATACAACCAAAACAACACAGAAGGTAATACAGTCTCTGTTGTAGGCAGAAAAATGCACACCCCCCTACCCTACCCTCCTCAAAGATGTTCACATCCTAATCCCTGGAATTTGTGATTATGTTATGTCATGGAAAAAGGAAATTAAAATTGCAGATGGGATTAAGACTGCTAATCATTTGTTAAAACAGGGAGATTATCCCAGATTACCAGGTGGACCCAACATAATCACTTAAAAATGAAAGATGGCAAAAGATGAAGTCAGAATGATGCAATGTGAGAAGAACTCAACTGGCTTTGATGATAAGAGAAAGAGGGGCCATGAGCCAAGGCTTGCAGGCAGCCTCTGCAAGATAGAAAAAGCAAGGAAGCAGATTTTCCCCAAAAGCCTCCAGAAAGGGATACAGCCCTGCCAACCCTTTGATTTTAGCCCAGTGAGGCTTGGGTTAGACTTCTGACCAACAGAACTGTAAGATAATTAATTTGTCTTGTTGTAAGTCACTACATTTATGGTAATTTGTTAAAGAGCAATGGAAAACTCCACAACTTTTGGGGGTATACTTCTTGCTGATTTATACTCCAAGGAAACTGGGTGCAAATTGAACACCTATGACTATAAATACACTCAATTTTTCAGATAGTGGATTTTACAGAGGAGGAATATTTCACAAACCCTCATCAGAAAAATGTTACAAGTGTGCCAACAAGTCTACCCATAAGTCTGCCTATAGTGACTGATGCTAAATACATAAAATCTCATTCAACTTCCTTTGGGGGAAAAAAGTTAGCTTAACACTTCACATAGATCTATATATTTTATATACTTTAATAGTTTTCCAGGTACTTTTAAATTTTACTCAAATAGTGATAAACATCATACATTTTCCCATTTTCCTCTTAAGAGCTCAGAGATAGAACCACTAAATCCATTATTTACATTGCTTATTCAGATAAAATTATACATATGTGTGTGTGTGTGTGTATATATATATATATATATATATATATATATATATATATATATATATATATATATGCATATTACTTAACCTTTTCAAAAAAAGAAAAGAGACAACACTCCGGTTTGGTTTTGGAAATATATGGAAAATATATTCACCTATGAATTCACCATAATGAATTGAAATGTGCTTTTTTCTCCCCATCCTTTTATAAGACCCTTCTTACTTTGCTTGCCAGCTTTTGAAGAGGAGTAAAAGAATTAGCTCATAATGTATGAAGGAGTAGGAAATTCCTTCCTAAAGTTGTCATGTTATCTTTCTGGCCACCTGGACTACATTCTGACATGAGAGAGAGCATTTCAGTTTATTATTTAAAGCTGAACACATCAGTTCTTCAGGAGAAGAATAAGAATCTGAAGGAAGTACTTCATTTCATAAAATACTGCTGTGACCTCAACTACACATTTCATTAATCGTGAACTATTTTCGTTTCAAATGTCTTTTTATATTAAAGCAGCAGGTTGTGTTGAACATAAAACCAGAGAGGAATAGTGACATATTTAAATATTGTTACTTCTCAAAAAATATGGGTATTGAGAGTTATTTGGTCTATTTCCAGAATAATAATATTGTACATGTTAGAAACAGAAACCTAAACTGTGGGAACAAATTTAAAAAGATGAGTTACATTAGGCTTTTTCAAAACAGTTTCTTCTGTCAGATAAAGCATGGATTTATGTGTAATTATTCAAAATTTTCTTCTTTTTCCTTCTTTCCTCCTTTAAAGAAACTAACTCCGTTAAAAAAAAGAAAAAAGCCAGTCCAATCAAATGGTGTATATTGCTTCCTGCAGCATTAAAATGTGGAATATGATATGAAAGTAACACACACACATTTAGAATTCTGACATGAAATGGAAATGATACAAGCAAGAGTCAACACACACATACATAATGATTATCATGTGTGATGCATTTTACATGTATTAACTCACTTAACTGGCACAAAAGAACAAAAGCTAAACCAGTTGCTGTGCAGTCGATGCTGACTCAAGGCAACCCCATGTGTGTCAGAGTAGAACTGTGCTCCGTAGTGTTTTCAATAGCTATGATCTTTCTAAACTAAACTGACAGGGCTTTCTTCTGAGGTGCCTCTGGGTGGATTTGAACAGTCAACCTTTTTGTTAGTAGCCAAGTACTTAACCGTTTGTGCATCCCAAGGACTCCTCAGCACAAATTTAGAAATATTATTACTCATATTTTACACATGAGAGGTTAAATAACTTGCCCAGAGTCACACATGGATCTGGTAAGCATAATGATCTCGCTATTAGAGAAATTCTCTTTTCTGTACATTTTTCCAAAGTTTAAATATTAGTTCAGGAACTTTGGTTGCACATAACAGAATAAATTCAAGAAAGAATGACAAGGAAAAACAGTAATATTACTTTAAGGACATAGTAACATCTCATGGAACACAAGGACAAGCGTAAGGAATGGATTGGAAAGATGCAACAAAAGGTACGTAGAATTAATTTCCGTCATTCACTTCTTATCTTTCTCTTCTGCTGCTTTAATCTTTCATTTCTCTACATTAGTCTTCTCTGTTCCTTTATCTATATGGTCAATAAAAGCTGGCCACCACAAAGCTTTCCTGGGCCTGTACCTTTCATCTCAAGACCAATCCATATGAACTTTATCTCAATTATACATTATTAGGTTGGGAAATTAGATTGGTCAAAGTTAGGTTAGATATCCATAGCTGTCAACACAGTCTTGCAGTTGATAACTTGACTTTCAAACACCTGGGCTCAAAGAGTTGGAGCAGTGGACAAATGACCAGAAAATGTCATCCTTTTAGTAATTAGAATCTTCTAACGTAAACTAAATAATGCATTTGTTATACACTATTATTTTACATTTCTGTAATACCATCAATCAGAGGATCATTACCTCCTGCTAACAAGTTATGTGACTAGGCAAGGGAACCACAAAACTAGCAAAACTAGCATAAGAAACTACTCTTTTACTCCTGGAACCCTGCACCCCTTCAAAAAAAAAAAAAAAGGCTAGAAATCCACAAAGAAACTCAACAATATAAGGAAATAGCTATATAATTATTTTTAAATTTATATATATATTATATATATATAATATTATATATATTATATATATATATATTATAATATATATATATATAATTTATTTGATTGGTATACATTGTTGTAGTGCATTTTGGAATAAATGTCAGTAACTGTGGAACAATAGTCAATTCATTATAAGTCCCATGTTTCTATGTTCTCTGTTCATGTGAAAAATCTTGATTACTTAATAGAATAAATTCCATTGTTACATATACATGCTAAAAATAGATAACCAGGTGAAATTTGAGCAAGTTATTTTTAACATCTGTTTCTGGCATATTTCCAGAGAAGGCACTTAGGAAGCCTAACCAATCTAAAAGAACCAAATTCTGCATCAAATATATATCTAATGGATTTGGGGAGCCTACAGCACGCTATAAAGGAGCTCTGGTAGTGCAGTGGTTAAGCCCTGGGCTATTAACTGAAAGGTCGGCGATTCAAACCCACCAGCTGCTCTGTGGGAGAAAGATGTGACAGAGGCTTCCGTAAAGATTTACAGCCTTGGAAACTGTATGGGATAGTTCTACTCTGCCCTACAGGGTTGCTGAGTCTGAAGCCACTCTGGGGTAACAGAAAGGTTGGTAGTTCAAAACCACCAGCAGCTCCACAGGAGAAAGATGTGGCAGTTTGCTTCCGTAGAGATTTATAGCCTTGGAAACCCTATGGGGTCACCACCATGAGTCTAAATCGAGTAGAAGGCAGTGGGTAAGGTTCCTGAGCAGTGCAAATGGTTTGTGCTCAGCTATTAATCAAAAGGTTGATAGTTCAAATCTACACAGGGCACCATAGAGGAAAGGTCTGGTGATCTTCTTCCTGTAAAGATTACAGCCAGGAAAACCCTATCAAGCTTAGTTCTACTCTGCAACACATTGGGTCACCATAAGCTGGAAGGGATTTGATGATAACTGGTTTGGTTTTTTGGTTTATACCATATTATAGAAAACTCTCCTTGCCTAAAAATAGCATGAAACTTATAGGAATGCTGGGTTTCCTTGTAGAATACAGGGATGGGCAGATGTGTATACCAGCACTGTAGTTGGAAGACAAGACCATTGGCCATTGCTTTGTCCCATGTGATTAGCACACTCTTGATCCTGGAAGAAGAAACCAAAATTCTCTCTGTAAGAAAATATGATTAATTTAGGCCTCAGATTTTTTACGAATTATGAATTACTTATTTACAACTTATGAATCACTCACAATTATCATGGGAAGAGGCAACAACAGATTCAAATTCTCAAGCATTCAATGTTGACATTTTAAGAAATACATATAAATTGATGAACTTTGAAATATATATGGAGATAAAAGAATAACAAAAATGAGACAATTGAATAAGTAGAAAAAGCAACACATGAAATACTATATGCATTACAGTATCATTTAAAACATTAAAGATAAGTAAAACTAACCAACATATTCTTTAAAGGTACACATGTGATCAAATTATAAATACAAGATAAAAGATTGACAAGTTTAAAATTCAGAATGGTGTACCTCAGGTAGGGAGCGGAGAGTTAGAGAGTTAGGGATTTGGAATACTAAATGAATAAAGCGTTAGAAGCAGCAGCGATGGAAACAGCAGTTCTTAAATTGAGTATATGGTTTCTTAAGTACTCTTTTATTATAATTCATATGTGTATCAAATAGTCCAAAATAAGAAATAAAATTTAAAAAGGCCTGTAGTGATTATATAGCCTGATATAAAATTAAATAGTTTTATATACTAACTTTAGAGTACAAAGGAAAGCAAAGCCTAAATCAGTGTCCCTCAAAGAGCCATGTGTTGCTGTAGGTCCTAAAAGTTTCCCTCCTCTTCCCTTCCCCTTCTCATGCCCCTCCTCCTCCTTCTTGGTAGTTATCATGAGAAATTTTAAAAAATGATACGAGTATATTCTGCATCACTTCAATAACTACCTTAAACCACATAATTAAACTATAATAGCTAAATTATAGTATAAGTAGAAGAAGTGGATTTGCTTCTATGTCTATGATTTGTTGAGTCAACAAATCATTTTACTTTTTAATGGTTTCAGGTTAATGAGAAAATTACTGAGGTCAATGAATAAGTAAATGATGTATTCTTGCTAAGCCAAGACCATGGGACCTCATGGCAAACTCTGTGAACTTAAATTTTAGAGTAGTTTGGATAACAAAACCAAAAATGATGAAAGAATGGAACCATCACATAGCCGACACTAGAGTAGGTATATTAAACTCAAAAACTCAACTGAGCTGAAAAAAAGTTTTTATAATTTTATTAGTTTGGTTTCAGCAAAGCATTATTTGCCACATTATGCTAATTTATCATTTAACTTATGAATATTTTAACGTTTATATTTAATTAGTTGATTTATTTTGATTTTGTAGTATATAAATGATATAATAGGGAGTTTATTAGTAACTTCATGTTTGTGTATATTTAATTAACCTTAAGATTAAATAATTTTTCACCACTGGAAGACAAATACATATATACACACACACACACACACACACACACACACATATATATATATATATATATATATATACTCTTTAAGGCTATTACTGATTGAATATGGTTGAGATCACCAGGGTGTGCCATGGAAAGCTCAGAGTTCTTTTCAGAGTGGTGCATTTCTGTTGACTTGAATTCTCATTTGAAAATCAAAGGCAACTATAGTTAACAGAAATTTTTGTATCCTGTAAAGATAAAAAATTTACATTTCAAATTATAATTATTTCTCACTAAAAAGAAATTAAACCAATAACAATAGGTAGTAGAAAAAATACAAACATGCTTAAGCTCCCACATTGAACATTTTATGTCACTTTTTTTTTTCTTTTTCTAAGAAGGCTTGGAAGATGCTATGTGAACTTCACATTAGAAATGTATTACAACTATCCCTGTAAAATCTGACTAGTGTTTGGGATTTTTGCACAGCTTTCCAGCTCGTTGCACACAGCGTGGTATACACAAGCTATTTATCTTTGTTTTATTAGTGAACGAATGAATAGAGGAACAAATCCTGCAGAATTCTATTTTGTATCTGCAGCAATGCTCTCTTTCAACAGATTTATTCTAGGATCCTAAGTGTCAGAAAGTCCTTGCATCTTCAGATCTCTTTCTGATTTCTTCAAGCTTCCTCTAATATCCTGCCTTTTCTTCAGATCTCTTTCTGATTCTTTCAAGTTTCCTCTAATACCCTACCCTCTTCTTGCTAAAAAATTCTTACAAGTGCATCTGGATATACTTACGTATCCAAGATGCCTTATGAAGTCAGTGTCACTTCATTATTATATAATTAATATTTAGTAAGTATAACAATATGTTAAATTTGAAGTTTCATTTATGACTCCAATGTATAGCAAATGTGAAATTCCTGGGGCAAATCGCCATTTCCAGAATCTACAAAGAAGACTGTAAATAAAATAATAACAATAATAATAAACTGGCCTCAGATTTTTGAATCCCCTCACCCTCCTCAAGTATATAAGAGAGGAGAAAGAGAGAAAGAGAAAAACGTTTTGTGGATGAAGATACTGGGAGGCAGGTATCTTTGGATTAGAATGTGTTGGGATATTCATTCCCTCCCCTCCTCCAGAGTGGAGGGCCTGCTGTCAATACAAATCTCCTTGAGGGGTGAGGATTCTCTATGCAGAGCTTTCATATGTGATTTCTTCATTTGGGAGGCAAAGCTGACCAGAGTTTGAATCCCACTTTGGAACCCTTGCACAAGAAAAAAGGACTTAGTAACTTTTTTAGAGAGTGCCTTTGCGTTGGGATTGACCTAAACTCCTAGTAGTTGTCATAGCAGTTGATGGCCGAATGGTTCCCTGGTAGTGGGACGTGAGCAGTGCCGGAGAATGAGCCGCCCTGACTTCTGTCCAATAGCGCCACCTGGAGTCATGGAGGGAACTAAGGAGCTAGAAGCCGAAGGTGCATAGTTAGAGCTCAGGAAAGAGTTGAAGTTATTACCTGAAAGAGAGATTAATTTGCCGTAGTCAAGAGAACTGCGGGAGAGAAGCTTCCAGCAGGGAACCTCAGAAATCCGGAAAGCACCTCTTTCACCATAAAAAATCAGGTACCAGTAGACTATGGTTAAAATAAGAACTCTGTGTCTGCTTAAAAACAGCATCTAGAGGAGGAAGGAAGAGTGTTGTTTATGAGAGAAGTTCAGATAAATTAATAGAAAAGCCAGCTGTACCCATTTTTAATCCTCAAGCCCTCCAGCCGAAAACAGGTCAGTACTCATGGAGTAAAAATATGCTGTTATATCTGAGTTCAGAGTTGTGCTGACTACCTCGGATTGAACACTCTAATTACTGAATTGAGCCTGTGATAACCATCTAGAGATTCGTTTTAAGAGTGAGCAGAAAAGCCCCGACAACTAGCTAATTATATTTTAAAGGGACGGTAGGTGACTAAAATAAATTAGCATTTGAGATACACTAAAAGGAGTTGTTCAATATATAGGTGACATAAGAAAATAAAAGTCTTTTCTTAAGTAAACTAGCTCACTCTTCAACTTTGTCAAAAGAGGGGTTATGTTCTTTGACATGCTTGGATGTGGTTGCTCTTCTGTTTATTCTAGATGTATCATCCAACTCCTGTGGCCTGATCAAAGCTGAGGACAAACATTACTATCACAAAGATTCTGTTATTAAGAATATATGTGATGTTTATCCAATTTTAATTATTATTAAAACTTAATTTCTAGCATTTTAATGGTCAAATGTTGAAAGCTTAATGTTATAAGAACAAAAAAAAAAAAAAATAGCACTGTTAGATTCACCTGTTAGATTCCTGTTCTGGACATAGTATTGAGTATTTTAAACATGATATAGATACTTCCAGCTGAGATTTTTTTTTTTTCTTTTCCCTCATCTGTAAAGGTAAATGTCTGAGATTAAATCTTATCTCCCCTTCAACTTATGCACTTGGAGGTAGTGAACATGGAGTTCCATTTAAGCAATCCAAAAACCTGAACCTTTATTCACTGCTTGAAGATGTTTTTTAAAAACTCTCCCAAGCTGATTTAAAGTTGTTGCCTTCAGTTATATGTTATTTTCATCTCGAATATGGTGTGTCCACTTGATGCTTTACATATCTGCTTAGTAACACTGATATTTAAACCTTAGGTCTAGAAAATTGGCAGTGGTGCCATTTAATTGGTGTTCAAGAAAGCAAAATCAGATGGATTTTTATCTGCATTTCTGCTTTCATTGCACATCCACCAGTTTTAGCATCTTCCCTGCATTTGATAGAGAAGGTCATTACAATAGGTATCATGTAAGAAACGCACAGATTCTGAAGATAGAGCAGTTTCATACTTCTTCAGTTCCGCCAAGATTGAACAACTTCCTCTATTACTGTTGTTATTGTTGTTAGATGTCCTTCAGTAGGTTCAACTCACAGCGACCCTAAGTCCAACAGAATGAAATACTACCTGATCCTGCGCCATTTCACAATCGTTGCTATATTTGAGCCCATTGTTGCAGCCACTCTTTGTCAATCCATCTCATTAAGGGTCTTCCTCTTTTTCCCTGATCCTCTGCTTTACCAAGCATGATGTGCTTCTCTAGAGACTGGTCCCTCCTGACAACATGTTAAAAGTACATGAAACGAAGTCTCGCCATCTTCGCTTCCAAGGAACAGTCTGGCTGTACCTCTTCCACAGCGGATTTGTTCGTTCTTCTAGCAGACCACAGTATATTCAGTATTCTTCTCCAACGCCATAATTCAAATGCGTCAATTCTTCTTTGGTCTTCTTTATTCATTGTCCAGCTTTCACATGCATATGAGGCGATTGAAACTATGATGGCTTCAGTCAGGCACACCTTAGTACTTAAAGTGACATCTTTTCTTTTAACACATTAGAGAGGTCTTTTGCAGCAGATTAGCCCAATGCAATACATCGCTTGTTTTCTCACTGCCACTTACATAGGTGTTGATTGTGGATCCAAGTAAAATGAAACCCTTGACAAAGTCAATCTTTTCTCCATTTATCATGATGCTGCTTATTGGTCCAGTTGTAAGAATTTTTGTTTTCTTTATGTTGAAGCGCGATCCATACTGAAGGCTGAGTCTTTGCTCTTCATCAGTAAGTGCTTCAAGTCCTCTTCACTTTCAGCAAGCAAGAATGCGTCATCAGCATATCACAGGTTGTTGATAAGTCTTTCTCCAATTCTGATGCCACATTCCTATTCATATAGTCCTGCTTTTTGGATTATTTGCTCAGCATAAAGATTAAGTAAGTAAGGTGAAAGGATACAACCCTGACACACATTTTTCTTTATTTTAAACCATGCACCATCCCCTTGCTTTGTTTGAACAATTGCCTCTTGGTATATGTACAGGTTCTGCATGAGCACAATTAAGCGTTCTGTATTTCTTATTCTTTGCAATGTTATCCATAATTTGTTATGATCCACACATTGGAATACCTTTGCATAGTCAATAAAACACAGGTAAACATCTTTCTGGTATTCTCTGCTTTAAGCCAAGATCCACATGATATAAGCAATGGTATCCCTTGTTTCCAAGTCGTCTTCTGAATGCGACTTGCATTTCTGGCAGTTTCCTGTTAGTGTACTGCTGCAGCCGCTTTTGAATGATCTGCAGCAAAATTTTGCTTGCCTGTGATGTTAATGCTGATGTTTGATAATTTCTGCATTTGACTGGATCACCGTTCTTTGGAATGGGCACGAATATGGAGCCCTTTCAGTCTGTTGACCAGGTAGTTATCTTCCAAATTTCTTGGCATAGACGAGTGAGCAACTCCAGCACTGCATCCATTTGTTGAAACAGCTCAATTAGTATTCTGTCAATTCCTGGAGCCTTGTGCTTTGCCAGTGCCTCGAGCACAGCTTGGACTTTTTCTATCAGTATCATTGGTTTTTGATCATATGCTGCCTTCTGAAATTGTTGAACATTGATCAATTCATTTTGGTAGAGTGATTCTGCATATTCTTTCCATGTTCTTTTGATGCCTCCTGTGTCCTTCAATATTTTGCCCATAGAATCCTTCAAAATTGCAACTCAAGGCTTTAATTTTTTCTTCAGTTCTTTCAGCTTGAGAAATGCCAAGCATGTTCTCCCCTTTTCGTTTTCTAACTCCAGATCTTTGCATATTTCTCTATAACATTTGACTTTGTCTTCTAGAGCTACCCTTTGAAATCTTCCATTCAGCTCTTTTACTTCATCATTACTTCCTTTTGCTTTAGCTGCTCTAGGTTCAAGAGCAAGTTTCAGAGTCTCTTCTGATATCCATTTTGGTCTTTCTTTCCTTTTCTCTCTTTTTAATGACCTTTTGCTTTCTTCATGTATGGTGTCCTTGATGTCTTCCTACAACTCCTCTGATCTTTGGTCATTAGTGTTCAGTGCAACAAATCTATTCTTGAGACAGTTTCCTTATTCAGGTGGGATATAGTCATATATAGTCACATATATAATGACATGTGAAAAGACCTGGAGTTAGAAAACCAAAAGGAAAGAACATACTGGGCATTACTCAAGCTGAAAGAACTGAAGAAAAATTCAAGCCTCGAGTTGCAATATTGAAGGATTTTATGAGGAAAATATTAAATGACACAGGAAGCATCAAAAGAAGATGGAAGGAATACATAGAATTACTGTATCAAAAAGAATTGGTCAATGTTCAACCATTTCAGGAGGTAGCATATGATCAGGAACCGATGGTACTGAAGGAAGAGGTACAAGCTGAACTAAAGGCACTGGTGAAAAACAAGGTTCCAGGAACTGACAGAATACCCGCTGAGATGTTTCAACAAATGTATGCAATGCTGGAAGTGCTCACTCTTCTATGCCAAGAAATTTGGAAGACAGCTACCTGGCCAACTGACTAGAAGAGATCCATCTTTATGCCTCTTCCAAAGAAAGGTTATCCAACTGAATGTGGAAAATATTGAACAATATCATTAGTATCATACACAAATATAATTTTGCTGAAAATCATTCAAAAGCATCTGCCACAGTACATTGACAGGGAGCTTCCAGAAATTCAAGCTGTATTCAGAAGAGGACATGGAATGAGGGATATCATTGCTGATGTCAGATGGATCCTGGTTGAAAGCAGAGAATACCAGAAAGATGTTTACCTGTGTTTTATTGACTATACAAAGACATTCAACTGTGTGGATCATAATTAATTATGCATAACATTGCAAAGAATGGGAATTCCAGGACACTTAATTGTGCTCATGAGGAACCTGTACATAGATCAAGAGGTAGTCGTTTGAACAGAACAAGTGGATACTACGAGGTTTAAAGTCAGGAGATGTGCGTCAGGGTTGTACCCTTTCACCATACTTGTTCAATCTCTGTGCTGAGCAAATAATCCAAGAAGCTGGACTATATAAAGAAGAATGTTTTATCAAGATTGGAGGAAGACTCCTTAACAACTTGCATTATGCAGATGACACTAGCTTGCTTGCTGAAAGTGAAGAGGACTTGAAGCACTTACTGATGAAGAGCAAAGACTCAGCCTTCAGTATGGATCACACGTCAACATAAAGAAAACAAAAATCTTCACAACTGGACCACTAAGCAACATCATGATAAAGAGAAAAAAGATTGAAATCGTCAAAGATTTCATTTTACTTGGATCCACGATCGACATCCATGGAAAGAGTAGTCAATAAATCAAAGACTCATTGCATTGGGCTAATCTGCTGCGAAAGACCACTTTAAACTGTGAAAAAGCACAGATGTTACCTTGAAGACTAAGGTGTGCCTGACCCAAGCCATGGCATTTTCAGTCACCTCATATGCATGCGAAAGCTGGACAATGAATAAGGAAGACTGAAGAAGGATTGACACTTTTTAATTATGGTGTTGACGAAGAATATCCAATATACCATTTACTGACAAAAGAATAAACAAACCTGTCTTGGAAGAAGTACAGCCAGAACACTCCTTAGAAGCAAGGATGGCAAGATTATGTCTCACATACTTTGGACATATTATCATGAGGGATTATTCTGTGGAGAAGGACATCATGCTTGGTAAAGTTGAGGGTCAATGAAAAAGAGGAAGACCCTCAGAGAGATGGATTGGCACAATGTCTGCAACAATGGTCTCAAGCATAACAATGATTATGAGGATGGCGCAGGACCGGGCCATGTTTCGCTCTGTTGTACGTAGGGTTGCTGTGAGTTTGAACTGACTCGATGGTACCTAACAAAGAGCAAATAGTCAAAGCCGTATTTTCACTCTTGTGGACTTGTTTTAATTTTCTTCAGCTTCAACTTGAACTTACTTATGAGCAGTTTGATGGTCTGTTCCACAGTGAGTCCCTGGCCTTGTTCTGACAGATGATATTTAGCTTTTCTGTTATCTCTTTCCACATATGTAGTCGATCCACAGTATGAGAAACTGACAGAGACGTCGTGGCTATTACTAAGCATCAGTTGTTAATATTTCCTTCTGTGTTGGTATTACTATCTAAAAAATAATGTTTTTCAGTTTTCTATTTTTAAAGCAGCCTTTCACACTGTAAGATCAGCTATACCATCTTGTTTGAACATCGTGTATAAATATGACAAGATACTTGCGAAATTTATTCCATGTCATGAGGTTTTCTTTAAGCTGAAGAAAAAACATGAAGATGATTTGTTTTTCTTGTATTACTACCTCTGTCTTCTTTATATCTATGCTTCACTTATCAACTAGTTATCAACATTTCACATTTACAACAACAGTAAAAATCTACTATCAGATTATTTTGTGCATTAACTATTTATGGCTGGCAGTGATGAATGCTGAGGTGCAACGTAAGAGTAACACTGTCTGTGATGGTTATGTGTCAACTTGACTGGGCCATGATTCTCTGTGGTTTGGCAATTAGGTAACGATGTAATTTGGAAGCTATGTAATGATGTATTACGGCAGTTATGTCATGATGTAGCCATCCTCCATTAAGTGACCTAATGTAACCATCCTCTATTTTCACATAATGCCAATTTTTCCATAACGATCTCCTCTCTGGAAACTAACCATATCAGTATTCTACTATGTTGAAATAAAATTGTTTAGCAAACACTCAGTTGAAACATGTGAGCAAAACAAAGCATCATATACTTTTGGCTTCTAGATCTTTCTTGACCTTCATCATGTTTTACTCTTGTCAAGACATTAAACTGATTTTCTACTTTATAAATATTTTTCTCAGTCATGTTTACCATTATGTTAGTACATTAACATTCAAAATACCTTAGAAAGCAAGTAAAGTAGAAACTTAGTTAAATTAATCATGAATTCATGATACTTTACTGTCAATTTTTTTAAAAAATCTTTTTGCATTTCCTAAAATTTAATATCAAAATTAATTATATAACAAACAAAATACTGTGACATCACAGAAGAAAGAGAAAGAAACATTGCTTTAGTTATAGAAACTTCTGAAGCAGGTGATTTTTTAAGATTGACAGAATTAATAAGTTTTACAGGCCAAAAAAAAATAAAGGTATAGAGCACTTGAAATGGTTTGGACAGCCTTTCTTTCCTTCATTCATTCCTTTTTTTCTTCTTCTTTCCTTTCTTCCTTGTAAAAAACTGTACCACTTATTTGTGGTTTCCATAATTTTCCATGTAACCATGACTGTTGTTGTTGTTAGGTGCCATGGAGTCGATTTTGACTCACAGTGACCCTATGTACAACAGAACAAAACATTGCCCAGACTTGCACCATCCTCACCATCATTGCTACGTTTGAGCCCATTGTTGCTGCTACTGGGTCAATCCATCTCATTTAGTATATTCCTCTTATTCACTGACCCTCTACTAAGCATTATGTCCTTCTCTGGGGACTGGTCCCTCCTGATGACATATCCAAAGTATGTGACACAAAGTCCTGCCATCCTTGCTTCTAACGAGCATCCTGGCTGTACTTCTTCCAAGACAGATTGTTCCTTCTTCTGGCAGCCCATGGTATATTCAATGTTTTTTGCCAACACAGTAGTACAAGGAGTTAATTCTTCGATCTTCCTTATTCATCGTCCAGTTTTTGTGTGCGTATGAGGTGACTGATAATATCATGGCTTGAGTCAGGTTCACCTTAGTCCCCAAAGTGACATCTTTGATTTTTAACCCTTTAAAGAAGTCTTTTGCAGCAGATTTGCCCATTGCAATGCATCACATGATTTCTTGACTGCTGCTTCCGTGGGTTTTGATTGTGGGTTCAAGTAAAATGAAATCCTTTACAATATCAGTGTTTTCTCCATTTATCATGATGTTGCTTATTGGTCAAGTTGTGATGATTTTTGTTTTCTTTACATCAAGGTATAATCCATACTGAAATTTGTAGTCTTTTATATTCATCAGTAAGTGCTTCAAGTCCTCTTCATTTTTAGCAAGCAAGGTAGTGCCATCTGCATATTGCAAGTTGTTAATAAGTCTTCCTCCAATTCTGATGCCAAGTTCTTCTTATATAATCAGGTTTATAGGATTATTTGCTTAGCATACAGATTGAATAAATATGGTGAAAAGATATAATCCTGATGCACACCGTTTCTGATTTTAAACCATGCAAGACCTCTTGTTCTGTTCGAATGACTGCCTCTTGATCTATGTACAGGTTCTGCATGAGCAGAATTAAGTGTCCTGGAATTCCCATTCTTCACAAAGTTATGCATAATTTGTTATAATTCACAAAGTTGAATGTCTTTGCATAGTCAATAAAACACAGGTACACATCTTTCTGGTATTCTCTGTTTTCAGCCAAGATCCATCTGATAGCTGCAGTGAAACCCCTCATTCCATGTCCTCTTCTGAATTCAGCTTCTATGTCTGGCAGTTCCCTGTTGATGTACTGCTACAAACATTTTTGAAACATCTTCAGCATAATTTTGCTTGCATGTGATATTAATGATATTATTCCATAATGTCTGCATTCTGTTAAATCATCTTTCTTTGGAATGAGCACTTACATCAATCTGTTAGAGTCCATTAGCTAGGTAGCTAGCTGTCTTCCAAATTTTTTGTCATAGATGAGTAAGGGCTTCCAGCATCGCGTCCATTTGGTGAAACATCTCAATTGGTATTCTGTCAATTCCTAGAGCTTTGTTTTTCAGCAATGCCATCAGTGCAGCTTGGATTTCTTCCTTCAATACCATCGGTTCTTTATCATATGCTACCTACTGAAATGGTTGATAATTGACCATTTCTTTTTGGTACTGTGACTCTGTGTATTCCTTCCATCATCTTTTGATTTTTCCTGTGTCAAAAGTTCCTAATATTCATAAAATGTGTGTTATGAATATTAAATACAGTCTCTCAGAAAAAGCATAAATATTTACAGCAACACTTATGGCTTATAGATGTTATAATAATCCTTTGATTTCTAACTTTTGGTTATGTGCTATCTTTGATATCCCACTTTCAGATTTCTTCGTTTTAGATCAAGGATTATTCTCTTTTTTATGTTTTTCACATTTTTTTATAAGTAAAGGCTCTGTATTTTAAATATCATTTCAATAAGTACTTATTTCTCAATTTAATATGAAGATATGCAATAGACTCTTGCTTCCAAATCCTGTTACTTGTATTTTAAATACTGGAGGTTAATATATTTCCTTTCAATGAAACCAGTGTCACCTTGTTTTTCTATAGAGCCATTAAAGGTCTCTATCAGCATCTTTACTGAAAATATTTCTCTGTCCTTGTCCTTGTGCTTCAAATGCTTTGCTGATTGTGCATTCATTCAGATATTTTGAGTCACATTTATAGGGTATCTTTGGCCATCCTTTATACCATGTGTAAATCTATATTGCCCTTATAAGTAATGCACTTGTGAAATGTTAATCTCAAATGCTCCTTGTCACTTGTGTTTCACACTTTCATTACATTGTGCCTCTATAAATAGGAAGAGTTTTGTATGTGTATATGTTGTTGTGTACTGTTGAGTTGATTTTTGACTCGTAGAGACTGCATATAACAGAGTAGAAATGCTGCATAGTGTGTCCTTGACTGGAATTTTTACAGGAGTAAATCACCAGGTCTTTCTTCTTTGGAGCTGGTGAGTGGGTTTGAACCATTTACCTTTCATTTAGCAGCTGAGGGCTTAACTGTTGTTCTACCATGGCTCCTTAAATGTGCATATGTATGTAAGATATTTATCATACAAAATATATATTATTTATGTGTATTAAAATAAAGAACTATAAGAATTTAACCCTTTTGTGACCCAATTATTTTTTTCCTTTTAATTTTTTGTTGATACTATGTGTTTTCAGTAATGGAGGGCATGTTGAATCACTGAATGTGTCTGAATTTTTGGTAGGTAATATGGTTTTTGTTTTATGCCTCATTCCACAAATTGTACCCTAGGAGTTCAGAGATACATCGGCATACCCTTTGTGAACACAAATTCTACTTCCTGTGTTCAGAGGAATATATGTGTACCAAATAAAAATTTTCAAAATTCATGTTTTCCTACTAAAACTTCAATGATTCAGCACCACCTCATACAATACTCTGTAGAAACAGTAACTTATGTCACACATCTGCTTTTCCTGTTTCAAACTGTTATATAGGCCCTGCCCGCTGGTACCATGTACTGTCAGTGGGACAGTAGCTTCCCAATGGACCACAGAGGTACATAAAGTAAGTGGTAGCTATATATAGCTGGTCCTGAAAGGGTTACATAAATGAAATAGTTAGGCTTTTAGGAAATTCATATTTAATGAGGAGAAATAGACCAAAAACAATCAAACATTTACCAAAATATACCATATTTCTTGGTAATGATAGTGTTATAAGGAATATGAAGCAGGACAAGCCAATAGTGACAGTTTGCTACATTTTGATTGAACTAATAGAGAAGTTCTCTCTGATGAAGTAATTTTAGAGCAGAAATCTGATGAAGGGAAAGAATGAGCTATGTGAATGTTGGGAAGAGCAGCATTCCAGGCAGAAGGAACAGAAAGTGCAAAGCCCTGAGTGAGGAGCATTTTTAAGAGTGAGTTCAAGGACTGCAAAGGGGATAATATGACTGGATCTGAGTAATCAATAAAGGGAATAGTAGGAGGTTAAGTTAGAGTTATAGCCAGGGCAGGAGGGGTACAGCAGTGTTTCCCAACCTCATTGTACTGAACACTTCGTCATATGACAACCGTGTATATGCATGCATTTTAACTGTTAAACCATCTATAAAAGGAAAATCACAGATCATTTAACATATGTGTGCATAGTGTTTTTTTAAGGCAATATGATATTCTAATTGTAATATGGAATAATAAGGAAAATATAAATTAAAAAAAAAACTTAAAAATGTGTCTCTCAATGGAAAGACAACTTCCTGGAAGACATAATAATGTTGCTAGATGTTTGTCCTTATATGTAGAATTATCATGACTCTTGCAGCTGTAGTCTGACTTGGCAAATTAACATTACAGTCATCTTTGCTCTTGGCAATGTGATTGATAAAGAGATGAACAGCCTTTGGGAAAGTTCTGGTGAAAACACAGCCCTGTTATCACCTGATTTACCTAATTTTTCTCTTTCCAAAAATCAGAGAGTAATTTGCTTTTAAAACAAAAGTGGTATAGAGTCTAGGCTATATATTTAAAAATACTGAAATTGCAGGACAA
Source organism: Dugong dugon (assembly GCA_030035585.1). Taxonomy (NCBI): domain Eukaryota; kingdom Metazoa; phylum Chordata; class Mammalia; order Sirenia; family Dugongidae; genus Dugong; species Dugong dugon. The sequence goes on along the minus strand of CM057460.1, from coordinate 34,742,733 downwards.
TTTTTTGTTAAGTGGAATAGTCACAGCATTTCAGAATGTCTTATTCTATGTCCTTACTAAATACTGGTTGAAACACAGTCATTGAGACAATCAAAACACTTGAAAAAAGTTTCCAAAATTCTCCCGCAGAAAATTGGTAAAGACCTTAATTTATTCTAAGTATAATGGAAAATCATTGGAGTATTTTGAAGAAAAGTGGTGTGTTCTTATTTATATTTTAAAAATATTATGTTGATTAAATTTTAATCAAAGTTTTTTGTTGTCGCTGGGTGCCATCAAGTGGATTATTTTAATTTAATTTTATTTTTTTATAATTTAATTTAATTTTTTTAAAATTCTACTTCAGGTGAAGGCCTACAGAACAAATAGTTTCTCATGAAACAGAAGTACACATGCTGTTTTAAGACATTGGTTAACAACCCCACAACATATCAACCGTCTAACTTCTCAACCTCTTTTTTTTTTTTTTTTTTGGTGAAAATACACATAGCCAAAGATACACCATTTCAAAAATTTCTACATGCACAGTTCAGTGACATTGACTATGCTCTTCGAATTGTGCTGTTACTCTCACTTAAGATGAAAGCTACAGAACAAAATAGTTTCACATTTAACAGTTACTGCAAATGTTGCCCTATGACAATGGTTAACAATCTCACAACACATCAACAATATCCTTACTCAACCTTGGGTTCCCTATCACCAGCTTCCTTGTCCCCTTCTGCTTTCTGGCCCTTGTCATTGGACTCCTGTACCTCGTTAGTCTCATTTGGTTTTACAGGGCTGTCCACTCCCAGGCTGAACAGTGAACCTCGGAGGTAACTTCACCACTGAGCTCAAAAGGTGTCTGGGGGCCATACTCTCGGGGTTTCTCCAGTCTCCGTTAGGCCAGTAAATCTGGTCTTTTCTTTTTTGTGAGTTAGAATTATGCTCTACATCCTTCTCCAGCTCTGTCCAGAGCCCTGGGTTGTGATCCTGGTCACAGCAGTCAGTTGTGGTAGCCAGGCACCATCTAGCTGTACTGGACTCAGTCCGGTGGAGGCCTTGGTAGCTGTGGACCATTAGTCCTTCGGACTAATCTTTTCCTTGTATCCTGTTCTCTTCATTCTCCCTTGCTCCCGAAGCGATGAGACCAGTAGAGTATCTTAGATGGCCGCTCACAAGCTTTTAAGACCCCAGACACTACTCACCAATGTAGAATGTACAGCATTGTCTTTATAAGCTGTGTCATGCCAATTGAGCTAGATGTTCCCCGAGACCATGGTCCCCACAGCCCTCCGCCCAGCAATTCAGTCCCTCAGGGAGTTTGGATGTGCCTATGGGGCCTCCATGACGTTTCCTTGTACAAGTTGTGCTAGTTTCTCCTGTATTGTGTACTGTGTCTCACCTTTCACCAAAGATACCTCTCATCTATTGTCTATTTAGTATTCCCCCCCCATCCCTGGTAACCAACAAAGATTGTTACATTTTGTGTGTGAACTTTTTCATGGGTTTTTACAATAGAGGTGTCATACAGTATTTGTCCTTTTGTGATTGACTTATTTCACTCAGCATAATGTCCTACAGTTTCATCCATGTTATGAGATGTTTCACAGATTCATTCTTGTTCTTTCTCGTTGCATAGTACTCCATTGTGTGTATGTACCATGGTTTGTTTATCCATTCATCTGTTGATGGGCATCTAGGTTGTTTCCATCGTTTTGCTATTGTAAACAATGCTGCCATGAACATAGGTGTGCATATGTCTATTTGAGTGATGACTCTTATTTCTCTAGGATATATTCCTAGGAGTGGGATTGCTGGATCGAATGTTATGTCGATTTCTAGCTTTCTGAGGAAGTGCCATATCATTTTCCAAAATGGTAGTATCATTTTGCATTCCCACCAGCAGTGCATAAGTGTTCCAATCTCCCAGCAGCCCCTCCAACATTTGTTATTTCCAGGGTTTTTGATTCGTGCCAGTAATGCCAGGGTGAGATGGTATCTCATTGTGGTTTTAATTTGCATTTCTCTAATGGCTAGTGATTGGGAGCATTTCCTCACGTGTCTGTTGGCCATTTGAATATCTTCTTTGGTGAAATGTCTGTTCATTTCCTTTGCCCATTTTTTAATAGGATTATTTGTCTTTTTGTTGTAGAGGTGTTGGATTTTCTTGTAGATTATGGAGATTAGACCTTTGTCTGACTTGTACTGTCCAAAAATTTTTTCCCAGTCTGTAGGTTCTCTTTTTACTCTTTCGGTGAAGTCTTTTGAAGAGGATAGGTGTTTGATTTTTAGAAGATCCCAGTTATCTAGCTTATCTGTTGGGTTTTGTGTGTTGATGGTTATGGTTTGTATCCTGTTAATCCTGTGTATTAAGGCCTGAAGTGTTGGTCCTATTTTTTCTTCTATGAACTTTATAGTTTTAGGCTTTTTATTCAGGTCTTTGATCCATTTTGAAGTAGTTTTTGTATACGGAGTGAGGTATGGGTCCTGTTTCATTTTTTTGCAGACGGATATCCAGTTTTGCCAGCACCGTTTGTTAAAAAGACTGTCTTTTCCCCATTTGATGGACTTTGGGCCCTTGTCAAAGATCAGGTGACCGTAGGTGGATGGATTTCCATCTGGGTTCTCAATTCTGTTCCATTGGTCAATGTATCTGTCGTTGTATCAGTACCAGGCTGTTTTGACTACTGTAGCTGTATAGTAGGTTCTGAAGTCAGGTCCTCCAACTTTATTTTTCTTCAGTAGGGCTTTACTTATTCGGGGCTTCTTCCCTTTCCATATAAAGTTAATGATTAGTTTTTCCATCTCTTTGAAGAATGTTGTTCGTATTTGGATTGAGACTGCATTGTATTTGTAAATTGCTTTGGGTAGAATTGTCATTTTCACAAAGTTGAGTCTGCCTATCCATGAACATGGTATGTTTTTTCGTTTATGTAGATCCCTTTGGGTTTCTTGCAGTAGTGTTTTGTAGTTTTCTTTGTATAGGTGTTTTACATACCTGGTCGGATTTATTCCTAAGTATTTTATCTTTTTAGGAGCTATTGAGAATGGTATTGTTTTCCTGATTTCCTTTTCATCATTCTCCTTATTGGTATATAGGAATCCAACTGATTTTTGAATGTTTATCTTGTATGCTGCTACTCTGCTGAATCTTTCTATTAGTGCCAGTAGATTTCTCATGGAGTCTTTAGGGTTTTCTGTGTATAGTGTCACATCATCTGCAAACAGGGACAGTTTAACTTCTTCATTACCAATTTGGAAGCCCTTTATTTCTTTTTCTTGCCTTACTGCTCTAGCTAGAACTTCCAGCACAATGTTAAATAGGAGTGGTGATAAAGGGCATCCTTGTCTTGTTCCTGTTTTCAAGGGAGATGTTTTAAGCCTCTCTCCATTAAGAATGATGTTGGCCGTTGGTTTTGCATAGATGCCCTTTATTATGTTGAGAAATTTCCCTTCTATACCTATTTTATTGAGAGTTTTTATCAGGAATGTCAAATGCCTTTTCTGTGTCAATTGAGATGATCATGTGATTCTTTTCTTTCCTTTTATTTATGTGCTGGATTACATTAATTGATTTTCTAATGCTCAACCGTGTTTGCTTAACTGGTATGAATCCTACTTGGTCGTGGTGTATTATTTTTTTGATATGATGCTGAATTCTAATGGCTAGAATTTTGTTCAGAATTTTTGCATCTATATTCATGAGAGATATTGGTCTCTAATTTTCTTTTTTTGTGACATCTTTTCCAGGTTTTGGTATCAGCATTATGCTGGCTTCATAGAATGAATTTGGAAGTGTGGCTTCCTCTTCTATGCTCTGAAATAGCTTGAGTAGTACTGGTACAAGCTTTTCTGTAAATGTTTTGTAGAATTCTCCAGTGAAGCCATCTGGGCCAGGGCTTTTTATAGTTGGGAGTTTTTTTTATTACCATTTCAATCTTTTGTCTTGTTATGGGTCTGTTCAGATTTTCAACATCACTTTGTTGTAGTTTGGGTAGGCTGTGTGTTTCTAGAAATTTATCCTTTTCTTCTAGGTTTTCAAATTAGTTGGAGTATAGTCTTTCATAATATTCTGTTATAATCCTTTTCATTTCAGTTGGGTCTGTTGGAATGTCCCCCATTTCATTTCTTATTTGGGTTATTTGTGTCCTCTCCTGTTTTTCTTTTGTCGGTCTGGGCAGTGGTTTGTCGATTTTGTTGATTCTTTCAAAGAACCAACTTTTGGTTTTGTTCATTCTTTCTATTGTTTTTCTGTTCTCTGTTTCATTTATTTCTGCTCTGATCTTTACTATTTCCTTTCTTTTGGTGGTTGTGGGCTTTTTTTGCTGTTCTCTTTCTCTTTGTTTGAGTTCTGTAGTTAATGTTTTGATTTTTTCCCTTTCTTCTTTTTTTATATGTGCATCTATTGCTATAAATTGTCTTCTGAGGACTACCTTTGCTGTGTCCCAAAGGTTTTGGTATGATGTGTTTTCATTCTCATTCGATTATAGGAATTTTTTGGTTCCATCTCTGATTTCTTCTATTACCCACTGATGTGTAAGCAGGGTATTATTCAGTTTCTATGTGGTCGATTTTTTTTCCTTGCTCTTTCTATTGTTAATTTCTACCTCGATGGCATTGTGGTCAGATAAGATACTTTGAATACTCTCAGTGTTTTGGATTTTGTTGAGGATTGTTCTGTGGCCTAAGATGTGGTCTATTCTGGAGAACGTTCCATGTGTGTTGGAAAAGAATGTGTACGTTGCAGCGGTTGGATGGAGTGTTTTATATATGTCTATGAGGTCAAGTTGGCTGATTGTGCCCTTTAGGTCTTCTGTATCTTTGCTGAGTTTCTTCTTAGTTGTTCTATCTTTGCTGAGTTTCTTCTTAGTTGTTCTGTCCTTTACTGAGAGTGGTGTGTTAAAGTCTCCTACTATTATTGTGGAACTGTCAATTTATCTTTTCAGTGTTGTTAGAGTTTGTTTTATGTATTTTGGAGCCCTGTCATTGGGTGCGTAGATGTTTATTATGGTTATGTCTTCAGGATGGATCATCCCCTTAATCATTATATAGTGTCTTTATTTGTCTTTTATGGTAGATTTCATTTTAAAGTCTATTTTATCTGAGATTAGGATAGCCACTCCTGCTCTTTTTTGGTAGTTGTTAGCTTGATATATTTTTTTCCAACTTTTGACTTTTAATAAATTCACATCTTTGTTTCTAAGGTGTGTCTCCAGTAGACAGCATATTGATGGATCCTGTTTTCTTATCCATTCTGTCACTCTATGTCTTTTTATGGGTGCATTGAGTCCATGTACATTCAGTGTAATTATTGATAGCTGTGGGTTTGTTGCTGTCATTTTGTAGTGCTTTTTTTTAAGGTGGAGAATTTTTCTTTGTTCTTCTTACTCTCTTGTGCTGAGTTACTTTTGTTTGTGGATTGTTTTTTCATTTCTTTTGTTTTTGTAGGTTTTTTTTTTTTTGCTGAGAGTTTGTTTTTCCTCTTTTTTTTTATGAGTATGTTTGTTAACTTTCTTTGTGGTCACCATAAATTTTACCCTTATCTTTCTAATTTGAAGCAGTCTACCATTACTTGGTATTGCCTTGCCTTCCTCTCCATTAGAAGGTTCTGTACCTATGCCATTTATTCCCTCTTTTATTGTTTTGATGTTCTTGTCATTTACTGATTAACTGCTCTGATTTCCTGTTGTATTTCTTTTGGTTTTGGATAGTCCTCGAGAGTTCATTTCCTAGATTGGTATCTGGCTGGTGCGATCCTGTGTCCTAGGTTCTGCCTGTGAGCTGAAGCTGTTTGTCCTCAGATCGAAGAAATCGCTTTAATAATTCTTGTAAGTTTGGTTTGACTTTTACATATTCCCTTAATTTCTGTTTATCTGGAAATGACCTTATTTCAACATCAAATGTGAACGAGTTTTGTAGGATATATTATTCTTGGCTGGCAATCTTTTTCTTTCAAGATTTATAGATGTCATCTCATTGCCTTCTTGCCTGCATGGTTTCTGCTGAGTAATCTGAGCTTAGTCTTATTGTTTCTTCTCTGTATGTGACTTCTTGTTTTTCATGAGCTGCTCTCAGGATTCTTTGTTTGTCTTTGGTTTTGGCGAGTGTGAATGTGATATGCCTTTGTGATTTTCTTTTGGGGTCTCTTCTCTATGGGTTTCGTTAGGCTTCATGGATGGCCAGCTTTTCATCTTTCATGATATTGGGGGAAGTTTTCTGTCAGCAGTTCCTCAATGATCCTCTCTGTGTTTTCTGTTTTCTCCCCCTGTTCTGGAATTCCAATCACTCAAAGATTTTTGCTTTTGATTGTGTCCCACATAACTCTTAGGGTCTCTTCATTTTTCTTTGTTCTGAATTTTCCTGAAACAGAGTTGTATCCAAGTGTTTGTCTTCAATTTCACTGATCCTGTCTTCCACCATTTCAAATCTGCTTCTCAGCCCTTCTATGACATCGTCCATTTCTGAAATCTTGTTGGTTATCTTTTGGATTTCTAATTGTTGCCTTTGTATAATTTCTAGTTGTGAATTTATTTTGGCATTTTGGTCCTGCATTCTTTTCCTGAATTATTCCAATGTTTTGTCTGTATTTCCCATGAATTTGTCTATTTTTTCCTCATGTTTGTCAGTTTTTGCCTCAGTTCTTGCAGAATTCTGAGTATTAGAGATTTGAATTTCCTATCAGGTAGTTCTAGTGCATTTTCTTCCACAGGAGAGTCATCTAGTGTTTTATTTTGGATGCCTAGTGAAACCATCCTGTCCTTTTTTTGTAAATGTTTTGTTATTGTCTGTTGTCTTCGGGGCAGTCAGTAGTTATTTTTTTCGTTTATTGATTGTAGATTTGTTTGTTTCATCCCTTTTTTTAATAAAAAATTTAACTATTTCTGAGCAGGCAGACTTTGTGTTCATTGTTGTTTGCTCGTCTGTGGGCACAATACTTTTCACCTCCTTCTTCAGTTGGCAGGGGCACTCAGATATGGTACAGCAGGGCAGGTCTAGCTGAAGAGGAGTTACTGGGATGGGTTGTTTGTGGCACTTACTACAGCCACCAGAGCAGGTTTGTAATCATTTCAGGGCAGGTTCCAGTAGGCCGTTCCTGTGCTGCTTGGTGGTGTAATGTCAAGTGCATGGCACAGATAGGCAGGATGCAGCAGGGAGATTGCTGTGTGTGGAGCTAAGATGGATATGGGAGAGAGGAAAGAGGAACAGGAGCCAAAAACATACAAACAAACAAAAAAGAATGCTAGTGGAGCTTGCCTTTGGAGAGGAGAGATGAGAGACTATGAAATGGAGAAAAACAGAAAGGGGAGGAGGAAGAAATGAAAAGAATGAATAAATAAGAATCAGAAAGGTTAAAAACCCATAAAGTTTCCAGGGATCCCACCCGTGTGGCTATGAGGTCTGGGGAAGTCGCTCTCAGGTGTTGCAGTACAGCCTGGCTAGAAGGCATAGGGGTATACAATGCCAGGTATTCAGGGAACAGAAAGAGAAGGGAGATATAGAGAGACAAGAAACTGAGCAATGAAGAAAGACAAAAAGGGAAAAAGAGGAAAAATGAAAACAAAACAAATTAAAAAAAAAAAAAAACAAGAAAGGCCCCCAAAGAAACAGAAAAAAAGAAAGAAAGGAAAAAAAAAAAAAAACCACTGTAAAAAGAAATGCACTCAGGGATCCCTCTGAATGTCTGTGAAAGCTGAAGTGGAGTGTCCCTGCCACGCAGATCAGCCTGGCCAGAAAGTGTTCCCAACTCAAGAAAAGGAAAAGAAAACAAACAAGCAATTCAAAACAAACGAACAGAAGCCCCGGGATCCCACCAGTGTGGCAGCCCAAACCAGGAAGCAGCTCCAGGCTCGAATGGAGCTCCGCAGCCCCTCAGGAAGAAGAAAAGATGGTGCACAGAGCCAGGTACTTGAGCGAAGGGAGGTGGAGGTGGCGAGAGGCAAGTAAGAAATCAAAAGAAGCAGAAAAAAAAAGCAACACTAGCGGCCAACTAATGGCACTCAGAGAGCCATCTAGTGTGGACTGTTGTTTCTGGACAAGCGACTGTGTCCGTGGGAAGCAGAGGGGGCCGAGTGTGGGTGAAGAAGGGTAGAGAGTGGGAAAGCATATATCACAAATTACCAGAGCTCTGCAGACCCTCAGAAAGAAGCAAAGATGGCGCACGGAGCAAGGTACTCGAGCAAAAGGAGGGGGAGGTGGGAAGAGTCAAGGAAGAAATAAAAAGAAGCGGAAAAAAAGCAACACCAGTAGCCAACAAATGGCACTCAGAGAGCTAGCCATTCCGGTGTGTGGAATCCAAGCAGCCACTGTTTCCTGGTCGAGAGATTGTGGCCGCGGGAATCAGAGGAGGCCGAGTCAGGGTGAAGAAGGGTGGGGGGTAGGAAAGCATATATCACCAATTACCAGTTGTTTTGTCTCCCGCTGGAAGCTCCGTTAGGCTGCTTTCTCGTATCCCCTGTTTGATGGTCTCTGATAGGAGTCCAAGATGGCGGATCCGCGCTGCGTTAGCTGGTAGGGGACCTCTGCGTGAATCTCTCCTCACTCTCCATTCTCTGTTAGTTTTTTCACTCCATTTGGTGCTTGGCTGAGTTCTTTATCTCTTCATTTGATGTTTTAGGGTTTCAGGATTGTTGTATTCTCTGTTCGGCTTAGTTTTTCGGATCTTTGCTGTGGAGGGACAGCGTGGTGTTTCTGCCTAGAGCGCCATTTTGCCAGAACTTGCCATCAAGTGGATTTTGACTCATATCAACCCTTGTAAAAGAGTAAAATTGTCCCATAGAGTTTTCTAAGCTGTAATCTTTACTGGAGGGGTCTCGGTGGTGCAGAGGTTAAAGTGTTCATCTGCAAACTGAAAGGTCAGCTGTTGGAACTCACCAGCTGCTCTGCAGGTGGAAGACATTGCAGTCTGTTTCTGTAAAGATTTACAGCCTTGAAAACCCTATGGAGCTGTTCTACTCTGTCCTACAGGATCACTATGAGTTGGAATAGACAGGACAGCATGGGTTTGGTTTTAGTTTGGGAATCTTTATAGAAGCAGATCACCATGTCTTTCTCTCACAGAGTCACTGGGTGAGTTTGAACTGTCAACTTTTCATTTAGCGCCAGACGCTTAACTGCTGGGCCACCAGGGCTCCTTCAAACAAAATTTTGGGCATGAGTATTAAAATCACAATCAAAAAGAATATTTTATTTGTATACTTTTTTGTTTTTACTTTGCTCTCAATGTTTCAGAGTAATGTATTATTTTAGGACACATATTTGGACTTATTTGGAGAAAAATACATCTTGATCTCTTCTGTTTATGATGTCCCAGTTATAAAACTTAAAGTCTATCAAAGGGAACATAGGTTTGAAAAAGTTTGACAGTTTGAACAATTGAGGAAATATCCCCAAACATCAGATTTGGATTTGATATTATTGAGCTTTAGTTGCAAATGTATTATTAACTACCATGTGAAACTGTGCAGCTACTTCTCGGTCCTCATACTTGTGAATCTGAAATGTAGTCTAACTCCAAATAACCCCACATTAATTAACATTAAATTTTAGGGATAACATAGTTTTCTCTCTTGTTTCTAACAAATACATAATCCAGCATATCCCCAACAAAAGAATGGGAATCATTTTGGTTTAGAAATGAATCTCTGTTTATCCTGCTCTCCTTTTCTGCTTGTTTCCCTGATATAAGCTTTTTTCACCTTATAAGTTGTCCTGAGAGTAAAACTGATCAGAATAGCCAGGAAGTCTACTCAAACCAAAGAGATATGTGGCCCCAATGGAAGCAATACTTCCCTCTGAACCTTATATCATACTCAGCTGATTTAAAAAAAAAAAATAGTTTAAGGGAAATGCTTTTTCCTAGACCAAATTCATCAAATATATTAGAAAACTTTCAAACTAAAAACTGTATATAACAGTAAACCACTCAATAGTATCTACAAAGGGAGGGGGGGCAGGAAGATGTTTTGTTTCAACAATTAAATCGGTTCAAAAAGACAAACCAATTTATGATTTTTGACAGTCAAATCTCATTTATGAACCATCTTCTAAGTTCACCATCGACTTTTCATTGATGCTTTATATATGGAAACATTTGTTTTGATGTTATTGAAGTCCACATGTTAATATATACAAAGATTAATAGAAACAAGCACCCAAGATCAAACAGAAGTTACATGTATAGTGTTGGAGGAAGTATAGTATTTCATTTAAGAGCAAGGACCCTGGAATCTGACAATCTGGATTTAAACATTAACTTGCTGAAAGATCTTCAGCAAAATTTTATTTGTGTGTGATGTTAACGTTGTTCGATAATTTCAACATTCGGTTGAATCACCCTTCTTTGGAATAGCCATAAATATGGATCTCTTCCAGTTAGTTGGTCAGGTAGCTATCTTCCAAATTTCTTGGCATAGATGAGTGGGCACCTCCAGTGCTGCATCATTTTGTCAAAATATCTCATGGTATTCCGTCGATTTCTGGAGCCTTATTTTTCACCAATGTCTTAGTGTAGCTTGGAATTCTTCCTTCAGTACCATCGGCTCTTGATCATATGCTACCTCCTGAAATGACTGAGTGTCAACCAATTCTTTTTGGTACAGTGACTCTGTGTATTTCTTCCATCTCCTTTTGATGTTTCCTGCGTCATTCAGTATTTTGCCCATAGAATCCTTCACTATTGCAACTCAAGGCTCGAATTTTTTCTTCAGTTTTTTCAGCTTGAGAAATGCCAAGCATGTTCTTCCCTTTTGGTTTCCTAAATTTAGAGGTTAACAAATAGGAATCAGTGATTTTCTAAATTAAAAAAAAAGAGAGAGAGAGAGAGGGTGTGAGGGAGTAAAAGAACTCAAGATACTTCATTGAAGTTTACGAACATAAGGAGACTCAAAAAAAGCAAAGAACATTGAGAAAATATGTATTATACCTTCAAAAACTTTAGTAATACTATTTTATTGGCCCTTAAGAAACAAAGGCAAAGAAGCCATGGCTTCTGTCTTCAAGCTGCTTTCAATGTCTTGGAAAATTGAGAGATAAACAAATGAGTTACAATACACAATACCATTTAATGAGTGTTGAAATAAAGCTATATATATAGAGTTAAAAGAACATTGATGAGGAAGGAGTTTGACAAGGAATAGGAGTTAATGAAAAGGTGAGATGAGAGAAAGAAAAATTTAAGTTACATTTTGAAGAATGCATAGTAGATCCTGTCTTATAAATGAGTAAAGATGGCCTCTGTGTATTGGCTCTAAGTTGTTTACTTATTTACAGCAAACTGAGGCCCGTTAGCCCAAAAATGCCTATTGGCTATACAAATTATATGTATCTAATTATTTTTTTAAGTAGCCCAAATAAGCATATTTTTAAGCCACTTAAAAAGCCTCCCTGCTTTACATACTTCTCGAAATTGCATGTATCATCTGCAAGCCACAAATTAAGTAAAACTCTGTAGTTATAAGAACTCTAAGATGCTACCGCTTTTGGAGCCCTCTGACCCAGAGACTCACCACCTTGTTGTAGGAGAATCTCACCTAATGTTCATATAAGCCCCACCTTCCTTCTCTTCCCCCAGTTTCATACCCTCTTGCCTTTCTCTTGGCTTCCTGTTCCATTTGCCTCTGGAAGAACTCCTTCGATGGGAGACTACCCCCTTAAATGTGGCTGTCAAGATGCCTGCCTGAATAAATAGCTTCCTGTACAATGCTGCTATCTCGTGGTCGTATCGTTTTCCTTGATCAGTCCCAAATTCTGTCCACCTCACAGCAGTTCTTCAGAAGCCTCAATGAGACATGAGTTATAAGCAGAGAGAATAGCAGGAAAAAACAATTTGGAGCCTCCAACAATGTCTGGGGAGTTATAATAGTCTGAAATTAATAGAAGATGCTCTCTCTCGAAGAAAATGACCAGAAGTTGATAGAAAAGGCAAGCATAAATTGTATGCTTGGACATAACTTTTCTTCCAAAGAGGCTTTCATACTCTAGAATCACAATTCTTAGAAAAAAATTTCCAGAGTAATATTTCCCTGATTCTTGATTAAAAAAAGCTTCCCACAAAGCTCTCTAATATTGCCCACTCTTGCTCAACTGTCCTCCCATTAATCAAGGACAACTTATTTCATTCCGTCAAGACAAGTTTCTAAATGCAATTCCTTGGGAGGCATAGGTATTGCCTTCAATTCACTTGAAAGAATAAAGGACTGATAGATGCTTCTTTCCTGAAGTACATTTTTAATAGTTGGGGAAATATAAAAGATGCTAAAAGTGAAAGAGAAGAGTACTTGAAGCACTGATAAAGATCGATGACTACAATCTTCAGTATGGATTTTACTTCAACATAAAGAAAACAAAAATCCTCACAACTGGACCAATTAACAACATCATGGTAAATGGAGAAAAGATTGAATTTGGTAAGGATTTCATTTTACTTGGATCCACAATCAATGCCCATGGAAGGAGCAGTCAGGAAAGCAAACCATGTATAGTATTGGGCAGATCTACTGCAAAAAACCTCTTTAAAGGATTAAAAAGCAAAGATGTCACTTTGAGGACTAAGGTGTGCCTGACCCAAGACATGGTCTTTTCAATCGCCTCATATGCATGTGAAAGCTGGACAGTGAATAAGGAAGACTGAAGAAGAATTGATGTTTTTGAATTATGGTATTGGCAAAAAATATTGAATATACCATAGACTGCCAGAAGAAGAAACAGATCTGTCTCAGAGAAGCAAAGCCAGAATGCTTCTTAGAAGTAATGATGGTGAGACTTCGTCTTACGCACTTTGTACATGTTATCAGGAGGGACCAGTTGAGGACATCATGCTTGGTAAAGTAGAGGGTCAGCGAAAAAGAAGAAGACCTTCAACAAGATAGATTGACACAGTGGCTGCAACAATGGGCTCAAGCACAACAATGATCGTGAGGATGGTGCAGGACCAGGCAGTGTGTCATTCTATTGTACATGGGATCACTGTAAGTCGGAACTGACTTGATGGCCCCTAACAGCAACAAAGATGAGGACGTTTCTAGTAAGGGAAGGAAACCAAGGGGGAATAAACCACACCTGCTTTGGTGTGGTCTCTGGGGCTTAGTGTGCTCCACAGTAAATCTAAGGAGAGAATCCATTACTCATTTATTTGTTTATTTTTAGTTCATTTGCACACACAATTTTCTCTGGATGATTTAAGCTAAACCTCATTTATAAAGTTAAACAACATCCAAAGTCATGGTAGAAAGACATACCAAAAATAAAGTCAGTGTTATAATAAATGGTGTTCTCTTTTCAAAGACTCATGTTATCCCATGGATGCAAGAAAAATCCAAACCTGCTATTATAGTATTAGACTTCAACAAACACTAGCTATTCAACAAAGCTGTGGATTTTTTTTGTATGAAAGAATGAGAGGAGGATGAAAGGACTATCACATTATTGTTTTTATGGTTGTAACTCCCTGTTTTCTGTTATTTGTGCATGAAATGTTTACAAAGATATTTGATGTCCAATATCTCCAATGTAAGTTAGTATTATTTTTTCTTTGAATAATGTTCTCATCTGTTAGTGCTGACATAGTTGTCAGCATCAACAATAGCAGCAGGAATCACTATGATGCCCTTGAAAATACAAAGACAGAAGGATCTGAAACTCTCATGAAGAGGGTGAAGGACTCTCTCCTTAGTTACCGTTTGCCCATATATTTATTCCACAATATTTTTTAGGTGCTTTATGTTTCAGGTAGAGTCTTTAGGCAAGGAGAATGCAGAAGTGAATAAAAGAAGTCCCTTCTTCAGAAACATTCACCAACCAAAACCTTAGCAGCTCTAAAAATCAAAAACAAACCCATTGCCATGGAGTCTATTCCAATTCATAGTGACCCTATAGACAGGACAGAACTACCCAATAGGGTTTCCAAGGCTGTAATCTTTACTAAAGAAGACTACTACATCTTCTCTCACAAAAGGGCTAGTGAGTTAGAACCGCTGACCTATCCCTTAGCAGTTGAGTGCTCAACCACTGTACCACCAGGACCTCTTTTAGCAGCTCTACTAAAGAGTAAATACATGCAATCACTTGGGGTTGCTCTTGCTTCTGCTGTTGTTATTAGTGTTAACTATTTGAACAAGCCCCTTGCCCAATTTCCCAGTAAATGAAATGAGGGAGTACTGGTTATGAAAGAGAAACTGAGAATAGTGGGTTATTAAACACAAAAAATTCCGTATAAATGAATGTTCCAGTGAACTAGATTTGGTGATGGCACATTCAAGTATTTAAATTGACAAGCATCTAAAACTCAGAGTAGACTATAGCAGAACTTTAAAGACTTTAAAGCTGGCAGGGTTTTGAAATATCTAAAATCAGATTTGGGAGATTTTAGTCTGATTGATCACGTCATTTGCCTGAAGACAGCTTGTCTTTATTTACAAAAGTGCCCTGTTTCCTTTGAGTGGATTCCAACTCATGGCGAACCTATAGGACAGGGTAGAACTTCCCCATAGGTTTCCAAGGAGTGGCTGGTGAATTCAAACTGCTGACCTTTTGGTTAGCAGCCGTAGCTCTCAACCACTGCACCATCAGGGCTCCATAAATGTGAACACATGTATGTGTATGTGTGTGTGTGTGTGTCTATAAATATAAAGAGAGAGGGTGAAAGGGAGGGAGGGAGAGAGAGAGATCCCTGATGTCTCAGTGGTTAATCGCTCTGTTGCTAACAGAAAAGGTTGAGGTTCGAACACAGGAGCAGCTGTGTGGGAGAAAGATGTGACAGTTGGCTTCCTAAAGATTTTCGTCCTTGGAAACCATATGGGTGCAGTTCTACTCTTTCCTTCAGGGTCGCTATGAGTCAGCATCCACTCGATGACAGTGGTTTTGGGTTTTGCGTGTATATGCTTTATATAATTCATAATATAAAAACATTCCTTTTTGTTTTGGAACTTATTAAAACTTAAATGTGTATGCAAGACATATAAATGTATCGAACAACTATGTATATGCAATAATACAAATGGGCTCCAAAAGTGCTATAAATGGAAGACTATAAATGTTACAGTCTTTAAAGATGATATTTGATATTTCTTTTAGAACTTTGAGTTAGCCTGTTTTGCCATATCAAAATAATAAACTTACAAAAATTCGTCTACATATTATTAAATGTCAAATGTTTGAAAGGAAGTGTCTGTTTAGTTCATGAAAAATGAATTAAGTGAACTTATACTTAACCTTCTATCAATGCTTTAATAAAACTTCATTGCATAAGTGACAGAAGATTTTCTCACCTAGGTAGAAGTGGGAATATGAAAGCTATCAAACACTGTACATTTCCCAATGTGTTACAATTATAGAAACACCTGTGTTAAATAACTCTGAGTTGATCCACTCTAAAATATAGAGTGCTTAATAGACCTGAGAAGCTAACACATTGCCAGCAAGCCACAGGTGTTCACCACAGGAAGACATAAAAACGGTGATGATGAAGAATGTGATGACATTTCCCAAACCATAATCCATATACCACAAAATTAGCTTATGCCTCTAAAATGGAGTTGGTTTTTAAAAATTGTTAATGTGGTGTTTAGGTAATTTTAAAGAAAGCAATAAAATTCCTTAAAAAAGTATATGTGTTTCTGAAATTGGATGCAAAAGAATTAAATCAAGCTAGAGTCAGATTTAATTTCAAAAAACTTTTATTCATGATAGTAATTGAATTGCTTGTGTCCTACATTGAATATAAAGTTTTATGCAGATAGATAATTATATGACTGAATCTTCGTTATAATAAAATACGGCTTTTGAGTTTTATTAATTCCAGTAACAGCCTTCAGATACACTATTTACTGCAATAAAAATTATATTCATGTTTCAGCCAAGATTTTATTTGTTATTGTTCACATAAAAAGTAATATCTACAGAGAGCCATAATCACATCAGCCCACATTTCTTTCACATGTACGCTTAATCTTTCTATTTAATTCCATTTCAACATAAAAATAATACTTAGTAATGTGTTTTTTGAGCTTTATTAATGCCTTCCAAATATTCATGTTTTTTAACTGCACTTGATTATCCATGCTGATGAAAGGCTACAGAAGCATGGATAATTGAAAACAGTAGACAATTTAGAAAATTACAATATACTCAAATGCACACAGGCAGAAACACAATCACACATATTTATTGAAATATATCTCTCCTTTGTTGGTTTATATGTAAACAATTCCAAAGTAGCTGATGAAAGACAAGCAACTTTTACCAACGTACATGCAAATTCATAAAATATATGTCACCATACCAAACAGAAAAAGAAGAGTGTCTCTATCTCTGTCTATAGAATCTAATTTATGACTTTATGTTTCCACTTAGGTAATTCCAGCCTTTCCTTCCAGGATGGTTCTATTTGAAGCATTCCAGTTATAGTGCCAGGTCATTTCCAGTCTAGAGGAAAAAGTATAGGTTAAGATTATACAAACTTTTGACCAGTAGTTCTGACCAGTGGACAAAAGTCAGCCCAGTGGACTCTAAGGCAGAATAGAAATAACCCCAAATTCTGAAATTTTGGAAAAAAACTCAGAAAACCAAACCCGGTGCCATTGAGTCAATTCCGAATCATAGCGACCCTATAGGATAGAACAGAACTGCACCGTAGGATTTCCAAGGAGATGCTGGTGGATTCAAACTGCCGCTCTTTTGTTTAGCAGCTGAGTTGTTAACCACTGCACAACCAGGACTCCAAAATTTTGGAAAGAAAGCATATATTATTAATTATATTTTAATTACTTCAAAAGAAACCAAATATCAGTGGCTTAAGTAAGAGAGCAGTTTATTTATCTCATATGTGAAGCATGACCTAAGAAGAGGGTTAAGGTGGTAGGTATCTCTGCTTCAGAGGGTCGAGTAAGGATCTAGACTTGGAGGATAAGCTGTTTCCATTCAAGGAGGGTGACCTAGAAGAAGCCACCATCATATTTTCCAGAACATAAGCACATATTGAAGACTGACTGCAATGGAGGCTATGAAATATAGTCTCTAACCAGGGAACCATTTACTCAAGTAAAACTTGAGAGGTCATGAATCAAAGAAAGAAGATGACAATGAATATTTGAAGATAATCAGTCTCTTCCAGAAGAGAGAACAAGGAGAAAAAACCATAGCAAATTATAATGAATGAATTATGAGTCGATTCCAACTCTATAGGACAGGGTAGAACTGCCCCATAGGGTTTCCAAGGAACAGCTGGTGGATTTGAACTGCTGATCTTTTGGTTAGCAGCCAAGCTCTCAACCACTGCACCACGAGAGCTCCAGTGAAAGAATAGCCAGGACCTTTTTTTGCTCCTGAAAGGGTTAAAAACAGCTCAGATTCCAAGGAAAGAAAATGAGGCTAGCCCTCTTGATCATAAGAAGTTCCCTGTAGAAAGATTCCAGGAATGTTAAGAGATCCAATCTTCACTGGTCAGTCAGTGACCATCATTTCTGAAAAAAGCACTATATTCTGAACATGACACATTGAATGGGGAAAATCTGCTGCAAAATACCTTTTC
This sequence comes from Dugong dugon, assembly GCA_030035585.1. Classification (NCBI taxonomy): domain Eukaryota; kingdom Metazoa; phylum Chordata; class Mammalia; order Sirenia; family Dugongidae; genus Dugong; species Dugong dugon. The sequence goes on along the minus strand of CM057460.1, from coordinate 34,725,224 downwards.
AAAGTGTTACAAAGCAAAGATGTCACTTTCAGGACTAAGATGTATCTGACCAAAAGCTGGACAATGAACAAAGAAGACTAAAGAAAAAATGATGCCTTTGAATTATGGTGTTAGCAAAGAATACTGAATATACCACGAACTGCCAAAAGATCAAACAAATCTGTCTTGGAAGAAGTACAAGAAGAATGCTCCTTACCAGCAAGGATGGCAAGACTTCATCTCACATACTTTGGACACATTATCATGAAAGACCAATCCCTGGAGAAGGACATCATGCTTGGTAAAGTGGAGGGTCAGTGAAAAAGAGGAAGACCCTTAAGGAGATGTATTGACACAGTGGCTGCAACAACCAACTCAAGCATAACAATAATCATGAGGATGGCACAAGACTGGGCAGTGTTTACTTCTGTTGTACGTAGGGTCACTGTGAGTCAGAACCAACTTGATGACACTGAACAACAACAACATTCTGGAAAAAAAAAAAAAACTGTTGAATTTTTTATTAAATTGAGAGTCGTAACTACAAGGGATAGAAATGTTCACATTTTCTAGTGTTCCCCAAAATACATTCCTTTAAATAATGGTCTCTTAAAATGCTTGTAGGAAAAAACAATTACCTTGTCAAATAGGTTTAGGGGACATTGAATATGGAATCTTTACTGGAATAGTTTTAATGTAGATTAGCATAGTAATAGGTATTGCTACATAAAATAAAACTATTTGAATTTTTTATTCTATGTATATTAATCTCCAAGTTCTTATTCAAATTGAGGTTATCAATTTATCTTCAAAAAAGGTTTTAAGAAAACTGACTTAATCCAAATTCTGTCTTTCACAAGAGAGCATAAAAAATGAGACCAATAATTTGCATACCTAACGATAGCTAAATAAGCCAAGTAATTAACACCACCTCCAGTAAATTCTCGTTTGTTTTTTTTTTTTTTTTTTTTTACAGTAGACAATTTCATTTAATCCAGGAGTCAGCAAACTGTGGTTCATGGGCCAAATATGGCCTTCCACTTGTTTTTGTAAATAAAGTATTAGTGGAAAACAGCTGCACTCATTCATTTATATACTGTCTATGACTACATTTGTTGCAATAGCAGAGTTGATTACTGATGATAGAATCCATGTGGCCCATGAAGTAAAAAATATTTACTAGTGAGACTTTTACAAAAAAACAAACAAAAAGTTTGTTGACCCCTGGTGTAATACTTTCAGCAATACTATATAACCTGAATAAGAATAAAGAACCCAAGTGTCCCAGTATATCACAAGCCTACTTTCAGGGGGAAAAAAAAATGTTAAATTGTATTAACCATTGTAAAATCTCACGAAAGTATTAATTTTTCTACTCTCACCATAACTGGTTTACTCAAAAAACTTCTTGGTGAACAAATCAGTGGAATAAAATTTAAGATATCTCAACTGGGTTTCATTTGTTCCTTGAAGACCACTGAACTCCATTGATGCCATTATGGTAACCACTGATGATATGGAGAATGAGACAGATGATTTGCTTCTGATTATCTCATAGTTCAGCAGAGGAGATAAATAAGAAAACTATCAATTATTTTATGGTGAGATAAGATCTCTAATAACGTTCACCAACTTAATCACCAAACCCTGTCTAAGAGAAGCGTATCAGTGACAAATTATTTGTAGAGAAGACACTTTCTTTATATCAAGGTTGGTTTCTATTCCTCTAACACTTTCATACCTCATATATATTAGGAACCATTGCAATTGCTTTATATTTGTTAACTTATATAAACATCCAACACCCTCTAAATTTAGTGTCTCTCAGGCTGAGAAAACAAATGGAAGGGGGAATAAAAAGTAGTACTCCGAGAGAACAGAATGTGCAAAGAAAGACACAGCAGGAAAATAAATGTTGAAACACTTAGAGAAAATGAACAAAGCTTCTTAAATCATGTTTTGTTTGAAATGCAATATCAGGAAGGATGGGAAACAGGAACGTATAAATTAGCTTGAAAGGGCATCTTGTCAAGAAGACTATGGAAGTCAGAAGAAGGGTAATAAAAACAAAAACAAATAATAATAAAAAAATTGAGTGTCAGGTTGCAGTTACTGAAGTAAGTTAAGTTCACAGTCAATACTTCACATTATTAATTTGGTTTCCAGGCACAGGACATGGTGAAATTTTGAATGGTTCTGTGATTGTTTGATTTGTTCAGCAAACTCCACACCTTGCCTAATTAACTAGAACTATATAGTTTACATACAAGCTGTCATTATTAAAAATAGTTTAAATAAAATAATGGTTTAGAAATGATATTTTACACGTATGCATTATATGCACAGACCGTTGTTGTTGTTAGGTGCTGTTGAGTCAATTTTGACTCGCAGTGACCCCATAAGATAGAGGAGAACTGCCCCATAGGATTTTCCTGCCTATAATTTTTACAGGAGCAGATTGCCATGTCTTTCTCCCACAGAGCCACTAGGTAAGTTCTAACACCAACCTTTCAGTTACCATCCTAGTGCTTAACTGTTTGCACCACTAGGGCTCTTTATATACACAGACTAGCACTGATTAAAATAAAACTTTATCATAGAGGTCATCTAATCCAATATCTTAATTTATGAAAATAAGTTAAGGAAGTTAATTAAATTTTTTTTGTATTTTTTGATTGTTGTAGTTTACATTTCAAGTTAGTCTCCCATACAAAAATTTATACATACATTGTTATGTGGCCCTAATTGATCTCCACATACTGTAATGGCACAATCCTACTTTCCACCCCTGATTCCCCATGTCCATTCAACCACCTCCTAACCCTCTCTGCCTTCCCATCTCACCTCTGGACAGAAGCTACCCATTTAGTAACTTATATCTACTTGAGCTAAGAGGCATACTCCTCATGAGTATCCCTTTATGTCCCAGAGTCAAGTCCAATCCCTGTCTGAAGAGTTGGCCTCAGAAATTGTTTTAGTTCTGGGCTGATAGAGAATCCGGGGGCCATGCTTTCCAGGGTTCCCCCAGTCTTAGATCATAAAGTCTGGTCTTCTTACTAGAATTTGAGTTCTGCACCCCACCTTTCTCCTGCTCCATCCGGGATTCTCTGTTGTGTTCCCTGTCAGGGTGGTCATTGGTGGTAGCCAGACACCATCTAGGTCTTCTGGTCTCAGGCTGATGAAGTCTCCAGTTTATGTGTCCCCTTCTGTCTCTTGGACTAATACTTCCCTTGTGTCTTTGATGTTCTTCATTCTCCTTTACTCCAGGTGGTTGGGACCAATTGATGCATCTTAGATGGCAGCTTGCAAGCTTTTAAGATCCCAGGTACCACTCACTGAAGTAGGATGCAGAACATTTTCTTAATAAGCTTTGTTATGCCAATTGACCTAGATGTCCCCAGAAAGAATGGTCCCCAGATCCCTACCCCTGCTACTCTGTCCCTCAAAGTGTTCGATTGTATTCAGGAAACTTCTTAGCTTTGGTTTAGTCCAGTTGTGTTGACTTCCCCTGTAGTGTGTGCTGTCCTTCCCTTCACCTAAGATAAAACTTGTCTACTATCTAGTTAGTGAATAACCCTCCCCTTCCCTTCCCTTCCCAACTTCGAAACCATCAAAGAATGTTGTCTTCTGTGTTTAAACCTTTTCTTGAGTTCTTATAATAGTGGTCTTATGCAGTATTTGTCCCTCTTGGAATAAATTCACTCAGCATAATGCCCTCTACATTCCTCCATGTTATAAGATATTTCATGGCTTCATCTTTTTTCTTTATCATTGGGTAGTATTCCATTGTGAGGATAATACCATAATTTGTTTAACCATTTGTCCATTGATGGACACCTAGGTTGTTTCCTTTTTTTTCCTATTGTTAACAGTGCTGCAATGAACATGGATGTGCATATATCTATTCATGTGACAGCTCTTTATTTTTCTGGGGTATAGTCCAAGGAGCGGGATGGCTGGATCTCATGGTACTTCTACGTCTAGCTTTTTAAGGAAGTGCCAAATCGATTTCCAAAGTGGTTGTACCATTTTACATTCCCACCAACAGTATATAAGTGTTCTAGTCTCTCCACAACCTCTCCAGCATTTATTATTTTGTGTTTTTTGGATTAATGTTAGCCTTGTTGGGGTGAGATGATATCTCATTGTAGTTTTGATCTGCATTTCTCTAATGGCTAATGATCCTGAGCAGTTCTCCATGTATCTGTTAGCTGCCTGAATATTTTCTTTGGCAAAGTGCCTGTTCATATTCTTAGCCCATTTTTTAATTGGGTTATTTGTCTTTTTCTTGTTGAGTTTTGCAGTATCTTGTAGATTTTAGAAATTAGATGCTGATCGGATTTGTTGTAGCCAAAAATTTTTTCCCAGTCCGTAGGTTGTCTTTTTACTCTTTTGGTGAAGTCTTTTGAAGAGCATAAGTGTTTGATTTTTACAAGCTCCCAGTAATCTAGTGTCTCTTCTAGTGCTTATGCATTGTCACTTATGGTTCATATTGTGTTTATGCCACGTATTAGGGCTCCTAGCGTTGTCCCTATTTTTGCTTCCATGATCTTTATCATTTTCAATTTTATATTTAAGTCTTTGATTTGAGTTAGTTTCTGTGCATGGTGTGAGGTATGGGTCTTGTTTCAGTTTTTTGCCGATGGATATCCAGTTATGCCAGCACCAGTTGTTAAAGAAACTGTCTTTTCCCCCAAGTAACAGACTTTGGGCTTTTGCCAAATATCAGTTGCTCATAGGTGGATTAATTTATGTCTGGATTCTCAATTCTGTTCCAGTGGTCTATGTATCTGTTGTTGTACCAGTACGAGGCTGTTTTGACTACCGTGGAAGTACTATAGGTTCTAAAACCAGGTAGTGTGAGGCATCCCACTTTGTTCTTCTTCTTGAGTAATGCTTTACTTATTTGGGGCCTCTTCCCTTTCCACGTGAAGTTGGTGATTTGTTTCTCCATCTAATTAAAAAATGCCATTGAATTTTGGATCGGGATTGCATTGTATCTGTAGATCCCTTTGGGTACAATCGACATTTTCACAATGTTGAGTCTTCCTATCCATGAACAAGGTATGTTTTTCCACTTATGCAGGTCTCCTTTGGTTTATTGCAGTAGTGTCTTGTAGTTTTCATTGTATAGGTCTTTTACATCTCTGGTTAGATTTATTCCTGAATTTCTCAAAGATTTAATTGCCAAGACTGATGGATCTATGTTCTATATGTTTCTATGATGCTCCCAAATCCCATAAGATATAAGTCACTATTATGTTTTCAAAATACATAGGTATAATCACTCATAATATGGATTTAGAAATAGAAACTTGTCTACCTTTGTGAGGCTTTCTAACATTAACTATAAATTATTAAAAACCTGCAAATCATTAGAAAGTTATTTATAAAACTTCTGAACGTAGATGTAGAAGCATGTCAAGTATGTGAAGAATGTGTTTAACAACCTTCAAGTTAAGTTGACTTTGACTCAGCATGCTGTGATAAAAGAACACATAAGATAATTAATCTTTGTAAACTTTCCTTGAGACATAAATCTAAACAAACTCCTTAATCTCTAATCTTGAAGAAAAAAATGTGACATTCAGCTAATCTCTAACTCTGGAGAAAAAGCACAACATACTAGTCTTTGACTTCACACTGGCCCTCATTGTGTGAGGCCAAGGTGAGAATTTCACATATAACCCCTGAATTTCTATTCACCCACTGAAAGAAGGCAGAGGTCAAGGGATCTTACTCTAGTCTCTTACTATCTCTGAAGACTTTAGAGCTTGCTGAGACTCTGCCTGTCGCCCTAGACCCCAGACCTCAGCTATAAGGGACCTCTGCCTAGTTCAAGCTGTGGTCAAACCTTCCTCCCAAGACCTCTTGTAAAAGGTAAAAGCCCTAAATCTCAAGTTTTGGACTCTAACCACTGAAATAACAGAATTATTAATTCTTATTCTTGGACTCTTAATAAATGTTGTGAGGTCTTACTTTCCTGCCTTGCCATGACTATCTTGCAATAAACTAAATGGGTTTATGCATGAAAATTCTGAGTATCCTTCTGCTAATTTGCTAAGATAAAATCCTACATGCCACTCTTTTCGTATGCTCTTGAGTATGAAACTAGACTCATCTGAATAAAAATCCAATAGCTTCTTCATTGATGGAAATACTGCCTATAGAAATAGAATTCAGACAGGTCTGACGTCTGACCCTTTTAAGGAAATGGTGAACCTAAAAATTTGACAAATCATTTACTCAAACTCATAGTAATCGTCTAAGAATATTCTGGAATTATTTGCACCTGTTGAGAAAAAGGTAAATAAAGTCTTTGAGGTGTTAGGAGAAATCACAATGGTGTAAACGCCTTACCATCATGTGAGAATAGCAAAGTGTACCCTTTGAAGGATATGGTAGTATCATTTGCAGTTGAGTGCCTTCTTGAGATTTCACAATCAGTGAATCTTTCTCTGAGCTGGGAGAACTACTCTATTGTTCAGAAAATATTTGATCTTTACCTACACTTGAAAATTATTTTTCTTTTACCTACATTAAAAGAACTTATACCCAGACATTTAGTCTTCGGGTGTCTTTCTGTCAATTGCATCATCATAATTATTTTGTAAAAACGCACCTAAGAGTAAGTAAACAAATAGACAGACAGATAGATAGAGAAATAGATAAGTAAAAACAAAATTGGTTGTATGAACTCTGTAATTCTAGGCGAGCCAATCAAGGAGTATTTCTGCCCAAAAGTCAAAAATACTTACGCCATCACAAGGAAGTCCTCACTGCTAACAGGCGTTCTTATTTGTATCTCATCTTCCAAATCCTTTGAATCAGTAGACCCAACTCCTTTGGGGTCATCTTGTTACGGGACTCTTGCCTTTTGTTTATCTCCTCCTCTCATGTGCTTAGCATAGTTATTTACTTACAAATAAGTAATGTAGTTATCATTTTGATGCTTCCTACAAGGTCGGACTCACTATTTCGTTCCAAAGTTTAGCAATTATCATGAAATATAGGCTACAAGGGTATGGACTTTCTTTGATTCTGTTTCAACTATGCATATTATCACCAAATAGCTTAGAGAATTTGAAGGAAGCTATTATGGATTGTCTTAGTCATTTAGTGCTGCTCTAACAGAACTACCACAAGTGGATGGATTTAACAAAGAGAAGTTACTCTCTCACAGTCCAATAGGCTACAATTCCAAATTCAGGGTGTCAGCTTCAGAGGAACACTTTCTCCATTGGCTCTGGAGGAAGGTCCATGTCATCAGTCTTCCCTTGGTCTGGGAGCTTCTCTGTGCAGGAACCTCAGGTCCAAAGGACGTGCTCTGCTACCAGCACTGCTTTCTTGGTGGTATGAGGTTCCCATGTGTCTCTGTTCGCTTCTCTCTTTTATATCTCAAAAGAGATTGCATTAAGACACTATTTAATCTTGTAAACCTCATCAGCATAACCTCATCACAGTGATAGAATTTATAACACATAAGGAGATCACATATAACCTCATCATAGTGATAGAGTTTACAACACATAAGGAAATCACATCAGATTACACAACCATACAGCACTGGGACTCATGGCCCAGTTTTGTCATCTGCATATTGCAGGTTGTTAATGAGTCTTCCTCCAATCCTGATGCTGAGTTCTTCATCATATAGTTCAGCTTCTCCCATCACTTGCTCATCCTACAGATTGAATAATTATGGTGAAAGAATACACACTTCTCCTGATTTTAAACCACATAGTATCCCCTTGTTCTGTTCAAACGACTGTCTCTTAGTCTACGTACAGGTTCTGCATGATCACCCTGTTCTGGTATTCCTTAATAAGAGGAGAAAAATTCTCAAGGCTTTCTGAAATTTCCAATTTTACAGAGCTACGTCAATAAGATGGTATGATGGAGGAGGAATTGACCACAGAATAGGAATTATACCAAGGTGGCTCAGTAAAAAGATTTCTGATTTAAATCATATGATCTGAAACCAGAAATCTAAACTTTGATTAAAGCCTGTAAAGACTGAGGGTGAGGTTGGCAGGTGGCCATGGTGGTCTAACCAGAGAAAGAGCCAAGAGTGAGAGAAAAAGTGAGAGTGAGAGACAGAGAACTATAAGAGGGAGGGAGAATGAGAAATAGAGAGTCTTCAAGATAAATCTATAAAAAAAAAATGGTGAACAGTTGTAGTAAGCTACCCACTAAGATTCAATTATTATCAATTCACTTCAAAATAAATATAAATAATAAAACACTCTAATCTGATTTCAAACAATATTAGGGATTGAATTGTGTCCCCTTCAAAATATGTTTTGTAATCCTAATCACTATACTTGAACATATGACCCTGTTTGGAAATAGAGATTTTCTTTTGTTATCTTAATGAGACTATACCAGTGTAGGATGGGTACTAAACTAAATCAATTTGGATTTATAAGAAGTGAGCAATAGACACAGAACACATACAAGAAGAAGATGCCATACGAATACAGACACACAAAACCAAACCAATCCATTGCCGTTGAGTTAATTCTGACTCATAGTAACCCTGTAAGACAGAGTAGAACTGTCCCATAGGGTTTCCAAGGCTAAATCTTTACAGAAGCCCTATGAGTAGTTGATGGGTTGAAACCTCTTGCTTTTCAGTTAGCAGCCAAGCATATAACCACTACACCAAGAGGGCTCCTTAATAAGCCAGATGCATTTACAACATTGGAGGATGTGTTGGAGTTGAAATATTTTAGGCAATAATAACAGAAACTTTTTCAGAATTGGAGAAAGATTAATTAACAACACAAAGAGGCCGTATAAAGATAAACAAAAATAAAACTACATGTAGTCATTTTCTAAGAAAACAGTTGAATGTTAAATAAAAATAGGGAAACTATATATATATATTTACATATGTGTGTGTGTGTGTGTGTGTGTGTGTATGGAGCCTTGGTGGCACAGTGGTCAGCAGTTTGAATCCACTAGCCGCTCCTTAGAAACCTTATAGGGCAGTTATACTCTGTCCTATAGGGTTGCTATGAGTCAGAATCGACTTGATGGCAATTGGTTTGTTTTTTGCATTTTTGATTAAATATATACATGGACTACAACTACATACCAAGAGATAACATTTAACTGTTTAATTCACTTTGGCAACATTAATTGCGAAAAGACTATCAAGCTACAGTTCTACATCCAGCTAAATAATCATTCAAGATTTAGGATAAAATTATATTTTTCAGAAATACAAATATAAAGGCAATTTTTAGCATACCCCTGCAGAGTCAAGCACTAAATAAAGTGTTTCAGTAAGAATAATATTAAGTGCAAAAAGCAGAAGTAGGATGCAGGAAATAATAGACAAAAAACAGCACATGATAACCAGGAGGAGATGGTAAAGTCAGTAGTTAAAATATGTTGATGTTATTCCGTTTACAAAAGGATAAAGTTACACATAACATTAGTGTTTGTAAGTGCATATATTTCTATATGTTAAAAATTTATGGGTAATCATGTAGTTTTGTTAGTTGCCAATTGAGTTTCCTCTGAGTTATTATCAACCCTGTGTGTGCAGAGCAGAACTGCTTTGTAGCATTGTCAAGGCTATGACCTTTCAGGAAGGGAGCCCTGGTGCCACAATGGTTAAGGGCTTGACTACAAACGAAAAGGCTGGGGGTTCAGACCCATCCAGCACTCCCCGGGATAAAAGACCCGACAATCCACTGTAAAGATTACAGACTAGGAAACCTTATGGGACACTTCTACTCTGTCCTATAGGGTTGCTAAGATCAGAAACAGTGCATACCGTGTACTAATTTCCTATTGCTGCTGTAACAAGTTACAAAAAACAATATCCCCCTGTTCCATTCGAATGACTGCCTCCTGATCTATGTACAAGTTCCTCATGAGCACAATCAAGTGTTCTGGAATTTCTGTTCTTTGCAATATTATCCATAATTGTTTATGATATGCATAGTCATAGCCTTTAAATAGTAAAACACAGGTAGGCATCTTTCTAATATTCTCTGCTTTCATTGAAGAACCATCTGATATCAGCAATGATATCCGTCATTCCCTGTCCTCTTCTGAATAACGCAGATGTACTGCCTTATAGTTCTGGAGTTCAGAAGTCCAAAATTTGCAGTGAAATCAAGGTGTTGGCAGGGCTGTTTCCTTCTAGAGTCTAGGAGAGCAGAATCAATTTCCTTGCCTTTCAGCTTCTAGTGGCTTCTTGCATTCTTGTGGCTTAGTCTTACATCTTCAAAGTGCAAATCTCTAGTTTTACTTCCTTCATCACATGAGCTTTTCCTCTGACTCTGCCACCTTATGGATGCTTTTATAAAGACCTCTGTGATTAATCAGGCCTAGCCTGATAATCCAGGATAATTTTCGAATCTCAAGATCCTTAACATAATTACATCTGCAAAATCCCTTTTGACATTAAGGTAATATTCACAGGCCCTGCAGAGGTTAAAAGTTATGGCTGCTAACCAAAAGGTCAGCAGTTCGAATCCACCAGCCACTTCTTGGGAACCCTATGGGGCAGTTCTACTCTGTCCTGTAGGATTGCTATGAGTCGAAACCAACTTGAGAGCAACGGGTTTTTGGTTTTATGGATTAGGACTTCGATATATGGGGGTCATTTTTCAGCATACCAGAGACAGAAAAATTGAATGAGGAGACATTATTATTGTCAGAAAAATAAATCTTATCCAAATAAACCTGTAAATACTATTTTATTTCAGTCAAAATCTGAGGATGATTTTACAAGGAATTTGAAAGTTTGAAATTTTACTTGCCTATCAAATTTCCTAACACAATCAAAGAGTAAATTCTGAAGAAGAATACATTGGGGGGCGGGGAGGCTTCTATTACTGGTTATCAAGCCATGAAATTGTATTAATTAAGTAACAAGAAATAAAATACTCATCAAATGGAGTAAGCAAAAGTGGATTTCCATGTAGAAAAAAAAAATTAGCCATGTAACTTATACCATAAAAGATAACTTTGAGAACAAAATATGGAAAAGATAACTTTATAACCTCCATGTAATGAAGGATTTTTTGTAAATCAAAAAAAAAAAAGAGTAGAAATTGTAACGAAAAAAATGATACATTAGTCCACACAAAATTACATTATTCTAAATGATATGAAATTGATTTCACAACGTGGAAAAAAGAAACTATTCTTTAGGAGATGACATTTGTCGCTTATTTGTAGTATACGGAGCCCTGGTGGCAAAGTGGTTAAGAACTCAGGTTGCTAACCAAAAGGTCAACAGATCAAATCCACCAGCTGCTCCTTTGAAACCCCATAGGGTAGTTCTATTCTGTCCTACAGGGTCGCTATGAGTCAGAATTGACTTGATGGCACAAAACAACAAGTACAGTATATAGCATTTAAAATAAGTTAGCTAGATTCATATGCATCAATATAGGTAGAATTATAAACATCACACTGATTTAAAAATCTAAGTAAATAGTGTTAAGACAGATAATATTTCTATAAAATGAAAAAAATAAATCAAAACTACATATAATTTACTGGTACATGCATGTGTAGGTGTGTACACATACCCACATGTATATCTATTCATTTGATTTACAATGATTTCCTCTATTGAGGGAAGCTGAGAAGAAAAGGACAAAACAAGGACCTTTGACTTCTTTGTAAAATTTTATTTCCTTTTAACAAAGATCTAAAGCAGTTATCAAAAAATGTTAACATTTGCTGATTTTGGATGCAGAATTCACAGGGTTTTTTATTTTTATTCATTGTATACTATCACAGTCGCTTTTACTAGTAAAAAATTTAAACAATCTAAGCATTTAAATGTATTTTAATAGTTATAAACGTTTAAATAGTATCATTACAACACAGATACTGTTTAAGTAATTTCTATAATGCATAGAAATATTTTGTTTCTAATCTAACATGTATAATGAAGACTGCAGAACTGAACTCACAAATGTAATATGTCCACAATTATGCACTAATGTCAGAGGAGTTCCTGTGCCAACAGTTTTATCTTATTTAACTTTTATCTAATTATTTTTATTTTTACTAAAGCACTGTGAGTTAAGAATTCCCAACATATCTACCCCCATTATACAGATGAGAAACACTGAGGAATAAAGCAAGTGAGTGATGGAGTCTATGTTCAGACCTAGGCTGTCTCACTCAGGGCTCACACTCTTGTGTCCTGCAGAATGTTGTTTCTAATACAAACAAGAACTGCAGAACAGCTATGCTTAAGAAAATGTTTGAAATGCAATCCATCAAATATTAATGGTGACTGTCCATATTATAAGCTTATGGATGGCAGTTTTTCTTATTATTCTCAAAATAGTTTATAATGAAATGGTGTTGTTTTCTAACGGGGAAACCCTAACTTTAGGTGGTTACAAAATGTGTATTGCTGCAATTTAGACACTTCATTTGGAGCACATGTGATCGGAAGTAAAATTAGATTAATTAGGGAGTATACTTTTTAAATATGATGAGCAACTTAGAAGAAATCAATTTTGCAATAACTAGTAAGGGTTATTCAAGGAAAAGTCAATAAGGAGTTCTGAAGACACTTGTTTAATATTATGACATATAATTAATACATACATTTATAGAAGGGTGAAAGCTTACTTTCCTATACAATTTTGTAACACAGTCAACTGTTTGATGTACTGCTATACAAGCATGTTGTGTATACAGGGAGTAAATATAGGGATTTCAGAATTTTAATAATGTTTTTGCCATTGGAGATGCTTTGTTCTTTTTCATAGGACTTTAGAATTATGAAATTAGAATTAGAATTTAGAATTGCCTAGAATTTTACATATTCTGTAAACATAAAATATTCTTTTAATAAATTTCAAAAATATATGACTAACTTCTACAATTAAAGTATTGTTCATGTTTAAATATTAGCTTGTAATATACATTATCTAGAGAGTGAATGAGTCTGCAGATAGTATTTTTAAAAGGGAGTGCCAATGTCAAGGCAATTGGTTTTGGTTGATTCATTCTATTGTTATGTCTCATTTGCAAAAAAAAACCAAAAAAAACCTGTATCCACAAAAATCTTTTAAGTAAGTCCATTGATAAGCTTGTTTAAGTAAGCCCATTGATAATCTTGTTTATCTAAATTAAAATAATCCTATTTTCATTCTCTTGTGAACATAGACATTGCTGATTACTGCTCTTTTTGGTTTATTTTTATGAAGAATGCTTTTATGCTTTGATACTCTTGCAATAAATTGATTTTTGCAGTGAGTATATAAAACTAATCAACAGTTAATACCAGATTTTAGAAGCTTATTAAAATGAAGAATAATTATCAAATATATAACTATTATCTCTAGAGTCTTTGCCAATTAAACTGCTTTAAAGATCAATATGATGTAGATCAAAGAACACAACCCTTACTATGGATTACACCTCAACATAAAGAAAACAAAAATCCTCACAACTGGACAAATAAGCAACATCAAGATACACAGAGAAAACATTGAAATTGTCAAGGATTTCATTTTACTTGGATCCACAATCAATGCCCATGGAAGCAGCAGTCAGGAAATCAAATGATACACTGTACTGGACAAATCTGCTGCAAAAGATCTCTTTATACTGTTGCAGTATTGCATAAACTTAGATAAGTTGTATTTTCATTTTAATTTACTTCAAAAATATTTTAAATTTACTTTTAGACTTCTTCTTTGACCTATTAGTGATTTAGAAATATGATGTTTAATTTTCAAATATTTGGATACTTTTCAGCAATTATTCTACTATCAATTTCTAGTTTAATTCCATTGTAGTGTGAGAACATACATTACATGGTATCCTCATAAATGTGTTGAGATGTGTTCTATGGCTCAGAATGTGGTCTATTGTAGTGAATGTTCCATGTGCACTTGAAAAGATTGCATATTCTCTATTGCATGGAATACTCTAAAAATATCAATTACATTAAGTTAGTAAATAACATGTTTTATGCCATCCATAAATGACTCAAAATGAGAAGAAACAGCTGCAAGCATCCATTAACTATCAGAATGTGGAATGTACGAATTATGAATCTAGGAAAATTGGAAGTGGTCAAGATGAAATAAAATGCATAAAGATTGATATCTTAGGCATTAGTGAGCTGAAATGGACTGGTATTGGCCATTTCGAATCAGACAAACATATGGTCTTCTATAATGTGAATGACAAATTGAAGAGGAATGACCTTACATTAATCGTCAAAAAGAACATATCAAAATCTATCCTGAAGTACAATGCTGTCAGTTACAGGGTAATATCCATATGCCCACAAAGAAGACCAGGTAATGTAACTACTATTCAAATTTACACAATCAACCACTAAGGCCAAAGATGAAGAAATTGAAGATTTTTACCAGCTTCTGAAGTTTGAAATTGATAAAACATGCAATCAGGATGCATTGATATCTCCTGGTGATTGGAATCCAAAAGTTGGAAATGAAGAAGGATCAGTAGTTGAAAAATATGGCCTTGATAATAGAAACAAAGCCGGAGGTCACATGATAGAATTTTGCAAGACCAACGACATCTTCACTGCAAATACATTTTTTCAACAACATAAATAGGGACTATACAGGTAGACCTCGCCAGATGGAATACACGGGAGTCAAATCGACTCTGTCTGTGGAAAGAGACAAAGGAGAAGCTCAATATCATCAGTTAGAAGACAGCCAGGGGCCAACTGAGGAACAGATTATCAATTGCTTATATTCAAATTTAAGCTGAAGCTGAAGAAAATTAGAGCATGTCCATGAGAGTCAAAATATGACCAGAGTGTATCCCACCTGAATATAGAGACCATCCTAACAACAGATTCAACACGTTGAACACTAATGACTAAAAACCAGACAAACTGGAATGGCATCAAGGATATCATAAATAAAGAAAGAAAAAACCAAAATGAATTTCAGAAGAGACTATGAAAATTGCTCTTGAACATAGAGTAGCTAAAGCAAAAGGAGGAAATTATGAAATAAAAGAGCGGAGTAGAAGATTTCAAAGGGCAACTTGAGAAGACAAAGTAAAGTGTTATAATGAAATGTGCAAAGATTTGGAGTTAAAAAACTAAAGGGAAGAACATGCTCAGCATTTCTCAAGCTGAAAGAACTGAAGAAAAAATTCAAGCCTCGAGTTGTAATACTGAAGGATTATAAGGGGAAAATATTGAACGACACAGGAAGCATCAAAAGAAGGAATACACAGAGTCACTGTACCAAAAATAGTTGGTCGACATTTAACCATTTCAGGAGGTAGCATATGATCAAAAACTGATGGTACTGAAGGAAGAAGTCCAAGCTGCATTAAAGGCATTGGAGAAAAACTAGGCTCCAGGAATTGACGGAATACCAACTGAGATGTTTCAGAAAAAGGGGTTGCAGTGCTGGAAGCACTCACTCATCATTGCCAAGAAATTTATAAGAGCTACATTGCCAACTGACTGGAAAAGATCCATATTTGTGATCATTCCAAAGAACGATGATCCAACAGAATGCAGAAATTATCAAACAATATCGTTAATATCACACATGAGTAAAATTTTGCTAAAGATCATTCAAAGGTGGTTGCAGCAATATATTGACAGAGAACTGCCAGAAATTCAAGGTGGATTCAAAAGAGGACATGGAACAAGGGATATCATTGCTGATGTCAGATGGATCCTGCCTGAAAGCAGAGAATACCTGAAAAATTTTTACCTGTGTTTTATTGACTATGCAAAGGCATTCCACTGTGTAGATCATAACAAATTACAGATAACACTGGAAGAATGGGAAATCCAGAACACTTACCTGTGCTCATAAGGAGCCTATACATAGACCAAAAGACAGTAGTGTGAAGAGGACAACTGGATATTTGTTGCGTTGTTCTTAGGTGCCTGTCTTAGTCATCTAGTGCTGCTATAACAGAAATACCACAAGTGGATGGCTTTAACAAAGAGAAATTTATTCTCTCACAGTCTAGTAGGCTACAAGTCCAAATTCAGGACATTGGCTCCAGGGGAAGGCTTTCTCTCTCTGTCAGCTCTGGAAGAAGATCCTTGTCATCAACCTTCCCCTGATCAAGGAGCTTCCCAGGCACAGGGACCATGGGTTTAAAGGACACACTCCACTCCGGCACTGCTTTCTTGATGGTATGAGGTCCCCCCTCTCTGCTCACTTCCCTTTCCTTTTATCTCTTGTACTATAAAAGGTGGTGCAGGCCATATCCCAGGGAAACTCCCTTTACATTGTATCAAGGATGTGACCTTAGCGAGCTGTTACAATCCCACCCTAATTCTCTTTAACATAATCTAATCTTGCCTCATTAACCACAGACAGAGATTAGGATTTACAACACATAGGAAAATTACAGTCACAAAATGGAGGACAACCACACAATTCTGGGAATAATGGCCCAGCCAAATTGATACACATATTTTTTGGGGAACACAATTCAATACGTGATACTGCCATTGAGTCAGTTCAGAATCATAGCGACTGTATGCACAACAGAAGGAAACACAGCTCAGTCCTGTGCCATCCCCACAATCATTGTTATGTTTGAGTCCATTGTTGAAGCCACTGTGTCAGTCCATCTCATCAAGGGTCTTCCTCTTTTTTGCTAACTTTCTGCTTTACCAAGCTTGATGTCCTTCTCCAGGATCTGTTCCCTCCTGATAACAGGTCCAAAGTACTTGAGACAAAGTCTGCCCATCCCAGCTTCCAAGAAGTACTCTGGCTTTGAAAAGATGCAACCCTGATGAACACCTTTCTTGATTTTAATCCATGCAGCATTCCCTTGCTCTGTTCGAACCTCTTGGTCTATGTACAGGTTCTGCATGTGTACAATTAAGTGTTCTGAAATTCTCATTCTTTGCAAAGTTATCCATAATCTGTCATGATCCACCCAGCTGAATGTCTTTGTATAGTCAATAAAACACAGGTAAACATCTTCCTGGCATTCTCTGCTTCCAGCCAAGAGCCATCTGACATCAGCAATGATACTCCTCATTCCATATCTTCTTCTGTATTTGGCTTGAATTTCTGGGAGTTCCCTGTGGATGTACTGCTGCAACTGCTTTTCGATGATCTTCAGCAAAATTTTATTGCATGTGATACCAATGATTTTGTTCCAAAATTCTCTCATTCTGTTGCATCACCTTTCTTTGGAGTGGGCACAAATATGGATTTCTTTCAGTCGGTTGGTCGGGTAGCTGTCTTCGATATTTCTTGCCATAGACAAGTGGGAACCTCCAAAGCTGCATCCATTTGTTGAAACATCTTAATTGGTATTCCACCAATTCACGGAGCTGTGTTTTTTTCCAGTGCCATCAGTTCTTGATTATATGCTACCTCCTGAAATGGTTGAATGTTGACCAATTCTTTTTGGTACAGTGACTCTGTATTCCTTCCATCTTCTTTTGATGCTTCCTGCATCATTCAATATTTTGCCCATAGAACCCTTTAAAATTATAACTCAAGGCTTGAATTTTTCTTCAGTTCTTTCAGCTTGAGAAATGCTGAGCAAATTCTTCCCTTTTGGTTTTCTAATCCAGGTATTTGCACATATCATTATAGTATTTTACTTTGTCTTCTTGAGCTGCCCTTTGAAAGCTTCTGTTCAGCTCTTTTATTTCATCATTTCCTCCTTTTGCTTTAACTACTTAACATTCAAGAGCAAGTTTCAGAGATGTCTCTTCTGACATCTATTTTGGTCTTTCTTTTCTGTCCTCTCTCTTTAATGATCTTTTGTTTTCTTCCTGTATGATGTGTTTGATGTCTTCCCACAAATCGTCTGGTTTTCGGTGATTAGTGTTCAATGTGTCAAATCTACTCTTGAGATGGTCTCCAAAATCTTATGGGATACAATCAAGGTTATATTTTGACTGCCGTAACTTATTTTAATTTTCTTCAGTTTCAACTCGAATTGCATATCAGCAATTGACGATTTGTTCCACAGTCAGTAGCTGTTCTTGTTCTCACTGATGACATTGAGATTTTCCATCGTCTCTTTACACAGATGTAGTCAATTTATTTCCTGTGTTTTCCATCAAGGTGAGGTCCATGTGTACAGTGGCTGTTTGTGTTGCCAAAATAAAAAAAGAAAGGTATTTGCAAAGAAGAGGTTGTTGGTCTTGCAAAATTCTGCCATGAGACTTCTGGTGTCATTTCTATCACTAGGCCTTGTTTTCCACCTACCAATCCTTTTTCTTTGTTTCCAACTTTTGCATTCCAAACACATGAATTATCAATGCATCTTGATTGCCTGTTTTTCAATTTCAGACTGCAGAATTTAGCAAAAATCTTCAATTTTCTAATCTTGGCATTAGTAGGTGTTGTGTAAATTTGAATAACAGTCATGCTAACTGGTTTTCCTTATGGATATTATCCTATCACTGGCAGCATTGTACTTTAGGGTAGATCTTGAAATGTTCTTTTTGATGATGAACATGATGCC
This sequence comes from Dugong dugon, assembly GCA_030035585.1. Taxonomy (NCBI): domain Eukaryota; kingdom Metazoa; phylum Chordata; class Mammalia; order Sirenia; family Dugongidae; genus Dugong; species Dugong dugon. Next base: position 34,706,789 of record CM057460.1, on the reverse strand, counting down.
ATTGCTCTTCAAGTTGTTATTCTCAGCATAGTAAACCATATGATTGTCTGACTCAAAATGACCAATATCAGTCCATTTCAGTTCACAAATGCCTACGACATTGATGTTTATGCATTCCATTTGATTTTTGATGATTTCCAATTTTCCCAGATCCATACTTCATACATTCCATGTTCTGATTATTAATGAATGTTTGCAGCTGTTTCTTCTCATTTTGAATCATGCCACATCAGCAACTCAAGGTCCTGAAAGCTTGACATCATCTACATCATTAAGATCGACACTATGTTGAAGAGGCGGCACTTTCCCATTCGTATTTTGAGTACCTTCCAACTGAGGGGCTCATCATCTGGCACTGTATCTGATAATGTTCTGCTGCTATTCATAAGGTTTTCACTGGCCAATTCTTTCAGAAGTACACTGCCAAGTCCTTTTTCCTAGTCTGAAGTCCACTGAAATCTATCCAAGGAGGATGACCCTGCTGGTATTTGAAATACCCATGCCAAATCTTCCAGTATCACAACAGCATTCAAGCCAGCACAATAAATCAAACTGACAGTCTCGTTTTGGGTATTACATGGTTTAAAATCAGAAAAATATGTGCATCAGATCTGTATCCTTTCGCCATACTCATTCAACCTGTATGCTGAGGAAATAATGAGAGAGGAAGAATGCTGCATTAAGACTGGAGAAAGTTTCACTAACTACGTGCAATATGCAGATGACACAAACTTGCTTGCTGAAAGTGAAGAGGATTTGAAGCTCTTACTGATAAAGATCAAAGACTACAATAGCAATAAATGCACACATCCAAAAAGAAGAAAGGGCCATAATCAAAACATTCACCCTACAACTGGAACAAGTAGAAAGAGAGCAGCAAAAGAAGCCCACAGGTGTCAGAAGAAAGGAAATAATAAGAATCAGAGCAGAATTAAATGAAATAGAGAATAGAAAAGCAATTGAAAGAATTAACAAGACCAAAAGCTGGTTCTTTGAAAAGACCAACAAAATTGATAAACCGCTGGCCAAAGTGACAAAAGAAAAACAGGAGAGGAAGCAGATTACCCATATGAAAAATGAGATGGGTGATATCACAGCAAACCCAACTGAAATTAAAAGAATCATAACCGGTTACTATGAAAAATTGTACTGTAATAAATCTGAAAACCTAGAGGAAATGGAAAAATTTCTAGAAACTCACTACTTACCTAAACTAACACAAACAGAGGTAGAACAACTAAATAAACCCATAACAAAAGAAGAGATTAAAAAGGTAATTTAAAAAATCCCAACAAAAAAAAGCCCTGGGCCAGATGGCTTCACTACAGAATTCTACCAAACTTTCAGAGAAGAGTTAACACCACTACTACTATAAAGGTATTTGAGAGCCTAAAAAAGGTTGGAATACTCCCAAACTCATTCTATGAAGCAAGCATAACCCTGATACCAAAACCAGGTAAAGACCACAAAAAGAAAAAAAAAAAATTACAGATCAATATCCTTTATGAACATTGACGCAAAAATCCTCAACAAAATTCTAGCCAATAGAATTCAACAAGATATCAAAAAAATAATTCACCATGACCAAGTAGGATTTATACTAGGTAGGCAGGGATGCTTCAACATTAGAAAAATAATCAATGTAATCCATCACATTAATAAAGCAAAAGACAAGAACCACATGATCTTATCAGTTGATGCAGAAAAGGCATTTGACAAAGTCCAACACCCATTCATGATAAAAACTCTCAGCAAAATAAAAATAGAAGGGAAATTCTTCAACATAATAAACGGCATTTATACAAAGCCAACAGCGAACATCATCCTAAATGGAGAAAGTCTGAAAGCATTCCCCTTGAGAATAGAAACCAGACAAGGATGCCCTTTATCACCACTCTTATTCAACATTGTGCTGGTGGTCCTAGCTACAGCAATTAGGCTAGAAAAAGAAATAAAGCACATCCAAATTGGTAGAGAAGAAGTCAAAGTATCTCTATTTGCAGATGATATGATCTTATACACAGAAAATCCCAAAGAATCCACAAGAAAACTACTGGAACTAATAGAAGATTTTAGCAAAGTTTCCAGATACAAGATAAACATACAAAAATCAGTTGGGTTCCTTTACACCAACAAAGAGAACCTCAAGAGGAAATCACCAAATCAGTACCATTTACAATAGCCCTCAAAAAGATAAAATACTTAGGAATAAATCTAACCAGAGACATAAAAGACCTATAAAAACTACAAGACACTACTGCAGGAAACCCAAAGAGACTTGCATCAGTGGAAAAACATACCTTGCTCATGGATAGGAAGACTCAACATAGTGAAAATGTCAAGTCTACCCAAAGTGGTTTACAGATACAATGCAATCCCAATCCCAATTCCACCGGTATTTTTTAATGAGATGGAGAAACAAATCACCAATTTCATATGGAAAGGGAAGAGGCCCCAAATAATTAAAACATTACTCAAGAAGAAGAACAAAGTGAGAGACCTCACACTATGTGATTTTAGAACCTATTATACCGCCACAGTTGTCAAAATAGCCTGGTACTGGTACAACAGATACATAGACCAGTGGAACAGAATTGAGAATCCAAACATAAATTCATCCACCAATGAGCAGCTGATATTTGACAAAGGCCCAAAGCCCATTAATTGGGGAAAAGACAGTCTCTTTAACAAATGGTGCTGGCATAACTGGATATCCAACTGCAAAAGATATCCATCTGAAACAAGACCCATAACACTATGCACAAAAACTAGCTCAAAATGAATCAAAAACTTAAATATAAAATCAAAAACAATAAAGATGATGGAAGAAAAAATAGGGACAACGCTATGAGCGCTAATACATGGCATAAACAAAATACAAACCATAAATAATAATGCACAAGCACCAGAAGAGAGACTAGACACAAGGGAGCTCCTAAAAATCAAATGCTTATGCTCATCAAAAGACTTCACCAAAAGAGTCAAGAGACAACCTACAGACTGGGAAAAAAACTTTGGCTATGACAAATCCAATCAGCGCCTAATCTCTAAAATCTACAAGATACTGCAAAACTTCAACATCAAAAAGACAAATAACCCAATTAAAGAATGGGCAAAGGAGATGAACAGGCACTTCACCAAAGAAGATATTCAGGCGGCTAACAGACACATGAAGAAATGCTCATGATCGTTAGCCATTAGAGAAATGCAGATCAAAACTACAATGATATCATCTCACCCCAACAAGGCTAGTATTAATCCAAAACACACAAAATAATAAATGCTGGAGAGGTTGTAGAGAAACTGGAACACTTATACATTGTTGTTGGGGACGTAAAACGGTACAACCACTTTGGAAATCAGTTTGGTGGTTCCTTAAAAAGCCAGAAATAGAAGTAACGTATGATCCTGCTATCCCGCTCCTTGGAATATATCCTGGAGAAACAAGAGCCGTCACACAAATAGATGTATGTACACCCATGTTCATTGCAGCACTGCTCACAATAGCAAAAAGATGGAAACATCCTAAATGCCCATCAACAGATGAATGGATAAACAAATTATGGTATATCCACACAATGGAACACTACACAATGATAAAGAACAACGATGAAGCCGTGAAACATAACATGGAGGAATCTGGAGGGCATTATGCTGAATGAATTTAGTCAGTCACAGGACAAATATTGTATAAGACCATTATTATAAGAACTCAAGAAAAGGTTTAAACACAGAGACAACATTCTTTGATGGTTACAAGGGTGGGGAGGGAGGGTGAGGGTTATTCGCTAACTAGATAGTATACAAGTTTTATCCTAGTTGAAGGGAAGGACAGCACACACTACAGGGGAAGTCAGCACAACTGGACTAAACCAAAGCTAAGAAGTTTCCTGAATACAATCAAACACTTTGAAGGACAGAGTAGCAGGGGTAGGGATCTGGGGACCATGCTTTCATGGAACATCTAGGTCAATTGGCATAACAAAGCTTATTAAGAAAATGTTCTGCATCCTACTTTGGTGAGTGGTGTCTGGGGTCTTAAAAGCTTGCAGGCGGCCATCTAAGATGAATCACTTGGTCCCAACCACCTGGAGTAAAGGAGAATGAATAACACCAAAGAAACAAGGAAAGTATTAGCCCGAGAGTCAGAAAGGGCCACATAAATGACAGACTTCATCAGCCTGAGACCAGAACTAGATGTTACCTGGCTGCCACCAATGACAGCCCTGATAGGGAACACAACAGAGAATCCTGGATGGAGCAGGAGAAAGGTGGGATGCAGAACTCAAATTCTAGTAAGAAGACCAGACTTAATGGTCTGACTGAGACTGGAGGAACCCCTGAAAGCATGGCCCCTGGATTCTCTATCAGCCCAGAACTAAAACCATCCTCCGAGGCCAACTCTTCAGACAGGGATTGGACTGGACTGTGGGACATAAAGTGATACTCGTGAGGAGTTTGCCTCTTAGCTAAAGTAGATAAAAGAGACTAAAAGGGCAGCTTCTGTCTGGAGGTGAGATGAAAAGGCAGAGAGGGCTAGGAGCTGGTTGAAAGGATTTGGGAAATCAGGGGTGGAAAGGAGGAGTGTGCCGTTACAGTATGTGGAGACCAATTAGGGCCACATAACAACGTATGCATAAATTTTTGTATGGGAGACTAACTTGAAATATTAAACTTCATTTAAACTACAATAATAAAAAAAAACATCAAAGACTACAGTCTTCAGTATGGATTACACTTCAACATAAAGAAAACAAAAATCCTCACAACTGGATCTGTAAGCAACATCATGATAAATGGAGACAATATTGAAGTTGTCAAGGATTTCATTTTACTTGGAGCCACAGTCAACGCCCATGGAAGCAGCAGTCAAGAAATCAAAAGATGCATTGCATTGGGCAATTCTGCTGCAAAAGACCCTTTTAAAGCATTAGAAAGCAAAGCTGTCTCTTTGAGGACTAAGGTGAGCCTGACCCAAGCCATGATATTTTCAATTGCCTCATGTGCATGCAGAGGCTGGACAATAAATAAGGAAGACGGAAGAAGAATTGATGCCTTTGAATTATGGTGTTGTAGAAGAATATTGAATATACCATGAATTGCCAAAAGAATAAACAAATCTCTCTTGGAAGAAGTACAGACAAATTGTTCCTTAGAAGCAAGGCTGACAAGACTATGTCTCACGTACTTTGGACATGTTATCAGGAGGGATCAGTCCCTGGAGAAGGACATCATGGTTGGTAAATTAGAGGGTCAGTGTAAGAGGAAGATCCTCAAGAAGATGAATTGACAGAATGGCTGCAACAATGGGCTCAAGCATAACACCAACTGTGAGAATTTTACAGAACCGGGCAGCGTATTGTTCTTATGTACATAGGGTCACTATGAGTTGGAACTGTCTTGATGGCACCTAGCAACAACATCCCATCCCTATGCTTAGTGACTGTATGGTGGCTTCATCTATGAATAACTGATACATGTGTAATAAGGTTTCTGAATATAATAGTGAATTTGTTTCTCATATGTGTTTTATCTGTATTTATGTCATGAATTTTGATGCTCTTTTAGATGCATACACATTTAAATTCTTATGTTTTGGAGATTTGACCTTTTTTATTATTATGTAATGTTCTTCTTTATTGTTGATATTCTTCCTTGTTCTGAAGTCTGCTTTGTCTGAAATTAATGCAGTTACTTCAGATTTCTTTTTATTGGTGTTAGCATGGCATATCTTTCTTCATTTCTTTATTTTTAACCTATCTAAGCTTTTATATTTAAAGTGTGTTTCTTGTAGATAGCCTATAGGTCTTGTTTTTTATCCACTCTGACATTCTCTGTTTTTAATTGGTCTGTTTAAAACATTTGAATTTAAAGTGGTTATACATAGAGTTGGATAATTATCCATTATTTTTTACCATTTTTATTGTGTTTGTTCTTTTTTTTTAATTTCCATCTTTTTTTCTACTTTCTTTGGCTTTCATTGACCTTTTTATATGATTCTATTTTTTTTCTCTCCTGTTAACTTATCAATTATACATGTTTTAAAAAATATTTTTAGTGGTGGCCCTTGAGTATACTTTACATATTTTTTAACTAACCTCAGTCCACCTTCAAATACATTATACTAATGTATATGTAGTGCAGGCAACTTATAACAGAGTATAGCAATCCTCCCTCACCTCCCTTGTGACATTGATGTCTTTCTTTTTATTTATCCTTATAATATAATCACTTAATCCACTCTGTTATTAACCAAAAGTTTTATCCTTTAGATCAATTAAGAATAAAGAGAAGTACAATATTTTGTTTTATCTTAATTTATTCCTTTTCTAATACTCTTCCTTTCTCTATGCAGATCCGAGTTTCTGGTCTCTATCATTTACACTTCTGCCTGAAGAACATCTTTTAAAAAAATTTTTTCTATTTTTTCTTTTTTTGAAGAGCATATCTAGTGGTGATGAATTCCCTCAGTTCCCCCCACCCCACCCCAGGAAAGCCTATTTTTTCTTCATTTTCAAAGTATAATATCATTGGACATAAAATTATAGTGTTTTTTTCTTTTTTGTTGTTCCTGTGAACACTTTAAGTATTTCACTCTACCCTGTTTTTGCTTGCATGGGTTATGACAAGAAGTTAGTTGTAAGTCTTATACTGATTCCTCCATAGAAAAGATGCCCTCCCCAGACTTCCTTCAAGATTTTATGTTCATCTTTAGTTTTCTGCAGTATGAATATAATATATGTATGGGGGGTATTTACTATCTTTTTCTCTCTCTTTCCTGTTTATGAACTTCACGGATCTGTGGTTTGGTGCCTAGTATTAATTTTTGAAAGGAGCTCTGATAGCTCATTGGTTAAATGCTCGGCTGTTAAGTGAAAGCTTGGCAGTTTGAACCCACCCAGCAACGGCACAGGACAAAGATCTGGTGATCTGCTCCTATAAAGATTACCCATTGCTGTCGGGTCAATTCTGACTCACAGAGACCCTAGAGGACAGAGTAGAACTGCCCCATAATATTTCCAAGACTGTAAATCTTTACAGAAGCCGACTGCCACATCTTTCTCCTGCAAAAACAGATGGTGGATTCAAACCTCCCACCTTTCAGTCACTAGCCAAGCATTTTAACCACTGTTCCACCAGGGCTCCCCTTCAGGGAAGTTCTGCTCTGTCACATAAGGTAGCTATGAGTCAAAAATAGACTTGATGGCACATAACGATGACAACAATATTTATTTTTGAAGGTTCTTGGCCTTTTTTACTTTAAATAGTTCTTCTGCTGTGTTCTTTCTTCTCATTCTGGTATTCTAATTATGTGTAGATTGAGACTTTCGATGCTACCCAATGGTTCTTGAATCTTCTCCTTTTTTTTTATTTTGTTCTGTTTCTTTTTTCCTTTGTGCATTTACTTACAGAAGATTCTATTAACATGTGTTTATGTTCATTGATTTTTTTCCTTGGCCATGTCAAGTCTGCTGGTGAGCCTATCAAAGGAATTATTCATCTCTGCTATTATGTATTTGATTTCTGCCACTTCCTTTTGATTCTTTCTTAGAGTTTCCCTCTGTCTGCTCATATTACCTATCTCTTCTTGGGTGTTGTTTCATTTTTCTGTTACAGCCTATTATGGATTGAATTGGGTCCCCCCCAAAATATCTGTCAACTTGGCTAGGCCATGATTCCCAGTATTGTGTGATTGTCTACCATTTTTTCATCTGATGTGATTCTCCTATGTGCTGTAAATCCTGTCTTTATGACGTGATGAGATGGGATTAGTGGCAGTTATGTTAATGATTCAGGACTCAATCTACAAGATTAGATTGTGTTTTAAGACAATCTCTTTTGAGATATAAAAGAGGGAAGCAAGCAGAGAGACATGGGCACCTCATACCACCAAGAAAGCAGCACTGGGAGCAGAGTATGTCCTTTGAACTCAGGGTGTCTGCTCGAAGAAGCTCCTAGACCAGGACTGATGAAAAGGACCTTTCCCCAGAGCAGACAGAGAGAGAAAGTCTTCCCTGGAGCTGGCACCCTGAATTTGGACTTCTACCCTACTAGACAGGGAGAGAATAAACACCTGTTTGTTAAAGCCATCCACTTGTGGTATTTTTATTATAGCAGCACTAGTTAACTAAGACAGAGCCTTAAGCGATTAATCATAACTATTTTAACTCTTCTGATAAATCTGGTGCTGATGATTGCTTTTTGTCCTCAGACTGTATTTTCTTTTATCCTGCCTTGTAAGTTTTGTTAAAATTCAATATGATGTATTGAGCAATAGGAACTGTTATAAATGAGCTTTTCTTGTAAGGCTGTATGTTAATCTGGTTTGAGGTTTGGCTCTGTTTAATGTTTGTTGGAAGAGTCTCTGGGTGGTGCAAACAGTTAAGCACTCAACTACTACCCAAATGGCTTGTGGTTCAGATCTACTCAGAGGACCCTTGGAAGACATGCCTGATGGTCTACTTCCAAAAAAGAACAGCCTTGAAAATCCTATGGAGCTGTTCTACTCTACATACATGGGGTCATCATGAGCCATGCTTTTTTTCCTTTCAGCTCCGTCAGCTGTAATCCGCTGTTGTTATAGTGAAGTCTTGTTGATTTAGTGGTAAATGTGGGGTGGGAGGACTTTTTTGTATTCTTCTTATCCACTGTCAGTCTTTGAGTAGGCTCATGTCTTGGTTCTATGATCTTTACAGGTGCTTTTCCTTTGATACAGTTTTTTTCTTCCCCTGTACCATACTCCTTCCCTGATCTCAATGTTCCCAAAGCGTGTCTTTGAAGTTCTATCTCCTGTTGAAAAGCCCTGTCCCCTGTTGAACTTTCTCCCACTGCCACTGCTTGTAATGGGAGACAGGATAGCTAAAGGGGGCTTGAGTGAGGGGAAATCCCTTCCCCTAGCAGGTATAACATTTCAGAACTGTTCTCTGGTAATCCTTTTCCCTAGGGAGATGAACTTTTTTTTCTTTTGAGTAAGTGCCGGGCATGTTAAACAATGGTTACTCTTCTCCCCCACTGTGGGGATATGTGCCATTAAAATATAGATGTATAAAGCCTCTATGCTGCACAACATGTTGAGACTTGTCCCCAACATGTTGAGACTTGTCACTACTTGTTTTTCCAAACCCGTTACTGATTGGCTTGTTTACCTGAATTCCTCCTGCCTTGCCCAAAACTTATTGTTATTCACCCAAAGCCAATTGTTCTGTTATTAGCTTCACTGTTTGCAGTATTGACTATAAAATAAACTCCTGGGACTGAAGCCGAGGTTCGACTCCTCAGAGTGACCCTCCTGGCCACACTTCTCTGTAAGAGTTGTGGCATTGGTTATTGTTTCTGCCGCTCTGACAACCGTCGCTGCTGCGACACCGCCCTAATATTAAATGAGTAAAATATGGTCCAAAAGTTGACTTAATTGGACATACATAAACTACAATTTGTCACAATATACTAAAAGTGTGCAAATGAATGAAAGCACCACTCTTAACTTATCTCTGTGGAATCCCTACTCCCTCCAGAATAATTAAGGTAAAGTACATAGAAGTGTAACATGAATTAGGACTTACATGAGAATATTGCTGTAAATAAATATCCTTGATTTATCCCTTTTTTTTTAATTAAAATGTGTACAAATTAAAGTTCTAAACATGTCTTTCCACATTACATTTAATTATGTTGTATATTCTCTGGAAAGTGTTCATCTTCAATTGGATGCCATTACAGGTCCATGTTGCAGGAAATTGTCTGTCTTGCTAACATTTATTTTTAATTCTATAGATTTTCAGATCTATGTGTCTATATACCTGTAGATCCATAAAAGAAGCCCTGGAAGCAGGGTTTAAGCACTTGGATGCTAACTGAAATGTTAGTGGTTAGAACCCACCAGTCTCCACGGGACAAAGATATAACAGCCTGCTTCTGTAAAGATTAGAGCCTTGGAAACCCTAAGGCGCAGTTCTACTGTGTGTTACAGGGTCACTATGAATCAGAATTGACTCTGTGGCAATTGATTTTAACAGATAGATCCACAAAGACCCTGGGTGTACAAATGGTTAAGCCCTCGACTACTACCCAAATGGTTGGTGGCTTGAACCCACCCAAAGGCGCCTCTTGGAAGAGAAGCATGTTGATATGCTTCTCTAAGGTCAAAGCCTTGAAAATCCTATGAGGTACAGTTCTACTCTGCAGAGATGAAGTCATCGTAGGTTGAAAATGACTTGGTAGAACGTGCTTTTTTTTGTTTCACATATCCATATGCCTTCATGCCTGTACATCTCTATATATCTATGCCTTTATATAGTTTTATCTGTGTCTACAACTGTATCTACAATTATATCCATATCTACAACTGTGTGCATATCTTGTAGATGGATAGAACACACATAGTCATTGTACCAAAAAGAATTGGTTAACTTTTAATCATTTCAGGAGGTAGCATACATTCAACAACCAATAGTACTAAAGGAAGAAGTCCAAGCTGAACTGAAGACATTGGTGAAAAACAAGTCTTCAGGAATTGATGGAATACCAACTGAGATGTTTCAACAAACATACGCAACAGAGGAAGCACTCACTTGTCTATGGCAAGAAATTTGGAAGACAGCTACCTGGCCAATTGACTGAAAAAGATATATATTTATGCTCTTTCTATCCAACAGAATGTGGAAATTACTGACGAATATCATTAAATATCACATGCAAGTAAAATTTTTCTAAAGATCATACAAAAATCGTTGCAGCTGGACATCAACACAGAACTGCCAGAAATTTGAGCGTGATTCAGAAGAGGACATGAAATGAGGGATACCATTGTTGATATCAAATGGATCTTGGTTGAAAACAATACCAGAAAGATGTTTACCTGTGTTGTATTGACTATGCAAAGCATTTGACTTTGTGGATCTTAACAAATTATGGATGACATAGCCAAGAATGGGAATTCCAGATCACTTAATTGTGCTCATGCAGAACCTGTACATAGAATAAGAGGCAGTCATTTGAACAGTACATGACGATTTGAAATCAGGAAAAGTGTGCATTAGGGTTGTATCCTTTCACTAACCTTATTCAACCTGTATGCTAAGCAAATAATCTGAGAAGCTGGACTATTGGAAGAAGAACTTGGCAACAGGTGTGGAGAAAGTCTCATTAATAACCTGCAATATTCAGATGACACATATCAACATTGCTTGCTGAAAGCAAAAAGGATTGAAGCACTTACCGATGAGGATTACATCTTTAGTATGGCAAACAGAAATCCTCACAACTGGACTAATAAGGAACATCATGATAAACAGAGAAGATAATGAAATTGCCAAGGATTTCATTTTACTTGGATCTACAATCAATGCCCATGGAAGCAGCAGGCAAGAAATCAAATGACGTATTGCATTGGGCAAATCTGCTGCAAAATACCTCTTTAAAGTGTTAAAAACAAAGATGTCACTTTAAGGACTAAAGTGCACCTGATCCAAGCCACAGTGTTTTCAATTGCCTCATGTGTATGTCACCCACCTGTCTGTCAGTTTATTGTACTGTGGGGGCTTGCATGTTGCTGTGGTGCTTGAAGTTATGCCACTGGCATTCAAATATCATCAGCAGGGTCACCCAAGGTGGACACTTCTCAGCTGAGCTTCCAGACTAAGACAAACTAGGAAGAAGCACCCTGCAGTCTACTTCTGAAAATAATTAGTCGGTGAAAACCTTATATATAACAGTAGAACATTGTCAGATATAGTGCCAGAGGATTAGCTCCTCAGGTAGGAAGGCACTGGAAGAACAACTAAGGGCTGCCTCCTCAAAGTAGAGTCAACCTTAATGACATGGTTGGAGCTAAGCTTTCGTTACCTTCATTTGCTGATGTGCAATGACTCAAAATGAGAAGAAATGTCTACAAACATCCATTAATAATCAGAACGTGGAATGAATTGGTTAATTCCTGGAGCCAATGTCTTCAGCGCAGCTTGGATTTCTTCTTTCAGAACCATCCTTACAACCGGACCAATAAGTAACATCATGATAAAAGGAGAAAAGGTTGAAGTTGTCAAGGCTTTCATTTTGCTTGTATCCATATTCAACACTTATGGAAGCAGCAGTCAAGAAACAAAATGACACATTGCGTTGGGAAAATCTGCTGCAAAAGAGCTCTTCAAAGTGTTAAAAAGCAAAGATGTCACCTTGAAGACTAAGGTACACTTGACCCAAGCTGTTGTGTTTTCAATTGCCTCCTGCATGCGAAAGGTAGACAATAAATAAGGAAGACCGAAGAAAAATCAACACCTTTGAATTGTGGTGTTGGTAAAGAATATTGAATAAACCATGGACTACCAAAAGAACAAACAAATCTGTCTTGGAAGAAGTATAACCAGAATCCTCCTTAGAAGAAAGGATGGCGAGACTACGTCTCACATACTTTGGTCATGTCATCAGGAGGGATCAGTCCCTGAAGAAGGACATCATGCTTGGTAGAGTGTCAGTGAAAAAGACGAAAGCCCTCAAGGAGATGGACTGACATAGTAGCTGCAACAATGGGCTCAAGCATAACAACAATTGGGAGGATGGCACAGGACGTGGCAGTGTTTTGTTCTGTTGTACATAAGGTAGCTATGAGCTGGAACCGACTTGAAGACACCTAATAACAACAGCAACATATGCACTTGTAAGCTTGAAAATGAATAAGGAAGACCTGATAAGAATTGGTGCCTTCGAATTATGGTGTTGGCAAAGAATGTTGAATATACCATGGACCGCCAAAAGAATGAACAAGTCTGTCTTGGAAGAAGTATAGCCAGAATGCTCTTTAGAAGTAAGGATAGTGAGAATTTGTCTTATGAACTTTGAGCATGTTACCAGGAGGGATCAGTCCCCAGAGAAGGGCATCATTCTTAATAAAGTAGAGGTCAGCTAAAATATAGAAGACTCAATGAGATGGATTGGCACCTTGGCTGCAACTATTGGCTCAAACATAGCAAGGGTTGTGAGGATGGTGAAGGGCCAGGCAGTGTTAAGTCATGTTCTACATAGGGTCACTATGAATCTGAACCAACTCAATGGCACCTAACAACAACAGTGTATCTATATCTACAACTATATCTATATCTATATAATACTTGAAAAGTGAGCAAAGGGGGCCTTACAAACATGTTTTTAGTTTCTAGGTCATAAAAGCATTCATGAAACCTTTTTAATATGTATAAATTATCCAGAGGAAAAAGGGAAACTCTTATCAACTTCCTTGTGAATTCCTTCTTGAACTTTTCAACTATAATTAAGTACATCTTCCTTTATAGTCCCCTCTATCTCATTCTCCATCCATATTAATAAGCCTATTAGACTTGATTCTATTCAGCCTTTGTGTGCTTATCTTCCCTCTCTTCTGTGAGTATCTTGAAAGTCATGCCTTTTTATTAATTACCGTATTTCTAGTCGTTAGCACAGGGCCTGAAATATAATAACATTTCATAATATTTTGTGTATATTTCAATATATTTTAAACAATTTGGAATTAAATTATGTCTTATGTAATGTTATGTATATCCTAGTAACTATGTAACTTTTTCCCAAGAAAGCTTAATTATTAGAGTAAGGTATAAAGGTATTAAAGATGTTTTCTAAAATAAAAATACAAAGTCCAACACTTATGCTGCTTATAGAGTAGATGGACTGAACAGATCAGTTTGTTTTTTTCCTCAGCAAAGGTAGACAAAAGAAAATTAAGAAAATACAGAGGAATATTAATGGTCTTTGCTATATTTGTGCAATATTATGTTTCTCCTATACAACTGAATGATGTGTGAAAATGAGAATTCACGGTAAAAGATTTTCTGAACCCTCTGAAACTGCTGGCACTATGTTTTCTTTCCTTCATTATACTTCCAAATTCAATCTAATATCTAGAAAGGAAATATTTAGTCAATAAAATTAAGAAAATTTTAAAAAATAATTCCTAGGGTGAAATAGCAGCTGCAAATATTGACTGTTTTATTATTATTATTATTAAGCTTACTGTACTAGCAAACTACCTGCTAATTTGCCTTTCCTCTTCGAAATCAGTTATTTACTTAAACATGCTCTATAGTACCTATTTGTTTTTGCATATGTATGAGGAAATATTTTATTTATTGTTCTAAACTTTTTCAAGCGATCTAAATCTGGATTTTTGAAAATGAATGAACCCCGTTCTCTCACCAGTTGGTAAGTTTCTTGTGAATAATTTAGACCTTGAAATTACCTTAGATGTGGAGATTATAACTTACTATGGGCACTCTCATATTGCACCTGTGTACATGGAAACACGTTGAATGTGGAAGCAATCATTATCATCATTTGATTGCTATAAAAACCATTATCTTTCATGCTGGGAATGTCATTTAAGTGTCGGTTTAGACATATAAAAATCCAACATGGTCTCTAACTACACGCTGCTTAATTCTCTTATTTTAGAGGAATTGACATTCTACTAACAAGCCATCATTTTGTCACTAAATATTTTCTTGATTGAGTAAAATGGAAGGAATATGCACAATTTATCAACTGAACTATTTCAGTTTTTCCCCTTTCTTCTCAACTTATAAGACTGGCTGTGTAGACTTCAACAATTCCAGCAAGAGACGCAGAATACCAGAGGTAATATGCATTTTCATGAGTCCTCCTATCTGGTTATGCAGAGTAGTAAATTTTACCTATTTTAGAACCTTACTTACATAAAATCCAACTTTATAACTTTTGTTGCCTACTAAAGTGTAGGAAGAAAAAGTTTCTGAAACTGTTATGTGAAACAAATGCTTGGAGAAAATAAAGAATTCTCTTGATTGAAGCCCTAATGTTAAATCTCTAGAAAGAATTTGACTTGGGAAGGCAGGATGAATCTGATTACTCATTAAATAAGGACATATGTGCAAATCATTTCAGAACTAAGAGGTAGGAAAGCACTGTCCACTTCTTAATAGACAATCCCCCAAAGGTTTATCTTCATAGCCTTTCACTCAGGAAATGAACGTATCTCTCAAAGAAGTCAAATCTGGCTTGGTATTTAATGAAGTAAATAAGACTTCATTACATGCAATTTCAGTGGAGACACATTAATGCCTCTGGAGTGGAGAGATAACACGGTGCCATTAACAAGTACTGCCTTGGGTTCTTGCAACTACAAGCAATTTAACTAAAGGAAACCATATGCTTTACAACTAGTCTGTCTCACAACTAGAATCTAACTTCCATGTGATCTCTCCACTAGAATAAATTAGTCCATACCGTG
The DNA here is from genome assembly GCA_030035585.1 of Dugong dugon. Classification (NCBI taxonomy): domain Eukaryota; kingdom Metazoa; phylum Chordata; class Mammalia; order Sirenia; family Dugongidae; genus Dugong; species Dugong dugon. Next base: position 34,691,536 of record CM057460.1, on the reverse strand, counting down.
ACATAGAATGTTACAAAAGGAGTTGTCATACTTTTTTTAAAGGTACTAGAACTTTGAGAGTTGTGACAAGCAGCACACTCATCAGCGTAATATCAAAGTCCCTGCATTTCTTTGGCACATTTCCCCACGGTAAGGTCCTGCTTTGCTCCCTTGCCTAAAGTCACTGAAAACTGCTGTAAAAAATGATATAACTATGAAGACTCATGTCATTTCAAAGTCACAGTAGGACACTCAGGGACTCTTAATTATTTTATATGTCCCCCTGCAGTCAACTTCCTTTTCTATTAGAGTGAGTGAATACTGAAGTATTTCATCATTTCTCTCTATCCCTAGCTTCACCTTTATATCATCTCTATCCCTAGCTTCACCTTTAACTTTGCAGATGCCATTTAAGCTGTGAAGCACGGTTTCTTTCAGCTTATTACACCTGCCCTGCTTCACCTCTTTGGGAGTTTTATAGTCTCACAATTATTTTTTTCCTTCTTGTTTCTCTCATCCAGTAGTTCTGAAACTTTCTTGTGCAACAGTATTATCCAGAGGGTTTTTTAAAACACAGAATGTTGGACTCCAAGTCCCAAATGTTCTTATTCTGTATATCTGAGATAACACCTGACAATTTGCACTTCTCAAAAGTTCCAAGGAGGTGCTGACGTTGCTGGTTTGAGGAACACACTTTGAGAACCACACATCTAAGAGAAAGAGGTGTCCTTGTTGTTGTTGTTAGCTATCATAGACCCAATTTTGACTCAGAGTGACCCCATATGAAAGAGTAGAACTTCTCCATAGGGTTTTCTAGGATGTAATTTTTACTAGAGCAGATTGCTGGGCCTTTTTTCCATGGCACTGCTGGGTGGGTTTGAACAGCTGAGTGCTTAACTCTTATGCCACCAGGGCTCTTTCTTTTTACTAAAGTTTAATTCCACTCCTTTGCTCTTCTCGCTAATCATTTCCTCTTTTTTTTAATTTAATGTATCCCTTACAGTCTACCAAAAAAAAAAAAACCACTGCTGTTTAGTTGATTCTGACTTATAGCAACCCTGTAGGACAGATTAGAGCTGCCCCATAGAGTTTCCCAGACTGTAAATCTTTATGAAAGCAGATTGCCATGTCTTTCTCCCACAGAGAAGCTGGTGGATTTGAACTTCTGACCTTTCAGTCAGCGGCTGAGTGCTTACCACTGAGCCACTAGGGCTCCTTCTTTCTCCAGTAGAGAGTAACTGGTCAACAAACCCACCTGATGCTGCCTTGATTCTTGCAACAGTTTGACTCCTACCCTCAAAGGACCACAATGCTGTATTGCTGCCAGTGCCACTTTTCTGGTATAAAATCTGATGTTTTTTTTTTTTTTCTTTATAGGACCTCTCCATCCAAATAAGATCCAAAGGGTCTGCTTACAGGTCAAAACTTAACACCTGTCTCTTCACCATTTAGAGTGTACCTTTTCACTTACCAATTTAATTACTGTTCATCAAAGATAATATGTTACTTTTATTGTTCTTTATGGTATCAGCTCTAATTGGAATTTCTTACATGCTCTCATTAGCTGCTTTGACATTTTCTTTGTGAATTCTGTATATGTTCCTTAGAAAATATAATACTCTTTGGTAGTTTTTAAAATTTTTCATCCTGGATTTATTTCCCTATGTTAGAAATTTTGATTTAAATGTTTTATTTAATGTATGGTCTAATAGAATGCCTGGTACATTATAGTTGCTAAATAGATGTTTATTGAAATGATCTAGGATTAAATAAAATGATGTATGGGACTGTTTGCAAATAAAGAGCACAGCAAGGATTTTGCCTGCAGAGGCTCAGGAGAAATGATTACATATATCAACATAAAAACTTAATACAAACTCTCATAGCAGCTTATTTATAATAGCCAAAAATTGGAAACAATCAAAAGGCCATCAACTTGTGAATGAATAGAAAGTGGTGGCTGTTATGTATTGAACTGTGTCCCCCAAAAATATGTGTTGTAAATCCTAACCTCTGGCAGCACAGTGGTTAAACTGAACAACTGCTAACCAAAAGGTTGGCAGTTCGAAACCACCAAAAGATTGGCTGTGTGGAAGAAAGTGACTTGATGGCAGTAGATTGGGTTTGGTTTATGCCTGCAGTTATAATCCCATTTGAGAATTGGTTGCCTTTGTTACGTTAATGAGGCAGAACTAGTCTAGGGTGTGTCTTGAGTTAACCTCTTTGGAGATACAAAGGAGATTAAACATGAAATCATAAAAAAGCAGAGATGGGGAAGAGAGATGCCAAGCCACATGAAGATTACGCAGGAGCAGAAGCTCATAAGAGATGAGGATATTCTTCCAGGGCCCTCAGAGAAAGAAAGCCTTCTTCTAGAGCCAGCACCCTGAATTTGGGCTTCTAGCCTCTTAAACTATGAGCAAATAAATTTCTGTTTTTTAAAGACACTCACTTGTAGTTTTTCTGTTATAGCAGCACTAGATAACTAAGACAGAATTTGGTATGGAAGAGGGTGTGCTGCTGTAACAGATACCTAAAATGTGGAAGTGGTTTTGGAATTGGATAATGGGTAGAGGCCGGAAGCGTTTTAAGATGGCTAATAACAAAAACCTAGATTGCCTTGAAGAGATTGTTGGTAGAATTATGGACGTCAAAGGCAAATATGGTGAGGGCTCAGAAAGAATTGAGGAGAGCCTTAGAGAAAATTTCTATCATTTTAGAGAATACATATGGCACCAGCAACAGAATGTTGCTAGAAATGTAGGTGTTAAATGTGCTTCTGGTGAGGCTTTAAAAGAAAATGATGAACATGTGATTGGACAATGGAGGAAGGGTGATGCTTTTTATGCAGGGGCAAAGAACTTGCCTGAATTATGTTCAAATATTTTGCTGTAGGTAGAACTTGTAAGTGATGAACTTAGTTATCTGGATGATGAGATTCTAAGCAAGATCTTAAAGGGGCTGCATGGTTTCTCTTTGCCATATACAGTAAAATGTGAGAGGAAAGAAATGGACTTAAAAATGAACTGTGCAAAATAAAACAGAACTTTAAGATTTAAAAAATTCGATTGTATGAACTAAGGACAAGTGTCCTAGAAAGTTTACCAAGGAAGTGGTTACACAATCTTATGTTAAAGTGATTAAGCCTGTGACTGATGGATCTAACCAACTACCGCAGCAGAAAATCCATCAGCTTAGACTGAAGCGGACAGAGAAAGAAGGAAAGGAAAGAAAGCTCTCTGCCTCTTGGAATTCTATATGTAGGAAACAGGCCAAAGAAGCTATATCTCTTGTCCTCCAAGAAAAGAAAAAAGACCATCCCTAGAGCAGCTGGGAGAGCAGTAAAACTGTTAGAAGGACAAAAGGAAGCAAAGTCTTCTCAGTTTCATAGGGTGGGGCCACAGTCTCCCAGATCTCAAAGGGTGGAGCCATAGCATGCTAGGTTTCAAAGATTCGGATCTTCCTCAACTCAGTTCCGGAGTGAGAAGCTGCCATTAAGATATGCCAGGGGAATGGGACCACTGCCCAAAGCTGAGGGGCATGGCTACTATTCCCAAGGGGCAGAAGAACAGGGCCTGCTGGGGCTGAGGGAGTGAGGTTACTACTCAGATGGACTAGGAGAATGGGCTGCCCAAAACCTAGGGAGCAGAGTTGCTGTCCCAGTGGGCCTGCAAGGTGGAGTTGAAGCTCAGAGACAAGGAGTCTCCACCCAGAATCCAGAGGGCATGGCCAACACCCAGATTCTGGAGGCCATTGCCCAGATGATCTCAAAGAAAAGAGGATTATTTTCAAGACTTTGAAGCTAATGTAAATTGTTCTGCTGGGTTTTGGACTTGCTTCGTGCCTATTATCCCTTCTCTCCCTCCAGTCTCTCCCATTTGTAATGGAAATGTCTACCTTGTGCCTGTTCCACCACTGTGCTTTGGAAACAGATAACTCGTATTCTAGATTTCACAGGTTCACAGCTGAAGAGGAATTTTGCCCCAGGATGGAATAGGCTGAAGTCTCACCCATATTTGATTTAGATGATTCAGAAGATGGGATTTTGGACTTGGAGGTGATTTAAGACTTTTGGGATGATGTGATGGGGTGAATGTGTTTTGCATGTGACAAGGACATGAATTTTTGGGGGCCAAATGGTGGAATGTTATGGGTTGAATTGTGTCCCCCAAAATATGTGTTGTAAATCTTAACATCTATACCTATGGTTATAATCCCATTTGGAATGAGTTGTTTTTGTTATGTTAATGAGGCAGGGTAGGATGTGTCTTGAATTAATCTCTTTGAAGATATAAAGAAGATTAAACAAGCAAGAAAAAGAAGCAGAAGTGGGGGAAGAAAGTTGCCAAACCACATGAAGATTACCCAGGATCAGAAGCTCAGAAGAGAAATGGACCTTCCTCCAGAGTCTACAGAGAAAGAAAGCCTTCTTCTAGAGCCAGCACCCTGAATTCAGACTTCTAACCTCCTAACTTTGAGAAAATAAATTTGTTTAAAGCCACCCACTTGTGGTTTTTCTGTTATAGCATCACTAGATAAATAAGGAAGTGGCATATCCATGGGATGCAATATTACTTGGCAGTAGAGAGAAATAAACTATTGATAGATACAACTATATGGATAATCTCAAAAAAAAAAATGGTGTTTTAAACAAGCTAGTCATAGAAAAGAGGACATTTGGTGGTTCAATGGTGAAATTATCACCTTCCATGCCAGAGACTTTGGTTCATTTCCTAGCCAATGCACCTCATGTGTAGCCACCACACCTCTGTCCATGGAAGATTGTGTTTTGCTATGATGCTGAATAAAGTTCAGTGGAGCTTCCAGACTAAGATAGACTAGGAAGAAAAGTCTGGAAATCTACTTCAGAAAATCAGTTGGTGAAAACTCTATGGACCACAACAGTCTGACCTGCAACCTATCATGGGGATGGAAAAGGATCCAGGACAGGGCATCTTTTCATTCTTTTGTGCATGGGATCAGAAAAATAAGAGAATGGCAACAGGGGGCTGATTGGATGGCAGCTAACAACAACAAGTCACAGAAAAATACATACCTTACAAGTCCATCTTCATAAAGTTCTAGAATGGGCATAACTTATTTGTGTAGACAGAAAACAGACCACTGTTTGTTTGGGCCCCTGAGTGGGAGGGGGAGATTGACTGCAAAGGGAAACAAGAAAACTGTTTGGGGTGATAGAAATGTTCCGTATTGTAGTTGTAGTGACTTACATGGGTGTATACATGTGTCAAACTCACAAGCTATATTCAAAAACATGGATTAATTTTATTGTAGGTAAATTGTAACTTAATAAATGTAATTTAACATAAATAAATTTTGTTTGTGATTCTGAATCTGGGTTTAGATTAGGTATCTCAAGCTCAAATTGTATTACATATGAGGCAAAAAACATACATGCATGGTGACTAAGGTGACAGGCAATATGAAATGGTAAGATTTGTGTTAAATTAGAGATTGATGCTACATCTAAAATATTACTATTTTAAATATCATCATATATTTCTCTAGGAAAGAAAATGTATCAGCTTGAGAGTGCCAGCCCGTGTACATTGGTTAGAAACTCTCACATTAGATAAAATAGTAGTTTTTCCAAGATCAAGCTGGAAGAAAAACAAAAAAATCAGATAGTTAATTTGTCATAATGAAGATAAAAGGTAAATTTTAACTTTCTGCATTTCTCCCAGTAAAACAGTTCTGCTGTGAATTATCCTAGTGAGATAAATGGTGAGTCCAAAGGTCCATAAACTATTCTCTAGAAAGATATTGCCAGCCCATGCGAGGTGAATTAATTATCCAAGTATATAGAGTAAAATTCAGGAGCTCTACGTGCGTGTGCATATGAATGTGTGTGTGTGGGGGGAATATATACACTTTTCACACCAAAAACAAATAAATGTATCAAATAGATCTTTGCAAAAATCATTAGGCTGAAAAAATTCAATTTAGCTGGTATTTCAATTTAGCTGGTAATATTCTTCGTGAATAAGCTAAAGAGACTTAGATGCTTTTTTCTGTGCTATTTCTAAGTTAACCATACTTCTGGTAGTTTTCATTGTCGATCCTATCAAAACTTCTTTAAAGAAAATAATTCAGCATCAGGTCTCCTGATAACAGAGGGAAGAATCTTGGGTAAAATAGACATTTAGTGATAAAGCTAAAATGATCAGTTCAGGAGTTTAGAACTGGGTTATCAAGATGTACATAGGAATATGAAGTTCAGATTTTCAAGCTATAGTCAGAATCAGAAGCAACACAGTAAATCTGATGGAACAGAATCATGTCTAAGAACAAAATAAGCCTATAGAGGTAGCTCATCATTTGAAAAGCAGATCAACACAAAGGCCTCCTTTGGGAATCTTCCCCATTAGCAGATCCTCATTCGTGGATTAATGAAGTTTTGACTGTGCATCCAAATCAAACACAGATCTTTTGAAAATATAAATATGTCACAGTATCACTTCAGAACTGCTCAATATGAATTTCTAGGGTGAGATTCAGGTATCTGCAGTTTTACTTATAAAAATTTTCCATGTGATTGTGATGCTTCTATTAGTTTGAGAAACTCTTGGTAAATCCCTTTTCACCTGGTCTGCATGCTTGTATGACACATGTCCTCTCCCCCATTCATTTCTGCCATTTTATGCCCTAGGTAAGCCTCTTAATCACATATTTAACTCATTCCCATGTTAAATTTAAATGAATCATTGTGGTAGAAATGCTATATTAAGTGGATTAATATAAAATAATGCTCCTAGAATTTAGAGGTCAGTTGTCTAACAATTTCACTTTTCCGTACAGTCAAGAGACCAGAAATAAATGTTATACTCCCATCCTTCTCCACTCCTTCTGCACTTACTTTAGTTGAAGTCTCATTACCTCACCAGAACTATTGTTTCAGTTGCCTAATTGGTGCTCCTGTCAGCATTCTCTTACTTTTCTAATCCATCCTACATACTCTGTTAAATTAATTTCCCTAAATAACAATTCTGTTCCAGGCACTGTCCTATTCAAAATCTCTGCCTACTAACTAAAATGCCAATGCTATTCAAAGCCTCTGGGACCAAGTCTAAGTCTGTGTTTTCAGTTTAATAGCTCTCCAAACAAAAAATCCCATTGTCGTTGAGTCAATTCAATTCCAATTCACAGTGACCCTATAGTACAGAGCAGAAGTGACCCATAGGGCTTCCAAACTTTGTGGATGCAGACTGCCACAGCTTTCCCCCGCAGAGAATCCTGATGAGTTTGAACCATCAAACTTTTGGTTAGTAGTCGAGCACTTTAACCACTGTGCCACCAGGGTTCCATAATAGCTTTCTACTCCTATTCATATACATGCTCCCTAGAGAAATTTAGTGTCTCCAAAACAGGCTCATGATTTTCTGATTCCATACTCTGAAAAAATGCTGTTACTCTTCCTGGAATATCTTTTCCTCTTTATATACCCTTTTATATCTCACCAAGGAGCTAGTGATCCTACTCTTACTATGCCATTCTTTACTTGTTGAAGTGGTTAGTCTTTTATAAAGATAATTCCTCAAAAGAAAAAGCTACTATTCTCTTCATGCCCCATACCTCACTGACTCCAGGCCAATAACAAGATTCAAATTCTAGCATGCCCCTGAAGTCAAGTAAAGACTGGAGTCAAATTCAAAAAGAAAAGACATTCACATACACAAAAATGTTGCATAAATATCAATTTAATATTTACAAAATGATAGGATTTTGGATATATATGAGCAAAACCAGCCACCACCACCACCATCAAAACCTGAAACAAAAGAAAAACAAATTCAGTGGTCTGAGTCTGTTGACAGGGTTTCATATATGAGAGAATCTGCAGTTGGAATAATTACTTGAAAACTGAGCATTATGCTGCCACTTTTCTGGCTTGGATCATGAAAATCTAGAGTAATTGTTGACTGAATTTAAAAGTAAGTTGAGACGCCATATATTTCTTGGCAAAATTTTGGAAAGAATCCAAAGAACTACAGAATTAAGGAATGTACCATATGTGTTCTCACTCACTCTCTCAAAGAACATCTCCTTGAAGTCTCTTATTTCGACAAATATTTGACCCATTCATTTTTGAGGGAAACAGCATCTTGAAATGTTCTTTACTGATTAATCTCTCTTTGCTGTGAATGCTCTCAGGAATCCCTCAGTTTATATGGGCTTCTAGGTCTCAATGAGAAGCATTCTATTATAGAGATTATGTCTGTATTTTCTGGAAAAAAAATAAAGTAGTAGGTAACATAAACATCTTGTTATCACACTTGTGTACCCAAGAATAAGAGCTAGAATCAATGAAAATGGCAGGCAGTACCACCTCCATGAAGTTTTGGGGTGGAGAATAGGATATGCTATTATAAAGACCATGTCAAGTTATTTCTCCCTTAGTGAAACTTAGATCTTGTTAACTCACTAATAAAATAGCTGAATAATGCTCGACAGGTCCTTTTACGGTAACATAGGAACTTTTTTGTTTGGGCTACCAAAGCAAAACAAACAAATCACACATATTTGAGTGAAGACCAAAACATATGAAGGCTAGTAGCTGATCCAGTGCGCAGTATAGTTATCTCTGCCACTCTGCTACCGGGTCACTGCAGATCCAAAACTCCTTGAAGAATTTGGTGGGAGCTCAGGATACTTTGAGGAGCCCGTGCCACACTCAAATAAAAACAAATCACAAGAGAAAGTCAAAGAAGTTAGGAACGTTTCAAAATGCAGCTACTCTTTTTTTTTTTGGAAAGTCGTTCCTATTTATATTAGGCTTTTGGGAATACTAAGGTGATCTGTCTGTCACCTGTCTGTCAGCTTGTCATACTGTTGTGGCTTCTGTGTTGCTGTGATGCTGGAAGCTATGACAACAGTATTTCAAATACTATCAGGTCACTCACGGTGGACAGGTTTCAGTGGAGCTTCCAGACTTAGAGAAGGAAGAAAGGCCAGCTGACCCGCTTCCAAACATTAGCCAATGAAAACTTTATAGATCACAACAGAACAATGTCCAACTCACTTGCTTTAAACATGTGATCAGGAGAAATTAACTGCTAGAGGAGGATATCCTGTTTGGTGAAATAGAAGTCCAAGCAGAGCATAGGAAACCCTGGGTGAGATGAATTGGCACAATAGCTGCAGTGATGGACTCAAACTCACTGGCAATTGCGTGGGTAATGCAGTGTTTCATTCTGCTGTATGTAAGTCAAGTCTGAGTCAACTGGACAGCAGCTAAGAACAATAACAAGGTGATTTGTACCTTCAGACTATTTATAAATATAAACATGCCCCAGAGCAAGTGAAGCCAGAAAAGCCTAGAGAAAGTTACCTGAGGTCTTCCACTTCGAAGTATGCCTAGTCCTGCCACATGGTCATTGCAAATTCATATTATCCTTTCATAGGGTGTTCCCTATGAACACTGAGTGAGAAGAAAACTATTTAATCCTGTTCATAAATCCCTTTGTTCTATGCCTGCACCAAGTGCAAGTAGACTGCTGTGACCTCATAGAGATAGTCATGGAGGTCTTAGCCAGAATATAAAACAAACAATAATGTAACAGGATTTGAAGACTTGATGAGGTGTGAGAAAAGATAATTCATTTGGCCTCAATGTTGGATTTTCTCTTTCAAGAAACAGGAATTCAATTGAATTTACTTCTGTACGTGTCCAGTCATGTGTCCAGCTTCTGCAGTATTAAATTTCTCATCCAGAATGACCAGATTCTCTTGGGAAAAGAGACGGAGCTGTTGTAGAGAGGGAGGTTTTTACTATCTTTTATATGCTTTTCTGTACTGTTTGAAGTGTATAGCCATGTATATTCATTTCTTTATGACAATAGAAGCTATGTGAGTGGTGATTTGTAAGCCACTTTTAGTTTACTCTTTATAACTCTCTGTACTAAAAACACTGAAGTGCTGTTAAAAACAAACAAATGCGAAAGTTATGCAATAGAAAGAATTTTGGAAGTAAAATAGAGGGGAGGTGAAGGGAATGGAAGAGTCATGGGCACTATATAAAATGAATCAAGAAAAGACAAGTGTGTTACATAAGCTTTCAAATGTAGGACTATCACTAAAAATAATAATATAACAAAAAACAGAGAGGAGAGTAATGAGAAGTGGGGCACTGATGTACCTGAAATAGCAGTAGAATCATAGATTCCAGTTATGAAATAAATCACTTTATGACATTAAAAACAATAAAACATATAAAATGGTTTTCCTCTGGAGCAATGATTCTCAATTAGGAGCAAATTTTACCCCCAGGGGACATTTATTAACCTCCGGAGTTATTTTTGATTGTCACATCTTGGCAGGGTGGAAGTGGTGGTGTTACTGTCATTTATTGGGTAGAGGCCAGGGGATCCTACTAAACATCCAACAATAGGTAGGATAGCTCCTGACAACAAAGAATTATCCACCCCAAACTGTCAATAGTGCCAAAGTTGAGAAAGCCTATTATACAGAGTAGGGTTAGGTTAGTTGGGAAAGACTAGATGGCAATTTTTTAAGTTTTATACTTATTTTCTCACATTTAAAACCTTGGCATCTCTACAGATTCTTCCTGGGAAGTTGTTGCTTTCCAATCTAGTTGGTCCACTTCAGAGTCTTTTTCTCTGGTTAATAATCTAGCTTGTTCCATCTATGGTAGTATATAGTTGCAACTTCAAACTGTGATCTCTTTCTGTTACCAAACTCACAGACTTTGTCTGGAACAAGCGTGATATGTCTGCCATCCTGACAACCCTCTCCTCCAAACATATACACTCACTCACTTTTGCCCCTAGATCCTGGGAGATTTTCATCAATTTCACTTCAGTCACTAATTTGATTGGTTGACAAAAGAGTGTGATGTATTTACAGAGAAGAGACAGAAAAAGAATACAACTTAATGCACACTGATAGAAATACGGAGTGGGAAATGCAACAGAGTTCTCCCCATTGGAGAACTCCAGATAAGATGCCCAGACCTTCAATTTTGTACAGACAAAATCAGCCAGCTTCAAATAAATTCTATCTGCCTACAGTAGTGACTTCATCAGATACTTCGATAAACTGGTTTAGCTCTTCTCACAGTTTTCAGGCAACTTTTGACCACCTCCAGTATTTCTCTACATGTATGCCTATCTGCCCAGCAGGCACAAGCAACTACTAACAACCTCAGCAAATTCCTGAGTACTTCATGGTAGACGGTTGATATCACTAAAATATCTTCTCTTTACCAGCCCTCATCAGGTCTAAACTCTTATTTCCTGGAAAATACACGTATTCTCACTTTAATGTTAATGAATAACATTAACATGTCTCCGTTTAAGAACCATTAAATGTGAAGTAGCCAAAATAGATAATAGTAGAATCTGACTCTTCATAGTGTTATGTATTTTTTTAATATCACAGTAAAGTTCTTTTAATTTTTGCAGAGTTGTGAAAATTGATAGTAGTGTTCACTTTTTTTTAAATTCGGAAACATTTCAAAAAATTAACCAAATGATTTGAGTAGTTTCCACTTTTCCTTTACTCAGAAATCTTGAAACACTAATACAAACGGAGTATTTGTCACCAATTTCCCATAAAACATCTAAAAGTATTAATTATTTTCAAGAAACATAAACTGGGATCTATCTGTAACACCGTGAAACAATCCTTTCTGTATGTTTTTATTGTTCCTATGTACTTACTGAATAATTTATATTTAATCTTGATGTTAAAATTAAAGGGTGTCTCTAATGGAGATGAACTGTGTTAGCTATATTATCACCATTAGATAATATAATTATAGCAGCTGCAATGCATTGGATGACTTTTACATGGCCTTTCTTGCCATGGTCTTGTAACTCCCATCCAAGTGATTGGGTGGGACTATACACTAAGGTAATTGTGACCCACCAAGGGGAATGCATAGCTTGCTAATAATGTAAATATAGTCCATGGCACCCATGTGGGGATAGAACCATGCAAATAAGGTCTATGGAACCCTAACAAAGGGATTGGCCAGTTTTGCCATCTCACTAGGCTTAAAATGAGCCATCCCAGAGGCAAGAGGAGAGGATCACACCACAATCAAGGAAGAAGAGCCAGGAATGGAGTGCATCTTTTGGACTTGGGATCCCTGGAACCATGAGGCAGAGAGAGAGAGAGGGAGAGCTGTAACACTGAAAACAGTGAGAAGTGGTAGCAGAGAAATGGCGGCAGGAGAGACCAGCAACATACAGCTCAGTGAACTTCCTGCCCCATAGAGAAAGAAAGCTGAATGTTATTGGCCAGGAGGCTTGCTAGCAAAGTAGTGTGCCTCTGAGCACTTTGTGGAGCTATGTTTGCTAAACCATGGAGCTAGAACTGAACACCTTTGGGCTGAGGCTTACTGGCAGAGTGGGGTGCCTTGGAACACTGATCGGCAGAGCTAAAAGAGCTTTGTAAGACTTGCCTGAGCAGGGCAGAAGTTGAGAGGCCAGGGAGAGGTGTGCCTGTGGGCATGGTTGAGAAGAGGCTGTCCTGATTGAAGAACTACATCCTGAGCATTTCTGAACCTGAATTGTAACGTGTTACTCCCCTAATAAACCCTATAAACATAAGTATTGTCTGTGAGTTCTCTGTGGCCATTGCAGTGAATCACTGAACTCAGCAGAGAAGTAGAGGGTGCCATGAGACAGACCATTGTTGTCAGAATTGGTAAAGATGGCTAAGAGAAGAGGTATGTCTGACCTCTGCCTAGTAGGAATCAGCCTTGGGCTGTTGATCTTGATTCTCCTTCACCCTTGTGAAGTTAGAGGAGGTCAGACACTTCTGCCATACAGATTGAATAAGTATGGTGAAAGGATACAACCCTGACACACAACTTTTCTGATTTTAAACCAAGCACTACCCCTTTGTTCTGTTCTATTGAAGGCTACTTTGTCCATGGACAAGTTCTCCATGAGCACAATTAAGTGTTCGGGAATTCCTATTCACAGTTTTATCCATAATTTGCTATGATCCACACAATTGAATGCCTTTTCATAGTCAATAAAACACAGATAAACATCTTTCAGGTGTTCTCTTCTTTCAGCCAAGATCTATCTGACATCAGCTATGATATCCCTGGTTCCACATCTTGCTTGAATTTCTGGCAGTTCCCTGTCAATGTACTGCTGTAACCATTTTTTAATTCAGCAAAATTTTGCTTTCATGTGATAGTAATGATATCATTTGGTAATATCTGCATTCCATTGGATCTCCCCTTTGGAGTGGGCATGGATTTGGATTTCTTCCAGTCGGTTGATCAGGTGGGTTTCTTCCAAATTTCATGGCACAGATGTGTGAGTGCTTCCAGAATTACATCCCTTTGCTGAAGCAGCTCAATTGGTATTCTTCAATTTCTGTAATCTTATTTTTTGCCAATGCCTTCAGCACAGCTAGGACATCTTCCTTCAATACCATCAGTTTTTGATCGCATGCTGTCTCCTGAAATGGTTGAACATTGACCAATGTTTTTTGGCACCGTAACTCTGTATATTCCTTCCATCTTTTATCCCCATAGACTCCTTCAATATTGTAACTCCAGGAGTGAATTTTTCTTCAGTTCTTTCAGCTTGAGAAATGCTGAGCATGTTCTTCCCTTTTGGCTTTCTAACTCCAGGTCTTTGCACATTTCATTATAATACTTTACTTTGTTTTCTCAAGCTGCCCTATGAAACCTTCTGTTCAGCTCTTTTACTTCATCAATTCTTCCATTCAGTTTATCTACTTTACCTTCAAGAGCAAGTTTCAAAGTCTCTTCTGACTTCCATTTTGATCTTTTCTTTCTTTCCTGGCTTTTTAATGACATCTTGCTTTCTTCATGTATGATGTCCTTGATGTCATCCCATAACTCATCTGGTCTTCAGACATTGAGTTTAATGCATCAAATCTACTCTCGAGATGGTCTCTAAATTCAGATGGGATATACTCAATGTCGTACTTTGGCTCTCGTGGACTTGTAATTTTCTTCAGTTTCAATTTGAACTTGCATATGAGCAATTGATGGTCTGTTCCTCAGTCGGCCCCTGGCCTTGTTCTGACTGATTACGCTGAGCTTCTGTATTGTCTCTTTCCACAGTTGTAGTCAATTTGATTCCTCAGTTTTCCATCCAGCGAGGTCCATGTGTATAGTTGTCAATTATTTCATTGAAAAAAGGTATTTCCGGTGAATATTTTACTGGTCTTGGAGAATTCTATCATGCAATTTCCAATGTCGTTTCTATCAGCAAAGATATATTTTCCAGTTACGGATGCTTCTTTGTTTAAAATTTTCACGTTCCAATAGCCAGAAACTATCAATGCATCTTGATTGCATGTTTGATCAATTTGCAACTGGAAATGTTGGTAAAATCTTCAACTTTCTCATCTTTTGCATTATTGGTTGGTAAGTAAATTTAAATTATAGTTTTAGTAACTAGTTTTTCTTGTAACCTTTTTCCCTCAAGCACATTCTGACTCATAGTGACACTATAGGACAGAGTAGAACTGCCCCATAGGGTTTCCAAGGAGCAGCTGGTAGATTTTAACTGAGGACTTTCTGATTAGCAGCCGTAACTCTTAACCCCTGCACCATAAGGGCTCCAATTTTCCTTGTAGGTGTATGAATATTATTCTATCACTGACAGTGTTATACTTCAGATTACATCTTGAAATTTTTTTTAACTGTGAATTTGACCACATTGCCTTTAATTTGTTATTCCCTATATAATGGATCATATGATTGTCTGATTCACAATGGCCAATACAAGTCCATATCAACTCACTAATGCCTAGGATAGGAGCCCTGGTGGTATGGTACATTGGTTAAATATTGGCTGCTAACCAAAAGGTTGATGGTTCGAACCCACCAGTTGCTCTGCAAAAGAAAGATGTGGCACTCTGCTTCCTTAAAGGCTTACAACCTTTAAAACCTATGGCACAATTCTACTCTGTCCTACGGGGTCGCTATGAGTTGGAATTTACTCCATGGCAGCAAGTTTAATGCTAGGATAAGGAGTCCTTTTAGCTCACTGGTTAAAGAGCTCAGCTGCTAACTGAAAGGTCAGTGGTTGACACCCACCGGCCACTCCTTGGGAAAAAGATGTGGCAGTCTGTTTCCATAAAGATTTCAACTTTGGAAACCTTATGGGGCAATTCTATACTGTCGTATACGTTCACTGTGAGTCAGAATCAACTTGATGGCAATGGGTTTTTTATTTGTTTGTTTTAATGCCTAGGATATTGATCTTAAAGCATTTCATTTCATTGCTGATGACTATCAATTTTCCTTAATTCATACATCATACATTCCAAGTTCTGACTACTAATGGATGTTTGCAGCTGTTTCCTCTCATTTTGAATCATGCCACATCAGCAAAATAAGGTCCTGAAAGCTTCATTTCATCCTTGTCATTAAGTTGGACCCGACTTTGAGGAGGCAGCTCTTTCCCAGTTGTATTTTGAGTGTCTTGCAGCCTGAGGGAGTCATCTTGCAGCACTGTATCAGACAATGTTCTGCTACAACCTATTAGGTTTTCACTGGCTTTTTTTTTTTTTTCCAGAAGTGGGTGACCAGATCCTTCTTCCTAGTCTGTCTCAGTCTGAAAGTTCTTCTGAAACCTGCCCACCATAGGTAACGCTGCTAGTATTTGATACACCAGTGGCATAGTTTCCAGCATCATATCCACACACAAGGCACCACTGAACCACAAAGTGACAGACAAGAAGTGGGTGGAACAGGTTTAGGATTGTATAATTGCTATTGATACTCCTACTGAAATTGGCATGCAATGAGAGGCAAAAAGGGATCATTGGGCTATAGCATTCTGAAACCAGCTAGGTAATTCTGGGAAGTTCCTTGGTTAGGTTTCGAGGCCTCCGAATAATCTTGATTTGGCTTCACACTGTGAATTCTTGGTTCTGCCCTCTGAGTCACCCTACTTCTTTCATGAATGATTGACTATGCTTTCAGCCAAGTAGTTTTCTCATTTGCTTTCTGCTTATAGAATTTTGGTGGTCCACAGTCATCTTTCCATTTTTCATCATCTCAGTTCCCTTCAGTTCTAGTTTGCAATGTTTCTGCACTTATAATTTTTTAAGTTGCTTTAAGTCAAAAGAAATATTCACAACCTGTTAAATACAAGCTCTTCTCTACCTTGATCGTTTGCTAAGAAGGCTGAGAGCTAATGTCCTTTAGCTTTCCAGAAGTCCTAATTTTTGATAAAGAAGAGTCTGTTAGGCAAATTCTTAATTTCTTTAGAAAACAATTTGTTTGACTGAACCATGCTTAGAAGCAACATCTTTGATATTATTAGGTTTTAAAGGATTTTGCAGTCACTCACTCAGTTTTTCCATTAGACTGTGCTTTTCTGAGAATGCCTTGGTTTTGATCTTTGATTGGAAAACATTTCTTAATGTTAAAATTCTTTTGCCATTTGAGAGAATAAGAATCTTCAATATTAGTAAGTCATATCATCTTTTTAGCTAAGTACTCTTATATTTTACTACAAGCATCTAGAAAAAAGAACATAATACTTTCAGGGCTCTGGTTAAAAATCTCATTTGCTAGATGACCTAATCCTTTGTACATTTTCTACCTTTCATATTACTATAGGCAATAGGGTACCTAAACATTCTGCCACAAGCTAAACAAGGATTCCCTTTCCTATAGTTTCTGATAAGATTTTCCTCTATTTCCTTTAAATTCTCAACAATATCTCCTCATAGTCCAAAATTCTATGGACACCATTTTCAAGATTTAGTTCAAAGCTTTCACTCAATCTTTCCTCAAGATCCTTATAGCTTTCCACCTACCACCATTTGCAAAGTCACACTGGCAACTTATGCTTTAGTTATGAAGACACTCCGCTTCTGATGCTTTTTAATACTTCTGTGTTAACTATGCATTAGTATATCTTAGTTATTTCTTCATGCATAACAAATTACACTCACAAACTTTTTAACTTAAATTTATAAACACTTATTGTATCATAGTTCTTATAGTTCAGAAATCTGCGAACTGGATGATTCTGGCTCAGAGTCTCTCTTGAAGTTGTTTTCAACTGGTCCCTCAGGGCTTGGAGGAGCTGGCACCAAGCTCACTGACAGGGTTGTTGGCAAAATTCAGTTACTCAATAGCTGTTGGCTGGAGATCACTTCTTTGCCAAATAGACCTTGCCATTGGCTTCCTTAGTGTTCTCATAACATGGCAGCTAACTTCCCCAAGATTGACTGAAGACAGGGTGATAAAGAGAGCAAGAGAATGTTGAAGCAGAAGCTGAAGTCTTTTATGGGCTAATGTCTGAAGTGACATGCCATCACTTTAGCCTTATGCTTTTGGTCACACAGACAAACTACAGTACAAATGCTCTTGGTCACACAGACAAACTACAGTACAATGTGGGAAGATGTGAGCACTGGGATGTGGTAACCATCAGGGATCATCTTGGTGGCTGCTTACCACACTGAGTAAAGCTGGGTTTCTCTCAGATTTTCAGCAGCATACCCAGAGGTTGTCTGGGTAAATAGGTGACTGCGTCAAATCAGGAAGTTTTTTGACCCTTAATCAAAGTTTTCTTGGGGCAGAAATGTCTGGTACTGAAGACATCCAATGAACTGCAAAGACTCATTTTAGAAGAATTAATGGATAGCCTTTTTTTAGATGACAGTTTGTTTTCAGAGCTGTTACTATTTTTTAAGAATGAAATGCATGGAAGATGTTTAAAAAAAAAAGCCAAGAATTTTTAGAATCAGAATTTCCATATCAGTTTTCACAACAGTCAATGATAATGTGAACTGGCATTCATTACAAATATTAAATAGAGTCTGATTTCCCCCCTGGGCATATGCATTCACTTGATCCTTGGGGTTTGCTTTAGACCTCATGAAGCATAGCTTTTTAAAAGCATCTGCTATTTTTATGAGAGGTGATTTGATTTCCCAACAAAATAAGCATTTTGAAAGAACACTGGTATATAAGGTGGGGTGTGTACTGGTCTGGATCTGAACTAAATCTTTTGGTTAAAAGAAGAACACAGAAGACATTTATAGAATATTTTAAACACAAGGTGTACATACACTTCATAATTACTAATATTTAAAAATAAAATAGCATTTCTTTCAGGAGTTAACCAGAGATTGAACTGCATCATGGTCCCAACTTCCTTTCTGATTAAGATCCTAGGTATCCTGTAGAAGGCACTATACCACTGGAGAGAAAAAAAAAGAAGAATAAGAAAGGGAAAAATAATGCTATGCCAACAGACCCTGGTATTTTAAGAGACTTTTTGTACAGGGCGTGACCCTTCATCTAGAACTGTATAATTAAAGAAAAAAGAAATTTTGATTTTTGGACACGAAATAAAGAAGCATACTAACACAGAACATAGGTAATCTAGATAAAACATAATACAAACTGGAAAAATTTGTGGTATTTTCCTACATTTGCTCCTATAAGATGTTCTGCTGATATAGTATGTATGGTCCATTTTTGCAATTAATATCCATGGGGGTTCTCAAATGCCCGTTATTAGAAATACTATCTTTTCATCAATGAGTTAGATAAATAACTTCTAAATCTAATCAAATCCCTTAAGTTCAAAATACTCAGGCAACAGGAGATTGAAAATTGTATAATTACTACTGAATGTATATCTTCCTATGCACAAACAGGTATCATAACACTGAAAAGATTTTAAGAGCAAAAATTATGTCTGTTAAAACAGCAACAACAACAACAAAAACATCACTGTACAACTAAAGGGTAACTGATGTACATTTTTACTCCTCTACGTGTATCAAAGAGGAAGCAAGCAATAAAAGTCAAGATTCAGATGCTACAAGAAGAACAGAGGTACTCTATGATCATGAACTCCTATACTGGTCTCATTTTTTACCATTTTTGACTGGTCTTCATGTTCTGATGAATCAACACCATGACATTTATTTGTTGTATTCATCATGACCATCATTGTATTCAGTCACTTTTGGAACGGGGCCACATCAATGTGTGTTTCCAAGTCCATGATCGTGTCTGTGTGTCAAAAGCTTCCTGTTGCTGCTGCCTCTTCCCACAATAACATCTACCTTAACTCTAGCATCTTCATTTACTTCTGCTGCTGTTTTGGAATAATTTGTTCTTTCGAACAATGACTTTTTACAGGAACATTTCAAGCATTGCAAGTTCTGTTGATGGTGATAATGTGAAATTATTCTTTTTCTTGAAAAAAAAAAAGGCAGAAATTTCTACATGGGAATGATTAGAAAGAGTGTCCTACCTGATATACCACGTATGTACTTGTTTATTATTTGCTACTCCTGACCAAAACAAATATTCTAAGAATTTAACACATGGTCTGTTGTGTTCATTCCTTAGTCAAAGCTGCTGTCTTAGTGGTTGACATATAGTAAGCGCTCAATAAATATCTGTTGTGTGTGCTACCTCTACAACAAAAAGACAAATAACCCAATTAAAAAATAGGCAAAGGAAATTAACAGACACTTCTCCAAAGAGGACATTCAAGCAGCCAACAGACACAAGAGGAAATGCTTGCAATCACTAGCCATTAGAGAAATGCAAATTAAAACCACAATGAGATACTATCTCACCTAGGCAATACTGACACGAATCAGAAAAACTGGAAATAAGAAATGTTGGAGGGGCTGCAGGGAGATCAGAATTCTTATGCACTGCTGGTGGAAATGCAAAATGATACAACCATTTTGGAAAATGATATGGTGCTTCCTTAGAAAGCTAGAAATAGAAATACCATAAGATCCAGCAATCCCACTCCTAGGAATATATCCTAGAGAAATAAGAGCTGTCACATGAACAGACATGCACACCCATGTTCATGGCAGCATTGTTCACAATAGCAAAAAAATGGAAACAGCCTAGATGCCCATCAACAGAAGAATGGATAAACAAACTATGGTACATACATACAATGGAGTATTATGCAACGATAAAGAACAGTGATGAATCTGTGAAGCATCTCATAACATGGATGAAACTGGAGGACATTATGCTGAGGGAAATAAGTCAATCACAAAAGGACAAATATTGTATGAGACCTCTATTGTAAAAACCCATGAAAAAGTTCACACACAAAATGTAACAATCTTTGTTGGTTACCAGAGATGGGAGGAGTGGGGGGGGAAATACTAAATAGGCAATAGATAAGTGGTATCTTGGGTGAAGGGTGAGACAGTACACAATACTGGGGAAACCAGCACAACTTGTACAGGGAAAGGTCATGGAAGCTCTATAGACATATCCAAACTCCCTGAGGGACTGAATTGCTGGGCGGAGGGCTATGGGGACTATGGTCTTGGGGAACATCTAGCTCAACTGGCATTACACAGTATATAAAGACAGTGTTCTACATTCTACCTTGGTGAGTAGTGTCTGGGGTCTTAAAAGCCTGTGAGCAGCCATCTAAGATACTCCACTGGTCTCACCCCTTTGGGAGCAAGGGAGAATAAAGAGAACAGGACACAAGGAAAAGATTAGTCCAAAGGGCTAATGGACCACAGCTACCAATGTCTCCACCAGATTGAGTCCAGTACAACTAGATGGTGCCCGGCTACCACCACTGACTGCTCTGACCAGGATCACTACAGAGGGTCCTGGACAGAGCTGGAAAAGGATGTAGAACAAAACTTCAACACACAAAAAAGACCAGATTTACTGGCCTGACAGAGACTGGAGAAACCCTGAGAGTATGGCCCCCGGGCACCCTTTTAGCTCAGTGGTGAAGTCACTCCGGAGGTTCACTGTTCATCTAGGGATTAGACAGCCCCATAAAACAAATCAGGACTAATGAGGCACAGCAGTCCAGGGACAAGGACTAGAAGGCAGGAGGGGACAGGAAAGATGATGATAGGGAACCCAAGTTTGAGCAAGGACAGTGTTAACATGTCATGGTGTTGTTAACCATTGTCATAGGGCAATGTGTGTACTAACCATTTAATGAGAAACTATTTTGTTCTGTAAACCTTCATTTAAAGTACAAAAAAAAATTATCTATGTGAGATCAAATTAACAACAGCAACTCAAAATGTTTGATTGGAAGCCTAGGGGACAGTGAGTTGAAGGCAATGGTGATGGAATAATTTGGAAAAGCATAGTGAGAATAGCACATAACTGGAAAAGCGTAATGAATGTCACTGAAATGTACATGTGGAAACTTTTAAAATGGTGTATCTTTGGCTACGTATATTTTCACCAAAAAAAAAAAAAATTGTGCTCCAAGGTCGAGGAGGGAGAGTGTTGACATGCTGTAGGGTTGTTAACCAATGTCATAGAACAATATGTGTACGGACTGTTTAATAAGAAACTATTCTGTAAACCTTTACTTGAAGTACAATTTAAAAAATTTTAAAAACAAAAACAAAAATACCTGTTGTGTTGGATGTGGCGGTGAAAATCAAGAGTGAAGGGTAAAAGAGGATTTACGGCCTCAGTGAGGAATTAGATAAAAATATCTGGTAGAAGATGCTTATACTAAAGGTATATGTGTATATGTTCGTGATCTGTTTACATTTATTTCTCAAAAATATGTTAAAAAGATACATGAGTAAAAAGATACATGAATAAAAAGATACATGAGTAAAAAGAAAGAATATGAGTTTTACAGACATTATACTTTTTCACCATAATGCATTTGCTCATCATATTTCATTTCCTTAGATTAGCTACACTCCAACATGGACCCCTTTTGTCCAGTTGCCATGGAGTAGATGGTGACCTCATGTGTGCCCGAGTAGAACTGTACTCCATAGAGTTTTCAATGGGTGATTTTTTTGGAAGTAGATTGCCAGGACTTTCTTTCAAGGTGTCTCTGGGTGGACTCGAACCTCCAACCTTTCATTTAGCAGCCAAGCTTGTGAAGACCTACCTATTCTGGAAAGTCTAGCTTAGAGTCCAATGGCTTCATGAAGGCTTGTTAAGCATTCCACCCTGAATTAGTCTCCCTCTCCCCTATGTGTCCATTGTAATACCTCTACCATTGGTGTGACATATTATTGTTACTCTATGTATAACTTCCTTATTGACTAGTAAATCACAGGCATTAAAAAGAAGGCGCAAGTTTATTTTCTGCCCAATCTCACTGCCTCTTCACTCCTATCAAGTTATTAGAAATAGTGCAATGCACATAGAAAATTCTTGATAATATTTAGTGAATGAATTACTGAACAAGAAAATAAATGAATGATAAAATTTGATAAATTAGACTTACTAAAAATTAAAATATTTCACCTCTCAAAAGATCCTATGAAGATGAAAAGACAAGCTATAGACTGTGAGAAAATATTTGCAAACCACATCTCTGGTAAACATTCTGTGTAATGCAGAAGACTGTACGTGTAAGTTCAGACTTGGAGAAAAGCTTAGAGGCTCACTAATTTATCTAGGTTTATTTTTTATCTCCCCAGATTAATCATATGTTCCTAGAAGAAAATGAGCATGCCTGATGGATTCTTGCTTTTTCAGCACCACAAAATACACATAATAGATAATTTATATGTTTTAACTAATTTCAGTAATGATAGGTTCCCTGGGAGAGGACATTACAGAGGAAGGAATAGCCTGAAGCAGGAAGGTCAGACAGAGCTAAAAAATGTGGTTGGAAAACCACAGATTTGAGACCCATAAATGAATTAAGCATTATTCATGTAACTTGTACAATGATCTCAATTTCTCTTTTCCATCAGAGTGTATACAGTATTTTTATGCAAATGGCGAGTTTTTTTTTGCCAACCACACAACCTCCTCCCACATTATTTTCCTAGGTGGCTGTGCTCGTTATTTGTGTGGGTGTGTTATTTACGTGAGCACACTATTTTCGAAACATATCATAGTGTACAACACTGTGACTGGATTCTAAGAGATGCTTATAATATTTTAATTCCTTTCCTTCTCATACTCTCTTTGGCCCCCACATATGTGCAGTGGAGATTGTGATAAATATATTTATCTCATGCAAACCTTGTGTGGCTCAGAGTTTTAGTGATTAAGTGTTTAATAAAATTTAAAATGTTATAAAGTACTACATACTATTACATATTTTTATATTTAATTGCATATCTATCAAATATTATGTACGAAATAATTTTTACAAATCTATTATAAATTTATTAATCAAATAAAAAATTTGCCTGTGTATACAGCATAAATACTAGTATCCATTCATAAAATGCTAACTTAAAAATTGGGTTAATGAAAATTACAAACAAAAGATTTTTAGAATAAATTTTGGCCTTAACAATTAGATAACATTTTAATAAAGTTTGAAACATTATAAAATAAAGATAATACATTATTATAATTTAAGAATTTATATTTTTGTTTTTAAAATTACTGGAGTAAGAGAAAGCAAAATGCTAGAATGAATGTAATATAAATTAAATGGTTACATATATTTAAGTTCAGTTATACTGAAGAATGCCACTTCTGAAAAATCTTTTTAAATATCAAGCTTAATTATAAAACTGAAGAAATTGTTAATTATTAATCAATATGATTTTAGATGCTTTTGAGATTTCAAGAATCTCTCAAATCTTGCTTAATTCAACTTCATTTCAATTGTTAATGCAGCCATCAGTCTTAGAATTCATGAAAATGTGTTTACTAACATTTTCAATATTCTTCTTTAAAGTCTATAAATGACTCTAAAAATGTATCAGAAGGAACACCTAAGTGTAATAGCCTATAGACAAGATATGGTTCTGTAATAAAATCAGTTAACTCAATGATGCATGTGTAGGAAAAATCTAAGAAACTGTGTATATTGGTTATCTTCTGCTCTGTAACAAATTACCACAGATTAGTGGCTTAAGCCAACAAGGAGTTATTGTTATCTCACAGTGTCTCTGGGCCAAGAATCTGGGCATGGCTTTGCTAAGTCCTCTCCAAGGCTGCAATCACTGTGTTGGCCAGGGCAAGATTCTCACCTGGAGGTTTGATTGGTGAAGGATTCACTTCCTTCTCACACAGGTTGTTGGCAGAATTCATTTCTTTGCTTCTGTAGAACTGAGACCCTGACTTCTTGCTAGATGGAGTCCACTCTCAACTCCTAGAGGCTATTTTCAGTGCCTATAGATCACCTACAGTTCCAGAGGCTGTCTGCAGCTCCTGGAGGCAATCCTAAGCTCCTAGAAGCCATCCTCAGCTCTTAGAGATGTCCTGCAATTCCTAGAGGCTGTCCACGGTTCCTTGCCACTTGGGCTTTCCCATCCTGACCTTTTACTTCATCAGTCCAGCAAGGAGAATCTCTAGAGCAAATCTACTAGAAAGACAGAGTGTTAAGTAATGTAATACAATCATAGCCTATTATTTTGACCTATTCTATAAGTTAGAGACAAGTCACAGGTTCTGCCCACATTAAAAATAATGATAATAATAAAAACCCATTGGCTTCCAGTCAATTATGATTCATGGTGACCCCATATGTTACAGAATAGAACTGAGCTCCATAGGATTTTCTTGGATGTAATCTTTAAGGGGAGCCCTGATGGCCAAGTGGTTAAGAGCTCAGCTGTTAACCGAAAGGTTGGCTTTTCAAATCCACCAGTTGCTCCTTGGAAACTCTGTGGGACAGTTCTACCCGTTCATTCACTCTGTGGCCTTTTTTTTTTTTCCTATAAGTATATAGGCTGTACCACTGAGGTTGCTATTAAGGCTTGCGGAGTTTGAGTCTTTCCCTATCTTTGATATGTATATGAAGTGACTCCATCTGCTTTAACCTGAAGGGCTGGAGACTGGCACATTTTTCCATAGCCTCATCCTCCCTTGGTACTGGGTGAATGTTGCCACTGTAGGCTTTAATTTCCAGACAACTCCCCGCTGCACAGCAAGCTGTGTAATAAATCACACAAGGTTGCAGATAAGGCTCTGCACTTATTATCCCCTGAGGACAATAATCTTTCTAAAAAAGCTTGAATATATTTTGTAATACATAGCTAAAACCTTAACATCAATAATGCTTATTCTCTAATAAATATTGTTGTTGTTAGATGTCAACAAGTCGATTTCCAATGTGTAGAAACCCTATGTGACAGAGTAGAATTGCCCCATGGGTTTCCTTGACTGTAATCTTTACGGAAGCAGATAGCCAGTCTTTCAGCAGCTGAACTACTGGGAGAGTTCAAAATGCCAACCTTTCAGTTAACAGCTGAGTGCTTAAACATTGTGTCACCAGGGCTCCTTCTCTAATAAATAATGGTGGTCATAATAATTTTTGCACTTTATTTAGCACTTTGGTAATATCTTTTAAAACTCAATGTATATCAACCTCTCTCCGCTTCCACTTCCCACTAAACCTTGGTGAAAAAACCCTGTATATATCAGTGAGTTCTTTGGAAGTACTGACACACTGCTATAAAGCAATATGTACAAGTTGTGTAGTGCAATATTACCTGTAAAGCCAAAAAAAAAAAAAAAAAACCTCATTCACAGTGAATGAGTATCTCCAGGCAACACAGTGCTATAGACAGAAGCACCATGCCGTCCCTCCACAGCAAAGATTCAAAAAACTACATCAGAGACACATGTCAACCATTAAACCCTAAGCATCAAATGAAAAGATGAAGAACTTAGCCAAGCACCGAATGGAATAAGAAACTGACAGAGATCAGAGAGCAAGGAGAGATACATGTAGAGGTTTCCATCAGCTAACTTAGCATGGATCTGCCATCTTGGACTCCTGTCAGAGATCAGCTAATGGACAAGGGGCACGGGAAAGCAGCTTTAAGGAGCTACCAGAAGAAGACAGAACAACTAGTAACCAGTGATATACGCTTTCCCACCCCCCACCCATTCGGCCACCTCTGCTTCCTGTGGCCACAGTATCTTGGCCTAGAAGCACCAGCTGCACACTAGTGCCATTTGGATTCCACCCACCTGCACTGGCCAGCTCCCTGAGTGCCGTTTGTTGGCTGCTGGTGTTGCATTTTTTGCGCTTCTTTAGATTTCTTCCTTTCTTCTCACCACATCCCCCTCCTTTCTCTCAAGTACCTGGCTCCATGTGCCATCTCTGCTTCTTCCTGAAAGGCTGCAAAACACTGCTTGAATAGGAAACTGCTTCCCGGCCTGTGCCACCACGCTGGTCGGAACTCCAGGGCATTTTTTTCCTTTGTTCTGTTCTGATTTGTTTGTTTGTTTTCTTTTTCTTTTCTTGGGTTGGGAGCCCCTTCTACCAGGGCAGTACTGTGCGGTTGGGAGCTACTCCCTTACTCTGCTGAGACATGCAGTGGGATCCCCGAGAACATTTCTTTTTTCTTGTTTTTTTTTGTTTGTTTGTGTGTTCTTTGTTATGTTTTCTTCTCTTTTCCCCTTTTTCCTTTCTTCATATCTCTGTTTCTCATCTCTCTATACTTACCTTCTCTTACCTTCTCTTACCTTCTCTTCCTGTCTCCTGAATACCAGCCAGCCTGTACTTCACAGCCCGGGAGTGGCTTCCCCAGTCCTCACATCTGCACCAGTGGGATCCCTGGAGGCTTTTCTTTTTTTCCTAATTTTTATTTATTGATTTTTTTCCATTTAACCTTTTTGTTTTTCTCCATTTCTCAGTCTCTCATCTCTCCACTCCAACGGTACGTTCCCTTAGCACTCTTTTTGTTTGTTTGTGTGTATGTTTTTAGCTCCTGTTACTATCTCATCTTTCGCATACCCGTCTTAGCTCCACACATCACAATCCCCCCCTCCTTCCTGCCTACCTGCACCATGTGCTGAACATCACACCCCCAAGCAGCACAGACACGAACTACTGGAATCTTCCCTGCACTAATTCCTGGCCTGCCCTGTTGGCCCTAGTATGTGCCACAAATAAACCATTCCAGCAACTCTCCTTCAGCTGGACCTGCCCTGCTGTACTATACCTGAGTGACTGACGCTGTCCTTTGGAGAAGGAGATAAAAAGTATCATGCCCAAAGACGAGCAAACAACAAAGAAAGCACAGCGCTCCTGCTCAGAAATAACCAAATAAAACAAAAAATCAGGATGAAATAAACAAATCTACAATCAATAAATGAAGCAAATAACTACTGAATGTCCAGAAGAGAGCAGACAATATCAAAACATATACAAAATGGGACAGGATGGTTCCAGTAGGTGTCCAAATAAAACACCAGATGACTTTCCAGTAGAAGAAAAGGCACTAGAACTACCTGATAGGGAATTCAAATCTCTAATATCGGAGCTATCCAAGAGTTGAAGCAAAAAGCAGACAAGAAAAGAAGAATAGACAAATTTGTGGAAAAATAAGACTAATTCATGGAAAATACAGACCAAAAAAATGGAAGAATTCAGGAAAATAATTTAGGAACAAAATGCCAAAATAAATTCACAACTAGAAATCATACAAAAACAACAATTAGAAATCCAAAGATAAACAACAAATTTCAGAAATGGACAGTGTCATAGAAGGGCTGAGAAACAGATTTGAAATGATGGAAGACAGGGTCAGAGAAATTGAAGACAAACACTTGGATAAGACTCTATTTCAGGAAAAATCAGAAAAAGGGAATGAAGAAACCCTGAGAATTATGTGGGGTGCAACCAAAAGCAAAAATTTGTGAGTGATCAGAGTTCCAGAACAGGGGGAGAAAACAGAAAACACAGAGAGGATCATTGAAGAACTGCTGACAGAAAACTTCCCCAATATCTTGAAAGATGAAAAGCTGACAATCAAAGAAGCTCAAAGAACCTCATATAGGATAGATTCCAGAAGAAAATCACCAGGGCTTATCATAATTACTCTTGCTAAAACCAAAGAAAAAGAATCTTGAGAGCAGAAGAAAAACAATAAGACTAAGCTCGGATTGTTCAGCACAAACTGTGCAGTCAAAAAGGCGATGGGATGACATATATAAAACCTTGAAAGAAAGAAAAAAATTGCCAGCCAAGAATAATATATCTTGCAAAACTCTCTTTCAAATATGATGGTGAAATTAGGACATTTCCAGAAAAACAGAAATTAAGGGACTATGTAAAAACCAAATCAAACTTACAAGAATTATTAAAGGGAGTCCTTCAATCTGAGAACAAACAACATCAGACCAAAGGTTGAATCTAGGATGCCAGACCATACCAGCCAGATATCAACCTAGGAAATGAACTCTCAAGGAATATCCAAAACCAAAGAATCACAACAGGGAACCAGAGAGGTTAATCTGTAAATGACAAGATTAGACCAATAAAAGAGGGAATAAACAGTGTAGGTATAGAACCTTCTAATGGAGAGGAAGACAAGGTGATACCAAGTAATAACAGATTGTTTCAAACCTAGGAAAATAAGGGTAAATTTCAAAGTAAACACAAAGAAAGTTAAGAACCCTACTCATCAAAATAAAAAAGAAAAACATGAAGTCTCAGTAAACACAAAACCTACAAAAACAAAAGAAATGAAAAAAAAAAAATCCACAAACAAAAGGAATTCAGCACAGGCGAGTAAGAGGAACAAAGAAAATGTCAGCACCACAAAAACAAAACAAAACAAAAAACCACTACAAAATGACAGCAATAAACTCACATCTATCAATAATTACACAGAATGTAAATGGCCTCAATGCACCCATAAAGAGACAGACAGTGACAGAATGGATAAAAAAACAGGATCCATCTATATGCTGTCTACAAGAGACATGCCTTAGAAACAAAGATGTAAATTTATTAACGATCAAAGGATGGACAAAAATGTATCAATCAAACAGCTACCAAAAAAGAGCAGCAGTGGCAATACTAATCTCAGATAAAATAGACTTTAAAACAAAATCCACCATAAAAGACAAAGAAGGACACTATATAATGATTAAGGGGATGATCTATCATGAAGACATAACCATAATAAGTATCTATGCACCCAGTGACAGGGCTCCCAAATACATAAAACAAACTCTAACAGCACTGAAAAGAGAAATTGACAGTTCCACAATAATAGTAGGAGTCAACACACCACTCTCGGTGAAGGACAGAACATCTAGAAAGAAACTCAGCAAAGATACAGAAGACCTAAAGGGCACAATCAGCCAACTTGACCTCATAGACATATACAGAACAGTACACCAAACAGCTGCAAATTACACATTCTTTTCCAATGCACATGGAACATTCTTCAGAATAGACCACACCTAGGCCACAGAGCAATCCTCAACAAGATCCAAAACGTTGAGACAATACAAAGTATCGTCTCTGACCACAACGCCATCAAGGTAGAAATTAACAACAGGAAGAGTAAGGGAAAGAAATCAGTTTCATGGAAACTGAAAAACACCCTGCTTACGAAACACTGGGTAATAGAAGAAATCAGGGATGGAATCAAAAAATTCTTAGATTCAAACGAGAATGAAAACACATCATACCAAAACCTTTGGGACAAAACAAAGGCAGTCCTCAGAGGACATTTTATAGCAATAGATGCACACAGCAAAAAAGAAGAAAGGGACAAAATTGAAACATTAACTACAGAACTCAAACAAATAGAAAGAGAACAACAAAAGAAGCCCACAGCCACTAGCAGAAACAAAATAATAAAGATCAGAGCAGAAGTAAGTGAAATAGAGAATAGAAAAACAACAGAAAGAATCAACAAAACCAAAACTTGGTTCTTTGAAAGAATTAACAAAATCAACAACCACTGGCCAGACTGACAAAATAAAAATAGAAGAGAACCAAAATAACCTAAATAAGAAATGAAATGGGGGACATTAAAACAGACTCTACTGAAATAAAAAGTATCATAACAGAGTATTATGAAAAACTATACTCCAACAAATTTGAAAACCTAGAGGAAATGGATAAATTTCTAGAAACACACTACCTACTCAAGTTAGCACAAAGTAATGTTGAAAATCTGAACAGACCCATAACAAGAGAAGAGATTGAAAGGTAATTAAAAAAAAAAAAAAAAAACTCCTAGGGAAAAAAAAAGCCTTGGCCCAGATGGCTTCAAGTGGCAATTCTACAAATATTCAGAGAAGAGCTTATACCAGTACTACTCAAACTATTTCAGAACCTAGAAAAGGAAGTGACACTTCCAAATTCATTATATGAAGCTAGCTTAACCCTCACACCAAAAAAAT
Source organism: Dugong dugon (assembly GCA_030035585.1). NCBI lineage: Eukaryota > Metazoa > Chordata > Mammalia > Sirenia > Dugongidae > Dugong > Dugong dugon. The sequence goes on along the minus strand of CM057460.1, from coordinate 34,661,481 downwards.
AAGAAAATTAGAGACCAATATCTCTCGGGAATATAGATGCAAAAATTCTCAACAAAATCTAGCCAATAGAGTTCAGCATTATATAAAAAAAAAAAAATACACCACAACCAAGTAGGATTTGTACCAGGTATGCAAGGATGGTTCAACATTAGAAAATCAATCAACATAATTCACCATATAAATAAAAGGAAACAAAAGAAGAACATGCTCATCCCAACTGATGCAAAAAATGCATTGGACAAAGTCCAACACCCATTCTGGATACAAACTCTCAATAAAATAGATATAGAAGGGAAATTCCTCAACATAATAAAGAGTATCTATGCAAAACCAACAGCCAACATCATTCTTAATGGAGAGAGGCTGAAAACATTCCCTTTGAGAACAGGAACAAGACAAGGATGCCCTTTATCACCAATCCTATTTAACTTTGTGCTGGATGTCCTCACTAGAACAATAAAGCAAGAAAAAGAAATAAATGGCATCCAAATTGGTAATGAAGAAGTTAAACTGTCCCTGTTTGCAGATAATATGATAATATACATAGAAAACCCGAAAGACCCCACAAGAAAACTACAGAAACTAATAGAAAAATTCAGCAGAGTAGCAGGGTATAAGATAACCATATAAAAATAAGTTGGATTCCTATACACCAATAAAGAGAACAATGAAAAGGAAATTAGGAAAACAATATCATTTATAATAGCCCCTAAAAAAGTAAAATACTTAGGAATAAATCTAACCAGGGATGTAAAAGACTTACACAAACAAAACTACAAAACACTACTGCAAGAAACCCAAAGGGATCTATGTAAATGGAGAAATATACCATGCTCATGGATAAGTAGACTCAACACTGTGAAAATGACAATTCTACCCAAAGCAATTTACAAATACAATGCAATCCCGATCCAAATACCAACTAAATTTCTTAAAGAGATGGAAAAACTAATCAATAACTTTATGTGGAAATGGAAGAAGCCCCGGGTAAATAAAGCACTACTGAAGAAGAAGAATAAAGTACAAGGACTCGCACTACCTGACCTCAAAACCTACTATACAGCTACGGTTGTCAGAACAGCCTGGTACTGGTACAATGACAGATATATTGACTGATGGAACAGAATTGAGAACCCAGATGTAAATCCATTCATTTACAGTTACCTGATCTTCGACAAGGGCCCAAAGTCCATCAAATGGGGAAAAGACAAGTCTTTTTAACAAATGGTGTTGGCAAAACTGAATATCCATCTGCTAAAAAATGAAACAGGACCCATACATCACACCGTATACAAAAACTAATTCAAAATGGATCAAAGACCTAAATACGAAGCCAAAAAGTATAAAGTTCATAGAAAAAAAATTAGGATCAATGCTAGAGGTTCTAATAAATGGTATTAACAGGCTACAAACCATAACGAACAAGATACAAATTCCATAAGATAAGCCAGATAACTGGAATCTTCTAAAAATTAAACACTTATGCTCATCAAAAGACTTCACCAAAAGAGTAAAAAAAGAACATACAGACTGGGAAAAAATTTTGGGCATTACAAGTCAGACAGAGGTCTAATCTCTAAAATCTACAAGAAAATTCAACACCTCTACAACAGAAATACAAATAATCCAATTAAAAAGTGGACAAAGAAAATGAACAAACACTTGACAAAAGAAGTCATTCAAGTGGCCACCAGACACACAAGGAAATGCTCGAGATCACTAACCTTTAGGAAAATTCAAATTAAAACCACAATGAGATACCATCTCACTCCAGCATTACTGGCACGAATCAAAAAAACTGGAAATAGAGAGGCTGCGGGGAGATTGAAACTCTTATGCACTGCTGGTGGGGATACATAATGATACAACCGTTTTAGAAAATGATATGGCACTTCCTTAGAAGGCTAGAAATAGCAATACCTTACGATCCAGCAATCCCAGTCCTAGAAATATATCCTAGAGAAATAAAAGCCATCACATAACAGACATATGCACACCCATGTTCATTGCAGCATTGTTCACAATAGGAAAAATATGGAAACAGCCTAGATGCCCATCAACAGATGAATGGATAAACAAACCATGGTACATACACACAGTGAAGTATTACGCAACAATAAAGAAAAATGATGAATCTGTGAAGCATCTTGTGATGGTTAAGATTGTATGTCAGCTTGGCTGGGCCATGATTCTCAGAGTTTTAATGCAATCACTCCCATGATTGAATATACTGTGAGTAGCGAATCAGATGAAAGGAGTCTCCTTGGGGGTGTGGCCTGCATCTGAATATAAGCAGATGTTCTGGCTTTTTGCTCTCTCTGGATCCTGCGGCTGTTTTCTGTCATCTCATCTCCCGTTCTTGGGACTTGAGCTGTCAGCTTATCTGCCAAACCTGGGATTCATTGATCTGCACAGCCTGTGAGCGGGAGCCTTGCTCTCTGACCTGCTGATCTTGGGCTTGCCAGCTTCTGCGGCTGTGTGACTTGGGAGAGGCCTCTACCCTGATCCACGGAATTGGGACATTCTATCCTCTACAATCGCATGAGTTGTTTCCTTATCATAATCTCTCTATATACATATATTTATACACTTTACTGGTTTTGCTTCTCTAGAGAACCCAGCCTAAGACACATCTCATAACATGGATGAAACTGGAGGACATTATGCTGAGTGAAATAAGTCAATCACAAAAGGACAAATATTGTATGAGGCCTCTAATGTAAAAACTCATGAAAAAGTTCACATACAAAAAGAAACAATCTTTGTTGGTTATGAGGAATGGGAGGTGTAGGGAGGGAATACTAAATAGACAATAGTTAAGCAGTATCTTTGGTGAAGGGTAAGACAGTACCCAATACTGGGGAAGCCAGCACAACTTGTACAAGGAAAGGTCAGAGAAGCTCCATAGACACATCCAAACTCCCTCAGCGGGGAGGACTGTGGGGACCATGGTCTTGGGGAACATCTAGCTCAACCGGCATAACACAGTTTATGAAGACAATGTTCTACATTCTACTTTGGTGAGTAGCATCTGGGGTCTTAAAAGACTGTGAGCAGCCATCTAAGATACTCCACTGGTCTCACCCCTTTGGGAGCAAGGGAGAATGAAGAAAACAAGATACTAGGGAAAGATTAGTTCAAAGGACTAATGGACCACAACTACCAGGGCCTCCACCAGACTAATTACAGTATAACTAGATGTTGCCCGGCTACCATCACTGACTGTTCTGACCAGGATCACAATAGAGGATCCTGGACAGAGCTAGAGAAAAATATATAACAAAATTCTAACTCACAAAAAAGACCAGACTTACTGGCCTGACAGAGACTGGAGAAACCCTGAGAGTATGGCCCCTGGACATCCTTTTCACTCAGTAACGAAGTCGCTCCCAAGGTTCACCATTCAGTCAAAGATTAGACAGCCCCATAAAACAAAAGGAGACTAATGGGGCACAACAGTCCAGAGATTAGGACTGGAAGGCAGGAGGGGACTGGAAGGCTAGTAATAGGGAACCCAAGGTTGGGAAGGGACACTGTTGACATGCAATGGGGTTGTTAACCATTGTCATAAAACAATATGTGTACTAACTCTTTAATGAGAATCTATTGGTTCTGTAAACCTTTCTCGAAAGTACAATAAAAAAGTAGATAAAAATTTTTTAAAAAAGCTAAAAAAAAAAAAACAAAAAAAAAAACAGTGAATGAGTATCTATAGAGAAATACTAAAAAAAAAAAATACTTACAGTTCCGTACAATGACTGAAAAGTTTCTGGCTCTGGTGAAAACAGTTTTGCTGAAAGCCTTCTTAAGAGGATTTAGGCCTAACCAATGGACTTCAAATTATAAGGCTCCTTCTGTACTAAATTTAGGCCAGGAAATGTTCTAAGAATATGACCATGTTTTTTGATGCTAATTCTGGTGATTTAGCACAAATCACTACATTATTGCTTAGAAGATTAAATGAACCAATAATGCACATAGATCTTAAATATAATACCTAGTACACATCACGTAACACATAATGGTGATGATGATGATGTTGATTTATTTATTGCTTCAAGAGTCACCGAATTGCAGTGGTTCTCAAATGTTTTTGGTCTCAGGAACTCTTTATACTCAAATATTATTCAGTACCCCATAGATATTATTTACCTTTGTTTATGTGAATTATATCCATCAATACATACCTTATTATGAAATGAAGTTAAGAGAGTCTCAAAACACTTATTAACTTACTTGAAAATAATAAAAAATACCAAAATTCTCATTACATATGAACATAAATAGCATAATTATGAAAAATAATCATATGCCACAAAATAAAATTAATATAAAAAGTCACTATTTTGCATTTTTTCAAATTCATTTAATGTCTAACTCAGTACAGTTTGATATATAGTGCAAGCTATAAATATTAGACACGTACACAATATTAAAATTTTCCTGTAGGAAAAAAGTAATGCAAATTTAATTTCAATAATATGTTTTATTTCACAAATATATCCAAACTATTTTCAATTTATCATGGGATCAATATAAACAATTATTAATAAAAAAGTAGATTCTACCTATTAAGACAAGAGTCCCTGGGTGCTAACTAAAATGATGATGGTTTGAGTCCACCCACAGGTGCCTTTAGAAAAAAGACCTAATGATGTACTTCTGAAATATCAACCACTGAAAACTCTATGGAGCACAGTTCTACCATGATACATGTGGGTCAAAACTGACTGCATGGCAACTGGGTTGCTGTTGTTGTTTTTGTTTTAATCTATTAAGCGAGTCCTGGTTTAATAGAAGAGAGCTTGATTGTCATATTTGCTTGGACATTCAATCTGTCCTTGAATAGCACACATCATGTAGCCTCTGGAAATCTCTACTCTACATTCATGGGGAAAAATGAGAGCAGAAAAGGCAAATAATAGTTTATGATTATTATAAAAATAGTTTGACCTGAAATGGTCTCAGGGAGACCTAGGGTTCCAGGACCACACTTGGAGAAGTACTGCTATACTGAAAATGAATTGATACTTTCCTTCTCAATTTTCAAAGTGTAGTGGCTTTTCCTTTCCTACTTCCTTGCCTCTATTCAATGGTGACAGAACTATACACATGTTCTCCTCTACCTTTCTGGGCCTCAGGAGACACACAGGGTGGGTTGGAAGCTCTGTTCTGTGTTTGCCCAGCTGCCGTGTGCACTTAGAATATTGGAGGATCTCTTCATAAGACCACTGATTTACTCCCTCAAGTTTACTTTGGAAGTGTTCACGCCCTCTTAACTCTCCAATATTTCAGAATTTGCCTGGGATTTTAGCATTATTCATCCTTAACACAGCCTTCCTCCCACCCCAACCCATCTGGATTCACCCATAGGAGAGGGGAAAAAAAAAAAAACCAATTTCTGAAGAATTTAGCAGTCAATTCAATATTTAAAACTATTTTATCTAATCTCTCTTTCTCTTTCAGCAACTTTTGAGAGCTGGGTAATTCGGCACATGGTTTTCTCTTTCCAAACTATTGTTTTTAGATAACTTTTAGGCTCTGGAGCTCTGAGTCTTTCAGCCTCTGGCTTATAAATACCCCTGGTTCTTCCAAATTAAAAGCATTTTTGACTTTATTGCTTCTATATAAAAGTTTTTTTTGCCCCTAAATTGTTTCAGTTGCACCTTTTGTCCTTTCTCTTTCTCTGTTTGTACTGCCCGCCCTGAGGGCATTTGGATAGAGGTATGCTAAAACCAGTAGCTCTAGAGTCAACTCTGACTCACGGTAATCCATTCTGCTCTATTGATTGTTCAAATAAGGAAACGGTAAAAAGAAATGGATGGTTAGGGTATTTAAAAAAAAAATACACAAACTATAACACAATTCGAAATTAATACCTCAGAATTTTATTACCCCATTGAGCTAAGCTTAATGCCAGATAGATTCTATCATTTTCTTTCAAGCAATTTAACGATCAAACGTGTCACAAGAAAACGTCTCAAGTAAAAATGTGGAAGTGCTACAGAAGCCAGCTATTTTTTATATAGAATGCCAAACACATTTTATCTTTAAAAAAATGCTTTGAGAGATGGAGAGATGAAAGATAGACAAAGATGAACAGTGGTATAAATTACAGGTCAATAAAAACACAACATTCAGCAGTATGCTGTAGGCGGCACGAATATGAATTTGAAGTAAGGCCAACCATCCTGCTGTGCCAAGCACAGAGGTGGCTCCACTGATGTGCCAGGATAAAAAAACACAAAATTTTCCGAGCTGTTATTGAAAGCCCAGAGAATGAGGGAGAATGCCAGGATCATTATATCATAACATGATAATTATAAAACTGAACTGACTCCCAGACAAATAGGCAAATATAAGACTCTCAGGTTAAAACCAGCCGCAAAGCTTTTTCTACGTGAAGCCTCTGCCATGAGCACGGCCCCTAATAGAAGAAAGTTAGTACGTGGCCAGCACATGTTTGTGAGAAGAAGCAATCTGAGTATTTGAGAATTGTGTGCCAAGGCTAGAAAGTGGATGGGTGAAATTACATTTCTAATAGTATTATGGATAATATACCATGAACAACCCTCCCAATTGAAACAACTAAAATACCAGATTTTAATACTTCACTGGACAGGTATAAATGTGAAGAATTAGAGAAACCTATAGGGTCGCTATGAGTTGGACCCGACTCCACGGCAACAGGTTTTTTTTTTTTTTTTAAACTAAAGTGACCGACTCATGACGACCCCAGTGTGTGTCAAAGTAGAGCTGTGCTCCACAGGGTTTTGCAGTGGCTGATTTCCTTGAAGTAGATAGCCAGGCCTTTCTTCTGAGACACCTCTGGGGACTCTCTCATAGCCAACCTTTTGGTTAGCAGTCAAGTGCCTTAACAGTTTTCAACACCCAGGACAATTACCATGAGTCAGAATCAACTCAACTGCAACTGGTCCTGGTTTTTAAACTAAAGTGAAAGTAGGAACCATGGCGGTATCACAGCAGACAAAACTTTCAGTTAGCTTTCCACCTTTACCCTGGAGACTAGGAACCACCATTACGATGACTACATAGAGCATAGGACAGAAGATAAAACTCAGGACTAAAGGTGGTGAGGATTTTGATAAGAGATCTCTGCAAAAATCTGAAGCAATTTAGTATACATTTATGTATAGAGATAAACAAGAAATTGTCCCCACCATGCAGAAGGGGATGGAAAGAGATTTGTATGTCTTGAAATTGTCAAAAAGAGGATAGTGGGAAGAAAACAAACAAAAAACACCTCTCCAGATAACTTGGAATCATAAGTGAGCCCTCACGTGAGTTTGCAGTCCAGATTCACACTAAACTAGAACCCATTGCCATCGAGTCGTTTCTGACTCATAGTGATCCTATAACTCAGTAGAACTGCCTAACAGGGTTTGTAAGGAGAAACTGCCGGATTTGAACTGCTAAACTTTTGATTAGCAGCCAATCTCTTAACCACTGTGCCACATTTACACTAGTGGCTTAAAAACCCTTATGTGAAGAATTAAGTTGGAGTGCTTTGAGACAACCAAAAAATAAAAATATCAAACCCGTTGCCGTTAGTGAATTCCCACTTATAGCTACCCTGTAGGACAGAGTAAACTGCCCTATTGTCTTTCCAAGGAGCAGCTGGTGGATTTGAACTTCTAGCAGCTCAGGTTTAACCACTATGCCACTAGGGCCACCCAGTATTATATGTAAAGTTTCTCTGGAGTAAACTAAATTCACACTCACCCTTAAAATTAAATTTCAAGAAGCAGTCCTTTAAAGAAAATAACAATAACAACAACCAAAAAAAACCCACAAAGAAAGAAAAACAATGTGAGAATTAGCAGAAACAAGAGAATACAGAAAGACACACAAAGCTTAGATATTAGAATTATGATATACAAAATTACCATAATTAATCTGTTCAATAGCTTTAAAAATTATAGAGAATCTTGAAAATGTTAACGGGGAATAAGTGACTTTGAAGAATGGCCAAGCTAATATAAAAAAAAAGCTAAATACAGTGTCTAGTGGCTAAAATATATAAACATTAAAATCAAAATTCAGAGTAGAGACTAAAATGGATAATTGTTCCCAGTCATTCAGTCTGTGTCCTGTAACCTACAGTGCTGACAGCTATGGATGAAACTTTCTCCCTGCCTTCTTGATGTTGACTTGGCAGTGTAACTTGTTTTGGCTAAAGAAAAGTTACGGGTGTGATGCAAGCAGAAACTGTAAAAGATGTACACCCTATTTAACTTTAGCTCTGGTGCACATTAAGAAAGTATATCCCAGGTAACCACTGTCCCTTCTTTACTCCAGAAAGGTGGGTGAAATAGGTAGAGGAAACCTGAGCTTGAACAAAGCCTGCAGTGCAGCTGGCCAGTCAAGGCCAGGCTAAATATCGCAAAACATAGACACAAATACAAAAGTTAATATATGCAGACTCACAAGGATGATAATAAATGTGTGCTAGTGCTACATTTTAGTGATGAAAAGTAGCTAATACAAACAGCAGGTAACACAACAGATGAATGTGACAGTTAAATAAATTAGGTAAAATGAAATACAGATAACTAAATTTAAAAAAATAATAATAAAGAATGAAAGATAAGAGAGGATTGGGATAGAGAGTTGTTATAGATTGAATTGTGTCCCTCAAAAATGTGTGTCAGCTTGGCTAAGCCGTGATTCCCAGTATTGTGTGGTTGTCCTCCATTTTGTGATCTGATGGATTTAACCTATGTGTTGTAAATCCTAACTTTTCTGATGTTAATTAGGCAAGATTAGAGGCAGTTATGTTAATGAGACAGGACACAATCTACAGGATTAGGTTGTATCTTGAGTCAATCTCTTTTGAGATATAAAAGAGAGAAACAAGCAGAGAGGAGAGGGACTTCATGTCACCAAGAAAGAAGCACCAGCAGCAGAGCATGTCCTTTGGATCCAGGGTCCCTGCACTGAGAAGCTCGTAGACCAGGGGAAGACTGATGACAAGGACCTTCTTCCAGAACTGACAGAGAGAAAAAGCCTTCCCCAGAAGCTGGCACCATGAATTCGGATTTGTAGCCTCCTAGACTGTGAGAAAATAAATTTCTGTTTGTTAAAGCCATCTGCTTGTGTGTTTCTGTTACAGCAGCATTAGATAACTAAGACAAGAGCAGACACTTTTAGTAAGATCTAAGAAGTCACAGAGAAAGATTGGCGTAGGAAATATTTAAAGAAAGAGTAGCTGAGGATTATCCAGAATATTTAAAAGGCAACAACCTCAGATTTGGGAAGCCCAAAGAATCAGAAGCAAAATAAATACAAAGAAATCCACCCCTAGACACATAATAGTAAATCAATAGAACACCAAAGTGAAAGAAACTGTCTTGAAAAGAGTCAGAGAAAATACACAGTTCACCTACAAATCAATAAAATTTAGACTGCCTGCTGACATACTATCAGCTAGAAAATGGTAGAAAGATGTCTTATGGGCTGAGAGAGAACTATCAACCTGCTCTTTTTTCAAGAAGTGGGGTAAAATAGAGATAATTTGTATAAATAAAAGCAGATTTTACCACAAATGTTCTACCCCAAATTACAAAGAATGTATTTTAGGCAGAAGAAGAAACAAGGTACAAGTCAGAAATCTGAGATGCAAGATAAAATGGCAAGCAAAACTACTGGGAAAATATATGGATAAATATTAATACACACTGAATACAAGATTAATTATAATATTTGATCTGAACTAGAAAATAAGACTGTAACTAAAATATTGAGCATTTTATTTCATAACCTACTCAGAGATAATATGTTCTAAGGTCTATATTAAGATGAAGGATTAATACATTGATTAACTTCGAACCACACTAACTAACTATACACTGTAATGTAGATAGGGCAACATTAAAAAAATAACTATAGTATAATTTCCAGATTGCAGAGAGAAAAAATGGAATCAGGAAAAATAAAACACAACAAAACAGCAATTAAGCCAAAAGAAAATAAGAACTGCAGAGGAAATGGAAGAGACAGGTAGAGCGATAAACAGAAGGCACATATTAGCATAGTAGAAATAAATCCACACATATCTATAATCACAATAAATATAGATAATATTTTCATATTAAAATAACTTTTTTTTTTAGTTAATGGACAAATATTTTCCTGAAAGAATCTGCATTATAAAATAAACCAAACCAACGAACAAAATGCAGAATAGGTATGTTTATATTTATAACAGTCAAATGTACCTTAATGACAAAACAGAGAGAAAAATTGTGTCACAGTAAAATAACCGAAACATATAAAGTGACTCCTAAACATGTACCTAATAAACAAGTCTCAAAATAAGAACAGTAGATTTAGAGAGAAATAGGAGAGTTTTGTAAATCTACTATTACCATCTTGTGTGAAATTTTAAGATAATTATTATTTAAAAACTGATAAATCTGTTAGATAAAAATTATTGAGGATGTAGAGAACGTGAATAGCACAATTAACAAATATCATCTAATAGACCCATATAAAACATTACTTTTGATAATATCTACTTTTGGGTAGATAATACACGGTCTTTTCAAAAACACATGGATTACTGATGAAAACCAGCTTCATGTCTGATCATAATTCTAGAATCAAAAAGTATTAACAAGTATTGGTATCATTTACTTCTCAGAGGACAATGCAATTAAGGTAAAAATCAGTGGCAAAATATCCTGGAAAAACACATATATTTGCTAATTTATGAACACTGTTAAATAACAGATCAAAAAGAAATCATAATGTAAATAATTAAAACTAAATGATAATGAAAAGCCTACATAAATTTTGTGAGACTCTATTAGCCAGCAACTGATAAATATTTACCATTTTATGTATACTTAGAAAAGTAGGAAGTGTCACAATTAAGGAGGTAAGTCTCCAGTTTAAGAGGTTAAAGAACAGTGTGAATACTATTCTTTATCTAATCTTTTAAATTGGAGACTGGGAAGCAATTAGAAGGAAGGAAATTATAGAAAGAAAAATTGAAATTGATGTAAAAATGAACTAAGCTTCAGCAGAAAAAACTCAATTGCTAAAGCTATTTCTCTGAAAAAAACTAACAAAGAAGACAAAACATTAGTAAGATAAACCAAGAAAAGGAAACAGAGGGTAAAAATACGCAATTACAAGAATGAATGCAATAACTACAGATATTAAAAAGATAAACAGAAAATTGTGAATACCTTTATGTCAATATATTTATTCAAGGATAGATAATTAAAATCCTGAATGGCTATAGAAGTGGAGAGAACACCTTCCAACTCATTTTATAAATCTTACTGATGTTGATACCAAAACTCAAATACAGACAAGAAAAGAAAAACACACATCTATTTCATTCGTGGCTTAACTTAGATGGACAGTTTGATATTTTTTAGGAAAAAAAAATTAAATCAGTGTGAGATCAATGACTGAGAAACTTAACAAAGAGCTCCCTAATAAAGAAAACCTAGAACATAGTATGATGGAACAGAAGACACTTTTGGAAAACAGGTAGCAGGCGTTTTGCAGATCAAAGGGTATAAGATTTCCTTATGTTTCCTAATAACACTATGTATTAGAAAAAGCAGAATTACTGATGATGGGAATTTTTTTAGGAACATTTAAATAAGACATCTCAAATTTGCCATGCTGGTTGAATTACCCTTGTTGAAGATTTTGAGCCATCAGCCGAGAATTTTAACATATGGGTACATATGCCTTTAGGCAGGTTAAGCAACTCTTTCGTTTCCAGGGACTGCACTTTTACATTTTTATTTTTTTACACATAGCTTGGTTCTCATGTTTATTACCTGCTTGACACAGGTGGTCATTTAGGTTGCACCTTTCCTTTTCACCCTCTGTTAACTAAACCCAATGTTTTGGTGTGTACGTGACCATACTTTTCTCCATGCTTATATGATCATATGTATATAAAATATGCATGCATAGAGATTGTTCTGATTGTTTTACGAAGCTATTTCATTTACAAAGTATAATGCTATTTACTGTACACTGAATCTTGTCTTCTCTATAAAAATGATGAAAACAACATCAAACCTTCAAATAGCTGTAGTTCAAAGTGATACGTAAAATCCACAGAATAGATGCAGCTATTCTCATACATTTTCCTGTTAAATCCATTACTCGGCAGTCAGTTTGGACTTTAGCAACGCTATAAGGCAGGGTGGTAGGTTTGAACCGCCGACCTTTCCCGTAGCAGCCAAGTGCTTAACCCACTGTGCCACTAAGGCTCCTATTTTCCTAATAATGGACTTAAAGTTTGTTTTCCATCTGAAAACATGCTTTTCTTCATCTCTTACTCATTTTACTCTTTTATTTTCTCAATTTTTCTCTTTTGGAAACTCTCAATAAGAATATTGAACTTCCAGGATGTGACCCTCTGTGGTAGTTAATTTTGTTGTCACATTGCTCTGTGGTTGCTCTCTGAAGTTTCCTTGGTTTCATCTTTCAGATCACTCATGTAATCCTCAGCCGCTGATACTCAGCCATTTAGCAGTTTATTGGCTTTATTTTCACATTGCCAATGTCTAAGAATCTGCTTCCTTACGTAGAAGGTTGTTCTTATTTTACAAAAATAGCATGTTTTAAAATATGCAGATACTAATTCAATTACTTCGAAGTGCTTACCACACCTAGTTTACCTGCTAGGCACTGAGACTAGCGATGATAAAAGCTAGGTAGCTAAGAACCACTTTTATAAAGGTAATTCAAATACAACAACCTGAATAAAACAGAAATTCAAAAAAAGAGTACAGAGTTTTGCCTTATATGGACAGAGAATAATTTTAAAGGGAGACGGGAAGATGATTCTTTGAGGCCTAATTTGATTTATTTTATGTCTGAAATAAATAAAGACATTGTAAATGCAAATAAAGATTACATAACTTGAAAATAATAATAGAACACATTTTAACATGACATTTAAATGTCTGTTCACATATGTTAATATATATATTAATATATAGATTGTGGAATCTCAATAATTTTAATTAACCATTTGCTAGTGTACTTGGAAATATGTATCTATTGAATTAGATTGAGATAGAAATATTAACACTATCAACTTTTGCATATATCTTACTAGTAAGAGTGAAGACTGTTGACTTCTAAAATTACAGATTACAGTAGACATTGAACAGAGTTTAAAGACTGTTAGTCACAAAGAAGGCACTTGCCAACATTTATTTACTGGATAATTTTGTTTAATCATTTATTAATTGTTCATTGAACAATGTGCACTGCACTGTGCCAGGCCCATGAGGGACATAGACGCACTCTCAATGTGGTTTCAACGCTGGTGAGGAAAGAGGCATGCACATATGGAAACTTAAAGGACTTTTTTATGAAGTTGTACTTGAGCTAAGTGCTATGGATGTATGAGTAAAAGATGAAAATCACTGTTTTTAAAATCAGTAATACATATACAGGGAAGTATTAAATTGTTATTTGAAAAAACACAGCATTCCAGTAGCTGTTCAATGGATTCTAGTGTTATTAATGCATAGTATTAGTAATGTTTTGTATTTATACTTTGATGTTTAATTTTAATAATTAAAACTACGTTAAAAAAACCAAAAATAAAAGCCATTGCCCTCACGTCGATTCTGGCTCTTAGCTACCCTACAGGACAGAGTAGAACTGCCCCACGGGTTTTCCAGGGAGGGGCTGGTGGATTCAAACTGCCAACCTTTTGGTTAGCAGCCAAACTCTTAACCACTACAAAGTATAAATACACCAAGGTTTCCTTTTCCTACATAGCATCTAAATATACAAAAACATGTAGTCTAGCTTTATCAAAATTATTGTATGTATTTTTGCTTTGTTTTACACAAGTAGGTTTATTTTGCTTTGCTCAAAAATTTTTCTACCTTTAAAATGTTTTTAATCTTTTCTCATGCCATTGAATGCAGAGCTACCTCATTTTTTTTCATTTGCTGCATAACATTTCGTAGTGTGATTTTATCACTAATTTTGATAGACATTTAGGTTGTTTCCATATTTTTGCATCTAAAAGCAAATATGAACAAAAACCTTTAAGTATCTCTTTGTGTCGACCTGCAAATATTTCTCCAGGACAGATATTAAAAGGTGCGATTTTTAGTTTAGATTTAAGCAAATTTAATTCTTTCAAAATGTCTTTTTTTCCTTAAATTTTTAGTTTTATTTGGGATTTATCTTAGTCTTTTTATTGTTGACTATTGCTGTTGCTGAGTGTTTGTGACATTGTTCTTTAACACTAATGAATAAAGAAGTGAGTTAATTAATTTAGATGGTAGCATATGTGCACTTTAAAATGTGTCTTTTGACATTACTTGGCCTCAGCAAGGTATTCAGAGAGATGTACATTATTTTATACAGAATTTATACAATGCCAGGCTCTTATTGAAATAGTTGAAGGTGAGAGCCAGAATTCACCTTAACTGCAGATTTGAAAATCAGACACCAGCTGCTCACAAGTCTCTGATGCACTTAAATCCACCATTGCTCCACTTACAAGATTTAGGAAAAGATGTGATGCAGTGTCATGATAAACATTTGGAGGTTGACTGATAAAGAAAGAAGAACCAATAATGGCTAAACTATATAATTTTCTATGGTACTCAAAACAGGCAAGGTGTCTCCTGACTCAGTCTTTTAGATAAATCCCAGAGAGCTTAAACTCAACAGAAATATTGTATTTCACATGATTTTATGAAAGCCATACTGCTCTCAGAACTGACTTTTCTGCGAGCAGCGTGATTTCGTTCATCTCCACTGAGAAAAGCTACCATGTCATGGTAATAAACAGAGAAAGACCTTTGCCAAATTTAGGCGGCCTCTGAGATTTATTTGCTTGAATTTAAGAAGCATGATCAGTGAGCTAAATAAAACAGTTTGTGGTTTGTCTTTGGGCAGCACAACTGCACCAGCAAAAATGAAACAATGTTCACACAAAAACGTTCTCCAAATAGTTACTCTGCAGGGATTCCTCTTTCAGCCTTGGCTATACCTTAACATTACCTGGGAATCAAATTTAAAATACTGATTTCCAGTCTCCACACCATTTGGCTCAGAATCCCTCATGGTAGATTCCAGGGTATGGGTATATTTTAGGGTTCTTCAGATGATTCTAGTGCATGCTGAGTTGAGAATCACTGTGAGTTTGTGGACGAAGAATAAACTGCCTGGCTTGGGATACCTCCAAAATCTATGAAAAGTAACTGTGACTTTTCTCCATGTGAACAATTTAACACTTCCATTCAAAAAGATTATTCTATTTTGAATTTGCTGTGTATGTGTGTGTGTAAGAAACTACTCCGCATTTGCATAGTTGTGGGTGTAACTTCCTTTTCTTGGGCTCTTCTCTTTATATGTGGTTGTTATGTGCTGACAAGTCAATTTTCAACTCATAGCAACCCAATATGACAAAGCAGAATTGCCCTATAGGGTTTTCTAGGCTGTAATCTTTACAGGAGCAGATGGCCACGTCTTTCTCCTGTGGCGCCACTGGGTGGGTTAGCAGCAAAGTGATTAACTGTTCCACCGCCAGGGCTCCTGTGTCTCTTTATATAATGTTTATTTATATTTATTAAATATTTATCAGTGCAGTTCAATTGGTATGCAGTTTTATTTCACACTCGAATTTTAGTTGTTTTAAATGAATCTCTTTGTTATCATTTTAAAATCTCTAATACAAAACCACGTCAGAAATATTTATAGAGAGAAATCTGAGTCAGATGTGACTTAATAACTAAACTCAAGAATCCAGTGTCAAAGGTGTCTGCAAAATCCTACAGTAAACATTATATTTCATGGTGAAAATTCCTTTTAAGATAGAGAATAAAAAGAGTTTTGCACTGTTATCACTTCTTTTAAACCTATATTGATGGTCCCAGACATTGCATTAAGACAAATAAATGAATTATTGTAGTTACATAATTTTAGTGTAAACTCCCAAACAATCTAAATATAAAATATTAAGTTAAAAAGAGACCATAACAAGAATAAATTCAGAATACATATACAAAAAATAAATTAAATTTCCGTACTTCAATAATAGTTAGAAAATGAAAACAGAAAACATTTAAAATAGTACTGATAGTATAAAATGCCTAAGAATAAAACTAAATACAAGATTGCTAAGGCATTTATGGGAATTTTTTTTTAATCTATGTAAAATATGAATAAAGACTTAAGTATATGGAGATAGATCAAAAACAGATTACTCAATATTGAAAATATACCAATCCCTTCAATTTTGTTTGTAGAGTCAATTGAGCCCCTGTCAAAATTCCAGTTGGTCTGAAAGACTTGATAATCTGACTAAACACATTTCAAGGAACAAAGGTCAAAAATATCCATTGCTGAACAAGAGGAATAAGGATGTCTAAAAACAAATAAAAACATCAAGATTTGTAATGAAGGTATAGTAGTTAATAAAATATGGTATTGAAATGGGGGTTTAGAAACTGATTAATGTGACAGAATCAATTTCATGGAGACAAACTTACTCATATTTAAATTTTATTACAATATGTTTCTGTTATTCATTGCTGCATAAAATTCTAATCCAATATTTAGTGGTTTAAACCATTAACTGCTTTATTCGCTTATGAATCTCTAGGGTAATCTCATCTGGTTCCCATGGTGTGGACTTCAATGGATAACTTAGTGAATAAGAATCAGCATAAATATGGTTCCTATGAGACGGAGGTCAACTGTATTCTCACTTTCCAACTTCTCCATTATCTGTGATACCAGCCACTACCCCCACCATCACCATACTCTCTTTCCCTGCTGGGTTTGAAATTTGTTGTAATATCTCACAGAGCTCATGGGTTATTCTTATGATTGCATGGTTTAAGGGTAAAAGAATACAAATCAAGAGTAAAATGATACAACTCAGTATAAGCATCTGGAAGAGGTACATGGGCAAAGGTCTGGAAGGGTCCCAGAAGCAGTCAGGGTACCTCTCAGCCAGGACAGCTCTTGGAGGAGAAAAGCTTCCAATCAGGACAGCTCTCAGAGAAGAAAAAAACATTCTGAGTCTCCTCCGGGTTCCAGAGCTTCTATCAGCCAGTCACATGCTCCTTGTATGTTACCAGGTGGGCTCCCTAGCCAGACTGGTGCCCAACACATCCTCAGGAGCAGTCAATTAGATTTGAAACCCCCTAAGGTTATTTTCCCAAAACCAAGGGCAAAGGTGAAATAAGGGAATCAATTTTACCACAAGACTGATATGTAGGAATGGCTGGAATCTCCAAAATGGCTTCACTTACGTGGTTTGCATTGGTTTCTATCTGTTGTCTTATATCTCAGCTGAGGCTGTCAACAAAGGGCTTAATTTTTGCTTGATATAGGCCTCTTCACACAGTCTCTTGCATTTCTTACAGCATGGGAACTGGGTTCCAAGAAGAAGTTTTCCCAAATGAAAGTGGACATTACAGATATCTTCCAACCTCAGATAATTAATAGTATGATATCGCACCTGATTATGTTGGTAAAACAGGTCAAAGCACCAGTCAAAATTCAAGGGGATGTGACATAAGATCTACCTCTTGAAGAGGGAACGGAAAGGTCACATTGCAGAAGTGCACGTGGAGTGGGAGATACTACTGCAGCCACCTTGACAACAGGATTTACCTCAATATCTTACTGGCCATTGTACATCATTGGGAAAGGAGGAGGTTTTCATTGAATTGTACTAGAATGATTGATTACTACTTCGGTGGAGAAAATTTGAGGAATTCAAATATATTAAACTTTAGATTTTTTGTTCTAAATCCATGGTGTTATCAAAAGACACTGTAATGAGAGTGAAAAACAATACATGATATGAAATAAGATGTTAGCAACTCATAAGACCTAACAAAAAACATGTATACCAGAAGTAGTGTAAGGCATTAGGAAAAAGAAAACAAAGAACAACAACAATAACAAAAATGCGCAAAAGAAATGAACCAAAATTTCACAAAAAGGAAATACAAATGGCCCATAATTAGATAAAAGTATGGTCGAATTACCAGCAGTTAGAGAAGTTCAGATCAAAACTACAATGAGATTCATTTTTATACCCACTGGAATGAAAACAAAAATCAGAAATTACCATATATTCACCAAGATGTAAAACAACATCCACTCTCATTCATGTGGATGGAGTATTCATTACTGTTCTTGCTCCCATGACTCTTTCTTTTTCAACTTAGTTGTGACTCAAGCTTACTCAATACAATGGAAGTAGGAGAGGTGAAGCCTCGCTCTAAGTCCATTTTTCCATGAATAATTTTTTTAATGAAAGAATTTACTATGCATAATTTGACTCCACTCAGAGATTTTATTGCCATCAAGTCAACTGCAACTCATAGTGACCCTACAGGACAGAGTAGAACTGCCCCATAGGGTTTCTAAGGAGTGGTTGGTGGATTTGAACTGCCAACCTTTTGATTACCAGTTGAGCTCTTAAGCAACTGTGCTACCAGGGCTCCAAAGATTTTAATAGGGGTGTAAAAAACATACACTTAATTTGCTCCTTATCTCAAGTCTGAATTCTATAAACTTTATAGGTTAAAGGTTTTCTGACAGGTATCTTTTCTTAGTTGAGAAAGAGAAATAGTTGTTTGTTCCAAATGTACATGCCTTTGAGTCACTGGATTTTCTTTATTCTACTGCATTTCTTCATGCAAACCAGTCAATTCTTTTCTGAGATCATCTCTTCCTGCTGAAATTTCATCAGACATAGCCAACTGTAACCAGTGCATACCACATTGCTAACATTCTGTTTTTTAAACTCTTTGATAACTAGACATTCATATATATATATTACATTAGAAGATGATTATTTTAGAAGATGACTTCACCAAATATTTCACCATTAAATTGCAAAGATTTTCAACTTTCTAATCTCCAACAAGTCTTCTTCATTGCTCATTCAGCAAACGCCTCATACAATTTTATATCCATACATTACAAAAGCAGATTACACACAAACTCACATATTCATATATATGTGGTAAACGTAAGTGGCAAAATTATAAAGTCAAAAGAGGGGATGATTAATAAATCAGTAAAGTGATTATGTCTATGGAAGAGGAAGGGTGATACTAATAAGGAAAATACAGTTTTCTTCTAGAGTATATGTTCAATCTTTTTTTCAACTTGTTTTTAAGTATGTGTAATTACAATCCTATGTTATTCTTCAAATTTAATAGATTTATTTCCATACGTTGGCTTGAATTTAAGCTATAAGATTTTGCAGTTAAAATAAATGCCAGGTATCATGATTGAGCAGTTGTTAAGTGCCATCGAGTCAGTTCTGACACATAGTGACCCTATGAGGTCATTACAACAGAACAAAACACTGCCCGGTCCTGCACTGTCCTCACAATCATTGTTATGCCTGAGCTCATTGTTGCAGACACTTTGTCAGTCCATCTCCTTGAGGTTCTCCCTCTTTTTCACTGACCCTCTACTTTACCAAGCATGATGTCCTTCTCCAGAGACTGGTCCCTCCCAGTAACATGTTCAAAGTATATGAGACATTGTCTTGCCATCTTTGCTTCTAAGGAGCATTCTAGCTGTACTTCTTCCAAGACAGATTAGTTCATTTATTTGGCAGTCCATGGAATATTCAATATTTTTTGCCAACACCATAATTCAAAGGTATCAATTCTTCTTATGTCTTCCTTACTTATTGTCCAGCTTTCCCATGCATATGAGGTGATTGAAAACCCACGGCTTGGGTTATGCAAAACTTGGTCGTCAAGGTGACATCTTTCCTTTTTAACATTTGTCTTAGGCTGGGTCCTCTAGAGAAGCAAAATCAGTAAAGTGTGTAAGTATATATATAGAGAGAGACATTTATATCGAGGAAACAGCTCACACAATTGTAGAGGCTAAAACATCCCAAGTCTGTGTGTCAGGGTAGAGGCCTCTCCCAATTCACGGAGCCACAGAGGCTGCTGAACCCAAGCTCAGGAGGTGAGAGAGGGGCTCCTACTCACAGGCTGTGAAGGTCAATGAATTCCAAGATCAGCAGACAAGACCACAAGGTTTTTCCTGATTCACGTAGCTGCAGGGGTTGGCGAACCCAAGACCAGCAGGTTGGGGAACTGGACTCTTGCTCACAGGCTGTGAAGACAGACGAATTCTAAGATCAACAGACAGCTGCTAGCTCAAGTCCCAAGTGAGACAACAAGAAGCAGCAGCTGAGTCTGGAACAAGCTAAAAACCTCGGCAAGGCAAGAAGGCAGAAAGTAACTGGTGGAAGGCAGAGAGATGAAACAGAGGAGGTGGTGAGCTGCCACAGGTCCCGCCTCCACCAGTAAGTACCACTCAGCAGATTCCATCATGGGGATGATCACATATCACATTTCAACAGGGAAGTGATCACAACATTATACAACTGCTAAAACACTGAGAATAATGGCCTAGCCAAGTTGGCATACAATCTGAACCATCACAGTCCATGCCTTGTCAACTTGGCACCTGTACACATCTCCTGAAAACATACATAATCTCTGAATAAAGATAATTACAAAGTCATACTTGCACCTAACATGATACAACTAACACGCATACAATAAAAAACGCACTAGCCCCATTTACATCTTATAAGTGAAGGAAACAAAAATATTCGATGCACAAATACAGAACAAATACTCATAACAATTACAGTCCCCATTTCTTCAACTGGTCATGTGGCCGTAACTGGTATTTAGAACTACCTTCTTCCACCACCCATTCTGTATTCCCTTTGCCCTCAGCAAGCACTTCAGCTGGTTGTGGTTCTTTGCCTGGTGGGGTGACCCAAACCTTCATTCCTGAAGGGTCTGGGTCATTAGTAGTCATGTGGGAATTAGGTTGCTGTAGTTTTCCATTGACTTTAATCACAGGGCATGGTAGTGCTAAGAGACGCCCTAAGGAATCTCCTGCATTCCAGACATACTCTTCTTTACCTTCATTATGTAATATCAGTCCAATTTCCTCTTGGTAATCAGGATCAATCACATCAGCCAGTATGGTGACTATCTTCTTTGCCTGTTAATCCAGAGGCATAAGGAGCCCAAAGTGGCCAGGTGGCATTCTTAACTTCCAGTTCAATGGAATCAGTGATGTGTCTTCAGGTGGGAGCATTCCTCCCTTTGGAACTAAGACCTCTAGGCCTGCAGAGCATAAGGTTGAGGGGACAGGAAGCAAAAATCTTGCAAGTGGGTCACTGGGGGTAATAGTGAGTGGTGCCACTCCCATTTCCACCCCTTGATTCCTGGACCCATGAGGTGATTTTGCAGCATATTTTCCCAGTGCAATACGTCATTTGATTTCTTTACTTTTACTTCTGTGGGTGTTGATTGTGGATCCAAGTAAAATGAAATCCTTGACAATTGCAAACTTTTTTTCTGTTTATCATGATGTTGCTTATTGGTCCAGTTGTGAGTATTTTTGTTTTCTTTATGTTGATGTGTAATCCATACTGAAGGCTGTGGGCTTTGATCTTTATCAGTAAGTGCTTCAAGTTCTTTTCACTTTCATCAAACAAGGTTGTGTCATCTGCATAATGCAGGCTATTAATGAGTCTTCCTCCAATCCTAAATTCTCATTCTTCTTCATGTAGTCCAGGTTCTCAGGTTACTTACTCAGCGTACACATTGAATAGGTATGGTGAAAGAACACAATGCTAATGCACACCGTTCCTGACTTTAAACTACTCCGTATTCTCTGTTCTGTTTCAACAACTTCCTCTTGATCTGAATGCAGGTTCCTCATGAGCACAATTAATTGTTCTGGCATTCCCATTCTTAGCACTGTTATCCATAATTGGTTATGATCCACACAGCCGACTGTGTTTGCGTAGTGAATAAAACACAAGTAAACATCTTTCCGGTATTCTCTGCTTTCAGTTAGAATCCATCTAATGTCAGCAGTGGTGTCCTTGGTTCCATGTCCTCTTCCGAATCCAGCTTCAATTTCTGGCAGATCTGTATCGATGTACTGCTGCAGCCACATTTGAAATGATCGTCAGAAAAATTTTGCTTGAGTGTGATATTAATGATATTGTTCAATAATTTCCAAATTCTGTTGGATCACCTTTCTTTGGAAAAGTTATAAATATGGATCTCTTCCAATTGGTTGGCCAGGTAGCTGTCTTCCAAATTTCTTGGCATAGACAAGTGAGCACTTCCAGCACTGCATCCATATGTTGAAACATCTTAACTGGTGTTCCATCAATTCCTGAAACCTTGTTTTTCACCAATGCCTTCAGTGCAGTTTGGACCTCTTCCTTTGGTACCATTGGTTCCTGATCATATGCTACCTCCTGAAATGGCTGAACATCAACCAATTCTTCTTGGTATAGTGACTCTGTATTCCTTCCATTTTCTTTTGATGCTTCTTGCATCATTTACTATTTTCCCTGTTGAATCCTTCAGAATTACAACTTGAGGCTTGGATTTTTTCTTCAGTTCTTTCAGCTTGAGAGAAACCAAGTGTGTTCTTCCCTTTTTGGTTTGCTAACTCCAGGTCTTTGCACATGTCATTATAATACTTTACTTTGTCTTCTCAAGCTGCCCTTTGAAATCTTCTGCTCAGTTCTTTTACTTCATAATTTCTTCCATTTGCTTTAGATACTTGACTTTCAAGAGCAAGTTTCAGAGTGGCTTCTGACATCCATTTTGGTCTTTTCTTTCTTTCTTGTCTTTTTCATGACCTCTTGCTTCATGTATGATGTCATTGATATCATTCCACAACTTGTCTGGACTTTGGTCATTAGTGTTTGATGCATCAAATCTATTCTTGAGATGGCCTCTAAATTCAGGTGGAATATTGTCAAATTTATACTTTGACTCTCTTGGACTTGTTCTAATTTTTTTCAGCCTCAACTTGAACTTGCATATGAGCAACGGATGGTCTGTTCTGCAGTTGGCTCCTGGTCTTGTTCTGACTGATGATGTTGAGTTTCTCCATTGTTTCTTTCCACATATGTAGTCTATCTGATTCCTGTGTATTCCATCTGGCAATTTCCATATGTATAGTTGCTGTTTATATTGGTGAAAAAAGATATTTGTAATGAAGAAGTTGTTGGACTTGCAAAATTCTATCATGCAATCTGCGGCATAGTTTCTATCACCAAGGCCATATTTTTACAACTACTGATCCTTCTTCTTTGTTTCCAACTTTTCATTCCAATCACCAGTAACCATCAATGCATCCTGATTGCATGTTTGATCAATTTCAGACTGCAGAAGTTGGTAAAAATCTTCACTTTCTTCATCTTTGGCTTTAGTGGTTGGTGTGTAAATTTGAATACTAGTCATATTAACTAGTCTTCCTTCTAGATGTATGGATATTGTCCTATCACTGACAGTATAGTACTTCAGGATAGATCTTGAAATATTCTTTTTGAAGATGAATGCAACGTCATTCCTCTTCGAGTTGTCATTCCGAGCATAGTATACCATGTGTTTGTCTGATTTAAAATGGCCAATACCAGTCCATTTCAGCACACTAACACCTAGGATAGCAATGTTTATGTGTTCCATTTCATTTTTGACGATTTCCAATTTTCCTTGATTCATACTTGGTATATTGAACATTCTGATTATTTATTAATGGATACTTGCAGCTGTTTCTTCTCATTTTGAGTCATGCCACATCAGCAAATGAAGGTCTCGAAAACTTGACTCCATCCACCTCATTAACGTCAACTCTAATTTGAGGAGGCAGCTCTTTCCCAGTTGTCTTTTGAGTGCCTTACAACATGAGGAGCTCATCTTCCAGCAATATATTAGACAGTGTTCCTCTGCTATTCATAAGGTTTTCACTGGCTAATTCTTTTCGAAAGTAGACTTCCATGTCCTTCTTCCTAGTCTGTCTTTGTCTGGAAGCTCAGCTGAAACCTGTACACCATGGGTGACCTAGTTGTTATTTGAATACCAGTGGCATAGCTTCCAGAGTCACAGTAACACACAATCCCCCACAGTATGAAAAAACTGACTGATGCATGTGGGTGATTGAACAGCCCAGGCAACTAACGTTGCTTGGAGAGGTTGACTTCCAAGAAAGAGTATTGATATCTGAGTATGTTACAGATAAGAAAACATTCCTATTGGAGAAAAAAAAGAAAAAAGAAAATTAAATGCTACTTGCAGAATATCGAAGCAAATTATAGAATCATTGGAGAAATTTAGAATACTAATGAGCATTGGGGCCTGAGGGTGAAATGACAGACAAGTTTGAAAAGAGAAAACTCATTTACCAGGAAAATATTGAAGTCACTGCAGCATTCTTGTTTTTGTTATGGTTCAAACTGATAACAGTGGTTGAAGACACTTTGTACTAAGTTCAATGTAACACAAGGTAATCAGAATGTTTTATACTATATTTCATTTATCATCATACTTAGCACTCACACATATTCACACCCACCTTCCCACTTGCATTCTTTCACTTTTATACTTCATAACTCCAGAAGGCTATGGCTGAGATCTTATACACGTTATTGAACTTTACTTATCAGACTTATGAAGCATATACAGATAAAAGAGAAAAAGCTTTGATTATTAGTTATTATTGATTATTAGACTTTGGCTAGAAAAATTCTTGTAAACATAGCAAATATTTACAGATGTGAAATAGCTTAAGTTTTCAGAGAAATAATCCTCTAATATTTGAATAAAATAATTAAACCACTGGTCTTAGTGCATGATTCTTTAACTAGCACTATTTCAGAAGAGCACATGAAGAAAGCTGGGGATATAAATATAATGCTAAAAATATTTCAAGAACAGGTTAAGTAAGAATCTCTAAATCTATAATTCATCACATGAAAAATAATTTCTCTCAGGACTAAGAGTAAAAATTTGTTCTGTCAAATTCAGCTCTTGTATTCAAAGTACAGCAACAGTTGTACTAAGTGCTGTCAAATATAAAATGTTTCCTTTATTTCCTTTACATTGTGACTTTTGAAGATTTGGAAAGAATAACTTGCTTTGAGAAAAACAAACAGAGAGGCAAACAGAAGGCTTTCAGGCATAACAATAAAGTTAGAATTAGTTCTTTCTCCAATGCACTCTTAGTCATATAAGGCAATTTAAGTCTTTTCACTGGTGCAGATTGATATCCATGAAAATATCAGCATTAGGATAACCCTGAAAGGGCCAAAATTAAAAAAGACAACCCAAAGTCCAGTATAAATTGAATGGATAAATGAATAATGGCAGATTTATAAAACAGAATAATACACTGAAAGTAAGTCATTTACACCTTGACAATAATCATGGATTGTGTAGCCCTATGGGTTTTGACAAATGCATAATTTCATGTGATCACATACAGTATCATACAGAATAGCTTCCCTGCCCTAAAAATACCATGGGCTCCACTAATTCTTCCCTTCTTCCTCCCTTTGAAACTCTGATAACCACTGATCTTTTCACAGTCTGTATAGTTTTGTCTTCTCCAGAGCCATCACTGAAGTTTTAAAGTTGCCTCCATGTAACATGATCCAGCAGTTACAGTTTCAACTACAAAGGCACTCACTCTGTTACCAATGGGTGATTATTTACTGCTGTGCCTAGGTGCAAAGCAGCAACATCTCTAGCTTTCATTTTTCATCCTCTGGTCCTCAAGCCAGGCCATGTGCTTCTTTTCATTACCTGTAAGCTTTGAACTAAATGAGAAAAATTGTCATATTCCCTATGCAACAGAGATTTAATATACAATGCAACAAATATACAACAAAGAAACAAAAAAGTTTTTTGTATGATTATGCAATGTGGTCAACCAAAGAATTTCAGGAATTAGTCTCCTGCTTTCAATTTCCAATTCTATAATTATAACTACTACTACCATCAGTTGCCATAGATTCTAACCCCAAGTGTTTCAGAGAACTGTGCTCCATACAGTTTTCATGGCTGTAACGTTTTAGAAATAGATGACCAGGCCTTTCTTCCAAAGTGCCTCTGGATGGGTTCAAACACCAACCTTTTTGTTAGCAGCTGATTGCTTAACTGTTTGTGCTACCAGGGAATGGGTATAAACGTGAGAATGTTATTTACCACCTCCATACCTTGCCTCCACCGCATGTCTGTCAGTGTGTCAGACTCCATACCTATTCAATCTGTATGCTGAGCAAACAATCCGAGAAGCTGGACTATATAAAGAAGAGCAGGGCATCAGGATTGGAGGAAGACTCATTAACAATCTGACTTATGTAGATGACACAACCTTGTTTGCTGAAAGTGAAGGGGACTTGAAACACTTACTGATGAAAATCAAAGACCACAGCCTTCATTATGGATTACACCTCAACATAAAGAAAACAAAAATCTTCACAACTGGGCCAATAAGCAACATCATAATAAACAGAGAAAAGATTAAAGTTTTCACGGATTTCATTTTCTTTGGATTCATAATCAACACCCATTGAAGCAGCAGTCAAGAAATCAAAAGATACATTGCACTGGGCAAATCTGATGCAAAAGACCTCTTTGAAGTGTTGAAAAGCACAGATATCACCTAGAAGACTAAGGTGCCCCTGACCCAAGCCATGGTATTTTTAATTGCATCATATGCATGCCAAAGCTGGACAATGAATATGGAAGACTGAAGAAGAATTGACGCCTTTGAATTACGGTGTTGGCAAAGGATATTGAATATACCATGGACTGCCAAAAGAACAAACAAATCTGTCTTAGAAGTACAACCAGAATGCTCCTTAGAAGCAAGGATGACGAGACTACATCTTACATACTTTGGACATGTTGTCAGGAGCTATCAGTCCCTGGAGAAGGACATTATGCTTGGTAAAGTACAGGGTCAGTGAAAAAGAGGAAGACCCTCAACGAGATGGGTTGACATAGTGGCTTGAGAGTAACAATGATTGTGAGCATGGTGCAGGACTGGGCAGTGTTTCGTTCCATGGTGCATAGGGTTGCTATGAGTCGGAACCGACTCTAAGGCACCTAACAACAACCACAATATGCCTTGCTTATCTCATGTGTAAGAGAGTGTCCAAGAGCTTTTTCTCCATGTGCTTACAATGCAGCTGGCACTCTTCAGAGACCTGTACATGTTTTAACTCATTTAATCTTCATGGATTTATCATGAGAGAGATACTATTTGTATCCTTTTTTTTTTAAAGTGGAAGAATATGAGTTATAATTTGGTGAGATGAGTTTCTCAAAGCTATAGAACTAAACTTCGGTAGGACTGGGATGAGACCTCTGGGGCATCTGTTCAGAAGGTTTTTTTGCATCCTGCATGGGAGACTGTTCTTATTTAGCAAATCTGACTGCTTTATGGTCTGTACAAGGAGAAGTCTCCAGACCTCTGAAGCAGACCCTGCTTTAGAACTCCTCTGAGGAGAGCACTGGAGAAGGCTATGTGGTTATGAATGCCCACTTACAATTGTCTTTCACTCTCCTAAAGAACTCAGCCACTACCTGTCTGTCCATTTGTTGTGCTGTGCTGGCATGCATTTTGCTATGATGCTGGAAGCTATGCCAACGTATTTCAAATACCAGCAGGGTCAACCATGGTTAACAGGTTTCAGCACACCTTCCAGACTATGACAGACCAGGAAGAAAGGCCTGACAATCTACTTCTGAAAATTAGCCAATGAAAACCTTATGGCTCACAAAAAAACATTGTCCAATGTCATGCTGAGAGATGAGCCTCCAAGTTTGGAAGGCACTACACAATGTCCGCAACAATGGATTCAAACATGCCAACAATCATGAAGGTGGCACAGGACCATGCAGTATTTTGTTTTGTTGTATATGGAATCACCATAATTCGGACCTGCCTAGATGGCAGTGAACAACAGGGAAACGAAATGTCCTGCCTTGTTTGGTTCAAGTCAAACACAGGACCGTATCTGTTAAACCTAAGTTGTTTTTTTTTTTTGTTCTTGTTGTTTGTTTGTTTTAGCTTAATTTTCCCTCTTGGGCATCCCATGGACTCTATACCAATTCCAATTATTTATTTATTTATTTTTAAATTTCTAGTCAGGCTTGTTTGTGAATCCCTCTCTAGCTTGGCTACTTTGCAGTAAATGATACGAGGATAATCAAAATTGAAAGTTTCATTGCTTAACAATCATGTGGGACCCCAAGCCTTTTCTAGCCTGAGAGCACTGGTGTGATATACTGTGTTCTTTGGGAGGGGGCTTCAGGGACCTTTTCTTCCATAATATGTTTAGCTTATCTCCCCAGGTCCTCTATTGTGTAGCAGCACTAATTAGGCCTTGCAAAGGGATGTACATACAGGAAGCTTCCACAGAGAATGTGTATTAGAACAATCCAGGGAGATGTGTTTCCCTTCAGATCATCTCATATGTCCGTATTTTGTTGGCCAGGATGATAAAACTTGCCAATCAGTAGACCTTATAAATACAGGTTGAGCAACAATAAATCCCATAGTTTAGAAAGGGAAGTGATTGATTTCTGGCAAAGTATTACTTCAAGCTACAATATATATTTTTTTTTCTAGCAGAGTTGGACTGTAACATTTTCCTTTCTGTTTTAAGCTTAGAACCTGAAACTAAATTTTTCCTCTTTTCTTATGCACTAAACTACAGTTGTATTTGCTTCTCTTAAAGCATCACCTTCACGTGACACAAAGATTGTTGCTGTTGTTAGCGCTGTTGAGTCAGTTCTGACACATAGTGACCCTATGTACAACAGAACGAAACACTGTCCAGTCCTGCCCTATCCTCACAATCATTATGCTTGAGCCCATCTTTGCAGCCACTGTGTCAGTCCATCTCGTTGAGGATCTTCCTCTTTTTCGCTGACCCTCTACTTTATCAAGACTTAAAAAAAAAAAAAAGGAATTCAGCATACATGGACAGTATCTCATTGCTGAAGTCCCTGAGTAGTGCAAGTAGTTAACATGATCCACTGCTAACCAAAATGTTGGAGGTTCAAGTCTATCCAGAGGCACCTTGGAGGGAAGATTTGGCAATTTACTTGAGAAAAATTAGCCATGGAAAATCCTGTGGAGTAGACGCTAGACTTTCTGGCTCCATGGAGGCTGGATGAACCCCTGAAATTATTGTCCTGAGATAATCATTAAACGTTAGACCAAAAATATCCCCCCAAATCTTCTCAATACCAAATAATAGTATAGATTATCTAGTAAAAAATGTCAGCCTTGGGCATTATGCTCTTTTCAGAACTATTGATATGGCATCAAATTGACAACAGCAAGTAGAAAGATTGGATAGGAACCATAGGGGGTAGTAAGTTTATGTTAATGGTAGAGGAATAACACAGAAAAGAGAATAAGAATGGTTATCTAACTCAAAGAATGTAGTCAATGACACTTAATTGTATATGTAGAAACTGTTGAATTGGTGTATATTTTTCTGTGTATATTCACAACAGCAAAAACAAAATAAATAAAGAAAACCCTACGGAGCATAGTTCTATTCTAACACCCACGGAGTCATTATGAGTCAGAGCTGACTCCACAGCAACTGATATCTCATTGCTACTGTGGAATTAAGGAAGGAACATGGATAGTGTTTGGCCTAAAGAAGAAACTAAATAAAAAATATTTTTCAACTGTTCTTCAAAGTTTTTTAGATACAGATTTTAAGGCATAGAAATAATAAGAATCCTAACAGTCAGCCAATTGTAGATTGTAGTCTCTCTTCTCTGCCTAGCATGGTGCCCGATACATAATGCTTGACCAAAAGGGAAAGAATCCTTTCACTTTTCTTCCTTGTGTCTATTCAACAAATAATTCATTTAGCATATGCAGCTTGTTTGGAGATATGTTAAATGAAATGTATAAAATGATGAGTAAAGAACAGATTTTTCCCTTTATATACAACACTATCTAGTGGCTGCTGTGTTTATTGAAACACTATTTACTAGTGCTCACAAAGTAGTAAAAGAGCTACTAACTTTGTGTAGAACAACTGAAAAATACTTTCTGAGGGAAGTGATATTTAAAATAGGTCTTAGAGGTTGATTGGAAATGTATGAACCAGAGAAGACAAATAAGATTATTCCAGGAAGAGGGAACAACAAAAGCAAAAGTTCAAACAGATGAACTTCTGCCTGCCCCCATGTGATTATTTGCAACCTCAAAGATGTTTTCAGATTAATTTTTGATGTTAGGAGTGTATTAATATTTTGATCACATTTTATACATTTGTATATTTCAGTAGTAATGAAATGTTCAATCAATGTGCTATAAACCTACCAATACTCTATCTAACTGCACTCACTGCGTTATTACAAGACTTAATGAAAAATTAAGCTTTCAAGAAAAAAAATTACTATAGATTTCATAAGATGTATTTGATAGCTTAATACACTAACTTAAGCTATTCATTTTCTGTAATGTAAAATAGAAATTTTAGGACAAGTCACTAATGATAATTAAGAGAATCATAATTTTAATAGATTGATTAAGCATGAACTTTTATG
Organism: Dugong dugon; assembly: GCA_030035585.1. Taxonomy (NCBI): domain Eukaryota; kingdom Metazoa; phylum Chordata; class Mammalia; order Sirenia; family Dugongidae; genus Dugong; species Dugong dugon. The sequence continues at coordinate 34,631,035 of CM057460.1, read as the reverse complement.
CCTACACACATACACACACACATACACATCACACTCAAACACTACATAAACACCAAGGGAATATAGGGAATGTAATCTAGATTAAAGAGTGAAGCATAGGAGTCAGTCACATCATAAATATAAACGTTCTAAATAATTCATTTTTGTCTAATAGTATCTCAGTTTTTATGTGCTATGGATAAAATTGTGTTCCCACAAAAGATATATTGAAGTCCTAACTCATCTGCCTATGAATGTGGCCTTGATTGGGGTAAAAGGGTCTTTTCTTGATGATATTATCAGGTAAGTCATAACAGAGTAGGGTGGTCCTAGTCTTAACCCCTTCTAAGTGGTGTCTTATAAAAAGGAGAGTAACACATACAAGGGAAAAATGCCATGTGACTATGTATCTACAAATAGCAAAAGAAAGCTATAGATAGCGAGCAGTCACCAGAAACTAGGAGAAAGGCATGGACGAATTCCTCTCTCAAAGTCCCCACAAGATCAACACTGCCAAGACCCTGATTTGGACTTCTAGCCTTGAGAACTGTGGGAAAATAAATTTCTCTTCTGTAAAGCAATCCACCTTGTGGTATTTTGCTATGGCAGCTACAGGAAACTATGACACTATATTATTAGGTGGATATAATGCTAGGTAAAGCAGAGGGCCAGAGAAAAAGAGGAAGACGCTCAATAAGATGGATTGACAAAGTGACTGCAAGAATAGGCTGAAACATAGCAACAATTGTGAGGATGGTGCAGGAACGGGCAGTGTTTTCTTCTCTTGTACGTAGGGTCGCTGTGAATCGAAATCTACTTGACAGCACCTAACAACAGCCCAAATAATGAACTGGAAATCTCCACTTGTTTGTGATTTGTAAGTAAAATACAAAAGTTATCTCTAAAGATTTATAGAAAACTGCTAAAATATTAACCATCTTATGTAATACCACCAACAACAAAACTGGAATGCAAGACGTAAGTTCCAACCAAATTTGACATTTATATTCTATTCAATATTATAAACCTTAGTTTTCTTACTTGTGGAAGGAGAGGATATTCAAACTTTTTTCGGGTCAGAGAACTCATTTGAGAATATAAAAAGTTAAAGACATTGTCCCCTCTAATCATTCCCGTATTCTCTTTAAATTTACCTTTTTTTTAAATTTTCTTTTCTTCCAACAATATTTTTAGCATTTAGGGAGCCAGGATTACTGAATCAATAATTTTCAAACCACAGAAAGTCCTGTCTTATACTGGTAATTTGACTGGGAAAATATTTTCTTTAGTTTTTGCTGTCATTGATGGATGATGGGGTGACAGTGGGGGAATGGAGACTGGGGAATGAACAATGATTCAATAGTCCTCAAGACACGCAGAATTCCACTATTTTTTTTCAGGAAGAAATAGTTTTAAATAAATCCTATTGTTTAGAGACTATTCAGTTAAGTTTTCTTTTAAGCAAACATATATTAGGAAACTTCTGTGTACCAGAGACTTCTCCACATGCTGGGGATGGTACATAAAATGCAACTGGGTTAAGGTCTTCTGAGACGGAAAGGAAGAGATAAGGATGGGTACAGAGATGGATAAGTCTGTGGATACAATAGATATCAGCTTCTTACCTCCTCCTCCCTTAACAAATAATAATACTGGGTTTTCATGGATATGCCTCAAAACACTAAGACATATAGACTGTGTGGCAAACTGTCCTAAAGCTGGGCTGAGATCAGAGTTCTTGTATCAACACTGATCTTTCCGGGATGTGTGACTATAGGCAGAACTCTTAGCCTCTCTGATCTTCAGTTTGTTCCTAGGGAAACAGGAGTAGTCATGTTGCTCCTCCCAGCTGTCTTGAAGAACAAAGGAAATAACTTGAGTAAAAGCACTTTGAAATCTCTAAGTATGTAAATACAAGTAAGTTATTACTATACTTCCTGGAAATTGTTTTATAAATGAATTCAGATATTTCAACGATCATCTGATGAAACACAGCCCAGCAGTTTCATTCTGGGTATTTCAACGTGATATTAATAGACATGTTTTGATTTACACATTATATGCGGAGCTTTGGGGCTGTTTAAATGGATCCAATCGTACCTCAAATAAGTGACACTGACTAAGGGCAGATACTTTTATGTTTAGCAAGTTTATTTAAAGACATGTCATTAAAAGACCCTTCTGGTGTGATCGTTGACCTGTGATGTTCTCAAACTCTACAGTTTAGTCTAGGTACTGCAAAAATTTTAATGTTGTGTCATTTTGTTTGCCTGAGTTATTCTGCAGAAATCCCTTCTGGTAGTCCAACATCACAAGAAATGATCTTGTTTTCCTAAGCAAAAAGAACAGAGCCATGGCTGGCCAGCCTTTACAAGTGCAAACAACATTTCTTCCTAAAGGACCTGCTGTTACACATCAGCACCAACTGGCTTTGACACAGACAATGACAGCAATTTTCTTTCTTTCTTTCTTTTTTTAGTGTTATTCCTGTCTAGTATGTAAAAGGAGAGTAATGAATTCTATACAGACAACATTAATTTATGGTATGCAGACAAGCACTTGCTTCCTTAACCTCCAGACTCAGGAATCGTAAATATTACTGTGGAAGGTAAGAGGAACAAGGAGCTGCTACAGACAGAGAAAACCACAGAAAGTACTTCATTTGGAAGGTATTCACTATCATAGAGTGCTGGATGCAAAGCAGAAAGTGAGATATGTGCACAAAGAAAACCAGTTACAAAGGACTTGCTCATCTTTTTATCAGAACCTTGCTTCCATTTCTTTTCTGTCATTTCTCTAATCTCTTTTGATTTATGAGCATAAAATCTGATCTTTCGAAATTTCCGCACTCTGTTTATATATACAAACCTATGTCAAATTTGCAGCACCCCCTTAAAAATGTATAAATTTAAATATTTCCACTGGTTCTGTTTTGAGCTTCTAGTGATCGCCTCTGCAGATTTTGCAATTTTATTCTCTGAAAATATTTTTGTATGATATTTTCTGTGATATTTCCAATATTAATCTTAGTCAAGGGGCCAAGTCACCTTCCATTAATGAAGCTTTATGCAGATAGTATTCTATGAATATCACAAACTTGCTGAGACCTAAATTGTCCCCAAATCAAAGTACTGACCTAAATTGGCCCCAAATCAAAGTAGTAGCCTTTCCTCAGGTTTCCAGTCTTTCATCAGTCTGCTTCTGCCTTTATCACCACCAAGGCCAGATTAAGGCCTGTGAGGCCCCTAAACACTGATAATCGGTGGTGCCCCCTCCTCTACTTACTTACGCATTTGAATGGGATATTGAGTTACATATATACATGTATATCTATGTGTGTGTGTGTCTTAGCTATCCATGGTGTAACTTCTTTTTAAATGTGACTATAATAGTAGTGATAGAATGCAAAAGTGGCATATGCCTAATACCACGTTTATTGGCATATATAGACTAATATCAAGCACTGTGTCCCACGCAACAGAAAATAAAAGATGAAACTCACTTGATACATAAATTAAAACTTTTTGTGTTAGATAAATATTAATGGTTCCAGTATTTTTGGATGTTTGCTATGTTAGTATTATGTTAAATTATTACCCATGTTAACATTATATTCAATATATGCTAGACTGCATCCACATGCATGCCAAATGTATTTTAAAGTTAAAGTTATAAACATTATTGTTTACAAAAGTTAGCACATAACATTGTACGTAAGTGCTATATAGTTAAAAAGTAACTTAATTGAATTCATTGCAAAAGCAGACTTATTTGAGTTCCCTCACTTTTGTGCATCATCTGGGACTGGAGTTCGCATTAATTGTGTTTGTAACATGGCAGAGAGCACTGCTGGCCCTCCTAGTTGGAGTTGCTGGATCAGCAGATGTGGATGTACAAGATGGTTCTCTCAAAATGAATCAGAGATCAGTTATCTATTAATATACTCTATTCTTGCCCACTAACCATTCGTATTGGATCCAGGTGCATACTGGGTGAACGTAGCAAGAGTTAAACTCAACAGCCCACCCCTACAACTTGTTTGTTACAGAGAAATAGCATACTGCCAAGGGACCCACTAAGATAAGGCATTTCAATGACAGGAGAGGGGACCATAGGAGGCAGATGTCAATGAAGGTGTTGAAATGGTAGGAGCCTCATTGCTTAAACAATCTTTCGCACAAGCACCCTCTTGACCCTGCATGAACTTTATTTCTGGATGACATATTTTCACACGCTGTAGCTGGTATCAATTTCATTTAGTACCCTGCCAGTTCCCTTCCACTGTGAAGCTTTCTTTTCCTTGTGTCCTGTCTGCTTGGCATCTATGTGTCTTTGCTTTGGACAACTTGTGCCCTTGTTTTGTTGATGCCCTAAGCACGTCCCTGATCATCACTCTCTGGGGGAGCTCAGATCTCCTGCTCCCAAACTGAATTAGATATCTCTTCATCAAAGCTCCGCTACTTCTTTGGTCCTTTTATTATAATCTCATTCTTCTGTCAGTTATTTCCCTCTTAATGAAAATAACCCTATTCTTTCTGAGTTCTGAAGTCCTTCTTCTATCTCTTCTGTCTTCCTTATTCCAAAACTCTCGTAACATTCTCTTTCTAGTCATTTTAAACATCCAAATGCTGATAGAGGCAGAAAATTTAAACAATTCCTTCTTTTACACTGAAATAAACAAGTATCAATTTTCCCTCCTATGAAACAGGGAATGTGATTTTTATTAGAAAGTTGTGGTAGTAATAAAATTCCTCTTGTAAGAATTTCAACACTGTCTGTGTTGTTATTACTGCCATTATTGATAAACATGGATCTGATGGCCTCTATAAAAATAGATTTATTTCCTTCATGGCAGCAGAAAATAAATAAGGAAATGCCCTTATGCCTCTTTTCTCAAGCAACTCCAGTCTATGGGAAAGTCTTGGTAATATATTACTAAGGCAGACATCAGTGAATATCTGTTGCTCCGAATGTCTTCTGGACTGTTTTTTGGGTTGTTCCAAGTCTTCTTGAGATGACACAATTTAGTCACTGCCTTGTTACTCTAATTGTAATATCTTCATCATGCTATATACCCTCAGACACTTATGTGAAATGGGAAGTAAAACATCCACACATTACTTTTGAATACGCCTATCTGCTTAAGAAGGGTTTAAAGCTTTCTCTTTACTTGACAAAACTCATTTTATCTCTACATCCATTGTCACAATGTTTACCCCATTTCTTATAAATACCCTACCCCCTTTCCCTAAAAGTAGTTACAGAAAATTTAAAATAAAATGCTTTATTTCCTTATGACTGACGTTGCACATGTCTTCTGGGATAACTTCATACTTCCAGTACAAGAAACAATTATTTTTCCTAACTTTATCTGCTTGGTTCATGCAAATTTAGAATGAACACTGGAGACTTAAAAGATTATTTATTAGATTTGTGGACAAAGTAATGTAAAGAAAAAATGATATCTAACTTCACATCTTCTTTTCTCCCTACCCTCTCTGCATCCTCTGCATAGCTGGGAATCTCCTGATACCTTCTCTTTATCCTGGTCATAAGCTAGAATACTGACATACGTCTAGTGTTATCTTTGGGAATGATGTGACTTAGAGAGGTCACAGTGTTACTCTATTTTCTTAGAACTTAACCTTGGCTCAGCCGTGCAGATTTTTAATTTTTTCCTCTCAGCAAGAACTAGAGAAGAATGGATGAGTCTCAGGTCATCCTCATAGACTTACATGCAATGTCATCAATGTCAGCTCTGTTCTATGGCTAAGACCAGTATTTATGCATAACAGTGAAACTAAATTCCTGGTAGTCATTTTCCCCCAAACCAAGCAGGAGACTTATCTTTCTAATTACCCCAATGACAGTCTCTCAGTTCAATTTCTTGCATGCACTCATGCAACCAACTATTCTCTTTTTCCATGAATCTATAGTCTTTTTTTTGATCCTGCTGTCGCATTGATCATTCATCCAACTAGATGGAGTACAAGCTCACTAGTGTAGTGAGAAAAGTCCACTTTACTTTGACACTGACTGACTTTTTTAACAATACCCTACCAGTAACCCATAGGAATCCCAGAACACTTAATTTTGCTCATGAGGAACCTGTGTATGGACTAAGAGGCAGTCATTCAAACAGAACAAAGGAATACCGCATGGTTTAAAGTCAGGAAAGGTGTGCATCAGGGTTGTATCCTTTCACCATATTTGTTTAAACTGCGTGCTGAGCAAGTAATCTGAGAAGCTGGACTAAATGAAGAAGAATGGGGCATAAGGATTGGAGGAAGACTCATTAACAACCTGCATTATGCAGATGACACAACTTTGCTTGCTGAAAGTGAAGAGGATTTGAAACACTTATTAATGAAGATTCAAGACCACATAGGGTTGCTACGAATGGGAACTGATTCAGTAGTACCTAACACAGCAACAACCAACAACTCAAGCTTTCATGACTGATTTATAATCACCAAATATGCACTAATTCACATATTTCTCTCTGTCTGGAATATGTTTCTTCAATATGACCATTTAGTGACCTCTTTCTTCCCTTCAAGATTTGCTTTAGTTATTATTTGTTCTGCAAAATCTTCCCAAAATTCTACATTTCTATCCTATGTGAAGTAAGCAGATCACCTAACTCCACACAAATGTAAACCAGAACATAATTATAACTTTCATACTATTCTATTGTGTCGTAGATTGAATTCTGTCCCCTAAAAATATTTGCCGACTTGGCTGGGTCATGATTCCCAGTATTGTATGATTGTGTAATCTGATGTGATTTCCTTATGTGTTGTAAACTTTATCACTATGATGAGGTTATATGTGATCTCCTTATGTGTTGTAAATTCTATCACTATGATGAGGTTATACTGATTAGGTTTACAAGATTAGGGTCTGAATCCAATCTGTTTTGAGATACAAAAGACAGAAGCAAGCAGAGACACACGGGAATTTCATACCACCAAGAGAGCAGTGCCGGGAGCAGAGCATGTCCTTTGGACATGAAGTTCCTGCTCAGAGAAGCTCCCAGACCAAAGGAAGATTGATGACACAGACCTTCCACCAGAGCCAATGGAGAAGGTGCTCCCCCAGAGCTGACTCCCTGAGTTTGGACTTGTAGCCTACTGGACTGTGAGAGAATAAATTTCTCTTTGTTAAAGCCATCCACTTGTGATATTTCTGTTGTAGTAGCACTAGATGACTAAGACATATTGTAATTGTTTGTGTACTACAGCAATACATATTTTTTGCAATCAATAAAGAGGAATTTCTTTTTTTTAAATCATTATATGCACAATTTAATATAGTTCCTGGAGCATTAGGATTACTCAGTAAATCTTCTTTGAATTTAGGGAAGATAGATTATCAGTTACACAAAAAATTGGTGTATCAGTCTGGAGTTGCTAGGTGGCGCAAATGGTAAATGTGGTCTTCTGCTGACCAAAAGATTGGAGATTCGAGTCCATCTAGAGGCTCCTTGGGAAAAAAAAGAGCCTGGCAAACTATTTCTGATAAATCAGCCATTAAAAATCCTATGGAGCATAGTTCTACTCTGACACACACGCGGTCACCACATATTGGAAACTACTCAGCAGTAACTTGGTTGGTATGTAGTTGTTGTTTCTAGGTGCTGTCGAGATGGTTCCCACTCATAGTGACCCTAGATACAACAGAACAAACCACTGCCCAGTCCTGAGTCATCCTCACAATCATTGCTATACTTGAGCCTATCTTTGCAGCCACTGTTTCAATCCATCTCATTTTGGGTCTTCCTCTTTTTCACTGACTCTGTACTTTACCAAGCATAATGTACTTTTCCAGGGGCTGATCCTTGCTGATAACAAGTCCAATAGAAGACATGATCAGTGAAATTGAATGCAAATACTTGGATACCACTTTGTTTGAGGAAAAATCAGAGAAAAGAACTAAGAAAAATGAAGAAACTCTGATAACGATGTGGAATACCATCCAAAGCAAAAATTTGCTAGTGATCAGAGTTCAAGAACAGGGGGAGAAAATGGAAAACTCAGAGGATCACTGAAGAAACTGCTGACAGTAAACTTCCGTAATATCATGGAAGAAGAAAAGCTGACCATCCAAAAAACTCAAAGAACCCCATATAGGATAGACCCCAAAAGAAAATCACCAAGGCATATTATAATCACATTCGCTAAAACAAAAGACAAAGAAAGAATCCTGAGAGCAGCTTGAGAAAAATGAAAAGTCACTTACAGAGGGGAAACAATAAGACTAAGCTCTAATTACTCCGTATAAACTATACACTCAAACAAACAATGGGGTAACATATATAAAACCTTGAAAGAAAAAAAAATTGCCAACCAAGAATAATATATCCTTTAAAACTCTCACTCAAATATGATGATGAAATTAAGACATTTCAAGATAAACAGAAATTAAGGGAATAGGTAAAAACCAAACCAAACTCACAAGAACTATTAAAGGGAGTCCTCTGGATAGAGAAAAAACAGCATCAGACAACAGCCTGAATCTAGGATGCAAGACTGCATCAGCCACATACCTACCTAGGTAATGAACTCTCAAGGATAAAACAAAATTAAAAGATTTACAACAGGGAACCAGAGAAGTTAATCTGTAAATGACAATATCAGAACAATAAAGGAGGGAGTAAACAGTGTAGGTAGAGAACTTTCAAATGGTGAAGAAGTCAAGGTGATACTAAGAAATAAAAGACTGGTTCAAACTTAGGAAGATAAGGGTAAATTTCAAAGTAACCACAAAGAATATTAACAAACTTACTTATCAAAATAAAGAAAAAAAAAAAGTCTCAATAAACACAAAATCTACAAAAACAAAAGAAACAAAAAAAATCCATAAGCAAAAGGAATTCAGCACAGGAGAGTGAGAGGAACAAAGAAAACATCAGCATCAGAAATAAGAGCACTACAAAATGACAGCAATCAACTCATAGCTATCAATAATTACACTGAACGTAAATGGCCTAAATGCACCCATAATTAGACAGAGAGTGACAGAATGGATAAAAATACCAGGACCCATCAGTATGCTGCCTACAAGAGACACACCTTAGAAACAAAGAAAAAAATTTGTTAAATATCAAAGAATAAAATATATATATGTATATATCAAGCAAACAGCTACCAAAAAAGATAAGGAGTGGCAATACTAGTCTCAGATAAAAAAGACTTTAAAACAAAATCCACCATAAAAGACAAAGATGGGCATTATATAATAATTAAAGGGACAATCCATCATGAAGACATAAACATAATAAATGTATAGACATCCAATGGCAGGGCTTCAAAATACATAAAACAAACTCTAACAACACTGAAAAGAGAAATTAACAGTTCCACGATAATGGTAGGAGACTTCAACACACCACTCTTGGTAAAGGACAGAATTTCTAGAAAGAAAATCAGTAAAGATACAGAAGATCTAAAGGCCACAATCAGCCAACTTGACCTCACAGACATATACAGAACACTCCATCTAACAGCTGCAAAGTACACATTCTTTTCCAATGCACATGGAATGTTCTCCAGAATAGACCACATCTTAGGCCACAGAGCAATCCTCAACAAGATCCAAAACGTTGAGATAATTCAAAGTATCTTCTCTGACCACAATGCCATCAAGGTAGAAATTAACAACAGAAAGAGTAAGGAAAAAAAAAAAATCAATTACATGGAAACTGAATAACACTCTGCTTACACATCACTGGGTAATAGAAGAAATCAGAGATGGAATCAAAAAATTCCTAGAATCAAACAAGAAAGAAAACGCATCATACCAAAACCTTTGGGACACAGCAAAGGCAGTGCTCAGGGGTCACTTTATAACAGTAGATGCAAACATCAAAAAAGAAGACAGGGACAAAATCAAAACATTAGCTACACAACTCAAACAAAGATAAAGAGAACAGCAAAAGAAACCCACAGCTACCAGAAGAAAGGAAATAATAAAAATCAGAACAGAAATAAATGAAAAAAGAATAGAAAAACAGTAGAAAGAATCAACACCACCAAAAGCTGGTTCTTTGAAAGGGATGAACCAAATCAACAAACCATTGGGCAAATTGACAAAATAAAAACAGGAGAGGACATGAATCACCCAAACAAGAAATGAAATGGCGGACGTTACAACAGACCCAAATGAAGTAAAGAGGATCGTAACAGAGTACTATGAAAAACTATACTCCAAAAAGTTGAAAACCTAGAGGAAATGGACAAATTTCTAACAACACAAACTATCCAAACTAACACAAACTGAAACTGAAAATCTGAACAGACCCATAACAGGAGAAGATATTGAAAAGGTAATTAACTCCCAACAACAACAACAAAAGCCCTGGCCCAGATGGCTTTACTGGATAATTCTACCAAACACTCACAGAAGAGCTTACACCACTACGCAAACTGTTTCAGAACATAAAAAGTAAGGGATACTTCTGAATTTATTCTATGAAGCCAGCATAATCCTGACACCAAAACCAGGAAAAACACCACAAAAAAAGAAATTTACAGACCAATATCTCTCATGAATATAGATGTAAAAATTCTCAATAAAATTCCAGCCAATAGAATTCAGCATCATATCAAAAAAAAAAAAAAAAAAAAATACACCATGACCAAGTGGGATTCATACCAGGTATGCAAGCATGGTTCAACATTAGAAAATCAATCAACATAATCTGCCACATAAATAAAAGAATCACATGGTCATCTCAATCAATGCAGAAGAGCCATTGGACATAGTCGAATACACATTCTTGATAAAAACTTTCAGTAAAATAGATATAGAAGGGAAATTTCTCAACATAATAAAGGGCATCTATACAAAACTAACAACCAACATCATTCTTAATGGAGAGAGGCTGAAAATATTCCCCTTAAGAACAGGAACAAGACAAGGATGCCCTTTATTACCACTCTTTTTTAACATTGTGCTGGAAGTCCTAGCTAGAGCAATAAGGGAAGAAAAAGAAACAAAGGGCATCCAAATTGGTAACAAAGAATTAAAACTGTCCCTATTTGTGGATGATATGATACTATATAAAGAATACATGAAAAAATCCATGAGAAAACTACTGGAACTAATAAAAAGATTCAGTGGAGTAGCAGGATATTAAGATTAACACCAAAAAATCAGTTGGATTCCTATACACTAATAAAGAGAACTATGAAAAGGAAATCAGGAAAACAACACCATTTGTTATAGCCACTAAAAAAATAAAATACTTAAGAATAAATCCAATTAGTGATGTAAAAACCTATACAAAAAAAAAAAAAAAAAAAAACACTACTGCAAGAAGCTGAAAGAGAACTACATAAATGGAAAAATATACCATGCTTAGGGTAGGTAGACTCAACATTGTGAAAATGTCATTTCTACCAAAAGCAATCTACAAATACAACGCAATCCCGATCCAAATACCAAGAGCACTCTTTAAAGAGATGGAAAAACCAACCATTAACCTTATATGGAAAGGGAAGAGGACCCAGACTAGAAAAGCACTATTGAAGAAAAAAAAAGTAGGAGGACTCGCACAACCTGACCTAAGAACCTGCTATACAGCTACGATGGTCAAAACAGCCTGGTACGGGTACAATGACAGATACACTGACCAACGGAACAGGAATGAGGATCCAGATATAAATCCATTCACCCATGGTCACCTGATCCTTGACAAGTGCCCAAAGTCCATCAAATGGGGAAAAGACAGTCTTTTTAATAAACTGGATGTCCATGTGCAAAAAAATGAAACAGGACCCATAGCTCACACCATATACAAAAGCTAATTCAAAATGGATTGAAGAAGTAAATATAAAACCAGAAAGCATGAAGATCATAGAAGAAAACAATAGGACCAACATTAGAAGTCCTAATACATGGCATTAACAGGTTACAAACCATAACTAACAACACACAAACTCCAGAAGATAAGCTAGATAACTGAGATGTTCTAAAAATTAAACACTTAGGCTCACCAAAAGACTTCACTAAAAGAGTAAAAAGAAAACCTACAGACGGGGAAAAAGTTTTTGCTGTGACAAATCTGACAAAGGTCTAATGTCTAAAATCTACAGGAAAATCCAACACCTGTACAACAAAAAGACAAATAATCCAGTTAGAAAATGGCAAAGGATATGAACAGATTTTTCACCAAAGAAGATATTCAAGAGGCTAACAGACATGTCAGGAAATTCTCACGATCATAGCTATAAGAGAAATGCAAATCAAAATCACAATGGGAAACCATCTCACTCGGACAGTACTGGCATGAATCAAAAAAAACAGAAAATAACAAATCTTGGAGAGGCTGTGTAGATTTTGAAACTCTTATGCCTTGCTGGTGGAAACACAAAATGGTACAACCATTTTGGAAAACGATATGGTGCTTTCTTGAAATGCTAGAAATAGAAATACCATATGATCCCGCAATCTCACTCCCAGGAATATATTCTAGAGAAATAAGTGCTGTCACATGAATAGATATATACACACCCATGTTCATTGCAGCATTGTTCACAATAGCAAAAAGATGAGAACAACTTAGATGCTCATCAACAGATGAATGGATAAACAAACTATGGTACATACACACAATGGAATACCATGCAAAGATAAAGAACAATGATGAATTTGAAAAGCATCTCACAACTTGGATGAATCTGGAAGGCGTTATGCTGAGTGAAATAAGTCAATCACAAAAGGAAAATATTCTATGAGACCACTATTATAAAACGAATGGACAGGTTTATACACAGAAAAGAAACAATCTCTGATTGTTATGAGTGAGCGGATCGGTGGGGATGGAAAAACACTAAACAGACAATAGATAAGTGGTAACTTTGGTGAAAGTAACACAGTACACAATACTTGGGAAGCTAGCACAACTTGTCCAAGTCAGGGTCATGAAAGCTCCATAGATACTTCCAAACTCCCTGAGGGACTGAGTTACTGGACTGAGGGCTGTGGGGACCATGGTCTCGGGGGACATCTAGCTCAACTGGCACAACATAGTTTATAAAGAAAATTTTCTACATTCTACTTTGGTGGGTAGTATCTGGGGTCTTAAATGCTTGTGAGCAGCCATCTAAAATTCTCCACTGGTCTCACCCTGTCTGGAGCAAGGGAGAGTGAAGAAAACCAAAGATATAAGGGAAATATCAGTTTAACGGACCGCAAGTACTATAGCCTCCACAAGACTGAGTCCAGCACAACTCGATCGTTCCAGATACCATTACTGACTGCTCTGACAGGGGTCACAATAGAAGGTCCCAGACAGAGCTGGAGAAAAATGTAGAACAAAATTCTAACTAACACACGTATACACACACACACAAAATGACCAGGCTTACTGATCAGACAGAGACTGGAGAAACCCCGAGAGTATGGCTTCTGGACTCCCTTTTAGCTTAATAATGAAGTCACTTCTGAGGTTCACCCTTCAGCCAAAGATTAGACAGCTCCATAAAACAAACAAGACTAAATGGGCACACCAGCCCAGGGACAAGTACGAGAAGGCAGGAAGGGATAGGAAAGCTAGTAAAAGGGAACCCAAGCTGGAGGAGAGAGTGTTGACATGTCCTGGGGTTGGCAACCAATGTCACAAAACAATACGTGTATAATTGTTTAATGAGAAGCTAGTTTGTTCTGTAAACTTTCATCTAAAGTGTAACAAAAAATGCAAAAAAAAAAAATCAGGATTTATGTTAGTTCACATTTGGATTTATATAAATCAGGTTTGTATGTAGATTGACTATGACTGGATAGATAATATATTTACTTAAATACCTGGAAAGAAGGAGATAGATAAATAGTAAACAACATAAAAATAGAAAGGTAAACACATGCTAAACTTATGATGCATCAGATATGTTTGTGTGTATACGGGTGATTGGGTGGTACAAACTGTTAAATAGTCAACTACCATCCGAAAGTTTGGCAGTTCAGTCTTACCCAGAGTTTCCTAGAGAGACAGGGCTGTCAGTCTGCTTCTGAAAGGTCACAGCCTTAAAAATCTTACAGAGCAATTCAACTCTGCACACACGTGGTAGCCATGAGTACGAATCGACTCAACGGCAACTAACAACAACACTATACGACATACAGTGTACATAAACAGTGTTTATTTTTGTGTGTACACATGTACATTATATATGTATAACATAAGGTGACTACTCTGGATGTAACTGTGGTGTGCTAAAAACAAACAAACCAACAAACGAACAAACACCCTGAAATAAGAACCTGTCCTGTAGTCACAGTTCTCAAACGAACTAGTTTTTGAAGGCATATGAGTATGTTCAAGCATCAACTTCCTTTTATTTTAGGTTGAAGTGGTTAAACTAGAATGAACTCTAACGTCCTTTTAATATCTAACATTCGGTCATTCAAATATTGGAAAATGGAGGCATAGACATGTTAATTTAGTTTCCCAAATACGAAAAGAATAGAAACATGAAAACTATTTCTTAACAATTTATTCCAAAGAAAAAGACCTTCTTTTTCATCTTTTAAGCACTCTGGTTTTATCCATTGTCCTTGAATAGTAAGGAAGGACAAAAGAGAAACATTTCTGTATATCTATTTTGTTCTATTTTTTGCTTAATATGCTTCTATGTTATCACATTTCCCCTTCGTCTTCTCAAAGCAATTCAGTGTAGCTTTTTCAATCCCTCCTCATTTGGAATCCCCTCCTAAAGTATTACTTGTGAGTATAGTCCTCTTCCTTGTCCTTCACTGACCTTTTTCTACTTCTGTTACATTCGTATAGGAATGAGTTGACCAAAACTGAAAATTTTATTGAACGACAGTAAAACTGTCATATACATATCATGTATATATGTAGTGCAACTTATATTTTAATTATTTCTTTCATAAAGATATTGTAACACTTACGCCATCAAATGCCACATTTATGATCACACTTTAGGTGATGAAAGTTAGCACTTTTAAAAATAGAACAACATTTTCTAAAAAAGAGGACATTTTCCCACTTAGCCAATATTTTCCATTAGCAAATATTTAACCTAAAATTGCTTCATCTTCAATGATCAATACAATTCATATTTGTTGTGCACTCAGAATATTCAAAGCATTGTGATCTGTGCTGTTTATCTAATTAGAGGAGGCAGATTTCTTAACTTTATACTTCAGCTAAATAAATAAAATACTTGCACAAATTTATCTAAATACGGTAAGTGACATAAGTACAAAATACTGTAAGGAAAAAGTAATTTGTGGGAGGGGCTATGTTATCAGGAAATACATTCTCAACGTGGAGAAACTCAAAGTTCCTTCACATACAATGTTGCCACAGATCGTATAAATTCAATTATATAAACCTGGCACCTACATGAAAATATTAACATTCACTAGCGCTCTTCAAATAAAATAAAATAAAACAGCTGCAATAAAATATAGTTGCTTTAGTTTCTATTTCTGTAGATTATCACAATGCCTAAATTGATATTCACAGTTTCCTTCCTCCACTACCCTTTCAAATTCTTTTATCCTCTGTCATCAGCTTGGCTGGGAAGAATACAGAGATTCTGATTCCACAACATCCATTTCTCAGTACTTCTATCTGTATTGATTTACCACAGTTGGATATTGTCATTGCCATTACGCATAGGGATACTGAGAGTTGCTTTATAGCTTCTCATAGGCTCTAAACATGGTCCTCCTTTCTCATTTCAGTAGGAGCAACTCAGTTTTCCCTTTGATAATTGTAATCAATCACCCTGGCCAATGCAGTTAATCCAGTTTTCTGTCTCTTAGATCATTGGCACAAGGAACAAAAATGGTCAGTTGGTAGTCTGTCTTCCATTCTTCAAAACCATAACTGTTCTCTGGTAAAAGATGTTCTTTCAGACACTCTGACCTCAAATCCCACAAATATCAAGGTCGTGGATTTAGGTAGAGAAGTCCTGTATTAGATTACTAGGTGTAATATGATGAGGCACATCCACCTTTAGAACTCTTGATTCCCGATTTGTGAGTATTGACTCTGAGGAAATGACACCATATAGTGTCTGCTGGTTTAGACATAACACATCCTATAGGAAAGTATCCTAAACTGATGAGGAATTGTTCACTAGCTAACATCTTAACTGAGTTTCCAAATGTCATTTCACTTTTCTATCAACCCAAGTGCTTCTGGATAACGAGGCATATGGGAAATCCAGTGATTCCATAGACTCACTCCATTTCTCCATTCCCTTGTTCAGAAGTGATGCAGTTTAGGATAGCATGTTTTAAGTGAAAGAATAGTGTTTCATGCAGTATTTTTGTGAGTAAGGGAAGCATATTTTAATCACTTCCTGTTAGATCTCATTCTTGTGTTAGCCATGATGGCAGGACTCCAATGTAATCAATATACCACTGAAAAGCTGCCTGGTAACACCAGACAGTGGTGCCATATTTGAGGTCCGGTTTAAGACTTTGTTGTTAGTTGGTTGGACAATCAGTAGTGGTGGCAGCTAGATTTGCATTGGCAAAGGAAAGTCTTGAAACTATTCATAAGACTCCATGCTTCTATTATGGATATTTTGTATACGGACTCTTTAAGAATAGAGGTTGAGGAAGTAAAGGGCAAATCTTTGTGTATATTGATTATTGCGAACATTCTCTCTCATGAATGCCCTATAGAAGTCATTAACGTGGTACACAGATATCTTCACTTTCTGTACTCTTTCTGAGAAGCTTATCCATAGTTCTCTACACCATACTTCCTTGCCATTAATCTTCCAATAATCATCCTTCTTAAGTCTCTGATCACTTGAGAAAAAAAAGTTACAGATTAATTGCCACATATCATTTACTGGGGATTTGCTTGATTCACTCAAGTAAGATACCATGCCCAGACCAGCTGCTGCCATTGGCATAAACACTCCAATCAAAACATCGGCATCAATCTAGTTATTCTCCAAAATATATCTGGCTTTTGAATTAGGCAAATATGTGAGTTAAAGGGAACAGGATATGATCTCTACTCCTGTATCTTTCAAGGAACTGATGGTGGCATTTGTCTCCATGATTCCTCTGGAATATAGTATTATCTTTGGTTAGGTTCTGGCTGGTGAGTGGTGGAGCATTTTCATTAACTTCCACTTGCATTTCCTTGCCGTAACAGTGTGTGTTCTCTGAGCTAGGAAACCAATGTGGCAGTTAGCAATTGAAGCAAACACTGAAATGGTGAGTTAATTCATCTTATACATTCTGGTAATGAGAAAAATATATATATATACAGTGTATATATCATATACCTATGTATATACTGTATATGTATGTATAATATATGTTAGAGAGAGAGAGCAAGTGAGCTTGGGTCTCCACAGTATTCAGTCTGAGTTGCTCTCCAGAGATTAGTGAAAGCTCAGAGCCAGTGCTCAAAAACACTCAGAAGGTCTGTGTATATCTTCTTGCTCAGTGCATAATACCTAGAAATTGACTGTAGAGTCTCTTTGTAAAGACATTTGGGAAGATTTAGACTATACACTTTTGGCCATATTACAGGGCCGTTCCTTAAAAGGAGCTGACCACAATCAAGGAATATCTATTTAAAAACTGGCTTAGGTCTAAGAGTGGGGTAAGAGATGGTGGACTCCTCTTTGGTGTCTTAATTAGGTTTCTGCCCACTATTTTTCTGCCTACATAGGGTGACAAACTCCTTAGTAGAGGCACTGTGATCAAATAGACACTTCCACAGATTCATGTCAGTCTTAAATTGTCTGGTTTATATTTAGTGATCAGGTTTTGTTTGCTTGTTTGCTTTTGATCTTGAAAATATTTGAAGTGAAACAATTGTGTAATGATGCTTCATGACTTTGGTTCGGAAACTAATAATCATATGATTAATAAGAAAATGGAAAACTCATTAGGAATATATACAGATATATGATATTAAGTAAGCTAAAAATATGTCTGACAAATACACATAGCAAAAGTTCATGGGAAATATTTCTGAATCTTACATTAACAACTAGAACATATGTTGAATATACTGTTTTAGTAGGACATAAAAGTGAAAAACCTAAATACAACTGGGTGAGAATTCAAATCAATGACTTAATTTTGGTTTCAGGAATTTTTCCCAATTTAAGAAAATAAAAAATTATGCTACCTCCCCAAAATAAAACTTAAAAAAATTTTTTTTTGGTCCCTTGTAGTTAGTATATTCTCCTCTTCTTAAATATTAACTCTGAAATGTCTTTACTGTATATTATTTTTATTATAAAATTGATAAAACATATGTATGGTATGGATATTAAAACGAAAAAAAATAGAGACCATTTCAACTGCACGATGCTTTAAATCTTGTTAGATGCAAAACATTTAGGAAAAATATAAACTTCAGATTTCTTTGTTTCATAAAAGCAAGAAAATATGAATGTAAAATTGTTAATATTTTTCCAATAATAGATTATCTGTGTACTTTATGTTTTATGTTCAGATTTTGCATTTTTTAAGATGCAATGATGCATTGCAAAGAATGGGAACTGCAGAACACTTAATTGCTCAGGAACCTGTGCATAGACCAATAGGCAGTCATTAGAACAGAACAATGGGATACTCTCTGGTTTAAATGCAGGAAAGATGTGCGTCAGGGTTGTATCCTTTCACCATACTTATTCAATCTGTATGCTGACAAAATAATCCAAGAAGCTAGACTATATGAAGAAGAACATGGCATCAGGTTGGAAGAAGATGCCTTAACAACCTGTAATATGGAGATGACACGACCTTGCTTGCTGAAAGTGACGAAGACTTGAAACACTTACTAATGAAGATCAAAGACTACAGCCTTCAGTATGGTTACACCTCAAGATAAAGAAAACAAAAATCCTCACAAATGGACCAAGGAACATCATGATAAACGGAGAAAAGATTGAAGCTGTCAAGGATTTCATTTTACTTGGATCCACAATCAACACCCTTGGAAGCAGCAGTCATGAAATCAAACAATGTATTTCATTGGGAAAATCTGCTGCAAAAGACCTCTTTAAAGTGCGCCTGACCTGTGCCATGGTATTTTCAATCTCCTCATATGCATGCGAAAGCTGGACAATGAATAAGGAAGACCAAAGAAGAACTGATGTTTTTGAATTATGGTGTTGACGAAAAGTATTGAATATACCATGGACTGCCAGAAGAAGGAACAAATCTGTCTTGGAAGAAGTACAACCAGAATTCTCCTTAGAAGCAATGATGTTGAGACTTCATCGCATGTACTTTGGACATGTTATCAGGAGGGACCAGTCTCTGGAGAAGGACACCATGCTTGGCAAAGTAGAGGGTCAATGAAAAAGAGCAAGACCCTCAAGAGATGGACTGACACCGTGGCTGCAATAACGGACTCAAACATAGCAACAATCATGAGGATGGCACAGGACTGGGCCGCTTTTAGTTCTGTTGTACATAGGGTCGCTATGAATCAGAACGGATTGAACGGCACCTAACAACAACAAGAAACTAATAAAGGTAGGTGAAATACTTTAACTGATTTTAGAAAATCAGTTTGTTTTGGGGTGTAGTGCTTCACTTAATTTGCTAGCAGTTTTGAGGTTTTGCACACAAATTCATGAGATTGATCTCTAGTTTCCTGTTTGGTGTTTTGTCGAGTTTCGGCATCATAGTTATGGTAGTTTTGTTGATGAATTCAACAGTTTAAAAACTCTACATAAAGTTCTCAATAGTGTTTATTGTAGGAAAATTGCCTTCTCCTTTAATCAGCTGACAGAAATTACATTTATCTGCTTGAACAGGTATATCGGGAGAAATGGTGCTTTAGTTAATATTCTCAACTTCTTTAGTGATTTTAAGTCTGTCCAATTTTTCTAATTATTTTGGAAACAATTCTGTTGAGTTTATGTAAAGTTTTGCTAATTTTATTGATATTTTCATCTTTTTACTAAGCTGAAGTTTTGATTCACTTCAACTTTAATTAAATTGGATATATTCTGTATAAAGAACAATATATAAAATTTGTTTTGTAAACATTTACAATAATTATGAAGACTGCGATAATTTGTAAATAATTTCAATGCTCACCTCTAGTCCTTTTAAAAGAAAATCTTCTATTTTGGGGTATGTTTGTTTGAATTTTAAAAATTTTTTTTGTTAGTTAAGGAACATTTAAAATTGTGCAAAAGCACAGAGAACAAAATTACACACGTTTTGCTTCCTGAATTGGCGTTTGCTGGTATTTTTTGTATTTATTTCATTGGTTTCAATATAAGAAATGATAACGTATAGATATAGTTGAACTCCTCCTTCACACCACCTCTATCTCATTCTTGTCACTATGCAGAGTTACTGATTCATTTCACTTTTTTAGGATATTTATGTTGTTCTAGTGAGTCTCCTTTTATTAGAGCTTTGGATATTAAACCTTCTGTAAGAGTTCTTCCGTGTGCATTCCTAGACACAAAGTGTCTGGATTGTAGAATATACACAGTATTTATTTTTACCAGGTGTTCTAGATTGCTATGCTAACTTTATGTACCATTTTTTCCTCTAGTAGTGGAGGTTTTTCTTCTGTCTTCCCACTAAGAAATGCACATTTAATATTTTCAATTGTAATTTTTTTTTCTAATCTGAGGGGTGAAAACCAAGATTACATTTTTGTTTTAATTTTTATATTTTGCTGATAATAGTTATCATGTTCTCCCCCCCCCCCCATATATTTATTGACCATTTCTATTCCTTTGCTGTGAATTACATATTTACATGGTCATTTTAAATTGAGCATTTGTATTTTTTTTTTTCATATTTTGGGTTACTCCCTATATCCTGTGGAATGATCCTTTTTAGTACACACATTACTAATATCCTCTGTTTGTATGCACATATGTTTTTAAAAAAAAAAAAAAAAACTTTTTAATTGAGCTGAATATCAACTTTCACTCTTTAACTCCTTCTTCCAAGCTGCTCACAAATTTATGCATTAAAATGGTACACCATTTCAAATCTTTATTATAAAAGTTACCTGAAGTATTGAGTAAAATTAATTTCTACAAGTAAAGTGTTAAATAATAAAGAAAAATAGAAGAAATCAGCAATATTTATGATTTTTTTAACATTACTCTCACTATACGTTAATCTTTAAATTTATATGTGTGGCTATATCTCAGCATCTATCACGCTGTCTGGATCAGTGGAAAATAAAATCCATGTTTATTCATTTGTATCCCAAATAAGAACAATTTGAGGAAACTGTGTTACTTGAATGCTATGCCTTTGTATTTATTTTCTAAGATGCCTTATTTTTGTATAAGTTAAAATTAATTTTCAAAACACATAATGTAGGACGATGAAATATGAATAGACATGACAAAAGGCATTTCTCACTCTGGAAAAAGTTATTGATTTTCTCACAGTATTTACCCTGCATATGTCTTATTCCAGCCAGCTGCATTTCAAAATCTTCATCTAAAACAGATTTTGCAACTACTAATCAGGGATATACTTTTTTCATTAAGTGTACTCTAAATGAAAAAGACATTTTTGATATAAAATATATAAAGTGTTATATGCTGAATTTCTTTCCCACTTATTTCTAAATCAGGGTTTAACTTCCTAGTTTCAAACTTTAAAAATTGGTAGAATCGAAACCAGTTTAAGAATTGAAATAGTGCTGTTCGATAATTGAGCAAATATCCATTTATATATTAAGTGTATTTTTAAACAAAGTTTATACACTTTGCCAGAGGGTATTATGGTTTGCAAGATTCAAACTCAAATGAAGATTGTCACTAACCTGGCTCAGACTGAGTTTGCCTCCTGGTGCTGAACTAAATATGAAAAACAGACTTCTGGCCAGGTCCAGATGAGACTTGGGGCAGGGGGAGGGGGGGACTTTTAGTTTCCTAGTGCCGCTGTAACATAAATATCACAATGCGGTATCTTTAAAGAACAATAAATTATTTTCTCAAGGTTCTGGGTGGCTAAATGTCCAAATCAGGGTCTCAGACATGTCCATTCCTTCTGTAAGCCTCTCTTCTAATTTCTATTGTCTGCTGAAGATCCTCAGCATTCCTTTGCTTGTGGATGATCATCTCATGTCATCTCTCTGCCCCTGTGTGTGTGGATCTCTGTGTCTAATCTGCTCTTTATATAATTAAGAAGTGATTAGATATACAATCCACTCTACTCAGGTATGATTTAATTTACATAACAAAGAAAATCCTATTTCCAAACAGGATTACATCCCCAAGTATAGGGGTCAGGTTTCCAACCCGTATTTTGGGGTGACACAATTCAATCTATAACCAAACCAATTACTGTTGAGTCAATTCTGACTCAGGAGCAGTAATCATTAATAGACTCACTTTACTTCTCCTGCCTGTCTTTGAGATGCTCCTCTAATAATCCTGGTTGTTTCTATACCTAGTATTTCTATCTGGATTAGCTACAGAAATAACATACCTGAGTGGTGTCCTTATAAAAGCTGAGAAGAGACACAGAGACACACCGATGGAAGCTGGCCATGTGAATATGTGGCTACAATACGAGGAAATGCCTGGGGCTATAGGAAACTGCTGTTACAATGGTTAAACTCAGCTGCTACCTGAAAGGTTCAAGGTGCGAACCCATAAGCTGCTTCATGGAAGAGAAGACCTGGCAATCTGCTTCCGTAAAAATTACAGCCTAGGAAACCATATGGGGCAGTTCTGCTGTGTCATGTAAGGTCGCTATGAGCCAGAATTGACTCCGAGGCACACAACAACAATAATAACAGCAACCAGAAACTGGAAAAGACAAGGAAAATTCTTCCTCTAGTACTGACAGAGAGAGCAAGCCTCTGCTGATGCCCTGAATTCAGACTTCTAGCCTCAAGAACTATGAAGCATTAAATTTCTGTTCCTAAAATTACCCAGTTTCTAGTATTTTGTTACGGCAGCCCTAGGAAACTAATACACATATGCATTGCATGTTGTTTTTTTATTTTCCACTTGCACTGGCCAGGTCTTCCAGTATCATGTTGAATAGAAGTCATGACAGAGGACATCCACATCCTTGCCCTCTTTCCTCTCTTAGGGAAATACACTCAGTCGGTACTAATAAGTACCATACATCTGTATATTTTAGTCTAGATAGTCATTACTATGTCAAGGAAGTTCAGCTTTTTTGTTTACTCAGGGGGGCACAGGGCATCACAACCAATCTTTATGCCTCTGGAGTTCTTTGGGAAGGAGGTAGCCTGATTTTAATGTATTTAGCCTCAAGGTGGGAGACTTTTGAAGTGCATGAAACTCAAGAACCCTGAGGTGGAGCCTCATTTTTGGGTAGATTGAGCATTGTCTTAGGTGATACCTCATGAATGTGTGAATTTTCTAAACTTTTAACAGGTTTACATTTATTTCCATGAGATATGCCTCCTCACTGTGGTTACCAGTTACTGTGTTCTCTTGAGAATGTACTTATCATGAAAATAAGCTATTCCCAGTCTTCATTCAGTCATAGTGGCCATTTACTTCTTCACACCATTCATTGTTTCCAGGTATTACTGACTCCCTGTTTTCTAGCTTCTGAACAATAAACAATGCCTTTACACTAAGGAATAATACACTGCAGTAGTACTTTTCAAGAGACTCAAACTCCTGTAAGTTATTCTTTCCCTACATTCAATCTTAGGGCACAATCATTGCTTCTTCCTATAGCAAGTGGAATGCACTGCTGTGGGCAGTTCCGCAGCATTTCAGAGCAGCTGTTTCTGATCTTTAGTTGTTAGTACTGCTTCTGTTATACTGAAGAATACATAAAAACGAACAAAAGAGAAACCAAACCTGTTGCCTTCAAGTTGATTCGGACTCACAGCAACCCTATTGGACAGAGTAGAACTGCCCCATAGGGTTTCCAAGGAGTGGCTGGTGCATTCAGACTGCTGTGGTTAAGCGTTCAGCTGCTAACAAAAAGGTCAGAATTGACTCGATGGCAGTGGGTAGCAGTAGTAATTACAGTTACGTATTTGTCTATTTCTTCTTTCTGATCTGTGTTTTACCTCATGTATTTTAAAGTTCTGTTTTATATTGCATACATAGTTAGAATTGTTACATCAGCTTGAAGAATTGGCCATCATACATTGGCACTCTTCGAATCTGGCAATATTCCTTGTTCTGAATTTTACTTTGTCCAAAATTAATACAGGGACTCCAGCTTTCATCTGGTTAGTTATTATACATTATTGCTTTCCCCATTTATTGTTTTTAATTTACCAATGTCTTTTTGTTTGAAGTGGGTTTCTTATAGACAGCATATAGTTAGATCTTCCTTTTTTATTCAATCTAACAATCTCTGCATTTTAGCTGCATTATGTTAAAGCCATTCATATTTAAAGTGATTAATGATATGATTGGATTAAAATCTACCATTTTGCTTGCAATTTTCTATTCCATTTTTTGTTTCCTTTTTCCCTTATATTTCTACATATTCTGATTTTACTTGGAATTTTTTATTATTTCATTTTATCTCCTCGATTAGATTTGTATTTCTCCATCTTTTTTCAAAAGTGTTTCGTCGATGATCTTAGGTTTACAGTATACATTTTGAAATAATTTTAAATATCCACAAATAATATTATACCACTTTGTCTATGTTGTAAGAAACTTATAACGGTATCTTCTAAATTAATTCCTCCCATCTTTTGTACCATTATTGTCAAACGTTCATTTTTTATATGCTATAAAATGCAATACATTATTACAAATTTTGCTCTAAAAGGTCAGTTTTCTTTTAGAGTGTGTAAAATTAAAAGATTATATTTTACCTTCATTGATGTATTTCTGAAGCTTACCATCTCTTTGTGGGATTGAAATTTTGACTAAATCACATTCTTTCTGCCTAAAGAACTTCTTCTCCCTAGCTTGCCTTTGAACACCTGGTTGTATTCCTAGCAGGAAAGCCTGCAAGAGGGTGAAACTACACACTATTGCACTATCCCACACTTGGCCTTTAGCAACTTGTTAAATGTTTCTAGTATAATCATTTTACCAACTTTTATGGCATTCTGAGGCATTTTCTCCAAAAAAGCAAATGCTAGGATCTTGTTTCTCCCTGCAAATGCCTGTCTCTCTCCAGATACAGTTAGTTTGGCTAGTTTTCTCATGAGTTACTTTGCAGTTTTTCAGCACTTTCTCCTTGTAAGGGTGTGAGTGACACACTCTCCAGCTCTCTACATGTCTCATATGTAACTAGAAGTCCAATAATTTCATTTTATAAGAAAATAGATACAAATAAAAGAAAGTTGATTCATTTCAATGGAAGTCATATGTCTTCGTAAAATGTAAATTTATATTTAGAACACTTGTTCATTTCCCAATATTGTAAAAATTTCCCTATAATAATTTTGTAGTCATAAAAATATTACTGAAAGTTGTAAAAAGTTGTGGGGGTGGTGTCTGACCTCCTCTAACTTCCCAAGGGGGAGAGAGAATCAAGATCAACAGCCCAAGGCTGATCAATATGAGGTAGAGGTCAGAAATGCCTCCTCTCTCCACCGTCTTTACCAATTCTGACACTAACCCTCCCTCACATGGCATTGTCTACTTCTCTGTTGGGTTCAATAATTCATTCCAATGGCCACACAGAACTCACAGATAATACTCATGATTATGGGGTTTATTAGGGAAGTAACAGTTACAATCCAGGATCAGGAACACTCAGATTACAGTTCTTCTATCAGGACAACCTCTTCCCAGCTGTGCTTGAAAGCACACCTCTCCTTGGCTCTTGGCTTCTGCCCAAAGGCATTCACCTTTCTTGATTCATGGGCCAGTAAGCCCACTGCTCTATCTCTTGTTGGTCTCTCTTACCAGTGTCTCCTGTCGCTGTTTCTCTGCCACTGCTTCTCAATGTCTTCAGTGTTACAGCTCTCTCTCTCCTGGGTCCAGGAGCTTCTTAGCACAAGGATTCCATATCCAAAGGACACACTCTCTGCTTCTGGCTGTTCTTCCTTGGTGGTGATGGGATCCTCTCTTTCCCACCTCTGACATGGTTCACCTCAAGCCCAGCAGGATGACAGAACTGACCAATTCCTTCAGTGGGTCAGAATTACCCAGTCTGCACAGTTCTGCCCAATCATCTGGGTGGGAGTTACAAGACCATAACAAGAAAGACCACAGAAAACAATCCATCACACTGTGAAAGTATAGAATAATTAATACAATAAAATAAATACTTAAAAGGAGGAATTAGAATGGGGTAACACTGGAACAAAAGTTGTACATTAGAGAATCATTAGTTAAAATATCATATATACTTATTTGGAGTGATTGCTATTAGAAAATCATTAACATAAACACAAAAGAGCACATTTGATAAATGATGCCTGAATCATTTTGTTGTTGTTGTTTCATGCTATTCTGTGACTAGAGTAGCAAGAGACATTTGGAATCAATTGACAGCTGATTTGAGTTCTGTTTATGCTACTATGCCACTGCTCCATCTCACACTTGTTGACATGGGTCTCAAGAGACATTAAAACCCTTCTTGATTTTGCCAGTGACTTCTTGGATTGATCTAGGGGGAAAAAATTAACATGATCTCTTCTTCAATTTAATTTTTTTATCTGCAAAAGGGGAATGGCAATAATTGTTTGTGCCTTCCAAGTCTATTCTGATGACTGATGAGATGGCATCCTAAATTATTTGGAGGGAATTAATGGATAAAAGTACAGGTATAATGCAGAGAGTAAGATTATCATCAAAGTTTAGAAACACACAAAAAATTGGAAAAGTGTAAATATATTTCAATATGAAAGCCTCAGCCCAGTATTCAAACTCATTTTGAATTCGCTCTACAAATTGACTTTTATATCCCTCATCTACAACAATTACATGTCTTACAACTACAGATTGTCTCACATTAAATATTCCTCTAAGGGACTGCTTTTGCTGAGCTTAACCATTGCACCCCTGTCAGTAGCTGACTGAGCATTAAAACTCCCACCTGCTGTGGAACAGCATGTGACCAAGTCCCACTGCCAGAGTCAAAAACTAGTGACACTGAATTGCACCATGGGGAGACTTTCTCCACCTGCCATCTAATTGCCTCACAAGAACCTTTGAGGAGGACTGGGTTTGAAAACTCTTCAAAAATACAAATAGAAAATTAGGCATGTTTAATTTCAATCTAATCAATTCTATCTTCCTGATATTACAGAGCTACTTCTAGTATAATACATCTTATAATTTAATTAGATATATAACTTAATTATTGATTGTCGTGAAAAGAACTTGAACGACATTTGTGCTTTTTAAAGCTCTCTTTACTATCTAAGGATTGTTTTTGTCCTACTGTAGTAAATTGGAAAATTTCCTATTTTTTTTTATGTTGCAAATAGAGCATCTTGGGCCTGGAAAATAGGCAGAAGAGATGCTTAATAAACATAAATTATGCTGGGTAATTTTTGTTTTGTTTTGTCTTTCTGTGGAGTCTAATTGGCAGGACTACATCACCAGAATGTTTGTTGACTTCTCATGAGGGAAATAAGAGTAAAGAGGAGACACTTAATACGAAGTAAAGGACAAAGGAAAGGCAGGGAAAGGAAGACCTATGTCTGACACTAAGGAAAACTATATAGAGAAAAAGAAGCCAAAAACAGAGTGTTGTTTGTCATTAGGACAAAAAATAAATAAATAATACTCCAAGGAGATTATTTTAAGCATGATGCTGTTCAATTACTATATATAAATTCATAAATAGTCACAATTTATTTTAAAACAATTCTACTTAATCATCGTTTTTACAGGACTTTTTAGACAATATTGATCATGCACTTTCTATGATGGTTAAGATTATGTGTCAACTTGTTTAGGCCATAATTCTCAGTGGTTTGGCAAATATTATGTAATCATTCTCCATTTTGTGATCTGATATAAGCAGCCAATCAGTTTGTCTTAGACTGGGTTCTCTAAAGAAGCAAAACCAGTAAAGTGTATAAATATATATATATATAGAGAGAGAGATTATATCAAGAAAACAGCTCACGTGATTGTAGAGGCTAGAACATCCCAAGTCCATGGATCAGGGTAGAGGCCTCTCCCAAGTCACACAGCTGCAGAAGCTGGCAAGCCCAAGATCGGCAGGTCAGAGAGCAGAGCCCCCACTCACAGGCTGTGCAGATTGATGAATCCCAGGTTCGGCAGATAAGCTGACAGCTCAAGTCCCAAGAATGGGAGATGAGAAGACAGGAAGCAGCCACAGGATCCAGAGAGAGCAAAAAGCTAGAATGTCTGCTTATATTCAGATGCGGGCCACACCCCCAAGGAGACTCCCTTTCATCTGATTGGCTACTCACAGTATATTCAATCATGGGAGTGATTACATTAAAACACTGAGAATCATGGCCCAGCCAAGTTGACACACAATCTTAACCATCACACAGTAGAAAGGGGAATTTCCTTGGGGGCGTGGCCTGCATCCAATATATACAGCTGTTTTGGATAAGCTTATCCTCTCTCAATCCTGCATCTGGCCCGTCATCTTCTGGCCTCCAGTTCTTGGGGCATAAGCCAGCAGCCTGACATCTAACCAGCAGATTCTGGGATTTGTCAGCTCCCACAGCCTCATGACATACTGATTTTGGGGTTTGCCAGCCCTCGCAACCACATGAGTCAGGACAAGCCTCTAGCCTGACGCCTGACCCACAGATTTGGGACTTAACAACCTCCATAACTGCGTGACCCCTTTGCTTGAAATAAATCTGTCTCTCTCTCTATGTATATATATACATATATATGTGTGTATGTACAGATTTATATATACACTTCACTGGTTTTGCTCATCTAGAAATCCAGCCTAAGACACTTTCTTTGTAGTTTTACTTTTTATTTGGTAGAAAATAGCTAGAAAAGTAAACGTCTGAAAACTGAATTTTATTTAATAATTTTAAATGAAAGTAATGAATTTACATAATATTTTAATCAAGTATTAGTATCATATTGTTTAAAACATAAAGAGTAGTCCTATGTGCTCTGTCTCCACCTCACCTTCCACTCTCTCTCCCCAGCAAGGACTTGCAATATTATTACTTGTTTCTTCTGATAATACACTCTCTGATTTTTCACTCCAATATTCTAAATCTCTTCTCAATAATCTTACTGCCTTCACTTTCTCTTCATGGCTTTTCAATGTTAGAAACTTCTTGCATTATCTTAACATATCTGTTTTAAGACATTGTTAAAAAGCCCAGCCTTATAGGCTCATGCTCATGCCCTTGCATTATCCACGTGGCAATCATTGCTTCATTTGGAAAGACAGATTCTTGATAAGCAGTAACCTACTTTTTCAGATAATGGAATATCAAGCTCTTGAACATTTCTTTTCCATTTCTCAGTGTCTTAAATATGCAATTAAAGTTTTTTTGTACATATCACTCTCAATTATCTTGACCCTAAGAGAAGAAGTAAAGTCACTTAGCCCTGGGAACAATGATCAGGCCATATTGACAAATCATAGCAGTGGTCAGACATTTTATCTAACTCTTTAAGAAAAAGAACGATTTTTTTTTTTTAATGGACTGAGGTATCCCTAGCATTTAGCATAACATACTTCACTTACATTTATTTATTTGTTTTTCTGTAAACAAATAGGATTTATTATCACTCTTTTAAATGTTTATCTGTAATCTGTTCAGAAAAGCAAACTGTTATTTGAAATTCCATCTCTTCCTAAGTATAATTTTTGTGATTCTATAAAATCAACAAAATGATTTTTAACATACAGTGATCATAATTTATTTTAATTAATTGGATTATATTTCACCGTACAAAACAAAATGAAGTGAACTAAAAATGATATAATAGAACAATATAAAATATAGACATGGAGAAGTACTTTAGAGAAATCATTAAATTACTGAAAGGGAGAAATATGAAAATTATGAATTTTCATATTATGAAAGTGAAAAGGTTTTGTGAAAAACATTCTATATTAATATTTTGAAATGTGTACTTTAATTAAGTTATTATTGATGAAGAATGTTTCCCAAGTAATGATTATATCTTATATATTATACATTATATTAATTAATATATTTTATAGCATTGTCAGTATTTTTAAAAATAAAGAAATCTTATAATACATGCACTGTAATTATGTTCACAAGCACAAATAATTTTTAAAATAGAAAGGCCAGCTTGAGAATGGAAAAAAATATGTAAAGGTGAAAAAGTCACTAAATGTTCCATTTTCAATTTAAAGAAGAAACATTTAGAAAGTGATTAATTCATGACAAAATAAAAGCATACTTTAAAGCTATAAAATGCAAGACCATGATAGCAAACATTTCTTTAATTAAAGTAAGGTAGTTTTTGAAAATACTAAATTTTTAATGTTTTAATCTACTTCATCTATATAATAGATCTGTTTGGATTCCTGAATAAGCTCTAAAAAATAAAGCTTCTCAACAGTTCTTAAAGCTTTAAATTTGAATTGGCCTAAAACAGTTAAAGTTTTCTCTAGTACAGAAAATAATCAGTGACACCTATATGTATATTTTATTAGCTCCATTGTATATTTTATTTTTTGATTGTTCTATAAACTCTAAATAAGTTTATCACAAATTAATATCATGTAATTTTTAATTCCATTTGAATATACCATGGACTGTCAAAAGAATGAACAAATCTGTCTCAGAAGGAGTACAACCAGAATGCTCCTTAGAAGCAAGGATGACGAGATTACATCTCACGTACTTTGGACATGTTACTAGGAGGGATCAGTCCCTGGAAAAGGGCATCATGCTTGGTAAAGTAGAGGGTCAGCAAAAAAGAGGAAGACCCTCAAAGAGATGGACTGACACAGTGGCTGCAACAACAGGCTCAAGCATAACGATTGTGAGGATGGCGCAGGACCAGGCAGAGTTTCGTTCTGTTGTACATGGTGCTGCTATGAGTTGGAACTGAGTTGATGGCACCTAACGACAATTTTTAAAATGGAAAAACAATGTCGATTTACAATTTGTTTTTGCCCCTCTGCCTAGCTATAAGGAAATACATAATATAATATGTAATATTGATTTTGTCTTTTTTGTTTTGTTTTGTTTTTTTACAGCTTCATTTTCACAATTAAATGTTTCTTATAGAACTCAATTATATAGGACAGGTGTAACTTTGACTGTCTAAAATCCTGCTGCTTAACTCATCGTGTACTTTTATATTAAATTATAAAACCTGATTCTCTACAGCACTGATAGATAGTAAGATAAACAGCGCAGACACAAAACATTGTCTGTTTTCTCTCAGGTGCTTAATGGACGAAGAGAATAAAAATAAATGAGTAGGAAAAAGACAGTACATAAAGCCCCTGTGGACTTATTCTATTAGATAAAGCAACTTAACAAGGAGAAAAGTGATCACTTTACAGTGAAGACTAACTTCTTGCAGCAAATTTGATAAATTGTCATCATTCCAGGCAATTTGAGGTAATGCGATCCCCATGTCTGAATGTTGTAATTACTTAGATACCCTGTGAGCTCAGGAACTCTAGATCAGTCACCCAAAAACTTGGCTGGATCTGCACCTACATATATTCATCTGGGGTAAAAATCACAACAAGCAGATCTACAACGATTGAAAAAGTAATAATAAAGAAAAGATGGAAGGTTAAGTACTGAATACAGATGCTGAGTTCCTGGCTTTTCCCAGTGAAATTTTCTTGAATCCATAAATGTAAAAAAAAAAACAGAAATCATTGTTAGGTTTATCTTCACATATTCCTGTAGTATAAAATTAGAATTAATATAAAACTGAATTCTATTTTTCTAACTTACAGTATAAATTAACTTGCATCCGAAGTTTTTTATTTTTAATATTTGATGCAAGTTAATTTGGATTTTAAAGTTTTTTTATTTGTTTACAAAGTTAGATAATGTCAAAAGTAAAAATCAAAGGAGGGAAACATGGAATTTATGTCTAACATATATTTTTTATAGCTCTCAAGTAAGGATATCTGGGTGAGGTATAAAGGATTTAGTTACCTCTGGATCTAGATGCTATGTCAAAGAGACTTACACTTGCTATGATATTTTGTATATAATGATTAAACTACAGAAGACATCAAAACACCATTTCACTACCCAAAGATATTTTCCATATGTGGTAAATGAAAAAGAAAAACAAAATAAAACAAAAAAAATCATCATCCGTTACAAATGGGAACTCTATATACTGCATTATGACTTTATTTCACATGCATAACCTTCTCTAATGGTTTAGGAAAGTTTTAGAGGAAAGATATCATACTCATAAAGAATCTGTTTCACTTGCTGAACAAATGCAATCTTCCACTTACATGGGGCAACCAAGTTTAAATGTTTCATCAGCACTTCAATCTAATTCAACAAAAACGAACTCGTCATCTTCCTCCCAGTAGTCCTGATCCATCTTCATGCTTCCTGTTTTGTTTAATGCCATCATCATTCATCCAATCAACACTTTCAAGACCTTGGACTTTTCATTAATTTCTCCCTCTCTCTCATCATGTCAGCAAATCCTAGTCGCTTTATCTTGATGAAGTACTTTACTTTCCTTCTCTTTCTGTCAAAATGACAATGCTTGGTCCAACATCAAAATTTGTTTGTATAATTGGAGTGTTTTACTGTAGACCGATCTATTTCAAAACAGCTGTTCTTCTAATCTACCCTAAGGGTTGCTATCTCAGCAAATTGGGTTGTAGTTTATCTCTGAATATGTCTGTATTAGTTACAGTTCAAATTCAGCTGTGTGTAATAGAATTCTAAATTAACATTTGTTTAATAGGTATAGAAATGTATTTTTCTCTCATGTACCTGGGCTGTATAATGACTCTTCTCTGAATTATCCAGGGACCTAAGCTCCTCCTATATTATTACCCCCATTGTTCTTAGCATCATTTGAGGAGGCTTACTACTGTGAATATGATACAAGCAAAGGATGGAGAAAGAGATTAAAGGGTAAATAAAGAGCATGCCCTGTTCATTATGTATTGCATACGTCATTTTAACTCAAATCTTATTGGCTAAATCTTAATTATATGGACATACCTGGATTTACAGACAATGGGTAGTTGTAGCTGCCCTGAGCCCAAATTCCTTACCATGGCATATGACATCTTTCTGAATTTGCACCACTCAGATCGCCCTTCAACAATCTTCTAGGGAGAAATGTAGTTAGCTGATTGCCTCCAGCTGCCACACGTGGGAACCACCTCAATGTTTATACTGAAGATATGGTCTCTCAGGTTGCTTCCAGGCAATGACATGATATTGTGCAGGGTACTAGAACAGACCATTCCTGCCCAAAGTAGGACTTCTTTAGCAGACAGTCTTTATTTCAGGGCTCTCTGTCATATGGATAATTATTTTCTAGAGCTGCACCATAGTCTGAAGTACTTCCTACTCAATCCTCCTTCCTTTTCTCTCTGCTTTTCTAGATATCAGACCTGTATTACCATCTGAAGGTTATCCCTGCCTCCCCCTCAACCTTCTCTCTGTTATCCTTTCACAGGCATTTCTCTCATTACATCTCTTGCATGGGTAATTGCATCTTGAAATCTGCTTCTTAGAGAAGCCAAATTGAGCAGCAGTGTACCTGCTTAATTCAGGAACTCTAATATTATGAGAATACCAGAAAAATGTTTACCTGTGTTTATTGACTATGCAAACACATTCGACTGTGTGGATCATAACAAATTATGGCTACTATTGCAAAGAATGGGAATTCCAGAACACTTGTGCTTGTGAGGAACCTGTACTTAGACCAAGATGCAGTCATTCAAACAGAACAAGGGAATACTTTGTGGTTTAAAATTAGGAATAGTGTGTGTCAGGGTTGTATCCTTTCCCCATACTTATTCAATCTGTAAATTAAGCTAACAATCCAAGAAGCTGGATTATATGAAGAAGAACATGGCATCAGGGTTAGAGGAAGACTCATTAAAAACCTGTGTTATGCAGATGACACAACCTTGCTTGCTGAAAGTGAAGAGGACTTGAAGCACTTACTGATGAAGATCAAATACTTCAGCCATCAGTATGGATTACACCTCAACATAAGGAAAACAAAATTCCTCACAACTGGACCAATAAGCAACATCATGAAAAATGGAGAAAAGATTTAAGTTGTCAAGGATTTCATTTTACTTGGATCCACAATCAATGCCCATGGAAGCAGCACTCAAGAAATCAAACAACATATTGCATTGGTCAAATCTGCTGCAAAAGACCTCTTTAAAGTGTTGAAACTCAAAGATATCACTTTGAGGACTAAGGTGTGCCTCACCCAACCCACGGTATTTTCAATTGCCTGATATGCATGGGAAATTTGGGCAATGAATAAGAAAGAATGAAGACAAATTGATACTTTTGAATTATGGTGTTGGCAAAGAATATTGAATATATATTGACTGCCAGAAGAATGAACAAGTATGTCTTGGAAGAAGTACAACCAGAGTGTTCCGTAGAAGCAAGGATGGCAAGACTTTGTCTCAGGTACTTTGGACATATTATCAGGAGGAACAAATTTCCTGGAGAAGGACATCGTGCTTGGTAAGGTAGAGGGTTATCAAAAAAGAGAACTGACACAAAGGTTACCAATAACAACAATATTATGACAATGCAGGGGAAATTAATTGTGGAGAACCATCAGCTGTCTGTGCTATAAATTCTAAGTCTTCAGTAGTTTACAGAAACTACAGTAAAGTTTTAAAATTAGCTTAAGATAAATGCTAATTTTTGGAGGTATTAGTAGGTCATATGCAAGAACATGTTGAAGAAAGTGAAGTTTTCAAGGATTTTATTCTACTTCGATCAACAATCAACCCTAATGGAAACAGCAGTACAGAAACCAAACGATATATATTGCATTGGACAAACATGTGGCAAAAGACAGTTTCAAAATTTGAAAAAAGCAAAGATGATACTTTGATGACTAAGATTCTCCTAACCCAAGCCATGGCATTTTCAATCACCTTGTATGGATTTGAAAGTTGAACAATGAAAAAAGGAAGACAGAAGAAGGATTGATGTATTTGCATTGAAGTGTTGGTGAAGAATATTGAATATACCATGGACTGGTAGAAGAATAAATTAATCAGCCTTGGAGGAAGTACAGCCAGAATGCTCCTTAGAAGAAAGGGTGGTGTCTCAAGTACTTTGGACATATCATCTGTAGGAACCAGTCATTGGAGGATGACATCATTCTTAGTTAAGTCAAGGGTTAGCAAAAAAGAGGGAGACCCTAAATGAGATGGATTGACACAGTGACTGCAACAGTGCACTAAAACAGAGGAATGATTGTGAAGATGGCACAGGACAGGGTAATGTTTCATTCTCTTATACAGAAGTTGTTATGAGCTTGAGCCAACTCGACAGCACCTAAAAATAACAATAATATGCAAGAAAAAAGTTATTCTGTTCAAATTACATAGAGATTTTCAATGTCCATTATTGTAAAATAAGTGTTCGGAATTTATAGGATTTTCAGGATTGTTCTGTAGTAAAAATAAAATATGCTTATTTTTTTATCCAGAATTTTCTAAAAACTAAGCACTTTTTTTTGTCTGTTTGTTCTAGAAAATCAACCTTATTTTTAAAATGCTAGGAAGCAGTATTTGATGAAATATCATAACATCTGGCCTAAGTACAGAGCCAAAATTCTTTACCATAGCATCTGAATCTGGTTTCATCTTCCTTTGCATTTAGTCATTCCACCTGGAGGATAAGGCAGACTCTAACTATGTCTTAGTCCTACTGAGGAAAGAAAGTTATAAGAAGCATCCTGAAATAATTGTTCCATTAAAACTCTATAAATATTGGCACATAAACAACTCTACTTCAGGAACTTTCTGAATCAGTATAACACAAAATAAAGAAAAGAGCTTTAAGTGAGCATATTTTAACATCAAATAAGCATCAGTTCAAATGTAAAGTCTGCAATTGACTACACGTGACCTTGAGCCAAATTTCCCCAAGCCTCTATAATAGTTTGCTTCCCATATGTTATTGTGTAGTACAGTGAGATAGTTTAAAGAAAAGTGCCTAGCACAAAGAAAGCACTTAGTGGGTGGTTTCTAACTACTACTATTGTTATCGCATTATTGTTATTGTATTGTTGTTGCTACTACTGTAGTTGTTATTATTTTCTTCA
The DNA here is from genome assembly GCA_030035585.1 of Dugong dugon. NCBI lineage: Eukaryota > Metazoa > Chordata > Mammalia > Sirenia > Dugongidae > Dugong > Dugong dugon. The sequence continues at coordinate 34,594,910 of CM057460.1, read as the reverse complement.
ACATCCTGATCTGTTTATTTTGAAAATTTTGATGCCCGAGGATACAATGGTCTTCAGTTAAAATCAGTAAAATTAGTGTTGACAGCCTGGTGAAACAAAATTATTTTTGAACCTTTCTGAGTACTTCATGAGAACATCCAGATACACCTGGAGTAAGAGCTTTACAGAGGTTCCAGGAGTCTCTTGCATTAGGGGGTGTGAACAAGAATTAGCAAAATTTAGGTTGTCATTTTTCATATACCACAACCTCCAATTTATTTTTTAGAATAGTGAGATCTTTGAAAATTTAAATTACCTTTTTGATGTCTTCTCTGATACTGCTGTGGATTTGATTGAAACTCTCCTTTTTGCCTTATCATCTGCTAGTAACTTATTTGTTCAATAAAGTTAAAAGTGCATCCTCAAATGAAGTAAGTGCTAGTTGGATGGTGCTATAGATTGGCAGAATTAATCCTTTTAATACCGACATCATATAAAGGAGACAAAGTAGAGACACTACTGATACTTCGGGAGAGTTATCTCTTTGTGCTTCAATTCTCTGCTGTTAAATAAGGCTAATAATTGCACTAATGCATAGGCTTCTTGTGAGAGTTGCATTATATAGGTAAACTACTTGTAACCATATAAAGCATTTGTCCTAGAGGAAATGTGTTTGAAAGAGAGTAAGATCTATATAATTTTGCAAATAAGGTACCATGAGTTGGAGGTGACTCAACAGCAGCTAACAGCAACAGCAACCAATCAACTAATAAGATGATCAACATTTCTCTTGACTATTTTCACACAAGGAAGGATTCTACAGCTCATCATTTAGGAATGACAACTTCTTCACCTTCCCTTCCTTCTCACCTTTGAGGGAACTAGATACACTTGGGATTGAACAATATTACTTAACATGCTACAGCTATGTAGTTAAAAATGCCTCAGCAATTAAGCTCAAGTGAAGGAAATCCAGCAAGCTATACAGCTCGTTTCTGAAGCTACATGACATAAATAACTACAGTCAGTTTTTGAAGTTAGTCAGTTTTGGAAGTGTATTACTAAACTCTAGAGAGGGGGTTTTTTAATGGTGGCTAAACCAAGGCACTGAGATGTTACATCAGCAGCACTTCCTCGAGGCAGAAAGAGGATACAAATGATAGCACTTTTCCAAGGCCATGAACTCCAAACCATCTGTGCCCTCACAGCTGAAGCATGCTGACAAACAGCAAGTAGATAAGCATTTGATAATGTGGAGACCAACCAGAAATAATATGATACATTGTTGAACATATATCAGAGGTAAGCATTAACATTCATTTTTTTTTGTTATTGTTTTAGCAAAATTATTGGAAGTATGTGAATAGTTAATGTGAAGCTCAATGCATTTTTACACAGTAAATACAAATAAACACTACTCAGATAAAGAACTAAAACATTACTAACACCCCAGATTTAGTCCTATATCCCTTTGAAAGCACTATCTCTGAAAGGCAGCACTATGATGACATGTAACACTGTAGATGAGTTTTTCTTGTTTTTTAACTTGAAGTAAGTGGAATCATATAGTTTTTTTCTCTTCTATACTTCGTTTCATATTGTTTCTCTGCAGGATTCTATAAAGCATGCAAAAGCATGGTTATGAAAATATAGTAAGTTCCTACCTCTGGATGGTATTATTAAATTAAATTATAATATCCCTTCAAGGAACTTATTCTGATCAGTGATAAATATGTGCTTGTATAAATTGAATAGTCTTAATATTCCAAGGAATTAATGAAAATGAATTTGTTCTGACAGAGGAGTTTAAGTTTATATTAACCTTGAAAGCAAATTGTTAAAAGCAAAACTTTTCTAAGTAACTTAATCTAGATAGTATATGAAATGTGTTTTATTTCAGGAAAGGGAGTAATTTTTATTAATGAAAAGAAAGAAGGATAACTGCCTACCAAGTAATTAATAAAAATTAGAAGGAAAAGATTCTAGTTACCATTAACTCTTGTCTTTCATAGGAGCCCTGTTAGTATAGTGGTTAAGAGTTCAGATGCTAATCAAGAAGTTGGCAGTTCGAATTCACAACCGCTCCTTGGAAACCCTATGGGGCAGGTCTACTCTCTCCTATAGTGTTGCTATGCATTGGGATGGACTCCATAGTAATGGGTTGTTTATTGATTTATTTATTTAATTTTGGTTTGTCTTTCAAAATACCTAGGCCAATTTAAACATATATAAATTAATTGAGATTAACTGATTCTTGATAATGACCGCTGAGACCCATACTGCTCCAAAGATAGTTTTTAAAAGACCCCTCCCAACCAGGTGAAAACCTCTTTAAGTAAAAAAAAAAAAATAAGACATATGATGCAGACATTATTGAGGTCTAAAATAAGAAAAATGCAGTCTTAATACAGTTACTGGAAATTGGGTGGATGACCAACATAAAAAAAAAAAAAAGTGAACAAATCTAAAGTTAGATTGAGAAAATACAAGAAACGGTAAAAATTTGAATGGAAACATAGACTATTCAGACAAACTTTACTTCAACATTAGTTGTTTTATAGTATGTAAATTTAAATAATTCCCAAGATTTTCAGTTAACTTATTAATATTAAATTGAATAAATAAATAATTGAAGTTTATAGACTTACTTTTTATGCCATAGAGGGAGAACATATAGATATATATAGATCTAGGTCTAGTAATAAGTTGTGGTCATTTTTGCCAATTAAACAGTAGCACTATAAGAGATATGTAACGAGGACAAGAAAGTTAAAAGGGTATTACAAATAAATTTATTTCATATGGTCAAAGTTCTTATTTACTGCTGCTAAAAGTTTGGTGGGTTAATTTATGAGAATTTTTAAGGGTGTTAATATCAAATAGCATACAAAGAAAAAATTCAGTTTCTCCCTGTTAACAGAATTTTCTTTGATTACTGGGTTGAAGAGTTAATTTTATTCTTTATGCTTTCTTCCCTGAAAGCAAGAGTTCAGAAGAGTAAATTTCTGAGACAAAATCCAAGCTGCGTGACTTTGGAAAAAGCTAAGGTTTTTTACCTTTAAAATTCTAGGTTAAATAACTCAAGTATTGTTTCTCAATGAATTACGATAAACTCCTGACAACTTGGAAACTTTGTGGAAAGCCAGAGAAGAGTTGATTCTGTTTTATAAAGTGAAGAGTGTTGAAAAAGGTTTATTTAATATGTTGAGTTACATGAAACACATTGTGTCATGTATTTAATTGTGTCCCCCAAAAATATGTGGATCGATTTGGCTAGTCCATGATTCCCGGTATTGTTTGATTGTCCACCATTTTGTCATCTGATATGATTTTTCTATTCATTGTATATCCTATTTCTATGATGCTAATAAGGTGGGAGAGGCGGCAGTTATGTTAATGAAGCAGGACTCAATCTATAAGACTGGATTCTGTCTTGAGCCAATCTCTTTGCAGATATAAAAGACAGAAGCAAGCAGAGAGACATGGGGATCTCATACAACCAAGAAAGCAGTGCTGGGAGCAGAGCACTTCCTTTGGACCCTGGGTTCCTGCACAGAGAATTGCCTAGTCCAGGGGAAGATTGATGAGAAGGAGCTTCCTCCAGAGCTGACAGAGAAAGAAAGCCTTCCCCTGGAGCTGATGTCCTGAATTTGGACTTCTATCCTACTAGACTGTGAGAAAATAAATTTCTCTTTGTTAAAGCCATCCACTTGTGGTATTTCTGTTATAGCAGCACTGAATAACTAAAACATGTTGTAAATCAGGAGAAGTACCAAATTTTATTTGAATTTAAATTTATGTGTCAATCATGTCTGCCTGATATTAAACAAAAAGCACATAATATTATATCATAATATTTTTTATTTCAATTGCTAACTTGGTCGCAACTTTTTGTCCTTTGAATCTAGCATCATAAAAGCCAATGGTTTTAACTGGGGAATTCACGTTTTACCTGTGGAGTTTTTATTATTATTTAGATATTTACAAATAAACAAACAAACCCATTGCTGTCAAGTTGATTCTGACTCATAGTGACCATAAAGGACAGAGTAGAACTGCCCCTTATGGTTTCCAAGACTGTAAATCTTTATGGAAGCAGACTGTCACATCTTTCTCCCATGGAGTAACTGGTGAGTTTGAACTGCTGAACTTTCAGTTAGCAGTCAAGTGCTTAACCACTGTGCCACCAGGGCTCTTTACTTAGGACTTAATAATCCTGGTGTATTCTTAGTATATCCTGACTATTTGATATTATATCTCAAGATTATTTGTCATATTTGAAGTTATTTGAAAATAAGATTAATCATTATGTTTAGAGATATTTTTGACTAAATTCATTTTTTTTAATTGACTTTATTTGATCTTGCATTACTTTTGTAATTCCTATCAGGTCCTTCTCTTTTAAGAATTATTATTGTAAGTTAACCATTGCCATTTTTTAAGATGTCATCTGCAGATAAGTTTTACTTTCCTGATTCGTGGAAAATGCTTGACAAAATATTTCAACAAAAATGGACTATATCAGATTTATGAAAAGGACTGTAATATTTTGAATGTGGATACAATTGGACTGAATCAAGAGTTCTAGAACTCTTATGTAGAAACTGATGACGTTTTCAGACTGCTGATGATCCAGAATTTCATAGAACCAAAATTAACTACATAGGACGAAGTAAACTAAAAGAATTATTATAAGGTTTATATGAGAATATTCTACTGATGTTCAATGTTTTATTTTCTAGATAAGTCATTTTTTCTTTTTTTTATGTAAATATCAATATTTCAGTAACAAATAACACTATGTTGGCTACCGAACATCCTATGGTAAGGGCTTTTTCTCATCTCCTGATTCTTTCTATTTGACTAGCCCAAACGGAACGTCTGTGTTGTGCAGCTCTAACTTTTGGCCTTGGCTCCCACCTGGATGGATTAGCAGATGAACTATCAGATTGAGCTGGACACAAGGTTGAATAATAACTTACTTATCTCTTACATCTGACATCTTCCTTTTAAGGGCTCACTAGTCCAGATCTATATTTCAATGGTATAATCATTTGGCTTCTGTTTTTGTACCTCAAATATGATTAGAATACGCTATGGCTCGTGTCAAAGTTCTAACTAAATATATGCAGAGTGTTTTAAATGATTCCACCTACGGACTCCAAGAAATGAATACTGACGTGACTATGATGAAAGCAGTAATTCTTCAAAATCAAATGGACCTCCACTTCCTTGCTACTGCACAAACAGCCACCTGTGATGATTAAGGTTATGTGTCAGCTTGGCTGGGCCATAAGTCTCAGTGGTTTGGCAGTTATTATATAATTATACTCCATCTTGTGTTCTAATATCAGCAGCCAATCAGTTGAAAGGGGAGTTTCCTTGGGGGCATGGCCTGCCTCCAATATAAATGGATGCTCTGGCAAAATTTGCACTCTTTTGATCCTGCATCTGACTTGTCATCCTCTGACCTCTGGTTGTTGTGAAGTGAGCCAGCAGCCTGCCGTCTGACCTGACGATTTTGAGTTCATCAGCCCCTACAACCACATGAGTCAAGAGAAGCCTCTAACCTCAGACCTGACCCACAGATTTAGGACTTGCCTTGTTCCACAACTGCATGAGACATTTTCTTGATTTATATACATACGCACTTCACTGGCTTTGCTCCTCTAGAGAAGCTAGCCTAAGGCTTCACCTGTGTTATTATTAAAACTGATTATTATGTTTATATTTCTGATAATAGTGCTAATATCACTATGTTTCCTGTAGGCATCTCATAGTGTTGAATCACAATGATCTTGTTCCTTCCTTAACTGATATTATAAGCAATTATTTTTCCCCATGGGTTGAATGATGAAAATATTTTTACTTTATTTGTAATCTTTATGTTCCTCATTGTTTCTATTATTGTAATTATAAAACCTGTTTCCCTTTACTTCAACATATTTTATTTATGAGATGCTGTACTTAAATACCATTGACCCGTCCCATAAAATCATGCTGGTTTCATAGGCTTTCACCAATGACTGTGTCACCTCCTTTTTTTCTCCATAGATATGTTTCATCTTCTGCTCTATCATCTGTCGTGACTGAGAAATGTTCCTCAAATGTGACCTTATCCATTAAGACATACCCCATAAAAACTACTTACCCTGAAGATAAGGCCTATTAGCTCAGCAAGGTGAAGAAATAAGCTCCTTAAGAAAACAGAAAAAGTCTTTGCGTAAGAAAGGCTACTCCATTGCGGGTGATCAGCGCCCCCTGGCGGAGACCTGATCAAAAGAGAGAAATGTAAACAGAAAACTTTCAAAGTGAAGGCGCTCATGTCAGACTAAGAATGATGGGACCAACGTGCATTCTCAGGAAACAAAAGGTCAGGATGTAAACCATTTAGGAAGAGTGTGTCAAGATGTCAACGATTGTTTTGGGGGAGAAAGTATTCATAACTAACTGAACTGGTCAGAATGTAAATCATTAGGGAAGAATGTGTAAACAATTTACTCTTGGAACGGATTACAATCATGAACATCTAACTATTTTTGAGTATAACCAAACCAGCTGGCATCTCACACCTAAGTGGTAACTCACTCCTCCCTAAACAAGTGGCCTAAACAAGTACATTTCAAAGAACTTCAAGTTGAAGATGATCTTATCTACAGTTAATAATTAACCCCTTACCTTTCTTCTGTTCTCTATGTATAAAGACCTCTTTCTGCTTGAAATGGTGGAGCACTTTGTATTTCTACCTAGTGCTGCCCAACTATAGCTGTTCTATTCCTCAGTAAAACCCCTTTTCTCTCCCAACAGAGTATGAGATTTTCTCCTTTGATGCTATCTATCTACTACTTAATCTCCTAGATAATCAACGAGTTTAAGTATAGCTAGAGTTTGGTTTTTATTATATCATTTATCATATATTTACTGACAATTTCTGGTGTGTGACATGAAATTCTAGGCACTGAGAAGTTAACAATGAACTATAGGCTTACAATTTCATGTTGTGACATACTGATAAACTTCACCATTTTGAGTTAAGTGTGATTCATGTACTCATTCCCCTGTTTCAGAACATGTTCTTCATGTAATTTTATGCTTACTGATGATCCACAGCCAAATGTTACCCAGTGTTTCTCCTGGGGAAATTTTTGCCTCCAGTCTGGTTTATCTCAAATTGATATACAACTTCTGATGAGTTATCTTGATTTCCATTTGCTCCAATTTTAAGCTTTGAAGATTGATGCTTTCTGTTGCAAATAAACACGTTGTATTAATTCTGTGTTTGTTGATCTACCTATTTCAGTTACTAATTTCTATTTTACAAAACACAGAAAAATTTTTGCAACTTAATTTCAGTGTGAATATATTCCTCAAAATCTCTTATGTCTATAAGGAATTAGATATGCTCATTTATAAAATTCTTTTTGAGTATATAAGGAAATACTTGTAAGAAACTTTCTAGTGTTCAAAAAACACACATACACACACTCACACAATGAACCCTGGGTTCAAACCATAACATTTTAATCAGTTATTCTTTTAGTTCTATTGTGTTTTTGTCATAAGTAGTTTTGTTTTATCACTGTAAAACATTGTTTCCAGTGCTACATCTGTTATTAAAACCACATAATTTTGCTGCTCAAATGTTTTATGTCCATCTGTATATATCATGTTTATTCAATCAGTGCATTTGAGATTCTCATATTAACACAAAACCAAACCCTTTGCCATTGAGTGGATTCTGACTCATAGTGACTGTATAGGACAGAGTAGAACGTCCCCCTAGGGTTTCCAAGGAGCTACTTGTGGATTCAAACTGCTATGTTTTGGTTAGCGGCCGAACATTTAACCACTGTGCCAACAGGGCTCCATATTAACACAAGACAACATAAATTCTGTTTAGAAAATTAATGAGACACAGCGTCCTAAATATACTGAGATAAAAAGCAAAAATTGTTCAACTTTATCTATGAAGAAATTATTTTGATCAAAACATTACACTATCTTTTAAATGTCTTCTATTCTAACTAAGCTAATTGTTAAAAGCTTAAGCAAGTATATTTTAGTAAAATATGAGATAAATATATGTTTATTGAAAGAGATCTTTCAATATCCCCATTACATTTCCTTGGGAATTTTTTTCCTTACTTTTCCAATTTGCTTAATTCTGAGGTTTTTTGAATATTTTCAAAATACATACGTTTTATAATTCTAGCTCTAAAGAGGTTTCCATAAATAAAATAAAATCATACATTCATCAAACTAATTCCTAGAGGTTTTTTAAATAATGGAGGCTAGATTTTGATTCTCATATATCTGAGAGAGGTAGTAGGTATGAAGGCACAATTTTTATACTTTCTGTAGATAGTTCTTAAATTGTGAAGAAGTTTCAAAATAAATGCTATATAAAATAAGTACTTTACACAATACAGCAATGATACTAATTTCAATTTGTTGTAAAATATGCTGAAATACATACTGTTGGTAAAATAGAATGAACTTTTTTTATGCAAATGCTCAAAATATATAGAAAATAATTTATTCATTCATTTATATGTTTAGTCTTCTTTCCATTCCAAGTTATTTAAACAAATTTATAAAGATGTAAAAATCAGCAAGTTATAGTAAATTAGATATGCAAGAAGAGTGTAGTGAATAGAATTCAGATTAGGAGTTTAAAACAGCGTTAGAATATAGATTATTACAGACAACATATCAAAGCTTATTTAAAAAATTTTAAAAGATGATAAAATTAATCCAATGGGGAAACTGGATTGAAAGTCAAAGAAAAGTAAAACAAATTAGAAAGCATGAGTTTTGTTAAATATATTTAAAAATGAAAAACTAAAACTGATACTCTATTGGCAAATAGAATCAAGAAAGAAAAGAAATGTAGGAAAGAGGGAAGAAGGGATAAACAGAAAGAGGAAAGTAATTCAAGACAGATAAAGGAGTTAAAGAATAAATTTTCACAATCCTATACTCAAAGCACTTGGGTCTAGATATGTTTAAATATCACAATTTTTGAGAATTTAGTAATGTAGGTGGTATATATGCTATTAATACATTTCTATGAAGAAACAAATGTTTCACAGTATAACAATATATTCATAAATTTAAAACCTTTCATTTTAAGAACCTATTATAACTTAGATACAAATGATACAAATAAAATAAATTGTCCCCAAATTCCAATGGTGAAACTAGATTCAGAATTGAAAGCAATCAAATTAAGATTCATATAATGAAAATTATATCTCATTATTACATAAAAATATTTACAGGAATGCAAATACAGTTCAATATTAGTAGAAGCAACATAATCAGAAGGGAAATAAAATTTGTCAGACTAATGGCAAAAAAGTTCTTGATACAAATCAGCATAAATTTATAGAGAAAAATCTTGTCGCTGATATCATTAGTGTGATAGAGAATATAAAATTCCAACTTATTTTTAAGATCTTACAGAGAAGTAGAAGAGGTTCTTTCATTAGAGTTAAGAAAAACAGAAGTGTTTTTATTAATTACTCTGCTTTTATTAAACTTAGTTTGAATATTTCATTCACAGTAATAACAGGAATAAATATAGGAGTTCTAACTAGAAGAGAGAGGAGTGAAAATATCATTTTGTAAATTTTCAGATTGTATATCTGTACATAAAATTTAACATAATCAATTGGGCAGGGGAGATGAGGCAGTAATTCTTAAAAATAAGAGAGTTTAGTTTGTTGGTTATTACCATAATCATTAAAACTTTTTCTTAACATTACCATGAGCAGTTAAAGAATACACCAGATACACATAATTGTCTTAGGCTGGGTTCTCTAGAGAAGCAAAAGCAGTAAAGCTTATAAATATACAGAGAGAGAGATTTATATCAAGGAAACAGCTCACACAATTGTAGAGGCTGGAATGTACCAAGTCTGTGGATCAGGATAGAATCTTCTCCTGATTCATGTATCCACAGGGGCTGGTGAACCCCAGATAGGCAGGTCAGAGAGCAAGGTTCTTGCTCATAGGTAGTGAAGATAGATGAATCCCGAGATCGGCAGGTAAGCTGCTAGCTCAAGTCCCAAGAACTGGAGATCAGAAGAACAGGAGGCAGCTCCAGGATCCAGAGAAGGCAAAAGCCAGAACATCCACTTACATATGGATGCGGGTGACACATCCAAGGAAACTCTCTTTCAGCTAATTCGCTTCTCACAGCAGATCCCATCAGGGTGGCGATCACATATAAACACTGAGAATCATGGCCCAGCCAAGACGACACATAATCTTAACCATCACAATAATCCATGCATGAGCCCAACAAAAATATAGCCCTCTAGGAATTGACAATAATGAAGATATTTAGCAGTTTAGAATAAAATAAATTTAAATGTTAATGCCTAATTTCAAAATTTCACAAAATATATTTACATTTATTCCTATTGTAGCCTTACTTAAAATTGAAAAATCAAAGCAATTTAAATACACAATAAACATAGGCATAAAAATGATGAAATTATTATATTTCTATAAAATATACAATAATCAGGAGGAATAAGAATGAGGTTAGTGGAAAAGTAAAAGAAAAAAAAATTGGGCTCCCAAAATGAAGACAGCAAATTTCTAAAAGCAAACAATACACATGTACCCACAAACCCACACATATGCAAGTTTTTGTTTGTATATATTAAAAATTGTTGTTATTGTTAGTTGCTGTTGAGTTGATTCTGAATCATGGCAACCTGATGTACATGAGAGTAGAACTGTGCTCTGTAGGGTTTTCAAGGAAGCAGATCAATAGGCCTATCTTCTTCAGCACTGCAAGATGGATTTGAACCATCAACTTTCTGGCTAGTCAAGGAAATTTTATCCATTTGGGCCACCCAGGAAGCCATGATACGCAGTCCAGCAGATTGCCTGTGTTTTATTGACTATACAAAGGCATTCAACTGTGTGAATCATAAATTTTAGATGACATTGGGAAGAATGGGAATTCCAGAACACTTTAACTGTGCTCATGTGGAACCTGTACATAGACAAAGAGGTAGTCTTTCAAAAAGAAGAAGGGGATACAGAGTGGTTTCAAATCAGAAAAGGTTTGCATCAGGGCTGTATCCTTTCACCATACTTCTTCAATATGTACGCTGAGCAAGTAAACCGAGAAACTGGACTATACAAAGAGTAAAGTGGCATCAGGACTGGAGGAAGATTCATTAACAACATGTGATATGCATATGACACAACCTTGCTAGCTGAAAGCGAAGAGAACTTGAAGGACTTACTGATGAAGATCAAAGACCACAACCTTAGTATGGATTATACCTCAATATACAGAAAAGAAAAATCCTCATAACTGGATCAATAAGCAACGTCATTATAAAGGGAGAAAACACTGAAGTTGTCAAGGATTTCACTTTACTTGGCTCCACAATCAACACCCATGGAAGCAGCAGTCAAGAAATCAAAAGATGCATTGCATTGGGCAAATCTGCTGCAAAAGACCTCTTTAAAGTGCTGAAAAGCAAAGACTTCACTTTGAGGACTAAGGTGCCCCTGGTCCAATCCATGGTATTTTTAATCACCACATATTCATGCAAAAGCTGGACAATGAGTAAGGAAGAATAAAGAAGAATGGGTGCCTTTGAATTATGGTGTTGGCGAAGAATATCTAAAATACCAGATTGCCAGAAGAATGAATACATCTGTCTTGGAAGAAGTACAACTAGAATGCTTCTTAGAAGTTAGTATGGGGAGACTTCTTCTTATATACTTTGGACATATTACCAGGAGGGACCAGTCCCTGGAGAAGGACATCATGCTTGGCAAAGTAGAGGGTCGGTGAAAAAGAGAAAGACCTTCAACAAGACAGAATGACACATTGGCTACAACGATGGGTTCAAACATACAAATGATTGTAGGGATGGCACAGGACCAGGCAGTGTTTCTTTCTGTTTTATATAGGGTTACTATGAGTCAGAACTGCCTCTACAGCACCCATCAACAAAGACAAATTAATAACATAAAAAATAACACAGTAAATAAAACATAACAACATATCAACAGTACTTGTCTTTGTGTGTTGGGGTTATAGCCACTGTTAGTTTAGTTTGTGTTGTTATTTTTCCTATTTTTTGTTAGAACACAAATTTGTCTACAATAGTCATAACTATCTAATTAAAAGTACATTAAATTTAATGCACAAAGTCATGAGCATGAACAAGTTCATGCCAAACTATGATTCAAAATTATTAAATATGATTCTCAAATTTGTCTGTGACATTCTAACTACATACTATTATGAATAGACAAGAATAACCAGTTTTTATTACCCACATTTATAGAGCTTTTAAAATAGCATTTATTTAGGAGAAACACATCTATTTTTGATATTGAAATTAGAAAAAAAATAATACTGCCCCAATGGAAACTCATAGACAGATTCTCATGCAATTTCATTAATTGCATTATTTGAAATCTTTACATAAAAAGTCACAATTTCCATAGGATTTTAAAACACATCTCTCAAAATAGGGCACTGCTATCTTCAATTATTAATTCAGTGAAAGCAATTACAAGCTTGGCCAATGTAGCAAGGTCCAAATACATAATTAGCTGATGGTGAGAGTTAATCCTGGGTTAGATTTATTAAAAAAAAAAAGTTGGCATATAAATACTTTTATATTGTCTATATGCCAATAAAGCAGAAGTAGATAAGCTAGTAATTGGAATTTCTTCTTTAAACTGATCTACTCATTCCATGAATGCCATACCCTTTCTCGTGGTAATCTATTTCCACAGTTTGCTGGGTGTTCTTCTTGGCAATTTTAATTCATTTACACGGTGTGGATACTAAATATTAGAATGTATTTTGTTCATTTATAGTATTAATACAATTAAATAATATGAACATTGTATTGATTTTATTTCAAACTTGCTAGTGTGTCTTGAAGACATTATCATCTCATTTTAACCATCATGAAGATTTTGTAATATAGATCTACCATATTTCATTTAACTTGTCATATTCATAGGTAAGTTGATTGCACTTTTGGAAATTTTTAAACAAAAGTTCAATAAATATCCTGCATATGTCTTCTTACATATACCCATTTCTCTAAGACAGAATTTTAAAAATGAAATTATTGAACTGAGGGCTAGGTGCGTCTGAAATTTTAGTAAACACCATAACTTTTCCTATCAAAAATGTATGCATACTTATATATACTTACTAACAATGGTGGAAGATAATCATCTCCTCCTATTTTCTGCTTTAACCAACTCTCATTGGGGAAAACAGTTTACTTTCATTTACTATGATTTTCTTATCATTGGCTCATTTTAATTGGACTATTTAATATTTTATTAATTTTTAAAGTACTTATATATTTGGGATATGAAGGTTTTTCCCATTATATATTTTTTTTGTCTGTTTTAAAACTTTGCTTACGGTATCAGATCTATTTATTAATAACTTATGGATTTGGTGTCTTGTTTTGGAAAGCTTTCCCCAAGTTGGTTTAAGAAATATAATCCTAATTGATGTCTACTTTTACACTTTGTTATTTATGTTTATTGAATTAGTCCACGTGGAGTTTTTTTCTGAATTCTGAAATCAACGTATTAAATTTGTTATTGTTTTGTACGTTCTGTTTTCTCAGTGGTTACAAAAGCAGTTTATTAAATGGTATATCTTTCCCACATTGATTGGAATATCCAATATCCATTAAATATTTCTAGACCCTATTCTGTTCCACTATGTTCCAAGTAAATGCACCACATTATTTTATTTTTCCATCTTATTTTTTAAAATAATTTAAGTACTTCATTTTTCAACCTTTTCTTGGCAACATTTCTTCATTATTTTACTTCCTGATGAAATTTAGCATGAATTTGATGACTTCAAAAAATACTTTTAGAATTAAATTTGTATTGAATAATATTCTTCCAAAACTTGATATTTGTAGAATATGAATTTTTTCAATCCAGGAACATCATATGACTCTTTTTATATTTTTTATGCATGTCAGTAATATTTATAGTGTTATTTTGTTAATGTGTCTATTAGAGTTATAACTGGGGATTTTGTAATTGTTAGTAATATATAATATGCTATGTAATATATATAAAACTATCACTGGAATAGAATTTACTGATATATTGGCAAATTTAGAATTTATAAAATTTTGATCATGAATCTGGCAACCATGCTAGATTCCTCTTTAAGTCTAATATGGCTTTCTTTTTTTTAGTTTGGTAAGGTAGATTGTACAAGCATAACTCTGCAAATAATGTCATTAAATGCCTATCTTAAATATAAATATTATTTTTGCTGATTCACTTATTTAACTAACTACTATCTCTAATATTTCAAATATAAGTGTAATGTTTGCTACAGGAAACAAAAGTTATTTTCTATCAAAATAATCACGTTTCCTTCTAGCCATATTTAACTGATTTTTTTTTTTTCTTTTCTCAGGAATTACTGTTGTATTTTTAAGTACTTTTTACATTTTTTATCAAGATAGCCTTCTGATTTTATTTATAATCTGTTAATATATTGAATAACATTAATATATCTACTTTTTTAAAATTATACTTAAATGCCTAGGATGAAATCTGTTTGGTTATGCTGCATTAATTCTTTAAAATATTAATGGAATAGATTTTCTAATGTTTTATCTAGAATCTTTATGTCTGTTTTATAAGTGAAATTGATTTGCAGAATGTGTGTGTGTGTGTTGGTATCCTCTTGTTTTCATATTATGTAAATATTATCCTCATAGGATGATGTGATAAACATTTTATATTTTTACACATTTTAAAATAATTTACAGAACATGGAAATTTTTCCCCCTACTGGAGGTTTAGTAAAATAGGTATTGCATGCATAAATTTTCTAAAAAATTATAATTTTTAATAATATTGATCACTACTTTCTGAAATGCTGTACAAACAAAAGGTGCTTTTGATCTTTTAATGCTTATTTTGTGTTATATCTTTAAGATTTATATCGAATGATGTTCAACCATTTCAGGAAGTAGCATATGATCAAGAACTGATGGTAATGAAGGAAGAAGTCCAAGCTGCACTGAAGACACTGGCGAAAAACAAGGCTTCAGGAATTGATGGAACACCAACTGAGATGTTTCAATAAACAGATGCAGCACTGGGCGTGCTTACTCTTCTATTACAAGAAATTTCTAAGAGAGGTATCTGGCCAACCAGCTGGAAAAGATCCATATTTGTACTCATTCCAAAGAAAGGTGATTCAATAGAATGTAGAAATTATTGAAAAATATCATTAATATCAAAAGCAAATAAAATTTTTCCTAAGATCTGTCAAAAGCACTTATAGCAGTATATTGACAGGGAACTGGCAGAAATTTTAGCTGGATTTAGAAGAGAACAAGGAACCAGGGAAATCATTGCTGATGTCAGATGGATCTTGGTTGAAAGCATAGAATACCAGCAAGATATTTACCTGTGTTTTATTGACTATGCTAAGGCATCCGACTGTGTGAATCACAACAAATTATGGATAACTTTGCAGAGAATGAGAACTCCAGAACATTTAATTGTGCTCGTGAGGAACCTGTGCTTTGATCAAGAGGCAGTTATTCCAACAGAACAAGGGGATACTGGGGGTTCAAGTCAGGAATGGCATGCATCAGGGTTGTATCCTTTCACCATACTTATTAATCTGTATGTATGAGGAAATATTCATAGAAGCTGGACTACATGAAGAAGAATGGGGCATCAGAATTGGAGGAAGACTCATAAATAACCTTGCTTGCTGAAAGTGAAGAGGACTTGAAGGACTTACTGATGAAGATCAAAGACCACAGCCTTCAGTATGGATTACACCTCAACATAAAGAAAATAAAAAGTCCTCACGAGTGGACCAATAAGCAACATCATGATAAATGGAGAAAAGATTGAAGTTGTTAAGGATTTCATTTTACTTGGATCCACAATCAACACCCATGGAAGCAGCAGTCAAGAAATCAAACAACGCATTGCATTGGGCAAATCTGCTGCAAAAGACTTCTTTAATGTGTTAAAAAAAACACAAAGAAGTCACTTTAAGGAGTAAGGTGTGCCTGATCGAAGCCATAGTGTTTTCAGTTGTCTCATATGCGTGTGAAAGCTGGACAATGACTAAGGAAGACTGAAGAAGAATTGACGCCTTTGAATTATGGTGTTGGTGAAAATATTGAATACAACACGGACTGCCAGAAGAATGAAGAAGTCCGTCTTGGGGAAAAAAAAATGCAACCAGAGTGCTCCTTGGAAGCAAGAATGGAGAGGCTTTGTCTCAAGTACTTTGGATATGTTATTAGGAGGGACCAGTCCCTGAAGAAGGACATGATGCTTGGTAAAGTACAGGGTCAAAAAATAAGACCCTCAAGGAGATGAATTGGTAGAGTGGCTGCTACAATGGGCTCAAACATAGCAATGATTGAAAGGATGGTGCAGGACCTGGAAGTGTTCCATTCTGTTGTACTTAGGGTCTCTATGAGTGGGAATAGACTCGATGGCACCTAACAACAACAAGAAGAACCTCATAAGCAGAGGTTATCCAGAATCTTTAATGCAGAAGACAGATAAAAGCAAAATTGTTTTTTAATATGTGGAATAAGACACTAGTAACAGTAATATTTACCAGGGTACTAAATTTTATTTTAAAATAAGCAAAAATTAAACTTTTTGTCTCTTAAATATGACTAGATATCCAAAGCTGTCAGGCTTTCATCAGTCCAGAGACTATTTCTATTTATTTCTTTGTTATATATTAAGTAAGTGAAGACAAAAATTAGGCATGAGTTTTTTTAATAATAAATTCTTATAATAAAAAGCATGGGATTCTTCAGCAATCATGACTAAACCTGAAGTATATTTTGATCAAATGATACAAATTTAATTAAAATCAGGTCAAGCATTCACTTCATGATTTCCTTTTCATAAAATACATTACTTACAAATATAATATAGGGACATATACTTCCATATTATAAGTAGTTAACAAATACTATATAAATGTCATTATATACATAACCAAATTATATGCATATAAATTAGAGAGACAGAGACAGCCCTGGTGGCACAGCGGTTAAGAGCTTGGCTTCTAACCAAAAGGTCAGCAATTCAAATGTACCAGCCACTCCTTGAAAACCCTATGGGACAGTTCTACTCTGTCATATAGGGTCGCTGAGTCAGAATCGACCCTCTGCAGTCAAGTCAATTCCGACTCATAGCGACGCTATGTATAACAAAATGAAATAATTCTCAGTCCTGCACCATCCTCACAATCGTTGCTATATTTGAGCCCTTTGCTGAAGCCACTGTGCTAATCCATTTCTTTGAGGGTCTTCTTCTTTTTTGCTGACTCTGTACTTTACCAAGCATAATATCATTTTCCAGGGACTAGTCCCTCCTGATAACATGTAAAAAAGTACACAAGATAAAGTCTTGCCATCTTCCCTTCTAAGGAGCATTCCTGCTGTACTTCTTCCAATACAGATTTGTATGTTCTTCTGGCAGTCCATAGTGTATTCAATATTCTTTGCCAACACCATAATTCAAAGGCATTAATTCTTCTTCAGTCTTCCTTAGTCATTGTCCTGCTTTCATATGCACATGAGGTAATTGAAAATACCATGTCTTGGGTCAGGCATACCTTAGTCCTTGAAGTGACATCTTTACCTTTTAAAAATTTAAAGAGGTCTTTTGCAGCAAATTTGCCTAATGCAATATGTAGTTTGATTTCTTGACTGCTGCTTCCATGGGTGCTGATTGTGGCTCCAAGTAAAATGAAATCCTTGACAACTTCAGTCTTTTCTCCATTTGTCAAGATGTTCTTATTGGTTCAGTTGTGAGTTTTTTTGTTTTCTTTATATTGAGGTGCCATCCATACTGAGGGGTGAATTCTTTGATTTTCATCAGTAAGTGTTTCCAGTCCTCTTCCTTTTAGCAAGCAAGGTTGTGTAATCTGCATATTGCAGGTTGTTAGTGAATCTTCCTCCAATCCTGATGCCCTGTTCTTCTTCATATAGTCCACCATCTCAGATGATTAACTCATCATACAGACTGAATATGTATGGTGAAAGGATACTTCTCTGACACACACCTTTCCTGAATTTAAACCAGTCAGTTTCCATTTTTTCTGTTCGAACATCTGCCTCTAGGTCTATGTACAAGTTCTTCATGAGCACAATTAAATGTTCTGGAATTCTGTTGGTTTACAGTTTTATCTATAATTTTTTATGATCCACAGAGTTGAATGCCTTTGCACAGTCAATAAAACACTGGTAAACTTCTTTCTGGTAGTCTCTGCTTTCAGCCGAAATCTATCTAACATCAGCAAAGATATCCCTTCTTCCAGGCCCTCTGCTGAATCTGGCCTAAATTTCTGGTAGCTCCTTGTCGATGTACAGCTGCAACTGCTTCTGAACTATCTTCAGCAAAATTTTACTTGCTCGTGATATTAATGATATTGTTCAATAATTTCTGCATTCTGTTCTATTGTCTTTCTTTGGAATGAACACAAATATGGATCTCTTCCAGTAGGTTGGCCAGATAGCTGTCTTCCAAATTTCTTGGTATAGATGAGTGAGTGCTTCCAGTGCTGCATCCCTTTGTTGAAACATCTCAGTTGGTATTCCATCAACTCCTGGAGCCTTGTTTTTTGCCAATGCCTTCAGTGAAGCTTGGACTTCTTCCTTCAGTACCATTGGTTCCTGATCATATGCTACCTCCTGAAATGGTTGAACATTGACTGATTTTTTTGGTACGTTTACTCTGTGTATTTCTTCCACCTTCTTTTGATACTTTCTGCATCGTTCAAAATTTTGCCCATAGAATCTTTCAATATTGCAGATTGAGGCTTGAATATTTTCTTCCATTCTTTCATCTTGAGAAATGACAAGGATGTTCTTCCCTTTTGGTTTTCTAACTCCAGATTTTTTCATATTTCATTATAGTATTTATTTTGTCTTCTAGAGCCACCCTCTGGAATCTTCTGTTCAGCTTTTGTACTTCATCATTTCTTCCGTTTGCTTTAGCAACTTTACGTTCAAGACCAAGTTTCAGAGTCTCTTCTGACGTCCATTTTAGTGTTTTCTTTCTTTCCCACCTTTTTAATGATCTTTTACTTTCTTTTGCATGATGTCCTTCCACAAATCTTCTGGTCTTTGGTCATTAGTGTTCAATGCATGAAATCTATTCTGGACATGGTCTATAAATTTAGGTGTGATATACTCAAGGTCATACTTTGACTTTCGTGGACTTGTTTTAATTTTCTTCAACTTCAGTTTGAACTTGCATATGAGCAACTGATGGTCAGTTCTGCAGTTAGCTCCCGGCCTTGTTCTGATTGATGATACTGAGCTTCTCCATTGTCTCTTTACACAGTTGTAGTCAATTTGATTCCTGTTTATTCCATCCTGTGAGGTCCACGTGTACAGTTGCTGTTTATGTTGTTAAAAAAAAGGTATTTGCAATGAAGAAGTTGCTTGTTTTGCAAAATTCTATCATGCACTCACTGGCATTGTTTCTATCACCAAGGCCACTTTTTTCTAACTACCTATCATTCTTTGTTTGCAACTTTCACATTCCAATCACCAGTAATTATCAATGCATCTTGACTGCATATATATAATAACGATAAAGGTAGTTTCATAAATGAGCTCAAGCATAACAAGATTGTGAGGAAGGTACAGGACCTGGAAGCCTTTCCTTCTGTTGTAATAGGTTCATTATGAGTCGGAACTGACTCGAAGGCACTTAACAATAGCAGTTGCATAAAACTTCATAGTCTGATCATTGTAAATGTTGTAACTGAAGAGACAATTAAGTTGCTTGTTTTTTCTTTCTGAATTCCATAGTCAAAGACAAAAAGTATGCTTTACCTGATCAAAGCAAATTCCCTATTTTACAAGATGTGAAAACACTGTCCTTTTTCTCCAACTTTTAATTGACTTACTTATGAAGAAAATTGTGAGCACGTGTATGTTTTTACTCAATACATAACTAAAGATGCTATGGGGGAAAATTTTTAGTTTCCTCATTCTTCCAATACTGATATTATATTTGAATTTATGTAAAATATATGAATTGCAAATATATCATAAGTATATCATGGAATAACTTGATGGTGCTTGAGCACCATTAAATTTATAACCAGAGGGTTTTTTTTTTTTTTTGGTATCATAAACAAAACACAATGTTTTTCACCTGATTTCGGGATATAGTTCTTCAAAGCTTTAGTTGCTCCAGCATTAGTTTGTTGATTGCCAACATAAGTTTATGAGATGAAGGATGTACTTGCTTATTTTTCAAATTCCAAGACAATAAGTGGCTTCTTTGAAATTAGAAAAAAAAAAGTATAAATTCAGTACTATATGACTAACTTGGCAGCTATGTATTTAGCATTGAATTAAGTGGATATGAAACTTCTAGAGAAACAAAAATATATATTTTGCATTATAATAGTCGATGAACATATATTACCCAAAACCCATGAGGGCAATGTGGAAAAATACGTTGATACTAAAACTTTATTTCAGCAATTTTAAAAAGAAATAAGAACCATTATTTTCGTATTCTTAATAGCATTATGCATTCACTTCATCCAAGCATATTATCAAGTAATTAACTCTTTAACAGGCAATATCATATACGTGTATTCAAGCTATATTTTCCACCCCTGAAGCTTTGTTGGCAGATATTTGAGCCACTTTAGTATGTTATGGCATTGTGGCCAACTGGAGTAACTTCCTAAAATCAAGAAAGTTGGCCTGCGCCACATTTGAGTGTTGAGAGTCATTGATGTGAAGGGATGCTTCCCAAAGAGTGATTGTGTGAAACTTTTGTGTCTTTTGGCTTCTGTACAGTGACATAAGGCTTACAAGTACGTTCACTATTTCCTTTGTGCTATTGGGTAGGTACGGTTACAGTAAATTGAAAATATTCAAATAAATGAGTTATTTGGGGAGGATGAAATATGTCCCATAAGTGTGATGTGCCTCTTAGAACGTGGGACCAATATATCCCATTCTAAATCAAACTGATAACAATTACACACAGCAAATGCAATGTTTATTTAGTGTTTTGTGCATATTTTTGAAAAGCTGAGTGAGATATTTTATGGCTCAAGTGTAACCAGGATGTGTGATGCACTTCCTGGGCCATGGGACTGATTTGTCCCACTTGCAATTGGCACCCTGTTTTTCCAAAAAATAAAAAAATAAACTACCGGAGTTCCAGCAAAATGGCGTTCTAGGCAGAAGCACCACACCGTCCCTCCACAGCAAAGATCTGAAAAACTAAGCCGAACAGAGAATACAACAATTCTGAAATCCTAAAACATCAAATGAAGAGATAAAGAACTCAGCCAAGCACCAAATGGAGTGAGAAAACTGACAGAGAACGGAGAGCAAGGAGAGATTCATGCAGAGGTCCCCTACCAGCTAACACAGCGTGGATCTGCCATCTCGGACTCCTATTGGAGACCAGCAAACAGGGGGTACGAGAAAGCAGCCTCATGGAGCTTCCAGCAGGAGACAAAACAACCAGTAATGGGTGACATAAGCTTTCCCACCCCCCACCCTTCTTCACCCCGACTCAGCCTCCTCTGCTTCCCGCGGCCACGGTCTCTTGACTGGGAAACAGCAGCTGCTTGGATTCCACACATCCGAACGGGTGGCTGTCTGAGTGCCATTTGTTGGCTGCTGGTGTTGCTTTTTTTCTGCTTCTTTTTCTTTCTTCCTTGCCTCTCCCCACCTCCACCTCCTTTAGCTCAAGTACGTTGCTTCGTGCGCCATCTTTGCTTCTTCCTGAGGGGCTGCAGAGCTCCTACGGAGTGTGGAGCTGCTTCCCGGTTTGGGCTGCCACGCTGGTGGGATCCCAGGGCTTTCGTTCATTTGTTTGTTTTGAATTGTTTGTTTGTTTTCTTTTCCTTTTTTTGAGTTGGGAGCCCTTTCTGGCCAGGCTGAGCTGCATGGCAGGGAGACTCCCCTTTGGCTTCCACAGATGTTCAGAAGGATCCATGAAAGCATTTCTTTTTACTTTTTTTTTTTTTTCCTGTTTCTTTGGGGCCTTTCTTATTTTTTCTTTTCTTTTGATTTGTTTTGTTTTCTTTTTCCTCTTTTTCCCTTCTTGTCTTTCTTCATTGCCCAGTTTCTCATCTCTCTATGTCTTCCTTCTATTTCTGTTCCCTGAATACCTGGCATTGTATACCTCAAGGCCTTGTAGCCAGGCTGTACTGCAACACTTGAGAGCAACTTCCCCAGACCTCATAGATGCACCGGTGGGATCCCTGGTAACTTTGTGATTCTTTAACCTTTCTGATTCTTATTTACTCATTCTTTTCTTCTGCCTCCCCTTTCTGTTTTTCTCCATTTCGTAGTCTCTCATCTCTCCACTCCAACGGCAAGCTCCCTGAGCATTCTTTTTTGTTTGTTTGTATGTTTTTGGTGCCTGTTCCTCTCTTCTCTCTCCCATATCCATCTTAGCGCCACACAACAATCTTCCCGCTGCATCCTGCCTACCTGCACTGTGTGCTTGACATCACACCACCAAGCAGCACAGGCACGGCCTACTGGAACCTGCCCTGCACTGATAACCAACCAGCTCTGGTGGCTGTAGTAAGTGCCATGAACAACCCGTCCCAGTAACTCCTCTTCAGCTAAACCTGACCTGCCGTAACATATCTGAGTGACTGACCTTGCTGGTTGAAGAAGGAGGCAAAAAGTATTGAACCCAAAGATGAGCAAACAACAAAGAACACTCAGTCTGCCTGCTCAGACATAGTCAAATTTTTTTTTTAAAAGGATGAAACAAACAAATCTACAATCAATAAAGGAGAAAAATAACTACTGAATGCCCCGAAGACAGCAGACAATATCAAAACATTTACAAAAACAGGACAGGATGGTTCCAGTAGGTATCCAAAATAAAACACCAGATAACTCTCCTCTGGAAGAAAATCCACTAGAACTAACTGATAGGGAATTCAAATCTCTAATACTCAGGATTCTCCAAGAACTGAGGCAAAAAGCTGACAAACATGAGGAAAAAATAGACAAATTCATGGGAAATACAGACAAAAAATTGGAAGAATTCAGGAAAATAATGCAGGAACAAAATGCCAAAATAAATTCACAACTAGAAATTATACAAAGACAACAATTAGAAATCCAAAAGATAAACAAGATTTCAGAAATGGACGGTGTCATAGAAGGGCTGGGAAGCAGATTTGAAACTGTGAAAGACAGGATCAGTGGAATTGAAGACAAACACTTGGATACAACCCTGTTTCAGGAAAACTCAGAAAAAAGAACAAAGAAAAATGAAGAGACCCTGAGAGTTATGTGGGACACAATCAAAAGAAAAATTCTGCAAGTGTTTAGAATTCCAAAACGGGAGAGAAAACAGAAAACACAGAGAGGATCACTGAGGAACTGCTGACAGAAAACTTCCCCAGTATCATGAAAGATGAAAAGCTGGCCATCCAAGAAGCTGAAAGAACCCCATATAGAAGATACCCCAAAAGAAAATCACAAAGACATATCATATTCACACTCTCCAAAACCAAAGACAAATAAAGAATCCTGAGAGCAGCTTGTGAAAAACAAGAAGTCACATACAGAGGAGAAACAATAAAACTAAGCTCACATTATTCGGCAGAAACCATGCAGGCAAGAAGGCAATGGGATGACATATATAAAATCTTGAAAGAAAAAAATTTCCAGCCAAGAATAATATATCCTGCAAAACTCTCGTTCAAATTTGATGGTGAAATTAGGTCATTTCCAGATAAACAGAAACTAAGGGAATATGTAAAAGTCAAACCAAACTTAGAAGAATTATTAAAGTGAGTTCTTCGATCTGAGGACAAACAGCTTCAGCTCACAGGCAAAACCTAGGACGCAGGATTGTACCAGCCAGATACCAATCTAGGAAATGAACTCTCGAGGACTATCCAAAACCAAAATAAATACAACAGGGCATCAGAGCAGTTAATCAGTAAATGACAACAACATCAAAACGATAAAAGAGGGAATAAATGGCATAGGTATAGAACCTTCTAATGGAGAGGAAGGCAAGGTGATACCAAGTGAGGGTAGACTGCTTCGAACTCAGAAAGATAAGGGTAAAATTTATGGTAACCACAAAGAAAGTTAACAAACATACTCATAAAAAAAAAGGGGAAAAACATAAAGTCTCAGCAAAAACAAACCTACAAAAACAAAAGAAATGAAAAAAAAAAAAAATCCACAAACAAAAGTAACTCAGCACAAGAGTAAGAACAAAGAAAACGTCAGCACCACAAAAAAAAAGCACTACAAAATGACAACAACAAACCCAAATCTATCAATAATTACACTGAATGTAAATGGACTCAATGCACCCATAAAGAGACAGAGAGTGACAGAATAGATAAGAAAACAGGATCAATCAACATGCTGTCTACAAGAGACACACCTTAGAAACAAAGATGTGAACTTATTAAAAGTCAAAGGTTGGAAAAAAATATATCAAGCTAACAACTACCAAAAAAGAACAGCAGTGGCAATACTAATCTCAGATAAAATGGACTTTAAAACAAAATCCACCATAAAAGACAAAGAAGGACACTATATAATGATTAAGGGGATGATCCATCATGAAGACATAATCATAATAAACATCTACATACCCAGTGACAGGGCTCCAAAATACATAAAACAAACTCTAACAACACTGAAAAGAGAAATTGACAGTTCCACAATAATAGTAGGAGACTTTAACATGCCACTCTCAGTAAAGGACAGAACAACTAAGAACAAACACAGCAAAGATACAGAAGACCTAAAGGGCATAATCAGCCAACTGGACCTCATAGACATATATAAAACACTCCATCCGACCACTACAAAGTACACATTCTTTTCCAATGCACAAGGAATGTTCTCCAGAATAGACCACATCTTAGGCCACAGAGCAATCCTCAACAAGATCGAAAATGTTGAGATAATTCAAAGTATCTTCTATGACAACGATCCGTCAAGGTAGAAATTAACAAGAGAAAGAGCAAGGAAAAAAAAATCAACTACACGAAAACTGAATAATACCCAGCTTACGCATCAGTGGGTAATAGAAGAAATCAGAGATGGAATCAAAACATTCCTAGAATCAAATGAGAATGAAAACACATCATACCAAAACCTTTGGGACACAGAAAAGGCAGTCCTCAGAGGACAATTTATAGCAATAGATGCACATATCAAAAAAGAAGAAAGGGACAAAATCAAAACATTAACTACAGAACTCAAACAAATAGAAAGAGAACAGCAAAAAAAAGCCCACAACCACAGGAAGAAAGGAAATAGTAAAGATCAGAGCAGAAATCAATGAAATAGAGAACAGAAAAACAATAGAAAGAATCAACAAAACCAAAAGTTGGTTCTTTGAAAGAATCAACAAAATTGACAAACCACTGGCCAGACAGACAAAAGAAAAACAGGAGATGACAAAAATAACCCAAATAAGAAATGAACCAGGTGACATTACAACAGACCCAACTGAAATAAAAAGGATTATAACAGAATATTATGAAAAACTGTACTCCAACAAATTTGAAAACCTAGAAGAAATGGATAAATTTCTAGAAATACACAGCCTACCCAAACGACAACAAAGTGATGTTGAAAATATGAACAGACCCATAACAAGAGAAGAGATGGAAAAGGTAATAATAAACTCCCAACCAAAAAAAGCCCTGGCCCAGATGGCTTCACTGGAGCATTCTACAAAACATTTACAGAAGAGCTTGTACCAGTACTACTCAAGCTATTTCAGAGCATAGAAGAGGAAGCAACACTTCCAAATTCATTCTATGAAGCCAGCATAACGCTGATACCAAAACCAGGAAAAGATGTCACAAAAACAGAAAATTACAGACCAATATCTCTCATGAAAACAGATGCAAAAATTCTGAACAAAATTCTAGCCAATAGAATTCAGCATCATATCAAAAAAAATAATACACCACGACCAAGTAGGATTCATACCAGGTATGCAAGGATGGTTCAACATTAGAAAATCTATCAACATAATCCATCACAAAAATAAAAGGAAAGAAAAGAATCACATGATCATCACAATTGACGCAGAAAAGGCATTTGACATTCCTGATAAAAACTCTCAACATAATAAAGGGCATCTACGCAAAACCAACGGCCAAGATCATTCTTAATGGAGAGAGGCTGAAAACATTCCCCTTGAAAACAGGAACAAGACAAGGATGCCCTTTATCACCAATCTTATTTAGCATTGTGCTGGAAGTTCTAGCTAGAGCAATAAAGCAAGAAAAAGAAATAAAGGGCATCCAAATTAGTAATGAAGAAGTTAAACTGTCCCTGTTTGCAGATGATATGATACTATACACAGAAAATCCTAAAGACTCCATGAGAAATCTACTGGACTAATAGAAAGATTCAGCGTAGTAGCAGGATACAAGATAAACATTCAAAAATCAGCTGGATTCCTATAAACCAATAAGGAGAACGATGAAAAGGAAATCAGGAAAACAATACTATTTTCATTAGCCCCTAAAAAGATAAAATACTTAGGAATAAATCTGACCAGGGATGTAAAAGACCTATGCAAAGAAAACTACAAAACTCTACTGCAAGAAACCTGAAGGGATCTACATAAATGGAAAAACATACCATGCTCATGGATAGGCAGACTCAACATTGTGAAAATGACAATTCTACCCAAAGCAATTTACAAATACAACGCAATCCTGATCCAAATAACAACAACATTCTTCAAAGAGATGGAAAAACTAATCATTAAGTTTATATGGAAAGGGAAGAAGCCCTCAATAAGTAAATTCCTACTGAAGAAGAAGAATAAAGTTGGAGGACTCACACTACCTGACTTGAGAACCTACTATACAGCTACAGTAGTCAAAACAGCCTGGTACTGGTACAATGACAGATACATTGACCATGGAACAGAATTGAGAACCCAGATGTCAATCCATCCACCTACGGTCACCTGATCTTCGACAAGGGCCCAAAGTCCATCAAATGGGGAAAAGACAGTCTTTTTAACAAATGGTGCTGGCAAAACTGGATATCCATCTGCAAAACAATGAAACAGGACCCGTATCTCACACCGTATACAAAAGCTACTTCAAAATGGATCAAAGACCTGAATATAAAGCCTAAAACTATAAAGTTCATAGAAGAAAGAGTAGGACCAACACTACAGGCCTTAATACATAGCATTAACAGGATACAAACTATAACCATCAATGCACAAAACCTAAAACGTAAGCTAGATAGCTGGGATCTTCTAAAAATCAAACACGTATGCTCTTCAAAAGACTTCACCGTAAGAGTAAAAAGAGAAGCTACAGACTGGGAAAAAATTTTTGGACAGTACAAGTCAGACAAAGGTCTAATCTCCATGATCTACAAGAAAATCCAACACCTCTGCAACAAAAAGACAAATAATCCTATTAAAAAATGGGCAAGGGAAAAGAACACACACTTCACCAAAGAAGACATTCAAA
Organism: Dugong dugon; assembly: GCA_030035585.1. NCBI lineage: Eukaryota > Metazoa > Chordata > Mammalia > Sirenia > Dugongidae > Dugong > Dugong dugon. Next base: position 34,567,381 of record CM057460.1, on the reverse strand, counting down.
TGGCCAACAGACACATGAGGAAATGCTGGCAATCACTAGCCATTAGAGAAATGCAAATTAAAACCACAATGAGATACCATCTCACCCCGGCATTACTGGCACGAATCAAAAACACTGGCAATAGCAAATGTTGGAGGGGCTGCGGTGAGATGGAAACTCTAATGCACTGCTGGTGGGAATGCAAAATGATGCAACCATTTTGGAAAATGGTACGGCGTTTCCTCAGAAAGCTAGAAATAGACATACCATTCGATCCAGCAATCCCACCCCTAGGAATATATCCTAGAGAGATAAGAGTTGTCACTCGAATAGACATATGCACACCTATGTTCATAGCAGCATTGTTCACAATAGCAAAATGATGGAAACAACCTTGATGCCCATCAACAGATGAATGGATAAACTATGGTACATAAACGCAATGGAGTACTATTCAACAGTAAAGAACAACAATGAATCTGTGAAGCATCTCATAACATGGATGAACCTGGAGGACATTATGCTGAGTGAAATAAGTCAATCAGAAAAGGACTAATATTGTAAGAGACCGCTATTGTAAAAACCCATGAAAAAGTTCACACACAAAATGTAGCAATCTTTGTTGGTTACCAGGGATGGGAAGGGTTGGGGGGAAATATAAATAGATAATAGATAAGTGGTATCATGGGTGAAGTGTGAGACATTACACAATACAAGAGAAACTAGCACAACTTTACTAGGAAAGGTCATGGAAGCCCCACAGACACATCCAAACTCCCTGAGGGACTGAATTGCTTGGTGGAGGGATCTGGGTACTATGGTCCCAGGAAACATCTAGCTCAGTTGTCATGACACAACTTATAAAGACAATGCTCTACATTCTACCTTGGTGAGTAGTGTCTGGGGTCTTAAAAGCCTGTGAGCGACCATCTAAGATACTCCACTGGTGTCATCCCTTCGGGAGCAAGGGAGAATGAAGACAACAAGATACAAGGAAAAGATTAGTCCAAAGGACTAATTGTCCACAGCTACCAAGACCTCCACTGGACTGAGTCCAGTATAGCTAAATGGTGCCCGGCTACCACCACTGACTGCTCTGACCAGGATCAGAACAGAGGGTTCTGGACAGAGCTGGAGAAGGATGTAGAGCATAATTCTAACTCACAAAAAAAAGACCAGATTTACGGGCCTAAAAGAGCCCGGAGAAACCCTGAGAGTATGGCTCCCAGACATTGTTTTAGCTCAGTGGTGAAGTTACCTCTGAGGTTCACGGTTCAGCCTGGGAGTGGACAGCCCCGTAAAACCAAATGAGAGTAACGAGGTACAGGAGTCCAGTGACAAGGGCCAGAAAGCAGAAGGGGACAAGGAAGCTGGTGATAGGGAACCCAAGGTTGAGTAAGGTTATTGTTGATGTGTTGTGAGATTGTTAACCATTGTCATAGGGCAACATTTGTAGTAAGTGTTAAATGAGAAACTATTTTGTTCTGTAAGCCTTCATCTTAAGTGAGAATAACAGCACAGCTCGAAGAGCATACTCAATGTCACTGAACTGTGCATGTAGAAATTTTTGAAATGGTGTATCTTTGGTTATGTGTATTTTCACCAAAAAAAAAGAGAGAGAGGTTGAGAAGTTAGAGGTATGATATGTTGTGGGGTTGTTAACCAATGTTATAAAACAACATGTGTACTTCTGTTTCGTGAGAAACTATTTGTTCTGTAAGCCTTCACCTGAAGTACAAGAGAAAAAGAAAAAGAACCCTACTAAAAACAATGATTCAGCATCCATTCCATTAGTGAAAAAACATGGTATCATCAAAAAATTCCCCCCTACAAAAAAATTATCCATAAAAAGTTTAAGAGAACCAGCAGATTCAACTGCTTCATCCGACTGAAAATTATTTTATGAGTTGTGCAAACATTATGCTAATTCATGTCTTAATATAGTGTCTGTGATAGGTATGTAGCCACTACATATTTTCAAATATTACTGCAGAGTTTTATATTTCATAGTTGTCAGTTTAGACTTATTCATAAATTGATAGAAACAAAATTTAGTAAGCTGGATAGTTAATTTAGGACAGCAAAACTTCCAAATATAAACATAGAACCATGTTGAAATGCTTGGATTTCACTTAAATTGAGTAGCGTTGCTGTCAGTATGAAATAAGTAGTAATTGGTTATTAACCTTCAAAACTGCATGACTAGAGCATTGACTACACACAGTATGTTGATACTGAGGTGCAAAGTGTTACTGATGACCCTTTTGCTTCTTAGTGTAGTGTAATGCATAGATTTCTATTTCTAAACTTTTATATGGTTTAGGATTTAGTTACCTTGGAGACTGCTTCTCTACCCTTGCTAGAGAAAGGGTCACTTGAGGGTCCCTGCTGTTTCCAGCTCAGAAAAATTGAGAAAATGACAGAGAATATTTTATGAAATGTCTTCCTAATTCAAAATCTCTATGATAAAATGTATCAGGAATATAAAATCCATGTTGTCAACAACTATGTACCACTGTTAATGTAATAACTTACATTTATCGAATGCATATTATGTAATTGGCGCTGTGCTAAGGCTTTACATAGATTATTTCACTTACTGCTCAAAAACAAACATATAAGACAGGACAATGGACCATATATTAATATGAGAAAACTGACCCTGTTGAACCTAATTTTCTTAAGGAGTGGGGCTTCCAGTCTATTCTAGAGAATATAGTCTCAGCAAATTTTCTTTCCTGCTTTTTATGTCTGTGGGTTTCAGAGTTTACCTTGGTTACCACAAACTATACAGTGATTAAATGTACATATAAGAGGGGCAATATTTTTACAATCATCTGAACTTATGGGAAATTTCCAATGATAGTTCAGTCTCAGCTTCATCAGGAGTGAAGTTTTGCATGCTGCTTCCCCCTCCAAACACATTTACTAAGTTTCCAAATATTTTACTGACAAGCCGAGTCTTAGGACTTCCAGAACTGTTAAATAAGTAATGAACAAGTAGTTGTCTAGAAGGAGATACGAATGATTGGGGTTTGGAGAGTACTAAACAGTCAGCAAATCATTGGTTGATGTTCTAGCCACTGAATGTTAACAGTGCTCATAGGAACAAAGGATCTATGAAATTAATATATTCATTACATTAAAAAATATGAGTTAAACGTTGCATTTAATTCACATTTTTATTTGATTGCTTTTAGAATTCACCAGTGTGGGGCATTTAACTAGAACATATTTCATAAAATGGATATGAGATGAAGTATTGTTGACAATGAATAGCATACTCACAACGCGTCAAGATACGATCGATAATAAATTTCCTTTCCTTTTATTCTCTTTTCCTTCTGTTTCCTTTCTCCCTTCCTTCCTCTCTTCCTCCTTCTCCATCTCCCTCCATTTTTGCCTTATTTCCTTTTTAACTATCTGTCTGTCTATCTACCTATCTACTTATCACTAATTACTTAATACTACAATCTAAAATTGTGAATATAAATGTAATATTTTAAAATGAAATAAATCAACACAACAGTAAAGACATTCTTCAAGTTATTGTGTAACTACACTATTTTACTATAAGTCATAGACCTTGAGCTCTTATGGATAAGAGGTCACTTCGAATTGCAATCCGTAATTAAGTAGTAATCAAGGTGTTGCTCTGCATTCAAGAGAAAATTACCGCAGTTCTGACAAAGTATTTAGATAGTATGTATTTTTACAATAAATAGATGTTTATAATCATATGATTATTTAAATAGTATTTTTAAATAACCTAATGCTTACTAATCTAGACTTAAATTTTTATAACCTTATGATTTTTTAAATAGTATTTTTAAATAAAGTCAGAATAAATAATATACCTGCCTTCTTTCACATATTACTAAATCTTTACATCTTAGAAGTATTCACCTTACCATAAGTTTTATGATTTATATATATATTTTTAAATACATAAGAAGCTATCCTGAAAATAAGAGTTTTTTTCTTTAATACTTTAATTTCAAAATCTATTTTACATCTGGTTTGATTATGAATTCCTCTGTCCTTTAAATTGTTTAATATTTTAAGGTTTGTTTTGAAATATCTAAAATCTAAATACATATGGACATATGTGTAAATGTTGTAGCATAATTTAAAAATATACAATAATTGCACTGTGTTTTATAACTAGTAATTGGATGGATGGGTCATAGGTAATGAACACTAAATACTTTAATTTTTTTTCCCAATGTTGACTAATTACTACTTCCAGAAACATTGTATTAAAGCTCCTAATGTTAACTAATCTTTGCTATTTATAGACTTAAATTTTTACAGTTGTATGATCATAAAATAATCTTTGTAGTGTGTTCATTTAACTGATTTTAAATACTGAATATATTTTTAAAGTTTCTTGTTTTAGTAGAATTGTTTTAACTATGAATTGATGATTCTAACATGTTTTTACTGTACTTATTAACATTATCTAATTGTTTAATCTTTAATTTCTTAATATAATGAATGACATTCATACAATCTCTATGTTGAACCAATCTATCACATTGGCATAAATAAAATTATGGAACAATTAAATTATATTTATACTTTTCTTGATCCAAATGCATTCTATGCGTATGCTTTTTTTAATTCAATTTGCTAGTTTTTTTTTTTTTTTTTTTTATAAATTTTCATTTGTGTTTACAAGTGAGTTTTGGATGTAAATATCTTCCTAGTATTGTCTTTGAAATACTTTTAGTACAAAAAGATGGCCTTATGAAATGAGTAAAGGTTTTAATTTTTCCATTCTCTGCAAGTGTTTATAAAATATAGGAATAATATATTTCTTGAAAGTTTTGCAAACATCCAACTAGAAACCAGCTGCTAATGTTATTTTCTTTGCAGGAAATTTTAACAGCTTCTTTAATTTCCTCCAGTAGTTGAAGACTATTCAATATTTCTAATTTTGTGAGTCAGTTTTGATTATTATTTTTCTAGTAGATTGTCCATTTTGTTTTAGTTTTCTCATTTTGCCCTAAAGCTATTCATTCATTACCTTATCATATTTTTAAATATGCTTATAATTGCATGTCTTCCTTTTAATTCTTAACAGTTTTTTTTTTTTTTTTTCTGTTACTTGATTTATTGCTTAGGATGTACTTCTGTTTCTTTCTTTTTTTTTTTTTTTATTTTATTGTACTTCAGGTGAAAGCTTACAGAGCAAATAGTTTCTCATGAAATAGTAGTACACATGTTGTTTTATGACATTGGTTAACAACCCCACAACATATTAAGCCTCTAAATTCTCAACCTTTTTTTTTTTTTTTGATGAAAATACAGATAGCCAAAGATACACCATTTCAAAAATTTCTACATTCACAGTTCAGTGACATTGACTACGCTCTTCCAACTGTGCTGTTATTCTCACTTAAGATGAAGGCTTACAGAACAAAATAGTTTTTCATTTAACAGTTACTACACATGTTGCCCTATGACAATGGTTAACAATCTCACAGCACATCAAGAATATCCTTACTCCACCTTGTGTTCCCTATCACCAGGGGACTTCCTTGTCCCCTTCTCTCTTCTGGCCCTTGTCACTGGACTACTGTACTTCTTCAGTCTCATTTTTTTTTTTTTTTAATTATTTTATTTTATTTTAACATCATTTCAAAACTTTTTACTTACACATTTAAGTGATATTGACTATGCTCTTCCAATTGTGCTGCCATTCTCACCCAAGATGAAGGCTTACAGGACAAAACAGCCTCCCATTTAATAGTTACTACAGATGTTGCCCTATAGCAGTGGTCAACAATCTCACAATACATCGACGGTGTCCTTATTCAATTTGTGTTCCTTATCATCAGTTTTCTACTCCCCTTCTGCCTTCTGGCCCTTGTCACCGAACTCCTGTACCTCGTTAGTCCCATTTAGTTTTACTGGGCTGTCCACTCCCAGGCTTAACATCGAACCTCGAAGGTAACTTCACCTCTGAGCTGAAAGGGTGTCTGGGGGCCACACTCTTGCGGTTTCTCTAGTATTCTTTAGGCCAGTAAATCTGGTCTTTTTTTTTGGGGGGGGGGAGTTAAAATTATGCTCTACATCCTACTCCATCTCTGTCCAGAACCCTCTGTTGTGATCCTGGTCAGAGCAGTCAGTGGTGGTAGCCGGGCACCATCTAGCTGTACTGGACTCAGTCCGGTGGAGGCCTTGGTAGCTGTGGACAATTAGTCCTTTGGACTAATCTTTTTGTTGAATCCTGTTCTCTTCATTCTCACTTGCTCCCGAAGGGATGAGACCAGTGGAGTATCTTAGATGGCCGCTCATAGGCTTTTAAGACCCCAGACACTACTCACCAAGGTAGAATGTAGAGCATTATCTTTATAAGTAGTGCCATGCCAATTGAGCTAGATGTTCCCCGAGACCATGGTCCCCAGAGCCCTCCGTCCAACAACTCAGTCCCTCGGGGGGTTTGGATGTGTCTATAGGGCCTCCATGACCTTTCCTTGTGCAGGTTGTGTTAGTTTCACCTGTACTGTGTACTATCTCACCTCTCACCCAAGTTACCACTTATCTATTACCTATTTAGTATTCCCCCCCGCCCCATCCCTGGTAACCAGCAAGGATTGTTACATTTTGCATGTGAATTTTTTCATGGGTTTTTACAATAGAGGTCTCATACAATACTTGTCCTTTTGTGATTGACTGATTTCACTCAGCATAATGTCCTCCAGTTTCATCCATGTTATGAGATGGTTCACAGATTCATTGTTGTTCTTTCTCGTTGCATAGTACTCCATTGTGTGTATGTACCATAGTTTGTGTATCCATTCATCTGTTGATGGACATCGAGGTTGTTTCCGTCATTTTACTATTGTGAACAATGCTGCTATGAACATAGGTGTGCATATGTCTATTCGAGTGATGACTCTTATTTCTCTAGGATATATTCCTAGGAGTGGGATTGCTGCATCGAATGGTATGTCTATTTCTAGCTTTCTGAGGAAACGCCATATCATTTTCCAAAATGGTTGTATCATTTTGCATTCCCACCAGTGGTGTATAAGAGTTCCCAGCTCCCCGCAGCCCCTCCAACATTTGTTATTTCCAGTATTTTTGATTCGTGCCAGTAATGCCGGGTGAGATGGTATCTCATTGTGGTTTTAATTTGCATTTCTCTAATGGCTAGTGATCGCGAGCATTTCCTCATGTGTCTGTTGGCCATTTGAATGTCTTCCTTGGTGAAGTGTCTCTTCATTTCCTTTGCCCATTTTTTGATAGGATTGTTTGTCTTTTTGTTGTAGAGGTGTTGGATTTTCTTGTAGATGATGGAGATTAGACCTTTGTCTGACTTGTACTGTCCAAAAATTTTTTCCCAATCTGTAGGTTCTCTTTTGACTCTTTTGGTGAAGTCTTTTGAAGAGCATAGATGTTTGATTTTTAGAAGATCCCAGTTATCTAGTTTATCTGTTGGGTTTTTTGTGTTGATGTTTATGGTTTGTATCCTGTTAATGCCATGTATTAAGGCCTGAAGTGTTGGTCCTATTTTTTCTTCTATGAATTTTATAGTTTGAGGCTTTATATTCAGGTCTTTGATCCATTTTGAAGTAGTTTTTGTATATGGTGTGAGGTATGGGTCCTGTTTCATTTTTCTACAAATGGATATCCAGTTTTGCCAGCACCATTTGTTAAAAAGACTGTCTTTTCCCCATTTGATGTATTTTGGGCCCTTGTCGAAGATCAGGTGACCGTAGGTGGATGGATTTACATCTGAGTTCTCAATTCTGTTCCATTGGTCAATGTCTCTGTTGTTGTACCAGTACCAGGCTATTTTGAGTACTGTAGCTGTATAGTAGGTTCTCAAGTCAGGTAGTGTGAGTCCTCCAACTTTATTCTTCTTCTTCAGTAGTGCTTTACTTATTCGGGGTTTCTTCCCTTTCCATATAAAGTTAATAATTAGTTTTTCCATCTCTTTGAAGAATGTTGTTGGTATTTGTATCGAGATTGAATTGTATTTGTAGATTGCTTTAGGTAGAATTGTCATTTTCACAATGTTGAGTCTGCCTATCCATGAGCATGGTATGTTTTTCCATTTATGTAGATCCCTTTGGGTTTCATGCAGCAGTGTTTTGTAGTTTTCTTTGTATAGGTCTTTTATATTCCTGGTCAGATTTATTCCTAAGTATTTTATCTTTTTAGGGGCTATTGAAAATGGTATTGATTTCCTGATCTCCTTTTCATCGTTCTCTTTACTGGTGTATAGGAATCCCACTGATTTTTGAATGTTTATCTTGTATCCTGCTACTCTGCTGAATCTTTCTATTAGTTCCAGTAGATTTCTCATGGAGTCTTTAGGGTTTTCTATGTATAGTATCATATCATCTACAAACAGGGACAGTTTAACTTCTTCATTACCAATTTGGATGCCCTTTATTTCTTTCTCTTGCCTATTGCTCTAGCTAGAACTTCCAGCACGATGTTAAATAGGAGTGGTGATAAAGGGCATCCTTGTCTTGTTCCTGTTTTCAAGGGGAATGTTTTCAGCCTCTCTCCATTAAGAATGATGTTGGCTGTTGGTTTTGCATAGATGCCCTTTATTATGTTGAGAAATTTCCCTTCTATACCTATTTTATTGAGAGCTTTTATCAGGAATGGGTGTTGGACTTTGTCAAATGCCTTTTCTGCGTCAATTGAGATGATCATGTGATTTTTTTCTTTCCTTTTATTTATGTGGTGGATTACGTTGATGTATTTTCTAATGTTAAACCATGTACTTCTGTTTCTTGAAAGAAAATGATATGGTTACCTTTTAGAGCCTAATGCAAAGATTACAATGTTGGCCCTGAATTCGAAGAGGGCACAGTTAGGGTGGAGAGTACATATAAACTCTATTAAGGACAAATCACTGCTTCCTCCAAACTGGAAGTAGTCCAGTGTAATTGACCTGCTTCAGGTGGTTTACTGATTCCATAAGAGTGGTGCTATTCTGTGGCCAAGTGTCTGTTTCTGCTATTAAGATAGAATTTCAACAGTTGCCATAACAAAATCAACCTCACTGAGGAAAAGATCATTTTTTTTTAAATCAAGAATATCTTCCATCTCTACCACTGTGATTCTTCTGCGTATGAGATTATGTTCAATAGAGAAGCTGACATTCAAAATATAGGTCATCCTCAGATATAATTCTGCAGGAGATGATTTTTTTGCAAGCATTGCTGTGACATGAAAAAAATCTCATAGTTCATGCCACTCCCATAGATCCCTCATTCATTTGTTCCCTCAAATTTGTTGTCAGTGATTCTCCCTCGTTTAGTCCAGACCCTGATCAAATGGCCCTGAAGTTGCACACAACCCAGAAATTCAAGTATAATATAAAATTTGAGACTACCACTAATCCATACAAAGTGGATAGAAAAATATCTCCTCACAGTTGAGCTCACTGTGAACATTTTCCTTCATCATTATCTTTCTGAATTACCCCTAAATGGAACTGTTATAATTCTACACTATACATCTGCACAATACATTTCTCCTATCATGAGAGTCCATTCGTGACCCAGACCCAAGTTTCTTCTTCTTCTACCAGTTGGTTGTAGAAAACTTCCATAAAGCTACAGATGTGGATTAAGATAGATAACAATGAGACAAAGGTAGTTGTCATGGGATTCTTTTCATGTAATGTATATATGCTTTCTGAATCTGCTTAAATCTAGGTTAAATAATGAATTACTACTGCACGTGTATGACATAATAACTTGCGGGATGGAATTAAAGCTCAGTTCATAATGAGCAATCTTTGGTCAAAAAATCAATTTGTGTCCCTTATGAGGTGAACATTCAGTTTTTATCCCAAGTGTTACAAAAAAATAATAATTATATGACACAGAACTCATAGCCTTTCAACAGAACCCCAGAAATCTTCTCTGTGACTCTCATATCAGGATTTGACAGACATTCCATTTAGCACCTTACCCAGTTTGGTATATAGCTGGATCTACTGTATTATGCAGCTTAAGAAGCAGAGCAGATAAACCACAGCCTGAAACTGTTGAAGATACTTCTCTTTTCTGGGCCCTACTTGAATTGGCTGTCTTCTAGATAACCCATTATATTGATTAGAGCAGTATACCAACAGTAGTCAATGTTGTTTCAAAATCTAGAGGTGTCCACCAAGACCTGAGTCTATTTGTTAATGTTTAGAAGTGCAAAGTGCAGGTATTTGCTTTTTACATGACTTGGGCCAGCAGGTCCTGGATGACTAGAATGGCAAAACCTTTATCCATATGACAGATCACTGAAAATTTATTGGGATTATACATGTATGTCACATGGCATCTAGATAACTTGACAATTTCAGCTCAACACACCAATTTAACATGGCATCATCAATATAACAAACTACTGTTATCACAGCCTTTAGCATTTGAGATGAAGCTACTGGTTTCACAACTGTATTATTTTCTATATTGGTAAGAAGGAATATAAAATTTTTGTGTTTGTTTTTACATAGCAAGGATAGTAGTCCACCTTCATACATTGATAACAGGTCTATGTCAGTTATTTTGCTTTCTGATATCTCCCAGGCTATCCATTTAACCGGGTAGCATTTCTGGTTAATAGATACTGATACCTCAGACCATTTATCTAAAAGTTCTTGAAAAGTCTGATTATTACATTTTTCCTCATTGTAGAATTACCCTTGCAATGGCTGTAAATCCTTTCGAAGAAGAATCAACAGAATACTTTACTATATATATTTGTGATGAAGTTTCTTCAAGAGACTTCTGCTTCCCCTTAATGAGTACTATGCTAGGTTTTCCATTGCGGTGGCTTACATCAGCTTTCACTAGCCAATTCTAATGTTCTTTTCCAAATAATAAAACAAGTTGCACACAAAGTGTTTGCATATCTTTCTCACCCTCGGGCATTCCATTATTTATTAGCAACCACTACAAATCCCTATGGATCAAGACACTCATTGTAGAATTACATTTACTTTACTTCAGTCTATTAATTACTGTCACTTGGTCTCCGTTATCCTGTAGTCCCATCATCCTCATTCATATTAGGGAGCACAAATCAAGGAAAGTATACTTCAGTTTTAACCCTGGATTCGAGAGATCAGGCACTACCAAGCCTTCTCAAAGTAGATGGTATCCACTCTCATTAGCGGCTTTTTTATTGCCTAAGTTAGGTGTGTGAGCTTGTGCTTTTAATAGTCAGTCCATTGTACCATTACTGCATCCCTGAGCTTTCTTATATATTCTCTAATCTAATGTAATGCAATGAATCATGGACATTCTTATATAACCACTTTGTTTGCTGTTTACTTTTTTTGGTTTTTTTTTTGAGCTCTCACCTAATCTAAGAAAAATTTCCAATTTGTGGATTTTCGATTATACCATGTGAAGATTCTGTGGCTATATTTATGGGAGGTTCAAAATTTAGAGTTGTGTGTTCTTAATGTTTTAAATATTTGATCAAGTAACAATAATCTTTTAATCCCTGATAATATATTTACTTACTTTTCTGATATTAATATAGCTAAATCAGCTTTTTTTATATTATTCCCTTATATAGTTTATGATTCTTATATTTCAAGCTTCTTATGTGCTAAATTTAACCTTATTTTTAAGCCATTTCTTATTATTTTCATTTTAACATTTATATTTTTATTCCTAAGAATATTACTGGATATTTTGCAAATAGATACATATTTTATTGAATTTATCTTTAATTTAAAAATATGTGTATATGTATTTCATATATTTCTCTACATTATGGAACTGATTATTCAATAATTACTTGATATATTGATGAGGAGGATATATATACATGTATAAATATATATTTATACCTTTCTACATTTTTCTACTGAGTTTTACTTATATTTGACTTCTTTTCAGCTATAGTTGCTCATCTTTGATACTGAGGTCATATTTTTTTCAACTTAATCTGTTGGAATCCTGAGGGTTTAAACAGAGAATGATTTCCTCTAAAATGGGTTTTCATTTGCTTCTTTTGGGCTCCAAGGGCACAGCTAGTCTGGGAAACTATCTTGAACTTTAATTTTATTTCTCAACGTATGATTTTTAGGACTAGAGATCCACTGCTAATTTGAACTTCAGACACAAGTGAGATCTATGATTGCAAATGCTCAGGGGATAATATTATTAACCTGTAGCCAGAGGAGAGCAGGATGGTTTTTTTATAGGCTCCCATTGCTGATAGGCATAATTTTCTACTAATTCTACTCTTTTTAGCACCCAGTAAGAATTTACACTTAAGATGGATGTCTCAGATTCAACACCCCAACTTCACAGAAGTCCATGATTGTTTTTGCGTTTTGTTTTGTCCCTAAACTGATATTGAATTTGCCTACCAGAAAAACTCAAACTTATTGTTTGATTAAAATTACTTTTCTGATTGCAAATCACTTTTTGTGTTTTATTTCTTTGGTGGGGCACTTGTTCACTTGTCTTATTTTCTTACAATCTCAGCAACTCATTAACTTTTATATTTATTGTGTTTTATTCTGTCTTTAGTTGTATTATAGCTTGCCATTCTTTTAGAAACCTACTCTAACATACTTATGATAAAAATATAATTTTTTGTAATATAGGTGTTCTTATCATTAGTACTTATATTTTAATTTTAATATAAAATATAGTAAAATGATAAAGGAAGGTATGAAACCTAAAGCCTCCCTAAGAAAATTAAACATGAATTGAGTTTGATTTTTTATGATTCCTGACCTCACCCATCAGGTAGTATCAATATATTATATTTTCAGTAATTCAACTGGTTGTAATTGTCTGAGTCTTTATAAATTTAATTATTAGGAAATCCAGTCATTTCCAAACATCCCTGCATTAGGTAAAGTGGTTTGCTTAAAACTTAGCATTCCTTCTTTTTAACTTAAAATAATTCCATTTTTTTTAATTAGATATCCAGTCTCCCAACAGACAGTATGGATATCCACCAGGCATAGAGATGATACACTGTAAACTATTCATATGCCCTCCGTCAGAGATCTTGGTTAAGCTAAGTCATTATATTTGCCAGTGATTTCATCAGGAATAAGAAAATAATTAAATTCAGATGACAGACAACCATGAAGATTGTTTTTGGAAAATTTCTTCTTCTGTGCTCATTAATGATTTCCAGTAACTTTTTTTTTTTTTTTAACTGTACTTCAGGTGAAGGTCCACAGAACAAACAATTTCCCATGAAACAGTAGTACACATACTGCTTCGCGACATTAGTTAACAACCCCACGACATGTCAACCCTCTCCCTTCTCGACATTTTTTTTTTTTTTTTGGTGAAAATATACATAGCCAATGATAAACCATTTCAAAAATTTCTACATGCATAGCTCAGTGACATCAGTTATGCTCTTCCACTTGTGCTGCTTCTCACTGCAGATGAAGGTCTACAGAACAAAATAGTCTCTCATTAAACAGTTAGTGCACATGTTGCCCTATGACAATGGTCAACAACCCCACAACACATCAACACTATCCCTACTCAACCTTGGGTTCCCTATTACCAGCTTTCCTGTCCCCCTCTGCCTTCTAGTCCCTGTCCCTGGACTGCTGTGCCTCACTAGTCCCATTTGGTTTTATGGGGCTGTCCACTCCCAGTCCCAAAAGTGACTTCACCACCGAGCTAAAAGGATATCCAGGGACCACACTCTCAGGATTTTCCCAGTCTCCTTTAGGCCAGCAAATCTGGTCTTTTTTTTTGTGAGCTAGAATTTTGTTCTACATCCTTCTCCAGCTCTGTCCAGAACCCTCTGTTGTGATCCTGGTCAGAGCAGTCAGTGGTGGTAGCCGGGCACCATCTATCTGTACTGGACTCAGTCTGGTGGAGACCCTGGTAGCTGTGATCCATCATTCCTTAAGACCAGTCCTTCCCCTGTATACTGTTATCTTCACACTCCCCTGCTCCCGAAGGGATGAGATCAGTGGAATATCTTAGATAGCTGCTCACAGGCTTCTAAGACCCCAGACACCACTCACCAAGGTAGAATACAGAACACTGCCCTCATAAACTGTGTTATGCCAATTGAGCCGGATGCTCCTTGAGACCATGGTCCCCACAGCCCTCCGCCCAGCAATTCAGTCCCTCAGGGAGTTTGGATGTATCTATGGAGATTTCATGACCTTTTCTTGTACAAGTTATGCTGGTTTCCCCAGTATTGTGTACTGTCTCACCCTTCACCAAAGATACCACTTATCTATTGCCTATTTGGTATTTCCCCCCACCCCTCCCATCCCTGGTAACCAACAAAGATTGTTACTTTTTGTGTGGGAACATTTTATGGGTTTTTATAATAGAGATCTCATACAGTATTTGTCCTTTTGTGATTGACTTATTTCCTTCAGAATAATGTCCTCCAGTTTCATCCATGTTATAAGATGCTTCACATATTCATTGTTGTTCTTTCTCATTGCATAGTACTCCATTGTGTGCATGTACCATAGTTTGTTTATCCATTCACGTGTTGATGGGCATTTAGGTTGTTTCCATCTTTTTGCTATTGTGAGCAGGGCTGTCATGAACACAGGTGTGCATATGTCTATTCAAGCGACTACTCTTACTTCTCTAGGATATGTTCCTAGGAGTGGGATTTCTGGATTGTACGGTATGTCTATTTCTAGCTTTCTAAGGAAGTGCCATATCATTTTCCAAAATGGTTGTATCATTTTGCATTCCCACCAGCAGTGCGTAAGAGTTCCTGTCTCCCTGCAGCCTCTCCAACATTTGCTATTTCCAGTGTTTTTGATTCGTGACAGTAATGCCGGGGTGAGATGGTGTCTTAGTCATCTAGTGCTGTTATAACAGAAATACCACAAGTGGGTGGTTTTAATGAAGAGGAGTTTATTTCCTCACAGTCAAAGTAGGCTAAAAGTCCAAATTCAGGGTGTCAACTCCAGGGGAAGTCTTTCTCTCTCTGTTGGCCTTTTCATCAGTGTTCCCTTGGACTAGGAGCTTCTCGGCACAGGGACCCTGGTCCAAATGACACGCTCTGCTCCAAGCACTGCTTTCTTGATGGTATGAGGTCACCCTGTCTCTCTGCTCACGTCTGTCTTTCCTATCTCAAGACATTGCCTCAGGATACAATCAAATCTTGTGGACTGAGTCCTGCCTTACTAACACAACTGCCGCCCCTCCTCCCTCATTAACATAATAGAGGCAGGATTTACAACGTATAGGAAAACCACACCATAGCAGGAATCATGGCCTGGCAAAATTAATACACTTATTTTTGGGGGGACATAATTCAATCCATGGCAGATTGTATCTCATTGTGGTTTTAATTTGCATTTCTCTAATAGCTAGTGATCACAAGCATTTCCTCATGTGGCTGTCGGCTGCTTGAATGTACTCTTTGGTAAAGTGTCTGTTCATTTCCTTTGCCCATTTTTTAATAGGATTATTTGTCTTTTTGTTGTAGAGGTGTTGGATTTTCTTGTAGATGATGGAGATTAGACCTTTGTCTGACTTGTACTGTCCAAAAATTTTTTCCCAGTCTGTAGCTTCTCTTTTTCCTCTTTTGGGGAAGTCTTTTGAAGAGCATAGGTGTTGGATTTTTAGAAGATCCCAGTTATCTAGCTTATCTTCTGCGGTTTGTGTGTTGATGGTTTTGGTTTGTAACCTGTTAATGCTGTGCATTAAGGTCTGTAGCGTTGGTCCTATTATTTCCTCTATGAACATTATAGTTTTTGGCTTTATATTTAGGTCTTTGATCCATTTTGAGTTAGTTTTTGTATATGGCTTGAGATATGGGTTCTGTTTCATTTTTTTGCAGATGGATATCCGGTTTTGCCAGCACCATTTGTTAAAAAGACTCTTTTCCCCATTTGATGGACTTTGGGCCCTTGTCAAAGATCAGGTGACCGTAGGTGGATGGATTTACATCTGCATTCTCAATTCTGTTTCACTGGTCAATGTATCTGTCATGGTACCAT
Organism: Dugong dugon; assembly: GCA_030035585.1. Taxonomy (NCBI): domain Eukaryota; kingdom Metazoa; phylum Chordata; class Mammalia; order Sirenia; family Dugongidae; genus Dugong; species Dugong dugon. The sequence goes on along the minus strand of CM057460.1, from coordinate 34,551,450 downwards.
TACCAGGCTGTTTTCATTACCATAGCTGCATAGTAGGTTCTGAGGTCAGGTAGTGTGAGTCCTTCAACTTTGTTCTTCTTCTTCAGTAGTGCTTTACTTATTCGGGGCTTCTTCCCTTTCCATATAAAGTTAGTGATTAGTTTTTCCATCTCTTTGAAGAATGTTGCTGATATTTGGATCGGGATTGCATTGTATTTGTAAGTTGCTTTGGGTATAATTGTCATTTTCACAATGTTAAGTCTACCTATCCGTGAGCATGGTATGTTTTTCCATTTATGTAGATCCCTTTGGGTTTCTTACAGTAGTGTTTTGTAGTTTTCTTTGTATAGGTCTTTTACATCCCGGGTTAGATTTATCCCTGAGTATTTTATTTTTTTAGGGGCTATTATAAATGGTATTATTTTCCTGATTTCCTTTTCATTGTTCTCCTTATTGGTATATAGGAATCCAACTGATTTTTGTATGTTTATCTTGTATCCTGCTACACTGCTGAATCTTTCTATTAGTTCCAGTAGATTTCTCGTGGAGTCTTTAGCGTTTTCTAGGTATAGTATCATATCATCTGCAAACAGGGACAGTTTAACTTCTTCATTACAGATTTGGATGCCCTTGATTTCTTTTTTTTGCCTTATTGCTCTAGCTAGAACTTCCAGCATGATGTTAAACACGAGTGTTATAAAGGGAATCCTTGTCTTGTTCCTGTTCTGAAGGGGAATGTTTTCAGCCTGTCTCCATTAAGAATGATGTTGGCCATTGGTTTTGGATAAATGCCCTTTATTATGTTGAGAAATTTCCCTTCTATACCTATGTTATTGAGAGTTTTTATCAGAAATGGGTGTTGGACTTTGTTGAATGCCTTTTCTGTGTCAATTGAGATGATCATGCGATTCTTTTCTTATGTGGTGGATTACTTTGATTGATTTTCTAATGTTGAACCATCCTTGCATACCTGGTATGAATCCTGCTTGGTTGTGGTGTATTTTTTTTTTTTTTTTGATATGATTCTGAATTCTGTTGGCTAGAATTTTGTAGAGAATTTTTGCATCTATATTCATGAGAGATATTGGTATGTAATTTTCTTTTTTTGTGGCGTCTTGGCCTGGTTTTTGTATCAGTGTTATGCTGGCTTCATAGAATGAATTTAGAAGTTTTGCTTCCTTTTCCATGCTCTGAAATAGCTTTAGTAGTACTGGTACAATCTCTTCTGTGAATGTTTCGCAGAATTCTTCAGTGAAGCCGTCTGAGCCAGGGCTTTTATTTGTTGGAAGTTTTTGTTACCTTTTCAGTCTCTTCTCTTTTTATGGGTCTGTTCAGATTTTCAACATCACTTTGTTGTAGTTTAGGTAGGCCGTGTGTTTCTATGAATTTATCCATTTCCTCTAGGTTTTCAAATTTGTTGGAGTATAGTTTTTCATAATATTCTGTTACGATCCTTTTTATTTCAGTTGGGTCTGTTGTAATGTCACCCATTTCATTTCTTATCTGGGTTATTTACATCCACTCCTGTTTTTCTTTTGTCAGTCTGGCCAGTGGTTTGTCGATTTTGTTGATCCTTTCAAGGAACCAACTTTTGTTCTGTTGATTCTTTCTATTGTTTTTCTGTCTCTGTTTCATTTATTTCTGCCCTGATCTTTACTATTTCCTTTCCTTTCTTCCAGTGGTTGTGGGCTTTTTTTGCTGTTCTCTTTCTATTTGTTTGAGTTTTGTGTTTAATGTTTTGATGTTGTCCCTTTTTTTTTGGATGTGTGCATCTATTGCTATAAATTGTTCTCTCAGGATTGCCCTTGCTGTGTCCTAAAGGTTTTGGTATGATGGTTTTCATTCTCATTTGCTTCTAGGAATTTTTTGATTTCATCTCTGATTTCTTCCATTCCCAGTGATGTCTAAGCAGGGTATTATTCAGTTTCCATGTAATTGATTTTTTTCCCTTGCTCTTTCTCTTGTTAATTTCTACCTTGATGGCATTGTAGTCAGAGAAGATACTTTGAGTTATCTCAGAGTTTTGGATCTTGTTGAGGATTGCTCTGTGGCCTAAGATGTGGTCTATTCTGGAGAAATTTCCAGGTGCATTGGAAAAGAATGTGTATTTTGCAGCTGCTGGATGGAGTGTATCTCTATGAGGTCAGGTTGGCTGATTGTTCCCTTTAGGTCTTCTGTATCTTTGCTGAGTTTCTTTTTAGTTGTTCTGTCCTTTACCGAGATTGGTGTGTTGAAGTCTCCTACTATTACTGTGGAACTGTCAGTTTCTCTTTTCAGTGCTGTTAGAGTTTGTTTTGTGTATTTTGGAGCCCTGCCACTAGGTGCACAGATGTTTATTATGGTTATGTCTTCACGAAGGATTGTCCCCTTAATCATTATATAGTGTCTTTCTTTGTTTTTTATGGTGGATTTTGTTTTAAAGTCTATTTTATCTGAGATTAATATTGCCAGTCGTGTTCTTTTTTGGTAGTTGTTAGCTTGATATATTTTTTTCCAACCTTCGAATTTTAATGAATTCACATCTTTGTTTCTAACGTGTGTCTCTTGTAGACAGCATATTGATGGATCCTGTTTGGTTATCCATTCCGTCACTCTCTGTCTCTTTATGGGTGCCTGGAGTTCATTTACAGTCAGTGTAATCATTGATAGATGTGAGTTTGTTGCTGTCATTTTGTAGTGCTTTTTTTTATGGTGCTGAAGTTTTGTTTGTTCTTACTCTCCTGTGGTGAGTTATTTTTGTTTGTGGATTTTTTTTTTCTTTTCTTTTGTTTTTGTAGGTTTTGTTTTTGCTGAGACTTTATGTTTTTCCTCTTTATTTTTATGAGTATGTTTATTAACTTTCTTTTTGGTTGCCATGAAATTTACCGTTATCTTTCTAAGTTTGAAGCAGTCTATTATTACTTGGTATTGCCTTGCCTTCCTCTCCATTAGAAGGTTCTATACCTACACCATTTATTCCCTCTTTTATTGTTCTGATGTTGTGGTCATTTACTGATTAACTGCTCTGATTCCCTGTTGTATTTCTTTTGGTTTTAGATAGTCCTTTAGAGTTCATTTCCTAGATTGGTATCTGGCTAGTAGAATCCTACATCCTAGATTCTGCCTGTGAACTGACGTTATTTGTTCTCAGATCGAAGAACTCCCTTTAATAATTCTTGTAAGTTTGGCTTGGTTTTTACATATTCCCTTAATTTCTGTTTATCTGGAAATGTCCTAATTTCACCATCATATTTGAATGAGAGTTTTCCAAGATATATTATTCTTGGCTCAAAATTTTTTTCTTTCAAGGTTTTATATATGTCATCTCATTGCCTTCTTGCCTGCATGGTTTCTGCCAAATTATCTGAGCTTAGTCTTATTGTTTCTCCTCTGTATGAGACTTTTGTTTTTCTCAGGCTGCTCTCAGGATTCTTGTTTGTCTTTGGGTTTGGTGAGTGTCATTGTGACATGCCTCAGTGATTTTCTTTTGAGGTCTATCCTATATGGGTTTCGTTGAGCTTCTTGGATGGCCAACTTTTCATCTTTCATGCTATTGGGGAAGTTTTCTGTCAGCAGTTCTTCAATGATCCTCTGTGTTTTCTGTTTTCTCCCCCTGTTCTGGAACTCCAATCACTAGAAAATTTTCACCTTTGATTGTACCCCACATAACTCTCAGGGTCTCTTCATTTCTCTTTTTTTTTTTTCTGAGTTTTCCTCAAACAGAGTTGTATCCAAGTGTTTGTCTTCAATTCCACTGATCCTGTCTTCCACTGTTTCAAATCTGCTCCTCAGCCCTTCTATGACACTGTCCATTTCTGAAACCTTGTTGTTTCTCTTTTGGATTTCTAATTGTTGTTTTTGTATAATTTCTATTTGTGAATTTATCTTGGCATTTTCTTCCTACATTATTTTCCTGAATTCTTCCAATTTTTTCTGTGTATTTTCCATGAATTTGTCTATTTTTTCCTCATTTTTGTCTGCTTTTGCTTCAACTGTTGGAGAATTCTGAGTACCAGAGATCTGAATTCCCTATCAGGTAGTTCTAGTGCCTTTTCTTCCACTGGAAAGTCATCTGGTGTTTTATTTTGGATGCCTACTGGAACCATCCTGTATTGTTTTTGTAAATGTTTTGATATTGTCTGCTGTCTTTTGGGCATTCTGTTGGTATTTTTCACGTTTGTTGATTTAGATTTATTTGTTTTGTCCATTTTTTTTATTTGGCTATGTCTGAGCAGGTGGCCTGTGTGTTCTTTGTTATCTGCTCGTCTGTGAGCACAATACTTTTCACCTCCTTCTCCAATTGGCAGGGTCAGTTGCTTAGATATGGTACAGCAGGACAAGTCCAGCTGAAGAGGATTTACCCTCCTGGATTGTTTTTGGCACTTAACTACAGCCACCAGGGTGTGTCGGTAATCAGTGCAGGACAGGTTCCAGTAGGCCGTGCCTGTGCTGCTTGGTGGTGTGAAGTTAAGTGCATGGTGCGGGTAGGCAGGATGTGGGGGGGGGGGGTCTGTTATGTGTGGAGCTAAGATGGATATGGGAGAGAGGAACAGGAGCCAAAAACTCACAAACAAACAAAAAAGAGTGTTAGGCGGAGCTTGCTGTTGGAGTGGAGAGATGAGAGACTATGAAATGGAGAAAGACAAAAAGGGAAAAAGAGGGAAAAGAAAGCAGAACGAGTTTTAAAAAAAAGAACAAGAGAAGCCACCAGAAAAACAGAAAAAAAAAAAAAAAAAAACACTAAAAAAGAAATGCCCTCAGGGATTCCTTTGTGCATCTGCACAAGCTGAGAATGTAGGCTCCAAACCGTGCAGCACTGCCCAGCCGGAACGGGCTCCCAACTCAAGAAATGGAAAAGAAAACACACAAACAAATCAGAACAAACAAACAAACAAAGCCCCAGTATACCACCAGTGTGGCAGCCCAGGCCAGGAAGCAGCTCCACACTCGAACGGAGCTCCACAACCCCTCAGGAAGAAGCAAAGTTGGTGCAGGGAGCCAGGTATTTGAGTGAAAGGAGGGGGAGGTGGTGAGAGGTAAAGGAGAAATCAAAAGAAGCAGAAAGAAAGCAACACTAGCAGCCAACAAATGGCACTTGGAGAGCCAGCCAGTGCAGGTGGGTGGAATCCAAGTAGCCAGTGCTTCCCAGACAAGAGACTGTGGCCTCAGGAAGCAGAGGAATCTGAGTGGGGGTGAAGAAGGGTGGGGGGTGGGAAAGTGTATATTGCAAATTACCAGTTGTTCTGTCTCCCGCTGGAAGCTCTGTGAAGCTGCTCTCTCATACCCCCTATTTGCTGGTCTTTGATAGGAGTCCAAGATGGCAGCTCCACGCCACATTAACTGATAGGGGACCTCTGCATGAATCTCTCCTTGCTCTCTGTTCTGTGTCAGTTTTCTGTCTCCATTGGTGCTTGGCTGAGTTCTTTATCTCCTCATTTGATGTTTATGGTTTCAGGATTGCTGTTTTCTCTGTTTGGCTTAGTTTTTCAGATCTTTGCTGTGGAGGGATGGCATGATACTTCTTCCTAGGGTGCCATTTTGCCGGAAGTCCTCCAGTAGCATTTTTATTCTTCACTGATGTGATGGAGAAAGTAAGTAACCCTGATTAGTCTTAGCATTAGTTCTACATCTGTGAATAGAACCAGTTTTAGGATGCTGTCAATACTGTGGCAGGCAGAACTGATAAATAATAACATTTGAAGCTTTAAAATATCAGTGAGGCAATGAACTGACAAAACTAAAAGACTGCCTTTCTCCTAGACTTCTCTTATCTCTTCCTTACATATCCACCATGTTTAAGCTGTTTGAGTAAGGGTTCCTTGAGTGAGCATCTGATATAAATCAGAGATTAGTATTAGGAATGAAAAGCTAAAAATAAGTCATATGGAATTGTTTGGGTAGAATTAATAGAAGAGAATAAGTTTCCCATTTTTTTCCTCGGAATTTGTGAATAGAGGTATTCTATAGAAAAATGAAATGGTACAGATAAACATTGACATCCTAGGTGTTAATTATCAGAAATGGACTGTTATTGGCCATTTTGAATAGGACAATCACATGATCTACTATGCTGGGGACAACACCTTGAAGAGGAATGGCATTACATTCAACGTGGAGAAGAATATTTCAAGATCTATTCTGAGGTACAATGTTGTCAGTGATAAGGATAATATCCATACGTCTGCAAGTAACACCAGTTAATACAACTACTATTCAAATTTGCTCACCAACCACTGAGGCAAAAGATGAAGAAACTGAATATTTTTACCAAATTGTGCGGTCTGAAATTGATCAAACCTGCAATCAAGATGTATTGATAATTACCTGTGATTGGAATGCGAAAGTTGGAAACGAAGGATCAGTAGTTGGAAAATATAGCCTTAGTGATAGAACTGACTCCCAAGATAGCATGATAGAATTTTGCAAGTCTTAACAACTTCTTCATTGCAAATACCTTTTTTCAACAACATAAAGAGCAACTATACATGAGGATATCACCAGATGGAATACATAGGAATCAAAAGGACTAGAGCTGTGGAAAGGGATGCTAGAAAAGCTCAGTATCAGTCAGAACAAGGCCAAGGGGCCAACTGTGAAACAGATCATCAATTGGTCATATGTAAGTCCAAGTTGAAGCTGAAGAAAATTAGAACAAGTCCATAAGAACCAAAATACGACCTTGACTATATCTCACCTGAATTTAGAGACCATCTCAAGAGTAAATTTGATGCATTGACCACTAATGACCGAAGACCAGACAAGTTGTGAAATGACATCGAGGACATCATGCACGAAGAAAGAAAGAGATCATTAAAAAGACAGGAAAGAAAGAAAAGACCAAAATGAATATCCTAAAAGACTCTGAAACTTGCTGTTGAATCGAGTAGCTAAAGCAAATGCAAGAAATGATGAAGTAAAAGAACTGAACAGCAGATTTCAAAGGGTGGCTCGAGAAGACAAAGTAAAGTATTATAAGGACATGTGTGAAGAGCTGGAGATAGAAAACCAAAAAGCAAGAATACGCTCAGCATTTCTCAAGCTGAAAGAACTGAAGAGGAAATTCAAGTCTTGAGTTGCAATACTGAAGGATTCTACAGGGAAAATATTAAATGATGCAGAAAGCATCAAAAGAGGATGAAAGTAATACACAGAGTCACTGTAACAAAAATAATTGGTAGAATTCAACCATTTCAGGAGGTAGCATATGATCAAGAACCAAAGGTGCTGAAGGAGTCCAAGCTGCGCTGAAGGCATTGGCAAAAAACAAGGCTCCAAGAATTTAAGGAATATAGATTGAGATGTTTTAACAAATGGATGCAGTGCTGGAGGTGCTCACTCATCTATGCTCACTCAACTAGAAGACATCCATATTTGTGTCCATTCCAAGGAAAGATGATACAACAGAATGAGGAAATTATCAGACAAAATCATTAATATCACATGCAAGTAAAATTTTGCTGAAGATCATTCAAAAGTGGTTGCAGCACAGGGAATTGCCAGAAATTCAAACTGCATTCAGAAGTAGACTGGAATGAATATCATTGCTGATATCAGATGTATCTTGGCTGAAAGTGGAGAATACTCGAAAGATGTTTACCTGTGTTTTATTGACTATTCGAAGACATTCAACAATTTATGGATAATGTTTTTGAAGAAAGCAAATTCCAGAACACTTACTTGTGCTCATAAAGAACCTGTACATAGACCAAGAGGCAGTTGTTCGAACAAAACAACAGAATACTTCATGGTTTAAATTCAGGAAAGGTTTGCTTCAGAGTTGTATCCTTTCACCATACTTATTCAATCTGTATGCTGAGGAAATAATCTGAGAATCTATGAAGAAGAATGTAGCATTAGGATTGGAGGAAGACTCATTAACAACCTGCATTATGTAGATGACACAACTTTGCTTGCTGAAAGTGAAGAGGACTTGAAGCATCTACTGACGAAGATCAAAGACCACAGCTCTCAGTATGGATTACATCTCAACATAAAGAAAACCAAAATCCTCACAAGTGGACCAATAAGCAACATCAAGATAAATGGAGAAAAGATTGAAGTTGTATCAATGATTTCATTTTACTTGAATCCACAATCAATATCCGTGGAAGCAGCAGTCAAGAAATTAAATGATGCATTGCATTGAGCAAATGTGCTGCAAAACACTTTTTTTAAAGTGTTGGAAAGCAAAGATGTCATTCTATGGACTAAGGTGCCCCTGACCCAAGCCATAGTGTTTTCAATAGCTTCATATGCATGTGAAAGTTGGACAAGGAATAAGGAACACCAAAGAAGAATTGATGCCTTTAAATTATGGTGATGGCAAAGAATATTGAATATATTATGGACTACCAGTAGAAGAAACAAATCTGTCTTGGAAGAAATACAGCCAGAATACTCCTTGGAAGCAAGGATGATAGACTTCCTCTCACTTACTTTGGACATGTTAACAGGAGGGACCAGTCCCTGGAGGAGGACATCACACTTGTTAAAGTAAATGGTCAGCGAAAAAGAAGAAGACCTTCAACAAGATAGATTGACACAGTGGCTCCTACAATGGGTTCAAACATAACAACAATTTTGAGGATGGCATAGGCCTGGGCAGTGTTTTGTTCTGTTTTAAACAGGTTCACTATGAGTTGAAACTGAGTCGACGGCACCTAACAACAACACAGAAAGACATTTTGTTTAATTATGACCTATTGCATATTGAAAATTAAAGCAACTGCTTTCTATAGATGAACCATGAGGACTATTTGTAGGGAAAATTTGGGACACTGGACTGGGTTGGCTCTTCTTTGACATTACAAAATGTGTTAAAATATGACGGAAACTTTGGTCTGCAAGGAACTAACAATTTAAAGTTAAGAAATAAGAGGTATGGGAGATTTGTAAATGCTAAGGATTGTGAGAAAAACAGAACAGTTGGAAGTTTTGGAGAAAATAAGATTGGAAAAAAGAACTAATATTGACCCCCAAATCTCTCCCAATAACTTTCTTTAAAGCATTGTGTGACTAATAAGGGGACAGCCTTATTACTGTGAAGATATAGCTGTCTAAGCTAAGTGTGTTCTTTCTAGAGGCAATTATTTCAAAAAGCTGGTAGCTGAGATCAGGAGGAAAGACGGGTATTAAGTTAAGGTCTCATCGCACAAACAGAGCACAGAAGCTTATTACAATAAGTAAAGAACTTCCAGATTCACAACCCCAAACTATTTATGATTTTGTAGTTTTGTTCTTAGAGTTGATTGAAAACAACTAGAATGATATAAAAAGAATTGTTTTGTTAAAGTGACCCAAAGCTTGGTTAAATTATTTGACTTCTAAAACTTTTAATGCAAACTCCAGTCCCAATATTTTCATCTACAGAAAATACATTGTTAATGTGATGTAACACCCAGAAGAGAAATTCTCCATAATGTCCATCCTAAATAAGATGCCACAGAGAGAAAAGACAAGGCTACATTCTGAGGGGGGAGAACAAAAAGCTACATGATTCACTGGCTATGAATTTACTTCCCAGCCAGAGCAAGAAGTTTTAGCTATTCCTGTGCAATAGGTAAAGTGTATGATGTCGTTGTTGTTAGTTCTTGAGTCAGCTATGATTCATGGTGATCTTATGTATAACAGAACAAAATCTTGCCTGGTCCTGTTCCATTTTCATGATCATTGGTATGTTTGAGTCCATTGTTGTGCGTAGGAGGGACCAGTCCCAGAGAAGGACATCATGCTTTGTAAAGCAGAGGGTCACAGAAAAAGAGGAAGATCCTCAGCGAGATGGATTTACACAGTGGCTGCAACAATGGGCTCAAGCATAACAACAATTATGATGATAGCTCAGGACAGGGTAGTGTTTTGTTCTTTTGTACATTGGGTTGCTATGAGTTGGAATCAACTCAAGGTCACCTAACAACAACATTGTTGTGAGTATTGTGTCAGTCCGTCTCATTGAAGGTTTTCTTCACCTTTGCTGACTTACCACAATTTTTTTTCCATTGTCCAACTTTACAAAATGGAGTTTTTTATTGTAATCACTGAGCTTTTTTCCATTTTGCATTTGTATATGTTAAAAAAACAAAAACAAAGAAACAAACCCATTGCCATCAAGTTGATTCCAACTCATAGCGACCCTATAGGACAGAGAAGAACTGCCCTGTAGGGTTTCCAAGGAGCAGCTGGTTGATTTGAACTACCGACCTTTTGGTTAACAGCCACGCTCTTAACCACTTTGTGTACATAGAAGGAAGATAATTTGTCACTTTTCGATATGTTACTGAATTGTTGCAAGCTACCTCTAGACATAATGGAAAGAACTGCACATTTGTACATCAGAATAAATGCAGTAATAGACTTTTGACTATCTCTTTTGAAGGTGGGAGATAGGGAGACATTTTTATGTCAACATTAATATTTTTGGAAATATATTTGTAGAATGTGTGGATTGTAGTTATATGTATGGAATAAGGTCTTGGATAGCCAAAGAGGTTGTAATATTAGATTTTGATAGTTTCTCAGCCAACTTTTGTATTTCCCCTTCCATTCCATGCTAGAAACTGAACCAAATCTTTTTCCCAAATATTTACTCCTTCCTATGAAGCAATTATAATTTAGTAGAAATTATATGGCCTCTATTTAGTCTAAATCAATAACCATATTAGTTTTTCCACCTAATCGTGATTGATTCCAAAATATACATGAGATTTACTTAGAATTATGAAACTTAAAAAGTTGGCTAATGGTTTCTGGAAAAGTTCCTCCTTACCATTCAGCAAAGACCACTAAGAATAGTAGTAAGCTTTAAACTCTGATTGCTACCGGCAGCTGATTTGAAACCCTGAGGGAAAACAGTCTTACAGTAAATCCAACCCTGAGGACAGTAGACTCAAAAGACAGATGAAATCAATGACTCTGATGACATCATTAAGCCATCTGTTTATTGAACTTAGAAACCTGCTGTGAAGTCCGGTTTTATGGGCTAATGAAACTGTCATTGTTTTAGCAAGTTTAATCAGGCTTTCTGCTATGCCAAAAGCACTCTAAATAATATACTCATACTCATCATTTACTTCCTATGGGAAACTCTGTGGGTTCCTGTGTAGGCATCTACATAGACCAATTTTCCGGGAGCATTCACTATTGTCCCACATACCAGGTTTCTCTGTGGTCTATCCTTGTAAATGACAAAGTAACTTTTTCTCTATCCTGTCTGCTTTTCTGAGCCCTCTTCCCATATAACAAGATGACTTGTGTATGTCTAAACCCCATGGCTGAACTATTCAAATACTTAGTTATATGACTCCAGGTTTCCTTGAAGATCAAAAAAATTAGACTGGATATTTATTTCAATAACTGGATATTTCATGAGAGAGTATTCTGGTTTTTTTTTTGTGTGTGTGTATGTGTACAGGGCAGGTTGTTTGCTCAAGGGAGATGTTTGACAAAAACAAGATAACATTTCTTCATGCTTGAAAATTGTAACGTTGTTTATCATTTCTTTTGAAACACCATATGTAATGAATGATTGGAGTTTAATTCTATGGGTAAACTGTAATTTACTCCACTGTTTCCCCAGTTTTTGGACTTGGGTTCTGTCTTAGATATCTAGTGCTATCATAACAGAAATACCACAAGTGTATGGCTTTAGCAAAGGAAATTTGATTTCTCACAGTCTAGGAAGCTAAAAGTCTAAATTCAGGGTGCCAGCTCCAAGGGAAGGCTTTCCCTCTCTGTCAGCTCTGGAGGAAGGTCCTAGTCATCAATCTTTCCCGGTTGAGGAGCTTCTCAGTGCAGGGACCCTGGGTTCAAAAGAAGCGCTGTTCTCCTGGTTCTTGTTTCTTGGTGGTATGAGGTCTCTCTGTTCAATTCTCTCTTTTATATCTCAGAAGAGATTGATTTAACACCCAACCTAATCTTGTAGATTGAGTGCTGCCTCATTAACATTACTGCTGCTAATCCCATCTCATTAACATCATAGAGGTAGGATTTACAACATATAGGAAAATCACATCGTGGAAGTGATCACATTATATCAAATCTCATCATGGAAGTGATCACATCATCATATGACTGCCAAACTGCATCATAGCTGACAAACCACTGAGAATCATGGCCCAGCCAAGTTGACACACAATTTGGGGGACACAATTCAATCCATGACAGGTTCTTTACTATCTTTTGCTATTGTAATAATGCCTCTGTGGATATTTTTACACACAAATCACTATTATTCAAACAAAGTATTATTTGAGTGCCTGTCTTTTGCAAGGTACATATATGTTTTATGCTAAGAACTGGGTTATTCTTTAAAAAAATTGGACTCTGTCATTATGGAGTTTACAAAGCAGTGAGGTAAGAAACATGAAACATCTCATGATTATGTATTTTTTTGATAAATACTATTTAAATTGCATAATATTTTATATGAGAATAAAACCAGGAGATCAAATGTGTTTTACAGTAAAAAAAAAAAAAAAAAAAAAGAACATTTCTGAGGAATTAATGTATATGCTGAAGTTTTATGAATGAATTGTAGGAAAAGTGGGTTTTTCAGTAAGAAAAATATCCAGTATGGATGCATATATGTGGAAAATAGCTTTCTACACTAGAGAAATTGGAAGAAAGAAACTGTGCCTGGAAGAAGCAAGAAAGTGCAGAAGATGAAGCTGAAGCAATAGGCAGGAACTGGAAGGTGTGAGAGCTTTGGATTTATTAGGAAAGTAATGATGGACCAGTTATGGTTAGGTTAGGAATATAGTAACCAATTCACATATTAAAAAATATCTAATATGAGAAATTAGAGTTTTACATAGCATTACTCTCAACATCTAAACATAGTGGGAATAAATGAATAGATAATGGATTACGGAGGATCTAGGACAAAGCATGCAAAACAACCCCCAGGTATTTGATGTGTATAATTTATAGAAGAGGCAAGTGGAGGAATAATTGTGACAAAGGAATTTTTTATTTTTGTAATAAGAAAATGAATTTAGATATGCTAATTAGAATTGAGAAGAAACAAACCAGCCTTATTCGTTGATATAATTAGGGTCTACCTGAAAATCCCAAGTGAAACAACTAAGTATGTATACAATAAAATAAAAATAATTATATTTTTCTATATATTTCTTTATAACAGTGGTCAGCAAACGTATTCCATAAAGGGCCAGGGTAAATATTTTTGTTTGGCAGACTCTACTATCTCTATTGCAACTACTCTAATCTGTCCTTGTAGCATAAAAGCAACCATATACAATGCATGAATGCATGGGACATAACTCCACAGATGAAATGAAGAATTATAATATTATCTGGATCTCTATACCAATAAATTTTTAAAATTAATGGTAAATACTAATTTCCTTAAAAATGTAGATTACCAGTCTTGATTTAAGATCAATTAGCAAACTTCCAATAGACTAATCAGCACAAGAAAAGGAGTAAAATATGTACAATCAGAAAAAGCAACAACAGAAAACAGGACCCAAGGAGGAAATATTTGCATAGCTTATTTCTACCCAAACATTAAATAATGGAAAATTCTAATAATTTTAACCTATTTCTGATGATGAAATAAAATGAAAGTTTCTTTGATTCATTTTCTGAAATAAAAGAAACAAGCAAACAAAAAAAAAAAACACAATATGAAAAGATAATGTTTAAAGCCCAGGCCTACAACATCACTAATTAATATATATGCATATCATATAAAACAATACAATACAATGTAATTCATCAATGTATCATGAGGTGCTATAGCAAATATTTTCTTTTTTGGTGTTTGTTTCGTTATTGTAGTAGTTTAAATGAACTTTACATTTCAAGTTAGTATCCCACACAAAAATTTAAACATACATTTTTATGTGATACTAATTATTCTCCCCATACTGTGACAGCTCACTCCTTTCCACCCCAGATGCCCCATGTCCATTGAACCAACTCCTAGCCCTCTCGCCCTTCCCATCTCACCTCCGGACAGAAGCTGCCCATTTAGTCTCTTGTATCTACTTGAGCTAAGAGGCACACTCCTCACGAGTATCACTTTATGTCCCACAGTCCACTCCAATCCCTGTCTGAAGAGTTGGCCTCAGATATTGTGTCAGTTCTAGGCTGATAGAGAATCCAGGGGCTATGCTTTCTGGGGTTCCTCCAGTTTCAGACCATTACATCTGGTCTTCTTTCTAGCATTTGAGTTTTGCACCCACCTTTCTCCTGCTCCCTCCGGGGCTCTCTGTTGTGTTCCCTCTCAGGGCAGTCATTGGTGATAGCCAGGCACCATCTAGTTCTTCTGGCCTCAGGCTGATGAAGTCTCTGGTTTATGTGGCCCTTTCTGTCTCTTGGGCTAATACTTTCCTTGTATCTTTGGTGTTCTTCATTCTCCTTTACTCCAGGTGGCTGGGACCAATTGATGCATCTTAAATGGCTGCTTTCTTGCTTTTAAGACCCCAGATGCCACTCCCCGAAGAAGGATGCAGAACATTTACTTAATAAACTTTGTTATGCCAATTGACCTAGATGTCCTCTGAAACCATGGTCTCCAGATCCCTACCCCTGCTACACTGTCCCTCAAAGTGTTTCATTGTATTTGGGAAACTTCTTAGCTTTGGTTTAGTCCAGTTCTGCTGAGTTCCCCTGTAGTGTGTGCTGTACTTCCCTTCGTCTAAGATAATTCTTGTCTACTATCTAGTTAGTAAATAACCCTCACCCTCCCTCCCCACCCTCGTAACCATCAAAGAATGTTTTCTTCTGTGTTTTAACCTTTTCTTGAGTTCTTATAATAGTGGTCTTATATATTTGTCCTTCTGGGACTGACTAAATTCACTCAGCATAATGATCTCCAGCTTCCTCCATGTTACAAGCTGTTTCACAGCTTCATCGTAGTTCTTTATCATTGGATAGTATTCCATTGCATGGATATACCATAATTTGTTTATCCATTCGTCCGTTGATGGGCACCTAGGTTGTTCCCATCTTTTTGCTGTTGTGAACGGTGCTGCAATGAACATGGGTGTGCATATATCTATTTGTGTGATGGCTCTTATCTCTCTAGCATATATTCCAAGGAGGGGCTAGCAAGATCATATGGTACTTCTATTTCTAGCTTAAGGAAGCACCAAATCAATTTCCAAAGTGATTATACCATTTTACATTCCCACCAACCCTGTGTAAGTGTTCCAGTCTGTCCACAACCTCTTCAGCATTTATTATTTTGTATTTTTTGGATTAATGCTAGCCTTGCTGGGGTGAGAAGATATCTCATTGTAGTTTTGATCTCCATTTCTCCAATGGCTAATGATTGTGAGCATTTCTTCATGTGTCTGTTTGCCACCTGAATGTCTTCTTTGACAAAGTGCCTGTTCATATACTTTGCCTATTTTTTAATTATTTGTCTTTTTGTTGTTGAGGTTTTGCAGTATCTTGTAGATTTTACAGATTAGATGCTGATCAGATTTGTTATAGCCAAAAATTTTTTCCCAGTCTATAGGTTGTCTTTCGACTCTTTTGGTGAAGTCTTTTGATGGGCATAAGTGTTTGATTTTTAGAAGCTCCTGTTTATCTAGTCTCTCTTCTGGTCCTTGTGCATTGTTATTTATGGTTCGCACTCTGTTTATGCCATGGATTAGGGCTCCTAGCATTGTCCCTATTTTTTCTTCCATGATCTTTATTGTTTTTGATTTTATATTTAGGTCTTTTATCCATTTTGAGTTAGTTTTTGTGCATGGTGTGATGTATGGGTCTTGTTTCAGTTTTTTGCAGATGGATATCCAGTTATGTTAGCACCATTTTTTAAACAGATTGTCTTTTCCCCAATTAACAGATTTTGGGCCTTTGTCAAATATTAGCTGCTCATAGGTGGATGAATTTATGTCTGGATTCAATCATGTTCCATTGGTCCATGTATCTGTTGTTGTACCAGTACCAGGCTGTTTTGAATACTGTGGCAGTATAATAGGTTCTAAAATCAGGTAGTGTGAGGCCTCCCACTTTGTTCATCTTCTTGAGTAATGCTTTACTTATCCGGGGCCTCTTCCTTTCAATATGAAGTTGGTGATTTGTTTCTCCATCTTGTTAAAAAATGCCACTGGAACTTGGATTCGGATTGCATTGTATATGTAGATCACTTTGGGTACAACTGACATTTTCACAATGTTGAGTCTTCCTATCCATGAGCAAGGTATGTTCTTCCACTTTTGCAGGTCTCTTTTGGTTTCTTGCAGTAGTGTCTTGTAGTTTTCACTGCATAGGTCTTTTACATCTCTGGTTAGATTTATTCCTAAGTATTTTATCTTATTGAGGGCTATTGTAAATGATATTGATTTGGTGATTTCCTCTTTGGGGTTCTCTTTATTGGTGTAAAGGAATCCAACTGATTTTTGTATGTTTATCTCATATCCTGAAACTTTGCTGAAATCTTCTGTTAGTTCCAGTAGTTTCTTTATGGATTCTTTGGGGTTTTCTGTGTATAAGATCATATCATCTGAAAACAGAGATACTTTGACTTCTCTACCAATTTGGATGCACTTTATTTCTTTTTCTAGCCTAATTGCTCTGGCTAGGACCTCCAGCACAATGTTGAATAAGACTGATGATAAAGGGCATCCTTGTCTGGTTCCCATTCTCAAGGGGAATGATTTCAAACCCTCTCCATTTAGGTTGATGTTGGCTGTTGGCTTTGTATAAATGCCCTTAATTATACTGAGGAATTTCCGTTATTCCTATTTTGTTGAGAGTTTTTATCATGAATGGATGTTGGACTTTGTCAAATGCCTTTTCTGCATCGATTCATAAGATCATGTGGTTCTTGTCTTTTGTTTCATTCATGTGATAGATTACACCGATTATTTTCCTAAAGTTGAACCATCCCTGCATACCTGGCGTAAAACCCACTTGATCATCATGAATTATTTTTTTGATATGTTGCTGAATTCTATCAGTTATAATTTTGTTGAGGATTTTTGTGTCAATGTTTGTGAGGGATACTGTTCTGTAATTTTCTTTTTTTGTAGTGTCTTTGCCTGGTTTTGGTACGAGGATTATGCTGGCTTCATAGAATGAGTTTGGGAGTAGTCCATCCTTTTCAATGCTCTGAAATACCTTTAGTAGCAGTAGTGTTAACTCCTCTCTGAAAGTTTGGTAGAATTCTCCAGTGAAGACATCCAGGCCAGGGCTTTTTTTTTTTTGTTGGGAGGTTTTTAATTACCTTTTCAATCTCTTGTGTTGGTTTATTTAGTTGTTCTGCCCCTGTTTGTGTTAGTTTAGATAGGTAGTGAGTTTCTAGAAATTTGTCCATTTCCATTGTTTGAGTACAATTTTTCATAGTATTCTGTTATGATTCTTTTAATTTCAGTTGGGTCTGTTGTGATATCACCCATCTCATTTCTTATATGGGTTATTTGCTTCCTTTCCTGTTTTTCTTTTGTCAGTTTAGCCAATGGTTTATCAATTTTATTGATCTTTTCAAAGAACCAGCTTTTGGTCTTATTAACTCTTTCAATTGTTTTTCTATTCTCTATTTCATTTAATTCTGCTCTAATTCTTATTATTTCCTTTCTTCTGGCACCTAAGGGTTTCTTTTGCTGCTCTCTTTCTACTTGTTCCAGTTTTAGGGTTAATGTTTTGATTATGGCCCTTTCTTCTTTTTGAATATGTGCCTTTATTGCTATAAACTTACCTCAGAGCACTGCTTTTATGGTGTCCCAAAGGTTCTGGTGGGATGTGTTTTCATTCTCCTTTGAGTCTATGAATTTCTTTATTCCATCCTTAATTTCTTCTATAACCCAGTAGTTTTTGTGGAAGGTGTTGTTCAGTTTCCATGTGTTTGATTTTTTTGCTTGTTTTTTTCTGTTTTGATTTCTACTTTTATGGCTTTATGGTCAGAAAAGATGCTTTGTTATATTTGATGCTTTGAATTTTGTTAAGGCTTGCTTTATGACATAATATGTGGTCTATTCTGGAGAATGTTCCATGTGTGTTGAAAAAGGAAGTATACTTGTCTGCTGTTGGGTGGAGTGTTCGGTATATGTGTATGAGATCAAGTTGGTTGATTGCATAATTTAGCTCTTCCATGTCTTTCATGAGCTTCTTTTTGGATGTGTTGTCCTTCACTGAAAGTGGTGTGTTGAAGTCTCCTACTACTTTTGTGGAGCTGTCTATGTCTCTTTTTAGTGTACTTAGAGTTTTTGTATGTATTTTGGAGCCCTGTTGTTGAGTGCATAAATACTTATTATAGTTATGTCCTCCTGGTGTATTGACCTTTTCATCATTATATAGTGTCCTTCCTTATCCTTTGTGGTGGATTTTACTTTAAAGTCTATTTTCTCAGAGGTTAGTATTGCCATTCCTGCTCTTTTTTGAGTGTTGTTTGCTTGATATATTTTTTTCCATCCTTTGTGTTTTAGTTTGTTTGTGTCTTTAAATCTAAGGTGTGTCTCTAATGCAGCATATAGACAGATTGTGTCTTTTTATCCAATCTGCCACTCTCTGTCTCTTCACTGGTGCATTCAGTTCATTTACATTCAGTGTAATTGTTGATAGGTATAAGTTTAGTGCTGTTATTTTGATGTCTTTTTTTGTGTGTTGTTCACTGTTTCTTTGTTCCACTTAATTTTCTGTGCTAAGTCATTTTTCTTTACGTGTTTTGTTTTCATCTTTTTCATTGTTTTTGATTTTGTATTTTCTGAGTCTTTATATTTTTCAATTTTTTGATTCTGACTTGTAGGATTGTTAGCTTCTTTTATGGTTACCTTAATATTTACTGCTATTTTTCTAAGTTTATACCAGTCTTTTACTTCTTTATATCACCTTAACTTCCTCTCCATATGAAAAACCTACATTTTTTAAGTCCCTCTGTTTTGTTTTAATGTTGTCATCTTTCACATACTGACATCTGTTTCCCTATTTTCAGTGTTTTAGCTTTTGTTTATTTTTGTGACTTCCCTAACTGGTGCTGTCCTGTGTTCTAGTCTTGGGTTGTTATCTGATGTTATTGATTTTTTAACCAGAGGATTCCCTTTATTATTTCTTGTAATTTTGGTTTGTTTTTTGCAAATTCCCTAAACTTCTGTTTATCTGGAAGTGCCTTAATTTTGCCATCATATTTGAGAGACAGTTTTGCTGGATATATAATTCTTGGCTGGCAATTTTTTCCTTCAAGGCTTTGTATATATCATCCTATTGCCTTCTTGCCTGCATGGGTTCTGCTGAGTAGTCTGAGCTTATTCTTATTGACTCTCCTTTGAAGATGACTTTTTGTTTATCCCTAGCCGCTCTTAAAATTCTCTCTTTATCTTTGGTTTTGGCAAGTTTGAGTATAATATGTCTTGGTGAGTTTCTTTTGGGATGTACCTTATGTGGGGTTAGGTGAACATCTTGGATAGAGATCTTGTAATCTTTCATGATATCAGGGAAATTTTCTGTCAACAAATCTTCAACAATTCTCTGTGTGTTTTCTGTTATCCCCCTGTGTTCTGGTACTCCAATCACTCATAGGTTATTCCTCTTGATGGAATCCCACAAAATTCATAGGTTTTCTTCATTTTTTAAAATCCTTTTATCTGATTTTTCCTCAGATAAGTTGGTGTCAAGTGTTTTATCTTCAATCTCACTAATTCTGATTTGTATTGCCTCAATTCTGCTCCTATGACTTTTCACTGAGTAGTCTAATTCTGAAATTTTATTGTTAATCTTCTGGATTTCTGATTGCTGTCTCTCTATGGATTCTTGCAGCCTGTTAAATTTATCATTATGCTCTTCTCTAATCTTTTTAATTTCCTCTATTGCATGTTTTGTGTTTTGCTTAGTTTCCTTCCTAATCTCTTGAAGAGTTCTGAATATTAATCTTTTGTATTCTGCCTCCAGTAATTCCAAGAAATTTCCCTCCTCTGGAAAATTTCTAGATTTATTTTGGGATCTTGCTGAAGCCATCATGGACTGCCTCTTTATGTGATTTGACATTGACTGTTGTCTCTGAGCCATCAATAAGTTGTTATATGTATTTATTTTATGCTTACTTACTGTTTCCTAGCTTCTTGTTTTGTTTTGATATGCCTATATAGGCTGCTCATTGGAGCTAGTTTGAGTATTGGCACCTTTGAAGCTCTAATGTCCTGTCACCAGGTAGTTAGATCTGTTACTAGGTAAGTGAGCTAAGGATTCTGCCCACTCCTCCTGTATGGATTCAGCTCAGGTGCCCAGGTAAATAGCCACCAAGTGTGTAGAGCAAGCTCTCACCTACAGTCTTAGACAGGCATTAATTATTGGTGTAGGCACAGGCATCTGACTGCAGCAGGGGTGCACACTCTGAGCAAGGCAGGGGGTTGACAGCCAGCCCCAAGGGTCCAGGAGCAAGTGTGTCTCTGGTCCCTAGAGAGTGTAGGTGGGTGGGTTTTGCAGCTGCACTATGAGGACACAATGCTGTTGGGTGTAAGGACGGGGGGGACACCTCTTATTCTTGGGTCCCTAACGCAGGTGGCTTTGTGGCATGGGTGGAGCTACCTGTCCTGAGGCCCCTGATGTGGGTAGGTGAAGACCCTGCTTAATGGGCAGAGGAGAGTCAAATGTCAAGAACCTGCCACTTCATAGCTGAAATAGTTGAAGTTAGACTTTGGGTATATACCTTCTTGTACTGTGGTAATGAGAGCCTACACTGCTTAAATGGGCCCACACAATTCTCTGCAGGGGGACAGGCATTCAAAGTCCGTGGATCCCTTATGCTTGTGCCTAGGCAAAGGAGCTGTGCCTATCCTGTCTTCCTGCCTTAGGGGAGATAGCAGTTTATTTTTTCCCATTTGTTAATTTGTTCATGCTCCAAGGCTGGGAGAATGGCTCAGGACGTGTGAAGGATCCTACTTCCACCCCAGGGGACTCAGTAATTGTTGAAGCCAGTCTGGGACCCAGTCTAGAGCATAGAGTGGGGAGGTAAATGGGAGAGAGATTTTTCCTGAGGAGGGTGTTTTTGATCCGCGTCCTAGGCTGGTTGCAAATACTTATCTTTTGGCGAACAAGGGCTGCTTCTCATTGGTTCTGTGTGGCTGAATAGACTCTCAGTGGCTGGGTCTCTCCCTGTGTGGAATACATGTTACAAGGACTGCTGCTAGCCTGCCTAACTGCTCACCCCTGAGCTGATCAAGCCTGAAAGGCTCAGGATCTCACCAGGTTAGGTCTGGCGCTTCCTCACTGCTTCTGAACCATCTCTCCTTCCCCCGCCCCTCAGTCCAGTTCCTCATCTTTGCCTTTGATATTCAGGGCTCTGAAATTGTCATATATAATCAAATCATTTGTTTTTTCAGGTCTTTGTTGTAAGAGGGTCCACCTGAAGTGTCTGACTACTCTGCCATCTTGGCCCCACCTCCCTATGGCAAATATCTTATGGCAAAGTAGGATTTATTGCAAGAATGAAAAATTGCCTCAATAACAAAAATAGTATCTATACAAATAATTATTTTTATAAAATAACACATTTTTTCCTCTAATATGTAGTCAAGACTATTGGTAACATTTAAAAATAATTCATAATAAAATTTCTAAGCAAAATTATATATGTAATGCAAATGTATAATGTAGATAATTTATAATGTAGATAATTTATCAAATTATAATGGAAAACATCACTCCAAATAATGGAATTCTAATGTCATCATGGAGGAAAACCAAGATTAAGAGGAAAGATGACATCTACATTATTATGCAGTATCATTTAAATTTCTGATAAAATAAATAAGAACATGAAATAATCATAAATATAAAAAATGGAAGAGGTGAGGACTTCCAGCAAAATGGCGCTCTAGGCAGAAGCACCACGCTGTCCCTCCACAGCAAAGATCCAAAAAACTAAGACAGAGAAAACAGCAATCCTGAAACCCTAAAACATCAAATGAAGAGATAAAGAACTAAGCCAAGCACCAGTGGAGGGAGAAAACTGACAGAGAACGGAGACCAAGGAGACATTCATGCAGAGGTCCCCTATCAGCTAACACAGCTCAGATCCATCATCTTGGACTCCTATCAAAAACCAGAAAATAATGGGTATGAGACAGCAGCTTCACAGAGCTTCCAGCAGGAGACAGAACAACTGGTAATTTGTGATATATGATTTCCCACCCCCCACAGTTCTTCACCCCTACTCAGCCTCCTCTGTTTCCCGCAGCCACAGTCTCTTGTCCAGGAAGCACCGGCTGCTTGGATCCCACCCACCCACACTGGCCAGCTCTCTGAGTGCCATTTGTTGGCTGCTGGTGTTGCTATTTTTCCGCTTCTTTTGATTTCGCCCTTACCTCTCACCACCTCCCCCTCCTTTCACTCAAATGCCTGGCTCCATGTGCCATCTTTGCTTCTTCCTGAGGAGCTGTGTAGCTCCGTTTGAGTGTGGAACTGCTTCCCAGTATGGGCTGCCACGCTGGTGGGATCCTGGGACTTTTGTTTGTTTGTTTGTTCTGAATTGTTTTTTTGTCTTCTTTTCATTTTCTTGAGTTGGGAGTCCGTTCTGGCCAGGCGGTGCTGCATGGCTTGGAAACTACCTGCTTGGCTTGTGCAGACACCAAGAGGGATTCCTGAGGGCATTTCTTTTTTTGTGTTTTTTTTTTTTTCTGTTTTTTGGGGGGCTTTTCTTTTTTTTTTTGTTTTTTTTTTTGTTTTTGTTTAAATTTGTTTTGTTTTCTTTTCCTTCTTTTTCCCTTTTTGTTTTTCTTCATTTCATAGTCTCTCATCTCTCTGCACCAACACCAATCTCCCCTAGCACTCTTTTTTATTTGTTTGTATGTTTTTGGCTCCTGTTTCTTTCTCTTCTCTCCCATATCCATCTTAGCTCCACACATAACAGTCTCACCCCTACATCCTGCCTACCTACACTGTGCACTTAACATCACACCACCAAGCAGCATAGGCACGGCCTACTGGAACCTGCCCTGCACTGATTACTTACCCACCCTGGTGGCTGTAGTAAGTGCCATAAACAGTCCATCCCAGTAACTCCTCTTCAGCTAGACCTGCTCTGCTGTACCAAATCTGAGCAACTGACCCTGCCGATTGGAGAAGGAGGCAAAAAGTATTATGCCCACAGACAACCAACAAAGAAAACACAGCCCACCTGCTCAGACATAGTCAAATTTAAAAAAGGGAGAAACAGATAAATCTACAATCAGTAAACTAGAAAAATAACTACAGAATGCCCTGAAGACAGCAGACAATATCAAAACATTTACAAAAACAGGACAGGATGGTTCCAGTAGGCATCCAAAATAAAACACCAGATGACTTCCCAAAGGAAGAAAAGGCACTAGAACTACCTGATAGGGAATTCAGATCCCTGGTACTCAAAATTCTCCAACAGTTGAAGCAAAAGCAGAGAAAAATGAGGAAAAAAATAGACAAGTTCATGGAAAATACACAGAAAAAATTAGAAGAATTCAGGAAAATAATGTAGGAAGAAAATGCCAAAATAAATCCACAACTAGAAATATACAAAAACAACAATTAGAAATCCAAAAGATAAGCAACAAGGTTTCAGAAATAGGTGGTGTCATAGAAGGTCTGAGAAGCAGATTTGAAACAGTGGAAGACAGGATCAGTGGAATTGAGGACAAACACTTGGATACAACACTGTTTGAGGAATACTCAGAAAAAAGAACAAAGAGATATGAAGAGACCCTGAGAGTTATGTGGGGTACAATCAAAAACGAAAATTTTTGAGTGATTGGAGTTCCAGAACAGGGGGAGAAAACAGAAAACACAGAGAGGATCATTGAAGAACTGCTGACAGAAAACTTCCCCAATAGCATGAAAGATGAAAAGTTGGCCATCCAAGAAGCTCAACGAATCCCATATAAGATAGACCTCAAAGGAAAATCACCAAGGCATATCATAACGACACTCACCAAAACTGAAGACAAATAAGAATCCTGAGAGCATCTTGAGAAAAACAAAAGTCACATGCAGAGGAGAAACAATAAGACTAAGCTCAGGTTATTTGGCAGAAACCATGCAGGCAAAAAGGCAATGGGGTGACATATATAAAACCTTGAAAGAAAAGAAATTGCCAGCCAAGAATAATATATCCTGCAAAACTCTTGTTCAAATATGATGGTGAAATTGGAACATTTCCAGATAAACAGAAATTAAGGGAATATGTAAAAACCAAATCAAACTTACAAGGATTATTAAAGGTAATTCTTTGATCTGAGAACAAACAACTTCAGCTCACAGGCAGAATCTAGGATGCAGTATTGTACCAGCCAGATACCAATCTAGGAAATGAACACTCAAGGACTATCCAAAACCAAAATGAATACAACAGGGAATCAGAGCAGTTAATCAATAAATGACAAAAACATCAGAACAATAAAAGAGGGAATAAATGGTGTAAGTAGAGAGCCTTCTAATGGAGAGGAAGGCAAGGCAATACCAAGTAATAATGGACTGCTTCAAACTTAGAAAGATAACGGTAAATTTCATGGTAACCAAAAAGAAAGTTGATAAACATACTCATAAAACTAAAGAGGAAAAACATAAAGTCTCAACAAAAACAAAACCTACAAAAACAAAAGAAATGAAAAAAAAAAATCCACAAATAAAAGTAACTCAGAACAGGAGAATAAGAAGAACAAGCAAAACGTCAGCACCACAAAAAAAAGCACTACAAAATGACATCAACAAACTCACACCTATCAATAATTACACTGAATGTAAATGGACTCATTGCACCCATAAAAGGACAGAGAGTGATGGAATGGATAACCAAACAGGATCCATCAATATGCTGTCTACAAGAGACACACCTTAGAAACAAAGATGTGAATTTATTAAAATTCAAAGGTTGAAAAAAAATATATCAAACTAACACCTACCAAAAAAGAGCAGAAGTGGCAATACTAATCTCAGATAAAATAGACTTTAAAACAAAATCCACCATAAAAGACAAAGAAGGACACTATATAATGATTCAGGGGACGATCCATCAGGAAGACATAACCATAAAAAACATCTACGCACCCAATGACAGGGCTCCAAAATACATAAAACAAACTCTAACAGCACTGAAAAGAGAAATTCATAGTTCCACAATAATAGCAGGAGAATTCAACACACCAATCTCGGTAAAGAACAGAACAACTAAAAAGAAACTCAGCAAAGATACAGAAGACTTAAAAAGCACAGTCAGCCTACTTGACCTCATAGAGATATATAGAACCCTCCATCCAACAGCTGCAAAGTACACATTCTTTTCCAATGCACATGGAACGTTCTCCAGAAGAGACCACATCTTAGGCCACAGAGCAATCTTCAACAAGATCTAAAGCAGTGAGATAATTCAAAGTATCTTCTCTGACCACAATGTCATCAAGGTAGAAATTAACAACACAAAGAGCAAGGAAATAAAACATCAATTACATGGAAACTGAATAATAACCTGCTTACCCATCACTGGGTAATAGAAGAAATCAGAGATGGAATCAAAAAATTCCTAGAATCAAATGAGAATGAAAACACATCATACTAAAACCTTTGGGACACAACAAAGGCAGTCTTCAGAGGACAATTTATAGTAACAGAAGCACACATCAAGAAAGAAGAAAGGGACAAAATCAAAACATTAACTACAGAACTCAAACAAATAGAAAAAGAACAGCAAAAAAAGCTCACAGCCACGAAAAGAAAGGAAATAATAAATATCAGAGCAGAAATAAATGAAATAGAGAACAGAAAAACAATAGAAAGAATCAAGAAAACCAAAAGTTTGTTCTTCACAAAATCTACAAACCACTGGCCACACTGACAAAAGAAAAACAGGAGAGGACGTAAATAACCTAAATAAGAAATGAACTGGGTGACATTACAACAGACCCAATGGGAATAAAAAGGATTATAACAGAATAATTATGAAAAACTATACTCCAACAAATTTGAAAACCTAGAGGAAATGGATAAATTTCTAGAATCACACTACCTACCAAAACTACAACAAAGTGATGTTGAAAATCTGAAAAGACCCATAACAAGAGAAGAGATTGAAAAGGTAATAAAATAAACTCCCAACAACAAAAAAGCCCTGGCCCAGATGGCTTCACTGAAGAATTCAATGAAACATTCACAGAAGAGCTTGTACCAGTACTACTCAAGCTATTTCTGATCATAGAAAAGAAAGCAACACTTCCAAATTAATTCTATGAAGCCAGCATAACACTGATACCAAAACCAAGCAAAGACACCACAAAAAAAGAAAATTACAGACCAATATCTCTGATGAATATAGATGCAAAAATTCTCTACAAAATTCTAGACGATAGAATTCAGCATTATATCAAAAAAAAAAAAAAAAAAAAAAACCACCATGACCGAGTAGGAATCATACCAGCAATGTAAGGATGGTTCAACATTAGAAAATCAATCAATGTAATCCACCACATAAATAAAAGCAAAGAAAGAATCACATGATCATCTCAATTGACACAGAAGAGGTATTTGACAAAGTCCAACACCCACTCCTGATAAAATCTCTCAATAAAATAGGTATAAAATGGAAATTTCTCAACATAATAAAGGACATCTATGCAAAACAAACAGCCAACATCATTCTTAATGGAGAGAGGCTGAAAACTTTCCCCTTGAGAACAGGAACAAGACAAGGATTCCCTTTATACCACTCCTATTTAACATTGTGCTGGTAGTTTTAGCTAAAGCAATAAGGCAAGAAAAAAATAAAGGGCATCCAAATCTGTAATGAAGAAGTTAAACTGTCCCTGTTTGCAGATGATATTATAGTATATCTAGAAAACCCTAAAGACTCCATGAGAAATCTACTGGAACTAATAGAAAGATTCAGCAGAGTAGCAGGATACAAGATAAACATACAAAAATCAGTTGGATCGTATATACCAATAAGGAGAACGTTGAAAAGGAAATCACGAAAACAATACCATTTATAATAGCTCCTAAAAAAAGAAATATTAGGGATAAATCTAACCAGGGATGTAAAAGACCTATACAAAGAAAACTAGAAAACACTACTGCAAGAAACCCAAAGGGATCTACATAAATGGAAAAACATACCATGCTCATGGATAGGTAGACTCATCATTGTGAAAATGACTATTCTACCCAAAGCAATTTACAAATACAATACAATCCCGATCCAAATACCAACAACATTCTTCAAAGAGATGGAAAAACTAATCACTAACTTTATATGGAAAGGGAATAAGCCCCGAATAAGTAAATCACTACTGAAGAAGAAGAATAAAGTTGGAGGACTCACACTACCTGGCCTCAGAACCTACTATCCAGCTATGGTAGTCAAAACAGCCTGGTACTGGTACAACAACAGATACATTGACCAGTGGAACAGAATTGAGAACCCAGATGTAAATCCATCCATGTACGGTCACCTGATCTTTGACAAGGGCCCAAAGTCCACCAAATGGGGAAAAAACATTCTTTTTAACAAAAGGTGCTATCAAAACTTGATATCCATCTGCAAAAAAATGAAACAGAACCCATATCTCAAGCCATATACAAAAACTAACTCAAAATGGATCAAAGACCTAAATATAAAGCCAAAAACTATAATGTTCATAGAAGAAAAAATAGGACCAACGCTACAGACCTTAATACACGGCATTAACAGGATACAAACCATAACTATCAACACACAAACCCCAGAAGATAAGCTAGATGCCTGGGATCTTCTAAAAATCCAACACCTATGCTCTTCAAAAGACTTCACCAAAAGAGGAAAAAGAGAAGCTACAGACTGGGAAAAAATTTTTGTACAGTAGAAGTCTGACAAAGGTCTAATCTCCATAATCTACAAGAAAATCCAACACCTCTACAACAAAAAGACAAATAATCCTATTAAAAAACGGGCAAAGGAAATGAACAGACACTTCACCAAAGAATACATTCAAGCGGCCCTCAAACACATGAGGAAATGCTCATGATCACTAGCCATTAGAGAAATGCAGATTAAAACCACAATGAGATACCATCTCACCCCGACATTACCGGCATTAATCAAAAACACTGGAAATAGCAAATGTTGGGGGACTGCGTGGAGATCGGAACTCTTATGCACTGCTGGTGGGAATGCAAACTGATACAACCATTTTGGAAAATGATTTGGTGCTTCCTTAGAAAGCTAGAAATAGACATACCATTCGATCCAGCAATCCCATTCCTAGGAATATATCTTAGAGAAATAAGAGTTGTCACTCAAATAGACATATGCACACCCATGTTCATGGCAGCATTGTTCACATAGCAAAAAGATGGAAACCACCTAGATGCCCATCAA
Organism: Dugong dugon; assembly: GCA_030035585.1. Classification (NCBI taxonomy): domain Eukaryota; kingdom Metazoa; phylum Chordata; class Mammalia; order Sirenia; family Dugongidae; genus Dugong; species Dugong dugon. The sequence continues at coordinate 34,523,210 of CM057460.1, read as the reverse complement.
CAGATGAATGGATAAACAAACTATGGTACATACACACAATGGAGTACTATGCAATGAGAAAGAACAATGATGAATCTGTGAATCATCTCATAACATGGATGAAACTGGAGGACATTATGCTGAGGGAAATAAGTCAATCACAAAAGGACAAATATTGTATGAGACCTCTATTGTAAAAACCTATGAAAAAGTTCCCACACAAAAAGTAACAATCTTTGTTGGTTACCAGGGATGGGAGGGGTGTGTGTGGAGGAATACTAAATAGGCAATAGATAAGTGGTATCTTTGGTGAAGGATGAGACAGTACATAATACTGGGGAAACCAGCACAACTGGTACAAGGAAATGTCATAGAAGCTCCATAGACACATCGAAACTCCCTGAGGGACTGTATTACTGGGCAGAGGGCTGTGGGGGCCATGGTCTCTGGGAACATCTAGCTCAATTGGCATAACACAGTTTATGAAGACAATATTCTACATTCTACCTTGGTGAGTAGTGTCTGGGGTCTTAAAAGCCTGTGAGCGGCCATCTAAGATATTCCACTGTTCTCATCCCTTCAAGAGCAAGGGAGTACGAGGAGAACAGGATAGAAGGGAAAGATTAGTTGGAAGGACTAATGGACCACAGCTACCAAGGCCTCCACTGGACTGAGTCCAGTACAGCTAGATGATGCCCAGTTACCACCACTGACTGGTCTGACCGGGATCACAACAGAGGGTTCTGGACAGAGCTGGAGAAGGATGTAGAACAAAATTCTAACACACACAAAAGAGACCAGATTTATTTATAGGAGACTGGAGAAACCCTGAGAGTATGGCCCCCAGACACTTTTTTAGCTCAGTGGTGAAGTCACTTCTGAGGTTCACCGTTCAGCCGGGTATTGGACAGCCCCATAAAACAAAATGGGACTAATGAGGCACAGCAGTCCAGGGACAAGGGCTAGAAGGCAGAAGGGGACAGGAAAGCTGGTGTTAGGGAACCCAAGGTTGAGTAAGGACAGTGATGATGTGTAGTGAGGTTGTTAACCATTGTCATAGGGTAACATGTGTACTAACTGTTTAATGAGAAACTATTTTGTTCTGTAAACCTTCATCTAAAGTGAGAATAGCAGCATAATTGGAAGAGCGTAGTCGATGTCACTGAACTGTGCATGTAGAAATTTTTGAAATGGTTCATCTTTGACTATGTATATTTTCACCAAAAAAAAAGGTCGAGAAGCGAGAGGGTTGACATGTCAGGGTTGTTAACCAATGTCATAAAACAATATGTGAACTACAGTTTCATGAGAAACTATTTGTTCTGTAAAGCTTCACCTGAAGAACAATAAAAAAAAAAAGGAAGAGGTATTGCAAATGTTTTTGATGATGTTATTTTCATATTTATAAAATCTAAGAGACTCAAATTCTTAAAAAAATAATAACCAAAACCAAAAAAAAACTCGTTGCCTTTGGTTTTAGGGAAAGTGAATGACTGTAGAAACAGTAATTTAAAACTGGCTTGTTTACACCAGACATAGTAATGGGATTTTAAAAATTCTTTCAAAACAGTGGAAAGTCTGTAAAATACTTTGGGAAAAACTTGAAGGAAACATACCTAACTTTTCTGAAGAAAGCTGCACAGTTGTATAGGACATAAAGCAAGATGAAAACAACAAGCCGAATATATCATATTATTAGATGGAAATATATGTTTATAAAAATGTCAGTTCTTCCAAAATTACCATAAAAATTCAACATAATTCCTATTTTATAATTTTGTTATTGTTGTTGAAAATATAAACAGTAGAATATACACCAGTTCAACAATTTCCACATGTACTATTCAGTGATATTGATTACAGTCTTTGAATTATGCATTCACACCCTCTTTTTCTGAGTTGTTCCTCCCCCGTTAACATAAACTCACTGCCCTCTAAATTTCCTGTCTAATGTTTGAGTTGCTGCTGTTAATTTGATCCCATGTAGATAGATCTTAAAAGAGCCAATGCTCAAGGCAGACTTTCTCTACTAGTTAAGCTATAGCATTGTTTGCTTTTAAGAAGATCTCAGGGGATATTCTTAGTTTAAGGCTTAACGATTATATCAGTGCAATGTTTTCAGAGGCTCATCCAGCCTCCATGGATCCTGAAAGTCTGGAGTCCCTTATAATTTGAAATTGTGTTCTGCATTTACCTCCCTTTGATCAGGATGCTTCTATAGATTCTTTGATAAAAACTGTCAGTAGTGGTAGCTGGGAACCATCTTCTAGCTCAAGGCAAAGGAGGCAATTGTTCATGGAGGGAATTAGCCACACATTCCATTTCCTCCTTCTATTTATGGCTTTCTTTCTTCATCTGTTGCTGTAGATGAATAGAGACAAATTGTTGTACCCTGAATGGCCTTTTGTAAGCTTTTAATACCCTAGGCACTATGCAACAAACTAGGATGTAGAACAGAAGCACTGAACATGTTAATAGGCCAGTTAACTGGGATGTCTCATGAAACCATGATCCTAAACTTCCAAACCAAGAACCAGATCACAGGAGTTGTTTGGTTGTACATAAGCAGCCTCAGCAGCTGTTCTTTTTATTTTTGTCATTGCTGTAAATATATCTATCACACAACTTTTGCCAATTTAAATTTTTGTTGTTGTTGCTGTTAGGTGCAGGTGAGTCCGTTCCAACTCATAGCAAACCATGTACAACAGAAACATTTTCCGGTACTGCGCCATCCTCACAATGTTTGCTATGTTTGAACCCATTGTTACAGCCATTGTGTCAATCCATCTTCTTGACAGTATTCCTCTTTTTTCTGACCCTCTGCTTTACAAAGCATGATGTCTTTCTTGAAGGATTAGTTCTTCCTAATAATATGTCCAAAGTACCTGAGACAAAGTCTTGCCATCTTTGCTTCTGAGAAGCATTCTGGTTGATCTTCCAAGATGGATTTTTTCATTCTTCTGACAATCCATGATATAGTCAATATTCTTTACAGGTGTACAACTTATTGAAAGCAAATACATTAATCAGCTGTGCAAGTGTACCCTTAATTCAATTTTTCTCTCACCATAAAACAAAACTCAATACTCCATAAACAATAAATCCCCCTTTCCACATTCCTCCTACCTCTGGTAACCACTAATAAACTTTTGTCTCTATACATTTGCCTGTTCTTGTCTTTTTGTATAAGTGAGGTCATATAATATTAGTCCTTTTGTGATTGACTTATTTCAGCATAATGTTTTCAAACTTCATCCATATTGTAGCAGGTATCAAGACTTCATTTCTCCTATCCGCTGAGTAGTATTCCATTGTATGTATGTTCCACATTTTGTTTATCCATTCATCTGTTGATAGGCATTTAGGTTGTTTCCAGCTTTTGGCTGTTGTGAATAGTGCTGCAATGAACATTGGTGTACAAATCTCTGTTTGGGTCTCTGTTTTACCTTTTGAGTCTGTACCTAGGAGTGAAATTGCTAGTTCATATGGTGTTTCTATGATTGTGAGGATGGTGCTGTCTTTTGTTCTGTTGTATGAGTCAGAACTGACTAGACTGCACCTAACAACAACAACAGCATGGTATTTCTGTGAGTCAAAATCGACTCTACGGCAACAGGTTTTGTCTTCTGTTTTTTTTTTTTTTTTTTTTTAAGTAGTATTTTTATTTCTTTGAAAAATTGCCACACTGTTTCCAGAACTGTAGCATTTTCCATTCACATCAGCAATGGACAAGGATCCCAATTTCCCCACATCCTTGCCAATATTTGTTATTTTCAGTTTTTTGGGTTTTTATTTTTTCTTTCATTTTTTAAAAATTTTAGCCTTCCTAGCGGGAGTGAAATGGTTTCTATTGTGATTTTGAGTTGCATTTCTCTGATAGCTAATATTGTTGAGCAACTTTTCATGTGTTTGGTTGCTATTTGAATGTCCTCCTTGGTGAAATATCTATTTTAAGTCCTTTGCTCATTTTACGATTGAGTTGTCTTTTTGTTGTTAAGTTGTCACAGTTTTATGCATACATGGTTTATTTGTTTTTACGAACTGGGAGCTGTTTATTGGGTGTAATGAGAAGCCAGTGTACAATGAATGCACAAGTAGTAGGAGGCAGCTTCCCTGCTACTGTGCCTTAGAAGGGCAAATGTTCTGGAAGTGGAGCTGCCAACAAACAGGAGTTAGGCGTGGTTTCTGGAAACCCTCTCAGCTTTTAGACTGGGCACCATGGGGGCTAGGCTGTAGGACACAGCCTTTGAGGAAGGGTACAAAGCCAGTTAGGCTCTAAAAGCCAAGGAAAGTCAAGAACTCTACTTACAAACCACCGTCTCTTCATGATTTTGCTTTTAAGATTTTCAAATTGATACAGAATATGGAAATATCCAGAGAAATATGTTAATAACTATCTTTATGCTTTTAATTTCAAAAACCCTAGTACAGATAATTGGAAAAGATTAATGACACAAAATAAGTTTTAGATAAAGATGTAATCTTTCCTTCATCCTCTATATGCTTGACACTAGGACAGATAACAATAGTTAACAACGGAAACAATGCCCTGTTGTTGTGTAAGTAGCATTGAAGAAAGACAATAAACAAGTAGACAAATAAATTGAAACAATTAAAGGTTATATAAGTGCTGTGATAGACTGAGTAATATAAAATAGAGACCATGGGAAGACATAGAGACCATGGGGAAGACTAAATTAGAGTGTTTAGTCTAAAGACAGGGCATTTGAGCTGAGACCTATAGGATAAGAGTGATTTAGTTATAATAAGAGTAAGGGGAATTGTTTCTAGGTAGATGTAATTGCAAGTAGGAAATTCTTACAGTAATAAAATCTGGTATGTTTGCAGAATATTAAAATATATGGCTGAAATATAATGGGCAAGGAGGCAGTTAGAGATTACTTTGGGGAGACAGAGATCAGATTGCATAGTTTTTTTTTTTGTCCATATGATTAAAATAAACTATGTGAATTTATTGAAGGGATTTAAGAGAGAAAGTGACATGGTTAGATTTACATTTACAAGAAAATACTCAGGAATTTGAGTAAAAAAAAATAATCGGAAATGGGAAGCTATTGCACGGAACTAGGCTAAAGGTGATGTTGGCATCAACTGGAGTTTAGCAGTGAAAATAGGAAAGGATAAAATGAAGATATAGTTCCATGTAGAACTCTCAGGTTTGCTTATAGATTGTTCCTGGAGAATAAAAGAAAAGAAAGAATCAAGGATAATGCTGACTTTCTTGCTTGCATAACTATGTAGCCCTGCATTCTACTTAAATCATAAGAACGACATCCAGACTTTCCATTTTGCGTATAATCATGAAGTTCTCATATACATATTTAAGGGATTATATCAAATGAATTTTAGAAATGTAAGTAGGGAGCTCAGGATGAGGATCCAGATTTCAATATTGGAATCATAATAGGAATTTTTGTATGGAATATAATCAAGGAAATAGGTCAAATCACCCAAGTAGAGATTATTCAGTGCAGACAGGAGAGAGAAAAAACTGAACACTGAGACCCTGCCATCAGTAGGTAGCACAGAAATGTAGGGATCATCAGAGCAGCCTATAGGGAAAAAGGACACCCATGATTCTGCAGTACCTAGAAAACAATGGAGGAGTGTTGTTTGAGAAAGATCGGGTACTAAAATTTCTGCTGAGATTTTGCCAGAGAAGTGATCCTTAGGTTTGGTGATATAGGGTTTGTTGGAGTCCTCCACAGGACAGCTTCAGTGGCTTATGAGAAGAGATGTCAGATTGTAATTGATTAAACTCGGTTTGGGAGGCAGTTTGAAAAAAAAAAAAATGAATGTAGATAGCTCATTCAAGAAGTTTGGCTATGGAGTATGTCTTAGTTATCTAGTGCTGCTATAACAGAAATACCACAAGTGATGGCTTTAACAAACAGAAATTTATTCTCTCACTGTTTAGGAGGACAAAAGTACAAATTCAGGGTGCTGACTCCAGGGGAAGGTTATCTCTTTTTATTGGCTCTGGGGGAAGGTCCTTGTCATCAATCTTCCCCTGGTCTAGCAGCTTCTTAGTGCAGAGACCCCAGGTTCAAAGGACAGGTTTCCCTCCTGGTTCTTCATTCTTGGTGGTATGAGATCCTCATATTTCTCTGCTCACTTCTCTCTTTCATATCTCAAAAGAGGATGACTCAAGATACAACTAATCTTGTAGACTGAATCTTGCCTCATTAAAGTAATTGTCTCTAATCCTGCCTCATTAACATCATAGAGGTAGGATTTACAACACATAGGAAAATCACATCAGATTACAAAATGGTGAACAATTACACAATACTGGGAATCATGGCCTAGTTGACACACATTTTTTGGGGGCATAATTCAATTCATAACAGAGTAGAAGAGAGGAATGCAATCCACCTGTAAGGGGGTATATAGTCAAAGATAATTGTTTTCTTTTTTTGTTTTAATTTTTTATTTTAAAGTGAGATATAGTGTTTACATATCTGCAATGGAATTGGTTGTCCAGCAGGAGAATAAAACATTATTACCCCTGTTCTGTAAATAAAATATATGGAGAAAAACAAAAGGATATCAGTTTTCTTTATCATCTGAGAACTTTGCTACAAAGATTCCAACAATCTTGGGTAAATTTAGAATATAACAGTATTTTTGTTTTCATCTTCCTTTGAATAACAAGAGAATGTTTAAGAACTTATCATTGTAGTTTATTGAATATAGTGTTCACAATGGAACTGACAGCCAATTAGTCAAGGATCTGTTGAATTCAGTAAAACTGTAAGTTACATGCTGAAAACAAAATGAAAAAGATTTAAAAAAAATAACAGCACTAATTAAGAGATAAAAAGATTAAAAAATCCTGTAGGAATAGTGACCTTTTTTCTCAGCTGAATGCATTTATGTACAGATACACTTAAAAATAGTAAATATGTCTTGAATTCGATGGCTAAAATGGCCAAAACTATGTATCTATGTTGTTCGTTGTGTTAGGCAATTATTGTCAGTTTTAATGCTTTGCCGTTGTAGCATGCCTTAGGCAAATACTCTCGGTGTTCATGAGTATTGAAGAAAGCAAGTCATAAATCTGTAACTGAACATAAGCATCTTTCAAGCTGTCTGGCCTCTTGCAGTGTTTGCAAACTTAAGATATATTTTAATCTGTGCACTGCTGTTTTTATTTGTTGCTTTCCATCTTTCTGTCCATCTTCCTGCCTCCTATCTTTCCATCGATCCATCATTTTTTCCAGTTAAGGGCAAACTAGATGACAGACATGACAGGCATTCATTGTCTGATGGCACAGATTCTAAGTAGAAGTAATTACTGTGTATGAAACTGAAGCAGTGCACCAGGGCTGCCAGGGTAGGTCCCCATGTCAATCAGCTTACTTGTTTGAGTAATAGGCATGGGATGAAGTGAAGGGTGGGCAAATACTGAATGCAATTCCAGAAATGACTATCTGAGATAATCCTTTTTTTTTTTTATTTTCATCATCTGAAAGTAAATTTATCTTTGTCTCAATTCATAATTGAGGAAATCTTTTAATAATGGGTACAGGTATACTCTGAACAATGCAGCCCAGAGGGGAAGGTTTTTAGAAAAATGCTACAGACTTTATATCTCTGATACATTCTTGATTTTCTCTTGTTATTGGACTTCTCATAAGAAAAAAGGAAACGGTAATTTGTAGCTGAGTCATGATAATGATATCTACTTATTCAACTGTGAACTTAGAGTGAATTGTGTATAAAATATTAGCTACAGACATACACACATAGAATGTATATATTACCATGCATTATTACATATATCTATATTTAATAAGCTCATAATGTATACTTTTGTTTGTATAACTCCATTAGAGAAGATAAATGCCAGTTTTTAAAGTCAAAATATTAATCTGTAGCTTTTTAAAATGAAAACATTGAATTAGTTAACTGGTTAGGAATACAAATTTTTTGATATTCAAAAGAAAAAGTATATATCTAAATTATATTTAATAATCTTCTGATAACAGAGTAGACTGTAAGCAGTCATTATACTTGTTCCTGATGATATATTTTCAAAATATTTTTTGTGAAGAAGAAGTGGGTGGCACTATTTTATAATGATACACTATCTGTCCCAATGCCAAGATTGTTGTCTCTAATACAATTCACTTAATTAAAAGATCCTGGAATTTTGGTTCTGTGTTTGAGCTGGAAATATATAAGATGAATATGACACATAGTCACATACTATAGTGCCAGACTAATGTAAGCTACCAATATAAATTATGACAACAGGACCTAGGATCAGCCTAACAGAATCCTACAGGTCAAATATAAGATACTTTTAAAATTAAAGGGAGACTTCCGGGCAACGTGGCACTATAGGCAGAAGCACCACAGCTTCCCTCCACGGTAAAGATCTGTTAAACTAAGCCAAGCAGAGAAAACAGCAATCCTGAAACCCTAAGCATCAAACAAAGAGATAAAGAACTCAGCCAAGAACCGAATGGAATAAGAAACTGACAGATAACAGAGAGCAAGGAGAGATACATGCAGAGGTCCCCTATCAGCTAATGCAGCATGGATCTGCCACCATGGAATCCTATCAGAGACCAGGGAACAGAGAGTATGAGAAAGCAGCTTCACAGAGCATCTAGCAGGAGACAGAACAACCAGTAACCAGTGATATATGCTTTCCCACCTCTCCACCCTTCTTCACCCCTACTCGGCCTCCTCTGCTTCCTATGGCCACAGGCTCTTGGACAGGAAGCATAGGCTTCACCCCAGTGTCACTTGGATGCCACACGCCCACACTGGCTGGCTCCCTAAGTGCCACTTTTTGGCTACTGGTGTTGCTTTTTTCTGCTTCTTTAGATTTCTTCTTTACCTCTCACCACCTCCTCCTCCTTTCTCTCAAATACCTGGCTCCGTGGACCATCTTTGCTTCTTCCAGAAAGGCTGTGAAATGCCCCTCGAATGTGAGACTGCTTCCCTGGCTGTGCTGCCACACTGGTGGGATACCTGGGATTTTTCTTTGTTTGTTTTGAATTGTTTGTTTGTTTTCTGTTTCTTTTCCCAAATTGGGAGGCGATTCTAGCCAGGCAGTACTGCGTGGCTTCAGACCTACCACCTCAGTTTGCACAGATGCACAGAGGGATCCCTGAGAGCATTTCTTTTTTGTTTCTGTTTCTGTTTTTGTTTTTTTTTTTTTTTTCTGTTTTTTGGGGGAATTTTCTTGTTCTTTTTTTTTATTTGTTTGTTTTGCTTTGTTTTCCTTTTTTGCCTTTCTTCATTACTCAGTTTCTCATCTCTCTATACTTTCATTCTCTTCCTGTCCTCTGAACACCTGGCGCTGATTGACACCTCTACCCCTTCTAGCCAGGCTGGAAGCAACATCCCCAGAACTCGCAGCCACACCAGTTAGTTCCCTGGGAGCTTTGCCTTTCTTTCTAATTTTTATTTATTCATTTTTTTCTTTTTTTTCTTCTTCATCTCCTTTTTGTTTTTCTCCATTTCATAGTCTCTCATCTTTCCACTCCAACAGCAAGCTCCCCAGCACTCTTTTTGTTTGTTTGTATGTTTTTGCCTCCTGTTTCTCTCTCCACTCTCTCCTCTCTCCCACATCCATCTTAGCTCCTTACATCACAATCTCTCCCTGCCATCCTGCCTAACTGCACCATGCACCGAACATCACACCACCAAGCAGCCCAGGCATGGCCTACCAGAACCTTCCCTGCACAGATTACCAACCTGCCCAGGTGGTCATAGTAAGTGCCACAAACAACCCATCCCAGCAACTGCTCTTCAGCTAGACCTGCCCTGCTATACCATATCTGAGCAACTGACCCTGCCAATTGGAGAAGGAGGTGAAAAGTATCGTGCCTACAGACAAGCAAACAACAAAGAACACACAGCCCACCTGCTCAGACATAGCCAAATAAAACAAAAAGCTGGACAAAACAAACAAATCTACAATCAATAAATGAGAAAAATAATTACCAAATGCCCAAAGACAGCAGACAATATCAAAATATTTACAAAGACAGGACAGGACGGTACCAGTAGGCATCCAAAATAAAACACCAGATGACATTCCAGTGGAAGAAAAGGCACTAGAACTACCTGATAGGGAATTCAAATCTATGATATTCAGTGTTATCTAAGAGTTGAAGCAAAAAGCAGACAAAAATGAGGAAAAAATAGACAAATTCATGGGAAAGACAGACAAATTTATGGATAATACAGACAAAAATGGGAGAATTCAGGAAAATAATGCAGGAACAGAATGATAAAATAAATTCACAACTAGAAATCATACAAAAACAACAATTAGAATTCCAAAAGATAAACAACAAGATTTCAATAATGGACAGTGTCATAGAAGGACTCAGGAGCAGGTTTGAAATGGTGGAAGGTAGTATCAGTGAAATTGATGACGAACACTTGGATACAACTCTGAGAAAAACTCAGAAAAAAGAACAAAGAGAAATGAAGAGACCCTGGGAATTATGTGGGATACAATCAAAAGCAAACATTTTCGAGAAATGTGAGTTCCAAAATGGTGGGAGAAAACAGAAAACACAGAGAGAATCCTTGAAGAACTGATGACAGAAAACTTCCCCGATATCATAAAAGATGAAAAGCTGGCCATCCAAGAAGCTCAACTAACCTCATATAGGATAGACCCAAAAGAAAATCACCAAGGTATAGCATAATCACACTCCCCAAAACCAAAGACAAATAAGAATCCTGAGAGCAGCTTGAGAAAAACAAAAGTCACGTGCAGGAGAGAAACAATAAGACTAAGCTCAGGTTATTCGGCAGAAACCACGCAGGCAAGAAGGCAATGGGATGGCATATATAAAACCTTGAAAGAAAAAAAATTTCCAGCCAAGAATAATATATCCTGCAAAACTCTTGTTCAAATAAGATGGTGAAATTAGGATATTTCCAGATAAATAGAAATTAAGGGAATATGTAAAAACCAAACCAAACTTATAAGAATTATTAAAGGGAGTCTTTTGATCTGAGAACAAACAACATCAGCTCACCGGCTGAATCTACGATGCAGGATCATACCAGCCATATGTCAATCTAGGAAATGAACTCTCAAGGACTATCCAAAACCAGAACAATACAACAGGGAATCATAGCAGTCAATCTGTAAATGACAACAACATCAGAACTATAAAACAGGGAATAAACAGTGTAGGTATAGAACCTTCCAATGGAGAGGAAGGCAAGAGAATACCAAGTTATAATAGACTACTTGAAATTAGAAAGGTAAGGGTAAATTTCATGGTAACCACAAATAAAGTTAACATACCTACTCATCAAAATAAAGAGGAAAGACATAAAGTCTCGGTAAAAACAAAACCTACAAAAACAAAAGAAATGAAAAAAGAATCCACAAACAAAAGGAATACAGCACAGGAGAGTAAGAGGAACAAAGAAAAAGTCAGCACCACAAAAAAAAAAGCACTACAAAATGACAGCAATAAGCTCACACCTATCAATAGTTACATTCAATGTAAATGGCCTCAATGCACCCATAAGGAGACAGAGAATGAAAGAATGGATAAAAAAACAGGATTCATCAATATGTTGTCTGCAAGAAACACACTTTAGAAACACAGACACAAATTTATTAAAAATCAAAAGTTGGAAAAACTATATCAAGCAAACAACTACCAAAAAAGAGCAAGAGTGACAATACTAATCTCAGATAAAATAGACTTTAAAACAAAATCCACCATAAAAGACAAACAAGAACACTATATAATGATTAAGGGGATGATCCGTCATGAAGACATAACTATGGTAAACATCTACACACCCAATGACAAGGCTCCAAAATACATAAAACCAACTCTAACAGCACTGAAAAGAGAAATTCACAGTTCCACAATAATAGTAGGAGACTTTAACACACGACTCTCTGTAAAAGACAGAACATCTAACAAGGAACTCAACAAAGATGCAGAAGTCCTAAAGGGCACAATCAGGCAACTTGACCTTATACGCATATGTAGAAACTCCACCCTACACATTCATTTTCAATGCACAGCCAACATTCTCCAGAATAGACCACATCTTAGGCCACAGAGCAATCCTGAACAAGATCCAAAATGCTGAGATAATACAAAGTATCTTCTCTGACCACAATGTCATCAAGGTAGAAATTAACAACAGAAAGAGCAAGGAAAAAAATCAATTACATGGAAACTGAATAACACCCTGCTTACAAACCACTGGGTAATAGAAGAAATCAGAGATGGAATCAAAAAATTCCTAGAATCAAATGAGAATGAAAACACATCATACCAAAACCTTTGGGACACAGCAAAGGCAGTCCTCAGAGGACAATTTATAGCAACAGATGCACACATCAAAAAAGAAGAAAGGGACAAAATCAAAACATGACCTACACAACTCAAAAAAATAGAAAGAGAACAGCAAAAAAAGCCCACAGTCACCAGAAGAAAGGAAATAATAAAGTTCAGAGCAGAAATAAATGAAACAGAGATAGAAAAACAATATAAAGAATCAACAAAACCAAAAGTTGGTCCTTTGAAAGAATCAACAAAATCGACAAACCACTGGCCAGACTGACAAAAGAAGAACAGGAGAGGATGCAAATAACCCAGATAAGAAATGAAATGGGTGACATTACAGACCCAAGAGAAATAAAAAGGACCATAACAGAGTATTATGAAAAACTACTCCAACAAATTAGAAAACCTAGAGGAAATGGATAAATTTCTAGAAACACACTAGCTACCTAAACTACAGTAAAGTGATGCTGAAAATCTGAACAGACCCATAACAAGAGAAGAGATTGAAAAGAGAATTTAAAAACTCCTAACAAAAAAAGCCCTGGTCTGTGGGGACCATGGTCTCAGGGAACATCTAGCTCAATGGGCATAATACAGTTTATAAAGACAGTGTTCTACATTCTACCTTGGTGAGTAGCCTCTGGGGTCTTCAAAGCCTGTGAACAGCCATCAAAGATCACCACTGGTCTCACGCCTTTGGGAGCAGGGGAGAATGAAGAGAACAGGATACAAGGAAAAGATTAGTCCAAAGGACTAATGGACCACAGCTACCAAGGCCTCCACCAGACTGAGTCCAGGACAGCTAGATGAGGCCCAGCTACCACCACTGACTGCTCTGACCAGAATCACAACAGAGGGTTCTGGACAGAGCTGGAGAAGGATGTAGAACAAAATTCTAACACACAAAAAAAGCCCAGATTTACTGGCTTGACAGAGACTGGAGAAACCCCAAAAGTATGGCCCCCGGACACCCTTTCAGCTCAGTGGTGAAGTCACTCCCGAGGTTCACCATTCAGCTAGGGATTGGACAGCCCCATTAATCAAAACGGGACTAATGAGGCACAGTAGTCCAGGGACAAGGACTAGGAAGCAGCAGGGGACAGGAAACCTGGTGATAGGGAACCCAAGGTTGATTAAGGACAGTGTTGACATGTCTTTGGGTTGTTAACCATTGTCATAGGGCAATATGTGTACTAACTGTTTAATGAGAAACTATTTTTTTCTGAAACCTTCATCTAAAGTACAAAAAAAAGAGAGAATTATCTATGTGAGATCAGATTGTCAACAGCAACTCAAATGTTTGATGGGAAGCCTAGGGGCCAGTGAGTTGAAGACAATGGTGTTAGAATAATTTGGAAAAGGATAGTGAGAAAAGCAGCACAACTACAAGAACATAACTAACGTCACTGAATTGTACAGGTAAAAACTTTTGAAATGATATATCTTTGGCTATGTGTATTTTCTCCAAAAAAAATGGTCCTCCAATGTCCAGAAGGGAGAGTGTTGACATGTTGTGGGGTTGTTAACCAATGTCATAAAACAATATGTGTACTGACTGTTTAATGAGAAACTATTTGTTCTGTAAACCTTCACCTAAAGTGCAATAAAAAAATAAAAAAAGATAGTTTTAAAATTAATAAAATAAATAATAAAAACAAAAACTACAGTTGATTAAAACTCGCTAAATGTAGAAAAAGCCTTGAGATTATGAAGTAATCATAAAAAGAAGGGAAAATTAACAAATTAAAACTTGATTAAGTTATTGGAGTTTATTAAAGCATTAACTGATTACTATGAAATAAATGAAGGTATATAAATAAGCATTATACTGCCCTCTTGGTAGGAACTGCATTTAAGGATGATCCAATACCTCTGAGGGTCACTGTTCTTAAAACCAAATTCTTTACAATAAATGCAGAAAGGACAACTGAATTTACAATAATTACTTTGTAGTCTTATTGAGGAATCCTGGTGGCACAGTGGTTAAGAGCTCAGGCTGCTCACTAAAAGACTGACAGTTCAAATTCACCAGGTGCTGCTTGGAAACCCTATGGGACAGTTCTACACTATCGTATAGGGTTGCAAAGAGCCCGAATCGACTCGATGGCAAAAGGCTTGGTTTGGTATTTTTTAGTCTGTATTGAAATAACTAATTTAGATAATGACCACAGTGGCTTTGGAATACCTGAATTACAGATTAGGTGGAATGTTGATTCTTGAAGGGAAGGATTATAATGATGGAGTTACATTATCACCCTTGGATCCATCAATCAATCTTAGTATTATACACAGATTACTATGAAGGCCATGCAGTTTTAGCTTCAGCTTCCCTTATTTTCATTTATGACTTAAAATCCCTGGGAAAGTCCATGCCTCTATGTGATAGTTGAAATAATTTGATTTTATAAATTTTGAAATTTGTTTTAATTTCATTTATCTTCCTAATTAAATACTTGACGTTCATAAATATTTTTTTTATTTGTAATTCTGCAACCATTTTGTTAAAGAGGAAATCTTAGATTTTAAAAGTTTCAGGACCCACATAAACTGGATTTATTCCTGAATAGAGTGATTAGAATTGAGACAAACATAATATTTCCAATGAAATAAAACAACATAGATCTATCTACAAAGTATTCTTGCTAATGTTAGAACAGAGTATCTTCAAGTCTTTCTGCCTAACTAAAAATATTCAGAAAATATGAAGGATAGAGGAACTAGTTAAACTACACCATAGGGAGGCAAAAAATAAGATCTAGAATGTGGGATATTCCATAGAATAATTGGCTAAGTTTATTTAAAGTATTAGTGGAATGGAAAAACAAAAAAAAACAGGAATGAGGGATTGTGCATAGATTTTTTAGATTCTGATGCAATAAAAACAACTGTAAAAATACATTTTTTTTCAGGGAAGAGAAGAAATTTATTTTAAGAATGATTATTGCATAATATTAAAAAATTAGTATATTTGTAACATGAAAACGTGATTGTGTTTATGTAAGAAAGTTTCTATTATTATTTTTTATATTTTTACTTTTTTATTGTACTTTAGATGAAGGTTTACAGAGCAAATAGTTTGTCATTAAACAGTTAGTACACATATTGTTTTATGACAATGTTTAACAACCCCACAACATGTCAACACTCTCCCTTCTCAACCTTTGGTTCCTTATTACCAGCTTTCCTGTTTCCTCCTCCCTTCTAGTCCTTTTCCCTGGACTGTTTTGCCCAATTAGTCTCGATTTCTTTTATGGGGCTATCTGATCTTTGGCTGAAGGGTGAACCTCGTGAGTGACTTCATTACCGAACTAATAGGGTGTCCGGGTGCCATACTCTTGGGGTTTCTCCAGTCTCTGGCAGGTCAATAAGTATGGTCTTTTTTATGAGTTAGAATTTTGTTCTACATTTTTCTCCAGCTCTATCTGGAACTCTCTCTTGTGATTCCTGTTAGGGCAGTCGTCAGTGGTGGTAGCCAGGAACCATCTAGTTGTATTGGACTCAGTTTGGTGGAGGCTGTGGTAGTTGTGGTCCATTGGTCCTTTGGACTAATCTTCCCTTGTATCTTGTTTTCTTCATTCTCCCTTGCTCTGGAAGAGGTGAGACCAGTGAAGTATCTTAGATGGCTGCTTACAGGCTTTAAAACCCCAGATGCTGCTCACCAAGGTAGAATGTAGAACATTCTGTTTATAAACTGTGTTATGCCAATTGAGCTAGATGTTCCTCAAGACCATGGTCCCCACAGCCCTCTGCCCAGCAACTCGGTCCCTTAGGGAGTTTGGATGTGTCTATGGAACTTCCATGACCTTGCCTTGTACAAGTTGTGCTAGCTTCCACAGTATTGTGTACTGTCTTACCCTTCACCAAAGTTACCACTTATCTATTGTCTATTTTAGTATTCCCTCCCACTGCCCATCCCATCCTTTGTAACCATCAAAGATAGTTTCTTTTTGTGTGTAAATCTTTTCATGAGTTTTTACAGTAGTGGTTTCATACAATATTTGTCCTTTTGTTATTAACTTATTTTACTCAGCATAATGTTCTCTAGTTTCATCCATGTTGTGAGATGCTTCACAGATTCATCTTTGTTCTTTATCATTGCATAATACTTCATTGTGTGTATGTGCCATAGTTTGTTTATCCATTCATCTGTTGATGAGCATCTAGGTTGTTTCCATCTTTTTGCTATTGTGAACAATGCTGCCATGAACATGGGTGTGCATATGTCTATTCATGTGATGGCTCCTATTTATCTAGGATATATTCCTAAGAGTGAGAATGCTGGATCATATGGTATTTCTATTTCTAACTTTCTAAGGAAGTGCTGTATCATTTTCTGAAATTGTATCATTTTGCATTCCCACCAGCAGTGCATAAGAGTTCTGATCTCCCTGCGGCCTCTCCAATATTTGTTATTTCCAGTTATTTTTTTTTATTCATGCCAGAAATGCCAGGCTGAGATGGCATCTCACTGTGGTTTTAATTTCCATTTCTCTAATGGCTAGTGATCACAAGCATTTCCTCATGTGGCTGTCGGCCACTTGAATGTCTTCCTTGGTGAAGTGTCTGTTCATTTCCTTTGCCCATTTTTTAATTGGAGTATTTGTCTTTTTGTTGTAGAGGTGTTGTATTTTCTTTTGGAGTTTAGAAATTGGACCTTTGTCTGACTTATAATGTCTGAAAATTTTTTCCTAGTCTGTGGGTTCTTTTTTCACTCGTTTGGTTAAGCCTTTTGATGAGCATACATGTTTAATTTTTAGAAGATCCCAGTTATCTAGCTTATCTTCTGGAGTTTGTGTGTTGTTGGTAATGGTTTGTATTCTGTTAATGCCATGTATTAGGGCCTCTAGCATTGATCCTAATTTTTTCTTCTATGAACTTTATAGTTTTGGCTTTATATTTAGGTCTTTGATCCATTTTGACTTCATTTTTGTGTATGGTGTGAGATATGGGTCATGTTTCATTTTTTTGCAGATGGACAGCCAGTTTTGCCAGCACCATTTGTTAAAAAGACTGTCTTTTTCTCATCTGATGGACTTTGGGTCCTTGTCAAGATCAGGTGACCGTAGGTGGAGGGATTTACATCTGGGTTCTCAACTCTTTTCCACTGGTCAACGTATCTGCTGTTGTACCAGTACTAGGCTGTTTTGACTACCATAGCTGTATTGTAGGTTCTGAGGTCAAGTAGTGTGAGTCCACCTTCTTTATTCTTCTTCTTCAGTAGTGCTTTACTTATCCAGGGCTTCTTCCCTTTCTGTATAAAGTTAATGATTAGTTTTTCCACCTCTTTAAAGAATGCTGTTGATATCTGGATCGGGATTGCATTGTATTTGTAAATAGCATTGGGTAGAATTGTCATTTTCAATATGCTGAGTCTATCTGTCCATGAGCATGGTATGTTTTTCCATTTATGTAGATCCTTTTTGGTTTCTTGTAGCAGTGTTTTGTAGTTTTCTTTGTATAGGTCTTTCACATCCCTGGTTAGATTTATTCTTAAGTATTTTATTTTTTTAGGAGCTATTATAAATGATATTATTTTCCTGATTTCCTTCTCTTCATTCTTTTTATTGGTGTATAGGAATCCAACTGATTTTTGTATGCTTATCTTATATCCTGCTACTCTGCTGAATCTTTCTATTAGTTTAAGTAGTTTTCTCATGGAATCTTTTGGGTTTTCTATGTATACTATCATATCATCTGCAAATAGGGATAGTTTCACTTCTTCTTTACCAATTTGGATGTCTTTTATTTATTTTTCTTGCCTTATTGCTCTAGCTACATCTTCCATCACAATGTATAATAGGAGTGGTGATAAAGGGCATCCTTGTCTTGTTCCTGTTCTCAAGGGGAATGTTTTCAGCCTCTCTCAGTTAAGAATGATGTTGGCCGTTGGTTTTGCATAGATGCCCTTTACTATGTTGAGAACTTTCCCTTCTATACCTATTTTATTGAGAGTTTTTATCAGGAATGGGTGTTGGACTTTCTTGAATTCCTTTTCTGCATCATTTGAGATGATCATGTGATTCTTTTCTTTCCTTTTATTTATGTAGTGGATTACGTTGATTGATTTTTTTACTGTTGAAGCATCCATGAATCCCTGGTATAAATCCTACTTGGTTGTGGTGTTATTATTATTTTTTATATGATGCTGAATTCTATTGGCTAGAATGTTGTTGAGAATTTTTGCATCTATATTTGTGAGAGATATTGTCTGTAATTTTCTTTTTTTGTGGTGTCTTTGCCTGGTTTTGCTGTCAGAGTTATATTGGCTTCAAAGAATGAGTTTGAAAGTGTCGCTTCCTTTTCTATGTTCTGAAATAGTTTGAGTAGCACTGGTATAAGCTCTTCTTTGAAAGTTTGGTAGAATTCTCCAGTTAAGCCATCTGAGCCAGGGTGTTTTTTTGTTGGGAGTTTTTTTTATGACCTTTTCAATCTCTTCTCTTGTTATGCGTCTGTTCAGATTTTCAACATCACTTTGTGTTAGTTTGGGTAGGTAGTGTGTCTGTTATTATTTTTGATATTCATTCCACTTTAAAATTCTTCGGTTTAAAGAACAAAATATTATGAGGTAGATTTAAAACATGTGGCAAAACATATCTGTTTGTTTACGTTGGATGATTAATTCATAACAGTTCATTGAACTTTCTACTTTTGCAAATGATTGAAAATTTTCATAATTAAAACAGTAAATTCCCTTAAACTTTTATTTATTAATAAAATAAAGTAAAAAATATATGGAGCACATGTTATTATTATCTTTAGAGAAAAACACTGACATGGTTTCGTATTTATGTCTTACAATTACAAAATCAATCTTTCTCAATAACTTTTGTGATAAACATGGACCAATTGTTTTCAGACTTAGTCAATAACATCAGCTCCTCTTGGGAATGTTTTAGAATTTTCATATACCCAATATTACATCAAAAACAAATTCCGTTAAAAGCAAAAATTGAAAGAAACAAAGGTAAAATATCGTCTGTCATTCATGCACCTTTACTTGTAGTCAGCAACATTTTTCTTTAAATGGCCCAATAGTAAATAAATACGCTAGACTTTGCAGACTAGACAGTGTTTGTTGTAACTGCATAGCTCTTCTGTTGTAGTGCAAAAGCACCCATAAACAACATGTCAATGAATGGCCTTGTAGTTCGGTTCTTGTCCAGTCATTTTCAACTCATAGAGACCTCATGTGACAAAGTAAAACTGCCCTATGAAGTTTTCTAGGCTGTAATCTTGGATGGTTGTAACAAAACTCTATTTACAGGAACAGCCAGCTGTCCTGCCCTGGATGGTTTTCTGACACCTTAATCTTTACCATGTAGCAAGTTTGATTTTTAAGAGCTCCAGTTTTCGTTTTGGTACTCAGAGCTTTGGCTAATGGCTAGATTAAATTCGCCACAGTCACTACTACAAAGTGCATAGGGGAGGAGTCCACAGTAACTGTGGAATTTATGATAGATGTTAAAAATTATTCCATGTCTGTTCCTCCTTAGCATAGTGTAGAATTGTGCTTTGCAATTGTCTTAAATTAAGCACTGTCATGTGACTTGCTTTGGCTAATAAAATGTGAGCAGTAGTATATATTTTCAGATGGAAATTTAAAAATTTAAAAATTACTGCAATGATTGTGGATATAATCGTCAAGATTGAATATCTGTCAGCCTAGATTCCTGAGTGACAATTATAAAGACAGTCTATATAGCACCACCAGAAAAAACAAAACAAAAACTCACTGATGTCGAGTAGATTTTCATAGCAATCTTATAAGATAGAGCAGAACTGCCACATGGAGTTTCTAAGACTGTAATCTTTACAGAAGCTGACTGCCACTTCCTTCTCCCATGGAGCCACTTGTTGGTTCAAACTGCTGATCTTTTGGTTGGCAGCTCAGACTTAACCACTGTGCAACCAGGGCTCCTTCAGAACCATAACAGACATGTTTACTTGGCAAGAAAGGAATTTGGGCTATCCTAAGCCAGTGAGATGTCATGATTGTAAAAATATCATGGCATAATATAACCCATGCTATCTGATGTTACACTGTTAGAGACGTAATTATATTTATTTGTTTATTAACTACATTTAATTAATTAATAATTAATTGCATTGTATTTTGGTTATATTTTTAATTTTCATTAATTGTAAATTGTGCTTTGCCAATCTCTGAAGCAATGACTAAAAGAATTATCTATTAAAGGACACCAACACACTTTTACCATTATAGGTTTAGTGATGAAGCATTTTGGAAATCTGCCAAGTCTTTTTGAAGCTAAAAAGGTTTTATAACAGAGATCATCCTAGTTCATACAATCAAAATTTGATTTGTATTTGGAGTACTATAAATCTATGTCCATGCGATTCCTCTAACTTCTGTTTAGATCTTGACCATCTAGTCTGAAAAGCAATGGATTAAAAACACACATTTTATAATTTTAATTTTAAATTTAAGTAATGCCAAAATAAATTGATTTTATTATATTCATATGAGAAAATAAAAAGGGCATCAAAGTCACTTTCCTTCTCTCCATCGTTTGGGAAAAATAATTCATTTTAATATAGCCCTATTATATTTAACATTACACAGAAAACTTCAAACCATTTATAAACATATACCGATTCTAAAAATTTAGAATCAAAGTATAAGTTGTATTGTCCATATTAGTAATTCACAGTCTGTTATTTCATTATACTGTATACTTTTCTTTATAGTATTTAACGTGTTGTTGTTGTGTGCCTTTAAATCAATTCCAACTCATAGAGACCCTATAGGACAGAGTAGAACTGCCCTATAGGGTTTCCTAGGCTGGTATCTTTACAGGAGCAAATCCTCGGGTCTTTTCTCCTGCAGAGAAGCCCTTTATTATTAACGTTCTTAATGAAACTCAAACCTAGTATTGAATTTAAACAGCATGCCAGTTGGATCTCTGAATTTAATGTCCCTGATCATTTTGTGAAAGACAAACTTATCACCTGAGTTTATATGTGCAAAACTCTGTGAGTATCTTATTACATATTCCTTGCCATAGGTATAGGCAAATGATGATGATGAACTGTGAACCCAATAACTGTATTTAATGGTCTATTAGAATAGGTTGAATATTGAGAGTGAAAACATTTATAGATGAAATTTCTTGCTCATGCTGTGTTGGGGAATGGTTGACGGAGAGAACTGACTCCTGACAATCAACACACCCAAGGGAAAACATAAACAATAAATGTCTTTGTAACCCGTGTAATTTCGTTTTTGCTTTACATTTTTCCATTAGTTTTAGTGAATAGGAGCTGGGTCCCAACAAAGCTGTGCAGGGGTCTTCAAATTTTCTTTGGTCTGTTCTCCTGGAATTCACACATCTGCTTGAAACTGTCAGCTAAGATAAATGTTTATTTTGAGTCTTCAGAGAATCTGTAACTTGAGCAGGATCAACACCTAAGCAGAGACACTACACAGTTTTAATACAACTTTCAAATCCCATTTTAGGAAAATTTGTCCCTGAGATCTGTGCGTGTGAAGCCTTAAGAAAAACCTTAACATGTGCTTGAGACACTCATGGTGCACAGGCTTCCATGGCAACAGATGTGACAGCCCAAGGTGAGTCACTGAGTGTCAGTTTAGGTTGAGTTGAGGAATATCAATAGTATTATTACTATTTTTTTTTTTTTCCTAAAGAGAAGCCCTGGTGGTGCAGTTGTTAAGTGCTTGGCTGCTAACTGAAAGTATGAACCCACCAACAGCTCCATGGGAGAAAGATGTGGCAGTTTGCTTCTACAAAAATTACAGCCTTGGGAACCCTATTGGGAACATCTACTCTGTCCTATATTGTCACTGTAAGTGGGATTCGACTGGATGGCAGTGGGTTTTTTTTTTAAAATACTTTATATCAAGCTAATGTATTATCTGAACTCTTTTCCTTAGCAAAGTATATGCTTATTAATTTTTCAATATGCATTTCTCTCGACTGAGATAAAAATTAAATTCTTAGGCACAAGGTAAAGACACAACTTGAAATTCTAGGGTCGTTTATGTCACCTCCTTTTTCCAAAGGGACTTAACGATATGTCTTGGTTTTGGATATTTTTCATACATACATCGCAGATAATTAATTACAAACTCAGGGAGCCAAGATGGCAACTTAGACACACCATGCCATCCCTTTACATCAAAGACCTGGGGAACCAAGTGAAACAGATGCAGTTGACAATCCTGGAACCCTAAACATCAAATGGAAGGACAAAGAATAGAATCGAACACTGACCGGAAGAAGAAATTGATAGAACACAGCTATCGAGGAGTCATACTGAGTAGAGGTGCTCTGCCGGCCATACCGGCGCAGCTTGGCCATCTTGAGACAAAGCCAGTGGTGACCCCAGGAGAGAAGCACAGGAAGCCAACTTCCCAGCATTCCCAATAAGACACAAACTGTGTAGCCACACCTGGAAGGAAGCAGGGTGAACAGATCATGATCCAGCTCTAAGGAAGAAAAGCACAGGAAGGAGGATGAGAGTTACAGGGATCTTGGCATCCACTAAGTAGGGAAGAAGTCGGGATCCAGAGTTAGGTACACTCACGAGTGGCAGTCCTTGACCATTAAGGTAGGTGGTGTAAACAAAGCAGTAGACCCATACAGTGTGATCGGGAGGTCCCCCACCCTCCTTGTGCTTGGTTGGGGTCAGGTCCCAAGTGCCCACTCAATGGCCAACCACCACCCCCAACTCTGCAAGCTGCTGCAAGTGCTCACTCCCACAGGCCCACTCTCCCACCACCTAGCCCCCAGACCCAACGAGTGGAGACAATCATGCTCCTATGAGCCTACCATCTACCCCCTACCCCGGCAAGAGGCGGCAAGTGTGCTCCCAAGTGCCTGCTTGCTCTGCCACCCATCCCCGTGACCCAAACAGGTGGAGAGCAGACTCCTGTGCTCACCCGCCCACCCAGCCCGCCATCCACCTCCATCCACCACCCCAGTAAGCGGTAGAGACAGAGCTCCCACCACACACACTGACCCACTGATGTGGAGAGTGGCTGGCGCGCACACAACTCGCCACTGCCCACCAGCCTGGAATGGGAGGGAGAAGGAGGGAGAATCACTAACTAGATAGTAAGCAAGTGTTAATTCTGGTGAAGGGTAAAACAGTACACAATATGGGGAAGTCAGCACACTGTGACCAAGACACTGAGAGGTATGCAAGAATAAAGGACAACTACAGTAAATTCTATAACATATGCAATCCTACAACAACAGTAATAGCAGACATAATTTGTGAGTAGAAATGAAGGTAAATATGTATGCTAAACAGATGAGGGAGGTCACAAGGGAGTACACCTACGTACACGTATAGAGATGATTGTGGATATTTCTACATACGTACTTGTAAATGCGGCATGTATCCTCATAAATACAATAGAGCACATAAGCGGTACAGTTGTAGAAACTACTTAGACATTTTTACTGAACTCCTGGAGTTGAAGGCTAAAGACCATAGTCTTGGGGGATATCTAGGTCAATTGACAAAACACAGTTCATAAAGATAATGTTCTACATCCTGGTGTGGTGAATAGCATCTGGCGTCTTACAAGCTTCCAAGTGACCATCTAAGAAGCCACTATTGGTCTCTTCCCTCCTGGAGCAAAGGAGAGTGAGGAAAATCAAAGACTCAAGGAAGCAATTAGTTCAAAGGACTAATAGCCCACATGAACCACAGCCCCCTCTAAACTGAGACCAGAAAAACTAGATGCTGCCTGGCTGCCACTAGTGACTGTTCTGACCTGGGACACAGTTAGAATGGGTAAAAAATGTACAACAGAATTTAAGTTCAAAAAAAAAAAAAAAAAGACCAGACTTACTGGTCTGAAAGAGTCTGGAGGAACCCCTGAGACTATTGCCATAAGACAACCTTCTAAGTTGAAACTGAAGACACTCCCAGAGGCCACCTTTCAGCCAAATAATAGATGAAACTGTAAAATAAACAGTAACACTTGTGAAGAAAGTGCTGCTTAGAACAGTCAATTATAGGAGAACAAAAGGGAAACGTTTGCCTAAAACCAAAGATGAGAAGGCAGGGAGGGACAGGGAAACCTGACAAACGGAAATGGGGAACAGAGGGAGGAAATGGGAAGAGGGCTGACATATTGCAGGGACTGCAACCCATGCCATGAAACAATTTGTGTGTAAATAATTGATTGGAAAACTAATCTGCTATGTATATGTTTACCTAAAGCACAATAAAATGTTCAAAAAATAAAAGGAGCAGATTAAGGAAGTGGAGATGGGGGGAAGAGAGATGCCAAGCCACATGAAGTTTGCCCAGGAGCAGAAGTTCAAAAGAGACTAGGTCCTTTCTCCAGAGCTGACAGAGAGAGATAGCCTTCCCCTAAGGATGGCACCCTGAATTCAGACTTCTAGCCTCCAAATCTGTGAGAAAATGAATTTCTGTTTGTTAAAGCCACCGACTTGTAATACTTCTGTTATAGCAGCAGTAGATAACTAATACAGCTTCCAAAGGGAAAAAAAATTCCTGAAATTTTCTTAATTTTAAATAAAAATGTCTACTACTACAAAAAATAGTTATAATTGATATATTTTGGAAAAAAAAGAAAAGAAACCAGCATACTCAGAAACCTAGAAACTTCAAACTAAAAATAAAAAGTGAACATGACCAAAAAATGGAACGATTTGGAAAGAAATTAAAGGCATTTACTTCTGGTCCTAGAAACATCTTATATTGTATTATGATTCTAATGACTTCCATGTGATTTTATATATCTATGTAATATCTGTCTCTCTATCTACTTACATATACATATACTCATTTTTTTTATATACTAATGTCCCAAATGGTTTAAGTTTAAGTTTACTAATTCAGACAGAAGATCCTCTTAATAAAACAGGAAAATTCCAAGTGAAACACTAACTTTAAATTAAGAAAAAGTAATGTGGGAAAATCTACCATGCAGTAACCTGGCATGATGAAGGTGCTTAAAATGTGTTTGCTGAATAAATTGATAAAATAATTATGAAAATTTTGCAGAGACATATGTATAAATTGGATCCAACTTTTTTAGTCCAGATCATTAAGAATTTAATAGTTGCTAAATATTATTAAGCACTTGCTATGTTCCAAACTTTAAGTATTTTTATTAACTCGTTTACTTCTCCCGACACCTTTGTAAAATAGTTTTACTTTATAAGCAACTTGCCAGTTCCAATTAATATTTGTTTTTTATAATATTATAGTGTAATTTTAAGTTTGATTGCAAGTCCATACTTAAGATATTTATACCATAAAGTAATTTCTATTCATTTATGGATATATAAAACTTTAAAAAGCATACTTATCGTTGGTTTTAAGCTGCTTATTGTAATTATATTACACCAAGTAATAAATATTATATTTGTATAATATTACTTGATCTTTGCCTTCAACAACACACACACCCTGAACTCTAACAAGTACTATTAAATATCTGATAACACATATTATCCACATATTCTATCATCCAACTAGTTTTGTACAAGAGATTCTGTTTTTGTTGTTGTTATTGCTCATTTGTTTGTTTTTGCCATGGGATTAGACACTTTACTTCTGAATTACTGTTACTTAAAAGTACAATATTTCAATTTTTCTATTTAGATAAAAGGCCTCTGTCTTAGTCATCTAGCGCTGCTATAATAGAAATACCACAAGTGGATGACTTTAACAAAGAGAATTTTATTTTCTCACAGTCTAGTAAGCTAGAAGTCCAAATTCAGGGTGTCAGCTCCGGGGGAAGGCTTTCTCTTTCTATTGGCTCTGGAGGAAGGTCCTTGTCATCAATCTTCTCCCAGCCCCCTGGACACGAGATTTGCGAAGCTTCTCACCACAGGAACCTCAGGTCCAAAGGAAGCTCTCTGCTCCCAGCTTTCTTGGTGGTGTGAGGTCCTCCATTCTCTGCTTGCTTCCCTTTCATCTCTTGTATGATAAAAGGTGGTGCAGGCCACACCCTAGGGAAACTCCCTTTACACTGAATCAAGGATGTAACTTTAGTAAAGGTGTTATACAATCCCACCCTAATCCTCTTTAACATAAAATTAAAATCACAAAATGGAGGACAACCACACAATACTGGGAATCATGGCCCAGCTGAATTGATACACACATTTTTTTTGTGGGCCATAATTCAAACCATAGCAGCCTCTAATATATGTTGTGCGTGTTTGCATGTGTATGTGTGTTGTATCCCATATATTTTAAGTAAATATATTTATAAACCAAATGAACCTGCATTCCTTGTTCAAGTTAAATACTTGATCACGAACCGCAGGTTCATTTGGCTTATAAAATTCAGTTCGTTAACAATCACAGTTAATGCAGCATTTCGATGAGAACTGAAAATTAACTTCCCTAGCTGAATAAAACTAAATGGGAACAATTTTTTTTTTAGTTCTTAAAAGAGCTTTTTAAATGATTTTGTATCACACATTTCATTTAATTTATTCCCACAGATATTAGAGTGTCCGTTAAATGCTCATATTCTTGTGAATATGTTCACAAATACCAAATGGAGTAGCCATCATATTCTTAAGAGCTCAACATAATTATTAAAACTAAACTTTATTGAGACCAACCAATTCCACTAAAATGTCATTAAAAATGAATAAACTGAAAGGATACTAGAAGAAATGAGAAGGAATGACTGAGTTATAGAAATTTCTGCTCTGTGAAGGCAATATTTTGTTGCCATGGTTTTTGTTCATAAACACAAATAAGAGCAAACTCAAAAGCACTGAATATTAAGATGACTGTATGTTAACCAGCCTTCTCCTCTCTAACAAAAAGAGAAGGGAAAAAAAAAAAGTTTGGCAATTTTCAACATTGTGACTATGTGCCAGGGACATTTCTAGCCATGGAGAATAGAGGATCTGAATAAAATGAACTCCCTGCCCTCATAGAACTTCTTCATTCTAGTACAGACAGACAATAATCAAACATAAAAAAACGAGTATATATATAAACACGTGTGTATATATACACACATTCAGGTAGGGATTAAAAAAAAAAAAAGTTCTCTTGGAGTCAATTCTGACTTATGGCAACCCTATATGTGTTGTTTTCTATGGCTGGTTTCTCAGAAGGTCTCCAGGCCATTCTTTTCTTTTTCTTTTTTTAAACATTTTATTGTGCTTTAGGTGTAAGTTTACACAACAAATTAGTTTCTCTCCTTTCCACCCTGCCTTGTCCGTTTTCATCCCTCTAGTTTCCCTGCCACTCCTTGCCTTCTTATCTTTGCTTTTGGGCAAATCTTGCCCATTTGGTCTCTGTTAGTTGATTATTCTAAGGAACACATTCCACTCATGTGTTATTGTTTATTTTATATGCCAATCTATTATTTGGCTCAAGGGTGACCTCTGGGAGTAACTTCAGTTCGAGGTTGAAAGGGTGTCTTAGGGCAATACTTTTGGGGGTTCTTATGATCTCTATAATTCCAGTAAGTGTGACCTTTTTTTATGAATTTGAGTTTTGTTTTACATTTTTCTCCCATTCTAACCAGGACCTTCTGTTGTATCCCAGGTCAGAGTGATCCATAGTAATAGTCAGGCACCATCTAGTTCTTCTGGTCTCATTCTAGAGGAGGCTGTGGTTTGTGTAGGCCATTAGTCTCTTGGACTAATTCTTGCCTTGTGTCTTTGGCTACTTTCACTCTCCTTTACTCCAGATGGGAGGAGAACAACGGCTGCATCTAGATGGCCACTCGTAACTATTTTAATACCCCAGACTATTATTGTTGTTGTTAGGTGCTGTCAAGTTGGTTCCAACTCATAGTGACCCTACATACAACAGAACAAAACACTGTCCGGTCCTGCACTATCCTCACAATCCTTGTTATGCTTGAGCCCATTGTTGCAGCCACTGTGTCAATCCATCTCATTAAGGGTCTTCCTCTTTTTCGCTCTCCCTCCACTTTAGCAAGCATGATGTCCTTCTCCAGTGACTGAACCCTCTTGATAACATGTCCAAAGTATGTGAGATGAAGTCTCACCATCCTTGCATCTAAAGAGCATTCTGGTCATACTTCTTCCAAGACAGTTTTCTTCTTTCTTTAGGCAGTCCATGGTATATTCAATATTCTTCACCAACACCACAATTCAAAGGCGTCAATTTTTCCATCTTCCTTATTCACCCTCCAGCTTTTGCATGCATCTGAGATGATTGAAAACACCATAGCTTGGGTCAGGCACACCTTAGTCTTCAAGGTGACATCTTTGCTTTTCAACACTTTAAAGAGGTCTTTTATAGGAGATTTTCCCAATGCAATGTGTCTTTTGATTTCTTGACTGCTGCTTCCATGAGTGTTGACTGTGAACACAAGTAAAATGAAATCCTTGACAACTTCAAATTTTTCTCTGTTTATCATGAGTTTTTTATTGGTCCAGTTGTGAGGACTTTTGTTTCTTTATGTTGAGGTGCAGTCCATACTGAAGGCTACTGTCTTTGATCTTCATCAGTAAGTGCTTCAAGTCCTCTTCACTTTCAGCAAGCAAGGCTGTGTCATCTGCATAACACGCGTTAATGAGTCTTCCTCCAATCCGCATGTCCCATTCTTCTTCACAGAGTCCGATTTCTCAGATTATTTGCTCAGCATACAGATTGAATAGGTATGGTAAAAGATATAACCCTGACACATAGCTTTCCTGACTTTAATTCATGTAGTATTTTCTTGTTCTGTTTGAATGACCACCTCTTAATTTATGTACAGGTTCCTCATGAGCACAATTAAGTGTTCTGAAATTACCATTCTTTGCAATGTTATCCAAAATTTGTTATGATCCAAAATGTTGAATGCCTTTGCATAGTCAACAAAACACAGGTAAACATCTTTCTGGTATTCTGTTTTCAGCCAGGATCCAACTGACATCAACAATGACATCCCTGGTTCCATGTCCTCTTCTGAATCTGGCTTGAATTTCTGGCAGGTCCCTGTTGATATATGGCTGCAGCCAGTTTTGAAAGATCTTCAGCAAAATTTCACTTGTGTGTGATATTAATAATATTCTTCGATAATTTCCACATTTGGTTGATCAGCTTTCTTTGCAATAGGCATAAATATGGATCTTTTCCAGGTGGTTTGTCAGGTAGCTGTCTTCCAAATTTCTTGGCTTAGATGAGTGAGCACTTCCAGCTCTGCATCTGTTTGTTGAAACATCTCAATTGGTATTCCATCAATTTCTGGAGCCTTGTTTTTTGCTAATGCCTTAGTGTAGCTTGGATTTTTTCCTTCAGTACCATCAGTTCCTGATCATATGCTACCTCTTAAAATGCTTGAACTTCAACCAATTCTTTTTGGTGTAGTGACTCTGTGTATTTGTTCCATCTTCTTTTGATGCCTCTTGCGTAGTTTAATATTTCCCCCATATAATCCTTCACTATTACGGCTCGAGGCTTGAATTTTTTTCTTCAGTTCTCTCAGCTTGAGAAATTCCAAGTGTGTTCTTCCCTTTTGGTTTTCTATCTCTAGCTCCTTGCACATGTCATTATAATACTTTGTCTTCTTTGAGCAGCCCTTTGAAATCTTCTGTTCAGGTCCTTTACTTCATCATTTCCTTCTTTTGCTTTAGCTACTCGATGTTCAAGAACAACTTTCAGAGTCTCTTCTGACATCCATTTTGGTCTTTTCTTTCTTTCTTATCTTTTTAATGACCTCTTGCTTTCTTCATGTATGATGTCCTTGATGTCATTCCACAACTTGTCTAGTCTTCGGTCATCCACGTCCAACAAATCAAATCTATTCTTAAGATGGTCTCTAAATTCAGGTGGGACATACTCAAGGTCATACTTTGACTCTCATGGACTTGTTCTAATTTTCTTCAGTTTCAACTTGAACTTGTATATGAACAATTGATGATGTGTTCCACAGTTGGCCCCTGGCCTTGTTCTGACTGATGATATTGAGCTTTTCCATCATCTCTTTCCACAGATGTATTCAGCTTGATTCCTGTGCATTCCATCTGGCGAGGTCCACGTGTATAGTCACTGTTTATGTTGGTGAAAAAAGGTATTTGCAATGAAGAAGTCATTGGTCTTACAAAATTCTATTATACGATCTCCGGCATTGTTTCTATCACCAAGGCCATATTTTCCAACTACCAATCCTTCTTCATTTCCAACTTTCGAATTTCAATCACCAGTAATTATGAATGCATCCTGATTGCATGTTCGATGCATTTCAGACTGCAGAAATTGGTAAAAATCTTCAATTTCTTCATCTTCAGCCTTAGTGGTTGGTGTGTAAATTTCAATAGTAGTCATATTAACTGGTCTTCTTTATAGGCGTATAGATATTATTCTATCACTGACAGTACTTCAGGGTAGATCTTGAAATGTTC
Source organism: Dugong dugon (assembly GCA_030035585.1). Taxonomy (NCBI): domain Eukaryota; kingdom Metazoa; phylum Chordata; class Mammalia; order Sirenia; family Dugongidae; genus Dugong; species Dugong dugon. Next base: position 34,492,552 of record CM057460.1, on the reverse strand, counting down.
TTTTTGAGGATGAATGCAAAGCCATTCCTCTTCAAGTTGTCATTCCCGGAATATTAGACCATATTATCTCATTCAAAATGGCCAATACCAGTCCATTTTAGCTCACTGATGCCTAGAATATCAATGTTTATGTGTTCCATTTCATATCTGATGACTTCAAATTTTCTTAGATTCATACTTCGTACGTTCCACATTCTGATTATTAATGGGTTTTTGCAGTTGTTTCTTCTCATTTTGAATCATGCTATAACAGCAAATGAAGGTCTCAAAAACTTGACTCCATCTATGTCATTAAAGTCAACTCTACTTTGAGGAGGCAGCTCTTCCCCAGTCGTATTTTGAGTGCCTTCTAACCTGGGAGGCTTATCTTCTGGCACTATATCAGACAATGTTCCTCTGTTCTTCATGAGATTTTCACTGGCTAATTCTTTTCAGAAGTAAACGTTGGGGGTCCTTCTTCCTAGTCTGTCTTAGTCTGGAAGCTCGGTTGAAGCCTGTCCACCAGGGATGACCCTGCTGTCACTTGTGGCATAGCTTCCAGCAACACATCCACAAGCAAGCCCCCACAGTACTCCAGATGCTACTCACCAAACTGAGATATAGAACATTTTCTTTATAAACTATATTATATCAATTGAGCTAGATGTCCCCCAAGACTATGATCTTTAGCCTTCCAGCACAGTAACTAAGTCTCACAAAGTGTTTGGATATGTCTAAGAAGTCTCCATAACTGTGTCCCCTGTGTGTTCTATTATACATATGAATATACATGAATTCCATACAAATATGTATACAGAATTACCCACAACTATACCCTTATATGCCCTCCCACCTCTATATAGTGTACATATCTACCTATATATTAACATATTTTAAGTTATTACTGTGGGTCTGAATTGTATATGGTATAGAAGTTACTGTAAACCCACAACTTAAATCTGTCGCAGTCGAGGCGATTCTGACTCATAGCAACCCTATAGGACAGAGTAGGACTTCTTCATATTTTCCAAGGAGTGGCTGATAGATTCAAATTCCCGATCTTTTGGGTAGCAGCCAAGCTCTTTACTGGGCTCCAGTGATTACAGTAGTTGTACTTTATTCTTGCATACCTCTTAGTGTCTTAATTTGCCTTGGTCACTTTGTGCTGACTTTCCCCGTACTGTGTACTGTCATTCTCTTCACCAGAATTAACACATATCTGCTATCTATTAAGTAATTCTCCTTCCCTCCCATCTCATCCCTGGTAACTATCAAAGAATGTTGCTTTCTGTGAGTAAACCTTTCCATAACTTTTTATAAAAGTGGCATCATATAGTATTTGTTTTTTTGTGATTGACTTATTTCACTCAGCATAATATCCTCCAGATTCATCCATGTTCTAAGATGTTTCACAGACTCATCTTTATTCTTTATCTTTGCATAGTATTCCTTTGTATGCATGTACCACAGTTTTTCCATTCATCCGTTGATGGACAATTAGGTTGTTACCATCTTTTTGCTGTTGTGAATAATTCTGCAGTGAACATGAATCTGAATATGTCTGTTTGTGTCCCTGCTCTTATTTCTCTAGGATAAATGTCTAATAGTGGGATTCCTGGTCATATGGTATTACTCTTTCTATCTTTTTGAGGAAACACGTGCAGTTATCTATAGTGGTTATACCATTTTACAGTCCTACGAGCAATGTATAAGAGTTCCAATTTCCCTGTAAGCTCACCAACATTTGTTGATTTCTGGTTTTTTTATTATTGCCATTTTTGTTGAGGTGAGCTGGTATCATTGCAGTTTTGGTTTGCATCTCTCTAATGGCTAATGATCGGAGCCCTGGTTGCACAGTGGTTAAGCATTCAGCTATTAACCAAAAGGTTGGCAGTTTGAATCCACCAGCTGCTCCTCGGAAACCCTTTGAGGCAGTTCTATTCTGTCCTATAGGGTTGCTATGGGTTGGAATCTACTCCACAGCAACAGTTTTCTTTTTCTTTTTTCAATGGCTAATGATAACGAGCATCTCTTCATGTGTTAGCCACCTGAATATCTTTGGTGAAGTGTCTATTCATGTCCTTTGCCCATGTTTTGATTGGATTGTTTACCTTTTTGTTGAGGTATTCATGTTTTCTGTATATTTTAGAGATGTGATCCTTGTCAGATATGTTGTTGCCAATTTTTTTTGCCCCCAGTTTGTAAGTTCTGTTTTTATTCTTTTGGTGAAGTCTTTTCATGAGTCTAAGTGTTGAATTTTTAGAAGGTCTCAGTTCTCTAATTTATCTTCTGTTGTTTTTTGCATTTTTAGTTATGTCTAATAGTCTATTTATGCTTTAAATTAGGACCTCTAACTTTGTCCTGTTTTATCTTCCACGAACTTTATAGCTTTAGGCTTGAAATTTAGATTTTTGTTCCATTTTGAGCTAGTTTTTGTGTATGATGTGAGGTATAGATCCTGTTTAATTTTTTTGTAACTAGATATCCAGTTTTGCCAGCACAATTTGTTAAAGAGACTATCTCTTCTCCATTTAAAGGACTTTGACACTTTGTTGAAGATCAGTTGTCCATAGGTGGATGGATTTACTTCTGGATCCTCAATTCTGTTCCATTGGTCTATGTGTCTGTCGTTGTGCCAGTACCAGGCTGTTATAACTACTGTGGCTGTGTAATAACTTTTGAGATCAGGGAGTGTGAGGCCTCCTACTTTGCTCTTCTTCAACAATGCTTTAGCTATTTGGGACCTCTTTTCTATCCGTATAAAGTTGGAGGGTAGTTTTTCCATTTTGTTAAAGAATGTTGTTGGAGTTGGATCATGATTGCATTATATCTATAGATTATATATTAATTATTTTTCATGGATCATGCTTTTGGTTGTATCTAAAACCTATCTGAAAATTCATCACCAAACCCATGCTTACCCACATTTCCTCTTAGGTAACCTCTAGATATTTTATAGTTTTGTGTTTTACATTTAGGTCTGTGATCCTCTTTGAGTCAATCTGAGTGAAAGGCATAAAGTTTATGTTGAGATATATATTTATATATATATATATATATATATAGCATATGTATGTCCAGTTGTTCCATCACCATTTGCTGAAAAGACTGTTTCGATAAGTTGTGATTCTCTGTAGTGATTTTCTGTATTCTCCTGGCTCTGTCTGTAGTTTTTGGGGCAGTGATTTGCCCTCTGGCCAAAATTCTCTGATGAATCTAAGAAGAGATGTTGATTTTCACTGTGTTCAGCTTTTTTTATTGTTGTTGTTATTGTCAGGATGGGAGTAACAACTTCCAATCTCTTCACATTGTCAGAGTGGAGACTGGAAGTCCCTTTATAAACTTCCTATTTTTCAAAGATAAGTATGATGGCTTCTCTTTCATTACTTATTTTAGCAATTTATGTATTTTTTCCCTTTATTAATCTGTTTAAAAGTTTATCAATTTTGTTTATCTTATCAAAAACACAGTTTTTAATTTTTTTTCTCCACTATTTTTGTAATTTCAACTTACTTCACATCTGTTCTTATCTTTATTATTCCCTTCTTTCTTATGTCTGGGTTTAATATACTCTGATTTTGCTAGTTTATTAAGACAGATATTTAGGTTTTAATTTAAGAGCTTTCTTACCTATAATATAAGCATTTATAGCTACATATTTTGTTCCAAACACTGCTTTAGCTACATTCAAAAAGTTATGGAATGATGGGCGACCATTTTATCTCAAAGTATTTTTAATTTCACATTGTGATTTCTTCTTTGACCCATGGGTTGTTTTAGGAATGGGTTGTATAATTTCCACACATTTGTGAATTTCTCTAATTCCTTTCTATAATTGATTCTTAATTTAATATCATAGTGTTCAGAGAACATACTTTGTTTGATTTCAATACTTTTTAATTTATAAAGTTTTGGTTTATAGTCTAATAAATGGTCTCTCCTAGAGAATGTTTTATGTGCATCTGAGAAGAAGTATATTTTGTTGTTTGTATAGAGTGTTCTGCAGAGGTCATGCAACACAATTCAAAATAAATTTCAGATGGAATGAAGACTTAAATATAATACATAAAACATGAAATTACCTACATAATATAGAAGAAAATTGAAACTAAGCCGCATAATAAAAGAAGACACATTGATAAATTTGATTAAATAATATAAACATCAAAAGGTAACGATATAGAAGTTTAGGGAATTTGCAAAAACCAAACCAAAATTACAAGAAATACTAAAGGAAGTTGTCTTAGTTATCTAGTGCTGTTATAACAGAAATACCACAAGTGAACGGATTTAACAAAGAGACATTTATTTCCTTTCAGGAAAGTAGGCTAAAAGTTCAAATTCAGGGCATCAGCCCCAGGGGAAGTCTTTCCCTCTCTGTCGGCCTTCTTCTCTTCAGTGTTCCCTTGGAATAGGAGATTCTATGCACAGGGAACCCAATTACAAAGGACGTGCTGTGTTCCTGGCACTGCTTTCTTGGTGGTATGAGGTCCCCCACTCTTGAGAGATAAAAGGAGGTGCAGGCCACACCCCAGGGAAACTCCCTTTACACTGGATCAGGGATGTGACCTGGGTAAGGGTTGTGTTACAATCCCACCCTAATCCTCTTTAACATAAAATTACAATTACAAAATGGAGGCCAACCACACAATTTTGGGAATCATGGCCCAGCCAAATTGATACATTTTTGGGGGGACATAATTCAAACCATGACAGGAGTCCTCCAATTAGAAAATCAGTAATATCAGATAACAACCCAAGAGTAGAAAACAGGACAGAGCAACCAGATATCAACCCAGACAAGGAAGTCAAAAAAATAAAAATAAAAAAAATAAAGCTAAAACACTGAAAATAGGGAAACAGATGTCAATATGTAAAAGATGACAATATTAAAACAAAAAAGAGGGACTTAAAAAATGTAGACATAGATTTTTCATATGGAGAGGAAGTCAAGGCGATATAAAGAAATAAAAAACTGGTATAAACTTGGAAAAATAGGGCTAAATATTAAGGTAATCACAAAGAAAACTAACAATCCTACCAGTCAAAATAAAAAACAACAAAAATATAAAGATTCAGCAAATACAAAATCAACAGCAATGAAAAAGATGAAAAGAAAATACATAAAGAAAAACAACTCAGCACAGAAAATTAAGTGGAACAAAGAAATTGTCAACAATACACAAAAAAAGACATCAATATGACAGCACTAAACTCATAACTATCAATAATTACACTGAATGTAAATGGACTAAAAGCACCAATAAATAGACAGAGAGTGGCAGATTGGACTAAAAAAAACACTATCCATCTATATGCTGCCTACAAGAGATGTGCCTTAAACTTAAAGACACAAGCAAACTAAAACTCAAAGAATGGAAAAAATATATCAGGCAAAGAACACTCAAAAAAGAGCAGGAGTGGCAATATTAATCTATGACAAAATAGACTTTAAAGTAAAATTCACCACAGAAGATAAGGGAGTACACTGTATAATGATTAAAGGGTCAATATACTGGGAGGACACAACCATAATAAATACTTATACACTCAATGACAGGGCTCCAAAATACATAAAACAAACTCTAACAACATTGAAAAGAGAGATAGGCAGCTCCACAATAACATCAGGACACTTCAACACAGCACTTTCAGTGAGAGATAAAACATCCAGAAAAAAGCTCAATAAAGACACGGAAGACTTAAAAGCCACAATCAACCAAATTGAACTCATAGATATATACAGAAAACTCCGCCCAACCGCAGCAAGTATACTTTATTTTCCAAGACATGTGGAACATTCTCCAGAATAGACCACACATTAGGCCATAAAGCAAGCCTTAACAAAATCCAAAGCATCAAAATATTACAAAGCATCTTTTCTGACCATAAGGCCATAAAAGCAGAAATGAATAACAGAAAAAGCAAGGGAAAAAAATCAAACTCATGGGAACTGAACAACACCTTGCTCAAAAACTACTGGGTTATAGAAGAAATTAAGGATGGAATAAAGAAATTCATAGAGTCAAACAAGAATAAAAACACATCCTACCAAAACCTTTGGGACACAGCAAAAGCAGTACTGAGAGGTCAGTTTATAGGAATAAATGCACACATCAAAAAAGAAGAAAGGCCCAAAATCTAAACATTAACCCTACAACTGCAACAAGTAGAAAGACAGCAGCAAAAGAAGCCCTTGGGCATCAGAAGAAAGGAAATAATAAGAAATAGAGCAGAATTAAATGAAATAGAGAATAGAAAAACAATTGAAAGAATTAACAAGACCAAAACCTGGTTCTTTGAAAAGAGCAACAAAATTGATAAACCATTGGCTAAACTGACAACAGAAAAACAGGACAGGAAGCAAATAACCCATATAAGAAACGAGATGTGTGATATCACAACGGACCCAACTGAAATTAAAAGAATCATAACAGAATACTATGAAAAATTATATTCTAACAAATTTGAAAACCTAGAGAAAATGGACAAATATCTAGAAACTCACTACCTACCTAAACTAACATGAACAGAGGTAGAACAACTAACTAAACCAATAACAAAAGAAGAGATTGAAAACGTTATTAAAAAACTCCCAACAACAACAACAAAAAAAGCCCTGGCCGAAACGGTTTCAACAGAGAATTCTACCAAACTTTCAGAGAAGAGTTAACACCACATCTACTAAAGGTATTTCAGAGCATAGAAAAGGATAGAGTACTCCCAAACTTGTTGTACGAAGCCAGCATAACCCTGAGACCAAAATCAGGCAAAGACACTACAAAAAAAGAAAATAACAGATCAATATTCCTCATGAACATTGATACAAAAATCCTCAAAAAATTCTAGCCAATAGAATTCAGCAACACATCAAAAAGTAATTCACCATGATCAAGTGAGATTTATACCAGATATGCAGGGATGGTTTGACAATAGAAAAAAAATCAATGTAATCCATCATGTTAATAAAACGAAAGACAAGAACCACATGGATCTTATCAATTGATGCAGAAAAGGCATTTGACAAAGTTCAACACCATTCATGATAAAAACTCTCAACAAAATAGGAATAGAAGGGAAATTCCTCAACATAATTAAGGGCATTTATACAGAGCCAACAGCCAACATCATCCAAAATGGAGAGCGTTTGAAAGCATTCCCCTTGAGAACGGGAACCAGACAAGAAAGCCCTTTATCACCAGTCTTATTCAACATTGTGCTGGAGGTCCTAGCCAGAGCAATAAGGCTAGAAGGAGAAATAAAGGGCATCCTAACTGATAGGGAAGAAGGCAAAGAATCTCTATTTGCAGATGATATGATCTTATACACAGAAACCCCCAAAGAATCCACAAGAAAACTACTGGAACTAATAGAAGATTTCAGCAAAGTTTATGGATACAAGATAAATATACAAAGATCAGTCGGATTCTTCTACACCAACAAAAAGAACCTTGAAGAGGAAATCACCAAATGAATACCATTTACAGTAGCACCCAAGAAGATAAAATACTTAAGAATATATCTAACCAGAGACATAAAAGACCTATACAATGAAAACTACAAGACACTACTGCAAGAAACCAAAAGAGACCTGCATAAGTAGAAAAACATACCTTGCTCATGGATAGCTAGACTCAACATAGTGAAAATGTCAATTCTACCCAAAGCGATCTACATATACAATGCAATCCTGATCCAAATTCCACCAACATTTTTTAATGAGATGGAGAAACAAATCACCAACTTCATATGGAAAGGGAAAAGGCCCCGAATAAGTAAAGCATTATTCAAGAAGAGAAACAAAGTGGGAGGCCTCACACTACCTGATTTTAGAACCTATTATACCACCATGGTAGTCAAAACAGCCTGGTACTGATACAACAAAAGATACATAGACTAATGGAACAGAATTGAGAGTCCAGACATGAGTTCATCTACCTATGAGCAGCTGATATTTGACAAAGGACCAAAGTCTGTTAACTGGGGAAAAGACAGTCTCTTTAACAAATGGTGCTGGCATAACTGGATATCTATCTGCAAAAAAATGAAACAAGACCCATACCTCACACCATGCACAAAAACTAACTCAAAATGGATCAAAGACCTAAATATCAATAGAAAATTATAAAGATCATAGAAGAAAAAATAAGACCAATGCTAGGAGCCCTAATACATGGCCTAAACAGAATACAAACCCTAAGTAACAATGCAAAAGCACCAGAAGAGAGACTAGAATACTGGGGACGCCTAAAAATCAAATACTTATGCCCGTCAAAAGACTTCACCAAAAGAATCAAAAGACAACATACAGAGTGGAAAATAATTTTGGCTATTACAATTCTGATAAGCATCTAATCTCTAAAATCTACAAGATACTACAAAACCTTCAACAACAAAAAGACAAATAATCCAATGAAAAAATGGGCAAAGGATATGAACAGGCACTTCATCAAAGAAGACATTCAGGCAGCTAACAGATATATGAAGAAATGCTCATGATCATTAGCCATTAGAGAAATGCAAACCAAAACTACAAACAGATACCATCTCACCCCAACAATGCCAGCATTAATCCAAAAAACACAAAATAATAAATGCTGGAGAGGTTGTGGAGAGACTGGAACACTTATACACTGTTGGTGAGAATGTAAAATGGTACAACCACTTTGGAAATCGATTTGAAGTTTCCTTAAAAAGCTAGAAATAGAAGTACCATACGGTCCAGCAATCCTGCTCCTTGGAATATATCCTAGAGAAATAAGAGACATCACATGAATAGATACATGCACACCCATGTTCATCGCAGCACTGTTCACAATAGCAAAAGGATGGGAACAACCTAGGTGCCCATCAACGGATGAATGGATAAACAAATTGTGGAATATCCACACAATGGAATACTATGCAAGGATAAAGAACAACAATGAAGCTGTAAAACATCTTATAACATGGAGGAATCTGGAGGGCATTATGCTGAGTGAATTTAGTCAGTCACAGAAGGACAAATATTATATAAGACCACTATTACAAGAACTCAAGAAAAGGTTTAAACACAGAAGAAAACATTATTTGATGATTATGAGGGTGGGGAGGGAAGGGAAGGGTTATTCACTAACTAGATAGTAGATAAGAATTATCTTAGGTGAAGGGAAGGAGAGCACACACTACAGGGGAAGTCAGCACAGCTGGACTAAGCCAACGCTAAGACGTTTCCTGAATGCAATCAAACACTTCCAGGGGCAGAGTAGCAGGGGTATGATTCTGGGGACCATGCTTTCAGGGGACATCTAGGTCCATTGGCATAACAAAGTTTATTAAGGAAATGTTCTACATTCTACTTTGGGGAGTGGCGTCTGGGTTCTTAAAAGCAAGCAAGGGGCCATTTAAGATGCATCAGTTGGTCCTAACCACCTGGAGTAAAGGAGAATGAAGAACACCGAAGACACAAGGGAAGTATTAGCCCAAGAGACAGAAAGGGCCACATAAATCAGAGACTTCATCAGCCTGAGACCAGAAGAACTAGATGGTGCTCAACTACCACCAATGACCTCCCTGACAGGGAACACAACAGAGAGCCCCTGATGGAGCAGGAGAAAGGTGGGTGCAGAACTCAAATGCTAGAAAGAAGACCAGACTTAATGGTCTGAAACTGGAGGAACCCCAGAAAGCAGAGCCCCTGGATTCTCTATCTACCCAGAACTGAAACAATATCTGAGGCCAACTCCTCAGACAAGGATTGGACTAGACTGTGGGACATAAAGTGATACTCGTGAGGAGTGTGTCTCTTAGCTCAAGTAGATACAAGAGACTAAACGGGCAGCTTCTGTCCAGAGGTGAGATGGGAAGGCAGAGAGGGTTAGGAGCTTTTTGAATGCACATGGAGAAGCAGGGGTGGAAAGTAGGAGTGTGCTGTCATGGTATGGGGAGAGCAATTAGGGTCACATAAGAATGTATGTATAAATTTTTGTATAAGAGACTAACTTGAAATGTAAACTTTCACTTAAACTACAATAAACAACAAAAAAGGTAAAGATAAATATCAAAGTGGAGAAATAACATTACAACAATATTAAAATGAATAAATGCCAGGAAGAGGCAATTCAGAAAAGTAAATATATAAACGCCAGTGTCTTAGGCTGGCTTCTCTAGAAAAGCAAAACCAGTAAAGCACATAAACATATATGTTGGTAGGGCCATCAAGTCAGTTCTGAGTCATAGCGACCCTATGTACAACAGAAAGAAACACTGCCCAGTCCTGCTCCATCTTCACAATCGTTGTTATGCTCGAGCTCATTATTGTAGCCACTGTGTCAGTCCATCCTGTTGAAGGTCTTCCTCTTTTTCACTGACCCTCTATTTTACCAAGTATCATGTTCTTCTGCAGGGACTGATCCCTCCTGATAATATGTCCAAAGTATGTGAGACTTAATCTTTCTATACTTGCTTCTAAGGAGCATTCCAATTGTACTTCTTCTGAGGCAGATTTGTTCATTCTCTTGGCAGTCCAGGGTATATTCAATATTCTTCGTCAATGCTATAATTCAAACACGTCAATTCTTCTTCGGTCTTTCTTACTCGTTGTCCAGCTTTCGCATGTGTATGAGGAGATTGAAAACACCATGGCTTGGGTCAGGCGCATCTTAGTCTTCAAGGTGGCATCTTTTTAACACTTTAAAGAGGTTTTTTGCAGCACATTTGCCCAATGCAATGCATCTTTTGATTTCTTGACTGCTGATTCCATCAGTGTTAATTGTGGATCCAAGTAAAATGAAATCATTGACAACTTCTGTCTTTTCTATGTTTGTCATGATATTGCTTATTAGTCCAATTGTGAGGAATTTTGTTTTCTTTACATATATAGAGAGATTTATCTTTTTTGCTGGATATTAAATGTGTTTCTAATTTTCTCTATCACAAAACATTTTGTAGTAAATATCATTATACATTAATCTTTGTCAAGTGTTTTCTTAAATAGTTGTTATAATAGCTTATAAACAAAGTACACAGGGGCACTGGAAACTGTAGAGAAAACAGCACATCTTAATGCATTAATGTTTAAGAATAATAGCGTGTGTTGAGTGATTTAAAATAAATGAACTCATTGATCAATTTTAAGAACACAAAAATAGAGACAATCAGATAGTATGTGCCACCTAATGTGAAGAAATAGGAACTACAACACACTACCTATGAATTACTATTGCCAAGCAATCAATTCTGAATCTGATCGAAGTCCTAGATCATGATCACCAATTTATACTAAAATATAAGAATCAAAAATGTGCTAAAAAAAACCCCAACAAACTATAAGAATATAAATGGAGAATTCTAGAAGATGTAAATTCTACTGGACAGATGACCACCCACAAGGCAAAACAAACTCTAAGGAAAAAAAGAGAGGAGAACCTATAGAATAAAGAGACTTAAAAACTCTCTTAAGGATACTTAAGAGAACTATCAACATTTTGTACAAACAAACTCATGATAATTATGAAATAATCATGGAATTATATACCCTAACTGGATTTTGGTAGTTTTATTGTCAAATTTGTAGGTGAAATGCGGGTATGTAATTTTGTGAGCTTTTGTTTTGTTTATTGACTTCTTATACTGATTTTTTTTTCCAGATAAAATGATGTCTACGATTTGCATCCATATTATTCAGGGTGGAGAAATTGACTTGTGTAGAACTAAAACACAACTGGTTATGTGTTCATAATTGCTGATGCTGATTTTGATCTTCACTATATATATTTTCAAGAATTTTTATTATTAAAATGTTAAAATGCCACAAAAGGGAGTAGTGGAAAATTATTTTATTTTGGGCAGCAGACAGATAACAAAAAGTCTTGTAATTTACATAAGGGAACAAAGTTTATCTCATAGAGATTTGGGGACAAGCAGGAGATGATCTGATTTTCAAATTACAGTACTCTATTACTAATGTGGACATATCTGGCCTAGAAAAAAGGAGATTATTAAGACTTTCCTCAAATTTCTATAATTCAACACCCCTTCCACGCTACCCCGGCACACTTCTATGTTATATAATTTATCTACAGAATGATAAGACAGTAAGCAGAAAATAATAAGCAATTAAAAACAAAGTGTGATAGCCGAAAGGATTCCTTGGTAGTCACAAGGAATCCCTCATATCTTGCAGCAATAGTGCAGAGGAAGCCAAAAAACAAGACTAGATTTAATAGTCTGTGTGACTCAATTTAAAAGGAGGTTGAACCCTCAAGCAATGCAGATTTGTTATACAAAGTCCAGAGCTCCATTGGGAGACCCTGCAACTCTAACATATGGCATGCACATATGCCAGGGATTATCCCTGAAGATTTTTATTTCTTTGACTCCTGTGAACCTTGTGAGCCTGCAGAAATGACCCACCGCTCCCTATTAAGAGTAAGCAGCTACTTAAGTCTGAAAGGCAACATACATAACACTTAGGGTCTGCCCCCACCACGCCTCCTGGCCACTTGGCCTATAACTAGATTAAGTTACAACATTAGCCAACAGAGGACACACTGGGCTTAATAAGCAAAGAAAGAACTAGGTCTTAAAGGAGCTGCAAGACCTAGCTGGCATGTATTGACAGCAACCTGGAGAGTTGTAGTGGCACTGGATTAAAAGATTCTTCATCAAAGAAGGTGGAACATAAAATTAGAAAGAGAAGAGTTTATTTACTTGAGATCTATCTATCTGGAGATAGATAAAGGATTTAAACACCCAGAAAAGGACCCTAGGGGGTCATGCAGACTGATAGGATTGCCCCTAGTGGCATGGTATATGCAATGGCCAAACTGAGAAAAACTGAGATGCCTGAATTGTCATGTTAGATGATGGATACAGAGATTAAAAATGTCAGGGATGTGGACATGCTAGAATGGGTTCAATATGTACAGCCAGAAGATAAGCAAGATGATTATGTTCCTTGGGAAGGCCCATAGGACACACAATTTATCATGGTCACTAGAATGCCCTGGTGAAAACGGCAACCGCATCACTAAAACGTCAGTGATGGTCCTCCTCTGCAGGCCAGAGCTGAAGGTAGGAAAGGCTGTTACAGAATTTGTCTCACTGTGGGCATGTCCAACAATGGGCATTAAAGTACTTTGAAACAGTAGAGGCCGGTTGATGGTTCTCAACTACCATAAACCAGGCAGTTGTCAAACATAAGTAATGTAATGACTTACAACGATGGAGTAGTAGCAGCTCTGGGGGCCAAGGTGCAGAGAGTTCTGGAGATGGTTAATAGAACATGACATTCCTATGAGCAAAGTAGAGTGGTGGCTGACAAATGCCCTATTCAGCTTAAACCAGTAGAAGAAATTAAGTTTGAGTGATTGGGAATCTGAGGGTGGTCACCCTATTATTCTGTGTATATTTTCCAGAGCTGAGCCAGTGTTACCTCCCAGAGGCCACTGAACACATATGACTGTTTTCCCAAGAAGAAAGACCCTATGGCATCCCAGCTAATATATACAGCAATGCTTTACATTGTCCTTTCCCAAAGGGACTTTGACCCTTTACTTAGTTAACTGTACACTGGGAAAAGGAGGCTACTCACATATTCTAGTACTATTTGCCACCAGGTCTGAAGCAACATTGAAACCTGGATGCATAAACATTAGTTATCATGGCCTCTCTATCTCCCATAGAAGTATATGGAAACCAAGTAGTAAATGGCTTATAACAGGTCCAGTGGGTCCATGGACTCACTTAGTGGTTACTTCTCTGGTCCTTGAATGATTAATTGGCATTAATATGCTTGGAAGTTAGCACAACTTCCACCTTGGGATCTTGGTTATCATGTAAGAACTATCATGATGGGGAAAGCAATGTGGAAGCCTCTGAAACTGTTCCTTCCATGACCCAGTTATTAAAAAAAATGTATACAGCAGAGATTAAGAGATACATGTCAGCCTTAAGCATATATATGATGCTGGAATGTTGGTCCTCATCATATCTACATTTAAATTATCTAGTCTTGAACATACCATGGACTGCCAGAAGAACAAACAAATCTGTCTTGGAAGAAGTACAGCCAGAATGCTCATTAGAAGTGAGGATGGCAAGACTTCGTCTCACATACTTTGGACATGTTATTAGGTGGTACCAGTCCCTGGAGAAGGACATCATGCTTGATAGAGTAGAGGATCATCGAATAAGAGGACCCTTAACAAGATGGATTGACACAGTGGCTACAACAATGGGCTCAAGCATAACAATGATTGTGAGGATGATATAGGACCGGGCTGCATTTTGTTCTGTTGTACATAGGGTCACTATGAGTTGGAACATGCAGAAACCAAATGGATTCTGGTGAATGAATGTAGACTATTGTAAGCTCAACCCAGTAGTTGCCCGGATTGATGTTACCATGACAAATGTGGTAACTCTGCTAGATAAGATACAGCCTAAAGTTCCTGGTATGTGGAATTGATTTGACATATATATTCTTTTCTATTTCAGTCAGAAAAGAAAATCAGAAAGAGCTTTTTGTCACTTAAATTTACAACAAACATTTAAAAATTTTCTCTTGAACTATGTTAACTCTCTAACTCTGTTATAATGTAGTTCAAAGGGATCTTGACTGGACATTCCACAGGGCATATCATGAATCCTTTTCATTGAAGATAGCATGTCGATCCAGTCAAATGGCTAACACACTAAGGCTTTTGTAAGACACATATGCTCTAGAGGGTGGAGTAGCCATGGTAGCAAAGATGGAGGCTACACATGGGTGCAATAATATGAACACCCACTTAAAAGTCTGATTTAGCTATGGTTGTCACCACACTTCAAACCCACAAGCAACAGAGTCCGAATTTAATCCCTGAAATGGCATCATTCCTCAAGAAGATTTACTACTCACCTGGTAGCAAGTTGACTACTTTGGTTCTGTTTCATCTTGGAAAGACACATGATTCTCTCACTGGAATAGACATTAGTTTTAGACAGGAGTTTGTCTCTTATATCTGATGAGTCTCAGCTAGCACCACTATCCCACAACTTTCCAAGTATTTCATCCATCAGCATTGGGACCCCAAATAAATTGCACCAGATTAAGGAACTCACTTCACAGCAAAGGATATTTGGAAGTGGGACCACAGTCATGGAATAAACCGGTCTTTTCCCATCCTGCACTTCTCTGCTCAAAGAGGCCAGACTGATAGAACATTGGGATGGCCTACTGTAGACATGGATGAGACTTCAGCTTAGTCACTATTCTCTACAATGTTGGGGTATCATTTTCCAGAAAGCAGTAAAGACATTAAATACTTATATACTGATGTGTTCCAACTAGAAAAAAGGCATGAATTTTGGAATCAAGAAGTAGAAACAGGACTGACCACATTTAATACCACTCTTAATGACCAACTTTGGAAATTTGTGCTTGTGTCCCTGAAACTCTGAGTTCAGCAGGGTTAGAGATCCTGGGTCTCAAGAAGATAGATTTTTGCAAGGATATACACAAGAATTCCATTGAACTATAAGCTTGGGTTACCACTTCGGCAAGTTGAACTCCATATACTCAAGGATTATCAGGCAGAAAATAAGTTATCATGTCGGGGTAAGATCCTGGTGAGCAGGAGGAGGCAAGACTTATGTTAAACATTGGAGACATGGAAAAAATGTGTGTGGGACCCAAGTGACCAAAATGAGCACCCGATGGTGCTCTCTTATGTAATTGTGACTGTATGTGGACTGCTACAGCATCTGGTCTGACAATGTCATAATCACTCCTGGGATATGATTGTCTGCATCATCCCACCAAATAAACCACTGAGGCCAGAAGTAGTAACCAATGGTGAAGGAAAATGAAACTACTAGCAATCTCAACCAAAGGCACTCACCTCCTCACATTTGGTGACTCAATGAGCTGGGGTGCAAAGACATGGCCACTTCAGTCTGACATGAAACAATTTTGTGGAATAATATTTTCCCAGACATCCCCATGGCATTGGATAAGGTTTTCTTGGACATGCAGTGAACTTCAACTCTTTCCCTCTGTCCAATACTGCTGGAGGAGTTGATTCCAAATAGACATCTTTCAAACCCCATTTCAGTATCTACTTCTTGACTTCTAGAAAACCTAACCTACAAATATATATACACATTTATTTGTGTGTAATATCTAACTTTCTGACATATACATTCCTATACTCTTGACACTGTTTTGCAACTTTTTATCCCAGTTAACTACATATCCTGTTATATCTAATTATTTATAGAGCTCTCCATATATAACTGCATGAACTCTATTGCATGGATGTACGACAGCCCCTACTGATGGCTATTTTAGTTGTTAAAAATATGTAGCTGTAATTAATATTGTATATAACCGTGCAAATTAGTACTTTCATATTTTAACAAGTATATCTCTAAGATAGATTCCTAGGATGCATAGTAAGGCAAAGGGTGAACGGATACTTATTTGTAAGAGAATGTCAAATTCTCTTCCATAAGAGTTGTACCATTTTGCATCCCAACCAGTTAAGGATTTTCCTATATACTTAACAAGAGATTATATCATCAAATTTTTATATCTCTGCCAAACTGATAAGTATAAATGGTATCTCAATATCATATAATCAATTTATCTTGATATGAAAAAATTTTATTTTTCTGTGAATTCTTAATCTCTATCTGTTGTGGATATTAGTATTTTTCCCCATGATTTTTTGAGACTCTGTTATAGATTAGAGATGTTTTCTTTTTCTCTGTAATTTAATTTGCGAACATTTTTCCAGTTTTCATCTTTATTTTTTAAATGTATGTGTTTTTGCTACACAATATTTAATAATTACTTTTATTTTATATACCCTAATTTATCAATGATATATTTTATTGATTCTGGATATTGGATAATATTTTTTACAGATTCTGTACTCTCACTTTATTCATGAATTCACTTCCTTTTACTGATGAGTTTTTTAAATTAGATCTTTGATTCATTTGGAGATTATTTTCCTGAATGTTATGAAGTATTAATTAAAGTTTGTTTTTATAATTTTTTAAAAAATTGTTATTGTTTATAATTTCCATGGTGCCTTTTAACCACCTGTTCTTTCCTATTCTATGAACATTTCGGAATGTTTTTCCTAGTTCAGTCTTGGAGTAAGTCCCCATCCCTTCACATATCCTCCTGTTGTGTATCAAAAAACCCCAAAACTGTTCCTATCTAGTCCATTCTAACTCCTAGTGATCCTATAGAACAGAGAAGAACTGATCCATAGGGTTTCCAAGGCTGTAATCTTTAGGGAAGCAGACTGCCACATCTTTCTCCTGTGGAGAAAGCTGATGGGTTCTAACTGCTGACCAGCTCTTAATCACTGCATCCTCAGGGCTCCTTCCTATTGTACAGGCATCCCATTTATAAGCTCTTTTTATTTTAATTTTGTGTTGTTCCTTCAAAGCTTTGTTAATTTTTTCTTAACATCTTTTAGCTCCTTTTGAAATAATAGAGCACAGGTTTTCTTTTGTGATTGTGTGTTTTACTTAATGGAATGATATTGAATAATTTTTTTTTCTGTCAGTATATTTGTATGGGTTTCAACTGTATGCAACTGTCAATTTTAAGCCAAAGAATGTATCCACAAAATAAATCATGAGTTGGAACAATAAGTAATAAAGGAATTATAAGCAAAAAGTATTCAAATCATATTACAACAAGATAAATATTCAAATTATATATGTAAATTCCCACAGTTGAATTGATTTTGGTATAATATCCATGATATTTTAATCATTCCAGTATATCAGGCTAAAGTTTCCTGGATAATTTCTAAAATAACATGTAAGTTCAAAATACATAAAACTTTTATTAAGTAATTTTTTTACACAGATAGTTATGTGCTAAGATATGTAACATAGCAACCTTGACACTCATTATTCTTCCTAAAATTTCACTCTTAAAAGTATTTTGGAGGATGGATATAAAAAAATATTTGATGGAGACATTGAAATATTTCCTTTCCTAATGTTTGCCTTGCACTCAGTAAAATTATAGTGCATTAGTAGAAACTTCCATAGCAGAATGCAGATAAGGAAAGATGATATTTCAGTAGAACAATCAGCCCATATATTATACAGAATTTTTCTTTTCCTTTTACTAATATTATTCTCAATGTAAAATTATATGTGTAATTATTAACTCCCATAAATCCTAAAATCCATACATTTAAAAAAAAACACAAATTTTCTGTGGAAAAGTGTATTTATACCAGTGTCATGTTTACTGACATCTTTGAAAGTATATATCAGGTTTCACTTTCCATGTCTGTAGTTCCCCAGCATCTTGTAGTTTTTTTTTTTTTTTCTCAGCACTACCTCATATTATTCTAATACAGGGGATTTAAAAGAAACATTTACAAATAGGACCACAGGTTTCCCCCACTATCCAAAAGTAGAGCGGTCCTATAAAACCTTTCGTAAGCCAAAATGGCATAAAGCAATGAAGCAATCACCATTAATTTTTATACGGAAAAGTTTTTGAGCGTTCCCAGACCCAAATGTTAACCTACCTGTCTTAGTCATCTAGTACTGCTATAACAGAAATACCACAAGTGGATGGTTTTAATGAAGAGAAATTTATTTCCTCACAGTCAAAGTAGGCTAAAAGTCCAAATTCAGGGCCATCAGCTTCAGGGGAAGGCTTTTCCTGTCAGCCTTCTCATCAGTGTTCCCCCAGACTAGGAGCTTCTCGGCGCAGGGACCCCTGTCCAAAGGATGCGCTCTGCTCCCGCACTGCTTTCTTGATGGTATGAGGTCCTCCTGTCTCACTGCTCACTTCGGTCTTTTATATCTCAGGAGATTGCCTCAGGACACAATCCAGTCCTACAGATCAGGTCCTGCCTTACTAACACAACTGCCACCCATCCTCCCTCATTAACATCATAGAGGCAGGTTTACAACATACAGGAAAATCACACAGTACCAGGAATTATGGTCTAGCCAGATTGATACACACATTTTTTGGGGGACATAATTCCAACCATGACACTACCAAATCATACCAAATAACCCATAAAACCTAAAATAATACTAACATGCGGTAAAAGCAGGAATGATATAATTACACAGACTATATAAAAAAGTAGAAATAACGTATATACAGTGCAGTTCCTGGGGAAGGAGCTTGGTGACGCTACTCTCGATGCTCTAGGTGTGTGCTGCCTCTTTAAAGGCTCGCTGAAAAACAAACACTAAATGCTAGTTTCGCTTTTCACCTTTTTTCTTAAAAGCAAAAATCCTCTTCTGGTTAACTTCTGTGAGGGAAAACAGGTACTAACGTAGGTCTTTCGTAAAAGCCAAGTGGCATAGGCAAACTTTCTAAAAGTAGAGGATACCTGTCTCTGAAAGTTTTGCAAGTTTTAGTACAAGTAACTTCAAAGTTTATAGACAAAAATATCTGTAGACAAGTTTTTCCCCGTTCTTGGAGGATGAACCTGAGTACATTTTCAACAATTTATTTGACTTTCTCTGTCTATTTCTTCCAAGCAATCAATTTATCTTCCTCTGTGGTGTCTATGAACAGGAATCCATTGACAATTGACTGGTGGCAAGGATTTCCCTGGCTAGCTGCCTCTTTGCTCTTTAACCAGTGCCGTCATCAGAGAGAAATGACTCTATATCTTGGTATAGAAAACACTTTGCAACAAAAAATACTACATATGTAGAACAAGAAAAGGCACATGCTACACGTGTTCATATATAATTATGGATCTGCATATATATCTTAATTTCCCAAGGCTTGTGAATTTTTCCTTGTAAATTGAAGCCATAGTCACTTTTACATATGCAACAATTTATTCCTAATTTAATATAAGATTTTTAATATGTACGTAATTTATCTATTTGGAGGGGCATCCAATGCAAGTTTCTGTGATGCTTCTTCCTAATTAGGGTTGTGCTCTGTATAGTGGCACGCATCATTCTGGAATGCACAAAGAGTTTGAAATGAAGGAATTCACAGGATCTGAAATAATTGCCATTGGCTTCTATATTTGAAACCTGTTAGGCAGGTGAAGATTATCTTTGGTACTTTGCTGTACATTTTTTTTTTCAAATTATTTCTGTAGAAGCTTTTATATTTCCCCCCTCCTACCTTGTGCCCAAATGTCTAAGCATATTGAAACTTACCCAAAGGAAGGAAGAGTACATCTACGTCTGGGAGTAACCAACATCCAATCAGTTTACCCATTTTAAATTCTGAAAATGCATCAAGTTATGAAATCTGTATTATAATAAATGTGTATCTCTACTTCTACAGTATAAATAATTATGTACTTGATCAGTATTTCGTAGTCTATCTTTTATACTTGCTTAAAAATATTAAAAGGGCCTACAACTTTAATAAGCCAGGTGAAAGTATTAGTTACTCCAGGAATACTCTTGAAGTAATGGAGCACAGTGACTACGCATTCTTGATTTAGTTACCCTGGATTTAAATTTTGGTTTCACCAGTAATTAGGTATGTCATCATTGATAGGTTATACAACTTCTTAAAATATCAGCTTCCTAGTCTATAAAATAGCATTAATCTAGCATTTAATTCTTGAGTGTTGGTGAAGGATAAATATTATAAAGTGTGTAAATCATTAAACAAATATTGTCTCATAGAAACAGATACTATGTGACAGTCAACTGGTAAACTAGTCTAAGGCATTAGCTAAACTTTTTCTTCTAGGATGAAGCTAATCACCAAATGCTACTCAAAGCTCTGCAACTTTATAGAACTAAAAAAAAGTTTCAAATTGAGCCTTACTGAAGACATAGCCTCAAGATCTCTCATTTTAACATTTTTGGCATCATGTCTTAGGCATAAGAAAGTTGATTTTTTTTTTTCTCCTATCATGCAGCTAACATACCTTGTTTGCCTGTTGAAAATTTATGCTGCTATTAAACATCAAAAACTGTGTCACATGGAAGTGCCTTCCTGACAGGGCGTGCTGTTGCCATTGAAATCATCTGTTTGTGTTATCGCTAAGTACAAAAGCTTTGAAGTAAGACCTAAAGCCAAAATCCTCACAGATGTTGCAAGGAAATAAACTTCAAAAATAATGCACAGTGCTCATTCATAGACAGGTAAACATTTCTGAGAGCAAGAAAAGAAAATGAGGGGAATGGAGAAAGTATCACTTTAAAGCAAAATAAGCCTTGCGGCTTTCTCTTTGAATAAAATAAGCCCTAGGCCCTGTCTTTCAAACTGACATCTCTATTAATGTGACTTCCTGCCTCTCTAGTAGGTGACTATTGAAGTCTCACTTTTTGAACTAATTTACATTGACCTCTTCTTATACTTTCAATAGTTTCTTTTATACTGAGGTTTGTTTCTCTTACTGAGGCTCTGATGTGAGCAGGGGATAACCCAAAGAAAACAAATTCCCTTTAATAAGCTGGGTCTCGGCTTAGGCTGATATTTGGAGAAGAGAGAACAGGGTAGATAGCAGATGTTCAGTTTGCAGTTTTGAAACTGGGAAACCTATAATTGCAATATATTTAGTCTAACTGGATCCTTCTTTTATTAAGAAACTATTATATGCCAGACAGTAGGCTATGAAAAGGTTATACACAAAGACCATAATAAAAACTGTTCCTTCTGTAAAACCTGTGTTTCCAGAATTATTATTTTTCTCTTTTTTAGATAATTATACAAAATTTAGATCAAGTTTACTTTAACAAAATCATCTGTTCTTTTTCCTTTCATTTTATTAACAAATTCCTTAGAAGTGCAGGTGCCATCACAAAATAAAGAAAAAGAAAACAAAATTACAAATTAGAATGGGTCAATCTATCAGGATTATAACTTGATATCTCAGTGCCTAAAGCTTACTCAAATCCCCAAAATAATTTCATTAAACAACTCTGTAACTGGAGATAAACAGCCCAGTACCTTTTGAGTTTTCAAGTCTCTTGTCTTCTATTATCATTTTATCATATGATTTATTGTTCAAAAAACAAGGATTTATCAAAAGTGTGGCACGGAGTCTCTACTTTTTTGATCCCCGTTTATGCTTTAAGGCAAAACAACTTTTGTGATGCTCAGCTTTGTTGAAGGTCAGTTTTTTGCCTTCCATACACAATCCCAGCTTCTTCTCTCACCTCTGAGCTCTCTGGAACTGAGGGACGGCAAGCCCTGCCTCAAAATGTCTTTTCTGTTCTTATCCTCAGTAAAAATGTATCAATACATAGAAAGAGATGATGATGCTACTGAAGCCTGTGAGCATTACTTCTTATTTCATCAGCTCCACTGATTTCACCTCTGGTTCAGACTTTCCATTTTCTGTCTGTCTCTATGGGTTATGTAAGAACTTCACTGATAGCAAGCCCCACTAGCATGTGGCAGAAATCTTCTTACTATTTAAGACAGCTTTTACTGGCTCACTGTAAAGTGCAAGTAGCAGCTGGCAAACAAATCCAAATAGTGCTTTCCACAATTCTTGAGTTAATAAAAAAGAAAACAAAACTATGAAATGCATCTTATTCTGAAGATAAAAGAAAATATAATTTTCTACTGATTAACATTGATTGCCTTTATGTTATATTATTATTATTGTTGTTGTATTCTTTGCTCTTAAAATTTCATGAGCTTTTGGTAAGAAATTGTGACTTAAAATTCTTATTTTATCACTTATGTGATTTTGATTGGAGAAACTAGTATAATTCTATAAACCCCTTGAAATTAGATGCTTTCCCATTTCTTAGTTTGAACTCAGCTATAAATCAGTTGGGACAAGCTCATATTCTGATCAGGGTATTGTGATGTTTAAACAACATAATGTATGTGTTCAGGTTTAAGATTATGAAAGACATATAAAGAATCACTCAGCATAGGTTACTTTTTTATCTTCCTTAGAAAAAAATACAAAAAGTCTTTCTCTGCCTGGTTAAGTACACCTACTTCAAGACATGGCACTTTGACCGAAGCCATTGTATTTTCTGTTGCCTCATATGCATGCAAAAGTTGGGCAATGATTAAGGAAGACCAAAGAAGAATTTATGCATTTGAATTATGGTGTTGGCAAAGAATATTGACTATACCATGGACTTCCAGAAAAATGAACACATCTGTATTGGAAGAAGTACAGACAGAATGCTCCTTAGAAGTGAGGATGGTGAGACTTTGTCTTGCTTACTTTAGACATGTTGTCAGGAGGGACCAGTCCCTATAGGACATCATGTTTGGTAAAGCAGAGGGTCAACGAAAGAGCAGAAGATCCTCAACAAGATGGATTAACAGAATGTCTGCAACAATGGGCTCAAGCATAGCAACAATCGTGAGGATGATACAGGACTGGACAACGTTTTGTTCTGTTATACATAGCGTCTTGATGAGTTGGAAATGCCTTGACTCCACCTAACAACAACAGCCTCAAGAGCAGTAGATTCCCTGATTGCTTTCTTTGTCCCTATAGCTTTTGGTGTTTATTGCCTATAGTGGATTTGAATGTTGGCCCAAAAAAGATATGTTCATGTCCTAATACTAAGAATCTGTGAGGAGGAACTTATCATGGATTATCTGGATGGAACCTACATGAAATCACATGTATTCTAATGAGGCAAAATAAGGGGACGCTTTGAGATAGATGAGAAGAGACAAAGACAGAAGAGGAGAAGATGATGGGACCTAGAGACATTGGAGAGATGCAGTCATAAGACGAAGAATGTTTGGAACCACCAGAAGCTGGGAGAAGCATGGAATGGATTCTCCCCTAATGTCTTCAGAGGGAAATGTGGCCTTGCCTGTGTTTTGATCTGGGCTCCAGAACTGTGAAAGAATACATTTTTGTAGTTTTAAGCTATCCAGTTTACATTTTTGCTTTGTTTTACAACAGCCACAGGACAACAATACCTTGCCATTTTACCACTTCGCGTATTTCATGCATGTGGTGTCAATTCAGTAGACTGTTAGGACCTTGAAAGTGGAAATCGTGTTCTACTCCTGTTTGTGTTGGACTCAGCACCTAATATAACTTCTTACACATATTAGGGGCCAGAAGATTTCTAAAAGAATGAATGAATGATTAAGAATAGAGTGGCAAAAAGTCAGGAGAGTGACCCACCATTTAGAGATATATCTTTTGGGGAAGAGGTAAAATGAAACATGCACTTTTACACTGAGGAAATAACAGAATGACATAGTAAAAAACTGATTGACAAATCTAAAAGATGAGTGGACAATCTAAAAGGATAATTAGCAGCAAAACTTGTGTACATCTTGTTGAATTACTGGAGCCCAGGTGGCACATTGGTTAAAGCGCTCAGTTACGAACCAAAAGGTGGGCAATTTAAACCCACCAGCCACTCCATGGAAGAAGGATGTGGCAGTCTGCTTCTGTAAAGATTTACAGCCTTGGAAACCATATGGGGCAGTTCTACTCTGCCCTATAGTGTTGCTATGATCATAATTGAATTGACAGCAGCGGGTTTGGTTTTATGGATGTTGAATTACACTTTTTGTTTGATGTGTGAAGAGTTTGGAAGTCATCACTCCCATTCTCATAACAATTAAAAAACTGAAAAATCTTAGATTAATCAGAGAATTGAGATCACATGGCAAATTAGTGTCTTGAAAACTGAGCAGACACAGGTAAATACAGAGAATCACCATTCACCAGGAGCAGAAGCCAAGGAACAGAAATCCCCAGGTGGAGTTAGTAATGGTAAAAACACTTGAATTATAACTGACAAATTACTAGAGGCTCATGTGGACTAGATGGAGAGCTGTAAACTCCCGGGGAGAAGGGGAGAGTCTTCATGGGTATCCCATACTTTTTTGAGTTTTTTCTCCAGGAACCTTAACAGGTTCTCACTGTGAAGATGAGAGGAAAACTCATTCTTGCTCTACTAGGGGAGAGGTAAAAAGTCACCTTTCTGCAATACTTTCAGAGCTCTCTGTACTCCTTTACAAGGCATGCCTCAAAGGAAACCATGTAAGATTCTAATTGACTTGGGTTTTAGCAAAGCTTAGCTACCTGGATAAGTGAAATAACCAATTCTATCCCATCTAAGCTTACTGTCTCAACTAAAGGGAAGGAGCTGAGAAGCTCTGGGAGTGATCACAGCCCAGGGACATGGACTAGTTAAAAGACTGACAACTAATCTTAGTGGGGAAATACATCATTTCCCTTCATCTCACACCCTACCACCACTCTGAATAGTAACAGAGGAGTACAGCTAAAAGAATTGTAAGCCTCAAATCTAATTTCATGAAAATTATCTAGAAAAACTCAGAGACAAAAGCAAGGACACAAGAGAAGATTTTAGCCTCTGACACCAGAGCCACAGCAAACAGAAAATACAAACTAATACCTAGGCAGTTAAACATAGAACCTACTTACCTTAGTTCCTTTTCCCTGAGACACTATTTCTGGCTTTCAATAAAAATATTGCAAGGCAAGCTAAAAGGCAGAAAAACACAGTTTAAAAGAATAATCAAGCATCAGAACAAGACTCAGATATGCAGATATTTTGAATTATTGGACCAGGAATTTAAAATAACTATGATTAATATGCAAAGGAATTGAACGGTAAAAGTGGACAACATGTGAGAACAGATGAATAATTTAAGCAGAGAGATGGAAACTCCAAGAAATAATCAAACGTTCAAAACCACTATAACAGAAATGAAGAATGCCTTTGATGGGCTCATCAGTAAACTGGAAATGATCAAAGAAAGAATCAGTGAGCATGGGGATATGTCAATAGAAACTTCTAAAATTAAGATGCAAAGAGAATAAAAGAATGAAAAAACAGAAAACAATATTCAAGATCCATGGGATGATTATAAAAAGGTATAACATGTATAATGGAAATACCAGAAGAAGAAGAACAGGAAAAAGGAACAGAAGAAATATTTGAAGTAATAACAGCTGAAAATTTTCCAAAATTAATGACAGCCACCAAAGCACAGAATCAGGAGTCTCAGAGAACACCAAACAGAATAAATATAGAATCTATATCCAAGTATGTTCAAATTGCAGGAAACCAAAGACAAAGAGAAAATCTTGAAAGAAGACAGAGGATAAAAAAAATATTGCCTGTAGAGGAACAAGAATAAGAATTACATCAGAATTTTCTTCACAAATGATGCAATGAAGAAGAGAGTGGAGTAAAATATTTAAAGTGTAGAAAAATAATATGAATTCTGAATAACAGTAATCTAAGGGTGTGTGGAGTGGATTCCAACCCTCAACTGAATGGTTCAATGAAATTATCTTTCAAAAGCGAAGGAGAAACAGATTTTCTCAAACAAAAAATTGAGGAAATATGTCACCTGTAGATATGCCTTATAAGAAATGTTAACAGAAGTTCTTCAGAGAGAAAGAAAGTGATATAGATCAGAAACAGATCTACATAAAAAAGGAAGAGTGTTAGGAAGGAATAAATGAAAAGAAAACAAAATCTTTATGTTGAATTGAAGGATTTTGTTCATTTACCTCAAAAATGTCAGAACTTATCCAAAACCAAAAGGAAAACACTTATCCTTTAAGTTTCAGAATCAGAAAAAAAGAAAATTATAAGGTAAATATGTATAACTTTTAAATCTCTAAGTAAATATAGTTTGAAAACAATGCTCTGTTTCAAAATAACAAGTACAGAGTATCTATCAATAGAAAAATTATTTGTGAATTATAATTGAGCAAGACCAATTGACGTCAATATGTCTTTCCATTCTCACGAAAACCCCACTAAAGGATGGTAAAGATCTTTTTTGTTTTTTTAAAAAAAAGATATTAATACAAATGTTTAAAGAGAATGAAAGAGAAGAAATAGCAAATGATATGTTTGAATACATGCTTACAAAATGTAAGTCTAGTGAAGGAGTAATAACTGATTTAGGTCAATGGAGTTACTACCTAGAGGGCCTGCTGATCAGAAACAAGTCAATTTGATATAAAGAATCCAAGAAAGGTAAAGTACCAAGGCCCAGAATAATTATTCATGGATGAACTCCAGCAAAATTACTAAATAAATAAAAAAATATAAAAGCAAGTGACCAGGGAACAAAGGGTGCAGTACAGTGGAAGAAGTCCTAGGTTGAAGATAAATGGAAGTCCATGGAGGAAGACTGTCTGCTCAAGGCAAGCGTGCATTCAGTCCAGGTCCAGATTGCAACAGAAAGATGATCTCCAGGAAACAGAAAAATGGTTAGGAAAATGTCCAGTTCTAAGAGCAGAATAGATTTGCTGGATCATTTGTGAAAAACTTAAAAACAGTTGCAGAAAACAAGGCAAAGGACACACTAAAGCAATTATTGTCTCTGGGAAAACACAAGAGTGTATAGGAAGAACACGTAATCGTGCATGACTAGGTCATGAAGGGAACACACTTTACATAGCAGTTTTTTTCTCTGTATAATTATATAATCATTTTATTATGTAAAGAGAATAAAAGAAAAACTAGTTGTGCTCATTATTGGTGAATTATTTATTATTGTTATTCATTAAAATACATGTTAGAGAGAAGATTTATATTTGATTAATAGTGATCAGCAGATATATCACTTTCCAATATCTAATCTCAGAATTTTATAAATGTCTTTTTGCTGAAAAATATTTTATATGACATAGCAATTGTGACATAGCTAATTTGTTTTGTTTTTACAGCAAACGATGTAGATAACATATTATAGTACAATTATATGGTCTATTCTTCATTAATTTTTATTTAACCTTGTTTCAGTTTTTTCCATTTGATCTCTCTCCCACCTGATTACAATACTCCTCCTTTTACTGTCATATCCCTCCTTATAATATAGAGCAGAAACTCTTTTACAGAAGAGTTTAAAGATAGAAATTAATTAATTGGGATTATCACCACAGAAGCAGAGAGGGGATGTTAATTTTAAAAGGAAAATGGCATAGCAGCATGTATTCTGGATTACTTTTTGTACAATCCTCTCTTCCATTATGACATATCTTTTTTTTTTTTACTTTTGTCAACATATAACTAGATTTGGTATCATTTCAAATCCTTTTTTTTTTTGGTACAGTGTGTTCCAACATAGTGCCTGTCTTTTGTTGTTAAACCGATGTGTTGCCTCTTAAATCTCTGTGTGTCTTATACATTGTTTCTCTCTCAGATAGGAAATAAAACACTTCGGGAAATCCATCACCATGCTCTTGAGAGTGGTTTACCTTAGGCATTGCTTGAAGTTCTCAGATGAATATGGATAAGGAGTTATTTATAAAAGTCATGCACTCTGTTGCACAAAAATGCAACCTAAAGATAGACTAAAGTACACAATATCTTCTATCTTGAGTTCTCAGCTCCATAATGCAACACTTATAAGGATAGTATATACCAACCTTTCTTGAAGAATATGTATTCAAGAAGTTCTACATCAGTTATAATCAGTTTATTACTGATAGCTGAAAAATAAATACTTTTATACTTTGAGGTCTGTATTAGTAGTAGTAGTGGTAATAGGACAGCACAGGACCTGGTATCATTTTGT
The DNA here is from genome assembly GCA_030035585.1 of Dugong dugon. Lineage (NCBI taxonomy): Eukaryota > Metazoa > Chordata > Mammalia > Sirenia > Dugongidae > Dugong > Dugong dugon. The sequence goes on along the minus strand of CM057460.1, from coordinate 34,464,102 downwards.
TCTGTTGTACACAGGGTCTCTATGAGTCGGAACCAACTCAACAACACCTAACAACAACGTATACAATTTATAGAAGAGGAAATAGAGGCTTAGATGAGTAGTTGCTCAAGATGACATAGTTAATAAGATTGTGCTTAAATCTAATTACATGCACTTTTAAGCTCACACATATTTAAACTCAAAGTTGATAGTTTTACCTCTTACTGTAAATATTAATAGGCATTGGTAGCAATCTATTATACTCCATGGAATTTTACATTTCATAATATGTCATTTTGGCTATTGTTTTAGCTTTGCAATTGCTATCAAGTCGATTCTGACTCATAATGACCCTATTGGACAGAGTAGAACTACCCCATAGGGTTTCCAAGGCTGTAAATCTTTATGGAAGCAGACTGTCACATCTTTCTGCCAAAGAGCTGCTGTGGGTTCAAACTGCCAACCTTTTGGTTAGCAGCCAGGCACTTCACCCACAGTGCCACCAGGGCTCCTCTCCAATAGGCTGATCAAAAAGGTAAAACAGATTTTCTGTTAGAATCAACTTCTTCTTTTTTTTTTTTTTATAATCCATGATGTGAAATTGAAAACTAAAATTCAAAAGATAAATTATGTATACATAATAATGAATGGTACTGACTTCTTAAATTGTCAAAAGTAAATATGTCCACATAAGACTGCATAAGATTTAATTATTGTCTCAAATAGACAGATTCATCCCTACAACGGTGTAAAACATTTTCACTGACAAGTCATGCAGTCCCCATTATTGAACTCTGCTCCATAGCTGAAGAAACACTCATCCATTTGGTGACTTAAACATTTAATTTTCTAGAGACGTTAAAGTGAACTCCCAGTAGAATGTGAATTGTGCACACTATTACAATTTGTATTGCAAACAACAACCAAATTCTGTAAAGTGACATAAAATAAGGTTTGGCATGAACTGAGATATTCAATTTGTTCTTGAATGAGGGGGCCCAATACCATAAATATGTCATTTTTCCCACGGGAAGGTATACACTCAATGAATCTTAATTAAAATCTGAAGAGATATTTTATACTTGATTAAATTATTTTCAAATTAGTCTGGAAAGGAAGTTTTGGACCATGCTTCTGCCTTTTGTATCCCATGACCCCATCGCACCACTTCTTCACTGGGATCTCCAGTCCAATGATATTTCCATTCCCTACCATCAGTAGAGTGTCGCTTCTCATTTTCGCTTCTGTCTTTTAAATTACTTGATTTCTGATTCTAACCACTTTCTTTCTAAGGCTTGAAACTGTTTTGCCTTTGTTTTTCTATAGTCTTGGCCCACCTACACTCACTTCTTATCATGTATCTAGATAAAAAGCACATAAAGGTAGGTGGATAACCTTGGAAATTCACCACGACTAATCGTCTGACTCGGTGGTAATGACAACCCTCTTTAAAGTTGTCAAGAATTTCATTTTATGTAGATCTGCAATCAACACCCATGGAAATAGAAGCCAAGAAATCAAATCACATATTGCATTGGGCAAATCTGCTTCCAAAGACCCCTTTAAAATGTTAAAACGCAAAGATATCACTCTGAGGACTAAGGTGCTCTTGACCCAAACCACTGTGTTTTCAATTGCCTCATACGCATACAAAAGCTGAACAACAAATAAGGAAGATCGAAGAAGAGTTGATGCCTTTGAATTATGGTGTTGGCAAAGAATAATGAATATACTTCATTATTCGTGGACTGCAAGAAGAACAAACAAATCTGTCTTGTAAGAAGTACAGCCAGAATACTCCTTAGAAGAAAGGATGGTAAGACTTCATCTCACATACCTTAGACATGTTATTAGGAGGGACCAGTCCCTGGAGAAGACATGATGCTTGGTAAAATAGAGGGTCAGCAAAAGAGAGGAAGACCCTCAAGGAGATGGACTGACACAGTGGCTGCAACAATGGGCTCAAGCACAACAATTGTGAGGAGGGCATAGGATGGGACAGTGTTTCATTGAATTGTAGATAAGGTTGCTATGAGTTAGAATGGACTCTACAGCACCTAACAACAAAAATTGTCTGGCAGTCCTGCTCTTTTTCTCTCTCTACTCACTTTATTTTCTGGATCTCTAAGGAAAAACTAGATGTAAGTTTTTCATTGCATCTAAGCCTCTGAGAGCCTCCTGATCCTCTTCACTTCAAGATGAGAAGATTTCCCCAGAGAAGATAGAACACCTCAGAAGGTAATCTCTTCAACTTTACAGCACCAAGCCCACAAATACTACTACTGTAGAACACACTATTTCTTTCCATCTCTACCACCTTTGCCCATTGAAGACCACTGGCTCAGCTGGTGCCCTGGATGTGAGGTAATTTTTGGGAAACGTGCAATATCCGCTGCCCACTATCATATATGAATCTTCTAACACTCTGTCTAGATACTACTCAATGGCTTTTTCTTTCAAAACAAAAAGGTTTTTTTTTTAAAGTCCCCAGAATATATACAGGAATGCTCTGTACTATCTTTACAATTCTTCTGTAAGTCTGAAATTATTTCAAAATAAGAAATTAAAAAGAATTTTCTTAAATTTTGCCTCCTCTTACAAATACTAGCTTAGTTCCCAAGTGTTTTCCATAAGATAAAGTTTGTTAAAAGATTTTCTCTTAATTCCTTTCATTTGTAAAACTTCCTAGATTTTATAGTCAAATGGCCACACCAGTGATTTCCATTCGATAAATCCAATGAGCATTTTTAGATTCAACTTTCTTGATTTAACAGCAACATTCTACACAGCTCAGAACACCTTCTTTTCATAATGTCTTTTCACTTTTTATCACAATATGCTCCTGAATTTTAACTGTTTTAATTCCATTTTTTTTTTTTTTTGCCCCACCATGGGTGTTGCTGTTATTGTTGTTGGTTGCCATGTAGTTGGCTCTGACTCATGGCAAACTTAGAATGAGATTTTGCCCTGTCCTATGCCATCTTCTTGATCTTTGGTGAGCTGGAGTCCACACATAGTATCATCATTATTTAAATACCTTTGGATAAATTGATATAAGATTGAGAAAATACAAAGCAAAAATAGAATAGTGATTATCAAAAAATTATGGAATAGCAGACAATCTATTTAGTCAATTGTATTTGTGTTTATCTGTATTTTCTAGATTTATTGCAGAGAATACATACTACTTTGATTAGGGACAAAAAAATAAAAAAGTTTTCATCTATTTATGTTAGAAATAATTTCCTCAAAGATAATTTTAAAATGTGTTAGTACTTTAAATTCCCATGCCAGGTTAATAGAATGAATTTTATTGTAGGAAGTCTTTGCCGAGTGAATATGAAGATATGCTCTGTGCCAAGAACCTTACACTATAGCATATTTTTTTTGGTGGACATCTCTTTCAAATATCAGTTCCTGTGTATCTTGATTTTATTATGATGTTTGCACAAAATTAATGTTAAATAATTAATTAAAATCAGTAAATATAAGAGTAAGGTTATCCTTCCAATTATTGCCAGTAATGCAAACTATGAGTAACATACTGGGGTGTATACATGTTATGTCATGTCTTTCATGAACGGATCATCTTCTCTAAGAACTGTAAAATCTTAATACATAAATGGCCCTATAAAGATCAAAATATATGCTTTTTCTTCTTTTTTCTGAAAACCATGCAAGCATTGGGACTGGCATTTTCATTTATTAGTAATTTAGTACTTGAATCAAATGTCTGCAAAGAAATTTGTTTTATCTTCAAACAAATAAAATCTATTTTATTATGAAAGTTTTAGCTTCGAATCAACACTGTGGAAAAGGAAATGCATTCAGTTAAAATGCTAAAAAAAATTTTTTTGATAACTGTAAAACTTGAAAATCATTCTAAATTTCTCATTAACACACTGTTAGGAAACGTTAGTGCTTTAAAAAATACTGCAAATTAAAATATTTGGGTTCACAGTGTATGACAACTACTGATTTCTTTTACTAAGGCTTTGTGGATCTGATGCTATATAATGCACTAAGAAAGGGAGGGTGCTGCATCAAAACGCATTGAGAAATCTGGAACAAAATATATTTTCAAAGTATTCATGTGAAGAAAGTAACTCCCTAAAGCTGTAATGCTTTCACAAAATGTCATATATGCTTTGCTCAGGAGAATCTTATTGAATTGAAGTGAATGATAATTGAATTATAATGATGTGCCTTTCTAAGCCAAGACACATTTACTCTGTATGTGTAAATATTAGAATAAGACATTTAGTTAAGGATTTTCTTCAATTTTACAGAATAATTTTAGTTCTACAAATAGAAAACTAGCTACCAGATGTTTTATAAAGAGTATGGAAACTTTTGCAACTATTAAGGATAAATGAATAATTTATTGGCAATTAATCAAGCAAAAAATTTAGCAAGAAAGAAGATTGATATGTCAAGCTACAAAATTCATTTTTACTACATTTTATGTTAGCTAGAGTCCATTGTTTTCTCCCATTCCTTTGTTTTATTCATTTTTTTTTTTCTAAACTTTAAGAGTGTACACAATTCCTAGTCCCTTTAGGGAAGTTAGTCTTTTAATTGATTTTTACTATTGATTTTTCCGTTCCTTGATTAATAATCATATGACTTATTAGTGGTACTGTTATTATAACTAAAATTTTAAAAATAAAGTCACTAGTACTTTGAATACTCACAATATAAAATATTTTTAGTTATTTTTATATACATTTTGATTTTTTAATAAAAAATATGACACATTAATGATGAAGTGATGAAATTACTTCTCCTCTATTTCATTCTTTTTCATAACTTCCACATAAAACCATTTATATGCTTTGGGCTAGAGTTATTCTCAGTTCCTGTTATATATCTACCTATGTTGTTGTTAATCACCATCAAGTTGGCTCCAACTCATGGCTACTTAATGAAGAAGTGTCCAAGTGAGTTGAAGTCTTTCCATCCTTGCTGCTAAGGAACATTGTGATTGTATTTCTTTTAAAATTGATTTGTTCATTCTTTAGGAAATCCATGGTATATTCAATATTTTTTGCTAACACCACAGTTCAAACACATTAATTATTTTCCGTCTTCCTTTTTCATTATTCAACTTTTGGATGCATATGAGATGATTGAAATAACTTGGGTCAGGTGAACCTTAGTCATTAAAGTGACATCTTTGCTTTTTAAAATGTTAAAGAAGTCTTTTGCAGCAGATTTTCCCAGTTCAATACATTTTGATTTCCTGACTGCTGCTTCCATAGGGTCACTATGAGTCGGAATTGACGGCAACGTGCTTGGGCTTGATGGGGCTTTCATGGATATTGATTACTGATCCAAGTAGAATGAAGTATTACAATGTCAATATCTTCTTCATTTATCACGATGTTGCTTATCGGTCCAGTTTTGAGAATTTTCATGTTAGTCATGTGCAGGTGTAATCAATACTGAAGGCTGTAGTCTTTGATCTTCATCAATAAGTGCTTCAAGTCCTCTTCACTTCCAGCAAGCAAGGTTGTGTCATTTTCATATCACAGGTTGTTAATGAGTCTTCTCCAATCCTGAAGCTGCGTTCTTCTTCATGTAGTCCAACTTCTTGCTCTATTACTTATCCAGAATACATTTAAATAAGTGAAAGGATATGATCCTGTCATATGCTATTTCGAATTTTGAACCATGCAGTATACTTGTTCTGTTCAAATGACTCTCTTGATCCACTTTGAAGAAAAGTTAATCTTTTACTTGAGTTGTTCAGATAGTCACCCTTATTTTTTGTCTACTTACCTGACTCAAAATGAGAAATCTTAAAATTTGTACCATTGTGGTTTTTCACATTGCTATTGAATTTTCTCGATTTTTGTTTTATACCTATTTCAATTTAAGGTATCTGTGATGGTTAAGATTGTATTTCAACTTGGCTAGGCCATTATTCTCAGTGTTTTAGCAGTTGTATAATGCTGTGATCACTCCCATGATGGAAACTGCTGAGTGGTACTGGCAGAGGCGGGGCCTGTGGCAGCTCATCACCCCCTCAGTTTCATCTCTCTTCCTTCAGCCAGTTACTTTATGTCTGCTCGCCTTGCCAAGGTTTTTGGCTTGTTCCAGACTCAGCAGCTGCCTCTAGTTGTCTCACCTCCGGTTCCTGGGCTTGAACTAGCAGCTTATCTGTTGATCTTAGAATTCATCAAACTTCTCAGCCTGCGAGCAAGAGTCCGGTTCCCCGACCTGCTGACCTTGGGTTCGCCAGCCCCTGCAGCTACTTGAATCTGGAGAAAACTTGTGGTCTTGTCTGCTGATCTTGGAATATGTTGACTTTCACAGCTTGTGAGCAGGAGCCCCTCTCTGACCTGCCAGCCTTGGGTTCACCAGCTTCTGAGGCTCCATGAATTGGGAGAGGCCTCTACCCTGATCTGTGGACTTGGGACGTTTTAGCCTCTACAATTACGTGAGCTATTTCCTTGATATAAATATCTCTCTCTGAATATTTATGCGTGCTACTGGTTTTGCTTCTCTAGAGAACCCAGGCTAAGACAGTATCTTTAGTGCATAAAAATTTTAGTTACTTTGTCTTCATAGAGGATATGCCTTTGAACATTAGATAAACATCCATTCTTATTTCCATTATTTTTATCTCCATTCTCTTTTTCTGCAGTTGATACTAATACCCAAACTTTTTTTTCACGGAGGGTGCAAGGGGTTGATATATATTTCTATTCCATTGTTTTTACAGGTTTTATGCTATTTACCTTGAATATATTTTTTCAACAACGTGTAGCTACTTTGAAAATTTTTGCCTTTGAATAAGAAAAATCAATGCATTTTTACATAACATGATAGACTATATACTTGGTATTACTTGTTCAGACTAGAATTTTTATTCTTCTTATTATTTCACTCCTTTTCTGCCTTCTGTTTGGATGAATTAGTCTTTAATAGTCATTTATCAAGCATTTATTTATAAATATTGTATGCATTATTTTTTTCAGTTGATGCCCTAAGTAGGTAATACGTCCACTTCCTATTGCTCTAACATATTAGATATGTTAAATTTTAACTGGTTCCTCAACACTTGCCTACATATCCTAAGTGTTATATTTGTCTAATATTCTATTTTTACCATGTTTTCAACTGTTTTATTTAGCTGTTACTTCTAAAGTAATGTCTTTAGATATTACTACTTATTGAGATAAGCCATGTAATTACCAATTTCTTTGTTAAATTTTGAGTCATGTATCTTAATTCTCCTTTCCTGTTAGTTTGCATCTAACTGAAGAGTATCCTTTAATATTTCTCCAAGGCCCAAATTTCTGGGTTTCCTTTGGGAGAATATTTGGACTTCATTTATTTTACCTAATTTTACTTTGGAAAAGAAAAAAACATTCAAGTTCATAGAGGTCATTACAGATTTATTAATAGTGGATTTGTAGACATATTTATTATATAAAGCTGTTATGGTAATTAAGGAGCCCTGATGGCAATGGCAACACTAGGGTTGTTGTCACCAGTGGAGTAACTCATGGTGTCACCCTCACCCCTATGGACCTCCTTCCCTAAAAGACCATGCAGAATACTTAGTAACATTTTTTGTACTAATGTCACATGTTGTTTTGTTGTTAGGTGCGGCCGAATTGGTTCCGACTCATTGTGAACCTATGCACAACAGAACAAAACACTGCCCGGTCCTGTGCCATCCTTACAATTATTGTTATGCTTGAGTCCATTGTTGTAGTCACCGTGTCAATCCATCTCATTGAGGGTCTTCTTCTTTAACACTGACCCTCTATTTTACCAATCATGATGTCCTTCTCAGGGGACTGATCCCACCTGATAACATGTCAAAGTATATGAGACAGTCTCCCCATCCTTGCTTCTAAGAACCATTCTGGTTGTACTTTTTCCAAGACAGGTTTGTTCATTCTTTCTTAGCAGTCCATGGTATATTCAATATTCTTCACCAACACCACTATTCAAAGGCATCAATTCTTTGTTCTTCTTTATTCATCATCCAGCTTTGATATGTGTATGAGACAGTTGAAAACACCATGGCTTGAGTCATGTACACCTTAGTCTTCAAGCTGACGTCTTTGCTTTTCAACACTTTAAAGAGGTCGTTTGCAGCAGATTTGCCAATGCAATGCGTCTTTTGATTTCTTGAATGCTGCTTCCATAGGTGTTCATTATGGATTCAAGTAAAATGAAATCCTTGACAACGTCAATCTTTTCTCTATTTATCACGATGTTGCTTATTGGTCCAGTTGTGAGGATTTTTGTTTTATTTTTGTTGAATGTTGAGGTGTAATTCATACTGAAGTCTGTGGTCTTTGATCTTCATCGTAACTGCATCAAGTCCTCTTGACTTTCAGCAAGCAAGGCTTTGTCATCTGCATAACGCAGGTTGTTAATGAGTCTTCCTCCAATTCTGATGGCCCATTCTTCATATAGTCCAGCTTTTCGGATTATTTGCTGAGTGTACATGTTGAATAGGCATGGGGAAAGTATACAACCATGATGCACAACTTTCCTGACTTTAAACCACAAGGTATCTCCTTGTTCTGTCTGAACAACTGCCTCTTGATTTATGTACAGCTTCCTCATGAGTACAATTAAGTGTTCTGAGATTCCCGTTCTTCACGATGTTATCCATAATTTGTTATGATTCACGTGGTCTAATGCCTTTGCATAGTCATAAAACATAGGTAAACATCTTTCTGGTATTCTCTGTTTTCAGCCAGGATCCATCTGACATCAGCAGTGATATCCTTGGTCCATGTCCTCTTCTGAATCTGGCTTGAATTTCTGATAGTTCCCTGTTGATATACTGCTATACCACTTCCGAATGATCTTCAGCAAAACTTAACTTGTGTGTGATATTAATGATACAGTTTTATAATTTCTGCTTTTGGTTGGATCACCTTTCTTGGGAATAGGCATAAATATGAATCTCCTCCTGTTGGTTGGCCAGGTAGCTGTCTTCCAAATTTCTTGGCATAGACTAGAAAGCACCTCCAGCACTGCATCTGTCTGTTGAAACATCTCAACTGGTATTTCGTCAATTCGTGAAGCCTTGTTTTTCACGAATTCTTTCAGTGCAGCTTGGACTTCTTCCTTCAGTACCATCGGTTCCTGATCATATGTGGTACCTCCTGAAATGGTTGAATGTTGACCAGTACTTTTTGTTATAGTGACTCTCTGTATTCCATCTTTTGGTGCTTCCTGTGTCTTTTAATATTTTCCCTGTAGAATCTTTCAATATTGCTACTGGAGGCTTGAAATTTTTCTTCAATTCTTTCAGCTTGAGAAATGCCAAGTGTGTTCTTCTCTTTTGAGTTTCTATCTCCAGGTCTTTGCACATGTCATTATGATACTTTACCTTGTCTTCTAGAGCCACCCTTTAAAATCTTCTGTTTAGCTCTTTTACTTCATCATTTCTTCATTTTACTTTAGCTACTCAACGTTCAAGAGCAAGTTTCAATGTCTCTTCTGACATCCATTTTGGTCTTCTCTTTCTTTCCTGTCTTTTCAATGACCTCTGGCTTTCTTCATGTATGATGTCCTTTATGTCATTCCACAACTCATCTGCTCGTCAGTCATTAGTGTTCAACGCATCAAATATATTCTTGAGATGGTCTCTAAATTCAGGTGGGATATACTCAATGTCGTACTTTGACTGTGGTGAACTTGCTCTAATTTTGTTCAATTTCAACTTGAGCTGGCGTATGAGCAATTGATGGTCTGTTCTGTAGTTGGCCCCTGGCCTTATTCTGACTGTTGATATTGAGCTTTTCCATCGTCTCTTTCTTCAGATGTAGTTGATTTGATTCGTGTGTGTTCCATCTGGCGAGGTCCACATGTATAGTACCCATCTATGTTGGTGAAAAAAAGTATTTGCAATGAAGAAGTCATTGGTCTTACAAAATTATATCATGCTATCTCTGGTACTGTTTCTATCACCAAGGCCATATTTTCCAACTACTGATCCTTCTTCTTTGTTTCTAACTTTTGCATTCCAATCACCAGTAATTATCAATGTCTCCTGATTGCATGTTCTATCAATTTCAGATTACAGAAATTGGTAAAATTTTCAATTTCTTCATCTTTTTCATTGGTGGTTCATGCTTAAATTTGAATAATAGTTGTATTAACTGGTCCTTCCTGTATGCGTATGGATATTATCTTATCACTGACAGTGTTGTAGTTCAGGATACATCTTAAAATGTTCTTTTTGATGATTTATGCAACACCATTCCTCTTCAAGTTGTCATTCCTGGCATAGTAGACCATACCATTGTCTGATTCAAAACGGCCAATACCAATCCATTGCAGCTCACTAAACCCTAGGATATTGATGCTTATGTTGTCCACTTCATTTTTGATAATTTCCAATTTTCCTAGATTCATACTTTGTACTTTCTACTTTCCAATTATTAATAGATATTTACAGCTGTTTCTTCTCATTTTGAGTCATGCAACATCAGCAGATGAAAGTCTCAAAAGCTTAACTCCATCCACATCATTAAGGTGAACTCTACTTTGAGGAAGCAGCTCTTCTCCAGTTTTATTTTGACTGCCTACCAACCTTAGGGACTCATCTTCTGGCACTATATCAGACAATGTTCCAGTGCTATTCAGAAGGTTTTCACTGGCTAATTCTTTTCAGAAGTAGACATCCAGGTCCTTCTCCATAATATAGGCATAGATATGGATCTCTTCCAGTCGATTGACCAGGTATTTGTCTTCCAAATTTATTGGCATAGACAATATTATATAGAATAATAAAAAAGAAATAAAAAATAAGAAAATGTATAAATTAAAAAATAAAAAAATATATTCAGATATGAAAATTATAAAGTAGTATATTTTATTTCACCACTTGTCTGTCAGTTTGCTGCACTGTAGTGGCTTGTGTGTTGCTATGATATTGGAAGCTATGACAGAAGTTCTTAAATACCAGCAGGGTCACCTACAGTGGACAGGTTTCAGCAAAGCTTCCAGACTAATACACACTGGGAAGAAGGGACTGACAACCTACTTCTGAAAAAACTGACCAGTGAAAACTTTATGAATAGCAGTAGAACATCGTCTGACATAGTGCCAGAAGACAATTCACTAAGTTTGTAAGGCACTTAAAATACGAATGGGGAAGAGCTGCTTCCTCATTATAGAGTTGATCTTAATGATGTGGATGGAGTAAAGCTTTTGAGATGTTCATTTGCTGACCTGACATGACTTAAAATGAGAAGAAACAGATGCAAACATCCATTAATAATTGGAATATTGAAAGTAAGAAGTATGAATATAGAAAAATTGGAAATCATCAAAAATGAAGTGTAATCCATAATGATCAATATTCTAGGCATTAGTGAGTTGAAATAGACTGGAATTTGTCATTTTGATTCAGACAATCATGTAGTCTACTATGCCAGTAATGACAAATTGAAAAGGAATGGCATCATATTCATTGTCAAAAAGAACACTTCAAGATCTATCCTCAAATACAACTTCAGTGACTGGATTTCAGTGACACACACACATCTGTCGGTTTGTCATACTGTGGTACTTGCATATTGCTGTGATGCTGGAAGCTATGCCATTGGTATTTCATATACCAGGAGGGTCACCCATGGTGGACATGTTTCAGCTGAACTTCCAGACTAAGGCAGACTAAGAAGGACCTGGCAGTCTACATTTTAAAAAATTAGTCAGTGAAAACCTTATGAATAGCAGTGGAACATTGTCTGATATAGTCCGGGAATATGAGCCCCACAAGTTGGAAGGCACTTAAAATAAAACTGAGAAAGAGCTGCATCCTCAAAGTAGAGTTGACCTTAATGATGTGGATGGAGTCCAAATTCTGGGGCCTTCATCTGCTGATACGGCATGACTCAAAAGGAGAATAAACAGCTGCAAACATCCTTTAGTAATGGGAATGTGAAATGTACCAAGTAAGAATCCAGGAAAATTGGAAGTTGTTGTGATGGTTAAGATTGTGTGTCAACTTGGCTGGGCCATGATTCTCAGTGTGTATATGTGAGCATTCCCATGACTGAATATACTGTGAGTATCCAATCAGATGAAAAGGAGTCTCCTTGGGGGTTTGGCCTACATCTGAATATAAACAGACGTTCTGGCTTTTTGCTTACTCTGGATCCTGCAGCTGCCTCCTGTTCATCTGACCTCCAGTTCTTGGGACTTGAGCTGTCAGCCTATCTGCCGAACTTGGGATTCATCGATTTTCACAGCCTGGGAGTGGGAGCCCTGCTCTCTGACCTGCTGATCTTAGGTTCACCAGCCCCTGCAGCTACATGAATCAGGAGAAACCTGGTAGTCTTGCCTGCCCATCTTGGAATTAATGGACCTTCACAGCCTGTGAACGAGAGCCCTGCTCTCCGACCTGATGACTTTGGGCTCGCCAACTTCTGCTGCTGCATGAATTAGGAGAAGCCTCTGCCCTGATCCATGGGCTTGGGATGTTCTAGCCTCTACAATTGCATAAGCTGTTTCCTTGATATAAATCTCTCTATATACATATTTATACACTTTACTGGATTTGCTTCTCTAGAGAATCCAGCCTAAGACAGTCATCAACATATAAACATCAATAAACATCATTATCCTAGTCATTAGAGTACAGAAAAAGACTGATATTGGACATTTTAAATCAGACAATCATTTGGTATACTATTACAGAAACGACAGCTTGAAGAGGAATGACATTGTATAAATCTCAAAAAGAACATTGTAAGATCTATCCTGAAGTACAACACTGTCAGTGATAGGATAATATCCATTCACCTACAAGGAAGACCTGTTGTATTCAAATTTATGCACCAACCACTAAAGCAAAGATGAGGAAACTGAAGATTTTTACCATCTTCTGCAGTCTGAAATTGTTCAAACTTGCAAGCAAGATACAATGATAATTACTGGTGATTGTAAGACAAAATCTAGAAACAAAGAATAAGGAGGAGTAGTTGGATAATATGGCCTTGGTGATAGAAATGAAGTCAGAGATCGTATCATAGAATGTTGCAAGACCAACGACTTCTTCACTGCAAATACCTTTTTTCAACAACGTAAACAGCAACTGTACACGTGTACCTAGCCAGACGGAATACAAAGGAATCAAATCGACTACATCTGTGGAAAGAGAAAATGGAAAAGATCAATATCCTCACTCAGAACAAAGTCAGAGGTCAACTGTGGAACTATGCAAGTTCAAGATGAAGTTGAAGAAAAATTAGAACAAGTCCATGAGAGCCAAAGTATGACCTTGAGTATATTCCACTCGAATTTAGAGACCATTTCAAGAATAAATTTGATTCATTAAATACTAATGAACGAAGATCAGACAAGTTGTGGAATGACATCAAGAACATCATACATGAAGAAAGCAAGAGGTCATTGAAAAGACAGGGAAGAAAGAATAGACCAAAATGGATGTCAGAAGAGACCCTGAAACTCGCTCCTGAATGTCTAGTAGCTAAAACAAAAGGAAGAAACCATGAAGTAAAGGAGCTGAACAGAATATTTCAAGGGGAAGCTTGAGAAGACAGAGTAAAGTATTACAATGAAATGTGCAAAGACCTTCAGTTAAAAAACCAAAAGAGTAGAACATGCTCAGCATTTCTTAAGCTGAAAGAACTCAAGAGAAAATTCAACCCATGAATTGCAATATTGAAGAATTCTATGGGGAAAATATTAAACAGCACAGGAAGCATCAAAAGAAAATGGGAGGAATACGCAGACTCACTGTTACAAAAAGAATTGGTCATCATTCAACCATTTCGGGAGGTAGCATATGATCAATAACTGATGGTACTAAAGGAAGAAGTCCAAGTTGCACTGAAGACATTAATGAAAAACAAGGCTCCAGGAATTAACAGAATACCAATTGAGATATTTCCACAAATAGATTCAGCACTGGAAGCACTCATTCTTCCATGCCAAGAAATTTGGAAGACAGCTACCTGGCCAACTGACAAGAAGCGATCCATATTTGTGCCCATTCCAAAGAAAGGTGATCCAACAGAATGTGGAAATTATCAAACAGTATCATTAATATCACACACAAGTAAAGTTTTGCTGAAGGTCATTCAAAAGTGGTTGCAGCATTACATCAACAGGAAACTGCCAGAAATTCAAGCCATATTCAGAAAAGGACATGGAAGAAGGAATATTATTGCTAATGTCAGATGGATCTTGGCTGAAAGCAGAGAATACCAGAAAGATGTTTGCCTGTGTTTTATTGACTATGAAAAGGCATTCAACTGTGTGGATCCTAACAAATTATGGATAACATGAAGAATTTGAATTCCAGAACTCCTAATTGTGATTGTGGGGAACCTATACCTAGACCAAGAGACAGCTGTTTAAACAGAACGGGGGATACTGTGTGGTTTAAAATCAGGAAATTGTGCATCAGAGTTGTATCCTTTCATTATACTTATTCAATCTGTATGCTGAGCCAATAATCTGAGAAGCTAGACTATATGAAGAAGAATGGGACATCAGGATTGGTGGAAGACTAATTAACAACCTGCATTATGCAGATGACACAAACTTGCTTGCTGAAAGTGAAAAGGACTTAAAACACTTATTGATGAAAATCAAAGACTACAGCCTTCAGTATGGATTACACCTTAAAATAAATAAAATAAAAATCCTCATAACTGGACCAATAAGTAACATCAAGATAAATGGAGAAAATATTGAAGTTGTCAAGGATTTTATCTTACTTGGACCCAAAATCAATGCCCACGGAAGCAGCAGTCAAGAAATATAATGATGTATTTCATTGGGTAAATCTGCTGCAAAAGATCTCTTTAAAGTGTTAGCAATGCTATCAGCTTGAGTACTAAGGCTCACCTGACCCAAGCTATGGTTATTTTCAATCACCTCATATGCATGCGAAACCTGGACAATGAATAAAGACAACCAAAGAAAAATTGATGTATTTGAATTCTGGCGTTGGAGAAGATAATTGAATATACATTGGACTGCCAAAAGAATGAACAAATTTGTCTTGGAAGAAGTACAGCCAGAATGCTCCTTAGAATCGAGAATGGGAGGACTTCATCTTAAGGACTTTGGACATATTATCCACAGGGATGAGTCCCTAGAGAAGGACACCATACTTGGTAGAGGGTCAGTGAAAAAGAGGAAGCTCCTAAACAAGATGGATTGATACAGTGGTTTCAATAATAGGCTTAAAGATAGCAATGATTGTTAGTATGGTGCTGGACTGGTCAATATTTCCTTCTGTTCTACATAGGATTGTTATGAGTAGGAACTGACTCAATGGTAGCTAACAACAAGAACAACATATTTAGTTCTATATCATTGCATATTAAAATCTCAACTGAATAGATAATTTTTGACAAGAATATGTAAATTAAAAAAGTTGACTCAAGTTGAGAAAGAAAATCTATATAGAACCTGTTGAGAATAATGAGCATAAACCAATATAATAAAAATTTAAAATAAAAGTAATGATAAAAACAGACTATACTAGGGTTCCTTCTGTTTTACATAGGATTGGTATGAGTCAAAAGGGACTGCAGGGTACTTAATAACGACGATAACCAACTAACTAGGGTAGAAAACTGAATAATGACCCCAGAACACTGAAATTTAGCTGACCTCAACAAATTAATAAGATTTTAGAATGTAAAAATATGTTACTTCTACATACTTGACAGCAAATGTATCCCAGCTGCATTGAGACAAATAGAGAAACCTTAGAATAATTAGTTAAAATAGGGAACTATCAGATGTCTTTCATTGTTTCCATCATTCATCTGTGAGCAATATAAAAATTACACTAAATTTCATACCATATTTTTAGCTGATTTCCCTGGTGTCTTAGGCTGGATTCTCTGGAGAAGTAAAACCAGTAAAGCGTATAAATATATATATATAGAGAGAGAGATTTATATCAAGGAAACAGCTCACGCAATTGTAGAGGCTAGAATATTCCAAGTCTGTGGATTAGGGTAGAGGCCTCTCCCAAGTCATGCAGCTGCAGAAGCTGGCGAGCCCAAGATAGGCAGGTCAGAGAGCAGGGCTCCCACTCACAGGCTGTGAAGGTTGACAAATTCCAAGATCGGCAGGCAAGACCACAAGGTTTCTCCTGGTTCACGTAGCTGCAGGGGTTGGCAAACCCAAGATCGGCAGGTCAGAAAGCAGGGCTCTCACTCACAGGCTGTAAAGATCTATGAATACCAAGTTTGGCAGATAAGCTGACAGCTCAAGTCCCAAGAACCGAAGATGAGGTGACAGGAGGCAGCCGCAGGATCCAGAGAGAGCAAAAAGCCAGAACATTTGCCTATAATTCAGATGCAGGCCACACCCCCAAGGAGACTCCATTTCATCTGATTGGCTACTCACAGTATATTCAATCATGGAAGTGATCACATTAAAACATGGAGAATCATGGCTCAGCCAAGTTGACACACAATCTTAATCATCACACCTGGTGAAGCAAATTTGATAATTATGACTATGTAATATTATCTACAAAATGGAAATTTGTACGGTTCAGTGTCCAGGGTTTAAGTTACCCAACCAAAATGTCTTTTTTAACTTCTGCTTTATCATTTATTCTCCATGTGACCTTAAACAAGTTCATTAAAATTTATAAATCTATGTAGATTTTTTCTAAATCTGTAATATAGGGGAATGATATTAAATGTCCGTCTTTCATAGCATCACTGAGAAGATTATTACAGCTAGCATACACGAAGTGACCCATACTTCAAAAAGTTTATTGTCTGAAAAGTGATGGAGATTAGAGTTGTAACTATGATTGCACCGTGGGTTTACAGACCAGATATTTCCCTTACAAACTTTTCAAGGGCTAATTATGCTATTGTTTTTGCTGTTGTTAGCTGATGTCCAGAAGGCCCCCAACTCATGGAGACTGACTCCATGCACAACAGAAATAAATGCTCGACAGCCCTGCACCATCTCCATGGTTTGTTGCAGATAGGATTTTCACTGGATGACTTTTGCAAGCAGATCACCAGGACTTTCTTCCTGTTGTCATTGTTAGGTGCCCTTAAGTCAGTTCCAACTCATAGCTGCCCTATGTACAACAAAAAGAAACACTGCTCTGTCTTGTGCATTCCTCAAAATCTTTGTTATGCTTGAGACCATTGTTGGAGCCACTGTGTCAATGCAACTCATTGAGGGTCTTCCTCTTTTTAGCTTATCCTCTACTTTACCAAGCATGATGTCCTTCTCCAGGGACTGATCCCTCCTGATAACATGTACAAAGTATGTGAGAGGTAGTCTTGACATCTTTGCTTCTAAGGCGCTTTCAGGCTGTACTTCTTCCAAGACAGATTTGTTTGTTCTTTTTGCAGTTCTTGGTATATTCAATATTCTTTGCCAATGCCATAATTCAGATTCTTTATTGGTCTTCCTTACTCAGTGTCCAGCTTTCACATGCATATGAAGTGATTGAAAACACCATGACTTGGGTCAGGCACGCCTTAGTCTTCAAGGTGACATCTTTGCTTTTTAATACTTTAAATAAATTTTTTTGCAGCAGATTTGCCCAATGCAATGAGTCTTTTGATTTCTTCACCGCTGCTTCAATGAGTGTCGAGTGCACATCTGAGTAAAATGAAATCCTTGACAACTTCAATCTTTTCTCCATTTATCACAATGTTGCTTATTGGTCCAGTTGTGAGGATTTTTGTTTTATCTTGAGGTGTAATCCATACTGAAGGCTGTGATCTTTGATCTTCATCAGTAAGTCCTTCAAGTCCTCTTCAATTTCAGCAAGCAAAGTTGTGTCATCTGCATAACACAGGGTGTTAATGAGTCTTCCTCCAATCTTGATGGTCCGTTCTTCTTCATACAGTCCAGTTTCTTGGATTATTTGCTCAGTATACAGACTGAATATGTATTGAAAGGATGCAACCCTGACACATGCCTTTCCTGACTTCAAACCACACAGTATCCCCTTGTTCTGTGGGAAGGACTGCCTCTTGATCTATGTACAGATTACTGATGAGCACAATCAAGTGTTCTGGAATTCCCATTCTTTACAATGTTATCCATAATTTGTTATGATCCATACAGTTGAATGCTTTCGCATAGTCAATAAAACACAAGTAAACATCTTTCTGGTATTCTCTGCTTTCAGCCAGGATCCATCTGACATCAGCAATAATGTCCCTGGTTCCACATCCTCTTCTGAATCCAGCTTGATTTTCTGGCAGTTTTCTGTAAATGTACTGCTTCAGACTCTTTTGAATGGTCTTCAGCAAAATTTTACTTGTGTGTGATATTAATGATAGTGTTCGATAATTTCTGCATTCAGTTGGATCACCTTTCTTTGGAATAGACATAAATATGGGTCTCTTCCACTGGGATGGCCACACAGCTGTTTTCCAAATTTCTTAGCATAGATGAGTGAGCACTTCCAGCACTGCATCCATTTGCTGAAACATCTCATTTGGTATTCTGTCGGTTCCTGGACCCTTGTTTTTCAGCAATGTCTTTAGTGCAGCTTAGCCCTCTTCTTTCACTACTATTTGTTGCTGATCGTATACTACCTCCTGGAATGTTTGAACATCAATAAATTCTTTTTGTTATAGTGACTCTGTGTATTCCTTCCATCTTTTTTTGATGCTTCCTTTGTGGTTTAATATTTTCCTCATAGAATCCTTCAGTACTGTACCTTGAGACTTGAATTTTTCTTCACTTCTTTCAGCTTAAGAAATGCCAAGTGCATTCTTCCCTTTTGATTTTGTAACTCCAGGTATTTGCAAATGTCATTATAATGCTTCACTTTGTCTTCTTGAGCCGCCCTTTGAAATCTGTTCAGCACTTTTACTTCATCATTTCTTCTTTTAGCTTTTCCTACTCAATTTTCAAGAGCAAGTTTCAGAGTCTCTTCTGACATCAATTTTGGTCTTTTCTTTCTTTCCTGTATTTTTAATGACCTCTTGCTTTCTTCATATTTGAAATCCTTGATGTCATTCCACGTCTTGTCTGGTCTTCAGTCATTAGTGTTCAATGTGTTAAATCTATTCTTGAAATGGTTTCTAAATTCAGGTGGGATATTCTTAAGGTCGTACTTTGGATCTCGTGGACTTGTTCTAATTGTCTTCAGCTTCAACTGGAACTTGCATATGAACAGTTGATGGTCTGTCCCTCATTCTGCCCCTGGCTTTGTTCTGATGATATCGAGATTTTTTATTGTCTCTTTCCACAGAGGTAGTTGCCTGAGTGATTGGTAAAGAAAGTAAATTATTATTAGTTTTTTTTAAAGTAATTGCCAACTATTGTAATGATATTGTTATATTGAACAACAATGTACACGTGGTTGTTTGTTTTATTTAATATAAACATGGTTTTTTGTTTTATTTATTTTTCACATCTGTATTTTATGTTGCTGCAACATCTTCAGTCTACACCCTTGCCACTGATCCTCAGTGCAAACCCTATACTGGTGTCTGTGGCTCAAAGCTGTGTATATATGGGTAATCGCTTGGAAAGTGATTGTGAAAGAAATCTATAAAGAGTGTTTTTTATATAAGACCAAAGACATTTAAAGTTTTTTTTTTTATTATTATGTTTGCTAGGAACATGTATGTGAATGTGTGAGAGGGATTTCACACAGATTATGGCATATTTTCACCTAATTATATATGAATTCTTCCTGCAATGCTTCATGGTAAATATGAAAAAAATATACTACTAAGGATGTGACATGTTATTATTATGCATCCATTCATACCATTAGTATGATTAAACAACCTTATGCTGTGTCAAATTGACGCATTTTATGTATTACTAAAATTATTCCTTATTTTATATTCCCTGGGTTTTTCTAACATTTTCAAACATTTTTAAATATTTGGAAGAAATTTATAGGCAAAGCAACATCTTCGTAAATATCATTCAAAGCTTCTAATTTAATTTGTTTTCAGCTCTAAATACATCTGTAATTTGATAAAATGTTTTTGGATAATTCATGGAGAAAAAGAAAAACATTTCATCAAATGAGATATACTTTTGTTACAGCAAATCATGAAAACGTAGCTAATATTTATTGATATTGTAAACAAGTTTAGAGAGAAAAATGCCATTTTTAATGACATATTTTCTCTCAATTGTGTTATGAAACTAAATACTACTAGATGAACATATCAGAACCCAAGAATATTTTATACAAAGTAAGACTGGTGGTCTACATAAACATAGATATATAGATAATATACATATACATATACCTATAGGTATATATTCTCCCTGGGTTTTTAATTAATTGTTTACATAAGTTTGTTTTATAGATGTTGTGATGGTTAAGATTGTGTGTCATCTTGGCTGGGCCATGATTCTTCATGTTTTAATGTAATCACTCCCATGATTGAATATACCGTGAGTAGTCAATCAGATGAGAGGGAGTCTCCTTGAGGGTGTGGCCCGCATTTGTATATAAGCAGATGTTCTGGCTTTTTGCTCTCTCTGGATCCTGCGGCTGCTTCCTGTCATCTCATCTCCCTTTCTTGGGACTTGAGCTGTCAGCTTATCTGCCAAACTTGGTATTCATCGATCTGCACAGCTGGTGAGTGGGAGGCCTGCTCCTCTTCAACCTTCCGATCTTGGGCTTGCCAGCTTCTGCAGCTGTGTGACTTGGGAGAGCTCTCTTCCCTGATCCGCAGACTTGGGACGTTCTAGCCTCTACAATCACGTGAGCTGTTTCCTTGATATAATCTCTCTCTATATATATATTTATACACTTTACCAGTTTTGCTTCTCTAGAGAACCCAGCCTAAGACAGATGTGTATTTAATTTTATATCTTTGTACTAGTTTGTATATATTAACATTTTTCTGATAATTTTAAACACTAGTCAACTTTATATTCAAATTCCAGATAACTAGGACTGTTATTTGTCCATATATTAGACTCATTGACTATATTTAGGAACATTACTTTTTCAATTTTAGGTTGTAAAATATTCTTCAGAGAAACACTCTTTTTGTCTAAAAAAGACATTATTGCAAGCATATGTCTCCAACTTATCCCTAGGTGACTTCAGTTCAGAACTAGGCCCTGTATTGACAGCATGTGGTTTGTGTTCTGTAAATGGATCTCAGCTTCTGTCCTTAAGCAAGTACTAAACTTGGCTCAGGTCTTCTCCCTCAATACCAGCCCAAGGCAGTGGTCACAGGTCTTTTTTAGTATGTGTACACAGAGAGCCTCTGCTGTATCCTCATTCGAAATCTTGCTGAGAGCTCAGACTTCCAAAGCACAGGTGCTGCTCCTCTATGTCAATACAATGACTGCAGAGGTTGAAATTTTACTCTGCTCATTTCCAGGACCAGACCTTTGCTGATCAGTGGCTTCATTCCACATATTTTCTTGACTATCAAGATGCAAATCTGTAATAAAATGTCTGAATTTATTTTTTGATCTCTGACTGCTGAGTACTTTTAAACCTCACCTACTCCCATCATCCTTTCCTTTTCCTCCACATATGGGTGGTCTCACATTTGGTGCTAGAGTTCAAATCTCTCGGAAAACATTGCCCTAGGCCCACCATAAAAACCCCCAAGATAATCTCTTTTCCCTGATCTCTGAATTCCTTTATGAACTAGCTTGGGAGCCTCCTGCCGTCTCCAGAAAGCCTCTTTATGTGAGCAATAAATCTTTTCATACCGTCTTAATGTGTATGTATGTCATCTTCAGTTTCAATTTCCAAATCCAATTCTGTATAAGAGTCTATCTTGATTCTTACTGCGATGAAAATGACATGGAATCTTCCTTTTTTAAGACTGAAAACAATGTTATTCTTGAATGCTATATGGGGGGGCTTAAAGAGGTCGTATTTCACAAGAAATTTCTTTTCCATTTGAACGACAAAACAGTTGTTTACAGCAGCAGATTTTATTTCTAATTGTTAACCTTATTTTAGCTTTTGCTAAAAGTATATTTTCAGGCATTTTCCTTTGTCAGTACTTTTTTTAAAGTTTGAAGGAAAGAAATGGTTTTTGAGTGAATTCTCATGTGCTCAATAGTCCACAGTCACTACATAGGATTAAATACATCTCAAGATAAAAATTTAGATTTTGATTGCGAATAAAAACTTAATCTGTAATTTTATACATGAATAATTATATACTTTAATATTAGTGTCTTCCATCTAAGAAAATATCATATCTTCCCATTTATTCAGTCATTAACATCTGAGAGAAGACTTTGTAGTCTTTGTCAAATAGACCATCTATATTTCTTGGCACAATAAAAAAAGGTCCTTTTAATTTTTATTTTGTTATTGGGTTGAATAAAGTTTATTCAGAAAACGTAGTTCAATACTGGAATAAAATATATCTTTTATTGTTGTATTGTTGTAGCTAACTACTCTCTTAAATTCCTTGTTACAGCTCACTTTTTCTCAATCGATTTATATAGGTTTCCTAGCAATAAAAATATAACAACAACAGATACATTCTCTCTCTGTCTCACTATGTCTCCACCTCCATCTCTTTCTCTCTCACATATTGAATTTGCTAGAAATTTGAGAAGTTAGCTTAATAATATTAGTAATTGTTATTAATAATATTCACTATTGCCTTTTCATTACATTTCAAATAATTCCAAATATTTTTACATATAAGATGGCTTTTATTTTAGAGGTAGTCTTTATCATGTTAAGAAAATAAAAGTATTATAGTTGCATATATGTTTAATTATTTTTCTTATATGAATCAGAAGTGGATGTTGTATACAGTGACTTTTTTCAGCATCAGCTAAATTACATCATTTTTACATTACTTATTGTGGTAATGTGTCATATTATTTTCCTTAAATTATATCATTCTTGCATTTCTGAGATCAAACATTATTGATTATGAATGATGATTTTTGTTTTCTGGGTGGATTGATTTTGATCATATTTTATTTAAGATTTTCTCATTAATATTAATTAGTAAAACACCTGTCGTTCAGCACTTTGTGCTATCTTTGTTGGATTTTTAGCTTATGTCCTGGAAACGTTTATGCAAGACTGACCTCCTTTGCTTTTTCAAGATTTACAGATATATTCAAGATTTATCTAAGGACAACAAAATTTGGGAGGTATTTGATAGCGTTTTGAAAACATTGTTAGCAAGCACACAACTTTTTAAAGTGAATTTAAATATTCTATATAAAATATGATATATCTAACTTTGTTTTTGGAAAATAAAGACAGTTGGAATAAAGGAATGATAATCCAAACCTTAGAATTAATTATGTAATTACAAATTATTTAAATACTCTTATTTTTTGTAGGCATAATTTACCAGACATTTATATTAGAAATATATTCTTCCAATGTATAGCTGTCTATTCACTATGTTATGCATATTTCTTTTTCTTAAAGCTACCATATGTATTTTAAAACAATTTTAACTTACAGAAAAATTGAAAAACTGTTACAAAAATGACTGTAGACCCTTCACCCAGATTCACAAAATGTTAGCGTACGTTAACACGTTTGTTTTATCATTATCTATCTACCTATGTATGTATTTATTTATCTAGCTAGCTAGCTATCATCTATTTTTCTATATATCATCTCTCTATATCTATAGATTTCTGAATCATTTGAGAGGGAATTGTGACACCCTGTGTCTTTACTCCAAATATTTCAGTGCTTCCTAAAAACGAAAGTATTGCCATAGTACATTTTTCATAATCAAGAAAGTTAACATTTATACAATAATATTATCCAAAATAATTCAGATAAGGCCCTCTAGAGAAACTTTTCTTCCCCTAACTCAGCCCCCCACTAAGTATTGCATATTGCATTTGGTTTTCATGTTTTCTTTGTCTCCATGAATTTTGACATTTCTCAGTCTTTCTTTGTACTTCATATCGTTCAGATTTTTGAGCAGACTAGTAGTTTTGTACAATGTCCCATAGTTTGAGATTTTCAAATGTTTACTCATGATTAGTTTAAGATTATGTATTTTGTCAGATACAGTATAAGTGATGTTATGCCTTTCTTCAGAGGGTAAATACTGATACTTATCCCATTATTGGCAATCTTAAGTTTGAAAGGTTTCTACACTGAAATATTATTCTTGTTTTTCAATTAATAATTATTTTGTGGGGAGATACTTTGAGGTTTTATGAATATCCTATTTATCTTTCTGTAGTTTTAAAAGCCAGTTGTGGTATTTTACTAAATCAACTATTACTATGATAATAGTAACCACAATAGTAACATCAAATTGGTGATTTTTCTCTTCCATCCTTTCTTTACAATCATTCACTAGAATGCTAACATAAGGAAGAACTTTCCCTGACCCTCTGTCTTTCTGTCTATTTATTTACCATTGGCATTCAGTAGGAGGGTCAAGGATTCTTATTTTATTCAATGGATTATAACATATTACTATACTCAATTAAATTCTCAAGCTGTCTCAAAGTGAGAGAACATGGTCTCCTCCCCACTGTCTTTTGTTCTCTTGATATTTCTCCATTAATATTTTATTTTATTTTTAAACAAACTATTTTTTAAAGTAGTTTTACATTTTCAGAAAAGTGTTGTGGAAATACACCTACTCCTCACTTATCAACTATCTCGTTATCAATTCGCATTCACCACAATAGTAAAAAAATCTATTTTGCACATTAACGGGGCCACGGGCATGGAGGCAATGGCTTCTCATCGTCCTCTCCCTTGAGGAGGGTCTCTGGGCGACCTCTGGGAAGCTGGGCTGCACTGCCCTGCACCCTCCACTCCCCTCTGCTGGCAGGTGCACCTAGTCCAGCTGCCTCGAGGGGCCGCCCACCTCCGTGGCTACGGCCTCTGGGTGGACATGCAGGCAGCACCGAGCCAGCGGGTGCCTGTTCTTGGTTGCGAACTCTTACGGGGCCTAAGGCACTGCAGCTCAAAATTGCCGTGGGGTGGGAAGGGAGGAAACAAAAACGCATTGGAGAGGGTGTTTGAAAGATATGTGTGTGAGTTTAATGACATCCCAAGTGAGCTGAATGGGCCTGAAGCTTCAGCCTCAGTGGGGCTGGTGCGCAGGAAGCCCTAAGCCTCACTGACTCACCAGGCACTGAGAGCAGAGCAGGCTCCGGGATCACATATGCAGGGATTGCGAGGGTGGCTCCACAAGGGAAGCTCTGCGCCAGCACCCGGGGAAGATGAAGTGGTAAAGCTGTGGCCCCTCCAACAACATAGTCTAGCTTTATCCAGCTTTGTCTCCTAGAAGCCTCCTTCTCTACAGAGGAATGAGCCATAACTGGACACAGTAATGAGCACGTCAGTAAATCTTAACTGTTATTATTTCTATAATCATACTTTTTAAATTAAAAAAAAATCGGACAAATGGATAATCTGAAAACAGAAAAAAAAATCCTCCATTTTTGCATAATGCCAATTTTCAAATTAAGACCTGGTCTTTGGTGCCTAACCATACCAGTAAGCGAGGAGTGAATGTACAGAGTTCCCATATATCCACTCTTCCCCCTGCACTGTGTTTGTCTTCTTATTAGCATCTTGCACTCCTGTGATAATTTGTTGTAATTAATTAACTAATATTGCTACATTATTATCAACTGAAGTTTGTAGTTTACCTTAGGGTTTACTCTTTGTACTGTTCAGTCCCATGAGTTTTGACAAAACAAATGATGAGCTTTCGTTACTTGTCTTCATTTCCTTAGAATCTATCAGGTTGTAGATGAACGGTTAACCGTTCCGTGAGATTAAAGAGTGACTTACATGTTTGACACTAGAACAGAAATGGATCACTGATCAGTTAGCAAATATTAAAGTCTACCACTTCAAAGCTGTGAGGAAAAGAAAAACTTTATAAAATAGTTATTTATTGTTACATGCATGAATGAATCAACTTTATAAAGAGGAAATAAGTGCTAATGGGTTTATATGGTTCAAGAAATGTTGAACCACACAAGATTCTTTTTGTTCTTAAATTCATAAAGCATTTGTTTAAAAGGTGGAACTCTAGTTTAACAGATTTATATGGTTCAACAAATGCTGATCTAATCTGTACATCAATTTTCTGGAAAGTCACTCAATGCTGAGGAATAGTATTTTATTGTATTATTGCTGCATTTCAATCATTTGAATGTGTTTCCTAACTCATCCCTAATCACTAATAAGAACAGTTTCTTCTTGTGCAGGGAAAAAATTCCGTTTGAGCTCTTTCGATATGTCAGTGTGAACAAAGTTTAACAATCATGTATATCTTGAAGGTGCTCCAATGAAGTCTCCAATATACAGCACACTTACACTTTTATTTTGAACACTATGAAAAATAAAGTATAAATATAGAAGACAAATATTTTCCTTATTGGAGAATAAATTGGGGTATATGACTTAGCCTGAGAGCCAGATGGACTGGGCAAACTTCAACATTAAGCCCACTAATTGTTGTTTTTAGTTGCCACTGAGTTGGCTCTGACTTATGTCGACCTACATGTAACAGAATAAAACGTTCTCTGGTCCTGTGCCATCTTCATAATCGTTGGTATGTTGGAGCTTTTTGTAGGTCTCAGTGTACAAAAGAGCAGACTTGTGCTGTCTTGGGCAGCTCACTCCTAAAAAGAAGCAGTACAGACCAGAGACAACCATGCTGTATTACTGAACACTTTCTACAGTGCTGCATAACAAACCACTCCAGAGCTTAGTAGTTAAAACAGCAATCATTAACTTTTCATGGGACTGTCTGTCTGAAGTTGGGTGGCCCAGCTTTAGGCTACAGGTCATCTGGGCTTCACTTCAAGGTACAGTGGGTTTCAAGTCTATTTCTGTCTTCACTTTCTCTTTGGACTTATAGGAGCTCAGCTGGTTTTTCTCAAGGCAGATCACTAAAGCCCAAGTGACTGACTCGTAACAAACAATATCTCTTCAAGCCTTGCCTGATAACCAGCCTGTTGACAAGTCCATATTTCTTATCCAAAGAAAGTCATGTGAATAAATACAACTTCAAGGAGTCTGGGAATTATATACCACACACATGTGGGACGATGGATATTTAATTCCAACACAGGGTAAGAGTGAAAAAGTGAAAATAATAACCCAATACTCACACATGCCTAGTTATTCCATCCAAATTTAGCAGTAAGACAAGCCAATCAACTTCCTCAATGGTGGTGTTAGTGAAAAAAAAAAAGAAAGAGTTTCATGGTGACTAATATGTCTCCCTTTACAGAATGAAAATATGAGTAATAGGAAAGAAAAAAGTTCCGTTTAAATACTGTGTGACAGTTAAGTGCTTGGCTGCTAACCTGAAGGTTGATAGTTTGAACGTACTCAGTGGTCTCGTGGGAAAAAGATCTGGTAATCTGCTCTAGTAAAGATTACAACCTTGAAAACCTTTTGGGGAAGTACTACTCTGTTAAGTGGGGTTGCTATGAGTTGAAAATTGACTAGACTGCACCTAACAGCAGCAACAACACAATTACTAGGTTACTAAGTAAAGAGAATAATAAGGATTAGTATAAAACCAAGTTTGATTTAAACAGGGTTTTTCACATGAGCCGTGAAGGATTATTTCAACTTAACTAAAAATGAGTAAAAATAATTACCTTAAATGTGGAAGTTCACAATCACACACAATTACAGTTCATACAGACCTTCTTCCTTGAAAGCTTAAAGCAATTTACAGGAAATGGAATAAGCATGCCTTAGAATCTTATTGGTCTACTGTGAAATTATTACATCACATATATATTTTTTTCTGAAGTCTGTTTTAGGACTAAGACCTTTACAGGGTTTGGGCTTTTAGCAAGAAAATGTAATTCCAAGTTTCATTGTGGGTGAGTGAATTGATTTTCTCTTTTTTGGAAACTTCTCGCTTTACTGTATGATGCAGGAGAATGTAACTATGCAAAATAGTGGAATTTACATTGTTAGGTTATCAGCGCAAATACTTATTCAGGGTCAGTAGTTTTAAAAAGCTTAAATGAGGTTAAAAAAGGAAAAGATAGAAACAGATGACTTTAAGTTTTTCTTGTACATATTTTTAGAGCATATTTAAAAATAACTCCTGGAAAGAATATTACTTTAAGCTTATCTAAATAGAAGCAGAACAAAAAGCTTACTCCTGATTTAGAATCTTTATTCATTTCTCTGCTTTAAAGATGTTTGAATTTCCTCAATTTCCCAAAAAAAAAAAAATATATATATATATAAAACTAATCAACTTCCTATACCCTTCACAAAATCCTTTTTATAAAAGTAAGCAAAAATAGGTGATTGTGATTGATGAAAGTTAAATTTTGCCTGTAGCAATAGAGACTTTTGCTTTTACTATATAGATTTTGCTAGAACTTTTTAAAGAATATAAGCTACTTTGTTTTATTGAAGTGTCTGTACTGGTTCAATATTTTGATAACATTTTCAAGCAAGGAATTTATTTCATTAGCAACAAAAATCTGTTAGGTTTGGTTTGGTACACTAACATTAACTATACTTCTCATAAAATATTCAGGATAGCTTATAAGACACCTGTTTAGCTCTATGTAAGATATGTAATATCAATATATAAAGATATACATACATACAAATATATACAAGAGCACATATTCTTATATTTTATGTAAAATAATAAACTATTAACACTAATTAGACTGTGAAAAATTAAGTTGATTAAAACTGAATTAAATTGATGGACAGACACAGTGACTACAACAGTGGGCTCAAGCATGACAGCTACTGTGAGCATGGCACAGGACCGGGCAGTGTTTGGTTCTGTGGTGCACGGGGTCACTATGAGCCAGAACTGACCTGACAGCACCTGACAATGACAAGAACATATCAATTCCAAGAAATAGATATAAAAGTTAATAAGGGCATATAGCTGTAATACCAAAAAAGAAAATCAAAAGTAAAATTGAAAAAAAAAAAATTGATTAACCCTATCGGGTTGCTATGAGTTGGAATTGACTCAATGGCAATGAGTTTAGTTTTTCTGAAGGGTTTTAAGACAAACCAACGTTCTGTGGCTCCTGATATGTTGATATGATGTAACAAGATGGATACAATATTATATTTGTAATGTTAATGCAAAAATCCATACCTTGAATATAATTCTGATGTAATACTAGCTAAATCCAAATGTAGGGCCTTCTAAAAACAAACAAAAAAACTAGCCTTTACTCTTCAAAACTAATAAAGTTCAAAAGACAAAGAAAGCTAAACTCCTCTTTTAAAGTAGATTAAAGAGACAGCAATGAAATGCAGTGCTTGATACTAAACTGAATCCTGTGTAGGGAAAAAGTACAATAAAGGATATTATTGAGATAACTGACAGAAGTCTAATATGAACTCAGATTAGATAGTTGTATTATATTGGTGTCAAATTGTCTGATTTCTGTAAATGCATTCTGGTTATATAATACAATGTTTTTGTTATAAGGAGATGCACACTAAGTGTTTATGGGTAATGGGGGATGCTGTGTCCAACCAGAGAGGAAAGGTGAGCCTGGATAAGGGGTATATAGAAGTTTCTTGTACTTGTCTTATAACTTATATATACTTTTCAGGTCATGTAAAAGAAGTATTAGCAAAAAAAATGATTGAAAATACAGTAGATCAAGGTATTCTTTTTTCTTTTTTCTTTTTTTGTGCCCTAACTGCCATCTACAAAATCCTATACACTACTTTCTAATAGGCTGTATTAGAGGATGTATTATAATTTAAATGAATATAATATAAAAACCAAAGCAATTATCTAGAACTTAACTAAGCCTTTACTTAATCACCTGTACTTAACCAGACAGTATATTTCTGGGAATTCTCAAAAAGAAGAACTGGCATAATGTAATGAATCATGTAGCAAATGGTATCCTTATGCAAACAGAATGGAAAGTTTCAAAACACAAAATCTTACATCAACCTTTAATAAAAGTTAACGGCAACACATTTGCTGCTATCTGATGGTTATGTTTACAACAAGGATAGATTGTAAATTAATGTAATGCAGACTGGAAGAGAAAGGAAATGTGGACTTCATATTTGTTAGAATAGCTTATTTTTCATACTCATGTTTTGGAAGCTATTACACAATTGGTTAAAAAGCTGTGATGTGTTGAGAACTGATTATTTGCCATGCACTGTGCTAGGGATTAGCATACAATTGGTCTTTTGATGCTTTCAGGAAACTTGCAAGTTTTATAATTTGCTTTAAATCACACAGGGAAGGATTAGTGCAGATTCAAACCCATACTCTAGCTATGTTATTATAATTCCTGTGAAATATAATTTAGTTCTCTGCAGTAAACATTGCTAAATGGAATCATGATGATATATGCAAAATTATCTAAATATACACCAGGTTATGGAAGTGACTTTTGTCAACATAATTTCATTGAGCATCTATAATGATTATGGCATTTTACTAGCATAGATATGCAAGAACAACTGTGCCCATAATAGATGTGACAAGAAATGAATGGTTGAACATTCTGCATAAAACTAAAATTAATAAGGCCGTCCCTGGGTTACGAACGAGATCAATTCCTAACTGTGTCTTAAATCAAATTTGTAGGTAAGTCAGGACAGGTGCATCTAGTTCTTATTTAGCCTTAATTTAGCGCAAGAAACAGCTGGAAGCCCGTTCAGTGATTTAAAATCTCTATGTGCAGCAATTGAAGGTGATTGTGATGAAGAATTTGATGCTATTAGGTTTCCATCATTCCCAAGTGAGGGCAAATTTACATAACATTAAAGGGCAAGTACAAGTTGTCCTTAAGGTGGACTTTTGTAAACCAGGGACTACCTGTTAATAAAAGTTACCTTTTTACTAATAAACAAACCAATGACATATGAATGCATTTTCCAGGATCTCTCTATGCTGACTGTCATATTTTTTATTTGCTATTTAATATCACACTTTGCCAGGCATGGTGATAATCTTTGGGCAAGTAGAGATACACACAGGTGCTTACTGGCATCTCCATGACTTGACATGTGTATGGCCCACTGGTTCCTGGGTTCCACTTCTACCAGCTGAGATCATACATCATGCACTGGACATGGAACTGCAAGGTCAAACACTGCTTCCCATAACATACTGTCCTGATCCATGGTAGACAGGCAGCATCCAAGGGATTGTAAGCTCTAGCAGGGATGTGCTGGGTACCTGGATTTGGAGTGGGTGAGAGACTTTCCCCTGCTGAGTCCAATGAACTCACAATAGTCCTACCATACTGGTATTGAGGTATCCACCACTGTGCCCTGCACTTCTCCAAGATGCCTTGTGGGCAAAGGGCACAACCGTCACTGGGCAGTAATTGGACAGGCAGACCCATAATTCCAGGTGGAGGTGTGCAAACAGCTGGAAACCCATTCTGGGAGGAAGCTGGACAGCACCTAAGCCAAGGCTCTAAATACACACTCCATTGTCCCCTTGGATATCATTTACATAACACAAATTCAAAAATAAAATTATGAATTCCAAGAAAGTGAGTGTAGAATATTAAATTTCAAGCGTGGGCTCTCCTGGTGTAGGGCCCTGTGATATTGAACTTGTTGCACAGGGTACGGCCACAACCTCCTAGGTTTTAAAGGGTTTGATTTTCACCTACTTGGTTGCAGAGTGTGGGGCTGTCTTTAAGGTGTGCACAGGAATGGGGCCACCGCCGAAATCTGAGGTTATAGGGCTACCATGCCCAGGGAGCAGAAGAACAGGGTCTGCTGGGACTGAGGGGGTGTGGCCATCACTCAGGTTGGCTAGGAGAATGGAGCTACCCAGAGCCAAGGGAGCAGAGTTGCCATCCCAATGGCCTTGAGAACTGGGCTGAAGCTCAGGGCCAAGGGTTCTCCACCCAGAATCCAGAGATCATGGCCAATACCCATAATGTGGAGGGAAGGGCCATTGCCCAGATGGTCTCAGAGAACAGATGATTATTTTCAAGACTTGAGGGCTAATGTAACTTGTTTTGCTGGGTTTTGGACTTGCTTAGTGTTTGTTATCCCTTCTTTTCTCCCAATTTCTATTTGTAAGGAAATGTCTACCTTGCCTCTGTTCTACCATGTTACTTTGGAAACAGATAACTTATAGTTAGTTTTCACAGGTTCACAGATGAAGAGAAATTTCGCCCCAGGATGGACTATGCCTAAAGTCTTACCCATATTTGATTTAGATGACTCAGAAGATGGAATTTTGTATTTGGAGTTGATTTAAAACTTTTAGAATGATGTGTTGGGGTGAATGTGCTTTGCATGTGGCAAGGGTACAAATTTTTGGGGATCAAATGGTGGAATGTTATTGATTGAATTACGTCCCCCCCAAAATAAGTGTTGTAAATCCTAGCCTGTATGCCTGTGGTAAGGAGCCCTGGTGCCACAGTGGTTAAACTGCTTAAATGTGAACCAAAACGTCAGTGGTTCAAAACCACCAGTAGCTCTGCAGAAGAAAGATGTGGCAATCTGTCTCCATAAGGATTTACAGCCTTGACCCTATGGGGTTGCTATAAGTAGGAATTTACTCAAAGGCAGCGAGTTATTGATATGCCTGTGGTTATAATCCCATTTGGGAATAGGTTGTCTTTTTATGTTAATGAGGCAGGAGTAGTATAGGATGTATCTTGAGTCAATCTCTTTTGAGATGTAAAAGAGATTAAACAAGCAAGCAAGAGAAGCAGAGATGGAGAAAACAGAGATAACAAGCCACATGAAGACTGCCCAGGATCAGAAGCTAAAAGGGACAAAAACATTCCTCCAGAGCTGACAGAGAAAGCCTTCCCCTAGAACTGGCAACCTAAATTCAGACTTCTAGCCTCCTAAACTGTGAGAAAATAAATCTCTGTTTGATAAAACTACCCAATTGTGGTATTTCTGTTATAGCAGCACAGTTAACTAAGACAGACACTTAATCATAGAATTCAAGATTCTCTAAAATCTACCTGAACTTTCCTTTCCAGCTTTTATTATTGTTTTTTCTTCATGTAGATCCTGATTTTCAGCCAAATAAACCTCATTATGTTTTTACTCATCTTACCCTCTACTTTTGTCCATGTTTTGTCCTCTCCCTGAAATATCTTCACCCACTGTCTCTTTGAAAATTCTCATTTTCTTGAAAAATTTTCTTAATTTTCTCTTCAATTAGAAATTAACTGTTTTTAAAAGCTCATAGCATTATTTTGGAAAAAATTATAAAACTCATCATATTCTAAATTTATTATTGTTTTTATTCATATGCCTTATCGCTTCTTAAAATTTAAGTTTCTTAAAGACAAAAATTTATCAATTAGTATTGTTACACCTCAGAATATTTATAATAATTTTTGTAACTCCTTTAGTTCAACATATGTTTATTGAAGGGAAATTTTTAGAAACTATTTCAGAAGAATGTAATGTAATAGTGAATAAGAATGTTTCTTTTTGAATATTTAGATATGCTGAATACTAATTCCCCAAGTAATCCCATAAGGTAAGCCTTATCATCTACATGGAAACACTGAACCTACAAAATATAAAATTATTAGCCACAATTGTAAAATTAGAATGGGACAGTTAAGCACTCAGCTGTTAACCAAAAGGTTGGTGATACAAACCTACCAGAGACTCCACGAGAATAGGACCTGGTAATCTATTTTCATAAAGATTACAACCGAGAAAAACTTATGGGGCATTTCTACTCTGTCACATGGTGTGTTATGAGTGCCATCAACTCGATTACACCCAAGAACAGACTAGTAAAAGTAATAGACAGTGGAGACACTGACTAACTAAAGTTTGGCAGGAAAAGACTATTGATGTTAGCGCCAAGGGTTCATAGTCCATTCACTATTTGAGATCAATCAACAAGATAATTATGTCCTAATGGTGATGTTTTTAGTCCGGATGATATTACATTCTAAAACTTTTATTATAGATGTTGTATGGTAAATAGCTTGAGTTTCACTGAAAAACCATGTTCAGTTTGGGAGTTTAGAATATTTATTCTATAACTTTTAATCTTCATGTTTTGTCAATCAAAGGCAATGTTGGATAATTATTTAAAGTTTCTATTTTTTAAGTTATCTTCTGACATTGATAAATTATAATGTAATACTGAAATTTTTATTCTTTAAATGGAAATATTTCAGTAACCATTGCACGTGTGTATTATGGAGAATAGATATGGATGGATAGGTGAATTAATATGCTAACTGAAAGATGCTAGTGTAATTATTAGTAGTAATATTTTAAAATTTAAAAATATGCAAGACAAACACAGTAAGTGTTTTCTAACACATGTAAGTAAAAGTGATACTGTGCTTATGAATATGTTCATCACAATAAAAGGAGGTTCTTATTGCAAAACTATACACTGGCACTCATATTACAGAAGTCTTTAAATTGGCATGTTTATCATTTATGCTGATTTTGTAGCCAGACCCTCTCAACCATCATTTACCAAAAACAATTATAATTTAAAGCCTCCAGTCAAGAGTGGGATGTGCTGTTCTTACTGATATAATTTCATACTTCAATGTTTATGTTATTATGTGATTTTAGACAATAAAATTTCACAATGAGTAATTAAACAGTAATGTCAAGAAAACAAGGGCATGGTACAACACTTTTAACTTTAACATCCCTTAGAAAAATGTTGCTTCTTTTCACGATTGCAGCTGGCTTTATCTGTGTCTGTTATTACAACCCAATCAATGGTTGGACAAATTTTTCTTTCACTTTCTGAGCTGATTTTTTATTTCCTCTCTATAGATAAATAAGAGAACTAATATTATAATCCACAAAGAAAATCTTGATGTTTCTGATCTGGTTATATACTATTCAGACATAGTACAAAATAAGACCTTAAAATTAATTTCAAATCAATAGTAATAATCAATATAAATCAAAATAGTGAGGAGTTTATTATGACTATAATTACGAATAAAGTAAATTATTTAGAAATTAATTCTGATGAACACAATATTGCATTAAGTATAAAGTGAGTACTAATAATATAGATCTATAAATATTAATTCAATATACAAAAGATGATTGTAGACCAAAAGCTGAATACCATTTGCCAAAGATGCATACCATTTATCTTTTTTTATTTTGTGAAAGACACAGCAGCTATTTAAGGTAAGCATTATTATTTTCTTATATAAGCATTATATATACGTGTGTATTTTATATGTTGCTGTTGTTGTTGTCAAGTTGGTTCCGACTCATAGCAACCCTATGGACAACAGACGAAACACTGCCCAGTCCTGTGCCATCCTCACAATCATTGTTATGCTTGAGCCCAGTGTAGCAGCCACTGTGTCCGTCCATCTTGTTGAGGGTCTTCCTCTTTTTTGCTGACCCTCTACTTTACCAAGCATGATGTCCTTCTCGAGATACTGATACCTGCTGATAACATGTCCGAAGTATGTGAAACATAGTCTTGCCATCTGTTTTAGACTGGGTTCTCTAGAGAAGTAAAACCACTAAAGCATATGAATATATAGAGAGAGACAGAGTGATTTATATCAAGAAAATGGATCACGGGGTTGTAGAGGCTGTAACATTCGAAGTCCATGGGTCAGGATAGAGGCTTCTCCTGATTCACATAGCTGCAGGGGCTGATGAACCCAAGGTTGGCAGGTCAGAGAGCAGGGATGTTGCTCACAGCTGTATAGATCAACGAATCCCAAAATTGGCAGGCAAGACTGCAGGTAAGCTGCTAGCTCAAGTCCCAAGAACTGGAGATCAGATGAACAGGAGCCAGCTGCAGGATCCAGAAGGAGCAAAAAACTCCAAAGCCCCAAGCCCTGCCAAAATATCCACCCACACTTGATGCAGGCCATACACGCAAGGACACTCCCTTTTAACTAATTGGCTACTTACAGCAGACTACATCAGGGAGGTGATCTCATATCAGATCCTAACAGGGAAGTGATCACAACACAATACAACTGCCAAAACACTGAGAATCATGTCCCAGCCAATTTGACACACAATCTTAACCATCACAGTCCACCCCTTGTCAACTTGGCACCTGTACACATCTCCTTAACCATACATAATCTCTGAATAAAGATAATTGTAAAGTCATGCTTGGGCCTAACATGATACAACAAACACACATACAACCAAAAATGCAACAGCCCTGTTTACATCTTATATTTTATAAGTAAACAAAAATATTTGATGCACTCGTACAAAGCAGAAATACTCATAATAATTACATACATTTCTGCAACTGGTCACATGGCAGTCACTGGTATTTAGAACTACCTTCTTCCACCACCCATTCGATATTCTCTTTCCCCTCAGCAAGCACTTCAGCTGGTCATAATTCTTTGCCTGGTGGGGTGACCGAAACCTTCATTTATGAAGGGTCTGGGCAATTAGTAGTCATGTCACAGTTGGCTTGCTGTAGTTTTCCATTGACTTTAATCACAGGGCATGGTAGTAGTAAGAGATTCCCTAAGGGATCTCCTGTATTCCAGACATACTCTTCTTTACCTCCATTATGTAATATCAATTCAATTTCCTCTTGGTAATCAGGATCAATCACACCAGTCAATATGGTATCTTCCTTCTTTGCCTGTTGATCCAGAGGCATAAGGGGCCCAAAGTGGCGAGGTGGCATTCTTAGCTTCCAGTTTAATGGAATTAGTTATGTGTCTCCAGGTAGGAGCATTCATCCCCTTGGAACTAAGACCTCTAGACCTGCAGAATGTAAGGTCACAGGCATAGGAAGTAAAAATCTTGTGAGTGGGTCACTAGGAGTAATAGTGAGTGGTGCCACTCCCATTTCCACCCCTTGATTCCTTGGCCCATGAATCCTGGCTATGGGAGAAATGGCACCATATATTGGATCCTGGTTTAGAGCATATATAGCCTCCTGGAGAACATTGCCCCAACCTGCAAGGTATTGCCACCTAGCTGGTGCTGTAATTGTGTCTTTAGAAGGACGTTCCATTGTTCTATCAAGCCAGCTGCTTCAGGATGGTGGGGAACATGGTAAGACTAGTGAATTCCATGAGCATGGGACCACTGCCTCACTTAATTTGCTGTGAAGTGAGTCCCTTGATCTGAGTCAATGCTGTGTGGGATACCATAATGGTGGATAAGGCATTCTGTAAGCCCACAGATGGTAGTTTTGGCAGAAGCATTGCATGCAGGGAAGGCAAATCCATATTTAGAGTAAGTGTCTATTCCAGTAAGAACAAAACATTGCCATTTCCATGATGGAAGTGGTCCAATGTAATCAAGTTGCCTCCAGGTTGCTGGCTGATCACCTGAAGGGATGGTGCCATATCAGGGACTCAGTGTTGGTCTCTGCTGCTGGCCGATTGGGCACTCAGCATTGGCTGTAGCCAAGTCACCCTTGGTGAGTGGAAGTCCATATTGCTGGGTCCATGCATAACCTCCATCCCTGCCATCATGGCCGGCCACTTTGTTCATGAGCCCATTGAGCAATGACAGGAGTAGCTTGGGAAAGAGGATGACTGGTTTCCACAGAAGCATCATCCTATCCACTTGATTGTTAAAATCCTCTTCTGCTGAGGTCACCATTTGGTGAGCATTCACGTGAGACACAAATATCTTCACTTCTTTGGCCCATTTGGAGAGGTCTATCCACATACCTCTTCCCCATAAATCTTTGTCTCCAGTTTTCCAATCACGTTTCTTCCAAGTCCCTGATCATCCAGCCAAACCATTGGTCACAGCCTGTGAATCAGTATACAATTGCATATCTGGTCATTTCTCCTTCCAAGCAAAGTGAACAACCAGGTGCACTGCTCAAACTTTTGCCCAGTGACAGAATTTCCCTTCACCACTGTCCTTCATGGAGACCCCAGAAATGGGCTATAGACTGCATGTGTCCACTTTGAGTAGTACCTGCATATCATGCAGAACCATCTGTAAACCAGGCCAGAGTGTTCTTTTTTTCAGTCAACTGATCAAAAGGAACTCTCCATGAGGCCATAGGTGCAGACTGGCAGATGAAAGGTAATGTGACAGGAGTGGAGACCATGGGCATTTGGGACACTTCCTCATGCAACTTACTTGTGCCTTCAGATCCTACTCAAGCCCTATTTCGTATATACCACTTCCATTTGATGATGGAATGCTGCTGTGCTCGTCCAAATTTATGACTCTGTGGGTCAGATAACACCCAGCTTATGATGGGAAGCTCAGGCCACATGGTGACTTGGTGTTCCATGGTTAAGTGTTCAGT
Organism: Dugong dugon; assembly: GCA_030035585.1. Lineage (NCBI taxonomy): Eukaryota > Metazoa > Chordata > Mammalia > Sirenia > Dugongidae > Dugong > Dugong dugon. The sequence continues at coordinate 34,425,973 of CM057460.1, read as the reverse complement.
CTCTACTAAGGCCCAGTAACAAACCAAAAGCTATTTCTCAAAAGAAAAGTTGTTATCTGCAGAGGATGGAAGGACTTTGCTACAAAATCCTAAGGATTTGCACAGGGATTCACCAAGATGGGCCTGCCAAAGACTCCAAAAACCATTTCTATCTGCCACGGACACTTCAAGCACCATTAGATCAACCAGATCACATGGCCCAAGTGACAGAGCAGCTTGCATGGAAGCCTGAACCTGCTGCAGAGCGTTCTCTAGTTCTGGTCCCCACTCAAAACTCGTAGCTTTTTGAGTCACTCAATTAATAGGCCAGAGTAGCACACTCAGACGAGAATACGCTGTGACCAAAATCCAAAGATGCCCACTAGGCATTGTGCCTTCTTTTTAGTTATGGGAGAAGTCAGATGCAATAACTATTCCTTCACTTTAGAAGGAATATCTTGACATGCCCCACACCACTGGATCCCTAGAAATTTCACTGAAGTGGAAGGTGGCTGAATTTTTGTGGGATAAATTTCCCAACCTCTAGGAAGAAAATGTTTTACCAGTAAGTCCAGAGTCATTAACATCTCTTCCTTACTAGGTTCAATCAGTATAATGCCATCAATGTAATGGACTAGTCTGATGTCTTGTGGAAGGGAAAGGTGATCAAGATTCCTGTGGACTAAATTATGACATATGAAGAGTTGATCTAGCTCTGAGGTAGGAAACTGAAGGTGTATTGCTGGCTTTGCCAGCTAAAGGCAAACTGCTTCTGATGGTCCTTCAAAATAGACATGGAGAAAAAGGCATTAGCCAGATCAATAGCTGCATACCAGCTACCAGGAGATGTATTAACTTGCTCAAGCAATGAAACTACATCTGGAACAGCAGCTGCAACTGGAGTCACCACCTGGTTAAGTTTTCAGTAACCCACTGTGATTCTCCAAGATTCATCAGTTTTTTGCACAGGCCAAATAGGCGAGTTGAATGGGGATGTGGTGGGAATCACCACCCCTGCATCCTTCAAGTCCTTGGTGGTGGCAGTAATCGCTGCAATCCCTCCAGGAATATGGTGTTGCTTTTGGTTTACTATTTTCCTAGGTAGGGGCAGTTCTAATGGCTTCCACTTGGCTTTCCCTACCATAGTAGCCTTTACTCCATTTATCAGGGATCCAATGTGGGGGTTCTTCCATTTGCTGAATATATCTATTTCAATTATGCATTCTGGAACTGGGAAAATCTGTACAGGATGGGTTTGGGGACCCCCTGGACCTACTGTGAGACTGACATGAGCTATGAGTCCATTAATAACCTGACTTCCATATGCCCCCACTCTGACTGGTGGGCCACAGTGATGTTTTGTTTCTCCTGGAATTAGTGTCAGTTCAGAGACAGTATCCGGTAATCCCCAAAAAGTCTGATTGTTTCCTTTCCCCCAGTGAACCGTCACTCTCATAAAAGGCCATAGATCCCTTTGGGGAAAGCTGGGAAAGATTAACAGTATAAGTTTTTGGCAGTGTACTGGAATCCTTCCTCAAGGGGACCTGGCCTTCCCTTCAATCAAGGGATTGTGGGTCTGCAAACTGGCTTAAGTCTGGGAATTGATTGAGGGGCAATGACCCTCTATTCTGGTGATTCGAGTTAGACTGCTATTTACTTGATCTAGAATTCATCCGTTTGTACAGATCAAGTAAATATTTAGTAGATTTACTGTCTGTTTCACTCCTAGGGACACCATAACTAAGTAGCCAATGCCATAAGTCCATACAAGTCAGACTATTCTGATTACTGCTTTGACTTTGCTGTCCATTACGGTAACCATACCCACCTTGTCCTTGTCGATTGAGTGCTGCCACTTGGCCCCTACCACCACAGGCTCCAATCAGCCCTATTGTAGTTAGGTGTCTTAATTCAGTTAGGGCAGTCCCCACTGTCAAATTTGATTTATGTAAAATAGCAATAATAGCAGTCTTCAAGTATGCTGGGGCTCCCTTCACAAATTTGTTCTGCACTGTTGTGGTAAAAGATGTGTCCTCTGGGAACTCCATGTGTAGGTCTATGGGTCTATCCTGATAAATCCTCTCTAGTATGCCAATTTCCCTAAGCCTTTGGATACCTTCTTCTACAGTATACCAAGGCAGGTCTGGTACTTCAACTTGATTTATTGTAGGCCACGGTGTAATCCACGCTTCAGTAACCCAACCAAATAAACTGTTAGATACTTTCCTCACTGAAATATGGAAGAATCTGTGCTTAGTGAGCCCATATCAATAAACTCAGACTGATCCATCTTTATGTTCCTTGCACTATTATCCCATACCCTTAATAGCCATTCCCTAGGTTTCTGTTTGTACATATAAGAAAAGTCAAGCAATTCTTTCGGGACATAGAGTACTTCCTCCTGGGTTAAACTTTGTACTTCACCCTTTGGGACTCACTAGGACTTAAGTCTGGTTATAGGTCTAGAAGCTAAAATCAGTGGGGAAATATTTTGAGAATATTCAGCGTCATCTTTTAAAGCATCTTCCCCAGGCTATGTCCCAGGCAATGACTCAGACAAAAGTGATTGATACGCAGCTTTGTTAATCTCATTAGATAGGAGTGGAGGGGATAATGATTCTGTTGGCAGGAGAGTGATTCAACAGAATTTAGGGGCTCAGTGTCTTCAGCTTCCTGATTATCTGCCCATATGTCCCTATCTCAGGTTCCAGGATCCCATTTCTTCCCAATCAACGCCCTCACTGTAACTTCAGACACCTCTCGATGTTAGTAGTTGAGTTGGTGGTGTAATATAGCCACTCTTACAATACAACTCTGGGTTTGGTTTCTGGCTATATCAGGTCTGTTACTACAAGAAATAAGACTTTCTTTCAAGGCACAAGTGGAAACATTGAGGTCGTTTATGCGGTGCTTGAGCTTTGACTCTGAAGCCCTGAGCTCATCTCTTTCTTTCATCAGTTTGTCTAGTGAAAGTAGGACTGACTAACCAGCTTACTTGTACTTCTCATTATGACAAAATTGTAGAAATGTATTATACATGCAATCACCCAGAGCGTCATCTTAACACCAATACCTGATCTATTGGTGGTTATATTTTGTGTATTTGAATTGCCACCTCATGCCATGGATTAGCAGTGCCCTGTTTACTACTGGAAGCATAGTCATCAACATCTTTAAGACTAACCAGAATTGAGAACCAATTTAGAAGTTCATCCTTACCATTTTGTTTCTCTAGAACCACTCTTGGTACCCAATGTCTTAGGATGAGTTCTCTAGAGAAGCAAAATCAGTACAGTGTGTAAATATTTATAGAAGGAGAGATTGATATCAAGGAAATGGCTCACGCAGTTGTAGAGGATGTAAAATCCCAAGTCCAAGGGTCACAATAGAGGATTTTACTGATTCAGGAAGCAGCAGGGCCTGACGAACCCAAGATTGGCAGTTAGAGAGCAAGGATGTAGCTCACAGGCTGTGAAGATCGACGAATTCCAAGATCAGCAGGCAAGACTGCAGGTAAACTCAAGTCCCAAGGACTGGATGTCAGACTAACAGGAGCCAGCTGCAGGATTCAGAAAAAGCAAAAATCTCCTGAGCCCTGCCAAAACATCTGCCTACACTCAATGCAGGCTGCACACCCAAGGAAACACCCTTTCAACCGATTGGCTACTCAAAGCAGATCCCATCATGAGGGTGATCATATATCAGATCTCAACAGGGAGGTGATCCCAATATAATACAGCTGCCAAAACACTGAGAATCATGGCCCAGCCAAGTTGACACACAATATTAAGCATCACACCATCTTTGCTTCTAAGAAGAATTCTGGTTGTACTTCTTCCAAGACAGATTTGTTGGTTCTTTTGGCAGTTTGTGGTATATTCAATATTCTTCAAAACACCACAGTTCAAAGGAATTAATTCTTCATTGGGCTTCCTTACTCATCATCCAACTTTCGCATGCATATGAGATGATTGAAAACACCATGGCTTGGGTGAGGCCCACCTTAGTCTTTGAGGTGACATCTCTGCTTTTCAACACTTTAAAGAGGTCCTTTGCAGCAGATTTGCCCAATGCAATGCACCATTTTATTTCTTGACTGCTGCTTCCATGGGTGTTAATTGTGGATCCAAGTAAAATGAAATCCTTGATAACTTCAATTTTTTCTCCATTTATCATGATGTTGCTTATTGGTGCAGTTGTGAGAATTTTTTAAAATTTTGTATTGTACTTTAGATGAGGGTTTACAGAACAAATAGTTTCTCATTAAACTGTTAGTACACATATTGTTTTATGACAATGTTTAACAACCCCATGACATGTCAACACTGTCCCTTCTTACCAGTTGTGAGGATTTTTGTTTTCTTTATATTGTAATTCATACAGAAGGCTGTGGTCTTTGATCTTCATCAGTAAGTGCTTCAAGTCCTCTTAACTTTCAGCAAGCAACGTTGTGTCAACTGCATAACTCAGGTTGTTAATGAGTCTTCTTCCAATCTTGATGCCCTGTTATTCTTCAAAGAATCCAGTTTCTCCAGTTATTTTGCTCAACATACAGATTGAACAAGTATGGTGGAAGAAAACAACCCTGATGCACACCTTTCCTGACTTTAAACCACACAGCATCCCCTTGTTCTGTTTGAACAACTGACTCTTGTTCTATATACAGGTTCCTCATCAGCACAATCAAGTGTTCTGGAAGTCCCATTCTTCACAATGCTATCCATAATTTGTTGTCATCCACAAAGTCAAATGTCTTTGCATAGTCAATAAAACCCAGGTGAACCTCTTTCTGATAGTCTCTGACTTCAGCCAGGATCCATCTGACATCAGCGATGATATCCCTCATTCCACATCCTCTTCTGAATCCGTCCTGAATTTCTGTAAGTTCCCTGTCCATATACTGCTGCATCCACTTTCGAACAATCTTCAGCAAAATTTTACTTGTGTGTGATATTAATGATACAGTTTTATAATTTCCACATTTGGTTATATATCTTTCTTGGAAATAGCATAAATATGGATCTCTTCGAAATTTCTTGGCATAGATGAATGAGCACTTCCAGCACTGCATCCATTTGTTGAAACATCTCAATTGATATTCTGTCAATTCTTGGAGCCTTGCTTTTTTATCAATGTCTTCAGTGCAGCTTGGACTTCTTCCTTCAGTACCAATGGTCCCTGATCATATGCTACCTCCTGAAATGGTTGAACATTGACCAACTCTTTTGATATAGTGACTGTGTATTCCTTCCATCATCTTTTGATGCTTCCTGCTTCATTTAACATTTTCCCTGTAGAATCCTTTACAATTGCTACTCGATGATTTAACTTTTTCTTCAGCTCCTTCAGCTTGAGAAATGCCAACTATGTTCTTCCCTTTTTGTTTTCTATCTGTAGGTGTTTGTTTGCACATGTCATTATAATACTTTACTTTATCTTCTCAAGCCAGCCTTTGAAAGCTTTTGTTCAGCTCTTTCACTTCATCATTTCCTCCCTTTGCTTTAGCTATTCTATATTCAAGAGCAAGTTTCAGAGTCTCTTCTGACAACTCTTTTGGTCTTTTCTTTCTTTCCTATCGTTTTAATGACCTCTTGTTTTCTTCATGTATAATGTCCTTAATGTCATTCCACAACTCATCTGGTCTTGGGTCATTAGTGTTCAACACGTCAAATGTATTCTTGAGATGGTCTCTAAATTCAGGTGGGATACACTCAAGGTCATACTTTGTCTCTTGTGGACTTGTTCTAATTGTCTTCAGTTTCAACTTGAAGTTGCATATGAGCAATTGAGGGTCTGTTGTGCAGTCAGCCCCTGGCCTTGTTCTATACTAATGATATTGAGCTTTTCCATTGTCTCTTTCCACAGATGTAGTCTATTTGATTCCTGTATATTTCATCTTGCTAGATCCACGTGTATAGTCGCCATTTATTTTGATGAAAAATGGTATTTGCAATGAAGAAGTCCTTGGTTTTGCAAAATCCTATCATTAGATCTTCAGCATCATTTCTATCACAGAGGTCATATTTTCCAACTACTGATCCTTCTTCTTTGTTTCCACAACTTTTGAATTCCAATCCCCAGCAATTATCATTGCATCCCAGCTGCATGTTCAATGTATTTCACACTGCAGAAGTTGGTAAAAACTTCAGTTTCTTCATCTTTGGCCTTAGCAGTTTGTGTGTAAATTTGAATAAAATCATGTTAACTGGTCTTCCTCATTGGAGTATGGATATTATCCTATCACTGACAGCATTGTACTTCAGGATAGATCTGAAAATGTTCTTTTTGACAATGAAAGTGATGCCATTCCTCCTCAAGTTGTCATCATAGACCATATGACTGTCCAATTCAAATTGGCCGATACCCTTCCATTTCAGCTCACTAATGCCTAGGATATTGATGTTTATGCATTCCATTTCGTTTTTGAAGATTTCCAATTTTGCTAGATTCATACTTTGTATATGCCACAGTCCGATTATTATTGGATGTTTGAGTCTGTTTCTTCTCATTTTGGTTCATGCTACATCAATAAATGAAGGCCCCAAAAGCTTGAGCTTTACTCCATCCACATTATGAAGGTCGACTCTACTTTGAGGAAGCACTCTTCCCAAGTTGTATTTTGAGTGCCTTCCAGCCTGGGGGTCTCATCTTCCGACACTATATCAGACAATGTCCTGCTGCTATTCACAAGGCTTTCATTGGCTAATTCTTTTTGGAAGTAGACTGCTTCATCTTTCTTTGTAGTCTGTCTTAGTGTGGAAGCTCAGCTGAAACCTGTCTACCATGGGTGATCCTGCTGGTATTTGAATATAGGTGGCATAGCTTCCAGCATCATAGCAATACTGAAGCCCCCACAGTATGACAAACTGACAGATGCGTGTATTTTATATGTATATATGTACGTATATACATACCTATATACATGTATATGTATCTTTCAGAGATTTATACATGACTTGCCATTGTCAAACAGGAAATAAATGAAGAATTTAGGATGTAACACTGCATAAACAAAAATAACTCTTGCTTCCTAGGAAACATTTTGAATAGTAAAAAAGAAAGAAAGAGAGAGAGAAACAAAGCAAGGAAAGGAAAGGAAAACGAAAAGAAGGAAAATTAATAAGCATTCAAAATTGTCAGAAATAAATAGAAATTAAATTCATAGGCTAAATATATAAGAAAATGTGAGAGATTTCTGTTACTTATATTTATTTATATGTCTAAACAGAGTCCCATTATATAATGACCATATCTCTATATTATTGTTACCTTCCCTTGTAGTAAATAATTTTTTTCTAAAAAATTTATAAATAAACATGAGGTTTTATTAGTCAAAGTCTAACCTTACTTAGATAAAACAACAAGAACAAGCAAATGTATAGAGTCCAAAATTTATTAGTGGTTAACATGAGTGGAAGGGAGGGTTCAAGAAAGGTGTGCATCAAGGTTGTATCATTTCACCATACTTAAACTCAATTTGGTATGCTAAGACAATAATCGGAGAAGCTGGACTGTATGAACAAGAACTCAGCGGCAGGATTGGAGGAAGACTCATTAACAGCCTGCGTTACAGATGACATAGCCTTGCTTGCTGAAACTGAAGAGGACTTGAAGCACTTACTGATGAAGATCAAAGACTACAGCCTTCAGTATGGATTACACCTCAACATAAAGAAAACAAAAACTCTCACAACTGGACCAATGAGCAACATTATGTTAAATAGAGAAAAGACTGAAGTGGTAAAGTATTTCATTTTTCTTGGATCCACAATCAGCACCTATGGCAGCAACAGTCAAGACATCAAAGGATGCATTGCACTGGGAAAATCTGCTGCAAAAGATCTCTTTAAAGTGTTAAAAAGCAAAGTATTACTTTCAGGACTAAGGTGAGCTTGACTGAAGCCATGGTGTTTTCAATTATCCCGTATGCATGTGAAAGTGTGACAATGAATAAGAAAGACCAAGGAAGAACTGGCACTTTTGAATTATGGTGTTGGTGAAGAATATTGAATATACAATGGATTGCTAAAAGAACTAACAAACCTGTCTTGGAAGAAGTACAACCCAAATGCTCCTTAGAAGAGAGGATAAAGAGACTGTCTCATGTACTTTGGACATGTTATCAGGAGGAACTAGTCCTTGGAGGAGGAAATCATGCTTGGTGAAGTAGAGGGTCAGCAAAAAAGAGGAAGACCCTCAATGAGATGCATTGATACAGTGACTGCAACAATGGTTTCAAGCATAGCAATGATTGTGATGATGGCAGAGGATTGGGCGGTGTTTCGTTCCATTGTACATTGGCTCACTATGCGTTGGAGCTGACTCTATGGCACCTAACAACAATACTGTATATGTTATGTTCTACATTATATAAATGACAAAAGTATAAGTACTATTTGTAAATATATGTGATATCATCTACATAATGTATAAACATGTAATTTTTAACAGCAATAATGTTAAGGGGGTTGGAGGTGGAGTATAAGAATATAGTTTTTTGTATGTTATTGAAGGTAAGCTGGTATCAATGTAAAGTAAAAAAAAACACATAAATGAAGAGAGATGAAGTGTTTATACTAATATCAGACAACATAAACTGTAAAATGAAAGTTGTCACCTGAGACAAAGAAAGGTCCTTTATAAGAATATTAGTGCCAATTAATCAGGAAAAGATAATACTCAAAAATACATATCTGTACCTAAGGACTGATTGCAAAATACACAAAGCAAAATATGACATAATTTAAGGGAATTCAAAAGAGAAATACATAATTCTATAAGAATAGTCAGACACTTCAATATTCCACTATTAATATTGGAGAGAACAACAAAGTAGATCAACAAGAGTATTGAAAAATTAATCAACACTCTCCATCAACTAAACATAATAGATTTCTATATCACATTCCATCAAAAATAGCAGAAGACAGATTTTTCTTTAAGCAAATATGGAACATTATCCACGATAGACTATAAACAAGCTTCAATCAATTTAAGAAGATGGAAATCATAACCAAATAGATTTAAATTAGAAATCAGTAACAGAAGAAAATTTGGAAAATTCACAAATATGTGGAAATTAAACAACATATACCAAAATAAACATGAGATTTGAAACACAAAAATAAAATGTAGATCCAAACCTGAAATATTTTACAAAGGCAAAAAGGGCGATACGAATTTTAAAATCCAGAATGATAGAAGGTACACAAGTATGAAAACTATGCCAGCAAATAAAATAGCTTAGATTAAATAGATGCATTCCTAGAATCACAATCAAAGTGACTTAAGAAGAAACAGAATTTTGAATAGACCCAAAACACATAGGTTGATTAAATTAGTAAATAACTTTCCATTAAAAAAAAAAAAAATCCCAGGCCAGATTGCTTCATTGGTGAATTATACCAAATAATCAAAGAAGAATTAATACTAACGCTTACAAACTCTTCAAAAAAAAAAAAAAAGGAAGAAGAAAGATGAAGAATGGTCATGTGACTATAGAAGCAAATGCAAGCCAAGGAGTCCAGAAGCTTTCAGAAACTATGAGAAACACATGGAACAATTTCTTTCTCAGAAGAAATTAGAATGGCTGATATACTAATTTGGACTTCTATACTCCACAACCGTGAAAAAACAAACGTACGCTCTTTAAAGACACTCTCTGTGTAGTGTACTACTTTGTTACGGCATCCCGAGGAAACTAAGATGGAGTTTGGAATTGAGAAGCGGAGTGCTGCTATAACAAACATATCCTATGATGTCAGTATTAATCTGATAGCAAAACCAGACAAGGACACAAGAAAAGAAAACACAATCCAATATCCCTTACAAATGTCACCATGAAATACTTCTGGGTTCTATTTATCAATAATCATAGGAGTGATCAGAGACAAATTCATGATAATAAAATGAAAAGAATTTAGCAAAAAAATCTAAAGCTTTCTCTAGATCTCAATAGCCTTCAGACACTATTAAAATACAAAATAAATTAATTAATTAATTTAAATAACCAACACAATTTCTGGACTACTTAGAGAATGACAATAAGAAACGGCACAGGAAGATTTATGAGATGAAATAAAAAATATATACAGTTGCAGTTATTCAAGATTAATCATCTTTTCTGAAATACAGATTTAAAGCTACACATTTATCTCTAAGCTCTGGTTTACCGCCATCAAGTGAATTACATATTGTGTTTTAGCTTTCTTCCAATTAAAAGTATATTAAAAATATTCATTGTGATTTCTACTTTCATTCATACCAAAACCAAGCCAAAGCCATTGCTGTTGAGTCAATTCCAACTCTTAGCGACCCTATAGGACAGAGTAGAACTACCCCTCAGGGTTTCCAAGGAGTGCCTGGTGGATTTGAACTGCCAACCTTTTGGTTAGCACCCAAACTCTTAACCACTATGCTACCAGGGTTAAATAACTCAAAAAAAACCCAATATTTTCCAGATAGCTGTTGTTTTCTTAGTAGCATCAAGCCTACTATTTTTCATGTCCTTTCCTTCAGTGGTTGAACCACTGCATGAACACAGCTAGTGACTGTGATGGCAAAACCCTGGGCAAATATACCTCAGCCAAGTGCTGTTCTTATTAAAGTTCAGTACTTTTCATGAAAAAACTCTTCTCACTTTGTGGAGATATTTGATCAATTTCCAGAGCACTGGAGTACTTATTTTCAAGATTTTTTTTCCAGCTTTACAGTTGCTTTTTAGCAGAGAACTTATGTTGTAAACTATATATGTAACACATTGGCCAATTTAATGTTTTTCATGTGTGCAATTTAGTAACATTAATTACATTAATCATGTTGTGCAACTCTCACCAAAATCTGTTGGTGGAGAACTTACTGATCTATTCATTCCATCATGCTGAAAATAAATCTCCAAAATTCAATTGTTTTTAAGTAGATATTTTTGTTACGTTTTCTGAAATTTAGTTTATTTTGTTGAGTGATTTTGTCATTTATTACGTCTTCATATTTAGATTTAATGTCATTTTCTTTATGACTTAGGGTTTGGTGAATTTTCATATCTTTCATGACATTTCATAAGAAGAATTTCTCTTTTAATATTTGGATAATAATTCCTATCTACATATACTTGTATACAGAACTAAAATAAAAAATATTTAACTGGTACAGCAAAGCACCAACCAATAATGATGAGTGCACTGACCACTCAGATTAGATTCTAATTGCAAATTGGCATTGCTGTACTAAATGAATATAAACCTGCTCATGCTTATATCTATACAAATGCCTACATATATACCTGTATGTTCTAAATAATGCTTGTTTTTACTCAAACTTTCTTGAAATGTACTTATTTTTCATTAATCTTTTAATTTTGTGAATTATTTTACACCAATTTATTTTATTTCTCATATTTTAATTGAATGTAAATGGAAGCGATTCTGTTTGTTTCACTAAGATTCTTAAGCACGACATCTTTTTTAACTGTATTTTTATCAATGTCACATATACATCTTTATTTTAATAGGAATTCAAATATCTTTTGGTTGCTTATGTGTTCAAACCTGTCTGTGATATCATAGTTTACATAGTTACAGTACTTTTTTTCTGTAATAACATTTCTTACCTTTAGTTGAACTGCGTATGTTTTCTCTTTGCATTTATTGTTTTTTATTTTCCTTTTTTTTTTTTTTTTTTTGGTTACTTAGTGATAAACTAATCTCTTTTCTAACAGTGGTCAAAACTAAAATTTTTAATTTACATATTTAAAATATACTATTTTCATGGTGTCTAGAGTTAACATTTACCTATACCTTTCAATTTTTAAACTGAAATAAATATAGAATGCTTTCACTTTTTCCAAAACTACTTTTCTCCTAATTGACCTAACATGCTGAAAGCAAAGCATCTTCATTCCTGATTATACCTATTAAAAAATAAATTTGACAATAGCCATCTAGTCCCAAGTATGATTTTTACTGATTTCTTTGCTTATAACCATTTATTCTTCCCAGGCTTTTTAGTTTTTTGATTCACTTTTTGATAAGATGCATAAAATATTTTGTAAGTCTAGCTTTTTGAGAAACAGCTTGTCTAAAACTGTGCTTATGTTGTACTGGCAATTGAATAGTAAGTTTCGCCTCCAGTGATTTAGGGAGTGTGACAGGAGTACACTTGCTGGGAGTTGTTGTACTCAGAGTATTCCCTACATGTGGTATGTTATACAAGGTATAGCCCTGTTTCATTGCTGCAAGCCAGTAACCTACCAGGCTCTGGTTGCTAAACTAGGTGACTGCAGCTGCTCAGAATTTATGGGGCAGATAATTCGATCTGCAAGTTCCATATTTTCTGCATTAATTTCTTCAAATAGTACTTACATTAATTATCCCACCTATTAACTCCAAATTTCTCTCTCACATACGACTTTAAAATAGGGACTTCCAAGCTTGTATGATCTCTCTTAAAAAGTTTTTTTAACTCTATAGTAGTTTCCTTTTGCTACTATCTTTTAATGTTTTTTCCAGTAATATATCTCCAGCTGCCTTCTCTCTATCCGTGTTCTTCTACATTTTCATCTCCTAATCATAGGGTGTCTTAGGGTTGCAACAAGAAGACCCTGAGGTGACAATACATGTGTAAGTAATTTATAAACAAATTCATCTAAGAGAAGCTGTTAAAAGACAGAGAAGTCAGGGCAGAGCAGGATCGGGCAGGCCAAGAAAAATGGTGATTTAACATAGCGTCTGTTTTAGCCTTGGCCTACAGGTGAGCTCAACAGTATACAGTTATACATTAAAGTTAGTTCTAAACTGAACAAAAGAATATGGGCTTTTATATGTTCTCAACAGTGGGTCATTGTGGTTGTGGACAAAACCTCTGAGGTTGTACAGAATCTGTACATGTGCGGGTAAAGCAGCTCTAGTAGCCCAGGCCATTGTCCAAAGACAGTATTGGCCATAGGCCATTAGAAACAAAAGTGTATAGAGGCAGGGTGTGAGCAATAGAAATAATAAAAAGAATTCAGAGAATTTAGATCAGGCACAGACAGTGTCCACTACAGTAGATTTTTATGTTTTACAGTTAAATCGGGAATTCTTAAATATCTTTTATAAATCCTTTTTCAATTTGGGGCAATTATAAATGGCATAGACTAATATAATGACATAAATATCTCTCCCTTGTAGCAGAAACATTATGAAAATTACTATTACATTGTACAGTTATTTTCACATTATAAAAATTACCTAAACATTACCAGATGTGTGACTCTGCCAAGTTATTTAAACTTTCTTCTTCTCTGATTTCTCATGTTTTTTAAAAATGGGGATGATAAAAATATCTACTTCAATTTAGGAAGGTTGGATGGAATTTAAATATATATATATGCATATATATATATATTTTCCCTTAAAATAATGCTGACTCTTTCTATGTACCAGGACCCAAAATAGTGATTTCACACCTAGGATTTCAATTTTCATGGAGAACATTCTCCACAATATAATCATTCAAAAATAGAATAATAGAGTGCATTGCCTCATGCCTAGTAGATTCCTTTCAAATGAGAGAGATTAAGTATAAAATATAAACAAATACTAGTATTAGGCAGGGATATATGTTGTCCCTTGCAACTCTAAAATTCAGATTTTTTCTTAAATTATGAAAGATACTGGAAAATTTACTTTTTGATAATTTATTACATGTCATTTCAAAATATTAAATCAAATTCCAGATTCTTATCTTTCCTCCCATCAGATTTATGTTATATGCAAATTAATACAAAAAGTAAGGGAGAAAACTGAATGTATTAAAGACCTGTACAGCAATATTGCCACAAATACATGTCATAACTGCTCTTTCCCATTTTGAAAAAAACAAAACACAGAAACTAAGTTTATTAGTTTTCGGTTCCAGAAGTCTTTATATCTTGAGAGTACATTTTGTCAGAGAAACAGTGTTTATTCCTCTTCGGATGTAATTATTCTAATTAATCACTTTCTGATTAAAATATGAGGTAGTCAGCTGATCAGGATTGTTTTATGTTTCAGTGTTTAGTTTATTATTAAGAAATTATATTATTCAATTGATGTGTCAGTATTGGACAATTAGAAATGTTTAAAACACAGTTTAACCCTGCCATGTACTAGGGATTCTACACTTAGAAGAAAAATTGCATAATATTACATTTTGATATAGTAATTTTTAGCGTAGAAAAAAATCAGTGTTGATGTTGAATCGACAGTAAATGTTATTCAAAATGTAAGCTGGAGAAACAAATAAGGTGAGATAAATCATACTGAAGTGGGAAACAGGAGGGGAAGAGAACAACATAACACACATTTGCTGAAAAGACTGGTTGATGTTTTTTGTAGGGAAGAGAGACCAATCAAAAATAGAGAAATGTGATTACCACCTTGTCAGAAAGAGCTACTTCACAGTGATGTCTAAAAAAATAAGTGAGGTAATTGCCATTGGAATTAAAACTATAAGCTTTTCTCAAGTTCTATGCTGTCTTCTGATCCTCTGTATTGACATGCAAATGCCTACATGTATAGATATTCCCACATCTTCATTTGTGCTAAAATTCTGTCAATCTGTATGAAGAGATCATTCAATTTGCTTTTCCAAGACTAAAAAACTATGATTTTAGCCTTATGAAATGACAACATCATACAATAGATACAGGATAAACTCCAATAAACACATATTCTGAATCTCTCTCTTATAGTTGGTATGACAGTAGATGGCATTTGCACCATATTATTTGCCAAAGAGAATGGCTAATTAGTGATGGTTGCATGAACTGACATTAGGAGAGGGAACAGGAAGTGATACTGCTCAGGGAGAATCTGATTTAGGAAGCCAGAGAGAAAATTCTGAATTAAAGGGACCAGTAGAAGACACTGAATGCACAGTTCTTGGAATTGTTTAACAAGGAACATCATGTAGCCTTGCCCAGCACCAGTGCCTCTAAACACAAAAACAGAAGTGACAAACAAGTAGGCTAATTCATAGCTACAGATAGGTCAAATGAACCCAGAATATTATATGAAAGAAGAAGAGAGTGGGATTAAATGATCTAAACGGAGGAAAAGAAGTTAATGAAATACATTGGAGTAACCAAATTAAAGCTCTTTTTCCATTTCAATAATTTTCAATTTTCACTGAGCTTCTCAGACCTATACAATAATATCAGTAACTTCAGGATCAAAACTAAACCAGTTACCACTGAATCTATTTCAGCTCATAGCAACCGGAGTAGACCTGCCCCATAGGGTTTCTAAGGAGGAGCCGATGGATTCGAACTGCTGACATTTTAGTTAGCAGCCAAGTTCTTAACCACTACATCACCAGGGCTCAGGATCAAAATTAGGCAATAGCTAACATTTATATAGGAGTCCTGATGGCACAGCAGTTAAGTGCTCCACTGCTAACCTAAAGGTTGGTGGTTCAAAACTACCCAGTGGCTCCATGGGAGAAAGACCTGGCGATCAGCTCCCATAAAGATTACAGCCTAGGAAACCCTATGGGGCAGTTCTATTTATTTATTGTAATATTTAGCTATTTAATCAAAGTACAATTTATGTGCAACAATTTACGCGCATATGAAGTGTATACTTGGCTGAGTTTTGACAAATGAATGCACTGTGAGATTATTATCATAATCAAGATACAAGACTGTTCTGTTGAAAAGAACTGTTTAACTTAGTGCAACATTTTAGTTTTGATGAAACAAATCTTCATAATTTAGAGTGAATGTAGGATACTTGTTGTTCACTGGTGTCCTTATTTGAGACAAAAAGTACTTTGGCAATGATAAACAGTAAAGTAAAAACCAGACAAAATGAAAAATAAAAATTAATTTGGTCATTACAATAGAAAAGGCTTGTGCTAAATGTGAATTATTTATAATGCGTTTTGGCTAATATTATTAAGGGAGATTTCTTTGCAAATGAAATGTGTTCAGTATTTTGCTTATAAATTGCATCTTGATATTAATTAGGACTGAAAGATAAAATACACAAAATGAAAGAGCTCATTAAAGATAGATTTGCTCCATTATTTTCTTAATTATTTCAACCATATTATATTTCTCTTTCTAGATAAAACTGTCTCTTGAATTTTTAACATGTTTAAATGCCCATTTTCTTCACAGACAGTTCATAGAAAAATAGATGCAGTGCATTCATATACAAACACTTAAAAGTGCAAAAGCACATGTTAATTACACAGTGTCAACTAATAATATCTAAATAATATTGATAAACTTACAAAAAGAATTCCAAGCTAAAGTAAAACACTCTATTTGTGCTATGTAGCGGTCCCTGTGTGGCGCAAACAGTGAAGCGCAAGACGACTAGATGCAAGGTTGGTGGTTCGAACCCACCCAGACAGAATTGTCACCGTCTTGAAAACTGTATGTAGCAGTTCTGCTTTGCACACTTGAGGTTGTTGCCATGAGTCAGAATGGACTCAAGGCAACTAAAAACAACAACAATAGCTTTGTAGTGGTATCTCGTTCTGGTTTTAATTTACATTTATCTAATGATAAATGATGACAAACTTCTTTCCATGTGCTTATTTTCAATTTATAAAATGTTTTTGTTTATTTGATGTAAGTAATTTGGATTACAGTTTTTAACCTTTAAAAAGAAAAGTATAATCCCAGACAATATTATCAACAGTGGCACAAATTCTGAAAGCTTAAGGAAAACTCTTACTTTGCTCCTTTTCATAACAAAACAAAGCTAAGCAAAATGTTATCTTATAACCCATTCCCACAGTTTATGCTCTGTCTTAGTCATCTAGTGCTGCTCCAACAGAAATACCACAAGTGGATGGCTTTGCAAAGAGAAATTTATTCTCTCATAGTCCAGTAGGCTACAAGTCCAAATTGAGGGCATCCGCTCCAGGGGAACGCTTTCTCCATTGGCTCTGGAGGAAAGTCCATGTCATCAGTCTTCCTTTGGTTTGGGAACTTCTCTGCACAGGAACCTCAGGTCCAAAGGACGCGCTCTGCTCCCGGCACTGCTTTCTTGGTGGTATGAGGTTCCCATGTATCTCTGCTCGCTTCTCTCTTTTATATCTCAAAAGAGATTGCATTAAGACACTAATCTTGTCAACCTCATCAGTATAAACTCATCACAGTGATAGAATTTACAACGCATATAATCTCATCATAGTGGTAGAGTTTACAACACATAAGGACGTCACATCAGATAACACAATCATACAATACTGGGAATCATGATCTAGCCAAGTTGTTACACACATTTTTTGGGGGACACAATTCAATCCATGACATGCTCTATGCTCAACCTTTTTCTCAAGCATTACTTTTCATTATTGTGTTTTTCAATATGCAGCCATGAATTTCTATCTACCTTTATTTAATTTATGCCTCCACTAGAAAGGCAAGGAATCAAGCCTCTCAAAATAAAGGAGCAGATAACTAATAGAAGTCAAAGGAAAATACTGATACATTTGTCTACTCCATCTCTCTTTTTGTGGCACGTCTGTAAGAGTGATTGTAATAAAAATAGACTCCACTTAGTCATTAGTACTTGAAACGATAGCAGAAAAAAAGAGGTAGTTTTATCATAGAGAAACTGCTGTTGTAGACTCTTCTTCCCTCCCCAGTTGGCCTTCTGGCTGGACTGTGACTTATGTTCATTTCTATGTATATTTATGTTCTCATCTCCTGAACAGCAGTCATTTTGAACATGGCTTTTTTCAAGACAGAATTATTAATGATTAAATAAGAAGGTAATACCGCAATACCTATTTTGCTCAGGAAATCTATAGATAGAGATAGCAATAGAGCTAGAGATATAGATATAAATATAAATCTAGGATAGGGATAGGATAAATTATTTTTAATGAAAGTATATACATTTATTAGAATAATCTTTCCTGAATTGGTCTTTTTCACAACTATGCTTTCTTCAATGTTCTTGTTAGGTGCCATAGAATCTGTTCCGATTCGTAGTGACGCTATGTACAACAGAACAAAACACTGCAATCTCCCATGCCAATCTCACAATTGTCACTACGCTTGAGCCCATTGGTGCAGCCACTGTGCCAGTCCATCTCATTGAGGGTCTTCCTCTTTTTTGCTGACTCTCTACTTTACCAAGCATGATGTCCTTCTCCAGGGACTGGTCACTCCTGATAACATGTCCAAAGTACGTGAAACAAAGTCTTGCCTCCTCGCTTCTAAGGACCATTCTGGCTGTACTTCTTCCAACACAGATTTGTTCGTTCTTCTTGCACTGCATGGTATATTCAATATTCTTCATCAACAAAATAATTCAAATACATTAATTCTTCTCCGGTATTCCTTATACAAATATAGTTAGATATTATTTACAGATGAGACTTTAGACACGCTATCAAGTGGGATGAGTTCTTGGAGAAGGGCATCATGCTTAGTAAAGTAGAGGGTCAGTGAAAAAGAGGAAGACCTTCAACAAGATGGATTGCCACAATGGTTGCAACAATGGGTTCAAGCATAACAAAGATCATGAGAATGGCACAGGACCATGCAATGTTTTGTTCTGTTGTACACAGGGTTGCTATGAGTCGGAACTGACTGGAAAGCACCTAACAACAATCAATCCTTTGTTTCTAACTTTCGCATTCCAATTGATAGTAATTATCAATGCATCTTGACTGCATGTTTGATCCATTTCAGACTGCAGAAGTTTGTAAAAATCTTCAATTTATTCATTTTTGTCCTCAGTGTTTGGTGCATAAATTTGAATAATAGTCACCTTAACAGGTCTTCCTTGTGGGCCTACGGATATTAGACTATCACTGACATTGTTGTACTTCAGGATCTTGAAACGTTCTTTTGATAACGAAAGTGAGACCTTTCGTTTTTAATTTTCATTCCTGGAATAGTATACCATATGATTGCGTGATTCAGAACGGTCAATACCAGTCCATTTCAGCTCACTAATGCCTAGGACATCAATTTTTATGCGTTTCATTCCATTTTTGATGACTTCGATTTTTCCTAGACTCCTACTTCTTACATTCCATGTTCTGATCATTAGTGGATTTTTGCATCTGTCTCTTCTCATTTTGAGTCATGACACATCAGCAAATGAAGGCACCGGAAACTTGACTCCATCCACGTCGTGTTTTGATTGGCTTCCATCCTGAGGGGGCTCATCTTCCAGCACTATCTCAGACAATGTTCGGCGCTATTCATAAGGTTTTCACTGGACAGTTTTTTCAGAAGGAGATTGCCAGGTCCTTCTTCTTAGTTTGTCTTAACCTGGAAGCTCAGCTGAAACCTATCTACCAAGATTAATCCTGCTGGTATTTGCAATACTGGTGGCAAAGCTTCCAGTATCACAGCAACATGCAAGTCAACACAGTATGACAAACTGACAGTTGTGCGGTGTCTTCAATACCAACTCCCTAATTTTTCTTTGCTCCCTCTCCAGAAGGAAGAATGTACATGTACTTCCATTATTAAGGCATATGTAAAACTATCAAGAAATCAGTAATTTCATGTTGCTTTCCCTTGTATGATACTATGTTATTGTTTGAGATATATAAATCCTAGATTCTCTAAATCTTATATTCTAAGTAAAATGAATTAAGAAAGAAAAAAGAAAGTAACAGCCTACATTTAGGAAGTTAAGAGACTCCAGTACACAAAAGGGATCGTGATTCTTCTGCTATGGTAGCTCATTGCAGTAGAGAGGAAAAAAGAGGCAGGGCAAGGGTTGGGGGTGGATTGAGCAGTGAGTCAGTAGATATTTCCTTTTGTTTTAAAGAAACATAAAATACCTCCATGTAGCTACAGAATACTATGAAAAACTGACTTTATTAGGATAAACTTAAGGTCATTTTACATGGCTAGGCATTGATTACTAAAATATTCCTGTTATGGTTTGAATTGTGTCCTTCAAAAATAAGTGTTGTAAATTCTAAGTTAACACTTTCAAGACCCAATTATTTTCTGCTTTGAATTTTTTATTGATACCAAGTGTTTCCAGTAGTGGAATACATGCTGAGTCATTGAGTGTGTTTAAGTTTTTGTTTGGTAATATATGTTTTGAGAAACGTGAAAACTCAGGATTTGTGGGAGCCTGTATGACCCTCTGATCTTGAGTAACAGGCTTTATTGAGGGGCACCTTCCGTTTGGGTATGTGGGGCACTTGTGCTTTTTCCTAATACCCCAGGTATTTTGCTTCAGCAACCATTTCTTTGACTTTCACCAAGTCCCCACTGGAGGGAAGCAAACACTTTCAGTGTGAAAAGTATACTCAAAGAATTCCAGAGACATAAAGGTGGGTGGGTAACCGTACGTTCCACAAATCACAAAAGGGTTTAAAGTGCTAGGATGCTAACCGAAAGATCAGCAGTTTGAACCCACCTGCTGCTCCACAGAAGAAAGATGTGGCATTCTGCTTCCCTAAAGATTGCAGTCCAGGAAACACTATGGGGCAGTTCTACTCTCTCTTACAGAGTCACTATGAATCTAAATCCACTTGACATCAATGGGTTTAGTTTGGGATACTTGTGGATGTAATATGTTAATGAGGCCGTATCAGTGTAGCAGAGATGGGGAAAGACAGATGCCAGGCACATGAAGTTCACCAAGTAACACAGGAATAGAAGCTGAAAAGAGACAAAGAAGTTCCCCAAGAGCTGACAGAGAGAGAAAGCCTTCCGCTAGAGTCAGCACTTTAAATTTGGACTTCTAGCCTCCAACACTGTGAAAAAATAAATTTCTGTTTGTTAAAGCTACCCACTTGTCATATTTCTGTTATAGCAGCACTAGGTATCTAAGACAGTCGCCTATGACCTCTGAAAAAATTAGATTCTCCAGGTAAACAGTCACTGAGAATGTGTTTTCAAAGGCAGAATAACTACAATTGAACTGCTGAGTTTTACTTAGTGTCTTAGCTACTGCTTTGTCACATCCGTAGAGTGCTGTTGGTAATTTAAATAACTGAGTTTAGGAAGACTGGTATGTTAATTTAATTAAAACTTCTCTGCCAGTTGTTCTTCTCGTTATTTTGCCATGTCTTATTGCCAGTACTTTCATAAGCCATAGAAGCCATTGAGAATGGAGCTTACAATTTGCAATGAATTTCTCCTTCTGCTGAAAATGAGAACCGTTATAAAATTTTATTTAGCCATTTATCCACAATGGCAGTACACTATAGCCAGGATTATAGGCTTGTCAGGTTGAAATCTTCCAGTGATTTAATGCTGACTGTCCCCTTCCAGCTCCATGGTAACCTGATTACACTGCCTTGAAGTACTACACATGCTGCTTGACATCTAAATACATGCAGACCTTTTGCCAAAGGCGCAGCATCTGCTGATGATTTTCAGAGGTGTCAGCCAGGAGGCTGTAAATGAAGGCCAAAGATAAGTCCTCGACTTGAGAGTATTGATACTTATTAACTGAAGAGCTTGGCTAGAAACAAGGCTTTTAGGCCACAGATTTTGCAAGTAAATTAGTAAATGAAAGGTGACAATTTCAATTGTTTTTTTATTCTAAAGAAAGGTAATGCATAGGTAGTAACTTGATCTAGGAATCAGAAAACACAGATCTAGGTCTAGTTCTTCACTATGAACTTTGGGAAGAAATGTATTCACCTTTCAGAAGTTATTTACAGAGAATTTGATTTAAAATAGGAAGTAAGAGACAATAGGACCTACCATAAAATACATATAAGTTGTTGTTGTTAGGTGCTGCCAGTTCTGACTCATAATCATACTATGTTCAACAGAACTAAACACTGCCTGGTCCTGCACCATCCTCACAATTGTTGCTATGTTTGAACCCATTGTTATAGCCACTGTGTCAATCCATCTCATTGAGGGTCTTCCTCTTTTTCACTGACTCTCTACTTTGCCAAGCATGATGTCCTTCTCCAGGGACTGGCCCCTCATTATAACATCTTCAAAGTACATGAGACAAAGCCTTGCCATCCTTGCTTCTAAGGAACATTCTGGTTGTACTTCTTCCAAGACAGATCTGTTTGTTTTTTGGACAGTCCATGGTATATTCAGTGTATTTTTCGCCAACAAAATAATTCAAATGCATCAATTCTTCTTTGGTCTTCTTTACACAAATATAGTTAGATATTATTTATGGATGGGAAAATATGCATAGAGAAATCAATTATCTTGTACAAATTAGTGATTAGAGGAATAAAGATTCAACACCAGGCTATTGCATGTCATAAATAGTCCACAGTCTTAACTTTTTATGCTACATTATATTTGTTCTAACTGATAATGTAGGATTCAAGTAGTGGAATGAAGAAATTTCAAAAGGAATAAGAAGTCATCTCAGTTGTACCATTCCTGCCCGCAGAAGTGTCTTAGTGATCTCTCTATCTTCTCTTTACAGTTCGGGGTCGTCCATTAGGATGCCCACTTGATCCCTGCTCCAGAATTGTCTCTCAACCCACACTGGTCCATACTATCTTACCTACTGGACTCTCCTTTCTTCAGGTAAACAAAAGTAGGTAATAGTGATTTTTATCAAATAATCCAATTATTTAAAAAGTGACAAAAGAGGGTCAGACCAATGCTTAGTCCTTTGGAATCATTATCATTTTAGGATAATACAAAGTTCATCATGGATTCTTTGCTATTCCTCCAATCAAGAGTTGGGGTCTTTTGAGAAAAGGAAAATGAATACAGACAGAATTTTATTAAAGGTTACCAGGGGTAGGAGGGAGGGGAAAAGGAGGGGTTAACGATGATAGAAAAATCACGTTGATTAAGGGTGGGGTTGTACAGCCAATTATTGCAATTGCTGTCAATAAATTGTATACCTGTAAAAAGTTGAATTGGCAAAAGTTGTGTGATAGATACATTTACAACAATGATAAAGAAAAAAAAAAGAGTAGCTGCTGAGGCTGCTTATGTACAACCAAAATCCTCATGGGATTTGCTTCCTTAATTTAGAGGTTTAGGGTCATAGTTTCATGGGACATCCCAGTTAACTAGCTTAAGAACATGTTCAGTGTTTCTGTTCTACCTCCTATTTTGTTGCATAGTGTCTGGGGTCTTAAAAACTTGCAAGCTACCATCTAAGGCACGGCAATTGGTTTCTATTCATCTGAACAACGGAGAAAGGAGAGTCAGGAATAGCAATAGAAAATGGAATGTGTGGCTAATTGCCTCCAGGAACAACTGTCTCCTTTGCTATGAGACCAAACTGGATGGTGAGTGGCTAACATTACAGAACATTCTGAACAAAGACTCTACAGAAGAATCCTGATCAAAGGGAGGTAAATGCGGAATAAAATTTCAAAATCTCATGGACTCCAGACTTTCTGGATCCATGGATGGTGAATGAACTCCTGAAACTATTGCCCTGACATAATCTTTAAACCTTAAAGCCAAAAAAAAAAAAAAAAAAAAAAAAAAAATCCCTTGAAGTCTTCTTCAAACCAACCAATAGTTCAGCTTAACTAATAAGGAATGTCTGCCTTAAACATGGAGCCCTGGCCAGTGGTTAAGAACTATGGCTGCTAACAAAAAGATTGGCAGTTCAAATCTACCAGCTGCTCCTTGGAAACCCTATGGGGCAGCTCTACTCTGTCCTATAGGATCACTATGAGTTGGAATCGACTCAATGGCAACAGGTTTTTTGTTTTGTTTTTGTTTTTTTTTGGCCTTAAGCATTGTGCTCTTTCAAGAGCTATGTGTATGGTATCAAATTGACAACAGCGATAGGCACCTTAGGGGGTAGTGAGTTTATGTTAATGGGGGAGGAACAACTCAGAAAAAAAGAGTGATAATGGTTGCAAACTAGAAGACTGTAATCAATGTCACAAAGTTACATATATAAACTGTTGAATTGGTGTAAGTTTTGCTTTGCTGTGTATATTCTCAACAAAAACAAAATTAAAAAATAAATGCATTAAAAAAAAGTTGTGATCTTTGACCCCTCCCTTTGAATATGGGCAAGCTATGATTGCTTTCATCCATAGAAAATGGAGGAAGTGACACGGTGCCATCTTCTGGGTCCAGGCCCCTTTCATTTTCTTTCTCTTCAAACACTTATCTTAGAACCCAGCTACCATGTTAGGAGACTCCTATGATACATGGGGAGGCTACCTGAAGGAAATTTAGTTCTAGCTGAGCTCCCAGCCAATAAGCAGGCTCACCTCTCAACAATGTGAGCGAGTCATCCTGAATGTCCAGTCATTTTATGCTTGCAAATGACTCTAGCCCAAGATTCTTTTCAACTGTAACTACCATGAGAGGCTTCAAGTAAGAACTAATCCAGCTGATCCTCCTAGTCAACCCAAAATGAGACAGAAAAAACACATTTTTGCTTTAAAGCTATTAAGTTTTGGGATGTGCTAAGTGAACTGGACTCTACTCAACAGCAACAGGTTTGGGTTTTTGTGTTGTTTTTTTTTTTTTTAAGGAGACTTTGTTGTGCAATGGAGCCCTAGTGGCAGAGTGGTTAAGAGCTAGGGCTGCTAACCAAAATGTCGGTAGTTAGAATCCACCAGCTGCTCCTTAAAAACCCTATGGGGCAGTTATACTCTGTTCTGTAGGGTCACTATGAGTCAGAATCGATTCGACAGCAATGGGTTTGGTTTTTAGTTTGCAGAATGATTAAGCACTTCACTGCTAAATGAAAGGTCAGTGGTTAGAACCCACCAGCTGCTCCTGGGAACAAAGATGAGGCAGTCTGCTTCCCTAAAGATTACAGCCTTAGAAACTCTATGGGTCAGTTCTGTTCTGTCCTATAGGTCGCTGTGAGTTGGAATTGACTCTATGGCAACGTGAATCTGGGAAATGTAGCAATAGATAACTGGAACAGGTTGTTACACACTCAGTTAACTATCCATTAGAGGAAATGTAATGTCTTACATCAGCTAAAATATGGCTGTGCCTGGCTCAACTTTGGCATCTGTTTAAAATTTAGTGTTCCCCAGGATTCTATTCTAACTTTAGCTGCTATCATTATCTCGATGTGTCTAAAATATTTTGAATTTCTCTACTCAGAATTTCCACAGTCACATTAAATTTAATTAAATCACTCACACTCCCTCACAGTGTCCATTTCTTCAATATTACTTTCTCAGGTTAACATAAAAAGAATTTCAGAATCACATAACCTATAAAGAGTTATCAATTTTTACATGAAATATTTTTGGAGTGTAACCTCTTCTTTGTATCCCCAGGTGGCATTCTTACTTAGTTCAAAATCCTCTTCTATATTGCATGTATTAATTGAAGAGTTCCTTAGCCAGAGTTTCTACTGTCCAATTTACTCTCTCAATCTATCTTCTATATAATTCCTTGGATTATTTTTTCCAAAAGCAAAATTTAATAATGCCATCACCACACTCACATAATTCATTTTAGAGAACATTTTTTTTTTTTTCTCAGACTACTGGATGCCAGGTAAGGGATTTTTTTAGACAGATCTCTGAAGGTTTAGAATTTAGGAATTAACTGTGATTCACAGGAATAAAATTAAATAAAAAAGAATGCTCCTAATAGGAAATATTTAGTATGATCAACGCCAGACATTGTTCTAAACTTCTTACATGTATTAATGCATTTAATTTTCACAATGATTAGATAAGAACTATCAACATATCAGGTAATATTCAAGGGAATTTAGGCATAGAGTTTAAATAATTTAGCCCCTTTTCACACTCATATAGCAAGGGAACTGAGCTGAACATCCAAGTATTGAAGTAGTCAATGAAGACAACATGCTAAAATGAAAGTGAAGTCTTTAATCATTAACTGCAATAGTATAATCAGCAGAAATATGAAGAAAATGTTGACTACCCATTGTTCCATTTTCCCCCCAGTAATGACACGTAATCTAGGGTCAGGTGAATCAGCATAAATGTGGAAAACTGTTTCAGTGCCCAGAGAGCCTTTAACAAAAGCTAACGCAGTTTTACGGACCCAAAGGCTGTGAGGACAGCAAAGGGGAAGTGCTAGATATGCATAACAGCATGTCAGGCCAGAAGAGGAGGTGAGTCCTTGACTGCAACTCTCTTCAGAGCTTTGGCTATGCACCAAGTATGATATAGGGGGACAACTTTCCCCATGAGGCCTGCCCAGTAATGCATTGGTAATAGCTTATGATCAGGCCCCAAAAAATCACACATAGATTTTCAGCCATGAGCCAGACTCCTCATATATCCCTTTAGAATATGAACCCCTGGTAATCATTTCCTAAAACAGAGTTTGTTTTCATGAATGCCATGAGATTTTGGAAAGAAATTAAAGAGAGAGAGAGAGAATTTGAGATTAGAAAATCTAAATCTGCTTCAAAACCATCACAGTATATAATTATCAAATTGCTTCATCAATGCACAAGAGTGACCTTGTCAGGAATTCAAACTAACTAGCAGATCTAGGATAGGGTATCAAAAGCATTTCTCTCCATGGGTTTTACCAATGAGAAAATGTGTGATAGCAGTTTTTCCTATAAAAAGTGAAATAAATAGTATAGAAGCCATGTCCTACAATGGACATTCATATTGATCAATTTCCATTTTCATTTTTCACCTCGTTTCTCAAAAGTATACAGATGAAAAGACAGATATTGGGATCCAAGAATAACAAATAGAAAAAATGTGTGTCAAAAGTATAAACTCACCATGGGATCTCTAGGTGTTG
This sequence comes from Dugong dugon, assembly GCA_030035585.1. Taxonomy (NCBI): domain Eukaryota; kingdom Metazoa; phylum Chordata; class Mammalia; order Sirenia; family Dugongidae; genus Dugong; species Dugong dugon. The sequence goes on along the minus strand of CM057460.1, from coordinate 34,399,359 downwards.
CAAATGGTTAACATGCTCAGCTGGTAGCCAAAAGATTGGCTGTTTAGGTCCACCTAGAGGCACCTGGAAGAAAGACCTGGCAATCTACTTCTGAAAACTCAGCTACTGAAAACCCTGTGGATCACAATCCTATTCTGAGACACATAGGGTCCCTATTAGTCGGAATCGACTGGATGTTACCAAACAACAACATGAGTATAATGACATTTCTATATTTTCCTTCATTTTTTTCTTATCTTTCATGTTATTTAAATTAGAAACATTCTTAACTTTACATTGTTAATAGTTATATCCTGTACAGAAACTATAATCATTCTTTTGTCATTTGTCTAAGTAGCTTTCAATGCTAAAAAGAGAAACAAATTAGATTTATATTACAGTAATTTTGCAGTATCCTAGTGTCTTATTTTTTCCCTCTACTTTTAATGTAACTCTACAGTGTTTGAAGGGGATGTTTCATTATCAGTAAGAAATGGATTCTATTTTCTTCATGTATATAATTTCTTAACATCAGGTTAAATTACATATGGATGGCTTCATACTCATTTTTGTTTTTGTTGTTGTTGCTCATGGAGATTCTTATTGCCTTCCATTCTGCTAATGGAAATCTGACCAGTATGCCTTTATCACATTTTCATGTTTTACAACAGTTTCAAACATTACCTATTGCCTAGAATCCATTTCATTTATGGAAACATCCTTCTGGGAAGCTTCTGCCACCTTCTGTCAAATGGACTGCTGACCTCTATCCTACAACACAATTCTTCAGTTACTTCCTCACCTGGCATGAGTTGTTCCTCAAATAATGTGCTTAAATAAATATGGCACATGGCAGAGATATTTATGAATTTAAAAAATTAAACCCACCACCATAGTTGGTTTACAATGCAACTTGTTAAATTTTGTATTGAAAATAACTTTTCTTCAAAACTTTGAAGCCATTACTTTATTATCATCCAGGACCCATAGGGTTGCAGATGACAGCCCTCTGAGAGACTGATATTTGTTTCTTTGTAACTGACCACATTTTCTCGAGCAGCAGAAGTTTTAGAATTTTTTTTAATTCATAATATTCTGAAAATTTATCAAGATCCTTTTGAATATTTACATTTTTATTATTTTTAATTTTTATCATCTATGATGTTTTTCAGTATTGAATCTCATGTCTTTCTTCACCTTTAAGAATTTTTCTTTTAATTTCTTAATTTCATCAATTTATGTCTCCTTCTTTTTCTCTCATTTTTGTTGAACTCTCATTGTAGTCTTGATGATTCTCTTGAATGTGTCCTCTATTACGCTTATATTTTCCTTATAATTTAGCTTTGCTTTATCTTATGGTCTAGAATCCAGGAGACTTACTAGATTTTAATTTCCAACTGTTAATTTTTTTTTTAATGTTTACCATTATGTTTTAAAGATAATCTTTATTGTTTTATTCTGTTTTTAAAGTCTCTTACAGTTGTCTGCTCTTGTTAGTTATCTTGGTGTTTCCTTCTCTTATGGTTGATTCTCTAGATATAACAAGTGATTCTTAAGGCAGAAGACATTGTTGTGTGTTTTTCTTGGCTGTTGTAAATGTGTGTCTGCTTCCCAAAAAAGATCTTTTTTGAGTCAGATCTTTTAGAAGAAGCAGTGAGCATGTGTTAATTGATTACAGTTGGTAGGCTTTGTTTTTTATGAGTGGGTGAATAAGTCCCTCTCATGCTAGAAAAATCAAACCAAACCCATTGCCACAGAGTCAATTCTGAGTCATAGCAGCCTATGCTAGGCCCTCCAAAAGGCAGAAGGAAAAGGGAATACCACATCCACATTAAAAGACTTAATTACTGCCGCTCTCTCTACCTGCACTCTGTCTATGCTCCCCTTCCACAACCACACCCCCGCAACATGCACAGGCGCGAGCACACACACACAGTGTTCTCTTTGCCAAGAAATAAATAGAAGGGTTCCAGGGTTCTGCACACAGAACTTCAATTATGTCCACTGTTTGTCACAGCACTTCTCAGTCATTCCCAAGGGTTGTTTCTGGCTCAGAGTCTCTCATGTTTTCAGAGTCTAGTCTACCTTTTTTGCAACCTTCTTATATATATATATATATATATATATTTCATCTGTCAGCAGAGCCCTGTCCAATTCTTCCTCAAATTGTTTTCAAATCCCTCATCATGCAAGGTCCACAATAGCCTTTTCTCTTGTAAGTTTATTCCTTTCCCTACCTTTGTATTTTTATTTCTATGAAAAACAAAAGTTTTGGGATACATGTGTATATGCCATGTTAAATCAGAACTACCACCCTCTCCTTATCCTTTTCAAAATTCAGTATGCATTTCTTTGAACACAGTGCCTCAGTCTCTTCATATTGTGGGTTTTGCATATTGTTTTGTTTTTGAAATTTCACATGCTCCCTTTTCCTAAGTTGTCTGCCATGATAATTAATCTAACATTGTTGTGATCTTACATAACCATTCTATGGTAACAGAAATCCAGTTGTGCTTATCGAATTTTAATATCAGCAAAATATGTACCCTTCACTCCCTCAAAACAAAAAGGACAGAAATTAAACAATAGCTACTTTACAGAAATTATCCCATGATCTGACATTTATTCCCAAGATAGCTGATATTGTTTAGTTTCTTATGTCAGGAATAATTTAGCATTTATGTGGCACTTTACATTTTCAAAGTGCTCTTCAATCATTAATAAAACATTTCCCTCAATGTTCCTGTCAGAGAGGTCAGTATAACTACCAGTATCTAGAACCACTTAATAACAAACAGTGAAAGAGTTGCCGTAATCCTCTTTGTGCCGTGGTATTAATTTTCAAGCATGTAGGGTTTGAGCATTTATTAAATTCAATGACTACATCACATTCAATATCAAGAATTTACAATAAGGATGAGTTACTATGAATTATATTGTAAGAAAAAAAGCTCAGAAAATTATAACTCCCCTTTCAAAAGCAGGTAGTATTAAGTTAAGTGTACTAATTAACATATAGTAGGTGCTTTCTGGACTAAGCGTTATTCTATTAATTCAGAAAGGAGAGAATTCCAGAATACCCAGTATTAGCAATATCTTGCCCAGATTTGAATAATGTAACATAGATTGACTGCAAGTTAAATTCATATTTGAGAGAGATGGTTGGTTTTCAAGTCTGTTTAAAGGGGACATACCTAAATCATCATTTTGCAAATAGATAATGAAAAAAAGCAAGCGATATACTCAGATGTTGGTGAACTAAGACACAGCTGGAAAAAAAAAAACAGTTTTTTGTGCTCAGTTACCACATAGTGCAATTGCTACCAGTTCACAAATTATTTTCTGTTTGTTGGTTGGCTGGTTGTTGGTAGTGTGTGTGTGTGTGTGTGTGTGTGTGTTTGTGTGTGTGTGTGTGTGTGTGTGTGTGTGTGTTTTGGTGGAGTACTTCTGAGGTTTTTTTTTCACCCTGGCCTCAGATGAAGATTTTGGAAGTAGACCCTCTGTTCTTATTCTGAAGCTATCTGGGCCTATGTGTTTTGTTTTTGTTGTTTTAAAGAAGGCTGTAAATCATAGCATATTTCTTTCTAAACAGAAATAAAACTATTCAAGTATATTTTTCATCTTCTCTCACTTTTTTGGAAAAATTTGTTGATTTCATTCCGGTGTCAATTTTATTATCACAAGGTAACCATAATATCATCCTCTTACCCTTCCAATATTTGTAGTATAGCTAAATGTACTTTTGCATTCCTGATGTTGATAATCTGGTTTTTATCTTTGTTTGTTTGTGATTAATCTTGCTAGAACATTATTAATGTATTAACTTTTTCAAAGAAGTGAACTTTGGCTTTATAAATGTTCTATTTTAGATGTTGGCTTTTTTTTTTTTTTCTTTTAATCTATAGAGGGACAGGTAGTAAATATTTCAAGCTTTGCTGGCCATACAGTCTCTGCAACAGAAAATCAACCATAGATAATATGTTGATGAATGGGCATTTTTAATAAAATAGTCTAATAAAAAGATAAACCACGTCCATTTAAAGTAAATAATTTGATGAGTTTTGACAAATGATCAATTCTATGTAACCACCAGTAAAATTAACAGAGAGAACATTTCCATCCCACCCCGACAAGTTTGTTTATGCTAATTTTAGATCATTCCCTCCCTCTTTCCCCTGCTCCCAGGCAACCACTGATCTGATCCTTTTTTCCTAACTATGACATGATTTTGCATTTTCTAGAATTGTAAATAAATACAAGAAGCCTTATGTGCCCTTTTGTGTCTGGCTTCTTTCACTCATCATAATGATTTTTTCATTTGCTTGTTTTTATTGTACTTTAGATGAACATTTACAGAACTAGCTTCTCATTGAACAGTACGCATATTGTTTTATGACATTGGTTAACAACCCCATTGACATGTCAATACCCTCCCTTCTCAACATTGGATTCCCTATTACCAGCTTTCCTGTCCCCTCCTGCCTTCTAGTCCTTGCCCCTGGGCTAGTGTGCCCCTTTAATCTTGTTTTGTCCTATGGGTCTGTCTTATCTTTGGCTAAAAGTTGAACCTCAGGAGTGACTTCGTTACTGAGCTAAAAGGGTATCCCTGGGCCACACTCTTGAGATTTCTCAAGTCTCTGTCAGGCCAGAAATTCTGGTCTTTTTTTGTGAGTTAGAGTTTTGTTCTACATTTTTCTCCAACACCATAATGATTTTTAAATTGTCAGAGTGATATCTGTTGCCACTTAGTGAGGAGTCCTACCATGTGGAGGATAGCAAAGAGCATGAAATGTCTGTGGTCAGGAGTAACTGTCTCCAAATGTCAACTCCCTCCACATCTAGCAGGTGTCAAGGTCGTCAAGGAAGTCATGACTTATGGGCATTGGGTAGAAGAGTGTTTACTCACAGAAAAGAGACGCAAAGTAAGATCAGCTTCAGTAGTGGACATCAGCCCCCTCCTTGGCTAGTGGGTCACACTCCACAGCTGGCACTCAATCATGGGCTGCATGCACACCTTTAATACTGCAGGTGAAGGACCCTATTTCCTTCCCATAGGAACTGATATAACAGTGTAGTTGGCCAAGTGCCATATAACACACACTCGTAAGCAGAACAAAGAACATATACATTGGGTCCAGAAATGGAAATATTACAAAACAAGGCAGACTGTCCAGTACAAACTGTGCTATCTCCTTGTCAAGAGACCTTCTAGGCCTGAGGCCCTTATTGGGCAGCCCAGAGGAGGGGTAGAGAATCTCACACGGACTGCTCTCTCAACAGAAATTCATCCATGCTATTGCATTTATCAACAGATTTTTCATTTTCATTGCTAAAGAGCACCCCGTTTTATGGATGTTTTTCATTCTATTTATACATTTATCTGTTGGTGGACATTAGAGTTTGAGGTTTGTAAATAAATGATCTAAGAACACTCATGTCTAAGTCTTTTCATGACATGTTATCATTTCTCTGGGTTAAATATATAGGAAAGGAATAGCTGAGTCATATGGTTAGTATCTATTTATTTATTTTTTTTAACTACCATTTTAATTCACTTCTTGGCTTTTTCGCTATACCTTACTGTAGTATGATTTTATAGTTATCTTGGGAATTATAACATATATTCTTAACTTTGTAGAGTCTACTTTGACATTAGTAATTTACCACTGCATATTAGATTTAGAAATCATATAATTGTATGAGTCCTTCCTATTCCTGTCTTCTCATAGTTGTCATACTTACTAAATCTACGTTAAAGGCAGTCCCCACAGGACAGCAATCATAAATATTCAGGAGAAAAATTGTCTTTTATATTATTCACACATTTATCATTTCTGATGCTCTTCATTTTACACTACATAAGAATTTCTCTGTAATGTCATTTTCTTCATCTTGAGGAGATTCTTTTTAGCATTTCTGATAGTTAAGTTCTGCTGGTGACAGATGCTTAGATTTTTATTTAATCTGAAACTGCCTTTATTTTGAGTTTATTTTTAGGAATGTTTACACTGAATACAAAATTGTTTGGAGAGTATTTTTCCTGTAGCACTTTCAAGTTGTTTTTCCACTGTCTTTTGCCCACCGTTATTTGTGATAAGTATATGGTCATTTGAAATATATTTTCCTTTTTGTAACATGTTCTTTTTCACATTGCTGAGTAGAAGATTTTATAGTAACTATGTTTTTTCATTTATTTAACTATGATGATTTTAAAACATGTTTTGTGTTTGCGAAGCTTCTTAAAACTCTGGATATCTCCAAGTTCACTGACCATTACCTCTTTCATTCCCATTCCATTATTAAGCACGTCATGAAGAGTTTTACTTCACATGTTTGTGAAATAAACTTTAAAGCTGTAAAATTTCAGTTTTTTAAAATACATTCATTTAGCCTCTAACATTTCATACATTGTCGATCATCTATCTTCCTGTCTGTGTATCACCCGTCTTCACGTTTGCTTGCTCGCATGCTTGCTTGTTCTGTTGTTTGTCTTCCTTCCTGTTTTTTTTCTTGGTGGGTTGTTTACACATCTTGTTGTTGGTGGTGGTTGCCATGGAGTCAGCTAAGACTCAAGGGGACCTTATGTATAACAGAATAAAATGTTACACAGTCCTACACCATTGTCATGATCATTGGAATGTTTGAGAGCATTGCTGGGACTATTGTGCAGTCTTCCAACCTAAGGGGCTTACTTTTCAGCACTATATCAGACAATATTCTGTTTTATTCTATAAGATTTTCGTTGACTAATTTTGGAAGTTAATCACCAAGACTTTCTTCCTTGTCTGTCCTAGTCTGGAAGCGCCAAAGACACCTGTCCACCGTGGGTGACCCCGCTGGTATTTGAAATACCCGTTGTGTAGTTTCCAGCATCATAACACCACCAATGCCACCACAGTACAACAAACTGACAAACTGGTGGTAGCGACATATCTTACAATTTGGATAGTCTTATCCAGGCTCCTGCTTACTTTCTTAAAGTAGGATAATATGTCTTTACTTGTATTTTTATACTTACTCTGAGATAAATGTTATCTTCCTCAAATTGGTTTATTTTAAAACCTGAGTGGCACATGAAGGCTGGAGGTGTGTTAAACAGGGGCTCTTTGCAGTTATATATAGAGTACTTAATAGCAAACTCCATTCTCCAATTGTACTAAATATTCTGTTTTAGGGTTTACATCAGAAAGCTGTGACACATCTACCGTCATGGACAACACCTAAATATTCCTTTTAATATGCAAAATGTTGCCCAGGAGACTCTGTTTCATTCAGAGATAGTCATCCCCTTTCTTCCAGTTTTCACAGCACTCCTTTCCAAACCCCTCTCATTTGTGGGATGTGCAGGTGAGAATCTTAGCAGAGGAAGAAAAGGTTGTAACTGAGCTGATAATGTGATTATTATCCTATGGCAACACAGGACAAATTATCCATAATGCTTCTTAAGCGGTCCCTTGCTACCAAAGTATTACTCTTAAAAATGAAACTGCTTTTGCTATTACTTTCATATAGTTTTTTTCTTATTGTTTTTATTTATTTGCTATTTTTACCTTAGTTTTTGTTAAATTATCATTTTGGGTGAAGATAGATCCTCTTTATATGACTTCTTTTTCCCATCATACCACGGGAGATATTTAATATAAACATGTTTTAAGAATCAACCTTTTACATGCAACTGGTTTATTGAATGAACTAAATTATGTAAAATGTGTTCAAGGATGAAAGAGAACTTTACTTTGTTCCTTGAACAGTCATAAGGATGTATTTTGTGAAGATTTCATAAAATTTATATTAAATGTCTACTATAACCTAATATCATTTTCAATTTTACCCAGAATTTTGAGTGCAGATTTCTCTTTTTTGTCTTTCTTGCTGAGATTCATTGTAGTTGCATTATGTATTTATATTATTGTCTTCCATCATTTTTGGGAAAAGAACAAGCTTTATAGTGGCAGAATATTGAAAACATGGTAGAGAAAGGAAAACAGAAAATAAAACACTAGGATAAGCTTCAGTTTAAAGTTTTGAAAGAGAAGATGAGCCACCAGGTTCAAAATTATCTTAATTCTAAACATGATTGAGGCCGGTGCTCAAGAGAGGTTAAAGCAGATATTTAAGAGAATCAGATGTATTTATGTATAAATTAATTTACTTATTTATTTTACCCACCTTTATTAATAGACAGGCACTGGGAATGTGGTAGTAAATTTAAAAAAAAAAAAAAAAAGTAGTCTACCATCCTGGAGCTCACTGATACAGTGGAGGGTTAAAGGGTTGAGACAAGTAACTGTGTAACTGTCTATATAAATATAACAGAGCTGGAAGTAATAGATGGAAGGCAAAGATTTATTAAATCAATTCAAGGAAAATCTAGCATCATTTTAGAGGCTAGAGGTTGCCTATTAGAGAAATAAGTTTAAGCTGATAATTTCAGGGTGAATCACACATTGCCATGTAAAGTAGAGGAATGCTAGATGAGTAGGGTAAAGTATATCCCTGAAAGAGTCATCAAATTTGAATAGTCTTTTATGAGAAAGAAACTTGATGGAGTTGGTTAGGGTAGAAGTGACATGATAAGTGTGGAGATGGATGGCAGTGGCATCTTATGGTAAGACTGGAGAAGTACACAAGATTCAGATCATGAAGACTATGGTAAAAAAAAAAAAGTTGTTATATATATGTGTGTGTGTATGTGTGTAGTTGCTGTTGTTAGGTGTCTTTGAGTTGATTCCAATTCAAACTGACCCTACGTATAACAGAACAAAACAGTACTGGTCCTGTATCACCCTCACAGTCGTTGCTATATTTGAGCAATTTGTTGCAGCCACTGGGTCATCTCATTTTGTTGAGCATCTTCCTCTTTTTCAATGACCTTCTACTTTACCAACCGTGATGTCCTTCTCCAGGATCTGCTTCCTCCTGATAACATGCCCAAAGCATGCAAGACAAAGTCTTGCCATCCTCGCGCCTAAGGAGAATTCTAGTTGTACTTCTTCCACGACAGACTTGTTTGTTCTTCTGGCAGTCCATGTGTAGTCAATATTCTTCGTGAACACCGTAATTCAAATATATCAATTCTTCTTTGGTCTTCCTTATTCATTGTCTAGTTTTTGCACATATAAATAGTCACAGTAAAAAAATGCAAGTTACTTTGTATTCTAGTATGAACTCTAAAATGAGTATGTGTGTGTATGAAATATCATAGTCACTGAAATAATATTTGCCCATACCATATGAAATGCAATCATATTTCTTTTATCTTCATTTTTCTTTTTGTCCCTTGCTTTTTCTTTTGTTTGTAGAACATTTTTATTTATTTTTTAACACTGATACAGATGCATTAAGGAGCCTTGGTGGAACAATGGTTAAGTGTTCGGCTGCTAACCAAAATGTCTGCAGTTCAAACTCACCAATGGCTGTACAGGAAAAAAGACCTGGTGATCTGTTACCATAAAGATTACAGCCTAAGAATGGGGAAAGCCAACAAGGTGCCATAGACAGAAGCACCACTCTGTATCTCCACAGCAAAGATACGAAAAAATAAGTAAAACGAACATCAATCCTAGAACCCTGAGCGTCAAACGAAGGTATAAATAACTCAATCAAGAACCAAATGGAGAAAGAAACTGACAGAGAACAGAGAGTGAGGAGAGCTATGGAGTGGAGGTTCCTTATCAGCTAACGTGGCACAGATTTAACATCTTGGGCCCCTCAGCCACCAAGAACAGCAGACAGGGAGTATGAGAGGGCAGCTTCACGGAGCTCCCAGCAGGAGACAGAGCACCCAGTAACATACATACTTTCCCACATGATATTAACAAGACACAAACCATAACTAACAACACACAAACTCCAAACAATAAGCTAGATAATTGGGATCTTCTAAAAATTAAACATTTATGCTCATTAAAAGACTTTACCAAAGGAGTAAGAAGAGAACCTACAGACCTGGTTAAAAAAAAAAAAAATTGGCTATGACAAATTTGACAAAGTTCTAATCTCAAAAATCTACAGGAAAATCCAACACCTTTACAACAAAAAGACAAATAATCCAATTAAAAAATAGACAAAGGAAATGAACACACACTACACCAAAAGAGATATTAAAGAGGCTAACAGACACATGAGGAAATGCTCATGATCTCTAGTCATAAGAGAAGTGCAAATCAAAACCACAATGAGATTCCATTTCACCCCGATATTACTGTGTGAATGGAAAAAAAAAAAAAACAGAAAATAACAAATGCTGGAGTGGCTGCAGGGAAATTGGAACTCTTATGCACTGCTGGTGGGAATGCAAAATGGCACCACCATTTTGGAAAACGATATGATGCTTCCTTAGAAAACTAGAAATAGAAATACCATATGTTCTGGCAATCCCACTCCTAGGAATATATCCTAGTGAAATAAGAACTGTCACATGACATATGCACACCCATGTTCATTGCAGCATTGTTCACAATAACAAAAAGTTGGGAATAACCTGAATGCCCATCAACAGATGAATGGATAAACAGACTATGGTACATACACACAATGGAATACAAAGTAACGATAAAGAACAATGATGAATCTGTGAAGCATGTCACAACATGGATGAATCTGGAGGGCATTTCACTGAGTGAAACAAGTCAATCACAAAAGTGCAAATATTGTATGAGACCACTGCTGTAAAAATTCATGAAAATGTTTACACACAAAAAGAAACAATCTTTGATGGTTATGAGAGAGTGGAGGGTGAAGATGGAAAACTACTAAATAGACAATAGATAAATGGTAACCTTGGTGAAGTATAAGACAAGACACAGTACTAGGAAGCCAGCACAACTTGTCCAAGGGAAGGTCATGGAAATTCCATAGATACTTCCAAGCTCCCTGAGGGACAGAATTACTGGGCTTGAGGGCTTTGGGGACCACGGTCTCAGGGAACATCTAGCTCAATTGGCATAACATAATTTGTAAAGAAAATGTTCTACATTTTACTTTGGTGAGTAGTGTCTGGGGTCTTAAAAGATTGTGAGTGGCCATCTATAGTACTCCACTGGTCTCACCCCATCTGGAGCAAGGGAGAATGAAGAAAACCAAAGACACAAGGGAAAGATTAGTCAAAATGACTAATAGACCACAAGTACTACAGCCTCCACCAGACTGAGTCCAGCACAATTAGATGGTGCCCAGCTACCACCACCATCTGCTCTGATAGGGATCACAATACAGGGTCCCAGACAGAGCCAGAGAAAAATGTAGAACAAAATTCTAACTCACAAAAAAAGACCAGACTTACTGGTGTGACAGAGACTGGAAAAACCCTGAGAGTATGGCCTGCAGACACTCTTTTAGCTCAGTAATGAAGTTATTCCTGAGGTTCACCCTTCAGCCAAAGATTAGACAGGTCCATGAAACAAACGAGAACAAATGGGTACACCAGTCCAGGGGCAAGGATGAGAAGGTAGGAGGGAACAATGAAAGGTGGTAATAGGAAACCCAAGGTCGAGAAGGGGAGAGTTGACATGTTGTGGGGTTGACGACCAATGTCACAAAACAACATGTGCCTTAATTCTTTAATGAGAAGCTAGTTGTTGTGTAAACCTTCATCTAAAGTACAAAAAAAAAAAAAAAAAAAGAGAGAGAGAAGAAAGTTCATCAAGCAGGAAAGAGTGATCAATTGTTAAATGTTGCTGATACGTCAAGTAAGATAGAGTCTGAGAATTGACCTCTAGGTATAATAAAATGGAGGTTATTGGAGATGTTGACAAGAGCAGTTTCAGTAGATTAGTGGTGAAAGCCTGAAAAGAGTGGGTTCAAGACACAGCAGGAGGAGAAATTGGGAAGTACAGACCTGCACTGTCCAGTATGAAAGCTACTGAGCACTTGAAATTGTGGCTACTCTGAACTGAAATGCGCTGCTAGTGTAGCATTCACGCTGGATTAGTACAAAAAAGAATTCAAAATATCTCATTAACAGCTTTGTATAATGATTGCATTTTAAATGGTAATATTTTGGGTATATTAGGTTAAATAAAATATGTTGTTAAAATTAAACAACAAAACAAAAAGATTACAGCCTAGGAAACCCTATGGGGCCATTCTACTCTGGCGTACATGGTTGCTCTGAGTCAGAATCAACTTAATGGGATTAGAATAAAGTTTCTGGCATCACACAAAATCAGATTTTAAAACTTTCTTCCTTAAAAATATGCTCAAATCATTGCCTGCTTCTCATTTTTTCAAAGGAAAATACAATCTCCTAGCCATGATCTATGAATTACTACATGATCTATTTTCTTTCTCACTTGAGACATATCTTCCACAATTTTGCCCTCATTAACTACTTCTTGGCCCCACTGACTTTCTCCTAATGCCTTGATACAGCCAAGTTAATTTATTTTTCAGGATCTTTGTTCTTGTTTTTCCTTTTACTGGATATGTATCACATATGTATCACTCACAGCTCCACATTTCTGGTTGGGGTGGTATAATATAAAGGCTAGAGCAATGCTCTGAAACTGGACTAGTTCCATACCCCATGAATTTGAACCGTAAAACCAAAATCAAACCTACTGACATCAAGTAGATTTCGACTCATAATGACCCTATAGGACAGAGCAGAACTGCCCCATAGGGTTTCCAAGGAGCGGCTGGTAGATTCGAACTGCCGACCTGAAGCCAAGCTCTTAACCACTGTGCCACCAGGGCTCCTTTTGAAATCTAGAGACGGATATTTGTATCACTCTCCTCTATTTGAAAAAATAACTTTTGGTGATAGTCATGGGATGAAAGGAGTAATAACTGGCCAGAAAACAAATGCAGACAATGACACTTTGTCCTCTGAACTCCCTGTGTATAATCATGTAAGAAAAGAAATTAGAAATCAAAATAATTAATAAAATATAGATTTAAGTATAAAAAACATAACAAAATAGATTAATACTCTTTATTGCAATAATGTATTTCTTGAAAAAAAGGAACACAAAATTTGAAGAAATGTTTTTAAAATAATAAACTCTGCAAGACTCAGAGAATGATTTGCAGGTAGGGTGACAGTTCTAATGTAACTCAAATTCTGTTTCTTCATCTTTATGATCACTGATCTATAATCGTGTCAGTGAAATCCACTTTTAAACACACTGAATTATTCGACCAGAGGACCTGGAGACAGAAACTGCAACTGACTGAAACACAATGGAGTGATTTCCAACTGTTACAAATCTACTCTCAAAACAAAGACCTGCATCTAAGACTGGGAATTTTGGAAGGAGATCTATAACTGGGAGTTTTCCAAATTAATTTTCATGTGATTACATTATTTATTCAAGGGCATATAAAATGTGCTAATGTAATCTTACCTGCATAATATATTACTAAAATCAACATTACTGAAAATTACTTAGAAATTAGAACACTAACTCCCCTCCCCGGGAAGTAATATTCTATCAGTGACCTTGTTTAGAGTTGCCACCTGTGGAATAAGAAAAATGAACCGTAATTATTTGGTTTTATTGTTATGTTTACATTTTCTATGTATCCTCTTAGTTTCTGCACCCAGAGCAAGACTGAGTTCCCATCACCTTGCCCTTGTTATTCCAATGAATCAGATGACTGGGCTTGAATTCAGGCTATGTCATTTACAACAGCATGACTTCGGAAGAGTTATTACTTAACTTTCTGTAAATAGGCAAACATTTACTCTTACAGTTAATGCTAATAAATGAGCGTGTTTGTGTGTGTGTGTATAAACGCATACATACATATACAGACATATTTACATGTATATATTACATGAATATTACATGAATATTTATGTGTATATGCTATGCACGAGAGGTACACAAGCACACACGCACTTTAGACTGTTTTACCAAGTTATTTATATATGATAATTCTGACCCCTAATCACCCCATTATGATAAGCTATTTTATTTCCTTTCTAGCAATTCTCTCTAAATTAAATTATAGTATATATGTATCTGAATATTTTATTTTCTATATTGGTTTTTATAGCATATGCACATGAAAGCTATCCTTAGCCATCCTTAACTGTCTAGGATGACAACTGAAAAATAGTAGATACTTAATATATATTTCTGGAATTTAAAAAAAAAAATGAAAACTTAGTTATACAAACACCTGGAACGATAGGTGCACCATTTATTGCCATGAGAGATTTTGGAAGAGAGCCAGGTTTTAGGAAATACCATGTCATCTTTGGACATGGTGTGTTAAGTATCCAGGAGAAGATAATTATGAAGAGATCAGAGATGTAGAGGAGAAACTAGCATGAGTGGTGGCACATTATTGAAAGTGAGAGATGTTGTAAGGAAATAAGTAATCAGTTGTGTGACAAGCTGATCAAATTCTAGTTAAGTTTCCATTGAGTTTAGCAACATGGCCACATTAATAATAGTGATGCATTTGTCAAGGTGGAAGGCAGCTGAGAAAGGGTAACGGAGAAATTGATAGATCAGAAAGTAGAGGCAGTTTGTACAAAAATATCTTCTAGCGTTATCTTAGCAAAAGGGAGACAACCAATAACGTCATGGCTAGAGGGGGATTTTTGTAATGATTTTTTTAATAAGAAAAAGCTTGACTGCCCACTTGTGCCTACTGAGAACTTGAAATGTGGCAAGTCTAAATTAAGATATGCTACATGTGTGAAATACACAGCAGATTTTGAAGATTTGGTCGGTTAAAAAACACAAATTGTCTCAAGTTTTTTTTATATTGAGTATATGTTGAGATGTTGAGTATATTTTTGATATAGTTGTTTAAATAAAATATTTACTTAAAGTTAATTTCACTTATTTCTTTTTGCTTTTTAGTGTGGTTACCAGTGTGGCTTACCATTTGTGACTTGCATTGCATTTCTATTGGAGAGAGCTGATCTAGAAGATATTTGAGTGCTGATGGGCCTGACTCAGTTGAGAGAGTGAGAGATATAGGAAAGAAAGAGAAGAATAGATATTGTGAAATTCCTGAGATTTAGAGGAGATATATATTTTAAGTGCTGTTGATTGGGTTTAATCTTTGAGAGAAGGTAGAGAATAAGTACAGATGCAGGAAGGTGTCTTTAGTTGTTGGGGAAAAATTGAAAGTTCAACTTTGCTTTCTCTGTGATATACGTGTCAGAGATTTAATGGATTGCTTTAATATGGTTAGATTCATGATAGCAGGCTGTGGTGGCTAGACCATAGAGTGGCTCCTCATGGTTCCCAGCTGCTAGTGTTCACAACATTTATAACACTTCTCTTTAGTGTGGATAGACTCTGTGACTTACTTCTAGCCAACAGGATATGGCAAAGATGAAAGAATTGTGCAGGTGTAATTCAATTCCCATGTCAGCTGATTTTGAGCTAATCAGAAGGATTATTCTGTGTTGACCTGACTTAATAAGAGAAAAGCCCTTAAAGTAGAGACTGAGAATTTCCTAAGTTAAGATATTGTCCTACCGGCATGATAAAATCCTTAGGCACTCTGAGGAATCTCACATGCCAAGGAAATTCGGACTGTCTCTAGGAACTTTGATTGGCCTGTAGGACCTGAGGGTGACCTCCAGCAGAAAGTCAGCAGAAAGCTGAGGATTCATGTTCCTGAGTAAAACCCTATATATGATTTTTCAGGCCTGACCACAGGCAATTACAAAGGCTTTACCTGGCAGGCTGCAGAAGGAAAGCTGCCCTCCCCTTTCAAACAAACGTGAAGCACAGCCAAACCATTGCAATCTCTGAAGGGCTTCAGCCATGGACTCCCCAGCCCCAACCAGTTGTGCCCTTTCGCATATCTGCATTTCTAGCCTAGGCACTTCCATATGTAAGGAGTCCTCTTTACCGGAGGCCTTTGGAAGAGGCTTCTTCAGGCACCTCTTCTGAAGTCTCCTTCTCAGGAGAAAGTGGGGAAACCCTGAAGACATTTTCTCCACTCTGACACAGTACTCAGTGTTCTTTTACCATCAGCCCTTCTCCTTCACCCTCTGGCTCATGGTCCACAAAAGTGCCTTTGCATTGGGTTCTCTCAGCAGTGAGAAGGCCCCATGTTACACAGATCCTGCTGACCCTGGGTGCCGTTCTGGGGACATAAGGAGCATGGTGGAGCTAGGTGTCATGCTTCAAGTTTGATCTCTTGATTATACTATCTCAGGAAGTGTTTAAAGTCTTGACTATTACTTTCATTTTGGCTCACTGTCTTCATTGGCTGCTTCAAACACCTGGAAACTCAGTTTCACTCTCTTTTCTCAGCTCAGCTCAGCTTCTTAACAAAAGCCAGGGCCCTCAATCATACAAGAAAATCACACAAGAAAATAAATTCTGCCAACAACTTAAATAATCTTGGAAGCTGAGCCTTCCCTAGTTGAGTTTCTGGATGAGGATATAGTCTGACAGAGGACCCAGCTA
The DNA here is from genome assembly GCA_030035585.1 of Dugong dugon. NCBI lineage: Eukaryota > Metazoa > Chordata > Mammalia > Sirenia > Dugongidae > Dugong > Dugong dugon. Next base: position 34,382,992 of record CM057460.1, on the reverse strand, counting down.
AACCATGCCCAGACCCTTAATCTAAGTTGTTGACGTGGTTGGGTACCATCATGGATTCTTGCCCACAGTGGCCCTATAGGACAGAGTAGAACTGCCCAATAGGGTTTCCTATGCTGAAATCTTTACAAAAGCAGATCACCAGTTCCTTTTTCCCCGCAAAGAGCAGCTAGTGGGTTTGAACCACCAATCTTTCAGTTAGCAGCCAAGCCCTTAACCTTTGTGGTGCCACCAGAATTCCTTACCCCTGAACTATAGGAACTGTGAAATAATAAACAAAAGTTTTCTAAAAGTTCCAAGTGTTTGGTAATCTGTTACACAGCAAAAACAAAAAAATAATGCATAAGCTTTTAGGCTCAAACAATTTGAGTGGTACAAGTCAGAGATCTGGAAGACATAAGAGCTGAGGTCTAGTCTTAGATATAGCAATTAAATCAATTTTAATTAACTCATTTTTCTGTACATCAATTTTCTCTTCTGTAAAACAAAACCAAAAACAGTTTAGCCTAATTTAGATCTTTATGATTTTCCCAACTCCAACATTCTATGACTATTCAATTATTAAATATTCAGGGAATGATTCTCTTTGATCATTCTCTATAACTTTGAGAGCCATATTAAAATTGGCACTTACCACTTTTCTAGAAATTTATATCATCTATAGATATTGGTAACAGATAGTTAATGTACAAAATAGTGTGTACTATAAGAAGCATAAATGTATAATTTATAGGTTAAAAGTGTCATAAAAATCTCCTTACTTAATTTGTATTTGGAAGTTTGCCAAGTGTGACTTCTGAGGATCTGTGGAAAGAAAAATGTATTGATATTTTATAATCATCTTGCATTTTTCAAGTAGTTAATACACATTTGAGTTTTCTATAAAGTCGATAATATCTAACTATGAGAACTGAATCCTGATAAAAGTTATATGACAAATACATTTGCCACAGATACAGCTGTTTATTACCTTCCTAATAATACTGCCCAACAGAACCCTTATTATGTGGTAATGAAAACTCCTTCTCATTCCTAGAAGTCATGTCTGATCATGAAGAGAGACAGTTGCTTTTTCTCTTCTTTTGTTTATGCCAAATTATAGAGCAGAGTAAATTTTAATAGTAAAATGAATAGTAGGGTATTAGAGAAACACACACACACACACACATCATAAAAGTGAATAACAGATTTTGAAAGTGGGTGATGATAAGTAACATGAGGCTAGATGTCTTATAGGGTGGCACAGAGGTCTACATTCATTTCTGTCAGAATTAACATTTCTACTGATGATTCAGAAAAATAAGTAAAGCAGCTCACTAACCATATTTTCACATGAAATTACATTGAAGTAAGGTGTGAAGGGAAAAGACAAACAGAGTAAAACAAATAGACTAAGACAAGATCACTGCAAACCCCTCAAGTTGTTGACAGTGTACAACTTCAATCTAAGAGTTCTTCAAACCAATCAGAACAGAGCTGAATGCCAACAAGGTCAGTGATGTTTTCATTAGTTAGAGCTGAAATATGAAATGACATGTGAGAGGGAAATGTTTGAACGTGTCAAAAATATTTCATTATTGCACAAAAAGGTAACAACACAGATATATCAGGAAGAAATTGAAAAGAAATACGTCAGTATTTTTTAACTTGAGAATTAACTGTGAAATTTGAGACAGTAGATTTTCAAAAATTAAATGGATTAATACATGAATCTGGATGACCGGGAAAAGGAACTACAAAGGCTGAATCAATCATAACATAACTCCTTATGTCACATGTTAAGAATAAATTAAAACAATATATTCTTGGTATTATGAATGAGAAACTCCCTCTCCTAAGTGTACAGAATATCTGGTACCACCTTGAGGTATGGTTTGTCTCCTGTTAATCCTCTTACTTAAAGGCATATCTTGGATTTTTTTCCTTGGAAAGTTAATGTTTGTAATACATATTGTTCTCTATGCATCGCAGGCATTTATAAAATGAAACAATAAGTTCTGCCCTCTTCCCAAGGACATTCCTCCATCCCACTTTGTCTTCTCTGAAACAACTTTTCTGAAACAAGTACATTTTGTAACTAAACATTTGAACAGAGAGAATGTAAGACATTTGGAATACTTCAGAAATTAAAAAGAGTGATATCTGGAATGAACCGAGTTCTACTTGGTCTCAGCTTTGCATCCTGTGGTAAATTGCTAAATTCTTCTAAACTTTAGTTATCACAACTGGAAAACAGGAACTCTGATAGATAACTTAGTGTGGTGGTGAGACTCACATAAGATAATGACATCTGCAAAGGTCCCTAATGCATATGAAAGCTTTATATAAAACGTGATTGAAACTACATTTCATACTTTGCAGGCAAAAATAAGTAAAGTAGTAGATAGTCATCAGTGGCTGTGCTGTATAAAAATACAGAACACAATGTCTTAGGGTTTTCTAGAACAACAGAACCAGTAATTTGTACGTGCACATTTCATTATAATACTTTTCTTTGTCTTCTTGAGCCCACCTTGGCAATCTGTTCAACTCTTTTATTTCATCATTTCTTGTGTTCACTTTAGCTACTCTACATTCAAGAGCAAGTTTCGGAGTCTATTCTGACATCCATTTGGGTTTTTTCTTTCTTTCCTGTCTCTTCAACGATGTTTTGCTGTCTTCATGTATGATATCCTGGATGTCATCCCACACCAGTAAACTGCTAAAGTTAATTTTAAGTTTAGGGTTGGATTTTTTGTATCAATATACTTGAAATTCCTCTTACTTACATAAGAAGAGACCATTGCATATAAGCTTTCACATGCTACTTAACATTTCTGGCCTCAGATCTTTGTTTTGCAAAATTTGGATAATAGCAATGATATTTATCACAGAGGATATTTGTGCTAAGAATTACAAAATGAGGTCCGGCAAGATGGCGCTCTAGGCAGAAGCACCATGCCATCCCTCCACAGCAAAGATCCGAAAAACTAAGCCAAACAGAGAATCAACAATCCTGAAACCCTAGAACATCAAATGAAGAGATAAAGAACTCAGCCAAGCACCAAATGGAGTAAGAATACTGAAAGAGAATGGAGAGTGAGGAGAGACTCATGCAGAGGTCCCCTGCCAGCTAACGCAGTGCGGATCCACCATCTTGGACTCCTATCGGAGACCAGCAAACAGGGATACGAGAGAGCAGCCTCACGGAGTGTCCAGTGGGAGACAAAACAGCCGGTAATTTGCGGTGTGCACTTTCCCACCCCCCACCCCTCTTCGCCCCGGCTCGGGCTCCTCTGCTTCCTGTGGCCGCGGTCTCTTGGCTGGGGGGCACCGGCTGCTTGGACTCCGCGCGCCTGGGCAGGTGGCTCTCTGGATGCCGTTTGTTGGCTGCTGGTGGTTTTTTTTTTTTTTTTTTCCCTCTCTTTTTCTGCTTCTTTTGGTTTCTCGCTTGCCTCTGGCTGCCTCCCCCTCCTTTTGCTCGGGTGCCTGGCTCCAAGCGCCATCTTTGCCCTTTCCTGCGGGGTTGTGGGGCTCCGTTTGGGTGTACGGCTTCTTCCAGGTCTGGGCTGCCGCGCTGGTGGGATCCCCGGGGCTTTTGTTCATTTGTTCCTCTGCTTCCCATGGCTGTGGTCTCTTGACCGGGGAGTGCTGGCTGTTTGAATTCCACGCACCCGGGCGGGCAGCTCCCTGGCTGCCATTTGTTGGCTGCTGGTGTTGCTTTTTTTTTCTCTGCTTCTTTTGATTTCTCGCTTGCCTCTCGCCACCTCCTCCTCCTTTTGCTTGGGTGCCTGGCTCTGAGCACCATCTTTGCTCTTTCCTGCGGGGCTGCAGGGCTCCATTCGAGTGTGCAGCTGCTTCCTGGTCTGGGCTGCCACGCTGGTGATATCCCAGGGCTTTTGTTCGTTTGTTCCTCTGCTTCCCGCTGCCGCGGTCTCTTGGCCAGGGGGCGCCAGCTGCTTGGATTCCGCACGCCTGGGTGGGCGGCTCTCTGGATGCCGTTTGTTGGCTGCTGGTGTTGCTTTCTTTTTTTTTTTCTGCTTCTTTTGGTTTCGCGCTTGCCTCTCGCCACCTCCCCCTCCTTTCACTTGGGTGCCTGGCTCCGTGTGCCATCGTTGCTCCTTCCTGAGGGGCCCCAGAGCACCGGCAATTTGTGATATACGCTTTCCCACTCTCAACCTTTCTTCACTCACACTCTTTTTTTTTGCTTTTTCCTGAGGGGCTTCAGAGTTCTGTTCAAGTGTGGAGCTGCTTCCCGGTCTGGGCTACTGTGCTGGTGGGATCCCGGGGCATTTTTTTGTTTATTCATTTTGAATTGTCTGTCTGTTTTCTTTTCCTTTTCTTGAGTTGGGAGCCCTTTCTGGCCAGGTGGAGCTGCGTGCCAGGGAGACTCGCCTTCGGCTACCACAGACCTGCAGAGGGATCCCTGAACTCATTTCTTTTTTCGTTGTTTTTTTTTTTTTTTTCTTCTATTTTTCTGGGGTGCCTCTCTTGTTCCTTTTTATTTTTTTTGATTTGTTTTGTTTTCCCTCTTTTTCCCTTTTGTCTTTCTTCATTGCTCAATTTCTCATCTCTCTATCTCTTCCTTCTCTTTCTGATCCCTGAATACCAGGCATTATATGCCTCTGCGCCATTTGGCCAGGCTGTGCTCTAAAACCCGAGAGCGACTTACCCAGACCTCATAGCTGCATCAGTGGGATCCATGGGAACTTTGAGGTTCTTTAACCTTTCTGATTTTTATTTGTTCATTCTTTTCTTTTCTTTCTCCTCCCCCTTCTGTTTTTCTCCATTCCATAGTCTCTCATCTCTCCATTCCAACAGCAAGATCCCCTAGCATTCTTTTTTGTTTGTTTGTATGTTTTTTCGCTCCTGTTCCTCTCTCCTCTCTCCCAAATCCAGCTTAGCTTCACACATAACCATCTCCCTGCTACATCCTGCCTATCTGCACCGTGCACTTGACATCACACTACCAAGCTGTGCAGGCACAGCCTATTGGAACCTGCCCAGCACTGATTACCGACTGCCCTGGTGGCTGTGGTGAGTGCCACAAACAACCTGTCCCAGTGGCTACTCTTCAGCTAGACCTGCCCTGCTGTACCACATATGAGTGACTGAACTGGCCAGTTGGAGAAGGAGGTGAAAACTATTGAGCACACAGATGAGCGAACAACAAGGGGCACGCAGTCTGCCTGCTCAGACATACTCAAATTGTTTTTTTTTTAAAAAAGGGATGAAACAAACAAATCTACAATCAATAAACAAGAGAAATATCTACTGAATGCCCTGAAAACAGCAAACAATATCAAAACATTTACAAAAACAGGACAGGATGGCTCCAGTAGGCGTCCAAATTAAAACACCAGATAACTCTTCTGTGGAAGAAAATGCACTAGAAGTACCTGATAGGGAACTCAAATCACTAATACTCGGAATTTTTCAAGAACTGAGGCAAAAAGTTGACAAACATGAGGAAAAAATAGACAAATTTATGGAAAATACAGACAAAAAAATTGAAAGAATTCAGGAAGATGATGCAGGAACAAAATGCCAAAATAAATTCACAACTAGAAATTATACAAAAACAGCAATTAGAAATCCAAAAGGTAAACAAAAAGATTTCAGAAATGGATGATGTCATAAAAGGGCTGAGAAGTAGATTTGAAACCGTGGAAGACAGGATCAGTGGAACTGAAGACAAACACTTGGATACATCTCAGTTTCAGGAAAACTCAGAAAAAAGAACAAAGAAAAATGAAGAGACCCTGAGAGTTATGTGGGACACAATTAAAAGCAAAACTTTACAAGTGATTGGCATTCCAGAACAGGGGGAGAAAACAGAAAATGCAGAGAGATCATAGAGGAACTGCTGACAGAAAACTTTCCCAAAATCATGAAAGATGAAAAGCTGCCCATCCAAGAAGCTCAACGAACCCCATATAGAAGAGACCCCAAAAGAAAATCACCAAGGCATATCATATTCACACTCGCCAAAACTAAAGACAAAGAATCCTGAGAGCAGCTCGTGAAAAACAAGAAGTCACATACAGAGGAGAAACAATAAGACTAAGCTCAGATTATTCAGCAGAAACCATGCAGGCAAGAAGGCAGTGGATGCAATATATAAAATCTTGAAAGACAAAAATTGTCAGCGAAGAATAATGTACCCTGCAAAACTCTCATTCAAATTTGACGGTGAAATTAGGTCATTTCCAGATAAACAGAAACTAAGGGAATATGTAAAAGTCAAACCAAACTTACAAGAATCATTAAAGGGAGTTCTTCGATCTGAGGACAAACAGCTTCAGCCCTCAGGCAGGACCTAGGACACAGGATCGTACGAGCCAGATACCAATCTAGGAAATGAACTCTCAAGGACTATCCAAAACCAAAAGAAATACAACAGGGAATCAGAGCAGTCAATCGATGGATGACAACAACATCAAAACAATGAAAGAGGGAATAAACAGCATAAGTATAGAACCTTCTAATGGAGAGGAAGGCAAGGCAATACCAAGTAAGGGTAGACTGCTTCAAACTTAGAAAGATAAGGGTAAAATTCATGGTAACCACAAAGAAAGTTAACAAACCAACTCATAAAAATAAAGACAAAAAACATAAAGTCTCAGCATAAACAAAACCTACAAAAACAAAAGAAATGAACACAAAATCCACAAACAAAAGTAACTCAGCACAAGAGAGTAAGAAGAACAAAGAAAACATCAGCACCACAAAAAAAAGCACTACAAAATGACAGCAACAAACTCACATCTATCAATACTTACACTGAATGTAAATGGACTCAATGCACCCATAAAGAGACGGAGAGTGGCAGAATGGATAAGAGAACAGGATCCATCGATATGCTGTCTACAAGAGACACACCTTAGAAACAAAGATGTGAATTTATTAAAAGTCAAAGGTTGGAAAAAAAATATATCAAGCTAACAACTACCAAAAAAGAGGAAGAGTGGCAATTCTAATCTCAGATAAAATAGACTTTAAAACAAAATCTACCATAAGAGACAAAGAAGGACACTATATAATGATTAAGGGAATGATCCATCATGAAGACATAACCATAATAAATATCTACGCACCCAATGACAGGGCTCCAAAATACATAAAACAAACTCTAACAACACTGAAAAGAAAAATTGACAGTTCCACAATAACAGTAGGAGACTTCAACACACCACTCTCAGTAAAGGACAGAACAACTAAGAAGAAACTCTGCAAAGATACGGAAGACCTAAAGGGCACAATCAGCCAACTGGACCTCATAGACATATATAGAATACTCCATCCAACTGCTGCAAAGTACACATTCTTTCCCAATTCACATGGAACGTTCTCCAGAATAGACCACATCTTAGGCCACAGAGAAATCCTCAACAAGATCCAAAACGTTGAGATAATTCACAGTATCTTCTCTGAGCACAATACCATCAAGGTAAAAATTAACAATAGAAAGAGCAAGGAAAAAAAATCAACTACATGGAAACTGAATAATACCCTGCTTACACATCAGTGGGTAATAGAAGAAATCAGAGATGGAATCAAAAAATTCCTAGAATCAAATGAGAATGAAAACACATCATACCAAAACTTTTGGGACACAGCAAAGGCAGTCCTCAGAGGACAATTTAAAGCAATAGATGCACATATCAAAAAAGAAGGGACAAAATCAAAACATTAACTACAGAACTCAAACAAATAGAAAGAGAACAGCAAAAAAAGCCTACAACCACTGGAAGAAAGGAAATACTAAAGATCAGTGCATAAATAAATGAAATAGAGAACAGAAAAACAATAGAAAGAATCAACCAAACCAAAAGTTGGTTCTTTGAAAGAATCAACCAAATCGACAAACCACTGGCCAGACTGACAAAAGAAAAACAGGAGAGGACACAAATAACCCAAATAAGAAATTAAATGGGGGACATTACAACAGACCCAACTGAAATAAAAAGGATTATAACAGAATATTATGAAAAACTATACTCCAACAAATTTGAAAACCTAGAGGAAATGGATACATTTCTAGAAACACACGGCCTACCTAAATGACAACAAAGTGATGCTGAAAATCTGAACAGACCCATAACAGGAGAAGAGATTGAAAAGGTAATAAAAAAAACTCCCAACCAAAAAAAGCCCTGGCCCAGATGGTTTCACTGGAGAATTCTACAAAACATTTACAGAAGAGCTTATACCAGTTCTACCCAAGCTATTTCAGAGCATAGAAGAGGAAGCAACACTTCCAAATTCATTCTGTGAAGCCAGCATAACGCTGATACCAAAACCAGGAAAAGATGTCACAGAAACAGAAAATTACAGACCAATATCTCTCATGAAAACAGATGCAAAAATTCTGAACAAAATTCTAGCCAATAGAATTCAGCATCATATCAAAAAAGTAATACACCATGACCAAGTAGGATTCATACCAGTTATGCAAGGATGGTTCAACATTAGAAAATCAATCAACGTAATCCACCACATAAATAAAAGGAAAGGACAGAATCACATGATCTTCTGAATTGATGCAGAAAAGGCATTTGACAAAGTCCAACACCCATTCTTGATAAAAGCTCTTAATAAAACAGGTATAGAAGGGAAATTTCTCAACATAATAAAGGGCATCTATGCAAAACCAACGGCCAACATCATTCTTAATGGAGAGAGGCTGAAAACATTCCCCCTTGAAAACAGGAACAAGACAAGGATGCCCTTTATCACCACTGCTATTTAACATTTTCCTGGAAGTTCTAGCTAGAGCAGTAAGGCAAGAAAAAAAATAAAGGGCATCCAAATTGGGAATGAAGAAGTTAAACTGTCCCTGTTTGCAGATGATATCATACTATACACAGAAAATCCTAAAGACTCCATGAGAAATCTACTGGAACTGATAGAAAGATTCAGCAGAGTACCAGGTTACATGATAAACATTCAAAAATCAGCTGGATTTCTAGACACCAGTAAGGAATAGAATGAAAAGGAAATCAGGAAATCAATACCATTTTCAATAGCCCCTAAAAAGATAAAATACTTAGGAATAAATCTGACCAGGGATGTAAAAGACCTATACAAAGAAAACTATAAAACACTACTGCATGAAACCCAAAGGGATCTACATAAATGGAAAAACATACCATGCTCATGGATAGGCAGACTCAACATTGTGAAAATGGCAATTCTACCCAAAGCAATTTACAAATACATTGCAATCCCGATCCAAATACCAGCAACATTCTTCAAAGAGATGGAAAAACTAATCATTAACTTTATATGGAAAGGGAAGAAGCCCTGAATAAGTAAAGCACTACTGAAGAAGAAGAATAAAGTTGGAGGACTCACAGTACCTGACTTGAGAACCTACTATACAGCTACAGTAGTCAAAACAGCCTGGTACTGGTACAATGACAGATACATTGACCAATGGAACAGAATTGAGAACCAAGATGTAAATCCATCCACCTACGGTCACCTGATCTTCGACAAGGGCCCAAAGTCCATCTAATGGGGAAAAGACAGTCTTTTTAACAAATGGTGCTTGCAAAACTGGATATCCCTTTGCAAAAAAATGAAACAAGACCCATACCTCACACCATATACCAAAACTACTTCAAAATGGATCAAAGACCTGAATATAAAGCCTAAAACTATAAAGTTCATAGAAGAAAAAATAGGACCAACACTTCAGGCCTTAATACATGGCATTAACAGGATACAAACCATAACCATCAACACACAAAACCCAACAGATAAGCTAGATAACTGGGATCTTCTAAAAAAATCAAACACCTATGCTCTTCAAAAGACTTCACCAAAAGTGTCAAAAGAGAACCTACAGACTGGGAAAAAATTTTTGGACAGTACAAGTCAGACAAAGTTCTAATCTCCATAATCTACAAGAAAATCCAACACATCTACAAGAAAAAGACAAATAATCCTACCAAATAATGGGCAAAGGAAATGAACAGACACTTCACCAAAGAGGACATTCAAATGGCCAACAGACACATGAGGAAATGCTCGCGATCACTAGCCATTAGAGAAATGCAAATTAAAACCACAATGAGATACCATCTCACCCCGGCATTACTGGCATGAATCAAAAACACTGGAAATAACAAATTTTGGAAGGGCTGCGGGGAGATGGGAACTATTATGCACTATTGGTGGGAATGCAAAATGATACAACCATTTTGGAAAATGGTATGGCGTTTCCTCAGAAAGCTAGAAATAGACATACCATTTGATCCAGCAATCCCACTCCTAGGGATATATCCTAGAGAGATGAGTTGTCACTCGAATAGACATACGCACACCTATGTCCATGGCAGCATTGTTCACAATAGCAAAACAATGGAAACAACATAGGTGCCCATCAATAGATGAATGGATAAACAAACTATGGTACATACACACAATGGAGTACTATGCAATGAGAAAGAACAAAAATGAATCTGTGAACCATCTCATAACATGGATGAAACTGGAAGACATTATGCTGAGTGAAATAAGTCAATCACAAAAGGACAAATATTGTATGAGACCTCTACTGTAAAAACCCATGAAAAAGTTCACACGCAAAATGTAACAATCTTTGTTGGTTACCAGGGATGGGAGGGGTGGGGGGGGGGAGTACTAAATAGGCAATAGATAAGTGGTATCTTGGGTGAAAGGTGAGACAGTACACAATACAGGGGAAACTAACACATCCTGTACAAGTAAAGGTCATGGAAGTCCCGTAGACACATCCAAACTCCCCAAGGGACTGAGTTGCTGGGCGGAGGGCTCTGGGGAACATGGTCTCCGGGACCATCTAGCTCAGTTGGCATGACACTGCTTATAAAGACAATGCTCTACATTCTACCTTGGTGAGTAGTGTCTGGGGTCTTAAAAGCCTGTGAGCGGCCATCTAAGATACTCCACTGTCTCATCCCTTCGGGAGCAAGAGAGAATGAAGAGAACAGGATACAACGAAAAGATTAGTCCAAAGGACTAATTGTCCACAGCTACCAAGGCCTCCACCGGACTGAGTCCAGTACAGCTAGATGATGCCCTGCTACCACCACTGACTGCTCTGACCAGGATTACAACAGAGGGTTCTGGACGGAGCTGGAGAAGGATGTAGAGCATAATTCTAACTCACAAAAAAAAAAAAAGACCAGATTTACTGGCCTAAAGGAGACTGGAGAAACCTCGAGAGTATGGCCCCCAGACACCCTTTTAGTTCAGTGGTAAATTTACCTCCGAGGTTCACTGTTCAGCCTCTGAGTGGACAGCCCCGTAAAACCAAATGAGACTAATGAGGTACAGGATTCCAGTGACAAGGGCCAGAAGGCAGAAGGGGACAGGGAAGCTGGCGATAGGAAACACAAGATTGAGTAAGGATACTGTTGATGTGTTGTGAGATTGTTAACCATTGTCATAGGGCAACATTTGTAGTAACTGTTAAATGAGAAACTATTTTGTTCTGTAAGCCTTCACCTTAAGTGAGAATAACAGCACAATTGGAAGAGCGCAGTCAATGTCACTGAACTGTGTGTGTAGAGATTGTAGAAATGGTGTATCTTTGGCTATGTGTATTTTCACCAAAAAAAAAAAAAAATGTTGAGAAGTTAGAAGGTTGGTATGTTGTGGGGTTGTTAGCCAATGTCATAAAACAACATGTGCACTACTGTTTCATGGGAAACTATTTGTTCTGTAAGCCTTCACTTGAAGTACAATAAAATATATTAAAAAAAAAGTTATGTTTACACTATACTGTAGTCTATTAAGTGTGCAATAGCATCGTGTCTAAAAAAATGTACATACCTTAATTAAAAAATACTTTATTGCTTAAAAAAAAAAGAATTACAAAATGTTAGTGGATATAAGGCACTTAGCTTAGTTTTCACACATAGTTATTATCTCCTAAATGTTTGTTGATATTATATGTTTTAATATCTTATATAGGCATGAAAGGAGTCCCTGGGTGGTACAAATAGTTAACAAAAATGTTAGTGGTTTGAGTATAGCCAGAAGTACCTCAGAGAAAAGGCCTGGTTATCTACTTCTGAAAATTCTGCCACTGACAACCCTTTGGAGCACTGTTCTACTCTGACATATGCGGGGTTGTCATGAGTCGGAATCAGTTTGATGCCAACTGGTTTTTGGCTGTATTTTTGTTTTTTGGTTTGTTTTGTTTTTTGGTATATTGAGTTCTATTATATAGAGTTTAGATGATCTCTTAAAAAGATCTATGTGCAAGAGTCACAAGGTGATTAATTATTTGCAGTCCTAGTTTTCCTGATTAAAAATAGAAAAGTGTAATAAACATAACTATGTCTGGTTGTTGTTAACTGACTCACGGTAGCCCCATTTACAACAGAACAACATGCTGTCCAGTCCTTTGTCATCTTTAGAATCATTGGTATACTGGAGCTCATTTTTGTGACCACTGTGCCTTTTCGTGACTTCCAACTCAGGTCAGATATGGGGAGCTCATTTGCCAGCATTATATCAGATGGTATTCTGTTGTGATCCAGAGAGCTTTCATTGATTTTCAAAAGTAGATTTCCAAGACTTTCTTCCTGGTCTTATTCTGAAAGCTCCCTTCACTAAAGCTGCAGCATGGGAGACCCTATTTGTAGTTATAAAATCAGTGGCATAGCTTCCAACTTCATAGCAACAGACAAGCCACTACAGCAAGACAAATTGTCAGGTGGGTGGTGGAACTATGTCTAAGAAACTTCAAAAAAAAATTAAGCAGCATATTATAAATAATGTGATCAGTACAGTGCCTGTTTTTTAAATTGTTGTAGTTATTAGTAATGAGCAAGAAGACAAAGATAATTTAATACATATTAGCAAAAGTAAACTAAAATATGGCAAGAAAATTGGCAAAGGAACCACATTAGTTAAGCCATTCCAGTAGTTAAACCAGGGATGCCAAGGCACTGGAAGAAATATCAGAACTGGGTTTTCCAGTAGAGTAACCCAAGATATTTGTTATAATAAGTGGACCAAGAAGACAACAACTGTCAATTATCATGTATAAGAGAAATCGGTCATTAGACAGAGGGCAGGGGAGAAGCCTGACTGACAGGTTGTGGTCAGCAGTAGCTCTCTACCCTTTATACCACTTGGTAACAATGACAAATCCCATTCAAGCTTTTGGAACAATATTAGCAAAAAACATAGTTCTATGGAGACCTGGTGCTGAAGTGGTTAAGAGCTACGGTGACTTACAGCTGCTAACCAAAGGCTGACAGTTCAAATCCACCAGTTGCTCTTTGGAAACCTTATGGGGCAGTTCTGCTCCGTCTTATAGGGTTGCTATGAGTTGGAATCGACTTGACAGCAGTATTTTTTTGTGACTAATTTAGAAAATACAATTTAAACACTTCATGATAGTCCCAATATAACAAAAATCAGCTAAGATTGACATTTATGTATTAGGGAAAAATCCTTTTAATCACCTAAGACTTGAGGTTCTGTAATTTTCCAGATGTACAAATCCTTAATTATGAAGAGAGAAGCTTCTGTTTCTCTAGCTGAAGATGATCCCTTTTGCCAACCAACCCAAGGCAGGCAAAAAAGAAACAGTGATTGTCAAATAGGAGAGGACATGCAGATTGAGTTAGAATAGTGGTAGTTTATAAATAACATGTCTTCAAATCCTTTTTCCTCATGCAACTGTGTTTCTAATCTATGTTTTAGACAACATACTTAAAAATGCTTATTTCAGTGTTTATCGAAATAAAGTATTTACTAAATGTTTGCTGAGGGAATGAATAAATCATATTTCTAATGATTACTAAGTTATTTAGAGAAATAAAAGTAGCATATTTCAATCCTCAAAAAAAAAAAAAAAGAAAAGAAAAGAACGGCTATTTATTGGCTCTTATGAATGAAGACAGAAGGGGCACTGAATACCCCTCCTGCTTATTCTACCACTCTTGACGGCATGCAAACAAATGTTATGGCTAAACCATTGCTCCTGCCAGTGAGTCGTTCTATGGATTCTCTTCTGATGGAGCTGATGGTATGGATCTCAAGTGGCGTTTCCAAAATGTACATGAAGTGGACTAACCACAGCAGCCCAAATGGTAACTAAGATTCAATTTCTTTGCAGGCTATCTGTAGATCCATACTTTCCTTCTGTTCATTAAAAAGAAGTTGGATCTTGTTTTATGATTTATCTATTGCAATAGAAGCTTGGAAAAATTGTGAAGGAGTTTCCATGATCACTATTGGCTTCAGTATCTTAAAGACTTCTGGAAAGAGACACATTTTAAGTAATGCTCAAAACCAAATCACTATTGTAACCTGGTGAGCATCTCTGTGTCCTGTACAAATTATGATTAATCTACACAAAACAATGCATTTAAAATAAATTTATTGAATTTGAGTTTTGTTTTTCCTTTTACCAAAATAAGATAATTCATTTATAATGATGTTTAAAGAATTAGGGTTACTAAACTGAAACGGTCAATTGCAGCCTAGTACTTACCTTTTAAGTTTTCCTTTTCATTGTGGTTAGTTGCCTTGGAGACATTTCAAACTCATGGCAACGCCATGTATGCAGAGTAGAACTGTTTCATAGGGGTCTCATGGGGTGACGTTTTAGAAGCAGATTACCAGGCACGTCTTGCAAGGCAGCTCTGGGTGACTTCTAACTACCAGCCTCTTGGCTAGTCATCTAGTGCTTAACTGTTCGCACCACCAATTTGAAGAAACAGTCTACATAAGTTGTTGTTATTGCTCAACAAATCTTCATTGCTTATACCTTAATCTGTGTGTTATATACACTTAGGCAAACTATTGTAATACACCAAATAATGTGAATGTTTTGAAGGATGCTATGAAATAAGATCTTCTATGGAGAGTTCTTTAAACCTCTATTAAAGTGTTAGAAAGCAAAGATGTCACCTTGAAGACTAAGGCGCACCTGACCCAAGTCGTGGTGTTTTCAATCACCTCATATGCATGTGAAAGCTAGATGATGGGTAAGGAAGAACAAAGAAGAACTGACACCCTTGGACTGTGGTGTTGACAAAGAATACTGACTATACCATGGACTGCCAAAAGAATGAGCAATCTGTCTTCGAAGAAGTACAAACAGAATGGTCCTTAGAAGCAAGGACGACAAAACTACATCTCACATACTTTGAACATGTTATCAAGAGGGAACAGTCCCTGAGAAGGACATCATGCTTGGTAAAGTAGAGGGTCATCCAAAAAGAAGAGGACCCTCAACAAGATAGACTGACACAGTGGTCGCAACAAGGGATTCAAGCATAACAATGATTGTGAGGATGGCACAGGACCAGGCAGTCTTTTATTCTGCTGTACATAGGGTCGCTATGAGTCGTAATCAACTCAATGGCACTTAACAACAGCAAAGCCAACAATCTTTGGTATTTCTTGGCTTATATATGGATCCTCACACACTGTCTTCCCCCTGTCCATTTACCCCTTTTTTATTTAAACAAAAACTGCTCTGAAGGGATCAGGACCCACCCTACTCCGGTTATGATGTGTTTTACTTATACCATCTGCAAATAAAAGCCTTATTTCCCCCAAACAAAGTTATGTTCACATGCACAGGGGTTAAGACTTCAACATAGCTTTTTGGGAGACACAATTCAATCCATAACAGTTGGGTAAACAAGAAAAAAATACTCCTGCTATTAACATTTTAAAATAAGATTAAGCACCTGTTAAAAGAAATATGAGAGAGAGAAAAAAAGATTAAAAACAGCACAGCAAATTATATCATAAGAAATAGTAGTCTCATGAAATAAAAGCATATATGTATAACTATCTTTTTTCAACCTTCAATTTTTTGAACGATTACTTTGTCCAACTTTGATTAACTCTAGACTTCCAACCCATGTAGCCAACACCACACTTTCAAGCATCTCTGAGCCTTTTAACTACCAGTTTTCTAGCTCACCTTGTGTTTTCCTCCCTTTTAAAGATATTCCTTTATGTATGAATTAAAATTCAGTACCTGAAAGATTGATGGAATACTTGAAATATAGCTTTACCATTTTCTCTTGCTATTCACATCTAACCTCTGATTTTAAACCTTCATTGATGCTATTGGCCCAAAAAAGAATCAGCCTGAATATGCGTGACACTTTTTTACATTAACCAAAACAAGGTCTCTTTAGTATACTAATACATTGCCTTATTTTGAGAAATATCATTTCTGCTGCTAGTGAACATATTTCTATCAATTATTTCTTTTCTAGCACAAGTTTTTCTCACTAAAAATCAATTTTTAGAGTATGTTTTATTTAAAAAAAGCGAAGCTTATTATAAAATATTTTTTTAAAAAACTGTAGAACTATCCAATGGGAGATTCTGAACCAAACCTCTCAAAGCCTAAAACCTTGCCTCACAGAGATGAAAAAAAAAAAAAAAAATTCAAAAGAAATTTTTGTTTGGAAATACCTGGATGAGAAAACTCACTGTAATACATTATCATTTGTTTTCTATTTCCTTGGACTACTCCACTGAAGTTAATTTGGGGATTAAAAGATACAACTTAAATTAAATTCAGTGAATAATTTTCTAAAAACAATATGCCCTTCTATGAGCCTCATTCCCTCCTCACCTTCCT
Source organism: Dugong dugon (assembly GCA_030035585.1). Lineage (NCBI taxonomy): Eukaryota > Metazoa > Chordata > Mammalia > Sirenia > Dugongidae > Dugong > Dugong dugon. The sequence goes on along the minus strand of CM057460.1, from coordinate 34,366,395 downwards.
TTTAACCTCTTTTGCTCTGCCAGGTTACAGAGGCAGAGGCCAGATGATTTGATTTCAGGTTATCCTTTCTCTCATATATTTCTGTGAAATCACAAATAGCAAACAGCTCTTTGAAATGTATGTTGCATCCTTGAGTTCACTGCAGTGATATGGCAAAGAATGGTAAATGGAAATAAAACAAAAAACAAAGTGAAGCAATTTTATTTTATACTTGTCACTATCTTCAAATGAATGCAAATGTTCTTTCCTTAAGATATTTTATCTTCTTTAATAGAAACAATGGATTATAATTTCATTTGTTTACAAAGTTTTGTCTTTCTTTTTTATGAGTATATAAATGTTAATACGTGCTGGCCAAAAATATATTATTTATTGTGAGAAAATAACTACATAATTTAAAAGACTCAATAAAACAGGAAAGCTGATTTTACATGAGATGTTCATTCCATGCTAATAGACAGTATTAAAAATAGGATGTCAAAAACTAACTCTGCTGAATAAAACTTCTCTTACAGATAAGAAGAAAATATTCCAATTTAATTAAAGATTGAATGGACTTCTAAGTATTCACGTAAAAGGTTTTACGTAATTTTTATTTTATATTACTGTGGTAAAAGTTAGCATTTGCTGAACACATACCATGTGTCAGACACCATACCAAGCACTTTAATTCTTATTTATTACTTCCAAGAGACTTCTAAGGTGTGTACTTTAAGTACACTTATTTAAAAATGAAAAAACAGAGGCTGAAGGTGGTTAACCTACTGGTGCTTCAAAATTCACTAGGCAAATGGATTATCTTAAAGAGGAAAATAAATGTGTCAATATGCTTTAGTAACAATGAAAGCAGCATGTGATATACTCTGGATGCAAATATAATTTTTAGTGTGTTATGGTAGATAATTTTTAATCTGAAATCAAATTAAAAATTACAGCTTATTTTTTTAACAAAAAAAAAACAAGGCACAACAAATCTCCTCAACCACTTAACAATCACACCATTACACTAAAATAAAAGAGAATTTTAGAAAATATGACATTATTCTCAATATTTTTATAAAAAAGAAAACTTCAAAGTACACATCAGATTAACTGACACCTATCATATAAACAAAGTAGTATTTAAAACAAAAATCTAAAACTATGTTGTAAAAAGGGCAGTCAGAATGGATTTGTGTGACTTTTTGTATTTTATTTAACACTATGTTCTTTCAAAACATAAGCTAGTACTCATAGTGTCAAGCCAGCATTCTTGGTATTTATTTTAGAGCTGTAACTATAAGAAAGAATATATAAACAGATTATTCATTAATATACTATATTAATGATAATGATCTTTGTTTTTAAATATAAGCATATTACTAATAAACTATGAAATAGATGACACAATTATTTACTAATTCATTATTATGTTGATATATTTTATTTTATCCCTGAGTTTTGTTTTGAAAATTATAGCAATCTTTTCTACTCAAATTTGATTTGTTTAAATTTTTGTCTAGCTAAAAATCTATATGGTTAAACAACAAAAAATGTCTTCAGAGGCATAAGGGCACACAGTCCCCTGTGTCCAGTTCTCAACCACATCTAGCCTCCCAACATGCACAGATAAATAACTATTGTTATTATTATTTTAGGTTTTATTCCATATATAATTTATGGCAATAAAATATGTAGTAATTTCTATCTTCTGTTTAAACAAATAGTAGCATCTTGTAAACATTTTTGCACCTTGATTTTCCATTTAACAATGTATCTTGCAGATTTTTCCATAACAGTTCATATGGATGCTCTTATTTACAGTTACATACTAATCCAACTTGCAGCTATACTGGAATTTATGTAACTGGTCCTATATAAAATAGGGAGCCCTGGTGGCATAGAGCCCGGCTGCTAACCAAAATGTCGGAAGTTTGAATTCACCACCCGCTCCTTGAAAACTCTATGGCGAAGTTCTACTCTTTCCTGTGGGGATACTATGAGTCAGAATGAACTCTATGGCAACATTTTTTTTTTTTTCTTAATTAATAAAGATTTTAACAATTTTGTTGCTATAGACCAGAGGTCACCAACCTTTACTTAAAGGGCCACACAGAAAATATTTCAGGCTTGCAGGCATATGCTGTTTGTTACAACTACTATGCCGTCTTTAGTAGCGGGAAAGCAGCTATAGACAATAGGTAATTAAAAGCACTTTGCTGTTTTCCAATAAAACATTGTTTGTAAGACAGTTGGTTAGTGTTTAGGCTGTAGTTTGTGAACCTGTATGGATCTCTGTACAGATGCTGCAATTCATTTACATTCTCACCAGCAATGCTTGAGCATGTTCTTTTCTCCACAGCCTCACCAACATAATGTATTATTACAGTTTTGAACTTCATCTTTTATTTCTTCATCAGAGATTCAAAATATCTGCATGTTAGATTGTTTTTTGTTGTTTTTCTATCACATCGATCAATCTTTCTGCTAGTCTTTACAACTTTGTTATTTCTATATTTTCTACTGTTGTTTTTGTTCAGTATCCCTCCTTTACATTTCAGTGTTTCCAGCACAGTTATATCTTCATTACTTTTCGACATTATTCTCTTCATTTCAATGTGTATTTTTTACCTTCTACTTCTTTTATATTTTCTTTCATTTCAGGCTTTGTTCAGTACCGGCTCCTTATCTTTTCTTCAGTGTTCCTATATTTCTCTTCTGTGGTTCACCGTCATAGACACAATTGCTGTTTAATTTTTTTTTTTTTGTATTTATTTGTTTTACAATATGTTGGTTTGGTTCTGGCAACTAAATATGATTAGTAACACGTTTCTTCTTCACAACAAAATGAGCTCAGTGTGATTTGCTGCTAGTTTCCTTATTTTTAAGGTATTGTTCTTCATTTTCCCACATATTCTTGATGTCTGTGTTGTGAGAGTTTGTTATTTAGTAAATATAATTACATGAGTTGGAGGAAAGGTAATTTTCGCAAGTCGATATTTTTTTTTAACCTAAAAATTGTCTTCTTTGTTTCCAAGGATGTCTCAGTTTCCTTTAAATAAGGCTTGTTTTCGGGAATCTTTGTCTACTCTTGCCTATTCTCTTCTGATACAAATGTGTCCAGGAGGACTTTTGCTGTCTGATTTGCTCACTCTAGTTCCATTATTTTCACTTTAATACAAGATTTATTATGTGATACAGTGAAAATCACAGAGTATTTAAAAAGTCCATTTTCATGTGTAAGTTTACACCACGATAAAATAAATAAACAAATAGAGTCCATTGCAAAAAATTGACTAATATATGCATTTTCTCTTTTCTTTAAGGAATCCGATGTCCTTTTGAGAATCTATAAAATAATTATGCATTTTTATCAGGCTAGAACAGAAAAAAAAAAATAAAGAACCTAGAATTAAATCTAAACAAAAGAAAAAAAAAATTAGTGAACATGTAAAGATGTCCATGCTGGAAATTGTAATATGAAGAGTGTAAATTTATAAGATTTTTTTTTTAAAGTCGTTCAAACATGAGCAATGGCACTTTGACTTGTCAGTGTTCTCCAAAGGTGACCACTTGGATGAAACTTAATTAAGAACTGTACCCTCATAAAATACATACTGTCTTGATGATTATTCATGGAATGTCAATACTTATATTCACACATGCTGTTTGTAAAAGAATAATAATGAAAATATATTTATTATAAAGCTATAAAGAAGCATAAATCTGTAAGGCATTGTAAGGTCATTTTGTCCATCTTCCATATGTGACTGAAATTAAATGGTCTTAAATGGCAAAAATGTGACTGTACTAGAAGAACTGTAGACAGTATTTTTCATTGTTAAGCAATATTAGTACTTAAGAGCACTATATGAGCAATAAAATATCTTTTAAGGTACGTGTCTTAAAACTTCACTTACTTTTCCTATTGATCTTAAAAAGATTTTTACAAATCTTCCACAGAAACACTGTACCAAAAGGAACTGGTTGATGTTAAACGATTTTGGGAAGTAGCATATAATCAAGAACCAATGGTACTGAAGGAAGAAGTCCAAGCTTCCTGAGTCATTGACAAAAAAACAAGCCTCCAGGAATTGATGGTATACCAACTGAGATGTTTCAACAAATGGATGCAGAGCTGGAGGTGCTCACACCCTATGCCAAGAAACTTCAAAAACAGCTACCTGGCCAACCAACTGGAAGAGATCCATATTTTTGCCCATTACAAAGAAAGGTGATCTAATTGAGGTGAATGTGGAAATTATCAAACAATATCATTAATATCATACACAAGTAAAATTTTGCTGAAGATAATTAGAAAATGACTGCAGCAATACATCAAATGAGAACTTCCAAAAATTCAAGGTGGATTCAGAAGAGGGCGTAGAACAAAGGAAATCATTGCTGATGTCAGATGATCTTGGCTGAAAATAGAGAATACCTGAAAGATGTCTACCTGCATTTTATTGACTATGAAAAGGCATTCAACTGTGTGAATCATAACAAATTACAGATGACATTGCAAAGAATGAGAATTCCAGAGCACTTATTTGTGCTCATGAGGAGCCTGTACACAGACCTAGAGGCAGTCATTGGAACAAAACAAGGGGATATTGACTGGTTTAAAATTATGAAAGATATGCATCAGATTGTATCCTTTCATCATACTTATTCAATCTGTACGCTGAGCAAATATTCTCGGAAACTGGACCATAAGAAGAAGAATGTGACAGCAGGATTAGTGGAAGATGCATTAAAAGCCTGTATTATGCAGATGACAGAAACTTGCTTGCTGAAAGTCAAGAGGAGTTGAAGCACTTACTGATGAAGATCAAAGACTACAGCCTTTTGTATGGATTACACATTAACATAAAGAAAACAAAAATCCTCATAACTAGAACAGTAAGCAACATGATGATAAAATGAGAAAATAATGAAGCTGTCAAGGATTTCATTTTACTTGGATCCACAAATCAAATGACATATTGCATTGGGAAAATCTGCAGCAAAATACTTCTTTAAAGTGCCTGCAACAATAGGCTCAAACACAGGAACGATTGTGAGGATGGTGCAGGACTGGGCTGTGTTTCCTTCTGTTGTACATAGGGTTACTATGAGTTGGAACATAGTCGATGGCATCTAACAACAGCAACGCAGTTAACATAAATAAACTATCTACATAGACACATTTTGGAATTATAATACTTAAAGAAAATGCATGTTCCAGAACAACACCTACAATATAATATTCATGTGAAGCTTATTAATAAATGAAACACTATTATATATTTAATTAATATATTGCTTATATTTCATTATATATAAATATATTACTTTATATTTATCAATTTGAATATAGTTGCATAATTTAATAACATATAGCTGGTCTGGACAGATCTCCAAGAACATAAGGAATATGGAAATCTGTGGGATTAAGGGGAATTATAGAAGAAATTTGGCATCTGAAAATCTATAAAACTAAAACCAAATCCACTGCAGTCGAGTTGATGCAGACTTGTAGTGACTCTATAAGGACAGAGTAGACCTGCCCCATAGGACTTCCAAGGCTGTAATCTTTAAGGAAGCACACTGCAACATTGCAACATCTCTCTCGCAAAGAGAGGCTGGTGTGTTTGAACTGCTGACCTTTCACTTAGCAGCAAAGCACTTAACAACTGCAACACCACGGCTCCTTAAATAAAAAAAAGAAAAAAATTATGTGCATGAAAATTGTAATTCTGATTGTAATTTTCTTATGAAATAAAGATCTTTTGCAGCTATTTACAAATGTAAATGATTTTTAAATCTCCATAGTGGATAAACTGTGTTTGACATTTAATGGCCATATCTTTGTATTTATATAAATATTTCATTATTTTTGTTGCTGTTGTTAGGTGCTCTCTAGTAGGTTCTGACTCATAGAGATCCTGTGTACAACAGAATGAAACACTGCCCGGTTCCACACCATCCTCATAATCGATGTTACACTTGAGCTCATTGTTGCAGCCACCATGTCAATCCATCTGCTTGAGGGTCTTCCTTTCTTTCAATTACCTTCTACTTTACCAAGCATGATGTCTTCTTCAGGGACTGGACCCCCCCCATAGTATGCCCAAAGTATTTGAGATGGAGTCTCATTATGTTTGCTTCTAAGAAGCATTCTGGCTGTACTTCTTCCAAGACAGATTTTGTTTGTTCTTCTGGCAGTCCATGCTATATTCAATATTCTTTGCCAACACCATGATTCACATGCATCAATTCCTCTCCGGTCTTACATATTCATTGCAGAGCTTTCACATGCATATGAGGTATTTGAAAATACCATGGCTTGGGTCAGGGGCACCTTAGTCCTCAAGGTGACTTCTTTGCTTTTTAACACTTCAAAGAGGTCCTTTGCAGCAGATTTACCCGATGCAATAAGTCCTTTGATTTCTTGACTGCTGCATCCATTGGCATTGATTGTGGAAGGTGTTATGCTGAGTGAATTAAGTCAATCACAAATAGACAAATACTGTAGGAGACCACTATTATAAAAACTCAAGAAAACGTTTTACACACAGAAAGAAACAATCTTTGATAGTTACTAGGGAGTAGAGGAAACCCTGGTGGCGTAGTGGGTTACGAGCTACAGCTGCTAACCAAAAGGTCAGTAGTTCGAATCCATCAGCTGCTCCTTGGAAACACTACGGGGCAGTTCTACTCTGTCCTATAGGGTCGCTATGAGTCAGAATTGACTGGACAGCAACAGGTTTTTTTTTTTTTTTTTATGATGATTTAATGCAGGAAAATAATTCAATAAATGTAAAATGCATAAATGAATGGCTGGTGTGTTCAATACATATGAAAAGGAAACAATCATCTCACAAGTTTAGTTTTAGTCATTTTTTAACCCTGTCTATGATACCTTTTTCTAATGACTGGAGCAAGGACATCTTTTCAGTAGAGTAAGTTCTTTGAATTCATCGTATCACTATTAGAAATCAGACAGCGTATCTTTCTCTTTAATTATTAATGTTTGGTGATTCATGGAAATAATTTTGTCAAGACTCATAACATTGCTCTCGACAAATTATATCTAATCCTATGTGTTTTCCAAAATTAAAGGTACTTCAAATGTGAACTTACTTTGGTATGACCTATACTTTTCTTTCTAAAAGAGTGAGGAAACACCAAAATTTTATTTCTAAAAATTATTCTAACAAAATATTGACACCTGTTTTTCCTTTCATTATCCCTAATGAAGTCACCTCAAAAAGTAGTTGACTTGGGGCGAGGCCAAGAAGGTGGAATAGTGAGATGCTTCCGGTGGTCCCTCTTACAACAAAGACTGAAAAAAAAAGTGAATCAATTATATATGACAATCTAGGGGCCCTGAACATCAAAGGCAAAGTTGAAGAATTGGACTGAGTAATAAGGGGAGTTGCCAGACCCGACCGGGTAGGAGCTGGTACCCTGCAGGCTGGATTGGCTGGCATGTGTAGTGAGGCAAGCAGTGGTGTTTGGGATTCATTTTCTACAATGGGAGAGACCTAGTGGTGGAGTCTGCTCAGGCCTCCAGAGCCAGTGAAAAGTGGAGCTCAATCAGCAAAAGATAAGTACATGCATTTAACCTACTGCACAGATCAAAACACACCCTGTTTGGGAAGAACTTCTTTCCCATTTACCTGCTCCTTCCCTGCTCTGCACTGGGTCCCTGGCTGGCCTCAGCCATTACCACATCCACTGGGCTACAAGTAGGACCTGTCAATCACCCTGAGCCATGCTTCTGGCCTTGGAGAGGGAACAAATTAACAAACAGGAAGAAACAATCTGCCAGCTCCCCTAAGACAGGAACTTAGGGCAGGCACAGCTCCTTTGACTAGGCACAGGCATAAGAGGTCCACGTGCTTTGAATGCCTTCCACTTCTGCACAGAACTGTGTGGGCCCATTTCAACAGCATAGGCCCTCGTTAGCACAGTACAACAGGGTATATACCTGAAGCCTAACTTCACTGTATCAGCTATATGGTGGAGTGGCATTTTTGTGACATTTGATACAGCTCTGCCCATTGAGAAGAGTCCTCACCTACTCACATCAGCGGCCTGAGGACGGATAGCTCAGCTCACGCCACCTAGACAGCTGCAACAGGGGTCGAAGAATAAGTGAGGCCTCCCAGTCCTTACAGACAACAGCACTGGGTGCCCATAGTCCGGCTCCAAAACATACCCACCTATGCACTCTAGGGAACAGGGACACACTTTCCTTCCAGGTAGGCAGGGGAAACCATCAGCTCAGCACATGACCCCCTACTGCAGCCAGATACCTGTGCCTACTCCAATCATCCCTGCCTATCTAGGACTGTAGGTGAGAGCCTGCACCACACACTTGGTGATTGACTGTCTAGACACCTTAGCTGAATCCATACAAGAAAAGTAAAAGGACTCCTGGGCTCACATACCTAGTAATAGATCTAACCACCTTGTGACAGGACGTTAGAGCTTCAAAGGTACAAATAATCAAACTAGCTCACAAGAACAGCCGATTTGGGCATATCAAAATGTAATAAAACAAAAAGCTAGGACATAGTATCTAAACAATAAATAAATAAATACCTTATTGATGGCTTGGAGACAACAGTCAACATCAAATCACATAAAGAGGCAGACCAAGATGGCTTCAACAAGTTCCCAAAACAAAGAATTAAGAAATCTTCTGGAGGAAGAGAACTTCTTGGAATTACCGAAGGTAGAATACAAAAGATTAATATACAGAATTCTTTAAGACATCAGGAAGGAAATCCGACAAAAAAAAAGAAAAAGCCAAGGAACACACAAGTGAAGTAATAGAAGAACTTCAGAAGATTATAGAAGAGTACAATGACAAATTTAACAGGCTGCAAGGATCCATAGAGAGACAGCAAACATAGTCCAGAAGATTAACAATAAAGTTTCAGAATTAGACAACTCAATAGAAAGTTCTAGGAGCAGAACTGAGGCAACGGAAGTCAGAATTAGTGAGACTGAAGATAAAGCACTCGACACCAAATTATTTGAGGAAAAATCAGATAAAAGAATTTTAAAAAAATGAAGAAACCCTAAGAATTATGTGGTACTCTATCAAGAGGAATAGCTTACGAGTGATTGGAGTACCAGAAAGGGGGTGGGGGTGTGTGGAGATAACAGAAAATAGAGAGAATTGTCGAAGATTTTTTGGCAGAAAACTTCCCTGATATCATTAAAGATGAGAAGATATCTATCCAAGATGCTCATCGAATCCCACATGAAGTAGATCCCAAAAGAAAGTCACCAAGACATATTATATATAATCAAACTTGCCAAAACCAAAGATAAAGAGAGAATTTAAAGAGTAGCTAGGGACAAATGAAAAGTCATCTACAAAGAAGAGTCAATAAGAGTAAGCTTGGACTACTCAGCAGAAACCATGCAGGCGAGAAGGCAATGGGATGACATATACAAAGCCTTGAAGGAAAAAAATTGCCAGCCAAGAATATATTCAGCAAAACTGCCTCTCAAATATGATGGTGAATTTAGGGTACTTTCAGATAAACAGAAGTTTAGGGAATTTGCAAAAACCAAACCAAAATTACAAGAAATACTAAATGGAGTCCTCAGTTAGAAAATCAATAACATCAGCTACCAAACCAAAACTAGAACACAGGACAGAGCAACCAGATATCAACCCAGAGAGAGAAGTCACAAAAATAAATCAAAGCTAAAATGCTGAAAATAAGGAAACAGTGATGTCAATATAAAAGATATTAATGATATTAAAACAAAGAAGAGGGACTAAAAAATGTAATCATAGATCTTTCATATGGAGAGGAAGTCAAGGTGATATAAAGAAATAAAAGACTGGTTTAAACTTAGGAAAATAGGGGTAAATATTAAAGTAACCACAAAGGACACTAACAATCCTACACAGCAAAATTAAAAAAAAAAAAGAAAAACAAAAAGCCTCAGCAAATGCAAAATTAACAACAATGAAAAAGATGAAAAGAAAATACATAAAGAAAAACAACTCAGCACAGAAAATTAAGTGGAACAAAGAAACTGTTAACAACACACACAAAAAAAGACATCAAAACAAAAGCACTAAACTCATACCTATCATTAATTGTGCTGAATGTAAATGATCTAAACGCACCAGTAAAGAGACAGCGAATAGCAGAATGGATAAAAAAACAAGATCTGTCTATATGCTGCCTACAAGAGACATGACTTAGACTTAAAGACACAAACAAACTAAAACTCAAAGGATGGAAAAAAAATATATCAAGCAAACAACACTCATAAAAGAGCAGGAGTGGCAATATTAATCTCTGACAAAATAGACTTTAAAGTAAAATTCACCACAAAGGATAAGGAAGGACACTATATAATGACTAAAGGGTCAATATAACAGGAGGATGTAACTATAGTAAATACTTATGCACCCAATGACTGGGCTCCAAAATACATAAAACAAACTCTAACAGCACCGAAAAGAGAGATAGACAGCTCCACAATAACAGTAGGAGAATTCAACACACCACTTTCAGTGAAAGATAGAACATACAGAAAGAAGCTCAATAAAGACACGGAAGAGTTAAATGCCACAATTAACCAACTTGACCTCATGGATATATACAAAACACTCCACCCAACAGCAGCCAAGTATACTTTCTTTTCCAACACACATGGCCCATTCTCCAGAATAGATCACATACTGAGCCATAAACCAAGCCTCAACATAATCTAAAGCATCATAATATTACAAAGCATCTTTTCTGACCATAAAGCCATAAAAGCAGAAATCAGTAACAAAAAGCAAGGAAAAAAATTCAAACACATGGAAACTGAACAACATCTTGCTGGAAAACTACTGGGTTTTAGAAGAAATTAAGGACAGAATAAAGAAATTAATGAATCAAATGAGAATGAAAACACATCCCACCAGAACCTTTGGCACACAGCAAAAGCAGTGCTTAGAGGTCAATTTATACCAATAAATGCATACATCCAAAAAGAAGAAAGGACTAAAATCTAAACATTAACCCTAAAACTAGAACAAATAGAAAGAGAGCAGCAAAAGAAGCCCTTGGGCACCAGAAGAAAGCAAATAATAAAAACCAGAGAAAAATGAAATGAAATAGAGAATAGAAAAACAATTGAAAGAGTTAACAAGACCAAAAGTTGATTCTTTGAAAAGATCAACAAAATCGATAAACCACTGGCCAAACTGACAAAAGAAAAATAGAAAAAGAAGCAACTAGCTTGAGTAAGAAATGAGATGGGTCATATCACAACCGATCCAACTGTGATTAAAAGTATCATAACAGAATACTATGAAAAATTGTACTCTAACAAATTTGAAAACCTAGAGGAAAGGGACAAATTTCTAGAAACTCACTACCTACCTAAACTAACACAAACAGAGGTAGAACAACTAAATAAATCTACAACAAAAGAAGTGATTGAAAAGGTAATTTAAAAACTCCCAACAAAAAAAGCCCTGGCCCGGATGGCTTCAAAGGAGAATTCCACCAAACTTTCAGAGAAGAGTTAACACCACTACTACTAAAGGTATTTCAGAGCATAGAAAAGGATGGAATACTCCCAAACTGATTCTATGAAGCCAGCATAACCTTGATACCAAAACCAGGTAAAGACACCACAAAAAAAGAAAAGTAAAGACCAATATCTCTCATGAACATAGAAGCAAAAAAAGAAAATTAAAGACCAATATCCCTCATGAACATAGAAGCAAAAATCCTCAGCAAAATTCTAGCCAATAGAACTCATCTTTTCATGTCCCAACCTTTTGGTTCAAGGCATTGCCAATATGCACATGCAATCACAATGACTTATAAAAAAGAAACACTCATTTTTCTATTAAAAAAAAGGAAATAAATCTTACATATTGATGAAACAATGAGTAGAGTAATCCTGTTAATTCTTCATTCCTTCCTTCCTTCTTTCTTTCTTTTTTCCTTTCTTCTTTTATTCTTTCAACAAATATTTTCGTTCACTCTGTGCCAGGTGCTGTACTAATTCCTGGGTACCCAGTCTTCAGTGAGCCTCCTTTGGTGAGGGAGAGGTTCCATTTACGAAATTAGACCAAGAAGAGGAGATTTGTAAGTTAGTCTTAGAAAGCCCAGACAAAGGCTTTATAGTGAGAACAAGAAAACATGAAGTTGCATAAGTCAAAGGAAGAAAGCATGTCCAGAAGAAGAGAAAGTTTTTTATTTTTTTTGTTTTTATTAAATGTTTCTGAGAGACGAGAATAATTTCAGTGGAAGAATGTGGAAAATGGAAGAGGGGGCTGGGTAGTAAAAGCGAGGTGAGGCAATTGAGACCCTGAATGGAGACAATGCTTTAGAAAGTTAGATTTGACCTAAAAATGTATGTATGATTCCAGGTTTAAAAATTTTTGATTGCTTGTTTTTATATTGAAATAAATAGAATATATATACATATTAGTAGAAGCAGTGGAGAAGAAAACAATAATTTCAAAGAGAAAAAAAATGATGGCCTAAGTTTGCTAAGAAAGCAGAATGGAATGGCATCCAGAGCTAGTGGTAAGGAAAAAGGAAGGATAACATGGTCTCTTGGTAGATAAAAAGAAGCCTCCTTTTCCTGTGAAATAAATCAGAAAACCAAAAAATCAAACCCCTTGCCATCAAGTTGATACCAACTCATGGCGACCCCAAGTATTACAGACTAGAACTGCTCCGTATGGTTTTCTTAGCTGTAATCTTTTCAGAAGCAGATAGCCAGGGTTTTTTTCCACTGAGCTGCTGGGTGGGTTAAAACCGTCAACCTTAAGTTTAATTGTGCAGCTCTACCATTTGCAATATCCCAAACCAAAAACACTGCACTCGAGTTGCTTCTGAGTCATAGTGATCCTATAGAACAGAGTAGAACTGCCCCATAGGGTTTCCAAGGCTGTAATTTTTATGGAATCACAGGCTGCCACATCTTTCTCCCATGGAGCAGGTGATGGGTTCAAACTGCCAACCTTTCAGTTAGCAGCTGAGCACTTTAACCACTGCACCATCAGGGCTCCTTTGTAACACCAAAAAACCAAAAAACCAAACTCATTGCCCTTGAGTGGATTCTAACTCATAGAGACCCTATAGGACAGAGTAGAACTTCCCCATAAGGTTTCCAAGGAGCAGAGGGTGGGTTTGAACTGCTGACCTTTTGGTTAGCAGCCAAGCTCTTAACCAGTGCGTCACCAGGGCTGCTTGCAACTCCCAGGGACATAATAATTAGGAGGAGTAGGCAATAAGAAATATGCTAAATGAACTGGGGTGGGAAACTGAGATAGTTCTTGTTTCTTCAGTCCTTTGATTTTCCATAATACATCAGACAACATTAACCAGTGTCATGGATTGACTTGTGTCCCCCAAAAATGTGGGTAGCAACTTGGCTGGATCATGATTCCTAGTATTGTATGATTGTGTCTGATACGATTTCCTTATGTGTTGTAAACTCTACCACTATGATGAGATTATATGTGATCTCCTGATGTGTTGTAAATTCTATCACTGTGATGAGGTTATACTGATGAGGTTGACAAGATCAGTGTCTTAACGCAATCTCTTTTGAGATATAAAAGAGAGAAGAGAGCAGAGACACATGGAAACCTCATACCGCCAAGAAAGCAGTGTTAGGAGCAGAGCGCATCCTTTGGACCTGAGGTTCCTGCGCAGAGAAGCTCCCAGACCAAAGGAAGACTGATGACATGGACTTTTTTCTCCAGAGCCGACGGAGAAAGTGTTCGCCTGGAGATGATGCCCTGAATTTGGACTTGTAGCCTACAGGACTGTGAGAGAATAAATTTCTCTTTGTAAAGCCATCCACTTGTGGTATTTCCGTTGGAGCAGCACTAGATGACTAAGACAACCAGTAAGTGTAAAGGGATTACATATTCATAATAAAATACTTCTTAAGAAAGTGAATTTTATGCAAATCATACCTAAATAATCCTTAATTAAAAAAAGAGAACAAAATGAATTACTCTGATTCCTTTTATTTTTCTATATTTCACTATCTATTGAGAAAATATTAACAAATTATTTAGGAAATAATTCAAAAGTGTTTGTACAAATTAAGAAAAATTATAAATTGTATGAGAGTTAGCATCTTGTCAACATTTTTAATGATAATGGATGTGCTTATATCACACTTTACTGTGACTAGTTCCTTAAAACCTGAATAGATTGACATAGTATTATAAATGAACTTAAATGTTGGTGCTGAATGTATTTGTCAAATAATAGAAACAATCAATAAGCCCAGAGAAGTACCTTTAGTAAATACTCAATAAATTTAGGATATCATGTATTTTCCTTTTTTGAAATGCTACAGTTTAAAATAAATATCCATCTTGTATGCTACTTTTCATAATCTGTTGTAATGTAATTTATTTCCTGATTTGTGCCTTAAAGATCTCTAAAATATGGTTTCAAAATTACAGAAGGTTCAATGCCTTTTTTGTTGTTGTTCATTTATATCAAAGTTATCTTTATAGTAAGTAACCAGCCAACAAATTGCCATGGAGTCAATCCTAACTCATGATGACCCCGTGTGTTGCTGAATAGAACTGTGCTCCATAAGATTTTCTGAAGCGGACTGCCAGGCTCTATATTTTTAAGGTGCCTCTAGGTGGGTTTGGACCTACAACCTTTTAGTTATCAGCTGAGTGCTTAACTGTGCCACCCTGGAACTCCACATAGTTCATAGAAAAAATAATCCAAAACATCAGAATTCAAGGCCTGAATAATGATGAGTCAGAAAAGAATCACTTAAATTTAATTAAATAAAAGTATATTGTTGGTAATATTTCTAGTAATACATGCCAAGTTAACTATCAATCACAGCTTAAAATTTTTTTCTTACAAAAGCCACTACAAGCTTTTTTTTTTTTTTAATTTTCCAGAGAAATCTTTAGAAGGCTGTGCTGACGGGTGAGGGCATGTTGTGTGTAGCCACAGAAATAAACAAACAAATGGGCATATTAAAAGTTGTGAGAAATACCGTATCTATAGAAAGTTTATTAATAACTTGTGTAAGGCAAGGTCATGGAAGCTCCATAGACACATCAAAACTCCCTGAGGGACTCAATTACTGGGCTGAAGGCTGTGCGGACCATGGTCTTGGGGAACATATAGCTCAACTGGCATGACGTAGTACATAAAGAAATGTTCTACATTCTACTTTGGTGAGTAGCTTCTGGGGTCTTAAAAACTTGTGAGTGGCCATCTAAGATACTCCACTGGTTTTGCCCCTTCAGAAGCAAGAGAGAATGAAGAAAACTAAAGACACAAGGGAAAGATTAGTTCAAAGGACTAATGGACCACAACTACCAGGGTGTCCACCAGACTGAGTTCAGTACAACTAGATGGTTCCCGGCTACCTCCACTGACTGTCCTGATAGGGATCACAATATAGGGTCCCAGACAGAGCTGGACAAAAATGTAGAACAAAATTCTAACTCACAAAAAGAAACCAGACTTACTGGCCTGACACAGACTGGAGAAACCCCAACAGTATGGCCCCTGGACACCTTTTTATCTCAGTAATGAAGTCACTCCTGAGATTCACCCTTCAGCCAAAGATTAGACAGGCCCATAAACCAAATGAGACTAAATGGGCACACCAGCCCAGGGACAAGGACTAGAAGGCAGGAGGAGACAAGAAAGCTGGTAATAGGGAGCGCCAGGTCAAGAAGGGAGAGTGTTGACATGTCATGGCGCTGTTAACCAATGTAATAAAACAATATGTGTACTAACTATTTAATGAGAAGCTAGTTCTGTAAACCTTCATCTAAAGTCCAATAAAAAAAAAGTGAAAAAAAAAGTTTATTGAAATACTACTTTTAAGATAAGAACATGTAATCTGTAAATAATCTTTACTTGTCATGTTACATATGATGTATTCTCCTATAATTCGTACAAAATATATTTGAAAACCTATGAATCTATCTTCCATGAATCTTAATTATATTTCCTATTCTGTATATATATTAAAGTAAAATGTACAAGTATGAATCAAGTAAGATTGGAAGTTGTCAAAAATGAAAGGGAATGCTTGAAGGTAGATATCCTAAGCATTAGTGAGCTGAAGTGGTCTGGAATTGGCCATTTTGAATCTGACAGTCATGTGGTCTACTATGCTGGAAATGACAAATTGAAGAGGAATAATGTTTCATTCATCATCAAAAAGAACATTTCAAGATTGATCCTGGAGTGCAACACTGTCAATGATAGGATAATATCCATACTCCTACAAGGAAGACCAGTTAACATGACAATTATTCAAATTTACGTACCAATCACTAAGGCCAAAGATGAAGAAATTGAAGATTTCACCAACTTATGTAGCCTGAAATTGATCAAACATGTAATCAAGATGCATTGATAAGTACTGGTGATTGGAATGTTATAGTTGGAAACAAAGAAGAGGGATCAGTAGTTGGAAAACATTGCCTTGGTGATAGAAACAATGCTGGAGATCACATGATATAATTTTGCATGAACGATGTAGTCATCAGAAGTACCTTTATACACCAACATAAATGATGACTATACATGTGGACCTTGCCAGATAAAATACACAGGAATCAAATTGACTATGTTTGTGAAAAGAGAAGATGGAGACATTCAATAATATCAGTGAGAACAAGGTCGGGGCTGATTGCAGAACAGACCATCAATTGCTTGTATTCAAGTTCATATTGAAGCTGAAGAATATTAAAACAAGTTCATGTGAGCTAATGTATGACCTTGAGAATATCCCACCTGGATTTAGAGATAATCTCAAGAATAGATTTGACACTTTGAACCGTAATGACTGAAGAAGACCAGACAAGTCATGAGATGACCTAAAGGACATCATACTTGAGGAAAGCAAAAGGTTATTAAAAGAGAGGAAAGAGATAAATGGTAAAAAAGATATCAAAAGAGATCCTGAAACTAGATCATGATTATAGAGTAGCTAAAGTGAACTAAAGAAATGACGAAGAAAAGGAGCTGTACAGACGATTTCAAAGGGTGACACCACAAGATGAGGAAAACGTATTATAATGAAATATACAAAGATATGGAGTTAAAAAACCAAAAGGGAAGAATACACTCAGCATTTCTCAAACTGAAGGAACTGAAGAAAAAAATTCAAGCCTCTAGTTCCTTTACTGAAGGATTCTATGGGAAAAATATTAAACAACTCAGGAAGGATCAAAAGAAGATGGAATAAATACACTGAGTCACTGTACCAAAAAGAATTGTTCGATGTTCAACTATTTCAGGAGGTAGCAGATGATCAAGAACTGATGGTACAGAGAGAAGTCCAACTGTACTGAAGGTATTGGGGAAAAAAGTCTCCAGGTATTGACAGAACACCAACTGAGATATTTCAACAAACAGGTGCAAGACTGGAATCGCTCACTCATCTATGCCAAGAAATTTTGAAGTCAGCTACCTGGCAAACTAACTGGAAGATATCCATATACATGCCCATTCCAAAGAAAGGTCATCTAAAGGAATGCAGAAATTATCAAACGATATCATTTATATCACATGCAAGTAAAATTTTGCTGAAAATAAATTAAAAGTAGTTGCATCAGTACATAACAGGGAAATGCCAGAAATTCAAACTGGATTCAGAAGAGGATCTTGCTTATGTCAGATGGATCTTGGCTGAAAGCAGAGAATACCAGAAAGATGTTCAGTTGTATGTTATTGACTAAACAAAGGTATTTGACTGTATGGATCATAACAAATTACGGTTAACACTGCAAATAATGTGAATTCCAAAACACTTGTACCCTTGCAGAAGCTCTACATTGACCAAGAGGCAGTCATTTGAAAAGAACATGGTTTAAAATCAGGAAAGGTGTGTGTCAACAGTTGTATCCATTCACTGTATTTATTCAATCTGTATGCAGACAAAATAATCTGAGAAACTAGACTATATGAAGAAGAACATGTCATCAGGATTGGAAGGAGGCTCATTAATAATAATAATTATGATATTTTCAAAGACTATTGAATATACCATGGACTACCAGAAGAACAAAAAAATCTGTCTTGGAAGAAGTAAGCCAGAATGCTCCTTGGGAGACAGGATGATAAGACTTCATCTCACATACTTTGCACATGTTATCAGGAGGGAGCAGTCCTTGGAGAAGGACATCATGCTTAGTAAAGTAGAAGGTCAGTGAAAAAGAGGAAAACCGTCCATGAGATGGATTGCCACGGTGGCTGCAACAATGGGCTCAAATATAACAACGATTGTGAGGATGGTGCAGGACCAGGCAATGTTTCATTTTGTTGTATATAGGGTCTCTATGAGCCGAAACTGATTCACAGGCATTTAACAACAACAACTATTGTCTGTGTAGAGTTATAAATCTTTAAGTCTTTGAATTTGACCTTAATTTGCTATATAATTTATACAAATGGAATAATTCTAAAAAACAACAGCAGAAGATTCTGATTTTTAATTCTAGAACTGCTCTGATTTGATAGTTTTATATTTGTTCTGCCATTTGTAAGGGATTCTGATGAGCAAAGATAAATATAAAAAAACAAAAAACAAAAAAACATTGCTGTCAGTTCCTACTCATAGCAACACTATAGGACAGAGTAGAACTGCCCCATATCATTTCCAAGGAGCAGGTGATGGATTCCAGCTGCTGACCTTTTGATTAGCAGCCAAGCTCTTTAACCACTGCACCACCAGGGATCCAAAGATAAATAGTTTTATATACTAAAAATTCTTTATAGAAAGCTCATGGTTTCTTTAATAACATTATTTCACCATACTCCTTCCAACACCGTATCAGTAAGAATATAATTACTATTTTGTCTAAAGAAGGACAAATCTTGTTTGGTTTGCGTGTGTCAGAAACAAATCCATATTCTTACTAAAGTTAGGAATAAGAAAAAGATGTTCAGTATTACCAATACAATTTTACTCAGAATTAGAGCTACTAGCTAATGCAATTAGGTAAGGAAAATCAATTTTAATACAAATAATTGGAAATGAAATAAAACTATGTTTTTTGCTAGAATATATGATTGTATATCCGGAAAATCCAAGAATCAAAACAAAAGCAACAAGAAATGAGACAATTTAATCTAATACAAGGATTTAAAATTAAGCAACAAAAGCAAAGCCTTTATAAATAAAACAATAATAAAATAGTTGATATAATGAAAGAGAAGAATCAATTTACAATAACAACAGAAACAATCACCAGATAAGAAAAATGCTTAGGAGTAAGACTAAGAAAAAATATGCAGAATTCCCAAGGCACTGGGTAGGCTTAACCAAATGGAAAGGCATAGCCATGACGTTGTGTAGGAAGTTTTAACTTTATAACGATCTCACATTTTCCTAAATTAAATTATAAATTTAATTAAATTCACATAAAATAAACTTCATTTACAATTACTTTTTCTTGAACTGGCTGATTATGATGTCCACATAGAAAAACATGAACAAGCAAAATAAATATGAAAACATAAAAACAAACAAACAAAAACCCATCAGCAAACAAAAACAATATAAGGGGGTAGATCTTTCAGACACTTAAACTAGTTACAATGTAGCTTTTATAAATAATTGAGTGTGGCACAAGTACACAAATAGACCAATACGTGAAAATAAAAAGATCAGAAATAGATATAGAAACATATTGAAATATGCTATGTGATAAAGTTGACATCATGTAACAGTGAGGAAAAATCATTTTTTTAAGTAAATAAATAACCATTGTGCATATATATATACATATCTATCTTAGTTTCTTAGTGTTGCTATAACAGAAATATCATAAGTGGATGACTTGAACAGAAATTTATTTTCTCACAGTTTAGGAGAATAGAAGTCTGAATTCAGGGTCCCAGCTCTAGCGGAAGGCTTTCTGTCTCTGTTAACTCTGGGGGAGTGTCCTTGTCTATTTTCAGCTTCTGTTCCTTGGTTCCTTGGAAATCTTCATTTGACGTGTATCTTCCCCTCCATTTGGTTTTCCTATATGTGTCCGAATCGACTTGATGACAATGGGTTTGGTCTTTTTTACTCTTTGCATGGTTTGATCTTTTTATTTATTTTTTATTGTACTTCAGGTGAGGTCTGATCTTTTTATATCTCAAAGGTAATTAGTTTAAAACACAGCCCACACTGATAAGGTCTCATTGATATAACAAAGAAAGTCCTATTCCCAAATGGCATTACATCTACAAGTATAAGGTTTTAGGATTTACAACACATCTTTTGAGGAGACACAATTCAGTTCATAACATTCCACCTTTTGCCAACCCCCCCGCCAAAAAAAAAAAAATCAATGTCTTTCTCACGTGCAAAACACATTCACCCTTTCACATTATTCCAAAAGTCTTATATCAACTGTAGGTCCCAAATCTAATCTTCCGAATCATCTAAATCAAGTGTGGGTGACAATCTGGGCGCATTCCATACTAGGGCAATATTCCTTTTCATCTCTGGACCTGCAAAACCTAGAATACAAGTTATCTGTTTCCAAAGTACAATGGTTGAATAAACATACTGTAGACATTCCCATTAGAAATGGGAGAAATCACTGGTGCCAAGCAAGTCCACAACCCAGCAGAATAAATTATATTAGCTCTCAGGGCTTAAAAAATCATGCTCTCTTCTCTGGTACCTCCCACCAGACTCTAAGTATTAGTTATACTCGCTGGATTCTGGGTGGATTTCCCTCTGCCCAGGGAGCCAGCTCCACCTTCCAGGCCCACTGGAATACCAACTTTCCCTTGACTTTGAGATACCCCATTTTCCTAGTCTGTGTGAGTGACAACCCCACCCCTTGGCACTAGTAAGATCCATTTTCCTGGCCCTTGGGCCTGGCAGCCCTGCCCCTTCAACTCTAGGCAATGACACCATTCTCCTGGCCCTTGGGCTTGGCAGCCCCAGTCTCTTAGTTTTGAGCTGCAGCTCAATTCTCTTGGCCCACCTGAATCAACAGCCCTACCTTCCAGAAAGGAGATAGTAGAGACTAGACTCTTAAAACAAAGGGGCTGTGGCTCCATTCACTGAAACATAGAAGGCTGTGGCTCCACCCTTTGAAACTGAGGCAGCCTTGCTTCCCATGCTCCTTCCAACAGCTCTGCTGATCTCCAAACTGCTCCAGGAAGAATTCTTTTCTTTTCTTAGAGGACAGCTGATGTTTGCAACCAAGTGGCTTCATTGTTCTATTTTCTTTCTGTAGAATTCCAAGAGGCAGACAGCTTTCCTTCATTTTGTCCTGTCTCTATCCGTTTCAGTCTAAGTTGATGAATTTTCTACCATGGTAGTAGATTAGGTTGATCATTCACAGGCTTAATCTCTACAACAACAGATTGTGTAGCTATGCCCTTGGTGAAAGTTCTAGGACACATGTCCTTAGTTTGTTCAACAGCATTTTACACATCTTTAAGTTATGATTTCATTTTGCACAGTTTATTCTTAATTCCATCTCTTTCCTCTCACATTTTACTAAAAACAGCAAGGAGAAACCACATTGCCCCTTTAAGATCTTGCTTAGAAGTATCTTTAGCCAAGTATTTAAGATCAGCACATGACAGTTCTACCAGTGGTGTCACTAGGGGTATGCGGGAGCTGTGGACCACATGGGGTAACACTATTAGAGGGGGTGACACCAAAATGAATGTCTATAAAATTTTTGCGTGGTGTTTCAGCAGAAATGTATTTTTTTAAATAAAAATACCACCGTACATAGTTATAACAACAAAAACATCTTTTGTAAGCCCAGCCTACATGTATCAACATACCTACAAGGCTAAAAGTCTGTGCTAATTTTACTCTTTGAACCTTCTAATGTGCTCCTGTCAGAGTTGTCTTTATTTCCCAATTACAATGCCATTCTAAATCACTTGGTTTCATCTGCAGGCACTACAAGCATGAGCTGTTGTTTTCATTGCTGCTGGTGTCTTTATGGTCACTGATTTTGTCAAATTTTCTGGTGTTTTAGCTACAATATTGTAGGAGTTTTAGTATTTGTGAAACTGTATCAATAACTTTTTTGAGAATGAAGTAATAATTAAAGGAAAAGAAGGAGAAAAATAAAAAAAGCCTTCCACTCAGTTACTAATGATGTAACTAATAATGTAATTCAATGTAGAAAGATTTTACAAAACAATTTTGTTATTAATATTCATATAAGAAACATTACATTTAAGTTATTTACAACTATATTGCAGATTATTCTATGATTAAAATCTATAACAAACATTTCTGAGGATTCTGTATTGTCAGGTACGGGAGGAAGTCCATTGAGGGGTGGTGATGCCATGAGTTACCACAATGGGTAACATCAACCTGAGTAATACCAATGAATTCTACCTTCCACCAAACATTTGGAAACAAGTCAGACCAAGCTCTTTGCCACTGCATAAAAAACACTGCCCTTCCTCCATTGTCCAATCACATGTTCATCATTTCCTTTTAAATCCTCACCAAAGCACATTTACATTTCTAGCAACATTCTGTTGATGGTGCCATGGGTATTCTCTAAGACGATAGAGACTATCTCTTTAGCCCTCCTCACTTGCTTCTGATCCCTCACCAGAAATTGCCTTTGACATGCATGAGTCTACCAACAGTACTTCAAGACCATCTAGGCTTTTACTATAAGACAACTTAAAACTCCAGCAGCCTCCACCCATTACCCTATTCCAAAATCACTTCCACTTTTTAGTTAACTGTAGAGCAGCATCCCACTCCCAGTACCAAATTCTGTCTTAGTTTCTTAATGATGCTATAACAGAAATAAGACAAGTGGGTGGCTTTAACAAATAAAAATTTATTTTCTCACAGTTTGGAAAGCTAGAAGTCCAAATTCAGGGCACTGGCTAGAGGGGAGGCCTTCCTATCTCTGTATGTTCTGGGGGAAGGTCTTTGTCTCTTTTCAGCTTTTGTTTCTTGGTGCCTTGGAGATTTTCATAGGGTGTGTATCTTCCCCTTCATCAGTGCTTCCTTCTCTGTGCCTGATCTGCTCGTGATTGGTTTAAGATACACCTTACATTGACATAGTCACATCAACATAACAAGGAAGTCCTATTCCCAAATGTGATTATATCCAACATATAGTGGTTTAGGATTTAAAAAACTTATTTTGGGGGACACAGTTCTATCTATAGCATTATATATATAAATATAGGTAGTCCCTGACTTACGACAGGGTTCTGTTTGATGACTTCATCATAAGTTGGTTCTGAAGTAAGTTGAATAACTGATTTTTTTATTTCATTATTATTTCCTTTTATTATCAGTATATTTATAAATCTGATCTGTATTTGTCTTTGGGGGTTGGAAAGAGAATGATGACATCAGCAAATTACATTCTGCAAAACTGTATGTAGTACTTATTACTAAGGATAAGATGTATCAAAAAAAAAGAAAAAGCCGATGGTTGTAGTGTGGTTCGTGGTAACTCAAATATGTCATAAATCAGGGCTTACATATATATATATATACACATATATACTTATAAAATATATGAATTAGTAAATATATATATACATTTATATATATACATACATATATATATGTTGTTAGGTGTCGTCGACAGTTTTGACTCAAAGCAACCCTATGTACAACAGAACAAAACACTGTCCAGTCCTGCTCCATCCTCATAATCGTTGTTAAGCTTGAGTCAACTGTTGCAGCCCTGTGTCAATCCATCTCGTCGAGGGTCTTCCTCTATTCGCTGACCTTCTACATTACCAAGCATGATGTCCTTCTCTAGGGACTGATCTCTCCTGATAACATTTCCAAAGTATGTGAGATGCAGTCTCACCATGCTTGCTTCTGAGGAGCATTCTGGTTGTTCTACCAAGACAGACTTGTTCATTCTTTTGGCAGTCCATAGTGTATTCAATATTCTTTGCCAATACCACGATTCAAAGATGTCAATTCTTCTTTGGTCTTCCTTATTCACTGCCCAGCTTTTGCATGCATATGAGGTGATTGAAAACATCATGGCTTGGGTCAGGTGCATCTTAGTCTTCAAGGTGACATCTTTGTTTTTAACACTTTAAAGAGGTATTTTGCAGCAGATTTGCCCAGTGCAATGCATCTTTTGATTTCTTGACTGCTTCTTTCATGGGCATCAATTACAGATCCAAGTAAAATGAAATCCTTGACAACTTCAATCTTTTCTCCATTTATCATGATGTTGCTTATTGGTCCACTCATGAAGATTTTTTTTTTTTCTTTATATTGAGCTGTAATCTATACTGAAGGCTGTAGTCTTTGATCTTCATTAGTAAGTGCTTCAAGTCCTCTTCACTTTCAGCAAGCAACGTTGTGTCAACTGCATAACGCAGGTTGTTAATGAGTCTTCCTCCAAGGCTGGTGCTGCTTTCCTCTTCATACAGCTCAGCTTCTCAGATTATTTGCCCAACATGCAGACTGAATAAGAATGATGAAACGATACAACCCTGACACACACCTTTCCTGACTTTAAACCAACAGTATCCCCTTGTTCTGTTTGAAAAACTTCCTCTTATTTATGTACAGGTTCCTCATGAGCACAATTAAGTGTTCTGGGATTCCCATTCTTCGCAATGTTATCCATAATTTGTCATGATCCACAAGTGGAATGTCTTTGCATAGTCAATAAAACACAGGCAATCATCTTTCTGGTATTCTCTGCTCTCAGCCAGGATCCATATGACATCAGCAGTGATGTCCCCTGTTCCGGGTCCTCTTCTGAATTCAACTTGATTTTCTGGCAGTTTTCTGTGAATGTACTGCTGCGGACTCTTCTGAATGATCTTCAGCAAAATTTTACTTGCATGTTATATTAATGATACTGTTCTATAATTTCTGCATTCAGTTTGATCACCTTTCTTGGGAATAGGCATAAATGCAGATCTCTTCCAATTCATAGACCAGGTATCTGTCTTCCAAATTTCTTGGCATAGATGAGGGAGCACTTCCAGTGCTGCATCCATTTGTTGAAACATTTCAGTTGGTATTCCATAGGTTCCTGAAGCATTGTTTTTTGCTAATGCCTTCAGTGCAGCTTGGACTTCTTCCTTCAGTACCATCAGTTCTTGATCATATGCTACCTCCTGAAATAGTTGAATGTCAACTAATTCTTTTAGGTATAATGACTCTGTATATTCCTTCCATCTTCTTTTGATGCTTCCTGCTTTGTTCAGTATTTTCCCCGTAGAATCCTTCAATATTGCAGTTCAAGGTTTGAAATTTTTCTTCAGTTCTTTCAGCTTGAAAAATGCCGAGAGTGTTCTTCTCTTTTGTTTTTCTACCTAAAGGTCTTTATATGTCATTGTAATACTTTGTCTTCTCTAGCCGACCTTTGACATCTTCTGTTCAGCTCTTTTACTTCATTTCTTTCTTTCCGTTTAGCTACTCGACATTCAAGATCAAATTTCAGAGTTTCTTCTGACATCCATTTTGGCCTTTTCTTTCATTCCTATCTTTTTAATGACTTTTTGCTTTCTTCATGTATGATGTCCTTGATGTCATTCCATAACTCATCTGTCTTCGGTCATTAATGTTAAATTCCCATGTGTCTGTTAGTTTGTGATATTGTAGGAACTTACATGTTATTGTGATACTGGAAGCTATGCCACTGGTATTCAAATATCAGCAGGTTCACCCATGGCAGACAGGTTTCAGCTGAGCTTCCAGACTAAGACAGATTAGGAAGAAGGACCTAGCAGTCTACTTCTGAAAAGAATTAGCCAGTGAAATACACACACACACACACACACACACACACACACACACACACACACACACACACTTGCTAAAGGAAACAATAAAATGATGATCATGGTTATGGTAAAAATAGTTTATTTTAGAGAAGGATAGGAATAGTTTGGAGAGGGCAGTAATAGAAGCAATTTTTTTAAAAGAATTTATCATTATATGTTTTTGACTTTGGGAACTTACAAAGGTTTTACATACTTACGAACTAAATTAAATTGCAAAAGCAATTTTCTCCACTTGAAAACTAACTAAAACAAATGAACTCAACCATATATCATGTTGGCTACTAACCATCTTAAAAACAGTAATCACTGCAAATCACTTTAGAAAACAATATTTTGACTCTATGTCCTTAATGTAATATATGCTAAAACCAAGTAGAGTTTCAATAAATCCTAAAGGTTGTTCAGGTGACTAATACTGAATAGGAAACTAATAGTTGATTAATATTCTGTAGCTATGTTTATGCATGAAGGAGTCCTGGTGGTGCAAAGGTTAAGCACTCAACTGCTAACAGAAAGATTGGTGGTTCAACCCACCCAGTGGCTCCTCGAGAGAAAGATCTGGCAATCTGCTCCTGTAAAGAGTACAGCCTAGAAAACCCTAAGAGTCAGTTCTTCTCTATCACATGGGGTAGCTATGAGTCAAAAATTGACTTGATGGCACCCAACAACAACATGTTTAATTAAGTGCATGGGGCCCTGTGGGCTTCTATAATCAGAGTTTAGGAAATAGGTGCAGAAATTGTTTCTAAAACAAGTAGAAGTGCTGAATTTTCTTATAGGAGAATGAAGAGGGATGTGTTTCAAAGAGTATTTGACAACTTTCAGCTTTCCTTCAAGTTACACAAGTAATATTAGCACAGGCAGGGGTCAATATTTTTGTTTTTACTTAATCTCTTTCTGTCTTCTCCTTCCTCCCACAATTTATCAGATGAAGAAAACATAATTACCTACCTTACCATATGATGAGATTTCATTCTGCATCATAGCCTCTTTCTCTGAACTTTATAGGTATATAGGTATCTTCTTCACAAAGTGGGGGAAAAAATTCTGATTTAATTCAGCCAAGGTTAGCTCTTAATAGAGGAGCAGAAAAAAAAATGAGGAGTTCGGGATTAAAGATTAATTGATTATAATTAAAAATTAATTGATTATATATCCTAATTTTTGTTAAATACATATTTCAACACGTACAACATTCTTGATAGGATTTTTTTTTTTTTTTCAGATTCTGGAGCATTCAGGTTGCCACAAATTTTAGTATACTAATTTGTTAAATTTTATCTCCAATATCAAGTAGATGGATTATTCAAAATATAATCTTGGGGCATAGTAAAATGCATTTAATATTTTTCCTTACACCATTCACGGAAATTATTCCAGATGAAACAAATAATCAGTACAAAATAAAGTCACTCAATACATGGAAATAAATTTGTTGTTTTCAGAATAATAACTGAGTAAAATGAATAAAATAGAAGAGGTACATCAGAGATAAATGGACTTTCCTGGATACTAGATGACACATTCAAATATAATTGGTAGGAATACTTGGACATTGACTCTGTCTGCCTTTTTTGATTAAGGAGGTGGTCTTGACATTGCTGATCTGGTTGAAGACACAGGAGAACCTGTTTTTTGTAAGCATTCCCTTAAATAAAAGAGTTCATTATGTTATTTAAAAACCATGCAGAATAGTGATCTAAAACTGTACTATAAAAAATGCTTGCACCACAGCAAACTTTACTTTTTTTTTTTCAGATATGACAATACATTCCCTTCTTGTAACAGAGTTGTTGACAGCAGTGTTCTTTAAGGAATTCAAGGTCAGAGAAATGTAGATCAAAATAATCTGTACCTATTAGTTTTCCTCTAAAGAATTTTTTAAAAATTTTTTTCCAGAAATTTCTGAAATTTTTGTTAAAGTTAATTGAGATTTTACATTACCTATGTGTGCAGTCTCCCCTTACCTAGTTAAGAGCTAACAAAAAAGGTGTATATATTTTTAAATATTTTTTATTTCAAAACTTAGGAGCCAGAAAACCAAATTTCTATAGCCAAGTATAGCTTTGCATTAGCCAAATACAGCCATAAAATTTTCAGTTCATTTTCTCCACATATATCTGCATACTTCTAAAGTTCATTGTAGATTACGGAAATTGATGACATGCACTCAACCTAAATCACCAAGAATTTAAAAGGTAAAGTTTAGATTAAAGCCAAATTCATAAGTAACAATAAAGCATTTTTTTTTTTTCCTGTAAGGTATACTTTATGTGAAAAAGGACTTTAAAACCTTTCCCTTTGTTTAAAGCGCTTAACTGACCAGAACTAATTCACAGAAGCATATGCTGGTGAGCAAGGATAAAGGATTTCAGTTGAATATTCCAGGGAATAATCATGGAGACCTTTAAAATCATAAAACTTTGTATTAACTCAGGCAGAACCAAAGTGTAGAGATTCCAGTGTCATTTTAATATAGGAAACACACACACACACACACATCAGTTTTCGTTTGACAGAGGTAGGTTTTTGGATAAATTCTAATTGATAGGCCCCTGGGTAATGCAAACAGTTAAGCTCTCAATTACTAGTCAGAAGGTTGGCGCTTCACATTCACCCAAAGGCACCTCAGGAGACAGACCTGACTGCCATAGGTCACAGCCTTGAAAACCGTATGCGGCAGTTCTACTCTGCACACACAAGGTCGCCATGAGTTGGAATCGAATTGATGGCTGCTAACAACTAATTGATGGCAGACATGTCATGATAGAAAAACTAAAAGGAAAAAAAAAATCATAATAAAAAATAAAGCAAACAAACTGTTAAATTATTAGAACGAACATGTTTGTTAGCATGTCAAAGATGAAAAGCACATTTCGCATTCAAAGGCTAGATCCTACCTTAGATGTATTAATGATGTCCAAGGATGCATGTAGGACTTGCATTTTGTACAAAAACTCAAATTGTCCAAATAATATTGCTGCCATTTATTTGTAAGCTAAATAGTGGTAAATGTCCACTCAGTGAAACGAAATGGTTTTATATTTTGATAAATCAGTAAATACTAAATAAAAACCAAACTTGTTGCCATTGAGTTCATTCCAATGCAGACCAATTCTATAGGACAGAGTAGAACTGCACCATAGGGTCTCCAAGGCTGTAATTTTTGGGAGCAGAATGCCACATCTTTCTCCTGAGAAGCGGTGATGGGTTAGAACTGCCAGTCTTTTGGTTAACATCAGAGGCCTTAACCACTGCACCCCCAGGGCTCCTCAGATACTATACAGACTATAGTATTTAATGAGCCTGAGGAATGTGTGTAGACCCATTGTAGGCAAACAGATTTCATTTTCTAAAATAGAGAAAAGATGATATAAAACCTTTCTAAACCACAGATTTAGAAACTGGTCAGTTTTAATCTCAGAAAGTACAATAATAAAACAATATGTACCATAGTTAGTGGTCACAAAAGAGTATGTTACAAAAAAATTAGAAACAAATAAAGACAAACAAGTTATCACCTTCTAAGTGTACAAAAGTTTCTCAGAACGAGGATTCTTGGTTTAAGGAGTTCATTCATGTCCCTTATGGGTCCAAAATTTTTATGAGCAAAAGGTACATAGTTTTCATTTTTTATTGAATTAGATTTAATAAACGACTAAAGATTAATGAAAATGAAATGATGGTTAAAAGATAAGATAGGAAAACCTAGTGCATTCAAACGATATACAAAAATAATTAGAAATACATTCCCAAATAAGAGTTGCAGATTAATCAAAAATTATTGTTTGTACCTATTCTCCTAAGTGAAAGCTCAAGGTACTACATTCAGATAGAGTTTTCCAAGAATTTAATTATATGTGCTGTTTTTGTTGTTAGGTGCTGTCGAGTTGGTTTTGAGTCACAGCGATACTATGTACAACAGAACAAAACACTGCCAGGTCATGAGCCATCCTCACCACGATTGCTATGCTTGAGTGCTTGAGTCCATTGTTGCAGCCACTATGTCAGTCCATCTTGATGATGACCTTCTTCTCTTTTGCTGACCCTCAACCTTACCAAGCATGATGGCTTGCTCCAGGGATGCGTCTAGCCTGATGACACGTCCAGTGTACAAGAGACAAAGTCACACCATCCTCCCTTCCAAGGAGGATTTTGGCTGCACTTCTTCCAAGACAGGTTTGTTTATTCTTCTGGCAGTCCATGGTATATTCAATATTCTTCACCAACACCATAATTAAAAGGCATCAATTCTTCTCTGGTCTTCCTTATTCATTATCCAGCTTTTGTATGCATATGAGGCGATTGAAAATACCGAGGCTTAAGTCAGGCACATCTTAGTCTTCAAGGTGACATCTTTGCTTTTTAACACTTTAGAGAAGTCTTTTGCACTAGATTTGCCCAGTGCAATACATCCTTTGATTTCTTCACTGCTGCTTTCATGGACATCCGTACAGATCCAAGTAAAATGAAATCCTTGACAACTTCAGTCTTTTCTCCATTTATCATGACGTTGCTTATTGGTCCAGTTGTGAGGATTTCTGTTTTCTTTGTATTGAGACGCAATCCCTACTGAAGGCTGTAGTTTTCAATCTTCATCAGTAAGTGCTTCAAGTTCTCTTCCCTTTCTGCAGGCATGGCTGTGTCATCTGCATATCACAGGTTGTTAATGGGTCTTCATCCAATTCTTATGTGGCATTCTTCTTCGTATAGTCCGGTTTCTAGGATTATTTGCTCAGCATACAGATTGAAGAAGTATGGTGAACGTATAACCCTACGCACACATTTCCTGATTTTAACCCATGTAGCATCCCTTTGTTCTATTCAAAACGCTGCCTCTTGGTATGTGTACAGGTTCCTCACGAACACAATTAAGTGTCCTGGAATTCACATTCTTCACAATGTTATTCATAATTCCTTATGATCCACAGAGTTGAATGTCTTTTCACAGTAAATAAAACACAAGTAAACATCCTTCTGATATTACACTTACATGTACAAGCCTCTAAAGCCAGGTGATGATAAAGAGCTTCAGAAAACCTAAATATTTCTCTGCAGTCTGTCTAGAGATTATTAGTTCAGAGTGGTAAAAATAATGGAAGCATAAAAAAAAGGAAAACAAAAAGATCTACTATGCAACATGAAACTTGACTTTTGACATCAGTCTCATGAAAGAGTGGAGTCAACTACAGTAAAACTTTGAAAGTCGGAATGTGTACAAAGTGGAAACCTGTCAGAGAAGAAAAAAGAAAAAAATTTTCCCCTAAAATGAGCAATAGAAAAGTGGTAAGAATGCACCCTGTCAAAGGTGAAACACTTGAAAGACCCAGAAAAACAAAGCAGTCCTGTAGAGTCCCGGCTCTCACCGTTTTCACTGTATTTTACTCCTTGTGATAGTGATTATTACATAAAAGCATCACAAATATTTTGATGTCTCAACTGCTTGAAGGAATAGATAATTTCAACAAGCAACTTAAAGAAAAAAGATTCCTTCCTACATTACAAATTGATACGTTATAAAAAGATATTAAGATATTGTCAGTAAAACCAGACTTAGATTGACGTGTCATCCAAAAAAACCTATTGCCGTCTAGTGAGTTCTGACTCATAGTGTCCCTATAGGACAGAGTAGCACTGCCCCATAGGGTTTCCAAGGAGAGGCTAGTCGATTTGAACTGCCGACTTTTTGGTTAGCAGTTGATCTCTTAACCACTGCCCTGTCATAGTTATTATTATTACTTTATCATTTTATCTCACCTGCACACCAAAGCTGGGCAATGAATAAGGAAGGCTGAAGAAGAATTGATGCCTTTGAATTGTGGTGTTGACAAAGAATATTGAATATACAATGGACTGCAAAATAAAGAGCAAATCTATCTTGGAAGAAGTACAACCAGCTCCTTAGAAGCCAGGTTGGTGAGACTTCGTCTCACATACTTTGGTCATGTTATCACCAGGAATCAGTCCCTGGAGAAGGACATCATGCATGGTAGAGGATAAGCGAAAAAGAGGAAGACCCTCAAGGAGATGAATTGATAGAGTGGCTGAAGGATGGGCTCCAGAATAACTGTGATTGTGAGGATTTGATTGTGAGGATGGCACAGACCAGGTAGTGTTTCATTCTGTTGTCCCTGGGGTCACTATGAGTCGGAACCAACTACATTCCACCTAGCAACAACAACACACCAAATATTTTATTAAGTATCATTTTTCCAGTGATCAAAACTTAAGTTTGAAAGTTAAACCTTCAATTGTATTCTTACTTTCTAAAAAATAAAAAGATGATGCCGGGAGTTCTGGCAAAATGGTGCTCTAGGCAGAAGCACCAAACCGTCCCTCCACAGCAAAGATCCGAAAAACTAAGCCGAACAGAGAATACAACAATCCTGAAACCCTAAAACATCAAATGAAGAGATAAAGAAATCAACTAAGCACAAATGGAGTGAGAAAACTGACAGAGAATGGAAAGCGAGGAGAGATTCATGAAGAGGTCCCCTACCAGCTAACACAGCGCAGATCCGCCACCTTGGACTCCTGTCAGAGACCAGCAAACAGGGGGTACGAGAAAGCAGCCCCAAGGAGCGTCCAGCGGCAGACAAACAACCGGTAATTTGTGATATATGCTTTCCAACACCCCACCCTTCTTCACCTCCACTCGGCCTCCTCTGCTTCCCGCAGCCACAATCTCTTGACCAGGAAACACTGGATGCATGGATCCCACACACCCGAATGGGCCGGATCTCTGAGTGCCATTTGTTGGCTGCTGGTGTTGCTTTTTACTGCTTCTTTTGATTTCTTCCTTACCTCTCACCACCTCCCCCTCCTTTCGCTCAAATACCTGGCTTCGTGCGCCATCTTGGCTTCTTCCTGAGGGGCTATGGTGCTCCGTTTGAGTGTAGAGCTGCTTCCCGCTCTGGGCTGCCGTGCTGGTAGGATCCCGGGGCTTTTGTTCCTTTGTTTGTTTTGAATTGTTTGTTTTCTTTTCCTTTTCTTGAGTTGGGAGCCCTTCCAGGCCAGGCCGTGCTGCGTGGCAAGGAGACTTCCCCCGGCTTGCACAGATGTGCAGAGGGATCCCCGAGGGCATTTATTTTTTCATTGGCTTTCTTTTTTTTTCTTCTGTTTTTTGGGGGAACTTTCTTGTTTGTTATTTTTTAAATTGGTTTTGTTTTCTTTTCCCTTTTTTTTCCTTTTTGTCTTTCTTCATTGCTCCGTTTCTCCTCTCTATATCTTCCTTCTCTTTCTGTTCCATGAATACCTGGTGTCGTATACCTCTACGCCTTCTAGCCAGGCTGTACTGCAACACTTGAGAGCGATTTCCCCAGACCTCATACCTGCACCAGTGGGATACCTGGGAACTTTGCAGTTCTTTAACATTTCTGATTTTTATTTATTCATACTTTTAGTTTCTTTTCTTCCGCTTCCCCTTCCTGTTTTTTCTCCATTTCATAGTCTCTCATCTCTCCACTCCACTGGCAAGCTCCCCTAGCATCATTTTTTCTTTGTTTGTATGTTTTTGCCACCTGTTCCTCTCTCCGCTCTCCCGTATCCATCTTAGCTCCACACATAACAATCTCCCCACTGCATCCTGCCTACCTGCACCGTGCACTTGACATCACACCACCAACCAGCACAGGCACGGCCTGCTGGAACCTTCCCTGCACTGATTAGCGACCTGATCTGGTGGCTATAGTAAGTGCCACAAACAACCAGTCCCAGTAACTCCTCTTCAGCTAGACCTGCCTTGCCGTACCATATGTCTGAGTGACAGGCCCTACCAATTGGAGAAGGAGACGAAAAGTATTGTGCCCACAGATAAGCAAACAATGAACACACAGTCAGCCTGCTCAGACATAGTTGAATTTTTTAAAAAAAGGGGGATGAAACAAACAAATCTACAATCAATAAACGAGAAAAATAACTACTGAAAGCCCCAAAGACAGCAGACAATATCAAAACATTTACAAAAACAGGACACGATGGTTCCAGTAGGTATACAAAATAAAACACCAGCTGACCTTCCAGTGGAAGAAAATGCACTAGAACTACCTGATAGGGAATTCAAATCTCTAATACTCAGAATTATCCAAGAGCTGAGGCAAAAAGCTGACAAACATGAGGAAAAAACGGACAAATTCATGGAAAATACAGACAAAAAATCGGAAGAATACAGGAAAATAATGCAGGAACAAAATGCCAAAATAAATTCACAACTAGAAATTATACAAAGACAACAATTAGAAATCCAAAAGATAAACAAGATTTCAGAAATGGAAGGTGTCATAGAAGGGTTGGGAAGCAGATTTGAAATGGTGGAAGGCAGGATCAGTGGAACTGAAGACAAACACTTGGATAAAACTCTGTTTCAGGAAAACTCAGAAAAAAGAACAAATAAAAATGAAGAGACCCTGAGAGTTATGTGGGACACAATCAAAAGCAAAAATTTGTGAGTGATTGGAATTCCAGAACAGGGGCAGAAAACAGAAAACACAGAGAGGATCATTGAAGAAATGCTTACAGAAAACTTCCCCAATATCATGAAAGATGAAAATCTGGCCATCCAAGAAGCTTAATGAACACCATATAGAAGAGACCTCAAAAGAAAATCACCAAGGCATATCATAATCACACTCACCAAAACGAAAGACATACAAAGAATCCTGAGAGCAGCTCATGAAAAACAAGAAGTCACATACAAAGGAGAAACAATAAGACTAAGCTCAGATTATTCGGCAGAAACCAAGCCGGCAAGAAGGCAATGGGATGACATATGTAAAATCTTGAAAGAAAAAAATTGCCAGCCAAGAATAATATACCCTGCAAAACTCTGATTCAAATTTGATGGTGAAATTAGAAAATTTCCTGATAAACAGAAATTAATGGAATATGTAAAAGTCAAACAAAACTTACAAGAATTATTAAAGGGAGTTCTTCGATCTGAGGACCAGCAGCTTCAGCTCACAGGCAGAATCTAGGATGCAGGATCGTACCAGCCAGATACCACTCCAAGAAAAGAACTCTTGAGGACTATCCAAAACCAAAAGAAATACAACAGGGAATCAGAAGAGTTAATCAGTAAATGACAACAACAACAAAACAATAAAAGAGGGAATAAACGGCATAGGTATAGAAAATTCTAATGGAGAGGAAGGCAAGGTGATACCAAGTAATGGTAGACTGCTTTAAACTTAGAAAGATAAGGGTAAAATTCATGGTAACCATAAAGAAAGTTAACAAACATACTCATAAAAAAAAGAGGAAAAACATAAAGTCTCAACAAAAACAAAACCTACAAAAACAAAAGAAATGGAAAAAAAAAATCCACAAACAAAAGTAACTCAGCACAAGGGAGTAGGAAGAACAAAGAAAACTTCAGCCCCACAAAAAAAAAGCACTACAAAATGATAGCAACAAACTCACATCTATCGATAATTACACTGAATGTAAATGGAATCAATGCACCCATAAAGAAACAGAATGTGGCAGAATGAATAAGTAAACAGGATCTATCAATATGCAGTCTACAAGAGAAACACCTTAGCAACAAAGATGTGAATTTATTAAAAGTCAAAGGTTGGAAAAAAATATATCAAGCTAACAGCTACCAAAAAGTGCAGGAGTGGCAATTCTAACCTCAGGTAAAATAGACTTTAAAAGGAAATCCAAAATAAAAGACAAAGAAGGACACTATATAATGATTAAGGGGATGATCCATCATGAAGACATAACCATAATAAACATCTACGCACCAAATGAAAGGGCTCCAAAATACATAAAACAATCTGTAACAACACTGAAAAGAGAAATTGACAGTCACCATAATAGTAGGAGACTTCAACACACCACTCTCAGTAAAGGACAGAACAACTAAGAAGAAACTCAGCAAAGATATAGAAGACCTAAAGGGCACAATCAGGTTACTTGACCTCATAGACATATATACAAAACTCCATCCAACAGCTGCACAGTACACATTCTTTTCCAATGCACATGGAACGTTCTCCAGAATAGACCAAATCTTAGGCACAGAGCAATCCTCAACAAGATCCAAAATGACGAGATCATTCAAAGTACCATCTCTGACCACAATGCCATCAAGGTAGAAATTAAAAACAGAAAGAGCAAGGGAAAAAAAATCAATTACAAGGAAACTGAATAATACCCTGCTTACCCATCACTAAGTAATAGAAGAAATCAGAGATGGAATAAAAAAATTCCTAGAATCAAATGAGAATGAAAACCCATCATACCAAAACTTTTGGGATGCAGCAAAGGCAGTCCTCAGGTGACAATTTATAGCAATAGATGCATATATCAAAAAAGAAGAAAGGGACAAAATCAAAACATTAACTACAGAACTCCAACAAATAGAAAGACAACAGCAAAAAAACCCCACAACCACTTGAAGAAAGGAAATAGTAAAGATCAGTGCAGAAATAAATGAAAGAGAGAACAGAAAAACAATAGAAAGAATCAACAAAATGAAAAGTTGGTTCTTTGAAAGAATCAGCAAAATCGACAAACCACTGGCCAGACTGACAAAAGAAAAACAGGAGAGGACACAAATAACCCAAATAAGAAATGAAATGGGGGACATTACAACATACCCAACTGAGATTAAAGGGATTATAACAGAATATTATGAAAAACTAAACTCCAAGAAACTAGAAAACCTACAGAAAATGGATAAACTTCTAGAAACACACAGCCTATCCAAACTACAACAAAGTAATGCTGAAAATCTGAACAGACCCATAACAAGAGAAGAGATTGAAAAGGTAATAAACAAACTCCCAACCAAAAAAAGCACTGGCCCAGATGGTTTCACTGGATAATTCTACAAAACATTTACAGAAGAGCTTGTACCAGTACTACTCAAGCTATTTCAGAGCATAGAAGAGGAAGCAACACTTCCAAATTCATTGTATGAAGCCAGCATAATGCTGATACCAAAATGAGGCAAAGACATCACAAAAAAAGAAAATTACAGACCAATGTCTCTCATGAGTATAGATGCAAAAATTCTGAACAAAATTCTAGCCAATAGAATTCAGCATCATATCAAAATATAATACACATGACCAAGTAGGATTCATACCAGGTATGCAAGGATGGTTCAACATTAGAAAAACAATCAGTGTAATCCACCACATAAATAAAAGGAAAGAAAAGAATCACATGATCATCTCAATTGACGCAGAAAAGGCATTTGTCAAAGTCTAACATCCATTTCTGATAAAAACTCTCAATGAAATAGGTATAGAAGGGAAATTCCTCAACATAATAAGGGGCATCTATGCAAAACCAATGGTCAACTTCATTCTTAATGGAGAGAGGCTGAAAACATTCCCCCTCGAAAACAGGAACAAGACAAGGATGCCCTTCTTCACCACTCCATTTTAACATTGTGCTGGAAGTTCTAGCTAGAGAAATAAGGCAAGAAAAAGAAATAAAGGGCATCCAAATTGGTAAGAAAGAAGTTAAACTGTCCCTGTTTGGAGATGATATGATACTATACGTAGAAAACCCTAAAGACTCCATGAAAAATCTACTGGAACTTATAGAAAGATTCAGCAGAGTAGCAGGATACAAGATAAACATTCAAAAATCAGTTGGATTCCTATACATCAATAAGGAAAACGATGAAAAGGAAATCAGGAAAACAATACCATTTTCAATAGCCCCTAAAAAGATAAAATACTTAGGAATAAATCTGACCAGGGATGTAAAAGACCTACACAAAGAAAACTACAAAACACTACTGCATGAAACCCAAAGGGATCTACATAAATGGAAAAACATACCATGCTCATGGATAGGCAGACTCAACATTGTGAAAATGACAATTCTACCCAAAGCAAATGACAAATACAGTGCAATTCTGATCCAAATACCAACAACATTTTTCAAAGAGATGGAAAAACTAATCATTAACTTTATATGGAAAGGGAAGAAGCCCCGAATAAGTAAAGCACTACTGAAGAAGAATAAAGTTGGAGGACTCATAGTACCTGACTTCAGAACCTACTATACAGCTACAGTAGTCAAAACAGCCTGGTGCTGGTACAACGACTGATACTTCGACCAATGGAACAGAACTGAGAACCCAGATGTAAATCCATCCACCTAAGGTCACCTGATCTTCGACAAGGGCCCAAAGTCCATCAAATGGGATAAAAACAGTCTTTTTAACAAATAGTGCTGGCAAAACTTGATATCCATCTGCAAAAAAATGAAACAGAACCCATACCTCACGCCATATACAAAAACTACTTCAAAATGGATCAAAGACCTGAACTGAATATAAAGCCTAAATCTATAAAGTTCATAGAAGAAAAAATAGGACCACTACTACAGATCTTAATACGTGGCATTAACAGGATACAAACCATAACCATCAACACACAAACCCCAACAGATAAACTAGATAACTGGGATCTTCTAAAAATCAAACATCTATGCTCTTCAAAAGACTTCACCAAAAGATTAAAAAGAGAACCTACAGACTGGGAAAAAATTTTTGGGCAGTACAAGTCAGACAAAGGTCTAATCTCCATAATCTATAAGAAAATCCAACACCTCTACAATGAAAATACAAACAATCCTATTAAAAAATGAGCAAAGGAAATGAACAGACCTTTCACAAAAGTAGAGATTGAAATGGCCAACAGACACATGAGGAAATGCTCCCAATCACCAGCCATTAGAGAAATACAAATTAAAACCACAATGAGATACCATCTCACCCTGGCTTTATTTGCACGAATCAAAAACAGTGGAAATAGCAAATGTTGGAGGGGCTGCGGGGAGATTGGAACTTTTATGCACTGCTGGTGGGAAAACAAAATGATTCAGCCATTTTGGAAAATGATATGGCACCTCCTCAGAAAGCTAGAAATAGACATAGCATTCGATCCAGCAATTCCACTCTTAGGAATATATCCTAGAGAAATAAGAGTTGTCACTCAAATAGGCATATGCACACCTATGTTCATGGCAGTATTGTTCACAGTAGCAAAACAATGGAAACAACCTAGATGCCCATCAACAGAAGAATGGATAAACAAACTATGGTACATACACACAATGGAGTACTATGCAACGAGAAAGAACAACAATGAATCTGTGAAACATCTCATAACATGGATGAAACTGGAGGACATGAGGCTGAGTGAAATTAGTCAATCACAAAAGGACAAATATTGTATGCGACCTCTATCACGAAAACCCATGAAAAAGTTCACACACAAAATGTAACAATCTTTGTTGGTTACCAGGGATGGGAGGGGTGGGGGGAAATACTAAATAGGCAATAGATAAGTGGTGTCTTGGGTGAAGGGTGGGACAGTACACAATACGGGGGAAACTAGCACAACTTGTACAAAGAAAGTTCATGGAAGCCCCATAGACACATCCAAACTCACTGAGGGACTGAATTGCTGGGCAGAGGGCTGTGGGGATCATGTTCTCAGGGAACATCTAGCTCAATTGGCATGACACAGCTTATAAAGACAATGCTCTACATTCTACCTTGGTGAGTAGTGTCTGGGGTCTTCAAAGCCTGAGAGCGGCCATCTAAGATACTCCACTTTTCTCATCCCTTCGGGAGCAAGGGAGAATGAAGAGAACAGGATACAAGGCAAAGATTAGTCTGAAGGACAAATGGTCCACAGCTACCAAGGCCTCCACTGGACTGAGTCCAGTACAGCTAGATGGTGCCCGGCTACCACCACTGACTGCTCTGACCAGGATCCCAACAGAGGGTTCTGGACAGAGCTGGAGAAGGATGTAGAACATAATTCTAACTCACAAAAAAAAAGACCAGATTTACTGGCCTAAAGGAGACTGGAGAAACCCCGAGAGTATGGCCCCGAGACACCCTTTTAGCTCAGTGGTGAAGTTACCTCCGAGGTTCAGTGTTCAGCCTGGGAGTGGACAGCCCCGTAAAAGCAAATGACACTAACGAGGTACAGGAGTCCAGTGACAAGATTCAGAAGGCAGAAGGGGACAAGGAAGCTGGTGATAGGGAACCCAAGGTTGAGTAAGGATATTGTTGATGTGTTGTGAGATTGTTAACCATTGCCATAGGGCAACATGTGTCCTAATTGTTAAATGAGAAACTATTTTGTTCTGTAAGCCTTCATCTTAAGGGAGAATAACAGCACAATTGGAAGAGCGTAGTTAATGTCACTGAACTGTGCATATAGAAATTTTTGAAATGATGTATGTTTGGCTATGTGTATTTTCACCAAAATAAAAGGTTGAGAAGTTAGAAGGTTGACATGTTGTGGGGTTGTTAACCAATGTCATAAAACAATATGTTACTACTGTTTCATGAGAAACTATTTTTTTCTGTAAGCCTTCACCTGAAGTACAATTAAAAAAAAAAAAAAGATGATGCTAAGTTGTATATATTGCTTAGACAATCTGACATTATCAATAGATAGACAGACAGACAGATAGATAGATAGATGTTTGGCTAAAAACTTAGTCTTATACTCAATTTTTAGCTAACTTTATATTAATATGGTTAGTTCCTGGCAAAAAGACAAATTGTTAGCAAATAATTTGTTGATAAGAGGATGTTTTCAAATTTAAAATGGATTTCAAAACTTAAAACTTAGCTTATACATAGGTGAAGCATAAGTATCAAATAAATATTAATCTAATAAGTCAAATAGCATTTGTGTTGCCAGGTATTTTATAAGTGTATAAAAATATTATGTGCTCTTATTTTGTTCAGGACAATGATAATCCGTGTTGGAATCACACACATGCACACACATGCATACACAGCTAGGTTATAAACAAGAGACCCGGATCTATCTCAGTTGTTCTACACCAGTCATGCAATGGAGAAAACACCACAATATCCGTTAGCTTTAGTTTCTTCATAAATAAAAAGAGCAGAATATAACTCCCATTTAGTTTATATAACTAAGTCATGACCATTGTAAGTATTTATCCTCTATGACACAATTCAGTCACCATTTTCTCCAGAATGTATTTACATTCTTTTGAAATTTAGATTAAATGATCTGCACTCAGCCTATTTTTAACACTGCCCTTATTATAATGCAATGACAGCTTTGGTTGCCCCAGTATCATTCACATTTCCCAGTAAGATGTGGTAAATTAAACAATAAACAACTTTTTGGTGAAAGTATGTCTTAACGTTGAACATGTAAAAACAAGGTTGTATTTCGAATATTTTAAAATAGCATAGAATGTGGTTTCTGGAGTCTGGGTCTCATAAATTATTCCAAGACATCACCTCTAATACCAGACTCACCTCACTTTTCCAGTGTAGTCATAAATAAGCTCAAGTTGTCAGATTACCGAGATCTTGGTTGTCTGATAAAATTAATTCTTTTTCCCAGCTTCTTATTATAGACTTTACACCAAGTAGGTGCTATAATGCAGCTGGCTGATTGACAAATAGTAAAGCTTAGCATGATAGCAATGATTTATTATACATATACTTGTGCTTTTCCATCTTTCTTAAGATATCCATGTGCTCTTTCCTGTTGAAATCCATTCTCCAGGTTTGCTTTCTGCAAAATCTGCTATAGTTCTTTGTCTATCTGAGAAGAGATTAAATTAATGACAAATTATACAACACCATCATACAGAGCTATTTGATACTGTTTCTTTTGATATTCAAGGTATTTTACTTACAATTTTGCTTTCTAACTGGGGGCAAATCATTTTATAAAACCTGTCATGCTCATTTTCACCCATCAACCAATAAAACTATTGTTAAAAATAATTCATATATGATTATATATGTTGTTGTTGGGTGCCTTTGAGTTGGTTCTGACTCATAGCAATACTATGTACAACAGAATGAAACACTACCCAGTCCTGCATCATCCTCACAATGGTTGTTATGCTTGAGCCCATTGTTGCAGCCACTGTGTAATTCCATCTCGTTGAGGGTCTTCTTCTCTTCCCTGACCTACTTTACCAAGCATGATGTCCTTCTCCAGGGACTGATCTCTCCTGATAACCTGTCCAAAGTACGTGAGATGAAATCTAGCCATCCTTGTTTCTAAGGAACATTCTGGTTTTACTTCTTCAAAGACAAATTTGTTCATTCTTTTGGCAGTCCATGGTATATTCAATATTCTTCGCCAACGCCACAATTCAAAGGCATCAATTCTTCTTCAGTCTTCCTTATTGGTAGTCCAGATTTCGCATGCATACGAGCAATTGAAAACACCATGGCTCGGGTCAGGTGCGCCTTAGTCTTCAAGGTGACATCTTTGCTTTTCAACACTTTACAGAGGTCTTTTGCAACAGATTTGTCCAATGCAATGCATCTTTTTTATTTCTTGACTGCTGCTTCCGTGAGTGTTGATTGCAGATCCAATTAAAATGAAATCCTTGACAACTTCAATCTTTTCTCCATTTATCATGATGTTGCTTATTGGTCTAGTTGTGTGGATTTTGGTTTTTTTTATGTTGAGGTGTAATTCATACTGAACCCTGTGGTCTTTGACTTTATCGGTAAGTGCTCCAAGTCCTCTTCACTTTCAGCAAGCAAAGTTGTGTTATCTGCATATCGTAGGTTATTAATGAGTCTTCCCCCAAGCCTGATACTGCTTTCTTCTTCATATAG
Organism: Dugong dugon; assembly: GCA_030035585.1. Lineage (NCBI taxonomy): Eukaryota > Metazoa > Chordata > Mammalia > Sirenia > Dugongidae > Dugong > Dugong dugon. Next base: position 34,324,026 of record CM057460.1, on the reverse strand, counting down.
TCCAGCTTCTTGGATTAATTGCTCAGTATACGGATTGAGTAAGCATGGTGAAAGGATTCAACCCTGACACATATCCTGAGGGACATCATTGCTGATGTCAGATAGATCCTGGCTGAAAGCAAAGAATACCAGAAAGGTGTTTGCCTGTGTTTTATTGACAATAAGACATTTGATTATGTGGATCATAACAAATTATGGATAACATTGTGAATAACGGGAATTCCAGAACACTTAATTGTGCTTATGAGGAAAGTGTACATAGATCAAGAGGCAGTCGTTCAAACAGAACAGGGGGATACTCCTTAGATTAAAGTCAGGAAAGGTGTGCGTCAAGTTTGTAGCCTTTCACTGTACTTATTCAATCTGTATGCTGAGCAAATAATCTGAGAAGCTGGACTATATAATATATATAATACATGTACATATATTTATATATATATATATATATATATATAAATTATATAATAGATAGATACAGAGAGATAGCTGCTGTCAAGTTGACCCTGACTCAGGGCAACCTTATGTACAACAGAACAAAATGTTACCCAGTCCTGACTCATCTCCACTATCACAGGCATGTTCGAGTTCATCCTCACAACTATTATGCCAGTCCTCCTCACTGAGAGTCTCCTTTGCCCTTGCTGGCCCTCTGCTTCACCAAACAAGATGTCCTCTTTCAGTGATTGATCACTCCTGATTATGTATCAAAAGCAAGAGAGTTGAACAATGCTCTGTTGCGATCTATAAGGTTTTCTTCGGCTATTTTCTGGAAGTAGATTGGCAGGACTTTTTTCCTAATCTGTCTTAGTTTGAATGTTCCACTGAAACCTGTCTACCATGAGTGACCCTCTCGTATTTGAAATATCGGTAACATATCTTCCAGTTTTATAGCAACACAAACACCACCACAGTATAACAAGCTGACAGATGAGTGGTGCCTTAATTTTATATCATATATACAGATATAGTAAATTCCTTAGGGAGGACATGGTACCTTTATGTAAAAATGACAGGATCTACAAACAATAAAAAACATTATGTATTCATTGTAAATAAGACTTTGTTCAAAATTATTCAAATAAATATATCATTCACCTTAAATAATTAAAATTAAGCAGAGACTATTATCTACCATGTTTTGAGTGATCAGTGTTACATACTAGTGAACTAATTATTTTAGATTTTTCTCACAATTTTCCCTTTAACTTTTTGTTATAATTCAGTGTTTTTTTTTAATTTAAAATACTACCTGGATAAGAAATTAAGACGCAACTATATGCTGTTTACTGGAGACATAATTTAGATTCAAATATTGAAAGTAATTGAATATAAAAGAAAGGAACAATATATGTCATGCAAATAGCAACCATGAGATAGCTGCAGTGGCTATATTGATATAAGAAAAGAATAGATTTTACAACAAAAATACATTACTACGTATTAATGAGGCTCAATCCATTAAGAAGATATAATAACTGCCAATCCATTAAGAAGATATAATAACTATCAATAAATGTGCACACAAAAGCAGAGCCCAAAAATTAAGCAATACAAAATAAAGAATTGTAAAGAATGTAGACAATTCAACAATATTAGTTAAGAGTCCAATACTCCACTTTCAATAACGAATAGACCAACTAGGCAGGAGATTAGGAAGGTAACTGAAAACTTGAATGCAGTGTAAAGCATTGAAAACTACTGGACATCTATAGAACAGTCCACCAAGAAACAGCATAATACATCTTCTTTTCAAGTGCACATCAACCATTCTCCAGAATAGACTATATTCTAGGCCATAAAGCAATCCTCAATAAATTTAAGGGATTAAAGTCATACAAGGTATGTTATCTGATCATGATGGTATTCAAATAGAAATCAACGACAGATGAAAATTGGTAGCATTTACAAATATGCAGAAAGTAAACTACACATTAGTAAGTGACCAAAGAAGAATTCACATAGGATATTAGAAAATGCCTTGAAATAAATGAAACAAAAACACGATATAGTAATATGTATGGGATACAACTAAAGCTGTGCTCAGGGGGAAATTTATACCTACAATGCTGACATTAAAAAAGAAGAATAGTATCTAATTAATAACCTAACCTTCTATCTTAAGACACTAAACAATAAGAACAAACTACAGTGAAAGCAAACAAAGGAAAGGAAATAGTAAATAACAGAATGGAAATAAATGAAGTAAAAAAAAAAAATAAGGAAAGAGCATAAATGTAAGAAAAACCCTATAAACTCAATAATAAAAAGACAAATATTCCAGTTAAAAAATTGGGCACAGGATCTGAATAGACATTTCTGTAAAGAAGGTATACAATTGTATGACAAATACATGAATAAATGCTCAGCGCTATTATTCATTAAATCAAAAAAATTCAAACTCTTTGCTGTTGAGTTGATTCCGATTCATAGTGACCCTATAGGACAGAATAGAACTGCCCCATAGGGTTTCTGAGGAGGGGCTGGTGGATTCTTACTTCTGAGCTTTTGGTTAGCAGCTGAGCTCTTAACCACTGCACCACCAGGGCTCCTATTATTCATTAGGATAATGAGATACCACTTCACACCCACTGGGATGAAAATAATAAAAAAAGATAATAAGAAGTGTTGGTGAGTTATATGGAGAAATTGGAACCTTCAGATATCGCTGATGGGATTGTAATACGGTGCAGATGTATTGGAGAAAGTTTGGCATTCCTAAAAATAGTAAACATGGAGTTATCTTTAGAGCTAGAAAATCTACTCCTAGGTATGATCCCAACAGAAATGAAAACATATAGCCACATAATAACTTGTGTACAAATGTCTATAGCAGTATTATTCATAATAACCAAGAGGCGTAAGCAACCCAGATGTCCAACAAATGATAAATTGGTACTTATTTACATAAAATATGGTATATCCATAATATGGAATATCATTCAGCAGTAAAAATAAATGAAGTACTGATACATGCTACTTCATGGATGAACCTTGAAAGCATTAGTGCAAAGATCAAGAAGTTAGTCACAAAATACCTCATTCTGTATGATTCCATTTATAGTAAATGTCCAGAATAGAAAAATTTGTAAAGATAGAAAGTAGATTAGTGGTTGCCTTGGGCTGGAGGTAGGGTAATGGGAAGACACTGCTAAATTGGTTGGTTTGTAAATTTGAGTAATAGTCATATTAACTGGTTTTACAATTCATAAAGAGATTTTAACATTAACAGTGGTCATTGTTCCAGAGTATGTCAGTAAATATACTAAAACCACTGAATTATACAGTTTAAAATAATGAATTTTATGGTGTGAGAATTATATTTCAATAAGTTTGATAAAGATCTCATTAGATGTGAATTAAATTCTCAGTAATACTTATGAAGAAAGGATGGTAAACAACTATGATACAATCTGGGATATCATTGTTACCAATATTAAGAAACTGTACCAGGGAGTGGCCAACTAAGATTCTTTTCCTCAATCACACAACACTACCCAATCCCCAATCTATCCTCACTATCCTTTTCCTTTACTTTACACTCAGGAAACACTGTTCTTATATGCATTTAATGTAATATATTTTTGTTAATGTTAAGTATCCCCTTACAAATTCAGATTTTTCTAAAAAGGAGAATTGACTTACTATTCTAATTATCTTTCTGAATACCACATATAACTAAAGAAATCAATGGACCTAATTGTCATGTTTCTGTGTCCATGCATGTGTGTATTCATAATATATTCATAAGTATACACATACTATATCATATTTTAGAGTCATTCTCTAATCACTATTATTTTCAACCCAGTCTTAGTAGTTACACACAATTCAATAAGTCACACATGTTTTTATTTCTTTACAAAACTAAATAATATTTTTTACATTAAATCAAAATTGGTAATTATCTGAACTTTACTATTTGTTTGTTCAGAGATCATTCAAAGCCACTGCACCTTCATTTCTGGTGGAAGGAAAAGAAAATACAGTAAAATTTGCAAAAGCTGGAACCTCTGTAAGGCAGAAACCTGAGAGAGAAAGAAAACTCAAATATCTTCTACAAAAATGAACGATAGAAAAGTAGTAAGTTGCCCCCTGTCAAAGGCAGAAAATTTGCAAGTCCCAGGAAAAAAAAAAACAAGACAATTTCACTGAGTTCCGGCTCTCACAAGTTTCACTGCATATAGCAAAACTTTCCAGGCAACTGCTGATACGTTGATGTATTACCAGGAGGACAGTCTAGAATTTAAGATGTGAAACATTCTATAGTTTTTAATATATCCTTCTTTTGACACTGAAATCTGAAACCGTGACAGCTATTACCATAGTAAGAAAAATATTTTAAAAGATTTTGTTTACCCTAAATGTAACATTACATTATATTAAATTGACTATTATGTCCCAAATATTTTACATTATTAAGTGTCTTAGTTATCTAGTCCTGCTATAATTGAAATACCAAGAGTGCATGGCTTTAACAAAGAGAAATTTATTTTCTCACAGTCTAGTCGGAAACCTTGGTGGTGTAGTGGTTAAAATCTATGGTTGCTAACCAAAAGTTCAGCAGTTCGAATCCACCAGGCGCTCCTTGGAAACTTCATGGGGGCAGTTCTACTCTGTCTTTTAGGATCAGTATGAGTCAGAATCGACTCAATGGCAATGAGTTTGGTTTGGTTTGGTTACTAGACTAGAAGTTCAAATTCAGAATGTCATCTACAGGGGAGGGCTTTCTCCCTCTGTAGGCTCTGGAGGAAGGTCCTTCCCATTAATCTTCCCCTTGACTAAGAGCTTCTCCTAGCAGAAACCCCGGGTCCAAAGGACGCACCCTGCTCCCGGCACTGCTTTCTTGGTGGTATGAGGTCCTCCCCATTCTCTGCTTTCTTCCCTTTCCTTTTATCTCTTGTGAGATTAAAAAGTGGTGCAGGACACATCCCAGGGAAACTCCCTTTACACTGGATCAGGGATTTGAGCTGAGTAAGGGTGTTACATCCCACCCTAATCCTCTTTGACATAATCTAATTTGCCTCATTAACCATATGCAGAGATGAGGATTTAAAACACATAGCAAAATTACCATCACAAAATGGAGGACAACCACACAATACTCGGAATCATGGCCAAACCAAGTTGACACATATTTTTGATGGACACAATTCAATCCATGACATTAAGAAAAAGAAATAAGGTTGTAAAAAAAGTTAAAAGAAAAAAAAAAAAGCTTAACATTGTTTATTTAATAAACAAAGCACATTGCCAAAATTAAGGAAACAGTTTTGACAATTTACTATTTAATCATATTGACTCTTATAAAAAATATTTCAAAGTATACAGAACATAATAGAAATGTTCTTTGCCAAAACTTTACTTTTTTATCACTCTCAGTGCATTTTTTATAAGTGCTTAGGAAATGGAAGATTATATGCCATGTAATTGCAAATAAATAATTTTATGCAATAAGAGAATAATCACATCAAATGCATTACCTAAGGATTACTGTTGCTAGAGCTTCTCAAAATCTACATGGGATCATAATCCACTGACCTTAAAGTAAAGTTGTGTCTTTATATGATATATTGCCACCTAGCTCACCGCCTAGGTATTAAATCTCTCTATATACAGTATATAGTATATATCCACCACTCTAACGTCAGTTTGTCGTACTTCAGTGGCTTGCGTGTTACTGTGGTGTTGGAATCTATGCCACCAGTATTTCAAATACCAGCAGGCTCACCTAGGGTGAAGAGCTTTCAGCAGAGCTTCCAGACTAAGAAAGTCTAGAAAGAAGGACCTGGTGGTCTACTTCAGAAAAAAAAAAAATATATATATGTCAGTGAAAATCTTATGAATAGCAGTGGAACATTCTCTGATATAGTGCCAGAAGATGAGCCCCTCAGCTTGGAAGGCACTCAAAATACCACTGGGGAAGAGTTGACCTCAATAATTTAAATGAGGTCAAGCTTTCGGGACCTTTATGTACTGATGTGGCTTGACTCAAAATGACAAGAAGCAGCTGTAAGCATCCATTAATTATCAGAAAATAGAGTGTATGAAGTATGAATCTAGGAAAATTGGAAGTTGTCAAAAATGAAATGGAAGGCATTAACACAGATTGTTTTATTTAAATAATTTTATTACCTATAATGTCACAATTTTTTAAGTTCTACTAGACATATCATTACAAATGCAAAATTAAAATAAAAAATAATTCTACTTCATTTATTAATCCTTTTTCTTACTGTGTTATTAGTTCCAGGTAATATGTTAGTCAATAGTAATTGAGAAAAAATAACATATTCATAAGTAGTCAAAATATTAATAAAAAGACAATCTAAAATACAAGAAAAGTCATGCATTGAAAAGTCTAGGGTTGTGTGTTTCAATCCCTGTTTCACTGATGTGGGGGTAAGCTGCATGATGAATACCTTGAGGCTTTGCTGCCGTATTCAAGGTTTTCCCTATGCAGTCATCCTAAACACCATCAAACTTCATGCCAGGGTAAGCATTTTCCTAGTTTTAGAAATGAAAGTGCAGAGCAACAAAGTGAATTTCTCAAGGCTGACTGACAAGTTAATAGTAGAATCAGGAATGCAAAACAGTTTTGTACTCCATCCCAGTAGATGACTCTCTTCACTAAAAATTGTGACTATACATAGATAATGCTCATATATTTTTTCCAGCAAGACTAGAATAGGATATTCATTTCAAATCCCTTTGAGAAGTCACAGCAATGATGAGTTCCCTGTTAGACCACCCTACCTTAAATCTTCCATGTTGGCATATTCGCTTTGCTTGGTAAATAGAGGTATGGCATACCGTAGCAATGGTTTAAACTAGTGCGATCAGTCTTACGCTTCCTGTTAGAGAACACTGGATTGCAACACACTAGGGCTTCTGTTAACAACTAGAAAAGCACGTGAAATTACCAAAAAAAAAAAAAAAATCTTATTTTAAAAGCAACAAAGAGATAAAGGAGCAAGGAAAATTCAATAGAGTAAAATTCCAGAGAGGAAAGAACCATTCTGGGTTCAGCCTAGGAAGAAAGAGTGTCTCGAGGAAGTATTTAGCTGATATATAGCATGGAGGTGAAAAAAATAAAATAAAATAAGAATTTACATGCTTTTGAAGGGTACATATGACCTTTACCAAAATTGTTTACTTTCTTAGTAATACAGAAATTCTTAACAAATGCAAAATATTGAAATCATTTAAAGTATGTTCTCTGAACATAATAAAATTAAGCTTGAAAAGTCTTAACTATCAGTGAGAAGGAGGAAGACCCTCAACAAGATGGACTGAAACAGTGGCTGCAGTAATGGGTTCAAGCATAACAACGATTGTGAGGGTGGTGCAAGACTGGGCTATGTTTCCTTCTCTTGTACATAGGGTCGAAATGAGTCAAAACTGACTCGACAGCACCTAGCAACAACAATCTGGAAAATAAACTGTACTTTTAAATCAAACATAGTTCAAAAAAAGTAATCCAATTAAAATTGAAATTGAACTTGCACATTTATGCTAGAAAATCTATGTCCTTTTGGAAGATCTATCATCAAATATAGAGACGAAATTATGTAGTTTGTACTACATAGGTATTTTATATGGATGATTTCTAAATAATATTATTTGTATAAATAAAAATATAATTTATGGAACAAACAGGAAAAAAAAAAGACATTTAATCCTCAATTCAGAATCCTCATATATGTACACGGACATAAAAGCTTCATTTATAATAATCTCAAAACAATGTTTTAAATAAAAATATGTAACTGACATGGAATTAAATGATTTCTTTTTTAGCAGACATATTGATACTTTTGAAATTAAGTGTTGTCCTAGGTTTCATATTTTTCTTGAACACTTTACGCTCAGTGGCACCCAACAACAAAAACAACCACAATATAAAATTATTTAAATGTGTGGCCTTTTTTCAAGTAATCTGAGGACATTTTTGTTGTCATTAGTTGCCATCAAGTCAGTCATGTGGACACCATGTGTGCAGAGTAGAGCTGCTCCACAGTGTTTTTAAGGCTGTGACCTTTTGAAAGCAGATCACAGCAGCCAGGCCTGTCTTCTAAGGCACATCTGGGTGGGTTCAGACTGCCAACCTATTGGTTAGTAGTTGAAAGCTTAACTATTTGTGTCACCTAGGGACTCCTACGAGTTGGAATCATTAGTTTGGGAGGGACTCCTAAAATACTAATAAGATTATCTTATTTGTAACACAAATCACTCCTATTCTATTCTCTTGAAGCATTGATCTCATTATTACTGAATAAATGTAAGGTTTGCTTCTCATTTATATATAACTGAATAATAGTAGATTTTTAAATCTTTGAGAAAATTTATGACATTATGCATGTATATACACAGATGTATATCTGTATATGCATGTTTATGTGTATACATGTTCCCTGTTTCTATCATATTTTGCAGATAAAAGTAACCAATATGTTATTTTCGTAAAATTAGGTGAATGAGGGCTTAACTAGGCCAAAATTTAGCTTTCATACAGATAATTTGTCTTTAGCACGCTCATATATTATGAAACCTGTATACCTATTCATTTACTTTTGTATCTATGCTTATATATGAGCATGCAATATGTTCATATATGCATAAATATATATGTATGTAAATATGAACATTTGCTAGAAATGTATTCCAAAATATCATCACACATTTCTTTAAAAAATAAAGAAGTTAGCTCAATTTGACTCTTAGAAAACAAAAATGGATTGGAAGAATGAAAATATGTTTGCATTTGGAGATAAATTATTATCTTAAAATGCCTAACTTCCTAGGGATATTTACATTTTTATATTTTATATTTTAAAGATAGCTCAAATCAATGACACTCCAGTAGCAAAGAGCACCCATAGCTCTCAGATCTTGGTTTCTAATATCATTCTCCAGTAAAAAGAAACAGGACTCCTGGATGAAATGTCTGTATCTAGGACAGGGGCAGGGAATATTCAAATGACACTGGAACATCTTCTAGTGTGAGAAAGTAAGGAACACACACACATAAACACACACACACACACATACACACACACACACAGATGAGGGAATGTCCAAATGATACAGGATCCAACTGAAAGAGCTGCAACAATTTGAGGAACTAACTAAAGTAGCATTATATTATAACCCAAAGTATCAAATAAGTGTCGGCAAATCCACACTGACATAAATGACTGACTACATAAACAAATGGGGAGAATAGACAAATATCCCATATAGAAAAATTTAAAACCATTTATGTAGCTACTTTGCCCTTAAAGAGGTGGAGCATAACTTCTCACTCCTTAAGCATGGAATGTGCATACTACTTTCTCACAAGAGTACAGTATGGAAAAGTTGGGGTAACTTTATAGTATAGAAACCTGCCAAACACTTCCTCAAATCAGGTGATCAAGATTAGCATCAGTAGTGATAAGTCATGTTGATAGTATGTACCCTTGATACACTGTGATGAGACTGGACTTTACTTCTGTGATCTTCCGCACAAAACACATCACCCTAATTAAATCATAAGAAGAACGTCAGACAAATCCTAGCTTAGGAACATTCTTCAAGGCAACTGACCAGTACTCCTCAAGACTGCTGAGGTCATCGTAAACAAAGAACGTGAGAGAACTGAGACAGCCAAAAGGGACCCTAGGAGACATGATTACTACATGTGATGTGGTGTCCTGGATGGAATCCTGAAACAGGAAAAAAAGGGCATTAAGGAGAGATTGAAGAAATCTGAATTAAGTATGGGCTTTACTTAATAGTAATGGATCAATACTAATTGTGACAAATTCACTATACTAAATGTGAGATGTTAATAGGGGAAACTGGATGACGGGTGTAGGGAGACTCCCTGTAGCAACTTTACAATCAATCTATAAATTTAAAACCATTGTGAAATAAAAAAGTTCATTTAAAAATTACTTAAATTTTTACAAGAAAAATTGTACACATACGCTTTAAGAAGAAAAGAGAATCTTCTTGTCTGTGTACGTATGTAATAATTTGGAATACGTTTTAGCAAATATTCACTCACTTTTTCAAATGCACCCTTCCCCACAGATTACAGGCTTGTCACGTGACTTTCTTTGGCCAATGGTATGTGAACAGTTCTGGTTCTTGTACAATTTGGCTTGTCCTCTTTGGCTTCTGTGTCCACAACAAGAGTAATATGCCCCACGTAGTGCTTGTGCAAAGGAATGTGCACACATGTGGAGTAGATGAACCTTTCTCAAAGCCCAGAGGCAAGTTTAGCTGCCAGAAGTTTGCTGGAATACTGACTCAGTTGTTCACAGACAGATGAATGAGGAAATGTAATACTGGCTGTTACTGTTTTGGGGGTGGTTTCTTATCAAATTATTGAATCAGTAGCTGAATAATAAAATGTGTCATTCAGATAATCTCATGGATGGTGATTGCTCCCTGCTGTAGTAGAAAGCACATCTTTATTTATTAATTTCTTCTTGTGTTCAGTGTCCCCAAACAACATATAAATCAGACTTCTAGAGAAGTAAAATTTCTGAAATTTGGAAAATGGTTAGGGAAATGCATATACCATATTGACTAGTATTCAAGAAATAAGAAAAAAAAAAAAAACATGCTGCAGAACTGCTTTCGATTATAATCTTTTCTTTAGGGAATAATTTTAGTTCAACACAGTTCTGTGATTCTTCACAATTTTAAGGAGCAGTTCCAGTCCAATCTTATGGGAATGCCATTTATGAAATTGTGCAGGTCAATGAATTAGGAATGATGAACTGTGTTCATATATTCAGATGCTGTCTCAGTGTTTTTGTGAAAATGGAAACGTTTTGCTGAAAACTACTAAAATTATTAAAAGAAAATTTATACAGCATGAGCACTAAATAAAATACTACTTGAATGTGTGAATAATATATACATTTATTCTTTAAATACATGGTGTGTATTCATGATACTTTTTTGTGCATAAACACATTATGCATATAAAACATACAGACACACAGATACATACAGACAAAGTATTCATCATGCAGCTTACCCCCACATCAATGAAACAGGCACTTAAACATACAACCCTAGACTTTTCAATGCATGACTTTTCTTGTATTTTAGATTGACTTTTTATTAATATTTTGACTACTTATGAATATAACTAATGTTTTCTCAATTATGATTGACTAACATATTACCTGGAACTAATAAAACGGCAAGAAAAAGGATTAATAAATGAAGTGGAATTATTTTTGTTTTATTTTAATTTTACATTTGCAAAGCTATGTCCAGTAAAACTTTAAATATTGTGACATTATAGGTAATAAAATTATTTAAATAAAACAAATAATCTGTGTTTTTAATCTCTTAAAATAAAACTAGCAAGTTAAAGCAAAGCAGAACCAATGACAGAGTCTTATTAAAGCCTTTAAAAAATGCATAAATGGCTATGACAAGACATTTTTACTGTTGTTGTTAGGTGCATCGAGTTGGTTACAACTCACAGTGACCCTATGTACAACAGAATGAAATCCTGCCCGGGTTTTCTTCATATAACTCACCTTCTCCAATTATTTGCTCAGGATACGAATTCAATAAGTATGATGACACATACATTTACTCATTTTAACCAAGTAGGATCCCTTGTTCTGTCTGAATAATTGCCTTTTCGTTGATATACAGGTTCCACTTGAACACAATTAAGTGTTCTGGAATTCCATTCTTAGCCATGTTATCCGTAATTTGTTACAATCCACACAGTCAAATGCCTTTGTATAATCAAGAAAACACAAGTAAACATCTTTCTGGTATTCTCTGTTTCAGCCAAGATCCATCTGACATTAGCAATGATATCCTTTGTTCCACTTTCTCTTCAGATACAGCTTGAATTTCTGACAATTCCCTGTTGATGTAATGCTGCAACTGCTTTTGAAAAATCTTCAGCAAGATTTTACTTTTCTGTGATATTAATGATGTTGTTTGATAATTTCCTCATTTGGTGGGATGACCTTTCTTTGGAAAGAGCACAAATATAGATCTCTTCCAGTCAGTTGGCCAGGTAGCTGTCTTTCATATTTCTTAGCATAGAAGTGTGAGCACTTCCGTCGCTGCATCCATTTGTTGAAACATATCAATTGGTATTCCATCAATTCCCGGAGCCTTGTTTTTTGCCAATTCCTTCCATGCAGCTTGGACTTCCTTCTTTAGTGGCATCGGTTCTTGATCACATGTTACGTCCTGATGGTTGAATGTGGACAAATTCTTTTTGGTACAATTACTTTGTATATTCTTTCCATCTTCTTCTGATGCTTCCTGTGTTGTTCAGTATTTTCCCCATAAAATCCTTCAATATTGCAACTCAAGGCTTGAATTTTTTCTTCAGTTCTTTCAGCCTGAGAAACGTCGACCATATTCTTCCCTTTTGGTTTTCCAACTCCAGGTCTTTGCACATTTCATTATAATACTTTACTTTGTCTTCTTAAACCACCTTTTGAAATCTTCTGGTCAGCCCTCTTACTTCATCATTTCTTCTTTTTTCTTTAGCTATTCTGTGTTCAACAGCAAGCTTCAGAGTCTCTTCTGACATCCATTTTGGTCTTTCTTTCCTGACTTTTTAATGACCTTCTGTGTTCTTCATCTATAATGTCCTTTATGACATTCCAGAATTCATCTGGTCTTAGGTCATTAGTATTCAATATGTCAAATCTACTCTTGAGGTGGTCTCTAAATCCAGGTTAGGTATACTCAGGGTTGTACTTTGGTTCTCTTGCACTTGTTCTAATTTTTTTCAGCTTCAACTTGAACTTGCATATGAACAGTTGATGGTCTGTTCCATAGTCAGCCCTAGCCTTATCCTGACTTATGATATTGAGCTTGTCCATTGGCTCTTTTTATAGATGCAGTCGATTTGATTCTTGTGTATTCCACCCAGTGAGGTCCATGTTATAGTCACCATTTGTGTTGTTGAAAAAAAGGTATTTTCAGTGAAGAAGTCATTGGTCTTGCAAAGTTCTATCATGAGATCTCCAGCAACGTTTCTATCACCAAGGTCATATTTTCTAACCATGTATCACTCTTATTTGATTCCAACATTCACATTTCCAATTATCAGTAATTATCAATGCATCTTGATTGCATATTGGATCCATTTCATCTGCAGAAGTTGGTAAAAATCTTCCATTTTTTAATATTTTGCCTTAGTGGTTGGTGCATAAATTTGAATAATAATCATATTAATTGGTCTTCCTCATAGGCTTTTGGATATTATCCTGTTACTGACAGCATTGTATTTCAGGATAGATCTTGAAATGTTCTTTTTGGTAATGAATGCAATGAAATTCCTTCTCAATTTCTCATTCCCAGCGTAGCAAATGATAGTATTGTCTGATTCAAAATGGCCAATACCTGTCCATTTCATCTCACTAATGACTAGAATATAGAGGTTTATGTGTTCCGTTTCATTTTTGATGATTTCCACTTTCTTAGATTGATACCTCTCACATTCCATGTTCCTACTATTAAAGGATGTTTGCAGCTGTTTCTTTTCATTTTGAGTTGTGCCACATCAGCAAATGAAGGCTCCAAAAGCTCGACTCTATCTGGGTCATTAAAATCAACTCCACTTTGAGAAGGCAGCTCTTCCCCAGTTGTATTTTGAGTGTCTTCCAACCTGAGGGGCTCATCTTTTAGTACTATGTCAGACAAGGTTCAGCTGCTATTCATAAGTTTTTCTTTGGTAAATTTTTTTCAGAAGTAAATCACTAGGTCCTTCTTTCCAGCCTATGTTAGTCTGGAGGCTCTGCGGAAACCTGTCCATCATGACTGACCTTGCTGGTATTTGTAATACTAGTGGCATAGCTTCCAGGATCAGAGCAACACACAAGCTACCACAGTACTACAAAGTAACAGATGAGTGGTAGGCTATTGCTGCTACTCACCCTAAAAATTTTGGACAAGCACAATTAATATCCTAAAGCCCTAAAATGGTTAACAATAAATATCAGGAGAATAAATTAGCTATACAGGCTTACCTCAGGGATATTGTGTGTTTAGTTCCAGACCACCACAAAAAAATGAATATTGCAATAAAGTGAGTCATATGAATTATACTGTAGTGTATTAAGTGTGCAATAGAATTATGTGTAAAAAACAATATACGTACCTTAATTAACAAATACTTTATTGCTAAAAGATGCTAGCCATCATCTGAGCCTTCAGCAAGTCATGATCTTTTTGCTGGTGGAGTCTTTTGCTTTGATGCTGGTGACTGCTAACTGATCAGGGTGGTGCTTGCTGAAGTTGGATTGGCTGTGGTAATTTCTTAAAATAAAACAGCAATGAAGTTTACTACATCTATTGACTCTTCCTTTCACAAAAGGTTTCTCTATAGCATGTGATGCTGTTTCATTGCATGTTACCCATGGTAGAACTTCTTTCAAAACTGGAGTCAATACTCTCAAACCCTGCCGTTGTTTTATCAACCAATTTTATGTAAGTTTCTAATCCTTTGTTGTCATTTCAACAATGTTCACAGCATCTTCACCAGGGGATGAAACTATTTTCTTTGCTTATCCATAAGAAACTATCCTCATCCATGAAAATTTGAACTTGAGATTGAGGTAATTCAGTCACACCTTCAGGCTCCACTTCTAATTCTAGTTCTCTTGCAATTTTCACTACATTTGCAGTTACTTCCTCCATTGAAGTCTTGAACCCCCTCAAAGTCATCCATGAGGGTTGGAATCAACTTCTTCCAAACTCCTGTTAATGTTGATATTTTGACCTCCTCCCAGGAATCATGAATGTTCTTAATGGCATGTAGAAGGGTGAATTCTTTCCAGAAGGTTTTCAATTTACTTTGCCCAGATCCATCAGAGGAATCACTATCTATGGCAGCTATAGCCTTAAAAAGTGTACTTCTTAAATAATAAGTCTTGAAAGTCAAAATTACTCCTTGATGCATGGGCTGCACAATGAATATTGTGTTAGCAGGCATGAAAACAACATTAATCTCCTAGTACATTTCCATCAGAGATCTTGAATGACTAGATGCATTGTCAATGAGCAGTAATACTTTGAAAGAAATCTTTTTTTCTGAGAAGTAGTTCTCAATGGCGGGCTAAAAATAATCAGTAAATCATGTTGTAAACAGATGTGCTGTCATCCAGGCTTTGTTTTTCCATTTATACAGCACAGGCAGAGTAGATTTAGAATAATTCTTAAGGTACCTAGTATTTTCAGAATGGTAAATGAGCTTTGGCTTCAACCTAAGTCTGCATTAGCCCCTAACAAGAGAGTCAGACTGTCCTTTGAAGCTTTGAAGCCAGGCATTGACTTCTCTCCAGCTATGAAAGTCCTAGATGGTATCTTCTTCCACTATAAGGCTATTTCACCTACATTGAAAATCTGTTGTTCAATGTACCACCTTCATCAGTTCTTCTTAGCTTGATCTTCTGAATAACTTGCTGTAGCTTCTCCATCATCACTTCCTGCTTCTCCTTGCACTTTTATGTTATGGAAATGGCTTCTTTCCTTAAACCTAATGAATCAACTTCTGCTTGTTTCAAATTTCTTCTGCAGTTTCCTCATCTCTCTCAGCTTTCATAGAATTGAAGAGAGTTAGGGCCTTGCTCTGAATTAGGCTTTGGCTTAAGGGAGTGTTGTGGCTGGTTTGACATTCTATCCAGACCACTAAAACTTTCTCATTATCAGCAATAAGGCTGTTTTGCTTTCTTATAATTTGCATATCATTCAATCAAATAGCACTTTCAGTTTCCTTCAAGAACTTTTCCTTTTCCTTCACAACTTGTCTGACTGTTTGGCACAAGAGGCCTAGATTTTGGCCTATCTCAGCTTTCGACATGCCTCACTAAGCTTAGTCATTTATAGCTTTTGATTTAAAATGAGAGATGTTCGACTCTTCCTTTCACTTGAACAGTTAGAGGCTACTGTAGGGTTATTAATTGGCCTAATTTCAGTATTGTCTTGTCTCGGGGACTAGGGATGCCAGAGGAGAGGGAGAGGGAAAGAGATGGGGGATCGGCCAGTTGGTGGAACAGTGAGAACAAACACAACATTTATCGATTAACTTCACTGTCTTATATGGGCACAGTTCTTGGCACCCCAAAATAATTACTATAGTAACATCAAAGATCACTGATCACAGATCACCATAACAAATACAATAATAATGAAAAAGTTTGAAATATTGGGGGAATTTTCAAAATATGAACTCAGAGCCATGAAATGAGCACATGCTTTTGGAAAAATTGTGCTGAGAGACTTGCTCAATGCAGGGTTGCCACAAACCTTCAATTTGTCAAAAACATAATTATCTGTGAAGTGCAATAAAATGAGGTATGCCTGTGTTGTGGAAAAATGCCATTTGAAACTCATTACTCAGGTCTTTTTTCAATGTTGTATTATGATACATTTATTTTTAAATAAATTCTGTGTATAGTATAGATATAATGTAATATAAGAATGTGTGTTTGTGCATATGTATGTAGTATATATACTATGTATTTATATTATACTGTACAGATTGAGGAATATTAGTCAAATTCATTTTTTCTGAATATTTCTCTGAGATTATGATAAGCAGAAGACTGTATATAGGTATAGCTGTCCTGGAGTCATACTTTAGTGTCCGTATGTGGGTTAGAGGAGTTGGGGAGGAAAAATAGGGCCAATATTTCTCAAGGATCAGTGGACATTTTTCAGTTTTGGCAACTTATGTATTATCTAGTTGTATGATTTGGAATAAGCAGAGAAAAATATAGTTTATTTTAGGGACTTAGATTTTTTTTTTTCCCCCTGAAAAATGTGGGCATTATTTTATCAAACATCAAAATCATCACCCTAAGAGGTGGGCAGTAATGAATTTAGAAAACAAGATTGTGAACCATTACTAGGAAAGATTCAGGCCAGATAAAGTAGTACAATGAAATGTAATCTGTACACCAATTTGCAGACTATATGAGTTAAGAATATATTGGAACCTCGCATTTCCTAGTTTAATAGTAAAGATAACAACAACTACAGCAACAACAACAATTTAGAATTGATTCAATGGCAACTAACAATCACAACAGAGAAAAGTAAGTAAGACATAGTCCTTCCATGGAAAACTCATGTCGAATCCTAGTTACATACTATTTAAATGTATCTCATGCATTTTGCATTTATTCTAATTTCCCCTGCATTACTTTTGACTTTATGTTTGTCTTAGTCATCTAGTGCTGCTACAACAGACATACCACAAGTGGATGGCTTTAACAAAGATAAATTTATTTCTTCATAGTAAAGTAAGCTCAAAGTCCAAACTCAGGACATCAGCTCCAGGGGAAGGCTTTCTCAATCTGTCAGCCTTCTCATCAATGTTCCCCCAGACTAGGAGCTTCTCCACATAAGGATCCCAGGCAGGTCCAAAGGACACGCTGTGTCCCTGGCTCTGCTTTCTTGGTGGTATGAGGTCCCCATGTCTCTCTGCTCGCTTCTCTCTTTTATATCTCAAGAGATTGCCTCAGGACACAATCCAATCTTGTAGACTGAGTCCTGCCTCACTAACACAACTGCTGCCCTTCCTCCCTCAGTAACATCATAGAGGCAGGATTTACAACATATAGGAAAATCACACAATACCAGGGATCATGGCCCAGACAAGTGGATACACATATTTTTTAGGGGACACAATTCAATCCATGACATTCCACCCCTTGGCCCCCCAAAAATCACATCCTTGCAACATGGAAAACATTTTCACCCCATCATATCATAGCAAAAGTCTTAACTCCAAATCCAAAATCTAAAAATTCCTCTTCATCTGTTAAATCTAGAATACATGTTATCTGCTTCCAAAGGTACAATGGCAAAACGGCACAAGCTAGACATTTACATTACAAATGGGAGAAACTGGAGGGATAGAAGGGATAACACGCACCAAGCAAGTCAGCAGAACACATTAGCGCTCAAAGCTTTGAAAATAATCTGTCTTCTGAGACAATTTACACAACGGCCCTGCACTCCAGACTGTAGGTATTGGCCACACTCTCCAGATTCTGGGTGGAGGTCCCTGACCTGGGCTTCAGCTCCACCTTCCAGGCCCACTGGGACAGCAACTCTGCTCCCTCGGCTTTAGGGGCACAATTCTCCCAGTTCATCTGAGTGGTAACTGCACTCTTAGAAACACCAGAGGCCATGGTTCCACTCCTAGAAACCCCTGAGGTTATGACCATACCTTTTGAGACTGAGGCAGCTCAGCTTCTTGTGCCCTTTGTCTCTTTAGCTTCTTCTCTTTCCTGTGGCCTCTTGGCCCTCGGGCCTCATGCCCGCATCTGCCCCGCTGGGGCAAGTGCTGCAAAGCTCGGTAGCTCCACCAGTAGGTGCCTGGCGGCACCCCACTCTACCAGGAAGCCTCTTGTGCACAGGCACTCAGCTATCTCGCTGTGTGGGTTGGTTCCAGTGTTGTCTTGCACTGGTCTCCTCATTCGGCTGCTGTTGGTTCTCTGCCACTGCCGCTTCTCTGCCACTGCAGGTTCTCTGCCACTGTTGCTTCTCTGCTGTTACAGGTTCTTTGCTGCTGCCACTGCTCTATCCATTCACAGTTTCAAAACCACTTCCACATTTTAGGTATATGTTAGAGCAGCACCCCACTCTCTAGGTACCAAATTCTATCTTAGTCATCTAGTGCTGCTACAACAGAAATACCACATGTGGATGGCTTTAACAAAGAGAAATTTATTTCTTCAGAGTAAAGTAGGCTCAAAGTCCAAAGTCAGGGTGTCAGCTCCAGGGAAAGGCTTTCTCAATCTGTCAGCCTTCTCATCAATGTTCCCCCAGACTAGGAGATTCTCCTCATGGGGACCCTGGGTCCAAAGGACACGCTGTGTTCCTGCCACCGCTTTCTTGGTGGTATGAGGTCCCCATGTCTCTCTGCTCGCTTCTCTCTTTTATATCTCAAGAGATTGCCTCAAGACACAATCCAATCTTGTAAACTGAGTCCTGCCTCACTAACACAACTGCCGCCCTTCCTCCCTCATTAACATCATAGAGGCAGGATTTACAACATATAGGCAAATCACACAATACCGGGAATTATGGCCCAGCCAAACTGATGCACACATTTTTGGAGGAACACAATTCAATCCATGACAATACTATAACTTATCAATGAGAGAGCTTCCTAAATGCATGGGCAAGCAAGAAAAAGAAATTATTTATTTTTCACTTAGCACTTTGTTCAGATATTTTTTAGTAATCTTTATTTATTTGTAACACAATAGTTTTTTGTAAAACAGTCTCTGGGGAATACAAGTATATGGTCCCAAGACTATAATTTAAAGCCTAGGCTGTCAATAGGCAAATTTCCGTTTGTTTAGGAATCTTTCAGCTCAAGAGACTAAACTGGTAACATGTCAAGATGTGTGAGATATTTTCAGAATAGTGAAAATATGAAGAAAATCTGAACATTGTGTTTGCTGAGCCACAATTTATAAAAAATCTGATATCAACATTTAAAAGGAAAAAATCATTTAACATAAATATAAATTTGCAAATAATTGTCCCTTACTATCTTGCATTTTGGAAACCCTGGTGTCATAGTGGTTAAGAGCTATGGTTGCTAATCAAAGGATCAGTAGTTTGAATCCACCAGGTGCTCCTTGGAAACTCTATGGGGCTCTGTCCTGTAGGGTCGCTACGAGTAGGAATCAGCTTGAGGGCAATTGGTTTAGGTTTTGGGAACTCGTATTTTAGCTTTCCATTCTTTTTACAAAATTAATTAGATTCTCTCTCTTCTGTGTTGATAGGCTGGTATTAGAGGAAAGTTATTTCTTTTTATAGTATGATATAAAAGCATTTCAGCATTATGGGACAAGGAACTGAAACTTTATGCCCTATATAGCATATGGTGTATCTAAGACAGCTTACTTTTTTTTTTTTTTTTTAATAATAGAATTGTGATTGAGGGGTGAAGAATGAGTCAATCCGATTGATACTTGGGCTCCTTGATCTCAGTGCAAATTTGTGTGAAACATGCTACCCTAACTATTCTCTATAAGGCCCAAGTAATCTTATCTGGTATGGCTGTAATTAGTCTCCCATCTTACTTTTTTTGTAACCAAGCTGGCCACATTGTGAAAAAAATAGTTATCTATGTGAAGGTATTTTTCACAGGAATAGTAGTCACAGTTGAATGGAATTTGTATGTACTTAATGCCACTTGAAAAATTTGGGGAAAAAAAAGACTGAAATAGCTATCTTTGATGATGGCATCTAATACAAACTTCAAATTTTCCACCTTAATGCATTCTGCCTTCATAATTCTGTGTGTAGTGAGGTTTTTCAGAGTGCAGGCCTCCTCTCTACTTCGTTATACAACTCCATCACATAGTGTGGTGGCAAGTTACTCCCTTAATGATAGTAGCTGTGGATCATTTATCTTATATTGTTTTCTCAGCATCAGGCATAGAGCTTGAAAGGAAGTGAGTTGTCAAAAATATTAATAGAATGGAATCAAATCTATAAACATGAAAACATTGATCCAAATGCCCAAAAAACAAATTGCTTTAATTGGCTTCAACTTTAACAGGAACAACAAGGAAACTAATAAAATATTAAAATAAGAGAAGAAAATGTATGGACACAGTATATCCATAAATAAAACTCTCTTATTATAGATTGAATTGTGTCTCCTCCCCCCCTAAAAAAAGTGCTGTAAATCCTAAACCCTACACTTGTGGAAAGGAGCCCTTGTGGCACAGTGATTGAGCGCTCAGCTGCTAACTGAAATGTTGGCGGTTCTAACCCACCAGCCATTCCTTGGGAGAAAGATGTGGCAATCTGCTTCTTTAAAGACTTACAGCCTTGGAAACCCTGTGAGGCAATTCTCCTCTGTCCTATACAGTCACTGTGAGTTGGAATCGACTCAATGGCAACAGGTTTGGTTTGGGTTTTTTAAATGTTTTTCAAGTGAAAATATTTTTATTGATTTATTTGCCTGATTAATACGTCAACTTTTCTTTGGTTGAACAGTGAATTCTACATTACTATTACCTGTCAGAATGGCGACGGTGACGGTAACCAACTGCACAACTCTTACAGAGAAGTGGTGCCAAGGAGGGTCACTCAGAGGAGTCGACCCCAGCTTCAGTCCCAGGAGTTTATTTATAGTCAGTACAGCAAGTAGTGAAGCAAATCACAGAACAATGGGCTTTGGGTGAATAACAATAAGTTTCGGGCAAGGGAGAATGGACTTTAGATAAACAAGTCAATCAGTAACAGGACAATAGGTTTTGGAAAAACAAGTCATGACAAGTCTCAACATGTTGCAGAGAAGTCTCAACATGCTGTGTGCAGCATATAGGCCTTTGAGGGGCTGAAGTTGTCACTGGTGTAGCCATATTTCAATGGCACATATCCCCACATTTCCCCCCTTTTGTTTAATTAATGGAATAAGAATCAAGAGGGTTTTCACTGGTCCAACAAATGCCCGTTAGGATAAAGTAAAATTTTCTTTACGAGATATAAGTGAAGATTATCTTAGCTATTGTCTCCACACCTCAGGGCCTGGCTGATGTGTAGGGAATCTTTGTGAGTCCTTGTGAGCCCAGCTTCAGCTGGGTCACACTCCATATGCTCAAGGAGGAGAAGGTAGCATAGCGATGAATAGTACCTGGACTTAGTTGGGCTCCTAGATGGTGGCCATGGCAGGCTCTTTAAACTCACGGTGCTGGTTTTCCACTGGATACCATCTGGTTCTTCACCAGGTTACTAAGTAAGAGCGATGCTCTTATCAATAGCATTGCCAGAGTGAGAAGACTCAATGCACATCAAAACTTAGCCCAGGGCCTTTTCTGCCTTTTAGGTGTGTATTACAATAGAGGACAACCTTATAAAGGTATAATAATCCTTAACACTAACCACCCTGATTGTTGGACCAATGGGTTTCCTCCGACTCTCATTTGGTAAGCTAAACACTATCTTTTAACATTCACTAAGATTATTGTTCTTAAAGGTTCAAAGATTTATTAATAATCAAAAAGTGATGATTTACACAAATTCACTATCAATTGGAACAGAATCACTGAATTAGAGACCTATCTATACAGAAGCATCTAATCTAGAAGAAGCAGAAAATATAGAGGAATTTACACATGACAGATTTTTCTGAGGAAATTACTGATTAACAAGATGATATAGGAAGGGCCTTCTCAAGAGGAGCTCTTCAATTTTCCCGTCTGGCGTAGTAGGCAGACTTCTGTTGGCGATGGGGGAACTTCAGGGAGTAGAGACATTGGATGACTGTTGAGAATTGAAAGTCATGAGAGAAACCATAGAGGTATTGTAGATCCCCATTGTTAAGTGTCCTTCCCCGGGGGAAGGTGTGATGGTGTCAGTTGTGGCTCTGGAGTCGGATCGGATGGCGACCCCAGCAGCCGCAGCAGGGGCGGCGGCGGCTGTTCCCAGCAGAAGGGTGGTGGCTGTCGCTGGGTCATGATATGGTGTTACTAATTGGGCGGACCTGTAGCTCTTGGGTTCTGACCCTCATTTTATATACTCTGGGGTAACGAAAACAGCTTTTGACCATGCTCTTCTTAATTCTGAAGAGCTCCAGATTGCTTTTGGCTCCAAAACAGCCGCATACCCCTCTCCCCCAGGTTAGTAATTCTACAGGTCTTTGCCAGACAGAGGGATTTTGAGGATCTTTATAGAGGACCTGTGGGCGAGGTCGGGTGTCAGGGGGGATAAAATGTCATTCTGCAGTGGTACAACCGTCTTTAGCAACCGTTAAAAAGCTAAAAGTAAAGAGAGCTTTGGCAAGTCTTTCATTCTGGTCAAATAGTCTAAACCCATCATCTCCCCCCTTTTGTTTAATTAAGAGCTGTTTTATAGTATGATGGGCATGCTCAATTATGGCTTGACTTTGAGGGTTATAAGGAATGCCAGTGATATGAAGAATATTCCAAGTGGCACAAAATTGTTGAAATTTAGCAGAAGTATATGCAGGACCATTATCAGTTTTAAGGGCTTGGGGACATTCCATGGCTGCAATGGCTTGGGTGAAGTGATGACAGGCATGAGTAGAACATTCTCCAGAAAGGGCTGTAGCATAAAGAAACCCAGAACATGTATCTATGGACACATGAAGATATTTAAGTTTCCCAAAGGAAGGATAGTGTGTTACATCCATTTTCCATAATTGATTGGCTACTAGACCACGTGGGTTGATGCCAGCAGCAAAGGATGTGGGAGAAAAGTGTTGGCAGTCAGGACAGGTGCGGACAATTTGTTGTGCTTCAAAGAGAGATAGAAGATTTTTTTCGAAGTCCCCATGCATTTTGATGAAAGAAATTATGAGAAGTTCGTGCATTAGAAAAGGCAGAGCCAGCAAGTAAATCAGCACGACAGTTGCCATCAGAAAGAGGCCCCGGCAAGGGTATATGGGAGCGCACATGTACCACAAAAAAGGGAGAGTTACAGCTATTAAGCAGGGTTTGAAGCTTTTTAAATAAAGTAAATAACTCATAATCGGAACTAAATTGAAGAGTTGCATTGCTAATATGTTGAATAGTGTGAACAACGTAAGCAGAATCAGTGATTAAATTGAAAGGCATTGATTTAAAAATTTCAAAGGCAGCAACAGCTGCCTACAACTTGGCATGCTGTGTAGTGGAGGCTTTCTGTGTAATAAAATGCTGCCAAGAACCTCCAGTTTGCCAGGTGACTGCTCCTTTTCCAGTTTTTTCTGATCTGTCTATAAAAGCGGTAGGAGCGTTAGCAAGAGGTGAAGGAGAGAGCATAGTAGAAAGTTGTAAAGGAAGAAGCTGTAGTGTAGAGAGTGGCTTTGAAGTGGGATAAGAATAAATTATTTGTCCAGTAAAATCAACCAAAGCAATCTGGAGCTCTTCAGAATTAAGAAGAGCATGGTCAAAAGCTGTTTTCGTTACCCCAGAGTATATAAAATGAGGGTCAGAACCCAAGAGCTGTTGAGAGTGAGTGTTTCCCTGCATCAATAAGTTAATGTGTTGAGAGAAGCGTGTAAACAACTGTTGCGGAGGACGATAAGGAAGAAAAAGCCACTCAAGTGCTCCGAAGTCAGGAGTAAATTGACAGAGCATGCCTGTAAGACTATGAGGAGTATTTAATAGGAGAAGGGAAACGGGATGATTTATCTGTAAACGAGTCAAAAATTTTTCTTTAATGGCTTGGTTAACAAGTGTTAATTCATGGCGTGCCCGGAGAGAGTGTGTCCTCATAGAGGTTAGAGCAGGGTCACCCTTAAGGGTCTCAAAGAAATTGGTCAGTTGAGAAGTTGTTATACCGAGTGAAGGTCGCAGCCAATTAATATGACCAAGGATTTTTTGGAGGTCACTTAGAGTTAAAGCCTTGGGAATTATAATTTCTGGTGTTTTAGGGCGAATGATATGGGTGTCAAGATAGTATCCCACATACTGCCACGGGATGAAATACTGAACCTTCTCAGGTGCTATTTGTAAGCCAAAACTTCGTAATGCTTGTTGAACAGAGACAAGAAGTGAATCAAGTTGTTCTGGTTTGGGATGGGCTATGAGAATGTCGTCCATATAGTGATATATAAGTCATGAGGGAAAGGCTCTTCGGACTGGCTTAAGAGCCTTATCAACATAATATTGACAGATAGTTAGACTATTGACCATGCCCTGTGGGAGAACTGTCCACTCATAACGTTGCATAGGACGACAATTATTCACAGAAGGAACTGAGAAGGCAAATTTAGCACTATCATTGGGATGGAGTGGGATGGTAAGAAAACTATCTTAAAGATCAATGATGATAATACGATATGTTTGAGGAATACAGGCTGGATTGGGAATTCCTGGTTGAAGAGGTCCCATAGGGACAAGATGTTGATTAACAGCCCTTAAGTCATGTAGGAGCCTCCATTTTTTGGATTTTTTAGGGATACAAAAAAATAGGTGTGTTCCAAGGGCTGCAGGAAGGTTGGATGTGTCTGGCCTCTAACGGTTCTTGGACAAGTCTTTTAAGGTGTTCTAGTTATTCTTCTTTAATGGGTCACTGCTCAACCCAAACAGGAGGGCCAAGTATCCAGGTTAATTTTAACAGAGGGTCTGTTTGAGCAGTGGCCCCTATGAAAAATCCTGAGAGGTGCCAATTTGAACATTCCACTGGGAGAGTAAATCTCATCCCCATAATATAGTAGGTAAAGGAAGGATAAAGGGGCAGATAGAAGTGGGCTGTCCATCAGGGCTATAGCAAACAATGGGAAGTGTACTTTGAAAAGGACACTGTGCTCCTCCAACTCCAGTGAAGGTTTCAGCGGTCTGTTTCTTGGGCCAAGAAGAGGGCCAGGAGAAAGCCCTTCTTTCTCATAGCCTTCTCACAAACACCTCTCTATAAGAGACTCATGTTGTGAGGAACCAGTCGCAGGAGGCGTGGAGGGAGGAGGGTCATAAATATTTTCTTTGCTAGGGGAGGGAGCCGAAGGATCTGCCTGTAAGGGCTGCAGGGCAAGGCAGCTGTGATGCCAAGCACTAAGAACTGAAGCTGGGATGTTCATGTCACAAATGATGTTACTGATACGTTCCCATGCTTCTACATCAAGGTTTCCCCACAAGGTATACCAAGGACAGGCAGATTCAATTAAAAGCAGAAGTTAGGTAAGAGCTTCTTCTGACACCTTAAGCTTAGAGGCCTCTAACAATCCTAACAACTGGGTTTTGTGTTGACGCTGTTCAGAGGAAAGAGAATTCCCCATAGTGAGGAAGAAAAGGAAAATGAAGGAAAGAATGACAGAAAATCTCCTGGCCTGAAGCCTGAAATCCCTTGAGAGCATTTGGGAAAGCCTCGCCATCCTTGGGCTGTGCCTTTAAACAGCCTGAAACGGACACATCCTATACTTACCACCTGAAGGGATTTGAGTGCGAGGGCACTCACACAGGGCACCATCTGTCGGAACGGCGACGGCGACGGTAACCAACTGCACAACTCTTACAGAGAAGTGGGGCCAAGGAGGGTCACTCAGAGGAGTCGACCCTGGCTTCAGTCCCAGGAGTTTATTTATAGTCAGTACAGCAAGTAGTGAAGCAAATCACAGAACAATGGGCTTTGGGTGAATAACAATAAGTTTCGGGCAAGGGAGAATGGACTTTAGATAAACAAGCCAATCAGTAATGGGACAATAGGTTTTGGTAAAACAAGTCATGACAAGTCTCAATATGTCGTGTGCAGCATATGGGCCTTTGAGGGGCTGAAGTTGTCACTGGTGTAGCCATATTTCAATGGCACATACCCCACAATTACCTAGAATATAATTTCTCATGAATCTAAGAATCAGAAAATTTAGCAGCTCTACACTACCAGTGGTTTTAGAAATAACACTCTAAAATTTTAAATTGAATGGTATTTGTTCAACCAAAGTTTCAACTACGTAATTTATATCATTGAATAAGTAGGTCAAACAATGTGAAAATAATGTTGGCAAGAGTGAAATAAATAAATAAATAAATAAATGAAAGCAGGGAGTAAATGCATACATTGTTCAAGCTTAAAGTAATTTGTAAGATTTCCTTGCCTTCAACTTACTTCAAGAATCATGAACCTGAAAGTGCCCTGAAGACTTCTGATTCTTGTGGAGTTCAAGACAATGACTCAAAATGTATGTAGATGATAAGCTCCGTTGGCGTTTATCACAGCTGAACAAACAAAAGATTCAAACAGCTCCAGTTAGCTGCCTGTGGAGATGCTGGAAGAAGAGTTAATATTACAAACAAGATCAGTGCCTCATGGTTTCACTTGAAACACAGGTTTTGATTTTGGTTTGAGTTAAGCAAATGGTCCTAAGTTCTGAATAAAGCTAGAGTCAGAATTAGAGATAAAAACAGAGACAGAGAGGAAAAAAAGAGACTGAGGCAGAGGTGGGACAGACAGTAAAAGAGTGAGAAAGAATGAGATGAGAATTGCACTGTCCAATAAGATAGCCACTGGCCACATGGAATTATTAAAATTTAAATAAATTAAAATTAAATAAAATAGAAAATTCAGTTCCTCAGGCACACTAGATACTTTTACTATGCTCAGTAGCCACATGTGGCTAGTAGCTACCATATTAGGATATTGCAGCTATACGACATTTTCACTGTCTCAGAAAATTCTATTGGAAAGAGCTGATATAGGAAGGCACAGATAAATGAAAAACCAGAGATGAATTTAGAGTCTTAAAATGAGAGAAGAGAAACAGAGAGATTTTGAGGGTTAGAAGTAGATATTAGAGAGCTAAAGAGATATAATTAATCCGGAAAACAAAAATGTTTCAAATAATTGATTTCTTAAGGGGAAAAAAAAAAAGATAGATTAAGAAAGAATAGGATACAGCGATAATGTTAGCAGAAAAAGTCCAACAGCCAACAATCATATAACTTGTGATTAAAAAAAAAATCATGACTATCATCAAAACATGCATGATATTCAGAATTTAAGCAACTGATTACCAAAACAAGGGTCATAGAAATTATAAACTGAGTACCAAAATTATTTTCGATTGCAGTCTTTTGACTTTTTGAAAGTACCTACAATTCTTAAATTTCAGGTTTTCTCACCCTTCCTCTTCTCATTTTTGCATGAACTAGAATAGCTGTATTAATGAGGCAGTAAGTAAGGGGGAAAAAAAAGAAAAGAGAATATGGAAAAATAAAAGCTAAAGTATTTTAAACAAGAATTAAAAAATTTTAGAATAACTTATTTTTAATGTACTCCAGTGTTTCCTTTATTATGAAAAACGAATTATGAAATTTATATAGGTTCTTATTTTTAACAAAAAATTTTCTAATACTAAGAAATGTAATGAATAAATAAAGGGCAATTTTCTGGATACAGTGTAGTAAGACAGGTTTGTTCTTCTAGCATATTCAATATTCTTCACAAACACCAAAATTCAAATGCATCAATTTTTCTTCTATCTTCCTTACTCATTGCCCAGCTTTCACATGCATCTGAAGGAATTGAAAATACCATGGCCTGGGTGCGGAAAACTTGGTGTAGTGGCAAAGCATTTGGCTGCTAACCAAAAGATTGGCAGTTCAAATCCACCAGCTGCTGTTTGGAAACCCTATGGGGCAGCTCTATTTTATCTTATAGGGTCACTAAGAGCCGAAATTGTCTCAATGGCAATGTGTTTGTTTTTGTTTTGTTTTATTTGCCCAATGCAAAATACCCTTTAAGATCTTGACTCTTGCTTCCATGGGCATTGATTGTGGATCCAAGTAAAATGAAATCCTTGACAACTTCAATCTTTTCTCCTTTTATCATGATGTTGCTTGTTGATGCAGTCATGAAGATTTTTGTTTTCTTTATGTTGAGGTGTAATCCGTATTGAAGGCTGTAGTCTTTGAACGTCAACAGTAAGTGCTTCAATTCCCCTTCACTTTCAGGAAGCAAGCTTGTGTCATTCTGCATAACAAAGGTTGTTAATGAGTCTTCCTCCAGTCCTGATGCTGAGTTCTTCATATAGTCCATCTTCTCAGATTATTTGCTCAGACTACAGATTAAACAACTAAGGTGAAAGGATACAACCCTGATGCACACCTTTCCTGATTTTAAACCACACAGTATACCTTTTCTTTTTGAACAACTGCTTCTTTGTCTGTGTATAGATTTCTCAGGAACACAATTAAGTACTCTGGAATTCCCAGTCTTTGCAATGTTATTTATAATTTGTATGATCCACACAGTGAATTCCTATGCCTAGTCAATAAAACCCAGGTAAACATCTTTCTGGTATTTTTTGCTTTCAGGAAAAACCATCTGATATCAACTATGATACTCCTCATTCCACATTCTTTTTTGAATCTGGCTTGAATTTCTGGCAGTTTCCTGTGGATGTACTTACTGCTGCACCTGTTTACGAATTATCTTCACCAAAAGTTTTAATGAAAAGAAACAGCTGCAAACATCCATTAATAATCAGAACATGGAATATATGAAGTCTGAATCACGGAAAATTAGAAGTTGTCAAAATGAAATGGAACACTTGCAGATTGATATTTTGAGTTTGGTAAGCCGAAATGAACTGGTATTGACCATTTTGAACTGAACAGTCATAAAGTGTACTGTACAAGGAATGGCAAATTGAAGAGGAAGACCACCACATTTATGGTCAAAAAGAACATTTTAAGATATATCCTGAAGTACAATGCTGCCAATGACAGGATAATATCCATGCGCCCACAAGGAAGACCAGTTAATATGACTATTATTAAAGTTTGTATACTAACCACTAATGACAAAGGTGAAAAAATTAAAGATTTTTGCCAATTTTTGCAGTTTGAAATTGATCAAACATGCGATCAAGAAACATTGACAATTATTGGTGATTGGAATGTGAAAATTGAGAACAAGAAGGATCAGTAGTTGGGAAATATGGCCTTGGTGATAGAAACGATGTCAGAGATTGCGTGTTAGAATTTTGCAAAACCAATGACTTATTAATTGCAAATACCTTCTTCAACAACATAAATGGCTACTATACACATGGACCTTGCTGGATGGAATACACTGGAATCAAACTGACTACCTCAGTGGAAAGAGATCATGGAGACCAAGATCATCAGACAGAACAAGGCCAAGGGTCAAGTGCCAAATAGATCATTAATTGCTCATATGCAAGTTGAAGTTGAAGCAGAAAAAATTACAAAAAGTGCATGAGAGCAAAAATACAGCCTTGAATGTATGCCACCTGAATTTAGAGACCATCTAAAGAGTGGATTTGTTGGACTCAACATTAATGACTGAAGAACAGACAAGTTGTGCAATGATTTCAAGGACATCATATATGAAGAAAGCAAGAGGTCATTAATAAGACTGGAAGGAAAGAAAAGACCAAAATGGATGTCAGAAGAGACTCTGAAACTTGTTTTTGAACTTAGAGTAGCTAAAGGGAACAGAAGAGATGAAGCAAAAGACATGAACAGAACATTACAAAGGGTGGCTCTAGAAGGCAAAGTTATATATTATAATGAAATATGCAAAGACTTGGAGATACAAAACCAAAAGGGAAGAACACACTCAGTATTTCTCAAGCTGAAAAAACTGAAGAAAAAATTCAAGCTTCAAGTTGCAATATTGGATGATTCTACACGCAAAACACTGAACGATGCAGGAAGAGTCAGAAGAAGATGGAAAGAATACACAGAGTGACTATACCAAAAAAGAACTGGTCGACTTTCAAACATTTCAGGAGGTAGCATATGATCAAGTACCAATGTTACTGAAGGAAGAAATCCAGGATGCACTGAAGGAACTGGCAAAAAAATAAGGCTGTAGGAATTGACTGAATACTAATTGCGATGTTTCAGCAAACAGATGCAATCCTGGAAGGGCTCACTTGTCTATGCCACAAAATTTGGAAGACAGCTACCTGGCCAACTGACTAGAAGAGATCCATATAAGTGTCTATTACAAACAAAAGTGATCCAACAGAATGTGGAAATTATTGAATAATAATCATTAATATCACATGCAAACAAAATTTTGCTGAAGATAATTCAAAATGGTTTTCTTTATGTTGAGGTGCAGTTGAAGGCTGCAGTCTTTGATGTTCATCAGTAAGTATCAAGTCCACTTCACTTTCAGCAAGCAAAGAGGTGTAATCTGCTTATCACAGGTTATTAATGAGTCTTACTCTAATCCTGATGCTGCATTCTTCTTCATATATTCCAGCTTTCAGATAATTTGCTCAGTATACAGAGTAAAGAAGTCTTGGAAGAAGTACAGCCAAGATGTTCCTTAGAAGTGAGGATGGTGAGACTTCGTCTCACTTATTTTGGATAGGCTATCAGAAGGGACCAACACTAGGAGAAGGACATGATGACTGGTAAAGTAGAGGTTCAGCAAAAAGAGGAACATCCTCAACAAGATGGATTGACACAGTGGCTGCACCAATGGGCTCAAATATAGCAACCATTGTGAGGATGGTGCAGGACGGGCCAATGTTTCATTCTGTTACACATAAGGTCGCTATGAGTTGGAATCTACTTGATGGTATCTAACAACAACAAGAAGATTGGAGTAAGAACACAAAATTTGGAAGGAGAATTCACTTAACTTACCAACTTAAGAATTCACCACTTAGGAAGATTTTAATAAAAGTGTGTAAGTACTTTAAACACCACTTTCCTAATTTTTAAGATAATATCTAGCTTATTTAACTCATCTTTACGCATTTATAGTTTACGTAGATATATATATTAACAATTTTACATATTTATGAGCATTAAATAAGAGCAACAGATATTACAGAGAGACATTTTATTTGCATTTAATAGATATTTAGTGAAAGTTAATCTGAAAGGAATAATTTACCTATCACGGTCTCTAGGGATTATGTTGGGAGCTGATTTGTTTTCCATATTGTAAAATCTCAGAAAGAGGAATTCCATGAGGAAAATGCCACTTTCTGTGATGATGGTAAATATAAAAACATCAAGCCTCATGGGAAAAAATAACTTTAGAGATTCTGTGAATAGCTGTGCAGTAGAAAATATGATTCAATGCTGAAGAATATAAGATGCCTCTTTCATGAAAAAGAATCCAACTATATGCAAAGAGGGATGGTTATTATTGCAAAGTAAGGAATTTGGAAATTAGCATTCTATTTTTCTTCTCATTCTGTATTTTGAGAGAGTTTATATATACTATCCTCTTCACTTTCAATTTACTCTTCAATTTAGTAAAATAAATAGTCATATAAAATGAGGTGTCAAATAATCCTGAAACAATATGCTGACATTTTTGATTGTTAAAGTCATGGAAGAACTTCTAATTCCAAAATCGTTTTCAATTCTTATCTAAGGGAACCAGCCTCTCTGCAAAATTCCCCACTCATCAGTTGTTACACATCTGGAAACTTTTTACCCATTTGGTTTTTGCTACATCAAATAATCATATTACCGCTATGGCTTTTTCTTCTCAGTTTTCTTAAGGGTTCCTCTTAGTTACCCTTAAGCGTCATGCCGTTAACATTGTTCCAAACTACCTATATCCCTTTCTTGATGATGTTATCTACTTTAGATGATGATTACTCCTCCAAGTATACTTTCAGTTCAAAACAATCCTGTCTTTTCAGGTTAGAACAACCCTCTGAATTCTGACATGTATTTCAACTGACTTCTAGATTTTTTCACATAGATGCAATGATTTTGGAGCTAACGACATTATCTTCTTCCCATAAACCTGATTTTCTTGTCCTTTCCTGTTATTCCCACTTTTTCTGTTGCCTTACCTTCCCGCAATCTCTCCAACTGGGATTGATGTCCTGTTTTTATGTGTCTATACTCACAGAACTGGATATTTGTGGAATTATTGGCAATCCCATTCTGACATTCAACATACTGCCCTCTTGTATTGTGTCATCCTCTTAAATGACTTTGACTCACTTTGAGCTCCCTGAAGTAGAGAATATCTTATCAATTTTTTTTTTTTTAATTTCTAATCCCTAGGCAGTTCTTGGGATAAACTGGGTCCCAAAAATATTTAATGACTAAATGAATGAACTCAAGACAATAAAATGAAAGACTTAATAAATACCTACTACATATTAAGTAAGGAGCCATGGTGTTGCAGTGATTGATTAATTTAAACGTCGGCAGTTCAAACCTACCAGTGGCTCCACAGAAGAAAAATGTGTCAGTCAGCTTCCATTAAGATTAAAACCTAGGAAGCCCTATGGGACAGTTTTACTCTGTCCTATAGGGTTGTTATGAGTCAGAATAGACTCTACAGCACACAATAACGACAGCATATTAGGCACTGTGCTATACAAATTTAATAACGACTAATTTTCCACTGTCGTTTGAGGTAGGTATTTTCTTCTCCACATTAACAGGTAGTATTAGGGAACAAGCCACTAAGATGCTAACCAAATTGCCTAAAATCATGTAATTAAGAAGTGTTAGGTCTTCCAAAAAAGGAGCACTCATGGTGCAGTGGTTACGTGTTCAGCTGCTGACCAAAAGGTCAGCATTTCGAACTCACCAGCTACTCCATGGGAGAAAGAGGTGACAGTCTGCTTCTGTAAGAAATACAGCCTCGGGTATCCTATGAGGCTGTTCTAGTCTGTTTTATAGGGTTGCTATGAATCCAAATTGACTGGATACACACAACAACAACAGGTCTTCGAAAAGTATACCATCTGGAATTATCTAGACAGCTTTAAAAAGAAAATAAACAAAACACACAAAATATGCAAAATGTAGGTAAATTCTGACACAAAATCTGAATTATAGCTCTTATTCACCTATTGAAATATACACTGAACAGAAAAGGACAAAGTTTAGAAAAAATTAAAATAAAGCATCCTGTTTAATGCTGTTGTTTTTCTTCTTTTTTTGCAAATAAATAAGCAAATATTCACATACATACTAGTAATATTAAACGTGGTGAAAACTGAAAATACCTATCCAAAGATGAGATAGTTTAAAAATATTTGCTTTTGAAGAACATGCATACTTTAAAAATTCCAGTTGAATTCATGATTATTTGAACCACAAAGGTATACTTTTTTATTAAGCAGACACATATACAATCATGCCATAAATTATTTGACTCTATTCTAAGAGGAAAAATTAATTTTGACAAATAAACTATGAGACTGACTAGGATGATAACCTTGATTCCTTTGCTTCTTTCACATGGCTTTGATGTTTTCTTAAAAAAAAGTATCTCAGTCTATGCTTGAACTGAAATCTTGAAAGACTAGATTTTTATAGAGCAAAGAGGCAGAAGACAGAGAAATATAAAAAGTAGATAAAGACAGCAGAGACACCTTATCTAATCTGGAATAAAATAAGCGCTAATTAAATGTATATGATTCATCTTAACAAGGTCTGATAAAATAATATGAAGAAAGATTTATGCTGCACCATTTCCACCAGCTCAGATCAAAGCTTAGGCATTTTGTGAGAATTAAATGGACTTCCAATTACCTAATTATGAAAATAGTAAATATTGTCTATTTGGAAACTAAGATACAGGGAAATTCAAGGATTTAATCTTTCAAGACCATGTGGATGTGTCATTAATAAGGAATAAATTATCCATGACAGGAGGAATTTTTTGCTAGTTTTTGTTTTATACTACCTTCCTGGTTGTAGATCATTACCAGCACATGCTCAATAAAATTTTCTAATTCATTTATCCTATCATTTAATATTCAACCATAATTTATTGAGCATAATCATTTCCAAAGCATGTGGTAGTGTTGCAAATATAAATAAAGTCAAGGAGCTTGGAATGAGGCAGCCAGATAAACAGAAAATATATTAGATCTTGATGTATGCTACAGGAAATTCTTGACTTTTATAGGAATGCAAAGGAGTCTCCTTCAATTTTCTTATGGAAAATGGGGAGAAACATATATGGCGATTGGCAAGGAGAAATCAAAAAGTGTGAGGTTAAGAGGAGAGGAACAGGGGCCGGGCTGCCTAGGTTTTGGTCTTGGCTTTATCCTTCCTATCTGTGCGACCCACAGGAAGGTATTTAACTTTCTAGTGCCTCAGGTTCTTTATCTCTAAAGGACAGATACCAAGAGTATCTTTATACTTTGCATTGCTCTTCTTTTTAAGAATTCAATGAGTTAATGCATGGAAAAGACAGAAATATTTCTCAGATGAGAAGCAGGCAATAAGCATTGTTGTTATTATTACTTGTCTGCAACATGATCTTCATAGCCACAGCCTGTGTCTATTGCGATGGCATCATGCTTTTACATTTTGCTTGCTTTTGATGCATAGCACAATGAAAGTTAAGGGGTAGGCTGATGGACTATTTCTCTTTAATTGGATAAAGCCATACTCTGGAAGAAAGAAATCCTGGGGGTAATAAGTGAACTGTAAGGACACATAAAAATAGTTTCCCATAGATTCAACTATAGCCAATTATAAGCAGATTAAAAGACAAAATCAATAGATACAATTAGCAGTATACATTTAAAATATTTAAACACATTTTGTATGCATTCATTTTACAGATAAAAAGCAATTGTTTTCATTTTTATTTCTAATACAGAGAGGCTGCAGTGGAAAGGTAACTAGAAATGAACATAACCTCTGTATCTAGTTTTCTTCTGTCTCCATGGCAAGCTATTAAAATCTCTCTGGTCTTTGGTTTCTTTATGTTGAAAATGTGGCTAGTATTACCAATGCACAATTTACCTCAGAGTATTGGGTAAGAATCAAATGAGATAAAAGGAGTGGAAGTATAGTTTAAACACATTTAAAAGGTGATAAATTAAGGCACTCAAAAGGAAAGAAAAAGACAAATTGGAAGTAGTCATTTGGTATCTTATGTACTCTGTGGGTGGCAACATTTCCCTACCAGTTTATTTATGGAATAGATGAAAAGTCTAGTAATATGTTCTAAAAATAATTTCCTGCTGTTACCTTATTAGGCACTTTTTCTACTGAAGAGTTCTCTGAAACTGCTTGGTTTTGTACGGATATGGCATTTCTACATCTGGAATCATATTCTTCCAGGTGTGTAACTACTCCATAAAAAGCTAACTGCAAAGGTTATTGCAGCAGCTCCTGAAAACACAATTTAAATTACTCAACCTGAAAAAGTACGCATGTATCAGAGAAGTCAATTTAGGCAGAAGGAGCTTCGAGGATTAAGTGCCGTATTTACGTGTATTTGAATGCTGGCGAATTTGGGAGCATTCCATTACCCTTCACAGGGTATTGTAATGTTTGCCCAAGGAAAGGAAAATCTGTCACCATCCATTTTTTAGTGTACCTTGCTTTATGCTGTAAGTTTCCTCCTTTTGTATGACAGCAGGTATACAACTCCACATTAGTCTTCACAAAATTCAAGCTTGAAGAGTATAATGAAAATAAATAAATTATATATATATATATATATATATATATGTAAAAGTTATACAGCTTTTTTTTGCACTCCTCATTTTTTTTCATTTACTAACACAAGCATGAATATTTACGCATGCCTGGTGTAGCATGCTTTTTAAGAGATTTAGAATTGTTGCTGGACCAGTAGGTTGGCATTTAATAAAGACCAAGGTAACTGTGTTACTATTAAAAAAAAAAAAAGTATTTAAGAAGAGGAAATTAAAAATGATGAGATCTAGGAAATAGAGAACAGACCAAGATGGAGGAGTAAGAAGCTCTGTGCTAGCATCTCCCAGGGAAACATCAAAAAACAAGCAGAAAGTTTCAGAAACAAACTTTTTAGAACTTTGAAAAATAATAAAATGTTTCTTGTTGGTTCAAAAAAAAAAAAGACCACTTCAAAATGGTAGAAAAACTTTGTGTCTTATTTACTTGACATGTCCCGCTCCCTCCCTGGCTTGATATCCAGCCTGAAGATAGCAGCCTATGTTCCCAATGTTGGGCTCTGTATCCTAGTTCCAGACGAAGCAGAACAGAACAGAACTTGCTACTGAGTTTCTTTGTTCTGCCTTTCCTGTTAGGCGGCTACCTAAAGTACTAAAGCAAAGCAATTTTCTCTTTTTCATCTAACTCAGAACATAATGTAGATGGAAAAGCAGCAGACATTGTCTGAACACTGTAAGGTGATAGATCAATTTGTATCCACCTTGAGCAAAATACTGCGATTGCGATATACAATGGACTTTTTATGGACTGAAGGCAAACCTGAGGAGAGCATTTCTTTAGGAAACTAGGGTATTCAAAAAACACATTCATATGAAGAAATGTGGATAGTTACACACCTGCCAGAGCAACTGTGGTGGTGCAGTGGTTCATGTGCTTGGTTGCTAACTGGAAGTTCACACCCACCAGTAGCTCTATAAGAGAAGGATGCGGAACTCTGCTTCCATAATTTACAGACTTGGAAATCCTATGGGAGAAATTCTACTCTGTGCTATAGGTTCAAACTGAGTCAGAATTGATGGCAATGGGTTCGGTTTTTACGCCTGCCCAAGGCAAGATGCATGCTCAAAATAGACATGAGAAAACACTAAGTTTTTACCTTGAGCAGATATCTAGTTTCAACATAAGCCTGGATAGACATTGAAGGGGTGCCCCAGCACAGAGCCAATCTGCAAAGACTGGTAGAAGTATGTTTTCTCTGATTCTTTTTTTTTTTTTAATTTTTATTTGTTTATTTTTCCTTTTTCTCTCTCTTTGCCTCTTTCTTTCTTTCTTTCTTTCTTTTTTACTCCTGGTGTTCAAGTTAATCTCTGTAAAATCACTAGCTGAACACAAGCTAAAGGAACAGAGACTTCAGTGACCACACGTGACAAGAAATGCAGTCTTTGCAAAAATAGATTGGAAGAATCGCTACCTCAATGGACTACTACAGCCTTCAACAATTAAAAAAAAAAAAGCACATCCTGAGGAATGAAGAAAATATGATTTATGAAGTTAACACCTTATAATATTCAAATTTCCCATTTCCAACAACAACAAAAAATCTTACAAGGCATGCAGAGAAATAGAAAAGGATGCCCAATCCAAGTGAACAAAATAACAGAAATCATCCCTGAGGAATTCCAAACATTAGGTTTACTAGACAAAGACTGTAAGACAATTAACTTAGATATGATCAAAGAGCTAAAGAAAAACATGGACAAAGAACTAAGGTAAATGAGGGAAACAATGTATGAACAAAATGAGAATACCTATAAAGAGATAATAATTATGAAAAAGAAACAAAACAAATTCTGGAGCTGAAAAGTACAATAACTGAAACGAAAATTGTCTGGAGTTCAACAGCATATTTCAGCAGGCAGACAAATCAGTAAACATCAAGAAGTGACGTTTGAAATTATCCAGTTTGAGCAGCAGAAAGAAAGAAGAATCAGAAAAGTAAACTGAGCCTAAGGTAAGTGTGGAATTCCATAAATCTGACCAACACATGCATTATGAATGTCTCTGAAGGAGAAGAGAGAGACGAAAGGGAAGTAAGAATAGTTTTAAATAAGGCAGAAAAAAAAAAAAACTTCCCAAATTTAATGAAGCTTATTAATCCTACATATCCAAGAAGCTCAACAAACTCCACATGAGGTATGATCAAAGAGATTCACACTGAGACGCATTATAAAGAGAGAATTTTGAAAACAGCTGATTTTTCATCACAAACCATGGAGGTCAGAAGGCAGTGGGATAGCATGTTTAAAATGGTCCAAAAAAACCTCAAACTATCAAGTAAAAATTCTGTATCTTCTAAAACTGTGCTTCAAAAATGGGGGAGAAATTTAGACATTTCCAGATAAACAAGAGCTGTGGGATCTTGTTACCACTAAATTTGTCCTACAAGAAATGCTAGTGGGAGTTCTTCAGGTCAAAATATGAAGACACTAGACAGTGACTTGAAGCCATATAAAGAAATAAAGATCTGTGTGAAAATAATTAAATGGACAAATATAAAAAGAGCCAATGTTATTTTATCTTAGCTTTGTAACTAAATGCTTTATGTCTTACATGGTTTTAAATAAAAATAATTATAAATCTTTGGTATTGGGTATAAAGTATATAAACATGTATTTTATGAAAATAACAACAACATAAAGAGTGGTTTGGAGTACTATAAAAACAGAATTTTGTATGTTATTAAAGGTAAGTGTGTATCAATTCAAACTGGATTGTTGTCAAGTTAAAATGTTGAATGTAATCTCCATGGTAACCACAAACAAAATCTTAAAAATATACAGAAAGGAAAATAAGAAAGAAATGAAATGGTTCACTACCAAAAAATCAACTAAACACAAAATAAGACAGTATTGGAGTAATGGAGGAATAAAAAATATATGACATATAGAAAATGAATAGCAAAATGGCAAATGTAAATCCTACTGATTGGTAATAACTTCAAATAAAAATGTATTAAACTCTCCAATCAAAAGGCAGTGAGTGGTATAATGAATAAAACCATCATATAGGCTCATTAACAAAATCACTATAAACTTATAGTTACGCATACATCCCATTTAGTCCCATGTGAAAACAAAGGCAGCAATAACTTAACAAGGACTGATATTTAAACTTCTTTTTTCAAAATTGCTTTTTTTTGCCTTAATTATTTCCTTTATTTAGGTTAAGAATTCTTGAAGGAAAAATAAGAAGTAATTTTTACTCTACTAATTTATCCAATTTGTAAAATTTAAAGCATTGATTAGTTATTGTTTATTTTCTACTAAAACTGGCTAAGGAAACACAGAAAAAGTGTTTTTCTTTAATGTTATAATGAGAATAAAATCTGTAATTATGGTATAACTAATACGTATTATTATGTTTACCTAGATCTCCCCCTTCCCCCAGAAAAGTCCTCCCTGCTATTCTGGAAACTTTTCTTTATTACAATGTATGTAAACAATAGCCTTTCTTTGGATAATAGAATTGACACTTTAAGATTTCAGCTGTGACCTGTCCTCTACCATATGTTGGCGATTACAATTTGTGTTTGTGCAGCCTGTTTTCATATACACGGCCTAGAAAATGGAAGAAACTGGCCTTGGTCCAGGAAAACAAAGTGTGTGAAAAAATAAGAGCAGACAAGAAATAGAGTTTGAAAGGAATGAAATCTTTGGTTTTCGTTAAGCACTTTGGTTTTCCTGAGAGATTCAGGAATCTTTATAATTCCTTACTCTTTTCTACTCATCTAGCATGAGCTGGCATTTGCTAGCTTCTATGGGAAGAGTTCTTAAAAATGTTAAACATTTTTTTTAATTCCAGAGAAAATTACACTATATAGGCCATTTAAAAGGGCAAAATAAATCAATGTAATTAGTATACACAGATGTTTTGCTGCTTGAAGGAGATAACACCTATTATCCTGAGCAAAAGAAAAAAAAAAAAAATTAGTACCTTCTCTACTGCCCAAATAACCCAAATAACCACTCCTCTGTTGCAATTGCTACCATGTGGCTGACACAATTTTGTCCCTAAAGTATGTACCCTTTATTAGTAGCTCTTTTTGTATATGCCCTTTTGTGGTGACTTTTTCAGAAGCAGGACAGGATGTGAGTGAAGGGGGCAAGTAATGTCTTTTTACATCTGAAAGGTTGATTCTCTTGAGAAACACTAAGTGTAGGGACAAATTCAGTCAACACTCTAGTCCACAAGAATGGTGAAGATTTTAGTTTGTCAAGAAGACAAACTAATAGTTATTAAAATAGCAATTAAGTAAGGATGAAAATTATTATTATCACCCTCCAACAGAATGCCATAAATGCATACTAGATGAATACAAGAAAATGTGCTTGGAATTTTGACACACATATCCCCTCCAGATATGAACGTATCAGAGGATACTAACGACATACATTTTGTAGTGGAACTACAGAAATCTATTGGTGGTTTTTCTTTTGCTTTACTATCGTTCTTTTTTTTTCTTTGTCTGCATATTGTCAAGTATTTTAACATCTAATTAGACAAATAAGCACAATAAATAAATAAATAAATAAATTTGCTTCAACCTGTATTATTTATCATTAACTTTCTCTCGATCAAAATCCTGGAAGCCTGGACACTTTACTCAAACTTCTACTTCTCTGAAATGTAGTGGCCCCTTTAAATTCATATACTCTCATGACTTTTAAAGTTAGGATACTTTAAAATACAATGTGGTAGGATAATTGTTTTTACTCCCTTTATTCTGCTATCTCCCTTGCATTTTATCTTAGATCTCTGTTATCTCATCTCTGCCTAATTTAAATTAATTCTATCAACCCATTCATTAACTTGGCACTTTCCTGTGAAATTTTCAAATTTCTCTCTTCTGACATTGAAGTACATGTTAAAGTATACTTTCTTTCTTTACCCCTGTATCTGACTGGGATCATTTTCCTTCTCTATATGTAATTTCTATGTAGTATAGATATGCTGGTGAAGAATCATCTCCATTTTTGTTTGAAAATATTGTAAATTATGTTCACTGTCAAAGAATATTTTCACTGTATAGAATTCTAGGTTAGTTATTATTTTTTTATTGCTTTAATGATGTAATTCCATTTTTTTCTGGATTCCATTGATTTTGCTGAGAAGACAGTAGTAAGTTTTATTGTTCCTTATTAAAAACCTTGTGCCTTTATTCTACAGATTTATTTTAAAAAAGAAAAGATTTCTAGGTTTGTCAGAAGATTTATTATGATGTAATTTTCTTTGTGTTCCTTCTGCTTGGTGCACAGAGCTTCTTCAATCTGTGTTTTGGTATCTTTCTTCAATTTTAGAAAAGGCATGGTTAGTATATCTTCAGATATAGCTCTGTTGCCTTTTCTTCTCTTTTTTCCCCCTAGAACTCAAATTACACGCATGGTAACTATTTTAACTGCATTGTACTTGTCTATTATGTTCATTTTGTATTGCTTTATTATTTTTCTGTTTGTCTCAGATTACATATTTTCTCATACTGGGCTCAGAATAGGATAACCAGTAACCTTGAAGACAGGTAAAAATAACTGGTCACTAGTGGAATATAAAATAAAATAAAAGAATGAGAACCAAAGCAGAACAGAACATCTCTGATATCTGCTAAAATGTCACATGATCTCCCAGAGGAAGAGAATAAAGTTAAAATGTCATATCTATTTGAAGAAACAGAGGATGAGAATTTTCTAAATAGATGAAATACAGTAACCTATATATCCAAGACGTTTAGTAAAACTCCAAGCAAATTAAATATGAATAAAATTACACCTAGGCATGTCATCAAAAAAATTCTGTAAAAAAAGAGATAACGAGCAAGTCTTAAATCCAGTCCAGAGAAAAGTTCTCATTGCATAGAATAAAGCAATGAATTAATGATAGATGATCAGAGAGGGGGAAAAAAAATGTAGCCAGAGAAACACCATCTTTAAAGGGCAGAAAGAGAATAAATATATATAATTACCAAAATACAATTTTAAATTCAATAAAAATGTTGGTTTATGCACTAATGGACCACAGTTACAATTTCCTCCACCAGACTGAATCCAGCACAAATACATAGTGCCTGGCTACCACCAGTGATTGCTCTGACTGGGATCACAATAGAGGATCCCAGACAGAGCTGGAAAAAAATGTAGAACAAAATTTGAACTCACAAAAAAAAGATCAGACTTACTGGTCAGACAGAGACTGAAGAAACCCTGAGAGTATGGCCCCAGACACCTGAGAGTATGGTCCCTGACACCGTTTTAACTTAGTACTGAAGTCACTCCTTAGGTTCAACCTTCAGCCATAGATTGGACAGGCACGTAAAACAAACAATAATGCAAGTAGCTCAACCATGTATACAAGACTAAATGGGCACACCAGCCCAGGGGCAAGGACAAGAGGGCAGGAGGGGACACGTAAGCTGGATGAATGGAAATGGGGACCCAAAGGTAGAGAAGGGGAGAGTGTTGACTTGTGGGCTTGGCAACCAATGTCACAAAACAAGGTGTGTATTAATTGTTTAATGAGAAACTAATTTGTTCTGTAAACCTCCATCTAAAGCACAAACAAAAAAAAAAAATTGTTCTAAATTTTTAACATAGTTTAAAGGACAGTTCCAGAGAAAATCTGAGAGTATTTTTAAAGTACAGACATTACAGTAAATATTAAAGAAGTTATTTGAGCAGAAGGGAAAAACTAAAAGATGGAAAGCCAGGTTTAAGGAACAGATAATGAAGAACACTAAAAAATGACTATTTCTTGGCAAATATAAAATATAATTGCTTGGATTTATTTTTTATATTCAGAGTTTTAAAATTATTAAAAGATGAACGATTGTTTAAAAAGGAACAAAGTAAAATATAAGACAAGAAGATTTTACTGTTATAAGGTTCTTAAAATGGTCATGATTTACTGTTGTTGTTAGATTCCATCCAGTCAGTTCCAACTCGCAGTGACCTCATGTACAACAGAACAAAGCACTGCTGGGTCCTGCACCATCTCCACAGTCGTTTTTATGCTTGAGCCCATTGTTGCAGCCACTGTGTCAATCCATCTCACTGAGAGTCTTCCTTTTTTTTCGCTAACCCTCCATTTTACCAAGCATAACGTCTTTCTCCTGGTACTGATCCCTCCTGATAACATGTCCAAAGTATGTGAGACTCAGTCTTGCCATCTTTGCTTCTATGGAGTCTTCTGGTTGTACTTCTTCCAAGACAGATTTGTTTGTTCCTTTGTCAGTCCATGGTATATTCAATATTCTTCTCCAATACCATAATTCAAAGGCATTAATTCTTCTTCCGTCTTCCTTACTCATCATCCAGCTTTCACATGCATACCAGGTGATTGAAAACATCATGGCTTGGGTCAGGCTCACCTTAGTACTTAAAGTGACATCTTTGCTTTTTAACACTTTAAAGAGGTCTTTTGCAGCAGATTTGCCCGATGCAATGGGTCTTTTGATTTCTTGACTGCTGTTTCCATGGGTGTTGATTGTGGATCCAAGTAAAATGAAATCCTTGACAACTTCAATTTTTTTCTCTGTTTGTCATGGTGTTGCTCTTTGGTCTAGTTGTGAGGATTTTTGTTTTCTTTATGTTGAGGTGTAGTCCATACTGAAGGCTGCAGTCCTTGATCTTTATCAGTAAGTGCTTCAAGTCCTCTTCACTTTCAGTAAGGAAGGTTGTGTCATCTGCATAATGAAGGTTATTAATGAGTCTTTCTCCAATCCTGATGCCCTGTTCTTCACAGAGTCCAGCTGCTTGGATTATTTGTTCAGCATACAGATTGAATTAGCATGGTGAAAGGATACAACCCTGATGCACATCTTTCCTGACTTTAAACCACGCAGTATCCTCTTGTTCTGTTCGAACAACTGACTCTTGTTCTAGTTATAGGTTCCTCGTGAGCACAATTAAGTGTTCTGGAATTCCCATTCTTTGCAATGTTATTCATAATTTGTTAGGATCCACACAGTCGAATGCCTTTGCATAGTCAATAAAACACAAGTAAACATCGCTCTAGTATTCTCTGCTTTCAGCCAGGATCCATCTGACATCAGCAATGATATCCCTAGTTCCACATCCTCTTCTGAATCTGATTTGAATTTCTGGCATTTCCCTGTTGATATACTGCTACAGCTGCTTTTGAATGATCTTCAGCAATATTTTATTTGCCTGTAATATTAATTAAAATGTTTGATAATTTCCACATTCAGTTGGATCACCTTTCTTTGGAATAGTCATGAATACAGATCTCTTCCAGTAGGTTGACCAGGTAGCTGTCTTCCAAATTTCTTAG
Organism: Dugong dugon; assembly: GCA_030035585.1. Lineage (NCBI taxonomy): Eukaryota > Metazoa > Chordata > Mammalia > Sirenia > Dugongidae > Dugong > Dugong dugon. The sequence continues at coordinate 34,279,858 of CM057460.1, read as the reverse complement.
CATAGATAGGTCACATGCTGCTCCATAAAACAGCTTTCAATAAATTTAAACAAATAATTATGCAGAGTGTGTTTTCTGACCCTTGTTTATTTCCTACTTTCTTTTGTGTAGGTCCAGTTTTCTGTCTGATACCACTTTCTTTTTGTTTTAAAAAAAACTTCCTTTGACATTTCTTTTAGTGCAGATCTCCTGGAGATGAATTATCTCAGGTTTTGTATGTCTGAAAAATATTTCTTTTGTTTTCATTTTAATTGATATTCTGACTAGCTATAGAATTCTATGCTGTGAATTATTAAAGGGAAGGGGAGCAGGAGTGCCAAGAGCCTCACATTATTTGTAGTTTTGACATCTATGAAGGGAGTTTAGGAAAGGAAGGGGAACTAGATAGAAAGAGCCTCAGATGGCAGTGCAGCTCTTAGAAAGTATTGGTCAGTGTTAGGAGAGCTTCCAAAGCAAATATAACCTTTGCAGGAGTCACATTAAAAAAAAAAAAAAAATGTTGCTGTCTAGTCAATTCCAACTCACAGCGACCATATAGGACAGGGTAAAACTGCCCCATAGATTTTCCAAGGAGCAGCTGGTGGGTTCCAACTGCTGACCTTTTGATTAACAGCTGTAGCTCTTAACCACTGAGCCATCTAGATTCCATATTGGGTAGTCACATATAGGGTAGGAATATCCTGGACCCAGTACTTCCACCATGTTCAGTCATTGCCTGGGAGGTCTTGACACAATGCTCTGGTGTATTATATTCCATTCATTTTTGAGGCATGCAATATTCTTTCACGTCTCTAAGGGTATTGTAGTAGTATTTTTATTCCGAGTATAAATGTTGCTTGGTTCAAATTGTTTTCTTCTCTCAAGTTGCTCTAGTTCCTGCCATTCATGTTAGTTGCTTTCTTGGTGACCTTGATCTATCCTTTCACGTTTAGGGTAAAACCACCCAAACCAAACTCTTTGCTATCAAGTCAATACTGGCTCACAGACTTACTCAAAAAGCAAGTTCAACTAACTGTGTATGTAGGGGAAACTTGTCCATGGTGTTCCTCACTGTAGGATGATCTCGCTGGCACTTATCATTGTGGGAATCCCTGCTGATAGCGTTTTTAAGTTGTACATTTTGCTCATTTTTTCTCTGACTTTTCATGTTGTTGTTGTTTGCTGCCATCGAGTCGATTGACTCATAGTGATCCTGTGTACAATAGAATGAAACACTACCAGGGCCTGCACCAACCTCGCAATCTGTTTTATGTTTGAGCCCATTATCACAGCCACTGTATCCATCTATTTCTTTGAAGGTCTTCTTCTTTTTCACTAACCCTCTACTTTACCAAGTATAATGTCCTTCTTCAGGGACTGGTCCCTCCTGATAACATGTCATACGTTATAAAAACGATAGTGCCTGTCTCCTGCCTAAAGGGTGAACCCATGTTTTCCAGTCAGAATGCCAAATGGTGGAAAAAGGCTTTAAAAAAAAAAACCTGTTTCATCAAGCCCATTCCAACTCATAGTGACCCTCTAGGACAGAGAACTGCCCCATGGGGTTTGCAAGGAGCAGCTGATGGGTTCGAACTGCTGACCTTTTGGTTAGCAACCATAGCTCTTAACCACTGTGCCACCAGGGCTCTTTCAAACCTGTTGCCAACTCATGGTGACTATATTAAAAAAAAAAAAAAAAAAGGCTTTGGGTATCATTTAACTTCCTGGTGAATATTTTGGTCTCCATACCTAACAATATTTTTTATCCAAGGTGAGATACCTTCTGTTTTACTCTTTCTAGAGTATAATCATTCACTTTTGCTTTAAGTAAGAGAGCTGCAGTCTCCTGCCTGCTTGAGCATGTAAAGAATACTTAGGTATGACCTCTTCTCATTATACTTTAAACCAATCTGCCTGCTTCTAAATTCGCCTTTCTTAATGTTGCAGCTTTTAACACCACAAATTACTATAGATTCTGCTGGGGTATATTAGCTTCCTTCTTGGTTTTCTCCACTGCTAAATTAAGATGCTATCCTCACAAGTTTACTGCATTTAACCAGTACATACTGTTATCTCTTTTACCATTTTTAAACAGTTACGCTATATATGTGTGTGCAAGCGTATGTATTTCTTTCTTTCTTTTCTTTTTTTTTTTGGTGTCCTCAAATTTCATGTTCTTGGGGCTGATTTGAGATTTTCAATCTAGTAACTCGAGTTCTCCAAGTGCCTGTGACTGCTGACTTTCACTTACTGTGAATTTTATAATTTCTAATTTTGAGCTTGTGAGCTCATCTTAATCTGGCCTTTGATTGTCCCCTTTGTAAATCCTATGTGGACTAATATATCCCTCCAAAGCAATTTTGCATTTGATTTGTAGACTCCTCAATGTTTTCACCACACCAGGATCATTTTTAATTGCTACTTTCTCAGCTTGGGATATCCTCAAATTATGAGCATAGTGAAAATTTTGTGTTCAAACATGTCAAAGTTGTAAGCCTATTCTTTTGATTTCTTGTGAGAATTTTTTTTTCCCACACACAAAGTCATAGCATAGGCAAGCTTAATTTTATCTGGTGACAGATGTAATTAGTTCCCTTATCACTCATGCTAAAGGATTTGATGGTACCTACTCTCCAGGAGTTTTGCAGGTCTGAAAACCCAATACTCTAACCACTACTAATTCAATAACTGCACAAAGCTACTGCAGTGTCATTTTATTTACCTCTCTCTTTAGTTCTCAGCACAGTCTTCAGTTCTGGTATCTTGGTTTTCCCCTTCTCTTTTTGAAAAGCTCCATATAAAATTTTTACAAGTATCATATTTCATCCAGAAAATCTAGTTTTTCTTTGTCAGGAGGAAAGGTAAATAATTGTCATTGCATTACTCTAGCCCACCACATATTAGAAGTAATGTTATAAAGAAATTCACATGTATTTATATTTTTGTAAGTAATAATATGTTCATCAAGATGTTGTTGTTAGTTGCCATCAAGTTGGCTCTAACTCCTGATGACCTTATGTATAAGAGAACAAAACTTTACCCAGTAAAGTACCATCGCCATGATCTTGGATATGGTTGAACCCATTGTTCTGGCTAACGGGTCAATCATTCTTCAAGATGAAGGACTTTAAAGAGTTTCATATTGTGTGCTTGTGTGTGTGCGTCTGTGATTTTTCAGAATCTTATTGGAAAATCTCAAAGCTTTCAGTCTAACACATGTGGTCATGTGTCAGTCTTTTAGACCTACAGTTACATTGGTGGTTGGTTTGCTGCTCTAAGCAAAGATTTTTTTCAGGTCTCAAAATAAACTCTTCCTGCTGTTTGTCTATTTTCTCATCTGTCTTCCAGGTGGAAATTTTCTAAAATGTCTTAGGTTAAATCTTTTACTTGACATTGTACTCCCAGCATACCCTTAAGTGTATTCCGGGCAATAAACTAGGAAACAGTTCCTGAATTTTCCTGCTTTCATGCTTTCCTTAGACATTCACTAGTAATTGTCTGGATGATATTTCTTTTCAGTTGATGGTGACGATGGTTCAGAACAAGGCTTCAAACCAGTTCAAATAGGTTCAGTCATGGTCCATGAAGTGAAATTGTAACAGGCATGAATTTTTAAAATTTGAGTGGAGTGAAACAATAACTGGAACGGGAAAAATTATGAGTCAAAGATCTGAGATGGGAGACTCAGAAGAGGCGTAGAGAACCCCTTCAAGAACTTGATGTGGGAGATTGGATTATTGCTAAGACTGTGAAGAATAACACACATTCAAACGGCATGATCGACTGCCATCTTTGAGTGGGGCACTGCTGTTTCTGACTCTGCAGGTCAAGAGACCAGGTTGCTATGCAACACACGCATTGCCCTAGTTTTATAAGAGGGAGATTAAGTTTCTAGTGGGATATCAACCTACGATTTTTTCCCCTTCCAATTATTGTTCTGGTTCACCCACATTTTACCAATTCCATTCCATTCTGATTTTGCTTCATCGGCCATGATTGAAGCGGGAAGAACCTGTTTGAAGCCCTGGTTCAGAGTGAAGCTTTGAAACTATTCAAGAAGCTGAATATGACATCCATGGAAGGTCTATGTAACAAGAAGGAGAGGTTTTGCACACAGCTTTGCTCTATTGACTTTTTGCTCATTTTTTCCTTTCATGCCATAAGCTATGATTTTAGAAATAGATGCTGGCTTTCTCCATAATACATGTCTCTACCACGTGCCCAGTAATATATCCATGACGGGCTTGTCTAAGAAAAAACTTGAGTGATTTGAGGACATTTCTGACTCTTTTTTTTTTTTTTTAAATTGTACTTTAGATGAAGGTTTACAGAACTAACAGTTTCTCTTTGAAAAGTTAGTATACATACTGTTATAAGACAATAGTTAACAATACCACGACATGTCAACACCGTTCCTTCTCAACCTTGGGTTCTCTATTACCAGCTTTCCTGTCTCCTCCTGCCTTCTAGTCCTTGTCCCTGAACTGTTGTGCCCTACTAGTCTCATTTTGTTTTATGGGGCCGTCTAATCTTTGGCTGAATGGTGAACCTCGGGAGTGACTTCACTACTCAGCTAAAAGGGTGTCCAGGGACCATACTCTTGGGGTTTCTCCAGTCTCTGTCAGACCAGTAAGTCTTGCCTTTTTTGTGAGTTACAATTTTGTTCTACATTTTTCTTCAGCTCTGTCCAGGAACCTCTGTTGTGATTCTGGTCAGAGCAGTCAGTGGTAGTAGCCAGGCACCATCTAGTTGTACTGGACTCAGTCTGATGGAGGCCATGGTAGTCGTGGTCTGTTAGTCCTTTGGACTAATCTTTTCCTTGTATCTTGTTTTCTTCATTTTCCCTTGCTCCCGAAGGAGTGAGACCAGTGGAGTATCTTAGATGGCTGCATTTCTGATTCTTAACAGAAAAAATTTTGTCAAGGGTTTTCTTCCAGATGTTTATTATTTAAAAAATTATGTATATGTATATATATGTATGTATATATATATATATGTTGTTATTAGGTGTCCTCAAGTCAGTTCTGACTCACAGCGACCCTATATACTACAGAACAAAACATTGCCTGGTCCCGCACCATGCTTACAATCCTTGTTATGCTTGAGCCCATTGTTGCAGCCACTGTGTCAATCCATCTCATTGATGGTCTTCCTCCTTTGCACTGACCCTGTACCTTACCAAGCATTATGTCCTTCTCAAGGGATTGATCCCTCTTGATAACATGTCCAAAGTATGTAAGATGTAATCTCCCTCTTTGCTCCTAAGGGGCATTCTGGTTGTACTTCTTTCAAGACAGATTTTTTCATTCTTTTGGAAGTCCATGATACATTCAATATTTTTCACCAACACCACAATTCAAAGGTGTCAATTCTTCTTCGGTCTTCCTTATTCATTGTCCAACTTTTGCATGCATATGAGGTGATTGAAAACACCACAGATTGTATCAGGCACACCTTAGTTTTCAAGGTGATATCTTTACTTTTCAACACAATGCAAACAAAGGTCCCAAAAGCTTGACTCCATCCACATTATTAAGGTTGACTCTACTTTGAGGAGGCAGCTCTTCACTAGTTGTCTTTTGAGCATGTTTCAACCTGGGGGGCTCATCTTCCGGCACTGTATCAGACAATATTCCGCTGCTATTCATAAGGTTTCCACTGGCTAATTCTTTTCAGAAGTAGACTGTCAGGTCCTTCTTCCTAGTCTGTCTTAGTCTGAAAGCTCAGCTGAAACCTGTTTGCCATGGGTGACTCTGCTGGTATCTGAATACCAGTGGCATAGCTTCCAGCATCACAGCAACAGGCAAGTCCCCACAGTACGACAAACTGACAGACACATGGGGGATATACATATATGAATATATACTGTATATATACAATTTTATATTTTTCCATGGAAGATAAATTCTCCTTCCTGAAAATAGCATTTAGATATTTATATTACCAATGTATTATACCAGTTTCCATAAAAGAACTGAAAGTTTTATGTCTAGTTATATATTATTAGCCTTGTTGTATATTTTTATTTGATTATTTGTTTTATCCAGTTTCCTTGTTTTCCCCTCTGTGAAAAAGAAGAATTCACTAGAAGTAGGCAAGAGGTCTAAGAGGCCCTACATGTTTTACTCCCACCTCTACCCACACTCCTTCACCTCCCACTGACCTCTCTGACCTCATCTCCCTTTCACTCCCCACTTGTTCACTCATACTGAACTCTTCAATACCCACCCAGACACTCCAGGCATAATTAAGCATCAGACTCTCTGCTCTGGCTCTTCTTTCCACCTAGAATGCTCTTAGACCAGAAAGCCATTTGGCTCACACGCTCATCACATATCTGCACTGAAATATTATCTTCTCACTCAGACTTACCTTAGCTCCTTTGTTGAAATTTTTGACACCTTTACCACTTATAGATATACTTTATATTCCTCTATGTTTGTCCAGAAAACTTGTCACCCACTGTGACATTTACTTATAAATTAATTGCATTTATTTTATTATCATGTCAAATGGATCAGAAACAGAGAGGAAAAAGACAATTTCTAATTTAGGAGCTAAAATAACCTCATATTTTAAAATTATATTTTAAATATTACTTCACTTATTTGTGTGTTCCTATGTGTATCCTAATCACTCTTTATATACAGGCTTTTCCTCTGAGTTTATTATGAAATATTTTATAACTTTAATTCTAAATTGTGATAAGTGAAAATGCATTTGAATCCATAGTGCAAAATTAAGGACAGATTAATTGAGGTGAGACTTCTTAATTGTCTAGGTCTGATTTTGGAGAAAAAAATGAAATGAATATAATGAACGTTGGCATTTGTTATTTTTATTATCATTATCATCATTTTAATTCCGCCTTCAAGCAATTTTCACCAAACATAACTTCTTTCATAAACAATTATAAAAACATTTTACAATGAACTCAATAAATGGTATTTACTGAGCACTTACTAAATATGTTAATACAAAACTTCATTTAATCGTCACAAAAATTTATGAAATTCTATTGTTTCCTCCATTTTATAAATAAGTAAATTCGGTTTACAGAGTTTAAATAGCTCACTCAAAATTACTCAGTTAGTAAGTGATTGATCCAGAATATAAGATTAAATGTTTCCTCTCACTAGAGAAAGGGTTAATTGGCCACTGAAATCCCAAAACTTTCATCCTCTATTGTTGATATTCAGAAATGAAAACCCATGTGTAAATATCAGTTTGCCTCAGAATCTTTATTACTTTGGCTACTATCATTTCAAAACGTCCCTTAAAAATGATACGTGCTCCTTGATATTTAAAAATATTACCACAAGTCTAGAATTTTCATTACTTTTTTTGTTGCTTTAGTTCTTTCCCAGGAAACCAAATATGTTCTCATGTTCAAGGATACAATTTATAAAGGGGAGGTAGAATGCGAGGGAGACTATGTTAGCAGCCATAAACATAATTACAGAATGTAATTCCTGCTCGTTCTTACACGCTTCTTATGCCCTGAAATTCTGCCAAGCTTGACTTCTGCCCACATACACGTTTTATGATCAGATTTTCAAGGATGTCCTTTGTCAAAACTATATCTTCTTAAAGTAAGCTTATGCATAGAGGATTGCAATTTGTAAAGCAGAGTGACTTTCAGCTTCCACAGCATTTCTTGAAGGCTACTAAATTAACTTACAACAGAGCCTTCAATGAACATACTAATATCTAGACATTCATTATTAGCGTAAAAGAGACTCTCCATCCTTCCCTTTGTATAACCTATTAATACAGTTTACACTTGAATTTACTTATTAACATCTGTGTAAAGCAGTTTAAAGTTTTCTGAAGTAAAACTTGAAGAAAAAATGCAGACTTGAGATTTGAGATTAAAGTGTTTTGACTGTTTTTTTCTACTCCTATGCTCTGATTGGAGCTTTATTTGAATTCCATTTAAAACATATTATATTAGGTCATCAAAACTGGGCTCTTCAGTTCATAAGGAAAGCATGCATAGTTTAGCTCATTTTAAAAGTATCTTGTCCAATGTAAATGGTTAAAACATTGAACTTACTCTTTGGAGTCTTTACTCAAATGTGTATGGAAAGAAGCTTTGATATCTTCTTAAAACACCAGCTTGAGAAAAAAAAACAACTGGGATTAAAAATATGATAGATGGTGGCACAACGGTTAAGTGCTTGGCTGCTATCTGAAAGGTTAACAGTTCAAACCCACCAGCTGCTCAGGAGAAAAGACTTGATCGATCTGCTCCCATAAAGATTACAGCCAAGAAAAGCCTATGGGGTGGTTCTATTTTGTTATGTGGGGCAGCCATGAGTCAGAATCGACTCAGCAGCGTCTAACAACAACAAAAACATGGTTTTATGGAACACAAGCAATACATGATGGAGAGACAGATCTTTAAAAACAGATGTGTGTGTGTTTATGTGTGTGTGAAAAACGGAGAGCTATAACCAGTTGCCCTTGAGTTGACTCCACCTTGTGGAGACCTGTGTGTCAGAGTGAAACTGTGTTTCATAGGGTTTTCAATAGCTGAGTTTTTAGAAGCAGGCTTGTTTTCCAAGACACTTCTGGGTGGGTTCTAACTATGAACTTTCAGTTAGTATTCAAGTGCTCAACCATTTGCACCACCCAAGGACTTCTCTGTGAATCTGCAGAAGGCAAGGGAGGATGGGCATGGAGATTGAAACCAATAGACAGTAGCAGACACAGTGCCCCAATGTACCAGTATGTAAATAAACTGTAGCCCATATGGCAATTTATTGAACTTCCCCATTTGTATGTTTGCTTCTACCCTAGTTCAGGATAAATCTTGTTTTACTTCTCTTTTAACCCCATCTGGTAGTCAAGTGCTTGGCCAGTTAGAGTGTCTTAATATATGCCAGTTGATGGAAAGCTGTAGACAACCAAACAATTATTGCTTCATTGAAGACTTCCAAAACTACTTGTCAGTTTACATTTCAAAGCTATTCAGAATTGCTTTACTGTGCTTACTATTTCACTCATTTGCTCATACTAATTTTTTGATATCCTATGCATTAGACACTGATTTTACAAAGGCACTGATATGTTACATATTGAATATACAAATTCAAATAAATATGATGTTACTCCTTCAAAAAGTTTACACTGAAGAGAAGAAACAGATTCAATCAACAATTGAAGCAGAACTTTGTAATTGCTTCTGAGAAAAATCCAATGTTTGAGGCAGAAAGACCAGACAGCTTACCTTTTCACAGTACTTATTTCCACTACCATGTACTGATCATGCTGCTCTATGCACCACATATGTCTCCCACATCTTTCCCTCCCTACTTTTTATATTGACGTCTGTCAATATTTATTATTCTTCTCTCCATCTCTAAACATTGTTGTTATTTTTAGCCACCTCAAGTTGATCCCCAACTCAACAACCCCGTGCACAAGGGAATAAAATGTTGCTGGGTCCATACACCATCTACATGATCAGTTGTGGATGGACTGTTGTGATCCATAGGGTTTTCATTGATTTTTGGAAGGAGATCACCAGACCTTACTTCCTTGCCTGTCTTAGTCTGGGATCTCTGCTTAAACCTGTTCAGCATCATAACAAACACAAGCCTCCCCTGACAGACAGGTGATGGCTGCACGGGAGGTGCATTGGTTGTGAATGAATCAAACCCAGGTCTATTGCATGGAAGGGGAGAATTCTACCACTGAATGACCATTGCTCCCTAGATCATATATATATACATATATATCTGTCAATACTTGTTATTCTTTCCTCAATCTCTAAACATTAATGTGTGCTTAATTCCTTACCACAATTAACTGGTAGACAGCCACTGCTCAGCAATACAATTTTCTCTCTGTATTCCTCCCCTCTCCTCACTTCCTCCCTGCTTCATCCTCTCTCCCTATATATATGTCTCTGTTTATTTCCACAAATTCAAAGCAATCACTCAGTTTTGCAATAAGATGACATGTATGTTCCTAAAATATCGTTATGCAAAATTGTGCCATGAAAACCACAGGGCTTTGGGTGAAAATGGAATTTTGGCCCAAGACACGCAAAAACTTTGTCAATGATACGTTAAAAAAAAAAAGGTAGGAACCTGATAAAAACAGTAGCACAGTTTTGCACATGTCAAGCAGTCAAGAAATAAATAAATACAACAATGATCATGACACTTTACTTAGAAAATAGATCTGGCATTTGTTTGTGGAGGTGGGCTTTAGAAAGGTTGATACTGAAAGATATTTTGATGTGGTAAAGGGAGGGTTATCTGAAATTGGAAGGAAATTGTACCAGCAGATGTGGATGGATGTGACTCATAACACACAGTTGTGGTAAATGTAGGAATTGTGCATCTGTATTCCCACACAGCTTGGCTCTTCTTGATGCAGTTTTCTGTGTCCACTCAGTGTATCTCTTTGATGACTTAATGCATAAACAAACGTAATATTCACTTTATGCTCAAATTGTTCTCTAGCACAGCACTCATATTTGACCTAATTTACATGTTTCAGAATAAGTAGTTGACAGCAGAACTGACTGTATTCTTTTTACAAATTGTCAATCATTGGAATATTGACAGAAATATAACTCGGATGATGACAGCATTAATTGCAATACTTACAAGAGGAAAGGATGACCCTAAGGGGAGAGAAGCCCAGTGCCTACCATAGTCAGTACATGGAGAGTAAGATACTTCCTGTCATGCAAAAGAAGGTAGTTTTTTAATTTGCTGGCAAGGCTAGAGTAAATCTTGATGAAGAGAGTGTTCTGCATGAATACCTTTTAATTTGAAATAATTATCTATTTAAGAGAGTTTCAAACATAGTATAGAGAATTACCATATACCCTTCACCTTTCTCCTACTTTTGATATCTTACATGATCATGTACAGGTCCTGCATGAACTCAATTAAGTATTCTTAAATTCCTGTTTTTTTACAACGTTATCCATAATTTGTTATTATCCATATAGTTGAATGTCTTCTAATAGTCAATAAAACAAAGGGAAAATTTTTTTGCATATTGCATTTTCTTGCTCAGAAATCAGAGTAACAAAAAAGTATCTATTAGAACAATTCATTGCTTTTGGTATAATTTTAAAGTGTTAATGCCCATTCTTATTTATATTAATCTAATTTATGAAATTTCATATTGAACTCATAAAACATTTTTCCTACACCTTAAATGGCTAAAAATACAGATAATGAATATTTTCATATAAATAATAAGTTTCTGATGTCTAATATTTGCACTCTAAAATTTTATTTCGTGAGGCTCCATGATATTTTAAATTTTTGTTCAAATTTTCCCTTACGCTCAAATTTTCTTTTTTGGTTTATATTTGATCTTTAAAATTGAACATTAATAGCATTACAATCCAATGGATTGAAAGAAATGCATACTTTATTATGTTTATATAAGAACATATTTATCATAATTTTTATTATTTTTCTGAATTCTTAGATGTTTCAGAACCAGGTAAAATTCATTATGTCCCTGCCAATTACTCTTTTAAGTTTCCTTTTGGTAATATGAATTCTTGAGACTTAAAAACAAATCATTTGAAAGTGTAACAAAAACATCTTGGAGGTAAAATAAATTTTTGTTTCTTTCCTGCTGACTGCCACTCTCTCTTTCGTGTTTCACATCCTGAGGAATTATTTTTCTATAACCTATGGTTATTTCTTCTCAAAGATTTAATCCACACTTGAGTGCCAATGACATCAAACTTACTATAAAGCTGCCTCAAGTTACAGTCTTATAAATTTCAATACTCCAAATATTTTTGAAATAATAAATCGCAGTTAGACATAGGCTAGATATGGGACATAGGATTTTCTCTACTTTTTTTTCTTACGAGGAGTGCTAGTAGTATCAAATTATGCTTTATAAAATGGGATGGATCAATCTGCCCCAGGTAGAAGAACTCAACAGCTTAACTTTCTATCATACTCGTCCTTAAAACATTAATGTAAAATAACTTAATTCCTTCAAACTGAGCTTTCCTTACTTTTACCAGTGTGATATCCAAAGAGACTACGTTAACAAAAGTTAAGACATAAATGGCATTTTCAATCCAAAAAAGAAAAAAATATGTATTTGCTTAAATATTTTGAGTCCTGTTGTTTAAAAAAAAGATAAAAACAAAAAATGTACTGTGCCTACAATCACATGAAAAATTAAGAATGCCTAAGACGTAACTAGAGAGGAAACTAACATTTTAATGGTAAAGAATAATGTAAAAACTTGTTTATGTATCTACCATTCTTGGTTATTCTGAAATTTTAAAAAAGAAAAAGAAATAATGTCTCTATTTGACTTGTCATAAAATCTAATATCATTGCTAAGCATCTACGCATCTAAGAGTATCTGCCCTCACCTGGGCATTCAATAGATAAGTTATGTTAATTGATGAATTAACTGTATCCTCTAGCAACTCTGAACTTCTTTAAATTTCTTAGATTGGCGAACACTTTCACACTTCTCTTTTCTTAGGCCCTTGAACTAGCGCTCTCCTTGAATGTTTACATTTGTTTGTTGACATTGTAGCTATTCTGTAAGACTTAAAATATTTAAACTATCAAAGCACAGAGTCTTGAGGAACAAATTTTTTTTTGTTTGTTTTGTAAGTAGAATGTTAAAAAATACCTAACCCTTTGCTGTCGAGTCGATTTTAACTAATAGCAACCCTGTAGGACAGAGTAGAACTACTCCATAAGGTTTCCAAGGCTATAAATCTTTACAGAAGCAGACTGCCACATCTTTCTTCCAAGGAGCAGCTGGTGGATTTGAACCGCCAGTCTTTCATCTAGCAGCCCAGCACTTAATCACTGAGCCTCCAGGGCTCTTAGTAAGACATTGGACATAATCTTAAGAGATTTTGACCCTATTTATGTTCCTTTGTCCCCGTACCTAATTATTCTGGTTGTTGTTGTTGTTAAGTGCCTTTGATTTGCCCAGTCCTATGTCATTCTCGTAACTGCTGTTTTGTTTGAGTACATTCTTGCAGCCACTGTGTCATGGGGAATAAATTTTTATATTGTTTCTTGGTTCAGAGTATATACATATCATGTTGGATTGTACCTCAACTTCATAAAATATTATCTTAAAGCTATCAAAGTAATGGAGTCTTTAATTGGTCACTTCACAGATCTTTGGTTAGGGCAACATTGTCTAGGATTCCTTAGTTACTTATGTAATTTTGGAACAGAAATGGAGTGGTGATGCATTCCCTGTGAGTAGAATGAAATATGTACTGCCCTGGTTGCCTAAGAAGAATTGATGCTTTTGAATTATGGTGTTGGCAAAAAATATTGAATATATCATGGACTTCCAGAAGAATGAACAAATCTGTCTTGAAAGAAGTACAGCCAGAATGCTCCTTAGAAGCCATGATGGCCAGACTTCTCACGTACTTTGGACATGTTATCAGGAGGGACTAGTCTCTGGAGAAGGACATCATGCTTGGTCAAAGGTCAGTGAAAAAGAGGAAGCTCTCAACGACATGGATTGACACAGTGGCTGCAAGGATGGGTTTAAACATAGCAACAATTGTGAGGATGGTGCAAAACTAGCAGTGTTTCATTCATTGTACTACATAAAGTTGTTATGAGTCAGAAACTACTTGATGACACTGAACAACAACAACATTCTCCTGCCCACTGAATATGTTTCCTTTTGCTACTATCAATTGCTTTCAAAGGAGGAGAAAACACCAATCTCACCAATAGATATGCAACATACAAAAAAAAAAAAAATTGTCTTTGAATCCATCCCCACTCATAACAACCCTTTAAGACACAGTAGAACTGCCCCATAGGGTTTCCAAGGAGCGGTTGGTGGATTTCAACTGCTGACCTTTTATTTTTTCAGTTAGCAGCAGAGCTCTTAACCACTGCGCCACCAGGACTCCAACGCTGATGGATTTAACTGCAGATCTTTAGATTAGCAGCGGAACACTTAACCACTGCACCATCAGGGCTGCAAGACAAAACTATCTTTGTTAATTTGCTCCAGAGGGAAGACCACATCAGGACAGCAGCTGTAACCAGATTCCCCACCCAATTAAACTGATGATTATCTGCTGTCATTCTCCAAGTCCCATCTGTCTTTTGAGCCAAGTGAAGTGGATAATTAAATGTGGATGTGTTAGCAATCATCACTTTTGTGTCCTCCAGTATTTTAATGTGGATAAATCGCTGCAGCGCCACCAAAGATTAGCTCTTTGTGTATGTTCGTTGTGTTTTTGCTATGGAGAGAAAGATCTAGGGATTTCCACTTGACTTGGCTTTCAACAAAAAATTGTAAAATAAGCTGCATGTCATTTGTTTAAATATTATGAAATCCTTAGAAATTACAATGAGGAGATATGTAATCTGCTTGGACATACTCTGAGGCAGACGGGTCATAATTATAATTATCACCTAACTCCCATAAGCTCTCATACTGAAATATCTTTTTTGGTTCATAATAATTTATAATAGCTCAGATCCATGTCTAATATTTCCTTGATGTGTTGGTATTTTCGTTTACATATCCAATAACCTTGATAATTGTCCAGAACACATTGGTACTGGCTAAGAGGAATAACTCTCAGTTTCAGTGGTGTCCCTAGGTTTGATGTCACCCAGTGCATTAACTTATGGTGTAACACCCTCTCCATGAACCTCCTCCCCTACCAGACCATACAGAATCCTTCGTAATATTTATTATCAATTTTAATCATAGAATAATAAGAGGTAAATATAGTTGTAAATTGCTTAAATGCGATATTTCTTAAATTATATGAATACTAAACAACAAAACTGTTTTGTAGAATATTTCTACCTTGAATTACAACATTTTTAGTTACAATATTAGTAACTGAGTGGAAACCTTTTTTGATTTTTCTCCTTTTCCTTTAATGACTACTTCATTCTCAAAAAAGTTATTGACATAGGTTCACAAATACTAATGATCACAATATTGTAGTAAAACACCAGAAAATCTGACAAAATCAGTGACTATAAAAACACCGGCAGCAATAAAAACAACAGCGTGTGCTTGTAGCTTGTGCAGACGAAACCACGCGATTTGAAGTGTCATTGTAATTGGGTATTAATGACAGCTCTGTCCAAAGCACATTAAAAGGTTAAAAAAGTAAATTAGCATAGAGTCTTAGCCTTACAGGCATACTGATTGATACATGTAAACTGGGCTTACAAAAAATTTTTTTTGTTGTTATATCTAACTATAGAGATTTTTTATAAAAAATAGTAAATTTCTGCTGAAACACTGCACAAAAATTTTGTAGACGGTCATTTTGATGTCACCCACTCTGACAGTGTTATCAGGTGCCGTTTGTACCCCCCACACCCCCCTAGTGACACCGCTGCTCCATATACACTTAGCGCTCTTGTATAGTTTTACTTAAGATGTGTCTAACCCACTTTTTACTCAATAAATGTTAGATATATTAATTTTCACATACCTAGGAAATGACATAATGGTCATAGATCTATTATTGTGACTCAAACATGTCTTTAAAACATAGAGATTTGAGGTTATACAACTCAAGTAGAATTTTAATTGGGCATTCATAACTTTGATTCCAGGAATTCTATGATCAATTAATACCCACCAAATATTTCTGGTTCAGATCATGCTGACCACCCTGACTACATTAACTTTATCTCTAGAAGTTAATTGTCACTTAATGGCCGCCTGACACTGCAGGATCCTTTTGTCCCCGTTAAGACAAGGAGGCAATTTTAACTTTGGTATCTAAAACTATATCAACTGTATCATTCAGGACTAGTAAATCTGTGAATTTACATGATGTTTAATTTTTCCACCTGCAGAATCTGTCTTTATATATCCAGTCTCTTACATATAGCAATTCAATAAAAAAAGTCAATATTATTTTAGGAAAGCTAGGGTAAAAGACTGAAAAATTAGTATAATTTTAATCTGGAAGGGTTAAGTAGGTAGAATGTATTAGTAAATTCTATAATTAAAGAATAATGAGAGAAAATATCACTTACATATATTGAAAAAAATACGGTTTTGTTATTGAAATATATAGTTTAGTGAAACACAATAGAGGACCAATAATATCATAAGTCATACATATTTGTCATGATTTGGTATATTATTAATTAGGATTTTAAAAGAGTGAGGTCAGACGGTAAAACTCAAGTAATGTCATAATGATAACTTGTTAGCACTTTCTAAACATTTATTTATAAATATATTCAAAACACTATCTCACTCATTAAAACATAAAGCAATTGCAGATGAAACCAAATATGTAAAGATTGATATTTTAACAAGCTTTATTTATGAATTTTGCACTATAAATTGATTTCATAACATGACATAAAATCCAGAAGCTTCACAAATTTTTGTATTGCTAGCAACATACAAAAAAGTAAAAAAAACAACTGATAAAATATATGTGGGACACATTACATACAAATCTGATTTTTATTTCTATACTCTTCCTACAAACTGTCATATGAATGGAATATAGCTCACTGATAATTTTATAAAACACAAGAAAAGCAAAACAGGAGCAAGAATGCATACATTTAAATAATAATACTTCTTAAAACTCTAAAATTTAAATACATTTCAATAAAAAGGAAATAAAACCTGGTGGATTCAAATTGCTGACCTTTTACTTAGCTTCTGACTTCTTAACCACTGTGCCACCAGGGATGTTTATCAGAATTAGAAAATTAACAAATATGGACAGGTTGTTAACCAATGTCATAAAACAATAAGTGTACTACTGTTTAATGAGAAACTATTTGTTCTGTAAACTTTCACTTGAAGTACAATTAAAAAAAATATGGACGAAGGGAGGGGTGGGGATGGAAAAACACTAAATAAGTAGTAACTTTGGTGAAGGGGTAGATAGTACACAATACTGGGGAAGCCAGCACCACTTGTACAAGGCAAAGCCATGGAAGCTCCATAGACACATCCAAACTCCCCGAGGGACCAAATTACTGGGCTGAGGGCTGTGGGGACCATGGTCTCGGGGAACATCTAGCTCAATTGGCATAACATAGTTTATAAAGGAAATGTTCTATACTGTACTTTGATGAGTAGCGTCTGGGGTCTTAGAAGACTGTGAGCTACAATTTAAGATACTCCCCAGGTCTCACTCCTTCGGGAGCAAGGGAGAATGAAGAAAACTAAAGACACAAAGGAAAGATTAGTCCAAAGGACTGATGGACCACAACTACCATGGCCTCCACCAGACTGAGTCCAGTACAACTAGATGGTGCCTGGCTACCATCATTAACTGCTCTGACAGGGGTCACAATAGAGGGTCCCCGACAGAGCTGGAGAAAATGTAGAACAAAATTCTAACTCACAAAAAAGGACCAGACTTACTGGCCTGACAGGGAATGGAGAAACCCCAAGAGACACCTTTTTGGCTCAGTAATGAAGTCACTCCTGAGGTTCACCCTTCAGCCAAAGATTAGACAGGCCCATAAAACAAAACGAGACTAAAGGGGCACACCAGCTGAGGGGCAAGGACTAGAAGGCAGGAGGGGACAGGAAAGCAGGTAATAATGAACTCAAAGTCAAGCAAGGAGAGTGTTGACATGTCATGGGGTTGTTAACCAATGTTATAAAACAGTATGTGTATTAAGTGTTTAATAAGAAGCTAGTTTGTTCTGTAAACCTTCATCTAAAGTACAATAATAAAAAAAAAAATTGTAAAAAAATGCCTAGGGTTGGAATTATTGAAAGAAACTGGCATATTCATACAATGTTGATTACATTGAAATTGCATTAAATTTATACATTAATTGGTAGGGAATTCATATCATAATAATATTGAGATTTCAAAATCATGAAAACAAAATCTAGTTATTTACTGATTGATTTAATTTATTTTAAAAATGCTGTATTTCCTGTCATGCAGGGTTCTTTCACAGATTTTGAGGAATTTGTTCATAAGTATTTTTATGAATGAATTTTCAAATATTTTCTATGGAAATTTTTATTTTCCAATTATTCGTTGGTGGTATTTAGTTGCAAAATTTATTTTTATATATTGACTATGTATAGTGTGACTTCGATAAATTCACTTGTTAGCTTTTTTCAGTTTGTGTTTCCTTGGGACTTTTTATGCATATAAATATGTAGGTAAATGTAATTTTACTAATTTCCTTCTGCTCCAGATACATTTTATTTCATTGTCTTGCCTTATTGTAATGATAAAAAATTTCAGTACAATATTGAATAGAAGGAATGCAATCTACCACAGTTGGCTTGTTCTTGATACTGGGGAGATGATATTCACTATTTCACTAGTAAGCATTATACTAAAAACAAACAAACAAACTCTTTGCTGTCAAGTCTCTTATGACTCATTGCAACCCCATATGTTAAAGAGTGGAACTGCTCCATATGCTTTTCTTGCCTGTAATCTTTATAGAAGCAGATCACCAGGCCTTTCTTCCATGGTACCACTGGGTGGGTTCAAACCACCAATCTTTA
Organism: Dugong dugon; assembly: GCA_030035585.1. NCBI lineage: Eukaryota > Metazoa > Chordata > Mammalia > Sirenia > Dugongidae > Dugong > Dugong dugon. The sequence goes on along the minus strand of CM057460.1, from coordinate 34,261,381 downwards.
GGTTAGTAGTGGAGTGCAAATCATTTACACCACCTAGGGACCTAAGTATGACTAGCTGAACGTTTACCATAGGTTTCCTTTATCAATTTGAGGAAATTCTTTTTCTTACTTTTCTGAAACTTTTGATAAAGAATTTCTTTTGAATTTAGTGAAATGCTTTTGCTTCATCTATTGAAATTATATGAAATACCATACGATTCTCCATTAATCTGTTAATTTGGTGAATTACATTGATAGAGCATGTATGTTAAGCCATCCGTGAATTCCTAGTATGAATATCATTGGTCATAATATGTAATTATTTTTGTATATTAATGAATTCCATTAACTAATATTGGGTTTTATTTCAATGTTCACAAGAGATATTGGTTTTAAAATTTTTTTTCTTGTAACATTTTTGTCAGGAATAGGTAGTAGGTTTATGCTGGAATCATGAAATGAGTTGGGAAATGTTTCCTCATTTTTAACTCTCTGCAAAAGATTTTATAAGATGGACTTTTTTCTTTCTGCTATTTTCCACACAAATTGGTAATAAATAACACATTGTTGCTATTTTAAGCTACTAAAATTTTCATTGTTTTCTTATACAATAATAGATACTTGAAACAAAGGATTAAGAGAGAGAAAATGGGGTGGGGTGTAGGGGTTGGACATGAGTTAAGAATCCTGGACCTGGTCCGACTCCACTCCATTAACTACAACATTTATATCTCAGGTCAGTGTAAAGTACTAGGGTATTTGTAAGCCCCAGAAAAAGACATTGGAGCTTAGAAGATGCTTATGGTGTGAAACAGAAAATTCCATACTTGTGTGGAGGTAAATGGAACATAGTGTATTTTTCATTAAATCCCATAAAATCCATTGCCATTGAGTCTATTCTGACCCATAACAACCCTAGAGGACAGAGTAAAACTTCTCCATAGGGTTTCCAAGGAGCAGCTGGTGGATTTGAACTGCTGACCGCTTGGTTAGCAGACATATCACTTAACCACCAGGTCTCCTTTCATTGAATAAATAAATCAGCAATTTGTTTGAATTTTTTTGTGGTTTTTTGGTGTTATTACAGGTTTTTCTTTTTAATGTTTCACATTAAGCCATTAATGAAAGTTATATGCTTATTCTAAACATAAAATATTAAAGTTATAAATTAAAAAAAGGTTACCATTGAGTTGATTCTGACTCATAGTGATCTTATAGGTCAGTTAGAACTGCCCCATAGGATTTCCAAGGCTGTAATCTTTATGGAAGCAGACTATTACATCTTTCTCCCTCAGACAGGCTGGTGGATTCGAACCGCCCATCTTTCAGTTAGCAGCTATCATTGTGGCAATCAGTCATTATGAATTACCTAATCCAATGTACCTTACCGAAAACTAACATTTTTAGATGATAGTGTAATTATCATCTTCTACAGCTGTTACGGATGCCTCAACTTTCAACATGCAAGATTCACAAAATGGTTAACTCAAAAAGTACCTCTCTCTGCATTAAAGTCAAGATTTTCATTCATATATTAGAAACATTTTCCCCAGTTAAACTCTAGTTCAATAAATAAGAAAATAATATCAAAATATACATCAGTAGAAAAAATTCCTCTTTTTTACTTATAATACACAATTTGCTAAGTTTAAACTTTCAAATTATCTCCTTATGTATAAATATTTATAGTATACTATAAAATATATCTATTTCCTTTCTAACCACTCACATTTTCTGAACTGTGATTAAACATTTCTTTTCTACCACTTACTTTGAATAACCACCATTTCTAACTTTAGACTATTTGACATATAATAATGTCCATCAGAATTAACTGGAAGGTTCATTCATGATGGAGCATAAGTTTAATTCAATATTGTCAAAATGATTTTGAATACTGTAGAAAATTTTATAAATGCATGTAATTGAGAGGTTTGATTGACATTAGGAAATAATAAGAATTGTATTGAATTAGCCCAATTGTATTGAATTAGCCCATGTGAAGAGGCAACATGTGACTTTTACGCAAGTCAGTGGTTTTAGAAGATAGCAATGTTTAAGACTACAGAGCTGTATATGATTTCTTCTACAGTAACATTTAAAAAAACAGAACAAATCTGTTGCCATCAAGTCAATTCCAACTCATACCGGCCCTGTAAGACAGAGTAGAACAGCTCCATAGGGTTTCCAAGGCTGAAAGATTTACAGAAGCAGTAGTCATTTTATATTATCAATCATTTGCCTCCATTAGGTTTAAAATATCCAGTTAGCCTCGGTGTTTGCATTAGAAAAAAAAAAACGGCTGTCAGCAGGATTAGCAGATGCACGTAGTCGAACTCTAAAACAGTAAGGAAGATAATACAATTTGGATTCACCTCAGTATATGCTATTATTTTCTACAATTTATTGTCTGTGTTTTACTCCTGAAAAGCAACTCTATTTTTTTTTTTTTTAATCACTCTTTTTTGTTAGGAATGTAATTAACGGGCTTTTAGAATCCATTTTCTTAACAAATGCTGAAACACAACATCAATGCCAAATCGAATTATCTTTGCATCTTTGTAATCTGGTTAAAGACTGCAATATTGATGCCATGTTTTAGCATGAATTGTGACTTATCACTTACCATGAATTTGGAAGTGTCAAACAATAAAAACATGAGCACACAGTGTTTTATTTTTTAAATTATCAATTTCTAGCAATATCTGGCTAGAAAATTTAAAATGCAAAGAGCTATTATACTTATGTTACATATTTTTAAACTATGTTGACTGTCAATTAACACATTTCTTCTTAATATTATGATTTCTTCAACTTACTGAATTTAAAAATGGAAAAAAATTGAGAGACATAAGAGAAATAAGAGACTAAAAATTATGAATGACTGAGTTCAACTACAGTAAGATGTGATGATTTTTAGAACGGTGCTATTTTAGCTCTTAGCATAAGCTATATTTTTATAATATATAATTTACCAGCCATAAAATTAATACTGGATAGTTAAAGTACAGTGAATTATAGATTATTCTCCACTATTTTATCAATCTGTTTAAACAAACTTAAATATAATATCATTGCATCACATAACATTAAGATTATATATGTGTTTGTGAGTGTGTGTGTATTTTACATATCACACTTGACTATAAAAATATAGGCAATTCATGAAACTATGCATCTAATGGTGTATAATTTTACCAGAATTACATGTATTTTAAGTCATGTGTGATAGGTAGAATAACCAAAACTAAATCCAAACCCAGTTGATTCCAACTCATAGCAATCCTACAGGACAGGGTAGAAATTTCCCATAGGGTTTCCTAGGCTGTAATCTTTGACAGAAGCAGATTGCCACATCTTTCTCCCGAGGAGTGGCTGGTGGGTACAAACTGCTAACCTTTAGGTTAGCAGCCAAGAGCTTAACCACTGGGCCACAAGGGCTCCTAGCAAAAATACTGGCCCTGAGAAAAAGATCTTGTCCTAATCACTGGAATATGTGAATATGTTAGGTGTTATGGATTGAATTGTGTCCCCCAAAAGTATGTGTCAACTTGGCTAGGCTATGATTTACAGTACTGTGTGGTTGTCCAACATTTTGTCATCTGTTGTGGTTATCCTATGTGTAGTAAATCCTAACCTCTATGATGTTAAAGAGGCAGGATTAGAGGTGGTTGTACGAACGATGCAGGACTCAGAGAGAGTCAACTCATACAGAATCAGGTTGTATCTTGAGTCAATCTCTTTTGAGATATAAAAGACAGAAAGGAGCAGAGAGGAGAGGAACATCAGGCCACCAAGAATGAAGAATCAGGAGGGGAGTGCGTCCTTTGGACGTGGGGTCCTTAATCTAAGAAGCTCCTATACCCGGGGAAGATTGATGACTAGGACCTTCCCCCAGAGCCAACAAAGAGAAAGCTTTCCTCTGGATCTGGCATCCTAAATTCAGACTTCTAGCCTCCTAGACTGTGGAAGAATAAAGGTCTCTTTTTTAAAGCCACCCACTTATGGTATTTCTGTTGTAGCAGCACTAGGTAACAGACATTATGTCACATGATAAAGGTGATTAAGATTGCATATGAAGTTAAGGTTTGTAATCAGCTATTCTTAAAACAGGAAGGTTATTCTGTTATCTGGATGAGTTTGATGTAATCACAAGGGTCCTTAAAAATGGAAGAGGGAAACAGAAGAAGAGAATCAGAGAGAAATGACACTGTGGAAGAATGGTACAGAGAGCTGCAAAATTACTGGCTTTGAAGATAGAGGAAGCAAATAACTTCTAGAAGCTAGAAAAGACAAGTGAACAGGCTTTCCCCAAGAGCCTCCAGAAGGAAACAACCGTGTCAACATTTTGATTTTTGCCCAGTGAGACCTGTGTCAGACTTCTGACCCGCAAAATCATAAAATCAGAAATTTGTGGTATTTTTAAGCCACTACATTTTTGCTACTTTTCTATGGAAGCAACTAAAAAACTAATTCATCAAGTACGTTTAAACTTTAAAGCATATTCTGGAAATTAAATGAAAGAAAATGTGTTTGAGATGAAGAAAGATTTTGAACTTCAGAATGAAATATTTAAGGGTATTCCATGTATCATCAATTAAAAATATACCTATACATATGCGCTTGAAATTCTTGAAATCCAAATGTAAAGAAAAAAAATGTCAAGACAGGAAAATGTAATATACTTTAAAGGGAAAAAAATACTAACATTATTTTTCTTTTATAACAATATATGCTAGAAGATTGAGAAGATGCCTGTAAGCAATTTAGAGAAGATAATTACTATCTTAGCTTTCTATAACCAAGGAGGATGCAGTTTATCTGTTAAGAGAAACAAAGGCAGTCTGGGACATACAAGTTTTCAGTATATATATCATTCATGTAGACTTTCTAAGGAATATTCATTAAGAAGTATCCAAACTAAATACATACTAAATCAGGTTAGAGATCTCAAGGTAACGGAAAAAGACAACTGGAAATGGTAATAGGCAATGAATTTACCTGTGTTGATCATAGAATCAGCATCAAGGATTAAATGACACAGTTGACAAAATTGAGCTAACATATTGAAAACACTGCCTTCAATAGCTATAGGCTAAAGTTTTTTTCAAGTAACAATAAATAGTTATTAAAAAAAAATAAGACCATATGCTGGGCCATAAGGCAAACAAATTAGAAAATAAATTAGGAAAATTAACTAGAAAATACTGTTAGTTTGGAAATTAAGAAATACGTTTTAAAAAATCAATTGATAAAAGACAAATTATAAGCAAAATTAGCATTTTTAACATAATGATAAATTGTGCTTAGAGAGAAAAATGCTCCTTAATGAATATATATGAAAAAAAAAATGAATTAGTGAAAACCAAGGAGCTAAGAATCACCCTCTAAAAATTTGTAAAAGAACAGAAAAATAAAATTAAAAACAAGAAAAAAATAATGCAATATTACATAAAATCATCCACAGAATTTATAAAAGAGGATTGCCAATATATCCTGAATAACACAATATGGTAAGGGATTATTAAAAAGAAAACAGTTATTAACACAGAAACAAAATAAGCTAAAAAAACTTGTAAACCTAATCCAGTAATATATTTCAAAAATTAAGATTCATACTGATATGCAAAGTTGTCTAAATTTTGAAAATGCAATCAGTATAATTCACCACATTAAGATAATAAAAAGGAAATTAATCTGTTAAAATTCAATAGCTATTCATGATGAAAATTAGCAAATTCAGAAATCTAGCAGATAAACATAGCTACAAAAATTACTACAACCATCGTACTTAATAATGATTATTAAAAGTATTCTCACTGACTTTGGAAACATGTAAAAATTGGTCCTCTTGATACAGTTTTAAATATGAGGGTCCTGTAAGACCTAACTGTTGCAATAAGGGAGGTAAAATAAATAAGTTTATTAAAAAAAAAAAAAACCCTATTATATCATTATGTACAGACAAACTAAATTTGTATGTGAAAAATCATATCCCTAGGATTTATATCTGAGTGTGGCATGATTGTCTTAAATATGTTCAATACAGGAAAAAATCAACTAGCTAAAAAGTTCAAATCTAAATTTAAAGCCCTATCACTTCAACAATGTCCAAAAAGGTAAGATACATTGGAATTTATTTAACAAATAGTGACAATTCAGTAACAAAAAATTATTGAGACTAATTAAAGAAAATAAATTAAATGCATGAATGGAAGAATATAAAATTTTTATTGTTTGCAAGGCTCAGCATTATATGAATGTCAATCCTTTGCAATTAAAGTTTTAGATTTACTCAAATCCTGCAAAATTCCAATTTTTTTAAAAGTTAATTTAAGCTAATACTAAATTCATATAGAAAAAGGTGTTTTCAATAATAAGGAGATAAATGCATAGTAATTAAAATGACATATTTACAGCAGTGATGGATTAGCAGAAGGATAATTAGATAAACTAAACAACATAGCAAATGCAGTAGGGCACTTGATTTATAACAGACTGTTGAGCAATGTGGACAATGTAGTCATTCCAAACATTGCTGTTGGTTGATATGAAAAAAAAAAAGTATCTATCTATCTATCTATATGTATACAGTGTCATACCTCACACTATACACAAAACTAATTCTTGGTGGATTATGTGTATGTATCTCAATGTGAAGATAAAGACTATAAAGCTTACATCAAAAATACATGAGAATATATGCATCACTTTGAGAGAGGGAAGCATTTTTTAAGCTGGAAAAAAAATGCACTAATCCAAACGGAAAATTTTATAAAATAGATGGTCCTGTTCATCAAATGGCAACATTAAGAGAATGAGAGAGCAAATATAAGAGAATACATTTGTAATAGATATAAACCACATAGGATTGGCTCCAAGATTTCAAGAGAACTATTAACTAATTAAGAAAAAGCCACAAAACTCAATAGAAAAATGAACAAGAGACTAAACAGAGATTTTCAAAAAAAGGTATTCATATTGCAAATAATCATGTCTAAGTACACTCATTAATCATCAAGGAAAAACAAAGCAAAACCGAAATAATATACCATTATACCTTTAAAAGACTTTTTAAAAGTGGAAAGTCTCACAATACCAAGTGTTCTCAATAAGATAGAAAATTCATACACTGTAAAGTTGTAAATTGATACAACCACTTTGGAAAACTGCTTTAGGGTATCTACTACATGTGAAAATATGAATACCACTGGCCCAGAGGTTTTATTCCTAGGCATATTCCCAAAACGAAAGCATGAATTGTTGTTGTTAGGTGCCATTGAGTAGTTTCCGACTCATAGCAACCCCATGTACAATAGAATGAAACACTGCCAGAACCTACGCCATCCTCACAGTGGTTGTTATGTCTGAGTCCATTTCTGCAGCCACTGTGTCAATCCATATAATCAAAGGTCTTTCTCTTTGTTGCTGACCTTCTATCTTACCAAGCATGATGTCCTTCTCCAGGAACTGGTCCCTCCTGATACCATGTCCAAAGTACATGAGATGATGTGTAGCCATCCTCCCTTTCAAGGATCACTCTGGCTGTACTTCTAAGACAGACTTGTTTGTTCTTCTGGCAGTCCATAATATATTCAATATTATTCACCAACACCATAATTCAAAGACATCAAGCATGAATATGAGTGCTAAAATAAATGCAAAATAGTTTTCAAGCAGCATTATTTATAACTCATCATTCATAATAGTCAAATATTGGAGGAATGCAATCCAAATGCCCAACAAGAGTAGACTATGTAATATATAAACTGTGAGAATACATTTGTCTGTCTGTATCTCTGTCATCTATTTATCTTTTATCTGTCTATCTCTTGCATACAAAGGATATAACTAAATGCATTAATATGCTTCTATCCTGAACATACATTGAAAAGTAATATTTATAAATCCATTTTAATTATAATACAGTAAAAATTAATCTATAGATTTGGAAGTCAGAGAAATATTTAATTTGAAGAAAGAGCGGGGATATAGTGGTCAGAAGGAAGTATGTAGGAGGTTTTTGGAATGCTGTCAGTGTTCAATTTATTAACCTGTGCCATAGTTACATGGATATTCAGTTTGTGAATTGTACATTTATATTTTGTTTTTACCTATGTGCTTTGGCCACAAGTTGGGTTGCCTGGTATTATGAATTTAATTGTGTCCCCCCAAAATATGTGTTGGAGTTCTAACCATTATACATACCTCTGCATGTGATCCTTTTTGAGAATAGGCTTTTCTTTATTACATTATCTAGGCCATATCGGTGTAGGGTACATTCTAAACACAGTCACTTCTGAGTGATATGCACAGTGGCATTGACACAGAGACAAGCAAACACAACCTGGGGAAGATGGATGCCATGTGAGGATTGCTCAGGAGCTAAGGAATGCTGCGGCTACAGACGCAGAAGGAGACAAAGATCTTCCTCCAGAGACAACAGAGAAAGACAGTCTTCCCCTATAGCCTGTGCCCTGAATTTGGACTTCTAGCCTCCTAAACTGTGAGAAAACAAAATTCTGTTTTTTTTTTAAAGCCACAACTTGTGGTATTTCTGTTACGACAGTACTAAATAACAAAGACACCAGGGAAGCAGATTTCTAAGGAGATTAGTGTATATACTGTATATAAGGGGGTGCTCTTGAGAAGGAGAGTGAAGGAAACCATATTAGGAAGGACAAAAAGATAAACTGTAATGCAATCTCAACAAAGGTCTCAGAGATCCTACAGGGTGCTCTGAATCTGGGGTGGCCCTTCAGAGTTCTGCTGGTCTGGGGTGAAAAGCTAGGTCTTTTTAACCATTCCTTTTTGAAACATGGGATAAGGCTTTCCCTGGTAAAGAGGTGGTGTTGTTAGTTGTCCTCTAGTTGATTCTGACTCATAGTGACAATTTATGACAGAGTAGAACTGCCCCATAGGGTTTTCTTGGCTGTAAACTTTAGGGAAGCAGATTGCCAGGTCTTCCTCTTGTGGTCTTCCTCTTCTGGTGGGTTCAAACTGCAAACCTTTGGCTTAGTAGCCAAATGCTTAAACGTTTGTGCCACCAGGACAACCTTGAGATAAAACAAGAAGACTGAGAGCTGAGGACTGTCTACTGACTGTTCCCAGAAACTGAAGGAGTATGTTTCATATTCCAAAAGTGGACCTGGGAAGTAAATCATAGCATTCAATACAGCCCCTGTATCATTCTGATCCACTTATTTGTATAAGTTCTTAGGGAAGCTTCTCCATAATTCTTGTCAACCGGTTTTCCTGTGGAAAGGAAGGTTAACGAGGTGAACTACAACCCTGACAAGTGAGCTGGTCTCAGCTCCACAAATGATACACATTTTCTCCTTCTTCTATCTGTGAGCTAGTATCATCTCTGGTCTTGGTGATTATCTTCTAGTACAACCCAGGCCCTCATCAACGAGGTCCTTGACTCACTGATTACTATAGTTTTCTGTGGCCAGGTTTGCTGCACGCATCCATTTACAACCCAAATTGGGAAAGGGAGCTAAGAAGAGTCTGCAGAAATCACCTGCGTGCCAAGTCTTCTCCTTGCCTCCACAGTGCAGTGTAAACTCTACCTCCTTCTGATCATCAGGATCAAATTCTCTATTGATCTGTAGTACCCAGGGCATTCGTAACAATGATGTTTTATTTCCATTCGATCTCTATACATTTTAGCAAGAAAACTTACACCTGGATCAGAAAAATTTACCCAGTTGCCCCAAGTTGGTCATTTTACACAGCAGAAGCCCCTGAAGTTGCTCTCTTAATGTGCTCTTGAATATAACACTTCCAATTTATGAGTGATCTTGTCTGTATCCAAGTCATAATCAGTATTTCTGACACCAGGATTATCAGCTGAATGCACTTCAGTAGTGTGGAGTGTTTCAACCAATGTCTGGTTACAAGCAAGAAAGTGTTTCTCAATTTAGCTCAAGGAGCAATTGTACCTGGCTGAAAGATCACCTCTGAGTTACAGATACTACTATCATCATCAAAGTAGTTGGATAATCATGGCTGATTGTGATGGCATATGTCACTGTTCTTTGCAAACCTTATACTGCTAGTTTCTGCTTAGGGCCCTAAAAATAAAAATAAACAATTAAAGACACACAAATTTCTTTTTGAAAAAATGTTAATACTGTCTGACACAATTTCTAGATGAAGAATATCATATTCCTAATATCCAAACAGTTCCTAAAATCTCTGAGGCGCTTGCTTGAAAGTTATCTTTGCTTTGTTTTAGCTTGTTTTGGTATGGCCAATGATTGATTGATTAGCAGAAATTATGTATAAATCATAATAGAGGCAGATTAAAATATTGTCTTTTCCAAGTAAAGTGTACATGTTTTCCTCTGACTGGTGTGAAGTGTAGAGTCACTAGAAAAAACAAAAAAACCCATTGCGGTCCAGTTGACTCAGACTCATAGTAACTGTATGGACAGAGTAGAACTGCCCCATAGAGTTTCCAAGAAATTGGTGGTGGATTCGCACTTCTGACTTTTGGTTAGCAGACTGAACTCTTAACCCCTATACCTCCAGAGTTCCAGAGTCAAAATAGTAAGCAATAAATCTGTGTTTTTGTTTTTGGCCTTAGTTCCTTTCCGATTGTTGTTGCCTTCTAATTCTTCCATGGATGAACCGCTACTGCATTGTGCTTAGTAGATTCCTGGAGATCCCGGAGGGGTGAGAGGGAGTGATAGTTGTCACTATTTTTATTTCACTCTCAGCTCTCAGTGGGTTTTATATACTTGCCCCACAGAGAGGGTCTCTTATGCTTATTCAAGTGCCACAAGAGTAGATCCTGGTTGCCTTAATATAAGGCTTATGGTGATACAAGGATAGCTTCTTGGTTCTCTCCTTCCAGCCTTAGGCTTAGATAGACTTAGTGTTTGCAAAAGTAAACCAATTCGCATGATCCATTTATTCTCGGAAGGGCATGCCAATCTCTGGAATTTAATTGTTTGCTTTGAAGCATTAGTCTCAATAGGTTAGGTTCAAGAAAATTTATGATTTTTTAGATTAACTTTTTCTCATTGCTAATATGTGAGTAAATTTTGTTGTTGTGGCTCCTTGCATCTGCAGAAACAGGCAGTCTCTTACTAATGTACTCTTAATGGCTAGCAAGGTCATGTATGCATCATATATCATGGCCATATGGTGCCCAATTCAAATATCCTTGTGGAAAAACAGTAAATGTATACTGATTTCCATTTCATGGGAATATATACTCTGCTTTCCTGGAAGGTGGAACAGAGATTATGAAGAAAGTATTAGCCAGATTATAAAGGTTATAATGGATCCCTAGTTCTTCCTGATATGTTTTAATTCCTGAATATGCTTTTCTATATAAGATACTGCTGAAGCAATCAAATAGCTTGTTAACATCTCAGAATTGTTTGGCTTATGTCTTGATCGTACAGTACTTTTAAACAGTGGTGTCACTAGGGGGATGCGGGGGGTAGACTGCACTGTGTGATACACTTTTAAAAGGGGAACACCAAAATGACTGTCTATAAAATTTTTGTGCAGTGTTTCAGCAGAAATTTATTATTTTTTATAAAATATCCCGGCAGTTAGTTGTAACAATAAAAACATTTTTCATAAGCCCAGCTTACATGTATCAATATGCCTACAAGACTAAAGATCTATGTTAATTTTTACTTTTTGAAACTTCTAATGTGGTCCAGTCAAAGCTGTCATTATTATTCAATTATATCATGGATTGAATTGTGTCCCCCAAAAATATCTGTCAACTTGGCTAGGTCATGATTTCCAGTATTGTATGATCGTGTACCATTTTGCCATCTGACGTGATTTCCCCATGTGTTGTAAATACTATCACTGTGTTATAATAAGATTGCTTAGCAGCAGTTATACTGATGAGGTCTACAAGATTAGATAGTCTCTTAAGCCAATCTCTTTTGAGATATAAAAAAGCGAAGTGAGCAGAGAGACAACGGGATCTCATACCACCAAGAAAGCAGTGCTTGGAGCAGAGCACATCCTTTGGTCCTGAGGTTCCTGTGCTGAGATGCTCCCAGACCAAGGGCAGACTGATGCATCACAAGGACCTTCCTCCAGAGCCAACAGAGAGGAAGACTTCCCCTGGAGCTGATGCCTTGAATTTAGACTTGTAGCCTACTAGACTGTGAGAGAATAAATTTCTCTTTGTTAAAAGCCATCCACTTGTGTTTCTGTTATAGCCGCAAACAAGACAAATTACAATGACACTTTGAATCACGAGGTTTAGTCTGCACAAGCTACATGCACATGCTGTTTTTTTCATTGCAACCAGTGTTTTTATGGTCTCTGGTTTTGTCAAACTTTCTGCTACAATATTGTGGTAATTAGTATTTGTAAACCTATATCAATAACTTTTTTGAGAATGAAGTAGTAATTAAAGGAAAAGAAGGAGGAAAAACAAAAAAGGCTCCCACTCAGTTACTAATAATGTTGTGATTAATAGTGTTTTAATTCAATGTAGAAAGATTTTATAATTTTGTTGCTAATATTCATATACTCTAAGAAATACTAAATTTAAGCAATTAAAAACTATATCACGTATTATTCTATGGTTAAAATTGATAATAAACATTACTAAGGATTATGTATGGTCTGGTACGGGAGAAGGTCCATGGCGGGGGGATGTGACACCAACTCTACTGATGCCACTGCTTTTAAAGTGGGAATTAGTGGACATCAAAACTGCCTCTTCAAATGATTCTTGAATCACAGAAATATCTGTTGTTTCCCTTCTGGAATATTTTCTCTGCTTAATATTTACAAAGAACGGTTAACGTGTTCAGCTGGTAACTGAAAGATTGAAGGTTTGATTCCGCCCCTAGAAACCTTGGAAGAAAGGCCTGGTGTTCTACTTCTCAAAAATCAGCCATTGAAAACTCTATGGAATAAATCCTATCATGGCACACATGGGTTTCCATGAGTCGGAGTCCACTCAACTCCAACTGGTACGGGTCTTTACAAACAAAAGGATATGGATCTGGAGAGAATCTCTGTACAAATGTTGATAATTGTATCAACACCTTAGTGAAAACCCATGTATTTTCTATATTTTGAAGTCCCATTCCTGAAAAGTTATTTAAACAACCTTATCCTTTTAAGCAACTACCATTTCTTCCTTCAGTCTTCTCATTTATTCTCTTCATACCTCCTGTTATTTGGAACGTATTTTTCCCCCACTGTGAAGCCTGCTGTTCTGTATAACTGAGCCAGCAGACTAGCTATTAACTCCTGAAAATATGCATTCACCTCCCAAGAGCTTATGCAAGGTACCCATGATCAAGCTACTCTACCCCTCTTACCATATCACCTATTATAGTCTGCACTAAAAGAATTAAATTAGATATTTTCCTCTGGTCAACATAAAGTCAGTTATGGTCATCTATACCGATCATTTTCCTTTTGCTTAGGAAGGAGTATTCCATTTTTGTGTTCCTGATGGTAGGGAAACCTGTCAGGGTAAACTGCCAAGCCTCTGCCTACACCCACTGCAGAAAGTTGCTAGTCATGCCACCTGAAAACATGTTTTCTCATAAGTTATCTGCCGCTGTGACTCAGTCTTCAATGCAAGTCATTCCTTCCACTCAGTGGCATCTAGAATTAGCAATAGATCCCCCTCCTTGTTTTCAGTTATAAGACTGTATGATGATAATGATTCATTAGGCTTCTGCTGAATCTCTTTAAGAAACTTTAAAAAAATTCTATAGTCATCTGACTATGACCTCTGTTTACCTATATATTTTTCAGGAAATCGATGGTCTTCAGTAAGTTTCTTTGAGAGTAAATGTAAGATCTGTCCAGGGAGCCAAGGCAGCATGGAGAGGGCAATCCAAAATCAGAAAAAACAAACAAACAAACAGATCTTACTGTTTTTTGTTTTTTTTTTCTGCCACTAAAACCTAGTCAACATTGAGAGGCTTAAATATTAATACTGCTGCTAACAACAGCCGTGGAATACACATTGTTAACAATTGCCCGTTCTCCCTGGTGTTCCCTATCTACCCACTTTGCTAGAGGCCTTGGAACTAAGTCTATTTCCTTTAACTTCCATTGATATAACCTATCTCCTATAATCTGCCCTGAAGCTTTCACCATTTCATAACAAGAATGATAGGTAGCCATCCTGACATAATGTCCCAATCACATTGTCTATCCTGTCTGTTATCTTGCCAGAAAATAACTTAGTCATTTTGATTCATTGATCTGAAAGACCATCCTCCTCCAAGTGCCAATCTGAAATAACACAAAAGATTATATTTTCAAATTCATCATGAACCCTCAACAATCTCAATCTTATTTTTATTCTAAGCCCTTATTTTTAATAAATAATTGTTTTTCATAAAATATATTATTTTACAAACTCAAAGGTATTGTGTAATTTTTATGTCACAGTCCTATTAATCATCAGAAGATTTCCTCTCTCTCTCTTTTTTTTTTTCCAAATACAAAGACCCAGACTAAGGCCCAATCAAAAAAAAAAAAAAAAAAACCTTTTTTTTCTAGTAATACTTTCTTCCTTCCAAATTCTGAATTTGTGGTCTCTAAACAGGCCTCCTTTCAATAGCTAAAATCATGTAAAAACATTTTTTTGTTTATTCAGAAATTCTTATCTGCCACATGAAATTCTCCTAATATTACTCAACAAATCAAGACAATGTACAAATACATAGATGACACTGAACCTAAGCTCCCTCTCATTACTCCACTACTCCTTCATCATTCTCTGATCTTCTGTGCCCAGAAAAGTCCTTTTCCTTTTCCTTTACTTTCTTATCTATTGTTCCCTTTTACCTGTAATCTGCCTACTAGCATGGAATCAACATATTTGAATTCTTCTAATTACGCAGAAACTCTATCTACATAAATATACAGCTATTTTCAATAATATTCCATTTTAAATTTTTTTTAAATTTTTAAGTGAAGTGGCTCCTTTCTATATGTTTACTTACTGTTGTTGTTGTTGTTAAGTGCCGTTGAGTCCATTCCACTTCTAGTGACCCTATGTACAACGGAAGGAAACACTGCCCGGTCCTGTGCCATTCTCTCAATCACTGTTATGCTTCAGCCCACTGTTATATCCACTGTGTCAATCCATCTGGCTGAAGGTCTTCCTCTTTTTCGTTGACTTTCTATTTGACCAAGTTCAATGTCCTTCTCCAGGGACTGATCCCTCCTGATAACATGTCCAAAGTATGTGAGACAAGTCTCGCTATCCTTGCTTCTAAGGAGCATTCGGGCTATATTTCTTCCAAGACTTATTTGTTCATTCTTTGTTTACTTAGTGAATACAAAATGATAACACTGTCATAAGTGTTGGGTTTGTGAAGGAAATTAAGCTTAAAGGCTATTGATAGGAAAAAGAAATACATAAAATACGACAAACGAAGGTAATATAAGGGGGTAGAGGAATGCAAAGGGGGCAGAAATGATGTCAAGATTGGCAATTAATTCTAGTTTGAGGAAAGTCAGCTAAAGGTAGTGATAACTGACTACTGTCTTAGAAGACAAATGAGAATTTGTAAAGTGTGAAATGGGGCTGTGAGATACAGGGTTTCCTGGAGTGCTCTGTAAATGTTCAACCAATAGGCATTGATGATTTATGTGGATTCAAGTCACTTTAACATTTTAAAACAGACTTTCCAGACCGCATAAACCATATGCCTCGAAGTGTTCCTTACTAATGTATACATGTATACATGTTCTCTCTAGTGATAACACAACAGAAGAACCTTAATGTAAAATCTGTCTTGTATGCTATGGTTTCAATAATTTTGACATTCCAAACTGGTGGGTCAAACATCCAATACCTTTGTGATACATGCTTCATATTGTTATTGCTTAAGACACACTTTCAGTAAAATTAGGTATTTCTTTTTACTACCTTGGACCTCTCATTTTTTGAATTGAAATTAATGGCCAGTCTGGGAAGCTGAAGAAAATAAATTCACATTTCTTTCATTCTTTGACTTGATTCATTAGCAGAGGAAAATACAAAGAGGGGAATAAAAACAGGGAAGCAAAGAAATAATAGCAGGTATGGGACACACAATCACTGCCTAAATCTTCCAACAAAGAAATTTGAGTCCTCAAGTTAAAACCAGCTTCTGGAAAGCTTTTTCTTATTGGCTCCCTATGGTATATTACTTAACTTTAAGAATAATCCACCCCAAGTAAAACAAAGCAGTAGGAAAAGACATTCTGGTGAATCAAGTCAATTTGACAAAACAGTGGTTTTGCTTTCTTTTCTTCGCCAACTCTGAAAATACACATCCTGAAAGCAAAAGATAAATCACTAGGTTTTGTGGCTTTCTAGAGTTTAGTCCTGTCCAACTCTGCATACACTTAAATAATGTTCTAATATTATTGAAGAGACACAAATGGGGAACTCTAATTTCTTTCAGCTTTACCTAGTATTAAAGTCTTGCTCTTTAAAATCCTACAAACTTTGGCAAGGTAAGTATGAACATGTTTCTGAAAATAGCTGAAGTGTACTAATAAACACTTTCAAACTAAAAAGAATCCTGAATATTCTATTAAACTTTACCTACATGTTTAATGAATCTTTTAGGATTGAGTCTTTTTTTGATTTTTGATTGCCATTGATTTTTTTTTTTTTCCCAGAAGTTGATAGGATTGTAGCTAGAATTGTTTCTGTAAAATGTATTGGAAAAAATGAGAATCAAATATATGCAAAATGCAGTATTTTATTCATACAGTGATTTTAAACATAAATCAATTAATTTAAATTCAACATGAAAAAGTGAAATCGTATATAAATTTTTAAAATAACAGAAATGGGAAAAAAGGTCCACTTGGAGACATGCAAGTGAATATATACAAATTATAAACATTTTATATGATTTTAATACCATTGTATGATTGGAATTATATAATTATATTAAATTTGCTCTCAAATTACTAAATTAATATTACATTAACGTGTGAATGGTGCTGCAATAATAATCATATATTTGCAGCAACCCTGAGACTCAGACGTCTTACTTTCATAAGACAGCACTGACAAATCTTGTAATAAAACAACAGGTTACTGAGTGGGCTATCTGCCATTAGACTTCTAGTGGGACTACTACAGTTAGATATCTTAGCATGTAGTTCCCCACTGACTCTACAAAATTGATAATTGATTAATGTAACTAGACATAATTATTAAAAAAAGTCCACACGCAGATTAAAAAAATAATAATAACTCACGGTTTAAAATACAACATGAGATTATGTCCATTTCCAATTTCCCAACTTTTGAATAAAGATTGAAAACATATTTTAGTACAGGATAATAACCAATTTCTGACAATTTTCTTTCTTGTTCTTTTACTATGATAGTTATGACTTTAAGACATCTTTTTTTCCTTGAGATAAAAATGCGATCTGAGCAGATAATTGTTTTTTATTTTATCAAATATTAGACACCATTCCTTTTAAGACACATTATTATTTTATTTAGTGCTAAGAACATTAAAATAAAAGGAAAAAATCTAATTAACTATAACATGGGTTATTTCTTATCAGTAAGAATTTTACCTTATATTTACTAAAAATTATATTTTGGACTTATTTGTTTAGGTATAGATTTCTATTGTGTAATCACTCTCTTACAGTTGTAAGAAAGGAAAACATTAGTGAAATACAAATGTTAAACTATTCCTAAAATTTCTTCAATTACAGACTCCAACTCTTCTAAATCATTTTTCCCTTAAGATGTTCAAGTCTATGTTTTCCGGGCAGTACCTTCCTCTGTGCCTTCAGAGTGAGAATGGTATAGTATTTCTTTTAAAAATTATTTTGCAATGTCTCTGAGATTTTTTCCTGATAAACTTTTATCTGTCTCCCAAGTTTTGAAGTTGTGCTTTTTGAACTCATCTGAATGTGACAATCAATTTTTTTGTAGAACAGTATACAATACCCAAAGACAGATTACCCAATAAGCAAGGTTAACACATGCTTAGGGCATCGACAAAACGGGGGCACCAGTTGTCCAAAACAAAGAACCATAAATGCCAAGCCAACAGGACACGAGGAAAAGTGAGCACTGCAGTGGAAGGGAAATAAATGAATTTGATTACATTTTACACATTTTGTATATGATAACGATTCTATTTTCCTTTTCATTTCAGACTGATAGGTTATAACCTCACATTCAGCTGTCTCTCATCGACCACAAATAACATGCCAGTGGCACTATAATCACATGACTCTTGATGTATCTGGTCGTGTCCAAAATGAACTAAAATTCATCTTCAGATTGAGCATACCCTTGTATCTGTATAATGCTCTTTGCGATTGCTCTTGCCCCTGTTGGCTATCAGCAGTAGTCCAATGATCTGCAGAGATGCAGCATGGAAGGATGGAAAGTGAATATGCAAGTTTTAAAGTATTATTTCAAGACGAAAAACCTCATGGAGACCTGCGAAGAGCCGGACAGCAAGCATCGTATGACAAGCAAATGGAATTATTTCTAACTGCCTGTAAGTGCTATTACTTTTGACTATCTCAGACCTGAAGAACAAAGTTACATGTTCCAAATCAATTTTTTTTCTCACTCATTTTCAAATGGAAATTTCTTTGTTAACATCAAATTCAAATGTAAATTTTATTTTATAAATTTTACTTGTTTTATAATTTTTACTTATTTTCAATTATTCAAATTTATTTGCTACAGTAAAAACAAATTTAAGAAATGACATAATTTGATATCTAGATAAAATAAAATGACAACAACTAAGTGGAGCACAAAAACAAAAGCACACAGAAGATAAAAAGAAAAGGACTTGTGAAACCCTAAAGACAATTCCAAAATTAACTTCCTTTTTAAAATGTAATGAATCAGAAGAGACTTCTGTCATTGAACGCTTGAGTTTAATGGGTGCAAATCGTTGTACTACTACAACGAGGGCTGAAATTGCTCATAGCAATATGTATATAATAGAATTTGTTCCAAATTCTGCATCCATTCCTTGCTGTGGTAAAAAAGAAAATAATGATGCAGAAAGTGAAACTATTTTAGAATCTGAAATTTTCACATCTGAAGACCCCATAAATAACAGAAATATAAATCCTTCTTTGTGGAATAATTTTTCTTCTAATTATGTAAATTATTGAATTAAAAGAGACCCAAGTGATTGTCAACATCATAGTGTACCATTTGAAAATTCATGACAAAAATTTCTGGATGGGAAATAAACAAGGTTCTGTAGCCAGAAAAAATTTCTAGAGTACAGAGCTAATGGTGAAAATCATAACAGGGATGGCTACTCTCCATCAGTCAGCTCTGTATAATGTTTTGTTTGCAAACTATTCAGTCCTAAATCATTTAATTCTTGATTTGCTATGGATGAATTTAGCAATTGGTGTAACTTGAATATGATTGATAAACATGAAAACAGCTCAATTCGCAGATGTTGTATGTTGTCATATTTAAATAGAAGACATGGTTTTGGCTTAAATCAGGAACTGAAAACAAATTCATGAAGAACATCAGTATTGGAAAGCCATTTTGTAATGCACAGTTTCTGTCATTATAACAATCACTGAACCTGGACTATCTTTTAGGGGAAGAAACATGTTTAAGTCCCCCCAGAATAAAATTTTGGGGGGTTTACGTGAACTTGTTAATCAGATGGATCTACCTTTAGCAGGTCACATTTCAAAATATGGTAACACAGGAAAGGGCAACCCATTGTATATGTCTAAAACAACCTATGAATTAATAAACTTAGTAAGTGATAAAGTTCAATCAACTATTTTCAGTGAAATAAATATAGCTCAATATTTCAGTTTTTCTGTAGATTCTATTCCTCATCTTTCTCATACAGATCATCTAAGTTTTGTTTTAAGATATGTGTCTCCAACAGATGGTAAACCTGTCCAGCAATTTATCATATTTACTAGCTTAAAAAGTCATACAGGTGAAGAAATCACAAACCAAGTACTTCACAATTTATGTGATGCTTGCAAAATATATTTTTATAATTATTTATTTAATTACTCAATTATGAATTTCAAAATATTTTATACAAAGTAAGTGGGTTAAACTTGTAATAGGAGAACTTTTTTGGACCCCAGCTAAAATGATAACTTTGACCATAACTCTGAGGACAAGAATCAGCTGGAAGCTAGTTTCTATGAGGCAGAGGTCAGGTATCCAGTTCTCTAACTTCACCATTTCTGACACCAGCCATTCTCCCCACAGCACTCTTTCTGAATCGGGTTCAATAATTCATTGCAGCGGTCACGAAGAACTCAGAAACACCATATCTGTACTAACAACTTTAATAACAGAGAAGGATATAAACAAAGATATGCATAGGGTAAGGTTCAGGAGGAGTCCCAGCACAGGGCCTCAACCTGTAAGGGGACCTGCTTATGTCTCAAAGTTGACTCATTTACCCTTCCTGAAAACCAGTGTTCATTCTTACCCATCAGGAAACTTTCAAACAGGAAATGCAATGATGTCACTTAGTGGGCTTTGCTTTTGGATGCTGATCTAACCTGAATCTGACTTTTCCTGGCCAGCTCCAGAACATATCTCACATGGCCCCAGCTCTTTGGGCAGCCCCCTGCTAGGGGTGCCCCAGCTCTGAGAGTGTTACAGCTCTCAACCAGAGTTCAGAGTTTTCACTTTGCTATCACTGTGTGTGTCTGCTCGTTGTCTCTGCCTCTTCTGGTACCACTGTAGCTGCTGCCTCTGTTACCATTGCAGGTTTACCTTGTCGGGGAGGGTCATAGTTCAGTACCCCTATGTCCAAAGGACATGCTGCTCTCCTGGCTCTCCAGGATAAGAAGTTCTCATCTAGGTTTTTTTCAGTCACTGGGTTGGTCCACCAGCCTATCCAAGTAAAGCTCAGACTGAGCAGGGCTCCCCATCAAATGTGGGTAAGTGTTGATTACTGAGAAGTGTTCCCTAGCCAATCCAGGTTAAGTGTTTTTCTGCATGGTTGGAACTCACTCAGATGTGCCATGGAAGAAAGCCCTGGTGATCTGCTTCTGATATTTCACAGCCTTGAAAACCTTATGGAACACATTCTACTGTGCACACATGGGGTTGCCATGAGTCAGAACTGACTCAACTGCAACTGTTTTTTTTTTTTTGTTTGTTTGTTTCATTGTTTGTTTTGCTTTCTTTTATGGATTGGTGTGTGTGTGTGTGTGTGTGTGTGTGTGTGTGTGTGTGTGTGGAGAGAGAGCAAACCGGTAAGTCCCTTCTGTGTTTCTTGGAGCACAATTCATGGATGATAAATTTTGCAACAGGAAGAAAACCAAGTAGCAAACTAATGAAATTTAGGTTTAAAACCAAATACGAGGAGTTTTTATGGGAAAGAAACCACTGTAGAAAAGTACAACTTAAAAAATATACATGCATATATATATATATATGTATATGTATATCCCTTTCTGTTGTGGCATGGCATGAGTTCAACCTATGAGGCAGAACTTTTTATGTAAGGTTCTCTACAGCAATATTGAATGCTTTCTCACACCTGACATATCTGGTCACATACTACCCGTATGCAAAATAGCATCAGTATTTATATTCTCAAGTGTGTTCATTTAAGAAACGTCTTTAAAACACTTACATCATCTGATTCAGTAAATTCAATGGAAGAGCTTTTCATTCACTATTACAGCACTCAGTTTATAGACTCTTTTGAAGGTCCCATGACGTTAGATGTAAACATTTATTATGCACTATGGAGGAAGTCAGCACAACTGGACTAAACCAAAGCTAAGACGTTTCCTAAATACAATTAAACACTTTGAGGGACAGAGCACCAGGGGTAGGGGTCTGGAGGCCGTGCTTTCAGGGGACATCTAGATCAACGGGCATAACAAAACTTATTAAGAAAATGTTCTGCATCCTACTTTGGTGAGTGGCGTCTGGGGTCTTAAAAGCTTGCAAGCAGCCATCTAAGATGCATCAATCCATCCCAACCACCTGGAGTAAAGGAGAATGAAGAACACCAAAGATACAAGGAAAGTAGTAGTCCAAGAGACAGAAAGGGACACATAAACCAGAGACTTCATCAGCCTGAGACCAGAAGAACTAGATGGTGCCTAGCTACCACCAATGACCACCCTAACAGGGAACACAAGAGAGAGTCCCTGATGGAACAGGAGAAAGGTGGGGTGCAGAACTCAAATTCTAGTAAGAAGACCAGACTTAATGGTCTGAATGAGACTGAAGGAACCCTGGAAATCATGGCCTCTGGATTCTCTATCAGCCCAGAACTAAACAATTTCCGAGGCCAACTCTTCAGACAGGGATTGGACTGGACTGTGGGACATAAAGTGATACTCTTGAGGAGTATGCCTCTTAGCTCAAGTAGATACAAGAGACTAAGTGGGCAGCTTCTGTCCAGAGATGAGATGGGAAGGCAGAGAGGGTTAGGAGCTGGTTGAATGGACATGGGGAATCAGGGGTGGAAAGGAGGAGTGTGCTGTCTTAGTATGGGGAGAGCAGTTAGAGTCACATAACAATGTATGTATAAACTTTTGTACGGGAAAAAATTAAAAAAAAAAAATCCTCTGCCAAAAAAAAGAACATGTGAGACAATTGAGGGCACATTGACTTCTTATTAACATTCCAGGATAACAGTTCTTTACTCTTAAAATTCCAGGAATTCTGTGCTCATTTATGAACATTTTCATTGTTCAAAAGAAGCCCATGTGCTTATAAGGTAAATCTGTTAGACAAAGTTGCCTCCAGCAACTAGCATTTCTACATGATATATCTCTGTCCCAGAAGCAATAGATCACTTTTCTTGAGCAGTGTTAACTAGAAAAGATAATTTGTGATAGCCTCTCACAGTTTGCATTAATACCATCTGGCCTACATACCTAGAGGTTGCTGGTATACTGAGCACTGGTTAATAGCTAGCTATAGAGTGCTTACTTAACTTTTCAACTGAAATGCCTAGATAATGCTTGGGGCAGTGCATATATATAAACAAGTAGTTCTTGGCCTCAAGAGATGTTATTATTGCTTAGAATGAGCAATTATTCAAGATATCCCCTGAGATTGAGGGATGTGACAGACACCACACTGGCACTACTTAGAAGCAGCCTGCCAGATGGTCAGAATCTGCAGTAGTGGAATGAGGTCAATGTTGAATGGACCTGGGGCAAAACAGCTTTTCTTTAGCAATTTGGTGGCAGAGGCATTTGGAAATTTGAGGGACCAAGTCCCAAGATCTGAGAAAATGGCATAAACTCCACAAAAGTACATGAAAATGAGTTAAATATGACCTAAATTAGAACAATTTCAGGACTCAGTTCATTCCTGATAGACTAATCTTCTGTGGTTTGATTGGCTGTTTTTACTTCATTATAACACTACATACAAATTACAGCAAACTTTTACGTTTTTATTTAAAAAGTGAATTGTTTCTCTGTAGCCTCAGGCAAAGAAAAAAAAGGAGTTGAATATTACTCTGGCCACAGTTGCAGCAATTCCTTAAGCTGCCCGTGTTGTGTAATAAGAACATGCTGTTTGTTCTCTTCAATGTCTCCCTGTGCTGTCTCAGCCTGCTGTGCTTAGGACCATTTATTTCTTTGTTCAACCACTATGTCATTGGCGAATGAGTACACACCCAAGGAGGTGTGAACTAATAATGAGGTTAGAGGAAAGGAAGGCAACACTCTCTGTAGACTTCACTTTTAGTGTTAAACTACAGAACCACAAGATAGTCATAGGAAAAGAGTTATTCAAGAGACACACCAGAGACTCCATTCCAGTAAGGCCAGGCAACTCAGTCGAAACATAATATTTCTAATGTTTCAAATGCAAGCAATACTTATTTGCTAGATTGTAGGAAATAGTCTATCACTGTGATTTAATAATACATCATGATACTTAAATTAGATTTAGAAACCAAGTATATTGTAATACAATGTAAACCTCTTGACCAGTTGCCCTCCAATCCACTCTGACTCATGGTTACTTTGTGTGTCAGAGTAGAATTGCGCTTCATAGGGTTTTCAGTGGCTAAGTTTTTGGAAGTAGATGGCTAGGGCTTTGTTCCCAGCAATATAATTAGAAAAACACACCAAACTCATTGCTGTCAAGTTGATTCCAACTCTTAGTGACCCTACAGGACAGAGGAGAAGTGCCCCATAGGGTTTCCAAGGAGAGGCTGGTGTATTTTAACTGCCAACCTATTGGTCAGCAACCAAGCTCTTAACCACTACACCACCAGAGCCCCCAGAATATACTAGGTAAACAAAAAGCACTCATGCTAATACCATGCTGTCTTGAGTACTTACTATCGATTCCTAGTAAGTCTAGAAACCAACCAGCGTACTTATCTGCCAAACTTTATCTTCCTTTTCAAAATAGTTTTGGCTCTTCTAGGTCATTCATATTTCCACTAAATTATAACACTTGCTTTTCAAGTTTACAAACTTTTTGCTGGAGTTTAGATTGATTTTGATTGAAGCTATAAAGTCTTCCAATCAATAAAAGTAGTCAGTAATCTACTTTTTTACTTGATTTACTTGATTTAAATTTTACTTGATTTACTTCAGCAATGTTGTATGATTTGCAGTGGGGAGTTATTCTGTCAGATTTATTCCAAATGATTTCATGTTTTAGATACTATTGTAAATGATGTTTATATTTTAATTGCATATTTTTTGTTTCCTCCTGTATAAAAATGCAATTTATTTTAAGTTGGAGATACATATATATATATATGTATATATAGAGAGAGAGACCCGCTGCCCTCAAGTCAATTCCAACTCATAGCAAATGTATAGTACAGAGTAAAACTACCTCACAGGGTTTCCCAGGCTGTAATCTTTATAAAAGCAGACCACCAGATCTTTCTTCCCCAGAAAGGCTAGCGGATTCAAATTGCAAACATTTCAGTTAGCAGCTGAGCACTTAACCACTGCACCATCAGGGCTCTTTATATATGTATAACCAACTAAAAACCAATTGTGTATATATATATATATATATATATATATATATATATGAAGTATTTGGTGAACTTAACAAAATCACTTCTGAACTTTGACAATTAGATAATCATGTACTTTTGATGATTAGATAATTTCTAATTTTTATATGCATTATTATATTGGACAAATAAGGAACATCATGATAAATGGAGAAAATATTGAAATTGTAAAGGATTTCATTTTACCTGGATCCACAATCAACACCCATGGAAGCACCAGTCAAGAAATCGAAAGACACATTGCATTGGGCAAATCTGCTGCAAAAGATCTCTTTAAAGTGTTAAAAGGCAAGGATGTCACTTTGAGGACTAAGATGCACCTGATCCAAGCCATACTGTTTTCTATTGCATCATATGCACAAGAAATCTGGACAATGAATAAGGACAACCAAAGAAGAATTTATGCCTTTGAATTAGGGTGTTAGCGAAGAATACTGAATATACCATCGACTGCCAGAAGAATGAATAAATCTGTCTTGGAAGAAGTACAGCCAGAATGCTCCTTAGAGGCAAGGATGGAGAAACTTTATCTCACATAGTTTGGACATGTTGTCAGGAGACAGCAGTCCCTGGAGAAGTACATCATGGTTGGTAAAGTAGAGGGTCAGGAAAGAAGAGGAAGACCCTCCAGGAGATGGAATGACACAGTGGCTGCAACAATGGGCTGAAGCATAACAATGATTGTGACGATGGCACAGGACTGGGCAATGTTTTGTTCTGTTGTGCATAGGGTCAATATGAGTCGGAACTGACTGGAGGGCACCTAACGGCAACAACAACATATTGTTTGGGAATAGTTACAGTGTGTTCTGTTTCAAATGTTAAAATGTTCAGCCTTTCACTACTAAAAATTATGTTAGCTATAGGTTTTTCATAAATGGCTTTTATAAAATTAGAATTTATTTTTTCTAACTAACTGTTTTTTTAATCATGTATACGTGTTGAATATTTTTAATGCTCTCTTTGCATAAATTGATATAATCATATCAGTTGTTTTATTCTGTTAATGTGATGAACAACACTGGTTTTTAAATATTAAAGAAATCTTGCATTTCTGGGTAAAAATTCTACTTTAATCATTATATATGATAATATATAATGCATATATTTGGTTGAAGGCTTTTGTGTCTGTTCTCAAGAGAGATATTATTCTGTAATTTTAATTTCTTGTAACATATTTTTCGTGTTTGGGTATCAGTATGTTAACCTCCCAAAATTAGTATGTGGATATTACCTCTGATTTAGAATTTATCAGTGAAGCCGTTTGAGTATGTTTTCTTTGGTGGGGATTTTTTTTTTTTTTTAATTTGAAATTAAGTTTAACCAATAGATGTAAGATTAATCAGATAGTCTATTTCTTTTTGAGTCAGGTTTGGTAAATTGTTTTTCTCAAAATTCTAAAATTATTTCTCAAAATTTCTGAATTTGTCCATTAAATATGTTTTTTATTTTATGGACTGCACATTGCTTATAAAAATCCCATTCTTCTATTTTCAGCATCTGAAAAATCTGTAATGATGTCCACTCATTCATTCCTGCTATTGGCAATTTGCGTATATGTTTTACTTGTTTGTGTATTAATTTCCAAAGAGGTATACCAATTTTATAACCATTTCAAGTAACCAAGTTTTACCTTTTTAGTTTTCTTTTTTCCTTCTATTCCATTTATACTTGCTTTTATCATTATTTTTCTTTCCTTGTATTTGCTTTGGATTAAATTTCTCATTTTTTTTTCTATTTTCTTAATGTAGACTTATCTATCATTACTTTTTAAAGTTTTCATTTTTCATATATAGGAATTTAGTCATAAGATTTTTCCTCTAACCAAAGCTTTACTTTTCTGCTGCAAATTTCGATACACTGTATTTTTTTATTATTCAACTTGAATTGTTTTTTACTTTCTCTTATGTTTTTTGATCCAGTGTTGATTTAGATATGTTACTTAATATCCAATGTTTGTTGTTTTACTAGATATATTATAGTTATTGATATGCAATTTAATTAAGTTGTTATCAGAGCACAGATTCTGTTGTATTTCAATCATTTAAAAGTTAATGTGTCTTGTTATTTGTCCCAGCATGTAGTTTATCTGGCATATCTGTGAATGCCAGTGTGTACTAGAAAAAAAAAAAAAATGTATTCTGTACCTGTTACATGCAGTGTTTTATAAATGCCAATTAGGCCAGTTGGGTTAATAACTCTAATCACTTAGTCTATATTCTTACTCTACTGATTTTTCACCAGTTTTATCAATTATTGAAAGAGATGTTTTAAAATTCTTCAATTATGAGTATTGATTTATCTGTTTCATCCTTTAATTTTGTCTATTTTTTTCATAAATTTGGAAACACTCTTTTTAGTTATATACATATTTTGGATTGTTACATTAAATTTGAGAGAAAAAAAGATACTGCACACATTGTCCCAATGAATGTTGCCTTATAATTAAAAATATTTCCCAGAAATGTTGACTTTATGTTGATCTATGTTAGCTACGTGATTAAAAATATATAAATTTGGAGGCATATGTAGTTTGAAAATTCTATAGTAGAAATATTTTCATATTTAGTATTTTTTCATTGCTTAATTTTGGTAAGATTTTCATGATGGTAAAATATTACTTTAAAATACCTTATCAAAAAAAAATTATAATTTTCATGACTTTTCTGAACTATTGGAAATAATCCTGCTTTGGGAAGTAACTTGCTAGGAGTAATAAATTCGAACACTCTCATTTTCCATGTGCGTGACCTCAGCCTGATTTAATTTATTTGTACCTCATTTCTTGATCTATAAAATGTAGGTAGAATTAAATCAGTTCATAACATGTAATTATCTTAGAAAAATGCGAGCTCTGCAGTAAGATTCCAAATTTTGCCTTTTTAATCATTCTTAGTTTTATAAACATAAATACAGTGAAATCTATTAGAGCCAAAACTCGAGGGGATTGCCTTGTTTTTCTGGATCTAGCAAATTCTCTGCCTTTGTCAGGGTGTGGTCTTACCACTTTTCTCTCTTTATTAGTGGGAAATATTTAAGTTTTCCTTCTCTGAAAGGTTTCCTCCTTACACAGGTACCAGTTTTCACAGATTTTACTGTACTAGTATTTTATGTTTTTACTAATACTAGCTAACTAGATAGAAAGATATATATATATATTTAAAGATGTCATAATTTCAGAAAAAAAATTTACATCAATTATAGTATACAACATAACTAACACAAACTTATAATAAAGCTGACCTTTAGTAATATTAATTCTACTCTTTTAAAAGAGAAACAATTATATCTAAGTACAATCAGGAGAAAATGCTTCTAGTAATACTATCTGGTTGAAGCAAGCCGAAAGTGAAAGCTTTGAAAAATTAGGTTAACATTTTGAACTAAATTTGTTTCTTGAAGACAATGCATAGGGTAGTTATTCTAGGATTCTTACTCATTACTTGGCTACATAGGTAGAAAAGAAATTGCCCCAGGGGTGACAACCAAAGTTTTTGCTATTTATTATAGCTGACAATCAATATAGATCAAAGATAATGTTAAACTGGTGTTTGAATTTTCTATTGCTTATTTGTTACATTGATTTATTTTAAATGAATTATTAATTAGTGATAGTATGTTTATAAGTCCCTAGGTGGTACAAATGGTTAAGTGCTCAATTGCTGGTTGAAAACTTGATGGTTAGAACTGACCCAGAGGCACCTGGGAAAAAGGGTCTGGTTATCTGCTTCCAAAAGGTCACCACCATGACAAACTTATGGAGTGCAGTTCTATTCTATACTCATGGGGTCTCCATGAATCAGAAGCAACTCAATGGCTGCTGGTTTCAGGTTTTTTGTTTTTGTTTTTTGGTTTATGTTTAAAAATGGTGTACATATCATTTTTCTATTTTTCTAGCTGGCTTTTGAAGAGATAAAAATAACAAAGCAGATGAATCAAACTTTAAGAAACCCAGAGTTCCTTTATTTAAGTACTCCTCTGAAAGAAATTCTGGGAAACCAAACAAACAAACTTCAAACCATTTGAATTTCAAAATCTTAAATCTGTAGGTAGGAAGATTAGCATAAATTGAATTCAAGTTTCATATAAGTAGGATGAGTGCAGTAAGGAAAATATGCTCTGTGTCAGCATAGGCTATAAATATTCTGTCCATGTTATAGGAAGATTATTGACAGAATTTTTCTGGGAAACATATGGTTGACTGAGCTATAGTAATATGAAAGAAAACTAGTGTCCATAATTAGAATGCTTTGGGTTAGCTTATCCTAAGTATCAAAATCATGCTCATTACTCTTTACCAGGGCTAAGTTAATTACATAATAATGAGTAATATCAAGATGTCAAAACCACTTGGAATTACTGAGGCTAATTGCACATAAAGAAGATTGAATATACTTATCATGGTCCACTAAAGCACAGTTAGGTGTGTATTACTATTTTTCCCAATAATGTATCAGCAGCAACAGGCTTATCACCTGAAAAACCCTAGGCACATAGTAACAATCTGTAATTAGTAAACAAGTGAATGACTGGATGCATTAGATTTCCTCTATACGAAAGTCATGAAGTCAGGGGGTCAGAGAGGAGATGAGAAATTACAGACTACCCTGATGATAAAGTAATTCATATTTTGAAACAGTCAAGCAACTTTATCACTGTTCCTAGGTCTTTCTGTTTGGAAGGAGCCAGATCCTGCAGATCCAGTGTAAACGCCGAAGGTAAATGATAGACTCCATCTGAGCTGAGTGATGCTGTGATATGATTTAGTTTAGTTACATCAGTGGATCTCAACCCTGTGCCTATGAGAATCACCTAGAGAAGAACAGAATTGAAAATACTAGTGCAGGGCTCTGTCCCCAGACATTTTGATTATTTATTATAGGTGAGTGCCACCTAGGAGACTTTTTAAAACACCCCTAGATGATTTGAAAGTGCAACTAAGGGCAGAAATAAGATTTATCAAAATGAAGAAAGGGAGAATTTCTATATAGCTAAAAAGAACAGAGGATTCCCTGGATTGCATAAAAGGTTAAGGATTTGACTACTAACTGAAAGTTTGGCAGTTCAAATCCACCCAGAGGCACCAGAGAAGACAGGCCTAGTGATCGCTTCAGAAAGGTAACTGTCTTGAAAACTCTGTGGAGCAGTTCTACTCTGTACATATGAGATCACCATGAGTCAGAATCGGCTTGACAGCAACTAACAACAACAGAGGGAATAGTACAAACAAAAATAAAACATGAGCCACTGCAATGTAAGTATTTCAGGATAGTGGTGGCGGATGGAGGAGGAGATCATCTGGAAATGAAGCTGGGCAAGAAGAGCACAAAAGAATTCGTATCACACATACAGATGATAGAATTTTACTGTAAACAGTGGTAAGTAATGTAAGGATTTCAAGCAGAGGAATGACAGAGTTAAATTTGATTGAGGATTAAACTTTCTCACAAAGATGTTGTAACTACCTTTGGAGATGTAGACTAGTAGGATAACTTATTTAGGATTCTTACAATATTATAGGTAAGAGACAATGATGCCCTGAAAAGAACCATTGAAAATAAGAGAAAATATGGTTAAAGATGGCAGAAATATATGATTATATATATATATATATATATATATATATATGTACAGAGTCCTGGTGGCACAGTGGTTAAGAGCTACAACTGCTGCTAACCAAATCCACCAGCTACTCCTTGGAAACACTATGGGGAAGTTCTACTCTGTCCTATAGGTTCACTATGAGTCAGAATCAGCTCTATGGAAATGGGTTATATATGTGAGAGAGATGTGTTAATATATGTGATAATTTCTTTTAAATTCAAAATTGGTAGAATTTGATGTATTGTTTTATGTGGAAAATCTAGTTTCTATTTTGAATAGCTGAGCATATAGCAATACAATTAACTGACACCACTACAAAAATTAAAACTACTACTACTACTATTGCTACTAGTACTCACTATCATCCACTTGTGCACCCTACTTACAAAGCATTGTGATGCTTGTTTGTAAATTTTAATTACATTCATTTACCCCCGAAATCTACCATGTGTCTGTCAATGTCATAAAGTGGTGGCTTGCATGACTCTTTGATGCTGGAAGCTATGCCACTGGTATTTCAAATACCAGCAGGGTCACCCATGGTAGATGGGTTTCAACAGACCTTCCATACTAAGACAGACTATGCAAAAATTGGCCAGTGAAAATTTAATGAATAGCAGCAGAACATTGTATGATATAGTGCTAGACGATGAGCCAACCAGGTTGAAAGTCACTAAAAATACTACTGGGGAAAAGCTACCTCCTCAAAGTAGAGTAGACCTTAATGATGTGGTTGGCATAAAGCTTACAGGACCTTCAATTCATTTGCGGTGTGGCACAACTCAAATTGAAAAGATAGAGCTGAAAACATCCACTTATAATCAGATCGTGAAATGTAGGGTATGAACCTAGGAAAACTGGAAGTTGTCAAAACTGAAATGGAATACATGAAGATCTATATCCTAGGCAAAAATGAGACGAAATGGACAGGTGTTGGCCATTTGAAAATGGACAATCATATGGTCTAATATGCTGGGAACGACACATTGAAGAGGAACAGCATCACACTCATTGTCAAGAAGAACATTTCACAATCTATCCTGAAGTACAATCCTGCAAGTGATAGGATAATATCCCTGTGCTTACAAGGAAGATCAGTTAATACAACTATTATTTGAATTTGGGCAAAAATCACTAATACCAAAGATGAAGAAATTGAAGACTTTTTTCCAACTTCTGCAATCTGAAATTGATGAAACATGCAGTCAAGATTCATTGACAGTTACTGGTGATTGGAATGTGAAAGTTGGAAACAAAGAAGATGGATCAGTAGTTGGAAAGTATGGCCTTGGTGACAAAATGGCATCAGAGATCACATGATAGGATTTTGCAAGATCAATCACCTATTCAATGAAAATACCTTTCTTCAACAACATGTTGTTGTTGCTGTTGGTAGGTGCCATCGAGTCAATTCTGACTCATAGTGACCCACTGCACAACAGAACAAAACAGAGCCCAGTCCTGAGCTAGGCTCACAATCATTGTTATGCTTGTGCCTATTGTTACGGCCACTCTGTCAATCCATCTCTTTGGGGGTCTTCCTCTTTTTCGCTGACCCTCTACTTTACAAAGCATGATGTCCTTCTCCAGTGACTGATCCCTCCTGATAACCTGTCCAAAGTATGTGAGACAAAGTCTCACCAACCTTGCTTCTAAGGAGCATTCTGGCTGTACTTCTTCCAAGACAGATTTGTTTGTTCTCTTGGTAGTCCATTGTATATTAACATTCTTCACCAACACCATAATTCAAAGGCACCATTTTTTTTTTTGTTTATTGTTGTAGTTTAAATGAATTTTACATTTCAAGTTAGTCTCCCATACAAAAACTTATACAAACATTGTTACGTGACCCTAATTGCTCTCCCCATACTATGACAGCACACTCCTCCTTTCCACCCCTGATTCCCCATATCCATTCAATCAGCTCCTAACACTCTCCACCTTCCCATCTCCCCTCTCGACAGAAGCTGCCCAGTTAGTCCCTTGTATCTACATAAGCCAAGAGGCACACTCCTCACAAGTATCACTTTATGTCCCACAATCTAGTCCAATCCCTGTCTGAAGAGTTGGCCTCGGGAATTGTTTTAGTTCTGGGGTGATAAAGAATCTGGGGGCAATGCTTTCTCGGGTACCTCCAGTCTCATTCAGACCATTAAGTCTGGTCTTCTTACTAGGATTTGAGTTCTACACCCCACCTTTCTCGTGCTCCATCAGTGAATCTCTGTCGTCTTCGCTGTCAGGGCAGTCATTGGTAGTAGCCGGGCACAATCTAGTTCTTCTGGTCTCAGGCTGATGAAGTCTCTGGTTTATGTGGCCCTTTCTGTCTCTCGGGCTACTTCTTTCCTTGTGTCTTTGGTGGTGTTCATTCTCCTTTACTCCCAGTGGTTGGGACCAGTTGATGCATCTTAGACGGCCACTTGCAAGCTTTTAAGACCCAGACTCCATTCATTGAAGTAGGATGCAGAACATTTTTTAAATAAGCTTTGTTATGCCAATTGACCTAGATGTCCCATGAAAACATGGTTCCCAGACACCTACCCCTGGTACTCTGTAGGCCAAAGTGTTTGTATTCAGGAAACTTCTTAGCTATGGTTTATTCCAGTTGTGCTGAATTCCCCCTGGAGTGTATGCTGTCCTTCCCTTCACCTAAGATAATACTTGTCTACTTTCTAGTTAGTGAATAACTCTCCTCCTCCCTCCCCACCCTCATAACCGTCAAAGAATGTTGTCTTCTGTGTTTAAACTTTTCTTGAGTTCTCATAATAGTGGTCTTATACAATATTTGTCCTTCTGTGACTGACTAAATTCACTCAGCATAATAAGTTCCAGCTTCCTCCATGTTATAAGATGTTTTACAGCTTCATCATTGTTCTTAATCATTGCATAGTATTCCATTGTGTGGATATACCATAATTTTTTTATCCATTCATCCGTTGATGGGCACCTAGATTGTTTCCATCTTTTTGCTATTGTCAACAGTGCTGCAATGAACATGAGCGTGCATATATCTATTCGTGTGACAGTTCTTATTTCTCTAGGATATATTCCAAGGAGCAGGATAGCTGGATCGTATGGTACTTCTATTTCTATCTTTTCAAGGAAGGGACAAATTGATTTCCAAAGTGGAAACTCCCATCAGCAGTGTATAAGTGTTCCAATCTTTCCACAACCTCTCCAGCATTTATTATTTTGTGTTTTTTGGATTAATGCTAGCCTTGTTGGGGTGAGATGATGTCTCATTGCAGTTTTGATCTGCATTTCTCTAATGGCTAATGATCGTGCGCATTTCTTCATGTGTCTGTTAGCCACCTGAATATATTCTTTGGTGAAGTGCCTATTCATATCCTTTGCCCATTTTTTAAATGAGTTGTTTGTCTTTTTGTTGTTGAGGTTTTGCAGTATCTTGTAGATTTTAGAGATTAGACACTGATCAGATTCATCAGAGTCAAATTTTTTTTCTCATCTCAGTCTGTAGTTTGTCTTTTGACTCTGTTAGTGAAGTGTTTTGATGAGCATACGTGATTTTTAGGAGTTCCCATTTATTTAGTCTCTGTTCTGGTGCTTGTGCATTGTTACTTATGGTTCGTATTCTTTTTATGCCATGTATTAGGGCTCCTAGATTTGTCCCCATTTTTTCTTCCATGATCTTTATCATTTTTGATTTTATATTTAAGTCTTTGATCCATTTTGAGCTAGTTTTTGTGCATGGTGTGAGGTATGGGTCTTGTTTCAGTTTTTTGCAGGTGGGTATCCAGTTATAGCAGCACCTTTTGTGAAAGAGACTGTCTTTTCCCCAATTAATGGACTTTGGGCCTTTGTCAAATATCAGCTGCTCAGAGGTGGATGAATTTATGTCTGGATTCTCAATTCTGTTCCAGTGGTCTATGTATCTGTTGTTGTACCAGTACCAGGCTGTTTTGACTACCATGGCGGTACAATAGTTTCTAAAATCAGGTAGTGTTAGGCCTCCCACTTTGTTCTTCTTCTTGAGTATTGCTTCACTTATTTGGCCTCCTCCCTTTCCATGTGAAGTTGGTGATTTGTTTCGCCATCTTGTTGAAAAATGCCGTTGGAATTTGGATCGGGATTGCATTGTATCTGTAGATCGCTTTGGGTAGAACTGACATTTCTACAATGTTGATTCTTCCTATCCAAGAGTAAGGTATGTTTTTCCACTTATGCAGGTCTCTTCTGGTTTCTTCAAAGGCACCAATTCTTCTTTGATCTTCCTGGTTTATTGCTCAGCTTTTGCATGCATATGGGGGGATGGAAAATACCATGGCTTAGGTCAGATGCACCTTAGTCTTCAAAGTGACATCTTTGCTTTTTAACACTTTAAAGAAGTCTTTTGTAGGAGATTTTCCCAAAGCAATGTGCCTTTTGATTTCTTGAGTGCTGCTTCCATGGTTGTTGATTGTGGATCCATGTAAAATGAAGTCCTTAAGAACTTACATATTTTCTCCGTTTACCATGATTTAGTTTATTGGTTCACTTGTGATGATTTTTCTTTTCTTTATGTTGAGATGTAAGCATACTGAAGTCTTTGTTTTTCATCAGTAAGTGCTTCAAGTCCTCTTCATTTTCATCAAGCAAGGTTGTGTCATCTGCGTAAAGCAGGATGTTAAGGAGTCTTCCTCCAATCCTGATGCCCCATTCTTCTTCATATAGACTAGCTTCTCAGATTATTTTTTCAGCATACAGATTGAATAAGTATGGTAAAAGGATACAACCCTGACACACACCTTTCCTGACTTTAAACCACAGAGTATCCCCTTGTTCTATTCAAAGGGCTGTTTCTTGGTTTAAGTAAAGATTCCTAATGAGCAATTAAGTGTTCTGAAACTTCCATTCTTTGCAATGTTATCTATTTGTTGTGATGCACAGAGTTGAATGCCTTTGCATAATCATTAAAACATCTTTCTGGTATTCTCTGCTTTCAGCCAGGATCCATTTGGCATCAGCAATGATATTCCTCATTCCACATCCTCTTCTAAATCTGACTTAAATTTCTGAAGTTCACCGTCCATATACTCCTGTAACCACTTTTGAATGATCTTCAGCAAAATTTTACTTGCATGTGATATTAATGATATTGTTCAATAATTTCCACATTTGCTTGGATTGCCTTTCTTTGGAATAATCATAAAAATGTATCTCTTCCAGTCAGTTGGCCAGGTAGCTGTCTTCCAAATTTCCTGTCATAGGTGAGTGAGCTCTTCCAGCACTGCATCTGTTTCTTGAAACATCTCAGTTGGTATTCTGTCAATTCCTGGAGTCTTGTTTTTTGCCATTATCTTCAGTGCAGCTTGGACTTTTTCCTTCGATGCCATCGGTTCTTGATCATGTGCTACTTCCTGAAATGGTTGAATGTAGAAAAATTTCTTTTTAGTACAGTGACTTTGTGTAGTCCTTCCATCTGCTTTTGATTCTTCCAGTGTCATTCAGTATTTTGCCCATATAATCCTTCATTATTGCAACTCGAGGCTTGAATTTTTTTCTACAGTTCTTTCAGTTTGAGAAATGCTGAGCATGTTCTTCCCTTCTGTTTTTCTAGCTATAGATCTTTGGCACATGTCATTATAATACTTTACTTTGTCTTCTCCAGCAGCCCTTTGAAATCTTCTGTTCAGCTCTTTTACTTCATTATTTATTCAGTTCACTATAGCTGTTCAACATTCAAGAACAAGTTTCAACAACATAAACAGCCTCTATACATGTGGACCTCATCAGATGGAATACACAGAAATCAAATTGACTACATCTGTGGAAAGAGATGATGTAGAAGCTCAATATCATCAATCAGCACAAAGCCAGCGTATGATTTCAGAATAAATCATCAATTGCTCATATATAAGTTCAAGCTGAAAGTGAAGAAAATTAAAAGAAGTCCACAAGAGAAAAATTACAAACTTAAGTATAGCCCACCTGAATTTAGAGACCATCTCAAGAGTAGATTTGATTCACTGAATACTAATGAACTAAGACCAGATAAGTTATGGGATGACATCATACATGAAGAAATTAAAAACTCATTAAAAAGATAGAAAGTAAAGATCAGAATGAATGTCAGAAGAGAGTATGAAAGTTGTTCTTGAATGTAGAGTACCTAAAGCAAATGGAAGAAATTATGAAATAAGATTTCAAAGAGTGTCTTAAGAAGATGAAGTAAAGCATTGTAATAATAAGTGCCTGATGTTAGAAAACCAAAAGGGAAGAACATGCTCAGCATTCATCAAGCTGAAAGAGCTAAAGAAAAAAATTCAAGCCTCAAGTTGCAATATTGAAGGATTCTGTGGGAAAGATATTGCATAATCCAGGAAGCACCAAAAGAAGATGGAAGGAATACACAGAGTCATTGTATCAAAAAGAATTGAATGGTGTTCAAACTTTTCAGGAGATAGCATATAAGTAAGAACTGATGGTGTTGGGAGGAAGAAGTATAAACTGCACTGAAGGCATTGAGGAAAAACAAGGATCGAAAAAACTTAGACCAAGAGGCAGTCATTTGAACAGAACAAGGAGATACTGCATGTTTTAAAGTCAAGAAATGTGTATGTCAGTGTTGTATCCTTTCACCATACCTATTCAATCTGTTTGCTGAACAAGTAATCCGAGAATCTAGACTATATGAAGAAGAAGGGGGCATCACGATTGCGATCAGAAGAAGACTCATTAACAACCTATGTTTTGCAGATGACACAACCTTCCTTGCTGAAAGTCAAGAGGACTTGAAGCACTTACTGATGAAGAGCAAAGGCTACAGCCTTCATTATGGACTACACCTAAATATAAAAAAAACAAAAGTCCTCACAACTGGACCAGTAAGCAACATCATGATAAATGAAGGAAAGATTGAAGTTGTCAAAGATTTTGTTTTACTTGGATCCACAATCAACACTCAAACACTCATGGAAGCAGCAGTAAAGAAATCAAATGACACATTGCATTAGGTGAATATGCTCCAAAAGTTCTCTTTAAAGTGTTAAAAATGAAAGATATCATTTTAAGGACTAAGGTGCACCTGAACGAAGTCATGGTGCTTTCAGTCGCCTCATATGCATGCAAAAGCTGAACAAAGAATAAGGGAGACCCAAGAAGAATTGACACGCTGAGTTATGGTGTTGGTGAAGAATGTTGAATATATCATGGACTGTCAAAAGAATGAACAAATCCATCTTGGAAGAAGTGCAGCCAGAATGTTCCTTAGAAGCAAGGATGTCTCACATACTGTGGACGTGTTATCAGGAGGGATCAGTCCCTGGAGAAGGACATCATGCTTGGTGAATTAGAAGGTCAGGTAAAGAGAGAAAGGCCCTCAGCGAGATGGACCGGCACGGTGGCTACAACAATGGGCTCAAGTATAACAGTGATTGTGAGGATGATGCAGGACTGGGCAGTGTTTCATTCTGTGGTACACAGGGTCGCTATGAGTCGGAACCAACTTGCCAGCACCTAACAACAACAACAATGATATCTCTATGACTTTCTTTTTTACCTTTCTTCTTTTGTGATGAGTCAGCGAAATTTCTCAGCTCTTAAAGGCTCATGTGATTAGATTGGACACATAGAGAAAGTCTGTGTTTTATGGTTAACCTATATGAGACTAATTACACCTTTGAAGTTCCTTCACAGCAGTACCTGGATTAGTGTTTAAAGGACAAGAATCAGGAGATGAGAAGCTTGATATTGTGGACAGTGGCATAATCTGCTGGTTTAGAAGGGTAAAGTCTGAGCACAGACTGCCACTTTTCCCTGTGACTAGGAATGAACCTTGTGCTTAGAACCAGGGGTATCAGCCTTGCTTCTTGGACAAGATGAAAGTGTTACTGACTCTGGTGCATTTTGACCCAAAACGTATCCTGTAGCAGCTGGAAAGCTATCAACATATCTCTCCCCTCTTGTCTGAGCATGTGTCAACATTTCCAGAAAATGCTAAGCTAAGTGTGTGCATTATGTGGTACCTGGCCAACACTACTTTTACATGTTTCTAGCAGGGAAGGAGTAGGGTATTTCTCCTTCAGCATAAGAGGGGTACATGCAGACCATCTTCCTGAGTCAGATGCAGAGTGAGACCTGCTGGCCGTGGGGGACCGATGACCACTATTTAAGCTGACCTTGCTCTGTCTCTTTTCTATGTGAATAAAGCATTTTTCCAACTAGTGCCTGTGTGTGAATTATGTTTTTCTTGGCAAGCTGGCACCTAGGAGTGATGGAGTGGATGGACATCCTAGTATTAATGCTTCTGGTGACAGTCATTGCTATGTTCTTTGCTATCCTCCATGTAGTGGGACCCCTTCCCTGGAGGTGCTAAAAAGTGTCACCTACTAGATAATTACACTAGATGAATTTGTGTAAAATGACTTATTTAGATGGTCAAAAGAAAACAAGCCTATGTCAATCCAGGGAACACTAACTGCTGGTGGGAGAAGTGATGTTAGGAAAGAAGGAAAAGACAATCAAAATAAAAATAGATCAAATAGGGTATGTTTATCTTTTCTGTATAAACTAAGGCGGGGAGTATTTTTCAAAGGTCAGATGGATTTTCTATGTCAAATGATGAAAACATTTGTTTCATGAACATATACTACTTCTGGAAATCAATTATCCCAGTGATAGGTAAGTGGCATAATGAAGTATAGAAGTTAGGCATCAGGAGGTCAAGAGTATAGTTGTGGCAGGTCCTGAAATGGAATAATTTTTGAGAAGCTTTCATAAGAAGACAGGTAGAGCTTTAAGGCAGTAGTTAGACAGCATTTATGACAAAGAAAATATATTTTTTCTTTATTTTATAATTTTAAAATAAAAAAATTAATATGAATGTAGGGTGGAATGTTAAACCCAGAAGGAAAAAATATTTAGGATATTGAAAAGAGAGGAAGTAACTGATACAAGTTTCTAGATTAAATACAAGGGAAGAAGGTCAAGGACAATACTGAATCTAATTCCAAATGATGGCCTGCTTTTATGCCTGTACATCTTTCTTTGTGAAAGATCCCTTTAAAAGATCTCAAGAATCTGGGTATCTCTTTCTATATCTCTTATCTTTCTATTTTTTCAATCTATAATTCAAGCTTGAGAAAATAGAAATGAGTGCATTAAATATTTGAAAAATAAAATAAAGTGAATAGGAAAAAAATAAGGATAAAACAAAGGAAACTACATTTTGTGTCATAGAAAATTAACATTTCTGGGATTCCCAAGGTCCAAGCTGATAGTTAACAAACTAAAAAAAAAATAAAAAGTGTGAGAGAGAGAAAATTGATAAAAGAAATCAGAGAAGCTAAGATAAATTCAATTTATTTGAAGAGGGTACACTAAATATTTATTTCTTTGATTAGTAACAACAAAGTCATCCCATTATTCTATTACATTATCAGCATTGAGACAATACAAGAAATGGTACAACCAGAGTATATCATGGACATGAGCCCAGTGCCATATCTCATTCACCCTTGTTGTTGTTGTTAGATGCCATTGAGTTGGTTCCAACTCTTAGTGATACTATGTACAACAGAACGAAACACTACTAGATCCTGAATCATCCTCACAATTGTTGCTATGTTTGAGCCACTGTGTCAATCCATCTTGTTAAGGGTCTTTCTCTTTTTCAATGACCCTCTACTTTACCAAGCATGATGTCCTTCTCCAGGGAATGATCCCTCCTGATAACATGTCCAAAATACTTGAGATGAAGTCTTACCACCCTCACTTCTACGGAGCATTCTGGCTGTACTTCTTCCTAGATAGATTTGTTCATTCTTCTGGCAGTCCACAGAGTATTCAATATTCTTCACCAACACCATAATTCAAAGGTTTTGAGTCTTCTTCTGTCTTCCTTAATCATTGTCCAGCTTTTACCCTTAGTATGATGTAACATTATGTAGGATGCTGTGATGTTAAGCAGATGCTATGTGAGTCCTAAGATAGTAGTGTTCACTAAAGCATTTTTTTGGTTTCTGCGGCTACTTGTCCAATCTATAGAATTAAAGATACAGTGCTTCTGGTTCCATAGATAGTCTCCATCTTTGCCACCATATTTTACCCATTCAGGTGACCACTGTGTGACCATTGGTGTGGCTGAAACAGAAAATGATGGATCTTCACTGGAAAACTCGGCTTATATGTTTGTATTTTCAGTGGTCCGTTAGACTATGGAGATGACTGTTCAATGGGCTTCAGTATGAAACTCAAAGATTCACAAATCTATGTCCAATCTCATTTTTCTTACTTTTCTCCAGTCTTCAAGTCTTGTTTTTTCTGCATTCCTGTGAAACAAGTCAAGATATTGACCACTGGTGAGGAGTCTGTGTTAAATTTACCTAAGCGTAGTTCTCACTTGGACAAAGTAGATGAACAGATGTACTATCGAAAGTTTGCCCTCTGGGACTATTTTCACTCACCACTTTTGTACAAGGCTAACCCTGAGTGAAGCTATAGAGTAGGAGTAGCTCAGTTTTTGTCTTACATCATCAGATCAAGCCCACCATCCATACAGTTCCATATAATATGTAATTTTTTTTTCCTCTTCTGTCATGTGTCACAGAAAACCTAATGAGCCATAGAATCAAGTGAGAAAAATATATCAGTTCAGGAGTGGTAGGGGAAATAAAATCGCTATGAGTCAGAATTGACTTGACAGCAATAGGTTTTTTTTTTTTGGTAGAGGAAATGAAGTCTAGACAATCTATGTATATAACTTACTGGTAAACCCTATATCTTCTCCATGTTGATCCCAAAAGCACTGCTTCTATTTTACAAGAGATTAATATTTTTCCCATTAATCTGATGACTTGTTGGATATGATTATACAATTCATACTGGGTACCTATGATCACTTACTTATACGCATTCCTATTGTAGAATGTTGAGTCTTTTTAGGGCCGTTTAGCAGCCCTGGATGTACTTTTCAAATAATGAGTTAATCTATATTGAAGAGACATGACCTCCCTTAGAAACATAGGGTGATTGTCAGTGAAATTTTTACATTAAGACTTTTCAGAAGCTCTGCACTGCATCCTTATCTGCCACAGATACTTCCAGCACCATTTGTTGAGTCAAATGATCTAATGGGAAGTGTAATGTATGCTGCAGCCTGAATATGCTGCAGAGCACTGATGAACCCAAGATCAGCAGGCAATACAACAGACCAGTGGCTCAAGTCCCCAGAACAGGAGATTAGATGATGACGTGCCAGACACAGGATCCAGACAAATGAGTGAGCTTTGCCAGAGGGTCCATATATATATTGGATGCAGGCCACAACCCTGAGGAAACTCCCCTTACAACTCATTGGCTGATAACTTCAGATCACATCATGGAGGATGGCTACATCATTACATAACTTTTAAATTACATCTTTACGTAACTGCCAAACTACATCATTACACAGCTGCCAAACTGCTGAGAATCATGACCCAGCCAAGTTGATACACAACCTTAACCATCACAGGGTCCAATATATATTCCAAACTGTGTTTTATGCTCTCTCCAAAATGTAAAGAGGTCTATTAAGTGTGTTTCCTCTTCCTTTATAGTAGGAAGTACTGGTATAATGACTTTGCTTTAGATGTCCCAGCATGCCCCAGACATCTACACCTGTAAAAAATCACCCAAGTGACAGTTCTCTGAATCTTTGTAAGGTTTGTCTCCCATCTTCTTCTATACGTGTGTCTTATGAGGGCATCCAGACTATTCACCACTTCTTGCTGTCGTGTAGGAGCCCTGGTGGTGCAGTGGTTAATAACGCAGCTGTTAACCAAAAGGTCAGCAGTTGGAATCCACAAGCCGCTCTTTGGAAACACTATGGGGCAGCTCTACTCTGTCCTATAAGGTTGCTATGGGTCAGAATCAACTCTATGGCAACAGGTTTGATTGTTTGTTTGTTTTGCTGTAATATTATGCATATCATATATATGTGTAGGGTGGACCAGTGCAAACAAACATCCACGGAATGTCCAGATAATCAAAACTACTTTGGATTACAGTATGTCAGAGTCCAGGAGAATTGGCATGAACATGTACATGTTAAGTGAACTTGAAATGTTCCTGCTCCTCTTTCTCAACAGGGATTTAAAATAATGATTTTGCAAATCAATAACAAGATACTATGAGACACAAAGTGCACTGAACTTTTCTAGTTAATCATACCACATCCAGCAGAGCGATATCTGTTAGCTACAGTTTGGTTCCTTATATGGTAATCAGCTATCACCTGCCAATGTCCATCTTGTGTGCCTGAGTTTTGTTTTTTGTTGTTTTCAAGAGCTTAGCTGACCAATTAAGTAGCCCTGGTGGCATAATGTTTAAATGCTAGGTTGCTAACCTAAAGGTCAGTGGTTCCAATCCACTAGCGGCTCTGCAGGAAAAAGACCTAGCAATCTGCTCCAATAAAGATTACTCCTACCCCCAAAAAAACAACAGCAACATTGTGGTGACCTTATATGACAGAGTAGAACTGCCCTATATGGTGTCAAAGGTTATAATCTTTACTGAAGCAGACTGCCACATCTTTCTCCTACTGAGCTGCTGGTGAGTTCAAACCACTGACTTTTCAGGTAGCAGCCAAGCGCTTCACTGCAGTGCCATAAAAATTACAGCCTAAAAAATCCTAAGGAACAGTTCCACTCTGTCCTATCTGGTCATTCCACCTACTGTGGTGGCTTGCTCTAAAAAGTAGGTAGCTAAAACAATGGAAGAAATAATGAAGTAAAAGAGTTGAACAGAAGATTTCAAAAGGTGGCTGGAGAAGAAAAAGCAAAGTATTATAATG
This sequence comes from Dugong dugon, assembly GCA_030035585.1. Classification (NCBI taxonomy): domain Eukaryota; kingdom Metazoa; phylum Chordata; class Mammalia; order Sirenia; family Dugongidae; genus Dugong; species Dugong dugon. Next base: position 34,218,034 of record CM057460.1, on the reverse strand, counting down.
AAATTGGCAAAGACCTGGAGTTAGAAAGCCAAACAGGAAGAACTTGATTGACATTTCCCAGCCAAAAGAACTGAAGAAGAAATTCAAGCTTCGAGTTGCAATATGGAAGGATTTTACAGGCAAAAAATTGAATGATGCAGGAAGCATCAAAAGAAGATGGAATACACAGAGCCACTGTACCAAAAAGAATTGGTTGACTTTCAACCATTTCAGGAGGTAGCATATGATCAAGAACCAATGGTACAGAAAGAAGTCCAAGCTGACTGAATAATTAGCAAAACAAGTCTCCAGGAATTGATGGAATAGCAATTGAAATGTTTTAAAAAATGGATGCAACGTTAGAAGGGCTCACTTGTCTATGCCAAAAAATTTAGAAGACAGCTACCAGACCAACTGACTGAAAGAGATCCATATACAAGCCCATTCCAAAGAAAAGTGATCCAAGAGAATACAGAAATTATCCAACAATATCAATAATATCTCACATAGGTAAAATTTTGCTGAAGATAATTCAAAAACAGTGGCAGCAGTACACTGACAGGGAACTTCCAGAAATTCAAGCCAGATTCAGAAAAAGACATGGAACAAGGAATATCATGGCCAATGTCTGACAGATCTTGGCTGAAAGGAGAGGCTACCAGAAAGATGTTTACCTGTGTTTTATTGACCATGCAAAAGCATTCAGATATGTGTATCATAGCAAATTATGGGTAACATTTCGACAAATGGGAATTCCAGAACACTTACTTGTGCTCCTGTAGAACTGCACATAGACCAAAAGGAAGTCGTTTGAACAGAACAAGGAGATACTGCATACTCTACAATCAAAAAAGTTGTACATGAGGGTTGTATGTTTCACCATATTTATTCAATCTGTATGCTGAGCAAATCATCTGAAAGCTGGGCTAGATGAGGAAGAACACAGCATCAATATTGAAAGAAGACTTGTTAACAACATACAATATGCAGATAACACAATCTTGCTTGCTGAAAGTGAGGAAGACTTGAAGCACTTACTGATGAAAATCAAAAAGTACAGCCTTCAGTATGGATTACACCTCAACATAAAGAAAACAAAATCCTTATTACTGGATCAATAAACAGCATCATGATAAAAGGAGAAAATATAGGAAAATATTGAAGTTGTCAAGGATTTCATTTTACTTGGATCCACAATCAACGCCCATGGAAGCTGCAGTCAAGAAATCAAAGGAAGTATTGCATTCGGCAAATTTACTACCAAAGAATTCTTTAAAGTGTTAAAAACCAAAGATGTCAATTAGAGTACTAAGGTGTACCTGACCCAAGCCATGGCATTTTCAATCGCCTCATATGCATTAGAAATTTGGACAATGAATAAAGAAGACCAAAGAATTGATGTCTTTGAATTATGGTGTTGGTGAATAATATTGAATATATCATGGACTGCCAGAAAAATGAACAAATCTGTCTTGGAAAGAGTACAGCCAGAATGTCACTTAGAAGTAAGGATGGCAAGACTTCATCTCACTTACTTTGGACTTGTTATTAAGAGGGAGCAGTCTCTGGTGAAGGACATCATGCTTGGTAAAGTAACCAAACCAACCAAGCCCAAGGCCATCGAGTCCATTCTAACTCATAGTGACCCTATAGGACAGAGTAAATCTGCCCCATATTGTTTCCAAGGCTGCAAATCTTTATGGAAGCAGATTGCCACATCTTTTGAACTGCCAACCTTTCGGTTAGCAGTTGAGTGCTTAACCATTGCACCACCAGTGCTCCTTTGGTAAAGTAAATGGTCAAAGAAAAAGAGAAAGACCCTCAAGGAGATTGACTGACATGGTAGCTGTAACAATGGGCTCAAACATAGCAATGATTATGAGGATGGAGCAGGACCTTGCAGTGTTTTGTTCTGTTGTTCATAATGTCGCCATGAATTCGAACTGACTGAAGGGCACCTGAGAACAACAACATAGGGTTGCTATGAGTCTGAATCAACTCCACAGCACACAGCAACAACAACAGCTGATGAATTAAACTGAGATTTTTGATGAGGACTGCTAGTTCTTCATCCATTAAACCTTCAAACAAGACACTAATTACTGCCATTGTATTCGGGATGAGGCATTGCTTTTAATTTACTAATTTAACTCAGTGAAAGGATTGAGGGCACTTTCTGTAGCTTCCCCTTGGTCTTTCCTAAAAGAACATTGTTTATTCTACAGCACATGCAACCACTGAGTGTTCTTCAAGGTGCTAAGTATATCTATCCTGATTATGCATTCAGTCCTGAGGAAATACATATCCTACTATAGATGGACTTGGGACAAGATTCTATTTGTGATCTTAATAATCCCCTTCTGTTACAGTGGGGTCCTGGTGGTGTTTGGAGGGCCCAAGTATTAGTATCATCTCAGATGCATTATCTAACAGCCTTTTAAAAAAAAATGAAGCATTGCTTTTGCCATACTATACAATTTTTTCTAGAAAATGTGTTTATATCCCTTTGCGGTAGGATTAGGAGAATAGGAAACTAATATTCTTTCAATGGTATTAGAGAATCATTCTTTAGGGCATACACTGTCCTTCAACTGATGTGTTCTGAGTCTGAGAGCTGGTTCAGACTGAAAACTGGGCTAAAGCTGATACAACTCTTTTCTGTTTGCTCTAGATATTTTTGTTGTGGTTTTGCATGTCTAGGAATACTTTCCTTAGCTGCTTGTCTATCTGGCCCCTAGAATCTCTTAGTTTACTCAGCATCATCACATATCCTTGTAGGTCAAGGCCCTCTGGTTGTCATTCTAGTCTTGTCTATTTATGTTAATTATATTCATCTTCCTTTTAAAGTTTATGTCCTACTGCCTCGTTGTCTGCTACTCCTCACTGACACTAGGAAGCTCAGTTCCATAACCAAAACCAAAAACCTAATCCATGGCCGTCAAGTTGATTCTGACTCATAGCGACTCTATAGGACAGAGTCGAACTGCCCCATAGGGTTTCAAGGACTGCCTGGTGGATTCAAACTGCCAACATTTTTGTTAACATCCATAGCTCTTAACCAGTACACCTCCAGGATTTCCTAATTCCATAGAAGCATCCCCTAAATATTAACTCTGGCATTCATAGGACAGCAACCACTGAACTTCACATTAACCATGCTACTTGTTTAGGGTATTCCATATAACTTTAATGGACTGAGAGTTTTCCCTGCCCAACTGTGGAACTTAATCACTGATAGGTTTTCTATTCCTAATAAATTCATTTTTAATGTATCTAATTTTCTAATGAACTCCAATAAAGCCATTCCAGTGACACATCAAATTTTGTACACCATATGCTCCAAGATTCAAGGATTCATCCAGTAACACATTAAGAACATACCCAGCTGTCCATGCCAGTATGTTATATCTTAAGTTATTTAAGTTCATATCAGCAAACTTAACCAGTTTTATGTTCTTCCCCTGGTCCTCATCTTCAGTATCTACTTAAGTATTTTCTCTATGTTGTAGCTAGTACTTATTAGCTAAATCTTGCATGTCTTTTTTGTGAATAATCTCTTCCTCCTCATAGCAGGGACAGTTCTACATCAGTGGGTTCTTGCTCATATTCGATTCTAGTTAATGGTATGGATCATTATTGTACAGACTTGAAACAACTAATGAAGATCAAAGACTACAAACTTCAGTACAGATTACACTTGAACATAAATAAAACAAAAATGCTCACAGCTGAGTGAATAAACAACATCACGATAAATTGTGAAGAAATTGAAGTTGTCAAGGATTTCATCCTACTTGGATCAACAATCAATGCCCATGGAAACAACAGTCAAGAAATCAAGCAATGTACTAAATTGGGATAATTTGCTGAAAAAGACCTCTTTAAAATCTTAAAAAGCAAAAATGTCGTTTTCAATACTAAGGTGGACCTGACCCAAGTCATGGTCTTTTCAATTGTCTCATATCCATGTAAAAGCTGAACAATGAAATAGGAAGACCAAAGAAGAACTGATGCATTTGGATTGTGGTGTTGGTGATGAGTATCGAATATACCATTGACTGCCAAAGAATGAACAAATCTGTCTTGGAGGAAGTACAGCCAGAATAAACATTAGAAATCATGATGGTGAGATTTTGTCTTGCTTATTTTGATGCATCAACTGGAAAAGGCAATCACTAGAAAAGAACATCACGCATGATAAAGCAGAGGATCATTGAAAAAGAGGGAAATCCTTTATGAGATGGATTAACACAATAGCTGCAACAATGGGCTCAAACATACCAACGAGTGAGCAGAACAAAGCAAATTTTCATTTTGTTAAACATTAGATTTCTATGAGTAACTAACAACAAAAACAACAACATTAGTACAGAAATACTGTGGAAAGGTGTGAGCTGATTTTGAGGTCTACTGACATTCTGCAGTGCATCTGTCTAATCTGAGGTCTTTCAATGATCTCTACACAATGGGATGCTCTTACCCTCTAACAACAAGAAGCAGGTGAGGGCATCTGCTTAACTGGAAGGTTCAATGGAATTTTTGAAGTTCAGTTTCTCAAAAACAATCATCCAGATGTCACTTTCTAGGTCTCAGGGTCCCACTCCTTCCCATGCTGGCATTAGCGCAAGGGACTTTCAGGGACTGAGACTTCAATCTACTTTACAACCCAATTACTCTCACAGTCAGATGCTGCCAGTTACAGGGAATAAGGTCCCTTTAAATGTACCCACAGAGGTCATCATGCTTTCTGACCATGCTCTGAATTGAGAGATGGCTAACATTACATGGTCATTTTTGTTTTTGTTGGCTGAAATGCAAGTAAGCAATAGACGGTCAACTCCATCATTCTTATAATAGTATTTCCCACATTGTTTAAGTGTGTAAACTATTTTTAAGCCAGTTCATATCTTTCAAAAATTATTATAATTCACACAGGTTATAGAGAAACTGAGATGCTTCAAATGTTAGGACAATTGAATATTCAACTTACCATCAGTAATGGAGTCTTTATTACTATCTGTCCAACAAGTGATCTTCTTTCCAAATCCTAGCTTCTGTAAATAGGTGCTAAAATTTCTTTTGTTTCCGACTCTCCTGATTAGGGTTTCCCCATAAGCAGGCCTAAGAGAACAAAGATTTGAGTACAACTTGTTTCTTTGGAAAGTGTTCCCGCAAAACATTGGCAGGGGAGTGGAGAACTGAGAATATGAAAGGAGAAAATAAATATATATATATACATATATATATATGTATATATATATATATATATATATATATATATATATATATATATATACACACATATACATATAATGCGTGCATTAGTAAGCCAGTTACTATCAGGTGCAAATGGAAGTTAATTTCTCTACGAACTCTAAGAACAGTATATTATATAACTTTATTCCAACTGAGGAACAATTTATATATAATATCATCCCAATTGAGAAGCAAGACGTATGTCATATATATCCACCAAATCTCTACTATGTATGGATGAGGCTGTTTTTGGGGACACTCACTGTCTAGCACTCTGGCCTGCCCTGAACTTGGACCAGTTATTCTCCATAGGCCAGAAAAACATATTTAGGCAGAGAAAAACAGGTATTTTTAGGAGTGCATTTTCCATACCAGGAGAGACCCAGTGGCAGAGAGTCTACTCAGCCATCCATAAAAGTGAGAAGCAACCCTAGATCAGCAAAAGATAAGTGCTTGTGTTCGTCTTACCATCGGGATCAAAAATACCCCCCTTAGAGAAAAAGTTTCTCCCATTTACCTCCCCTTTCTCTGCTCTGCACTGGATCCCAGACTGGCTTCAGCAATTGTGAAGTCCCCTGGGCCGGAAGAAGGACCCATCACACGCCCTGAGCCATTCTCCCTTCCTTGGAGAGTGAACAAATTAACAAACAGATGAAAAATAATCTGCCAGCTCCCCTAAGCCAGGAACTCAGGGTAGGCACACCTCCTTTGCCTAGGCACAGGCATAAGGGATCCATGGACTTTGAGTGCGTTCCCCCTACATAGACTTGTGTGGGCCCTTTTCAGCAGTGTAGGCCTTCATTACCGCAGTACAACAGGGTATATACCTGAAGTCTGACTTCAACTGTTTCAGCTGTGAAGTGGCAGGTTCATGACATTTGACACTACTGTGCTCATGAAGCAGGGTCTTCACCTACCCACATCAGGGGCCTGAGGACTGGTGGCTCCACCCACTTTACCTAGGTACCTGCTACAGGGGCCCAAGAAGAAGAGGTACTCCCCCAGTCCTTACAGCCAACAGCATTAGGTGCTCGTAGTCTGGCTGCAAAACCCACCCATCTATGCACTCTAGTGAACAGGGACATGCTTTCCTCCTGGACACTCAGGGGTGGCTGTCAGCTCCCTGACTTGCTCAATCAGTCTGTGTCCCCTTGCTGCAGCCAGATGCCTGTGCCTACACCAATCACCCATGTCTGTCTAGAACTGTAGGTGAGAGCCTCCAACCAAACACTTGGTGGCCAACTACCTGGACACCTGAGCTGAATCTACAGGAGAAGTGGACAGACTCCTGCTCACATACTTAGTGGCAGGTCTGGCCACCAGGGGGCAGGACATTGGAGCTTCAAAGGTGCTGGTGACTGGACTAGCTCACACAAGCAGCCTAAATGGGTATATCAAAACAAAACAAGAAGCCAGGACACAGTAAGCAAACATAAAATAAATAAATATAATAACTTATTGATGGCTCAGAGACAACAGTCAATATCAAATCACATAAAAAGGCAGTCCATGATGGCTACAACAAGCTCCCAAAACAAAAAATCTAGGAATTTTCCAGAGGAAGAAAATATCTTGGAATTACCAGAGGCAGAATACAAAAGATTAATATACAAAACTCTTCAAGAGATTAGGAAGGAAATTAAGCAAAACATAGTACACACAATAGAGGAAATTAAAAAGATTAGAGAAGAGCATAAGGACAAAGTTAACAGGCTGCAAGAATCCATAGAGAGACAGCAATCAGAAATCCAGAAGATTCACAATAAAATTTCAGAATTAGACAGCTCAATAGAAAGTCATAGGAGCAGAACTGAGGCAATGGAAGTCAGAATTAGTGAGACTGAAGATAAAGCACTCGACAGCAACTTATTTGTGGAAAAATCAGATAAAGGGATTTAAAAAAATGAGGAAGCCCTAAGAATTATGTGGTATTCTTTCAAGAGGAATAACCTAGGAGTGATTGGAGTATCAGCACAGGGTGGGATAACAAAAAATACAGAGAGAATTATTGAAGATTTGTTGGCAGAAAACTTCCCTGATATCGTGAAAGATGAGAAGATATCTATCCAAGATGCTCATCAAACCCCACATAAGGTAGATCCCAAAAGAAAGTCACCAAGACATATTATAATCAAACTTGCCAAAACCAAAGATAAAGAGAGAATTTTAAGAGCAGCTAGGGATAAACAAAAAGTCATCTACAAAGGAGAGTCAATAAGAATAAGCTCGGACTACTAAGCAGAAACAATGCAGGCAAGAAGGCAATGGGATGACCCATATCAAGCCTTGAAGGAATAAAAATGCCAGCCAAGAATTATATATCCAGCAAAACTGTCTCTCAAATATGATGGTGAAATTAGGGCATTTCCAGAAAAACAGAAATGTAAACTTTCACTTAAACTATAACAATAAACAAAAAAGATGAGAATGTAAGGGATTAGGAAAACTAGATTAATGGAAATGGAACAACCAGAACAGAAATAATAAGAATGTTCACGCATTTTGAAGAATGTAACTGTCTTAGTCATCTAGTGCTGCTATAACTGAAATGATACAAGTGGATGGCTTTAACAAAGAGAAGATTATTTCCACACAGTAAAGTAGGCTAAAAGTCCAAATTTAGGGCATTAGCTCCAGGGGAAGGCTTTCTCTCTCTGTCGGCCTTCTTCTCGTCAGTGTTCCCCTGGTCTAGGGGCTTCTCCCCACAAGGACCCCAGGTCCAAAGGATGTGCTCTGCTCCTGACACTGCTTTCTTGGTGATATGAGGTCCCCCTGTCTCTCTGCTCACTTCTCTCTTTTATATCTCAAAACACTGCCTCAGGACACAATCCAATCTTGTAGATTGAGTCCTGCCTTACTAACACAATTGCCACACATTCTCCCACATTAACATCATCATAGAGGCAGGATTTGCAACATACAGGAAAATCACACAAGACCAGGTATCATAGCCCAGCCAAACTGATACATACGCTTTCGGGGGGACTTAATTCAATCTGTGACAGTAACCAATGTCACTGAACAACCTGTGCACAAATTGTTGAATGGGTACCTAAACTGCTGTGTAAACCTTCACCAAAAACACAATTATTTTTTTTTAGAAATAAAAAAAGAAATCTAAGAATGTCTAATTGGTTTTTTTTTTTTGATCCAAGATTCCTTCCTAGTAGACGCTAAGGATATATACCAAGAAGCAAAAGTCAAGCTTCTGAAATATCTTGGAATGTGTCTAAGGAATCCTACCAGTACACATTAGCCTTTGTGTAGAATGATTAAGGGAAGGAAGGTACAGTGTAAGGGTGAAAATGCCCTCTTCTGAAGTCCATCACTGGCCTCTACCTCTGGGTATGATCCAAATCCTGACTGCCACTCTATAGGGAGTTATAAGCTAAATATACTTGGATAAGTTAAAAAAAAAAAAATTAGTATGCTTCTATCAGAAAATTGATTTTTCAATATCCTAGAAAATACATAAAGTAAACAAACAAAAATAGTCACCAGCAAGATTTTCAAATGAAAAAGATGAGTCTGATTCAAAAAGTGATTCAGACAGCAATCAAGTTGAAGACAGTAAACTATAACTGTCTCTAAGAGAACTTGAGAAGAATTACTAATACACAATGAAAAGCCAAAATAGAGTTAGGAAAGCATACCAAAACCAAACCAAACACATTGCTGTCCAGTTGACTCAGACTCACAGCAACCCTGTAGGACAGAGTAGAACTGCCCTATAGTGTTTCTAAGGCTGTAATCTTTATGGAAGCAGACTGCCACATCTTTCTCCCAAGGAGTGGCTGGTGGGTTTGAACTGCCAACCTCTCAGTTAGCAGCCAAGCTCTTTAACCATTGCATCACCAATATTCCTTCTTAAGAAAGCATGTGACCATTAAATGTTGTTAAATGTTTTCCTTTTACTCCTGGGAGCAATTTGAAGTGCTTAACAGAGGAAAATATATAAAATGACAAAACTGAAGCAATATATAAATAAATTTGTACACTTGAGTGCATTTACTAATGAAATGGATACATTTTGTATGCATAATTCCACTATATATAAAAATTTAATTGCACTAATATCTTGCACTATATAAATAAAAGTCCTCTTTCTTCCCTTTTAATATAAATAATCTTTCACAAAATACTTGCTTTGATAATTATAATTTCAGTTAAAGTGGGTCACACCTGTGTTCAAGGCTCAGGTTGCTACTCAGCTGGCATCATTCTGTGCTATAGATGGAAAGATCCTGTAAGTTAATAACTAGTAATTTGAAGAATTGCTTTGGATTGTGATTCAAGGCTATGATTATCCTGTTTTCTGTAAATTGACTCTGCTGTAATAGTAGAGTAGAAACAAAAAATAATTTGTTATTAGGGATTTCCTGCATATTCTACATATTCCATAATATGGCTTATGACCACAACCAAAAACTCCAAAAAAAAAAAAATAACGTAAGCAGAATACAATACATATTTTCAGTAAATATGATCACTTTTACTTTGTAATACAGCTATAAGCTTCTGGAATTGTGTAAAGTCTACATGGCTAATAAAAAAGAAATTGAGTAGCATTTTCTCATTATCTTTCTTCCTCTTGAAACTTGTGCGTGTTCCAGGAAACTTTGCCAGCTCTTTCCCCAATGCGTGAGGTTAAATGACTGTAAATTTAAATGAAATAAACTTATGCCAGGAAACTACTGAAATTCTCTGTCCAGGATATTTCTGGTTTACTCATCTCAACACCAAATGCATTCCCAAGATGTCAGTGTTCTTCACTCACTCTTCTTATTTTAGTGTAGCTCCTCTTTCCCATCATACTCGATTTCTTCCCAGATTATGGGTATTGGAAACATTGAAAAGAGATGGAAACTAACATTTAATTGTCATCTATGTGCCAAATGCTTGCTTAGCTTCAGCATACCATGATGAACAGAACAAAAATCCTCCTCTTGTGGGTGTAAAAAATACATATTAAGGGGGGACATGTTAAAAAAATTAATATAAAATTTTAGGTGGTGATATGTTTTATGAAGAAACATAAGGCAGGTCAATGGTATAGAGATCACCACCTATCTGTCATTTTGTCATACTGTGGTAGCTTGTGTGTTGCTATGATGCTAAAAGCTATGCCACCTGTATTTCAAATACCAGCAGGGTCATTCATGGTAGACAGGATTCAGCAGAGCTTCCAGACTAAGATAGACTATGAAGAAAGCCTGGCTATTTACTTCTAAAAATTAGCCAATGAAAACCTTGTGGATCACAACAGACTATTGTCTGATCTAGTGCTGGAAGATGAGCCCCCGAGGTTGGAAGGTACTACACAAAAGCCACAACAATGGAGTCAAACATAAAAACGCTCACAGTGATGTCATAGAACTGGGCAGCATTTAATTCTATTGTATATAAAATCATCATGAGGTGAAGATGACTTGACTGCAACTAACGACAAAGGATATAGCTATGCATATGAAGACTACCGTCAACAACTCATTTGTCAGTTTGTCATACTGTTGTGACTTATGTGTTTCTATGATACTGAAAGCTATATCACTAATATTTCAAATACCAGCAGGGTCATCCATGGTGGATAGGCTTCAGTAAAGCTTCCAAACTAAGACAGACTAGGAAGAAAGGCCTGACAATCTACTTCTTAACAAGGGTATACAGAAGGGTAAAATTTTAGGTAAGGTGATAAAGGAAGGTACTCTGAAGAACTGAGGGCTTACCAGAGATTGGACTGAAGTTGAGAAACAGTTCTGTGGGAATGTCTTGGAGAACACTGTTTCCAACAGTTTGAAAATAGTGCAAAGTCCCTGAAGGCACAGCATACCTTGTGAGTTTAAGCAGTAGCAAGATGACCAACGGGTCTGGAGCAGAGTAAGCCAGCAGCAGGTGGTAGGAGATGAGAAATTAGATCATGTAGGGTGCTATGGGCAACAGGGAGGATGTTAGCTTTTATTCCCAGTGGCTGAGCAGAAGAATTGTTGTTGTTGTTTTTAGTTGCTGTTAAATCGGCCCCTGACTCATGGTGATCCCATGCACAACTAAATAAAATGCCACTTATTCCTGCACCATCCTCATGACAGGTTGTAGATTGGACCATTGTGATCCACAGGGGTTTCTTTGGCTCGTTTTCAGAAGTTAGATTGCCAGACTTTCTTTCTAGTTTGTCTCAGTCTGGAAGCTCCACTGAAAACTGTTCAGCATCATAGCAACACATGATCCAGCACTGGTGGCTGTGCAAGAGGTACGCTGGCTGCAAACCAAACCCAAGTATCCCATATGGAAGGCTAGAACCACCAGTGTCTCACTGAGCAGGAGAATAACAGGATAGAACTGATATCTTTAAGGATGCACTCCAGCTGTTGTATGGGAAATGGATTTTATGGAACCAGGAGAGGCAACAGGGAGACCACCTAGGAGGTAATTGCTAAATCATGACTGAGAGATGTTCGGGCTTGGACAAGGGTAGTAGTATGGGACATGTAGAGAAAGATCACATTTAAGACTTATTTTGAAATTTAAACAAACAGGATTTTCTGAAAGACCATGCTGAGACATGAGAAAAAGAAAGGAGACAAGAATAACTCTGGGTTTTGAGGTTGGAGCAGCTTGAAAAACACAGTACCACTAACTGAGTTAGGAAACACTGGGGAAGGAGTTCATGCAGGCTACATTTGTGATGCCTTTTCAACAACCAAGACAGTCAGATATATGATTCTGGGGTACAGGGAGATTTTCACAGGAGATAGAAATATGAGGGATGTCAGCATGGATGTGCCAGACTGAGGAGATCTTGCAACAATGTTCTCAAGTGGAGAAAAGGAAAGAGGTGAGAACTAAGCTCTGGGGCACACTACAATTTACAGGTAGAGGTCAAAAAAAGAAGGACAGTTTGTCAAGGAAGAATGAAAATTAAGTATCAATTAGATATGAGGAAAATCAGGAAAATGCCATATCCCAAAGGTCAGGGAATGAAGTCTTTCTTTCAGTCCTCATTTCTTCCTCACCACTTCTCTGGGCAAGAGAATAATAGCTATTTTACACTGCTAGCTGCCATTGCATCACCAGTACCCGACTTATGGGAACCCCATGAACAACTGAGCAAAATGCTGCCCATCCCTATGATCAGTTGCAGGTTGGGGTGTTGTGATTCATAGGGTTTTCTATTTTATACTGACTTTATATATGTTATACTGACTTTATATATTGGGAAAAACTCTGAGACTGAGAAAGATCATTGACATCTTCTTTATCATAAAATTGGTAAATAGTAACAATGTAATAAGAAAAAATATGTTTTCTGAAGCCTAGACATCACACTTCAATTGAAAAAAAAAATCTTAATATGAAATTTAAAATCCTACAACAGTAGAGGTATTTTACCTAGAGAAAAATGTTTTAATTTATCAGCAGACCTCAGAAAGGTCTCTAATTTATAGCCTTTGAATAAAGTGACTGAATTTTATCAATGGTAGATGCCTTTCCCAGAAGAGAGAAGGAAGCCTGGAGCTAATCTTTCTTTTTATTTAAGGGTCAATATCTTTGAAACCTTCCAGTAAAAAAAGTGGTTGCCCTATAATATACCCTCACATAATTAATAGATTATACAAAAACGAATTACTTCTTTCAGAGATCAAATTCCACAGAGGTCTGGAAGATAAAAATAGTAATGTTAAATGTTTTTAAAAGTATGAGTAGGTCAATATAGTTCCCAAGAGTTATTCATACTGGATAGAGATCAAAGAAGGAGAATTAAATACCCAAAGAAAATGGACTAAAACTGAAAAAAAAATTTTTTTTTCAAGTACAAGTAACATTTTTCTTCACCATAACTAGTTTTTCCTAAAATATCAATAAAATATTATGAAAAACAATGCATTTACTTTTCATTATGGTTTTGAATTATGTATTTAAAATTTAAACAGATTTAATTCCCCATTATGAATAATGGAATAATTTTAAATCTGATAAATCATCTACTAATGTTTATCTCACTTACAAATCTGTTTGAATTGTTCTGTATCTTTTGTATTTTTATGCCTACAATTTTTACTTCTATTTTAAAATATAGTTTAATACTTATTTTAGTCTATAACTGAATGGATGTATCTACCACCACTATAGTTTTAATTAGGCTTATGCATTCCTGATTTCTTGATGTCGTCTCTTAGATTGTCTTCTTAACATTTTGTTAAGAAGATCAAAATATTGCTGCATGCATTTTGTTTCTGCAGCTTTAAGAATGCCTTCATATTGTCTTTTTAGTTGAAAACGTTGTGATTTATATTACTCTTGGTCAATCTATTCTTTCATTCAACATCGGTAGATAGAGGTTCATGTTCTATGTGCAATGAATGGTGTGGTAGAGATGCCCAAATCCAGTCTATGATTTCCTGTTTTGATGAGATTTTTTTTTTCTTCTGTTATGATGTCTCTTGAATTTTTCTTTATCATTGAAGGTCAACAAACTCTCTTTATGTTCCTTAGAGGTTTTGAATCGGAACAAGTTTTTTTCTTGGAACAAAGGATGACTTTTCCCATTGTAAATGAAATTTCTCCCTCATTTGAGGCAAACATTTCTAAGAGCATAAGTTTTAATTCTTTTTTCTTTTTATTACATCACTTAAATAATTCATAGGTCCAGATTCAGGGCATCAGCAGGGCCATGTTCTTTCTGAAAGTTCTAGTGGAAGATCCTTTCTTTTCTCTCCCAGTTTCTAGGAGGCCCAGGAATTCCTTGGCTTGCAGCTGTATAATAATGCCATGGTTATGTGTCAGTCTTCCCTTTGTATCTCTGTGTGTCTTCTCTTCTATAGAACATCACTCAGATTGCATTAGAAACCATCTTACTCCAGTATGGCTTAATGTTAAGTGATAACATCTTCAAAGACCATATTTCCAAACAAGCTCACATTTAGTAGTACCATGGGTTAGGACTTCAGCGTATCTTTCTGGGAAACACATTTGAGCCATAACAACTTCTGCTATTAGAACTTGATAACAGAATGAGGAGAGTTCAGATAATTTGACATTGTGGTGAGCCTACTTACACTCGAGGTGTTTCAAACCTAACTCTGTTCCTTACTAGTTATGGGGTCTAAGATGAATCATTTAAGTTGGTAAGTCCAGAATCCTCATCTGCAACTGAATAATGCAAAATATGAAAGGGTTTGGCTCATAACATGGCTAAATAAAGGTTTTGATTGTTGGCTTTATTTTTTTTATAAAACAACAGATATTATCATCTACTAAGGTGATCCAACAGAATGTGGAAATTACTGAACAATATCATTAGTATTACACACAAGGAAATTTTTGCTGAAGAGCATTCAAAAGCAGTTGCAGCAGTACATCTACAGGGAACTTCCACAAGTTCAAGCCAGATTCAAAAGAGGACGTGGAATGAGGGATACCATTGCTGATGTCAGATGGACCTTGGTGAAGAATGGGAATTCCAGAACACTAAATTGTGCTCATGAGGCACCTGTACATAGATGAAGAGACACTTGTTAGAACATAACAAGGAGATACCATATAGTTTAAAGTTAGAAAAGGTGTGTGTCAGGGTTGTATCCTTTCATCATACCTATTTGATCTGTATGCTGAACAAATAATCTGAGAAGCTGGACTGTATGAAGAAGAACAGGGCATCAGGATTGGAGGCGGACTCCTTAAGAACCTGAGATATGCAAATGACACAACCTTGCTTGCAGAATGTGAATAGGACTTGAAGCACTTACTGATGAATATCAAATAATAAGCCTTCAGTATGGATTGTATCTCAACATAAAGAAAACATAAATCATGACAACTGGACCAATAAGCAACATTATGATAAAAGAAGAAAAGATTGAAGTTGTCAAGGATTTCATTTTACTTGGATCCACCATCAACACCCATGGAAACATCAGTCAAGAAATCAAAAGATGCATTGCATTGGGCAAATCTGCTGCAAAAGACTTCTTTAATAAAGTGTTAAAAAGTAAATATGTCACTCTGAAGACTAAAGTGAGCCTGACTCAAGTCATGGTTTTTTCAATTGCCTCATATGCATGTTAAATCTGGACAATAAATAAGGAAGTCTGAAGAACTGGCGCCTTTGAATTATGGTGTTGGCAAAGAATATTATGTATACCATGGACTGCCAGAAGAACGAACACATTTGTCTTTGAAGAAATACAGCCAGAATGCTCCTTAGCTGCCAGGATGGCAAGACTTCATCTCTTGTTCTTTGGACATGGTACCAGGAGGGATGAGTCCCTGGAGGCAGACGTCATGCTTTGTAAAGTAGAGGGTCAGCAAAAAAAAGGAAGACCCTCAATAAGATGGATTGGCATAGTTACTGCAAAGATGGGCTCAAGCATAGCAATGATTGTGAGGATGGAGCAGGACTGGGTGGTGTTTCATTCTGTTGTACATAGGGCCACTATGAGTTGGAACCAACTCGGAGGCAACTAACAACAACAAGGTTAAGAGAGAAGTAGATAAAAACAGTTTCTAAAAAGTGCAACCAGAGCTAATAAGCACTGATTATTCAGCAACAGGATCATCTTGACATGTGGGCAATTCTGGAATTTCAGTGCTATGCTCCTTTGAGTTGGTTGCTTCACTAGATTTTTTCAAAGAAACTAGATTGTGTTAATCTTTACCCAATGTACAGAAGGTTAAAGGGGTTATGTATTTCCCCTCATTGTGCACCTCGACATTACCTTATTTCACTGACATTTGAGGCCATCGCAACATAAGCATCAATTTATATTTGTTTTTTCTCTGTTTAATTAGAAATACCTTTCTCAGGGATGAAGACTCAAAAATTTGCCAACTAGAAACACTCTTCTTTTTTTTTAAACCATTTTCAACACATCTTGAAAATGTAAGTTTTTATTCTAAACCCCAGCTTTGTCATGAGCAACATTTTCTTTGTAATACTGTTTCATATTAATGGTGATGCTTAGTAAAAAATATAAAATGTTTCTTGATATACTATAACAATTTAATAAAGGGAAGGGTTTTATAGCAACAAGCCAACAACCTTATGATACTCTTGTGTTTCCCTACCCCTCACAAAGAGCTTGGGTATAATAAACAGAGATTCATTTATTAGCTGGGTGAGAGCCAGTTTGACTAGGCTCCATTCAAGGCAAGCATGCCATAATTAAAAAGGTAGTTTCGATAATCATCAAATGTGGAACGAAACAGTAATAACAGCAAATGGCAACAAAATAAAAACAAATTTTAGAGGAAAAAAAATGCTTGTTAGACATAACCGGGTAGGGAAAAATGGTTAAGGAAATGAATACAAAGCGATGAACTGTCCTGTTGTCATTTTTCCTATTTAAGAGGAAACTTTTTTAAAAGTGAGTTAATTGAAAATCAGTTTAAGAATTCTGATGATAATTTTCTTCTCTGACTGGTAGATTATAGATGTGTTTGTATTAATAGATTAGGTGGCTTGAATGATTTCAATAGAAAAGTTAAAAGTTATCCATTGGAAAAAAAGATATATAGGGGAGAGAAGGTGTGTCCCAGAAAGTACTAATTTTAATCTTCTTAATTTAGATTAGTTAATTGTATCCTAAAATAATCATATCAACCTGTAATGCATAGATCAACTTTGAGATGGTCAAAAGGCTTAGATATAATCATGGCTCAGATTGATGGTGATGAGAGCATTTTAGCTGCAGGAGTTAAAGAGAAAGAGACTTCTCTTATTTTTCTCCTTTGGCAGTGGACTACCAGCAAAGACCATTTTCTCTCTGATCCACTGCTATGAAAAATACTGGTTTGGCAATTTGACTTTTATTTGTTTGCAAATATTATTTGGCACATGCAGTTATCTGAGCCTATTATAGACATTGAAGTATAAATATGAATAGAGCATGAGGTGAAGTGGTCAAGAGCTCGGCTGCTAACCAAAAGGTCAGTACTTCAAATTTACCAGCCACTCCTTGGAAACCATATGGGGTAGTTCTACTCTGTCCTATAGGATCACTATGAGTTGGAATTGACTCAAAGACAACAGGTTTGATTTGGTTTACGGTTAACAATAATATAATTTGGAGAGGAGGAGTGATAGACGCAAGGGATCAGAAGGGAGCAGAGGTCTAATGATGACTTCAAAAACAAATTTTTTAAAGGATAACCTTATCAGATCATAAAATTCTAGATGGGAAATAGATTGGTGACTGTGACATCAACTGTTAGGGTATTGCAATAGTCCAGATGAGAAATGGCAATAACATAATCTAAGATTGTGACAGAGGTGGTGGAAAGAATAAATCCAAACTTAAGAAGCTTGGTGATCAGACAGACATGGGAGAAGAGAGAAAGCTTTCAGTAAAGGATATCTGCAAGGTTAAAAAATTGGGGACCAGGTAAATAATGAAGACATTATGATAATTAAGAATACGCAAAGATGTCAAAATAGATTGGAAGGGAATGAAATTTGCTCAATACTGGTGAGGCCGGGTTTGAGTAACCAGCTGGATATCCAAGATCATTAAGAAATTGATCTTCAGCTTTGAAAAAAAAAAAAAAAACTTAGCAGTAAAGATATGGGAGTGGTGAATTTACAGAGTGGGTCGACTTTGAGGAGTCCCAGTTATGGATTTCATTTTTAAAGTAACAATAATAAACTAGAGAAATTTCAGTAAGCAGTTGGAAATGTTTATCAGAAAACATAAGATATATTTGGTGATTTCTCTAACTTTCCATTTACAGCTGTTTGGAACAGCAGCAAATATACCCACACTGCATCTTATTCTACCATTCTCCCACTGATCTGATTTTTTTTCCTCTTAAGTATAGAAATTTAATATATAACAAAAGAATCAAACAAACAAAAATGCAAAAACATAATTCAAACTTTTGGTTTAATCTCATATTACTTTTCTTTTGTTGCTGTAACAAATTACCATAACATTAATGGCTTAAAACAATACAAATTTATCATTATACAGTTCTGTAGGTTATGCATCTCACTGAGTTAAAATTAAGGCGTTGGCAGGGTTGTGTTCCTTTTTGGAGGCTCTAAGGGAAAATTTGTTTTCTTGTTTTCCTAGCTTCTAGAATCTTCCCACATTCTTTACCATTCAATCCCCCTTATTGACTGCAAAGACACAGTGAGCTGAATACTTCTCGTATTACATCACTCTGTCCTTCTCTTCTGCTTCCCACTTCCACTTTTAAGGACCCTTGTGATTGCTATTAGTCAAAATCTACTTGATTTGGCAACGGTTTTTTTGCGATTACTTTGGGCCCAACTGGATAATTCAGGATAATTTCCCTATTTTGAGGCCAGTGGTTAGCAATTTTAACTCCATCTGCAACCTTAATTCCTCTTTGTCTTGTAATGTGAAATATTCACAGGATCCAGGGATCGGGGTGTGGGCATCCTTGAAGGGCCATTACTCTACTTACCATGTTCATAAATTTAGTTCAGTGAAATTACCTTGTGATTCTGATTAGGTAGATATTGTATGTATAAACGCTCAGCCTTTGATTTTTGTTTCATGTAATGTTCCAAGTGTAAGTGGGGCTGATGCTCTGTGATCTGTGTGACATTATATTTTGTAGGAGAAAATACTCCTCAGATCCCAGCTGTGACCACACTATACTTACTGTTTTCTGATGCAGATTGGATTCTACTTGTCTGTTGCTGACGATATTTGAGGTATAAATAGTCCCACCAGGTTTAAGGAGTGATATGCTGTTACTAAACCCTGTTGCTTGTTCTGCTGGATCAAAAGTTCCTGATTTACACCTTTTGTCATTCTCTGGTACTCTCAGTACTTGGTTCCCAAACAAGATATTAAGAAAATGCTAGATCCATTAAATAATGTACAGACAGATGCAGCACTGCTGTTTCAAACTCAGCTGTGTATCCCTGCAGTCTCCAAATCCACATCATCTCTCTCTGCTGAACTGATCCCCTAAGATGCCTTGCTACTCGTGTTCCTGACTGGGCAGTTTCAGGCTTCTCCATTTATTTGCAGCTACTCCTAAAACTCCAACTCCCACCTTATAGTTTGGTTTTGCAGTAGCAGAGATATGAGAACATGTCTCCAAATCTTCGCTCTCTTTATCCCACAATTTCTCTAGGCCAGAAAGATCTGTTTTCTTTCTAACTTTTCTCTGTGATATATCCCCCTCTTCCATACGGCTAGCTGCTATGTTGTCAGAAACATCCATATTACATAAGGGTACTGAAAACTCTACAGTATGTAAGTAACTCCATGGCCTGAATTTCTCCATGTGTCTTCTGATCTGGGGACAAAAGACATAATTTGTAACTAAGGATTGCAGATAATGAATTTTTTTTAATGCCCCAAAATATTTCACTCAGTTTCACATGGATATCAAATAGCTATTCTTGCCATTACAAAGTGATTTAATCTTCACTCTCTTATCACTAACCTACAATTTTTTTTAAATTTCAAAACATTAATATTTTTCTGAAGTAGGGAATGATTTGATGATTTCATTAATAAATCACAACATTATTTATCATCCATGCAAGTATACCAATAAAATTGGACTTCAGAGAAATGGAAATCATATGCTTCTTCCTTCTTCAAAAAGAGCAATAACAAATTGTACTATGAGGCACATAATGCAATAAGAGGAAAGCATTAAAAAAAGAAATTACAATATTTATTATACTTAAATTTGGTGTGAAATTACATGCTTCATAATAAACATGTCACTTTCAATCAGTAAATGTTACTCTTTCTGACACCATGATGAGTTTCTGCTGTTTGAAGAAATGCTTTGGAGAGTTGGATCATCACATCCTTTTTTCTGAAACTATTTCTTCTTCATAGTCTATCAATTTACAATTAAATCTGATTCACAAGCAACTCCTTCTCATCATAATATTTTAGAGAACAAGAATAAGCCACTCTAAATCAAAATTTTCTCCCATGTGTCTGTCAGTTTGTCGTACTGTGGGAGTTCATGTGTTGCTGTGATACTAGAAACTTTACCACCAGTATTCAAATACCAGCAGTGTCACCCATGGTGGACAGATTTCAGCTGAGCTTCCAGAATAAGACACACTAGGAAGAAGGACCTGGAAGTTTACTTATGAAAAGAACTAGCCAGTGAAAACCTTATGAATAGCAGTGGAACTTTGTCTGAGATAGTGGCAGAAGCTGAGCCTCTTAGGTTGGAAAGCACTCAAAAGAAGACTGGGGAAGGGCTTCTTCCTCAAAGTGGAAGTATTCTTTAACAATGTGGATGGAGTCAAGCTTTCATGACCTTCATTTTCTGATGTGACATGACTCAAAATAAGAAGAAACAGCTACAAACATCCATTAATAAAAAGAACATGGAATGCAGGAAGTATGAATCTCAGAAAATTGGAAATAGTTAAAAATGAAACGGAATGCATGAACATTAATGTCCTAGGCATTAGTGAGCTGAAATGGACTGGTATTGGCCATTTTGAATCAGACAATAATATGCTCTACTATGCCAGGAATGACAATTGAAGAGGAATGGTGTCACATTCATTGTCAAAAGAACATTTCAGGATCTATCCTGAAGTACAATGCTGTCAGTGATAGGAAAATACCCATATGCCTATAAGAAAGACCAGTTAATACAAATATTATTCAAATTTACATACCAATCATTAATTCCAAAGATAAGGAAATTGAAGATTTTTTCCAACCTCTGCAGTCTGAAATTGATGAAACATGCAATCAAGATGCATTGATAATTACTGGTGATTGGAATGGGAAAGTTGAAAGCCAAGAAGAAGGATCTGTAGTTGGAAAATATGGCCTTGGAGATAGAAATCATGCCAGAGATGGCATGGTAGAATTTTGAAAAACCAATGATTTCTTCATTGCAAACACCTTTTTCCAACAACATAAACAGTGACTATACACCTGAACCTTGCCAGATGGAATACACAGGAATTAAATCAACGACATCGCTGGAAAGAGATGATGGAAAAGCTCAATGTCATCAGTTAGAACAAGACCAGGGGCCGACTATAGAACAGACCATCAATTGTTCATATGCAAGTTCAGGTTCAAACTGAAGAAAATTAGAACAAGTCCACGAGAACCAAAGTAGGAACTAAAATGTCTCCCACCTCAATTTAGAGACCATCTCAAGAATAGACCTGACACACTGAACACTAATGATTGAAGACCAGGTGAATTGTGGAATGAAATCAAAGACAACATACATGAAGATAGCAAGAGGTCATTAAAAAGACAAGAAAGAAAAATAGATCAAAATGGATGTCAAAAGAGACTCTGAAACTTGCTCTTGAATATTGAGTAGCTAAAATGAAAGGAAGAAATGAAGTCAAAAAGCTGAACAGAAGATTTCAAAGGGTTGCTTGAGAGTGCAAAGTATTATGACATGTGAAAAGACCTGGAGTTAGAAAATCAAAAGGGAAGAACACTCTAGGCATTTCTCAAGCTGAAAGAACTGAAGAAAAATTAAAGCTCAAGTTGCAATACTGAAGGATTTTATGGTCAAAATATTGAACGACTCAGGAAGCGTCAAAGAAATACATGGATTACATACAGTAACTGTATCAAAAATTATTGGTCCACATTCAATCATTTCAGGAGATAGCATATGATCAACAACCAATGGTACTGAAAGAAGAAGTCCAAGCTGCACTGCAGACATTGTCAAAAAACAAGGCCCCAGGAATTGATGGAATACCAATTGAGATGTTTCAACAAATGGATGCAGCACTGGAAGTACTCACTCATGTACGCCAGGAAAATTGGAAGACAGCTACCTGACCAACTGACTGGAAGAGATTCGTATTTATTCCTATTCCAAAGAAAGATGATCCAACCAAATGTGGAAATTGTCAAATATCGTTAATATCATATACAAGTAAAATTTTGCTGAAGATCATTCAAAAGCAGTTACATCATTACATTGACAGGGAACTTACAGAAATTCAATCCGGATTGAGAAGAGGATGTGGGACCAGGGATATCATTGTTGATGTCAGATGATTCCTAGCTGAAAGCGGAGAATAACAGAAAGATGTTTGCCTGTGTTTTATTGACTAAACAAAGGCATTAGACTCTGTGGATCACAACAAATTATGGATACCATTGCAAAGAACGTGAATTCCAGAACACTTAATTGTGCTCATGAGGAATCTGCACATAAATCAAGAGGCAGTCTTTAGAACAGAACAAGGGGATACTGCATACTTTAAAGTCAGGAAATGTGCTTTTATCCTTTCCTCACAGTTATTCAATCTGTATGCTGAGGAAATAATCAGAGAATCTGGACAATATGAAGAAGAATGTGGCATCAGGACTGGAGGAAGGCTCATTAACAACCTGCTATGTGCAGATGACATAACTTGCTTGCTGAAAGTGAAGAGGACTTGAAGCACTTACCAATGAATCTGAATCTTTAGAAGAATGAACATTTTGTTTGTTTATGGAACTAGAGAATTCAACAAGAGGAGATCTCTTATGTTGGTTTCATTTTTTTTCTTAAATGTGAAGGTGGAGTGTGTAAATATTTGTTTTCCAGAATTTTTTTCCTATTAAATCTGTAAATTTTAGTAATTTTAAATATTTGAGGCTTTTAGTATTTTGTCAAATAAGATATTAGCTTTGGAGTGTTTGAGCTATGTTTGAAAAAAATAAACTTTTGGGAAGATAAATAAAGACAAAAAAGAATATACAAATAAACTATAACAGCAATGACAATATGAATATGAATGTAAAATATGATATTAAATATTTAAAAAATATTATTTTGATAATAGTATGCAAATATTTTTGAAAACTCAAGTTAAATAGATAAATTCGCTGAATAATTTAATTTGAAAAATCTGTAAAGAACTAGAAAACCTGAAGAGAAAATAATCATTAGGGAAACAGAATCAGTAACTTCTAATTTTTCCACACATAAACACCCATCCCACATAGCTTTAGAGTAGATTTTTTAATAAATATTCATGGAAAGATAAGTCAAATCTCACCACATATTCTTACAGAGAATTGAAGAGAAAAAAAAAAATTAGACCATGAAAATGGGTGTGAAACTCCTTAAAAATAATAATGAAAATAAAAAGGCAAAATCTATGCAAAAATATATTTAAAAAGAAATATAATAACTTATAATGGTCTATTCTCCTCCTAAAATTCAAGGTTAACTTAACAATATAAAACTGGTCAATATGATTTTTCACATTAACATATTAGAGGAAGGACACTGTATAATTATGGTAATATATGAAAAAAAACAGTGGCCAATAAAACTAAATACCATTTCATGGCAAAAAAGTCTTACTAAATTATGTAAAAGAGGAACTTTTTCCACCTAATACTGAGAATGAACAAGCAAATAAAACAAAATATCATAAGGTAAAAAAAAAGTACATATATATGTATATATAAACTGTGTTTTATCAAATCTAACAGAATGTCCTTTACTGGAATAAATTAAAACATTACTTAAAATATTAAAGAAAGCCTGTGAAATGGATTGTTGTTGTTGTTGGTTGCCGTTGAGTCAATTATGACTCATAGCTAAAACTAGTATTTTTATAGATAAGAAGACTAGACTAAACATTGCAAGTAGAGCTATACTTTCCAAACTGATATATACATTAAACATAGTTGAAATTACAACCCAAACATAATACATTGTTGTTGTTGTTAGTTGCCATTGAGTTGGCTCAGACTCATGGTGACTACATGCATAGAAGAAAGAAATGATATACTGATGTATATATGGTAATCTAATTTACAACGTTGCTTTTGCTGTTGTTAGCTGCAGTCACCCTCAGATTGGAGGAGACCCCATGCACAGCAGGATAGGACCATTGTGATCCACAATTCATTGGCTAATTTTCAGAAGTAGATTGACAGGCTTTTCTTTCTAGTTTGTCTTAGTCAGATATCACCTCTGAAATCTGTTTTGAACATAGTAATATACAAACCTCCACTGACAAGAGAGAGGTGCCTACACGTATGGTGCATTGGCTGGGAATGGAACCCGGGTCACCCACAGCGAAGGTAAAAATCCTCCTACTGAACTACCACAGCCAGCATATTTCTGGGAGTAAGTTGAACTAGATACTGAAGGGAATTGGGAAATAGCTATTAATGTAAGAAAGCAAAATGACTTTCTACCTCACAACGTGAACAACTGACATCAGATATATCATTGACTTACACGTGAAAGGGAAATTTATATATTTATTTAGAAGATGATATAATATCTTCATGGACTTGCATTAGGGAATAATTTTTTAAACAATACTCACAAATTATCAAAAAGGAAGGAAATCATATATAAATTCTGTAACTGCAAGGATTTTTTTCATGGATATATACCATGAATGAAATGAAATCAGAAGTGGAAGATAATATTTTCCACAAATATAACTCATGAACAATAAATATATGTGAGTGTGTATGTGTGTGTGTGTGTAAGAAAAACACCACTAACCAAATTTTAAAGTGGGAAAAATACACTCCACAGAAGTTGAAACATAAATAGTAAAGGGATGTTAGAGATCAGAAAAATGACAGTGAGACCCTCTATCACAAATTTGGTGAACAATACCAAGCTGTACAATACTAATTGTTGGCCAAAGTTACTGAGCAAGGGGCAGCTTCATTAACTGTTTAGTAACTGCTTGTGGTACTGGAAATTGATGCAGTCACTTTGGAGAATAATTTGGCATTACTTAATACAGTTGAACGGTGCATATTTTGTGACCCAGAAATCCCACTACTTGGAATATACCTTAGAGACTATCTTGCACATGCACTTCAGAAGACATGAAATCAGAATTTGCCTACCACCCCTGTTCATAATAGCAAAAAACTGGAAACTACCCAAATGTCCATCAATAGTGCAATAGACTATAGCTGAATGCACCGACTTGGATGGATCTCAAAAGCATACAGTTGCTTGAGAATAGCAAGCCCAAAAAGAATATATAAAACTAAAAACTTAAAAATATATTGTCTAAAAAGTCTTACATGGAAAGTAATACCCTAAAGAAAAGTAAGGGATTTAATAATACATAACTCAGGATAGGTAGTTACTGCTGAGTGAATGAAGGGAAACACGATAGGGGACAGACAAAAGGGGAGCATGTAAGCTATTAACCTGTCTTGTGAATATACTATGTTTTATCATTATCATTATATTGTACACCTAAGTTATATATAGTAGTTGCATGTATATTTTCCAATTTAAAAATTCAAAATAATGCAGAATTATTAATATATTCGATGCACAAACACCAGGGACAATGTAGCCCATTAAAAGAGCAAAAGATTTGGAATTAGGGAGATCAGGGTTGAATACTTATCATACCATTTACAGGCTTTGTGACCTGGGCATTTTTAAAAGGAGATAAAGATACTCATACCATACAGCTGTTTGAGAACTAAATGAAATAATGAATGCAAAATTCAGGCAAAATGCCTGGCACATAGATGATCGAATCGAGAATCAGCATGAAGAAAATGAACTCCTTTACTGACTGCAGCTTCAATAGCAGAGAAGTATGTGTTCTCTGCAGCAACTACATTGCAGGAGGAATTGTCAAATTGTGAGCGAAAAATGCAATGGACTAACAGCTTCCAATATATAACACTGTAAGAAAGCAGAGTTTCATCCTACTCCAGCGTGCATGTACACGGAGCAAGCAGAGGTGTGTGATAGAAGTTGCTGTCTTCCCACTGAGGCTCTTTCACCTTTAGATGATCTGTCATTGTATGCAGAACACAGTGGCAGATTTATCCCCACTATTCAGGTTGCTCAGTAATGGCTCAGGTGAAAGCATTTCAGTAGTGCCATAAAGTGGGAACTCATATATGATGGAGTCTATTATTGGGTGACAAGCTCCATCCCAGCGACTTTGTTTGTGGCTCTGTATAGACTCTGCAGAAACGTTTCTGTTGTCACAAGCTTCAGGGGGATAAAAAAAATGCAATGATAACACTGGTCAGCACATTTGACTGCCTGTTACTGTTAAACAACACTTCGCAAGGACTAGAGTGAGGCAGAAAAGTTGAACAGTTTAAAATAATTGGCACAATGCAGGGCAATTACATACAATGATCTAACCCACATGTGTGATGAGAGCTGGGTGCGTTTTATTGTTTTCTTAATATTACACAATTAATTGTTCTTTCCATGTTCTGAAAAAGGCCACTGAATTTTCACTCCACTTTCATTTTATTTTATGAATAGAATGGTTATTAATGGTGTGCCTCTCTATAACTGAATGATTGGTCAGTATAGATATACAGTCCTCTATAATCCTCTACACTAAATACTATAAAGATCCTTAATACACATTTGAAATAATGTAAATATGTGGAAGAAAATATATTCCTTAAATCAATGATTCTATATATATATATATATATATATATATATATATATATGTTTCAATAAAAAGATCTTTGAACAATATTTCCTGCAGGAATCACTTTGAGGGGGAAAAAAAAGAAAGACAGTGTTTTAGCTCATGTAATTGTGCCTTATACTATGGAGATCCTTCAGTGGTCAGTCATAATGGGTTCTGGTTACCTCATAAGTTACTATTTATAAATTTTGAATTATTCTTTTCTTTCTTTTTTTAATGTTGGACAAATAATGATGCTGGTCTATTATAGGGGAGATTAAGATCTTTAGAAGTAAATTTTACATGCTTTAATTCCGCTCCTGTTAATATTCCATAGAATTTTTATTTGATAATTAACCTCAATGAAACAGATGGCATCTTTCATCTCGAGTTTTCTGTGATATGCCAGAAAAGAGCTGACCCACTACTTTAATTGACCCAAAAACTTATTTGAAATATGCTTTCATACATTTGCCATAAAAGCATAATTATTTTACTTTATTCTGTCAAAATATTAATTAATTTAGGTATTAATTATCCAGAGTCAGCTGTATGGATCTTAATGTCCTTAAATTATTGGTGATCTGCCTCGCATAACCCAGAAAAAATGCACACCATATAGCAGAGTGTAGATGTACATTTTTCATATTTAAATCATAAAAAAGCATCACAAGACATTGATTATGTGATTAAACAATTTTCCACAATAAAATTTTATGTATTTCTTTGGGGAATAATTTGAAACAGTCAGTGAAAAAAGAGCATGAGTCTTCCAAGATCTGAAAAAGAAGAAATACTTGTTAACCACAGGTCATGTTCTCTCATAACATGTACTCCTATAGTCTAAATATCATCTTTTGAACAATACATATGAATGACAATGTATTATAAACACTTTGGATTTATTTCATAAGTGTAAGGATTTTTTGAAATTAATCAGTATATATTCATCATGTTGTTTTAATAAATGAAAAAAATATATGATTAGAAAATGAAATAGCAATAAAAAGTTAGTAAAAATTTATATCCCATTTTAATTAAAAAATAACAAACTAGTAGAAGAGAATTTCCTCTCCTAAATGCAGCTTGAATTTCTGGAAGTTCCCTGCCAACATACTGCTGCAGCCACTTTGGAATGATCTTCAGCAAAATTTTACTTGTGTGTGATATTAATGATATGGTTTAATAATTTCCACATTATGTTGAATCACCTTCCTTTGGAGTAGACATAAACATGGATCTCTTCCAGTTGGTTGGTCAGGTAGCTGTCTTCCAAATTTCTTGGCATAACTCAGTGAGTACTTTCAGAGCTGCATCTGTTTGTTGAAACATCTCAACTGGTTTTCCTTCAAATCCTGGAGCCTTGTTTTTCACCAATGCCTTCAGTGCAGCTTGGACTTCTTCCTTCAATACCATCAATTCCTGATCACATGCTACCTCCTGAAATGGTTAAATGTCGGCCAATTCTTTCTGGTACAATGACTATGAGTATTCCTACCATCTTCTTTTGACACTTCTTGTGTCATTTAATATTTTCCTGGTAGAATCCTTCAATATGGCAACTCCGTGCTTGAATTTTTCTTTGTTCTTTCAGCTTGAGAAATGCTAAGAGTGTTCTTCCCTTTTGGTTTTCTAACTCCAGGTCTTTGCACATGTCATTATAATACTTTACTTTACCTTCTCGAATTGCCCTGCGAAATCTTCTCTTCATCTCTTTAATTCATCATTTCTTCCTTTTGCTTTAGCTACTCGATATTTAAGAGCAAGTTTCAGAGTCTCTTCTGACATCCATTTAGATCTTTTCTTTCTTTTCTGTCCTTTTAATGACCTATTGCTGTCTTTATGTATGATGTCCTTGATGTCATTCCACAACTCACCTGATCTTTGGTCATTAGTGTTCAGAGTATCAAATCTATTTTTGAGATGGTCTCTAAATTCAGGTGGAAAATACTCAAGGTTGTACTTTGGCTCTCATGGACTTGTTCTAGACTTTTACAGCTTCAATTTGAACTTACATATGTGCAATTGATGGCCTGCTTTGAAGTTGTCCTATGGTCTTGTTCTGACTGATGATATTGAGATCTTCCATCATCTTTTTCAACAGATGTAGATGATTTGATTCCTGTGTATTCCATATGGCGAGGTCCATGTGTATTGTCATCGTTTTATGTTGTTGAAAAAAAGTATTTGCAATTAAGAAGTAGTTGGTCTCTCAAAATTCTATCATTGGATCTCCACATCATTACTATCACCAAGGCCATATTTTCTAGCTACTGATCTATCTTTATTTCCAACTTTTGCATTTCAATCACCAGATGTTGGTAAAAATCTTCAATTTCCTCACCTTTGGCTTAAGTGTTTGGTGTGTAAATTTGTAAATAGTGGGTAAATAGTCATATTAAGTGGTCCTTCTTGTAGGCATATGGATATTATTCTATCACTGACAGCATTGTGCTTCAGGATATATCTTGAAGTGTTCTTTTTTACCTTGAATGCAATGCCATTCCTCTTCAAGTTGTCATTCTCGGCATAGTAGACCATATGATCATCTGATTCAAAATGCCCAACACCAGTCCACTTCAGCTCACTTATGCCTAGGATATCGATCTTTATGTGTTTCATTTCATTTTTGACAACTTTCCTAGATTCATACTTGTTACATTCCATGTTCTGATCATTAATGAATGTTTGCAGCTGTTTCTTCTCATTTTGAGTCATGTCGAGTGGTGGCACATCAGCAAATGAAGGTCCTGAAAGCTTGACTCCATCCAGGTCATTAAGGTTAACTTTACTTTGAGGAGGCAACTCTTCTCCAGTCATATTTTGAATGCATTCCAACCTAAGAGGCTCATCTTCTGCCACTATCTTAGACAATGTTCCACTGCTATTCGTAAGGTTTTCACCGGCTAATTCTTTTCAGA
Source organism: Dugong dugon (assembly GCA_030035585.1). Classification (NCBI taxonomy): domain Eukaryota; kingdom Metazoa; phylum Chordata; class Mammalia; order Sirenia; family Dugongidae; genus Dugong; species Dugong dugon. The sequence continues at coordinate 34,188,499 of CM057460.1, read as the reverse complement.
AGTAGACTGCCAAGCCCTTCTTCTTGTTATAATTGTATATGTGTGTTTATGTGTGTGTGTATGTATATGGGTATGTGTATATATATGTAAATGTATGTACATATACATATATGCACTCCTCACACCGTACACAGAAATAAAATCTAAATTCAGATCTGAAAGATAAATGATAGTGCCCCTAAAATATGTAATAGGAAAATATATTTAAAACCTCATGAATATAGGATAAGATTACTTAAACAAGACTACAAAGTATTCATCATAATGATAATGATTGATAAATTGCTCTACATTAAAAATAGAAACTTATGCTTACCTAAGAGTCAATTAAGAGTGGAAACATTAAAGCCCAAAACTGTGAAACAACATTTGTAAAGCATATAACTGACAGAGGCTTAGATCCAGAAGAATATATAAATTCTTATGAATCAATAAGAAAAGACAGAGAATCTCATAAGCAATCTTAAATAAAAGGATATCCAAATGGGCAATAAATAGATGAAAATGTTCCAATTAATCATCTAAGAAACACTAGTCATAATCACCATGAGAGAACAAAAGAAAAAAAGTTAAAACACTACACACCCATGTGGATGCTAAAGTAAATGGGACTGACAATAACTCATATATTGCTGGTGTAACTAGAACTCGGTAAAGTGAAATGGAAATTTGCTATAATCTATTGTAGATACATATGCACATACTCATGACCCAACAATTCTACTCTATTATATATACCCAAAAGAAATGCATGCACGGTGTTCATCAAGAGACAAAAACAAAATGCACATAGCAGAATCATCTGTTTTTATCTCTAAACTGGAAACAAACCAACTGTCCATCCCACAATCTAATGACAAATGGGCAGTTGGTTTGTTTCCAGTTTGTAGCTACTATAGATGAAGAAGCCAGACACATACTCAATACACCAGGGCTTATCCTCTCTATGTATCCCTGGCACCACACACACACACACACACACACACACACACACACACACACACACACACACACACACACACACACACATATAGATCAAGCATAACCACAGAAAACTATTCTAGGCTATCAAAAATAAAAACCAGGGGACTTCTGGCAACATGGCACTCTAGGCAGAAGCACTATGCCATCCCTCCACAGCAAAGACCTGAAAAACTAAGCCAAACAGGGAAATCAGCAATCCTGAAACCCTAAAACATCAAATGAAGAGATAAAGAACTCAGCCAAGCACCAAATGGAATAAGAAACTGACAGAGAACAGAGAGCAAGGAGACATACATGGAGAGGTCCCCTATCAGCTAATGCAGCATGTATCTGACATCTTGGACTGCTATCAGAGACCAGCAAATAGGGGGTACTAGAAAGCAGCTACATGGAGCTTCCATCAGGAGACAGAACAACTGTTTCTTGTCTCTATACCTTCCTTCTCTTCCTGTCCCCTGGATACCTGGCGATGAATACCTCTACACCTCCTACCCAGACTATACTGCAACACCTGGGCAAAACTTCCCCAGACCTCGTAGCCACACCGGTGGGATCCCTGGGACTTTTGCTGTTCTTTTTCCTTTCTAATTTTTATTTATTCATTCTTTTATTTTCTTCTCTTTTTTTCTTCTTCTTCCCCTTTTTGTTTTTCTCCATTTCATAGTCTCTCATCTCTCCACTCCAAAGGCAAGCACCCCTTGCACTCTTTTTTATTTGTTTGTATGTTTTTGGCTCCTGTTCCTCTTTCCTCTTTCCCATATCCATCTTAGCTCCACACATCACAATCTCCCCCCTCCATCCTGCCTACCTGCCCCATGCGTTTAACATCACACCACCAAGCAGCCCAGGTATGGCCTACGGGAAGCTGCCCTGCACTGATTACCTACCAGCCCTGGTGGCCGTAGTAAGTGCCACAAACAACCCATCCCAGCAACTCCTCTTCAGCTAGACCTGCCCTGCTGTACCATATCTGAGCAACTGACCCTGCCAATTGGAGAAGGAGGCAGAAAGTATTGTGCCCACAGACGAGCAAACAACAAAGAACACACAGCCCACCTGCTCAGACGTAACCAAATTAAAAAAAAAAGGATGAAACAAACAAATCTACAATCAATTAATGAGAAAAATAACTACAGAATGCCCCAAAGACAGCAGACAATATCAAAACATTTACAAAAATAGGACAGGATGGATCCAGTAGGCATCCAAAATAAAACACCGGATGACTTTCCAGTAAAAGAAAAGGCACTAGAACTACCTGATAAAGAATTCAGATCTCTAATACTAAGAATTATCCAAGAGTTGAAGCAAAAAGCAGACAAAAATGAGGAAAAAATAGACAAATTCATGGAAAAGGCAGACAAATTTATGGAAAATACAGACCAAAAAATGGAAAAATTCAGGAAAATAATGCGGGAACAAAATGCCAAAATAAATTCACAACTAGAAATTATACCAAAACAACAATTAGAAATCCAACAGATAAACAACAAGATTTCAGAAATGGACAGTGTCATAGAAGGACTGAGGAGCAGATTTCAAATGGTGGAAGACAGGATCAGCGGAATTAAAGACAAACACTTGGATACAACTTGGTTTGAGGAAAACTCGGAAAAAAGAACAAAGGAAAATGAAGATACCCTGAGGTTATGTGTGATACAATCAAATGCAAAAATCTGTGAGTGATCAGAATTCCAGAACAGGGGGGAAAAACAGAAAACACAGAGAGGATCATTGAAGAACTGCTGACAGAAAACTTCCCCAATATCATGAAAGATGAAAAGCTGACCATCCAAGAAGCTCAATGAACCCCATATAGGATAGACCCCCAAAAGAAAATCACCAAGGCATATCATAATCATACTCACGAAACCAAAGACTAACAACGAATCCTGAGAGCAGCTCACGAAAAACAAAAAGTCACATACAGAGGAGAAACAATAAGACTAAGTTTGGATCATTCTGCAGAAACCATGAAGGCAAGAAGGCAATGGGATGACATATATAAAACATTGAAAGAAAACAATTGCCAGCCAAGAATAATATATCCTGCAAAACTCTTGTTCAAATATGATGGTGAAATTAAGTCATTTCCAGATAAACAGAAATTAAGGGACTATGTAAAAACCAAACCAAACTTATGAGACTTATTAAAGGAAGTCCTTCAATCTGAGAACAAACAATATCAGACCACAGGCTGAATATAGGACACATGATTGTACTAGCCAGATACCAACCTAAGAAATGAAATATTAAGGACTATGCAAAACCAAAAGAATTATAAAAGGGAACCAGAGAGGTTAATGTGTAAATGACAACAGCATCAGAACAATAAAAGGGGGAATAAACAGTGTATATATAGAACCTTCTAATGGAGAGGAAGTCAAGTGATACCAAGTAATAATAGACTGGTTCAAATCTAGGAAGAGCAAGGTAAATTTCACGGTAACCACAAAAAAAGTTAACAAACCTACTAATCAAAATAAAGAAGAAAAACATAAAGTCTCAGTAAAAACAAAATCTACAAAAACAAAAGAAATGAAAAAAAATCCACAAACAAAAGGAACTCAGCACAGGAGACTAAGAGGAATAAAACTGGAGGACATTAACGCGAGTGAAATAAGTCAATCACAAAAGGACAAATATTGTAAGAGCCCTCTGCTGTATAATTCATGTAAAAGTTTACACAAAAAGAAACAATCTTTGTTGGTTATGAGGGATGGGAGAAGTGGTGGGGGGAACTAAATAGATAAGTGGTAACTTTGATGAAGGGTAAAACAGTACACATCACTGGGGAAGCCAGCACAACTTGTATAAGGAAAGGTCATGGAAGCTCCATAGACACTTCCAAACTCCCTGAGGGACTGAATTGCTGGGTGGAGGGATCTGGGGACCATGGTCTCGGGGAACATCTAGCTCAACTGGCACAACAGTTTATAAAGACAATGTTCTACATTCTACCTTGGTGAGTAGCATCTGGGGTCTTAAAAGCCTGTGAGCAGCCATGTAAGATACTCCACTTGTCTCACCCCTTTGGGAGCAAGGGAGAATGAAGAAAACAAGATACAAGGAAAGATCAGTCCAAAGGACTAATGGACCACAGCTACCACAGCCTCCACCAGACTGAGTTCAGTACAGCTAGATGGTGCCTGGCTACCACCACTGACTGCTCTGACCGGGATCACAATAGAGGGTCCTGGACAGAGCTGGAAAAAGATGTAGAACAGAATTCTAACTCACAAAAAAAGACCAGATTTACTGGCCTGACAGTCTGGAGAAACCCCAAGAGTCTGGCCCTCGGATACCCTTTTAGCTCAGAGGTAAAGTCACTCCTGAGGTTCACCATTCATCCGGGGAGTGGACAGCCCCATAAATCAAAACAGGACTAATGAGGCATAGCAGTCCAGGGACAAGGACTAGAAGGCAGGAGGGGACAGGAAAGCTGGTAATAGGGAAACCAAGTTTGAGAAGGGACAGTGTTGACATGTCATGGGGTTGTTAACCATTGTCATAAGGCAATATGTGTACTAATGGTTTAGTGAGAAATTATTTGTTCTGCAAACCTTCATCTAAGTTACAAAAAAAAAGAATTACCTATGTGAGATCAAATTGACAACAGCAACTCAAAAAGTTTGATGGGAAGCCTAGGGGCCAATGAGTTGAAGATAATGGTGATGGAATAATTTGGAAAAGGATAGTGAGAATAACAGCACAACTGGAAGAATGTAATCGATGTCACTGAATTGTACATGTAGAAACTTTCAAAATGGTGTAACTTTGGCTATGTATATTTTTACCAAAAAAAGGTCCTCAAGTTCAGGAAAGGAGAGTATTGACATGTCATGGGGTTGTTAACCAATGTCCTAAAACAGTATGTGTACTGACTGTTTAATGAGAAACTATTTGTTCTATAAACCTTCATCTAAAGTACAATAAAAAATTTTTAAAAATTAAATAAATAAAAAAATAAAAACCAGTTGCCTTAGAGTTGATTCTGACTCATGGTGACCCCATATGTATCAGAACAGAAATGTGCTCCATAGGGTTTTTGATGGCTAGTTTTTCAAAAGTAAATCAACAGAAATTTCTTCTGAGGCATTTCTGGGTGGACTTGAATCTTCAACATTTCAATTAGCAGTTGAGTGCATTAACTGTTTCAGGAGTGAGACAAACGAGGTATTTTGAAGTACTTGTAATATACTGTTCATGACCTGTGCAGATGTCACATGGGTCTTCTTACTATGTGAAAATAGTTGAGCCATACACTTATACTTTGTGCATTTTTTTGTATTTATGCTTACCTTCCAGCACTATATCAGTCTATGCCAAGAAATTTGGAAGACAGCTACCTGGTCAACAGACTAGAAGTGATCCATATTTATACCTATTCCAAAGAAGGTGGTCCAACCGAACGCATAAATTATTGAACAAAATCACTAATATCACACAGAAGTAAAATTTTGTTGAAGATCATTCAAAAGTAGCTGCAGAAGTATGTCAACAAGGAACTAACAAAAATGAAGGAGGTCATTGTGGATGTCAGATGGATCCTGGTTGAAAGCAGAGACCAGAACGATGTTTACCTATGTTTTATTGACTATGCAAAGGCATTCAACTGTGTGGATCATAACAAATTATGTATAACATTGAGAAAAATGGGGATTCCAGAACACTTGATCGTGCTCATGAGGAACCTATACATAGATCAAGAGGCAGTTATTTGAACAGAACAAGGGGATACTTCATGGTTTAAAGTCAGGAAATGTGTGAGTCGGGCTTGTATCCTTTCATCATACTTATGCAATCAGTATGCTGAGCAAATAATCTGAGAAGCTGGACTATGTCAAGAAGAACGAGGCAACAGGATTGGAGGAAGGCTCATTAATAACCTGCGATATGCAGGTGACACAACCTTGTTTGCTGAAAGTGAAGAGGACTTGAAGCACTTACTGACGAATATCAAAGACTACAGCCTTCAGTGTGTATTACACCCTTCAGTATGGATTACACCTCAACATAAAGAAAACAAAAATCCGTACAACGGGACCAATAAGCAACATCCTGATAAATGGAGAAAAGATTGAAGTTGTCAAGGATTTCATTTTACTTGGATTCACAATCAACACTCATGGAAACAGCAGTCAAGAAATCAAAGGACGCATTGCACTGGGAAAATCTGCTATGAAAGACTTCTTTAAAGTGTTAAAACACAAAGCTGTCACCTTGAGGACTAAAGTGCACCTGATGCAAGCCATGGTGTTTTCAAATGCCTCATATGCATGGGAAAGCTGAACAATAAATAGGGAGGACTGAAGAATTGACACTTCTGAATTAGGGTGTTGGTAAAGAATATCAAATACACTGTGGACTGCCAGAAGAACAAAGAAATCTGTCTTGGAAGAAGTACATCCAGAATGTTCACTAGAAGCGAGAATGGGGAGACTATGTCTCACATACTTTGGATATGTTACCAGGAGGGCTCAGTGCCTCGAGAAGGACATCATCCTTGGTTTTTTGTCATCTAGTGCTGCTGTAACAGAAATACCACAAGTGGATGGTTTTAACAAAGAGAGGTTTATTCTCTCACAGTCCAGTAGGCTACAAGTCCAAATTCAGGGCGTCAACTCTAAGGAAGTGCCTGCTCTGTCGGCTCTGGAGGAAGATCCATGTCATCAATCTTCCCTTGGTCTGGAGCTTCTCTGTGCAGGAACCTCAGGTCCAAAGGACGTGCTCTGCTCCTGGCACTGTTTTCTTGGTGGTATGAGGTTCCCATGTGTCTCTGCTCACTTCTCTCTTTTATATCGCAAAAGAGATTGGCTTAAGACACTATCCAATCTTGTATACCTCATCAGTATAACTGCCTCTAATCCATCTTGTTAGATCATAGTGATTGAATTTACAACATAAGGAAATCACATCAGACTACAAAATGGTACACAATTATACAATACTGGGAATCATTACCCAGCCAATTGGATACACACATTTTTCGGGGGACATAATCCAATCCATGACACTTGGTAAAGTAGAGGGTCAGCCAAAAAGAGGAAGACTCTCAACTAGATGGATTGACACAGTGGGTGCAACAATGGGCTCAAGCATAACAATGATTGTGAGGATGGCACAGGACAGGGCAGTGTTTTGTTCTGTTGTAAATAAGGTTGCTATGAGTTGGAACCAACTTGATGGCACCTAACAACAACAACAACGCTATGTTAAAATTTGATATATTAAAAAAAAAATGATAGTGTGTAACAAAGTTTTTTATACTGTGCACTGATTTTGTTTTTCAATTTAGAATAATTTTATAAATTTGCTATTAAAGAAAACAAAAAACACTGCTGTTGAGTTGATTCTAACTCATAATGACCCTACAGGACAGAGTAGAACTGCCCCATAAGGTTTTCAACAAATGACTGGTGGATTTGAACTGCCAAACTTTTGGTTAGCAGCTGAGCTCCTAACCAGTGTGCCACCCAGGCATAAGAAAGAATCTCTACACATCTGATCTCTAGTTATCAGAAATCAGAACACTAAAACAGTAATATATATATTTTTAAATCATGATAAATTATACATCCTTCAACTTCATGATAATGAATTTTAAGATCTATACCCTTTAGTAATCTGTCTTCCTTTTCATTTTATACCTTATCATTTCACATTTGCCTGAGAATATATTGGATCTGTTAACTAGTCATCATCACTCACAATCTTACTCTTTAAGAAAATTTTACCCTAAACTGAAAATTCTTCATTGCTCAGAAATTGCTTCATCTACCTTCATAATAGCAGGGCTTTGAAGGTAGAACCACTGGTGGTGCAGCAGTTAAGCACTCGACTACTAACCTAAAGGTCAGCAATTTGAACCCACCAACCACTCCACAGGAGAAAGATGTGGCAGTCTGCTTCTGTAAAGATTTACGGGCTGGGAAACCCCTATGGGGCAGTTCTACTCTGTCCTATAGGGTCGCTATGAGTCTGAATTGACTATCTGGCATGGGTTTGCTTGTTTGTTTGGTTTTTGAAGGTAGATAATCCCCACATAGAGCAATGGGTAATATTAAATAATTTTAATATAACAATACAACAGCATAAAAGAATAAAAAAAAACCTAAAATAACTTTTTTCCTAATTTTTCTTTCATTGTTCTGTTTCCATATATATATTAGACTGTTTCTATTCTAATTATGTTTTATTCAAGGCAAATGGAAGTTTAGATAACTCACTGACATACGCATATTTATTTTCTTGTTAAAAATAAAAGACAATGTATTTTACTTTAAAAACAACACAAAATAAAAAGGAATGTTAAACTGATTCTAAAATTTTTGCTTTAACTGTTCTTTTTATTTAAAGACCTGCTATAATTTTGAGAGAATTATAAAAGTCTGCTCAGAAAAATGTAAAAGTGACAGAAAAGGAAAATGAGTTATTTAATTTACCACGGCAAAAGAGCTGTTGTGATATGAAGAATGGGATATATATATATATATATAAAATCAATTAATCAGTGGTAATATATGGAGAAATAACACAGGTGAATAGGAAAGACAACAGGTCTTTGAACTAGCTCGGTCAGGTTCATTCCACTGCTGAGAACCTGCATGAACTGGTTCCAAGCCCTGAGAGACAATAAATCTGTTTTTACCACAAGACTTGTCTTAGGCATTCTACGTAGTAATAAATAAAATAATATCAGGCCACACAGAGCTAGCTTGAAATTCCCTTATTTATGGAAATATATGTCAGTTATGATTCAAAATCATTTCCAAAAAAACCTACAACAAAGACATAAATCCCCAAGTAAGTATTTAGATCATTATTCATTACAAGAGTCAGTTTTGTCTTTATTGATTTTCATTATTGGTAGTCAAGTATTCGATCTTATCTTCTACTCTATTAAGACAATATGGTAGCAATTAGCATGCATATTCCTTCCCATATCAGGTCTGTTAATGTATTTCACCTGATTGGGTTTTCCATGAATTGTAAAATAATGTTCTTCAGTAATAGAAATAGAGCGAAGTGAGGAATTGGAAGGAGCTATTCTCCAATCTGCTCTGTTTCTGTTTCTCTCTCTCTCCATCTCGTTTTCCTGGTACCAAAAAATAAACTATTCAGAGAATTCTGAATCAAACAATTCATTGTGCAACTGCTGCATACTGTAAGTAAACACTAGCACATTATCAGAGAATGTGGAAATCACTACTTATAATTCATGCTCCTGGGAAGCACAATTATTCTATACCCTCCAAAATACTTTTCTTTCATATTCTCATGCTCTTTAGTTACATTCCTAACATCAATTGAAGAAGACATGTAATGTTGTTATTTGTAAGTTCTCCTTGCTCAAAATTAAGGTATGCAATGTTACTGAACTGCAACAAATACTTACATATCTACAATGTTATTTGCATTTGCTCTTTTTCAAAATCAGACTTCAATACAGGTATACAATCATACTCACACGAACAAGAAATAACTCTATTCTGATGTGTTATGGATTGAATTGTATCCCTCCAAAACATACATGAAGTCCTAAACTTTTTACCTGTGAATGTGACACTGTTTGGGAATAGGGTCTTTAAACTTGTTATTAGTTAAATAACATGAGGTCATACTGGAGTAGGGTGGGTCTTAATCCCTTCTGAATGGTGTCCTTGTGAAAGAGGAGCAGATACATCGAGACAGGGAGACAGAGAAAGGGTGCCAAGAGACTCTGTGACTTCAAGCCAAGAAAGGCTTGGATCTACGAGGAGCTAGGAGAGAGGCATGAACAGATGCTCTCTCTAAGCCTAGAAGGAAACAACACTGCTGTCACCCTTATCTCAGGCTCAAAGCCTACAGAACACTGAGATAATAAAGTATTTGGTATTTTTGTTACAGCAGCCTTAGGGAATGAAAACCTGATGAAGCTTACAATCCAGTAGGGAGAGAGAGAGAGAAAAAAATTAAAACAGAATTACTATTTCTGGTGGCAAAAGTGCAGTTTATAAAAATAAAGTATATTACATTAGAGATAATTTCCAAGTCTTTGAAACTTAACTTCAGAGGGATGTGTGTGTGTGTGTTGTGTGTGTAATGTTTGTCGTTGTGAACTTAAAGAATGAGTGGGTGTATGCATGGTTGGCTGTCCATATCTTATTCATACTCTCAGAATATTTGCACAAATCCAGTCAATTTTATATGTAAAGTAACTTATTTTTGTAATCTATCATTATTCCTTGCATACTTATACTCCTACAATACATACAGATTCCTGGTTTAAAAAAGTTTTTACTGAAAAACTTGGAATGTATTGAAGGAATACGATTATCAATCCAATCTGTTGCTGACAACTTACATTTATTTTCTATATTGAGCAATTAAAAAAATTAGAATTGAGCAATCTTGATTTTTTTTACTTTTTTAAAACACAATATATATAGTTTAGAATGAATATATCATGAATATGTGTGTGAATTTCCTACTTATTTCATACCAAGCTTTGAGTTTAGTGAAATTCTACAAAGCCTTTTCATAGGTGAGTTGTAGTCTGGGTTTTGATCTTACCTGCAATTATTATAGTTTTCTTTTCTTTTTTAGGGCCTCAATGCATTTTTTTAATAGTCATTTATCATTCTGTCTTTTTTTATGTTTCTTTGATACTTTCTCTTACTAAATTTTTCAAGGTGTAATATAAACATAATATTTTTCAATGACTTAAGGCTATTGCTTTTCCTGTTTGAAATATTAACTTACCAAAATGGTTGTTCATATTCAGTGATAGTACTAAAAACAAATGCAACATATATACAAGGAAAATGAGCAAAAGTTGCATATATCAACAACACATGGAATTCCGTAACTTTCTCAAACAGTAGATAGAAAAGTAATAGCTGTGATATAGAAATTTCAGTCACTCAATTAACTTTAGTTTTTAGTGATACAAAAAGTGAATTATTCAAGCTGAAGCTATTAAATATTCATAGTGCTTCATATTATAAAGTTATTGATTAATGTCTTTGGTAAAGAACACTATTATCTCTGATTACATCAAGGTCATCCTGAGGAACAGGACCATGACACAAAGTTTTTATATATGGAAATATGAGAAGCTAATACATAATTCATATTTAACAGATAACATAAAGGTTAACCCCTTGGAGAATCTGAAGATAGTACCCATGTTCTTCTGACAGTTCTTTATACTGGCAATTTGGAAAATGCCAGTGTTTTATTACTACGTATTCTTGTAGTATGACATGAATTAATGAATACCTGCCTCACTATTCCTATGAGCAAAAAAGGAATTTGAATTATGTGCAAGAGACAGATTTTACAAAATTAAATGAGCCAAAGTGCTTTTCCTCTGTATATTCAGAAATATTCTGAGTGTAGTCCCTTTCTCCTTCAGAGAAATAGTTACTTCATTTTAGCACACCACATGGTATGTGTTAAGCTTTCCGTGCTCATTGTAAGAATTAAGATATTTAGGATCAATTCACATTTTGGAAGCATATGCATACTAAATAGAAGCGTAACCTTTAAACTTTAACCTGATCTTGAAATGGACTCTCAATTTAAAAACAAAAACTTTTTACAAATGTACAACTTTTTGACAGTGATTACAATATAGCTATGCAACTCTACCCTCAATCGATGTGATTTTTCTGTCACCATTAAGCCCCTTTTTCCCATTCTCTCCTGCCCCTGGTAACTACTAATAAGCTTTGGTCTCTATACATTTGCCTTTTCTTGTCTTTTTTATATAAATGAGGTCATGCAATAAATTTCCTTCTGTGGGTGACTTATTTTGTTCGGCATAATGTCTTCAAGCTCCATACATACTTCAGTATGAATCTAGGCTTCATTTCTCCTACTGGCTGAGTAGTATTCCATTGTATACATATACCACATTTTGTTTTTCCATTCATCTGTTGATGGGCATTTAGGTCGTTTCCATCTTTTGGTTATTGTGAGTAGTGCTACAAAGAACATTGATGTACAAGTCTTTATTTGCATCTCTGCTTTCAAGTCTTTGAGTATACACCTAGGAGTGGAATTGTTGGGTCATATGGTAGTTCTCCCCCACCCGTCTGTTTGTTATACTATGGGTGCTTGTGTGTTGCTGTGATGCTGGAAGCTGTGCTACCAGTATTCAAATACCAACAGGGTCACTGGGTCACCCATGGTGGACAGGTTTCAGCTGAGCTTCCAGAATAAGTCAGACTAGGAAGAAGAACCCAGCAGTCTACTTCTGAAGAGAATTAGCCTGTGAAAACCTTATGAATAGCAGCTGAACATTGTCTGATATAGTGCTGTAAGCTGAGCCCCTCAGGTTGAAAGGCACTCAAAATATGAATGGCGAAGAGGGTCTTCTCAATATAGAGTTGATCTTAATGACGTCGATGGAGTCAAGCTTTTAGGACCTTCATTTGCTGACGTGACCTGGCTCAGAATGAGAAGAAACAGCTACAAATATCCATTAATAATTGGAAGCTGGAATGTCTGAAGTATGAATCTAAGAAAATTGGAAATTGTCAAAAATGAAATGGAATGCATAACGACCAATATCCTAGGCATTAGTGAGCTGAAATGGGCTGGTATTGGTCATTCTGAATCCGACAATCATATGATCTTCTATGCCGGGAATGACAACTCAAAGTGGAATGATGTTGCATTCATCATCAAAAAGAACATTTCAAGATCTATCCTGAAGTACAGTACTGTCAGTGATAGGATAATATCCATATGCCTACTGTCTTAGTCTTATAGTGCTGCCATAACAGAGATACCACAAGTGGATGGTTTTAACAAAGAGAAATTTATTTCCTCACAGTCAAAGTAGGCTAAAAGTCCAAATTCAGGGTGTCAGCTCCAGGGGAAGGCTTTTTCTCCTGTCGGCCTTCTGTTCGGTGTTCTCCTGGACTAGGAGCTTCTCTGCACAGGGACCCCAGTCCAAAGGAAGTGCTCTGCTCCCAGCACTGCTTTCTTGATGGTATGAGGTCCCGGGTCTCACTGCTCACTTCTGTCTTTTATATCTCGAGATTGCCTCAGGACACAATCCAGTCTTGTAGATCAGGTCCTGCCTTACTAACACAACTGCCACACATCCTTCCTCATTAACATCATAGAGGCAGGTTTACAACATACAGGAAAATCACACAGTACTAGGAATCATGGCCTAGCCAAACCGATACACACATTTTTGGGGGGACATAATTCAAACCATGACACCTACAAAGACCAGTTAATACAACTATTATTCAAACTTAAGCACAAACCTCAGGGCCAAAGATGAACAAATTGAAGATTTTTACTAGCTTCTGCAGTCTGAAATTGAATGAACATGCAGTCAGGATGCAGTGATAATCACTGATGATTGAAAGGTGGAAACAAAGAAGAAGGATCAGTAGCTGAAAAATATGGCCTTGGTGATAGAAATGATGCCGGAGATAGCAAGATTGAATTTTGCAAGACCAATGACTTCTTCACTGCAAATACCTTTTTTCATCAACATAGACGGTGACTATACACATGGGCCTTGCCAAATGGAATACACAGCAATTAAATTGACTACATCTGTGGAAAGAGAAGATGGAAAAGCTCAATACCGTGAGTCAGAACAAGGCCAGGGGCCAACTGCGGATCAGACCATCAGTTGCTTATATGCAAGTTCAAGTTGAAACTGAAAAGAATTAGAACAAGTCCAAGAGAGCCAAAGTATGACCTGGAGTATATCCTACCTTAATTTAGAGACCATCTCAAGAATAGACTTGATGCTTTGAAAACTAATGACGGAAGACCAGACGAGTTGTGGAATGACATCAAGGATATCTTACATGAAGAAAGCAAGAAGTCATTAAAAAGACAGGAGAGAAAGAAAAGACCTAAATGGATGTCAGAAGAGACTCTGAAACTTGCTCTTGAACATTGAGTAGCTAAAGCAAAAGAAAAAAAAGATGAAGTACAAGAGATAAATAGAAGATTTCAAAGGGTGGCTCAAAAAGACAAAGTGAAGTATTATGATGACATGTGCAGAGGTCTGGAGACAGAAAAGCAAAAGGTTTTCAGCATTTCTCAAACTGAAAGAACTGACGAAAAAATTCAAGTGTCAAGTTGCAATACTGAAGGATTCTACAGGGAAAATATTAAATGATGCAAGAAGCATCAAAAGAAGATGGAAGGAATACACAGAGTCACTGGACCAAAAATAATTGGTCGATGTTCAAGCATTTCAGGAGGCAACTTATGATCAGGAACTGATGGTACTGGGTACTGAAGGAAGAAGTCCAAGCTGCATTGAAGACATTGGCAAAAAACAAGGCTCCAGGAATCGACGGAATACCAACTGAGATGTTTCAACAAACGGATGCAGTGCTGGACGTGCTCGCTCATCTATGCCAAGAAATTTGGAAGGCAGCTATGCGGCCAACTGACTGGAAAAGATCTATACATACACCGATTCCCAGGAAAGGTGATCCAACTGAATGCAGAAATTATCAAACAATATCATTAATATCACATGCAAGTAAAATTTTGCTGAAGATCATTTAAAAGCGGCTGCAGTGGTATATCAACAGAGAACTTCCAGAAATTCAAGCTGGATTTAGAAGAAGACATGGAAACAGGGATATCATTGCTGATGTCAGATGGATCTTGGCTGAAAGCAGACAATACCAGAAAGATGTTTACCTGTGTTTTATTGACTATGCTAAGGCATTTGACTGTGTGGATCATAACAAATTATGGATAACGTTGCAGAGAATAGGAATTACAGAACACTTTATTGTGCTCATGAGGAATCTGTACATGGATCAAGAGGCAGTCATTCGAACAGAATAAGGGGATACTGCGTGGTTTAAAGTCAGGAAAGGTGTGCATCAGGGTTGTATTCTTTCACCATACTTACTCAATTTGTATTCTGAGCAACTAATTTGAGAAGCTGGACTCTGAGAAGAAGAAAGGAGCATCAAGATTGGAGGAAGACTCATTAACAACCTGCGTTATGCAGATGACACAACCTTGCTTGCTGAAAGTGAAGAGGAATTGAAGCAGTTACTGATGAAGATCAAAGACCACAGCATTCAGTATGGATTACACTTCAACATTAAGAAAATAAAAATCCTCACAACTGGACCAATAAGCAACAACATGATAAACAGAGAAAAGGTTGAGGTTGTCAAGGATTTCATTTCATTTGGTTCCACAATCAACACCCATGGAAGCAGCAGTCAAGAAATCAAACAACACATTGCATTAGAAAATCTGCTGCAAAAGGCCTTTTTTAAAGTGTTGAAAACAAAGATGTCAGCTTGAGGACTAAGGTGCCCCTGAACCAAGCCATGGTTCTTTCAGTCACCTCATATGCATGTGAAAGCTGGGCAATGAATAAGGAAGACTGAAGAAGAGTTGACGCCTTAAAATTGTGGCATTGGCGAAGAATATTGAATATACCATCGACTGCCAAAAGAATGAACAAATCTGTCTTGGAGGAAGTACGACCAGAATGCTCCTTAGAAGCAAGGATTGCGAGACTAAGTCTCACATAGTTCGGACATGTTATCTGGAGGGATCCGTCCCTGGAGAAGGACATCATGCTTGGTAAATTAGAACATCAGCGAAAAAGAGGAAGACCCTCAAGGAGATGAATTCACATAGTGGCTCCAACAATGCGCTCAAGCATAGCAGTAGTTGTTAGGATGGCACAGGACAGGTCAGTGTTTCGTTCTGTTGTGCATAGGGTTGCTATGAGTCAGAACCGAGTCAATGGGACCTAACAATAACAACAACATGGTAGTTCTATTTTTCGTTTTTTTTTTTTTGAGGAACCACCACGCTATTTTCCACAGCAGCTGTACCATTTTGCATTTCCACAAGCAATGGATAAGGGTTCTAATTTCCTCACATCCTTGCCAACATTTGTTATTTTCTATTGTTTACCTGTTCAGTGCCTCTGTTCTACCCTTTAGTTTGTTTCATAGTGTCTAGGGTCTTAAAATCTTGTAAGCAGCCATCCAGGGCACAACAATTGGTTTCTATTCACCTGGAACAACACAGGAAGAAGGAGAGTCAGGAATAGGAGGAGGATTTGGAGTGGCTAATTGATTCCATGAACAACTACATCCTTTGTCATGAGACCAGATGAACTGAATGTTGCCCAGCAACCATTATTGAACATTTTTATCAAAGATTCCATAGAAGAACACTGATTAAAAGGGGGGAAATGCAGCACAGGATATCAAATTCTCATGGACTGTAGACTTTCTGGAGCCATGGTGGGTAGATGAACCCCTGAAATTATTGTCCTGAGACAATCTGTAAACCTTTAACCAGAAATATTCCCTGAAGTCTCCTTAAAACCAACCAATAGTTTAACTTAACTAATAAAAAAAAGCTCTTCTTGAGCATTGTGCTCTTTTAAGAACTATCTATATGGGAGCAAATTGACAACAGCAACCCAAAAGCTCAGATAAGAATCTTAGGGGGCAGTGAGTTTTTGTTAATAAAGGAGGAACAACTCAGAAAAGAAGGGTAAGAATGGTTTCGCAAGTCAAAGAATGTAATCAATGGCACCAAACTGTACGTGCAGAAACTGTTAAATTGTTGTATGTTTTGCTGTGTATTTTCTCAACAACAGCAATGAAATCAGAAATCTTCATCCCAGCATCTTTAAGTAGTCTGTTCAAACTGTTAATAATGCTTATTGGAACAATGAAACAATAATTGATTTTAGTTAAACCTGGGTTGAATCTCTGCTGTGCCACATATTGGCTGTTTCTTGAGAAATGTTACTTAAATTCTTGCTGTCATGATTTTTTCTAGTGTTTACAGACGAAAACAATGTTGACCCTGAAGAACTGGGTGGGAGAATGAGATAATGTAAGTAAAAACATTTAACATGTTTTATCACTTCATAAAATATTAACAGTCCTTTTTGTGGAGGGAATAAATATAAGATCCTGCCTTTCAGACTTTATTTCAGTTTTTATTCCCATTTTACTGTCCTTTCACATTTAAACCAATGAATCTGTAAAACATATTGGGCTGTGGATTACTGTCTCTCAAAACTATATATCTTGTTTTTCTCATCCATAATAACACCTTAAAACCGCTCAAGGAAACTCTGGTTACAGAAGAAGGGAAGTCATTTTTGTGGGGTCACATTTTTATTTAAATTACTCTATAAATTAAACTTAAGACCTAGTTTCAAATATAGAATCAATGAGGTTGCTCAGTTCAAAAACCATGTAATCATCCTTCTGTCACAACTCAGAAGCAATCCATCCTTACATTTCATTCTCTGTATCTTCAAAATGTAGCTAGATCTGTCCTCTTTTTTCTGCTTCCACTATTAGTATCCTGGTGATGGCCACCATCATTTACTGCCTGGGTTATTACAATATTCAGATTAAAGGTTTCTCTGATTCTGCACCAGGCACCTTTCAGCATATTTTCAAAGCAGTAACTTGAGTAATAATTTTAAAACACTTCAGATTATGACCTTCTTTTGCTTCAAATCCTCCAATATATACTCAGTTCATGCATTTTAAAAGCCAAAGTTTGGTCTTTGAAAGTTGAACATAATATGACCCCCCAGTATCTCTATGAACTAATTTCTTTCTATTGTGTCCTATCCTCATTCACTTTTGGGAACAGTAGTCTCTTTGCTATTCCTGAACATGGCAATAGATAAGGTTGGCCCTCTTATCTTCCTCACGTCTTTTGTCATATTCCTTGTTTTCAGTAATGCATTCCATGGTGATTTTACTAAAAATTGCAAAACATTCGCCCTTTGTAGAAACTCCCAAATGCTTCCTTTGCTCCATATCACTAGTTGTTGTTAGGTGCCATTGAGTCGTTGCAGACTCATAGCTACCCTATGTACAACAGAACAAAATACGGCCTGGTCCTGTGCCATTCTCACAATCTTTGCTATGTTTGAGCCATTGCTGCAGCCACTATATCAGTCATCTCCTTGAGGGATTCCTCTTTTTCACTGATTATCTACTTTACCAGTGATGTCCTTCTCCAGGGATTGATCTCTCCTGAAAACATGTCCAAAGTACGTGAGACAAAGTCTTGTCATCCTTGTTTCTAAGGAGAATTCTGGGCTGTGCTTCTTCCAAGACAGATTTGTTGGTTCTTCTGGCAGTCCATGGTGTATTCAACATTCTTTGCCAACACCATAATTTAAAGACATAGATCCTTCAGTCGTTTTTACTCATTGTCCAGCTTTCACGTGCATATGAGATGATTGAAAATACCATAGCTTGGGGGATGTGCACTTTATTCCTCAAGGTGACATCTTTGCTTTTTAACGCTTTAAAAAGGTCTTTTCAGCAGATTCACCCAGTGCTGTATGTTGTTTGATTTTTTGACTGCTACTTCCATGAGCTTTGCTTGTGAATCCAAGTAAAATGAAATCCTTGACAACTTCAATCTTTTCTCCATTTGTCATGACGTTGCTCATTGATCCAGTTGTGAGGATTTTTTTTTACGTTGAGGTGAAGTTCATACTGAAGGCCGTAGTCTTTGATCTTCATCGGTAAGTGCTTTAAGTCCTTTTCACTCTCAGCAAAGAAGGTTGTGTTATCTACATATCACAGGTTGTTATTAAGTCTACCTCCAATCCTGATGCCATATTCTTCTTCATCCAGACCAGTTTCTTGGATTATTTGCCCAGCACACAGATAGAATAAATATGGTGAAAGGATACAACTCTGATGTACACCTTTCTTGATTTTAAACTACGCAGTATTCTCTTGTTCTGTTCATACCACTGCTTGGTCTATGTATAGATTCCTCATGAGCACAATTAAGTGTTCTGGAATTCCCACTTTTCACAATGTTATTCCTAATTTGTCATAATCCACACAGTCGAATGCCTTTGCATAATCAATAAAACAGAGTTAAACCTCTTTTTGGTATTCTCTGCTTTCAGCCAAGATTCATTTTCATCAGTAATGATATCCCTTGTTCCACATCGTCTTCTAAATCTGACTTGAATTTCTGGCAGTTCCCTGTTAATATACTTACAGCTGCAACCATTTTTGAATTATCTTCAGCATTATTTTACTCGCATATGATGTTAATGATATTGTTTGATAATTTTCCACATTCTTTTCTTTGTTATCACCTTAGGCACTGATGTGGATATCTTGCAGTCAGTTGGCCAGGTAGCTGCCGTTCAAATTTCTTGTTATAGAAGAGTGAGCACTTCCAGTGTTGTGTCTGTTTGTTGAAATGTCTTAATTGGCCCACCACCACCAAGCATTTACTATCCATCTAATGTTGTACATTTTACTTTTCTGTGTATTGTCTTTTCTCCTTAGTATAATAATAGTTCCACAAGGAATGTATTTTTTATCAAAATTTTCAGGACTTTTTTTTCTAGACCCTAAAACATTACCTGGCAATAAATAGTTGCTAAAGAAATGAATTAGGAATGAGTGGAATCACAGATCAGAGAGGCACTATAGTATAGTGGTTAAAAACTCTGAAATTTAAAGATACTAGGATTTTATCCTGTCCGTTTATTATTATGCTGCATTGAACAAATGTTTTAAACTTTCTATTACTCAGTTTCTTCATCATTATTATAGTGGAAATAATGTCTACCTCATTGTAACTCCAAGAGTAATATTAAGATAATGTGTAAGTAAAACCACATTTCCTAATAGTCAGTAGGTGGTTGCTATTAAATGTCAAAAATTACACGGAATTTTTGCTGAAAGTAGTGAAGAAGGAATAGTAAATATGAACATAAAACTTGCTAGGGATAAATGGGGGGAAACCTGGAAGAGATTTTTTTTCTTAGATATCTAGTTGTTGTAACATGAATGCTACAAGAGGGTAGCTGTAAGGAACAGAAATTTGGTTTCTCTAAGTTGGCAACATAAGTTCAAATTAGGAGTCAGCAGTGTCCATTCCCTTCTTGTTATTTGTCCTGGGGGTTCCTTGGTTCTTGGCCATTTTCACATGACATCTGTCTTCCCCAATGTGTGCCCATGTATGTCTGTGTCTGTTGTTGTTGTTAGTTGCCATCAAGTTTATTCTAACTCATAGTGATGCCACGTGTGCAGAGTAGAACTGTCCTATAGGGTTTTCAAGGCTGTGACCTTTTAGAAGAGGATTGCCATGCTTGTCTTCTGAGCTGACACTGGGTGGAGTTCAAATTGCTAACCTTTCTGCTATTAGTTTAGTGCTTAATTCTTTATGCCACCCAGGGACTATGTGTCTAATCTTATTTTTTTATAACTCAGAATGATTAGGTTTAGGACATACCATACATTGGTATGACCTCATTATTATAACAAAGAAAACCTTATTTCCAAACAGGATTACATCACAGGAATAGGGTTTATATTTTTGGTAGATACAATTCAGTTCTTAATACTCTCTTTAATGCTAGGAATAAAATCTGTGTGCTGTAGAGAGCTCACCACTTGACTTCCTCTTGCTTCTGAGAACTAACAGCATTTAGTAACTAACTTTTCTTAACTAAAGATTTGAATCTATGGCAAAATTCTTCACCTTGGTCTGGAGTATTTGCAATACTTCTATCCATATGTTTTAACTTCTACCTTTGCCTCTTCAATATATTATGGACCAAAACCAATCCCGTTGCCATCGAGTCGATTCTGACTCAGAGCAACCCTACAGGGGAGAGTAGAACTGTCCCATAGGGTTTCCAAAGACAGTGTCTTAGTTACCTAGTGCCGCTGTAATAGAAATATCACAAGTGGATGGGTTTAACAAAAATAAAAAAAGTTATTCTCCCACAGCCTAGTAGGCTAGAAGTCCAAATTCAGGGTGCAGGTCCAGGGGAAGTCTTTCTCTTTCTGTAGCTTCTGAGGGAAGGTCTTTGTCATTAATCTTCCCCTGTTGAGGAGCTTCTCAGCAGAGGTACCTGGAGTTCAAAGGATGCTATTCTCCTGGCTCTTATTTCTTGGTGGTATGAGATCCCATTGTCTCTCTACTAGCTTCTCTCTTTTATATCTCAAAAGAGATTGGCTTAAGACAGAACCTAATCTTGTAGACTGAGTCCTGCCTCATTAACATAACTGCCTCTAATCCTACCTCATTAACGTCATACAGGTGGGATTTACAACACATAGGAAAATCACATTGGATGACAAAATGGTGGGCAATCACACAATACTGGGAATCATGGCCTAGCCAAATTGACCCACATTTTGGGGGGACACAATTCAATCCATAAACAGAGTGGCTGGTGGATTTGAACTGCTAACTTCTTAGTTAGCTACTGATCTCTTAACCACTGGGTCACCACGGCTCCATATTATGGACAGAAGACAAAAGAAAAAAAAAAGCTAAAAACACATAATGCCCATTTCTAGGTGGAAGGCATTCATCTTCTCAATGCAATCAAAATAAAATTCACAATTCTAACTTGGATTATAAAACCTGTGTGATTCCCCCACCCCCCTGCTTTTCTGGCTACATTATTCCAGGCCATGATTCATCTTGTCCAGAGACACAGGTCAGTTTCTGAATTCAAAACTTCTAGGTCTCTCTTGAGTTCAAGTCTATGCAGATACTGTCTTCCTTGACCTGACATATCCTTCATCTGCCCTTTCAAAATGGCTGAGTCCCTCTCATTCTTTAAGTGTCTGCTTAAACATGGCTACTGAAGGAAACTATTATTTGAATTAGCAGTTCTTGCCTTCAGTTCATTATTCTCTAATATAGTTTCCTGTTTCTTTATAGCCTTATCAAAAGCTGAATACTTATTTAGCTTGTTGAGTTATCTTAAATTGCCTTCTCTTCACTAGATTTTGTGAAAGCATGGCCCATGCCTGTCCTCTTTGTTGTTTCTCTAATGCTTTGCTGCAAAGAATGTTCTCAGTAAATATACAATTAGGTGAGTTATTTACATACCCTCTCTCAGTGCCTATTTTGATATTAGTTATGCATAATGACCTACAAAGGCCTTCAGGCAAGTGTGGTTTTCTATATGCTGACTATAAATAGAGATGCAGCACTTTACATGTATACAGACACATTTCCAGGAGAGTATTCTCTTGAAACTAAACTATAGGGTGTACTTACCCAACAGAACAAAACCCTTTTCTTGATTTCTGTCGTACTTCTGTACCCTCTCATTTCTATTTTACTTAAAAAGCACAATAAGCACAATTTGAAAAGCTTATTTAGTTTTAAAGCACCAAGAGAGAGTGGAACCAAATAGTTTAGGAAGCATTGGAGGAAATTAAGAGGATGACCCCAAACACCAGAACTAAGGCCTTATTCTCTAACAGCCTTTATTCTTGGAGTATACTGTATACCAGAGAAGGCTATTTATTTATTATGTTATCTTAAATACATATACAATTTATAAGGAATAACAAAAATACTCATGTATCTACTATCCAGCTGTCTTAGGTATCTAGTGCTGCTATAACAGAAATACTGCAAGTGGATGGCTTTAACAAAGCAAAATTTATTTCTTCACAGTCAAGTAGGCTAGAAGTCCAAATTGGGGGCATCAGCTCCAGGGAAAGGCTTCCTCTTTCATGAATGTTCCCCAGGACTAGGAGCTTCTCCACTCAGGGACCCCGAGTCCAAAGGATGTGCTTTGCTCCTGGCACTGCTTTCTTGATGGTATGAGGTCCCCATGTCTCTCTGCTCACTTCTGTCTTTTATATCTCAAGAGATTGCCTCAGGATGCAATCTAATCTTGTAGATTGAGTCCTGCTTTACTAACACAACTGCCACCCATCCTCCTGCATTAACATCATAGAGGCAGGATTAAAACATATAGGAAAATCACACAATGCCAGGAATCATGGCCCAGCCAAATTGATACACACATTTTTTGGGGGAGATAATTCAATCCATGACACCAGCTAAAAATAAAATCTTGTCAATTTTGTTGTAGATCACCATGAACCTTACTTTATCATATCCTTTTCTCTCTTCAAAGAGGAAACAGTGACTCTAAATTTGGCAGTTAACATATTCATATAATTTTTCATAATTTTACCATACGTGCAAGTATCCATACACATGATTCAATACTAATCATGTGTTTTTAATGTATTTATAAATTAAAGATATATTGTTCATCTACATCTTGCTTTGTTCTGCTCCATATTAGGTTCATGAGATTCATCCATGTTGGTATATATAACTCTTATCTATTACTTTAAATGCTGTTTAGTATTTAATTGTATGGAAATATGAAAGTATAGTTATCCATTGTTCAAATTATTAACTTTTGGCTTTTTCTGGTTTTTAATTATTTAAAAAAAAATTTCTATTTCAAAGCTTAGCTTGTATGAGCGTGTATTCGCGTATATATGAATCAAAGTTTCTCCAGAATATATACCTAAATATGTAATTCCAGTGTAGTGCATGCATTTACACAAAAAAAAAGAAAAAAAAAATTGCCATCTAGTAGATTGTGACTTCATAGTGACCTTATAGGACCGAATAGATCTGTCTTCTAAAGCTGTAAAACTTTACTGAAGCACACTGCCACATCTTTCTTCCCACATAGAGGCTGGTGGGTTCAAACTGCTGACCTTTCATTTAGCAGCCAAATGCTTAACCACCACACCATCGGTGCTACCCATGTGTCTTATAACAACCAAAAAAGAAAAAGAAAAACAAGCCTGTTGCCATCAAGTCGATTCCGACTCATAGTGACCCTACGGAACAGAGTAGAGCTGCCCCATACAGTTTCCAAGGAGCATATGGTATATTCAGATTGCCAGCCTTTTTTGATTAGCAGCCAAGCTCTTAACACTGTAAATCCTCTAAGTCTCACCTCTGTTCCAGCAACAGCCTTGTTACCAGTTTCATGTAAATTTTGGTCAGCTTTATAAAGAAGTAGCTGATAGTACCTGGCCTCAAGCCCTAAGCAAATCTTTACTTTCTACCTTGGGACTTCTCTGATGGTGTTGTGTAGATTGCTAGAGGGAATCTATCTGGTGCTCATAAAAGCACAGTTTAGAAATACAAGGGAGTTAACACAGCATGGATCAGTGGAACTGTTTTCCTTGAGCAGTAGAAACCCTAGAACTGATAGATGAATATCCCCTCATTTATTTCCCTCCAGTGAATGGTCCTGAAATATCCAATCATCCAGTTTGGTAGATTTGACACGCTTTCATTCTTTGAACAATCATCCTGTCTCTCATTCCTCCTCCAGGATCACATTCTTAAATAAATTATTCACACTCTTTATTATGTGGAAAGGGTTGTGTCCAGGATGACATAACAAGTAGCATACGTGCTTCCTGTTTTTCAAGTATTTCTCTAAATTGATTGCATCAGTTTGCACACTCACCAGCAGTTCATAAAATTCTCTTTCACAACTAAGATATGGGCACATGACTCACAAATTGATATCTCCAGCCAAGATCATTTTCCTGAATCCCTACTTATACGCAACTGCCTTGGCTGTCAAAGAGGCCTCTCAAACTTAACAAGTAAAAGAGAATTCTGCATCTGCCTCTTGGCAATCTTGCTTCTGTCTCAATGATTTTCCTCTCAGTTAATAGTGCCACCATTAAGGCATTTGCGAAGGCTCCGAAAGTGGAAGTCATCACCAGCTCTTTTATACACATGTCATCAATCTATTAGTAAATCTATATTTCACTTACAAACATAACTCAAATCTATCATCTCTTCTGTGTACTACTAATACGCTTTCTTAATGCATCTGTCTGTTGTCATTACCCATTCTCTCTTCAATTTCTTCTCCACAAAGCATTCAAAATTATCCTTTAAAAAGTAATTCAGATCTTGCTAATTTCATTTCTCCACTCAAAACTCTCCAAAATATTCCCTTTACACTTGCAATAAAAGCCAAAGACTTGAGCTGGTGCCTTCCTGATCAACTGGAGGAGACCTGGTAGCACAATGGTTAAGTACTGGGCTACTAGCCAAAAGGCCAGCAGTTCGAACCCACCAGCCTCCCAGTGGGAGAAAGATTTGGCAGTTTGATTCATTAAAGATTAAAGCCTTGGAAACTCTGTGGGGGCAGTTCTACCCTGTCCTATAGGGTCACTGTGAGCTGGAATTAGCTTGGCAGCAATGGCTTTGGTTTTATTTTGGTTTCTTGATCAACCAATCAATATTTTAAGGTCATTCCATATGATTTGAATGTATAGCAATTATCAGTAACCTGTTATCTTATATTTCTTTATTTTTCTAATTATTAATTGTCTAAAAAATGTGTACTGGTGAAAAATCAAGTATCAACGTAGTTTATCAGCTTAGTAAACACTGTAATACCTGACAATACTAGGTACTGGTGAGGATGTGGAATATCATTGGTATAAATTGATGCTACCAATTTATTTAGCAGCATAAAGCTAAAGATGTACATGGTCTGCAACTGACCAATTTCCTTCCTATTTATTCATCTACCTGAGTACATATATAAGAATTTTCACAAAACCGCTACTAATAATCTCAAAAAATGGGGAAAAACGTATCTATTAACAATAACATGGATAACCAAAGACTACTCAGAGATAATACATATCGACAACACCGGGCTATGGATTAATCTCAAAAACCTAATATCAAGAAATAAGATTCAAGAGTGTGTACTGTATGTTTCCATTAATATAAAATTAAATACCAGACAAAAACTAAGCCATAGCTGGGATGTCAATTTAAACAGTGACCTTATAAAGCATTGCAAGCAAATGACGATCAGAAAAGTTAGGAGAGAATTTACATCAAGGGCAGAAGGCAAGTGATTTGTAGCTGGGGAGGGGCACAACTAGAGATTTCTGAAGCACTGAAAATAGTGTATTTTATGTCCTGTCTAGTAACTACTTGACGCCCTGGTGGCACAGTGATTAAGAGCTTGTCTGCTAAACAAAAGGTCAGCAGTTCAAATCCACCAGCCACTCCTTGGAAACCCTATGGGGCAGTTCTACTCTGTCCTGTAGGGTCGCTATGAGTTGGAATCCACTCGATGCCAACAGGTTTTTTTTGTTTGTTTGTTTTTTTAGTGACTATATGGATTTTTGCCTACATTGCTGAATTAAATGTAAGCATATCGAAACTTTCTAACGATATAGTCAAGATAGATTTGTTGATAGCTGTAATAGTATTAGCATTCTGAAGAAGTTAATACAATTTTAAATAATTGTAGAAATCTCTTTCAGGTTGCAAGATTCAGCTGATATGTCACTTTATGTTTGAATGTCACTCAGTATTCCATATAATATATGTAGAATTACTCTGCTCTTAGAAAACTCTTAATATTAAGTGAAGTTTGTTCAGTTATACTCTTTACAAATATTTTTGGATGGTGTTGTATTTATTATGGTCCTGCCAAGAGACTTCAGAAGGTAGAATGGCTTTGGATTATAGTGAGAATTTAATGAACAGGATTTTCACAGAGGTATAGGCATGTTAAGGGAACCAACAAAGAATGTTGTGGCACCCAGCAAGAAGCAATAATAGGAAGAGTGGCATTGGCAAAATGGACAGGAAAGGGAAAGACGTTAATAAAATACCATGAAAGATGGAAGACTGAACATGTGTGAGAGAATGCAGCATGTAGCCTTGAAGTGAGAAAGAAAGTGAAAGGAATACCCTATCTCCTTTTTATTTTGCTTGCTGTAAAAGTTTGATCAGTGGGAAACATGGCACCGTAGTCAGAAGCACCACACCGTCCCTCCGCATAAAAGATCAGAAAAACTAAGTCAAGTGGAGTCTCATGTCAATCCTGAAACCCTAAGCACCAAATGAAGAGATAAAGAACTCAGCTAAGCACCAAATGGAATAAGAAACTGACTGAGAACAGAGCATGAGGAGAGATACATGCAGAGGTCCCCTATAAGCTACCGCAGCACAGATCCTCCATCTTGGACTCCTATCAGAGATCAGTGAAAAGGAGGTACGAGAAAGCAGCTTCACGGAGCTTCCAGTAGGAGATAGAACAGCCAGTAACCCACTATATAGGCTTTCCCACCCCCCACCCTTGTTCACCCCCACTTAGCCTCCTCTGCTTCCTGCAGCCACAGTCTGTTGGCTGGGAAGCATAAGCTTCCACCCAGTGCTGCTTGGATTCCACCTGTCCACATTGGCCAGCTTCCTGAGTGCCATTTGTTGGCTGCTGGTGTTGCTTTTTTCTGCTTCTTTAGATTTCTTCCTTAAATCTCACCACCTCCCCCTCCTTTCTGTCAAATACCTGGCTTTGTGCGCCATCTTTGCTTCTTCCTGAAAGGCTGTGAAACACTGCTCCACTGTGAAACTGCTTCCTGGCCCCTGCCGCCATGCTGGTGGGACCTCTGGGGCTTTTTGTTTGCTCTGATATGTTCTGTTTTGATTTGTTTGTTTTCTTTTTCTTTTCTCGGCTTGGGAGCACCTTCTAGCCAGGCAGTACCACGCAGATTGGATGCTAGTCCCTTACGCTGCGTGGAAGCACAGGGACATCCCTGGGGGCATTTCTTTTTTCTTGGTTTTTTTTTTTTTTTTTGATTTTTTTTTATTTGTTTGTTTTTTATTTTTGTTTTCATCTCTTTGTTTGATTTTCTTCTCTCTCTTTTTCCCTTTTGTCTTTCTTATTTCCAGTTTCTCGATTTATTCACTTTTTTCTTTTACCCCTTTTCTTTTTTTGTTTAACTTTTGTTTTTCCCCATTTCTCAGTCTCTCATCTCTCCACTCCAATAGTAAGCTTGCTTAGCACTCTTTTTTGTTTGTGTGTATGTTTTTGGCTCCGGTTGCTCTTTACTCTCTCTTATCTTTCCCATACCCATCTTAGCTCCATACATCACAATCTACCCCCTCCTTCCTGCCTACCTGCACTGTGCACTGAATATCACACTCCCAAGCAGCACAGGCATGGCCTGCTGGAACCTGCCCTGCACTGATTCCCGGTCCGCACTGTAAACTCTGGTACATGTCACAAAAAACCTATCCCAGCAACTCCCCTTCAGCTGGACCTGCCCTGCTGTACCATACCTGAGTGACTGACGCTGCCCATTGGAGAAGGAGATAAAAATTATCATGCCCACAGATGAGCAAACAACAAGGAACACACAGACTGCCTGTTCAGACATAACCAAATAAAACAAAAAGGCAGGATGAAACAAACCATCAGTAAATGAGGAAGATAACCTCTGAATGCCCTGAAGACAGCAGACAATATCAAAACATTTACAAAAACAGGACAGGATGGTTGCAGTAGGTGTCCAAAATAAAACATCACATGACCTTCCAGTAGAAGGAAAGGCACTAGATCTAACTGATAGGGAATTCAAATCTCTAATATTTAGAATTATCCAAGAGTTGAAGGAAAAAAAAACAGCAAACAATGAGGAAAAAATAGACACATACATGGAAAAGGCAGATAAATTCATGGAAAATACAGACAAAAAAAAGAATAATTCAAGAAAATAATACAGGAACAAAATACTAAAATAAATTCACAACTAGAAATTATACAAAAACAACAATTAGAAATCCAAATGATAAACAACAAGATTTCAGAAATGGACAGTGTCATAGAAGGGCTGAGGAGCAGGTTTGAAATGATGGAAGATAGGATCAGTGAAATTGAAGACAAACACTTGACTACAACTCTGAGGAAAAATTGGAAAAAAGAACAGAGAAAAATGAAGAAACTCTGAGAATTATGCGGGATACCATCAAAAGCAAAAATTCACGAGTGATCAGAGTTCCAGAACAGGGGGAGGAAACAGAAAACACGGAGAGGATCATTGAAGAATTGCAGACAGAAAACTTCCCTAATATCATGAAAAATGAAAAGCTGACCATCCGAGAAGCTCAACAAACTCCATATAGGATAGACCCCAAAAGAAAATCACCAAAGCATATCATAATCACACTTGCTATAACCAAAGACAAACGAAGAATCCTGAGAGCAGTTCAAAAAAAAAAAAAAAAAAAAACTACAAGTCACATATTGAAGAGAAACGATAAGACTAAGCTCGGATTATTCGGCAGAAACCTTGCAGGCAAGAAGGCAATGGGATGACATATATAAAACCTTGAAAGAAAAAAATTGCCAGCCAAGATTAATATAGCCTGCAAAACTCTCATTCAAATATGATGGTGAAATTAGGTCATTTCCAGATAAACAAAAATTAAAGGAATATGTAAAAACTAAACCAAACTTGTGAGACTTATTAAAGGAAATACTTATATTTGAGAACAAACAATATCAGACCAAGGGTTGAATATAGGACACAGGATTGTACTAGCCAGATACCAACCTAGGAAATGAACTCTTAAGGACTATGCAAAACCAAAAGAATTACAAAAGGGAACCAGAGAGGTTAATCTGTAAATGACAACAGCATCAGAACAATAAAACAGGAAATAGACAGTGTAGATATAGAACCTTCTAACAGAGAGGAAGTCAAGCGATACCAAGTAATAATAGACTGGTTCAAATCTAGGAAGATAAGGGTAAATTTCACGGTAACCACAAATAAAGTTAACAAACCTACTCATCAAAATAAAGAAGAAAAACATAAAGTCTCAATAAAAACAAAACCTACAAAGAGAAAAGAAAAGAAAAAAAAATCCATAAACAAAAGGAACTCAGCACAGGAGAGTAAGAGAAACAAAGAAAACATCAGCACTTCCAAAAAAAGCACTACAAAATGCAATCCCACTCCTAGGAAAATATCCTAGATAAATAAAAGCCATCACACTAATAGACATATGCACATCCATATTCATTGAAGCACTGTTCACAGTAGCAATAAGATCGAAACAGTGTAGATGCAACAACAGAGGAATAGATAAACAAACTATGGTACATACACACAATGGAGTATTATGCAAAGAACAATGATGAATCTGTGAAGCATCTCATAACATAGGTGAAACAGGAGGACATTATGCTGAGTGAAATAAGTCAATCACAAAAGGACAAGCATTGTATGAGACCTCTACTGTATAACTCATGTAAAAGTTTACACACAAAAAGAAACAATCTTTGTTATTTACAATGGGGGGGTGGGGGGAACTAAATAGATAAGTGGGAACTTTGGTGAAGGGTAAGACAGTACACATTACTGGGGAAGCCAGCACAACTTGTATAAGGAAAGCTCCATAGATACTTCCAAACTCCCTGAGGGACTGAATTGCTGGGTGGAGGGCTGTGGGGACCATGGTCTCGGGGAACATCTAGCGCAACTGGCATAACACAGTTTATAAAGACAACGTTCTACATTCTACTTTAGTGAGTAGCATCTGGGGTCTTAAAAGCCTGTGAACATCCATCTAAGATACTCCACTGGTCTCACCCCTTCGGGAGGAGGGGAGAACGAAGAGAACAAGATACAAGGAAAAGATTAGTCCAAAGGACTAAAGGACCATAGCTACCACAGCCTCCACCAGACTGAGTTCAGTACAGCTAGATGGTGCCTGGGTACCACCACTGACTACTCTGACTGAGATCACAATAGAGGGTCCTGGACAGAGCTGGAAAAGGATGTAGAACAGAATTCTAACCCACAAAAAAAAAAAGAAAATGAAAAAAGACCAGATTTACTGGCCTGACAGACTGGAGAAACCTCAAGAGTACGACCCCTGGACACCCTTTTAGCTCAGTGGTGAATTGCTTCCTGAAGTTCACCATTCAGCTGGGGATTGGACAGCCTCATAGAACAAAACAGGACTAATGAAGCACAGAAGTCCAGGGACAAGGACTAGAAGACAGGAGGGGACCAGAAAGCTAGTGATAGGGAACCCAAGTTTGAGAAGGGACAGTTGACATGTTATGGGGTTGTTAACCATTGTCATAGGCCAATATTTTTACTAACTGTTTAATGAGAAACTATTTGTTCTGCAAACCTTCATCTAAGGTACAAAAAAAAAAAAAAAAGAATTATCTATATGAGATCAAATTGACAACAACTCAAAAGGTTTGATGGGAAACCTAGGGGACAGTGAGTTGAAGATAATGGTGATGGAAAAATTTGGAAAAGGATAGTGAGAATAGCAGCACAACTGGAAGAATGTAATCAATGTCACTGAATTGTACATGTAGAAACTTTTGAAATGGTGTAACTTTGACTATGTATATTTTCACCAAAAAAAGTTCCTCAAGGTCAAGAAGGGAGAGTGTTGACATGTCATAGGGTTGTTAACCAACGTCATAAAACAATATGTGTACTGATTGTTCAATGAGAAACTATTTGTTTTGTAAACCTTCATCTAAAGTACAATCAAAAAAAAATTTTTTTAAAAAAAAGTTTGACCAAAAGACTAACGGCAAGAAAAACTGGGTGATGAGCCTATTATGGCTGAGAATAGTTCAGAGGGGTACACTGCTCCCATCATCTGTCTCATTTTATGGAATATCTAATATATTAGTTATAAAATTTAATACAGTGTTTTACAAAGAGTAGGTATTGAATAATGTCTGTCGAACTTATTAAAAATCTACACATTTCGTGTACTGTAGCTTTTTGATTTCCTAAGCTACTTAGAGTATAACATTTTTAACAGTTTTTCAGACATTTTCATGTATGTCTGAATGTTTTAATATCTGTTTTTCCTGGGAGCATTTTCTGACCATTTATTTTCTCCTAATTTTTATTTTCTGTATCCAATGTCCATCAAAAAAGATAAGCTGTTTGTTTCCACATCTTTGAAAGGATAATGAGACTTTCTTGGGAATAGCTGCTTCTAAGAAACTGGCTCTTCTCAGGTAACTGGCAGTGAAAAATATCATCAGAGAAAGATAAGCTGCCAAGAAACCACTGCTTCCTTGAAATTTTATATACAGAGGCCATGACTTAGTTGAGCTTAAGAATTGTTTAGCATCTATGAAAAATGTATCACTTAAAGTAAGATTCATTTTTATTTATGCCAGGCCACCATAAGGCTTCTAGCTGGTTCCTAAGTAAAGCAGTAGTCCCTGTTTTACCAGCTCCCCCAGATCCTATATAGCACTTGGGAGCTATGGTGCTCTGTTGTTCATTTTGTCCCTAATCCCTTATTAAGTTTTAAATAGATTAAGCAATGATAGAGAAAAACATCAAAACTCATGTGCATTTATTAGGTTTATTATGCTGATATCAATCCTATTAAA
The DNA here is from genome assembly GCA_030035585.1 of Dugong dugon. Classification (NCBI taxonomy): domain Eukaryota; kingdom Metazoa; phylum Chordata; class Mammalia; order Sirenia; family Dugongidae; genus Dugong; species Dugong dugon. The sequence goes on along the minus strand of CM057460.1, from coordinate 34,156,464 downwards.
TGATTTTGTCAGGTATTTACTTATTCATTCATTCATTCACTCATTCATTTAGCATGGAGACAAAGGTAATTCTTGGATTTTACCAAGTTTTTTTTTTAAATCCAAACTGTGATTTTTGACGAATATAAATTCTAATACATATTCAGTGTTTTTTTTTTTTTTTAAAAAAAAAAACCAGTACTCTTTCACTATTTATAGTTGAAGGAATTCATTCAAAATTCTCTTTCCTATTTCATCTCATTCAGAATTACATTATTTCCTTGAATCAAGGTTATGTCCCTGTAGACTGCTGGATTTCATCATCAGGTCTTTAAAACAAAGATCGTGAATAAATAACTCTTGAATTATTTGTTAAAAATATCATGATACGTGATTTCAAAAGCTTTTTGGGATGATGATTTGATTGAACAAAAAGAGGGACCTGAATCCTAAATATTTAGGAAAATTCTCCAATATTTCCAAGTACAATCATGGAATACCATGGCAGAAGATATAGTAATTTTAATGATATTGTTGTGGATAGAATTTTAGAAATTAGCAGAATATCTTTAGAAGTCTACATTTTAATGTTTCATAATTGGCATGTTTTGAACAATTGTCTATCTTAAGATTCTATAGATAAAATGGTGACCTGATAAAGAATAATATTTACTTTGTATAATATTTGTTTATTATATGTGAGATATTAAACATAGTGCTTTATGGAGGGAATAATGTTATAACAAAAAGATATTTTCTTTGGTAGGAAAGTCAGATATGAATATTATGAACTCAGATGGAAGACAGCCATAATATTGTCACCTTACTGCAGTTCACTTTGCTGTGATTCTCACTGCACTCTTGGCTAATGTCCATGTTCTTATTTAGGGCTCTTCTACAGGCATTTTGCACATTGTGTTACAGATTAATCTGATTCCTCTCATACCAGTCTCTACTTCCCTCAGGTAAACCTTCATCCATTCAACCTCTGAACTTCTTAGCTCCCTCCTAAAATTCTATTGAGCTTTTTCCTCAGTAATCCTACTATTTTTTAAGCCTTTGCCTATTCTTTGTTCTTCCCACTTTTAGAGATTACCTTGATTCTTTAAAAGTAACTTCTAGTATCTCAAACTACACATATTTCTTAATTAAATTAAATGTACTATAAAGAGTACAGCTGGAAAGAGCCCTAGAAATCCAGGAGATCAATACCCTTTATTTACAAGTAAAGAAACTGACAAACAAAGAAGTTGCAATGTCAAACTGCAAATCAGCATATCTAATTTTGTTAGAGAGAGCCCATGAAACGTTACAGTGCATTACTTTGTTAAATATGGTTTTGATCAGTTTTATAAAAAATATGCACATCAAAGTCTCTACCATTTGTATCATTTCATATTAATTTTTTTGTGAAAATGAAACTTAACATAGAATGTGTTTTTAGGAATATAGTAATAAAAACTAGTATTCAAAATGGCCCAAAACGTGCTAATTGCTTTTACATGCATTGTTTCAGTTTATTATAATAACTACCCTTTTTAAGAGATATTCCTATAGTGATCATTAGAAGATAAAAGAAAGCTAACACTCTAAATGAGTAAATAACTTTATTTTATAATTATGAGAACAAAATTTCATTCCAGAATTGGGAGTCTCAGTTAATGATAAATCTGTTATAACATGCTGCCAAACTCGACGTTTCACGAATATGTGTGTGTATTTGTGGTGTGCTTTTTATTTTGATTTTTCTCATTTAGCAAGATTATCCAGCAAAAATTAAAGACATTAAACTATATGATGTTTAATACCTTATTGTTATTTTGTTTTAATTTATAGGATGTAATAATAGCAGGACAAATAGTACTTAGGTGCTCAATGTAAACAAAGTACAGCATAGCATTAATCTTTCTCGCACAAATGTGGTAAAAACAGCAAGATTTAGGGGCTCTAGTACGAGAGAGATATACAGTATCAATTGCAGTATCTCAAAAATTTATATCCCAAAATGTGCAAACCTGATCTTATTTTCAGTCAGTATGTTCTGTGTAGAAGATGAACACGCTCCTGACAACGGAGTCTGATTTAGAAAACTAGATCTTGCACAGAGGAATATAAAATGTGATTATATACTATACTTCTGTGCAAAATTTAAACAGGATGTAATCAATCAGCCTGAAACCTAGATATATTTGTGGGCCAATGACATCACTTTTAAATTATGCATCGTTTGTAAATGCACAAAATTAATAATGTCTTTTGTGCACTTGTCTTACTTTGGAAAGAAACTACTAAGAACTATATTACCAGACCAAACAGTCTTTGAAAATTTGTGTGCTACAGGCAATTTGTCACTTCATTTTAATGGAATGTTCCATACTGAAAATGTCTAACTGTTCAGAAGAGAAATAGAAGTGTAAATTTATTATCTGAGAAAAGAAAATTAATAGACACAGGCCAAAAATGTAATGGAATTAGACTCATGTGGCATAACTGAGAACTTCAGGAACTTTATCTAGTCTCTATGAAATGATAAAATTACACACAAAAAATATTGGAATATATTATTTTAGAACAAAGCTCAGGATTACTCAAAGGAATACGGTATAAAATAACTAGGATTTCTTTATATCCAAGATGATTTTGGTCTAGTCATTAGAAAATGTCACTTTAATTTTGTTACTGTTGTTGGTGTTTTAAGTATTTAGCAGTGTTATGGATTGAATTTTGTCCTCCCAAAATGTGTGTCAACTTGGCTATGCCATGATCCCAAGTTTTGTGTGGTGGTCTACCATTTCATAATCTGATGTGATTTTCCTATGTGTTGTATATCTTAACCTCAATTTGTTAATGAGGCAGGACTCAATCTACAGGATTAGGTTGTGTTTTGAGCCAATCTCTTCTGAGATATAAAAGAGAGAATCAAGAAGAGAAGAGAGGAGCCTCATACCACAAAGAAAGAAGCACTGGGAGTGGAGTGCATCCTTTGCAAACAGAGTCCTTGTGCTGAGAAGCTCTTAGACCAGGGAAAGATTGTTGACAAGGACTTCACTCAGGACCAAAAGAGAGAGAAAGCCTTCCCTGGGAGCTAGTGTCCTGAATTCAGGCTTCTAGTCTCATGTCATGGATTGAGCTGTGTCCCCCCAAAATATGTGTATCAATTTAGCTAGGCCATGATTCCCAGTATTGTGTGATTGTCCACCTTTTTGTCATATGATGTGATTCTCCTATGTGTTATAAATCCTGTCTCTATGCTATTAGTGAGATGGGATTAGTGGTAGTTATTTAACGAGGCAGGACTCAATCTACAAGATTAGATTATGTCTTATACCAATCTCTTTTGAGATATAAAAGAGAGAAGTGAGCAAAGAGACATGGGGACTTTATAGCACCAAGAAAGTAGAGCCAGGAGCACGAGTCCTTTGAACCCGAGGTCCCTGCACTGACAAGCTCCTAGACCAGGGGAAGATTGATGACAGTGACCTTCCCCCAGAGCCGAGAGAGAAAGAGTCTTCCCTTGGATCTGGCACCCTGAGTTCAGACTTCTAGCCTACTAGACTGTGAGAGAATAAACTTCTGTCTGTTAAAGCTATCCACCTGTGGTACTTCTGTTGTAGTAATACTAGATAACTAAGACAAGAGCCCTTACAGAGAGATTGAAAGTTACTGAGATAAAGTAAAATAGAATAGAGAGATCAGGAAAAGACTTAATAATATTCATTTAGTCCAATATTAGTTATTGAATATTTATTATTTCCTAGATCATATTTTAAGAACTAGGAATACAGATAGGACTCCTATTCTAAAAGAAAAAGTCTAGGAGACCATAACAGAGATAGATAAACTAGATAATTTCAAACAATTGCATACAGTGTGAAAACTGTAAAGCAGGCAGGACAAACAACAACAGCAAAGGTATGGCGCAGTAATGAGTTTGTCATATCTAGTGAACGGAAAACAATCTAATGTGGCTGAAACACAGTGAGAGTCCAGAGAATCTGGTATGAATTATGGATTAGAGAAATATTCAATGGTTTTCAATTACATTATTGATTATAAAAATGAAGGCTGAATTTTACCCCTAAAATATTATCTATGGTGTATCATTGGTTTGGAAAGAAATATCATAACCTATCTATGATTTCTATTGCCTGTTCTGATAATGCTGATGAATTGTAAACCTGTGAATTGTTTTATTTAATTTGGCCATGTCTAGAATTATGTCTTGGAGTACTGATAAAGGTTTTCCTGCTAGGGTCAAAATTGCTGCAGTCAGATAAGCATATTGTTATAATTTTTACTATTATTTTACTTCCTAACTTGCATGGTATAATGCTAACAAAAACATTGATTAGGAAATTTGCAGTATAAATGGTAGCTCCGTATACAAGATCAGATTCTAAATTTGTACACATAAAAACTACTTGACATAAATAAAGATGTTTCCACATTTATTCAATTTTCAATTAGCCCAAAAATGTAAAAACAAAGTAGTAATAAAACAGAAATATCTTAAGACCTATTAATTTATACTATCTCATAAAGTTTTATTTTTTTAAAAACTAGTTTTGTAAATATCTAATCTATGGGTGAACTACTAGTAATAAAATATCTCTTTCAGGTTTGGCCAGCTCCAAACCAGTTGTCATTATATTAATAGTAGGTAGATTTGTCTTCAACACAAGTTTTTCGTAGAGTTTCAAACTATAAATTATGTCAAAATTGTATTTTTTCACTGTGCAGTTGGTCATGCAATTTTAGGCACCACCATGGAAAGGTAATATTCTAGTATATCCATCAAATTTCTGAAATCAAATGGAGATGACATGAATCTTCATAACATATCATTACCCCTAAGGACATAGTGAGCTTCTGTAAATAATTGATCAGCTGGAGAACTCATCTGGGACTGCCAGTTCTATTTACAGGCATTCTGAGTGGCATAGGAATTGTATAAAGGCTAACAACACTTGCATGGATGATACTTAAGAAAAGATGACTTGATGGCAAAAATTAACTCACCAGTTTAGGGATTATCAGGAACTTCTAGAAAAGACTCAATACAGACTGAATCTGTATCTTAAAGGTGGACCCAGAAATGGCTCAGCTATGTGAACAGCCATTATTATTCCCATCTAATAGAGAATATAATCTCAAATAATTTGTTACTCTCTTATTGTCATTGTTGTTGTTAGGTGCCTTGGAGTCAGTTCCAACTCATAGCGACACTATGTACAATAGAATGAAACATTGTCTGGTCCTGTGTCATCCTCACAATAGTTGTTATTCTTGAACCCATTATTGCAGCCACTGTGTCAATCCATCTCGTTGAGGGTCTTCCTCTTTTTTGCTGATGCTCTACTGTACTAAGTATGACGTTCTTCTCCAAAGACTGGTCCCTCCTGCTAACATGTCCAGAGTATGTGAGATGAAATCTTGCCATCCTTGCTTCTAAGGAGCATTCTGGCTGTACTTCTTCCAAGATAGATTTGTTCATTTTTCTGGCAGTCCATGGTATATTCAATATTCTTCACCAACATCACAATTCAAGGACATCAATTCTTCTTTAGTCTTCCTTATTCATTGTCCAGCTTTTGCATGCAAAGATTTATGCAGATATGTAAGAACAATGACATGATAACACTCTTATAATTCCCAGGCCTTCACTTATCCCTGGTTTACCTCACCAGTGGATAGAGGAAAGAACTTCGGACTCTAATTCACATCCCTACCTAATATTTTAAAAATCAAATGACTATTTTGTATACTTATTTGTTAAAAGTACTATAATCATTTTTAAAAGATGTATAAAAATTAAAAAAATTAAAACCTCCCATAGTCATATAAATTGTCTCCATTTTTATGTATTTGTAAACACAGAACTAATCTATTTTTTTACTTAATACTGAAACATAGTTATTTTTTAAAACAATTTCAAGCTCTTCAAAGCATTCTTTTCTTATTCCCAAGAGTTATCCTATAAAATATTGGTGTTTATCTTTTGCCTCAAGATGTGTATTTTGATGGTTTCATTTCTCCATTTTTCAATCTTATGAACATTCCTACAATAAGAAACAAAGTAAAACTTTGTCTACATTGATAAATTTATAACAAAAATTTTATGAAAGTTAGCCCAGAAACTGTTCAATATTTTTAGAATATTTCAGGGAGAACAAAATTTTACAAATGACAAAAATTTGAGTATTTAACTTCGTATCACATAAAATCAGAATGTCAATGCTTTGTATTTCCATTGGAAATTATTTTCAAATAAAATTTTATCTTATCAGTTGGGGAATATATTTGCTGCATAAAAGAGAATACTCAAATGGTTGTGTGTTAAACATGATAATGATTTATTTATCTCTCTTGTAAAAAGTCTAAGGTTAGGAGGTCCAAGACTGAGTACAATAGCTTTCGATGTCATTAAAATCCCAGACTTCTCTCAGCTTCCTGTTTTGACATTCTTCAGTGTGACCCTAGTCCTTAAGTTAAAAGCTTAAATAAAATTAATATTTACCATGATAACTGTAGGACTGCAACTTGCACATATTTAGTTTAACAAGCATTTTGTTACTAGTATATTTTTATTTCAAGGCAGGATTGGAAAAAAAAAAGCAAAGAACTCATTTCAGCAACTTCTTCGTACAGCTCTTTTCATAGAATGGTAACAAATCACCAGCCCCAAGCAACAAGGCACACTGCTTCTTCCAAACAATAACAAGTCATATTGCTCTTCCAAACAAAATCGATGTTTAAAAACAAGGAAGAGTGGGAAAGAGGAATTAGGTTATGAACTAATAATTTTTACTTCCTTCCTCTTGTTGTTGTTGTTGTTAAGTACAGTTGAGTAGGTTCCAACTCATAGCAACCCAATGTATAACAGAATGAAACATTGCCCTGACATGTGCCATCCTTAGAATCATTGCTATGCTTGAGCCCATTGTTATAGCCACTGTAAGAATCCATCTTGTTGAGAGGTTCCTGTCTTTTGCTGTGTCATCAAAATGCCTGGCTTCAGGACTCTTTCTAGGGTTACTCCTCTTCATATCAGGATACTCTTAGCATCCAGTAATTCTCCCAAGTTGCACAATTAACCTTCTTGGTTAATTCCACAGTAACTTCTGCCGAGATGACAATGCAGAGGAAAATGCTTGTTCTTTTTAAGCAGTTATTTTAACAGTTTCTTATATTTAGAATACTGACTATAAGCCACTTTCACGTAGAAATTTCTTTTTTTCTGCCATTCTCTAATATGGTTATTTATGAAATCCATATTTTATACTTACATAATATACAAGCAGAAAATAAAAATGTCTTGTGTCCCCAGCTCCATTCTTTTTTCCAGAAGTAACATCTGCAACTATTTGTGATCTTCAGTCTTCTCTAATGCTTCAGATAATATACCCCCTTTTTTTATGTTGTTGTTTTTGTCTGGTCTATTTGCATAAGATAGTATCTCCTAATCCTCACATTCATGTGTTCGTTGTTAAGTAGAGGACCACATTGATCAAGTCCTGCTTTTGCCTGCCTTTTTAACATTAATATTTTTAAACCTAATTTTTTTTTAATTGTTCTACCTTATCTCATGAGCCCCAATAAGGCCACATCTCTTTCCACCTCCCCACAGCTTACGGTATAAATTACTGACATGTTGTCTTCCTGTGTAATATTTACATTCTAATGCTGGGAATATAGTGAATGTTTTTATGCAAAAAGCACATAAAAACATTTATTTAAATAAATTATCAATTTAATGGAAAATTAACACTCAAATATTATATGACTCCTGTATTTAGCAATCTGTAGCATTCTGGTACAATCACCTTGTGTTAAGTCTTTATTAATCACTTTAGATGTGATCATTCTATAAATATGTATGGTACCTCAAGGGTGCATGCAAAAGCTAGACAATAAATAAGGAAGACTAAGGAAGAAGAATTGATGCTTTTGAATTATGATGTTGGCGAAGAATATTGAATATACCATGTACTGCTAAAAGAAAGAACAAATCTGTCTTGGAAGAAGTACAGCCAGAATGAGTCTTAGAATCTCGCCATCTTCTATTTCAAGGAGCACTCTGACTGTATTTTTTCCAAGACAGATTTGTTCGTTCTTCTGGCAGTACCATAGGTTTACAGCCTTGAAAACCCTATGGGGAAATTCTACTCTGTCCTATAGGGTCGCTATGAGTCATAATCGACTCAACAGCAATGGGTTTGGTTTTTGGTTTGGTTGAGCTACAGGGTAAATGAGGATGGGAGATATGACAAAAATACAGCATGTGATGGTTCAGGAGTGAGGAACAGATATCTGGGTATGCAGACCACCTCTACTTTGTAAATACAGAAATGTACAGGACTTTAGCATGTAAAATCCAATGACATTATTTTAAGTTTCCCTACATAAATTACAAATCTGTTTAGAAAGCACTCTTGCCATTCGGACTTGGAAAACAAAGAAAAAATATCCAAGTTCTTTAGCCAGAATTTTAGTTTATCATTTCATTATTTTTAGTATTGTCTTTGTTGGATGGTTATTAATATCTTCATTGAGTTTTTTCCTCATTGAGGTTGGAATATATGTTTTATTTTAGTAGGTATTAATAATTCCCATTTTTTCAGTCATCTCATGAATTTTATCTTCTGATCTTTTTGATTAATTTTGCTTTGCTCGTGAATTTTTTCCTAAACTCGTTCAACTTCATCATTTATTGAAATAGTTGCCTTTTGTTTATCTCACTTGATATAATGAATATAAAATAAATGTTTGGATAAACTACTGGTGTCACAGCTGATGAAGGTAAATTCAGATGGGCTAATAGAAAATGTTTGAGGAAAATATCTATCAAAATCTATCACTGCACCATGATAATTGCATATTTGTGCATTTCTGTATGTATATGCACATATAGACACCCACACATACATATGTGCATGTACTTATACATGACTTTGAAATCTTACCTTTTGCCAGAGAATACAGCCACATAAACTAAAATTATCACAAGATTTAAAGTGGAAGAGACTTGATAAAGAGAATGGTGAAAGGCTGCAGTTAAACTGTTTCCTAGAGGGTGTTACCTCTCAGAGGTATGTAAAGAGATTGCAATTATAGAGACCAAAGGAAGGAAAAAGACCGTTGAATAACAGATCTTTCGTTTATATGTCCATTGGAAGATAATAAGTGGAACATATTCTAGAGTTACAACATGATAAATCAAGATTTTAAACTTCTTCAAATAATCAAATATTTTCTGTTCTTTGAAAATGATTAAGCAAAATAATGTACCTGTGCCTGGAGAGATGACAGAGCAAAATGAAGCTGAGAAGGAGGTAGGACAAAGATAACTCAGAGATTGTCTTTCTTTTTCTCTTAAGTTGAGACTACTACTAATTTTTTGATTGTTGTAATTAAATTTACATTACAAGTTAGTCTCCCACACAAAATTTTTACACATACATTGTTATGAGACCTTAATTGCTCACCCCATTCTGTGACAGCACATTCCACCTTTCTGCCCCTGATTCCTCATGAACGCTCAGTCAGCTCCTAACTCTCTCTGCCTTCCCGTCTCATCTCTGGACAGAAGCTGCCCCTTTGGTCTCTTGTATCTGTTTGACTAAGAGGCACATTCTTCACCAGTATCACTTTATGTTCCACAGTCCAGTCCAATCCCTGTCTGAAGAGTTGGCCTTGCAAATTGTTTTAGTTCTGGGCTGATAGAGAGTCCAGGGACCATGCTTTCTGGGGCACCTCCAGTCTCAGTTAGACCATTAAGTCTGGTCTTTTTACTAGAATTTGAGTTCTGCACCCCACCTTTCTCCTGCTCCATCCGGGACTCCCTGTGGTGTTCCTTGTCAGGACGTTCATTGGTGGTAGCTGGGGACCATCTAGTTCTTCTGGTCTCAGGCTGATGAAGTCTCTGGTTTATGTGGCCCATTCTTTCTCTTGGGCTAATACTTTCCTTGTGTCTTTGGTGTTCTTCGTTCTCCTTTACTCCAAGTGGTTGAGACTAATTGATGCATCTTAGATGGCCGCTTGCAAGCTTTTAAGACCCCAGATGCCACGCACCAAAGTAGAATGCAGAACATTTTCTTAATAAGTTGTGACTGCTAATAATTTATATGGTCAAACTGCTTCCTGGGTGGATGTGGGCCATCAACTGGCATGGTGTGTGGCGAGTGTATTTTAATTTCAACATCTTAAGTGAAACATCCATTTGGAACTCTACGACAGGCAAGAACTGGGTAGATCTAAGTTAGAAATGATCAGTTAGGTGGAGGGTTAGGTTGCAAGTATAGATTTTTAAGCCATCAGTTTCAAGTAATAATTCTTTTTATATGGATAATGTTCCTTTGAAAGAAACAGTAAAAAAAATAGAAGATAGGGAAAAAAAAAGAGTGATGTGAAATATTATATATAAAGATTTTAGACATAATGGAAATAAATGCAAACTGGAGATATTTAATATATTTAGTTTACATCTAGCTTTCCTCTAAGCCATATGAATGTGCCTAACTGAACACTAAATATGCAAAATCTCATACAGACTCTTATTTGAGGAAGTAAGGAGTCTGCTAGGAAATAATCTATATTGAGGGTAGAATTTAGTTTAAAGAAAGTATACTAGCAACACAGAGAAGACGTAAATTTGAGTTTACCAGGATTATTTTACTCAAATTTTCTCTGTATGTTCATGCCTATAGGACATAGGTTTAGGTACAATGGGACAGGAGTATCTGTTCAGCAACTCTTTTCTAGAAGAACTCCCCATGTTTACCATCTACATATTATCCACAGGCATTATCATAGTAGGATAGTGTGATCCTACACTATGAACCCATGTAATTTGCCCAGAGGTAGAAACAATGACAAACTTGATCCAATACTATCTCTTGATGCCCTGGCCAGAATTCATTAGAGATGGGAAGATGGCTCAAGTGTGCCAATGACTACCTTGTTTAAGATTTTAAAATGAAGTATGAGAAAAGCTTGAGGCCAGTTTCCCTATAGTGTCTAGGGCTTGAAGATACACATGTCAGGGTGTTTATCAGCAGGGATATTCCACTACATGAAGAAACTAGGTCTGCAGTGATAAACTAGAAAGGTACAACCAACAGAAAAATTAAAATATTAGACAAATAGAAAGACTTGATTACATTAGAATTCCTGTTGCTTCTTGAATTCAATAACACTTGCATTCTTACCTTTTCCTATGGCTTTACTACTCATTCCATGCCGCATGTGCATGAACAAATGAATTGTCTTTTATTTAGGTCTCTTGCATGTGAATGGTTTTAGCTAAAAATCAAATGAAGCAAAAAATAAAGATAAAGAAACAAAGCTATGACAATGATAGTAAAAGCATCAACTACATTACTGACAAAAACATTGATATTAATGACAATTTGTATTCTCCAACCTCACAAAAGCATCCTGGTCTTTGGAATCTTCATTAGCAAGCAACATCAACAGTTGAATTACTACCTTTGGGCAGGTAACTACATTGGTAGAAGTGTCTTCATTAGATAAGCATACTGGGAGTAGATGCTCTCAGGAGAAACATTAGCATTGCAGATATCAGAAATTTACTTTATAGAAAACCTTGAGTATGGAGAAGCCACATCAGCAACAATATCTTTAGCAATATTGGTAAAGAAGCAACAGTAATTATGGGTTTACAATTAGAGATTTTTTTTTTCTAAGATATGATGCGTATACCTCTAGAAGAACAAGAAAAATATGTTGAATTCCAACTTTCTTTTTAAGAGGACTACTTTTGGATTTCTATTGTGATCCATTCCACTCATCCCCAGCATTATGCAGCATAATAAATATGTCTTACAGTAAGATAGTTAAAATAATTTTAAGCAACAATTGTAGACTTTAAGCAATGTAAGTGACTATTTGGAGGTGAATTAGCATCATATAAATTGAAATTCAAGATTGCCAAATAAAATTGAATACATCCCTACAGGGCAGTGGGTGTCTTGTATATATGGCCTTTCTGGTCTTGAGTTTATAGTTCTGCCAAGACGATTTGCAAGGCCACAATCTTGCAAAGGGATTGGACAGTTTACTATGCAAATAAGGTGCAGAAAACCCTTGCAAGGATTGTTCACTTACTATGCAAATTAAGTGAATGTGGCCTACCAAGATGATTAGTCATTTACTGGTTTAGCTGGGAGCAGTAGGTTTATGGAAGAGCCAATTCCACAGAGTTTGAGGGGGACCTCAGTACCATGAAGAAGAATTTGGAGTGGATCATATCCTTTGGACCCGGGGTCCCTATGCTGAGAAACTCCCAGACACAGAAGACAAAGAGAGCTGTACACTGGAGACAGTGTGAGACAGGAAGAGACGGCACAAGATGGCACAAGACAGAGGTAGGAGTATGAGCAGTGCGAATCAGATCAGCATGAGACAATTACTGTGGGCTTTCTGGCCCATGGCGTCAGAGATCTTAGCTCCTTCAAGTGAGAGTCTTGTTGATGGAGTGGGATGACTCAGGAGAGTTAAAGAGCTGTAACAATTGCTCAACCAGGGCAGAAATCAAGAGGAGGCTAGCCTGGCCAAGAGAAGGGCCTGCTAGCTGACTAACAGGAGGTTATCCCAGCCCAGAAGTTCGGCCGACCTCTAGCAATGGCCAAGAAGGAGCTGAGAGCTGTCTTGGTTGGAAGTGTCCTGATTGACAAGCTGTGTGTCCTGTTTCCTGACTTGTATCCTATTACCTCCAAGTTGATCCTGATCCTGAGTTGTAGTCTATTACATCCCTTAAAAAAAAAAAAAAAAACACGTAATCATGAGTATGGTCTGTGAGTTCTGCGTGGCCACTGCAACAAATTATCAAACTCAGGAGAAGAGTAGACAGTGTTATGGGGAGGATAGCTTGTGTCAGAATAGGTTAAAAAAAAAAAAAAAAATTAGAGAGTGGAGATATATCTGATCTTCCCCTCATAGGAATCAGCTTTGAGCTGATCTTGATTCTCATCTCTCCTTGTGAAAGTAGACAAGGTCTGATGCTTGTAGTAGATCACAACCCCATTTAGGAAGATTGATGGCATGTTTTCCTGAAGCATGATTTTAGAAAAGAAAATAATTATTTTCAAGTAGTACATAATCCCTAGTAGTTTGAATCAAACTTGCTATTTTTCTCCAAAAAATATTACAATTAATTTTCAAAAAATAATATTAATTATGCAATTCTCTAGCTATTTCCCAAAATAATATATTTAGTGAAATAAACAACTATGTCAAATATAGAAGCAAACTAAATAAAGAGAATAAAATTATTATTTAGTTGGAAACATTATCTCAAGATACTTATTGATTTCTATGACGTTAGAAATTAAATTTAAAGATCTATTTATTTTTTTAACATGCAGAGGAGAGAAAGAAAGAATAAAATCGTCAGCATTCATCTAAGTTTCTCCTTGATCGAAGTTAAAAAACTGATTTATTATACTCAGTTAAAATGCTTTGGCTTTTTATCTCAATATTTTTGACAGCCTGGAAGTAGTACCTTGTTTGTCTAGAAAGTGAAAAAATATATATATGTACATATTGCTTCATAAATTTTTTTGTTTATTCTTTAAGGTGATAAAAATACACTTAAAGGGGAAACTGTATATAAATTCCGATCTTCGTTTAGTATAACTAAACCAAAACCTAATTTCATGCCTTGTTGTTGTAAACAATTATAATACATTCTTTTATAAATTACCGTTATAGACCATAGAATGCATACTTCCCTTGAAAAGGCTGATGAAAATTATGTATATGCCAATACATAATCATTACTAAAGTATATTTAACGAAAATAAATAAATTGCAAGGGAATGTGTATGCAGTTGTAAAAAATATACAAATATGTATGTAGGTACATGTGTGGAAAATATCTAGAAACAGACATCAGAACTTAGTGACAGCGATTACCTTTGGAGAGTGGGACAGGAGTAGACCAAACATCTACTTTATATTTTTACTGTTATGTATTTTGAAATATCATATACCTATAAAGAGTAAACCAAAAACATATGGCTCAGCAATTTATCACAAGGCTAACACCTGTGTGTAACCAGCACTCAGATTAGGAAATAGATGGTGGCTAGCGTGTAGGGTACTGGCAAGTGCCCCTACCCATTTAGGTGAGGGGCCTAGGAGCTTAAACTTCTTTATCACCCTGGTATATCTGCCTCTGCTCCTAACCCTTTCTTGTGTCTTGGGGCTTCTATATTTCCTGTATGTCAGATTCTAACCACATCTTCCTCTGTAGTTTTTCTCAGAGATTTGTTCCCTGTGCTTAACATGACCCTGCGTTCATCTCAACTCTGTAGCTCTAGGCAAGATATTAGTATTCAATTTTGTATTGAAGAGAAAATTGAATCCATAGGGTGCTTTTCAAACTGCACATATTTGCTGAAAACAATGGATGCAGTCTCTCCTTTGTTTCACTTTTCTAATAAGGATTATTTTACTGATAAGGCTATGTTACTAATGATACTATGCTGTTTAGCCCATGTATTTTGGAGCAGAAAAATAATGTGAGGATCACTGAAATGAAAATTTACTGCATTTAGCCCAGTAAAAAAAAAAACTAAAAAAACTTGGCATCAGTGTGTAAACACTGATGTTTTATTGGCACTAGGAAGGATTCAATAAAAGACTTTAGAGATGTTAAATTTGAATATATAACAAAGATATTAATTAAAGGTAATACATGTAATCCCTGATTTACGACAGGGTTCCGTTCCAATGGCTTTTTCATGTTGGTTCTGACATAAGTTGAATACCTTATTTTTTTTTTATTATCATTGACTTTTATTATCAGTATTTTTATGAATCTGATCTTTATTTGTCTTTGAGGGTTGCATACATTACATATAAATTTACAGATATATTTTAACATTTTATGTTGTACATACTACAAAGAAAACACATAAAAAAATAGGAACATAAGGCAGTTTGTCATAACTTAAATACGTCTTAAGTCAGGGACTGTGTAAGAAACTAAGAATACTAAGAATAATCTATGTTCTGATCAATTTAATGTATCTCATGTCAACTATGGATTGAAACAATCTAGTGATGACATATGTACGTTGAAATTTTGCCCTGGCCCCTAAAATTTTTGAGAATATATAGACTGTAAAGTTGTTTTTATGTATGAACAGTTACCTACATGTACAAATACACAAGTGTTTTGGAAAATTTATATCACCAGAACTGATTTCATAAGGCAATCAGAAATCTCCATGTTACTTCCATTCTAGTTACAGAGAAGAGTTTGGGCATGCACTGTCATGGCTAGGAACGCAATCACAACAAAAGCAGAGAATTGTACTCATTTCATATCTTGTCCAGGCCATCCTATGATCTTCTGCGGATTGTGGGATCCTTGTGCAGGCGGGAATCTGGGGACAACTTAAATCTACATGATAATTAGAAGGGGAACTGACACTAGTCACCTGAATGATGCAAAGCACCACTGATATATATCTGTATGTATATATATATATACACATATAGGCATTATATATATATATATATGCACACACCTACATATGTGTGTGTGTGTATATATATGTATATGTATATATATCAAGAGAAAGAAAGTTAAATAGGTGGGTAGGTAGGCAGACGGACAGACAGATAGATAGATGTTATGAGATCCCTGGGTGGTGAAAATTGTTGATGCACTCAGCTGGCTGCTTACCAAAAGGTTGGCAGTTGGAGTCCCACCAGGGGTGCCTCAGAAGAAAGGTATGATGATTTATTTCCTAAATAACAGACATTGAAAACCTATGGAGCATGGCTCTACTCTGACACATAAAGATTTGTCATGAGTTAGAATAAATATATACATATTATCCCTGTTTGTAATTTTTTCTTTAATTATCCTCATCTGTTCACACAGTTTTGATATTCTTTTGTTTTCTTATTATTTAGACTTAAGTGGTGGGGTAAAGGATCGATTGAGGCTCTCACAATCTCTCCTGTTCTTTTGTGTGTATATATGGATAGAAAAACTTTCCAGGGGATCTGTAATGCAAAGTACAAGGAGTGACTGGCAAGCGAACAATTTATGGTCCATAGCATAACTGGAAATATTAGGGGAAACATGGAGCATGTAGGAATTGTGGTTGAGTGGATGTACAGGACAAATCCTCCTTTTATTATACAGGGGGCTTTGAGAGAAATTTGAGACGAAAACTCTTATAATATTGTTAGAGGAACTCAACTCCTGAGTGGGAGGTGGCATTAATATTTGGTAGTCGATCTCTCCATCTGTCTATAAAAATATTTTGTATTAAGAGAGATGATATTGTAAATTTAAAAATCATTTTCAGGAGTTTAAAATGTTCATTGTAAAGATTTTGATAGTTACTTAAGTTGAAACTGGCTCAATAGTGCTTAAGCGGAAATCACAGGAGCCTAGAAGGTGGAGTAGGCTTCTGCTACTACAAGCCACCAACATGAAATTTAGGGGGCAGAAACAGGCATGGCATCTATTTTCTCAACTAACTACATGAAGCTGCTGTATATAAGGTTGATTCTGAGGCATCCCATCTCATATAGTAAATAATTTAGGAATCATTCAGGGTTTGTCTGTTTTTTTCGTCTTAAGCCGGGTAAAGACGTATTGCAGAGTAAGAACAAAAACCGTGAATTTTTTAAATACCTGTATTTGTAGTACTTTATAAGAGATAACTTACAAACATGGTGAACACTTTGTCAGAATAGTTAGGAACTTCTATAGCCTTAGAATGAAGTTCTTTCCTATATTGTCAGATTTTAACTCTCTTTTGAAAAAGAATTGTGCAAGTTTACAGTAACATTGTGGAAATTTTTTGGTATTTGATACAAGACTTTTAGTGTTCCTGTAAACAATTATACTCATGCATTCACACATGCTGACACACACACACACACACACACACACACGCACGCAGGCACACACACAGTAACTTACACTTTGAACATAGTTTGTAATTGAAGAGACTGGAAAAGAGTATATCCTCCTGAATATTAACATGCACCCAAATTTCATGCCATTTTCATTGTCTTACAGGTAGAAATGATAAGCAAGAAAGCTTGACCCCGTTATCCTTAACCTGACCACGTATGTGTTGCTAACTCTACTATACAGTGCCAAGATTTTATTAACAGAGTTTTTATTCTCATATTACTTGGATTTGATGAATCAGGCTGGATCACATGTGAGCACAGCAAAGGAAAGAATGTGTTTATCACAGATTGCCCAAGCTAACCTTCTAGACTTTCCTGAGTGGAGTCCTTACCAAATAATAGCAATCTAACGCTCATTTTATAGCACCAACTACAAGAGGCAAGAGGGACAGGGATACACACGTGTGCACGTGTATACACACACAAACACACACACACACATACACGCGCACGCACACATACAGAAGACACCAGAGCAGTATTTAGAAAAATGAAGCCAGAAGAAGCAAAGATATCAAAGAAGAAGTTCAATGGAACTCCCAATATGCCACATGCGGTAGTTGCAAGACTATTTAAAGCTACATGTTTCTCCTCCTAGAACTATGAACCAACTGTGAATTTGATTTTGATTATAATGAAGTTCAACACAGGAAGCTCTAAGCTCCCTGTAGAGATCGGAACGTACCATTAAGATTGTCTAAACTCAGTCAACATACATCTATTTATTCTTTTATCCATTCAAAACAATTTATATAATATCAGATGTCTTTCACACCTTTATAAATGCATACATTCTTGATTAAATATATAGTATGTGAAAGCTGCCCTGAAAGCATTGGCAAAAAACAAGTCTCCAGGAATTGATGGAATATCAGTTAAAATGTTTCGTCAAATGGATGCAGCTCTGGAGGTGCTCACTCATCTATGCCAAGAAATTTGGAAGACAGCCACTTGGCCAACCATCTGGAGGAGATCCATATTTGTGCCCATTCTAGAGAAAGGTGATCCAACAGAATGCAGAAACTATCGAAAAATATCATTAATATCATATGCAAATAAAATTTTGCTGAAGATAATTCAAAAAGTTTTAGCAGTACTTTGACAGGGAATTGTCAGCCATTCAAGTCGAATTCAGAAGAAGGCATGGAAGAAAGGATATAATTGCTGATGTCAGATGGATCTTGCCTAAAAGCAAAGAACACCAGAAAGATGTTTACTTACCTTTTATTGACTATGCAAAGGCATTCGACTGTGTGAATAATAACAAATTACGGATAACATTGTTAAGAATGGGAATTCCAGAACACTTAATTGTGCCCATGTGGAGCCTGTAAAGGGAACATGATGCAGTTATTCCAACAGAACAAGAGGATAGTGCTTATTTTAAATTAGGAACAGTGTACATCAGGGTTATATTCTTGCACCATACTAATTCAATATGTATACTGAGGAAATAATCCAAAAACCTAGACTAACGGGAAGAAGAACGTGTCATCAGTGTTGGTGGAAGACTCATTAACAACCTGCGATATGCGGATGATGCAACTTTGTTTGCTGAAAGGTTAGAGGAATTGAAGCACTTACTATGAAGATCAAAGACTACAGCCTTCAGTATGGATTACACCTCAACATAAAGAAAACAAAAATCCTCACAACTGGACCAATAAGCAACATCATGATAAATGGAGAAAAGAATGACATTGTCAAGGATTTCGTTTTACTTGGATCTACAATCAACATCTATGGAATCAGCAGTCAAGAAATTAAATGATACATTGCATTTGGGCAAATATGCTGCAAAAGACCTCTTTAAAGTGTTAAAAAGTGAAGATGTCATTTTGAGGACTAAGGGGTGCCTGACCCAAGCCATGGTATTTTCAATCGCCTCATCTGCATGGGAAAGTTGGAAAATGAATAAAAAAGACAGAAGAAGAATTGATGCATTTGAATTATGGTGTTGGCAAAGAATATCGAACATACCATGGACTGCCGTGAACATACCATTCATTGAATATACTAAATTTTTCTTGGAAGAAGTGTAGGCAGAGTGCTCATTGGAAGTGAGGATGATGTGACTTCATCTCACGTACATCCGACACGTTATCAGGAGGGACCAGTCCCTCAAGAAAGACATTATTCTTGGTAAAGTAGAGGGTCAGTAAAGAAGACGAAGACCGTTGACAAGATGGATTGACAAAGTAGCTGCAACAATGTCCTCCAACAGAGCAATTAGTGTGAGGATGGTACAGGATTGGGCAGTATTTTGTTCTGCTGTACATAGGGTCACTATGAGTGGGAACCAATTTGATGACACCTAACAAAAAATGTGAAATGAACTGAGGATTAGAAATTGATTCTATGTTCAATTATAAAAGATTGAACCAGTAAAGTAGATGAAGCAAGTTAACAGAATACAACAAAAAGCTATTAGTAACTCACAAGTTCACAGTGATATAGATGCGTAGAACTACCTGAATATATTAACACATAAATGTTAGCACTATTGTGTATGATCTGAAATGTAATTAAAATAGCAAAGGAAACTTTGGGTGTTTTGGAAGAGTTCAGTAAAGAATTACCTTTTGAATGACTACTAATGAGTAGAGGGTTTCTTTGGGAGTGATGAAAATATTCTGTAATTAGATTGTGGTGATTGTAGCACACTGTATAATTGAAATGGTGTAGTTTTACAGTACGTGAATAATATCTCTGTAAAGGTATTAATAAACCAAAAACAAGACACTTTCCCCACTCTTTTCCCAGTGTTCAGGGCTTCTAATCAAATTGAGAAACAACAGCGGAGTCAGAAGATGGACCACCAAAAATATTACTGGTGAAAATCATGTGGGGCACCGCAGTTGGAGTAAAAGTTGGTTGAGACTGCTCACTTCCTAACTTAATTCCCTATAATCCACGGCTTGGGGCAACAGAACTGAGGAAATGTTGGATTGAGAAATGAGGTGTTCTTACCCACTGGCAGGAGGTAGGACTAAGAATAAACAAGTGAATATACCTAACGTGCTATCTCAAGATGTTAGCTAGTCACATTTGAGAACTGGTCACCATTGGCAGTAACTTTCTTAACAGTAAACTGAAATTATCACAATGAAGAGGAATAATATTAGGAAAAAGTATGCAGAAGTATGCAGGGGAAACCTGTCCTTATGGAACTTGGAAAACAGACATTGCCTTCTAAACAAAAGAATACCATGAAGCAAATATTCATAGGCAAACAATCATAATTAAAAATAAAACTTTCCTAAATCAAAGATATCACACTCTTCATTTTTACTTTTTTATTCTTTCCTAATTACTCTAAATATGTAATGATATATGGATAAGGACATACGAGAGAAGATAATTTTTTTTCATTTGAATCAATAGGGATCATTTTAATATTTAAAATATGAATGAAAATAGGTAACTGAGAGAATGGCTTTGCAATAATTTAAAATTAAAACAGAAATATTTAAAAGAAATATTTAAGAATAATTATTCAAAATTGAAATTAATTTAAAATTATTAGAGATGTGAAGTCAAACTTGCCCTTAGCAGAATAACTGGATTTAGTAGAAAATAAATTACTAGTGAACATTTTATTGAAGGAAAGTACGTCTATGTGCTAGCTTTAGATAAGTTATGTGAAGTTATTTATTCCATATTTCCACCACTAGTCTGTAAGTTTGTTGTACTGTGAAGGCTTGCATTTGCTGTGATGCCAGAAGCTATGCAGCTGGTATTTCAAACACCAGCAGGGTCACCTATGGTGGACAGATTTCAGAAGAGATTCCAGACTAAGACAAACTGGGAAGAAGGACCTGGCGATCTACTTCTGAAAAAATTGGACAGAGAAAACTTAAAGGTTAGCAGAAGAACTTTGTCTGATATAGTGCTTGAAGATGAGCCTCTTGGATTAGATTAAAAAAAAAAACCTGTTGCCACCGAGTCGATTTTGACTCATAGCGACCCTGTAGGACAGGTTAGAACTGTCCCATAGGGTTTCCAAGGAGCGTCTGGTGGATTTGAACTGCCGACCTTTTGGTTACAACCATAGTTCTTAACCACCACACCACCAGGGTTTCCTCAGATTAGAAGGCACTCAAAATATGACTGGGGAAGAACCTCCTCCTCAAAGCAGAGTTGACTTTGATGATGTGGATAGAGTCAAGCTTTCCGGACCTTCATTTGCTGATGTGACATGACACAAACTAAGAACACCTGCAAACATCCGTTACTAATTGGAACATGGAACATAGGAAGCATGAATCAAGGAAAATTGAAAGTTGTCAAAAATGAAATGAAACACAAAGATCAATATCCTAGGCATTAGTGATCTGAAATGGACTGGTACTAACTATTTTGAATTGGACAATCATATGATCTACCATGCCAGAAATGACAATGCATCTGCTGCCAAAGACCTCTTAAAAGTGTTAAAAAGCAAAGATGTCACTTTGAGGACTATGGTGCACCTGGCCCAAGCCATGATATTTTTAATCTCCTAATATGCATGGGAAAGCTGGAGAGTGAATAAGAGGACCATAGAAGAACTGATGCATTTGAGTCATGGTGTCGATGAAGAACATTGAATATACCATGGACTGTCAGAAGAATGAACAAATCTGTCTTGGAAGAAGTACAGCCAGAATGTTCCTTAGAAGTGAGGAGGGAGAAACTTCATCTCATGTACTTTGGACATGTTACGAGGAGGGACCAGTCCCTGGAGAAGGACATCATGCTTTGTAAAGTAGTGGGTAGTGAAAACGAGGAAGACTCTCAAGAGATTGATTAACACAATGACTGCAACAATGGGCTGAAACATAGCAAAGATGGTGAGGACAACGCAGAACCAGTGTTTTGTTGTGTTGTACATAGGGTTGCTATGAGTTGGAACCAATTCTGTGTCACCTAGCAACAACATTCAACGTTTAAAGTAAGTGTTCATGTTTGCCCCTAATTTAGGCGGACTTTCTTTATTTCAGAGAAGATATAGAATAAAACTTTGAGAACGAAACCTTCCCTAGAATAGGCAACCGTAGCCATTTACTGAAAATGTTTCAACGAGCACAAAATAGTTCAAATAAAATAGACAATAAAAAAATGATGTTATCACACTAGGAATGCTTACTTACATCTCCTGTATAAATAAAATGACTAAAGCAAGTGAAAAATCATCCATTTCGTAATCAAATGGGAATATTTGCTTTGGAAAAAAAAAAATGTTACCCTGACTTTATGCACTTTATGTTTGCCAGCTAGACTTATACCAGCAATCAAATCATTTTACTTTCTGAGTACACGGATATGCTATCAAATGGAAAATATTTCATCTTAAAGGCTGAAGTCAAAGTTTTTAGTTAAATCATTCTCCATAGAAACATAGTAAATTATTGCAAAGTCATAACTTTATCTGATGGTGAAGCATAAAAAGAATTGCATCTCTGTCATTTGCAGGAATACACTGCTGTACTGCCAGATTAACTTGACATGGTCAGTATTTACAAAATATGTTATTAAAAGGGGAAAGCTTTTTTAATGTTGTGGTAGTAATAAACAGAGCAACTAAATTTAAATTGTGAATTAAGAATTTGTCTTTGGAAATTGCTTTTTCAAATTTCATTTCATATTTTTGTCCATCCAGACGTATTTCCGTCCATCCAGACATATTTCCAATTATGGATTCCATTATGTTTATAAAACTTGTTTAAGATTAATTCAGACTCATTTTTTTTATTTTCATTTTCTTAGGTATACTCACGGAGTTGTGTAACCATTCACCTTATCTAATCCCAGAATAATTTCATCTCCTTCCCCAAAAAAACAAAAGAACATGTCCCTTAAAGACACTACATACACCTCCCTTCCCCTAGCTTCTGGCAACACTAATATACTTCATATTTCTATGAATTTGCTTAGTCTGGACCTTTCACAGGAATGAAATAATAAAATATTTGGCCTTCTTGCTTGTCTTCTTTCACTTCAACAAAATATTTTCAAGATTCATTCATGTTGTAGCATGTATCACAGTGCTGTATTCCTTTTTATTGCTAAATAATAGTCCATTGATGGATATATTGATTTTTAAAAATCATTCATTAATTGCTGAGCATTTGGGTTATTTCCACATTTTGCCTATTATGAATAATGATGCTATAAACATTTGCGTACACCTTTTTATGTGGATATGCATTTGCATTTCTCTTGTCATATACCTAGGAATAGAACTTCTGCTTTAAGTATATGTTCAACAATTCAAGTGACTGCCGAACAGTTCTTCCAAAGTAGCTGCACCATTTTACATTCCCATCAGCAGTGTATGAGAGTTCCAACTTCCCCACATTGTCACCAACACTTGTTACTATCTTACTCTGATTATAGTCATCTGAGTGATCTAAAGTCATATCTTTTTGTGGTTTTAATTTGCATTTGCCTAATGACTAATGATGTTGAACATCTTTTCATATACTTACTGTTTATTTTTATATCTTCTTTGGAGAGACGTCTATTTGGCCATTTTTGTTTTTAAGTTAGATTATTTGTCTTTTTGTAGTTGAGTTTTTTATATATGTTGGGCCAAGTGTTTTATCATATATATGATTTGCCAATATTTTCTACCATTCTGTGAGTTTTCTTTTCTTTCATGGTGTCCTAGGAAAGTACAATAGCTTTTAATTTTGATGAGGATAAATTTGTCCATTTTTTTTTCTTTTGTTGATTGTGCTTTGGAGATTGTATATATACATAACATTGTTTATGTAAAACATTGTTTAATTTAAGGCCTCAAGGATTTACTCTTATGTTTTCTTCTAAGACTTTTTATAGTTTTAGTTCTTATATTTATGTGTATTGGAAATTTTAAATGAGTTTTTTATATGATATGAAGTAGAAATTCATTTTCATGATTTTCCATGAAAATATGCAGTTTTCCCAGCACCATTTGTTGAAATTATTATTATTTTTTTTCCTCCGTTGAATGGACTTGGCACCTTTGTCAAAAAGCAATTGGCCATAGGTTTGTGGGTTAGAACATAAGTATAGTTGAAGTATAATGATTTATTTCTGAGTTCTCAATTCTATTCCAGTACCTGTAAGTTTATCCTTATTATAGTAACACACTGTCTTGATTATTGTAGCTTTGTTGTAAATTTTGGATTTGGAAAATGTGAATCCTCCAACTTTGTTCTACTTTCCAAGATTGTTTTCACTATTCTGGGTCCATTGCATTTCATAAAAAAAAAAAATTAGAATCATTAATTTTTGAAAAAAAAAATCCAGCTGGAATTTTGTTAAATTAGATAACTTTGAATTTGTATATCATCTAGAAAATATTACAACTTAGCTATATTATTTTGATCTATAAGCATATGATTCATTCCATTTAATTTGGTTTCCTTTAATTTCCTTAGCTATGTTTTGTACTTTTCAGAGTACAAGACTTGTATTTCTTTTTCAAAAATTTATTCTTAAGTATTTCATTATTTTGGATGCTGTTGCTAATAAATTTTTAATTTAATTTTAAGATTGTTAAACTAGGTGGCTGTGAGTTGGAATTGACTCGATTCAATGGGAATAAGTTTGGTTTTGGTTTTATCCTGCATCCATGCTGTACTTGTTTATTTGTGTATATATATTATATATATATATATATATATATATTATTTATATATATATTATTTATATATATTATATATAAAAATTGGTGTATTAGCATTTTGTATATGCAAGATCATATTATCTGTGAAGAGAGACAGTTTTAATTTTTGTTTTCTGATATGGATGTTTTTAATTTCATTTACTTGAATAATTGACCTGGACAGCATCTTCAGTAAAATGTTTAATAGAAATGGCAAGAGCAAACAACCCTATCTTGTTCCTGATCTTAGGAGGAAAGCATCAAGTCTTTAACCATTAAGTATGACGTAAGCTGTGGATAATTTAGTAGAGGGCCTTTATCAGAGTGAGGACACTTTCTTCTACATCTAGTTTGCTGAATATTCATTTATCATAAAAGATAGCTGGATTTTTTTCAAATTTTTCAGCATCTATTGAGGTGACCATATGTTTTATGCAATTTATTCAACTACGGTGGTGTATGAGGAGCCCTGGTGGTGCAGTGGTTAAGAGCTACAACTGCTAACCAAAAGTTCGGCAGTTTAAATCCACCAGTCACTCCTTGGAAACCCTATGGGGCAGTTCTACTCTGTCCTACAGGGTTGTTACC
Source organism: Dugong dugon (assembly GCA_030035585.1). Classification (NCBI taxonomy): domain Eukaryota; kingdom Metazoa; phylum Chordata; class Mammalia; order Sirenia; family Dugongidae; genus Dugong; species Dugong dugon. The sequence goes on along the minus strand of CM057460.1, from coordinate 34,131,296 downwards.
AGTTGGAATGGACTTGATGGAAACAGGATGTTTTTTGCTTTCTTTCTTTTTTTTTTTTTTTAATGGTGTATTATATTGACTAAGGAGCCCTGATGCACAGTGGGTAAGCTCTCTACTGTAACCGACAAGTTGGCAGTTAAAAAAGTCATTATGAGTTGAATAGACTGGATGGCACCCAACAACTTTACATTGACTGATTTTCACAAGTTTAAACAATTTTGCATTCCTGAAAAAATTTCTACTGGATAATGAGTATAATTCATTCTAATTTATAGCTAGTCTGGGTTTGATAATATTTTGTTGAGGATTTTTGTATCTATAATCATAAGGTAAATTGATTTGCAGTGTTATCATCTTGTCACATCTTCCTATTTTTGTTATCAGGGTAATACTTGCATCATAGAATGAGTTGCAATGTGTTCCCTCCTTTATTATTGTAAAGAATAGTTTGTAATTGCTATTCTTTAAAAGTAAGGCAGAATTCATGAGTAAAGCTATCAGGGCTGGGCTTCTTGTTATGAGACTCTTTTTTTTGGTTACTATTCCAACCTCTTTATTTCTTATGGATTTATTAAGACTCAGCTTTAGTAGATTATTTCTCTATACAGATTTTTTTTCATTTTTCATCCATATTTTCTAATGTGTTGTCGTAAAAATAATTGCTTGTACCCCCCAAAAAATCCTTTGCTGTCACATCGATTCCAACTCATAGCGACCCTATGGGACAGAGTAGAACTGCCCCATAGGGTTTCCAAGGAGCAGCTAGTGGATTCAGAGTGTGGACATTTTGGTTAGCAGCGAATGCTTAAACACTGTGCCAACAAGGCCCCAGTCATTCATAGTATTCCCTTAATTATTTTTTATTTCTGTTATGTCACTAATGATGTCCCTTCTTTCTTTTCTAATTTTGATAATTGGAGTGTCCTCATTCTCTGAGCGCTGGTGGCATGGTCGTTAAGAGCTTGGCTGCTAACCAAAAGGTCAACAGTTTAAATCCACCAGCTGCTCCTTGGAAACCCTACAGGACAGTTCTACTCTGTCCTACAGGGTCGCTATGAGTCGGAATCGACTCCATGGCAATGAGTTTGTTTTTGGTTTTCTCTCTGTTACTTTGGCTAAAGTTTTGACAGTTTTGTTCATATTTTCAAAGTATACCTTTTGGTTTCATTGATTTTCATTCTTGTGTTTTTATTCTCTATTCACTAATTTCCACTTTAGATCTTATATTTTCTTCCTTGGGTATGATTTTCCTTGGTTATAGTTTGCTCTTTTTCTAATTTATTAAAGTGGGAAGTTAGGCTAGTTATACAAACTAGTTCTTCTTTTGTAATATACGTGTTTATAGCTACAAATTTCTCTCTAAGCACACCTTTAGCTGGATCCAGTAGGTTTTGGGTTTTTTTTTTTTCCATTCAACTCAAAGTTTTGTTTTGTTTTCCTAATTTCCCTTGTGATTTATTCTTTGACCTAGTGATTATTTAAGAGCTTACGGTTCAATTTCCACATATTTATGACTTTTGCAAAATTTCATGTTATTGCTTTATATATTCAATCAGTTATGCTGTAAGAACATACTTCCTATGATTTAAATCTTTGAAAATTTGTGTCTTGTTTTATTATTAAATATGATCTGTCCTAGAGAATGCTTTATGTGCATTTGAGAAGAATATGTATTCTTCTGTTGTTGGATGGGATGTTTTATTTATATATTGTAGGTCAGGATGGTGTATACTGTTATTCAAGTCTTCCATTTCCATCTTGATCATCTGCCTAGCTGTTCTATCTATTATTGAAAGTGGAGTAATTTATTCTCACACTATTAGTTTTGAATTGTCTATTTCTCTCATCAATTTGTCACTTTTTGTTTAATGTATTTTGGGTTTCTACTGTTAGGTGCATGTAAGTTTATAATGGTTCTGTCATCCTGATTAACTATTTTATCATTATAAAATATTTCTTCTTTAACTCTAGTAATAAATTGTGCTTTAAAATGTATTTTGTCTGATATTATTATAGCCACTCCAGCTCTCTTCCAGATGATGTTTTCATGGTATATATTTTTCCATTATTTAACTATAATCTTATTTGTATCTTTGAATCTAAAATGTGTCTCTTGTGGACAGCATATAATTGGATCATGTTTTCTTTAAAAAATTTAGTCTGCCAGTTTTTGCCTTTTGATTGAATTGTTTAATCCAATTGTATTCAATGTAATTGCTGATAAGGCAGGATATATCTGACATTTTGTGATTTTCTATGTTTTTGTCCCTGTATTCCTCCCTTATTTTCTTATTTTGTGTGTGTGTGTGTATATATATATATACATATGTATATATACAGAATATATATAGAATATATGTATATATTCTAGTAAACAATTTTAATTCTTGTGTTTCTTCTTTTATTTTTCTGAGTTTTTTTTCTTAGTGGTTGTCAAGGGGATTAAAATTAATATCTTAATTTAAAACAATATTATTCAGATTAATTCCAATATAATTTCAAGTGTATACACAATATCTGCTGTACTATAGCTCTGTTTCCTTCTCCTTCCTTTATGCTATTACCACCATACAAATTACATATTTATACACAATAAGCTTATAAACACAGTTTTATAATTACAGTCAAGTGCCACATAACATCCATTCAGGCAATGTCCAACCACGTATACATTTGTGGTCCCAATCCCCTTTAAGCCTATTATATTAAAAATTTGAGGTACATACAATGGCTCCTAATAACACACAGGCTTTACTTTGCAACATGCTTCAAAACGTTATTATTATTATTACTGTATTATTATGCTAAAGATGTTTTAGGGTATCTGAAACTGTTTCTTTAATGTTTTTTATGCATAGAAATGTACTCCGTATACTACATACTAAGACAAACATTTGACTAACTGACATTAGCTAAGAACGGTATCTAACTGTTCCAGCTTATGTACAAATTCGACTTAAGGACAGACTTAGGAAAGGAACTAGTTCATAATCTGGTTACTGCCTGTATATAATATGTTGTTTGCACAGTGTCCAAATCACATAACATCCTATTTCACGGAACATATAGTGGACATTAAACAATGCATGACTGTATTGCTTTGTACAAGTTTCTTTTAAATCAGATAGGAGAAAACAAAAATATATTCATACTGTCTTTTATATTTGCCTACACAGTTACCTTTATCAGGTTTTTTTTTTTTTAACCAAGTGAATTTTAATTACTATTTAGTGTCCTTTCATTTCAGTTGTGACAACTCTCTTTACTTTTTACGATTTTTTTTTTAATCTATGAATGTCTTAATTTCTTCTTATTTTCCTGAAGGATAACGTTTCTGGATATCTTTGTTGACAGTTTTCTTTTTTTTCCCCCCTTTGTTTCAGTTCATTGAATATGTCATCTCCCTGCTTCTTAGCCTCCATGGTTCCTGAAGAGAATTCAGTTGATAATCTTACTGAGAATCCCTTGCATGTGATGAGTAGGTTTTCTCTTGCTGTTTTCAAGATTTCCTCTTTGCATCTGGATTTTGATAATTTGACTATGATGTGTCTAGATATGGATTTTTTTGAAGTTTATCTTGCTTGGAGCTTGTTTAAGCTCTTAGATGTGCAGGTTAATGTTCTTCATCAAATTTGGGATGCTTTGGCCATTATTTTGTTAAATATCCTTTTTGTCCCTTTCTCTCTCTCCTATTCTCCTGGGGCTACCATTATACATATTTTAGTAGGCTTAGTGGTGACTCACATGTCCCTGAGGTCCTATTTATTTTCTTTATTCTTTTTCCTGTCTGTTCCTCATATTGAAAAAATTTTAATTGATCTGTCTTTAAGTTTTCTGATTATTTAATTTGCAAGTTAAAATCTGTTCATGAGAACCTCTAGTGATTTATTATTTCAATTACTGTATTTTCACCTTGAGATTTTCTATTTGGTTCTTTTTCATAATCTGTCTTTCTATTGCTATTCTCTATTTGGAAGGACATTATAGTCATACTTTAATTCTTTAGACATAGTTTGCTTTAATTCTTTGAACTTTTTTGCAAAAGCTGATATGATATCTTTGACTAGTTAGTCCAATGTCTGGACTTCCTCCATAACATTTTTATTGCTTGAATTTTTTCCTGTATATGAGCCAATTTTTTCTGTCTCTTTATATTTTTTAGCTATTTTTCCTTGCAAACTGGACATTTTAATTATCATAATGTAGCAACTCTGAAAATCAGATCGCTCCTCAGTGTTTGTTGTTCTTTTTCTTTATGCTTATTATATTTTTTTATTGAAGCATTGTCATTTTAAATGTGGCAACACTGAAAATCATTCCTCCCCCCTCCTCAGCGTATCTTGTTACTGTTACTGCTTTTTTTTTTTTTAATTGTTCCTGTTTATTTAATGACTTTCCTGGACTAATTCTGTAAATTCTGTATTCTTTGACATGTGTGGCCTCTGAAGTCTGTTTGGTTCACTTAGACATCAGCTAAGAGATTTCCTTAAATGACTTGAGCCAATAAATTTCCCAGTCTTTTCCAAGGAGGTGTGTGTGTGTGTGTGTGTGTGCGTGCACGTTTAGGCATCTTTTTAATGTTCCATCTGGCAATTTATACATCTTCCATAGCCTTCCCTTCCTGTTTGCACATGGCTTCAAGGTCAGCCAGAGGTGAGAGTTTAGTATCTCATTAGGTCTTTCCTCAGCATGGGAATGTATGGAGCTTTGCACATATGTGTGGCGTTCCATTTTCAGAGGAGTATGTAGGAGGTTTTCAGTGTGCCCTATGGATACCTCATTCCTCAGTTTTTCCTTTTAAACATGTTTGCCACACTTTAGTTTGCCCAAATTATTATCACAACCTCAAGCAGCTGCATTGTTAAACAATTGTCATTGCTTGTTTTGACAAATGCCATGAACATAGTGCTGTTTGCACAGAGCTGAAGTCTTTGTCAGGTCAAACAGAGACAAGCCCTGAAAATAGAGCTTTTCAACAAGCTGTCAGACAGGCTCAGCAGTGACAATTTATTGGGTTTTGGCATTTTTGGTAACTCAAATTTGTTCTGCCCCTTCGGTGGCTGCCAGACTTCTGGTTTTCACAGTAATAGTAGTTGTGAAAATTGTTCTGTTGTTGTTGTTCAAGGTTGTTGTGGATCTGGGGTTAAAAGGACTGGATGAAAGCAAGTTAAAATACTACAAAGCTTTCTTTTCTTACCTAGATTCAGACATTTTTCTTGAATAAACACTCTTTTGATTATTGCAAGCCTTTGATTAATTTTAAGAGTTCTGAAAAAGTTATTTTGACATTTTTCTCCCCAGCATGCTTATTGCTTTTATGGAGGGCTGAATTTTTGAATGTCCTTACTCTTCCCTTCTGAAAGTACCCTCTAGATTCTATTTTTAATGGATTTTTGTTTTCTGTTAACTGATTAACGGGTACTAAGTGGCAGTGTTTTAGGATGTTACATGTGATAGATTAACAATGCATACTGCCTAGTCCATTTGCTCTCCTATGCTTCCCAGCTACCCTAAATAACCATGTGACTAGTTCTAATAGATGAAATGTGAGCATAATTCACATTTTACCTTGAGTTGCCATGGACATTTATAAGAGAGATAATTTTGAAGTAGCGGTAGAGGAGTTACCAGTTATTTCTGAAACTAGTTAAAATGGAAGACATACATGCCATGGACATATGGCACATTAGGCTGAATGTGGCAGTGTGCTTTGCAGAAGAAATACTTCCTTTCCCTAGATTCTTAGCTGGATCTGAAGAGTTTAAGTTCATATTCTGTTATTCCAGAATCAAAACTGCAAATACTTTTATACAATTATATATAAGACTTTAAAACTTGCTCTTGGATGTCAAGTAGCTAAAGCAAAAGGAAGAAATGATGAAGTAAAAGAGCTGAAGAGAAGACTTCAAAGGGCAGCTGAGAAGACAAAGTATTATAATGACATGTGCAAAGACCTGGGGTTAGAAAACCAAACAAGAAGAACATGCTTGGCATTCCTCAAGCTGAAAGAACTGAAGAAAAAATTCAAGCCTCGAGTTGCAGTAGTGAAGGATTCTAAGGGGAAAATATTAAAAGACACAGGAAGCATCCAAAGAAGAAGGAAGGAAAACACAGAGTCACTATACCAAAAATAATTGGTTAATGTTCAACCATTTCAAGAGGTAGCATGTGATAAGGAACCAGTGGTGCTGAAGGAAGAAGTCCAAGATGCACTGAAGGCATTGGCGAAAAACATGGCTCCAGGAATTGACAGAGTACAGAGATGCTTCAATAAACAGATGCAGCACTGGAAGTGCTCACTTGCCTATGCTGAAAAATCTGGGAGACAGTTACCTGCCAACTGGAAGAGATCCATATTTATGCCTATTCCAAAGAAAGGTCATCCATCCAAATGCAGAAGTTATCAAACTATACCATGAATATCACATGCAAGTAAAATTTTGCTGAAGATCATTCAAAAGCAGCTGCAGCAGTATATGAACAGAGAACTGCCAGAAATTCAAGCCAGATTCAGAAGAAGACATGGAACTAAGGATATAATTGCTGATGTCAGCTGGATCCTGGCTGAAAGCATGGAATACCAGAAAGATGTTCAGCTGTGTTTTATTGACTATGTAAAGGAATTTGACTGTGTGGATCATAATAAATTATGGATAACATTGGGAAGTATGGGAATTTCAGAACACTTATTTGTGCTCATGATGATCCTGTACATAGATCAAGAGGCAGTCGTTCAAATAGAACAAGGGGATACTGTGTGGTTTAAAGTCAGGAAAGGTGTGCGTCAGGGTTGCATTCTTTCACCATATCTAGTCAATCTGTATGCTGAGCAAACAATCTGAGAAGCTGGACTATATGAAGAAGAATGTGCCATCAGGACTGGAGGAAGACTCATTAACCACCTGCATTATGCAGATGACACAACCTTGCTTGCTGAAAGTGAAGAGGACTTGAAGCACTTACTGATGAAGGTCAAAGACCATAGCCTTCAGTACGGATTACAACTCAACATAAAGAAAACAAAAATCCTCATAACTGTACCAATAAGCAACATCATGATAAATGGAGAAAAGATTGAATTTGTCAAGGATTTAATTTTACTTGAATCCACACTCAACACCCATGGAAGCAGCAGTCAAGAAATCAAAAGACACATTGCATTGGGCAGAATTTGTTGCAAAAGACCTCTTTCAAGTGTTGAAAAGCAAAGATGTCACCTTGAAGACTAAGATGCACCTCACCCAAGTCAAGGTGTTTTCAATTACCTTATATGCATGAGGAAACTGGACCATGAATAAGGAAGATTGAAGAAGAACTGAACCCTTGAATTGTGTTGGTGAAGAATAATGAATATACCACGGACTGCCAAAACAACAAACAAACCTGTCTTTGAAGAAGTACAACCAGATTGCTGCTTAGAAGCAAGGATGGCAAGACTACGTCTCACATACTCTAGACATGTTATCAGGAGGGATCAGTCCCCTGAGAAGGAGGTCATGCTTGGTAAAGTAGAGGGCCAGTGAAAAATAGGAAGCCCCTCAACAAGGTGGATTGACACAGTGGCAACAAGGATTGTAAGGGTAGCAAAGTAACAAGGATTGTAAGGATGGTGCAGGACGGGGCAATGTTTCTTTCTCTTGTACATAGGGTCTCTATGAGTTGGAACCAACTCAATCACACCTAACAACAACAGCAATATATAAGAGGATAATTCTTAGAATTGGTTGAACATGTGAGCTTCTCTGTCTAATCCTCACTGCTTAGTTTTCTTCATTACAAATGACTGATCTGAAGGAGCACTTCTCAATATTCATCCACTGAGATTTCCCTGAATCATGTTGTATCCCTCAAGGCAGCCTCATATTAGGAATTTAAGATCTTAGATGCATTAATTGCATCCCACCAAAGGCAGTACAATGTATTCCAAAGTCCGTTTAAGTGATAGCTAGCTCACTTCTAATTAAATATTCCAGAATAGGAAATTCAGTACATGGTGAAATAATCTTTGTAGCTGATGCATCTAATTCTCAGAGTCTTTGTGTTTTATAAACATGCCTGTCTCACTTCTCCACTCTCCTCCCTACTCATAGGCGAATTTCATACTAGACATGGAGTAGACCAGATGTTTTTCACTAGCCTGTGATCATTTTAAATTTTCATTTACTAGCCAACAAATATGTTAATTAATAGAGATTATATTTAGTCTTTATAATATCATTTAATAACAATATTTTCAAAATAAAGTTATTATTTCTGTAAAGAATTTCAACAACCTCACAGGACTAGCAGGATTTTATGATTAGTTTTTAGAATTTTCTCAACTATGTAGAAACTTTAATGCTTTTTCTTTTTCTATTTTTATCACATCATCTACTTTCAAATTCATTTAGGAGTACATTTCTTCATACAAAATTCTTAATATATGTTTCCTGTTAATGTTCTGATTGAATACCCCCAGAATTAATCAGGTCAGTGCAAGATCAATTTCTCCTACCAAGAGTTACAACTAGACTACCATACTTGAAACTTCACTACTCAAAATTCTTATTCACTTAGGACTTAACCTAAATATAAATTCATATATATAGATATATAAAGATTATTATTAGTGAAGTTTTATGGAATATTGTTTATACTTTTATCTGCAGAGTCCCTAACTATAGTATTAACAAACACCCTTCAGTGCAAGATTATGCATCACCAGTCCTAAATCAAGTTTGTTAAGTGACTTAAATATCCCCTCAGCTCTCTATTTCAATGTTACTCTGTCTGACTTCAGAGAAGTGAAATACTAAATGTCAAATAGCCCATCTAATTTTTACTATTTACAAAAAGAATACTGAAATTTAATTTAAATAAAATTACCATACTTCCATATGTTCATCTGAGCATATTTTTAACTACCTACATGAGCCCAGTTAAGCCTTTTTTGATGCTTTATATGGGAAATGATTATAAAGGCCATTTGGTGTTATTAAATTACATGAAAAAAACCTACGTTTCTCTAGTTGATGAATCTCCCCCTTGAGTTTCATTTTATTAAACTATAATTATTAGATCCTCTAATATTCATACAGGGAGAGTCCGTGTCACATTTTAAGCTCAAAACTAAGCAGTAAGATGAAGTGTAATGGGACAGGAGAACTAAAATAGTTATAGGAGTTCCATTTTGAAAGTATCAATCCATTTAATATCCAAAGTTACAGACATCAGAATGAAGTTTGAAAATGTATGCTTTGTCATGCATATTGAGGTTGTCTCTCTAAACTTTTACCATCAATTTTCAAACTTTGAAAATACATTTCCTATTTTTTTATGTTAAAAATTAGTTACCTTAAAATACTATGACTTTTTTTTTTTTTTTTTTTTTTGGTAGCATTTTGAAGTGTTCGGAAACTGATGTTACTTCATGTTATATATAATTTAGCAATGGACCTGTTACATAACATTAAAATATCTATTTTAGTTATCTAGTGCTGCTACAACAGAAATACAACAAGTGGATGGCTTTAACAAAGAGAAATTTATTATTTTACAGTCTAGTAGGCTAGAAGTCCAAATTCAAGGTGCAACCTCCAGGGAAAAGCTTTCTCTTTCTATGGGCTCTGGGTAAAGCTCCTTGTCATCAATCTTCCCCTGCTCTAGGAGCTACTCAGTGCAGGGACCCTGGGTCAAAAGGGCTCCTGGCTCTACTTTCTTGGTGGTATGAGGTCCCCATGTCTCTCTGCTCATTTCTTTCTTTTATATCTTAAAAGAGATTGGTTTAAGACTCAATCTAATTTTGTAGATTGAGTCCTGCCTCATTAACATAACTGCTGCTAATCTAACTCATTAACATCATACAGATAAGATTTACAGCACATAGAAAAATCACATCAGATGGCAAAATGGTGGACAATCACACAGTACTGGGAATCATGGCCTAGCCAAGTTGACAGATATTTTGGGGAGACATAATTCAATCCATGACAGTACCCTAATCACTATACCCAGGATGATAAGGAATGGTGTCATCAAGACCACAGACATGTTATCAGGAGGGACCAGTCCCTGGAGAGGGACTTCATGCTTCATAAAGCAGGTCAGTGAAAAAAAAGAGAGACCCAAATGATATGGATTGACACAGAGGCTGCAACAATGGGCTCAAACATAGGAATGATTGTGAGGCTCATGCAGGACCAGGCAGTGTTTCATTCTGTTGTACGTAGGGTTGCTATGAGTCGGAACAACTTGGCACCACCTAACAACAACAACAAGTCTTAGTCAATTGATTATTCTAGTTTTAAGATGTGGAAATTGCACCCAGAGTCATCTGGGACTGTCAGTAGTTCATGAGCAATAAAATCACAGAGAGAAAATAAGGAAGTGAGAATTTCTTAATGGAAACATGCACACACGCTCAAAAATCCTCACGTACTTCTTGCTGTGCCAATTTTATTATATAGATGATTATAGTGATAGGAAAAAAAAAGAAAACTCAACTTAAGATAGTCCACTACCTTCTCTCAAAATGGAAGTGGATATCAGGGGATTGATAAATTTTTTGTTCAGGCCTCAAATATGAAGAGAGAATACTGTTATGACAAACATTTAAAAAATCAACATATTGCAAATGGGATTGCCATTGAAAATTTGAAAACAAATTAAGCTTGATGTCTACTGTTTAGAAACTTTAAGACCTTCTAAAAATTGTTGATGTCCAGATCCTGTGCTACTTGAACTGAACAGTGAACTTCTAACAGTATCATGGAATCGTTGTAGCTATACGATACTTCAATATATTTAAGAATTTGTCATTTATAGTTAATATAACCAATGAATGATTGATAAAATATTTAATATTATAAAATATCCCAATAATGGATCCCAGTATCTAATATTACTCTATTTTTTGAAAAGAAGGAGATGCTTTAATAATTACTGTACTAAATTTGTCCCTGTCCTTTATTGTTTAAAAAATAACTTTAGATTTTCATCATGTGGTTAAAGAAGTATGTCTCCTATTTAATGTAGTAACTGCAATTTAATATATTTACTATTCTTGGTCATATTTCATTTTCATTGAAATATCCAGTTTGTATTTCATTGATATTCTTTGTATTTATGTATTTTCCTGACTTTTTATTTCAAATTCATCTAACAGGAATTGTAAATGTTCAGAGACTGTACAATGATAATTTACAGCTGTATACTTGAGCCAAATTTTAAGAGGTGGTGAGATGGCCACAGATTTCAATATACAAGTGGGGAAAAAAAATGTCTCTTAAACTCTACTAGCACTTACACTTTAGTGCTCTTGGCTTAAAGGAGCCCTGGTGGCATAGTGGTTAACTGCTCTGCTGCTAACCTTAAGGACAGAGGTTTGAACCCACCAGCCACTCCATGACAGAAAGATGTGGCAGTCAGCTTTCATAAAGATTAAAGCCTTGAAACTCTATGAGGCGGTTCTACTCTGTCCTGTAGGGCTGCTATGAGTTGGAATCAAATTGACAGCAATGTTTTCTTTTTATACTTGACATGGACAAGGAAGAAAACAAATGAAATGGAAAGAGACTATTGGGTGGACCTTGCGTAATTCTGACTTTCACATGTTCTCTTCAGTACAATTTGAATACTGGAAAATTCTCACCAATTTATCCATTAACACATATTAAATGAATATTATATGTCAAAATTTATTCTGTAGAGAGGAGATACAATAGTGACAAAGAAAGGTAGATTTGTGGCCTCAAGAAGCTTATGTCCTTTAAAAGCAGACAGATACTATGCATCCATAGATAAACCAATAAGATAATTTTTTGTTTTTATGAATGTTAAGAAAAAGAAATTAGGGTAAGATGATGGACAGTGACCAGTGAGGGACAGTGACAGCTAGTTTTGTCAGGAAGGTGAAGCCATAAATGAAGAGAGAGTGGCAGCAATGAAAATATCTTGAAGAAGAATGTTCCAAGCAGAAAGAACACAACAGAGAAAGAACCTACTTAGGAACAAACTTGAAATAGCTGGCGGGTCAGGAAGACAACAGAATCACCCCTGTGGTCTTTTACTTTAATTTTGTCACATCATTGTAGTGTGGACTTGTTTTTTTTTTCAAACTTTACATAAAGCTCATTTTTTAAAGAACTGAGAAATTTTCTTTGTATAATGTTCTGGTGTTTTATGAAGATTCACCATATCCTCCTATTCTTAACTGGAAGCATATACAGATTTTAAAGAAAGAAACCATGTGTAATAGACAAGATCTGTGCACATACGTAGTGTTTTATAGGCCTTACTTTGTCTATGTCTCCCTACAAACCTATATGATCAATATTGTTTCGCCTGTTTTATAGTAAGGTTGCTGGTTTACAGAGGCAATACAATCAAGTGAACAGCTTGGGAGCATGATGATATAAAGATACAAATTCGACTGTTCTAATCCAAAGTGTATGATCTGGAATTTTACCATATTGACTCAAAAGAAGGAGAGTGTATTAATCACAGTTCTCCAGAAAAACAGAACAAATTACTTACACACACACACACACACACACACACAGAGTAAATGGAGAGAGAGAGAGAAAGATTGTGGGAGCTGACAAGTCTAAAATCCATAGGTCAGGAAACAGGCTTGAAACTCTGGCAGTTTTATGTCAGAAATCAGTAGGACAGGCAGTGGGCTGGAAACTCCAGCAGGATATCTATTTACAATTTGGAAGCAGAATCTTTTTTCCTCAGAAAAAATCTCTAATTTTGCCATTAAGGACTTTAATTGATTGGATGTGGTCTACTTACATTGGAGAGTAACCTTCTTTACTTTAGGACAACTGATATAAATGTTAATCACATTTAAATAGCTTCATAGCAGCATCTAGACCGGTGTTTAACCAAACAATTGGGCACTATAGCCTAGTCAAGTTGACATATATAGTTAACCATGACCAAGGTCATGAAGGAAAATAGGCATTCTTATTCCATTAGCCTAATGATGTTCTCTGGCCTTTTCATAATGATGGATTGTTTGCTGTTACATTTTTGCGACTGGCTACTTTTTTCAGGCTTTTTTCTTTTCAGGACTTTAAAAGCAGCATAATGAATATGACATTTATCAAACCTTGAAGGTGCCAAGTCAGTTGAGAATAACCTTACAATATGTACATGGATTACAAATCCAAATGTTTTCAACCCTCAGAACAAACTGTCTGACTTCTGAAAATACCATTTTTTTAACTGAAATATCCTTGCATTATGTGTGTGGGGGGAGGGTGGTATTTTCCATTTGTGTCAAATTCAATATTTTTAAATTATTTGAAAGCAATACTAAATCAAAATATACTATATCCCTCATTACAGGTTCAGAGAGGTTGAGAATTTCAAAAATATCTTTATTATAAAGGCAGATGGGCTAATCTGAATATACCACAAAATTTGACTGCATAAAGCATGTCAAATAAGTGTTTAATATACTCAATGGATATACAAATAGAACTGAGTAAACAGCTATAGGGATCTAATAAATTATATCTGTTCATATTTAATGCCAAACACTAGAATTTAAAGTTTCTAATTACACATTAGTGAATATCAATACAGCAACATTTTAATGACTCCAAGTTAATCCCACAGCAATCAATTTAGATTGGAATGAGTTTATTGTAAAGTGCCAAAGGTGAAAAACATGCCTCCTTTACACTATAAAGCAACATTTTCTCAAATGAATAAGGCCTAGTCAAAATTTAACTAGATAATTACTTAATTTGCATTTACTGAGGAAATATAATAACTGGGGAAGATAGCTCTTTGGGAAATGATCTAAGAGTAAACAGTTGACTTAGGTAAAAAGCAATTTTACCTTAAATTTTGAATATACACAGCACATGTATATTCAGAATTTGTTAATGATACTGAGAAACCAGGACACACAGCTCCTACATATTAAATCTGGTTTGCCTAGAGGAGGGGAGTGGTGTCTCTTTTTATTTTGCACACGTATAAGCAGGGGTAAAACAATAAACCCATGAAACTTGTTTGTTTCCATTCACTCCAGTAAGATCAAAACATTTTGCACCCTCTATGCTACCGCAAGCAAAAAGGCCTGACAAAATCACATTTAAAGTCAAATATTCCCTTTTTTCAGAAGAGTCAAGTGTAGTCTAACTAATGGGGATCTTTTGGGTCATGGTGCAAGCAGCAATAGATTATTACTAACAACCAAGGGAAGAACTATAAAAAGGTTCTGAGCTAGACTGAGAGATAGCTCAAACCCAAATAGGTCAGGTGGTTATATAAGGTTTTATGGAAATGAAGGAAGCAGGAGCAGATATTAAAGCTGAAGAAGAGAACTGGGATTTAGAAAAGTATGGAAGCAAAACGTGATAAAGTGCAAAAACAATGACAATACTGTTTTTGCAGTTCCTGTCAGCAGGAGTGGCACATTTTCCCATCCTTTGATTAAAGTTGGCCTTTGTTACTTGGTTTGGTCAATAGAAAAGAGCACGGATGATGTTGTGCCAGTTCTGAGCATATTTTTTTAAGAGACCTTGCAGCTTTTGCTCTCCTGCCTTATAATGCTGCTGCTATGTGAACAAGCCCCAAATAGTTCGTGGTGTGATGAGTGACATACAACACAGTCACACATGTCACTTCTGTGTCTGGACAGCTTCTATATATGTGAAGGAGACCATCTGGAACAAGCCTTCCCTGGCAAATTTCTGAAGATATATTAGTAAATTGCTGATGTCAGTCAAGCCCAGTTCAGACTGAAAACAACAACAACAAAAACAGAAACATCAGCTAAGTAAATGACAACCCTTTTTTTAATACATTAAGTTTGGGCTGATTTGTTATGCAGCAAAAACAGAAACACATGATCTAGTGTTTCAAATTTCCCATTTCTTACTTATGCACTAAATTTTGGCTTGACCAAACTAGACAGGCTCTCTCTTCCCCACATGTCCCTAAATTTTGGCTTGCCCATAGAGTTTGACAAGCAGTAAAGTTAAAAGGTGCAATACATGCCCTCTTAACAGCTTATTCCAAGAAAAGGGCCAACCACCGAGGGGAAAATTTCCTTTTTAACTACCCTGATCATACTATTTATTAGCTTATCTCCACCATTTGCCCTTAAAAAACAGTTGCTGTTGAGTCAACTCTGACTCATGGCGACTTATATGTGTCAAAGTAGAACTGTGCTCCATAGGGTTTTCAGTGGCTAATTTTTCATAAGTAGATCACTGTGCCTTTCTTCCAAGGCACCTCTGGTTAGTTGCCATGGAGTCAGTTCTAATTCATGGCAACCTTCTGAATAACAACCCGGTCTTGTGCCATCCTCATTATCATGAGTATGTTTGACTCCATTGTTGTGACTATTGAGTCAATCCATCTCGTTGAGGGTTTCCCTTATTTTCACTGACCCTCTACTATACCAAATATTTTCTAGCTATTAGTCTTCCATTACGTGTCCAGAGTAAGTGAGGTGAAGTTTCAACATCCTCCCACTTGCCCTTTACTCCACCAAATGTCTGCTAGCCCTTCTTACCCCTCCCTATAACACCACCACCACCAACAGACCTTTGATGTTTAATTGTGAGATACTTGCAGATACCCAGGTTGGAGTCTTCTCTCTACTGCAACAATCTTTTTGAATAAAATCTCTCCTTCTTAAGTCTAGATTTGTTTTTATTTGACATACAACACAAAGATTTTGAGAGTAAATGAGCAAGGACCTAGTTAAGTGAAAAAAAAAAAATCGTACTATATACTTTACAGCTTAGTTTCATATTACAGTTGGAGTGTGACGAATGTGTGACTTACTCAAAGAGCCAGTGATGTTATATATACGACAAGACTGTTAGTTAAAGTGGTAGTTCTCAAATCTTACTGTGCATAGGAATCATCTGTGAATCTTGTAATATGTGATCTGGAAAGTGTTCTAAGATTCTGCTTTTGTAATAAGCTTGCAGGTGATATCAATGCTGCAGTCTTTTCAGAACTCTTCCAGTAGAAATGAGTTAGAAGACAGAAAATCACATACATTTAACAGTGTGTCACAGTTGATGGGGAGAGGTTATTGAGAAAATTGCCCTATTACTTTCACCCTATTACTGAGGCACATTTTATATGATGTTGATCAAAGATGCAAGAATATTTTTGGATCTACTCAGCCTTCATCTTTCTTCACAGATATCCTTCAAGCCAAAAAAGCCTAATCAAGAAAATAAATTATGTTTTAAAATCCCTGATAACACTTTATCAGTATGGACAAATGTACGTGGTATACTTCAGCAAATATAAAATTGAGTATGTTAGTAAAATATATTTGAAAATGCTGACTCTTTAAGGGAATGCATGTTGTTGTGTTGTTATATGCCATCAAGTTGGTTCTGACTCGTAGCGACTCTATAGGACAGAGTAGAATTGCCCCATAGGGTTTCCAAGTTGCTGCTAGTCAATTTGAACTACCGAGCTTTTGGTTAGCAGCCCAGCTCTTAAACATTGTGCCACCAGAGCTCCAATGGAATGCATAGTGATGTAATTGTTTGGGGTCATAATCCAATATTGTCCTGTGTTGTGGCTGTATTGAAAAAAGACACGAGACATAGTGGTATCAAACAAGAGGTACTCCAAAAAACCAAACCTGTTGCCATCTAGTTAATTCCAATTCATAGCAACCCTATAGAGAACCTCGCAGTTGCAGCAGTGCATAGACAGGGAACTACCAGAAATTCAAGCTGGATTCAGAAGAAGTGGAACCGGGAATATCATTGCTGATGTCAGATGGATCTTGGCTGAAAGCAGAGAATACCATAAAGATGTTTACTTGTGTTTCATCGACTATGCAAAGGAATTCAACTGTGTGGATCATAAAAGATTGTGGATAACATTGGGAAGAATGGGAATTCCAGAAAGCTTAATTGTGCTTATGAGGAACCTGTACATAGACCAGGAAGCAGTCTTTCCAACAGAACAAGGGAATACTGCGTGGTTTAGAGTCTGTAAAAGTGTGTGTCAGAGTTGTATCTGTTCCCTGTTGCTGGGGTCTTCTGCCCAACCTGGGCAGCCCCTATGAGATTCTTGCCTTCTTCTGACAAAGAATGACCAGGAGAGGCTCAAATTTTCTGTACGAACAAAGCTTTCTTGAGAAAAGTAGCTCGCAAGCAGAGGCAAAGAGGGACAGAACAATGCTAGCCTTTGCCCCTGAATAAATGGTTTACAAGGTTTGTAAAAGTTTCTAGGCATGAAATGGTTTCATCTTTATTAATGAAAGGGGTGTGGATTTCTGGAAAAAGTGTATGTTAGGTGCTGCGCAAGAGGTAATTCAAGATGGAACCCGTCGCTAAAGCTGTTGGGTCAGTTGACTTCACTTTTTCTGGGATGTTGCACATGTGCAGTTCTCCGAAATGTTGGTTAGAGTCTCATCGGGGACTCATGTCTCTAGAAAAAGGCCACCAGTCAGTCGTCCCCAGGCACAATATGCATGCCCAAGATACTGGATCTAACCCGTCAGTCTAAAAAACAGCTTACAAGGAAGTGTTAAGTGAAACAGGGCCCTTTGCCCATTCCACTAAAAGGGATATGGGTTTCAAAACTTTAGTCATGCCTGAGGCTTTAACCCTACCCGGTCTGGCCAATCCCTCCTGTCTCATCACCATATTTATTCAATCAGTATTCTGAGCAAATAATCCGAAAAACTGAACTATATGAAGAAGAAAGCGTCAGGATTGGAGGAAGACTCATTAAGAGATGACACAACCTTCCTTGCTGAAAAAAAGAGGACTTGAAGCACTTTGCATTGAGCAATTCTGCTGCAAAATACCTTATTACAGTGTTAAAACAGAAAGATGTCACTTTGAGGGCTAAGGTAAGCCTGATCCAAGCCATGGTATTTTCAATTGCCCCATATGCATGTGAAAGCTGGACAATGAATAAGGAAGCCAGAAAAAGAATCAATGCATTTTAATTAAAGTGTTGGCGAAGAACAGTGAATATACCACGGACTGCCAAAAGAACAAACAAATCTGTCTTGGAAGGAGTACAACCAGAAGGCTGCTTAGAAACTAGGATTGCAAGACTTTGTGTCATGTACTTTCCACATATTATCAGGAGGGACCAGTCCCTGGAGAAGGATATTATGCTTGTTAAAGTTGAGGGTCATCTCATTGAGTGTCTCCCTCTTTTTTGCTAGAAGACCAAAGGAGAATTGATGTCTTTGAATTGTGGTGTTGGCGAAGAATATTGAATATGCCATGGACTGCCAAAAGAACAAACAAATCTGTCTTGGAAGAAGAAGAACTCTCCTTAGAATCAAGGATAGCAAGACTGTGTCTCACATACTTTGGACATGTTGTCAGGAGGGATCAGTCCCTGGAGAAGGACACCATGCTTGGTAAAGTGGAGGGGCCGCGAAAAAGAGGAAGACCCTCAACAAGATGGGTTGACACAGTGGCTGCGACAATGGGCTCAAGCATAACAGCAATTGTGAACATGGCTCGGGGCCGGGCAGTGTTTCATTCTGTAGTATACAGGGTCTCTATGGGTCAGAACCAACTCGACGGCACCTAACAACAACAACAGCTCAATGAAATGGACTGATGCAGTTGCTGCAAGGACAGTCCCAAACATAGCAATGATTGTGGGGATGGTGCAGGATCAGGCAGTGTTTTATTCTGTTGTATATAGCAACCCTGTGAGTCGGAACCGACTGGACAACACCTCATCAACAACAACACCTAGCCTTTTAAATATTTTTATCTCTACTTTGCAGCTTTCTAAACTGTGTACTTTCCACATAATTGGCCATAGTATTCAATTGAAATGTACCTTCATTTTTTTTTTCTATTAGGAAAGAAAGGGTGGTATTTGCTGATTATATTATTAATGAGCCATATGCTTTATATCTCTCTTTGAAATATATTTGCATTTATAAACATGGATCTTTACTTTTTTAAGTTTCAGTAGCCCCCTTTGTTTTCATTTTTTATTGTTTATCAGATTTGTTGAAGTATAATTCACATACAAAATCCTGCACATATTTAAATGGTACCATTTGATGGTTTCTGACATATATAACAATAAAACTATAACCACGATCAAGAAAATAAACATAATCAGCATTCCATATTTTTTCTAGAGCCTTTTTGAAATCCCTCCCACCCACACATCTAGAATTTTCTAAATTTTATATAAAGAAATATGATCATATATTTCCATTTTTTTTCTATTGCCTAGTTTCTGTCACGCAACACAATTGGTTGGGATGAATCTATACTGTGGCATATATTGTTACTGTTTTCTTCTTTATAGCTCTGTCATATTCCATTGTATGGATATTTTACAGTTTGTTCATTTATACACTTGTTGTATTCTTCTGGGTTATTTCCAGTTCAGATTTTGACATATAAAGCTGCTATGAACATTAATGTACAAGTGTTTTATAAACATAAGCTTTCATTTCTCTTGAGTAAATACTTAGGTGTAGAATGCCTGAGTCATATAATAACTGTATATTTAAATACTTAAAAACTGCCTAAATGTTCTTTTATGTAGTTTCACTAATTTACATTACGACTAGCCTTGCATGAGTATAGGTTATTCATATATAACGGGTATGGATAATGACGTTTTAGTCTTCCTACTTTGGTGGAAGTTTTTATCACTGTTGAATGCTTATCAAATGCTATTATTATATTTACAGTATTAAATTTATTAATATGGTTAATTACATTGATTTACTTGCATTCCCAGTATAAACCATGCTTAGCCGTAGTGAAGTATCATTTTTATGTACTCATAGATAAGACTTGCTAAAATTGTATTTACTCCTTAATTCTCTGGAAGTTTTCTATAGAATTGATATTATTTCTTCATTAACATTTGCTAAAATTTACCAGTGAAACCATCTAGGATTAGTGATATCTTTGAAGGAAGATTTTTAACTACAAATTTAATTTCTTTAACAGATACATGGGTATTCAGGTTATCTATTACTTTTTGAGAGCGTTTTTATTTTTTATGTGTTTAAAGTTATTTTATTGTTGCTATAGGTGACATTGAGTTGGTTCTGACTCACAGGGACCTTATATACAACAGAACCAAACACTACCCTGTCTTATGTCATCCTCACAATTATTGCTATGTTTGAGCCCATTATAGCAGCCACTGTTTTAATTCATCTTGTTAAGGGTCTACCTCTTTTTTGTTGACCCTCTACTTTATGAAGCATGATGGCCCTTTCCAGATAGTGGTCCCCAGTGATAACATGTTCAAAGTACATGAGACAAAGTTTTGCTGTCTTCGCTTCTAAGGAGCATTCTGGCTGTACTTCTTCCAAGACAGATTTGTTCTTCTAACAATCCATGGTATACTTAATACTCTTCACCAACACCATAATTCAAAGGCATTTATTCTTCTTCGGTCTTCTTTATTCCTTATTGTTACAGAGAGTGGGGTGCTTCTCTAACAGATATCTAAAATGTGGGAGCCATTTTGAAACTGCAAATAGGTAGAGGCTGGAAGAGTTTTAAGGTGCCTAATAGTAAAAGCCTAGATTGCTTTGAAGAGACTGTTGGTAGATTTATGAACATCAAAGGCAATTCTAGCGAGGGATCTACACCACCAAGAAAGAAGAGCAGGGAGCAGACTGCATGCTTTGGACTCGAGTTCCTTGTGCCGAGACCCAGGAGAAGATTGATGCTAAGACGTGGGGAGATTTCAAGGAAACTTAGGCCCACACACGTTGAAAGGAAAAAAGACATTCCCCCCAGAGCCAACAGAAAGAGAAAGCCTTCCCTTAGAGCTGGTGCCCTGAATTCAGACTTCTAGCCTCCTAAACTGTAAAAGAATAAATTTTTTGTTTGTTAAAACCATCCACTTGTGGCATTTCTGCTATAGCTACATATGAGGTGATTGAAAATATCATGGCTTGGGTCAGGTGCACCATAGCCCTCAAAGTTATTTTAGTCGGGTACAAAATTCTAGGTTGGCCATTATTTTTTTTTCTTTTTTTTTAGTAAAGCAAAAAGTAAGTTTTATTCGGCATATATTCAAAAGGACAAAAGTGAGAAGTGGATAAGCATGCTGCTAGAGCCATGTCTGCCCAAGTCCAAAGAACATTACAGAATAGGCAAGAATGGAAAAACGGACAAGCAAGCTGCCACAGCTACGTCTGCCTGAGTCCAAAGAACAGTTACAGAGCCATCAGTATATATTAACATTACAAATGGGCAAAATCATTGAAAAACTTAGCTTTTTCAGATTGGCTAGGAACTGTGATCCTACATTTTGGATTGTCTTTCTTAACAATCATTGGTAAAGGTTTCAGTAACGAGAGTCAGGAGGGTCTTCTTTGGTCCAACAAATTTCTATTCACTGAATACTAATAGAAAAAAGGTAAGAGTGGGAAGTCTTTTGTCTTGTGTTTGATTGCCTTTATGTGAAATTTCCCTAAAAGATATTTTCCAAGAGTATCTCAGCTATTGTCTTTATACCTCAAGCAAGGCCCAGCTGATGTGTCCTTGTGAGTCTTTATGAGCCTGGCTCCAGCTAGGTCACATTCTCTATGCTCAAGGAGAGGGAATAATAACTCCAATATTATTTCCTAAATCAGTCCCTCCTTTTGATTGGAGATTGGAGATAACACATTGATGATCAATACCTGGACTTAGTTGAGCTCCTAGATGGTGGCCACTGCAGGCTCTTTAAACTCACAGTGCTGGTTTTCCACTGGATACCATCTGGTTCTTCACAGGGATCTTAAGAAAGAACGATGTTCTCATTAATGGCATTGCCGGAGTGAGCAGACTCAATGTACATCAACATTTTAGCCTGAGGCCTTCTTTGCATTTTAAGTATGTAAGACAGTAGAGGATAAATTTTATTATGCCTAATACTATCAGGATGTAGACTAAGAATATTACTATTTCTTGCAATAGTGATCTGGCCCACATACTTACTCCTGATGGCAACCAACCAAACAAATCTGGTGTTTGTAAGGGTGTTACAGTGTGCAACCAAGTAACTTGCTGTCTAATTCTATGTGTATCTTGTCTACAGCACAGACTAATAAAAAAATGTAAGGCTATTTTGTTATCTTATGTCACCTAGGCTTAGGAGATCAGAGATCACTGTTGTGCTTCCAGCTCATCTGTTATTTGGCCCATAGTGACTGACAAATTTTCTTAAACGATTTCTCCAATTCAGATATACCATAAGTAAGAATTAAAGCTCTTAGAAATGACCAACCCCACCCTGAGCATTGGACCAATGGGCTTTCTTCTGACTCTCGTTTCACAATGGATAACAAATTAACATTACCTTTCCAGTATTTACTAGCATCATTATTAGAATATCAAAAGGTAATTAATCCTAAGGTTCCCAAAGTGCATTGTCTATGCATTCGTCAGGAATCTAAACAAGAGATTGCCCACATAAATTTACTGTCGGTTGGAAAGGGATCTACCACACAGAAATGTATATCCATAAGGAGCACGCAAAGTTTGTCTAGAAGAAACAGAAACTATAGAAAAATTTACATGTGACAACAAAGTTTCCATTAGAGAATTCAAGATTAGCAAGATAATACAGGATGGACCTTTCCTGTAGGAGGTCTTCAGTTAGTCTATTTAAAACACACTAAGTGTTCTTCCCAAGGGCAAGCTGCCCCTCCTTGGTTTACCTATTAACAGTCATGGATCACTTTTTTAGAAGCAGAAAGGGAACATAAGACAAAATGGAGTCTAAATGATGAGGTCAATCTCCTCTGAGAATCTGGTTTCTTTTAAGATACATAATTTTCTGTAACCTGAGAGGGTCACAGTTTGATTACAAACATTAGACAGGTATTTCATACATTGTCTTGAAGAATGATTAAACTGATTACTAATTTACCCTAAACATGACTCTTAGTCTGATCTTTGAAGTTAGTTTCCTAAAACAGACTGAATTCTTCAAAAAAAAAGCAAAATGCCCAGAGCAAAATGGTCTTACTGGTTTATCTGGACCATTCTTTGACTCAAAGTGGCTTCAGGAACCATTTTTTTTTCCTCAAAGCTCAAGGTTCAAAAGGACACCCAAAGGCAATGTCTTCTGTAGTTTACCCTAACCTCTCTGAAAGCCAGAAATCTGAATTCCAGGAGAATTACAGCTCCTTCATGGTTGTCTCCTTTGGATCATGATCTTGCTATAGAATTTTTTATCAGAAATGCTCAACTAATGGTAATTGGGCATCATCTGGTTTTTAAGATACCAGGCACCATACAGCAAACTAGGAAATAAAACAGAAACACTAACAATAATATTAGGCAACTTGCTTGAAATAACCAATGAAAGCATGACCCTAAGGTCTTTGAACCAAGGAAACAAATCTCATGAGGTGTTTGTTTATACATAAGCAACATTAGTGACTGTTTTTCATGTACCTCAACAGCAACTACATTCTGCAAAACCTCAGATTGAGCATTGATATAAATACAGCAACATTTACCTATTAAGGCACAAAACTGTCTCTTAGGAGAACTAATAGGAAATCTAATGCGGTTCTATTTTGTAAAATCATAGCTCAAATTTCAGACACTTCTCTGATTATGATATTTACAACTTGGCTAAATTTACCAACAAGAACTTCTAATTCAAGAGTTATAATATCTAAACCCATTAGTTAGATAATTTAGGAGAAAGGAAAATAGTTTCTCATATCCAGAAATTAGGACCTTAGACATCAGCAATATTCCCACATAAAAAACCATAGTTTCCTTTACTACACTCAGTTTTATGTAGTTAATTTCTGTTCCATGTGGTTCTGTATCAGCCACAGTTTATGAACCCATCAGCTTCTGCATAGGAGTTCTGGTAATTTTATTCAGTCTAGTCACAGTCCTTTTAGCACGTCCAGCATAGTCCATCTTTTTGTTGAGATATTTTGGTCAAACATTTTTAGCAAATCAGTAAAGTAAAAACCTATCTGCAGATGACAAAACTTAATATGGCCTTGATTAATTCATAAACACTCTTAATAGTAAAAGACCTCATAGAAGTTAATTATAAGCATAATGTAAAGGCCAAATAAAATCAGTTAAAAAAAACTTTAGATAAAAAATATTTCTAAATATAACCATTAACTATATTCAAAGAGCTTCAGATGTAATACGTAGTAATTTTGAGACAAAATACCATATAGTCAGGATATACCAAGAATATACCAAGATTGTCAAATCTCTAAATACCTGACTAGTAATAAAAAAAACTTTATAGGTAAATGATGTGAATTCCCCAATCAAACCATTGGCTTTGATGATGCTAGATTCAAAAAGATAAAGTTGTGACCAAGTTAACAATAAAGAAATAATAATATTATAGGTCACTGTGAAACAATACTTAAGTTATTTAACCAAAGATCTTAAAGTAAAAACCTTAGCTTTCTTTTCTAAAAGCCATGCGGCTTAGTATTCAGACTCAGGAATCTTATTCTAATGAGAGGCCAAACCTTTGTCTTCCAGGAAGATTACACAAAACTCAGAAATCAAAGAAAATTTTGTTATTTTAACTGTGAGAAACCCAATTTTTGTTTTGTATGCTACTTAACATTAAAACTCCAAAACACTCATAAATTAAACCATTAAACTTTAGTCAGATAAAGCTTGCCCATATCTGATAAATTTCTTTTTCAATAAACCTCTTAAACGTTGCCTTTGCTGCATACCTCTTACAGTGCATCCCTTTAAATGGCAAAAATGGACACACTCATTAGCAGACTTAAATATATATCCTCTTGTGACATAAAAAGCCAAAATATATAAGCTTAAATTATGACAAATATCTATTAACTCAATTTAACATCTATAAGTTACCTAAAATGTCTTTGGGATTATTTTAAGCCTGTATACCATAAAACTGTTGTTGAAAGAAAAGTCTATTTAAACATCCTAAGATTTCATTCAGTGTTTACTACTTCTCTTATTTTCCCCAATCTAATTTTAGCCCTTAAAGATTTTATCAACTGGCTTTGGAAAACACAAAGTATCTGCTCAATTGATAAATTCATTGATATGGATATAATTTAAATGTCTGGCTACTGCTGGAAACATTTTTCCAGGCCACTTTGGGTGCATCTCATTGTGATTTCTATTGTTTGACTTCTTAGGGTTCCCCTATAATGGAGAGAACTTGTTTACAGTTCTATGATTAGGATCTACCCAATTTCTGATAACTATAGCAAAGCAGCAATTTTTGTTATCTTTTGTCTTAAAAGAGTCTCCACCTAGCTGGAAAGGGGTCTTTCAAAAGCTTCCCTGGAGCTACAGGACCTTGGAGACTAGGAGGTGGGGAGGCCTGATCTTGCCCCGTCCTCACTCTCTTGACTCATGGAAGACATTTACATACGTTTAAGTTGATGGAGGCGTTTTGAAGGACAAAAGATAGCTAACTTCTTTTTTACTGTTCTGGAACTGCTACTTTTACTTTAAGACAAAACTATCGTTTTTCCTTAAATAAAACACATTTCATATAATATCTAGCTTAAGTTACTTAAAAAGGTTTCACTTTTAAGATTGACATAGTATAAAACAAAGATTTTACTGTACTTTTCAAATAGACCAATTTCTACCAAAGTTTTCCCCAAGTAGCTTTTAAAAATCTAAATCATAAGACAGACACGAGACACAGTTTTTTCTGGACCAAGAAAGAACTGAGGTTCCATGACTAGTCTTACAAAAAACAACAATTCTTAGCCAAGACCTCCAACCTGATACAAGACAGAAACTTAGACACAATGCTCTAGACCAGAAGCAAGCTCTTAGAACAAAAGGAGCCAGAAAGACCACATAAACTCACCAGACAATACCATACAAAACAAGGGTATGGGGATCCTAGTTTCTTAAAGTGTATGTAGCAATTTTGGTAAGATTGACTCAATTCAATGGAAAAAACAGGTACAAAACTACCACTTCTCCCTTAAATAGCATAACACAGGTCAGGAGCTGCCACCGCCCCCTGAGAATTTGGCAAAACAGATTACTATTTTCCAGGTTTTCTCTGAGCCACAGAAAAGAAACCTAGTGAGGAACGCCGCAGGGTTTGGACAGTGTTTTGCTTAGGCCAATGTGTACCTTCGTTGCACGAGATTTTTCTTGTGTGTAGCAGGCAGCCTAGCGCTCTAGCACGTCTCATGACCACCTTATCCTGTCACAGGAGACTTTAATGCTTGTGATGAGGGCCAGCGACCATCCTAATGGCTTTTACTGGTCGACCAGTGCCTGAATTTTTTGCAGCTTATAGTGGCTCAAAGCTCTTTGAAAATAGAATTACCTTTTCAAACACCCGAATCCAGGCCTAAACTGCAGTTCACTTAAAGAGTTACTAAATGTCACTGTGAAGCAGATGATCAAGCAAAAATCTAAGAAAGATTCCCCTTAATCAACTGGTTTTTCAAACAAATATGCCAAACAGAACTTAAGAAAACATGAGAAGGAGAACAACAAAAGAAAAACCAAAGGCTCGTTTTCCAAGAACACTCACCCCGTCGATGTCAAAGGGACACGGAGTGGGAACACGTGGGTCCAGAAGATAGGATCCTTCTTTGCCAGCTTCTGCTCCAGGTTTCCTTGAGGATGACTGGATTCGGAGCTTCAGATCCTTGACGACTATGCCATTAACTGTTGTAGGGGAAGAATATCACAAAGTTTAGTAAAGCAAAAAGAAAGTGTCTTTTGGCATATATTCAAAAGGACAAAAGTGGGAAGTGGACAAGCATGCTGCCAGAGCTAGAATGTCTGCCCGAATCCAAGGAAATATCACAGAACAGACAGAAGTGGGAAAATGGACAAGCATGCTGCCAGAGCCATGTCTGCCCAAGTTCCTGTTTTTTTTCTTTTTATACCTAATTAATATTTTGTAGTCCTAGAAATATGCATGAACTTTTCTCTGGGTTGTAATTAAGTATGATTATTTCATTTCTTTGTTTTTAAGTTTGTTACATGAGTCAGGATCAATGCTTATTGATGGGGTAAGAACTTCCTGTACTCTTCCCGGAGTTAATTAAACTATGTGTGGTTTGAATGGAGATCGAGATAATAGACACTCTTCTATACCTATGTTAGCTCAGATTACCATTCCCTTTATCCTTTCAGATAGTTCTTTCCCTGATTATAAGTATTTATCTTATCAGCATACAGGTAGTCCCCAACTTACAACAGGGTTCCATTACAGCAGCTCTGTCAAAAGTCAGTACTGATGTAAGTCAAATACTTCCTTTTTTGAAACTTTTCATTATTATTTCCTTTTATTATCAGTATCTATATAAATCTGATCTTTATTTGTCTTTGGGGGATGGTGATTTCTACATAGACAATATTTTATAGATGATCCAATAATAGCAACCTAGGTGATTTAGACAAAACCTCTGGCTGAGATCAACTATAAAAAGTGGGCATATTAAAAAAGTTCTGCATAAATATGTTGTAGAGTTACCACAATACGGATGAATTGTGGTCAAGATCTGGGAAAAGAGGAAAAATCCAGAGAAATTATCACAGTATTTTTACATGCCGATTCCAAATCTATGACTATAGTGTCTAAGAAGATATTTAAGTGGAATCATGGGTGGGGGAGAGGAATTTCATGTTCACTGCTGCCGGGAGGACGCAATACTAAGTTTTCAAATGCATTTGAGTTGCGATCTTATGTGGCTACTCTTTAGGAACAAGAATGAACAGAAAATAAGCCAGCCCTCATAGGGAATGAAGCCAGATTTTAAATAGTATTAAATACTCTTTGTAACAAAATGATCTACCCACTATTTGAGGATCTACCCAAAACAAATATATATATGGAGAAAAAGAACATTGTTTAAAACTCAAATTACCTCTAAAATATAAATTTACACGGCCAGACATTTATTGAAAAAACAGGCCTATGAAGATACAAGACTTAATTATTGATGGAAAAAAATATTAAAAGGCAGTAGAAACAGACCCACAAGGATGTCAGATGATAAAGATATTTTAAATGGATTTTAGATAAATATTCCTAAAATGTTCAAAGTATTGGTATAAAAGGATGATACTGATAATTTTAGCAAAGAACTGGAAAATATAAAAAATGAGTCAAAAAGAACCAAAATGTAATAACCAAAATTAACTATATTTAATAGTAAAGTTAACTATATTTAATAGTAAACACTGACTACAAGATAATTAACATCCAGAATGAAAAAAATAAGTAAGAAAATAGAACAAGTCATATAGGATAGAGAGAAAACTTTCTGGAGTCCATGTTGAGATGAAAAGTAGTCATTGATAAATCAAGAAAAATGGCTGAGAATTTTCCAAAACCAAAGAAAGACATTTAGACACAATCAAAAAGCATTATGAAACCCAAATATGATAAGTATAGAGATTACTAAGAATCAAAGAAAAAAAAATTAAATACAGTTAGAGAAAGATAAGTACATATTACCTTTGTTGTTGCTGTCTGTCATTTAGTCAGCCCCCAACTCATGGTGACACCTTGTGTTCCAGAGTAGAACTGCTCCATGGGATTTTCTTGGCAGTAATCTTGACAAAAGCAGTTCTCCAAGCCTTTCTTCCTCAGAGTTATTGGGTGGGTTAGGAATGCCAACCTTCATGTTAGCAGCTGACCGCAAACTGATTTTGCCATACAGCCTCCTTCATATTACCTTTATGTTGTTGTTAGTTACCATCAAGTTGAATCCAATTCATGGCGACCCCATGTGTGCAGAGTAGAACTGCTTCATTGAGTTTTCAAGGCTGTGACCTTTTGGAAGCAGATCTCCAGGACTGTCATCTGAGGCACCTCTGGGTGTGTTCAAAACACCAACCTTTCAGCTAGCCTATTTGCTCCACCCAGGGACTCCTATACAGGGGCAAAATAATTGCCTGATCTCGTAACACATTTATTGT
Organism: Dugong dugon; assembly: GCA_030035585.1. Classification (NCBI taxonomy): domain Eukaryota; kingdom Metazoa; phylum Chordata; class Mammalia; order Sirenia; family Dugongidae; genus Dugong; species Dugong dugon. The sequence goes on along the minus strand of CM057460.1, from coordinate 34,102,407 downwards.
GACTTTTATTTCTCTGTCTTCTTATTTCTCTCTACTAAATAAACATAAACTGAAAATATTGAAATCTATTAACTGTAGTTAAAGATTAGTCTTACCTAGTTAGTTTCAGTGTTTTTAAATAGTTTTCTATGGAGACTAGAGGTAGCATGTCACACATAAGAACAGATAGCAATTTAGGATGATTGGGTCAGCTGCTAACCAAAAGGTTAGCAGTTCGAACTCACCAGCCGCTCCTCATGAGAAACATATGGCAGTCTGCTTTAGTAAAGACTACAACCTTGGAAACCCTATGAGACAGTTCTTCTCTGTCCTATAGGATTTCTATGGGTCAGAATCCACTCGATGACACTCAACAAGAACAACAACAAAATAAAGGTAAACGTTGAAAGCCTGAATTATCACAGGCTCACATATATACTTACAAAAATCATTTCTTATTCACTTATCTGATTCATACTAAATATTAAAATAACACACTGATAGTAAGAGTGTGGATCAACAAGTGGACTCATACATTGGTTGACATGCAGCTGTGGGAAAGACAATTTGACAAATACTATCAAAATGTAAAATTACACATATTATTTATACCAGAGGTTTTATTTCTAGAAATTTATCATGCAAATATAATGAAACAATAAATCAAGTGATTCATTTATTGTCTCATTGTTTATAGTAGGAAAATATAATCAATTTAATGGTTCATTAAAATGATATTAAGTAAATTAATTATTATCATTATATCATGATTTTTTTTTTCATGACTATGGGGTTTATTAGGGAAGTAAAATTCAGTATTAACATTCAGGATCAGGAACGACTCAGGATACAGTTCTTTGGTCAGGACAGCTTCTCGGCCGTTCCCACAGGCAGGCCTCTCCCTTGACTTCTTGGTCCTTCAGCCACCTGGGCCTCTTGGGCTGGCCCGGCCTCTGCCCTGCTCAGGCAAGTGTTACAAAGTTCCATCAATAAGGGCCCAGAGGAACACTACTCCTCTAGTAAACCTCAGCCCAAAGTCACTCAGCTCTCTCACTCTGTGGGCCAGGAAGCTCACTGTACTTTCTCCTGGTAGTCTACTGGGTCTACTGCCTCTGCTGCCACCATTTTTCTGCTGCTGCTTCTTGCTGTCTTTCACTGTCTCTGCTGGTGCAGCTCTCAACTTCTCTGTCTTCTGGGTCTGGAAGATTATCAGTGTAAGGGCCCTGGGTGCGAAGACGGGCTCTGCTCCCACCTCTTCATTCTTGTTGGTAGTAAGGTAATATTTTATGTTGACTTAAGGATCATGACAATGATCTTCAAGCCACAGTTATGGTTGATTTGTGATGTAAGAAAAGCAAGTTTGAGAAGATAACCCATGATTACACTCAGTTTTGCTTTTTGTGTGCTATAAACCTATAATACATTGTTATTGTTTTGACTTTATGCAGACAATTATATTTTATATTTATTAGAAATAAACTGTCTGTTATATTTACCTTTATTTTAGCCATTTCTAGAAACTATAATTTTTAATAGATTAAAATATATTCTCCTAACACATTCAGTCTCTCTGAAAAACATCCTGTAATAGTTATTAATATAAACCTTCTGCAATGAAATCTATATTTTTTGTTATTTTTAAAAGGTCTTTATTTCCCTTTAATTTTTTTTTAATTTAACATTTGCAGTAGATTTCATTCTTGTTTGTATAGTTTCTGATGGAAAATATTTTGTAATTCTTGTATTTTTTCCTCTGTATGTAGTGTAATGTGTCTTTATTCTCTGTCTACCTTCAGGATTTTCTCTTTGTCTTTGGTATTTAGCATTTTGAATGTGATGATATTACCGGTGTGGGCATAGTGTGTGTTTGTATTAGTATTTATGTTGCTTAGAAATCTCTGAGCTTCTTGTATATGTGGTTTGTTACTCTCCATTGTTTTTGGAAATTTCTCAACATTATCTCTTCAAATATACTTTATTACCATATTTTTTTAAAACTCTTCTGGAACTTTAATTACATATATGTCAGGAACTATTTGTCCCACAGTTCTTGGATGCTCCATAATTTCCCCTCTTTCTCTCCTATTATTCTATCTTGAAGTTTAATATAGTCAGCTCTCCATATCCCCGGGTTCCGTATACTCTCGTATTCAACCAACCACACATCAAAAATATTGGAAAATATTCACACCCCAAGCACTATGCTGAATCCACATGAATGAAGTGATATGTAGGCATACCCTGCTGTGACCTCCCACCATTTTACAGATCCTCATTCTGTCTCCAGTCTCACTGTTTGAGCATTGTTCGCCTAGAGTCTGACATGTACTATGTAGTTAGACCGATGATGGTTATATATATACTGAACATGTACAAACATTTTTCTCTTGTCATTATTCCCTAAACAATACTGTATAACAACTATTTACATAGCATTTACATTGTATTAGGTATTATAAGTAATCTAGAGATGATTTAAAGTATACGGGAGGGTATACGTAGGTTATATGCAAATACTATGCCATTTTATATAAGAGACTTGAGCATCTGTAGAATTTAGTATCCCCCGGGAGTCCTTAAACCAAGGTACAACTGGAAACATAACAATTCTGTGTTTGACTGAGAAGTCTCCTTACTGTCAAAGGCATTCTTCATCTCTATTTCACTTTTAACACATTTAGCATACTTATTTTCAGCTCCTTACCCTATAGTACTAATGTCTTAGTTTGCTAAGGCTGCAGTAAGAAAATATCACAAACTGATTTTTTAAAACACAGATATTTATTTTCTCACAGTTCTAGAGGTGAGAAGTCTGAACTCTGGGCACAGGCAAGGTTATGCTCTTTCTTCATTAGTTCTAGACGAAAATCTTCCCTTTTAGATTCTGGTAGACCCTGGTGTTCCTTGACTTGTAGATGGATACTCAGATGCCGTCTTCTCCTGTTTGAGACTCTGTTTTCTTATCTTTTCTCCCCTTTTATAAAACACCACTCAGAGCAAGCAGCATTAGAGCCTACTCTATTCTGGTATGACCGTGTTTCATTTAATTGATAACAAAGAAAAATCCTATTTCAAACATTTATACGTACAGGACTTGGAATTGCAAGATATATTTTTGGAAGATACAATTCAATCCAATCCAAAAATAATTACTTCTGATCTGTGAGTCTGATTTTGTTGATTTTATTTTTTTCTCTTAATTGTGCTTTGTGTTTCCTTGTTCCTTTTATTTCCCCAAAAATTTGACTAAAAGGTCTATATTTTATGGATAGTAGAGATTAAAATAAACTGTATTTACACCTAGAAATGGGTATACTTCTTCTTCAGGTGGGTCTTTAGTGTGTGGAATTGAATAAATCCATTCAGATTTCATGATAGATTTTGTTTTATTTACTTAACGTTTATTTTTCTTTTTTATGTTGCTATGATTACTCCTCTAAGTGCTCTATTGGCTTCTAATTATCAGAAATTACCTTTTTCATATGATGGTAAGTGTTATGGATTGAACTGTGTCACCCAAAAATATATGCTGTGAACTCTATCCTCTATTCCTGTGGTGATAATCCCATTTGGGAATAGACTGTCTTTGTTATGTCAATGAGGCAAGATTAGTGTCAATTGTATCTTGAGTCAATCTCTTACAAGATATAAAAGGAAAAGATTAAGCAAGCAGAGATGGAAGAAGACAGATGCCAAGCCACATGGAAATCTGTAAGGAACCAGAAGAGACAAGGACTTTGCCTCAGAGCCAACAGAGAGAAAAAGACTTCCCCTACAGCCGGCGCCCTGAACTCGGACTTCTAGCCTCCTAAACTGCAGGAAAATAAATTTGTGTTTGTTGAAGCCAACCACTAGCAGTATTTCTGTTATAGCAGCACTAAATAATTAAGGCAATGAGTCTACTCTACCTGCATATTAGGCAAGGTCTCTCTCTACACTCTTGTTCATTTCCTATTTGTAGACTTTCGTTGACACTAGGTGCTTTCTAGCTTTTTGTTGGTAGACAGGGATTTCTTTGTTGTTCTGTTCCAGTCTTAGTCTTAAGAAGGCTTTTGTCCTTGGATCTCAGGGGTAGGGCTGTCTTAGTATTGCTATCCCAGCCCCAGAGGTAAGAGACTTTTAATAGTATTGCCCAGGATGATTTTTTGGTCATATTCCATTTGTTGTGGTTTATTTATTTATTTACTTATTACACCTTTCCCAGACTTAATTTAACTTAATTTGTGACTTGAAGTAAATATTTTTGCTGCCCTTTCTCTAGCAGCTGAAAACCTCTGTTCTGTAAAGGATAAGAATTTCCCTGCCTATCACCAGCGGTCCAGTCATCTGGCCTGCACAGCAAAGGTGGCTTTCCCTAGACTCTCACCCTGCTCCACTCTTTCTTGTGACTGCCTGGCAGAGGTATGTCGAGAAGAAACTTCAAGTACGTGCAAACTTCTCTGGTGTCTGTTGCTTCCTGAATTCTATACTCTCAAGGAAGCCCTCTTCTACATTCAGTAATGTATTAAAAATTAATATTTTTTACCTACATGTAGAGAGGTCCTAACTTCTTTGCAAACTCTGCCATAGGTGAGTGTTTATATTCCATATCTCCTTGAAACCATCTATTATACCTGTCCTCAGATTTCAGTCAAGTTGACAGAACAACTTTTCTCTCAGATGAATTCAAGAAACTCTTTTCAATTTCCAGAATTTTTCTTTTTAGGCCGACGACAATGTTTTCTTCCATTCTACATCCTAAATGAAAGACAAAAAACAAAACAAAACCTGTTGCTGTCAAGTTGATTCTAACTCATAGTGACCCTATAGGGCAAAGCAGAACTGCCCGATAGAGTTTCCAAGGAGCTCCTTGTGGATTTGAACTTCCAACGTTTTGGATAGCAGCCATATAGCTTAACCACTACACCACCAGAGTTTCTGATATATGTTAGTATGATGAAAAGTTATGAGTAAAATATGTTCTTTGAGATGGACTACAATCATATGGCGCTCTCCCTTCTAGTAAAGAATATTATTTGTTTCTTTGTTTTTTTAAAGAAACAAATTAATTTTTGAGGGGGTAGTTTGATTATTGGTCCCTTTAAAAAAACAATAATGTAAGAACATTTTCACGTCAATAAGTTTTGTTAAGCTTCAAAATTTTGTCACTGTAATACTTTGAGTTTGTAGGCAAAGTATTAACAGCAAAAACTTTGTTTCCTAAGATTATCTCTTGTCACTTCTAAATTATATGAGCCCAACTACAGGTAATAACTTCTGATTAGAGGTAAAATAATTCAAGTAAATTTTCACATAACACAATTTTTTTTAAATATACCATCTCTTATAATCTTTTAAAATCTACCTATATGGGATCAAATTGACAACAGCAACTCAAAATATTAGGAATTTTAGGGGGCAGTGGGTTTATATTAATGGAGGAGGAACATCTCAAAAAAGGAAGATGAGAATAATTGCACAACTTAAAGAATGTAATTAATGTCACTGAACTGTACATGTAGAAATTGATGAATTGATTTATATTTTGCTTTGTATATTTTCAACAACAATAACATTTTTTAAAGAAAAAATATAACATCTCTACAATGTTATCTCCATATTATATTTATTCATTTTTAATCACTAAATTATTCAACATTTGTAATTACTTTTATGCTATAAATTTAAATTTACAAACATAGCATACTTTGTAATGTAGCTTAAGAAAATTTTTCATCCACTAAAGGGAGAAACAATGTGTTTATAATGCAAGAGCATCTGTAACTAAACGCCAGGATTTGTAGCATAAGTAGGAAATTCAGAAGGATTTTAAAGGAAGCAAAATACAAGCAGGCTGGATACTGGAAATACGATTCTTGGTAAGATCCTGAGAAAAGTAGGGCAACTATGTATGAGTTAAGTGATTTATTGAACATGAAAGCATAGTGGATGATGTAATTTGTGGAGAATTTGGAGAGTTATATATCAAATTTTTTAAAAAAGAAATATTAGCTTATATTCTGAATGGCTCAAGTAATTTAAAAGCAGTAGCGTGCAATGTACTGTTGATGCCCCTGGTCACTCTTATAAATTCAATCCTATATAACACTGGCAAATTTATTATCAAAAGGCTATAACAACTTTCTATTACTTAAAATACGCTCTTAAAATTTCAACATTTTGGCATTTTTCCACTTAAAATCTGGTGTCTCTAAAATCAGTTTCAAGTGGAGAGTTTTAATAGCCTGTTTATTCTAATCCTTTATCATTCTGGGCAAAAACCGTGGCCACTGCTAACTGGCTTTATATTTAAGAAGCTCAGACCCACTCTTTGGTGGAAATATTAACCTTTCTGATGGAGTCTCCCTAAAAGTGGTTGTTAATTAAAATTACTTTCAGTAACTGTACAACTTGAGAAATAAATGAGTAGTAAAACGGAATTTAAATTTAAAAATCACTTTTATTAAAGATAGAAGCTAATTTTGATGCTTATCTTAATATGAGTGAGAAATGACTCTGCTACTACACTGTAAAATTAGACTGACTTTTCTTCCCACTTGTAGGTAGAAAACCTGTACATCTAAAGCAGTCATAATGGAGAAAAAACTGGTATTTTCTGATGGCAAAGATCACCAACTGGGGATAAAACTATTGAGGTGTTGTATGAATTCCCAGTTATTATTATTATTTTTTTTAACTTAGCAGTTAGCTAAATTATTCTCCATCTCTAAGACTGAAATAAGTAAAGGTGAGCTCAACGACCCACATTGTGATTTGAGAAAATGCTTTTTATGGAAATGAAGATTTTGGAAACGACATTTGTGGTGATTTAACAGTTTCTTTTACTGTGATGTGTAGGAATCTGCTAAACTCTAGAAAGCACCTCTACTTAACTTTTTAACAAGTCCTCTATTGATTCTTTCTATAATTGCACTATGAGAGCTACCAATCTTGACAAGAAACGGCAACAGCCAGCCAATCCATGCATACAAATCTCAAAACCAATGGAACCATTCCCATTTCCTGGAGATACTGCCTCTATCTTCTTTATCACACTACTGAACAAACCTGCAGTAGATGTGTTTCTTCACTGCCTTTCAAAAGCCTGTTGTTCCTCCAAGGCCCAGTTTTAGTTTCATCTTCTCTAAGGAAATTGCACTGATTATCTGAAACTCCTAGAGTTACCTTCCTCTTATGAAAATTTTTGAATTACTGTATGGTCTGGAACTTCTAGACTTTTTGTATTGTCTTCAATATATATTGCATAGATAGATATACAGACATATACATCATATGTGTGTATGTGTATATACACACATACGAATAGATAAATTTAAAAACAAACAGTTGTTGTCAAGTTGATTCCAAGAGATAGATAGATAGTATATTTTGTTCATGTTACAATGTGTTTCTTGTTTTAATGTTTAGTACCATACTTAGCAGCATCTTTGGAAAAAATTACTACATTAAAGAGTCCTCTTTTTAAAAGAATAATTTCTATTTTTCTTACATTACTACTACATATTTAATGGCTAAAACTTAATTCAAATAAGCAAAAGGAAGCAAATAAAATTATTTATAATAACAAAACTTAGAGAAGTAAATCATTAATATATTTGTTTTCAACTCTACCAAATTTCCATAAATTTTAGTCATAACACATCCTATTTCCACCTTCAATTTTTAAACTAAATTTTCATTGACAATAAGATGCTAGAAAAAAAAAAAACTTTAAGACTTTTGATATAAAGTACAAAAACTAACTGTGACAAAGTAATTAACAAAGTGAATATAACTAACAGTACAATTTTATGAGGAAGAAATGTTGAGGCTTTGATGATAGACTACAACAAAACTAATTCCATAATATTACCCAATTAAATCCATAGGAAAGGTGTTACGGGTTCTTACAACCCTTAACTTCTTCCCTTTTTTCTAACTTTCAAATAATTATATTTTTAGAATTAAGATCTATAAGCCTCATGGATGGATCTATTGACTTGAACCACTAAGGTTTTTTATGCAGTAAGAATTATGTTCTAAAACTTGTATATTCCTTGTAGACATGACTGCCCAAGATAATAGACTTGCAGAGAACCCTGGAAGACTGAAGCTTGCTTTTTACTCTCCTCGATGCTACCACTGATTAAGCATGTGCTCTTCCTGCATTCTAGAATATGTGGTGACCTTGTATTTATGACAATAAATTTTAATATGTTCTTGTGATTGGATGTAGCCTACATAACTAGAGATCGAGAATTACCAAAAATAGATATCAGAAAATGAAGCATAATGTAAGACATTATCCTTCCAAAAACAAGCATTGGAAATGTGCAAAAATCACACTGGGAGCAGTGCAGTTTCTTAAGAGCATAACATACGTATGGAAACTATTGGGAAAGTAATATAATAAATAAATAGGAACTATTATTCAGGCTGCTATGTTTGGCAGAAAGATTGAGTGTACTGAGGCTACTATGAAGACATGAATTTGTGGAATTCATTTCATAATAAAAATAAAGCTAGAATTTATTAATAGGTTTAATATATTAGTAATACATTTATTTTTTATTTACAATCAATGAAAGAATGATTGTATTAATAATTATTTTATAGTGTTCTGATAGTTTATGAGTCTGAAGTTAGTAAAGTGTTGGTCTTTTACTTCTCTTAAAATATCAAAATTAAAAGCCCAAAAGATATTCTGATCAAAAACAAAACAAAGAAAAAAATAATTCACATTAAATATTGCATTGCATATGAGAATTAAATGGAATTTAATACAGAAAACTTTCACTTTACCTTTACATAGTTCTAAAAATTGCAGAAAAAAGTAAATTTTTGGTGGTAATGAATTTTTCACTGCAAATAAATTATTGTTTTATACATGATAAAAAATTATAGAATTAAAAATTATGATATTTTGCTATGACCAAAAGTCTAAGCATTCATAAAAATTCAGGAATGTGTATATGTGTTTGTGTGTACATGCATATTTGCAAGTAAGTATGTGGTCTCTTTTTACAAAAGGCTATTTTGATATGTACATTTATGTATAAATCCAAACCCATTGCCATCAAGTCAATTCCAACTCATAGCAACTTACTACTCAAGTATTTTCCTTTGTCATATCAATTTCAAAATCTTTGAATATACTGTAACAGGTAATCAAGTCACTTTTTAATAGTATATACATGATAAGAGGTAGGTTGCAGTTGTTGTTAGATGTCATCAAGTCAGTTCCTACTCATAGCGACCCTGTGTACAACAGAATGAAAACTGTTTTGTCCTACGCCATACTTATAATTGTTACAATGTTTAGGCCCGTTGTTGCCACCACTGTGTCAGTCTATCTCATTGAGGGCCTTCTTTTTCAATGACTACCAATCATGATGTTCTTCTCCAGGGATTGGTCCTTCCTGAAACAATGTCCAAAGTATATGAGATAAAGTCTCACCGTCCTCATTTCTAAGGAGCATTCAGGCTGTACTTCTTCCAAGACAGATTTGTTTGTCCTTCCGACAGTCCACAGTATAGTCGATATTCTTTGCCAACCCCGTAATTCAAAGGTGTCAATTCGACAGTAATGTGTTCTTGGCTTCCATGGTGGCTGATTCTGAATCCTAGTAGAATGAAATCCTTGACAATGTCAACACTTCCTCTGTTTATTGGTTATTGGTCCAGCTGTGAGGATTTTTTTCTTTAAGGGGTAATCCATATTAAATTCTGTGGTCTTTGATCTTCATCAGTAAGTGCTTCAAGTCCTCTTCACATTCACCAGGCAAGGTTGCGTCATCTACATATCCAGGTTGTTAATGAGACTTCTCCAATCCTGATGCAGTGTTCTTCTTCATATAGTGCAGTTTCTCAGATTATTTGCTCAGCATACAGACTGTAAGTATGATGAAAGGATACGACCTGATGATCATCTTTCCTGATTTTAAACTATGCAGTATCCCCTTGTTCTCATGGTCTATGTATAGGTTCTGCATGAGCACAGTTAAGTGTTGTGGAATCTCATTTCTCTAAATGTTTTCCATAATTTTTACGATTCACACAGTTGAATGTCTTTGCATTGTCAATAAAACACAGGTAAACAATTTGCTGGTGTTCTCTTTTTTCAGCCAAGATCCATCTGACATCAGCAATCATATTCCTCGTTCCACAGCCTCTTCTGAATCCAGCTTGAATTTCTGGCAGTTCCTTGTTGGTGTAGTGCTACAGCCATTTTTATATTACCTTCAGCAAAATTTTACTTGCATGTGATATTACACATATCGTTTGATAATTTCCACATTCTGTTGTATCTTTTCTTTGGAATGGGCAAGTATACGAGTCTCTTCCATTCAGGAGGCCAGGTAGCAGTCTTCCAAATTTCTTGGCATAGCAGCATAGACAAATGAGCACTTTCAGCATTGCATCCATTTGTGGAAACATGTCAGTTAGTATTCTGTCAATTCCTGGAGGCTTGTTTTTTGCGAATGCCTTCAATGCAGCTTGAACTTCTTTCTTCAGTACCATCCATTCTTGATCATATGCTAGCTCCTGAAATGGGTGAACACTGACTAATTATTTTTGGTACAGTGATTCTGTGCTTCCTTCCATCTTCTTTTGATGCCTCCTGCATCGTTCAACATTTTACCCAGAGAAATTTTCAATATTGCAACTTGAGGCTTGAATTTTTTCTTCAGCTCTTACAGCTTGATAAACACTTAGCATGTTCTTCCTTTTTGGTTTTCTATCTCCAGATCTTTGCACATTTCATTATAAAATTTTATTTTGTCTTCTCGAGCTGCACTTTGAAATCATCTGTTCAGTTCTTTTGGTTCACCATTTCTTCAATTCTGTTCATCTCCTATACATTCAAGAGCAATTTTCAGAGACTCTTCTGACATCATTTTGGTCTTTTTTCTGTCTTTTTAATATTTTTGCTTTCTTCTTGTATGATGTCTTTGATGTCATCCTGCAACTTGTCTGGTTGTCTGTCGTTAGTATTCAATGCGTCAAATTTATTCTTGAGATGGTTTCCAAATTCAGTTGGGGAATATTCAAGGTCATACTTGGATCTCATGGATATGTTTTTTCTTCAACTTCAACTTGAACTTACATATGAGCAGTCAGCCCCGACCTTGTTCTCCCTGATGATATTGAGCTTCTCCATTGACTCTTTCCACAGATGTAGTCAATTTGATTCCTATGTATTACATCTGGCCAGGTCCCTGTGTGTAGTCTACATTTACCTTGTTGAAAAAAGGTATTTCTAATAAATAAGTCATTGGTCTTGTGATATTTTGTCCTGCAATCAATCTCTGGTGTCATTTCTATCACAAAGGCCATAATTTTCAACTACTGATCCTTATTTATTTCCAACTTTGGCATTTGTCTTAGTCATCTAGTGCTGCTACAACAGAAATACCACAAGTGGATGGCTTTAACAAAGAGAAATTTATTTCTTCACAGTAAAGTAGGCTAAAAGTCCAAATTCAGGGCATCAGCTCCAGGGGAAAGCTTTCTCTGTCTGTCGGCCTTCTCATCAATATTCCCCCGGACTAGGCGCTTCTCTGCGCAGGGACCCCGGGTCCAAACGACACGCTCTGCTCCTGGCACTGTTTTCTTGATGGTATGAGGTCCCCCTGTCTCTCCGCTCACTCTGTCTTTTATATCTCAAGAGATTGCCTCAGGAAACAATCCAGTCTTGTAGAATAAGTCCTGCTTTACCAACACAACTCCACCTATCCTCCCTCATGAACATCAGAGAGGCAGGATTTGCAACATATAGGAAAATCACACAATACCGGGAATCATGGCCCAGTCAAAGTGACACACACATTTTTGGGGGGCAGAATTCAATCCATGACAGTATTCCAATCACCAATGATTATCAATGTATCTTGATTGCATGTTTCATCAATTTCAGACTATGGAAATTGGTAATAATCTTCAATTTTTAAATCTTTGGCATTAGTAGTTAGTGCATAAATTTGAATAATAGTGTTAACTAGTCTTCCTTATAGGCATATGGATATTATCCTGTCACTGAGAGCATTGCACTTCATGACTGATGTTGAAATGGTCTTTTGGACAATGAATGTGACATCTTTCCTCTTCAATTTGTCACTCCCAGCATAGTAGACCATATAATTTTCCGATTCAAAATGGTTAATTTGAGTCCATTTCACCCCACTAATGCCTAGGATATTGACCTTCAAGTTTCCATTTCATTTTTGACAACTTTCAGTTTTCCTAGATTCAAACTTCTTACATTCCATGTTCCAATTACTATTGGATATTTGCGGCTGTTTCTTCTCATTTTGAGTCATGCCGCACCAGCAAATGTAGGTCCCAGAAGCTTTATTCCATCTATGTCATTCAGGTTGACTCTACTTTGAGAGGGCGTCTCTTCCCTAATCATATTTTGAATGCCTTCCAACTTGAGGGCCTCATCTTCTAGCACTATATCAGACAATGTTGCACTGTTACTCATAAAGTTTTCACTGGCCTATTTTTTCAGAATTAGATAACCATGCCCTTCATCCTAGTCTGTCTTCATCTTGAATCTCCGTTGAAACCTGTCCGCTATTGATGACCCTGCTGATACTTGAAATTCCCGTGGCATAGCTTCTAGAATCACAGCAACACACAAGCCACCATAGTACAACAAACTGACAGACTAGCAATTGGATAAATAAGTAACGAGTATTAAGTGATCATGAACCATGTATTTAATATTTTTCTGTTGAGCGAGAAAGAAAAAAGCAAGATTTCCAAAAAAAAATTTAGAATACAAATTTTATTGAAAATATAGTTACATGACATGGAATTATTGCAGAAACCATGTGGATTTATTTGTGGCTTACATTACTAATATATGTGTGCTCTTGGTTTAGAGTCTTGACAAAAGAACACTAATTAATAGCCAAGACTATCCCCTAGAAGCTCTTTCCTCTTAATATGGTGTATTGAAAGACTATTAGACAAAGATAAATTCATTAAACAGTTTCAGAAAGAGAAGGTAAGAAACAGGGATGAAAGCAGGACTTTAGATGTGTTTAAAAATAGATGTCAACACCTGGAAGTTTGGGTATATGTGGTATATAAACTGATTAGATATGTGACAGCTTCTGGATATTTCAAGTACTAGACATAGTTGGATTCACAGTCAATGACCATGGAAGCGCAGTAAAAAAATCAAACAACATACTGTATTGGGAAAATCTGCTTCAAAAGACCTCTGTAAGTGTTAAAAAGTAAAGGTGTCACCTTAAGGACTGAGGCGCGCCTGACTCAAGGCATGGTATTTCAATTGCCTCATGTGCGTGCAAAAGCTGGACAATGATTAAGGAAGACTGAAGAAGAATAGATGTCTCTATATTATGTTGTTGATGAAGAACTTTTAATATACTATGGGCTGCCAGAAGAACAAACAAATCTGTCTTGGAAGAAGTATAGCCAGAATGCTCCTTAGAAATGAGGCTGGTGAGACTTTATCCCAGGCACTTTGGACATGATATCAGGAGGACCTGTCTCTGCAGAGAGAATAACATCATGCTTGGTAAAGTAGAGGGTGGTGAAAAAGAGGAAGGCCCTCAATGAGATGGATTAACACAGTGGCTGCAACAATGGGCTCAAACAGCAATGATTTTGAGGATGGCACAGTACCGGGCAGTGTTTCGTTCTGTTATCCATAGGGTCACTATGAGTTGGAACCAACTCAATGGAACATAACAGCAACAAATATAGAACAATTTTTTTCCATGATAAATTCCTTCTTGACCAGTTATGTTGAGATTCCAGACAATATTCTTAAAGCAATAGTGGCCTCCACCTCTCAAGTATGAAGTCAATTGGGTTAGGATCAAATTTAATGCCAGTTTAACCCAATAGGATATTAAGAAGAAATCTGAGAATCTTTAATGAAATTATCCATAATATGGAAAAATCTAAGTATGAAGATATTATTGCATTATATTAAAAGTAAAACAATTTCAATATCAACACATTAAAAAGTTTTAGAGAAAGTGCTTTTGAAAATTATTTTCCACATACTCTGTTATGGATTGAATTGTATCTCTTCAATATAGATGTTGAATTCCTGGCTCATGTACCTATGTATGTAAATCTGTTTGGAAATAGAATTTTCTTTTCTGACATTAATGAGATGATACCTGTGAAGGGTGGATCCTAAACCTAATTGCTTCTGAGTTATAAAAAAAACAAAACAGAAACACACATATAGGGGTAAGAAGATGACATGAATATCCTCTACAAGGGAAGGAACTCCAGGAACCAAAGAACACCCAGGGCACTGCAAAAGAAGAAATCAACACAGCTGAGATCGTGGTTTGGACTTTTAGCCACCAGAACTCTGAAATAATAAGTGTTTGTTCTTCAAAGTAACCTACTTGTGGTAATTTTGGTACAGCAGTTCTAGGTAACTAAGACATACAGTACTGGTATGAAGTTATTGAAATTGGTAATATGGAAACCATTTAACAAATTTTTTATGATAAAATGTTAGTTTTGTAATTTTAATTACAAGTAAAAATGCAAATATTTTTATAAAAACACATTGATTACCCACATAAATATGCATATTTTACATTTTACAACTGGATGGGAATATCACAGAAATATTATGTTTATTAGAAACTGAATATTATTTTTCAAAAGTTTTTTTTACAATTTTACCTAACCATCATCAGTGGATGAGAGTTTCAGTGGTTCCATATCTACCCTAGTGTTTGGGTGTATCAGCCTTCTCAATTAAAAGGAGTATATATTTATATTGGCTAGGCATACAGTATTTTTTATTATAGTATTTATATTACTGCGTTAGAATTATAAATTATTTTCTTGTTTCTAATGTTATGTTTGCAACATTTTATATTTTAAAAAACAAATATTATTTTAAAGAAACCAAGGAATGTGATAATTAATGTTTTGATAGTCTTGAATTAAGCGGGTGTGTTATCAACCTGGAATAAATGAACTTAATCAATTTAGCCTTAAAATATAGCAAAGCAGTTCAAGATAAATTTCATTGTGTCTGTGTACCATGATTTGTTTATCCACTTGTCTGTTGATCGGCACTTAGGTTGTTTCTATCTTTTTGCTATTGTGAACATTGATGCAATGAACATGGGTGTGCATATATCTACTTGTGTGATGACTCTTCTCTAGGATATATTCCAAGGAATGGGATTGCTGGATCGTATGGTATTTCCATTTCTAGCTTTTAAAGGATGCGTCAAATCGATTTCCAAAGGGGTTGTTAAATTTTACATTCCCACCAGAAGTGTGTAAGTGTTCCAGGCTCTTCACAACCTCTCCAACATTTATTATTTTGTGCTTTCTGGAATAATGCTAGCCTTGTTGGGGTAAGATGGTATCTCATTGTAGTTTTAATTTGCATTTCTCTAATAGCTAATGATGATGAGCATTTCCTCAAGTATCTGGTAGCCTCTTGAATGTCTTCTTTGGTGAAGTGCATGTTCATATCCTTTGCACATTTTTTAATTGGGTAATTTATCTTTTTGTTGTTGAGGTTTTGCAGTATCTTGCAGATTTTAGAGATTAGACACTGATCGGATTTGTCACAGGCAAAATTTATTTTCCCAGACTGTAGGTTATCTTTTTATTTTTTTGGTGAAGTCTTTTGATGAACATTAAGTATTTGATTTTTAGGATCTCCCAGTTATCTAGTTTCTTTTCTGGTGTTTGTGCATTGTTAACAATGTTTTGTGTTCTGTTTATGCCATGTATTAGGGCTCCTAGCATTGTCTCTATTTTTTCTTCCATGATCTTTATTGTTTCTGATTTTATATTTAGGGCTTTGATTCATTTTGAGTTAGTTTTTGTGCATGCTGTGAGGTATGGATCTTGTTTCATTTTTTTGCAGATGGATATCCAGTTATACCAGCACCATTTGTTAAAGAGACAGTCTTTTCCCTAATTAATGGACTTTGGGCCTTTGTCAAATATCAGCTGCTCATAGGTGGTTGAATTTATGTCTGGATTCTCAATTCTGTTCCATTGGTCTATGTATCTGTTGTTGTACCAGTACCAGGCTGTTTTGACTACTGTAGCCGTATAGTAGGTTCTAAAATCAGGTAGTGTGAGGCATCCTACTTTGTTCTTCTTTGGTAATGCTTTGTCTGGGCCTCTTCACTTTCCGTATGAAGTTGGTGATCTGTTTCTCCATCCCATTAAAAAATGTCATTGGGATCTGGGTCAGGATTGCGTTCTATTTGTAGATCCCTTTCAGCAGAGTAGACATTTTCACAATGTTAAGTCTTCCTATCCATGAGCAAGGTATGTTTTTCCACTTATGTAGATCCTTTTTGGTTTCTTACATTAGTGTCTTATAGTTTTTATTGGATAGGTTTTTTACGTCTCTGGTTAGATGTATTCCTAAGTATTTTATCTTCATGGGAGCTATTGTAAATGGTATTGATTTTGTGTTTCCTCTTCGAAGTTCTCTTTGTTGGTGTAAAGGAATCCAACTGATTTTTGTACGTTTATCTTGTATCCTGAAACTTTGCTTAAATCTTCTATTAGTTCCAGTAGTTTTCTTGTGTATTCTTTGGGGTTTTCTGTGTATAAGATCATATCATCTGTAAACAGAGATACTTTGACTTCTTCTTTACCAATCTAAAAAACAAAACAAAACCTGCTGCCATCGTGTTGATTCCAACTCTTAGCCACCCAAAGGACAGAGTAGGACTACCCCATAGAGTTTCCAAGGAGTGCCTGGTGGATTCCATCTCCTGTCCTTTTGGTTAACAGCCATAGCTCTTAACCACTATGCCACCAAGATTTCCAATTTGGATGTCCTTTATTTCTTTTTCTAGCCTAATTGCTCTGGCTAGGACCTCCAGCACAATGTTCAGTAAGAGTAGTGATAAAGGGCATCCTTGCCTGGTTCCTGTTCTCAAGAGGAATGCTTTCAGACTCTCTCCATTTAGGATTATGTTGGCTGTTGGCTTTGTAGAACTGCCTTTAATTATGTTGAGGAATTTCCCTCTATGCCTATTTTGTTAAGAGTTTTTACCATGAATGGGTGTTGGACTTTGTCAAATGGCTTTTCTGCATCAGTTGATAAGATCATGTGGTTCTTGTCTTTTGTTTTACTTATGTGATGTATTACACTGATTGTTTTTCTAATGTTGAAGCATCCCTGCATACCTGGTATGAATCCCACTTCGTCATGGTGAATAGTTTTTTTGATATGTTGTTGAATTCTATTGGCTAGAATTTTGTTGAGGATTTTTGCATCTATGTTCATGAAGGAGGTTGGTCTATGATTTTCTTTTTTTGTGGTATCGTTACCTGGTTTTGGTATCAGGGTTATGCTGGCTTCATAGAATGAGTTTAGGAGTATTCCATCCTCTTCTATGCTCTGAAATACCTTTAGTAGTAGTGTAAACTCTTCACTGAAAGTTTGGTAGAATTCTCCAGTGAAACCATCAGGGCCCGGGCTTTTTTGGTTGGGAGTTTTTAAACTACCTATTCAATCTCTTCTTTTGTTATAGGTTTATTTAGTTGTTCTACCTCTGTTTGCATTAGTTTAGGTAGGTAGTGTGTTTCTAGAAATTTGTCCATTTCCTCTAGGCTTTCAAATGTGTTAGAGTACAATTTTTCATAGTATTCTCTTATGATTCTTTGAATTTCAGTTGGGTCTGTTGTGATATTACCCATCTCATTTTTTATATGGGTTATTTGCTTCCTCTCATGTTTTTCTTTTGTTAGTTTGGCCAGTGATTTATCGATTCTGTTGATCTTTTCAGAGAACCAGCTTTTGGTCTTGATAACACTTTCAATTGTTTTCTATTTTCTATTTCATTTAATTTTGCTCTAGTTTTTATTATTTACTTTCTTCTGATGTCTGAGGGCTTCTTTTGCTGTTCTCTTTCTATTTGTTTGAGTTGCAGGAATAATGTTTTCTTTTTGACCCCTTCTTACTTTTGGATGTGTGTGTTTATTGTTATAAACTGCCCTCTCAGCGCTGCTTTTGTTGTGTCCCAAAGGTTCCAGTAGGATGTGTTTTCATTCTCATTTGATTCTGTGCATTTCTTTATTCTATCCTTAATTTCTTCCATAACCCACTAGTTTTTGAGTAAGGTGTTGTTCAGTTTCCATGTGTTTAATTTTTTTCCTTGCTTTTTCATTTTTTTTATTGTATTTAGATGAAGGTTTATAGAACACATAGGTCCTCATTAAACAGTTAACACACATATTGTTTTATGACAATGTTTAACAACCCCATGACATGTCAACACTGCCCCTTCTCAACCTTGGGTTCCCTATTACCAGCTTTCCTGACCCTTCCTGACTTCTAGTCCTTGTCCCTGGACTGCTGTGCCCCATTAGTCTCGTTTTGTTTTATGGGGCTGTTTAATCCTTGGCTGAATGGAGAACCTCAGGAGTGACTTTATTACTGAGCTAAAAGTGTGTCCAGAGGCCATACTCTGGGGGTTTCTCCAACCTCTGTCAGGCCAGTAAGTCGTTTTTTTTTTTTTTTTTGTGAGTTAGAATTTTGTTCTACATTTTTCACTAGTTCTGTCCAGGACCTTCTGTTGTGATCCTTGTCAGAAAAATCAGTTGTGGTAGCTGGGCATCATCTAGTTGTACTGTACTCAGTCTGGTGGAGGCTGTGATAGTTGAAGTCCATTAGTCCTTTGGACTAATCTTCCCCTTGTATCTTGCTTTCTTCATTCTCCCTTGCTCCCGGAGAGGTGAGACCAGTGGAGTATCTTAGATGGCTGCTCATAGGCTTTTAAGACCCCAGATGCTACTCACCAAGGTAGAATGTAGAACATTTTCATTTTAAATTGTGTTATGCCGGATGAGCTGGATGTTCTCTGAAACCATGGTCCCCACAGCCCTCCATCCAGCAATTTGGTCCCTTAGGGAGTTTGGATGTTTCTATGGAGCTTCCATGACCTTTCCTTGTACAAGTTGTGCTGGCTTCCCCAGAATTGTGTACTGTCTTACTCTTCACCAAGGTTACCACTTGTCTTAATCATCTAATGCCACTATAACAGAAATACAAGTGGATGGCTTTAACAAAGAGAAATTTATTTTCTCACAGTCTAGTAGGCTACCAGTCCAAATTCAGGGTGTTAGCTCCAAGGGAACACTTTCTCTGTTGGCTCTGGAGGAAGGTCAGTGTCATCAATATTCCCTTGGTCTGGGAGCTTCTCTGTACAGGAACCTCAGATCCAAAGAACACGCTGTACTCCTGGCACTGCTTTCTTGGTAATATGAGGTTCCCAAGTGTCTCTGTTCACTTCTCTCTTTTATATGTCAAAAGAGATTGGCTTAAGACACTATCGAATCTTGTATATGTCATTGGTATAACTGCCACTAATCCATCTTATTACATCCTAGTGATAGAGTTTACAATACATAAGGAAATAGCATCAGATTACAAAATGGTACACAATCATACAGTACTGGGACTTATGACACAGACAAGTTGACAGATATTTTTGGAGGACACAATTCAATCCATGATACAACCTATCTATTATCTATTCAGTATTCCACCCCCCATCCCTCATAACCATTCTTTTTTGTGTGTAAACCTTTTCATAGTTTTTATGATTCTTTAATTTCAGTTGGATCTTTTGTGATATCACCATCTCATTTCTTATTCAGGTTGTATGCTTCCTGTCCTATTTTTCTTTTGTCAGTTTGGCCAATGATTTATCAGTTTTGTTGACTTTTTGAACAACCAACTTTTGGTCTTGTTAACACTTTCAATTGTTTTTCTAATCTCTATTTCATTTAATTCTGCTCTAATTCTTATTTTTTCCTTTCTTCTGGCTCCCAAGGGCTTCTTTTGCTGCTCTCTATTTGTTCGAGTTGTAAACTTAATGTTTTTATTTTGGCCCTTTTTTCGTTTTGTATGTGTGCATTTATTGCTATAAGTTGACCTCTGAGTGCTGCTTTTGCTGTGTCCCAAAGGTTCTGGTTGGATATGTTTTCATTCGCATTTGATTCTGTGAATTTCTTAATTCCTTCTTTAATTTCTTCTATAACCCAGTAGTTTTTGAGCAAAGTGTTGTTCAGTTTCCACTTGTTTGATTTTTTTTTTCCGTGCTTTTTCTGTTATTGATTTCCACTTTTATGACTTTATGGTCAGAAAAGATGCTTTGTAATATTTCAGTGCTTTGGATTCTGTTAAGGTATGCTTTATGGCCTAATATATGGTCTGTTATGGAGGATATTCCGTGTGCATTGGGAAAGAAAGTATCCTTGGTTGCTGTTGGGTGGAGTGTTCCGATCTGTCTGTGAGGTCAATTTGGTTGATTGTGGAATTTAAATCTTCTGTGTCTTTATTGAACTTCTTTCTGGATGTTCTGTCCTTCACTGAAAGTGGTATATGGAAGTCTCCTACCACTATTGTGGAACTGTCTATCTCTTTTTTCAATGCTGTTAGAGTTTGTTTTATGTATTTTGGAGCCCTGTTGTTGGATGCATAAATATTTTTTACTGTTATGTCTTCTTGGTGTATTAATTTTCTATGCTGAGCTGTTTTTCTTATGCATTTTCTTTTCGTATTTTTCATTATTGATGACTTTGTGTTTGCTGAGTATTTATGTTTTTGTTGTTTTTTATTTTGTTGTGTAGGATTGTTAGTTTCCTTTGTGGTTACCTTATTATTTACCTCTATTTTGCTAAATTTAAACCAACCTTTTATTTCTTTATATTGTCTTGACTTCCTCTCCATATGAAAGATCTATAACTACATTTTTTGGTCTCTCTTTGTTTTGATGTTGTCATCTTTTATGTATTGACATCTCTGTTTCCTATTTTCAGTGTTTTAGCTTTGATTTATTTTTGTAACTTCCCTAGTTGGGTTGATATTTGGTTGCTCCGTCCTGTATTCTAGTCTTGAGTTGTTATGTAATGTTACTGTTTTTCTAACTGGAGGAATCCCTTTAGTACTTCTTGTAATTCTGGTTTGGTTTTTGCAAATTCCCTAAACTTCTGTTTATCTGGAAAAGCCCTAATTTTTCCATTGTATTTGAGAGACAGTTTTGCTGGATATATAATTCTTGGCTGGCTATTATTTTCCTTCAAGGCTTTACATATATCATCCCATTACCTTCTTGCCTGCATGGTTTCTGCTGAGTAGTCTGAGCTTAGTCTTATTGACTCCCCTTTGTAGATGATTTTTCATTTCTCCCTAGTGGCTCTTAAAATTCTTTTTATCTTTGCTTTTGGCAAGTTGGATTGTAGTACGTCTTGGTGACATTCTTTTGTGATTTAGCTAGTGTGGAATTTCATGGGCATCTTGGATAGATACCTTTTCATCTTTCATGATATCAGGGAAGTTTTCTGCCAAAAACTCTTCAAAAATTCTATCTGTATTTTCTGTTATCCCCCACCCTGTTCTGGTACTCCAATCACTGGTAGGTTATTTCTCTTGATATTTTTAGAGTTTCTTCATTTTTTTTTTAATTCTTTTATCTGATTTTTCCTGAAATAAGTTGATGTCAAGTGCTTTATCTTCAGTCTCAGTAATTCTGACTTCCATTGTCTCACTTCTGCTCCTCTGACTTTCTATTGATCTGTCTAATTCTGAAATTTTATTGTTAATCTTCTGGATTTCTTTCTGCTGTCTCTCTGTGGATTCTTGCAGCCTGTTGATTTTGTCATTGTGCTCCTCTACAATCTGCTCAAGCATAGCAGTCATTGTGAGGATGGCTCAGGACCAGATATTTTTTCACTCTGCTGTATATGTGTTGTTATGAATCACAGTGGACTTGATGGTGCCTAACCACAACAGATGGAATAGACAAATTCCTAAAGAAACACAGCTTACAAAAACTGACTCAATAAAGTATTGAAAATTTGTTAGGATTTCTTCTTTAAATCTTTGATGGAATTAAGCTATGACATCATCCTCATTTAGCCTGTTTTGTTGTTGGTGGTAGTTTTTTGATTAGTAATACATCTCTTTACTTGTTATAAATTTACTCAATTTTTTTTTTTTTTACTTCTTGGGTCAGTTTTTTAGTTTGTGTTTTTCTAAGAGTTTACCCATTTAGTCTACATTTTCTAATTTGTTGATGCACAATGGCTTATAGTATTTCCCTATAATCTTTCTATTTTATCTAATGTTGGCAGTGATAGCTCTTCCAAAAAAGAGCGACACTTGCAAACAAAAACTGTAATATATTGCTAAAAGAAATTAATGAAAGTATAGATTCACTTCTCTCTACTCCACCTCACTAAGTGTAACTATAAATCCTGGAAATAACACAAGAGGAAAATAAATGAGAATACTGGAAGGTGTTAAAAAGAAAGCAACTTTGTTTGGGATCCCAGGATTGGAGGAAAAACAATGGCAAAACGCTTATTTCCCCCCAACCAGCAGAAGAATGCGACCAGACCTGGAATTTTCCAATCCCCAACCAAGCAACAAAAGGTAGAGTATCCTGGATTAACAGAAGGCCTTCCATCAACACCAGACAAGCCTGGGAACACCAGCAAGTGCAATCAATTAAGAGTCTTGCTAACACTAAGCAGCCAAGACTGGAACTCTCTTCCAGTGAACCTGAAAATCCCCTCACCACCAAGTTGATAGTGGGTGTCTGATTGGCATTGACATATCTCAAAATCCTCAACATTATGTACAAACTTTTTAAACTATCCCACCCTCTACAGCATTATCATTGGCCTAACTCATCTTACTTACCAGGAAAAAAAAAAAAAAAGCTCTGCCATTGAGTCTATTCCAAATCATAGCGACCATATAGGGTTTCCAAGGCTGTGAATGTTTATGGAAGCAGACTGCCACACCTTTCTTCCAATGAGCCGCTGATGGTTTCCAACTGCTGACCTTTCTATTAGTGGTTAGCAGTCGATCAGTTTAACCACTGTGACACCAGGGCTCCAATCTTACTTGCTGTTGTTGTTAGGTGCCATCGAGTTGGTTCCAACTCATAGTGACCCCATGTATGACAGAATGAAACACTGCCTGGTCCTGCGCCATCCTCACAATCATTGTTATACGTAATCCCAGTGTTGCAACCACTGTGTCAATCCATCTCATTGAGAGTCTTCCTCTTTTTCACTGACTCTCTACCGACTAAGATATCCTTCTCCAGGGACTGATCCCTCCTGACAACATGTCCAAAGTTAAAAGTAAGTTAAAGAGGTCTTATTTACCTCCTGTCAAATCATACTGCAATTTATCAAAACGCCCAGATTCTCTTTGCCACAACCTAACACACCTGCTACTATCTTTGCCTAACTAAAAACAAAAACCAAACCAGTTGCCATTGCATAGATTCCAACTCATGGTGATCTCATGTTTGCAGAGGAGAATTGGGCTACATAGGGTTTTCATGTCTGTGACCTTGTGGCAGCAGATGACCAGGTCTTTCTTCTTTTCTCCTCAGAAGCCCTCTGTGTAGGTTCCAAACATCAACCTTTTGGTTAGTAGCTAAGTATTTAACTGTTTTCACCACCAAGTAATTCTTTGTCCTTTCGTGTTGTGTGATGTCACCTGCAGAGCAGCTAGTTGGGTCTGACCACTGACCTTTTGGATAGCAGCTGAGTGCTCAACCGTTACACCACCACTGCTCATTTGTCCCTACCTAAGAAAAAAACCTTGATGTCAGGTTGATTCCAACTCATAGCAACCCTATAAGACAGAGTAGAACTGCCTTATAGGGTTTCCAAGGAGTGGCTGGTGGACCCAAACTGCCAACCTTTTGATTAGCAGCCAACCTCTTACCCACTGAGAACCAGGGCTCCTTGTCCTTGTCTAGAAACTGCTTTATCACTCTTTCTCCTGAGGACTAACACCTATTGTCCTTCAAGAATTGGGTGAAACATCATATCTTTGGAAGACCTTTTCCAAATGAGGATTCTAAGGGAATGGAATGTTCTCATTAATCCAGTGTCTTTCTTCACATAATTTATCACAATTCTAACGACATAAATATTTGTACAGTTATTTGTTTAATCCTTCTACCCATGGTACAAATCCTGAATTACTTTTGCTACTATAGTAATTATGTCAAAAAAACAAACATGTACTCTTGTCTTAAGACATTATAACTACTTTCCGGACACCAAAATAGAAGAGCAAAGTGGCAGCACAACCTCCCAGGTAAGTTATTCCTCTTTTCTGACTGATAGCTCTGGCACTAATCTGTGACCCTCGATGGAAGCCAACGATTAATTCAGAAGTTTGGATACTGCTTTAACGAGCTTTCTATTCCAGAGCAGAATGAACACAGGTCACACCTGCACATAGCCTTAAGATTTCTAATTTTAAATAGCTTGAGGCAAAAATATAACTTTAATTTGCAAAAGAAATTCTTATCTTCAGGGAAAAAAATATTTTTAGGACTGAGTTCTGGTGACCTTGTTTTCCTTTAGAATCAGGGGAAAATAAAGACTTTTAAGACTGCTTTTTTTGGCTTACGTCCTGATATGTATAAAAATTCAGGAAACTTATATTAAACCTTGCATATATTTCACCAGGAAAAATAGGGCTTTCTGCTAAGAACTCCCTCTAGCTACCAGAAAATATGTGCTTTTAACACTAAAACTAATTTAACACATGATCACATGCATCATAAAAATACATTTTTTTCTTGGAAAAGGTTTTGGGGAAAGCATTGTGCAAAATGCAAATGTATATATTTATATACATGTATAAAATGTATACTCACATTGATTGAGCATGAGCCATTCATTTGAGGTATAGCAAAATGTATTATTAAACTAATTTATAGAATTAAAATTAATGTATTATTTTTTACTTCCTTACATACAAGTAATGTTATTTGAATATGGGGAATTTATGGAGAAGAACATCATGCTTGGTAAAGTAGAGGGTTAGTGAAAGAGGGAAAGACCCTCAAGGAAATGATTGACACAATGGCTGCAACAATAACACACATAACAACTATTGTGAGCATGGTGCAATGGGCCAGTGTTTCCTTCTGTTGTACAATGGCTGCCATAAATTGGAAGTGACTCAACAGCACCTAACAGCAACAGCAACAAGGTGACAATTACCAAGAGGTAGTTGTTCGAACAGAACAGGGAGATACTATGTGATGTAAAATGAGAAAAGGTGTGCATCAGGGTTATACCTTTTCACCATACTTATTCAATTTGTATGCTGAGCAAATAATTTGAGAATCTGGACTACATGAAGAAGAATGTGGTATCAGGATTGGAGGAAAATTCATTAACATCCTGTAATATGCAGATGACACAACCTTGCTTGCTGAAAGAGGACTTGAATCACTTACTGATGAAGATCAAAGGCTACAGCTTTCAGTATGAATTACATCTTAACAGAAAGAAAACAACCCTCACAACTGGACCTATAAGCACCATCATAATAAACGGAGAAAATAGTGAAGTTGTCAAGGATTTTCTTTTACGTGGATCCACTATCAACACCCATGGAAACAACAGTCAAGAAATCAGACATATTGCCTTAGGCAAACTGCTGCAAAAGACCTCTTTAAAGCATTAAAGGGCAAAGATAACACTTTGATGACTGAAGTCTTCCTGACCCAAACCATGGTATTTTCAAGTGCATCACGTGAATGTAAAAACTTGGCAGTGAATAAGGAAGACCGAAGAAAAATCGATGCTTTTGAATTACGGTGTTGGTGAAGAAGAGTGAATATACCACAGCTTGCCTTAAGAACAAACAAATCTGCCTTGGAAGAAGTACTGCCAGAATGCTCCGTAGAAGTGCAGATGGTGAAAATTTATCTCATGTATTTTGGACATATTATCAGGAGGGACTTGTCCTGAAGAAGGACATCATGTTTGGTGAAGTAGTTGTTAGGTGCTGTGGAGTCAGTTCTGACTCACAGCAACCCTATGCAGAGCCGAATGAAACACTGCCGGGTCCTCCGCCATCCCCACAATGTTATGTTTGAGCCCACTGTTGTAGTTACTGTGTTAATTCAACTCTTTGAGGGCCTTCTTCTTTTTCCCTGACCCTCTGCTTTACCACAAACTGACAAACTGACAGATGAGTCCCGGTGATAAAGCAGAGGTTCAGCAAAAAAGAGGAAAACAAACGTTCTCTTATAACCCTTGAAACTACATTATCAATCCTGTCTACCAGTGAGGTGATAGAAATTGTAATTACATTTTCCACCTTTCATCATTTACTGAACTATGCATTTTTCATGTAAATGTTAAATTTAAATATAATACTCTACATTTATACCTATCGATTTTTATCTTTTGGATTGAGATCATTGTATTAGCTTACCTATATGAATTATTTATAATTCATTTTTGATTAATGCCAACTAAAGTCTATTAGCATCTGTAGTATTAAAAATTTTATAGAGATAGTTTCTATGTTTTGTTATATATCAAAGCTAAATCACAGAGGTAATCATGACTGTTTGGCTACCAGTAGAAACTTCTATCAAGTCTGGTAAACTAATCATACTGTTTTGGGTACCAGTTATATATTAATTAAGTATACTAAGCTCACTGTGTCTATATTACTCATAAAAGTTCATTACTTAATTCTATAAGATAGCTAATCATGGTACTATGTGCACATAGTATTTATTTGATCTACTAATCAGTTTATGCTTACTAAAAATAAATTTAGTACAGGTTGCCTCTGTAGCACACACTGTGTTGATCCACTCAAATGAGCACTACAACTGTGGCCACAATATGTAGTCAATAGTGGGTGTGGAAACTAAATAGTAGCATCACAGCTTCCTACTGGTCTACTTGGTCAACTTGGCTGTCTGCTTCTCATCCTTAAAAATATAACCTGGTGGTTGCTGTGGTCCTGTTCTTCAAAAGCAAACACTTCTACTAGGGGACTTTTATGCTATGGCTGCTACCCAGTCAATTCAGGAAACTTGTACCAAGCAGGTAAGGAAAAGAGACTCCATTTTGTTTGCAGAGTTGAACTTGCTTATCAGAAACTTAGCAATGCTGCCATACAACGGACGCAGGAAAACATTTTGGCATTTAAATGATCCACTGTGGTAATTCTTCGTGCCCCCAAGCTCCATGCCAGTTACAGCTCCAAGTTTATTGTAGCAAGAGGGTTTGTAGTTCATTACACTAGCTCTTCTACGTGTCTGAGGAAACAAGACCAACCAAAAAAAGCTCTTTCAATTGGGAAGAATATAATGTAAGAAACAAGTGGTTCTGAGAGGCATACACGGTGAACTTGTAGGGGATACATTTGTTTCCCTGCTCAGATTCGCTAGAATTTACATGCCTATCCAAAAGTTATGCTAACAACATTCAGCTTTCTTTGGGAATTGCCCTCAGCCACTTGAGGCAATTTGGGCCCAGTGATGGGGCTTATATGATGATTCAAAGGCCTGACTTCCTCAATTTGGGAAATCTCTGTTTCATTCCCATTACCCACGTCATTTTCTTTCTTCTCAAATCCTGTCTTCTTCATTTTCCATTAGTGTATATTTAAAGAGAACTTCCCAATCAACTTTCTGAAACATTTAATCTAAAATATTACTGAAGAATACTCTTATCTCATTGATAACCTCTTGTTTCTGAGTATTCACATACTGCTTAAAATTATGTATAAGACATATATATATATATATATATATATATATATATATATATATATATATATATCTACGCATATATATATAAAATCTGAAATTTTATTGATTTCAAGGGTCAGCTGTATGGTTAGAAATGGTAATAGAGGATATAAGCACTAGTTATGAAAAGACATAGACTAATTAGGAGATGAGAAGAATCAAATCAAATAGGGCTTGATAATTTACTGGAAGGGAATGGGTTAACATAGACGGATGCTTTAAAGAATTTACCCAGCAAGGTTGCTGTACCGTAAACAAGGATAAGGAAAATAGGAAGAAACCCAGATTTGTCAGGTAAGATGATGAGCTGAGCTTTGGGTATGTTAAGTTTAAGTTACCTGGGAAACATTCAAGTGACAGCTGACACTTTGATACTATGAACTGGATTTCCTGAGAAGGCAGGTGCAGATACAGAGGTGGCACAGAGTCACTGTCATCCAGTTATTATAGTGAGTCACTGGATGCCATCATCCAAAAAGTTCTAGTAAAAAGAAGAGAAGAATAACTAATGCACAAACTTCAAGGACATCAACATGTGAGTGATAAGTAGAAAGTGAGGCTTGTACTAAGAAGAAGTCAGGAAAAGCCATGGAAAAGCCTAGTAATGAGGGAGGTGCAGCATGTTTGAAAAATGGAAAGAATTCCAGCATATCTAAAGGTGAAATTCAAAATGCGTATCTAAAATGGTAAACTAAAACTCAAATAATTTATAGTTTCTATTCTCAGAGAAATTGACAACCTAAATGTCTTGGGTTAATGAGCTATTTTGTAGAACAGAGAATATTGGACAGAAAAGTATTATCTGTAAATCCCAGTTAGAAGAAACTGAAATGATATCACTTTATTCTACAAAAGAGTGAACAGAGGAACCCACTTGGATAATTGGTCAAGTAAGATATTTAAATATAGTAAAACTGTGACATTGTTTCACTCCAGGGAGTGTTCTATTATTTTCCATTATTTTTTGAATACTTTTGCTTCCTTCTCTATGTAGCCAGTGGTTTTATTTCAAAAATATTTAATGTAGACATCATATGGTATGGTTCCTCACTATTGTGTTTCCTAATTACCTATGTTGTACTAAATATTAAAAAAAAATTGGAAAAATGTAAACACAGCATATGAAATCATTTTATCCATACATTATCTTATTTGCTTTTCTTAAAACTGGGTCATTCTTTCCTAAACACTGATATTGGACATTACTGAAAAATGTGTTCTCAGGATAATTCTGACAAATTTCTTTATACCCACATTTATGGCAGGTATGTTTTTCCTTCTACTCTGCCTCACATATGTAATTTATTTTTTCTCTCAATAATATAGATGTGGTTTAACTTTCTAAATTATCATTTGAGAATATGAAAAGCAGGAAATAAATTAAGATAGGTCAGCTTTTTTGGAATTAAATAAAATTAACTTTAGGAAGTTAATTAGGAAGAAATCATAAATATTTCCTGGTGGTTGAATACAGAGTGCTTAACTTTATATTAATTTTTAGACATAATTGAAAATAATGCTTCTTCCATAGCTGGATATGCATTTTGAGAGAAAATAAGAATTTTCCTTGGCTTAAACATGAATCTTAAAACCACCCTGTTTTTCCTTTCTCTCTCTCTCTTTCCTTCTTTCTTTTTATTTTTGGGTAAATTTCTGTCTCTTTTTCATGTGCTTTGTTAAAACATTTAGATTACATGTAAAATAAACCATCTTGAATCAAGTGGCTCAATATCAAGAATGCAGTGTGCCTCATGGTGACTAGATATCAAAATGTTTTCAGAATTCCACAACTCTCCTTTTTCTTTCTTTTTGCATATTATGTCTCTTTCATAGCATAGTTTTTTTTTTCCATTTAAGCAGTAAGAAAGATTCCAGAGATTGACTTACTGTTATATTTCCTATTTCAAATCCCTAGCAAAAATAAAATGTAAGCATCTTGGCTTTGGTATGCTAAACAACTCTGGTTTTCACAACTATTTCAGGATCAGGACTTTAGAGTACAAACCAACCTGTTGGGGAACTCACACATGTTCACCAGAGAGCTACTCCTTAGAGATAAGAGAATCCACTTGAGCTGAGCAGATGCCACTACTATTTATATAACAAAAAGATCTTCAGGTACAGATTCCCCATTCTGCCTTCTCTGAAATTGTCTAGTCCTTTACATTAAAAATTAAAATGGAGACTTCTGGGTAATATGGCACTATAATGGAAGCATCACGCTGTCCCTCCACAGCAAAGATCCTAAAAACTAAGTCAAACAGAGTCACACATCACTCCTGAAACCCTAACCATCAAATGAAGAGATAAAGAACTCAGCCAAGCACCAAATGGAATAAGAAACTGACAAGAACAGAGAGTGAGAAGAGATTCATGCAAAGATCCCCTTATCAGCTACTGCAGCATGGATCCACCATCTTGGACTACTATCAGAGATCAGCGAAAAGGGGGTACAAGAAAGCAACTTCATGGAGCTTCCAGCAGGAGACAGAACAACCAGTAACCAGCATTATATGCTTTCCCGTCCCTAACACTTCTTCACCTCCACTCAGCCTCCTCTGCTTGCTGTGGCCACAGTCTCTTGGCCGGGAAGCACTGGCTTCACCCCAGTGTCACTTGGATTCCACCAGCCAACACTGGCCAGCTTCTTGAGTGCAATTTGTTGGCTTCTGGTGTTATTTTTTTCTGCTTCATTAAATTTCTTCCTTACCTCTCCCCACCTCTCCCACCTTTCTCTCAAATACCTGGCTCCGTGAGCCATCTTTGCAATTTCCTAAAGGGCTGTGAAACACTGATTGACTGTGAAACTGCTTCTCAGAATGTGCCACCATGCTGGTGGGACCCCCAGGGCTTTTGTTTGTTTCTTCCTATTTGTTCTGTTTTGATTTGTTTGTTGGTTTTCTTTTTCTTTCCTTGGCTTAGGAGCTCCCTCTAACTGGGCAGTACAGTGCAGCTTAGGAGCTCCTCCCTTACTCTGTGCAGATGCACAGTGGCATCCTTGCAGTAATTTCTTTTTTCTTGTTTTTTTTTCTTTTTTCTTACTTTTCTTTGTTTTCTTCTCTCTCTTATTCCCTTTTTGTCTTTCTTCATTTCCAGTTTCTCAATTTATTCCTATTTTTCTTTTACCCTTTTTCTTTTTCTATTTCATTTTTGTTTTTCTCCATTTCTCAGTCTCTTATTTCTCCAGTCCAATAGGAAGCTTCTTAGCACTCTTTTTTGTTTGTGTGTATGTTTTTGGCTCCTGTTCCTCTCTCTTCTCTCCCATATTCACCTTAGCTGCATACATCACAATCTTTCCCCTCCTTCCTGTCTACCTGCACCATGCACTGAACATCACACTCCCAAGAAGCACAGGCACAGGCCACTGGAACCTGCGCTGCACTGATTCTCAGTCCACACAGTTGGCTGGCCCTATTATATGCTGCAAACAACTGATCCTAGCAACTCCTCTTCAGCTGAACCTGCCCTGTTGTACCATACCTGAGTGACTGACCCTAGCCATTGGAGAAAGAGGTGAAAATTATTGTGCCCACAGATGAGCAAACAACAAAGAACACACAGCCCATCTGCTTAGACATAACCAAATAAAAATAAAACAAAAAAACAGGATGAAACAAACAAGTCTACAATCAATAAAGAGGAAAATAATTACTGAATTCCCTGATGACAGCAGACAATATCAAAACGTATACAAAAACAGGACAGGATGGTTCCAGTAGGCATCCAAAATAAAACACCGGATGACTTTCCAGTATAAGAAAAGGCACTAGAACTACCTGATAGGGAATTTAAATCTCTAATATTCAGAATTATCCAAAAGTTGAAGAAAAATGCAGACAAAAATGACGAAAAAATAGACAAATTCTTGCAAAAGGCAGACAAATTCATGGAAATTACAGACAAAAAATTGGAATAATTCAAGAAAATAATACAGGAACAAAATGTTAAAATAAATTCACAACTAGAAGTCATACAAAAATAACAATTAGAAATCCAAAAGATAAGCCACAAGATATCAGAAATGGACAGTCTCATAGAACAGCTGAGGAGCAGGTTTGAAATGATGGAAGAAAGGATCAGCGAAATTGAGGACAAACACTTGGATACAACTCTGAGGAAAAATCAGGAAAAATAAAGAAGGAAAATGAAGAAACCCTGAGAATTATGTGGGATACAATCAAAAACAAAAATCTGGGCATGATCCGAGTTTCAGAACGGGGGAAAATACAGAAAACACAGAGAGGATCATTGAAGAAGTACTGACAGGAAACTTCCCCAATATCATGAAAGATGAATAGCTGACCATTCAAGCAGCTCAACAACCCCATATAGGATAGACCCCAAAAGAAAATCACCAAGGCATATCATAATGACATTTGCTAAAACCAAAGACAAATAAAGAATCCTGACAGCAGCTCAAGAAAATCAAAAAGTCACCTACAGAGGAGAAACAATAAGACTAAGCTCGAATTATTCGACAGAAACTGTGTAGGCGAGACAGCAATGGGATCACATCTATAAAACTTTGAAAGAAAAAAATTGTTAGCCAAGAATAATAGATCCTGCAAAACTCTCATTCAAATATGATGGTAAAATTAGGTCACTTCCAGATAAACAGAAATTAAGGGACTATGTAAAAACCAAGCCAAACTTACAAGACTAATTAAAAGGAATCCTTCAATCTGAGAACAAACAACATCAGACCACTGGCTGAATCTAGGACACAGGATTGTACTAGCCAGATACCAACCTGGGAAATGAACTCTTGAGGACTATCCAAAACTAAAAGAATTACAACAGGGAACCAGAGAGGTTAATCTGTAAATGATAACAGCATCATAACATTAAAAGAGGGAATAAACGGTGTAGATATAGACCCTTCTAATGGAGAGGCAGGCAAGGCAATACCCAGTAATAATAGACTAGATCAAACCTAGGAAGATAAGGGTAAATTTCAAGGTAACAACGAAGAAAGTTAACAAATCTACTCATCAAAATAAAGAAGAAAAACATAAAGTCTTGGTGAAAACAAAACCTACAAAAACAAAAGAAATAAAAAAAAAATCACAAACTAAAGGAATTCTGCACAAGAGACTAAGAGGAACAAAAGAAACGTCAGCACCACAAAAAAAAAGCACTGCAAAATGACAGCAATGATCTCACACCTATCAATAATTACACTGAGTGTAAATGGCCTAAATGCATCCATAAAGAGCCAGAGAGTAACAGAATGTATTAAAAAACAGGATTCATCAATATGCTGTCCACAAGAGACACAGCTTAGAAACAAAGACGTAAATTTGTTAAAAATCAAAGAATGGAAAAAAATACATCAAGCAAACAGCTACCAAAAAAAAAAAAGCAGGAGTGGCAATACTAATCTCAGATAAAATAGACTTTAAAACAAAATCCACCATAAAAGACAAAGAAGGACAGTATACAATGGTTAAGGGGATGATCCATCATGAAGACATAACCGTAATAAACATCTATGCACGCAATGACAGAACTCCAAAATACATAAAACAAACTCTAACCTCACTGAAAAAAAATTGACAGTTCCACAATAATAGTAGGAGACTTCAACACACCACTCTCAGTAAAGGACAAAACATCTAGAAAGAAACTCAGCAAAGATACAGAAGACCTAAAGGACACAATCAGCCAACTTGGTCTCATAGACATATAGAACACTACACCCAACAGCTGTGAAGTACACATTCTTCTCCAATGCACATAGAACATTCTTCAGAATAGATCACATCTTAGGTCACAGAGAAATCCTCAACAAGATCCAAAACATTAAGATAATACAAAGTATCTTCTCTGACCACAATTCCATCTAGGTAGAAATTAACAACAGGAAGACCAAGGGGGGAAAATAAAATTACATGGAAACTGAATAACACTCAGCTTACACATCACTGGGTAATAGAAGAAATCAGAGATGAAATCAAAAAATTCCTAGAATCAAATGAGAATGAAAACACATCATACAAAAAATCTTTGGGACACAGCAAAGGCAGTCCTCAGAGGACAATTTATAGCAATAGATGTACACATCAAAAAAGAAGAAAGGAACAAAACAAAAACTTTAAGCACAGAACTGTAATAAATAGAAAGAGAACACCAGGAAAAAAAAAAATGCTCATAGCAAGGAGAAGAAAGGAATAATAAAGATCAGAGCAGAAATAAATGAAATAGAGAATAGAAAAACAATAGAAAGAATCAACAATACCAAAAGTTGGTTCCTCAAAAGGATCACAAAATCGACAAACCATTGGCCAGACTGACAAAAGAAAAACAGAAAACGACACTAATAACCCAAATAAGAAGTGAAATGGGGGACATTACAACAGACTGAAACTGAAATAAAAAGGATCCTAACAGAGTATTATGAAAAACTATACTCCAACAAATTTGAAAACCTAGAGGAACTGGATAAATTGCTAGAAACACACGGCCTACCCAAACTACAACAAAGTGATGTTAAAAATCTGAACAGACCCATAACAAGAGAAGAGATTGAAAAGGTAATAAAAAACAACTCCCAGCAGAAAGAAGCCCTGGCCCAGATAGCTTCACTGGAGAATTCTACCAAACATTCAGAGAGGAGCTTATACCAGTACTACTCAAACTATTTCAGAAAATGAAAAAGGAAGGTATACTTCTGAATTCATTTTATGAAGCCAGCATAATCCTGATACCAAAACCAGGCAAAGATGCCACAAAAAAAGAGAATTACAGACCAATATCTCTCATGAATATAGATGCAAAAATTCTCAACAAAATTCTAGCCAATGGAATTCAGCATCATATCAAGAAAACAATACATCATGTTCCAAGTAGGATTCATACAAGGTATGCAAGGATGGTTCAACATTAGAAAATCAATCAATGTAATCCACCACATAAATAAAAGGAAAGAAAAGAATCACATGATCATCTCAATTGATACAGAAAAGGTATTCAACAAAGTCCAACACCCATTCTTGATAAAAAAGCTGAAAAAAATAGATATAGAAGGGAAATTTCTCAACATAATGAAGGGCGTCTATGCAAATACAATGGCCAACATCATTATCAATGGAGAGAGGTTGAAAACATTCTCCCTGAGAACAGGAACAAGACAAGGATGCCCTTTATCTCTGCTCCTATTTAACATTGTGCTGGAAGCCCTAGCTAGAGTAATAAGTCAAGAAAAAGAAAATAAAGGGCATCCAAATTGGTAATGAAGATGTTAAACTGTACCTGTTTGCAGATGATATAATACTATACATAGAAAACCCTAAAGACTCCAAGAGAAAAATACTGAAACTAATAGAAAGATTCAGCAGAGTAGCAGAATACAAGATAAACATACAAAAAATTGGTTGGATTCCTATACACAAATAAAAAGAACGAAGAAAAGGAAATCAGAAAAGCAATATCATTTATAACACCCCCCCAAAAAATAAAATACTTAGGGTAAATCTAACCAGGGATGTAAAAGATGTATACAAAGAACACTACAAAACACTATTGCAACAATCCCAAAGGGATCTACATAAATGGAAAAACATACAATACTCATGGATAGGTAGACTCAACATTGTGAAAATGACAATTCTACCCAAAGCAATTTACAAATACAATGCAATCCTGACCCAAATACCAACAACATTCTTCAAAGAGATGAAAAACTAAACATTAACTTTATATGGAAAGGGAAGAAGCTCCAGACAAGAAAAGCTCTATTGAAGAAGAAGAATAAAGTAGCAAGACTCGCTCTACTGGACCTCAAAACCTACTATACAGCTATGGTAATCAAAACAGTCTGGTACTGGTACTATGACAGATATATTGGCCAATGGAACAGAATTCAGAATCCAGATGTAAATCCATCCATGTACAGTCACCTGATATTCAAAAATGGCCCAAATACCGTCAAATGGGGAAAAGACAGTCTATTTAACAAATGGTGCTGGCAAAACTGAATGTTCATCTCCAAAACAAGGAAAAAGGACCCATACCTCACATCATACACAAAAACTAATTCAAAATGGATCAAAGACCTAAATATAAAGCCAAAAACTATAAACTTTATAGTTTATAGAATAAAAAATAAGATCAATGGTAGAGTCCCTAATGCACAGCATTAACAAGATACAAACCATAACCAACAACACACAAACCCCAGAAGATAAGCTTGATTACTGGGATCTTCTAAAAAATCTTCTAAAAATTAAACACTTATGCTCACCAAACGACTTCACGAAAAGAATAAAAAGAGAACCTACAGACTGGGGAAAAAAATTTGGACATTACAAGTCCGACAAAGGTTTCATCTGTATAATCTACAAGAAATCCAACATATCTACAGGAAAAAGACAAATAATCCAATTAAAAAATGGGCAAAGGAAATGAAGACACTTCACCAAAGAAGACATTAAAGCAGCTGAGAGACAAATGAGGAAATGCTCGCGATCACTAGCCATTGTAGAAATGCAAATTAAAACCACGATGAGATACCATCTCACCCCCGGCATTACCGAAACAATTCAAAAACACTGGAAATAACAAATGTTGGCAAGGTAGCAGGGAGATTGGAACTTTTATGCACTGCTGGTGGTAATGCATAATGATACAACCATTTTGGAAAATGATATGGCGCTTCCTTAGAAAGCTAGAAATAGAAATACCATAAGATCCAGCAATCGCACTCCTAGGAGTATATCCTAGAAAAATAAGAGCAGTCACATGAATAGACATATGCACACCCATGTTCATTGCAGCACTGTTCACAATAGCAAAAAGATGGAAACAACGTAGTTACCCATCAACAGATGAATGGATAAACAAACTATGGTACATATAAAAAATGGAGTATTATGCAATGAGAAAGAAAAACGATGAATCTGTGAAGCATCTCATAACATGGATGAAACTGGAGGAGATTATGCTGCGTGAAATAAGTCAATCACAAAAGGACAAATATAGTATGAGATCTCTACTGTAAAAACTCATGTAAAGGGTTACGCAGTAAAAGAAACAATCTTTGTTGGTTACAAAGGATGGGTGGGGTTGGGGCAGGAAACTAAATAGGCAATAGATAAATGGTAACTTTGTGAAGGGTAAGACAGTACATAATACTGGGGAACCCAGCACAACTTGTACAAGGAAAGGTCATGGAAGCTCCATAGACACATCCAAACTCCCTGAGGGACTGAATTGCTGGGCAGAGGGATGCGGGGACCATGGTCTTGGGGAACATCTAGCTAAATTGGCATAATACAGTTTATAAAGATAACGTTCTACATTCTACCTTGGTGAGTAGCGTCTCGGGTCTCAACAGCCTGTGAGCAGCCATCTAAGATACTCCACTGGTCTCACCCCTTCGGGAGCAAAGGAGAATGAAGAGAACAGGATAAAAGGAAGAGATTAGTCCAAAGGACTAATGGACCACAGCTTCCACGGCTTCCACCAGACTGAGTCCAGTACAGCCAGATGGTGCCCAGCTACCACCACTGACTGCTCTGACTGGGATCACAAGAGAGGGTTCTGGACAGAGCTGGAGAAGGATGTAGAACAAAATTCTAACACATACACACAAAAAAACACCAGACTTACTGGTCTGAAAGAGACTGGAGAAACCCCGAGGGTATGGCCCCCAGACACCCTTTTAGCTCAGTGGTGAAGTCACTCCCGAGGTTCATCATTCAGCTGGGGACTGGACAGCCCCATAAAACAGAACGGGACTAATGAAGCACAGCAGTCCAGGAATAAGGACTAGAAGGCAGGAGGGGACAGAAAAGCTGGTGATAGGGAACCCAAAGTTGAGAAAGGACAGTGTTGACATGTCGTGGGGCGGTTAACCATCGTCATAGGGCAATATGTGTACTAACAGTTTAATGAGAAACTATTCCGTAAACATTCATCTAAGGTACCAAAAAAAAAAAAAAAGAATTATCTATGTGAGATCAAATTGACAACAGCAACTCAAAAGCTTTGATGGTAGCCTAGGGGGCAGTGAGTTGAAGACAATGGTGATGGAATAATTTGGACAAGGATAGTGAGAATAGCAGCACAACTGGAAGAATGTAAACGATGTCACTGAATTGAACATGTAAAAACTTTTGAAATGGTGTAATTTTGGCTACGTATATTTCACCAAAAAAAAAGACCTCCAAGTTCAAGATGGGGGAGTGTTGACATGTCATAGTGTTGTTAACCAAAGTCATAAAACAATATGTGTACTGAATGTTTAATGGGAAACTATTTGTTCTGTAAACCTTCATGTAAAGTACAATAAAAAAAAAATTAAAATGAATAAAACTTTCTTATAACTTCGCTTCCATACATCCATTTCCCTCTCCGTCTATACTGTTCTAATACGAGTCTTTAAAACCCAATTTATCAGTTGCTCCTTTGCACCCACTATCCAAGTAAAGCCATTCCCTGATACCACTATTCTAGTCAGGTGTTGGCTCTGCTCCACTATTTCCCTCATCCTATTCCTGAGTAGTATTTTGTGTTTTTCCATAGCATGACATATAATTTCTCTTACTGTAGATTATTTATCATGTTTTAAATTAATTCACTATTCTTGGTACTTCATAAAGCAAGGCCTGTTTCTTTCATTTTCCTATTTTCTGCTCCTAAAGTATGCTAGAATAATTATTAAAAGGATGAATGAGTCAACACTTAGTGAGTTATATTTTTACAGAACATTAAATTAGTATTATTGGATCATAAATTCACTACAATTTAATAAAACATTAATTTTAAAATAAAAACAACACAGAATGATTTGACCAAGAAAAAGTCAAATAGTTGCATGAAATGAATACAAATGCATATTGTGATGTCCCAGATTAAATTAGTTTTTCTAGCTTAAAGATTGGTTTTGAAAGCATTCTATGTGAGATTTTTCTGTCCATTCTATATTGTTTTTCATTAAAAAAATTATGACTAATAAAAAGTTTCTGTGTGCTATTTTAAGATATAGACCAATAATTTGTTTAAACAAGCCCTTATCAGATGCAGTAGTTTTTTCTCACTAGAACTGTTGATTTAGCAAAATGATGACGTGTAATATGTATGCGATATCAGAGCAGAAAAATGCCAAAAACTTTAATATTCTAAATAAAAATTTATCAAACATTGAACTTTACTAACAGAATTATAACTACAAACAACAAGATGTTCCCCATTAAAAAAAAAAAAAAGAAAAAGATAATATCTTGTGTATACCTTCCTCATAGTAAAAGACTAAAATTCAGGAAACCCATCTCCAAAAGAAAATAGTTATTATATGAGATACTATACAAAACTTAAAACCAAATGGTTTTTTCATTTTCAGAGAAAAGAAGTTATCGAAAGTGGTTACTTCATGAACTCTTTCTTTCACCAACATTACAAAAAAATGACATAAAATTCAATAAATATGACAAAATTGGTCTATCTTTTGTGCATTCATTTTAATAGATAATGTAGAATACATTCATATCTATACATCCATATCTATAGATATATTTATATATAATACTTTTAGTTCAAGAACTTACTACTTACTTCCTTTAAGTAGTCATAACTCTTTTAAACATAATATACTGGTGGTAACAAAAGTTTTCTTAATTCCCAACCTCATTTACAAATAACCTATATGGTCAATCGATATAGAAAAATATGTGATGACATCCTACCTAGCGACAAATATTATGAATCAGAAGATGAAAGTCAAGTGAGAATAATGAAGTGTTTCAGAAATGATCTTTAAAATAGCATAAATAGTGGAAAGTAAGTTATTTAATTTTAAAAATATGTCTTGCTGTAGATATTAGTGCTTATCACAAATAGTCAACTTCCTCTTTCTCTGTACCCATGATAGAAGGGCACTTCTTTGCCCACTTGAAGTTAGATATAGCCACATGACTTGCTATTGCAATAAAATGGAAATGGTAATGATTGGTAACATTCTTCTTTGGGAATTTATAAGATGGAGTAGGTATTTTTGTAGTTTCCTCTTCCTTCTGCTACAGCTACCATCAATGGTTCAGATAGAGACTGTTTCATTTGTGTGTCTCTGGTGAGGAACATGTTGAATGCATATCAAGAATGAGAAACAAAATGTTATTATTTTAAACCACTGAATTTTGGTGGTTGTGTGCTACTGCAGCATAACCTAGACTATCTGACAGTTCCCATTCAATTTAGTTAATGTGGTTTTAGTTTATTATTTCTTACAAAATTTTTGACTCTTTTTTTCTCATAAATAATTGAGAAGTATACATTCTGATATTTTGAACATTGTTATCCTTGTTATCAAAGCCCAAAGAAACTGTGTTGTAGTAATATTGCTTACTCTTTTCAATTATTTTGAAATATATGTTTCATTCTGAAACAAAACATTCCCATGGTGAATAGTTGTTACAAAGTACTTACGTCAGAACTAAAGATTGAAAGGATATTTTTGTACATTCATGATATAGAATCTCATTTACATTTATAACATAGAGGACAATTTATAACTTTATATACTGAGACTGTACACTTTGATTAAAACTTAAAATGCATAATACTATTTATTCATTGATTCAAAATATTCATTAATTTTAAATGTGTTAATATGTGTAAAGTACTTACAACAGAGGTTAGCTAGCACATATTAAGATCTGTGAAAATGTTAACTATGTTTAGTTTTCATTTAAAAGACATTAATTGAGTCAAACAATGCCAGTTACTCTTCTTGGCTGCAGAAATACAGCACAGAACAAAGTAGACAAAAGCTTTATCATTATACAATTTATTTTCTGTTTGAATAGACAGACAATTAAATGACTGAAATAAAATTAGTATTTAAAAAAGGAAACAAGATACTGGGGAGTGTTGAGTCTAAATAAGGGTATTTAATTTTAAATAAGATGGAAAGAGTGGACTTCATCAAGAAGGTAGTATTTGGCCAACATCTTAAAGGGAGGGCTCAGGCTATCCTGTTATCTGATAATTTGAGATACCAGGACAGTATGTGAGGAAAGAGGTTTCTAAATACCTGGGATAGCAATGAAAAGTCTATGATACTTGAGCATACCTGGTGAATCTGGGAGAAAATACAGAGGCCAGTATAGCTGGAGACTAGTGAGGAAGAGGAAGAGCAGTTGTAGAAGAATCAAAGACAAAACCAAGAGGCAACTGTGGGTTAGGTGCTGGAAAGATTCCTAGGTTGGTTAAGGAAGTTGAATCATTTTTAACCTATAAAATAGGAAGTAATTGGAGGGATGGAATAGCAGAGTAGTTTACATTTTGAAAAGATCACTCTAATTGTTTGTGTTGAGTAGCATTTAAGGGAGTAAAGTCCTAAGAGGGAGACAGGATGGAAGGTTATTACAGTATCCTGGACAAAGTGGTAGCTGTGGAAGTGGTGAGATGTGATCAGAATTTGGTATATATTGAAGATAGAACTGACAGTATTTGATGTTGGATTCAATGTGGAACAAGAAAATAAAATAAAATAAAATAAAAAAAGAGAAGAATCAAAGATAAAGTATTAATGGAGATAGGAAACACTGCAAGAGATGGATGTTAGCAGAAAATTATCAGCTTGTCCTATCTGCTCCATCAATAACTTTTCTGTTTGATATTTTAATTACAGATGTGGCTTCCCTGCCTGTATGAGTACAGCATATTGTCTTGGATAAAATGAACATGGGCAGGAGTTGAAATTGGAAGCTACTGTGGATAATCTTCTTAATATGACTCTTCCCTGTCTCTTCAGACTATCACCAGCCACCCAGGAAACTGTCATATCTACTCAGTCCCACTGCATGTGCTGTTGTATCCAAATAATTACTCTGTCTCTTTACCCTTATCCCTGCTGTTGACATTATGTGCCATGACTAAATAAGCAGCATTTCTGGGAAATTATTTTCTTGAATTCATCTTCCATGTGGTTTTTCAGCTATACTTATGTTTTTATACTTCTTATAATAAAATAAATATTAAATTAATATTTTAATGTAAAACAATATAGCTACATACATATTAAAATAAAATATAATTGAATATTTCTATTAAATTTCAATGGGAAGAGTATAACAACATATAAAGGGAAACCAAAAACCAAACTCATTGCCATCAAATCGATTCCAACTCATAATGACCCTGTTATGTCAGAGTAGAAGTGCCCTATAGGATTTCCAAGGAACAGCTGGTGGGTTCGAACTGCAAACCTCTTGGTTATCAGCTAAGCTCTTAAGCACTGCACCGACAGGGCTCCTATAAATGGAAGGATAGATAATATTGCCTACACAATTTCTTTTTCTTTTTTAAATTATCTTTGTAAACTAAATGTGCCTGGCTAACACAATAGTTCTAATGACATACAAACAGGATTCAGTGCCCTTCTGTGGTTATTTCTGAGAATTTCCAAAGAGCCAAAACTGTAATCTATCAACTGCAGTTATCACTTCAGAGCTGTTTATCCATATCTACTTTCCACAACACATGATGAATTTTACTATTGCCTCAGCCCCTTATGAAAATCCAATATTTATATCATCGTTAGGATTTCTGGTTGATCCAAATTTTCCTTGAAGACTAGAGGAGTGCTAGGTTCCATGCAGAGTCATGGAACAGGAATTCCCCCACATTCTGAGACACTCATCACTGATGCCCTAAAGTACTTCTTTTTATACCCAGTTTTAAAAAGAATCTCTGGAACTCTTCTGCCATGAGTGACTCTAATACCTCTATCTTCAGATGTTTTAAATTAGTTAAGGGAATTTATGGTGAGAAGAATCATTTAAGAACCTCCCTTCTCTTCTCTTTTTCCTGATGTACTCTAAAATGATTTTTGTGTCCCCAAGTTATGTATAACTAAACCAAATAAACAATAAAGACAAACATATATTTGTGTGTATGTGTGTAAACAGGAGGCAACCATAACTACATGGATATCAATACCTTACTGATTTTATCAGCATCTTTTTTTTAACCTATTAATTCTATTTTGTGATGGGGATATCAAAACATTAGTGTCAATAAATATTAACTTTCTCACCACAAACACCAGTTACCATTGAGTCAACCTTTACAGTGACTCCATGTGCATCATAGTAGAATTATGCTTCATAGAATTTTCAGTGGCTGAGTTTTCTAAGATCTTTCATCCAAGGTGCCTTTGGATAGACTCAAACCTCCAATTCTTCAATAAGCAGACAAGTATATTAACCATTTGCACCATCTAGAAATTATAAATTAGAGAATAGAAAAACAATAGAAAGAATCAACAAAACCAAAAGTTGGTTCTTTGAAAGGAGAAACAAAATCACCAAATCACAGGCCAAACTGACAAAAGAAAAATAGAAAACAACACAAATAACCCAAATAAGAAGTGAAATGGAGGACACATTACAACAGACCCAACTGAAATAAAAAGGATAATAACAGTATTATGAAGAACTATACTCCAACAAATTTGAATATCTAGAGGAAATGGACAAACTTCTAGAAATACAGTACCTACTCAAACTAACACAAAATGATGTTGCAATTCTGAACAGACCCATAACAAGAAAAGAGATCAAAAAGATAATAAAAATAAAAAACTCCCAGCAAAAAAAAAAAAGCCTTGGCCCAGATGGCTTCACTGGAGAATTCTACCAAACATTTAGAGAAAAGTTTACACCAGTACTACCCAAATATTTCAGAACATAGAAAAGGAAATGATACTTCTGAATTCATTCTATGGAGCCAGCATAACCCTGAAACCAAAATCAGGCAAAGACACCAAAAAAGAAAAAAAAAAAAATTACAGACCAATATCTCTCATGAATATAGATGCAAAAATTCTCAACAAAATTCTAGCCAATAGAATTCAGCATTGTATCAATAAAATAATACACCACGACCAAGTAGGATTCATACCAGGTATGCAAAGATGGTTCAACATTAGAAAATTAATCAGCATAATCCACCACATAAATAAAAGAATCACATGATTATCTCAATCAGTGCAGAAAAGGCATTTGACAAAGTCCAACACCCATTCCTGACAAAAACTCTCAAAAAAATAAGTATAGAAGGGAAATTCCTTAATAAAAGGAATAATAAAAGGCATCTATACAAAACCAACAGCCAACGTCATTCTTCATGGAGAGAGGCTAAGAACATTCCCCTTGAGAACAAGAACAAGACAAAGTTGCCCTTTATCACCACTCCTATTTCACATTGTGCTAGCAATCCTAGCTAGAGCAATAAGGCAAGAAAAAGAAATAAAGGGTATCCATAGTGGCAACAAAGAACTAAAACTCCCTATTTGTGAATGATGTGATCCTACACAAAGAAATCCCAAAAGACGCCAACAGAAAACTCCTGGAACTAATAGATTCAGGAGAGGAGCAGGATACAAAATAAACATACAAAAATCAGTTGGATTCCTATACTCCAATAAAGAGAATGATAAAAAGGAAATCAGAAAAACAATACCACTTATAATAGCCCCTAAAAAAGAAAATACTTAAGAATAAATCTAACCAGGGTTGTAAAAGACCTATACAAAGAAAACTAGAAACACTACTGCAAGAAACCAAAAGAGATCTATATAAATGGAAAAACATACCACGCTCAGAGATAGGTAGACTCAACATTGTGAAAATGACAATTCTACAAATACAATGCAATCCCAATCCAAATACCAAAAACATTCTTTAAAGAGATAGAAAAACTAATCATTAACTTTATATGGAAAGAGAAGAGGCTCCAGATAAGTAAAGCACTTTTGAAGAGG
Organism: Dugong dugon; assembly: GCA_030035585.1. NCBI lineage: Eukaryota > Metazoa > Chordata > Mammalia > Sirenia > Dugongidae > Dugong > Dugong dugon. The sequence goes on along the minus strand of CM057460.1, from coordinate 34,058,076 downwards.
AAGAATAAAGTAGGAGGACTCCCACTACCTGACCTAGGAACCTACTATACAGCTATGGTAGTCAAAACAGCCTGGTACTTGTATAATGACAGATACATCAACCAATGGAACAGAATTGAGAACCCAGATGTAAAGCCATCCACCTATGGTCACCTGATCTTTAGCAAGTCCCCAAAGTCCATCAAATGGGGAAAAGACAGACTTTTTAACAAATGGTGCTGGCAAAACTAGATGTCCATTCACAAAAATAAATAAATAAATAAAATAAACAGGACCCATACCTCACACCATACACAAAAACTAATTCAAAATGGATCAAAGACCTAAATACATAGCCAAAATCCATAGAGATCATAGAATAAAAAATAGGATCAAAGCTAGAGGCCCTAATACATGGCATTAACAGGATACAAACCATAACTAACAATATACAAACTCCAGAAGATAAGCTAGAGAACTGGGATCTTTTTAAAAATTAAACACTTAAGTTCGTCAGAAGAATTCACTAAAAGAGTAAAAAGAGAACCTACAGATTGGGAAAAAAAAAATTGGCTATTACAAATCTGACAAAGGTATCATATCAAAAATTTACAGGAAAATCCAACACCTGTACAATGAAAAGACAAATAATCCAATTAAAAAATGGGCTAAGGAAATGAACAGACACTTCAAGTGGCTAAGAGACACATGAGGAAATACTCAGGATCACTAGCCACTAGAGAAAAGCAAATAAAAACCACATTACTGTCATGAATCAAAAAAAAAAAAAAACAGAGAATAACAAATGTTGGAGAGGCTGCGGGGATATTTGAACTCTTACGCACTGCTGGTGGGGATCCAAAATGGTACAACCATTTTGGAAAATGATATGAGGCTTCCTCAGAAAGCTAGAAATAGAAATACCATCTGATCCAGCAATCCCATTCCCAAGAATATATACTAGAGGAATAAGAGCCATCACACAAATAGACATATGCACACCCATGTTCTTTGCAGCATTGTTCACAATAGCAAAAAGATGGAAACAACCTAGATTCCCATCAACAGATGAATGGATAAACAAACTATAGTACGCACACTAAATGGAGTACTACATAACGTTAAAGAACAACGATGATTCTATGAAACATCTCACAACATGGATGAATCTGGAGGGCTTGATGCTTAGTGAAATAATTCAATCTCAATCAATAAAGATCAGAGCAGAAATCAATTAAATAAAGAATAGAAAAACAATAGAAAGAATCCACAAAACCAAAAGTTGTTTCTTTGAAGGGATCAAAGGGATGGAAAAACATTAATAGACAATGGATAAGTGGTAACTTTGGTGAAGGGTAAGATATTACACAACACGGGGGAAGCCAGCATAACTTGTACAAAGCAAGGTCATGGAAGCTCTATAGACACATCCAAACTCCCTGAGGGACTGAATTACTGGGCTGCGGTCTGTAGGGACCGTGGTCTCAGGTAACATCTAGCTCAATTGGCATAACATATTTTATAAAGAATATGTTCTACATTCTACCTTGGTGAGTAGTGTGTGGGGTCTTAAAAGACTATGAGCTGTAGTCTAAGATATTCCACTGATCTCACTCCTGTGAGAACAAGGGAGAATGAAAAAAACTAAAGACACAAGGGAAAGATTAGTCCAGAAGACTAATAGACCACAACTACCATGGCCTCCACTAGACTGAGTCTAGTACAGCTAGATAGTGCCGGCTACCACCACTGACTGGTCTGACAGGAATCACAATAGAGGGTCCTGGACAGAGCTGGAGAAAAATGTAAAATAAAATTCTAACTCACAAAAAAAGATCAGACTCAGTGGCCTGACAGAGACTGGAGAAACCCCAAGAGTATGGCCCCCGGACACCCTTGTAACTCAGTAATGAAGTTACTCCTGAGGTTCACCCTTCATCCAAAGATTAGACAGGCCCATAAAACAAACGAGACTAAAGGTGCACACCAGCTCGGGAGAAAGGACTAGAAGGCAGGAGAGGACAATAAAGCTGGTAATAGGGAACCCATGATCGAGAAGGGAGGGTGTTGACATGTCGTGGGGTTGTTAATGAAGTTCGTAAAACAATATGTTTACTAACTCTTTAGTGAAAAGCTAGTTTGTTCTGTAAACCTTCATCTAAAGTACATTAGAAAAAAGGGAAAAAAAATTACAAATACGAAGACCCCACAGATGTCTGTGTCAGCTCATACTACATGTCTTATGTTATTTAATTCACCCCATAGACAATATTGAAAGAGTTTTCAGAAGGCATGTTCTGGTGGTATCACATTTACCTGGATTTGACTACTGGCTCCTCTACTTACTAGCTGTGTGACCTTGGGAGACTGACTTAAACAGTCAAATTACAGCCTTCTGATCTAAAATGTTCAGATAATAAGGAGACCTACCACAAATAAAGTCACTATGTGGTGCAAACTTTTAAGGGCTCTACCTCTAGTTGGAAGGTTTGCAGTTCAAACCCACCCAGAGGTGCCTTGGAAGACAGGCTTAGTGCTCTGCTTCCAAAAGGTCACAGCCTTCAAATCCTTATGGAGCAATTCTATTCTGCATACATGGGATCGCCATGAGTGAGAATTGACTTAACGGCAACTAACAATAACAACCTCAAATGTGAGTTCTCAGGAATAAATGAAATACTTCAAAAGGAGGGTAAAAAGACACCCATGAAACCTAGCAAGAGTTAATACATTGGAGCTATGATGCTGCAGATCATCAGAATGATGAAATGGCAATATTAGAAGAGTCAAATGACAGATTTCGTGGTTATACATAGGTATAAGAAATCTGATCTACACTGACATGTATCTGTTGCAGACTGAATTCTATCCCCTGAAAAGATACTTTGAAGTCTTAACCCCTCTACCTGTGAATGTGACTTTGTTTGGAAAAAGAATCTTTCTTTTGTTATCAGTTAAATAAAAGAGGTTCTGTCAGAGTAATGTGGGTCCTAATTCTAATCCCTTCTGAATGGTGTCTCATAAAAGGGAAGAAGAGACAGAAACAGAGTCACACACAAGGGAAGATATACAGCATGTGATGACAGATACAGATGCATCTATAAACAGCAAAGGAAAACCATGGATAGCCAGCAGCCACCAGAAAAAGGAAGAGAGGTATGACACCATTTCTTTCTCAAAGCCTCCGGAAGTAATCAACATGGACAACACCCTGATATGAACTCATAGCCTTCAGAACCCTGAGAAAATAAATTTCTACTTTTTAAAGCTGATAGTTTGTGATATTTTTTCTGGAAACTCTAGGAAATTACAACAGTATCCTTTGTCATATACAATGATCACCATCTCTTTCAGCTAGAGATGTTTGCTTCACTTTTTTTTTTTTTTTAAATTGTATTTTAGGTGAAGGTTTACAGAAAAAATAGTCTTCACATATTTTTAAATGCTTGTTATTTGTTATACAGGAAGCAAAAATTTATTACTAGGTATGGAGTAGGAAGAAAAATATGAAGCTAAACAAACTTTCTTCAAAGAAGAGCTAGAGCTTTATGTTTGTCTACATAGTAGGGTTTATACCTAAGTCAGAAGAGACTCTGAAACTTGCTCTTGACTGTAGACAAGCTGAAGCGAATGGAAAAAATTATGAAGTAAAAGAGATGAACAGAAGATTTAAAGGGCGACTCAAGAAGAAAAAGTAAAATATTTTCATAAACGAGTAAAGACCTGGAGTTAGAAAATCAAAAAGGAAGAACAGGCGCAGCATTTCTCAAGCTGAAAGAAGTGAAGAAAAAATTAAAGACTCGAGTTGCAGTATTAAAGGTTCTAGGTGCAAAAAATTGAACAATGCAGGAAGTATCAAAAAAAGATGGAAGGAATACAGAATCACTGTACCAAAAATAATTGGTGGACAAACAACCATTTCAGGAGGTAGCATATGACCAGGAACTGATGGAACTGAAGAAAGAAGTCCAAGTTGCAACGAAGGCATTGGCAAAAAACAAGACTTCAGGAATAGACTAAATACCAATTGAGATGTTTCAGCAAACAGATGCAACACTGGAAGTGCCCACTCATCTATGCCAAGGAATTTGGAAGATAGCTGCCTGGCCAACTTACTGGGAAAGATCCATATACGTGCCTATTCCAAAGAAACAATATCTAAGGGAATATGAAAATTATTGAACAGTATCATTAATATTACATGGAACTAAAATTATGCTGAAGATAATTCAAAAATGGTTGCCACAGTACATTCACAGGATACTACCAGAAATTCAAGCCACACTCAGAAGAGGATATGCAAAGATCGATATCATTGCTGATGTCAGACGGTTCTTGGCTGAAAGCAAAAAATACCAGAAAGATGTTTACTTGTGTCTTATTGACTATTCAAAGGCATTCGGCTGTGTGGATCATAACAAATTATGGATAACATTGCAAAGAATGGGAATTCCAAAACACTATTTGTGCTCATGAGGAACCCGTATATAATCGATAGTCAATCATTCGAACACAACAAGGCGATACCGTGTGGTTTAAAATGAGGAAAGGCATGCGTCAGGGTTATACCCTTTCATCACACTTATTCAATCTATATGTTGAGCAATAATCCCAGAAGCTGGACTATATGAAGAAGAATATGGCATCAGGATTGGAGGAAGACTCATTAACAAACTGATACGTAGATGATGCAACCTTGCTTGCTAAAAGGGAAGAGGACTTGAAGCATTTACGAAGACTACAGCCTTCAATATGGATTACATCTTAACATAAATAAAATAAAAATCCTCCCAACTGGACCAATAAGCAACATCACGATAAATGGAAAAAATATTGAAGTTGCCAAGGATTTCGTTTTACTTTGGTCCACAATCAATGCCCATGGAAACAGCAGTCAAGAATTAAAAGATGCATTGCATTGGGTATATCTGCTGCAAAATAACTCTTCAGACTGTTAAAAAGCAAAGACTTCACCTTGAGGACTAAACATTTTCAATTGCCTCATATGCTTGAGAAAGCTGGACAATGAACTAGGAAGACAAAGAGGAACTGATGTCTTTGAATCAGGGTATTGGTGAAAAATATTGAATATACCATAGACTGCCAGAACAGCAAACAAATCTGTCTAGGAAGAAGTACAGCCAGAATGCTCCTTAAAAGCAAGGATGGTGAGACTGCGTTTCATGAACTTTGGACATGTTATCAGGGGGAACAAGTTCCTGGAGAATATCATGCTTGGAAAAATAGGCGGTCATCAAAAAAGAGGAAGACCCTCAAAGAGATGGATTGACATAGTGGCTGCTACAATGGGCTCAAACACAGCAACAGTTGTAAGGATGGCACTGGACCAGGCAGTGTATCGTTCTGTTTTATGTAGGGTTGCTATGAGTCAGAACCGATTCCAAGGCACCTAACAAGAACAACATACTAAGTGTCCCAACCAAGAGTCTGAGGTAATTACTAGATCCTTTTCTCCTTAGTGGACCTCAAAGTCTAATATTAATTCTCTAATATATACAGAATAATTCTGAAATCTACTCAGTTTCTGAATCTCTTTGCTTTTGTGTACTCAGTTTCTCAGTTTCCCTAAGGGCTTTACAGAGAAAAGTGTTGCAATAGGTAAAATTCTGCTTATTTTTTTTTCCCTCTAGAATAGTGTCTCCTTAATTTGTTGCTGCCTTGGTAGGTCTCCAATGACTGTGTATAAATATATGTGTGTGTAGCTTTATATATATATATAAATGTGTATATATAAAAACACATGTCTATATACCTATTTTAGTTTTCATATTTCAAGAACTTAGTAATGGTTTTCTGTTTATATTTCTATAACTAGAAATCAGAAATCTTCTAGTGCCTTTAAATCATAAAGCAGTCCCAATTCAGTAATTATAAAGTTATAATATTCAAACTGAATTATTATTCAAATCTCTGGACTTGATACATTGTTAATCAGTCTTCCCCTGAACAGCTTGGACCTGCTTCATGCTGCAATCCTGCTGTGAATAAATAGGACTTGATCCTTCTGCTCTGTACTCCCTCCCTGTGCACTGCTTCCCTGATTGCTTTCTGCTACTCTTTTGTTTAGATTCTGGCCAGAGGAGGAGGAGACAGGCAAATGTGCATATTTTGTTCATTTGACATCAAGGAATGTAGAGGGTGATAATGTTGCCTGATGGCAAAACATAAGAAATTAAAATTAACCAAGGATTAAGAATGCCAAATCCAAAACCACCTATAGATAAAAATTAAATAAAGCATCATCTTGAAAAAACTATTTTGGGATAGAAGAGCCTCCGATTACAGGAAGAGATAGATAGATAGAAAAACAGACGGACGGACAGATGGATGGACAGATAGACAGACAGATCTAAACATAGATGTATTATTTAATAGCTATTGTAGTATTCTTTAAGATAGGAAAAGTATTTTTTCCATTTAATTGTACAAAAAAATGAAAACAAAAAATATTTTTAAATCCTCATTTGAGAAATATAATTCTTGATATCAAATTAAAATTCAAAACTGTAAGTGGTTACCTTAACAGTACTTGAGACAGAGATTGTTATCTACTAAAATTTGTGCTCACATTTTTATAATATAGATATGTTTCTTGAAGTGGCTGCTCATCCAGGGACTATATTCCCCTTGCCTATTTTAACTATGTTCTGCTGCTATTCGAAAGGTTTTCACTGGCCATTTTTTTCAGAAGTTGACTGCCAGGTCTATCTTCCTAGTCTGTCTTAGTCTGGAAGCTCCTCTGACACCTGTCCACCAAGAATGACCCTGCTAGTATTTGAAATACCAGTGGCTAAGCTTCCAGTATCACGGCAACACACCAGCCACCACTGTACAACAACTGACGGATGCATGGTGGACTATACCATGAACTGCCAGAAGAATGTCCAAGTCTGTCTTGGAAGTAGTACAGCCAGAATGTTCATTAGAAGCAAGGATGGCAAGACTTTGTCTCACATACTTTGGACATATTATCAGGAGAGACCAGTCCCTGGAGAAGGACTTCATGCTTAGTAAAGAAGGGGGTCAGCAAAAAAGAGGAAGACGCTCAAGATGGATTGACACAGTGGCTGCTGCAATGGGCTCAAACACAGCAACGATTCTAAGGATGGCCCTGGACCAAGCAGTGTATCGTTCTGTTTTACATAGGGTAGCTATGAGTCAGAACCGACTGGAAGACACCTAACAACAAAAACAACTGCCTCTAACGTGGTCATAGGAGTAGTTTTCAACCACAGAATAAAAGATACAGTGATTAGTATTATTTCCAGAAGAAAGCTTTTAGGAATCAGTGTTTCTTCTCTATACACTCTATCTCATGCCACCAGCTGATAACAGAGACCTCGGGATTGAGAAATCCTCTGCAAGCAACCTAAAATCCAAAATCATGATACGTTGGGAAGCTGCTTGCTTAGGTGCAGCAGTCTTTAAAAGTTATGCGGACAAGAAATAAACTTCTTGTTGTTAAACTACCGAAGATAAGAGTTCTGTTTGGTATACAAGCATGCATAGCATTAACTAGTACGATATATACATTTGATTTTCTTTATAACTATCATTTTATTTTCATATAGATACATAATCCCTTATATAATCCTTACAGAAAAATATTCTGAAAGTTTGGGCTTCAGAGTTTTTCACATTTTGGAAATATTACATACACACTACATAAGTAACATTTGCTTCAAGTCTAGAAAAAGCATACCCAATTTAAAAATAATGCAATTTCTGTGGTAAAATAAATGAATATTCACACTGAATGAAATAAAGATTATAAATAGCCTTATTCTAGTTTATGTCAAATTTTCTCACAGACTGTGTTTTGGCTTCAAGCTTACATAGATGTGGATTTTGGAATTATAGTCCAGGGATTATTGACCTTTATTTGAATACTTAAATTAATGACAATGTTAAAATATTATCTCATTATTTTCAAGCTTAAGTATTATGCTAAAGATAACTGTAATAATGTTGGGAGGTAAATTTGTATAACTGAAATAATTTGATTTTTCAAAGTACTTATGTATTATTTAAATGTCAGAATCTACAAAAACCAAAACTCACAGCCCTTTAAAATAGGATCCATGAGTTAGAAGATTTATAACATGTAAATGATTTGTTAGATATTTTTAAGAGAAGGATTTAGAGAATCACAGCCTAGGAAAAACAAGTTCATCTTCTTATGAACACTGAGATATCGTTTTACATAATACATCACTTATGTTTGGAATTTAAATGGAGGTAAAAAATTAATTTATTGACTTTCATATACTTCTGCCACCAATATTACCTTTAATCACATATTATTGTGAATTGTACAAATTGGGTGAAAGATGCAGAGACTGAAAAACAGCCAATACTTTCCCCTTGACTAGATTTTGTGTATGATAGGAGTGAGTAAAAATGATTCTCAACCTATTAAGGTCTAAGTACATTTCCATAATGGAAAGATGAAGCTATGTAATGAGAATTGTAGCATGAATTTGAGAAATCTCCTAAAGCTTGAAGATAATGCATAAATATTTATATAACTTTAAAGTTGTGCAAGAGATATTGCTAAAAGTTGGTTAAATATGAAAAAGTATGTGAAAATATATGTAATTTTCAAAATTACAGATAATGATGGAAATATTTGGGGAGTCTTTTTTTTACTTCAATAGTTAAAAGATTTAACACTTATAGAAAAAAATCTTACATACATACGATTAATCTTCAGTTTATTATCTTTCTCCATAGCAATCACCTTTAATAAAATATTTTATAGATAATTGCATCCATTTGTATTACACTTTAAAAAATAAGAAGCTTATTTGTAAGTACAAATCACTTAGTGATATTAACTTGTCAGTGTATACATGCTATTAATGTATTAACTATTTAGATACAAATCAAGATGGGACTAGTATAGCACAGAACATAAATAAGACATTCTCTACTCTAAGACCAGTGAAAGAAGAGAATGAAAAACAAGCATTAATAGCATTTTACTTGAGTGTTTAAATAATGTCTCATGAAGAAAAATTCTAAATTAATAGCTGAGATATACAGTATTGCATTCAGGGCATAATAAGTTAAGTATTTTTGCTTAAGCACGTTATTTTATAAATTGAATAATGTTCTTATTTTGTAGTGTGGAATTAATATTTGGTAAGAACAGTTTTATTTTCTTCAAATAATCGTGAATAAAAGACCTACTGTTAGTGTGTGTGGTGCAGTGGATCACTTTTATGTAGCCTTTCTCGCCATGGTCTTGTAACTCCCACCCAAGTGATTGGATGGGACTGTGCAAATAGGATAATTGTGTCCCATCAAGGAAATTGGTCAGTTTTGCCATCCCGCTGGGCTTGAAATGAGCCACCCCAGAGGCAGGAAACAAGAGGATCCCACCACCACCAAGGAAGAACAGCCAGGAGCGAAGGGCGCATCCTTTGGACCCCAGTTCCCTGTACCAAGAAGCTCCTGGACCCAGGAGACAGACAGATGTAACACTGAAGATGGTGAAATGTGGTGGCAAAGAAATGGCAGCAGGATAGACTGGCAGGAGAGTGCACAGTGGGCTTCCCGGACCATGGAGCAATAAAACTGAGGGCCTCTGTCAGGAGGCTTGCTCGGGGAGTGGGTTGCCCCTGGACACTTATTGGCAGAGCTGAAAGAGCTTCATAACACTTTCCCCTGAGAAGCATGAGGCCGAGGTCCAGGGAGAGGCCTGCCTGAAGCATGGCTGGGAAGAGCCTATCCTGATGGAAGGACTGTATCCTGAGTATCCCTGAACCGGAATTGAACCTGTTACCTCCCTAATAAACTCCATGATTTTGAGTTCTCTGTGGCCATTGCAATGAATTATTGAACAACGCAGAGAAGTAGAGAGTGCCACGGGAGGAAAGGTTGGTGTCAGAATTGGTAAAGATGGTGGAGAGAGAAGGAGTATCTGACTTCTGCCTGATAGGAAACAGCCTTGGGCTGTTGATCTTGATTCTTTTTCCCCCTTGTGGAATTAGAGGAGGTCAGACACCACCCCCACGCCATTTTTACAGTGATGTATATATAAACAGTGTGTGTGTGTATTCAGACAGTGGTAAGTTCTTACAGACATCTGCAGTCAAAATTCTGATGATCAGACCAAGTGCTACATTAAGCAACTAGATATTCTACCGGTTATAAGACTAATGGTGATGCTGGTTCCCTTGCTTATCACTCACAGGGAGCCCTCGCTCCCTCACCAGTTTCCTTCAGTTCCCCTTTGGTTAAAAGATTAGCTTCCTTTGTGACCATTTTCCTGCTCAGATTGTCCAAAATCTCTCCATGCTGTTCAGGTAGGTTTACCAGTGTTCAACAGCAATGATTGATGCCGTGGTACGCGAGGTTGTCAGGATCAGGTCTCAAATCCTCAGGGGGCTTCCATGCTGCCCTTATTCTCTATGAGGGGAAGTTCTCTTTTAATTTTCCACTGTGTTGTCTCTTTTCTTTTCCAGTTTGCCTTTTTCTGATTCCTCAGCTCCATCTATTTCTAGTCTCTTTAATGTCAAAAGGCTGACTCTGCAAGGAAGCTCCCCCAAAAATATCTATATATTTCCCTTAAATCAGCCAGTTTGCTTTTCTTTCTTTTCTATTTTACTTACAATTACTGTATAGACTAGGACAGGGAAAGAGTCTTCAGATTACAAAGGAGAATGAAGTGAGAGAGGCAAAAACATATACAAAGTCTATTAATACTTTGATAACTCTGAGTATAAGCACCAGTCTTTTGATCATTCTGTGAACTTTGGTTAACCAAATTTTCATCTCTCACCTAATCGTAGTTCAAAGATCTACAATTCAAACATTCACAATTCAATTTCCAGTGTCTTTTAACTAAGGAATATTTATAGCTATTGTAACCAGAATGTAATTCATGGAAATATAAAAAGAACTTTAACTTTCAAAATATTTCCAATTTGCCACAAACTTACATAAAAAATAACAATAAATGCATTGATGGAAAATATTACACATACAGTATAAAAAAATAAAATGATTTATTATTCTCTCTATTCAGTAACTTGTTATTACTGAGAATGTACTTAAAGACAAATAATAAAAAGACAAGATAGACAAGACAAAGATGTAAACAAAGGTGAGACGTCAGAGATTATATTAAACAAACAATATTACATTGTCATCTAATACATACTATTATGTAGGAACAGTCTGATATCAAGTTTATAATTATAACTATATATAGTCTTTTTGGGTCATATATATATATGCATATATAATATATATACTACAAAAATTGTTTATATATTGATGATATCAAACATAGAAGTTCCATTAAAATATATTGCATTCATTCTTGTAATAAAGTGCATATCTATATTAGCATCTCTTGAACTTTTTTAGTTTATAGATTTCCATGAGGATATGATGAAAACTAAGGACATCTATGAGATAAATATACACCATTACTTAATGTCACAAAACACTTCAACTTTCACGAATTTTATAAATCTCACTTACAAAATGAGGTCTAGGAATTCTTGATCAAAATGTGCTTCTTTATCATTTATATCAATTTGAAAATATTTAAAAGTCTTTTTCATATATATGTATACACATGTGTGTGTGTGTGTATGTGTGGTTGTTAGCATCAATACCTTTAAAATCAATAATTTATTGTGGGGATATGGTCTTTAAATATTTTTCCATAAAGGAATGAAACAATTTAAAATGATTTGTCTCTATGTCTCTATAACATTAAATTTTAAATTGAACAAATACATGTATATGTATGTTGTTGTTGTTAGGTGCATCAAGTCAGTTCCAACTCGTAGTGACCCTACGTACAACAGAACAAAATACTGCCCTGTCCTGCACCATCCTCATAATCGCTGCTGTGATTCAGCCCCTTGTTGCAGCCACACTGTGTCAATAAATCATGTTGAGGGCTTTATTATTTTTCGCTGACCCTCTACTTTATCAGACATGTGTCTTTTTCCAGGAACTGGTCCCTTCTGATAACATATCCAAAGTATGTGAGAAAATATCTCCCCAATCGCACTTATAAGGAGAACGCGACCTGTTCTTCTTCCAAGACAGTTTTATTCATTCTTCTGGGAGTCTATCATGAATTGAATTGTGTCCCCCAAGAATATCTGTCAACTTGGCTAGGCCATGATTGCCAGTATTGTGTGACTATCCACCATTTTGTCTTCTGATGTGATTTTCCTATGTGTTGTAAAGCCTACCTCAATGATGTTAGTGAGGCAGGATTAACGGCAGTTATGTTAATGATTATGCTAATGATTCAGGGCTCAATTCACAAGATGAGATTTTGTCTTAAACAATCTCTTTTGAGATATTAAAGACAGAAGCAAGCAGAGAGACATGGGGACCTCATACCACCAACGAACAAGAGCCACAAGAATAGCACATTCTTTGTATCCAGGGTTTCTTCACTGAGAAGCTCCTCGACCTGGGAAGATTGATGAGAAGGACTTTCCCCAGAGCCAACAGACAAAGAAAGCCTTCCTCTGGAGACAGCACCCAGAATTCAGACTTCTAGCCTCCTAGACTGTGAGAGAATAAATTTCTATTTGTTAAAGCCATCCACTTGTGGTACTTCTGTTATAGCAGCACTAGATGACTAAGACACACAGTTCATAGTATATTTAATACTCTTCAGCATCACTGTAATTCAAAGGCAGCAATTCTTCTTTGGTCTTCCTCATTCTTGGTCCAACTTTACTACCCATATGATGCAATTGAAAACACCATGGCTTGAGTCAGGCCCACTTTTGCCCTCAGAATGATACCTTTGTCTTTAACACTTTAAAGAGGTCTTTTGCAACAGACTTCCCCAAAGCAATGTGTTGTTTGTTTTCTTGACTGCCACTTCCATGGATATTGATTGTGGATCCAAGTAAAATGAAATCCTTGACAACATCAATCTTTTCTCCATTTGTCACGATGTTGCTTATTGGTCCAGTTGTGAGTATTTTTGTTTTCTTTATGTTGAGGTGTAAGCCACACTGAAGACTGTAGTCTTTTTACTTCATCAGTAAGTTCTTCAAGTCCCCTTCACTTTCAGCAAGCAAGGTTGTGTCTTCTGCATAATGCAGGTTGTTAATAAGTCTTCCTCCAATCCTGATGCTTCGTTTTTTTCTTCATATAATTAAGCTTTTGAGATTGTTTGCTTAGCATATAGACTGAATAAATACGGTGAAAGGAAACAACCCTGACACACACCATTCCTGATTTTAAACTACACAGTATCTCCTTGTTCTGTTTGAACGACTGCCTCTTGATCTATGTACGAGATCCTTATCAGCACAATTAAGTGTTCTGGAATTCCCATTCTTCACAATGTTATCCATAATTTGTTATGATCCGCACAGTCAAATAACTTTGAATAGTCAATAAAACACAGGCAAGCATCATTTTGGTATTACATGTTTTCAGCCAAGATCCTTCTGACATCAGCAATGATATCTTTCATTCCACGTCGTCCTCTGAATCCAGCTTGAATTTCTGGCGTTTCTCTGTGGATGTACTGCTGCAACCACTTTTCAATGATCTTCAGCAAAATATTACTTATGTGTGATATTAATGATATTGTTTGATACTTTCCGCATTTGGTTGGATCACCTTTCTTTGAAATAGGCATAAATATGGATCTCTTCTAGTCAGTTGGCCAGGTAGCCGTCTTCCAAATCTCTTGCAATAGATGAGTGAGCATTTCCGGAGCTGCATCCATTAGTTGAAACATCTCAGTTGGCCTTCCATCAATTCTTGGAGCCTTGATTTTCGCCAGTGTCTTCAGTGCAGCTGGGACTTCTTCCTTCAATACCATTGGTTCCTGATAATATGCTACTTCCTGAAACGGTTGAACATCAACCGATTCTTTTGAATACAGTGACTGTGTATTCCTTCCATCTTCCTTTTTTAAAAAAAATTTTTTATTGTTGTAGTTAAATGAAGTTTACATTTCAAGTTAGTCTCCCATACAAAATTTTTATACATACATTGTTATAAGAACCTTAATTTCTCACCCCATTCTGTGACTGCACACTCATCCTTTCTGCCCCTGATTCCCCATGACCATTCAACCAGCTCCTAACCCTCTCTGCCTTCCCATCTCATCTCCTGACAGCAGCTGCCCGTTTAGTCTCTTGTATCTACTTGAGCTAAGAGGCACACTCTTCACCAGTATCACTTTATGTTCCACAGTCCAGTCCAATCCCTGTCTGAAGAGTTGGCCTTGGAAATTGTTTTAGTTCTGGGCTGAAAGAGAGTCCAGGGGCCAAGCTTTCCGGGGCACCTCCAGTCTCAGTCAGACCATTAAGTTTTGTCTTCTTTCTAGAATTTGAGTTCTGCACCTCATCCTTCTACTGCTCCATCAGGGACCCTCTGTTGTGTTCCTTGTCAGGAAGTTCATTGGTGGTAGTTGAGCACCATCTAGTTCTTCTGGTCTCAGGCTGATGAAGTCTCTGGTTGATGTGGCCCATTCTGTCTCTTGGGCTAATACTTTCCTTGTGTCTTTGGTGTTCTTTGTTCTCCTTTACTCCAAGTGGTTGGGACCAACTGATGCATCTTAGATGGCCCTTCCATCTTCTTTTGATGCTTCCTGTGTCTTTCAGTGTTTTGCCCATAGAATCCTTTTGTATTGCAACTCAAGCCTTGAATTTTTTCTTCAGTTCTTTCAGCTTAAGAAATGCCAAGCCTGTTTTTCCCTTTTGCTTTTCTAACTCCAGATCTTTGCACATTTCATCACAATACTTTACTTTGTCTCTCCAGCTGCCCTTTGAAATCTTCTGTCCAGCTCTTTCACTTCATCATTTCTTCTGTTCTCTTTACCTACTGGATATTCAAGAGCAAGTTTCAAGCCTCTTCTGACATCCATTTTGGTCTTTTCTTTCTTTCCTGTCTTTTTAATGACCTCTTGCTTTCTTCATGAATGACGTCCTTGATGTCATTCCATAACTGTCTGATCTTTGGTCATTAATGTTCAATGCTTCAAAACTATTCTTGAGATGGTCTCAATTTAGAGATATACTCAAGGTCTTACTTTGGCTCTTGTGAACTTGTTCTAATTTTCTTCAGCTTCAACTTCAACTTTCATATGAGCAATCAATGGTTTGTTCACAGTTGGCCCCTTTCCTTCTTCTGACT
The DNA here is from genome assembly GCA_030035585.1 of Dugong dugon. Taxonomy (NCBI): domain Eukaryota; kingdom Metazoa; phylum Chordata; class Mammalia; order Sirenia; family Dugongidae; genus Dugong; species Dugong dugon. The sequence goes on along the minus strand of CM057460.1, from coordinate 34,042,932 downwards.
AATGATTTTGAGCTTTTCCATTATCTCTTTCCACAGATGTAGTCGATTTGATTCCTGTGTATTCCATCTGGCAAGGTCCACATGCCTAGTCGCCATTTATGTTGTTGAAAAATGGTATCTGTAATGAAGAAGTCTTTGGTCTTGCAAAATTCTATCACTGGATCTCTGGCATCATTTCTATCACCAAGGCCATACTTTCCACCCTTCTTCTTCATTTCCAACTTTTGTATTGCAATCACCAGTAATTACCAATGCATCTTGATTGGATGTTTAATCAATTTCAGACTGCAGAAGTTGGTAAAAATCTTCAGTTTCTTCATCTTTGGCCTTAGTGGTTGATGAGTAAGTTTGAAAAATAGTCCTGTTAATTGGTCTTCTTTGTAGTCGTATGGATATTATCTTATCACTAACAGTATAACCTGACACTATGAATGCCAGTAAATTTTCATTAGTCCTTAAACTAGCTAAGCCAGATTTGGCCCATCCTGCATGGACAGAAAGGACTGCTGTGACCACTAATTGACCTAAACAGAGGACACAGCAACAGGAGGAATGAATCAGAAGGAAAATGATCACCTGGACCCTATTCCAAAGCAAGAGGTCTGACAAAAACCACATCACCTCCTGTTTCCTGGCTGCCTTCTAGAATTTTCCCTCCACAGTACACCTGTGCAGCCACCACCTTGCTGCCCAAATCACATATAGGCCCTGCTTCCCTGTAGCTTGGTGAGCTGGATCTGAGGAACTTCCTCCCGGCTCCTTGCTCTGCACATTGCAATAAATTTACTTTCTCTTTCTCAAAGACCAGTGTCTAGGTAATTGGCAAGTCTGAGTGCACTGGACAAAGACCTACCTTTCCAGTTCAATAAAGACAGCATTATACTTCAGGATAGATCTTGAAATATTCTTTTTGAGGGGAACTCCGGGCCAGTCCTCTTGAATTTGTCATTCTTGGCATAGTAGATCATATGGTTGTCTGATTCAAAATGGCCAATACTGGTTCATTTCAGGTCACCGATGTCCAGGATGTTGATGTTTATGTGGTCCATTTCATTTTTGACAATTTCCAGTTTTCCTAGATTCATACTTTGTACATTCTACATTCCGATTATTAATGGATATTTGCAGCTGTTACTTCCATTTTGAGTCGTGCAATATTAGCAAATGAATGTCCCAAAAAGTTGATTCCCTCCTTGTCAATAAGATCAACTCTACTTTGAGGAGGCAGCTCTTCTCCATCCATCTTTGAGTACCTTCCAACCTGAGGGGCTCATCTTCGGGCACTTTATCAGACAATGTTCCATTGCTGTTCATAAGGTTTTCACTGGCTAATTTTTTTCAGAAGTAGACTGCCAGGTCCTTCTTCTGAGTCTGTCTTAGTCTGGAAGCTTAGCTGAAACCTGGATTACACCTCAACATAAAGAAAACCAGAATCTTCACAACTGGACCAGTAAACAACATCATTATAAATGGAGAAAATATTGAAGTTGTCAAGGATGTCAGTTTACTTGTATCCTCAATCAACACCAATGGAAGCAGCAGTCAAGAAATCAAAAGATGCATTGTAATGGGCAAATCTGCTACAAAAGACCTCTTTAAAATGTTGAAAACTAAAGATGTCATTTTGAGGACTAAGATGTTCCTTACCTAAGCCATGGTATTTTAAATCACCTCATATGCATATGAAAACTAGACAATGAAAAAGGAAGACTGATGAGGAATCGATGCATTTGAATTACAGTATTGGTGAAGAATATTGAACTTACCATGGACTGCCAGAAGAATGAACAAATCTGTCTTGGAAAAAGTGCAGCCAGAATGTTCCTTAGAAGCAAGGATGGAGAGACTTTGTCTCATTTATTTTGAATATGTTATCAGGGAGATCAATCCCTGGAGAAGGATATCATCCTTGTTAAAGTAGAAGAGCCCTGACTCATAGTGACCCTATAGGACAGATTTAGAACTGCCCCATAGAGTTTCCAAGGAACTCCTGATGGATTCAAACTGCTGGCCTTTTGGTTAGCAGCTATAGTTCTTAATCACTAAGTCACCAGGATTTGGTCAGAGAAAAAAATAAAAAAGACCCTCAGCATGATGGATTGACATATGGCTGCAACAATAGATTCAAACATACCTACTATTGTGAGGATGGCAGAGAACTGGGCGACATTTCTTTCTGGTGTACACAGGGTCACTGTGAGAGGGAGCTGACTTGATGGCATCTAACATAAATAATAACAACATATATATATGATATATACCTTATCAAAAAATGAACACTAAAGTTAATTCTGTTTAAAATTCATTCATTTACATAATTGTGCTATGTGTTCTTGACATGATTTTCAATTTCATACTCTAGAATCTTTGGTCTTCTAAATTGATTTAAGATAATTTTGAAACAGGAATTAACCATCAGCTTCTACATTATATCTCCAGTATTTTGATGTCTTTCTGTTCTAACAAGATTTAGCTTATTCTACACATATTTTTGCTAAATGTCCTTGCTTCTGAGAAACTAATTTTGCTTCTTGCCATTGGAAGATATTCTATTCCAATCCTGTCACCAAATCAAATTCCTTTCATCTTTCCTGATAATAACTAAGCTGGATCATTATTTTATCTCATTCTGGGATGCCTGCCAGTTTCACCATTTGAAATATAATTCACGTAATGGCTGGCTAACACTGGATATAGGTGAAATATTAATTTCTAGACCTTTTATTTCTAGTCTTTTAAATATATCTAAAAATTATATTGGATAGTTCTATCGTGGTACTATCATATATACTTTAAGTGAGCCTCTGATAATTTTCAAATGTTTAAAAATTTTTAATGAAATACATTTTATACTTTTCTTTAAGTCTCTAGGCATAATCCTTGCTGTAATAACTTCCATAATACTAGGAATTTTTTTTAATTTTCTTGTTTTAAAATGTATTCCTATATCATATTATATAACTTTTTTGTCTTATTATCAAATATAAGTAAGAATAACATACTTAAATGCTCATATTTAACTGTCACATAAAGGTATTACATAGGAGAGTGCTAAGACATTTTAAGAAAGCATTTGTATTTAGTCAAAAAGTTATTACAATATATTCTTTATATTTAACACTTATTCATATACAGTGAAACCTGTGACATTAAAAATCAGTCACTCAAAACCTTACTCTCATACAGTACTTTCTTTGACTAATCCAAATGGTGTCCCGTTTAATTTTCCATTAATCTTTGTTTAAATATCATCACTGTTCCTTTTTAAGTATACATTCTAATGCACCTGATGTTTTCTTCTGGATCAAAATAACTGCCTTTCACTGATATCGCTGAGTGATATTAGGAAAAGCAATAAAATCCTTTATGCATAATAATACCTGGAAGTAAGCAACTTCTAAAACTTTAGAAAAGTGAAAACACTGGAATGATTATGGTGTGAGAAGAGAAAAATCATATGTTACAAACCTGAGATTTCCTAAATGTGAGCACATAACTTCTCAATTTATTGTTTATGGAGAATATAATTTTTATTATCTAAATACTGTGACCAATCTGTTACAATTTATGGCTATAGTAAAGTTATTAATGAAAGTACAATATATAGGCTACTTTTACTTTGCAAAGGAGACAGGAGTGAGAAATACAGATAGAACTGCAGAAAATGACACAAGAAGGCACCTAAAGTAAAAAAAAGGAACTAAGAAGCGGAAAATGGTAAATAAGGAGACAGAAAACATGTACAAGGCTAACTATATTCATACCATAGTTTGTTGTGGTCTGACCACAGATGAGTCTTACCATTTCCATCAGTTCTAAATTATTTAGGCTTTACTATTTAGAAAAAAAAAAATCTGACACTCTTCACTGAAGTTACCAGTTAAAACAGATATACTACACAATACACAAATCCGTTATTTTTTTTTTTTGAATAATAATCACAGGCATTAATCAGTGACAGTGGCAGTAACTATAGATAAAATATGTGAAAAAGAACAAGCTAGCTATTTTCCCTATATTATCTATACAAATATGTGGATTGAATGTGAAGCTGTAGAAAACTGTTAATTTTAGATAAGCTAACTTTACATGTGGAATAAAGATTAATTGTTGCAAATGCCTTCAAGTCAGTTTGAATTACAGCCACCCTATGTATAACAGAACAAAACATTGCCCGGTCCTGCCCCATCTTCACAATTATTTTTATGCTTGAGCCCATTGTTGCAGCCATTGTATCAATCAATCTCGTTGAGTGTCTTCCTCTTTTTCACTGTCCCTCTAATTTACCAAGCATGATGTTCTTCTCCAGGGACCTGTCTCTCCTGATAAAATGTCTAAAATATGTGAGATGTTCTTCTCCCAAGACAGATTTGTTCATTCTTCTGGCAATCCATGGTGTATTCAATATTCTTCATCAACACCATGATTCAAATGCATGAATTCTTCTGTCTTCCTCATTCACTGCCCAGCTTTCACGTGCGTATGAGGCTACAGAAAACATCATGGCTTTGATCAGGCACAGTTTTGTCTTCAAAGTGACATCTTTGCTTTTTTAACACTTTAAAGAAGTCTTTTGCAGCAGATTTGCCAAATGTAATGCATCGTTTGATTTCTTTTTTTTTTTTAATTGTACTTCAGATGAAGGTTTACAGAACAAACTACATTCTCATTAAACAGTTAGTACACATATTATTTTATGACATAGATTAACAACCCATGACATGTCCAAACTCTCCCTTCTCAACCGTGAGGTCCCTATTACCAGCTTTCCTGTCCCCTCCCGCCTTCTAGTCCTTGCCCCTGAGCTGGTGTGCCCCTTTAGTCTTGTTTTGTTCTATGGGCCTGTCTAATCTTTGGTTGAAGGCTGAACCTCAGGAGTGACTTCATTACTGAGCTAAAAGAGTGTCCGTGGGCCATACTCTCAAGGTTTCTCCAGTCTCTGTCAGGCCAGTAAGTCTGGTCTTTTTTTGTAAGTTAGAATTTTGTTCTACATTTTTCTCCAGCTCTGTCGGAGACCTTCTTTTGTGATCCCTGTCAAAGCAGTCAGTGGTGGTAGCCAGGCACTATCTAGTTGTACTGGACTCAGTCTGGTGGAGGCTGTAGTAGTATTGGCCTATTAGTCCTCTGGACTAATCTTTTCCTTGTGTCTTTAGTTTTCTTCATTCTCCCTTGTTCTCAAAGGGGTGAGACCAGTGGAATATCTTAGAGTACAGCTCACAAGCTCTTAAGGCCCAGACACTACTCACCAAAGTAGAATGTAGAACATTTTCTTTATAAACTATGTTATATCAATTGAGCTAGATGTTCCCTGAGACCATGGTCCCCACAGCCCTCAGCCAAGTAATTCGGTCTCTCAGGGTTTGGATTTGTCCATGGAGCTTCCATGACCTTACCATGAACAAGTTGTACTGGCTTCCCCAGTATTGTGTACTTTCTTACCCTTCACCAATTGTTTTTCCACCTCCACCCTCCCCTCCCTCACAACCATCAAAGATTGTTTCTTTTTGTGTGTAAACCTTTTCATGAGTTTTTACAGTAGTGGTCTCATACAATATTTGCCCATTTGTGATTGACTTATTTCACTCAGCATAATGCTCTCCAGATTCATCCATGTTGTGAGATGCTTCGCAGAATCATCATTGTTCTTTATTGTTGCATACTACTCCATTGTGTGTATGTATCATAGTTTGCTTATCCATTGTCCTTGGGCATCTATGTTGTTTCCATCTTTTTGCTATTGTGAACAACTGCAATGAACATATGTGTGCGTATGTCTAGTCGAGTGATGGCTCTTATTTCTCTAGGATGTATTCTTAGGTGTGGGATTACTGGATCATATGGCATTTCTATTTCTAGCTTTCTAAGGAAGCCTCATATCATTTTCCAAAATGGTTGTACCATTTTGGATTCCCACCAGCAGTGCATAAGAGTTCCAGTTTCCCCACAGCCTCTCCAACATTTGTTATTTTCTGTTTTTTTGATTCGTGCCAGTAATGCTGGATTGAGACCTTATCTCATTTTGGTTTTGATTTGCATTTCTCTAATGGCTAGTGATCACGAGCATTTCTTCATGTGTTTGTTAGCCACTTAAATATCTTCTTTGGTGAAGTGTCTTTTCCTTTGTCCATTTTTTTAATTGGATTATTTGTCTTCTTATTGTAGAGCTGTTGGATTTTCCTATAGACTTTTGAGATTAGATTTTTGTTGGATTTGTAATAGTCAAAAACCTTTTCCTAGTCTGTAGCTTCTCTTTTTTACTCTTTTGGCGAAGTCTTTTGATGAGTATAAGTGTTTAATTTTTAGAAGATCCCAGGTATCTAGCTTACCTTCTGGAGTTTTTGTTTTGTTAGTCATGGTTTATATTCTGTTAATACCACGTATTAGCGTCTCTAGCATTGATCCTATGTTTTTTTTTCTATGACATCTATATTTTTTTATTTTATATTTAGGTATTTGATCCATTTTGAATTAGTTTTTGTGTATGATATGAGGTATGGATTCTGTCTCATTTTTTTGCAGATGGATATCCAGTTTTGCCAGCATCATTTGTTAAAAAAGCTGTTCTACATTTGATGGACTTTGAGCCCTTACTGAAGATCAGGTGTCCATAGGTGGATGGATTTATATCTGGGTTTTCAATTCTGTTCAATTGGTCAATGTATCAGTTATTGTACCAGTACTGGGCCATTTTGACTACTGTAGCTATATACTAGGTTCTGAGGTCAGGTAGTTCGAGTCCTCCTACTTTCTTCTTCTTCTTCAATAGTTCTTTATTTCTCTGGGGCCTTGTCCCTATCCATATAAAGTTATTGGTTATTATTTTTTTTTTCTTTTCCCTCATCTCTTTAAAGAATGCCGTTGCTATTTGGATTGGGATTACAATTCAATTGATTGCATTTATAGATTGCTTTGGGTAGAACTGTCATTTTCACAATGTTGAGTCTACCTATCCATGGGCATGGTATATTTTTCCACTTATGTAGATCTCTTTTGGTTTCTTGCGGTAGTGTTTTGTAGTTTTCTTTGTATAAGACTTTTACATCTCTGGTTAGATTTATTCCTAAGTATTTCACTTTTTTAGGTGTATTATAAATGGTATTGTTTTTCTGATTTCCTTTTCATCATTTTCTTTACTGGTGTATAAGAATCAAATGGATTTTTGTATGTTTATCTTGTATCCTGCTATTCTGTTGAAACTTTCTAATAGCTCCAGTAGTTTTCTCTTGGAGTCTTTTGGGTTTTCTATATATATAGTATATATCATCTGCAAATACGGACAGTTTTATTTCTTCATTACCACTTTGGATGTCCTTTATTTTCTTTTCTTGTCTTATTGCTCTAGCTAGGACTTCCAGCACAATGTTAAACAGGAGTGATGATAAAGGACATGCTTGTCTTGTTCCTGTTCTCAAGGGGAATGTTTTCAGCTTCTCTCCATGAAGAATGAAGGTGGCCGTTGGTTTTGTATAGATGCCCTTCATTATGTTGAGGCTTTTCTCTTCTATGCCTAACTCATTGAGAGTTTTTATCAGGAGTGAGTGTCGGAGTTTGTTGAATGACTTTTCTGCATCTATTGAGATGATCATGTGATTCTTTTATTTTATTTAGGTGGTGGATTACATTGATTGATTTTCTAATCTTGAACCATCCTTGCATACCTGCTATGAATTCTACTTGGTTCTGGTGTAGTATTTTTTTGATTTGATGCTGAATTCTATCGGTTAGAATTTTGTTGAGAATTTTTGCATCTATATTCATGAGAGATATTGGTCTGTAATTTTCTTTTTTTCGTGATGTCTTTGCCTGGTTTTGGTATCAGGGTTATGCTGCCTTTATAGAACGAATTTGGAGTATCCCTTCTTTTTCTAAGTTCTGAAATAGTTTGAGTAGTACTGGTGTAAGCTCTTCTCTAAATATTTGGTAGAATTCTTCAGTGAAGCTATCTGGGCCAGGGCTTTTTATTTGTTGGGAGGTTTTTTTTTTTTTTATTACCTTTTCAGTCTCTTCTCTTGTTATGGGTCTGTTCAGAATTTCAACATCATTTTGTGACAGTTTGGATAGGTAGTGTGTTTCTAGAAATTTTTCCATTTCCTCTAGGTTTTCAAATTTGTTGGAGTATAGTTTATCATAATACTCTGTTATGATTCCTTTTATTTCAGTTGGTTCTGTTGTAATGTCTCCCATTTCATTTCTTATTTGGGTTATTTGTGTCCCTTCCTGTTTTTCTTCTGGCAGTTTGGCTACTGGTTTGTCAATTTTGTTGATCCTTTCAAAGAACCAACTTTTGGTTTTGTTGATTCTTTCTATTGTTTTTCTCTTCTCCATTTATTTGTACTCTGATCTTTATTATTTTCTTTCTTCTGGTGCCTGTGGGCTTTTTTTGCTAATCTCTTTCTATTTTTTTGAGTTGTGTAGGTCATGTTTTGATTTTGTCCTTTTCTTCTTTTTTGATGTGTGCATCTGTTGCTATAAATTGACCTCTGAGCACTGCCTTTGCTGTGTCACAAATGTTTTGGTATGTTGTATTTTCATTCTCATTTGATTCTAGGAACTTTTAGATTCCATCTTTTATTTCTTCTATTTCCAGTGGTTTTTAAGCAAGGTATTATTTAGTTTCCATGTAATTGATTTTTATTCCTTGCTTTTCCTAGTGTTAATTTCTAGTTTGACGGTATTGTCATTAGAGAAGATACTTTGGATTATCTCAGTGTTTTGGATTTTGTTGAAGGTTGCTTTGTGGTCTAAGATGTGGTCTGTTCTGGAAAACAGAAGGAATGTGTATTTTGTGGGTGTTGGGCAAGTGTTCTATCTGTCGTTGAGTTCAAGTTGGCTGATTGTGGCTTTTAGATCTTCTGTATCTTTGCTGATTTTCTTTCTAGATGTTCTGTTCTTTACCGAGAGTGGTGTGTTGAAGTCACCTACTATTATTGTGGAACTGTCAATTTCTCTTTTCACTACTGTTAGAGTTTGTTTTATGTATTTTGAAGCCCTGTCACTGGGTACATAGTTATTTATTATGGTTATGTCTTCATGATGGATCATCCCTTTAATCATGGTATAGTGTCCTTCTTTTTCTTTTATGGTGGATTTTGTTTTAAAGTCTATTTTATCTGAGATTAGTATTGCCTCTCCTGCTCTTTTCTGGTAGCTGTTTGCATGATATATTTTTTTCCATCCTTTGATTTTTAATAAATTTACATCTTAGTTTATAAGGTGTCTTTATAGACAGCACATTGATGGATCCTGTTTTTTTAATCCATTCTGTCACTTTCTGTCTCTTTATGGGTACATTTAGGCCATTTACATTCAGTGTAATTATTGATAGGTGTGAGTTCATTGCTATCATTTTGTAGTGCTTTTTTCTTTTTTGTGGTGCTGACGATTTCTTTGTTTCTCTTACTCTCCTGTGCTGAATTCCTTTAGTTTGTGGATTTTTTTTTCACTTCTTTTGTTTTTGTAGATTTTGTTTTTACTGACACTTTATGTTTTTCTTTATTTTGATGAGCAGGTTTATTAACATTCTTTGTGGTTACCTTGAAATTTACCCTTATCTTCATAGGTTTGAACTGTTCTATTTGTTATTTGGTATCTTCTTGCCAGCCTCTGCATTGGAAATTTCTATACCTACACTGTTTATTCCCTCTTTTATTGTTCTGATGTTGTTGTCATTTGCAGATTAACCTATCTGGTTCACTGTTGTGAATCTTTTGGTTTTGAATAATCCTTGAGAGTTCATTTCCTAGGTTGCTATCTGGCTTGTGTTATCGCGCATCCTAGTTTCAGGCTGTCATCTGATGTTGTTTGTTCTCAAACTGAAGGACTCCCTTTAATAATTCTCATAAGTTTGGTTAGGTTTTTATGTATTTCCTTAATTTCTGTTTATCCAGACATTTTCTAATATTACCATCATATTTAAACAAGAGTTTTGCAAGATATATTATTCTTGGTTGGCAATTTTTTTCTTTCCAGGTTTTATGTATATGATTCCACTGCCTTCTTGCTTGCGTTGTTTCTGCCAAGTAATTAGAGCTTAGTCTTATTGTTTCCCTTCTGTATGTGACTTTTCCTTTTTCTTGAGCTGCTCTCAGGATTCTTTCTTTGTCTTTGGTTTTAGCAAGTGTGATTATGATATGCCTTGGTGATTGTTTTTTGGGGGTCTATCCTATATGCTGTTCCTTGAGCTTGTTGATTAGCTTTTCATCTTTCATGATATTAGGGAATTTTCTGTCAGAAATTCTTCAATGATCCTCTCTGTGTTTTCCATTTTCTCCCCTGTTCTGGAACTCTGATTACACGCAAATGTTTGCTTTTGACTGTATCCCACATAATTGTCAGAGTTTCTTCATTTTTTTTTTCTGATACTTCCTCAGATGTAGTTGTATCCAAGTGTTTGTCTTCAATTTAGCTGATATACTCTTCCATTGTTTTAAACCTTGTCCTCAGACCTTCTATGACACTGTCTATTTCTGAAATCTTGTAGTTTATCTTTTAGATTTCTAATTGTTGTTTTTGTATGATTTCTAGCTGCAAATTTACTTTGGAATTTTGTTCCTGTATCATTTTCCTGAATTATTCCATTGTTTTATCTGTATTTTCCATGAATTTTTCTGCCTTTTCCATGAATTTGTGTATTTTTCCCTCATTTTGTCTGCTTTTTGTTTCAACTCTTGGATAACTCTCAATAGTATATATTTAAATTCCCTATCAGGTAGTTCTAGTCCCTTTTCTTCTACTGGAAAGTCATCCGGTGTTTTATTTTGGATGCTTACTGGGGCTATCCTATCCTTTTTTTTAATATGTTTTGATATTGTTGGCCGTCTTTAGGACATTCAGTAGTTATTTTCTTTGTTTATTGATTGTAAATTTTCTTGTTTCATCCTGCTTTTTTGTTTTATTTGGTTATGTCTGAGCAGGTGGGCTGTGTGTTCTTAGTTGTTTGCTTATCTGTGGACATATTTTCACCTCCTTGTCCAATGGGCAGGGCCAGTTGTTCATCTATGGTGCAGCAGGGCAGGTCCAGCTAAAGAGGAGGAGCTGGGATGGGTTGTTTGTGGCATGTACTGGGGCTGACAAGGTAAGCAAGTGGTCAGTGCAGGGCAAGTTCCTGTGCCTGAGCTGCTCGGGAATGCAATGTCCAGTACTTGGTGCAGTTAACAGGACAAAGGAGGATGTGTGGAGCTAGGTTGGATATGGGAAAGAAGAGAAAGATGAGAGAGAAATAAAAGCCTGAAAAAACAAAAGTGCTGAGGGAGACTTGCATTTGAGTAGGACACAAGAAACCAAAAAATGAAGAGAAATAAAAAGGAAAATAAGTGAGAAAACAAACAAACAAAAAACCCAGGGATCCAACCAGCTTGGCAGTGGTGACCAGAGAAGCAGTTCCCCTGCAGAGCAGTGCTTCACAGCCTGTCAAGAAGAAGTAAAGATGGCACATAGAGTCAGGTGTTCCAGAGAAAGGAGGGGGAGGAGGTGAGAGGCAGGGAAGAAACCAAAGAGGCCAAAAAAAGCAACACTAGCAACAAAGAAATGACACTGAAGGAACCGACCAGTGTGGGCGGGACAAATCTATGCGAAACAGAAGTGGTGCTTCCCATGCCATGGCCATGGCCCACTGGGAAAACTTGGATCAGTCTGCTGGACAGCAGCAAAAGCCTAGTGGGGGAGGTAGGGTGGGGGGTGAGAAAGTGTGTATTGCTGGTTATTGGGCACTCTGTCTCCCACGGGTGGCTCCCTGAATCTGCTTTCCCATGCTCCCTGTCTGCTGATCTCTGAGAGGAGTCCAAGATAGTAAATCCGTGCTGCATTACCTGGTAGGGCACCTCCGATTGTAACTCTCCTTGCGCTCTGTTCTCTGTCAGTTTCTTATTCCATTCAGTTCTTCCTTGAGTTCTTTATCTCGTCATTTGACACTTAGGGTTCCAAGACTGACTTTTGTCTCTTCATATAATCCAGTTTCTCTGATTATTTGCTCAGCATACAGATTGAATAAATATGATTAAAGGATACAACCCTGACACACACTGTTCTTGACTTTAAACCACCCAGTATTCCCTTGTTCTGTTCCAATGACTGTCTTTTGATCTATGTACAGCTTTTTCATGAGCACAATTAACTATTCTATAATTCCTATTCTTCTCAATGTTATCTATAATTGTTATGTTCCACTAAGTGGAATGCCTTTGCATAGTCATCAAAACACAGGTAAATGTCTTTCTGGTATTCTCTGCTTTCACCCATAATCCATCTGGCATCAGCAATGATAACCCTCATTCCATGTTGTATATCTGGCAGTTCCCATTTATGTACTGTTGCAATCGTACTTGTGTGTGATATTAATGATATTTGTAGATAATTTCCACATTCTATTTGATGACCTTTCTTTGGAATGGGTAAAAATATGGATTTCTTACAGGCAGTTGGCCAGGTAGCTGTCTTCCAAATTTCTTGGTATAGATGAGTGAGCATTTCCAATGCTATATCTGTTTGTTGAAACATCTCGGTTGGTATTCTGTCAATTCTTGGAGCCTTTTTTTTCACCAGTGCCTTCAGGGAAGCTTGGACTTCTTCCTTCGGTACTATCAGTTCTTGATCATATGCTGCCTCCTGAAATGGTTGAACTTGGACCCTTTATTTTTGGTATGGTGACTCTGTAATCCTTCCAACTTCTTTTGATGACTCCTGCATCTTTTAATATTTCCCTGTAGACTCCTTCAATATTGCAACTCAAAGTTTGAATATTTTCTTCAGTTCTTTCAGCTTTACAAATGTTTAGCATTTTCTTCACTTTTGGTTTTCTAAATCCAAGTCTTTGCACATTTCATTATAACACTTTACTTTGTCTTCTCCAGCATGCTTTGAAATCTTCTGTCCAGATCTTTTACTTTATCATTTCCTCCTTTTGCTTTAGCTACTCTATATTGAAGAGCAAGCTACAGAATCTCTTCTGACATCCATTTTGTCCTTTTCTTTCTTTCCCGTCTTTCTAATAATCTCTTGCTTTCTTCAAGTATGATGTCCTAGATGTCATTTCACAACTCGTCTGGTCTTAGTTCATTAGTGTTCCACACGTCAAATTTATTCATGAGATGGCCTCTAAATTCAGGCAGGATATACTTGTTTTAATTTTCTACAGATTCAACTGGAACTTTCATATGAACAGTTGATGGTCTGTTCCACAGTCAGCCCCTCACCTTGTTCTGACTGATGATATTGAACTTTTCCTTCATCTCTTTCCACTGATGTAGTCAATTTGATTCCTGTGTATTCCATCTGGCAAGGTCCACGTGTATAGTTGCCGTTTACATAGTTGAAAAAAGATATTTGCAGTGACGATATCTTTGGTCTTTTAAACTTCTTTCATGAGATCTCTGATGTTATTTTTGTCACCACGGTCACATTTTCCAACTAACAATCCTTCTTCTTTGTTTCCAGCTTTCACATTCCAATCACCAGTGATTATCAATGCATGTCAATTACATATTTGATAAATTTCAGACTGCAGAACTTGGTAAAAATCTTCAAATTCTTCATCTTTCACCTCAGTGGTTGGTGGGTAAATTTGCATAATAGTCTTGTTAACTGGTATTCTTTGTACGTGTATGGATATTATCCTATCACTGACAGCATTGTACTTCAGGGTAGATCTTGAAATGTTCTTTTTGATGATGACTGCCATGCTATACATCTTCAATTTGTCATTCCTGTCATGATAGACCATAGGACTGCCTGATTCAGAATGGCCAATAACAGTCCATTTCTGTTCACCAGTGCCAGGGTAGTGATCTTATGCATTCAGTTTCATTTTTGACGATTTCCAATTTTCCTTGAGTCATACTTCGTATATTCCACATTCTGATTATTAATGGGTGCTTGCATTTGTTTCTTCTCATTTTGAGTCCTGCCACATCAGCAAAAGAAGGTCCCAAAAACTTGACTCTATCTACAGCATTAAGGTTGACTCTACTTTGAGATGGCAGCTCTTCCACAGTTGTATTTTGAGTGCCTTCCAACCTGAGGGGCTCATCTTCCAGCACAGTATCAGAAAATATTCTGCTGCTATTCATAAGGTTTTCACTGGTCAGTATTTTTCAGAAGTAGACTGCCAGGTCCTTCTTCCTAGTCTGTCTTAGTCTGGAAGCTCAACTGAAACCTGTCCACCAAGGATGACCCTGCTTGAAATACCAGTGGCAAAGCTTCCAGTATCATAGCAACATGCAAGCCACCAGGGTACAATAAACTGACAGACACATGGTGAAAGAGCAAGTAGACTATTATTTTATTGTTTCATCTACTCAAACATTCAACAAAAAAGTTATTGGCCATCTATTCTTTGTCAGAAAATAAATAAGTAAACCCATAAGTATATGAAATGACTGTAGATTGTGATAAGTGATACAAAAGTAATGTCATGTGTGTGTATATGTGTGTCTGAGTGTGTGTAAGAGAGAGAAAGAAAAATAAAGAGAATGACTGAGTAGGAGGGATATTATTATAAGTAAAAACTTTACGAAACTTCTCTGAAGAAATGGTATCTGAACTAAGATCTAAGTGATTTGAAGGGGTCAGCTGTACGGGCAGCATTTCAGAAAGAGAAAATTGCAAGGTCAAAGACCCTAATGGAGAAAAGAGGTTGGTGTATTCAAGAAAAAAAGACCATATGTCTGTTTGAATTGCTGCTTTCAGTTCCCTTAGGTGTATACCTACCAGTCGAATTGCTGGGTCATACAGTAGTTCTGGAGCCCTGGTGGTACAGTGGTGAAAAGCTACAGCTGCAAACAAAAAGGTCGGCAGTTTGAGTCTACTAGCTGTTCTGTGGAAACCCTATGGGGCAGTTCTACTCTGTCCTAAAAGGTGGCTGAGACAGAATTGGCTGTTAGGCAAGGAGTTTGGTTTAATATGGTAGTTCTGTTTTTAGCTTTTTGAAGAATCACCACATTGTTTTCCACAATGACTGTAACATTCTTCATTCCCACTGACAATGGAGCAGGGTTTCCATTTCCCCACATCCTCACAAACATTTGTTATTTTCTATTTTATTTTATGTTTTTTAATCTTAGCCATCCTAAAACCAAAAAAGCCAATCCCGTTGCCACTGAGTCAATTCCAACTCATAGTGACCTTGTAGGAGTAGAACTGCTCCATAGTATTTCCAAGGCCATAAATCTTTAATGAAGCAGACTGCCATGTCTTTGTCCTGTAGAGAAACTGGTGGGTCCATTCTAAACAGTGTCCATTTCAATAAAGGCACTTATAGTAATATTATAGCTAGTTCTAAATCATTAATTCTTCACAGTAATATGTATTCATATATGTTTGTATAATATTTTTCATTTCATTTAGTTTTCATTTCATAAGGCCTTTACAAATGTATATTTTTTGTTTTATATATATAAAATCTTTGGAAAACCCTTTCTTAAAGGGAACAATAAAATAGTAACTTACAGAATTTTTAATTCATTTTTTTAGTTTCTTCTTTGTTAATTTTAACTTTGTTCAATTTAAATATTCTGTTCACACTGGGAATAAAATTAATTTCTCAAGATTCATCCATGAATTTTAAAAATAAAAGCAGTTACCTGTATCTTATATGAGTTAATTTCTGGTTATTTTAACACAGTTATATGAGGGTTACTTAATATGATGACATAGAGCAGCTTCAACACATATAATGGTTAAATTTGTGTGTCAATTTGGCTAGGATATAGTGCCCAGTTTTCTGGTCAAACACTAGTTAAGATGTCACAATGAAGGTATTTAACTTGTAAGTAATATTTAAATCAGTTGACCTTAAACAAAGTTCATTACCCTCTGTAATGTGGGTGGAACTCATCCAATCTGTTTAATTCCTTAAGAGCTAAAGTGGAAGTTTCTTCATCAAGACTGTAAATAGACACTCTGCTACAATTTCCACTCCATTGTCTGGCCTACTAGATTCTGACACAAGACTGAAAGAATTTCCAGCCTACTTCCTAATCTATTGTTGGAGATGCTGGTTCCCACAATAGTGTGAGTTAATTCTTTAAAATTTCTCTATCTCTCTCTCTCTTTCTGTGTATATAAAACCAGAGAAACCAGAGATTATTGGGTCTGTTTCTTTGCAGAACATTAAGCAAGCATGCTTTCTTAATATTTAAGCATATAAATATATATTCTATTATGTATAAATTCTACGTAATATTTTGTTAGACGTATAGTCTGTATGTATTTTTAAAGTCACTGAGCATATAATGATGCATTAACAAAATATGTAAAATAAATAATTCTGTATATGGGAGTTCTGTCACTTTTTTTCTGGAGCCTGTGTTTACGGGACATAAATTCAATTTTCCTTTGTAAACAAGGGGAGAAACTCACTATATATTTTATATTTTGGGAGAAAAGTCAAACTGGCACTTGTATTTTTCCTTAACTAACTTGATTTCTATTTTTTTATTAATATAAAATGATGATGCTTTTTTTTTCAGTTGTGATTGCCTTCACTTTTTTCAAAGATAAAATAGAAAAAGGCAGGCAAATATATTCAATCGTGTATGCAAGTAGAGAAAATTTTTCCAAAACCAAATGTATCTGTATACTTTAGGCAAGCTTTATGCCATGGAACTTGTAAAATTGATGTTGTAATGCTCCTTCTTATATGTTGTCTTCGGGCTACAACTGTTGTTTTTGTTGTCAGGTGCCATCCAGTAGATTCCGGCTCATAGTGACCCTATGTACAACAGAATGAAACACTGCCCCGTACTGCATTATTCTCACAATCATTGTGATGTTTGAGCCCCTTGTTGCAGCCACTGTGTCAATCCACCTCTTTGAAGGTTTCCTCTTTTTCACTGACCTTCTACTTTACCAAGCATGATGTCCTTCTGCAGGGACTGATCCTTCCTGATAAGATGTCAAAGTATGTGAGACCTAGTCTCGCCATCCTTGCCTCTAAAGAGCGTTCTGGTTGTACTTCTTCCAAAACAGATTTGTTGGTTCTTTTGGCAGTCCATGGTACATCTAATATCCTTCACCAACACCACGATTCAAATGCATCAATTCTGATTTGGACATCCTTATTCATCATCCAGATTTCACATGCATATGAGGCGTTATTTTTTAAAACACTGTGGCTTGGGTCATGCAGACCTTAGTCTTCAAGGTGAAGTGTTTACTTTTCAACACTTTGAAGAGGTCTTTTGTAGCAAATTTGCCCATTACAATGCATCTTTTGATTTCTTGACTGTAGCTTCCATGGGTGGTAATTGTGGATCCAAGTAAATGAAATCTGTGAAAACTTCAATCTTTTCTACAATTATCATGATGTTGCTTATAAGTCCAGTTGTGAGGATTTTTGTTTTCTTTATGTTGAGGTGTAATCCGTACTGAAAGCTGTGGTTTTTGATCTTCATCAGTAAGTTCTCCAAGTCCTCTTCACTTTCAGCAAGCAAAGTTGTGTCATCTGCACAAGGTTGTTAATACGTCTTCCTCCAATCTTGATGCCCCGTTCTTCTTCATATAGTCCATATTCTCTGATTATTTGCTCAGCATACAGATTGAATAAATATGGCAAAAGGATACAGCCCTGACACACACTTATCCTGACTTTAAACCAGGCAGTATGCCCTTGTTCTGTTTGAAAGATTGCTTCTTGATCTATATACAGGTTTCTCACGAGCGCAATTAAGTGTTCTGGAATTCTCATTCTTCCCAATGTTATCCATAATTTGTTATGATCCACACGGTCAAATGTCTTTGCATAGTCAATAAAACATAGGTAAACATCTTTCTGGTATTCTCTGCTTTTAGCCAGGATCCATCTGACATCAGCAATGATAAGCGTGTTTCCATGACCTCTTCTGAATCCTACTTGAATTTCCAGCAGTTCCCTGCAGATATACTGCTGCAGCCAATTTTTAATGATCTTCAGCAAAATGTTAATTGTGTGTGATATTCATGATATTGTTTGATAATTTCTGCATTCAGTTGGATCACCTTTCTTGGGAATAGGCATAAATACGGATCTCTTACGTTTGGTTGTCCAGGTAGCTGCCTTCAAAATTTCTTGAAATAGACAAATGAGCACTTTTAGCACTGGATCCATTTGTGGAAACATGTTGATTGATATTCCTTCAATTCCTGGAGCCTTGTTTTCACCAGTGCCTTCAAGCAGCTTGGATTTCTTCCTTCACTACCATCAATTCTTGCTCATCAGCTGCCTCCTAAATGGTTAAACATAGACCAATTCTTTTTGGTACAGTGACTCTGTGTATTCCTTTCAACTTCTTTTGAAGCTTCCTGTGTAGTTCAATATTTTGCCCATAGATTCCTTCAATATTGCCACTCAAAGCTTGAATTTTATCTTCAGTTCTTTCAGCTTGCAAACTCCATGAATGTTCTTTCCTTGTGTTTTTCCAACTCCAGGTCTGTGCAAATTTCATTATAATACTTCACTTTGTCTTCTCAAACCTCCTTTTGATATCTTCTGTTCAGCTCTTTTACTTCATCATTTCTGTCTCTTGCTTTAGCTACTTGACGTTCAAGAGCAAGTTTCAGAGTCTCTTTTGACCTCCATTTTAGTCTTTTCTTTCTTTCCTGCCCTTTTAATTGATTTTGCTTTCTTTGTGTATGACGTCCTTGATGGCATTGCAGAGCTCATTTGACCTTTGGTTATTAAGTATTCAGTGCATTAAATCTACTCTTGAGATGGTTTCTAAATTCAGATGGATATACTCAAGAACACACTTTGACTCTTGTGGACTTATTTTAATTTTCTTCAGTTTCAACTTAAGCTTGCATGTGACCAGTTGATGGTTTGTTCTGCAGTCAGCCCCTGGCCTTATCCTGGCTGATGAATTGAGCTTATCCTTCCTCTCTTTTCACAGATGTAGTCAATTTGATTTCTGTGTATTCTTTCTGTCGAGGCTGGCAGGTACAGTCACCATTTATGTTGTTGAAAGAAGGTATTTGCAATGAAGAATTCTTTGATCTTGCAAAACTCTGTCATGCTATTTTCAGCATTGTTTCTATCACCAAGGCTGTAGTTTCCAGCTACTTATCCTTCTTCCTTGTTTCCAACTTTCCCATTCCAATCACCAGTAATTATCAATGCATCTTGGTTGCATGTTTGATACATTTCAGACTGCACAAGTTGGTAAAATTCTCCAATTTCTTCATTTTTGTCATTAACGATTGGTGTTTAAGTTTGGATAATAGTCGTACTAACTGCTTTTCCTTCTAATTGTATGGATATCATCCTTTTCCAGACAGTGTTGTATTTCAGGATTGATCTTGAAACCTTCTTTTTGACTATGCATACGATTCCAATATTTCATTCCCAGTATATTCCATAAGATTGTCCTGTTCGAAATGCCCAATACCAGTCCATTTCAGCTCAATGATGCCTAGGATATTGATCTTTATGAACTCCATTTCATTTTGACAAATTACAATTTCCTAGTTTCATACTGTGTACATTCTATGTTTTGATTATTAGTGGATGTTTGTACCTCTTTGTCCACCTCAGGAAACAAATGTTCCCAAAGCTTTACTCCATCTACATCATTATTTTGACTCTACTTTGAGGAGGCAGCAGTTCACCAGCTGTATTTTTAGTGCCTTCTTACCTGAGAGGCTCATAATTTTGGCACTATATTAGACTATGTTCTGCTCCTATTCATAAGGGTTTCACTGGCCAGTTTTTTCAGAAGAAGACAACTAGGTCCTTTGTCCTAGTCTGTCTTAGTCTGGAAGCTCTAGTGAAACCTGTCCACCATGAGTGACCCTGCTGGTAATTGAAATACTGGTGGCAAAGCTTCCAGCATCACAGCAACACAGAAGCCACCACAGTATGACAAACTGACAGACGAGTGGTGGAAAATAAAATAACTATAACTATAAATGTCCAATATATAAGAGTGAATACCAAATATGTTGTCATTTTTGTCATTGAATATACCATTTACCCATATTTTCTTGATTATCCAATAATAGTAATTATACTTTTACAGTATATTATACATTTGCATTGGCACTGAAGAAATAAAAGAAAATCTTCCAGAACAACATAACTGTCAGTAATTTGTTGACGGGAAAATTCTCATCAAGTTTCCTCTTTCTGCTTCTTTGGTGTTGAATACTCTGTTGTAAAAAGAAGGTATTACCCAAATTAAAAAAAAAAAATCAGGTATTTTGGCTTGTTCATACGATCTTCTGTGTGTGTGTCTGTATATCTATCTCTCTGTCCATCTATTTTTCCCCCTCTCTGGCAGCATCTTGTATCAGAAAATCTAGAACATTACAAAATGTACATTAATTGATTCTTTAGATCATATAAATAAGTTCTTAAGTTATTACAATAACATATACTATTCAAATATTTATCTTGTTTGTTTTGATGACTGAAGCACCTCAAATTTTTTTCCTTGTGACCTATGACATTCCTTCATCTGAAAATAGTTTCTTTATTATGTAATTAAGTAATTCATGTACACACATCAAGAAACACACACATAACACACTCATTGCTAGGACTTAAATTGGCAAGAAAATAATGATTTTACTGTTATATTTATAGTAACTCTTCTTTTACATTATATACCAGAAATTTTCCCAATGCTTCTGGATGAACAGAATCATCATCACATGGGAATTGTGGTGAAATGAGTTCCTTTATGTGGCCTTTTTCCTTGTTCCTTTAGAAAAATAGCTTTAGAGATTTTTCTTCCAAGGTGTGAGGAGTTACCTATGGCCTAGTTTTTACGCCAGAGGGCTTGTTACTTTTGGCCAAGTTCATTAACACTTACCAGGTAAGCTGTAAACAACTTTGTCCGACACATTTTGTTTGGTCCTGGGGTGTAGCCTGCCCTGTGATTTGTGTGCACCTTGCAGGGATTGGTCAATAGGCTATGCAAATGAGGCGAGTTGTAGCTTACTATGCAAATGAAGTATTTGTGGCCTACTGAGAGTGGATTGGTCAGTTTGTGGTCCCACTGAGAGAGGCCATGCCTTGAAATTGACAAGAAGTATGCATATTTAAGTAGCCAGCCCCTCAGAGTTTTCTTTAGAGACAGAGAGAAACAGCAGAAAGAGGCAAAAGAATGAAAGAAGCAGAGAGAGAGACAGAAGACAAGAAAGCTCCTAAAGGAGCTGTAATATGGTTAAGGGTTGTAATACTGAAGATGGTGAGAGGCCCGAAAGAGGCCCAGCAGCAGAGATGGCAGTGACAGTCCCAGAAGCAGCCCAGTGGCAGAGCTTGCAATGACAATTGGCAGGGCCAAGAGGAGCCTGTCTTGAAGAGGTGAGCCAAGAGGAGCTTTCCTCAGGGGGGCAAGAGGAGTCTGTCCTCAGGCAGCTGAGAGGAGATTGTCCTCAGGAGACTGAGAAGGGCCTGTCTTCAGGGAGCTGAGAGGAGGCCTGCATGTTCAAGAGGAGCTGAGAGAGCTGTTCTGCACTGAAGAAGGTAGACTTTGTCTGCACGCTTCCTGATCCTGATCCTGAATTGTAGCCTGTTGATCTTGATCCCTAGTTGTGCCCTGTTTCTGAATAAACAGCTGAACTGTAAGAAAGGTCTATGAGTTCTGTGTGGCCATTAGAAGGGATTATCAAGCCTAGAATGGAAGTAAAGAGTGCTGTGGGAGGGATGACTGGTGTCAAAATTGGCAAAAATTTTAGAAGGTGGAGATATGTCATGGGAATCAGCTTTGGGCTGAGCCTCCTCATTATCCCCCCTGAAGTCAGACAGGCTCTGACATTACTACTATTACTCTTTCTCCCACGATTTCACAGGAAGTTGTTACAAATGCTAATTCTCAGGCCTCATCTACGAATACCTGAAAAATAAATGGGGCAGGACACAGTAGTCTCTTTCAACAGACTCCCAAATGAACGTTATTATGCATGCCAAAGATAGAGAGCCATTGCATTTGACATCTTAACTTTTTTAGAGTGTTTCCCTTGAAAGGTAAATGAGGTAGAAATGAATTGCTGAGATAATATACATTACTTCAAATATTATGAGATGATTTGACAATGAAAAGTAGTACTCTAAACTGTAAATAGAATATGCCTAGTATGAGAGAAAAAAGAGTATTTGCTTATTTTTCATAAAAAATTATCCAAAGGTAAGTGATACAGAAGACTAATAGTAAGTTTACTGGAATTCTGGAATGAAATACACATCTCAAAGAAATGAAGAAGAAAGAATTAAAAATATGCAAGTGATATGTGAACTTCTTTGAATTTTTGAATTTTTTTGTAGACTTTACATGGAAAGTGTGTTGTGGTAAATTGTTTGCCAAGATGGCCACTTATTTCTTCCTTCTGCTCCTGTCCACATACCTCTTTGTAATGTGACTGAACAGGTCATTTCATCAAGAGGTGGACTCTATTTATTCACTCTCTGAGTCAGAATTTGTGGCTTGATTTGGGTAGAGAAAATGTACAAGTAATTTTGTACAAGTTTCACAGCCCAGATTTTAAGAGACTTTGGAGTGCATTTCTGATACTGCCATAGAAAAAAGCCAGTATAGCTTACTTGGATCAACAATCAATTTCCATGAAAACAGCAGTCAAGAAAGTAAACAATATATTGCATCCAGCAAACCTGTTGCAAATGATCACTTTAAAGTTTCAGAAAGCAAAGGTTACACTTTGATGACTAAGGTGCCCCTGATCCAAGTCATTGTCTTTTCAATCACCTCAGATGCATGGGAAAGCTGCACAATGCAAAAGGAAGACCAAAGAAGAACTGATGCATTCAAACTGTGGTGATAATGAAGAATATTGAATATACCATGGACTGCAAGAAGAATGAACAAACTAGTCTTAGAAGAAATACAACCAAAGTGCTCCTTAGAAGCAAGAATGGCAAGACTTTGGCTTTTTTAACTTTTTTTTTTTTATTATTGTACTCAGGTGAAGGCTCACAGAACAAATAGTTTCTCACGAATCAGTAGTACACATATTGTTTTATGACATTGGTTAACAACCCCACAACATGTCAACCCTCTAACATTTCAACCTTTTTTTTTGGTGAAAATACACCTAGCCAAAGATACACCATTTCAGAAATTTTTACATGCACAGTTCAGTGACATTGACTATGCTCATCCAATTGTGCTGTTATTCTCACTTAAGATGAAGGCTTACAGAACAAAATAGTTTCTCATTTAACAGTTACTACAAATGTTGCCCTATCACAATGGTTAACAATCTCACAACACATCAACAATATCCTTACTCAACCTTGGGTTCCCTATCACCAGCTTCCTTGTCCCCTTCTGCCTTCTGGCCCTTGCCACTGGACTACTATACCTCGTTAGTCTCATTTGGTTTTATGGAACTGTCCACTCCCAGGCTGAACAGTGAACCTCGGAGATAACTTCACCACTGAGCTAAAAGGGTGTCTGAGGGCCATACTCTCAGGGTTTCTCCAGTCTCCTTTAGGACAGTAAATCCGCTCTTTTTTTTTTGTGAGTTAGAATTATGTTGTACATCCTTCTCCAGCTCTGTCCAGAACCCTCTGTTGTGATCCTGTGGTCAGTGGTGGTAGCCAAGCACCATCTAGCTGTACTGGACTCAGTCCCGTGGAGGCCTTGATAGCTGTGGACCATTAGTCCTTCAGACTAATCTTTTCCTTGTATCCCTGCTCCCGAAGGGATGAGACCAGTGGAGTATCTTAGATGGTCGCTTACAGGCTTTTAAGACCCCAGACACTACTCACCAAGGTAGAATGTAGAGCATTGTCTTTATAAGCTGTGTTATGCCGATTAAGCTAGATATTCCCCGAGACCATGGTCCCCACATCCCTCCGCCCAGCAATTCAGTCCCTCAGGGAGTTTGGATGTGTCTAGGGGGCTTCCATGACCTTTCCTTGTACAAGTTGTGCTAGTTTCCCCCGTATTGTGTACTGTCTCACCTTTTACCCAAGATACCACTTATCTATTGCCTATTTAGTATTTTCCCCCACCCCTCCCATCCCCGGTAACCAACAAAGTTTGTTACATTTTGTGTGTGAACTTTTCCATGAGTTTTTACAGTAGAGGTCTCATACAATATTTGTCCTTTTGTGATTGACTTATTTCACTCAGCATAAAGTCCTCCAGTTTCATCCATGTTATGAGATACTTCACAGATTCATTGCTGTTCTTTCTCGTTGCATAGTACTCCATTGTGTGTATGTACCATAGTTTGTTTATCCATTCATCTGTTGATGGGCATCTAGGTTGTTTGCATCGTTTTGCTATTGTGAACAATGCTGCCATGAACATAGGTGTGCATATGTCTATTCGACTGACGACTCTTATTTCTCTAGGATATATTCCTAGGAGTGGAATTGCTGGATCGAATGGTATGTCTATTTCTAGCTTTCTGAGGAAGCACCATATCATTTTCCAAAATGGTTGTATCATTTTGCATTCCAACCAGCAGTGTGTAAGAGTTCCGATCTCCCCACGGCCCCTCCAGCATTTGTTATTTAAAGTGTTTTTGATTTGTGCCAGTAATGCTGGGGTGAGATGGTATCTCATTGTGGTTTTAATTTGCATTTCTCTCATAGCTAGTGATTTCGAGCGTTTCCTCATGTGTCTGTTGGCCATTTGAATGTCTTCTTTGGTGAAGTGTCTGTTCATTTTCTTTGCCCATTGTTTAATAGGATTATTTGTCTTTTTGTTGTAGAAGTGTTGGATTTTCTTGTAGACTATGGAGATTAGACCTTTGTCTGACTTGTACTGTCCAAATTTTTTTTCCCGGTCTGTAGGTTCTCTTTTTACTCTTTTGGTGAAATCTTTTGAAGAGCATAGGTGTTTGATTTTTAGAAGATCCCAGTTATCTAGCTTATCTATTGGGTTTTATGCATTGATGGTTATGGTTTGTATCCTGATAATGCTGTGTATTAAGGCCTGAAGTGTTGGTCCTATTTTTCTTCTATGAACTTTACAGTTTTAGGCTTTATATTCAGGTCTTTGATCCATTTTGAAGTAGTTTTTGTATACGGTGTGAGGTATGGGTCCTGTTTCATTTTTTTGCAGATGGATATCCAGTTTTTCCAGCACCATTTGTTAAAAAGACTGTCTTTTCCCCATTTGATGGACTTTGGGCCACTGTCGAAGATCAGGTGACTGTAGGTGGATGGATTTACATCTGGGTTCTCAATTCTGTTCCATTGGTCAATGTATCTGTCGTTGTACCACTACCAGGCTGTTTTGACTACTGTAGCAGTATAGTAGGTTCTAAAGTCAGGTAGAGTGATCCTCCAACTTTCTTCTTCTTCTTCAGTAGTGCTTCACTTATTTGGGGCTTCTTCCCTTTCCATATAAAGTTAATGATCAGTTTTTCCATCTCTTTGAAGAATGTTGTTGGTATTTGGATCGGGATTGCGCTGTATGTGTAAATTGCTTTTGGTAGAATTGTCATTTTCACAATGTTGAGTCAGCCTATCCATGAGCATGGTATGTTTTTCCATTTATGTAGATCCCTTTGGGTTTCTTGCAGTAGCGTTTTATAGTTTTCTTCGTATAGGTCTTTTACATCCCTGGTCAGATTTATTCCTATGTATTTTATATTTTTAGGGGCTATTGAAAACGGTATTGTTTTCTTGATTTCCTTTTCATCGTTCTCCTTACTGGTGTATAGGAATCCAACTGATTTTTGAATATTTATCTTGTATCCTATTACTCTGCTGAATCTTTCTATTAGTTCCAGTAGATTTTCCACGGAGTGTTTAGGGTTTTCTATGTATAGTATCATATCCTCTGCATACAGGGAGAGTTTAACGTCTTCATTACCAATTTGAATGCCCTTTATTTCTTTTTCTTGCCTTATTGCTCTAGCTCGAACTTCCAGCACAATGTTAAATAGGAGTGGTGATAAGGGGCATCTTTGTCTTTTTCCTGTTTTCAAGGGGAATGTTTTCAGCCTCTCTCCTTTAAGAATGATGTTGGCCGTTGGTTTTACATAGATGCCCCTTATTATGTTGAGAAATTTCCTTTCTATACCTATTTTACTGAGAGTTTTTATCAGGAATGGGTGTTGGACTTTGACAAATGGCTTTTCAGTGTCAATTGAGATGATCATGTGATTTTTTTCTTTCCTTTTATTTATGTGGTGGATTACATTGATTGATTTTCTACTGTTGAACCATCCTTGCGTACCTGGTATGAATCCTACTTGGTTGTGGTGTATTATTTTTTTGATATGATGTTGAATTCTATTGGATAGAATTTTGTTCAGAATTTTTGCATCTATACTCATGAGAGATATTGGTCTGTAATTTTCTTTTTTTGTGACATTTTTGCCTGGTTTTGGTAACAGCGTTATGCTGGCTTCATAGAATGAATTTGGAAGTGTTGCTTCCTTTTCTATGCTCTGAAATAGCTTGAGTAGTACTGGTACAAGCTCCTTTGTAAATGTTTTGTAGAATTCTCCAGTGAAGCCATCTGGGCCAGGGGTTTTTTTGGTTGGGATTTTTTTTATTACCTTTTCAATCTCTTCTCTTATTATGGGTCTGTTCAGATTTTCAGCATCACTTTGTTGTAGTTTGGGTAGGCTGTGTGTTTCTAGCAATTTATCCAGTTCCTCTAGGTTTTCAAATTTGTTGGAGTATAGTTTTTCATAATATTCTGTTATAATCCTTTTTATTTCAGTTGGGTCTGTTGTAATGTCCCCCATTTCATTTCTTGTTTGGGTTATTTGTGTCCTTTTCTGTTTTTCTGTTGTCAGTCTGGCCAATGGTTTGTCAATTTTGTTGATTCTTTCAAAGAACCAACTTTTGGTTTTGTTGATTCTTTCTATTGTTTTTCTGTTCTCTATTTCATTGATTTCTTCTCTGATCTTTACTATTTCCTTTCTTCCGGTGGTTGTGGGCTTTTTTTGCTGTTCTCTTTCTATTTGTTTGAGTTCTGTAGTTAATGTTTTGATTTTGTCCCTTTCTTCTTTTTTGATATGTGCATCTATTGCTATAAATTGTGCTCTGATGACTGCCTTTGCTGTGTCCCAAAAGTTTTGGTATGATGTGTTTTCATTCTCATTTGATTCTAGGAATTTTTTGATTCAATCTCTGATTTCTTCTATTACCCACTGATGTGTAAGCAAGGTATTAGTCAGTTTCCATGTAACTGATTCTTTTTCCTTGCTCTTTCTGTTGTTAATTTCTACCTTGATGGCATTGTGGTCAGAGAAGATACTTTCAATTATCTCAATGTTTTGGATCTTGTTGAGGATTGCTCTGTGGCCTAAGATGTGGTCTCTTCTGGAGAACATTCCATGTGCATTGGAGAAGAATGTGTACCTTGCAGCGGTTGGATGGAGTGTTCTATATATGTCTATGAGGTCAAGTTGGCTGACTGTGCCCTTTAGGTCTTCTACATCTTTGTTGAGTTTCTTCTTAGTTGTTCTGTCCTTTACTGAGAGTGGTGTGTTGAAGTCTCTTACTATTATTGTGGAACCATCAATTTCTCTTTTCAGTGTGGTTAGAGTTTGTTTTATGTATTTTGGAGCAGTGTCATTGGGTGCGTAGATGATTATTATGGTTATGTCTTCATGATGGATCATCCCGTTAATCATTATATAGTGTCCTTCTTTGTCTTTTGTAGTAGATTTCATTTTAAAGTCTATTTTATCTGAGATTAGAATTGCCACTCCTGCTCTTTTTTGGTAGTTGTTAGCTTGATATATTTTTTTCCAACCTTTGACTTTTAATAAGTTCTCTTCTTTGTTTCTAATGTGTGTCTCTTGTACACAGCATATTGATGGATCCTGTTTTCTTATCATTCTGTCAGTCTCTGTCACTTTAAGGGTGCATTGAGTACATTTACATTCAGTGTAAGTATTGATAGATGTGAGTTTGTTGCTGTCATTTTGTAGTGCTTTTTTTGGTGGTGCTGACGTTTTGTTTATTCTCCTTATTCTCATGTTCTGAATTATTTTTGTTTGTGGATTTTTTTTTCATTTCTTTTGTTTTTCTAGGTTTTGTTTTTGCTGAGACTTTATGTTTTTTCTCTTTTTTTATGAGTATGTTTGTTAACTTTCTTTGTGGTTACCATGAATTTTACCCTTATCTTTCTAAGTTTGAAACAGTTTACCATTACTTGGTATTGCCTTGCCTTCTTCTCCATTAGACTGTTCTATACCTATGCCGTTTATTCCCTCTTTTATTGTTTTGAGTTTTTTGTCATTTACTGATTAACTCTTCTGAATCCCTGTTGTATTTCTTTTGGTGTTTTATAATCCTCTATAGTCATTTCTTAGATTGGTATCTTGCTGGTAAGATCCTGCATCCTAGCTTCTGCCTGTGAGCTGAAGCTGTTTGTCTTCAGATCGAAGATCTCCCTTTATTAATTCTCCTATGTTTAGTTTGACTTTTACTTATTCCCTTAATTTCTGTTTATCTGGAAATGACCTAATTTCACCATCAAATATGTACAAGCGTTTTGTAGGGTATATTATTCTTGGCTGGCAATTTTTTTCTTTCAAGAGTTTATATATGTCATCCCATTGCCTTCTTGCCTGCATGGTTTCTGCTGAATAATCTGAGCTTAGTCTTATTGTTTCTCCTCTGTATGTGACTTCTTGTTTTTCACAAGCTGCTCTCAGGATTCTTTGTTTGTCTTTGATTTTGGTGCGTGTGAATATGATATGCTTTGGTGGTTTTCTTTTGGGGTCTCTCCTATATGGGGTTCATTGAGCTTCTTGGATGGCCAGCTTTTCATCTTTCTTGATATTAGAGAAGTTTTCTGTCAGCAGTTCTTCAATGATCCTCTCTTTGTTTTCTGTTTTCTCCCCCTGTTCTGGAATTCCAATTACTGGAAAATTTTTGCATTTGCTTGTATCCCACATAACTCTCAAGGTCTCTTCATTTTTCTTCTTTGTTTCTGAGTTTTCCTGAAACAGAGTTGTATCCAAGTGTTTGTCTTCAATTCCACTGATCTTGTCTTCCACTGTTTCAAATCTGCTTCTGAGCCCTTCTATGACACCGTCCATTTCTGAAATCTTGTTGTTCATCTTTTGGATTTCTAATTGTTGTCTTTGTATAATTTCTAGTTGTGAATTTATTTTGGCATTTTGTTCCTGCGTTATTTTCCTGAATTCTTCCAATTTTTTGTTGGTATTTTCCATGAATTTGTCTATTTTTTTCCTCATGTTTGTCAGCTTTTTGCCTCAGTTCCTGGAGAATTCTGAGTATTAGAGATTTGAATTCCCTATCAGGTAGTTCTAGTGCATTTTCTTCCACTGGAGAGTCATCTGGTGTTTTATTTTGGATGCCCACTTGAACCATCATGCCCTGTTTTTGTAAATGTTTTGATATTGTCTGTGGTCTTTGGGGCATTCAGTAGTTATTTTTCTCATTTATTGATTAAATATTTTTTTGTTTCATCCCCCCCCCCCTTTTTTTTTTAATTTGACTATGTCTGAACAGGCAGACTGTGCGTTCTTTGTTGTTTGCTCACCTGTGGGCACAATACTTTTCCCTCCTTCACCAGTTGGCAGGGTCAGTCACTCAGACAGGGTATGGCAGAGCACATCTAGCTAAAGAGGAGTTACTGGGATGGGTTGTTTGTGGCACTTACTACAGCCACCAGAGCAGGTCGGTAATCTGTGCAGGGCAGGTTCTAGTAGGCCGTGCCTGTGCTGCTTGGTGGTGTGATGTCAAGTGCACGGTGCAGGTAGGCAGGATGCAGCATGGAGATTGTTATGTGTGGAGCTAAGATGGATACGGGAGAGAGGAACAGGAGCCAAAAAAGATACAAACAAACAAAAAAGAATGCTAGGGGACCTTGCCATTGGGGTGGAGAAATGAGAGAGTATGAAATGGAGAAAAATAGAAAGGGGAAGAGGAAGAAAAGAAAAGAATGAACAAATAAAAATCGGAAAGGTTAAAGAACCTCAAAGTTCCCAGGGATCCCACCAGTGCAGCTATGAGGTCTGGGGAAATCGCTCTCAGGTGTTGCAGTACAGCATGGCTATAAGGCATGGTGGTATACAATGCCAGGTATTCAGGGAACTTAAAGAGAAGGAAGATATAGAGAGATGAGAAACTGAGCAATGAAGAAACACAAAAAGGGAAAAAGAAGGAAAAGAAAACAAAACAAATTAAAATAAAAAAGAAGAAGAAATCTCCCCTAAAATACAGAAAGAAAAATAAACAAACACCAACAAGAAAACAAATGCCCTCAGGGATCCCTCTGCAAGTCTGTGCAAGCCGAGGGGGAAGTCTCTTTGCCAGCAGCACCGCCTGGCCAGTAAGGGCTCCCAACTCAAGAAAAGAAAAAGAAAACAAACAAACTATTCAAAACAAAGAAAGAAACAAAAACCCCGGGATCCCACCAGCGCAGCAGCCCAGATCGGGAAGCAGCTCCACACTCAAACAGAGCTCCAAAGCTCCTCAAGTAGAAGCAAAGATGACGCACGGAGCCAGGTATTTGAATGAAAGGAGGGGGAGGTGGTGAGAGGTAAAGAAGAAATCAAAAGAAGCAAAAAAAGCAACACCAGCAGCGAACAAGTGACGCTCAGAGAGCCGGCCCCTTTCGTGTGTGTGGAATCCAAGTAGCCGGTGTTTCCCAGTCAAGAGATTGCGGCCAAGGGAAGCAGAGGAGGCCGAGTCTGGATGAAGAAGGGTGGGGACTGGGAAAGCGTATATCACAAATTACCGGTTGTTTTGTCTCCCACTGGACGCTCCGTGAGGCTGCTTTCTCATACCCCCTGTTTGCTGGTCTCTGATAGGAATCCAAGATGGCGGATCCATGCTGCGTTAGCTGGTAGGGGACCTCTGCATGAATCTCTCCTCACTCTCCATTCTCTGTCAGTTTCTTACTCCATTTGGTGCTTGGCTGAGTTCTTTATCTCTTCATTTGATGTTTTAGGGTTTCAGGACTGTTATATTCTCTGTTCGGCTTAGTTTTTTGGATCTTTGTTGTGGAGGGATGGTGTGGTGCTTCTGCCTAGAGAGCAATTTTTCTGGAACTCTCCTGGCTTTTTTTACTTTTGACACATCATCAGGGAAGACCAATTGCTAGAAAAGGACATCATGGTTGGTAAAGTAAAGGCTTAGCGAAAATGAGGGAAACTCTCAGTAAGGTGGATTATCACAACAGCTGCAACAATGGGCTCCAACATGGCAATGATTCTGAAGATGGTTCAGGACCGTACAACATTTTGTTCTGTTATAGTACGGTTGCTGTGAATCGGAGCCATTTTGTTGATACCTAACAACAACAACAAAGCTTACTGAATGAGATGTTAAGTGGTAAATACCTGTGGCATCCCAGCTGGTAGCCAGCGCTAACTGCC
Organism: Dugong dugon; assembly: GCA_030035585.1. Lineage (NCBI taxonomy): Eukaryota > Metazoa > Chordata > Mammalia > Sirenia > Dugongidae > Dugong > Dugong dugon. The sequence goes on along the minus strand of CM057460.1, from coordinate 34,011,672 downwards.
AGAAATGTGAGACTATCTTATATCTTTTAGCAAAGACAACCCTCCGGTGAATGGAATCATTTGAGCTAGCAAACCAAAACTAGCAAAAGAACTGTCATGCCAACCAAGAAAATTTTCAGAAATAAATTGTTGTGGTTTTAAACCATTTTTATTTGGAATAGTTTGTTATTCAGCAGTACATGTCTGATACAATTATGAAAAGAAATTTATCTACAGGTTTGTGTTTCTCTCCCAGATAGTTAGAAATATGATAGTGTAATTATAAAGCAGAATTCAATTTTAAAGCACACAGGAATTCAATCCATCTAATTTATAAATATTAAGTATCTTTTAAACAAGTGGGAAATGCTTCATACTAATGAGGATTTAAAAAAATAAAATAAAACACAGTACTGAAAGAAAAACCGTAAATCAATGAAGACTGTCAACAGGCTTTTCTGGACCATTATTTTTGCTACTTTCTCTTGGTGTCTAAAAACTATAAATATGGACACTTTGGATAGTGATACTTCTTCATTTTTTTCAATTAAGCCATGATAAAGACACTGTATATATATATATATATATATATGCAAACTGGCCATGGACAACTTTTAAATGGGACCTAGGGTAAATTAATGGAAAGAAATATTCAAAGCCCCTAAATTGTCTGATCAATTCCTTTTGATTTAAATAAAATAAACAAAAAAACCTAGAGCCCAAATATATTAATTTCTTCAAATTAAAGTTAATTAAATTAATAGAATTAACAAATTTCAGCTTAAATTGTTATAACTACATTCTTTTGTGGTTAATTGTGATGTTTCTTTATGTTTTTTGTTTCACCTTGATGATCTTAAAGACATTATTCAGAATCATTCATTAATATGTTCAATTTTAAGTTTCACTCTGTAGAAAATGTATGCAGAGCATTTCAACTAAGGCTAAAACTAATCAAAGTAAATACAAAATGCACTGGCTTGAATGTAGTAAATGGATAGTAAATGCTCCTCCTTATGACCCCATCTGTATTACCAATGTACTGCTGAAAAGACATAGAAAGGTTAATTTTGGCATTTGTATATTCATGCTCTATCAGATGCTATTTTTAAAGTAGGTGTCTATTATAATCATCATTTATGTTATCTATATTCTGTTGTCAGGATAATTATATTAATATTTATGCTGTACACATTTTAATAAAGAATTATTTTCAAAAGAGGGATAAACTGAATCCATGAATCATGGAATATACTTCTAAAGATTTACAAGAATCTATACAATGGAAGTTGTGGAGTGAAATTGTGTAAATCATTATTGCTGTAGGGGTAGATTGTGTGGGTTTATGTTATCTGCTGTAGTAGGTTATAAGAGTATCCCAAGAGTTTTTATCAGAGGCATTTGGGAGTTTGCAACATTAACCGTGATTCATCACACTGACTATGCATCCATCTCTCATTGGTGGATCAAGTATTTTCATTTAAATAGAATGTCAATTACCAGATTTACAATTTAATATATAACAATCAGAAGGCATTCTGCTTTTTGGAGGCTTACACAGAAAACTGAAACTGTGAGTCACTATCATAATTGGAGAAATAAGATAAATTAATACATAATATGATTTGCAGAAATCAATTTATATCATCTATATACACACTTACACCAGACCTTGCTTATCCATGATGACACTTTTTATCATTGATTCCAGCAATTGCCTCAGTCTCCTTTTCAAGAGAGTTCATCAAATCAGGCACTGATATCACTCAAAACTGGGGGAAAAATGTACAATTGATTCATTAATCCAGATCTACGCTATAGAGATAGTCCTACCAATGTCAGTTGTACATTCTAATTCCTAAAATTTATATCCTTGAACTCTTCTTTGAAAAAATGTTAGTCTTTTAAATATACAATAATGCTGAAAAATATTTTGTCCTTAAGGAAAATGCTTGGGCATTCTCAAATTCAGCTTCTGTGTCTTTCCTTTAGTCCTAAATTCTTTGTCAATCTCCCTTTTTTTATTTCATAAAGACGTATTCATTATTTGTATATCTATAAAACTTGTTAAGTTATAGTAAAATGTTACACACCTATGACCTGTTCTGTTTCTTTCAGGTGCTTCTGCTTATTTCTGCTATGATTCATCAAATACTAATCTGAAGGTCACCAAGTTTGAAATCATGATCATACAAATTCAGGAATTCTTAATTTTCCTCACTCCAAGTTCCCAGAGCAAAATTTAAGGAAATTCAGACTGGAAGCCCCATAATTGAGGATTATTTATTAATAATCTGCAAAAAAAAAAAAAAAAAAGACATTTTATCAGATATAAAATTACGTATATAAATAGCTGAGCTGGATAATGGCATATCTAAATTAAAAATAAAAAACATGTATTCTTTTGCTAGTTGTAAACACCAACTACGATGTTTGTTGAATAAAATTTTAAAATCTTTTGTAAATGTATTTCTAACAGATGGTACAACCGCTATGGAAAATGGTATGGCACTTCCTCAAAAACTAGAAATAGAGCTAACGTGTAATCCAGCAAACCCACTCCTAGGTATATATCCTAGAGGCCTAAGAGTAATGACATGAACAGACATATGCCCACCTGTGTTCTTTGCAGCTTTATTCACAATAGCAAAAAAATGTAAACAACCAAAGTGCCCATCAGCAAATGAATGAATAAGTAAAATGTGGTACATGCATACAATGGAATACTATGCAACCGTAAAGAACACTAAAGAGTCTACTAAACATATTATACCATGGATGGACCTGGAGGGCAAAATGCTAGGTGAAATAAGTCAAGCATATAAGGACAAATATTATATGATCCTTCTTTTATAAACAGACAAGAATAGATATATAGAAAGAGACCAATGTTCATTGGTGAATACCAGGGAGAGGAGTGGGGAGGGAGAAGCACGCTTTAAAATGTAGATACTTGTTATTTTTGGTGATAGGAAAAGTGGCACCAAATGTGGCTGTAGTAAGCATAGCATGACCAAAGTAAATGATGTCACTGAGAAGCACTCAAGAGAAAAGGATGCCTGTACTAAAGAACTTTATATATATAAGAGAGTAAAAACTTCAAGAAAGTTTAAAAAATGAGTGTAGGATCACACAAGGATGGGTAAAGCATATAGGTATATGGGTAGATACAGGTGTATACATATGTGAGAACAGATAGAAGTATCTATATGTACAAGTAAATATAGCTATTTGTGTGCAGGCACACATATTCGTTGAAGACACCACTACAGAAACTCCTCAGACATAACTGAACACCTTCTGAGATGGTTTTCTATGTTTGAAGGCTTAGGACCGTAGTCTCATGGGACAACTCAGTTAATTGGCATAATATAATTCACAAAGTTCATATTCTGTATCCTAGTGAAGTGAATAGTGTTTGGGATCTTAAAGGCTTGCTTGTGGGCATCCAAGATACAACTATTGTTCTCTACTGGTCAAGAGCAAAGGAGTAAGAAGGTAACAAAAATCTCAGAGAAGAAACAAATCTACAAGGCTGAGAGCTTACAAGAGCCATGACCTTATCTACCCTGAGACCAGAAGCATTAGATGGTGCCCGGCTGCTACCACTGACCATTCTGACCCTGGTCACAATAGATGGTCCTGGATATAATTGGAGGAAAGGTAGAAAAAACCTCAAATTCTTTTTTTTAGTGTTTTTTTTTTTTAATTTTTTTTTATTGTACTTTAGGTGAAAGTTTACAGAACAAATAGTTTCTCATTAAACAGTCAGTACACATACTGTTTTATGACATTGGTTAACAACTCCATGACATGTCAACACTCTCCCTTCTCAACCTTGGAGGACCTTTTTTTTTTGGATGAAAATATACATAACCAAAGATATGCCATTTCAAAAATTTCTACATGTACATTTCAGTGACATCAATTTTGTTCTTCCAGTTGTGCTGTTATTCTCACTATCCTTTTCCAAATGATTCCATCACCATTGTCTTCAACTCACTGTCCCCTAGGCTTCCCATCAAAGCTTTTGAGTTTCTCTTGTCAATTTAATCTCACATAGATAATTCTTTTTTTTTTTTATACTGTAGATGAAGGTTTACAGAACAAAATAATTTCTCATTAAACAATTGGTACACATACTGCCCTATGACAATGGTTAACAACCCCATGACATGTCAACACTGTCCTTTCTCAACCTTGGGTTCCCTATCACCAGCTTTCTTGTCCGTTCCTGCTTTCTAGTCCTTGTCCCTGGACTGTTGTGCCTCATTAGTCCCAATTTGTTTTATGGGGCTGTCCACTCCCCGGCTGAATGGTGAACCTCGGAAGTGACTTCACCACTGAGCTAAAAAGGTGTCCAGGGGCCATACTCTTGGGGTTTCTCCAGTCTTTGTCAGGCCAGTAAATCTGGTCTTTTTTTGTGTATTAGAATTTTGTTCTACATCCTTCTCCAACTCTGTCCAGGACCCTCTGTTGTGATCCTGGTCAGAGCAGTCAGTGATGGTAGCTGGGCACCATCTAGCTATACTGGACTCAGTCTGGTGGAGGCCGTGGTAGCTGTGGTCCATTAGTCCTTCGGACTAATCTTTTCCTTGTATCCTGTTCTCTTCATTCTCCCTTGCTCCCGAAAGGATGAGACCAGTGGAGTATCTTAGATGGCTGCTCACAGGCTTTTAAGACCCCAGAGGCTACTCACCAAGGTAGAATGTAGAACATTTTCATTTTAAATTGTGTTATGCCAATTGAGCTAGATATACTCCAAAACCATGGTCCCCACAGCCCTCTCCCCAGCAATTTTGTCCCTTAGGGAGTTTGGATGTGTTTATGGAGCTTCCATGACCTTTCCTTGTACAAGTTGTGCTTGCTTCCCCAGTATTGTGTATTGTCTTACACTTCAGCAAAGTTACCACTTATTTATAGTCTATTTAGTATTTCAAATTCTTAAGAAAAGCCAGAGTAACTGGACCAGCTAACACCAGAGGAATCTCTGAGACTATTGCCCTGAGACATTCTTTAAACCTTGAACCAAAACTATACCCTGAGATCACCTTTCAGCGAAATAGTAGAGTGGTACAAAAAATAAAAGATATTACCTGTAAGAACGGTACTCTACTAAAAAACCATCTGCATGACACCAAAATGTCAACATTTACTCTAAAGCAAAGATGAGAAACTAGAGTACTGGAAATGGAAAACCAAAACACAATTAAAGAGAATGTTGACACATAGTGAAAAATGTAACTAATGTCACAATTTGTGTGGAAATTGTCAAATGAGAACCTAACTTGCTGTGTAAACTTTCACCAAAAACACAATAAAATATTACACATATTAAAAAAACGTAGTATTATCCCACACTGTTCTTAAGGTTGACTGCTGTTGTTGTTAGGTGCCCTCGAGTTGGTTCCCACTCATAGCAACCATATGTACACCAGAGCAAAACACTGCTGGTCCTGCTTCATCCTCAGAATTGTTGTTGTGCTTGAGCCCATTGTTGCAGCAACTGTGTCAATACATCTGACTGGGCTTCGCTGAGTGGTTCTTGCCTTGGTTGCAGTGAGAAGACAGCTAGATTACAGTTGTGTTAAAGTCCACTGCCAGGAGGGATTGACTGTTACCTGGGAGCTCATTTGTATATCATTTGTATATCAGAGCACCTATACAGCTTCACTTGATTGGGATTCTAAAAGCATAGTAGCTGTGTTCTGAGAGGTGTCATCACAAAACCAGGGTTCCAAGAGGCCTAGACAGATGTTGCAAGACTTTCTATGACATAGCCTCAGACTCGGTCACACTGAATCATCTGTATCCTGTTGATCAAAATAAGTCACATGACCACATCGTTGTCAATTGGAGGGGATTATATGAGGGAGTAAAGACCAGGAGGTTTTACTCATTGGGTGTCCTGTTTGGAAACTTGCCATCTCAGAGAGGGGAGGGGAGGTCCAGAAATAGCCTCCTGAGTGTGGAGGCCATGCTTTTTTTTTGCTAATATGTCCATGGCCTTGAGAGCATTCAAGTGGATTGCTTAACTGACACTATAAATAATGGAGAAAATATTTTAGGTAGATTTTTAACAGCTTAAAAATAGTGTTATTGTTATTGTTTTGTTTTTAAAAGTTAGAATCACTATAGACTACTAACATGACGGTCTGTGATTACCTGGTGCCATGTAAGTTCAAAGTTTCTTACAGGCCTCAAGGGAAAAAAGTGGCTTTTATAAATAAAGCTAAACTGAATGTGACTGTATGATATCTCTGAGATTAGCCACATAACATAATTCTGAAAATAAGATGATTTTAAAGTCTCTTACACCTAAATGTCGTACATCAAATTCATTCATGGCATATATTATTACAGAATAAAAAGAAAATAAAACAAGCAAACAAATTCCTCCAAACTGTCAAAATATCTTATAAAGAAGCTATATATCTTGATAGTTTAAGGATTATAATATTTTAGGTAGAACATCCCAAAATACATCAACACGAACCTCAACTAATTAAAAAGTAGGGAAGTTCCAGAATGTGAAATCATCTAACACTTTGCTTAGTATCAGTGATGAATTTACATATAATCCCTTTGTCCTATGAATATTTGGGAAAATATTGGTAATTATTACTCTATAGTATGCATATTACTAAATTAAATTATTAAAATGTTTTAATATTATTTGTATGAGAATGGATAGATCTTAAAAATACTTAGCAAAAGCTGATACCATTTACGTAAATTGCAAGATGCACCAATAAATATTTTAGATAAATATGAAAAATAAGATAAAAAACTTCATCAGCTTAGAGTTAGATTGGGATAAACAGAAGTCTTTAAAAAAGATACACCAATTATCTGTTTCAGGTAGTGGATGATTGAAGTACTTTGGAAGAAGAGAAAAAAGGAAACCCCAATAAAAGCTTTGAAAAGCTATTTAATATTCAAAGTATAAAAATTAAAAAAAATATATAATAAACACAATATTTGTATGCAGAAACCAAAGCACCTATGGGGAAGCAATCGGTGAGGTGATACTAAATTCAGGGAGTGTGGAGATGTGGAGTGCAGGTGGTAAACAGTGTTTCAAGGGGGAGAGATTAAAAAACCGTCTAGTGCTCACTTCCGCAACACATGCACTAAAATCGGAACGTTACAGAGAAGATTAGCATTGCCCCTGCTCAAGGATGACACGCAAATTCGTGAAGCATTCCATATTTTTGTTACAATGTGTATGGCTACACTGGTCAAGGTGTATTCAGTAATGTTGTACAAGCCAGAGATAATGCAAGAGCAAAAACCAGGAAGTGGCTGTAAAGATGGAAACAACCAGCTGTTGCAAAAAACTGGTTTAAAAGAACTGGAGTTCTTGAAAAAAATTAATGATTCTGATCCTGATAACAAATTTCACTGTTTGAGACTCTTTAGACACTTTTATCACAAACAATAACTCTGTCTCATTATCTGAGCCTCTAAGTGTAAATTTACAAGAGGTATTACAAAAAGATGGTAAGGTTGTTGGTCTTCATAGTAAAACTTTAAGATCATATAGTCAGCAGTTGTTCTTGACATTGAACCGCCTTAAAAGATGCAATATCTTGCATGCAGATATCAAGCCAGACAATACCCTGGTTAATGAATCAAAACTATTTTAAAGCTTTGCAATTTTGAGTCAGCATTATGTGTGGCAGATAACGATACAACACAGTATTTTGTCAGTCTATTTTATCGTGCTCCTGAAATCATTATAGGTAAAAGCTACACCACGTATAGATATGTGGTCTGTAAGTCATACCTTATATGAACTTTATACTGGAAATTTTTTATTTCCCAGCAAAACTAAGAAACCATATTTTGAAACTCACCATGGGTCTCAAAGGAAAGATGCCAAACAGGATGATTCAAAAAGGCACATTCAAAGACCAACATTTTGATCAAAATCTCCACTTAATGTACATAGAAGGTGATAAGGTACCAGAGAGGGAGAAAGTTACTGACATGTGAGCACCATTAATCCAACTGAGAACCCACTGGATGATTTGATTGAGTGCCAGGGACACCCTGAAAATCGAAGTGAAAAAGCACACCAGCTAAAGCACTTGTTGGACCAGATCCTCATGTTGGACCCAGCTAAATGAATTAGCATCAACCAGGCCCTACAGCATGCCTTCAACCAGGAAAAAATTTAAACAATATCAAGTAGCTCTAAGGGTTTGAGTAATTAAATACAAAGACTGAAGAAATTTCACAGAAATTTATTAATGTGTGTGTGTGTGTGTGTGTGTGTGTGTGTGTGTGTGTGTGTGTGCACAGGCCATAGCAGCATGTCCTTGGTGCAGTCATTACTGGAAGGGGTCTGTTCTTTCTTGAGCCTGCCTTCAGGGATGGTCTCCTCTTCTAAAGCAGGCTGTGTACAACATTCAGTACACTGAAGGCGTAAATCTTCCACTCTTGAACAAAGCAGCTGCTTTTTAAAAGCGAGAAAAAGGAAAACTGGGCACAGGCCATTCAATGCCTTCTCCAAGGAGTCTGATTTGCTGAGACAGCAGCTTCACCACCTTTACATGGCACCTAATTGCAACAAGCGCACACATTATGGTGCATTCAAGAATGGATAATTGGAATAGCAGCATCTTCTGGTGGATTTTGCTTCTTTTAAAGACGTGAAATGAACCACAGCCAGGAAAGTGCTAGATGAGATAATATGCCATCTATGAACCTAAAACCCATCTCCTCATGGTTTAGACTTACTAAAATAAACACAAGGTGCAGCTCAGTGGCAGATGATGACAACTAGAAGACATGAGCTAAGGTTTCTGTTCTAGAAAAGATTAAAAAATAAAAAAAAGTACTCATCTATTAAAAAATACAATAAAATAAAAAACTGTGTCTAATGCCATGGACAGGGTATGTACTTAATGACAATGATGTAGCATTTTGATAGAATGGTGAAGCTCAAAGATCATTCAAAACAGAATAGAAGGAATGATTTTGGAGATGGCAAATATACACAATTCTCTATGAGAAGGCAAGAAATGAGATAATGACTGGAAGGAAAAAAAAAGATACACTCATGGCCATTGAGTCAGTTCTAACTCATAGCAAATCCATGTGTTACAGAGTAGAACTGCTACATGGGGTTTTCTTGGCTTTAATCTTTACAGAAGCAGATTACCAGGCATTTTTTCCTCAGCGTTTATTGAGGGATTTGAACCACCAACGTTTAGGTTAGTAGCCAGGTGCAAACCCTTTGCATCACCCTGGGACATTGACTGGAAAGAAAGAGGGTTGAAAATTGGTTTGTTGGTTTTGTTTTTATTTTTTTAAGATATAAGATATAACATAATTTTTGCATGTTAATAGGAAGGAGTAACCAATCACTGAGGACTGTATAAAAAATAAAATAATCTCAAAATTAGAAATGAAAAAATATACACATTTTTTTAAAATCAAATTGTAATGAAGCACAATGTTTTTATTTTCTAAAAATATATGGCCAAAAGAGATCATCAATTAAAAAAGATAATTACCTAATTAACTCTCTTCTCATCTATTACTTTAAAAATGTCTTAAGTTTGTCATGTAGACACAGCCTTAGCTTTGAAAAATTGATCTCTGATCATGCCATTGGTTTTTACTTGTCATTCTAGTTGCTGGAATGCTAAGTATTGGTTATGTTGATTAGAGACTTTCTTCTTAGGAAATTTACAAAGTCACTGAGTTTATCGATTTAAGTGTTTTTTTTTTATTTTATTTTCAAAATGCATCTGAATTGTTACACAGATTTTGACCATGATCAGTCTCATCCTCAATTACTTAAACGGCGATTTATTTTTGTTTCATATATTTATTGTAAGTGATTATATCTTGTTCATTTTTTAAGTCAAAATGAATATGATAGAAAATATCTTTAGTGTACAGAGGCTGAGGTTTGTTTTTTTTTTTTTTTGCACTATGCTTTTATTCTTTTATTTTCACCTACAGTAATTCTGAGAAAATAGTATGTTTGCAATGTAAATAATCCAAATTTGTTATACACATACTCTGAAAGAAAAAGCAATAGAAATAATTTCTAGATACAAGATTTTCCGAAGTACCAAGTGCCTCTTCAATTATAAGCTATGAATATACTACCCAATTTTATACTATTTTATTTTGCAAAGAAAAACTAGCATGGCTTTTGAGAAAGGAAAAAGTACTTTACCTTGGCTGGTCAAATGTTTTGGAAGCTATTCCATACAATCATGGTGTATTGGTATAACTAGATGATTCTTTTTCTCTTTATATTAACATTAGCAGAGCAAGGATGATGGTTCATTGACATATTCTACTCACTAGCACATAGAAAACAATTGCAGCACATAATGTGCTGTTAGAGAACAGTTCTTTGTATCAGGTCATTCCCCAGGAATGCACTGGATACTGCTATATGTGTTTTATAAACTTAGAAAGGTTATTGTAGTTGTTAGGTGCCCTCCAGTCATTTTTTAATTATAGCAACCCCACATGACAGACTAAAACTGCCTCATAGTGTTTTCCTGGCTGTAATTTTTACAGAAGTGGATTGCTGGGTCTGTTTTCTGCCCGAAGCCATTGAGTGGGTTCAAACTGCCAATCTTTCAGTCAGCGGCCAATCACTTGACTGTTTTGCCACCAGGATTCCTGGCAAGACTAGCTTTTTATAAAGGTAAGCTTTATAGAAAATATCTAAATTTAAGAATTATTTGTTAAGAGGTGAAGTAGTTGTTATTATCATTTTTGATAGAGAGCTACTGACTTACTATACCAATCAAAATATTCATTAATTTTTGCAATGAAGCTACCTACATAAATCCAAATAAATTGCTTTTTTCATAGCTTTTTTATTTTAATGATGCTACTGAAACTTCATTAAGACCTGAAACAAGAGGTGTTGTGGGAAAGATGTGGAGGATACATCATTCAAAACAATCTAAAATGTTTACAGAAATGGTTATTCAGAAAACACTCTATGTTTCAAAAGTTGAAGCACTAGAATCACATTGATAAACTCATATAATTTTTCTGAATGTTTGTTTTATCTCTGCCATAAAGCTCATGTTTCTTTATTGCCTATATATCCCATGTTGCCTTATATATTAGTGCCACAACGGTTTAATAAATATTTCATTAAGTGAGAGATGGAATAGCAATGCTAATATGACAATGTGCTGAGTATTTTTTTTTTTTTAAGTCAGAAAGAAAAGATATGAGTCCATTTCAGAGGGATTTCCTCAAGTAAACAGAATATACTTTTGTGGAATAATAAATACAATCCTTTGAAAAAAATGATTTAGAGTGTTTTACAGAATAAATATGAGAAACAATCATATATCACTTTCTTAATAAATTCTTTTTTTCTATTATTTGATTTTTTTTCACCTTCTTTCTCCTAATATTTCTTATACTCCCATTTTCTCTTCCTGTTTAGTCAATGGCCATGTTAAATACCTCACAGAGAAAACATATGAAATCCGAAGAAAACTATCTAACTTTCCCTTCATCATCTTCACTAACCTCTTTAACCTTTTCTGTATACCTTCTGTCTTCTTTGTATTACAGTAATACTTTCTCATGCTTCTTTATTCAATTAAGTCATTCATTTTTGTTCTGTACTTAATTTTTTCACCACTTAAAGGACTCACTACTGTAAGTTTTCCTTTTTTTTTGCATTCATACTTTGCCCAATTTTAATTTTTCTCACTGGAAAATAAAGATGATAAAATATCATCCTATATTTACCCCATTCCAGATTTTGCTCCATGTCTATATTTCTTTTACAGCAAAACTGATAAAAATATTTAGCTATACTCACAATTTCTATGTCCATAACTCTCATTCTCTTCCTTACCCACAATTGGACATTAATGCACACAAAGACTACTGAGATTGTTCTTAACAACATAATGAAAACTAATAATCAAATCTCTGTCCACATTTTTAGAAATCAATAACACTTGTTGGCTGAAAATGAGAGAAACCACCTCTAGCTAAAATTAGGAGAAAGGAGATTTATTAAGAACATTTAGATAGTTCAGGTAATTACTGGGAAGTTTGGTTGCATGTCACTTTGAATAAGAATGAAAATCTCCCTTCAGAATGTTTCCATGGAGAAATTGCTTTACTGCCCACAGCACTAAATGCTGCAGCCTGACCCAGAGACATTAATGGGAATGCATATCTAGATGCCACCACTAATACCACTGACACTGTCACCTAAGGAAGCAATCTTACTGGAACATACATTGTTCTGAGAATGGAATTACTGTGGTTCCAGAATCTTTGTGTCACTAGTTATTTTAGTTTTCATTTAAAGCTCAGTGTAAGAGCAAATGATAGTTAGACCCTACAAGGTCAGGTGTTCATGCTCATTCTGCAAGTTGTTCTAGGAAAGTGTCTATCTGGACTTCTCTGCTTATATAGTGAAAAGGATGTTCAACCTCATATTTATAGCTATAAGGTGAGGGATTTCCCAAACATTTAAGCTGGGAATTGAACAAAGAAGAAGAAGAAGGAAAGAAAGACAAAAAAAGAACAGAAGAAAAGAAAGAAACAGAAATAAAAAGGAAAAGCACACTCTATGGTCCATACCATTGACTTTCCAACATAAACATACATGCCTTTTCACAAGTTTACATATAAAAATGTGTCTTGTCTAACATAATTAAAATAAATTTCATATTATTGAAAATGGACTTCCTGGTTCTGCAAAAGTGAAAATAAAAAAGACGTAAGTATTGCACTGAACTCTAAACAAATACACTCAGTGATGACTGTTGGATCTCTAGTTCTGTCACAGCCTCATCACAATATTCTGTAACCTATGGATTAAATTATAATTTAACTATATATAATACCTTATATATACTATTGATAGGTAAGAGATTGAAAAATATATTAGTTAAGATAAATAAGGATTTTTTTTTTTTTTTTTTACCTCAGCGAAGAAGAAAACACAAGAAGTTTCGTTAAACCTAATTCTACCAACTGGTCATGAAGCTATATTTTATGATTGCTACAGCCACTATCCATTCCGTGTTTCCTTTATCTTTAGCTCAATCATTAGCTGGTTATAATTTTTCTTTTTTTATGTAATAATCTGATTGAAACTTCACTTTGGAGAAATCTGAACCTTCTGTGGTTCTTCCTGTAAAGACTGGCTAATTTTTTCCATTAAGTTTTACTACTAGACAGGCAGCACTGAAATACCCAGAGGTCATCTCCTAATGTTTATTCATACTGTTTTCTTTCCTCTCTGTGCAGTAGCAAACATATTTCTCCTTTGAAGTCAAAATAGATCACATCAGCTAAAAACATTCTCTCCCCGCTTTTTACATTGGTCTTGCCTATTTGCCTTAAAAAAAAAAAAAATAGAGAGAGAGAGAGAAACCAAAAAATGGCCAGCAATCTGGTCTCAGTTTCTAGTTCATTGAACCCCTTGCTGAGTCTGCAGATGGAAATGGTTTCCCCTGAGCATTGTAATTTCCAGGAAAAACATTTACAGTGAAATAATTTGGTGCAATATTGAGAAGCCACAGTCCATCTTTTCATAACCTGGTTACCAGACCTTTTACTCCGTCAAAGAAAGAAAGATTTATATGAATGGAACTCCAAACTGACAAGATCTTTTGTCTTAGTGCCACAACTGGGTCCAACTTTTTAGAATGCTAGTAGTGAGTGGGTTATGGGACACATATAAATTTTAAGGTAATTACCTCACTGTTTTTACTGTCAAATGAATTCTTTGGTCATAGAAATGCTACATTTTATAATATATCAGTGATTAGGGAAGCCAATCAAAAAGGGTGCAAAGAAAAGCAGTGACAAAAGGAAAAACAAATATAAACCCTAAATAAGTGGATATTGCCAAAACCATGATAGAATTCCAATATTGTTATTGTTGTTGTTAGGTGCTGATGAGTTGCTTCTGACTCATAGTGACCCTATGTACAATAGAATGAAACTCTGCCCAGTCCTGCACCATCCTCCCAATCTTTGCAATGTTTAAGCCCACTGTTGCAGACGCTGTGTCAATCCATCTCTCTGAGGGTCTTCCTTTTTTCAGCTGATCCTCTACTTTACCAAGCATGACGTCCTTTTCCAGGGACTGGTCCCTCCTGATAACATGTCCAAAGTACATGAGACAAAGTCTCACTATACTCGCTTCTAAGGAGCATGCTGGCTGTACTTTTCCAAGACAGAATTGTTTGTTCTTCTGGCAGTCCATGCTATACTCTATATTCTTTGCCAACACCATAATTCAGGGGTATCATTTCTTCTTCGGTCTTCTTATTCATCGTCTAGTTTTCACATGCACATGAGGTGATTGAAAACACCATGGCTTGGGTTAGTCACACCTTAGTCCTCAAAGTGATGTCTTTACTTTTTAACACTTTAATGACGTCTTTTGCAGCAGATTTGCCCGATGCAATACTCCATTTGATTTCTTGACTACTGCTTCCAGGTATTGATTGTGGATTCTTGACCAATATAGCCTGCTTAATATAGCTAATAAATGACTGACTGGGCTCCTCCAGAGAATAGCACTTTTTCAAGGATTTCGAGAAAGAGACTACTTCTGGAATGTAAGAGAGCACTTACAGTTAGCTATGTCAGCACTGATAAGATGGTCAGTCTTTATTTGTTACTAGATGAAATGCCACTGAATAAGTACTAGATAGCTGGAAATGAACCTGTCTGATATTCACAAGGCAATTTGCATTATCTGCTTGATTACTGGGGTCCTGTTCCTCAGATGGAGATTTTTGGTAAGCTTATCATGCTTCATGCAGCAAATGTATTATCATACTTTAGAAGAAGTCTAGATCGATCATCACCTTAATACTTACCCAAATCTTTTTGTCATAAATGTCCCAAAATTAGTACCCCCAATCCCTGATCACCCTACCAAGATAATAACCAATGCTAATATAAATTGCTATTAATCTATATCTAAGGCATTTGGGTCATAATTGATTAATCATAAACAAGGGTTGGCAAACTTTTTCTACATAGGGCTAGATAGTAAATAGTTTAGGTGCTTGTAGGCCATATAGAAACTACTCAATTCTGTCATTATAGTGCAAAAAAACAGACGAACAATATGTAAACTAATGAGAGTGGTTGTGTTCCAATAACACTATATTTATTTAAAAAAAAAAAATGTTGGAAGACTGGATTTAGCCCATGGACCATAGTTTGACAACTGCTGACTTAGAATACTACATTTCCATTTTCCAAGATCCAACTGTCTTCTGCACTGGCCAAACAAGTGTATTAAAAGGAGATGTGATAGGAATTCCATTCACCTTAGATCAAGCATTACATGTACTTTATAATTTTATAGGAAAGAAAAGTTTAGCGGTTTCTACTTCATTCTTTATATTCCAAATATTTGTAAAGCATATGCCAAGTTGTTGCTATGTATAATGTATTAGTTCCTTAGTATAATTCCAAGTGTAACTTGAAATGATTTTAAGGGGTATATCTTGGCCTCATTGAGACCTACATTTGGAGAATGAACATTAAAACTGTAAATATTAACTAATCGCCATAAAGCCTCATTTTGAATGGTGGATTCCACTGGAATTCTGAGTTCTCACAGCCACTGTATAATAACTCCTAGTAACTCAATTGTTTTCATTTCTTAATACATGAAGACTTTAGTAAATGACTGTAGAGCACTTAGTATAGGAATTTGATTATATGTTTGTCATGTTATTGCAGGTTCCTTCTTCAAGCTAACAACTTCCTTTTATTTAAAGCATCTAGGCTTTTTTTTTTTTTTTTTAGCAAGCAAAATCTGGAGATTGGACTATGGATTATGACTCTCAGTCTTGATGGCTCCATACAAATTTCAGAACCTGAGTGGGATAAAATATCCCTGGGTAGTGCAAAAGTTTTGTACTCAAATGCTGATCTAAAGGTTGGAAGTTCAAACCCATTCAGCATTGCCATGGAAGAAAAGCCTGGATATCTGCTTCTGTAAATATTACAGCCAAGAAAACCCTAAGGAGAAATTCTACTATGTAACATGTAGGGTTACCATGAGTCAAGATTAACTTGACAGCCATAAGATAAGTGGGACATATATCTTTATTTCTAAAATCCCCTTATTCAATTTTTCAATGAACAAGACCCATTTGTGTCATAACATTCAGATTACTATATTTGGAGAGCTGGGGATTAGGAGACTTGGTTTCTCCTTGCAAATAGCTCACTTAGGCAAGATTATTTCAGATTTTTAAACAATGGAAGAAAATTTTTATGATATTGGATAACTTATTCTTACTGTTAGAGGAGGCTTATTATGGATTAAATGCTAAGGATATTCTGAGTCCCATAAAATCTTTCATAGATTCACATTCCAATTTTCAAGTTCCAACTTCTTGGGAGAATATATACTCAAAATTTCAAATATAAACTTAAAAATGACATACCTTATGAAGCATAATTTGTGGAAGAATTGACTGATCTTGTAGTGAAGTGAGATAAGTAATTCAAGAATCAAAAACTAGACTGGTAATGATGTAGGGCTGTCTACATTATGATTCTCTGATTATATATATATATGAAGAAGAACCGGGCATCAAGATTGGAGGAAGACTCATTAACAACTTGTATTATGCATATGACACAACTTTGCTTGCTGAAAGTGAAGAGGACTTGAAGCACTTATTCATGAAGATCAAAGACTATAGTTTTCTGTATGCATTACATCTCAACATAAAGAAAGCAAAAATCCACACAATTGGACTAGTAAGCAACATCATGCTAAATGGAGAAAAAATGAAGTTTTCAAGGATTTCATTTTACTTGGATCCACAATTAACACCCATGGAAGCAGCAGTTAAGAAATCAAACGACACAATGCATTGGCAAATCTGCTGCAAAAGACCTCTTTAAAGTGTTAAAAAGCAAAGATGTCACTCTAAGGACTATAGTGCACCTGACCCAAGCCATGGTGTTTTCAATTTCCTCATATGCATGTGAAAGCTGGACCATGAATATGGAAGTCCAGAGAAGAATTGACGCCTTTGAATGATTGAATATGCCATGGATTGCCAAAAGAACAAATCTGTCTTGGAAGAAGTACAGCCAGAATGCTTCTTAGAAGCAAGGATGGTGAGGCTTCGTCTCACATACTTTGGACATGTTATCAGGAGGAATCGGTCCCTGGAGAAGGACATCATGCTTGGTAAAGTAGAGGGTCAGCAAAAAAAGAGGAAGACCCTCTATGAGACGGATTGACACCATGGTTGCAACAATGGGCTCAAGCCTAATAATTGTGAAGATGGAGGAGGGCCAGAGGCAGTGTTTCGTTCTTTTGTACCTAAGGTCGCTATGAGTCAGAACCGACTCAACAGCACCTAACAACAACAACAACATATATATTTCATTGCATCAAAGCATGAACTAAAAACCAGGGATTTTCTATGACATGCTAAACTTCTATTACCTATTTCAACCACAAGGCTAAGAAGAACCAAATTCTTGAAAAAAAGGTTTTATTATGCTAATATATGATTTGCAGCACCAGTTCAGTTTATAGCCTCACCAGGTACCTTTTAAGAACGTTAGTATTACACGACTTAGGAGGCTATCCCTTAGTATAGTAGCTGATCTTTATTACCATCAGTGCCAACAGGGTAGATAACAATTGTAGATTCCTCTCATTTACATTAGGCTGTTTAATCCTGATTCCAATTTTTGTGTTAGTCAAAAACGTGAACTGTAAACAACTAAAGTTGTCTCTAGTGGATTAAAGCATACAAAAAAGTAATAATAAAAGTACTTTGGATAGCTTACATAATTGTTCAGATATCTAGAGAATTATTCTTAGAAGCTACACAGCCTGAGATCATGACCAAAATCACCACAACTGGCTTAGCAGGAAAACCCCGGCCAAGCTGTCAGAACTCTAGATATTGTAGCTTCTTCCACTGTCAGAAGGACCCCTGGTGGTGCAAGCACTAACCAAAAGGTTGGTGGTTTGACTCCGTCCAGCCGCTTTATGGGAGAAAGCCTGGCAATCTACTCCTGTAAAGATTACAGCCAAGAAAATCCTGTGGGGCAGTTCTACTGTGTCACGTGGGGTTGCTATGAATCAGAATCAACTCAGTGGCACCCAACAACAACCAGTTTCTGTGTACTGATGACACAATTAGCCCTTTACCCTGGAATTTGCTTCTAACACTATTTCTACTGTTGCTTACCAAAAATCGAACAAACTTGTGGCCATCGAGTCGATTCTGACTCATGGAAACCCCATGTGTTACAGAGTGGAAATGCTCCATAGGGTTTTCTTAGTTGTAATCTTTATGAAAGCAGATCACCAAGATTCTTACTGCTAGGTAGATTTGAACAACCAGCCTTTAAGTTAGCAGTTGATCACAAACCGCTTGCTCCACCCAGGGACTTCTTTCATTGTTGCTATAAGAACTTATACTCAATACAGCTGCCACTGTTGCCAGAAACAATAATCTACTATTGATACTAATGATTCTTTTGACCATTAGCTCTTGAATTAAAGTCCAGGGCATATGTTCCTGATTGTAGGAATGTTAGTTCAATGCCCACAATGCTGGTTGAAGTTAGCCAGGGAAATTGATTATTTGGCATTTTATAGTGAGAATCGTGGATTGCATTGCCTAGCATTCAAACATAAAAAGGTGTTTTCACTGACTGATAGCTAAATAAAAGATAATATCATTTACATCTTATACATATACTACCTCTCCTGTTGGGGGGAAAAAAGAGAAAAAAAATCTGCTTACAGTTAATAGAATCACAATCTATCCACTTACTCAGGCCCAAAATCTGATTCATCTGTGTGACACATCTTATCCATACATGCCACATCCAATTCACCAGAAGGTCTTTTTAAGGTCTATTTCCAAAGAGATCTAAACCACATTACTTATACCACTACAACCATTTCCCAAGCCACCAACATCTGGACTCCTGATACAATTAATAGGAGATGCTGTCATAGTCTATCTTTAAGGACTAAGATATAAGTCCTTTAAGGACAATTGCATATAGTCTGTGTAATTTGAGAGATCATAACAAGCAACACAGAATGCAAGTTTTACAAGGTGGGAAATTTAGTTTAATAAAACAAAGACTGGAATACCATCTTTGAGTGTCCAACAATGAAATTGGCCTCCCAATGAGATTTCTTCTTCTCAGAATAGTGATAGAAGACCTTTCTTCTTCTAGGAAAAGATCAAGCCAGACTTGTGGAGTGACTGTAACAAAAAATTGTATCTCCATCAGTCACATATTTATAATAGGAACAAAGAGTCATGGGCATCCAGCAATGTAACTAGCCTCGGAAAATCACATTCATGATCTAAAGACATATTTCAAAATAGCAAGATGTTCCCTGAAGCTTTTAGATGAACAGATTTGAACTTTAAATGATCAGGTTCCATTCTGAATAGAATCTTTTACTAACTAGGTTAGAGCTGGAGAATCACGTTATTCAGTTTTGTGTAGGAGTTTGGAGACAGGCTGCTCACTGGATATATGCCTTTTCAAAGAAGAGCCAGCACATAAAAATGTGTAGTTTGTCCTGGTGTGTGGGTGAGGGTTAGAGTAGTAGCATTGAAGCTGAATTGAAATAAAATGATCATTTCCCTCCATTAATAACTAAGATTCTGTGAGGTAATTCTCACTTGAAGTTAAGCCCATCATTAATTTATAAATATGGTCAGTAAAAAGCAAATTTTAATGCTGCATTTTATGTTACCTTAGAAAATCACAACATCCATTCAAAAGGCAAGAATTTCCTTGTCAAAGTTAGGACGTTTGCAGAGAGTGAACATGCACTTTTCACTCCATATTCCAAGTTACTTCTGAAAGTAATATCCATACTGTACCTTGAAGGAAGGCCTAAGCAGTAAACTTTAACGGCTGCCTGAGTTGGCAATCATTTCATAGAGACAAGACATTGCAGTGGAAATTGCCCTATAAATAAGACCCCTTACAGAAACATTAAAATGGAATTCATATTATTGATGTTCACTAGCAGCCATAAGAAACACAAGGGAACCAGCAAGTGTCACTTGTTTCAAATTGCTCTTGGAAGCACTTGAAGGACGCCCTCAAAGTCATCTTTGATCAGTGGTGATAAGTGGTTTGTCCAGCATTCGGAGAGGGCTGTAATGTATTTGGAAACCTTGAGGAATTTGCCTACGGAATAAAAATGATCCAGACATTAGCTGCCCCACAACAATTTTTTTTTTTCTATTCTGCCATTAATTCACTACTACAGAATAGCCTCTTTTTTTTTTCTTCCTTGCTGATCCTCCATCTACTTTGCCCTGCTGCCATTTGTTTGTTTTTTCACTTTAACTCACCATCAGACTTTATATTTCTTGAGAGTTTTCTGGATTTTACACTGTAGGAAGAGATCCACAATTCTGCTGTTACTATCAGTTATGTAATCTTCTTTGCTACATGTATGTTTTTGTGTGAGGATCAAGACACAAAACCACAGTCTCTAGGCTGTACTGAATCTCTGTATGTTGTGAGCAGTTTTTATGAAGTCTGATGAAATTATATATTAAGTCGTCCACATTGAGAGGAAAATATTCACATGACAATGTAAAATATTAACCTATAAATCCAAGAAAAACAGAGAAATTGAAGGAAAAAACAAAGTGAGAAAAAGGAGCAGGTAAATAATAGCAAGAGTTAGAGAGTATAGGAAGAACAAAAAAATAAATTGGAAAGACAAAGCAACTGGAAAAGATAATAAAATCAGAAACACACAAATCTACAATAAATTGTCTTCTGTGGCAGAATCAAATCAATATAGAAGGACTGTGAACTGAATTATAAACAGCAACATAATGAAAAAAACATGTCAATAGAAATTCATTTTGATTATTTTAGTAGCACTGAGAAATGGTTGCCTTTTCTACAGCAAATAAAAAAATAATAATTAGTGGAAAAATAAAAATTAACGTGAAATAGAACAAAGACCACGAAGACTAGAGTTCAACCAAACTTTACCTGGTAACCAGTGATTGGCCCTGAAGAAATAAGATCATCAGCTTCCTAATCTGTGACAATCTCATTCCAGGGTAGACACATGAATTGCAGATAGTGTATACTTAATGGATTATCTAAACCTGATGAAAGCTCAATGATAGTTGGTATAATTATAAATAATATGGCATTAATGTTAATAAACCATGTTTTTGGTGACTCGACTTAAAGAGAACAGGATTTAAGGTCATAGTTGATTGAGTTTATAGCAGATATGCAATCAAATATTGAATTCATAGTTATTAACTTCTTGATTTTTAACAAGACACATGATCTGTCTGGGTTTCAGATATTTCATCGATAAAATAGGGTAACAGTACTGTTAGTATATGAGTGTACATAAATACAAATGGACTGAGTAATGTGGAATAATATGATCAGTTGATTCTAAAACTAAGTAGCACAGAATTACTAGGTGTCTAGATAATTCACAAATTATCTTCTTAAAAGAAAATTGCAGCAATCTCCAATGCTAAAGCAAATCAGATTTAGTATCAAATATCATAGAGCTCATCACATAAGGATTGTGATATTCTATATGTGTGTGAGGCTAGAATTAGACAAGACAAGCAACAACATTGCACTGCATAGCCTGATTTTTCTCTATAGATACACATTGTTCTCTTTTCTAACAGATGAAATGAGATAAAAAACAAATCCAAGAGTGACCATTTCAACATTAAGCCTAAATTCAATATTAAGCCTGAACTCAACATTAATCCTCAAACAGAGTAATTGTGCTCTAACTGGTCCAATGATGATGGTGTTTATGACGTCCAGACTATTACAAGATAAAGAAATATGGATCTTCTTGACTGGGGATTAATGGACGGAGAGAAAAAGTTCTCATGGGAGATTTATGATTTAAGTAATGCCATTTATGTAAAACCTCAATTTGCTGCTTAGCCTTGGTTGGTCTTAGGACTTCGTAATTATAACTAGTGTTTATGTCATGATCTGCAAAGCAATCCATACTTGAGATAATTTTAAGAGTACTTTAAAAAATAGGCTTGACTCTTGAGGCCAGAATCAGCAGTTTGCCATTGAATCAGTCTTTGTCATAGAAGTCAGATAAGCTTGCATAAGTGACATTTGACCTTATACATAAGTGATCCAGATTAAGTAAAAAATGAAAATTTGGATTAAAACAATAGCAATCCTTTACACAAAGTCTTGAAGTGAAAAGAAAGTCCGTGTTTAGGGTACTCTGAAACATTTCACGCTGCATTTCATAATGTGTTTCTCATATAATACTCATACTGAATAATGTTACAAGATGTTACTTGAATAAGAAGTATGTGATCAAATGCATTTGGGAAACATTGAGCTCAATACATTCAAACAGATTCCATTACTAAAGGACTTCCCAGAGTCTACATACCAACGTATATTCTGGATTTCAAGAGCGATATAAAGAAATCAGAATTTTCATAACTTACTTACATAAAACTATATTTTAAAAAGAGCATCCTGATTATATGTTGTTACACAATTTAGAGAGCAGTTAAGTTAAAGGAAAGACAGGGAATTTTGAAACATGATGCTTGAGATATAGGTAACAGTGACTCATGAAAGTGCTCACTTGCCATACCAAGGATTTTGAGTATAACCTTTTGGAATTTTATCAGCTAAAGATAAGTTTAGCTGCATGTAACAAAATATTAAACAAATAAAAACTTATTTTTCTGATGTAACAAGAAGTCCATAATTAGAATATTGCTTTCTTGGTTAAGTTATTTATACTGTATTTTAACTCTGCCATCCTTAGTATATTTGTTTTTATCTTGGTGCTTTCCACCTCTTGGCTACAAGGTGTCTACTTGCAGTTTCAGCAATAACATCTACGAATAAGGTTAAGAAGATTCTGGTGTGTGCTTCTACTTGGAGTCTTACATGCAAATGCAGATGTCATCTGGGGCTGGAGAAGTGAAGAGTTGACGGGGCTCTCATGAATCATAGTTGATAGTAACTCTCAGTTTTGTTCTCAGTTGTCTATGGAGCCTCTCTTTGTGACCTTAAACATATCATAATGTGATGGTTGGGTTTCAAAAGGGAGTTTCCCAAGAGTGCAGAGACTGATGCAGAAGCTGTAATGCTTCTTATGACCCAATTTCAGAAGTCAGGCAATGTCTCTTCTATAAAATTCTATTATCACACAGAAAAGCATTAGTAGTAGTACACATGAGTCACTGTAGTGGAGGGTATTTTTGGAGACCAGCTACCACAGTCCTCCTTTGGTTCCAATAATGTATGTCCTCCAATATGCAAATTTCAAACATTGGTAAACATGTTTTATAAAGGGAAGAGTAAATATTTTATGCTTTGTAAACCAAGGTGTCTCTGTTACTTTTTACATTATGGAATATATACTATGGATTATAGATAGTTGAAATTTGCAATATTTTACCTGGAATAATTGTCACATACACCAGTTCATTTTTTCTGGTGTCTTTTTTTTCTTTTCTTCACATTATTGCAGGTGGTAGTGTTATCAATTTTCATTACCACACAGTAACAGTTACATTGAATTTTTCCAACACTGGCAGTCTCTATTCAGCTTCAGTCAAATGGCACTGGGGCTAAAATAATCTGATTGCTTGAGTGAACGGGATATGTAAGATTTCTCAGTCATATGGGTAGAAGTTGATGAAAGAAAAGCTGTTACAGTTGATCAGAGTGTCTATATGTGACCCCTCTATGTGTGTAGGGTTTCTCATAGCAAGAAGGGAGGGGTTTTGAGAGGGAGAATACAAGAGAGAAATGAGGAAGCTTTGAGGCTTCCTATGAGCAGATTTCGAAAACACTTTTTCTGTATTGTTTTGTTTACACAAATGCAGTTTAGATTCACTGGGGTGGGAACCACAAAATGATGGAATACCAGGAAGTACAGTTTATTGTAGGGCCGTATTTGGACAGTAAAAATCATTTGGTGTATAAGAGTGGAGAGAATGAGTGTATCTCTTCTTTCATAATATTTAGCACTCTTAGGAAGACATAGGAACATTTAATCTATCAAATTACTTTCATGAAAGTTGGTTTAAGCCTAAGTAGAATATATGCTATACAGATTTTAAGAGATATCGATGTAGGTGAACATCTTCTTGAAATCATTGAGCATAGAGTTAGAAGCCTGAGTCTTCTAGAAAATGATATAAAGAACAAAACAGATAATTTGTGGTAGCTAAAAGAAAATTCAAAAAACTTTCTCAATAAGCATTGTCTACTTCAGAATATTATCTGCTTTTAGAGTTGGCTTTCATAAAATTAAAATATGTACTTGTTGAATTTTTGCTGCTGCTACCATTTCATCATTAATATCCTTTATAAATATACACAGGGAATAGTTGCACATGTGTCAGTGCTCAAAGATGCAAAAATGCAAAAGGTACTTGTGATATTCGCAAGATGCTTGTCAAGAAAAAATGAAGAGACATAACAATATAATTAAGGTGTTTCCAAAATGTTTTCTAAAGGAGATGAAATCTGAAAAAAAAAATATATATATATATATATATATATATATATATATATATATATATATATATATATACACACATACATATATGTAGTTAAAAATTAAACAGTGTTTTTGTAAAATAAGAGTTGTATTCAATTTAAAGATTTTCAAATCAGTATGTGACCTTTAACAAAGTTTATTAAGAAAATGTTCTGCATCCTACTTTGGTGAGTGACATCAGGGTCTTAAAAGCTTGCAAGTGGCTATCTAAGATGCATCAATTGGTCCCAACCACCTGGACTAAAGGAGAATGAAGAACACCAAAGACACAAGGTAAGTATTAGCCCAAGAGACAGAAAGGGCCACATAGACCAGAGACTTCACAGCCTGAGACCAGAGGAACTAGATGGTACCTGGCTACCACCAATGACCGCCCTGACAGGGAACACAACAGACAGTCCCTGATGGAGCAAGAGAAATGTGGGGTCCAAACTCAAATTCTAGTAAGAAGACCAGACTTAATGGCCTGACTGAGACTGGAGGAACCCCAGAAAGCATGGCCCCTGGATTCTCTATCAGCCTAGAACTAAAACAATTTCCGAGGCCAACTCTTCAGACAAAGATTGGACTGGACTGTGGGACATAAAATGATACTTGTGAAGAGTGTGCTTCTTAGCTCAAGTGGATACATGAGACTAAGTGGGAAGTTTCTGTCTAGAGGTGAGTTGAGAAGGCAGAGAGGGTTAGGAGCTGATTGAATGGACATGCGAAATCAGGGGTAGAAAAGAGGAGTGTGCTGTCACAGTATAGGGAGAGCAATTAGGGTCACATAACAATGTATGTATAAATTTTTGTATAAAAGACTAACTTGAAACGTAAACTTTCACTTAAACTACAACAATAAGAAAAACAAGGAAAAAAAAATCAGTATGTGTCAAAGTGAAGTTCAGAATGATGTTCCAAAGAGGGAGCATAACCATACATCATTTATCAGAAGTTTGTACAGGGTGGGGAAAGAGTACAGGGGTACAATTGATTGGCTGACGTTCAGCATGCTCTATAAGACTCATTTATCACAAATTTCTTTTGGCTGTGGTACTCAAGCTTAGCCACAGTTTCCTGCATTTCAGAGCTGGTTCCTGCAACAGTCTGGGTGGGTCACTTCAGAATGTTGCAGAACATGTTATTTTGGTCAAGAGTGTAGTCAAGGGTCACATATTCTACAAAACAGAAGCAGAGGCCTAGAAAAAAATGGAGTCTGATACAGACCTGCGTCAACTGTTTTAGTTATGTCAAGAATGTCAGTTTTAAAGTGCTCTTTAACACTTCCCCCTTCTGATCACGAATCTCATAGAGATTCTTTGATCACCATTGTAAGAGTGTTTTCTTCTGCATGCACTTGTAGTTGGATTGATCTTTTTATAAGTTGGATCTTTTATCAATCTTTTCACCATGTCATAGCTCTGACACTCTGTTTCTATGATCCTCCAGTTGTGGCAAGTGTGGAGCAAGACTACATTTAGAGAAACAACTTAACGTCTAAAAAGGGCTAACTCAAGGTGTGAGGTCAGTCTCCTCTAAGAATTTAGTTTCTTCAAGATATATAACCCTCTGCACAGCGAAGGGCACTACAGTTTGGTTACAAGCATTAGACAGGCATTTAATACAACATTTAATAAGAACTACAATAATTATTACAGCATTAAAAAAGATTAACCTAGTTTGTAGTATAGAGCACAACCAGGAACCAATGTCACTGGGTAACCAACCAACTAAAAAGGAAGAGTCAGGCATAAGAGGTATTAAGTGTAGCCTAGTAGCCTTATGACTTATTTTTTCTAATATCTTATTCTACTTCTGTGGTATTTATCCAGGTACAGCAGGAGGTAGTAGCAATGCCACAAACTCCTCCTTGTTGAGCTACAGGAAAGTAAAGAGCTATACTATTATCTAATACAACCTAAGCAAGAGATTCAAAAGGTTTCTGTTGGGCTACCATTTCATCTTCAATATCATCAGCAGTTTGAGGCATTGTAGAACATAAATTGTAAATAGATTTTTTAAAGCTGAGAAATGCCATAGTTGGTGGAAGTGCTAAAAGGAATAACCATCCCATCTCAGGATTTTTGTCTATTGAATTGTGTTGTGTCATACAGTCTGTCTTATTCCAAATGAGGATTTTTAAATCACTAGTCCAGTGTATACTTTCATTATAGGAGTGAATATGTAAAGGAAGTCCTGAAATACCTAACATGCATTCACCCATCATGTTCCAGATATTTAAGCAGGGAAATTCCCAGCTATGAGGTTCATCACTTGGGTTAGATTCATTTATTGTGGGATAATTTTATCCTTCACATAAAAATACATACGTATAAGGAGCACAGATCATGCTACTTTTGGTATAATTGTGTGGAAAGGGAATGGTTTGATTGACTTGCCCAAGCCAATTTTCTGTTAAAGAGTTACTACAACTGTACCATCCTTAGTGGGTTCCAGAGTCTAATACAGAGGGGGAGCAAGCTGCTGAAATATGTTTTATTTCCATTTAGGCAATCTTATAATTTCATTTAGTATACCAACAAATTGATAAAGTATCTAGGGAGATCTTCTTGTTGGATGGGAAAGTCATTTTGGCAACTATGATAAGGAAAAGTTTCTTTCACCCTACTGCAATTCTGTATTCTTTCTACAATTTGTGTTATATTAAAGCATTGTATATGAGGTTAAGACAACAAGCCAAGGGGAGGCCTTAGTCTAACAAGCATGGCTCATTTTAAAGGTAATGTTGAAGTTAACTGTAGCATTGAGTACAAACTGCAATTTAATATAGGAGATGCTAATGTATCTGAATTTTCATGCCCAGATTATTGAGGGGGTGACAGATCCAACATTCAGTCAAATTGCTGGCACTACCTATTGATTGGGCTAATTTAACAAATATATTTTCTCTTCAAGTGTTGGAAGCAATTGTTAAGAATAGAAGAATAAGACTTCAGTGGACTTTCATGGTAAATAAAACTACCAGGAAATAAGACCACAGGTATTATTTAGGCTAGTAGCATAAGGATAGCTACAACTACTAAGCAAAATCCACAAAATTCAGCAACATACATGAGGTCTTGTTCCATAATCTTGGGGCTAGCTGTGTACTTCTGTGGTTGTCTGCTTCTGGGTGACCTCAGGAAAAAAAAAAAAAAACTCATTGCCTTTGAGTTGATTTCAACTCATAGAGATGCTATAGGACAGAGTAGAACTGCCCCCTAGGGTTTCCAGGATCAACTGGTGGATTTGAACTGCCAACCTTTTGATTAGCATCCCGTAACTCTTAACCACTACACCACCAGGGCTCCTTCTGCATGACCTAGGTACAATCTGAGGTCACCTGTCGGTGTACTTGTCTACT
Source organism: Dugong dugon (assembly GCA_030035585.1). Taxonomy (NCBI): domain Eukaryota; kingdom Metazoa; phylum Chordata; class Mammalia; order Sirenia; family Dugongidae; genus Dugong; species Dugong dugon. Next base: position 33,983,761 of record CM057460.1, on the reverse strand, counting down.
GATTGGGAGGTGCATGTGTAGGTTGACTCATGTGAATCCATGGGGCGATGCCTTTGAGTTTGACCGTACACTGGTTGGTCAGCAACACCTGAAAAAGGTCCCTTCCAGTGGGATTCTAAGGTTTTGGAGCTGAAACTCTTCCAGTAGACTAGGTCTCCAGTTTGCAGGCTGTGGCTAGAGAAGTCAGGAGCCTTGAGATGTTTATCTGTGAAAGATTGTTCTACCTGTGAGACACAAGTTTGAGAATAGGCTATCAGTCCTTTGCAATACTTAAGGATATCTACCTTCACAATGTATGGATCATTTTAAGTAATGTGACTTAAGAGCATAGGTCTTCCAGTGACTATTTCATGAGGAAGCAGCTATGTTTTCCAAATGGAGAGGATCTAAGATTTAGTAACACCAAAGTAAATACTTTAGACCATGGAAACTTTAGGCTCTCAGTTAATTTGGTTAACTGTTGTTTAATATTTCTGCTGGTACATTCTATTAATCCAGAGGACAGGGGATGATAAGGAGTATACAAAAATTGAGTGATTGGAAAGATTTTGCAAATTCCTTTAATAACTTGTCGAGTAAAAAGCATTCCTCTGTCACTGTGGAATATGTTGGTGGTACCCCATGGTGGTATGATATTCTCTAGAACTTTCTTAGTAACAAGGTAACAGTTGCTAAGGAAGTGGGATGAGCTTCAACCCAATGAAAGTAAATACAAATCATTACTAAGAGAAATTTATATCTCATAGAAGGAGAAAGCTGAATGAAATCTATCTGCCATTCCAACATTGGACCCAGAAGTGTAGGGAATTCTCCTGGTGATATTTTCAAGGGTTTCCCTGGATTGTGCTTTTGACATGTTTGACATTGCACGTAGACTTGTTTGACTACATTGCCGAAATTCCCCCACCAATGTCTTTCCATAATTTGGACTATTTTATCAACCTCATAGTAGCTTAGAGAATGCATCATGCGCAGCATAGACAAATTTAAGCTTTCTGGAAGAATAGGTGTTTGATTTGGTCTCATTTATAACTTTAGATTTTTGTCATATTAGCACCCTTGTGATTTCCAATAATTTAATTCCTCTCTAGGTGCTTGTCATTGTTTCGTGGCCAATTCATAGGGTGGAACTCACATGTTAGTGCAGTAACTTCATTCAACTCATATATAGGTACAGGCTGAGCAGTTACATTTGCAGCAGGTCTAACAGCATGAGGGAGCACTAAAGGCCTGGTAACTAAGCTCTTGGCTCCTAAACAAAAGATCAGCAGTTCAAACCTATCAGCCACTCTGTGGGAGAAAGATGTGGCCGTCTGCTTCTGTAAAGATTTACAGCCTTGGAAACCCTATGGGGCAGTTTTACTCTGTCCTACAGGGTCACTATGAGCCAGAATTGACTCAGTGGCAGCGGGTTTTGGTCTAGCAGCATGATCTGCTAAAGCATTTCCTTTAACCTCAGGAGAGCTTTCTAATATAGCAGAATAAGTAGTTACAACATATATAGCTTGGTAAGAACCATTAAAAGTCCTTAAATAAGACTCATTAGTAAATAAAACAGGATCAGGATTATGTAAATGAACATCTTTAAGACCAGTCCTAGGAACTAACAGTTGTTCAGTCAAATCTAGGCAACCATGGTGAGGAGTTTCTTCATCAGAAAAAGGTAGGAGAGTAGCAGGATTAAGTAGTCTACTGCAAGGCAAGTGAATGTGTGGATGCAATAAGAAAAGAATTTCATAGTAAGTGATTTGGCTAACAAAGAGATGCTGAGTAAGAGCAGAATTTAATAATGATTCTACTGAATGTGGCACAAGCACATCTAAATCATTTCCCATAACAATATCAGCAGTGGCTTCAACCAGTCTGGCGGAAGCTACAACTGTTCTCAAGCAAGGTGGATAGGCTCAGGCTACAAGATACAATTGAAGACCATAATATCTAGTATTATCTCTGCTAATTTCCATGTGATTGAGTAAGGACTCCTAAAGCATTCTGTATCTTTCGTGAACAAATAATCAGAAAGGTTTGTCATAGTTAGGCTTAGAATCAGGGGATTGGGTACATTTTATTTGTTCAGGAAATAGAATAAATAGAACATAACCAATGGAAAGGTTCTATTTGCTTAGGAGACTATTGCAGAGGCTCTGGGTTCTCTTTTTTAAGCAAAGCATAGAGTGATTTAGCAATCAAAGAAAAGTTTGAAATCCAATTGTGGCAGTAGCCACAAAGGCCCAAAACCCTCTAAGTTTTTTTTTTTTTTTTTTGTATTTGGCAAGGAATGGCTAGAAATGGTTTCAAGTCTTTGTGTATCTAATTGAATTCCCTGTGAAGTTAAAATATGGCCTAAATATGTAATTTGGGTTTTAAAAAATTGAGAGGTTTTGCCTTCTAGTGGTCAAACAATTAAGTAGATACATAGAATCTTCTTCACAGTCTGAGGGATTCCTAGAACAAAGTAGCAAGTCATCAACACGCTGAATAAGGAGAAAACTACTTGGAAACTTTAGGTCCCCTAAGTCAGCTTTCAAAACCTGGGAGAAATAGTTGGAAGATTCAGTAAAGCCCTGACGCATTATGATCCAGGTATATTAGCATCAGTACCAAGTGAAGGCAAATAAATATTTATTATCAGAGTGGACCTGGATACTAAATAAAACATTATATAGCTCCACTACAGTAAAGATCTTAGCCTTTGGAAGTATTTGAGACAACAAATGCTGAGGATTTGGAACAACTGGAAATAGGGGAATCACCAGAAAATTGATGGCTCTAAGGTTTTGAACAAATCTTCAATTCTTCTCATTAAGTTTCTTAACTGAAAGAATTAGGGTATTACACAGGCTAATGAGAGGTATTATTTCCCTTTATTAATAAATTCCTCAAGTATAGGGGTTAACCTTTGAATTTACTCCTGTCTTAGACGGTATTAGGAAATCCTGGGAAATGGTTTTGTTGGTTCAATTTGAACTTTAATTGGTTGTGCACTATGTATTCTTCCCACATCTCTGCAGTAAGAAGCCCATAAGGCTGGGGACATAGAGGATAACAATGGGTGCCCTTTTTCTTAAAGTAGAGGTATCTTTATTTATTGGCAAAGCCTCTAAGTGACATAAGAGGTCTATTTGAGGTTTTTCCAGAAATTGGAGGGTTACTTCCCCTTTTTATCAAAGATTATAGAGAAATCCCCTTCACTTAATAAGACTCATCCTAAAAGATTGACAAGTGTGGTATTACATAAGAGGAAGGAACAGCTTTCAGATAAGGACCCTGAGAACATTGACAATAGCGTAGATTGGGGTGTATGTTGAATTTATAACGGTGCTTTTTTTCAGTGTCCAGGAATCTTGCAATAATGGCATACTTTGGAAAAGGGCAGCCTAGGATTGTTGCCTATAAAAGGAGTTTACAACTGTTGGAGCTACAGAGTCATAATACAATTTGATTCTTAGATCTATCTGCTTGGAGAATGTAGGCCATCTTTTCAGCTATGTTACTAAGTTCAGTTACAGGAATTTTCTCCCTGTCCGGTTGATGACGCATTACTAATGTTGCCAATTTTGGTCTGAGACAATTGACAAACACAGAATTGAAAGCTATTCTGGCATCTGCAAGCTATAGACCAGACTGCCCAGAGAAAGCCTTGGTAAGCCTTTCTTCGAAGTTATACACAGATTCATCAGATTCTTGTCTGCATTCCTGAAGTCTTCTGCAATCAGTTTTATGGGGGAAAACCTTCTGAGTGGCATCTAGCAGTTCTTTAACAATGGCTTTTGATTCATCATAATAGGCTGCTGAATTAATATGATTGTTTATATCAATTGATTTATCAGCTTCTTTCCAACTGGTGAGACTAATCCAATTTTATACCTTTCCTGATCCAGCTATCATATGGATTAACCGATACAGATCAGCCAGATCAGGTTGGTAAACCTGAATTAAAATGCTGAGTTCTTTAAATTTTGAGAGTCCTCAGTGAGGTTTGGAAATTCACTACCTATTGCTCTTAATTTGGCTTTAGCCCAGGGAGAGAAAGTAATTACAAGGTTTTTTTTCTCCCACCCTTCAACTGTTTCAACCTTAAAGGACATCTGAGACATCAGAGGAGGTTTAGGGTCAAGAGGCAGATCATTGCTTGCAAATGGCATTTCAGATAGACCAGGATACTTTCCAAGATATAGGGGGAGAGTAGGGCACTAAGAAAGAGGAGGAATAGAAGGATCTGAAGGAGTGGACTAGTCAACTGCCTTGTGTGTTTCCTCCTTAATTAAGAGACTTATTAATCTTGGTTAATTTGGGTACTGTGTCTTGTAAAGAAGCCAATTTAGAATCACTGACATATTTTTAGAAGCTTCTAAATACCGATCAAAAAAATCATAAACCTTGTTGTTTATTTAAAAAAAAAAAAAACCCATTGCCGTCTAGTCAATTCTGACTCATAGCAACCCTATAGGACAGAGTAGAACTGCCCCATAGGGTTTCCAGAGAGCACTTGGTGGATTGAAACTGCTGACCTTTTGATTAGCAGCCAAACTCTTAACCACTATGCCACTAGGGTTTCCCTTGTTTAGTTATATGATTCTCTAATTTAGATCACAGATATAACAACTTTCCCAATTCAAACGAACCTAAAAGTGGCCACCAGTCCCACAAACAGTGTTTGGTCAGGACATGCCGGAGTCTTAATACAAGCATGGCTGAGACCCATAAGTCTTGGAAATGTAGCAGGAGATCTGCTAGAGAAATCTGCAGGCTTAGATTCAGCAAAACCATGACCTCGCGGAAAAAAAAAACAAAAACATGCAAACATTTGCAGACAAAAACCAAAATCTGAATAAAATGGAGCAAGTTTTACAACGTAACAAGACAGAGCTTGTGATCTAAGAGGACTCACCAAGTGACCTTCAAGGTACCTTGTAGAAACAAAGAGCCTAAAAGAGCTGGCAAGATCATTTGCCTGTGTCTGATAAGGGCTTCCAGGCTATAGGCTGGTTGCTTCAGTCCCACTTCTGACACCAAATAATTGTTAAAAACAAAATAGAATTTCTGTAAAATAAGAGTTTTATTCAGATTCAAAGATTTGCAAGTCTGTATGCACCAAAATGAAAGCTCAAAGTGGAATTCTGAGGAGGGAGCATAAGCATATGTCTTTTATCAGAGCTTTTGTACAGGGTGGGGAAGAGTACAGGGGTACATTTGATTGATTGACATTCAACATGCTCTGTGAGACTCATTTATCAAGAATTTCTATTTACTGGGATGATGCTCAACCTTAGCCACAGTTTCCTGCGTTCCAGAGTTGGTTCCTGTAACAATCTGGGTGTGCCACCTCAGAATGTTGCAGACTAAGTTATTTTGGTCAAGAGAGTAGTCATGGCTCACACACTAAAAAAACAGAAGCAGGGGCCTAGGACAAGATGGAGTCCCATTCAGACCAGTGTCAGCCATTTTAGTTATGTCAAGCACCTCAGTTTTAGAGTGTTGTTTCATTATATACCTGTTGCCATTGAGTCGATTCTGACTCATATAAACCCTGTAGGACAGAGTATAACTGCCACACAGTGTTTCCAAAGATTGGCTGGTGGATTCAAACTGCTGACCTTTTGGTTAGCAGCTTGAACTCTTAGCCACTGCTTTCCTTATATACATACATATATTTGTTGTTGTGTGTTGCTGAGTTGACTCTAACTCATAGGGACCCCATGTGACACAGTAGAACTTCCCCATGAAGTTTTCAAGACTGTAATTTTTAAGGAAGCAGATCACCAGATCTTTCTTCCTTTGAGCAGCTGAGTAGGTTCAAACAGCCATCCTTTTGTTTAGCAAATGTGTGCTTAACCATTGTGCCACCAGAGTTCCTTATGTATGTATACATATACATAACAATGCTATATATATAATGTACAAATGTATTACATATATGATATTTTATACATGCATTATAATGCATATATAATACATAGAGGCACAAATATAATTTTCAGGTGAAATTCAGGTTCCATTTTTTAATGAATATTAAAATATTGAACACCTTGAAACACAAATGATTATCATTAAGGTACAGACACATTAATTGAAACTTTTATTTGGAACATTTACATTAAAATAAAATTTTAAAATATATAATCTCCTTCCCCTTATCCTCAGGGATTCTTCTATCTCCAATAAGTAGATAGTTGACAGCATGAATCTAATACCTGCACATGACTAACTTGCAGTTTTTTGCATAGTCATGCTATTAGGAAACAGAGAAGAGGATATTGATCAAATATTATCATGATTTAACTCAGAATAAGCTTAACTATATTTTGTACGTCTTTCTTCTAGGATTCCAATACTGTAGTTTAGATGAGTTATGCTTATTGAATAAGTCACTTGTTTTTTATTAGATAATTATCAAGATTTCCTCTGTATTATTTTCTTTCTGAATTTCTACATTACTTTCAGTTAATCAGATCTGATTTTCTCAGGGGTAGACTTAATACCTAAATTTGCCAAGAATTTTTGCATTTCTTCCAATTTGACGGTGTGGTGTTCTTGTATGTACTTTCCTTGTTTCCTTAGGACGGTTTGAGAACTTGCAAGCACCATCTGTAGATATATCCTCTAAGATTCACTTTATTTTTAGATCATGTTCTTTGCTTGATAAGGTCCCATTTAGATGAGTGTCCTTGAAAGAAATTAAAGCAAAAATAAATGACATTGTTAGAGTATACACAAGATAGAAATATACTGATACTTTATAATTTGTAATAAATGTAGTGTTTTCAGTGATTTCAAGGGAATCATTAAATGGACCTTCATAGAAGCTATGTATGTTAAAGTTTTGGTGGAGGTGCTTATATATTTTGGGAGTGGGAGCTCTTCCCATAACATTTGTCAGCATTTGTAATGTACAAAAATAAAATAAAATATTACTTATTCTTGATTAATTCTATTGAAGTATAATTTAAGATTGTATTTGTTTACATTCCATTTCTATCTTTCTCATATTTCTGAAGTTTAGAATACAAATGGATAATTTTTCACAATAATTCTACATATTAAGCAATGCTAAAATACCATTGTCATGTAACAATTAATATTTCTTCAGGTTATGCTTCTGTTTGGTCTAGATTCCTTGAAGCTTGTTACAGATAGACTGGGCTCCTCACAGCCTAAAGGCTGGCCTTTTTTTGACTGACCTTGGCTGACATCACTCATTTTTCAATTGCCTCATATACATCCAAAAGCTGGACAATGAATAAGGAAAACCAAAGAACTGACTCTTTTGAATTATGGTGTTGGTGAAGAATATTGAATATACCACAGGGTGTCAACAGAACGAACAAATCTGTCTTGGAAGAAGTACAGCCAGAATGCTCCTTAGAAGTGAAGATGGTGAGACTTCGTCTCATATATTTTGGACATGTTATCAGGAGGGATCTGTCCCAAGAGAAGGACATCACGCTTGGTAAAGTAGAGAGTCAGCAAAAAAGAGGAAGACCCTCAGTGAGATGGATTGACACAGTGGCTCCAACAACGGACTCAAGCATAACAACAATTGTGAGGATGGCACAGGATGGGCAGTGTTTTGTTCTGTTGTACATAGGGTTGCTGTGAGTTGGAACTGACTCAGCCGCTCCTAACAACAGGCTGGCCTCTGCAATTCAGCTGTACTGGGGTAGCTCTGTTTCTTCTGTCTCTAAATCTCCTCTATTGGAGCAGTGAGTTTGTGTAGAATTGTTCTTTTCATCATGATGGCAAAGGTGATGGAGAACAAATGGAAAAAATACAAGACCTCTTAATGCCTAGACTCAGAACTGGCATAGTCTCACTTGCATCTTATTTAATCATCCAAATCCAATCTTCAGGGCAAAACTCAAATTCAAGGTATGCGGTAATGTAAAATTCCCCTTTAGTGGAAGGAATTGCAAAGGCACCTGCCAGTGGACGTGAACCTTGGGAAGTGTGCAGAATCTGGGTTAATAGTGTGATCAACCACAAGGTTATTATCTGGAAATCTGCATCTTAAATATACTAAGACATTTGTACTTTTAAATATAGCAAAATACATTTCAATTGGAATGGAATCAGCCTGTTAAAATAGAGATGGCTAGCCTTCACCTGAAGTACAATAAAATATAAAAAAAAAAAAAAAATAGAGATGGCTTTCTATTTTATGCAATTTTTATGATGATTAAAATTGATACTTTTCAATTTTCATAAAGAAAGCAGTTTTAGTATTTGTAGTAGAATAATTTAAATTGGAGGTATTTTGAATGACTTAATTTTAAGACTTAAACTTTATAATTTATTCAGATTTATAGTGCACTTAAAATATCGCAAATTTTTTTTTTTTTTTGGCTTTAGTAAAGAGAAGTTTATTTCCTCACAGTAAAGTAGGCTAAGAGTCCAAATTCAGGGTGTCAGCTCCAGGGGAAGGCTTTCTCTCTCTGTTGGCCTTCTTCTCTTCAGTGCTCCCCCCAATTAGGAGCCTCTCCGTGCAGGGACCCCGGGTCCAAAGGACGCGCTCTGCTCCTGGCACTGCTTTCTTGGTGGTATGAGGTCCCCTGCAAATTTTTAATGAAGGATTATCTAAAATCATCATTTCAGTATAATTTAATAAATACATTATTTATGCCCTAGATTAAAATTAATACTTTATTTAAATTACTAACAAAGAAAATAAGTATCTCATGTCTTTAGTTACCTAGTGCTGCTATTACATATATGTACTACAAATGGGTTTCTTTAAAGAATGGAAATTTATTTTTTGACAGTTCAGGAAGCTAAAAGTCCAAATTCAGAGTAAGGCTCAAAGAGGAGTTCCTTCCTTGTGTATTTCAGCTCCTAGTATTAGCCAGTAATCCTTAGCATCCCTGGGCTTGTAGATGCATCTGCCGTGTGTGTCTTCCTATGGTGTCTTCCTCCTGTGTGTCTCTTTGTGTATTCTGCTCTTTCTACAACACAGAAATAAGTAGATTTAGGACTCACCCTACTATGGTATGGCCTTATTAACATAACAAAATAGAAACCTTATTTTCAAAGAGAATGACATTCACAAGTACCAAACCAAAAACCAAACCCACTGATATCCAGTCGATTCTGACTAATAAGGAACATATAGGACAGAGTAGAATTGCCCCAAAGAGTTTCCAAGGCTATAATCTTTATGGAAGCAGACTGCCACATCTTTCTCCCAAGGACCAGCTACTGGGTTCCAACTGCTGACCTTTCTGTTAGCAACTGAATGCTTCATTCCCCTCAGTAAAGCCTTAATGATAAACCTGGTGGCACAGCAGTTAAGCATTTGGCTGCTAACCAAAAGGTCGGCAGTTTGAATCCACCAGTTGATCCTTGGAAACCCTATGGCACAGCTCTACTCAGTCCTAAAGGGTCACTATGAGTCGGAATTGACTGAATCTGAACTGCAACAGGTTTGGTTGGTTTTGGGTAATAATAATCATATAAATAAAATTTTAAGTGCTATTAAAACTCTATTATGAGATACTATGGATTGAATTATACCTCCTAAAAATGTATTGTACGTATTGTATTGTACAGAAGCATGTATATTCAATACGTTTTGTTTTTGTTGTTGTTAGGTGCCCTGGAGTCAGTCTTGACTCACACAGACCCTATGTACAGCAGAATGAAACAATACTTGGCCTTGCACCATCCTCACAATCATTGTTATGCTTGAGCCCACTGTTGCAACCACTGTGTCAATCCATCTCATAGACGGTCTTCCTCTTTTTCACTGAACCTCTACTTTACCAAACATGATGTCCCTCTCTAGGGACTGGGCCCTCCTAATGTGTCCAAAATACATGAGACAAAGCCTTGTCATCCTTGCTTGTCAAGAGCATTCTGGCTGTACTTTTTCCAAGACAGATTCGTTCTTTCTTCTGACAGTTTATGGTATATTCAATATTCTTTGTCAATACCATAATTCAAAGGCGACGATTCTTCTTTGGTTTTCCTTATTCATTGTTCAGCTTTTGAATGCATATGAGGAGATTGAAAACACTATGGCTTGCCTCAGGAACACCTTAGTCCTCAAAGTGACACCTTTGCTTTTTAACACTTTAAATAGGTTTCTTGCAGTAGATTTGCCCAATGCAATAGATCAATACTTTGGGGGGCGGGGGGAGCACAATTCAACCCATAATATCTCACAACAGAGTTTTAATAGCACTTAGAAATTTCTTTATATGATTATGATTAAGGCTTTATGAAAGGGAATGAAATGCTTGGCTGCTAACAGAAAAGTCGGCAGTTCCAACCCACCAGCTGCTTTGTGGGATAAAGATGTGGCAGTTGGCCTCTGTAAAGATTACCGCCTTGGAAACCCTATATGGCAGTTCCATGCTATGAACTGGAATTGAAGTCAATGGATTTGGGATGTGTGTGTGTGTGTGTGTGTGTGTTTTATCTACACACTCTATGCCAAACCATTCTAGGATTTTAGAATCTTAGTTCATTTTCACTCTGCTTTGGATATGGTTTTACCTATTAATATGATTAAGGCAGCCAGTATCTTAGATCCTTATTTCTATCGAAAGCTACAGTAAAGTGAATTCTATCAAGATTTCTCTGGTCCACCTATAGATAAAGGCAAATTACCTGGGAAGAACACCACTCTATATATTTTATAATTTATTTTCCATTATATCTGAAGAACTCTCAATTAGCTATGACAGAAAGATGTTTACCTGTGTTTTATTGACTATGCAAAGGCATTCGACTATGTGAATCATAACAAATTATGGATAACATTGCAAAGAATGGGAATTCCAGAACACTTCATTGTACTCATAAGGAACCTATAAATAGATCAAGAGGCAGTCATTCAAACGGAACAAGGGATACTGTGTGGTTTAAAGTCAGGAAAGATGTGTGTCAGGGTTGTATCCTTTCACCATACCTATTCAATCTGATCAGATAATCCAAGAAGTTGGACTATATGGAGAGGAACATGGCATCAGGATTGGAGGAAGTCTCATTAACAACCTGTGTTATGCAGATGACACAACCTTGCTTGCTGAAAGTGAAGAGGACTTGAAGCATTTACTGATGAAGATCAAAGACCACAGCCTTCAGTATGGATTACATCTCAACATAAAGAAAACAAAAATCCTTACAACTGGACCAATAAGCAACATAATGATAAATGGAGAAAAGACTGAAGTTGTCAAGGATTTCATTTTACTTGGATCCACAGTCAACACCCATGGAAGCAGCAGTCGAGAAATCAAAAGATGCATTGCATTGGACAAATCTGCTGCAAAAGATCTCTAAAAAGTGTTGAAAAGCAAAGATGTCACCTTGAAGATTAAGGTGCTCCTGACTCAAGCCATGATGTTTTCAATTGCCTCCTATGCATGTGAAAGCTGGAAGATGAATAAGGAAGAACGAAGAAGAATTGACGTCTTTGAATTGTGGTGTTGGTGAAGAATATTAAATATACCATGGACAGCCAAAAGAATGAACAAATCTGTCTTGGAAGAAGTACAACCAGAGTGCTCTTTAGAAGCAAGGATGATGAGATTATGTCTCATATATTTTTTACATGTTGTCAGGAGGGATCAGTCCCTGGAGAAGGACATCATGCTTGGTAAAGTAGAAGGTCAGCAAAAAAGAGGAGGACCCTCAATGAGATGGATTGACACAGTGGCTGCAACAATGGGCTTAAGCATAACAATGATTTTGAGGATGGTGGGGGACCAGGCAGTGTTTCTTTCTGTTGTACACAGGGTCGCTATGAGTTGGAACGGATGACACCTACCAAAACAACAACAACAGAAACAGCTTTAACCAGTTGCCTTTGAGTCAATTTCAGCTCATAGCTACCCTATAGGACAGAGTAAAACTGCTCCATAGGTTTCTCAAGGAGTAGCTGGTGGATTCATACTGCCGACCTTTTTGTTAGCATCCAAGCTCTTAACCACTGCACCACCAGGGCTCCAGAAATAGCATTAAGTTTTCTAAATCCCCGGAGTATAGCATTTTCTGGAATTTTTTTTTTTCCTCAGCAACATATCTTGCAAAGATGTCACTTCATACAAATGAGAAGGGACAAGCTACTTCTGCAAATACTTTAGACCTTATTAAAGTATACTGCCATCCACAACATTTCTTTCATGTTGTGACCTTCTTTTTCTTTATTTACTCTCTCAGTCAAAGGTAAAATCACTAGCTTAAGACATTTAGAGGTGAACTACTTTTATGCTGTAACTTTACTCTGAGAATGACTTACGGCTGAACTACTTGAAATACACTTGGATTTGCTTCAGTGAAAGAGAGGAGAGGGCAAGGGATTGCTCTACAAGTAGTTGGCTACCCCCCAAAAAGATGTTTACTTCAGACATAAGTTTTCTAGGTTATTCAGCATTAGTTCAAACTCTAAACAACATGCACAAAGACAACAGAGCTCTGAGGACTACTACATGCTACAGAAAGGCTTAATGACGTCTCAACAGACTCTTAAAAACACAGATGTGTGAGTCGTGATTTAGACTCAAACTATGTGAAGAACAGAAAATAATAATCAGAGGGAAATTTAATACTTGCATTTCCCCAAAGGTTAGTGATCCAATTACCATTAGAGCTATGTGAAAAGGGAATTTCACTTATCTCTAGACAGTGTAATTTGAAATGCCCATTTCAGTTCACTTCATCACATTTATAATATGTCTGGAACATTGCCCTGTTTATGATCATTCATGTGACAACATGCAGGATAATACAAAAATGTTGAGAGCACAGAACTATAAAGCAGCATATTTGCTAAATCTGGAATACAAAAGAAAACAAAACATAAAGAATTTTCTATTAATCTTGCTTTTACATATGTCTTTATTTCTAGCCAATGTCTTACTCAAGACAGGTTATTCCAAGCTACACTGCAAGTGGCATATGACACAAATCACTCTCACCCCTCTGTTTTAAAAATGCTATCTGTATAGCTAGGTGGAACTGGAGAGGATGTTGGTGTAAAAAACACACAACAAAAACCAAAATCTAATAATTAAACTGGCCTTTTTTCATTTAATGTAATCCAACTGGAAAAACATGTCAAACCTGGTCCTGACATTAAGACATATTTGTATACAATAATGTTTGCATAAATATTTTCTTCCTTACCTGGCCCATTTTTGTACAACAGATTAAATTTCTCTGCCCAAAAGTTAATTTTTCTTAGAATATTAGACATTAATGCCATTTTGCAGTAATAGGTGCACTGTTTCTCATTTGGACTGACTATCCGTGGGTAGCATAAACTGTTAAGTGCTCTACTACCAGCCTAAAAGTTGGTGGATCGAAGGCACACAGGGCATCTCAGAAGACAAGCCTAGTGATCTGCTTCTGAAAGGTCATAGCTTTGACAACCCTGTGAAGCACAGTTCTCCTGTACACACATGGAGTCACCACAAGTAGGAATCAACTTGATAGCAGCTAATAAAAATAACAACAATGTTGTTAACAGGAGTCCCTGGGTGGTGCAAATTGTCAACATGTTTGGATGCTAATTGAAAATTTCTAGTTCAAGTCCACCTAGAATCCCCTTGGAAGAAAGCAATGGCAATCTACTTCTGAAAAATCAACCACTGAAAACCTGACAGAACAGTTTTTCTCTGCCACACATGAGGTCACTATGAGCCACAGTCGACTCAACAATAACTTTTTTTTTTTTTTGCTATACCATTATCAAGTCGCATTGCATTGGGCAAATCTGCTGCAAAAGACTTCTTTAAAGTGTTGAAAAGCAAAGATGTCACCATGAAGACTAAGGTGTGCCTGACCCAGGCCATGGTATTTTCAATTGCATCATATGCATACAAAAGCTGGACAATGAATAAGGAAGACCAAAGAAGAATTGATGCCTTGAATTGTGGTGGTATTGGTGAAGAATATTGAATGTATCATAGACTGCCAAAAGAATCAACAAATCTGTCTTGGAAGAAGTACAAGCAGAATGCTCCTTAGAAACAAGGATGGTGAGACTGCATCTTACATACTTTGAACATGTTGTCAGGAGGGATCAGGCCCTGGAGAAGGACATCATGCTTGGTAAAGTAGAGGGTCAGCAAAAAAAGAGGAAGACTCTCAACGAGATGGATTGACACAGTGGCTGCAACAATGGGATCAAGCATAACAATGATTGTGAGCATGGCGCAGGACCAGGTACTGTTTCTTTTTATGGTGCATAGGGTTGCTATGAGTCGGAACCAACTTGAGGATACCTAACAACAACACAACAATTATCAAGTATGCCATTTTTCTGTTTCTTGTTTATGGCATTAGCCATACAACTAAATGAATCATACCAAGTGCCATTTGACCTCAGCGAAGGAGAGTTTAGTAGTCTACAGAGAAGTAGTAGCCGCAGTAGTAGCCCATGGAAGCAGCAGTCAAAAAATCAAACGACACATTGCATTGGGCAAATCTGCTGCCAAATACTTCTTTAAAGCGTTAAAAAAGCAAAGATGTCACTTTAAGGATAAGGTGTGCCTGACTCAAGGCATGGTGATTTCAGTTGCTTCCTTCGCATGCGAAAGCTGGACAGTAAATAAAAAAGACCAAAGAAGAACTGATGCCTTCGAATAAAGATGTTGACGAATAATATTGAATATACTGTGGACTACCAGAAGAATGAACAAATCTGTCTTGGAAGAAGTACAGCCAGAATGCTCATTAGAAGCCAGGATGGCTAGACTTTGCCTCACATACTTTGGACATGTTGTCAGGAAGGATGAGTCCCTGGAGAAGGACTTCATGCTTGGTAAAGCAGACTGTCAGCAAAAAAGAGGAAGATCCTCAATGAGATGGATTGACACAGTGGCTGCAGCAATGGGCTCAAGCATAAGAACCGTTGTGAGGAGAACGCAGGTACGGGCAATGTATCCTTCTGTTGTACGTAAGGACAACAACAAAAAGGGTATGGTATATTTGCCCCAAACCAAATATAATGCCCTAATGTTTCAGTTGTTTCAAGTAAAGCATTTGTTCTATTTCTGCAGAATGGCTTCCTTCTTCAATTATATAAAAAATAGTATCACAGTCTGAAGTCAGCAGGTGTGGTCTAGGAATAAAATACAATTTCTGAAATGAATTTTAAGCCAACTTCTGAAATATGTATAAGAGTCACTTTGTTGAAATAATAGAAAAAAAGGGTTAAGGGAGAGGGTAATTATTATTCCAGGTCCCTGGGTGGTGCAAATGGTTAGAGCTTGACTACTAACCTAAGGTTGACAGTTTGAACTCATTCAGCTGCACTATGAAAGAAAGACCCGGCCATCTCCTTCCATAAGATTACAGCCTTGGAAACCCTACTGGGCAGCTCTACTCTGTCTTATAGAGTCACTATGAGTTGGAATTAACTTTATGGCAGAGGGTTTGCTTATATATATATATATATGTATTTTTTTCATATGCAATTCCTGGCACTATTAGGGTTTGCACATTGCTAATATGAAAAATGAGAGACAAACAGCATTAGAAATGCAATTAATGGATTCCAGGAAGATGATAGAGAATGCATTTAAAATTAAATTTGAACATTAAGGATATCAGCTATTATGTTTAAAATGAGCTACCACGGGACCAGGAAAGCAATTTAAAAGTATAAATAAAATTTTTATTTGTGAAATACAAGACTATGATCAGCAAAAGGTAAGGAGACCATCCATTGCTAAGGTCTTCCCCAGGTCTAGTTATCTAGGATTGGAAGTTAAATCCAGAACAATATTCTGGATGAAGCTGCATGCTTTAAACAACTGAACTTAAGTATTTATGTTTAAATATTTGAATTTAATTATTTATGTTTATTACTAAAGTATGAATGGCTTATTTCATTGAATGGATTCACTTATTCTAATCTATTTTTCAGGTTGTCTATGATTTTTTTTTTTTTTTAATGTGCTTTAGGTGAAAGTTAACAGATCAAGTTAGTTTCTCATACACACATTTACATACCCATTGTTCTGTAACCCTAGTTGCTATCCTTATAACGTGACCACAAGTTCCTCCTTTCCCCACCAGATTTTCCGTGTCCATTCAACCAGCTTCTATCCAGTTCTACCTTCTCATCTCACTTCGGACAGGAGCTGCCCATTTAGTCTCGTGTATCTACTTGAACTAAGAAGCACATTCTTCACAAGTATCATTTTATGTCTTATAGTGCTGTCTATTATTTGTCTGAAGAATTGGCTTCGGGAATCGTTTTAGTTGTGGGTTAACAGAGAGTCCAGGGGTCATGTCTTCTGGGGTTCCTCCAGTGTCAGTCAGACCATTAAGTCTGGTCTTTTTACTAGAATTTGAGTTCTGCACCCCACTTTTCTCCTGCTCCATCAGAGACTGTTTGTTCCCTGCCAGGTTGGTCATTGGTGGTGGCCAGGCACCATTTAGTTCTTCTGGTCTCATGCTGATGGAGCCTCTGGTTTATGCGGCCCCTTTTGTCTCTTGGGCTAATATTTTCCGTGTCTTTGGTGTTCTTCACCCTCCTTTGCTCCAGGAGGGTTGGGTCAAATTGATGCATCTTAGATGACTGCTCACAAGTTTTTAAGACCCCAGACACCACTCACCAAAGTGGGATGCAGAACATTTTCTTAATAAACTTTGTTATGCCAAAAGGCCTAGATATCTCCTGAAACCATGGTCTGCAGATGCCTCCCTCTGCTATGCTGTCCCTTGAAATATTTGGTTATGTTCAGGAAATTTCTTAGCTTTGGTTTAGTCCAGTCATGCTGACTTCCCCTGGTGTTTACCTTCCCTTCACCTAAGATAATTCTTGTCTACTATCTAGTTAGTGAATTCCCCTCTCCCTCCTTCCCCACCCTTGTAACAATCAAAGAATGTTTTTTTCTGTGTTTAAACCTTTTCTTGAGTTCTTATGATAGTAGTCTCATACAATATTTGTCTTTTTGCAACTGAAAAATTTTAGTCAGCATAATGCCTTCCAGATTCATCCATGTTATGGGCTATTTCTTGGATTCATCTTTGTTCTTTATCGATGCGTAGTATTCCTTTGTGTGAATATACCATACTTTGTTGATTCATTCTTCCGTTGCTGGGCACCTAGGTTTTTGCTATCATGAACAGTGCCACAATGAACATGGGTGTGCATGTATCCATTCATGTGACGGCTCTTATTTCTCTAGGATATAGTCCAAGGAGCAGGATAGATGGATCGTATAGTACTTCGATTTCTAGCTTTTAAGGAAGCACCAAATAGAATTCCAAAGTGGTTGTACCATTTTACATTCTCACCAGCAGTGTATAAGTGTTCCAGTCTCTTCACAACCTCTCTAACATTTATTATTTGGTGTTTTTTTGATTAATGCTAGTCTTGTTGGGGTAAGATGGTATCTCATTGTAGTTTTGATTTGCATTTCTCTATGGCTAATGATCCTGAGCATTTCCTCATGTATCTGTTAACCACCTGAATGTCTTCTTTGGTAAAGTGCCTGTTCATAATTTTTGCCTGTTTTTTAATTGGGTGATTTGTCTTTTTGTGGTTGAAATTTTACAGTATCTTGTAGACTTTAGAGATTAGACCTTGATAGGATATGTAGTAGCCAAATTTTTTTTCCCAGTCTGTAGGTTGTCCTTTTATTTTTTGGTGAAGTCTTTTGATGAACATATGTGTTTGATTTTCAGGAACTCCCAGTTATCTAATTTCTCTTCTGGTGTTTGTGCATTGTTAGTTATGCTTTGTACTTTGTTTATGCCATTTATTAGGACTCCTAACCTTATCCCCATTTTTTATTCCATGATCTTTATTGTTTTAGATTTTATATTTAGGTCTTTGATCCATTTTGAGTTAGTTTTTGTGCATGGTGTGAGGTATGGGCCTTGCTTGTTTCATTTTTTTGCACATGTGTATCCAGTTATACCAGCACCATTTGTTAAAAAGACTGTCTTTCCCCATTTAATGGACTTTGGGCCTTTGTCAAATATCAGCTGCTCATAGGTGGTTGAATTTATGTCTGGATTTTCAACTCTGTTCCAGTGGTCTATGCATCTGTTGCTGTACCATTATCAGGCTGTTTTAATGACCGTGGCAGTATAATAGATTCTAAAATCAGGTAGCATTAGGCCTCCCACTTTGTTCTTCTTCTTGAGTAATGGTTTACTCACCCGAGGCCTCTTCTCTTTCCATATGAAGTTGGTGATTTGTTTCTCCATCTTATTGAAAAAGGTCCTTGGAACTTGGATCCGGATTGCATTGTATCTGTAGATCACTTTGGGTAGAATTGACATTTTCACAATACTGAGTCCTTTTATCCATGAGCAAGGCATGTTTTTCCACCTATATAAGTCTCTTGTTTTCTTACAGTAGTATCTTGTGGTTTTCTTTGTATAGGTCTTTTACATCTCTGGTGAGATTTATTCCTAAGTATTTTATCTTCTTGGGAGCTATTGTAAATGGTATTGATTTGATGATTTCCTCTTCTAAGTTCTCTTTATTGGTGTAGAGGAATCCAACTGATTTTTGTATGTTTATCCTGTATCCTGATACTTTACTGAAATCTTCTATTAGTTTCAGTAGTTTTCTTGTGGATTTTTAGGGGTTTTCTGTGTATAAGGTCATATCATCTGCAAAGAGGGATACTTTTACTTCTTCCTTACCAATTTTGATGTTCTTTTATTTCTTTTTTCAGCCAATTAGCTAGGACCTCCAGCACAATGTTGAATAAGAGTGGTGATAAAGGGAATCTGTGTCTGGTTTCTGTTTTCAAGGGTAATGCTTTCAGACTCTCTCCATTTAGGATGATGTTGGCTGTTGGCTTTGTATAAATGCCCTTTATTATGCTGAAGAATTTCCCTTCTATTCCTATTTTGCTGAGAGTTTTTATCATGAATGGTGTTGGACTTTGTCAAATGCC
This sequence comes from Dugong dugon, assembly GCA_030035585.1. Taxonomy (NCBI): domain Eukaryota; kingdom Metazoa; phylum Chordata; class Mammalia; order Sirenia; family Dugongidae; genus Dugong; species Dugong dugon. Next base: position 33,964,892 of record CM057460.1, on the reverse strand, counting down.
TTTTCTGCATCAATTGATAAGATCATGTGGTTCTTGTCTATTGTTTTATTTATGTGATGGATTACATTGATTGTTTTTCCAATGTTGAACCATCTCTGCGTACCTAGTATGAATCCCACTTGCGCATGGTGAATTACTAATATGTTGTTGAATTTTATTGGCTAGAATTTTGTTGAGAATTTTTGCATCTGTGTTCATGAGGGATATTGGTCTGCAATTTTATTTATTTATTTTTTTGTGGCGTTTTTACCTGGTTTTGGTATCAGGGTTATCTGGCTTCATAGAATGAGTTTGGGAGTATTCCGTCTTTTTATATGCTCTGAAATACCTTTGGTGGTAGTGGTTTTAACTCTTCTGTGAAAGTTCGGTAGAATTCTCTAGGGAAGCTGTCAGACCAGGGGTTTTTTTGCTGAGAGTTTTTTAATTACCTTTTCAATCTCTTCCTTTGTTATGAGTTTATTTATTTGCTCTACCTCCCTTTCTGTTAGTTTAGGTAGGTAGTGTGTTTCTAGAAATTTGTCCATTTCCTCTAGGTTTTCAAATTTGTTGGAGTACAATTTTTCATAGTATTCTGTTATGGCTCTTTTAATTTCAGTTGGGTCTGTTGTGATATCACCCATTTCATTTCTTATTCAGGTTATTTGCTTCCTCTTGTGCTTTTCTTTTGTCAGTTTGGCTGATATTTTATTGATTTATTGATCTTTTCAAAGAACCAGCTTTTTGTCTTGTTAACTCTTTCAATTGTTTTTCTACTCTCTATTTCTTTTAATTCTGCTGTTATTCGTATTTTTTTTTTCTTCTGATGCCTGAGGGATTCTTTTGCTGCTCTCTTTCTACTAGTACGTGTTGTAGGGTTAATGTTTTGATTATTCCCCTTTCTTCTTTTTGGATTTATGCATTTATTGCTATAAATTAACCTCTTAGCACCTCTTTTGCTGTGTCCCTAATGTTTTGGTAGGGTGTGTTTTCATTTTCATTTGATTCTGTGACTTTCTTTATTCTGTCCTTAATTTCTTCTGTAACACAGTAGTTTTTCAGCAAGGTATTCTTCAGTTTTCATGTGTTTGTTTTTTTTTTTTTTTTCCCCTTGCTTTTTCTGTTATTGATTTCTACTTTTATGGCTTTAAGGTCAGAAAAGATGCTTTGTAATATTTAGATGTTTTGGATTCTGTTAAGTCTTGCTTTGTGGCCTAATATGTGGTCTGTTCTGGAGAATGTTCCATGTACATTAGAAAAGAAAGTACACTGGGCTACTGTTGGGTGGAATGTTCTATATGTGTCTATGAGATCAAGTTAGTTGATTGTGGCATTTAGATCTTCTGTGTCTTTTTTGAGCTTTTTTCTTGATATTCTGACCTTCACTGAAAGTGGTGTGTTGAAGTCTCCTACTATTATTGTGGAGCTGTCTATCCCTCTTCTCAATGCTCTTAGAGTTTGTTTTATGTATTTTGGAACCCTGTAATTGGGTGCATAAATATTTGTTATGGTTATGTCCTCCTCGTGTATTGACACTTTAATCATTGTATAGTGTCCTTCCTTACGCTTTCTTGTGATTTTGCTTTAAAGTCTGTTTTATCAGAGACTAATATTGGCACTCCTGCTCTTCTTTCTTCTTAAATTTTTTTTTTATTGTACTTTAGGTGAAGGTTTACAGAACAAATAGTTTCTCATTAAAGAGTCAGTACACATATTGTTTTACGACATTTGTTAAGAACCCCATAACGTGTCAACACTCTCTTCTTGACCTTGAGGATCTTTTTTTTTGGTGAAAATATGCATAGCCAAAATTACACCATTTCCAAAGTTTCTACATGTATAATTCAGTGACATCAATTACATTATTCCAGCTGTGCTGCTATTCTCACTATCCTTTTCCAAATTATTCCGTCAAGATTATCTTCAACTTCCTGTCCCCTAGGATTCCCATCCAACCTTTTGAGTTGCTGTTGTCAATTTGATCTCACATAAATAATCCTTTTTTTCTTTTTTTTTGTATCTTAGATGAAGGTTTGCTGAACAAACATTTTCTCATTAAACAGTTAGTGCACATATTGCCCTATGACAATGGTTAACAACCCCATGACATGTCAACACTGACCCTTCTCAATCTTGGGTTCCCTATCACCAGATTTTCTGTCCCCTCCTGCCTTCTAGTCCTTGTCCCTGGACTGCTGTGCCTCATTAGTCCTGTTTTGTTCTATGAGGCTATCCAATCCCTGGCTGAACAGTGAACTTTCGGAGGGGATTCATCACTGAGCTAAAAGGGTGTTCCAGGGCCATACTCTCAGTGTTTCTCCAGTCTTTCATGCTGGAAAATCTGGCCTTTTTTTTTTTTTTTTTTGTGAGCTAGAATTCTGTTCAACATCCTTTTCCAGCTCTGTCCAGGACCCTCTATTGTGATCCCAGTCAGAGCAGTCAGTGGTGATAGCAGGGCACCTGTACTGGACTCACTCTTGTTGAGGCCGTGGTAGCTGTGTTTTATTAGTCCTCTGGACTAATCTTTTCCTTGTATCTTGTTCTCTTGTTCTCCCTTGCTCCTGAAGGGATGAGACCAATGGAGTATCTTAGATGGCTGCTCACAGGCTTTTAAGACTCCAGACGCTATGCACCAGAGAAGAATGTAGAACATTGTCTTTATAAACTGTATTATGCCAATTGAGCTAGATGTTCCCCAAGACCATGGTCCCCACAGCCCTCCGCCCAGCAATTCAGTCCCTCAGAGAGTTTAGATGTGTCTATGTGGCTTCCATGACCTTTTATTGTAAAAGTTATCCTGGCTACCCCAGTAATGTGTACTGTTTTACCCTTCACCAAAGTTACCACTTATCGATTTAGTTCCCCCCATCCCTCCCATACCTCGTAACCAACAAAGATTGTCTCTTTTTGTGTAAACTTGTACATGAGTTATACAGTAGAAGTCTCATACAATATTTGTCCTTTTGTGATTGACTTATTTCACTCAGCATAATGTCCTCCAGTTTCATCCATGTTATAAGATGCTTCACAGATTCATCATTTTTCTTTATCTTTTTATAATACACCATTGTGTGCATGTACCATAGTTTGTTTATCCATTCCTCTGTTGACGGGGATCTAGGTTGTTTTCATCTTTTTTCTGTTGTGAAACAGCACTTCAGTGAATATGGGTGTGCATATGTCTATTAGCATGACAGCTCTTGTTTCTCTAGGATATATTCATAGGAGTGGGATTGCACTTTGTAGTGTTTTTTTTTTTTTTTTTTTTTTTTTTGTGGTGCTGATGTTTTATTTGTTTCTCTTACTCTCCTGTGCTGAGTTCCTTTTGTTTGTGGGTTTTTTTTTCCATTTCTTTTGTTATTGTAGGTTTTGTTTTTACTGAGACTTTATGTTTTTCTTCTTTATTTTTATGAGTAGGTTTGTTAACTTTCTTTGTGGTTACCTTGAAATTTACCCTTATCTTCCTAGATTTGTACTAGTTTTTTATTACTTGGTATTGCTTGACTTCCTCCCTATCAGAAGTTTCTATACCTACGCAGTTTATTCCCTCTTTTATTATTCTGATGCTGTTGTCATTTACAGATCAATCTCTCTGGTTCCCTTTTGTAATTCTTTTGGTTTAGCATAGTCCTTAAGAGTTCATCTTCTAGGTTGGTATCTGGCTAGTACAATGTTGTGTCCTATATTCAGCCTGTGGTCTGATATTGTGTGTTCTCAGATCGAAGGACTTCCTTTAATAAGTCTTGCAAGTTTGGTTCGGTTTTTACATAGTCCTTTAATTTCTGTTTATCTGGCAATGACCTAATTTCACCATCATATCTGAAAGAGAGTTTTGCAGGATATGTTATTTTTGGCTGGCAATATTTTTCTTTCAAGGTTTTATATATGTCATCCAATTGCCTTCTTACCTGCATGGTTTCTGCTGAACAAGCTTAATCTTATTGTTTCTCCTCTGTATGTGACTTTTTATTTTCTCAAGCTGCTCTCAGGACTCCTTGTCTTTGGTTTTAGCAAGTGTGATTACCATATGCCTTGGTGATTTTCTTTTGGGGTCTATCCTATATGGGGTTCGTTGAGCTTCTTGGATGGTCACCTTTTCATCTTTCATGATATTGGGAAATTTTCTGTCAGCAGTTCTTCAATGATCCTCTCTGTGTTTTCTGTCCTCTTGCTCTGGAACTCCGATCATTTGCTGATTTTTGCTTTTGATTGTATCCCACATAATTATCAGGGTTTCTTCATTTTTCTTTGTTCTTTTTTATGAGTTTTCTGCAAACAGAGTTGTAGCCAAGTGTTTGTCTTCAATTTCACTGATCCTGTCTTCCATCGTTTCATACCTGGTCCTCAGCCCTTCTATGACACTGTCCATTTCTGAAATCTTGTTGTTTACCTTTTGGATTTATAATTATTGTTTTTGTATGATTTCTAGTTGTGAATTTATTTTAGCATTTTGTTCCTTTATTATTTTCTTGAATTCTTCCATTTTTTTGTCTGTATTTTCCATGAATTTGTCTGCCTTTTCCAAGAATTTGCCTATTTTTTCCTCGTTTTTGTCTGTTTTTTGCTTCAGCTCTTGGATAATTCTGAATATTAAAGATTTGAATTCTGTATCAATTAGGTCTTGTGCCTTTTCTTCTACTGGAAGGCCAGCTGGTGTTTTATTTTGGATGCCTACTGGAACCACCCTGTCTTGTTTTTGTAAATGTTTTCACATTGTCTGCTGTCTTTGGGGCATTCAGTGGTTATTTTCCTCATTTACTGATTGTAGATTTATTTGTCTTCTCCAGCTTTTTTGTTCTATTTGGTTATGTCTGATCAGGCAGGCTGTGCATTCTTTGTTGTTTGTCTGTGGGCATGATACTTTTCACCTCCTTCTCCAATGGGCAGTTTAAGTCACTCAGGTATGGTACAGCAGGGCAGGTTCAGCTGAAGGTTCAGTTGCTCGGATAGGTTTTTTTTGTGGCATGTATCTGGGCTGACAGTGCAGACTGGGAATCAGTGCAGGGCATGTTCCAGTAGGCTGTGCCTGTGTTGCTTGGGAGTGTGATGTTCAGCACACAGTGTAGGTAGGCAGAAAAGAGGGGGTAGATTGTGATGTGTGGAGCTAAGATGGGTATGGGAAAGAAGAGAGAGAGGAGAAAGGAACAGGATCCAAAGACATACACACAAACAAAAAAGAATGCTAAGGGAGCTTTCTATTGGAGTGGAGAGATGAGAGATGAGAAATGGGGAAAAACAAAAAGAAAAAAAAAAGAAAAAGGGTAAAAGAAAAAATAAATAAATTGAGAAACTGGAAATGAAGAAAGACAAAAAGGGAATAGAGAGAGAAGATAACTAAAGAAAGAAATGAAAAATGAACAAACAAACCAAAAAAAAAAAAAAAAAAAAAAACAGGAAAAAAGAAATGCCCCCAGGCATATCCCTGTGCATCTGCACAGAGTAAGAAGGGACTAGCTTCCAAGCCATGTGGTACTGCCCTGCTAGAAGGGGCTCCCAAGCTGAGTAAAGAAAAAGAAAACAAACAAATCTGAGTAAACAAACAAAAAAGCCCAGGGGTTCCCACCAGCATGGCGTGGAGCACGGGCCAGGAATCAGTTTCACAGTCGAGTGGTGTTTCACAGCCTTTCAGGAAGAAGCAAAGATGGCTCACAGAGCCAGGTATTTGAGAGAAAGGAGGGTGCAGTGGTGAGAGGTAAGGAAGAAATCTAAAGAAGCAGAGAAAAGGAACACCTGCAGCCAACAAATTTCACTTAGGGAGTTGGCCAGTGTGGGCCAGTGGCATTGGGGGGGAAGCTCATGCTTCCCGACCAACAGACAGTGGCTGCAGGAGGCTAAATGCTGGTGAAGAAGGGTGGGGGGTGGGAAAGTGTATATCGTTAGTTACTGGTTGTTCTGTCTCCTCTGGAAGCTCTGTGAAGCTGCTTTCTCATACTTCCTGTTCACTTATCTCCAATAGGAGTCCAAGATGGAGGAGGATCCATGCTGCGGTAGCTGTTAGGGGACCTCTGCACGTATCTCTCCTCACACTCTGTTCTTGGTCAGTTTCTTATTCCAGTCAGTGCTTGGCTGAGTTCTTTATCTCTTCATTTGATGGTTAGGGTTTCAGGATTGATGTGTGACTCTGTTTGACTTAGTTTTTCTGATCTTTTCTGCAGAGGGACGGCGTGGTGCTCCTGACTATAGTGCCATGTTGCCCAGAAGTCACTCCTGCTCATTTTTGAGTGTTGTTTACTTGCTATATTTTTTTTCCATCCTTTGAGTTTTAGTTTGTGTCTTTAAGTGTATGATGTGCAGTGTATAGATGGATCTTGTTTATTTTATCCATTCTGCCACTCTCTGTCTTTTTATTGGTTCATTTAGTACAATTGCATTCAGCATAATTATTGATAGGTATGAGTTTAGTTCTGTCATTTTGATGTCATTTTTGTGTGTTGTTGACAGTTTATTTGTTCCACTTAATTTGCTGTGTTGAGTCTTATGTATTTACTTTTCCTCTTTTTCATTATTGTTGATTTTGCATTTGCTGAGTCTTTATGTTCTTCTTATTTTTAATTTTGGTGTGTTGGATTGTTAGTTTCCTTTGTGGTTACCTTAATATTACTGCTGTTTTTCTAAGTTTTAACTACTCTTTTGTTTCTTTATATAGCCTTGACTTCCCCTTCAAATGAAAGAGCTATGACTACATTATTTAGTCCCTCTTTTTTTTCCTGTTGTCATCTTTTACATATTAATATTTCTGTTTTGCTATTTTCAATATTTTAGCTTTGATTTATTTTTTGACTTCCCTAGCTGAGTTGATATCTGGTTCCTCTGTACTGTGTTCTAGTCTTGGGTTGTTATCTGATATTGTTGATTTTCTGAACATGGGACTCTCTTTAGAATTTCTTGTAATTTTGGTTTGGTTTTCACAAATTCCATAAACTTCTGTTTATCTGGAAATGCCCTAAATTTGCCGTCATCTTTGAGAGACAGTTTTGCTGTATATGTAATTCTTGACTGACAATTTTTTTCCTTCAAGGCTTTATATATGTCATCCCATTGCCTTCTTGCCTGCACTGTTTCTGCTGAGTTTTAACAGCTTAGTCTTATTGACTCTCTGTAAATGACTTTTTGTTTATCCCTAGCCACTCTAAAAATTCTCTCTTTATCTTTGCTTTTGGCAAGTTTGATTATAATATGACTTGGTGACTTTCTTATGGGATCTACATTGTGTAGGGTTCGATGAGCTTCTTGGATAGATGTCTTCTCATCTTTTACAATATCGGGGAATTTTTCTGTCAACAAGTCTTAAGAATTCTTTCTATATTTTCTGTTATCCCCCATGTTCTTGTACTCCAATCACTCGTGGGTTATTCCTCTTGATAGAGTCCCACATAATTCTTAGGGTTTCTTCAGTTTTTTAAATCCTTTCATCTGATTTTTCCTCAAATAAGTTGGTGTCAAGTGCTTTATCTTCAACCTTTCTAATTCTGACTTCCATTGCCTCAATTCTGCTCCTATGACTTTTTATTGAGTCATATAATTCCAAAATTTTATTGTTAATCTTTTGTATTTCTGATTGCTGTCTCTCTATGGGTTCTTGTAGCCTGTTAAATTTTTCATTATACTCTTGTGTAATCTTTTTACGTTCCTCTATTGCTTTGTCTGTGTGTTTCTTGGCTTGCTCTGTGTTTTACATGATCTCCTTCCTGATCCTTGAAGAGTTCTGTATATTAATCTTTTGAATTCTACCTCCAGTAATTCCAAGAAATCCTCTTCCTCTGGTAGGTTCCTTGAATCTTTGTTTTGGTGGCTTCCTGAAGCCATCGTGTTCTGCTCTTTATGTGATTTGATATTGATTATTGTCTCTGAGCCATAAATGAGTTATTATATTTATTTATTTTATGTTTGCTTACTGTGTCCTAGGTTCTCATTTTATTGTGTTTTAATATGCCCAAATAAGCTGGTGGTGTAAGCTTTTTGATTATTGGCATCTTTGAAGCTCTCATTTCCTCTCTCCAGGTGGCTAGAAGTTCAATTACTTTTCTTGTGTGGATTCGGCTCAGGTGTCCAGGTCATCAGTCACCGAGTGTGTGATGCAGACTCTCACCTACAGTCCTAGATGGGCAGGGATGATTGGAGTAGGCACAAGTATCTGGCTGCAGCAGGGGGTCATGCACTGATTAAGGTAAGAGGCTGACTGCTGCCCCTGAGTATCTGGGTGGAAGGTGTGTCTTGTTCCCTAGAATGTGGAGGTAGGTGGGTTTTGCAACCAGACTATGGGCACACAATGCTGTTGGCTGTAAGGACTCAGATTCACCACTTACTCTGGGATCCTGTCACGAGTGGCTCAGTGAAATGGGTGGAGTCGCCAGTCCTCAGGACCTTGATGTGGGTACGTAAGGACCCTGCTTAATGGGCAGGGTGGTGTCAAATGTCACGAATCTGCCACTCCCCCTTATAGCTGATACAGATGAAAATAGACTTCAGGTATATACTCTGCTGTACTGTGCTAATGAAGGCCTATGCTGTTGAAATGGGCCCATACATGTCTATGCAGGGATGAAAGGCATTCAAAGACCATGGACCCCTTATACCTGTGCCTAGTCAAAGGGGCTGTGCCTGCCCTGAATTCCTGGCTTAGGGGAGCTGATGGATTATTTTTTCCTGTTTGTTAGTTTGTTCCCTCTCCAAAGCCGGAAGAATGGCTCAGGGCAGTCAATGGGTCCTACTTCTGGTCCAGGGGGGATCGCAATAGCTGAAGCCGGACCGGGACCCAGAGAAGAGCAGGGATGGGGCATGTAAATGGGAGAGAGGTATTTCTCAAAAGGAGGGTTTTTTTTTTTTTTTTTTTTTTTTTTTATCCTTATGGTAGGTTAGATGCTAGTACTTGTCTTTTGTTGATCGAGCATCGTTTCTCGCTGGTTCTGGAAGCTGGAGCAGACTGTCTGCCACTTGGTCTCTCCTGATGTGGAAAACTAGTCCCAAGTGCCACTGCTTGCCTCACCCCTCGCACACCAGTCAATCTTACCTGCAGGGTGCTGCAGCCGGCCGGGTAAACCCCGACAGTTCCTTGCTGCTTATGAACCGTCTCCCCCTCCCCCTGCTCCTCAGTCCAGTTCCTTGACTTTGTCTTTGATGTTCATGGCTCCTAGATTGTCATATACAATGGATGCACTTGTTTTTTCAAGTCTTTGTTGTAAGAAGGACCAACGGAAGTGTCTGACTACTCTGCCATCTTAGCCTTGCCTCCTGTCTATGAAATTCTTGGTTCACAGATTTCTCAAAATATTGCTTAAAATATATGACTTGAATAATTGATGTTTTGAAACAAGAATACACATGTTGGCTGGGTATACTAGTTAAGCAGAATGCTTTAAAAAAGTTCACTATGACATCATTCTCACAATTACACTGTGAATGTTGTCAAGAAATATGTAATTACTTCAAAAACAACTTTGTCAGAAATAGAATGGGTTATCATTAGTCACAATGTATGTGTTTAATATTGCCTATTCTTCAAAATAAGGAATTATTTGCAACTATTCTTTTACAGGAGCCCTGGTGGTGTAGTTGTTAAGAGCTATGGCTGCTAACCTAAAGGTCTGCAGTTCAAATTCACCAGCCACTCCTTGGAAACCCAATGGGGCAGATCTATTCTGCCCTATAGGATCACTATGAGTTGGAATCAACTGGACGGCAGCAAGTTTGGTTTTAGTATTATACTTTTAGAAGTTAGACATACACCCTTTACAGTCATTATTATTCTAAAGATTGAGAATATGTATGGTGCTCTAAGCTCTCTTCAAATCTTTCCTGGTGAGATTTAAATGCCCATAAGGTATTTTTCATATATTCAGAGATGCAGGAGAAGGAAAATGAGTTCCGATATTTTCCTTACTCATCTTTTTCCTGTTCCTCTTATTATTCCTTGGAGAAACAGTAGCTGTGAAGCTTTTCATGTATCTTATAAGAACTGTTGTATTTAAGTGTTTATACAAAAAAAAATGCCTAGTTCAGCTTATTCATTTTTTTAATTTTTAATTTTTTAAGGCTTTATTTCTCCTGTAAACAGAACACATACAAAGACAAGCTTTCCGTACAGGAAGAAATAGCCTTTACTGCATGAACCAGTTACAGAGTGACCCAGAGTCAGTATTGAAACGCAGTCAGATGAATACGTGGACATAGAACTAAGTGAATTCCTTCACTACAGAAATAAAAATGAGAAAAAAAGAATAAGAAACAGAAAAATAAAATTATGGTCAAATTCAATAGATATTTTCAGTCAAAGAGCTACTTGGATGACATATGTTAATGTGTGAAGTGGTAAATATTTATGAGAAGGCAAACAAAATTGTTAATGGAGATACCCTGGAGTTAATTTTACTTTTTGGAAATGTAGATCCCATGTTTAACATTTGGAATATTTTGAGTGTTTATTGAAAAGAAATATAGGAACATTGAACCCATGTGCATACATGCACACGCACACACACACTGTTGTTGTTAGGTGTAATCAAGTTGACTCTGACTCAGAGTGACCCTATTATAAAAGAATAGAAGATCTAAGCATGGACACATTTGAATTATGGTGTTAGTGGAGAATGTTACATATGCCATGGACTTCCAGAAAAAACAAACAAATCTGTTTTGGAGGAAGTACAACCAGAAAGCCCCTTAGAAGTGGTGATGACAAGACTTCCTTTCACTTACTTCGGACTTTGGAACGCACACGCGTTCCAATTGATAAAACAATTGTTGAAATCTTATTCAATCTCAAATTAAGTAATACACGAAATCCCATAGAGGTGATTTCTCAACTTCACAGTAAACTGATTCAAAGCTATAATTTGATAGATTAAAAAAAAAAAAAAAAAAAGATTTGCCTCTGTAAAGATGCAGCCTATAAGATAAAGGTCCAGGGGCTTAAAGATAGTTGTAATAGCAGCACAAAACTGAATGTGACTGCTTCTATAAAAAATATTTATTTGTGTCAGAAATTATAATATGGTAAGCATAAAAATTGGTTTGAATTGTATTATAATGTTATTTTTATAAATTGGAAGGGAATTTTCAATTTATCACTTTAATAATCTGGTATAACTTGATGATTTTGTCAATGAGAATTGTAAGTGGTATATGCAAAATTATAGAAATGAAAATATGAGCAGTTTAGTAAATATTTTTTAGGTAATGCTTGTTGCTGTAACAAACACCCGATTTCTGGGAATTAACTTAATCTTATTTGAGTAAGTGCCCAGTGAGGTTGTTCCTGGTCAATCACACTGATGGAACATAGGACAAATAATAGCAATAGAACTCAAATTTGGAAAAGAGAAGAGTAACAGCCACAACACTGCACTTTAGGAAGTATTCCATCTTGCAGGTGGGTGTATTCTTAATTAGATTCACATGCAGCTCTCTGGTTTAATACTTCTACAGCTTGCTTTCTGTTTGTATGATTTGTGGGACTCAAGGGTTATTCTAAAACTTGAATAGTCAGATCACTTTTTTTTTGAGTATAAACATAATGTATTTTTGCAATAAATTTTCCTCATGCCCATCAACAGATGAATGGATAAACAAACTATGGTGCATACACACAATGGAGTACTATGCAACGAGAAAGAACAATGATGAAGCTGTGAAGCATCTCATAACAGAGATGAAACTGGAAGACATTATGCTGAGTGAAATAAGTCAATCACAAAAGGACAAATATTGTAGGAGACCTCTATTGTAAAAACCCATGAAAAAGAAAACTTAGTTACTTCATATTTACTTGCTTCTGTATTGACAAATAAAGTAACTACTAGCCAGTGTGACAACTGAACAAATGAAATGCTGCTAGTCAGTGAAAAGTAAACAGTGTACTTCCAAGACTTTGTATGAAAAACGTAAAATACTTCATTAATAATTTTATACTTATTATATATTGAAATTATAATATTTTTGATGTTGTCATTGTTAGGTGCCATCGACTTGGTTCCAACTCATAGTGACCATATGTACAGCAGAACAAAACACTACCTGGTCCTGCACCATCCTCACAATCCTTATTATGCTTGAGCCCATTGTCGCAGACATGATCCTATCAGGTGCTTAATATTTGTCAAACTCTAATAATTTGGTTCTTCCCAACAAATTCCTCTGTATACAGCTACAGACTCATTAGGCAGGTAGTTTGTCTTACGTGGTATTACAGGTGAAAGTTACCCCAAATATTTTATGTAAAAGGGTTCTCTATTATTCCCACTTAATTAGTGTCTGTTTTCTAGGAGGAAAAGCAATGCCACATAATTTATTTTCTGTTACATTCACACAGTATTTGTGAAATTTTTTTTTAAAAAAAGAACATATATATATTTGTATATATAGTTTTTTATAAATAGTTTCAACAAAGGAATGAAGGACTGGAGATGCTCACTCCTCTATGCCAAGAAATCTGGAAGAGAGCTACCTGGCCAACTGACTGGAAGAGATCCATATTTGTGCCCATTCCAAAGAAAGGTAATCCAACAGAATGCAGAAATTATAGAACAATATCATTAATATCACACTTAAGTAAAATTTTACTGACAATAGTTCAAAAATGATTGCAGCAGTACATCAACAAGGAACTGCCAGAAATTCAAGCCTGATTCAGAAGAGAACTTTTTTCACAGCTCTGAAGCTTAAAAGTGCAAATTAGGGCCTTGGCTGTGTTGATTCCGTCTATGAGCCTCTCTCCTTTTTCTGGTGACTGCTGTCAATCTTTGGCGTTTCTTGGCATTTCTATGTATCTGTCTTCCCCTGAGTGTGTCTCTATGTCTATTTTGTGCTTTTGATAACTTAGAAGTGATCAGGTATAGGACTGTGGTATAACCAAATTAGCATAACAAAGAAAATCCTATTTCCAAACAGGATTTTAACTGAACATATGTATAGAATTCTAGTAGATTCTTCTTTGCAAATTTTCCTTTCATTACATCATTACATTACAGATTGGTCATGTCCAATTGAAGGTTATACGGGAGTTTCTTGATTTTACAATTAAATGCATCTTGAAGTACGGAAATTGCCTTTGAACTTGCACTGAGTTCTCAGAACCACTGCTGGAATGGTAAATTGAGCTGATAGATAAAATGCATGTACCGAAAAGCTGTGTTCAGTTAGAAATTGTGCTTCTTGTCTTAACATTTGACAACAGTGTGTGAAGCAGCTTGACATTACTCAAGATTCAAACAATGTTAATGGTGATCAAAGTCATTTCAATGTACATACATTTCTCATACAAACACTGCTTTGTTTTTGAAACAGGATTAATTCAATGGCAACAGCGAACTTTTAAAGCCATTCAGTGCTTCATAATAGTGACTGAGGAAGTTTTTTTCACATTCAGAAAACAAAACAAAACAATCCCCACCCTTAGTATGGAACAAAATTGAAGTGATTAAATTACAAATCCTGGATTATTTCAGGGATATTATTAGAAAAAATTATACTTGAAAAATAGAAAAAGTACATCATTCTTAAGAGGAAAAGTTTCTATTCACTGACTGACTCTCCTGTTCACCCAAATTGCATGATTATTCAAAAATAACTTATCATTTCATAATGAGAATGACGCCAAGTGCAGCTGCTTATTATCTATGCAAAAAATTGATTTTCATTTTGACAACAGTATTGTCTTAGCTACCTAGTGCTGCTGTAACACGAATGCCACAAGTGAGTGGCGTTAAAAAAACACAAATTTTCTCACAGTTCTGAAAGCTAAAAATTCAAATCAGGATTTGAGTCATATTAACATCTTAATACTAATACTAAACATATTACTTCTGTATTATTTATTGTAATTATTTTCTAATCACGATGTTTTTAATCTAATTTCTAAGGGAAATGGGAGTTAGCAATAGAGAAATTCTCAGGAGAATTTACACACATTAGCTCATTGTAACCAATAAGAATTTTTTTTCTTATTTTTTCTTTATTATCTCCCCTTGATCTTCATTTACATCTAATCTTTCTATAATTGCTATTTAATATATTTAATTATCTCCTTAGATATCTGTATATTCTTGAAAGGAACCTATTCATACATGATTTTAATAAAAAATACAGTGTGCTGTAGGCTTCCTCTTCCTTTTTATTCAAGTCTTTGTTTTTAAGTTTATGTTTTTCCTGTAATTAAATACAGCATATTACTTCTGAGTGATCCATAGTGATGTTTCATAAGTACTCGTTATATTCTTTCATTTTATTACTGATTAATATCTATAATACTTCAACTAATACGAATCTCATTTTCATGTTTTTGACAAAAAATAAGTACTAATTAAATCTCATCGTTTTTATTGATGCTTTAATTAATATTGCTGTATTATTAATATGACATCATAAATAAGTGAAAGAGGACTGATTATTTCAAATTCCAAGTATATTCAGAGAGAAAGTAAAAAGAAATAACAAAAAAAAAACCTTGGTAACAGGAGAGGTAATTGACAAGAGATGGACACCTACTATAAACTAAGAATTTCAAATCAACAAGAAAAAAAGTAAAATCAATAGAAGTTAAGTATATGTATAGGTATTAGATGAAGGATAAATTTGAATAGTCAAACACTATGCAAACAGATGGTCAACCTTACTAGTAGATATTGTTGTTTGCCGTGGAGTCCATTAAGACTCAGGCTGTTGTTATTGTTAGATACAGTCCAGTCAGTTCTGACTCATAGCAACCCTATGTGCAACAGAACGAAACACTGTCTGGTCCTATACCACTATTCACAATCTTAGCTATGTTTGAGCCCATAGTTGCAGGCACTGTGCCAATTCATCTCATTCAGGGTCTTCCTATTTATCCCAGACCTCTACCAAGCATGCTGTCCTTCTCCAGGGACTGGCGCCTCCTGATAAAATGTCCAAAGTAAGTAAGACAAAGTCTCATCATCTTGGCTTCCAAGGAGCACTCTTGCTGTATTTCTTCCAAGACAGATTTGTTTATTTTTCTGGAAGTCCATAATATATTCAATATTCTTCACCAACACCATAATTCAAAGGCATCAACTGATTTTCAGTTTTCCTTATTCATAGTCCGGCTTCCGCATGCCTATGAGGCAAGTGGAAATATCAAAGTTTGGGTGAGGCACACTTTCCTCCTCAAAGTGACGTCTTTACTTTTTAACACTTTAAAGAGGTCTTTTGCAACAGATTTGCCCAATGCAGTATGTTGTTTGATTTCCTGACTTCTGCTTTCAAGGGCGTTGATGTGGATTGAAGTAAAATGAAATCCTTGACAACATCACTCTTTTTTCTATTTATCATGATATTGCTTATTGGTCCAGTTGTGAGGATTTTTTTGTTTATATTGAGGCTTAATCCATGCTGAAGGCTGTAGTCTTTGATTTTCATCACTAAGTGCTTCAAGTAGTCTATGCTTCCAGAAAGCAAGGTTGTGTCATCTGCATATTGCAGGTTGTTAATGAGTCTTCTGTCAATTCTGATGCCTCATTCTTGTTTACATAGTTCAGCTTCTCAGAGTATTTACTCAGTAAATAGACTGAATAACAGTGGTGAGAGGATACAACCCAGATCCCCACCATTCCTGACTTTAAACCATGTAGTATTCCCTTGCTCTTTTTGAAAGAATGCCTCTTGGCCTATGTACATTTTCCACATAAACATTAAATGTTTTGGAATTCTCATTCTTTGTAAGGTTATTCATAATTTTTAATGATCCACATAGTCGAATGCCTTTGCATAGTCAATAAAATACAGGTAAACATCTTTCTGTTTTTCCATATTTGCAGCCAAGATGCATCTGATATCAGCAATGATATCCCTCATTGCATGTCTTCTTCTGAATCCAGCTTGAGTTTCTGGCAGATCCCGATCAATGTACTGCTGCAACTGCTTTTGAATGATCTTCAGCAAAATTTTACTTGTATGATGTTAATGATGTTATTAATTCCCATATTCTGTTGGATCACCTTTCTTTGGAATGGGCACAAATATGGATTTCTTCCAGTCAGTTGGTCAGGTAGCTGTCTTCCAAATTTCTTGGTGTAGATGAGTGAGCACCTCCACTGCTGCACCCCTTTGTTGAAACATCTCAACTGGTATTCCATCAATTCCTGGATCCTTGCTTTTCACCAGTGCCTTCATTGCAGCTTGGACTTCTTCCTTCAATTCCATTGGTTCTTGATCATACACTACGTCCTGAAATGGTTGATGTCGACACATTCTTTTTGTTACACTGACTCTGTATTCCTTCCATATGCTTTTGATGCTTCCTGAGTTGAACTCATAGCAACCATATATTATAGAGTAGAAATGCCCCATAGGGTCTCCTAAACTGTAATCTTTACAGGCCACCACTTGTCTGTCCAGTTTGTCATATTGTAGTGGCTGGCATGTTGCTGTGATGCTGGAGGTATGCCACCAGTATTTCAAATACCAGCAGGGTCACCCATTGTGGACAAGTTTCAGTGGAGCTTCCAAATTAAGACAGTCTAGACTGACTGAAAAATGGGTCAGTGAAAACCTTATGAACAGCAGCAGAAGATTGTCTGTTACACTGCCAGAAGATGAGCACCTCAGGTTGGAAGGCACTCAAAATATGACTGGGGAAGAGCTGCCTCTTCAAAGTAGAGTCAACCTCAATGACATGGATGGAGTCAAGCTTTCAGGACCTTCATTTACAGATATGGCATGACTAAACATGAGAAGAAACAGCTGCAAATGTCCACTAATGATTGGAACATGGAATGTATGAAGTATAAATCTAGAAGAATTTGAAGTTGTCAAAAATGAAATGGAACTCATATTGATTAGTATCCTAGGCATTAATGAACGGAAATGTACTGTTATTCACCATTTTGAATCAGAGAATCATATTATCTACTATGCCAGGAATGGCAAATTGAAGGAGAATGACACCCCACTCTTCTTCAAAAAGAACATTTCAAGATCTATGCTGAAGTACAATGCTGTCAGTGGTAGGATGATATCCAACAGCCTACAAGGAAGAGCAGTTAATATGACTATTATTCAAATTAAGACACCAATCACTAAGGCCGAAGATGAAGAAATTGAAGTTTTTACCAACTTATGCAGCCTAAAACTCATCAAATATACAATCAAGATACATTGATAATTACTGGTGATTGGAATGCAAAAGTTGGAAACAAAGAAGGATCAGTGGCTGGATAATATGTCTTGGTGATAGAAACAACTCCAGAGATTGCATGATAGAAATTTCACAAGACCAATGACTTATTCACTGCAAATACCTTTCTAAACAATGTAAATGGCTACTATACATGTGGACCTCACCAAATGGAATATGCAAAAATCAAATCGATTACGTCTGTGGAAAGAGACAATGGAAAAGCTCAATATCATCAGTCAGAACAAGGCCAGGGGCGAATTGCAGAACAGACCATTATTTTATCATATGCAAGTTCAAGCTGAAGCTGAAGAAAATTAGAGCAAGTCTACAAGAGCCACACTACAATGTTGAGTATATCCCACCTGAATTTGGAGACCATCTCAAGAATAGATTTGATGCATTGAACGTTAATGACCGAAGTCCAGACAAGTTGTAGAATGACATGAAGGACATCATACATGAAAAAAGGAAGAGGTCATTAAAAAGACAGGAAAGAAAGAAAAGAGCAAAATAGATGAAATAAGAGGCTTTGAAACTTGCTCTTGAACGTAGAGTAGCTAAAATGAATAGAAGAAATGATGAAGTAAAAGAGCTGAAAAAGAAAATTTTAAAGGGTGGCTCAAGGAGACAAAGTAAAGTACGATACTGAAATATGAAAAGACCTAGAGTTAGAAAACCAAAAGAGAAGAACATGTTGGGCATCTCTCAAGCTGAAATAAATCAATGAAAAAATTCAAGGCTAGAGTTACAATACTGAAGGATTCTATGGTGAAAATATTGAATGGTGCAGGAAGCATCAAAAGAAGATGGAAGGAATACACAGAATCACTGTACCAAAAAGAATTGGTTGATTTTCAACCATTTCAGAAGGTAACATAAGATCAAGAACCAACGATATTGAAGGAATAAGTCCAAGCTGCACTGAAGGCACTGGTGAAAAATAAGGGTCTAGGAATTGATGGAATACCAATTGAGATGTTTCAATTAACAGATGCAACACGGGACGTGCTCACTCATCTATGTCAAGAAAATTGGAAGTCAGTTACCTGGCCAACTGACTGGAAGAGATCCATATTTGTGCTGATTCCAAAGAAAGGTGATCCAACAAAGTTCAGAAACTATCATATAATATTAACATCATACAAGCAAAATTTTACTAAGGCTCATTCACTAGCAGTTACAGTAGTACATTTATAGGGATCTGCCAGAAATACAAGCTGGATTCAGAAGGAGGACATGGAATGAGGAATATCATTGCTGATATCAGATGGATCTTGGTTGAAAGCATGAAAACCAGAAAGATGTTTACCTGTGTTTAATTGACTACGTAGAGGCATTTGATTGTATAGATCATAACAAATTATGGACTACTTTGTGAAGAATGGGAATTTCAAAACACTTAATTGTGTCCATGAGGAACCTATACATAAACCAAGAGGCAGTCTTTTGAACAGAATAAGGGATACTGTGTGGTTTAAAATCAGGAAAGATGTGCATCAGGGTTGTATCCTTTCATGATACTTATTCAATCTGTGTTCTGAGCAAATAATAAGAGAAGCTAGAATATATGAAGAACAGGGTATCAGGATTGGAGGAAGACTCATTAACAACCTTGATATGCAGATGACAAAACCTTGCTTTCTGGAAGCAAAGAGGACTTGAATCATTTAGTGATGAAGATCAAAGACTACAGCTTTCAGTATGGATTACAGCTCAATATAAAGAAAATAAAAATCCTCACATGGTTGGATTTTTACTGGACCAATAAATAATATAATGATAAATAGAGAAAAGATTAACAGTGTCAAGGATTTCATTTTATTTGTATTCAAGAAATCAAAAAACGTATTGTATTGGGCAAGTCTGCTGCAAAAGACTTCTTGAAGGTTTTAAAAAGTAAAGATATAATTTTAAGGACTAAGGTGAGTCTGACCAAACCATGATGTTTTCATTCTCCTCATATGCATGGGAAAGCTGGATAATGAGTAAGGAAGACTGAAGAAGAATTATGGTGTTGGCAAAGAATATTGAATATTCCTTAGACTGCCAGAAGAATGAACAAATCTAAGAATGCTCCTTAGAAGCAAGGATGGTGAGACTGTGTCTCACATACTTTGGACATGTTATCTGGAGGGAAGAGTCCTTGGAGAAGAACATCATGCTAGGTGAAGTACAGGGTCAGCGTAAAAGAGAAACTCTCTAAATGAAGTGGACTGACACAGTGGCTGTAACAATGGGCTCAAGCATAACAAAGATTGTGAGGATGGTGCAGGACCTGGCAGTGTTTTGTTCTGTTGTACGTGGGGTCACTGTGCGTCAGAACCAACTTGATGGCACCTAACAACATCAACCTATTGAATGGAGACCTGGTGACACAGTGGGGAGACCTGGTGACACAGTGGTTAAGAGCTCAGGTGCTAACCAAAAAGTATGCAGTTCAAATCCACTAGCCACTTCTTGTAAACCCTATGGGGCAGTTCTACTCTTTCCTATAGATTCGCTATGAGTTAGAAGTGACTTGACAGCAATAGGTTTTTTTTTTAACTTATTAAGTGAAAATAGCAGATATTACAGGAAACTAATTAATAGATACTATATTATCCAAACAATGTTTTATTATATACTGAATCAGGGTGCTATTACATTAACAAATTTAGGTGGCAACCCTTTTAGTACTGCCACATATTTGGAAGACAGCAGTTGGCTTAGTAAGAATAGGTCTGAATTTCCTACCGTCAACTTGAACCAAAAAGTCTTGTCTCATCATACTTGATGTCCCTGTTTATCCTAGTCATCTCTAAAAGTGCAAGCCTCCCCAGTCATCCGTCACTAACTGAAATGTCATCTCATGATTCTCTCTACATTCCCCTCAGTTGACAAATCACCAGTCCTTTTATCTTTTTACACAAATCATTTTACAGTCTTTTACAAATTCTTCATTATCAAAAACACTGTCAACTTCAATTTTTAAAAAAATCCTTATGCCAGTTTGTCTTTATTAAAAGTTTGTTGTCCCCTGAAAATATCAATTGCCTTAAAGACAATTGGAGTGATTTATTTTTTTCTCACCAAATACAGAAAAATGTAATTGTCAGATAAAGGTTATGATCTGCCTGAAATATCTATTACCACAATCATTCAATATTTAGTTCACTGTGTGACCGATCAATTTTCAAACATGTAAACTAAAATATGAGGATCACTTCTTTTTTTTGAAGTGCAAATATTGTACATTAATTACTAACCTTTAAAACGATGATCTATTCAAAATAATCTTAATGAGATATACTTTTTTAACATTGAACACTCATTAACATACATGCATGGTTAATTTTACAGTATTGATATCGTATGCACTCCTATAACCAGTTTTTTCATAATTTTTCATCTATATAGTTACGGGTTACCTTCATTGAAAATAATATGATTGCAGTTATTATAGATTTACATTTTAAAATGTTTTAAACTTATCACTAAAGAAAATCAAGATGAATTGTAAACATTTATGAATGACGAAAATTTTTAAATTATTATTTAACAGAAAGACTATTGGGCAAAATGGAATAAAGTGTGATGAGTTGTGAAGGAGGCCCAGACAGGAGGGATGATGGCAGGGTCCTGCTCCATTGTTGGTCCAGGGCTTTCTGACATTACCTGTGGACTGAAGATGTGGGTAGCTTAGTCTGATTAAGCAGGAAAATGAACTTTTAAAAGATTACCTTCAGGTAGCCCATGAGCTATCTTCAAAGGGCTGGATGCTTTCCCTTTCTTGTTTTGTTTGTATTCACTTCTGCTCTGTTTTATTTTGTTTAAGGAGAGATATTGTTTTGATATATGTTGTTATTTTGCAACATCTAAAAACAGATTTATAGCTCAGAGGAAACAAATTTATAGCTCTGAGAGGAATATCAACAGCCTAAAAGGATACAGATGAGATGTGCTAACAGAGGGCAATGGGGATGTTGGAACAAACATTGTGGTCTATTTATGTGTGCGGTACAGACAATGTGTCTGTTCTGAGCGAGATTCTTCGCTAACGGGGTGGGGCGGTACCCTGTGCTAAGGTGAACTGAGGATGGAGGCTGTGTTGTTGGCAGGGCTGACTCCATTGGCGTAGAAAGAACAATTGCAGTCCAGTAAATTCTGACTCATAGTGACCCATGTGTGTCAGAGTAGAACTGCGCTCCATAGGGTTGTCAATGACTGATTTTTTTTTTTTTTTTTTTAGTGAAAGTAGCTTGCTGGGCCTTTAGCGGTACCTCTGGATGGACTCGAACTGCCGACCTTTAGGTTAGCGGAATGTTCAACTCTGTGTGCCATCCAGGACTCCAGAGAAGTAGTAGCAAGGTAGAAAGTAGCTGTCAGGCTTTCCTGACAGCATCTGTTTCCCGGATATCACTGTTTCTCTTGATTCCTGGGTCTATAGCCAAGGGATCCCCTGAAAGGCAGGCAGGAAGAGTGGTTTCATCTCTTCTGTTCCAGTCTGATCTAACCACTTCCTCCATCTCTTCGCTCTTGTTTTCCATGTAAAACAGCTGTTCTTCTCTTTTCAACGCCCTCAGCCATTTTCTGCTGTAAAGAAGGTAACAAAAGGACACTCCTGTTTTCCAAAGCATAGAGAGGAAAATTAGAAAAAAAAAGAGCTTATTTTTCTTGTAATTCCACCCCAATTCTATAACTGTAGATTTTTATTCTGTAGTTGCAAACATTAGCCCAAGCTATTGCACTCACTTGTCTGACCCTGCAAATCGCAGCTTGTTTTGGTCTTGTCATACTTAAAGTGCGAGTTCAGCAACTTTAACATTCATTTTCTCTTCAGGTTGACATAGCTTCCTCCATAGCAGCTGCATTGGAGAGCTTGGGACCAGCTAATTTTATATGAAACGTGTCTTTGGCTTCCTGCTGTTCTCTCAGATTAAGTCATTGTCAATCATCCTGAAGGTTCAATTTCTCTGAATCCTGTACAGGAGGTTGAAAATCAACATTTTTTTCTTTTTATTTATTAAAATGAATTCAAACTGAGACCTAACTACATGACTTATGCTAAAATAGTTTTTCTAACTTGAGCCAACATAATAGTTCTAGAGTCCTGTTTGAACACTTAGCATTGCTATCCCAAAGCCAAGCAGGAAAAGAAACACACCTTTATAGATATAAACAATTTGCAAAGATTTTGTTTATGACTTTAGTATTTAGATTTATCTTTCTCTCTCTGCTTTATCCTCCCAAATATAAAAAAGATCCTGTGATTACTATATACTCTCCACACCTTTCTCCCAGAAATCTATATATGTTGAATCTGTTTACTTAAACTGGTTGAAAAATCATAGTGGGCAAAAAAAAAGAAAAAAGGGCTTAAAAGAGACTTTGAAGAAGAACCTGATAAATAGTACTATGTGCTCAGTCTCTCTACTGGGATATTTTTTAGGAGTAATGAAAAACAAATAAATTATTATTTAAGCACGGATGTAGTATATTTTAAAAATACATTATTTTAAAAGTATGTTATTTTGGTAAGTATGTCTTCCCTCTGTGATTAGAAAATTTAGAAAATTAATACTTAAATCTCTTATCTGTAACCAATGAATGCAAATTCACTGATGTATTTTTGAAAAGCACCAAGGAAATTATAAAAAACATCAAAATATGATAACAAAGTTAAAAGATATCAAGTTTCTCTGTTATTTACCATTAATTATAAGGCATAGGAGCAAAATTACTATCTGTGAATGTTCCTAATATTATGCTAATAAAACAATGAAAATATTATTAGGAGCAGCCTTCTAAATGGAGCTGTGGTTTATTTGAATTTTTCCATATATAATGTTTGTTTTCTTTTTTTAGTGCTTAACGACCTTATAAAACTCCCAAAATTAGAACATTTAATCACCATAACAACTGGAGGAGTTAGATAATGCTCAAGCACATTTTTATAAAATCATTCAGTAAAGAATTTAAAAGAGATTAATATGTAAACTTTATATTAATAATTTTCCTGTCCACACACTTTGCTCATGTACCTAGCACTAGATGGAAATATACTTAAAATATAATTCTAAAAAGCCCTTTACTATTGACAATGTTTTTCATTTAATTACAACAGAAGAAAGTTTTTGTATTTACATCTATGTTCTATATAAGCATTAAAACTGTAGCTCACCTGATAGTCCTGTAAACATCTTTGTGGTAAATTAAGAAATGAATCACTGGAGTTAAGTGGCCATTTCTTTGCTTAATACATTTTCAGTTATGTAACATTTCCTGATGTGCATTTGGCTGTGGTACTTTTCCAATTATTTTGTAATAGTTAAGCCTTATACAAGAAGATAATTTCTTCCTATACTCCATCCCCACACTGCACCCTAAGCAAAAATAATGACATTCGTCCAATTTTCTTACAACATACATTTTTCCCAATTTCTGATTACATTTCTATTTCACTTATATTTTTCCCATATGGAGATCTTGCTTGAGATCAGAAGACCAGTATGTCATGGATCCCAGAGAAAGACAGAGCTGGGTTGAAGTGTACTGTTACCTTTCATTTTGTCCCAGTGACCCAGGAGTCCCACCTGTGCTGTTTGATCCAATAGTTAATTAAAAATCTATGTGCAGTATCAGACAAACTCTTATAGAAAAGTATTAATTCTGACCCCTAGGTTTCTAGAACAAGGACATGTTTTCTGTGGCAGAAAACTAATGTCCATAACTAAAGGTTTCTGGAGTACTTCTGGGCTCAATTAGAGGTGAGAGACTAATTATGTGATACCAAATACCTGTCCACAGTGAGTTTCACATTATAGGATACAATGAGACATGACTTAAAGTGTGTTTATCACTGGAATAGGGTATTGGTTTATTAACTGTGACAAATGTACCACAAGAGTTCAAGATATTAATAATGGGAGAAACTGGTGTGCAGAGGAGAGCGGAGATATATGGGAAGTATACATACTTTCTACACATATATCTAAAACCACTCTAAAAAATAAAGTGTATTTAAACACACACACACATTAATTTTCTTACAATTTCGTGGCTCAGAATTCTAATACAGGGCTTTCTTGTGCATCTGGCTAAAATCAAGGTGTTTCAGGGCTACATTAGTTATTTCTGGAAGTTCAAAAGGAGGATTTGATTTGGTTCCTTGTTCATTCATTGGCAGAGTTCAATTCATTGTGAATGTTAGACTGAGTTTTCTTCTCTTTGTTTTTTTGCAGATTGTCATTTGAGGAAGATTCTTGGCTTTCAGAAGCCAGCCACATTCCTTGGCTCTAGGCCACCTTCCTCTCTCTTCAAATTCAACAACAGTGAGTGATTCCCAATCACACTTTGAATCTCCCCTTCCTCTTCAGTTTTATCTGTGTGACCTATTAAGAAAAGTTGCTTTACTTTTAAAGATTCATGTGATTAGATTTGACCTACTCAATTAATCTAGGATAATCTTCCTGTTTCAATTTCCCTAACTTTAATCATATCTGCATACTTCCTTTTGCCATGTAAGGTAACGTATTCACAAGTTTTGGGTATTAGGGCATGGACATCTTTCGGGGGGCATGATTCTGCCTCTTATATGCCTGTAGTGTCTCCACCAGCTTCTTTACCATGTGTTTACAGAATTCCTGAACTTTACAGGGTATCACACTCAAGATATCCTAGGATGAAACTACCAACTTCAGGGAAAAGCAGATATACCAATGGTATTATTAGCATATCATTTCCTAGTTTAAAATGTTATCTATCGTCAAGAAGCGTATAGCATGATAGAACCCTGGAATGTTCTGTTGAATGGTTTAAACTTGAAGAAAATACCTTGAAGTGTTGAGAAGCTCTCTTCCAGGATCAAGTGTATATACTAAAGCTACAGCTGATATATGATGCCGTATCCACAGGATCTAGGCTACCTGGGACCAGAAAAGAAAAGATAGATTAGAAGTGGGACTAGTTCTCTTCACCTTCATTTCCAGTGATCCATTTAAAGAATTAATGCTTCCTATCCCAACAATAGTAAGATCTTCCAGGTTAAAGGAATTTTTTATTGCAATTCCTCTTATAGGGAAGAGATAATAGCAACTTATTCTAACCATAATTCCAATGATCATAAAGATGGTGAGTGACCAGGCAATGATTTGGTCTGTTATACATAAAATCATCGTAAGTCAGAGTCAGTTTGACGGTAACTAACAACAAAAACATATACCATAAGAAAATAAGTTTATCAGTGATTCTGAGTGGTCTAAAACCTAATTTATTTGCTCTGAAGAACAACTTGGTCCCATCTTCTCAATCCTGTTCCTTCCTTATCTTTCTTCCAGGACAAAATGTCCCTAGTCTCATCACCATTTCTTTGATCATAAAGCCCAGACTTTTGACACCATTGCTACTGCCATAGATTAAGGAGCACTTGTGCTTAGCACCAAATGACAAAAACCGCACTACCTGGGCACTGGCTGAAGTGGACCTTTTTAGAATCTGACTCTCCTGTGGCTTCCTGGATAGTCATGGTAACACATTCAAAGATACAGGGAGACTAACTCCTATGAGATAGATTTTGACAAACGAAGAGAAAGAAAACAGGCTAAAGCCAGCAAGTAATTTGTTTGTATTTCCTCACTCCCAATAGACTGTTGCAAAATATAGTGTTTCCATAAAGCTTTTCTGGAGAAAGCCCCTGAGACTTAGCCACCAGCTGTGTTTATTACAAAGCGGCAAAGGATTTGGTAAAGCATGCCTGTTGTTTTTGTTCTCTCTCCTTTCCTGCCTCACTTCACATTGCCCTCATGCTTGCTTCCCTGAGACTGTACCCTCTTCCATACATTATTAGCACAAAAGCTTTGCCTTGGACTCCATTTCCTATGAAACCCAATTAAGATCAGTTAATATAGTAAATGACATAAGGCATTTATTAATATTGAAATATCCTGCAAGTCCTATCATAAATACCATTTGGTCATTACTCGTTATTTATTATTTTATGATCTGAAGTACTTTGTCAAAATTTATTTAAGATTTTTTTTGTGGGGAATCTGACAACCTTTCCCCCTACCCTGCCACAGAGAGTTGTATTTTAATTCTCTCTTTTGTCACAATGGTGTGTTTGGTAAAATAGGTTTATTAGGAAAAAATAATGCATATCTGTTTCATTTATATTTTTAAATAAATTTGTTTTTAAAAATACAGCATAATCTTTTTAATATCATCAGCTTAAATAACTATTTCACATGTGTCATATCTTATTATGTGTATATTAAATTAAAACATTAGTTTGTCTAGTTTTTTTATTTTAATTTAAAATTTTTTACATTTGAAATTTAAATATTAGACCTCCTGTTTTCCATTTTTAATTTCAATTATGCTTTCAACTGTATTAATTTCTTGCATTTTAGATTTTTCTATTTTTAGATTATTGATTGTAAACTTCATCCACTTATTTTTTTATTTTTATTTTTATTAATATATTTATTTCCTTGCTATTCTTTTATATGATTTTTGTCATATCCCATAGATTCTGGTATATAGTGTATTCATTATCATGTTTTCTACAAACTGATTTATTTTATTTCTTTCTTAATAAATATGTTCCTCAACTTTCTTAAAGTGATTGTTGTATTTAATGGTACATAAATATTTATGACTTCATATTCACAGTTTTTAGCATCATAAAGTGTCTTTTTATTTTTATTGTGTGTTGGCCTGAATTACACCAAGACTAATATCAATATCTGAACCACTACTGTATTTGTATTTCTCTTCTTTCTGTAACTTCACCTATCATTTTATTGTTAATTATCTAAATGTAAATGCACATACATACACAAATACACATGCATACATGTACTATAAATATCATGACAATATTTGACATATGAACCTAAACGATCCACTGGATAGTATAATCTAATCTAATTTTGATTTATTTCTTTTTTTAGAAAATTTCATAGATACAGCTTGGAATGGATATTTTGCCTTCAAATATTATTTGGCATCACATGCCTCCCCCCCAACCGCTATTGAATCAGATACTATTAGGCAAGTTCTCAACACTCATTCTCTCTTCTTCTTCACTGATGGGGCAACAAATTTGTTCAGAGAAAAAAATAAGACCAGTTAGATTCACCTCTGATCCATGTACATTAAAGTAAATCTGTGATCCAAACTTGATAAGATGATATTGGCAGGTCTACTGACAAATAATGTTAAAAGCTTTCCACCCATCTGTCTGGATCATGAGTCAATGACTAGAAGCAGACCAGTCAACTTATTACTGTGAATAAAATAGGTCTAGCCGGAAACCACCGGGGCAATGAATTCATTGGTTGCACTAGCCCTGGAAAGCCTAACTCCAAATTTCTAATCACATGGGGAAAAAAAATGAGCTCCTATTTAGTTAAAAAACTGTCACCAGTTATTTCTTACATGAACCTCAATCCAGTTGTAACTGATACAGAGTTGTTGAAAATATTAAAAGTCAGTGATCACTTTGGTTGCTGGATACCACTGAACACATTATTTTAATGGTATTGATAATGAAAGTATGATTGGTGATGTCCTTACTCTGAGTCAGACACTGGCTTTATCGTAGATAATGTAGCAGTCAAGGCTCTTTAGTTACCATTGGCATAAACAATATGCCAGCCACTCTTCATGCCCCTGGACCTCCTAGGTAAAATGTTATTCCAGGAGCTATGGTGATGCAGTGGTTAAGAGCTCAGCTACTAACCAAAAGATCAAATCCATCAGCTGCTCCTTGGACACCCAATGGAGCAGTTCCATTCTGTCCTATACGGTCACTATGAGTCGGAATCGACTTAAGAGGAAGCGTGGTTTTTTCTTTGTTTTGAATGCATTTAGGGTTAAGGTGGGTGGGTCCCTTTTGAAATGCTTAAAGCTCAGCCAATAGGAGTTGGAGTCGCACAGTTGTGTATGTTGGGCATTCTATTAGTTGATACTTCCTGGATGTGTTAGTTTGGTAAACTTTTACTTTTTTTTTTCCTTTATTTTTGTGAAATAAAGTTTGCAAGCATAATTATGACTTTCCTGTGTGATAGTTAGGGAGCCCTGATGGGTTTGTTTTAGTTTTTCTGTGTCATATTTGGAAAACCGGAGGTTCCCCCATGTAACCTAATAGAAAGATGCTTGCGATAAATTGCTTATCTAGTTCTCATTTGTTATATTGTCATAGCACAGATCCGTAGCATCACAGTACCACTCACCTCATTGGTGACTTGTATTACCAGGTCATATTTCTCAAAATCCATGATACCAACCAAAAATTTAAACACACTCAATTATTAAGGATGTATTACAATATTGAAAACACATCATCAAAAAAATAAAATAAAATAAAATAAGGAGAAAAAAATGTAGCAAGTGTTACACAATTTAACCAGCCAAGGTAATGTAACTGAAAATTTTAAAGAAGGAAATTTAAACTTGATTGAGCACTAAAAAGTCCAATAACAGATATTTATCACAATTCCCCTGCCCCCTTTTTTCCAAAATTGCAGACAAGAAGATTTTTTTTTTTTTTTCCTAATGCATCAATGGTTGCGTGATATCTTTAGATTACTGTGATGATACCTGTTTTCAAATCTCTCCTATGGTAGAAAGCAAACCTAAAAACAAGGAAAATTGAAACATATTATTTGTAATTTAATCACTAATATTTTATACCCATCTAGTTTTATTTACAATAGTTTCTAAGAGCTAGACTGGATTAAAATAAAAATCAAAAGACACAGTGTATTCACATCTCATTCATAGTTAATATTCTATCATCATTCCTTGTATCTTTAAATTACTGTGGTTAATATTACATTATCAGTTCCTGTAAAAGAAGATAAGCATTTGTAATTATTTTTCTAAGAAATAAAATTATGATATTTCATTGTATCATTTCTAATCTCTACTCAAACTTCTTATCTGTGGTTAACATATAACCATATGTAATTTAATCCATTTATTCTTTAATGATTTAGCTCAAAAGGACATTTACTTAAAGCTTTACAACTGGGGGAGGATATCTAATCAGATTTCATAAATTTAGAAGAATGGAATATGGTTGAGCTTCACTTGAAACTTTTGCTAGGAAACCACAGACTCATCAATGAAATCTATATTATTCTACATGAGCCAAACTTTATGAAATCCAAAACAAATCTTAAAGATTGCTGGCTTCGTGAGCCAAAAATTAATCCTATGTTATGCAATATAAAATTGTTATTCCAGGTGAAATATGATCAGATTAGCAACTCATGTATTTTCTGTTGTGTATCAGTTCATAAAACGCTGCCTGTATGATTTTTATTTGTATAGTATAAATTTAATTTATTTTGCTGTTCAAACAGGATTTGATCATATTCATTCAAATAATTTGAGAAATCTAGAGTCAACATAACATCTGAAAACTCAAGGTACGTTTAATTTTGTTCCACACTGATGACTTGGCTGCCTGGCCTTTAAAAGCCATAATATGTATTTTAGATTTGCTTTTCAAAATAGACTGGATTTGGAGAATTCTATTATTATTTTATCTATTTTTGTATGTCCCATTTTTCATTGCAATTTTTTTTTTTTAGCTGACTTTTTACATTTTGCTCTGTCTTCATATTGTTTGGTTTTTCTTTGTAAGTTTTTTTTGTTTTTTTCCCAAAATACATCTACTCAATTAGTCTACTGAAGGACTAAGCCTTTCATTTGAGAGATATTGTTTATTAACTTACATTTTTAAATTTTATTTATTTTATGTTTGTAACATTATTTTCCTAAATGTTAAAAATACATGATCTTGCCCTAAATAATGTTATTATCTGGTTAGAGAGACAAGATACAGTAATGAAATTAAAGGTATATCCTGAGTGCCAAATCAGTACTTTAGGCATTGTTGGTATTGTGGGAAGGGCTGCTGAGTCACCATATCTTTGCTAATAGAGATCATGCTTTGATGAAATATGATGGACAAAAGAACTGTAAGAAATTTGTAGGAAATGCCATGCTTGAAACCAATTCTTACTTATAGATCATAGCCAGGACTCTTTTTAGAGACTAGCATTCAGAGTAGAAGATCAGGTTACAAGGGTTGGGACCAAAAGGATTCATCTACTGTATGAGTTTAATTTAAAAAAAAAAAAATGAATTAGGATGACAGAAGAGGTTTGTTTGTGAGGAGGAAGTGATGGAAATACAGCATGGTGATGAAAACGTCACACGAAGAAAGAAAAAGTTTAAGCAGTTGCACATAAGGGGAAGAGGGCCTAGAGAATATTAGATACTGCAGCAAACATTCAATTTCATATTATCAAAGTTATGTGGGTGTGTTAGCCTGGTACTGCCAGTTATGTTGATCTTTCATGAAATTTTTGATGTGTGATATTCTGAATGTTAAGACGTGGTAGGAGCAAACTAAACATACCTATGGATCTGTGTGTTCTGAGAGTTCATTAGGACACCTTGATGCTTCTGGTGATCTTTTCCATTAGAAATACAAAATTGTAATTCTATCACTATGCATTTAAGTTTGGGATATTAAACATTTTTAGCTAACCATCCACGTCTATATTCTTATTTACATCTAGCTATCTACATATATATATATATATATATATTTATATCTATATCTGTATGTATATATATGTCTGTCTATGTTTGTTATCAGACTAAGACAAGCTAGGAAGAAAGACCTGGCAATCTACTTCTGAAAATTAGTGAAAACCCTATGGATCACAAGGGTCCAATCTACACCTAATCGTTCAGATGGCACAAGACCAGGCAGCATTTTGTTCGGTTGGGCATGGTGTCACCATGACTCAGAAATAGCCATGAATTGGGGGCCGACTTGAAGGCAGATAACAACAACAATGTCTATGTCTATACTTATACCTATGTCTCTTTCTGCATCTATATACAAGACTAGGCAATGTTTGGTTCTGTTATACGTAAGGTCATTGTGAGTAGGAGCTGAGTAGATGGCACCTAACAACATCAACACTGATATCTATATTTGCCAGTAAAAATGCAGTCAAAATAAAGATGCTTTTCTTTCTTTAAAAAATATATTATGATTTCTTACAGTTTATCTGAAAGCCCAATTTTAAACTAAATAAATTTTTCTTCGTGAACATTTAAAGAATTCAACAGAAACATTCTTTTTTTAATATATAGTTTTTTCATATTTGTATTAGATACGGAAAGAACCACAGATAGGATTTATTAACAATATAATTTTAGCTATTTTCAATAAACTCCTTGCCCATTAGACATTTTGTTTATTCTTCTCAATTTTATTCCTAAATTTACAGGTATGTCCTCAGGACCTGCTTTGTGAAAAATTCTGCTCTAGGTACTGGCAATGCAGTAGTAAATGAAACAGAAAAAAGTATAGATCTAGTCAAACATATATTATAATGGACAAGATTTTATACATATATGTTGTTGTTAGGTGCCATTCCAGTCAATTCCAACTCATATATATATATATATAATATATATATATAGGTAGCATATGATTAAGAACTGATGTTATTGAGGGAGGAAGTCCAAGCTGCACTGAAGAAAGAATTGGGGGAAAAAAAATCAAGGCTCCAGGAATTAATGGAATACCAACTGAGATGTTTCAACAAATGGATGAAACACTGGAAGCATTCACTCATCTATGCCAAGAAATTTGGAAGACAACTACTTGGTCAACAACTTATGGATAACGTTGCAAAGAATGGGAATTCCAGAATAGTTAATTGTGCTCTTGAAGAACCAGTACATAGACGAAGAGACAGTCATTCAGACAGATAAAGAAGATACTGCGCAGTTTAAAATCAGGAAAGGTGTGTGTAAAGGTTGTATTCTTTCACCATACTTACTCGGTCTTTTCACTGAACAAATTACCCGAGAGGCTGGACTACATGAAGAAGAATGTGGCATTAGAATTGGAGGAAGTCTCATTAACAATCCACGATATGTGGATGACACAACCTTGCTTGCTGAAAGCAAAGAGGACATGGAGTACTTACTGAAGAAAATCAAAGACTACAGCCTTCAGTATGGATTACATCTCAACATAATAAAATAAAAATCCCCACAACTGGACCAATAAGCTACATCATGATAAATGGAAAAAAAGATTGAAGCTGTCAAGGATTTAATTTTATTTGGATCCGTAATTAACGCTCATGAAAGCAGCAGTTAAGAAATCAAACAGCGCATTGCATTTGGCAAATCTGCTGCAAAAGACCTCTTTGAAGTGCTAAAAATCAAGTATGTAATTTTAAGGACTAAGGTGCACCTGACCCAAGCCATAGGATTTTCAGTTGCCTCATATGCATGCAAAAGCTGGACAATGAAGAAGGAAGACCAAAGAAGAATTGATGTCTTTACATTATGTTGTTGGCAGTTAATACTGAGTCTACCATGGACTGCCAGAAGTAGAAAAAAATCTGTCTTGGAAGACGTACAGCCAAAACGCTCTTTAGAAGCGGGATGGTGAGACTTCCTCTCATGTACTTTGGACATGTTACCAGGAAGAACTAGTCCCTGGAGAAGGACATCATGCTTGGTAAAGAAAAGGGTCAGTGAAAAAGAGGAAGATCCTCAAGGAGATGAATTGACACAGTGGCTGCAACAATGGACCCCAAAATAGCAAGGATTGTGAGAATGGCACCGTACTGGGCAGCACTTTGATTTGTTGTTCATAGCATCACTATGAGTTGAAACTGACTCTGTGGCAACTAACAACGAAGCTCCTTCCTCTTCACTGTCATTTTTACTCATTGAATGATTACAAAATGTTGAAGTCCTGGAATTAAAAAAAAAAAAAAAGAATACATAGCATTACATATTTTGAGATAGAAATTGGTAAGACCTCCCGTGTAGTAAATGTTTTATTTTTTAAAGGTCACATCTGATATTGTCTATTAAAATTTAAAATGTATACATTAAATGAGCCACTAATTGTACTTTTCCATAACTACTCCTATTTCTTAATAGCATCCCTCCCTTATGTTGACTTTTTGTTCTTTAATTTAAAATGCTCTGGGAACACAAATGTCAAATAAATTGCCTGTGATTGCATTTGTACTTGTTATTAAATTCAGTTAATAAGTATACTCGAAATATATTTGAAAATGAAGGTATGTATTAAGGCTTTAATTCTTGTGCTAATCTTTTGCTTATTTTCTAATCACTGTTGAAAAAAACCCTTAAGTAGCTCTTCAGGCTTGACTCCCGAGGTCAACAAGGACAGTGGGAGCAGAGAGTTGATAAAACAGAGTGTAAAAGGCAGAGAAGGCCACCGTGATTATTTCCTCACTGTCTGTTTTGCAGAAAGATCTTGTTATCTCAAAACTGAGGAAGATTATAAAGGTTATTCTTCAAGGTATGGGATGTGTCAAAAAACTACTCAATCACTCTGTCAAAGATTTATATAGCTGAAAGCAGAATTTATATGAGAAAGTATATTTCCCTTCTATATCTGATAAACCTGATGATTCAAAGTTGATGATTAAATTTGTGTTTCCTAAATTTGATGAACCCAAACCACTGAGAAT
Source organism: Dugong dugon (assembly GCA_030035585.1). Lineage (NCBI taxonomy): Eukaryota > Metazoa > Chordata > Mammalia > Sirenia > Dugongidae > Dugong > Dugong dugon. The sequence goes on along the minus strand of CM057460.1, from coordinate 33,931,247 downwards.
TCTAAAATACTCTTTTCACTAAGATGCATAATTATTTTCAAAAGCAATTAAATAAAATGAAAATGAACACACCACACTGCAGAAACTTTATGACAGAACAGAAAGTTAATTTTATGTTTTGTATTACTTTAATTTATGAGAAAAATTTATTATCTATAACTTGTCTCTTCCATACATACTCATTTCCAAATATGAAACACATACTGACTCTATAAAAAGTATTGAACTTATCTTTCCACATAATACAGGATGTTTAAATATTTGGGGATTTTCAAACCTAATAAAGTGTGTATATTTATGTGTGTGTTTTAAAAGAGAGGGGCAGGAAAAAATGTTGACATATCAACAGCATAATCAGCAACTATTTGAATTTCAAATAGGGGCTTCTCGTATTACATTTTCAAGTAATAATTCAAAATATATTCGTATTTTTTCTTCTTTGAGATTTGATTCTGTGGTTCCAAATTGTTACTAAAAAAAAAAAAATCCTATAAGGAATCATTTAGTTATCAGTTTTAGTAAAGTATGAAAATAAAAAGCAAGGAGGGGCACATAGAATTTATTTTCTATAATTATTGTAGGAAAAAATTAATAAATCACATACTGGTAGAGCTATCTACAATAATTTCTGTCTGAAAGAAAACTTCTACGTTATTTGCAATAATAGAGACACTGATTACAAATATGGATTCAAATATGTTGAAAGAGTACAATAAATGAAAACTATCATTTGACAACTTTGTAACTCACATATATTCATATTCAATCAAAATCAAGCAGCTTAAATTTTTATAATGAAGTAAAATTTTGCATATTTCATAGTTATGCACATACCCAATGTCCATAAAATCAATAAAAAGACACAAAACTATAATTTAAAAATAAAAAAATTCTATTTATCAGATAAAATAATGACTTATATTAACCTTTTTATTTACTTTGGATATTTTATACGGTTGCCTCCAAACAAACTTAGAGCTGTAAGATTTATCTCTCTTTTCCTGTGGATAGGTGGAGGTATGACAGTTCTTTGGATAATATAATTTTTCTGGTATCATTTTCTAGAAGTATAAAATTGGTTTTACTCATAAAAATTCATAAAAAACATAATGGACAATGCATTCTGTGAGTATGCAAGATAAGTGCCAATTTTTATATGGATTTTTTCTTGCTTCTATACTGAATACTAGCTGGGAATGATTATTGAAAAATTTATTACATATTTAGCATTATACGACTTAAAGTGTGCTAGATGCTAAATAATAAATACAAAGTTGTTTCCCCTCTTGGAGCTTACATTCTTGTGTGGAATCCAAGCTTTGAAAAAGCATTTACAAGTGTGCTGAATATTACCAAAGAGTAGTATACTACAAGTTGAATTAGGAAAAAGCAGAGGAATGGATCCTCAATGCGGCTTAAGGAGGAGAGACTGTACATCCAGCTTGCCTGGAACAGACCAATTTGTGCTCAATTTGTGTAATTATTAGTAATGTCCAATTTCACTCTCAAAATTGTCCCAGTTTAGATAAGAAATTATGCAGTCACCCTACTTAAGACTACCCTAATTATCATTTCTCTCATTGCATTTTTTTCGTTTGTTAAATACAAAATAAATTCAAAAACCAAACTTGTTATCTTCCAGTCAATTTCCACTTATAGCAAGCTTATAGGACAGAGGAGAACTGTCCCATAGGAGTTTCGAGGAACTGTTTCTTGTTGTTGTTAGGTGCTGTCAAGTTGTTCCGACTTGTAGCAACCCTTAGGCGCCACCGAACGAAACACTGCCTGGTCCTGCGCCATGCTCACAGTCGTTGTTATGCTCGAGGCCACTGTTGAAGCCACTGTGTCAATCCATCTGTTTTTCACTGATCTTGTACTTTACCAAGCACGATGTCCTTCTCCAGGGACTGATTCTTCCTGACAACCTGTACAAAGTATGTAAGACGTAGTGTTGCCATCCGTTCCTTCTAAGGAGCATTCTGGTTGTACTTCTTCCAAGACAGATTTGTTCGTTCTTTTGGCACTCCAATGGTATATTCACTATTCTTCACCAACACCACAATTCAAAGGCTCAATTCTTCTTTGGCCTTCCTTATTCATTGTCCAGCTTTCCCATGCATATGATGTGATTCAAGAAACCATGGCTTGGGTCAGGCTCACCTTAGTCTTCAAGGTGACATCTTTGCTTTTCAACACTTTAAAGATGTCTTTCACAGTAGATTTGCCCAATGCAATGCGTCTTTTGATTTTCCGACTGCTGCTTCCATGGGTGTTGATTGTGGCTCTAAGTAAAATGAAATCCTTGACAACTTCAATCTTTTCTCCATTTATCATGATGTTGCTTATTGGTCCAGTTGTGAGGTTTTCTGTTTTCCTTATGTTGAGATGTAATCCATACTGAAGGCTCTGGTCTTTGATCTTCAGCAGTGCTTCAAGTCCTCTTCACTTTCAGCAACAAGATTGTGTCATCTGCATATCACAGGTTGTTAATGAGTCTTCCTCCATTCCTGATGCACCTGTCTTTTTCATATAGTCCAGCTTCTCAGATTATTTGCTCAGCAAGGAGCTGCTAGTTGATTCGAACTACTGACCTTTTGGTTAGCAGCTGAGCTCTTAACCTAACCACTGGACCACCAGCACTCCTTTGTTAAATAACAAATATTAAAAAAAAAAAAAAAAAAAAAAAAAAACCTTGTCTTTTCAAAAATTCACCAAAAAGAACATTGTTAACTGAAAAAAGCATTTGTTTTGTTTGTTTTTGTTATCAGACTGCACTACTAGAAGATAAGACTGTGGCAATCTTATGGAATTTAACATAAACTCATCTGGATGGGTGGTCAACTTAAATCTGTATGTAAATGTCCTTACCAAGCTTGGCAGGAAAAATAAAAATAACACTTAAAAATAAGTTGTGGGTCTTTTTTATAGAGTGAACGAACACTTGGCTGTGATTTACAAATTCCATGCTAGAAGACATTGTAATAGTATTTAATCTAGTAAAATTTTTTAACAGTCTACACCAATTACCATAGAATCAATGTTGACTCATGGTAACCCCATGTGTATCAGAATAGAACTATGCTCCATTAGGGTTTTCAAAGCACAGCAGGTGTGATTTAGATTGGACAACAAGTGGACACTCTTGACAGAATTTCATACTAGAATCAAAAAGAAATTACCAAGGGAGATTTGTAGAATCTTCTCCTATGTAGGTCTTTGCAAATAGATTACATTCTACAACTACTTTAAGGACCATGAAGTCTTGTAAGCAGGTCAAGGAGGTGAGCAGTGGGATGGTAAAATAACAACAAAAAAATCTCTTATTTTATTTTCGTTTGTTACTGTCAAGTCAATTCAACTCATATTGACCCTACGTGTGCAGAGTAGAATTGTTCCATAGGGTTTTCAAGGCTGTGACATTTTGGAAACAGATCATCAGGCCTATCTTTCAAAGTGCCTCTGTGTGGTTTCAAACCACCAACCATTCAGATAGTAATTGAGCACTTAACCTTTTGCACCATCCAGGAATTCCATTATTCTGTTTTAAGATAGTACAAGTTGTCCTGTCTTACTCATTCCGTTTCTCACATATATGACTTCATTTTTATTTTCCTATTATCTAATATAAATCAGCTGGAGTGACTTCAATGTAAACTGGCCATTTCTTTGTGCACAACTTTGCTACATGAAGTAAAAAGGCTTTACCACAATGGAAGATATAGAGGGAGATAAAGTGATGACAATTTTTGTGAATTAATTTATCGCATATATTTCTCTTAATACTAAAAAGTGCCACACATTTTCTATTCTGAATGTTATATTCAATAAGAATTATTTATTAATGCCTTACTATTGCTTTGTTTCTCCGTACTTGCCCCGAGAAAACCACATAAATCAAAAGATTCATTGCGCTGAAAAAATATTCTGCTATATTTTTGGAAACATATTTAAATGAATTGAGATTAAGATGCCACTATGAAAAGGCAAAAATAATAAAAAGGCTACTCTTTCTTCACTTCTACGTAAATCATCTAGGTTATGTTTTCCCAATGAATACAGTATGCCTAATAGGAAAAAAAAAAATTAAAATGATACCTTTGTAGCTAAATCAGGTATTTGTATTCTTCTTGCACTAGGTATTATGGTTGATTTATTTGCAAACTTTTCCTCCTATTAGTATAAGCCCTTTTACACTGTATTTGCTACTCCTTCTGTCAAGAGGTACAATCTATTTCTTCATCTCTTTTATATGGGCTAGACACGTGACACCCTTTGACTAATAATGACACATAAATGACATTTTGAAAGTGCTGAAGTTGAGTCCTCAGAAAGCCCAGTAGTTTTTTCTCTTTTCTTCTTGAAACACTGCCCTGAGGCCACTATGTAAAGAAGCCCAGTCCCTGGAAGATTTGACACCACATAAAAGTAAACTGATGTACCACAGTCCACATGCAGTACCCAACAGCCACGCAAGTGAGTAAAACCATCTAAGGCTATTCAGCCCCGCCAAGCTATTTTATGACAGCAGCCATCTTATGACAGAATGAATGACCTCCAGTGAAACAAACAGAAAAGCTGCTCATCCAACCAGAGTGCTTACCCACTGTATGATGAACAAATAAAATGGTGTTGTCTTGAGCCATGTTTTGGTGTGGTGTGTTATGTAGCTATAGACACTGTTGACAATATCTTGGACACTTTACTTGCACAATTTATGGTTTCAGGCAAAATAAGTTGTACCTAACATACAAAGATTTTACTCATGGGAAAGGAATAATCTATATTATATGTGTCTATTAAATGTATCATAACGAGTAAGGATTCCAGTTGGAGGCCAACTATCTCTGCTGGTAGAGTTGAAAGCGGGGAGACAGATTATAAATACAAATTCGGAAACAGCCATTGTGAGCCATCGCAGAACTGCTATTGTACATAAAAATCGAGATCAGTCAGAATATAGGCAAAATAATGTTCATAGAATGTAATGTGTTTCTTCTCCAAGGGACAGATTAGCAGTGTCAGAGGGCTGGGGACCATGCTTTCAGCGGACATCTGGGTCAATTGTCATAACAAAGTTTATTAAGAAAATGTTCTGCATCCTAATTTGGTGAGAGGCATCTGGGGTCTTAAAAGCTAGCAAGCGGCCATCTAAGATGCATCAATTGGTCCCAACCACCTGCAGTAAAGGAGAATGAAGAACATCAAAGACAAAAGGAAAGTATTAGCCCAAGAGACAGAAAAGGCCACATAAACCAGAGACTTCATCAGCCTGAGACCAGAAGGACTAGATGGTGTCTGGCTACCACCAACGACAGCCCTGACAGGGAACACAACAGAGAGTCCCTGATGGAGCAGGAGAAAGATGGGGTGCAGAATTCAAATTCTAAAAAGACCAGACTTAATGGTCTGACTGAGACTGGAGGAACCCTGGAAAGCATGACCCCTGTATTCTCTATCAGCTCAGAACTAAAACAATTTCTGAGGCCAACTCTTTAGACAAAGATTGGACTGGACTGTGGGACTTAAAGTGATACTTGTGAAGAATGTGTTTCTTAGCTCAAGTAGATACATGAGACTACATGAGCAGCTTCTGTCCGGAGGTGAGATGGGAAGGCAGAGAAGGTTAGGAGCTGGTTGAATGGACATGGGAAATCAGGGGTGGAAAGGAGGAGTGTGCTGTCACAGTATAGGGAGAGCAATTAGGGTCCCATAATGATATATATATATATATATATATATATATATATATATATATATATATATATATATATAAATTTTTGTATTGGAAACTAACTTGAAATGTAAACTTTCACTTAAACTATAACAATAAACAAAAAAAAAAAAAGAAGTGAGGACACAGAAAGACACAGAAAGAGAAGGCCATGTGAAGAGTGAGGCAGAGATTGGAGTTATGCTGCATGGAATGCCAGGAGCCACAAGAAACTAGAAGAGGCAAGGAAAGATTCTTCTCTATGGCCTTCAGAGAGAGCGTGACCCTGATGACACCTTGATTGTAGACTTTTAGCCTCCATAACTATGAGAGAATAAATTTCAGTTATTTAAAAAAAAAGTAATGTGTTTCTTACATATAATAAAACGAAAAGGTGGGGCATATTTTTTTTTTTTCATGAAACAGTAGTACACATATTGTTTTATGATATTGATTAACAACCCCACAGCATGTCAACCCTCTAACTTCTCAACCTTTTTTCTTTTGGGTGAAAATATACTTAGCCAAAGACACACCATTTCAAAAATTTCTACATACACAGTTCAGTAACATTGACTACACCCTTCAAATTGTGCTGCTATTCTAACTTTAGATGAAGGCTTACAGAACAAAATAGTTTCTCATTAAACAGATAGTACACGTGTTGTCCTATGACAGTGGTTAACAACCTCACAACACATCAACACTATCCTTACTCAACCTCGGGTTCCTGATCACCGGCTTTCCTGTCCCCTTCTGCCTTCTGGACCTTGACCCTGGACTGCTGTGCCTCATTAGTCCCATTTGGTTTTATGGGGCTGTCCACTACCCTGTTGAACGGTGAACCTCGGAAATGACTTCACCACTGAGCTAAAAGCGTGTCAGGGGCCATACTCTTGGGGTTTCTCCAGTCTCCTTTAGGTCAGTAAATCTGGTCTTTTTTTTGTGAGTTAGAATTATGTTCTACATCCTTCTCCAGCTCTGTCCAGAACCCTCTGTTGTGATCTTGGTCAGAGCAGTCAGTGGTGGTAGCCGGGCACCATCTAGCTGTACTGGACTCAGTCTGGTGGAGGCCTTGGTAGCTGTGGTCCATTAGTCCTTCAGACTAATCTTTTCCTTCTATCCTGTTCTCTTCATTCTCCCTTGCTCCCGAAAGGATGAGACCAGTGGAGTATCTTAGATGGCTGCTCACAAACGCTACTCACCAAGGTAGAATGTAGAGCATTGTCTTTATAAACTGTGTTATGCCAACTGAGCTAGATGTTACCCAAGACTATGGTCCCCACAGCCCTCCACCCAGCAATTCAGTCCCTCAGGGAGTTTGAATGTGTCTATGGAGTTTCAATGACCTTTTCTTGTACAAGCTGTGCTGGTTTCCCCTGTATTGTGTACTGTCTCACCCTTCACCTAAGATACCACTTATCTATAGCCTATTTACTATTCCCCACCCCCAACCCCTCACATCCCTGGTAACCAATAAAGATTGTTAATTTTTGTGTGTGAACTTTCCATGGGTTTTTACAATACAGGTCTCATACAATATTTGTCCTTTGTGATTGGCTTATTTCACTCAGCATAATGTCCTCCAGTTTCCTCCATGTTATGTGATGCTTCACAGATTCATCATTGTTCTTTCTCGTTTCGTAGGACTCCATTGTGTGTACGTACCATAGTTTGTTTATCCATTCATCTGTTGGTAGGCAGCTAGGTTGTTTCCATCGTTTTGCTATTGTGAACAATGCCGCCATGAACATAGGTGTGCATATGTCTATTTGAGAGACGACTCTTATTTCTCTAGGATATATTCCTAGGAGTGGGATTGCTTGATCGAATGGTAAGTCTATTTCTAGCTTTCTGAGGAAGCGCCGTATCATTTTCTAAAATGGTTGTATCATTTTGCATCCCCACCAGCGGTGCATAAGAGTTCCAATCTCCCCACAGCCCCTCCAACATTTGCTATTTCCAGTGTTTTTGACTCGTGCCAGTAATGCCAGGGTGAGATGGTATCTCATTGTGGTTTTAATTTGCATTTCTCTCATAGCTAGTGATTTCGAGCATTTCCTCATGTATCTATTGGCCATTTGAATATCTTCTTTAGTGAAGTGTCTGTTCATTTCCTTTGCCCATTTTTAAATAGGATTCTTTGTCTTTTTCTTGTAGCAGTGTTGGGTTTTCTTGTAGATTATGACGATTAGACCTTTGTCTGACATGTACCGCCCAAAATATTTTTCCCAGTCTGTAGGTTCTCTTTTTACTCTTTTGGTGAAGTCTTTTGAAGAGCATAGGTGTTTGATTTTTAGAAGATCCCAGTTATCTAGCTTATCTTTTGGGTTTGTGCATTGATGGTTATTGTTTGTATCCTGTTAATGCCATGTATTAAGGCCTGAAGTGTTGGTCCTGTTTTTTCTCCTATGAACTTTATATGTTTATATGTTTATACTCAGGTCTTTGATCCATTTTGAAACAGTTTTTGTATATGGCGTGAGGTATGGGTCCCGTTTCATTTTTTGCAGATGAATATCCAGTTTTGCCAGTACCATTTGTTAAAAAGACTGTCTTTTCCCCATTTGATGGACTTTGGGCCCTTGTCGAAGATCAGGTGACCATAGGTGAATGGATTTACATCTGGGTTCTCAATTCTGTTCCATTGGTCATTGTATCTGTTGTTGTACCAGTACCAGACTGCTTTGACTACTGTAACTGTATAGCAGATTCTGAAGTCAGGTAGTGTGAGTCCTCCAGCTTTCTTCTTCTTCTTCAGTAGTGCTTTACTTATTTGGGGCTTCTTCCCTTTCCGTATAAAGTTAATGATTAGTTTCTTCATCTCTTTGAAGAATGTTGTTGGTATTTGGATCGGGATTGCATTGTATTTGTAAATTGCTTTGGGTAGAATAGTCATTTTCACAATGTTGAGTCTGCCTGTCCCTGAGCATGGTATGTTTTTCCATTTATGTAGATCCCTTTGGATTTCATGCAGAAGTGTTTTGTAGTTTTCTTTGTATAGGTCTTTTACATCCCTGGTCAGATTTATTCCTAAGTATTTTATCTTTTTAGGGGCGATTATAAATGGTATTGTTTTCCTGATTTCCTTTTCATCGTTCTCCTTATTGGTGTATAGGAATCCAACTGATTTTTGAATTTTTAGCTTGTATCCTGCTACTCTGCTGACTCTTTCTATTAGTTCCAGTAGATTTCTCGTGGAGTCTTTAGGGTTTTCTATGTATAGTATCATATCATCTGCATACTGGGAGAGTTTAACGTCTTCATTACCAATTTGGATGCCCTTTATTTCTTTTTCTTGCCTTATTGCTCTAGCTAGAACTTCCAGCACAATGTTAAATAGGGGTGGTGATAAAGGGCATCCTTGTCTTGTTCCTGTTGTCAAGGGGAATCTTTTCAGCCTCTCTCCATTAAGAATGATGTTGGCCATTGGTTTTGCATAGATGCCCTTTATTATGTTGAGAAATTTCCCTTCTATACCTATTTGACTGAGAGTTTTTATCAGGAATGGGTATTGGACTTTGTCAAATGCCTTTTCTGTGTCAGTTGAGATGATCATGTGATTCTTTTCTTTCTTTTTATTTATGTGGTGGATTACATTGATTGATTTCCTAATGGTGAACCATCCTTGCATACATCGTATGAATCCTACTTGGTTGTGGTGTATTATTTTTTTGATATGATGCTGAATTCTATTGTCTAGAATTTTTTTCAGAATTTTTGCATCTATATTCATGAGAAATATTGGTCTGTAATTTTCTTTTTTTGTGACGTCTTTGCCTGGTTTTGGTATCAACGTTATGTTGGCCTCATATAATGAGTTTGGAAGTTTTGCTTCTGTTTCTATGCTTTGAAATAGCTTGAGTAGTACTGGTACAAGCTCTTCTGTAAATGTTTTGTATAATTCTCCAGTGAAACCATCTGGGCCAGGGTTTTACTGGGTTGGGAGTTTTTTTTTTATTACCTTTTCAATCTCTTCTCTTGTTATGGGTCTGTTCAGATTTTCAACATCACTTTGTTGTAGTTTAGGTAAGTGGTGTGCTTCGAGAAATTTGTCCATTTCCTTGATGTTTTCCAATATGTTGCAGTATAGTTTTTATAATATTCTATTATAATCCTTTTTATTTCAGTTGGGTCTGTTGTAATGTCCCCCATTTCATTTCTTATTTGGGTTATCTGAGTCCTCTCCTGTTTTTCTTTTGCCAGTCTGGCCAGTGGTTTGTCGATTTTGTTGATTCTTTCAAAGAACCAACTTTTGGTTTTGTTGATTCTTTCTGTTGTTTTTCTGTTCTCTATTTCCTTTATTTCTGCTCTGATCTGCACTATTTCCTTTCTTCCGGTTGTTGTGGGCTTTTTTTTTTTTGCTGTTCTCTTTCAATTTGTATGAGTTCTATAGTTAATGTTTTGATTTTGTCCCTTTCTTCTTTTTTGATATGTGCATCTATTGCTATAAATTGTCCTCTGAGGACTGCCTTTGCTGTGTCTCATAGGTTTTGGTATGATGTGTTTTCATTCTCATTTGATTCTAGGAAGTTTTTGATTCCATCTCTGATTTCTTCTATTACCCAGTGATGGGTAAGCAGGGTATTAGTCAGTTTCCATGTAATTGATTTTTTTTCCTTGCTCTTTCTGTTGTTAATTTCTACCTTGATGGCATTGTGGTCAGAGAAAATACTTTGAATTATCTCAACGTTTTGGATATTGTTGAGGATTGCTCTGTGGCCTAAGATGTGCTCTATTCTAGAGAACATTCAATGTACTTTAGAAAAGAATGTTTACTTTGCAGAGGTTAGATGGGATGTTCTATATATGTCTACGAGGTCAAGTTGGCTGATTGTGCCCTTTAGGTCTTCTGTATCTTTTCTGAGTTTCTTCTTAGTTGTTCTGTCCTTTACTGACAGTGGTGCATTGAAGTCTCCTACTATTATTGTGGAACCATCAATTTCTCTTTTCAGTGTTGTTAGAGTTTGTTTTATGTATTTTGGAGCCCTGTCATTGGGTGCGTAGATGTTTATTATGGTTATGTCTTCATGATGGATCATCCCCTTAATCATTATATAGGGTCCTTCTTTGTCATTTATGGTGGATTTTGTTTTAAAATCTATTTTGTCTGAGATTAGTATTGCCATTCCCGCTCTTTTTTGGCAGTTGTTAGCTTGATATATTTTTTTCCAACCTTTGACTTTTAATAAATTCACATCTTTGTTTCTAAGGTGTGTCTCTTGTAGACAGCATATTGATGGATCCTGTTTCCTTATCCATTGTGTCACTCTCCGTCTCTTTATGGGTGCATTGAGTCCATTTACATTCAGTATAATTATTGATAGATGTGACTTTGTTGCTGTCATTTTGTAGTGCTTTTTTTTGTGGTACTGACGTTTTCTTTGTTCGTCTTAGTCTCCTGTGTGGAGTTACTTTTGTTTGTGGATTTTTTTTTTATTTCTTTTGCTTTTGTAGGTTTTGTTTTTGCAGAGACTTTAATTTTTTCCTCTTTATTTTTATGTGTATTTTTGTTAACTTTGTTTGTGGTTACTATGAATTTTACCTTTGTCTTTCTAGGTTTGAAGCAGTCTATTATTACTTGGTATCGCCTTGCCTTCCTCTCCATTAGAAGGTTCTATACCTATGCAGTTTATTCTGTCTTTTATTGTTTTAATTTGTTGTCATTTACTGATTAACTGCTCTGATTCCCTGTTGTATTTCTTTTGGTTTTGGATAGTCCCTGAGAGTTCATTTCCTAGATTGGTATCTGTCTGTTAAGATCCTGTGTCTTAGATTATGTCTGTGAGCTGAAGTTGTTTGTTGTCAGATTGAAGAACTCCCTTTAATAATCCTTGTAAGTTTGGTTTGACTTTTAGATATTCCCTTAATTTCTGTTTATCTGGAAATGACCTAATTTCACCATCGTATTTGGACGAGAGTTTTGCTGGATATATTATTCTTGGCAGGCTTTTCTTTTCCTTCAAGATTTTATATATGTCATCTCATTGCCTTCTTGCCTGCATGGTTTCTGCTGAATAATTTGAGCTTAGTCTTATTGTTTCTCCTCTGTATGTGGCTTCTTGTTTTTCATGAGCTTCTCTCAGGATTCTTTCTTTTTGGTTTTGGGGAGCATGATTATGGTATGCCTTGGTGATTTTATTTTGGGGTCTATCCTATATGGGGTTCGTTGAGCTTCTTGGATGGCCAGATTTTCATCTTTCATGGTATTGGGGAAGTTTTCTGTCAGCAGTTCTTCAATGATCCTCTCTGTTTTATGTTTTCTCCCCCTGTTCTGGAACTCTGATCACTCGAAAATGTTTGCTTTTGATTGTATCCCACATAACTTTCAGGGTCTCTTCGTTTTTCTTTGTTCTTTTTTCTGAGTTTTCCTGAAACAGAGTTGTATCCAAGTGTTTGTCTTCAATTCCACTGATCCTGTCTTCACCATTTAAAATCTGCTTCTCAGGACTTCTGTGACACCGTCCATTTCTGAAATCTTGTTGTTTATCTTTTGGATTTCTAACTGTTGTTTTTGTATAATTTCTAGTTCTTAATTTATTTCGGCATTTTGTTCCTGCATTATTTTTCTGAATTCTTCCAATTTTTTGTCCGTATTTTCCATGAATTTATCTATTTTTTTCTTCATTTTTGTCTGCTTTCTGCTTCAGCTATTGGAGAATTCTGAGTATTAGAGAATTTCAATTCCCTATCAGGTAGTTCTAGTGCCTTTTCTTCCACTGGAGAGTCAACTGGTGTTTTATTTTGGACACCTACTGGAACCATCATGTCCTGTTTTTGTAAAGGTTTTGATACTTTCTGCTGTCTTCGGGGCATTCAGTAGTTATTTTTCTCGTTTATTGATTGTAGATTTGTTTGTTTCATCCCTTTTTTAAAAAAAAAATTTGACTATGTCTGAGTAGGTGGACTGTGTGTTCTTTGTTGTTTGTTCGTCTGTGGGGACAATACTTTTCGTCTCCTTCTCCAATTGATAGAGTCAGTCACTCAGATATGGTACGGTAGGGCAGGTCTAGCTGAAGAGGAGTTACTGGGATGGGTTGTTTGTGGCACTTATTACAGCCACCAGAGCGGGTGGGTTATTAGTGCATGGCAGGTTCCGGTAGGACATACCCGTGCTGCTTGGTGGTGTGATGTCAAGCGCATGGTGCAGGTAGGCAGGATGCAGTGGGGAGATTGTTATGTGTGGAGCTAAGATGTTTCTGGGAGACAGTAGACAGAAACAGGAACCAAAATCTTACAAACTAACAAAAAAAAAAAAAATGCTAGGGGAGCTTGCCGTTGGAGTGGAGAGATGATAGAGTATGAAATGGAGAAAAATAGAAAGGGGAAGAGGAAGAAAAGAATGAATAAATAAAAATCAGAAAGGTTAAAGAACCACAAAGTTCCCAGGGATCCCACCAGTGCAGCTATGCGGTCTGGAGAAGTCGCTTTCTGGTGTTGTAGTACAGCCTGGCTAGAAGGCATAAAGGTATTCAATGCCTGGTATTCAGGGAACAGAAAGAGAAGGAAGATATTGAGAGACAAGAAACTGAGCAATGAAGAAAGACAAAAAGGGAAAAAGATGTAAAAAAAAAAATTAAAAGAAAAAAGCAAGAAAGGCCCCCACAAAAAACAGAAAAAAAAAAACAAAAACAAGAAATAAAAGCCCTCAGGGATCCCTCTGCACGTCTGTGCAAGCCGAGTGGGAAGTCTCTTTGCCACGTAGCACCACCTGGCCAGAAAGGGCTCCGAACTCAAGAAAAGGAAAAGAAAACAAACAAACAATTCTGAACAAACGAACCAACAAAATCCCTGGGATCCCACTAGCATGGGAGCCCAGACCTGGCAGCAACTCCACACATAAACGGAGTTCCACAGCCCCTCAGGAAGAAGCAAAGATGGCGCAAGGAGCCAGGTATTTTAGCAAAAGGAGGGGGAGGTGGTGAGAGGTAGGGAAGAAATCAAAAGAAGCAGGAAAAAAAAGCAATACTAACAACCAACAAATGGCACTCAGAGAGCCAGCTAGTGCGGGCTGGTGTTTCTCAGACAAGAGACTGTGTCCACAGGAAGCAGAGGGGGCTGAGTGTGGGTGCAGAAGGGTAGGGAGTGGGAAAGCTTATATCACAAATTACCGGAGCTTTGCAGCCCCTCAGGAAGAAGCAAAAATGGCACACGGAGCCAGGTATTTGAGCGAAAGGAGAGGGAGGTGGTGAGAGGTAAGGAAGAAATCAAAAGAAGTGGAAAAAAGCAACACCAGCAGCCAACAAATGGCACTCAGAGAGCCGGCCCCTTCGGGTGTGTGGAATTCAAGCAGCTGGTGTTTTCCCGGTCAAGAGATTGTGGCCGCGGAAGCAGAGGAGGCCGAGTCGGGTGAAGAAGGGTGGGGTGTGGAAAAGCGTATGTTGCAAATTACCAGTTGTTTTGTCTCCTGCTGGATGCTCCGTGAGGCTACTTTCTCTTACCCCGTGTTTGCGATTGTTGTATTCTCTGTTTTGCTTAGTTTTTCAGATCTTTGCTGTGGAGGGATGGCATGGTGCTTCTGCCTAGAGTGCCATTCTGCCGGAACTCCCAGCATATCTTTTTGGAGACACAATCCAATCCCTAACAGAGAAGTTTTATTGATGGTATTATCTTGATTTTCTTAATTTTCAAATTTTAGCTGGGAGAATATGGTAATCCAGAGTGGTTGAAGAGTTGGTTGAGTAATGTTTAAAAATGACTAAATTCCAGAATTGAGTTTGATTGTCAGTAGACAGGGAAGATATTGTTTGGAGACAACCAGTTTACATCCATGTGGTAGATAGCATAATAAACCTGTAGAAAAACCAACATTAAATGTGCACACATCTCATACATCTCTTTTCTATAAACAAAATCCAAACTCATTGCTATCGATTTGATACCAACTCATGGTGACTCCATGTGTTACATAGTAGTACTATTCCATAGGTTTTATTGGCTATAATTTTAATGGAAACAGATTGCCAGGCTTTCCTTCTATGTTAACTAGGTGGATTGGAGCCATCAACTGTTAGGTTGGTAGTAGAGTGCAAACTGTTTACACCACCAATTACAATATCCCACTCAAATGCCAATTATTCACAGTTCTTCTTGCATGCTTGCATCTTTGAAGGATTTTCCCCCTGGCATATCCTTTTGAAGAATTTAGAGCACCTGTATATCTAGATTCACAATGACTTCTTTCTATGGATTCAGCCAGTATCTTAACAAAGCTCTATATGAGAATACAATAGTTCCAGCAATAAGATTATTAGTGTATCTCCAATTTATCAATCTATCCTTTATGCTATATGAATTTCTGTGAATTAAAATTGTAACAACCAGACTTTTCAGGCAAAGACTTATTTGCATGAGGGCGATATTTGCACCGGGAGGTTCAGTGTTCTGCCAGTAATGATACTATCTTCTATGTTCCTTGGCCAAGTGGTAACTTATTTGTTACTTATGCAGCTGTAGCACACTTGGTGGACCTTAGATACAGTAAAGAACGTTTATGTTAGTTTTTATATTTCTAAACATTCTTTGCATTATAAACAATCACCCAAGAAAAAAGCAGGATAAAAAGTAATGTTCCAGGTATAATATTGTGTCTATTAGAAAACTGACAATGAAAAAAATTGTGAGTGAATTTTCCTGGATAATTCCCACACAATATGAAAACTGTTTGACTCCACAGATAAAGGGATTGGTATTTTGTTCTATCATTTTTTTTCTGGCAGGAAGCAAGTACAGCTCAGAAGGGATTGCATGCAACTTTGATTAGCACACTCAGGGAAAACCAATCTTTTAACATTTTGTGTTAAACATCCTTTTCCATACTTTATTATATTTGGATCCTTTTTTCATACGGTCATCTTTAAATCCCCAGGCTACCACAGGACATTCAGTTTAGTCATTTATAATGTGTGCTTTCTAAAACTTATTTATTTTATTATTTATTGCTGCATAAAATCCACCACAAAACTCCATGACTTCAAACAACAATAATATATTGTTGCTCATACATCTGTAGATCAGCTTCATATCAGCTGATTACCCTGAACCTCAGCTGAGCAGTCTGTTCATATGGCTGGATTTGCTCACCACTCTGCCAGTCAGCTGGGGTCAGCTGATCCAGTGTGTGCTAGATCCTACTTTCCTCCTGAGGTCACAGGGCTAGCCAGGCAGATTCTTCTCATGGAGCTGGGGCAAGAGGGCAACTAGAACATGTGAGGTCTCTTTTAGACCTAAGCTCAGAACTGGCATCCTGTCACTTCCTTCCATATAGCACTGGTCAAAACAAGTCACCTGGCCACGCCCAAAGTCAAGTGTCAGATATGTACACCGACTTTTAGGAGAGGGGCCACACAATCACATGCTAAGAAGCTTGGATACTAGCAGCGGAGAACAATTAGTGCCAACAATAAAATCTTCCACAGAACTCAATTGGTTCATTTTTCCAGTTTTAACCTTCTCTTCCAGCTGCCTCGGTCTCCATGCAGAAAGGGTAAAGAAAAAGAAGAGAAAATATACATACCTATCATCTCTGTCTCAGCCTCTCTTTCTCTGTCACACACACACACAATGTTTTACTAGTTAACTATGGAGGATTGTTCTATGTATTTTGCTGAGGAGGTTTATGAAGAGTGGATATTAATGTTAAAAAAAAAGAATGGATATTAAATTTTGTTAAATGCTTGAGATATATTAGGATTATCTTTTCATTCATTTATTCAACAAATATTTACTGAGGACATACTAAGTGTCACTTGTGTATCTCAACATTGCATTTAAACCTCTGTGTGTATGGAAGGGAGAGTGAGGGGAGGCAAAATCCCTTACCTTCATGGACCTTACATTCTCTTGTGGTGAGGAAGACCGTAAAATGATAAATAAATAAAATACGTAGCTTGGTGACTGGTGTTAACGCCTATGGAGAAAAATAAATCAGGAAAATGGGATGTGAGTTTAAAAGGAGAGAGGGTAGCAAATTAAAGTAAAGTTTCCAGGGCAATCTCACTGAAAAGTAAATGGGTAAAAATCTCTAAAGGAAGCAATCTTTTTTTTTTCTGTGGGGGAGGGAATATACTGATTTCTGATATTATTTCAAGAGTTTGTGGTGTATTATTATTTCATTTTTAAATATGTATGTGACATATATATTTAAAAACACAGTTGATGTACTTTTTGTTTTTGTGTTATCGTATATGTTAATATTATTTACCGATAATAATAAATAATATATATTTTATGTATTTAATTACTCATATACATTTAAATAAATATATAATATATAAATTTATATAAATATATATATCATAGACACAAATGCATATATTGTATGTACACATATATGTACAAAATCAACCATTTATTCCTGGTTTTTAAATTTATTTTCAAAGGGTTTTGCAGAATGCTGTACTGTGATTATTAAAACCTCCTGGTATAGAAAAATCATTAGTCTTAAATCAGGAGATAAACACTTTTCCTTTCTATGTCACACATTGAATGATATTTTGGTTTTTTTTTTTAATAAATAAAAAGTTCAGAACCTCAAGCATAAACATCATTCAGAAGGTTCTTTTTTAAACTGTCTTTATGTGATACAACATAATATCAAATGAGCATATGTGATTTTGAAATTATTCCAGGAGGGATCAGTCCTTGGAGAAGGACATCATGCTTGGTAAGATGGAGGGCCAGAGGAAAATAGGAAGACCCTCAACAAGACAGACTGACACAGTGGCTACAACAATGGGCTCAAGCAGAACAAGAATTGCGGGGATGGTGCAGGACCAGGCAATGTATTGTTCTGTTGTATGTAGGGACACTATGAGTTGGAACCAATCGATGGCACCTAACAACAAATTTTGGAATAAATAATAGCTGTTATCACTGAGTTTTTCAGATATTAGCTATTAGCTATTAGCTGTAACATCTTTTTATAATGTGTGCCTTCTACATTTATTTGCCAGCTGAGCCCCTCCTCCCAAGTGTGAGGTTGGCAAGCAACATAGAAGGTGCTTGTTATTTGCATGAAAATACAGTAGTTTTCTCAGCCTTTTGAAGATAAGATCTCTCCTTGAACTCTTTTAAATGTTTGAGTGGAAATGGAAACTCAAATTTTCACTTGTTTAATTCTACTTACTTAGAATAGTGAAAAAGAGATGCCCCTACAGTTAAACTCCATGCACAAGTACCTGGTTACTAATACTTTTTGAATGCACTTTGCCTCCCTCTTTTATATCCATGAATATTAAAAGTAAAGACATCCAATCACATATTTTTCCTTTCTCATTTTTGTTCTTAAGATTATGGCTACCACTATCCTCTGACTGAGAGTAATGTTACAGATTTGAAGGCTTAAAAAATTCTCATAACATTGTCCAATATATAAATGCCATAGAAACATAGTTTGTGTAAATATATGCTATATACATCCAAAGTGCCTTATTAATACTCTTTTTTTCTTTTCTAAGTAGGGATAAAAATTTAAATGAAATGACTTGAAAAATTAATATATGGGAAGAAGAAAGGAACATAAGCACAGATGACTCTCTTAGGTTGAAATTTTTGCAATGGACCACAGAGAATTAGAAACTTCCTAGAGGGAGATGCTGGGACAAAATGAGCTTTTAGCATGGAATTTTTTTGAGTTTGTACATTATATAGGACAGTGAAAACTACTGAAATACTTCAGTTGATGCAGGTAGATAACAACTAGTGCATAAAGAAAAGTCGTTTGATTGAAGTAGGGATATTTTTTCAATATTCCAGATAAAAATGTATTAGGTCAAGAAAAATTCCTTAAGCTCTGTATAGTTATAGTCAGCATGAACCCTATTTACCTCGGATAGCTAATTGCATGTAAAACATTATATTTCTTTTATGTATTTTAAGTAAGAATATACATTTAGATTTGCTTTGAATAAAAAAAAAAAAGGCTTTATGAGAATGATAACTTAAACTTATCCTATTTGTTCCCCTCTTGGAATTTGGAGAATAGGTTAGTTGGAAAACATAAACCTCCTTAAACTTTTACTTACTTCAGAAGTAGATAATTGATTTTGATTTTTCACAAAGATGAAGAATTGAGTGAGAATCAAAGAGACATTTGTGTGTGTGTGTATGTGTGTGTGTAAAAGATAGCTCCAATATAACCTCACATGGCATAAAATATGTCTGGGTAGAAATTGGAAATTTAAGAATATGGCATGAAGTTTCATTATGGAGGCGTAGAACATTGTTGTGATGGGGAGTGAGTTTGTCTATATACTCTTTTAATATTATTTTTAAAACAAGTAGTAACACAAATATGTACAAAGAATGTGAAAAATTGAAAATTATTTTGTTATGGGAGAGTAGTTACGGATAGTTATATTTTGTAATTATTGTGTTACAATCTTAACTTTAAATTTCAAAAAATAGAAACTGTTTACAATTCATGAGTGACTTGAAATCGTTGGGTGACACTAAGTTTAAATCAGGATGGGAAAATGTATTTTTCTTGAAATGTACCTTAAAGATATTTTAGAGGGAGCCAAGGGAGCAATGTCTGTCATTATCACTCAGTGCGCTTTAGGAGAGAGGAGAAATGAGCACAAATCTAACCCTAAGGCAAGAGTAAGCTCTGTGACTTTTCTGGCCCAGAGAAACAAAGGAACCATGGATCAATTCACTAACTATGGTGCAAAGTCTCCTAGACTTTCAGAAAATGCTACAGATTGCTTTGACTTTGTTTTTAAAAGATCAGGTATGCTTCACTCCAAAACATCTGGAGGTTACAATTGTAATAATCAAGTAATTTTTTTTTCAGGTCATTCTTCCTTTGCCTGTTTTCAAGGTTTGATAGCTCCCTAGTTTCCATCCCCACTGCCTTAAAGACAAAGCACCCTGGCTGCATATAATGTGGGGAATGTTGGCTGCATACACACGGAGAAAAAGAAAATGAACACTTAAGGGCATATAGAACTTGCATAGAATGAACCAAATAAAGATGCAGGTTAGTAGTGATGCATGCTAGTGATGTACTTCGTTTCTATTTACTTTTCCACATAAACACTGGAAGTAATAACAGGCACCAAACTAACTGGATATATTCACACCAAACTTGACACAATGTTAGTAGCTTAATAAATATACAGATTAGAAAGTGATACAAATCAATAAGTAAGACTATCTACAATCGATAACTGGTGAACTACATAAACAATTTACAAAATATATTCTAAATAAACACACCTATGAAAAGATGTTTTAATATTTCAGAAGACAATGTCCTTTTATATTTAATTCCATCTTCTTCTTCAAATACACAGAAAAAAGCCATAAATTCCACAGAGATGATAAAAGAAAACACACACTCACAAAGCAAGAGAACAGAGAAATTAAGAATAATGCCTCTATAAACTAGAAATCTTCTAAAAATTCAAAGTAAAGAGCCTGCACAAATTTTGCTAGCATTCCAGATTTCTGGTTAGGAAATGAGCAGAGAGGTGAGGATTTCACATCTTCAGAATAACTGGGAAAAATATCACTAAACTAATGTGTGAACAAACACCAGATTCACTTCTGAAAATCAGGATGGGACACGTCTATCCTAGCTGTTCATTTTATCTGTGTCCATAACTTTGTTAGGCTAATACTCAGGAATGGAGAGGGAGTACACTCAGGATCACAGCCAGTAACATATCCAAACCACCAGTTAGATCAGTACAGTATCCTCAAATTTAACATCACCCAGTATGATTGAGCTGTCAAGATACGAACTACTTCTGAACAAAGGGCTTTGGTATCTGGAGGAAGCAACCACGAAACCAACTTAAGAGGGAAGTGAGCGAAAACAGAGAGAGAATATTTTCACCACTTATGGACTCAGCATGTACCTAAAATTGGAATTTCAGAGCACTTGAAGGAAAGAAAGTGTGTGTTGGCAGAAATGTCTGCCCTTCCAATAAATCTCTCTCTCTCTCTGTTTCCCCCGTTGTAAAACATATGACTGTGACTAGAAAGCAGTATCTCAGCCAGGATTTACCATCCCAGACATCCTTGTGTGTATGTGTGGCTCTATGATTGATTTTTCCGTTGGAACGTGAAGAGATCTCTTTCATGGAGATCCATCAAAAACTCTGGATGCTGAAGTTCAGATGAGCTTCCCTTGTTTGCAATACTCCTTGACTATTGTCACACAGTCATACCAGGAGAGTAACATGTTCTGAGGACAACAGAAGCTACCAGACTGGAACCCTCTCAGACTTTACCCTATGTAAAGCTTCTCTTGGCTGATTTAAAGATTCTTTTCATGTAATAAATATAATAGATTTCAATGAGTTTTGTGAATTTTTCAAGTGAATTATCAAACCTGAGTGATTTTATGTGGTATTACAGGGACTACTCCCTATAACTTTTTAGTTGGACCCTAAATCTTTGCAGTTGATGTAGGAAGTCTTAGGCAAACTTGGAAATCTGGAGGACTGTGCCCTTAACTTCATGTTTTGCTAACTCCAGGTATAGAGGAAATCTCAAAGTATACTTTAATGATGCATATTATAGATAAAGGAATGGCAATGAGACTGAAAGCTGTCTTCTCAGCAACAAAAGGCAAGGGATAACAATGGAATAATGCCCTAAGAGAGTTATAGGAAAAGCAACTGCCATCCTAGAAATCTATATTAAGCCCAACTATAATCCAAAGTTTTTTGTGATTTGAGGATATTCCACTTGTACAAAATCCGTATTTTACTACCCAAGGAAACTTTGTTAAAGAATTAGCAACAAAAATGATGTATTAGTAACAAAAATACCAACTCTGAGTATTATTAAAATATATTGGGTTAAATATTTAAATGTTATCCATAAACATTATAGATAATATGTTACATTCTAAAAAGTGAAAATAATTTTCTACCCAATAATATTAAGAATAACCGAAATCAGATGTCTAATTAATAGTTATAAATGTTAAATTCATTTTTATAAAATAGAGGTAGAGAAATATGGACTAATTCTAATGTGATGGTATTTGGTGCCAATCAGATTGATAAAAACTAATTTAAATCCTTAATAAAACTGGAATGGGTACATAGAAGCAAACAACTCAAAGATTACTGACATAATTGTAAATTGAAACTATCTTTACAAAAATGATTTTTATTTTCCTAGAAGAATTTGACAAGATATATCATGATTCTGAAAATCAGCATACACGTTTGATTCAATAATCCTGTTCTGTCAGCCTGAAGTTTAAAAATACAGTACTGTTTGAGGAAAAAAAATCAAGTATAGATATTTATATTTATTTCAGTCTTTCTTAAAGGGGCAAAAATTTTGATTAATTTTCTGAATTTAAGAATGTGTGTGTGCCTAATTATATCACTATATAATAGTATGTAATTCAGCTATTGAAATAGCTTAGTGATATGAGAATTGGTTATAATGATGCAAATGTATACATACATATAAAACAGGAATGTGGATTTTATAGTATTTTATAAAACTTCTATATCATGAATATAATCACTCCACTCCAATTACTTGTAGAATATAAATTTATGATTAAGACAACATTATTTTTCAAAATAAATGGGAACATATAATATATCCACTACCATCAAGTTGAGTCCTACTCATAATGACCCTATAGGACAGAGCAGAACTGCCTCATAGGGTTTCCAAGGCTGTAAATATTTACAGAAGCTGACTTATGCCACATCCTTCTCCCGCACAGGGCTGGTGGGTTCAAACTGCCAACCTTTCCATTAGCAGCCAAGCTTTTAACCACTGCACCACCAGGGCTCCTTAAAATATAGCATAAATATGATATATTCAAATATTGTTAAGATTCAGTATACTTTCCTAGGGAATACAGAAATCATCATGAAGTGAGCCCTGGTGGTGCATGGTTAAGAGTTCAGGCTGCTAACCAAAAGGTCAGCAGTTCAAATCCACCAGCTGCTCTTTAGAAACCTATGGCTCAGTTCTACTCTGTCCTATAGGGTCACTTCAGAATTGACTGGATGGTAACGGGTTTGTTTTTTGTTTTGTTTTTTTGGTTAGCTTGATATGAACCAATCCCCTTCTTCCTCAATACACTACCTGGGCAAATGTCCTCTCATGTGGTTATTGTTGTTAGGTGATGTTGAGCCAGTTCTGACTCATAGTGACTCTATGTACAATAGAACTAAATACTTCCCAAGCAGGTACCATCCTCACAATTATTATGGTTGAGCCCATTGTTGCAGCCACTGTGTCAGTCCATCTCCGTGAGGGTCTTCCTTTTTTTCAATGACCCTCTGATTTGCCATGCATGATGTCCTTCTCCAGGGACTGGTCCCTCCTGATAGCAAGTCCAAATTTTGTGACGTGAAGTCTTGCCATCCTTGCTTATAAGTAGCATTCTGGCTGTACTTCTTCCAAGAGAGATTTGTCTGTTCTTTTGACAGTCCATGGTATAGTCAAATGTATCAACTCTTCTTTGGTCTTCCTTATTCATTGTCCAGCTTTCTCACGTATATGAGGCAATTGAAAACACATGGCTTGGGTCAGGCCCATCATAGTCTTTAAGTCTTTTTGATTTTTAACACTTTAAAAAGGACTTTTGCAGCAGATTTGCCCAGTGCAATGCTTGACTTGCTTCTTGACTGCTGCTTCCATGGGTGTTGAATGTGGATCCAAGTAAAATGAAATCTTTGAAATCAATCTTTTCTCTGTTTATCATGACATTGCTTACTGGTCCAGCTGTGAGAATTTCTGTTTTCTTTACGTTAAGTTGTTATCCATACTGAAGGCTGCAGTCTTTGATCATCAATAAGTACTTCAAGTCCTCTTCATTTTCAGCAAGCAAAGTTGTGTCATCTGCATATTGAAGATTGTTTATGAGTCTTCCTCTGATGCTGATGCCACATTCTTCTTCATATAGTCCAGCTTCTCGGATTATTTGCTCAGTATACAGATTGAATAAAATGGTGAAAGGATACAACCCTGACACATGCCTTTCCTGATTTTAAACCATAAAATATCCCCTTGTTCTGTTTGAGGGACTGCCTCTGGTCTATGTACAGGTTCCTCTTGAGCACAATTAAGTGTTCTGGAATTCCCATTCTTGGCTATGTTATCCATAATTTGTTATGATCCACACAGTCAAATGCCTTTGCATAGTCAATAAAATAGAGGTAAACATCTTTCTGGTATTCTCTGCTTTCAGCCATGATCTATCTGATATCAGAAATGATATCCCTCATTCCATGTCTTCTTCTGAATCCAGCTTGAATTTCTGGCAGTTTTCTGTCTATATGCTGTTGCAACTGATTTCATATGACCTTTAGCAAAATTTTACTTGCATGTGGTATTAATGATATTGTTTGATAATTTCCACATTCTGTGGGATCACCTTTCTTTGGAATGGGCACAGATATGAATCTCTTCCAGTTGGTTGGCCAGGTAGCTGTCTTCCAAATTTCTTGGCATAGACAAGTGTGCTCTTCCAAGGCTGCATCCATTGGTGGAAACATCTCTATTGGTATTCCGTCAATTCCAAGAACCTTTTTTTTTGATGAAACCTTCAGTTCAGCTTGGACTTCTTCCTTTAATACCATCGGTTCTTGATCCTATGCTACCTACTGAAATAGTCAAATATGGAGCAATTATTTTTGGTACAACAACTCTGTGTATTCCTTCCATCTCCTTTTGATGCTTTCTGTGTAGTTTAATATTTTCCCCTTAGAATCCTTCAGTATTGCAACTCAAAGCTTGAATTTTCTCTTCAGATCTTTCAGCTTGTGAAACGTCAAGGGTGTTCTCCTCTTTTGGTTTTCTAATTCTAGACTTTTGCACATATCATTATAATACCTTACTTTGTCTTCTCGAGCTTCACTTTGAAATCTTCTGTTCAGCTCTTTTACTTCATCATTTCTTCCTTTTGCTTTAGCTACTCTACTCTCAAGAGCTATTTTCAGAGTCTCTTCTGACATCCATTTTGGTCTTTTCTTTCATTCCTGTCTTTTTAATGACCTCTTGCTTTCTTCATGTATGATGTCCTTCCACAACTCACCTGGTCTTCCAACATTAGTGTTTAAGGAGTCAAACCTATTCTTTAGGTGGTCTCTAAATTCAGGTACAATATCCCCAAGGTCATACTTTGGCTCTCGTGGACTTGTTCTAATTTTCTTCAGCTATCATATAGTATACTATGCCGGGAATTACAAATTGAAGAGGAATGGCATCACATTCATTGTAAAAAAGAACATTTCAAAATCCATCCTGAAGTACAACCTTGTCAGTGATAGGATAATAACCATAGGTCTTCAAGGAAGACCAGATAATACAATTATTACTCAAATTTACTCACCAACCACTAATGCCAAAGATGAGGAAATTGAGGTTCTTTACTAACTTCTGCAGTCTGAAATTCATCAAACATGCAATTAACATGCATTGATAATTACTGATGATTGAAATGTGGAAGTTGGAAACAAAGAAGGATTAGTAGTTGGAAAATATGGCCTTGGTGGTAGAGAGGACACCAGAGATCACATGATAAAATTTTACAAGACCAACGACTGCTTCATTACAAATACCTTTTTTCACCAACGTAAATGGCGACTAAACACATGGACCTCACCAGATGGAACACACAGGAATCAAATTGGAGACGATGGAGAAGCTCAATATCATCCATAAGAACAAGGCCAGGAGCCTACTGTGGAACAGACCATCAATTGCTCATACGCAAGTTCAAGTTGAAGCTAAAGAAAATTAGGACAAGTTAAAAAGAGCCAATGTATGACCTTTAGCCCCCATATAGACATCATTTATTTAAATGAGACTGGGAATATAGATGTTGCTGGTTATTTTTCTAATTATACTTTGACTCAGTAAGTCAGTATGCATTTTATTAATACAGAAAATATGAAAAACATATACAATAGACTTGCACTGGAATTTCTTACCTTTTACCCTGGCAGTGACAGCTAAGACTGTCACTGGATGGTCTGCAGGTAGCTATCTCTGCTTATAAATCAGTAGCCAGTGATTGATAAAAATACCATGTTACTTGTCCTAAAGCTATTAGTTTCTTAAACGAATAAGTATCACATCTTTGGACACATGTTGAAAGGCTAATGAATTATATCAAAAGTACAAGCAAGTCATTCATTCCATTAGTTCACATATCAACAAAAATTTTACATTTTGGTTTGAACATTCAGATGATTTTTAAGCTTAAATATTACTAGTAAAGAATAATTTCTTCTAAAACTAGAAATGTTGGCTATTATTTTTAAGTTTTTGCATTTATGTGTATTCACACATAAATATTTTAACATATGAATGTTTCAGCAAAATATTTATATTTACCCTAGTGTTAGTTTCATCTGATACATAACATAACCTATTGCTTCTGCGCTCCCTATTCAGGATTATACCTTCGTGTGTCTTTGGTTTCTCTGTGTTCAGGAACATACCTACATCTATTTTGGACAATTTGCATGAGATTTTCCTCATCTTCAGGGTATACCCAATTAAATATCTTGACTATGGCTACAAAGATGCAGTTCTTCATGTTCAAAAACTATCTCTGTTAAATATTTCCAGCATGTTAAACTGCTTTAAAATACTAGAAACCCACTATGTCTTTAATAACGCAAAGCAGGCAAAATTGTCATTGTATTCACAATTTCACCTTTTATATTTAAACACTCAAAATATTTGTTATACCTGTATAGCTAGTAACATTTATTCATTTATTATTCTTAATCAATATCTAAAGGTTACATTATTTTTAACACAGTGAAGAATATTAACAGTAATTTTAAATTTATCCCTAGTGCTAAATCTTGGAATTTATGGGGGTTAATGGATCTGTTCTTTTACTTGCTAAATAAAATGCATCCCCTTAGATGATGCTTAGCATTTCTTAATTAAGAATCCACTAAAGTGCCATCCAAATGTATGTAATTTATTTCCTTTTTATTTTTGGGCTGAGACTTTCTCTGGTGAATAAAACATCTTATGCTGGGCAAAATGGAAACTAATATTTTAAAGCTTGATGAGAAATACGCATTTCTTGAACTTGTTTTAATAATAAAGCTATATTTTAATGACAAGCAAATCAAAGTAGTACCTAATCTGACTTTCATCGAGGACACTAGCTAAAATCTGAAATGATTGCTTCTTCATGAAATTACAGCTATGAAGGAAAAAAAAAACATATTTATATATAAATGGCCTTATGATTATTTTCTTATATGAAATAATTGTTATCCTAAAAGCTGTGGTACATTATTGTTTATCTGGATATTTGTTTTATAAAATTTTCCTTTGAAAAGAACAGTGGTTTTTTTTTAGTGGCAAAATAAAATTCTGAAATTGAAATATTCAGTAAATATTGCACAGTGTGGAATTACTTTACTAAAAATAAAGCAATTTGACCTGGGTTCCAAAGCCCCACCTAGTAGTTGACCTTTACCGAGATTGGCTGGTGGGCCCCACCCATTCTGACCTGTAACACAATTGGCTGGGGAGGCCCCACTCTGTCTTTGACCTTTACAGATTGTGCCCCTCCCTCACCCCCCACCAGTAACTGATAACCCTAGAACAGGAGGTTTAAATGGCTTCCTGATCTAGGAAAGCCAGGACAGGAGTGTGGCCATTGTATACCAGGGGTGCTGTGCTATGACTCCCAGCCTGGTTAACGGAGGCAGCAGCTATCTTGGTACCAGAAGCAGCAGAGATAACTGGCAGTCCCAGACAGTGGCCGCAGCAGGGTGTAAAGACTGACCCTGGAGAAAGTGAGAGGAAAGAGGTGAAAACTAGGTGAAAGGAGGGAGGAGTGCCCAATAGCCTAACCAGCCGCTGAGTTTCCTGTTTAAAAGTTTCCTAATGGGTGAGAGTGAACACTGGTTTTGGGGAACCATAAGCGGGACCCTTTTGAGACATAAGAGACATAAACAGGTCTCATTTTATACACTGAAGCCCTGTGCTGGGACCCCTCCCAAACCTTACACTTCGCATATCTTCATTTCTATTTCTATTTTATATTTATATCCTTCTATGTTAATAAGGAAACCCTGGTGGCGTAGTGGTTAAGTGCTACGGCTGCTAACCCAAAGGTCAGCAGTTCGAATCAACCAGGCGCTCCTTGGAAATTCTACGGGGCAGTTCTATTCTGTCCTATAGGGTTGCTATGAGTTGGAATCAACTTGCCAGCAATGGGTTTTTGGTTTTATGTTAATAAAGTTGTTATTGAAGTTAATGGTGTTTCCATGAGTTCTCTGTCTGTCCTAATGAATTTTTGAAACCAGTATAAGAAGAGTGCTGTGAGGAGAATGGCTGGCGTCAGAAGTGGTGGAGAAGATGGACAGTCGGGGTATATTTGACCTCTGCCTTACAGCAACCAGCGTGGTGCTGATTCTTATAGTCAGGGTTATCATTTCAGACAGCGTCCAAAAAAATTTACCTATTTTGATGATCGACAGAGTTATCTAGAGGACATGATCAGAAATGCTGCCCGTGTCTTAACTGTACCTGGTCCTTGGGTTGTTGGGATGCTCTAAATATTTTAAGTCTCTCTTATATACTTGTTTCATGTATTCATTTGATTGAATTGGTAAACACTTTAAGGAGTCAATAATGGTAATTAAGAAGTACACAATATGGAATTGTTATATTAAAATCACATTTAAACTATTATTTTTATTCATAAAAAAATACTTAATGTGAGGGTGTAATTTGTCCTAAAATATCTGCATTCAGTGGAAGGGTTAAGTTTTACATTGAATCTGGTGCCCATCCCTTCTATCCATTTGCCTAGAAAACAAATGTGATTTATATATATGATTATTAGAAAATGCACTTGACGTATATAGAAAAAAGTGAAAATCAAGACTGTAACACATTAGAAATTTATTTGATAATTTACTATTGGCAATTTTTATGCATATTATGATTCAGCTAGATTTGCTTCCTTGCAAACGTAATTTTTAACAGTGGAACATCTGGGATCAATATGAGAATAAGGGACAGTTTCCTTCAACTCCCTTCCTGGAATAACTCAGTTACACCACCCACATTAACCACCTCCCTAGAAATTAACTGAGTAGAAATCTAGCACCCATGTTGTATTTAAAATAGCTATTTGAATTCATTTTTCAAAAAGAATCTGCCAGTGAGTTTTGCAAAACTAACATTAACTTTTTACCAACTTGAGACTTCTAGTGTTTAGTGTTATTTTGCTGCTCAGTGATCACCAAAATGAAAGCATATAAAATTCAAGTTATTCTTTCTAAAATAGTAGTTTAGACATATTCTTAAGAATCTGTGAAGCCTTCACCCCAGAACTAAAACAATTTCCGAGGCCAACTCTTCAGACAGGGATTGGACTGGAGTGTGGGACATAAAGTGATACTTGTGAAGAATGTGCCTCTTAGACAAGTAGATACAAGAGACCAAAGGGGCAGCTTCTGTCCAGAGGTGGGATGGGAAGGCAGAGAGAGTTAGGAGCTGGTTGAATGTTCATGGAAAATCAGGGGTGGAGGGGATGAGTGTGCTGTCGCATAATGGGGGGGTGGGGGTGAGTGGTTGGGCTCTCATAACAATGTATGTTTAAAAAAAAAATTCTGTACGGGGGACTAACTTGAAATGTAAACTTCATTTAATTACAATAATAAAAAAAAAAAGAAAAAGAATCTATGAGTCCATGTGTATGAGAAATGTTGCCTAAGCAATTGTTAGATGCAGGAGAAATTTATAAAAATTATTTGATCTTGTCTACATTTGCAGTTGCCCACTCCCACTAAATTACAAAGATTACATTGAATGTATTCATGTTGGATTACTAAAATAGAGTCAGAAATAGTAGCGGGGCAAATAAAAAAGCGTATGGAGTGAAATTTTCTTCCTCTTGACAATTAAAATAATGCAGTAACCATCTTTTTGAATTATAGGAAGAACTGTTCTATTTTAGAAGCCTCTGAGAAAAGCCAATTCATGGCAGTAAACCTTTCCTATCCGTTTTGCATATGTATATATAAGATATATATATCATATACATATATATATACACACACATATATATATGTATAAAACCAAAACCAAACCATTGCCATGGAGTAAATTCTGACTCATAGTGACCTTATAAGACAGAGTAGAACTGCACCTTAGGGTTTCCAAGGAGTGACTGGTGGATTCGAACTGCTGGCTTTTTGGTTAGCAGCCGAGAACTTAATCCCTGCCCCACTGGGACTCGCTCCCTCCCTCCTGCTCTCTCTCTCTCTCTCTCTCTCTCTATGAAACCTTGAACTCAGGAGAATTTGTAGGTTTAGGTGGAGTGAAAGTAGCAATGAATGATTCTTGGATATGATACTAATACATTGGAACATTTACTTTCAAATTAAGAAGTCTAGGGAAAAGATTGGATGCTAATTTTATTTTTGTATTTTGAAACATTTAAATAAGCAATGTTTAAAATTACTACAGAAAAAAATTCAGACAAGTCTAATTTAAGTTAAATAATATTCAGACAGAACATGTAATATGCTTTTGCTCTCTAATATGAAAAAAATGAATTTTTAATAGCTTCCATGAACAATGCCAACTTTACCATGAGCCAGAAGAACTGGATGGCACCCAGCTACCGTTACTGACCATTTTGATTAAGGCTTCTATAGAGAAATCTTGATAAAGGGGGAAAATGTAGAACAGAATTTCAAATTCTCAAGGACTCCAGACTTTCTGGAGTCACAGAGGCTGGAAGAACCCCTGACGCTATTACTCTAAAATAATCTTTAAACTTTATACTAAAAATGCTCCCTGAAGTCTGCTTAAAACCAAACGGTAGTTTAGCTTAACTAGTAAAAAATGTCTGCCTTGAGCATTATGCTCTTTTAAGAACTATATGGGATCAAAGTGACAACAGCAACTCACAGATTAGATAGGAACCTTAGGGGGCAGTGAGTTTATGTTAATAGGGAAAACAACTCAGAAAAGGAGAGTGAGAATGTTTGCACAACTCAAAGAATGCAATCAATGTCACTGAAGTGTATGGGTAGAAACTGTTGAATTGGCATATGTTTTGCTGTGCACATTCTCAACAACAACAACAAAAGAGGATATGAGCCTTTTAAACCAGAATTGCAAGAAGGATGCTTAACTTACTTAAGAGGAAAAGATGATACATTTAGAAACATCAATTTATATATAAGTAGCTAATTTATATATGTCATTTGTCTATTTTTAATGCTCTATTGGGCAAGAAACCGTTAAGTAATTTGCGGCAATGTGTACTTCAAACAAACAGTAAAAATTACATTAATATATAAATGAAATAAGTTTTACGTATTTAGACGAAGCTTTATTGCTGTTAGACTGAATTAGTAAAAGCTGGCTGTTAATGTGCAATTATAATTTACCTCAACTGATTTAATAGTTTATAAAATATAGAAGATGCCTTCCATTTTCTACTTTAAGGCTAGCTTTTTAAAACAAATTTAAATAGACTACTTAATTATCAGCATCACCTGTTTAGAGTTTAATGTTCTGTACGATTACTGAAATATTCTGGTCCTGGCTTCGAAGGAATGGAAGATGTCAGAGTAGAACTGGAAGAAGAACAATAGAGTTTGAGCTATATATTGTACTAGCTTTGTACAAGAACACCACAAATTTTTCAGCAACGCTAAAAATATATACCATTTTACAGCTGTTGTAACTGACATGACAAAATTAAACAATTTTTCCCAAGTTTCTCATCAAGTAAATGGTAATGTTATGATACAAATCTATGATTATCTAGTTCCAAATTATATGCTATTTCTGTTGTGTGATGTTGTTAGCCTGGGTGGTACAAACTGCTATCATGTTCATCTGCTAACTGAAAGGTTAGAGGATTGAGTCCACCCCAAGGCACCTCAGAAGAAAGGCCTGGTGATTTGCTTCTGAAAAATCAGTTGTTGAAAACCTCATGGAGCAGAGTTCTACTCTGACACAAATGGAGACACTATGAGTTGGAATCAACTCAACAGTAACTTTTTTTAAAATTTTTTTTTTTGTATTTTAGATGAAGGTTTACAGAGCAAATTAGTTTCTCATTAAACAATTAATACACATGTTTTGGGACATTGGTTGCCACCCCCATGACATGTCAACATTCTCCCCTTCTTGACCTCGGGTTCTCAGTTACCAGCTCTCCTGTCTCCTCCTGCTTTCTCTTCCTTGTTCCTGGGCTGGTGTGCTCATTTAGTCTCTCACAGTAACTTAAAAAAAAGAAAAAATTAGTTATTCATGGCAGAAGATATTTTCAGGCATGGTGAGTTAGTGCAGTAAGTTTAGACAAAAAACAGAAACTTAACTCTATGGAAAAGGTGTACTCTTGATCTTAAAGTCATTGTTTGGCCTCTAGTTACTTCAGAGAGGAAATAAGAGGAAGTGGAGCCAAGGCTCGGGAATAGAACTAAGGTATGGGAGAATACGAAGGACTGAATTATAACTTTTAAATCAGTAACTTTTCTAATGCATTCTCTTCAATACCATTTTTTACGTCTATTTTTAATAAAGACATCAATACAGTTTGGAAATGTGTGTAATAACAGATGTTAAATATTTGTTATGTCTGTCATTACATATTGAGACAACATATAAATGAATATCAATTCTATGTAAAGATATATAGTGAAACTAAACTAGAAGGGCTATAAATGATTTTAGCTAAAATATTTCTGGTCAATGTGATGGTATGTTTTCTGCCATTCTTTGTCAAAATTAATCTGTCAGCTTTAATAATTGGCAATTTAGTACACAAACTCAAATTTCATATTCATTACAAAAATGCCATTTTTAAGAACATAACACATTGTTACAACTATCAAACATCTTCAAAATACTCAGCCTTTGAGTCTATGAGAACAGATTTTATTCTGTTCAGGAATTTCCTGAATGGGCCAACAAGCAGGAAAAGAAAAGAAAAAAAAATAATGGCTTAATGAGTCTAGAGAAAGCTGGAAATGATAGTAGATTATCTGTGTGATTATAGAATAAATTTGGAAACAATCTAAGAGAAGCTTTGAATAATCTGAATAATTTTTAAAATTTAAAATATAAAAGATGTTAAAAACAAAGAATATTCATTTCAAAATTTATTCAGAAAAAATAATGAGAATTTTTATATCTAATGATACAAATTCATGTGGATAGTTTAGCATTTAATAAAATCTATATGGCGGGAAATACGAAAGGCAGTCCATGAGCAAATAGTATAGTTTATCCTTTATGGTAATTAAGTTTCTAAAGATACATGATAGAATTCATGTGGACTCAGTAGACTCAGTTTTATTGAAGTAGTTTTTGACAGTTCGTTACATGTCAATCAGTATTCCAAGTCCTGTGTGCACTGAGTCAGATAAGAAACTCTCCACTTTTAAGAAATTTAGCAGTTGTGACGTGTGTATATATGGTATATATATAATATATGTGTATATATTCTGTCTATAGATAGATAGATAGATAGGTAGATAGGTATGTAGGTAGAAAGGTAGACTATATAACCAATTTCAGCGGAGTCAATTCTGACTCATGGCAACCCCATGTGTGTCAGAATAGAGCTGTACTTCATAGAGGTTTCAGGGGTTGATTTTTTTCCCCCAGGTGTTTCTGGGTCGACTCAAACCACCAACATTTAAGTCAGCAGTTTAGCTAAGCACATTAACCATTTTCACCACCCAGGAACTATATATATAACTTATCCTATCAGAATTTTACTTCTTTGTAAAACAAAATAAAGAATCCACTCTGCATTTCTTGTATTTCTCTTACGCATATTTGCAGTCCAGTAACTAGCCATGCACATGAGGCAATTAGATGCTCACTCAGGTCTGAAAGGTAGAGGAGGAGAGAGAGAAGGAGAGAGAGGAGGAGGAGGAGGAGGAAGAGGAGCAGGAGGAGGAGGAGGACGAGAACAAAGGAAAGGAGGGAGAGATTAGAAAATCCAGGTGGTATTCATTCTATTCTTAAAAGATTAAGAAAAATGTTTTTGGAAAACATATATATGGCAAATAATCTCTGTTTAGGCAAGAAATTAAAACATTTTTGTATAGACCAGTGTTTTTCTTATGGGTATCACTTTTCTATGTCAATGACACTTTTGTTGTCATTTGAAAGAACAGTCAAATAAATCATGTGATACTCTATGAAGCTAAATAAAATGTGATTCTGTAACAACCTTTTTATAAGAATTTGGGCAATGCAAAATTAATGTTTAATTTTGAGTAAAATTATCAATGCACGTTAGTCTTATATGTTGCCAATAAAAATGAACAAACTAACATTGTTAATTTAGTAATTTAATTTCCAGTAAAAGGTTAATTGCTATTAATCATCATAGCTGCCAAAATGGTAGGTAGCATCAGGTAAACCTCCTGGCAAGAAAACATCAGATTCATACATCTGTATACCTAACAGCAGTCCATGCATATTTGAACATTCATTTGCTCATTTCTAATATGCATATGGTTACAGATTGCTTTTCCTATAAATCTGTGAAATGTTGCATGGTTTGTGAACATTTTCCCATCTGGAGGATTGTTCATAAAACTTATTTCCTATGATTTAATGAAAGTAGAAACTCGCCAGCAAGAACAGATTTAGCTTTGTATTCAAACGTTGGTAAGTGTTGCAATCTCTTCTATGTTCCATAGTATTTTCCTAATTTTACAAATGATTAATTTGTGTTTCAAAGGTAATAAATGTGGCACTATGTCTCTTGGCTATCAAGTTGTGGCATTATAAATCAAAGGAATAAATGTTTTAATATTTTTAAAAAACCTTATCTTCCTCTATTCCTCATACTCCACCTCTCATAAAATTTACTGGTTTAGAAAAGCTGACTTCCTTGGAAAAATGATTATATAGTTTAGTGGAAGCTGTAGCTGGCACTGCATAAGATGATGCATAGATTATGTGATTCAAATGTACCAAAACAAATTATATTTTTGGAATTAAATTAGAATTTTATTGCTTTCTCTGATCATTTTGGAAACCATTCTGTAATAAAACATTATTACCTTCCATGAATGTGTTGTAGAGTCTCTCCAAGTGAAGACACTGCATCAAAACAGTTTCACCAGGACCGACTCAGGGGAAAGAAAAATCTTTTCTGGAAAACATTGATTAAAATGTTACACTTAAAGAATAGCTTGAGAAAATAAATTATTTCATTTTTATAAACAGAAGCTGATAGTCTACTTTAGGGAATCTTGTGCCTTTGAGATAAAAAGATTAAGATAACAATGGTCCATGCTAACCAAAATTTTGTAATATTTATCTAGAACTATGTTGTCTAGAAGCTTATCTCTCTGGCAATATCAATGAGAAACTTGATTTAAACCACTAATATGCAATGGTATTATAATTCTTTACTCCTTTAAAGGATGTTTAATTTAATAAAAAATATATTTGAAAAAATCTAAACTGGAAAACATCTAGATTTATAAATAGATTATAGATAGAGTGCTTTGTGATAACTCCCAATATATTCTAATACTAGTAAAGAAAAGTAATGTGAAATAGAATAAAATTAAAAAGTGAGATATAGTAAACTCTGACAGGAAATAGAACTTTCTCTCCTTTTATTTACATTTTTTTCTTAGCAAGTATATCACAAATATTATATAGACTATATTAAATCTACATACATAATTTGATGAATTGTTTTGCTGACTGGTTATTAACAAAATATTAAAATGGACTAGACCTGCGCTTTCCAACATGGTGGCTGTTAGCCACATGTGGCTAGTGGAAACTTGAAAAATGGCTAGTTTGAATTGAGGGGTGTAAGTATAATACACATATTGGATTTAGAAGATTCAATGTATAAAAACACTGTAAACTATCTCATGAATTCTTTTAAAATATTGATTACATGTTGAAATTATAACATTTTAGATGCATAGAATTAAATATATCATTAAAATTAATTTCATCTTTTTTTTACTTTATTTTCAATGTGACTACTAGAAAATTAATGAATACATATAATCCCTTACATTCTCTTTCTATTGGACAGGACTGAACTAGAGTCTTGTTTATAAAGCATTATTCAATGAATTGAAAAGTAAACTGCTGGGTTTGTGTGTGTGTGTGTGATTGTTTAAACCTCTGTTTATGTGTACCTTGATATATAATTTGGACATATTAATGTTACTCTATTTTACTATGTTTTGAACAAGAGGTGAAATTATGCTGAAGAAAGGAAAAGGATATGTCAACTTGTGTTTGTGTACTTCTGCATGCATTTATGTGTTTGCTGTATGTACTTATTTTTGTTGATGAAAAACTATTAAGAAAAAGATTTAGGAGTTTGTTGAAATACATAGCTCCAAATTGAGAACCCAGACATAAGTCCATCCACCTATGGACAGCTGATCTTCAGCAAAGGGCCAAAGTCCATTAAATGGGGGAAGAAATAGTCTCTTTAACAAATGGTGCTGGCAAAACTGGATATCTATCTCTAGAAAAATGAAACAGGACCCATGTCTCACACCATACACAAAAACTAACTCAAAATGGATCAAAGACCTTAATATAAAACCTAAATTTATAAAGATGATGAAAAAAATTAGAGATAAGACTAGGGGGTCTAATATATGGCATAGATAGAATAACAAACATAACCAAAAATGCAATGCACAAACAGCAGAAGATGAGCTAGATAAATGGGACTTCCTAAAAATTAAACAGTTATACTCATCAAAAGACTTCTTCAAAAAAGTAAAAAGACAACATACAGACTGGGAAAATTTTTGGCTACAACATATCTGAAAAGGGTCTAATCTTTAAAATTTATAGAAAACTTCAACATCCCGATAACAAAAAGACAAACAATGGAACTAAAAAATGCATAAAGGTTATAAACAGACAATTCACCAAAGAAGGCATTCAGGCAGCTAACAAACACATGAGGAAATATTCATGTTCATTAGTCATTAGAGAGACGCAAATCAAAACTACAATGAGATGCCATCTTACCCTGACAATAATGGCTCTAATTAACACAAACAAAAAAGAAAATAACAAGTGTCGACAAAGTTGTGGGGAAGATTGGAATTATTATACACTGCTGACGGCAATGTAAAATGATAACAACCGCTATGAAAAACAGTATGACATTTCCTTAAAAAGCCAGAAATAGAAATACTATATGATCCAGCAATCCCATTCTTAGGTATATACCCTAAACAAATGAGAGCTGTGACATGAATAGACATATGCACATCCATGTTCTTGCAGCATTATTCACAATAGCAAAAAGATGGAAACAACTTAAGTGCCCATCAATGAAGGAATGGCTAAACAAACTGTGGTACGTGCACACAATGGAATACTAGGTAAATGAATAAACAAACTGTGGTACATGCACACAATGG
The DNA here is from genome assembly GCA_030035585.1 of Dugong dugon. NCBI lineage: Eukaryota > Metazoa > Chordata > Mammalia > Sirenia > Dugongidae > Dugong > Dugong dugon. The sequence goes on along the minus strand of CM057460.1, from coordinate 33,894,149 downwards.
AATACTAGGTAAATGGATAAACTGTGGTACATGCGCACAATGGAATACTACATAACAACAAAGAATAATGATAATCTGCAAAGCATCTTACAACATCAATGAATTTGGAGGACATTATTTTCAGTGAAATAATTCTATCACAAAAGGACAAATACTGTACAAGATCACTATTATTTAAAAAAAAGTTTTACACAAGGAAAAAAAGTTATTTGATGGTTACCAGGGATAGAGGGTGAGGGAAGGAAAATTACTAACTAGATAGAAGACATATGTTAATATTGGTGAATGGAAAGGCAATACACAATTTGAGGGAAGTCAGCACAACATGACCAGGACAAAGGAAGACACTGAGAGGAATGCAAGAATAAAGTGCAACTATAGTTATTATAGAACATAGACAATCCTGCAACAACAGTATTAACAAACAGTAATTTATGAATGGATACATAGGTAGATAGGTATGCTGAAAATGTGTTGGAGGGTATAAGGGAGCACACCCACCTGCAGATATAGGTTTGGTTGTGGAATATTTCTACATGCATAATTGTAGTTGCTGCATGTATATTAATATAGACAATAAAACACACAAGGGGCACAGTCATGGACAATTCTTAAACATAACCAAACACCTTGCAGGATGAAGTTCCTAGATTGAGAGTGGAGGACCATAGACCTGGGGGACAACTATGTCAATTGGCACATCATAAAAATAACGTTATGTATCTTACTTTGGTGAGTAAAAAGCTGGTATCTTAAAAGCTGTTAAGCGGCCATCTAAGATACAGCTATTGGTTTCTTCTCATGCAGAACAAAGGAGAGTGAAGAAAACCAAAGACTCAAGGGAGAAATTAGTCCAAAGGACTAATGGACCACATGAACTAACGACCTACACAACCCATGAGACCAGAAGAACTTAGATGGTGCCCAGCTACCAGTATCAACCCCTCAGATTGGGATCAAAACAGAGGTTCTGAACAGAGTGAGAGAAAAATGTATAACAAAAAATCAAATTCACAAAAAAAGAACAGACTTAATGGTCTGACAGAGACTGGAGGAACCCCAGACTATGGTCCTAAGACACCTCTCTGCCCTGGAACTGAAGCCATTTCCAGAAACCAACTTTCAGCCAATAGACAAGCCCATAAAATAATAATACTTCAGAGGAGCTTGTTCCTTTGTACAATCAATTATACAAGATCAAAAGGAAAACATTTGCCCAAAAGCAAAGATGAGAAGGCAAGAAGGGGTACAAAAACTGGATGAAAGGAAATAGGGAGTGTAGGGTGGAAATGGGAAGAGTGCCAATACATTGTGGGGAAAGCAACCAATGTCATGGAGCACTTTATGTACAAACTATTGAATGGGAAACTAATTTGCTCTGTGAATTGTCACCTAAAGCACAGTTTAAAAAATACATGGGTTCATAGTTGAGCTGTTGGGATTGAATGAGAAAGATAGATACAATTTACCTCTTGTCTGTTGTAGCAGTTAGTAGTGGGTCTTGGAACAAAATATTTTGGATAATATTTCCCCTTTAAAAATAATATGTATATATGCGTATATCAGGTTCTGTGAATACTAAAAAATAATGTAAAATACCACATATTAATCTTAGTCAAAGCCTTTTTAAAATTATATCTCATTGTCTGCTGTAGCATATTTGACACTATTATTTCATCATTTTAATACTTCGTCAGTTCCTTTTTGGTAACACGTCATTTTATAATAACCTTATTTGACTTTCAGATTATTATTTTCTATTTCTGGATCCATCCCATTATATTGTCTTTCATCAATTTCCACTTTCTTTTTTTTTTTTTTTTTGGTCCTTTGGAATATATTGTGAAACACGGAAGTATCCAAAACAGTTCTGACACATATTCACAACAGTTTTCTGTACATTCTCACTTGGAGTAATGATTGTTACTTAGTAAGCTATTGTCTACAAACAGACCCACAGGAAATAATAAGATTAATGGGATGTAATTTTTAAAAAAAAAATCTGTTTTAAGACATATTAAAACTATCAGGTCAGCAGTGCATGAATTCCAGAAAGAAGGGAAGTTCAATGAGATGAGCTAAAACTTATGGAAGAGTACTTTGTGTCTTCAGTTGTTTTCTAGTTCATATGTGGCGCATGGAGAGAGGCTAAGGAATGAGGCTAAAACACTGAGAAACCAAGCAGAGCTCTTGTAGTCTCATGGATTTACATAACTAACAAACTAATTGAGAAGAAAATATGAAAAACTTGATTAATTAAAAAAACAGAAAGAGGATGGAGTAGGAGAGAGAGACGGTGTATGTGTTTGTGTGTGTGAGAGAAAGAGAGAATATAGTGTTATGAATTGAATTATATTCCCAAAAAAGATACGTTGAAGTTCTAATCCCTGGTACTTGTGAGTATAACCTTGTTTGGATAAAGGGTCTATGAAGATTTTCAGTTAACATAAGGTCATACCTAATTAGAATGGGTCTTAATCCTATCTTAGTGGTGAAAAAGTAGAACAGACACAGAAACACAGAGGGAAGCTGGCTGTGTGAAGATGCATTTATAATACCAGGAAAGGCCTGAGGATACAAGAATCTGGAAGATACTAGAAAAGATCTTTCCCTAGAGCAGGAAGAGAGAGAATGGCCCTATGGACACCATGAATTTCGACTCTTAGCATCTAGAACTGTGAAACAGTAAGTTTCTTATAAACCACCCAATTTGTGGTATTTTGTTACGGCATCTCTAGGAAATTAATACAGATATATTAAGAACAAATAGGAAGATGATGTTTCAAAATATATCAGTAAATACATTAAATGAAAGTGGAGTAAATATTCTTATTTAAAGATTGTCAAAATGTATGAAAAATTAACTATATTTTTACATGCATATGAGGACTGAAGAGTTGAAATAAAAAAGATTGAAGAAAATGTACAAGTACTAAGAACGTGAAAATTTGTGTAGAAATAGAAATATCAGACATAGCACACTTCAGGACAAGAAGCAATATTATAGATAATAAAGGATGATTCATAATTACGAAAGGGTCAAAGTAACTAGAAGATGTAAAATTTCTAAAGATGTATTTACCAAAAAACAAACAAAATAAGTTTAAGAAGCAGAACATTAATAGAAGGAAAATAAAAATAGACTAATACAAAATTACAGTGGGAGATTTTAACACATCTCATTCAGTAACAAATAATCAAACAGACAAATTTAGAACAATACAAAATGATCAAATATGACCTAACTGATATACTGATATTATTGCATACAATTGCTGTGGAAAACATAATATTTTAAAGTGCAGAGAGAGCATTTTCCAGAATTGGCCATGTTCTGTGCCATAAAGCAAGTCTCAACAAATTTCAAAAAGCTGTATATGGTCATCCATGTTCCAGCTCTTGCATTTTTCTCTCAATTCATCATTTAATGCTTTCTGTTCCACAGCTCAAGTCTCAATAATTTGTCCTTTCTGTCTTTATATGGCTTTTCCCCTTTTACAAAAATACATCTTTCCAACTTCTTTTCTGGCCTAATTACTGTTACTCACATAAGATTAATTTTGGTTACTATCTCCTCCAGGAAGCATCTGTAATAATTTCCCAAGCCCCACCCAAGCCAAATTAGGTACTCCATCTCTTTGTATACCAAGTCTAGGATAATTATACATTTTTGGAATTACCTCATATTTCTAAAAATTCTAATTAACTTGCCCTTGTTAGAATGTGAGTTTTTAGAAGATGTATAGAATCTTATTTTTACATGCTCAGTGAATGTATTAATAAATCAGTATCCATATGATATATATTTCCTATTACATTCCAACATTGTATGCATCTGGTATTGTGTAAATTAATTCTGACTATTGCAACGCCCAGGCAACTAGAGATAACCATGCAATATCTAAAGCATTTAAATCATTTATTTCTATCGTGACAAAGTATCTGGCTTTTCTACACCAAAAATTCACCAGGAAGGAGATTAGGTATGTCAAAGCAAAAATAAGTAGAGATGTGTCTATCTACATTTCTCCCAGCAGCTTTATGTAACCCAAAGCAAAGAACTGAAACTGCTTTCACAAAATAGTAGTCATGGTTTTAATTGTTTTTTCTTTGTTATTTTGTTATTTTATTGATTTGTATGCATGTGTGTGTGTGTTTTGTTTTGCTACAAAGCAATGTCATAGAAGTAAGAAATCTGGAATGTTAGCTCTAATGATAAGAAGTCAAAAAAATTGTTTCAGCTATCAAGAGCTACTTAGAGTAGGGTTTTTTTGTTACAATATCCCATAATCCTTATTTCATTTTTACTTGTTTTCAGTTTTATTATTTTCAAAGTTTCTCAAGAGCCTGTTTGTAATAAAATTACTTTATATTCTTTGGGTATTTATTTCTTTACAGTTAATTAATCGTATTTATCTTTTTTTTTCTTTTTTGCTTCAAATAGCTACAGTATCTACTTATGTTTTGGTATTGCCATAAATATATAATAAACCACTTTCATGGAATTGTATTCAACTACCAAAATTATTTCATCACCTTCGCATCCTAAGATGCTAAAAACAAACAAACAAACGTGTATTTGTGCTTGTCATTCTTGTTGTTAGGTGCCTTCCAGTCAGTTCTGACTCACAGAGACCTCATGTACAACAGAATGAAACACTGCCTGGTCCTGAGCCGTTCTCACCATCATGGCTATGTTTGATCTCGTTGTTGCAGCCACTGTGTCAATCCATCTCGTTGAGAGTCTTCCTCTTTTTCACTGACTCTCACTTTACCAAGCATGATGTCCTTCTCCAGGGATTGGTCCCTTCTGATAACATGTCCATGTTCTAAGAAGCACTCTGGCTCTACCTCTTCCAAGACAGATTTGTTCATTCTTTTGGCAATCCATGGTATATTCAATATTCTTCACCAACACCACAATTCATAGGTGTCAATTTTATCTTCCTTATTCATTGCCCAGTTTTTGCATACATATGCAGCAATTGAAAATAGCATGGATTGGATCAGGTGCACTTTAGTCCTCAAAGGGACATCTGTGCTTTTTAACAATTTGAAGAGGACTTTGCAGCAGATTTTCCCATTTATCCTTAAAATATGTAAATTAAGATGGGATTAATAGTTCTAAAATTTTTTTTAGTACATTACTCTTTATCAGCAGGAGAGGGTCGTTGTTCTTATAGTTTCCCTCTCACTTTAAAGATACAAATATAATAAGACATATAATTCTGAAGGAAGAAAATATACTGGTATCTTTTGTGGGTTAAATTATGTCCCCCAAAAGAAACTCTGAAGTCCTAATCCCTGGTACTTGTGAATGTGACCTTATTTGTTTATAGGGTCTTTGCTAGTGGTTAAAAGCTATGGCTGCTAACTAAAAGATCAGCAGCTCAAATCCACCAGCTGTCCGTTGGAAACCCTATAGGGTAGTTCTACTCTGTCTTATAGGGTCACTATGACTCGGAATTTACTCAACGGCAACGGGTTTGGTTTGATGTTGTTTTTTTTTGCAGATATAATTAAGTTAAGATGATGTCCCACCACCAATGATTGGTGTCCTTTTAATAAATTAATGTAAAGAGACAGAGACACAGGCACAAAGGAAGAACTCCATATGACTACAGAGGCAGAGATTGAAGTGATATACTTCTACAAGTCCAGAATTTACAAGGATTACTGGCAACCACCAGAAGGTATGGCAATTGCATGGAACTGACTCTTCCTTAGAGCTTTCGGAGGGAGAATGGCTCTAACAATTCCTTGATTTTGGAATTCCAGCATCTAGAAGTAAGAAAAAAATGTATTTCTGGTTTTTCTGTTTGTTTTTGTTTTTCTTTAAGCTACGCAGTTTGTGGTAATTTATTATAGTATCCATAGGAAACAACTAGAATATCTAAAAGAAAAGCAAACTCATAAAAGTCATCTGGAAGGACAGGTAACTAAAGAACTAAATAGGCAATAGAGGAAAACTGAAAATCTAAAAACTATATGAAGAGATGATCAGACTCTTTAGTAATCAGAGAAATGCCCAATAAAATATAAAATCCCACTTTATAACAGTTTTTCAAAATTTAGAAAAGTAAATACTTTTTAGTCCTGGTGAGGTTGTGGAGTAAGGACATTTTCATGTACTAAGGGAAAGTAGACTAATATAAGCATTGTAAAAAGAAATCTAAAAAAAAAAAAAAAAACCTAAATAATTAAGTATTTTCATACTCTTTCTTCAGTCATATTCTGGGAATATATTCCTAAAAAATTTCTTTAAATATCTAAAATGTGGCTATATGAGATCAATGTGTAAAATGTGGATATAATATGTCAGTATGTGGATATATTAGGGACTGTAAAGATGATTTGGAGGCAAATTATGTGTCCATTATTCTCCAGATGGTTTTATGGATTGAATTGTATCCTCCAAAAATGTATGTTGAAGTTCTAATCCCTACACCTGTAAATAAGACCTGTTTGGAAATGGGCAATTTACTTTTATTATGTTAATGAGGTCAGGTCAGTGTAAGGTGGATCCTAACCTAATCACTTTTGAGTTATAAAAAGAGCAGAATAGACACAGAAACACACATGGGAGAAAGACACCATATGAAGACAGACACACAAGGCAAATTCCTCCATAAGCCCAGGAATGCCAAGAATAGCCAGCCACTAATAGTGGAAATAGAGAAAGAAGAACCTCCCCTACATCTATACACTAAATTCAGGTTTCTAGACTCCTTGACAGTGAGAAAATAAACTTCTGTTTTTAAGGCCAACCACTTGCGGTATTTTTTGTTATGGCAGCACTAGGTAACTGAGACATGTGGATAAAAATAATGTAGTCATGTACTATGGAATACTATGGAGTAATTAGAAACAACATGGACAGATATTAAAGACAATATTGACTTAAAAAATAAAGAAGGCATAGGATCTATAACACAATACTATTTATGTAAATTAAATGAATACCTAGAAAAATAATACTGCATATTTTACAAAGATATATTCATATCCAAGGGCATATTTTAAACACATTAAAGTAAGTGGAGGTTGAATGGGAGTGAACATCGATGACAGAGGTCAAAATATGAAATAAATTACGTTAAGGGTCTTGCAAAGAGACCTGGTTGCTCAGCGGTTAAGTGCTAGGCTGCTAAGGGAAAGGTCAACAGTTTGAATCCACCAGCCACTCTGAGGGAGAAAGCTATGGTAGTCTGCTTACGTGAAGATTTATAGCCTTGTAAGCCCTATGGGGCAGTTCTACTCTGTTCTATAGGTTCGCTATGAGTCAGAACCAACTCAAAGGCAATGGGATTGGTTTTGAGTAAGATTCTTGCAAAACCAAATATTGAAAGATTACAGAACTCAGAGTACAATGAAGCTGGATGGTTCTATTCATTTTTTCATGAACGAAAAAGGGCAAGAGAGCTAGGCTGTGCTGGAAAGAAGGGTGAGCTGCTCCTCCCTTTCTTCTATTCATTTTTTCATGAATGAAAAAGGGCAAGAGAGCTAAGCTGTGCTGGAAAGAAGGGTGAGTTGTTCCTCCCTTCACTATGTCAAGAAGATCTGAGTCACGAGAGAGAGAAGCTTGGGTCACCGTGGAAGTGAAGGGCTGGGCTTCCTGTGTTATTAAAAGGACATTTAATTTTAAGTTACGTATAGTTTCTACCTTTACTCCTTTCAGTATAAATCTCTTTGCATCATTTTTAGAAGAACTGAAGTCATCACAATAACCCATTGCCGTTGAGTCTTTTCTGACTCATAGCGATCCTATAGGACAGAGTAGAACTGCCTCATAGAGTTTCCAAGGAGTGCCTGGTGGATTTGAACTGCTGACCTTTTTGTTAGCAGCCATAGCACTGTATAATACCAAAAACACATTGGGGTGCACTGCCTCTCACTCATGGAAAGCTCTTTCATCTCTCCCTTCTTCTTTTTATGTTGTACATTGACCAATTACCCATTTTAGTGAATGTCCTATGAAGAGTATTAAAAATTATGGATCAGAAGTTGAGAAATAGCCATACAGAGACTATGTAGCCTCTCTAAATGTCTCTCTGTAACCAGGGAATTATGTTCCGTAACTTGACTTTTACTAAAGTAATTGACTTTAAATTGCATTTTAAAATGAACATTTGTAGCTTCTTGGGGATATTCTAATCACTTACCCACATAGAATAATGTGAATTTGGTAAAAACTACTTTAATATAATATTATATGTGTATTAAACTTAACTTTCAAAATGATCATTCTGATCTGACAGAAAAAGTACTAAATACATGTAGCAGAAACATTCACAATGGAATAATGTTGCTTATATTTAATGATTATTTAACATTTTTACCACTTCTCAATGTTTTATTTACAGGTCTATGCCCTGTTTGCTTGTTTAAATGCAATATAAATTATTTGTTGTGTGAGTTTACTTTTATAAGAGTTCAGAAAAAATGTATTTTAAGGCTACAAGATTTTCAGGGTTCATGTATGTTCTATGTTTTATTTAAATTAATAACTGTCAATGAACTGCATTTAAGGGTGTTCACCTAGCAATTAAGTTTTTACCCTTTATTTCTGTCTCATATATGCGTGCTATAGTCAGTATGGAGTAACTGATGACTGTGACTTTGCACCACAATTTATTGTACCGACTACTGTCGTCTTATAAATACTGACAAAATCCTTTGGTTCAGAATGCCATGAACAGTTATCACATTGAGACTGATATTTTAAATAAACCTTAAGATGAAGATGTAGAGAAATGCTGAAAAAGAATAATACTTACTACCACACAGAGACAGGTCATTTATGTAAAAATAGTTTATGGTTAATACATGTTAGAATGGAATTATTAAGATGTATTCAGTGGCTAAAAGTGAATATAATTATATGTTTTAAATCAGAAGCAAAAGAAAAAATGAACTAGATGTTAATAATAACATACTGGCACAATATACTGAGAATATTTATTGCCTAAGAAAACGCTCCGAGTCATTTCGCCTTTCTCTAAAATAATTGATTAATAACGTGTTGTATGTAGAATTTTCCATTTCTCCAATGACCTTTTGCTTTCTTCTTTGAAAAACAAAATGATTAGAGTACACAAACTATTTCTGTTCTCACATATTGCTGTATAAATCGAGGAAGAACAATTGAATGAAAAATTACAAGATGTAAACGTTGTTCTTGTTATATAGATAAGAAATTTAACTGCATTAAGACATTTTATCTCACGTAATTCTGTTTCTCAGTGAAATAATACAGAATAGTTATGGTTGTATGTTAATGAAGATGCAGAATCAATGTGTATTCAAATACAATGTGGAACTGATAACAGATTTCAATAAATGCATTCTAAAATGTGCAGAATTTGATTACAAAAGCAGCATGTTGTGTTGATTAGATCTGTTTTGGCAAAGTCAGTGGTTTAGAGTGTCACAGCAGTTATGGCCTTTGGTCACACCTCTCTGGAGAACTACTGCCCTATCCTTTATCATCTTTGCAGTCAAGCTACTCTAAAGATTTGTCTTCACATAAAGTCCCTGTTTTATTACATCCCAGGCAGTTTTCAACCCAATCCAACCTGGTATCTACTACCACCACTTAACCTAAACTCTTCTTGCCATCACGAATGACTTCCATGTTATCAAATCCAAGGGAAATTTAATATTTTACTCTTTACTAGATATTTCCTTCCCCTTAGTAGCATCATTTTGTTGTACATAGTGTAACACAACATGCACAATATTTTTTTCTCTCATTTCTGCTCTCTCTGTTTCATTCTTCTCTATTTTCTTTCTAGTAAGATATCTCTTCTTTCTCAGTGCTCTTTGTCACCTTTCCACCCTTAAACAGACATCTATTTTCAGAAGCTGGACAACAGTATTATGCTTTCTAGCAAAGGACAATTTTTGAAAAAACAATATTCTTTTTAATTATTAGTCTTCATGAAATTTCTAAGGAAAAGACCTGGAAAGAGGAAAATGCTCAGAAAAGAACCTGCTATAGTGATATGGGGATTGCCACAAAGTCTACTTTCAGGAGTTGGGAAACTACAATGGATCATATAAATGTTATTTTGCTTTTATACTCCAATTTAAATATTTAAAACTAGAGTTGCAATATTGAAAGATTTCACAGGCAAAATACTGAACAACAAGAAAACATCAAGAAGGAATACACAGAGTCACTTAGCAAAAAGAATTGGTCTATGTTCAAACATTTCAGGAGGTAGCATATGATCAAGAACCTGTGGTATTGAAGGAAGAAGCCCAAGCTGCACTGAAGGCATTGGTGAAAAACAAAGCTCCGGGAACTGATGGAATACCAAGTGAGATGTTTCAACAAAGTTATGCAGTGCTGGAGGTGCTCAGACTTTTAAGTCAAGAAATTTGGAAAACAGCTACCTGGCAACCGACAGGAAAAGATCCATATTTGTGCCCATTTCAAAGAAAGGTGATCCATCAGAATGTGGAAATTTTCAAACAATACCATAAATATCACACACAACTAAAAATTTGCTGAAAATAGTTCAGAAATTGTTGCAGCAGTACGTTGACAGGGATCTGCCAGAAATTCAAGCCACACTCAGAAGAGAATGTGGAATGAGGGAAATCATTGCTGATGTCAGATGGATCATAGCAGAAAACAGAGAATATCAGAACGATGTTTACCTGTGTTTTATTGACTGTGCAAAGGCGTTTGACTGGGTTGATCATAACAACTTATGAGTAACATTGCAAAGAATGATAATTCTAAAACGCTTAATTGTGATCATGTGAAACCTGCACATAGACCAAGAGAGAGTCATTCACACAGAACAAGGGGATACTGCTTGTTTTAAAATCAGGAAAAGTGTGCGCCATGGTTGTATGCTTTCACCATAGTTATTCAGTCTGTATGCTGAGCAAATAATGCAAGCAGCTGGACTATAGGAGAAAGAAAAAGCATCAGGATTCCAGGAAGACTAATTAACAACCTGTGATTTGTAGATGACACAACCTTGCCTGCTGAATGTGAAGAGGACTTGAAGCACTTACTGATGAACATCAAAGACTGCAGCCTCCAGTATGGATTACATAGCAACATAAAGAAAGTAAAAATCCTAACAACTGGACCAATAAGCAACATCATGATAAATGGAGAAAATATCAAAGTTGTCAAGGATTTCATTTTACATGGATACACTATCAATCCCCATGGAAACAGCAATCCAGAAATCATACATCATATTGCATGGGCAAATCTCCTGCAAAAGACCTCTTTAAAGTGTTAAAAAGCAAAGATGTCACTCTGAGGACTAAGATGTGCTTGATCCAAGCCACGGTATGTTCAATTGTCTCCCGTGCATGTGAAAACTGGACATTGAATAAGGAAGACCACAGAAGAATTGATGCATTTGAATTAAGGTGTTGGTGAAGAACATTGAATATATCATGCACTGCCAGATTAATGAATGAATCTGTCTTCTAAGAAGTACAGCCAGAATGATCATTAGAAGCACAGATGGCAAGATTTCGTCATATGTTCTTTGTACATGTTATTAAGAGGGACCAGTTGCTGGAGAAGGACATCTTGCTAGGTAATGTAGTTAGGTTGTTTTAGGTGACATCAAGTCAGTTCCAACTCGTAGTGACCCTACGTACAACAGAATGAAACACTGCCCATTAGTGCATCATCATAAAATCATTGTTATACTTGAGCCCGTTGCTGCAGCCACTGTGTCTATTCATCTCATCTAGGGTCTTCCTCTTTTTCACTGACCCTCTAATTTATCAGGCATGATGTCCTTCTTCAGGGACTGGTCTTTGTTAATAACATGTCCAAAAGAGGTGAGATGAAGTCTCACCATCCTTTCTTCTAATGAGCACTCTGGCTGTACTTCTTCCAAGACAGATTTGTTTATTCTTCTGGCAGGCCATGGTATAGTCAATATTTCTTCAATAACACCATAATTTAAAGGCATCAATTCTTCTTCTGTCTTACTTATTCATTGTCCAGATTTCACATGCATATGAGGAGATTGAAAACACCATGGCTTGCTTCAGACGCACCTTAGTCCCTAAAGTGACATCTTTGCTTTTAACTATTTAAAGAGATCTTTTGCAGCAGATTTGCCCAGTGTAATGCATCATTTGATTTCTTGACTGCTGCTTCAAAGGACATTGATTGTACATCCAAGTAAAGTGAAATCCTTTACAACTTCAATCATTTCTTCATTTATCATGATGTTGCTTATTCGTCAAGTTATGAGGGTTTTTTTTTTTGTTTTCTTTATGTTGACATGTAATCTGTACTGAAGACTATGGTCTTTGATCTTCATCAATAAATGGTTCAAGTCCCCTTCACTTTCAGCAAGCAAAGATTTCTCATTTGCATAAGGCAAGTTATTAATGAGTCTTCCTCCAATCCTGATGACTCATTCTCCTTCATATAGTCCAGCTTCTCAGATTATTGGATCAGCATACAGATTGAATAAGTATGGTGAAAGGATATAACCCTGACACACACACACCTTTCCTGACTTTAAACCACGCAGTATACCCTTGTTCTGTTCAAACAACTGTCCCTTGGTCTGAGTACAGATTCCTCATGAGAACAATTAAGTGTTGTGGAATTCCCATTTTTCACAATGTTATCCATAATTTGTTATGATCCACATAGTGGAATGCCTTTGCATAGTCAATAAAACACAGGTAAACATCTTTCTGGTATTCTCTGCTTTCAGCCAGGATCCATCTGTCATCAGCAATGATATCCCTTGTTCTGAATCTAACTTGAATTTCTGGCAATTCCCTATGGATATACTACTGCAACATCTTATGACTGATCTTCAGCAAAATTTTACTTGTGTGTGATATTAATGATATTGTTCAGTAATATTCACATTCTGTTGGATCAGCTTTCTTTGGAATCAGTACAAATATGGATCTCTTCCAGTTAGTTGGCCAATTAGCTGAATTCCAAATTTCTTGGCGTAGACGAGTGGTCACTTCCAGCACTGAATTCCTTTGTTGAAACATCTCGGTGACTATTCTGTCAGTTCCTGGAGCCTTGTTTTTCACCAATGCCTTCGGTTAAGCTTCAAGTTCTTCCTTCAGTACCATCAGTTCTTGATCATGTGCTACGTCCTGAAATGTTTGAACATTGACCACTTCTTTTTGGAACAGTGACTCTGTATTTCTTCCTTCTGTTTTTAATACTTCCCACTTTGTTTAATTTTTTCCATGTAGAATTCTTCAATATTGCAACTCCACGCTTGAATTTTTTCTTTAGTTTTCTCAGCTTGAGAAATGTTGAACGTGTTCTTCCCTTTTGATTTTCTATCTACAGGTCTTTGCACACTTCATTTAATACTTTGTTTTCTCAAGCCACCCTTTGAAATCTCCTGTTCAGCTCTTTTACTTTATCATTTTTTCCTTTCCGTTTTGTTACTCTTGTTGAAAAGCACATTTCCATTCCCTTCTGACATCCATTTTGGACTTTTCTTTCTTTCTTCTCTTTTTAATGGCCTCTATTTCTTCTCATGTGATGTCCTTGATGTCACTCCACAACTTGTTGGATTTTTGGTCATTATTGTTCAACGTGTCAAATCTATTCTTGAGATGGTTTCTAAATTCAGGTGGGATATACTTTAAGTCATACTTTGGCACTCTTGGACTTGTTCTCATTTTCTTCAATTTAAACTTACACGTGAACAATTAATCATCTGTTCCACAGTCGGCCCCTGGCCTTGTTCTAGCTGATGACATTGAGCTTCTCTTTTGTTTTTTTCCGCAGATGTAGTCAATTTGATTCCTGTGTATTCTATCCGGTGAGTTCCATGTGTATAGTAGCTGTTTATGTTGTTGAAAAAGGTGTTTGCAGTGAAGGGATTGTTGGTCTTGCAAAATTTTATCATGTGATGTCTGGCATCATTCCTATTACCAAGGCCGTATTTTCCAACTACCAATCCCTCTTTTTTTTTTTTTTTTTTAATATATATTTTATTGTACTTCAGGTGAAAGCTTACAGAGCAAATAGTTTCTCATGAAATAGTAGTACACATGTTGTTTTTTTTGACATTGGTTAACAACCCCACAACGTATTAAGCCTCTAAATTCTCAACCTTTTTTTTTTGATGAAAATTACAGATGGCCAAAGATACACCGTTTCAAAATTTTCTACATTCACAGTTCAGTGACATTGACTACGCTCTTCCAACTGTGCTGTTATTCTCACTTAAGATGAAGGCTTACAGAACAAAATAGTTTTTCATTTAACAGTTACTACACATGTTGCCCTATGACAATGGTTAACAATCTCACAGCACATCAAGAATATCCTTACTCCACCTTGTGTTCCCTATCACCAGGGGGCTTCCTTGTCCCCTTCTGTCTTCTGGACCTTGTCAGTGGACTATTGTACCTCTTTAGTCTCATTTGTTTATTTATTTATTTATTTATTTTTATTTTATTTAAACACCATTTCAAAACTTTTTACTTACACATTTAAGTGATATTGACTATGCTCTTCCAATTGTGCTGCCATTCTCGCCCAAGATGAAGGCTTACAGGACAAAACAGCCTCCCATTTAATAGTTACTACAAATGTTGCCCTATAGCAGCGGTCAACAATCTCACAATACATCGACAGTGTCCTTATTCAATTTGTGTTCCTTATCATCAGTTTCCTACTCTCCCTCTGCCTTCTGGCCCTTGTCACCGGACTCCTGTACATCGTTAGTCCCATTTAGTTTTACTGGGGTGTCCATTCCCAGGCTTAACATCGAACCTTGAAGGTAAATTCCCCTCTGAGCTGAAAGGGTGTCTGGGGGCCACACTCTCGAGGTTTCTCTAGTATTCTTTAGGCCAGTATATCTGGTATTCTTATTTTTTTTTTTTTTTTGGGAGTTAAAATTATGCTCTACATCCTACTCCAGCTCTGCCCAGAACCCTCTGTTGTGATCCTGGTCAGAGGAGTCATTGGTGGTAGCCGGGCACCATCCAGCTGTACTGGGCTCAGTCCCGTGGAGACCTTGGTAGCTGTGGACCATTAGTCCTTCGGACTGATCTTTTCCTTGTATCCTGTTCTCTTCGTTCTCCCTTGTTCCCAAAGGGATGAGATCAGTGGAGTATCTTAGATGGCCGCTCATAGGCTTTTAAGACCCCAGACACTACTCACCAAGGTAGAATGTAGAGCATTATCTTTATAAGTAGTGTCATGCCAATTGAGCTAGATGTTCCCCGAGATCATGGTCCCCAGAGCCCTCCGTCCAACAACTCAGTCCCTCGGGGGGTTTGGATGTGTCTATAGGGCCTCCATGACCTTTCCTTGTGCAGGTTGTGTTAGTTTCCCCTGTACTATGTACTATCTCATCTCTCACCCAAGTTACCACTTACCTATTACCTATTTAGTATACCCCCCCCCTCCCATCCCTGGTAACCAACAAGTATTGTTACATTTTGCATGTGAATTTTTTCATGGGTTTTTACAATAGAGGTCTCATACAATATTTGTCCTTTTGTGATTGACTTATTTCACTCAGCATGATGTCCTCCAGTTTCATCCATGTTATGAGATGGTTCACCGATTCATTGTTCTTTCTCGTTGCATAGTACTCCATTGTGTGTATGTACCATAGTTTGTGTATCCATTCGTCTGTTGATGGACATCGAGGTTGTTTCCATCGTTTTGCTATTGTGAATAATGCTGCCATGAACATAGGTGTGCATATGTCTATTCGAGTGATGACTCTTATTTCTCTAGGATATATTCCTAGGAGTGGGATTGCTGGATCGAATGGTACGTCTATTTCTAGCTTTCTGAGGAAACGCCATATCATTTTCCAAAATGGCTGTATCATTTTGCATTCCCACCAGCAGTGTATAAGAGTTCCCGTCTCCCTGCAGCCCCTCCAACATTTGTTATTTCCAGTGTTTTTGATTCGTGCCAGTAATGCCGGGGTGAGATGGTATCTCATTGTGGTTTTAATTTGCATTTCTCTAATGGCTAGTGATCGCGAGCATTTCCTCATGTGTCTGTTGGCCATTTGAATGTCTTCCTTGGTGAAGTGTCTGTTCATTTCCTTTGCCCATTTTTTGATAGGATTGGTTGTCTTTTTGTTGTAGAGGTGTTGGATTTTCTTGTAGATTATGGAGATTAGACCTTTGTCTGACTTGTACTGTACAAAAATTTTTTCCCAGTCTGTAGGTTCTCTTTTAACTCTTTTGGTGAAATCTTTTGAAGAGCATAGATGTTTGATTTTTAGAAGATCCCAATTATCTAGTTTATCTGTTGGGTTTTTTGTGTTGATGTTTATGGTTTGTATCCTGTTAATGCCATGTATTAAGGTCTGAAGTGTTGGTCCTATTTTTTCTTCTATGAATTTTATAGTTTGAGGCTTTATATTCAGGTCTTTGATCCATTTTGAAGTAGTTTTTGTATATGGTGTGAGGTATGGGTCCTGTTTCATTTTTCTACAAATGGATATCCAGGTTTGCCAGCACCATTTGTTAAAAAGACTGTCTTTTCCCCATTTGATGTATTTTGGGCCCTTGTCAAAAATCAGGTGACCGTAGGTGGATGGATTTACATCTGAGTTCTCAATTCTGTTCCATTGCTCAATGTCTCTGTTGTTGTACCAGTACCAGGCTGTTTTGAGTACTGTAGCTGTATAGTAGGTTCTCAAGTCAGGTAGTGTGAGTCCTCCAACTTTATTCTTCTTCTTCAGTAGTGCTTTACTTATTCGAGGTTTCTTCCCTTTCCATATAAAGTTAATAATTAGTTTTTCCATCTCTTTGAAGAATGTTGTTGGTATTTGTATCGGAATTGCATTGTATTTGTAGATTGCTTTAGGTAGAATTGCCATTTTCACAATGTTGAGTCTGCCTATCCATGAGCATGGTATGTTTTTCCATTTATGTAGATCCCTTTGGGTTTCATGCAGCAGTGTTTTGTAGTTTTCTTTGTATAGGTCTTTTATATTCCTGGTCAGATTTATTCCTAAGTATTTTATCTTTTTAGGGGCTATTGAAAATGGTATTGATTTCCTGATCTCCTTTTCATCGTTCTCTTTACTGGTGTATAGGAATCCAACTGATTTTTGAATGTTTATCTTGTATCCTGCTACTCTGCTGAATCTTTCTATTACTTCCAGTAAATTTCTCATGGAGTCTTTAGGGTTTTCTATGTATAGTATCATATCATCTGCAAACAGGGAGAGTTTAACTTCTTCATTACCAATTTGGATGCCCTTTATTTCTTTTTCTTGCCTTATTGCTCTAGCTAGAACTTCCAGCACAATGTTAAATAGGAGTGGTGATAAAGGGCATCCTTGTCTTGTTCCTGTTTTCAGGGGGAATGTTTTCAGCCTTTCTCCATTAAGAATGATGTTGGCTGTTGGTTTTGCATAGATGCCCTTTATTATGTTGAGAAATTTCCCTTCTATACCTATTTTATTGAGAGCTTTTATCAGGAATGGGTGTTGGACTTTGTCAAATGCCTTTTCTGCATCAATTGAGAAAATCATGTGATTTTTTTCTTTCCTTTTATTTATGTGGTGGATTACGTTGATGGATTTTCTAATGTTAAACCATCCTTGCATACCTGGTATGAATCCTACTTGGTCGTGGTGTATTATTTTTTTGATATGATACTGAATTCTATTGGCTAGAATTTTGTTCAGAATTTTTGCATCTATATTCATGAGAGATATTGGTCTGTAATTTTCTTTTTTTGTGATGTCTTTGCCTGGTTTTGGTATCAGCGTTATGCTGGCTTCATAGAATGAATTTGGAAGTGTTGCTTCCTCTTCTATGCTCTGAAATAACTTGAGTAGAACTGGTACGAGCTCTTCTGTAAATGTTTTGTAGAATTCTGCAGTGAAGCCATCTGGGCCAGGGCTTTTTTTGGTTGGGAGTTTTTTTATTACCTTTTCAATCTCTTCTCTTGTTATGGGTCTGTTCAGATTTTCAATATCACTTTGTTGTAGTTTGGGTAGGCCGTATGTTTCTAGAAATTTATCCATTTCCTCTAGGTTTTCAAATTTGTTGGAATATAGTTTTTCATAATATTCTGTTATAATCCTTTTTATTTCAGTTGGGTCTGTTGTAATGTCCCCCATTTCATTTCTTATTTGGGTTATTTGTGCCCTCTGCTGTTTTTCTTTTGTCAGTCTGGCCAGTGGTTTGTCGATTTTGTTGATTCTTTCAAAGAACCAACTTTTGGTTTGGTTGATTCTTTCTATTGTTTTTCTGTTCTCTATTTCATTGATTTCTGCTCTGATCTTTACTATTTCCTTTCTTCCGGTGGTTGTAGGCTTTTTTTGTTGTTCTCTTTCTATTTGTTTGAGTTCTGTAGTTAATGTTTTGATTTTGTCCCTTTCTTCTTTTTTGATATGTGCATCTATTGCTATAAATTGTCCTCTGAGGACTGCCTTTGCTGTGTCCCAAAGGTTTTGGTATGATGTGTTTTCATTTTCATTTGATTCTAGGAATTTTTTAATTCCATCTCTGATTTCTTCTATTACCCATTGATGTGTAAGCAGATTATTATTCAGTTTCCATGTGTTTGATTTTTTTTCCTTGCTCTTTCTAGTGTTAATTTCTACCTTGATGGCATTGTGGTCAGAGAAGATACTGTGAATTATCTCAGCATTTTGGATCTTGTTGAGGATTGCTCTGTGGCCTAAGATGTGGTCTATTCTGGAGAACGTTCCATGTGCATTGGAAAAGAATGTGTACTTTGCAGCGGTTGGATGGATTGTTCTATATATGTCTATGAGGTCCAGTTGGCTGATTGTGTCCTTTAGGTCTTCTGTATCTTTGCTGAGTTTCTTTTTAGTTGTTCTGTCCTTTACTGAGAGTGGTGTGTTGAAGTCTCCTACTATTATTGTAGAACTGTCAATTTCTCTTTTCAGTGCTGTTAGAGTTTTTTTTATGTATTTTGGAGCCCTGTCATTGGGTGCATAGATATTTATTATGGTTATGTCTTCATGATGGATCATCCCCTTAATCATTATATAGTGTCCTTCTTTGTCTTTTATGGTAGATTTTGTTTTAAAGTCTATTTTATCTGAGATTAGAATTGCCACTCCTGCTCTTTTTTGATAGTTGTTAGCTTGATCTATTTTTTTCCAACCTTTGATTTTTAATAAATTCACATCTTTGTTTCTAAGGTGTGTCTCTTGTAGACAGCAAATTGATGGATCCTGTTTTCTTATCCATTCTGCCACTCTCTGTCTCTTTATGTGTGCATTGAGTCCATTTAGGTTCAGTGTAATTATTGATAGATGGAAGTTTGTTGCTGTCATTTTGTAGTGCTTTTTTTGTGGTGCTGAAGTTTTCTTTGTTCTTCTTACTCTCTTGTGCTGAGTTCCTTTTGTTTGTGGATTTTGTGTTCATTTCTTTTGTTTTTGTAGGTTTTGTTTTTGTTGAGACTTTATGTTTTTCGTCTTTAATTTTATGAGTTGGTTTGTTAACTTTTTTTGTGGTTACCATGAATTTTACCCTTATCTTTATAATTTTGAAGCAGTCTACCGTTACTTGGTATCGCCTTGCCTTCTTCTCCTTTAGAAGGTTCTATACCTATGCCGTTTGTTCCCTCTTTCATTGTTTTGATGTTGTTGTCATCCTTTGATTGATTTCTCTGATTCCCTGTTGTATATCTTTTGTTTTTGGAAAGTCCTCTGTAGTTCAGTTCCTAGAATGGTATCTGGTTCATGTGAACCTGCGTCCTAGGTCCTAGGTCCTGCCTGAGGGCTGAAGATGTTTGTCCTCAGATCGAAGAACTCCCTTTAATAATTCTTGTAAGTTTGGTTTGACTTTTGCATATTCCTTTAGTTTCTGTTTATCTGGAAATGACCTAATTTCACCATCAAATCTGAATGAGAGTTTTGCAGGATATATTATTCTTGGCTGACAATTTTTTTCTTTCAAGATTTTATATATGTCATCCCATTGCCTTCTTGCCTGCATGGTTTCTGCTGAATAATCTGAGCTTAGTCTTATTGTTTCTCCTCTGTATGTGACTTCTTGTTTTTCACGAGCTGCTCTCAGGATTCATTGTTTGTCTTTAGTTTTAGCGAGTGTGAATATGATATGTCTTGGTGATTTTCTTTTGGGGTCTCTTTTATATGGGGTTCGTTGAGCTTCTTGGATGACCAGCTTTTCATCTTTCATGATATTGGGAAAGTTTTCTGTCAGCAGTTCGTCAATGATCCTCTCTGTGTTTTCTGTTTTCTCCCCCTGTTCTGGTATGCCAATCACTCGTAAATTTTTGCTTTTAATTGTGTCCCACATAACTCTCAGGGTCTCTTCATTTTTCTTTGTTCTTTTTTCTGAGTTTTCCTGAAACAGTGTTGTATCCAAGTGTTTGTCTTCAGTTCCACTGATCCTGTCTTCCATGGTTTCAAATCTACTTCTCAGCCCTTCTATGACACCGTCCATTTCTGAAATCTTGTTGTTTATCTTTTGGATTTCTAATTGTTGTTTTTGTATAATTTCGAGTTGTGAATTTATTTTGGCATTTTGTTCTTGCATCATCTTCCTGAATTCTTCCAATTTTTTGTCTGTATTTTCCATAAATTTGTCTATTTTTTCCTCATGTTTGTCAGCTTTTTGCCTCAGTTCTTGGAAAATTCCGAGTATTAGTGATTTGAGTTCCGTATCAGGTACTTCTAGTGCATTTTCTTCCACAGAAGAGTTATCTGGTGTTTTAATTTGGACGCCTATTGGAGCCATCTTGTCTTGTTTTTGTAAATGTTTTGATATTGTTTGCTGTTTTCGGGGCATTCAGTAGATTTTTCTCTCGTTTATTGATTGTAGATTTTTTTTTTTTTTTTTTTTCGTTCTTGTGGTACAGCTGGGCAGATCTAGTTGAGGAGGAGCCACTGTGATGGGTTGCTTGTGGCACTCACCGCAGCCACCAGGACAGTCGGTAGTCAGTGCTGGGCAGGTTCCAATAGGGCGTGCCTGCACCGCTTGGTGATGTGATGTCTAATGCACGGTGCAGGTAGGTAGGGTGCAGCGGGAAGATGGTTATGTGTGAAGCTAAGCGCAGTTTACCGGTCGTTCTGTCTCCGACCAGATGCTCTGCAAGGCTGCTCTCCCGTTTGCTGGTCTCCGATAGGAATCCAAGATGGTGGATCCGCGCTGCGTTAGCTGGTAAGGAATCTCTGCCTGAGTCTCTCCTCGCTCTCCGTTCTCTTTTAGTATTCTCACTCCGTTTGGTGTTTGGCTGAGTTCTTTATCTCTTCATTTGGTGTTCTAGGGTTTCAGGATTGTTGATTCTCTGTTAGGCTTAGTTTTTCGGATCTTTGCTGTGGAGGGACGGCGTGGTGTTTCTGTCTAGAGCGCCATCTTGCCCCTCCAATTGCCCAATCCCTCTTTTTTGTTTCCAACTTTTGCATTCCAATCACAATAATTATCAATGCATCCTGACTGAATATTTGATCAATTTCAGACTGCAGAAGTTGGTAAAAATCTTCCATTTCTTCAACTTTGGCCTTAGTAGTTGGTGTGTAAATTTGAATAATAGTCGTATTAACTGGTCTTCCTTGTAGGAATATGGATATTGCCTTATCACTGACAGATTGTACTTCAGAATTGATCTTGAAATATTCTTTTTGACGGTGAATACAATGCCACATCTCTTCAGCTTGTCATTCCCAGCATAGTAGACCATATGATGTCCAATTTAAATGGCTAATACCAGCCCATTTCAACTTACTAATGTCTGGGATATCGATCCACATGTTCCATTTCATTTTTGATTAGTTCCAATTTTCCTAGATTCATACTTCTTACTTTCCACGTTCTGATTATTAATGGATATTTGAAGCTATTTCTTCTTATTTTGAGAAGTGCAACATCAGCAAATGAAGGTCCCTAAAGCTGTACTCCATCCATGTCATTAAGGTAGACTCTACTTTGTGGAGACAGCTCTGCCCCATTGATATTTTGAGTGCCTTCTAACCTGAGGGGGTCATCGTCCAGAACTATATCAGACAATGTTCTGTTGTTATTCACAAGGTTTTCACCGGCCAATTTTTTCAGATGTAGACCATCAGGTACTTCTTCTTAGTCTGTCTTAGTCTGGAAGCTCTACTGACGCTTGTCCACCAAGGATGACACCGCTGGTATTTGTATCACTGGTGGCAAAGCCTCCAGTATCACAGGAATAATCAAGCCACCACAGTAAGAAGACGCGTGGTGTGGTAATGCAGAGGGTCATTGAAAAAAAGGAAGACTGTCAATGGGATGAATTGACACAGTGGCTGCAATAGTATACTCAAAAACAGAAGTGACTGTGAGGATGACAAAGGACTGGGTAGTTTTTTATTCTCTTGTACATTGGATTGCTATGAGTTGGAAATAACTCAATGGCACCTAACTACAAGAAATATATGAATATATTTAAGTCTAAAATATGTTCATTTTTATCACTGAAATGTTTGTACTATAAGAAATATTAACAAAAAACAGAAAATTTTAGAAAATATTTAGTGAAAATGAATTTATTTGATATAGTCAAGATTTTTATTTACTATAGCTAAAGTTTAGTAGGTTAATTTATGAGAATTTTTAAGAGCCTGTATGTCAAATAACATAAAAGCAATGAGTTAGATTTCTTGCTGTTAACAAAATTTTCTTTCATTACTGGGTTCAAGAATTAATTTTATTCTTTGTGAAATTTGCCTCCAAGGCAAGCGTTTGGCAAAATAAATTCCTGAGTCAAAAAATGAGCTGCATGTCTTTAGAAAACACTAAGGTTTTTACCTTTAAAATCATTCTAAGGTTAAATAACTTAAGTATTATTTCTTAGTAACCTGTTATAAACTCCTGAGAAGTATAAAACTTTTTCACAGAAAGACAGAAAAGATTTGTTTCTATTTTATAAAGAGAAAATGACTAAAAAATAATAATAATTATAAAGTTTAATATGTTATGAGTTCCATGAAGTGCATTGTTAAATCAGGAGAGGTGGCAAATTTTCTTAAGTTTATAATTTATATGCCAGTGATATTTGACTGATATTAGACAACAAGTGCATAATATTATGTCATAATTTTATTATTTTTAATTGCTATTTTGATTACAACTTTTTACTTTTGAATATAGTGTCATCAAAGCCAATAGTTTAATTAGGGAAATTCACATTGTTAACCCACGGAATTTTTTATTACTATTCAAATGCTTAGGGAATTGGTCATCTTAGTTTATTCTTGATATATCTTGACTATTTAGTATTGTCTCGAGATTATTATGTGTTTCATCTGAAGCTCTTTAAAAAATAAGGTTAATCAGTATGTTTAGATATTTTTGTCTAAACTTTTTTTTCTTATTGACTTGATTTGGCTTTGCACTACTTTTGAAGTTAACTACCACCAGGTGTTTCACTTTAAGACTTACTGTTTTAAATTAACCATGTACATTTTTAGTTGTTATCTGCAGATAAGTTTTATTTGATAAGTCAGTGAAAATGCTTGACCAAAATATTTCAACAAAAATGTACTGAATAAGATTTTTAGACCTCTTATATAGAAGCTGACGAGGTGTTCAGACTGCTGCCTATCTAGAACCACATAAAACCAAAATTAACTACGTAGGACTAAGTAAACTAAAAGGATTTCTATACAGTTTATATGAGAATATTGCTGAAGTTCAATGTTATATTTTCTGCAATAATTGCACCCACTTCTCACTTATCAACTATCTTGTTATCCAACATTTCACATTTACAACAATACTAAAAAATTTACTACCTGACTATTTTGTGAATTAATGACATACATCTGGCAGTAATGAATGCCAAAGTGAAAGGCAAGAGTAATGCTGGCTGTGAGGGTTCAGGTTATGTGTCAATTTGGCTGGGCCAGGATTCTCAGTGATCTGGCAATTATGTAACGATGTAATTTGGAAGTTACAAAATGCAGTTATGTAATGACGTAATATGGCAGTTGCATAATTATGTATTCATCCTCCATTTTGTGATCTGATGTGATCATCCTTTATTTTCACATAACTCCAGTTTTCACATAATGACCTGATCTTTGAAATCTAACCATGTCAATAACTGAGGAGTAGGTGTACTAGAAAGCCCGTGGCCCTGCCTTATGTTACTTATGTTAATTCTAACATCATTCAACTTGAACTGTTAAAATATTATCAGTCTCTAATGCACCATTCTAGAGCCCATTTCTCACAAATTCAAGAACCATTTAATGAAGCTGAGCCTGAATCACAATGTTTACCTGAACGCCTTCCAGGTTACTTCGTCTACTAAAAAAGACACCAATTGAAATATTCCCTCAGACTTTGCTGCAAAGGATCTTACCTAGTGCTTCTTACCAACCCCTGTGCTGCTAAATTAAAAGATGTGAATCTCTGGGTTCACTTTTCTCAATTAAAGAAAGCCAAAATATGTGGCTGGACTTGCCAGCCCTCTGAAGATTTAACGATTATGTTCAAATGCCCAATGGCCAGAAGTCAAGAAATGCAGAAGTAGACAACTAATCCGAAGATCACAGAAT
This sequence comes from Dugong dugon, assembly GCA_030035585.1. Taxonomy (NCBI): domain Eukaryota; kingdom Metazoa; phylum Chordata; class Mammalia; order Sirenia; family Dugongidae; genus Dugong; species Dugong dugon. The sequence goes on along the minus strand of CM057460.1, from coordinate 33,869,646 downwards.
AAGATTCAATGCAAGTTGTTAAAATTTTCAGATTCTTATTTTTACTTACTGATTTTCTTATCATAATTGTCTTTCTTATTGTACACTTGTAGTATTATTCCTTGTTTTGATATCCTCTTTTCTTCACACAGACCCTTGAAATAATTGCACTTTACTTAATACTGCTTTGTATTTAAAATTGGTCTGTTTTGTCAACTAAGCTTTATTCTCTAGTGGTATTTTACTCCTCCATGCAAGTAATTGAAGGGACTTGTTTCATTACAGCAATTATTTTTATGTTATTTACTTTATTTTCATCCACTAAGAAGCCCTTTTTAAGTTGTCTCTTACTATTTTCTCTAACTCCTGTTAACACTTGCAAAGAGAATGCTGTCGTTATGTTAGCTGAATCAGTATCTAGTGATAGCAATTTGTAAGACAGTTGGATATGTAATTCTTCCTCTCAGTCTGTACAAGATCATTCCCTCTTTCTTTAGAAATCTTTAGCTGTTTGCCAAATGGCATTAGATCATGGATTAGATTTATATTACTCACTGGATGAATAATTATTGTCCTCAGTTTGATGATTACAGATGTAGTCGAATGTTGTTTGAGATGTATGCCAAATGCCTTCACTCCTGGCTCAAATGCTATGCCTATGAAGAGAATTATGCATATTGACACTACATTTTCAAACGAAGTTGACTTCACACCCTGCACAGAACTATTTTTGTTATGTCAAGTGGTTCCCCTGAATTTGGTCATCTCAAAACTCAAATAAAGGAAAATCTCTACCATTTTGTCCTTGTTGAAGAAGGGTTACTCCTTTGTGGATGTCTAAAGCCTTAAAATTGGCACACATCGTACCCTGAAGATGGCACCCTAAGCCAATGCAAGGTGAAGAGGATACAAAATCTCCAAGAGTGATCAAGGAATTATCTTTGAAATTCTTGATCAAAATAGGATAATGAGAAAGAGCACCCTAAAATTAAACTCTTTGGGGGCACTTGACATGATTAAAAGAAGACTGCCTTGGGATCTGAGCTCAAATCCCATTTTGGAAAGCCGGCTTTACTGTAAGAAGTTAACCTTTATAAAGACTTAATCTAGTATCTAAGAAATTATTTTTATTTGTAATCAATCTCTGTTCTTTTCATCACTAAGAAGTTAACTTTTGTACAGAATTAATCTTGTATGTAAGGAATTATCTTCTTTGTAACCAAGCTATGCAAACCACTTTCAGGAACCACATTGTAGAATGATGCTATATAAGTAGAAAGGAATGTCCTGTGATTGTTTTGTAACCACCATGTAAATCCCCTACAGTCACCAAGTAGTAATTAATCAACAAAACCCACATATCCCCAAGTAGTAACTAATCAACAAAACCCACACATACTCTTAAAAAAAAATCATGTTAAGATTCTGGCTTCAAGATACACCACTTCCCACTTCTCTGGATCACCAACTACTTATGAGAAATTTTTGTACTGTTGGTTCCTGATTTTACCATATAATATACCTCTGTAACTGCACTATCTCAGAGTGTTTAGTCTCCTGTTGTGGGCTGAGCATCTCCCCAGTTCAAACTGTTTCTGAAACCTCAATGAATCTATTTGCTTTACTTTAACAGAATATGAGTTTTACTCTTTAACAGCACCATCCTTACTCACCTGGATTACAGTAGTTCCTTCTAAACTGTCTTCTTTAGGACAATTTGTACTCATCCAGTCTATTCTCAACAGAACAACCAGAGTAATCCTTTTAAAGACAAGTGAACACATGGCATGTCTCTTCTCAAAACTCTACAATAGGTTCCCATTCAACTAAGAGTTTTTAAGAAAATCCTTAAATGGACTACAGGTTCTACAATGGAATCTGGCCCTGAAGCTCCCTTTTAGAGTTGTTATCCAACATCCCAATTCCTATGTAACACATTAACTTCCTGTTTATTTTTTTTCTTTGGGCAAAATACTTACTACTTTCTAACATATTAAATACTGTACATATTAGTATATCAACAGTGGGGTGTATGTCTTCCACTAATAATCTAATCTCCTTGAAAGGAAAGATAAATATATTTTACATTTCTTATTATTTTTCTTCTACTTATTTCAAACACTTGGAACAGATTCTAGCATATAGTAGGTAATAAATATTTTCTAACACACACCTGTCATTTGTTGTACTGTGGTGGCTTGTGTGTTTCTATGAAGCTGGAAGCTATGCCATCAGTATTTCAAATACCAAGAGGGTCACCCATGAAAGGCAGGTTTTGGCAGAGCTTCCAGAACAAGACAGAATAGGAAGAAGGACCTGAAAAAACTGGCCAGTGAAAATCTTATAAATAGCAGCAGAACATTATCTGATATAGTCCTGGAAGATAAGGCCTTCTGATTGGAAGGCACTAAAATACCACTGAGGAAGGGCTGACTCCTCAAAGTAGAGTAGACATTAATGACATAGCTGGAGTAAAGCTTTCAGGGCATTCATTTACTTATATGGCACTACTCAAAATGAGAAGAAACATCTGCAAACATCCATTAATAATCAGAATGTGGAATGTACAAAGTATTAATCTAGGAAAATTGGAAATCATCAAAAATGAAATGGAATGCATAAAGATCAATACCCTAGGCATTAGTAAGCTGAAACCGACTGGTGTTGGCCATTATGAATCAGACAATCATATGGTCTACTATGCTTGGAGTGACAAATTGATGAAGAATTACATTCAATTCATCATCGAAAAGAAAATTTCAAGAGTTATCCTGAAGTACAACACTGTCAGTGATAGAATAATATGCATATGCCTACAAGGAAGACCAGTTATTATTATTATTTAAATTTACTCAGCAACTACTCAGGCCGAAGATGAGGAATTTGAAGATTTTTACCAATTTCTGCAGCCTGAAATTGATCAAGCATACAATCAAGATGCATTTATAACTATGGGAGATTGGAATGTGAACGTTGGAAACAAAGAAGAAGGATTGGCAATTGGAAAATATGGCCTTAATGATAAAAACAATGTCAAAGATCACATGACACAATTTTGCAAGACCAATGACTTACTCACTGGAAATACCTTTTCTCAACAACAAAAATGGTGACTATACACAATGGACCTCACTGGATGCAACACAAGAATCAAATCCACTACGTCTGTGGAAAAAGATGACAGAAAAACTCATTATTGTCAGTCAGAGCAAGGCCAGAAGCTGACTGAGAGACAAACCATCAACTGATCATATTCAAGTTTAAGTTGAAGCTGAAAAATATTAAAACAAGTCCACAAGAACCTGTCTATGATCTTGAGTATATCCCACCAGAATTTGGATAACATCTCAAGAATAGATTTGATGCATGGAACACTGATGACTGAAGACCAGATGAGTTGTGTGATGTCATCAAGGACATACATGAAGGAAATAAAAGGTCATCAAAAAGACAAGAAATGAAGAAAAGACCAAAACGGCTATCAGAAGAAACTCTGAAACTTGCTCTTGAACATAGAGTATCTAAGGCAATGGGAAGAAATGATGATGTAGAAGAGCTGAACAGAAGATTTCAAAGGGCAGCTCATGAAGAAAAAGTAAAGTATAATAATGAAATGTGCCAAGATCTGGAGTAAGAAAACCAAAAGGGAAGAACATGCTCCACAATTTTCAAGCTGAAAGAAATACTGAAAAAAATCAAGCCACTAGTTGCAATTTTGAAGTATTCTATGGGAAAAATATTGAATGATACAGGAAACATCAAAAGAAGATGGAAGGAATACACAGAGTCATTTTTCCAAAAAGAATTGGTCCAAGTACAACCATTTTAGGAGGTTGCATATGATTAAGAACCAATGGTATTGAAGGAAGAAGTCCAAGTCCACTAAAGGCAATGGCAGAAAGTAAGGCTCCAGGAATTGATGGAATACCAACTGAGATGTTTCAGTAAAGAGATACAACACTGGAAGAGCTCACTTGTCCAAGTTACAAAATTTGGAAGATAGCTAGCTACCTCACTACCCACCTGGAAGAAGTCTATATTTGTACACACTCCAAAGAAATATGATCCAATAGAAAGTGGATATTATCAGAAAATTATCATTAATATCACAAGCAAGTAAAATTTGGGTGAAGATAATTCAATCACAGTTGTAACAGTACATCCACAGGAAACTACCAGAAGTTCAAGCCAGACTCAGAAGAGAACATAGAATGAAAGATATCATCATGGATGAGAGATGCATCTTGGCTGAAAGCAGAGAATACCAGAAGGATGTTTACCTATGTTTTATTGACTATGTAAAGACATTCAACTGTGAGGATCATAGCAAATTATGGATAAAATTATGAAGAACGGGAATTCCAAAACACTTAATTGTGCTCATGAGCAATCTGGACATATACTAAGAAGTGGTCATTCAAACACAACAGGGGGATACTGCATGGTTTAAATGGAGGAAAGGTGTACGTCAGGGTTGTATCTTTTCACCATAGGTATTCAATCTGTATGCTGAGCAAATAATCTGAGAAGATGGACTATATGAAGAAGAACAAGGCATCAGGATTGGAGGAAGACTCATAAACAACTTGCAATATGTAGTTGGCATAACCTTGCTTGCTGACAGTGAAGAAGTCTGAAGCACTTACTGATGGAGATGGAAGACTAAAGCTTTCAGTATGGATTACACCTCAACATAAAGAAAATAAAAATTGTCACAACTTGACCAATAAGCAACATCAGGATAATCAGAGAAAAGATTGACATTGTCAAGCTTTTCATTTTACTTGGATCCACAATCAACGCCCGTGGAAGCAACAGTCAAGAAATCAAAAGACGCATTGCACTGGGTAAACCTGAGGCAAAAGACCCCTTTAAAGTGTAAAAACCAAACATGTCACTTTAAGGACTAAAGTACAGCTGACCAAGCCATTTTCAATTGCCTCATATGCATGCGAAAGCTGGACAATGAATAATCAAGACTGAAGAAGAGTTGATGCCTTTGAATTATGGTGTTGAAAAACATTGAATATACCATGAACTGCCAGAGAAGGAACAAATCTATTTTGGAAGAAGTATAGCCAGAATGCTCCTTAGAAGTGAGGATGGTGAGACTTCTTCCCATATACTTTAGACATGTTATCAGGAGGGACCAGTCCCTGGAGAAGAACATCATGCTTAGTAAATAGATGGTAGGCAAAAAAGAGGAAGACCCTCAATTAGATAGATTGACACAGTGGCTGCAACAATGTGCTCAAAAATAATGATGAGTATGAGGACGACCCACGCATGACTGGGCAGTGTTTTGTTCTGTTGTACAGAAGGTCACTATGAATCAGAACCACTGGATGGCACTTAACAACAACACAAGCAAAGGAATGCCAATGATTGCCAACAGTCATAAGAATCTAGGAGACAGTCCAACATAGAGTTGACAGATTTGGACTTTTAGCCTTCTGAACTGTGAGAAAATAAATTTTTGTTCTTTATTGACACTCACTTTGTTGCATTTATGTTATGGCAGAGCTAGCAATTTAAATCTCTAACCAACCCCACCTTCACCCTCAATTCTTAGAATTGTTGGCATTTTTGATTTATAAGGAATCAAGGTTAAAAGGAATGAAGAATAGCAATATTCTTGGGGTTTTATTTATTTATTTTTGTCTCCAATGATTCACCTCTGCTCTGCACTATTCTCATTTCAACTCTAAAAAGTCAGATGATATATACATTTCTTTCTCTGGAAGGAAATTCTTTTCTTCGATTCATAATCACTAGGACTTTCTCATATAACAAAGACATTTAGAGGACATTTTTTAAGATGAATAGCATTAGTTCAAATCATAATTCAGGCACAGATTAACTTTACTTGGAATAGCTACTTAATTTTTCTGTTCTTCAATTTCGTTGTGTGTCAAATTAAGGCAATAAGAGTATTTTAGGGTTACTGTAGAAATTACATTATTTTATATAGCCAAGGTTCATAAAACTGTGCCTTGCGTGAGCTAAAAATTTAATATTAGTCATACTTATTTCCAGGGGCGGATTATCCAATAGGCAAGTAAGCATGGTGCTTACCTTGATTACCAGTTTTTCTGTAGTGAACAATTCCACGTTTTTTCACGACATCAGATAAGCTGCTTCTAGGTATGGCTTGCATCTGTCTCTCTCTCAACCCCACAGCATCTTCCTACAAAATCAAAGCCTCTTTTCAAATTTACAATCTCTACCAGGGACTGATGACACAGTAAGTAAGGTTAAGTACAGGTTTACTTGTGCTTACTTACTAATCTGTAGTGAACAATTTTATATTTTTTCACCTCATCAAAGATTCTGCTTCTGACTGTGGCTGGTATCTGTCTCTCTCTCAATCTCACTGCACCTTCTTATAAAATCAAATCCTTTTTTCAAATTTACAGTCCCTTACAGGGACAGATTACCCAGTAAGCAAGACAAGCACAGACTTATTTATGCTTACTTACTAATCTGTAGTGCACAAGTTCAGAAGGGTTTCACCACATCTTTGATGTGATTTAAAAAATGTGAAATTTTGCAGTATAGATTAGTAAGTAAGCACAAGTAAGCCAGTGCTTACTTTACTTACTGGGTAATCTGCCCCTGCATATTTCTTAAATTCATTATTCTAGACGATGATGATGGAAGTTCTCAGTACATGGAAAATGTGTTTAAATTAGTATTTGGATGATTAGAACCCCATGACAACACTCAGAAAACTCATTTTTTCCTGTATTTGTTCACATAGAGTGAATATTCTATTAGGTAGTTATGATCAAATGTAGGGTTAGAAGTGAATTTTACCTATTATGATTGGCCAGTTCGGAAGTTTTTATTGATCTTGATAATTTATTTCTGTTAAAACAACAACAAAAGCTTCCATTTTATTCTCCATTTTATGACAGTCGTTTGTCTTTTCTATAAGCGTAGTATAATTTTTTTTCTGATCCTAGTTTTTGCATTTTTTCAGGTTCATTTTTCTAATTTCTGTAACTTTGGGTTTCAAAGTTAGCCAAGTGACTTTGGAAGTTAAAAAAAATTCTTAAGTTTTTCTTTTTATATAAATTTTTTTTTCATTGATTATTCTTAGACAGAGGCAACATTTTCTTTGAGAAACTAAATTCACTCCTGAAGGAGTCTGATGACATCCTTTATTGTGCGTTTGTCGAGAGTTCACTGGAGATACCACGTGATAGAGAAATACCTCATCTCCACGATCAGAGCACCCTCTCAGCTTCAATTGCGACATTTCATCTTTCAATTTAAAGGTGGCTAAATATCATATAAAAATACTGCTGAAATTGGAAATACTTTTGAACTACTGAGATTTATTATACAGGCCTTGCATCTTTTAATGGGATTCCTTCCCAGTGTGCCTGTGTCCTGTCCAGCAGGCAAGAACATTCACAAATATGTTGGCACCTGCTTTCTAGTTGCAGCAAGCAGGGAATTTACATCTGCAAGGAGGAGATTACACTCATGCATCATATTGATATTTTTCACACACTTCTGGTATTGCTTCAAAAATACCTCCCTTGTGACACATTCATGAAGGAGCTAACAAATCTTCAGGCAGCATATAACCTTGAAACACTGTCACTCCTGTTGAAGAGTAACTAATGATAGTGTCTAATCCTCACCAATATACTTGCCAATTTTTTTTAGCTCTTGACTATTGCCCTCATGTATTATTGAAAAAGTTAGATGTTTCCATGCATATTATTTTCTAAATCACTTTTTTATTTTTTAAATTAATTTCAAAACATCTCTTAAATTAACAACTATGTAATTTTTGTAAAATTAGAATGGGTTTATATTTATTACAAACAAATTTATAATAATCTGGAGGCTCCTGATTCTGGGGGATGGTATTTTTAGTTTTCTGTGTGTGGGCGTGTGTGTCTGAATAAATTGGCACCAAGATAAGCTGGTAACTTCCTGATTACTTTGATGATTCTTCTGTGTTATACAGAAACTACTGTACTAGAAGAATTTGCCATCCTGAAGCCAGCACAACTTGTACAAGGAAAGGACATGGAAGCTCCATACACACATCCAAACTCCCCAAAGGACTGAATTGCTGGGCAAAGGGCTCTGGGGACCATGGTCTCGGGGAACATTTAGCTCAGTTGGCATAACACAATTTATAAAGACAATGTTCTACATTCTTACTCGGTAAGAAGCGTCTAGGGTCTTAAAAGCCTGTGAACAGTCATCTAAGAAACTACACTGGTCTCACCCCTTTGGGAGCAAGGGAGAATGAAGAGAATAGGATACAAGGAAAAGATTAGTCCAAAGGACTAATGGACTACAGCTACCACGGCCTCCACCAGACTGAGTCCAGTACAGCTAGATGCTGCCTGGCTACCACCACTGACTGCTCTGACTGGGATCACAATAGAGGGTCCTGGACAGAGCTGGAGAAGGATGTAAAACAAAATTCTAAGTCACAAAAAAAGAGCAGATTTACTGGCCTGAAAGAGACTGGAGAAACCCTGAGAGTATGGCCTCCGGACCCTTATTTAGCTCAGTAATGAAGTCACTCCCGAGGTTCACTGTCCAGCCTGGGATTGGACAGCCCCATAAAACAAAACGGGACTAATGAGGCACAGCAGACCAGGGACAAGGACTAGAAGGCAGGAGGGGATATGAAAGCTGGTGATAGGGAACCCAAGGTTGAGAAGGGACATTGTTGACATGTCATGGGGTTGTTAACCATTGTCAAAGCCAGTATGCTTACTATTTTTATTTTATTTTTTTTATTGTACTTTAGGTGAAAGTTTACAAAACAAATATTTTCTCAGTAAACAGTCAGTACACATATTGTTTCATGACATTGGTTAACAGCTCCACGACATGTCAACTTGCTCCCTTCTTGGCCTTGGAGTACCTTTTTTTTGGTGAAAATATACATAGCTAAAGAGACACCATTTCAAAAATGTCTACATGTACAATTCAGGTACATTGATTACTTTCTTCCAGTTGTGCTGCTATTCTCACTTTAGATGAAGGTTTACAGAACAAAATAGTTTCTTATTAAACAATTAGAACACGTTACCCTATAACAATGTTTAAGAACCCCACTACATGTCAACGCTATCCTTACTCAACCTTGGTTGAGGGTCTTCTTCTTTTTTGCTGACCCTCTACTTTACCAAGCATGATTTGTTTTTCCAGGGACTAGTCCTTCCTGATAACATGTCCAAAATATGTGAGACAAAGTCTTGCTGTCCTTTGTTCTACAGCATCCTGGCTGTACTTCTTCCAAGACAGATTAGTTCATTCTTTTGGAAGTCCATGGTATATTTAATATTCTTCACCAAGAACATAATTCAAAGGCATCGATTCTTCTTTGGTCTTCCTTATTCATTGTCCAGCTTTCACATGCATATGAGGCCATTGAAAACACCATAGTTTGGGTCAGGTGCACCTTAGTCCTTAAAGTAAAATCTTTGCTTTTTAACACTTTAAAGAGATCTTTTGCAGCAGATTTGCCCAATGCAAGGCATCGTTGAGTAGATAGTGAGAGTAAAGAGGAAGAACTTTCTATAAAAAAAGTTACATGGTTTTAATATTTGAACTTCCCTTATTAAATGCTATCAGAAATGAGATGCTACTTAACTCACTAAATTGTTTAGACATAGCCCACTTATAAAAATAAACTTTGATTTGATAGTGACCATAGATAAATAAGAGGTGAAGAGTAAATATGTAAACTAGATTATGATAACTATTTCATTTCATCTACATGTTTTTCTATGCACAGTACTAGTACATTAATAAAAAAAGAGAAACACACATTTAGATACAATAAAATTTATTGAACTAAATAAATTTAACAAAGTGGAACATCTGTTCACCTCTGCTTAGAATCCATTACTTAGAATTAAGCCATCCCATTTTTAATCCACATACTTAAGCTGCAAGCCATATTGTCAAAAGAATTCCTCTTACCCTAGTTGTGGTGCTGGATAAGCATTGTCTTTCTCTCTACTGCTGTGTTTACATATAACTGGGTGAGAAAGAGCTTTTATTCACCAAAGACACAACATCTTAAAATAGGCAAGGATCAATTGGGTTTTCTCATTATAAGAAATGGATTTCATTTACTGGTTTAGGAAAGTCTGGATCATTGTCACCCAGACCTTGGGGACACTCAACAGGCAAAACAACACAGAAGGGATGCCAAAAACAAAAGCAGATATTTGCAACAACAGCTGCCTAGTTTCTCCTGGACATTCATTTAGATGTTGCAGTTAAACCAGCTTGAATCATCAGCGCCCATCATTTCAGAGAGCAAAGGACTAAATTCCTGTTTTGAAACAAAGAAGCTCCTTGTGGTTTGTAATCTATCTCTGTGGTCTAAAGACCATTTGAAGAATATTCAAACAGCTAAATTGAAGCGATCAGGGCATTATCCTTAGATGCCAAAGAGCTTTGCTTAAATTTCAGGCAATTGAAGAGCTAAATATTGAAGGATATTTGAAAAAAATGTGAGGAGACTAGTGTTATACTGGCTCTGCCACTGACTATTTGAATAAAAATTTGGAAAACCATTCAATACTCTCTATGCTTTAGTTTCTACATATGAAATACAATATTGTAAAATCAGACAGCCTGCAATGTCTATTTCAGTATCAGTATAGCTCTTTATAATTTATTATTAGAATTGTCTCTCTTATTATTTTAAATAAGGAAATAAGTTGTTAAAATGCAAATAATTGAATTTTGAATAAATATTTCTTAACTACCCTTTCATTCATATGATTCTGAAAAGAAATGAAGTTCTCATAAGCTATATACATAGTCAGATCAAAAAGTATCTACCAGTTCCTATCTTTTAGTTATATGTAGCCTGTATAAAATATATTAACTTTAGTAAACAACTACTTCCTACACTTAGAGCTAATACAAAACATCCTTATCAGACTAGATCGGGAAGCTTCTAAATGACTTACCAATAAAATACTCCTCCTTCTACTTGAGGACTTATTCTTTCACATAGATCGTATTTTCAGAGATACATTCTAGTCACATCAGTGTTCTCGTACATTAACCAGTTTTTTCAAAGCTAAGGGATGATATGTTTTGTAATACACAAACACAAATATATTATTTAACATAAACTTGATTCAATGCATAACGCTATGCCAAATAGCAAAGGACTCCCTTAAAACATGGACCATTTAGTACAAAATTACTTTACAATTTCTCTTTGAATCCAACCTACTCATTCTTAAAAATAAATTGATGTGATAATCCTTGTTACCTCTAAAAGAGTGCTGAGTTTTAAATTTGAAATTTTCTTGCTAACAACCCTAGGGTACCATTTAAATGTTCAGTTTAATGGAAAAAAAGAACTGGTCTGGAACACAGAGATCTTGGTACCCCTTTGCAGCTTGTATACTTTCTATCTCTCTGACCTGCTTGCAGACTTTCTTGCTTGACTTCTTGCTTACTTAACCTTCTTGCTTCCATGACTTATTTCCTGCTTACTTGTTTCTACACTAAGAGTAAAAAGATAAGACACTATTTTTCGTCTCAGAAATTAATGTGATAGAGGTTTAAAACATAAAGTCACTATAGAGTAGGAGATGTATGCAGGTATGAAGAAACTGCCACAGGGGCAGAGACTGAGCAACTCTCCCTTAACCTAAGGAGATAGGGATGCCTCACTGAGGAGGTGGTGATAGTTGAGGTTGGGTTGGAGGAAAAGCAAGTTATTAAAAGGTAAACTAAACTGTAGGAATATACAACTTTTTTAAAACATAATGTGTTCATTTCAGGAAACTCAAAAAATCATTGAGTTGGAACCAAAATTTCCACATTTTAAAAATATGTTTTTTATATATATATATATAGTTAAAATTACACAGATATAATTGTTATCTAGTTGCAAATCAACAAAAAAAGACAATTCTCCCCTCAACATTATACTTGAATCAGCTGTTCCCCTTGCTCAGGGCATCAATAAGTGATTTGAATATATTTTTGCAACAATATCCATACAGATGAGAGTTGAATGAGCTGAAATAAAGACAATAAAGTTTATTTAGTCTAATAACTCCAATTATTGTTATAGTACTGAAATGGATACATTCATTATTTTCTTTCCAAATTGTTGTTCTGGTTTAAAATTGTCAAATTGAGTTTATAAATCCCGTCAAATTTCAATCTGTAGAAACTTCATTTAATGTGTCATTACTACCAGGCAACAACATTTTCTTTTAAAAAACAGAAACAATTGTGCAATTCTGACAAAAATTCAAATAGCACAGAAATATATAAAATAAAAATTTAATGTCCTTTATAAAGTCCAGTTCCATCTGACATAAACTTTATTGGTTGTGTGGGTGTGCATGTATTTGCTGTGTGTGTATATGGTGTCTGTTGCAGCCTAATCTACCATTAATTTAATAGAAAATTCACGCAGAAAAGAGATAATATTAAATTTCTGACAGACTATAACACATTTTCTAAGTGATAATGTCATATATGTTACTATACTTCTTCAGTGTCAGGTTTATAGCTTTAGTCTAAGTTTACTCACAGATTTCTTTCAAAAATAACTTCCAAAATGGTTATGCATATTAGAATCGACATATATTTACCCTCACCCAGTTTAAGGATATAAGATTTGATGTATAACACTTGTAAATAAATGCAAATTCGGAGAACGTTTTTTCAAGTGAAAAATATTAGGTCTGTGACGCACCCTACCCTTTTGCCTTCACAAAAAATGTTCACAAGAAATATTATTAACCACTTAGCAGCTGTTCCACACTTGGTTTTAGTGACTTTTGATATGTCCTGGAAAGTAAACATATTCTTTCCTCTACGTACTTGTCGGAGTTAATCATTTTAAGATTTGTTTCTTTTGCTTAAATATACAATCTCAATGTAACCGGCTTCATGCTGAACAGTATCTCAGTGATTTTTCTGCAAGATTCTTTTAAAGAAAATCAAAATTTAAAAAGCACTAAAAATAATCAATAAATAATGGGCATTATGATCGAGTGGTTCATGAACATTGCCATCAAAAACCTTGTTGTCAATTTCTATTCCAGTTTTCACACCATAACTTAAGGTTTTAAAAGGAGTTTTTGAGCTTCAGTAACAGTATTATTTAACAAACAGATTATGGTGAGGTGTCCCTAAACTGTATCATTCATCTATAACTATTTCTCTACATTCATAACTTGGAGATTTTTAACCAAAATGCATTTTTTCTATTTGTTTAACATATGCAAGTTTTGTATATTATAGATATATAGCACTGAATTTTACACCACAAAAAAGTGGTACAAAATAAAGACGTGTTTAACATATACATAATTATTATCAAGACAAATTTATCTTTTCCTAGGAAGGATGAAGTTGAACTTACTGAGTTGTTCTAGTGTCCATTATTTTTTGTAGCCCTTGAACTAATTTTTTGAGGCAAAAATAGATGTGATATACTGTTGTAATTGATACCTACATGCACCTAATAGCTTTGACACCCTGTTTTTTCATTAATTACAATTGTATTTCTTCTCCAAAATATTGTGAACACCTTGAGGCACATTTTATTCATTTCCTGGACCTCAAATTTCCAGGTAATGAATACTTTATATTTTTAGCCTAAATTTGTATGTAAGTTAAGGATTCTGGGACTCCTTAAAAAATTGTGTATCAACCTTCTTCTCTTGACTGTCTCATGCCCAATTGGCTAGAGAATAATATAATTTACAGGTGAATACTTTGTTTATTCCTGGAGGTATAAATTAAAACAAAGAGCATCATCATGATTACCATGTATCACATGATTTTCTGTAACAGACAGTGTCCTAGTGTCTCATTTTCATTATATGATTCAATATTTCCAACACTTCATATGTCTGCAAATTTATATAAACAATAACAGTGATGACAATATGAAAATATGAAGAGGAGGAAGAGGAGGAGGAATAATTAACCTGTATATACTACCTCTAATATGCTAGGCAATAATGTAATTAGTTTGAATATATCAACTTATTTGATACTCAGAACAATCCTATAAGGTAGCTATATTAGCAATTCCCTTTTAAACAAACCTGAAGCACATAGATTATATTTCCTACCTAAAGTTGCAGAACTAGTAAGCCACCAAACCAGAATTCTAACCCAGATAACTTAACTCCACTCTTCCATAATATTTCCCCAAGTTGGAATTGTTATTGCTATTTACATGAAAGTAAAGTAAACATCAAGTTAAGTGATAAGCCAAATGTTATAAGTAAATTCCGGAGTAGGGATTTGAAATAGGAATGTCTAAATATTAATTATTTAACTATTAATGCAATGCTGCCTTCTACTGGCTTTATTAATTACCATCATTTCACCAGGGTAAGAGTTCTCTGTAGACTTACCTGATTATTCAGCACTAAAACACATACAGGAGCCCTGGTGGTGCAGCAGCTAAGAGCTTGGCTGCTAATCGAAAGATCGGCGGTTAAAACCCACCAGCTGATCCTTGGAAACATGTAGCTCTATTCTGTCCTCTAGGGTCAGTATGAGTCTGAATTGACTTGATGGCAATGGGATTTTTGTTTGTTTGTTTGTTTAAAACTCTTACCTGGTTGAGTATCTTGGCGAGGACTGGTCCCTCCCGGTAACATGTTCAAAGTATGTGAGAAGTCTCACCATCATTGCTTCTAAGGAGCATTTTGGCTGTACTTCTTCCAAGAAGTCTTCTCTTCTGGCAGTCCATGATGTATTCAATATTCTTTGCCAACACCATAATTCAAATGCATCAATCCTTCTAGGGTCTTCCTTATTCATTGTCCAGCTTTTGCAGGCATATGAGGTGATTGAAAATATCATGGTTTGGGATAGTGCACTTTAGTCCTCAAAGTGGCACCTTTGCTTTTTAACACTCTAATTCAGGTTATAGACCCTGGATTGGGCTCGTACATTTCTGGGTAGTATATTGTCCTTCATCATTTTCGGTCCAGGTGTTAGTTGGCCTTGAAGTTGAAATCAAATGAATTGTAATATTTAGGAGCAGTTCTGCATCTTAAATTGTATATGCATTCACAGTTGTATCTCTCTCTTTCTCTCTCTCTCTCTTTTATCACAACTAGACCACTGCTGGACCCCTAATAGGGATGCAGTAAATGATTATTATAAAGATATGAGTTAATCATACATGTATGTATCTGCCTATTAATCAAATTTAGAGTTTGGTCTTTATATTATTATTACATTAAATTTCTAGTGTTATGCTCTGTCTTAAAGATAGAAAGTAATTTATAGATAGGTATGTGTTTGGTATATTTAATTCACACAATTAAAAAAGATCTATGTCTACTAACAAGACAATGTGAAAGGTTTCAAATATATCATAAATATACTTACGTGGATAAGACCTTTTAAAAATAAACAGACTTCTATTCCAAATTATAAAATATGCTGGATTTAAGAGCATATGGATAGATGGATTTTCTCCATTAATTATTAACAATTCAGAAATTCTTTACCAAGATCATTTTCAAAATACAACATTGTATCAATTAATATTACTGCATAACAAACCACCCCAAAATATAGTGCCTTAAAACATCAGTCAAGGATTTTGGCCCATGAGTATATCAGTTGGAATTTTGAGCAAGTCTCAGCTGGCTGATTCTTCTAATCTGTGCATATCTTGGCTGAGTTCACTATATGTCTGTGGTCAAGTGATGGACTGGGTGGGGCTAACTGGTTTATATAATCTGGAATGTGGTCTCTTTCCACAAGTCTCTCATTGCTCTGTAGATTAGTCTGACTATTTTCACATGGTGGTAAAAGTATTAAATGAGTAACAAGAGAACAAGCTCCAGTGAATAAATGCCTTTAAAGTCCCTGCTTCTAACACACATGCTCTTGTCCCATTGAGTAAGGGAAGTCATATTGCCAAGCCCGGAGTCGGTGTAGAAGCGGGCTAAACAAGTGCATGGATAGAGCGAGGTATAAAAAAATTAGGTGCCATTAACAATATTTCATAAAATAGAATTTTGCCATTAAAAAAAAGTTAGTCTTTCAAGATACAACAATATTTCATAAAATAGAATTTTGCCATTTTAATAAAATAGAATATTTATCTTTCACAATTACTTTAGGACAAGAAAGCAAGCGCATTTTTTATTATTATTACAGTGTATAATAACTGTTGGCCTCACTTTATAAAATTAACTCCAGAGTGCATTTCCTGCTGTTCCCATGATTTAAATGTTCTGAGATATGAAATTCCTCTGAATGCTAAAGAGCAATGATCAAATTTGAGTTAGTATTAGAGAAAAAAATTATAACCTTGATGTTATTTTTTTCCAGAATAGTTAAAAAAAAAAAACAACTGCTATGCCTGATAGAGATTCTATGTAATTATTTTCTCACTTGTTACACATACATTTTAGCTCTTTTGCATTGTGCACCTTATAGGTTTTGCAGTTTTTTCTTTTTAACATTATCCATTTCCATTAAAATTTTACAAAATTTTGAATCCTTTTTATTGAAAACACATGCCAACTTTTAAAAAAAATCTGTAAAAAATAATAATAATTTTTATGTAGATTACTAGATCAATTTCTGGGTAGTTCATCAATTTATAAATATAAATATTGACATATTCAAATACTTGATTCAGTAAATAGTATAAAATTCAGGGTGAAAATCAACGCATCCATAGCTCAGAAAAGCATTTGTGTCTAAATAGGAAATTTAAATCATTTTTATAAACATTACTTTTATTTATATTTTAGATCTTTTTTGTTTCAGTATTTCCCACCAGCATTCAGATGTTTCATAAGTTGTTCATGAGAGTTCCTAAATTGCTGCTTCCACCTAGCTGAAGCCTTAGGAAATTTAAAAAAAAAAAAAAAAGATAAGAAAAAACAATTCTACTACAGATATTAAGAAGAAGACTTCTAAATTATCCAGGAAACACTAGGGAGTAGTCTTGAGTCGAAATTCTAATAGAAGTTAAAGAGGTTAACTAGCAATTTTTGTCCACATGCTTTTGCATGTGGCGATAGTGAGCAGGAAATCAGAGAGAAGAGAAACTATGTTGTAAAATCAGCACTTAGTCTGTCTTTTCATGAGCCTTGACCTTTCTACAGCACTATGTTGTGTTATGTTCCACCTCTATGGTTTTATATGTTTTCCTCACACTATTGACAACAAATTGTATAATGAAAAATTCTGTTCAGATTCTTAGAAAAAAATTAAAAAATAGATGATTATATTCAGACAAAATTGTGCAGTGAATTCATGCATTGATGATCTTTTTCTTTTTCTTTTGCTACAAATACATTACAATGATGGATTGTAAGTAAAATAAAAATTATAACCAAAAAAAGATGAAAAACTAATACTAAAGACAATAAAGAGCAATAGTCAAAAAACAGTGAGTGCACTTAGGCTATTGCCTAACGGGGCTCCAGCTCCATATGCAGTGTTGACAAGATATTTGGATCTTGCAGCATAACAAGAAATAAACCTACACCATACATATTGTTAGATGCCATCAAACTGGTTCTGACTCATAATAACCCTATGTCCAACAGCACAAAACACTTCCTGGTCCTACACCATACTCAAAATTTTGTTTATGTTTGAACCCATTGTTGCAGCCACTGTATCAATCCATGTCTTCCTCTTTTTGGCTGACCCTCATTTTTACCGAGCATAATTTAGTCCTTTTCCAAGGACTGGTCCCTCCTGATAATATATCCAAGTATGTGAGACAAAATCTCACCATCCTTGCTTTTAAGGAGCATTCTGGTTGTACTTCTTCCAAGATAGATTTGTTCATTCTTCTGGCAGTCCATGGTATATTCAATAGTCTTGGCCAACACCATAATTCAAATGCATTAATTCTTCTTTGGTCTTCTTTATCCATTGCCCATCTTTTGTGTGCATATGAGGTGATTGAAAACACCATGGCTTGAGTCAGGTGCACCTTATTCCTCAAACTGACACCTTTGCTTTTTTAACACTTTAAAGCAGCAGATTTGCCCAGTGAAATATGTCCTTTGATTTATTGATTGCTGCTTCTATGGACATTGACTGTGGATGAAATCCTTCACAATATCAACCTTTTCTCCGTTTATCATGATGTTGCTTATTGGCTCAGTTGTGAGGATTTTTGTTTTCGTTTTTTGAAGTGTAATACATACTGAAGCCTGTAGTTTTTGATTTCCGTCATTAATTGCTTCAAGTGCTCTTCACTTTCAGCAAGCAAGGTTGAGTTGTCTGCATATGGCAAGTTGTTAATGAGTCTTCCTCCAATCCTGATGCCCAGTTTTTCGTCATATAATCCAGCTCTCTGATTATTTGCTTAGCATACAGACTGAATAAGTATGGTGAAAGATATAACCCTGACAGACACCTTTCCTGACTTTAAACTATGCAGTATTCCTGTGCTCTGGGTCAATGAGGTGCCTCTTGGCCTATGTACAGGTGACTCATGAGCACAAATGAATGTTCTGGAATTACTATTCTTCACAATGTTATCCATAATTTGTTATGATCCACATAGTCGAATGCCTCTGCTTAATCAATAAAACAAAGGTAAACATCTTTCTGGTATAATCTGCTTTCCGCCAAGATCCATCTGACATCAGCCATGATATTCCTAGTTCCACATCCTCTTCTGAATCTGGCTTGAATTTCTGGAAGTTGCCTATCAATGTACTGCTGCAACCACTTTTGAATGATTTTCAGCGAAATTCTACTTGTGTGTGATATTAATGGTACTGATTGGTAATTTCCACTCTCTGTTGGAACACCTTTCTTTGCAACGGGTACAACTATGGATCTCTTCCAATCAATTGGCAAGGTATCTGTCTTCTTGGCATAAATGAGTGAGCTCTACCAGAACTGCATCCATTTGTTGAAACATCTCAATTGGTATTCCCTCAACTCCTGGAGCCTTGTTTTTCACCAGTGCCATCAGTGCACGGCTTGGACTTCTTCCTTCGGTACCATCATCATAGCCTACCTCCTGAAATTCTTTTTGGTACAGTGATTGTGTATTCCTTGAACCTTCTTTTGATGCTTTATGGATCATTTAACATTTTCTCAGTAGAATCCTTCAGTGTTGCAACTTGAGATTTAAATTTTCTATTCAGTTCTTTCAGCTTGAGAAATGCCAAGCATGTTCTTTTTTTTACTCTTGGTCTTTGCACATGTCATTATTTTACTTTGTCTTCTCAAGCTACCTTTTGAAATCTTCTGTCCAGTTCTTTTACTTCATCATTTCTTCCATTCATCTTAGCTACTCTACATTCAAGAACAAGTTTCAGATTCTCTTCTGACATCCGTTTTGGTCTCTTTCATTCCTGTCTTTTTAATGACTTCTTGCTTTCTTCATGGATGATGTCCTTGATATCATCCCAAAACTCCTCTGGTCTTCAGTCATTAGTGTTTAATGAGTCAAATCTGTTCTTGAGATGGTCTCTCAATTCGGGTGGCATATACTCAAGGTTATACTTGGGCTGTCATGGACTTTCTCAAATTTTCTTCAGCTTCAACTTGATCTTGCATAGGAGCAATTGATGGTCTGTTCCAGCATTGGCCCCTGGCCTTGTTCTACGAGATGATATTGAGCTTTTCCATCTTCTCTTTCCACAGATGTAGTTCATTTGATTCCTGTGTATTTCATCTAAGGAGGTTCACGTGTACAGCCATTTATGTTGTTGAAAAAAGGTATTTGCAATGAATAAGTCATTGGTCTTGCAAAATTCTATCATGCGATCTCTGGTGTTGTTGCTATCACCAAGGCCATATTTTCCAACTATAGTCCTTCTTTGTTTCAAACTTTCACATTCCAATCACCAGTAATTACCACTGCATCTTGATTGCATGTTTGATCAATTTCTGATGGCAGAAGTTGGTAAAAATCTTTAATTTCCCTACATTTGGCATTAGTTGTTGTTAGGTGCTATTGAGTCATTTCTGACTCATAGCAACCCTATGTACAACAGAACGAAACACTGTCCAGTCCTGGGCCATCCTCACAATCATAGTTATGCTTGAGCCCATTATTGCAGCCACTGTGTCATTAGTGGTTGGTGCATAAATTTGAATAACGGTCATATTAACTGATCTTCCTTGTAGGCGTATGGATATTTTCCTATCACTGACAGCATTGTACTTCAGGATAGATTTTTAAATATTCTTTTTGGCGGTGAATGTGATGCCATTCATCTTCAGTTTGTCATTCCCAGCATAGTAGACCATATGACTTTCTGATTCAAAATGGCCAATACAAGTTCATTTTAGCTCATTAATGCCTAGAATATTGATATGTATGTGTTACATTTCATTTCTGACAACTTCCAATTTTCTTGGATGCATATTTCTTACATCCTACATTCCTATAATTCATTGATGTTTGCAGTTGTTTCTTCTCATTTTAAGTCATGCCACATAAGTAAATGAAAGTCCTGAAAGCGTGATTCCATTCCTGTCATCAAGGTAGACTTTACTTTGAGGAGGTAGCTCTTCCATAGCTGTATTTTGAGTGCCTTCCAACCTGAGGACCTCTTTCTAGTTTAAAATTCAGTCTTCAGACATCTTGAACAACCAGATTAAGTTTGCAATATATACTTCTAATCCTCCCTCAAAAATGCTTTTTTTCTGAGAGACTATTTTCCTCTATATAAATCCTTGCCTCCACCATACAAGCTTAGTACAAGAAACCTCATAAATGGCCATTGTCAGCTGCAATGGCCATCCGAGTTTTAGTCACTGATGTCTGCAGGTAACCTGTTAATATCAATGCTTTGACTGTGAAAGGAAGCCTATGCTTGAGAAAAAATGCTAGTGATCTTCAGTGATTTGCTGTGATCAAAATCCAGCCTGGTCTGTATTGAATAAAATATTAAACTTAAAATCTGAAGCCACCCATTTGAACCGTTCCGGATCTATCCATGTCCTAGTCTTTTTTTTTTTTTTTTTTTTTCCTTTAAGCTTTCAGGCCAGTTCACTGAAACATTGAAGTTTTAAGGCATCAGTCTATTATTTATTTTTGTTTACCTTCTAAGGTAAAAACAAATTGAGAAATAAAACAGAAGACAGATAGATTAAAATTATGATGTAAGCATTAATATTGACAAATCCATTCATATAATATGGATTTAGCTTAGTGGAAACCAGACTAATGACATATGAATTGCCTTCTTCACAGTCTAAACCATAGGATTCCCAACTTAGGAAAAATTTGTGGGAGCAGTGGAGTGCTTCAAACCAATTCAGAGTAAATGAAGATTAAAAAAAAAAAAAATTCCTAGTGCTTTGTGACTTACTATACATTAATAACTCAAAATCAAGAAATGTAGATCAATGGATATCACACAAAAATAATTAATTTGCTTACCCTGAAAAGGACAAGTGAGTAAACATGCCTCCCCCAAAAAAAAGCCATTGAATGCATTCTGACTCAGGGTGACACCAGGCCTTTCTTCCTTGGTGCTGCTGGGTGGGTTTGAAGTGCTGAACACTAGGTTAGCAGTCAATTGTAAACCACTTGTAGCACCCGGAGACCTGTAATGATGGTTGTGGTGGTGGTGGGTGTTCCATGATTTCTACTATCATGGAAGACAATTCCAGTGTAATCTTAAATCCAGGTGAAACATTACCCATGTAAAAAGTGAAAATTACAAGACATTTAGTCTTAAAACACAGTGATACACATAAAAACCTAAGGTAGGCAGCAACACAATAAATACTTTGTGTGATTACAGTCTTTAAAACATTTATTTAAAAATAAATACGTAAGAATAATTGGTCAAAACAACAACATAAACCACAAGGAAAAACATAAAATTATAGATGCATGAATAAATAGGAATATGACAAGGAAGAGAGAGGGAGAGAGGAGAGAAGGAAGGAGGGAGGGATGGAGGGTGACAAAAAGAGAAAGAGAGAAACAGAGACAGGGTTACAAGTAAGCCAAAGTCCAATAAAATAGAAAAACATCTTAAAATTCTTAACTGATCAAAGGAGGCAGAAGGAACAAATCACTAATTATAGGAGAAGGAAAAATATATAAGCAGATATAGACATAAGAAAAATTGTAGAGGGTAATGATGATAATAACCACTGGAGAACAGTATGGGGAAAAAAAAAATACCAAAATTTTCAAACTTTAAGAGAAATTTAGATGTTTCAGAAAAAAATAACTTTGTAATTTCAATTTCAGAAAAAAAAACTAGAAAACATGAAAACTAATTTCCATAAAACTGAATTGGAAATTTAAAGCCTCATGCAAAAAAATAATCTAGGACCAGGGGTCAGATTTGTTAAAACTAACCTTCCAGGAAGACATAATCACTATTTCAAATCAGTTGTTTCAAGCAATTAAACGTAAAGAAACTCATCCAACGTAGTTTGTTGTTGTTTTCATTTACTGCGTTGTTTTCATTTACTGTTGAATGAATCTGATTCATAGTGACTTTGTGGGTCATAGTGAAACTTCCCTTAGGGTTTCCTTTATGAGGAGGGAGCCTGGTGGTACAGTGGTTAAGTGCTCGGCTGCTAACTGAAAGGTCAGAGGTTCAAACTCACCAGGCCACTCCAAGGGAGAAAGATGTGATAGTCTGCTTCCATGAAGATTACAACCTTGGAAACCCTATGGAGCAGTTCTACTCTGACCTATAGGGTTGAAGTGATGGTTAAGGTTAACTTGGCTGGGCTGTGATTCTCAGTGGTTTGGCAGTTATGATGTAGTTTGACAATCGTATGATGATGTGATCACTTCCATGATGAAATTTAATGTAATGCGATCACCTCCACCATGGGATCTGCTGTAAGTAGCCAGTCAGGGTGTGTGGCCTGCATCATATATATATAAGTGGACTTTCTGGCATGACTTGTGGGCTTTTGATTGCTCTCTGGTTCTTGGGACTTGAGCCAACAGCTTACCTGCTGTCTTGCTTGCCAGTTTGGGGTTCATCAATCTTCGCAACCTGTGAGCAAGAGCCCTGCTGTCTGACTTGCTCATCTTGGGTTCTTCGGCCCCTGTGGCTACATGAATCAGGAGAAGCCTCTATCCTGACCCACAGAGTGGGGACCTTCTCTCTTCTGCAATGACTCTGGACTTATTTGTAAAACATTTGCATGCTAGACAGTGGAAAATCAATTCCACAAAAATTCAGGCACCTCCCACCTCAGTGAAATTTCTAGGGGTCCAGTGGTATGGGGCATGTTGAGATACTCCTTCTAAAGTGAAGGATAAGTTATTGCATCTGGCCCCTCCCACAACAAAAAAGGAAGCACAATGCGTAGTGGGCCTCTTTGGATTTTCGAGGCAACATATTCCTTATTTGGCTGTGCTACTCTGACCTGTTTATCAAGTGACTCGAAAAGCTGCTAGTTTTGAATGGGACTCAAAACAAGAGAAGGCTCTGCAACACGTTCAGGCTGCTGTGCAAGCCTCCCTGCCCCTTGGGCCATATGATCTGGCTGATCCAATGGTGCTTGTGTCAGTGTTAGTGGTAGATAAAGATGCTGTTTCAAGTCTTTGGCAGGCTCTTATTCGTGAACCACAGCCCAGACCCTTAAGATTTGGTCGCAAAGTTCTGCCATTCTCTGAAGATGACTACTCTCCTTTTGAGGAACAGGTTTTGGCTTGTTACTGGGCCTTCGTAGAGCCTGAATGCTTAACCATGGGACATCAAGTCAGCAGGTGGCCTGAGCTGCCAGTCATAAACTGGGTCTTATCTCACCCACAGAGCCATAAAGTTGAATGTGCACAGAAGCATTCTATCATTAAATGGAAGTTGTATGTATGAGATCGGGCTGGAGAAGGACCTGAAGGCACAAGTAAATTGCATGAGGAAGTGGCCCAAATGCCCATGGTCTCCACTACTGTCACATTACCTTCCATCTCCCAGTCTGCACCTATGGCTTCATGGGAAATTCCTTATGATAAGCTGACTGAGGAAGAGGAAACTCGTGCCAGGTTTACAGATGGTTCTTCACGATACGCAGACGCTGCTTGAAAGTGGACAGCCGAAGCACTACAGCCTCATTCTGGGACGTTCCTGAAGGACAATGGTGAAGTGAAAGCCTCCCAGTGTGCAGAACTTCAAGCAGTGCACCTGGTTGTTTACTTTGCTTGGAAGGAAAAATCGCCAAATGTGCGATTATATACTGATTCATGGGCTGTGGCCAATGGTTTTGCTGGATAGTCAGGGACATGGAAGGAATATGATTGGAAAATTGGTAATAAGGAGGAATGGAGAAGAGACATATGGATAGACCTCCCTGAATGGGCCAAAGAAGTGAGAATATTTGTGTCTCATGTGAATGCTCACCAAAAGGTGTCCTCAGCAGAGGAGGATGATTTTAACAATCAAGTGGATAGGATGATTTGTTCTGTGGATACTGGTCATCCTCTTTCTCCAGCCACTCCTGTCATTGCCCAGTAGGCTCGTGAACAAGGTGGCCATGATGGCAGGGATAGAGGTTATGCACGGGCTCAGCAACATGGATTTCCACTCACCATGGCTGACTTGGCTACCAATGCTGAGTGCCCAGTCTGCCAGCAACAGATACCAATGCTGAGTCTCTGGTATGGCATCATTACTGGGGATAATCAGCCAACAATGTGGTGGCAGGTTAATTACATTGGACCAATTTCATCATGGAAAGTGCAGGGTTTTTTTCTTACTGGGACAGACATTCTCGATACAGATTTGCCTATCCTGAGTGCAATGCTTCTGCCAAAACTACCTTTTGTGGACTTACTGAATGCTTTATTCACTGCCATGGTATCCCACATAGCATTGTCTTCAATCAAAGAACCCACTTCACAGCAAATGAAGTGCAGCAGTGGGCCCATGCTCATGGAATTCACTGCTCTTACCGTGTTCCCCAACATCCTGAAGCAGCTGGCTGAATAGAACAATGGAATGGTCTTTTAAATACGCAATTACAGCACCAGCTAGGTGGCAATACCTTGCAGGGTTGGGGCAATGTTCTCCAGGGGGATGTATATGTGCTAATCCAGCATCCAATATATGGTGTTCTTTCTTCCATAGTCAAGATCCATGGGTCCAGGAATCAAGGGGTGGAAGTGGGAATGGCACCACACACTATTATGTTTAATGACTCACTAGCAAAATTTTTGCTTCCCTTCCCCACGACCCTATGCTCTGCAGGTCTAGAGGTCTTAGTTCCAAAGGGAGCTAATACTTTCACCAGGATAGACAACACTGATTCCATTGAAATGGAGGTTGAGAATGCCACCTGGCCACTTTGGGCTCCTTGTGTCTCTGGATCAACAGGCAAAGAAGGAGATTACTTTATTGGCTGCTGTGATTGACCCTGATTACTAAGGGGAAATTGGATTGATATTTCATAATGGAGGTAAAGAAGAGTATGTCTGGAATACAGGTGATCCCTTAGGACATCTCTAAGTACTACCGTGTCCTGTGATTAAAGTTAATGGAAATCTACAGCAATCGAATTCTGACGTGAGTAATAACGGCCCAGACCCTTTAGGAATGAAGGTTTGGGTCACCCCACCAGGCAAAGAACCACAACCAGCTGATGTGCTTGCTGAGGGCAAAAGGAATACGGAATGGGTGGTGGAAGAAGGTAGTTCTAAATATCAGCTACGACTATGTGACCGGCTGCAGAAACAAGGACTATAATTGTCTTAGTATTTCTTCCTTGTTTTGTTATATGTGTAGGAGTATATATATAGCTAATATCTTTGTTTTCTTCCCTCCTTTATTCCATATTATGAAATATAAGATGTAAATGAGTCTAGTGCATTTTTGGTTGTACACGTTACTTGTATCATGTTAGGAGCAAGTATGACTTTCTAATTTTCTTTAGTCAGATATTATATATGGTTTAAGGAGATGTATACAGGTGCCAAGTTGACAAGGGATGGACTGTGATCATTACGGTTATATGTCAACTTGGCTGGGCCATGATTCTCAGTGGTTTGGCAGCTATGATGTAGTTTGGCAGTCACTTGATGATGTAATCATTTCCATGATGAGATTTGATACAATCTGATCACCTCCATGATGGGATCTGCTGTAAGTAGCAACCAGTTGAAAGGGAGTTTCCTTGGGTGTGTGGCCAGCACCGAATATATAAGTAGACATTCTGGCAAGACTCTTGGGCTTTTGCTCACTCTGGATCCTGCAGCTGGCTCCTGTTCATCTGACCTCTGGTTCTTGGGACTTGAGCTAACAGATTACCTGCTTTCTTGCTTGCCTATCTTGGGATTCGTCAATCTTCACAACCTGTTAGAAAGAGTCTTGCTGTCTGACCTGCTGATCTTGGTTTCACCAGCCCCTGTGGCTACGTGAATCAGTACAAGCCTCTATACCGACCCGTGGACTTGGGACATTCCAGCCTCTACAACTGTGTAAGCCATTTCCTTGATATAAATCTCTCTACATATATGTATTTATGTGCTTGACTGCTTTTCCTTTTCTAGAGAACCCAGCCTATGACAGTCACTATGAGTCAGAATCAACTCGATGGCAAGCCAAATAAGATCTTCAGCCTCCTGGAAAGGTTTTCAAAGGCCAAGTGTAATAGTCATACAGTGCATAGTCTTATTCACAGACTCAACACTTCTCTAAAACAGGGAATTATAGGGTCTACTTGACTTCTTAAATCATTGTCTACTAGAAAAGATAACTTCTGTATAAACATAAATGTAATAAAAGACCTATTGTGAAAAATTATGGAATAAAAGTACCCAAATCTATAAAAACAGTTCAGTGGGAAAACAGGGTAAGGGTAAGAGTGAGAATGAATTTAGGAACAGAGTCAAGAATATCATAATTTAAAGCAATAGTATGACTGGACTTTAAAATTCATTTAAGAACTTATAAAAATAAAATTCCAATAACACAGCATTTCATAGTCTACACTATTCTGCATCTAGCTGATTGAAAGTAATCTGGAAATTTAAGAGGGCCTTCCTACAGCTATGTGCTCACTTGCAATGCAGTCAAATTTTTATGATATGTTTAGCTAGTGGATTAGTGAAGTGGGTGTGTCAGGATGATTCAACTTGCTAATTAGTTTTTTAATGAGTTTTTGCTGTGTCACTCCTTAGCAGTCTATTTAGAATTTTCCATAATGTAGATTGGAAGCCAAAACTCTAGTGAGTTGCAATTAGTTCAAAGTATTTCTTCTGAAATCAGGTCAACATGTTACATAATGAATTCAATCAATAACAGAAATAGTAATAATAAGGCCAGGTATGATAACGAACATATAGATAATGTTATAAGTCTATAACAAATCAGAACACTAAAATGATGAAGTCAAAATAAAAATGTGTTCATGTAGGATTCAACATAGAACTATCTATATTATACATTAGGTACTATCTATGCAATGACTTTCTTAAATGAAGTTGCAATGAACTTAAATTTATCATAGTTTTACAAGCTGCATACCATGTGAACAACTATTTCATTCGCAATTCTGTGGCCTTGGTGAATACAGTGTAACTTATAAGCAGTACCTGTACACTAAACTACTTCGAATTATTAGTATACGACTTTATTGCTACTTTATTATTATAATTTTACACTAAATCATATATTAAATAGGGATGTACATGCCTATCAGTTGAATGCCACTGTTTGGTTCAGAATTAAACCTTAATTGTGCTATCTCTTTTCAGACTTTCACCGAATTATAACATAACAAGATAGGAGATTTAGAGTCAGATTTCAGACTTAGTTAATGATAAACTTCTAAAGAACTGAGATTGATTAACTATGTCCAAGGTGAAATATTTCTTCCATTTTACTTGGTTATTTTTTGTGGAAGTTGTGATATATACGATTAGCTCTCTAACAAAATCTGTTTTTTGTTTTCCTTTTTTATGTTAAATAGCTGTCATTGGAAATTAGCTGGTCAGTTAGGGAAGACATTCTCTAAATCTAGGCTCCCTGTATTTTAAGTGGTGGTGATGTGAGTTTTCTCCAATAAA
Source organism: Dugong dugon (assembly GCA_030035585.1). Lineage (NCBI taxonomy): Eukaryota > Metazoa > Chordata > Mammalia > Sirenia > Dugongidae > Dugong > Dugong dugon. Next base: position 33,841,670 of record CM057460.1, on the reverse strand, counting down.
ACATGAGAAGAAGTGGCGCATATCGTTTCTAGGCAAAGGTAATTAAGAATCAGAGGAGTCTTTCCCTTGTTCTCTCTTTTCCCTTTTGGGGAAGAAGGGCAGTGGACTCTGAGTATGTCGGGGGTTGCAGAGCCACAATATGGAAGCTAGGTCCCTGAATAAGTACAGAGTAAACAATCCCACATTAGACAGGATTACCTGAATTTACAGGAGTTCCTGGACGGAGCAAACGGTTAAGGCTTCCACTACTTGCCAGAAGGTTGGCAGCTTGAAACCACCCAACGATGCCTCAGAAGAACAGCCTGGCAGTCTGCTTCTGAAAGGTCACAGCCTTGAAAACCCTATGGAGCAGTTCTACTCTGCACACATGGCATCATCATGAGTCAGAATTGACTAGACAGCAACTGACAACAACCTGCATTTACAGCTGAATGAGTGAGAAATAAATTACTGGATCAAGTCACTGAAATTTTTAGGTTTCTTTTTTACAGCATGGAGAGCTAACACAGAAGGAATTCGGAATTCTTTTACATCTATAAATACCTCTATTATTTATTTTTATTGTACTTTAGATGAAGGTTTACAGAACAAATAGTTTCTTATTAAAGAGTCAGTACACGTATTGTTTTATGACATTGGTTAACAACCCCACTACATGTCAACACTTTCCCTTCTCAAACTTGGAGGACTGTTTTTTTTTTTTTTTTTTCTTGGTGAAAATGTACATAGCCAAAGTTACACCATTTCAAAAGTTTTTACATGTACAATTCAGTGACATCAATTACATTCTTCCAGTTTTACTACTATTCCCATTACCATTTTCCAAATTATTCTATCACCATTATCTTCAACTCACTGCCCCCTAAGCTTTCCATCAAACCTTTTGAGTTACTCTTGTCAATTTGATCTCACACAGATATATATATATATATATATATATATATATATATATATATATATATATATATATATATATATATAAACCTTAGATGAAGGTTTACAGAACAAATAGTTTCTCATTAAACAGTTAGTGCATATATTGCCCTGTGACAATGGTTAACAAGCCCATGACACGACAACACTGTTCCTTCTCAACCTTGGGTTCCCTATCACTAGCTTTCCTGTCCCGTCCTGCCTCCTAGTCCTTCTCCCTGGACTGCTGTGCCTCATTAGTCCCATTTTGTTTTATGGGGCTGTCCATTCCCTGGCTGAACGGTAAACCTTGGGAGTGACTTCACCTCTATGCTAAAAGGGTGTCCAGAGACCATACTCTCGGGGTTTCTCCAGTCTGTCAGGCCAGTAAATCTGGTCTTTTCTTGTGAGTTAGAATTTTGTTCTACATCCTTTTCCAGCTCTGTCCAGGAACCTCTGTTGTGATCTCAGTCAGAGCAGTCAGTGTTGGTAGCTGGGCACCATCTAGCTGTACTGGACTCAGTCTGGTGGAGGCTTTGGTAGCTGTGGTCCATTAATCCTTTGGACTAATCTTTTCCTTGTATGTTCTCTTCATTATCCCTTGCTCCCAAAGGGGTGAGACCAGTGGAGTATCTTAGATGGCTGCCCACAGGCTTTTAATACCCTAGATGCTACTCACCAAGGTAGAATGTAGAACATTGTCTTTATAAACTCTGTTATGCCAATTGAGCTAGATGTTCCCCAAGACTATGGTGCCCACAGCCCTCCACCCAGCAATTCAGTCCCTCGGGGAGTTTGGATGTGTCTATGGAGCTTCCATGACCTTTTCTTGTATAAGTTGTGTTGGCTACCCCAGTATTGTGTACTTTCTTACCCTTCACCAAAGTTACCACTTACCTATTGTCTATTTAGTGCCCCCCAACCCTGGTAACCAACAAAGATTGTTTCTTTTTGTGTGTAACCTTTTACAGGAGTTTTTACAGTAGAGGTCTCATACAATATTTGTCCTTTTGTGATTGACTTATTTCACTCAGCATCATGGCCTCCACTTTCATCTATGTTATGAGATGCTTCACAGATTCATCATTATTGTTTATCGTTGCATAATACTCCATTGTGTGTACGTACCATAGTTTGTTTATCCATTCATCTGTTGATGGGCATCTAGGTTGTTTCCATCTTTTTGTTATTGTGAACAATGCTGCAATGAACAGGGGTGTGCATATGTCTATTTGTGTGACGGCTCTTATTTCTCTAGGATATATTCCTAGGAGTGGGATTGCTGGATCTTATGGTATGTCTATTTCTAGCTTTCTGAGGAAGCACCATATCATTTTCCAAAATGGTGGAATCATTTTGCATTCCCACCAGCAGTGGGTAAGAGTTCCAATCTCCCCGCAGCCCCTCCAACATTTGTTATTTCCAGTGTTTTTGATTCGTGCCAGTAATGCCGGTGTGAGATGATATCTCTTTGTGGTTTTAATTTGCGTTTCTCTAATGGCTAGTGATTGCAAGCCTTTCCTCATGTGTGTCTGTTGTCCGCTTGAATATCTTCTTTGGTGAAGTGACTGTTCATTCCCTTTGTCCAATTTTTAATTGGATTATTTGTCTTTATGTTGTAGAGGTGTTGGATTTTCTTGTTGATTTTAGAGATTAGAGCTTTGTCTGACTTGTAATGTCCAAAAACTTTTTTCCAGTCTGTAGGTTATCTGTTCCTCTTTTGGTGAAGTCTTTTGATGCACATAAGTGTTTAATTTTTAGAAGATTCCAGTTATTTAGCTTATCTTTTGGTGTTTGTGTGTTGTTGGTTATGGTTTGTATCCTGTTAATGCCGTGCATTAGGGCCTCTAGTGTTGATCCTGTTTTTTCTTCTATGACTTTATAGTTTTTGGCTTTATATTTAGGTCTTTGATCAATTTTGAATTACTTTTTGTTTATGGTGTGAGGTATGGGTCCTGTTTCACTTTTTTGCAGATGGACATCCAGTTTTGCCAGCATCATTTGTTAAAAAAAAAAAAAAAAAAACTGTCTTTTCACCATTTCATGGACTTTGGGCCCTTGATGAAGATCAGGTAATAATAGTAGGTAGATGAATTTACATCTGGGTTCTCAATTCTGTTTCATTGGTCAATGTTTCTCTCACTGTACCAGTACCAGGCTGTTTTGACTACCATAGCTGCATAGCAGGTTCTGAGGTCAGGTGGTATGAGTCCTTCTACTTTATTCTTCTTTTTCAATAGAGTTTTACCTATTTGAGGTGTCTTCCCTTTCCATATAAAGTTAATGATTAGTTTTTCCATCTCTTTAAAGAATGTTGTTGGTATTTGGATTGGTATTGCATTGTATTTGTAAATTACTTTGGGTAGAATTGTCATTTTCACTATGTTGAGTCTACCTATCCGTGAGCATGGTATGTTTTTGCATTTATGCAGATCCCTTTGGGATTGTTGCAGCAGTGTTTTGTAGTGTTCTTTGTATAGGTCTTTTACATCCCTGGTTAGATTTATTCCTAAGTATTTTATTTTTTTAAGGGCTATTATAAATGGTATTATTTTCCTGATTTACTTTTCATCATTCTCTGTATTGGTGTATAGGAATCCAACCAACTTTTGTATGTTTATCTTCATACATAAATACTTTAAAAAAATTAGTAGTCCTGTCATCATTTGAATGTGTATTTGATACAACTATAAATCTGTCTCCAAACAATAACCTATGAAATGGAACCAAATATATATGTATACATTAGGAGTGTTCAAAGAATTGAATAAAATCAAAAGTTGACTGTTAATCTGTAGTAAACTGCCTGAAAAGCAGTACACACACACACACACACATACTCACAGTTTAGTCACCCAGCTTATCAACATAATGTGAAATGAAAATGTAAACAGGAAAATATTCCTTCTTTCTCTGGAGATTACTTTAGCTTTTTTTTCTCTTTATTTTATTGTACGAATTGCTGTGGGGTTCAGGGAGGCCTATTATTAAAACAATTGTAGTCCTAAGGGAAAGAAAACAAGATGGTTATGCAGAAGAGATCTGTGTGAACAGAATGAGCTATAAGTAACAAAGATTTCAATGAAATCATATTATAGGAAGAAGGTACAGTGTTTGAAATTAACTTCAAATCCACTCTGTTGATTTTTATTCATTAATGGTTGGCGGCAACATATTTAAAGTAAGAAAAATGGAAAATTACAATTAATCACTTGACTCTACTTTTAATAAAGTGATGTTTTATATATTTACCAATTATATAAAACTATTTATAAAATTCCCATGCATAACTGTCAGAAATTAACTTGAAGCATGAGGATGTGTTAAGCTTAGAATACTCCTATGATGTTGAGTGCAGAATATTTTATATCCAGAGAGATTCTAATCCATCTGTTCAGTCATACCCAAGTAGACAAGGAATAAATACCTAACGTAAGCTAGAACAATCAGAACTTCTTTCTAGGAATTTTGAATTGGTGCTGTTAGAATTAGTTTTCCCATGTCATTTGTATGTGTAACTTGTAAACACATGAGATCTGAACAGGCTACTTAATCATATGGACTGAAGCTGCAAATGCCCATTTGGAGAAAGAATAATGAAGCAGATGACCAGAGAGATAAGAGGAGAAGCATCCTGCTCAGTTTCTCAGAAACGTGAGTACTGTTTTTTTTTTTTGGAAGTAACACAGTCATGTAAATAATATGCATACACATAAAACACAGGAAAATTGGCTTAGCACATTTATGAAAAAAATAACTTGTGGGGAAGTGTGTTTTGCAGTTGGCAAAAAAATGTATAATGCTCACATCATTTGCATAAAAATAAGGTAGGCCTTTCTGACTTCAAGTTTGGGTGGGTCCCCTGTTTCCTTTTTGCTTATTTTGACTTCTTTTGTTTTCTACTACTCTTAATAACAATAATAAGTTCGAGCTAATAAAAATACATAAAAAATACTGAAAGAAGAAATGAATCTCTTATTATGGTAACTCCTTGAATCATTTACATTTTTTGACTTGCAGGAGAACTACTTTAGCAAAATTTAACAGCTTCAGTGGCCTATATTGGGAATAAAGGAACAATAACCACTTAGTCATTTCTCTGGACTCTAGAATGTATTATACCTTTGAAATCTGGAAAGTTAGTTCTATTTTATGTGTACAAGTGAACTTATTCTGATAGTTCACCCTACAACAGTTAAAGCCAAAATTCCTTTCTATTCTAAGTGGTCTCACTCCATCTCTTTTTTGAAACGCAGTCCAATTAGCATAGTTCTAGTTTTATTTTCTCATAAACATATTTATGAAATTTTATTGAAATTGAATTTTATCACTTTATCACTTTAATCCTCATCTAATTTATCTTATCAATTATAAAAAGGATGAGAGAAATATAAGATAATACACAATCGGGTTAGATGCAGTTGAAGCTCAAAAGAAAATAGTTTCCATGCCCAGTGGTATACATATAGAGAGATCATGAATTTTTCATCCTCTAGGGTTTATTGGGAAGCTTTTGTACCACTGACAGTGGATGCTTCTGCAAGGCAGGGACTGCTATGACTGTTTTAAACCAAAGAAACAGATGTGTGTCACAAATTACTATTTTTTTACAGACTATTGTATGCATGTCTGAATTTTTGGAGTAACAACAGGAATTTTGAAATTTTTGATTTGTTACACATATGTATAAATAGATGCCTGTGGGGACTCTGTGATATAATTAGTAGTACTTCATATGTACCACTAAACACTTAGGGTAGGGTTGTGGGAGGGGGCAAAAAAAAAAAAAATCCATACTATCTACCAAAAATTCAGACACAGTGGTTCAGCATTCTTCCTTTAATGAAAACAAATGATATAAACAAAAGATTCAAAACATAAAATAATTGAGTCACCAAAGGGTTAACCTTAAATCTTAGGCTAGTGACCTATACATATTGTTTTAAAGTATTAATATATTTTTTTACTAACAGAAATAAGCAACACTTAATACACTTTTGACAATTATACTCTTGCTTGAGGAAAATTAATGAGAACACCTATTTTTTTTTTGCCTTTGAAACTCTTTCATTTTGAATATAACAAACAAGTTTCACTTTATTTCATCCAGTGCACAGCCACTGCAGGGATGATTGTATGACCTCGGCAGTCAGGCTCTAAGCCACATTTAAACAAAACAAAAGGACTATGTCTCCTATGGAACAGATCTCACACTGGTGATGAAGAAAGGGCAGCAACAAGGAAGAAACAGGGAAGTCAGGACTAGTGTCAATGGCATTGAGCTGCCCAATAGTGAACTGACGTTGGCCCAAGACACCAGGAAGAGTCAAGAGGAGGTTATTCCAGGGAAGCTAGTTCAGGCAGACACCTGAGTAGGGGTCTGCAGATGAGAACTACTTGTTGGCTCTGATGGCATACTGCCTCTTCTGATACTGTCTGCACTTTGCTGCAAACTCAGATCACACACAGTAGTGATACATTCGCTGGTCATGGAGTAGGTGTGTACAAAAGGAGAAGCTCAGAACATAATTTTTATGCAAGCCCCTCAGTACCCACACTACTGAAATGTGCCTCAAAGGCCTGGAAACTGATAAACCATAACTATAAATGCTTCTATAGCAATAAACTCTGATCATTGTGCTCACATTTAAACACTGTTTTTGAAGAGCTAACACACACCAGGTCCATGAAGAGGTATTTTGCGACTCTCAGTCCTTACATGATACTCTTCATAGTGACAACTCTTTCAGTTAATCACAGACAAAACCACCTGTCCTACATACACAGGTTTTCTCAAAGGGGTCTAAGATCGCAAACAACCACAAGACTACAAGGATGAGGACCCCAAACTGTAGCATCAACCCCTCTACAGATGCTGCATGCATCTCATCTGATTAAGACACACGCGAGACACAAAGTATTGGTAAATGAAAGCCATTTAATTACTCATGAAAACAGACAGCAAACTAGAACAGTTCCATGGTGACTGATCCCTCTGGCCATGGTGAGTGATCCTTCTGGCCATAGTAAGTGATCCCTCTGGCCATGGTCAGTGATTCTCTGGATTGAAAAGCTGTCCGGGCACAGATGACGACTCCTCTACGCGTGCCCCAAATTTGCACCTTAGGCAAGGGACTCCTAAGTCCCACCCCAGCCAGTTTTACACTTTAGGGGATTATCTGAACTGAACATCACACTTCAGTGAGAGGGTGGTAGTTTGTTCCTGAGGCCTAGAGATACAAGCAAAGGGGCGGGGGCTAGAGGTGGGGTAACTGTTGGGCCGTAAGGAGGACTACCTCCTTCCACCATTCAAGGATTTGGGAAAAACAAACCTCTGAATCATTTCACATGTCCATCCTCCCAAAAAAGATAAACATGTAAATTCTCAAAGTTAATAGGAATTCACCCTGGAATCCATCTGCCCTAGAGGACGTGATGCTGTACAGATTAAACAAAAGGAAGCACAAGGCCTATGATGTCAAGAAATCTGCAAATCTCTGGTATAAGTCTGCAGAGAGGTGCCCCAGATGCCGTTAGCAGAGACTAGGAGTCATAGCCCATGCTGTGGAATCTTCTTCTTACAGATCAACAGTAGAATTAAGGATAAAATCATGTTAGTTGGATGTCCAGCCAACTGATGGGCCATAATAGGAAGAGGATTCTACGTAAGTGTATTATTATTACGGAGACTGTAGCCATTTTAAAGAACGCTTGTGGTCCAGTAGTTAAAGTGATCTACTGCTAACTGAAAGGTCAGTGGTTCAAAAGCACCAGCAGCTCCATGGAAGAAAGATATGGCAGTCTGCTTCTGTAAAGATTTACAGCCTTGGAAACCCTATGGGATCACTATGAATCAGAATTAACTCGATGGCAGTGGGTTGGTAGCCAGTTTAGTGAAAATATTCTGTGGTAAATCTAAGTGCGGAGGTGGTGGTAGATTGAATGTGAAAATAGGAAAAGTGCCCACAACTTCCTAAACTGCTCCTTCCTGTTTTTTTTTTGAAACTAACTACCTATTAGGAAATTGACTGAAATACTTTCATCTATTTCATGCTTGATAGAAATATTCCTCACAAAGAAACGCGATGCCTTAAACACTTCTTTCAGCTTTTGCAGCAACTCCTGAGCCTTTTCTCCTGGTAACAAGCGTAAACCAGCTGTTGCCTTGAGGACCAAAGAAGTGACCTTTCAGAAATTAAAAGAAATTTCTTGTTTAATATCATCCAGGGTTTCCTGAATTCCCTGGGTACTCTTTTCAATGCCATCAGGCTAAACAGAAAGTCCTGGCTTCAGCTCTGAAAGTTTTATGGGTCAAAACAAGAGTTTCTCAAAACTTTGGGGCAAACGGAGTGTTGTGCATATGAGTGCCAGTATTTCCTGCATAAAACATAATCCTGTAAGAGCCCTGGTGGTGCAGTAGTTAAGAACTTGGCTGCTAACCAAAAAGTGGGCAGAACAAATCCACCAGCCACTCTTTGGAAACACTACGGGGCAGTTCTATTCTGTCCTATAGGATCACTATGAGTCAGAATCGACTCAACAGCATTGGGTTTTTCTTAACAGGTAGAAGAAGACCTCATTACCATGGCCTGCTGTTCTGGGAAGCTGTGGACCTGCAGGCCCCTCCATGCCCCTGTGGCTTCTCTGTGATGCTAAAGAAGTGACAGAAGCTCAGGGGCATTTGATGTATGCAACATAAATGAATAGGCACACAGGCGGCCCCAGGTGTATGCCACTTTCATCATCTGCAGGTTCCTGTTATCTGATATTTTTCTAATTTCTTTGCCTGGGGACTGTGCCATAGCTAAGATTGCACAGCTGGTAGGTGGCAGAGCACGAACTTGAGTCCACAGCTTCTGTTTCCAATACAGGCACATTATTTCTTCACTTTCCCTGTTATTTCCACAGCCTTTACACAGCATTTAGTGGGGGCGGAGAAGTTTTCAGATTTTCTAACACAAATGGTTGTCCACTTCCCTGGTTCCTTACATGATCCTTGTGAGGCCTCCTCTGTCCCATCTAGGGAGGTGGGTGCCGCTTTCAGGTGGTGCCGGAGTAGGCTTCCTGGTTCTTGCTGTCCAGCTTCACAATGGCTTCCACCCTGAGAACAACTAATTTTCACTCAGTCTAGTAACTAAAGGCTTCACATCATTTTAAGTGGGTAAGAAAGCAATTTACTATTAACACTGCTGCAGAGCTTAAGGAGCCCTGGTGGTACAATCGTTAAGAGCTCAGCTGTTAAACAAAAGGTCAGCAGTAAGAATTCACCAGCTGCTGTTTGGAAACCCTATGGGTCAGTTCTATTTTGTCCTACAGGGTCTCTATGAGTTGGAATCGACTCGACAACAGTGAGTTTTTTTGATTTGACAGAGCTTAAAACATTCCTTCATGTACATTCATTACCATAATTTTTCTGTAAAAAATTAACCTAAATATTTCCTTCACATTTTCAAAGCTGAGACTAATAGCTACCTTTGTCAGAGAGTTTATAAAAAATAATATAACCAGTTGCTGTTGAGTCCATTCCAACACATGGCAACTCCATGTGTGCCAGAATATAATCTTGCTCCATAGGGTTTACAATGGCTGATTTTTCAGAAGTAGATCACCAAGGCTTTTTTTTTTGAGATGCTTCTGGGTGGATTCAAACTGCCAACCTTTTGTACCATGTCAATTTTTAAAATATTTTCAAATGATGATACTCTGGCATAAATTTAAATAAAAATTTTTCCCTAAAACTATTTATGTGTTTTCAGAATTATTCTATTTATACAATATTACATATTATTATAGTATGTATATTTTATATATGTTACATTAAAATTGTTATATGCAAAATATATGGCATTCATTAATCCTGATTTGCACTAAACATGAATATTTCTGACTATTTCATTATGTAACACATCTAGTAACAAATATGGTAAACATATCCAAATATGGGAAGATGAATAGTTCATTATGACAGTTGCTGGCTTGACAAAATCATTATAATTCTTATACCAATATTTTGTTTCCTGTATCTAACATACTATAACTAAACTTCATTAACACTTTAGGAAATATGAACCTTTCTCCATCTGGCACATGGCTTTTAAAATTAATTTGCTGTGATTTACAAAATCTGGAAACAGCTGGTAAAAATGTATTTTTATTAAGTTTTTCTGCATCATATTTGATAGATTTTTATGTCCCAGAATATTTTATTCATTTGTCAGCTCCAAACTCTCTCTCTAGTTTGATCTTTAATTATCAATCTATAAATTAATCTCACATATTTAAATTTTATATGTTGATAATTAAACTAATCACTATTCTTGAAAATATGAAAAGCATGAGAGGCTAATTTTTTTACCAACGTATATTTAAGATTTTGCCCCTCAATCCATAGAAGACTATTAAATAAGTAATTAAATTTTTTTTTCTGTTTTATACTGCCCTTCTCAGATATATCATATATGACATGGTACAAAAGGTATATATACATTTTTTTTTTCCTAGTGTTAAAATGTCAGTTCATCCCCTTGACCATTTTATGTCTTTCTGATTTTGTCCACAGTCTTTAATATTAAACAGAGATATCAATAATTTATAAGGATTCACCAAGTCCCTAAACCCACCTGTTGCCATCAAGTCGACTCTGACTCTTTAATCTTATGAAGTAACAATAACAGAATATATATGTTTTAAGTATACACTCATAATCTCATAAGCAACTGATTGGTAAAGGTTAGGGAAAATTATGACAATGAAGAAAAAATTAGCACCATTACCATTTATTTACTTATTTTTTAATTTTTATTATTATTATTTTTTATTGTTGTAGTTAAATGAAGTTTACATTTCAAGTTAGTCTCCCATACAAAATTTCATACATACATTGTTATGTGACCCTAATTGCTCACCTCATTCTGCGACAACACACTCCTCCTTTCTGCTCCTGATTCCCCATGACCATTCAACCAGATCCTAACCCTCTCTGCCTTCCCGTCTTACCTCTGGACAGAAGCAGCCCCTTTGGTCTCTTGTATCTACTTGACTAAGAGGCACACTCTTCACGGGTATCACTTTATGTCCCACAGTCCAGTCCAATCCCTGTCTGAAGAGTTGACCTCGGAAACTGTTTTTGTTCTGGGCTGATAGTCCAGGGGCTATTCTTTCCAAGGTACCTCCAGTCTCATTCAGACCATTAAGTCTGGTCTTCTTACTAGAATTTGAGTTCTGCACCCCATCCTTCTGCTGCTCCATCAGGGATTCTCTGTTGTGTTCCCTGTCAGGACGTTCATTGGTGGTAGCCAGGCGCCATCTAGTTCTTCTGGTCTCAGGCTGATGAAGCCTCTGGTTTATGTAGCCCTTTCTGTCTCTTGGGCTAACACTTTCCTTGTGTTTTTGGTGTTCTTCATTCTCCTTTTCTCCAGGTGGTTGGGACCTATTGATGCATCTTAGATGGCCGCTTGCAGGCTTTTAAGACCCCAGACACCACTCACCAATGTAGAATGCAGAACATTTTCTTAATAAGCTTTGTTATGCCAGTTGACCTAGATGTCCCCTAAAAGCATGGTCCCCAGACTCCTACCCCTGCTACTCTGTCTCTCCAAGTATTTGATTGTATTCAGGAAACTTCTTAGCTTTGGTTTAGTCCAGTTGTGCTGACTTCCCCTGTAGTGTGTGCTGTCCTTCCCTTTGCCTGAGATGATTCTTATCTACTATCTAGTTTGTGAATGACCCTCACCCTCCCTCCCCACCCCGGTAACATCAAAGAATGTTTTCTTCTGTGTTTATACCTTTTCTTGAGATCTTATAATAGTGGTCTTATACAGTATTTGTACTTCTGTGACTGACTAAATTCACTCAGCATAATAAGTTCCAGCTTCCACCATGTTATACAATGTTTCACAGCTTCATCTTTGTTCTTTATCATTGCGTAATATTCCATTGTGTAGATATACCGTGATTTGTTTATCCATTCTTCTGTTGATGATGAGCACCTAGGTCGTTTCCATCTTTTCGCTATTGTGATCAGTGCTGCAATGAACATGGGTGTGCATATATCTATTTGTGTGATGGCTCTTATTTCTCTAGGATATATTCCAAGGAGCGGGATAGCTAGATCATATGGTACTTCTATTTCTAATTTTTTAAGGAAGCGCCAAATCAATTTCCAGAGTGGTTGTACCATTTTACATTCCCACCAACAGTGTATAAGTGTTCCAGTCTCTCCACAACCCCTCCAGCATTTATTATTTTGTGTTTTTTGGATTAAGGCTAGCCTTGTTGGGGTGAGATAATATCTCATTGTAGTTTTGATCTGCATTTCTGTAACGGCTGGTGATCTTGAGCATTTCTTCATGTGTCTGTTAGCCGCCTGAATATCTTCTTTGGTGGAGTGCCTGTTCATATCCTTTGCCATTTTTTTAATTGGGTTATTTGTCTTTTTGTTGTTGAGGTTTTGCAGTATCTTGTAGATTTTAGAGATTAGATGCCGATTGGATTTGTGGTAGCCAAAATTTTTTTTCCCAGTCTGTAGGTTGGCTTGAGCACCATTACCTTTTAAAAATTGTTTAAATAAATGAAATTTAGTTCCATTTACAGTACAGTAAGTGACTAGGTATCCAGAAAACAAATTAAAATGCTACAGTTAGCAGCATGCAAACTATTTATAAAACCATTATTAAAAGCATTAAAGCATTGGTTAGAATACTTAAATGAAGTTGTGAATCTAGAATTAGAGACAGTTTTGTTCTGGGACATTTTCACAAAATGGTGAACTTGAGAAGCTTTGGTTCTTATAGACTCAATGTACACCAGTGGATGAGGACACAGTCCCAACATCGGCCACATTGAGTTCAAAATATTTCTGTTATAAAAGTAAAATCCCAAAGGGCTATAATTTCTGTTTAAGTAAGAACCAAGTCTAAAACACTTCCCACTTCCTCACCTCAAGCAGATTACAATAAAAAGTGCTAATTTTAGAGCAGATTATGGGGAGAATTTCCTTGAAAAATTGTAATCAAAAGCAAATCTTAAAATAGATTTGCAAGTCAAGAGAACATCGCATTTCCTTGGTTCAAAATGTATTTTTCCTATGTACCTAGCATAAGAAAATATACATCATGTCTGGAGTAGTTTCTCAAATAATTTCTTAAAGAATTTTCCAAGGAAAATCAAAAGTACGTGGTCAAAATAAAAGACTCAAATGAAGAGGGAGCATATGTTTATGGGTTAGAAGGCCTAATTATGTAAAGATATCAGTTATCTCTAAATTTGGCTATAGAGTCAAGAATATCTCAAATTAAATCCTATTTTAAATATTTCTTTGTTGGTATTATTTGACAACGTTTTCTGAAATTTATTTGGAAGTACAAGGAGCCCGAAAGAGCCAAAATGCAATTAAAAAAGAATAACAAAGTCAATGCAATTTTTCTAACCAAAATATTTATTTTAAAGCTACAGAAATTAAGAATTATATCAGTGCAAAAATAGAAAAATATATGGATAAAACTGAAAAAAAAAACCCCTCAGAAATAGACTTACATGAGGAAACAATAGTTAACTGTGATTGTATTGTCAGTCAGTAATCAAAAGATAGGCTTTTAATATAAGTGGTGTTAGATGATTGATTACGCAGCTAAAAGAGATGGCATTGTAGCTGTTAATGACACAGAATCTAGAGCCAAATGTCTGCATCCAAATAGCAGAACTGAATTTATCAGCTTTGTAATCTAAAGTAGTTAGTTAATGTCTGTGGACCTTAATTTCCTTGCTTGTAAAATGGGGATAATAATGACAGTTTTTACATGGATTGATTGAATTAGTATAAGTATTAATATGAATAACTGATACCTACTAAACATTTTACACACTATTTATTATCCATATGATAATTAATTTTATCATCACTAAAAATAATCATCATCATAACATGGTAAAACAAATAAATTTGTAATTGTACCTTGTCACATACAGAAAATCATTTCTAGATGAAATAAACCATTGTCTGTCAGTTTGTCATATTGTGGTGGCTTGCATGTTGCTGTGATGCTGAAAGCTATGCTACCAGTATTTCAAATACCATCAGGGTTATCCACTATGGACAGCTTTCAGCAGAGCTTTTGGATTAAGAAAGACTGGGAAGAAGAACCTGGCAATCTACTTCTTAAAAAATTGGTCAGTGAAAATCTTAGGGATAGCTGTGGAACGCTGTCTGATATCATGTAGGAAGATGGATGAGCCTCTCAGGTTGGAAGACACTAAAATATGACTGAGAAAGAGCTGCCTCCTCAAAGTAGAGTCGATCTTAATGATGCAGATGGAATCAAACATTTGGGACCTTCATTAGCTGATGAAACACGACCCAAAATGAGAAGAAATAGCTGGAAATATCCATTAATAATCAGAATGCAGAATGTGGGAAGTATGAAAGGAGGAAAATTGGAATTTGTCTAAAATGAAACGGAATGCTTGAAGATTGATATCCTAGGCATTTGTAAGCTGAAATTGACTGGTATTGGCCATTTTGAATCAGACATTCATATGGTATACTATGCTGGGAATGACAGAATGAAGAGGAATGGTGTCACATTCATTGTCAAAAGAACATTTCAAGATCTTTCCTGAAATACGATGCTGTCAGTGATAGGATAATATCCATATGCTTACAAGGAAGACCAGTTAATATCACTATTATTCAGATGTACTTAACCAATCACTAACGTCAAAGATGAGGAAACTGAAGATTTTTACCAACTTCTGCAATTTGAAATTGATTAAACGTAGTATTTAGTTGCATTGATAATTACCGTTGAATGGAATGTGAAAGTTGGAAACAAAGAAGAAGGACTAGTAGTTGGAAAATATTGCCTTGGGGAAGAAAATGATGTCAGAGATTGCATGATAGAATTTTGTACTATCAATGAGTTATTCATCAGAAATGTCTTTTTTCAGGAACTTAAATGGTGACTATACACATGGACCTCACCACTTGGAATACTCAGGAATCAAATAGACTACATCTGCAGAATGAGATGGTGGAGAAGCTGAATAACATCAGTCAGAACAAGTCCAGGGGCCAACTGGAGAAGATACCATCAAGGGCTCATATTCAAGTTCAATTTCTAGCTGGAGAAAATTAATACAAGTCCATGATAGCCAAAGCATGTCTTTGAGTACATCCTACTTAAATTTAGAGACCATCTCAAGAATAAATTTGATGCATTGAACACTAATGACCAAAACTCAGACCAATTCTAGGATGATATCAAATATGAAGAACGCAAAAGTTCATTAAAAAGAAAAGAAATAAATAAAATTAAAAAAAAAAAAAAACTAAAATGGGTGTCAGAATAGATTCCGAAACTTGCTCTTGAATGTAAAGTAACTAAAGTGAATGGAAGAAATGATGAAGTAAAAGAGCTGAACTGAATATTTCAAAGGGAAGCTAGAGAAGACAAAGTAAAGTATTATAATGAAATATGTAAAGACCTGGAGTCAGAAAACCAAAAGAAAAGAACACGCTCGGCATTTCTCAAGCTGAAAAACTGAAGAAAAAATTCAAGCCTTGAGCTACAATAATGAAGGATTCTATCAGCAAAAAATTGAACAATGGAGAAAGTTTCAAAAGGAGAGGAAGGAAATACACAGAGTCACTGTACTAAAAAGAATTGGTCCACTTTCAACCATTTCAGGAGGTAGCATATGATCAAAAACCAATAGTAATGAAGAAAGAAGTCCAAGCTGCACTGAAGGCACTGGTGAAAAACAAGCCTCCGAGAATCAATAGAATGCCAACTGAGATGTTTCAACAAATGGATGCAATGCTGGAAGTGCTCATTTGTCTATGCCAAAAAATTTGGAAGACAGCTGCCTGGCCAACCGACTGGAGGAGATCTACATACATGCCTATTCCAAAGAAAGGCGATCCAACCGATTGTGGAAATTATTGAACAATATCATTAATATCATATGGAAGTAAAATTTTGCTGAAGATAATTCAAAAGCAGTCGTGGCAGTACTTTGACAGGGAACTACCAGAAATTCAAGCCAAATTCAGAAGATTACCTAGATGGAGGTATATTATTGCTGATGTCACAAGGATCTTGGCTGAAAGCAGAGAATACCAGAAAGATGTTTACCTGTGTTTTATTGACTATGCAAAGGCATTCAACTTTGTGAATCATAACAAATTGTGGATAACATAGCAAAAAACAAGAACTCCCAAACATGTAATTGTGCTCATGCAGAATGTAAACATAGATAAAAAGGAAGTTGTTTGAACAGAGCAAAGGGATACTGCATGGTTTAAAATCAGGAAAGCTGTGCATCAGGGTTGTATCATTTATTATACTTATTCAACCTATATATTGAGCAAATAATCCAAGAACCTGGACTGTATGTATAAGAACGTGGGATCAGGATTGAAGGAAAACTCATTAACAACCTGTGATATGCAGATGGCATAACTTCGCTTGCCAAAAGTGAAGAGAACTTGAAGCACTTACTGAGGAAGATCAAAGACTATAGCCTTCAGAATGGATTACACCTTAACATAAAGAAAACAGAAATCCTTGCAAATGGAAAAACAAGCAACATCATGATAAAAGAGAAAAGATCGAAGTTGTAAAGGATTTCATTTTCCTTGGATTCACACTAAACTCTCATGGAAGCAGCAGTCAAGAAATCAAACGATGAGATGTGTTGCATTGGGCAAATCTGCTGCAAAAACGTCTTTTAAGTGTCAAAAAGCAAAGATGTCACCTTGAAAATTAATGTGCACCTGACTAAAGTCATGATATTTTCAATCATCTCATATGCATGCAAAACTGGATGAGTTAGGAAGACCAAAGAAGAATTGATGCAATTGAATTATGGTGTTGGGGAAGGATATTGAATATACCATGAACTGTCAGAAGAATGAAGAAATTTGTCTTGGAAAAAATACAGCCAAAATACTCCTCAGAAGCAAGGATGGCAGAACTTTGCCTCAAGTATTTTGCACATGTTATCAGGAGAGAGCAGTCTTTGGAGAAGGACATCATACCTGGTAAAGTAGAGGGTCAACGAAAGATGGGAAGACCCTCAGTGAAATGGATTGACAGTCGCTGCAACGGGCTCAAGCATTTTCTTTTTTTCTTCCCTCATTCTTCCTTTTTAAACCTTTTTTTTAATTAAGTTATTTTTTTTTAATTGTGCTTTAAGTGAAAGTTTACAATTCACATTAGCTTCTCATACAAAAACTTATACGTACATTGTTATGTGACCCCAGTTGCTCTCTCTATACTGTGACAGCACACAACTGCTTTCCACCCCAGATTTCCAGTGTCCATTCAACCAGCTCCTAACTCTCTCTGCCTTCTCATTTTGCCTCTAGACAGGGGCTGTCCATTTAGTCTCATTCTACTTGAGCTAAGAAGCATGCTCTTCACGGGTATCATTTTATGTCCCCCAGTCCAGTCCAATCCCTGTCTGAAGACTTGGCCTCGGAAATTGTTTTATTTCTGGGCTGATAGAGAATCCAGGGGTCATGCTTTCCGGGGTTCCTCCAGTCTCAGTCAGACCATTAACTCTGGTCTTCTTACTAGAATTTGAGTTCTGCACGTCACCTTTCCCCTGCTTCATCAGGGACTCTCTGTTGTGTTCCCCGACAGGGCGGTCATTGGTGGTACCAGGACACCATCTAGTTTTTCTGGTCTTATGGTGATGCAGTCTCTGATTTATGTGGCCCTTCTGTCTCTTGGGCTTATACTTTCCTTGTGTCTTTGGTGTTCTTCATGCTCCTTTGCTCCAGGTGTGTTGGGACCAATTGATGCATCTTAGATGGCTGCTTGCAAGGTTTTTAGACCCCAGACACCACTTGCCAAAGTGGGACGCAGAACACTTTCTTAAAAAACTTTGTTATGCCAATTGACCTAGATGTCCCCCGAAAGTATGGTCCCCAGACCCCCACCCCTGCTGCTCTGTCCTTGAAGTGCTTGGTTGTATTCAGGAAACTTCTTAGTTGTTGGTTTAGTCTGACTTCCCCTGTAGTGTGTGCTGTCTTTCCCTTCACCTAAGGTAATTCTTGTCTACTATCTGGCTAGTGAATACCCCTCTCCCTCCCTTCCCACCCTCGTAACCATCAAATAATGTTTTCTTTTGTGTTTAAACCTTTTCTTGAGTTCTTATAACAATGGTCTTATAAGATATTTGTCCTTTTGAGGCTGACTAAATTCACTCAGCATAATGCCTTTCAGATTCCTAAATGTTGTAAGATGTTTCACGAATTCATCGTTGTTCTTTATCGTTGTGTAGTATTCCATTGTGTGAATATACCATAATTTTTCTATCCATTCTTCCACTGCTGGGCACCTAGGTTATTTCCATCTTTTTGCCATCGTGAACAGTGCTGCAATGAACATGGGTGTGCATATATCTATTCATGTGTTGGCTCCAATTTCTCTAGGATATATTCTAAAGAGTGGGACTGCTGGATCGTATGGTACTTCTATTTCTAGCTTTCTAAGAAAGTGCCAAATCGATTTCCAAAGTGGTTGTACCATTTTACACTCCCACCAACAGTGTATAAGTGTTCCAGTCTCTCCACAGCCTCTCCAACATTGATTATTTTTTGTTTTTTGGATTAATGCTAGTCTTGTTTGGATGGGATCGTATCTCACAGTAGTTTTTATTTACATTTCTCTAATGGCTAAAGATTGTGTGTCTGTTAGCCATCTGAATGTCTTCTTGGTGAAGTGCCTTTCATATTCTTTGCCCATTTTTTAATTGGGTTATTTGTCTTTCTGTTGTTGAGAGTTTGCAGTATCTTGTAGGTTTTAGAGATGAGACACTGATCAGAATTGTCATAGTCAGAAATTTTTCCCAGTTTGTAGGTTGTCTTTTTACTCTTTTGGTGAAGACTTTTGATGAGTATAAGTGTTTGATTTTTAGGAGCTCCCAATCATCTAGTTTCTCTTCTGGTGTTTCTGCATTGTTACTTATGGTTTGTATTCTGTTTAGCCATGTATTAAGGCTCCTAGAGTTCTCCCTACCTTTTCTTCCATGATCTTTAACAGTTTAGATTTTATATTTAGGTCTTTGATCCATTTTGTGTTAGTTTTTGTTCATGGGTCTTGTTTCAGTTTTTTTGAAGATGGGTATCCAGTTATGCCAGCACCATTTGTTAAAGAGACTGTCTTTTCCCCAATTAATGGACGTTGGGCCTTTGTGAAATATCAGCTGCAAATAGGTGGATGAATTTACTTCTGAATTCTCAATTCTGTTCCATTGGTCTATGAATCTGTTGTTGTACAAGTACCAAGCTGTCTTGACTACCGTGGTGGTATAATAGGTTTTAAAATCAGGTAGTAGGAGGTCTCCCACTTTGTTTTTCTTCAGTGAAGCTTTACTTACCTGGGGCCTCTTCCCTTTCCATATGTAGTGGGTGATTTGTTTTTCCATCTCATTGAAAAATGTCATTGGAATTTGGAGCAGGATTGCATTGTATCTATAGATCACTTTGGGTAGAATTGACACTTTCACTATGTTGAATCTTCCTGTCCATGTAGGTTCAAGCCTATTAACGATTGTGAGGATGGCCCAGGATGGGCAGTGTTTCCTTTTGTTGTAATTAGGATCACTATGAGTCAGAACTGACTTGAGGGCACCTAACAACAACAGGTGGAATAAGTATCTAAATGAAAAAAGCAAGACTGTAGGAATACTTATGTTTTATGTTTGAGGAAAGCAGGTAGGTATTTTTTGTGCATAGAGGTGCAAGCCATTCATATTCTGCTGTGTGAGAATTAACAAAAGGCTCAATATTCCTCAGTCAGTTTTCATGTTTACAAAAATATTGTTTTACAAAAATTGTTTTAGTGTATACGTGTGCTTCAGTAAATTTTACAAATTCTTAAGACTCTACCTCACCCCTTCTCAGCGTTTCTAAATTATTCTCATCTTTCAAACAGAAGTTTGTGCCTTTCATTGCACATGAAGACTTTCTGGTTCACCTAATTTCACAGTTGTTTCTATCTTTTTATATATTCCAATACTTTTCATAACATTCATTATATCCTTTTATTGCACACTTAATCTTTTCAGTGGTTAAAATTTTGGAGTTTAGAGTAAGACATACCTAAGCTTGAGAAAAAATTCCATCAGCTACTAACTGACTGACACTGGGTAAGTAACTGCTATAAAGCTCAGTTTCCTCATTTGTAACCTAGGAATGATAATACATGTCTTCTGAGACTTCAATATAAGCAATGTGCCTATCACTGTAGTTATGATTATTTTGTTATTTGCAATTTGAACACAAATATATCAGCAAAAATATTCTGTTGTAGTTTTTTATATCCACCTGAGGACCAATCTAAAAGTCTTGTACAGAGAGGTACTTAGCAAGAATTTGTTGCTTGTTATGGGAATTGGATGCATAAATTTAAGTGAAATCACCCCATTTTATGCTACATAGTCTTTTGAAAGACTTGAGCATGAAAGATAATGTCTTCCTTTATTTTCATGCATTTAGTGCACCTAACAAAAACATAGCTGTCCAGGTTTAGAGGTATTGAGAAAGCCATCATTGTTCCTTCTATTGTGCCCACATAATTATAAAATAAAAACCAAAGGAGAAATAATTGATTGAATAATAGAATTTTTCCCTTATGTGTGAAATATATTACAGCTAACGGTCTTGGGTACTCTAGAGTGTTTTTGTTAGGTGTCATTATGCTATTTAAATAAAACCTCTTTTTTTTCTTACTGTTACTGCATTGTTTGGTTTTCTAAACTCTTAATATGTTTGAAACAGTTTTAAAAGTCTTTAAAAATGAAGATTGAAGAAGAACCCTTTTCAAAACTAGTTTTCAAATGAGCCCTAAGTCTTATGATCCTATTTAATTAGACAGAAGATGTTGAAAACAATTAATCACCAATCATAACTCTATTACTGCAGATTCTCTCTCTCTGGGGGAAGGGCATGGTTTTATTTGTGTTGTGCCTTAAAATAGGAAGAGATGCATTCTTTGTTTACCATGATTTGGCAAGAAATACCTTCTGGTTATCTAGGGAAGATTTGATTCACAGATCCACCTGGCAAATTATATATGAGCTATTTTTGTATTTTTATTTTAAACTAGAAATGTACCGAAAATCTTTTAAGAGGTTTTTCTTTGAATAAATATTTATTTTCATAGACCCCATTAGAATGTTAAGATAGAAGCAGTCAGTTCACACAGATTTACTGAAGATCAGAATTAGAAAAGATACTCAAATCCAGTCTGTGAAAAGCTACAACCTTACCACTGATTACCTGTTAGGCGACTTCTGCTTAAACACATTTAAACAGAAAATTTACTTAATAATGAGGCTTATTCAGTTTTTGTCCACATCTAATTTTAGAAAAATGTTCTTTTATATTAAGCCTCAAATTTTCTTCTTAAAATTCCCACCAAAACAATTTATCCTTAATTTTGGAGCCACTTACAATTAACCTTAAATATTTTCTTTTATTCATGAGGGACATTTAACTAACATAAGTTGGTGTTATGGATTGAATTGTGTCCCCCCAAAACGTGTGTCAACTTGGCTAGTCCATGATTCCTAGTATTGTGTGATTGATTCTACAGGAGAGATTGTTTTGAGACAATCTATTTAGAGATATAAAACAGAGAATTGAGCAGAGAGTGAGGGGGACTTCATGACACCAAGAAGGTAGTGCTGGGAGCAGAGCACGTCCTTTGGACCAGAGGTTCCTGCTCAGAGAAGCTCCTAGACCAAGGGAAGATTGATGACAAGGACCTTCCTCCAGAGCCAAAAGAGAAAACCTTCCCCTGGAGCTGATGCCCTGAATTCAGACTTCTAGCCAACTAGACTGTGAGAGAATAAACTTCTGTTTGTTAAAGCCATCCACTTGTGGTATTTCTGTTATAGCAGCACTAGATAACTATGACAGTTGGAGACTACAATGTTCTAAACATTAACAATATATTTGCACTATTCTAGGCATCTTGTACAAAGTATGTCATTCATTTCTCACAAAAAATGTTATTCCTAGAATATATTTTTATTCTTGTTTTTCTTAGTAGAAAATCAGGTCAATGGTCTTGGGGAACATCTAGCTCAATTGGCATAACACAGTTTATGAAGACAATGTTCTACATTCTACCTTGGTGAGTAGCGTCTGGGGTCTTAAAAGCCTGTGAGCAGCCATCTAAGATACTCCACTAGTCTCACCCCTTTGGGAGCAAGGGAGAATAAAGAGAACAGGATATAAGGAAAAGATTAGTCCAAAAGACTAATGGACTGCAGCTACCATGGCCTCCACCAGACTGAGTCCAGTACAGCTAGATGGTGCCCTGCTACCACCATTGACTGCTCTGACCGGGATCACAATAGAGAGTCCCGGACAGAGCTGGAAAATAACGTAGAACAAAATTCTAACTCACAAAAAAAAGACCAGATTTTCTGGCCTGACAGACTGGAGAAACCCCAAGAGTATTGTCCCCAGACACCCTTTTAGCTCAGTGGTGAAGTCACTTCTCAAGTTCACTGTTCAGCTGGGGATGGGCAGCCTCATAAATCAAAATGGGACTAATGAGGCACAGCAGTCCAGGAACAAGGACTAGCAGGCAGGAGAGGGCAAGAAAGCTGGTGATAGGGAACCCAAGGTTGAGAAGGGACAGTGTTGACATGTTGTGGGGTTGTTAACCATTGTTATAGGGGAATATGTGTACTAATGTTTAATGAGAAACTATTTGTTCTGCAAACCTTCATCTGAGGTTAAAAAAAAAAAAAGTATTATCTATGTGAGATCAAACTGACAACAGTAACTCAAAAGATTTGCTAGGAAGCCTAGGGGGCAGTGAGTTGAAGATAATGGTGATGGGATAATTTGGAAAAGGATAGTGAGAATAGCAGCACAACTGGAAGAATGTAATCAATGCCACTGAATTGTACATGTAGAAATTTTTGAAATGGTGTAACTTTGGCTATGTATATTTTCACCAAAAACAAAACAAACAACAACAACAACAAAAAAAAAAAAAAAAAAAAAAAACAGTCCTCCAAGGTGGAGAAGGGAGAGTGTTGACATGTTGTGGAGTTGTTAGCCAATGTCATAAAACAATATGTTTACTGACAGTTTAATGAGAAACTATTCTGTAAACCTTCATCTAAAGTAATATATATATAAAAGAAAATCAGGTCATAGTTTCTAGTAATGGAAGACTTTGACATTGCTATGAGTTCTTTCTACATGCCAAATAGCAGTTACTCTATTTGTTCCTAAACTAGTATCATTTCAACTCTTCCTCACTGTCCTGATTTGTATCCATTAGTCAAGCTCTAATTTTTACTTATTTTTTTAAAATAAATTCTTCTATAAAAACCATTGCCCAGGTCAGAGGAAAGGAAAGAAAGGAAATAGGAAGGAAAGAAGGAAAGAAGAAAAGGTAGCATTCAGATGTAAAACCTTTGAGATTTGTGTCCTAAACTGTTAAAAAATTATGTAGGTATAATTTACAACCTTAAAAGTCTTCAACTTTGTTATAACACTTTTTTTTTGGTGTATGTGTGCACTCAAGGGACCCGGCCTCTAAATGTTACTATCAGTAATATATTTTTATGTATAGTGTAAGAAAACACATTGCTGAGGTGGTTGTTCATGAAGTTTCAAACTGATGACTGAAAAAAACTTTTTAAATCTCTGTTGTCATTAAAGACTAATATGTAATGTTTTATGTCACAAGGTTTTATGATTTTTTCTATAATTTGAATTGAAATTTCAATCCAATTTAATTCTAGTCTACTGAAGAATTTCTTCACAATTCTATTCTGTATCATGGTGACATATTTGAATCACAGATATATGCCTGTTGTTCTCATTAATAAACATAGATTCTCACATCTCAGCAGCTTATACTCATCACTTTGTTTGGGTAATTTTATATACTTAGATAATATATCATTATTTATTGCCCAATAAAAAAGTAACAAATATTGATTGGCATAAATCTTAGTGCTTAACCTATATTAACTCATCCAATCCCCATTAAAATCTTATGTGATTATTTACTACTAAACGGCAGTACTTGGGTTGGGTTGGAATGCAGGCAATTTTGCTCCCAATCCATGGTCTTAATCAGCACACCATGCCTCATGTAGGGCTTGATTATTTTATATACCCATAATCATTACAAATACAGGTTAGATTAAGTCATATTTGTCTTAGAGCTCATGGTACACAGCATAGTCTATCATAATTGTTGATTACAGTGTTATTCAACTAGTGAAAAGCAATACTGTCTTCAAACAAATGCACACACACATACACACACACTCAATGAATCATTGCTAGAAAATATATTTGGGGTCTAGTCCAACACTATTTTTTCTTTACTTCAAGGAGCAAATGATAGGGTTACAGATGGCTTGGAGGCTACTGCAAAGCCAAACCTGAGTGTATATATATGTATGTATGCATATCCCCATCTGTCAGTTTGTTGTACTCTGTTGGCTTGCATGTTGTCGTGATGCTGGAAGCTATGCTACCAGAATTTCAAATACCATCAAGGTCACCCATGGTGGACAGGTTTCAGTTGAGTTTCCAGACTAAGACAGACAAAGGAGAAGGACGTGATAGTCTACTTCTAGAAAAATTAGCCAGTGAAAATTTTATGAATAGCAATGGTACATTGTCTGATATAGTGCTGGAAGATGAGTGTCTCAGGTTGGAAGGCACTCAAAATACGACGGAAGAAGAGCTACCTTTGCAAAGTAGCATTGACTTTAATGACTTGGATGTAATCAAGCTTTTGGGACATCCATTTGCTGGTGTGGCAAGACTGAAAATGAGAAGAAAGAGCTGCAAATATCCATTAATAATAGGAATGTGGAATTTACATGGTATGAGTCTAGGAAAATTGGAGGTCATCAAAAGTGAAATGGAACGTGAAAACATCAATATCCTAGGCATTAATGAGCTGAAATGGACTGGTATTGGCCATTTTGAATTGGACAATCATATGGTCTGCTATGCCGGGAATGAAAATTGAAGAGGAATGACATTGCATTCATCATCAAAAAGAACATTTCAAGATCTATCCTGAAGTACAATGCTGTCAGTGATAGAACAATATCCATATGCTTACAAGGAAGACCAGTTAATATGGTTATTATTCAAATTTATGCACCAACCACTAATGCCAAAGATAATAAAATTGAAGATTTTTACCAACTTCTGCAGTCTGAAATTGATCAAACATGCAATCAAGATACACTGATAATTTATGGTGATTGGAATGCAAAAGTAGGGAGCAAAGAAGAAGGACTGGTGCTTGGAAAATACAGCTGGAGAAACTATGCTGGAGATCACTTCATAGAATTTTGCAAGACCAATGACTTCTTCATTACAAATGTCTTTTTTCACCAACATAAACAGTGACTATACACATGGACCTTGCCAGGTGGAATATACAGGAAACCAACTGACTACGTATGTGGAAAGAGACAATGGAAAAACTCAATATCATAAGTCAGAACAAGGTCAGGGGCTGACTGTCCAACAGACCATCAATTGCTCATATGCAAGTTCAAATCGAAGCTGAAGAAAATTAGAACAAGTCCGCGAGAGCTAAAGTGTAGCCCTGAGTATATTCCCTATGAATTTAAAGACTACCTCAATAATAGATTTGAGTCATTAAACACTAATCACCAAAAGCCAGATGAATTGTAGAATGGCATCAAGGACATCACACATGAAGAAAGCAAGAGGTCAGTAAAAAGACAGGAAAGAAAAAAAATACCAAAATGGATGTCAGAGGAAATTCTGAAACTTGCTCTTGAATGTTGAGTAGCTAAAGCTAAAGAAATGATGGAAGTAAAAGAGGTAAACAGAAGACACCAAAGAGCGGTTCCAGAAGACAAAAGTAAAGTATTATAATGAAATGTGCCAAGACCTAGAATTAGAAATCCAAAAGGGAAGAATAAGCTTGGCATTTCTCAAGCTGAAGCCTCCAGTTGCAATACTGAAAGATTCTATGGGGAAAATATAAAATGAGGCAGGAAGCATCAAACGAAGATGAAAGGAATACACAGAGTCACTGTATCAAACAGAATTGATTGACATTTAATCATTTCAGGAGGAAGCATACGATCAAGAACTGATGGTAGTGAAGGATAAAGCTCAAGCTGCACTGAAGGCATTGGCAAATAACAAGGCTCTAAGAACTGATGGAATACTAACTCAGATGTTTCAACAAATGGATGCAGTGCTGGAAGCACTCACTTGTGTATGCCAAGAAATTTGGAAGACAGCTACCTGATCAATCAACTGAAAGAGATCCTTATTTGTGCCCATTACAAAGAATGGTGATCCAAAAGAATGAAGAAATTATTGAACAATATCATTAATATCACACATACATAAAATTTTGCTGAAGATCATTCAAAAGGGTTGCAGCAGTACATCAAAAGGGAACTGTCAGAAATTCAAGCCAGATTCAGAAGAGGACTTGGAACAAGGGATATTGTTGCTGATGTCAGATGGATCTGGGCTGAAAGTAAAGAATACCAGAAAGATGTTTATCGGTGTTTTATTAACTATACGATGGCATTCGACTGTGTGGATCATAACGAATTATGGACAACATTGTGAAGAATGGGAATTCCAGAACATTTAATTGTGTCCCAAGAGAACAAGGGGATACTGTGTAATTTAAAATCAGGACAGGTGTGTGACAGGGTTGTATCCTTTTACCATACTTATTCAGTCTGTATGCTGAGCTAATAATCAGAGAAGATGGAGCATATGAAAAAGAACATGGCATTAGGTCTTCACTCAATAACAACTGGTAATATGCATATGACACAACTTTGCTAGCTGAAAGTAAAGAGGACTCGAAGCACTTACTGATGAAGATCAAAGACTACAGCCTTCGGTATGGATTGCACCTTAACATAAAGAAAACAAAAATCCTCATGACTGGAGCAGTAAACAACATCATGATAAACGGAGAAAATATTGAAGTTGTGAAGGATTTCATTTTACTTGGATCCACAATTAATGCCCACGGAAGCAGCAGTCAAGAAATTAAACAACCCATTGTATTGGACAAATCTGTTGCAAAAGACCTCTTTAAAGTGTTAAAAAGCAGAGATGTCATATTAAGGACTAAGGTGTTCCTGACCCAAGCCATGGTATTTTCAATCACCTCATGTGCATGTGAAAGCTGGGCAATGAATAAAGAAGACCAAAGAAGAATTGATGCCTTTGAATTATGGTGTTGTCAAAGAATATTGACTATGCCATGGACTAGAAATTGTCCACGAATAATTCTGTCTTGGAAGCAGTACAGCCAGAATGCTCCTTAAGAAGGATGGCAAGACTTTGTCTCACATACTTTGGACACATTATCAAGAGCAACTAGTACCTGGAAAATGACATCATGCTTGGTAAAGTAGAGGATCTTTGAAAAAGAAGAAGACCCTCAATGAGTTGAACTGACCCAGTGGCTGCAACAATGGACTGAAGCGTAACAATTGCGAGGATTGCACATGACTGGGCAGTGTTTCATCCTGTTGTCCATAGGGTTGCTATGAGTCAGAATTGACTTGAAGGCACCTAAGAACAACAATACCACGTATGTATACATGTATGTATGTATGTATAGGCATAAGCGTAAGTCAGCTACTATCATCACTAAGGTGACTTAAATAGCCATTTCTGCTGTCTTCCTGGCAAAGATTTTTTTTAAATTACTTATTTAAATATTAGCTATAAACTAGGTTTGAGATAGTCTTCCTTGTCTATCAGTGTATGATATGAGGGCCAGCATCAATTGCATCCGTGAGAAACTTGTCAGAAATGCAGAATATCAGGCCCCACCCCAGACATAATGCATCAAAATTTCTATTTTACCAATAACTCTAGGTAATTCACATACACACAAAAGTTTAAGAAGCATTGCTTTAACAAACAATATCAAACCACAGGCTGAATACAGGACTCAGGATTGTACTAGCCAGATACCAACCTATGAAATGAACTCTTAAGGACTACGCAAAACCAAAAGAATTACAAAAGGGACCCAGAGAGGTTAATCTGTAAATGACAATAGCATCAGAACATTAAAAGTGGGAATAAATGATGTAGATACAGAACCTTCTAATGGAGAGGAAGTCAAGCAACACCAAGTAATAATAGACTGGTTCAAATCTAGGAAGATAAGGGTAAATTTCAAGGTAACAACAAAGAAAGTTAACAAACCTACTCATCAAAATAAACAAGAAAAACATAAAGTCTCAGTAAAAACAAAACCTGCAAAAACAAAAGAACTGAAAAAAAAATCCACAAACAAAAGAGACTCAGCACAAGAGAGTAAGAGGAACAAAACTGGAGGACATTATGCTGAGTGAAATAAGTCAATCACAAAAGGAGAAATATTGTATGAGACCTCTACTGTATAACTCATGTAAAAGTTTATACACAAAAAGAAACAATCTTTGTTGGTTACAAGGGATGGGAGGACTGGGGGTGGGGGGAACTAAACAGATAAGTGGTAACTTTGGTGAAGGGTCAGACAGTACACGTTACTGGGGAAGTCAGCACAGCTTGTACAAGGAAAGGTCACGGAAGCTCCATAGACACTTCCAAACTCCCTGAGGAACTGAATTGCTGGGTGGAGGGCTGTGGGGACCACGGTATAGGGGAACATCTAGCTTAATTGGCATAACAGAGTTTATAAAGACAATGTTCTACATTCTACCTTGGTGAGTAGCATGTGGGGGTCTTAAAAGCTTGTGAGCAGCCATATAAGATACTCCACTGGTCTCACCCCTTTGGGAGCAAGGGAGAATGAAGAGAACAAGATACAAGGAAAAGATTAGTCCAAAGGACTAATGGACCACAGCTACCAAGGCCTCCACCAGACTGAGTCCAGTATAGCTAGATGGTGCCCGGCTACCACCACTGGCTGCTCTGACTGGGATCACAATAGAGGGTCCTGCACAGAGCTGGAAAAGGAAGTAGAACAGCATTCTAACTCACAAAAAAAGACTAGATTTACTAACCTGAGAGACTGGAGAAACCCCGAGAGTATGGCCCCGGCCACCCTTTTAACTCAGTGGTGAAGCCCCTCCCGAAGTTCACTGTTCAGAGTAGACACCCTCATAAAACAAAAAAAGACTAATGAGGCACAGCAGTCCAGGCACAAGGACTAGAAGGCAGGAGGGGACAGGAAAGCTAGTGATAGGGAACCCAAGGTTGAGAAGGGACAGTGTTGACATGTCATGGAGTTGTTAACCATTGTCATAAGGCAATATGTGTACTAACTGATTAATGAGAAACTATTTGTTATGCAAACCTTCATCTAAGGTAAAAAAAAAAAAAAAAGAATTATCTATGTGAGATCAAATTGACAACAGCAACTCAAAAATTTTGATGGGAAGCCTAGGGACAGTGAGTTGAAGACAATGGTGATGGAATAATTTGGAAAACGATAGTGAGGATAGCAGCACAACTGGAAGAATGTAATCAAAGTCACTGAATTGTACATGTAGAAACTTTTGAAATGGTGTAACTTTGGCTATGTATATTTTCACCAAGAAAAACATCCTCAAGGTTGAGAAGGGAGAGTGTTGACATGTCGTGGGGTTAACCAATGTCATAAAACAATATGTGTACTGACTGTTTAATGAGAAACTATTTGTTCTGTAAACCTTAATCTAAAGTACAATAAAAAAAATTCTAAAAAAAAGAAGCATTGCTGACTTCCAGCAAAATGGCTCTCTAGGCAGAAGCACCACACCGTCCCTACACAGCAAAGATCCAAAAAACTAAGCCGAACAGAGAAAACAACAATCCTGAAACCCTAAAACATCAAACGAAGAGATAAAGAACTCAGCCAAGCACCAAATGGAGTGAGAAAACTGACAAGAGAACCGAGAGCGAGGAGAGATTCATGCAGAGGTCCCCTACCAGCTAACACAGCGCAGATCCACCATCTTGGACTCCTATCGGAGACCAGCAAACGGGGTACAAGAAAGTACCTTCACGGACCTTACAGCAGGAGACAAAACAACTGGTAATTTGTGATATATGCTTTCATAACCGCACACTTCTTCACCTCCACTAGGCCTCCTCTGCTTTCCGCAGCCACAATCTCTTGTCTGGGAAACATCGGCTGCTTGGATTCCACACACCCGAACGGGCTGGCTCTTTGAGTGACATTTGTTGGCTGCTGGTGTTGCTTTTTTCTGCTTCTTTTGATTTCTTCCTTACCTCTCACCACCTCCTCCTCCTTTCGCTCAAATACCTGGCTCTGTACGCCATCTTTGCTTCTTCCTGAGGGGCTGCAGAGCTCCATTAATTTGTGAATACGCTTTTCCACTCCCTACCCTTCTTCACCCACTCTTGGCCCCCTCTGCTTCCCGTGGACACATTCTCTTGTCTGACAAAGACTGGCTGCTTGGATTCCACCAGCCTGCACTAGCTGGCTCTCTGAGTGCCATTTGTTCGCTGCTGGTGTTGCTTTTTTTCCTGCTTCTTTTGATTTCTTCCTTACCTCTCACCACCTCCCCCTCATTTCGCTCAAATACCTGGTTCTGTGTGCCATCTTTACTTCTTCCTGAGGGGCTGTGGAGCTCCGTTTGAGTGTGGAGCTGCTTCGCAGTCTGGGCTACTGCTCTTGTGAGATACCGGGGCTTTTGTTTGTTTGTTTGTTTTGAATTATTTGTTTGTTTCTTTTCCTTTTCTTGAGCTGGGAGCCCTTTCTGGCCAGGCAGTGCTGCGTGGCAAAGACACTTCCTCCCTGGCTTGCACAGAACGTGCAGAGGGATCCCTGAGGACATTTCTTTGTTCATTGTGGTTTTTTTTTTTTTTTTCTGTTTTTTTTGGAGCTTTTCTTCTTCTTTTTTTTTTCCTTTAATTTGTTTTGTTTTGCTTTCCCTATTTTTCCCTTTTTGTCTTTCTTCATTAATCAGTTTCTCGTGTCTCTATATCGTCCTTCTCTTTCTGTTGCCTGAATACCTGGCATCTTATACCTCTATGACTTCTAGCCAGGCTGTACTGCAACACCTGAGAGCAACTTCCCCAGACCTCATAGCTGCACTGGTGGGATCCCTGGGAACTCTGCGGTTCTTTAACTTTTCCGATATTTATTTATTCATTCTTTTGTTTTCTTTTCTTCCTCTTCCGCTTTCTGTTTTTCACCATTTCATAGTCTCTCATCTCTCCACTCCAATGGCAAGCTCCCCTACCATTCTGTTTTGTATGTAAGTTTTTGGCTCCTGTTCCTCTCTTCTCTCTCCCATATCCATCTTAGCTCCACATATAACAATCTCCCTGCTACAGCCTGCCTACCTGCACCGTGCACTTAACATCACACCACCAAGTAGAACAGACACGGCCTACTGGAACCTGCCCTGCACTGATTAAGAACCCGCCCTGGTGGCTGTAGTAAATGCCACAAAACTACCCATCCCAGTAACTCCTCCTCAGCTAGACCTGCCCTGCTGTACCATAACTAAGTGACTGACCCCACCAATTGGAGAAGGAGGCGAAAAGTATTGTGTCCACAGATGATCAAATAACAAAGAACACACAGTCCGCCTGCTCAGACATAGTCAATTTTTTTTTAAAAAAGATGAAACAAAAAAAATCTACAATCAATAAATGAAAAAAAAAAAATACAGAATGCCCCAAAGACAACAGACTATATCAAAACATTTAGAAAAACAGGACAAGATGGTTCCAGTAGGCATCCAAAATAAAACACCAGATGACTTTCCAGTGGAAGGAAATCCAGTAGAACTACCTGAAAGGGAATTCAAATCTCTAATACTCAGAATTCTCCAAGAGCTGAGGCAAAAAGCTGACAAACATGAGGAAAAAAGAGACACATTCATGGAAAATACAGACAAAAAATGGGAAGAATTCAATAAAATAATGCAGGAACAAAATGCCAAAATAAATTCACAACTATAAATTATACAAAGACAACAATTAGAAATCCAAAAGATAAACAACAAGATTTCAGAAATGGATGGTATCATAGAAGGGCTGAGAAGCTGATTTGAAAAGGTGGAAGACAGGATCAGTGGAATAGAAGCAAACATTTGGATACACCTCTATTTCAGGAAAACTCAGAAAAAAGAACAAAGAAAAAAGAAGAGACCCTGAGAGTTATGTGGGATACAATCAAAAGTAAAAATTTTCGAGTGATTGGAATTCCAGACCAGGGCGAGAAAACAGAAAACACAGAGAGGCTCATTGAAGAACTGCTGACAGAAAACTTCCCCAATATCATGAAAGATGAAAAGCTGGCCATCCAAGAAGTTCAACGAACCCCATATAAAGAGAAGCCAAGACATATCATAATCAGACTTGAAAAAACCAAAGACAAAGAATCCTGAGAGCAGCTTGTGAAAAACAAGAAGTCACATACAGAGGAGAAACAATAAGACTAAGCTCAGATTATTCAGCAGAAACCATGCAGGCAAGAAGACAATGGGATGACATATATAAAATCTTGAAAGAAAAAAATTGCCAGCCAAGAATAACATATCCTGCAAAACTCTCATTCAAATTTGATGGTGAAATTAGGTCATTTCCAGATAAACAGAAATTAAGAGAATATGTAAAAGTCAAACCAAACTCACAAGAATTATTAAAGGGAGTTCTTTGATCTGAGGAAAAAGAACTTATGCTCACAGGCAGAATCTAGAATGCAGGATCATACCAGACAGATACTAATCTAGGAAATGACCGCTCGAGGACTATCCAAAACAAAAAGAAATACAACAGGGAATCAGAGCAGTTAATCAGTAAATGACAACAACATGAAAACAATAAAAGAGGGAATAAATGGCATAAGTATAGACCCTTCAAATGGAGAGGAAAGCAAGGCGATACCAAGTAATGGTAGACTGCTTCAAACTTATAAAGATAAGGGTAAAATTCATGGTAACCACAAAAAAAGTTAACTAACATACTCATAAAAAAAAGAGGAAAAATATAAAGTCTCAGCAAAAACAAAACCTACAAAAACAAAAGAAATGAAAAAAAAATCCACAAACAAAAATAACTCAGCACAAAAGAGTAAGAAGAACAAAGAAAACTTCAGCACCACAAAAAGAAGCACTACAAAATGACAGCAACAAACTCACATCTATCAATAATTACACTGAATATAAATGGACTCAATTTACCCATAAAGAGACGGAGAGTGAAGAATGAATAAGAAAACAGGATCCATCAATATGTTGTCTACAAGAGACACACTTTAGAAACAAAGATGTGAATTTATTAGAAGTCAAAGGTTGCAAAAATATATATCAAGCTAACAACCACCAAAAAAGAGCAGGAGTGGCAATCCTAATCTCAGATAAAATAGACTTTAAAATGAAATCTACCATAAAAGACAAAGAAGGACACTATATAATGATTAAGGGGATGATCCATCCTGAAGACATAACCATAATAAACCTCTACACACTCAATGACAGGGCTCCAAAATACATCAAACAAACTCTAACAACACTGAAAAGAGAAATTGATACTTCCACAATACTAGTAGGAGACTTCAACACACCAGTCTCAGTAAAGAACAGAACAACTAATAAGAAACTCAGCAAAGATACAGAAGACCTAAAGGGCACAATCAGCCAACTTGACCTCATAGACATATATAGAACACTCCACCCAACAGCTGCAAAGTACACATTCTTTTCCAATGCACATGGAACGTTCTCCAGAATAGACCACATCTTAGGCCATAGAGAAATCCTCAACAAGATCCAAAACACTGAGATAATTCAAAGTATCTTCTCTGACCATAATGCCATCAAGGTAGAAATTAACACTAGAAAGAGAAGGAAAAAAAATCAATTACATGGAAATAGAATAATACCCTGCTTACACATCAATGGGTAATAGAAGAAATCAGAGATGGAATTAAAAAATTTCTAGAATCAAATGAAAATGAAAACACATCATACCAAAACCTTTGGGACACAGCAAAGGCAGTCCTCAGAGGACAATTTCAAGCAATAGATGCACATATCAAAAAAGAAGAAAGGGACAAAATCAAAACTTTAACTACAGAACTCAAACAAATTGAAAGAGAACAGCAAAAAAAGCCCACAACCACCGGAAGAAAGGAAATAGTAAAGATCAGAGCAGAAATCAATGAAATCGAGAACAGAAAAACAATAGAAAGAATCAACAAAACCAAAAGTTGGTTCTTTGAAAGAATCAACAAAATCGACAAACCACTGGCCAGACTGACAAAAGAAACACAGCAGAGGACACAAATAACCCAAATAAGAAATGAAATAGGTGACATTACAACAGACCCAACTGAAATAAAAAGAATTATAACAGAATATTATGAAAAACTATACTCCAACAGATTTGAAAATCTAGAGGAAATGGATAAATTTCTAGAAAAACACAGCCTACCCAAACTACAACAAAGTGATGTTGAAAATCTGAACAGACCCATAACAAGAGAAGAGATTGAAAAGGTAATAAAAAAACTCTCAACCAAAAAAAGCCCTGGCCCAGATGGCCTCACTGGGGAATTCTACAAAGCATTTACAGAAGAGCTTGCACCAGTACTACTCAAGCTATTTTAGAGCATAGAAGAGGAAGCAACACTTCCAAATTCATTCTATGAAGCCAGCATAATGCTGATACCAAAACCAGGCAAAGATGTCACAAAAAAAGAAAATTACAGACCAACATCTCTCATGAATCTAGATGCAAAAATTCTGAACAAAATTCTAGCCAATAGAATTCAGCATCATATCAAAAAAATAATACACCACGGCCTAGTAGGATTCATACCAGGTATGCAAGGATGGTTCAACATTAGAAAATCCATCAATGTAATCCACCACATAAATAAAAGGAAAGAAAAGAATCACATGATCATCTCAACTGACACAGAAAAGGCATTTGACAAAGTCCAACACCCATTCCTGATAAAAACTCTCAATGAAATAGGTATAGAAGGGAAATTTCTGAACATATTAAAGGGCATCTATGCAAAACAAATGGCCCACATCATTCTTAATGGAGAGAGGCTGAAAGCATTCCCCTTGAAAACAGGAACAAGACAAGGATTCCCTTTATCACCAGTCCTATTTAAAATTGTGCTGGAAGTTCTAGCTACAGCAATAAGGCAAGAAAAAGAAATAAACAGCATCCAAATTGGTAATGAAAAAGTTAAACTGTCCCTGTTTGCAGGTGATATGATACGATACATAGAAAACCCTAAAGACTCCACGAGAAATCTACTGGAACTAATAGAAAGATTCAGCAGAGTAGCAAGATACAAGATGAACATTGAAAAATCAGTTAGATTCCTATGCACCAATAAGGAGAACGATGAAAAGGAAATCAGGAAAACAATACCATTTATAACAGACCCTAAAAGGATGAAATACTTAGGAATAAATCTGACCAGGGATGTAAAAGAACTATACAAATAAAACTACAAAACACTACTGCAAGAAAGCCAAAGGGATCTACATAAATGGAAAAACATACTATGCTCATGGATAGGCAGACACAACATTGTAAAAATGACAATTCTACCTAAAGCAATTTACAAATACAATGCAATCCCGATCCAAATACCAACAACATTCTTCAAAGAGATGGAAAAACTAATCATTAACTTTATATGGAAAGGGAAGAAGCCCCAAATAAGTAAGTCACTACTGAAGAAGAAGAATAAAGTTGGAGGACTCACACTACCTGACTTCAGAACCTACTATACAGCTACAGTAGTCAAAACATCCTGATACTGGTACAACGACAGATACATTGACGAATAGAATAGAATTGAGAACCGAGATGTAAATCCATCCACCTGTGGTCACCTGATCTTCGACAAGGGCCCGAAGTCCAACAAATGGGGAAAAGACACTCTTTTTAACAAATGGTTCTGGCAAAACTGGATATCCATCTGCAAAAAAATGAAACAGGACCCATACCTTATGCCGTAAACAAAAACTACTTCAAACTGGATCAAAGACCTGAATACAAAGCCTAAAACTATAAAGTTAATAGAAGAAAAAATAGGACCAACGCTACAGGCCTTAATACACAGCATTAACAGGATATAAACCATAACCATCAACGCACAGACCCCAGTAGATAAGCTAGATAACTGGGATCTTCTAAAATTCAAACACCTATGCTCTTCAAAAGACTTCACCAAAAGAGTGAAAAAGAGAACCCACAGACTTGGAAAAAATTTTTGGACAGTACGAGTCAGACAAAGGTCTAATCTCCATAATCTACAAGAAAATCCAACACCTCTACAACAAAAAGACAAATAATCCTATTAAAAAATGGGCAAAGGAAATGAACAGACACCTCACCGAAGAAGACATTCAAATGGCCAACACACACATGAGGAAATGCTCGCGATCACTAGCCATTCGAGAAATACAAATTAAAACCACAATGAGATACCATCTCGCCTTGGCATCACTGGCATGAATCAAAAACACTTCAACAAATGTTGGAGGGGCTGCAGGGAGATTGGAACTCTTATGCACTGCTAGTTGGAATGCAAAATGATACACCAATTTTGGAAAATGATATGGTGCTTCCTTAGAAAGCTAGAAATAGACATAGCATTTGATCCAGCAATCCCACTCCTAGGAATATATCCTAGAGAAATGGGAGTTGTCACTCGACTAGACATATGCACACCTATGTTCATGGCAGCATTGTTCGTAATAGCAAAATGGTGAAAACAACCTAGATGCCCATCAACAGATGAATGGATAAACAAACTATGCTACATACACACAGTGCAGTACTATGCAATGAGAAAGAACAACAATGAATCTGTGAAGCATCTCATAACATGGTTGAAACTAGAGGACATTATGCTGAGTGAAATAAGTCAATCACAAAAGGACAAATATTGTATGAGACCTCTATTGTAAAAACCCATGATAATATTCACACACAAAATGTAACAATCTCTGTTGGTTCCCAGGGATGGGAGGGGTGGGGGAGAAATATTAAATAGGCAATAGATAAGTGGTATCTTGGGTGAAGGGTGAGATAGTACACAACACAGGGGAAGCTAGCACAACTTGTACAAGGAAAGGTCATGGAAGCCCCATAGACACATCCAAACTCCCTGAGGGACTGAATTGCTGGGCGGAGGGCTGTGGGGACCATGGTCTCTGGAAACATCTAGCTCATTTGGCATAACACAGTTTATAAAGACAATTTTCTGCATTCTACCTTGGGGAGTAGTGTCTGGGGTCTTAAAAGCTTGTGAGCGGCCATCTAAGATACTCCACTGTTCTCATGGCTTCGGGAGCAAGGGAGAATGAAGAGAACAGGATACAATGAAAAGGTTAGTCCAAAGGACTAATGGTCCACAGCTACCAAGGCCTCCACCGGACTGAGTCCAGTATAGCTAGATGGAGCCCGGCTACCACCATTGATTGCTCTGACCAGGATCATAACAGAGGGTTCTGGACAGAGCTGGAGAAGGATGCAGGACATAATTCTATCTTACAAAAAAAAGACTAGATTTACTGGCCTAAAGGAGACTGGAGAAACCCCGAGAGTATGGCCCCCAGACACCCTTTTAGCTCAGTAGTGAAGTTATCTCCGCGGTTCACCGTTCATCCTGGGAGTGGACAGCCCCGTAAAACCAAATGGGACTAATGAGGTACAGTAGTCCAGTTACAAGGGCCAGAAGCAGAAGGGGACAAGGAAGCTGGTGATAGGGAACCCAAGGTTGAGTAAGGATATTGTTGATGTGTTGTGAGATTGTTAACCATTGTCATAGGGAAAAATTTGTAGTAACTGTTAAATGAGAAACTATTTTGTTCTGTACGCCTTCATCTTAAGTGAGAATAGCAGCACAATTGGAAGAGCATAGTCGATGTCACTGTACTGTGTATGTAGAAATTTTTGAAATGGTGTATCTTTGGCTATGTGTATTTTCACCAAAAAAAAAGAAAAAGTTTGAGAAGTTAGAGGGTTGACATGTTGTGGGGTTGTTAACCAAAGTCATAAAACAATATGTGTACTACTGTTTCATGAGAAACTATTTGTTCTGTAAGCCTTCACCTGAAGTACAATAAAAAAAAAAAAAAAAAGCATTCCTTTAAACTATTCAATCGACTCTAACTTTTAATAGCTTGCATTCTTCTGTCCTACCGAGTATGTTAGCCACTAGCCATGTGTGGTATTTACAGTTAAGTATATATTAGTTGAGGTGTCCTTGGGAGGTAGAAATAGTTATCCATTCAGCTGTTAACCAAGGTTGGAGGTTCAAGTCAACCCAGAGATGTCTATCTCTGAGGAAAGGCTTGGCCATCTACTTCCAAAAAATCAGCCATTGAAAACTCCATTGAACACAATTCTGCTTTGACGCTCATAGGGTCGCCAGGAGTTGCAGTTGATCGGGCAATAATTAGGTTTCTGGGCAAATTATTTAACATAAAATAACATTAAAAATTCAGTTTTTTTTTTTTTTTTAAATAACACTAGGCACAAATGCTCACGTAGCCAGTGGATACTATATTGTGTAGCACAGAAATAGAATATTTCTGTCATTGTCAAAATTTCCAATTGAAACATTGCTCTAGATCAGGGGTAGGCAATTTTTTCCATCTGTGAAAGGATGAAGTTAGGTTTTGTGGCCACATACTGTCTCTGTCACATAATCTTTTAGTTTTTTTTTTTAAACAGCTTTTTAAAAAAGACAGAAGCCATTCTAAGGCAGTAGTAATACAAAGACATGCTTTGAGATGGATTTGGCCTAGAGTATTCAGATCTCTGCTTCAGTTGAGAGTTTAGTAGTTAAAACGTGCTGAGATAAGAATACTTACTAGAAGAGATGTGCAATTTACTATAACCCATTGTCACAGAGTCCATTCTGACTCATAGTTCCCTATAGGACAAAGTAGAACTGCCCCATAGGGTTTCCAAGGCTGTTAATCTTTACAAAGCAGACTGCCACACCACAGATTTCTCCTGCGGAGCAGACAATGGGTTGAAACCACCACTGACCTTTCAGTTAGCAGCCAAGCACTTAACCACTGTGCAACCAGGGATTCTCGTGAAATTTACTATAAGTTGGTTCAAAATGATCTGAAAACAAAAACACACACTAAGCTTCTAGATTTTATTCTCATGTAAGGCATTCTTCAATTTTAACCTGATTTTTGTCTATGAAAATGATTCCAAGGAAGGACAGAGGTGGTCCAAAATATGTCTTGAGTGTCCCCCAGTGTTACAGTAGCTCTGCAATTAAATATAGCTGCGCTAAGAAGGAACTGGCAGATCAGCTCTCTTTAAATTGAAAACAAAACAAAAACCCCATAAAACTTGATACCTGTAATGGGAGGCACAGTATAAAAATTACAGGACACAGCAATGAGGGTATCAATACATCAACTGAAACAACAATAACCCGCTTCATTCCTGCACTCACCTTCTCCCAAGGACCCCAGCCCCGTCTAAAGTATTAAACAATTATTTCTTTGGAAGTCCTAGCTGGAATATTTCAGTTGTACTTTAATAAAAGACACTCAATTTCCATTTCCCTTATTTACCAAGTGTATGCTCAGAAATCATGTTTCATTCTGTAATCATGGCCCTGGAG
Organism: Dugong dugon; assembly: GCA_030035585.1. Taxonomy (NCBI): domain Eukaryota; kingdom Metazoa; phylum Chordata; class Mammalia; order Sirenia; family Dugongidae; genus Dugong; species Dugong dugon. The sequence goes on along the minus strand of CM057460.1, from coordinate 33,802,131 downwards.
CCCTACAAATGCCACAGCACAGGGAACCTGCTTTGAGGTTACACTAAATTAGATGGTTCCCTGGGCAATGGGATGGAATGTAGCCGTATAAGTTGTGTTTGGCTAAAGTTTTAAAGTGATACTGTTATTTCAGCCTGTATGTGACCTCAGCCTGGGCCAGAAAAGAAAAAAGAAAAAATTAAAAATCCAAGTGGCAGATGCCTGGCTGTAATCATAATTATTCTCATTGCAAATAGAAAGATGGCTTACTGAATCTAACCGATAGAGTGTAATCTTCCTTGGCATAAGTTTCCTTCCAGAAGGGACCTCCATTCCTCTATTATGAGACTACTATGAAGCCCATCTATTCTATTTGTCAATTTTCTCTGACCTACTGTATCTTAGCACCAATGCCAGCCTACATATTTTGTAGAGAAGCAATCAAAATTATTTTTCAAATGTACTCTGAATTTTGATAGATCACAAAATAAAATAAAAAAACTTGTGAAACATATTTCTAATCAATAAGTTAATATTTTGTTAGATCATGACAAACATCATAACAATAAAGTACAAATGCTGAAACAATGAAAATATTTCATTTGATCCTATTTTTGACAATATTAATCTTTATAAAAAAGCAATCAAAGTATACCTTTCTACTTCATTTGACTTAAACATCTTGTCCTGGTTTATGGTGCATAACCACTTTCATTTATTTAAAACTGGCCATTATTTCTACTCGTAAATAGTCATTTATTATATGTAGGAAAAAACTCTTCTATCTCAACCTCATTAAATTATCTGCCTGATCATGTAAATTGGAAATGTTTTAATAATGGAGTTACTTGAAATACATAATTCTACAGCCAGCTAATTATATTGTAAATTGCATTATAGCATATTTGCTATTTCAATTTTACTCCTCAGCCAGGAGGTATAAAATTTGTAGCTAAGTATTCAAAGAATAATTAATAAATGTGCCATGGCTTACATATATTTTCAAGCTTTTATTCATTAAAATAATTGTACCTATGCTCCAGTAAAAATAACTTGATTTTTCTATATTGAGAAATAATTGAATTTGAAACCTATATAACATTTAAATAGAAAAGTGTTAAGAGCCTTGAAAGTATAATGATATACTAATCAAACATATAGATGTAAGTTAACTAAACTATACATTTTTCTTTATTTTACACGATTTGCTCTTTAACTTTTATTATTTTCTCAATAAAAGAAATAAGAAATTGACCATTTTATCTATCTCTACATATTTATGTCAATTTCACTCAGTCATTTAGTGTTTTTATACCTATGTGAAAGTCAAAATGTCTGTTTTTAAACTCCTATTATTGGTTTTTAAAGCAAAAATATATTAAACCAGACTTTTAAAATTGAGTATTGCTCATTGAAAATACCATAACCCTACCGTAATTAGTGAGTTTAAGTTCTTATATAATGTATTTGATTGATTATACTGACTTAGGTATATGCTCTCCCACATGCCTGTCAGTTTGTCGTACTGTGGGGCTTGCATGTTGCTGTGATGCTAGAAGCTATGCCACCAGTACTCAGATACCAGCAGGGTCACCCAGGGCAGACAGGTTTCAGCTGAGGTTCCAGACTAAGACAGACTAGGAAGAAGGACCTGGCAGTCTACTTCTGCAAAGAATTAGCCAGTGAAAACCTTATGAATAGCAGTAGAACATTGCCTGACATAGTGCCAGAAGACGAGCCCCCAGGTTGGAAGGCACTCAAAAGACAACTGGGGAAGAGCTGCTTCTTTACAGTAGAGTAGACCTTAATTACATGGATGGAGTCAAGCTTTCAGGACCTTCATTTGCTGGTGTGGCACAACTCAAAATTAGAAGAAACAGCTGCAAACATCTCTTAATAATCAGAAATGGAATGTACAAAGTATTAATCTAGGAAAATTGGAAATCGTCAAAAATGAAATGGAGCTCATAAAGATCGTTATCCTAGGCATTAGTGAGCTGAAATGGACTGGTGTTGGCCATTTTGCATCGGACAATTGTATGGTCTACTATGCGGGGAATTACAATTTGGAGAGGAATGGCGTTACATTCATCATCAAAAAGAACATTTCAAGATCTATCTGAAGTACTACACTGGCAGTGATAGGATGATATCCACACTTCTACAAGAAAGACCAGTTAATACGACTGCTATTCAAATTTACGCACCAACCACTAAGGCCACAGATGAAGAAATTGAAGATTTTTACAAACTTGTTCAGTCTGAAATTGATCGAACATGCAATCAGAATGCATTGATAATTACTGGTGATTGGAATGGGAAAGTTGGAAACAATGAAAAAGGATTGGTAGTTGGAAAATATGGCCAGGGTGAAAGAAATGACTTGGGAGATCGCATGATAGAATTTTGCAAGAGCAATGATTTCTTCATTGCAAGTACTTTTTTTCACCAACATAAATGGCAACTATACACATGGACCTCACCAGATGGAACACACAGGAATCAAATTGACTACGTCTGTGGAAAGAGACAATGGAAAAGCTCAATATCATCAGTCAGAATAAGGCCAGGAGCTGACTGAGGAATAGACCAACAACTGCTCGTGTGCAAGTTCAACTAGAAACTGAAGATAATTAGAACAAGTCCACTAGAGGCAAAGCACGACCTTGAGTATATCCCACCTGAATTTAGAGACCATCTCAAGAACAGATTTGATGCGTTGAACACTAATGACAGAAGACCAGATGAGTCGTGGAATGACATCAACGACATCATACATGAAGAAAGCAATAGGTCATTAAAAAGACAGGAAATAAAGAAAGCACCAAAATGGATGTCAGAAGAGACTCTGAAAGTTGCTCTTGAATGTAGAGTAGCTAAAGCGAAGGGAAGAAATGATAAAGTAAAAGAACTGAACAGAAGATTTCAAAGGGCGGCTCGAGAAGACAAAGTAAAGTATTATAATGACATGCGAGGAGCTGGAGATAGAAAGCCAAAAGGGAAGAACATGCTCAGCATTCCTCAGGCTGAAAGAACTGAAGAAAAAATTAAATCCTCAAGTTGCAATAGTGAAGGATTCTATGGGGAAAATGTTAAAAGATGGAGGAAGCATCAAAAGAAGATGGAAGGAATACACACAGTCATTATAACAAAAAGAATTGGTCAACGTTCAACCATTTCAAAAGGTAGCATATGATTAGGAAGCGAAGGTACTGAAGGAAGAAGTCCAAGCTGCACTGAAAGCATTGGCAAAAACCAAGGCTCCAGGAACTGACGGAATATCAATTGAGAAGTTTCAATAAACGGATGCAGCAGTGGAAGTGCTCACTTGTCTATGCTGAGAAATTTCGAAGACAGCTGCCTGGCCAACCGACTGGAAAAGATCCTTATTTATGCCTTTTCCCAAGAAAGGTGATGCAATCGAATGTGGAAATTATCAAACAATATCTTTAATATCACATGCAAGTAAAATTTTGCTAAAGGTCATTTAAAAGCAGCTGCAGCAGTGTGTTGACAGGTAACTGCCAGAAATTCAGGACAGATTCAGAAGAGGACGTGGAACCAGGGATATCCTTGCTGATGTCAGATGGGTGCTGGCTGAAAGCAGAGAATACCAGAAAGATGTTTACCTGTGCTTTATTGACTATGCAAAGGCATTTGATTGTGTGGAGTATAAAAAATTATGGAAAACACTGCTAAGAATGGGAATTCCAGAACACTTAATTGTGCTCATAAGGAGTCATACAAAGATCAAGAGGCAGTTGTTTGGACAGAACAAGGGGATACTGCGTGGTTTAAAGTCAGGAAAGGTGTACATCATGGTTGTATCCTTTCATCATACCTATTCTATCTGTATGCTGAGCAAATAATCCAAGAAGCTGGGCTATATGAAGAAGAAAGGGGCATCATGATTGGAGGAAGACTCATTAACAACCTGCGATGTGCAGATGACACAACCTTACTTGCTGAAAGTGAAGAGGACTTGAAGCACTTACTGATGAGGATCAAAGACCACAGCCTTCAGTATGGATTACACCTCAACATAAATTAAACAAAAATCCTCACAACTGGACCAATAAGCAACATCATGATAAATGGAGAAAAGATTGAAGTTGTCAAGGATTTCATTTTACCTAGATCCACAATCAACACCCATGGAAGCAGCAGTAAGGAAATCAAAAGACACACGGCATTGGGCAAATCTGCCACAAAAGACCTCTTGAAAGTGTTGAAAAGAAAATATGTCACTTTGAAGACTAACGTGCGCCTGACCCAACTCATGATTTCTTGAATCACATCATATGCATGTGAAAGCTGCACAATGAATACAGAAGACTGAAGAAGAATTGACACCATTGAATTGTGATGTTGGTGAAGAATATTGAATATACCATGGACTGCCAAAGAATGAACAAATGTGTCTTGGAAGAAGTACAACCAGAATGCTCTTTAGAAGCAAGGATGCTGAGATTACATCTTACATGCTTTGGACATGTCAGGAGGGATCAGTCTCTTGGGAAGGACATCATGCTTGGTAAATTACAGGGTCAGTGAAAAAGAGCAAGTCCCTCAATGAGATGGATTGACACAGTGGCTGCAACAATGGGCTCAAGCATAACAAGGTTGTGAACATGGCACAGAACCGGACAGTATTTCGTTCTGTGGTGCATAGGGTTGCTATGAGTGAGAACCGACGTAACAGCACCTAACAAAAACAGGAATATTCTGTCCTGCTATTAAAAAGTCAATGTTACATTGCCACATCATATATAAACACTGTATTACAGAATATAAAATCTGTCTACTACAGTGAAAAAAGCATGAAGAACTAGATTTGTCAAAGTCTGTCACACAGTACACAGTACTGACTTTGATCTTGGAAAAATCATGAAACAATTACTGCTTTCAGTTCCTCATCTGTTAAATCATTCTAGACAGGATTATCACAATTCAGTTGCCCATGTATTAAAATTATATCGTGCTTTTGAAACAGTCACCATTATTAATAAAGGACACATATATAGCTATATTTTCCATGCATTCAAATTGGAGTGAGTGATTACAATACCATCAATTACAGCTTTTTCCTCTCGGGACTTTTGTCACATGGTTTGACTTTAAGTTTTATAGACTTCCTTTCCTATTTTATTTTTTTTCTTTTCATTCCTCTTGAATATGGAATCAATAATAAAATTAAAACTATCTTCACATGTAATGAATAAGAAATGCTATTATGAACAAACTGTATAAGGAAGAGCTGGAGAAGTTGTCTTAATCATATAGATAAATACCCTACTCACCACTTTGTGTTTTGCAAACATGGACTATCATTTTTCTAAATTATTACACCATTAATACTAAACCAGTTGCCATTAAGTTGTCTCCACTTGTGGCGACCTTTTGTGCTTTAGAGTACAAATGTGCTTACCTTTCATGTGAGCAGGCTAGTGGGTCTTTGTAATCTTTTTTGTATTATTTTAAATATTTCAAGTAATTATATAAAAACAGAAAGCTTGTGATTATTACTTTGAAGTAGCTTTGTAAGTATAAGGGTTGAGAAAAACATTGAAAATTCCTTTGTGCTCTAGTAACATCAAACAAGATGGTAGAATTGGCTTAAAAAGAGGAATTTGGGGAAAGCCTCTGTAATAATCTCGGAGAGTTGTGGTAACAAAGTACAACAAACTGGGTGAATTACAACAACAGAAATGTATTTTCTTACAGTTCTGCAAGCTAGAAGTCTGCACTCATTGTGAACAAGACCATTCTCTATCTGAAAGCTCTAAGGAAAGATTCTTTCTTGCCTTTTCCAGCTGCTGGTAGCCCAGGCATTCCTTGGTTTATGGCAGCAGAACTTTGGTCTCAGCTGAACTCCTTCTTTGCATGCTGTCTTCCCTCTCTGTCTATTTCTTCTCCCCTTGTTATAAAGATATCAGTCATGTTGGATTAAGGGTCCACCCTACTCCATTATGAGCTCACATTAACTGATTACATCAGCAAAAAAGCTACTTCCAGATGAGGTCACATTCACAGGTACTGAGGGGTAAGAATTCAACATATCTTTTTGGGGAATAAAAATTAACCCATAACTCTGTGTGTGTGTGTGTAAATCATTTTAAAAGGTAAGTTTTCCTTATAAAGAAAAAAGTGGTGACTAATGTGATTCCTTCGTCGTACAGTGAAATGAGTTGTTACTGTAACTTTATCTTTACGGGACAAGGACTAAAATAATAAATCCAATTAATTAGCTATCCATACAATTAGAATTACGTTTTACCACAGGTGTGATTTATAAGGGACAAATACTGTAAATTTTGTAGGAAAATGAAGATGCAAGTACAATGGCAAGTAGCTTCCCCGGGATAACCTATAAACCTCCGAACTGTTCTGTGGTTATAAATGTCAAAGACTGAGGGAGGGAGAGAGAATCATATACTTAACTAATTATATTAAACATGGAAAATATTAAACATATTAAATTATTTTCCATGAGATTTCATTTGTGAACAAGTTATCATTTCACTCACAAGTGTTTAAAATGTCTCCGTTTAGACACATTTGGCCATATAAGGGTACTTTGTACAAAGTGGAAAAAATAATTAAAATGGTAAACATATTCATTTCATGATTATTTTCCTCTACCACAAATTATTTGTGTTCTTAATGGAGAGATAATTTGTTAATACCAGGTAATTGCTTTAATTATTGCTTTTTACGATGCATTTTTAAAATATTATAGTTGTTGAGAGAAGAATCATGGACTATATATATACATAACAAAGTGTTTGTTATTCTGTACATGACTTAAAAAGTACAAATCCATTGATTTCTTTATTCTGTAGTAATATGCAATGCAATTCGTGTAAAGTGACATATCCCGATGATTCTTTAAAAAAAATTGAAATTTTTTTCAAATATAAGAATATTTTATCTGCTATGATGTATCATTCTTCCTTGTTTCTATTGAACTACACGCTTTTGTTCCTTTAGAGAACATTTTAATTAAAAACCATGAACCTGAAAGCTTATACCTATTTATTGACACCAAGAAAGCTCTCTGAACTTATTTTTTTTTCAACTCATGATTGTATTCATATAATATTCCTCTGACAATTTCGAATAGTAATGTATATGTTTAATGCTTGCTACCATATCTTATCTTCAAATCATTCTGTATTAATTTAACATATGCAAGGAATTTAGTAACATTGATGAGAGCGAGGCAGTCCCTAACTCAATCTTCCATAGGAGGCCAAAGGAAAGACACATAAGAAGACAAAGTATGTAATGTTGCTAAAAAATTTACCAACAGCTTGATGTGGCAGAGCACATTTTGGCCTATCAAGGGTCTCAATCTTCATCTGGGATAAATTATTTAAAATTTATGGATCTGTTTACAACATTTGCAAAAAAAGCAAAGGTTGGGTTAGATTGCCTTTAAAATTCATTAAGTCTCCAGATTTAAATAGTTCATATTCTCTACAAAGGAAATGTGGGTATAGGTAGATATTTCTCATCTGCATTGGTTCTCTTGTTGCTATTTTGTTGTGTTTATTTTCTTTAGGCTGCTCTATGTCTCCATCCTGGTAAACTAATGTTACTTAGAGAAAATATCACTTCTCCCTTGCCATGACATGGGTTTTGCTGTGAAATCTGTCAATCTTGCAGAGATAAAGCTTAAAAGAAAGGAATGGAGGCATGCATGCTTAGCTTTGCATATTAAATTGGAAAGACACTATCTAAAGTATTTCAATGTGAAGAGGGATAAAAAAAGGACTGATGTTTATTGTTTAAGCATGAGTAGTTTTCTCTGACTTGGAAATATTCGTCTTCTATCTAAACAGTAAAATTTACTTCATTTCCCTCAACAGCCCTATCTATCGTTTGTCTTTCTTGTTTTTTCAGTCATGCCCCAGCCTTGAGGGAGTAAAGATTGAGGATTAAAGTTGTCTAGTGATTTACTAGACAATCCACTCCATTTATTGTGGAAAATTTCATTCTTTTATGGAAGTTATTTGCTAAACCGAAGATGTCAGATGCTGTAGATGAACTACTTAGCTGCCCAAACCAACTCTTTAAAAATTAACTTTGTATTCAGTGCTAAATAACTTAGAAAACTGGCCTCAAGTGAAGCTATGCTAAACATTTAAACTTGACTTGAAAAAATAACCAACCCCTATAGCCACAAGTTCAAAACTAGGGTAGTATGCATTTGGAATCTTTTCTTCCAATTATTTCAGAACTGAAAGTTTGTCTTCTGACCTAGGCTGGGTTCTCTAGAGACACAAAACCAGTAAAGCATATGAATACGTATAGAGAGAGTTTTATACCAAGGAAATGTCCAACATGGTTGTAGAGGCTGGAACTTTCCAAGTCTGTGGGTCAGGACAGAGATGTCTCCTGATTCACTTAGCTACAGGGGCTAGTGAACCCAAGATCAGCAAGTCAGAGAGCAGGGCTCTTGCTCCCAGGCTGTGAAGATCAATGAATCCCAAAATTGGCAGGCAAGACCACACATAAACTGTTAGCTCAAGTCCCAAGAACCAGGGTTCAGATTAACAGGAGCCAGCTGCTGGATCCAGTGAGCGCAAAAAGCCCAGGAGAATGTCTGCTTATGTTTGATGCAGACCACATGCTCAAGGAAACTCTCTTTCAACTGATTGGCTACTCACAGCAGATCCAATCATGGAGGTGATCACAGTATATCAAATCTCGTCATGGAAGTGATCACATCATACGACTGCCAAACCACTGAGAATTATGGCCCAGCCAAGGTGACACACAACCTTAAGCATAACATCTTCTGCAGGAACATTCCCTAGCATCTACCTCTGTAATTTTTTTAATTTAGTTCTAGTTATCAATATAATTTTATTGACAATAGAAATGTTGGGTTAATTAAGAAAACTAAGCTAATAAACTCAAATAAAACTGAATTAATCTGTGAAAATTAAGATAACAATTATAAGCAAAGAGCTATTAAATATGTGATCATTTAAAAAGTTTATATGCACTTTTTTATATTAGCACAGATGTTTCTTTAAGCATACAGTTGAGGAATCAGAATGACTATCATTATAAATCAAAATCATGCATGTGTTAACTTTTTTGGTTTTACAGGGACTTGAATATTAATTTATTTAAAATTTATAATCTAATTTCACATATTTCTTTATCATGATTAGTTATATAAACCTTCAGTTTTATTGAAAAACTCAAATAATTTCATTGCATGTATTGCAATAATTAATACAGCCTACATAGTTTCTTCTAATGTTGTCAATAAAATGTTAAGAAAAAGTATCCAAAATTTGAAAATAAGGCAAAAGGGTTCTTGGTAAGATGTCGGTGTCATTCTGGTTTTGTTCAACAAGCCCATTAAGGATTACTTAATTATCTAGGAGAATATACACAGGATCACTATGAGTTGAAATGAACTCCTCAGTACCTAACAACAATATACCTGTGTTTAACTTGGCTCTTTATTATTTGATTAGAGCAAGTACATTGTGAAGTACGTGCTAACATGTAAATTTCTATTTGATAGAGAAGATAACTCCAGAGTTATAATTTTATTGCCTTGTAGGACATTTATAAGTTTTTTTTAATGTAACTTAGGCACCTTATTTTACCATTTTTTTTTTATTTTCTTCAAAGTGACTTTAAGTGCCCAGTTTGTCAAATTGCTCATTGAATCAGCTCTATCATTTTGTTTGCCCTTTAATGAGTTAATAAATTTTTGACACATGTTCATATTATTCCCATATAGAAGTCATGCATTTAATTTTTTAAATATAATTTGACAATACAAACCTATATTTCCTATGTTTTATTACAGAGTTAAATTGCATATATTCGATGATCAGAGTTGAAGTTGTTAAATCAGAAAACCCATTGCAAGTTTTAAAGTGTTTAAATTTCTGTGATTGACCAAAAAATGCTTTTTAGATCAGTATTGATGCCAATATGATTTCACAGCTGACAAAAATGGTACAAATTAATGTTGAATTTTCTGAAACCCTAACTTTGATCTTAATGCAGTTTAGCTCTAGACTTGTCACAGCTCAATAACTGCTTTAAGAGGCAGATTTGTTCACTCATTTATGTGTCTTTATTTCCTTTTGTAAGTGTATAAACCCTGAACCAGTTTTGATCCATCTCTCTGGCTGGCTCTTTATACTCTCTAATTGGGATTACTTTCTTCCTCTCTGCTCTGTCCTGCATTAGTTTGCCCACAGAAATCTGTAGTCAAGTGCATCCTCTTTCAATTCTTACAGTTCAACTTCGTTTATAAGAAGGATTTAGGCATAAGCTTCTCTTATCTGTCAGGAGCCAAAATATTCCTCATCACATTTCTTATTGAAATCACACACACGTTTATTGCAAAGGCAACAATAAATAAAAATTCAGAATTTAAACAATTCATCTCATTTACAAAGTGCAATAAGGAGAATATATTTCTGAAAGCTTACTATATTAATACACATATAAAAAGATCAGTGAAAAGATATGCAAATTCTACTTGGATTGGGGAATCAGTGTCAGGAAACAATATCATTTGCACTGTGTAGGGATTCACAGCTTTTAAAGTCAAAGCTGATGAAACAGCAAAATTTCTACTTCTTACTCTATTGACCATATTGCATTTCAATTGGAGGAAGGTAGTTTATGAAATTTTAGAGCAAATGATGCTGCAATATTCAAGTGTCCTCCTTCATGTGTTGATGTGTTTCTTCATACATGTTTGGATTGTTCTGAGGTTTACTAGTCGACCAGAATTGGGTCAGTGTTACCTTGAAAAGGGTTGCAGTATCACACAGCAAGTCTGTCTTGCACAAGGAATACCAATGTGAACCAGAGGATATTATTTCTCACTCTTAAAAAAGCAAAACAAAAACCTCTAAACCAACAAAAATCATCTGTTTTCGCATACAAACTACCTTCCTTCCTGAAATGTTTTCTCTACTCATGTAAGGTCTAGTCCAAACACCAGGAATACTTATCCATGCCTTCTTTTGCAGAGTAGATTGTACTTCATCAAAAAATCTCACATGATGGCTGGCTTAGAAAACTATTTCTAATGTCCTTCATTACATATCATCCTTTTCCCTCATGTAAGGAATCAACATCCTTGAGATAATTTGATTGCATTCTCTCCTATTATCTGCTTTCTACAAGTGTATTCTGAGAATTGGAATACAATTTATTATCATGAAATGAATCATTTTTACATTCTTTGCATTCAATAACTGTGACATTATCGTTTTGTTTTAGGAAAATATATCAGTTAGTGTTTGGTCAAAAAAGCAGAGCACTGTTAATGATAAATGGGATTTTTTATGATGATTAGGGCAGGGGTGGTTAAGTGGTAGAATTCTCCTTTCATGCAGGAGATCCACGTTCTATTCCTGGTCAATGCACCTCAATCACAGCCACCACTCACCTATTAGTGGAGGTTTGTAGAGTTGGCCTTCCATATCCACAAGTTCTACACTCATGGGTTCAAAATTTGGGGGGGGGGGACGGGAAGAAAGTTCCAAAAGGCAAAACTTGAATTTGCTCTCACCAAGCACTCAGCTGACTTCACGTCCATGAAACATGTGTAGCATTCCCTGCTGTGGCCTCCTATTATCTCATAGGTCCTCAATCTCTCTCCAGCACTCGTTGTTTGAGCATAGTTTGCCTTGCATCTTGCCCTTACTCCCTAAACAGTACTATATAACTACTATTTACATAGCATTTACATTGTATTAGGTATTTTAAGTAATCTAGAGATGATTTAAAGTACACAGGAGGATGTGAGCAGGTTATATGCAAATACTATTCCATTTTTTATAAAGGATTTGAGCATAGTGGGTTTTGGTATCTGCAGGAATCCTGGAACCTATCACCCACAGATGCTGGGGATGATTCTACATTACTATGATGTTGAACACGTTTCAGTGGAGCTTCCAGACAAAGACAGACCAGACAAAAAGGCCTGGAAATTTAATTCAGAAAAAACAGCCAATGAAAATCCTGTGAATCATAATAGTCCAACCCTGTTTTACATGGGGTCTCCATATGACATGGTGGCATATGGTGATCTGATCAGACATAATTGCAAGACAGGGTTAAGAAGTCTATATAAGTCTGCATCTGGTGCTGGTCCTGAAGTGAGTCAGAGAGGGAATATGAACACGAAACCAGGAGCCAGGTAAGTTGGAACCCTCAAGGTGAATCAGAATCCACTAAAGTGACCTGAAACACATGTCAGTCTCCCAACAAAGACCACATTTTTCTCTGATCCTTTCTATGCTCCAACTTTGATAATGCTGTAACCTGCAGAAGAACTAGCACTTTGCCACAGAACTGCATACAGACCTCTTCTGGTAACTGAGGTAGCTAAAAATAAATGAGATCCAGTGGAAACTGAAAGAGTTACAGCCCATCTGTTGTTCCAAGGAGATTAGCAAGATATGGAGGACTGGAGGGCTCATATGGTGCCTATTACAAACAGGATGAACCAGCTGAGGCAAGACAATGTGCTTGAACTGCACCAGGGAGTGTACTTATATCAAACTTCTGTGATTCACTTCTTCCTATCAAATCCTGTACAAATTCCTCTTGTAGCCAAACCTAACTTAGAAGTACGCAGGGAATGGAATGCTGGGAAACTTACATCTAGTTAGCTAAATTGACCCACTGGAAAGCCACCACAAACTACATTTTTAGACTTAATTCTGCAAGTAAATGCCATGACTGCTCACTGCCTTTTATAATGTAGAGTACGCCATTTGTAATTATCTTTAATCATCTCCAAATTGGCCAGTGCAGCAGTGCATAAGAGTTTCAATCTCCCCACAGCCTCTCCAACAGTTCTTATTTTCTGTTTTTTTTGATTCGAGCCATCAGTGTTGGGATCAGATGGTATTTCATTGTGGTTTTGATTTGCATTTCTCCAATGGCTAGCGATTGAGAGTATTTTCTCATGTATCTGTTAGCCATTTGTATGTCGTCTTTGGTGAAGTGTCTGTTCATATCCTTTGCCCATTTTTAATTGTATTTTTTGTCTTTTTCTTGTAGAGTTATTAGATTTTCCTGTAGGCTTTAGCAATTAGGCCTTAGTCTGGTTTGTCATACCCAAACATTTTTTCCAAGTCTTTAGGTTCCCTTTTTATTCTTTTGGTGAAGTCTTTTAATAAGCGTTTAATTTTTAGAAGATCCCAGTTATCTAGCTAATCTTTTGGTGTTTGTGTACTATTAGTTATGGTTTGTATCCTGTTAATGCTGTGTATTACAGACTCTAGAATTTACTCTGTTTTTTCTTGTATGACCTTCATAGCTTTTGCTTTCATATTTAGGTCTTTAATCCCTTGTGAATTAGTTTTTGTGTATGGTGTGAGGTATGAATCCTGTTTCATTTTTTTGCAGGTGGACATCCAGTTTTGCCAGCACCATTTGTTAAAAAGACTGTCTTTTCCCCATTGGATGGTATTTGGGACTTTGTTGAAGATCAGGTGACCATAGGTGGTAGCTTTACATCTGGGTTCTCAACTCTGTTCCGCTAGTCAAAGTATCTATCGTTGTAGCAGTACCAGGCTGTTTTGACTACTGTAGCTGTATAGTAGGTTCTGAGGTCAGGTAGTGTGAGTCCTCCTACTTTATTGTTCTTCTTTAATAGTGCTTTACATAACCAGGGCCTCTTCTCTTTCCAAATAAAGATAATGAGTAGTTTTTCCATTGCTTTAAAGAATGTTGTTGGTATTTGGATCAGTATTGCATTATATTTGTAGATTTCTTTGGGTAGAATTTACATTTTCACAATGTTGAGTCTACCTATCCATGAACATTGTGTCTTTTTCAATTTATGTAGGTCTCTTTTGGTTTCCTGCAGTAGTGTTTTGTAGTTTTCCTTATACAGGTATTTTACATGTCTGGTTAGATTTATTCCTAACTATTTTATTTTTCAGGAACTATTATAAATGGTATTGTTTTCCTGAATTCCTTTTCATAGTTCTGTTTATTGGTGTATAGGAATCCAGCTGAGTTTTGTATGTTTATCTTGTATCCATTGATGATTACAGGTGATTGAAATGCAAAAGTTGAAGACAAAGAAGAAAGATTGCTAGTTTGAAAATATGGCGTTGGTGATAGGAACAATGCTGGAGATAACATGATAGAATTTGCAAGACCAATGACTTCTTCATTGCAAATACCTTTTTTCAACAACATAAATGGTGACTATATACATGGACTTCGCCAAATGGAATACACAGGAATCAAATAGAGTACATCTGTGGAAAGAAATGATGGAAAAGCTCAATATTATCAGTTAGAACAAGGCCAGTGGCCGAATGTGGAACATACTATCAATTGCTCATATGCAAGTTCAAGTTGAATCTGAAGAAAATTAGAACAAGTCTACCAGAGCCAAAGTACGACCTTGAGCTTATGACACCTGAATTTAAAGACCATCTCAAGAATAGATTTGAAGAGTTGAACACTAATGACTGAAGACCAGACAAGTTGTGGAATGACTTCAATAACATCATAAGCAAAGAAAGCAAGAGGTCATTAAAAGACAGGAAAGAAAGAAAAGATCAAAATGGATGTCAGAAGAGACTCTGAAACTTGCTCTTCAATGTCGAGTAGCTAAACCAAAAGGAAGAAATGATGAAGTAAAAGAGCTGAATAGAAAATTTAAAGGGCAGCTCAAGAAGACATAGTTAAACATTATAATGACATGTGTAAAGACTTGGAGGTAGAAACCCAAGAGGGAAGAACATACTTGGCATTTCTCAAATTGAAAGAACCGAAGAAAAAATTCAAGCCTCAAGTTGCAATTCTGAAGGATTCTATGGGGAAAATATTAAACGACACAGGAAGCATTAAAAGAAACTTGAAGGAATACACAGAGTCATTATACCAAAAAGGACTTGTCAATGTTCAGCCATTTCAGGAGGTAACATTAGATCAGGAATCGATGGTACTGAAAGAAGACGTCCAAGCTGCACTGAAGAAATCAGCAAAAAAAAAGACTCTTGGAATTGAAGGGATACTAACTGATACGTTTCAATAAGCAGATGCAGCACTGGAAATGCTAACTTCTCTCTTCCAAGAAATTTTGAAGACAGCTACCTGGCCAACTGACAGGAAGAGATCCATATTTATGCCTATTCCCAAGAAAGGTGATCAAACTGAAAGTAGAAATCATCAAACAATATCATCAATATTATACACAAGTAAAACAATATCTTTAGTATCACATGTAAGTAAAATTTTGCTTAAGATTATTCAAAAGTGGCTGCAGCAGTATATTGACAGGGAACTGCCAGAAATTCAAGCGGGGTTCAGAAGAGGATTTGGAGCCAGGGATATCATTGCTGATGTCAGATGGATCCTGGCTGAAAGCAGAAACTACCAGAAAGATGTTTCCCTGTGTTTTATCGACTATTCAACGGCATTTGACTGTGTGGATCATAACAAATTATGGATAACATTGAAAGAATGGGAATTCCAGAACACTTAATTGTGCTGTGAGGAACCTATACATAGATCACGAGGCAGTTGTTTGGACAGAACAAGGGGTTACAGCCTGGTTTAAAGTAAGGAAAGATGTGCTTCAGGGTTGTATCATTTCACCACACTTATTCAATCTGTATGCTGAACAAATAATCTGAGAAACTTGACTATATGAATAAGAACAGGGCATCAGTATTGGAGGAAGACTCAGTAATAACCTGTATTATGCAGATGACACAACGTTGTCTGCTGAAAGTGAAGAGGACTTGAAGTACTTACTGATGAATATCAAGGACCACAGCCTTCAGTATGGATTACACTCAACATAAAACAAAAATCCTCACAATCCTCACAACTGGACCAATAAGGAACATCATGATAAACAGAGAAAAGGTTGAAGTTGTCAAAGATTTCATTTTACTTGGATCCACAATCAACATCCATGGAAGCAGCAGCCAAGAAATCAAAAGATCCATTGCATTAGACAAATCTGCTGCAAAAGACCTTTTTAAAATGTTGAAAGCAAAGATGTCACCTTGAAGACTAAAGTGTATCTGACTGAAGCCATGGTGTTTTCAACTGCTTCATATGTATGCAAAAGCTGGGCAATGAATAACAAAGACCTAAGAATTGATGTCTTTGAACTGTGGTGTTGGTAAGAATATTGAATATACCACGGCCTGCCAAAAGAACGAATAGATCTGTCTTGGAAAAAGTACAACCTGAATGCTCCTTAGAAGCATATGTCTCACTTATTTTAAACATGTTATCAGGAGGGATCTGTCCGAGGAGAAGGACATCATGCTTGGTAAAGTAGACAGGCAGCGAAAAAGAGGAAGATCCTCAACAAGATGGATTGAAACAGTGGCTACAACAATAGGCTCAAGCATAACAATGATTGTGACGATGGCATAGGTCTGGGCAATGTTTCCTTCTGTTGTACATAGGGTCACTATGAGTAGGAACCGACTGGATTGCACCTAACAACAGCAACAACATCTTGTATCCTGCTACTCTGCTGAATCTTTCTATTAGTTCCAATAGTTTTCTCGTGGAGTCTTTTGGGTTTTTTATGTACAGTATCATATCATCCATGAGTAGGAACAATTTTACTTCTTCTTTATCAGTTTGGATGCTTTTTATTATTTTTTTTTCTTGCCTCATTGCTCTAGTTAGGACTTCCAGCACAATGTTAAATAGGAGTGATGATAATGGGCATCCTTGTCTTATGCATGCTCTAAAGGGGAATGATTTCAGCCTCTCTATGTTAAGAATGATATTGACTGTTGGTTTTGTATAGATGTCCTTTATTATGTTGAGGAATTTCCCTTCTATACCTATTTTTTTGAGAGTTTTTATCAGGAAAGGGTGTTGGACTTTGTCAAATGCCTTTTCTGAGTGGATGGAGATGATCATGTGATTCTTTTATTTACGTGGTGGAGTACACTGATTGATTTTCTAATGTTAATCCATCCTTGCATACCTGGTATGAATCTCAATTGGTCATGGTGTATTATTTTTTTGACATGACACTGAATTCTATTGGCTAGAATTTTGTTGAGAAGTTTTGCATCTATGTTCATGAGAGATTTTGTGGTATCTTTGCTTGTTTTTTTTTTTTTTTTAAATCAGGGTTATGAATTCTTCATATGAATTTGAAAGTATCCCTTACATTTCTGTGTTGTGAATTAGTTTGAGTAGTATTGGTGTAAGGTCTTTTCTGAATGTTTGGTAGAATTCTCCAGTGAAGCCACCTGGGCCAAGTATTTTTTGTTGTTGTTGGGAGGTTTTTATATTGTCTTCTCAATCTCTTCTCTTATTACGGGTCTTTTCAGATTTTCAACTTCAGTTTGTGTTAGATTGGGTAGGTAGTGTGTTTCTAGAAATTTGTTCATTTCTTCTAGGTTTCAAATTTGTTGAAGTGTAGTATTTCATAGCACTCTTATAATCCTTTTATATCAATTGGGTCTGTTGAACTGTCCCCCATTTCATTTATTTTTTGGGTTCTTTGTTTCCTGTCCTGTTTTTCTTTTGTCATTTTGGCCAATGGTTTGTTGATTTTGTTGATCCTTTCAAAGAACCAACTTTTGGTTTTGTTGATAATTTCTATTGTTTTTCTATTCTCTATTTCATTTATTTCTGCTCTGTTCTTTAATATTTCCTTTCTTAAGGTGGCTGTGGCTCCTTTTACTGTCCTCTTTCTATTTGTTCCAGTTGTGTAGCTAATGTTTTGATTTTGTCCTTTTCTTCTTTCTTTGATGTGTGCATTTATTGCTATAAATTGACCTCTGAGCATTGCCTTTGATGTGTCCCAAAGGTTTTGGTATAATGTATTTTCATTATTGTTTGACTCTAGGAAATTTTTTTATTCCATCTTCGATTTCTTGTATTACCCAGTGGTTTTTAAGCAGGATGTTTTCAGTTTCCATGTATTTGATTTCTTTTCCTGCATTTCCTGTTATTAATTTCATCTTTGATGGTGTTGTGATCAGAGAAGATACTTTGTATTATCTTAATCTTTTAGATTTTGTTAAGAGTTACTTTTTGGCCTAAGATGTGGTCTATTCTGGAGAATGTTCCATGTGCAGTGGAAAAGAATTTGTACATTGCTGCTGTTGGGTAAAGTGTTCTATATATGTCTATCAGGTCAGATTGGTTGATTGTGGCCTTTAGATCTTCTGTATCTTTGTTGAATTTCTTTCTAGATGTTCTGTCCTTTACTAAGAGTGGTGTGTTTAAGTCTCCACTGTTTTTGTGAAACTATTAATTTCTCTTTTCATTGTTGTTAGAGTTTCTTTTATGTATTTTGCAGCTCTGTCGTTGGGTGTGTAGATATTTATGGTTATGTCTTCCTGGTGGATTTTCCCTTTAAGTATTACACAAAGCCCTTCTTTGTCTTTTTTGGTGGATTTTATTTAAAAGTCTATTTTATCTGAGATCAGTATTTCCAGTCCTGCTCTTTTTTGGTAGCAGTTTGTTTGATGTATTTTTCCATCCTTTAATTGTTAATAAATTTATGTCTTTGTTTGTAAGGTGTGTCTCTTGTAGACAGCATATTGATAAGTTATTTTTTTTTTTTTTTTATCCATTCTGTCACTCTTCATCTCTTTATGGGTGCATTTAAACCTTTTACATTCACTGTGATTATTGATAGGTGTGAGTTTATTGCTGCCATTTTGTAGTGCTTTTTTTTTGTGGTGCTGATGTTTTCTTTCTTCCTCTTACTCTCCTGTGCTGAATTCCTTTTTTTTTTTGTGGATTTTGTTTGTTTGTTTGTTTCATTTTTATAGGTTTTGTTTTTATTGAGACTTTATTTTTTTTTCATTTTTTTGATGAGTAGGTTTTTAAAATTTCTTTGTTGTTACCTTGAAATTTACCCCATCTTCCTAAGTTTAAACCCATCTTTTGTTAATTGATAACACTTTGACTTCCTCTCCATTTGTAAATTCTATACCTACACTGTTTATTCCCTCTTTTATTGCTCTGATGTTGTCATTTACAGATTGACATTTCTGGTTCCCTGTTGTAAATCATCTAGTTTTGTTTTATCCTTGAGAGTTCATTATCTAGGTGGTAATGTGGCTTACACTGTCTTATGTGCTAGATTCAGAGTGTTGTCTAACGTTGTTGATTTTCTAACCAAAGTACTCCCTTTAATTCTTGTAAGTTTGGTTTGGTTTTTACATATTAATTTCTGTTCACCTGTAAATGCTGTAATTTCACCATCGTATTTGAACAAGACCTTTGCAGGATATATTATTCTTGGTTGGCAGTTTTTTTTTCTTTCAAGGTTTTGTATATGCCATCCCATTGCCTTCTTGCCTGCATGGTTTCTGCTGAATAATCAGAGCTTAGTCTTACTGTTTCCCCTCTGTATGTGACTCTTCATTTTTCTCAAGCTGCTCTCAAGATTCTTTCTTTGTATTTGGTTTTAGCAAGTGTGATTATGATATGTCTTGGTGTTTTTATTTTGGGGTCTATCCTATATGGGGTTCATTGAGTGTCATGGATTGAATTATGTCCCCCAAAAAACATGAGCATCCATTCGACTGGGCCATGATTCCCTGTATTGTGGGATTTTCCTATTTGTTGTAAATACTATCTCTATGATGTAAACAAGGGAGTATGTGTGGCAGTTGTGTTAGTGAGGCAGGACTCAACCTACAAGACTGCATTGTTTATTGAGGCAATCTCTTGAGATATAAAAGACAGAAGTGAGCAAAGTGACAGGGGGACTTCAGAACACCAAAAAAGCAGTGCCAGGAACAGAGCACGTCCTTTGGACCCGGGATCCCTGGATGGAGAAGCTCCTAGTCTCAGGGAAGATTGATGAAAAGGCTGATAGAGAGAGAAGGCCTCCCCCTGGAGCTGAAGCCCTGAATTTGGACTTTTAGCCTACTTCCTGTGAGTAAATAAACTTCTCTTTGTTAAAGCCATCTACTTGTGATATTTCTGTTATAGCAGCACTAGATGACAAAGACAGATTTCAAATGTCTTAGGATTGGTTCTCTGGAGAAGCAAAACCAATAAATCGTATAAATATATACAGAGATTTATATCAAGGAAACAGCTCACGGGATTATAGAGGCTGGAAGGTCCCAAGTCCATGGATCAGGATAGAGGCCTCTCTTGATTTACGGAGCTGCAGAGGTTGGTGAACCCAAGATTGGCAGCAAGCTCGCAAATCTTCTCCTGATTCACATAGCTGCAGGGGCAGGCAAAACCAAGATCAGTAGGTTGAGGAGCAGAACTCTTGCTCACACGCTGTGGAGATAAAAAAAATACCAAGATTGGTCAGGTAAACTGCTAGCTCAAGCCCCAAGAAATGGAGGTCAGACAAACAAGAGGCAGCTGCAGGATCCAGAGCAAGCAAAAAACCTTGGCAAGGTGAGTAGGAAGAGAGTAGGCAGCAGAGGGCAATGAGATGAAGGCTGAGGGGGTGATGACCCTCCACAGGCCCTCCCCCTGCCAGAAACATTCAGCAGATTCCATCATGGGGGTGATCACATATCAAATTTCAACAGGGAAACGATCACAACATTATACAACTGCCAAAACACTGAGAATCATGGCCCAGCCAAGTTGACGCACAATCTTGACTATCAAATTGAGCTTCTTGGATAGTCGGCTTTTTGTGTTTCATGATATTAGGAAAGTTTTCTGTCAGCAACTCTTGAATGATCCTCTCTGTGTTTTCTGCTTTCTCCCCCTGGTCTGAAACTCTAATCACATGCAAATGTTTGCTTTTGATTGTATTCCACATTGTTATCAAGGTTTCTTCATTTTTCTTTGTTCTTTTCTCTGATTTTTCCTCAAAGTGGCATACAAGGATTTGTCTTCAATTTCACTGATCTTGTCCTCCATTGTTAAAAATTTGGTCCTAAAACCTTCTATTGCACAGTCCATTTCTGAAATCTTACTGTTTATCTTCTGGATTTCTAATTACTATTTTTGTGTGATTTCTAGTTGTTTATTTATTTTGACTTTTTTTCTATATTATTTTCCAGATTTCTTCCATTGTTCTGTCTTTTCCATGATTTTTCTATTTTTTCCTTGTCTTTTTCTGCATTTTCTTTCATCTGTTGTAGAACCCTGAATTCCCTATCAGGTAGTTTCAGTGACTTTTATTCTAGCAGAAGATTATCTGATGTTTTATTTTGGTAGCTTTCGGGAGTCATTCTGTTCTATTTTTATTGTATATTTTGGTACTGTTTGCTGTCTCTGGGGCATTCAGGAATTATTTTCTTTGTTTATTGATTGTAGATTTGATTGTTTTGTTGTGTTTTTGGTTTTATTTGGTTATGTCTTGGCAGGTGGGCTGGGTATGTTTTGTTGCTTGCTTGCCTATGGGCAAGATACTTCTCACCACTTTATCCAAGTGAGTAGGGCTGGTCACTCAGCTATGTTACAACAGGGCAGGACCAGCGGGTATGGAGTGGGTGGGGATGGGTAGTTTGTGGTACAAACTGACGGCTATGGGGTGGGGCTGGTGGGCAGTGTATGGCAGGATCCAGGGGACCACATTGGTATCACTCAGGGGTATGGCACTTGGTGTCTGGTGCAGATAAGCAGAAGTGAAAGGAGAAGATGTGAAGATCAGAGCTAAGTGAGTGGGTGAAAGAAGTGAAAGAAGAGAGAGAAACAAAGGCAGAAAAAGAAGAAAAACCTGAAAATGAATTAAAAAAAAAATACAGAGGAAAAAAGTAAGCAAAATGACAGTGTGGTAGAATTTGGTGGGTGGGGGTGGTACAAAATTGGTGAGGCTTTGTGCTGGTGGCTTTCTAGTGGAGTCATATGGCTAAGCCTGTCAAGAGGTAGCGTGGGTGGTGCATGGGCCGAGGTGGGCTGGAGAGGGAAAGGAAAGAGGGGAAAGAGAGAGAAGAAACCAAAAAATCATCACAAAATGACAAATATTGTATAAGACCTCTATTGTAAAAACTCATGAAACAGTTAACACAAAAACAGTAACAATCTTTGTTGTTTATGAGGGATGCGAGGGGAAATACTAAATAGGCAATAGATAAGTTGTATCTTTGGTGAAGGGTGAGACAGTACACAATACAGGGGAAACTAGCACAACATGTACAAGGAAAGGTCATGGAAGCTCCGTAGACACATCCAAACTCCCTGAGGGACTGAATTGCTGGGCGGAGGGCTGTGGGGACCATGTTCTCAGGGAACATCTAGCTTAATTGGCATAACACAGTTTATAAGGACAATGTTCTGTATTCTACCTTGGTGAGTAGTGTCCGGAGTCTTAAAAGCCTGTGAGCGGCCATCTAAGATACTCCGCTGGTCTCATCCCTTCTGGAGCAAGAGAGAATGAAGAGAACAAGATACAATGAAAAGATTAGTCCAAAGGACAAAGGGACCACAGCTACCTGACTGAGTCCAGTACAGCTAGATGGTGCCCATCTACCACCACTCGCTGCTCTGACCAGGATCACAACAGAGGGTTCTGGACAGAGCTGGAGAAGGATGTAGAACAAAATTCTAACACACACAAAAAAGACCAGATTTACTGGCCTAAAGGAGACTGGATAAACCCCAAGAGTATGGCCCCCAGGCACCCTTTTAGCTCAGTGGTGAAGTCACTTCTGAGGTACACCATTCAGCCGGGGATTGGACAACCTCATAAAACAAAATGGAACTAATGAGGCACAGCAGTCCAGAAACAAGGGCTAGAATGCAGAAAGGGACAGGAAAACTGGTTATAGAGAACCCAAGTTTGAATAAGGACAGTGTTGATGTGTAGTGGAGTTGTTAACCATTGTCATAGGGCAACATGTGTCCTAACTGTTTAATGAGAAACTGTTTTGTTCTGTAAACCTTCATCTAAAGTGAGAATAGCAGCACAACTGGAAGAGCGTAGTCAATGCCACTGAACTGTGCATATAGAAATTTTTGAAATGGTGTATCTTTGGCTATGTATATTTTCACCAAAAAAAAAAAAAAAAAAGGCGAGAATGGAGACCCACATGTCGTGGGGTTGTTAACCAATATCATAAAACAATATGTGTACTACAGTTTAATGAGAAACTATTTGTTCTGTAAACCTTCACCTGAAGTACAATTAAAAAAAAGTGAGAAAAAAATTTAAAAAACTGAAAGTGACAACAACAAAAAATATAGAGTGGGGGCAGGGTGAAATTTATTTAGTATTTAGTATTAGTATTAGTATTTAGTATTAGTATTTAGTATTAGTATTAGTATTAGTATTTAGTATTTAGTATTTCCCCTCGCATCCCTCATAAACAACAAAGATTGTTACTGTTTTTGTGTTAACTGTTTCATGAGTTTTTACAATAGAGGTCTTATACAATATTTGTCCTTCTGTGATGATTTTTTGGTTTCTTCTCTCTCTTTCCCCTCTTTCCTTTCCCTCTCCAGCCCACCTCAGCCCATGCACCACCCACACTACCTCTTGACAGAGGTACAACAGAAAAAATTACTGCTGGGTTTTTCAACATCATCACAATCACTATTCTGCTTAAACCCATTCTTGCAGCCACTGTGTCAATTCATTTCCTTGAGGATCTCCCTCTTTTTTGCTGACCCTTTATTTTACCAAACGTGATGTCCTTCTCCAGGGACTGGTCCCTCCTCATAACATGTCTAGAATACTTGAGACAAAATCTTGCCATCCTCACTTCTAAGGAGAATTCCGACTATGTTCTTCCAAAATGGATTTTTTCCTTTTTATGGCAGTCCATGGTATATTCAATATTCTTTGCTAACACCGTAATTCAAATGCATCAATTCTTCATCAGTCTTATTCATTGTCCAGCTTTCATATGTATAGGAAGTAATTGAGAATACTATGGGTTGGGTCAGGGGCACCTTAATGCTCAAAGTGACATCTCTGCTTTTTAACACTTTAAAGAGGTCTTTTACAGCAGATATGACCAATACAACATGTCCTTTGATTTCTTAACTGCTGTTTCTATTGTTGCTGATTGTGGAAACAAGTAGAATGAAACCCTTGACAACTTCAGTCTTTTCACACCTATCATGATATTGCTTATTGGTCCAGTTTTGAGGATTTTTTTTTTTCTTTATGTTGAAGTGCAATCCATACTAAAGGCTGTAATCTTTGATCTTCATCAGTAAGTTCTTCAAGTCCTCTTCACTTACAGCAAGCAAAGTTGTGTCATCTGCATATTGCGAGTTGTTAATGAGTGTTCCTTCAATCTTGATCCCATGTTCTTCTTCATATAGTCCAGTTTCTCAGTTTATTTGCTCAGCATACAGATTGAATAAGTATAGTAAAAGGATACAATCCTGAAGCACACCCTTTCTTATTTAACCCAAACAGTAT
Source organism: Dugong dugon (assembly GCA_030035585.1). Classification (NCBI taxonomy): domain Eukaryota; kingdom Metazoa; phylum Chordata; class Mammalia; order Sirenia; family Dugongidae; genus Dugong; species Dugong dugon. Next base: position 33,777,830 of record CM057460.1, on the reverse strand, counting down.
CCTCTTGTTCTGTTCAAAAGACTGCCTCTTGGTGTATGTACAGGTCCCACATGAGCATGATTAAGTATTCTGGAATTTCCATTCTTTGCAATGCTATCCATAATTTCTTATGATCCAAGAGTTAAATGTCTTTCAATAGTCTATAAAATACAAGTAAACATCTTTCTGGTATTCCATGCTTTCAGCAAAGATATGTCTAGAATCAGCAATGATATCCCTCATTCCATGTCTTCTTCTGAACTCAGCTTGACTTTCTGACAGTTCCCTGTAGATATTATCTTCAGCAAAATTTTCCTTCAGTGTGATATTAATGATGTTTTTGACAATACCCACATTCTGTTGGATTACCTTTCTTTAGAATGGGCACAAATATGGATCTCTTCCAGTCTTTTGGCCAGTAACTGTCTTCCAAATTTCTTGGTATAGACAAGTGAGCAGTTCTCAATTTGTTTGGGAATTGCTGTGTAACTTGCTGTGTAAACTTTTACCAAAAATACAATAAAATATTATTAAAAAAATAAAAAAAGACTACAGCCCAGAAAACCCTATGTGGCAGCTCTACTCTGTCACATGGGGTCGTTACTAGTTGGAATAGACTAGATGGCACCCAACAACAACAATATAATAAAAGGCAAGGCCCTGCCAACTAATTTTTAAATTCTTAGGTTAGTGGATCCATAAATTTTGGATTTCACAGAACAGTAAATATTTTTAAAGTCAAAGTGGAACTCATAAATGATTGCCAACTTTTTATTTTATCAAGTAAAGACTTTGAAAAGTAAAATGTACTTAGATATTATTTTCTAAAGCTTTTATGAACTCACTACACTCTTATTTCTTTGGGGAATACTGAAAAAGTACATCAACAATCATCACCGTACAGCTTCCTGAACCAGGCTGGGCAGATTGGCAAAACTGGTAAATTCTTCTTAGTAAATATTTTCTTCCCCCCCCCCAAAAAAAAGAAGAATAGAAGCTAACTTTCTTAAATTAATGAAGGTATGTACAAATACATATTTGTTCATACATTTCAATGTTTTTCCAGAGATTGAGAACAAAAAAAGAATGTTCCATATCACCACTTTTATTGAACATTTTACTGGATATTCTATTCAGAACATTAAGGTGTGAAAAAAAGTTTGTTAATTGTTGTTAATTATTGCTCTGAGTTGCTATGATTGTTTAAGTAGAGAATCCAAAAGAATCTTCTACAAGAATTTATTAAAATTGATATTTCAATAAATAGGTACATACAAAACCAATAAAAAACTCAAGTGCATTTCTATAAAACAGCAGCAAACATAGAACCACAGAAAATTTTTAGAAATCTACCAAGTATCTATTGATCTGCAAATCTCCTACATGTACTTTTTAGAAAAATCATAATTGGTATAGCACCCCTTGAAGTTATGCCATTCATATCCTCTGAGATCATATAGGGTTCTTTTATTTCTTTTTTTTCCAAAATATCAAGTATCTATAAGTAAATCTGGGTCAAAGATGTGGCAGTCGGCTTCTGTAAAGATGACAGCCTTGGAAATCCTGTGGGGCAGTTCTATTATGTCCTCCTATAGGGTTACTATGAGTCGGAATCGACTCAATGTCAACGGGTTTGGTTTTTGGCTTTATAAGTAATTCTAACAATATATATGTAAGATGATGTTTGTGTGTAAGTAAATTATAGACATTATTGGGAGACATTAAACCAGATCTAAATAAATGCTAAATGGAGATATTTTCCATATTTAGAGGTTGAAAGACTTTGTCTTGCTGAGGGGTTCCATCAAATTTTCTAAATCCATAATTTTATATAAAGCAACAAATGATGTTATTACAATATCAATAAATAAATCTGGGAGAAAGGTGTGGCAGTCTGCTTCTTTAAAGATTATAGGCTTGCAACTCCTAAAAGGCAGTTCTACTCTGCCCTGCAGGGTTGCTATGAGTCAGAATCAACTTAAAAGCAATGGGTTTGGTTTGGATACATATATTCTAAACATTCTACGTAACCAAAAAAATAAAAATAAAAAATAACCATAAAGGGGCCACCAACAACAAATAAAAAACAATTTGTTTTGAATTTTATAAATTTTATTTTCTGTTTATTCCAATTTATGGTTAATTGAATCAATCATAACTCTTAATTTAACATACATGTATTATTGCCACATAATCATTCCTCTGATGTTTCCTCTTCTTGATTGCTTCTTACATTGTTTTCTTTGAAGAGTTCATGAATATATTTTAACCACAAATAAATTTTTGTTTTTGAAATCTAATCTCTCAATTTTTATTATACAGAAGGTTTGGAAGAAAAAAAAATAGTAAATTCCAATGAAGTCATGAGATGTGCTTAAAAGACAACAAATACCATAGGTTCTACCAATATCAATATAAAGATCTTACAACTTTCAAACTCATTGAACTGATTTTAATTTTTTTATCTCACTTCCTATCATGTACCTTTTTATTCCACACATATAGTTCAAAATTTAATATCAAAAGAGTACAAATTATATATTACAATTCCCATTGATTTACCCAATTCATTTTGGGCTAGCAAGAGAAGTTCTAATATTGTATAAAAATGGTAAGCATGGCACACCTGTTTAACAATCTATAGTACTTTTTATAATATCCTTTCTCCTCTTGAGGAACCCTGGTGGCACAGTAGTTAAGTGCTCAGCTGGTAACCAAAGAAGATGAAAGGAATACACAAAGTCAGTGTACCAAAAAGAATTGGTCAAAGTTCAACCATTTCAGGAGGAAGCATATAATCAAGAACTGATGATATTGAAGAAAGGAGTCCAAGGTGCACTAAAGGCCTTGGCCAAAAGCAAGGCTTCAGGAATTGCAGAACACCAACTGAGATGTTTCAACAAAAGGATACGGTGCCGGAAGTGCTCACTCATCTATGCTAAGAAATTTGGAAGACAGCTACCTGGCCAACTGACAGGAAAAGCTCAGTATTTATGCCTATTCCACAGAAAGGGATTGTAGAAATTATCAGAATTATAAAACAATATTAATATCACATGAAAGTAAAATTTTGATGAAAATCATTTAAAAGCGACTGCAGCAGTACCTTGACAGGCAACGGCCAGAAATTCAAGCTGGATTCAGAAAAGGACATGCAGTGAGGGGCATCATTACTGACATCAGACAGATCTTGACAGAAAGCAAAGAATATCAGAAAGATGTTTATTTGTGTTTTATTAACTATACAAAGACATTTGACTGTGTGGATCATAACAAATTATGGAAAACATTTCAAAGAAGGAGAATTCCACAACACTTACTTGTGCTCATGTGGAACCTGTACGTAGACCAAAAAACTGTCATTTGAACAGAGCAAGGGGATACTGCATGGTTTAAAATCAAGAAAGGAGTGTGTCAGGGTTGCATACTTTCACAATACTTATTCGATTTGTATGCTGAGAAAATAATCCAAGAAGCTGGACTATACGAAGAACAATGTGGCATCAGTATTGGTGGAAGACTCACCAACAGCCTGCTATACGCAGATGACACAAACTTGCTTGCTGAAAGCAAAAAGGACTTGAAGCACTTACTTACTGATAAAGAGCAAAGCCTACAGCCTTCAGTACAGATTATGGATTAAAGTAAAGAAAATAAAAATTCTCACAACTGGACCAAAGAGAAACATCATGATAAATGGAGAAAAGATTGACGTTGTCAAGTATATCATTTTACTTGCATCCACAATCAACACACATGAAAGCAGTAATCAGGAAATCAGACAGTGTATTGTATAGGGTAAATTTCCTGCAAAAGACCTCTTTAAAGTGTTAAAAAGTAAAGATGTCACTTTGAGGACTATGGTGCACCTAGCCCAAGCCATGATATTTTCAATCGCCTAATATGCATGTGAAAGCTGGACAATGAATAAGGAAGACAGAAGAAGAACTGATGCCTTTGAACTGTGGTGTTTGTGAAGAATATTGAATATACCATGGTCTGCCAGAAGAACAAGCAACTCTGTTCTGGAAGAAATACAGCCAGAGTGCTCCTTGGAAGTGAGAACGGCGAGACTTCGTCTCACTTACTTTGGACATTTTATCAGGAGGGACCAATCTGAGGAGGACATCATGCTTGGGAAAGCAGAGGGTCAGCAAAAAAGAAGAAGCCCTCGAAGAAATGGATTGACACAGCGGCTGCAACAATGGGCTCAAACATAACAAGGATTGTAAGGATGGTGCAGGACTAGGCAATGTTTTGTTCTGTTATGCATGGGGTCACAAGAGTTGGAACCAACTCGAATGCACCTAACAACAACAACATAAATATAAATGATATGGTTTTTCTGATTTCCTTTTTGAAGTTCTCTTTGTTAGTGGAGAGGAATCCAATCAATCTTTGTATGTTGATCTTATATATTGCTACTCTGCTTAATCCTTCCATTTGCTCCCGTGGTTTTCTTTTAGAATCTTTGGGGTTCTCTAGGTATATGATCTATCATCTGCAAATAGGAATAGCTTTACTTCTTCTATTCGAATTTGGATGCCCTTTCTTTCTGTTTTTTTTTTTTTTTTTTTTAAATTTTGCCTTATTGCTCTAGCTACCACTTCCAGCACAATGTTAAATATAGTGGTAATAAAGGGCACCCTTGTCTTGTTCTCATTCTCAGGTGGAATACTTTCAGCCTCTCTCTATTGAGAATGATATTGGCTGCCAGTTTTGTAGAGATGCCCTTTATTATGTTGAAGAATTTCCCTTCTATTCCTGTTTTACTGAGAGTTTTTATCTGGAATGGGTGCTGGACTTTATCAAATGCCTTTTCTGAGTCAATTGAAGTGATCATGTGATTATTTTATTTTGATCTATTTATGTGGTAGATTACATTTGTTGATTTTCAACTTTACGTTTTTTTGAGGCCATAAAGAAGAATAGAGTGAGTAGAACATTAATAAGGGAAGGGTGGAATAGGAGATTTGTTTGTAGGAGAGGCCAGACCTCACAAGGCATTGTAAACCATGATAGATTTATTTCAGTAGCAGTGAAAGGCATCAGAAAGTATAAATAAGAAAATAATAACACATGATATGAGGTGATGTGTGTATTTTTTAAGATGGACAATATAATTCATGGTAATTTACTGATGTGATTCATTCCTATAAACAGAGAGAAAAATATAGGAAGATCAAAGACAATCGAAGAATCAAATGTTCTAGAGTAAACGAAAGAGGTTAAGATCCATCCTCCATAGGATGAGATGATATGGGAGCAGAGATGTTTCTTTCAATTTTTCAGGGGTGAATGGAAGGAAAAGACGATTTACCAGAAAGCTAATAAACATTAAGCTTCAGTAGCACTCTTTTGCATGGGCCCATGAAGGGCAGCATCAAAATATTCACATGTTCATGAGTTTTTTGTAACTTCTGCAAAATAATTTAACTTCAGTTAGCTAATTCAATTTCTTTCTGTCCATTTTTTGCTGAACAATCCTATTTCCCTGATGTCAGACTGTGTTGAAGTAGCCACAGGTATTTCCGGTGTCTGTACAAGGGGAAATCAGTAAAGAATACAATGAATTTGGCTTTAGTGGTATAGATTTATGTGATTCACATTCACTCTGGCATCCAGGAATACTCTTTCCATTCATTATACTGATCATCTTACAACAAAAATATTTTATTGAGCAAATGCACTACATGGAAATAGAAATTACTTGTGACATAGAGTTTTATTCCAAACACAGGGCATGACAGGAATACATACTTAACGGATCTGAAGAAAGTTGAAGAAATGCAAAATTTGCAAAGAAAAAAGCCTAAACATGTATATAAGAAAGACTAAATTGACATTGTATGTAAAAATAATGTAGAATTTTATATAATGATAAAAGGTTCAGTCAATCCATCAAGAGGAGAGAACGAGTTTTTATATATACGTACCTTACATCGGTGTCCCAAATTATTCGTATTAGGAATTCAATTTGAGTAAGAAAATAGGATTTTCTCACTTATAAAAGAAAAAGGAAACAGTTTAGAGATTTACTGAATTTTATAACCACTTCAAGAAATTATTTCATTTAACATATTATAAATTCATCTATTATAGGTCAGGCCCTGTATTGTCACTCTTATTTTATTGATAAAAAACTATGAAAAGCAAGATGTCCATAGCCAAGTTCTTACATCTGGATGTCCTGAAAAAGTTAGTACCATATAAGCACTTAGTTGTTCCTTCTAAAATTCCCTATAAACTCACCAGTCATAGTTATATAGTACAGCATCATCAACTACCAAGAGATGCAGAATGAAGTGTCTCTTCTCAGCTTCCAATAAATTACAATTCTTTGACTTCTCCAGTAATACTCAGAGCAATAAAAGTGAAAGAAAGAAAGTAGCCAGTAGCTATTGATCACTTTATGTGTAATCTCATGAAGTACATGGTTCTTTTCTCTTAATGATTGATTACTCCCTGGAACTCATAAATTAGAAAAAGTGCCATCTGTATATTTTCTTAAAAGCAACAATGACAGAATTATTTTTGTTCTTTGGAAAGGGAAGTGGCTCTACATTTTGGAAAAACAAGTGATGTGGTGGAAAGAGAACATAATTCAGATTCATGAGCTTATATTTTTAGTTATTAACTAGTTATGCCATCTTTGACAAAATAGTTAACCTGTGAACCTCAGTTTACCAGTCTGTGTAATGAAGTCTTCTAGGCATGTGTAGAGTACAAAATGAATATTATGACTCTACACTGCTGGGTATACAGACATTTAGTCATTTTGTTTTATAAGTAGGATTTAAGGAAAGTAAATAGACATGATTTCATGTCTATTTACTTAGTGGTACTAGAAATATTAAACTCAGTACCTTAAATTCAATTCTTAATTATTTTAATAAAATAACTCAATAATTGAAGCAGTATCATTTGCCTCATTTCTCAAAAACTAAAACATCTTCGCATAAATATTCTGCATATTTATTGGGCACCATTCAGATTTTTCAAACTGGGGGGTAGAATGTTCCATAGAATTACACTTCATCTTTTCACAAAGTACTGAATGGAAAAGCTGAAAGAGTCAGCATAGGAAGATACACACAATTTTACTGATGAGTAACCTAATAGCCCTCAATTCATCTGACACAAAAGTGACAAGTACCATGTGTTCATGTATGGACTCATCAAAAAAGAAAAGTAAAAATCTAGTTTTATATAATGTTTTGAAAATCAAAAAATGTCCTTTGTACATATTACATGTTTCTTGAAATCAAGGGATTCAAGACAGTAATTTACATACACACACACACAAACAACAAGAAAATAAACAAACACAGGGTAAAGCTAATTACGTAATTATAAAAGGCAGTGTAAATGCATATTTATAATCCTTGTTTGTTTTATCTGATTTTAAAAAAGTTGCATAAAACAATATGTATATGCTTGTATTATTTAGCCTATAACATAGAAATATTATATATTTGACAATAACAGCACAATGACAAGGTGTAAACCTGTATTAAAGAAAGAAAATTGCACACAATAGTAACTCAAATTCACAAGAGAAGAAAAATACTAATAAGAAATAAGTTAGCATAACAAATTCTGTAAGTATATACGTAATATATATTACCCTACCAACTTCTGTACCAGATGACAAATATATAAGTAATAAATATAACAATGTATTCTGGGCTTCTAACACAAATTAATGCAATGTGTATAACAACAATAACACACAAAGGGAGAAGAGTGAATGGAACTATTGAGGAGAAACATTTATATATTTTACTGGTATTAGGTTAGCATAAGTATGAAGGTTATTACTATAAGTTAAGATGTTTATTGCAAATCCTGGATCAACTGTTAAGAAAATTACTCAGAAAAAATATATTAAAAAAGTGCTTAAAGGGATTAAAATGTTACACTGTAAATACTAATTTAATGAAAAACAAATCAGTATTGGACAAACAGAGAAAGCAATAAGATGTGAGGCATTTTTAAAATCAGAAGTATACATAAATCAAAATATATCAATAATAAGATTAAATGTGAATGGGTTAAGTACATCAATCAAAAGACAGATACTGAAACACAGAATATAAAAATGAATTTCAATTATAGATTTACCGTGGGAAATACACTTAAAGATAAAAATTGGAGAGGGCAGGGTCAAGATGGCTGAGTAGTCAGATGCTTCCGGTGGTCCCTCTTACAACAAAGACCAGAAAAAACAACTGAATCTATTATATATGACAATCTAGAAGCCTTGAACATCAAAGTCAAAGTTGAGGAATCGGACTGAGTGTCATGGGGAGAGAGAGATGGTTTGGAAGCAGCGAGGAGTTGTCAGACCTGACCTGGCAGGAGCTGCAGCCCTTCAGCCCAGATCAGCTCAGGGTGCACGGTGAAGCAGGCAAACAGTGGCACTCGGGAGGCGTTTTCCACGTCGGGAGAGGCCCAGTGGCAGAGAGTCTACTCAGCCATCCAGAACCAGTAAGAAGTAGCCCTCGATCAGTGAATGATAAGTACTTGTGTCTGGCCTGCTGCGCAGATCAAAAAGACTCTCCTTAGGGAAAAAAAACTCTCTCCCATTTACACCCCTGCTTCCTGCTCTGCACTGGGTCCAGGACAGCTTCAGCAATTGCCAGGTTCCCTGGGCCAGAAGTAGGAGGACTCGTCACATGCCCTGAGCCTTTCTCCCGGCCTTGGAGAGGGAACAAATTAACAAACAAGGGGAAAAAAATAATCTGTCCGCTCACCTAAGCCAGGAACTCAGGGTAGGCACAGCTCCTTTGCCTAGGCACAGGCATAAGGGATCCACGGACTTTGATATACCCAACATTATTAGTCATTAGAGAAATGCAAATCAAAACCAAAACGACGTACCTCTGCATACCCAAGAAACCAAACCAAATAGACTGCCATGGAGTCAATTCACACTCATAGTGACCCTACAGGAGAGAGTAGAACTGCCCCATATGGTTCCCAAGGAGCTGCTGGTGGATTTGAATTGCCAAGCTTTTGGTTAGCAGCTGCATCTTTTAACCACTACACCACCAGGGTTTCTGCTGAGCTTCCAGGGCCTGTCAAATCCAATAGGAAGCAAAAAAAGAAGAAGAAAAATAACAAGTGTTGGCAAAGATGTGCAGAACCTTCATACATTGCTGGTGGAAATCTACAATGGTGCAACTGCTTTGGAAAACAATATACAAGCTCCTCAAAAGATTAAATAGAGATATCACATGACAGAGATATTTCACTTCTAGATATATACCCCTTAAAAATGAAACCTATGTCTATAAGGACGACTCTCAATGAGATGGATTGATACAGTGGCTGTAAGAATGACCTCCAATACAGCAATGATTGTGAGGATGGCCCAGGACCACATAGTATTTTGTTCAGTTGATTGTAGTGTTGCTGTGAGTCAGAACCAGCTCCACAGCACCTAGCAACCATAACATGTCTGTCCAGAAAACAAATATGTTTAAAATCATCATCAACTTCACTCAAAAAAAAAAAAAAAACAAGAAAATGAAAACCAACCAATCAAACAAATGGACAAAAACTTAAGTTAGACATCAAAAGAAAGAGCATACCACTAAGTGGATTTAAAAGAAGGCAAAGAAGGAAGCCACTAAAACCTGTTCAATGTGATTATAAAAGTCTTTTTGAGAAAGAAAATATTTTAAATAGATCTTTAGTGGCTCAAATAGTTAAGCACTGGACTACTAGCTGGAAGGTGGTGGTTAGAAGTCACCCAGAGATGTCTGCAAAGACAGGCCTGGTGAGCTCCTTCCAAAAATTCAGTCTTGAAAACCCTATTGTGCGATTCTACTCTGCACACGTGCAATCACCATGATCAACTGGACAGCAACTAACAAAAATAATATGGTGTGAATAATCTTTCAAAAGCCTTAGAACCAAGGTATACCATTTTAATATATTGAATTCCAGTGAAGAAATAATTGGGAAAATGTAATTAATTTGTGAAATCTGAGTTGGTTGGATTAACTATGGGATTCTGAATCAAAAGTGATTAAAGAGTAGGAAAAAAGAAGTAAGATTATTGTTGTTGTTAGGTGCCAACAAGTCAGTTCCTACTCATGGCGACTATATGTACAACAGAGTGAAATACTTCCTGGTCTTGGGCCATCCTGACGATATTTACTATGTTTGAGCCCATTGTTGCAGTCACTGTGTTGATCCATCTGGTTGAGGGTATTTCTCTTTTTCAATGAACCTCTACCAAGCATGATGTCCTTCTCCAGGATCCTTCTGATAGCCTGTCAAAATAAGTGGACCATCCTTGCTTCTAAGGAGCATTCTAGCTAAACTTCTTCCAAGACAGGTTATCTTCATTCTTTTAGCAGTCCATTGTATATTCAATATTCTTCACCAACACCATAATTCAAATGCATCAAATCTGCTTCTGTTTTCCTTAATCATTGTCCAGCTTTTGCATGCATACGAGATGATTTAAAATGCCATGGCTTGGGTTAGGCACACCTTAGTCCTCAAAGTGACATCTTTGTTTTTTAACATTTTAAAGAGGTCTTTTGCCGCATATTTCCCCTATGCAATGCGTCTTTTTATTTCTTGACGACTGTTTCCATGCACAGTGATCGTGGATCCAAGTAAAATGAAATCCTTGACAAATTCAGTATCTTCTTTGTTTATCACGATATTGCTTATTGGTTCAGTTGTGAGGATTTTTGTTTTCTTTATGTTAAGGTGTAATCCATACTCAAGGCTGTGGTCTTTGAGCTTCATCAGTAAGTGCTTCAAGTCCTCTTCGCTTTCAGCAAGCAAGGTTGTGTCATCTGTGTATTTTAGATTTTTAATACGTCTTCCTCCAATCCTTACACTTCATTCTTCTTTATGTAGTCCAGCTTCTTAGATTATTTGCTTGGTATACAGTATGAATAATTATGGTGAAATGATACAACCCTGATGCACACCTTTTCTGCAATATTATCCATAATATGTTATGATCTACACAGTCAAATGCCTTTTCAGTCAATAATAATATGCAATAAAACTATGGTTTGTGTAGGAAAGAAATAATAAAAGAATGGTTTGAATGATTGCTGTGTAAATGAAACAAAGGAAAAGATGGAGAAATATTCTGGAGTTGTCTGCCATGTCTCAGTACCCATGTGGTATAGGAGAAAAAAATGCAGAGGACTAAATGCTGACTTTGATTTGTAATCTAACTGTGAAATAACTGTTTTATAATTTCATATGTATATCAAAGCAACAGCTACAAATACATCCTTTTGTGGTAACACACATTCATCAATTTAAGAAGCAAAATGTTAGTGGTATAAAAATGTCACTTACAGAAACTACGAATGTTTACAAGGTTTTACAATCTAAAAATTGTAAGGAAAAGTAAATACCAATTTAAAACAAAAAAATTAAGAAAGTATTCTTTTGTCTTCTCATCTAATACTTCATAATCTTTTCAAATTAACTGGTAGTTCTTTCGGTTTGTTGGTTTTACTTTATTTTTGCATAACTTTCAATAAATTAAATCTAAATTTTTGAGTTATTCATGTACAGATTCTGCTATCCATTAGTTGAATATCAGAACTTGCTCTGAAGTACCACGTGTTGATGAGTTGCCAAAGCCTGCCAATTAATTAAATCACTATATTTGGCTCTGTCTCTGGTGGCTTTACTGCTTATTCCAAGCAGGTGTTGATGGATTAGGACTTCCGTCTCTGGATGATTACTGATTAAATTTGGACAAAGAACCTGACAGCTGTCATGTCTCTGTTTCCCATAACTTTTTCTTGAAACAGAAAGCATAGACTCCAGCACATGTAAAAAATGTGGAGATTTGTCTCAGGCAGATAACTCTTAAGTTAGCCAGTGGTATAAAAAACACATTATTTTAATCATCTCTGACTCTGTGATGTGGTCCATTTGAATTGAACAAACAAGAATAGTCATTTTTTAATGTAATTTATTGAGCACGATTTAAGAAAAGGATATAGTACTAATTGTCCCTTATCTCTGTTTTTTTTTTTTTTTTTTTTTTTTTTACTTATTAACCGGGCAAAATATTCTTATGGTCTTAGGATTCTCACTTGAAGATGAATACAGATGAGGGTAAATATCTGATTTTTACTAACAAATTGTCATTTGACTGCAGTGTATTCCTTCTAAAGCCTATTTATCCAGAGAGAATTGAGGAATATAGGGTGAATTTCAGGCAACAATCAAAATGGATTATTTTGTTTTTACTAGATATTGATATCTTTATAGTGTTCATATAAGTTTAACACATTTTTGGTTTGTTAAGGAAAATTATTTCAGAATAAAATTCTCATGTAATGTTTATGCCCCTACAGATCTATTTCTTCTTTTTAATTGGTAATCATGAAACAACATTTTTCCTAGATTTATTAATATGACTTTATATAGTAATTGCACCTTCTTATTACCTTACCTTTCTGGAAGCTTATAGCATACCTCTTAACAGCAATAATAGAAGTCTATTCACCCATCTCTCTCGCTACTGTCTTCTCTGACCAAAGAAATACAAGTAGAACTGTTTATAAAATATGTGAGACAAACTGTACTATGCATAGATTTTGCCTTTCTTTGGTTTCATTCATCCTCACCCATTTCCTAATTTCTAGCTTCTTTCTCTCTCTTCACTAATAAGCGATGTACACCCACTCCTCACTTATCAACATGGTTAGGTCCCAAAGACCAGGTTATTATATGAAAATTGGCATTAAGTAAAAATGGAGGATGACTCCAGCATGTCCCAAAACGGAAGATGACTACATCATTACATAACTGCCAAATTACATCATTACATAACTGCCAAACCATAAGAATCATGGCCTAGCCAAGCTGACACATAACTTTAACCATCACAGCCAGCATTATTCTAGCCTCACACCTGGATGCTTGTGACTGCCAGACATATATCATTAACTCACAAATTCATTGGATAGTAGATTTTTTACTATTGTCACAAATGTGAAATTTTGAATAATAAGATAATCTTTAAGTGAGGAGTAGGTGTCGGTAGCTGTGCAACTCACATGATTCCATTACCTAGGACTAACCAAATAAATATCTAGGTCTGGAATTTGTTTAAAATAAAACTTAGTACAGGGGATCTGGCTATCCCAGAGGCTACCAAAGAGTATAGGTGATGTGCCCTTTATGTGGTGGCATGGTGCCGGGGATTGAGTTAATGCCTCCTGGAGAAACTCAGTAAAAGGAGGTGAAAGGGAAACAGCAGATATATTTCACAGTGAACAATTTGGATACATTGTAGGTTGTATGGAGTCCTTGGGTGGTGTAAACAGTTAACACGTTCAGCTATTGATTGAAGGTTGGAGAGGTTCAAATCCACCCAGTTGCACCTTGGGAGGAAGACCTGGTGATCTGCTTCTGAAAAATCAGCCACTGCAAACCCTAAGGAGCACAGTTCTACTCTAACACATGTGAGGTGGCCATAGATAAGAACCAACTTGAGGGCAACCAGTTTTCTTTTTTGTTTTTTGAATGATCTGTTGGAAGACATCAATATGGTGGACAGAACACAATAGTTGTTGTGAAGCTGTGACAAATACATTTGCTGAGTTATCTTTCTCCATCTCATTTTCTATGTATATCCCTCTTAGTGCTCTCAAAAGTCTCTACCTAAGAAAGCATGAGCATTTAAGCCTAGCTTTCACTCTGCTTTCAAGGTAGATGGATCTAAGACACAGGACAAAGTTTCATTTCTCATCTGAAAATTCTTTAACAAAATTGTGCTATGTATCATGTAAGAGACTTACCTAGTGTGAGGGCCAGAGAAAGCTTCTCTGAGGAAGAGATAGATGGACCAGAATCTGAAGCATGGTACTTAATATTACTTAACATGTATGCCTGAGTGCCCCACATGTCTGTTAGTTTGTTGTACTGTGGTGACGTGCATGTTGCTGTGATATCAGAAGCTATGCCACTGGTATTTCAAATACCAACAGGTTTCGGCTGAGCTTCCAGACTAAGACAGACTAGGAAGAAGGAACTGTAGGTCTATTTCTGGAAAAAAAAACCAAAGAACTGAAAACCTTATGAATGGCAGCAGAACATGATCTAACATAGTGCCAGAAGATGAGTCCCTGAGGTTGGAAGGCAATCAAAATATGACTAGGGAAAAGCCGCCTTCTCAAAGTAGAGTCAACTTTAATTACATCTATGGCAGCAAGTTTTTGGACCTTCATTTGCTGATGTGGCATGACTCAATATGAGAAGAAACAGTTAAAAACATTCATTAATAATCAGAGCATGGAATGTACGAAGTATGAATCTAGGACAATTGGAAATTGTAAAAAATGAAATGGAACACAGAAAGATCAATATTCTAGGCAATCGTGAGCTGAAATGGACTGGTATTGGCCATTTTGAATAGGAAAATCATATCATCTACTATATGGGGAATGACAAATTGAAGAGGAATGGCATCTCATGCATCGTCAAAAAGATCATTCCAAGATCTTTCCTGAAGTAGAATGCTGATGGTGGTAGGGTAGTATCCATATGCCTACAAGGAAGACCAGTTAATACGACTACTGCTCAAATTTACAGACAATCCTTTAACGATAAAGATGAGGCAACTGAAGATTATTTAACAACTTTTGCAGTCTGAAACTGATCAAACATGCCATCAAGATGTATTGGTAGTTACCAGTAATTGGAATGTGGAAGTTGGAAACAAAGAAGGATCTGTAGTTGGAAAACATGGCCTTGGTGATAGAAATGATGCCAGAGATGGCATGATAGGATTTTGCAAGACCAACAACTTCTTCATTGAAAATACCTTTTTTCACCTACATAAAGGACAACTATACAGGTGGACCTTGGAAGATGGAATACACAGGAATCATATCGACTACATCTGTGGAAAGAGGGTATGGAAAAGCTCAATATCATCTATCAGAACATAACAAGGCCAGTGGCTGACTGTGGAACAGGCAATTAATTGTTCTTATGCAAGTTCAAGTGGAAGTTGTAGAAAATTAGAACAAGTCCATGAGAGTCCAAGTATGACACTGAGTATATTCCATATGAATTTAGAGACCATCTCAATAATAGATTTGACTAATTAAACACTAATGACCTAAGACCAGATGAGTTTTGGAATGGCATCAAGGATAACATACATAAAGAAAGAAAGAGGTCATTAAAAAGACAGGAAAGAAAGAAAAGAACAAAGTGGATTTCAGAAGAGATTCTGAAATATGCTCTTGACAGTAGAGGAGCTAAAGTGAAAAGAAGAAATGATGAAGTGAAAGAGCTTAACAGAAGATTTCAAAGGGTGACTCAAAAATACAAAGTATTATAATGACATGTGAAAAGACCTAGAGTTAGAAAATCAAAAGGGAGGAAAACTATCAGCATTTCTCAAGATGAAAGAACTAAAGACAAAATTCAACCCTCAAGTTGCAATATTGAAAGATTCTACAGGGAAAATATTAAACGATGCAGAAATAATCAAAAGAAGATGGAAGGAACACACAGAGTCATAGTACCAAAAAAAAAAAAAAAGTGGCAGCTATTTAACTCTTTCAAGAGGTAGCATATAATAAAGAACACATGGTTCTGAAGGAAGAAGTCCTTCAGTATACCAACTGAGATGTGTCAACAAATGGCTGCAGTGCTGGAAGCAGTCACTGGTCTATTCCAAGAAATTTGGAAGACTGCCACCTGGCTAACTGACTGGAAGAGATCCACATTTGTGCCCATTCCAAAAAAAGGTGATCCAACAGAATGTAGAAGTTATCTAACAGTATCATTAATATCACACACAAGTAAAATTTTGCTGAATGTCATTCAAAAGCAGTTCTAGCAGTACATCCACAGAAAACTGCCAGAAATTTGAACTGGATTCAGAAGAGGACGTGGAAAGAGGGGTATCATAGCTGATGTCAGGTGGATCTTGGCAGAAAGCAGAGAATACCAAAAACATGTTTACCTATGTTTTATTGACTGTGCAAAGGCATTCCATGGTGTGGATCATAATAAATTATGGATAACATTGGGAAGGATGAGAATTGCAGGACACTTAATTGTACTAATGAGGGACCTATATGTAGACAAAGAGGCAGACTTCCTAACAGAGCAAGGGTATATTGCATAGTTTTAAATTAGGAAAGGGTATGTCAGAATTGTATCCTTTCACTCTACTTATTCAATTTATATGGTAAGCAAATAATCTGAGAAGCTGGACTACCATCAGGTTTGGAGGAAGACTCATTAACAACCTGTGATATGCAGATGATACAACCTTGCTTGCTGAAAGGAAAGAAAGACTTGAAACACTTACTGATGAAGACCAAACAGTCTTCAGTATGGAGTACACCTCAACATAAGGAAAACAAAAATCATCATAACTGAATTAGTAACATCATGATAAATGGAGAAAAGACTGACGTTGTCAAGGATTTCATTTTACCTGGATCCGCAATCAACACCCATGGAAGCTGCAGTCAAGAAATCGTAGGATGTACTGCATTGGACAAATCTGCTGCAAAAGACCTCTTTAAAGTGTTAAAAAGCAAAGATGTTACTTTGAGGACTAAGGTGTGCCTGTCCCAAACCACGGTATTTTCGAAGTCCTCATATGAATGTGAAAGCTGGACAATGAATAAGAAAAAGGGATATATTTTAATTATAGTGCTGGCAAAGAATATTGAATATGCCATGGATTGCTAGTCTTGGAACATGTACAGCCAGAGTGCTCCTTGTAAGCCAAGGTTTCGATACTTTTTCTCATCTACTTTGGACATGTTACCAGGAGGGATCAGTCCCTGAAGAAGGACATCATGTTTGATAAAGTAGAGGGTCAGTGAAAAAGAGGAAGACCGTCTATGAGTTAGACTGACACAGTGATAGAATAATGGCCAAAAACATAGCAACGATTGTGAGGGTGACACAGGACCAGGCAGTGTTTGATTCTGTTGCACTAATGTTGCTAAGAGTCAGAACCAACTCAATGGCACCTAACAACAACTACAAGAACATAAGAGAGCTTCTTATCTCTACTTTTCTAATAAAAGTATTTTTCACCAGTTTACACATCACCTCTCAGTTTCAAAATATAATGAATCCTTTACAATTCTTGCTTCACCTGACCTCTCTGCACTGTTTAATCTTTGCTCCATTAATTTCTTCTTGAAAACGGCTTTTCTTGGTTTCTGTGACACTGTACTAGCTTTCTGTCAATTCCCCTGTGTATTCAAGCTAAATATTGAATTTAATTAGTATTTTTTTAAATTTTGTCTATTTTGTTAGAGAGTGTTTTTGCTCTAGGCTCTCTTATCTTATTCAGTGTACTTATTTTTTTTCTGGAACTCTCTCCTGCTGCCTGCATGGTGGCATCCCTCCACTATGTCCATATTACTCCATGCACATCTTTATCATTACACATCCTCAGTTTTTCATATTTTCCTCTTTACATGTTTAGCAACTATAACCTCACAGTGAGGTCCTTGTGAATAAAAGCAAGATTTTCATCAAGTTAGCTTAACAACTTTTAACATAGTTTTGAGCATACAATGAGCATTCAAAAATATGATATTAAATATAGACTTAATTAAATTAAAACATTAATGGGTGACAGTATCAACTCCTTGGAAACCCTATAGGGCAGTTCTACTTTGTCCTATATGGCCACTATGAGACGGAATCGACTCGATGGCAACAGGTTAGTGAGTTAGTTTATTATCCACTCCACTGACAGGCACACCCTTCCACTTCTATTCTAATTACTCCATACTTCTTTCCTAAGTAAGTCTCATATTATTATCAACAATGTGCAGAGAGTTGCTGCAATGGTTAGTTTCATGTGTTAGTGTGGCTAGGGTATGGTGTCCAGTTGTTTGATCAAAGACTAGTCTAGATGTTCTTATAAGGTATTTACATGTAATTAGCATTTAAATCAATTGGCATTAAGTAAGACAGATTACCCTCCATAATGTGGTTGGGCCTCATCCAATCAGTTGAAGACATTAAGAGCAAACACAGAGGTTTTTGCCTCCAAACTATAAATAGACATCTCTCCTTACCTACAAATTTTGGGACATAAGACTGAAAGAATTTCCAGCCTGTACCTGTACATATATATAGATCAGGATAAGTGTATATATACACATATATATATCTATAGATCAGGATATATGTATATATACATATATATATATATACACACACACACACACACACACACACACCCCAAATAAAATCAAACCTGTTGCCATCAAGTCGATTCTGATTCATAGCAACCCTATAGGACAGAGTAGAACTGCCCCATAGGGTTTTCAAGGAGTGGCTGATGGATTCAAACTGCTGCCCTTTTGGTTAGCAGCCAGGCTCTTAACTACTATGCCACCAGGAATCTCTCTCTCTGTATACATATGTATACAGAAGGAGAAAGAAGGAGGGAAGGAGAGAGAGAGACATATTCTGTACTGGTTCTGTTTCTCTAGAGAACCCTGACTATGACAGATTTTGGTACGAAGAGTGGTTCTAGAAGAACAAAATCTTAAGGATGACTTTTCTGATTTCAGTTTGGAGTTTCTGGAACTGGTTCTCAAATATGGTTAGATTTAAAGGCACTTCTGGTTATAAAAGACCAGAATAGACACAGAAAGATACGCATTGTGGAAGACATACCATGTGAAGATTGCCTATGAGCCAAGGAACCAAGGAACAGCTAGGGTGACCTACAAGGAAGGAGACCTTGATTTGGAACCTTACCTACCAGAACTGTGAGAACATAAGTTTTTGTTCTTTGAAGTCATCCACTTGCAGTGTTTGCATTACAGCTGCACTAGGTAACTAAGCCAGGGCCAGTACCTTTGTTACTTGGAAAAAGGTGCAGCCCACAGAGTTCTAAATTATGTAAAATACTGACCTCTAGCCACAGATTAGAATTTACAGGAGTTATCACTAATAAGTGACTCATCATTTAATCATTTCTTCAGAAGATATTTATAAGGCACCTATTAAGTGCAAGTCTAGACTCATTGCTTTAGCCCACTCCTTGTGAAAAATAACCATGCATTTGATCCATTAATTGTGGCTGTTTCATCAATACTATGGAAGTAGGAGCCCAGGGTACTTCTCAAACACTGAGAAAGTAAAACCATCTCTCAGAGGATTGTAAAGACGTGAATAGTTCAGTTTAAAAGCACACCATTTCATCTGAAGGGAGAAAAGAATAGAGAGACTACCTCCATATATTCCCTCTGTGGCTTCCATCTTACATCTCTGCAGTACCAATTAAAAACAAAACCAAAAAACTATTCATTAATTAATGATATAACCTATCCTAATAACGTTGTTGTTGTCTTGTGTAACATTAGTTCCGGCTCCTAGAGATCATATAGGACAGAGTAGAACTGCTCCAAACGGTTTTAAATGTTTGTAGTCTTTACAGGAGCAGATCAACAGGACTTTTCTCCCATAGAGATGCTGTGTGGCTTCAAACTGCTGACCTTTCGGTTAACAGCCTAGTGCTTAACCATTGTGCCACCAGGGCTTCTTATCCTACTAATGAATTTATGTAATACGAGACAATAGAGCAGTCATTGTTGTGGAGAGAGTTAATTATAAGTGAACTATCCCAACTTTCTACTAATAAAAACACCATCTAATTTTTTCATAGTCAGTTATTTGTTTAATAAACACCTAGTACTGTGTTAGGATTAGAAACACAAACATGATGTAGCCTCTGACATTAAGATAAAAATATAATAATTAGAATAGATTAAAAAAAAAGAAAGAAAATTGAAAGCTTACAGATTAAAAAAATAAGGTTGGTTAAATAAAGGAAGCTGGGTCAAACAGAGTTGAAGATCACTCTTTATAAAACACAGTTTAGGAAATGATGTTACAGTGGCCTGTTAGAAGGCATAAAGGTAAACATACTTTGAATTAGAATAATCATAAGCATATTCAGAGTAGCTAATTTTATCGAAAGCTTATTGCATGGTCTGGCATTGTGTTAGGTGTTTCGCAGGCATTAACTTAATGTTTAAGTAGAATTAAGTGATAGAGATTGTTGTTATCTAATTTTATAGTCAAGGTAACTGGGGCTTAGGGTAAGCAAATCATGCTAGATCACACAAGCAGTAAATGATATGTTTAGGAGTCAAAGCAATACTTGACCACAAGGTTCATACTCTTAATCTTTATACAAATTAAATACCCCTTCCAATCCTGGAATTACGATTTACGAAGTAGGCTTAATGCCTGAACTCTTTCCACCAGTGTCAGAGCAATACTAACTAACAGGTTTATAAGTGGACATCATGTACCTGAATAATACTTTGATGTTTGGTATGTTTTTATATCAAGTAATCCTCTGTGAAATCTACCATAATTGGTAATGATAGCATGACATGGTATTAAACAACAGGCTGTGGAGATAGACTGCCTAGTTGGGGATCTAGAAACCAACAGCACCTTGTGTGAATCTGAGAAATACATACCAGTAGCCCATGCAAGTTTCCTCATCTGTAAAAGGCCTGAAAATAATACTTGCTGCATGCTTGTCTTGAGAAGATGATTTGAGGTTATGCATACAAAGAATTTAGAACAATAAGTGTTATATTGTAAGCATGTAAAATATGTTTGCAATTATTATCTATTATTACTTTATAGTGTTTCTTGATTCTTCTTAAATAATGTATTTCAATATCATCAACAATATCTAGTTTAAGAGCTGCTTTTGCTGTTGAAAGAAGGAGCTTGTGAATCAGTAGACAGAACTGAAGACTCAAATTTCCAAGTTAGGGATGGGTAGGATATAATAGTTATGCAAATGTTACTGAGAAATATATGATTCATAAAACTGAATAATATAACTGAAAGAGGAATCCAGTGTTATATAAGTTCACTTATAAAAGATTTAATATACAGAGCCTAATTTTGAAAGATTGATTATTTATAACAATAAATGATTCACGATCTTTTTTTATTCTGTTTTGGATGGATGCAGAAAACATATTACCTACGGCAGCATAAAGTGTCATACAAAAAGAAGAGGAAAACATATAAAAAAGGTGTCTAATGGCATGAATTAAATCAACAACGGATAACTAAAAACCGACATCCTTTTAAAATACCATTATAAAACAAGAATTCACAATAGGAGTTAGAAATGTCAACTGCAAAGAATGAATTTCTTTGCTCTTGTCAATGTAACAAAAGGCCTAAAATACTGTTTTGAGCACATTCAATCTTTTCATATTTAAAAATATCTTAATGGCTGTAAAATTACTATTATATTACATATACCTCTTATGTTCTCATTTTATTGATAACCCACAGGCACTTTGCATAGCTCTTTAGATTTTTTGACAGGCATTGTTAATATTTGTAACAATCTGCTGGGGGATGAGTGACTTCTGAAAAGTTTTCCTTCTCTGGAAAATGAACATATGGAAAGAACATGTTCTCCTGTGGCTTTAGAATTTCCTGTGTAAGGATTGAATTACTGTAATTTTTTGTTCATCTCATAAACATGAAAGATCAAATTTGTGAATGAGAACCAATATAATGAGGATGGACAAGGGGAATAACTGATATAATCTCTTCCTGGATAGTATTGCTAATCTGTTTAACTGATTGAAGCTAAAATCACCTTCTTCTTTAATCTTCCTGCTAATTAAAATCATAAATTTACCTTATTTAAGTCATTTCAAGTTCTTTTTGTTTTCTTGTTACTTGACCAAAGTCATACTAAATAATACATAGTCCAGCAGAGTTTCAAATCCAGATTTCCACAGTCATCTCCAGGCTTGCAGATAAGGCATTCTTTTTTTTTTTTTTTTTTCTTAATCGTTGTTATCTAGAATCCATGGCCACTCATAAGCTGCACCTTGACAGCAGAATTGCACCAAATATCTGAGATCTTCACAGAAAATTCTGGGTCAGCAGCCAGCAACCATGGGGGAAGCTGGTAAATATAAAGGGGGAATTATTTAGTGCAGATGTACATAATATCGGCTTCCATGGAGCTTGGTGAGATTTGGTGGCTGGATTCTTCTAGATTTTGATTTCAGAACTATGACAATAAAGATCTATGACACAAAAGCCAATGAATCTTGCTTATTTCAATTATGATGTCCTAGGAAGGAAGTACATTTATGAACTGGGCAAGGCTAACTCTATCATAAAGAAAACAATTTTATTGTTAGCCTGATAAGACACACATGCTTTGATGTCCTAATCACAGATTAAAAATATAACATATAATAGATACATGGCCCAAATGTAGTGAAATCTAATATCATCTATGTGAGAGCTTAACTGTTGACTATAGTGACTTTTGTGACATGTGCATTGTTTATTTACTTACGTGTTTTTCGCAATAGTGCAGTCAACCTAAAAGTTACTGTCATCGTAAAGACCCTTATCAGACATTTAAATCTTTTATTTTTTGGCTAGAATATAAAAATTCAATTGATTTTTGTATATTACCTTTGTATTATGTAAAGTTGTTATTACCTAGTTATTTATTTGATTCAAGGAATTTTTTTTTTCCCTGAAACCTAATACTGTTTAGGAAACCTTGGTGGTATAGTGGTTAAGAGTTGGGCTACTAACCAAATGCTTGGTAGTTTGAATCCACCAGGCGCTCCTTCGAAACCCTACGGGGCAGTTCTACTGTGTCCTATAGGGTCGCTATGAGTCGGAATCGACTTGTTGGCAATGGGTTCGGTTTTTGTTTTTTTTTTAATAACTGTTTCGGAAGACTTTGAGGACTGCCTTATTGTTTTTTCCTCAGTGCTAACAGGGATAAGTTTTTACATTTGAAATTCAGTATATTTCACTAGATTATGTTTCAATGTCATTTTTTTTAAAGGGTTTTTTTTTTTCCCCTGAAAAATGGCTAATTTTCAGGTAAGTTATTCTTTTTTTTTTTTTTCCCCCAGATTCAAGTTTCTTATTAACTCTGGCAATCATGTTTTCCTGACATTTAAGTGTTTTATTTTATATATTTTCAGTTGAAATATAAAAGAAACAAATGATGATAGTAACAATTTGATAGCATAACATAATTAAATGAATACATGTGTCTTCATCTAAGATGGAGTTCTCATTTTAAAAAGCATTAAAGAAATCACTTGGGGGAAAAATAGTTTATGTAGTCAGGTGCTATGTATTAACTTTCTTCTCTGCACTAACAGGAAAGCTATAGAATATGTTTCAGGAAGCTAAACAATAATTTTAATTTTTAAACAATTAGGTAGAGATAAAAGATGCAATAAAATATATGACTATGTGATTTGCTTTATCTCAAGTAAAAGAAGTTTTACTGTGTTTGCGACATTCAATTGAAATGGGTCGTGGACTGTGTCAAATAACTTTGTAATGTAGCTCACCTTTATCTATATGAAATGTTAACCTATATATGGTGTAGATGCCAAAATTTCTAAGCATGTTTAAGATAACTGCAGGAAGTCATAAAACATGACTAATGATATTTCACAGATTTAATCTATTATTAATGATTTCAGATTTAGCTAAACTCAAAATTAGTTGGTTTATTTTATTCCTTTATTTCTCCCAATTCAATCTTTTTATTACACACAAGAACTCAGTGATATTTTTAATATTTGAGAAAATTCACTACTTTTTTCTTTGCTGTAACATTTACTAGACTGAGTCAAATTAAAAGTGCTTCTGTCAGTTTTTATATCTAGAACAAATCATGAAGCACTGTTTCTTCCACAATACTGTTTAGTATTTGCTTTGGTATCCTTGAAAGTATGAAGCACATTTTTTGTTTTATTTCATTTCTTCTTTCATAGTACATAGTTTTGCTATCTCTAGTGTACTATTCTTCTATTGATTGACCATTTATTATAAAGTTACTATGTGTTTTTCTGCATGGGCCAATTCACTTTCTTGGCTTATTCACCTATGAATGGAGGTAGTCCTATTCAGATTGGCAATCTGTGAAACAATAATATAAATAAGCTCTTCTAGGCTCTTCATCTTATTTACTTTGACAATATTTGTTTCCTAATATTCAAAATGTATATAATGTGCTGAAGCTTTTTTGAACAGTGTTCTTTTCTCTTTCTTGACTTTTTTGTCTCAGATGGCAAAACCGGACAATCAATCCAAATTCTTTCAACCAAGCTGAAGACTCTGGAGCCTTTCAGAAGCTCTCTTTAAATTCTACAATCATGCTAAAAAAGAGATGAGATCAAGGCTACGAACTCCGGGCTCAAATTGGTTAAGTCCATTGTCTTAGTCATCAAGTGCTTCTCTAACAGGAATACCATAAGTGGATAGTTTTCATAAAGAGAAAGTTATTTTCTCACAATCTAGTAGGCTAGAAGTCCAAATTCAGGGCGTCAGTTTCAGGAGAAGGCTTTCTCTCTCTGTTGGCTCTAGAGGAAGCTCCTCATCATCATCAGTGTTCCCCTGGACTAGGAGCTTCTCTGCTCAGGAACCTTGGATCCAAAGGATGCACTATGTTCCCGGTGCTTCTTTCTTGGTGGTCTGAGGTCCCCAACTCTGCTTGCTTCCCTTTCCTTTTATCTCTTGAGAGATAAAAGGTGGTGCAGGCCACACCCTAGGGAAACTCCCTTTACATTGGATCAGGGATGTGACCTGGGTAAGGATTGTGTTACAATCCCACCCTAATCCTCTTAAACATAAAATTACAATCACAAAATGGAGGCCAACCACACAATTCTGGGAATCATGGCCCAGTCAAATTGATACACACATTGTTGGAGGGACATAATTCAAACCATGACTTCCAAATATTATCTAAAGATAGTCTAAAAGACAGTCTTCTTTTTATGTGATAGGAGGTTGTTGCTATTCCCAATGTCTATGAAGTTGAATATTTGTTTTGATTTTAGTGATGTGTTTCAGGAAAGGTGTTTAACAAACTTGCATCATTCTCCTATCTTTTCTGAAAATATGTCCTGCTATAAACAGATAAATGTCTAATTACTTTAAAACTAAGGGTAGCTGTCTCAATCATCTAGTGCTGCTATAACAGAAATACCACAAGTAGATGGCTTTAACAAAGAGAAATTTATTTTCTGACAGCCTAGTAGGCTAGAAATCCAAATTCAAGGAGTCCGCATCATGGGAAGTCTTTCTCTCTTGGCTTTCTCTTCTGTTGGCTCTGTAGGAAGTCCTTCTCGTCAATCTTCCCCTTGACTAGGAGCTTCTCCACACAGGATCCCTGGGCCCAAAAGAGCTACTCTGCTGCCTGTGCTTCTTTCTTGGTGGTATGAGGTTCCCAATTCTCTGCTTGCTTCCCTTTCCTTTTATCTCTTGTAAGATAAAAGGCTGTGCAGGCCACACCCCAGGGAAACTTTCTTTACATTGGATCAGGGGTGTGACCTGAGCAAGGACGTTACATCTCACCCTAATCCTCTTTAACCACAGGCAAATATTATGATTTATTACACATAGGAAAATCACAAAATGGAGGACAACTACACAAGACTGGGAGTCATGGCCTAACCAAGTTGACACATATTTTTGGAGGACACAGTTCAATCCAAGACCGTGGCCTTTTGACAAAGGAAAGATAGGACCATATAGTTTAAAAGAAAATAATAAAGATATTTGCATATATTAATGTATATCTGGTATAATTATATGCTAAAATATACAGAATAGCATAGTTTTACAAAAATAATGCACACCTGCATTTGCTGGCTGCGCACTCCCCTTGCAAGGCATTTTCATCAGCATGCTAAGCTAATTTTTTTTACAACAACATGTGGAAAAGGCTTGGCATTGTGGGGGCTGCCTCACAGGGAGGAGGGCACAGTCAGCAAATAAACACAAAAGGCACATGTTATTTGGGTAAAAATATGGCATATATAGTTTAGGATATAATAGTCATGCATTCATATTTAATCAATATATTGCATAGAAACACAATCCTAGTATATATTTTCTGGAGTCATACCTTAAAATACCAAACATATAGAGAGCATACTTTGTGTGAAAGATACTGATTACTGCAGATTATATATATAATAAATGATTATAATTGAGATACTTTTTTTAATGTAAGGTTAACGTGATTATCAATGGAATACACAATTACAAGTGGAAAATTTTCTTTGGAAGGACAATTAAACTTTTAAGTTATACAAGGATAATAAACTCATCTCATTGTGAGAATTCACGATTAACTGAGAAGCTGAAATGTCAGTGTAAATAAAATATATCTATAAACAATTTACATCCATATACATAAATGGTGTTTATAAATGATATATAGATGATAACTTCTAAAATGAAGATTTAGCAGTACCTTCTATAATACATGATAATAATTTCCTATTGTTTCTTTCTCAGGGCTTTAATGATTTGACTAAATAATGAGATACAGAAAAATTTAGAGTTCCTTGGACAAGGAGATGGTAACGTTATGGTTTTTTAAGGAAGAGAGAGGGGAATAAGAGCAGATATCAAAATATAGGGTGTCTCAATAGCCCTCTCTTCTCCTCTTTACTGCAATGAAACTGTCAATAAGCAGCATCACTGTAAGCAACACATGCATACATTCTACTGAATTCAACAACTTATTCTCAAATACAGGAGCTCTAGTGGTGAAGTGGTATCATGGATTGAATTATGTCCCCCAAAAAATGTGTGTATCAGTTTGGCTGGGCCGTGATTCCTGGTATTGTGTGATTTTCCTATATGTGGTAAATCCTGCCTCTATGATGTTAATGAGGAAGAATGGGTGGCAATTTTGTTAGTAAGGCAGGACTCAGTCTACAAGACTGGATTGTGTCCAAAACCAATCTGTTGAGATATAAAAGAGGAAAATGAGCAGAGAGACAGGAGAACCTCATCCCACCAAGAAAGCAGTGCCAGGAGCAAAACACTTCCTTTAGACCCAGGGTCCCTGCACGGAGAAGCTCCTAGCCTAGGGGAACATTGATGAGAAGGCCAGAAGAGAGAGAAAACCTTCCCCTGGAGCTGATGTCCTGAATTTGGACTTGTAGCCTACTTTGCTGTGAAAAAATAAATTTCTCTTTGTTAAAGCCATCCACTTGTGGTATTTCTGTTACAGCAGCATTACATGACTAAGACAAGTGGTTAAAGCCACTCAACTGCTAAATGAATGGTTGGAGGTTTGAACCTACCAGCTATGTGGCAATCTGCTCCCTTAAAGATTGCAGCCTTGGAAATGCTATAGAGCTGTTCTACTTTGTTCTATGGAGTCTCTATGAGTTGGAATAAACTCAATAGCAATGAATTTGGCTTGGTTTTGATTATTCTTAAATGTTGTCGCTGTTTCACGCTGTTGAGTATATTTCGACTCATAGCGACCCTATTTACAACAGAAAGAAACACTGCCTGGTCCTGAGCCATCTTCACAACCATTGCTATGTTCGAGCCCATTGTTTCAGCCACTTTAATCAAGCCATGTTTGTTCTTCTGGCATTCCGTGGTATATTCAGTATTCTTTGTCAACACGTAACTCAAAGGTGTCAATTCTTCTTTGATCTTACTTAGTCATTGTCCAGGTTTCACATGCATATGAGGCAATTGAAAATACCATGGCTTGGGTCAGGATCACCTTAGTCCTCAAAATAATATCTTTGCTTTTTAACGCTTTAAAGAGTTATTTTGCTGCATATTTGCCCAATGCAATATGTTGTTTTATTTCTTGACTGCTGATCCATGGGTGTTGATTGTGGATGCAAATAAAATGAAATCCTTTACAACTTCAATATTTTCTCCATTTATCATGATGTTGCTTATTGGTCCTGTTGTGAAGATTTTTGTTTTCTTTATGTTGAGGTGTAATCCATACTGAAGGCTATAGTCTTTGGTCTTCATTAGTAAGTGCTTCAAGCCCTCTTCACTTTTATTCTCAAATAAGTTTATTTAGTTAAGTAATCATAAACTATTTTATTTCTTTTATTGAACTCATAGAGAATTTAGTTTAGTAAACTGCAAATTAGTTATAATTCATTACTCTGTCCTTTTTAATGTAATTTGGTGGTTTTAATTTCTTCAGTTACTAAAGTAGATTTTCAGGATTCCAAGTGAATTCAATAAGTTCTACATAGAAAAAAGTTTATTATCCAACAACTATAAAATTGTAATTAATATTTGTAATATTGATCACTTAATTATTACAACACTTAAGTATTGTAAGTAAATATATATATAATATTTTGCTTTGCAAATTGTTAGAAATACATGGTGTAGCAAAGAATTTATTCCTATAGTCTCTTCTTGTAGAGACACACACACATGCAACAGTTTTTCCCAGTTCTTCCTCTTTACAAGATCATAGCGTTTTGCTAGATAAACCTATCATACTAAACCAAATACTAATTGTTTATGTAATTTTGTTCAGCAGGTATATTAACATAATACTTTCTGAATAGATTCTTCACGTTTTATTAAAATTAATATATATATATATATCAAGCTATTTTATTGTACTATTTGTCCAGTGAAAACCTCATGAATTGCAGCAGAACACAGTCTGTGTTGGACCAGACAGTGCTTTGCTCTGTTGTACATAGGGTATCTATGAGTTGCAACCAACTCGAAGGCACCTAACAACAACATTTTAAAAAGCAGTCAATTCTATTTTTCCATAGCAAATAGTTAGAAATTGTAATGGTGCATTTTATACATGAGATTGCTTTATCAATTGAACTTATGATCTCCCATATGTATGCTCACATTTTAGTATTGTAAATTTCATTAAGTTGTATTCCTTGTCCTAGTCTTTCATATCATAAAAGTGGGAATCATTCAGCTCATCTCTTTCTCCTTCACCATGCATCATTTAGTCACAGAATACTCCAAACTTATTTTGAATCCCTCCACATTTCTCCACCTCAATGACTATTGCACTAACCAAGGAAACCATCATCTCTCACCTGGGCAAATTAAAAGAAAACTACATTTCTTTAGAATCCAGTCTATTAGATAGGTTTTAGATCTTCAGCCAAAACACAATATTGCTTCCGAGTAAGATTTGGCCTCCCTGATTTCTTCAGTTTTCTTTCTTAGTGATCCATACAATCACACGCACCACGCGCCAGGTATTGCAGCATGTTCTCTCTTTATCCTGAGCTTGCGAAGAAATTCTCTACACCACTACATTCAGAAATGATACTCCCTATGCTTAGAACATTCTTGTCCCACATTCTCTATCTGGGTAATTCTTGCTGGCCTTTCCATACTTTTTTGAAATGTGAAATAGCCACTCAGTATCTCAAAGATCCTAGAATTTTTCTTTTACTATTTAACAGAGTTTAAATTTACTTGAGTGATTATTTGCACATGTCTAGCTCATACATAGAACTATAAGTTTTATAAAAAAGAAAGCTTTTCATTTGTAGGTCACAATATTTTAAAATATAGAGTCATATTTTAATGAAGGAGAGGGAGAGAGAGAAAGAGAGAGAGCAAATCAATCAAATAAGAAGATAATGAATCAAAATGACTTCAGATTTCAGAAAGGTAAAATAAGAAGCCAGAAGTAATAAAGATAGTGGATCAATGCCTTCAACATTTTAAAGGGAAAGTATTTTCCATCTAATTTTATACCCATCTAAACTAGTATTCATATATCAGAATAAAATTAAAAAAAAATTTTCAGACATGCGATGTATCAAACATTAATTACCCTACATGTCATTTTTAGGAAAAGGGAGTAACTAAGAAGACACTGACTGATAGGAACTGAAAACACGGCAGTCAAGAGAATCAGACAAAATCTTTTGGAGAGAGAAAAACGACATCCTAAGATATACCTCAGCATGATGTACAGAGGGAAAACTATCCATATAGAAGCAGGTAAGATGACTTTAGAAGTAACTTTTTCAGAAGAAGAAATTATCATTTAGCCAATTTAAATGACTTTCTAAAGGGAAGGTTTAGCTTATGGCAAAGAACTTGTAGTTGAATTATTGATACACAGATATATAATCAAATGCAAATATAAGACGATTATTAACTCCAAGGAAAAATTTAAAAAATGAATAAACAAGTAAACTTGCTTACTGTGTGGTTCATTTGTGAATACAACTTACTTATAATAATGTAAACATACAATAACAACTTCACAAATTTAATGATTCAATCCTTTCTGAAGAATGGCAAGTAAGAAATGTGTGTCTATGTGCTGAGACTGGGGAAAGCAAAGAAAGTTAAGTTTTCAACTTCTTTAGTGGGAAGTCAATAGATAATTTCCCAAAGGATCTATTCAAGCACATTCTCTGGAGATACAGTGGTAAATTACAGAGAACCAACTAACAGATTTGAAAACAGTCCCCTGAGGAAAGGAAAATAAGAAAAGTGGAGGAGGCTTGTAGACTGCTTTTTTTTTTCTTTACAAAGGTTATAAAACTGTTTGCCTCTTCATATGCATGTAAAACTTCAATAAATTAAATAATTATAATCACTGAAATCAGAAATTGTAGAAAAATAACATCATTTTTTATATATAAAGAGCAGAGGTACCATAGGCAATCAATGGGACAATGATTCGGATACTAACTGGAATAAAAGATTAAAAACATAAGCTATAACATGCAAATAATTCAGAATGTAGTGAGAAAGTGATTATTAAATGAGAAAAGCAGATGATATATCAGAGAGAACTAAAAATGCTTGTAAATTCTTTGATGATGCATGGATATTGTATCTGGCCTGAAGTGATGTTAATAAGACCACTAGAGAAATGTGATGTGTAGAATTCCTTTTTAAGTACCAACTGAATTAACTTTTAATCTTTTTGATTTAGTCAACTTTATCCTTTGTTCTTTTCACAAAATAAATCAATTTGTCTCAAATAAAGCTTAATGTATTTTTATTGAATGAAGTTCTGTTTTTTGGAATATGTGTTTCTCTTGCTCTATCCTTTGGCTTTTTAAATAAAATAGATGGAAGTTTTCGTTTTGCTCTCTATCTTATAGCATTACAGAAGACTTGCTAGTCCATTTGAGAAGGTAGACATTTATTTACAATTTAATAAAAGAATGTTAAGATTTCTTGATTCGATGTAAAACTTGTTAATATTCCACAAGGCAATAAATTTTGGGGGTTATCATTTCTGCCCAATAGAAATGATTTGCATCTTTACCAGACTAAAATATACAAACTACATAAGATTTCACTAATTTTATGTTCTTTAATCAATCACTTTACCATCATTGACTCAAGTTTCCAACAGAAAGGGAAAGAGAACAAGACATCCATTGCTCTACCTTCTTCTATCCACCTGTTTCTCATCCCCCTCGTCAGAAAGGCTCTTCGTGTCCTTCTTAGATCAAATGCATGTCCTGCATGCCGTATCCTGAGTCATCTATGATCATATAGTTAAGGGATTTAGAAAAATCCTCCTCAGATTAAGAATGTCTTATGTGTCAGGATATAATGACTCAATAATCTGATTTCCTTATCTGTTTTTCTTTTTGCATTTTCATATCCCTGATCTTTCCTGAGGAAATCTGAAAATCTCACACTGATTAGGAAAAAAGAGTCCATACAAGAACTTATGAAAAAGTAGAAGTTAATCATATAGTTAAATGTTGTATTTCTCACACAGTTTTAGTAACAAGCCTTTAATTATTAAGGAGCTGTGGTGGTACAGTGCTTAAACTCTGGGCTGCTAATTGAAACATCAGCAGTTCAAACTCACCAACCACTCTATGGAAGAAAGATGTGGCACTCGGTTTTGTAAAGATTAAAAAACAAAAAAACAAAAACAAAAACAAAAAAACACTGCTGTAGAGTCCATTCCAATTCATAGAGACACTATAGGACAGACCAGAACTGCCCCATAGGGTTTCCAAGGGTGTAAATCTTTAGGGAAACAGACTGCTACATCTTTCTCCCACTCATAGAGATTACAGCCTTGGAAACCCTATGGGATAGTTTTACTCTGTCCTATAGGGTTGCCATGACTCAGAATTGACTTGATGGCAAACGGTTTGTTTTTTTGGTCTTGACATTGCCATTATTTAAGCATTATTACTCTAATTTTATAGATTAGGAAACAGGAGATTATAAAGGTGAAATAATTTGTCCAAATCATAGGGAAATATATGCAAAACACAGGTTTCAAGACAACGCTAAGAGCAAAGCCACTTCTCCAATATGCTACATTGAATTTCAAAGAACCTGTTGGATCATATTATAAATGTGGTATTTACCCAACAGAAGAAATATCTTGTCTTTTCATTTTTCTGACCTAGTGCAAACATATGTTTTTCTGAAATAACAAATCATCAACAAAATCAACAAAAAATAAAAACAAACATTACACGTAGAATAGAAAACCTATTATCACTTATCCCAGAGGGTTTATGTTTATTAAAATATTTAATAATCATATTTCCCCCAAATAGTTGTCACTCTCTTTAGATAAATTAAGTGAAAAATGTAAATATTTGACTCATTATTTTGATAACGTTAAAGTATCATATGATAGAATTATTAAACTAAATTTTTTTCTTAATCAGATGATAAAAAATTCTGGCTTTTATCTTATAAATACTTAATCACAAATATCATTATCTCTAGAAAATAAATTATAAAATTATAATGATTGTTTAATAAAACACATTTTAACATGGGTATGGGAAATTTGATCAATAATCTATTGTATGTTATAAAACTCATGCATAATAAGTATATTTTAACACTGTTGTAATATTATTTTTATGCTATTGACAGTATTACTGGCATCTCTGAAGAGTGTTCTCTTTGACAGAATCTCACCTCTTCTCCTGATTTTGAAGTAACTGAGAAAACAAATATACAGTAGACAGAAGTCTGCACATCGGACTCCAGCTATTGAGTGCATATCTTACTGTGAAAACTAAATGGGTCTGCTACGTAAACTTCAGAACTGACAGATGTCTTAATTATCTAGTGCTGCTGTAACAGAAATACCACAAGTGGATGGCCTCAACAAAGAGGAATCTATTCTCTCACAGTCTAGTAGACTACAAGTCCAAATCTAGGGTGTCAGCTCCAGGGGAAGGCTTTCTCCCTCTGTCGGCTCTGGAGGAAGGTCCCCATCATTAATCTTCCCTTGGCCTGGAAGCATCACAGCACAGGAACCTCAGGTCCAAAGGATGAGCTCCACTCCCAGCACTGCTTTCTTGGTGGTATGAGGTCCCCATGTCTTTCTGCTTGCTTCTCTCTTTTACATTTCAAAACAGATTGGCTTAAAACACTATCTAATCTTGTAGATCTCATCAATATAACTGCCAATAATACATCTCATTACGCCATAGTGATAGGATTTACAACACATAGGGAAGTCACATCAGATGACAAAATGGTAGACAATCATACAATACTGGGAATCATGACCTAGCCAAGTTGACAGATATTTTTGGGTGACACAATTCAATCCATGACAGCAGATATCTGTATTTAAACTGTTACCTTACATAGACAATCTTTGAGAATGGAAGGGTGAAGGAGAACTTATGCATACTGGAAGTAAACCTACTTCCACACTTCCAAATTTACCAATATTTGTGTCTAAACATTTCCAAGGAGAGCATGGGAGGCTCATATTACACTGAGGAAAAGGTTTTCTTTTTTGTTATTTATGCAATCGGGAACTTGGAATGTTCATTTCTCTTCAACATATTAATTATTTATTGATTAGACTAATATAATTGTAAGCATCTGTCTTAGTTTCCTAATGCTGCTATAAAACAAATACCACAAGAGGGTGGCTTTAAAGACCAAAAATTGTTTTCTAACACTCACACTTCTGTAAAAATTAAGATCTATTGTTGTTAGGTGCTCTCAAGTCAATTCTGACTCATAGCGACCCTATGTACAGCAGAAAGAAACACTGCCCAGTACAGTGCCATCTACACAATCTGGTGTGTTTTAGTTCATTGTTGCGGCACTGTGTCAATCTATCTTGTTGAGGGTCTTCATCTTTTTTCCTGACCCTCTACCTTACTAAGCATGATGATTTTCTCCAGGGACTGGTCCTTCCTGATAACATATCCAAAGTAAGTGAGATGAAGTCTTCCCACCCTCGATTCCAAGGAGTACTCTGGCTGTACTTCTTCTAAGACAGATCCATTCCTTTTTCTGGCAGTCCATGGTATATTCAGTATTCTTCATCAGCACCATAACTCAAAGTCATCAGTTCTTCATCTTGTTTCCATAATTATTATTCAGCTATCCCACGCATATGAAGTGATTGAAAATACCATGGTTTGGGTCTGGCATACCTTAGTTCTCAAAGAAACATCTTTGCTTTTCAACACTTTAAAGAGGTCTTTCGCAGCACATTTGCCCAATGCACTATATCTTTTGATTTCTTGACTGCTGCTCCAATGGAGGAGCCCTGGTGGCACAGAGAGTAAGAGCTTGGCTGCTAACCAAAAGGTCGGCAGTTCAAATCCAACAGCCATTCCTTGGAAACCCTACAGGACAGTTCTATTACGTCCAATAGGGTCACTATGAGTCGAAATTGACTCCACAGTGTTGATTGTGGATCCAAGCAAAATGAAATACTTGACGACTTCAATATTTTCTCCGTTTATCATGATGTTGCTTATTGGTCCAGTTGTAAGGATTTTTTGTGTTCTTTATGTTGAGGTATAATCCATACTAAAGACTGTACTCTTTGATCTTAATCACTAAGTGCTACAAGATCTCTTAAAGTTCCGCAAGCAAGGTTGTGTCATTTGCACATCCTAGGTTTCTAATAAGTCTTACTCCAATCCTGATGCCACATTCTTCTTCATATAATCCAGCTTCTTAGATTATTCAGTTAGCATACAGACTGAATAAGTATGGTGAAAGGATACAACCCTGACTCACACAATTCCCACTCCAAAACCACACAGTGCAAGACATTGTTTGAATTCCTGCTTCTTGCCTATGTACAGGTTTCACATGAGCACAATTAAGTGTCCTGGAATTCCTATTCTTCTGTATGTTATCCATAATTTGTTATGAGCCACACAGTCGAGTGTCTTTGCATGGTCAATAAAACACAGGTAAACATCTTTTATTCTCTGCTTTCAGGCAAGATCCATTTGACACTAGCAATGATATCCCTTATTCCATGTCTTCTTCTGAATTGGGCTTAAATTTCTGGCAGTTCCCTGTCAATGTAGGGCTGCAACCATTTTTAAATTATCATCTTCAGCAAAATTTAACTTGCATGTGATATTAATGACATTGTTTGATAATTTCCACAATCTGTTGGATCACCTTTTTTTGGGATGGGCACAGATATGGATCTCTTCCTGTTGTTTGATCTGGTAGCTGACTTCCAAATTTCTTGGCCTAGATAAGTGAGCACCTCCAGCACAGTATCCATTTGTTGAAACATCTTAGTTGGTATTTTGTCAAATCCTGGAGCCTAGTTTTTTGCCAACGCCCTCAGTGCAGCTTAGATTTATTCCTTCAGTACCATTGGTTTTTGATCATATGCTACCTCCTGAAATGGCTGAATTCTTTTTGGTACAGTGACTGTGTATTCCTTTTATCTTCTTTTGATAGTTATGTGTCATTCAAAATTTTGCCCACAGAATCCTTCAAAGTTGCACCTCAGGGCTTGAATTTTTTCTTCCATTCTTTTCACTTGAGAAATACCTAATGTGTTCTACCTTTTGGTTTTCTAACCCCAAGTCTATGCACATTCCATTATAATACTTTACTTTGTGTTCTCCAACGGCCGTTAGAAATCTTCCGTTTAACTCTTTTACTTTACCATTTCTTCCATTCCTTTAGCTACTCTCCATCCAACAGCAAGTTTCAGAGTCTTTTCTGACATCATTTTGGTCTTTTCTTTCTTTCCTGTCATTTTAATGACCTTTTGCTTTCTTTGTGTATAATACCTTTGGTGTCATCCCACAATTCTTCTAGTGTTTGGTCATTAGTATTCAATGTGTCAAATCTATTCTTGAGAAGGCTTCCTAATTCAGGTGGAATATACTCAGGATTGTACTTTAGCTCCCACTGACTTGTTTTAATTTTCTTCAGCTTCAACTTGAACTTACATATGAGCAATTTAATGGTCTGTTCCACAGTAGGCCCCTGCCTTGTCTCTTTCCACAGATGTAGTTGGTTCATTTCCTGTTTATTCTATCTGGAAAGGTCCACATATATACCTACTGTTTATGTTGTGGAAAAAAGATATTTGCAATGAATAAGTCCTTGGCCTAGCAAAATTCTATCATGTGATCTACTGCATTCTTTATATCACCAAGGTCATATTTTCTAACTACTAATCCTTCTTCTTTGTTTCCAGTTTTTGCATTCCAATCACAAGTAATTATAAATGTATCTTGACTGAATAATAAATTTCAGGCTGCAGAAGTTGGTAAAAATCTTCAACTTCTTCTTTTTTGGCATTAGTTGTTGGTGCATAAATTTGAATAATAGTAGTATTAACTGGTCTTCCTTGTAGGCATATGACTAGTTTCTTGTTACTGACAGTGTTTTACTTCAGGTGGGATCTTGAAATATTCTTTTTGATGAGGAATGTGACACCATTCCTCCTCAATTTGTCATTCTCAACACAGTATACCATATGATTGTGTGATTCATAATGGCCAAAACCAGTCCATTTCAGCTCACTAATGCCTAGGATCACCACACATCTGTAAGTTTGTTGTAGTGTGGGGGTTTGTATGTTGTTGTAATACTAGAAGCTATGTCACTGGTATTCAAATACCAGGAGGGTCACCCATGGTGGACAGGTTACAGCTGAGCTTCCAGACTAAGAAAGACAAGGAAGAAGGACCTGGTGGTCTACTTCTGAAAAAAAATCAGCCAGTGAAGACCTTAAGAATAGCAGCAGAACATGGTTTGATATAGTGCTGGAAGATAAGCCCCGCATGTTGGAAGGCACTGAAAAGACAACTTCAGAAGAACTGTTTCCTCGAAGTAGAGTTGACCTGAATGACTTGGCTGGAGTCAAGCTTTCAGTACTTCATTGGTTGACATGGAACAACTCAAAATGAGAAGAAACAGCTATAAACATACATTAATAAATGGAATGTGGAGAGTACGAAGTATAAATCTAGAAAAATTGAAAATAGTCAAAAATGAAATGGGATGCATAAACTTTGATATCTTAGGTATTAGTGAGCTGAAATGGACTGGTATAGGCCATTTTGAATAGGACAATCATATGGTCCACTCTGCTGTGAAGGACAAATCGAAGAGAAGTGATGTCATATTCCTCATCAAAAAGAACATTTCAAGGTCTATCCTGAAGGACAACTCTGTCAGTGATAGGATAATATCCATATGCCTACAAGGAAGACCAGTTAATATGACTATAATTCAAATTTATGCACCAAAAACTAAGGCCAAGATGAAGAAATTGAACATGTTTACCAACTTCTGCAGTCTGAAATTCATCAAACATGAAATCAAGATGCACTGATAATTTCTGGCTATTGGAGTGTTAAAGTTGGAAGCAAAGAAGAAGAGTTGGTGATTAGAAATTACGGCCTTGGAGAGAGAAATGGTGCTGGAGATTGCATGATAAAATTTTGCAAGATCAATAATTTCTTCATTGCAAAACCTGTCTTCAACAACAAATACAATGACTATACAAATGGACTTAGCCAGATGGAATACATAGGAATCAAATTGACTACATCTGTGGAAAGAGACGATGGAAAAGCTCAATATTGTCAGTCAAAACAAAGCCAGTGGCTAACTGTGAAACAGACCATCAATTGCATATACACAAGTTCAAATTGAAGTTGAAGGAAATTAGAACAAGTCCACAAGAGCCAAAGTACGACCTTGAGTATAGTCCCCCTGAATTTAGAGACCATCTCAAGAATAGATTGGGTGCATTAAACAGTAATAACCAAAGACCAGCTAAGTTGTGAAATGACACCAAGGACATCATACGTCAAAAAAGCAAGAGGTCATTAAAAAGACGGGAAAGAAAGAAAAGACCAAATGGATGTCAGAAGAGACTCCGAAACATGCCCTTGATCACTGAGTAGCTAAAGCAAAAGGATGAAATGATGAAGTAAAAGAGCTGAACAGAAGATTTCAAGGGAAGCTCAAGAACACAAAGTTTTATAATGAAATGTGCAAAGACATGAAGATAGAAACCAAAAGGGAAGAACACCCTCAACATTTCTCAAGCTGAAAGAACTGAAGAAAAAATTCAAGCCTCAAGTTGCAATAGTGAAGAATTCTATGGGGAAAATACTATATGATCCAGGAAGCATCAAAAGAAGATGGAATGGATACACAAAGTCACTGTACCAAAAAGAATTAGTCAACATTTAACCATTTTAAGGAGGTAGCATATGATCAAGAACCTATGGTAATGTAGGAAGAGATCCAAGCTTCACTGAAAACGTTGGCAAAAAACAAGGCTCCAGGAATTGATGGAATACCAGTTGAGATGTTTCATCAAAATGATTCAGCGCTGCAAATGCTCACTTGTCTGCCAAAAAATGTTGAAGACAACTACCTGGCCAACCGACTGGGAGAGAGTCATACTTGTACCCATTCCAAAGAAAGGTGATCCAACAGAATGTGGAAATTATGGAACAATATTAATATCACACACAAGTAAAATTTTGCTAAATTTCATTCAAAAATCATTGCAGCTGTACATAGACAAGGAATTCCCAGAAATTCAAGCCAGATTCAGAAGAGGACATGAAACAAGGGATAACATTGCTGATGTCAGATGGATCATGACTGAAAGTAGAGAATATCAGAAAAATGTTTACCTGTGTTTTGCTGACTATGAAAAGGCATTTGATTGTGTGGATCATAACATATTATGGATAACCTTGTGAACAAAGGGAGTTCTGGAACATTTAATTGTGCTCATGAGTAACCTGCACTTGGACCAAGAAGCAATCGTTTGAATAGAAAAAGGGAATACTGAGTGGTTTAAAGTCAGAAAAGGTGTGTGTCAGGGTTTTATCTTTTCATCATACTTATTCAATCTGTATGCTGAACAAATGATTCAAAAAGCTGGTCTATATGAAAAAGAACGCATCTTTAGGATTGTAGGAAGACTCATTAACAACCTGCGATATACAGATGACACTACTTTCTTGCTGAAACTGAAGGGAATTTGAAGCATTTACTGATGATGATCAAAGAAAGCCTTCAGTATGGATTACACCTCAATGTAAAGAAAACAGAAATCCTTATAACTGGACAAATAAACAACATCATGATAAACAGAGAAAAGACTGAAGTTATCAAGGATTTCATGTTACTTGGATCCATAATCAACACCGATGGAAGCAGCAGTCAAGAAATCAAGGGATGCATTGCATTGGCCAAATCTGCTGCAAAAACCTCTTTAAAGTGTTAAAAAGTAAAGTCACTTTAAGGACTAAGGTGTGCCTGACCCAAGCCGTGGTGTTTTCAATCGCGTCATATGCATGTGAAAGCCAGACAATGAATTAGGCAGACTGAAGAAGAATTGATGCCTTTCAATTATGGTGTTGGGGAAGAATACTGAATATACCATGGACTGTCAGAAGAATGAAGAAATCTGTCTTGGAAGAAATACAGCCAGAATGCTCATTAGAAGCAAGAATGTCGAGACTTCATCTCACATACTTTTGACATGTTATCAGAAGGGATCAGTCCCTGGAGAAGGACATCATGCTTGGTAATGCAGAGGGTCAGGGAAAAGGAAGAAGACCTTCAATGAGATAGATTGAGATAATGGCTTGAACAGTGGACCCAAGCATAACAAGGGCAGTGTTTCCTTCTGTTGTGCATGGGGTCACTATGAATTAGAACCTACTAGATGGCACCTAACAACAAGAACATATCATAGTATGATGAACGAAAATATTTCAGTCTACTTTTAATATCTCTTGAGAAAAAAAGGAAATATAGTAATTTCTCACCAAATTTATTGATACCATAGATATCATATACTGGTAGACTGTTATTCTGGTGTTCCCAATGGCTGTATCTCCTAGTTTTCATGCTCATGGGCAATAACTTCACACTTTGACAATGAACTTGTGTATGTGATGGCTTTGGGATAGGGCACTAGCAAGGGTAATGGAAACAGAGGCTTGGTAAGGCGTCTCACAATGGGACTTGTCCTCTGGAAGTGTTCTTTCTTGGAACATAGCTGTCATTTTATAAGGAAGATTAAGGTCACACAGAAAAACCACCACATGCAGCAGGACTGAGAGTTGTGGTAAATGGCCCCAGGTGAGTTCCCTGGTGTTGTGGTTTAAATTATGTCCCCCAAAAAATGTGTGTATCAGTTTGGCCTGGCCATGATTCCCAGAATTGTGTGGTTGGCCTCCATTTTGTGATCGTAATTTTATGTTAAAGAGGATTAGGGTGGGATTGTGACACCACTCTTACCCAGGTCACATCCCTGATCCAATGTAAAGGCAGTTTCCTTAGGGTGTGGCCTGCACCACCTTTTCCCTTACAAGAGATAAAAGGAAAGGGAAGCAAGCAGAGAATTGGGAACCTCATACCATCAAGAAAACAGTGCCGGGAGCAGAGCACATTCTTTGGACCTGAGGTTTCTGCACAGAGAAGCTCCTAGACCAAGGGAAGATTGATGACATGGACCTTCCTCCAGCACCAACAGAGAAAGTTTTTCCCTGGAGCTGATGCCCTGAATTTGGACTTGAAGCCTTACCTTGGAGTTGATGCCCTGAATTTGGACTTGTAGCCTACTGGACTGTGAGAGAATAAATTTCTTTGTGTTAAAGCCATCCACTTGTTGTATTCCTGTTACAGCAGCACTAGATGACTAAGACACCTGGTAACAGCCAACACCAACTTTCCAGCCAAGTGAGTGAGCCATATTGTAAGTGGATCCTCTAGCCCCAGTCAAGCTGTGCCAAATGAGTCTTTGTATTGCAGAACTGAACTATCCCCATCAAACTCATCCCACCTTTCAAAACCCTGAGTCATTAACTTTTAGGATGGGTTTTCTATATGCCAATAGATAACTGATACTATTATGAGTAAATCTGGAGTATGATCTTTGTAAATGAATCACTGTATATAAACAAATAGAATCAACACGTAAGAATCTTTAGCTACTCTTAAGACAAAGGAACATGAGCATTTGCTTCAGAAGGACATCAGTTCTTTTGATAGCATAGTCCTATCTTGCTTTGTTAGACAATTTTCTTAATTTTTCTTAGTTTTATTTCCATAATCTATAAAATAGAAAAAAAAAATCTAACAATTAACTTGCACGTAAATTGTGAGGATTAAATGAAACAACGTATGTGAAAATGAACATATCCCAATCTTTGGCGTATCCATATTAGTTTTTCAATAAATAGTAATTGATAGCTGATGTTGTTATTACTAGTAAAAGCAGTATTAGTAGTATATTATTATATCCAGAAAATATAATGTTGGAGCAGTGAATGCATCCACTGCTCCTTATAGGTTTTCTTGAATCCATGTCACAAAAGTTGTTTAATAATACTTAATATTAATAAAAATTACTTAATAATACTAAGAAGAGCAGAGATACTCTGCTTCTGTGGGGAAAATATTGTAAATTAAAATTTCTACTTTTTATTGTTGATCCATCCTTTTCAGATTTCCTCTGAACTTTCTTCCAATTTTCCACACCTAATCAATGTAGAAAATTTTAAATAAATTGGTCATTCATTGGGAGATGAATTTTATATTTTGTTTTCCATTGTGAAAGTTTCCTATCACTGGACATTATAGCTTCATTATATTCTCCACTTCTTATCAATCTCTTAAGTCACACCAGAATTTCCAATGCAGTAGAATATTATAGGTGCCTGTCTATATATTCTGACATCCTTAGTATGCAGTTATGCCAAAAATTGAGCATATTGTCAAAGACAAGTATTCTTTTTTCTCATATATTTTCATTTCTAAAATTAATTTATTTTCTTGGTTTTAAACTTGATATCCAGCTATGCCTAACTTCAATAATTGTCTATCATAGAAAAGATTACTAGAATCCATTTGAGTTACCTCTATCAGGTAACAAAAAATGAAGCAACTGTCAAAGCATACAATTTGTGGTAGTACATTATTAAGGAACAAACACATCATTTGATTGGAAATAGACAGCTTTGTCTCTAATTTGAAGAAATCATTGCTCACTTTCAAACTAGCCTTCATTTCCCCAAGCTCTACTAAATCTTTAAAATACCATGAAAATCTTCTACACCAGGTTCTTGCCTGTGGCAGACTTAATTAAAATAACAGCTGGATGTTTAAATGTTAAAAAAAGGCCAAGTCCAGTAGAAGTTAATGTTTCTCAAAATGCGCAAAATGAAATGATTAATAGGGTCATCGTCTGGTCTGTTGTTGTCTTGCTCCAATTTTGTTGTATAGAGATTATCTGTCTTGTAGTTGTGTGCTAAATCTGTAATCAAATTACGATTAAAATAAGTTAATATAATTAAATGATACACGTATTTAGGTTATTTTTAAATAATTATAAGAGCCCTGGTGGTGTGATGGTTAAGCACTCAACAGCTAACTGAAAGATTGGCATTTCAAATCCCCCAGCCACTCTGCAGGAGGACCTGGAAATCTACTTCTGTAAAAATTAAAGCCTAGAAAATCTTATAGGGCAGTTCTCCTCTTTAACTACATGGGGTCACCACGAGTCAAAAATTGACTCAATTATACGTAACAACAACAACAAAATAATTTTGAAATTGTAGTTTAAAGATGTATTAATAACCTCTCAAAAGCTCCCAAGAAAAAATCTATTTGGAGCAGTTCAACTATGTCATATGGAGTTCTTATGAGTTAAAATTGACTGGAGGGCACCTAAAAACGATGGGTATTGGGTACAGGGATGACATTACATGAGCTAAAGTGGGCTAATATAAAGGATTTCTTTTCCCGTGAGAACTATTGGAGGCCTTTTAAGATTATCTTGAAATTATCAAAAAAATAATGCTGAATGACTTTCAGCAAAGTTACTCTAGCAACAATCTGGAAGATGTACTGTTGTTGGAACCCTAGTGGCATAGTGTTTAAGAGTGGAAGCTGCTAACCAAAAGGTCAGCAGTTTGAATCTACCAGGTGCTCCT
Source organism: Dugong dugon (assembly GCA_030035585.1). Taxonomy (NCBI): domain Eukaryota; kingdom Metazoa; phylum Chordata; class Mammalia; order Sirenia; family Dugongidae; genus Dugong; species Dugong dugon. The sequence continues at coordinate 33,734,778 of CM057460.1, read as the reverse complement.
TGGAAACCCTATGGGACAGTTCTAGTCTGTCCTGAAGGGTTTCTATTAGTTGGAATCAACTCGACGGCAGCGGGTTTGGTTTTTTTTTTTTTTTTTTTTTACTGTTGTTAAGTGCCCTTGAGTCAGTACCTATTCATAATGACCTTATGTACAACAGAAAAAAACACTGCACGGTCCTGTGCCATCTTCACAATCATTGCTATGTTTGAGCCCATTGTTGCAGCCACTGTGTTATCCATGTCATTGAGGGTCTTCCACTTTTTCACTGTCCTTCTACTTTACCAAGCATGATGTCCTTTTCCATGGTCTGGTCTCTCCTGATAACATGTCTAAAGTACGTGAGACAAAGTCTCATCACCCTAGCCACTAAGGAGCATCTGGCTGTACTTCCTCCAAGACAGATTTGTTCATTCTTCTGGTAGTCTGTGGTATATTCAGTATTCTTCACAAACACCATAATTCAAAGGCATCAATACTGCCTTGATCTTCCTTACTCATTGCCCAGCTTTTGAATGCATACAAGGAGATTGAAATGGCCATGGCTTGGGTCAGGTGTACCTTAGTCCTCAAGGTGATGTCTTTGCTTTTTCACATTTTAAAGAGGTCTTTTGTAACAGATTTGCCCAATGCAATGCATCATTTGATTTCTTGAGTGTTGCTGCCATGGGTGTTGATTGTGGGCCCAAATAAAATGAAATCCTTGACAACTTCAGTATTTTCTCCATTTATCATGATGCTGCTTATTGGTCCAGTTGCGAGGATGTGTTTTCTTTATGTTGAGGTGTAATCCATGCTGAAGCCTTTGATCTTCATCAAGTCCTTCAAGTGCTTCTAGTCCACTTCCCTTTCAGGGAGGATGTATTAGTGGGATTAGAACTACAAAAATGCTTGTCATTTCAAGAAGTTGCTATTTAAGAGTTCTAATAAGTTGACTAAACATTCCTTCTGTTCACATTCTTGTGAAAAATTGTTAAAAACAGAAAGTGAGTTCCAACTTCTGCATTCCAATCACCAGTGATTATCAATGCATCTTGATTGCATGTTTGATCAATTTCTGACTACAGAAGTTGATAAGAATCTTAATTTCTCCACCATGATATTTGTGATTGGTCTGTAAATTTGAATAATAGTCATATTAATGGATCTTCCTTGTAGGTATATAGATATTACCCTACAACTGACAGCGTTGTACTTCAGGATAGATCTTGAAATGTTCTTTTTGACAATGAATATGATGCTGTTCATTTTCAATTTGTCCTTGCTCGCACAGTAGACCAAAAAACTGTCCATTTGGGCTCAAAATGCCTAGAATATCTGTCTTCAAATGTTCCATTTCATTTTTGACAATTTTCCTAGATTCATAATTTGTACATTCCATATCCTGATTATTAATGGATGTTTGCATCTGTTTTTTTCTCATTTTGGGTTGTGCCATATCAGCAAATCAAGGTCCCCAAAACTTGACTCCATTCACATCATTGACTCTACTTGAGGAGGCAGCTCTTCCCAGTTATATTTTAAATGCCTTCCAACCTGAGGGGATCACCTTCCAGCACTATATCAACGTTCAGCTGCTATTCATGAGGTTTTCAGTGGCCATCTTTTCAGAAATAGATCATCAGGTCTTTCTTCTTAGTCTGTCTTAGTCTGAAAGCTCCTTTAAATCTTGTCTTCCATGGGTGACACTGCTGGTACTTGAAATACTGGTAGCATAGCTTTCAGCAAAACACAAGCCACTACAGTATGACTTATTGACAGACTGTGGTGGAATGATTAATGGTACCTGTAATATACACAAAGACATACTTGTTACTCTTGTATATACCTTTTTTTACTTGATATTTCTTGAAAATTTTTCCACAATTCTTTAGATAATATCCCTTACAGGATGTAGAATTTATTGTCCTCTTTGAGGTTTTTACCTTTGTGTATAATATTGAAATAGAATATATGCAGAGTCAGCACATCACTGTTAGACTTTGCGTACTCATTAAAGAATGAATATCTTTCCTTTTTCTGTGTGAGATTGTTTAAATAATATTATAACCATTGTCCTCAATCTTGATTTTCTGTCTATCATGTTTTCAAAATTTACAAAACAAGTATTTTTTTCCCAAATAAATTATCTTGAAAACGATTAGAGTTCTGCTTAGCAATAATTTGTTGAACAGTTAGGATGGTTCCAGTAGGCATCCAAAATAAAACACCAGATGATTTCCAGTGGAAGAAAAGGCACTAGAACTACCTGATAGGGAATTAAACTCTCTAACACTCAGAATTATCCAAGAGTTGAAGCAAAAAGCATACCAAAATGAGGAAAAAATAGACAAATTCATGGAAAAGGCAGACAAATTCATGGAAGAATTCAGGAAAATAATGCAGGAACAAAATGCCAAAATAAATTCACAACTAAAAATTATACAAAAACAACAATTAGAAATCCAAAAGATAAACAAGAAGATTTCAGAAATGGACAGTGTCATAGAAGGGCTGAGGAGTAGATGTGAAACAGTGGAAGACAGGATCAGTGGAATTGAAGACAAACACATGGATACAACTCTGTTTGAGGCAAACTCAGAAAAAAAAAAAAAAAAGTAAAATGAAGAGACCCTGAGAGTTATGTGGGATACAATCAAAAGCAAAAATTTGTGAGTGATTGGAGTTCCAGAACAGAGGGAGAAAACAGAAAACACAGAGAGGATCACTGAAGAACTGCTGACAGAAAACTTCCCCAATATCATGAAAGATGAAAAGCTGGCCATCCAAGAAGCTCAACGAACCCCATATAGGATAGACCCCAAAAGAAAATCACCAAGGCATGTCATAATCACACTCACCAAAACCAAAGACAAACAAAGAATCCTGAGAGCAGCTCATGAAAAACAAGAAGTCACATACAGAGGAGAAACAATAAGACTAAGCTCAGATTATTCTGCAGAAACCATGCCGGCAAGAAGGCAACCAGATGACATATATAAAACCTTGAAAGAAAAAAATTGCCAGCCAAGAATAATATATCCTGCAAAACTCTCCTTCAAATATGATGGTGAAAATAGAACATTTCCAGATAAACAGAAATTAAGGGACTACGTAAAAACCAAACCAAACTTAGAATTATTAAAGGGAGTTCTTCAATCTGAGAACAAACAACTTCAGCTCATAGGCAGAGTCTAGGATGCAGGATCATACCAGCCAGATATCAGTCTAGGAAATGAACTCTCAAGGACTATCCAAAACCAGAAGAGATACAACAGGGAATCAGAGCAGTTAATCAGTAAATGACAAAGTCTTAGGCTGGGTTCTCTAGAGAAGCAAAACCAGTAAAGTGTATATATATATATATATGTGTATATATATATATATATATATATATATATATATTTATATGTATAAATTATATCAAGGAAACAGCTCACGAGACTTTAGAGGCTAGAACATCCCAAGTCCATGGATAAAGGTAGAGGCCTCTCCCAAGTCACACAGCTGCAGAAGCTGGCAAGCCCAAGATGGGCAGATAGGAGAGCAGGGCTCCCGCTCACAGGCTGTGCAGATTGACAAATCCCAGATTCGGCAGATAAGCTGACAGCTCAAGTCCCAAGAACGGGAGATGAGACAACATGAAGCAGCAGCTGGATCCAGAGAGAGCAAAAAGCCAGAAAGTGTGCTTATATGCAGATGCAGGCCACACCCCCAAGGAGACTCCCTTTCATCTGATTGGCTACTCACAGTATATTCAATCATGGGAGTGATTACATTAAAACACGAGAATCATGGCCCAGCCAAGTTGACACACAATCTTAACCATCACAGACAACAACATCAGAACAATAAAAGAGGGAATAAAAGGCATAGGTATAGAACCTTCTAATGGAGAGGAAGGCAAGGTAATACCAAGTAATAATAGGCTGCTTCAAACTTAGAAAGATAAGGATAAAATTCATGGTAACCACAAAGAAAGTTAACAAACATACTCATAAAAATAAAGAGGAAATACATAAAGTCTTAGCAAAAACAAAACCTATAAAAACAAAAGAAATGAAAAATCCACAAACAAAAGTAATTCTGCACAGGAGAGTAAGAAGAACAAAGAAAATGTCAGCACCACAAAAAAAAGCACTACAAAATGACAGCAACAAACTCACATCTATCAATAATTACACTGAATGTAAATGAACTCAATGCACCCATAAAGAGACAGAGAGTGACAGAATGGATAAGAAAACAGGATCCATCAATATGCTGTCTACAAGATACACACCTTAGAAATAAACTGTGAAATTATTAAAAGTCAATGGTTGGAAAAAAATATACCAAGTTAACAACTACCAAAAAGGAGCAGGAGTGGACCTCTATTGCTAAAACCCATGAAAAAGTTCACACACAAAATATAACAATCTTTGTTGGTTACCAGGGATGGGGTGGGGGGGAATACTAAGTAGCCAATAGATAAGGTGTATCTTGGGGAAACCAGCACAACTGGTACAAGGAAAGGTCATGGAAGCTCCATAGATACAGCCAAACTCCCTGAGGGACTGAACTGCTGGGTGGAAGGCTGTGAGGACCATGGTCTCTGGGAACATCTAGCTCATTTGGCATAACACAGTTTATAAAGACAATGTTCTATATCATACCTTGGTTAGTATCAGCTGGGGTCTTAAAATCCTGTGAGCAGCCATCTAAGATACTCCACTGGTCTCATCCCTTCAGGAGCAAGGGAGAATGAAGAGAACAGGATACAAGGAAAAGATTAGTCTGAAAGACTAATGGACCACAGCTGCCAGGGCCTCCACCAGACTGAGTTCAGTGCAGCTAGGTGGTGCCCGGCTACCACCACTGACTGCTCTGACCAGGATCACAACAGAGGGTTCTGGACAGAGCTGGAGAAGGATGTAGAACAAAATTCTAACTCACACACACACACAAAAAAGACCAGATTTACTGGCCTAAGGGAGACTGGAGAAACCCTGAGAGTATGGCCCCCAGACACCCTTTTAGCTCAGTGGTGAAGTCATTTCCGAGGTTCACCGTTCAGCTGGGGAGTGGACAGCCCCATAAAACCAAATGGGACTAATGAGGCACAGCAGTCCAGGGACAAGGGCCAGAAGGCAGAAGGGGACAGGAAAGCTGGTGATAGGGAACCCAAGGTTGAGTAAGGATAGTGTTGATGTGTTGTGAGGTTCTTAACCATTGTCATAGGACATCATGTGTATTAACTGTTAAATGAGAAACTATTTTGTTCTGTAAGCCTTCATTTTAAAGTGAGAATAGCAGCACAACTGGAAGAGTGTAATCGATGTCACTGAACTGTGCATGTAGAAATTTTTGAAATGGTGAATCTTTGGCTATGTATATTTTCACCAAAAAAAAAAAGGTCGAGAGGTGGGAGGGTTGACATGTTGTGGGGTTGTTGACCAATGTCATAAAACAATATGTGTACTCTGTTTCATAAGAAACTATTTGTTCTGTAAGCCTTCACCTGAAGTACAATTAAAAAAATAAATAAATAAAAGAGTTCAATTGCATAATAGATCATTTAACTTATTCTTATCATCCTGGAAAACTCTCATGAAAATTTACTTAATTTATCATTAAAAAAAACTGACAAGAATAAAAGAATGTATTTAATATAGCAGTTCAAACTAGTTAATTAATTCAAAGCATATGTTCCAGGTGAGTAGTATCATTTTTCAAAACATTTTTCCACAAAAATATATTCCACACCAAGGAAAATCAGGGAAGAGAAAGGACCCATTCCCCCCAGAGATAAGCCAAGAAAATTTAACATGATGTTATACAAAGCCTGAGATAAAAGAACAGCATTTATAAAATCTGCCGCTAAATGAAGCTTGAGGAGCTCTGGTGGTGCAGTGGTTAAGAGCTCAGTGTTAACCAAAATTTGTCAGCAGTTTGAGTCTACCAGCTGCTCCTTGGAAACCCTATGTGGCAGTTCTACTCTGTCCTGTAGGGTCACTATGAGTCAGAATCAACTTGATGGCAAAGGGCTTTTATTTTTTTTAATTGAAATTTTAAGAGAGGAAGGAAAATATTTGGCATACTCAGCTTAGATTTCTTTCTAAGCTTATAGTTCATTAGATAACCCTCATAATTTATATAAAATTATTCTTAGGTGTAATGTGTGGCCAAGAAAGTAGGGCCTTTATCTTTCCTTCTGCAGCAAATAACACAATATTTAATCTATAGTAGATGTTCAATAACTTATCAGTTTACTGACTGGATACACACTTCTTAAATGCCTAATCGAAAAGTTGAAGGAAGGCTCTCCATCTATTGAAAAAAAAAATCTTTACTTACAAGCATTTTTTATATTTTAGTGTTATTATTAATGTTACCCAAACAGCCATACTCATACAGATTTTGTGGCTTTATTACATTATCTCATTCATGTAACTAATTTTATTAATCTTAATATAATAGCTCTGCAATGAAAATAATGTTTGCATATAAAACTGGTTATGTAATTTTTAAATACCAATGCTATTTATGTCCACTTATAGATTGAGAAACTAATGTTTTAATTCCAAAATTAGTACTCATTTTACTGATACAATGGTGGAAAAATAAAAGCATATTGCACAATACGTTTTTTATTTATTCTTTTATGTATTTCTTAAGTATACATGTATAAGGTATACGTGAAACTTCTATCTTCTTCTATATTCAATGTCCTTTGGTAAATATACATAACATTTTTAGAATAAGCATGATGTTAGACCATCTAATGTGTATTACTGATCAGAAAGTCACTAAAAAATGAGATCCAGAGAATTTATGTTATTTCCTTGAGTTTATTCTGCTATTTAGAAACATATACTATTAAAAAGAACATCCTTTAAAATCAATCAACGCAATCCACCACATAAATAAAAGGAAAGAAAGAATCACATGATCATCTCAATTGACACAGAAAAGGCATTCGACAAAGTCCAACACCCATTCCTGATAAAAACTCTCAATAAAATAGATACAGAAGGGAAATTTCTCAACATATTAAAGTGCATCTGTGCAAAATCAACAGCCAACATCATTCTTAATGGAGAGAGGCTTAAAAGATTGGATGCCCTTTATCTCCATTCCTATTTAACATTGTGCTGGAAGTCCTAGCTAGAGAAATAAGGCAAGAAAAAGAAATAAAGGGCATCCAAATTGTTAATGAAGAAGTTAAACTGTCCCTATTTGCAGATGATATGATACTAAACATTGAAAACCCTAAAGACTCCACAAGAAAACTACTGGAACAAATACAAAGATTCAGCAGAGTAGCAGGATACAAGATAAACTTACAAAAATTGATTGGATTCTTATATACCAATAAAGAGAACAATGAAAAGCAATTCAGGAGAAAAATACCATTTATAATAGCCCCTAAAACAATTTAATACTTAGGAATAAATTTAACCAAGGATGTAAAAGACCTATACAAAGAAAACTACAAAACACTACTGCAAGAAACCCAAAGGGATCTACATGAATGGAAAAACATCCCCTGCTCATGGATAGGTAGACACAACATAGTGAAAACGACAATTCTACCCAAAGCAATTTGAAGATACAAAGTAATTCCAATCCAAATACCAACAACATTCTTTAAAGAGATGGAAAAACTAATCACTAACTTTATATGGAAAGGGAAGAATCCCCCGGATAAGTAAAGCTCTACTGAAGAAGAATAAAGTAGGAGGACTTGCACTAACTGACTTCAAAACCTACCATAGAGCTACGGTAGTCAAAACAACCTGGTACTGGTACAATGACAGATACATTGACCAATGGAACAGAATTGAGAACCCAGATGTAAATCCATCCACCTATGGTTACCTGATCTTCGACAAGGGTCTAAAATTCATTAAATGGGGAAAAGACAGTCTTTTTAACAAAAGTGTTGGCAGAACTGGATGTCCAGCTGCAAAAAAATGAAATAGGACCCATACCTCATACCATACACAAAAACTAATTCAAAATGGATCAAAGACCTAAATATAAAGCCAAAACCTATAAAGTTCATAGAATAAAAAATAGGATCAATGCTAGAGGACCTAATCCACACTGTTAACAGGATACAGACCATAACCAACAACACACAAACCCCAGAAGATAAGCTAGATTATGGGGATCTTGTAAAAATTAAACACTTATGCTCCTCAAAAGACTTAACCAAAAGACTACAAAGGAACCTAAAGACAGAAAAAAAATTTGGACATCACAAGTCAGAAAAAGGTCTAATCTCCAAAATCTGCAAGAAAATCTAACACCTCTACAACAAAAAGACAAACAATCCAATTGAAAAATGGGCAAAGGAGATGAACAGACACTTCACCAAAGAAGACATGCAAGCAGCCAACAGACACATGAGGAAGTGCTCACTAGCACTAGCCATTAGAGAAATGCAAACTAAAACCACAATGAGGTATCATCTCACACCAGCCTTACTGGCATGAATCAAAAACACTGGAAATAACAAATGTTGGAGAGGCTGTGGGGAGATTGGACTTTTTTTTTTTCTATACAAAAATTTATACATACATTGTTACGTGACTCTAATTGCTCTCCCCATACTGTGACAGCACACTCCTCCTTTCCACCCCTGATTTCCTGTTTCCATTCAACCAGCTCCTGACCCTCTCTGCCTTCCATCTCACCTCCAGACAGAAGCTGCCCGTTTAGTCTCCTGTATCTACCTGAGCCAACAGTCACACTCCTCACAAGTATCACCCCATGGCCCACAGTCCAGTCCAGTCCCTGTTTGAAGAGTTGGCCTCGGAAATTGCTTTATTTCTGGGCTGATAGAGAATCCAGGGGCCATGCTTTCTGGAGTTCCTCCAGTCTCAGTCAGACCATTAAGTCTAGTCTTCTTACTAGAATTTGAGTTCTGCTCCCCATCAAGTTGATTTTCTTCATATTATGTGTTTACTTGAACCAGAAATTGAAAATTGACTTCATAGAAATGTCTTCTGCTTCACTAAACTCTATGTTTTTAACTTATAGTTCTTGGGACCCAGTGCAGAACAGGGAGCGAGCGGGGAGGTAAATGGGAGAGAGGTTTCTCCCTAAGAGGGAAATATTAATGAATTTCCACTAGTATACCTGTGCTATTTATTCCAAATAATAAATATTATTAGGTAATTTCTCCATATACAGATGTCTCATTAGTCATAGTATATATATAAAATGCCTTGTTGTATAGAAACCAACAGCATTTCTTATTATTTCTCATTTTAATATTACTGCTATTCATTTACTCCTTAAGACTTCTGATGGATTTATTTTTAGTGATTAATACACAACATTCCATTTACAGTATAACTTCAATATTTTTGTTTGCATGGAAATATATCTAATACCTAATCAAGGATTCCAATTATCTTGAAACTCTATCGGCTTTTACATAAAATATAAGCTTGCGCTCCACAAGGGTTGAGCTGTGTCATGTTTTCAAAATTATTTCTAATCTCCATGCATCTTGTATTCTCTCTAACAGAAATCCAAGAAGCCTATCCTTTGTAAAATTCTGATTGAAGTCATATCTATCTTAGAAGATTTACTATGTTAAAATATGCTAACGGTTTGGAAACTTCTGCTCAAAGTATCTATCAAAATGCAAAATATTACTGTCATTGTTCTCAAAAGGTAAATAGCAATCATTCATGGGCTTTGTACACTGCCCTCCAGTCACTGTGATCTGATCTGCTCCTTGAAGCTAGTTTTCAATTAATTAAATACTCTTATCTCTCTTTCCAAGTTAATCTTGTGTGGCATCGAAGCTTTTATTTTATCTTCTTTGCACAGTTTCCTTCAGGCTGTACAAATCTGAAGAAACTTTAAAGGAATCACAGACCCGCAGTCGTCCTTTCATGCTCAACAAGTTGTTTTTCAAAAAAACACTCTGTAAGTCACTAACTTCTCTTTAGACAGAGACTTCATTTACTTCAAGAAATGAAAATAATTTTAAGTAACTATTTTTCTGCCCTCTAAAAACTATTCTTATAATTAAATAATCAACCAAGACTTGTATGTCATAGGCCAAGGCCCTCATACAGAATGAAGTTGTGGGAAGAGAAGAAAGAGAGTGGAGGACTTCAACTTTTGGCCATGAATCTTGATTTTTTCATGACATAATACAATAACACACTGAAATAGGAAAACTATATTCTATGTGATGCACGTCAGATAATTGAAACACTAGCTCATATTTATACTAGTATAAATTGTGCTATTTATCTAGTTGATTCTTATCAGAAATACATAATGAATTGAAAATAAAATAGTCCCCAGAGGATGACCTTTTACTTTCACAAAATCAAGCACTCTACCATATAAATCTTGTAGAATTTATAATTTAACCCAACAAGCACAGAAGTTATAGTCTCAATTTGGCTACCATTGTGTATCTTAATAAGTTTAGTGAGCATTACTTCTTGAATATAAAAAGTTTCCTAACAGGATGTGTGTTTTGCCTGTGTCTCTGGCAATCATTTTGTTCTAGCTGAGGTCCTGCCAATAGCAGCATTTAGTAAACCGTATTACCAGATTCTAACTTCAGGAACCACATCACCAGCGCTCTGTGTAGTAGGCAGAACATATTCAAAAGAGTATTTTAGCTGTATAGTGATGGACAGTAAGAACCATTATTTTATCTTCTGTATTAAAAAAGAATAGCTAAACACAGCAAGCCTGATCAATTTTGCGATAAAGAGAATGCATTAGCTAAGTATTAGCTATACAAATAATTTGTATTAGAGAGACGATATATGTAACATATATATGGGCTCTTCCATTTACACATACAGTGAACAGAAAATAATGATTCAGAATTTGGCTACCTACTTCAGATAACTCATGTATTTATTAAATAACAAATAAATTGCAGCAAATTCCAAAATATACAAATTGTATATGACAAATTCTCTGATTGCAATATGATAGTGAGGAATAAAACTAGCTATCTAGAAAGATAATTTAAAAAAACAAAACTTGAAACTTATCTCATTAATAAATTAAAAAAAAATTTAATTTGCAGAATGCTGAGAACAGAACAGAAATTATTTTAAAAAAACAAAAGCCAAACCTGTTGTTGTTGAGTTGATTCTGACTAATAGCGACCCTGTAAGACAGAGTAGAACTGCCCCATAGGGTTTCTAAGGGGTGTCTGGTGGATTTCAGCTGCCAACCTTTTTGGTTAGTAGCCGTAGCTCTTAACCTACTAGGACACCAGGGTTTCCATGATAGTACTACATAAAAATAATGAGAGGTAATCACAGCTATAGAAGCAGTTGTTCTCCTTATACGATTTCATTACTATAAAACAAGTAGTATTAACTTTATAAAAGCTAGATAATTTAAGAAAAACATAAAACTTTTGAGATTTTCATATCTCTAGATATGTTTTAAAAAATATAGGGTCTCATTTAACATTATTTTTATTTGTTACAAAACTTAATATTACTCTGAAAGTTTTTCTTTATTAAAATTGAACATGCTTTTTCGTGAAAGAGCTAAAAATTTTACTGTTTTCAAAAATAAAGTAGTAACTAACTCAGTTCTGATGAATATTGAATGCATGTGGATTATAGTTGGTGTTGTTGTCATCTAGTTGACAACAATTCAGGGAGACCCTATGTATAACAGAACAAAACATTGCCAATTCTGCACTATCTTCATGATTATTGTTATGTTTGAGTCCATTATGGAAGCTGTCGTGTCAATTTATATCATTAAAGGTCCCCTTCATGTTTGTTGGGGCCCTCTACCTAGCATGATGTTCTTTTCTAGAAAATTGTCTTTCCTGATGATGTGCCCAAAGTAAGCAAGCTGAAATCACACCACCTTCAATTCTAAGGAATATTCTAGTTGTACTTCATGTAAGACTTATTTGTTCATTTTTCTGGTCATCCAGGCTATAGTCAACATTCTTCACCAACATCACAGTTTGAATTCATCAATTCTTCTTCTGACTTAATTTTTCATTATCCAGCTTTCGCATGCATATGAGATTGACAAAAAACCATGGCTTGGATCAGATGCATAGTAAGTGACATATTTGCTTTTTTAAAAATTTAAAGAGCTCTTTTGCAGAAGATTACAATGTCTAATTTCCCATGTAATTTATTGTGCATAAAACCTAGTATTATGGAGTGGGAATCGTAGATGAGGCAGAAGAGTATAGTACAAAATTTACAAAATTTTACATCAGTCAGAAGTTTTTTGTTGTTGTTGATAGGTGCCTTTGAGTTGGCTTGACTCATAGTGACACTACGTACAACAGGATGAAACAGTGCCTGGTCCTGAGCAATATTCACAATCATTGTTATGCTTGAGCCCACTGTTGCAGCCCCTGTGTCAATCCATCTGGTCAAGGGTCTTTCTCTTTTTTGCTGACCCTGTACCATACCAAGCATGAGGTACTTCTCCAGGGAAAAGTCTTTCCTGATAACATGTCCAAAGTATATAAAAGGAAGTCTGGCCATCCTTGCTTCTAATGAGCATTCTGGCTGTACTACTTCCAAGACAGATTTGTTCATTTTCTGGCAGTCCATAGTATATTCAATATTCTTTGTCAACACCATAATTCAAAGGCATCAATTCTTCTTTGGGCTTCCTTATTCTTTGTCCAGGTTTTGCAAGCATATGAGGTGATTGAAAAGACCATGGCAGTAATGGACTTATATATAGCAACAATAGTGAGGATGGTGTAGGACCAGAAGGAGTGTATTTCTCTTGTGCATAGGGTTGCTATGAGTTGGAACTGGCTCGATTGTACCTAACAACAACAAAATACATCTTTCAGCTTTGGCATTAAAAATTCCATGGATTGGGGTCAGTTTCATCTTAGTCCTCAAAGTGACATTTTTGCTTTTTAACACTTTAAAGAAGTTTTTCATAGAAGATTTGCCCAATACAGTACATTGTTTGATTTCTTGACTGTTGTTTCCATGGGGTTTGATTGTGGATTCAAGTAAAATGAAATCCTTGACAACTTCAATATTTTCTCCGTTTATCATGATGTTGCTTATTGGTCCAGTTGTGAAGATTTTTCTTTTCTTTATGTTGAGGTATGATTCATTCTGGGGGCTGTAGTCTTTGATATTCATCAGTAAATGCATCAAATCCTCTTCACTTTCAGCAAGCAAGGTTGTGTCATCTACGTATCATAGGTTGTTAATCAGTCTTCCTCTATCCTGATGCTGCCTTCTTCTTCATATGGTCTATGAATGAGGAATACCAACGAAGAATTGATGCATTTGAATTATGGTGTTGGCAAAGAATATTGAACAAATCTGTCTCAGAAGTACAATCAGAATGTTCCTTAGAAGGGAGAATGGTGAGACTTCGTCTTATGTACTTTGGACATGTTATCAGGAGAGACCAGTCTCTGGAGAAGGACATCATGTTTGGTAAAGAAGAGGGTCAGCAAAAAAGAGGAAGACCCTCATGAGATGGACTGGCACAGTGACTGCAACAATAGGCTCAAATATAACAATGACTGTGAAGATATTGCAGGGCCAGGCAGTGCTCCTCCTGTTGTAGATAGAGTCACTATATGTCAGAACCGACTTAACAGCACATAACAACAGCAACAACAAAAGATATTTTATGGAGTATATCACTTCATATATTCATGAACTAAAAAATATGTAATATTTAAAGTATTTATGTAATGAATAGCTTGCACAGTGAAAACTATCAGAGTGAATGGTTTTTGTAACTTGTGACCCTATAGGCATGAAAGAAATACAATATCTGCCTAAGCATCTATAAGAGTCATGCTCTGGAGTATAATGTGCTAAGATGCTCTCTGAAATTATGTTCACATAATCCCATGAACCTCCTAGGAAAAAAATGTATTTACACCTATTGTTTTACAGTATATCATGAAGTTGTCCTGTGTAATTCTATTTTTAACTTATAATATTTTGATTATAAAAGACACTAAATAAATTATTTTGACTTACCATTAATTTATTTATTCACTAGAGTTAAAGCAGTACATAACTAGGAAACAATACAAAAGCTGAATTAAATCGTTGGCTGTTTATCTATTTATATATCTATCATCTCTCTGTAAATCAAGAATATTTTTATTTGCCTAATAATAAAAGAAAATATCTACATTATCCATAATTCATCTCGAGCTTTTTTTTTTATTTTAATGTTTTGTTGTCTGAACAAATATCTCTTTTATTTGTATTTTTTTTTCATATACTCCAACTTGTGAATTTCTACTCATAAAATTATTGTGGCTTAAAAATGTACTTGGCTTCATGTTATTTTCCAAGTTAATCCCCTTGGTTATCTGTATTTCAATATGTACAGATAAACAAGGACATAGAGAATTTCTCTCAGTCCTTAGATGTGACATTAGGGGCATCTGTGTTCAATAACAGGAGAGAATCAGAAAGAATGACAAATCATTCATACTTGGTGACAGCTTTTGTGGTTCAGTATGCAAAGCCAGTTCTGACAACACTAGTCCACTGTTCCTGACAACTCCAGTTCACTTATCTGAACTTAAGGTCAGTTATTGTCCATATCACCTTATTTGATACCTTATATGGCCTGATATTGTAATTAAACTTTCTTTGATAAATGAGAAAATGAGAGTAATTATAAGGTATTTTAGCAATGTGAGTGGAGATTTCCTCCCTATTGTTTAGTTTAGTTTCAGTTAGTTTTTTTTAATTGTGGTAAATTTATGTATATATACATATATATATATAAACTTTTGCTATCTCAACATTCTTCTTGTGTACATTATTGTACTTTATTATCTCTCAGTGACGTTAATTATGTTCATCATGTTTTGGTGTCCAAAAATGTACTTATCAGTAATTCCTAATAAAAAATATGCTCAACTTCATGTTACTTTTTTGGTAATATGGTAATCCAGAATGAAGATTTGGTTCTTGTCTTAGTTATCTAGTGCTGCTGTAACAGAAATAACACAAGTGGATGGCTTTGACAAACAGAAGTTTATTCTCTCACAATCTAGTAGGCTAGAAGTCCAAATTCAGGACATCAGCTCCAGGGGAAGGCTTTCTCTGTTGGCTCTGGAAAAAGGTACTGGACTAGGAGCTTCTCTGCTCAGGAAGTCCAGATCCAAAGGACATGCTCTGCCCCTGGCACTGCTTTCTTGGTAGTATGAGGTCTGCAACTCTCTGCTCACTTCCCTTTTCTTTTATCTCTTGTAAGATAAAAGGTGGTGCAGGCCACACCCCAGGAAACTCCCTTTACATTGGATCAGGGATGTGACCTGAGCAAGGGTGTTGCATCCACCCTATCCTCTTTAACATAATCTAATCTTGCCTTGTTAACCACAGGCAGAGATTAGAATTTTCAACACATAGGAAAATCACACCAAATGACAAAATGGTGGACAATCACACAATACTGGGAATCGTGTCCTAGCCAAATTATTACATATTTTGGGGGGACACAATTCAATCCATGACAGTTCTGATGACAAAATCTTCTAAATAAACCATAAGCAGATGTTAGAAGGGCTGAGGTCGTTGAGGAATCTCTTTGGGCCACTAGATCATATCTTTAACTCTCACCAAGATGTGAAACATAGCCCAGCTTATTCAGTACAATACCTGTGCAGAGCACCAGTCATGCTTCCTACCACAACAACCTGATTAGGATAAAGATAAACGACTGAGTAATCTAACTTTTAGCTCCCTTAATCACATGCTATATTACAATGAATAGGCAGAGGTTTAAATACAGAGAGGCATTCATCATTGTTTTGAGAGTTGGAATATAAGCAGTGTCCACTCGGATGCTGTAAAAGTTTTTCAACAGAAATAGGCTGTGTGTGACATTTATCACAGGAAGACAGAATACTTTTGCCTCACCGAGGACACAAGGTCACAGAGTTTCCTAGAGCATCCAAACATATCTGCATTAATTCATTCCTTTCTTTATGAAGCCTAGGAAAATGTTTGGCTTTGGTGGGAAGAGTAGCTGTCATATCCCTCTAGAGTGTATATGTTTCTGGAATGATCCTGAGTTCCTCACAGTAAAGGACTACTACTTTACAATTTATTCGTGAAAATTCCTTGGGCACATCTATTACCATCATCATCTGCATCATTATAGGTGTAAGTATGTTGTTTCTCTGGATAGATTTTCATCTCCTTGAGACGTGTCAGGTCTTATAGTTTACTTGAACCCTTATAACATTGAAACCATATAGGTTTTTACTGAGAAGACTTAATAAGATGATTTATTTGTTTGTTTGTTTGTTTATTATTTATTTTATTTTCAGGGAATATCTCTACTCTGATGATCTGCTTGAGAGAGAAGTTAGGAGGAAGGACACCAGCAGAATGATAAGATTATGGTGTTAATGTAAGGCTTACAATAAAGTCATGCCCTTGAACATGCTCAGGATATATATGTATGATCACTCTGTTTTTAGAATGAGTGATGTAATAAGGGCCTGATTAAATTGCACACACCTGCTGTATCATAAAAAATATTCATTAGTGGAATATTCTCTATCCCCCCTCCCCCTGTTACACTGACAAAAAAATTAATGATATATTGGGTACACAGTGTTAGAATGCAATGCCTATTATAGAGACTAAAACCTTTTTTTAAACTTCCAGACTACAGGTATTCCCTGACTTATGACAGAGTTCTGAGGACTGGTTGTCACTCGGTTCTGACATAAGTCGAATACCTCATTTTTTTTTAGTTTTCATTATTATTACATTTTATTGTCAGTATCTTTATAAAGCCAATCTTTATTTGTCTTTGGGGGTTGGAAACATTACATATAAATTACAGTTACATTTTAATGCATACACATATACATAAAAAATACACAAATCCTAAAAATTTATTCCGATGATGAGGAAGAGTTGGACTACTTTGGCATTTTGCCAGCTGTGGTAGTAAGTTCACTTGTGGAAGGCTTTGGATCATCTGGATTGTCCCTGGGGATGGGGCTGGCATTTCTAGTCAAAAAATTAGCGACAGTTGTCTGTGCAGTCCTCTTCTTGTTTTCTTCATGTATTTCCTAGTACCATCAGACTGCTTCCCAAATCTGTCTATAAACTTTAGCAAAGCAAACAGTATTTGGTTCTGTCAGGAACTGAATTGTGTCCCCCCAAAATATGTGTCAACTTGGTTAGGCCATGATTCCCAGTATTGTGTGTTTGTCCTCCATTTTGTGATTTTTCTATGTGTTATAACTCATAATCTCTGCCTGTGGTTAAAGAAGATTAGGGTGGGATGTAACATCCTTGCTCAGGTCACATAGCTGATCCAATGTAAAGGGAGTTTCCCTGTGGTGTGGCCTGCACCACCTTTTATCTTACAAGAGGTAAAAGGAAAAGGACGCAAGCAGAGAGTTGAGGACCTCATACCACCAAGAAAGCAGTGCCAGGAGTACAGCATGTCCTTTGGACCCAGGGTTCTTGCACAGAGAAGCTCCTAGTCCAGGGGACAACTGATGACAAGGATCTTCCTACAGAGTCAAAAGAGAGAGAAAGCCTTCCGCTGAAACACCCTGAATTTGGACTTCTAGCCTACTAGATATTGAGAAAAATAAATTTATCTTTGTTAAAGCCATCCACTTGTGGTATTTCTGTTATAGCAGCCCTAGACAACTAAGACAGGGTCCATATTTTCGATCAACGGAAGTCCCTGATTTAGTTTAGAAGAAACTTCAGGTAATTCATTCATTGTAAATTTTTTTGACAACTTCTGTCCTTCTTTGTCCTCATTATTTCTTTCTTCTTCAGCATTTCTTTCCTCTTCAAAATCCATTAAGTCCAGGTCTGTCAATTCTTCTTTGTGATCTATGAGCTGTTCCACAGCATCGATAAGATGTATTAAAATAAAAACAAGAAAAGCTGGTCATAAGTCTGGTTTGTCCTAATTTGAGTATGTCATAAGCCAGAGTCTATTTGTACTTTTAGTCAGTACAGGTATTGTCTCAGGCTGGGTTCTCTAGAGAAACAAAACTGGTAAAGCATATAAATATATATACATAGAGAGAGAGAGATTTATATCAAGAAAACAGCTCATGCGACTGTAGAGGCTGGAACGTCCCAAGTCTGCGGATCAGGATAAAGGCTTCTCCCAATTCACGTAGCCGCAGGAATTGGCGAACCCAAGATCAGCAGGTCAAAGAGCAAGGATCTTGCTCACAGGCCATGAAGACTGACAAATCCCAAGACTGGCAAGTAAGCTGCTAGCTAAAGTCCCAAGAACCGGAAGTCAGACAAACAAGAGGCAGCTGAATAATCCAAAACAAACCAAAAGCCTTGGCAAGGTGAGCAAGAAGGACGTAGGCAGTGGAGGGCAGAGGAATGAAGCCCGAAGGGGCAGTGAACTGCCACAGGCCCGGCCCCCACCAGTACCACTCAGCAGATTCCATGATGGAAGTGATCACATATCAAATTTCAACAGGGAAGTGATCACAACATTATACAACTGCCAAAATACTGAGAATCATGGCCCAGCCGAGTTGACACACAATCTTAACCATCACAGGCATCAATAGAACATCTATAACAAAGGCAATCAGCTCATAGCACTTCTTGACTCATATCTTAAGAGTGTGCACTAATAGTTTTTTTTTAATTTAAAAAATTGAGCAATTAACATACTAGCCTAAAGTTAGGTTTAGTAATTAAATACTAAGACAGAAAACAAGCAAGAAAAAGTAAGATTTTGAACAACAACAACAAAAAAAAAAAATTAAAAAATAGCTTATTCCAATAATCCTGCCTTCAAAATTAAAACAAATTTTTAAAAAGCATATCAAATGAACAGTTTACAAAAAAAGTAACATCTATCCAAGCAACTTTTTATCAAATACACCATATGAAATGATTGTAAAAGAAAACGAATAAAATGCTTGTTTCTCCTTTAAGTATAATATTTACTAGTCTATCTTGTAAAATAAAAGTGGCTTTTTTTTAAACTGAGGTATAGAAAACTGTCTATACAGTGATTAAAATAATTTATAATTACAGAAAAGTGTAGGCAAAGTGATCATTGACCTTAACGCTTCCCATATAGTTCATTTCCTTTTGAGATGTCAACATTTTTTTATGAGGTAAACTTAATTGAATGCTCTTGTTTGAGTCAGAATAATTACAGCAATTTTTTAAAATAATAAGACACAAAATATAGCATAGTGACTTAGGTTGCCAGAGTTGCTATTTTTTTCTGCCTTCATCTAAATATCTACACATCTAAAAGACTTGATTACAAGTAATTTGGCTCTGCTGCATATTGTCAAAGTGAACTGTGAATTATTGAAGTAAATATTTGATTTTGGAAGTTGGTAGGTTTACCTTCACCACAGTTTTGTACTGGATCTAAGAAATTAAAATTACATGTTGTTGATAAAAGAGACTAGTTTTCTTAAATATCCTTATCAACGTAAAGTACTATTTTCAGAAAAAGAGAAGGCTTTCTCTGTGAGACTCACATACATCCCGACCTCACAGATTCAATTCTGTCTTCACCTGAATCCAACGTCTGATCATCTTGCCATGTCTTTGAGGAAGTGCCTACCTGCCTTTCTTGGAGGTTAATCCGCCGTCTGTGCTCATAATTGTATTCCATCTCCTCTCTCTGTCCTTCCTCCTTCTCTGTCTTTAATATTACTTTATTAGTAAATTTTTCTTAAGTGAAAAGTATGGTTAAATCACTACCAGTTTAAAATAAATAAAATTCTTCTGATTGGATTACTTTTCACCATCAAATTCCTTAAGTTGTAACTATTTGCTCATGGTTTTTACTTCCTTACTTGAAAATCCCTCTTCAATCTGTTACAGTTACACATATCCATATCATTACCTACCCTAGCAAGCCTGAGTTCTCCTGCAGAACTTCTCTGACACTACCATCTACTCAGTGCCGTGAGACAGGAACATGAGTTATATTAGTTTCCTTCCTCTCTGCTGGAGGCCTTACATCAAACTATTTATTTGTCAAGGACTGTTTCTCACATTTTATTATCACCATTCAAGATTTTCCTTTTTTTTTAAGATCAACGAACTTAACAGATGAAATCTATGCTCTTATGGACTTTACATTGCAGAGTCAGAGAAGATCAATATTAAACAAAAGTTAATTCAGGGTAAATGCTGATGCATCTGGCGATGTTTTAGTTAGGGCTGCTGGAGATGATCTCTCTGTTGAGCTGAAACTTGAATGAAATTGACAATAAGACCTGCTATGGCTGGGTGACTGGAGTCCCTGGGTGGCACAAATGGTTAAGTACTCAATACTGGACAAGTGCTGGAAGTTTGAACCCACCCAGGAGCATTGGAAGACAGGCCTGGTGATCTGCTTCTAAAAAGTCACAGCCTTGAAAATCCTATGGAACAGTTCTACTCTGTATGCATGGGGTTGCCATCAATCAGAATCGGTTCAACAGCAAGTAACGACAACAATGGCTGGGTGAAGAACATTGAGTTGAGACCATGCTTTGTGTGGGGTCAGAAGAAATAATGGAGTCCATGTATAGAACTTTGTAGGATGTTGCAGAATTTTTGGCTTTTACTCTGATAGGTGTTAAAAAACTGGAAAATTTTTAGAGAAGAATAACATAAACTAATTTACATTTTAAACAAATCAATTTAGTTACTGTATTAAGAGCATAGAAGTCAGTGGTGAAAGCAGAAATATTAGCTGAGAGTGAGTGAATGTGAAAGAAATAGCAGAAATTGGGATCAAGAAGATGATATGGAATGGGGTAAAAATACATAGTTTTGAGCCTTAGATGTCTTAAAAAGGCATTTTTATGAAAAGCTTTTGGACATTTTTAATGGAAGAGTGACATGAACTGGGTGGAAAATGTGATGGAGACAAGAGTTGAAGCAGAAATACAATTAACAGTTTATCACAGTACAGGCAAAATATACAGGTAGATTTGACTAGAATGTTACAAGTTGATGGGTATAAAGCTTGAAATATATATATATTTAATGAAAGGAATATATTTATATTTATATATTTAGTGAAAGAGAGAGATAAAGCAAGATTAGATTAAATAAAAAAGCTTCTGAAAAAAACCGAAAAAAAAAATTCCTCAGAAAGAAAAAACAGTAATAAAGAAAATCCACTGCGTGGAGAATCTTAGAAGCCAATACAATAAAGACACTAAAGTAGAAATAATTAACTATGTCTATGGCACCTAATGGAGCCCTGGTAGCACAGTGGTTAAGAGTTCAGCTGCTAACCAAAAGGTTGGCAGTTTGAATCTGCCAGCGGCTCCCTGGAAACCCTATGTGGCAGTTCTACACTGTCCTATAGGGTCTCTGTGAGTCGAAATAGACTTGTCTGCAAAGGGTTTGATTTGTTTGTTTTATAGTACCTAACAACAACAACAACAGTATTTTTGATACATTGGATAAAAGAGTTTTGAAGATTGACTATTAGATTGGAATGTGGAACAGAATTGGTGACACTGGAACATGCAGCTTGAGGAATAATCAGGACATTTTTTAAGCATATCTTTCTTATGGATTGAATTGTGTCCCCCAGAAAGAGGCGCCACAGTCTTAGACTCTGCACCTGTGAATGTAACTTTATTTGGGAAATAGGACTTTTCTGTACAGATGTTATTAGTTAAGTTAAGGGGTCATACCAGAGTAGAATGAGTCCTAATCCTTTCTGAGTGGTGTCATAAAAGAGGAAGACACTGGAACAGAGTCACACATAAGGAAGACACCATGTGAAGAAACATCTACAAGCCAAGGAACACCAAGAGATGCCTGAAACAACTGGAAGCTGGAGGAGACAAAGGAGGATCTTCCTCTAGATGTGACAGAAAGCATAGTCCTGCTGATGCCCTGAATTTGGACTTCTAGATTCCAGAACTGTGATACAATAAATTTCTCTTCTTTATGACAGCCCTAGGAAACTAAGATATATACAAATCCTCTTCTTATTTTATTGTTTATAATGTCTGCCATAATAATCATTTAGACAAGATTTTTTTTTTTTACATTTTAGGAATAAAGAAAAAATAAAAAAGAAAGAAAAAATTTTTATAGAATAAAAATTATAAGAAGTTGTCTTCAAACAGCACTGTTATAAAAATCTGTTTTTGAAATCTCACTGGTGAGGGAATATATGCTTTCATACCTTATATTTCTATTAATAATTCCCTCTACTGCTCACATGATTTTTAGTCTTTAATATGTCTGAACTAAAGAGCACTTGGCATGGATGTGGTTGAACATACCTTAAAAATTGCTCCTCCAGTTGAACTTCAGGGTATTAAAATTCTCATTAATTTCCCTTGATTTAAAAATTTTTCATATTTTCTTTAATGAAGGCCCATGTTCTAAATGAGATTAAGCAATTAAATATTAAATGTGATTTTGGCTATTGGCTATTTTAGGTATAATTGTAAATGTTAGTATGCCATACGACTTTATAAATATTAAAATTATGGTATTTATAATTGATACTATTTTTATTTTTTATATTATTCAAAGTTTTGTGATTATTTCTAGCTCAAAAATTTTATATGTTGTTCTTGATTTATTCTCTTTAGCTAGACCTATCTAACATATACTATCAATATTTACATAAGTTGAAATCAGGTTCCCTGATTACTTACCTATTTGGAATAATTTTACATTTTGTTTTGTAATTAAATTCATTAACCATCAATTCTTATTATTGCAGCATTTTTGTCTTCCAAAAATGTTTATAATTTATAAGTAGTTGGCTCATGACGTTTCAAAATATAAATCAAAGGATATTTTTTAAGAAAGTTTACCTATACTTAAATTGAATATTTATATAAGTTAGTAAATTATAATAGCATGTCTTATTATTATACTGATCATATATAATGGTATCCTATGCAGTCAGAGGATTTTTAATCATGCAATAAATCCAATGTTACTAGAAATGACATTGACATTGAGGCAGGTGGTAATTCAATTTTCAAAATTCAAGTCTGAAGCAGAAGCTAAACAGCTGACTTTTTCTTAACATCTGGGCCAAAGCTAAATTTAGTATATCTTTGTGTGTATGTATGTGTGTGTATAATATTAAAATTTAACAAAACATTATTATATCTAATACAATCTGGTGTATTTTCTTCTTTTCTGTCCTAATCTATTTCATTAAAAATAAATAAATAACTCTTGTCAACTCATTAAATTGACTTTATTTCCCATTTAATGGTTTTCAACCTTCAGCTAAAAGGCACTAATATAAAGTATAAATCACTTGTAATAGATATTACCAAGAGACTGGGTTTTAACAACATTAAGAGAGAAAGAAACTCCTGAGTTTTTTTGGTATTTGAAAAGGACACTTTTTGAAAGGCTTGTAACACTGATTCACAGGTTAAAGGCATCTGGATATTTGTGGATGAGACTGAAAAAGTTGAATCTTAACATTTCCTTCAATTCATTGCTTGAGAAGACAGCTCCATTCCATCACATATGAAGAAACCAACTCTCCATTGTCTAAATAAAAAAATTATAGAAACTATGTTATCAAAATCTGTTACTGGTTCTTCTTAAGACTCTCCTCCCCTCTACTGCATCTTATTGACTACAAGTCCATTATAAATTAGATTCCAACATGATCTTGAACAGAAATGTTTAAGATTTATTCTAGAAAGAGATAGCTAATATACTAAAAGAGAAGCCTTCACCAATCTATACTATTATTACTTCTGTAGAGCTTGTGTGGGAGTAAATTTCAAAAGTGTTAGACCAAATAAGAAGAAATATTAGAATCAGCAGAGCCAAATACTTTATTATGGTGCAGTCAGTTAGAATTTTGTATTTAGTGTATCATTTCATGTGCACAGGAGTGGAGTTAATATTCTGATAATTAGGCTAATTTAAAAGTTAATGAGGTCAGAATTCCAGAATCTTGGCATACTGCAGAGAAAAGAATCCGAATACTCAGGGAAATGGAAATATTGAAATGAATCTATTATTTACAAGCTACTCTGGCATTTTTTAATCATAGCTTCCAGGAGACAGGAGAGCCTAGGACACTTCTATCATCAAAGATTGAAGAACTATCATTTGCCTATTCTCTTACAAGTCTGAGGTGATGATTAAGGTTGATGAGTGCAATTGTATTTCTGATCTCAAATTGCAATACTTGGATCATGCATAGGTAGTAAAGTTAAAACAGATCTTACTAGACAGTAGAAGCACTTAAATATGAACATAAGGTAGGCACAAATATTGCAATTAGTCATTGTGAAGGATTTTTAATCAGATAATTTTGATTTGCAAGGATTTGTGGTGATGTGTAGTTGATCTGCAGAGCCCTGAGGGTGCAGTGGTAAAGCTCTTAGCTGCTAACCGAAAGGTGGGCAAATGGAACCCACCATCTGCTCCATGGGAGAAAGATGTGGCAGTATGCTTCCATAAAGATTGCAGCCTTGGAAACCCTATGGACAGTTCCACCCTGTCCTGTAGGGTTGCTATGAGTAGGAATAGATTTGACTGCAGTGGGTTTGGTTTTGGGTTATATTTGATCTTATGATTTCCAAAAATGATCTACATCATATTTTTCAAAAGTGTAATTTGAGATATATGGGGGAAGGGTTCTAGTGCTGGTGGGTATAAAATCATTATAGTGAGGTTTCAATTTTCTTACCTAGTTCAGAAACTAGCAGCTTCTCAACTGAGTGGTTGGTCCCATTTCTCTGAGGAAAATTTGAGCAAGGAAGCCACGGACTTTCAGTATGAATCTTCCCCAGTTCCACCCTAAAGGAACTCTTAGACTTTTATAAATGGTACCTATGCAGAGGGAAAATGCAACTATCCATATGTTCCAAGAATTATTATATACTAGCTCTGAAATCAGGCAATAGGAGCTTGGTTCAGATCTACCTCTCAGTGAGTCCAGCAGAACAGTGGACTTATTTTGTTTTGTTTTGTTTGTTTATTTTAAACTCCCCTACACACCCAGAATATGCAGTGGGAATAGATTTACTTTGTAACTAGCAGAATATGCAGTGCAGATTATTATAATAGTACGGTCCCAGAGGAAACTCGTGAACTGCTCTCCAAAAGCAATATCTTGCCTAGTGAAATTGTCGTTATTTGTTCCATCGGCAGTTTGAAAGAACAGGAGTCCTGATTCTTATAACATCTCAATTTAAATTCCCTGTTTAATTTTGAGCAGGAAAATAGCTTAACATAAATTTAATCAGTTGATATTGCTAATTGCTTGTGTTGTTCCATATCATATCTTTATTGAAACAATTCAACACAGCTTCAGGTACCTGGCATGCAGCTATTATTCTGACACAATTTCAGAAGTAATTTGCATTCTCATGGCAGATATCATATACTTTTACTATCTTGTCCTAGGGTGATGCCAACTCTGATGCTCTATTTAATGTTTCCCAAAGAATTTTAATGACATTGATATCCCTAAAAAGGTCATGCTGTTCCATTACATTTTTGAAACTACAATAATTATCCCAGGTACAATCCTCGAATTACAATTACCATCATCAGTCAGAACAATGCCAGGGGCTGACCGTGGAACAGACCATGTATTGCTTATATGCAAGTTCAAGTTGAAGCTGAGAAAAATTAGAGCAATTCCACAAGAGCCAAAATATTACCTTCAGTATATCCCACATGAATTTAGAGACCATCTCAAGAATAGATTTGATACATTGAACACTAATGACCGAAGACAGACTAGTTGTGGGATGACATCAAGTACATCATACATGAAGAAAGCAAAAGGTTATTAAAAATAAAGGAAAGAAAGAAAAGGCCAAAACAGATGTCAGAAGAGACTCTGAAATTTGCTCTTGAATGTAGAACAGCTAAAGCAAAAGGAAAAAGTGATGAAGTAAAAGAGCCGAACAGACAATTTCAAAGGGTGGCTAGAGAAAACAAAGTATTAAAATGAAATATGCAAAGAACTGGAGTTAGAAAATCGAAAGGGAAGAACATACTCACCATTTCTCAAGCTGGATGAACTAAAGAAAACATTCAAGCCTTGAGTTGTAATATTGAAGGATTCAATGGGGAGAATATTAAATGACACAGGAAACATCAAAAGAAGATGGAAGAAATATACAGAGTCACTGCACCAAAAAGAGTTTGTTGGCATCCAACCATATCTGGAGGTATCATATGATCAAGAGCCAGTGGTGCTGGAGGAAGAAGTCCAAGCTGCACTGAAGGCACTGGTAAAAAACAAGTGTCCAGAATTGATGGAAAATAAATTGAGATGTTTCAACAAAAGAATGCAGCACTAAAAGTGCTCACTTGTCTATGCCAAGAAATTTGGAAAACAGCTACTTGGTCAACCAACTGGAAGAGATTCATATTTGTACCTATTCCAAAGAAAGGTGATACCATAGAATGCAGAAATTATTGAACAATATCATTAATGTCTCACAAAAATAAAATTTTGCTGAAGATCATTGAAAAGTGGTTGCAGCAGAACATCAACAGAGAACTTCCAAAATTCAAGCCAGACTCAGAAGAGGATATGGAACTAGAGATTTTATTGCTGGTGTCAGATGAATCTTAGCTGAAAGCAGAGAATATCAGAAAGATGTTGACCTGTGTTTTATGGTTTATGCAAAGACATTCGACTGTGTGAATCATAACAAATTATGGATAACATTGTGAAGAATGGGAATTCCAGAACACTTAATTGTGCTCATGAGGAACCTGTACGTAGCTCAAGAGGCAGTCTTTTGAACAGAACAAGGGGATACTGTATGGACAAAAATCATGAAAGATGTGTGTCAGGGTTGTATCTTTTCACCATACTTACTCAATCTGTATGCTGAACAAATAATCTAAAAAGCTGGACTATATGAAGAAGAACAGGCATCAGAATTGGAGGAAGAATTGTAAACCTGCAATATGCAGATCACACAACCTTGTAGCTGAAAATTAAGAGGACTTAAAGTATTTACTGATGAAGATCAAAGACTGCAGACTTCAGTATGGATTACACTTCAACATAAAGAAAACAAATTCTTCACAACTGGACCAATAAGCAACATCATGATAAATAGAGAAAAAGATTGAAGTTGTCAATGATTTCATTTTACTTAGATACACAATCAAGGCCCATGGAAGTATCAGTCAAGAAATCAAATGATGCATTGCATTGGGCAAATCTGCTGCAAAAGACCTCTTTAAAGTATTAAAAAGCAAAGATGTTACTTTAAGGACTAAGATGCTCCTGACCCAAGTCATGGTTTTTGTCCATCATCTCATATGCATGAAATACCTGGATAATGAATAAGGAAGGCTGAAAACGAATTGATGCTTTTGAGTTATGGTGTTGGAGAAGAGTATTGAGTATACCATGCATTGCCAGAAGAAGGAACAAATCTGTCTTGGAAGAAGTACAGCCAGAATGCTCCTTAGAAGCAAGGATGGCGAGACTTTGTCTCATATACTTTAGACATGTTATCAGGAGGGACCAGTCCTTGGAGAAAGACATCATGCTTGGTAAAGTAGAGGGTCAGTGAAAAAGAGAAAGACTCTCAATGAGATGGACTGACACAGTGGTTTCAACAATGGTCTCAAGCATAACAAGGATTATGAGGATGGCTCAGGACCAGGAAGTGTTTGTTTCTGTTGTACATAGGGTCACTATGAGTTACAACTGACTCCATGACACCTAACAACAATCCCAGGTAAGCATGTGGCAGCAAGCATCATGAATGACTAAATAATTCACATGCATACCAGAGGATGGGAGATAAAACTCACAAAATTTGAACAACTTGGCACACTGATGAAGATCTAGGAATCTAATAATTTTAGCATGTTGTAATATCTATTTTTAAGTAAGAGAGAAATTCCTTCATCTTGGACCACTCACCATGAAAAAAAAATTACACACAACCTGATGAACCTCTTTGGATTTTGAAGACAACAAAACATAACCAGAGTGATTGAGGTTTCATGGTTACTAGAACACATAAAATTTTAGGGGCCCTCTTTAAGAAGAAGAATATACATTTATGAATACTAAATTAGACACAAATATAAATTAATTATTTATAGTAAGTAATGAAATTCAAACTTTTATAAATTTTAGGTAACTGAAATTATCATGCTGTGATTGTTGACAGATGTCATCAAGCCAATTTCAACTCATATCAACCCAATGTGTCAGAGTAGAACTGCCCCATAGGGTTTCCTAAGCTGTAATCTTTATGGAAGCAGATATCCAGGTCTTTCTCCCATGGAGCTGCTGATTGGATTTAAACCTCTGACCCTTCCGTTAGCAATCCAGTACTTAACCATGCACCACCAGGGCTCCTTAAAGAAATTACCATAGAAAAGAGAAATAAAATAAAAATTATGAACAAAAAGCTGAGCACACTATTATAATACTTTATTTTTTCTCTTCTGTATTTTTGCTATATATATTTTAAATTATGGATGCTGGATTTCCTCTATATAAAATTATTTTTAAATATGATTTTTCTATAGAGACAATTATCTTTCAGTATTTTTTTTTTTTACATATTTCCTGATCAGAAGGAAATGTCCAGACTAGTTTCTAGTTCTGAATATTCCAAACCTTTTATCTTCAATTACCTGTAGAATGTAAGTGCCTTAATCAGGATATAGATAGATATAGGAGTAGAGATTTGTGATTAGCTTCATCAAACCACTATTAATACAATATGTTCTAATTTCCAGTGTCTCTTAGTGACATTTTGGGGCTGTCGGTGAGGTGGTAAAATAGGGAAAATTGGTTATGACATCACATTCACAATGGGTATTGATTTAGACTTTTGGTTTTATGGCTCAATGGGATATTGCAGCACTCATTTTTATTTATATATTAGTAGAATTAATTTCTTAAGTGTTAGCATTTATTTATATTTAATTTTATAGTTCAATTAGGACACTTATAAAATATAACGTATCAAGGTCCAAGGCTGCCACAAAAGTGTGTGGAGTGCCAGGAAAATAATTTTTTTGTGTCCCTTGTCTCTTTAACTATTTGATTAAAAATTATTTTATGAAAGTTATCAGCTCATGTGAAATATATTGATTTATTGATAAAGATTTAGAATAAATCTCTATGAAGATCCCTTGCAGTCTGCAGGGATCATCTCTTCCTGTTGGGGTCCAGGAACCATCTCTTCATGTTCTTCATTGTTGACTGTGCCGTTACTGGCTGATTTCGTAACTCTCATGCCAGAGGAATATGTAGCAATGTTGCTACCACTCACAAGACTATGGCTTTTCAGACATTATTTGTATTGAAAAAATATAAAACTACTTGTCTCCGAGGTTCCCTAATAAACAAGATGAGCAGTCCAATTTGTGGTAAAATATTTATCTCTTGTCCAGCGAGGCTTATGTTCTACCTGAGAGAGCAAGATGTCACATCAGTCAGAGGACGGACTGGCTATATAATTTGCAGGAACCAGTGTAAAAGAAAAATACCGGGTCATTGTTAAAAACTATTAAGAATTATAAGATATTAACAACAGAGCATTAAACCATGTGTGAGACCCTTCTCAAAGTAGGGCCCTGTAACATTGCACAGGTTGCATGTTCCAAAAACTGGTCATGATTGAAAGCAAAAATGAATATAGATCAGAAGATCTCTTTGATATTGTGGAGTTCTGAAAGTCCTTGGAAGAGATACACTCGTCCACTCAGAAGACTTCCTAATGCTGTCAAGGACTGATAGAGGAGGTAGGATGAACTTACTAGGTGTCAGTAATGAATGGTGGGTGTGCAAAGCATAAGGTATGTCTTTCACCACTCCTACCTTTCTGCCTTCAGGAGTTTCCAGAAGTGGCAACTCAGTGGGTGCATGAGCCAGTCAGAGCCAGTGTAGAGGTCCACACACATGGCTCAAGCCCAAGGGTTGGCGGTGGTCCTTGGGTAGCCAAGAGCCCTGACATTATCCTATGTCTAAAATGAGTGAGAAACACCGAAGTCACAATTTCAGTATTATTTGTGTGGCCAATTCTTCTGAAATCCCATGAAAGACATGTCACATTAACCAGGTAGAACTGGGACAACCCCATAGGCATGATCTCTGTAGCTCATTGCAGCATTTAGTCAGCCCCATAAAAGCAGATACTGACTCAAGGAACACGCCAACAGGAAGAACGTGATTTGGGGGCCATGGGGATTTAGACATGAGCTTGGCCACTCCACCTAGATGTCAGTGTTTGGTGGTCCCAGACACTGGAAGGGGACTTAGAAAATTTCAAGAAAGAACATCCATAGCCAAAGAATCCATGGAACATGGGGTTTGAGGCATGCTCTCTGCTTGTCCAAGCCTAGGAGGCTCAGTAAGAGAAAGTTGCCTGGGAATCTCTGGAACTCTCAGTTATATTCACAAAGAATCTTTTTTTGAAGTTCTCTTTTGTAAATCACTGAGTAATAAACTATCCAAAACTTCTTAGCCTGAAAGAATTAAAATTTGTATTGGAGTATAACCCAAAAAATTAAACACTAAATGTGACTGTCATAATAATCTGTTAGTTTGAAATGGTTATAATCAAATTATAGAAACAGTCCATTTCTAAGGTTGCTTTTTAAAATAAATATTGATCTCCAACATTAAAAAGTCATTATATGAACTTTAAGTAGTTCGTATAAAAGCTGTATGTTAAGGAGACTATAGTTCCAACCCATCAAAAGTATTTAAAAAAAATATCAAAGCTAGAACTACATACTATTATAGTGTGCACAATTACATAACTCTTAAAAAGGATTTTAAGTTCTTTATAACCATTCATCCTTTCAAAAATGTTAAGTGGCTGAGATGCCATTATACTGAGTAAGTACTTAACCATTTCTATGGAAATATAAACCACAGTCAGAGAAAACTTTCAACTGCCTTGGAAGTAAGACAATAAGCACATAAATGTTTATAATACTTAATACCATTTTATTAATCCTTTCCTTTACCTTCAGTATTTATTTTAATTAAGTTCAATAGATTTTACCCCCTCAATATTTGTCAAATAGTTTTTCTTCTCTGAATTTCACTTACAATTTAGGCTTCTATGTATTCCATCTTGTTCTTAGATCTCACTAATCCTTCATGACAGATTTTTTTTTTTTTTCCAAGCTGTTGAAATTGTTAGGTGTCTTCGAGTCAGTTCTAACTCATAGCGACACTATGTACAACAGAATGAAACACTGCCTGGTCCTGCACCATCCCCACTGTCGTTGTTACGCTTGAGCCCATCCTTGCAACCACTGTGTCAATCCATCTCATTGAGGGTCTTCCTATTTTTCACTGGCCTTCTACTTTACCAAGCATGATGTCCTTCTCCCAGAACTGATCTCTCCTGATAATGTGTCCGATGTATGTGAGAAGCAGTCTCTCTATCCTTGCTTCTAAGGATCATTCTGGTTGTACCTTTTCCAAGACAGATTTGAAGTACTATTTATAAAAACACAAATAGATCATTTATGTCTTCTAAAATTCTTCAACGGATCCTAATATCTTTCAAATTTAAAGTCATATCAAAGCTAGTCCTTAGTGCTCTGGCACATAAATTCTCTTATCTAATTCCACTAATGTGTCATCTATCCATTCATTCATATTTATAGAAAACAAACGTTATTCTTTGGAGTGTTATAAACTCTGGGGATACACCATGAACAAGTACCACAGTACTCAAACTTTAATGCAAATGGTTTTCTACTGAGGAAAAAACAATGAATATGAAAAAAAAAAAAAACAAGAAAGATAATTTTGGAAAGTGATTAAAGTCTTCAGAAAACAATGAAATAGGGTAATGTGATAGTAATGAGGCTTGGGTGGAGAGAGATATCATTAGAAAGCCTTCTGGAAAGAGAACACTTGAGCTAAGACATAAACTAAACAAGTCAACTATACCATGATAAAGTAAAAGTCAATCCAGTGAAAGGGAAGGTGAAGTTCAAATGCCCTGAGGCAGGGATAAGTTTGATTTGATGAAAAGGCAGAAAGAACTCTAGTAAGTCAGAGGTATAGTCAAGAGGAGAGTGATAAGAAGTGAGGCCGAAATGGAAACAGGGGCTATATTGTACAAAGTCTCATTTATATTATCAAAACATATTTGTTCTTAATATATACTTCTGAATAGACCTAAGAAATATTCCATAATCCCAATTTTTTCTCTTTTTCTTAGAAGACTCAGCTTGATATCATCTCTTTTCATAACCTGTAACCTTCATTTGAGCTGAACATCCCAGTTGGGTGTTTCCTCTGCTCATCATGGTCACAGCAGTTAACATTCTTCTTCTAAACATTCATTTCCATTTTGTCACTTGATTGAAATCTCCTTGATGACTAGGATGATGTCTGAAACACCTTTGCCTTATCTCATTTATGTAACTCAGCTGTAAACACTTAAAGGATCATTAACAGCCATTGAATAAGAAAACCTATTAATTAATATACAAAATAAGAAAAGGAGAAAAAATGAGTTACAGTCAACAATAAAACTACTTTGCTATAACTGTGAGGAGGAAGTTCTTTATACATGCCAGCCTGGCAGCCAAGTCTTCCCTGTTGCTCCCCCTGCTAGCATCTTTGGGCTTCAGGAACAAACTATCGCAACCCTAAACCCTGAAGCCTAATGATTGTCTAAATGTCAGCAGGGTGAAAGAGATACAATTCCCAGCTAAGCACAAAGATGTCTGATCACTCCCTTCTTGGGTGATAAGTTGGGCATGTAATGGGCCATACAGGCTTAGGGGTATAAAACGGCTGGCTGAGGGACCTTGAGCCCCTCAGCTGTGATGTTAGTGGTAAACAAGTGTAGCAGAAGTTCTCAGTGCACCCAATTAGCCTACCTGGTCCTGGGGAACCAGGAGAAGGGAGGCTCCCTTTCTGTGTTCCTCACCTATGATGCCAGGTGGAGGCATGTGTGGAAGAGTTTTCTATCTTCATCGGGATAACTTCCAGAAGGTAGGGGGGAATGGTGTGTCATGCAACTGTCCCTTTAAGTCCTTTGTCTGGGGTGCACAAAAGTTTTCCATCTCTAACAGGACAGCTTTGGAACCAGGGGGGACCACTCCTCTGTTGTATGTTCCCTGCTTCTTTTTGTAAGTAATAAAAACTACTTTCCATTTGCTAATATGTGTCCAGTCTCTGATCAGAAGGACATGGTATTCATGGAGGAATTACACTTAGTGATTGGTCCCTTTTTTTCAAAATAGCCTCCAGCCTATTGAGAAATCTGAGAAAAAACGTGAGTGTCACAATAACTATTTTGATCAAGCAACTCAAAAATCTTGCTTTTTTTATTCCAATCCTTTTGGTAACTTGGTTGTAAATACATATCACAAAACTTGTTATTTCTTCATTCTTCACTAGAGATGTTTCTATGCAAAATACAATGCTCTGACAAGATTAACATTGGTACCTTGTGTATGTAAATACGGAAATTGACTCACAATGTGGTTTCAGGAAATCACCACCTTTTTACCTAATTTCCGTGCATTTATGCATTTTTGTGAATCTTTTTTTCTGTAAATCTAAGAGTGAAAAATCAAATTTATTTCTAAGCAGAGTTTCCAATAACTGATAAACATTGGCCATATAAAAAATAACTTTTGTATAAGTGGCACTTTTTTGGTCACTTTCCTAAGGCACAAATCAAAAACAATTGTTACAATCAGTATAACTGAGATTATCTTTATAGTATTTACTTTATATGTTAGCATATTTAGCTGCATTGTCTTGAAAAGTGGTAAAAACTACACTTGAAGTAGCTAGAGAAGTGAACGAAGAGTATTTCCACACTTTAAAACAGCAAATAAGAAAATTTCAAAGTGGCTGCTTAGAAGTCAGTGATCTTCAATGCTTGAAATTTATTAGTACAACCCACTCCTCACTTATCAACATGGTTAGATTCCAAAGACCAGGTTGTTTTGTGAAAATCAGCATTATTCAAAAATGGAGGATGACCACATCAGATCACAAAATATAAGATGATTACATCATTACATAACTGCCAAACCACTGAGAATCATGGCCCAGCCAAGTTGACATATAACCTTAATCATCACAGCTAGTGTTACTCTTGCCTTACACTTTGGTGTTCATTACTGCCAGACATACTTTGTTAATGCACAAAATAGATATTTTTTTACTGTGGTCCTCAATGCAAAATGTCAGATAATGAGATAGTCGATATGTGAGGAGTAGGTGTATTTCAAAATTAAAGAACTGCCTCTGCTCATAAATTTCTTTATGCACATTAACAACACTTAAAATTATAAACTATAACTTTTATGTAAATAAAAATCTGACTAATGATAGCAGTCAGTTCTTCTTTTTTAAATTATAATTGTTTTTATTAAATAATTAAATAAATAAACCACACAATGCTGTACCAACTTCTCAGACAAATTAAACAGATGAATATGTCATTTTTAATGCAAATTCCCAAAGAAATGAGGTTCTTACCAAAAACTATTTGAAAAACTTTTGCTAGACGTAAGGAAAAAAACAACTGACATTGAGTCAATTCCAAATCATAGAGACCCCGCATGTGTCAGAGTAGAACAATGCTCAACAAGGTTTTCAGGGCTGATTTTTCTTAAGTGGATTGTCAGGACTTTCATTTGAGGTTCCTCTGGGTAGAACTGAACTACCAACTTGTAGGTTAATGACTGAGACTTAACTAGCATTTGTATACAAAAACAACATACACACAAAGAACAACAATAAGAAAAGCTGTAGATTAAAGGAGTAGTTGATTGAATACTACTAGAACAGTCTATCAGCTGGGCTGTTGTTGTTGTTAGGTGCCATCAAGTCAGTTCCGACTCATATTGACCCTATACACAACAGAAAGAAACACTGTCTGGTCCAGCTTCATCCTCACAGTCACTGCTATGCTTGAGCTCATTGTAGCCAATGTGTCAGTTAATCTCGTTGAGGGTCTTCCTCTTTTTCACTGACCCTCTACTTTACCAAGCATGATGTCCTTCTTCAGGGAATGGTCCCTCCTGATGACATGTCCAAAGTATGTGAGAAAGAGTCTAGCTATCCTTGCTTCTAAGGAGCATTCTGCTGTACTTCTTCCAAGACAGATTTGTTCGTGCTTCCGGCAGTCCATGGCATATTCAGTATTCTTCACAAACACCATAATTCAAAAGCATCAATTCTTCTTCAGTCTTCCTTATTCACTGTCCAGCTTTCCCATGCATATGAGGTAGTTGAAAACACGATGGCTTGGGTCGGTGCACCTTAGTCCTTAAAGTGACATTTTTGCTTTTTAACACTTTAAATAGGTCTTTTGCAGCAGATTTGTCCAGTTCAATGCATCTTTTGATTTCTTGACTGCTGCTTCCATAGGCATTTATTGTGGATTCAAGTAAAATGAAATCCTTGACAAATTTAATCTTTTCTCCATTTATCATGATGTTGCTTATTGGTCCAGTTGTGAGGATTTTTGTTTTCTTTACATTGAGGTATAATCCATACTGAAGGCTGTGGTCTTTTATCTTAATCAGTAAGTGCTTCAAGTCCTCTTTACTTTCAGCAGGCAAGGTTGTGTTATGTGCATAACGCAGGGTATTAATGCATCTTCCTCCAATCTTGATGCCCCGTTCTTCTTCATAGTCCAACTTCTCAGATGATTTGCTCAGTATACAAGATAAAATAGGTGTGGTGAAAGGATACAACCCTGACGCACAACTTTCCTGAATTTAAACCACAAAGTATCCCATATTTCTGTTCAAATGACTGCCTCTTGATCTGTGTACAGGTTCTTCATCAGCACAATTAAACGTTCTGGAACTCCCATTCTTCGCGATGTTATCCATAATTTGTTATGATCTGCACAGTCAAATACCTTTACATAGTTGATAAAACGCAGGTAGACATCTTTTTGGTATTTTCTTTTTTCAGCAAGCATCCGACATCAGCAATGATATCCATAGTTTCACATCCTCTTCTGAACCAGATTTGAACTTCTGGCAGTTCCCCATGGATATACTGCTGCAGCTGCTTTTCAATGGTCTTCATCAACATTTTACCTGTGTGTGATATTAATGATATTGTTTGATAATTTCCACATTCAATTGGATCACTTTTCTTGGGAATAGGCATAAATATGGATCTCTTCCAGTCAGTTGGCCAGGTAGCTGTCTTACAAATTTCTTGGCAGAGACGAGTGAGCACTTCCAGTGTTCCACCCATTTGTTGAAATATCTAAATTGATATTTCATCAATTCTGGGAGCCCTGTTTTTTGCCAATGCATTCAGTGCAGCTTGGGTTCTTCCTTCAGTACCATCAGTTCCTGACCATAGGCTACCTTCTGAAATGATTGAATGTCGAACAATTCTTTTTGGTATAGTGAATCTGTATTCCTTCCATCTTCTGATGCTTCCTGCATCATTTAATATTTTCCCCATAGAATGCTTCACTATTACAACTCGAGGCTTGAATTTTTTCTTCAGTTCTTTCAGCTTGAGAAATGCTGAGCGTGTTCATCCCTTTTGGTTTTCTAGCTCCAGTTTTTTGCACGTGTTGTTATAATACTTTATTCTGTATTCTCGAGCAGCCCTTTGAAATTTTCTGTACAGTTCTTTTGCTTCATCATTTCTTCCTTTTGCTTTAGCTGCTTGATGTTCAAGAGCAAGTTTCAGAGTTTCTTCTGATATCTGTTTTGGTCTTTTCTTTCTTTCCTGTCTTTTTAATGACCTATTGCTTCCTTCATGCATGGTGTTGTTGATGTCATTCCACAACTTGTCTGGTCTTTGGTCATTAGTGTTCAATGTGTCAAATCTATTATTGAGATGGTCTTTAAATTCAGGTGGGATATACTCAAGATTGTACTTTGGCTCTCATGGACTTGTTCTACTTTCTTCAGTTTCAACTTGAACTTGCATATGAGCAATTGGTGGTCTGTTCCACAGTCGACCCCTGGCCTTGTTCTGACTGAAGATATTGAGCTTTTCCATTATCTCTTTCCACAGATGTAGACAATTTTATTCCTGTGTATTCCATTTGGCAAGGTCCACATGTGTATAGTCACCATTTATGTTTGTGAAAAATGGTATTTGCAATGAAGAAGTCGTTAGTCTTGCAAAATGTTATCATGTGTTATCTTTGCTATCATTTCTATCACCAAGGCCATATTTTCCAACTACCAATCCTTCTTTGTTTGCAACGTTCCCATTGCAATCACCAGTAATTATCAATGCATCCTGACTGCATGTTCCATCATTTCAGACTGCAGAGGTTGGTAAAAATCTTAAACTTCTTCATCTTTGGCCTTAGAGGTTGGTGCATAAATTTGAATAATAGTTGTATTACTTGGTCGTCCTTGTGGGTGTACGGTATTATCCTATCACTTGTTGTACTTCAGGATAGCTCTTGAAATACTCTTTTTGATGATGAACACAATGCCATTCCTCTTCGAGTTGTCATTCCTGGCATAGTAGACCATATGACTTTCCAATTCCGCATGGACAATAACAGTCCATTTCAGCTCACTAATGTCTAGGATATCGATGCTTATGTTTTCATTTCATTTTTGATGCTTTCCAATTTTCCTAGATTCATACTTCGTACATTCCACGTTCCAATTATTAATGGATGTTTGCAGCTGTTTCTTCTCATTTTCAGTTGTGCCACGTCAGCAAATGAAGGTCCTGAAAGCTTCACTCCATCTATGCCATTAAGATCAACTCTACTTTGAGGAGGCAGCTCTTCCCTAGTTGTATTCTGAGTGCCTTCCAATGTTGGGGGCTTATCTTCTGGCACTGTATCAGACAATATTTTGCTGCTATTTATAACGTTTTCACTGGCTAAATCTTTTCAGAAGTATATCTCTGGGTCCTTCTTCCTAGTCTGTCTTAATCTGGAAGTGTAGCTGAAACCTTTCCTCCATGAGTGACCCTTTTGGTATATGGTATCTTTCAGCATCACAGCAAAACACAAGCCCCCACAGTATGAAAAACTGATACATAGGTAGGACAGGTAGGGGATCAGCTGTGTGGGTAATCCTAATTTTCCAGAATGATTCCTCAATCTCTTTAAAAGCTATCAGAAAAATCACTTGAACATACTTACTGCTCTCCAGAAGAGGCTATAAATTATACCATGTAAAAAAGATAATTTTTGTCCCAGGCAATCTTTGGGGCAAGATTTTTTTCATGTACTCTAGAGTGCATTAGTATAGATGTGTATTTTAAAATTAGAAATAATTTCTTTTTAATTTTCTACTTACATACTATTTACTTACCTTAAGTCTATGTTCACAGTCTTCATATGCACAACTGAGCCAAACATTAAGGTATTTTAATTCTGTTATTGCCAGAAAGCAGCTTTAACTCAACACTAATTTTTTTTTTTTCTCTCTGAAACAAATAATCTACATTTTTCTTTCAACTCTCCTTTGTACCAAGAGAATTACATTCTGGCTACATCATCAAAATATTTACAAAGAAAAAAATGAGGAGTGGAGAAATTTTGAAGATATAAACTCAAAGTCTTCTTACAGTATTTCAAAAGCATAACGTTTACAAAAAATGTGTGATTCCACTGAGAAAACCTGTATACGTTTATCCTTCTGTTGACATAAATATTTTTGAAAACTTGAGAAAATCTACGCCTTTCCAAATTGCAGAAGATAATTAAAGGTACTTATGTAATTGTGAAAGTTATATGTTACAAAATTCAAGAGACGCCTGCTTAAGATTTATTCAGTTGACCTTTTAGATTCATTAGTTAAATGCTTCATTTCCTAAAGTATTACCTGAGCCATATGGTGTATAAGGTAAAATGCAAGGGGTTGATTTAAGAAAAGATATCAGTAGGAAAAATGCTAAAAATAGTGTCTGAGAAGCTGTTTCTCAACGGGATTGCCGTTGACATTTAAAAATATTATTTCATTGCTCTGGAGAATCCTGTACATTGTAAGATGTGTGGCATCCTTGGTATTTATCATTAATTTTGAGTAACAACTCCCAATCATTGGGACCACCAATAACGCCATCATCCAATTATAATTGCACATTGTTGTTACAACTCCTGGGTGAAGACATTGTTTAAAAATCTGTTTTATTCTAGACTATGTCATTTACTAGGGGCCTTTTGAATATTGCTAAGAGCACAAATTATTTCTATTTTTTAAAATCCTCTGCAGAAGAGGTGATGATCTTAGGCAAAACAGTTGAATTTTGGGGGGATATTTCTCCCTGCTACTGCTGCTATGCCCTATCTTCAAATGACAGCATTCACCAAGATACGCATTCTCATGGACTTGAGGAAAATTCCTGACTACTTGGACTCCAATTAATACACTTCCCCCGCATACATACTAATGCTGCTGACATTATTTTTTCCTTCAGCACACCCACTCCCTTTTATACCTTCAAAATGTTATACTATGTTAAAGCTAAAGTGATGTCTGACACAAAGATTGTCTAATTCTCTGCATCAGTCTTAAGCCAAGAAGAAAAACAGAAACCATACTAGTTATTTTAACTAAAATACATTAAAATTATAATAATTATTATTATTTGAATAGGTAATGGAGGATGAAGGGAGTGGGGAAAGGATGGGGGTATATTGAGGGACTTTAAATGAAAAAAAATTCCATGTATAGAGTTGGGAGGAACAAACAGATGAAGTTAAGATTATTACAGTATGGAAATTACATGAGACTTAGAAATTACATTAGAGACCTTGAAGAACTGAGATTCCAGCTCCAAAGGAAAAGACACAGTGTAATTGCTTCTGGTGCTGGTGCTCAATAGATATTGGGATGTTCTCTTAAAGGTTTGGCTAAGCCAACAGATTGGGCATAAGACATTTCTGATTGAAGTATTGTGTTAGCCATGATGTGACACGTTGATTGTTATTTCTTGAACTAATTGAACCAATAATTGTTATATCTTGCTGAGATCTCAATTTCCAGAAGACTTGCATCCAGGAACCAAGGTTTGGTACTATGATTAAATTCTATTACTATTACTCTCCATGACCATTGGCTGAATGTGTGATTCTTACCTGCTCTAGTCTATTAGAGATTAGTGATCCTGGTAACCATGGAATGAGGAATGGGAATCCCTTCTACTGAACTAAAGTTATGAATGCTACCAGGTCATTGTGGGTTCTAAATACTGGTAGTGCAGCAGGCAAGGAAAGAGGTTACTCAACTGGTTGATAAATTGCAAAATGATTAATTACCCCTAGTGACCTATTTGCAAAATGTTTGCTTCCTTTCCCCTCGATCTTACACTCTATGGGTCTAGAAGTCTTAGTTCCAAATGGAGGAATGGTCCCACCTGGAGACACATCACTGATTCCATTAAACTGGAAGTTAAGAATGCCACCTGGCCACTTAAGGCTCCTTATGCCTCTGGATCAACAGGCAAAGAAGGGAGTTTCCATATTGGCTGGTGTGATTGATCCTGATTACCAAGAAGAAGTCTGATTAATGTAACATAATGGAGGTAAAGAACAGCATGTCTGGAATGCAGGAAATCCCTTAGGGCATCTCTTAGTACTATCATGCCCTGTGATTAAAGCCAATGGAAAACTACAGCAACCCAGTTCCGACATGACAACTAATGGCCCGATCCTTCAAGAATGAAGGGTCACCCCACCAGGCAAAGAACCATGACTAGCTGAGGTGCTTGCTGAGGGCAAAGGGAATACAAAATGGGTGGTGGAAGACGGTAGTTCTAAATACCAGTTATTACCAGGTGACCAGTTGCAGAAACGAGTATTGTGAGTATTTCTGCCTTGTATATGTGCATCAATTATTTTTGTTTTCTTCACTTATAAAATATAAGATGTAAACAGGGCTAGTGCATATTTGGTTGTATGTGTGTTTGTTCTATCATGTTAGGTGTGTGTATGACTTTACAATTGCCTTTATTCAGAGATTATGTATAGTTTAAAGAGATGTGTACAGATACCAAGTTGACAAGGGATGGGCTGTGATCATTAAGGTTATGTGTCAACTTGTCTTTGCCATGATTCTTAGTGGTTTGGCAGTTATGATTTAGTTTGGCAGTCATATGATGATGTGATCACTTCCACGATGAGATTTAACATTATGTGATCACCTCCATGATGGGATATGCTGCAAGTGGCCAATCAGTTGAAAGGGAGTTTCCTTGGGAGTGTGGCATGCATTAAGTATATAAGTGAAGTTTCTGGCTTTTGTTCACTCTGGATCCTGCAGCTGGCTCCTGTTCTTCTGACCTCTGGTTCTTGGAACTTGAGCTAGCAGCTTACCTGCCATCTTGCGTGCTCATCTCGGGATTCATTGATCTTTGCAGCTTGTGAGCAAGAGCACTGCTATCTGACCTGCTGATCTTGAGTTTGCCAGGCTCTGCATGAATCAGGAGGATCCTCTATCTTGACCCACAGACTTGGGAAGTTCCAGCCCCTACAGTCGCGTGAGCCATTTCATGGATATAAATCTCTCACTATATATATTTATACACTTTACTGGTTTTGCTTCTCTAGTGAACTCAGCGTAAGACAATCCACTAGTGTCTGGGATTCAACCTTCTAGGTCTGGAAGAGCTTGCAGATAGTGTTTGTGTCTTTGTGAAGTTTTGTGAAGTGAGGTTGATATATAGTGATATAAGAACACTCCAAACTGGAATACACTGATAGAACCATTGCTGAAGTGATGCTGACAGGAAGAAGTAGAAAAACAGAAAGGGACAAATGCTCTATTCCTCCTCAAGCATGGCACCCTCCCCA
Organism: Dugong dugon; assembly: GCA_030035585.1. Classification (NCBI taxonomy): domain Eukaryota; kingdom Metazoa; phylum Chordata; class Mammalia; order Sirenia; family Dugongidae; genus Dugong; species Dugong dugon. The sequence goes on along the minus strand of CM057460.1, from coordinate 33,693,086 downwards.
ACACGAAGACTGAGCTGGTAGCCATGTGTTCTTAGAGTCCCTGCCCTAGAAGCACAAAGGAGTAGAGAAGAGTTGCAAGGAAGAATACTTCAGAATTAGTATATTCTTAGAATATTTTCCTGGTTTGTTTCTTAGGACCCTAGTTTTACTTTTCGCACTTAAATAGCTTGTGAAAAAACAAATTATGGTAAATCATTAGCTGATGAGAATGTCTTTGAAAAACATTTATGTTTTCTTGGAAGATAGAATACCAAAAACATAGAAGAAATAGAAGATGGGACTTTCAGACAATGTAGAATGGTGACATGGCAGATATCACTCCATGTGGACATACCTACTCTAAATGAGAGTGGAATTTCCTTGTTCTCCTTAGCTTTGCATGGCTGGGCATGACACTGACATCTAGTTGTTGTTTATTATTTAATGCCATTGAGTCTATTCCGACTCATAGTGACCAATGTGACAGAGTAGAATGCCTCATAGGATTTTCTAGGTTGTAATCTTTACAGGCCCAAATCTCTGGGTCTTTCTCCCACTGAGCAGTTGGTGGGTTTGAATCGCTGATCTTTCCATTAGCAGCTGAGTGCTTTAACCACTGCCACTAGGGCTCCTTGCTGACACCTAGTAACAGTGATCATTTCAAATTCATGGAGACTTAAAATTAAAAAAAAAAACCTGTTGCTGTCAAGTCAATTCTGACTCCTAGCTACCTGACAGGACAGAGAAGAACTGCCCCATAGGGTTTCCAGGAGCTTCTGGTGGATTTTAACTGCTGACCTTTTGGTTAGCAGCCCAGTTCTTAATCACTGTGCCACAAGAACTCCCGTGGAGACTTAGTTACATGTAAATTTAAAATCAATTTTGTTAGCTTTTTTTGTTTGTATAGTGGTATTTTCTAATAAATTCGTTTTCTTTTAGAAGAAAGTCTCTTTAAGCTCTGCTGAAAATCAGCACTAAGGTATAGAGAATTCTTTACACAATGTGTTATTAAATACAATGCTACTAACAGTGTAAATTGCAACTCACTGATACAGAAGGTGGCAGGGGACATCCTGTGGTCAGTGTAGTGAGTAAATATCTTTGCATAAACAAAATCTCAACATGATCATTTTATATATAGAAGAAAATGAAAGAAAAATAAATAAATGACACAGAAGACATAAATATAAATGAAGAAGCAATTTAACTATTATTTATAAGGATTTCTTTCAGAATTGACTAAAAATATAAAAGTGGCAAGTAAAACAAAATTATAAAAAATGGTAGAAATAAGCTCTTTTAATCTAAAATGTCCTACTTCTAGGCCATTAGAAGTTATTTGTGTAACATTTTCTGTATTGAGTTCTTATTTCCAGTCAGTAATTGAATGTGAGTACTTTTCATATTTCCCTAAAAAGATGTACTTTAAAAAAAGTCAGAAAATTAAAAAAAAAAAGTGAAACAATAGTTTTGATAATTTACCACGTAGGTTAAACAGTTGTCAATAATTTTGTTACATTTGCTAATATCAATTTATATCTATATGTATGCATCCTTTATTTATTTATTTATGTAATTATATTGTTGGAAGAAAATAAAAGTTCTGTTGAATGTTTTGCTCAAGTGTCCAGACTTGAGCATTCAAAGGAGTGAAATGAGTATCTTAATTGCTATTAACAATGTCTGGAACTCTGAACTGAAAAAGGAGAGTCCTAGTAAGGCTTTGCATTATAAAACAAGACATAGACTATAAAATCAAGAGATAGAATATAAATTTCACAGCTCCTTTTGATTCCATAGCCTGGTGAGTGAAAACTACATTACTCCAGTAGTATAGCCAATTACTTCATTTCTGTGATGAATATGATAAGGTGCCTCTAGGCCGTTTTATTTTATAATAGAAAAAAGCATTTGACAGTGATACCTTAAATGAAGAGATTAATCATGTTAAAATATATGCAGATATTTGTATTTATACATGATGTATATGTAAAGGAAAAAGTGTTGTTTATACTGGACATATTTAGGAAAATTTAACTTCTACATATAGATATAAAACTTATTAGCTTGTTCTAATCAGTGATGATGGCCATTTTACCTTGTAATACATGTGTTCTTCTAAAGCAGTCGATATTAAATTAAATGATTCCTTCACTTCCTCTAAGCATACAATGACATATTGTCTAACTTAATATTAGTCTTTTTATTAGTTCAATATCTTAATGTGTTCAATTAAGAAACACAGTTGCATTCATTCACAAAGGTACGTTAAGTTTTACTGTGAATTCTAACCAAAGTTGATCTTCCAACCACAAAACATAAAAGTAAAATCCACAGACATACACTTCATATTTAATATCCATTAAGTCATTCCTTAGCATTCAAACCCACTGATAAAATATACCAAAAAGATAATGAAACCTATACTGTGGCATTGAAGGAATCTTTGTATTTTGTGAGTTCAGAATATTTTCCTATTTAAGAACAGATTAGCTTCCACTTTTCTAATTCTAAATGTTATTGTATTTAAAAGTTACCATTTGAACATGTTATTTTAAATGGTCTTAAACTATGCTGTCTAATATGATAGCAATGAGCCACATGTGGCCCATTCAAATTTAAACTTTAATGAATTAAAACTTATAAAGTCAATTCTTCAATCACAGCTGCCACCTTTCAAGGACTCGGTAGTAACAAATGGTTAATAAGTGCCATATTGGACTGAGCAAAAGTTTGAATATTTCCATCATTGCAGAAAATTCTATTGGACAGCATTGTTTTGAGGGGTGCAATATGTAAAATGGAAGCAGTGTCCAGGGAACCATACAGAATGTGCTTTAGCTATGATTAGGAAAACAATTTTCAATTATTTGGTTTGTAGTTTATATTGTTGTTCATTTATGTTTACCCTGAAATTGATAAATATATACATATGTGTGTATATATATATAATATATATATCACATATGCTTTAGTTTGTACACATCTTATATTTTTAAGTAGTACTTTGTATATGGCATTGATTAATCTGCACTTTTTTATGAAAATTCAGACAACATGGTAATCTGTAAGAAAGGGTTTCCAAGATCCCAGCAATGAAAACAATCAATATTAATTTGTTAGAGTATTTTCTTCCAGAACTTCATTTTCCTAGAGATAATTTAAAGCTGATTACTAATTTGGCTCTTGCTGAATAGAAAGTTTCAATTTTTTTTTTTTTTTTTTGCTTTTAACTATAGAATATAAATCCCAGGTAACACTACATTAAAAAAAAAAAAGTTACTCTTACCTATCTTATGTAGTTATATCATATTATATATATAAATGTGAAGTACACATTTTTACTTATAAGTCTAATATAATAATTTCCTTAAAAAATAGATTTTCACACAGCTCCAATTAAGCTGTTATCATTTCTTCAACTATAAAATAATAAAATATTAGAAAACACTAAAAATCACATTGAAAAACACCATTCACAATTTTATTCACATCATTCTTATTTTATTGATTCACATATCTTTGGAAATATGCTTATTCAAACCAATACTTCTCTGTTTGAATTTGTTATGTTGGGAGAGATTAATTCCTAGTAGTAGTACGCTATTTGCTATTTCTCTTTAAAGAATGTGCTAAAAATTAAAAGCAATAATTTTAACATTATATCCCCAAAGCAATAGGGATTGCTACTTTTATATGAAGGGATTAAATGTTACAATACAATGACCATACCCATTAGTGAGAGATAAATCACAGATGTGGCTGACTAAGAGTTTGAATATTCTCTGTCACTGATGAACTGATCTTAGGGGGGATTGACATGAGAAAATTTAATTTCAAGAAAAAAATAATAGAAATCAATGAATGATACCATGTTTGTGAGGTAAGTTTTACAGATACATAGTTCTATAACGCAAACCAATACTTCATTGTAGGTCTAGCATATTTTCTACAGAACTAGAGAATGTTGGTTTGCTTTTACTTAGGAATATACCTGAGGCAAGGAATGGACTATAGGTAGGTTTTTGAGAACTGATCCAGGAGGTACAAGTGAAGGAGTGAAAAGCAACAGAAGAAAGCAAGTAGCCAATAAAAGGCAATTTCATGAGGATTTAATGATGTGGGCAATTGGAATTCAGTCTTCTTGGGGATACCATACGAAACCATGTAGAATGCACCTCAGAACTGTGTGAAGGAGAGATGAAGAGATTGGTATATTTACTCTCTGACTTCTGTCCTTCAGTAGTTGAAGGTTAACTCTGGCAGCATCAAACCTCACACTTTCCAGGGCTGCTAATAGTAGAAATAAGTAACTCCCATGGCACTATAGGAATCCCTCAGAGAAGCAGAGATGCACAGGTGGTTGAGGTGGGAAGCTTCAGTGTGAACAGAAATTATCTTCTGCAGCTTCACCCATACTCAAAGGTGGCCAAAGGGATATGGAGAAGCACATCTACATTGACTTCTAAAGTTTACGCATTGCACCATTCAAAATTGCCTTGCCCTACACAAAATGCACTCCATTATAGATGTTTTCATATGATGGCTAGCCATAATCTCTAAAAACGATGTGACAATTTCAAACTAAACAGAAGATTTTTCTCCACTGTATTTGATTGGACCAAATCCTAAAATGGTATAAGTTCCATTTCATGAAGTATCACTTCCTTTCTAATCTTAGGTATTGTGGAATCTGACAATACTCAGTTCATAAAAGGCATGTCTGAGTTAACAGTTACTTGATGTCGTATGACCAGGCTCTGAGATTCTACTAGGTATTAGAATCATATCAAGAGCTTATTTTCCAATGTTGAGTAGTTCACTGCTGCGTGAATCATAATCATATTCTGCAACTTTCCTGTTGAGTATTAACATAGGCCTCACAGAGGATTCTTATTTACTTTTATAGAACATCACAATTCAAACTAGCCTCATTTCCAGTGCTCAACAGCCACATGTGGCTGGTGACTAACATATTGGGCAGTGCAGGTCTAGAATATATAAAGAATCCTTACACATATTAAACTGGTGAAAATTAAGAAAACTTCTGATTGAACCAAATGCTTGAGGAATACAGACCCACAGACCAACAGATATGGTTTTAGTCTAAACTGGTATGAAAAAATTAGAAAAATATTTGGAGAATATATATACTGTATATATAATGACTCATATAGTTGTTTCATACTTATGTACCTAAAACTTTTCCACATTTTCACCAGGAGAATGGCACTAGAATGTTTGTGTAGCATAATTTGAAATAGCAATATTTGGAAAACTCCCCAAAATACATTCATGGCATAAAGGAAAAATATTTAAGGATTTATTCACGCAGTGGCTTATTAGACAGCTATGATAGCCAATGAGCTAGAATAACATGCAAACATCAGAAACTGTAAGCATAATGTTGAGTAAACAATGAACAAACATATTGCTTTTATTAAAATAATTAGATTACAGTTTTACAAATTTCAGAAACAAGCATAACAAAACAATGTAATATATAGGCAAAATGTACATCTATAAAACAAAACTAATAAATATTCAAGATAATTGTACCTGTGAGGTAATGCAGGGCAATGGAATAAAAAGAAACACATAAGGTGTAAGTTATTGAAACACATAAGGTGTAAGTTATTGAAAATATTCTAGTTCTTTGGCTACGTGATGGTATTTGTGTTATGATTTTGTTGGTATGCCTTGTAGCATACACAGACCTTACTAATATTTTATAGGTATTATACATTATATTTTAAAGGATAGAATATTGAAGGAAAAAGGACTGAAGCTATAACTGAGTTCTATTTTTTCTATAACTCCTTCAGAATTATGAGGCCTTAAAATTTCTGGCTTGTTCAAAACTGGAATACTCCATATTATTTGATTCTTAGCAAATACTGGCTGCAGAGCTGTATTTCCTTCAGTATCTGTCTGCAGACTGGTTGGTTCCAGCCAGAATCCATCCCTTTCATAATGAAATGGCAAGAGGCAGCCATCAGAGTCTTGTTTGCTGTGTAGTATTACAGAAAGGACTTGGGGAGCACTAAACAGTAGTTCTCAATGGATATGTAATTTTTTTTTAAGAATCTGAAGCAAATTTAAAATAAAATTCTATTTGTTTCTCTTTAGGGCAAAGTAATACACTATTGTATGTATGTACCACGTTTTGTTTATCTACATGCTAAAACACAGATAAACCTTGAAGACATGATGCTGAGTGAAAGAAATCAGTCACGGATGAACAAATATTGTATGATCCCACTTACATAAAATATCTAGAATAGGCAGGTATACAAAGACCAAAGTCTATTAGTGGTTAGCAGAGGCGGCAGGAGAAGAAAAGAGAGAATCATTCCTTGGGGGGATATTGGAGGTGACAGAACAATTTAGAAACAAATAATGGCAACCGTTGTACATGATGGAAGTAATTAATTGAACTGAATTGTGCATGTAAAAAATGTTGACATGGCAAATTTTTGTTATATATATGTGTATATATGTATACTCAAGGAGCTCTGGAGCACTCAACTGACAACTGAAAGATTGGTGGTTCCAACCTACCCAGCCACTTCAGTGGAGAAAGACCAGGAAATCTGCTCTAGTAAAGATTACAACCTTGAAAACCCTATAGAGCAGTTCTACTCTGTCACATGGAGTCTCTATGAGTTGAAATTGACTTTATAGCACCTAACAATAACAACAACATATATATATATATATATATATATATATATCTCACCACAATAAAAAAAAGAAATTAATTAAAATTAAAAAATAAAATTATATTAGTTAAGGTAGGATGATGGGCACATAATCTATCGTAATGTTTTCCATACGCTTTTATCTATTTAAAAAAAATTCATATTATGTTTGACACCATACATGTGGTCATCCCTATTTTAATGCATTGTAAAATAAATAACTAATTTTATACATCCAAAATAAGAAAGAAAGAAAGAAGAAACTTACAAGAAACGGAGTGAATATCTTTTTCAAACAGGACAAATGTGGAATGGAATTTTAAGGTGTATTAATGAATTCCAGCTTAAGACACACTCTTACTTATTTTTAAATTGAACAAGGGAGGGACAATTTGTTACAGAACTTCAGAAAATGCATCTCCTCAATCACTGCATTCTTAGACCTTGACAGGAGTTTTATATTGGAAGAGATTGATATAATTTGACACCCTTCAAACATTTCAGGGATTTACTAAATATAATGTGGCAAGAAGTACTTGTCACAGGCATTCCTAAGTTAAATCAAGAACACTGTGTCTCCTCCAATCAGTTTTAGATTCCCAAAGGCTACTAAATCCAATTGTTGACAAATCCAAAGTGTCTCTATAGGCATGATCCCTAACAAACAAACTCTATAAGTAGCAGAAAAAGCTGACAAAAGTTTCTATGGATGAAATGCTTTATTTCTGGTATCTATAAACGGTAGTTGGAACCGACTTGATGGCACCTAACAACAACAGTGTAAAAGGTAGTAAGAGTTCATGTATAGTGGTATTAAAGTTTGTGATCATATTGTAAATAGGTCTAGACTTGTAAAAATCACTGTATGTTTTAAAATAAGATACATGCCAAACACAATATCATTTGCTATTCATCAAACATACCCTGATTCTACTTTATCTATATAAATTTTATTGAGGACTTTTAAATTTTTCACCGATCCTACTTCTTTCTGAGATAAACAGTCAGTTGTTTGCAAACTTTGGTGTTCATTATAACTTATTGCATTCCACAAAGAGCTACAGAATTATTTTTCAGGGAATGGAAATTAACAGAATAAAGATATTAACATATGTATTTATAGATGGTACATCCTGAATTATAGACTCATACATATTGAAGGAGAAATTACATGCAATCTTAAACAAAGTTTCTTGCAACTTCTTAAGCAGAGCAAATTCAACTTTTCACTCCAGCAATAACCTTACACTGAAAATGCTCTAAATCATACAAAACGTCTCTAACATTTTCTAACAAATTAAAATAATATTACACTTTGACTATAGTCCATATATAGTCTATATAAGGAATTGTCTGAATGTGACATTTTTTATAGTAAATGAGAACACTGTTATTTATTTCTTGTTGACACTAAGTATAAAGCAGGACTTATCTAGGCATACTGGACATACTATCACCAGGCCTTTCAATTCTCTTGCTACAGAAGCTTTGTTTCGATTTTATTTTGTTTTGTTTTTTTTAATTAGCTGTGTCACATTTTCGACTCAAGACAATTTTGGAGGTGAAATAAAGTCTCTAGTTTATTTTTATGACTGTGGATTACTAGAAATGTGTCCATTTTGTAAATCAAAATAGTTGACTCTGCTATTACAAGAAAGTAAAATAATTACCTTATTGTAGAAATCAGACAACATATTTTTGCCAATGTGTAACTGAGTCCAGATGCTGAATAAGTCAAGATCCTGGCAGGGAATAGATAGTACATATAAATGGGTAATTAATAGTGCTTAATGAAGGGACTGTGATAAAGGTGTGGGTAAGTCAAAATGAACCCCCAAAGGATGGAATAGTAGCCAGCATCTAGCAACAGTAAGGAACTGTTACCACCATTTGGACTGAGGAGGAACAGGAGGGAGGAGGAAGAATAGATACCCAAGTTCTCTCTTCTCATGCTTTCTCAGTGATGCACATTCCATCCATTGGCCAATCTCAACTAGAAGCCAGAGGACAACGGAGTTCAGATGAGACAGTATGATAATATCAGACTCCAGAGCACAGAGCAAGATAGAGAAGGGTGGAGATTAGATTTGGAGGCCAAAACTGAGAGCATTCATCACTCAGGCTGAGATAAGGAATCTTGCTCTTAAAGACAAACATGGGTCTACTTTTCTGGATTCAGATTTACAGCCTATAATAATCTTTCAATTTAAAATATCAAGATTGTGTATCTATTTTGCAGTATTTTCTGGTTGGCATGTAGAGTTAACTTCTATGGATTTTTGCTTAACTGATTTTATTTTATTTTATAATCTATTGCAGATGTTCTTAAATAGTTACATTAGTAGGTCATTGGTTAGCAATTAGATGGACCATGAAAACAAATTAATGAATGAAAGTTTAACGCAGGAACTATTAACAAAGTTGTGGGTAAGGATAGGGAAAACCAACAAAAGGACAGCAGAGTACCTAGTACTAGCAACAACTGGGGACAAGCGGAGTTGGAGGTAGTGGTCACCAGAACCTGTTAATAGACATCTACAAGAGGTGTCCCATTCGGTAGAGGGACACAGACAATCCATTGCAACAAGCAGGGAGAGGTCTTGGGTAACAATTATGCTGGCTTCACTCTCCTCCTACTTTCTAAACTCCTGCTGACTATTCCACTGGGCTGAATCTGATGTAAGAGTCAGAGGGCAAAAGCTCATTGATGCAGTGCATAAAGGTCAGGATTTCACGTCATAGACAGGATAGAGAGAGTAAAGAGTAACAAGAGGATGTGGAAGGACAAACTGAAAATATATAAAAAGCACCAGAATAATATGTATTATAACTCCTAAGGTCTACTTCAGAATTCCTATTAATAAAGAGACGTTGGAATATGGTGATTTTCTTAAAAAATGGCATAATTTTCCAGAGATAGAAATCTTCTGAGGAGACTAATAATACTCTCACATTAGACCACGGCAAAACTATGTGTTCTCAAAAATAGAAGTGAGGGAGAGAACCGATTGGGAGTGATAGAGACAGTGGAAGTTAGTTAGAGGTAAAGAATAAGTCTAAAATTAAAGAAGCTATCCAAATTCATTTTAATAAATACCCATTATTATGACAGGTAATTTCAAGCCATGTCTCTCATGAAAATTTGATGGACACTCAAAGTTATCAGAGTTAGTTTCAACTATGTTCGCGAATGAAATTTTAGACCTTGACAAAGTTAAATTACCTCTAGTTTCTGGTCCAAAATGATTTCTTTTTAAGATTATTCAAAAATCTTCTTATATCGGTTGTGTCATACATATACTCTAAATAATGGGTTCTATTTTCATTTATCTCAGGAAATTTTTTTTAAATGTTTATTCATTTAATTAATGCTTTTCTTAGATATGTAAATTCTGTATCAATAAATAATTTAAAATCCACCTTATTTTAGAAACAGAATCAGTGTATACTTCAAATATAATCATTATTAAGATGTAAAGAGAAGAAAGCAGAAAACCATGGTGTCTTTAATAAGTTAAGTGAAGATAAATATCAGGAAAACACTGATTTTTTCCACGTGTATTCTTGCCAAAGTCTTCATCCCATAAAAATATTACCAGTATTTAGAAACTGTAGTAAAAACTCTGAAATTAGAATAAGGCAGTGGATGCCTTACTTTATTATACTATATTCTCACTAGTTTTTCTGTTGAATTAAAATATGGATTTATACATTTATTATTTACTTTAGAAAGAATTTCTTGGCATACATATTTGTGTGTTCCATTAAAAACAACCACCTGAGAGTACGGTTCTGGAAGCCTTTATTTAATTCATTAGAACACTTTAAAATTCAAAATTAAAATTATTTGGCACTGAATGCATTAAAAAAATCAAATATAATGATAAGAGGAAAATACTGTAGGTTTTTTAAATTATTTAAATAACACATATTTTAATTGTTGTTGTTAGGTACCGCCGAGTTGGTTCTGACTAATAGCAATCCTATGTACTACAGAAAGAAACATGGCAAAGTCCCATGCCATCCTCACAACTGTTGCTATTTTTGAGCTCATTGTTGCAGCCATTGTGTCAATCTATCTTGTCAAGCAAATAATCTGAGAAGCTGGACTATATGAAGAAGAACGAGGCATCAGGATTGGAGGAAGACTCATTCACAACCTGGGTTTATGCAGATGACACAACCTTGCTTGCAGAAAGTAAAGAGGACTTGAAGCACTTATTGATGAATATCAAAAACCACAGCCTTCAGTATAATTACACTTCCACATAAAGAAAATTACAATCCTCACAACTAGACCAATAAGCAACATCATGAGAAACGGAGAAAACACTGAAGTTGTCAAGGCTTTAATTTTATTTCAGTCCACAATCAACGTCCATGGAAGCAGCAGTCAAGAAATCAAACGACACATTGCATTGGACAAATCTGCTGCAAAAGACCTCTTAAAAGCGTTAAAAAGCAAAGATGTTACTTTAAGGCCTAAGGTGAACCTAAGCGAAGCCATGGTGTTTTCAATTGCCTCATATGCATGCGAAACCTGAACAATGAATAAGGAAGACTGAAGAAGAATTTGACGTCTTCGAATTATGGTGCTGGTGAAGAATATTGAATATACCATGGACTCCCAAAAGAAGAACAAATCTGTTTTGGAAGAAATACAGCCAGACTGCTCCTTAGAAGTGTGGATGGCAAGACTTTTTTTGACATACTTTGGACATGTTATCAGGGGGGATCAGTCCCTGGAGAAGGACATCATGATTAGTAAAGTAAAGAGTCAGCAAAAAAGAGGAACATCCTCAACAACGTGGATTGACACTGTGGCTGCAGCGTTGAGCTCAAGCATAACAACAATCATGAGGATGGTGTATATAAGGTCGCTATGAGTAGGAACCGATTCATTGGCACCTAACAACAACAAATCATTTTGAGTCAGGTCTATCCTCACATAAACTCACCTTAGTTCTGGCTTTGATTCCAAAAGAGTTGTGAAAAGGTTTTTAGTTATCTAGGTTGTTTGGATTTTGGAATTACAGATAAAGGATTATGGGACTAAATCATTATTTTCATTATGTAGGTGAGGGAAATAGCATAGAGATGTTAACTACCTTGTCCAAAGTAAAACAACAAAATAGTGAATGTAAGATGAAAACCAGGAAGTAATTTTCAGATGACATACTCTTAACCACTTCAATTTGCTGCCTTCATAATATGATAATTAGGTAAAACAATCCATGCAAATATCTTATAGTCACTGGCATATAGGTAGCTTTTGATACGTGGACCATCTTTTGCTCTATTTCCTTTGCTCCTTTTCTTTTCCCTTATATTTACCTAATGATCACAATCTGTATTCATTACATCAATTCTCTAGGAATGTGACCTGGACAGCATAACTTTGTTATATTCTCTTTTTTTTTTGATGTTGCTAATTTTTATTTCTCCAAATAAACACAAGAAAATATTATCTGAATTATAAAAACATGGAACAATCAAATCTTAGGGGAAAAAAAAAAGATCCTTTAAATTTAATTGCATTTATGGAAATTTTACTTTTTTTTCTCATTTATTGAGGATCAATAAAAATTTTATCATACATTGGTACCAAAATATGTCATTGTACTTGGGAACTCCTAGACTAGAGAACCTCTAAATGCCATTATAATACAGCAATTCTTTGAAATTTTATAATATTGATGGATCTGAAAGATTCCCTTTTGCTGTAAAATTCTATGTAACGCTATAATTTGAGATGCTCTAAACCCATCATTATTTTCTTTATTATAGATTCTTTTATTTTTTTTAAATATTTTATTGTACTTCAGGTGAAGGCTTACAGAACAAACAGTTTCTCATGTAACAGTAGTACACATGTTGTTTTATGACTTTGGTTAACAACCCCACAACATTTTAACCCTCTGAATTCACAGCTTTTTTTTTTTTTTTTTGGTGAAAATACACATAGCTAAAGATACACCATTTCAGAACTTTTTACGTACATATTTAAGTGACATTGACTACGCTCTTCCAATTGTGCTACCATTCTCACCCAAGATGAAGGCTTACAGGACAAAATAGCCTCCCATTTAACAGTTACTACAAATGTTGCCCTATAACAGTGGTTAACAATCTCACAACACATCAACAGTATCCTTACTCAACTTGTGTTCCTTATCATCACCTTCCTACTCCCCCTCTGCCTTCTGGCCCTTCTCACTGGACTCCTGTACCTCGTTAGTCTCATTTAGTTTTACTGGGCTGTCCACTCCCAGGCTGAACAGTGAACCTTGAAGGTAACTTCACCTCTGAGCTGAAAGGGTGTCTGGAGGCCACACTCTTGAGGTTTCTCCAGTCTCCTTTAGGCCAGTAAATCTGGTCTTTTTTTTTTGTGAGTTAGAATTATTCGCTACATCCTTCTCCAGCTCTGTTCAGAACCCTCTGTTGTGATCCTGGTCAGAGCAGTCAGCGGTGGTAGCCGGGTACCATCTAGCTGTACTGGACTCAGTCCGGTGGAGGTCTTGGTAGCTGTGGTCAATTAGTCCTTTGGACTAATCTTTTCGTTGTATCCTGTTCTCTTCATTCTCCCTTGCTCCCAAAGGGATGAGACCAGTGTAGTATCTTAGATGGCCGCTCACAGGCTTTTAAGACCCCAGACACTACTCACCAAGGTACAATGTAGAGCATTATCTTTGTAAGTAGTGTCATACCAATTGAGCTAGATGTTCCCCGAGACCATGGTCCCCAGAGCCCTCCGTCCAACAACTCAGTCCCTCGGGGAGTTTGGATGTGTCCGTGGGGCCTCCATGAACTTTCCTTGTGCAGGTTGTGTTAATTTCCCTTGTACTGTGTACTGTCTCACCTCTCACCCAAGATACTACTTATCTATTGACTATTTAGTATTTCCCTCCCTCCCCTCCCATCCCTGGTAACCAACAAAGATTGTTACATTTTGTGTGTGAATTTTTTCATGGGTTTTTACAATAGAGGTCTCATACAGTATTTGTCCTTGTGATTGACTTATTTCACTCAGCATAATGACCTCCAGTTTCATCCATGTTATGAGATGGTTCACAGATTCATTGTTGTTCTTTCTCGTTGCATAGTACTCCATTGTGTGTATGTACCATAGTTTGTTTATCCATTCATCTGTTGATGGGCACCTACGTTGTTTCCATTGTTTTGCTATTGTGAACAATGCTGCCGTGAACATAGGTGTGCATATGTCTATTCGAGTGACGACTCTTATTTCTCTAGGATATATTCCTAGGAGTGGGATTGCTGGATCGAATGGTATGTCTATTTCTAGCTTTCTGAGGAAACGCCATATCATTTTCCAAAATGGTTGTATCATTTTGCATTCCCACCAGCAGTGTATAAGAGTTCCCATCTCACCGCAGCCCCTCCAACATTTGTTATTTCCAGTATTTTTGATTTTTGCCAGTAATGCCGGGGTGAGATGGTATCTCATTGTGGTTTTAATTTGTATTTCTCTAATGGCTAGTGAACGCGAGCATTTCCTCATGTGTCTGTTGGCCATTTGAATGTCTTCTTTGGTGAAGTGTCTGTTCATTTCCTTTGCCCATTTTTTGATAGGATTGTTTGTCTTTTTGTCGTAGAGGTGTTGGATTTTCTTGTAGATTATGAAGATTAGACCTTTGTCTGACTTGTACTGTCCAAAAACTTTTTCCCAGTCTGTAGGTTCTCTTTTGACTCTTTTGGTGAAGTCTTTTGAAGAGCATAGGTGTTTGATTTTTAGAAGATCCCAGTTATCTAGTTTATCTGTTGGGTTTTGTGTGTTGATGTTTATGGTTTGTATCCTGTTAATGCCATGTATTAAGGCCTGAAGTGTTGGTCCTATTTTTTCTTCTATAAACTTTATAGTTTTAGGCTTTATATTCAGGTCTTTGATGCATTTTGAAGTAGTTTTTGTATATGGTGTGAGGTATGGGTCCTGTTTCATTTTTCTGCAAATGGATATCCAGTTTTGCAAGCACCATTTGTTAAAAAGACTGTCTTTTCCCCATTTGATGGACTTTGGGCCCTTGTCGAAGATCAGGTGACTGTAGGTGGATGGATTTACATCTGGGTTCTCAATTCTGTTCCATTGATCAATGTATCTATCATTGTACTAGTACCAGGCTGTTTTGACTACTGTAGCTGTATAGTAGGTTCTGAGGTCAGGTAGTGTGAGTCCTCCAACTTTATTCTTCTTCTTCAGTAGTGCTTTACTTACTCGGGGCTTCTTCCCTTTCCATATAAAGTTAATGATTAGTTTTTCCATCTCTTTGAAGAATGTTGCTGGTATTTGGATCGGGATTGCATTGTATTTGTAAATTGCTTTGGGTAGAATTGCCATTTTCACAATGTTGAGTCTGCCTATCCATGAGCATGGAATATTTTTCCATTTATGTAGCTCCCTTTGGGTTTCATGCAGCAGTGTTTTGTAGTTTTCTTTGTATAGGTCATTTACATTCCTGGTCAGATTTATTCCTAAGTATTTTATCTTTTTAGGGGCTATTGAAAATGGTATTGATTTCCTGCTCTCCTTTTCATTGTTCTCTTTACTGGTGTATAGGAATCCGACTGATTTTTGAATGTTTATCTTGTATCCTGCTACGCTGCTGAATCTTTCTATTACTTCCAGTAGATTCCTCGTGGAGTCTTTAGGGTTTTCTATGTATAGTATCATATCATCTGCATACTGGGAGAGTTTAACGTCTTCATTACCAATTTGGATGCCCTTTATTTCTTTCTCTTGCCTTATTGTTCTAGCTAGAACTTCCAGTACAATGTTAAATAGGAGTGGTGATAAAGGGCATCCTTGTCTTGTTCCTGTTTTCAAGGGGAATGTTTTCAGCCTCTCTCCATTAAGAATGATGTTGGCTGTTGGTTTTGCATAGATGCCCTTTATTATGTTGAGAAATTTCCCTTCTATACCTATTTTATTGAGAGCTTTTATCAGGAATGGGTGTTGGACTAAGTCAAATGCCTTTTCTGTGTCAATTGAGATAATCATGTGATTTTTTTCTTTCCTTTTATTTATGTGGTGAATTACGTTGATTGATTTTCTAATGTTAAACCACCCTTGCATACCTGGTATGAATCCTACTTGGTCGTGGTGTATTATTTTTTTGATATGATACTGAATTCTATTGGCTAGAATTTTGTTCAGAATTTTTGCATCTATATTCATGAGAGATATAGGTCTGTAATTTTCTTTTCTTGTGATGTCTTTGCCTGGTTTTGGTATCAGCGTTATGCTGGCTTCATAGATTGTATTTGGAACTGTTGCTTCCTTTTCTATGCTCTGAAATAGCTTGAGTAGAGCTGGTACAAGCTCTTCTGTAAATGTTTTGTAGAATTCTCCTTGGAAGCCATCTGGGCCAGGGGTTTTTTTGGTTGGGAGTTTTTTTATTACCTTTTCAATCTCTTCTCCTGTTATAGGTCTGTTCAGATTTTCAATGTCACTTTGTTGTAGTTTGGGTAGGCAGTGTGTTTTTAGAAATTTATCCATTTCCTCTAGGTTTTCAAATTTGTTGGAATATAGTTTTTCATAATATTCTGTTATAATCCTTTTAATTTCTGTTGGGTCTGTTGTATTGTCCCCCATTTCATGTCTTATTTGGGTTATTTGTGCCCTCTGCTGTTTTTCTTTTGTCAGTCTGGCCAGTAGTTTGTCGATTTTGTTGAGTCTTTCAAAGAACCAACTTTTGGTTTTGTTGATTCTTTCTATTGTTTTTCTGTTCTCTATTTCATTGATTTCTGCTCTGATCTTTACTGTTTCCTTTTCCGGTGGTTGTAGGCTTTTTTTGCTGTTCTCTTTCTATTTGTTTGAGTTCTGTAGTTAATGTTTTGATTATGTCCCTTTCTTCTTTTTTGATATGTGCATCTATTGCTATAAATTGTCCTCTGAGGACTGCCTTTGCTGTGTCCCAAACGTTTTGGTATGATGTGTTTTCATTTGCATTTGATTCTAGGAATTTTTTAATTCCATCTCTGATTTCTTCTATTACCCATTGATGTGTAAGCAAAGTATTATTCAGTTTCCATGTGTTTGATTTTTTTTCCTTGCTCTTTCTAGTGTTAATTTCTACCTTGATGGCATTGTGGTCAGAGAAGATACTGTGAATTATCTCAGCATTTTGGACCTTGTTGAGGATTGCTCTGTGGCCTAAGATGTGGTCTATTCTGGAGAATGTTCCATGTGCATTGGAAAAGAATGTGTACTTTGCAGTGGTTGGATGGATTGTTCTATATATGTCTATGAGGTCCAGTTGGCTGATTGTATCCTTTAGGTCTTCTGTATCTTTGCTGAATTTCTTTTTAGTTGTTCTGTCCTTTACTGAGAGTGGTGTGTTGAAGTCTCCTACTATTATTGTGGAACCGTCAATTTCTCTTTTCAGTGCTGTTAGAATTATTTTTATGTATTTTGGAGTCCTGTCATTGGGTGCAAAGATGTTTATTATGGTTATGTCTTCATGATGGATCGTCCCCTTAATCATTATATAGTGTTCTTCTTTGTCTTTTATGGTGGATTTTATAGTTTTAAAGTCTATTTTATCTGAGATGAGAATTGCCACTCCTGCTCTTTTTTGGTAGTTGTTAGCTTGATATATTTTTTTCCAACCTTTGATTTTTAATAAATTCACATCTTTGTTTCTAAGGTGTGTCTCTTGTAGACAGCATATTGATGGATCCTGTTTTCTTATCCATTCTGCCACTCTCCGTCTCTTTATGGGTGCATTGAGTCCATTTACATTCAGTGTAATTATTGATAGATGAAAGTTTGTTGCTGTCATTTTGTAGTGCTTTTTTTGTGGTGCTGAAGTTTTCCTTGTTCTTCTTACTCTCTTGTGCTGAGTTACTTTTGTTTGTGGATATTGTTTTCATTTCTTTTGGTTTTGTAGGTTTTGTTTTTGCTGAGACTTTATGTTTTCCATCTTTATTTTTATGAGTTGGTTTGTTAACTTTCTTTGTGGTTACCATGAATTTTACCCTTATCTTTATAAGTTTGAAGCAGTCTACCATTACTTGGTATCGCCTTGCCTTCCTCTCCATTAGAAGGTTGTGTACCTATGCTGTTTGTTCCCTCTTTCATTGTTTTGATGTTGTTGTCATCCTTTGATTGATTGCTCTGATTCCCTGTTGTATTTCTTTTGTTTTTGGATAGTCCTCAGTAGTTCATTTCCTAGAATGGTATCTGGTTCGTATGAACCTGCGTCCTAGGTTCTAGGTCCTGCTGGAGGGCTGAATGCTGTTTGTCCTCAGATTGAAGAACTCCCTTTAATAATTCTTGTAAGTTTGGTTTGACTTTTGCATATTCCCTTAGTTTCTGTTTATCTGGAAATGACCTAATTTCACCATCAAATTTGAACGAGAGTTTTGCAGGATATATTATTCTTGGCTGACAATTTTTTCTTTCAAGATTTTATATATGTCATCCCACTGCCTTCTTGCCTGCATGGTTTCTGCCGAATAATCTGAGCTTAGTTTTATTGTTTCTCCTCTGTATGTGACTTCTTGTTTTTCACGAGCTGCTCTCAGGATTCTTTGTTTGTCTTTAGTTTTGGGGAGTGTGAATATGATATGTCTTGGTGATTTTCTTTTGGGGTCTCTTCTATATGGGGTTCGTTGAGCTTCTTGGATGGCCATCTTTTCATCTTTCATGATATTGGGAAAGTTTTCTGTCACCAGATCCTCAATGATCCTCTCTGTGTTTTCTGTTTTCTCCCCCTGTTCTGGGATGCCAATCACACTTAAATTTTTTCTTTTAATTGTGTCCCACATAACTCTCAGGTTCTCTTCATTTTTCTTTGTTCCTTCTTCTGAGTTTTCCTGAAACAGAGTTGTATCCAAGCGTTTGTCTTCAGTTCCACTGATCCTGTCTTCCACGGTTTCAAATCTACCTCTCAGCCCTTCTATGACACCGTCCATTTCTGAAATCTTGTTCTTTATCTTTTGGATTTCTAATTGTTGTTTTTGTATAATTTCGAATTGTGAATTTATTTTGGCATTTTGTTCCTGCATCATCTTCCTGAATTCTTCCAACTTTTTGTCTGTATTTTCCATAAATTTGTCTATTTTTTCCTCATGTTTGTCAGCTTTTTGCCTCAGTTCTTGGAAAATTCCGAGTATTAGTGATTTGAGTTCCCTATCAGGTACTTCTAGTGCATTTTCTTCCACAGGAGAGTTATCTGGTGTTTTAATTTGGACGCCTATTGGAGCCATCTTGTCTTGTTTTTGTAAATGTTTTGATATTGTTTGCTGTTTTCGTGGCATTCAGTAGATATTTTTCTTGTTTATTGATTGTAGTGTTTTTTTTTTTTTGTTTCGTCCTTGTGGTACAGCTGGGCAGATCTAGCTGAAGAGGAGCCACTGGGACGGGTTGTTTGTGGCACTCACCGCAGCCACTAGGATTGTCGGTAGTCAGTGCTGGGCAGGTTCCAATAGGGCGTGCCTGCACCGCTTGGTGGTGTGATGTCAAGTGCACGGTGCAGGTAGGCAGGATGCAGCGGGGAGATGGTTATGTGTGAAGCTAAGCTGGATATGGGGGAGAGGAGAGAGGAGCAGGAGCAAATAGCATACAAACATGAAAGAATGCTAGGGGAGCTTGTCGTTGGAATGGACAGATGAGAGACTATGGGATGGAGAAAACCAGAAGGGGGAAGAGAAAGAAAAGGAAAGAATGAACAAATAAAAACCAGAAAAGTTAAAGAACTGCAAAGTTCCCAGGGATCCCACCGATGCAGCTATGAGGTCTGGGTGAGTTGGTTCCAGGTTTCACAGCACAGCCTGGCCAGAAGGTGCAGAGGCATACATCGCCTGGTACTCAGGGATCAGAAAGAGAAGGAAGAGATAGAGAGACAAGAAATTAAGCAATGAAGAAAGACAAAAGGGAAAAAGAGGGAAAAGAAAGCAAAACTAATCAAAAAAGAAAAAAAAAATGCCACACCAGTAGTCAATGCATGGCACTCAGAGAGCCAGCCAGTGTGGGCTGGTGTTTCTGGACAAGAGACTGTGTCCATGGGAAACAAAGGAGGCCGAGTGTGAGTGAAGAAGGGTGGAGAGTGGAAAGTGTATATCACAAATTGCCTGCACTCTGGGGACCCTCAGAAAGGAGCTAAGAAGGTGCAAGGATCCAGGCACCTGAGTGAAAGGAGGGGGAGGTGGCGAGAGGCAAGCGAGAAACCAAAAGAAGCAGTAGGAAAAAAAAAGAAAAAAAAAAAAAAAGGGCAGCACCAGCAGCCAACAGACGGCATCTAGAGAGCCGCCCGCCCAGGCACACGGAATCCAAGCAGCCAGCAGACCCCGGTGAAGAGACTGCGGCCATGGGAAGCAGAGGGGCTAATGAACAAAGGCCCCGGGATCTCACCAGTGCGGCAGCCCAGACCTGGAAGCAGCCACACGCCCGAACGCAGCCCCACAGCCCCGCAGGAAAGAGCAAAGACGGCGCTCGGAGCCAAGCACCTGAGCAAAAGGAGGGGGAGGCAGCGAGAGGCAAGCGAGAAACCAGAAGAAGCAGAAAAAGCCACACCAGCAGCGAACAAACGGCACCCAGAGAGCCCCCGCTCAGGCGCGCGGATTCCAAGCAGCCGGCAGTCTCGGGTCAAGAGACCGTGGCCACGGGAAGCAGAGGGGTGAATGAACAAAGGCCCTGGGATCTCACCAGCTCGGCAGCCCCAACCTGGAAGCAGCCACACGCCCAAATGCAGCCCCACAGCCCCGCAGGAGAGAGCAGACGGCGCTCGGAACCAGGCACCCGAGCAAAAGGAGGGGGAGGCGGCAGAAAAAGCTACGCCAGCAGCCAACAAATGGCTCTCAGACAGCCGCCGGCTTGGGTGCATGGAATCCAAGCGCGGGCGCCCCCTGGCCCAGGGACCCTGGCCACGGGAAGCAGGGGAGCCCCAGCCGCTGCGGAGAGGGGTGGGGGTGGGAAAGCGCACACCGCAATTTACCGGTCGTTCCGTCTCCCACTGGACGCTCCGCAAGGCTGCTCTCCCGTTCTCCCATTTGCTGGTTCCAATAGGAGTCCAAGATGGTGGATCCGCGCTGCCTTAGCTGGTAGGGAATCTCTGCATGAGTCTCTCCTCGCTCTCCGTTCTCTTTCAGTATTCTCACTCCGTTTGGTGTTTGGTTGAGTTCTTTATCTCTTCGTTTTATGTTCTAGGGTTTCAGGATTGTTGATTCTCTGTTAGGCTTAGTTTTTCGGATCTTTGCTGTGGAGGGACAGCGTGGTGCTTCTGCCTAGAGCGCCATCTTGCCCCCTGTTACGTTCTCTTTTAAACATTTCTAAAGCCTTATCCTGCAAATCACATTAAACATGTGCTCTCTACAATTTTGGAATCATCAATTTCCACTATTGACATTTCAGTCACCTGATCACTGATTGAGTTTTCCATAAAGCTCTAAGTATAAGCCCAATCAATAATTTCAGTTTAGAAAACAATGATGGAAAAGTGAAGAATAAGAAAGAAACAAAATCTAAGCCTATTGAAAAATTTTGATAATTTTGGAAGAAAAATATGAAGCTAAGGATTCTCCTCCAGTTATGAACAGAGCCCATATTACATGAAAATTATTTGAGTCGCCTCTGATATCTTGACTAAAATGTCAACATTTGCAGAGAACTGGGGAGTACATATGAACATTTTTCTTCTTTGAAACACTAATTACAGTTTAAGAAAAACCATATCCATGACAGAAAGTTTAGAAAATTTAAAGAAGGAAAAAATCTATCCTAATTTATCTAACAGCTATTATATTTGAGTGTGTTTCTCTTTTGTTTCATTCTTATCTTCAATAACATACCGGCAGTCTCCAGGGTTCAAACAAGATCCATTTCTAAGTCTGTTTTTAAGTCTAACTTGTATGTAAGTTGGAACAGTTAAGTACAGTTCGTATTTTAGTCAAATATTTGTACCTTGCTATGCATAAAAAAAACATTAAACACTTCCACATACACTAAAATTTTACTTCAACATTTTAACATAATAATACTGTAATAATAATGATAATGTTTTGATGTGCATCACAAAGTTTGTTATTATGAACCATTGTATGTATTTAATAGGCTTTATGGTGTTTAACTCATAGCTACAGGTTATACGTAAGTTGGACATTCATAATCTGGGGATTATCAGTATTTATAAAATTTAGTAACAAATATTTAAAAAGATTTTTACATCCTGCTATTTTCAGACAGTATGTAACTGTTTTCCATATATTGCCACATACTTTTAAAAAGCATTGTCTGAATAACTGCATATTATATGAGTATATAACAATTTAACAGCAATCCTTCTGTTGCGCATTTAATTTATAATTTACTTTTGATTTTTAAATATTTTGAAATTAATATCATAAACATAGTATTTATATGTTCACAATAATAATAAATCTACACACCAAATTATATTGTTTGAAATTATATAACAAATTATTTCAGTATTTCTTGCTTTAGAAACAGATTGCTAAATGATTTTGCAAATAGGATTTTACAATTTTCATCTTTACTCCTGAGATTCAGTCCTCTTCCAGTGAAGAACTACTGAATTTCTGCTTGGCGCAATCACTAGCAACTCCTCTTGGCTCCACTAATGACATCATGACCTAACATGGCAAATTTATCTTGAATCAATGATGCACATGACAATGTAAATTCTATGTGCCTCTTGGTTTTGACTTCAGATTAAATTTTTTATTTAAAATATTTTTCCTTTAGCTAACATTATAATGCCTCTTAATAATTTTCAATTTTGATAAAAGTTATTTCAACTCTAATTTATAAAAGAAGTATTAAAGAAATTAAACCAAACCCAAGCCAAACTCGTTGCCATCAAGTCCATTTTGACTCACAGTGACGCTACAGGACAGAGTAGAACTGGCCCATAGGGTTTCCAAGGAGCAGCTGGTGGATTCGAACTGCTGACCCTTTTAGTTAGCAGCCCAGCTCTTAACCATTGCACCACCAGGGCTCCACTGAAGAAACTAATAAATAATTCATGTATGTTTTTCAAGTGTGTAATATTTCTCATTTTCAGGAAGAAAGTTACGTGTCACAGAGATCCATAATCAGCTGCACTATTTCTCCAATTTTAGATTGCATATAATATAGAAATCATGATCAGTAATGTCCATGCTTAAAGCATCATATTCTCACTTTTGCTGTCTCCTGGAAACTTCTGGTTCATTACAAGTGCTATGCTAAATCATTTATGTGATAATGCATTTATCTGACAAAGAGTTCTCAAGAAAAAAAAATAATTCAAATAATTAGTGAGAAACGTGTAATAAAGGAAAATATTGATTTGTACACAACATCTCATTCAAGTCAGATTCAAAAGACTACACTGTGTATGATCCCATCTATTTGGCGTTCTTGCAAATAAAACTCTGGTTTCAGAAAAGGCATAAACAATTTCCAGGAGGTGGAAATAAATAAAGACATTAACTACAAAGGAACAAGAGGATATTTTGAGGAATTAATACCTTGATTTTAGTGATAGACCTATGAGTGTTCACATTTGTCAAAACTCACAGAATTAAACACTAAAATAGTGAGTTTTTATTGCAAGTGAAATGAACCTTAAAGATTAAAAAAATGTATAAATTAGTGAGAAAAAATATACTTTACCAGTAGAAGCTTTAAAGGAGGTTTAGAATATTATTTTTCAACTCTAAAAATAAAGTTTCAACTATACTTAAAATTTGAAAGAATAGTACATGAACTTCATATCCCTACGATTGAGGCTCATCAGTTGTTGTCACTTTGGTATAAGTTATTTAGCCACGTAACTATCTATATTTTGAAGCATTTTTAAATAAGCTGCAGCCATAATGGCACTTTCCCCCTAAATGCTTCAGAATGTCCTGCCTCAAAATAAGGATATTTTCTCCTATAAGGACAAAAACATGATCACTTCTAATATTATCAAGTACCACCTCCAGGATCATAGAATTTCCAGTTTCAGTTTGAATGTTAAGAGCTTGGGAATCATCACTTCTGTCCTCAAAATAACAAAAAAGATGAACAAAGTGAAAATCATCAACTCTTTTTATATCTACCAGATAACTGAGGTAACAGAACAAGTCACCAACCTGAAAGACAGACGGGCAAATATAAAGAATCAGAGCTAAATGAGAACAGAAGCTCAGGACCTTCTAGAGGCCCAGTACTGGAGTCAGTTCAGGTAGGAATGCTTTAAACCAAAGTTGACATCCTGCTGAAGGTTCAGTGTGGATGAGCTTATGAGTTAAAACTTGAGGGTTGAAAAGTCTTAATGGGATCCCACATTTTTGTGAGTTTTACCTCCACCATGTTCTCAGGGTGAAGATTACAGAAAACTCCCTTTTGCTATTGGCAGGAGAAAAATATCCATTTTGAAACATGACCAGAATATTGTTCTCCTTAACAAGTTTGCCCTCAAGAGAACTATTTTGCCAGAGTCTAACCTAATTGGTTTTTTACCAGAGCCTAACTGACCTAGGGGACAAGAAATACCCAAAGTCAGCTCTGTGTAACCTTTCTGTTTCACCCAAGAAGGTCATAGTTTAGGGGCTGTCTTGTTAACTAGTGTTGCTATAACAGAAATACCAAAGTGGATGGCTTTAACAAAGAGAAATGTATTATCTCACATCCTAGGAGGCTAGAAGTACGACTTCAAGACGCCAGCTGCAGGGGAAGGTTCTCTCTTTTTTAGCTCTGGGAGCAAGTCCTTGTCATCAATCTTCCCCTGGTCTAGAAGCTTCTCTGCACAGGAAAACCAGTCCAAAGGACGTTCTCTGCTTCCATTTGCTTCCTTGGTCATATGCGGTCCCCATCTCTCTCTGCTGTTCTAGGGTAAAAACATCACAAAGTTTAGTAAAACAAAAAGAAAAGTTTTATTTGTCATATATTCAAAGAGGCAAACTTGGGAAAATGAACAAGCATGCTGCTAGAGCCATGTCTGTCCAAGTCCAAAGAATATTACAGATATAAGCAAAAGCGGGGAAATGGACAAGCATGCTGCCACGACCACATCTGCCCAAGTCTACGGAATACTACAGAACAAGCAAAGGTGGGAAAACAGACAAGCAAACTGCCACAGCTAGGTCTGCCTGAGTCTACGGAATACTACAGAACAAGCAAAGGTGGGAAAACAGACAAGCAAACTGCCACAGCTAGGTCTGCCTGAGTCTACGGAATACTACAGAACAAGCAAAGGTGGGAAAACAGACAAGCAAACTGCCACAGCTAGGTCTGCCTGAGTCTACGGAATACTACAGAACAAGCAAAGGTGGGAAAACAGACAAGCAAACTGCCACAGCTAGGTCTGCCTGAGTCTACGGAATACTACAGAACAAGCAAAGGTGGGAAAACGGACAAGCAAACTGCCACAGCTAGGTCTGCCTGAGTCCAAGGAATGTTACAGAATCATCAGTACATATTAACATTACAAATGAGCAAAACCATTGAAAACTTCACCTTTTCACAGATTGACTAACACTGCCAAATCACTGTGATTCTACATTTTGAATTGTCTGTCTTAATAATCATTGGTAGATGTTTCAGTAATGACAGGAAGGTCTTCATTGGTCCAAGGAATCTTACCATTCACTAAATGCTAATAGAAAGAGATGAGAGTGGAAGGCATGCGGGTCTTTTGTGCTCTGTTTATGATTTGTTTATGTAAAAGGTTCCCTAAAAGATGTTTTCCAAGATATCCTAGCTATTGGCTTTATACCTCAGGGTCCAGTTCATGTGTCCATGTGAGGCCCTGAGAGTCCAGCGCCAGCTGGGTCACATTCTAAGACAAGGAATAATGGCTCCAATATTATCTCCTAAATCACTGCTCACTTTTCTCTTTTATATCTCAAAAGAGATTGACTTAAAACACAACCTAATCTTGTAGATTGAGTCCTGCCTAATTAACATCATCACCACCACCACCAGCAGCTGCCCTCCAGTTGACTCTGACTCATGGCGACCCCATAAGCGTCAGAGTAGAATTGTGCTCCATAGCATTTTCAATGGCTGATTTTTTGGAAGTAGATTGCCAGGCCTTTCTTCCCAGTAACATCATACAGGTAGGATTTACAACACATAAGAAAATCACATCAGATGACAAAATGAGGGACAATCACACAATACTGGGAATACTAGCCAAGTTGACAGATATTTTTGGAGGACACAATTCAGTCCATGGCAAGGGCACAGGCTCGCTAAACTACTAAACCTTAATATAGTACTGTAGAACTCTGCTCCCCTCTTATACCTTACCACCGCCTCAGTTGGGCTCTTGTATAATAACAAGGAATTACAGCTACAATAATTACAAGACTCAGACACTGTTTAAAGAGTTTCTAGAAAAACCCAAAGGTAATAAGGGGAACAAAAACAAGGACACTAGAAGAAATCTTAGCTTCTGACACTTACAGCTATGATACATAACAAAAAGTCTACACATAGGCAAAATATATTCAAAATGCAGAAAATCAAAGAAAAAGAGAAAATTTTGAAAGAGGAAACAAAGACCAGATGAAAACACACATCCTGACTGTAGATTATGGATAAGAATTACAGTTGACTTCTCTTCAGAAACCATGCAGTCAAGAACGGGAATTAAATATTTAAAATATTGAAAGGAAAAAAAAAAACATATACTACTGTATCCAGTGAACTTGTCTTTCAAATGTGTAGGAAAAATAAATTAAGCCTTTCTCAGACAAACAAAAATTGAAGAACTTTGTAGCCAGTACACCTGCCTTGCAAGAAATGTCAAAAGTTCTTCAGAAAGAAGGAAAATCACATAGGTCAGAAACTTGGATCCACCTTAAGAAACGTAGAAGCTTCAAGAAGGAATAAATGAAGGTAAAATAAAATATTTTACGTCCTTATTCTTACTTGATGTACCAGATACAAGTTTGTTTAAAATGATAATAGCAACAATGTATTCAACCATTATAACTTATGGATAGGAGAAATGAACGGCAGAAATGTTATAAAGGGCAGGAGAGAAGAATTGGCACTATTCTGTTATAAAGTACTTGCACTATCCTACTGTCTTAGTTATCTAGTGCTGCTATTACAGAAATAACACAAGTGGGTGGTTTTAACAAACAGAAATGTATTTTCTCACAATTTAGGAGACTGGAAGTCCAAGTTCAGGTTGCCAGCTCTAGGAGAAGGCTGTCTCTCCCTGCCAGCTCTGAAGGAAGGCCCTTGTCTCTCCTGAGCTTCTGCTCTTGGATCATCTACATGTGGTTTGGCACCTTTCTTCTCCCCCTTTCGCATGCATACACTGTTTTTTAGGGTTTGTGAAATCCTACCTCCACTGCTGTTGCTGGAGGTGCTGGAGAGCAGTGAAATAAATGGGCAGCAGTGGTGGTAGCAGCTGGGAAGAGTGGAGAGCGCCCAGCTCCACCCAACCCCGCCCAATGTTCCGCCCACCTGGGGAGCAGAAACAGCCTGGACCAAATTCCCCTTTGCAGCCCACCTGCCCATAGGGCAAAGCCCAAGGGCCCACATGTCCTCTGCCTCACTCGCCTGTATCCCACCCGCGGTCCAGTGCTGCATGAGTCTAAGTTTGAGGTCTCTAAAACCACTAGGGGGAAGTAATATACAAAAGGAGAGCTGTGTTCCCTTCTTTTTTTTAAAATCCTCTCCATAGGGATTGTATCTGCTTCTACTTCTATCAGCAATAGATAAGAGTATATATTAATTTTGCAGGGTTACTATAAGGAACTCTTGTCCTGTTTGTTGTGTGTGAATCAGATAGGTAATAAATAGGAATTCAGTGAATTTTGAATGAGTAATTCTAGGAGGAAGACTAAAACTCACTTCCATTTCTTTTTTGTTTACTGGGAACCATCATTTAGCCTGTTGACCATTTTCATTTTGGATTTTTATTATTATTACTATTTTTATTTTTAGAACACACCATATTTTAGGGTGATTAGCCTTTTAAAATAAAAGTTGCAATGTTTTCTTCAATTTTTCACTTGTATTTTGATTATGACACCTGTCACTATACACAATGTGTTACACAGTTGCCTCAAAATTCCAAGCAGTCATAAGACTGCTAGGATGAGTATCCAATCCAATGGCATCAACCATTGCAAGGGTGTTAAGTCCACCCAGTATGACTGAGCTGTACACACCAGACACTCACAGAGTGTTGGGAAATGAAAACTGTTTAATTACTTACGGAAAGCAGTTTACTTTTATTTATAAATAACATCAACCAAAGTAACCACTAAGACATCAAAGACCAAAGTAATTATCCAGAATCCCTCACTCATTAATCTTTTCTTCTCCAAAACCTCATGCTTCCCTGAGTCATTGTGTTGGATCTTATATTTAGTGACACCAATTTGTGGTATCAAACCAGTCCAGGGAAATAGTAGCTTCCCTTCCCTGGTCAGTCCAGACCCCAGCTGCTCCATTCAGCCCTTTCTTTCACCTGGATCATTGGATACCAGCACAAATTAGGGAGTTCACATGAGGTCCCCTACTTCTGGCCCCACTACTCCCATAGATCTGATAATTTGTTGCAACGACTCAGACACCAACTCCTGGAACAAAGTCATACCTAATTTATCTAAGAAAGGATACAAACACATAAAGATATGCACAAAGAGATGCCCAGGGGAGGTCCAGAGGGGGTTTCTGTGCGGAACTTCCTGTCCCCAGAGGCCGTGTTCCCAGAGATGCTTTGTCCTTACACATGCATCATCAATCCTGAAGTTCCAAAGAATTTCTTTGTCTCAGGCCTTTATTGGCTTATGCATAGTCAATGATTAGGGATTCGTTACATTTGTATGATCAGCCAAATTAATGAATATATATAATTGATTGCATTATGCCCCCTCCCTTCTAAAAGTCAATCCTAGATGTGGTATTTGGGGCTACCACTGCATTTGCATATAAAGGCACCTCCATTCCTTGCAAATTCTAGTGGTTATTTTTAGGAAACCAAGTTCTTTGTCCCCCACACAGCTATTGCTTTTGATGTTTTAATTTGGTAAAATATATCAATATTTTCCATTATACTATCTTAAGATACATACTGCTTATCTCCTAACATGAGGAATCCAAAATGATGAGACAGCAGATATAGCTTCATTGGAAACTTATTTTGTCTTCCGGTTCAATTACTCCCCACCACCCTGCTCCCAGAAGAATGTATTTAATCCTTCAGAAACTAAAGTTGTGAGAACAGGGGGATTCCACTCTTACTTCTGCTACCTTCTTCCTGAACCCGTCTTGTCAATCTGTCAGAGAATTCAGAGCTATACTGCAACTTGAAGGACAGCATCTCAAATACATCATGCCTTTAGGTGACCATTCTAATGTTTCATAATGTAGCAGCTTCCGAATTATGTGATATATGGTAAGACCCTGGGGCTATGTGCCCTTTGTTGTAATCCTTTGCTACGTAGTAGTGGGCCAAGATAATATTATGGAAAATGCAGTGTTGATAAATCAGACACTTTGTGAGTCCTTTGATAATGCTTCTGACTCAGGTACTGTGGTCAGGGAAAGCAAAGCCATATCATAATAAAATAGGTATCAATAACAATGAAGATACATTGTCGTCTCCTCCGAGATTGAAAGGGAATGATGTAATCAACTTAGCCTTCGGTAGCTCATTAGTGTAAATATAATGTAACACTTAAAATTCAAATAAAAAATCAACTTTTGCACAATTGTCCATGACAATAAAATATTTTACGTAAAATTTTCTCATTATAATTTTGAAGTAATGCATTTTATTACTTGCAGAAACAACTTCATAAGTTAGAAAGTAATTTTACACTAATATTATGTGCTGTTTTCATGAGAGATAAAGTGACATATTAAAATTTCTTTTACTCAATATTTTTTTAACTTAAAAATTGATTGATACCTCCATTGAATTAATTAGACAGAAAACAAAATTACATATGAATAACACACTTTCATCTTTGGAAATTATAATATTTAAGAAAGAATACTTTGTTGACTATAATTATTAATATTTTTAACAATAAGTAGCTAATCAGATTTAAATAAAATATGGAAAAAGATTTTCTTTACCAGTACCATGCTTTGAATTCCAAATTTGTATTTCACAACTATAGAAAAGTTAAAATCCTTATCAACTAAATGCTTAAAAATTTACATTTTTCCAAGATGGTGTTGATAGAGTACCTTCATATTTGTAATAATCGATACCATATGTCTTAGTCATCTAGCAGTGCTATAACAGAAATACCACAAGTGAATGACTTCAACAAAGAGAAATTTATTCTCACAGTCCAGTAGGCCAAAAGTCCAAATCCAGGGTGTCAGCTCCAGGGAAAGATTTTCTCTCTCTGTTGTCTCTGGAGGAAGGTCCTTGTCATCAATCTTCCCCTGGTAGAGGAGCTTCTCAGTGCAGGGACCCGGGGTCCAAAGGATGCGCTATTCTCCTGGCTTTTTTTCTTGGTGGTATGAGATCCCTAATGTCTCTCTGCGTGCTTTTCTCTTTTTATATTTCAAAAAAGTTTTGTTTAAGACACAATCTAATCTTGTAGATTGAGTCCTGCCTTATTAACATAGCTGCCACTAATGGCACCTAATTAACAGAATAGAGATAGGATTTACAACACATAGGAAAATTGTATCAGATGACAAAATGGTGAACAACACCACAAGACTGGGAATCATGGCCTAGCCAAGTTGACAGATTTTTTGGGGGGACACAATTCAATCCATGACACCATTAATTGCCTTATTTTAACTTAGTATTTTAGCAAAGTGGTTAAGAGTTACAGCTGCTAACCAGAAGGCCAGCCATTCAAATTCACTAGCTGCTCCTTGGAAACCATATGGGGTGGTTCTACTCTGTCCTACAGGGTTGCTAAGACTCAGAATTGACTCGATGGCAATGGGTTTGGTTTTTTGGTTTTTTTCATTTATTTAGTCTAACATTGAAATATGATTAGGTTTGTTGAAAGAGGTGTTAATATCATGTTATTTCCATACTGATTTGGAGTTAAAATAACCCACATATTATTTTTTCAAAGACAATCTCTCACCAAAGCAAAAGCTCATTAAACACAATAGCCTCCTTTTCAACTAATGGAATGACACATTTAATCAATTATCCAATGAAAGGGCCTTTCAGATCACAGTAGTAGACCAGAAAGACAAAGGGAGAAGGAAAATATAAACTACCCCAAGGGGAAAGAAATGTGTATATAAAGTAAAATGCTTTACTTATTGTATTTCTCCTTTATACTTCCTTGGGCTTTCCTATGTACTTAGGAAAACTGACATCAATGTAGTAATATAAATAATAATAGCTAATATCTATATGGATCCTCGGGTAGCACAAATGGTTAAATGCTTGACTACTAGGCAAAAGGTTGGCAGTTCTAACTCACTCAGAGGCACCTTGAAAGACAGACCTGGCAACCTACTTCTGAAAGGTGACAGCCTTGAAAATCCTATGGAGCAGTTCTACTTTGCACACATGGGGTTGCCATGATTTGGAATTGACTCGACATCAACTAACGACAACAACATTATCTGTATATTATATGATATAGGTATACTATCCCCTGTAGATGAAATGAAACCTAAATTATTGCCATTGTTGTTTGACATTAAGTCTATTCCAACTCATAATTGCACTATAGGACAGAGCAGAATTGCCTCATAGGGTTTCCTAGGCCTTAATCTTTATAGGAGCAGATCACCAAGTCTTTCCTCTTACAGAGTTGCAGGGTGGGTTCAATCTGCTGACCTTTCAGTGAGCAGCTGTGTGAGTGCTTAAACATTGCACCACCAGGGCTACTTTCAAAGCTAAATAGATGACCTTAAAAATTCTTGCTCCCAAAGACCGAAATCAGCTAAAAAATATCCCCTTCCCAATAAAATCCAACCACATACACTGCAAATCACAAAAGTCATATCTGAAAATTGGCTCATGTATCAATATGGGATTCCTCTTTGGAAAATATGATACTGCTATTTATATTAATGCTACTTATTTTTATTGTGAGAATGTGGAAAACCTCACTAGTGAAAATATGGACCTCTTAATCAAAAATTAATTCACAAGACGCAAGTTCTTCTGATGAAGTCAGTTACATAATCTTTTTAAAGAAACAGAATACAGTAGGGCTGTGTCTTTATATATTGATACAGTTAACACAAACTGAGGCTTTATTCATGAGAAGTTTTTGCATAATCAGTTGACACCCATCTATGAAGCATCATTTTCTGTTAATCATCCCAAAATATTACATTAAAAATTGTAAGTACTCTATCTCGAAACATTGGTGTCATCACATTGCTTTAATATAACATTGCTGTGTTTAACCAGTGCATCAGTTCTCCAATAATGCATATTGATTTTAAAAGAGTCTCTCGTTGTTGTTGTTAGGTGCCTTTGAGCAGCTTCTGACTTATAGCCACCTTATGCAAATCAGAACAAAACGTTGTCTGGTCCTGCGCCATCCTCGCAATCGTTGTTATGCTTGAACCCATTGTTGCAGCCACTGTGTCAATCCATCTCGTTGAGGGTCTTCCTCTTTTTCACTGACTCTCTACCAAGCATGATGTCCTTCTCCAGGCACTGATCCCTCCTGATAATTGTCCAAAGTATGTGAGACAAATTCTTGTCATCTTTGCTTCTAAAGAGCATTCTGGCTGTACTTCTTCCAAGACAGATTTGTTAGTTCTTCTGGCAACCCGTAGTACATTCAATATTTTTCACCAACACCGTAATTCAAAGACATCAATTCTTCTTTATTCATTGTCCAGCTTTGGTATTCATATGAGGCTATTGAAAATACCATAGCTTGGGACAGGCCCATCTTACTACTCCAGATGACTTTTTTGGTTTTTAATACTTTAAAGAGGTCTTTTGCAGCAGATTTGCCCAATGCAATGTGTCCCTTGATTTCTTGACTGTTGCTTCCATGGGTGTTGATTTTGGAGCCAAATAAAATGAAATCCTTGACAACTTCAACCTTTCCTCCGTTTATCATGATGTTGCTTATTGGTCCAAACCAAAAAAAAAAAAAAAAAAAAAAAAACCCATTGCCATCAAGTCAATTACTATTCAGACCAACAAAAGGAAGGAGTAGAACTGCCCCACAGAGTTTCCAACTGCTGACCTTTTGGTTAGCAGCTGTAGCTCTTAACCACTATGCCACCAGGGTTTCCCTTATTGGTCCAGTTGTGAGGATTTTTGTTTTCTTTATGTTAAGGTGTAATCCTTCTTGAAGGCTGTAGTCTTTGATCTTCATCAGTAAGTGCTTCAAGTGCTCTTCACTTTCGGCAAGCAAGGTTGTGTTGTCTGCGTATTGCAGGTTTTTAATGAGTCTTCCTCCTATCCTGATGCCACGTTCTTCTTCATATAGTTCAACTTCTCGCATTATTTGCTCAGCATATAGATTGAATTAAGTATGGTGAAAAGATACAACACTGAAGCACATCTTTCCTGATTTTACACTACACAAGATTCCCTTGTTCTGTTTGAACTACTACCTCTTGGTCTATGCATAGGTTCCTCATGAGCACAATGATGTGTTCTGAAATTCTCGTTCTTTACAAGGTTATTCATAGTGTGTTATGATCCACACAGTTAAATGCCTTTTCATAGTCAACAAAACACAAGTAAACCTCTTACTTGTATTGTCTGATTTCAGCCAAGATCCATCTGACATCAGCAATGATATCCCTTGTCCCACATCCTCTTCTGAATTGGGCTCTAATTTCTGGCAGTTCCTTGTCCATACACGGCTGCAGCTGCTTTTGAATGGTCTTCAGCAAAATTTTACTTTCATGTGATATTAATGATATTGTTCATTAATTTCTGCATTCTGTTGGATTACCTTTCTTTGGAGTGGGCACAAATATGAATCTCTTCCAGACGGTTGGCCAGGTAGCTGTCTTCCAAATTTCTTGGCATATAGGAGTGAGCACTTCTAGCGCCACATCCCTTTGTTAAAACATCTCAGTTGGTATTCCGTCAATTCCTGGAGCCTTGTTTTTCTCCAATGCCATCAGTGCAGCTTGGATGTTTGCCTTCAGTACCATCAGTTCTTCATAATATGCTACCTCCTGAAATTATTGAACATCATCCAATTGTTTTTGGTACAGTGACTCTGTGTATTCCTTCCATCTTCTTTTGATACTTCCTGCGACTTTAATATTTTCCCCATAGAATCCTTCAGTACCAGCTGGAGGCTTGAATTTTCTCTTCAGTTCTTTCAGCTTCAGAAATGCTGATCGTGTTCTTCTCTTTTGGTTTTCTAACTCCAAATATTTGCAGGTGTCATTGTAATACTTTACTTTGTCTTTTCGAACCACCCTTTGAAATCTTCTGTCATGCTCTTTGACTTCATCTTTTCTTCCTTTCCCTCTTGTCTACTCTACTTTCAAGAGCAAATTTCAGAGTCTCTCCTGACATCCATTTTGGTCTTTTCTTTCTTTCCTGTCTTTTTAATGACTTCTTGCTTTCTTCATATATGATGTCCTTGATGTCATTTCATAACTCGCCTGGTCTTCGGTCATTAGTGTTCAACACATCAAATCTATTCTTGAGATGGTCTCTAAATTCAGGTGGAATATACTTAAGGTCATACTTTGTCTCTCATGGACTTGTTCTAATTTTCTTCGCTTCAACTTGAACTTGCATACAAGCAATTGGTGGTTTGTTCCACAGTCAGCCCTTGGCCTTGTTCTGACTGATGATATTGAGCTTTTCCATTGTCTCTTCCCACAGATGTAGTCAATTTGATACCTGTGTGTTCCATCTGGTGAGGTTCATGTGTATAGTTGCCATTTTCCATCTGGTGAGATCCACATGTATAGTTGCATTTATGTTGGTGAAAAAAGTTATTGCAATGAAGAAGTCGTCGGTCTTGCAAAATCCTGTCATCTGATCTCCATAATCATTTCTATCACCAAGGCCATATTTTCCAACTATCCATCCTTCTTTGTTTCTGACTTTCACATTCCAATCACCAGTAATTATCAATACATCTGGATTGCATATTCAATCAGTTTCAGACTACTGAAGTTTGTAAAATCTTCAGTTTCCTCATCTTTCTCATTACTGCTTGGTGTGTAAATTTGAACAATAGTATAAACTGGTCTTCTTTGTAGGTGTATGGTTATTACTCTATAAATGACAGCAATATATTTCAGGATAAACCCTCAAATGTTCTTTTTCTGATGAATGCAATGTTATTCCTCTTCAGTTTGTCATTCCCAGCATAGTATACCACGTAATTATCTAGTTCAAAATAGCCAATACCCATACATTGAGCAGAAATGGAAAAGAGTCTCTAAGAGAGGGCAATTGAATCCCTAGGAAGTACTCTAGTGTTAGTTATATCAAGTTCCGTGGAATTCTAGTGGGAAATCCAATTTAGGTCCAGATGTTATTGATCAATGGAGACCCTGTGTGGTGAAAATGGTTAAGCAGTAGGTTACTAACCCAGAGGCTGGTGCTTTAAAATCACCCAGAAGTGCCTCAGAAGAAAGGACTGGTGATTTCCTTCAGAAAGATCACATTCATTGAAAACCCTATGGAGCACAGTTCTACTCTGTAATACATGTAATCCTCATGAGCCAGAATCAACTCTATAGTAACTGTTAGTTTTCGTTTATAATTGTATATTTAGTCAAAAATAAAGTAATTTCATATTGAATCAAACGTGTATTTAGAAAAGTCATACTAAGATATTTTATTTCTCCTTTTCAATTCAAAGAGTTAGAAATACATTTCCCTCTCTTTAGTTGTCTTCTCTCATGTTTTGTGGTTACATTTGAGTAATGAGAGGGCAGCACTGATGTCCATGTGGCTATGAAGAGAAATATGCACCTCAAATTGAATGGTCCATTGTAGTGATTAAGACATTATTACAGTGTATTATCATGAATAAAATCCCAGGAAAAATTGTGTTCAAGGAATCATATAAATAGAATTCCCAGTAATACATCAAAAGCTAATTGTAAATCATTTAATCGAGAATGTGATTAAGTGTTCGTTACAAGGAAGTGAAAATTAGGGTAGCTATGCCTCCAATTATTAGATTCTCATATAAATGATAACTATGATTTTTAAATTTGTGATGGATAATGGAAAACGACAGTCCTAGAACAGTATATAAAAAGTATAAGCTTGGAATCAGAAAATATATATAACCAGCTGTTTTACTTGGAATTTAAATCAAGATTCTCATTTACACCTACTTACTTTAGAGTTGTCATGTAACCTAACCAACTATTTACCCTGTTGCTGTTGTTGTTGTTAGGTGCCGTTAAGTTGGTTCTGACTCAAAGCGACTCTACGTACAACAGAACAAAACAGTACCCAGTCCTGTGCCACACTCACTATTGTTGTTATTCTTGAGTCCATTGTTGCAGTTACCATGTCAACCATCTCACTGAGGGTCTTCCTTTTTTTCGTTGACCCTCTACTTTACCAAGCATGATGTTCTTCTCCAGGGACTGATCCCTCCTGATATCATGTCCAAAGTATGTTATCCTGTTAGGTACTAATTTATAGATGAGAAAAAAAAAGTATATAGAGTTAGAGAAGTTTAGTAACTTAAATTTCCCTGGAATTATGGAATGGAACCAGTGCTCTTGAGAAAGATTTGGCTTAATAACACTGATTCCAAGTTTCTATGATTTATGTCGTTTTTTCTTTTTTTAAAATTTTTTTATTGAATTTTTGGTGAACATTTACAGAACAAATAATTTCTTATGAAACAGTAGTATACATATTGTTTTATGACATTTTTTAACAACCCCACGACATGTCAACTCTCTCCCTTCTCGACCTTTTTTTTTTGTGAAAATATACATAGCCAAAGATACACCATTTAAAAAATTTCTACATGCACAGTTCAGTGACATCAACTAAGCTCTTCCAATTGTGCCACTATCCTCACTTTAGATGAAGATTTACAGAACAAAATAGTTTCTCACTAAACAGTATACACGTTGCCCTATGACAATGGTTAACAACTTCACAAGGCATCAACACTATCCTTACTCAACCTTGGGTTCCCTATCACCAGCTTTCCTGTCCCCTTCTGCTTTCTAGTTCTTGTCCCTGGACTGCTGTGCCTCATTAGTCCCATTTGGTTTTATGGGGCTATCCACTCTCCAGCTGAACGGTGAACCTAGGAAATGACTTCACCACTGAGCTAAAAGGGGGTCTGGGTCCATACTCTCGGGGTTTCTCCAGTCTCCTTTAGGCCAGTAAATCTGGCCTTTTTTTTTGTGAGTTAGAATTTTGTTCTACATCCTTCTCCAGCTCTGTCCAGAATCCTCTGTTGTGATCCCAGTCAGAGCAGTCAGTGGTGGTAGCTGGGCACCATCTAGCTTTACTGCACTCAGTCTAGTGGAAGCCTTGGTAGCTGTGGACAATTAGTCCTTTGGACTAATCTTTTCCTTGTATCCTGTTCTCTTCACTCTCAGTTGCTCCTGAAGGGATGAGACCAGTGGAATATCTTAGATGGCTGCTCACAGGCTTTTAAGACCCCAGACGCTACTCACCGAGGTAGAACGTAGAACATTGTCTTTATAAACTGTTATGCCAATTGAGCTAGATGCTCCCCAAGACCATGGTCCCCACAGCCCTCCGCCCAGCAATTCGGTCCCTCAGGGAGTTTGGATGTGTCTACGGAGTTTCCATGACCTTTCCTTGTACAAGTTGTCCTGGTTTCCCCTGTATTGTGTACTGTCTCACCCTTCACCAAAGATACCACTTAGCTATTGCCTATTTAGTATCCCCCCCACCATCCCTGGTAACCAACAAACATTGTTACTTTTTATGTGTGAAATTTTTCATGGGTTTTTACAATAGAGATCTCATACAATATTTGTCATTTTGTCATTGACTTATTTCACTCAGCAAAATGTCCTCCAGTTTCATCCATGTTATGAGATGCTTCACAGATTCATCATTATTCTTTATCATTGCATAGTACTCCATTGTGTGTATGTACCATAGTTTGTTTATCCATTCATCTGTTGATGGGCATCTAGGTTGTTTCCAACTTTTTGCTATTGTGAACAATGCTGCCGTGAACATAGGTGTGAATATGTCTATTCGAGTGAAGACTCTTATTTCTCTAGGATATATTCCTAGGAGTGGGATTGCTGGATCATATGGTATGTCTGTTTCTAGCTTTCTAAGAAAGGGCCATATCATTTTCCAAAATGGTTGTATCATTTTGCATTCCCACCAGCAGTGCATAAGAGTTCCGATCTCCCCACAGCCCCTCCAACATTTGCTGTTTGCAGTGTTTTTGTTTCTTGCCAGTAATGCCGGGGTGAGATAGTAGCTCATTGTGGTTTTAATTTGCATTCCTCTAATGGCTAGTGATCGGGAGCATTTCCTCATGTGTCTGTTGGTCATTTGAATGTCTTCTTTGGTGAAGTGTCTGTTCATTTCCTTTGCCCATTTTTTAATAGGATTATTTGTCTTTTTGTTGTAGAGGTGTTAGATTTTCTTGTAGATTATGGAGGTTAGACCTTTGTCTGACTTGTACTGTCCAAAATGTATTTCCCAGTCTGTAGGTTCTCTTTCTACTCTTTTGGTGAAGTCTTTTGAAGGGTATCAGTGTTTGATTTTTAGAATATCCCAATTATCTAGTTTATCTTCTGGGGTTTGTGTGTTGATGGTTGTGGTTTGTATCCTGTTAATGCCAGGTATTAAGGTCTGTAGCATTGGTCCTATTTTTTCCTCTATGAACTTTATAGTTTTAGGCTTTATATTTAAGTCTTTAATCCATTTTGAATTGGTTTTTTATATGGTGTGAAGTATTGGTCCTGTTTGATTTTTTTGCAGATGGACATCCAGTTTCGCCAGCACCATTTGTTAAAAAGACTGTCTTTTCCCCATTTGATGGACTTTGGGCCCTTGTCGAAGATCAGGTGACCAAAGGCAGATGGATTTACATCTGGGTTCTCAGTGCTGTTCCATTGGTCAATCTATCTGTCATTGTACCAGTATCAGGCTGTTTTGACTACCGTAGCTGTATAGTAGATTCTGAGGTCAGGTAGTGTGAGTCCTCCAACTTTATTTTTCTTCTTCAGTAGTGCTTTACTTATTTGGGGATTCTTCCCTTTCCATATAAAGTTAATAATTAGTTTTTCCATCTCTTTGAAGAATGTTGTTGGCTTTTGGATTGGGATTGCTTTGTGCTTGTATATTGCTTTGGGTAGAATTGTCATTTTCACAATGTTGAGTCCATCTATCCCTGAGCATGGTATGTTTTTAAATTTATGTAGATCCGTTTGGGTTTCTTGCAGTAGTGTTTTGTAGTTTTCTTTGTATAGGGCTTTTACATCCCTGGTTAGATTTATTCCTAAGTATTTTATTTTTTTAGGGGCTATTATAAACGGTATTGTTTTCCTGATTTCCTTTTCATCATTCTCCTTATTGATGTATAGGAATCCAACTGATTTTTGTATGTTTATCTTGTATCCTGCTACTCTGCTGAATCTTTCTATTAGTTCCAGTAGATTTCTCATGGAGTCTTTAGGGTGTTCTATGTATAGTGTCATAGCATCTTCAAACAGGGACAGTTTCACTTCTTTACCAATTTGGATGCCCTTTATTTCTTTTTCTTGCCTTATTGCTCTAGCTAGAACTTCCAGCACAATGTTAAATAGGAGTGGTGATAAAGGGCATCCTTGTCTTGTTCCTGTTTTCAAGGGGAATGTTTTCAGCCTCTCTCCATTAAGAATGATGTTGGCTGTTGGTTTTACATAGATGCCCTTTATCAGGTTGAGAAATTTCCCTTCTATACCTATTTTCTTGAGAGTTTTTATCAGGAATGGGTGTTGGACTTTGTCGAATGCCTTTTCTGCATCAATTGAGATGATCATGTGATTCTTTTCTTTCCTTTTATTTATGTGGTAGATTACATTGATGGATTTTCTAATGTTGAACCATCCTTGCATACCTGGTATGAATCTTACTTGTTTGTGGTGTATTATTTTTTTGATATCATGCTGAATTCTATTGGCTAGAATTTTGTTCAGAATTCTTGCATCTATTTTCATGACAGATATTGGTCTGTAATTTTCTTTTTTTGTGATGTCTTTGCCTGGTTTTGGTATCAGCGTTATGCTGGCTTCATAGATTGAATTTGGAACTGTTGCTTCCTTTTCTATGCTCTGAAATAGCTTGAGTAGAGCTGGTACAAGCTCTTCTGTAAATGTTTTGTATAATTCTCTAGTGAAGCCATCTGGGCCAGGGCTTTTTTTGGTTGGGAGTTTTTTTATTACCTTTTCAATCTCTTCTCCTGTTATGGGTCTGTTCAGATTTTCAATATCACTTTGTTGTAGTTTGGGTAGGCCGTATGTTTCTAGAAATTTATCCATTTCCTGTAGGTTTTCAAATTTGTTGGAGTAGAGTTTTTCATAATATTCTGCTATAATCCTTTTTATTTCAGTTGGGTCTGTTGTAATGTCCCCCATTTCATTTCTTATTTGGGTTATTTGTGTCCTCGCCTGTTTTTCTTTTGTCAGTCTGGCCAGTGGTTTGTTGATTTCGTTGACTCTTTCAAAGAACCAACTTTTGGTTTTGTTGATTCTTTCTATTGTTTTTCTGTTCTCTATTTCATTTATTTCTGCTCTGATCTTTATTATTTCCTTTCTCCTGGTGGCTGTGGGCTTTTTTTGCTGTTCTCTTTCTATTTGTTTGAGTTGTGTAGTTAATGTTTTGATTTTGTCCCTTTCTTCTTTTTTGATGTGTGCATTTATTGCTATAAATTGTCCTCTGCTGATTGTCTTTGCTGTGTCCCAAAGGTTTTGGTATGATGTGTTTTCATTCTCATTTGAGTCTAGGAATTTTTTGATTCCATCTCTGATTTCTTCAATTACCCAGTGATGTGTAAACAGGATATTATTCAGTTTCCATGTAACTGATTTTTTTTTTTTTCCTTGCTCTTTCTGTTGTTAATTTCTACCTTGATGGCATTGTGGTCAGAGAAGATACTTTGAATTATCTCAGCCTTTTGGATCTTGTTGAGGATTTGTCTGTGGCCTACAGTGTGATCTATTCTAGAGAAAATTCCATGTGCATTGGAAAAGAATGTGTACTTTGCAGGCATTGGATGGAGTGTTCTATATATGTCTATGAGGTCAAGTTGGCTGATTGTGCCCTTTAGATCTTCTGTATCTTGCTGAGTTTCTTCTTAGTCGTTATGTCCTTTACTGAGAGTGGTGTGTTGAAGTCTCCCACTATTATTGTGGAACTGTCAATTTCTCTTTTCAGTGTTGTTAGAGTTTGTTTTATGTATTTTGAAGCCCTGTCACTGGGTGCGCAGATGTTTATTATGGTTATGTCTTCATGATTGGTCGTCCCCTGAATCATTATATAGTGTCCTTCTTTGTCTTTTATAGTGGATTTTGTTTTAAAGTCTATTTTATCGGAGATTAGTATTGCCACTCCTGCTCTTTTTTGGTAGTTGTTAGCTTGATATATTTTTTTCCAAGCTTTGACTTTTAATAAATTCACATCTTTGTTTCTAAGGTGTTTCTCTTGTAGATTGCATATTGATGGATCCTGTTTTCTTATCCATTCTGTCACTTTACATCTCTTTATGGGTGCATTGATTCCATTTTCTTTCAGTGTAATTATTGATGTCAGTTTCTTGCTGTTATTTTGTAGTGCTTTTTGTTTGTGGTGCTGACGTTTTCTTTGTCCTTCTTACTCTCCTGTGCTGATTTACTTTTGCTTGTGGATTTTTTTTCCATTTCCTTTGTTTTTGTAAGTTTTGTTTTTGCTAAGACTGTATGTTTTTCCTCTTTATGAGTATGTTTATTAACTTTCTTTTTGTTTACCATGAAATTTCCCCTTATCTTTCTAAGTTTGAAGCAGTCTATTATTACTTGGTATCACCTTACCTTCCTATCCATTAGAAGGTTCTATGCCTATGCCTTTTATTCCCTCTTTTATTGTTTTGATGTTTTTGTCATTTCCTGATTAAGTGCTCTGATTCCCTGTTGCATTTCTTTTGGTTTTGGGTAGTCCTTGAGAGTTCATTTCCTAGATTTGTATCTGGCCAGTAAGCTCCTGTGTCCTAGATTCTGCCTGTGAGATGAAGTTGTTTGTTCTCAGGTTGAAGAACTCCCTTTAATAATTCTTGTAAGTTTGGTTTGGCTTTTATGTATTCCCTTAATTTCTATTTATCTGGAAAAGTCCTAATTTCACCATCATATTTGAATGAGAGTTTTGCAGGATATATTATTCTTGGATGGCAATATTTTTCTTTCAAGGTTTTATATATGTCATCCCATTGCCTTCTTGCCTGCATGGTTTCTGCAGAATAATCTGAGCTTAGTCTTATTGTTTCTTGTCTGTATGAGACTTCTTGTTCTTCACAAGCTACTCTTAGGATTCTTTGTTTGTCTTTGGTTTTCGCGAATGTGATTATGATATGCCTTGGTGATTTTCTTTTGGGGTCTATCCTATATGGGGTTCGTTGAGCTTCTTGGATGGCCAGATTTTCATTTTTCATGATATTGGGGAAGTTTTCTGTGAGCATTTCTTCAATGATCTTCTTTGTGTTTTCTGATTTCTCCCCCTGTTCTGGAACTCTGATCACTCGAAAATTTTTGCTTTTGATTGTATCCCACGCAATTCTCATGGTCTCTTCATTTTTCTTTGTTATTTTTTCTGAGTTTTCATGAAACAGGGTTGTCTCCAAGTGTTTGTCTTCAACTCCACTGATCCTGTCTTATACCATTTCACATCTACTCCTCAGCCCTTCTATGACACCGTCTACTTCTGAAATCTTGTTTAGCTTTTAGATTTCTAATTGTTGTTTTTGTATGATTTCTAGTGGTGAATTTATTTTGGCATTTTGTTCCTGCATTATTTTCCTGAATTCTTCCAATTTTTTGTCTTTATTTTCCATGAATTTACCTATTTTTTTCCTCATTTTTGTCTGCTTTTTGCTTTAACTCTTGGAGAATTCTGAGTATTAGAGGTTTGAATTCCCTATCAGGTAGTTCTAGTGCATTTTCTTCCACTGGAAAGTCATCTGGTGTTTTATTTTGGATGCCTACTGGAACCATCCTGTCCTGTTTTTTGTAAATGTTTTGATATTGTCTGCTGTCTTTGGGGAATTCAGTAATTATTTTTCTCATTTATTGATTGTAGATTTGTTTGTTTCTTCCTTTTTTAAAAAATTTGGCTATGTCTGAGGAGGCAGGCTGTGTGTTCTTTGTTGTTTGCTTGTCTGTTTGCATGATACTGTTCACCCCCTTCTCAAATTGGCAGGGTCAGTTGCTCAGATATGGTACAACAGGGCAGGTCTAGCTGAAGAGGAGTTACTGGGACGGGTTGTTTGTGGCACTTACTATAGCCACCAGGGCAGGTAAGTAATCACTGCAGGTCAGGTTCCAGTAGACTGTGCCTGTGCTGCTTGATGGTGTGATGTTAAGCGCACAGTGCAGGGAGGGAGGATGTACGGGGGAGATTGTTATGTTTGGAGCTAAGATGGATATGGGAGACAGGAGAGAGAAACAGGAGCCAAAAACATACAAACAAACAAAATTTAGTGCTAGAGGAGCTAGCTGTTGGAGTGGAGAGATGAAAGACTATGTAATGGAGAAAAACAAAAAGGGGAAGAAGAAGAAAAAAAGAAAAGACTGAATAAATAAAAATCAGAAAGGATAAAGAACAGCAAATCTCCCAGGGATACCACCAGTGCAGCTATAAGTTCTGGGTAAGTTGTTCTCAGGTGTTGCAGTACATCTTGGCTAGAATTCGTAGAGGTATTCAGGACCAGGTATTCAGGGAACAAAAAGAGAAGTTAGGTATAGAGAGACGAGAAACTGAGTAATGAGGAAAGGCAAAAAGGGAAAAAGAGGGAAAAGAAAACAAAACAAATTAAAAAAAAAAAAAGAACAAGAAAAGACCCCACAAAAACAGGAAAAAAAAAAAAACATGAAAAAAGAAATGTTCTCAGGGATCCCTCTGTGCATCTGCGCAAGCCGAGGGTGCAGGTTCCAAGACACGCAGCACCGCCCGGCCAGAACACGCTCCCAACTCAAGAGAAGGAAAAGAAAACAAACAAACAATGCAAAACAAACAAACAAAAGCCCCGGGATCCCACCAGCATGGCAGCCCAGACCAGGAAGCAGTTCCACACTCGAACGGAGCTCCCCGCCCCTCAGGAAGAAGCAAAGATGTTGGACAGAGCCAGCTTTTTGAATAAAAGAAAGGCGAGGTTGTGAGAGGTAAGGAAGAAATCAAAAGAAGCAGAAAAAAAGCAACAAGAAATGGTGCTCAGAGAGCCAGCCAGTGGGGGCGGGTTGAATCCAAGTGGCCGGTTCCTCCTGGACAACAGACTGTGCTCGCAGGAAGCAGAGGAGGCTGAGTGGAGGTGAAGAAGGGTAGGGGGTGGGAAAACGTACACCGCAGATTACCAGAGTTCCACAGCCCCTCAGGAAGAAGCAAAGATGGTGCACGGAACCAGGTATTTGAGCGAAAGGAGGGGGAGGTGTTGAGAGGTAAGGAAGATATCAAAAGAAGCAGAAAGAAAGCAACACCAGCAGCCAACAAATGGCACTCAAAGAGCCAGCGAGTGCTGGATGGTGGAATCCAAGCAGCCGGTCCTTCCCAGACAAGAGACTGTGGCCGCGGGAAGCAGAGGAGGCTGAGTGGGGGTGAAGAAGAGTGGGGGGTGGGAGAGCATATATCACAAATTATCCGTTGTTCTGTCTCCCACTGGAAGTTCCGTGAAGTTGGTTTCTCATATTCCCTATTTGCTGGTCTCTGATAGGAGTCCAAGATGGTGGATACTCACTGCATTAGCTTATAGGGGACCTCTGCATGAATCTCTCCTTGCTCTCCGTTCTCTGCCAGTTTTCTCACTCCATTGGTGCTTAGCCGAGTTCTTTATGTCTTTGTTTGATGTTTTAGGTTTTCAGGATTGCTGTTTTCTCTGTTTGGCTTAGTTTTTTGGATCTTTGCTATGGAGGGAC
This sequence comes from Dugong dugon, assembly GCA_030035585.1. NCBI lineage: Eukaryota > Metazoa > Chordata > Mammalia > Sirenia > Dugongidae > Dugong > Dugong dugon. The sequence continues at coordinate 33,648,425 of CM057460.1, read as the reverse complement.
AGTGTGGTGCTTCTGCCTAGGGCACCATTTTGCCAGAACGCCTGATTTCTGTCAAGTTTTATTCTTGCTTAAAGCTCCAGGTTTCTAACTGGTTTCTCAAACATTTATTCCTGTTGTTAGTGTATAGCCCCTTCATAAATTTATGTCTTCCTCTAAATCACTTTTATTTTATTTTCTAGTTTTTTGTTTTGTTGTTGTTTTATAAGAATGCCTTCTTTTCTGTTCTACTTGACCCTTTGGGCATATCAGATTTTTCCCAGTACCATGTCATGTTTATTCATTGCTGACAACTAGAATTTCATTAAGGTAGTCTCCAAAATCACCAACTTCAGTTTGAAATTTCAAATGTATTTTTAATCCTTCTTCACTCTGCTATCTGCTCCAGGACTTCTACATCTCGGAAAGTTTTGTCGAAAGATATCCTTACATCAGAAGGAATGAGGAGAATGAGATGAGTGTACGTAGCCCATGGCCCCTCTCTAGGAAGTTACTGGTGCTGCCTGTGGCCTATGCTCATAGTTATACCTCCTCTCAGGGAGGGCTTACTACTGATTCTTTGATTTTAAATTCCAATAACAAGTCCAATACCTGTTACTACATAAGGGAACCTGCAATGTCTTTTGTTGCATTCTTACCTGTACGTCTAACTTTGTAAATGACTTTTTTTTAAAATGCTCCTCAAATTATACTAAACTCTCTATGCCATCTCTTTCTTGCTGGGACTATGACTCATGCATATAGTAATTGTTCATCTAAACTAATTCAACATAAGTATAAATAATGCCAGGATTCTCAGTTTGAATCACAATAAAATACTAAAGCATATACTATTCTAAACAAACCAATAGGTCATTATTTTTTGCATTGGGAATAGTTCATTAATGGTAAAAGGATATTGAGCAGGAAAATTTTAACAATGGCACGTTGAATTCACTTGAGAAAATGAATAAAAATATAAGTACCCCCAAATTTTGATTAAATATATGCACACCCCTATAGCTTTTCCTTGCCTCTGTCCTGGCTTTTCTGAGTCATTTCTTAGGTTATGATGCAAGAAGGTTGAGTACATAAAAGGAAGAAAAGACTCGTTAAAAATAAATTTATGTGCATAATTATTGAACATTGTAATTAGAAGCAAAAGATCTCTACTTGCACAATGAAACCTCTACCATTCTGATACGCATTTTCAAGGATTCCTTAAAACTAATTATATTTAATACCAGATGACTTATGATATTTTACTAGTGAATAGAAACATAAAATAATATCAAATTAGTTATTGCCAAAAAAATTAATAAATGTAAAAGTAGTTTCTTTGTTCATTTCTGTTAATTCCATTTACAAGATCTGAATGTAAATTGGCCCTAAATATAACTGACTCATTTCTCGTGCTTTACCTGAAGCACAGTTGTGAGCCTGTCTGACTGACATGTTGATTTCCTCTCAGTAAGGGTGATATAATTAATGTGACCTTTTGAGAAGGTGGGAGATACAGAGTGAGACAAGTGCTCTTCGGAGAGCTATTAGCAGCTTCTGAGTAATTTGCTAATAGTAGAGCTACCTTTATTAAAATCGTACGGTTAAGAAGATAATTGACAACCATAATAATGAGTATGTACAGGGAAGAAAGAGAGCATAAAGTGAAGTAAAACTGCTAATTACTTAAAAATTGATGAACTTTCAGTGCTAAGTAAGCTTCAAAAATACAATGAATAACTTTCATAAGGCTGCAAGAAATTATGGGTCCATCCTGTGTGGATATGAGTTTATCCAGTGGCTTTATTTTTACTGTCAGATGATGTCTTTACTAATGGATTTTGTTGTTGTTGTTGTTGTCGTTGTCAATGACCAACCCCAGACAGAGTGATACTTCTGTTTACTTTTATGTAATGGAAATAGGACAAGTTTAAACTAATGGATGAACCCTCTTTACAATCTATGTCTAAAATCTGGCATATGATTTACCTACTGGTTAATCTATTAGAATGAGCAAAGACCAATGAAACCACAGGTGCACTTCACAATTTTGTGTTTGTCTGCAAAGTAAAGATAAAGTGACATAAGAATGGTTTAATGTTGCTCTTTCTAGATGTTAGAAGTAACCAATATGCTTACCGAATCATCAGGATTTCATCCAGCCTTCCATGTTTAGTTGGTATTTTTAATTAGTTGGGGACAATACACAAGGCAAATTTATGATTATTAACTGTAAGATTGCAATGAGAAGAGTAATACAAAATGCGGAACTAGAGAAGGAATAAAGAGATCAGGGTAAAACATTGATACTATTATGTTTATTTTTCTTCTAAGTAAACATACTTCTAATCAAAGTTTATATTTTGACAGTTCAGGAGAACAGATATCCGCATGTCAAAGTAACAACAACACTAGCCTAACTCATGTTACCTGATTATGTAGCTAAGTATTCATTTAGAATGATTATCCTTAGCAACCGAGGTATTTTGATTCCCACAGTGAACATTGGCTGACCTTTGCCAATAAAGCAATTCATTTATACAGGTGGTAGATACATCTTTATGGGATTTGATCAGGTAACTGAACAACTCTCCTAGAACTATCGATTCCTTTCATGTTTACAGAAATCAAGCTATCTAAAATCATTCACCAATGATGCACTGGACAAAAACTAAAGATTACTACATTTTACTTATTATTTATACAACCTAGAAAGGTAAAAAAGACATCAATGTATTTTACACATGAAGATAAAATAATATGCTCTTAGTTGGGTTACTGACTGTGTAGAATTTAGGAATGTGGGTGAATGGATTTAAATTTCAGAATAAATCCAGTAGCTGGGCTGCAAAATAAACAGAATTAAAAGGATATAAGGAATCCATGATTTCATAGAACCAGGGGCTACTCCAAACACCCCAGGAGCAACAAATTACTTAGAAAGTAATATGTAGTGACAGAAACTGATATGTAGGAATGGAAGAGTTTAAAATGCACCTACCAGCAGAATGTTTGATTATTCAGTTGAAGAAAGTACAGAAGCACTTTAAAATCTTCAAATTTCTTAACTTTGCCTAATTTAGATATACCATAGAACTCATGATGCATATCACAATTCTTAGCCTTATTCTTCCATTGTTTTCTATATCTTTTAAGAAAAATTTGCCTTTTCAGAGAGTTTAAAATGTCCTTTAAAGCAGGATTCATGTGATATATCATTTCAATGTACCATGTTGTTGTTACATGCATTGAATCACTTCCAAATCATAGTGACTCTGCATACAATAGAAGGAAACCCTGCACGGTCCTGTGCCATCCTCACAATCATTTTTATGCTTGAACCTGTCATTGCAGCTACTGTGACAATCCATCTCGTGAGGGTATTCCTCTTTTTTGATGACTCTCTACCAAGCATGATGTCCTTCTCCAGAGACTAGTCCCTCCTGGGAACATGTCCAAGGCACATAAGATGAGGTTTCACCATCCTTGCTTCTAAGAAGAATTCTGACTGTGATTCTTCCAAGACAAATTTGTTCATTCTTCTGGCAGTCCGTCATATATTCAATATTCTTCACCAACCTCATAATTCGAAGGTATCAATTCTTCTTCAGTTTTCTTTATTCATTGTCCAGATTTTACATGCAAATGAGGTGATTGAAAATCTCATGGCTTGTGTCAGGCACACCTTACTGCTCAAAGTGACGTCTTTGCTGTTCAATATTTTAAAGAGGTCTTCTGCTGAAGGTTTAACCAATGTAACACTTCGTTTCATTTCCTGACCGCTGTTCCCATGGGTGTTGATTGTGGATCCAAGTAATATGAAATACCTGACAACTTGAATTTTTTCACTGTTTATTATAATGTTGCTTATTGATCCAGTTGTGAGGATTTTTGTTTTGTTTTTTTATGTTGAGGTGCAACCCATACTGAAAGCTTTAGTCTTTGATCTTCATCAGTAAGTGCTTCCAGTCCTCTTCACTTTCAGCAAGCAAGGTTTCATCATCTGCATATTGATGATTGTTAATGAGTCTTCCTTCAATCCTGATGCCCCATTCCTCTTCATATAGTCCAGCTTCTGGGATTATTTGCTCAGAAGACAGATTGAATATGTGTGGTGAACAGATACAACCCTGGCACACAACTTTCCTGACCTTAAACCAAGAAGTTTCTCCTTGTTGTGTTTGAATGGCTGTCTCTTGGTCTATGAACAGGTTCCTCATGAACACAATTAAGTGTTCTGAAATTCCTGTTTATACAAAGTTATCCATAACTTGTCATGATCCACACGGTCTAATGCTTTTGCATAGTCAATAAAACACAGGTAAACATCTTTCTGGTATATTCTGCTTTCAGCCAAGATTCATCTGACATCAGCAATGATATCCCTAGTTCCATGTCCTCTTCTGAATCTGACTTGAATTTCTGGCAGATCCTTGCTGATGTACTGGTGCAAATGCTTTTGAATGATCCTCAGCAAAATTTAACTTCTGTGTGATATTAATGATATTGTTTGATAATTTCTGTATTCTTTTGGATCACCTTTCTTTGGAATGGGCACAAATACGGATCTCTTCCTGTCAGTTGATGAGGTCCATGTGTATAGCTGCCATTTATGTTGTGAAAAAAGGTATTTGCAACCAAGAAGTCATTGGTCTTGTAAAATTCTAGTATGCAATCTCTGGTGTTGTTTCTTTCACCATGGCCATATTTTCCAACTACCCACCTTTCTTTGTTTTCAGCTTCTGAATTCCAATCACCAGTAATTATCAATGCATCCTGACTGCATGTCCGATCAATTTCAGACTGCAGATGTTGGTAAAAATCTTCAATTTCTTCATCTTTGGTATTTGTCGTTGATGCATAAATTTGAATAATAGACTTAGTAACTGGCTTTCATTGTAGTCCTTTGGATATTATCCTATCACTGACAGTTTTGTACTTCAGGATAGATCTTTAAGTGTTCTTTTTGATGATGAATATGGCACATTGTTCTTCAGTTTGTCATTCTGGCATAGTAGACCATATGACTGCAAAAATTCAAAATGACAAATACCAGTCCATTTCAGCTCACTAATGCTTAGGATATTGAGCTTTATGCATTCCATTTCATTTTTGATTGCTTCCAAGTTTCTTAGATCCATGCTTTGTACAATCCATGTTATGATTATTAATGGATGTTTACAGTGTTTGCATTTTTTTTTTCTTATTGTGAGTCATGGTTTAGGGTATATAAAAACTACTTATTTAGACAAAATACTTTCTTCCCTTTTCAAGTTAGGTTAGATATATCATGCAATGCACATAAACATATCTTAAAGTGCTGTCTAATATTATTATTCTTTATGATGCAATTTTTATATATTTCAGTTCTAACTTGTTCAGTTCTTTTTTTCTAATTTATCAAAAATCAAATCTGTTTACTATGCAATTTATAAAAAACAAGTCTATCTAGTACTGATGTCTAATGATGCCCTACTCAGAAATGGATGTTTACTACTCTTGAACCATTCAACTCCCTTTAAGTATGTATTTATGTCAGAAAGAAGAGCAACAACAAAAAAGTTTGAAGTCCTGTGAAATTAATATTTCATTATTGGCACTCAAATTTAACTTGGAAACGGGGCAATTACAATTAAAGTTATTAAGTGGACAATTAAGACCCAGTATTATTATGTAATAAACTCCCCAACACCTGTGTACATAAAATAGTTTTCTCAGATGTATCTTATTTTGTATTGAATTAATACCTTGTTGAATTATGACGTTTTTAATGTTTTATTGACATGTTCATTCTAAATTTTTTAACTGACCAGAGTCTTAAATATACGTTTCCAACATAAACAATAAAAACTACATACTAAAAGGTCAACATATTCTGCCACCTATAATTTCCAATTTCTTCATAAATGACTAACACGGATATTGGTACAAATATAATTTCTAAAGCTGAACTGAAAAAAATATTTTCCTTGAAAATCATGACTTCTATATACACTTCACCATTGTTGTTGTTTGTATTCATTGAATCAGCTTTCACTCATGGCAACTTTATGTATAACAGAATGAAACTTTGCCTAGTACCATACTATGTTCATGATCATTGAGACAGTTGAGCACACTGTTTTGACTCTTGTTTAATGTGTCTCATTGAGGGTTTCCTTCATTTTCATTGACCTTCTACTTTGCTAAACACGATTATGTTAGGTAATCACTTCACCAAGATAGTTTAAAACTGAGTTAAATATAAAAGCTATTAAAACTGACACTTGCTGAATAGTCTGGGAATGCATTAATACAAGGAGAGAATGAGGAATGCCAGGTGGTGCAAATGGTTAAGGTTCTTGGGTGCTAAACTAAAGGTTGACGTTTCCAGTCCACCCAGAGGCTCTTCAGAAGAAAGGCCTAGTGATCTGGTTATGGGAGATCAGCCAATAAAAACCCTACGGAACACAGTTTTACTCTGACACACCTAGGGCTGCCATGGAATCATACAGCAATTAGTTTATCGGTCAGTCAGGGAACAATTCTTGGAGTTTGGCACTGAGATCTGAGGAAAAATGTGAGCTGATCAGGTAGGATTTGTGAGCAGTGGTGAGAATATTTCAGAATATCCTTGAACTGAGAGAGAACATGTCACTGCCAGTGATTCTGAACCATTGTGGAGTGTATTGCATATGTCTGGAGTGGGGAGAGTTCAGTTAAAAATGAAAATAACAACTAAAGCACAAAAGCATCATGAAGAGATTCGTGTGATATACTAAGAAATTTGGACATTTTCCTAAAGTCCTTGAGAGGTCACTGATGGTTTTTAAGTGAGTGTATCAAACGAATATGCATCAATTTTTTTAAATTAATTCTTCCTATTGTAATCACAGTATGAAGAAAAGAAATTGTGGAGGCATGGGTAATTATATAAAAAAAAAAATTACCAATCTAGAAATGAATGGAAATGAAAATGGAGTCAAGAATATTAAATGGAAAGTTATTAGTAAAGGTCAGACAAGATAAGGTCCTGGACACAGTGCATTGCAAAAAGATACGAGACAACAGGTCCCATGTCCCTTGAAGCACCAAATATTAGAGCGAGAGAGAGGAAAGGTATTAGTCAGGAATGAAATTGGCATTACTAAAAACTAGAAGGATTGTATGCCACCAACTATGGCAAGGAATAGATTAAATTATACAGGTTTTCGTGTGGGAAATAATTATCTCAGTTTGGGACAGACTGACTTTAAAATGAATGAAGAAAATCCAGAAGAAGATGACCAGAAGACTATTAGGCATTTATGTCCGGAGATCAATGGCATATTGAGTCATTTGTATATGTAATTTTCAATGTCTGAGAAATAGTAAGGTGAAAAAAAAAGATACAACTTACACTAGATAATTAAATGAAAAATAATACAATAAAATCAACCATTGAATTCTTTATCCCTACAGAGAATATCTAAGTTGTTAATGGGAAAATTTTTGACAACCCTAACAAAATATATATATATATTTTTTTCATTCTAGAAATGAAAGCCTGAAGTAGCATAAATACTTTTAAACAAAAAACCTATAATATTGAGGCTGTAATTTTATATTTTGACTACTATAAAAATAGAGAAAGATAAGATTATAAACATCAATGTTTATTTGATGATAAAAGTTTGAGATAGTTATCACTTGGTGGAAGCCAAGTAATGTTCTGAGATAAAGTTATTAGATGGAGAAAAGGTTACTTTTGACAAAGTTTGAAATGGTCAGGGCCCAGAATGCAATGATTAATTAAATAATGTACTAAGGTTGTAAGGTACTATTGAAGTAATAGCACAAGAATCTCTAATACAACAACCTACACAGCTCTGTGTTATTTCTCCTGCAAACTTAGTAGCATAAAGAATTCGGGTAGTTGTAGTTACTGATAATGGAGTTTTGTCAATGGGTGACTGGGGAGACCATGAATTAATAGTGTCTAGAATACTGATGGAAGGTTACTGGGTGATGGAACAATTTGCACCCAGCTGGTAGCTGAAAGATTAGCGTTTCAAATCCATCTGGAGGCATTGTGGAAGAAAAGACCTGGTGATCTGCTTCTGTAAAGACTACAGCCCAGAAAACCCAGTGAAACTCAGTTCTAGTCTGTAATACACTGTGTAGCAATGAGTCAAAATCAATTCACCAGCACAAAGACAACAAGGTAAACAAGCGTATTGGTGAGAATGAAACCTGGAAAAAGAGGAGATGAGGTAGAAGTATAATGAAGAATAGGGAGACAATGTATGATGACTAAGGAAAAAACCTGTAAAGGTCTGAAATTACAAATGAAATTGAGGAATTTGTTTCCTGCGAAGAATAGAGTTAATTGGTTGAGAGAGTAGGAGGGCATATTCTACGTAGATACGGGGAAAAAAAAAAAAAAAAAAATATATATATATATATATATATATATATATATATATATATATCTGAAAGACAGGGTATGCAAATATAAAAGCTGGAGACCAAGTAACGGGCCTCTGTCTTTATGAAAAATTATAGGATGAGAAGAAATAGCAAAATTTCTTCTCATGTGGTGGTGGGAAACAGAGCGGGGAAAGGAGTTAAACTAAAAGAAGGTATTGTGAATCAATTTTCTGGGAGGGCAAGAAACTAAAACTTCACTGAAAGTTTCTTTAATTTCATTTCCTTTCAACTTGAGTCAGTTCATTATGCAAAAGTGGATGAAGAATAGAATAAATTAGAATTTGTAGAGAGATACAAAAAATGTTTTTATATATACACATTCCAAAATGAATGATGAATTAAGTAAAGTACAATTTTACTAATTTTAAAGAAGAGGAAATGGAATAAATTTAATGTGATTTTTTTTTTTTGTGTGTGTGTGTGTGTGTGTGTGTGTGTGTCTGTGTGTGAAAGCATTGGAACCCTAGTTTAGTATTATAACTTCACTAGACTGAGATTCCTTGATTGATAGAAAGGAAAAAAAAAATCTTTATATAATATTGTCCAGTTTAGAAAAATTATATTGAGAAGTTAGTACAGAATTGAGAGAACAATGAAACTAGGGCTTGTTAATTCTACCAGGATTAAGATGTACATCGAGTCATTGAGAAATGATTTTAAGAAATTACATAAAGTGAGCATATATGATCTCTGGTTGATATATAGTTTGTAATAGCCAGGGTACAAAGTGAACTGAAAGTGACAGAAACTTTAAATGACTAGACAAAGACAGATGGGTTATATCTACAGGCAAAATATGCTCTGGTATTTGAGACAAAGATAAATTACATATCTTGCCCTACCTACCAATGCTCACTTCTCTCCTGAGCCGTGCTTCTCCCCACACATGTACCAAAATTTGAAATTTGAACATAAAAAATGTCCACCAGAGAGAAATCAAAGCCTAGGATGTATTATGGGTTATTCAGGGTCACAGTAGCTGGAGTAGACAGCAATAAGTCCAGGCATAATGATAAAAAAGTCTGGAATAAATAAGAATTTCTAGAGTTTGGAATGAATCTTCTCTTTGTCATAGCAATAGGATTTATTCCAGGAGAGTAGAGAAAGAGCAGCAGAGACAATGGAAGGAGTGCTTGCAATTTACAATAATGGTTTGTGAGATAATAAAACCAAACTTTCCACTTTAAATTAAACTAAAACAATTTGATAAAATATTAAAGCATTTTGAAGGCGTTGATAAAATATTGAGGAATTATCATACCACAGTTATGGAAATTATAGAGGCCATTTTGGTTTATTATCTTGTGATATTTAAAGTATTAAAAGAGAAAGACAACAAAAAATGGAGCCCAAAGTCTACACAAGGTGGATAGTTTAACAAAAAACTGTCTACAATGAGCTAAAAGGAAAAGACAAGTAAATTCAAGAAAACCAGTCTCCAAAAAATATTTTCAGTTTGTTTTATTATTATTTGAGTGGGGCAGTGATAAAAGTATGGAAATTGGTCTAAGGTGGTTTTCTCCTGTCTTTTTTTTTTTTTTCCCCCCTTGGTGATGGGAAACAGTCCCTTAATGCAGTCAGGTCCTTATATTCTAAGTCTAAAATTATTCCTATATATAGTCAAGGCTTTAACCAGCACTGTGGCAAAGACAACAAGTCAAACAAAAAAATAGGACCATGAGCACGAATCAGGAGATGCCCAACAGATAATAGAGTCACACTTATAAAAACTATAAATATTATAATTCCATCAGAAGTAATATAAAACAAGCATTTTTGCCAGGTTAAATGAAAAGGAAACTGCCTCAGACTCTTGTTATAACTAATAGAAAATTCAGCAACTACTAATTTGGACAACCTCAAAACTAAGGACAATTGAAAGAATGGGACACAAGTTTAAAATATCAACTAAAATATTATCACAGAGTCAGCAAGATAGTGAGGAATTATTAGTCCAGCATCTAAATGAAGATAAGAACTTTGAGAGTTCAGTTATGTAGAAAATCTATTTCTAACCGGAAGACCTTTGCAGGCCTCAAAAAAATCCCTATAAAACTGAGTTGCTCTTTTGGAAACTTCTCTAAACTTCAAGACGAAATTCAAAGCAAAGGGTCTGACAAAAACTAAGAATCTAATATACCCACAGAAGAGTAAGAGTAAATTGGAAGAAATCCAGCATTCATGTAAACATTTAGTTAGGTTTCACAGTATATTGATTGTTCAAGAAACTCAAATGTTTAAACATATTAAAGAGATTAGATACCAGTAGTACAGTAAGGATTCTGACAGAAACAAAAGACCAAAAATGAATAAATAAATTGGATACTTTCAGCATGAAGAAATATTCACTTTAGTTCAAAAATATTTTTCCAAAAATGTTTTAGAGTACAATGTCCTGAACACAAGAAAATATAAACAAGGACACCAGAAAAAAAAGAAAGAACAAAACAACAACACTGTAAACAAGAATAATAAACAGAAATAAAAGACAATAGAACTAGATGCAAAGATCCATAACTTTTTTTTTTTTAATAATTCCAGCTATGCTTGTTGTTGTTGTTAGGTGCTGTCAAGTCAGTTCCGACTGACATGGACCCTATGTACAACAGAAAGAAACACTTCCTAGTCCTGCACGATCCTCATAATTGTTTTTATGCTTGAGCCCATTGTTGCAATCACTGTGTCAATGCATCTCATTGAGGGTCTTCCTCTTTTTAGCTGACCCTGTACTTTACCAAGCATGATGTGCTTCTTCAGGGACTGATCCCTCCTAACAACATGTCTAAAGTATGTAAGACGTAGTCTGGCCATCTTTGCTTCTAAGGAGCATTCTCGTTGTACTTCTTCCAAGACAGATTTGTTCGTTCTTTTGGCAGTCCATGGAGTATTCAATATTCTTCACCAACACCATAATTCAAAAGGTGTCAATTCTTCTTTGGTCTTCTTTATTCATTTCCAGCTTTTGCACGCATATAGGGTGACTGAAAACACCATGGTTTGTGTCAGGCACACCTTAGTCTTCAAGGTGACATCCTTGTTTTTTAACAGTTTAAAGAGATCTTTTGCATCAGATTTGCCCAGTGCAAGGCACTGTTTGATTTCTTGACTGCTGCTTCCATGGGCGTCGATTGTGGATCCAAGTGAAATGAAATCTCTGACAATTTCAATCTTTTCTCCATTCATCATGATGTTGGTTTTTGGTCCAGTTGTGAGGATTTTTGTTTTAGGAAACCCTGGTGGCATAGTGCTTTATAGCTACAACATATGGAATCCACCAGGCCCTCCTTGGAAACCCTATGAGGCAGTTCTCCCATGTCCTATAGGGTTGCTATGAGTAGGAATTGACTCGACAGCAGCAAGTTTGGGTTTTTTTTTGGTTTATGTTGAGTTGTAAGACATACTGAAGGCCTTAGTCTTTGATCTTCATCGGTAAGTGCTTCAAGTCCTCTTTACTTTCAACAAGCAAGGTTGTGTCATCTGCATATTGTAGGTTCTTAATGAGTCTTCCTCCAATCCTGATGCCCCATTTTTCTTCATATAGTCTAGCTTCTAGGATTATTTGCTCAGTATACAGATTGAATAAATATGGTGAAAGGATGCAACCCTGACACACACATTTCCTGACTTAAAACCTCTCAATATCCACTTGTTCTGTTCTAAAGACTGACTCTTTATCTATGTATAGGCTCCAACTGTTCTTACTATATTAGAATGTAAAAAAGATTGCTAAAATATTCTCCAGATAATTAAACAGTCAAATTTAGTTATAGCAATTTAAAAAAAGAAACACAAGAGTGAGTCAAGAGCTGAAATTTATAATGCCAACATTTGGATTTCAAATGTCAATTTTAAAAGATTAGACTTAGCTGAAGAGAAAATTAGTAAACTGAAATATTTCTTAGATGAAATAAGAGAAACTAGAAAATATAGCAGACAGTGTATAGAGGAATAGAGATAATAGTACCAAGTCTATTATAAATTTAATTGTAGTCCTATTAGAAGACAAAGAGTATAGAAAATAAATAATAATTACATAGATAATAGCTGAGAATTGTTCATAAATTTTGAAAGACATCAATATTTTCACTCAGAAGAGATAATAGAAGTGAGATTTCAGGATTCACCTGAAACCTCCAAAGATTCATTATGCCATAAAAGCAATAAAACACTGCAAAAATAGTCAAAATAAATTTTCAGAACTCTAGAAATTAACCAAAGGCTTTCAAAAATCTGAGTAGCATTTATAAAAATAAACAAAACAAAATAAAAAACCTGCTGAGCCTCTTATGTATCATATATACTATAATGTACAGTAAAGTGAAAGCAATAATCAGAACAATTTGACTCACAAAGACCTAGGCTATTGGTAAATTCATCATGGTGTCCCCAGGAGTAAAATAGATGGGAAGTCTACTAAATTTTCACTTGATATCTATAAGTGGATGCCTTAGTTATTAAGTGCTGCTATAACACAAATACCACAAGTGGGTGGCTTTAACAAACATAAATTTATTTTCTCACAGTTTAGGAAGTTACAATCTGAAGTCACGATGCCAGATGTAAGTCAGAAGGCCTTATCACTCTGTTGGCTCTTGGGAAAATTTCAATAGAAATATGGATAATTTTAAAGTATTAATATTTTGGTTTATTAAGTAACCCATTTTATGTTTGATATATTTACAAGAATGATATAATCAGGGAGATAATCCCCAGCTTTTAATTTCCTCTAGTATACTTTCACTTACATTGAATCTAACTCACATAACTCTGACTGTCTATGAATCCTTACCAAGAGAAGAATTATTGTTTTTCTGCAGAGAAGCTTTGAAGACCCTTGGTCACACAAAAAGTTAAGAGTTCTACTAACAGCTGAAGGATCGGCAGTTTGACCCCAACTTTGAAAACTCTATGGAGCAGTTCCATTCTGCACACATGCAGTCACCAGGAGTTGGAATCTACTCAATGGTAGCTAGCAACAAAAGTAAGAATAGGTTACCAGTAGAGAAAGATTAACTTCTTTTGAAATTTCTATATTATTTTATTATGTATTAATTCTTATTTTGAATATTAGTTTTTTTAGATGTTTACCTGTGTTTTATTGACTATGCAAAGGTGTTTGACTGTGCCGATCGTAACAAATTATACATAACAATGTGAAGTATGGGAATTCCAGAATACTTAACGGTGCTCATGAAGAACCCATACTTAGAACAAGAGGCAGTCTTTAGAACAGAACAAGCAGATACCGCGTGGTTTAAAGGCAGGAAAGGTGTGTGTCAAGGTTGTATTCTTTCACCATACTTATGCAATCTGTATGCTGAGCAAATAATCTGAGAAGATGGACTATATGAAGAAAAATGGGGTGTCAGAAGTGGAGGAACACTCATTAACAACCTTCGATATACAGGTGAAACTACCTTGCTTGCTGAAAGTAAAGAGGACTTCAGGCAGGTAGTGATGAAGATTAAAGACTACAGCCTTCAATATGGATTGTGCCACAACATAAACAGAACAAAAATCCTCGCAATTGGACCAATAAGCAACACCATGATAAACAGGGAAAAGATTGATATTGTCAAGGATTTCATTTTACTTGGATCCACAATCAACACCCATGGAAGCAGCAGTCAAGAAATCAAAAGACACATTGTACTGGGCAAATCTGCTGCAAAAGACTTCTTCAAAGTGTTAAAAAGAAAGATGTCACTTTAAGGACTATGTTGCATCTGATCCAAGTCATGGTGCTTTCAGTCGTCTCATATGTGTGTGAAAGTTGGACAATGAATAAGGAGGACTGAAGAAGAATCAATGCCTTCCAATTATGGTGTTGGTGAAGAATATTGAATATACCATGGACTGCCAGAAGAACAAACAAATTTGTTTTGGAAGAAGTAAAGCCAGAATGCTCCTTAGAAGCAAGGATAACTAGACTCTTTTTCACATACTTTGGACATGTTATCAGGAGGGAATAGTCACTGGAGAAGGACATCATGCTTGGTAGACTAAAGAGTCAGTGAAAAAGAGGAAGACCATTAATGAGATGAATTGATATAATGGCTGCAACAATGAGCTCAAGCATAACTACGATTGTGAGGATGGCACAGGACTTGGTGTTGTCTCATTCTGTTGTACATAACGTTGCTATGAGTCAGAGCTAACTCAATGGAACCTAACAACAACATTTTTGCAATATTTATATTGAAACAATTTTCACATTTTAATTACATGATGTAGTACTATTTAGTAAATAATTCTGGTTGGTTTTGAAAAAATAATTAAAAAATGATTAATTTTAAGCTATTTCAAAATAAATATATTTTAGAATTAATTTTCATCATGGCAATTATAATAAACACATGGATGTCTGAAATAACATTGAATTCCATTATCTGGAATAATTATTTCATTAGTCTATATTCTCATAATTGATAAACATAAATAAAATTATTCTTAACTCACTCTTCCACTGTTAAACAGAGAAAAGAAGAAAGTCTATCAATATTTTAATTAGTAGGAAATATTAGATTAATGATTCTAAGTATAATTTGTCAAATTTAAAGAATATAAATATAATCAGATCATTAAATCTTATTACCATGTTAGCATAGTTTTTTCCTAATGTTTTATGGAAGATTAATTGTATCCAGTAGAGAATATAGTTCATAAATTTAAGGAGTTATGAAATTTAAAAGTATGTACAACAGTTAACAGCAGTAGGTTTGTTTGTCTGTTTTAGGTTTTAACTAATAAACTTATTAATGCAAAGAGAATTTCCAGAAGTCTAGAAACTCTCCTCTTGCCCTTTTCCAGGCAATATCACTGAAAAAGTAACAATTAATATGATTATTATTTCTATAGATGAAATTTGCCTGTTGATGAACTTCAGTTAAATGAAATGACAAAGTATGAACTGTTCTGTTTTGGGCTTGTTCAAATCAACATTATACTGTAATATTTTTCAATATCTGTAGTACATCAAGATAGATCATAAATATTTTTATTGTCATGTAAGAGACATGATAGACTTAATGTAACATACTTCATTCATGGACAGGACCCCTGAGTGGCACAAACAGTTTAGGGTGTTGGAGGACCTGGACACATGAGCTGAATTCACACAAGAAAACTAAATGGACTTCTGGGCTCACATACCTAGTAGCACCTCTAATCACCTGGTAATAGGACGTGACAGCTTCAAAGATGCCAATAATCATAGTAGTTCACATGTCCAGCCTATTTGGGCATACTGAAACAAAACAAAACAAGAATGTGGGACACAGTAAGTAAGCATAAAATAAATAAATATAATAACTAATTGATAGCTCTGAGATAGCAGTCAATATCAAATCACATAAAGAGGCAGACTATGATGGCTTCAGCAAGAGACCAAAACAAAGAACCAGGAAACCTCCTGGAGGAAGAGAATGTCTTGGAATTATTGGAGGTAGAATTCAAAAGATTACTATACAGAGCTCTTCAAGAGATCAAGAAGGAGATGAGGCAAAATGCAGACCAACCCAAGAAACACAGACAAAGAAGTGGAGGAATTTAAGGTTATAAAAGAGCAAAATAACAAATTTAACAGGCTTCAAGACTCTGTAGAGAGACCACCGCCCCCCCCCAAAAAAAACCCGCCTCTATTGAGTGGATTCCGACTCATAGTGCACATATACCACAGAGTAGAACTGCCCCATAGAGTTTCTAAGGAGCACCTGGTGGGTTAGAACTGATGACTTTTTAGTTAGCAGCCGTAGCTCTTAACCACTACACCATCAGGCTTTCTTATAGAGAGACAGCAAATAGAAATCCAAAAGGTTAACAATAAAATCTCAGTATTAGACAACTCATAGTCATAGGAGCAGAATTGAGGCAATGGAAGTCAGAATTAGTGAGATTGAAGATAAAACACTTGACATCGAATTATGTGAGGAAAAATCTGATAAAAGAATTTTTTAAAAAATGAAGAAGCCCTGAGAATTATACGTGACACTGTCAAGAGGAATGACCTATGAGTGATTGGAGTACCAGAACATGCAGGAGTAACAGAAATATAGAGAGAACTGTTACAGAATTCTTGGCAAAAAACTTCCCTGATATCATAAAAGACCAGAAGATATACATGCAAGAAACTCACTGAAACTCACAAAAGTTATATGCCAAAAGAAAGTCACCAAGACATAGTATAATCAAACTTGCCAAAACCAAAGAAAAGAGAGAATTTTTTTTTTTTAATATTTTATTGTAGTTCAGGTGAAGGCTTACAGAACAGTTTCTCACGTAACAGTAGTACACATGCTGTTTTATGACTTTGGTTAACAACCCCACAACATTTTAACACTCTGAATTCTCAGCTTTTTTTTTTTTTTTTGGTGAAAATACACATAGCCAAAGATACACCATTTCCAAACTTTTTACGTACACATTTAAGTGACATTGACTATGCTCTTCCAATTGTGCTGCCATTCTCACCCAAAATGAAGGCTTACAGGACAAAATAGCCTCCCATTTAACAGTTACTACAAATGTTGCCCTATAACAGTGGTTAACAATCTCACAACACATCAACAGTATCCTTACTCAACTTGTGTTCCTTATCATCACCTTCCTACTCCCCCTCTGCCTTCTGGCCCTTCTCACTGGACTCCTGTACCTCGTTAGTCTCATTTAGTTTTACTGGGCTGTCCACTCCCGGGCTGAACAGTGAACCTCAAAGGTAACTTCACCTCTGAGCTGAAAGGGTGTCTGGGGGCCACACTCTTGAGGTTTCTCAAGTCTCCTTTAGGCCAGTAAATCTGGTCTTTTTTTTTTTTTTGTGAGTTAGAATTATGCTCTACATCCTTCTCCAGCTCTGTCCAGAACCCTCTGTTGTGATCCTGGTCAGAGCAGTCAGCGGTGGTAGCCGGGTACCATCTAGCTGTACTGGACTCAGTCTGGTGGAGGTATTGGTAGCTGTGGTCAATTAGTCCTTTGGACTAATCTTTTCGTTGTATCCTGTTCTCTTCGTTCTCCCTTGCTCCCGAAGGGATGAGACCAGAGGAGTATCTTAGATGGCCGCTCACAGGCTTTTAAGACCCCAGACACTACTCACCAAGGTACAATGTAGAGCATTATCTTTATAAGTAATGTCATGCTAATTGAGCTAGATGTTCCCCGAGACCATGGACCCCAGAGCCCTCCGTCCAACAACTCAGTCCCTCAGGGAGTTTTTATGTGTCCATGGGGCCTCCATGACCTTTCCTTGTGCAGGTTGTGTTAGTTTCCCTTGTACTGTGTACTGTCTCACCTCTCACCCAAGATACCACTTATCTATTTCCTATTTAGTATTTCCCCCCCTCCCCACCCATCCCTGGTAACCAACAAGGATTGTTACATTCTGCATGTGAATGTTTTCATGGGTTTTTACAATAGAGGTCTGATACAATATTTGTCATTTTGTGATTGACTTATTTCAGTCAGCATAATGTCCTCCAGTTTCATCCATGTTATGAGATGGTTCACAGATTCATTGTTGTTCTTTCTAGTTGCATAGTACTCCATTGTGTATGTACCATAGTTTGTGTATCCATTCATCTGTTGATGGACATCGAGGTTGTTTCCATCGTTTTGCTGTTGTGAACAATGCTGCCGTGAACATAGGTGTGCATATGTCTATTCGAGTGATGACTCTTATTTCTCTAGGATATATTCCTAGGAGTGGGATTGCTGGATAGAATGGTATGTCTATTTCTAGCTTTCTGAGGAAACGCCATATCATTTTCCAAAATGGTTGTATCATTTTGCATTCCCACCAGCAGTGTATAAGAGTTCCCGTCTCCCCGCAGCTCCTCCAACATTTGTTATTTCCAGTATTTTTGATTCGTGCCAGTAATGCCGGGGTGAGATGGTATCTCATTGTGGTTTTAATTTGCATTTCTCTAATGGCTAGTGATCGCGAGCATTTCCTCATGTGTTTGTTGGCCATTTGAATGTCTTCCTTGGTGAAGTGTCTGTTCATTTCCTTTGCCCATTTTTTGATAGGACTGTTTGTCTTTTTGTTGTAGAGGTGTTGGATTTTCTTGTAGATTATGGAGATTAGACCTTTGTCTGACTTGTACTGTCCAAAAATTTTTTCCCAGTCTGTAGGTTGTCTTTTGACTCTTTTGGTGAAGTCTTTTGAAGAGCATAGATGTTTGATTTTTAGAAGATCCCAGTTATGTAGTTTATCTGTTGGGTTTTTTGTGTTGATGTTTATGGTTTGTATCCTGTTAATGCCATGTATTAAGGCCTGAAGTGTTGGTCCTATTTTTTCTTCTATGAATTTTATAGTTTGAGGCTTTATATTCAGGTCTTTGATGCATTTTTAAGTAGTTTTTGTATATGGTGTGAGGTATGGGTCCTGTTTCATTTTTCTGCAAATGGCTATCCAGTTTTGGCAGCACCATTTGTTATAAAGAGTGTCTTTTCCCCATTTGATGTATTTTGGGCCCTTGTTGAAGATCAGGTGACCATAGGTGGATGGATTTACATCTGGGTTCTCAATTCTGTTCCATTGGTCAATGTCTCTGTTGTTGTACCAGTACCAGGCTATTTTGAGTACTGTAGCTGTATAGTAGGTTCTCAAGTCAGGTAGTGTGAGTCCTCCAACTTTATTCTTCTTCTTCAGTAGCGCTTTACTTATTCGGCGTTTCTTCCCTTTCCATATAAAGTTAATAATTAGTTTTTCCATCTCTTTGAAGAATGTTGTTGGTATTTGGATCGGGATTGCATTGTATTTGTAAATGGCTTTAGGTAGAATTGCCATTTTCACAATGTTGAGTCTGCCTATCCATGAGCATGGTATGTTTTTCCATTTATGTAGATCCCTTTGGGTTTCATGCAGCAGTGTTTTGTAGTTTTCTTTGTATAGGTCTTTTACATTGCTGGTCAGATATATTCCTAAGTATTTTATCTTTTTAGGGGCTATTGAAAATGGTATTGATTTCCTGATCTCCTTTTCATTGTTCTCTTTACTGGTGTATAGGAATCCAACTGATTTTTGAATGTTTATCTTGTATCCTGCTACTCTGCTGAATCTTTCTATTAGTTCCAGTAGATTTCTCGTGGAGTCTTTAGGGTTTTCTATGTATAGTATCATATCATCTGCAAACAGGGAGAGTTTAACTTCTTCATTACCAATTTGGATGCCCTTTATTTCTTTCTCTTGCCTTATTGCTGTAGCTAAAACTTCCAGCACAATGTTAAATAGGAGTTGTGATAAAGGGCATCTTTGTCTTGTTCCTGTTTTCAAGGGGAATGTTTTCAGCCTCTCTCCATTAAGAATGATGTTGGCTGTTGGTTTTGCATAGATGCCCTTTAGTATGTTGAGATATTTCCCTTCTATACCTATTTTATTGAGAGCTTTTATCAGGAATGGGTGTTGGACTTTGTCAAATGCCTTTTCTGCATCAATTGAGATAATCATGTGATTTTTTTCTTTCCTTTTATTTATGTGGTGGATTACATTGATGGATTTTCTAATTTTAAACCATCCTTGCATACCTGGTATGAATCCTACTTGGTCGTGGTGTATTATTTTTTTGATATGATACTGAATTCTATTGGCTAGAATTTTGTTCAGAATTTTTGCATCTATATTCATGAGAGATATTAGTCTGTAATTTTCTTTTTTTGTGATGTCTTTGCCTGGTTTTGGTATCAGCGTTATGCTGGCTTCATAGAATGAATTTGGAAGTGTTGCTTCCTCTTCTATGCTCTGAAATAGCTTGAGTAGAACTGGTACAAGCTCTTCTATAAATGTTTTGTAGAATTCTCCAGTGAAGCTATCTGGGCCAGAGTTTATTTTGGTTGGGAGTTTTTTTTTATTACCTTTTCAATCTCTTCTCCTGTTATGGGTCTGTTCAGATTTTCAGTATCACTTTGTTGTAGTTTGGGTAGGCCGTATGTTTCTAGAAATTTATCCATTTCCTCTAGGTTTTCAAATTTGTTGGAATATAGTTTTTCATAATATTCTGTTATAAACCTTTTTATTTCAGTTGGGTCTGTTGTAATGTCCCCCATTTCATTTCTTATTTGGGTTATTTGTGCCCTCTGCTGTTTTTCTTTTGTCAGTCTGGCCAGTGGTTTGTCGATTTTGTTGAGTCTTTCAAAGAACCATCTTTTGGTTTTGTTGATTCTTTCTATTGTTTTTCTGTTCTCGATTTCATTTATTTATGCTCTGATCTTTACTATCCCCTTTCTTTCCATGGCTGTAGGCTTTTTTTGTTGTTCTCTTTCTATTTGTTTGAGTTCTGTAGTTAATGTTTTGATTTTGTCCCTTTCTTCTTTTTTGATATGTGCATCTATTGCTATAAATTGTCCTCTAAGGACTGCCTTTGCTGTGTCCCAAAGGTTTTGGTATGATGTGTTTTCATTTTCATTTGATTCTAGGAATTTTTTAATTCCATCTCTGATTTCTTCTATTACCCACTGATGTGAAAGCAGATTATTATTCAGTTTCCATGTGTTTGATTTTTTTTCCTTGCTCTTTCTAGTGTTAATTTCTACCTTGATGGCATTGTGGTCAGAGAAGATACTGTGAATTATCTCAGCATTTTGGATCTTGTTGAGGATTGCTCTGTGGCCTAAGATGTGGTCTATTCTGGAGAACGTTCCCTGTGCATTGGAAAAGAATGTGTACTTTGTAGCGGTTGGATGGATTGTTCTATATATGTGTATGAGGTCCAGTTGGCTGATTGTGTCCTTTAGGTCTTCTGTATCTTTGCTGAGTTTCTTTTTAGTTGTTCTGTCCTTTACTGAGAGTGGTGTGTTGAAGTCTTCTACTATTATTGTGGAACTGTCAATTTCTCTTTTCAGTGCTGTTAGAGTTTTTTTTAATGTATTTTGGAGCCCTGTCGTTGGGTGCATAGATATTTATTATGGTTATGTCTTCATGATGGATCATCCCCTTAATCATTATATAGTGTCCTTCTTTGTCTTTTATGGTAGATTTTGTTTTAAAGTCTATTTTATCTGAGATTAGAATTACCACTCCAGCTCTTTTTTGATAGTTGTTAGCTTGATATATTTTTTTCCAACCTTTGATTTTTAATAAATTCACATCTTTGTTTCTAAGGTGTGTCTCTTGTAGACAGCAAATTGATGGATCCTGTTTTCTTATCCATTCTGCCACTCTCCGTCTCTTTATGTGTGCATGGAGTCCATTTAGGTTCAGTGTAATTATTGATAGATGGAAGTTTGTTGCTGTCATTTTGTAGTGCTTTTTTTGTGGTGCTGAAGTTTTCTTTGTTCTTCTTACTCTCTTGTGCTGAGTTACTTTTGTTTGTGGATATTGTTTTCATTTCTTTTGTTTTTGTAGGTTTTGTTTTTGTTGAGACTTTATGTTTTTCGTCTTTATTTTTATGAGTTGGTTTGTTAACTTTCTTTGTGGTTACCATGAATTTTACCCTTATCTTTATAAGTTTGAAGCAGTCTACCCTTACTTGGTATCGCCTTGCCTTCCTCTCCATTAGAAGGTTCTATACCTATGCCGTTTGTTCCCTCTTTCATTGTTTTGATGTTGTTGTCATCCTTTGATTGATTGCTCTGATTCCCTGTTGTATTTCTTTTGTTTTTGGATAGTCCTCAGTAGTTCATTTCCTAGACTGGTATCTGGTTCGTATGAACCTGCGACCTAGGTCCTAGGTCCTGCCTGAGGGCTGAAGCTGTTTGTCCTCAGATTGAAGAACTCCCTTTAATAATTCTTATAAGTTTGGTTTGACTTTTGCATATTCCTTTATTTTCTGTTTATCTGGAAATGACCTAATTTCACCATCAAATCTGAATGAGAGTTTTGCAGGATATATTATTCTTGGCTGACAATGTTTTTCTTTCAAGATTTTATATATGTCATCCTATTGCCTTCTTGCCTGCATGGTTTCTGCCGAATAATCTGAGCTTAGTCTTATTGTTTCTCCTCTGTATGTGACTTCTTGTTTTTCACGAGCTGCTCTCAGGATTCTTTGTTTGTCTTTAGATTTAGCGAGTGTGAATATGATTTGTCTTGGTGATTTTCTTTTGGGGTCTCTTCTATATAGGGTTCGTTGAGCTTCTTGGATGGCCAGCTTTTCATCTTTCATGATATTGGGAAAGTTTTCTGTCAGCTGTTCGTCAATGATCCTCTCTGTGTTTTCTGTTTTCTCCCCCTGTTGTGGTATGCTAATCACTCGTAAGTTTTTGCTTTTAATTGTGTCCCACATAACTCTCAGGGTCTCTTCATTTTTCTTTGTTCTTTTTTCTGAGTTTTCCTGAAACAGAGTTGTATCCAAGTGTTTGTCTTCAGTTCCACTGATCCTGTCTTCCACGGTTTCAAATCTACCTCTCAGCCCTTCTATGACACCGTCCATTTCTGAAATCTTGTTCTTTATCTTTTGGATTTCTAATTGTTGTTTTTGTATAATTTCGAGTTGTGAATTTATTTTGGCATTTTGTTCCTGCATCATCTTCCTGAATTCTTCCAATTTTTTGTCTGTATTTTCCATAAATTTGTCTATTTTTTCCTCATGTTTGTCAGCTTTTTGCCTCAGTTCTTGGAAAATTCCGAGTATTAGTGATTTGAGTTCCCTATCAGGTACTTCTAGTGTATTTTCTTCCACAGCAGAGTTATCTGGTGTTTTAATTTGGACGCCCATTGGAGCCATCTTGTCTTGTTTTTGTAAATGTTTTGATATTGTTTGCTGTTTTCGGGGCATTTAGTAGATATTTCTTTCATTTATTGATTGTAGATTTTTTGTTTGTTTGTTTTGTCCTTGTGGTACAGCTGGGCAGGTCTAGCTGAAGAGGAGCCACCAGTACGGGTTGTTTGTGACACTCACCGCAGTCACCAGGATGTTTAGTACTTAGTGCTGGGCACGTTCCAATAGGGCGTGCCTGCACAGCTTGGTGGTGTGATGTCAAGTGCACGGTGCAGGTAGGCAGGATGCAGCGGGGAGATGGTTATGTGTGAAGCTAAGCTGGATATGGGAGAGAGGAGAGAGGAGCTGGAGCGAAAAGCATACAAACATAAAAGAATGCTAGGGGAGGTTGTCGTTGGAATGGACAGATGAGAGACGGTCGTTCCGTCTCCCACTGGATGCTCCGAGAATCTGCTCTCCCATTCTCCTGTTTGCTGGTCTCCGATAGGAGTCCAAGATTGTGGACCCGCACTGCGTTAGCTGGTAGGGAATCTCTGCATAAGTCTCTCCTCGCTCTCTGTTCTCTTTCAGTATTCTCACTCCGTTTGGTGTTTGGCTGAGTTCTTTATCTCTTCGTTTTATGTTCTAGGGTTTCAGGATTGTCGATTCTCTGTTAGGCTTAGAAGCGTGGTGCTTCTGCCTAGAGTGCCATCTTGCTGGCCAGCCTAAAGAGAGAGTTTTAAGAGTAGCTAAGGATAAATAAAAAGTGATCTACAAAGAAGAGTCAGTAAGACTAAGCTCTCACTACCCAGTAGAAACCATGCAGGAAAAAGGGCTAAGGGATGACATATATAAAGCCTTGAAGGAAAAAAAAAAAAAATTGCCAGCCAAGAATTATATATCCATCAAAACTGTCTGTCAGATATTACGGCATAATTAGGGAATTTCCAGATAAATAGAAGTCCACGGAATTTGTAAAATCAAAACCAAAATTACAGGAAATATTAAGTGTGTCCTGCAGTTAGAGAATCAATAATATCAGATAACAACCCAAGAGTAGAACACAGGTCAGAACAATCAGATACCAACCCAGATAAAGAAGACACAAAAATAAGTCAAAACTAAAACACTGAAAATAGGGAAACAGAGACATCAATATGTAAAAAAATGACAACAGTATAACAAAAAAGAAGGATGAAATAATGTATCCATAGAACTTTCATATGGAGAGGAAGATAAGGTGATATCAAGAAATAAAAGACTGATTTTAACTTAGAAAAACAGAGGTGATTTTTAAGGTAACCACAAAAGAAACTAACAATCCTACGCATCAAAATAAAAAAGAAGAAAAACTTAAAGACTCAGCAAATACAAAATCAACAATGATGAAAAAGATAATGCATAAAGAAAAATGACTCTGCACAGAAAATTAAGTGGAACAAATAAACTATCAACAACACAAAAAACAGACATGAAAATGACAGCGGTAAACTTATACCTATCAATAATTACACTGAATGTAAATGGACTAAATGCACCAATAAAGAGACAGAGAGTGGCAGAATGGATACAAAAACACGATCTGTCTATATGCTTCCTACAAGAGACATACCTTAGACTTAAAGACACAAACAAACTAAAACTCAAAGGAGAGAAAAAAATATATCAAGCAAACAACACACAGAAAGAGCAGGAGTGGCAATATTAATCTCTGATAAAAGACTATAAATCAAAATCCACCACAAAGGGTAAGGAAGAACACTATGTAATGATTAATACAATCAATGCACTAGGAGGACATAATCATAATAAATAGTTGAGCACCCAATGACAGGCCTCCAAAATACATAAAACAAACTCTAACATCCTTAAAAAGAGAAATAGCTCCAAAATAATAGTAGGAGATTTTTAACACACTACATTTGGAGGAGAGAATGTCCAGAAAGAAGCTCAATAAAGACATGGAAGATCTAAATGCCACAATCAACCAACTTAATCCCATAGGCATAGACAGAACACTCCACCCAATAGCAGTCAAGCATACTTTCTTTTCCAATGCACATAAGACATTCTCCAGAATAGACCACATATTAGGACACAAAGCAAGCCTTAACAGAATGAAAAACAGTGAAATATTACAAAGCATCTTTTCTGACCATAAAGCCATAAAAGTAGAAATCAATAACAGAAAAAGCAAGAAAAAAACATCAAACGTATGGAAACTGAACATCACCTTGCTCAAAAACTATTGTGTTATAGAAGAAATTAAGGATGGAATAAAGAAATTCATAGAATCAAATGAAAATGAAAATATATCCTACCAGAATCTTTGAGACACAGCAAAAAACAGTGCTCAGAGGTCAATATGGCAAGAAATGCCCACATCCAAAAAGATGAAGGGGCCAAAATGAAAACATTAACCTTACAACTTGAACAAATAGAAAGAGAAGAAAAAGAAGCCCCTAGGCACAAGAAACAAGGAAATAATAAAAATTGGAGAAGAAATAAATCAAATAGAGAACAACAGCAACAACAACCAAACAAAACAATTGAAAGAGTTAACAAGACAAAAAGCTGGTTCTTTGAAAAGATCAACAAAATTGACAAACCATTGGCCAAACTTGCAAAAGAAAAACAGGAGAGAAAGCAAATAACCAGAATAAAATATGAGATGAGCGATATCAAAACAGATCCAACTAAAAATAAAAGAATTGTAAAAGAATACTCTGGAAGTACTCCAACAAATTTGAAGTCCTGGAGGAAATGGACAAATTTCTAGAAACACACTACTTACCTAAACTAACACAAACCGAGGTAGAAAAACTAAATAAATCTATACCAGAGAAGACATTGAAGAGGTAATTAAAAAACTCCAAAAACAAAAAACAAAAAAACTATGGCCTGGATGTTGTCACTGGAGAATTCTACCAAATTTTCAGAGAAGAGTTAAGACTAGTACTACTAAAGGTATTTCAGAGCATAGAAAATGATGAGATATTCCCAAACTCATTCTATGAAGCCAGCACAACACTGATACCAAAACCAGGTAGAAAACAAAAGAAAAGAAAATTACAGACCAATATTCTTCATGAACATAGACACAAACATCGTTAACAAAATTCTAGCCAATAGAATTCAACAACATATCAAAATATAATTCACCATGACCAAGTGGGATTCATACCAGGCATGCGAGGATGGTTCAACATTAGAAAAACAATCAATGTAATCCATCACATTAACAAAACAAAAGATAAGAACTACATGATATTATCAATTGATGCAGAAAATGCATTTGACGAAGTCCAAAACCCATTTATGATAAAAACTCTCAGCAAAATAGGAATAGAAGTGAAATTACTCTACCTAATAAAGGGAATTTATACAAAGCCAACAGCCAACATCATCCTAAATGGAGACACTCTGAAAGCATTCCCCTTGAGAATGGGAAACAGATAAGGATGCCCTTTATCACCACTCTTATTCAACATTGTGCTGAATAAAAGGCATCCAAACTGGTAGGGAAGAACTAAACGTATCCTTATTTGCAGATTATATGATCTTATACACAGAAAACCCCAAAGAATCCACAAGAAAACTACTCAAAATAATAGAAGATTTCAGCAAAGTTTCAGGATACAAGATAAACATACAAAAATCAGTTGAATTCCTCTACACCAACAAAAAGAACTTCCAAGAGGAAATCAACAAATCAATACCATTTACAATAACCCTACAAAAGATAAAATACTTAGGAATAAATCTAACCAGAGATGTAAATGACCTATACAAAGAAAACTATAAGACATTACTGCAAGAAACCAAAAGAGACCCATATAAATGGAAAAACATACCTTGCTCATGGATAGGAAGACTCAACATTGTGAAAATGTCAATTCTACCCAAAGCAATCTACAGATACAATGCAATCTCAATCCAAATTCCAACAGCATTTTTTAACAAGATGGAGAAACAATCATCAACTTCATATGGAAAGGGAAGAGGCCCCGGATAAGTAAAGGGCTACTGTAGAAGAACAAAGTGGGAGGCCTCACACTACCTGATTTTAGAAACTATTTTATCAACACTGTAGTCAAAACAGCTTCATACTGGTACACAACAGATGCATAGACTAATGGAACAGAATTGAGAATCTAGACGTAAATTCATCCACCTATGAGCAGCTGATACTTGACAAAGGCCCAAAGTCTGTTAAATGGGGAAAAGACAGTCTTTTTAACAAATGGTGCTGGTATAACTAGAACTCCATCTGCAAAAAAATTAGACAAGACCCATAACTCATACCATGTAGAAAAGCTAACTCAAAATGGATAATCACCTAAATATACAATCTAAAACAATAAAGATCATGGAAGAAAAAATAGGGACAACTCTAGGATCCCTAATACATGACATAAACAGAATACAAACCGTAAGTAATAATGTACAAACACCAGAAGAGAAACTAGATAACTGGGAGCTCCTAAAAATCAAACACTTAGGCTCGTCAAAAGACTTCACCAAAATAGTCAAAAGACAACCTACAGACTGGGAGAAAAATTTTTAGCTATGACAAATCTGATCAGAGTCTAATCTCTAAAATTTACAAGATACTGCAAAACCTCAACAATAAAAAGTCAAATAAGCCCAATCAAACACTCTGAGGGACAGAGTAGCAGGGATAGGGGTCTGGGGACCATGCTTTCAGGGGAAATCTAAGGTCAATTGCCATAACAAAGCGTATTAAGAAAATGTTCTTCATCCTACTTTGGTGAGTGGCATCTGGAATCTTAAAAGCTTGCAAGTGGCCATCTAAGGTGCATCACTTGGTCCCAATGATCTGGAGTAAAGGAGAATGAAGAACACCAAAGACACAAGGAAAGTATGAGCCCAACAGGCAGAAAGGACCACATAAACCAGAGACTTAATCAGCCTGAGACCAGATGAACTAGATGGTGCCTGGCTATCACCAATGACTGCCCTGACAGGGAACACAAAGACAGTCCCGGATGGAGCAAGAGAAAGGCAGGGTGCAGAACTAAAATTCTAGTAAGAAGACCAGACTTAATGGTCTGACTGAGACTGGAGGAATCCTGGAAAGCATGGCCTCTGTATTCTTTATCAGCCTAGAACTAAAAAAATTTCTGAGGCCAACTGTTCAGTCAGTGGACTGGACTGTGGGACATAAAGTGATACTCATGAGGAGTGTGCCCCTTAGCTCAACTAGATATAAGAGACTAAATGAGCAACTTCTGTCCGGAGGTGAGATGGGAAGGCAGAGAGTGTTAGGAGCTGGTTGATTGGACATGGGAAACCGAGGTTGCAAAGGGCTAGTGTGCTGTCACATTATAGGGATTGCACCTACTGTCACATAACAATATATGTATAAATTTTTGTATAAGAAATTAACTTGAGCTGTAAACTCTCAACTAAAGTGCAATAAAAATAAAATTTTGGTTTAATGAATTAAACCATAAAAACAAAGTATATATTCAAATAAGGTCAAAATACAATAAATCACCAAAAATAAATTTAACTCATTTTATTAAGATACAGTGCTAAAGTATTGTTTTTCTTTATTGTTCCCTTCTTATAACTCAAAAAAAAAATATTGTTTTGAACAACTGAGATATGTAAAACTTTCTTCAGAGTAATTGTTTACTATTAACTTGCCAGAGTTTTATGAAATAACTAACCTGATATAAACATGTTTCATCTCATTACATTTAATATCAAACTAATATAGGTTAAAAAACTTAATTTTTTCAAAATTAGTATTTATATTTTAGGTTAAAATGTTTAGGTTTATTTTTTGAAAAGAAGATAATTATTTACTTTTTCAGAATTTATGAAATAATTCATACTAGAATTCCATTAATAATGAACTTTCAGGTTGAGTAAAATTATATACTTAAAAATAATTTATAACAATATGCATATATATATATATATATATATATATATATGGAAACCCTGGTGAGGTAGTGGTTAACATCTATGGCTGGTAACCAAAAGGTAGGTAGTTCAAATCCACCAGGAACTCCTTGGAAACCCTATGGGGCAGTTCTACTCTGTCCTATAGGGTTGCTATAAGTTGGAATCTACTCGATGGCAACAGGCTACAGGTTTTATATATATATATAAATATATATGTTGTTGTTAGGTTCCATCGAGTTGGTTCCAACTCATAGCTAGCCATCCCATGTACAACAGAATGAAACACTGCTTGGTCCTGAGCCATCCTTACAATCATTGTTGTGCTTGAGCCCATTATTGCAGCCACTGTTTCAACACATCTCTGCTAGGGTCTTCTTTTTCTGTGACTCTACTTTACCAAGCATGGTGACTTGCTCTAATTTTCTTCAGCTTCAACCTGAGCTTACACAGGAGCAATTGATGGTCTTTTGTGCCGTCAGCCCCTGGCCTTATTCTGACTGATGATATTGAGCTTTTCCATTGTCTCTTTCCACACATGTAGTTGATTTGATTTCTGTGTATTTCGTCTGACGAGGTCCACTTGTATAGCCGTTATTTTTGTTGGTGAAAAAAGGTATTTGCACCGAATATTCTATCACCAAGGCCATATTTTCCAACTACTGATCTTTCTTCTTTTTCAACTTTCAAATTCCATTTACCAGTAATTATCAATGCATTTTGACTGCATGTTTGGTCAATCAATTAATTATGCTATAGTACATTAAATGTGTATTTTTAGAAAAATGGTACCCTAACAAAAAAGTGATGAGTAAAATAAAATATTTTAGGTGTGATGGACTTTTTGATGGGCCTACAAAACAATAGGCTAATTTATGTGGGACTATTGTCCAATTTTACATTAAATAGTCTAGGCAGTTGGCATACCTGATAGTAATTACTTTTGTAATTATAGAACACTCTGTTACATTAAAAAAAAATATGAAAATGCACAAAAACTAATCACAAGAATTGCTATAAAGTCTAAAAAAAATAAATGTTAGATGATAAAGTAAAGACATGGAAATTCCTACGTGATGAATCTTAGGGTCTATCTTGTAATTTAGGCCTAAGGTCATAAACTACAAATATAGAAGTGCTTATCTAAGCTGCAAATATGTTCCTTCAACAATCTCTCCTGACAATAATGAAGTAAACGGGGAAATAAATCATGTTTTTAAAATTCATTTGTCTGTCTCTATCTTGGAAATTTGTGGCTGAGAGACTCTAAAAGGGTAGGACAAGGTTAAGACATCAAAGCTGAGAAGATTTATTGATTGTATAAAAAGCCAAGTATTCTATTGGAGTGAATTTCAAACTTCTTGGTGGGAGGAATGAATCGATAGGGCACCCAGAAACCACTGGGTTGTTGAAAAGAATTCTGTAGACAGAGTGAGCTTCTGTTGGTATCTGGACAGAAGCTCATAATAAAATTAATAAGTAAATAAGGTCAGTGAATAAAGACATTAGGTAATTTAAAAAAAATTGCACGTATTTTGTCAGATTTATTCCCACACATTTGATGCTTTTGGATATGGTTCTGTGCACTATCTAATATTTAATTTTATTTTCAGTTTGTTTATTGTCAATACTCAAATGGCAAGTTAATGACTGTAGAAGTTTTTGGCCTTTTATAGGCATACAATGAATACATTAATGTTATCTTTAACTAATGATAGTTTGTTTTCTTTTTTCCTAATCATTAATGCTTTTCTTTTTTCTTGCCTTAATATACTTGTTACAATATCAAGGACAATGTTTAAAAAAGTGGTAAGAATAGGTGTATTTGCTTTTTTCCCAGTCTTGCAGGATGGTGGTGGAGATCTTACAATACTTAATATTTTTTTGCAAACTTATTTTTTCTCATAAATTTTAAAAATCGAATGAATATTCTTCTTTAAGCTATTTTCCTAGAAATTTTAATAATAAAAAGCCACTTAATTTCATTGAATTTGTCTTATGCATTTATAATCACAATCATGATTTTTCTTCTTTTTTTCCTATTAATATGGCGAAATATTAATAGGACTTGTGAATAGCAAAACGTCTTTGCATTATTGGAGGTAACTTTTCCTCGTCATGATGTGTTATCTACAGTGATCGAAATTTGACTATTGAACTAATCTTACACTTGTGCAATAACGAAAAAACCAAACCCATTGCTATCAAGTCGATTCCACCTCACAGTGACCCTATGGGACAGAGTAGAACTTCCCCATGTGATTTCCAAGGAGTAACTGGTGGAAACTGCTGACCTTTTGGTTAGAAGCCATAGTCTTAACCTCTGTGCCACGGGGCTCCATTTGTATAATACAGCCCACTTAATTATGATGTATTTTCTGCTAGTCTCAAATTGCAGACATGTTACTCAGAAGTTCTGTATCAATTATCAGAGAGAATAGTGTTTAATGTTCCTATCAAGTAATATCCCTGTCAGCTTTTGATATCAATTTTAAAATGACCTTTAAAAAGTGTTAGAAACATTACCTCATTTGCTTTGTTACGAAGAGTTTGTGCAAGAGTTTCTGTATTATTTTTTCTTAAGATGTTTGGAGTAGTTCACTAGAGAAGCCACCTGAAACATGAGTTTAATTTTTCCAATCGTTTTATAAAAATAAATTTAATTTATTGAATCGATAATGGAGCCATCAAAATTTATATTTCTTCTTTGGTAAGTTGTATTTTTTTGAGTGACTTGTCCATTTTACCTAAGTTGCTATATTTATTTATATTATTGTTTCAACTTTTTTCATGTCTTTTTCATTTCATATATTTTATTTTGATCAGTCTTCCCAGGGTTTTATTGTTTTGTTAAAACTTTCAAAGAACTAATTTGTCATCTCTGGTATATTCCCATACATATCTATAATTACATTGTGATAAGTTCTTTCAGAAATTAAGATAAAAATTTCCTCAATCATTCTCCTGTATTACCATTCTCTATCCATAATGAAAATGTCATTATTTTGTAGAGCTTCTACTGGTTGTTAGTAATAAGTAATTTTCACATATATTCGTACATAATATTTGCCAAGGATGAATATTAGAGCCTCTTTTATGACATCTGGAATCCTTTCTTTTCATTTGTGAAAAAGTAGGTTTTTTACATGTATTTTTGCAGTTTCTTAATTTCGTGCTTTATAAAGTTTACTCACTGTGCTTCTGCAATTATTCCTACAGTCAATTCAATGCCCTACTGTGTAATGGCTGTCATTGTTAAGTACTGTTAAGTTGATTTTGGACTCATTGCAACCCCATGTGATGGAGTAGAACCGCTCCATATGCTTTTCTAGGCTGCAATCTTTATGGGAACAGATCACCAGGTATTTCTCCTGAGGAGCCGCTGGGAGTGTTTGAACCGCCAACCTTTCAGTTAGCAGCTGAGTGCTTAACTGTACTCCTGACATTATTTTAGTGTAAATACAACAGTCTATTCATTTGATTTTTTTTGTAATATCACTCACTTATTAACAACTTTAAAATTGCCTGCCTTTCTCCATTTTCATATAAGTTAAATAATAAGGATAGTTATACCTATTGATAAATTAATGTTATAAAATTTTCCCCAGGCAGTAGCTCAGTCTTTTCTCTTTCATGTCTTTGCTCTGAACAGAGAAAAAGTAATTTTTATTGCTTTCAGCATTTTTCCATTGACCTAAATCATTGACTGTTTTACCTTTGCAATGTTAGATTTACCGTCTGTAAATATTTGGGGATAATTTTCTTTGATTATATTTATTTTATAATATTCAATTAATTTGTGGGCTATCTATATAACCCCATTTGCTTATTTGCATGTTTTTACTCTTTTATGTTTCACTACATTTTTTGCACTTGTAAAATCAGGTCATATTAAAATCTTTCCTTTTCTCTTAAGCTATTGCTCATTTGAACACTTTCAATTAATGCATGTGAATCATTTTTGAAATATGTTTCTTAAAATTTTGGAAGATAAGTTCTCTCTCCTGGGAAGTCTAATCAGAATTTTCAATATTCTTCATCATCTTTTAGATGTTTCTTGTTAATCAGATCAAAACCTACCAAAACAATCCTCCATTTATGATTTTTTCTCCCTTCTAGGAAACGTTAGTAAATCATGATAGTAAGACATAAGATGGGAATTACTTAAGCATGACATGCATGTGTAGAATACATCTGGAATTCATTCCTTTCATTTTTAAAATAGTAAGTAGTCATTTAATTTTGTCTACATAAATACTATACTATAGCAAACATTACAGTTCTCTTAACTTTTAATGATTTTAATATATTTATGCAATCTTAAAAAATATCACATTTTTTAATTTAAAGACAATAACTGCTAACATTTTTGTTTCCACAAAATATCTAATAAGAATACATATTTAATTATTTCTCTTTTTTATCTTTTATTTTGTAACTCCCTCTTTTCCATTTAAAAATTTGGAGAGAGAAGTAGGTCACATCAAAAACAGATGATTCCGTCTCAAGAAATAGTTTTCTTTTAAGGAGATACAAATTTTAATGAAGAGAATCAAAATGTCTTAGTCTTTATAAGAGGTCTATTACTGATTTATCAGTTCATTATCTTCCTAATTTCCCCATTTATAAACCTGAGACATCTAACGAACTCTCTGATGCTATTTAAGGCATCACCCATGTAGGATGCATCAAATATATTGAGAATATATTATTTTTCTGCTTTAATAAATGTGTTTCTGATGTGTGTCATCCTGCTGAAAAAAATAAAGCAAAACTCTGCAAGTGAAAACAAATGTCAACTTTACAGTAAGAAATAAGGCATATACTTTGTCCCTTTTCTGGTTCGTATTTGCTTATATTTTACTGCAGTGACAATTTTTCTTCCGGGAATCATGAAATGCAACATTTTTCACAACCATTTTTTAATTTAGAATTAATTACATAATTCCATAAAAACTCAATTAAATCTAATAGATAAAAAGTATTTGGTTTTAAATTAGACATTCACTATGTATTTCTGTACATAACATTTTTCTAATCATTTTGTGGAAAATTGTATAAGACACTGCTTCTATTTTTATTAAGAATATTACTTAATTATGCAGATAAATATGCACATGTGCAATATTTAAATAAGCATACAAGGCATTAGCCAGTACTCAAGGCCAGACTGTATGTACTTGGAAGATAAGATGAGAAAGAAATTAAAGTGAATTTTTTTTCATTTATTTCATTTCCTTTACTCAATCATTTATTCTTTTTTAAATCTCATTCTTCATTCATTTATTCAGTGAAAAAAGACTTTTTTGTTTCTTTAGCTGTCTTGAATAGATTCTGACCCAATGCGATCCCACGTGTTCAGAGTAGAACTTCTCCATAGGGTTTTCTAGGTTGTGACCTTTCGAAAGTAGATCACCAGGCCTGACTTCCGAGGTGCCTCTGGGTGAGTTCAAACAGCCAAATTTTTGGCTGGTAATTGAGAGTTTAGCATTTGCAACACCCAAGGACTTTTTCAAGTCCCTTTAGTCATTTAAAATAATACTTCTTTAGCCAATATAGTGAATATGTACAGTAATACATTTTTAAGTCATAAAATATTTAATTTTTGTCCCCTATGTTTCAGTATGGGCAAATCTTCTGCAAAAGACCTCTTTAAAGTGTTCAAAAGCAATGATGTCACTTTGAGGACTAAGGTTCATCTGACTCAAGCCATGATATTTTTAATCGTCTCATATGCATACAACAGATGAACAATGAATAAAGAAGACCAAAGAAGAATTGATGCATTTGAATTATGGTGTTGGCCAAAAATATTGAATATAACATGGAGTGCCAGAAGAACGAATAAATCTTTTTTGGAACAAGTACAGTCAGAATGCTCTTTAGAAGGGAGGATGGTGAGACTTCATCTCACTTTGTACATGTTATCAGGAAGGACCAGTCCCTGGAGAAGGGCATCATGCTTGGTAAAGTGGAGGGTCAGCAAAAAAGAGGAAGATCCTCAATGAGATGGACTGACACAGTGGCTGCAACAATGCGCTCCAACATAGCAACAATTGTGAGACTGGCACAGGGCTGGGCAGTGTTTTGTTCTGTTGTACATAGGGTCGTTATATGTCAGAACCAACTGGACAACACCTAACAACAACAACATGTTTCAGTAAAGGAGACCTGGGAGAACAGTGGTTAAGGGCTTGGCTGCTAACCAGAAGGTAAGCAGTTTGAATCCACCTACAGCTGTGTGCAAGAAAGATGTGACAGTCTGTTTCTGTAAAGATTACAGCTTTGGAAACCTATGGGGCAGTTATACTCTTTCTTATAAAGTTGCTATGATTAGGAATCAACTGAATGACACACAACAGTAACAACATGTTTTAGTAACTGTGCTGTGTTCTAATGTAAGAATGTTCCATGCCTCCAGATCACTAAATCCCAGACCAGTAAACAATTTGTACTAACATAGTAAATAAGGGTAACAATAACATAGTAGTATTTTTTTTTCTTGTTTGTTGTTGCTGTTTGGTTACAGATTCAAATTCTAAAATTCTCCCAAAATGTATTAGTTGTGTGACCTTCCCTCAAGGCATAATTCTAGTACAGAGTTATTGTTCAATAAATGGTATCTAAAATTTCTGGTTGAAAGCAGTGAATACCAGAAAGATGTTTACCTGTGTTTTATTGACTATGCAAGGCATTAGACTGTGTGGATCATAACAAATTATGTATAACATTGCCACAAATGGGAATTCCAGAACACTTAATTGTGCTAATGAGGAACCTGTACGTAGATCAAGAGGCAAGGGGATACTGAATGGTTTAAAGTCAGGAAAAGTGCGCGTCAAGTTGTATCCTTTCACCACATTTACTTGTTCTGTTTGCTGAGCAAATATTCCGAGAAGCTGGACTATATGAAGAAGAATGGGCATCAGGATTGGAGGAAGATTCATTAACAACCTGCATTATGCAGATGACACGCCCTTGCTTTCTGAAAAGGAAGAGGACTTAAAGCACCTATTAATGAAGATCAAAGACCACAGCCTTCAGTATGGATTACTCCTCAAAATAAAGAAAATAAAAATCCTCACAACTGGACCAATAAGCAACATCATAATAAATGGAGAAAAGATTTAAGTTGTAAAAGATTTCATCTTACTTCGATCCACAATCAATGTCCATGGAAGCAGCAGTCAAGAAATCAAATGACGCATTGCATTGAGCAGATCTGCTGCAAAAGACCTCTTTAAAATGTCAAAAAGCAAAGATTTCACTTTAATGACTAAGGTGCACCTGACCCAAGCCATGGTGTTTTCAATCACCTATATACATGTGAAAGATGGACAATCAATAAACAAAACTGAAGAAGAGTTGATGCCTTTTCAATTACGGTGTTAGCAAAGATTATTGAATAAACCATGGGACTGTCAGAAGAAGGAACAAATCTGTCTTGGAAGAAGTAAAGCCAGAACGTTCATTAGAAGCAAGGATGCCAAGCTTCGACTCACATGCTTTGGACATGTTATCAGGAGGGACCAGTCCCTGGAGAAGGACATCATGCTTAGTAAAGTGGAGGGTCAGCGAAAAACAGGAAGACCCCCAATGAGTTGGACTGACACAGTGGCTGCAACAATGGGCTCAAGCATAACAACTATCTTGAGGATGGCGCAGGACCGAGCAGTGTTTTGTTCTGTTGTACATAGGGTTGCTATGAGTCAGAACTGACTTGACGGCACCTAATAACAACAACAAAATTTGTCTAATGGTGATAAATATGGTGCTTTGGGAAGACAGAGAAAGGACTCTTTTGCTTGAAAAGGTATTAGAAACTCCTTATTGAACTTGACATATGAATTGTCTTTAAAGGGAGACAATTTGTTAGATCAAAAAGGGAATGGAGGGTATTTCATTCTTGGCATGTGCAAATTCAACCAAGCAGGCTACACATATTTCTGTATCCAAATATAGAAGTGAGTGTGTAAAATCTTTAGGGATTGACTATGGAAGGGGAGAAGTAATTCAGAACAAGAGATGTTTGTCTCCCATGGAAAGAAATGACAAGTTTATTGTAAATGCATAGGAAACCATTACAGAACACTCTGGATTCAGGGAGGAATATATACATTAGACAACAGTTGAGATGGAGGGAGTGGAAAGAATTAAGAGAACATTGCAAAAGATGAGAAATTTTGAATTCATGAATGTAGGCAATGGGAGCGCGAATAGAAAAGAGCAGAAAGCTTCTAGAAGAAACTGTGTCTACATATAACCTAGAATGCCTAGTAGGTTTCTGTTTTTGAGGGCTAGGTCATATTAAGAATACAAAAGGGGGCAAATGTGGCAGGAAATTTAGTGAGTTCATATTTGTACAATAATGAGTCAAAAGTGATTGGAAAATAATTCAAATAAGGTAATATGGCTGGAATTAAGAGAATTAAGCAGGAATTCTAAACAGCTTAGAATTAAAGCAGTGTAATGACTATTGGAAATCTAAAGTCTAGAAAAGGCAATTCACCTAGGACATTTAGAGTAAAGTAAGTGGGCTGATGATGTGTTCTATGTAAGGCCAAGAAAACCACGTAGCAGAAAGAGGAATAGAATCCTTAAGAGGAAAATCCCAGGGCACAAGAAGTAACTAGGAGTGCTATTTATATTACGGAAAGGAAGGGTTTCATGAAAAGAATTTGCAACAACATCAAATGATGCACAAAGTTAGGCAAGATAAAGAATTAAAATGTGCCCTTTGTTGTTATTGGTTTGTTTGTTTTTGACCTGACAATTAGTTTAGGTTTAGTTTAAAGGTGGAGTCCCTGAGTCATACAACTGGTTAAGAGTTCAGCTACTAGTAGCTGAAAGGTTAGCAGTTTGAATTCATCCACAGGAACCTAGGAAGAAAATCCTCGTGATCTACTTTGGAAGATCAGCCATTGAAACTCTATGGAGTATGGAAAACAATTCAACCATGACATACACGAAGTTGCCATAAGTCAGAATTGACTCGACAGCGATTGGTTTTTAGTTTGGAGGTATGGAAACAGACTGCAGTGATTTAAAAAATATATGAGATGGGTAAAGAAGTACAGGCAAGTAGGGAATGTAGCTGTACAAGCATACAGAGATACATACCTATAGACATTAAAAGCCCAATAAAATGTTTTTATTTTATTGAATTCTTTGTTTTCCTTGTTATTGTTATTTTAAGTATGTCACTGGCTTAAATATATTTATGACTTGAGAGATACGGTTAAAAATAAGAGAAAAACTTAGCACATAAGAGTTAAAGGAGAAAAATTAAAGGGGGTAAGATCCTAGTAAATATGGGGAGAGATAATATCTAGACAGTGGATAGAGGAATTAAATTTTTCTTGGGGTGTTAGATACTTTCCCAATTAGTTGCAGAAAAAGGAGTGTAGTCAGTAATCCCTGATCCTTTGGGACAATGTTTATTTGTTGTAATGAAAGTCTAAGTAGAGGTTCTAGAAGGATGGATACAAGTTGCATATACAGGATAAAGATGCCGCAGTTTATGAAAATGAGAAGCCAATAAGCAAAGCAGTGGAAGTGGGGCTGAGCTTGGTATAAGCTAGTCTCAGAATAATAGAGCACTTATTTGGTGGAATAATGAACCATAAGTTTGGACAGAATATTTGAGATGCTTGGAATGCCAAGTTAAAGATCTTGAACTTTTTCTTGTTAACAATTTGTACATGTATTACTTTAGTATGCAGACACTGAAATCGAGTGACTAGTTATGTAGTTATTGCAATTACACAATTACATTTTTATTAAGTTTTTCAGCCATCATCTTAGCAATAGTCATAAAAAAACCAACATATTTCAGAAAATTTCCAAGCCTTGGTGGTGCAGTGGTTAAGAGCTTGGCTGCTAACCAAAAGGTCAATAAATGTTAACTGGTGTAAAGGAAAGAGTTAAAATAATCTAAATAATAATGCAAGCAATTTTTTGTATTGTCCAGTTTTGTTGTGTGATGAAACAAGGGAACAAAGCATAGACAAAAAGTATCATAGATAAAATGTGAATGAGGAAAAGTAAATAAAGGGAAAGAAAGCAATCCCACAAAAATGTATTTGAGGATCGATATGCCATGTCATGCCATTTCTGGACGACAGTCTTGTTCTATTAATTTATTTCACCTCGTTAGGAGCATGGTGTAGTGCTTTTCCAATGTTACCATTTCATTAGTATGAATAATTTATTGTTTTAAATGACATGTTTATTTATGATAAAGTATAATATTTAAAAATTTATGAATAATAGGTATATATGAATTGAGGTCCAATTACTTTAAAATGACTTCCTTGAATGCTATCTAATGCATTCTTAATGTATTGCTAGTCAATATTTTAAATAGCTCTTTATAATTTTATTTTATAATGAAAGTTCATATTTCAATTTTATATCCAATCTATGTTTACTAATATAAAGAAATTAGTTGCTCAGGAATATTGATATGCTGTCTCAAATATTTATATAAAAATAAGCATACAAAAATCCTTTCCAAGTACAGTTTCAATTGTATTTTGATTAAAGATAGTCTAAAACAGATATTATATTGAAACAGTTATTATATCAAAATTTGATTAGGTATATGTAACCATTTCAAGACTTAATTATTTTCTGCTTTGAATTTTTTGTTGATACCATGTGTTTTCATTGGTGGAAGCATTCTGAGTCATTGGGTGTCTTTAAATTTTTGGTTAATAATATGGATTTTGAGAAATATTATGTGGGAACATATGTTATTACAAAATTCTGGAGGTTCTTGGGTGCTATGATTAGTGGGCGCCCATCTTGCCCACTGGTCATGGGTGGCAGGATTAATTTCAGGGTGCCTTTCATTTGGTTACACTGGGCACCTCTGGCTTTCCAAATATCACACACACACACACACACAGAAACTAAACCACCAGGGCTCCCTATTACACAGACAACCATAAGTAGCTTACAAGGCTTAAATAGCTGTACAAAAGCTAAAAGAGACAAAAGTTTTAAGCAATTGCATTTCCTGGATGCACTACCTCACATTTAAGTCTTATACCCGAGCTATTTTGCTCCATCAAATGTTTCTTTCATTTTTCACCATTACACAAGTCCCCACTGGAGGGCAGTGAATACTTTTAGCAGGATAAGTAGGGTCCCAAGAAACCTGAGAGGTAGGAAAAAAAAAAAAAATGGGCGTGCAATCATGTATCCCATGGATCCAGAAAGGATTGAAATGCTGTGGCTTTCTTGAATAAAATGAACTATAATATTTCTTGCCAAAAATTTCAGTATATGTTGCATATCAGATATACTATTGTGCAGATTTAAGTCTACAGAATGCACACATTACTGGTGTCTGGAAGAATTATGATACAAAGACAAATTATTATAAAAAAGCTGAATAAAAAGCAAAATATTGATCTTATTTCAACTCTATATCTGGATATATCTCTTTCAACGAGTTTCACTCATATTTTCTACAGATAATAATGAGTAGAAATGTCAAACAGGTGCAATAATAGGATAAATTAAAAGAAAGTGAACCGAATTCAATAGAAAGCACCAGTGAAGTGGAAATAACTTATATTTTATAAAACATGATTTAAATCTCCTCTCCAGAATAAAGCTGCCAATTTCTACTACCTCATGAGCACATTTCCCTACAAATTTCAGCATCTTACTTGGTACCTAAGTTATAGTCTCACATTTAAACATATTGGTTTTCTTGCTGAAAATGGTTGAAATATAAAATTCTTATTCATTATACAATGACATGAAAAGATTCATAAACAAATAAATTTTCATAGACAGAGGCAATTAAATCCCCTAACAGCTAAAAAATAAGGGTATATCCATTGTGAAATTTCTAATGTGTATGTATATACTATGTATTATGCATGCATTCATATCTTTATATTAACATGTCCAATTTATGTTTGTTTTTAGTCTTCTATTTTATTTTAGAGAGAAGCAAAAGCTCTCAGTATACAACCTGTTTTACCATAAGGCATTAATCTTTTTTTAAAAAAAATTCAGAACAAACAAAAAACTATCTAATGCATCTAGAATTGAAAACATTCATATCCCATATATAACCTTTTAAAAAAAGACAAGTTTCACATAGATCTGCTTTTAGTTTGAAAAGTTATATAATGAGGAAATGTGCTTTGGTATGTTACCAATTCTGCATTTCTACTTGAGATTTTTGAAAATGGAAGAGAGAATTAATCATTTCTTAGAAAAGAATAGCTTTTTATTTTATTTAACTACCTAATGGATCATTTATTAAGAGATAGGATGCAGTTTTCTGAACATTTTCTAAGATCTTACCTTAAAGAACATTTGTGAGTCATTCACATATTTACAGTTAAAGCTTAATTATTAACTCTACTTTCTATGCATTGACAAAGAAAAGTGTTAAATCAAATTGACAAAAATACTATTAAACTCCATACAGTGTAATTGTTAACTAAACTGGTTGCTCTTTTCCTTCAAATATAACTGACACTGATATACAACAAATTTTATTATTTTTATTTAATATATAGATACTTTGTTTACAATTTTGCTTTAGAATAGAATGTCATCACTGGTAAAATTCCAGAAATTCAAATTGTTTCAGGGAGTTGTAGTTTAACACCTACAAAATTGCGGCTTAAGTAGATGTCACAATAATTGTGACTATTATGAGACTTAGGTAACTGAGAAAATGCAATGAAGAATGACTTGGAATTACTAGAATATTTTTTGCTATTTAATGGCTCTCTGTCTTAGGCAAACATTATTAATTTATTGATTTTCATTACTAGAACTCGCCACATATTTGTTGTTGCTGTTGTCGGGTGCCCTTGAGTTGGTTCCGACTCATAACGACCCTATGTACAACTGAATAAAACACTGCCCCGTAGTGCACCATCCTCACAATTGTTGCTATGCTTGAGCCCATCGTTGCAGCCATTGTGTCAATCCATTTCGTTGAGGGTCTTCCTCTTTTTTTCTGTTCTTCTACTTTACCAAGTATGACGTCCTTCTCCAGGGACTGGTCCCTCCTAATAACGTCCAAAGCACGTGAGTCTAAGCTTGCCATCCTTGCTTCTAATGAGCATTCTGGCTCTACTTCTTCCAAGACAGATTTGTTCTTTCTTCTGGCAGTCCATGGTATAGTCACTATTATCTGCCAACACCATAATTCAGTGGTATCAATTCTTCTTTGGTCTTCCTTATTCACTGTCCAGCTTTCACATATATTTAGTACTAGATAGTTATTTGTGATAATTAATACATAAGTAAAATTTTAGTTTCCTTTATTATATCTGCTATTGGTACTATTCTACTATTCTGCTATTCTACTACATTCAACTATTTCTACCATTTCTTCTGTTCAAATTCATTGATTCCTATTTATTTTCCAAATGCTACTCAGGATAATCTCCTTTAGCTATCCTTCCTGGAATTTCCACTAGTTTATATTTCCTTCTTTAATACACCAATAGATAATTCTTTGAAAGGATTCATTGCAGAATTGGTGAGCTGTTACTTTCACTGCTCTCATGATGCGGGGAAGTTATACTCTCAACTCTAAGAACTAGTGAAGGTGAAATAGAACTCTACAGAGAAAATAGATCTGACTCTCCAAAGGAAATACTAACACCTCACTTCATTTTTATGGGAGGAGAACTAGTGAGAAGTCTAAATAGAACTTGTCCCAAGGATTTGGGGGTCATTATATCTACTTTTTGCTTTTGAAATAAAAAAGGCAAAGTGAGAGACTGGCTACTGAAATTGCTCATGACCTCATCCTTACGGCAAGAAGAATGGACAGGAATTGGTTAAGTTTCTCATCTATCATTTACACTGTCAAGGGTTCAGGATGCTACTTTTAAGCCTTGAGGTTTGTAGATGGAAAGTCATCTTGAAAAGATTGTGCCTGGGGAATATCTGCTTTACTGAAAGAAATTTAGAAGACAAAACATGGGGGTGCATTATTTGGGGGACAAAAACAGAAGGAAGAGTAGATATCTACCGTAACAGTGAATGGGGCAGAGAAAGAGGCAACATTTTCATGTCTATCATAAAAAATGGCACTGATGGCCAGATTAAAACAGAACCAGTCATTTAAGAATTCACATTATTTTCTCTAATTCCAGGTTCCCAAATCCATTACCCTGGAGGACTTGCTGTAGGAAGGGGATGGAGGAACCAAAGAAGCAAGAAGAAAAGTGCAAGATAAACCAAATACTGCCCTGGCTCACTTCGTGTCTGATTAAAAAGTTAAACGGGAATAAAGGGTTGAAGGAACTTCAAATTGGATGTAAGAGTGTTGAATTAAACTATCTCACTATTTGTTTCTCTTTCCCTCTTGTAAAAAGGAGATATTATGCATCCATATTCAGGTTATAAATGTAGAAAATAGTTGATTGAAATTTTTGCCCATAACTAGTGATGCTATGGACTCTGTCCTTTTCTTTTCTTCTTCTGCTACCATCTAAAAATTTTCTAATCTCATGTCTACCTTTGGCCATTTTGCTCAGTCGGGGCCCTGCTTACATTTTTTTTGTTTTTAAGGACCTTGAAGTAACCAAACAATTCAGGATTCTCCTGATGATTTTAATATGCTATGTTTGAAGGTATTGGCAAGAAGAAAAAGTAGTTTCCAGTTTGCACTTCAGTAATTCCTGCCAATTTGATGAAATTATTGTACTCTTTTCTGATATAGTGCTTTAATTATATTTCCCAATTATAATTATGTATTGTCTCTAAATTATATAAAATTCATGTCTCCTGTACTTTCCAAATCTCCCAATAATTTCTAGATGATTACTCTTCAACAGGTATATAAAGATACGATAACTTGTAATTATTACATATCATTTCTAAATAGCTAACTTTCCCACATGGGATAAAATGGTTCAGAGAAAAATTGGAGACAGTTTTCATGTCACTTCCATTCTGAATTGATTTCTTAGTGGGACATTTGGCTTATTGGAATGTAACTTCTTTCGAGGATTATAACATAGTCAGTTAATATTCATACTACATTGCAAACTTTCCATAGCGTACAGTACACTGAGATTGATATTGCAATATTTTCATTGTCGCTTCAAAGCTAAATCATCAGATA
This sequence comes from Dugong dugon, assembly GCA_030035585.1. Lineage (NCBI taxonomy): Eukaryota > Metazoa > Chordata > Mammalia > Sirenia > Dugongidae > Dugong > Dugong dugon. The sequence continues at coordinate 33,604,322 of CM057460.1, read as the reverse complement.
ATTATGAAAATGACTGTAATAACTACCACTAACGTCATGCCGTATGTACAGAAGTCATGGAAATTGTGAGGTGCTAGTGATTGCTATGGCTACTCTTTGAGGAGTTTTTGTGCATACTTCACCACGTTATCTCATGTGATCTCAAATACAGCCAATGGGAACAGAGAAGACAGCAGCACAAAGAGACACTCATGAACATTGGCTAGTGACCATGGAGTAAGCACTCTGTCCAGTGGGCTGCTCTACAATGAATGAAGACGAGCTCACGCAAAGAGCAGAGACCAAGAACACCCACAAACTGACAAGCAAATGTTGATTAATTGATGTTATATGTAAGTAGGGGCCCTGAGTGAGTACAAGGCCAAAGGTAGAGATGAGGTTAGAAAGTTTTTAGATGGTAGCAGAGGAGGAAAACAAAAGGACATAGAGTCCACAGCATCACTAGTCATGAGCAAGAATCTCAATAAACTGTTTTCTACGTTTATAACCTGAACAAGGATGCATAATATCTTATTTTTACACAAGGAAAAGAGGAACCGATAGCGAGATATGTTAGAAAATACTATTTTGACATAGTTAATTCAATTATATATAAAGAGTAAACTAATGAGTATAAAAAGCAATATTTGAAATGCAGTCATTCAGAAAATTGTCCCCAGATTGAACAAAGTGTAAGCTGTTTGTTTTGACTTATCCTTGGATTTATTTCTCAAGTCTCATCCTAGAAAGGGGAATGCTATTAAAATTACATTAATTTCAATTTTATACATCTTTTCTCTTCCTTTCATTCCCTTGGCTAACACATTTCTCTGAAAATTCCACTGCCTTTCAAGGATATTATTTACTCTGGAGAAAAGTCCAGCACAAATGACACCCTTTATTTTATTTATTCACACAGCAAATGGAGGAGGAATGATCACATGAATGAAAGAAATGATTCCTCCTTTGTAAAAATGAATAAGTGGGTACATTAGATACAGCAAGCAAACAGGTGTAAGTCATTTAAAAACAGAAATTCTTAAAATTTCCCTTTCTATAAAATGCGCATTTTACTCAACACTTGTTGCAGGAATAGCATCCATAGTTGGAGTCGGAAAAGACATCCCTTTGATTTGATGTGATATCTATCATGCAGCTCTAGAATGATCACAGTGTGGGATTTGTTAAGTTGAATCATAGGAAATGGACAATTATGTACATTAAAAACTGTCAAAAATCAACCATTTCTTATGCTTCAACCTCACAGCAAACCCTGACTCAAAGACCAAGCTGCAGGTGAGTGGGGGAGTAGTCGGGGGGGAGTACTGTTTACTGCCTGCTTTCACGACTGTGAGTGGTGCTTTTGTTTTACTTATTTATATTTATTTATTTATTATCTATCTGTCTATCTATGTTTTGCCCAAGCTGAAATCTTTAATTTGCTCATTAATTGGTGCTGTGTACGTTCTTTGCAGAATTTTTAGATTATTTGTCAGACAAACACGAATGAGAGAAGGGGATATGTTTATAGAAAAATAGTTACTAAGAAGCAAAATTCATGTATTTCTGTCTCATCCAACTGATATGTCAGAGGTGATTTTCTAAGCTGAGGTTCAGAGCTAATCCATAATGAAAACTGTGTATTTACATCTGTAACTGTGAACTGACTTTTGTTTTCTAAAATCAATTGCTTTACTTCACTAGTGAAACAATTGCTATATGCTGGCAAGTTAGTTAACTAATAATCCATAGGATGCTGAAGTGCTACATTTAGTTGGTAAGAATTAAAATAGATAAAAATCCAACAATTTAGTAGAAGATGGTCAAATTTACTAGGTTCCAATTTTCAAGAAGCCTGTTTCAGGAACTTTTTCTTGGGAAGAAAATAAAGTGCTAGTTCTGGGTCGTCCAGTCTCACCTCCAATTCTTTTATAGATGATACTGTTCTCCATTAAGATTGATTATACTCATAATCACATATTTTGATTTTGTTTTTATCATCAGCACATATTTTAGGAATGATGTCAGATTTGAATATGTAAGACTTTATAAGTATACATATTTTTATTGTGTAAAAGAATTAAGTATGAACTGTGTAGCTTTTCTTTAGATTTACAGAATAGCTTTTTAATTACTACTTAAGCCATGTGGGTGTTAATACTGCATGTTAATGAAATTACAAGTATAGCACCTATTGGTAATCAATGTGAAATCAAATTAAGTGACTCCATAACACAGACATAACTTTCAGTACGTTTTGCATTACAATATGTTCACTGATTTTTAAAGAAGAACAACAATCACTATGTAAAAATCACTGAGCCAGATCATGTCAAGTTCTTTAAGGAACAGATGTGCAGTTGTTTATAGTTCACCCAAGAGTAGCAAACACCTTATCATTTCCTGAATGCTTCCATTGAAACAATTATAAAGGGTTGAAAATTCTGTTTCACTGCTCTATTCTCTTTCCAATAAAACCAAACCAAATCCATCGCTGTCAAGTCGATTCTGACTTAAAGCAACCCTGTAAGACAGAGTTCAACTGCCCCATAGGATTTCCAAGGAGCAGCTGGTGGATTGGAACTGCGGATCTTTTTGGTAGCAGCCTGAACTCTTAACCACTGTGCCACCAGGACTCTGTCTCTTTCAGATGGATGTAGTGGAAATACGTTATGTTTTTAGCTGCATGGCAAGCTTTGAATATTTATTTATGTTTGAGGATATTTTCATAGCAAGAGTTCTTTTTCACCAAGGTAAAAATCAGAAATTTGCTTTCATAGCCTTCCATAAAGTTATAATATTAGTCAGTGGTTCTGTCTCCCCAAATTCTAAATATGATGAAACACTCATCTAAGAAAAGAGCAGAATAGACCACCAGAATTATACATTTTTCCTTCAGGGGGAAAAAGTATCAAAGTTTCCGACATCCAGTACCCACAACAGCATTATAAGCTGTGTTGACTGTGCCCAGCCCTGCCAGCGGTAGGGTCTTCCCTGGGACATCCATCCCTACCTTGGAATGTCTGGCCAGGTAGTCTCTGTGCCTGATGTCATGATTCAAAGATCCAAACTTCTTTCTGTGATTCCATTTCTACTTCAGCTCGCTAGTTTCTCCTTCTTCCTTCTTTCCTTCCTTCTCTTTCTTCTTTCTTTCCTTCCTTCCTACCTCCTTTCTTTTCTACCTTCTATCCCTTCCTCCCTTTCTCCTTTCCTTCTTTTATTTTTGTCCTTTTTTTTTTGTAATCCAATATTACTCACTGTGTAATAAATCAGTGCCAAATATGGCTATATGTAATGGGACCTCAAGGAAATGAAAATTCAGGGCTAGTTATCTGGCCTCATCATGTTACCAGACAGGGAGAATCCGCTAATTATTGAAGGATGTGACTCTGGCTCTCCTGGAGTAGTAAAAAAAATCTATTTAAAGTTTTACCTATGGTTACTTAAATAATTCACCTGTAGGGGTTAATTCTTAAGGTTTCCAGTAGCATGATGTTGGGCATGAGGAATACAAGGTCTGTGTGATAGGGTCATTTTTTTTTTTTCAATTGCACTGCAGCATTAGAAAAAAATGACTACTTCCTCTAATTTCTTAGCTTAGATGATCAGACAAATGAGTTGTCTCTGGTTATGCTGATTTTTTTTTTTTTTTTTTTTTGCTGTAGTTATAGCTGGATTAAAGTATCCAAAAATAAAAATCAGTGATGGCACAATTATAATGTCATTTGAATTGTCACCTTCCCCAAGTATTTTATATGAAACTCAAGGAGTTAGTATAAAAATGTGAGCTCTTGAGAGTAGGAATGGAGCTATACTGGAGGTATAGATGATTCAGAGTACTGCAAATCAAAAACCCTGCTGTTACATAAATGCGCCAGATGTTTCCCCTGTGTATTAGCCTAATATGGTCCCCGTGTTGTTTACTTCTTCACACCAAGGTAGTAGAAAGTGTCCAAAACTCGTTTGTACAAATTAAAATCCTCACACATCCAGTTGCTTTGAAATTAACCCTAGTAAGCATATTTATACACATTAGTTATTGTTGTTGTTAGGTGCCGTCAAGTCAGTTCCAACTCATAGCGACTCTCAGTACAGCAGAACGAAACCTTGCCCAGTCCTGTGCCATCTGCATGATCTTTGTTATGCTTCAGCCCATTGTTGCAGCCACTGTGTCAATGCATCTCACTGGCAGACTTCTTTTTTGCTCACTATCTACTATACTAAGCATGGTGTCCTTCTCCAGGGACTGATATCTCCTGATAACACATCCAAAGTATGTGACATGAAGTCTTGCCATCCTGGCTTCTAAGGATGATTCTGGCTGTATTTATTCCAAGATAAATTTGCTCATTCTTTTGGCAGCCCGTGGTATATTCGATATTCTTCAAAAACACCATAATTCAAAGGCGTCAATTCTATGGTTTTCCTTATCCATTGTACAGCTTTCTCACGCATATGAGGCGATTGAAAACACCATGGCTTGGGTCAGTTGCACCTTAGTCTTTAAATTGACATCTTTGCTTTTTAAAACTTTAAAGAGGTCTTTTGCAGCAGATTTGCCCAATGCAATGTGTCGTATGATTTCTTGACTGCTGCTTCCATGGGCATTGATTGTGGATCCAAGTAAAATGAAATCTTTGATAACCTCAATCTTTTCTGCTTTTATTATGATGTTGCTTACTGGTCCAGTCGTGACGATGTTTGTTTTCTTTATGTTGAGAAGTAATCCATACTGAAGTCTGTAGTCTTTGATGTACGTCAGTAAGTGCTTCAAGTCCTCTTCACTTTCAGAAAGCAAGGTTGTGTCATCTGCATAACACAGGTTGTTAACAAGTCTTCCTCCAATCCTGAAGCCCCATTCTTCTTCATATAGTCCAGATTCTCAGACCATTTGCTCAGTATACAGACTGAATAAGTATGGTGAAAGGATACATCCTTGACACACACCTTTCCTGACTTTAAACCATGCAGTATACTCTTGTTCTGCTTGAATGACTGCCTCTTGGTCTAGGAACAGGTTTGTCATGAACCCAATTAAGTGTTCTGAAATTCCCATTCTTCACAATTTTATCCATAATTTATTATGATCCACACAGTAAAATGCCTTTGCATAGTCACTAAAACACAGGTAAAGATCTTTCTGGCATTCCCTGCTTTCAGCCAAGATTCATGTGACATCAGCAGTGATATCCCTGATTCTATGTCCTCTTCAGAATCTGGCTTGAATTTCTGGCAATTAACAGTCATGTACTGCTGAGACTGCTTTTGAAAGATCTTAGGCAAAATTTTACTTATGTGTGATATTAATGATACTGTTCGATAATTTCTGAATTGGGTTGGATCACCTTTCTTTGGAATAGTCATAAATATAGATCTCTTCTAGTGAGATGCTTAGGTAGCTGTCTTCCCAATGTCTTGAGATAGACCAGTGAGTACTTCCAGCGCTGCATCTATTTGTTGTAACATCTCGATTGGTATTCCATCAATTCCTGGAGCTTTGTTTTTCTCCAATGTCTTCGGTGCAGCTTTGACTTCTTCCTTCAGTACCACTGGTTATTGATCATATGCTACATATGAAATGATTGACCCTAGACCAGTTCTTTTTGGAACAATGACTTTGTGTATTCCTTCCATCTTCTTTTGATGCTTCCTGTGTCATTCAGTATTTTGCCCATAGAATCCTTACTATTGCAACTTTAGGTTTGATTTTTTCTTCAGTTCTTTCAGCTTGAGAAATGTCGAGAGTATTCTTCCTTTCTGGTTTTCTAACTCCATGTCTTTGCACATGTCGTTATAATACTTTACTTTGTCTTCTTGAGCAGCCCTTTGAAATCTTCTGTTCAACTCATTTACTTCATTGTTTCCTTTCGCTTTAGTGACTGGATGTTCAAGAGCAACTTTCAGAGTCTCTTCTGACACCAATTTTAGTCTTTTCTATCTTTCCTGTCTTTTTAACGACCTCTTTCTTTCTTCATGTGTGATGTCCTTGGTGTCATTCCACAACTTGTCCTATCTTTGGTTACTGGTGTTCAGTGTCTCAAATCTATTCTTGAGATGGTCTCTAAACTCAGAGGGAATAAACTCAAGGTGATACTTTGCCTCTCCTGAGCTTGTTTTAATTTTCTTCAGCTTCAACTTGAACTTGCACAAGAACAATTGATGGCCTATTACACAGTTGGCCCCTGGCCTTGACCTGACTGATGATATTGAGCTTTTCCATCCTCTCTTTCACAGATATAGTCGATTTTTTTCCCTGTGTTTTCCTTCAGGAGAGTTCCATGTGTGTAGTCACTCTTTATGTTGTTGTAAAAAGATATTTGCAATGAAGAAGTTTTCAGTCTTGCAAAATTCTGTCATGCTATCTCTGGCATTGTTTCTATCACCAAGATAATATTTTCCAAACACTGATCCGTCTTTGTTTCTAACTTTCACCTTCCAATAATCAATAATTATAAATGCGTCTTGATTGCATGCTTGATCAATTTCAGACTCAGAAGTTGGTAAATATATTCAATTTCTTCATCTTTGGCCTTAATGTTTGGTGCATAAATATGAATAATAGTGTTGTTAACTGGTCTTCATTGTTTGTTGTTGTTATTGCCATTGAGTCGGTTCCAACTCATAGTGACTCTATGTATAACAGAATGAAACACTGCCCAGTCCTGTGCCATCCTCACAATCATTGTTATGCTTAAGCCCATTGTTGCAGCCACTGCATCAATCTGTCTTGTTGAGGGCCTTCTTCACAGACCCTCTACTTTACCAAAGATAATATCCTTCTCCAAGGACTGATCCGTCCTGATAACATGTCCAAATTATGTGAAACGTAGCCTCACCATCCTTGCTTCTAAGGAGCACTCTGGCAGCACTTCTTCTAAGACAGATGTGTTTGTTCTTTGGGCAGCCCATGGTATATTCAATATACTTCTCCAACACCACAATTCAAAGGTGTCAATTCTTTTTTGGTCTTCCTTATTCAACGTCCAGCTTTCACACATATGCAGCTATTGAAATGACCATGGCTTGGGTCAGGCACACCTTAGTTCTCAAGGTGACGTCTTTGCTTTTCAACACTTTAAAGAGGTCTTTTGCAGTAGATTTGCCCAATGCAATTCATCATTTGATTTTTTGACTGCTGCTTCCATGGGCGTTGATTGTGGATCTAAGTTGTCAAATGAAATCCTTGACAACTTCAATCTTTTCTCCATTTATTATGATGTTGTTTATTGGTTCAGTTGTGAGGATTTTTGTTCTCTTTATGTTGAGGTGTAATCTATATTGAAGGCTGTGGTCTTTGATCATCAGTAAGTGCTTCAAGTCCTCTTCTCTTTCAGCAAGCTAATTGTGTCATCTGCATAATGCAGGTTGTTAATGAGTCTTCCTCCAATCCTGATGCCCCGTTCTTCTTTATATAGTCCGACTTCTCAGAATATTTGCTCAGCATACAGATTTAATAATTATGGTGAAAGGATACAACCCTGACTCACATCCTTCTTGATTTTAAACCACGCAGTATCCCCTCGTTCTGTTCTAGTGACTGCCTCTTGATCTATGTACTGCTACGTCTTTCTAACACAGAGCGGCTGGTGGGTTCAAACCACAGACCTTTTGGTTAGCAGTCGAGCACTTAACCACTGCACCACCAGGGCTCCAATTTTTTCCCTTAGTGATTTCCAAAATGCCTCTGTAATATTTAAAACATAATACTTTTTACTCTTTATTGTTTTCTGACTGGATCAAATATATAAATAGAAAAGTAGAAAAAGGGTGCTAACCACTTCTGCAGAATTAGAAATATTTTCATGACTTTAATCATGGAGGAATAATTATGTGCATAACTGTCACATGTTTAATGTTTCTCTGTTAGGATGAACAAGACTCTTAATGTTTGTATGCTGTTTCTATCAAGGTAAAATGTGCTAATATAAATTTTCTCCTCATGGAAAGAAAATCATCAGATTCCTTCATCTTGACAGGTAAAACATTCTGGAATAAATAGACGAAGTAGACATATAAGTCAAGTTCATCTTAAGTAAATTTAAAGTTGAAGCAATTAATCAATAATGAGGTAACGGAATTTTAGATGAGCTGCAGGGCCAATATGGATTATGTCATGTTAATGCTATCATGTATAACTGGGAACATCTGCAATCTGCCTTATTCTGTAGGGTAAGCTGGGTTTCATATATCTATATAATAACATAGTGAGTCTTGTTATTTAGAAGACCTTATCCACAGTCAAGCAAATGATGTAAGACAGTGAATGATTGGTGAGCCTTAGTGAATCTCTATACATGATTTATAATCCTGTCTAGCATCGTTAGACATAATATCCCTAAAAAGGTAACATGGAAGGAATATAGCAATATTTCATTTTAACTTTTTGGTATATTTCCTGAAGTGATGTAGAGATTTTTAAAGTATCATTTCCTTTTTTAAAAAATATTCTTTCAAGTACATTGTAAACTTCTAGTAATGAAATAGTTTCAGTTAGTAAAGTATAAATTTATTTGGAAAAATTATAGAATCATTTAAGGGCAAGACGTTGGGAATATACATACAAACATGAGTTCAAAACCTGCTTCATAACCTACCAACTCTTTGATCTTGGGTAAATTATGTGATCTCAGGCTTGGCATGCTCAGTCAAAAGAGGTAAAAGTTTTAACTGAATAAAATTTGTAATAGGCTTAGCATAGAAAATCACATGTAGTAAATCATTCAATAACTTGTAGCTGTTATCATTAGCCAAATACTAACAAATAAGCTGAGTAAATTATATATGGTTAATATAGAAACAAAATATTTTTGAACTAAAGGCATATTTATTTTATTTTTAATTATTATAATCTAAATATCACCTGCTATAAAGGATCGACTGCTAACCAAACGGTCAGCAGTTGGAATCCACTACTCCTTGTAAACCTTATGGAGCTGTTCTACTCTGTCCTATAGGGTCACTATGAGTCAAAATCAAATGGATAGCAACAGGTTTTAACAGGAATGGGTGTTACTTTCAAATAAAAATTCAATAGATATAAAAAGACTAATGGACTACAACTACCACAACCTTCACCAGACTGAGTCCAGCACAACTAGATGGTGCCTGGCTACCACCACCAACTTCTACGACACGTATCACAATAGATGGTCCTGGACAGAGCTGCAGAAAAGCGTAGAACAAAATTCTAACTCACAAGAAAGAAAGAAAAAAAAAAAAAAAAGCCAGACTTACTGGTCTGAAACAGTTTGGAGAAACCCTGAGAGTATGGCCCCAGGACACCCTTATATCTCAGTAATGAAGTGACTTTTGAGGTTCGCCCTTTAGCCAAAGATTAGACATGCCCATAAAATAAAACAAGACTAAATGGGCACACCAGCCCAGTGGCAAGGACGATAAGGCCAGAGGGGACAAGAAAGCCAGTAACAGGCAACGCAGGTTTGAGAATGGGAGAGTGTTGACACACCTTGGGGTTGGCAACCAATGTCACAAAACAATATGTTTACTATTTGTTAATGAGAAACTAATTTGCTCCATAAACCTTCATCTAAAGTACAATTTAAAAAATACAATAAATGTAGAATGCTTAGTTACACATAAAACATTTAAATCACCTTTGTCAGGATTATATATATATATATATATATATATATATATATATGCAAACACATATATATACATATAATAACATATGTACACACATATGCACACATACATCTACATATATACACACATGCATATATTTATATATAATAATTTGTATTCAATATTAGTATTTTAAATTTTATGTGTAACTTTTAAAATATAAATAAAATAATATAGTGAAAAATGAATAACTTTTCATTTATTCATGAACAAATTGGTAAGTAGTAACTGAATTTTGTAATTCTACTCAGTCACCTAAGAGATAAATATTTGAATATTATACCATGTAAGACTTAATAGCGGTTGAAGAATTGAATTATCTTCATTACAATGAAGATTATGAGGAGGAGGAGGAAGAGGAGGAGGAAGAAGAGGAATAGAAGGAGGAAGATGATAAATGAAGCTTCAGTTTTTTTTTCAGTTATCTCAGATAGTAAATAAATGATTGTACAGTAATAGAAAAAATACTTATACTTTATGGTTATTAATGGAAAAGGTATTCATTAGAAATAAGTAACACAAATGGTTAAACTCTAAACTACTATTCTATGGGTTAGTGGTTTGACTCTACCCAAACGCACCTAGGAAGACAGGCCTAGTGATCTGCTTCTGAAAGGTCACAGCATTGAAAACCTTATGAAGCAGTTCTACTCTGCACAAATGGCATTGCAATGAGTCGAAATCAACTCATTGACAACAAACAACAACAACGAAGGGAATAAATACAACATAAACCATCCTGAGACAAGAAGTGTCTAGATTCTAGATCTTTGTGTTGAACTAATTGAAATGGATTATGAGACAAAGACTGAGGAAAAAGAGAAAAGACAAATAAATGGCAATTTCAAGATATGCTTTTATTTCTGTAAGAACAGTCTTTATAGTTTTCGCTTTTGTTTGGTTTTTCTTTTTCTCCTAAAAAACATTGAGCTATGTGATAATCAAATAGGGAAGTCCAGCAATGTGATCTAATGATGTAATTATTATCTCAATAAGGAAAGTATTTTTTTCTCAATCTCAGACATGGTCGTAACTTGAGACTGAACCATTTGAAAGTTCTTTATTTGACTGATATTTTTAAAGTTATCACATTTATTCTATTTCTAAGCAATCATGACTTTTGTGTTATTGGGAAGAAAACAGATAATACTGGCAAAAGCTATAGTTAAAGAAAGGAGCCCTGGTTGCACAGTGGTTAAGCACTTGGCTGCTAACCAAAAGGTTGGTGGTTCGAACCTACCAGTTACTCTGCAGGAGAAAGATGTGGCAGTCTTCCTCCATAAAGATTAACGCCTTGGAAACCATGTGGGGGCAGTTCTACTATGTTCTGTAGGGTCACTATGAGTTGGAATTGACTCAACAACAATGGTTTTGGGATGTTTTATCCACTAATAAAGGCTTTGGAGACACTCACGTTGTCCCTCGGTCTCTCCTTAGTGCCTCCACCAAAATTTCATTCACAGCCTTCATAGATTATACAACATGGCAAAGGAAATTTTCATGGTTTCTTCCATAACTGTTGTTGAGGATGCTTCAGCCCTCAGATTGAGCAAGTAAACTTAATCTGGTCCATCTAACAGGAACACAATTGTGGAAAAATATAAAAGTGGCGCAAGTACTAAAGCCAGCTCTCATACACAACAGTGAATTTTGTATTTCTGTGCTTATGTTTGACTCATGGCTGGGATGTTTTAGAATTGAATCTACCAGCTCTCTACTTGTGTCTGGATGTATGTTTATGTATGACTGTGTATGTTAGATATGTATATGCAATATTTTCCTACCTCCTGATGGTATTCCCAAATTAGATAAAATAACTGTTTAAAGAGCTCAATTCTGATTGGTTTAGAGATAAATAAGAGCTTAAAAAAACTTGAATAGTCCTAAAATTCTCAGAAATTAATGAAAGTGAATTTATTATGAAGAAAGTTTTTTTTTCAACAGTAATTATGTTTTGTAGACAGTCAACTTAAAAATAGTTTCCAACATATTTTTGCTAACTTAAAATCTTGGATTATTCAAGCCATAAGGAAAATATATTTTAACAAGTATACTTATAAATCTTTTGTTATCTTATTAAAATCTAGACTTTGTTTTCTAAAGTCTATGAATAACACGCAAAAATATTGCAATGATCATCTAGTAATAACAATAGATTTTGTATTTATATATGTACACATTCACTAATTGCAATCAGTCACGATTTTTTTACAAAAGGAATTACAGTATGTTTTAGTGTCCCTTCAAGGGATCAATGGCTGATTTCTAACCTTTTTCTCATAAATGCTCATGACTTTTTCCACTGGTGGATTCAGGTAGTATTGTGCTCTTCCTCTTTAAAAGGTAGCCTTTTCTCTATAAATTTGCTAATCATGAAAATGGGCAGTTCTGTGGTCTGTAACTGACGGTATTTTATGTGATGCATCAATTTCTAAAGTATTTCTTCTTTCCTGTACTGAAGAACCACTTCAACCAACCTTTTAGTCACAATTGATAAATACCACTGCTATCTGTCCTGAAATATGGTCGGTCTGGAAGAGCTAAATAACAACATTTGGGATTTCTTTGTTAGAGAAATGGCTGTGCTCTGTACTTCTTTATTGACAAGAATCTTTTTCCATTGGCTATTATTCACTGATTAAATGATGGCAATGCCAAATAAGTAGAAGTGTGAAATAGCTGACAAAAGTCATGTCTGGCATCTGTGGAGTTGAACAGCTTAACCTTAGTTCTAATAGATGCTTTATAAAATTCAGAAATATTGGCCACAATAATTTTAGACCTTTCATTAAGCATTAAAATGTAAGACAGAAAATGAGGTATAACTATTGGTTACTTTCTATCTTAAAAATCAAGATATTACTCATACTGTCAACCACATATTTGCTTTGTGCCATGCTCTCAGGTGACTTTCAACTTCTTTCCAGTATAAGTAAACAGCCACATTGAATTTAATTTTAAGCCCAGGTTTCAGAATTTTACTGCATGTAAATGTACCCTTAAATAATGAATGGCACAGAATTGCATGTATTACATTCTATATGTTTTATATGGTCTCATCCTACAAATAATTTTCTGCAACATGCTTTATTTGCTCAAACATGTTCCTGAGCTTCATTAAGTTGTTGTTTATATCTACTTGTTCAATGTTTTATGATAACTTATTCTCTTGTTATATCACAACTCTGCAATCTAGGCTGTTTCTAATAACTTGCTATTGCAGACGATACTCTAATAAATATTTCAGGTTGTGTATTCCAGGCTTTTTGTATAATATTTTCTTTTGAATATATAGATAGAAGTTCAGGTAGGATATAATAAAGGTCATATTTTGGCTCTCATGGACTTGTTTTAATTTTCTTCAGCTTCAACTTGAGCATGCATATGAGCAATTGATGGTTTGTTCTGCAGTCAGCCCCTGGCCTTGTTCTGGCCAATGATATTGAGTTTGACCAGTGATATTGAGTTTCTCCATCGTCTCTTTCCACAGATATAGTCAATTTCATTTCTGTGTCTTCCATCCGGCGAGGTCCACACATATGGTCTCTGTTTATGTTGGTGAAAAATGTTATTTGCAATTAAGAACTCCTTGGTCTCATAAAATTATATCATTCGATCTCTGGCATTGTTTGTATCACCAAGGCCATGTTTTCCAACTACTGTTCCTTCTTCATTTTGAACTTTCACATCCAATCTTGATTGCATGTTTGATCAATTTCAGACTGAAGAAGTTGGTAAAAAATTTCAGTTTCCTCATTTTTGGCGTTAGTGGTTGATGCATAAATTTGAATAATAATCATAATACCTGGTCTTCCTTGTAGAGATGTTGATATTATCCTATCACTGACTGCATTGTACTTCAGGATGTATCTTGAAATGTTCTTTTTGACAATGAATGTGACACAATTCCTCTTCAATTTGTCATTTCTGGTATAGGAGACCATATGGTTATCTGATTCAAAATGGCCAATACCAGTCCATTCCAACTCACTAATGCCTAGGATATTGATCTTTATGAGTTCCATTTCATTTCTGATGATTTCCAATACTCCTAGTCCATGACAACCAAAATACAACCTTAAGTATCCACCTGAATTTGGAGACCATCTCAAGAACAGATTTGACACACTGAACACTAATGCCCAAAGACCAGAAGAGTTGTGGAATGACATCAAGGACACCATATGTGAAGAAAGCAAAAGGTCATTAAAAAGAAAGAAAATACTAAAATGTATGTCAGAAAACACTCTGAAAGTTACTGTTGAATATAGAGTAGCTAAAGCTAACAGAAGAAATGATAAAGTAAAAGAGTTGAACAGAAGATATCAAAAGGCAGCTCGAGAAGATAAAATAAAATATAATGAAAAGTGCAAAGACCTAGAGTTAGAAAACTAAAAGGGAAGAACACATTGGGCATTTTTCCAGCTGAAAAAACTGAAGAAAAAATTCAAGCCTCAAGTTGCTAGTTTGAAGAATTCTATGGCCCAAATATTGGATGGCATAGGAAGTATCAAAAGTAGATGGAAGGAATACAAAGTCACTGTGCCAGAAAGAATTGGTCAACGTTCAACCGTTTCAAGAGGTAGCACATGATCAAGAACCAATGATACTGAGGGAAGAAGTCTGAGCTGCACTGAAGGCATTGGTGAAAAACAGGGATCCAGGAATTGGTGGAATACCAGTTGAGATGTTTCAACAAATGAATGCAGCATGGGAGGTGCTCGCTTGTTCATGCCAAGAAATTTGGAAGACAGCTACCTGGCCAACCGACTGTAAGACACCATACCTGTGTCCATTCCAAAGAAAGGTGATCCAACAGAATGTGGAAATTATTAAACAAAATCATTAATATCACAGGCAAGTAAAATTTTGCTGAAGATCATTCAAAAGAGGCTGCAGGAGTATATCAGTAGGGAACTGTCAAAAAATTCAAGTCAGATTCAGAAAAGGAAGAGGAAAGAGTTATATCATTGCTGATGGGAAGTGGATCTTGGCTGAAAGTAGAGAATACCAGAAAGATGTTTACCTGTGTTTTACTGAGTATACAAACACATTCTACTGTGTGGGTCATAACAAATTATGGATAACATTGCAAAGAGTGGGAATTCCAGAATAATTAATTGTGCTCTTATGGAACCTGTACATGGAACAAGAGGCAGTCCTCGGAACAGATTTAAGGGAAAAGTGTGCATCAGGGTTGTATTCTTTTACCATACTTTTTGAATCTGTGTGCTGAGCAAATAATCCAAGATGCTGGACTATATGCAGAAGAATGTGGCATCAGGATTGGTGGAAGACTCATTAACAACCTGCGATATGTAGATGACACAAATTTGCTTGCTAAAGTGAAGAGGACTTGAAGGACTTGAAGAACTGTTGAAGATCAAAGACTACAGCCTTCAGTATGGATTACACCTCAACAAAAAGAAAATAAAAATCCTCACAACTGGACCAATAAGCAACATCATAATAAATGGAGAAAATACTGTAGTTGTCAAGGATTTCATTTTACTTGAATCCACAATCAACACCCATAGAAGCAGCAGTCAGGAAATCAAATGACATACTGCATTGGACAAATCTGCTGCAAAAGGCCTCTTTAAAGTGTTAAAAAAATAAAGATGTCACTTTGAGGACTAAAGTGCCCCTGACTCAAGCTATGTTTTCAATCACCTCATATGCATGTGAAAGCTAGACAGTGAATAAAGAAGACCAAAGAATTGATACCTTTGAATTATGGTGTTGGTGAAGAATACTGAATACACCATAGACGGCCAGAAGAATGAACAAGGCTGTCTTGGAAGAAATACAGCCAGAGTGCTCCATGGAAGTGAGAATGGTGAGACTTCATCTCACATACTTTGGACACGTTATCAGGAGGGACCAGTCCCCAGAGAAGAACATCATGCTTGGTAAAGCAGAAAGCCAGCGAAAAAGAGGAAGACCCTCAACAAGATGGATTGACACAATGGCTGCAATAATGGGCTCAAACATAACAAAGATTGTTAGAATGGGGCAGGACCAAGCATTGTTTCGTTCTGTTGTACATAGGCTCACCCTGAGTAGAAACTGCCTCAATGACACCTAATAACCTAACAAAAGATAGAAGTTGAATTATTGTACATAAATCATGTGAGTGTTTGACTTCAATAAACTTTGAAAACCTATTATATCATCTTGGGATAATACATCAGATACCTACACATCTAAAATCATAATGATGTCTTAAAAGAAACTCCTAGAACTGCTTATTGAATTTAGCAAAGAGACAGGATTTAAGAGCACTGCACAAAATCAATCATAATTCTATATGCTAACAATGAATACTTGGAGAATAAAATTATATATATATATATATACATACATATGTATAGATAGGGAGATGTACAATGAAAAAATATATAACAAAAGTCAAGTATAAACAAATCAAAGCATATACAGGACTTGTAAACTGAAAATGAAAATGCCAATTAAAAAAAAAGACAACGTAAATAAATATTGACCTGAAAATTGTTCCATAGCATTAAGATATAAATTCTCCCCAAATTGATCTATAGATATTACACGATTTTAATGAAAATCCCAACAAAATTTATTGTGAAAATAGACAAGAAGCCTAAAAATACCATCAGTGGAACATAATAAAGAGTTTAGAAATAGAGCTTCACAATTATGGTTAATTAATTTTTGACAAAGATATTATATAAAGTATAATCTTCTCCACAATTTTAGAGCAATTGGATACCTATTAGCAAAAAGAAAAAGAGCCTCATGCTAAACTTAACATTTTATACAAAAATGAACTGAAAATGGATTATAGGTCAAAATGTAAAAGATAAAATTATAATATTCTTAGAAGAAAACAGAACAGCAGATTGCCAGGTCCTTCTCCCTAGGAGCCTCTGAGTGAGTGCAAACTGGCAACCTGTCTGTTAGTAGCCGAGTGCTTAACAATTGCGCCAGAGAATATATATATTATATTCATCTACATTTCTTATACACATATTCACATCCACACATTCATATTTTTTAAATAAAATTATAACCGCTGTCATGGATTGAATTATGTCCCCCCAAAAATGTGTATATCAGTTTGGCTGGGCCATGGTTCCTGGTACTGCGTGATTTTCCTATATGTTGTAAACCTGCCCCTATGATGTTAATGAGGGAGGATGGGTGGCATTTGTGTTAGTAAGGCAGGACTGGATCTACAAGACTGGATTGTGTCCTGAGACAATTTCTTGAAATATAGAAGACAGAAGTGAGCAATGAGACGGGGGACCTCATACCATCAAGAAAGCAGTGCTGGGAGCAGAGCGCGTCCTTTGGACAGGGAGGGGTCCCTGCGCTGAGAAGCTCCTAGTCCAGGGGAACACTGAAGAGAAAACTGACAGAGAGGAAAAGCCTTCCCCTGAAGCTGACACCCTGAAATTGGACTTTTAGCCTACTTTGACTGTGAGGAAATAAACTTCTCTTCATTAAAATCATCCACTTGTGGTATTTCTGTTACGGCAGCACGAGATGACTAAGACAACAGTGTAGGTTGGCATCATGATTTTAACATCTTTTTCATTAACAATACTTCATTGAACTTTCTCATATATTGATTGTTATTAAAAGATCACCTATTGATTGTATCGTATTCAATTGTGGGAGTAAACAATTATTTATTTTGACATTTAGATTTTTTTCCATAATTAATTATTCTATGACATCTGCAGTATATTCAATCCTTAAATATCCCTTTGATTCATGGATTCCTTTGTGGACTTTGTATAGAATTTAATTATACCACTATTAGATTTAAGTATGAGGTGTTTCATTTTTCTGTCTTTGCTTCATACTTTTAACAAACAGTGTCAAAAAAAGTAATTCAAATAATTTAACATGTCCCATTCATCTTTCCCCACACACTTCAAACCCTTTTCTGAAATATTAATATTCACATGTGTTTGTTTTGACATGTCCCTAGAAAGCAAATTCATCATACTAAAATTCTAATTTATGTGGCTTTGTGGCTGAAATTATGAGTGATTTGATTTTTTAGTATTTAAATTTTGTTATTGAATCATGTTAAAGTGTTATATACAGAGTAAAAACATTCTCTAAATATACCGATAAATTAAAGATATACCTAGTTCCCTTTCTCTTCCCTACTTCTCTGTTAATCAAGTACTTCTCTTTTTCTCTCTCTATGTATAATATATGTAGTATGTATATTTTATCATAAATATATGTATATATTTACACACACACACTGTAAATAAATATTTATAATTTTAAATCACCATTGCGGCTATTTGACAAGGAGGAGCAAAGGGCTAATCTCAAGACGTAGTGAGGAACTGAAAATACCTTATTTCTAACTGCTGTTGTTGGTGTGTACCATCTAGTCAATTCTGACTCAACCTTGATAAAACATCCAGAGTGTTCCAATTATTTTTTCAAGCCTCAGGTGGTTCTTCTTGGAGTCATTGAGCCTCTTCAGAGCCTCACACCATGGGGCAGAAACCTTAAAGCTCTAGTGACTGTAAGAAATTGAGGGCCTGTATGGGAATGCTCTGGTAGCGACAGAGGGAAGAGTGGAGGAGGTAGAGGAATTAAAGGGGGACAGATCAAAGGATTCAAGAGAGCTGAAGGGCAAGTCTAAGGTGAAAAAAAAGGAAGAAGGAATAAGGGGAGGGTCATGGGAAGGGAGAGATACTAAATAAGCCAGTATGGGAAGATCTCAAATTTCTCAAAAAGGCTACAGAAGTTCTAAACTGTTTTTGATAAATGCATTTTTGGAGATACTGAATAGAATGAATGCCATAACAGCAGAGCATATAGTCAGTAAAGGAGGAAGTAGCAGGGGTTGATGGGCTCCCAGTGGATTGAGAATTACTCATAGGAAGATTCCTGGGTTGTTCAAACAGTTTGCACTCAACTACTAACCAAACGGTTGGTGGTTTAGATTGACCCAGGGGTACCACAGAAGAAAGGCCTGGTGATCTGCTTCTATAAAGATAACCAGGAAAACCCTATGGAGCAGTTCTACTCATTGACAATGGGTTTGATTTTTCCTTTTTTTTTTTTTGGTTTGCAACAGGATCAAGTAGAGAAAGAAGCCAGATAGGAACAATAACAACAAAGTCAGTTCCATGCACAATTCCCATTTGGGAAACAGAGGAGGTTTCTCACACAATCCTCCTTGAGAAATTGAAGGTCTCACTCTGTGCAGTTACTCATCAAGGAGCTGGGAAAATTGATGAGGACTCACAAGAAAAGAGCCAGAAAAAGTCCAGCTCAAACAGAAAAGAAACAGGAAGAGTACTGCTCAGACAGAAATTAACCACGAAAGGCCTCATTAAATACACTTAAAACAACACTCTGTTGTGTTGCTAGAGGTTCCAAATGGCATTTCAAACTCACTCAACAGAATTGCAAAAGAAAGGCCTGGCGATCTGCTTTCCATAAAGATTACAGCCAAGGAACCCTATGGAGCTCAGTTCTAGTCTGTAGTGCATGGGGTCACTATGAGTCAGAATTGATTGAACAGCAGCAATGGGTTTATTGTGCTACTACAGATTAATATCTGAACCACTGGATTGGGACTTATGACTCACCACCATATATCCTGATTTCCCCAGCCATTAAAGAACACCAAGGATTTGAGAGACTGGTATAAACACCTGGCTGAAGACATGGGGGTCTAAGGAACTGTCAGGGCTCCATCCAAGCAATGGAAATTCTAAATATCAAAAAACAAATCCAGACTTTGATAGGGAGAAGCTTTATTTGGGAAGAAGATGGGGAAAGGGACTATTACAATGAGGAGAGAGGTCTATAGTAATAGGGAGAACACTCTGACCATAAGGTCAGTAAACTTCTTTAAGAGTCAGGAAAATGTGTTTTCTTTTATAGAGACTGAGAGTAAATAAGGCTAGAAAAAGAATAGGTTTGGGGAAACGGGATGAAGTGGTGACATCATCAGGTAGTAAATCAGAATGTTCATGCTGAAATCTGTCTATTCTCCCAGAAAGACCCCTAAAGAGGGAAAATGTGTTGGCTCCGAGGGTAGTGGTGCTTCAATGGTAGAATTCTCACCTTTCATGAGGAAATGCAGTTTGATTCCTGATCAATGTACCTGATGTGCAGCCATCACCCATCTGTCAGTGGAGAGTAGTGTGTTGCAATAATGCTAGGTAGGTTTCAGTGGAGCTTCCTAACCAAGAAGGACTAGGAAGATGTTCTGGTGATCCACTTCTGATAATCAGTCAATGAAAACCTCGTGGATGACAATGGTTTGATTCACAACCAATCATGGGGATGGTGAAGGACCAGGCAACATTTTGTTCCTATGTACATAGGGTTTGCTAAGAGTTTGGGGCCCACTCAATGGCAGCAAAAAACAACATGTTGACTCATGTTGGCTAAAGTTCAGAGACTTGGGAGAAGGAGAGAAGTTTGGTTAACAGGTACTTTTTTTCTGACTGACTGAGACAATTCAGTTACTCATTTATGGGGCAAGGAACAGCAATTTGGAAGGACAATGTCTGGCCATATTAGATGCTGTAGTCTGATTATTATAATATTTGATTCTAAGTCATTCTTACCAAGAATTACATGATATAAAAATACTCTGATGGTCATATTTCTACATATCTTTTTATCAGCTATGCAATAATTTCATTGCTATTTCTTAAACATAAAATTGCTAAATGTATAATAAGCCTTCTTTGTCATTTGGTGAAATCTGTCCAAGTGCTTGTAAAACTGTGGTGTAAATCTGTATTTCCACCACCAACATGTACTTTTTCACAAACTCATTAAAAGTAAATATTACTAGTTTTGAGAATAATAAGATATGCCTCTTTTTATTATAATAAGCATTTTTTAAAATAATATGAGCTTTTTTTATGTACTTATTGGCCATTTACACAAATACTATCCCAATAAAAAACATCAATTGTAAGCATGGATAATAGAACATTATTAGTGAAATAACTGTTCTAAATTATATTTACTGAAGTAAAATTTAAATTACAGAAAAATCAATGAGTTTTGACAAATATAAACAGTCTTGTAACCAGCACCACAGTCATAATGTAGATTATTTCCATCACCCCCAAAGGTTCCCTCTTGTCCCTTTCTAGTCAATACTCTTCTCTAGTAACCAGTGCAAAGTAATTTTTTTCTTAATTATGAATTAGCATAGACTAACATTAACTATATATGTGTATATATATATATAGAATACATGTTGTTGTTGTTAGGTGCCGTTAAGTCAGTTCCGACTCATAGCAACCCTATATACAACAGAACAAAACACTGCTGGGTCCTGCAACATGATCTTTCTTATGCTTGAGTCCATTGTTGCAGCCACTATGCCAATCCATCATGCTGAGGGTCTTCCTCTTTTTCTCTGGCCCTCTCCTTTACCAAGCATGATGTCCTTCTCCAGGGACTGATCCCTCCTGTTAACATGTCCAAACTATGTGAGACTTAGTCTCATCATCCTTGTTTCTAAGGAGCATTCTGGTTGTCCTTCTTCCAAGACAGATTTGTTCTTTCTTTTGGAATATTCCATGGAATATTCAATATTCTTCACCAACACCAAAATTCAAAGGTGTCAATTCTTTTACAGTCTTCCTTATTCATTGTACAGTTTTTGCATGCATATGAGGTGATTGAAAACACCATGGCTTGGGTCAGGCACACCTTAGTCTTCACGGTGACATCTTTGTTTTTTTTTTCTTTTGCAGCAGATTTGCCCAATACAATGCTTCTTTTGATTTCTTGACTGCTGCTTCCATGGGTGTTGATTGTGGATCCAAGTAAAATGAAATCCTTGACAACTTCAATCTTTTCTCTCTTTATCATGATGTTGCTTATTGGTCCAGTTGTAAGAATTTTTCTTTTCTTTATGTTGAGGTGTAATCCATATTGAAGGCTATGGTCTTGGATCTTCATCAGTAAGTGCTTAAAGTCCCTCTTCCTTTCAGCAAGCAAGGTTGTGTCATCTGCATGTCACAGGTTGTTAATGAGTCTTCCTCCAATCCTGATGTCTCGTTTTTCTTCTTATACTCCAGATTCCCAGATTATTTGTTCAGCATACAGCTTGAATAAGTATGGTGAAAGGATACAACCTTGATGCACACCTTTCCTGACTTTAAACCATGCAGTATCTCCTTGCTCTGTTCAAACAACTGCCTCTAGATCTG
Organism: Dugong dugon; assembly: GCA_030035585.1. Taxonomy (NCBI): domain Eukaryota; kingdom Metazoa; phylum Chordata; class Mammalia; order Sirenia; family Dugongidae; genus Dugong; species Dugong dugon. Next base: position 33,582,495 of record CM057460.1, on the reverse strand, counting down.
TGTACAGTTTCCTTATCAGTACAATTAAGTGTTCTGGTATTCTCATTCTTCACAAAGTTATCCATAATTTGTTATCATTAACATAGTCAAATGCTTTGCATAGAAAAGAAAACACAGGTAAACATCTTTCTGGTATTTTCTGCTTCCAGCCAGTATCCATCTGACATCAGTAATGATATCTCTGGTTCCATGTCCTCTTCTGAATCTAGTTTGAATTTCTGGTAGTTCCATGTGGATATACTGCTGCAGCTGCCTTTGAATGATCTTCAGCAAAATTTTACTTGAGTGTGATTAATGATATTGTTCCATAATTTCCAGACTCGGTTGGATCACCTTTCTTGGGAATTGGCATAAATATGGAACTCTTCTAGTTGTTTGGCCAGGTAGCTGTCTTCCAAATTTCTTGGCATAGACTACTAAGTACTTCCAGCACTGCATCCGTTTGTTGAAACATCTCAATTGATATTCCACCAATTCCTGGAGCCTTGTTTTTTGCCAACGCCTTCAGAGCACCTTGGACTTCTTCTTTCAGTACCATCAGTTCCTGATCTTATGCTATCTACTAAAATGGTTGAACATTGACCAGTTCTTTTTGGAACAGTGACTCTGTGTACTCCTTCCATCTTCTTTTGATGCTGCCTGTGTCGTTTAGTATTTTCCCCATAGAATCCTTCTCTATTGCAACTCAAGGCTTGAATTTTTTCTTCAGTTCTTTCAGCTTGAAAAATGTCGAGCATTTTCTTCCCTTGTGGTTTTCTATCTCCAGGTCTTTGCACATGTCATAATACTTTCCATTGTCTTCTTGAGCCTTTGGAATTGTCTATTCAGTTCTTTTACTTCTTCATTTCTTCCTTTTGCTTTAGCTACTCGATGTTCAAGAGCAAGTTTCAAAATCTCTTTTGACATCCATTTTGGTGTTTTCTTTCTTTCCTGTCTTTTTAATGACCTCTTTCTTTCTTCATGTATGATGTATTTGATGTCATTCCACAACTCATCTGGTCTTTGGTCATTAGCATTCAGCTTGTCAAGTCTACTCTTGAGATGGTCTTTAAATTCAGGTGAGATATGCTCAAGGTTGTACTTTGGCTCTTGTGGACTTGTTCTAATTTTCTTCAGTTTCAACTTGAGCTTACATATAAGCAACTGATGGTCTGTTCCACAGTCGGCCGCTGGCCTTGTTCTGACTGATGATATTGAGCCTTTCCATGGTCTCTTTCCACAGATTTAGCCGATTTGTTTCCTATCCACATGTATAGTCACCATTTATGTTGATGAAAAAAAGGTATTTGCTGTGAAGAAGTCGTTGGTTTTGCACAATTCCATCATACTGTCTCAGTTGTTATTTCTATCACCAAGGCTGTATTTTACAACTACCAATCCTTCTTCTTTGTCTCCTACTTGTGCATTCCAATCACTAGTAATTATCAATGCATCCTGATTGCATGTTGGATCAATTCCAGAGTGCAGAAGTTGGTAAAAATCTTCAACTTCTTCATCTTTGGTATTTCTTGGTTGGTGTGTAAATTTGAATGATAATCATATTAACTAGTCTACCTTGTAGGCGTATGGATATTATCCTGTCACTAACAGCATTGTAGTTTAAGATAGATACGGAAATGTTCTTTTTGGAGATGAATGCAATGCCATTCATCTTCAATTTGTCATTCCCCGCATAGTAGACCATATGATTCTCTACTATTCAAAGTGATTCAAAATGGCTGATACAAGTCCATTTCAGCTCACTAATGCCTGTTTCATTTTTGACAACTTCCAGTTTTCTTAGATTCATACTTCATACATTCCACCTTCTGATTTTTAATGGATGTTTTCAGTTGTTTCTTCTCATTTTGAGTCATGCCATAACAGCAAAAGTAGATCTTGAAAGCTTGACTCCATCCATGTCATTAAGGTTGACTCTACTATGAGAAGGCAGCTCCCCCCCCCCCAGTTGTATTTTAAGTGCTTTCCAACCTGAGGCACAATATCAGACAATGTTCTGCTGTTATTCATAAAGTTTTCACTGGCTAATTCTTTTCAGAAGTAGACTGCTGGAGCCTTCTTCCTAGTCTGTCTTACTCTGGAAGGTCAGCTGAAACCTGTCTGCCATGGGTGACCCTGCTTGTATTTGAATACTGATGGCATAGATTCCAGCATCACAGCATCACACAAGCTCCCACAGTATGACAAACTGACAGAAGCATGGGGGATAGTATATATAGTATATACGTATACTATATATACAGTATAACGTATATATAGTGCATGGAGCCCTGGTGATGCAGTGGCTAAGAGCTACAGCTTGTAACCAAAAAGGTTGGTAGTTTGAATCCTCCAGCCACTCCTTAGAAACCTTATGGAGCAGTTCTACTGTGCCCTATAGGGTCGCTATGAGTCGGAATAGATTTGAAGGCAACAGAATTTATATAATATATGTGTGGGTTTTTGTATTTAGTACGTTTAAATACAAATTATTAAAATTTGGGCTTGTTAGCCTATAAAAGTATTCCAAATAGAATGCCAAAACTAAAAAAACCAAACCCGCTGCTATCGAGTCAATTCTGACTAGTAGCGACCTATATAAGACAGACTAGAACTGCCCCATAGGATTTCCAAGGCTGTAAACCTTTATGGAAGCAGACTGCCACATCTTTCTCCAGCTGAGCAGCTGGTGAATTTGAATTGCCAACCTTTCATTTATCAACCAAGCGCTTTCACCATGCACCACCAGAGCTGAAAGTAGAATACGCATTACAAATTATTCCATGGTGCTTACAAAGCAACAACAACAAAATCTTACATTTTTATCCTGTGAGTGAGGACAAATGGAAGAATGAGAGAATGTACCATTCTGGTTTTTTATGTTTTTCGTTTTCTTAATTCAGAAGGGTATATAGAATATAACCAAACACTTTGATCTGAAACTTGAAGTTTGTGTTTTACATTGAGGTATTATTGATTTTCAAGATTTTATTGTAAAATGTTGATGGCACATAAACAAGTGTGATTATAAATAGTAACTAACTTTGAGGGCACTTGCAATAAAATATTGATAACAATAGAGGAAAGTTCCCAAGAAAAGCCCAAAGCTGAAGACTGATTGTATCAACATATAATTTACACAATTTTTCCATCTCAAGTGTCTTAATTTACAATTTGTGCTTGAGGAAGTTGTTTTGTTTCTTAATTCCTTTTCTACTTCTGTTGGATAAATTGTTAACTTTCATTTGGAGAGTGTTATGGATTGAACTGTGTCTCCCAAAATAAATGTAATTCCTAACCTCTCCAACCCATTTGGGAGTGGGTTGTTTTGCTACGTTAATGAGGCAGGCTTAGTGTAGGGTGTGTTTTGAGTCAATCTCTTTTGAGATATAAAAGAGATTAAACAAGCAAGTGAGCAAGCAGAGATAGGGGAAGAGAGATGTCAAGCCAGATGAAGATTGCTCATGAGTAGAAGCTCAAAGAGGCAAAGACTTTCCTCCAAAGTGAACAGAGACGGAAAGCCTGTCCCCTAGAGGCGGCACCCTGAATTCAGACTTCTAGCCTCCTAAACTGTGAGAAAATAACTTTATGTTCATTAAAGCCACTCATTAATGGTATTTGTTACAGCAACACTAAATAACTAAGAGAATGAGAGTTTCAAAATTAAGTAATAGCACTTTCTGTCATTATGATTTTACAGAAGGTGCATATTATTAAAATTATATTGCCAGGTTTTAATAAAACCCACTACATTTTATCAAGAAAATACAGTGCTTCACATATGTATTTCTTACATACTATACACACTTATTTGTGTTGTATATAGTCGTCCACATACAGATATGTATGTGTGCATTAATATGTAGGGTACATATACATAAAACTTACATAAATATTTCTGTTAAAGAACTATGAAATAGCTTCAATTCCTTTTTAATCATGCGTGAATCCAAAAAAGAGTTTTTCTTTCTTTTGATTTCCACATACTTTCCTATAATCACATATAATTTAATGACAAAATTTTTAGTTTTCATTAACACTAACAAGTTTTTGTCTACCTTATACATTGTACTTGGTCTTTTTTCAAATATCTTATTGTACCATTTGTATAAAGGCCTTATCTATGTTCTTTTAGACTTTTTATTTTACATTAGTGAAGTATCTAATATTTTCAACATCTTATAAATAAATCATTAGTAGTTTATTATTGTTCTTCCAATTTGTACGTGCCCTTTAAATTTTTTCCTTCTTCATATAACTCTACAAACACTTATTTTCTAGAACATACTTCTATACTGAACTTACACATGAATCAAATTTGGAAGCCTACCATCTTTTTGCCATCTGAGGGAAGTAGAAAATCCTTTCTAATAAAGTGCCCTAATTTTGGTATTTGTGTAAACCCTTGCCTTTAGATTAGTATATTTTTGGATAAGGTCTTGACTTTAAGTGGCACTGTAAAATACAGGATTAGTAATAAAGTACATACACTTTTGAGAATCTGTTAATCTTCTCATATTAATTAATTTGAGAACTAACACACTCAGGAGTCCCAGAATCGTAAGAATAAGACAGAAGGCATTTAGATTAAAGAAAAAAAGACTTGTATAAGAACACTTATTTGGAACTAGGCTTCAGTTGGAGCCAGAAGGAAGTGTAGTAAGTATAAGAAAATTGAGCCAGGGGTTGAGAACAGTGCAGAAAATGAAGAAAAAAAAGAGGTTAATTTTATTGCAATTTGCGATAGATGTATACTCAGTATCTACTAGGTGAATTCCATACCAAACCTGGATTGTCTGATTCGAAAGTTAGTACTTAGACTATGATGTGAAGTGAATATTAAAATAACTTGTGAAAAATGAAAAACTATTCTTGTAACAATGTGAAACTATTAGTTAATCCATTGAGAGCACCTGTGTTTATTTTTGCTGTTCTCTCATGTGCTTCAGATCTCAGGTTCTCTCACCTTCTCACAAATTTCACTGCAGTTTATTATCAATTATTTTCCCTATGCGGGATAATCAAAAAAATATGTAAATGGTCTGAATACATAAATCATACGAAGAAATTTTCAGAGTGGGTAAAATAAAAATAGATCCAACTAAAATTTGAAAGAAATCCGTTTTAAATGTAAAGACTCAGAGTTTAAAATTAAAGTGATGGTGAAAGATAGTCCACACTAACACTAACCAAAAGAAACCTGGAGTAGCTATATTAATTTCAGACAAAGCAGATTCCAGAACAAAGAAAAATGTCAGGGGTAAAGAGGGATATTATATCATCAAAGACTAGAGCCTTCAGTATGGATTACACCTCAACATAAAGAAAGCGAACATCGTCACAAAACTGGACCAATAAGCAACATCATGATAAAAGGAAAAAAGATTGAAGTTGTCAAGGGTTTCATTTTACTTGGCTCCACAATCAACACCCATGGAAGCTGCAATTAAGAAATCAAACAACACATTGCTTTGGGCAAATCTGCCGCAAAAGACCTCTTTAAAGGGTTAAAAAATGAAGTGTCACCTTGAAGACTAAGGTGCACCTGATCCTAGCCATGGTGTTTTCAATTGCCTCACATGCATGTGAAAGCTATACAATGAGTAAGAAAGACCAGATAAAAATTGATGCATTTGAATTATAGTGTTCACAAAGAATATTGAATACATCATGGACTGCCAAAGGAACAAACAAATCTGTCCTGGAAGAAGTACAGCCAAAATGCTCATTAGAAGCAAGGATGGGGACACTGCATCTCATCTATACTTTGGACATGTTCTCAGAAGACATCAGGCCCTGGAGAAGGACATCATGCTTGGTAAAGCAGAGAATCAGTGAAAAAGAGGACGATCCTCAATGAAATGAACTGACACAGGGGCTGCAACAATGGGCTCAAGCATAGCAACAATTGTGAGGATGGCGCAGGACTGGGCAGTGTTTCATTCTGTTGTGTAGGGTCACTATGAGTGAAAACCGACTCAACAGCACCTAACAACAAACAAATATTATATAGTAATAAAAGGGTTATTCTTCTAGAAGACATAAAAACTAAAAAGGTATTTAGGAGGCTGAGGTATATCAGGAAGGAATTCAGACTGTGACAACAAAATGAAATTATATTACAAAATTATGAAACAACTTGACTGAAGGGATAATAGGAAGGTGTTGACTGAAGTAACTTTGGAAATGAGTGGAGTCTATAAGACTAAAGAAAGATAAAAGAAACCACGTAAAAAATGTGTTTCACATGAGGGTATGGGTTAACATTTCTGATGCTGCTAGACATGTATAGTCACATTGAACAATTTTTAAAAATGGAATGCACAAGTTGGAAGTCAGGTTTCTCACTGTTGCAGTGGGAATTTATAGATAAGCAAGGAGGCAGAGTCTAGAATAATTCATGTGAAACTTGATTAGATTTGGGCACACCAATAAGAATTCATACTTAGCTTCTAATAGTTGCAGATGAACGCATAAAGAAATATGTATGTTATTGTTGCTGTTAGGTGCCTTTGAGTGGGTTCTGACTTATAGCTAGCCTATGCACAACAGAAAGAAACATTCCCCGTTCCTGCGTTATCCTCACAATCATTGTTATGCTTGAGGCCGTTGTTGTAGTCATGATGTCAACTCATCTTATTGAAAGTCATCCTCTTTTTTGCTGACATTTTAGTTTACCAAGCATGCTGTCCTTCTTCAGGGACTGGTCCCTCCTGGAAACATGTCCAAAGTATGTGAGACAAAGTCAGCCTTGTTTCTAAGGAGCATTCTGACTGCACTTCTTGCAAGACAGATTTGTTCCTTCCTCTGGCAGTCCATGGTCTATTCAATATTCTTTGCCAACACCGAAATGCAAAGGCATCAATTCTTCTTCTATCTTCCTTACTCATTGTTCAAATTTCGTGTGCATGTGAGGTGATTGAAAACTCCATGACTTGGGTCAGGCATACCTTAGTCCTTAAAGTGACATCTTTGCTTTTTAATACTTTAGAGAGATCTTTTACAGTAGATTTGCCCAGTGCAATGCATCATTTGATTTCTTGACTTCTGCTTCCATTGGCGTTGATTGTGGGTTCAAGTAAAACGAAATCCTCGACAGCATTAATATTTTCTCCATTAATCATGATGTAGCTTAATGCTCCCAGTGAGAATTTTTGTTTTCTCTATGTTGAGGTGTAATCAATACTGAAGGCTGTGGTCTTTGATCTTCATCAGTAAGTGCTTCAAGTCCTCTTCACTTTCAGCAAGACAGATCGTATGTTGTCTGCATATAGCAGGTTGTTAATGCACCTTCCTTGAGTTCTGATGCCATGTACTTCTTCATACAGTACAGCATCTCAGATTATTTGGTTGGCATACAGATTGAATAAGTATGGTGAAAGGATACTACCCTGACTCACACTTTTCCTGACTTTAAACCAAGCAATATCTCCTAGTTTTGTTTGAACAACTGCCTCTTGGTCTATGTACAGATTCCTCATGAGCACAACTAAGTGTTGGGGAATTTCCATTCTTTGCAGTGTTATCCATAATTTGTTATGGTCCACACTGTTGAATGCCTTTGTATTGTCAATAAAACACAGGTAAACATCTTTCTAGTACTCACTTCTTTCAGCCAGGATCCATCGGACATCAGCAGTGATATCCCTCATTCCGTGTCCTCTTCTGAATCTGGCTTGAAGTTCCCTGTCAATGTACTGCTGCAACCACTTTTGAATGCTCTTCAGTAAAATTTTACTTGTGTGTGATAACAATGATATTGTTTGATGGTTTCTGCTTTCTGTTGGATCACCTTTCTTTGGAATGAACACAAATATGGATCTCTTCCAGTAGGTTAGCCAGGTACCTGTCTTCTAAATTTCTTGACATAGATGAGTGAGTGCTTCCAGCGCTGCATCTTTTGGTTGAAACATCTCAATTGTTGTTCTGCCAATTCCTGGACCCTTGTTTTTTGACAATGTCTTCAGTGCCTCTTGGACTTTTTCCTTCAATACCATCAATTCTTTATCATATGCTGCTTCCTGAAATGGTTGTCTGTCAACCAATTCTTTTTTGGTACAGTGACTCTATGTATTACTTCCTTCTTCTTTTGATACTTTCTGCTTCATTCAATATTTTCCCCATAGAATCCTTCAATATTATGACTAGAGACTTGAATTTTTTCTTCAGTTCTTTCGGCTTCAGAAATGCTGAGCGTGTTCTTCCCTTTCGGTTTTCTAACTCCAGGTCTTTACGCATACTTTACTTTGTCTTCTCTAGCTGCCCTTTGAAATTTTCTGTTCGGTTCTTTTACTTTATCATTTATTCCTTTTGGTTTAGCTGCTCTGTGTTCCAGAGCAAGTTTCAGAGTCTCTTCTGACATCCATTTTGGTCTTTTCTTTCTTTCTTGTCTTTTTAATGGCTTCTTGTTTTCTTCATACATGATATCCTTGATGTCATTCCACAACTTGCCTCATCTTCGGTCGTTAGTGTTCAATGTATCAATTCTATTCTTGAGATGGTCTCTAAATTCAGGTGGGATATACTCAATGTTATACTTTGGCCCTCTCGGACTTGTTCTAATTTTCTTCAGCTTCATCTTGAACATGCATAAGAGCAACTGATGGTCTGTTCCACAGTTGGCCCCTGACCTTCTTCTTATTGATGATATAGAGCTTCTCTATTGTCTCTTTCCACAGATGCAGTTGATTTGATTCCTGCGTATTCCAACTGTTGAGGTCCATGTGTATAGTTACTGTTTATGTTGATGAAAAAAGGTATTTGCAATGAAGAAGCTGTTGGTCTTGCAAAAGTCTATCATGTGATCTCTGCGGTCGTTTCTATCACCAAGACAAAATTTTCCAACTAGCAATCCTTTTTTTTGTTTCTGACTTTCACATTCCAATTACCAGTAATTATCAATGCATCTTGATTGCATATTTGATCAGTATCAGACTGCAGAAATTGGTAAAAATCTTGAATTCCTTCATCTTTGTCCTTAGTGGTTGGTGTGTAAATTCGAATAATAATCGTATTAACTCGTCTTCCTTGTGGGATTATGGACATTATCCTATCACTGACAGTGTTGCACTTTAAGACAGATTTTGAAATGTTCCTTTTGACAGTGAATGCTATGGCATTCTTCTTCAATTTATCATTTCCAGCATAGTACACCATATGATTAAATCCACTATACATGTGACTTCCTGTTGGCTGAAAGTCATTACAGCTACCTAAGTTAGTCTTTCCACTATTCTCCAAGATAACCCAATAAAAAACTGTACATTTTTAAAATATATTAACTACACAAAGTCAATTCCCTGAGTGTAATTAGAAGATATGTATCCTATACTTCATAAAGGAAAATAAAACACTAAATACTAGTGAACAACATTTTATGATCTTTACTATAAGAGTTCATTTTCAGAAAGTGCACTATAGGAAACAACAATGTGTGCAGACAATTATGATAAAAACACCACCAGAGAGACAAAGCCCATCTTAAATGTGAAAATACTGAAAAAGAGCCTTGGTAGGTCTGACTGATTGCAGGAAAAGTACCTGACAATGCTTGAAATTTTAGATTCTAAGCTTTGTACTGCATTGATTCTAAGGGAAAAAAAAGGTAAAGCTATGTATACTCATTGCTGTAGAGTCAATTCTGACTCATAGCTACCCTATAAGACAGTGTAGAACTACCCCATAGGGTTTCCAAGGAGCAACTAGTGGATTCAAGCTGTTGATCTTTTCAGTTAGCAGCTGTAGTTTAACCACTGCACCACTAGAGCTCTATATAAACTGTGTATACATATAGTAATTCATTATAAATAAAAAGTAGACTACCTCAACTGATGCATCTCATCACACTAAGCTACTGCACACACACATACAAACACACAAACACACCCTTACAAAGCAGAAGAAAACTGTCAACTAACACTCCAATCTGACTTATATATACTGAAACGGGCGCCATGTGGTCATGTGGAAAATAACCTTGAATTAGAACATAAATAATTAAAAACAGAATGGACGAAAAAGGACAAAAAATGAGAGTTGACAGAACTCAGGAAAAATAATGGTGGATGACAAAGCAAAACATCTATGAAATATATGGTCAATTACATGGTTAAGGGATAATAAACCCCTAGGAATTTGCCATTTTATACCTTCACCTTTCCACCACACACACAATCTATTCTAATTATGGTTTCTCCTTAGTCTGCATCTCAGCAGGCTTTATTCTTGGTGGGATGACCTAAACCTTCATTTCTGAAACGTTCAACTATTAGTAGTTCTGCATATATTGAATTTCTTCAGTCTTTTATTAATATTTACTACTAAAAGCCATTGCTAATGAGTTGATTCTGACTCATACTGACCCTATAGGACATAGTAGAACTGCCCCACAGGGTTTCCAAGGAGCGGCTGGTAGATTTGAACTTCAGACATTTTGGTTAGCAGCTGTAGCTCTTAAGCATTGCACCACCAGGGCTCCATATTTACCACTAGACATGGGCATACTTAGTAAACATCATCTCAGAGAATCCTCTGGGTCTCAGAAATATTCATCCTGTCCTTAATTGCATAGCAGGAACCCTGTTCCTTCGAACAGTAACACCGTAGGAAAAATAATCCCCATTGTGTGCATTGGTATGAACAATCCCAGTTAACCAGACAGTAATCTCACCTCCAAGGTCCCTGGGTGGCACAAAAGTTTTCCACTAGACTACTAATCTAAAAATTGGCGGTTTGAACCCACCCAGTGGAACTGTGAAAGAAAGGCCTGATGATCTGCTTCTGTAAAGATTACAGCCAAGAAAACCCTATGGAGCAATTCTACTCTTTAACACATGGGCTCATCATGAGTTGGAAAAAACTTGATGCCAACAGATATATGGACAATCTCACTCAACTCCAAGGCTTTGAAATCACTGTTGTGTAAAGGGATATAAGTATTTATTTTTGGTGAACAAAGTCATTTAGACTAGCAGAGCTACTGTTGTGAGGATGGAAACCAAACTTTTTGTAAATAAGCTCCTTGGAGTATTATTCAAAGAAACTATTCCCAATTAAACCTCTTGGTTCCTTTGGCTAGGAGAAAAACGGCACCATAAACATTTTCCTGGTTCAGAGCATGTAATTAGTTCTTTCAGACATTACTCTAACTCAAATTAACTTTATGACTGATATTTTAATAGACATCCCAACATTTTATAAGGTCTGCATCTTCTGAGTTATAGATATATGTTAAGTTCAGTGAAACTCGAGGGCAAAAGTGCCAAACTGCAGTAAATCATATTCCATGGTAAGTGAGGAGTGCAACTGCTGGATAAAATTCTATGTGTGCTACTCCATGCCTGACCAAGACAATTACAAGGTTTTGCCTCTCAGGCCTCATGGGGAGAAACTGCCCTCCCCCATACAAGACTTGATACACAGCAAGTGCCTTGAATTTTCTGGAAGGAGTTACAGTCAGACTCAGCTCCCCACAACCCCAGGCCATTAATGTCTGTATGCATATTTGCATTCCTATTTCCTAGAATAGTGTTGTTGTTGTTAGTTACCCTCAAGTCGATTCTGACTCATGACAGCCTTCTATGGGCAGAGTAGAACTGCTCCACAGGGTTTTCAAGGCTGTCACCTTTCAGAAGCATACTGCCAGTAGGCTGTCTTCCAAGGTGTTTCTATATAGGTTCGCCTGCCAACCTTTTAGCTAGTAGTTGAGTGCTTAACTGTTTGCGGCACCAAGGGACTCCATATTAGAGTAGTGACATACATCAACTTGTCTTTGACTTTGGAGGGGTTACCTTTATATCACAAAGCCCACTGGACCCCTCAGAGATAATGTCAGCATTGAGAATATCTGTGGGATTTATTTCTACGTTCTGATATGCATACGTCTTTAGATATCCCTACTTCTTTCTTCCCAGATCAATAAATATTCTATTATCAATGTAGTAGAAAATGTGATGTCCATGGAATGGAAGAAGTAGGCAAACTCAGTTAAAATGGTTGAGAATAAAATGTATGTCCATAAAATGAAAAGCAACTAAGGAATTTTAAATCTCATAAAATATGTAAGAGAATTAAAACCCAGCACTAATTCTTTTTTTAAAAAAAAGACTGTAATTTTAATTTTAGGAATTAATTTTAACACATTAAGCTGGAAAACAATTCTCACATTAGGCACGATAATAACAATTCCAACATTTCTTTTAGTATAAAAAGTTTGAATTGTACAAGGATAAAAATTTTTTTTTGAATAAAGCTCATCAGTTCTATAAAGATAAGAAACACTTTGCCACTAAACATACCTATGCCAATATAATACATGTGTTCACTATCTAACAATTCATATGTAGTTCATTTTGTCAAACACCTTGAGGTATATAGACTGAAAATTGTATTTTTTCATAAATAAATATGATTTTCAAGAAAACATTTGTTCCCCAAAATTCTATCTATAAAGCTGATAGAAAAATAATTCTTTCATAACCTGAGAAGCTTAGTCCAGAGTGGTGAGCACCAGAATTGCTTAGACTATGTTAGATAATTCCAACAGTTATAAAATTTTATACAAACAAACTTTTTTTAAAGGATTTTACTCAATATATTTCTGGAGTTAGCTATTCTTTAAATTTAATTTTAATGCACACTGTTTTTAAAAGACATTTACTTATGTTCGTCATTTAACAGCTTCTATAATAGTACAGTTTTGCTAATTGATTGCAATCTAAATGTCAAATACTATCTTATGTCAGTATTGCAAAATCTCAGTAATTTGTCATAAAATGCACAAAATATAAATTCTATATCACATGGAAATAGTTATCCTGCTTTATACAACAAACATCTTATACATTGAGAAAGATGACATGGAGGGGTGAAAAGTGGCATAATAGGAATAAGCAACTGAGAAATGAAAGAGAGAATAAAGGAGGCTGGGAGAACAAATAAATGAGTGAAAACAGGTAAACATAATAGCATTCTATGAGTCCAATTCAAATATTACAATTTATTGAAGTTTATAAATGTTTACTTGTAATCTAGTTTTAATTTTTTTTTTTACTTTTTGTGTTTTTTTGGTGTTCATAAATAACATGCTGTGTAGTTCTTTGTGTCTTGAGTTTTTATAGATATCATGTAAAATTGCATATCGTTTCAATTTTTTCTAATTTTTATGATTGTCAATTGTTTTCAGAATACAGATTAAAACACAGCTAGGTTTTTGGATTTTTTTCTTTTTTTTACAAATAGTTTTCTTTAAAATTCCAACCAAAGTAATATTCTGCATCAAATTTATCAGATGAGTTGTTTCTTTTTCCTGTTAGATTGCTTTCAAGCCATATAGAAAACATTGACCTACAAATTTAAAAAAAATTAGTTCTGACCATGTGGCTTCCTTCCCAAAAATACTTCCATGTGTTTGTGACCTACACACCACCTTTCCATATAAATACGTCACAAGTATGCTACAATGAAGTAGCCATGATGGTGTAGTGCTTAAAGCGCTTGACTGTTAACTGAAAGCTCAGAGTTCAAATCTACCATCCACTCTGTGGACGAAAGATGTGGCATTCTGCTTCTGTAAAGATTTACAGCCTTGGAAACCCGAAAGAGGAGTTCTACCCTGTCCTATAGGATCAGTATGAGTCTGAGTTGACTCGATGGCAATTGGTTTTTAATATAAGAAAAATCTATGTTTTCTATCATGTGCACTTTTTGATTAGGATTTTAAGGAAAAAAATGATACAAGTTTTGGAAATTCATGTTGAGGAGTCTTCAACTACATTTAGTAAAATACATTCTTAAAAATATAGATTTTGTAGTAATTCTTAGTAAAAGGAACTTACTTCTTGTGTGTAAAGTCACTGAGCTAGTTACTGAAGAAAGTAGGGAACAAAACAGGCAGGTTCCTTGCTCTTGGAACATTTTTTTTCAGAAGTTATCAGCTAAATTACATACTCAATTATATAACTTAGTGAGCTTAATGAATGAATGTTCATGCATAAATTATTACCAGTCTGTGTTTAAAAAAGTAAAAATATATTTAATGGCTATTGATTATACTTTGTCATCAAGAATTTCTTTCCTTTTTTAATAGCCAACTTATATATTGAGAAGGTAAAATTTGTATCGATGGGCAACTGGTTTGATAACAAGAGTTTTCATTAAGAAACAACAACAACAACAAGATTATGATTTGCACTGTTAATATCAACTTGTTAATTGTTTAATTGAGGCCTTTATTCTTTAAAATTATGAGTAATCTACAAAATAGAGCTAAACTTAATGAGAAATCTTGCAGCTTTGTGTTTATAAAAATCACAATTAGTTTGTTAGCAAAGTTAATTGCAAGGAAGATCAATGGATATGAACCCCTCTTCTTAAATGGCAGACCCATAAGAATTATTCTTGTGTATAGATTTTCATTGCATAGACTAGGGACTAGAGGAAAAAAATAATGAGTCCTACATATGTGCATTTTGATGTTCCCTAAGAGAAGGAGAATTCAATTATGTTGATCTAATTATGCTCAAATCTAGTTTGTCTGTTTTGATTACAAGAGAAACTCGGTTTTGTGTAAGGTTACTGCTGAATCGGGACTACTCTAATTTCTGCCAAATCTAGTTTGCTTGCTCTTTTCATGACCAAAACTATCTCTCTTATAGCTCAACAAAATTAACATTTTGTTACATAGGGTATTTACCTACATAATCCCTCTACCTCAAAAGCAAGAAAAGAGAATTTAAAAACTTAAAGGGATGATTGGAACTAGCAGAAACAGCACTGAACTTGTAGGGAAAAAAAAAAAGAATTTGCATGTTTAACAAGAAAGAAAAAAATTAGCTATTTCAAATATAATTCACTTCTTAAACTTCCTAATAACGCTATGTGCCGTTATGTCATTCATAGACCCAGAGAGCTTCTCCATCTTGAAAATAAAAATGTGACATTATTGTTAGAAACAGATGATGGTGGATTGGGAAACATAAATACAATGGTTTGCAAAGTAGGTTTAATTTGTCCATATTCTTAAAATTTTGTTAGTGTGGCCATATTGAGGCATTTTTGGCTGGTCTCAAATCCCAGTTTCTTGAGCTTCTGTCTATTTTCTCTTGTAAGAAAGTAAAAACAGACAAAATATTGCCATGCCGTAAACTTTTTCAAGGAAACAATAGCTGAAGTTTATTTAAGAAGAATCTGGATAAATCCTCAGCTTCATCTTTCAGGATGGAGCAAGAAGGTTGGGATGTGCACTTCAGTTTATGGCACTAAGCGAGTACTCATTAGTGCCTCAAATGCATGTAATACATTCTGAGAAGGTTAGTGATTTATAAGTAATAAATAAGAAGGGTTTAGAACTAGAATAATAAATTTTTGTGCTAAAAAAAGTTTTATTTTCCTCTTTTGACCTGGAAGTTGACAGCTTAGAATTTATATTTGCTTCTTTAATTTATTAGTAAAATGTTCTTAAAAAACAGATAAAAACAACACACACACACAAAACTGACATAGAATGTGGTATTATGGCCACCTACTATTATAGGAAGGAACCCTGATGGCACAATGGTTAAGTGCTCAGCTGCTAACCAAAACAGTGGTGGTTAGAACCCACCCAGTGCCTACTTGAGAGAAAGACCTGGTGACCTCATAAAGATTACAGCCTAGAAAAACTTATAGGGCAGTTCTACTCAGTCATATGGGGTTGTTATGAGTGGAAATTGACTGGATAACACCCAACAACAACTATTATAGGGGTTTCATTAATTGGTTAAAATAATTTGATCCATATTCTATACTAAGCAGTAGCATCATTAACAAAAAATAAATAAAAGAAAAAAGAGAAGGAAAGATGTAGGGAAAGAAAAAGAATGAAAGAGAGAGACAAAGAAATAAAGTCTCTCTAATTAAAAGAAAATCCTAATAGGGTTTACCTTATTTATAAATGTACATAAACTTTATTATGAAAATTCCTCACACTTCATGACCAACTGTCCATTCCAAAGAACTCATCAGTTCTCAAGAACAGAAATATATGTGTGTATTACTCATTTTATTTGACAAGCAAATATTGCACACAACATGCTAGTAAACCAAGTTGAAATACAAAAGAAATAGTTGCATAGGATTTTCTCTGAATTAGAATAAATCTATACATCATAGTTGACTGATATTAGAACAACTAAAATAATAAATGTTAAATAAATAAATTGATGAATTAAAGCATATTCAATCATGTGGATAAAGCTAGTAAAACTAGAAAATTATGGAAAGCAATAAACTCTACATTAATTCGACCAATGGTGATCCATTTTTTGTCCCTTCTTTATTTTTTAAGGAATCTTGGTGACACAGTGGTTAAGCATTAGGTTGCTAACCAAAAGACTGGCAGTTCAAATCCAGCAGCGGCTCTTTGGAAACCCTATGGGGCAGTTCTACTCTGTCCTACAAAGTCATTATAAGTTGGAATCAACTTGACAGCAGCGGGTTAGGATTTGGTTTTTGATTATTTTTTAAAGGATCATTTTATTTTCAAAGCAGCGTTCTGTTATAATCCATAGCCTCCAAAGATGTTTCTACTGCTCTTCATTAGCTATGAGTTAAAGCAAAGGCCCTGTAAAGACTTTCCAAAATCTGAGTTTAAATAATTATATGAAAGTTAGGTAACTCTACATTTTGAGTTATCTTTGCTAAATAATTTAGTAATTTCTATAATAATATTTAAAAAAAAAAACTTCGGAGTAATCCTAATTTTATATCAATATACAAAACTGGGTAGTTTATCATACTAGACACATCTGTCTCACATTAAGTAAATAGAAGTATAAACCTTACAGTAAATAATGAGTGGTTTAAACTTAATGGTGATGCATTTATGTCATTCACATATGCCACAAACTTCCATCAGTAATCCTAGTAATCCATAAGAGGTGGGGATTTACCTATTACCCTTGCAGCCGTGGAGAAGGTGAGAGGAAACAAACAAACAAAACTGTGAACGATTAATCCAGTCTACCACAGAAACCCTCTTGTGCTGACAGAAGTTAAAAAAAAACTCAACAACTCAGGAATTTTATATAACCCCCTGCCTGTGGCACTGGATCAGATTTGCTTAAATTAAAACAAAACAAAGCATCTAAAAAGTACATTAACTTCAAGACTTTGAATGCATTGAATTCCTGTCAAATTTGGAATTACACAAAACAAATTATTCTAAAGATATCCTTTTCAAGTCATCCAAAGTGAAAACTCATTAAGAATCATGCAAAATGAATGTAGAAATGTAGCTATCTGTTGAAAAAAAGAAAGAGAAAAAAAAAGCTAAATTTATGCTATGAGTTTAAAGCTGTCATTATCTAAATTTGAGCTTCATTGTTCAGGTGGTATGTTTTAGATTTGAAATATATAGAAAGCCAAAGGTGATTTTGGAGCCATTTCTCTTACATTAAATTTATGAGCTATTGCTATTTAATGTAAATGATAATAATAGTTTATTTCCATGTATTTATATGAAAAGCACACTGCTTATCCCTTTGCCTTCACTATATAATTTAATACTCACACTAAGTCTATAAGCCCGAACTATCTCTTGTGCAGGCATGTTAAAAAGGTGAAATTATGTCTTGGAGAGGCTAAGTAACTAAACCAATAAGGAATTTGTTTAATTCCAAATTTCCTCCTTTTGAATATTATCTTGTATTTTAATGTTTTTATATAGTCAGTTTGTTGGAAATGTTACCTAGCTTGAAGCATGATACTTGAAATGGTGAATTGGGATTTATTAAAAATCCCATGATGGATGAACTAAAACTGATAAAGGGAAAGATGTATGAACTAGAAAACTCTTGGAGGTTTCCAAACTGAGGTGATTTTTATTGTATGTGGTTCTAACGGCAATATGGATCTCAAAAAATCAAAATTATCTGATGCAAACACAAATAGAACCAATTTTCTAATATAATCTGAGGAAACCACAGTATCTCTCAAGGTAAAAAAAAACCAGGAGATGGTATTAGCTGAAGGCTATTTCACCATTTCAGGGCTTCTGGACGAGCATACACCATGAAGACAATACTATCAACAGACGTCTTGCTGGTGATGAGTGCTAAAAAGGCAGGCTGAGTTTGAGATTGGTTATATTATTGTCTCTGGGGCAATAACAACCTTGGTTTGGAGGAATACAAATAAAGTTGGAATGCGCAGTGAAAGTGCTTATCTGGTTCGTGCCCTAAGAAATCATTTTTAGGTGAACTTTCAGACTTAACAGTGATACAAATATTTTTAAACTTCTTAATATTATCCATACATTTTTTGTGTGGCAATATTTGTGGAACAGACAATGACTTTTCAGTGTAAATATTGGTTCTCCGTTGTTTGCCAATATAGATTTTCAAGCATATATGTAAATGTGACATTCAAAGTTTTTTGCCAACCTGAGAACAATAATTCTTTATGAAACTACATCGAATATTACTAAAACTGCTATTCCAGTAGACTTATATTACAAGGAAGATGTTTTTCATTTTTTATTTGGAAAAAACATTTTTAAATACTCAGGGCAGTAGCAGGTGCAACAATAAATGCAATAAATTGTTGTTTATTCAAAGATGAAGCCTCTGTATATCATTAGAATAGTTATTTCACTTGATAATATTTTAGAACCAGAGCATTATAAAAATGAGAACTTTAGAAGACTTAGGAGGAATCTCATATTTAGCAGACTTCTGGGAATATGCCTATTTTATTTTCATTTGCAGAACCTTTAGCTTTTCATAAAAAGCAATTTCCCTGAGAACACTTAATGAATAAAAGCAAAATGATGAAATTTATGAATCAGATGACAATGCTTTCTCTGAGCTAATCCTTTCCTTTGCTGTTCAAATTACTTGGTTGTATTTCGCCAACAGGGATTCAGATTATAATTACTTGACAATTCCTCCAAGTGAGAAGATTTATATCACCACTCACTCACGCACACTCTAAAAGATCTGAATAGACATCTGGATTACCATCATCAAAGCATTGCTTTTATTTACATGTTTCTAGTCTACGATTGTATACAGGATTCTGTATATTAGACAACATTTGATAACTTTTCATGACATGAGGAGATTTTGCATTTGTCTAGGGTGAGTGTTTGAAATGCTTTATTCTTGAGGAAGCCCAAGAATTAAAGAGCATGATCGGGGCAAAAGAATAAGAAGAGAATCAAGATGAATTATACTTCAATGTGGACTGTTATTATATTTCTATTTTGATTATTCCTTTTATAAGGGCCAATTCTACAAATAATTGAATGTACTATAAAATTCTTAGCAAAATGATAGAATTGTCCATAATCCTCACTTTTCCCTAGTCCCCCATGGGTCATTTTTTGAGAACTATACTTCTAAAAATTTAAACCGCAAGTAAAAGTGAAAAAAAGAAGAGAGAGAAAAAAAAGAATGAAGGAAAGAAGGACAAGAAGGTAGGAAAAGGGAGGAAGGAAGAACGAAAGGCATCTAATTTATCTAACTTATTGAGAACTTTTAATCAGTTTCTAAAACTGTAAAATCCATAGTCATCATAGGTCCGGTATGTTTCAAACTGCTGCATTCCCAAATTAGCATTGTTTAACTCTGGGCCTCAAAATGGTTCTTGTCATTTTGTCACACAAAAAATGTAGGTAGCTTGTTATAATCTTATCTAAAACACTTAGGACTGAATTATCATTCAAATTAAAAAAAAAAAAAAAAAAAAGGAGAGAGAGAAGAATTTACCAAAAATTGGGAAAGTAAAAGTAAATGGCTTAGTAATATCGATTAGAAGATTCCTCAGCCCTAAAATCACACGTTTAAGAAATCTAAGAATATTTTTAAGACCCAACAAAAAGTAGTAATTTTAGATAAACATAAAGTTTGAATCTGAGTCCCACTGTTATGGAATTTCTTTTCTCTTAATCTTTTTGCTGATATTTCATCAAAATAAATTTGATAACTTTAAGTGGAACAATAGGAATACAATTTATATGAAGTGAGATTCTGTTTTTGAAACATTAACCAATTCTGCCTCACACTGAGTTTCCTGTTTCTCTTGATTTCCCTCTCTAAACAACAGCTAAAGCCTGCTTCATTTATTTACTAAGGAAAGGAGGTAACACGATTTATTAAAGAGAAAAGATAACTTATAGTTTGGGGTTTGAAAGTTTGAGCCTTGTGGGAAAAGCTCTGGTTAAGATAATAGATTCAGAAGAAAACATGAAGATGTTAAGTGAAACTATCTAACCTTCAGAATATATAACACCCATGTTGCAGTTAAGCATGAGTAGGAAGAGAAGTATGTAAAACTGATGAGTCCTTGAGAAAAGAGGATGGGTAGCTAGACAGCTAGATCCCAATCCCTCTGTTGTAGAGCTGATTCCAACTTATAGCGACCCTATAGGGCAGAGTAGAGCTGCCCCATATGGTTTCCAAGGAGCGGCTGGTGGATTTGAACTGATGACCTTTTGGTTAACAGTCAAATGTTTAACCACTGCTCCACCAGGGCTCCAGATAGGTAGATAGCTAACAAAATAGATGTTAGATAAATGATAGATGCTAGCTAGCTAGCTAGGTAGATAGATAGATGTGTAGGATTTGAGAGTTTAAGGGAATTAATACTTACCTCTTAGGTAGAATATAAAGTGGGAGCAATGCTCCAGAGTGAAAAAGGCTGTGTGGTGGCTATGGACCGACTTCCTGACCAAGATTCTAAAGAATTTGCATAATGCCAGCACACCTTAAATAGTGGGACAAAAACACTAAAAGGTCATACAATGCCACGAAGAGCCCTCGTGGTGCAAAGAGTTAAGTGCTAGTTGCTAACCAAAAGCTTGGTGGTTTGAACCTGCTCAGTGCCTCCATAGTGGAAAGACCAGGCAATCTGCTTCCATAAGGATTACATCTTTGGAAACCCTATGGGACAGTTCTACTCTGTCACACAGGATCACTACGAGTCAAAATCGACTCAACGGTACCCAACAAGAAAAACAACAACATCCTGTGGCTCAGCAAAAACAACAGGATGAAACCTGAAAACCTTGAGTGAATGTAAGGAACAATAATGTTCACCTTTAGACAAATCTCAAGCAAATTATTAATAAATCACCTTTTATAGATGACAAGTTATGAGTTTAGAATGTTTATAATGAGTTTACCTTCAGTACGGCTTCAAAATAATAAAGTAATAATACTGTGGCATTGCTTAATTCCAGTCGTATCTACTTCTGAAAATTGTTGTCTCAGGGTGAGCAAAAAATTGCTTAATTTTGTCTATCTGATATAATTTAATCAGTGGTTAAGAGCATGGCTGCAAAACAAAAGGTCAGCAGTTTGAATTCACCAGCTTTTCTTTAGAAACCATATGGGGACAGTTACACTGTCCTATAGGGTTGCTATGATTCAGAATCAACTAGATGGCAACTGATTTGGCTTGGTTTTTTGGTTTGTGATATTGTTCTATGTATGACTTTGGTGCTGCTTATAGGCTGGGTGTAATTTCTTCTCACTGGCGGGTATGGTAATTCACCCACACACAGGGTTCTCTGCCATCAGGTGCATGTGTCTTCCCTTAGAGGATTGCATGGAGGTGCAGTAGCAGGTCCCTTTTCCAATGTGAAGGGCCAAGTGTTGGGTTTTCAGGATTCCTCTGCAGCTCTTGGTGGACAGTGCAGTCCTTCCATGATGGCACAAGCAGTTAGTCCAACCTCTGGAGAGCAGGAAGGGTCATCTTTTATAGTTACTGGGAGGCAGCACTACCCTAAAGGGTGATGTAGGCCCTCTGTGCAAGCACAGATTGGTGTCCCAGTAGAGGAGGGAGGGCAAAAGGGCTCAGCTCATGTGTGGATGGCCGGAAGGTTCAGATAGAGTATAGGGTAGGTGTTGCTGCAGCCAGGAGGGTCGGGGTGGGTGGGGTGCAAGAACGTCCTCCGGGTCCCCTGTTCCAGTCAGTGGGCAGGGCCTTCTCAAATGGGAAAGGAAGGTTGGGGTGGCATGGGGCCAGTGTGGGGTGGTTTCTACTTATTACTTTACAGTTTTACCCTTCAGTGGAGTTTCTGTCTAAATGGATAGATATGTCTGCTAATAAGAGGTCCCATCTCTGGTTCCCAGTCCCACCTTTCTCTGCACTCACCAGGGACATTGGAGCTCTCTCCCACTGACCTGTACTTTCCTTTGCTTCTCTGCAGATAGGAACTCCTTGTCTTATCTATCCCCTGTCCTGAGGCTCCAACATTTCAGTCCATCTACTTTGCCCCAGTAGCACTTCCCTGTGACTATAGTTTTAAAGCTATGAAGGTTCCACGTATCATCCTCTCAGGCTTATTCAGACCAAGCACGTGTCTTGCCCACCTTGTTTCTTTTCAGGTTTGTTCACACAGAATCTCTGCCTCTGGCTATGTTTTTCATGAAGTTGCTTTCCTGAACTCCTTATCAAAGGGTGCTACTTGCTCCTGTCCCAAAATGGCCACACTCCGTTAGGATGGCAGGCTGGGCACAGATGATCCATAAATCTCTGTGTTTCCGTGGTTGTTTTATCTCTTCTTCCAGTTTGAACTCAGTCAAATTATTCAAACTTCTGTTTTATGTTCTGGGTTCCAAGGTCATTATTTGTATCTGTTTCACTTAGTTTCTTGAGTCTTCTTGTAGAAGGGCACTGAGTGTGTCTGTCTAAGCTACCATCTTAACTGGAAGCCCCTAAAATAATATTCTGAGTTATTTACACTTGATATTTATAGCTTTTATGTGGTATTCTTAAATCTATATCGTTGTCCTCTCATGACAACATGTTTGAACTTCCTATTGTTTAAATGTGCCAAGATTGCATTACACTTAGATTAGTTACTCAATTTTTGTTTTAAAAAAGTACAAATACATTATTTCCTTTACTCATTCATTTAATAATGCAAAAATATCTGGAATGTATCAAGAGTATTTCTACCCTAAAAGCTAATGTAGAGATGTAATTATACAGAATTGATAAGTGAACTACAATGTCAAACAGCCATATTTAAAGGCCCTGACAATAAGAGTTAAGTTGAAGGCAATTATTTAATATAAACCTAAAATTTAAAAATTATACAAAAATGCTAACTGTTTTAGTTCCATCTCTAAGCTTAGAAAGATGAATTATGTAAACTACTTTGATCTACGGGAAGCTGATAACCTGAAATATAATTAAAAATATGTCAGTGTATACTTCAACCAAACAGACTTGTTTAAACTAATGTTAATAAGTCTACCAAAGGGTTGATCAATTACAACCCCTTAGATAATGACATGCACATTCTGTGACACAGCCACACTGAACATCTTGCTATTTCCTGAATGTGTGATTTTGACCATGGTCAGGATACTTCCGGATTTTATAGAATCTCACTATAAAAGCCATCTAAAAAATCATAATAAATATTGGCATGTGAATCAGTGGTCATGGTATATTTCTAATGTTCAGTTTTGAAATGTGGAAATAACTGGTAATTAGAGTTGGTTAGAAACATTTCATGGTGATATTCTAAAGCTAAGGAAGAGCTCTTCATCAATCCACTAGGTGATTGATTGAGGTTACATTTTACCAATTTAGGGGAGTTTCTGGAAGAAGTGTCTCAATACCAGTTTTCCAAATCACTGAGAACCTAACTTTCCATTACTCATGATTCCATGTCAGCTTGGCTCCCAGTATGGTAAGGAGGAAGTTTCTGCTTTAGCAATCCCATTTACCTTTATATAAAGCCTGGTCTCTTACCCTATTTTCTCAGTAAAGCTTTCTTTGTTTTATTCGATATCTCTCTCTCTCTCTCTATTTTCTGCAGAACTCTTGGCTCTGCCCCAACAGTACAGGGTGTAAGCTAATATTATTTAAGGAGGACACAAAATTTCATTTAGTATTTTAAAAATATCACCTAGACTATATTTATAAAGGCAATTTATTAAAAATTGAATATCTTACAAGTGTCCTTTAAGGGTTTATATATATATATTTTAAGATAAATCATTTGACATTGGCATTAGCTATAATTCTGTTAAATCCTTAAATTGTTTTTGGCATGAAGTAGTTCAGGGTTGCTGACTTAAGGATTGGAATAAAGCTTTTATATCAGTAGAGTGAAAAACAAAATAAAACACAACAAAAAATTTAAAAACTAACAATTCAATGTCACCTCCTAATATTGACTAATGGAACTATATACATGTTATAATAGTACCCCATTTACTTACTTAAAAACCTCCACAGTACCCTATGGTAAATTCATAAATACAACAATTCACATTCACCTAGGAGGATGGATGTTGAAATAGCTCAATAGAAGCAATGATGAGTATTATTTGTTGCTGTCACTCAAAGTGATAGGACCCTCAAGACTGTAAAAACAGCTAAGCAGACCCTCCAGAGATTGCTGTAAGAAAAGTAAAAATAAGACCCATGTTAAGCAGTGCAAATATCATTCCTAACTAATTCAGCCCTTTGAAATCAATATCTTACAACTGACCTTTAAGCCCAGAGATCTAATGAAATGAAATTGCTCATTAATAATTTGATTTTTCTGTGTGTTACACTGCTTGCAACTATTCACCTGCTTTAAACATCCCAACTTGGATTAGAATAATAATCTCTGCGTGCAAGTTAAAAAAATTGATATTAGAATTAATAAAACTACAATAGCATCAAGAGAGGTTAGAATAGGAGTATCAATACTATTTTGCAGTAGAAAAATATTAGCATAAATGTTTTATATAATTTTAAGAAACTATGCTACCAACGTTCTGATAAGTCTGAGTATTTCTACTTATTCCTCCCTTTTAATTCTCATCAGATTACTTTAAATCCTATTCTTATTTGAGGAGAATTCCTCAGAAGAATAGACTAAGATTCTCTTTCTTTACGTGCCGTGAAAACCATGTGTCAGATACTTATCATAGGTTTAGGCAGAGACTTACTTGCCTGGGATTGAGAAAGTTGTGTGGGTAGTGCAAATATAAATGACTTATTTCAAATTCATCTATGAGAATAAACTTCAGTGGGAACTGGTATCTTGGACTAGTTACAACCTTTGTCTGGCCCAAATATTAATTCTAAAAGATTATTTTGTTGTCTTTGTTTAATTATGTTCTGTTTCTCCTTTTACCTGATCCCCTAAAGTTACCTTATTTTCTGATCTTTTTCCAAGCTGGATGTTCTAGTTTCTAACTAATTTGTCAAGCCCTAATGTCAGTTATTTATTTTTTCATCCAACAAATCCCCTTTGCTTTATGAAAGCAAGGGTTAGGTTCTGTTATTTGCATCAGAAAGCATCTTTCTGATGTTACCACGGACACTTAAAGAAATAGAAATAAATCTCTGAAGGATTAAATTTCTGATAATATTTTAGGGTATATTTTTTGGAGCTATCTATTTTTAATGCGTGATTATACATGAAACTATCTATTCATTTAGCTATCCATGTATCTATCTATTATATTCTTATACTTTAATTTGTGAAACATTCAAGTTCTTTTATTATGTTTTGGAAGATGGCACCTACTGGTGACATTTGAAATCACTGCCAAGTAAGTGATCAGAATGAATATTAAAGTGTCTACTTTTTGTGAACTGCAAATAAATGTAAAAACAAGAATTCTGCCAAAATAATTTAAGAAGATTATGATGTGGAGGAGATCTTTTAAACTCAGGGTAAATATGAGAATCTTTTGTGTTTACTTTCAAATTGTAGGTATACTTTCTTTTTGTGACAAGGCATTTCAATTGTCACCACAACTTATTCCCTAGAAGCACTGAAGGAATTTACTTCATCCCATAGTTCTCTTTACCTCTTTTCTTCCTTGAGGTCTGGCTCTGATCTGGTTAGCTCTGATGAGGATAATATAGAAAATCATAACAAAAAAGTATATGATAATAATTTAGCTATTTTAAATGACTTTTGCTCTTTACCTACACTTTGATTTTTCAATCCAGTGTGTGAGATCTATGCATAAAAACAAAAACAACATCCCAACAAATAAGACTAATGGTAAAAAGAAATAATCAGAAAAGTAAAATACAATTTCAAGGACAATTACAAGTCCAAAGTTAATATTAGAATTAATAAAACTACAATAGCCTCAAGAGAGGTTAGAATAGGAGTATCAATACTATTTTGCAGTAGAAAAATATTAGCTTAAATAATATTTTATATAATTTTGAAAAACTACACTACCAATGTTCTGAGAAGTCCTAGATGTTTCTACTCATTCCTCCCTTTTGATTCTCATCAGATTACTTTAAATCCTATTCCCATTTGAGGAGAACTCCTCCTAAGAACACATTAAGATTCTCTTTCTTTATTTTCCCTGAAGACATTGATAATGAATTAAATTTTAATGAAAAGATGAAATGGAATTATTAGATGCCCCTATAACAAGAAAAGCAGGGGAGTAAAGAAACAGATGAGTATATTCAGCAAGAGCATGTTACATTAGGTGTGGTTAGGATGTGCTCTTTTTGAGGATTGAGCTAGGATTGAAGGTAAAAACAAAAAGGGCTTTATTTAACCAATGGAGAAGAATTTCTATTCAGGGAAATTCTATGTTCTTGCATAGGTTTGTATATTAAAGATAAGAGGGGAATTAGCAGTATTTAAATAGTATAGAAGTTACATTATTTATTCAAGCCATATACTGCTTAAGACAATACTCATTTATAAACAATAGAAAAGATTGATTAGGTGTTTTTATTTATAGGCATTTACAAATAATTGAATGTTGGCAGTGGTGAAGAGGAGAAGCTCAAGGTAACTTTTTAGATTGGTTTCTAATCTGGTTAATTAATGGCTCAAGTAACTAACAGGATTAAGAGAAAACTCAAAGAGTGTTATCGGAAGAATTTCTGGGTAGAATTTGGAGATGAAATCTTAGAAATTGCCATGAATAAGTAAGGTATTATTGTCCATCAATCAGCTGGACACATGCATCTGGAACCTAGAAGATTAGTCAAAAAAGGAGATAAGAATTTGGGAGTTATTAGCATAGATGCAACAAATTTTGTTCAAAGTGAAAAAAAAAGGAAAAAGTAGTGACTGAGAAAAATACAACACAAAGGATGAATTTTAGGTAATATATGGAAACCCTGGTGGCATAGTGGTTAAGACCTACAGCCGCTAACCAAAAAGTTGGCAGTTCAAATCCACCATGTGTTCCTTGGAAACTCTATGGGGCAGTTCTACTCTCTCCTATAGGGTCGCTATGAGTTGGAATTTTTTTTTCTATTATGTCTTTATGAGAAAAATGGGCTAGTGAATTAAAATAAAAAGGGAGAGACAGAAATACTCAGAAAGATTAAAGTAAAAAGTCATTGAAAATGTTTTTGAATATAAGGATGCTTTTTAGTGTTGTTGTTGTTGTTAGCTGCCATCAAATCATTAAATTTTTCTTTGGTCTTCCATATTCATTGTCCACTTTTCCAATGCATATGAGGAGGCTGAAAATACTATGGCTTGGCTCAGGCGCACCTTAGTCCTCAAAGTGCCCTGTTTGCTTTTCAATACTTTAAAGAGATCTTTTGCAGCAGGTTTGCCAATGCAATACATCCTTTGATATCTTGACTACTACTTCCATGGCTGTTGATTATGGATCCAAGTAAAATGAAATCCTAGATGACTTCAATATTTTCTCTTTATCGTGGTGTTGCTTATTGGTCTAGTTGTGAGGATTTTTGTTTTCTCTATGCTGAGGTGTAATCCACACTGAAAGCTGTAGTGTTTGATCTTCATCAGTAAGTGTTTTAGCAAGCAAGTTTGTGTCATCTGCATATTGCAGGTAGTTAAAGAGTCTTCCACAAAACCTGTTGCCACGCTACTCTTCATACAGTTCAGCTTCTTAGATTATTTGGTCAGCATATAGATTTAATAAAACCAGCCAAGCCCATTGCTGTTGAGTCGATTCCGACTCATAGCTACTTGATAAGACAGAGTAGAACTGCCTCTTAGAGTTTCCAAGGAGCGGCTGTTGGATTCAAAGTACTGATCTTTTGGTTAGCACCAGTAGCACTTAACAACTGCACCGCCAGGGCTTCACACATTGAATAAATATGGTGAAAGGATACAACACTTATGCACACCTTTCCTGATTTTAAACCACATGTTATCACCTTGTTCTGTTTGAACCATTGCTTTTTGGTTTATGTACAACTTCCTGAATAGCACAATTAATTGCTTCAGAGTTCCCATTTTTCACAATGTTAAAGATAAAATGGATGTCAGAAGAGACTCTGAAAGTTGCTCTTAAACCTTGAGTAGCTTAAGCGAAAGGAAGAAATGATGAAGTAAAAGAGCTGAGTAGAAGATTTCAAAAGGTGGCTCAAGAAGACAAAGTAAAGTACAATAATGAAATGTGCAACAACCTGGAGTTAAAAAACCAAAAGGGAAGAACATACCTAGCATTTCTCAAGCTGAAAGAACTGAAGAAAAAATTCAAGCCTTGAGTTGCAATTTTGACAGATTCTATGGGGAAAATATTGAATGAAGTAGGGAACATCAAAAGAAAATGGAAAGAATACACAGTCACTCTTAAAGAACTAGCTGATATTCAACCATTTTAGTAGGTGGCATATGACTGAAGGAAGACGTGCAAGCTACACTGAAGACATTGGCAAAAAACAAGCCTCTAGGCATTGATGGAATACCAGTTGAGATGTTTCTTAATGTTGTTGTTGTTGTTAGGTGCTGACTCATAGCAACCTTATGTACAAGAGAACAAAACACTGTCCATTTCTGTGGCATACTCACGATCTTTGTCACGCTCAAGCCCATTGTTGCAGCCGCTGTGTCAGTCCATCTCATTGAGGGTCTTCCTCTTTATCACTGACTCTCTACTTTACCAAGCATGATGTCTTTCTCCAGGGACTGGTCCCTCCTAATCACATGTCCAAAGTATGCGAGACGAAGTCACACTATGCTTACTTCTAAGGAACATTCTGACTATACTTCATCCAAGACTGATTTGTTCATTATTTTCGCAGTCCATGGTGTATTCTACATTCTTCACCAAATCCCTAACTCAAAGGCATCAATTCTTGTTAGGTCTTCCTTACTCATTGACCAGCTTTGGCATGCATGTGAAGCAATTAAAAACACCATGGCTTGAGTCAGGCACACCTTACTCCTTAAAGTGACATCTTTGATTTCTAACACTTTAAAGAGGTCTTTTGCAGCAGATATGCCCAATGCAACACATCGTTAGATTTCTTGACTACTGCTTCCATGGGTGTTGATTGTGGATCCAAGTAAAATGAAATTCTTGACAACTTTAATCTCTTCTCCGTTTGTCATGATGTTGCTTATTAGTCCAGTTGTGAGAATTTTTG
Source organism: Dugong dugon (assembly GCA_030035585.1). Taxonomy (NCBI): domain Eukaryota; kingdom Metazoa; phylum Chordata; class Mammalia; order Sirenia; family Dugongidae; genus Dugong; species Dugong dugon. The sequence goes on along the minus strand of CM057460.1, from coordinate 33,553,179 downwards.
TTTTCTTTGTGTTGAATTGTAACCCATACTGAAGGCTGTAGTCATTGTTCTTTATCAGTAAGTGCTTCAAGTCCTTTTCACTTTCAGTAAGCAAGATTGTGTCATCTTCGTAACGCTGATTGTTAACGAGTCTTCCGCCAATCCTGATGCCCCATTCTTCTTCATATATTCTACCTTCTCAGATTATTTGCTCAGTGTATAGTTTTGATAAGTATAGTGAAAAGATACAACCCTGATACACACCTTTGCTGACTTTAAACCACGCAGTATCCCCTTGTTCTGTTTGAAAGACTGCCTCTTGGTCTATGCACATCTTCCTCATGAGCATAATTAAGTGTTTTGAAATTCCCATTCTTTGCAATGTTATCCATAATATATGATGATCCACACAGTCAGATGCCTTTGCATTGCCAATAAAACACAGGGAAACATCTTTCTGGTATTCTCTGCTTTCAGCCAGGATCCATCTGACATCAGCAGTGATATCCCTGGCTTCACATCCTCTTCTGAACCCTGACTGAATTTCTAGCATTTGCTGCAGCCACTTTTTTGAATGCTCTTTAGCAAAATTTTACTTAATGTTAGTAGCCATTAAATCAGTCACAAATGCAGCCATTTTTAATGTATTCAGTTTGCCTTACTCAGAAATGCCATGCAGATTTTTATTTTTATTTTATATGATTATGTTTTTGGTATGCTATATTTTAGTATGGCTTTAAATGATAAGAAGAGTTCAATTTATGTTCACATTGTAATTGCATTCTTAGGTAATGTTTTATAATTACATATTAGCATATTAGGATGAAACATATAAGTTCAATTCTACATAAAAATTACTTAAAAGTTCAACTTGCTGACCCCCAATGAAATATTGGCTTACTTCATGTTACTGTATTCCAGGTTATTGAGTTTTTGATTTGAAGCCAAATATAATTATTCCTATAGGAAAAGTAAAAGTGTTTCTTTGGCCTGAACTTATTGTGATGAAAATTAATTACTGAGCTGTAAAGAGGTCCATCTACAGTAACAAAGACTTTGTGGAATGAAAACGCTAACTCCTGCCACTGTGACATTAACTACAGATTCCCAGTATCTTTCAGTATCCTCTGGATGTCAAAATATTTAATTCATATTAATTTTTCTCTTTAATGCCTAAATGATCATAAGCAATGATTAACTGGACAAACAGCCCTTATAACACACACCCTTTTGAAGACAAATTATTCTAGATAAGGTATATTTCTAAATTTACTTCCAAATGAATGTTTTGTTTGAAAAAGAATCAGATTTACAGTAACAGCAAAAAAGCAGGACATCATACTGATTCTACATATCTAAGTAAATACTTTCAGAATGTCTGGTGAAAATGTGTGTAAATGTGAAATGAAGCTATTATACCACCAGATGGCAGAATGAGGCCACTGAATTGATATTTCTTGCACCAGTAAGGCTCTATATTCTCTTTCATATACATGTTGACTTTTTAAGAATTTTAAATAAAATAATATGCATAACTTCAATGCAAATTAATAATTGGAGCTTCATTATATGGCAACTTTATTCAATGCAGAATCTCTTTCCTATTTTGCTTTACACTAAGATATACAAAGTATTTTTTTTGTAAATATAGAGAATTATTTTCTAAAGTTTAAATGTCTGCGTAAGGATTTTCAAAATCCTCAACTCTTCTACTTACTCAGGAATATTAAAGTACAGACACAAACCTATGGCTTTCTTTACAGATAAAATTAATGTTTTGGGCATACTTGGGAACCATGGACAGGTTAAAAAGTATATGTATCTTTACCTTAGTATTGGCTTTTTTCAGATTTATTGTGTCATTGTTTAAATTCCCTGAATTTTAAGGCTTCTAATATACTACTATGTCCTTATGTTTTATTTACATGTTAAAATATGTGATGCACCAATTTTCTCATATTAATGTTTGCATTTATTAGAATTACCATTATAGACTTAAGAACTTTATCACTTCATACTTGAAAAATCTACGTTGAAGAAGTGGTGGAGTTTCCAGGTACAGGTAGCCTTTTGGGAGAATGGTCTTGGCCATAAAGAAAACCACACATTCAGGAAATGGCAAAATGTTCAGTGTGGTTGTGTCATAGAATATGCACGTTATTACCACAGTTGGAGAGTTAAACTGGGAATACCTCATGAAGGACAATTTAAGCCAATTGAAAAAAAAGAAAAACCTGCGTACTCTAATAGCTAATGGGAAACTTTTTTTTCAACTTTCAAATAGGGACTTTTTATAATTTGATTTCACATTTGTAACTATTAAAATTCCAACCCTACACATGGAGGATGACATGGACTGCAGGCATGGTGATAGGGAGAAGAGTTTTGGCGTAGAGACTAGTTACAAGCCTTTTCTTATATTCAGGATAAAACATAATGTAGATTCACAAAGAGGAAGTGAAGAGACAAAAGATGCCTGAGTTGTTGAAACTATTGCATAAGTTTGTGACATGGTTCATTTTATCTATCAGCTTGTCTAGACTGTGATTCCCAGTAGTTTTTCCAAACACTAGACTGGTTGCAAGTTACCAAGGATTTCATTTTACTTGGATCCACAATCATCGCCCATGGAAGCAGAAGTCAAGAAATCAAATGATGTATTGCGTTGGGCAAATCTGCTGCAAAAGATCTCTTTATAGTGTTAAAAAGCATAGTCACTTTGAGAACTAAGATGTGCCTGACCCAAGCCACGATATTTTCAGTCTCCTCATACGCATGTGAAAGCTGGACAATGAGGAAGGAAGACCAAAGAATTAATGCCTTAGAATTATTGTGTTGGCAAAGAATATTGAATATGCCATGAATTGCCAGTAGAAGAACAAATCTGTCTTGGAAGAAATACAGCCACCATGCCCCTTAGAAGAGAGGATGGTGAAACTTAGTTTCATGTAGCTTTGACATGCTATCAGGAGAAAGCAGTCCCTGGAGAAGGACATCATGCTTGGTAAAGTAGAGAGTCAAGGAAAAAGAGGAAGACCCTCAATGAGATGGACTGACACAGTGGTTGCAATGATGAACTCAAGCACAGCAGTGAAATGTGAGGATGGTGTAGGACAGGGCAGTGTTTCGTTCTGTTGTAGAGAGGGTAGCTATGAGTCTGAACCGACTCTACAGCACCTAACAAGAAGAAGAAGAAGACTAGTTTCTGTTCCATAATGTAATCTAATGTAATTTAATCTATAAATCAATTGAAAATGGAATTCCTTAGTCTGGGGTCCCCTTCAGACTGTAAGTAAATATTATAACAGAATTTGCTTCCTCTCAACTCTGCTGTCTTCCTGTTGCCTGACCTATGAATCCTAGTACACAGGCCTGTAGAAGTCTCCAGCCTGCTACCTGACCTACAGATTTTGAACTTGCCAGCCTCCCCAATCCCATGAGTCAGCAGGATTTTCCAGCTTGCTACCTGACCTATGGATTTGGGACATGCCAGTATCCTGTTAGAGGGTCAGAGAAAAAGAAGAAGCCTCTCAATGAGATGGATTGACACAGTAGTTGCAACAACGGGCTCAAGCATAACAACAGTTGTGAGGATGGTGCATAGCCTGGCAGTGTTTCATTCTGCTGTACATAGGGTTGCTATGAGTCTGAAGCGACTGGATGACGTCCAACAACAGCCCTGTTACAATCCCCTCAGCCATCAGAAGTCTCCAGCCTGTGGCCTGACCTATGAAATTTGGACTTTCTATTCCCCAAATTGCACGAGCCAGACCCTTGAAGTAAATTTCTCTTATTTTCATTCTGTGTGTGTGTCAAAATTGGCACAATGGTACCTAACAACAACAAAAATGTATGGGACATACATGTATGTCTCACTGCTACTGTTTCTCTAGAGAACCTGACTAAAACAGTGTATATAGGAAATTATTAATTAATTATCCTATTAATTCAACCTTCATGTATTCATTTGTTCATCAAATCAATTCAGCACCTACAATATGCCAGGTGCATGTCTAAAAGTGGAAGTTACAGATTGGAGAAGACAATGTCTCAAATATTATAAAACTTACCTTCTACTGGAAATATATACATAGAATAGCCTCACACTACCATACGTATCTTAACTTTCATATTGTGGAGGGAACATATAAGAATATAAATGAAATAAGAGAGAAGTATTGAAATATTTAGCTGTGGTGGAGTGTTCCGGGCAGAGAGAATTAATAGTGCAAAAACCCTGAAGCAGAAATAAAACTAATGTGTTTTGGACACATCAAAGAGACTAAACTTACTGGAAAACAATGCCAAAGGGAAAAGGTGTTAAGAAAAAACCTTTTTAAAATCACTTACTAAATTATGAATCAGCATTGTGGTAGACATTGGGCAAACAGAATTGAACAGTCATGATCCCTTTTTGACAGAACTGACAGACTAGTGAAGAATTCACTGTATTGGGAGAGGGCTATGAACCAGTGTAGGCAAAAAATAATGTCCATGGAAGGGATGAAGAAGGAGGAGATCAAAACTGATGCAAACAGTGGTCTCTTGCTAGAGCCAGCTATTTCTATCACAATGCCTTGTAGCTAAATAAAAGGTCAGGGGAGAAGCAGCTGGGTGAATAGCAGTAAGGAATGCTGTTTTGAAAAAATAGAATTTACCATAACATAAAACTACTAAGACGAGATTGAAAACTAAAGTCTCAGAAAAATAACACATAGTAAACATATTAAAGATAAATTAAAATTGGAATGAGTGAGATGCAGAGTACTATGGAAGGTTAAAGAGAAGAAGCAATCATAATAGGTTGAGAAATGGAAAAAAGATTCCTGGAGGATACAGCAACGCATATAGGACTTCATGTATGGGTGGGAACTTGACAGAAGTATAGTAGGGAGAGAAAGTTATTCAGACAGAGGGAAAGAATAGATACATTCAAGGCAATTTTAAAAGGTGGGGCCATTTTAGAAACAAAGAAACAAAAAGATGTAATTTTGTTTGTGTGTGAGTTATAAATAAGCACCATTGCCATTACCCTACAAATTTATTCATTCAAATAGGGCAGTGAGTCTCCCATTCATTTAATCAATGATCATATATTTTCATCTACTCTGCATGGTGTCAAAAATAATGCAAACGTACTTTGGACTAGGAGAGAAGCAACATTGTTGTTGTTAGGCGCCTTCCAGTGGGTTCCGACTCAGTGCAACAACAGAACGAAATGTTGCCCAGTTAGGAGCCATTCTCACAATCACTGCTGAATTTGAGCCCATTGTTGCAGCCACTGTGGCATCCATCTCAATGAGGATCTAATTCTTTTTCGCTGACCCTCTACCTTACTAAGCATGATGTCCTTCTCCAGGGACTGGTCCCATCTGATAACATGTCCAAAGTACGTGGGACAAAGTCTTGCCATCCTTGCTTCCAAGGAGCACTCTGGCTGTAATTCTTCCAAGACAGATTTGTTTGTTCTTCTGGCCATCCATGGTATATTCAATATTCTTTACCAGCACCGTAATTTAAAGGTCTTCCTTGTTCATTGCCCAGCTTTTGCATGCACATGAGACAACTGAAAATCTCATGGCTTGGGTCAGGTACACCTTAGTCCTCAAAGTGACATCTTTGCTTTTTAACACTTTAAAGAGGTCTATTGCGGCAGATTAGCCCAATGAAATACGTCATTTGATTTCTTGACTGCTGCTTCCAAGGGCATTGATTGTGGGCCAAGTAAAATGAAATCCTTGACAACATAGAAATCAAAATTCCATTCTTAATGTGTAAATACATGGACATTGTGTTCAGGAGTAAGAAGGGGAAGAAGATTTTGGTTCAAACATAAAAAGTCTATGGAAGCAATGAAGCAGCAGAGTAAACAATTCTGTAACATAATATACCGTTACTACTGCTTTACAGTACCTCAACAAATAATGTGAAGGAGCCTGTAGCAGTTCCCATCCAGCAGATTCCAACTCATGGCGACCCCATGTGTGTCCAAGTAGAACTGTGCTCCATAGGATTTTCAATGGTTGATTTTTCAGAAACAGATCGGCAGGCTTTTATTCCCAGGCACCTCCTGGTGGACTCAAAGTACCAACATTTCGTTAGCATCCAAGCATGTTAGCCATTTGCAACACTCAGGGACTAAGTAAAGTTACATGCAATTACTCTTTGGAGTCTATGTCTCCTATGGAGCATACTAGATAGTAGCAGTGGCATAGAAATGTATAGGCTTTGGTAGAGAGCAATAATAAGTACTCTTTGATACATCTAGAAGTTGCTAAACATAGGGGAGTTCCAATAGGACATGTGAGTGGAAACTTAGGACTCAGAGCAATCCTTGTGTAGTAAACATTGGCCTTGATATACTTAGAAACCATTAATTTCATTTGAATTTGCATTATCCTCTGCCTGAAATACTGTATTCCTGTCGACTCTGAGATGGCTCCATTTTTATTGCATTCTTATCTCTATATGTCATTTCCACAAAGAGATCTCCCCTCAAATTTATCTAAAATAATCGCAAGTCCTAACACGTGTCCTGCCCTAATTTTCTTCATAATGTACCTATCACTTCTTGGCATTGGTTTTTTTGTGCTGTTTGCCTGAGGCTATTAATCTGAAACAATTTACTAATAATTCTGGAAGCAGAGCAGGTGGATCAGACAGTAGGTAGGATCTCAGTGCAGCCAGAGTGACAGTTAGAAAAATAAATTGCTATTAATTTGACACTATAAAACTATTTGTAAAGATTGATGTATTGTTTGTCTATTTTAATGATCAGGAGAAAAATCTTTGTTCAATTATAAGTAATAAAATAATAGCATGAAGAATGGAGAAAAAATAGTTTTTCTGATTTTGTTCTTTTTTGTGTCTGCAATTTTAAACTTCTCATACCCATTGCCGTCCAGTAGATTCCCACTCATCGTGACCCTATAGGATAGAGTAGAACTGCCCCATAGTGTTTCCAAGGAGTGGCTGATGGATTCAAACTGCCTACCTTTTGGTTAGCAGCCAAGTTCTGCACCACCAGGACCCCAAACTTCTCTAAGTGACCATCAAAACAAAGACTGAATTCACCTTTCCCGTAAGTTTTTACTTCAAATAGTTTGATTCTATAAAATATCTGAATACCCTAGCTCATGTAGGTGTTGAGAAAATAGCTACAGATATTTAGACCAGGTGACACTCTTTGTGGTTTGTTTTGTGTCACACCTTGTATTCAATAAATCCAACCCACTGACACTTAGCCAAGACTGAATGAAAGGAGATTATCATTCTGATCTGAATTCATGCTGCCACAAAAAAATTGTCTAATGCCTGCTTTCCTCCATTGTAAAAGTATACTGTCACTGAATGTTATTTACATTTAGTAATTAGAGATATTTACAAGAAATAGTATTTTCTTTTTTGGCTTATTGTCTAATTCTAACTTTTCAATGAAACCTGCCATTGGGTTAACAAGCCTTTACAGTAACAACTTTATAGAAGAAATTTAAGTTGTAGCTCAGGTTTTCAAGGATAACACCCAGCAGCTAAACAATTATGGTAATTACAGGGAAAGAGAAGTGAACTGAGGCAGTTTGTCAGAGCAAGAGATGGTAGATCTAACTTAATTGAATTCTCTGAATAATAATTAAAAAAATACATCAGCTAAAACACAGTGAAGAATTTTAAGCAAGGTCCTGAGCCACTGGAGATATCTCATTATAATAGAAATCACAAAGTAGAGTACAATGATTTAAATGTGCTAGACTTAAAATTTTATTAACATGTGTGAGTACTATGAGTCTTAAAAAGTCTCTATCATAGTCTTAGTATATTTACATAAAAATAGAGATATTAGGATTTGCCCTATTTTGCCATTTTTGAAAAGCATTATTAGAGCACATTTATTTTTCTACCAATAAATCAGAGACTATACATAGGTGACTTAATTTCTCTTTAAGTGTATAGATTATTCAGGAAAATAGTCCATAGTAATTTGAAGAAGTTATTCTATTGTAACACTTGATACATAGTAGAAGGATAAAATAGTTTTAGTGTTTACTATATTTGCTATCAATTTGAGCCTTATATCATTTAAGTAATTGTTTCATATTCCACTTATAGTAACTCAATTTTAATTTAGAATGTGGATCTGCACTCTACATTAATATTTTCTAAAATAAATTATATTTTGATAATAATTTAGACCTAATACTTTAGACATGTTATCTGCAAAACCACACATCAATTTTCAAACATCCTTTGATTTTCTAACAGGTCATCTAGAAAATTTGCTATTAAGTCATGAACTTTCTTTAGCAAATCATTTCTCCCTGTTTCTAACAGATTTAGGAAGTCAAAGGTAATTAAATGTGTGCAATTATCTGAATCTTTTGGTTTTGTATATTTTTAGTAATTGGTAGAATATGTAAATATAATTTTAGTGTTTGTATAATGCATATACTGTATATTATTTCAGCCTTGCAGACAAGGAATCGAAAAAGGGCCACATTTAAGCTTCTTGTCATAACAGTAATTCATTCCATTAGATTTGCATCTGCTATCTTTGACCGCTAAGGCATTGATTGTCACACTTATCAGCAATGTTCAAGAACCTGTCAGCTAAAGTAAGAGAAACTGATGGACTCTTAACTACATAAAGGAGTGATTACAGGAAATATAATCTCTAACATTTCAAAGAGTGTTGATTTACATTTACTTTCAATAACTATTTTTTTCCTAAAATGAAATGCATGGACTTAGTAAAACGCGTACTTTAGAATAAAACTTGTAGCTCTACTACCAGTCACACACCACATCTTCATCTGGGGACTTTGTCATTCATCCAACTGGCCTAGTGGTAAAATCACTGTCTCAGTTATCTAGTATGGCTCTAACAGAAATACCACAAGTGGATGGCTTTACCAAAGAGAAGTTTATTCTCTCACAGTCCAGTAGGCTAGAAGTTTGAATTCAGGATGCCAGCTCCAGGTGAAGGCTTTCTCTGTTGGCTGTGGTGGAAGGTCCTTGCTGTCAATCTTCTCTTGGTCTAGGAGCTTCTCCATGCAGGAACCCTGGGTCCAAAGGACACTCTCTGCTCCCAGCACTGCTTTCTTGGTGGTATGAGGTCCCCTGTCTCTCTACTCACTTCTCTGTTTTATAGCTTGAAAGAGATTGACTTAAGACACTATCTAATCTTGTAGATCTCATCAATATAACTGTGGCTAATCCATCTCATTAACATTATAGTGATAAGATTTACAACACATAGGAAAGTCATGTCAGATGATAAAGTGGTGGACAATCACACAATACTGGTAATCACGGCCCAGCCAAATTGATACACATAGTTTGGGAGGACACAATTCAATCCATGATAATCACCTAACCAGTTCTTTAAATCTCAGAACAGGAAATCCTTGCGGAATGAACAAAGCATACACGGTGTGTAGAAATAGGCTACTTTATAATACTTGCATGTAATGGATGATAGGAAATGACAAAATTATTTTCATTAAGCTCTAACAAGGATACTTTGTCTCCACTACCAATCCAACTCTCAGTTAATTGCAGATATCCCAGATACAATTCATTGCCCACTCATTTCAAGCATAGATTTAATAATAAAACATGCATGGTCACTATTTAAGTAAAATAGACTTGAGTGTATTCTGTTATTCCACAAGCAGATTAGAATCTGAGAGACTCTTGCATATTACCTGCACAGGTTTAGACAAGTGAAATCAGTCTGAATATGTGTGCAAAACCATAAACTATAGAGTCTTACAGCATATGGAGTTCCTGGGTAGCACGGTAGACTACTAACTGAAATGTTGGTGGTTGGAACACACCAGAGGAGCCTTGGAAGAAAGGCCTGGGAATCTGCTTACAAAAGATCACAACCTTGGAAAACCTATGGAGTGCTTTTCTACCCTGAAACACGTGTAGTTGGTATAAGTCAAAATTGACTCATTGGCAACAATCAATGGCATATGGAAGATTCATAGCTCAAATGAACCTAACTGACTTAGTACCAAAGTTGACCTAGCATCATTGATTAGCAAAATGATATTCCATTGAATGTAAACACCACACACAAAATGACAGATATAACATAATAGAGTCCTCTTTTTAATGAATGTCCAATTAAGTTACATGGCTTCTCTGACCAAAATAATGAGCACATTTCCTATGCTGGTTAATTAAAATAAGACACTTTTCTAGCTTATTCTAAGGATATTACCAAAATGACATGTGAAAATGAACAGCTTAAGAGTGATGGATTTTCCAGCTCACGATGTTAAACGGAGCACACTAATGTGTTTCATATTACAGCTAAGACCTCATTTAAAAGATATTAAATGTAACACAGATTTAAATCTATAACATCCTAAAGAAGGGAACATCAGTGAATGAGAAAATTCAATAAAAATAAATTTATGCAAGTTACAAAATGGGTGTTACATTGCACACACAGGTTGTCTCAGAGGAGGTCCTTGAATCCTAGGACCAGGACCCCAATCAACAGCAGTAATCCCTTCCTGAGTGCTGCATCCATCAAATATTATATTATTGTTTTGATCTAAAGTTTATTTTTAACAACTGTAACTAGCCTACTTTGAGCCACTTGTTTTTAGGAAAAAAATAATCTCCCTGCATGCATGTGGAATGATTGCTCAGAGGAAACCCTATGTTTCAATTTCTTTAGGTTTTGATTATTTTTTAACAGTATCTAGGTCATCACATGTATGACTTAAAATATTAATATAATGTTTACAGATAATGTGGGACAAAAACAAAACAAAAAAGATTTACAACATGAGAGCAAAGATATAATACAATGATGTTGTTGTTGTTGTTCTTAAGTGCCATCGACTATGTTCCAACGCATAAGAATGCTATGCACAACAGGACGAAACACTGCCAGGTCCTGAGCCATCTTTGTGATTACTCATATGCTTGAGACAATTGTTGCAGCCACTGTGTCAGTCCATCTCGTTGAAGGTCTTCCTCATTTTCACTGACCCTCTACTTTACCAATCATGATGTCCTTCTCCATGGACTGGCACCTTTTGATAACACGTCCAAAGTATGTGAGATGAAGTATCACCATTCTTACTTCTAATGAGCATTTTGGCATTGATTGTTCATCCAAGTAAAATGAGATCCTTGATAATTTCAATCTTTTCTCCATTTATCATGATGTTGCTTATTGGTCCTGTTATGAGGATTTTTGTTTTCTTTATGTTGAGGGAAGCCCTGGTGGGGCAGTAGTTAAGCGTTTGGCTGCTAACCAAAAGATCAGCAGTTCAAATCCACCAGCTGCCCCTTGGAAACCCTATGAGGCAGTTCTACTATGTCCTATAGGGTTGCTATGAGTTAGAATCAACTCGATGGCAACTTTTTTTTTTTTTTTTATGCTGAGGTGCGTCTTAATTATCTAGTGCTGATGTAACAGAAATATCACAAATGGATGGTTTCAACAAAGAGAGGTTTATTCTCTCATAGTTTAGTAGGCTAGAGGTCCAAATTCATGGTGTCAGCTACAGGGGAAGGCTTTCTCTGTCAGCTCTGGAGGAACTTCCTTCTCATCAATCTTCCCTTGGTCTGGCAGCATCTCAACACAGGAACCCCAAGTCCAAAGGATGCACTCTGGTCCCGGCACTGCTTTCTTGGTTGTATGAGGTCCCCCAACTCTCTGCTTGCTTCCCTTTCCTTTTATATCTTGTAAGACAAAAGATGGTGCAAGCCACACCCCAGGAAAACTCCCTTTACATTGAATCAGGGATGTGACCTTAGTAAGTGTGTTACAATCCCACCCTAATCCTCTTTAACATAATATTACAATCACAAAATGGAGGACAACCACACAATACTGGGATTCATGGCCCAGCCAAATTGATTCACACATTTTTAGGGGGACATAATTCAATCCATGACAAGGTGTAATTCATACTGAAGGCTATGGTCTTTGAACTTCATCAGTAAGTGCTTCAAGTCCTCTTCACTTTCAGCAAGCAAGGTTGTGTCATCTGCATATCACAGGTTGTTAATGAGTATTCCTCCACTCCTGATGCTGTGTTTTACTTTATATAGTCCAGTTTCTTGGATTATTTGCTCAGCATACATATTGAATAAGTATGGTGAAAGGGTACAACCCGACACACACCTTTCTTGACTTTAAACCGTGCAAAGTCCCCTTGTTCTTTTCGAATGACTTCCTTTGGTCTAAGTACAGGTTCTTCATGAGAACAATTAAGTGCTCAAGAATTCTCATTCTTCACAATGTTTTCCATAATCTGTTATGATCCACACTGTCGAATGCCTTTGCATAAACACCTGGTAGAATTCAATGACACTAACTCAAAAAAAAAAAAAAAAAGGGAAGGGGATTTAAAAGGTTTTTAAAAGAAGAACATTTCCAAAATTGAAAAAAGACACTTGTCTTAAGAATAAAAGGCCCAATCAAACATTAAGAGTAATAAAAAAATAAAATGTTCCAAGTACTATTTTCCATAACAAATCACCCCAAAACTTATTGATGTAAAATATTTATTTTCATCATGGAGTTTGTGGGCTGAGAGTTGAACAGGGCTTGTCTCTGTAACATCATGGCTATGCTTCCATGTGAAATCTGGAAGCCCAAGAGTGACTCGAAGCATTGAGGATGGAATTTTTTGGAGTCATCTGCGTTGGATATCTGGTTGATGGTGACCGTGGACTGGGACCACAGTTGGACTATTGGTGGGAACACTTACATGTGTTATCACTGTAAGTGTTAGTTTAAACTTCCTCATAGCATGGCAGCTGGGTTCAAATAGTGAGCACCCAAGAGTGCAAGGAGTACACATCTAAAGTATATGACATTTTAATAATATAGCCTTGTAATTCACATACCATTATCTCCACCATGCTCTATTGGTCAAGGCTGTCACAAACATTGTTCTCCTAGATTAAAGGAAAGTGGACAAAAACTCCACTGTTTGATACGAAATGTGATAAGGCAACTTGACAATGTGGGATGGAGAATATTTTTGCAGCCATGTTTTGAAAATTCAATCTGTCACACTCATATTGGAAAAAAAAAAAAAAACTTTTGAGAAAGTTTAGAGAAACAGAATGAAAAAAAATTTTTAAAGCATCATCTCCAAGGGATGATAACCATGCTGGTATCTGACTTTAATCAACAACAGAGGATAATAGAAATCAATAAAAGAGTAATGTGTTTATGATTTAGAGAAAAACTGATTTCTAGCTTGGCTCATACATAGGCCAATGTATTCTATGTGCCAAGTATAAGGGCACAGTATAATCATTTATTTTGTGAATGTGAGGATTCAGAAGTTATACTTCCCATACAATCTTTCTGAGTAAGTTACTTGAGAATATTCTCCAACAATAAAAAGCTGGCCAAGAACAAAGAAGCTGTCATGGAATATAACAAAATAGTGGAGAATTAAAAGAGGGAAGTCTCTGTACAGCAGCGTTAAAACACAGAGTCAGTGGTCTCAAATACAAAAATCTCTATGGAATTAAGTACAAACAATGGAAGGATCAATGAAAAGTTGATTAATATCAGTAACATTTTTGAGAAGGTAAGATTATTTTCCCAAGCAGAAAACCAAGGAAATACAAATATGAAGAAAGAAATCTAAACTACATTTTAACAAGTCATGGCTTAAATACGAAGCAAACTATTTTGTTGTTGTTTGATGCCATCGCTTGGTTCCAACTCATAGCAACCCTATGTACTACAGAACAAAACACTGTCTGGTCCTGTGCCATGCTCATAATGGTTGTTATGCTTGAGCCCATTGGTGCAGACACTGTGTCAACCCATCTCACTGAGGGTCTTCCTCTTTTTCGATGACCCTGTAGTTCACCAAGCATGATGTCCTTCTCCAGGGACTGATCCCTCCTAACAACATGTCTAAAGTATGTAAGAAGTAGTCTGGCCACCCTTGCTTCTAAGGAGCATTCTGGTTGTACTTCTTCCAAGACAGGTTTGTTCATTCTTTTGGCAATCCATGGTATATTCAATATTCTTCACCATCACCACAATTCAAAGGTGTCATTTTTACTTTGGTCTTCCTTATTCATTGTCTAGCTTTCGTATGCATATAATGTGATTGAAAATACCGTGGCTTGGGTCAGCTGCACCTTAGTCTTCAAGGTGGCATCTTTGATTTTCAGCCCTTCAAAGAAGTATTTTGCAGCAGATTTGCCCAAGGCAATGCATCTTTTGATTTCTTGACTGCTGCTTCCATGGATATTGATTGTGGATCCAAGACAAATGAAATCCATGACAACTTCAGTCTTTTCTCCATTTATCATGATGTTGCTTACTGGTCCAGTTGTGAGGATTTATGTTTAGGTGTAATCCTTACTGAAGGCTGTGATCTTAGATCTTCATCCGTAAGTGCTTGAAGTCCTCTTCACTTTCAGCAAGCAAGGTTGTGTCATCTGCATAACACAGGTTTTTAATGAGTCTTCCTCCAATCCTGATGTGTCATTCTTCTTCACATAGTCCAGCTTCTCAGATTATCTGCTCAGTGCACAGTTTGAATAGGTATAGTGAAATGATACAACCATGATGCACACCTTTCCTGACTTTAAACCATGCAATATCCTCTTCTGTTCTCACAACTGCCTCTTGATCTATGTACAGGTTTCCCATGAGCAAATTAAGTGCTCTGGAATTTCCATTCTTCTCAATGTTATCCATAATTTGTTATGATCCATGCAATCGAATTCCTTTGCATAGTCAATAAAACACAAGTAAACATCTTTCTAGTATTCTCTGCTTTCAGCCAGGATGCATCTGATATCAGCAGTGATATCCCTGGTTCTGTGTTGTCTTCTGAATCAGGCCTGAATTTCTGGCAGTTCCCTGTCAATATATTGATGCATCCACTTTTGAATGATCTTCAGTAAAATTTTACTTGTATGTGCTATTAATAATATTGTAAGAAGATTTCTGTATTCGGTTGGATCACCCTTCTTGAGAATAGGCATAAACGTGGATCTCTTCCAGTTCGTTGGTCAGGTAACTGTCTTCTAAATTTCTTGGCATAGACAACTGAGCACTACCAGTGCTGTGTCCATTTGTTGAAACATCTCGATTGGCATTCCGTCAATTCTGGGAGTGTTGTTTTTTGCCAATTCCTTCACTGCAGCTTGGACTTCTTCCTTCAGTATCCTTAGTTCCTGATCATATACTATCACCTGAAATGGTTGAACATCTACCAATTCTTTTTGGTATAGTGACTCTGTATTCTTTCCATCTTCTTTCATGCTTCTTGCGTCATTTATTATTTTCCCCATAGAATCCTTCACTACTGCAACTCAAGGCTTGAATTTTTTCTTCAGCTCTTTCAGCTTGAGAAATGCCAAGCATGTTTTTCCCTTTTGGTTTTCTACCACCAGCTCTTTGTACATGTCATTATAATGCTTTACTTTGTCATCTTGAAATCTGCTGTTCAGTTCTTTTACTTCATCATTTCTTCCTTTTGCTTTAGCTACTTAACATTTAAGAGCAAGTTTCAGAGTCTCTTCTGATGTCCATTTTGGTCTTTTTCTTTCTTTCCTGTCATTTTAATGACCTTTTGCTTTATTCATGTATGATGTCCTTGATGTCATTCCACATCTCATCTGGTCTTGGGTCATTAGTGTTCAGCACATCAAATCTATTCTTGAGATGGTATCTAAATTCAGGTGGGATGCACTCAAGTTTGTCATTTGGCCCTCATGGACTGTTCTAATTTTCTTCAGTTTCAGCTTGAACTTGCATATGAGCAATTGATGGTCTGTTCAGCAGTCAGCCCCTGGCCTTGTTCTGACTGATGATATTAAGCTTTTCCATTGTCTCCTTCCACAGATATAGTTGATTTTATTCCTATGCATTCCATCTGGCGAGGTCCATGCGTACAGCTGCGGTTTATGTTGGTGAAAAAAAAAAGGTATTTGCAATGAAGAAGTCGTTGCTCTTGAAAAATTCTGTCATGTGATCTCTAGCATCTTTTCTATCACCAAGGCTGTATTTTCCTACAACCAATCTTCTTCCTTTGTTTCCAACTTCTGTATTCCAATCACCAGTAATTATCAATGCATCCTGATTGCATGTTTGATCAATTTCAGACTGTGTAAGCTGGTAAACTTCTTCAGTTTTTTCATCTTTGGGCTTAGTGGTTGATGCGTAAATTTGAATAATAGTCGTATTAACTCATCTTTCTGTAGGTGTATGGATATTATCTATTACTGACAGCATTGTAGTTCAGGATAGATTTTTGAATTTCAAGATAACTAATGTATGGTATGATTTAAATAAATTACTATAAGAAAGCCAATTCAATTTGACCTTAATGTAAGGAGCACTAATCTATAAATATCACAGGAGCTGGGACATTGGAATCAGAATTTAGTTTAATAATGGGCAATTCAACTCAATAATACATTATATTTACATAGCTGCATAAAATAAATAATGCTTTTTATTGGATTTCTAAACATAATTTAATATATGGAAAAATAAAGCACATATAAAGTTACAAAGTGGAAGAACAATCCTGTAAAAATGAAAATAAAGACAGAGCTGAAGAAAATGTGAAGTTGAAGAGATAGTGTGGAGATAGAAGGAAAGGTCAGGTGCAATTTTTCCTACTGTAAAATTGGGAAATCCAGAGATAGTGTCACAATGAGTGGATCCCAGAAAAGAGTCTAAATACATTGTTAAATATACAAAGATAATAAATAGAGAAACAGCACTTAAAAAGAAAGAAAAAAATAGAGCAATCAGAGAAAAGATGACATGAGCTGGATTAAATCTTTATGAGATCATAAGAGTAATAAGTTAATAGAAATACAAACATATTATTTAGAAATACAGTAATAGCAACTAGAAGAAAAAAAGAAATACAAACAACAGAATGTAGTCAATTTTGGGAAGACAAGGTAAGTGGGAGGGTATTTGTCCTTTTCATTTTAATTCCAGTTGTGCAATTTCATTTTTAAAAACAATGGGTAAAAGTCACTTCATAAAAATAACAATACACTCCCACTCAAGCTGCTGGCTACTTATATGATCCAGTCTGTTCTAGAATGAACTCTGATAAATCCCATGGGGAAAATGATAAGTGCTTTTGATAAATTGATGGAAGTTTAGGAGATACAAAATATAGTTTTAGGTGTTGTGAGTTATTGAGAAACATTTCTTAATTGTTCCTTTTTGGAGATAGCGAGCTGTATTTGTATGAAGAATGTTCTAAAATACCATTTCTCTGTTTTATATGAGAATCTCAGAATATGATATGAAACTGATCTATATGGGAAGCAGATGACTTAAGAAATGAGTTTACTCTATACAACTTAAAAACAAATATTAGTGAAGGTATACTCCCACAGTCAATAATTTTTCAATGTATCTTAATACACTTGTAAAATAATCACATTGTGTGTAGATGCAATTGAATGTACAGTGTTCGTGAGTGTTAACAAAGCTAAACAAAAACTACTATAAAATTTTTATTAGCAATAACTTCCAGGAAATTATTGAACTGCTTCTCCAGCCCCACTAATATGAGATTTAACACAAAATAAATCCTTGAAAGAGTCTTCTGCAAAATGTATTAGCAAAGCACTTGTTTCTTCAGTTACATCATTTTGCAATGAAATTCTCTAGGCTCTCATTTGTGAATCTTAAAGGCAATCGTATTCATGAATATGAAACAAAGATTAATGTTATTCCTGATTGGAATGACGTGCATAGTGTTTGCATTAAGAGGTGCAGGGTATAAAACTAGAAAAAAACGATAGTATGCTCTTAGTTAGAATAATAGACTCCTTTGTTCTACCGTGATAGAGAATGGCTAACTTGTTTGCTCTGTTCTGGGATGACTATATGCCACCAACCATAGTTCTAACAGTTACCACTGCCTAATTAGCACTTCCCCTTAGCAGCAGTGCAATCAATACCTGAATCTAATTCCAGGAATTCTTTGGTTTTAAAGATTCTAAGAAACTATACCACATTCAGGATTATGTGCCAATCATATAGCTTGAGTGACTCAAGGAAAGTCAAAATTTCGATAGAATGATATTTATTTCTAGTATACATGAGATAAATATGATAACCTTTCTCAGGAAGCTACAAACTAAAATATAATCTAATCGATCTGTCTGAATTACAAAGGTGATGGACATATAATACCAGGAGATAGCATGCAATGAAATAAAGTAATAACCAGTCACATATTCTTGATGCTTTTATTTAGCAGTTTGAACAAGTCATGAACAATTGCATGGTTTTTGTGTATTTTTTTCATGTTCACTTTTTATTAGAAGAGAAGAATATTTTAAGTATTTATTTAACTAAAACTGTTGCACAGTTGTCTTCTATTCAGAATGTACTTCAATTTAAGGAGTATTCATTTACAATTGGCAGCTGCTTTGCATCCTCACACATCTGGAAAGAGCAAATAGCCTAATGTTCCTATAATCAAATGAAGAAGAAAATGAAAAACATAAACAGACATTATTCTTTTGAGGTATCTTCTGCCTTAATATTAGCAATTTAACTAAAATCATTTATTTTTATAAAGGAAAGCATCCATCTGATCTTTTTTTTTTTAAATAGAAGCTGGGAATTTTGGTGCATTTTTAGTCTCAAAAATATTTGAATTTTCAAAACATTTCCTTATTAAGAAAAAAAATCAGTATGAATGCTGAAGTTTGTATATAGCATTTATTCAATTACCTTTTATTTTTAGTAATATTGTGGTGTATTCACTATATTTTAGGCATTTGAACCTTTGTGAAAAATGCATTTAGGTAATTTTTCAAAATTTTAAAATATCTCTTAAATACATTTAAAATATCTTAAGGGTAGATAATTTATCTTAAGAAATATGCATCTACTGTACGTAAAACATTAGATTAAAAGGTACACGAAGTTATTTTCTTTCTTTATAAAACAAATTGTGATTTTGGTCAAACTAATGAATACAAGAGCAAAAAATGCCATATGTATGCATTAGCATGAAGCTAGGACCTTTATAAAAATATTTTCCTAAACACTCAAGGCAAATAATTTCAAAGCTAATATTCAAGACACCAGACTGAAAGTATAAAACTTAAGATTATATCATATTTCCAGAGAATCGATTTATAATCAAAATCATGCTAAAAAATATCAATACTGCTAATTATTTCATTTTATAATTTCAGGAAATGAGATCCAGATTTAAGCACTTATCTGTGGTCACTTACAGTGGATAATAAGTATCTTCTGTATAGAGGCCCAATATCTACTAATTTATCCATTTATCTGTTTATCCATTCATCCACCCACATATTCATCTATTTATTTGTTATCTATGGTTTTCAAAATACAAATTCCATTTTTTCCCATAAAGCTTTTCTTTATACCCCATAGACCAGCTAATTTTAATTTCCATACTTCTCCCTTTCTCTCATAGCATTCATTACTTCATATCTTATATTTTAAATATTTGAACTTTGTAAAAAAATTTTTACATGAAGTTTTATCACTTTTTTTTCTGTTCTAAGTCTGTTGAGGACAAAATTCTGAATGTCTAGTAGTCTGTCTCAGCCAAAAGGTACACAGAAAGAATAAATATGATACCATGTCAGATATGTAAATGCTGGATCATATGTAAGTATATAATTTCATAAGAACTGTTTTCACATCTTCCTATACCTGCTTCAATAGTCATATTACAGTGATAGAAATTTTCCACTCATGACATTACATTAGTACAAAGGCCAGACAGGAACAATGAAGACAGAAAACAGAGACTAAAAAATAATTTCAGTTTAATGTATGGTGTCAAATTTGACTAAACTATCTTAATTTAGATGAAAGTTTTGTTTTGAAATAACTACTTTTTAAAACAACTACAACTACAGGGAGAGAAAAGAAAACTCACAGGCAATAAGAAAACATTTGCTAGAAATGTTAACATACTTGATACTTTTTGAAGGTGAGAAAATAAATATAAATTTATATTATGAGAATTACCAGGTGACTAAACTATGATCTTCTTCCTTAACCAGGAAGGGACTGAGGTATTCATTGAAATACACATATAACTCTAATTCACAGAACACCATTATCTTTTTCTATGCATCAGAAATACCTGTGCTTTGATAAACTCTCAGAAGATTAAAGAAGAGATATGCACTCACAGTAAACCAAAATGGTGGTGGTGGTGGTGGCTTTTCTTGTTTTTGTTTGCTATTGAGTTGACAGAGTAGAACTGCTCCATATTGTTATTGTCATTGTTCATTGTTAAGTCAACTTTCTACTCATAGTGACCCATTTGTCAGAGTTGAATTGCTCCACAGAGTTTTCTAGGCTATAATCTTTATAGAAGCGTATCTCTAGATCTTTCTCCCATGGAGCTGCTAAGTGGATTCAAACTACCAACCCTTTTAGTCAACTGACGAGTGCTTAACTGTTGTGCCACCAGGGCTACTAAACTTACCTCTAACAAGAGTTGAAGCATAAATTTATGTTGCTTAAAAGTTGATAATCCTCTCTTAGACATGCATGAATATTTTTATTTCTAAATATGATCTTTTTACCTTCAAATTTTAGAGAAAAAAAAGAAGGGAATGGTTCAGTATAGACATGACACAATTAAAGCAAGTAACAATAAGTAATTAAGTTGTATGAATTGATTCTCTTATTTACTTTTACACCAAGTTTCAATTTTGTATTTAAATCTGCCACTTACTCAATGTAAGCTCATCAGCAATTTAATAATTCCCGTATTCTCAGTTCCCTTATCTGTAAATGGGGATAATATAACATATACCCCGTGGAGTCACTGTATGAGTTGATTTAGTTGATTTATATTTTGTACTTGGAAGAATAATTACTAAATAGAAAGAATAGGCCTGTGTTATCTATTATTGTTGATATTGTTGCTATTGTTATTTCAACATCACTCTACTCTCAGAGTCATTAAGACCACTCTGTTCAAAAGTCCTGTAGACATTTGACTCTTCCAGCCTGGAGATACTAAGCAGGATGACCCCAAGTCTTGACATAACATACCAGAGTTAAGATTGATATCCAGACTTTCAGTTAACCCATCATAGGGAGTGTATACTACTGGAGATCCATTATCACTACATAGCAGGATATGAAGATGATCTCTTCCTACACCCAGACTCCTTCCTGTAACCTAGTTTACCAAATTACCATATTTAAATTCTATGACTCTAAGTTTTTCCAATTGTTATAACAGGATTAATAATAGTTATCAGTTGAGATTATTATGAGGATAAAATGAAAATAAATATTTGCAGTGCTTGACATATGGATATTGGCTAAAATATTCATTCTTTCTTCCTGTCTTTATCATATTGGATTTATTATTGTCCAATGGTGTGTTTTACTATTTTGATGCGTCTTCATTCTTCTAATATTTCCCAGTCATATTGTTCTCACAGTTCTAAAACAGTACATGACGATGAAAGTTTACCTACTTTGAGATGTCAGAGCATGCCTAATAGAGCTACTGATAGCCTTAGTCAAGAGAACGGGAACACTTTGTATTTTTAAAAATTGCTCTGGCCAAATAGGAAAAAAAAATTATGTAAGAAGATGGTAACAATAGATATATTACAAGGCTGAGTTGGACATCTGTTGTTTACATCCAGTGCAGTAAAGGGTTAATTCAGCAGGCCTGGGTTGTAAAAACCCTGTACATTCCACAGGTCCTTAGGAGTGGCCCTTGGGAGAAAACTTTGAAATCCTTGGAGCAAAAGTATTTTTGTATATCTGGAGCTTTGGGTCCAAGTACATCTGGCTAAAAGGACAATCATAAGGCACACCTCTCTCCGGCTACAGGTCTATATCTATTCCAAGATAGGCCATACAGAGAACTAGAAGCATGGGAGGAGTTTGGAATTGAATCGTCTCACAGTAGAAGTCTAGAGAAATGGTCTCCAAATCTTTCTGCTACACTAATTTCTGTCATCTCTAGACCCTGATTTTTCAGTTTCTTTCACTTGAGCTAACCTTGTGTATATTTCAGTATTTTTTTGTGTGTGTGCAGTGTCGTCGTTTGCTTTCATAAATTAATATATTCAAAACCAGTTTTGCTCATTTGCTAAAGTCAGCAGTTGTAATTCAGTTCCTTGATGATGGAGTCTTACATATGATCATGGCAATGTAAAAGTGAAAATACAAAACATAAAGGTCTGTTTAAATATAAAGACGATAGCATTGGCGGGCCTTGGTAATTGATTTGATTTGGGTAGTGAGAAAACATAAAGGGTGGAGAAAGCTATACAGGTTTTTGCCTGTACTCAGAATTGTGCAATATGTTCCATCTCACTTAAAATAATGGAATGATAATACTGAGAAATATGAAGTCAAGTAAAACATTGAAAAGATGAACTTAAGTAAAATCATGATTGTAGGAGACTATCGAAGTGTAATTAATGCTTTCCATCACCATCACTGTATGCTAAGAACTATCGTAGAGTACTGTATCATTATTAGTCATAGAGACCTAAAACTGCAGTACAGAAAAACATTTTTTTTTTTTATATTTTATTGTACTTCAGGTGAAAGCTTACAGAACAAATAGTTTCTCATGAAACAGTACTACACATGTTTTATTACATTGGTTAACAACCCCAGAACATATTAACCCTCTAAATTCTCAACCTTTTTTTTTTTTTTTTTTGGTGAAACTACACACAGCCAAAGATACACCGTTTCAAAAACTTCTACATACACAGTTCAGTGACATTGACTACACTCTTCCAATTGTGCTGTTATTCTCACTTAAGATGAAGGCTTACAGAACAAAATAGTTTCTCATTTAACAGTTACTACAAATGTTGCCCTATGACAATGGTTAACAATCTCACAACACATCAACAATATCCTAACTCAATCTTGTGTTCCCTATCACCAGCTTCCGGGTCCCCTTCTACCTTCTGGCCCTTGTCACTGGACTCCTGTACCTCGTTAGTCTCATTTGGTTTTATGGGGCTGTCCACTCAGAGGCTGAACAGTGAAACTTGGAGGTGACTTCACCACTGAGCTAAAAGGGTGTCTGGGGGCCATACTCTCGAGGTTTCTCCAGTCTCCTTTAGGCCAGTAAATCTGGTCTTTTTTTTGTCTGAGTTAGAATTATGCTTTACATCCTTCTCCAGCTCTGTCCAGAACCCTCTGTTGTGATCCTGGTCAGAGCAGTCAGTGGTGGTAGCCGGGCACCATCTAGCTGTACTGAACTCAGTCTGGTGGAGGCCTTGGTAGCTGTGGACAATTAGTCCTTTGGACTAATCCTTTCCTTGTATCCTGTTCTCTTCATTCTCCCTTGCTCCCGAAGGGATGAGACCAGTGAAGTATCTTAGATGGCCGCTCACAGGCTTTTAAGACCCCAGCCACTACTCACCAAGGTAGAATGTAGAGCATTGTCTTTATAAGCTGCGTCATGCCAATTGAGCTAAATGTTCCCCGAGACGATGGTCCCCTAAACCCTCCGCTCAGCAACTCAGTCCCTCAGGGAATTTGGATGTGTCTATGGGGTTCCATGACCTTTCCTTGTACAGGGTGTGCTAGTTTCCCCTGTATTGTGTACTGTCTCACCCTTCACCCAAGATACCACTTATCTTTTGCTTATTTAGTATCCCCCCCACGCCCCAGCCGTAGTAACCAACAAAGATTGTTATATTTTGCGTGTGAACTTTTTCATGGGTTTTTACAATAGAGGTCTCATACAATATTTGTCCTTTTGTGATTGACTTATTTCACTCAGCATAATGTCCTCCAGTTTCATCCATGTTATGAGATGGTTCACAGATTCATTGTTGTTCTTTCTCGTTGCGTAGTACTCCATTGCGTGTATGTACCATAGTTTGTCTATCCATTCATCTGTTGATGGGCACCTAAGTTGTTTCCATCGTTTTGCTACTGTGAACAATGCTGCCATGAACACAGGTGTGCATCTGTCTATTCGAGTGATGACTCTTATTTCTCTAGGATATATTCCTAGGAGTGGGATTGCTGGATCAAATGGTATGTCTATTTCTAGCTTTCTGAGGAGGTGCCATATCATTTTCCAAAATGGTTGTATCATTTTGCATTCCTACCAGCAGTGCATAAGAGTTCTGATCTCCCCGCAGCCCCTCCAACATTTGTTATCTCCAGTGTTTTTGATTCGTGCCAGTAATGCCGGGGTGAGATGGTATCTCATTGTGGTTTTAATTTGCATTTCTCTAATGGCTAGTGATCACGAGCATTTCCTCATGTGTCTGTTAGCCATTTGAATGTCTTCTTCGGTGAACTGTCTGTTCATTTCCTTTGCTCATTTTTTAATAGGATTATTTGTCTTTTTGTTGTAGAGGTGTTGGATTTTCTTGTAGATTATGGAGATTAGACCTTTGTCTGACTAGTACTGTCCAAAAATTTTTTCCCAGTCTGTAGGTTCTCTTTTGACTCTTTTGGTGAAGTCTTTTGAAGAGCATAGGTGTTTGATTTTTTAGAAGATCCCAGTTATCTAGCTTATCTGTTGGGTTTTGTGCGCTGATGGTTATGGTTTGTATTCTGTTAATGCCAATTATTAAGGCCTGAAGTGTTGGTCCTATTTTTTCTTCTATGAACTTTATAGTTTTAGGCTTTATATTCAAGTCTTTGAACCATTTTTAAGTAGTTTTTGTATACAGTGTAAGGTATGGCTCCTGTTTCATTTTTTTTCAGATGGATATCCAGTTTTGCCAGAACCATTTGTTAAAAAGAGTGTCTTTTCCCCATTTGATGGACTTTGGGCCCTTGTCGAAGATCAGGTGACCGTAGGTGGATGGATCTGGGTTCTCAATTCTGTTCCATTGGTCATTGTATCTGTTGTTGTACCAGTACCAGGCTGTTTTGACTACTGTAGCTGTATAGTAGGTTCTGAAGTCAGGTAGTGTGAGTCCTCCCACTTTATTCTTCTTCTTCAGTAGTGACTTACTTATTTGGGGCTTCTTCCCTTTCCATATAAAGTTAATGATTAGTTTTTCGATCTCTTTGAAGAATGTTGCTGGTATTTAGATCGGGATTGCATTGTATTTCTAAATTGCTTTGGGTAGAATTGCCATTTTCACAATGTTGAGTCTGCCTATCCATGAGCATGGTATGTTTTTCCATTTATGTAGATCCCTTTGGGTTTCATACAGTAGTGTTTTATAGTTTTCTTTGTATAGGTCTTTTACATCCCTGGTCAAATTTATTCCTAACTATTTTATCTTTTTAGGGGCTATTGAAAATGGTATTGATTTCCTGATTTCCTTTTCATCGTTCTCCTTACTGATGTATAGGAATCCAACTGATTTTTGAATGTTTATCTTGTATCCTGCTACTCTGCTGAATCTTTCTATTAGTTCCAGTAGATTTCTCATGGAGTCTTTAGGGTTTTCTATGTATAGTATCATATCATCTGCAAACAGGGACAGTTTAACTTCTTCATTACCAATTTGGATGCCCTTTATTTCTTTTTCTTGCCTTATTGCTGTAGCTAGAACTTCCAGCACAATGTTAAATAGGACTGGTGATAAAGGGCATCCTTGTTTTGTTCCTGTTTTCAAGGGGAATGTTTTCAGCCTCTCTCCATTAAGAATGATTTTGGCTGTTGGTTTTGCATAGATGCCCTTTATTATGTTGAGAAATTTCCCTTCTATACCTATTTTCTTGAGAGTTTTTATCAGGAATGGGTGTTAGACTTTGTCAAATATCTTTTCTGTGTCAATTGAGATGATCATGTGATTCTTTTCTTTCCTTTTATTTATGTGGTAGATTACATTGATTGATTTTCTAATGTTGAACCATCTTTGCACACGTGGTATGAATCCTACTTGGTCGTGGTGTATTATTTTTTTGATACGATGTTGAATTCTATTGGTTAAAATTTTGTTAAGAATTTTTGCGTCTATATTCATGAAAGATATTGGTCTGTAATTTTCTTTTTTTGTGATGTCTTTGCCTGGTTTTGGTATCAGCGTTATGCCAGCTTCATAGAATGAATTTGGAAGTGTTGCTTTCTCTTCTATGCTCTGAAATAGCTTGAGTAGAACTGGTACAAGCTCTTCTGTAAATGCTTTGTAGAATTCTCCAGTGAAGCCATCTGGGCCATGGCTTTTTTTGTTTGGGAAATTTTTTATTACCTTTTAAATCTCATTTCTTGTTATGGGTCTGTTGATATTTTCAACATCACTTTGTTGTAGTTTGGGTAGGCAGTGTGTTTCAAGAAATTTTTCCATTTCCTCTAGGTTTTCAAATTTGTTGGAGTATATTTTTTCATAATATTCTGTTATAATCCTTTGTATTTCAGTTGGGTCTGTTGTAATGTCCCCCAGTTCATTTCTTATTTGGGTTATTTGTGTCCTCTCCTGTTTTTCTTTTGTCAGTCTGGCCAGTGGTTTGTCGATTTCGTTGATTCTTTCAAGGAACCAACTTTTGGTTGTGTTGATTCTTTCTATTGTTTTTCTGTTCTCTATTTCATTAATTTCTGCTCTGATCTGTACTATTTCCTTTCTTCCGGTGGTTGTGGGCTTTTTTTGCTGTTCTCTTTCTATTTGTTTGAGTTCTGTAGTTAATGTTTTGAGTTTGTCCCTTTCTTCTCTTTTGATATGTGCATCTATTGCTTGAAATTCTCCTCTGAGGACTGCCTTGCTGTGTCCCAAAGGTTTTGGTATGATGTGTTTTCATTCTCATTTGATTCTAGGAATTTTTTGATTCCTATCTCTAATTTCTTCTATTACCCACTGATGTGTAAGCAAGGTATTATTCAGCTTCCATGTGTTTGATTTTTTTCCTTGTTCTTACTAGTGTTAATTTCTACCTTGATGGCATTGTGGTCAGAGAAGATACTTTCAATTATCTAAACGTTTTGGATCTTGTTGAGGATTGCTCTGTGGCCTAAGATGTGGTCTATTCTGTAGAACGTTCCATGTGCATTGGAAAAGAATGTGTACGTTGCAGCGGTTGGATGGAGTATTCTATATATGTCTATGAGGTCAAGTTGGCTGATTGTGCCCTTTAGGTCTTCTGTATCTTTGCTGAGTTTCCTTTTAGTTGTTCTGTCCTTTACTGAGAGTGGTGTGTTGAAGTCTCCTACTATTATTGTGGAACTGTCAATTTCTCTTTTCTGTGTTGTTAGAGTTTGTTTTATGTATTTTAGAGCCCTGTCATTGGGTGCGTAGATGTTTATTATGGTTATGTCTTCATGATAGATCATCCCCTTAATCATTATATAGTATCCTTCTTTGTCCTTTATGGTAGAATTCATTTTAAAGTCTATTTTATCTGAGATTAGAATTGCCACTCCTGCTCTTTTTTGGTAGTTGTTAACTTGATAATTTTTTTCCAAGCTTTGACTTTTGATAAATTCACATCTTTGTTTCTAAGGTGTGTCTCTTGTAGACAGCATATTGATGGATCCTGTTTTCTTAGGCATTCTGTGACTATCTCTCTATGGGTGCACTGAGTCCATTTACATTCATTGTAATTATTGATAGATGTGAGTTTGTTGCTGTCATTTTGTAGTGCTTTTTTTTGTGGTGCTGATGTTTTCTTTGTTCTTCTTACTCTCTTGTGCTGAGTTACTTTTGTTTGTGGATTTTGTGTTCATTTCTTTTGTTTTTGTATGTTTTGTTTTTGCTGAGACTTTATGTTTTTCGTCTTTATTTTTATGAGTTAGTTTGTTAACTTTCTTTGGGTTACCATGAATTTTACCCTTATGTTTCTAAGTTTGAAGCAGTCTACCATTACTTGGTATCGCCTTGCCTTCCTCTCCATTAGAAGGTTCTATACCTATGCCGTTTGTTCCCTCTTTCATTGTTGTGATGTTGTTGTCATCCATCGATTGACTTCTCTGATTCCCTGTTGTATTTCTTTTGGTTATGTATAGTCCTTGAGAGTTCATTTCCTAGGTTGGTATATGGCTCGTATGATCCTGCATCCTAGGTTCTGCCTGAGGGCTGAAAGTGTTTGTCCTCAGATTGAAGAACTCCCTTTAATAATTCTTGTAAGTTTGGTTTGACTTTTACATATTCCCTTAGTTTCTGTTTATCTGGAAATGACCTAATTTCACCATCAAATTTAGATGAGAGTTTTGCAGGATATATTATTCTTGGCTGACAATTTTTTTCTTTCAAGATTTTATATATGTCATCCCACTGCCTTCTTGCCTGCATGGTTTCTGCCGAATAAGCTGAGCTTAGTCTTATTATTTCTCTTCTGTATGTGACTTCTTGTTTTTCACAAGCTGCTCTCAGGATTCTTTGTTTGTCTTTAGTTGGCGAGTGTGAATATGATATGTCTTGGTGATTTTCTTTTGGGGTCTCTTCTATATGGGGTTTGTTGATCTTCTTGGATGGCCAGCTTTTCATCTTTCATGATACTGGGGAGGTTTTCTGTCAGCAGATCCTCAATGATCCTCTCTGTGTTTTCTGTTTTCTCCCCCTGTTCTGGAATGCCAATCACTCATAAATTTTTGCTTTTAATTGTGTCCCACATAACTCTCAGGGTCTCTTCATTTTTCTTTGTTCCTTTTTCTGAATTTTCCTGAAACAGGGTTGTATCCAAGTGTTTGTCTTCAGTTCCACTGATCCTGTCTTCCATGGTTTCAAATCTGCTTCTCAGCCCTTCTATGACATCATCCATTTCTGAAATCTTATTGTTTATCTTTTGGATTTCTAATTGTTGTTTTTGTATAATTTCTAGTTGTGAATTTATTTTGCCATTTTGTTCCTGCATCATCTTCCTGAATTCTTCCATTTTTTTGTCTGTATTTTCCATGAATTTGTCTATTTTTTTCTCATGTTTGTCAGCTTTTTGCCTCAGTTCTTGGAAAATTCCAAGTATTAGAGATTTAAATTCCTTATCAGGTACTTCTAGTGCATTTTCTTCCACAGGAAAGTCATCTCATGTTTGAATTTGGATGCCTACTGGAACCATCCTGTCCTGTTTTTTAAATGTTTAGATATTGTTTGCTGTTTTCGGGGCATTGAGTAGCTATTTCTCTCGATTATTGATTGTAGATTTGTTTGTTTCGTCCTTTTTTTAAAAAAAAAAGAAAAAAATTTGAGTATGTCTGAGCAGGCGGACTGCGTGCTCTTTTTGTGTTCTCATCTGTGTGCTCAATACTTTTCACCTCCTTCTCCAACTGGCAGGTTCAGTCACTGAGATGTGGTATGGCAGGGCAGGTCTAGCTGAAGAGGAGCCACTAGGACGGGTTGTTTGTGGCACTCACTACAGCCAGCAGGGTGGGTCGGTAATCAGTGCTGGGCAGGTTCCATTAGGCCGTACTGCACTGCTTGGTGGTGTGATGTCAAGCGCACGGTTCAGGTAGGCAGGATGCAGCGAGGAGATGGTTATGTGTGGAGCTAAGCTGGATATGGGAGAGAGGAGAGAAGAACAGGAGCCAAAAAACATACAAACAAACAAAAAAGAATGCTAGGGGAGCTTGCCGTTGGACTGGAGAGATGAGGGACTACGAAATGGAGAAAAACAGAAGGGGGAAGAGGAAGAAAAGAATGAACAAATAAAAATCAGAGAGGTAAAGAACCGCAAAGTTCCCAGGGATCCCACCGATGCAGCTATGAGGTCTGGGGAAGTCGCTCTCAGGTGTTGCAGCACAGCCTGGCCAGAAGGCGCAGAGGCATACAACTCCTGGTATTCAGGGATCAGAAAGAGAAGGAAGACATAGAGAGATGAGAAACTGAGCAATGAAGAAAGACAAAAGGGAAAAAGAGGGAAAACAAAACAAAACAAATAAAAAAAAAAAAACATAAAAAGAAATGTTCTCAGGGATCCCTCTGCACATCTGTGGAAGCTGAAGCGGAGTCTCCCTGGTACATGGCTCCCGCCTGGCCATAAGCGGCTCCCAACTCAAGAAAAAGAAAGGAAAACAGACAAACACTTCAAAACGAAGAAAAGCCCCAGGATCCCACCAGCGTGGTAGCCCAGACCAAGAAGTAGCTACACACTTGAATAGAGCTCTGCAGCCCCTCAGGAAAAAGCAAAGATGGCGCACAGAGCCAGGCAATCGAACGAAACAAGGGGGAGGCAGCGAGAGGCAAGCAAGAAATCCAAAGAAGCAAAAAAAAAAAAAAAAAAAAAAAGCAACAGCAGCAGCCAACAAATGGCACTCAGAGAGCCAGCCAGTGCAGGCTGGTGTTTCTGGACAAGAGACTGTGTCCATGAAGCAGAGGAGGGCAAGTGTGGGTGAAGAAGGGTGGAGAGTGGGAAAGCGTATATCACAAATTGCCGGTGCTCTGGAACCCCTCAGGAAGAAGCAGAGATGGCGCATGGAGCAAGGCATTAGAGTGAAAGGAGGGGGAGGTGGCGAGAGGCAAGTGAGAAATCAAAAGAAGCAGGAAAAAAAAGCAACACTAGCAGCCAACAAATGGCACCCAGAGAGCTGCCCGCTTGGGTGTGTGGAATCCAAGCAGCTGGCGCCTCCTGGTCAAGAGACCATGGCCACAGGAAGCAGAGGAACAAATAAACAAAAGCCCCAGGATCCCACCAGCACAGAAGCCCAGACCTGGAAGCAGCTGCACACTCAAATGGAGCCCCGCAGCCCCTCAGGAAGAAGCAAAGATGGCTCTCAGAGCCAGGCACCCGAGCAAAAGGAGGGGGGAGGCGGCGAGAGGCAAGTGAGAAATCAAAAGAAGCAGGAAAACAAAAATGCAACACTAGCAGCCAACAAATGACACCCAGAGAGCCGTCCGCTTGGGTGTGTGGAATCCAAGCAGCCGGCGCTTCCCAGTCAAGAGACTGTGGTCACGGGAAGCAGAGGAGCCTGAGCCGGGGCAAAGAGGGGTGGGAGGTGGGAAAGCGCACACCGCAAATTACTGGCTGTTTTGTCTCCCACTGGACGCTCCGTGAGGCTGCTTTCTCATACCCGTTTGCTGGTCTCCGATAGGAGTCCAAGATGGTGGATCCACGCTTCGTTAGCTGGTAGGAGACCTCTGCATGAATATCTCCTCGCTCTCCATTCTGTTTCAGTATTCTCACTCCATTTGGTGCTTGGCTGAGTTCTTTATCTCTTTATTTGATGTTCTAGGGTTTCAGGTATGTTGCATTCTCTGTTTGGCTTAGTTTTTCAGATCGTTGCTGTGGAGGGACGGCGTGGTGTTTCTGCCTAGAGCGCCATCTTGCCAGAACCAGAAAAACATTTTTGAGAAAAATAAAGAAAAAAGTAAATGCTGATATTAATATATTGTAACCAAAATAAACTTTGCAGTTGCATTTTAAATTGTTTTTTTTTAAACAGCTTTATTGAGATATTATTAACTTATGCAATTCACTCATTTAAAGTATATAATTAGTTACTATTTTAGTATGTTGAAATAGTTGTAGAAACATCAATACAATCAATTTAGAACTTTACTACCACCTCAAATAGGTTATGCATACCCATTAGAAGTAATTCCTATCTCCCTCCAATTCCCACAGCCCTAGGTAGCCACTAATCTACACTTTTATCTATATATTTGTCAATTTTGAGTATTTTACGTAAATGAAATCACACAATACTTGATCTTTTGTGATTGGCTTCTTTCATTTAGCATAATATTTTAAAGTTCATCTACGTTTTAGCTTGTATCTGTGTTTTACCCTGTTAAATTGCAGAATAATATTCCATTTTATGGATATATTGCATACCACTTATCCATTCATTAGCTGATGATCATTTGACTTATTTCCCTTATTTGGATATTATGAATACTCCTACTGTGAATTTGTGTACAAGCTTTTGTGTGGACATATGTTTTCACTTCTCTTGGTATATTCATAGGAGTGTAATTGATAAGTCATGTGGTAACTCTGTATTTAACATTTTGAGGAACTGCCAAACCATTTTCCAAAGCACCTGTATCATTTGACATTCCCATTCCACCCGCAATGCATGAGTGTTCCAATTTCACTATATCCTCATCAACACTTATCACTACTTGTGTTTTTGACTTAGCCATTCTAGTGGATGTGAAGTGGTATCACACTTTTAATTTCGTTTACATTTCCATAATGAGTAAGGATGTTGAACCTAGTTTTCTATGTTTACTGTCCATTTACATATCTTCTTTGGAGAAATATTTATTCATATCATTATTCATTTTTATATTTGGTTATCTTTCTTTTTACTATTGAGTTTTAAGTGTTCTTTATACATTATGGATACAAAACCATTATGAGATATATGATTTGAAGATGTTTTCTTCCATATTGTTGGTTATTTATTATTATTTTTTTTTATTGATGGTGTGCTTTACAGCACAAAAAAATTGTATTTGGACAAGTTTAATTTATTCATTTTTTCTTTTGTCATTATAAAATGTTAGTATGAATATAAGGTTTTGTCTAACTCAAGGTCACAAAGATTTACTCATGTTTTTTTTAAGAATTTACAGTTTTAGATCTTTATCTGAGGTGTATGATCCTTTTTGAGTTAATTTTTGTGTATGATTTGAGGTACAGGTCCATCTTCACTCTTTTGCATATGGCTATTTAGTTGACACCACCTTGCTTGCCAAAAGTGAAGAAGACTTGTTACACTTCTTATAAAGATCAAAGACTACAGCCTTCAGTGTGGATTACACCTCAACATAAAGAAAGCAAAAATCCTCACAACTGGACCAGTAAGCAACAAGATGATAAAAGGAGAATATATTGAAGCTGTAAAGGATTCCATTTTACTAGGATCCACAATCAACACCCATGGAAGCAGCAGTCAAGAAATCAAATGACATATTGCATTGGATGAATCTGCTGCAAAAGACCTCTTTAAAGTGTTCAAAAGCAAAGATATCACTTTGAGGACTAAGGTGAGCCTGACTCAAGCCATGATATTTTGAATTGCCTCATATGTATGCAAAAGATGGGCAATGAATAACGAAGACTAAAGAAGAATTTACACATTTGAATTATGGTGTTGACAAAGATATTGAATATACCATGGACTA
The DNA here is from genome assembly GCA_030035585.1 of Dugong dugon. NCBI lineage: Eukaryota > Metazoa > Chordata > Mammalia > Sirenia > Dugongidae > Dugong > Dugong dugon. Next base: position 33,520,233 of record CM057460.1, on the reverse strand, counting down.
CCAGGAGAATCATCCAATTTGTCTTTAAAGAAGTACAGCCAAATGCTCCTTAAAAGCGAGGATTGTGAGACTTCGTCTCACGTACTTTGTACACGTTATCAGGAGGGACCAATCCCTGGAGAGGAACGTCATAGTTGGTAAACTAGAGGGTCAGTGAAAGAGAAGAAGACCCTCAACAAGATGGAATGACACAGTGGCTACAACAATGGGCTTAAGGATGGCCACGATTGTGAGGGTGTTGTGGGACCAGAGGACATTTCATTCTGTTGTACAGAGGGTCACTGTGAGTCAGAACCTACTCAAAGGCACCTAATAACAACAATAATCCAGTTGCCACTGAACCATTTGTTGAAAAAAGTGTTCTTTCCCCATTGAATTGAATTGGATCCTTTGTTGGAAATCAATTGACCATAAATGTAAGAGTTTATTTTTAGACTCTCAATTCTATTACATTGATCTATGTGACTATCCTTATGCCAGTGCTACACTATCTTGATTACTGTAGCTTGTGGAAAGTTTTCAAATCATGTACTGTGAGTCCTCCAAATTTATCTTCTTTTTAAGTACTTTTTTATCTATTATTGGTTTTTTCCATATCCTTATGAATTTTCAGATCATCTTCTCAATTTCTGTAAATAAGACAGTTGGAAATTAGAATTTTGGTAAGGATTGTATTCAATGTATAGATCAATTTAGAGAACATTTGGTGTCAAGTTGTGTTGAAGAGCTCAACACAATCTCAAACATTAGTAGACCTTCTGGTAAGAAATAAGAACACTTTACAAAATGGAATGTGAATAAAATAAGCAATTAAATTAACCCTGCTGTTGTAAGGGTGTGCCATAACTTCAGTTCCGACAAAGCAGATATACAAGCAGAGATTCCATGCTCAGTAAAGTTTTTTTTTAGGGCAGAATCTTGTTCCTGTCTACCTGCTGGCATTTGGAAGACAGTCGATTTTATCACCGTAAATAAGAAAGGTCAGTAAGACTTTGATTGCTTTCACTGTGATTCATATGTTACCCAGAAAAGTCTGGCTTCCTGGACTCTTTCTTAAGAAATCCAAGTATTTCAATAATATGTTTCTAAACACAGTTTACTGTTTTATACTGTAACCCTATTTTAACCCTAGAAAATACTCCCAGAGATTTTCCTATTACATTGCTATTTAGTGTTTAGTGCCATTCATTTCAGTAATTTTTTTATTATTATATGATTTTTACAAAATATTATCTTGGCTTTTGGACATTCTGTATTCTTTGCCTCTTGAAGATGAGGACTTTTTTTCTGACTCATTGTTTTCTCAGCTTTGCTTCCTTAAGCACTGCACTTAAAATAGTCACCAGCTGAGAAAATTTTGATTCTGAGTCTGAAATTAAAATCCTTCATATCACATGTTAAAGTTTTGGAATCATTATAGTTTTAAACACCATCATTTAGATATCTATCATTAAAAATGTCATGCCCATACATATTACAAAGTTACTTTAAAATGAATGTACCATATCATGCAAGAAATAATATATTAAAAAACTGACGTTCTTCATACACACATACTTTTTTTCTGTTCATAACTATTAACCAGATCCCACAATACAAGTAAATTAGACTCTTTCTGCATAGATACATTTATGATGAGAGAGCCAAAATAAAACAATAAAATTTTTTTTCCTTTTATCTTTAGGAGAATTAGTGTTTTTTCACTATGCAGAATGGTAATTATGTACTAGGTTAAAGGGTACTATTTCTCAGAATGGATAAAATTGATTCACTGTATCAATAGCTACCCTGAAGGGGCCATGAATGTACTGATTTAACCATTAAGAAGACCGCAATGTAAATGGAATTTTAACACCATCAGGCTAAAGTGAGTGCACTGTCATTACCCCAGACCTATCTGTCTTTTTCCACCAGCTAACCAAGAGTATCAAATGGGAATATAATAGAAATCACAACACTTGTAGTACAGTATAAGAGCAAAGGTGTTGGAGTCTGTCTTAGGCTGGGTTCTCTAGAAAAACAAAACCAGTAAAGGGTATAAATATATGGAGAGAGATATTTATATAAAAAAAAAAAAAAAAAAAACAGCTCACAAGATTGTAGAGGCTGGAAGGTCCCAAGTCCCTGGATTAGGACAGAGGCTTCTCCTAATCCATGTAACTGTGGGGGCTGGTGAACTCAAGATCAGCAGGTCAGACAGCAGACGGTCTATGAATGTCCATGAATCCCAAGATTGGCAGGTAAGACTGCAAGGCTTCTCCTCAGCTGCAGGGGCTGGCAAACCCAAGATTACAGGTTGGAGAGTAGGGCTCTGCTCACAGTCTGTGAAGGTCCATGAATCCCAAGATCGGCAGATGAGCTGATAGCTCAAGTCACAAGAACCAGAGGTCAGATGAACAAGAAGCAGTTGCAGTATCCAGAGCAAGCAAAAAGCCAGAATGTCTGCTTATATTTGGATGTAGGCCACACTCCCAAGGAAACTCCCTTTCAACAGATTTGCTACTCACAGAAGACTCAATCATGGGAGTGATCACATATAAACACTGAGAATCATGGCCCATGCAAGTTGGCACACAATCTTAACAATCATAGTCAACCTCTTGTCAACTTGGCACATGTACACATCTCCTTAAACCATACATAACCTCTAAATAAAGACAATTATAAAGTCATGCTTGTGCCTAACAACAACAACTGCATGGATTAGCTGTGGAACTTGAACATGTTATTTAATGCTTCTGGTCTCCAGCTTCTTCTTCTGTAAAATTAAAACAGTTCTTGTATCTGCTTCCTAGAGTCGTGGATTAGATATTAGGGGATATTGCATGCAATATTATCTGATATCTTATAAATGTTAACATAGTAGTTATTATTTTTACTATTATTAACCATGGTGGTTGTATACAATTAAGATATATTTAAGAAGGGAAATGTAGAGTGTTTAGCTTAAAATATATTTGACATTACTATATAAAATAGATGATTTTCATGGTGGGCAAGTGTGCAGGTATGATCATTTCCATGGAGACGGTGGTCTGTGAAGGTTAGGGTGTCAAGGTTGTATGGCAAAGTGTAGAGGTGGAATAACATACTAAAAAAACACTGGAAGAGTAATAATTAATTGATTACAAGTTTGAGCTAATAGTAAGACTGATAAATTCTTGGTCAAATTATCCTAAACAGCAGTTAAACATGAACAAGATTTCCTTAAAAAATGAATGGGCTTAGCTCATTGGTTTCATATTATTTGGAAAAATAAAAACAAAAAACCAACATGTAGAGGGCATTAGATGAGGATCTTAGACAAACGATTATATTCACCTAAAATCAAAGAAAACATAAAAAGAAGATAGGAAGGACTTGGATTCATCAAACATGGCACACAGAAAGAAAAAGAAAACAAAACAAAAGCCACAAGGTCTGACTCATCAGACACCCACATGGGCTTATTTGAAAAGAATGTGGAAATGAGACAAATACAGGAAATACAAAAGACATATTAATATCTCATAAAACAAGATGAAGGAGAAAGGTATATTTTTGTTACCATTAAAGTGTAGTAAACTTCTCAACACTGAAAGAATAAAAAATAAATAATTAAGAGAAAGACTATTTCACTGAAATCAGAGTGTTCCCCCCAAGTACTTTAGGGGTGCATGCTATGCATAGGTAAATGGCAACTTATGCCCAAATATCTACAAAAAGTGATTCGTCCGTTGACATAAATGTAGCAATAATGAAGTAACAACCGTCCTTAAGAAATAGAATTTGTTATCTCATCCCCCAGTCACCCAGAATAAAAGATGACATAAAACACAAATACATACAACTACAGAAGCATAGACCAATGGAACAGAGTTGAGAACCCAGGCATAAATCCATTCACCTATGGTCAGCTTACCTTTGACAAAGGCCCAAAGCCCATTAAAAGGGGGAAAAGACAGTCTCTTTAACAAATGGTGTTGGCAAAACTGGATATCCACCTGCAAAAAAAAAAGAAATAAGACCCATACCTCACACCATACATGAAAACTAATTCAAAATGGATCAAAGACCTAAGTATAAAATGTAAAGATCATGGATAAAAAAATAGGGACAGCACTAGGGTCCACAATATAGTGTATAAATAGGATACAAACCATAACTGGCAATGCACAAGCACCGGAAGATAAACTAGATAACTAAACACATGCTCATCAAAAGGCTTCACCAAAAGAGTAAAAAGAGAACCTACAGACTGAGAAAAAAAAACATTTTGGCTACAACATATCTGACAAAGGTTTAATCTACAAAATACTGCAACATCTCAACAACAAAAAAACAAATAGTCCAGTTAAATAAATGGGCAAAGGATATGAATGGACACTTCACCAAAGAAGACATTCAGGCAGCTAACAGACATATGACGAAATGCTCATGATCATTAGCCATTGGAGAAATGCAAATCAAAAATACATTGAGATATCTTCTATCTTAGTTATTCTAGTGCTGCTATAATAGAAATACCACTTGACTTTAACATAGGGAAATGTATTCTCTCACAGTCTAGGAGGTTAGTTGTCTAAATCCAGGGTGCCAGCTCCAGGGGAAGGCTTTCTCTCTCTGTAGGCTCTAGGGGAAGGCCATTGTCATCAATCTTCCCCAGTCGAGGATCTTCTCAGCACAGGGACCCCAAGTCCAAAGGACAAGCTATTCTCTTGGCTCTTATATCTTTGTGGTATGAGGTCCCCTGTCTCTCTGCTTGCCTCTCTCTTTTATATCTCAAAAGAGATTGACTCAAGATACAAACCTAATCTTGTAGATTGAGTCCTACCTCATTAGCATAACTGCCTCTAATCCTGCCTCATTAACATCAGAGAGGTAGGATTTACAACACACAGCAAAATAACATCAGATGACAAAATGGTGGACAGTCATACAATTCTGGGAATCCTGGCCTAGTCAATTTGACACACATTTTGGGGGGGCACAATTCAATCCATAACACCATCTCACCCTTACCTTACTGCCATTGATCAAAAAAAAAGAGAAAACAAGTGTTGGAGAGGTTGTGGGAATTGGAATTCTTATGCCCTTGCTTGTGGAAATGTAACCACTATGGAAAACAATATGGCACGTCTTTAAAAAGCAAGAAATAGAAATATCATCTAGCAATGCCACTCCTAGGAATATATCCTAGAGAAATAAGAGTAGTCACACGAATAGACATGTGCACACCCATGTTCATTGCAGCATTATTCACAATAGAAAAAAGATGGAAAAAATGTAAGTGACCATCAACAGATTAGTGAATAAACAAATTATGATATATACACCCAATGGAATACTACACAATAGTGAAGAACGATGATGAATCTTTGAAATATCTCACAACGTGGATGAATCTGGAGGGCATTATACTGAGGGCAATAAGCCAATCACAAAAGGACAAATACTACATGAGACCACTATTATGAAAACTCAAGAAAATGTTTACACACAGGAAGAATCAATGTTTGATGGTTATGAGAGTGTGGAGGTGTGGGGAAAGGAAATCATTAATAAATGGTAGATAAGTGTTAACTTTGGTGAAGGGAAAGACAGTGCACAATATAGGGGAAGTCAGCACAACCTGACCAAGGCAAAGTCATAGAAGCTTCATAGACACATTCATTCACTCTGAGGAATGGAGTTACTGGGGCTGAGGGCTAGGAACCATAGTCACAGAGGTCATCTAGATCAATTGACAAAACAAAATTCTTAAGGAAAATATTCTACATTCAACTCTGGTGGGCAGTGTCTGGGGTATTAAAAGCTTGCAAGCAGCCATCTAAGATACATCCACTGGTCCCATCCAGTCCGGAGCAAAGGAGAATGAAGAAAATCAAAGACACAAGGGAAATATTAGTCCAAAGGGCTAATGGACCACAAGTACTACAGCCTCCCCCAGCCTGAGCTCAGAAGACCTAGATAGTGGCCAGCAGCCACCACCAACTGCTCAGACAGGGATCACAATAGAGGGTCCCGGACAGAGCAGGAGAAAAAGTAGAACAAAATTCAAATTCACAAAAAATAGGCCAGACTTACTGGTCTGACAGAAACTTGAAGAACCCCCCAGACTATGGCCCTGGCCACCATTTTAACTTAGAACTGAAGTCACTCCTGAAGTTCACCCTTTAGTCAAAGATCAGATAGGTCTATAAAACAAGCAATAACACAAGTGAGGAACGTGCTTCTTAGTTCAATCATGTATATGAGACCAAAAGAGCAACACCTGCCCAAAAGCAATGACAAGAAGCCAGGAAGGGACAGGGAAAATGGATAGATGGAAAGGGGTAATTGAAGTGTGGAAGGTGAGAGTGTTGACACGTTGTATGGATTGTAACCAATGTCACAAAACAATTTGTGTATAAATTGTTGAATGAAAAACTAATTTGCTCTGTAAAGTTTCACCTAAATCACACACCTAAATACACACACACACACACACACACACACACACAAACACAACTACAGATGTTTAAAAGAGAAGAAGGAGGAGGAGGAGAGGGAGGAGGAGAAGGAGAATGAGTTGGGGTAGGAATAGGAAAAGTAGAAGGAGAAGGAGAAGAGAAAATCATGTGAGCTTATCGGGAATAAAAACATAGAAAGAAGGTGAAGTTATAAGGATGACTGTGGAGAAAGCAAGAAATTTTTTTTTTTTTAAAGAGTTATGTATAGGATATTGTCTTAGTTATCTAGTGCTGCTACAACAGAAATACCACAAGTGGATGGTTTTAACGAAGAGAAGTTTATTTCCTCACAGTCAAAGTAGACTAAAAGTCCAAATTCAGGGTGTCAGCTCCAGGGGAAGTCTTTCTCTGTTGGCCTTCTCATCAATGTTCCCCAGGACTAAGAGCTTCTCGGCGCAGGGACCCCGGTCCAAAGGACACGCTCTGCTCCCGGCACTGCTTTCTTGATGGTATGAGGTCCCCCTGTCTCACTGTTCACTTCTGTCTTTATATCTCAAGAGACTGCCTCAGAACACAATCCAGTCTTGTAGATCAGGTCCCGCCTTACTAACACAACTCCCACCCATCCTTCCTCATTAACATCATAGAGGCAGGTTTACAACATACAGGAAAATCACACAGTACCAGGAATCGTGGCCTAGCCAAATTGATACACACATTTTTGGGGGGACACAATTCAAACCATGACAGATACTCTGATCACAAGAAATGGAAGCTATTTTACCTGACAAGTCCACATTGTTTCAGTACCACATTAAGACCTACAATGTTAATTAGGTCATCAAACGAGTTTTGAAAACAAAGCACCTTAATAGGTGATGGTTTTTTACTTGGTTTGTATGTTGACACAAGCTATTGTACCAGACTCCCATGTCTATGGTTCATTCAGAAACTTGATGAAACTGGAAGTTTCTGGAAATCTAGGATAATATCTTTACAGTGGCAGTTAAACTAACCCTGTTATTGAACTTTGACTATAAACAAAGCACTCTGTTATGTCCACTTGTAAATATATATATATATATGTATATGCATATGTGTATATATGTGTATATACACACACACATATATATACACATATATGTATACACACATATATGTATACATACACACACACACATATATATGAGTAATAATCAATGCTGAACTTAAAAAGATGTTTACTTAGCTATAGAATGTCATAAAAACCAAGTCTATAGCAAGCATATTGCAAGATCTGAAGGAAAAATAGGCACTGGGAACTTACACAAGATTTATAAGCTGGTCACTTAAAAGAGAATTCTCAATTTCTCACTAAAATATATGGAAAGGGGTCTTCTGCTTTCAGACAGAATACACTAGATTTTAGAAGGCAGCACTTGGTCTGCAACAGCTAAAACATAATAGATAAATTGAAAAAGTATTTTTTAAAGACAAACAATTTATAAAGCAGCAAGTACATGATAAACTGGCATTGCAAGGAGGGATATCCTTTCCGGATGAATTGAGGATCACTAGCTCTTCTGTTTGGAGTGAGTATATTTTACTTGCAGTTGGTATGTTTTATTGCAGTAGGCACTTGCCAATTCTGCTCATAAACTGAGGATCTCAGGCTAGGCTCCAGCAGTTAGATTTTGCTGTGAAAAAGAAAATTTAGAGACATTTAGAAATAATAAGACCACTTTTAAAGATAGTGTTCCCTATGGGACATTTGCTGATTTTTGGAGGTTGTAGGTGTAAGCATAAGCTTACAGAAGATGATATGAAAAATTTGTTAGTCTCAAAGTCAGTAGAACATCAAATCCTTATGTAGGCAGTCAGTCTGTATCACATACATACCTTTCATGAAATTTGCCAGAGTGAAGCTTTGTGGAATGAGGGACCTATGAGTAAAACTCAAAGACTTCTTAGGGCAGAACTAAATCCTTTGCAATATTTCAGGCCTGAAAAAATAGATCACTGCCCTGTGGTTGATCAGAGGCCTGAGAGGGCCATTCCAGAATAAACAAGATGACCCTCTCATATTTTTCTTCCCTGTTTTTAAGAGAAGAAGTGTGTAACATTTTCCATTAAAAAGTGTAATCATGATGCTTTATATTTCTTTTATACAAATTACCTAGCATATGAGGTGTGTAAAAAGGCAGAAAAGTGTGACTAATAATCAAGAAAAATGTGTAGAATAAAATTAAGAGATAACCCAGATATTGTAATTTGCATAAAGGGATTTACAATAACTATGGTAAAATGAATAAAGAGATGAAAATTTTTGACAAAGAATTAAAATCTAATAAAAAGATTAATATGATTATTCAAAAACTAAATATAAACTATCTGGAGTTAAGAAATAATTGCACACAATGGAGTATTATGCAATGATAAAGAACAATGATGAATCTGTGAAGCATCTCATAACGTGGATGAAACTGGAGGGCATTATGCTGTGTGAAATAAGTGAATCACAAAAGAACAAATATTGTGTGAGATCGCTGCTGTAAAAACTCATGTAAAAGTTTACACACAAAAAGAAACAATCTTTGTTGCTTATGAGGAATAGCAGGGGTGAGGGGGGAGCTAAATAGACAATAAGTAAGTGGTAACTTTGGAGAAGTGTAAGACAGTTCACTATACTGGGGAAGCCAGCACAACTTGTACAAGGAAAGGTCATGGAAGCTCCATAGACACTTCCAAACTCCCTGAGGGACTGAATCGCTGGGTAGAGGGCTGTGGGGACCATGGTCTCCGGGAATATCTAGCTCAAATGTCATAACACAGTTTATAAAGACAATGTTCTACAGTCTACCTTGGTGAGTAGTGTCTGGGGTCTTAAAAGCCTGTAAGCAACCATCTAAGATACTCCACTGGTCTCACCCCTTTGGGAGCAAGGGAGAATGAAGAGAACAAGATACAAAGAAAAGATTAGTCCAAAGGACTAATGTACCACAGCTACCACGACCTCCACAAGACTGACAGCTAGATAGTGCCTAGCTACAACCACTGACTGCTCTGTCCAGGATCAAAATAGAGGGTCCTGGACAGAGCTGGAAAAGGATGTTGAATAAAATTCTAACTCACAAAAAAAGACCAGATTTACTGGCCTGACAGACTGGAGAAACCCGGAGAGTATGGCCCCCGGACACCTTTTTAGCTCAGTGGTGAAGTCACTCCTGAAGTTTACCATTCAGCCAGGGTTTGGACAGCCTTATAAAACAAAACGAGACTAATGAGGCACAGCAATCCAGTGACAAGGACTAGAAGGCAGGAGTGGACAGAAAAGCTGGTGATAGGGAACCCAAGGTTGAAAAGGGACAGTGTTGACATGTCGTGGGGTTGTTAACCATTGTCATAGGGCAATATGTGTGCTAACTGTTTAATGAGAAACTATTTGTTCTGCAAACCTTCATCTAAGGTACAAAAAAAGAAAAGAGAATTCTCTGTGTGAGATCAACTTGACCACAGCAACTCAAAAAGTTTGACGGGAAGCCTAGGGGGCAGTGAGCTGAAGATAATGGTGATGGAAAAATGTTGAAAAGGATAGTGAGAATAGCAGCACAAGTGGAAGAATGTAATCAATGCCACTGAATTGTACATGTACAAACTTTTGAAATGGTGTAACTTTGGCTGTGTGTATTTTCACCAAAAAAAGATCCTCCAAGGTTGAGAAGGGAGAGTGTTAACATGTCATGGGGTTGTTAACTAAAGTCATAAAACAATATGAGTACTGACTGTTTAATGAGAAAGTATTTGTTCTGTAAACCTTCATCTAAAGTACAATTTAAAAAAAAAAAAAAAACTTGATGCACCTCCAAAAAAAGAAATAATTGGATGAGCTTTATAGTACATTGGAAAAAATAAAAATGAGAATTACCAAACTCAATCACAGGTCAATAGATCAAATTCAGGTTTCAATACAAGAAAAAAATTAAAGAAAAACATCAGAGTGTAACAGACATGTATGGCAGAGTCAATAGGATTAACATGTCTGCAATTGGAGTCACAACAGAAAAAGAAAAAGAGAATAGCAGAAGCAGCATTTGATGATATCATGATTAATAGTTTTCCTAAAATGATAAAAGACATCAAACATGAGAGTCAAGAAGCTCAGCTAACCTCTTATAGGAAAACCACACTTATATGCACAAAAGTACAAACGTGTTTACTAAGTTACACCACAGTCAAACCATTGAATAGTAAAGATTAAAAAAAAATTCACAGGTTTATTTCACTCAGCATAATGTTTTCAAGAATCATTTATGTTCTAACATGTATCAGGACTTCATTTCTCTTTATGGCACAGTAATTTTACATTCCCCACGTGTCTGCCAGTTTGTTGTACTGTGGGAGTTTCCATGTTGCTGTTATGCTGGAAGGTATGCTTCTGGTATTCAATGATGGACAGGTTTCAATGATGCTTCCAGATTCAGACAGACTAGGAAGAAGGACCTGGCTGTCTACGTCTGAAAAATAACTAGCCAGTGAAAACTTTATGAATAGCAGCAGAATATTGTCTGACATGTTGTTATTGTTGTTGTTAGGTGCCACCAAGTCAGTTCTGACTCATAGCAACCCTATGTACAACAGAAGAAACACTGCCTGGTCCTGTGCCATCTTCACAATTGTTGATATTCTTGAGCCCATTGACACAGCCACTGTGTCAATACATCTTGTTGAGGGTCTTCCTCTTTTATCTTGACCCTCTATTTTACCAAGCATGATGTCGTTCTCAAGGGACTGATCCCTCCTGATAACATGTCCAAACTATGTGAAAATGTCCAAAGTATGTAGTCTCGCCATCCTTGCTGCTTGATTCTGGTCATACTTCTTCCAAGACAGATTTGTTCTTTCTTTTGGCAGTCCATAGTATATTCAATATTCTTCTCCAACACCACAATTCAAGGGCGCCAATTCTTCTAAGGTCTTCCTTATTCGTTGTCCAGCTTTCATATGCATATGAGGCAATTGAAAACACCATGGCTTGGGTCAGGCGCACTTTAGTCCTCAAAGTGAAATCTTCTCTTTTCAACACTTTAAAGAGATCTTTTGCAGCAGATTTGCCCAACACAATGCATCTTTTGATTTCTTGACTGCTTCTTCCATGGCCGTGGATTGTGGATCCAAGTAAAATGAAATCCTTGACAACCTCCATCTTTTCTTTGTTTATCATGATGTTGCTTATTGGTCCAGTTGTGAGGTTTTTTGTTTTCCTTATGTTGAGATGTAATCCATACTGAAGACTGTGGTCTTTGATCTTCATCAGTAAGTCTGACATAGTGAGAGAAAATGAGCCTCTCAAATTGGAAGGCACTCAAAAAAACTGGCCAAGAGCTGCCTCTTAAAAGTAGAGTCGACCTTAATGACATTGATGGAGTAAAGTTTTGGGAACTTCATTTGCTGTGACACCACTCAAAATGAGAAGAAACAGTTTCAAACATCACTAATAATTGGCACGTGGAATGTACAAAGAATGAATCTAGGAAAACTGGAAATTCAAATGAGAAAATTGGAAACACAGAGGAAGGATAGGTAGTTGGAAAATATGGCCTTGGTGATAGAAATTATAGCGGACATAGTATGATAGAATTGTGCAAGACCAATGACTTCCTTATTGCAAATACCTTTTTTTATCAACATAAATGGTGATCATACATGTGAAACTCACCAGATGGAAAGCACAGGAATCAAATCGACTACATCTGTTGAAACAGACAATGAACAGCTCAACATCATCAGTCAGAACAAGGCCGGGGGCAGACTGTAGAACAGATCATCAATTGTTTGTATGCAGGTTCGAGCTGAAACTGAAGAAAATTAGAACAAGTCCATGAGAGCCAAAGTAGAGATTGTCTCAAGAATAGATTTGATACATTAAACTCTTATGATGGAGGGCCAGACGAGTTGTGGAATGACATCAAGGACATCATATATGAAGAGAGCAAAAGGTTATTAAAAAAACAGGAAAGAAAGAAGAGACCAAAATGGATGTTAGAATAGACTCTGGAACTTGTTCTGGAATGAAGAGTAGGAAAGCAAATGGAAGAAATGATGAAGTAAAAGACCTGAGAAGAAGATTTAAAAGGGTGGTTCAAGAAGACAAAGTAAAGTATTATAATGACATGTGCAAAGGCTTGGAATTAGAAAACCAAAAGGGAAGAACACACTTGGTTTTTCTCAAGCTGAAATAACCAAAGAAAAAATTCAAGACTTGAGTTGCAATATTGGAGGATTCTATGGGGAAATATTAAATGATACAGGAAGCATCAAAAGAAGATGGAAGAAATACACAGAGTTACTGTACCAAAGATAATTGGTCCACTTTCAACAATTTCAGGAGTTGGTATATGATCCAGAATCAATGGTACTGAAAGAAAAAGTCCGAGCAGCACTGAAGGCATTGGCGAAGAACAAGGCTCCTGGAATTGATGGAATACCAACTGAGATATTTCAACAAACGAATGTAGCACTGGAAGTGCCCACTCATTTGTACCAAGAAATTTAGAAAACATCTACCTAGCCAATCAACTGGAAGAGATCCACATTTATGCCTAGTCTGAAGAAAGGTGGTCCAACTGAATGTGGAAATTATCCAACAATATCATTAATAACACACACAAGTAAAATCTTGCTGAAGATCATTCAAAAGCAGCTGCAGCACTATATCGAAAGGAAATTTCCAGAAACTCAAGCTGGATTCAGAAGAGGACATGGAACAAGGGATATCATTGCTGATGTCAGATGGATCCTGGCTGAAAGCAGAGAATATCATGAAGATGTTTACTTATGTTTTATTGACTATGCAATGGCATTCAACTGTGTGGATCATAACAAATTATGGATAACACTGCAAACAATGGGAATTCCAGAACACTTAATTGTGCTCATGAGAAACTTGTACTTAGACCAAGAGGCAGTCATCAAACAAAACAAGGGATACTGTGTGGTTTAAAGTCAAGAAAGGTGTGTGTGATGGTTGTATCCTTTCATCATACTAATTATATTTGTATGCTGAGCAAATAATCTGAGAAGCTGGAATATATGAGGAAGAATGCAGAATCAGGATTGGAGGAAGGTTCGTTAACAACTCTTGATATACAGATGACACAACCTTGCTTGCTGAAAGTGAAGAGGACTTGAAGCACTTACTGATGAAGAGGAAAGACCACAGCCTTCAGTATGGATTACACCTCATCATAAAGAAAACAAAAATCCTCACAATTGGACCAATAAGCAACATTATAATAACTGGAGAAAACACCAAAGTTGTCCAGAATTTCATTTTACTTGGATCTGCAATCAACACCTATGGAAGCAGCAGTCAAGAAATCAAAGGAAGCATTGCATTTGGGAAATCTGCTGCAAAAGACCTTTTTAAAGTGTTAAAAATCAAAGATGTCACTTTCAGGACTACTGTGCTCCTGACCTAAGCCTGGTGTTTTCAATTGCCTTGTATGCGTGTGAAAGGTGGATGAGGAATAAGGAAGATAGAAGAATTGATGCCTTTGAATTACAGTGTTGACGAAGAATATTGACTATACCATGAAGTGCTAGAAGAACAATCAAATCTGCCTTGAAAGAAGTAGAGCCAGAACGCTCATTAGAAGCAAGGATGGAGAGCCTTCATCTCACACACTTTACGGATGTTTTCAGGAGGGACCAGTCCCTGAAGAAAGACATGATTGGTAGAGTAGAGGGTTAGTGAAAAAGAGGAAGCCCCTCAAGGAGACAGACTGACATAGTGGCTGCAACAATGGGCTCAAGAGTAACAACGATTATGAAGATGGGACAGGACCAGGCAGTATTTCATTCTGTTGTACATAGGGTCACTATAAGTCTGTACCAATTTGATGAAACCTAACAACACAACAACAAAGGAAAAAGAAAAGAGTCTTAGAAAGAATGTGAAGATTTCTGTTTAACAATGCCAGATTCAATGCACATATGTAATTCCTGTGTCTTAGTTATCTAGTGCTGCTATAACAGAAATACCACAAGTGGATGGCTTTAACAAAGAGAAATTTATTCTTTCACATTCTAGGGGCCTGGAAGTTGGAATTCAGAGTGCCAGCTGCAGGGGAAACTTTCTTTTTCTGTCCCCTCTGGGGAAGGGCCTTGTCTTCAATATTTCCCTGGTTGAGGAGCTTCTCATTACAGGGACATGGAGTCCAAAGGCCCCTCACACTGATTCTTCATTCTTGGTGGGAGGGTGTACCTCTCCTCTCTGCTCACCACTTCTGTCTTTTATATCACCAAAGAGACTGACTCCAGATACAACCTAAACTTTTAGATTGACTCCTGCCTCATTAACATAACTGTCTCTAATCCTGACTCATTAGCATCATAGAAGTTAGGATTTACAACACATAGGATAATCACATCAGATCACAAAACGGTGGACTACTACAATACTGAGAATCATGGCCTTGACAAGATGATACACATATTTGGGGGATACAATTCAATTCATAACACCCTACTTCATCAAGAAATCTCATTAGATGAAGTCTCTGCACATATGCACACAAGTGCAGTTCTATGTGTGTAATGTTTGAAGAAGTAATTCCACAAGGACAAATAATTAGAGAAAAATTTAATAACAGCAAAAATTAGGAAGCAAATGTGCTACCTGACTTAGCACTGAGATAAATAAGTAAGCACTGAGGTAAATAAGGTAAAAAAGTAAGAATATTCCACAACTTCCAGGAGGCTCAGGAATTTTTTCACTAGTTTCCTTTGGAAGTGAAGGAGAAAGTAGGGAAAAATAAAATCATAACTAATTTGCTGAAAATGTCTTAAGAAAAAATTGTTTCTCAGCTTCCTGGCATATTCTAGGCGGCCATGTGATTACCCATTCCCCATCTCAATAGATGATTGGAGATTTATTATTCAGAGATAAAATATTACTTTCTCCATATGAAGGATTCAGGACCAGTTGAGTTCAGGGAGACAGAACTGAAAATGAAATGAGATTTCCCATGTAAAATGCATAGGCATCCAGACCTAGTCAGCTCTTGATTCCCAAATCACTGCCTGTTGTTGTTGTTAGGTGCCATAGAGCGAGTTCCAACTCTTAGTGACCCCATGCACAACAGAACAAAACACTGCCTGATCCCAGCCCATCCTCACAATCTTTGCTATGTGTGAACCCATTGTTCCAGCCACCATGTCAATCCATCTAGTTGAGGGTCATTCTCTTTTTTTCATTGACCCTTTACCAAGCATGAAAACCTTGCCCAGAACTGGTTCCTCCTGATAACATGTGCAAAGTAAATGAGTCAAATTTTCACTATCCCCGCTATTAAGGGGCATTCTGAATATCAGAAGAGATTTTTTCATTCTTATGGCAGTCCATGGTACACTCAATATTCTTCTCAAACACCATAATACAAAGACATCAATTCTTCAGTTTTCCTTTTTCATTATCCAGCTTTCACATACATGAGGCTATGGAAATACCATGGCTAGGGTCAGGTGCACCTTAATCCTTAAAATTGTCATGTTTGCTTTTTAACATTTTAAAGATTTGCCCAATGAAACATGTGATTTGATTTCTTCACTGTTCTTTCCATGGGCATTGATTGTAGATCCAAGTAAAATGAAATCCTTGACACTGTCAAACTTTTCTTAGTCATCATGATGTTGCTTATTGGTCCAGTTGTGAGGACTTTTTTTGTCATCATGTTGTGGTATAATCCATACTGAAGGCTGTAGTTTTCATCTTCATCAGTAAATGCTTCAAGTTCTCTTTGCTTTCAGCAAGTAAAGTTGTGTCATCTGCATATCACCAATTATTAATGAGTTTTCCTCCAATCCTGATGTAGCATTCTTCTTCATATATTCCACCTTCTTGAATTCTTTGATTAGCATACAGACTGAATAAGCATGGTGAAAAGATACAACCCTGAAACACACCCTTCCTGACTTTAAACCACGCACTATCCCCTTGTTCTGTTGGAACGACTTCCTCTTGATCTACATACAGGTTCCTCATGAACACAATCAGGTGTTCTAGAATTCTTGTTCTTCACAATGTTATCTATAATTTGTTATGATCCACATAGTCAAGTGTCTTTGCATAGTCAGTAAAATACAGGTAAACATGTTTCTGGTATTCTCTGCTTTCAGCTAAGATCCATGTGGCATAAGCAATGATATAGCTCATCCCAAGTCCTCTTCTGAATCCGGCTTGACTTTCTGGCAGCTTCCTGTCTACGTACAGCTGCAAACACTTTTGAATTATCTTCAGCAAAATT
Organism: Dugong dugon; assembly: GCA_030035585.1. Classification (NCBI taxonomy): domain Eukaryota; kingdom Metazoa; phylum Chordata; class Mammalia; order Sirenia; family Dugongidae; genus Dugong; species Dugong dugon. The sequence goes on along the minus strand of CM057460.1, from coordinate 33,503,519 downwards.
TTACTTGCAGGTGATATTAATGATATTGTTCTATAATTTCTGCATTCCATTGGATCCTTTTTCTTTTAGTTGGGCACAAATATGGATCTCTTCCAGTAGGCTGGACAGGTAGTTGTCTTCTAAATTTCTTGGCATGGATGAGTGAACACTTCAGTGTTTCGTGCATTTGTTGAAATATCCCAATTTGTATTCCATCAATTCCTGGAACCTGGTTTTTCGCCAGTGCCTTCAGCACAGCTTGGACTTCTTCTTTCCATCAGTTCTTGATCATATGCTACCTCTTGTAATGGTTGAACATTAACCAATTATTTTTGGTACAATGACAGTGTATTTCTTCTTCCACCTTCTTTTAATACTTCCTGGGTCATTCATATTTTACCCATAAAATCTTTCAGTATTGCAACTTGAAAGTCGGCTTTTTTTCTTCAATTCTTTCAGATGAGAAATGTTGAGCATGTTCTTCCCTTTTAGTTTTCTAACTCCAGGTCTTTGCACGTTTCATTGTAATATCTTACTTTGTCTTCTAGAGCCACCATTTGAAATCTTCTGTTCAGCTCTTTTACTTCATCATTTCTTCCATTTGCCTTTGCTACTCTACATACAAGAGCAATTTTCAGAGTCTCTTCTGACATCCATTTTGGTTTTTCTTTCTTTCCTGTCTTTTTAATAACCTCTTGCTTTTTTCATGTATGATGTCCTTGATGTGATTCCACAACTTGCCTGGTCTTGGAGCATTATTGTTCAATGCATCAAATCTATTCTTGAGATAGTCTCTAAATTCAGGTCGGATATACTCAAGGCCGTACTTTGGCTATCGTGGACTTGTTTTAACTTTTGTTAACTTCACCTTGAACTTGCATATGAACAATTGATGGTCTGTTCCACAGTTGGCCCCAGGCCGTCTTCTGATTGATTATATTGAGATTTCCATCCTCTCTTTCCACAGATATAGTCGATTTGATTCCTGTGTGTTCCATCTGGCAAGGTCCATGTGTAGAGTTGCCATTTATGTTGCTGAAAAAATGGTATTTGCAATGAAAAACTTGTTGGTCTTGCAAAATTCTATCATGCGATCTCCTGCGTCATTGTTATCACCAACGCAGTATCTTCCAGCTCCTGATGCTTCTTTGTTTCTAAATTTCATGTTCCACTCACCAGTAATTATCAATGCATCCTGATTGCATGTTCGATCAATTTCAGACTGCAGAAGTTGGTAAAAATCTTCAATTTCTTCATTTTTGGTCTTAGTGTTTGGTGAGTAAATTTGGATAATAGCCATATTAACTGGTCTTCCTTGTAGGTGTATGGATATTATCCTATCACTGTCAGTGTTGTACTTTAGGGTAGATCTTTAAATGTTCTTTTTGAAAACGAATGCTATACCATTCCTCTTTAATTTGTCACTCTTGGCATAGTAGACCACATGCTTGTCTGATTCTGGTTGATAACAGTGCATTGGCTAGAATATCCACACTAATGACTAGAATATCAATCTTTATGCAATCCATTTCATTTCTGATATCTCACAAGTTTCCTAGATTCATACTTAACTTCACGTTTCAATTATTAATGGGTGTTTGTAGCTGTTTCTTTTCATTTTGAGCTGTGCCACTGCAGCAAATGAAGATCCTGAAAGTTTTACTCCATCCATGTCATTAAAGTCAGCTCTACTTTGAGGAGGTAGCTCTTCCCCAGTTGTATTTTGAGTGCCTTCCAACCTAAGAGGCTCATCTTTCAGCACTATATCCGACAATATTCTGCTGCTATTTATAATGTTTTAACTGGCCAATTTTTTTAGAAGTATATTGCCAGGTCCTTCTTCCTAGTCTGTCTTAACATGGAAGCATCATTGAAACCTGTCCACCATGGGTGACCCTGCTGGTATTTGAAATACTGGTGGCAAAGCTTCCAGCCTCATAGCAACACACTTGCCACCACAGTTGGACGAACTGACTGATATGGTGGTTAAGGTACAAAATACTACAATTAACTAAAAGATTTGAAAATAATTATTTTTGCTAAGTAAAAGTAAGGCTGCATATCTAGAACCATGGTTTGTAAAACCAGTTACTGTACGACAATGTATGTATGTACACTGTTGACACTGTTGTTAGTTGCCCTCAAGTCAATTCTTAACTGCTCCATAGGGTTATCAAGGCTGTGATGATTTGGAAACAGAACACCAGGCCTGTCTTCTGGGGTGCCTCTGCATGACTTTAAACAGCCAACCTATCAGCCTATAGTTGAGTGCTAATCTGTCTGCATCATCCAGGAATCTTTGTGTGTATGTTAACCTTTGGTAAAAATTAATAAAATAATTTTGAAATAAATGGGAAGTAAAGAAATGGAGAAAAAGAATGTAGTCCTTTTTTGGAAAAATCTTTTAGAAAAAATAAAGTGAAAAAAGCAGTAATTAAAGTAGAACATATAGTCAAAGAAAGAATTATTTTTGGTTGCAAAAGTCCCAAGCATGGTTACACATTAAAAGATTAATATTATAGATTAATACTCTTTTGAGTTGACATTCCAAGGAGATAATTTATTCATAAAACTATCTAATGATGTGGGGAAAGGCAGGATTCAAAGAACACATATGTGAGGAGGGGCAATGTAGAAAGCAGAAGTGAAAAATTAGCCTTTAAATAAAGCAGATAATTTCATATTCTGAGAATAAAAGATAGGAGGGAACAAAAATCAATGAGTAAGGAAACTGATGTACATTTAAGAAGACACCTAACATTGTCTGCTGACCTCAATTTTTTTTCAAGTGTATGTCTGCTTAGTTTACCTACCTACATGGTATGAAGATTAAGAAAGGGAATGAAAATGGAAAAAAAAAAAAAATAGAGGTCTAGGTATGAGATGCAGGAAATAGATTTAATCAACTAATTAATTGTACTTTTCAAAGCTTTGTAAAAGCAGAAAAATAGAGATTTATGGACTTTTGTAGTATCTCTTGGCAACTAGGTGTATAGTATAAAAGATGAAACATGGAATAGGCTATTTTATTGATGGGAACTTATGCCAAGTACTGAAAATGCTTTAAGGCCTCTTCAAAATACTTAAGATTTTACAGCTACTAGTTAACTAAAATTAAGTTTGCTCTAATCTTATGCAGCCACCCATTTCATATATTCAAAGAATGCTTAATTGCACAATATCATTTTATTTGACAAATACACATGATAGTCTGTAGAAGTGGACATGAATGGTAGAACACAAGATTTTAAATGCTATCATTGATTATACAATTTTTATATAAGGGTATGCATACATCACACACTCATGGCAGAATTTTTCTATGTGATTTAGGTGTATTTTTTTAATTAAAAATATTGTTCCTAATAGAGAGGACAAGAACTGGATTTATTTTTAAACAGTAAGAAAAAATAAATACATTCAGGCTTGACACAATAATGATAATTTGGAATAAAATTAGTAGAATGTAATGGAAAGATGTAAACCTCTGGAAAACAAGCTAAAGTTGAAACCTTTAAAATAAACCTATACTGTAGGTGTAAAAATCATACCATCTTTAATAAAATGGGGAAGTGAGTTTGTTTTTTTTTTTTTTTTTTTTCATTGACGTTACAACTGTTCAGAACTGGAAGAGAAACTAGGTATTTTCTAATTTAATCCTCTTCAGGCTATAATTGTGGGGACTCTGGATTGTTGGAATTCTTAACAAAAGCAACCTGTGGTGACCATACGCATAACCCGAGGGACATTCATTTAAACAAGTGACCAAGGAAGATGACAATGTGAACATAGTGGATTTCACAATATTTTTCACTGATGATCTTTTCAATTGGGAAATTAACAATGCTCATGTCAAATAAATAGTCAAATACTGATTCACATTTACTAGATTGAAAACATGAATTTTAGTTAAAATCCTAGGAAAATCTTCAATTAATTTACTCTTGACATACTTTCTTTTTATATAAATTCAATTCTTCCAAAAACATTCAAATTGAGAATAAGTGTGCATTTACTTCTCCTTCTCATTTTTTTAAAATACAGACACAAAGAGTTATTTTATAATGCAAAAATAAAATCATTATTAATTTCATATGAGTTATCTTTCACAAGAATTGTTTAACACATAGCTTAAACTCCTAACATACTGTTCCCTTTCATATAAATGAATTACAAAATAACTTAGACTTTTCACATAGCATATTTAAGGAATTTTTTCAGTATTGAAATTTTATACTATCTTTATTAGTTGTTGAATTTAAATTGGATATTTATAAACTTATTTTTTATTCCAATACTAGTACAACAGAGCTCAGACTGATTAATGTATAACAGTATTAGTGAAGATACATGTAGTTCATCGTTGATGTCTTATGGCTGTGACATTGGCCCTGCAAATTCAACAGAACACATATTAGGGTTTGTGCTATCAGATGTATACCTGGAGTTCATATCTTGCAAGTTGTAGATCATTATTATATAATGGCATCATTGAAATAATATTCCATTGAAAGCAAAATCACACTAAATGCACAGAAATCAGTGTTACATAAACAAAAGTTATCATACCAGTGAGTGGATGTGGGGAGAGAGAGAGAAGCTTGTTACTTAATAGAGAATTCAACAAGGGAATTTTGCATATATGATTTGGAAAAGATCCCAGATTCAATTCACATATATAAAAACACTGAAACTTATCAAAGCAGGATGGTTTGTCTTCTTTAAGTGACCTTCATTAACTATGGATTCTATTCCTAGTCTTGTTAATGAGTCATTGAGAAAGGTTATAGAAGGTGAAAATAGAGGTTGCATAGAGAAACTTTCTGAATCATTTATTTTAAACAGAAAAAAAAAAGATAACAGGGCCATATAATTAGTTAAAAGGCATAACAAATGCATAAAATGAGATTTTCTAAAATTAAGTGCACATAATCCATATAGTCACCCTTTGAATAATTGTGTTCTTAGGTTTTCCTTTGCTATCATATCAGCCCACTACTCTTTTGAACTTTTGGCCACATCACTGGACAAAAGGGTTTATTCTCCCAGAACTCCATCAAGTCTTTCATCTTAAATGTTTTTTGTATAAATGTGTGTGTAACTATATACATACAAGTATGTGTATGTGTGTGTGCTTCTGTATACAGTTTGTCTCCAAGAATGTAAATAATTCAGTTTTTAAAATAAGATAATTTCATTGATTTTCTTCTACTTTTTGGTAAAGAAATTGCTCTACAAACCAAATAGCATTATGTAAATTCTGTTATTTTCCAAAGTAAGCAGAGAGTGTATATGCCCTTTATGATTTCTCCTAGTTAAAAATAACAGCAGACCCTGATGATCTTAGTTTCTTCCTACAGCAGACTGCATATAGGCAAGAGTCCCAAGGCTGTCTGCCAATAGTTGAAAATTTTCCAAGTAGTACTGTTTGATTTAATAAAATATGCAGGACAGGAAAAATGAGCAAATTAATTAACCTTTTACCTCTGTCACTGCCTACTAACTACCTTACACTGCTATATATTTTGTTATTAGAATTAGGAGCTGTAATAGGTGTCTAATCATCCACACAGAGGTGAAATACAGTGGTAAAAAAAAAAAAGAGAGAGAAGGAATAAAAGTGTTGGCCAGTCAAAGTAGTATAACATGTATTAAGTAATGTGAAAGACGTTTGAGCTACTCTAATTCATAGCTACTATTACCACTGGCCCACATTAATGATTTAAAATATTTTTTTAAAAAAAAACAGTGTGTAAAAGAGAAAGAAGGGAAAGGGGATTTTATTTCCTCTACCTTCTTCTAGCTTTCGTTACTAATATTTGCTTTTCTCACCTGATGAAGATAAATTGCAAAGGAATGTATTCCAGGTGAATTTTTGGCATATGCTTAAATGCTCTTTTGTAGGTAGGCATGCAAATATGACTTGAAATATTATTAAATATATCTTAATTATTTAGTTTTGCAATTCCTTATTTTGGGTTGTGAGTGTAGATGTGTGTGCACACATATGCATTTGTGACTGTCTGTGTGAGAGAGGTTGAGAGGGTAAAGAGAGAGAAGGTGTTTGTTAACTGCTATGTTCTAGAAAAAGGGTTTTCACAGCTATCATTTAATTTATTTTCAAAGAATCTACAATACAACACCGGAGTCTATCTGTTTCCCAATTTTCAGTTGAGAAATGATTTTCACATGTGTTAAGAAACTTCTTCAAAGATTGTGGCCTGTACTTGGTGAAACAATTCAAGAACTTCGGCATTTCTTTCTTATAAATTGCTAAAAGTTGGGCTTTGTTAGACTATCCAAACTTGCAGTAAGTTCTTATTTTGGAACCTTGTATTTAAGATTGAAGTGGTTTAAAAATAGATGCATTTCTGGAAATATATGCTTTTTTTTTTTAAGTAAAGAATAGTCTTATGAACATACCATACTGAGTGTTTTATTATTTAAAATAAGATTAAAAGAAATATTTCAAAATACCATTTACTAAATCTATTAGGATGCAGTGGTAAGAATCCTTTAATCATTAGCTGCTGAAGATGCTGCTGTGACTGGAGCTGATCACAACTTCATCAATTTATTATTCACAAGCAATTTTCCTTCACATCATTGATGGACTAAGGACCCCAAATTTTCTTGGCTTGCTCTGCTCTTGGTTTGTATCTAAGTTAATTTTTTCCTATTTCCTCAATAAATTTTGGAAACTGGATTCTGAAATGTACAAAGGTAAATTGCAGCAATATGCTACATGGTAGTTTCTTCAAATGAATTATAATAGGTACCAGATGAAGGTTCATAAAAATCTCTTTTGATATTACACTGATATTCTTTTCATTATGCATTGTCACTAAATAATGACAATATAATTCTTGGTCTCAACTCAAGACCTGACGTTTCCTAAAAATATCTATAAAACTAAATTGCCAATCAAAAATTAGGCAGTTAAGATGAGCCTCAGAAATAAAGGACCATCTGAGAAAGGAAATCCTAATTTTTGAATCTAGTTTGTACTTATTTCTATGTCCTCCTAATATTATTCTTTAAAAGTTTATCAGATCTAGTTAGCATATTAAAGAGGGTTTTTAAAATGTCATATACACTACAACATATCCAACTGAAAACATAATTTAAAACCATATATATTTATATGATATGACTAGAATACATTTCATATCAATCCGTAATACACACACAATTTGCACTAATTAAATCTCTTCCTTCCGATAAGGTATATATGTACATATATATTAAATACGTAGATTTACATACATTCTCTAGTTTCAGCAGAGAATACCAGAAAGATTTTTGCCAGTGTTTTATTGACTCTTCAAAGGCAAAAGACTATGTGGATCATAACAAATTATGGATAATGTTACAAAGAATGGGAATCCCAGAACACTTAAGTGTGCTCGTGAGGAAATTATACTTAGACCAAGAGGCAGTCGTTCGAACAAAGCAAGCAGATATTGGCATGGTTTAAAGTCAAGGAAGGTGTACCTCAGGGTTGTATCCTTTCACCATACTTACTCAGTCTGTATGCTGAGCAAATAATCTGAAAAACTGGACTATATGAAGAAGAACATGGCATCAGGAATGGAAGAAGACTCATTAACACACTTTGATATGCAGATGACGCCATCTTGCTTGCTGAAAGTGAAGAGGACTTGAAGCACTCACTGAAGAACATCAAAGACTACTACCTTCAGTATGGATTACATCTCAACATAAAGAAAACAAAAATCCCCACAACTGGACCAATAAGCAACATCATGATAAACAGAGAAAACCTTGAAGTTGTCAAGGATTTAATTTTCCTTGGCTCCACAATCAACACCTATGGGAACAGAAGTCAAGAAGTTGAACAAGGCATTGCATTGAGGAAGTCTACTGCAATAGATCTCTTTAAAGTGTTAAAAAGCAAAGACATCACTTTAAGGACTAAGGTGTGCTTTACCCAAGCTAGGATGTTTTCAATAGCCTCATATGCATATGAAAACTAGGCAATGAATAAGGAAGACCAAAGAAGAATTGATGCCTTTGAATTATGATATTGGCAAAGAATATTGACTATACCACGGACTGCCAGAAAAATAAACAAATCTGTGTTGGAAGAAATCTAGCCAGAATGTTCCCTAGAAGCAACGATGACAAGATTTCGTCTCATGTACTTTGGACATGTTATCAGTAGGGATCAGTCCCTGGAAAAGGACATCATGCTTGGTAGAGTGTCGATGAAAAAGAGGAAGACCCTGAATGAGATGGATTGACACAGTGGCTGCAATGATAGACTCAAGCACAGCGAAGATTGTGTGGATGGCGCAGGACCAGTCAGTGTTTCCTTCTGTTGCACATAGGGCCATTATGAGTTGCAACAAACTCGATGACACCTAGCAACAATAACAACGTTTAGATACATATGTGTACATAATGTTCAGTTAAATATAATATTCTTTTCATTGTTTCATTAAGGTCTAAGGATATTGTTATTTTTTTTAAATATACCATTTAAGAAGTCATGTAGAAATACATATTTGACACAGGGCTAATGTATGTACTTAGAAAATCTCATGTGAAATATGCAAAGTAGCCTGGATTTGGGAGGGAGTGTCTCCTTTTAAAGAGACCTGGTGGCATGGTGATTAAGAATTCTGCTGCTAACTCAAAAGGCGGCAATTCGAATGAGTCTTAATGCAGTGCCGAAACAATGTAGATTCGGTCAGGTAAAACGACTTTCACTTCCTGTGATCAGACTCTCCTATACGTAACTGTTTAAAAAAATATATTATCTTGCTTTCCCCACAGTCATCCTTATCACTTCACCTTCTTTTGTTCCCCTTAAGTTCACAAGGTGACCTGGTGGCACAGTGGTTAAGAGCTTGGCTGCTAATCAAAGGTTTGGCAGTTTGAATCCACCAGCTGCTCCTTGGAAAACCTAAGGAGCAGTTCTACTCTGTCCTACAGAGTTGCTATGAGTAGGAATAGACTGGATGACATTTTTTTTTTTTTTTTTTTTTGCCTCCTTTTAAGGTGGAAATAGAGGATAACTTTTGAGTATGTACAGTTTTTAGGTTCCACTTCCTCAACTTTGACAACAGATTCTAGGATTCAGAAATCTGAAGGTGTTCTGGAGATGATATCTTAAGGCCAATTTGTAGATTCCACGTTTTGCTGCCTAGGCATCCATTAATTCCTCCTAGTTGCCATTTTAGCCAGTTTCTAACATGGCTGCTCCTATCTTGTCACACGGTCTCTCAACAGCTGTGTAGTCTCTAACTAGCCCTCCCGGCCATGCTCCATATGGTTTCCTGTGATAAAACTCATTACTATACTGTAAGCCAGTCTCTTAATTGTACTTATTTCTTGCTCCTCCCAGCATATTCTGTATGAGTCCCTGTGATAAAAATTTTGCCTTTTCCTCAAGGTAATGGCCTAGGAACCTTTAAACTGACCAGTAAGCGTTCAGTCTATGAAACCTAACTAACATCAAAATTATGCTTGCTATAAATAACACTTATATTCCAACTGGCTGTTGCATTGTCCCTGGGTACAACCTTTTGTGTGGTCCTCTTCAAGGTGTGCTGTACTTTATTCTCTAGTGTCTGTGAGTAGTAAATTCTGTTTATTTCCTAGTCTTCCTGCATTAGTCTCACTTCCTCATGCCACACCTGATAGACAATCCAAGACATCCACAGATCCCGTCTGGGTCAAACTTAAGACAGATGACCAAGTACTGGCTGAGAATAAAGAAAAAAAAAAAAAAATTTTCAGATTTCTGAATGAAGAGGTCCAGCTAAACCAGCTGAGTGGAATCTACCGTAACCAGGCAACTAACTAAATTCCTTCCTTCCTCCCTCTCTCTCTCCTTCCCTCCCTCTCTCCCTCCCTCCATTCCTTCCCCACTTCCTTTCTTTTTCCAGTATTAAATGAATGTATGTGATGAAAATAAGCTACATACAGTTTAAGTTGTGAGTTTGTAATTTTTTTCCTACATTTGGCTTGAAAACTATGCCTGTTCATAAATCATTTGCAATGGTTTCTTCTTTATGCTTTTTGACTTGATAATAGTTTACAGTCTCATTATTTTATAGCAAAATTTTAAGATAAAGATTAGATCTTTCATTATACTTTTGTAGAATTCACATGTCATAGTTTCTGGGCTTGGTATTATTTAGGTAAATTATTAATCATGTCAAAATCTGTTGATGAAATAAAGCTGATTTTATTGTTTAACAGGGTAAGCCAACACAAAACTTTATAAAGCTTTAGTAGTGTCTCAGAGGGGTGAAGGTAGGTCAAAATTTATTGACCATTAGAAGCTTGTTTTAAGGCAGGTCTATCAATGCAGAGGAACCTGGTTGCACGGTGGTTAAGCACTCAGCTGCTAATCAAAACGGCAGGAGCTATAACCTGCCAGCTGCTCCACAGGAAAAAGATGTGGCAGTCTGCTTCCATAAATATTACATCTTTGGAAACCCTATGGGGCAGTTCTACTCTGTCCTATAGGGTCGACATGAGTTGGAATTGACTTGATGGCAAAGGGTTTGGATTTTGGGTTGTCAGTGCAGAGTCTAGAATAAAATTAGGTAAGAATCATTACATAATAGTCAAGGACTTTGGAAACAGCAAGACCAGAATGTTGAGGTGAGGGATTCAAATTATCTAAGGGACAAATTGTTAAGGTTATTTATTGGGTCTTTGGGAAAGTTCATGTAATGAACAGTCAAGCTGTTTGCCTGGATAGTAGACATTTGGAAAAATAAAACCATACCAATAAAAGCAGAGGGATGACACAAAGTCTTATTGGTGTAGACAGTAAGGTATGATTTCAGTTCTTCCTGGCCTGGCTGAGTGTGCAGGCAGACAGCTTTGGTTCTCAATTATTTCAGTACATTAATGATTATTGGAATATTAAATATTTTAATGTCACTGTTGGCATCTCATATCTAGACAGAAATATATCTATTTCATCTAGGAATTTAAATTTAAGATCATGAAGTTATTCAAATTTTTTTTATTATCTTCAGTGATGTCTATAGTTGCTTCTATCTCTTCATTCTATATTTCTTTGTGTTAGAACTCTAGGTTTTTTCTCAGTCTATACTCCTGAAAGTTTCTCTAGATTCATAGTCTTTTTCGAAGAAAAGTTGTCATGCTTGGCAGTCATTTTTGTTTTGTTGTTACTTTTTTTCCTATTTCATCAATGTTTTTCCTTACATTTAATATTTTGTATTGTTTGGTTTTATTAGGTTTTTTTTTTTTTAGTACTTTAAATGCTATGTATTTCTTTAATCTTTTTGTTGCTATTTGTATTTTGATAAGAATTTTTAAATTTTTTAAATTTACTCTAATTAGTACTTAAGATCTTGCAAAGAGTCTTAATAATAATTTAGTTCTAACGATTTCATACTTTACTTTTTGATATCCTCTGCAGCCCATAAGATACTCAGTATGTGTTTTATTTATTCCCTGTTGGTGGATTTTTTCTTCCCTAGTCATTCTTTTGTAATTGATTTCAATATTTATCAAGATTTAAACTCATGTTGTTGATATCTTGGGATATACTGATGTTTCCTTTCTTTTGTGGCCTATGCACCATTGAAGCGTAGAAATTCCATTTTAATAAAATAATATATAATTATAAACGATTCATACTGCGGGGTGTGAGTGTGTGTGTGTGAGTGTGTGTGTCAGAGCTAATACAACAGATCAATGAACAAAATAAAATCAAACCTGCTTTCATGGGAGACAGACTATAAAAACAATGAGTAATGGAGTATTTTGATATTACATAGGGGAAAAAAGCAGAGAAGAGAAATGGAAAGTGAAAGGGAGGAATGCAATTTTAGATTGGCTGGTTGGCAAAAAGCTTTCTTAAAAAGGTGGGATTTGAATATAATATAAAATATAAGTGGGAATGAATCTTGGGGCTATATGGAGTTGGGAGAGTGTAGGGTGTTATCTCTGCAAAAGTAAGCGCAAAGCCCTGAACATGACCATATTTGCTAGGAAACAGAATGGAGTCCAGGGTAGCCTGAGCAGAATTAGCAAGAGAGAGAGTAGTTGGAAAAGAGGTGCAAGTGGAAACAGTGACAGTTCACCTACTGCTTGGTACTTCACTGACAAGTCAATGGCTATTATTCTGATTGAGATGAGAAGCAATTAAAAAACAAAAACAAAAAAAAACAAAAATCCTTTGCCTTCAAGTTGATTCTGACTCATAGTGACCCTATAGAACAGAGTAGAACTGCCTAATAAGGTTTCCAAGGAGTGGCTGGTAGATTCAAACAGCCTAGCTTTTGGTTAGCAGCTGAACGCTTAACCACTGTGTCACCAGGGCTCCTAAGAAGCAATTGGAAGGCTTTAAGAATAGAGTGACATGATGTTAAGCAAATTTTGAAAGGATATCTCTGCTTGCTATGTTGGGTGCTGAGAAAATCAGTTAGGAGCCTGATAAGATAATCAGAACTAGATTAAAGAGGCTTGGAATAAGATGGTCCTAAAGGAAGATTTGAGAAATTTTTTGACACTAGATATGATCTTTTCCACATCTAGTGTCAGAAAAGAATTTTTTCTAACAGATTCAACCTATTTATGTGTGTTTCTGTGTAATCTCACAACCTCTCTCTCTCTTTCTCTCTCTTTAGAAATATGTGTGTGTGTGCTTGTGTGTGTGGTATGTGAGGTAAATCTATATGCATATATACTTAAATATATATTTGAATATGTTGTTGTTGTTAGGTGCCATTGAGTCAGTTCCGACTCATAGCAATCCTATGTACAACATAAAGAAACTCTGCCTGGTCCTGCACCATCCTCATGATCAATGTTATGCTTGAGCCCATTGTTGTAGCCACTGTGTTAATCTAGCTCATTTATATATATATATATATATGTACGTATATATATATATATATTCGTTAAGTAAAATAATGGATTTACTATTAATGAGATAGGGAAGACTTAAGAGAAGTACACTTTGTGGGGTTAGACCAGTTATGAACAAATTAAGTTCATGATATCTGTTAGATATACAATTGGAGATATAGGTTAGGCATTGGGAACTAGGAATCTGAATTCAGAAAAGATATAAGGTCTGTAGATACAAGTTTTTATACATGGGGTCTCCATGAGTCAGAAGTCAGAATTGATTGAACAGCAACTAATATGGTTTATTATAAAAGGGATATGTAAAGGCATATGTATACTTCCAGAAATTCAAGCTGGATTTAAAAGAGGATGTGGAACCAGGGGTATCATTGCTGATGTCAGATGGATCCTGGATAAAAGCAGAGAATACCAGAAAGATGTTTACCTGTGTTTCATTGACTATTCAAAATCATTCAACTGTGTGGATCATAATAATTTAAGGATAATATTGTGAAGACTGGGAATTCCAGAACACCTAATTGTGCTTATGAGGAACCTGTACTTAGACCAAGTGGCAGTCATTCAAAAAGAACAAGGGGATACTGCATGATTTAAAGTCAGGAAAGGTGTACATCAGGTTTGTATCCTTTCACCATGCTCATTCAGTCTGTACCCCACGCCTCTGTCAGTTGGTCGTACTGTGGTGGCTTGTTGTTGCTGTGATGCTGGAAGCTATACCACAAGTACTAAAATACCAGCAAGTTCACCCATTGTGGATAGGTTTCAGCTGAGCTTCCATACTAAGACAGACTAGGAAGAAAGACCTGATAGTCTACTTCTGAAAAGAATTAGCCAGTGAAAATCTTATGAATAGCAGTGGAACATTGTCTAATACAGTGCCAGAAGATGAGACCCTCAGGTTGGAAGGTACTTAAAAGACAGCTGCAGAAGAGCAGCACCTAACAACAACAACAAAAAGGCATGCTGCTGTAGAAGATTAAGAAATCTAGACAAGAAAGAGGAAAGCAATGCAGTGTCAATTTAATGTCTAGAGGTCAGGAAGATCAGAGGAATTAACAATGGAGGTGTAGAATGGTATTTAATAGTTGGTATTTAATAGTTGCAGACTATATGTATATACACATATATATACATATATATACCTACACACATTGTTATTATTGTTGTTAGGTGTCTTTGAGTTGGTTCCAACTCATAGCGACCCTATGTACAACAGAATGAAACGCTGCCAGGTCCTGCACCATCCTCACAATTATTGTTATGCTTGAGCCCATTGTTGTGGCCACTGTGTCAATCCATCTCATTGAGAATCTTCCTCTTTTTTGCTGATCCTCTACTTTACCAAACATGATGTCTTTTTCCAGGATCTCATCTTCCAGCACTATATCAGACAATGTTCCACTGCTATTCATAAAGTTTTCACTGGTTAATTCTTTTCAGAATTAGACCACCAGGTCCTACTTCCTAGTCTGTCTTAGTCTGGAAGCTCAGCTTAAACGCATCCACCATGAGTGAACCTGCTGGCATTTGAATACCAGTGGTATAGTTTCTAGCATCACAGCGACATGCAAGCCCCCACAATAAGACAAACTGACAGACACGTGATGTATATATATATGTATAAAATTTTGAATTTTCCAGTAGTCTCATTAAAACAGGTAAAAAATAGGTGAAATTTGACTTCTAGGCAACATGGCACTATAGACAGAAGCACGATGCCGTCTCTCCACAGCAAAGATCCGAAAAACTAAGCCAAACAGAAAAACGTCAGTCTTGAAACCCCAAGCATCAAATGAAGAGATAAAGAACTCAGCCAAGCACCAAATGGAGTAAGAAACTGACAGAGAACAGAGAATGAGGATAGATACATGCAGAGGTCTCCATCAGCTAACGCAGCACAGATCCACCATCTTGAACACCTATCAGACATTGGTGAACAGGGGGTATGGGAAAGCAGCTTCATGGAGCTTCCAGCAGGAGACAGAACAACCAGTAACCAGCAGTATATGCTTTCCCACCCCCCACTCTTCTTCACCCCAACTGAGCATCTTCTGCTTCCTGCGGCCACATCTCCTAGCCGGGAAGCATTGGCTTCAACCCAGTGCTGCTTGGATTCTACCAGCCTGCAATGGCCGGCTCCCTGAGTGCCATTTGTTGGCTGCTGGTTTGCTTTTTCCCACTTCTTTGATTTCTTCCATACCTCTCACCACTTCCCTCTCCTTTCTCTCAAATACCAGGCTCCAGGCACCATCTTTGCTTCTTCCTGAGAGACTGTGAAGTGCTGCTCGAGTGTGGGACTGCTTCCTGGCCTGTGCTGCCTTGCTAGTGGGATCCTGGAGCTTTTAGTTGTTTGTCTTGAATTGTTTGTTTTATTTTCCTTTTCTCAAATTGGGAACCCATTTTAGCCAGGCAGTACTGCACGACTTCGTACCTATGCCCTCAGTTTGCACAGACGTGCAGAGGGATCCCTAATGGCATTTCTTTTTTCTTTTTCTGTTTTTTTTTTTTTTTGGGGGGGGGAGGGAGTTTTCTTGTTCCTTTTTTATTCGTTTTTTTTTTCTCTCTTTTTATCTTTCTTCATTATTCAGTTTTTCATCTCTCTATACTTACCTTCTCTTCCTGTCTCCCAAATACCTAGCTCTGAGTGACACATCTACCCCTTTTGCCAGGCTGTGCTTCACGGCATGGGAGCAGAGTCCTCACACCTTGCAGCCACACCGATGGGATCCCTGGGGACATTGTTTTTCTTTTTAATTTTTATTTATTCATTTTTTTCTTTCTTTTTATTTTTCTCCATTTCTCAGTATTTCATCATTCTACTCCAACAGCCAGCTCTCTTAGCACTCTTTTTTGTTTGTTTGTATGTTTTTGGCTCCTGTTCCTCTCTCCTCTCTCTCGTAGTTCCCATACCCATCTTAGCTCAACACATCACAAGCTACCCCTTCCATCCTGCCTATGTGCACCATGCCCTGAACATCACACTCCCAAGCAGAACAGGCATGGTCTACCGGAACCTGCCCTGCACTGATTACAGGCCTGCCCTGTTGGCCCTAGTACGTACCACAAACAACCCATCCCAGCAACTCCTCTTCAGCTAGACCTGCCCTGCTGTACCATATCTGAGTGACTGACCCTGCCGATTGGAGAAGGAAGTGAAAAGTGTCATGCCCATAGATGAGGAAACAACAAAGAATGCACAGCCTGCCTGCTCGGATATATCCAAATAAAACAAAAAACAAGAATGAAACAAACAAATCTATAATCAACAAATGAAGAAAAATAACTACCAAATGCACTGAAGACAGCAGATAATATCAAAACCTTTAAACAGGACAGAATGGTTCCAGTAAGCATCCAAAATAAAACACCAGATGACTTTCCAGTAGAAGAAAAGGCACTAGAACTACCTGATAGTGAATTCAAATCTCTAATATTCAGAGCTATCCAAGAGTTGAAGCAAAAAGCAGACAAAAATGAGGAAAAAACAGACAAATTCATGGAAAAGGTAGACAAATTCTTGGAAAATAAAGACCAAAAAAAGGAAGAATTCAGGAAAATAATGCAAGAACAAAATGCCAAAATAAAATCACAACTAGAAACCATACAAAAGCAACAATTAGAAATCCAAAAGATAAACAAGGAGATTTCAGAAATGGACAGTATTATAGAAGTGCTGAGGAGCCAGTTTGAAACGGTGGAAGACAGGATCAGTGAACTTGAAGACAAACATTTGGATACAACTCTGCTTCAGGAAAATTCAGAAAAAAGAATGAAGAAAATTGAAGAGACCATGAGAATTATGTGGGATACAATCAAAAGCAAAAATCTGTGAGTCATCGGAGTTCCAGAACAGGGGAAGAAAACAGAAAGCACAGAGAGGATCATTGAAGAACTGCTGACAGAAACCTTCCTCAATATCATGAAAGATGCAAAGCTGGCCATTCAAGAAGCTCAACGAACCTCGTATAGGATAGACCCCAAAAGAAAATCACCAAGGCATATCTTAATCATACTCAATAAAACCAAAAATAAACAAAGAATCCTGAGAGCAGCTTGAGAAAAACAAAAAGTCACATACAGAGAAGAAACAATAAGACTAAGCTCAGATTATTCGGCAGAAACAATGCAGGCAAGAAGGCAAGGGGTAACATAAATAAAACCTTGAAAGTGAAAAAAAATTGTCAACCAAGAATAGTATATCCTGCAAAACTCTCATTCAAATATGATGGTGAAATTAAGACATTTCCAGATAAACAGAAATTAAGGGACTATGTAAAAACCAAACCAAAATTACAATAATTATTAAAGGGAGTTCTTCAATCTGAGAGCAAACAACGTCAGTTCACAGGCTGAATCTAGGATGCAGGATCATACCAGCCAGATACCAGTGTAAGAAATGAACTCTCGAGGACTATCCAAAACCCAAAGAAATACAACAGGCAATCAAAGCAGTTAATCTGTAAATGACAACATCATCAGAACAATAAAAGAGGGAATAAACAGTGTAGGTATAGAACATTCCAATGGAGAGGAAGACAAAGCGATACCAAGAAATAATACACTGCTTCAAACTTAGGAAGATAAGGGTAAACTTCAAGGTAAACACAAAGAAAGTTAACAAACCTACTTATTAAATAAAGAGGAAAAACATAAAGTCTCAGTAAATACAAAACCTACCAAAACAAAATAAATAGAAAAAAATCCACAAACAAAAGTAATTCAGCACAGGAGAGTAAGAGGAACAAAGAAAATATCAGCACCCCAAAACAAAGCACTGCAAAATGACAGCAATGAACTCATACCTATCAATAATTACACTGAATGTAAATGGCCTAAATGCACCCGTAAATAGACAGAAAGTGACAGAATGGATAAAAAAACAGGATCCATCAATATATTGTCTACAAGCAGCACACCTTAGAAACAAAGATGTGAATTTATGAAAAAAATCAAAGGAAGGAAAAAATATATCAATCAAACAACAACCAAAAAATGGCAAGAGTGGCAGGTAAAATTGATTTTAAAACAAAATCCACCATAAAAGACAAAGAAGAACACTATATAATGATTAAGGGGACGATCCATCATGAAGACATAACCATAATAAACATCTACGCAAGCAATGACAGGGCTCCAAAATATATAAAACAAACTCTAACAGCACTGAAAAGAGAAATTACAGTTCCACAATAATAGTAGGTGACTTCAACACACCACTCTAGGTAAAGCACAGAACATACAAAAAGAAACTCAGCAAAGATACAGAAGACCTAAGGGGTACAATCAGACAACTTGGCCTCATAGACATATATAGAACATTTCACCCTACAGGTACAAAATACACATTCTTTTCCAATGCACATGAAACGTTCTCCAGAATAGACCACATCTTAGGCCAAAGAGCAATCCTCAACAAGATCCAAAATGCTGAGGTGATACAAAGTATCTTCTCTGACCACCGTGCCATCAAAGTAGAAATTAAAAACAGAAAGAGTAAGGAAAACAATCAGTCACATGGAAGCTGAATAATATCCTGCTTGAAAACCACAGGGTAATAGAATAAATCAGAGATGGAATCAAAAAATCCCTAGAGTAAAATGAAAATGAAAATATATCATACAAAAACCTTTGGGACACAGCGAAGACAGTCCTTAGAGGACAATTTATAGCATGAGATGCACACATTAAAAAAGAAGAAAGGGACAAAATCAAAACATTAACTACACAACTTGAACAAATAGAAAGAGAACAGGGAAAAAGAAAAAAAAGCCCACAGCCACCAGAAGAAAGGAAATAATAAAGATCAGAGCAGAAATAAATAGAGAATAGAAAAACAATAGAATCAACAAAACCAAAAGTTGGTTCTTTGAAAGGATCAACAAAATTGACAAACCACTGGCCAGACTGACAAAAGTAAAACAGGAGAGGATGCAAATAACCCAAATAAGAAATGAAACGGGGGACATTACAACAGACCCAACTGAAATAAAAAGGATCATAACAGAGTATTATGAAAAACTATAGTCCAACAAATTTGAAAACTTAGAGGAAATGGACAAATTTCTAGAAACACACTACCTACCTAAAATATCACAAACTGATGTTGAAAATCTGAGCAGACCCATGAGAAGAGAAGAGATTGAAAAGGTAATAAAAAAACTCCCCCCCCCCCAAAAAAAAAAAGCCTGGCCCAGATGGCTTCACTGGAGAATTTACCAAACACTCAGAGAAGAGCTTATACCAGTAGTACTCAAACTATTTAAGATCATAAAAAGGAAGCAACACTTCCAAATCATTCTATGAAGCCAGCATAACCCTGATACCAAAACCAGGCAAAGACACCAAAAAAAGGAAAATTACAGACCAATAACTTTCATGAATATATATATATAATATAGATGCAAAAATTCTCAACAAAATTCTAGCAGATAGAATTCAGCACCACATCAAAAAAATAATTCAACACGACCAAGTAGGATTCATACTAGGTATGCAAGGATATTTTAACATTAGAAAATCAATCAACATAATCAAAGGAAAGGAAAGAAAAGAGTCACATGATCATTTCAACTTATGCAGAAATGGTATTCCACAAAATCCAACACCCATTCCTGATTAAAAACTTTCAATAAAATAAGTATAGAAGGGAAATTTCTCAACATAATAAAGGGCATCTATCCAAAACCAACAGCCAGCATCATTCTTAATGGAGAGAGTGTGAAAACATTCCCCTTGAGAACAGGAACAAGACAAGGATGCCCTTTATCACCACTTCTATTTAACATTTTGCTGGAAGTCCTAGCTAGAGAAATAAGGCAAGAAAAAGAAATAAACAGCATCCAAACTGGTAATGAAAAAGTTAAACTGTCCTTGTTTGCGGATGATATGATACTATACATAGAAAACTCAAAAGATTCCAGGAGAAAATGACTGTAACTAATAGAAAGATTCAGCAGAGTAGCAGGATGTAGGACAAACATACAAAAATCAGTTGGATTCCTATACACCAATAAAGAGAACAATGAAAAGGAAATCAGGGAAACAGTACCATTTATAATAACCCCTAAAAAAATAAAATACTTAGGAATAAATCTAACCAGGGATGTAAAAGATCTATAGAAAGAAAACTACAAAACACTACTGCAAGAAACCCAAAGGGATCTACATAAATGGAAAAACATACCATGCTCATGGATAGGTAGACTCAACCTAGTGAAAACGACAAATCTATCAAAAGCAATTTACAAATACAATGCAATCTCAATCCAAATACCAACAACATTCTTTTAAGAGATGGAAAAACTAATCATTAACCTTATATGGAAAGGGAAGAAACCCCAAATAGTAAAGCACTATGGAAGAAGAAGAATAAAGTAGGAGGACTGGCACTACCTGACCTCAGAATCTGCTATACAGCTATGGTAGTCAGAACAGCCTGGTACTGGTACTATGACATATACATTGACCAATGGAGCAGAAATGAGAACCCAGACGTAAATCCATTGACCTTCAGTCACCTGATCTTTGACAAGGGCCCAAAGTCCATCAAATGGGGAAAAGACAGTCTTTTTAACAAATGGTGCTGACAAAACTGGATGTCCATCTGCAAAAATAAGAAACAGGACCCACACCTCTCACCATATACAAAAACAAATTCAAAATGTATCAAAGACATAAATATAAAGCCAAAAACTATGAAGTTCATAATAGAAAAAATAGGGTCAACACTAAAGGCCCTAATACATGGCATTAACAGGATACAAACCATAACCAAGGACACACAAACTCCCAAAGATAAGCTTTATAACTGATATCTTCTAAAAATTGAACACTTATCCTCATCAAAAGAATTCACCAAAAGAGTAAAAAGAGAACCTACAGACTGGGAAAAATTTTTGTACCAAGTCAGACAAAGGTCTTATCTCTATAATCGACATGAAAATCCAACACTTCTACCACAAAAAGACAAATAATCGTATTAAGAAATGGGCAAAGAAAATGAACAGACACTTCACCAAATAGGACATTCAAGCAGCCAACAGACACACGAGGAAATGCTTGTGATCACTAGCCACTAGAGAAATGCAAATTAAAACCACAATGAGATACCATCTCACCCTGGCACTACTGGCACGAATGAGAAACACTGGAAATAACAAATGTTAGAGAGGCTGCAGGGAGATCGGAACTCT
The DNA here is from genome assembly GCA_030035585.1 of Dugong dugon. Taxonomy (NCBI): domain Eukaryota; kingdom Metazoa; phylum Chordata; class Mammalia; order Sirenia; family Dugongidae; genus Dugong; species Dugong dugon. The sequence continues at coordinate 33,482,463 of CM057460.1, read as the reverse complement.
TATGCACTGCTGCTGGGAATGCAAAATGATAACAACCATTTTGGAAAATGATATGGCACTTCCTTGGAAAGCTAGAAATAGACATACCATTCCATCCAGCAATCCCACTCCTAGGAATATATCCCAGAGAAATAAGAGCCATCACATGAATAGACATATGCACACCCATGTTCATTGCAGCATTGTTCACAATAGCAAAAAGATGGAAACAACCTAGATGCCCAACGACAGATGAATGGATAAACAAACTATGGTACATACACACAGTGGAGTACTATGCAATGAGAAAGAACAATGATGAATCTGTGAAGCATCTCGTAACATGGATGAAACTGTAGAACATTATGTTGAGTGAAATAAGTCAATCACAAAAGGACAAACATTGTATGAGACCTCTACTGTAAAAACTCAAGAAATAGTTTACACACAAAAAGAAACAATTTGTGTTGGTTACAAGGGATGGGAGGGGTGAGGGGAGAAATACTAAATAGACAATAGGTAAGTGGTAAATTTGGTGAAGGGGTAAGACAATACAGAATACTGGAGAAACCTGCCCAACTTGTACAAGGAAAGGTTATGGAAGCTCCACAGACAGATCCAAACTCCCTGAGGGACTGAATTGCTGGGTGGAGGGCTGTAGGGACCATAGTCTCAGGGAACATCTAGCTCAATTGGCATAACACAGTTTATAAAGACAATGTTCTACATTCTACCTTGGTGAGTAGCGTCTGAGATCTTAAAAGCCTGTGAGCAGCCATCTAAGATACTCCACTGGTCTCACCCCTTTGGCAGGAAAGGAGAATGAAGAAAACAAGATACAAGGGAAAGATTAATCCAAAGGATTAATGGACCACAATTACCACGGCCTCCACCAGACTGATTCCAGTACAGCTAGATGGTGCCAGGCTACCACCATTGACTGCTCTGACTGGGATCACAACAGAGGGTCCTGGACAGAGCTGAAGAAAAATGTAGAACAAAATCCTAACTCAAAAAAAAAAAAAAACAGACTTACTGGCCTGACAGAGACTGGAGAAACCCAAGAGTATGGCCCGTGGACACCCTTTTAGCTCCATAGTGAAGTCACTCCCGAGGTTCACCATTCAGCCAAAGATTAGACAGCCCCAGAAAACAAAATGAGTCTAATGGGCCACAACAATCCAGGGACAAGGACTAGAAGGCAGGAGGGGACAGGAAAGCTGATAATAGGGAACCCAAGGTTGAGAAGGGACAATGTTGACATATAGTGGAGGTTGTTAAACGTTGTCAGAAAACAACACGTGTACTGTTTAGTGACAAACTGTTTTGTAAACCTTCATCTAAAGTACAATAAAAAAAGTTAAGCATAAAAAAAGATGAAATTCATTTTAATAATCTGTTTTATTTAACTTATTGTTGTTGTTAGCTGCCATCAAGCAGATTCTGACTCATGGCAACCTTATGTGTGAAGAGTAGAAGGGCACTCCATAGAGTTTTCAATGCTGTGACCTTACTTCCAAGGTGCCTCTGGGTAAATATGAAACATCTACCTTTTTTTTATTACTCCAGTAATTAATCATCTGTGCCAGCCAGGGACTCTCTTGTTTTACCTTGTATATAAAAATATCACTTCGCTATATAATCAGTGGAAACTCTGGTGGTGTAGTTGTTAAGAGCTATAGCAGCTAACCAAAAGGTCAACAGCTCGAATCCACGAGGCACTCCTTGGAAACTCTGTGCGGCAGTTCTACTCTGTCCCATAGGGTCACTATGAGTCAGAATCGACTCAACAGCAGCGAGTTTTATTATAATCAATATAAAATCATGAAGAGGATATTTTATTTTTTTTCATACTAATTTTGAAAATATGAGGTGTATTTTACACTTAGAGTGTATCTCAATTCAGCCTAGCCAAATTTCTAGGGCTCAATAGCCACAAGTTCTTACTGACTAATTTGGGCCCCAAAGGTCTAGAGGATTAGAAGGAAATCCAAGCGAGTATACTATTTTGAAAATAAGTACAGAAAGATTTTTCAAGGAGACATTGACCAGTTGGCTTCAATACTTCTAATAGTTAAGTAAGAGGTCGCCTGAGTATTGATCATTAAGTATGACAAGGTTAGAAGTTTTACAATCAGTTAGTAGCATGAGTGAAATTCTTAATGGAGAGGAAACAAGAAAATGAAAATAAATGAATTGGGGACAGCAAGTACAGCCAACTCTTGTGCTAATTTATGCTGTAAAGAAAAGGAGTGAAATAAGCAGTAATTGAAAAAGTAGAGTAAATCAAGTATTTATTTTTTGCATTAGAGAAATAAAAACAAGTTTGAATGCTGATGAGGCTCACCCAATAAAAGGAAAAAAGAAATAATGATGCAAAAGAAAATGGAGAATGTCTGGAGCAATGTAACTGAATAAGTAAGATCACAAATGCACAGGCTATTCTTAGCTAAGGAGTTTTTCATTCATAGTAACAGGAGAGAAGGAAAGGCAGTGATGTACCATGGTGCTCAGATATGATGTTGGAGTTTGAAAAAATTCTCTAGCTTTTTTTCTTTCCTCAGTGAGAAATGAAGCAAGGTCACGAACTGAGAGTGAGGATGGTAGAAGAGATTGGTAATTAATGCACTTACTTACTCTAATCTTCTACCCTAAAAGATGAGTATACAAAAGACAATGGCCAGAACTCTGACCTCCAACCTCTACAGCAACAAATCAGGGAAGCCACCACAGCTTCTACAGCAACCCATCAAGAAAACCAACCACAGCCTCCGGAGCAATCAGAATACTTGGACAATGGCTGCCATCAGCTTTATTTATTTATTTTTTAACCTCCAATTCCAACTCAAGGCCAACCTGAAAAAGCCAAATACGCTCCCCAAACAAATTATATAAGATTCCTCACTTGTAGTTGGCCTGCCTCCATCCTTCCCATGCCACCATCCTGCAATCACAGCATACCTGAAGCCTTCCTTTTTTCCACTATAAAGCTTTCTCACTCACCTGCCTGGGTTTGAGGCATTGTCTAAAACAAGCAATGGTGGCCAGCTCTTTTGGAATAGCAAGTTCTTAACAAATATCTTTTTTTTTTTTTTTTTCTCATTTGGGTGGTCTATATTTATTTCCACAGTGAAAATAGAGGGCATTCAAGAGCTGAAAAGCCTCTCTAAAGTCTTTGCTAGCATTTCTCAACTCTACCCAGACACTGGTCTAACAAAAAATAAGGCCTACTATTTCTCCTTATTTCCTTGGACATTTCCAGAAAATACATACCTCCAAACTCCACCCATCTGTTTATGGCTCATCTATGGCTCCTTGAATAGGGACTACCATTTCTCAGCTACCATTTCACCATATACACGAAGCTGGCAATTTTCAGTTCCAGGACTCTAGAGTGTTGTCTCCCAATGTTTTCTAACAAAATTTCTTGCTTGTTGAAAGTGGAGCTCTAATTTCAATCTACCTTATCTTCTTTACTCTGACATCTACAGGTATGAATTATTACTAGCAAAGTTTTTTAGTGAGACAATCAAAATCCCTGAAAAATATTGAAATAACAAGAAACCCTATGAATTAAAGATAGTAACTTTTAAAATAGAGGTAATTATGAAACAAAGCAGAAGATATGAAAATTAGTCAATTACAAATGCTGTCAATAATATAAATAATCTAAATCATTATATGATTCATTTGAAGATCTTTGCCATGTTTGCTAGTAATTCAATAATAGCTTTAAAATGATTAACTACAATGTGGTGGGAATATACTGTACAATGGAAATTAATGATGCTGTGTTTTGAGTGAGGAACCATCTGACAACCAGGACTGGATACTCCTGCACCAAAGTGACCCCAGTGTGCTCTCCCTCTTTTTGACTCCTGTCCCCATCTCAATCTCCACAAAAAAAAAAAAAAAAAAAAAAAAAAGAGAGGAGACTAAAAAAAAGAAAGTTTCTACTTGGAGATGAACTGTCCTTTGACCATTATTTGGCAGGACTAAAATCTATGCAATCATGTTCTGAGTTGCAATCTGGGAGTTTTCATCTTTTTTGTGTTTCTATTGCTTGTTCAGTTCATATACCTCTCAAGCTCAAGTCCAGGCAAGTTGCGAGGTTGACCACAAAATTGCAAACTCTCAGAAAGTTATTCACAGTGGTAGGTAACAAATTACTGTAGGGCTTAAAACCTGAGTTCCCAGAATTTAATAAGGAAACTGAGAAGCAAAAAACTCAAAAACAGGCAGGCAGCTGAAAACTCTGCTCACTGTTAGTTTTTAGTTCACTGGCGAGAGTGACAAAATGCAGGTCTACAGCCAGTGGTCTGAAAAGAAATAGTGGTAAATGGCAAGTTTTCATGAATGATGTCCTTCAGATTCAGCTGACAGTTTTGACAGAAGTTTTAGCATGACATGATAAAACTTCTCGTAGGTTTCCATCTACAACACGGATGGAGCTGTTCTGGTGAAGATCCTGCCTGCACTGTTGCATTGTTTTTTAGAACAAACTTAAGCTCAAGACAGGACCCATACTGGGCTCATGTGTATAAAACCTATACTCAGTACCCTGTGTTCATGTGTTCACAGATTCATTTCTCTCTTTCTGTATAAATCTTATTTTATTCTATTTTATATTTATATAATAAATGTGTTCATATATAAATGAAAAGAATGTATAATTTCAAGATGTTGTGCAAAATACCATCTATCTACCTATTTACCTATGTTTCTATCTAGCTACCTATGTATGTATGTATCTATCCATCCATCCATCCACCCATCCACCCATCTACCCATCCGCACATCCACCCATCCACCCATCCACCCATCCATCCATCCAATCTATCTACCTATCATCTATGTCGATATAAAGCAAAAAAAAAAAACAAACTCATTGCCGTCAAGTCAATTCCAACTCATATCAACAATTTTGCTTTACATTTAAATTAAATAATGAGAAAAGTTATCTCAGACATTCTGTTGAGGACAAAAAATTTATGTATACTACATATACATGCACATAGGTTGAAAGAAAGTGAGGAAGGGGAAAAGAAACAATGATAGAAAAGAAATTGTACATAAAGCTAATCATTAAGGTACCACTTAGTGTGGACATTGTCTCTGGTCCTGCCCCTTTAGTCTGGTGTTTGGTCAGAAAACCAATGATTTTAAAATTTCCGTATTGGTTTACAGGTGTCATTAGTGCTGAATCCAGATTACCTGCTTAAATCCTTTATAATATACCACAAACTTTCATTGTGGTGGAGGTAACTGAACAATAGCCTTTGAATATCTTTAAGTGTATGCTGTATTGATGATTAGGAATATTTTTTTTCTTTTAAAATAGGAAATAGGCAGTGATAAAAGGAAGAATATATTGTTTCAAAATTTTCATAAACAAAATTATACATTATTTAGGACAACATTTTATTACTTTAAACAAAACCATTTAGAATCTTAATTAAACTTAATATACTTTCCTCTTACTTGAATGTGAGCAGAAACCCTGGTGGCACAGTTTTTAAGAGCTATGACTGCTATCCAAAAGGTTGGCAGTTCAGGTCCACCAGTGGCTCCTTGCAAACCCTGTGGAGCAGTTCTACTCTGTCCCTTAGGGTTTCTATGAGTCAGAATCAACTCTATGGTAATGGGTTTCATTTTTTTTTTTGGTTTGAGTACAAGCTACATGAGGACCAGGACTCTGGAGTGTTTTCAATAGTACGGAGAATGAGGGGAAGTTCATATAAGGCCCTCAATGCAAATGTAAAATGAGTGAATATGTAAAAATGAATGAATGGTGAAACCAGCTATTTATGACTCTTAGACATGACTGAACATTTATTGTAAAATAAAGTAGGTGGGAGAGGGGAGGTAAAGAGAGGGAGATCAGTAAAGAAGGAGAAAAAAAAGAAGGAAGGAAGGAAACAATATTATGAAATGCATTTTTTCTTGTTTGGAAATGTATTATATTGTATACAGAATTCATAAACTCTAAACTGAATTTCATTTCCCAGTTGGAACAAAAAAGGATTCTCTGTCAATTTCAAACTGAAAATCTCTTTCAATTCTTCAAACAGTTGGTAACCCGAATGTTTCTAATTTGAATAAAAAAATAGGATGATTTCTAAGGAGGAATTGATTTTTTTAAATTCAGTTCTCTCAAATGGGAATAGGAGAGAAGTTCTCTGTAAAATGCATAGCCTGCTGTTTTCATTAAACAGAAACTGCTTTTTTTACACCTTTGCCTTCTAAACATAGAAAGAAAGAAAAAAGATCAAATGGATTGAAGTCTAACAGTTGGAGTTCCTGGTATGACTGTAGTATTTTACCAAAATGTCAAGTTTTAAATGCAGATGGTTTATGTTTCTGCTATTTTAAGAGTGACGTTCCTTGGATTGAAACTCATATTGATGAAAGTGATGCACATTACTGTCTCCTCAGGAGCTGAAAGAACTCACCCACATGAGAAGTATAAAAGCAATGAAAGCACCTGCTCCAAACTGAAGAGGATGCTGTCTGGAAATATAAGCTCTGTTTGCTTCCTTAGCTATGTCATCAAAACTATTTGTCTTAGACTGAGTTCTTTAGAGAAGCAAAACCAGTAAAGTGGATAAATATATATAGTAAGAGATTTATATCAAGGAAATGGCCCACTCGGTTTTAGAGGCTGGAACATCTCAAGTCCGTGGGTCAGGATAGATTTACATAGCCACAGTAGCTGATGAACCCAGGATTGGCAGGTTAGAGAGCAGGTCTCTTGCTTACAGGCTGTGAGGTTTGATGAATCCCAAGATCGGCACGCAAGACAGCAGGTAAGCTGCTAGCTCAAGTTCCAAGAGTAGGAGATCAGATGAACAGGAGCCAGCTGCAGGATCCAGCACTAGCAAAAAGCCCACAAGCCTTGCCAGAATGTCCAATTATATTCAATGCAGGCCACGCATCTAAGGAAACACCCTTTCAACTGATAGGCTACTCACAGCAGATCCCACCATGGAGGTGATCACAACATCATATGACTGTTGAACCACTGAGAATCATGGCCCAGCCAAGTTGACATACAACCTTAACCACCACTACTAAATAAAAGCATTTCAGCCAACAAATCATGTCCGATCTTGATTTAGAGCAAAAGTGGACAATTACTAACACATTTTCCATGAAATGTACAAAAGTTATATATAATCACGTATTTAGTATTTACAGTTTATCAATTAATTTTATTATTTTATTTCTATAAAATGTAAAACAATTAAGTAGTTTGAAACAACTCTGTAAAAATAGTGTGGTAGAAGTGCCTGATACCCTCTAAATTCACAAGTGGGGAAGAGAATCAATATCAACAGTGAAGGCTGATTCCTATGAGGCAGAAGTCAGACATACCTTTTCTCTCCAACCTTTTCAGCAATTCTGACACCAACTCTACCTCCCAAGGCATTCTCCACTTCTCTGCTGGGTTTAAAAATTCAGTGCAGTGGCCACATAAAACTCATAGATCATGCTCACAGTTATGGGGTTTGTTAGGGGAGTAACAGGTTACAATTCAGTTTCAGGAGTGCTCGGGATACAACTCTTTGATAAGGACAGCCTCTTCTCAGTCATGCAGCAGGCAGCCGTTACTCAGGCCCTTGGTCCGCTCTGCCAGTAAGCCTTGGCCCAAAGGCTCTAGCTCCTTGGATTACTGAGACTAGCTCTGCCAAGTGCCCAGAGACACCCCATTCCATCAGCAAGCCTCCTGACTGAAGACGCTCAGCTTTCAATCTTCATGGGCTGGGAATCTACCACAAAGTATCCTGCCTGTCTTACGGTTCCGCTGCCTCTGCTGTCACCATCTCTCACTGTCTATGGTGTTACTGCTGTCTCTGTCTACTGGATCTAAGAGATTCTCAGGGCAGGAATCCTGGGTCCAAAATGCATGCTCCACTCTCATATCTTTTTCTTAGTTTTAGTCAGGACCCCACTGCTCTGGGATTGGCTCTATTTTAAGACTAGCAGGATGGCAAAACTGACCGATCCGCTTTTTAGGGTTCCATATACCTTATTTTCATAGCCCCATCCCCACAGGGGTGTCATGTACCTTATTTGCATTATTAATAAGCTATCCAATCCCCTTGGTGAGCCACAAACACCTCTTTTGTATAGTCCCAGTTTTTTGGTGGAGTTATAAGACGAAGGTGAGAAAGGCCATATAAAAGTGGTCCATCACACCACAAGCTCAATCTAAAATCTTAAATTTCCAAGGTCCTTATTTTCAAACAAATTTTTTTTTTTTGTATTCATTAAGACACTAATAACAAAATTCAATCTTTGCATTTGTTTGCTGTTTAAATCATGGTAAATTGTTCTATATCTACTGATCTTTCCAAAATCTTTGGAATCCAATACTTTGTTAAAAGTAAAGGCATTAATTTCTGGTTGACTTTGAGAGCCATAGAGTATGGTCGTTAAAAGGAGACACTTGTGGGCCAGAATACCCAGTTCCACTCCAACATTTACTTGTTTTGTTACTCTGTGCAATGTACTTAACTCTCTTTGAGCATCAGCTTCCCATTAAAACTAAGCAAAACCTGTTGCTATACAGTTAATTCTGACTCATAGCAATCCTACAGGATGGGGTAGAACTGTCCCATAGGGTTTTCAAAGAAAAGCTGGTGGATTTGAACTGATGACCATTTAATTAGCAGCCATAGCTCCCCATAGCTCTTAACCACTGTGCCACAAGGGCTCCTGAGTAAGCATCAGTTTACTCATCTCTAATATAGATACTATAGCAGTATTTAGATCTTAGGGTTGTTGTGAGTTAAAGAATATGAACATTTATAGTGGCACCTATTAGAAAATAAATTATATATATATATATATATATATATATATTTCACATATATTTATGCATATGTATACACATAAATTATTGTTGTTGTTAGATGCTATTGAGTCAGTTCTGACTCATAGCAACTCTATGTACAATGGAAGGAAATACCGCCTGGTCCTGCTCTATTCCCAGGATAGTTGTTATGCTTGAGCCCATTGTTGCAGTCACTATGTCAATCATTCTCACTGAGGGTCTTCCTCTCTTTCACTGACCCTCTACTTCACCAAGCATGATATCTTTTTCCAGGGACTGGTCCCTCCTGATAACATGTCCAAAGCTCATGAGACCAAGTTTTGCCATCTTTGCTTTTAAGGAACATTCTGGCTGTACTTCTTACACACATATACACATATTTATATAGATATTATATGTGTTTGCTATTGTTATAATTTCTCTTCTTTCTTCTAAAATCACAATGAAATGACAAGTACAAATTTGCATTTTAACAAGTAAACAAGTACAAATTACAATAAAATCATAATGACAGGTATGGTACAGAAATAAACCTGAGATCACAAAGAATTTTTAGTTGACCTTACACAAATTCAGTTTTACAAGCACATATACCAGAAGAAACAAGTTCTATTCCCCTTCACTGGCAAGATATCAATATAGTTTTTCCTCTTGGGAGAACCCCGTAGACCTCCTGGTCTTTGTGTCAAGTACATATAAAAAAGTTAGAAATGGGGTAAGGGGCAATCATAAGGGAAGCAGTGAATTGTGGTTAAAACTGGAGGTCTGCTGGAAGTAAGTCATTGCTCAAGGAATGCAATAATTCATGGTGTGGATGTTGGCACCCCAGATCTTATTTTGAACTAAATAGGGGAGATGGCTGATGGACAGAGGGACCTCACATCTGAAAGGAAATCATCCAGGTAGGTTAGGTAGGCTGGGCATATATTAATGCTCTTAGTCAAAGAAGAGGATAACAGGACAGAGAAGTAACATATACTGGCATTCTCAATCAGTCAACAATGAATTTATACATGTAATGGACACAACATGGAATGTCAAGTATTGGACAAAAACCACAACACAAAAGAGAAGACTGTGATGGGCAAACAGGCTGACAGACTAGAGGAAACATCAATAAATTAGAAAAAAACATAAAATTTTAAAAAGTAACTGAGATGATGATGATGCTGTTAATGAAGATAAAGATGATGACAAGTCATGTAATCAGAGATTTGAAAAGATACCTACCATTAAAATGGGAAAAGTGATGTTAGGAAATAGGAACAATCAGAGGAAACAGTGGATTCTTGAAAGTGAAAATTAAAAATATGATTGCTAAATAAAATATATGTGTAGAAGTGATTGATATCACAGTCAATGAATCAGCCACTTGCCAAATGTAGAGGAAAATGGGAAGATAAGGAATGTATAAAAGAAAAGTTCTGCACGTAAAAATGAAGACTATTAGAGAGATACAGTTTATGTAATAGGTATGCTAGAAATAGAATATAGAAGAGAAACAATAATCAAACAGATAATAAGTTTTCAGGGCCCCTAAAATGTTGGCTGCTAACATAAAGGTTTATTGGTTTGAGTCTACACAAAAGTACCTCGGATCTTCTGTGGATCTACCTCTGAAAAATCAGCCACTGAAAACCCTATGGGGCACAGTTCTGTTATGACACACATGGGGTTTCAATGAGCTGGAATTGACATGATGGCAAATGGCCAATTTCAGAATACTATAGTAGATTTCAGTGAAGGGAGGGATATATAGAAATGGGTATTTACCCATGAATAAGATTCAGATCCATGCATTTTTTTCCCCCAACTGTGGATTTTAAATTGCAAAGTCTTGCACCAACCAACCCTTTGTCATCAAGTTGATTCCAACACTTAGTGACACTATAGGACAGAGCACAGCTGCCACATAGGGTTTCCAAGGCTGTCATCTCTACAGAAGCCGACTGTCGCATCTTTCTCCCAAGGAGCAGCTGGTGGTTTCGAAAATCTGACCTTATGGTTAGCAACCCTGCACTTAACCACTGCGCCACCAGGGCTCCTTTGGTAAGTCCTAGTGGAAAATTATTTCAAAACTGGAGTACTTTATTCAGGAAAAAATAATTACTTAAATATAAAGCTAACTAAAGATATTCGCATAATATTGAACAGTGCTAAAAAATTATTAAAATCATGCATAGCTAAAATAAATAAATAAATAAATTGTATACAGGAAGAAAGGATACCAGAAAAAGTTGGAATTAATTTAAACAATGCAATTAGAAGGAATACCACAGTGAGTATCTTGTTACATGTCTGAAATTAATTTTGCTCAAATTCTAACAGGAAGCCAGCCAACTCAGTGAAAATTGTCTCCAAGAAAGAAATTGGATTTTTATCTTACTTGAATGAATAAAACAGCAGATATATATTTTTTGTGAACTGTAACGGCCAATAACTATGAAATTCTGAGGGAAATAAATTTCAAAAAAGGCAGAGATGTTTTCCAAAAAGAAAATGAAACTTATTTGACACAGAGTTTAATTAAATCATTGTGTAAGTTATAGCCAACCAACAGAAGAAATGAAAATGTATGAAATGTGAGACAGCAGCTAAAAACAGCAACAACTTTTCTCCAGTTACTAAATCAAGAAAATCATATAATTGTTTTTTTCTTTATTGTCATACATAATTATGCTGAATATTGGGGGAGGAGGCTGAATGGATCAATATGACAACCTCTGACAAGGGCCTGGGAATGAGACAGTAGAATTTCTGTGAGAAATACTTACAAGCACACGCATACACATGCAAATATATATACATATATATATATATATATATATATATATTTAAACTTGTTGCTGTTGTTAGGTGACATGGAATCCATCCTGACTCATAGCGACCCTAGGCGCAACAGAAGGAAACACTGTCAAGTCCTGCGCCATCCCCACAATCTTCGCTGTATTTGAGCCCACTGTTTAAGCCACTGGGCCAATCCATCTCGTTGATGGTCTTCCTCTTTTTGGCTGACCCTCTATTTAGCAAGAACGATGTCCTCCTCCAGGGCCTAGGCGCTCCTGATATCATGTCCAAAGTATGTGAGAAGAATGCTCCCTAGCTTCTAAGGAGCATTCTGGCTGTGCTTCTTCCAAGACAGATTTGTTCATTCTTCTGGTAGTCCATTGTATATTCAGTATTCTTCAACAAAACCATAATCAAAAGGCATCAATTCTTCTTTGGTCTTCCTGTTCATTGTGCAGCATTCACATGCATATGAGGTGACGGAAAATACATGGCTTGGCTCAGGCACACCTTAGTTCTCAACGTGACATCTTTGCTTTTTAACACTTTAAAGAGCTCTTTTGCAGCAGATTTGCCGAATGCAATCCGTCATTTGATTTCTTGACTACTGTTTCCATGGGCATTGATTGTGGATCTAAGTAAAATTGAATCCTTGAATACTTCAATATTTTCTCCATTTATCATGATGATGCTTACTGGTCTATTTGTGAGGATTTTTATTTTCTTTATGTTGAGGTGCAATCCATACAGAAGGCTGTGGTCTTTGCTCTTCATCAGTAAGTGCTTCAAGCACTCTTAACTTTCAGCAAGGAAGGTTGCAGTATATGCATATCCCAGGTTGTTAATGAGTCTTCCTCCAATCCTGATACCACATTCCTCTCATATAGTCCAGCTTCTCAGATTATTTGCTCAGCATACAAATTGAATAAGTATGGTGAAACAATACAACCCAGACACACACCTCTGTCGATTTTAAACTACATAGTATCCCCTTGTTCTGGCTGAACAACTGTCTTTTGGTCTGTGTACAGGTTCCTCATGAGCACAATTAAGTGTTCTAGAGTTGCCATTCTTTGTAATGTTATCCATAATTTGCTATGATACACACAGTCGAATGCCTTTGCATAGTCAATAAAACAGAGGTAAGCATCTTTCTGGTATTCTCTGCTTTCAGCCAAGATTGAACTCACATCAGCAAGGATATGCCTCTTTTCACTTCCTCTTCTGAATCGGGCTTGAATTTATGGAAGTTCACTGTTGATGTACTGCTGCGACCATTTCTGAATTATCTTCATCAAAATTTTATTTGCATATGGCATCAATGATGTTGTTCGATAATTTCCACATTCTGTAGTGTCACCGTTCTTTCAAATGGGCACAAAAATATTCCAGTCGGTTGGTCAGGTGTCTGTCTTCCAAATATCTTGGCCTGGAGGAGGGAGCACTTCCAGTGTTGCATCTGTTTGTTGAAATATCTCCATTGGTATTCCGTCAATTCCTGGAGGGTTGTTTTTTGCCAATGCCTTCAGTGCAGCTTGGACTTCTTCCTACAATACCATCTTTTCTTGATTATATGCTACCGTCTAAAATTGCTGAAGGTCGATCAATTCTTTTTGGCACAGTGATTCTGTATTTCTTCCATCTTCTTTTGATGCTTCCTGTGTTGTTCAAAGTTTTGTCCATAAAATCCTTCAGTATTGTAACTCAGGGCTTGAATTTTTTCTTCAGTTCTTTTAGATTGAGAAATGCTGAGTACGTTCTTCCCTTTTGGTTTTCTAACTCCAAGTCTTTGCACATCTTTATAATACTTTATTTTGTTTTCTGGAGCTGCCCTTTGAAATCTTCTGTTCAGCTCTTTTACTCCATCATTTCTTCCTTTGGCTTTGGCAACTCTGCATTCAACAGCAAATTTCAGAATCTCTTCTAACATCCATTTTGGTGTTGTTTGTTCTTTCCTGTCTTAATGACCTCTTGCTTCCTTGCCTTTGGTCGTTAGTGTTCAGTGTGTCAAATCTATTCTTAGATGATATCTAAATTCAGATGGGATGTACTCAAGGTCGTACTTTGGCTCTTGTGACCTTGATTCCTGTGTATTCCATCCAGGAGGTCCACGTTTGTAGTCACTGGTTATGTTGTTGAAAAAAAAAATTTGCCATGAATTTGTTGTTGGTCTTGCAAAATTTTATCATGTGATTTCTGGCGCTGTTTATATCACCAAAGACATATTTCCAACTACCAATCTTTCTTCTTTGTTTCCAAGTTTCCCATTCCAATCACTAGTAATTATCAACGCATCTTGATTGCCTGTTTGATCAATTTCAGACTGCAGAAGTTGGTAAAAGTCCTAAATTTCCTCATCTTTGGCTTTAGTTGTTGGCGCATAAAGTTGAATAATAGTCTTATTAACTGGTCTTCCTTGTAGGCATATGAATATTATCCTATCACTGACAGTGTTGTACTTCAGGATAGATCTTGCAATGTTCTTTCTGATGATGAAGTCCATGCCATTCCTCTTCAATTTGTCTTTCCTGGCATAGTAGACCATTCAAAATGACCAATTCCAGCCCATTCCAGCTCACTAATGCCTAGGATATCAATCTTTTTGCCTGCCATTTCATTTTTGATAACTTCCAATATTCCTAGGTTCATACTCGGAACATTCCATGTTGTGATTATTAATGGATGTTTGCGGCTGTTTTTTTATCATTTTAAGTGGTGCCACATTAGCAAATGCAGGTCCCAAAAGCTTTACTCCATCCATGTCATTAAGATCAACTCTATATTGAGGTGGCAGCTCTTCCTTAGTCATATTTTGAATGTCTTCCAACCTGAGGGCTCATATTCTGACACTGTATCAGAAACTGTTCCACTGCAATTCATAAGGTTTTCACTGGACAGTTTTTTGATAAGTAGACCTCTGAGTCTTTCTTCCTAGTCTGTCTTTGACTGGAAGATCTGTTGAAACCTATCTACCATGGATGACCCTGCTGATATTTGAAATACCAGTGGCATAGCTTGAAGCACCAGTCACATCACAGAAACACACAAGCCACTACAGTAAGACTAACTGACAGATGAGTGATGGATTTTAAACTTAGGGAATTAAAGTGTTAGGAAAGAATGAGTTAAGATGAAAGAATCACCTTTTTAATGGGATTATTCTGTTTCATTTCAAAGTGTATTACTGATAGATCTCAATGAAACCATTTTTAGGTATATACATTTGCACAGAGCTATTCTGAAAATGTTTTCCATTTTCTCCTTTTAGATTCACATCCCATGGATTCATTTGCTTTATTTGACAAATACTATTTAAGATTCCTCTCAAAATGCATCATCATATAATTGTCTCTTAAAAAATAAATTGAAATCTGATCCATACATTAAACAGTTAGAATGAAATATTTTAATTGGAAATAAACTCTCTGTATGTCTTGTTATTTTCCAGCCTCTGAAATTTCTTTTTGGACATTGAAATGATAAAAAATTGCACACAATTTAAAAGAATCTATTTATATTAAATATAATTATACACCATTTGACCTTTTCACGAATTAATATTTACTGAATATATAATTTTTATAAGTTTTTCATATAGCAAATTCCAAAACAATCATGACAACAGTTTTTACAGAAAGAAAATCTGTGAGTTTCCCAATATAATTTTGATTTGTTTTTACTATTAATATTGTTTCAAAATAGAAACATTTTATATCCCCTTTTTCTTCTCTAAAAATAAAATGTTCTAAAGGTACTAAAAATACTAGCATGAAAGAAAAAAAAAAGAAAAACTGCCATCAATAATATTTTTGTAAAATAATATCGCATGACAGCTCACTAATTTATAGGTTGCTAATCCAAGTAATTGATTGACAGAATAAATGATGATTCTACTGGGAAAGCATAATCTCAAATCTGTAAAAACAAAACACATTCTCTTAAGAAAAAGTAGTGTAATTGAATGCATCAACTCGCGTTGACAAATTTACTTTTTTATATCAGCTGTGTTAGAGGAAGATAATAGATTTTCTTGGTTTATTCTCACATATAATTTTTAATGATTAATAAAAAGATTTAGGTTAATAAATATGCATTTAACATTTTGTTTCTATGCAAGCTACTTTCAATTATAATCTGAAGAATACAAAAACTGTTTCTACTATTAATTCTACTACTTTCATTTACATAGTTTCTGAAAAGTTGACATGTGCACAACCATCGTTCTGTTGGACCTCTCAAATCTCTATGAATTAAACAGAGTAGGGATTATTTTCTGTTTGGTTCTTTTGAGATGGGGTTGACCTGATTTGACGATTGTCATGTGCGTGGCAGAAGGGAAGGGAGTAGAGGATGCTAGGAATATGATGAGCATGTTTGCTATTGAGTATAACCAGAAGAGATGCAATAAATATTCAAAATGAGAAAGGCAGACATTAAAGAAAAAGGGCTTCGGAATTACAAAAGAATGCAAGAAGGGACTACCTAGAGAGTTGCTGAAAAGTAGGAGAGCTAAACCAAATAGATATGTAAATTTAATGTGGTCTTCTAGGTTGCCTTGTTAGACACTATGCTGCAGTGTTTCCTTTTTTATCTTTATTATCTTTTTTATTATATTTTCCAATTACTATCCTACCTATCCTCCACTCTTTTGTCAAAGCACCACTTTATTATATGCAGAGTGTCTTACTTCCTTCCACACAGATAAAATGAACAGAGAATGCTTCAAATTCTTGTCAACAAATATATAAGTATACAACCTTACTCTAATTTTTTCAGACATCTTTGTGCTAAGTCCCCAGTAGTAGTAACTTTTTGGAGTATTCAACAAAATATTTCTTTTGGATCCTGATCACAGCATTTATTTGCAGATAGAATTCTTTTCTGTAAAATTCTTTCACACCTAAAATCTGTGAATTATTTGACACTTCTAAATTTCTCAAAACATGTTATTCATATATTATACTTATACATACACATGCATACATGTATACATGCGTACATACGTATATGCATGTGCGTGTATGTGTTGCTGTTGTTGAGTGTGCACCAGTCGATTCCAAAGTATATAGACCCCATGTGACAGGATAGAACTGCCTCATAGGTTTTCTTGGCTGTAATCTTTAGGGAAGAAAGTTACCACGTCTTTACTCACTTGGAGCCACAGAGGGGATTTGAGTTGCCGACCTTAAGCAGCTGATCACTTAACTGTTTGGGCCACCAGGTCTATATATTTCTTGTCTTTTAAACATATCAGAATAAAAAGAAAAAAAAAAAAAAACAAATCATTTTAGTAAAAAAAAATAATAATAATAATAATCTCTGCCTACTTAAAACATAATGAGCCTGCTTTAATTAACTTTACAATATAGCATCATAAATGCTAAATCAGGAATTAGGTGGTGAGTCACCTGGAAAGAAACTTTAAAATAATAGAGTTAAATATTTTGTGAGTATCTTACTAGAGTATTTTTTTTTTTTCCAATAGAAATTCAAAATGTAAAACAATATTCTAGAGACCTACAAATTATCCTCGAACAGTGACTCTTATTACACAGAGGGCCTTATCCCTGCTTTTAGTGAGGATTGCAGTGATGGGTGTCCGCTGTCTCCCCCTGAATCTTAAAAGGTAAACAAGATAATAGAAGTTTTGAAATAAGTGTGAGTGATGATGTGACAGAAATATACATGGATGAGGATCTGATATTAGTTAAGCTAATGGTAATGGTTCTTTCTATTACGTCATTTAATTAAGATGCATTACTAAATTAATATCTAAGCAATACATTGCTATACAATCTTTCATAAGCCTCTCATTTCAGCCCTTTTGGAAGCCTATTTTCAAATTCATTTTCCTAGTTCCAGTAAATAAAATTCAAGTATCACAATTTATTTCTGACATACCTATTTATTATTAAATATGATCTTGGCACAGCCTGTAACAAATTTAACATTCATCAATTAGTATTCTTGGAACTGTTTTCAAAATAACTGTACACCTTTTCTATTTTGTCTAATTTCCTTTTTTATTTATATCTTCAAGCTATTGCTGTTCAAACAGTTTATTTAACAATAGTCAAATAATGTTATTTCATAAAGAAATATAATATGTATAAATAAGCAATCCTTCACTTGAAATATCTATGTGAAAGACAAGACTGATTATATTTATATATACTTAACATGCATTTCTAAACAAATGATCCTGAGATATAATAAAACACTTGTTTTATAGATCTATGATTTTTAAGACAGCTTTGACAGTTCAGTGGTAGAATTCTCACCTTCCATGCAGGAGACCTGGGTTCAGTTCCTGGCCTGCACCTCATAAGTAGCTACCACCTGTTTGTTGGTGGAGGCTTGCATGTTGCTGTGATGCTGAACAGGTTTCAGTGGAGTTTCCAAACTAAGATGGATTAGAAAGAAAGGCCTGGTGATCTAATTCTGAATATCAGCCAATGAAAACCCTGTGGATTAAAACAGTCTGATCCACAACCAGTCATGGAGATGGCACAGGACCAGGCAGCATTCTGTGTCCTGGAACATGAGTTTGCCATGAGTTGAGGGTCAACTCGATGGCAGCCAACAACAACAACATGATTTTCAAAGCCTTATATCTGCATGTCTATTATCTATTTTATGTTACTCATATAATATATTTTATGGCATAAATAAATTTCATTAATATCAATTATTAATTAAATAGTGCATAATTACAGGTAGATCTTTACTAAATAGAAAATAAACATATAATTTTACACCGTGTCAGTATCAATATGTAATGATTCTGTTCTATATTAGAACTAGTAATTTTCCAAAAAAACTAAATCCATTGACAACCCATAGTGACCCTTTAGGATAGAATACAACTGTCTTATAGGGTTTTCAAGGAGCAGGTGATAGATTTGAACTACCAGCCTTTAGGTTAGCAGCCAAGCTCTTAACCACTGCAGCACCAGGGCTCCACTAATAATTACAGTAAATATATATTTTAAGAACAAATTAAATAATCTGATCTGCTCAGTTTATTGTTGCTAATTTTTATTTAAAATTCTTCTATCTGTTGCTATCACACATTGTTTTTTGCATACCAACAACTATTAAAAGCTAAGGTGAACTGTGATAGCCTGGGGCAGCCCATTTTTTCAGCATTATAACTAATGCATATATATATGTGTGTGTATCAAGTATTAGACAATATGCAATATATAAAACTATATGGACAGTTATGATTTGTCAGACACTCTGCCAAACTTTGTACTTTAAATTCTCATACCTTCTAATAATCAGTGGGCTGGACAGCAATATGTTTTTTGTTTTGGTTTATATATGACAAAATGGAGGCCTACTAGGTTAATATATAGCTATTAAGTACTGTAACAGTACTTCATATGAAGACAAATCTCTCCGATGCCAAAGACCACTCTTAATTACAATGACAATATATAAATATAAATTGTATAAATTGTTTAGTTATTGGTTTATTTTTTAATGTTCAAAGCTGTGGTGCAATGAATTCTTTTTATATGGGCTTTCTAGTCATGGTCTTGTAACGCTCACAAAATGATTGGCTAGGCCACCACCTTGGAAGGGATTGGTTGATTATAATTCAGATAAACCCCCCTCCAAAAACAATTCCCTTTGAGTTGATTCCAACTCATAGGGACCCTGTAGGACATAGTGGAACTGCTCCATAGGGTTTCCAGATAGCAGCTGGTGGATTTGAACTGCCAACCTTTTGGTTAGTAGCTGTCTTAGGCTGGGTTTTCTAGAGAAGCAAAACAAGTAAAGCATATAAATATATAGAGAGAGACATTTATATCAAGGAAACAACTCACATGATTGTAGAGGCTAGAAAATCGCAAGTCTGTGGATCAGGGTAGAGGCTTCTCCCAATTCACACAGCCACAGAAGCTGGTGAACTCAAGGTCAGCAGTTCAGAGAGCAGGGCTCCCCCTCACAAGCTGTGAAGGTTGATAAATTCCAAGATAAACAGAGAAGACCACAAATTTTCTCCTGATTCACATAGCTGCAGGGGCTGGCAAACCCAAGATCAGCAGGTCGGGGGACAGGACTCTTGCACTCAGGCTGTGAAGACAGATGAATTCCAAGATCGACAGGTAAGCTGCTAGCTCAAGTCCCAAGAACCAGAGATAAGATGACAAGAGGCAGCTGCTGTGTCCAGAACAAGCCAAAAACCTTGGCAATGTGAGCAGGAAGGAAGTAGCTGGTGGAGGGTGGAGAGATGAAGGCTGAGGGGACGGTGAGCCACCACAGGCCCTGCCCCCATCGTACCACTCAGCAGATTCCATCATGGGGGTGATCACATATTAAATTTCAGCAGGGAAGTGATCACAACATTATACAACTGCCAAAACACTGAGAATTATGGTCTAACCAAGTTGACATATAATTTTAACCATCACAGTAGCCAAATGCTTATCCACCCAATAGGTTTGACTGACCTGCTGTCCAGGTAGGGGATTGATCAGTTTTGCCATTCCACTAGGCTTATATAAGAGCCAATCCCACAGAGCTTTGCAGGGACCTCACTAACATCAAGAAAAGTAGGGAGCAGAGTGAGTCCTTTGGACCCAGGATCTCTGTGCTGAGACCCTCCTGGACCCAAAAGAAAGAGCTATAACACTGAAGAGGGAGAGAAGGTGCGCTAGTCAGCCCACAGAGAGAGAGAGAGAGCTGGGAGCCTCCATGCAGGAGTTCATAGACATACTGAGTGCCCCTGTGGAGGAAGTTTCCTGGAACTAAAAGAATTGTAATACTTGCACATCCAGGGTAGAGGCATGAGTGTGGACATTGCAGGGGTTGTATACCTCTCCTGTAGACCTCCCCCTTGGGCAGTGTGGCAGGAGTCATGTGGGCCCTTTGGCAGTGCAGGCCCAGTAGTGTGGAGGCAAGGGAGAGAACCATGTGGGCCTGGTATCATGGTGGGAGCCAGCAGCAGAGGCCTAAAAGGACTCAGTGGCAAAACAGAAGTCTCAGGAGCCGTATGGGCCCTCTGGGCAGCATGGTGGTAGTCGGAGCCAATGGGGAGGTGAACACAGCATCTGACCTGAATGACAGCTTACCTGCCCAGTGAAATAAGAAAAGACATGGTGGACTTCCGGCCAACTGGGTGTTATAGACAGAAGCACCATGCCGTCCCTCCACAGCAAAGACCCAGAAAACTAAGTCAAACAGAGACAAACGTCAGTCCTAGAAACCTAAGCATCAAACAAAGAGATAAAGAACTTATTCCACTTATTCCACCAAATGGAATAAGAAACTGACAGAGAACAGAGAGCAAGGAGAGGTACATGCAGAGGTCCCCTATCAGTTAACACAGCTTGGATTCGCCATCTTGGACTCCTGTTGGAGATCAGTGAACAGAGAGGAAAGGAATCAGCTTCACGGAGCTCCCAGCATAAGGCAGAACAACCTAACCAGCGATATACACTTTCCCAAACCCCACGCTTCTTCACCCCCACTCACCCTCCTCTGCTTCCTGCAGTCTCAGTCTCTTGGCTTGGAGGCTCCAGCTTCAGTACTGTGCCACTTTGATTACACCTGCCTGTACTGGTCAGCACCCTGAGTGCCATTTGTTTGTTGCTGGTGTTGCTTTTTTCTGCTTCTTTTAGTTTCTTCCATACCTCTCACCACCTCCCCCTCCTTTCTCTCAAACACCTGTCTCCATGTACCATCTTTGCTTCTTCCTGAAAGTCTGTGAAACATTGTTCAACTGTGGAACTGCTTCCCGGCCTGTGCCACAATGCTGGTGGGATCCCCAGGGCTTTTTTTGTTTGTTTTTATTTGTTCTGTTTTCTATTGTTTGTTTGTTTTCTTTTTCTTTTCTTGACTTGGGAGCCTCTTCTAGCCAGGCTGTACTGCACGGCTTGGGAGCTACTACTCCAGTCTGTACAGCCCCATAATGGGATACCTGGGGGCATTTCTCTTTTTTTGTTTTCTTTTCTCTCTTTTTTCCTTTTTGTCTTTTTTCATTTCTCAGTTTCTCATCTCTCTATAGACTTACCTTCTCTTGTCGCTTGAATACCTGGTGTTGTGTGACACCTTTACCCCTTCTAGCCAAGCTGTACTTCGTTGCCTAGGAACCACTTCTCCAGTCTTCACAGCCACACTGGCGGGATTCCTGGGCCTTTTCTTTCCTTTATTTTTTCCCTAATATTTATTTATAATTTTCTTTTACCTTTTTTCTTTCCTTTTTGTTTTTCTCCATTTTTTGGTTTCTCATATCTCCACTTCAAAGGCAAGCTCCCTTAGCACTCTTTTTTGTTTGTCTTTGGTTTCTATTTATCTCTCCACTCTCTTCTTTTTACCATACCCATCTTAGATCCACACATCACAATCTCCCCCTCTTTCCTGCCTAAATGGACCTTGCACTGAGCATCACACCCCCAAGAAGCACAGGCATGGAATACCAAAACCTACCCTGAACTGATTCCAGGCCAGCCCTGTTGACCCTAGTAGGTGCCACAAGCAACCCATCCCAGAAACTCTCCTTCAGGTGGACCTGCCCTACTGCACCATGGCTGAGCAACTGGCCCTGCCCATTGAACAAGGAGGGGAAAAGTATTGTAACCACAGATGAGCAAACAACAAAGAATGCACAGCCTGCCTGCTCAGACATCACCGAATAAAAGAAAAAAGCAGGATGAAACAAACAAATCTACAATCAATAAACAAGTAAAATAACTACTGAATGTCTTGAAGACAACAAACAATAACAAAACATAGTGAAAAAAGGAAGGATGTTTCCAGTAGGCATCCAAAATAAAATATCAGATTACTTTCCAGTAGAAGAAAAGGCACTAGAACTACCTGATAGTGATTCAAATCTCTAATATCCAGAGCTATCCAAGAGTTGAAGCAAAAAGCAGACAAAAATGAGGAAAAAATAGGCAAATTCATGGAAAATACAGACCAAAAAAATGGAAGAATTCAGGAAAATAATAGAGGAACAAAATGCCAAAATAAATTCTCAACTAGAAAGCATACAAAAACAACAATTAGAAATCCAAAAGATAAACAACAAGATTTCAGAAATGAACAGTGTCATAGAAGGGCTGAGGAGCAGGTTTGAAATGGTGGAAGACAGGACCAGCTAAATTGAAAAGAAACACTTGGATATAACTCTGTTTGAGGAAAAATCAGAAAAAAATAATGAAGAAAAATGAAGAAACCCTGAGAATTACATGGGATACAATCAAAAGCAAAAATTTGCAACTGATTGGAGTTTCAGAACAGGGGGAGAAAACAGAAAACACAGAGAGTATCACTGAAGAACTGCTGATGGAAAACTTCTCTGATACCATGAAAGATGAAAAGCTCACCATCCAAGAAGCTCAAGGAGCCCCACATAGGATAGACCCCAAAAGAAAATCACCTAGGCATATCATAATCACACTAGCTAAAACCAAATTAAAATAAAGAATCCTGATAGCAGCTCCAGAACAATGAAAAGTCACATACAGAGGAGAAACAATAAGTCTAAGCTTGGATTATTTGGCAGAAACTACGCAGGCAAGAAGACAATGGGGTGACCTATATAAAACCTTGAAAGAAAAAAAATGGCCAACCAAGAATAATATATCCTTTAAAACTCTTATTCAAATAAGATGGTGAAATTAGGACATTTCCAGATAAATGGAAAATAAGGGAGTATGTAAAAATCAAACCAGACTTACAAGAATTCCTAAAAGGAGTCCTTTGGTCTGAGAACAAACAACACCAGACCACAGGCTGAATCTAGGATGCAAGATCTTACCAGCCAGATAACAAACTACGAAATGAACTATCAAGGACTATCCAAAATGAAAAGAATTACAACAGAGATTCAGAGAAGTTAATCTGTAAATGGCAACAAAATCAGAAGAATTAAAGGGGGAATAAATGGAGTAGGTATAGAACCTTCTAATGGAGATGAAGGCAAGGTGATACCAAGTAATGATAGTCTGGTTCAAACCTAGGAACATAAAGGTAAATTTCAAGGTAAACACAAAGAAAGTTAAAAAACCTACTCATCAAAATGAAGAAGAAAAACTTAAAGTCTCAGGAGAGGAGGGGGCAAGATGGCACTCTAGGCAGAAGCACCACGCCGTCCCTCCACAGCAAAGATCCGAAAAACTAAGCCTAACAGAGAATCAACAATCCTGAAACCCTAGAACACCAAATGAAGAGATAAAGAACTCAGCCAAACACCAAACGGAGTGAGAATACTAAAAGAGAACGGAGAGCGAGCAGAGACTCAGGCAGAGATTCCTTACCAGCTAACGCAGCGCGGATCCACAATCTTGGATTCCTATCAGAGACCAGCGAACGGGAGAGCATCCTTGCAGAGCATCTGGTCAGAGACAGAACGACCGGTAAACTGCGGTGCGCGCTCTCTCACCCCCCACCCCTCTCCGCCTCAGCTGGGGATCCCCTGCTTTCCGTGGCCAGGGTCCCTGGGCTGGGGGGTGCCGGTGCTTGGATTCCGCGCGCCCGGGCTGGCGGCTTTCTAGGAGCCGTTTGCTGGCAGCTAGCGAACCTTTTTCTGCCGCCTCCCCCTTCTTTTGCCTGGGTACCTTGTTCCGAGTGCCGTCTCTGCTCTCTCCTGCGGGGCTGTAGGGCTGCGTTCGGGCGTGTGGCTGTTTCCAGGTCTGGGCTCCCGCACGGGTGGGATACTGGGGCCTTTGTTCGTTCACCCCTCTGCTTTCCGTGGCTGGAGTCCCTGAGCTGGGGGGCGCCGGTGCTTGGATTCCGCACGCCCGGGCTGGCGGCTTTCTGGGAGCCGTTTGCTGGCAGCTAGCGAACCTTTTTCTGCCGCCTCCCCCTCCTTTTGCCTGGATGCCTGGTTCCGAGTGCTGTCTTTGCTCTCTTCTGTGGAGTTGTGGGGCTGCGTTCGGGCGTGTGGCTGTTTCCAGGTCTGGGCTCAGGCGCTGGTGGGATCCTGGGGCCTTTGTTCGTTCGCCCCTCTACTTTCCGTGGCCGGAGTCCCTGGGCTGGGGGGCGCCGGTGCTTGGATTCCGTGCGCCAGGGCTGGCAGCTTTCTGGGAGCCATTTGCTGGCAGCTAGCGAACCTTTTTCTGCCGCCTCCCCCTCCTTTTGCCTGGGCACCTGGTTCCGAGAGCCGTCTTTGCTCTCTTCTGCGGAGTTGTGGGGCTGCGTTCGGGCGTGTGGCTGTTTCCAGGTCTGGGCTACCACGCTGGTGGGATCCCAGGGCCTTTGTTCATTGGCCCCTCTGCTTCCCGTGGCCACGGTCTCTTAACCCCGAGACTACCGGCTTCTTGGAATTCGCGCCCCTCAGTGGGGGCTCTCTGGGTCCCATTTGTAGGCACTGACTGCTGGTGTTGCTCTTTTTTTTTTTTTTTTTTCAATTTTATTTTTCTTCCTTTTTTGATTAGTTTTGTCATCTTTTACCTCTTTTTCCCTTTTGTCTTTCTTCATTGCTTAACTTCTCGTCTCTCTATCTCTTCCTTCTCTTTCTGATCCCTGAATACCAGGCGATGTATGCCTCTGTACCTTCTGGCCAGGCTGAGCTGTGAAAATTGAGACTGACTACCGCAGAACTCACAGCTGCATCAGTGGGATCCCTGGGAACTTTGCAGTTCTTTAATTTTTCTGATTTTTATTTGGTCATTCCTTCCTTTTCTTTCTCTTCCCCCTTCTGGTTTCCTCCATCCCATAGTCTCTCATCTGTACATTCCAAAGACAAGCTCCCCTAGCATTCTTTTATGTTTCTATGCTTTTTGCTCCTCCTCCTCTCTCCTCTCTCCCATATCCAGCTTAGCTTCACACATAACCATCTTCCCTCTGCACCCTACCTACCTGCACCGTGCACTAGACATCACACCACCAAGCGGTGCAGGCACGCCCTATTGGAACCTGCCCAGCACTGACTACCGACTGTCCTGGTGGCTGCGGTGAGTGCCATAAGCAACCCGTCCCAGTGGCTCCTCCTCAGCTAGATCTGCCCAGCTGTACCACAAGGACGAAACAAAAAAAAAAAAATCTACAATCAATAAACGAGAGAAATATCTACTGAATACCCCAAAAACAGCAAACAATATCAAAACATTTACAAAAACAAGACAAGATGGCTCCAATAGGCGTCCAAATTAAAACACCAGATAACTCTCCTGTGGAAGAAAATGCACTAGAAGTACCTGATAGGGAACTCAAATCACTAATACTCGGAATTTTCCAAGAACTGAGGCAAAAAGCTGACAAACATGAGGGAAAAATAGACAAATTTATGGAAAATACAGACAAAAAATTGGAATAATTCAGGAAGATGATGCAGGAACAAAATGCCAAAATAAATTCACAACTCGAAATTATACAAAAACAACAATTAGAAATCCAAAAGATAAACAACAAGATTTCAGAAATGGACGGTGTCATAGAAGGGCTGAGAAGTAGATTTGAAACCATGGAAGACAGGATCAGTGGAACTGAAGACAAACACTTGGATACAACTCTGTTTCAGGAAAACTCAGAAAAAAGAACAAAGAAAAATGAAGAGACCCTGAGAGTTATGTGGGACACAATTAAAAGCAAAAACTTATGAGTGATTGGCATACCAGAAAAGGGGGAGAAAACAGAAAACACAGAGAGGATCATTGATGAACTGCTGACAGAAGACTTTCCCAATATCATGAAAAATGAAAAGCTGGCCATCCTAGAAGCTCAACGAACCCCATATAGAAGAGACCCCAAAAGAAAATCACCAAGACATATCATATTCACACTCCCCAAAACTAAAGACAAACAAAGAATCCTGAGAGCAGCTCGTGAAAAACAAGAAGTAACATACAGAGGAGAAACAATAAGACTAAGCTCAGATTATTCGGCAGAAACCATGCAGGCAAGAAGGCAATGGGATGACATATATAAAATCTTGAAAGAAAAAAATTGTCAGCCAAGAATAATATATCCTGCAAAACTCTCATTCATATTTGATAGTGAAATTAGGTCATTTCCAGATAAACAGAAACTAAAGGAATATGCAAAAGTCAAACCAAACTTACAAGAATTATTAAAGCGAGTTCTTCGATCTGAGGACAAACAGCTTAAGCCCTCAGGCAGGACCTAGGACCTAGGACGCAGGTTAACATGAACCAGATACCATTCTAGGAACTGAACTACAGACGACTTTCCAAAAACAAAATATATACAACAGGGAATCAGAGAAATCAATCAAAGGATGACAACAACATCAAAACAATGAAAGAGGGAACAAACGGCATAGGTATAGAATCTTTTAAAGGAGAGGAAGGCAAGGCGATACCAAGTAACGGTAGACTGCTTCAAAATTATAAAGATAAGGGTAAAACTCATGGTAACCACAAAAAACGTTAACAAACCAACTCATAAAAATAAAGACGAAAAACATAAAGTCTCAACAAAAACAAAACCTACAAAAACAAAAGAAATGAACACAAAATCCACAAACAAAAGTAACTCAGCACAAGAGAGTAAGAAGAACAAAGAAAACTTCAGCATCACAAAAAAAAGCACTACAAAATGACAGCAACAAACTTGCATCTATCAATAATTACTCTGAACGTAAATGGACTCAATGCACCCATAAAGAGAGGGAGAGTGGCAGAATGGATAAGAAAACAGGATCCATCAATTTGCTGTCTACAAGAACACACCTTAGAAACAAAGATGTGAATTTATTAAAAATCAAAGGTTGGAAAAAAATATATCAAGCTAACAACTATCAAAAAAGAGCAGGAGTGGCAATTCTAATCTCAGATAAAATAGACTTTAAAACAAAATCTACCATAAAAGACAAAGAAGGACACTATATAATGATTAAGGGGATGATCCATCATGAAGACATAACCATGAGAAATATCTATGCACCCAATGAAAGGGCTCCAAAATACATTAAAAAAACTCTAACAGCACTGAAAAGAGAAATTGACAGTTCCACAATAATAGTAGGAGACTTCAACACACCACTCTCAGTAAAGGACAGAACAACTAAAAAGAAACTCAGCAAAGATACAGAAGACCTAAAGGACACAATCAGCCAACTGGACCAAATAGACATATATAGAACAATCCATCCAACCGCTGCAAAGTACACATTCTTTTCCAATGCACATGGAACGTTCTCCAGAATAGACCACATCTTAGGCCACAGAGCAATCCTCAACAAGGTCCAAGATGCTGAGATAATTCAAAGTATCTTCTCTGACCGCAATGCCATCAAGGTAGAAATTAACACTAGAAAGAACAAGGAAAAAAAATCAAACACATGGAAACTGAATAATACTCTGCTTACACATCAATGGGTAATAGAAGAAATCAGAGATGGAATTAAAAAATTCCTAGAATCAAATGAAAATGAAAACACATCATACCAAAACCTTTGGGACACAGCAAAGGCAGTCCTCAGAGGACTATTTATAGCAATAGATGCACATATCAAAAAAGAACAAAGGGACAAAATCAAAACATTAACTACAGAACTCAAACAAATAGAAAGAGAACAACAAAAAAAGCCTACAACCACCGGAAGAAAGGAAATAGTAAAGATCAGAGCAGAAATAAATGAAATCGAGAACAGAAAAACAATAGAAAGAATCAACAAAACCAAAAGTTGGTTATTTGAAAGAATCAACAAAATCGACAAACCACTGGCCAGACTGACAAAAGAAAATCAGCAGACGGCACAAATAACCCAAATAAGAAATGAAATGGGAGACATTACAACAGACCCAACTGAAATAAAAAGGATTATAACAGAATATTATGAAAAACTATATTCCAACAAATTTGAAAACCTAGAGGAAATGGATAAATTTCTAGAAACATACGGCCTACCCAAACTACAACAAAGTGATATTGAAAATCTGAACAGACCCATTACAAGAGAAAAGATTGAAAAGGTAATAAAAAAACTCCCAACCAAAAAAAGCCCTGGCCCACATGGCTTCACTGGAGAATTCTACAAAACATTTACAGAAGAGCTCGTACAAGTTCTACTCAAGCTATTTCAGAGCATAGAAGAGAAAGCAACACTTCCAAATTCATTCTATGAAGCCAGCATAACGCTGATACCAAAACCAGGCAAAGACATCACAAAAAAAGAAAATTACAGACCAATACCTCTCATGAATATAGATGCAAAAATTCTGAACAAAATTCTAGCCAATAGAATTCAGTATCATATCAAAAAAATAATACACCACGACCAAGTAGGATTCATACCAGGTATGCAAGGATGGTTTAACATTAGAAAATCCATCAACGTAATCCACCACATAAATAAAAGGAAAGAAAAAAATCACATGATCATCTCAATTGATGCAGAAAAGGCATTTGACAAAGTCCAACACCCATTCCTGATAAAAGCTCTCAATAAAATAGGTATAGAAGAAAAATTTCTCAACATAATAAAGGGCATCTATGCAAAACCAACAGCCAACATCATTCTTAATGGAGAGAGGCTGAAAACATTCCCCTTGAAAACAGGAACAAGACAAGGATGCCCTTTATCACCACTCCTATTTAACATTGTGCTGGAAGTTCTAGCTAGAGCAGTAAGGCAAGAGAAAGAAATAAAGGGCATCCAAATTGGTAATGAAGAAGTTAAACTCTCCCTGTTTGCAGATGATATGATACTATACATAGAAAACCCTAAAGATTCCACGAGAAATTTACTGGAACTAATAGAAAGATTCAGCAGAGTAGCAGGATACAAGATAAACATTCAAAAATCAGTTGGATTCCTATACACCGGTAAAGAGAATGATGAAAAGGAGATCAGGAAATCAATACCATTTTCAATAGCCCCTAAAAAGATAAAATACTTAGGAATAAATCTGACCAGGAATATAAAAGACCTATACAAAGAAAACTACAAAACACTGCTGCATGAAATCCAAAGGGATCTACATAAATGGAAAAACATACCATGCTCATGGATAGGCAGACTCAACATTGTGAAAAGGGCAATTCTACTAAAGCAATCTACAAATACAATGCAATCCCGATACAAACACCAACAACATTCTTCAAAGAGATGGAAAAACTAATTATTAACTTTATATGGAAAGGGAAGAAACCCCGAATAAGTAAAGCACTACTGAAGAAGAAGAATAAAGTTGGAGGACTCACACTACCTGACTTGAGAACCTACTATACAGCTACAGTACCCAAAACAGCCTGGTACTGGTACAACAACAGAGACATTGGCCAATGGAACAGAATTGAGAACTCAGATGTAAATCCATCCACCTACGGTCACCTGATTTTTGACAAGGGCCCAAAATACATCAAATGGGGAAAAGACAGTCTTTTTAACAAATGGTGCTGGCAAAACTGGATATCCATTTGTAGAAAAATGAAACAGGACCCATACCTCACACCATATACAAAAAGGACTTCAAAATGGATCAAAAACCTGAATATAAAGTCTCAAACTATAAAATTCATAGAAGAAAAAATAGGACCAACACTTCAGGCCTTAATACATGGCATGAACAGGATACAAACCATAAATATCAACACAAAAAACCCAACAGATAAACTAGATAATTGGGATCTTCTAAAAATCAAACATCTATGCTCTTCAAAAGACTTCACCAAAAGAGTTAAAAGAGAACCTACAGACTGGGAAAAAATTTTTGGACAGTACAAGTCAGACAAAGGTCTAATCTCCATAATCTACAAGAAAATCCAACACCTCTACAACAAAAAGACAACCAATCCTATCAAAAAATGGGCAAAGGAAATGAACAGACACTTCACCAAGGAAGACATTCAAATGGCCAACAGACACATGAGGAAATGCTCGCGATCACTAGCCATTAGAGAAATGCAAATTAAAACCACAATGAGATACCATCTCACCCCGGCATTACTGGCACGAATCAAAAATACTGGAAATAACAAATGTTGGAGGGGCTGCGGGGAGACGGGAACTCTTATACACTGCTGGTGGGAATGCAAAATGATACAACCATTTTGGAAAATGATATGGCGTTTCCTCAGAAAGCTAGAAATAGACATACCATTCGATCCAGCAATCCCACTCCTAGGAATATATCCTAGAGAAATAAGAGTCATCACTCGAATAGACATATGCACACCTATGTTCATGGCAGCATTATTCACAATAGCAAAACGATGGAAACAACCTCGATGTCCATCAACAGATGAATGGATACACAAACTATGGTACATACACACAATGGAGTACTATGCAACGAGAAAGAACAACAATGAATCTGTGAACCGTCTCATAACATGGATGAAACTGGAGGACATTATGCTGAGTGAAATAAGTCAATCACAAAAGGACAAATATTGTATGAGACCTCTATTGTAAAAACCCATGAAAAAATTCACATGCAAAATGTAACAATCCTTGTTGGTTACCAGGGATGGGGGGGGGGTGGACTACTAAATAGGTAATAGGTAAGTGGTAACTTGGGTGAGAGGTGAGATAGTACATAGTACAGGGGAAACTAACACAACCTGCACAAGGAAAGGTCATGGAGGCCCTATAGACACATCCAAACCCCCCGAGGGACTGAGTTGTTGGACGGAGGGCTCTGGGGACCATGATCTTGGGGAACATCTAGCTCAATTGGCATGACACTACTTATAAAGATAATGCTCTACATTCTACCTTGGTGAGTAGTGTCTGGGGTCTTAAAAGCCTATGAGCGGCCATCTAAGATACTCCACTGATCTCATCCCTTCAGGAACAAGGGAGAATGAAGAGAACAGGATTTAACGAAAAGATTAGTCCAAACGACTAATTGTCCACAGCTACCAAGGCCTCCACCGGACTGAGTCCAGTACAGCTGGATGGTGCCCGGCTACCACCAATGACTTCTCTGACCAGGATCCCAACAGAGGGTTCTGGGCAGAGCTGGAGAAGAATGTAGAGCATAATTTTAACTCCCCCCCAAAAAAAAAAAGACCAGATTTACTGGCCTAAAGAATACTAGAGAAACCTCAAGAGTGTGGCCCCCAGACACCCTTTCAACTCAGAGGTGAAGTTACCTTCGAGGTTCGATGTTAAGCCTGGGAATGGACAGCCCAGTAAAACTAAATGGGACTAACGAGGTACAGGAGTCTGGTGACAAGGGCCAGAAGGCAGAGGGAGAGTAGGAAACTGATGATAAGGAACACAAATTGAATAAGGACACTGTCGATGTATTGTGAGATTGTTGACCACTGCTATAGGGCAACATTTGTAGTAACTATTAAATGGGAGGCTGTTTTGTCCTGTAAGCCTTCATCTTGGGTGAGAATGGCAGCACAATTGGAAGAGCCTAGTCAGTATCACTTAAATGTGTAAGTAAAAAGTTTTGAAATGGTGTTTAAATAAAATAAAATAAAAAGAAATGAGACTAAAGAGGTACAATAGTCCACTGACAAGGTCCAGAAGACAGAAGGGGACAAGGAAGTCCCCTGGTGATAGGGAACAGAAGGTGGAGTAAGGATATTCTTGATGTGCTGTGAGATTTTTAACCATTGTCATAGGGCAACATGTGTAGTAACTGTTAAATGAAAAACTATTTTGTTCTGTAAGCCTTCATCTTAAGTGAGAATAACAGCACAGTTGGAAGAGTGTAGTCAATGTCACTGAACTGTGAATGTAGAAATTCTTGAAACGGTGTATCTTTGGCCATCTGTAATTTTCATCAAAAAAAAAAAAAAAGGTTGAGAATTTAGAGGCTTAATACGTTGTGGGGTTGTTAACCAATGTCATAGAACAACATGTGTACTACTATTTCATGAGAAACTATTTGCTCTGTAAGCTTTCACCTGAAGTAAAATAAAATAAAATAAAAAAAAAACTTAAAGTCTCAGTAAAAACAAAATCTACAAAAACAAAAGAAATGAAAAAGAATCCACAAACAAAAGGAATTCAGCACAGGAGATTAAGAGGAACAAAGAAAACATCAGTATCACAAAAAAAAAAAAAAGCACTACAAAATAACACCAATAAACTCACACCTATCAATAATTACACTGAATATAAACAGCCTAAATGCAATCATAAAGAGGTATAAACACAGAAGACAATATTCTTTGATTGTTAACAGAGTGGGGTGGAAGGGAGATGGGTATTCACTAACTAGAAAGTAGACAAGAATTATCTTAGGTGAGGGGAAGGATAGCACACACTACAGGGGAAGTCAGCATAACTGCACTAAACCAAAGATAATAAATTTCATGAATACAACCAAACATGTCAAGGGACAGAGAAGCAGAGGCAGTGGTCTGGGTACCATGCTTTCAGGGGACATCTAAGTCAATTGGCATAACAAAATTTTTTAAGAAAATGTTCTGCATCCCACTTTGGTCAGTGGTGTCTGGGGTCTTAAAAGATGGTGCACAGTCATCTAAGATGCAACCCACCTGGAGTAAAGGAGATTGAAGAACACCATGAACACAAGGAAAGTATTAGCCCAAGAGATAGAAAAGGCTACATAAACCAGAGACTTCATCAGCCTGAGACCAGAAGAACTAGCTGGTGCCCAGCTACCACAATGACTGCCCTGACAGGGAACACAACTGACAGTCCCTGACAAAGCAGGAGAAAAGTGGGGTGCAGAACTCAAATTCTAGGAAAAAGACCAGACTTAATGGTTTAATTGAGACTAGAGGGACCCTGGAAGATGTGGCCCCCAGGATCTCTGTTAGCCCCAAACTAAAACCATTCCCGAGGCCAACTCTTCAGACAATGATTAGACTGGACAATGGGACATAAAATGATACTCATGAAGCGTGTTCTTCTTAGCTCTAGTATATACATGAGATTAAATTAGAAGCTCTCACCCAGAGGTGAGATGCAAAGGCAGAGACTGTCAGGATCTGGTTAAATGGACACGAGATATCTGGAGTGGAAAGGAAGAGTGTGTTGTCACAGTATAGGGAGAGCAAGTAGATTCAGAAAACAATGTATGTATACATTTTCCTATGAGATACTAACTAGAATTGTACACTTTCATTTTAGCACAATAATAAAAAAAAGAGAAACAGAAAGTGACAGAATGGATAAAAAAAAAGAATCCAGCAATATGCTGTCTACAAGAGATATACCTTAGAATCAAATATGTATATTTATTAAAAATCAAAGGATGGAAAAAAAAATATATCAAGCAAACAGCTACCCTAAGAGAGCAGGAGTGGCAATTCTAATCTCAGATAAAATAGACTTTAAAACAAAACCCACCATAAAAGATGAAGGGCACTATATCACAATTAAAGGGAAGATTCCAGCATTAAGACATAACCATAATAAACATCTACACATCCAATGACAGGACTCCAAAATATATAAAATAAACTCTAACAGCTCTGAAAAGAGAAATTGGTAGCTCCACAATAATACTAGTAGACTTCAACATACCACTTTCGGTAAAGGATAGAGTATTTAGAAAGAAACTAACAAAAAGATACAGAAGACCTAACGGACACAATCAGCCAACTTGACCTCATAGACATATATAGAACACTCCACCCAACAGCTGCAAAGTACACATTCCTTTCCAACCAACATAGAAGGTTCTCCAGAATAGACCACATCTTAGGTCAGGGAGCAATCCTCCACAAAATTCAAAACATTGAGATAATACAGAGTATCTTCCCTGACCACATCACCATCAAGGTAGAAACTAACAACAGGAAAAGCAAGGAAAAAAATCAGTTCCATGGAAACTGAATAATACCCTGCTTACAGACCACTGTGTAATAGAAGAAATCAGAGATGGAATCAAAAAATTCCTAGACTCAAATGCGAATGAAAACATACCATACCAAAAGCTTTGGGAAACAGAAAAATGCAGTCCTCAGGGGACAATTTATGGCAATAGATGCACACATCAAAAAAGAAGAAAGGGACTAAATCAAAACATTAACTATACAACTCGAACAAATAGAAAGAAAACAGCAAAAAAAGAAAAAGCCCACAGCCACAAGAAGAAAGGAAATAATAAAGATCAGAGCAGAAATAAATTAAATAGATAGTAGAAAAACAATAGAGTCAACAAAACCAAAAATTGGTTCTTTGAAAGGATCAATAAAATCAACAAACCACTGGCCAAACTGACAAAAGAAAAACAGGAGAGGATGCAGATTATCCAAATAAGAAATGAAATGGGGGACATTACAACAGGCTCAACTTATATAAAAAGGATCATAACAGCAGATTATGAAAAACTATACTCCAACAAATTTGAAAACCTAGAGGAAACAGACAAATTTCTAAGAACACACTACCTACCCAAATTAAAACAAAGTGATGTTGAAAATCTGAACAGACCTATAAGAAGGGAAGAGATTGAAAAGGTAATTAAAAAAACTCCAAACAAAAAAAAGCCGTTGCCCAGATGGCTTCACTGGAGAATTCTACCAAACATTCAGAGAAGAGCTTACCGAGTACTACTCAAACTATTTCAGAACATAGAAAAGGAAGCTACACATCTGAATTCACTCTATGAAGCCAGCATTACCCTGATACCAAAACCCGGAAAAGATGCCACAAAAAAAAGAAACTTATAGACCAATATCTCCCAAGAATATAGATGCAAAAATTCTCGACAAAATTCTAGCAAATAGAATTCAGCACCATATAAAAAAAATAATAACACACCAAGACAAAGTAGGATTTATACCAGGTATGCAAAGATGGTTGGCATTAGAAAATCAATCAATGTAATCCACCATATAAATAAAAGGAAAGAAAAGAATCACATGATCATCTCACTTGATGTAGAAAAGACATTCAAAGAAGTCCAACACCGATTTCTGATAAAAACTCTCAATAAAATAGGTATAGAAGGGAAATTTCTCAACATAATAAAGGGCATCTATGCAAAACCAACGACCAGCATCATTCTTGATGAAGAAAGGCTGAAAACATTCCCCCTGAGAACAGGAACAAGACAAGGATGGTCTTTATCACCACTCCTATTTAACATTGTGCTGGAAGTCCTAGCTAGAGCAATAAGGCAAGAAAAAGAAATAAAGGGCATCCAAATTGGTAATTGTCATTGTTTGAATTATGTCCCTCCAAAAACGTGTGTATCAATTTGGCTGGGCCATGATTCCCAGAATTGTGTGGTTGGCCTCCATTTTGTGATTGTAATTTTATGTTAAAGAGGATTAGGGTGGGATTGTAACACCACCTTTACCCAAGTCACATCCCTGATCCAATGTAAAGGGAGTTTCCCTGCAGTGTGGCCTGCACCAACTTTTATCTCGCAAGAGATAAAAGGCAAGGCAAGTAAGCAGAGAGTTGGGGACCTCATACCATAAAGAAAGAAGTTCTTGGAGCAGAGCACATCATTTGGACCGGGGTTCCTGTGCAGAGAAGTTCCTAGTCTGGGGGAATACTGAAGAAAAGAAGGCCGACAGAGAGAAAAAGACTTCCCCTGGAGTTGATGCCCTGAATTTGGAATTTTAGCCTACTTTAACTGTGAGGAAATAAACTTCTCTTCGTTAAAACCATCCACTTGTGGTATTTCTGTTATAGCAGCACTAGATGACTAAGACAGTAATAAACAAGTTAAACTGTCCCTATTTGCGTATGATATGATACAATACATAGAAAACCCAAAGGACTCCACAAGAAAACTACTAGAACTAGTAGAAAGATTCAGCAGAGTAGCAGGATACAAGATAAACATACAAAAATCAGTTGGATTCCTAAACACCAATAAAGAGAACAATGAAAAGGAAATTAGGAAAGCAATACCATTTATAATAGCCACTAAAAAAATAAAATACTTAGGAACAAATCTAACCAGGGATGTGAAAGACCTATACAAATAAAACTACAAAATACTACTGCAAGGAACCAAAAAAGATCTACATAAATGGGAAACCATACCATGCTCATGGATAGGTAGACTCAATATTGTGAAGATGAGAATTCTACCCAAAGCAACTTACAAGTACAATGCAATCTCAATCCAAATACCAACAACATACTTTAAAGATATGGGAAAAATAATCATTAACTTTATATGGAAAGGGAAGACACCCCAGATAAGTAAAGCACAATTGAAGAAGAAGAATAAAGTAGGAGGACTTGCACTACCTGACCTCAGAACCTACTATACAGCTACGGTAGTCAAAACAGTGTGGTACTGGTAGAATGACAGATACATTGACCAATGAAACAGAATTGAAAACCCAGATGTAAATCCATCCACCTATGGTCACCTGATCTTTGACAAGGGCACATAGTCCATCAAATGGGGAGAAGATAGTCTTTTTAACAAATGGTGCTGGCAAAATTGGATGTCCATCTGCAAAAAAATGAAATGAACAGGACCCATACCTCACACCATAGACAAAAAAGAATTCAAAATGCATCAAAGACCTAAATATAAAGCCAAAAACTATAAAGTTCATAGAAGAAACAATAGGATCAATGCTAAAGGCCCTAATACATGGCATTAACAGGACACAAACCATAACTAACAGCATACATACTCCAGAAGATAATCTAGATAACTGGGATCTTCTAAAAATTAAACCTTATGCTCATCAAAAGACTTCACTAAAAGAGTAAAAAGAGGACCTACTGACTGGGAAAAAATTTTTGACATTTCAAATCAGACAAAGTTCTAATCTGTAAAATCTACATGGAAATCCAACATCTCAGCAACAAAAAGACAAATAATCCAGTTAAAAAACGGGCAAAGGAAATAAACAGACACTTCACCAAAGAAGACATTCAAGAAGCCAACAGACACATGAGGAAATGCTTGTGATCACTAGCCATTAGAGAAATGCAAACTGAAACCACAATGTGATATCATCTCCCCCCAGCATTACTGTCACGAATCAAAAAAACTGGAAATAACAAATGTTGGAGAGGCTGCGGAGAGATGGGAATTCCTCTGCACTGCTGGTGGGAATGGAAAATGATACAACCATTTTGGAAAATGATATGGTGCTTCCTTAGGAAGCTGGAAATGCAAATACCATACAATCCAGCAATCTGATGCCTAGGAATATATCCTAGAGAAATAAGAGCGATCACATGAATAGACATATGCACACCCATGTTCTTTGCGGCATTGTTCACAACAGCAAAAAGATGGAAACAACCTAGATGCCCGTCAGCAGATGAATGGATAAACAAACTATGGTACATACACACAATGGAGTATTATGCAATGATAAAGAACAATGATGAATCTGTGAAGCATCTCATAACATGGATGAATCTGAAGGGCATTATGCTGAGTGAAATAAGTCAATCTCAAAAGGACAAATATTGTAGGAGACCACTACCATAAAAACTCATGAAAAGGTTTACACATGAAAAGAAACCATCTTTGATGTTTATGAGGGAGTGGAAGGGTGTGAGGGGAAACTTTAAATAGACAATAGATAAGAGGTAACTTCAGTGAAGGGTAAGACAGTACACAATACTGAGGAAGGAAGCCAGTACAACTTGCACAAAGCAAGGTCATAGAAGCTCCAAACTTCCTGACAGACTGAATTGCTGGGCTGAGAGCTGTGGGGACTATGGTCTCTGGGAACAGCAACCTCAATTTGCATAATACAGTTTATAAAGAAAATGTTCTACATTCTACCTTGGTGAGTAGCATCTGGGGTCTTAAAAGCCTGTGAGCAGCCATCTAAGATAATCCACTGGTCTTACCCCTTCAGAGCAAGGGAGAATGAAGAAAACAAGATACAAGGGAAGTATTAGTCCAAAGGACTAATGGACCACAGCTACCACGGCCTCCACCAGACTGAGTCCAGTATAACTAGAAGATGCCCGGCTACCACCACTGACCACTCTGACAAGGCTCACAACAGAGGGTCCTGGACAGAGCTGAAGAAAAATGTGGAACAACATTCTAACTCACCAAAAAACACCAGACTTACCGGCCTGAAAGATACTGGATAAACTCCAAGAGTATGGCCCCCGGACACCCTTTTAGCTGAGTAATGAAGTCACTCCTGAGGTTCACCCATCAACCAAAGACTAGACAGGGCCATAAAACAAAATGAGACAAATGGGGCACAACAGTCCAGGGACAAGGACTAGAAGGCAGAAGGGTACAGGAAAGCTGGTAATAGGGTAACCAAGGTAGAGAAGGGAGTATGTTGATATGTCATGGGGTTGTTAATCAATGTCATAAAACAATATATGTACTAACTGTTTAATGAGAAACTATCTGTTCTGTAAACCTTCATCTAAGTACAATAAAAAAATTAAAGAATAAAAAATAGAATAAACATGAGTAATTTGGGGAAGGGTAAGTGATTTTTCCTTGAGAGTCTTTTATTATTTTGGATTTGCTTTCTATAAATAATAATGACTTTCAGTGTGCCAAAACTATGTAAAGTGTCTCCTGTATCTGGCAGAATCTCAGATCAACACAGCCCTCATGGAATGGTTGATGCCGGTGGGCATACTTTCCTCATCCTATCAGTCTTATAGCTGCCGGGAAGTTTGAGGCACAGCCTGTAGGCATGGGCAATGCAGATAGACAGACATGCATACAAAAGCAAAGTGTTATATGATGTCATATTTAGTGCACAGAAACTTTTTATTAATTGATCAGAAAATAAAATTCCAGTAATAAATAAATATCAACAGTATCACTTTTGGGGGGAGTTGTATAGTGTGGCCAAGATCCTAACCTCTATTGCTGGAACTAGCAGGATTAAATACACCCTTATATTCCCAAAAGATATAATTGGAAGCTAAAAATAAAGCTCAAATACTTGCATTTTTATTAACCACTAAAATTGCACATGAAAGTGTGGATTTCTTGGCCTGACTCCTAGAAATATCAATACAATGAGTATGAGGAAGATATCCACAAATCTGCATTTTTATTAAATAATCCATGAACCACAATTTAAGAAATAATATTACGGATGAAGAAAAATCCTGTATTATTATTAACTTGTTTCCACCCTGCCAACTTGCCCTATGGATTTCAAATGTTTCACCCCCATAGTCACTTGGACTAATTCCTTAAGATAAATCTCTGTATATACATACTTACACATTCTATTAGTTCTGTTTCTCCGGAGAACCCTGACTGAAATAATGTTACAGATTAAGAAACATCTTTTATTATTAACTTGGAATTGTGGTGTTGCTGAAGATTATTGAATATACTATGGACTGACAGAACAAACAAATCTGTTTTGGAGGAAGTACAGCCAGAATGTTCCTTAGAAGCAAGGATAATGAAACTTCATCTGGTGTACTTTGAACATGTTATCAGGAGAGTCCAGTCCCTGGAGAAAGATATCATGCTTGGTAAAGTAGAGGGTCAGCAAAAAAGAGGAAGACCCTTAATGAAATAGATTGACACAGTGTCTGCAACAATGGGCCAAACATAGCAATGATTGTGAGGCTAGCACAGGACCGGGTGATACTTCGTTCTGTTTCACATGAATTCGCTATGAGTCAGAGCCCGCTCAGCAGCACCAAACATCAACAATACCTTATATAGATGTAAACGACTTGAAGAAAACTCACAAGTTATATAAAAATCTATTATTTTTGCAGATAGTCATAATTTATTAACATTTTCACTTACTCAGTTTTGCTTTTTTTTCCCCTGAACTTTTCCAATAACAACACAGATTTCAGTTCTCGCTAGGGGGAAGATAAAAATCTGCCTGCTTATTTGTCATTATTAATAAATTATTTGATATTAAGCAAGAAAGATATTCACAAAACCTTCTGCCTAACCCATCGTTAATGTCTAATCACCTAGATAATTATTACAAACTAGAACAAGTGATTTTTCTTAGGTTTATAAAAGAGAGTCAAGGGTGAGCAATGAAATTAGGGAAATAACAGAAGTTGAAAGAAAATGATATATCCTCATTGCCCCTTGACTATGTGGTTCTCTGGTCCCAGTAAGTCCCACTCAATTTTTCTGGTGTATACATATAGAAAACCCAGTTACTGTATTTTTATGAAAATAACATGCACTTGCTGGGATTGTTTGCCAGCTGAGCCCCCACCCCCACCCCTCACCTATTTTCTAAGGGTGCTGTGCTAATTTTGTTTTTACAGTAAGGTGTGAAAGAGAATTGGCATGGCAGAACTTTCAAGGATGCCCCAGGTGTAGGGTGTGGCCAACAAACAAATGCAGAAGGTGCAGGTTGTTTGCATAAAAATAGGTCTTTGAGTCTTCAATGAATGTTCAATGAAAAGTACAATCTATTTTTTTGTATGTGCTTTCCATATAGATTGTGCAAAGCTTAATGTTTTAAACATCACAGGAATTATTCTCATAGAATATTTAACCATCTATTATCCTACTATAAATAATTTGTGTGTTTACAGTAAATGATACGTACCCAGTATGTACAAAGCACTTAATGATAAAGTGGAATTCACTTGCATAAGCAGTTCAAGCTGGAAATAACTTTACTTCCTAAGGACAGATGATAAGTATTCACAGATTTCCTATTACATTGGATGAATGCTAATTTTAGTTCTCATCAGAATTTCATGTGTAAGATTATAATTCAGTATAGCAATGGGTTATCTAATACAGTACTCTGCAAATGTAATAATAATAAATAATAATAAAAACCCAAAGGTTGAAAAACTTACCTCCACTTAGTATGGAATGACTTCTCTAATTTGAAGGTCACTTAGAGCTAAGCTTCGCTTTTTAAACTGGAAGGAAAAATAAAAACATTGTGATGAATTTCTATCATCTAGTGTGAAAAGCAGTAAAAACTGCTCTGTTATTTTCCTATTGAGTGTAGACTAGTAGAGTAAGATATAGACCACATAAACCATCAAAAGCCATGGTTAATAAAAGTATTTACAGTTATTTAAACCTAAGAATTTGTGATAAAGATGAGAATGATTTGTCTACATTAAAGAAAGTTGGAGAAAAAATGATGATGCAGCCAGTTTTTTGAAAATTCAACCAGTTGAGCAGTTTGAGGATCTTTATCATTACAAGTAATTTAAAGAGTTTAGTTCTTTTAGAAATTTTGTGTGCTAACACACACACACACACACACACACACACACACACACAAAAAGCATCCTAATTTAGGTGATGAAAGATTTTCATTGGAGTACTTTTTTTTAAGGAATATCTATTTTTGTAAATTACCATAAACTGCATCTAGTGTCCTGGGGTAGGAATTTGTAATTGCACACACACGAAACATTGCAGACACAGTTGCATAATATTTGTTAGTATATTCGGGCTGCAGAAAGGGGGTAGACAAACAGATCCAGTCCTGCCTATTTAATTTTGTAATTGTTTTTAAATGTTCATGAGTGTTGCGTGTATGTGTGTGTGTATCTCTGTGTAGGGTGAAATACAAGTCATTAGGATACTGATTTAGGAAATAATATTGGAGTTATTATTCCCTGTCCTTGAGCATAGAGAATGTGACCCAGCTGGAACTGGGCTCACAAGGACTCACAAAGACACATCAACTGGGCCATGAGGTATAAAGACAACAGCTAAGATAATCTTGGAAAATATCTTTCACATAAAGCCAATCAAACAGAACACAAAAGACTTTCTACTCTTATCTTTTCCTATTAGCATTTAGTAAATAGAAATTTGTTGGACTAATGAAGACCCTCCTGACTGTAGTTACTGAAACCTGTACCAACGATTGTTAAGAAAGACAATTCAAAATGTAGGATCACAGTTTCTAGCCAATCTGAAAAGGCTACGTTTTCAATGGTTTTGCCCATTTGTAATGTTAATATATATTGATGACTCTGTAATGGTCTTTGGACTCGGGCAGACATGACTATGGATGCATGTTTGTTCATTTTCCCACTTTTGTCTGTTCGGTGATATTTCCTTGGACTCAGGCAGACATGGCTCTGGCAACATGGTTGTCTGTTTCCTACTTTTGCGTTTTTGAATATATGCTGAATAAGACTTTCTTTTTGCTTTACTCAACTTTGTGATGTTTTTCCCCTACACCAATACGAATAATACTGGGCAAAATGTATGAACTCCCAAAAAAGTCCCCGTGAAGAATTTGGATGGAAAACAAAGGTCATAAATCCAATGAGATATGATAAAAATGTCTTTGAAGGAAACAATAAAAAATGTGGCAAAATTGGGAAAGTGTTATTTTTATGAATGTGTAGGAAGTTTGAGAGCAAAAAGCCAAGCAAAGAAAATAGAGGCAAATGATTTTACATAACTCAAGTTAAAACATTATTTTTTAAGTAAATTTCCCAATGCCTGAAAACATCACAGTGAAACTGGTCAGATGTTTACTACATGGTGATCTCTAAAAGAAATAGATAATGGTAGCCAATATTATCAAATATCTTATTAAGTTAATTAAAAACTATCACTATATGTGGCATATATGCTTTTTCTTAAGACAAAAACAAAAACATTCTAATAATTAACTTTTTATCTATGCTAATGTGTTCTTTTCAGAAACTTAGCTCTTGTTCCTTCAAATGGCATAAAAAACACTGAAAGGTAGAAAGTCTCACATCTTAACACAGGGAAGAGGTCCATTCTTTGGAAAGTTCTTTCGGTGTTAAGTGAAGC
This sequence comes from Dugong dugon, assembly GCA_030035585.1. Classification (NCBI taxonomy): domain Eukaryota; kingdom Metazoa; phylum Chordata; class Mammalia; order Sirenia; family Dugongidae; genus Dugong; species Dugong dugon. The sequence continues at coordinate 33,439,332 of CM057460.1, read as the reverse complement.
TTAGAAAAACAATCTGAAAGAAAAAGAAAGTGTAAAACCAATTCCAAACCTGTTTGTCAAGTCAATTCTGACTCAAAGCGACCTCATGAGTTAGAGTCAACTTTTTTAAAATTTTTGATGCATTCATTTAATTATATACAAAGAGTAAAACAGCATATATATATATATATAGTGCTTTCTGTGAAAGTTTACAGCTCAAGTTAATTTCTCATTAAAAAATTTATATACATATTGTTTTGTAACATTAGTTCCAATCTCCACAATGTAATAGCACACTACCTTTTTCCACCCCGGGTTCCTTGTGTCCGTCCATTTGACCAGTTCCTGTCCTTTTTTGCCTTCCTGCTTTTGGACAGGAGCTGCCCTTTTGGTCTCATATATCTGATTGAACTAAGAAGCACATTCCTCACGTGTATTATTTTTGTTTTGTTTTATAGTCCTGCCTAATCTTTGTCTGAACAGTGGGCTTCGGGAATGGTTTCAGTTCTGGGTTAACAGTGCATCCAGGAGCCATAGGTTCGGGGGTTTCTCCAGTGTCAGTCAGACCATTAAGTCTGGTCTTTTTATGAATTTGAGTTGTTCTACATTCTTATCCTGCTTTGTCCTGACAGGGAACACAACAGATAGTCCTGCTCTGTCCTGAATGCTCTGTTATGTTCCCTGTCAGGGCAGTCTTTGGTGAGAGGTGGACCATCTAGTTCTTCTGATCTCAGGCTGCTGGAGTCTCTGGTTCATTTGGTCCTTTAGTTCTTTGGGCTAGTGTTTTCCTTGTGTCTTTGGTTTTCTTCATTCTCCTTCACTCCGAGTGGGATGAGACCAACTGATGTATCTTAGATGGCCGCTCACAACATTTTAAGACCCCAGACGTCACACACCAAAGTAGGATGTAAAACATTTTCTTTATAAACTATGTTATGCCAATTAACCTAGATGTCCCCCAAAAGTATGGTCCCCAGGCCCCAGCCAAAGCTACTCTGTCCCTCAAAGTGTTTGGATGTGTCCAGGCAACTTCTTTGCTTTTGCTTTGGTCCAGTTGTGCTGAGTCCCCTGTATTATGTGTTGTCCTTCCCTTCACTGATGTTGATCCTTGTCTACTATCTAATTAGCGATTACCCGTCCCCCTCTCTCCTCACCCTCATAATCATCAAATAATGTTTTTTTCTGTGTTTAAACCTTTTCTCGCGTTCTTATAATAGTAGTCTCATGCAAAATTTGTCCTTTTGTGACTGACATTTCACTCAGCATAATGCCCTCTAGATTCACACATGTTGTGAGATGTTTCGAAGATTCATCATTGCTCTTTATCATTGCATAGTATTCCATTGTTTGTATGTACCCTAATTGTTTATTCATTTGTCTGTTGATGGGCACTTAGGTTGTTTCCATTTTTTTTGCTATTGTGAACAGTGCTGCAATGAACATGGATGTGCATGTCTATTCATGTGACGGCTCTTATTTCTATTGAGTATATTCCTAGGAGTAGGATAATTGGATCTTATGGTGTTTCTATTTCTAGCTTTTTAAGAAACTGCCATATCGTTTTCCAAAGTGGTTGTACCATTTTACATTCCCACCAGCAGTGCGTAAGACTTCCAATCTCTTCACAACCTCTCCAGCATTTGTTACTTTGTGTTTTTTGGATTTGTGCCAGCCTTGTTGGAGTGAGGCGGTATTTCATCATGGTTTTGATTTGCATTTCTCTAATGGCTAGTGATCGTGAGCATTTCCTCATGTGTCTGTGAGTCACCTGAATATCTTCTTTGGTGAAGTGCCTGTTCATATCCTCTGTCAATTTTTTAATTGGATTATTTGTCTTTTTGTTGTTGAAGTGTTGCAGTATCTTGTAGATTTTAGAGATTAGACCCTTATAGGATATGTGGTAGCCAAAACTTTTTCCCATTCTATGGGTTCTCTTTTTACTGTTGGTGAAGTTTTTTTGATGTACATAAGTGTTTGCATCTGAGGAGCTCCCAGTTACCTAGTTTCTCTTCTGGTGTTTGTGCATTGTTAGTTATGGTTTCTATACTATTTTTATAGGGTTGTCCCTATTTTTTTCCTCCATGATCTTTATTGGTTTAGATTTTATATTCAGGCCTTTGAGGTGGTATCAGGTATGGGTTCTGTTTCATTTTTTTGCAGATGGATATCCAGTTATGCCAGGACCATTTGTTAAAGAGACTGTCTTTTCACCATTTAACTGACTTTGGGCCTTTGTCAAATATCAGCTGCTCATAGGTGGATGGATTTACATCTGGGTTCTCAATTCTGTTCCACTGGCCTATGTATTTGTTGTTGTACCAGTACCAGGCTGTTTTGACTACCATGGTGGTATAATAGGATCTAAAATCAGGTAGTATGAGGCCTCCCACTTTGTTCTTCTTCTTCAGTAATGCTTTACATATCCTGGGCCTCTTTCCTTTCCATGTAAATTTGGTGATTTGTTTCTCCATCTAGTTAAAAAACGCCATTGGAATTTAGATCAGGATTGCATAGTATCTGTAGATTGCTTTGGTAGAACTGACATTTTCACAATGTTGAGCCTTCCTATCCAGGAATATGTATGTTTTTCCACTTATGTTGGACTCTTTTGGTTTCTTGCAGTAGTATTTTGTATGTGGTTTTATTTGTATAGGCCTTTTACATCTCTGGTTAGATTTCTTCCTGAGTATTTTATTGTTTTGGGGGCTTTTGTAAATGGTATTGATTTGGTGATTTCCTTTCAAAGTTCTCTTTGTTGGTGTATAGAAATCCAACTGATTTTTTGTATGTTTGTCTTGTATCCTGCTACTTTGCTGAAATCTTCTATTAGTTCCAGTGTTTTTCTTATGGATTCTTTGGAGTGTTCTGTGTACAAGATCATATCATCTGCAAATAGGGATACTTTTATTTCTTACTTACCAATTTGGATGTCCTTTCTTTCTTTCTTCTTTTTTTTGCCCTGGTGGCACAGTGGTTGAGTGTTTGGCTGTTAGCCAAAAGGTCGGCAGTTCATATTCACCAGCTGCTCCTCAGAAACCCCATGGGGTGGTTCTACTCTGTCCTATAGGTCACTATGAGTTGGAATCAACTCAACAGCAATTTATTTTGCTCTGGCTAGGACCTCCAGCACAGTTAAATAAGAGTAGGGATAAAGGGCATCCTTGTCTGGTTCCCATTCTCAAGGGGAATATTTTCAATCTCTCCATGAAAAATGATGTTGCATGTTGAATTTGTATAAATGTCCTTATTAGGCTGAGGAATTTCCCTTCTATTCCTATTTTGCGGAGAGTGTTTATCAGGAGTGGGTGTTGGACTTTGTCAAATGCCTTTTCTGCATTGATTGATAAGATCATTTGGTTCTTATCTTTTGTTTTACTATGTGATGGATTACACTGATTGATTTTCTAGTGTTGAACCATCCCTGCATACCTGGTATGAATCCCACTTGGTCATGATGAATTATTTTTTGGATATGCTGTTGAATCCTATCTGCTAGAATTTTATTGACGATTTTCGCATCTTCGTTCATGAGGGATATTGGTCTGTAATTTTTTTTTTGTGTGTGTGTGTGTGTCTTTGCCTGGCTGGCTTTGGTATCAGGGTTATGCTGGATTCATAGAAAGAATTTGAGAGTATTCCTTCTTTTTCTATGCTCTGAAATACCTTTAATAGTAGTGGTATTAGCTCTTCTCTGAAAGTTTGGTAGAATTCTCCAGTAAAGACATTTTGGGAGTTTTTTGTTTTTTTGGTTTTTTTAAAATTATTTCTTCAATCTCTTCTTTTGTTATGAGTTTATTTAGTTTTACCACCTAGGTTTGTGTTAGTTTAAGTGGATAGTGTGTTTCTAGAAATTTGTCCATTTCCTCTAGGTGTTAAAATTCACTGAAGTACAATTTTTCATAGTATTCTGTGATGATCCTTTTTTTTCAGTTGGGTCCATTGTGATATCACCCATCTCGTTTTTTATTTGAGTTATTTGCTTCCTCTCTTGTTTTTCTTTTGTCAGTTTGAGTGGTTTGTCGATTTTGTTGATCTTTTCAAAGAACCAACTTTTGGTTTTGTTGACTCTTTCAATTGGTTTTCTATTCTCTATTTCATTTAGTTCTGCTCTAATCTTTATTATTTCCTTTTTCTGGTGCTAAGGGCTCCTTTTGCTGCTCTCTCTCTCTATTTGTTTGAGTTGTAGGGTTAATGTTTTGATTTTCACCGTTTCTTCTTTTTGGATGTGTGCATTTATTGCTATAAATTGATCTGTGAGCACTGCTTTTGCTGTGTCCCAAAGGTTTTGGTAAGATGTGTTTTCATTCTCTTTTGATTCTATGGATTTCTTTATTCCATCCTTGATTTTTTCTTTAACCCAGTAGTTTTAAAGCAAGGTGTTGTTCAGTTTCTGTGTGTTTGATTTTTTTTTTCCTTGATGTTTTTGTTATTGACTTCTACTTTTATGGCATTATGATCAGAAAAGACACTTTGTAATATTTCCATGTTTTAGATTCTGTTAAACTTTGTGGCCTAAAATGTGGTCTATTGTGGAGACTGTTCCATGAGCATTGGAAAATAATGTATACTTTGCTGCTGTTGGGTGGAATGTTCTGTATATGTCTATGAGGTCAAGTTGATTGACTGTGACATTTAGATCTTCCATATCTTTACTGAGTTTCTTTCTATACGTTCTGTTCTTCACCTGAAGTGACGTGTTAAAATCTCCTACTATTACTATGGAGCTGTGTATTTCTCTTCTCAATGCTATTAGAGTTTGTTTTATGTAATTTGGGGCCCTGTCATTGGGTGCATATATATTTATTATGGTTATGGCCTCCTGTCATATTGACCCTTTAATCATTATATAGTGTTCTTCCTTATCCTTTTTGGTGGATTTTGCTTTAAAGTCTGTTTTGTCAGAGATTAATATTACCACTCTTGCTCTTTTGTTTGTTGTTTGCTTGATATATATTTTTTCCATCTTTTGAGTTTCAGTTTGTTTGTGACTTTGTGTCTAATGTGTAACTCTTTTAGACTGCATAGATGGATCATGTTTTTTTATCCATTCTGATGCTGTCTATCTCTTTATTGCTGTATTTAGGCCATTTACATTCAATGTCATTATTGATAGATATGAGTTTCTGCTCTCGTTTTGATTTTATTTTTTTGGGGGGGGGTTGTTGAAAGTTTCTTTTTTCCACTTAATTGTCTGTGTTGAGTTCTTTTTCTTTATGCATTTTATTTTCATCTTTTTCATTATTGTTATGTTTGCTGAATCTTATGTTTTTCTTCTTTTTTATTTGGCAGGTTTGTTATCATCCTTTATGGTTACCTTGAAATTTATCTTTATTTTTCTGATTTAAACCAATCTTTTATTTCCTGATATTGCCTTAACTTCCTCTCTATATGGAAGTATTATGAGTACACTGTTTATTCTCTCTTTTTTTGGTTTGACTTTGTCATCATTTACGTATTGACGTTTCTGGTCACTATTTTCAGTCTTTTAGCTTTGAGTTTTTTTTTGTGAATTCCTTAACTGGGTTGATACCTTGTTGATCTGTCCTGTGTTCTAGTTTTGGACTCTTGTCTGATATTGTTAGTTCTCTAACCAGAGATTATTAAAATATTTCTTGTAATTTTGTTTTGCTTTTTACAAATTCCCTTAACTTCTGTTTATGTGGAAATGACCTAATCTCACCATCGTATTTGAGAGACAGTTTTGCTGGATATATAATTCTTGGCTGGCAATTTTTTTTTCCTTGAGGCTTTATACATGTTGTGCCATTGTTTTCTTGCCTGCATTATTTCTACTGAGTAACCAGAGCTTAGTCTTATTGATTCTCCTTTGTAGGTCACTTTTTTTATCTGTAGCCACTCTCAAGATTCTAACTTTGTTTTTGGTTTTGGCAAGTTTGATTATATGTCTTGGTGACTTTCTTTTGGGGTCTACCCTGTGTGGAGATCATTGAGATTCTTGGATAGATATCTTCTCATCTTTCATAATATCAGGGAGGTTTTCTGCCAGCAAATCTTCAACAATTCTCTCTGTGTTTCCTGTTATCCCCCTTTGTTCTGGTACTCTGATCACTCGTAGATTTTTCCTCTTGATAGTGTCCCACATAATCCTTAGACTCTCTTCTTTTTTTAATTCTTTTTTCTCCTATTTCCTCAAATGAATTAGTGTCAAGAGATTTATCTTCAATCTCACTAATTCTGACTTCCATTGGCTTAATTCTGCTCCTATGACCTTATGTTGAGTTTTCTAATTCTGAAAATTTATTGTTAATCTTTTGGATTTCTAGTTGCCGTGTCTGTGTGTTTTCTATCATCCTGTTAATTTTGTCATTTTGTTTTTGTATTGTTTTCCTGAATTCCTCTATTGCTTTGTCTGTGTGTTCCTTGGCGTGGTCTGAGTTTTGCCTGATCTCCTCTCTTATCTCTTGGGGAGTTCTGCATATTAGTCTTTTGAATTCTTTTTCAGGTAGTTCCATCACCTTATGTGCCTCTGGAATGTTTCCTGGTTCTTTATCTTAATCACTTGCTCAAGCCGTCTTGACGTATTTATGTGATTTGATATTGACTGTTGTCTCCAAGGCATCAATAAGTTATTATATTTATTTATTATATGTTTATTTACTGTGTCCTAACTTTTGTTTTGATATGTCCAAGTAGATTGGGCATGTAAGCTACTTTGATTGTTGGTGTCTTTGCAGCTCTCATAGACTGTCTCCAGGTGGTCAGAGCAGCCACTAGGTGTGTGAGCCCAGCAGCCTGTTCACTTTTCTTGTGGGGGTGTGGCACAGGTGTCCAGGTCATCAGTCACTGAGTGTGTGGTACAGACTCTCACCTACAGTCCCAGACAGGCAGGACTGTGTAGGGGTGTTTGGAGCAGGCCCAGGTATCTGGCTGCATTAGGAGGCTGTGTGTGGAGCAAAGTATGGGGCTGATGGCTACCACTGGTTGCCTGGGTGGAGGGCATGTCCCTGTCCCCTAGAGTGTGTAGCAGGGGAAGTATTACAGCTGGTCTTTAGGCACCTTGTGCTATTGGTTGGAGGGACTGGGAGGCACCACTTATTTTCTGACTCCTTTTGTAGGTGACTAGATGGAGTGGGTGGTACCACCAACCCTCAGGCCCCAGTGTGGATTGGTGAGGCCACTACTTAGGGGACAGGGCAGTGTCAAATGTCACAAATCTACAGCTCCCACTTGGCTGCTGCAGTTGAAAATGGACTTCAGGTTTATGCCCTACTGTTTTGTGCTAATGACTGCGTGTGGTATCAGATCGGCCCACATAGGTCTGGGCAGGGCTGAAGAGCGCTGCAAGTGTGTGAATCCCTTATGCCAGTGGCTGGACTATGTGGTCGCAAGACTGGTGTAGGAGTGGAGAGCACTGAGTTCCTGGCTTAGGGGATGTGGCATTTTTAATACTGCAGGACTGGTGGTGGAGCAGAGGGATGTAGGGAGTAGGTGAGGGGAAAGAAACACTTCTTCACTGTGAAACTCTGGGAAGAGGAGGGGTTATTTTGCCCTCAAGTGGTAGATTAGAAGTTTGCACTTAATTTTTGCAGGTCTAGTGTCGCTCCTACTTGGTTCTGGAGCTGTGTGCAGATTCGCTGGTGTTTGGCTACACCCAATGTGGAAAGGCTTGTATTTGAACTTTGCTGCTTGCCTCAGCCTGTGTGCACTGTGCAGACTCAGCTAACAGTGCACCGGAGATCTTACGATTGATACTTCTCTGCTGCTTTTGAATTGTCTCTTGTTCCCCCTGCTGCTAAGTCCAGTTATTTAGTTTTATCTTTGATGATTAGAATTCCTAGGTTGTCATATATGATCACGTCGCTTTTTTTTTCTTCCCGTCTTTGTTGTAAGAGAAATGACAGAAAGCATCTGCCTATTCCACCATCTTAGCCCCACCTCCCCAGAGTCAACTTGTAAAGCTGGTCACAAATCCCTTGACCCACTGAGGGACTGGAAGAAATTATAAGGCTTGTCTAAAGAGAGAGGACAAAGAACAATGGGAAGGTTATTTGAATTTCTTTTTTCCACAGAAATGAACAAAGATGCTTGTTAAGAGATTCAGACAGAAAAAGCCTGCTTTTAAAGTACATTTGGCTGAATTTTTTTGACAAACTATTAAGCAGTATTTTTTGTTGGTATGATTTTCTTTTTAACTTTGTGTAGAAGTGTGCATTTTCCATTTATGGTATCAGGAAATGGAGATTTTGTGAGAGGTGAAAATATTTTTCTCAATTCCCCAATCCCCAGAAAACAAGAATTTATATCCATACCCTTTACCAGATGTCTTAGTTATCTAGTGCTGCTGTAACAGAACTATCGCAAGTGGATGGATTTAACACATAAACATTATTCTTTCATAGTTTAGAAGGCTAGAAATCTGAATTCAGGGAACCGGCTCTAGGGGAAGGTTTTCTCCATCTGTTGGTTCTGGAGGAAGGTCCTTGTCTCCTTTGAAATTCTGCTCTTGGGTAGTCCTCATGTGGCTTGGCTTCTCTCTTCCACCATCTTTATTTCTTTGTTTTATATCTCAAAAGAGATTGACTTAAGATACACCCTGCACTAATACTGCCTCATGAGCATAACAAAGAGAACCCATTCCCAAATGGGATTATAACCACAGGTATAAGTGTTAGGATTTATAACCCATATTTTTGAGGGGCACAATTCAATCCATAACACCAGGTACGTTAGAATTGTTTCCTAGTAGAAGATGAAAAATATGTATCCTCAACAAACTGACATTGGATTTGCTATTGGACATGACTTGACCAAACAAATGTTAGTAGACCAATTGGAACAAAAATCTTTCAGTGTGTTTACAAAGTTTACCCTGGCCTCATGTGAGTCTGTCATTTGCTATAAGAAGAGCACACTTGGGTTACTGCTGGTCTAAGAAGCAAGGGGAGATGACTGAAGCAGATATGAATCTGAACAAAAGCCTGAAATTGAGCTGCTCCATCTCATGGGAAGACCTATGAGTCAAATGAATGATTATTGTTTAAGCCAGTGAGATCTTGAGGGTTGCTTTTCATGTACTGTTTTTCAGCAATTTTTGACAAATACAGCTCCATTTGTAAAATTCAAGGGAAAAATGGTATTTCATCTGCATTGGTCTGTGCAAGATCTCTCTTGTTTTATTCATTTATCATTTTATTCCCTTTTATCCCTATTTTCTTTCCAAATTTTCTACCACACCATGGCCACCACTGTTACGTGTTTGATATGTATCCATTTATTTTTACATGTTTTATTTTAATACAAATGAGTACTGCTTTGTATGCATAAATTATTTTAATTTTCATATATGTTCACTATGTTGCATTCTTTACATACTCCTCCTCACCCCTAGAAGGATCAGAATATTTGATTGCAAATAATTGCCTACATTTTCCCAGATATTTCGCTTTCTAAAAATTTGTGGATAAAGCATTTTTCGCTTGGCAAAAAAGAAGGATATATGTTTGAGTCACCAACCCCTTATTTGAGCATTTGATTAATAGACTGTGAGTATTCAAAAGACTCACTGTTCTTAGCAACAAGTTCACATTTGGCTTTTCTGAAGACTAAGATGCACAATGAAATAATCAGTAGAATACTGAGGATAGATTAATCGTTTTGGTACTACACTTACTCCAAACTTATTTATTATCTGGTTATCCGATATTTCACATTTATGACAATAGTAAAAAATCTGCTATCCGACTATTTTGTGCACTAACAATGTAAATCTGGCAGTAATGAACATAGAAGTGTGAGACGAGAGTAATGCTGGCTGTGATGACTAAGATGTGAAAGTGCCAGAAGAGAAGGTGGTGATGACAAGAAGGAGAGGCTGCCACTGTGGCCTGTGGGCCTGGAGGGCCACACAGAAGGCAGTTCGGAGCAGGCAGGTCATGAGCTGTGAAGAGGAGGGGACTGAGGCCTTGGAGGGCTGGAGTGGAGGAGCAAGGAGGGGCGAGGAAAAAAAGTGGGGGACACAGGCAAGCAGGGCAGCTGCACATCTGGAAGTGGGACAAGGGGGGACCTGTAGTGAGTGCTCATCAATGCTGTGGTACAGCCCTGGCAGAGGCACATATTTGGCTTTCCATTTCCATACAGAGAGGCTGCCAAAGTGGGGTAGCTGGGAGCCCCTTCCCAGCTCCAATCCCCCAGATGTGCATGGTGGAGGACTCTGCTGGACTGTGAAGTCAGTACAGGCTTTGAAACCTTGCATCGTGGACTCCTGGTGCCAACCCCAACAGACCTAGCAGAGAGAGATTGCATGTGAACTCGCCAACAAAGTCTGGGTTAGGCCCGCTGTTGTTGTTGTTGTTAGATGCCCTCTAGTAAGTTCCAACTCATAGCGACCCTATGTGCAACAGAACAAAACACTGCCAGGTCCTGTGCCATCCTCACAATTGTTATGCTTGAGCCCGTTGTTGCAGTCACTGTGCTGATCCATTTTGTTGAGGGTCTTCCTTTTTTTTGCTGACCCTCTACTTTACCAAGCGTGATGTCCTTCTCCAGGGACTGTTCTCTCCTGACAACATGTCCAAAGTATGTGAGACTTAGTCTAGGTTAGGCCTAGACTACCATAATCTTCACGTAACACAATTTTTGCACAATGACCTTGTGTTTGGAAACTAACCATGTGGATAAGTGAGGAGTGAGTGTATATTTTAATGCAGTCTTTATACTAAGATTTCTATTTGTGAATTTTCATTTTGAGGAGAATTGATAACAAAGAAAATATGAGGCCAGGAATAATGTCATATTTGTTACAGATATTGATGAATAATTGACTCTATAACAGGAGATAGAGTTAATAAGTTCAGTTCAAGAGAAATAATAGCTATGAATAAGGTGAAGTCATTCATTGATTGAAACATTTCACTCTATTATTGTAGGTAATTCTTACTGCTTATAAGTTGGCATTTATAAACAAATTCTTATACTTGTAAAACATCTCAACTTTGTTTCTTTTGTAGTTTCAGATGGTGCTTGATGTAAAATATTGTTTCAAGTTAGCAAAAAAAGGAAGAACAAGCTTTTATTTTTTTACTGTCAGATGACTAAAACTTTAGCTTTCTCAATTCATATTTTTGGCAGAACTCCTTTGAATACATCATAGGCAATTTAGCTCAGTTTTGTCTTCAAATAAACATCATATCTTGATGAAATATCTTTATAAAAATATCAGCATCATAGTTTTGATAACTCTTAGTCTGACAAGAACTAGAGAAACAAAATCTTTCAAAATGCAACAGTATTCTATAATCAAGTGACAGGAAACACAGAATGCTTATGACAGATACATTAAAAATTCATCTAAATGCCTCAGTGGATTTACAGAAAGGAAAAGTTATCAAAAAATATTTCTGGTTAACTTCAGAAGTTATTGATTGCACAGTATTTTTTTATAATCAAGTTTAGTGATTAACTTCTGTAAATTATACAGTGAAGTTAAACTTAAAACACACACGTCTGAATTATCTCTTAAAGATAATGGCATTTTCTGAGTACACTACAATTAAACAACATTTGTTTTTTCCTACTAATGGGAGTTCCTTTTACAAAGTTAAGGAAATGCTCCAAAGTGTATTTCAAAATTCATATTCCTGTATTTGATCATACCTTCAAATTTCATATTAACTATTATTTTTATTTTGAATATTAATATGATTAAAATAAGTATTCCTATAGCTATTAACTGGGGAAGTCTAAACCAAAAAAAAACAAAAAAAAAATGGAACGTATCTTTTGTTTGTTTGTTTAATTCCCATATGGAGCTTTTTCCAACTTCCATGTATATGGAAAGATGCCATAGCACAAAGACTACAGAAGTTCCTACTAACATAGACATAAGTTGTTCAGATATTTAGAAACACCTAAAACACAGCTTATTTCTCCAAAGACCCAATTCTAAGATGTGACTTTTTTTTATTAGACAGAAAAATGCCCCCCCCGCCAAAAAAAAGTGTCCACAACCTAATCCTGAAAACCTGTGAATATGTTACCTGACATGGCAAAAGAAACTTTGCAAATATTAAGATTCTTGAGATGGGGAGACTTTCTGAGATTATCCAGAGTAGCCTAATGTAATTATAAAAATCCTTATAAGAGGAAGTCAGGAGGGTTAGAATCAGAGGAGAGGTGATGACAGAAGTAGAAGTCGAAGTGATTTGGGGTCATAAGCAAGGAATGTGAGCATCCTGCAGATGCTGGAAAAGGCAAGGGAAGAATTTCTCTTATAGAGTGTCTAGAAGGACCACAGTCATGCCAACATCTTTATTTTAGGGATTCTGTCATCCAGAAATGGAACATAACAAATTTGTGTTGTTTAAGTCACTTATTTGTGATAATTTTTATAGCAGCAATGGGAATGTTAGAACAGTGTTTTTTTTCTTAACAAAAAGTTGGTATAAACATTGAAGCCATGTATTAAAATAGAAACTTAAAAAATATAATTCCTTCTTCTAAAGGATCTTAGTTCAAGAAATTCTGTTGAGTATGTTGAGAATCAGAATCTACACCCCTACCACCACTTATTTTCTACCTCTACCAATGCCTGTTCTTGTTTCCACTTAGGTTCTTTGGAAAGCATTTATATTTAGACCATTCAGCTTTTCATATGAAGAAGCATTGTCTACTTCTTCACTCACTGAATACTACATTGGCTAATAGAACTGTAATGGGTCCTTGATTTTTCATGGAAACATGTCCAGATAAACCTTATGGAGGAATGGAGCAAATATGAGGAACTGCACCTGAGACCAACCCAGTCCAGTTTTTCCTTACTCTACCTAAGCAACTGACAGCAGATACATAAGGGTACCTAGTTGAGATCAGATGAATCTCGAAGAATGATTTAACAATCTCAGGTTAAATTGCCAATCTGCAGAATCCTGAGAAAAATCCACTAATAATTGGTGTAGTTTGTTACATACCAGTGACTATTACACGTGTATTGCCAAGGAAGCCACAAATGACTGACAAAAAGAGATACCTCCAAGGAAAGCATAGAAACAACACCTCCTGCAAGTATGACCCTGAAGTGCTAGTAGATCTAAGGTATATTTTGTGAGAAATCATCTTTAATGTGATAAGTCTCTGATGTATAAGGTTTATTTGTTATAGCATAACTTATCCCTTCCTCATCTTTTAACCATATAGACGTAGAAGGAGATATAATTATATTAAATATACCATGATAAGAATGACCAGCATTTATTGAAAGCTTATTCTTTGTCAGGCACTATTCTATGAGCTTCCTTCCCATGTTTGTATGCATTTAGTGCTCTCTAAATCCATATAAATTCCGTACCTGAACCATGACTATTTTCACTTTACAGACAGGAGCACTGAAGTATAAGAGATTAACTGCCTAAGATTACACAGCTTGTAAATGCCAGGGCCAATACTGAACTAAGGAGTAAACACCAAGATGGGTGAAAAATCGAAGTCACGCTGGCAATTTACCGCATTTGTCTCAAAAACAAAACCCAAAACCTATTTGGCTTTCTAATCTATTTGCTTCCAGTTATTCCATGTGCAGTAGCCACACGCAAAATTCTCTTTTTCATATGATTTGCAAGCTTAATTTATTTATCTTTCTCACCTGTATATTTCTTTCTCTCGATTTCATGAGAATCATTTTGAGGCTATTGGGCTTCAATGAGAAAGCTATACCCTTGATCGAAACTTTGCCATTACTATTTTTATTCATCGAGTGATTTTACTTGGCACCAATTCCTTGGAATAATCCTTACATTCAGGTTCTTTAATTGACTGAAAAGTTTTTCACAGAAAGCCTTCTTAAGCTCTATGTCTTATCTTTTGGTGACAAAAAGCAGTCAGTTATTTTAATCTTGCAAGTCTTTTAATGTTTAGCCTGTCCTTATTTCCTTTCATTTCTGCTTGAAAATTGCTCATTTTTTCTCCTACGTTCATCTCTTTCTTATAATACTTTGTCAGATGCAGCCAAAAGCAACTGGCATAGCCTACTAAACATATTTTCAAGAATTTTCCCTAAAATTTTAGATTTGTTATGCATATATTATGTCTGCATGTTTATCAGATGAGAAAATTGCTAAATATTTTGTCACAGCATTGAACTTCAACATCCTTCCAGCCTCCGTGATCATTTCCTTGAGTCTTATCCCCACTTACTAAGCCAATGCTTAAGTCTAGATACAACACAAAACACATTTGTTCAAAGAGTATTCGTCCTGCAAGTTTTGTTGTGCTGTTCACCATTAAAGGTCTGGGAAGTGCAGTCATTCATAAGCTCAAGGTGAAAAAAAAGAACATGATATTGGTAAACACTAGTAATGTCTACAAAAATATCTCTAAGTGAAGATATATTTAATTAATATCACTGGCTGATAGATGAAGCATTGTAAAATTTAAAGAAAAATCAAAACAATATGATCAATTTCTCAATTTCAAGCATCTAAAAAAACCACAACAAATCTGGTGATTTTGTGAATTACTGATTAGGTTTATCAATTGTTTCTCCAATAGTCAAAAAACTTGCTAATAAAATTCGTATCTTGGATTTTTGCAAGAGATGTTTTCCTTTCTTTATATATAAATACTGTCCTACCAGGAAATAATATAAAACAGACAGTGCCATATCTAAAATATACCAAAATGTCCGATTATTTCACCAAACACAATAAAAGTACAGTGACATACATTAAAATATAGTATATGTATTTTAAAATATATTATTTATTAGTGTATAGGATATATCTTATACAACCTCTGTGTGTGTGTGTGTGTGTATGCACACACGATTTTCTGAATTTCTTGAAATATATGAACAATCATAAGCTGACTTCTAGGTGACTCCTTAGTCGAATACAATGGCATATGGTTTCAAATGTCTTGTGCAAAAGGCTGTTGTATCTGACAGCAGCACTTAAGGAGGGCAGCTAGGAGCTATATGCATTGTTTATGCTAGGTTATATTTACAAAGATCAGTCTGAACTTCTGAATGATCAGATTGAGTACAATTTCACTAATTTGCAGACATATGTTCAAAGAAATTTGCATAGATACCACATCTGATAACTAGCAAACAATTCTTCAGACACTGTAAACTAGATTTTGCACAACTTTCCCTGCTGAACTAAAAGCCTTACATAGTATTTTTTCACTCCTGGGGGAAATTCTGCCTATTCTACTATTACAAGGGGTGTGATGATTGTGTAAGGTCCCTTAAAACCAACCAAACCTGTTGCTGTCGACTCTGACTCATAGTGACCCTATAGGACAGAGTAGAGCTGCTCCGTAGGGTTTCCAAGGGGTGGCTGGTGGATTCATACTGCAGACTTTTTGGTTAGCAGCCAAGCTCTTAATCACTGTGCTACCAGGGCTCCATAAGGTCCCTAGGTGGCACAAATGGTTTGCACTCTACTGCTAACCTAGAGGTTGGTTATTCAAATCCACTTAGCAGGACCACAGAAGAAAAGGCTTGGTGATCTGCTTCTGTTAAGGTTACAGCCAAGAAAAGCCTATAGAGCAGGTCTACTCTGTAACATATGGGATCACCATGAGCTGGAATCTTCTTCTCAACAACTAACTGTATCAAATGATATTCGGGAAAAAATTTGATAGTAGAAACCAAAGGTATAACCGGAAAAAAAAAATGCTAAGATATTAGAAGATCTAATAAGTCTTAACAAAAGAGAGAATTTTGTTTTGTTTTGTTTTAGTGACTAGGAGAAGTATTCTAGTCACTTATTAAATGCATTCATTTAAATTATTAGAACCATATTGCTTAAAATTTAAAAATAAGAAAAAGCATTGATTGGCATAAGTACAATATGATACTGTTATTTGAATAACAGTGAAATGATTCACCATATGTTGTGAAGACAATAGTTTAAACTTTTACATTTTAATGACTTGATCATTTTACTCTGGGATGTTTGGCAAAGATTAAAAAGAAGATTACAAAAAAATCCTTATTCTGATTATAGGAAACAGTTTCTATCTTGGTGATTTTCCGACCACATTTAAGTGTGTAATTATAAGCTAGAAACATCCTTAAACTTCTAAAGTTTAAAATATATATGTGTAGAGTATTTTGCAATGTAGTCTTATACTGAGTACATCAAACCCGAAATGTGAATAGACTTTTTATTAGAAGATGATGTTGCTGTTGAATGCAGTTGAGTTGATTCTAACTCATAGCAACCCCATGTGACAGAGTAAATGCGCCCCATAAGGTTTTCTTGACTTTAATCTTTACAGGAACAGATCACCAGATGTTTCTCCCTTGGAGCAGCCTGATGGGTTCAAACCACCAACCTTTCAGTTAGCAGCCTAGGGCTTAACCACTTGTTGCACTAAAAGATAAACAAAAAAAATCATTGCTGTAGAGTCAATTCCGATAGGACAGAACAAAACAAAAACCCCATAAGGTTTCCAAGGAGTGGCTGGTGGATTCAGACTGCCAACCTTTTCGTTAGCAGCCGATCTCTTAACCACTGTGCCTCGAGAGCTCCCAAAAGATAGAGGAGCATTTATTATTACAATTATTTGAAATTATTTCTTGAATTTATAAAAAATGAATATTTTGTTCCTTTATATAAGCTTTCACAGGGCATAGATATTTTCATAAAATAACAAGTTACAGAATGGCAGCAGTGGAAGAATTTAATGTTTGAACATGAGAAATTGACTGCTAAAATATTCTTGTTAATAACCTTTTTTTCTAATAATAGAAAATAATAGAAGTATTTAGTTGTTTTTTCTATTGATTTGATATTTAAAAAATATAAAAAGTATGGCAATGGTAACTGTTGCTGTTAGCTGCTGTTCAGTCAGCCTCCCAACTCACGGCGACTCCATGCACAAGGGAACAAAAAAGGCTGCTTGATTCTGCGCCATCCCCATAATTGGCTGCAGATCAGTCTGTTGTGATCCATAGGGTTTTCATTGGCTGTTTTTCTTTTTTTTCTTCTAGTCCATCTTAGCCTGGAAGCTCCACTGAAACCTTTTCAGTATCACAGGAACGTACAAGCCTCCACTGACAGATGGGTGGTGGCCATGCATGTGGTTCATTGACCAAGAAACGAAACTCGGTGTCCTCCACAGAAAGTGGGAATTGTACCACTGAACCACCAATGTCTCACGTGTGTAGTTTTTCCCTAGATTGCACTAGCATCATGACTGATAGTGAACTATGCTTCTTTATATGCCTAAACCAGAAAGAAAAAATAATAATAATATAGATAAAAATCATGGAACCATAGTTCTCAGTTTGAAAGACATTATGCATTTGTGTTGTGTGTGTGTGTTTTTATGTAGGTTCCTGTGTATGTATGTACAAGTAAGTATTGAAATAATTCAAAATATGAGTCCCTTCTTATGGCAGCCTTTAGGATCAGTATGCAAAATGTTTTATTTCTTTTATTATCTTATACCTGCTGAATATGCTAAGAAAACAAACTAACAAGAAAAAAAAAAAAAACCACTTCATTAAACTTAGAGTTACAAATATATTCCCATGAGTACAATTAAGTACAAAAAGTCAGTTGTACATAAATATGCAGCCAGAGAGGTGGTTAACAGGTGAAGACCTGTTTAGTAAAATAATGAGAAAGCTCCTCCTTTTAGAAATGTCACAGTAACTAGCATGCATAATTCCACATGTATTTCAGACAGTTTTAGCCAACAGCATGGGGCAAAATATATCCAGAAACATCCTTCTGTAGTTTTAGCTAGAAATTAGTGGAAAAATAAATCTGTAACTATGACATATTAAATTTGATGAACTAATGGTCCTAGCACTATTCTAAATGGAAAGTAGTGTACACAATTCATATTCAAAGTCATTTTAAAAATTGAATTTGTTTATGGTTTATTACCTGAAAAATTTTGACATAGAAATAGCACAAATTATCATCAAATGACTTGACTTTCAGTTTATTTTAATGACTCTCTATCAAAAAGATGGCTATAAATACATTGAATAATTATTACAAAGTACTTCTCTATACCATGAAATACCATGAGAGTTAATAATTAAATAATGTTGTTTGTTATTGTTATTAGATGCCGTCAAGTCGGTTCTGGCTCACAGAGACTCCATATACAACAGAACAAAACAATGCCCGGTCCTGCACCACCCTCACAATTGTTGGTATACTTGAGCCCATTTTTGCATCTGCTGTGTCAGTCCATCTCATTGAGGGTCTTCCTCTTTTTCGCTATCTTCTACTTTACCAAGTATGATGTCCTTCTCCAGGGATTGGTCCCTCCTGATAACATGTCCAAAGTATGTGAGACGTAGTCTTGCTATCCTTGTTTCTAAGAAGCATTCTGGTTGTACTTTTTCCAAGACAGATATGGTCATACTTTTGACAGTCCATGGATTTATTATCTGTCTGTCTTACTCTTGACCTATCTGTTATCTATCTAGTGGTGTTATCTAGCTAGTGTTATTATCTCAATTCTTTGAAATAAAAGTTTTGTTATAAATCAACTATAATTCAATTAATTGCTCAGATAACATGCAATTACATTTTTTTAAATCATATAATAATTTATTTGTAGTTAAATATTAAAATTATTTTATGTGTTACTCAGTATGGTAAAATATAGGGCTGAAGGAAAAGTAAGTTGCTTAAAAATATATGTGATAGTGAAGGCAAGTTTTCTCAACTCTACAGAAAATCATGGAGGCATTCCTCATGAATCATGTTTTTCATATTATTAATCTTACTCAAACAAATATGATCATGACTATATATCAACTATAAAAGATAAACATTAATTATTTTTTCATGTATTGTTCTCTTTAAAGTGCAGCTGTATCCATATATTAGTTTGTTAGGAAGAATACCATGGGATAACTGTAAATAAGAGCTAGGCTGCTAAACAAAAGTTTGGCAGTTCAAATCCACCAGCTGCTCTTTGGAAACCCTATGGGTCAGTTCTTCTCTGTCCCATAGTGTCGCTATGAGTAGGAATCCACTGGACAGCAAAGAGTTTTGTTTATTCACATTTTGTAGCCTTAGTGATGCAGTGATTAAGAGCTTGGCTGCTAACCAAAAGGTCAGCAGTTCGAATCAACCAGCCACTTCTAGGAAATCCTGTGGGGCAGTTCTAGTCTGTCCTGTAGGGTCACTATGAGTTGGAAAGTACTTGATGGCAATGAGTTTGGTTTGGTTATTCACATTTTGCTCTTTTGAACACGGCAATTCTATATGAAGCTCTTCTAACTACAAATTAATTTATTGAACCCTCTTTTTGAAAGATTTACTTGGTGATTTTTTTCTCCTTTACATTAGAGCATATTCCATTTCAGCTTCCTCTTCTCTCCCACACATTCTCAAAAATGTTGAAGTCAACCTTTTGGCCCTACACTCCACCAAAACTTCTCTTGGCAAAATCACCAATGCTATTCATTCTTGATGCAAAATCTGAGTCAATTCTTGGTCCTCGATTTACTTAACCTGATGTCAGCACTTGACACCATCAATCATGTCATCTGTTTTGGGGGGAAAAATTGTTTTCCTTTAATTTTTAGGATACTGCTTTCTTTCCTTCCATCCATTCTTCCTTCCTGGCTTCCTGCCTGCCTGCCTGCCTTTCTTCCTTCTTTTTTCTTTCATTCTTTCTCTCTTTTTAATTTATAACCTATTTCACTGCTTGATACTTCTCAGAATTCTTTGCTGAATCCTATTACTTTAACCAACTTCTAAATGTCAGCAGGAGCCCTGGTGTCACAGTGGTTAAAGTGATGGACTGCTAACCAAAAAGTCAGCAGTTTGAAACCACCAGCAGCTCTGTGGGAGAAAAATGTGGCAGTCTGCATCTGTAGAGATTTACAGCCTCTGAAACCATATGGGGTCATTATGAGTTGGAATCGACTTGACCGCAGTGGATTTTTTGGTTTAAATTATGTTAATTCTCAGGACACAGTACTAGTTCTTCTTCTTTTCTCTGTCATTAACACATGTATACTGATGACTGAAAAATATTTAGCTTCAAGAGAAATTCTTGCAGGAAATCCAAAATCATATTTACTACTTTCTGTGTATATTTCATCCACCACCAATCTGTCAGTTTGCCTTAGTATGGTGGTGTCATGGGTTGAACTGTGTCCCCCTAAAATATCTGTCAATTTGGCTAGGCCATGACTCCCAGTATTGTGTAATTATCCACCATTTGTCATCTGATGTGATTTTCCTATGTGTTGTAAATCCTACCTCTATGATGTTGTCTTAGTCATCTAGTGCTTCTCTAAAAGAAATACCACAAGTGGATGGCTTTAACAAAGAGAAATTTATTTTCTCACAGTCTAGTAGGCTTCAAGTCCAAATTTAGGGCATCAACTCCAGGGGAAGGCCCTCTCCCAGCTCTGAAGGAAGGTCCGTGTCATCAATTTTCCCCTGGTTGAGGAGCTTCTCTGCATAGGAACCTCATGTCCAAAGGATGCGCTCTGCTCCCAGCA
The DNA here is from genome assembly GCA_030035585.1 of Dugong dugon. Taxonomy (NCBI): domain Eukaryota; kingdom Metazoa; phylum Chordata; class Mammalia; order Sirenia; family Dugongidae; genus Dugong; species Dugong dugon. The sequence continues at coordinate 33,418,904 of CM057460.1, read as the reverse complement.
CTGCTTTCTTAGTGGTATGAGGTTCCCATGTGTCTCTGCTTGCTTCTCTCTTTCATATCTCAAAAGAGATTGGATTAAGACACTATCTAATCTTGTAAACCTCATCAGTATAACCTCATCACAGTGATAGAATTTACAACACATAAGGAGATCACATATAACCTCGTCATAGTGACAGAGTTTACAACACATAAGGAAATCACATCAGATTACACAATCATACAGTACTTCAAATCATGACCCAGACAAGTTGACAGATATTTTTGGGGGGCACAATTCAATCCATGACAGAGGTTAATGAGGCAGAATTAGAGGCAGTTATGTTAATGAGTCAGGACTCAATCTACAAGACTAGATGGTGTTTTAACTCAATCTCTTTTGAGATATAAAAGAGAAAAGTGAACAGAGAGACATGGGGACCTCATACCACCAAGAAAGCAATGCAGGGAGGAAAGTGCATCCTTTGGACCTGAGTTTCCTGCAGGGAGAAGCTCCTAGACTAGGGGAAGATTGATGGCAAGGACCTTCACCCAGAGGCAACAGAGAGAGAAAGTCTTCCTCTGGAGCTAGCAACCTGAATTTGGACTCCTAGCCTCTTTGACTATGAGAGAATAAATTTCTCTTTGTTAAAGCCATCACTTGTGATATTTCTGTTATAGCAGCACTAGATAACTAAGACAGGTGGCTTGCATGCTGTTATGATGCTGGCAGCTATGCCACCAGTATTTCAAATACTAACAGATTCATTTATGTTGGACAGGTTTCAGAGGCGTTCCCAGACTAAGATAGCCTAGGAGGGAAAGACTGGCAATCTAGTTGTGAAAACTAAAAAAAAAAAAAAAAAAAAAAAAAAAAAACCATATCTATCACAACAGAACACTGTCCAACTCACTTGTTTTGAACATGTCATCAGTGGAGATCTATTGCTAGAGCAGGGCATCATGTGTAGTGAAGTAGAGAGCCAGTGAGGGCGTGAGATATGCTAGGTAAGATGGCTTGGCACAACGGCCGCAATGATGGACTCTAACATCTTGGCAATTGTGAGGATGATATAGGACCCTATGATGTATTTTTCTGTTGTGCAGAAAGTTGCCATTAGTCAGAATTGACTGGACAAAAGGTAACAACAACTATATTTCATATAAATATTTAATAGCATACAATGTAATATATTCATATATATATATTTTTTTTCTTTCTTACATTCCCCACTCCTCACCATATGAACAAATCTGACCACTGTTCACAACATTCATTGCAACCACTCTGGTCCAAGCCATCATTATCTCTTTCATAGAATATTGACATAGTCATGCGCTAATACCCCTGCTTCTGCTTTTGCTTTTCTCCAAGAATCTCCTCTCCACACATTTTAAATTATATTAGATTTGATCACCCGTCTGTTCAGAATCATCTAATGATTTCCCTCATATTCAGAATAAAGTCCAAAATCATTACTGTGCCTACAAAGCCATGCATAATCTTGACTTTTTCCTCCCTGTCATAATCTCCTACAACTTCCTCTATTTCTCACTGTTTATCAGCTACACTAGCATTTCCTTGGTTTATAGTCTCAAACAACTTTTTCCAGTTACGCTTTACAATGACTGGGAGGAGTCAACCTTCATATACAATGCTGATGTTGGGAAAATAGTTTAAATCCCTAGTAAGCTGTTTGGCAAGGAAAGGGTGACAATGATAGAGATACCTTCATCTCTACAATTGCTTCAATCTTTCTAACACAGAAAAATATCAAGTAAAAACAAACAGAAATTAAATTCCCACAGTAAAATATGTTGAATGTTCCTATCCTTCTACGTACTCACAATCACACACACATGCACACACGCAATTAAGAAAGAGTTGATTGATTCTTATTTTTCCAAGCATATTTATAAGCTAAAGATGTTTAATTTTACAAAACATTCTTTTTCAGTTGTCGTAGATATCTTTTGTGACCTCTCCACTCTTCTCCATGTCCTGGAGGCTTCCTTGTATGTACTATCACAAGGAGCAACCTTGAGAAGAGGGTAGCAGTGAGATCTTCATATTTTCCTTTACAAAAGAAGAAATGGATCCCTCCACACACTTCTGTTTCTGGGCTCTAGTAATTGTTCTTTCTTCCTACACCTTCAGGATTGGTATTAGTAATGGTGCCCAGATGTTAATATCCCCTAGTATTATACAAGGTAATGCTTTCTTTTGTAGGATCCTTACAACCAACGCATGTCTTTGTAAATAATCCTTCTATTAAATTGTCCTCAAATTATCCGACTACTCATCTGTTTTTAGATAGAACTTTTACTAAAGCACAGCTGTTAAAATTAATTCATTTGAAATATTTGTTACTATTTTATTTTGAAATTTTCACAAAGAAGATTTATCATAGCATCCATTTTAGAGCTAATGTGCAGGTATCCACATTTGCTGCTTCTAAGAAAGTAAACTCATTTGGGTAATCCTTGAAAGTTGTGCCCTTTATTAGACTTAGAGGTTATTTTTTAAAGTTGTCCTTGTGGATACATAATGTTGACTGGGCAGAGAAGAGTTATTAAAGGGAAGGTAGAGGGAGGTAAAGTCTTAGTATGTGTGTATACCTCTGCTTATTACTGACATGATTTAAGAACGAACTTAACCCAAACTAAACCGTTGCTGTCAAGTCTAATTCCAACTCACCTTAATAGCCACACGCCAATCCATGTGAGATCAGTACCATGATAGTCAATACCTGTTAACCTGTTACCTATACTTGCCAATGAATGCCCTTATCATGAAGTGCTTTTTTTAAACATGTATTTTATTTTTTTATTTTTATTTTTTTTTTTTTTGGTGAAAATATACACAGCAAAAGATACACCATTTCAACAATTTTTACGTGTACAATTTCAGTGACAATGATTACAATGATTACATTCTTCAAGTGGTGCAACCATTCTCACTAGTCTTTTCTAAACTATTCCACCACCATTAACAGAAACCCACTACTTCCTAAGTTACTCGTCTAACATTTAAAATTGCTGTTGTCAATTTATTTCATACAGATAATTCTTTGAAAGAGTATAATGCTCAAGGCAGACATATTTTACTAATTAAGCTAAGACTATTGTTTGGTTAAAAGAAGACTTCAGCAGACAGTTTCGGGTTAAGGTTTAAAGTTTAAGGATTATTTTAGGGCAATAGTATCTGTGTTCCATCCAGCCTCTGAGGCTCCAGAAAGTCTGGATCCCACAGAGAATTTGAAATGTTGTTCTTCACCTCCGCTTTTGATGAGAATCTGTGTTCAAAAGTAGAACACTTAAGGGTCTGTGCAGTCATGACATTTAGTATTTTTATAAATCATTGTTACAGTTTTCCAATCATGAAACTTTGGTAGTTCTGTGCTCACAGTGCTTACGGCTAAATTTCCAGTCCTTAACAGTCCAAATATGAATTGTTGAGATATAGAAGTACTTGTTCTACGTAGAGTTTAATCAGGGTTGTGGCTGTGTCAATAAGTTACATATAAGGGAACGAGGCCAAAGGGTGTTAAGGAAGTTGGCTATCAAGTAATAGTGTAGTTCCATGGATTCTGAGTTGAACAAAGAGGAAATATCACATATTAATGGAAATGTGAACGTGGAAAAGTAGTAGGCTTAATGGAATCTACATTGGAATTAGGTAAATGCATTATTGGAGAGGGGTGTTAAAATAAAGAAGCAAGAACAACAATAGATGGTGACTGTAGCAGGATTATTGAAATATATATTTTAAAAATATTGCAATTATATGCTAATGACAAGTTACAAGTTACGGCCATACTAGTATTTGTCTGAGGAATGATGGAGTCAAAATTTATAGGGTTTTGAAAGATCAAAAAAATGGAATGTCGAGGTCATTGAACCAAGAGTAGTGGTGGAATACAATGAGCTAAATGTTTCAATATACATGGAGCAGTATCAGTGAAGTCATATAAGACAGAAAGAAGGTGAAATGGTACAGTTTTATTTCAGGCACTTCAAATGAAAGTGATATAATTTCAAAATATCAGCAAGAAGCAATATAGACACATGCCCTACTTTCAAGCACTAAGGCCATAATGTTTGACACTAGCATTTACAGATATACAAATAAACACCACTTCATATTTTAATAAAATGAAAATACCATTTTTAAGCAACAAAAAACATCAAGTTGTCAGGAAACTAATGATACAGTATCATCTTTTGAAATTTTAAAGTGCTAAGTAGATTTTTTTCAGGGGTCATTACTTAGTCTGCTACGATTAAACATTTTTAAAAGTAATGATTAGGGTGATGAACCAAAGTGTATCTTTATTAAATTTGCTGATGACACCAATTTGGTAGGACAATTAACACATTTAAAAACTGGATTAAAATTCCAAATGACCTTGATGAGTTAGAGAGGAGCCTAGATATAAACAAGATGAAGTTGATTAAGTTCCTGTGCAGTAATTCATTTAGCCTATTTCACATTCACAGTGGCCAAACCATTATACAACTCTGTTTGGAACTTTTAATCAAAGTAGCTTGAGTGATCTATCTTCACTGAAGTGCAATCACAACAAATATGAGTCAAGATTTTTGTGCATCCAACTGGCATAACAACTGACTGTTATTAGTTTAATCAAAATGATGATGATGCCAGGCTTCTTCAATAAATGCACCCAGTTTTAGAAGGAAATTTATCTACCAAAATCACTCGGTACAGGCCAGTCTTTCTGAACTGAGAAAAAAAAATAAAACTATGTATATTGGCTAAGGCAAAAATGCCATGTAAGCTGACAGTGGTGTTAAAAAAGAAACCAACAACAGTAGTAACTGAATGGTGATAACCTGATAAAATCAGGATTTGCTGTCGTTGCTGCTTTGTTTTTTTAGTCAATGTTTTGGAAGAGTTTCCATTACTAAATTATGGTGTGAAGAGTTTGAACATGAATTATCTGTGAAAAAAATGGTTTACATCTGAAGAAACTTAAGAAATAGATCTGAAGATTTAAGAAAATAGCAATAGACTCATTGATATTTTTCTTTAATGTAGGTTTCAAAACTTTTATGGTCAGTCTATACTGAGTATCGCATGCACATGTTAAAACACAAGGACAGAAAGCTTTCACAGAGACCCAGGGGTTTTGTAGATGCTCTGAAACCCATCTGTGATACACTTCCTCTGGTCAATAAAGTCAAGGTTAAGAAGCATGGGAAGAATTGTATTTTCAGTTTATGTGGTCTCAAGATATTTGATTTCTAAAGGAAAGAAAAAGTGACAGGCGTTTTCTCTGGAGGGTTGTATATTCACACCTCAGCAGATATTTAGAAGGAGAGAGGCTTTTATCTGAAAGGTGTGTAGCCATATCTAATGACTGAAAAGTAGAATTGATCTTATATGCAGGTCTTTCTAATCTATAATAATACAGAGGGCAAATTAATTATACATCTATTTTTATATGAAAATATTTCAGTATAAGATAAAATACAGATACAGAAAACAGCACAAATCACTTGTACAGCTTAATAAAACATTATTAGGTAAACACAGTACAAGCCTAGAAATATAACTTTACCAACCAAATGGCAATACAATACTTCTAAACATTTTTTTTAACCTTGGCTCTATTGACCAGAAAAAGTCTATCACACGTGGATTTCAGGGCATCTACAAAACCCCTGGGTCTCTGTGAAAACTTTGTGCCCTTTGCAAGTGCCCTTTCCCAAACTCTACCTCCTCCCTCCTCTCATGTTGATTTTACTTGCCTCCAAGTCGATTTTCAATTCATAGGGACCCAATGTGACAGAGCAGAACTACCGCATAGGGCTTCCTAGGCTGTAATCTTTACAGAAACAGATCGCCAGGTCTTTTCCCCTGCGAAACAGCTGGGCAGGTTCAAACGCCGACCCTTTCGGTTTTTAGCTGAGTGATTAACCATTGCCACAACAGGGCTCCTCCCCTCCTCTCATAGGTAAACTTTATTTGGATATTTTTGGTAAATATTTGCTTGCATTGTTACAGTTTTATCACCCAAATGTTCATCTTTAAATATTATAGTTTAGGCTTGCTTATTTTTTGTTTAATTTTATGTCTTTTTTTTTATTGAAGCTTAACAAATATGTTCATATGCAGAGATCTTATGTGTATAGGTTTATGAATTTTTATAAATTTGGGTAATATAACCACTATCCAGATCGAGATAGAGAATATTACCAGCGTCTTCATTGAGGTAATACATCAGATAATTTCTTGATCTACCCTTCATTCTTAAAGAATATTATCAGTAGATATATGATTTTGGATTGACAGTTCTTTTCTATCAACACTTCAAAAATATTGTGCTGAATGACCCTGCGGAAGTGGGCGGGAGCCTCAGTGGCAGAGGCAGCTTGGGGCAGTGAGCCTGGGGTGGAGCTGTCCCCCCAGCCCCGGAGGTGGCAGGGGCAGCCGGGACAGCGCCGCACCTTACCAGTGGCCATTGAGTGAGTTTAAGGCCCAGCAGGTATAGCCGAGATTATGTGGTAGAAGGGGAACCATATGCCGGTTATGATAGACAAAATGCAGAAGCAACCTTTCATTTGGACAAGATTCTGGGTTTCCGCCGAGCCCTCTTGGTGGTTGGCAGATTTGTTAATCTGCGGAGAAAAATCAAGCCTGCTGCCATTGAGCAGCTGTTTACAACCTTCCTAACTGTAGGAAAGAGTACTTGTTTCTATGGGAAGTTTTATTATTGCCGAAAAACAGAGCTAGCTCTTGTCGATGGAAACACAATGGCGAGATCTGTCACGCTTTGCCTCCCAGATGTGTGGCATCTGCAGAAACACAGCACACATGGGACAAGATTTACCAAGAGGGCAAAATGGCCAGGTGAGAGTATGATGAGAGCTACTGCAACGCTGTGAAGAAAACGTCCTTCTATGACTCAGGCCAGCACCTCCTGGAGTCATTGACACAGCTGTCTTTGGTTTCCTGATTGGCAGTGCTGAGCACCATCATGATGAGAGCTTTCAAGATGAAAGGCTCCAGTATGCTCATCCTTCTCGATAATGCCAAAAGCTTTGAAAACCCCTCACTGGATGAGATAAACATTCTTGCCCCTCTCTATCACTGCTGCATCATTCGGGTTTCTACCTGGAACAGACTGAACTACCTAAAGAATGGTATGCTGAAGTCTGCCTTAAAATTGGCCATGGCCCATGACCCTATTGTCCCAGTACTCTCTGATCCTCACCTGGATGCTGTGGACCAGAGACTCTTCAGTATCCTGACCACCATGAAGAAGTGCACTGACCAGTTTGGGGCAGACTCTGTGCTGGTGGAAGACAGGATGCCTCTTCCCACTTGTAATTCTCAACACAAAATACGTGAAACTTCTTTTTACAAAGATAAAGAAACAACATAATGAATTCCAAATGGTGCTGGATGGATTGGAAATGGCCAGCATCAAGTTCTGGTGATAGGGGACAGGGTGGCCTTGGATGTCTTTGGTGTTTTCTGTAGCAGAAACTAAAGCAAAGACTACAAGTGTCAGACCACAGAGGTGCTCCTGCTGATCACCTTCTGATTTCCTTGACGTTATGTGCCCATCCTAGCAATGAGTGTCATAGTTGGTCAGTTTTAATTTCCCATGACAAAGGACTAATAGAGGTGTGACATTTGATCGGTTTTTCCTGAGACTGGTTCTGGAATGTGTGTTTTGAGTTAGTCGAACCTTAAGTCCTTTCTCCATACCTGTGGATGTTCTGAAAACTCTTTGGAATATCTTGTGTCCTTTTTTACCAGGACTAGTCAAATTGAGGGAAGCTTACTACCTCATAAGGAGTGTCAGTAAATAAAACCTTGTATTTTACTGAGCCAGAATAGCACTTTCTGTTGGAGGGGATATATTTTAAGGGGATAGAATTGGAGAGATGGGCAAAAGCAGGGAAGATGTTTTAACCAGATGCGTAGTAGCCTTTTGATAATTTTTAGGGGAGGGAAGAAGAGAGAGAGACCCACTTGGTAGAACCAGAATTGAGTAGATGATTGAATTATATACTGAGATCATTAGTGAAAACCAGTTCCCTGGTATTTAAGTTCTTCTGGTATGCAGAAAAGCAAAGATGACTCCGTACTTAAGTAAAATCTGCAGTTTCATGGCTGTGTCCAAATTAATAAAAAGTTTATCTCTAGAGAAAAATAGTGTTACATCTCAAGCATGGTTCTTTTATGGAGACTTCTTTTTTTTCCCTTGCCCAAAGAAGGAAATTCTTTCTAAATTAACAAACCAAACTGAAACAAAACCTTGAAGAGGAGTCAAGTTGTCTGTGATCTCTGCCATCCTTGTTTCTCTTTTGAGATGAATTTCCACCCCTGCCTTTAAGGCATTTGGCCATCGAAGGGGCCATTCCCAAGAGACTAGCAGCCCTGTGTGTAGCTTCCTTGTGAGAAAAGCCAGCTTGCTTCTACAGATGACAGGACTTATCCTGATGGTGGCTGGACTTAGCTTGTGATTTGGGCCATGTAAAACAAAAATTTTAAGCCTTCTCAGCCTTGAAATTAAAGAGGTTACCATGAGGAACCTTAAGATTTTGATTTCCGTTAAAGCCCTAATTTCATCCTTCAGTCTCATTTGCGTTCTGATCCCATGTTGTAGTGTTATCCTCCCATCTCCTCTGAGCACTCTCAAACTTTAAATTGCTAAAACACAGGCTTATTTTTGTGTTCTGGCAAAATGATTTTGTCAGGTAAGTGATTGCAGTGAAATGCAGGGCCAAGGACAACAGGCCCGGTATACCCACTAGCTTGTGTACTCCGAGCTGCGTATTTCTCTCCTGGATCTTGTCTGGGTGTTGTACCAGTTTTGTACTTTGTCAAGCAGAGACTAATATTTAAACAGTGTGGTTGAACAAATTTAATGCCAGTCATTGAAGATCAGTTTTAGGCACCCACACTTTTAAAAACAGCTTTAAAATTTATGCCCCAATTATCTCACATTGAAAGATAGCCAAGTAACCAGTCACTACTTTAAACTAACATGAAATTTGGGTACTTTTGTACTGTATATATAGATTTTGAGATGGGACAGAATGGGCTGAGTTATACGAACCAAAAAAAAAAAAATCCTGTTACCGTCGAGTTGATACCAACTCAGAGCAACCCTATAAGACAGAGTAGAACTGCCCCCATAGGGTTTCCAAGGAGTGGCTGGTGGATTCGAACTGCTGACCTTTTGGTTAGCAGCCTGAGCTTTTAACCACTATGCCACAGTAAGGAAGAGTATTGAATTTAAAAAGACAGACACTAGCACAAAACACTCATACAGTATTAACAAAAGGAGACATTGATTCTAATCTTAGGGCCATTTACTGTGTGTGTCCAGGGAAATTCACAACTCAGCTTAAGAATATCTTGGATAGTACTTCCCCTAAAGCTTCTGGGAGACACCTGGAGGGAGACAGCAGGCAGAATGTGAGCTCTGTTCACCTTGATAAACGTTAGTTGAACTAAATTGGGTATTAGTCTTCTTTCAAACACATAATGCCTTTAGTATTCCACACTGGAATGAGTAAAATCCCCTCCCAAACTGGGAACTTCATTCATAACGTTGAAGGCATAAAATTCTGCTAAGGGAAAAAACAGTGGGGAAAGCTACTTTGAAAAATGTCTCATCCTTCAAAACATTGCAGAAAATGCATCGTTTCGTTCTCATTTCCTATTGATTTCAAACTGATGTTTTTAAAAGTTGTTCAGACCTGTAGTAGTTAAAGCTAGAATTATACTCATAGAGTGGTACAACATGACATCTGAGAAATAAATTTACATTTAAGTCAGAATTGCATTAGCTGGAAAAGTATGCTTAGGCGAACCTTGGTCATGAACACTGAATTCTATTTGAAAAAAATTTAAAAAAAGAGGTAGATGTCTTTTTAAAAAGGTTTGTAACACTGTCCTCTTTACATTATTTATTAGAATCTGGTCCTATTACAATCAAAAGAAGCTCTTGGAGGGGTTCTTGGTGTTTGATCAGCCCTGAGTTGGGTGTGCCTAGCTAACATCTAAAGGTAGATGTGGATCCATTTTAATATTATATATTGTAACTGCCAGCCACTTCATGCCCTCCACCCACTTCTTAAAAATATTTATTCAGAAAATGGAGTGGAGAAATGTGGATAGAGAGGTTTCATTATAAAACTCTTCTTTAATCTAAGTCTATATTGTGGTCTTGGGGAGGGACATAAATAACTTTCTTTGCAAAACAAAAAATAGACGGATCTGATGTTGCTTAGAGTGTTGTTCAGTAATGTATAAATTAAGCATTTCTCCCTGTCTGCACCCAGGGTTACCTATGTCAAAGTGAAATGCAAGAAGGCAGTGGAATTATTCAGGTCCATCGATTGCATATTATTTTGGGAAAATGAATCTTCTACTTAGCAATTCTTCAGTGTCACCTGAAAGCAACATGTTCTTCCCACGAAATCCATCTTTCTTGTCTTTTTAAAAAAAAAGCCTCTGGCCTCCCTTTCCCATCCACCATACTCCTTCAGTCTCCCTTCTCTGCCATCTTGTGTTCTTGTTTGACCAGTAACTGACCACACCTGAGTGCACGTAAAATAGCGTCTGTCCGTGGCTGTCTTGTATGAGTCATCCTGTGATCTTGAGCTTCAGGAAATATGAGTAACACTGTATGTATGTATTATAGTGATATATGTATTCTAGCAAGAAAGTGTATTTATTTTGACACAGGGAAACACTGGCTTATGTTTCTGAAGGACTTGAAGTTAGTGTACTATAAGGTTGTCTGAGAGCACAGGCAATAAGTGACTCAGAGACCATTCATTCAGCAAGCACGTACTGAACAACTCTGGGTGCACCACACAAAGTGACTTCCATGAAACTTACTCTGCAGGAGAAGGCCTGTTTTCTTCCTTTATTCCTCAAATCTGGGTGGTGAAAATGTAGGGACTGGGTACTGTAATACCATAGGTTTTTAAGTACCAAGATGTTACTCACAAACACAAAATGTGGGGAAACTGGGGATAACTTACTAGAAATCTAATTTGTTTGCTTAAAAGGGAGGTGTAGGAACCACTATCCTCTGTACTTATCTGCCAAGGATTTCCTTTCAGAGTTGTTGCACAAATAGAGATTGTACATGGTAGAACACCAAACAAGACAGATACAAACCTAAGTTTCTAATGTGTTCCATGGATTTCAATTCTGAAAAGAAAAGGAAGATTTTAATTTAAAAAAATATATTGGGAGGCAAAGCCAACATCACGCTATAGACTAAAGCATGATGCTGTCCCTCTACAGCACAGACCTGAAAAACTAAGTAAAACAGAGACAAACAATCCTGGAATCCTAAGCGTTAAATGAAGAGATAAAGAACTTAACCACGTACCAACTGGAATAAGAAATAGACAGAGAACAGAGAGTGAGGAGAGTTATGAGCAGAGGTCCCTTGTCAGCTAACACAGCCCAGACCCACCATCTTGGACTCCTGTCGGACATCGGTGGACAGGGAGTACAGTAAAGCAGATTTACTGAGATCCCAGCAGAAACAGAGCACCTGGTAACCAGCAATACACACTTTTCCATCCCCCACCCTGCCTCCTCCTACTCAGCCTTCTCGGGTTCCCAGCTGGCTGATCTGCCGCTTCCCAGCAGTCTGAGACTGTGGCAGGGGAGAAGCTGGTTCCATGACACATGGATTTGCCCTGTCCACACCAGCTGGCTTCTTCAGTGACTTTTTTTTGTTGCTGGTGTTGCTTTTTTGACCTCTTTTTGTTTCTTCCCTCCCTCTCACCTCGTCCTCCTCCCTTCTCTCTAACACCCGACTCTTTGTGCCATCTTTGCTTCTTCTTGACAGGCTTTGAAACATCACCCAGCTGGGGGAATTGCTACTCTGGTCCTTGCCACCATGCAAGTGGGATCCCTGTGAGCTTTATTTTTTCTTTTCTTGTTTGTTTTCTCGTTCTTTTTTACTTTTCATTTTTCTTAATTTCTTGGTTTCTCATCACTTTCTACTTACCTTTTTTCCTGTCTCATGAATACCTGGCACTGTGTATCCTCGTCACCCCTTCTAGCTGAGAGGTACTGTGCGGCTTGGGAGCTCCTCTCTGGTCTGTGCAGCCGCATCAGTGAGATCTCTGGGGGTGTTTTTTAAATTTTTTTTAAAAAAATATTTATTTATTTTTATTTTATTTCCCTTTTCTTTTCCTTCATTTCTTGTCTCTCCACTCCAATGGCAGGATTCTTCAGCACTTTTTTTTTTTTTTTTTTGGCTCCTGTATCTTTCTCCTATCTCTCTTCTTTCCCATACCCAACCTAGGTGCACACATTACAACCACCACCTCTACCTCCTTCCTGCCTATCTGCACCGTGTGCTGAACATCAAACCCCCAAGCAGCATAGGCACGGCCTACCAGAACTTGCCCTGGACTAATCCCAGACTTAACTAGTCAGCTCCAGTACATGCCACAAACAACCCATCCCAGCTCCTCCCCTTCAGCTGGACCTGTGCTGCTGCACCATAGCTGAGCAGCTGGTCCTACCCATTGGACAAGGAGGTGAAAAATATCATGTCCACAGAGGAGCAACAAAAAGAACACACAGTCTGCCTGCTCAGACATAACCAAATAAAACAAAAAAGGAGGATGAAACAAATCTACGATCAATAAATGGAGAAAATAACTACTGAATGTCCCAAAGACAGCAGATAATATCAGAAAATATAAAAAAAAAGATAGGATGGTTCCAGTAGGCGTTCAAAATAAAACACCAGATGAATTTCCAGTAGAAGAAAAGGCACTAGAACTACCTGATAGGGAATTAAAATCTCTAATATTCAGAGCTATCCAAGAGTTGAAGCAAAAAGCAGACAAAAATGGGGAAAAAATAGGTAAATTCATGGAAAAAGCAGACAAATTCATAGAAAATACAGACAAACAACAAAAGGAATTCAGGAAACTAATACAAGAACAAAATGCCAAAATAAATTCACAACTAGAAGTCATACAAAAACAACATTTAGAAATCCAAAAGATAAACAAGATTTCATAAATGGACAGTGTCATAGTAAGGCCGAGGGGCAGATTTGAAACAATGGAAGACAGGATAAGCAAAATTGAAGACAAACACTTGGCTACAAATTTGAGGAAAAAAGAAAGAAGAAAAATGAAGAAACCTTGAGAATTATATGGGATACAAACAAAAGCAAAATTTTCGAGTATCAGAGTTCCAGAAAAGACAGAGAAGACAGAAAACACAGAGAGGATCATTGAATATTTGCTGACAGAAAACTTCCTTAATATCATGAAAGATGAAAAACTAACCACCCAAGAAGCTCAACAAACCCCATATAGGATAGATCCTGCCATGGATTGAATTATGTCCCCCCAAAAATGTGTGTGTCAATTTGGCTGGGCCATGATTCCCAGCATTAGGTGATTGTCCTACATTTTGTGATTATAAATTTATGTCAAAGGGGATTAGGGTGGGATGGTAGCACCCTTACAAAGGTCACATCCATAATCCAATGTAAAGCGTGTTCCCCTGGTGTATGGTGTGCATCACCTTTTATCTTACAAGAGAAAAACAGAAAGGGAAGCAAGCAGAGAATTAGGGACCTCATACCACCAAGAAAGCAGCACCAGGAGCAGAGTGTATCCTTTGGACCCAGGGTCCCTGCACCTGAGAATCTCCTTGACAAAGGGAAGATTCATGAGAAGGACCTTTCTCCAGAGCTGACAGAGAAAGAAAGCTTTCCCCTGGAGCTGACACCCTGAATTTGGACTTTAAGCCTACTTTACTATAAGGAAATAAATTCCTCTTTGTTAAAGCCATCCACTTGTGATGTTTCTGTTACAGCAGCAGTAGATAACTAAGACAAAACCCAAAAGAAAATCACCAATGCATATCATAATCACACTCACTAAAATCAAAGACAAAGAAAGACTCCCGAGAGCAGCTCAAGAAAAATGATAAGTTACTACAGAAGGGAAACAATAAGACTAAGTTCTGATTACTTGTCGGAAACAATGCAGGTAAGAGGTATGGGATGACATATATGAAACTTTGAAAGGCAAAAATTGCCAACCAAGAGTAATATATCCTGCAAAACTCTTGTTGAAATATGGTGGTGAAATTAGGACATATCCAGATAAACAGAAATTAAGGAAATATGTGAAAACCAAACCAAACTTAGGAGAATTATTACAGGGAGTCCTCTGGTTTGAGAACAAACAGCATCAGACCACAGCCTGAATCTAGGTTGCAAGATCACTCCAGCCAGATACCAACCTAGGAAATAAACTCTCAAGAACTATTCAAAAGCTAAAGATTTACAACTGGGAACCATAGAGGTTAATCTGCAAATGACAACAATGTCAGAACAATAAACAAGGGAATAAAAGGTTTAGGTATACAACTTTCTAAAGGAAAAGAAGGCAAGGTGATACCAAGTAATAATAGACTGGTTCAAACCTAGGAAGAAAAGGGTGAATTTCAAGGTAACCACAAAGAAAGTAAACAAACCTACCATCAAAATAAGGAAGAAAAACATAAAGTCTCAGTAAAAACAAAACCTACAAAAACAAAAGAAATGAAAAAAAAAAATCCACAAACAAAAGGAATTCAGCACTGGAAAGTAAGAGGAATAAAGAAATCATCAGCACCCCAAAAATAGCACTACAAAGTGACAGCAATAAACTCACACCTATAAATAATTACACTAAAGGTAACTGGCATAAGTGTACTCATAAAGAGACAGAGAGTGACAGAATGGATAAAAAAGGAGGATCCATCTATATACTGCGTACAAGAGACACATCTTAGAAACAAAGACATAAATTTGTTAAAAATCAAAGGATGGAAAAAAAATACATCAAGCAAACATCCACCAAAAAAGAGGAGAAGTGGCAATAATAATCTCAGATAAAATAGACTTTAAGACAAAATCCACCATAAAAGACAAAGAAGGGCACTATATCATGATTAAAGGGATAATCCATTATGGAGACATAAACATAATGAATATCTATGCACCCAATGATGGGACTCCGAAATACATAAAACAAACTTCAACAGCACTGAAAAGAGAAATTGACAATTCCACTATAATAGTAGAAGCCTTCAACACACCACTCTCAGTGAAGGACAGAACATCTAGAAAGAAACTTAACAGAGATAACAAAGATCTAAAGGCCACAGTCAGCCAACTTAAACTCATAGACCTATATAGAACACTCGACCCAACAGCTTCGAAGTACCATTCTTTTCCAACACACATGGAACATTTTGCAGAATAGGCCTCATCTTAGGCCACAAAGCAACCCTCAACAAAATCCAAAACATTGAGATAATACAAAATGTCTTCTCTGATCACAACGCCATCAAAGTAGAAATCAACAATAGGAAGAGCAAGGAAAAAAAAATCAATTACATGGAAACTAAATAACACCATGCTTAAAAACCACTGGGTAATAGAAAAAATCAGAGATGGAATTCACAAAATTCCTAGAATCAAACAGGAATGAAAACACATCATATGAAAACCTTTGGGACACAGCAAAGACAGTACTCAGAGGTCAATTTATAACAATAGATGCACACATCAAAAAAGAAGAAAGGAACAAAATCAAAACGCTAGCTATACAACTCACACAAATAGAAAGAGAACAGCAAAAGAAGCCCACAGCCACCAGAAGAAAGGAAATAGTGAAGATCAGAGCAGAAATAAATGAAATAGAGAATAGAAAAACAATAGAGAGAAATATAAGGGCATTATTCTGAGTGAAATAAGTCAATCACAAAAGGACAAATATTGTATGAGACCACTACCGTAAGAACTCAGGAAAAGGTTTACACACAAAAA
Organism: Dugong dugon; assembly: GCA_030035585.1. NCBI lineage: Eukaryota > Metazoa > Chordata > Mammalia > Sirenia > Dugongidae > Dugong > Dugong dugon. The sequence goes on along the minus strand of CM057460.1, from coordinate 33,403,063 downwards.
GAAATGATCTTTGATGGTTACGATGGAGAAGAGTTTTAGTGGAAAAACACTAAATAGACAATAGTTAAGTGGTGACTTTGGTGAAGGGTAAGACAGTACACAACACTGGAGAAGCCAGCACAACTTGTTCAGGGTAAGGTCGTGGAAGCTCCATGGACAAATCCAAACTCTTTGAGGGACCAAACTACTGGGCAGGGGGCTGTGGGGACCATGGTCTTAGGGAACATCTAGCTCAATTGGCATAACATAGTTTATAAAGAAAATGTTCTACATTCTACTTTGGTGAGTAGCATCTGGGGTCTTAAAAGCCTATGAGTGGCCATCTAAGATACTCCACTGGTTGCATCCCATCTGAAGCAAGGGAGAATGAAGAACACCAAAGGCACAAGGCCACAGCTACTATGGCCTTCACCAGACTGAGTCCAGCACAACCAGATGGTGCTTGGCTACCACCGCTGACTTCTCTGACAGGGATCACAACAGAGGGTCCCAGACAGAGCTGGATAAGAATGTAGAACAAAATTCTAAATCAAAGAAAGACCAGACTTACTGGCCTGACAGAGACTGGAGAAACCCCAAGCGTATGGCCCTCGGACACCCTTTTAGCTCAGTAAAGAAGCCACTCCTGAGATTCACCTTCTAGCCGAAGATTAGACAGGCTCATAGGACAAAACAACACTAAAGGGGCACACCAGCCCAGGGGAAAGGACTAGAAGGCAGGAGAGGACAGGAAAGCTGGTAATAGGGAACCCAAGGTGGAGAAGGGAGAGTATTGACAAGTCTTGGGGTTATTAACCAATGTCATAAAACAGCGTGTGTACTAACCGTTTAATGAGAATGTAGTTTGTTCTGTAAACTTTCATCTAAAGTACAATTAAAACAAAACAAAACAAAATATATATTGTGCCACTACTGCTGGCCTCCATAGAGTCTGATGAGAAATCCACTATTATGCCAATTCCCCCCTTATAGGTAAGCTGTAATTATTTCTGGCTGCTTTCAACTTTTTTTCTTTGTCTTTGGTTTCCAGAAGTTTGTCGGTGATGTATCTTGTGGATTTCTTTGAATTTATTCTGTTTGGGATACGTTCATCTTCTTGAAACTGTACATTTATCTCTTTTGCCAAATTTAGAGTTTTCTGTCATTAATTCTTTGAGTACTTTTCAGCCCTGCCCTCTTTTTTCTCTCCTTCTGAGACTTCAAAGACACAAAAGTTAGATAGTTTTCTTATAGTCCCTCTAAGCCTTAAGGCTCTGGTTTTTTGTTTGTTTTGTTTTTCTTGTTTTCAGTATATTTTCCCTCTATTATTTGGATTGGGTAATTTGTATCATTCTATCTTTATGTTCCCTGATGTTTTCATTTTTCTCCTTCATTCCTCTGGAAAACATTCATTAAGGATTTTTATTTATTTATTTATTTTGCTAGTTGTGTACTTCTGTTCTAAAGTTTAAATTTGATTCTTTATATCTTTTGTTTCTTTGCTGAGGCTTTCTACTTCCTACTCTATTTTTGTTTGTTTCAAGTGTGTTCATAATTGCTCACTGATGTATTTTTATCATGGCGGCTTTAAAATCTTTGTCACATAATTCTAACTTCCCTGTCAACTTGGTTTTGGGGATCTATTGATTGCCTTTTCTCATTCAGTTTGAGGTATTTGTGGGTTTTAGTATGATGAATGATTTTCAATTTAAACCTAGACATTTAAGTTATTATATTATTGAACTTTAGATCTTATTTAAACCTTCTGTTTTAGCTGGCCTTCTCTGACACTACTCTGGCAAAGTGATTGTTGAAGTCTGGGTTCCCCCCTCATCCTCCTTTGAAATCTGATGAGGATGTGCTTTTCATTACTAAAAAGCAAGGGCAGGAGTTAGAGCTTCTCAATAGGAAATACTGGGATAAAATATTTGCAAAACATGTATTTGATAAGAACTTGTATTCAGAATATATAAAGAACTCTTACAACTTATTAATAAGAAGGAAAATAGTTCAATAAAAATTGGAAAAATATTTAAACATTAGTTTCCCAAAGAAGATACGTGGATGACAATTAAATGCATGTCAAGGTATTTAGTATTATTATTGTTATTGTTAGGCGTCATCAAGTCCATCTTTGACTCACAGTGACACCATGTGACAGAGTAGAACTGCCCTGAAGGATTTCCTAGGCTGTCATCTTTATGGAAGCAGATTGACAGGTCTTTCTCCCATGGAACAGTTGAGTGGCTTTGAACTGCCAACTTTTTGGTTAGCAGTGGAGGGCTTCATTCTTGAGCCACAGGGGCTCCTTGCTCAATGTTATTGTTATTGTTGTTAGGTGCCATTGAGTTGCTTCAGACTCATAGCAACCTTATGTACAACAGAACGAAATACTGCCTGGTCCTGAGCCATCCTGATGATCGTTGTTATGCTTGAATCCATTTTTGCAGCCATTGTGTCAATCCATCTCATTGAGGGTCTTCCTCTTTTTCACTGACCCTCTACTTTACCAAGCATGATGTCAATATTATTAAGGGAAGAAAATTAAAACCATAATGAGATACTGCTACACCCTCATTAGAAGGATAAATTTTAAAGTCTGACTTCTAGCAAGTATTGTCGAGGAACTCCCTTATATTGTAATGCAAATAATAAATGATAAAACCACTTTCAAAAACAATATGACAGTTTTCTATAAAGTTAAATATATTTACCATAGAATCAGCAATTTTACATCTAGATACTTACGAAAAGAAATAACACATATAACTCCACAAAACATGACCTCAAATGTTTACAGCAGCTTTATTCATGCTATCTAAAAGCTGGTAAATGTTGTTGTTGTTATTAGTTGCTGTCCAGTTTGTTCTGACTCCTGGAGACCTCATGTAAAACAGAACAAAATGTTGCCCAATTCTGTGTCATCTTCAAAATTGTTTGTATTGTCAAGTCCACTTTTGTGGCCAGAGTGTATTTTGAATGCCTTGCCACCTTCCTGTTCATCTTCCAGTACTGTATCGTAAAGTATTCCGCAGTGATCCTAGTGTTTTCATTGGCTAATTTTCAGAAGTAGATCACCAGATCTTTCTTCCTAGTCTGTTTTAGACAACTTAACTCTAAAAATAGATGAACTTCTGATATACCCAATTGTATGAGACATTCTTAAAAACAACTGAAAGAAGCCAATCACATACCAAAAATAACTCCACATATTGTGTGATTCTATTTACATGAAGTTCTTGAAAATGTAATAATATACCTATAAAAAGTAGTCCAGTGGTTACTATTAGGGTATAGAGGAAGGTGATTGATTGCAAAGGGGTATGAGGAAACTTTTTGGGTAGTAGGACTATCATGATTGTGGGAGTGGTTAAATGATTGCAAATTTTTAAAAATTAGTTGTATACTGAAAACTGGTTAATTTTATTACTCGTAAATTGTACCACCATAAAACTGAACCAAAAAAAAAAAAAAAAAAATTTCTGGCATAGGTCACCTAATTTTAAGGGTGATATTTTTCACACTTTCTATAGGCAAAAGTTATGTCATATGATAATAACCATTATAGTGGGTTCAAAAAAATTCTAATTCTGTAAAGTACTCAGTGGAAATGTAGTAAAGTACTTTCCTTAAAAGATACTGTTCTTTGAGGCAACCGTCTCTTAGAGTGATCTTTCCAGTCTGGTGCCACAGGCATATTGTCCTATATATATGATTCCAGACTCCAATTTTAATTTTCTTTGAAGTCATATTTTAGAGCCCTGTTGTGTCACACCTTTACGCTTCTCACAACTATTTATCTTATTATTCTTGTTCCATAGTCCCTAAATATATTGTCTTTAACTTAGCCACTGTCCCCTATTGTCTTAGTTATCTAGTGCTGCTGTAACAGAAATACCACAAGTGGTGGCTTTAACAAACAGAAATTTATTTTCTCACAGTTTAGGAGAGTAGAAGTCCAAATTCAGGACATAGGCTCTAGGGGAAAATTTTTTCTCACTGTTGGCTCTGGAGGAAGGTCCTTGTCTCTTTTTCAGCTTCTGTTCCTTGGTTCCTTAGTGATCTTCATGTGATATGGCATCTCTCTTCCCCCATAGCTGCTTCATTCTTTCCCTGCTTAATCTTGCTCATTTATATCTCAAAAAGAGATTCACTTAAAACACACTCTACACTAATCCTGCCTTATTAACATAACAAAGAAAATGCATTACCAAATAGGATTATAAACACTACATGAGTTAGGATTTACAACACTTTTTTTTTTTTTTTTTTGGAGGGGTGTTGCAATTCAATCCATAACACTTACTTACATACCTGAGTTTTAGATTAACCTGTGGCTTACTCTCAAAATCTTTCTCTTCCACAGGATGTCCAACTAAATCTTATCTTATTCTCAGACATGTTAAATGTAAAAAAGATGGAATCAAAGGCAATCAGCATTTATTAAATTCTATGTGTGTGTGGTGTGTATGTTTATGTGCCCAAGCATGTGTGCTCTTATTGTACACATTCTACATTTCAGAATTAACACATTTCTTTGACATTTGCTAATAAATCAAAATTATAATGGAAATCAAAATTTTATTTGTAAATTTTACAACCAAAGGAAAAAAAATGGAGGTATAATGAATGTTAAATAGTTAAGATAAATATCCTAATACGTAAAATACATTTTACCATTATTTTAAGTAATCGTGAATGAATATATTCTCTCTCTCTTCTTATTCCTCTCTCCCCTCTCTCCCTCTCCTTTTTCTCTCTATTTTCTTTTCTCCCTCCCTCTATCCTTCTATCAGCCATGGAAAATAATCAGATAATAACTAAATTGCACAACTGCAAGAAGCAGATCATTTAATGTGGAACAATAATGCAAAAATGGAGTATCTTTAAGTTCTAGAGACATATTGTTTTAAATAACATGCATAAATACCTTCATTTTTAAAAATTTTCCTTATAATAAGTAACCTGGACTTACTGAAAGTGACACAACTATTTCTGCTTTGGGGAAGATAACTCTGGAGAACTGTCAGAAAGATCAAATTTCCTTTAAAGTATAAGATTTGTCACAAAATTTGGAAGTACTAGTTCCCCTGAGACAAATGTAAATACACTGTCAGCTTTTTGTTTGTTTGCTCCATCACTCTGTGATACACTATCTCTTGGGAAATAGATCTGCTTTACTCACTTCTCAAAAGATTTAATTTTAGCTAATAAATATTATTTTAGGAAATTCAAAATGAAATAATTCTTAATAATTTAAGATAGATTTGTTAGACTTCTAAACCATTACAGTTTTCAAATATCAACTAAGATTATACAACTGATTAAAATCGTAACTTTAAAAATCATAATCAATACAATTTTATTCCATTTAAAATTACTCTGGCTGTCAAATAGTTAGTTATTTAAAAATGATTTAAGAGATATGGAAACTTTTATTTTATCCCCAAATGAATTGTGATTTTAAAGAACTGTAAATTCATGATTATCTGATGTAGTATAAAAATGGTGATAAAATCCAAAACATATATACTTTAAAGAGCTATACCATTTAATCAGTAAATGATCAAAAGCAAGGGTAACAAGGCAAAAACTTAAAATCAAAATAAATAAATATAGTCATTAATATCTAAACTTTAAGAACTAACCACACTTCAGAATAGTGTCTAAATTTGTAGTTGGTTTTTAGGCAGCAGAAATTTAAAAAATGAAACAATATAAAACAGAAACTACAGAAAAAATACGGTACCTTATAAACACATATAAACCCACCCATACAAACATCACACTCAGCTCATAAAACCAAAAATTCATTCAAATACCCAGAACCTGGCAAGGAGATATTTACTAAGCCCTTGCCATTTTATTTCTTCCTTACAACAACCTTAAAGTGTATGCACTTTTACCCATTTAACAAATGAGGAAACTAAGCATCATTCTACCACTCATCAGTTTGTCATACAGTGGTGGCTTGCATGTTGTGTCATGCTGGAAGTCACTGGTATTTTAAATACCAGCAGGGTCATGCATGGTGGACAGGTTTCAGTGGACTTCCAGAATGAGACAGACTAGGAAGAAAGACCTGGTGATCTACTTCTAAAAAAAATGGGCCAGTGAAAACCTTAAGAACAGCAAGTGCCAGAAGAGGAGCTTCTCGGGTTGGAAGGCACTCAAAGTATGACCGGGGAAGAGCTGCCTCCTCAAAGTAGAGTCGACCTTTATGACGTGGTTGGAGTCAAGCTTTTGGGATCTTCATTTGCAGATGTGGCATGACTCAAAATGAGAAGAAACAGCTACAAACATTCATGAATAATTGGAACATGGAATGTAAGAAATATGAATGTAGGAAGATTGGAAATCATCAAAAATGAAGTGGAATGCATAAACATCAATAACCTAGGCATTAGTGAGTTGAAATGGACTGGTATTGGTGATTTTGAATTGAACAATCATATAGTCTACCATGCCAGGAATGAAAAATTGAAGAGGAATGACATCAAATTCACTGTCAAAAATAACATTTCAAGATTTTTCTTGAAGTACAACAGTGTCAGTGATAGAATAATATTCATACCCTTAACAAAAAGGATCAGTTAATACAACTCTTATTCAAATTTTCCCACCAAACACTAATGTCAAACATGAAGAAATTGAAGATTTTTGCCAACTTCTGCAGTCTGAAATTAATAAAACATGCAATCAACATGCATTGATAATCACTGGAGATTGGAATGTTAAAGTTGGTAACAGAGAAGAACGATCAGTAGTTGGAAAATATAGCCTTGGTGAAAAAAATAACGCAGGAGATCGCATGATAGAATTTTGCAAGACCAATGACGTTTTCATTGAAAATATCTTTTTTCCACAACATAAACAGCAAGTATACACTTGGACCTTGCCAGATGGAATACACTGGTATCAAATCTACTCCATTCGTGGAAAGAGACTAAGGAGAAACTCGAAATTATCAATTACCACAAGGCCAGGGATTGACACCAGAACAGGCCATCAATTGTTCATATAAAATTTGAAGTTGAAGTTGAAGAAAATTAGAACAAGTATACGAGAGCAAAAGTACGATCTTGAGTATAGCCTACCTGGATTTAGAGACCATCTCAAGAATAGATTTGGTGCATTGAACATTAAATGAATTTAGAGCAGATTAGCTGTGGGATGACATCAAAGACATCATACCTAAAGAAAGCAAAAGGTCATTAAAAAGACAGGAAGGATTAAAAAAGACCAAAAATGGATGTCAGGTGAGACTTTGAAACTTGTTCTTGAATGTGGAGTAGATAAACCAAAAGAAACAAATGATGAAGTAAAATAGCTGAATAGAAAATTTCAAAAGCTGGCTTAACAAGACAAAGTAAATTATTATTTTTTTTTATATATATTTTATTGTACTTCAGGTGAAAGCTTACAGAGCAAATAGTTTCTCATGAAATAGTAGTACACATGTTGTTTTTTGACATTGGTTAACAACCCCACAACGTATTAAGCCTCTAAATTCTCAACCTTTTTTTTTGATGAAAATTACAGATGGCCAAAGATACACCATTTCAAAAATTTCTACATTCACAGTTCAGTGACATTGACTACGCTCTTCCAACTGTGCTGTTATTCTCACTTAAGATGAAGGCTTACAGAACAAAATAGTTTTTCATTTAACAGTTACTACACATGTTGCCCTATGACAATGGTTAACAATCTCACAGCACATCAAGAATATCCTTACTCCACCTTCTATTCCCTATCACCAGGGGGCTCCCTTGTCCCCTTCTGTCTTCTGGACCTTGTCAGTGGACTATTGTACCTCTTTAGTCTCATTTGTTTATTTATTTATTGATTTATTTTTATTTTATTTAAACACCATTTCAAAACTTTTTACTTACACATTTAAGTGATATTGACTATGCTCTTCCAATTGTGCTGCCATTCTCGCCCAAGATGAAGGCTTACAGGACAAAACAGCCTCCCATTTAATAGTTACTACAAATGTTGCCCTATAGCAGTGGTCAACAATCTCACAATACATCGACAGTGTCCTTATTCAATTTGTGTTCCTTATCATCAGTTTCCTACTCTCCCTCTGCCTTCTGGCCCTTGTCACCAGACTCCTGTACATCGTTAGTCCCATTTAGTTTTACTGGGGTGTCCATTCCCAGGCTTAACATCGAACCTTGAAGGTAACTTCACCTCTGAGCTGAAAGGGTGTCTGGGGGCCACACTCTCGAGGTTTCTCTAGTATTCTTTAGGCCAGTATATCTGGTCTTCTTCTTTTTTTTTTTTTTTTTTTGTGAGTTAGAATTATGCTGTAAATCCTACTCCAGCTCTGCCCAGAACCCTCTGTTGTGATCCTGGTCAGAGGAGTCATTGGTGGTAGCCGGGCACCATCCAGCTGTACTGGGCTCAGTCCCGTGGAGGCCTTGGTAGCTGTGGACCATTAGTCCTTCGGACTAATCTTTTCCTTGTATCCTGTTCTCTTCGTTCTCCCTTGTTCCCATAGGGATGAGATCAGTGGAGTATCTTAGATGGCCGCTCATAGGCTTTTAAGACCCCAGACACTACTCACCAAGGTAGAATGTAGAGCATTATCTTTATAAGTAGTGTCATGCCAATTGAGCTAGATGTTCCCTGAGATCATGGTCCCCAGAGCCCTCCGTCCAACAACTCAGTCCCTCGGGGGGTTTGGATGTGTCTATAGGGCCTCCATGACCTTTCCTTGTGCAGGTTGTGTTAGTTTCCCCTGTACTATATACTATCTCATCTCTCACCCAAGTTACCACTTACCTATTACCTATTTAGTATTTCCCCCCCCCTCCCATCCCTGGTAACCAACAAGGATTGTTACATTTTGCATGTGAATTTTTTCATGGGTTTTTACAATAGAGGTCTCATACAATATTTGTCCTTTTGTGATTGACTTATTTCACTCAGCATGATGTCCTCCAGTTTCATCCATGTTATGAGATGGTTCACAGATTCATTGTTCTTTCTTGTTGCATAGTACTCCATTGTGTGTATGTACCATAGTTTGTGTATCCATTCGTCTGTTGATGGACATCGAGGTTGTTTCCATCGTTTTGCTATTGTGAATAATGCTGCCATGAACATAGGTGTGCATATGTCTATTCGAGTGATGACTCTTATTTCTCTAGGATATATTCCTAGGAGTGGGATTGCTGGATCGAATGGTACGTCTATTTCTAGCTTTCTGAGGAAACGCCATATCATTTTCCAAAATGGCTGTATCATTTTGCATTCCCACCAGCAGTGTATAAGAGTTCCCGTCTCCCCGCAGCCCCTCCAACATTTGTTATTTCCAGTGTTTTTGATTCGTGCCAGTAATGCCGGGGTGAGATGGTATCTCATTGTGGTTTTAATTAGCATTTCTCTAATGGCTAGTGATCGCGAGCATTTCCTCATGTGTCTGTTGGCCATTTGAATGTCTTCCTTGGTGAAGTGTCTGTTCATTTCCTTTGCCCATTTTTTGATAGGATTGGTTGTCTTTTTGTTGTAGAGGTGTTGGATTTTCTTGTAGATTATGGAGATTAGACCTTTGTCTGACTTGTACTGTCCAAAAATTTTTTCCCAGTCTGTAGGTTCTCTTTTAACTCTTTTGGTGAAATCTTTTGAAGAGCATAGATGTTTGATTTTTAGAAGATCCCAATTATCTAGTTTATCTGTTGGGTTTTTTGTGTTGATGTTTATGGTTTGTATCCTGTTAATGCCATGTATTAAGGTCTGAAGTGTTGGTCCTATTTTTTCTTCTATGAATTTTATAGTTTGAGGCTTTATATTCAGGTCTTTGATCCATTTTGAAGTAGTTTTTGTATATGGTGTGAGGTATGGGTCCTGTTTCATTTTTCTACAAATGGATATCCAGTTTTGCCAGCACCATTTGTTAAAAAGACTGTCTTTTCCCCATTTGATGTATTTTGGGCCCTTGTCAAAAATCAGGTGACCGTAGGTGGATGGATTTACATCTGAGTTCTCAATTCTGTTCCATTGGTCAATGTCTCTGTTGTTGTACCAGTACCAGGCTGTTTTGAGTACTGTAGCTGTATAGTAGGTTCTCAAGTCAGGTAGTGTGAGTCCTCCAACTTTATTCTTCTTCTTCAGTAGTGCTTTACTTATTCGGGGTTTCTTCCCTTTCCATATAAAGTTAATAATTAGTTTTTCCATCTCTTTGAAGAATGTTGTTGGTATTTGTATCGGGATTGCATTGTATTTGTAGATTGCTTTAGGTAGAATTGCCATTTTCACAATGTTGAGTCTGCCTATCCATGAGCATGGTATGTTTTTCCATTTATGTAGATCCCTTTGGGTTTCATGCAGCAGTGTTTTGTAGTTTTCTTTGTATAGGTCTTTTATATTCCTGGTCAGATTTATTCCTAAGTATTTTATCTTTTTAGGGGCTATTGAAAATGGTATTGATTTCCTGATCTCCTTTCCTGATCTCCTTTTCATCGTTCTCTTTACCGGTGTATAGGAATCCAACTGATTTTTGAATGTTTATCTTGTATCCTGCTACTCTGCTGAATCTTTCTATTACTTCCAGTAAATTTCTCGTGGAGTCTTTAGGGTTTTCTATGTATAGTATCATATCATCTGCAAACAGGGAGAGTTTAACTTCTTCATTACCAATTTGGATGCCCTTTATTTCTTTCTCTTGCCTTACTGCTCTAGCTAGAACTTCCAGCACAATGTTAAATAGGAGTGGTGATAAAGGGCATCCTTGTCTTGTTCCTGTTTTCAGGGGGAATGTTTTCAGCCTTTCTCCATTAAGAATGATGTTGGCTGTTGGTTTTGCATGGATGCCCTTTATTATGTTGAGAAATTTCCCTTCTATACCAATTTTATTGAGAGCTTTTATCAGGAATGGGTGTTGGACTTTGTCAAATGCCTTTTCTGCATCAATTGAGATAATCATGTGATTTTTTTCTTTCCTTTTATTTATGTGGTGGATTACGTTGATGGATTTTCTAATGTTAAACCATCCTTGCATACCTGGTATGAATCCTACTTGGTCGTGGTGTATTATTTTTTTGATATGATACTGAATTCTATTGGCTAGAATTTTGTTCAGAATTTTTGCATCTATATTCATGAGAGATATTGGTCTGTAATTTTCTTTTTTTGTGATGTCTTTGCCTGGTTTTGGTATCAGCGTTATGCTGGCTTCATAGAATGAATTTGGAAGTGTTGCTTCCTCTTCTATGCTCTGAAATAACTTGAGTAGAACTGGTACGAGCTCTTCTGTAAATGTTTTGTAGAATTCTCCAGTGAAGCCATCTGGGCCAGGGCTTTTTTTGCTTGGGAGTTTTTTTATTACCTTTTCAATCTCTTCTCTTGTTATGGGTCTGTTCAGATTTTCAATATCACTTTGTTGTAGTTTGGGTAGGCCGTATGTTTCTAGAAATTTATCCATTTCCTCTAGGTTTTCAAATTTGTTGGAATATAATTTTTCATAATATTCTGTTATAATCCTTTTTATTTCAGTTGGGTCTGTTGTAATGTCCCCCATTTCATTTCTTATTTGGGTTATTTGTGCCTCTGCTGTTTTTCTTTTGTCAGTCTGGCCAATGGTTTGTCGATTTTGTTGATTCTTTCAAAGAACCAACTTTTGGTTTTGTTGATTCTTTCTATTGTTTTTCTGTTCTAGATTTCATTTATTTCTGCTCTGATCTTTACTATTTCCTTGCTTCCGGTGGTTGTAGGCTTTTTTTGTTGTTCTCTTTCTATTTGTTTGAGTTCTGTAGTTAATGTTTTGATTTTGTCCCTTTCTTCTTTTTTGATATGTGCATCTATTGCTATAAATTGTCCTCTGAGGACTGCCTTTGCTGTGTCCCAAAGGTTTTGGTATGATGTGTTTTCATTTTCATTTGATTCTAGGAATTTTTTAATTCCATCTCTGATTTCTTCTATTACCCATTGATGTGTAAGCAGATTATTATTCAGTTTCCATGTGTTTGATTTTTTTTCCTTGCTCTTTCTAGTGTTAATTTCTACCTTGATGGCATTGTGGTCAGAGAAGATACTGTGAATTATCTCAGCATTTTGGATCTTGTTGAGGATTGCTCTGTGGCCTAAGATGTGGTCTATTCTGGAGAACGTTCCATGTGCATTGGAAAAGAATGTGTACTTTGCAGAGGTTGGATGGATTGTTCTATATATGTCTATGAGGTCCAGTTGGCTGATTGTGTCCTTTAGGTCTTCTGTATCTTTGCTGAGTTTCTTTTTAGTTGTTCTGTCCTTTACTGAGAGTGGTGTGTTGAAGTCTCCTACTATTATTGTGGAACTGTCAATTTCTCTTTCCAGTGCCTTTACAGTTTTTTTTATGTATTTTGGAGCCCTGTCATTGGGTGCATAGATATTTATTATGGTTATGTCTTCATGATGGATCATCCCCTTAATCATTATATAGTGTCCTTCTTTGTCTTTTATGGTAGATTTTGTTTTAAAGTCTATTTTATCTGAGATTAGAATTGCCACTCCTGCTCTTTTTTGATAGTTGTTAGCTTGATATATTTTTTTCCAACCTTTGATTTTTAATAAATTCACATCTTTGTTTCTAAGATGTGTCTCTTGTAGACAGCAAATAGATGGATCCTGTTTTCTTATCCATTCTGCCACTCTCCGTCGCTTTATGGGTGCATTGAGTCCATTTACGTTCAGTGTAATTATTGATAGATGTGAGTTTGTTGCTGTCATTTTGTAGTGCTTTTTTTTGTGATGCTGAAGTTTTCTTTGTTCTTCTTACTCTCTTGTGCTGAGTTCCTTTTGTTTGTGGATTTTGTGTTCATTTCTTTTGTTTCTGTAGGTTATGTTTTTGTTGAGACTTTATGTTTTTCGTCTTTATTTTTATGAGTTGGTTTGTTAACTTTTTTTGTGGTTACCATGAATTTTGCCCTTATCTTTATAATTTTGAAGCAGTCTACCGTTACTTGGTATCGCCTTGCCTTCTTCTCCTTTAGAAGGTTCTATACCTATGCCGTTTGTTCCCTCTTTCATTGTTTTGATGTTGTTGTCATCCTTTGATTGATTTCTCTGATTCCCTGTTGTATATCTTTTGTTTTTGGAAAGTCGTCTGTAGTTCAGTTCCTAGAATGGTATCTGGTTCATGTTAACCTGCGTCCTAGGTCCTAGGTCCTGCCTGAGGGCTTAAGCTGTTTGTCCTCAGATCGAAGAACTCCCTTTAATAATTCTTGTAAGTTTGGTTTGACTTTTGCATATTCCTTTAGTTTCTGTTTATCTGGAAATGACCTAATTTCACCATCAAATTTGAATGAGAGTTTTGCAGGATATATTATTCTTGGCTGACAATTTTTTTCTTTCAAGATTTTATATATGTCATCCCATTGCCTTCTTGCCTGCATGGTTTCTGCCGAATAATCTGAGCTTAGTCTTATTGTTTCTCCTCTGTATGTGACTTCTTGTTTTCCACGAGCTGCTCTCAGGATTCTTTGTTTGTCTTTAGTTTTAGCGAGTGTGAATATGATATGTCTTGGTGATTTTCTTTTGGGGTCTCTTCTATATGGGGTTCGTTGAGCTTCTTGGATGACCAGCTTTTCATCTTTCATGATATTGGGAAAGTTTTCTGTCAGAAGTTCCTCAATGATCCTCTCTGTGTTTTCTGTTTTCTCCCCCTGTTCTGGTATGCCAATCACTCGTAAGTTTTTGCTTTTAATTGTGTCCCACATAACTCTCAGGGTCTCTTCATTTTTCTTTGTTCTTTTTTCTGAGTTTTCCTGAAACAGAGTTGTATCCAAGTGTTTGTCTTCAGTTCCACTGATCCTGTCTTCCATGGTTTCAAATCTACTTCTCAGCCCTTCTATGACACCGTCCATTTCTGAAATCTTGTTGTTTATCTTTTGGATTTCTAATTGTTGTTTTTGTATAATTTCGAGTTGTGAATTTATTTTGGCATTTTGTTCTTGCATCATCTTCCTGAATTCTTCCAATTTTTTGTCTGTATTTTCCATAAATTTGTCTATTTTTTCCTCATGTTTGTCAGCTTTTTGCCTCAGTTCTTGGAAAATTCCAAATATTAGTGATTTGAGTTCCGTATCAGGTACTTCTAGTGCATTTTATTCCACAGGAGAGTTATCTGGTGTTTTAATTTGGACGCCTATTGGAGCCATCTTGTCTTGTTTTTGTAAATGTTTTGATATTGTTTGCTGTTTTCAGGGCATTCAGTAGATATTTCTCTCGTTTATTGATTGTAGATTTTTTTTTTTTTTTCGTTCTTGTGGTACAGCTGGGCAGATCTAGTTGAGGAGGAGCCACTGGGATGGGTTGCTTGTGGCACTCACCGCAGCCACCAGGACGGTCGGTAGTCAGTGCTGGGCAGGTTCCAATAGGGCGTGCCTGCACCGCTTGGTGATGTGATGTCTAGTGCACAGTGCAGGTAGGTAGGGTGCAGCGGGAAGATGGTTATGTGTGAAGCTAAGCTGGATATGGGGGAGAGGAGAGAGGAGGAGGAGCAAAAAGCGTACAAACATAAAAGAATGCTAGGGGAGCTTGTCGTTGAAATGTACAGATGAGAGGCTATGGGATGGAGGAAACCAGAAGGGGGAAGAGAAAGAAAAGGGAAGAATGACCAAATAAAAATCAGAAAAGTTAAAGAACTGCAAAGTTCCCAGGGATCCCACCGATGCAGCTATGAGGTCTGGGGGAGTCGGTCTCAATTTTCACAGCTCAGCCTGGCCAGAAGGTACAGAGGCATACATCGCCTGGTATTCAGGGATCAGAAAGAGAAGGAAGAGATAGAAAGACAAGAAATTAAGCAATGAAGAAAGACAAAAGAGAAAAAGAGGTAAAAGATGACAAAACTAATCAAAAAAGGAAGAAAAATAAAATTGAGAGGAAAAAAAAAGGGCAACACCAGCAGTCAGTGCCTACAAATGGGACCCAGAGAGCCCCCACTCAGGGGCGCGAATTCCAAGAAGCCGGTAGTCTCGGGGTTAAGTGACCGTGGCCACGGGAAGCAGAGGGGCCAACGAACAAAGGCCCCAGGATCCCACCCGCGCGGGAGCCCAGACCTGGAAACAGCCACACGTCCGAACGCAGCCCTACAGCCCTGCAAGAGAGAGCAGAGACGGCACTCGGAACCAGGCACCCAGGCAAAAGGAGGGGGAGGCGGCAGAAAAAGATTCGCTAGGTGCCAGCAAATGGCTCCCAGAAAGCCTCCAGCCCGGGCGCGCGGAATCCAAGCACCAGCACCCCCCAGCCCAGGGACCCTGGCCACAGAAAGCAGGGGATCCCCAGCTGAGGCGGAGAGGGGTGGGTGGTGGGAGAGCGCGCACCTCAGTTTACCTGTCGTTCTGTCTCCGACCAGATGCTCTGCAAGGCTGCTCTCCCGTTTGCTGGTCTCCGATAGGAATCCAAGATGGTGGATCCGCGCTGCGTTAGCTGGTAAGGAATCTCTGCCTGAGTCTCTCCTCGCTCTCCGTTCTCCTTTAGTATTCTCACTCCGTTTAGTGTTTGGCTGAGTTCTTTATCTCTTCATTTGGTGTTCTAGGGTTTCAGGTTTGTTGATTCTCTGTTAGGCTTAGTTTTTCGGATCTTTGCTGTGGAGGGACGGCGTGGTGTTTCTGCCTAGAGTGCCATCTTGCCCCTGACAAAGTAAATTATTATAGTGAAATGTGCAAAGACCTGGATTTAGAAAACTAAAAGGGAAGAACATGCTTGGTATTTCTGAAGCTGAAAGAACTGAAGAAAATATTTAAGCCTGCAGTTTCAATATTGAACAATTCTACTGGGAAAATATTGGACAATGCAGGAAGCATTAATATAAGATGGAAAGAATACACAGTCACTTTACCAAAAAGAATTGGTCAACATTCAACAATTTCAGGAGGTAACATGTGATCAGGAACTGATGATACTGAAGGAAGAAGTCCAAGCTGCACTGAAGGCCTTGGCAGAAAAACAAGGCTCCAGGAATTGACAATATCAATTGAGATGTTTTAACAAAGGATGCAGTTCTGTAAGCATTTACTCGTCTATGCCAAGGAACTTGGAAGAGAATTACCTGGCCGGCAAGCTGTGGGAGATCCATGTTTCTGCCCACTCCAAAGAAAGGTGATCTAATGGAATGTGGAAATTATCAAATAGTATTATTAATATCACACACAAGTAAAATTTTGTTGAAGATAATTCAAAAAAATTTACTGCAGTAAAACAGGGAACTGCCAAAAATTCAAGCTAGATTCCAAAGAGGACATGGAATGAGAGATATCATTGCTGATGTCAGATGGATCTTGGCTGAAAGCAGAGAATACCAGAAAGATGTTTACTTGTGTTTTATTGACTAGGCAAAGACATTCAACTGTGTAAATCATAACAAATTACAAATAACATTTGTGAAGAATGGGAATTCCAGAGCACTTAATTGTGCTCATGAGGAACTTGTACATAGACCAAGAGGCAGTTGTGCAAATAGAACAAGGGACTACTGTGTGGTTTAAAGCCAGGAAATGTGTGTCAGGGTTGTATCCTTTCACTACACTTATTCAATCTGTATGCTGAGCAAATAATCTGAGAAGCTGGACTATATGAAAGAGGCATCAGTATTGC
The DNA here is from genome assembly GCA_030035585.1 of Dugong dugon. Lineage (NCBI taxonomy): Eukaryota > Metazoa > Chordata > Mammalia > Sirenia > Dugongidae > Dugong > Dugong dugon. The sequence continues at coordinate 33,386,500 of CM057460.1, read as the reverse complement.
AGGAAGACAATCTGTGATAAGCAGATGACACAACCTTGCTTGATGACAGTGAAGAGAACTTGGTGCACTTACTGATGAAAATCAAAGCTTTCAGTATGGATTATTCCTCAACATAAAGAAAACAAAAATCCTCACAACTGGACCAATAAGCAACATCATGATAAATGGGGAAAATATTAAAATTGTCAAGGATTTCATTTTACTTGGATCCACAATCAACACCCATGGGAGCAGCAGTCAAGAAATCAAAGACATATTTCATTGGGCAAATCTGCTACAAAAGACCTCTTTAAAGTGTTAAAAAGCAAAGACGTCACTTTTATAACTAAGATATACCTGATCCAAGCAATGGTATTTGCACTCCCCTCATATGCATGCGAAAACTGGACACTTGATAAGGAAGACTGAAGAAGATTTGATTGATCTGAATTATGGTGTTGGTGAAAAATATTGAATATACCACGGACTGCCAGAAGAGTGAACAAATCTGTCTTGGAAGAAGTATAGCCAGAATACTTCTTAGGCTCGAGAATGGTGAGACTTCATTTCCCTTGCTTTGATCATGTTATCAGGATGGACCATCATGTTTGGTAAAGTAGAAGGTCAGCAAAAAAGAGGAAGACCATAATGAGATGGATTGGCACAGTGGCTGCTGCAATGGGCTCATACATAGAAAAGATGGGAGGATGGTGAAGGACACGGCAGTGTTTAGTTCAGTTGTGCATAGCATTGCTGTAAGTCAGAAATGACTGGATGACACCTAACTACGACAGTAACAAGTGTCATTAGTTAAATAGCTTGCACAATGTAATACATCTTGTAAGTGGCAACACCTATATTTCAGCCAAGATCTATCTTTGTCTAAAACTCATCATATCACACTTAGCCTGCTGCCAATGTTAGTGAATTGCTGTATGAAAATACAAACGTGTAAAAATGGGCAACTGTGAAAAAATACGTATATTAGTGCAGGGAAATGTCATTAGCTAAGTCTCTTAATTGTATCTTTCTTACAGTTACAAGACATGTTTCTTTCAAACTAAAAATGTTTCTTTAACTTATATCCCTATATTTGATATATTTGATATAATTTTTGCTTTTATATAATCTTCAGAATAATTCATAATTAATTTTTTAATTAACAGTATCTCACAGTATAGGTATAACCACCATAATCACTAAACTTTTGCAGTTACCCAGTGTTCTTTCTAGGACCCATCTAAGTACTTTCAGGTAGATTATAACATAAATCATCTGACTTTTAATGAGCATGCATATCAAACTAAGATTGGTATTTCTTGTAACATCTTTTTATGATTTTGTTATCAAGGTAATACTAGTCTTAATAACAATATTTCCTTCTTCTCCACTTTTGGGAAAAGTTGTGAAGGATTCATATGGATTCTTGTTCAACTATGTGATAGAATTCACCAGTGAAACATACAAGGCCAGGACTTTCCTTTGTAGAAAGTGTTTTAAAATTACTAATTAAAATTTTTTAATTTCTTATAGGTTTATTAAAGTTTTATATTTCTTCTGAGTCACGTCCCCCACCCTTCAGGGGCAGGTATCTTTCTATGAATATGTCTTTTTTATCTAAGTTATCTAACTTGTTGATATATTGTTTTTTAGAGTGTTCTTTCATGATATGTTCTATTTCTGGTAAGAACATTAGTATTTTCTGCTCTAATTCCTAAGTATAATAATGAGAATTTTGACACTTTTTTTGTTTGCCAATGTACCTAAATTTTGGCAAATATGTTGATACTTTAAAAAAAAAAAAAAAAAAAACTTTTGGGCTTTTTTTTTTTTCCCCCTATGGTTTTTCTATTCTCCTTTTCATTGATTTCCTCTCTAATCTTTATTTTCTTCTTGGTTGCTTTAGGTTTATTTTGTTCTTATTTTTATTTTAGTGTCTTAAAGTGAGTGTAACACTGTTGATTTTAGATCCTTCTTCTTTTTTAACATTGGCTTTATAACTATAAATTTGCCTCTGACCACTTCTTTGCCTGCATGCCATAAGACTTGTTATGTTGTATTTTCATTTTAGGTCATCTCAACATTTTTGTTTTCAAATTTTCACTGTGATTTCTCTGCCCTTTGGTTTACTTAGTGCATTCTTTAATTTCCAAGTATTTATGATTTTTTTCAGTTTTCCTTTTTTAATTTCTAACATCATTCTATTTTATTCAGAGAATTATGCGTATGTACGTAATGACTTTATAAGATGGCTTATTTGCCTCTTTAAATCTATCTCTACCCCACACTGGCTCCTCAAAATGTGTAATATATTCTTACTGATATTACTGCTATCTTTTACACAATTTCACTTCTAATGTAAAAACTCAAACAAATATTATTGTTTTGCATACAAGAGCTTAGGTCAAGGGTCAGAGGGGTGGCCTATGCAGTCAGGGATTAACTCAGCAGGCCAGTGTTGTCCAAACTCTGCACATTCCAAAGGGAGATCATGTTTTTACCCAACCCATGAGAGATAAACACTTTACCCTTTGAATATCCTGACTGATAAGAGTGTCTTCATTTAGCTCGGTCCTTCCACCACTACAGGTACTTTATGCTAACTATGTGCTTTATAGTGGGAACCTTGGACCATGTGGTATCACTTTGACATCTTAAGTGGCTAGAGATTGAATGGGTACTCCTATTTCTACATGATTAACTCCAATTAAAACCCTGGGCAGCAAGGCTTGGTTAACTTCTCTGGTTGTTAATACTTTGTTCATGTTGTCCCATATCACTGCTAAGATATTTCAGTGCTATCCATACAATTCCACTGAGAGTGGACAACTAGAAGCTTGTGTCTAATCTCTCCTGAGCCCTACCCATGCACCTTTTACTTTTGCTGATTTTAATCTGTATCGTTTCACTTAATAAATTGTAACCAGGAGTATGGTATTTTTTCTGGTTTTGAGAGTCTTTCCAGTAAAAGTGGAGTAGTGGTTAAGAGCTACGGCTGCTAACCAAAAGGTTGGCAGTTTAAATCCACCAGGTGCTCCTTGGAAACCCTATGGGTCAGTTCTACTCGGTCACTATGAGTCAGAATCAACTAGACGGCAATGGGTTTTTGGTTTTTTCAGCAAAAGATTAAGCATGAATTTTGTCTTTGGGGTCCCCAGCTGCAAGTTATTTAATTAAACTCTTACACTTTGATAACACATTTCTAAATTAAAAATAGCTTCACACATTATTTCTACACTATGTGTTTCTTTTGCCCTTTGCCTCTATTTTTGAGGAAATATGCCTATACCTTAAAATAACTTGCTCAATTCCAAGCATTCTTCATTGTTTTACTGATTTTGCTGCTACAGACACTATGTCCATTCCTACTGACAACACATCTTCTTTGACCAGATGCATTATCTTCTTCAGAGTTTTCAAGAACTATATTAGTGTTTCTGCTGAAATCTGATATGCATATTAGTTTTTTAAAAAACTCATGAATTCTTCAAATTTATACACAAAAAATATCAGAACTTATCCAGGATCACAACAGAGGGTTCTGGGCAGAGCTGGAGTAGGATGTAGAGTATAATTTTAACTCCCAAAAAAAAAAAAAAAAAAAGAAGACCAGATATACTGGCCTAAAGAATACTAGAGAAACCTCGAGAGTGTGGCCCCCAGACACCCTTTCAGCTCAGAGGGGAAGTTACCTTCAAGGTTCGATGTTAAGCCTGGGAATGGACACCCCAGTAAAACTAAATGGGACTAACGATGTACAGGAGTCCGGTGACAAGGGCCAGAAGGCAGAGGGAGAGTAGGAAACTGATGATAAGGAACACAAATTGAATAAGGACACTGTCGACGTATTGTGAGATTGTTGACCACTGCTATAGGGCAACATTTGTAGTAACTATTAAATGGGAGGCTGTTTTGTCCTGTAAGCCTTCATCTTGGGCGAGAATGGCAGCACAATTGGAAGAGCATAGTCAATATCACTTAAATGTGTAAGTAAAAAGTTTTGAAATGGTGTTTAAATAAAATAAAAATAAATAAATAAATAAATAAATAAACAAAAAAAAAAAAATATCAGAACTTCTAAGAGAATATAATGAAAACCTTTGCATCTCAGTAATCGGAGCTTAAAATAAATGTATAATTATCCTAATAACCATGCAAGTATATTAAATTTTTTCTGACATTTATACCCAGCATCAGCCAGATCATCATTTGCAGACCAGGTCCAACTTTTACCTTTGATACTATGTCTTAGAGTAGGTAATTATAATAATCATGAGTTCTAACATAATTAAAATCAGACACAGAGGCTGTTAATCAGATTTTCTTTCTTTATATTAGGGGAAGAGGATCATTGCCTTTCCTTTTCTCTGCACTTGCATCACAGTGTCACCATAGAGCTTGACATTGTGAAAAGCAAAACAGTGCTTCCAGCTACTGAATCAGCTATCACTGCTCTGAAAAAGGCACTACAGTTTGTCTTCCACACTTGGTACGTTTTCAATCTTTTTGTATTATCAAGGCTTTGTATTTAATTTGAGAATGTATTCTTCTATCACCTTTTTTCCTTAACTTGGTACAAAATATTTAAATCTTGGGAAAAATGCATTAGAAACATTGTAACTTCTGTTTATACTTACATGCTTCCCTTATCAACCTATGATGTTTAAGTTAATCTTTGTTGCGTTCACATGCACTGTAGCAGGGCAAACTGTATTCGATCATACCACATCAATGTTGTATTTTGTACACATTAGAGTTTATCTTTATTCTTATATGAGAGATGATTTCCCTAATATTGATATTCATTATGCCTCTGGAGTTTCTTTTCTCTTCAGTAAAGAAAAGAAAGCATAATTCTGGCAAAATACACCTTGCACTTATTTCTGCCACTTCCAGTGAGATTCAATCACTGGTGGCCTTGTTTCCTTCCAGAATACTTTGAAAAAAAGTAATTGGATGTTTACTTTAATAGAAAAAGTGCAGAATGAGCTGTAGACTTTTTTTTTTTAAGCTGATGCTTCTGCCTGTGTACTTTTATGAAGTTACAACTACAAGGCCTTAATTTATTTGTTTATTCATCTGTCTTTATATTTATTTGTTTTAATATTGTGATGATTACATAGGCATCAAAAAGACTGTCAAAAAGATTTTTTTTTTATGTTCTAGCTGTATTTTCTCAATGTTGTGACAATCTTATGTAAAACTATTAAGAATTTTATTTTGTATCCTGGATATACAGCTATAATTGTACCTTGAAGAGTTAGAGCCAAGTCATGCACTTGAATTCTAGCCACTAACACATGGGAGGAAGGAATGCACTCTAAGTTCAGGTTTGGCTCTTAGAATTTATAACGCACAGTACTGTTATCTGTCCACAATACAATGGCAAAATTGAAGACAATGTGTTAAACATGGAGACACCAATAAAGGAAGGAAACTGGGTCATAGAGAAGCTATATGGGAAGCAATGCATTTTTCTAACAACTTGTATTGAACTTTACATTTTGAGAAATGTATGTTTAGTGTGACCTAATAAGAAATTTAAGTTGCTACAGCTTGACTAATACAATGACAAATTGCTAGAAAGTAGATGACAGAAGAATGCAAACAGAAGTAACTGATCTGGAGACAGTCTAGGGTAGTCTAGGGGAGAGAGTTTACTATATAATAACCACATCCTTTACTTCTGTCCTATTCACTATTTCTACCACTAACTCATCCCCTTTTATAATACCATCAATTAGACTATATGTATATATTTTTTCCATATGGAGATTTTTAATGGCTGCCCACACTTTTATGAAGATTCCTTAAAAAATTTCCTAAAGATAGAGAACCACAAGCACATAGCCTTTCTGGGTCTGTCCCACCCCAACCCTCTGAATCAAACCACATCACCATTTTATTTACTTTTTTATTTTTCTTTTTTGACTTCAATTTTATTTTATCTTTTTACTTTTATTTGCCTTTGTTTCTCTCTCTTCTTTCACCCACCCACTTGGATATGCACATCACTTCCTCTCTTTTCCCTCCTGCCTATTTGCACCATGCTCTGAGTGCCAGCAAAAGAAGCCCATAGCCACCAGAAGAAATGAAATAATAAAGATCAGAACAGAAATGAATGAAATAGAGAATAGAAAAACAATAGAAAGAATCAACAAAACCAAAAGTTGGTTCTTTGAAAAGATCAACAAAATCGACAAACCATGACCAAACTGACAAAAGTAAAACAGGAGAGGATGCAAATAACCCAAATAAGAAATGAAATGGGGGACATTACAACAGACCCAACTGAAATAAAAAGGATCATAACAGAATATTACTATAAACTATACTTCAACAAATTTGAAAACCTAGAAGAAATGGGAAAATATCTAGAAACACACTACCTACCCAAACTAACACAAAATGATGTTGAAAATCTTCAAGAGAAGAGATTGAAAAGGTAATTAAAAAAAAAAAACTCCCAACCAAAACAAGTGCTGGCCCAGACGGCTTCACTGGAGTATTCTACTAAACATTCATCAAAGACTTATACCAGTACCACTCAAACTATTTCAAAACACAGAAAAGGAAAGAATACTCCTGAATTCATTCTACGAGGTCAGCATAACCCTGATACCAAAACCAGGCAAAGACAGCACAAAAAAAGAAAATTACAGACCAATATCTCTCATGAATATAGATGCAAAAATTCTCAGTAAATTCTAGCCTATAAAATTCAACATCATATCAAAAAACATAATACACCGTGAGCAAATGTGATTCATATCAAGTATGCAAGGATGGTTCAACATTAGAAAATCAATCAATATAACCCACCACGTAAAAAAAAGAAACAAAAAGAATCACATGATCATCTCTATTGACGCAGAAAAGGCATTCAACAAACATCAACACCCATTCCTGATTAAAACTCTCAGTACAATAGGTATAGAAGGGAAATTCCTCAACATAATAAAGTGCATCTATACAAAACCAACAGCCAACATCATTCTTAATGGAGGGAGGCTGAAACCATTCCCCTTAAGAACAGGAACAAGACAAGGATGCCCTTTATCACCACCCCTATTTAACACTGTGCTGGAAGTCCTAGCTTGAGCAATAAGGCAAGAAAAATAAATAAATAAAGGACATTCAGATTGGTAAGGAAGAAGTAAAACTGTCTATTCGTTCATGATATAATACTATACATAGAAAACCCTAAAGATTCCATACGAAAACTACTGGAATTAATAGAAAGATTCAGCAGAGTAGCAGGATACAAGATAAACATACAAAAATCGGTTGGATTTTTATACACCAATAAAGAGAATGATGAATGGAAATTAGGAAAATAACACCATTTATAATAGCCCCTAAAAAAATAAAATACTTACAAGTAAATCTAACCAGGGATGTAAAAGAACAACACAAAGAAAACTACAAAACACTACTACAAGAAACCAAAAGAGATCTATATAAATGGAAAAACATACGTGCTCATGGATATGCAGATACAACACTGTGAAAATATCAATTCTACCCAAAGCAATCTGCTAATACAACACAATCCTGATCCAAATACCAACAGCATTCTTTAAAGAGATTGCAAAACTGATCATTACCTTGTATGGCAAGGCAAGAGTCCCAGGATGACTAAAGCACTATTGAAGAAGAAGAATAAAGTAGAAGGACTCGCACTACCTGACCTCAGAAACTACTATACAGCTACAGTAGTCAAAACAGCCTGATACTGGGACAAGGACAGACACATTGACCAAAGGAACAGAACTGAGAACCCAGATGTAAATCCATCCACCTACGGTCACTTGATCTTCGACAGGGGCACAAAGTCTGTCAAATGGGGAAAAGACAGTTTTTTTAACAAATGGCAAAAAATGGTGCTGGCAATAAAATGAAACAGGACTCATATCTCACACCATACACAAAAACTAATTCATAATTAATCAAAGACAGAAATATAAAACCAAAAACTCTAAAGGTCGTAGAAGAAAAAATATGGTCAATGCTAGAGGCCCTAATACATGGCACTAACAGGATGCAAACCATAACTAAAAATATACAAACACCAGAAAATAAGCTAGATAACAAGGATCTTTTAAAAATTAAACACTTACGTCCATCAAAAGACTTCACCAAAAGTGTAAAAAGAGAAACTAGAGAGTGGGAAAATATTTTGGCTATGACAAATCTGACAAAGCCCTAATCTCTAAAATCTACAGGAAAATACAATGCCTCTACAACAAAAAGACAAAAAAATCCAGTTAAAAAATGGTCAAAGGATATGAACAGACACTTCATGAAAGAAGACATTCAAACGGCTAAGGTATACATGAGCTCGAGATCACTAGCCATTAGAGAAACGCAAATCAAAACCACAGTGAGACACTGTTTCACCCCGACATTACTGGTACGAAGCAAAAAAAAAAAAAAAAAAAACAAACAGAGAATAACAAACGTTGGAGAGGCTGGGGAGAGATTGGAACTCTTATGCACTGCTGGTGGGGATGTAAAATGGTACAACCATTTTGGAAAGCCATACTGCGCTTCCTTAAAAAGCTAGAAATAGAAATACCATGATATAGCAATCCCACTCTTAGGAATGGACCCTAGAAAAGTAAGAGCTACCTCACGAATAGACATATGCACACCCATGTTCACTGTAGTATTATTCGCTACAGCAAAAGTATGGAAAACAACCTAGGTGCTATCAACAGATAAACGGATAAACAAACTATGGTACATACACACAATGGAATGCTACACAACGATAAAGAACAACAATGAATCTGGGAAGCATCTCACAACATGGATGAATCTGGAGGACATAGTGTTGAGTGAAATAGGTCAATCACAAAGGGACAAATATTGTATGAAACAACTACCACAAAAACTCATGAAAAGGTTTACACACAAAAAGAAACAATCTTTGATAGTTACTAGCGAGTGAAAGAGTGGGAGGGAAAATAGACAATAGATAATTTATAACTTTGGTGAAGGGTAAGACAGTACATGATACTGTGGAAGCTAGAATGGCTTGTCCAAGGCAAGGTCATGGAAGCTCCATAAACATATCCAAATTTCCTGAGGGACCGCAATACTGGGCTGAAGGCTGTGGGGCCATGGTCTTGGGGAACATCTAGCTCAATTGGCATAACATAGTTTATAAAAAAAATGTTCTACATTCTACTTTGTTGAGTAGTGTCTGGGGTCTTAAAAGCTTGTGAGCGGACGTCTATGATACTCCACCGGTCTCACCCTGTCTGGAGCAAGGGAGAATGAAAAAAAAAAAAGAAAACAAAGACACAATGGAAAGATTAGTCCAAAGAACTAATGACCACAACTACCACAGCCTCCTCTAGATTGAGTCCAGCACAACTAGATGGTGCCTGGCTACCACCACTGACTGCTCTGACAGAGTTCACAATAAAGGGTCTCAGACAGAGCTGGAGAAAAATGCAGAACAAAATTCTAACTCACAAAAAGAAAAAAAAAAAAAAGACCAGACTTACTGGCCTGACAGAGACTGGAGAAACCCTGAGAATATGGCCCCTGGACACCCTTAGAGCTCAGCAGTGAAGTCACTCCTGAGGTTCACTCTTCAGCCAAAGATTAGACAGGCACATAAAACAAAATGAGACTTAATGGGCACACCAGCCCAGGGGCAAGGCTGAGAAGGCAGGAGGGGACAGGAAAGCTGGTAATGGGGAAATCAAGGTTGAGAAGGCGAGAATGATGACTTGTAGTGGAGTTGGCAACCAATGTCACAAAACAATATGTGTATTCATTGTTTAATGAGAAACTAGTTTGCTCTGTAAATCTTATTCTAAAGTACAATAAAAAAGAAAATTAAAAAAAAATTCCTAAAGCATTTTTGTGGTAATATTGAAGTACTATGACAGACATGTAAAAGTGCTACATATGTGCTTGCCAGCAATTGCTGTTCTCAAGAACGTTTTCATTTCACTCACTAGTAAATGATGCTTTACTAAAATATGTACATAATTTTATCCAGTAAGAATTAGGTTCTCAATCTTTATAAACTGTTTTAGGAAGGACCAGACACTGAGTCATAATTCCCTATTTCACTGTCTCAGCCATGGGAGTAATGAAACTTCTTTTAACATGATGTGTGGAAAAAGTGGCATTTTGAATAACATGTTCAGTTACAATTTAAGAAAAATTTCACAAACTTATTAGGGTAACAAAAAAGAAGGAAGTGTAGAATCATATTTCTGTAAAGTTGTTGCTTCAGAAGTGACTGGAAGAAGTGTCTCAAATGTCCATAGAACTTCTTACTAAATCTCATTCTGTTTTTCTATGTGAATCGGTTTTCAGAAAATTTAATCATAGAGTGATAGTGATAGAGATAGAGAGATAAAGAAAAATGTAGATAAATACATGGTCTTTGACAACAGATTTCTCACCCAAGAGAAACTGATTTCTTCCCCCTGCTTTAAAGAACAATTCTAGGAAATGACTTCAATTGGTCTTTTTTATGACCAGAAGTATGATGTACTAAAGCTTACTGCACCCAGTAAATTAGCATTGTGGAAGTACGTGGTCCCAGAAGGAAGTGTGCTAGGCAGACAAAATAATTATGCCTAGCAGTGATGAGCCACCACAGTTTTTGAGTATAAGGTGTGCATTCTGGGCACAGAGTGTGTTGAGATCATCACTTAATTGTGCCTGCTGGCATATAATTTCTGCTATTTTATTAAGACTACTCTAATTTCCCTTTGGGTAACTTTTTCCCCAATCTAGGTCCACATATTTCTAATTGAACATCCTCTACCCTGGATAATCATACTGCAAGTTGAACTATTCACAGCATTTACTCCATCTTTCCAAAATTATTGATTCAGGATGGGTTCATATCCCAAATTGGCCTAATACTCACGGTCCTGCAGTTTGTGTTGAAGCTGTTAAGAGCGAGCCATACTTATTCTGCTGGGGGTGCTAAAATGATAGGATAAAACATGGAGCAGCTGGTGGGCATCTTTGTCTTCACTTGAAGAGAGACTGCCTGAAAATGAAGCAAACTCAGAGGAAAGTGGCATTAAGATATGGAGAAAATGAGATTCTGAGGACAGTCTTCAAGATTGGTCACTATCTTAGTAAAATTAGACATTTTCCTTAACTCCTGTGTGTGTGTGTGTGTGTGTGTGTGTGTGTGTGAGTTAGTAAGTTTATGTTTCTGCTTAAGCCAGTTTGAGCTTAATATTCTATAACTTAAAACTGTGTCCTGACTAACATGGAGGAAATAGGAGAAGTTGCAGCAGATATGTACATGGAGGTAGATATACAGATGGTCTTTGACGAAAGATTTATCACCCAGAAGAGACTGAGTTTCTCCTCTGGTTTTAAAGAATGATTCTAGCAAATGGCTTCCTTACTTGACTGTCTGTTTTTTCTATGAATAAGCAAGCAGAGGTGGGAACCCAAGTGCAGGCAAATCATGGTTCACAAAGAATCACTACTAGTAAATACACTACCAACCTGATCAAATAGAGGGACGACACTGGATATAATAATATAATTGCATCTGGTATTTGGACCAAAAATCAGAGATGATGCTTGGGGAAGAAGGGAAGCAATCTGAGGTTGGTGCAACCTCTCTCTTCTTTGGCCATGTTGCCTCTAATTATTAGTCCACTTTTTAAAAGCTTCAAAGTACCTCTACTTGGTATATTCTTGCAGTTATTCCTCCTTTTTTAAAATTCCTTTATCTCAAAAATCCCTCTAGTGGTATTTGAAATAATGGAATATGTGACACTAAATTTCTGTGATAAAATTTATCATAAATTTTTCTCATACTTTCTACCTATAGTAGTTTACCTTCTAACTAGAGCAGTCTATAAATCAGCAAGTCGCCTAAAATTTCTGTATTTCATAAGACATAAGAATATATTATATGAATATTAAACATTTATAACATCTTTTCCTGAAAAAATGCGTTTAGCTAAGATTTATGGGTTTATATTTTTATGAGAAATATACTAAATGAAAAAAAAACATAAAGGAAGAGAGAAACAAGGTGAACTGAGTTTGAGTGCTAGGCCTGTACTTTATTCATTTTCTGAAATCATAAAGCTCAAGGGTTTGTTTAGGGGAACAAAGCAAGATTTTCATTTTTATTTTGTAATGTTGGGGACAATGTATAAAGTGTCCTGCATAAATATAAAAATATTGCCATTTTGTATGATTTTCACAAAACTGAAGTAAAACATAATAATATGATTCTGATAGCCTCAAGAGCAAAATGTGAAATTTCTTATCCAATCATTTGTTTTCACTAAAAAAAGTCTGAGTATGACTCAATAGTGATTATACTGATTAATATACGACACATCTCGCTATGTGAAATGCTTGCTAACTCTCAGTTTCTTCTGGGTCTCTTAACGTTTTAGGTAACTGATCTTTCCATAATTTGTAGTCCACAATAACGCATGTAAAGATATTGCAAAATCATACCATTGAGCACGGAGAACTTTTCCAATCACTGATATGTGCACAATATAGAATTAGAACAAACAATTTTTCATGTATTCCCCTGCCCTATGAACTGCTTAAACTATCTCTTTCACTGCTTTTCATATAGGAGCACAACAGTTTTGTAATAAACTTTGCTTTAAAAAAAATAAAATAAAGCAAATATTAACTATGAGATCTTTGAAGCTTGTAGAAATGTTAAGATGTTCCGCTAGTGGCTAACTGTGTGGGAGATAAAGGCAGTCTCTAGAAGCATTCCATATGATCTAATGCTGCAGCCTTCTGCCCAAAGTGCCTTATTACAGTAACAGTTCTGCCAAATGTTTCCTGCTTTCACTTACACCTTACAGTACTGATTCAAGTGTCCCTTGTAATATTACTCAAAAATGCCCTCATCTGCATACTGGACACTTTGACTTGAAAACAAATGATGTTTTCAATGACAACTCAATTTTTAAACAGCTGAAAATTCTGAAAAATGTCAGTAAATAGACTGCATAAATTATGTATACTGAATATACTTTTTTTCTGTTTTGATGCCATATATTTTAAAATCGACCCACTCATTCATATGCGTATCCTGCTCAACGTACTTCCTCCTGAATCAGAGACAGAGATCATAACTCCCATGGAGAGAATGCCTGTGAATTTACACAGGTGGGGTCGCTTTTTTAATAACTCCTGGAATCAAAACAGAATGTAAACAGTCAGTTCCTGGGAAATCTATTACAGAAGCAGTACTTATGACTGAAAAACAGAAGCATATTTTCTAACATTCCTATGAAGGACACATGGCCCTGAAAACAGGCAGGGGGAGAAAAAGAAAGAGGAAAGAGAAGTAGTAGAGAAAGATTCACAGTTACTCATTCATGTATACATATTAAGTCTACTGTGTTTCCCTATTCATATAGAGACAGTTGAACAGTGCACAGTGTACCCCCACTTCTACTCCCTTCTTCAAAGTGTACAGCTCTGAATGGTAATTAGATTGGACTTCTAGAAATTATAATGTGAGAAAAAACTGTACACTTCATTTGGTAAGCAGAATTCTAAGAAAGACTGCCAATGATGTTCACCACTGTATAATCCCCAACCCTCTGAATGCGGGTGAAATCTATGAATATGTTGAGATATCACTCTGTGATTACGTTACATTTTATGGCTAAGTGAGACTCACTGGGTGATCTTAATCTAATCACACGAACTCTTTAAAAACAGAGTTTTCTCCAGGTGTTGGTGGTAAGCGAAACTGGAGAGATTCAAAGCACGAGAAGAATTTGAGGAAATATTACTAGGTTTGAAAATAAATACAGACACATTAAGAACTGGAGAATGGCATCTAGGAGCTAATTGTGATGCCCAGAAAGTCAACAAGAAAACTGGGACTTAAATCTTCTACTCTCAGAAATTGAATTATGCTAACAACCTGAATGAGTCTGGAAGCAGTTCTTTCCTACAGTCTCCAGACTCAGTTGGGCTCTTGGTTTCAGCTTTGTGAGACTCTAACTAGATAATCCAGTAGAGCTGACCTAGACTACTGGCATAGAAAATTTGCTTTAAACTGCTAAATGTTTGGTAATTTTTTATGCAGCAATAGAAACCAAAACACCTCACTTGAACTCAAGATAATTTTACACTTTCTGATGTGAATATCCAGAGTATAACTGAGACTGAAGCCTTCTGGTATATGTATTGGCCATGTTCTAAATGACACTGCTTTTTTAATAAACCAAAAGCCAAACCTGTTGGCATCAAGCTAATTCAGACTCATAGTGACTCTATAAGACAGAGTGGAAGTATAGTGCCACATCTTTCTCCTGCGGAGCAGCTGGTGGGTTTGAACCGCTGACCTTTTGGTCAGCAGCCGAGTGCTTAATCACTGTTCAACCAGGACTCCATATCTTAAATGGCACAAATGGATTGTTTTTAATTGTGATTTTAATTAAGGAATATACCTATGATGTGAAAAAAAAATCCTGATTATTTTAAATTTTGATCATATTTTTAAGCCAATATGTGCATACAAATTTACTTATCTGCTATACACAAATAAGTGACTAATTAGTAAAATAATTTATTTTGAAGAGAAATAGTTTAAATAATCATATAAGTTTCAACCTGCCATACATGCTAAATAAACATGTTGGAAAGATTACTTAATTATGAATGTGACATAAATATGCAAATTTTTGTGGTTAGCATTCATTCAAATATAGAAAATCTTTTCAGAATCTTTGAAGTAAATCCTTTAAATAATCTGAGGAAGCACATCTAAGGATGACTTTCATTCTGGTTTTACATGTCATGGAAACTAACATAACCATTTTTTTAAAACAAATTTTATTTATTTTGTTGTTGTAGAGGATATACATAGAAGAACATACACCAATTCAGTAGTTTCTATGTGTGCATTTAGTGACAATATGGATGATCTGAGAAGCTGTACAATGCGAAGAAGAATGTGGCATCAGGACTGAAGGAAGACTAACAACCTGCAATATGCAGATTATACAACTTTGCTTGCTGGAAGTGAAGAGGGCTTGAAGCACTTGCTGATGAAGATCAAAGCCTACAGCCTTCAGTATGGATTGTACCTCAACACAAAAAATGCAAAAATCTTCCCAACTGGTCCAATAAGCCACATCATGATAAAAAGAGAAAAGATTGAAGTTGTCAAGGATTTCATTTTACTTGGATTCATAATCAACGCCTGTGGAAGTAGCAGTCAAGACATCAAATGATTCATTGCATTGGGAAAATCTGCAGCAAAAGACCTCTTTAAAATGTTAAAAAGCAAAGATGTCACTTTGAGGACAAAGACGTGCCTGACCCAAGCCATGGTATTTTCAATCATCTCGTTTGCATGTGAAAGCTGGACAATGAATAAAGAAGACTGAAGAAGAATCAAAACCTTTGAATTTTGGTGCTGCAGAAGAATATTGAATATACCAAGTGCTGCCAGAAGAATGAATAAGCATGTCTTGGAAGAAGTACAGCCAGAAAGCTCATTAGAAGCTAGGATGGGGAGATCTTCTTATGTTCTTTGGGCATGCTATCAGGAGAAGGACATCATGCCTGGTAACTTAGAGGGTCAGTGAAAAAGAGGAAGACCCTTGATGAAATGGATTGACACAGTGGCTGCAACAATGGGCTCAAACATAGCAGTGATTGTGAGGATGGGGCAAGATAGGACAGTGTATCTTTCTGTTGTACGTGGCATCACTACAACTGTTGTTTCCGTGGACATTGATTGTGGATCCAAGTAAAATGAAATCCTTGACAACTGCAGTCTTTTCTCCCTTTATTATGATGTTGCTTATTGGTCCAATCATGAGGATTTTTGTTTTCTTTACATTGAGGTGTCATCCATACTGAAGATTGTAGTCTTTGATCTTCATCAATAAGTGCTTCAAGTCCTCTTCACTTTCAGCAAGCAAGACTGTGTAATCCGCATATCACAGGCTGTTAATGAGTCTTCCTCCAATCCTGATGCCACATTCTTCTTATATAGTCCAGCTTCTCAGATTATTTGCTCAGCATACAGATTGAAGAAGTATGGTGAAATGTTGCAACCTTGACCTACACCTTTCCTGATTTTAAACCAGGTAGCATCCCCTTGTTCTGTTCGAACAACTGCCTCTTGATCTATGTACAGGTGAGCACAATTAAGTGTTCTGGAATTCCCATTCTTTGCAATGTTATCCATAATTTATTATGATCCACAAAGTCGAATGTTTTTGCATAGTCAATAAAACACAGGTAAACATCCTTCTAGTATTCTCTGCTTTCAGCCAAGATCTACCTGACATCAGCAATGATACCCCTCATTCTACATCCATTTCTGAATCTGCCTTGAGTTTCTATCTGTTCTCTGTTGATGTACTGCTGCCACCACTTTTGGATTATCCTCAGCAAAATTTCACTTGAGTGTGATATTAATGATATTGCTCGATAATTTCCACATTTTGTTGGATCACTTTTCTTTGGAATGGGCCAGTCAGTTGGCCAGGAAACCTCCTTCCAAATTTCTTGGCATAAAACAGTGAGCACCTCCAGTGCTGCATTCATTTGTTGAAACATCTCAGTTGGTATTCTGTCAATTCCTGGAATCTTGTTTTTCACCAATGCCTTCAGTGTAGCTTAGATTTCTTCCTTCAATATCATCAGTTCTTGATCACATGCAGCCTCCTGAAATGGATGAATATTGTCCAGTTCTTTCTGGTACAGTGAATCTGTGTATTCCTTCTATTTTCTTTTGATGCCTCCTGTGTCATTCAATATTTTCCCCATAGAACACTTCAATATTGCAACTTGAGGCTAGAATTTTTTCTTCAGTTCTTTCTGCTTGAGATATGCCAAGTTGAAATTTTATGGCTTTATTTATGAAACACAGAACATAAACATCTAAGTTATTTACTGAATCATAACTTAGATCATATATCCAAGAATTTTGCACGTATCTTTGATCCAGATATTTCTAGTCAATTAATTCAAGAAACAATGCATTTTAAATTATAAGTTATACATATTATTACACAAAACACAGGTGCCATTTTGAACTTCTTCATACTTTACACCCCAGTGTTGCTTCATTAAAGCCATTATTCACTCACACATGCAAACATTGTTTCCCACCAAACATTCACTTGCTGTAAAGTCAGGCATATGATCATTGAGTCTTGCCTTAGATTACCTTCACAGTAGCCTACGGATTGGTCCTGGGTCTTCATTCTAGTTTTCCAATTACTCCATCACAGCACCTTATAAGAACACAAGGTTTCCATACTACAAATAATTATTTTCTTAAATGGAGCTCTAGTGGTGCAGCGGTTAAGAATTTGACTGCTAACCAAAAGGTAGCCAGTCTTTCCTTGGAAACCCCTTGGGCAGTTCTACTCTGTCCTGTAAGGTTTCTATGAGCTGGAATTGACTTGACAGTAATGGATTTTCCAAAAGTCCCTTCATTTCTATTTGAAGCTTTCACAAAGGCATTCGCATATGCCTGGAAACATTACTCCCTCCCCACATTGCTGTTATTTTTTCTATTCCAAGTTTTTTCACTATAATAATATGAGCCACATCTTTCTTTTGCTTAATTGCCATTTATTTTGTTTCTGATATATTAAAAAAAAAAACTACTCACAACTCAATAATATCTATGATTAAAATAATAGAAGTGTTTGTTTTTAATCATATGCTCTTTTCTGGAGATTCATATTTAAAGTTTTGAAAACAAAAATTCCTGAGTAGGTTAAACAATGGTGATTTAATTCTACATTTTTAATAAGAAATATATCTTCATTATTTTTACCAGTTTGTTGTTTATTGACCAACCACTTCACTTTTAGCACTGTATCAAGCACAGGTAGGCACAGAGAGGGATTAAAGAAGTATCCATTTTACTCTTTTGTGTGACAGATAAAATGAAGCTCTCACATATTGAGTTTATGGACTTGTGTTGGATTATATTTGCCAAGGAAAATAACAAAGTAACACCTTATAGATCTGAGAAGAAAATAAAGAAGCAGTTAGAGTGAAAAATATACGGTAAAATTCAGGAAACTGAGTTGGAAAGTTGACCATGAATTAAGTGAGCTAAAATATGTAGTGCTGAGCAAATAATCTGAAAAGCTGGACTATATGAAGAAGAACAGGGCATCAGGATTGGAGGACGACTCATTAACAACCTGCATTATGCACATGACACAACCTTGCTTGTTGACAGGACTTGAAGCACTTACTGATAAAGATCAAAGACCACAGCCCTCAGTATGGATTACACCTCAGCATAAAGAAATCAAAAATCCTCACTGGAGCAATAAGCAACATCATGATAAAGGGAGAAAAGATCGAAGTTGTCAAAGATTCATTTTACTTGGATCTGTAATCAACACCCATGGAAGCAGCAGTCAAAAAATCAAAAGATGAATTACAAGGGAAAATCTGCTGCAAAAGAAGTCTTTAAAATGTTGAGAAGCAAAGATATGACTAAGGTGCACCTGACCCAATCTATGGTGTTTTCAATCTCATCATAAGCATGTGAAAGCTAGACTATGAACATGAAAGACAGAAGAAGAATTGACGCCTTTGAATTGTGGTGTTGGAGAAGAATATTGAATGTACTATGGACTGCCAAAAGAACAAACAAATCTGTCTTGGAAGAAGTGAAGCCAGAATGCTCCTTAGAAGCAAGGATGGTGAGACTATGTCTTGCATACTTTGGACATGTTGTCACATGTTACCTTCTGAAATGGTTGAACATCAACTAATTCTTTTTGGTATAGTGACTGTGTGTGTACCCCCACGTGTCTGTCAGTTTGTTGTACTGTGAGGGCTTGTGTGTTGCTGTGATAATGGAAGCTATGCCACCAGTATTCAAGTACCAGGAGGCTCACCTGTGGCGGACAGGTTTCAGCTGAGCTTACAGACTAAGCAGACTAGGAAGAGGGACCTGGAAGTCTACTTCAGAAAAGAATTAGCCAGTGAAAACATGGACATAGTAAACATATAAAAGGGTAGGGATGGATGATCCAATCATGCTGGTGTAAAGAAAAAAGCTGGAAATATTTGGCGAGGAACAATGATGTCTACCTCCTGTCTGGTAACCAGATATTCAGCTAACTATCCTTCACCTATGCAAAATTCATTCACCCTTTTCCTGAAGAACACAACGCAGAGGTGTCATCTAGTCATTTTATCCCATCCTGGAACCACAGATCTATAAACTAAAAGGTAAAGTTATTATTTGCCCTCATACCAGATGGGATTAAAGAAACAGAGGCAATAACACCAAAATAAATACTCCCATTTATAAAGAGGAATAATAGTGAACAAAGGTGTCTCTGGTCCCTACCAATTCTGAAATGCTATTAGGAATTTATAAAGCTATCCTACCCTATGGTGAAATCCCTGCATGGTGCAAATGATTAATGCATTCAGCTGCTAACCAAAAGATTGGAGGTTCCAGTCTACTCAAAAGTGTCTTGGAAGAAAAATCTCTTGATCTACTTCTGAAAAAACAGTCATTGAAAACCCTATGAAGAGCACCTTTCTACTCTGACACACATGGAGCTCTTCTAAGTTGGAGTCAACTCTACTGCAAGTGGTTTTTATCATATGGTGGCAATTGGTATTTGTTCTTCGTTTGAGGCACAAATCTTCTCTGTGGGGTAGATTTTTAGGTCAGCTGTTCTCTGTAGTTCTTATTTTTATACTCTGATAAGTTCTTGTGAAGTGAACAATGTACCCTCCTGAGGGCTTGAAAAGTTTCAGTCATGTGCTTCTTACTTGTACTATTGGGTCCAAGTGTTGTTATAGATGTGATGATACAGAAACACTTTATATACAGCATCATGGTTTTTAATGGTAGCTCAATTCTCTTACGAACATGGTTTAAGTTTTTTATTGCATTGCAGTATGGTTTATGGACCAATAAACACTCTCAAGTTCTTTTCTAGACATAGGCCTTATTTTATTTATTTATCTATCTTTTCAGGCTTTTTTTACTCCCACGAGTCTCTTTCTTTCTCAACTTATTTGCTGATAACTAGACTTTAGAGGATAAGGCATGCCTTTTGTATCTTTCCGTGATGCATTTTTTTTTTTTTTTTAGCTGAAAAACATTATGGAGTTCTACCATAACACATTCACAGGTATTGACAATAGTATGATTGTTAAAGTCCTTGATTTGTTCTTGCAAAAACGTTGAGCTTAATACTCCCTAGTTATTAAAGAGTTTCTCCCTTTTATCTTTTACTTTTTTGCATTTAAAAATCCTTTAAGTCTTTGAGCTTTCATACTTCATTCTATTTCATTTTTTAAATTTCTGATTAACCAATGACATTTGTTTCTGAGCTCATGTCTTCTTGGAATACTTTGTTAAACACAGCAAATAGCAGGGTATTACTGCATTTACCAAAGCATTGTAAGAGATTAACTCAGAAATGAAAGTACCATTGCATGATCAGAAATGAAATAGAATATAATCCATTTTACAACCTGTTCCTCCATGGCTACTTGTTCATTATGTCTGTGAGATACCATCACTTTTTTTTTTTTTTTTTTTTTTTTTTGTGGTGAGTTTTACCAAATGTTTTGTCACTGCTATAATCATAATCTTCCAAAGAACCGTCATCCCTGAAACCTCTGTTACCTGTCTACTCAACCCTCTGTTGTCTGATCCTTATATTAGATTTTCTTTCCCAGAGTGCACTACTTTGCCCAAAAATGATTTTTGTTATGAATGTGATTCGAAATTCCTGTAAATGAATAAGGAAATTATATACCGTAATAGAAAAATGAACATAAAAGTGGTATTCAAATATCCTTTAATCCTATGTAAAAGTGTTCAACATTGCTAGCCATCAAGGAAAAGCATATTCAAACAATTTATAAGAAGGAAAAAGCAAAAACTTAAACAACAATAAAAAAATTCACCAACAAGTGTTGACAAAGATGCGGAGCAACCAGAACATTTATTGTGGATGACAGTAGAAATTAGAAAATTTTTTGAAAATTATGTTATCATCATATAGCAATGTTGAAGATGCTCATAACTTCTCACTCCAAAATTTCACTGCATTGTTTCTTAATAAATCTAAACTAGAAGAAACAGTGAAATCATCAGTAACAAGATAAATGATTACATCATTTTATATTAGAGGAAGTACAACCAGAATACTCCTCAGAAGTGAAGATGGTGAAACTTTGTCTTGCTTACTTTGGACATGTCATCAGGAGGGTCTAATTGTTGGAGAAGGACATCATACTTGGTAAAGTAGAGGGTCAGCAAAAACGAGGGAAACCCTCAATGAGATGGCTTGACGCAATGGCTACAACAATGGGCTCTAACATAACAACGTTTTGAGGATGACACAGGACCGGGCAACATTTTGTTCTGTTATACATATGGTCGCTATCAGTGGAAATGACTGGATGGCACCTAACAACAACAACATGTATCCATTGTGATTGTTAAGGCTGTATGTCAACTTGGTTGGACCATGATTCTCAGTGATTTGACAGTTATGATGTGGTTTGGCAGCTATGTAATGATGTAATCACATCCATGATGAGATTTGCTATGAGTTGCCAATCAACTGAAAGGGGATTTCCTTGGGAGTGTGGCCTGCATCCAATATATGTGGACTTTCCAGCAAAGTTCATAATCTTTTACTCACTCTGGATCCTGCATCTGACTTCTGTTTATCTGACCTCTTATTCAAGGGACTTGAGCTAGCAGCTTACCTGCCGAACTTGGGATTCATCGGCCTCCACAGCCTGTGAGCCAGCGGCCTGCCAATTTACCTGTCAATCCTGGCTTCGTCAGCCCTGCAGTTATGTGAGTCAGCAGAAGCCTCCAGTCTGAACCATGGACTTGGGACTTTCTAGCCTCTACAATCATATGAGGCATTTCCTTGATATAAATCTCTCTCTCTGTATATATGTATATACATATATATACAGCCTTCACTGGTTTTGATTCTCTAGTGAAACCAGCCTGACATTCACACAATGGAATACCATACAGAAATAAAATAATGAATCTCTACATAATGGCATAGATAATTTTCCCATTGATTGATACTGACTGAGATGAACGAGACACCAAATAAGAACATACAGTGTGATTAAATAAGCAAAACAGGAAAAACTAAGTTACGTTTAGGCATGGATACATAGATGATATAATTTTTGAAGAAAATAAAGAAATAATTATTATAAATATTTGGATAAAAGTTACACCCAGATCAGATGTAGAAGCAAGTATGCAATTACAGTTGTATAAAGCGGGCTTTTGTAGCATTGACAGTGTATGATTTATTTAATTGAACAACAGTTATGGCTGTTTTTTTCATTTATTTGAACTAGACATAGTTCAAATTTTCATGCATTTTTATGGCTGTGTTTTCCAGCTGTTGCATGCACTATTAGTTTGAACTTGGGAAAGTTAATTGGTATCTTAGAGCTTATTTTTCTTTTAATTTACACAACAGAGATAGTAAGAGAATCTGTATAGTTGTGCAGATTTAATAATATAATATACAGAAACTGATTTGTGCTGTGCATTATGAATACTAAGCTTTCAATATGTATTAGTTATTGCTATTATTATTATTTTAAGACACCACTGTTAATAAGTAGATGAACTAGGACTGCTCTTGAGTTTTGCTACTTTACACTGTAGCCTTTATTCCTCTAACACATTTTGCTTTTAGGTTTCTCAAGGGCTGTGTGCAATTTAGTTGTATTTCCAGAATCATAAATCACTTCTGTCAAGCCTAGCGTGTTTCGGCAAACATTATGGTGAGATTAAGTTTTATTTTTTTTTGGAAATAGAAAGTATTCACCAAGAATAATACCCTCATTAGGTGAAAATGCACTGCTTTTCAAGATGACGTCAATAATTGTACTGGGGATATGGTCAGCACTCTAGAATCTTAGAAAGGAGACTATACCACCAGAGTTCTTCTCAATAATTTAGGTCTTTGGAAATAATGAATGTAATCAGTTTTGAAATGTTTGTTTACAAAACTTACTAAAAAATCAATACACATTTCAATATGTTTTAATTGCATAATGATAGTAAAAGCAAATTTGAATTTATGATTTAGATTACAAATGCTTAGTTGAAGCCCAGCAGTCACCGGTTGATCACTTGTCTATTGATTGAGCTTTTATCGCTTTCTTAATATTCACAGTATTAAATTCATCGCAATACAAGTGGATGGATAAGGCAAGCAGCAACACACACTCGTCTAATTTTAAAACTTATTTGCTTTTATTTTCCATTATATTTCAGCTCATTAATTTAATTTAATATATTCTCTGCTGTGCAAGCAGAATTCTTATTATCGTGGAGATAACAACATAAACAAACAAGCTAAACAAAATTATTTTAGGTCAGTTAGTTAAGACTTAAATCTTCCACCAGATGGCAGTCCATCCCCTAAAATGCTAGTGGTTATTAGAAAAACAATACTTAAAATATGTGTGAAAACTTAATGTTTAAAATAATGTGTCTAAAAACTTTGAAATATTCTAATAGAAATTATTTCCACTTTTAAATTAAGCTACTCAAAAGAACTTCTTATATACTGAATTATATTTAGATTATTCAATAGGTATCAATATTCAGTTACTTAGCTTTTGATCCTACTGCACAATTAATTGGAGATCAAATACTCAAAAAAAAAAATCTTTTTGTTAAGATTCCAACTTGTAATTAAAATTAAATAAAAAAGTTTACTTGTATGTTTTCCTAGGTGACTTATATACTTTGAAATAGTCACATACGTGAAAATCAGAAGTTCCTAGGTGGTGCAAGCAGTTAAGCACTCAGCTACTAGCTGGAAGGATTGTAGTATGAACTCACCTAGAGATGCCGTGGAAGATAGGCCTGGCGATCTGCTTTGAAAGGTCATAGCCTTGAAAGCCCTATGGAGCAGTTCTATTCTGCACACATGGGTTCTCCATGAGTCAGAACTGACTTCACAGCAAGTAACAGCAACAACATGTAAAAACCAACGGAGGCAAATCATGTTAGTTATATGGATTCACAGATATTTAAGAAAATAATTTCCCAATTCTAAGAGCTTATAGTCTACTATGGAAAAAAAAAAGCAAAAGTGTACAAATGTTTACAATATAATTTGGTAAGACATTGTAATTATGCTTTGTGAGTTTAGGGGAGAAATTCATTTTAGAGCAAACCTTTTAGAAGGAGAGAAATATTTTTATAAAGGAGATAATGGTTTAGATGGATCTTAAAGAAAAATAAAACAATATTTTTCCTGCTGGAAACAGAGGGAAAGCAATTTGAGGAATGGAGACTAGAGTGCATAAAGCAAAGGATATGAAAAAAAATCTTGGGCTCTTTGAGAGGGAATTCAGCAGTTTTGGGACTGGATCTGCTGCAGTAAATATTGCAACCTGGAAAACTATGGGGCTGTTCTACTCTGTCACATGAGGTCACTGTAAGTTCAAATCGACTGATAGCACCTAACAACGACAACAAGGAAATACAATGAGTCCATCAGAATTAAAGAGACATGAGGGTGAAGAATCATGGTGGGTGATGATTCTGAAGGTCTTGCAAACCTACTCAAGGGTTTAGAAAACCTACCAAAAGGTTTTAAACTATAAGAACAACTGAATATTTTTAAGCACTGAAAAACAAATTGGAAAGTTGAAAAATCAGAGGAAAACTCCATAGCCTGGGGCGGAGTGGGAGGACATATGAAAGCGTGAATCAAACTGTAGGAAGGGAAATAAAATGAAAAGAAGGTAACATATACAAGAACACATATGAATAGGATGTACATCTCATTAGCAATTTATTGTACTCCTTCAGTCATTTATATGGAACAAATGCTTGCCACGTACCAAAGGCTGCCCAAACAAACAAACAAATAAAAAAACCATTGCCCTTGAGTCAATTCAAACTCATGGAGATCCCATGTGTTGCTGAATAGAACTGTGCTCCATAAGGTTTTCAAGGCTGTGAACTTTCGGGAGCAGATTGCCAGGACTTTCTTTCCAGGCACCTCTGGGTGGGTAGGAACTGCCAACCTTTCAGTTAGTAGTCAAGCACTGAACCATTTGAAAACTAGGGTTTCCTAAAGATTTGCCAAGTTGATATATTTATCAATTTCTCCTATTTAATATTAACAATAGCCATAAGATTTAGGTGAGGGAGATTAAATCAAATATTTTCAGATTTTTAATTTAAAGATATTTGAATCTTGCTTTAACCAATGTGGAAAATATATAGATAAAAGATTCAAATAGCCATTGTTAAAGACAGGAAGGTGTTATGGGTTGAACTGAGTCCCATAAAATATGTGTCAACTTGGCTAGGTTATGATTCCCAGTAGTGTGTGGTCGTCCTCCATTTTGTGATCTGATGTAATTATCCTCCATTTTGTGATGTGTTGTAAATCCTAGCCTCTATGCCTGTTGTTATGGTCTCATTTGGGAGTGAGTTGTCTGTTATGTTAATAATGCAGGGTTAGGGCAAAATGTGTCTTCAGTCACTGCCTTACTAAAGGGTGTGACTCCAGTCACCACCCTTACCTCAATCACCACTCTTACCACTCTGATTCAAGTCATGCCCTTATTTGAGTCATACCTTTTATCTTACAGGAGATAAAATGAGAGAGAAGCAAATAGAGATAGGGACCTCAGTACCACAGAAAAGAAGAGCCGGGAGCTGAGTGCATCCTTTGGAACCAGGGTCCCCATGCTGAGACCTTCATAGATCCAGGGGAAGATCGATACCAAGACGCATGGAGATCTCCAAGGGATGCTCGGCCCACAGATGTTGAAAGGAGACAAGGACCTTTCTCCAGAGCTGACAGAGAGAGAAAGCTTTCTCCTAGAGCTGGTGCCCTGAATTTGGACTTCCAGCCTCCTAAACGGTGAGAGAATAAATTTCTGTTTGTTAAAGACATCTACTTATGATATTTATGTTATAGCAACACTAAATAACTAAGACAGGAGGTAATGTTAGTTATTTTAGTTTTAAAGTCATGATTTTTCTAAAGACAATCTAATTGTGATGTGTAACAGTTAACTGGGAATACAGATGAGATTAGAACTTCATAGGGATATGGACTGTAACAAAAATTTCCAGTTAAATCTGAAAAGCAACATTTTGTAAATGAATGATGTTGCCTACAATGGTAGTAAGAGAAGAAAGTAAAGAAGGGCCTGGAGAAAATTGACAACAACGTGGAGGGCAAATAAGTAACTGATAATGGAAATAATAATAATGGTAATAATATTATTATAATAATATCTAGTAAGTATTTAGGATTTATCATGTGCCAGACATTAGGTAAAATGTTTTAAATATGTTAGCTCATTTTATCCTCAAAACATCTCATGAGCAGGCATAATTATTACTCCAAATTTTGGAGGAAATTGTCACAAAAAATTTCATAAATTGGTCAAGGTGACACGTCAAGTTTGTGGCAAAGCCAAATATCAATCCTGGGTTACCTGATTCTTATTTTGAGCTTCTCTTCACTAAGTTGTACCATTTCTTATGGTGGAATTCGATCCAACCTCTCACATAACTTTTTTTCTTGGATTTATTGAAACAAGGAGTTGTAAATATAAATAGATGTTCAAACATCCCTTCAGTGTTGCTATAAACTCTCCTTGTTGTTATTGCTAGCTTCCATCAAGTCAACCCTTGACTCATGTTAACCCCATGCACAATGGAATGGAAATGCTATCCATTTGATCAGTTGCAAACTGGACCGTTGTGATTCATAAGGTTTTCATTGATTCACTTTTGGACATAGATGGTCAGGCCTTTCTTCCTAGTCCCCCTTAGTCTTGAAGCTCCACTGAAACCTGTTCAGCATCATAGCAACTCACAAGCCTCCACTGACAAACAGATGATGGCTATGCATGAGGTACATTGGCCTGGAATATAACTGAGTCTCCCACACGGAAGGTGAAAATTCTACCAGTGTACCACCAATGCCCCCAGTAAACCCTACCTGAGTAAGGTGTATTAAGCTTTTGTCATTATATTGGACTTAATGTACTCTTTTTTTTTTTTTTTCTTTCCTTCGTTTTGTAATTTTTACTTCTATATCTGCAAGTAATAGTGGGTTAATTTTCTTTTTTGTTTGATTTTTTTTCTAAATTACGTATATTATAAAAAAGAGATTCTAGGGAGAAAAAGAAAACAAGATACAAGGAAAAGGTTAGTCCAAAGGACTAACTGACCACAACTACCGTGGCCTCCACCAGACTGAGTCCAGTATGACTAGATAGTACCCGGCTACCACCATTGACTGCTCTGACTGGGATCACAACAGAGGGTCCTGGACAGAGCTGGAGAAAAATGTAGAACAAAATTCTAATTCACAGAAAAGGACCAGACTTACTTGCCTGACAGAGACTGGAGAAACCCTGAGAGTATGGCCCCCGGACATCCTTATAGCTCACTGATGAAGTTGCTCCCGAGGTTCACCGTTCAGCCAAAGATTATACAGCCTCAAAAAACAAAATGAGACTAATGGGGCACAACAGTCCAGGGACAAGAACTAGAAGGTAGGAGGGGACAGGAAAACTGGTAATAGGGAACTCAAGGTTGAGAAGGGACAGTGTTGACATGTCGTGGGGTTCTTAACCATTGTCATAAAACAATATGTGTACTAACTGTTTAATGAGAAACTATTTGTTCTGTAAACCTTCCTCTAAAGTATAATAATAAAAAAATAAAATCAGAAAAAAGGATGTTAATAAACTACAGTCTTTTGTTAAGTTAAAAAAAGATTCTAGGAATACAGACAGTTTTAAAGTCATATATATTTCAACAAATTAAAAAAAATGGAGTAAGTAATCAATAACATAAGTAAGGGGTTATTTTTAATTATTATTACTGCTGTTTTGTTTGGTTCATGCTGGTAGACGTTTTGATTTGATTTTAAGCTAGAATGGGGAGAAGGAGCCAGTGGGAAGAAAGACTGACATTACAAGTGGGAGGGGAAATGATGACAAATCTAAGTACTGGAGAGACAGAAAAAGAGATGATAGCAGGAGGAAACAATTGACCTTGGAAAGAGGGTATAACTCTTTCAAAAACAAAGGAAACAGACAAGGAGAAGTGAGGATATAGAGGAATTTACTCTTCAAAATTCTACCTCCCGCAACAAAACCAGTTTAAGCAGTGAGAAATAATTGAATCACGGACCTGGGCATTTAACCACTTCACTCGTTCGGGAAAAATGGGAGATAAACACCAGATGGCGAGTTAGAGAAAGGGTAAGAGAGGCTCTGGTTTTGAAATACAATGCTGGCACGTCAAGCACTGAATATGTAACAAAGTTGTAACCAAAGCAGAAATGCAAAGTTTGGAAGCTTACTTTCACTCTCAAGAAATGCCATAATACTGCGGTGCCCTTGTTATACAGTGGAACCTGGGAGAGCCGCAACTCGAATGGACTGCCTTGTTTTTCAGGGTCCTGCAAGGTTTCTGCTTTGACAGGGTGCAGTCTTACCACTCATTCTAGTGGAAAGTATTTGAGTTTTCTAACAGATTTCCACCTTACATAGGTTCCAGCTTTTGCAGGTTTTACAGTATTTGGAAAATAAATAAAAAATAAGTATGCATATTTGAAAATTAATAAGTCTGAGGGTATTTGTTAACTTTTTATTATTCATCATAAATAGAAGATCTAAAAATAAAAAAAATTAGAGAACAGAAACAAAAAGGGACATATAAAATACCCTAAACAGAAACGTAGATGCTATGTACACCATCAATTGTTGTTTTTTTTTTTAATTTTAACTAAGATTTTACCTTTGTTCCAGATAATAACCATTGATTATACATCAGTCCGTATCTGCGCTATCCAGTACTGTAGCCACAAACCACGTGGAGCTAATCGACTTTAATTTTACCTTAGCTAAATTTAAGTAAAAGTAAATATTCAATAAGTCAGTTGTAATAGCCACATTTCAGGTGCTTAGTAGCCACAGGTGGCTAGTGGCTATGACATGGCAACCTCCAGAAATAGAATCTTTCCATCAAAGACGAGAGTTACATTGGACAGTGTTGATCTATATCAAAGAAAAATAAATGGAATATAACCTGTTAAAAATTTGTCTGATGTTAAAACACAGTCCTTCCTGAATTCTCAAGAAAAAATGTAGTTTCCTCTTTTTATTTGCTTTCATGTTCTGTATGATAGAGTACTTATGCCTAATGAGGGGAAAACAAAAACAAAAGCAACAACAAGAACAACAAAAAACCCATGTACCTCAAAATGTACAAGATTTCATGGCATAGTGACATAAGAGCGGCAGGAGCCATGGTTCTTTAAGCCACAATTTTACACTTTGCTTTTCAATACAATATTAGTGATAAGATGTATAAAACAAAAATAATACAATTCACCTCTCCATTTTTAAGAACAACTGGTACCTCTTTTACCTGCAGTATCAGTTTGACAACTACAAACTTGCCACCCTAAAAAAAGTAGTTGGTAAGTGAAGTCAAGGGTGTTTGTCTCTGTTTCTGTGTCTGCAAAGTCTAAGATAGAAGTGAATATTGGAATCAATTTGAGCAGAACCCTTATTTGTTTAGACTCAGCATTTCTTTGGTTTCTTGAAATAGTGGAATCAAAAGGAAATGATAAAAACATACGCAAATGTACATGCACAAGTGTGGTGTGTGTATGAGTGTGTATGCACAAATATATAGCTACAGACATGCATTTATATAATTTGTTATCTAATAAAACATGTATTTTTATGAAGAGTAAGGCATTTTGACAGATACTGGTTGGCTATAATGATATTTGATGTTATCGGCACTGCATAAGACATACTCATTACATATCACTTGTTATTTCTGGCTTTAGTTTCTTTACAGGGAGAATTTGAAAACACTTGTATGGCAATCTAAGTACAGAAATCTTTTATATTTTCACTTCTTCCCTCTATCTTTCACGGTTATCTATCCAACACCTATTTTTCCCTATATTATTTTTATCGACTTACAAAATGATTCAAGAATTTTATCAAAATGGTATCTATCTTCTATTTCAAATGTACTTTATTTCCATAATGTTCAAGTGACATCGCTGGAGTAGTAAGTATAAGTGGCATATCTATCTTTGGAAAAAATACATTATGTTTTTTCTAAGTGTAAAACTCAAGTGGCAGAACCAGAAGTTAATGGCCATCCAGAGAGGGCAAATGTGCCCTGGGCATCAATCAACATTATTTGCAGAGGCGATGGAGCTCATCAACTATTTTAGCAAATGTCATCAACTAGTTTAACGTATGGTTAAGTGGTGGTGGCAGATTGATAAAGTTCACAACGTATTAAAAAATTCTACTGAGTAAAAATCATTCTTGCTTGAATTATCTAGATGGATTGAGTGTATAAATTAAATATCCCAGGTGATTGGCTAGTATTATACCTTACATACTTACATGGACACAGTATGATCTCATTATAAGAACCTTTCTTCTAGTAAGAATTAGTCCATTTATTAGGACATAATATTGATTCTACTCAGTATTTAAAAAATCGGTACACTGCCATCCTAAAATGGATGTATCATAGAACTGAATAATGATAACTGTAGTTGCTGTGAGTCAGAATCGATGGTAACTGTTTTTGTTTTGTTTTGTTTTGTTTTTTAGTATTCTAAAAAAAAATTATGAATGTCAACTACTTAGTCACGTCCCCAATCCCAGCCCTTCCTGAATCCTGGTGTTTCAACCATTCCATTAACTTCCAATATCCTAAGTTTTGATTTCTGTTGTTTATATAGCATAACATATATAATCTAAGAGTAAGTAATAAGATTCTCTTTCTACATACTATGAGTTCAAGGTGAAATAAATTTAGTTGAAGAAAAAAAGTGAGGAAACCTGAGAAGGATTGATGTATAGTGATATAATGGTTATAGGGATGTGATAATGATTAGACAGAAAATATGTAAACACACTGAAGAGACGGGAAAGAATAGCTCTTGCTCTTTGTAAACAATGATCCAGAGACTGTTCCAAGGACATATAATTGTATACAAACGGATGGGATCTCAAAAGGTTTGCAATGAAGGGCCGCAGCATTGTTCCATATGGGACATATTTTCCATATGGCACACAGGGAAAAGTGTTCTCTTAGGTCAGCACAGAGTAGTTTTAAACTAAAGGTTGTTGTGAACACATCACATTTTAAATAGATGGTGCTGAGAAATGAGCACCGTGCTTTATAAACTTTCATTTTTATATCATTTTTGACTTTAGGTGAAAACATAATTTACCTTTGAAGGAGAACAATAAATTTACTGCAAAGGACAAATTATTCATATACATATAAATATAGAGAATTTGCACAACATAGTAAAAGTCTTGTAATCCCTTTAGACATATATAACCAGACATGTTTACTCTAGGGAAATGCTCTCAGCCTTATTCTTTTTATGTGATTTGATTTGACTTTCTTCTGACAGCATTAGACTTTCAAAACCTTAGAGGAACACAACTGCATTCTCAGTTCAGATAAGGATTTAAGAAATCATAGAAAAATGCAAATATATTAGGCAAAAGTGCTTCTTGCAATGAGTCAGAGACTAACAAAGTGATTCAGAGGTAGGTCAGGAAAAATTCAGATCAGTTTACAGTATGATATGGACTTAGATGATTGAGATGACATTAATACTGCAGTTGGGAGTAGACACAGGCAGCCAGGTATATTTCTTTGTGAATTCAAGTTTGTGAAAGAACACTCAGCTTCCCAGAGTAAAAGAAAGAAAAATTAAAACATTTAAGTAATTATTTTTCTCCTATAGAAGCAAGTGTTATTTTTCAGAAAACAAACAGAAAGAAAGCAGGAAAGAAATTAACAATAGAGGGTTAGTAGTCAAGGTTCAGTGCAAGAAATTTTCAAAGGAAGTGCAGTCCTAATTTGAATTAACATCTAATTAGTTCACTTAATTAACCTGTGCCAGGAGTAATTGATTTCAGACCTAGAAACAGAAGCACATCTACGATGGGGAAAATAAGCAATTTGGGCACTTTAAATTGGAAGCTGGGCAAAGGTTGCATCAGAAGAGTATGTAACAGGAGTGAGATTTTATCTTTTATTCACACTAATGTTTCAACATTTTCTTCTCATGGTTATCACAACATTAAATACCAGAGTGATATAGGACTGGATTATAAAATGCTCAAGTTGCTTAAATAAACTTTCACATAATCTGTATAAAAACATACCCCGTGCGCTAGATAAAATTAAGGATTTAGATACTTTGTTAGAAGTTTTGGGTCATAACTATTATTGGTATTATTTTCTACAACACATATGTTTTGATGTTCTATTTCTATAAAGGCAGGAATTATTTTTTTACCATATCGCCTCCTCTTTGAAACTGTAAAAGAGAGACAAATTCTCCTTCTACGCTAGCCATTAGTTCTCTGCACAGATCAAGCAAATGTCTGCTCAAGTGATGAATCATTTTTCCCCAGCCTCATCTGTTCCTTATCAAAATGTGAAATGTTAGAATGGGGGACTTCATGTCTCAAAAAGTAGCTTTATGGGGTGTCTTATTTAGTTCAGGGACTCTCGGAACAGGGAGGCTGAATCTGGTGTGTGCAGCTTATTGTCAGGGCAAAGAGGTTGTCTTAAACCCTGGGAACACGGCAGAGGGCATTGATTCCCCCAGCAAGGTGCAACGCCGGTGCTCTTATATCTAGAGATGCTAGCTAGCATTCATGGGGCTCTAAAAAAAATTTAATTGCTACAGAAACATTCCTAAATTTAATTCATCACATGCTTCAAATACACAGAGAACGTTTTCTTGCAACAAAGTTCTATTATTTTAAAATGTTGCATACTAAACCCCACCATGCTTTAGTGTATGCTTCTACAGTAGATTTCATATGTGTATTATTCATCATTTAATTTCACTTAGAGCTAAAGGTGAACTCAAATTTCCAACCTTTTGGTGAGCAGCCAAACGCATGACAGTTTGTACCATACAGGGACTCTGTAAATAATTTACACTTAAATGTAAATGCCACATGTGGCTGGTGGCTGCCATATTGAGTCATGCAGAAGAATACAGCCTACTAGAAGGTACAGTCCATTGGATACTTCAAAGCAGTGCTTCTTAAACTTTAATGTGCATAAGAATCACCTGAGGCTCTTGGTAAAATACAGATTTTGATTCAGTACGTCTGTGTCTAACATAGAACTTGAGATTTTGCATTTCTTACATGTCCGCAACTTACTCTCAAATGATGAAGGAAAAATATATATATATATACACATTTGTATATACATAATATATACCTTTTGGTTAGCAGGCTGGAGTGTTGACCTTTTGCACAACCCAAGGACTTCATCTGTATCACATGATCTTAATCACTGCAGCAGTGGGAAGAGGGCACTGGAAGGTCTGCACCAGCAATTTAGTGTTTTGATCTAGATATAACACGCACTACTTATACTCTCATTCCATTGGTCAAAACCAGACACATGACATTCCCTCTCTCAAAGAAAGAGGAAGGAAATATAATTTTATTGGAAACCTGGAAGAAGAGAAAGATCAGATATGGTTGAACCCCACATGTTTCATATCTTTAACAGATGGGGACTGCATCTGAGGTATAGGGAAAAAGCCATGTATCTTTAGCAAAATCTACTGATTAATTAGACATAAGGGTAACAGGTATACTTACAGACTATCAGGGTGTTTATTCATTCATTCATCCATCTATCCATTCATTCATTCATTATTTTCTGTCTAAGGATAAATCAGCTTTGCAAACAATCACAGGCTCAAATATACAGATTAATGCAAGATCCTCAGAATAAATCAGGTCCTTCCCATGCAATCTATACCATTCAACAGGGCTACATTGGCATGAATTTAAGACCACTTTTCTCTGAGGAAATTTAGCTTTTCCTGGAAGGTGGAGTTATTACAGTTAGCCAATTTAGACTTTATGGTTTCAAGCCTTATTCTTCTAGCTCTTGGTGAATAATTGTTTAATATTTTATAATACATTCCGTGAAGAAGCTTCCTCTGTTTTAGGCATTGTTTTAGTAAGGTGAGTACTACTGGGTTAATAATAGGTGTGAAGCTAATTCCAAAAATACTTTTAGAAGCCTGTTTACAGCTAACAGAAATACTTAGGTTAAAATCATTAATTTTCAAAGCTTTATATTCTTTTCAGTTTTATACTTCTACACTTCTGACAAGCAACAGCCAAGGGCTCATAAAATAATATTCCACATGTTTTTCTTTTTATATAACTCTCATGATTTACATATTGCAGTAAGGTTTTTTGAGCAAATGAAAGTAAGAAACTCTATTTCCTGCCAAGAACCACTTTTTTTTTTAATTATATGCTTCACTAGCATATTCAAGTGAAGTTTATGACTAATTAGAAAAATCACACACATTTGGAATTAATATTGTCAGATTGTATTAGCATATATTTAACTCTCTGGTCAGGTTATGTAGTTAATATTGCAAGACAGCATACTTGAAGTAGAGCATATGTTTTGATTCCTACACCATGAAATGGATAAATATAGTTTTCTTATGAATGAGATCATCAGACATAATAAATATTTCATATGCAATTGAAAATATATTTTGTTGACATTTTAATTAACATTTTAAAAATATTTTAAAAGTGCATTAAATTGTACCTTAGTTAAATGTATATATACATAGTAATGTAGATACATCTGATGTATATACATGTATATATATATAGTAACATATACACAGGTGATGCTATAAAACTAGATAACGGCAGTATGCAACTAATAGGTCTTGAGACAGTCATAGTTTCAAAGAATTTGAAGGCTGAAGTAATATAAACCTAAATGTATGTCACTTGATTTGAGCAGTCCTATTTATTTATGAGAAAACAAAATAGCTCATATAAAGCTTCATAAGTTTTCTGAAAAATTGAACTCACCATTTATGTCAGTCAAAAATTTTATCTTTGGGTTGTCTACTTGTGCTAAGCACAGTATAAGGAAACCACATCACTCTCTCAAACACGCAGAGGGTTTTATAATCTAGTGGAGAGGAAAAGCCACTATAAAGTGAAAAGTAGAAAACAGGGAAGTTGATTTTTTTACTGAAACATGAGCTTTTAAGCAAACAAGCAAAAGTATAAAAGAAGGAAAGAGGACTCTAATAATCTGTACTACAGGACTGATGGTAGTTGGCGGAGGCTTTATTGGTTAAATAGCAAACAAGCAAACCATAACGTGATCCTCTGCCGTGGTCCAACTCAGTAGTTATAAATAGAGAATATTTAAAAATTATTATCCTGAACCAGTGTTTTAATTGAAACATTAGACTATTTGTATTTGTATGTGTGAGTTTCTTTGAATTGATGTAGAAATACATAGTTCTTTTTTTAATATAAAAATTTTAGGAAACTCTTCTTGAGGTTTCTACATGGCATATAAATACACAAAGGAACAGAAGGGGTCTGGCTTCTAGGAAAACTCCATGAGGCAGGGGCTTGAGCTGCCTATCGGAGTGTTGAGGTAGTGTTATGGAGGTGTGTGAGGAAACCCAGCATCCTCAGAGAAGTTTGCCCCTCCTTCCAACATCTATGTCTCCTACTCCTCTCTGATTCAAACTCTGAGCCAACAATGGAGATAGGTTGGTGTACACTGTTGCCCGTTTCTGTCAAGCCCACTTGTCAGTAGTAATAACATATCTGAAAGCTAACACATGTTCAATTATGTACCCATGCGCTTGAGAGTCTCTTGGGGTCTTCTGCACCATTAAGGGAAGGGTTTGGCATTCACCTACAGATTTCAAAATCCTCTCCTTCTTAAGAGTGTCAACAATCTTTTTCAGTGCTTCTATTAACTTTTCTGATACTTACCTGAACAGTGCACATTAGATATTGTTGTTTTTATTTAATAAATGAGAATATTGAAGACCAAAGAATGTGAGTAGGTCAAATCTTCAGAGCATGGAATTCAGACTCAGTATTATCTAACATTCCTATAGAACTTTTGCTGATCTACAGTGAATGGGAAGAAAATGTAATCTTTTGACAGGATAAGTGGTACTAAAGGCTCCTTTTGTAAAAGTTACTCCTTCTGTTCCATCTTGTTTCACAAAGTTCTGTCCTGGGTCACCTCAGCATTTGTGCCTTCATCTCTGCATCATGGGTTGTTAGTTGCCGTCAAGTCAGCTCTAAGTCACGATGAACTTATGCGCAACAGAATGAAATGTTGCCTTGTCCTGTGCCATCTTCATGATGATTGGTATGTTATGTCTATTGTTGTGGCTATTGTGTCACTTCATCACTTTGAAGGTTTCCCTCATTTTCATTCATCCTCTACTTTACCAAACTGTATGTCTTTGTCTAGCAATTGCTCTTTCTTGATGACATGTACGAAGTAAACAAGCCGATGTCTTACCATCATCGCTTCTGAGGAAAATTCTGGTTGTATTTCTACAAGAATGATTTGTTCATTCTTTTGACAGGATATATTCAATACCCCTCATCATAATCACAGTTAGAAGGCATCAATTATTCTTCTATTTTCCTTTTTCACAGTCCAATTTTTGTATGCATATGAGGCGATCAAAAAGACCATGGCTTGGGTCAGACACATCTTAGTCATCAAAGTAACATCTTTGCATTTTAACACTTTAAAGAGATCTTTTGCAGAAGATTTGCCCAATGAAATATATAATTTGATTTCCTGACTCCTGCTTCCATGAGCATTGATTTTTGATCCAAGTAGAATGAAATCCTTGACAACTTCAATTTCTTAGCTATTTATCATGATGTTGTTTATCAGTATAGTGGTGAGAATTTTTGCTTTCTTCACATTCAGGCACAATCCATACTGAAGGCTGTATTCTTTGACCTTCATCAGTAAGTACTTCGAGACATTTTAATTTTTGGCAAGCAAGATTGTATCATTTGCATATTACAGGTTGTTAATGAGTCTTCCTCCAATCCTGATGCTACATTCTTGATACAGTCGAACTGCAAAGATTATTTGTTCAGCATACAGACTGAATAAGTACAATGAAAGGATTCAGCTCTGTCATACATGTTTTCCAAGTTTAAACCACACACTATCCCCTTGTTCTGTTTGAATGACTGTTTCTTGACCAATGTACAGATGAATTACAATGAACTGTTCAGGAATTGCTATTCTTTTTACTGTTACCCATAGTTTGTTATAATCCAGACAGTGGGATACCTTCTTGTAGTCAATAAAACACAAGTCAACATCTTTCTGGCATTCTCTGCTTTCTGCCAAGATTCATCTATCAAAAAACATGCTATCCTTCATTTCTATCCTCTTCTGAATCCGGCTTAAACTTCTGGAAATTCCCTGTTGATATATGATTTGACTATTTTTATATTATCTTCAGCAAAGTTTTGCTAGCATGTGATATTAATGTTCTTCAATAATTTTTGTATTCTATTTGATTGCCTTTCTTTGGAATGGGCACAAATATAGATCTCTTCCTGTTGGTTAGCCATGTGACTCTCTTCCAAATTTCTTGACATAGATGAGTAAACACTTCCAGCATTGTATTTGTTTGTTGAAGCATCTTATCTGATATTTTATCAATTCCTGGAGACTTGTTTTTGCCATGCTTTCAGAATAGCTTGAACGTCTCCCTTCAGTACAAGTGGCTCTTGATAATATATTACCCCCTGAAGTGTTTGAAAGTCAAGCAATTCTTTTTGGTACAGTGTGTATTCCTTCCATCTATTTTTGATGCTTCCTATGTCATTGAATTTTTTGTCCATAGAACACTTCAGTAATGTAACTCTAGGCTTCAATATGCTCTTCAGTACTTTCAGTATGATTGTGTTCTTCCCTTCTGGTTTGCAACTCCAGGTCTTTGTGTATTTTGTCATAATACTTTAACTTATATTTTTGACCTATCCATCTGCTCAGCTTTTACTTCAACATTTCCTCCTTTCACTTTAGTTACTCTGGGCTTAAGAGAAAGTTTCAGAGTTTTTTTTCTGACAACCAACTTGGTCGTTTCCTTCTTTCCTATCTTTTTAATTCACCTTTTATAACCTCCTACAAATTGTTATCAAAATTCTGAAAGACAAGCATTGAATGCCATCAAATATTTTACTCCCATAATTTACCACAATAATTGATCCATTGTAGGAACGTAGCAGAGTTTGGTTAAATGCACATTCCAGCTATGAAGGGAATAATGTCCATCTTTAAAATTTTATGTTTTTATTATTTAAAATATTTATTTTGATAGGAATATATCTTAAAAGAATGGATTAATCTATATGTTCTTTTTAAATTCATACACACATACATATAAACTTTGAGATTATCCAAATTACATTTGGTTATTCAAGAATGGAGTCTACTTTATTTCCCTTATTTGTTACAATATAATGTTCTTGAAGTATTTAGAAACCCAAGTAATCTTAAAACTATTAGTGAAGTATTGGTTTTAATTTGGGGAAGTTTTGTATGCACTGTGTATGATAAATATATATAGCAAAGCATTTATTTTTCTCTCTCAGCCCAATAGGTCTAATAAAAGAGAAAAAGCTAGTTTTAATGTGTATTATATTCATACCACTTTTTTCTATGTACAGAAGTATGAAAGATGTACAACCCCTTGCCTGTAGTTTTAAAAGGGTATCTGCTGCTCTTCAGCATCTTTATGAACAATCCAAGTACAACTGCATTTCAAAATTAATGAGCCAAGAAAATGAGCCTTGGCTAGTTTTCCACTCTTTGACTTCTAACATTACTCTTGTTCCTATAGTTAACATTAAAACCACTATATTAAAATCACATGAAATACGGATTTGTTGTCTGATCTAGCCAAAGCTGACTGAAACCATTTAGTAATACTCTTACGTGACTCTACATAGTTACCAAAAAGAAAATAAAAACAGATTAAAAAGATAAATAAATCATAGCTGGTTATCCACATGCAAAAATTTAATCTAGACACAGAGCTTACATCTTTAATAAATATTAACTAAAAATGTATTATAGACCTGACTGTAAGATGAAAAACTCTACAGTACAATATCTGGAAGAAAACAGAAGAGAAATTCTAGGTGACCTTGTATTTGGAAATTACTTTTTTATATGTAACAACAAAAGTATGATTCACAAAGGAAAACAATTGGTAAGTTGGACTTCATTAAATTAAAAACTTGTGCTCTGAGGAAGACACTGGTAAGAGAATGAAAAGCAACACCACAAAAGGGAAGAAAATATTTGTAAAACAAGTATCAATACAGGACTTATATCCAAAATATGCAAATAACTCATTCTTAAAACCAACAATAAGAAAGCAAACAACCCAGTTAAATACATGGGCAAAATATCTGAACAGAAACTTCACCAAAGAAGATATACAGATGGCAAACAAGCATATAAAAAATGGAAAAAATTGTTCAACATCATATGTCATTAGGGAATTGAAAATCAAAACAACGAGATATTACTGCACAGCCATTAGGATGGTGTCTTAGTTATCTCGTGCTGCTGTAACAGAAATACCTCAAGTGGATGGCTTTAACAAAGACAGGTTTATTCTCTCACAGTCCAGCAGGCTACAAGTCCAAATTCAGGTGTCAGCTCAAAGGGAACACTTTGTCTGTCAGCTCTGGATGAAGGTCCTTGTCATCAATCTTCCCTTGGTCTAGGGGCTTCTCTGCACAGGAATCTCAGGTTCAAAGGACACACTCTGCTCCCAGCACTGCTTTCTTGGTGGTATGAAGTCCCCATGTGTCTCTGCTCACTTCTGTCTTTTATATCTCAAAAGAGATTGGCTTAAGACACTATCCAATCTTGTATACCTTATTAGTATAACTGGCGCTAATCAATCTTATTAGATCATAGTGATTGAATTTGTAACACATGAGGAAATAACATCAGATTACAAAACGGTACACAACTATACAACACTGGGAATCATGACCCAGCCAAGCTGACAGATATTTCTGGGGAGAGAATTCAATCCATGACAGATGGCTAAACTCCAAAACACTAACAACATCAAATACTTGCAAGGATGTGGAACAACAGAAACTCTCATTCACTGCTGGTGGGAATGCAAAATGGTATTGACACTTTGGAAGACAGTCAGTCTATCAATTTCTGATAAAGCTAAACATAGGTTTATCATACAATCCAGCATTTGCTTGTGCTCCTTGATATTTACACAAAAGAGATCAAAATGTATATGCACATACAAATTTCTGCAGACATGTTTATAACAACTTTATTCATAATTGTCCCAAACTGGAAGCAACCAAGATGTCCTTCCATAGGTTAATGGATAAATAAACAGTGATGCATCCATAAAAAGGAGTATTTTTCCACAATAAAAATAAAAGAGCTATCAAGCCACTAAAAGACATGGAGGAACCTTAAATGGCTATTGCTAAGTGAAAAAACCAGTCTGAAAAAGCTACATATTGCATGATTTCAACTGTATGACATTCTGGAAAGGGCAAAACTATAGAGACAGTGAAAACATAAATGGTTGCCCGAAGTTCAGAGGAGGGAGAGAGTAAAGATGAATTGGTGGAGCAGAGGATATTTTTAGAAAAGCAAAACTATTCTGTATGATACTGTAATAGTGGACACATAACATTATGCATTTGTCAAAATCCATAAGACTTCACAACGCAAATTGTAAACCCTAAGGTAAACTATGGGCTTTAGTTATAATGTATCACCTTTGGTTCATTAATTGGCACAATGGTACCGATAGAATGCAAAATGTTAATAATAGGAAATATAATGTGCAGGGAGCAGAGGGCATATGGGAACTCTCTGTAGTTTCTGCATACTTATTTTGTAAACCTAAAACTGCTCTAAAAAATAAAAGTCTATTAAAAACAAATAAATATAGAACCTACATGCCACAAGAAAGATTTTGGAAATGAATGACTGTATAATCTATTAATTTATAATCTATAAATTCCAAAGTATGATTTGTCAAGGCATTTCAATACTATGACTATGTTTGGAAGTAAACACATGACCTAGCCTTCCTAATAACAGTAGAAGTATAGAGTATTAATTTGGAACTCTGGTAACTTTATGAGAAGTTTTGTCTTGGAATTGACAAAGTAAACAAGATTATCTTAGATGCTCTGACTTGTTGGATTTTTAACTGAAAAATCTACCACAGAGGATTTGGTTATACATTTCTTTGATTTCTGGCACACAGGTGATAGATAGCAGGAGCAACAGAAACCATAGATAGAGAAAGCACAAATGAAACAGTATTGAAGAAAATCACCTCTTGCCAGAGAAGAAAAGTAATAAAAAAGACCCTAGTTCTGAACAAGGACCTTAATTTCTATATCCACAAGAAGAGCTTGCACATGATGGCAGTTTTACACAAATATATTGGACTTTACTGGAAAAAAATACATTATATAATTATGTATGAATAAATACAAACTAGGAAGAAAGACCTGGTGATCTACATTCAAAAATCAGCCAATGGAATCCCTATGGATCACAGTGGCCTGTTCCTCAAGCAATTGTTGGGATGGCGCAGGACTGGGCAGTGTTTTGTTCATTCTTGGGTCACTCATGAGTCAGGAGCCTACAGTAGCTAACAAAAACATATTGTATATTCACATATATGTGTATATATGAATACACATGTATGTATATGTTACATCACTGTGTGTGTGTGCAACTCAGGGAAATGCTACTGAAACTATAAAATAATTTTAATTGAGTTTTGGTAAATAAAAATCAGAAACCGTTTAAGCTAATCCATGCCGTGCACAAAGATGCAGTACGCTGAAATTGCATGTTGCCTGTGCCCCGGAGAAACTGGGGCAATAGCTTTTTCTTCTTTTTTTTTTTTTTTAATTATACCTGTCTATAACCTTTACCTTATTATTAGAGTTCATTTGCTCAAGATTCTCCTAAGTAACTCAAAATATTAATTTGAAAAAAAATGTATTGCATAAAATTATTTTAATGTGTCATATCCTCCAGATAATATTTCAATAACAGGGATTACCAGTGTCTCATGCCAACAGATTAAATTGGAGCTTTTGTGTAGCATGTTAGAACTGCAGAGGGAGTTATTTTTGAATTAAGGGACTAAGTTTGCCCCTCTCGGTTTCTATTAACACCTAATCTTTGGGCAGGCATCTTAACAATCTTCTTCTTATTGAATATCCCAAAGCACTCTCTAATTATCCAGCCTTGATTTTCCTTAATGAATGAGACTTCCCCTGATCATTTTACTAATTAATACTTAATACCTAATAACTGCAGATATGACTCTATAAAGCATGTTTGATCAGAAATTATTTCTCAGGGTATTTATCGTATTTGGTAAGTTTCTATTAACAAAGCAAATATGTAAATTGCATAGAATAGTGGTTAAAAGTACAAAGTTTTATTTCAGACAGACCTGCATTAAAGCCAAGATCTTTTAACATATAACATGGGTAACCTCAGACCTCACTGAACCTCAGTTTCTTTCACCTATAAAATAAGGAAATATAAAATAAGGAAAATATAAATAAATAAATAAATATATATATATATATATATATATATATATATATATATATATATATAAAATAAGGAAGGTATAACATGGGTTGAAATACATACAGAGCACAGCACAGTTACTGGTATGTAAATGATCAAGACATATTGTTGTTAGATGCCATCAAGTCAGTTCCAACTCATAGCAACCCTATAGGACAGAGTAGAGCTGCCCCATAGCGTTTCTAGGGAGCGGCTGGTGAATTTGAACTGCCTACCTTTTGGTTAGTAGCCCAGCTCTTAACCACTGTGCCACCAGGGCTCCCAACATATGTTAGATATGGTAAATAGAAGAATAGCACAGTGATTAAAAGGATTAGATACTAGAGTTAAATAACCCAGATGTCACTTACTGTGTATCACTGTATGGCTTGAATTTTCTGCATTTATTTTCTCATATTTAAAATGATACTTTCCTACTTCAAAGATTTGTCTTAGGATTTAAGTGAGATAATTCATGTAAATTGTAGCTTTTAAATTTGTATAATAATCTTCTAATGATAATCTTAAAGGCCTCTATATAGTTTCCACAAGAAAAACAAACTGTTAAAAAATAAATAAATCTTGAAACTACACGCCACGGGAAAGACTTTGGAAAGGAATGAAAGTATAATGTTTAATTTCTAAACTGTGGGTTCTATGATTTGTAAGGGTATTTCAATACCACAGCAATTCATCAACATCTATTTTCATTTCCCTTTTTTGGCCTCCTTGTCTTTGCTTTCATCAGCATGACAGTCTCCATGATTTAAGATGTTGTTGCTAGTTGTTGAGTCAATTCCAACTCATAGTGGTCCTGTGTGTGCACGGTAGAACTGCTCCAAAGGGTTTTCGAGGCTGTGACCTTTCAGAAGTAGATTGCCAGGCCTGTCTTCTGAGGGATTTCCGCTTGGATTAAGACTGCCATCCTTTTGACCAGCAGTCGAGTGCTTAACAGTTTAGGCTACTCAGAGACTCCAGAATCTAAGAAGACTGCCTTGAGATTCTGCTTAAATATCAAAATGGCTTCCCATCACCCAAAGAGTAAAAAAATACCCTCAACTTATTTGTGTGTTGCAGAAGAGATTGACGATTCACCTGTCATTCCCATCACCTCAGACTTGAGGCAAACCATATCAAACAGTCTGTGGTTTCCTCATAAGGAGGTGTTCACTCATGCTCCATTCCTTTGCATATGTCCCCTGAGAAGGTCCTGACAAAATGTCAAGTAGAGCAAAAGTACTTCCTCCACAGAAGCCTTTCAGATAGCTGTCCATACCCAAAAGCTCCCCTGTTCAGCTCTCTTCAGGTGTGCCATTTTCTCCCACAGCAGCATTGTACCTATGATCATTAAAGAATTTATCACAATGTATTGCAACATTCCATTCCAGAGCCCTCTTCCACGAAGGAAAAAAGTTGTCTTTTAATCTTACTACTTGCAGTACACTTGCATGGTATCAAAGTGTAGTCTGCACACAATATACATTTGTTAAAAGGAATCTCAAGTGTCATTCTGGCTGACAGCTTTTCACTTCGATTGGGTTAAAAATAGTTTTCATTGACTTTCTGCCTCTATTAACTATTTTCTGCATATCTCTTCAATACTGTATGTTAAATATCACCTTCACTAGTGGGCATAATTTTAGTATTGACATTTTGAAATAAAGGGTTTAGGATGTCACTGTAGTTTCTTCATTTCATTATCCATAAAAAAATAGAAATTAAAACATAATAATAATCTTGGTTAGTTTGAAAAATAACATGTATTTAAAGTACTTAATCCCGACAATTTGAAAATCCAGGTGATTCTAAAATTCATTCAGTGGATGCCAGTAAGCTTCTGTGCTTTCAATACGACCCTGGGGGCATTTACTCGTATGCATTAATAAGTACTTTGCCTTCAGTCAAGGAAATCTGAAGAAACTCATGGGGCAGCAGACA
Organism: Dugong dugon; assembly: GCA_030035585.1. Lineage (NCBI taxonomy): Eukaryota > Metazoa > Chordata > Mammalia > Sirenia > Dugongidae > Dugong > Dugong dugon. The sequence goes on along the minus strand of CM057460.1, from coordinate 33,342,018 downwards.
CATATTATGTTTCTCTAAACCAGGAAAATGAACAAATCAATTTGCATTTTGAAACCTACAGAGAATAACAACTACTACTTAGATTGTTACGAATTCCTCCGGGAGCAAGATTGAAGAATTCCTTGCAATATGGTGACATTTTTATTACCAGGAACTATTTTTGCATGTGCAAATAAAAATATGTTCTATGCTATCACTCTCTCACTGCGAGAAGTATACTTAGAAAACTGATTCATATTGTTATCCTTGAATCTTTACTACTTACTATAGGCTGCTTGTCACGTGTGGGTCCTAAGGGCTATTGCCGATTTTATTGCTACTTACATACCATTCAGATTATATGAGTGTAGAAGACCAATTAAGACAGTCCTTCGTTTCATAACTTTGGGAACATTTATGGGGGATATGTTTTAGAGTTGGCAAGAGAGCATCTATAGATATACTGTAAATTAAATATCTCATCTGAGAATTATTTTAATAGGATATTATGTAGTATGCTATCTGTAAGTTGTTTAAGTAATAATGCAAAAGGCAAACAAGTGCTCTATGCAAATTTACCCTATTAACTAGCCCAGGCACATAATTATGGAAAATCTTTGCTACTCTCTCCATTTCTGTTCCTAAAGTCCTGCTTCGAAAAATAATAACTTTTACCATATCTATAAAGTTTTATTAACTGAAGAAACCCATTTATGCTACCTTGTATTTTCACACATTACTCTATAGGTGAGTCATGTGTGCTTATTAACCACATTTTGAAGATGAGCACACAGATCCCATGACATTAAATGCTTTTTCTAAGGTTGTAAACATAATACAATTTGAAATAAAGGACAAGCACAGAGATTTTTGTTACTGTTCTAATTAATCTGAGTTCTGCTACAATTTCCAATGCCAAATTGCTAACTTTAATACTTACCAGTTTAGCTCTTGATCATGTATTTTCCTGCCTAATGCATGCTTTTGTGTTTTCTTTTTTTAATCATTTTCCACTTGCTTATTTCTCTCAGATGCATACACGCTTAGTCATTGGTGTGGTTAAGCCCTTCAAGCTCTTTCCTCAAGTGTGTTTTAAGCTCAAATGATGACCTCAAACTCTCTGCCAAACTACCAAAACTAACTAAATAAATAAAAACCCAAAAATTAAGTCTCCATCCAACACCTCTGTTTCTTCACTTACTTTTTCATTAATAGCCCACTGCTCTTTTTCTAACGCATAGCCCTATCTGGCTTCGTTTGCTCTGGCTACACCTAGTTTGAGATTTGATAAGTCTTACTCCCTGATCAGTCTTAAAACTTTGTCTACCTTGACGTTTGTGATACTGCATGCTTTTGATTATTTCTTCTATGATTTTGATACATTTTCATAGGTGGATTTTATTTGAGCTTTTTGTCTCAGCCTTGTATGGGATTTCCAAGACTCTTCCAATTTATCTTCTATTCTCTTAGTCTGCATTATTGAATATTTCTGAATGAGACATACAATTGTTTAATTGAATTACAGAAAGATTTACCTGTCATCTCTGACACATTTAAGTTATTTAAATGAAATAAGGTCTAAAACTGATGTCTAATTTCTCCGTGTTTTCTGCTCTGAATGTATTGCTTCTTGCCTCTCTCTGTCTCTTGCTTTCAGTAGTATAGCTAGTGTCCCAATCACCCAGTTAATATCCCAGATCATTCTTAAGACTTCGTACTTTTGTCTTCTGTAATCAATTGTTAATAAATGCCCATTTTTACTTTCTACATCTCCCCCTTTGCTTACTTTTGACTGCCACACTCACGATCGCCTAAATGTGTCTTATGATTTGAATTTCTGTTACATAGATTATACTTAAGAGACCTTATCCGTAGTAATTTAATATTTATGCATGTAATCATTTACACTACACATTTGCATATGTATACACTTCATATTTTTGTGTAACATATTTCCAGTTCTGCTACATTTTGATGTCATGCATGTTAACATTTTTCTGTTACTAATGAAAGCTTCAGTGAATCACATTAGTAGGTTATTTTCATTTTATCATATTGAAAGTGTGTTCTACCACAGAAAAGTCATGCAAGCACTCCTGGATAATTGATTTGTTAGCACTTTTTATTGGATAATTGCCTTTCTCCTGGATACTGTTGGGTTTTAGGTCACAATACAGTGTTCTTATGATAACCTGTTACTTAGCATATTTACATCTGAATATGATTTGATTTATATCTTCCAGTGTTTCATTCACATTACCATTATGACACAAGAAATCTGCTTACTCCTTATATAGAGAAAAGTTACTCATGTTTCATGCATATAAAAAACAAGCATTCACAGCATATTCAATACTAAGAAATGTAATAATAAAGAAAGATACGAAGCTAAACAATGAATAAACTGTTTTTCAATTAATTCTGAAAAGGTTGGGAAAATTATCATTATTTTAAAGAGGGATACATGGTGTATAAGAATTAATCAAACAATGTCAAAGAAATGAATGTGACTCCAGATTAAATGCCTTTCCAATTAATCAATTTTAATATCTCTGCTGCATTTCAGGTAATTTGGTAGATGTCTTCTGTGGTTAGAGAAAGTAAAAAATATTCACCACACTACATAAAAATCTCTAAAAATTACAGCTTGAATTTATGTAGAACATATTATGTAATTACTTTCACATATGTGATCAAATTTTATCCTCTTGAAGATGACGTTAGGTAGACATGTTTTTTTTTGTTTTTTTTAATTCAGATAAGAAAAATAGGGCTGCAATATTTTAGTAAGTATTGAAACACAAAAATATTAGTAAATGAAGGAGCCAGGACTAGATTCCCAGACTCTGGGTCCAGTATTACTCTAAACCCTATGAGTAGAAAGGATCTTTTATCTCCCACAAATCAACACCTGCTCCTTTATTTTCAAGTCCTAACAGTAAGGAGTTTTCACCTCCTTCACATTCTATTCCAATGGTTTTATCTGTTGTCATCATAGCATTTTTTTTTTTAATTGTGGTGAATATATGCATGTAAAACCAAAACTTAACCCATTGCTGTTGAGTCAATTTTCACCCCATGCAGAGCTGGTCCATAGGGTTTTCTCGGCAGTAATCTTTACAGAAGTAGATGGCCAAGCCTTTCTTCCACAGTGCCATTGCGTAGATTTGAGCCACCAACCTTTAGGCTAGTAGTGAAATGCAAGCCATTTGCACTACCCAGGGACCTTAAACATACATAACGAAACATTTGCCATTTTGACCATTTTTTCATGTACAGTTCAGTGACATCAGTTACACTCATCATGTTGTGCACCCATCACCACTATTCATTTCCAAAATTTCCCATCACCTTTAATAGAAGTTCAACGACTCTTAAGCAATGACCCTTTTTTTCCCCTTCCCTCCTGCCCCTGGTAACCACTAATGAACTTTGGTGTCTATGAATTTGTCTATTCTATATACTTCATATAAGTGGGATCATACAATGTCTGTCCTTTTGTAGCTGACTTATTTCACTCAGCATAATGTTTTCGAGGTTCATCCATTATGTAGCACGTTTGAGGACTTCATTTTTCTTTATGGCACAGTAATATCTTATTGTATGTATGTACCACATTTTGTTTATCCATTCATCTGGACATTTAGTTCTTTCCTTAGTTATTAACATTTTTGTTACCATAAGGTAGTCTGAAAGGAGCCAGTCTGTCTACTAAGGTTCTAACTCTATCTTGTATGGAAAACGAAGGTGGAAGTAATCTTAATTAACAACCTAGTAAAGATTCCGTTTTTATTTTGAAGAACAATGACCAAAATTATTTGATTTAGAAACAACCAAGAAATGAATATACATAAAATCAAATTATAAAATGGCATTATGTCTTACTAACCTCTTCCCATATATGTCCCTCTAAGTCTTAGCTATACTGTAAGGAAGCAAACCTTATGTTTGTCATATCACAGCTGCAAACCCAAACCACACCAAACCTGTTGCCACTGAGTTGATTCTGACTCATAGCAACCCTGCTGGACGAGTAGAACTGCCACATAGGGTTTCCAAGGCTGTAATCATTATGGCAGCAGACTGCTACATCTTCTAGTTAGTGGCTGAGCGTTTTAGCCACTGTGCCAGCTGGGCTCCACTACAGCTATTAAAAAAAAACAAAAAACAAAAAAAACTTGTTGCCATCCAGTCAATTCATAGCAACCCTATAGGACAGAATAGAACTGCCACGTAGGTTTTCCAAGGAGTGGCTTGTGTATTTGAACTGCCAACCTTCAAGTTAGCAGACAAATGCTTAACCACTGAGCCACCAGGACTCCTGGAAGGTCACTTGAATTCAAGAGTTCAGGGCTGTAGTGCAGTATACAAATCGACTGTCTGCACTAAGTTTGGCATCAATATGGTGACCTCCCAGAGCAGGGGACTACCAGGTTACTTAAGGAGAGGTAAACTGGCCCAGGTCAGAAATGGAGCAGATCAAAACCCTCGTGCTGCTCACAACTATTGTTATTTATAAATACACTTATTTCTGTGACAAATAATTAAGTTTAAAGTTAAAAAAAAAAAAAAAGACATAAACAGTATTTAGGTACTCACATGTGACTAAAGACCAAAAGAGAATAAAAGCCATTTAACTTTAAATGATTTTGATGACAGTTACTAAAAATCAAGGCAATCCCTGTCTACCAAACTGAAAAGCATGTTCAGGAAAACTTTTTCCAAATGTTTCCACCATTTCCTAAATTTGAAGAGCATTTAACAGAAAACACTTAATTTCCCAGAATAGAAAGAAGAAAAAAAGAAAGAAAGAAAAGAGAAAAATCAGTTATTTGGAAGCAATTGTTGTAAAGAAATAAAAGAAATAGCCTCATAAAGAAATGAAACAAATAGTCCCATGTCTTGATGAACAGAAGATACTGGAGGATTTATATGGCATAAATTAAAAAGAATGTAAAGATAGGATACTTTAAAAGATCAGGTAAATAAATGTCATGCACGTGAATAAAAATTCAGCGATAGTTTTTTTTTTTTTCCTCCATGAAGAATAACAGTAAGTTGTTCATGTGGTCTGTACTACCTAGTTAATTATTACAAAAACTGCTTGGGAAGAAAGAAAGAAGAAAAGAACACACAGATGCATGAAAGTGCATGAAGAAACGAGGACATGGTAAAAGAAATTCTGAAAATTAGTCTTCTAAAAGCATGTTTAAGTAGTAATTGAAAATATATGTGATATAAATATAAATACAGATCAACATATTAAATGTAAACACATAGTTTTCTAATTGATTTTGCCAAATATTTATTCATTTCATTTTTTCCAATCAAAGTAATAAAAATTGAAGATAAATCACACATAAAATAAACTTTACTGATATAAGCACATATGCTTATATTTGAAATCTTTCTCACACACAATTTTGCAGTCTACAGACAAGATGATGCCCTGTTTATCTCAACATTGCACAGCATTTTAGGTCTCTTTAAAAATACTGACATTAGGGTCAAGACTTGAGGATGAGTGGAATGTGGGCTATTGACACGCATCTTAGATTTCACACAAAATCCACATACATTTTATTTACAGAGAAAGATATGAAAAAACTTCTATGACCAAGAAAATTGTAAGAATATATTAATTCCCATCAAAAAAAATTCAGTAAACAAAATACAGTGATGTGTTAATGATATAATTTTGAGTAATTACAAAGAATACAGATGATAAATACTGAAGGTTCCTTAGAGAAACTCAAGCTAAAGTACAACATAAGATTTTCCATTAAACCAATTCTTATAACTATTAAGAACATCCCATATTTTAGCCTAAAATTTAAGTTAATATAAGGCACAATTTAAAATGAGATACATATAAAATCTCATTTTAAATTGTGTCTTAGGTATATGTTGTTACTGTTAGGTGCCATCGAGTCAGTTCTGACTCGTAGCGATCCTGTGTACAACAGAAGGAAGCACTGCCCGGTCCGGGACAATCCTCACAATCGTTGCTATGCTTGAGCCCACTGTTGCAGCCACTGTCCCAATCCACCTTGTTGAAGGTCTTTCTCTTTGTCTCTGATCCTCTACTTTACCAAGCATGATGTCATTCTCCAGGAACTCGTCCCTCTTGGTAACATGTCCAAAGTACTTGAGACGAAGTCTCGCCATCCTTGCTTCTAAGGAATATTCTGGCTTTACTTCTTCCAAGACAGATTTGTTCGTTCTTCTGGCAGTCCACGGTATATTCAAAATTCTTTGCCAACACCATAATTCAAAGGCATCAATTCTTCTTTGGTCTTCCTTATTCACTGTCCAGCTTTCAAATCCATATGAGATGATTGAAAATACCATGGCTTGGGTCAGGAGCACCTTAGTCCTCAAAGTGACATCCTTGTTTTTCAATACTTTACAGTGATATTTTGTAGCAGATTTTCCCAGTGCAATTTGTTGTCTAATTTTTTGATTGTTGCTTCCATGAGTGTTGAATGTGGAACCAAGCAAAATGAAATCCTTGACAATTTCATTATTTTTTCCGTTTATCATGACGTTGCTTATTGGTCTAGTTGTGAGGATCTTTGTTTTCTTTATGTTGAGGTACAAGATATACATGTATACATATATATGTATATATATATGTGTGTGTATATATATGGAAACCCTGGTGGCATAAAGGTTAAGAGCTACACCTGCTAACCAAAAGGTCAGCAGTTCAAATCCACCAGGTGTTCCTTGGAAACTCTATGGGGCATTTCCACTCTCTCTTATAGGGTCACTATGAGTCAGACTCCACTCAAAGGCAATGTTTTGTTTTTTTTTTTTAATATATGTATACTTAGAAAGAGAGAGAGAGAAACAGGGAAGAAGTCTGCAGATATCTAACAGGGATTTTCTCTGAATGATGGTTATATATTTGTTATCTTATTCTTTTTCCATTTTTTTTTCATAATTTTCTATCTTTAAACAAAAAAATAAGAATTATAAATATTATATAAAAGCTTATCAATTTTTTTTTTCCTTACAGAGAGTTTCAACTCTCAGTAACAGTATTTACCAAATGAATACAACACAAACACACACACACACAGTGTGTACGTGTATACATGCTAACATAAAGTAATCATCATCAAATTACCTAGTTACTGAGGAAAACCACTGAAATAATAAAAAAAAAAACCTTCAATTCACCCTGAAACATGTTACAAAAGTTGACAATGCAAAAGTAGCTCAAATACAAATGAATACATGGATTCAGAACACCTGCTTTTATAGAATTTAATTTTCAGCTCATCTATAAATCATCTTTTTCAAATTTTTTAACAACATTTTAGTATATCTGGAATGCCATTTTCAGTTGTCATGCTTTATTCTCATGTCTCAGTCACTTTTGCTACAGTATCTGTAATCTCTGGACCACACCATCCTGCATCTCTGAAGTTGTCCCCATGACTCTGAAATGTCTATTTCGTATATGCCATGAAGTCAGTATTACAGATTACATCATTCTAAACATCTTCTTTACTTTTAGCAAAAGCAGAATCAGTCATGGTGTGAGATGCATAAATGTTAAACAGACAGTAAAATGAATTTATTTATATTGGTAAAATGTTGTTAGGTGAGATTGAGTCTGTTCAGATTCCCAGCTACCCTATCTACGCACAACAGAATGTATGCTGCCCGGTCCTGAGCCATCCTCACAATTGTTGCTGTGTTTGAACCCATTGTTGCAGCCACTGTGTCAGTTCATCTCATTGAGGGACTTCTCTTTTTCACTGACCCTCTACTTTCCCAAGCATGATGTCCTTCTCCAGGGAAGGGTCCCTCTTGATAACATGTCCAAATTACGTGAGATAAAGTTTCGCTGCCATCCTTCCTTCTAAGGAGCATTCTGACTGTACGTCTTCTTTTTAAAAACATTTTACTGTGTTTTAGGTGAAAGTTTACACAGCAAATTAGTTTCCCATTAAAAAACTCATACAGAAATTGTTCCGTGACATTGGTTGCAATCCTTGCAATGTTTTAGCTGTTTCCCCTTTTCCACCCTGCCGTCACCATGTAATTTCTCTGCCTCTTCCTGCTCTCTCCTCTTTGTTTTTGGGCAAAAGTTGCCCCTTTGGTCTCCTACAGTTATTGCTCTAAGGAGCACATTCCTCAACAGTGTTATTGTTTATTTTATAGGCCAGTCTATTATTTGGCTAAAAGGTGACTTTCAGGAGCAGCTTCAGTTCCAGATTAAAAGGGTGTCTTAGGGCCATAGTCTCACGGGTTCCTCCAATCTCTGTAAGTCCAGAAAGTCTGGACTTTTTTATGAATTTGAGTTTTGTTCCACATTTTTATCCTATTCTAACTAGGACTTTCTATTATGTCCCTAATCAGAGTGGTTGGTAGTGGTAGCTGGGCACCATCTAGTTTTTCTGATCACTGGCTGGAGGAGGCTGTGGTTTATGTGGGCCATCAGTCCTGTGGACTAATTGTTTCCTTGAGTCTTTGATTTCCTTCATTGTCTTTTGCTCAGGACTGGAGGAGACCAATAGCTGTATCTTGATGGCTGCTGACAAGCTTTTAACATCTCAGATGCTACTCATCAAACTAAGACACAGAACATTATCTTCATGAACTGTGTTATGCCAATTGATCTAGACGTCCTCAAGACTATGGTCTTGACCCTTCAAACCCAGTTCTACTAGGGGTTTGGATGTGTGTAGGAAGTTTCTATAACTGTACTCCCTAGGTGCTCTGTTATATGTATGAATATATATGCAGCACATACAAATATGTATGTAAAAATACCCACTGCTATAACCATATATGCACACACATATACTCCCATAAGGCTTCCCACATCTATACAGCATATGTATCTACCTATGTAGCCATTCATAAATTTTTGGTTTCTTATTAATGTTGTTGCAGAACTGTATATGTTATAACATTTTCCACAGTTTCCCTTTATCTCTTTTGTTACAATTGGATTAACAGTACATCAGCCAATTTTTATGCCTCTGGACCTGAGAGGTAAGGATTTATTCCAGTTCTAATACATTTAGCATCAAGGTAGGTCCCTTTTGAAATGCATAAAGCTTAGCAAACCAGAGTCGGAGCTTCATTGTTGTGTAAGTTGAGCATTCTGTTAAGTGATGCTTCCTGGATGTATTAGTTTTGTAAACTTCTGCCTTTTTTTCCTTTATTTCTGTGAGATAAGGCTTGCAAGCAAAATTATGGCTTTCCTGTGAGATAGGGAACACTGATGGGTTTGTTTTGATTTTTATGTGTGATATTTGGAAAAACAGAGGTTCCCTATGCAACCTAATGGAAAGGCACTCACAATAAATTATCTATATAGCTCTCATTGGTATACTGTCATACCACAGATTGATGGTGTCAGTGACACTCACCTCATTGGTAGCTTGTATTACCAAATCATATTTCTCAAAATTCATATCACTAACCAAAAATTTAAACACACTCAGATATTGGTAAGTATGCATTCCAATACTGAAAAACGTGCCATCAGGGGGGAAAATTTAAGGAGAAAAAATGTAGTAACGAAAGGGTTATTCTTGCATACCTCCCAGTGTCTTCATTTACCTTGGTCACATTGTGCTTCCCCCATGTTGTGTATTGATTTTCCCTTCACCAGGGTTAACATAAGTCTACTGTCTTCTAAGTGATTCTCCCTCCCTCCTCCTCCATCCCTGGTAACCATTAAAGAACACTGCTTTGTGTGTGTATACCTATTCTTGACTTTCTATAAAAGTGGTATCATATAATATTTGTCCTTTTGTGATTGACTTATTTCACTCAGCATAATGTCCTCCAGGTTCATCCATGCTATGTTTCACTGACTCATCACTGGGTGGGTAGGGTGGTGGGCATGGGGCTGTGATGGGCAGGGGTGTAGTGAGCTACCTGTAGCATGGTTGCCCTCACTGCTGCTCAACAGGTGGGCGAGTTGGAGGGCAGGGAGTATGGTGGGAGACCTCAGGTATGGGACACTCACTGCTACTCTCTGGGATGGCAGGGGATGAGGTAGGCGGGGCAGGCCTGGGTTGGGGGGGAAGGAGAGGTTGTACCACAGTCCCTGGGTAGGTGAGGCAGCATGGGTGAGGGAGGTTCATACCACTAATCATCAGGAGGGCAATGGGAGGCGAGCATGCTCTTCTGGTCACTGGCATGAGTGCTGGGGCACCCGCTGTTGGCTGTAGCCTGCAGTTGGGACCTGGCCCCTACTAGATGAGAGGAGGAAGTTGTTGTCCAGAGTCCACTTGGGTGGGGAACTTCCTGCTGACAATCTTTCAATCTATTATTCCATATGCACCACCCACCCTAATGTCAGGGATTGTCACTGGTGTGTAGCCCTTCCTCTGGATCCTGGCTCCCTCTCTGCTCTGTGGACTCTAGCATCCCTGGAGCTCTCACTCTCCTTCCTGTACTTTCCCTCCTTAGATCCAGTTGAAGTTCTTCTCACTTTGCTTCACTCTTGGTATGTCTACACAGTTTCTCTATCTTCTTTTGGGAATTCTGTGAGGTTGTCTTCCACTGTTCCTCACCTGAGATCACTGTTGGATTTGTCTCAAGATGGCCTTGCTGTGCCGAGCTGGCTTGCAGGGGAATACTGCTCCTTATTTCACCTCATTCACTGTTTTTATTCTGTTTCTCCTTCCAGTTGGTGTTCAGTCTAATTATTTATCCTTCTATTTGATGCTCATGGTTCCAGGATGGTCATCTGTATCTGTTCCACTTAGTTTCTAAGGTCTTTGCTGTAGGGGGATGTAATAGTGTGTCTAACTAAGCTGCCATCTTGGGCCGTCTCCCCAGACTCCACTTCTTCCAGGACAGATTTGCTCCTTCTTCTGGAAGTCAATAATTTATTTAATGTTTCTTGCCAACACCAAAATTGAAATGCATCAGTTCTTATTCAATTTTCCTTATTCATTGTCCAGCTTTCCCATACATAAGAGGTGATTGAAAATACTGTGGCTTGGTTTAGATGCACCTTAGTCCTCAAAGTGATATCTTTGGTTTTTGTTTTTTTTTTTTTGACATTATGTTTATCATGTTGTTTAACCCTCATGATTATCCATTTTCAGATTTTTCTGTCACCCTTAACAGAAGCTTAGTGTCCCCTAAGCAATAAATCTTCCTTTTCCATTCCCTCTAGCTTGCCCCTAGTGACCACTAATTAACTTTGATCTCTATGCACTTGGCTATTCTAGATATTATATATAATATATATCATATAATATTAGTCCTTTTCTGACTTATTTCTCTCAGAATAATGTTTTCAAGATTCATTCATGTTGTTAGCAAATATTAGTACTTAATTTCTTTTTGTGGCTGAATAATATTCCATTGTATTGAAGTATGTGATTTTGCTAATCTCTTCATCAGTTTGGTGGGCATTTGGGTTTTTTCTGCATTTTGGCTATTATGAATAGTGTATGATTTTCTTTTTCTTTTCCTGATTGTAAGGCCATTTATTTATTTATTTCTAAATGTTATTTTGTTGTTGTTGTTGAGTGCTTTTTAATAGCTTAAAGAGATCTTTTGCACCAGATTTGCCCAAAGCAATACGTCATTTTATTTCTTAACTGCTGCTTCCATGGGCATTGATTGTGGATCCAAGTAAAACGAAATCCTTGACAATTTCAATATTTCCTCTCTTTATCATGATGCTGCTTATTGGTACATTTTTGAGGATTTTTGTTTTCTCTATGTTGAAATGTAATTCATACTGAAGGCTGTAGACTTTGGTCTTCATCAATAAGTGCTTCAAATCCTCTTCACTTTCAACAAGCAAAGTTGTGTCGTCTGCACAGCGCAGGTTGTTAGTTAGTCTTCCTCCAGTCCTGATGCCACGTTCTTCATATCATCCAGCTTCTCGGATTATTTGATCAGCATATAGACTGAATGAGTATGGTAAATGATATAACCCTGATGCACATCTTTTCTGGTGATAAACAACGCTCCATGAATTGATGAAATACAAATTGAGATATTTCAACAAACAGATGTAATGCTGGAAGTGCTCACTCATCTATGCTAAGAAATTTAGAAGACACCTACATGGCCAACCAACTGGAAGAGACCCATATATGTGCCCATTCCAAAGAAAGGTGATACAATGGAATGCAGTAATTATTGAACAATATCATCAATATCACATGCAAGTAAAATTTTGCTGAAGATAATTCAAAAACAGTTGCAATAGCACATCAACAGAAAATTTCCAGAAATTCTACCTGGGATCAGAAGAGGATATGGAATGAGGGATATCAATGCTGATGTCAGATGGATCCTGGCTGAAAGCAGAGAATACCAGAGAGATGTTTACCTGTGTTTTATTGACTAGTCACAGGGATTCGTCTGTTTGGATCATAACAAATTATGAATAACACTGCAAAGAATGAGAGTTCAAGAACTCTTAATTGTGCTTATGTGGAAACTATACATAGATCAAGGGGTAGTCACTCAAATTGGTAAAATAAACATTATAAATTTGTTAAGATGAGTTGTATTGCTCTGAAGTAGATTTTTCAATATTTCCAGATGAAGCTTCCCTAGGTATGTCTTTCCTTTTTATCTACCTCAATCACTCGACAGTGTGATTAAAATCTGTCACAGATGTTGCCTAATTGGAATAGTGTCAGGAAGCACTTCACTTACAGTCTGGCATATTATAAGCACTAAATCAATACTAGCTATTTGTAAAACTGTTTTACAATTGGGGTTACTGTGTTTAATTTTCATGTGTCTGAGTATTTCAAAACTTGACTTTTGTACAAGTACATAAATTCACATAGAATCATGAGAAACAGAATAAAATGGATTAAAAGAATCAATAAATGTGTAATTTGTAGAGTCTATTGAAGGGGAAGATGAGAGTCACTTTTGTCTTTCCCTGAGAACTTGGTATTTTTCTAATATAAAAAAGCAGTAGCTTGTTCTACATAAAAGTGTTTCAACATCACATTATTATTTTCAAAGGTATCTAGGTAAACATACTGTGATTGTATACAGATGCCATCTAATGTTAACTTGACCTTTAAATCCTAATGAATTCAGTATAATCACCCTGTTCTCTATTTTGGTGAGAATCCCTTGAACTCCTGCAGTCTAGCTTCTTATGTTTACTTCTCCTTCTATGTTTTGGTTTTTGTTGAGTCCTTGATCTCCCTTACATTTCATTTGCTGTGGCTACTCTCTACTCCATGACTTCTGAGATAGAATATACAACGTTTGTCTACCTTTGTTCCTAGGTTCACTATTAGCACTAATTCATATGAATAATCACTGTTCTATAAGTGGCTTAAAAACAAGGTTTTGTCTTGTTCACTGATTTATCCCCCTGAAACAAAATTTGGGATATTGTAGAATTTCAAAGAATATTTGCTGAATGAAAGCAGAATAGGAAAGTTGTCACCATTTATTCAGTAGTTTTACATCCCACCTAATCCTTTTTTCTTCTCTTCACACTCTTCTCAACTTGCATTCTAGAAACAAGAAATTATGTATATACACACATATCTCACCTAATATCATCCTTAACCATTCACCACTCTAAAACCTGAAGGAACTTAAAGATAGTCACGCATAATGTAAACATATGTGTTTGTTATTTTCTTGGTTATCTGAGTTAGTATTCTATTTAGGGTGATAAATGGGACAGTAACTAAATTTAATTTTTTGAAATCCCTTAAAAGCAACAGATACATAAGGATATTGTACTTTTTATTATCCACAGGAAGCCATACATTCAGTAATCAAAAAGTAAGTTTGTCATTTAGATACTAATTGGGAGGAAAACAAGTTTTCGACCATTTGTGCCTATTCATTTTCTATGGTCTGGTTTCTTCAAGTAACTTATCTTTTTCCATCTGGGATGGAACACTGTTGTCATTCATGCTAGCACCTAGATTGTTTGTGTAAAGACACAGTAGGAGAGTAACCTTGCTTGGTCATGTAGACTTATGCCAAAATGAAACAAATAAATGCTCACAGGTAGTTCATCAAGGTGAAAATTAAGCTATCTTTCTAGACTACAAGATGAAGAATAAATAAAACAACCTGAAAATGAGGAAACAAAGGTGTTTGTGTATAAAGAAATAATGAGTGAGTTAGGAATACACTAAGAAAGTGTAATGAATGAATGTTTGAAAAGTTAAGATGTGTGCTTGTCTGCTTTCTTTATCATAACATCTTTACCTATCATAAAGTGCTACAATAAGATTTATCAGATATTTAGAACACAATATAAGAACCACACTCTGGATTATAAATTATAAATAAACCTTTATTCTAAGCTTCTTCTAAAGGTTGAGAAGTTATCTTACTTGAACTAAAATAAATTTGAAGTAAAATAAAAACTGTAACTATTCTTAACCCTTCCCCCATGATCAATTTATCAATCATCCAGAGTAGAAACTTTTCCTTATAACAAATCTGCATTACTTATTCATTTACGTGATTTAAGAAACAAAAATTCTGTGTCAAATTAGATTAACTCCATATAAGAGAATGCACACAATATGTATGGCTTAAAAACATGAAACTTTATTTCTTACATAAAAGATTTCTCAAGTTAAGCAGTCTAGGATGGCTCTTCAAAATTACCAGGGACATTGTTTCTATCCATCTTTCTGCTCTGACTACCTCAGAAAATGGCTTTTAGTCTCAAAATCTTTCTATAACCCTAGATAACTGCTAGAATTAATAATTAGGTCTGTATTTGAGGAATCAGAGAAGAGGGACAGTGAGAAGGGAAAGTAAAGGGAGGGTCTGTCTGCTTGAAGACTATAAATTCCACCCAACAAGGTTTGTTTTTCTCTCATTCTTCAGAATCAGTCATAGGGTCACATCTAGCAACAAGGAAGACTGAGAAGTATAGACTTTTAGCTGGAAACATTAAAGGTTATTACTATTTAAAAAGGGGGGAATGAAAGGATATTTCTTTAGGCAAATAAAGGTCTTTGCTAGTATCTTTAGTAAAGATACATTATATTAATATTGTCTAATTACATTTCCAATTAACATTATTTGTGATTTTTTTTTTTATTCTCAGTTAGTGTGGTACCATAGGATTATTCCTCAGAATCACTAGGTCTTACCTCTCAATAGATCATTGAATTAAGGAATAAATCATCATGGTTTAATCTCTACTCTGTCATAAGGTATTTCCGTAACCTTGGGAAGTGATTTAATGGAAATGGACTTTAATAATTCCATTTGCCTGAAATCTTAATGGTTTCTAAATTCAGTGTAACTATAACATAATTCTTACTGCCTCTTATATATTTCAAAATATACCACAATTTTGATTTTAGGTATTATCAATGTAAAATTAAACGACACATTTTTAGATACTGTATTCAACTGTAATACATTCTAAACAAAGTTTCGCTTTTTTCCTTAAATTTTCATGCCCTTATTCTGAAATCCAAAGTGAATTTCATTTATTCTCTTGATAAATGATCAGTAAATGTAGTCATTCATTCATTTTACAAATAATTATTTAGCATCTGCTCTGGGACTGCTAATGTTTTAACTGCTTAGAATATATGGTAAAAAAAAAAAAAAAAAAAGAAAGAAGATACATCCATGCCCTTTAATCGATTATAATCTGGTAGATACAAATAAAACAAAATAAAAATATATGGTCCTGAGGTCAAAGGTGTGGGTAAACTTATGATTAAAGGACTTGATCATGTTCAGTGGACTCCAGGGAACTTTTTTGAACTCATTTGAGGTGCCTATTAGCTACGCACATAGAGATGTATGAATCTGGAATTCAAGGGAGAGAGGTAGTTTGGAGATAGACCCTTGCAAGTCACCTGCATATTGATATTAAAAGCCATGAAACTGAATACAATCACCTATAAATTTAATATAAATATTGAAAAAGAGAGTTCCAAACAGCGCAAAATTTATAGCCATGCCATAAGGAAAATCCAGCGAAGAACACTAAAAACAAGTGGCCAGAGAGATAGGAGGAAAACAAAGTAAGTAACTGTCCTGGAAGCCAATGGAAAAGATGTTTCAAGTAGAGTAATGTAGTCATCTCTTTCAAATCCACTGCTGGAGAGTAAGATGAAGCCTGGGAAACAGCCACTAGATTTAGCAACATGGAGGGCCACAGGGATCTTGATAGGTGCAGTGGAGGGGAAAATCCTAAATGAAGTCCATTCAGCAGAGAATGGGAGGAAAGAACTTGAGCCCTTCACACAGAGACAACTCTATCAAGGAGTTTCACTGTGAACAGATTGATGCCATAAGCAGTACCTGGAATGGGACTGGGAAATTACATCCATGTTTGTTTGATTATTTGTTTTAAAACAGAAAATAGAATAGTATGTTATGCTGATGATAATGGTACAGAAGAGAGAAAAAATACTGATACAGTCAAGAAAAGGGACAAATAATGGATCAATGGTCATGTGCAGGCTATAAGAAGTGAGGTTTAGTGTGCAAGTTGAAGAAATGACTCTTTACTGGAATACAGATGACTGATAATTGCTGTGTTTTGACATAGATACTGGGATTAAATAGAGAGAGGTATCAAGAATGACACATTGCTTCCATATATAACAGGATAAAACTGGTGTCCTTTACCAAGACATGAAACACTAATGAGGTCCAGTTTTATTTTGAAAGTATTGAGTTTGAGCTGTCTTTGAAACATCCAACTAAAGATACCTTGTATTTAGATACGTAAGAATAGGTCTCAAAAGTAAATATGATCTAGAGATAGAGATGTATTAGTTGTCTGTAAAATGATCATTAAAGATAGAACACCAGTTGGCTACTCTTAGAAATCAATATGAAGTAAATGATAAGAAGGCTTAAGTAGCAGCCTTACTGGATTCATACAGTATACATATCCCTTTTGGAATTTTTTCTCTAGTAATGTCAAAAAAACAAATTGTGTTATTTCCTTTTAACAACTAAATTTTATATTTATATTTTATTTTATGTTTACTACAATTGTATTCACTTGTTTGATTAATTTCATTAATTTCTCTATGCTGTATTTGAAGTTTTCTAAGAAAAATATATTCTCAAACTTTTAGTAAATGTCTCTATATTTCTATGTTATCTTTACTGTGTCTGAAATGGACTGTTTTAAAAAAATCTATTGAAATAATAAGATATTGTCAATATATATCAAATTCTTAATTCACTCTGCAGATTTTTCGGCTATCCTTATTTATTAAGAATAATCTCCTTATTTTTTGCAAAAATTATTTGCTATAGAACATGCCTTTCAGTTGCCCCCACTGAATACAATATTTTAATTTCAGCCACTTTTCTGTCTTCAACTATCATCTCACTGGTAACTATATTAAATCTCTCCAGCTGTGTGACCGAAAAAAAATTAACCTTTTTTTGTTAGTTTGAGAAGGAGGAAAGTTTCAATACACAGGGGAATACTATCCAAATCCAGTGAAGCCAGTCATTATCTACAAATAATAGAGAGAAACTTCTCTAAATAACATTTCCATTTAATATTTTCCCATGTGGAATTTCTTCCAAATTCCACTATCTGTGAAAACTTATAAAGAAATTTTTACTGAATAAAATAAAGCATTCAGGAATTTCTAAAAGATTTGTCCTTTGGCTGTAATATATAGTAATGCATTAGACCTTAGCTATAAGCCTTTCAGGAACATATTAGTTTGAAATTCTATTCCCTGTCTGAGAAATGCAAGATATTAAAAATGTATTCTTAGATTGCTCTTTGATACAGGCCTTATATACAGAGGAAACAATACTTCAGGAAAATTTCTACCCTACGCTGATATATACATTAAATAAAAGCATATTTGAAAAATGTTACAAAGTAAAAAGAGAAAGCTCCACATACACTGTTAACCAAGAGTAGGTCTGATCAGTGATTCACACTGGCCCAAGTGGACTGATGGTATATACTTGGTTCTGAACATAATATTCATAAGTTAAGGCAATTTAAGTTTTCTCAGAAAGACCAAAAATATACTCTGTTTATATATATTTGTATATAAAATATACACATATTTTATATATGTGACAAATTAATTTCATTAGACATTCCTTTGAATAACTATAATTCCTTTGAATAACTGTAATATTTAACAAAATTGCAATGTAAACATTTATTAACTATCTATGTTGTTGTTGTTGTTAGGTGCCGTCGAGTTGGTTTTGACTCATAGCGACCCTATGTACAACAGAATGAAACACTGCTTGGTCCTGCACCATCCTCACAATCTTTGTTATGCTTCAGCCCATTGTTGCAGCCACTGTGTCAATCCATTTTGTTGAGGATCTTCCTCGTTTTCACTGGTCCTCTACTTTACCAAGCGTGTGTGCTTCTCCAGGGACTGATCCCTCCTGATAACATGCCCAAAGTACGTGAGACATAGCCTCGCCGACCTTGCTTCTAAGGAACATTCTGGTTGTACTTCTTCCAAGACAGATTTGTTCCTTCTTTTGGTAGTCCATGGTGTATTCAATATTCTTTACCAACATCATAATTCAAACGTGTCAATTCTTCTTCGGTCTTCCTTATTCATTGTCCAGCTTTCGCATGCATATGAGGTGATTCAAAACACCCTGGCTTGGGTCAGGTGCACCTTAGTCTTCACCCTGCTGGTATTTCAATACCGGTGGCATAGCTTCCAGCATCACAACAACACGCAAGCCCCCACAATACTACAAACTGACAGACTTGTGGTGTATCTACAGTCTACCTGCAATGTATCTATCTATCTATCTAATCTATCTCTGTCTCTTTATCTACTTATCTATCTGAAGAGAATAGTTAGAACTTAGTCTCAAAGTGTGAGTAAAAGTGCTAGCACTGTAATATCTCAATAATCATAAGAATATTTAAGATACAGGCTGATTATGGAAACTAGAATCACCACTATCAGAGATCAAATTATCAGAGGCCCTTTCACTAAGAGTCACACTATTACATGTCAAAATTTTAATTCAGATTGGATAAATACTTGTGGAGCAATATTAACTTCAAAGCTATTTTTAAAAGAGGGAAAGGATTGACCGTGTAAATTTGGTTATTTAAATAATGTTGATATTGCCTCTATAAGACTGACAGGCTTTGGACCACACCCCTGTGAGGGAAAAACATGTTATAATACTAAAATATGTTATGTGAGACCAAAGGAGCTCTGCAATGCTGACTACAGACATAGTCAAAGTCTATAGCAACAATCTTTAGCTGCTCTTTCCCTTGGAAGCAGACAAAAAAAGTAGCTACTATACATTGACTATTGTGCCTATCTCTTTTCTTCCTCCCGTCACCTAACGACAACAATAACAACCATTGTACATGGGATCACCATAAGTCAATGGCTCCCTAGACAAAAGTGAACAACAACAGTAATAATATAACTAGACACCTGTGACTTTCTCCATGTGACTTTGCAGTGCTTCCTGCTAGAAAAAATTTGGGCTTGGCCATGTGATGCTTTAACTAATGGAATATAGCTGCACAGTTCTAGCAGAGACTTTAAAATATATGGCAAATTTTTGACAGCTCTATTGAGCTGTCTATGAGAATAACATGTTTCATTAAGCCACTTCTCCTTTAGTCCAGGATCCAGAATGAAGATGGTGGAGCTAAACTGGATGCAACTAGTGAGGAGTCCAATCTAGTTCAGCTGAACCTTACAAAGATCAGCCAAACTAAAACTGATTAGGTCTTAACTCATGAGTATAAACTAAAGATATTTTTAAGTGCTGAGATTTTGAGAATGTTTATTAAGCATCCCCGTTAAGAAAAAAAAGTATATAAATAAATGTATGTATATATATAGATATATATATATATCTATATATATATATAAAATAACCAAAACCAAACCAAATCTGGTGCTGTTGAGTCAATTCCGACTCATAGTGACCCTATAGGACAGAGAAGAACTGCCCCATAGAGTTTCCAAGGAGTGTCTGGTGGATTTGAACTGCCAACCTTTTGGTTAGCAATTGTAGCTCACCGTAGCTCTTAACTAGTGCACCACCAGGGCTCCCAATATATAATACATACATACATGTATGTCTATATATGTATGTATACATATATATATTTTGTTGTTGTTGCTGCTGTTGAGTCAACTCTGTCTCATGGCAACCTCATGTACAATAGAACAAACTGTTACCTGATCCTGTGTCATCTTCACAAATGCCAGCATGTTGGAGTTCATTGTTGTGGCTATTGTGCTAATCTATCTCACTGATGGTCTCCCACCCCCTCAATGGCCCTGTACTTCAAACATGATATTCTCCTCTAGCGATTGATCCCTCCCGATGGCAAGTCCAGTCAAGAGAGTTGGAAAATATTCTGTAGATATCCATAAAGTTTTCATTTGCTAATATTTGGAAGTAGATCCCCAGGCATTTCTTCCTAGTTTATCTTTGTCTGGAAGCTCCTGCATGGGTAACTCTGCTGGTATTTGAAATACCAGTGGCATACCTTCAAACATTATAGCAACACGAAAAGCCACCACAGTATGAAAAACTGACAAACAGGTGGTAGATATAAAAGGACACACATACATAACTAACTTTGAGACTTTTCTCCAAGTGTTCAATTTCAATCAGTTTCTTAATTGTCTGGTGACAGGGTGGGAAAAGAAGCAACTTCATGTACTACAAAAAGCAATTGATTGTAGCAAGTTGTTGATGGGCAATCATACATATGACCAACAGAATAAACTTTGAATATGAACCACCCTCTCTGAAATGTAATAATTGAAAATAGTAATTATTAAAACTTAATGAAAAACAGCAATCATCATTTAAATAAATGAAGTTTATTCTGTAACTTCACTGCTTCAGAATTATATAGCAGTGATTTATTTACTATTTCTACAAAAGAAATGATGGCAATTACTTGCGGGGGCCTTTTTTTTTTTTCTTCTTCTTCTCACTTTCTGGCTTGGGGTTAGGATTTGAGTATGAGTATGGATCCCATAAATACCTAATTATTGACGTGCATTTAAAAATAATGGATCTTAAACTACCTTGAAAATCAGTACTTTGAAGAAACTCTTCTTAATGATTCCATTCCTTCTTGTGGAATCAAAACGTGTTAGTGTTGAACTTTTAAAAATGTACCTTAATACCTGATACCACTTTTAGATGAATTAACTGCTTGTTATCAATACTACTTGGTACATGTTACTAATATCAGCAAGATAGCAATTTTCTATATGCAGAAGGCACCATTTTATTTTCATACATAAGCAATATCATCAATGAACAGCTGACTCAAATATATTTTTTGGTTTTTGCTTATTGATAGCAGAAGATGCATTATGGATTAAAAATATAATTGTTTTGGGTAGGTG
The DNA here is from genome assembly GCA_030035585.1 of Dugong dugon. Lineage (NCBI taxonomy): Eukaryota > Metazoa > Chordata > Mammalia > Sirenia > Dugongidae > Dugong > Dugong dugon. The sequence goes on along the minus strand of CM057460.1, from coordinate 33,320,695 downwards.
AATTTTATTATTTATTTAGAATATAGTACAAAACACCATAAAGTCAATTCAGGATTCAAATAATATAATCAGTTTATCCAGATGTGTTTACTAAAAGGATAATGAATACATTAGGTAATCACTTTCTTTAAAAACTAAAATCCTAGTACCGTTGCAACTATCCTTTTTGACATAAATGTTTGTGGCCTCAGCTGATAGTATCTTGGAGATGACTCACAGTTGTTTACTAAGAAGCATCATTGCTCTACTCTTGAGCATTTCCTTGGCCTAGGTTTCACAACCATCATAAGTGGTATGAATTTTAACTATATTTTATGAATTTTAACTATATTCCTAGAAGTCATTATCGATTTTCTGATATGCAGTATCTCTTTCTCCACATTCTGTCACTCCTTTATTCAAACTTTTTAATGAGGAAGTCGGAAACCTTCAACATATATATTTTTAAATATAAACCATGTTGAATTTGTTTTTCAGAGATGAACACCAAAACCAGTTGTCCTGTTTCCATACATTCTGCCCACCTCCCCATAAGTACAAGAAAACAAAACAGTTTTTAGTTTAGATTGACAATATTTGTGAATATTCATAGAGAACTTTATTTTTTATTATGTTGCTATTGCTGTTAGGTGCTGAGGAGATAGTAGGTGCCACGGAGTTGATTTCAACTTACAGCAATTCCATGTGACATAGTAGAACTGCCCCATAGGGGCAGAAGATTCTATGTGTATTCAGACACTTCAGGAGGTAGCATATGAACAGGAACCAATGGTACTGAAGGAAGAAGTCCAAGCTTCACTGAAGGCACTGGCAAAAAACAAGGCTCCAGGAATTGAGGGAATATCAATTGAGATGTTTCAACAAGGGCTGTAGAACTGGAAGTGCTCACTCTATGCCAAGAAATTTGGAAGACAGCTACCTGGCCAACCCACTGGAAAAGATCCATATTTACGCCTATCACAAGAAAGGTGATCCAACTGAATGGAGAAATTATCAAACAATATCATTACTATCACATGTAAGTAAAAGTTTGCTGAAGATCACTCAAACGCAGCTGTAACAGTATATTGTCAAGGAACTGCCAGAAATCCAAGCTGAGGGATATCATTGCTGATGTCACAGGGATCCTGGGTGAAAGAAGAGAATACCAGAAAGATGTACATGTGTTTTTTGACTATCCACAACAAATTATAGATAACATTGTGAAAAATGGGAATTCTAGAACACTTAATTGTGCTCATGAGAAACCTGGGCGTAGCTCAAGAGGCAGTCATTTGAAGAAAACAAGGGGATACTGCGTGGTTTAAAGTCAGGAAAGGTGTGTGTCAGGGCTGTATTCTTTCACCATACCTATTCAACCTGCCCACTGAGCAATTAATCTGAGAACCTGGACTATATAAAGAAAAATGAGGCATCAAGATTGGAGGAAGACATTAACAACCTGTGTTCTGCTGATGACACAAACTTGCTCGGTGACAGTGAAGAGGATTTGCAGCACTTACTGATGAAGATGAAAGACCAGAGCCTTCAGTATGGATTACACCTCAACATAAAGAAAAAAATCCTCACAACTGGACCAATAAGCAACATTATGATAAATGGAGAATAGATTGAAGTTGTCAAGGATTTCATTTTACATGGATCCATAATAAACACCCATGGAAGGAGCAGTCAAGAAATCAAAAGACACATTGCACTGGGCAAAGCTGCTGCAAAAGACCTCTTTAAAGTGTTGAAAAGCAAAGACGTCACTTTGAAGACTAAGGTGCACCTGACCCAATCCTTGGTGTTTTCAATCACCTCATATGCATATGAAGGCTGGACAATGAATAAGGAAGACTAAAGAAGAATTGACACCTTTAAACTGTGATGTTGGCAGAGAATATTGAACATACCATGGACTGCTAAAAGAATGAAAAAATTTGTCTTGGAAGAAGTGCAACCAGAATGCTCCTTAGAAGCAAGGATGGCAAGACTATGTCTCACATACTTTGGATATTTTCACATACTTTGGATATTTTATCAGAAGGAATCAGTCCCTGGAGAAGGACATCATACTTGGTAAAGTAAAGGGTCAGAAAAAAAGAGGAAGACCCTCAACGAGACGGATTAACACAGTGGCTGCAACAATAAGCTCAAGCATAACAAAGACTGCGAGGCTGGCACAGGACCAGGCAGTGGGTTGTTCTGTTGTACATGGGGTCATTGTGAGTCGGAACCGACTTTATGGCACCTAACAACAACAACATATAGTATAACTTGAAAGAAGGATAGTCAGAATGCTCCTTAGAAGCAAGGATGGTGAGACTTTGTCTCATGTACTTTTGACATGTTATCGGGAGGGACCAGTCCCTGCAGAAGGACATCATGCTCTGTAAAGTAGAGGGTCAGAGAAAAAGAGGAAGACCCTCCATGAGATAAATTGACACAGTGGCTGCAACAAAAGACTCAAGCATAACAGTGATTCTGAGGATGGTGAAGATATGGACACTGTTCCATTCTGTTATACGTATAGGGTTGCTATACGTCAGAACCGATGCAACAGCACCTAACAACAACTTATCCACCATTTTCATTTTTGAAACATCAAGTACACAAAATAAAATTTAAAATGTATTAAGCTATATATTGGTGTTTGCATTTTTCCTGGCAACCTAAATATTCCATAATGTTATGTAATGAAATATATGTTATTGAAATGTACATGAGATTTTATTTGCATTGACTCAAAATGCCTCACTATCTACAGGCAAAATTCAATTTAGTGTTACACAATGAACAGTTTCTATTAGTTGAATTTTGTTGTTGTTTGGTGCTGTCAAGTCGGTTCCATCTCATAGCTACCCTATGTACAACAGAATGAAACACTGTCTGGTCATGTGTCATTCTCACAATCATTGTTATGCTTGAGTCCTTTGTTGCAGCCACTGTGTCAATCCATCTCATTGAGGGTCTTCCTCTTTTTTGCTGACCCTCTACTTTACCAAGCATTATGTCCTTCTCCAGGGGCTGGTCTCTCCTGATAACATGTCCAAAATATGGGAGATGAAGTCTCTCTATCCTTGCTTCTAATGAGCATTCTGGCTATACTTGTTCTAAAAGAGATTTGTTTGTTCTCCTGGCAGTCCACGATATATTCAATATTTTTCTCCAACAACATAATTCAAAGACAGCAATTCTTCTTCAGTCTTTCTTATTCTTTGTCAAGTTTTCACATGAATATTTGGCATAAATAAAAACACCATGGCTTTGGTCAGGTGCACCTTAGTCCTTAAAGTGATATCTTTGCTTTTTAACACTTTTAAGGAATCCTTTGCAGCAGATTTGCCCAATGCAATGCATCTTTTGATTTCTTGACTGCTGCTTCTATGGGTGTTGATTGTGGATCCAAGTAAAATTAAATCCTTGACAATTTCAATATTTTATACCTTTAATATTTTCTGTTTTTCATGATGCTGCTTATTGATTCAGTAGAATTTTATAAAGGTTCATCTTTAACCTGTAAAGCTAGTATTTAAAATTTAAATAAACATATGCCACTTAGAAAATTTCTGTGCATAGAAATTACATAGTCATGTGGATAATTAAAGAATATTATTTATAATTGATACATAGACTTCTGGCCTCCTAAAGTGTGAAAGAATAAATTTCCCTTTGTTAAAGTTATCCACTTGTGGTATTTCTATTATAGCAGCACTAGACAACTAAGATAGGATTAGGTACCAGGAAATAGGAGTGCTGCTCTAACAGATACCTAAAGCGTGAAAACAATTTTGAAACTGTGAATGACTAGACACTGGAAGAGTTTTAAAGTGCCTAGTAGTAAAAGCCTACCTAGATTGCCTGGAAAAGACTGTTGGTGGGATTATGGATATCAAAGACAATTTTGTTGAGGACTCAGAAGGAAGTGAGGAGGACAGCTGTAATATCAGAGATGACACAGATGGTGAGAAAGAGCAGCATGGAAAAGCAACAGCAGAAAAATGGCAGCAGTGGAGAAACGGCAGCAGCAGCAGCACCAGGAGGCCAGTTCGCGACAGCACTAGAGCCAACCCAAGGAGCTAGAGAGCTGAATGCCTTTGTGCAAGGGGCTTCCTGGAGGAGTAAGGTGCCTCCAGGCACTTATCAGTGGAACTAGGCTTGCTGACCCATGGAGCAAGAGAGCTGAATGCCTTCCAGCTGAGGTTTACTGGTGGAGTGGGGTACCTCCAGGCACTTATCAGTAGAACTAAAGAGTTTTGGAACACTTGCCTGAGAAGGGCAGACTCCAGGCTGGCCTGATGGGCCAAGAGGCTAAGGAACTGAGGAACAGAAGCTGAAGAGACAAGGAACACATGAAGCAGAGCTGCCTTAGCCTCAAATTGTAGGGCCATGACCTCTGGGGACCCAAAGGGTGGAATTATGGCATCTGGGGTTTCAAAGGTTGCGGCCACAGCCGCCTAGGTTTTGAAGAGTCAGACCTTCACCAACTTGGTTCCAGAGTATGGGGCTGCCACTCATAATACAAATGGGATGGGGCCAGATCCTTTGCTCAAAGCTGAGGGACCAGGGCTGCCATTCCGAAACGGCAGAAGAATGGGGCCTGCCGAGGCTGAAGGGTTTGTGTCGCCACTCAGATGGACTAGGAGAATGGGGCTGCCCAAATGCGAGGGAGCAGAGTTGTCATTCCAGTGGGCCTAGAAGGCAGATCTGAAGCCCAGGGCCAAGGAACCTCCACCCAGAATCTGCAGTCTTCAGGGCAGGGTCATTGCCTAAATGTTCTCAGAGAAGAGAGGATTATTTTCAAACCTTGAGAGCTAATGTAATGGGTTCTGCTGACTTGCATGTTGTCTGTTATTCCTTCTTTCTCTCCAATTTCTTCTATTTGTAATGGAAATGTCTATTTTGTGACTATTCCATCATTGTAATTTGGAAGCAGATAACTTATATTCTAGATTTCACAGATGAAGAGGAATTTTTAATTTTGGACTTGGAAATGAAGTAAGACTTTTGCTATGATATGATGGGGTGAATGTGTTTTACTTGTGACCAGGACATGAATTTTTGGGAGCTAAAGGATGGAATGTTATGGATTCAACTATGTCCTCCAAAACATGTGTGAACTTGGCTAGGATATGATGCCCAGTATTGTGTGGTTGTCCACTATCTTGTCATCTGATGTGATTTTCTTGTGTGTTGTAAATCTTATCTCTATGATGTTAATGAGGCAGGATTAGAGGCAATTATGTTAATGAGGCAGGACTCAATCAACAAGATTAGGTTGTATCTTGAGTCAATCTCTTTTGAGCTATAAACAAGAGAAGCAAGCAAAGAGACAAGAGGACCTCATACCACCAAGAATGAAGGACCAGAAGGGGAGCACATTCTCTGAACCCTCTGAGAAGCTCCTAGACCAGGGGAATATTGATGACAAGGAGCTTCCCCCAGAGCCAACAGAGAGAGAAAGCCTTTCCCTGGAGCTGGCACCCTGAATTTTGACATTTAGCCTACTTTACTATAAGGCAATAAACTTCTCTTTGTTAAAACCATCCACCTGTGGTATTTCTGTTATAGCAGCACTAGATAACTAAGACTGAATTTGGTACCGAGAGTGGGGTGCCTCTGGGAACTTATCGGTAGAGCTACGCTTGCTGACCCACGAAGCGAGAGAGCTGAGTGCCTCTGTGCACGAGGCTTTCTGGTGGAGTGGGGTGCCTCCGGGCACTTACCAGTGCAGCTACAGAGCTTTGGAACACTTGCCCCAGCAGGGCAGATGCAGGCATGAGGCCTAAGGGCCAAGAGGCCACAGGAAATAGAAGCAGAAGCTGAAGAGACTAGGGACACAAGAAGCTGAGCTGCCTCAGTCTCAAAAGGTATGGCCATGACCTCAGGGGTTTCAAAGGGTGCAGCCATAGCCTCTGGTGCTTCCAAGGGTGGAGTCACCTCTCAGATGGACCAAGAGAATTGTGCTCCTAAAGCCAAGGGAGCAGAGTTTCTGTCCCAATGGGCCTAGAAAGCGGAGCTGAGACCCAGGGCAGAGGGGCCTCCACTGAGAATCCAGAGACTGAGGCCAATGCTTAGAGTCTGGAGGGCAGGGCTATGGTGTAAATTGTCTCAGAAAACAGAAGAATATTTTCAAAGCCTTGAAGGCTAATGTAATATGTTCTGCTGACTTGCTTGGTGCCTGTTATCGCTTCTTTGCCTCTAGTTTCTCCCGTTTGTAATGGAAATGTCTAGCTTGTGCCTGTTCTGACACTGTACCTTTGGAAGCAAATAACTTGTATTCTAGATTTCACAGATGAAGAGGAATTTTTGGATTTTGGACTTGGAGTTAAGACTTTTGCTATGATATGATGGGGTGAATATGTTTTCCATGTTGCAATGATGTGATTTTTTGGGGGGCCAAAGTGTGGGATGTTGTGGTTTGAATTATGACCCCCCAAAAATGTGTGTATCAGTTTGGCTGGGCCATGATTCCCGCTACTGTGTGATTTTCCTATATGTTGTAAATCCTACCTCTATGATGTTAATGAGGGAGGATGCATGGCAGTTGTGTTAGTAAGGCAGGACTGGATCTACAAAACTTGATTGTGTCCTGAGGCAATCTCTTGAGATTTAAAAGAGAGAAGTGAGCAGAGAGACGGGGGGACCTCATATCATAAAGAAAGCAGTGCCGAGCAGAGTGCATCCTTTTGACCCGGGTCCCTGTGCAGAGAAGCTCCTAGTCCAGCGGAACACTGATGAGAAGGCCAAGAGAGAGAAAGCCTTCCCCTGGAGCTGACACCCTGAATTTGGACTTTTAGCTTACTTTACTGAAAGGAAACAAACTTCTCTTTGTTAAAACCATCCACCTGTGGTATTTCTGTTATAGCAGCACTAGATAACTAAGACATTTATTATCTATTTAGCATTTCCATCCCCCACCCCTCCCATCCCTCAAAATCAACAAAGACTGTTTCTTTTTGTGTGTAAACCTTTTCATGAGTTTTTCACTAGTGGTCTCATACAGTATTTGTCCTTTTGTGATTGACTTATTTCACTCAATATAAAGTCCTCCAGTTCATGTTATGAGATGCTTCACAGATTCATCGTTGTTCTTTATCATTGCATAATATTCCACTGTGTGTGTGTATCATAGTTTGTTTATCCATTCATCTGTTGATGGGCACCTAGGTTGTTTCCATATTTTTGTTATTGTGAACAATGCTGCAATGAACATGCATGTGCATATGTCTATTTGTGTGACGGCTCTTATTTCTCTAGGATATATTCCTAGGAGTGGGATTGCAGGATTGTATGCAATTTCTATTTCTAGTTTACTAAGGAAGTGCCATATCATTTTCCAAAATGGTTGTATCATTTTGCATTCCCACCAGCACTGCATAAGTGTTCCGAACTCCTCACAGCCTCTCCAACATTTGTTATTTTCACTTTTTTTGATTCGTGCCAGTAATGCCGGGGTGAGATGGTATCTCATTGTAGTTTTAATTTTCATTTCTCTAATGGCTAGTGACGTGAGCATTTCTTCATGTGTCTGTTGGCTGCTTGAATGTTTCCTTTGGTGAAGTGTCTGTTCATTTCCTTTGCCCATTTTCTAATTGGATTATTTGTCTTTCTGTTGTAGAGGTGTTGGATTTTCTTATAAATTTTAGAAATTACACCTTTGTCTGACTCGTAATGTCCAAAAATTTTTCCCCAGTCTGTGGGTTATCTTTTTACTCTTTTGTTGAAGTCTTTTGATATGCATAAGTGTTAAATTTTTAGAAGATCCCAGTTATATAGCTTATCTTCTGGAGTTTGTGTGCTTTTGCTTTTGGTTATGGTTTGTATCCTGTTAATGCCATGCATTAGGGCCTCTAGCATTGATCTAATTTTTTTATGAGCTTTATTGTTTTTGGCTTTATATTTAGATGTTTGATCAATTTTGAATTAGTTTTTGTATATGGTGTGAGGTATGGGTCCTGTTTCATTTTTTTGCAGATGGACATCCAGTTTTGCTGACACCATTTGATAAAAAGACAGTCTGTTCCCCATTTGATAGATTTGGGGCCCATTTTGAAAATCAGGTGACTGTAGGTGGATGGATTTACATCTAGGTTCTCAATTCTGTTCCATTGGTCAATGTATCTGTCACTGTACCAGTACCAGGCTGTTTTGACTACAATAGCTGTATAGTAGGTTCTGAGGTCAGGTAGTGTGTGTCCTCCAACTTTATTCTTCTTCTTCAATAGCTCTTTACTGATCTGGGGCTCCTTTTCTTCCCATATAAAGTTAATGATTAGTTTTTCCATCTCTTTGAAGAATGTTGTTGATATTTGGATTGAGATTGCATTGTATTTGTAAATTGCATTGGGTAGAATTGTCATTTTCATAGTGTTGAATCTACCTATCCATGAGCATGGTATGTTTTTCCATTTATGTAGATCCCTTTGGGTTTCTTGCAGTAGTGTTTTGTAGTTTTCTTTCTATAGATCTTTTACATCCCTGGTTAGATTTATTCCTAAGTATTTAATCTTTTTAGGGGCTATTGTAAATGGTATTGTTTTCCTGATTTCCTTTTCATCGTTCTCTTTACTGGTGTCTAGGAATCCAACTGATTTTTGTATGTTTATCTTGTATCCTGCCACTCTGCTGAATCTTTCTATTTGTTTCAGTAGTTTACTTGTCAAGTCTTTAGAGTTTTCTATGTATAGTATCATATCATCTGCAAACAAGGACAGTTTAACTTCTTCATTGCTAATCTGGATACCCTTTATTTCTTTTTCTTGCCTTATTGCTCTAGCTAGGAGTTCCAGCACAATGTTAAATAAGAGTAGTGATAAATGGAATCTTGTCTTGTTCCTGTTCTTAAGGGGAATCTTTTCAGCCTCTCTTCATTGGTTTTGTATCGATGCCCTTTATTATGTTGAGAAATTTCCCTTCTATACCTATTTCATTGAGAGTTTTTATCAGGAATGGGTGTTGGACTTTGTCAAATGCCTTTTCTATATCAATTGAGATGATCATGCAATTCTTTTTTTTCCTTTTATTTATGTGGTGGATTACACTGATTGATTTTCTAATGTTGAACCACCATTGCATACCTGGTATGAATCCTATTTGGTTGTGGTGTATTATTTTTTTGATATGATGCTGAATTCTATTGGCTAGAATTTTGTTGGGAGTTTTTGCATATATATTCATGAGAGATATTGGTCTGTAATTTTCTCTTTTTTTGTGGCTTCTTTGCCTGGTTTTTGTATGAGGGTTATGCTGGCTTCATAGAATGAATTCGGAAGTGTCGCTTCCTTTTCTATGTCCTGAAGTAGTTTGAGTAGTACTGCTACAAGCTCTTTTGTGAATGTTTGGTAGAATTCTCCAGGAAGATATCTGGGCCGGGGTTTTTTGTTTTTGTTGTTGTTGAGAGTTTTCTTTATTACCTTTTCAATCTGCTCTTTTGTTATGGGTCTGTTCAGATTTTCAACATCACTTTGTGGTAGTTTAGGTAGATAGTGTTTTTCTAGAAATTCATCCCTTTTCTCTAGTTTTACAAATTTGTTGGATTATGGTTTTTCATAATACTCTGTTATGATCCTTTTTATTTCAGTTAAATCTGTTGTTATGTCCCCCATTTCACTTCTTATTTGGGTTATTTACATCCTCTCCTGTTTTTTCTTTTGTCAGTCTGGCCAGTGGTTAGTTGATTTTGTTGATCCTTTCAAAGAATAAACTTTTGGTTTTGTTGATTCTTTCTATTGTTTTTCTGTTCTCTATTTCACTTATTTCTGCTCCGATCTTTATTGTTTCCTTTCTTCTTGTGGCTGTGTGCTTTTTTTTCTGTTCTCTTTCTATTTGTTTGAGTTGTGTAGTTAATGTTTTGATTTTGTCCTTTTCTTCTTTTTTCATGTGTGCATCTATTGCTATAAATTGTTCTCTGAGGACTGCCTTTGCTGTGTCTCAAAAGTTTTGGTATGCTGTGTTTTCATTCTCATTTGATCCCAGGAATTTTTTGCTTCCATCTCTGATTTCTTCTGTTACCCAGTGGTTTGTAAGCAAGGTGTTATTCAGTTTCCATGTAATTGAGTTTTTCATTGTCTTCCTGTTGTTAATTTATACCTTGATGATGTTGTGGTCAGAGAAGACACTTTATGTTGTCTCATCATTTTGGAGTTTGTTGAGGTTTGTTCTGTGGCCTAAGATGTGGTCAATTCTGGAGAACGTTCCATGTGCATTGGAAAAGAATGTTTACTTTGCAGCTGTCGGATGGAGGGTAGTATATATGTCTAATAGGTCAAGTTGGCAGATTTTACCCTTTAGGTTTCTGTATTTTTGTTGGGTTTCTTTCTAGATGTTCTGTCTTTCACAGAGAATAGTGTGTTGAAGTCTCCTACTATCATTGTGCAACTATCAATTTGTCTTTTTAGAGCTGTTTGAATTCGTTTTATGTATTTTGGAGTGCTGTCATTGGGTGCATAGATGTTTATTATGGTTATGTCTTCATGTTGGATCATCCCCTTAATCATTATATAGTGTCTTTCTTTGTCTTTTAAGGTAGATTTTGTTTTAAAGTCTATTTTATCTGAGATTAGAATTGCCACTCCTGCTCTTTTTCGGTAGTTGTTAGCTTGATATATATTTTTCCAACCTATAACTTTTAATAAATTCACATCTTTGTTTCTAAGGTGTGTCTCTTGTAGACAGAATATTGATGGATCCTGTTTTTTATCCATTCTGTCATTCTCCATCTCTTTATGGGTGCATTAAGACATTTACGTTCAGTGTAATTATTGTTATGTGTGAGTTTAATGCTGTCATTTTGCAGCTTTTTTTTTTTTTTTTTTTGTGGTGCTGACTTCCTTTTGTTTGTGGATTTTTTTTCATTTCTTTTGTTTTTGTAGGTTTTGTTTTTACTGAGACTTTATGTTTTTCTTCTTTATTTTGATAAGTAGGTTTGTTAATTTTCTTTGTTGTTACCTTGAAATTTACCCTCATCTTCCTAGGTTTTAACCAGTCTATTACTACTTGGTATCACCTTGTCTTCCTCTCCTTTAGAAGGTTCTATACCTACACCATTTATTCCCTCTTTTATTGTCCTGATGTTGTTGTCATTTACAGATTAACCTCTCTGGTTCCCTGTTATATTTCTTTTGGTTTGGATAATCCTTGAGAGTTCATTTCATAGGTTGGTACCTCTCTGGTATGATCATGTGTCCTAGATTCAGGCCGTGGTCTGATGTTGTTTGTTCTCAGATCTAAGGACTCCCTTTAATAATTTTTGTAAGTTTGGTTTGGTTTTTACCTAGTCCTTTAATTTCTGTTTATCTGGAAATGTCCTAATCTTACCATCATATTTGAACGAGAGTTTTGCAGGATATATTATTGTTGGCTGGCAATTTTTTTTTTTCAAGGTTTTATCTGCGTCTTCTCATTGCCTTCTCACCTGCACGGTCTCAGCCAAATAATCCAAGCTTAGTATGTTTCTCTTCTGTATGTGACTTTTTGTTTTTCTCTAACCACTCTCAAGATTCTTTGTCGTCCGTTTTAGAGAGTGTGATTATGATGTACGTTGGTGATTTTCTTTTGAGGTCCATCCTATATGGGCTTCTCTGAGCTTCTTGGATGGTCAGCTTTTCATCTGTCATGATATTGGGGAAGTTTTCTGTCAGCAGTTCTTCAATGATCATGTCTTTGTTTTCTGTTTGTTCCCCTTGTTCGGGAATTCTGATCATTCGTAAAGCTTTGCTTTTAATTTTATCCCACATAATTCTCAGGGAATCTTCATTTTTTTGTTCCTTTTTTTCTGATTTTTCCTCAGAGTTGTATCCAAGTGTTCATCTTTAATTTCGCTGATCTTGTCTTCCATCAATTTAAATCTGCTACTCAGCCCTTCTATGACATTGTCCATTTCTGAAATCTTGTTGTTTATCTTTTGGATTTATAATAGTTGTTTTTGTGTTATTTCTAGTTGTGAATTTATTTTGGCATTTTGTTCCTGTATTATTTTCCTGAATTCTTCCATTGTTTTGTCTGTATTTTCCATGAATTTGTCAATTTTTCCCCATTTTTGTCTACTTTTTGCTTCAAATCTTGGATAGCTCTGAATATTAGAGATTTGAGTTCTCTATCAGGTAGTTCTAGTTCCTTTTCTGCTACTGGAAAGTTATCTTTTTTATTTTGGACGCCTTCTGGAACCATCCTATCTTGTTTTTGTATATGTTTTGATACTGTCTGCTGTCTTTGGGACATTCAGTAGTTTTTTTCCTCATTTATTGATTGTAGATTTGTTTGCTTCGTCCTGCTTTTTTTTGTTTTATTTGGTTATGTCTGACTGGGTGGACCAGAAATCAGGGCAGGGCAGGTTCTGGTAGGACATGCCTGTACTGCTCGGGGACGTGATTTTCAGTGCATGGTGCAGGTAGGCAGGAAGGAGGGGGATATTGTGATGTGTGGAGTTAAGATGGGCATGGGAAAGAGGACAGACAGGAGAGGGTAACAGGGGTGAAAAACATACAAATAGAGGAACAAACAAAAAGAGTGCTTAGGGAACTTGCTGTTGGAGTGGAGAGATGAGAGACTGAGAATGGAGAAAAAGAAAAAGAAAAAAAAAGATAAAGGGTAAAATAAAAAAATAAATAACTAAAAATTAGGGAAAAAAAAGCAAAGCGAAGCCCCCAGGGATCTCACTGGTGCTGCTGTGAGGACTGGGAAAGTTGCTCCAAGGCTGTGAAGTACAGCCTGGCTAGAAGGAGTATAGGTGTCACACAGTGCCAGGTATTGAAGAGACACAAAAGACAAGGTAAGTATAGAGAGACAAGAAACTAAGAAATGAAGAAAGACAAAAAGCAAAAATGAGATAAAAGAAAAGGAAAAAAAATGCTCCCAGGGATCCCACTGCGCAGCTGTGCAGATGGAGGAAGTAACTTCCAATTTGCGCAGTACTGCCCAGCTAGAGAAAGCTGAGAAAATAAAAATAAGTCAAACAAGCAAATCAAAACAGAACAAATCAAAACAAACAAACAAAAGCCCCGGGGATCCCACCAGCATTGTGGCACAGGCTGGGAAGCAGTTCCGCATTCAAGCAGCATTTCACAGCCTCTCAGGAAGAAGCAAAGATGGCACATGGAGTCAGGTATTTGAAAGAAAGGAGGGGGAGGTAGTTACAGGTATGGAAGAAACCAAAAGAAGCAGAAAAAAGCAACACCAGCAACCAACGAATGGCACTCAGGGAGCTGGCCAATTCTGGCGGGCGGAATCCAAGCAGCACAGGGGTGAAGCCTGTACTTCCCAGCCAAGAGACTGTAGCCGAAGGAAGCAAAGGAGATTGGGTGGAGGTGAAGAAGGGTGGAGGGTGGGAAAGTATATATTCCTGGTTACTGGTTGTTCTGTCTCCTGCTGGGAGCTCTGTGAGGCTGCTTTCCTGTGCCTCCTGTTTGTTGATTTCTGACAGAAGTCCATGATGGCAGATCCATGCTTCATTAGCTGATAGGGGACCTCTGCATGTATCTCTCTTCTCTCTCTGTTCTCTGTCAGTTTCTTATTCTATTTGGTGCTTTGCGGAGTTCTTTAGCTCTTCATTTTGATGCTCAGGGTTTCAGGACTGACATCTGTCTTTGTTTGCCTTAGTTTTTTAGATCTCTGCTGTGGAGGGACAGCTTGGTTCTCTGTCTATAGCACCTTGTTGCCCAGAAGTTCTCGTATAGTAACTTCTGAAATGGTTGAACATCGTATAACTCTATTTAGAACAATGGCTCTCTATCTTCATTCCATCTTCTTTTGATGCTTCCTGCATTGTTCAGTTTTTTCCCTTAGAATCCTTCAATATTGCAAATTGAAACTTGAATTTTTTCTTCATTCTTTCAGTTTGAGAAATTCTGACCATGTTCTTCCCTTTTGGTTTTCTAACTCTAGGTCTTTGCACATTTTATTATATTACTTTACTTTGTCTTCCTGAGCCACCCTTTGAAATCTGGTCAGCTTTTTCACTTCATCATTTCTTCCATTTGCTTTAGCTACTCTTCATTCAAGAGCAAGTTTCAGAGTCTCTTCTGACAACCATTTTGCTCTTTTCTTTCTTTCCTATCTTTTTAAAGACGTTTTTCTTTCTCCATGTATGATGCCCTTGATGTCATCCCACAACTCTTCTTGTCAGTGGTCATTAGTGTAGAGATTACAGGCTAGGAAACCCTTTGGGGATTTCTATTCTGTCACATTGGGTTCCTATGAGTGAGAATCAACTTTATGGAACCTAATATCAATGATATACTATATTTAACATTTTTAAATTAAAAACATTTCTAGGTCAAAATGAAAGAGATGAAAATAGAAGGTAAATTTTATTGAAAATGTAAGTATTTATATATACCTTACTTATAAAACAACCAAGATGTCTAGATTAGCGATAGATGTTGTTATAGATTGAATAATGACTCCCAAATATACATGTTGAAGTCCTAATTCTGTGAATGTGATCCTTTTTGGAAATTGCTTTCTCATAACGACACTCAAAAACATCTATTTTTATGACCAATCCTAAGTGATTAACTCTAGAGGTTAAATGTTGCTTCATATTTCCTTTGCCTTCTTCGTAACAGTATTTGCATTATCACAAAACTAGTATAAATATTCCCTCTACTGTTTAACTCTTTGTATGTGATTATTTAGTTATTTAGGTTCTAAAAACATCTCTTAGTTCTTAATTCAGCCTTCTTCACTAATCAAGGTGTAATTTTCAATTAAACACATCCCACATGATTGGAAAATCCTTTTTTTCTTACTTTTCTTTTGTTATGTTAATGAGACCATAGTAGGGTGTGTCCTAATCTTAAATCCTTCTGAGTGGTGTCTTATGAAGGAGAGTAAAGACACAGACAGGCAGAACACATACTTAGCGGGAGAGACCATGTGATGACAGATAGATGCATACAGTGAAACCAGTGAGAGAGCCAGAACTCAACAGGACTTCCAGTTTTTCTGGGTATCACAAGTTTTCTGCTTTTGACAGTGTGCAGTTTTACCACTTTTCTACTGCTTTCTATTAGTGGAAAATATTTGCATTTTCCTTCTCTGACAGGTTTTCAACTTACACAAGTTCTGGCTTTTTCAGATTTTACGGCATAAGCAACAAAGGAATACCAAAGATTGCTGACAGAAACCCGAAACTAAGGGAGAGACCCAAAGAAGGAATCAGTATGACCAAGAATCTGATTTGGACTTTTAGCTTCCAGAACTGTGAGGACATAAATTTCTGATCTTTAACGCCACCCACTTTGTGGTATTTTGGTATGGCAACTATAAGAAACTAAGACAGATGCTTGTACAGTGTCTAAGAGAAATTCATTGAATTATAAAGTGCTTTCACAGGCATTGTGACATTAAAGAATAAAATGTGGGAATCAGCCTTCTTCAAGTATTTCTAGCTTCTTCAAATGAATCCATGACAGAAACGACTGTATTGCATTGTATTGTAATTAATTTCTATAATGAAATGTATAAAAAATACAATAAATAAGATATAATGTTTCATGTATAAAAGTATTTATAGAAACAGTTTATTGTGCTTATGTTTAAGTATCTCCTATTGAAGCAGGAGTGAAATTTGCTCTTTGAATGTAATAGTACTTTTTTAAACTACCTCAACTGTTTATTGTACAAATATTATGAAAAACATAGTATTTTATTTTTAGTCCTTATAAAGGTTTTTGAAAACTTGAAGAATAAAATACAAGTAGGGCAGAAGTGATGAAATTCAGCTACCTATACCAACACAAACAGCTGGAAGTAAGGAAAGCAGTTCTGAAGACCAGGAAGCAACAATGATTAATATCCTTGTTGGAAAGATGGATGAGATCAGTCAGACAGTTTCTGTCTCAAATTGAATTTCCTGCTGCTCACACTACTTAATTCATTTATATTCTTTTTTTTTCTTAACACTAAGACTTTACAGAAGATATTTCAAAAGGTGGTTTCATCTTTGTAAGTTTGTAATTAAAATATAAATGTTCCGAGAAGATTTTTTTTTTCCATCCTAAGTTTGTGTTGTTCTTCTTTTGCTCCCCGTCAGGAGGTATGCTTTATGTTCTTAGCTTCATATCAGTACATCTAGTATACGACTTTGGTTGAAAATGCAACAAACATGCATCTGTTTTTGCAGTTGTCATTTGTCTTTCCTGCCTACATTTTTAAGACAGGTATCTCCTGAGAAGACTAAGTGATATAATCGGAGATCAGCAGGAAATCTAAGCTCCATGCCCTATGTGTTAATGCATCAAATGTGCCAACATTAAGATAAAGGATGACTTCCTGGTATAAAGATTAAAATGTGTTTTCCAAAAAGAAAGAAACCTTGTGTGAATTGCATTTCTTGCTTAGAGACCAACAGCAAAAATTAAATCGTGTTTTTAATATACTTTCCACAGAGACATAAAAACCTGCTTTTTTTTTTTAATAGCATAATATTCTATATAGATTGTTAATGAATTCCTCTTTGCTTATCTTTTCCAATCCTGTGGGGTATCTTAAGTTGAAAATTACACCCTGATTAGTGAAGAAGGCTGAGTTAAGAACTGAGAGATACTTTCAGAACTTAAATGTTAAATGACCACAGGCCAAGAGTTAAACACTAAAGGGTATATTTACACTAGTTTTGTGATAATACAAACGTTGGTATAAAGAAGGCAAAGGAAATACGAAGCAAAATTTAATCTCTAAGGTTATTCACCTACGATTGGTCATATAAGTAGATATTTTTGAGTGTCACTATGAGAAAGAAAGAGAAGCTCTGGTGACCCAGTGGTTAAAGTGCTCAGCTGCTGCCCAAAAGGTCAACAGTTTGAACCCACCAGAGGTTCCATGGGAAAAAGACGTGGCAGTCTGCTTCCATATTTATAGCCTTGGAAACCCTATGGGGCAGTTCTGCTCTGTCCTATAGGGTTGCTATGAGTCAAAATCAAGTGGATGGCAATGGGTTTATGAGAAAGCAATGACATATATATATTAAATATTTAAGAGGTTCCCAAAATTGTATTTGTTAATTAAACAATGTTTATTGAGAGTTAAATATTTTCCACTCAGATTATAGTGAAATATACAAGATAGGCCAAATTATGACCTTTAACAACTTTAAGTACTATGCGATTGAAGTGTTATAGCCAGTAAAAAGTTAATCAAATAGACAAAATACTTTCTGAGATTGATAAATTATATGAAATAAAAAGGGGAGGGGGTATGCCTATAAATGGGAAGGCTTGATGTATTAAAGGAATACAAAAGAGAACAATGTTGTTAGAGATGAGTGAGTTTGGGGAATAGTGGTTTATTATGTGGTTTCTAAAATATACATGTACCAAATTATATGGGTTGTTATTCAGGACGTTGAGTCCATTTTGAATCCATTGGGTTGTCATTGAAGGATTTAATTAAAATAATGACGTGATGTGATTTGATTTATGTTTTAAAATGGATTGTAGTCACTGTCAATGGAAGTAATGAGGCTAGTTAAGAGGCATTTTCAGAAGGACAGGCAAGAAATGATAGGGACTTAGAGTGGTAGTAGTACAAACAGAGGTAAGTTAATGCATTATGAATATATTTTGGATTTAGAGCTAAGAGGCTTAGTTGATAGGTTGAATAAAGGGATTAGGGAGAAAAAGATGATTTCTAGGTTTTTGTTCTGTGCATCAGCCAGGATACTATTTACTTTACCGAGATTCAGAAGACCAGGATAAAGCAAATTTTGGGGGTTGAAATAAAAATTCTCTTTGGGGAATGTTACATTTCACATGTCTAGTAGACATCCAAGTTGTCAAGTTGACAGTTGGATTTTGTAGATGGGAGGAGTTGTGGTAGCTGAAAATATGGGTTCTGTTGTAATAAATATATTGATGCTGATCAGTTGGAAAACATTTACCTAAGGAAGAAGTGTGAGTGAAGAGGATTGTTCAAAGAGGAGGACATCAAGAATCAGGACTGTGCAGTGTCGGGGATGCCGGGAAAGATAAGTATTACACAGAAAAGAGGGAAAGGTCAATTGTGAGTGATGCTGAGGGTTCTAATAAAATGGGGGAGGTTTTATATATTTATCTATATTTATCTGATTTATTAATTTAAAGCGTATTGCATTTGACAAGATAAAAATTCTTGTATTTATTTATATCAAGTCAATAATTACCCTTTTATGTATGCTATTCTTTCCCTGATATTTAATTATAGGTTTCCTCCCATATTAGATGACTCACATATGTTTGTCCCCTCTCACTGACAGTTTTTTCTTCCTAACTTCACCAAACATGTGCTTTCTCACTGTTCAGAACTATACTTTAAGTTCTTTTCCTCAGAAAACCCTTCCTATACCTGCAATCTTAGATAAATGAAATTCATTTCATGAGCATTGATCCATGCCTCTCTCTTTTAAAACTACATTCTCAGTATACAGCAGAAATCCTCACATACCTCTGATTGACTGCATGACTAGAATCTGTTTTAAAAGTTCAGTTATTTATGAGAAACAGAAGGACCCATTTCAGGAAAGTTAAATATTTTATGAAAATGTAGTGAGTGAAGAAAAGTAAACTAAGTGAAAAATAAACTTCAATTTCAAGGTAGAAGATTATTAGAAGATAAAGAAAAATGTTGATAAACTTGATTTTTGAATGATACATTGTTTTAAAGACACACAGCTCTTATTATTTAATTTGCATAACATCACAAAACAAAAAGACATTGAATTGGATAAAAATATTGCAGTTTAGTAGAAAGATGAAAGGATATGAACTTGTACTAGATAGGTTATTTCCAATAAGAGTTTATGAAATCTTAGGACCTTGTTCTTTTGGTGTCCTGTTTTGCTAAATAGTCATATTATTGTCTCTTTTTCATATTTTATGAAGTAATTTGTAAAGACGAGATGGTATGATAAAAAAATATTTGATTTTCCTGCTAATTTAGAGTAGATTATGTAGGAAGGTTTAGGGGGCTATGACAAATGAACACATCATTGTCATTAGTGCTATACAAATCACATTCTAGTGTCTGATTTTTTATTTCTTCTTGAATGCAAAAAGAGTAAACAAAATAAAATAAAAAAAAAAAAAAAGACCAAGGAAGTAAATGTCTGTTATACTTTCTTGTTTTGAGATAGCGCAGAATATTTGCAATGATCTCAGGCTTTTGTTGGTTTTTCTTGTACATAGAACCCGCCCATTCAGTAAGCTTATCATATTATCCTTGAATTTGTCAACCTAGTTGAATGTAAGATGTCCTCCTGGCCCAAAGCTAACCAATCAATCAACAAGTTGTCCCTAACCAATGATGTTGTCTATCATGAAAGAACTTTCTAACTCAACTCACCTGTCTGGAATTAAACTAATTGAGAGAGGTTTAGTGGCACAGTGGATAAGAGCTATGACTGTTAACCAAAAGGTCGGCAGTTCCAGTCCACCAACTACTCCTTGGAAACCCTATGGAGCAGTTCTACTCTGTTCTATAGGGTCGTCATGAGTCAGAATCAACTTGATGGCAATGGGTTTGGTTTTTGGTTAAACTGATTGAGTCCCTTTCCCCAGACTTGTGTTCTTATCTCTTACCTTCTGTGAATGTGGTTGTCAAGGTCTTATACCTATCTCCTTCTGGAAAATTGCCCTCATTTGAAGGGGGGCCTCCTTAGAGGGGGTTACACTATGCTGTATTGGTCCAAGACCAGTGACTGACAGGGAAATAGGGCACCAAAGCCTGACTTATTTCTCTGTGGTTGGACCACCTCTTTGATACAAAGCACATTCTATAGTGCCCTGTAGCACCAGGCTGAAGTTATTCTCTAGCATGAACCATGTCTTTATTTAACTTCCTTTCCTTCTGTACTCTGCTTCCTTCAGTCCTCTTCTCCTGAGAGTATGTTAATATGAGACTCTCACAGGTATCACCAGCTCAGGCTCTGTTTCTACAGAAACTCATTTAAGACACTAGTATAGCATCCAACTTCTGCTAAAGGAACAGCAAGCTAACGGACGCCTAAAGCTGACCTATATTGGGAGCTATAGCCAACTGACAAATTGTGCTTTAGTTTACAGGAGGTCTGTCTGAGAAATCATATGTACTGTTCTATAAGACTTGACTGGGTAGATAATATTGTTCTGTTCTTTAATGGCTTGCGCTTACTTCAACAAATCTTCATTAATAAAAATATTGCAAACGTATCAATGTCCCTTGCACCATGAAAAAGCCTAAAGAATAGAATGTCTGTTTCAAAAAGGGATACTCAGAAATGAATCGTTTCTTGTTCAATGTAAATATATTTAATTAAACAAACTGTCAGCTTTTGGAATTTTTAGAATGGAGTTTAATTGAATTTTGCTTCTGCGCAGTTCTACTCTGTCCTATAGAGTCGTTATGAGTTGGATTTGACCTCAGCAGCAATGGGTTTGGGTTTGGTTTTGAACTTGTACTTGGAGAAGTGACTTGAAGTGTGAACAAAGACTAGGATGGAGACCCATGAATCTCAGGGTAGAAAAACTCGATGCTCGTTAAGAATAGACTTTTGGACATTTCATGGTGTGTTTTTACTAAATTAGAGGATCCTCACAAGTTTGAAATATTTATCAAGGTTTAAAAGTGCAAAGTGATAGCACATTGAAAAACTATGATTCCCTACCATTTCTTTCCCAGCTTGTATAACAAACCCTGCAGTCATTCAAGGGCAGAAGGATGTGGTCATTTTTATAAACATAACCTCCTATGGGAAGACTGCTTTTATTTTTTTCCTTTTCTTTTTGTTACTTTCTCAATTAAATTGAGAAATTACAAAAGAGTAAAAAGTTGCAGCCAAATCACTGGGCAAAAATCATATGCATCTAAAGTAAAATATACTGCCTCTTTCATGAACAGTGTGTGCGCTATTTAAAAATTTTATGCCATTAGCACTTTCAATATGTCATTAACCTAGAAAATAAGAGGGGGTAATGAAAGTCATTAGAAGCAGTTGAGTGTCCTCCTGAACCTGGCCAACAAAAGCATTAAAAAATGTGAAACAGAGCAAGATATTTTATTATATTTCAACCTAGCAGGGCTGTGTCTATAAAACCTCTATATTATGTTTCCTATGTATATAGGTCAGAAGAATGTGTTAAATTTTAGACAGGATTACAAAATGCCAGTCATAAAAAATGTCAACTAAATCTAATATAAAGGTCATTTTTTAATTTTGAGGCATGGAGGACATTTTACTCTCTTCATACCTGGTGCTGTGACACCCTTCTAGACTACTAGATTCAAGTAATGTTAGATATTAAAAGAACACCCATGAACAAAGATGCTGAAAGCAAAAGTATAAGAGAGTTACTTCTGCTTTGGCTCCAAAATGTATGCACTGCTTATTATCTTATGTACCACAAGAATTTTTTTTTTTTTTTTTCACTTTGAGTGCTACCTGCTGTAGCCAGAATTATTTTTACAAAAGGCTTGAATTGAACTGAATTGTTTCCCTCAATACATGTTGGAACCCTAAACCCTATACCTATGTGTTGCACACACAGTTTCTCTTAAAGGTTGTCTTCAGATCCCAAGCAACCACCAGAATACTGGGATAAGAATTCCACCTAGTGGCACAAAACAATCCATGGGTGTTATGTTCTTTTAGCCTGATCGGTTTATACCCATGAGACATGTACACGGTTTTGGCAATAGTGAAAGCTATTTTAACTACTTACAGACAACAGACAGCATACGACAGAAAACCTTCTGTGACGAGCAATCCTCACTGGGTCAAAAGCTGTCAGGCAGAGGTGAAAAACTCCCACCGGTGCCCCCCTCATTTTGCACTGTGTAGGAAAAGTCCCTAGGACCTTCTCCTACCTAGTTTTATACTCCAGGGGTTGCATGTGTTACTGCACAGAGCACAATGCAAATTTTCCCACCTGATCACCTGCCAAGGGCAGTAGTTAGACATGTTGGCATTAGCACATAATTGTATCTCTTTAGCCCTGCTGCTTATTTAGACTTCAGAGATAGAGGTTTCAGAGGGTGAAGTACAGTGGTTTGTTCTGAGGCCCAAAGATGCTGCGGGGGTGGGGGGTGGGGGCGGTAATTATAACCTTGGGGGCGGGGGGGAGCATAGGAAGGACTGACTTCTGGAAACCTGTGATTGTAATTCCTCTGGGGATTAGGGTTCTCTTTCTTATGTTAATGAGGCTACATCAGTGTAGGATGCATCCTAAACCTAATCACTTCTGAGTATAAGGAGCAGTGTAGGCACGGAGACAAGAAGCACAAAGGAGCAAAGGACTGCTGAGGCTACAGAAGCTGAGAAAAAAAATCCCTCAGAGCCAACAGAGACAGAGAGGCTTCTCCAAGAGCCTGTGCCTGGAATTCAGACTTCCAGCTTTCTGAACTGTGAGAAAATAAGTTTCTGTTTTTTAAAGCCACTCTCTTGTGGTATTTGTGTTACAACAGCACTGGGTAACTAAGACAGCTGTCTAAAGATATATCTCAGTCATGACCAGCCTAGGAAACTCTAAATTGGCTGACTTTAAAGTGACTGGTATAAACCAGTTATGATTCTTTGCTATTCCCAAGAATGTAGCAGTTATAGTGTAGATATTATATTGAAGGGGCATTCAAGATTGGCCCTAAATTCCTACAAGTAACCCATATAAATTCATGTAAATTAATGCTCTCTTTCTCAGTGCTCGGATGGCTAAATACTTGCATGCTACTATTTACCTGTTTCCTAAAACAAGCATTCTTAGATTCTTAGATAAGTGTTTAGGGCATCTAAGGACATTTAATTTTCATATTTTCCCAATAATCTGTCATTATATAACATAACAAAAAGAAAAGCTGTCGGCATCGAGTCGATTCCAACTCATAGCAACCCTATAGGACAGAGTAGAACTGTCTCATAGGGTTTCCAAGGAGCAGCTGGAAGATTCGAACTGCTGACCTATGGGTTAGCAGCCATAGCAATTAACCACTAAGCCACCAGGGCTCCGTATGATACACATATTTTATGAAGATAGCAATGATGAGGATTATAAAATATATTCTAAAGACGCTAAAAACTCAATAATTTTAATTAGTGTAGTCTTTTACTGATATTATTGAACTCCTTAAAATAATTTACTCTGAAGTGTGAAAAAAGGAGGCAAAATATTATGGAAAAAAGCCTAAAATATATACATTATTTAGAACATCATTAATCGAATACTTTTACAAACTATGTAATTAAATCATAACAAAAAACTTGATCATATAATGAATAGTTAAATAATATTTCATTACATACTAAGAATTAGTGTAAGAATTTCTGGGTAAAATTTACTTGCAGTGAAATGGAG
This sequence comes from Dugong dugon, assembly GCA_030035585.1. Classification (NCBI taxonomy): domain Eukaryota; kingdom Metazoa; phylum Chordata; class Mammalia; order Sirenia; family Dugongidae; genus Dugong; species Dugong dugon. Next base: position 33,297,413 of record CM057460.1, on the reverse strand, counting down.
ATAACTTATTGGTACAATTTAATAAAGTTCAGAACATATATATTTATATATATACCTGTATATTACTGCAGTTAAAATATATTTCATACATATAGAACTATACAAAGTTCCCTCATTCATCCTTTCAGTCAATAGCCACCACTTATAGGTAACCATTGTCTTTACTTCTGTCATCATAGATTACCTTATATTTCATTTATATACTTCATGTAAATGGAATTGTTCCTAATGTACTCTTTTTTGTTTGACTTTTTTTTGCTCAAAATGCTGTTTCTGAAATTCACTCATGCTTTTGCATGCATCAATTTATTTTTTTTTAATTGATGAATAGTATCTGTTGAATGACTACCATAATTTATTTATTTTTTAAAATTCCTTCTTAATGGATTTTAAAGCTGTTCTCAGTTATGGGCTATTATACAGAATTTCAAGGAGCCTTGGTGGTACAGTGGTTAAAGTGTTTGACTTCTAATTGAAAGGTGATGGTTCAAATCCACCAACTGCTCTGCAGGAGGAAGATGTGGCAGTCTGCTTCCATGAAGACTGCAACTTTAGAAGCCTTATGGGGTAGTTCTACAGTGTCCTATAGGGTTGCCATGAATCGGAATTGACTCAATGGCATGCAACAACAATAATAACATTCTATTCTAACTTTTTGTTAGCCCTCCTAGAAGATGTGAAGTGGTATTCTATTGCGGTTTTAATTTGATCTGTCCTTGTGATTTATGAAGCTGAACAACTTTTAATGTACATATAGGCTGTTTGTATGTCTTCATTTCAAGTCTTTTGCCCATTTTTAATAGATTTCCCCCATCTAGTCTTTACATTATTGAGTTGTATTAATTTTTTTTATATTATATATACAAATCCTTTGTCATATGTATGTATTGCATTCTATCATATCTCTTGATTTTCCATTTATTTAACTTAACATTTTATATAAATGAGCAGAGATTTGTAATTTGAATAAATCCAATTTACTTTTTTTCATTTTATGATTAATGCTGCTAGTGCTCTTGATGAGAAGTTTTACTTACTACAAGTCATATAAATTTCTTCTATATTACTCTGGAATACCTATACTTTATATTTAAGTTACATACAATTATTTTTGTGAATTTTTAGGTTTATTTTCATGAGAATACTGCTTCCTTTCTATTCTTTTCTTGTAGTGTCCTTGTCAGACATAAGTGTTGTACTACCCTATAAATAAATAAATAAGTTGAGACCTGCTACCTCTGATATATTTTATGAATAAGGTTATGTAACAATTGTATTATATATACCTAGAAGGTTTGATACAATTCAATATTAAAATAAAATAAGTCTGGATTTTTCTTTAAGGTTTGGATTTTCATTAAAACTCAATTTTTTTTCACCCTTTAACACTACTCTTATTCAACATTATGCTGGAGGTTCTAGCCAGAGCAATTAGGCTAGAAATGGAAATAAAGGGCATCCAAATTGGTAAGGAAGAAGTAAAAGTATCTTTATTTGCAAATGATATGATCTTCTACACAGAAAATCCCAAAGACTCCACAAGAAACTACTGGAACTGATAGAAGATTTCAGCAAAGTATCAGGATACAAGATAAACATACAAAAATTAGTTAGATTCCTCTACACTAACAAAGAGAATTTCCAAGAAGAAATCAGCAAATCATTACCATTTAAAATAGCCCTCAAGAAGATAAAATACTTAGGAATAAATCTAACCAGACACATAAAAGGCCTATACAATGAAAACTACAAGACACTACTGCAAGAAACCAAAAGAGACTTGCATAAGTGGAAAAACATACTTTTCTCATGGATAAGAAGACTCAACATTGTGAAAATGTCAATTCCACCCAAAGCCATCTACAGATACAATGCAATCCCAATCCAAATTCCAACGACATTTTTTAATGAGATGGAGAAACAAATCACCAACTTCATATGGAAAGGGAAGAGGCCCCGGATAAGTAAAGCATTACTGAGGAAGAAGAACAAAGTGGGAGGCCTCACTTTATCTGATTTTAGAACTTATTATACTGCCACACTAGTCAAAACAGCCTGGTACTGGTACAACAGATACATTGACCACTGGAACAAAATTGAGAATCCAGACATAAATTCATCCTCCTATGAGCAGCTGATATTTGACAAAGGCCCAAAGTCTGTTAACTGGGGAAAAGACAGTCTCTTTAACAAATGGTGCTGGCATAACTGGATATCCATCTGCAAAAAAATGAAACAAAACCCATACCTCACATCATGTACAAAAACTAACTCAAAATGGATCAAAGACCTAAATATAAAATCTAAAATGATAAAGATCATGGAAGAAAAAATAGGGACAATGCTAGGAGCAACAATACATGGCATAAACAGAAAACAAACAATAAGTAAAAATGCACAAACACCAGAAGAAAAACTAGGCAACTGGGAGCTCCTAAAAAGCAAACACTTATGCCCATCAAAGGTCTTCACCAAAACAGTAAAAAGACAATCTACGGACTGGGAAGGAATTTTTGGCTACAACAAATCCGATCAGTGTCTAATCTCTAAAATCTACAAGATACTGCAAAACCTCAACAACAAAAAGACAAACAACTGAATTAAAAAATGGGCAAAGGATATAAACAGGCACTTCACCATAGAAGACATTCAGGCAGCTAATAGACACATGAGGAAAAGCTCATGATCATTGGCCATTAGAGAAATGCAAATCAAAACTACAATGAGATACTATCCCACCCCAACAAGTCTAGCATTAATCCAAAAAACACAAAATAATAAATGTTCTGTAGGTTGTGGAGAGACTGGAACACTTATACACCGTTAGTGGGAATGTAAAATGGTACAACCACTTTGGAAATTGATGTGGCGCCTCCTTAAAAAGCTAGAAATAGAAGTACCATACTACCCAGCAATCCTAGAGAATTAAGAGCCATCACACGAATAGATGTACACACACCCTTGTTCACTGCAGCACAGTTCACAATAGCAGAAAGATGGAAACAACCTAGGTGACCATCAGTGGATGAATGGATAAATAAATTATGGTATATTCACACAATGGAATGCTAAACAATGATAAATAACAACAATGAATCTGTGAAACATCTTATAACATAGAGGAAATCTGGAAGGCATTATGCTGACTGAATTTAGTCAGTTGTGAAAGGACAAATATTGTATAAGACCACTATTATAAGAACTCAAGAAAAGTTTTAAACACAGAAGAAAACATTCTTTGATGGTTAAGAGGGTGGGGAGGGAGGGTGAGCATTGTTTACTAACTAGAAAGTAGACAAGAATTATCTTAGGTGAAGGGAAGGACAGCATACACTACAGGGGAAGTCAGCATAACTGGACTAAACCAAAGCTAAGAATTTTCCTGAATACAATCAAACTCTTTGAGGCACAGAGTAGCAGGGGCAGGGGTCTGAGGACTATGTATTCAGGGGGAATCTACATCAGTTGGCATACCAAATTTTTTTAAGAAAATGTTCTGCATCTCACTTTGGTGAGTGGTGTCTGGTGTCAAAAGCTAGTAAGCATCCATCTAAGATGCATCAATTGGGAGTAAAGGAGAATGAAGAACACCATGGACACAAGGAAAGTATTAGTTCAAGAGACAGAAAGGGCCACATAGACCAGAGTCTTCATCAGCCTGAGACCAGAAGAACTAGATGGTGCCCGGCTACCACAACAGAGAGTCGCTGATGGAGCAAGAGAAAAATGGGGTGCAGAATCAAATTCTAGTAAAAAAGACTAGACTTAATGGTTTGATTGAGACTGGAGGGACCCCAGAAAACTTGACCCTTGGACTCTCTGTTATCCCAAAACTAAAACCATTACCAAGACCAACTCTTCAGACAGAGATTAGACTGGACCACAGGATTCAAGGAAACCCTGCTGGTGTAGTGGTTAAGAGCTACAGCTGCTAACCAAAAGGTCAGCCCTTCAATCCACCAGGCTCTCCTTGGAAATTCTATGGGGCAGTTCTACTCTGTCCTATAGGGTCGCTATGAGTCGAAATTGACTCAGTGGCAACAAGCATGGGATATAAAATGATACTCGTGGAGAGTGTGCTCCTTAGCTCAAGTAGATACATGAGACTAAATGGGCAGCTCCTGTCCAGAGGCAACATGAGAAGGCAGACAGGGTCAGGAGCTCGTTGAATGGACATGGGAAATCCAGGGTGGAAAGGAAGTGTGTGCTGTCACAATATAGAGAAAGCAACTAAGGTCACAAAACAAAGTATGTATAAATTTTTGTGTGAGAAACTAACTTGTAAACTTTCGCTTAAAGTACAATAGAAAAAAAATAGGTTTTTCAACATATATTTTTGGATTTAATATTTATTCTTGTGTCATTTTGGTAATTTGAATAGTTTTAGGATTTTTTCCAAATATTATAAATTTTCAGGTTCATTCGTTCATATTTTTATAATATTCCATTATTATAAGCATTCATTTTAGTCTAGATATGATGGCAACAAATTCCTTCTGCTTTTGTTTATTTCAAAACATTATTTAAACTTTATTGCTTGAGAATATTAATATATTTTTATTGGACACAGAAAATTCTTTTGTTAAATGTTTTTGTTGTTTAGTTTAAGATTATATGTTGTTTCATTTTCTTCTGGCTTCCATTGTTTCTACTAAGAAATCTGTAAATAGGCTTATAATCGTTACCCTATTTATAATAAGGTTTTCACCAGCTAATTTTTTTTTTTTTTTTTTTTAATAAGAAAGACTGGAGAAGAATTGACTCCTTTGAATTATGGTGTCGCAAAGAGTATTTAATATACCATGGACTGCCAAAAAAGAAAGAACAAATCTGTCTTGGAAGAAGTATAGCCGGAATGCTCCTTAGAAGCGAGATAGCAAGACTTTGTCTCACATACTTTGGATGTGTTATCAGGAGGGACCAGTGACTGGAGAAAGACATTATACTCAGTAGAGGGTCAGAGAAAAAGAAACACCCTCAATGAAATGAGTTGACACAGTGGCTGCAACAATGGGATCAAGCATAACAATTGTGACAATGGCGCAGGACTGGGCAGTGTTTTGTTCTGTTGTACTTGAGGTCGCTACGAGTGGGAACGGACTGAATGGCACCTAACAATGATTTATAATAATTCCTTAACTCTGCTTGTATAGAATGTTTTTATCTCTGCTTTGTAGTACTTTTTTCTATGATGTGTCTGTGGTTTCCTTGATCTTGTTCAGACTCACATAGTTCTCTGAATAAATTTATGTTGATTTTTACCAAATTAAAAAAAAAAATTGCAAACAGTTTTCTTCTCCTGGGGTTGCAATCACACATATGTTAAATAGATGGATAATTTCATCAAAAAAAAGGAAGAAAAAAATGACTAATGATATTTTATGCAAATAATACTTGTTTTGCCAACCTTGACCTCCCCTTACCAGGTATTTTCATAAGTACATTATGCTAATTTTTTACTACACATAAAAATAATTAGCATAGTATACTTATGAAAATACCTTGCAGGGGAAGGGCATGGTTGGGAAAAAAAAAAAGTGTAACAGGTATATTATTTGCATAAAAATACTGTAAATGCTCTTCCTTTCTTTCTTTTTTTTACTTTCTTACCTTAAATAATTTTTATTGATTTTCTTCATTTTCACTCTTTTGTAGAATCTAATCTGCTCTTTGTCTCATCTAGTGATTTTTTTTTTGTTGTTATTGTACTTCTCAGATCTAGAATCTCCATTTTTTTTCTTTTACAGGTATTCATTTTCATATGTCCATCATTAAAAAAAATCTTTATATTCTAATTATAAAAACTAATTTAAATTCTCTGTCTGGTAATCTCAAAATCTAGTTCATTTTGTGGACTCTTTCCATGGATTACATTTCCCCTTACTCATAGCTCTTATACTCCTTTTTTCATTTTTGTTTTTTTTTTTTCTTGCATACCTAGTAATGTTTTATTGTTTGCTTAAAATTGTAGATGCTATATTGAAAGAAGTCTGGATTATGTTGCTTTTCTTTTAAAAGTGTTGAGTATTGTACCAGCAAATCTTGATTCTATAAGACTTAGTTGTATTTTGTTATGGTGAGTCTATTTCAGCTTTGTCTTCTGTGCTAGGTCATGGCCCTTAGTCCAAAAATGTGGCTTTTCTCAGGTATCAATTTTGTGCTTGCCATCTTCAGAAAATTTCATTGGAACTTCAAAGGCTTTTAAGAATGTTGTTATGGATTGAATTGTGTCCCCTAAAAATATCTGTGAACTGGCTAGGCCATGATTCCCAGTACTCTCTGATTGGCCACCATTTTATCATCTAGATGTGATTTTCTTATGTGTTGTAAATCCTACATCTATGATGTCAATAAGGCAGGATTAGAGGCAGTTATTTTAATGAGGCAATATTCAATCTGCAAGATTAGGTTGTATCTTGAGTCAATCTCTTTTGAGATATAAAAGAGAGGATGAGCAGAGAGACAGAGGGACTTCCTACCACCAAGAATGAAGAATCAGGAGGGGAAGTATCCTTTGGACTTGGGATCCCTGTGCTGAGATATTCCTAGACCAAAGGAAGATTGATGACAAGGACGTTTCCCCAGAGCCGACAGAGAGAAAGCCTTCCCCTAGAGCTGGCAGCCTGAATTCAGAATTCTAGGCTTCTAGACTGTGGGAGAATAAATTTCTCTTTGTTAAAGCCATACACTTGTATTTTTGTTATAGCAGCACTAGATAACTAAGACAATTGTTTAAACTCTAATATTTATTTTCAGCTGTTAGGTCCACAGCATTTGCTATGTGATCATCTTTGCACAATCTGTCCTTGGACATACACACTCCAATGCTCATCAAAAAATCCTTAAAGAAACTCCCGTTCTCATCTAGAATTCAGATGTCCTCTCTGAAAATTTCCCTCTTTCAAGACCCCAAACTGATCTCTGACTCCTCATCTGTGTGATATTATTGCTCTGTTCTTGGATTTACCCTCCTTAAGCCATATTTTAAAAAGTGTCCCAATGCAGAATGCCAGGGAAACATACGTTTCACCTTCTTTTAAGGCTCATGGTCCAGTACTGTTTATTGTGCAATATCTAATAAAAATCAGCTAGTATATTTACAGTTATGTAGTTGTCTACAGCACGAGTATGCATCCAAAATTAGTTCCTTCAGGTTGTGGGGAACATGGTCTTGGGTATCATCTAGCTCAATTGGCATAACGCAGTTTATGACGAAAATGTTCTACATTCTACCTTAGTGAGTAGCGTCTGGAGTCTTAAAAGCCTGTGAACAGCCAACTAAGATACTCTACTGGTCTCACCCTTTCAGGAGAAAGGGACAATGAAGAGAACAGGTTACAAGGAAAAGATTAGTCCAAAGGACTAATGGACTACAACTACCACGGCCTCCACCAGACTGAGTCCAGTACAGCTAGATGGTGCCTGGCTATCACCACTGACTGCTCTGACAGGGATCACAACAGAGGGTCCTGGGCAGAGCTGGAGAAGGATGTAGAACAAAATTCTAACTCACCAAAAAAGACAAGATTTACTGGCCTGACAGACTGGAGAAACCCTGAGAGTATGGCCTCTGGACAATGGTGAAGTAACTCCCGAGGTTCACCATTCAGCAGGGGACTGGACAACCCCATAAAACAAAACAGGACTAATGAGGCACAGCAGTCCAGGGACAAGGATTAGAAGGCAGGAGGGGACAGGAAAGCCGGTGATAGGGAACCCAAAGTTGGGAAGGGACAGGGTTAACATGTCGTGGGGTTGTTAACCATTTTCATACGTCAGTATGTGTACTAACTGTTTAAAGAGAAAATATTTGTTCTGTAAACCTTCATCTAAGGTACAAAAAAAAAGAATTATTTATGTGAGATCAAATTGACAACAGTAACTCAAAAGTTTTGATAGGAAGACTAGGGGGCAGTGAGTTGAAGATAATGGTGCTGGAATAATTTAGAAAAGGATAGTGAGAATAGCAGCACAACTGAAAGAATGTAATCAATGTCACTGACTTGTACATGCAGAAATTTTTGAAATGGCGTAACTTTGGCTATGAGATGGGTGAGATGCAAATAGACATGTCCTGCCAACACCAAAACAAAAGTGAAATTCAGTCTTGTCTAAACAAGGAGGCCAAAATATTGTGTGTGGTTAGAATATGTTAGAAAGCCTACTCCAGGAAAGATTTTATGTCTTACTTCACATTACAAAATACATGCTACTGTACCTTAGTTATTATCTGAGAAGGATGTTTTCAAAAGCATGATCCAAAGTAACCATGACTGAATTTCCTAAAATGTTAGAATAAGTTTAGATTTTCAAGACATATTTTCAGGACATAAGTGACGTTTTTTATATAGCAGTGCAGTCTCCACTGAGAGAGAGAGAGAGTGATGGAGTCTGCATTCGCTCAGTTATCATGCCAACAAATTGTGGCAGCTTCCAGCTCTTGTTCACCCCTACTCCCATTGACAAGAAAAGTGTAAAAATAGTCATTCAGAATATAAAAAGGGAAACATTATCATTTTAGAGAGTATATTCTTACATGTAATAAATCCAATGCATTAAGTTACAAATCATACACATGTTATAAATTATGTACTTGTTTCTTGTTAGGTGCCCTGGAGTCGGTTTCAACGCATAGCGACCCTATATACAACAGAAAAAACACTGCCCTGTCCTGCACCATCCTCACAATCTTTGCTACATTTGAGCCTACTGCGGCTTAGGTTGTCTTAGTTATCTAATGCTGCTATAACAGAAACATCACAAACAGAAATTTATTCTTTCAAATTTATTCTCCTCACAGTTCAGGGGGCTAAAAGTCTTAATTCAGAGCACCAGCTGCAGAGGAATTCTCTCTCTCTCTCTGTTGGCTCTGGGGGAAGGTCCTAGTCATCAATCTTTACCTGTGTCTAGGAGTTTTTCGGGGCTAGGACCCTGGGTCCAAAGGATAGCTCTCTTCCAAATTTCTTGTCATAGATTAGTGAGTGCTTCCGATGTTGCATCTGTTTGTTGAACATCTCAACTGATATGTCATCAGTTCTTGGAGTCTTGTTTTTCACGAATACTTTCAGTGCAGCTTGAACTTCTTCCTTCAGTACCATCAGGGATTGATCATATGCTACCTCCTGAAATGGTTGAACATCGACCAATTCTTTTTGGTTCAGTGACTCTGTGTATTCCTTCCATCTTCCTTTGATGCTTCCTGCATCATTCAGTATTTTACACATAGAATCCTTCAATACTGCAATTCCAGGCTTGAATTTTTTCTTCAGTTCTTTAAGCTTGACATATGTCATGCATGTTCTTCTCTTTTGATTTTCTAACTTCTGGTCTTTGCGCATTATGTATTAATACTTTGTCTTCTGGAGCTGCTTTTGAAATCTTCTGTTCAGCTCTTTTATCATTTATTTGTTTTAGCTATTCAACATTCAAAACCAAGTTTCAGAGTCTCTTCTGACATCCATTTTGGTCCTTTTTTTCTTTCCTGTCTTTTTAATGACCTTTTGCTTTCTTCATATATGATGTCCTTAATGTCATCCCACAGTTCATCTGGTCTTCCACCATTAATATTTAATGTGTCAAACCTATTCTTGAGATGGTCTTTAAATTCATGTGGGATATACTCAAGGCTGTGCTTTGGCTCTCATGGACTTGTTCTAATTTTCTTCAGCTTCAGCTTTAACTTGAATATGAACAATTGATGGCCTGTTCTACAGTCAGCCACTGGCCTTGCTCTGACTGATGACATTATGCTTCTCCATCGTCTCTTTCCACAGGTATAGTTGATTTGATTCTTGTGTATTCCATCTGATAAGGTCCACATGTATAGTCAACATTTCCTTTTTGAAAAAAAGGTATTTGCAAAGAATAAGTCATTTATCTTGCATAATTCTGTCATGCAATCTCTGGTGTCATTTTTATCCCCAATGCCCTATTTTCCAACTACCAATGCTTCATTTCCAGCTTTCACATTCCAATCACTAGTAATTATGAATGCATCTTGTTTGATCAATTTCAGACTGCAGAAGTGGGTAAAAATCTTCAGCTTCTTCATCTTTAGCCTTAGTGGTTGGTGGACAAATTTGAATAATAGTTGTGCTAACTCGTCTTCCTTGTAGGCATATGGATATTATCCTGTCACTGACAGCATTGCACTTCAGGGTAGATTTTGAAATTATCTTTTCCAGTTTCCATGTGTTTGATCTTTTTTTTTTTCCTCGCTTTTTCTGTTATAGATTTATATTTTTATGGCTTTTTGGTCAGAAAAGATGCTTTGTAATATTTCGTTGTTTTGGATTCTGTTAAGGCTTGCTTTATGGCCTAATATGTGGTCTATTCTGGAGAATGTTCCATGTGCATTGGAAAAGAAAGTATACTTGGCTGCTCTTGGGTGGAGTGTTCTGTATATGTCTATGAGATCAGGTTGGTTGATTGTGCCATTTAGATCTTCCATGTCTTTATCGAGTTTCTTTCTGGATGTTCTATCCTTCACCAAAAGTGGTGTGTTGAAGTCTCCTACTATTATTGTGGAGCTGTCTTTCTCTCTTTTCAATGTTGTTGGAGTTTGTTTTGTGTATTTTGGAGCCATGTCATTGGGTGTGTAAATAGTTATGTCCTCCTGGTGTATTGACCCTTTAATCATTGTACAGTGTCATTCCTTATTCTTTTGGTGGATTTTACTTTAAAGTCTATTTTGTCAGAGATTAATATTGCCACTCCTGCTATTTTTTGAATGTTGTTTGCTTGATATTTTTTTTTTTCATCCTTTGAGGTTTAGTTTGTTTATGTCTTCAAGTCTAAGCTGTGTCTCTTGTAGGAAGCATATAGACAGATCATGTTTTTTAATACATTCTACCACTCTCTGTTTCTTTAATGTTGCATTTAGTTCATTTACATTCAGCGTAATTATTGACGGGTATGAGTTTAGTGCTGTCCTTTTGATGTTTTTTTTTTTGTGTGTGTTGTTGACAGTTTCTTTGTTCCACTTAATTTTCTGTGCTGAGTTGTTTTTCTTTACGTAATTTCTTTTCATTTTTTTCACTGGTGTTGATTTTGTATTTGCTGACTCTTTGTTTTTCTTGTTTTTTATTTTGATGTGTAGGATTGTTAGTTCCCTTTGTGGTCACCTTAATATTTACCACTATTTTTCTAAGTTTAAAACAATATTTTATTTCTTTGTATTGCCTTGACTTCCTTTCCATATGAAAGATCTATGACTATATTTTTTAGTACCTGTTTTTTGTTTGAGTGTTGTCATCTTTTACATATTGACATCTCTGTTTCCCTATTTTCAGTGTTTTAGCTTTGACTTATTATTGTGACTTCCTTTTCTGGGTTGATATCTGGTTTCTCTGTCCTGTGTTCTAGTCTCGGGTTGTTATCTGATGTTATTGATTTTCTAACCAGAAGACTCCCTTTAGTATTTCTTGTAATTTTAGTTTGGTTTTTGCAAATTCCCTAAACCATCATATTTGAGAAACAGTTTTGCTGGGTATATAATTCCTGGCTGGCAACTTTTTTCCTTCAAGGCTTGATGTATGTCATCCCTTTGCCTCCTTGCCTGCATAGTTTCTGCTGAGTAGTCTGAACTTATTCTTATTGACTCTCCTTTGTAGATAACTTTTCATTTATCTCTAGCTGCTCTTAAAATTCTCTATCTTTGGTTTTGACAAATTTGATTATCCTATGTCTTGGTGATTTTTTGGGGATCTACCTTATGTGGTGTTCGATGGACATCTTGGATAGATATCGTCTCATCTTTCATGATATTAGTGAAGCTTTTGTGTCAACAAATCTTCAACATTCTCTCTGTATTTTCTGTTATCCCCCCGTTCTGGTACTCCAATCACTTGTAGGTTATTCCTCTTGATAGAGTCCCACATAATTCTTAGGGTTTCTTCATTTTTTTAAAAGAGATGTTTTTTGATCTATGTGATAGGTTAGACGCATGTACATATCTTTCTCAGATTGAGCACCGCTTTTCACTGGTCTGGAAGCTTGAGCAGATTCTCAGCCACTCCGTCTCTCCAGATGTGGAAACGCATCCCAAGTGCCACTGCTTGCCTCACCATGCATGCCAGCCAGTCTGGCCTGCAGGGTGCCAGTTTCCACCATCTTTGCACTGCCTCCTGAAATGATCTTTTTGATGATGAATGTGATGCCACTCCTTTTCTATTTGTCATTCCCTGCAGAGTAGACCATATAATTGCCTGACGCAAAATGCCCAATACCAATCCATTACAACTTATTAATGCCTAGGCTGTCTATCTTTATGTGTTTCATTTCATTTTTGACAACTTATTTTCCTAGGTTTATACTTCTTATGTTCTATATCATGATTATTAACGGTTGTTTCCAGTTGTTTTGTTTTTTCTCATTTTGAGTTATGCCACGTCAGCAAATAAAGGCCCAAAAGCTTGACTCCATACATGTCATTAAGGTTTACTCTACTTTGAGGATGCAGGTCTTCCCCAGCTGTATTTTGAGTTTCTTCTAATTTGAGGGGCCTATTTTCCAGGATTATGTCAGAAAACAATCTTCTGGTATTTGTAAGGTTTTCATTGGCCTTTTTTTTTTTTTTTTAATTAGATCACCAGGTCCTTTTTCCCAGTCTGTCTTGGTATGAAGCTCCTCTGAAATCTCTCCATCATGGATGACCCTACTGGTATTTGAAATACCAGTGGCATAGCTTCCAGCAACACAGCAACACCAGCCATCACAATACTACAAGTGATGGAATTATTCAGTTAGGGTCCTTAAAATTCAAATGTTTCAATATTTATCATGCTATATTCTAAGATCAGAAGAGAAGAAATTAATTTAACAAATGATTGTTCTGAAAAATAGAGTAAAAAAGGTTGTAAAATTAATTTACCTGTGAAGCAGTATAACGTAAATATCAATACTAAAAATTGATTTCAAAGAAAATCACAAACTTGTACACTTGAGCTCATTTAAATAAGAGGAAATTTATAAAGATATTAATATAATTCACAGTATAAGTTACAAAGTGGTATGTATATATATATATAGAGGGAGAGAAATTAATTGAAAATGTGTTGTACACATAACATACAGGGCTTTGGAATTGGAGATAGTAGAAAGTGATAACTATGTTATAGGGAAATAAAGATGAAGATTGACCAGTGGATTTATTCTATTAATGTCCTCAAACTGAGAGGATCACACACACACACACACACACACACACACACACACACACAAATCCTACAAAGCTCAGTAGAGAAGAATGTTAAAAATAACATTAGAAAATAGCTAAAATTCATTAGCTTCAGTTTATCTTGAAAAACATTAAATGTCAAGGAATAGTAAAGACTATAGAATGTCAAAACACTTTGATGGAAAATAGGTGGAACCAATAATTTAATGCTTTGTCAATTATCATTATTTGAAATGATTAAGACTTTTAGACAAAAAACATGATTTAAAATTTTTCCATCCAGACACTATTTTATATAATTAACTTTTATTTTATCTCTCATATAATAAAATGAGTTTCCCACTCAAGAAGGAAAGAAAAGTAGAAAATGAATGAAGGAGACACCACATCTACTTTTGTGGCCAGGAATCTCATTCTGGTATGTGTCTAAAATTCTTAATATTTTTAGGTCTAACTGCCTTGGCACTATGACTGTGAATATGTGTGTAATAAATAATGGTATAACAAAAGGTATATTATATACAGAAATTGATTTCTCTGTCAATGTGCTCCTATAGCTGAGTGGGACCCAAGAGTGAGAATATGTCTTTTGTACCAGTACACAAAGTCTTCTCTACTGTATTAGTGAATACAGGGACAGTCTCAGGCAACTAGAGTGGCTTTCTTCCATAAAAGGATCGTGGATTGAGAGGGCGCCTATCATCTGTTTCAACGAGAGCAATAGTAATGACAAATGGAGCAACCACTTGGTCAAGGAAGAAGGTTTTCTATTTAAACTGATTCAGCATTTCTGGTAAGCATGAAGATATTTTTAAAAAAGGGAGCCATTAAAGAGGGATGAAAGACATGATCATGAAACATTATTTTGTATTCTAAGCTGGTGAAATGAAGCATACTTATTAAATACACTGCAATTTATATATATACAGATAGATTATATATATATACATACACTGTGTATCACAAACATATTTATAATTTTATAAAATAATTTATACTTTATTCATAAATGTATCAGTTCATACACACTTTTAAATTCATATATTTATTTGATATAATATACTTTATGATTTAATATGTAATATATGTGATGTATATGTGTGCGTGTATATGTAACTACAATTGTAAAATGATTTTTATGCATGTATCTATTCCATATGGAATTCCTAAGTAGTGCAAATGGTTAATGCTCTCTGCTACTAATCAGAAGGTTGAATACTCAAGTCCACCCAGAGATGTCTCAGAAGAAAGTCCTGGTGACCTACTTCTGAAAAATCAGCCATTGAAAACTCATTCTACCCTGACACATGCGGTTGCCATGAGTTGGTATCAAATTGATAGTAACTGGTTTGGTCTTTGGTTATAGAGTCTACCTAAACGATCTATAACTGAATATTCTAGAGGTAGTTACTGAGCCTCTGAGTGTACTTTTCCATATTTCATATACGGGCCAGAACAGAGGAGGTAAACACAGCGAATATCTTTTCAGCAAGCTTGCAATTTTAGAGAATTAAATATGTGTGTGTGTGTGTGTGTGTGTGTGTGTGTGTGTGTGTGTATACATACATATGTAAACACATTACATAAGGTTTGAGACTGGAACTAAAGGTAAGAGGATATTTGCCAGCAGTTTTTAAGTTTCTTGGTAATCTCTCTGGCTTCATCATTAGCTTTATCTACTAATTCAACAACACACTCATCAGCTATTGCAAAATCTTGGTGGCAGTTAGAGTACACTGATGCATTGCTGATTTTAGGAGTTAAAGCAGATTCTTGAATAAAATTACAAGGTAAAAGAAACAAAATGTACAAGGACAGGACTTTTAAGTGTTGAAGATTCAAGAACAGATAGGAAATTAAGATGAGAATACACATATAGTAAGACATAGTCATTAAGTGGAAAAGATCAAGGGAAATATTAGTAGAGCTGAGCCCAGGGTGACCTACACATAATTCCCTCTTTAACAAGCCAGCTCATTTAACAATTTTGTATAATAAAAATTGACATTATACTAGATAAGCTCAGTCCTGATTTTGCTTTTTGAGAAATGTTAGGAAATTAGATATATACATATAATTTACTTCACACATGAATTCAATAGCTTTATACAGTTATGCACTTAAAATCTTTATGGAGGATGAGTTTTATTGTTGTTCTGTAATAAATATGTTTCCATTGAAATGCAGGCTTAATAATTGTGCTGTATTGTGTCACTATAATTTCAGGTAAAACCCACCCAATTCACTCAATATGGCAGTTTCTAGTCAGACAATATCATATGAAAAAAAAAAAAGAATCACATTTCAGATTTAAACAAACTTAAAAAATGTATGTGTGTGCATATGCTGAGTAAATATGATAATGATGTAGCAAGGTAGTATCTTCTACTACTATTCAATCTATGTACATGTGTGAGCTACTTCCATGTGCTTTGAAATGCTTTTTCTAGCCCATATCCCAATTTTTATGAGGATATAGTAAAGCCTTCCACATCAATGGATTCTATTTTTGTCAAAGTCTCAAGGAAAATAATTTTACCATGAAACATATTTGATTTTGATTTTGAATTTCTGTCTGAAATTAAATGGTCTAACTCCACCAACTTTGAAATGATGATTACTTTTCACTCCATCTTCACCACCAAATATCAAAACATTTTTATTCCTTTGATAAGTCAAAAAATTAAATTTTGTATACTAATTATATTTTTTATATTTTTGTTTATTATTTACATAAACTTTCTTTATGATTTAATTGATATACTTTAGTATCTAGGAAAATCACATGGGATCATTAATTGGGATGAAAATTCTGCACCTATTTTTCCCATTAAATTACAACTATTCACTTAACTTGGCTTTTGTGAGTTAATATAAGTCCTTAGTCACTATGAGTCAGAACTAATTCAATGGCAATGGGTTTGGTTTTTTGGAAGTGAGAATGAAAGTCAGGAAACTAATTTTATTTTTCCTTTCTTACTTTTAACTTACAGAATCAATATATATGCTTATATTGCATAGTAAGTTATTTTTTTAAAAATCTAACGTTAGGAGTCCGAGTCCTGGTAGCACAATGGTTAAGCACTCGTCTACTCACCTAAAAGTTGGCTGTTGGAACCCAGCAGAAGCTCCACAGGAGAAATATGACAGTCTCCTTCCATAAAGATTTCAGCCTTGGAAACACTATGGGCAGTTCTACTCTGTCCTACGGGGTCACTATGAGTTGAAATCGACTCAACAGCAATGGATTTTGTCCATTTAATATATATAAATATCTTTTATAAAGATTGTATGTGATTTCACTTTCTTTACTAAACAGAATTTATTTATTCAATTACCAATTTAAGACTTTCATGTTATTTACATTTTTATACTTTAAATAACAATAGCTTAGCAGCCAAGCGCTTTGTAAACATCAGTAATTTTTTCCATTGTATGGAATGCTTAAAGTAAAATTTCTTGCTTATAAACCACACCAAAAAGTATAACTATTCTTCTACTGTGTGTTATGATTTGTGTCCCTAAAAAAAGATATGTTCAATTGTCCAATATCTGTGAATGTGACCTTATTTGGAAATATCATCTTTGCAGATGGAACTAGTTAACATGAGGTCATCTTGGGGTATGGTGGGTCTAGTATCTTTAAAACCGGCATCCTTATCCGATAAGAGACACACACAGACACACAGAGATGCAGAGAGAAGATGGCCATGTGAAAATGGATCCAGAAATGAGAGTTAAGTTACCACAAACCAAGGAATCTTTGAGATCTCCAGAAGCTAGAAGTGATGAGGAAGGACGTTCCCCTCAAGAATTCAAAGAAAGCATGGCTCTGCTGATGCCCTAAATATGGACTTTTAGTCTCCAAAATTGTGAGAGAACACACTGTTACTGTCTTTTTGTGGTTGTTAGGTGCCATCACTCTTCTACTTCTTCTACCTCCACATGCTATTGAAATATAGAATTTGCATTTTGAAAAAATATGGCTTTAATATTAACATGAATGTGAAAATAAATGGAAATTTTAAATATGAAAGTAGTTGATACATCCACTACTATATATGGAAAAAAGAGTGCATAGAAATGCAGAGGAAATGAATTTATTTATGTGGATATTCAGCTAAATAACACGATGAAGTGACAACATCACTTGCAAATCTTTACTAACACATTTAACTATTCCAGATTTCCACCCCTGAATATATAATTAATGATTGAATAAGCAGGAAGTATGAAAAGTTTTAATACCAACATCTGTACAATGTTAAAAATACTTTAGAAGTAAACTTGTGAAGGTATGAGTTGCCATGCTAAAATTAATATGCTGTAAAATATAGTGTTAGATACACTTAGTCTTTATTTCTCTTTAGGGTACTGGATTATTTTTCCCTGTAACAGTGACACAAGAAAACTTATATGCTGTGTTTTATTTCCTTTTCTTGGCTTCAGTATTCATTGATTTCTTATCAATAAAAATATAAAATTGGTCAAAAATTATAAGAAAAAAATTCTTCAAATGACTGGCATCCAGTGATATTTTGGTCTTGATAGTATCTTTAAAGAATTTGTCTAGGCCTCTTGACATATACGCCCATCCACAAAAATATTAATTCTATTTAATGTTATACACAGAAATTTCTTCTTGTTTTAGAAGTTGTTAGATGACTACATTTCAAATATAAAAATAGATTTGGCTTTGTCAAAATTTAATTAATTTATATGATATAAAATAAAAGATAAAAAACATAAGCAAAAGAAAAAAAAAAACCCATTGCCATCAAGTCGAATTCCAACTCACAGTGATTCTACAGGACAGAGTAGAATGACCCCACGAGGTTTCCAAGGCTGTGAATCTTTATGGAAGCAGACTGCAGCATCTTTCTCCCAAGGAGCTGTAAGTGGGTTCGAACCATCAACCTTTCGATTAGCAGGTGAGTGTTTACCCACTGTGCCACCAGTGCTACCTTTATATGATGTAACCCAAACCAAACCAAACTTGTTGCCATCGAGTCAATTCTGACTCATAGCTACCCTGTAGGACAGTAGAACTGCCTCATTGGACTTCCAAGGAGTTGCTGATGGATTTAAACTCTTGACCTTTTGGTTAGCAGCCAAGCTCTTAACCACTGCACCACTAGAGTTCATTATATTATATAGCAAATGTTTAATAGATTTTCATACTAAAAATGTATATTCGATTTTGTGGTGGACTAATATTACTCTAGGAGTCCTTGGGTTGCTCAATGGTTAAGCATTTAACTATTAGCAGAAGGCTAGTGGTTCGAACCATCCAGAGGCACTTCAGAGGAGAGGCCTGGGCAGAGGCATATCTATGGAAAATAACACTTATGGCAATAAGTTTAAAATTGCGGGATGATCTCTTACAGCTGGCAATGAAAACTGCAATGGCCAATTGAAACTGCTCATTAGCATTCCCCTCCCCCACCCTCCCGCCTCAGGTGATGCCCAAGGCACATGCCATAACTGCCATATATTAGATATGCCTCTGGGCCTGGAGATCTACTTCCAGAAGGTCACAGCCTTGAAAACTCTATGATGTGGTTCTACTCTGTACGCTTGGGGTTCCCATGAGTCAAAATCAACTCACTGGCAACCAATAATAACATTATTTTATGAAATATTCTCTTTGTAGAAAAGTTTTAGCTAATTTTTTTTTTTTTTTTTTTGCTTTTGTTTGTTTTAGGGTTTTCCAGTAATACTGCTGAGACTCTAAAAAAAAAAAAAAGGAAAAAAAAAATACAAATCACCTGCTTTAGCCAATTTAGCCAACTGTGCAAATAATGTATTTATAACAACTCGTCTTTCTTCAAGTACCAATTTTCTGTTTGGTAACATACTGTTGTATTGTCTGAGACGTTTCTTGCATGCTCTACCAGCAGGATATGATACAAAAATGTTATTTAGATTTTACCTTTATCTCTTTATAAAAAAGAAACTTCAACTAGGTAGAATAAATATGCCAACTAGGAAGGGGGCAAGATACATGAATCATTGCATAAGTGAAATCATGCATGTTTTAGAAAGTACTGGCCATGGCTGCTACCTAAATAATTCTCTGCATGCAGATATTTATATGTTTTTAGTCTGTTTTATTCTACAGAATGTTTCTCTTGTTATATGATGCATAGTACTTTATTTTTAGATTTTTCCATATATTATTGACCCTCAGAAGCCATTCCGGCTTTTGATATCTTCAGTCTTACTTGGTTTGAGACATAATTTCCAGTATTTGGATAGCTTATACTGAGAAAACCTGCTTGTTCAATATAACTCTGACATAAATATATTAATGGATGCAGAAATACGAAATGTAAGTAGTTAGATAGTAGCATTTTAGAAACGTAAAACAGTAGAATGAGCATTACTCACATTGTTAACAAGTATTTCAAAATATGCAAATAAAATCATATGAGTAAAAAGAATTTGATGGTTTTGGCATCAGCACTGTGAAAACAGAAGAAAGAGCATTACAGGATAAGTGATAAACTGCAACCTGAGCTTTAGGAGTTATCACCAACTGGTTATTAAAAAAAAATTGGGACCAATAAAAACAGAGCTATAGTGGTCAAATGAAACCAACACATTTAATTAAAATTACCATCTATTTAATAAGATGTTGAAATGTATTTGAAAATGCATGCAATATTATTCTGCAAAAATGATTTGACTTGAAATTAAAACCAAAAAACCAAATCCATTGCCATCAAGTCGATTCCAACTCATAGCAATCCTATAGGACAGAGTAAACTGCCCGTAGGGTTACCGAGACTGTAAATCTTTAAGGAAGCAGACTGTCATATCTTGCATCTATGGAGCACTGGTGGATTTGAACTGCCAACCTTTCAGTCAGTTAGCAGCCAAGTGCTTAACCACTGTCCCACCACGGCTCCTTATCAAGTGATGCAAGCCCCCTAAAACTGAAATCTTCTTGTTGAAAGTAACAACATTACAATTGTTGAGAAGAAACATTAAAATTTTGAGATTCTGTATACCCTTTTAAAGGTGAGACGCTCCATATTGATTTAGAATCTCATATATTTACTCTTTTGTTGTGGTGTAGGTCTATTCAGGCTATATTTTAGTTTTGCTCAAATACTTTTCAAAACTCTCAAATATCTCCAACACCAGTTTTCTGACAAAGATATCTTGGTTAA
This sequence comes from Dugong dugon, assembly GCA_030035585.1. NCBI lineage: Eukaryota > Metazoa > Chordata > Mammalia > Sirenia > Dugongidae > Dugong > Dugong dugon. Next base: position 33,277,061 of record CM057460.1, on the reverse strand, counting down.
AATTAATCTAATTGTTTCCCACATATCCTGGCTTACACAGATAACAGAAAAGTACCCATTTTTTTGCCCCTTTAGTGGCTCCAGGCCTACCCATATACACTTCAATCCTTTGGCTATGTTATCCTCATCAAACAGTTAATTCATACCCCATAGATCTCCCCGTACATGGATTTTTCATAGTATTAAATCTCTATTTGGATGCTGCAACTTATCCTGTATTTGCTTTAGACACCAGCTACCATAACTGGGGAGTCCCAGGGTGGTACAAACAGTTAACACACTCAGCTGCTAATGGAAAGGTTGGAGGTTCCAGCGCACCCAGAGGTGCATTCAGAACAAGGTTCTGGTGATCTACTTTTGAAAAACCAGCTATTCTATGGAGCACAGTTCTACTCTAACACAGGTGCTGTGGCCATGGGTTGGAATCGAATCAATGGCAGCAGATTTGCTGGTGCCATAATTTGTTCAGTGCACTGACCCTCTGAGTTCTAGTCTTTGATCTGACATTTTATCCAATTTTTTCCCAAAAATGTAGCTTTGAGATCTTATTACCTCAAGTTTTCCTTCTAAACCTGCCCTTATAATTGAATGATTGCTAGCTGCTACCAATGTTCATTTATGCCAGTTTACTACAGTAATTTTTGCTTTCTTTCATTATGATTAATACTAAATCACTCTATAATCTTGATTTTCCTCATACGGACCAACGCACCTCTCATTTTTTTTTTCCTAGGAATCCATGTCATTTGACACTGTCTTTTATGGCCACTTATTTTCTCTATGGTTGTTGTTGTTACTGCTGCTTGCAGTTGAGTTGATTTTCGACTCATAGCAAACCCATGTGACAGAGTGGAACTGCCCCATAGGACTTTCTAGGCCTATAATCTTTATGAGAGGAGATCTCCAAGTCTTTCTCCTGTGGTGCCAGAGCTTCTGGGCGACTTTGAACCGCCAACCTTCTGGTTAGCAGCTGAGCACTTAACCATTGTGCCACTGGGGCTCTTTATCAAGGAAATAATATAATGTTTCAAAATCCATATATTTTATTCATTGTTAGCTCAGATATCTTAATGGAAGAAGTTACTCAGCACCTGGATCATTAGTAAGTTTTCTCTCTTATCTTCCACAATGTTTGTTAAATTTTTTTATTTCAGTCACTTGCTTTAAATTTCCATCTGGAGTTTAGCCTGCTTTTCAAAACTCCTCAAAATGTAGAACTTCTATGTATTTGAGATTTGCTAATGCCCTCATAGAGTCAATACAAAAAAAAAAAAATGCTGTGTTTATGATTTTTATATCAGAAAGCTGCTGGCTCTGAAAAATGAAGAACATACCCTTGCATTCTGGCATGCTCCTAACAGTACTGAACTATGAATGCTAAATCATTTTGAGCCAAATTCACTTTCTAAAGATTTAATCTCATTCCTGAGATGATGTGGGTTGTCAAAAAAATATACAGGTGTCCTTTCAAAGAAAGAAAGAAAATGTGATTTAAAAAAAAAAAGACTATAACTCTGTTAAGGTGACTTGATTTATAAAAGTAGCAAAGTATTTTGCTTAGTGTAGTCACTTTTACTTTTGTAACCATCTGCTTTCTGAACAGAAATTCTGAAAATATTAAAATTAATTTTATTATGATTTTTTTGCATCAGGGATGTTGTATTATGTGTGTTTAAATGGAAAGAAACATTAAGTTGTATGTAATATACACAGACATGAGCCAATCTTACCAGAGAATTGTTTTGACTTTCCAAATAATCTAAAGAAATGTCATCTATCATATTTGAGTGTGCATGTGTGTGTGTGTGCATGTGTCAGTGTAAAGATACCTATAAACACCACTCACTGCTCTGATATCAGTTTAAGTGCCCTATATTCTGACTAGTCACAGGATGGCAGCCAAGTGGAAATGACAGTGACTGACAATTACAGAAGAATAAAATGGCTTCCAGAAGTGCACTGAGACCTGTGGACCTCAATCAACTGAACTACAAACCCATTAAATGACTTCATTTTGTTTATCCAACTGTGAGATATATTTACCACTACACAGACAAGAACCACAAATAATAAATGCAGCCTGTAATAAAATTCACCGAATAGTTTAAGTCAGCTTCCTATGCAGAATAATCTCTGTAGTTTCTAATACTTCTTTTGGGCCAAAAAAAGAAAAAGAAAAAGAAAAGTATCTTAAAGGTTAAAATTAAAAAAAAAAAAAAACAAAACAGGCTAACTAATGTAAATGACTGCGACGCCATAGATTGCTTTTGTATGACCTTTCTAACCATAATCTTGTAACTTCCACCTAAGTGATTGGACAGGACTGTGTGATAGGTAATTGTGGCCCACAAAGGGAATTGGTCAGATTTACTATCCTGCTGAGCTTGAAATGAGCCACCCCAGAGGTGGGCAAGAGAAAATCCCACACCATCAAGGAAAGGGAGACCAGCAGGGGACACCGGCAAGAGAGACTCACAGGAGAGACCCACAGGAGACGACGCAGTGAACGCAGAGGGAGAAAGCTGAGGGCCTTCCAGCAGATACTGAAGGCCAGGAAGAGGTGTGCCTGCCAGCATGGCTGGAAAGAGGCTGTCCTGATGGAAGAACTGTATACTTGAGTGTTCCTGAGCATGAGTTGTAACCTGTAACTTTTCTAATAAACCCCATAATCATTAGTATGGTCTGTGAGTTCTGTGTGGCCATTGCAATGAATTATTGAACCTAGCAGAGAAGTAGAGAATGCTGTAGTAGGGATGGTTGGTGTCAGAATTGGTAAGACAGCAGAAAGAAGAGGCATGTCTGAGCACTGCTTCATGGCAATCAGCCTTGGGCTGTTGATCTTGAGTCTCCTTTCCCCTTGTGAAGTTAGTGGAGGTCATACACTGCCCTCATACCATTTTAACAATGACTAATAATGCTTGTTCCAAAAGAAGGCACACTACAAATAAAGAAATGGTAACCACCAATTTAAAATGTTTTAATAACTCTATTATTGAAAAGATAAGATAAATTGACTCATTTTAGGTTAATATCTGTCTTAGTTTCCTAGGGGTGCCGTGACAAAATAGCACAAATCAGTTTGTTTAAAATAATAGAAATTCAATGTCTCAAAGTTCTGGGGGCTAGAAGCTCAAATCATGGTATTGGATTTGCTGATTCATTCTGAGGGATCTGAAAGAGAAACTTCCAGGTCTCTCTTCTTGCTTCTAATGTCTCCTGTCAATTCTTGGCATTTGTTGGCTTTTAGATACATCTTCACATGGCCAACTTCCCTCTGTTTTGCCTTCTCTTTTATAAGGACACCAGTCATATAGGATTAGGAGCCACCCTACTCCAGTATAACCAAATGTTAAGATAACTGATAAAATTTCAAAGACCCTATTTCCAAATATAGTCATATTCACAAGTACAAGGGTTAGGACTTCAACGTACAAGGGTTAGGACTTCAACATATCTTTTTGAGGGGTGCAATTCATTCAATAACAATGTCTATCTTAAAACTGACAGGGACACAGAAGAGTAAGTGATCAATCACCATTAATTTTAGAACAATCTTGTTTGTGTATCCAGCTGTGAGATGTATTTACCACTACAGTGGCAGAACCACAGATAATAAATGTAGTCTGTAATACAATACACCAAATAGTTTAAGTCAGCTGCCTATGCTGAATAATCAATTCCATGTGGTTTGTAGATTTGACATATTAGAAATGATGCATTTGCCAATGAAGAATACCTCCGGAAAGGGGCCATAATAGATACACCCACTCCTCACTTATCAACATGGTTACTTTCCAGAGATCACGTCATTAGGCAAAAATAGGCACTATGCAAAAATGGAGGATTTTTTTATTTTTTCTGTTTTCAGACCATCCATTTGTCCATTTTTTTTTTTTTTAATTCATGATCATATGATCATAGAAATAGTAACAGCTAAGATTTACTGATGTGACAAGTCCAGTTATGGATTATTCCTCTGCGGAGAAGGAGGCTTGGAGGAGACAAAGCTGGCTGAAACCTGCCTGTGTGACTGGAGCGCCCACAGCTTAACCACTTCACCTTCCTCCTGTCTCCAGGGTTCCATCTCAGCCCTGCAAGCCCTGATTTTACAATCTGGGAGACTGCTCTGCCCTCAGGGCCTGGCGAGTCTTCCAGGCCTGGAGAGTCACCAAGGCTCAGGACTTCCTGTGAGAGAGCTGGAAGCCTGGCCCCAAACCTAGCCCTGCCGAGGCAGAGGCTTCAGGCCCAGTTCGGCTCACTTTGATACATCATTAAACTCCCACACGTTTCTTACAAACACCCTCTCTGGAGCCTCTTTCTTTCCTCCCTTCCCACCCCACCCCACAGCAATTTTGAGCTGCAAAGCCTCAGGCCACACAGGAGCAGGGAACTCACAACAGGCCCCGGCTGGCTAGTTGCAGCCTATATATTCACCCAGTGACCATGGAGGAGGCCTGCCCTGAGCAGCAGCTGGACACGGAGCTCGGGGTGGGGTAATGAGACCCAGCTCCCCATAGGCTGCTCAAAGACCCATCTTGAGGGAGGGGACACTCCACAGCCATTGTCACCATGTTAGCCACCTTATTAATTCACGAAACAGTTGGAAAGTAGATTTTTTACTATTGTAAAAGTGAAATGTCAGATAACTACATAGATGACAAGCGAGGAGTAGGTGTAGCATAATTTATACTAAATGCTTTCAACTAACCATCTTATTTCCTTTTTAAAAGCATTACACTTCAAATGAAATTTCCAATAATAGAATAAACTGACCACTCAAAAGATTGTAACAAAAAGGAAATAATCCATTTCACTCATAATTTCTTCACTAGAGATTTGTATAAGAGTCATTGTTGAAAGAATCCAAAAAAATGGTATTACTTTAATAAAACATTATTAAAAAGAAAATGAAAGGTCATTCATTCAACAAAACGGAAAAAATAGTTATTCACATGAAATTTAAAGTTTAAGAGTATTCTTCCCACAAGTATACACTATTCAAGAGCAAATAAATATAGATATATGAAAAATCTGTTTAGTTTTCATCAGTAATTCTACAATACTTTGTGATAAATGAGTCTCAGTTTTAAGGTTATTTGACTATTCTTCCAATATGCTTGTTCTGAAATTTCAGCAATTATCATTAATTTTTACCTCAAAACCTGAAAAAAAATAAATTTACTTTAATTTACTTTGGCATTGTAATTGCTGACTGGAGAGCAAAATAAACAAGCTGCAACAAATGCATGCATCTTCTACACAGGAAAGAACCATATGATTAATTATTATAAAAATGCTACAATAAAATGAGCTGTAACTAAAGAGTTGAGGGAAAATTGATCAGCATAAAGTTTTAGGAAAAATCTAAAATAAGCATCCATTATAATCCCTTTATTTGCTTCATCGAACGACAAATTGGAAGATGTGACAGCTATATTATAAGTATCTGAGTAATTATACAAAATACTTAATGTGGAACCACAGAAGAACTTACAAATGATTTGTTTAAACAACTCTATTTGGTATTCCTTCCCTCTCTGTATATGTATATATAAAATATATGTATAAAGTAGTCCCCCTTATCCGCAGTTTCGCTTTCTCCCGTTTCCGTCGCCCATGGTCTACTTCCGCCAACCATTCTAAGTAGCGTGATGAAGTCTTGAGCTGTCCTCCTACCACCCTCCCGGGCCGTGAATCATCCATTTGTCCAGCTAGTTGCTGTCTAGGTTATAAGATCAACTGCTGCGGCATCACAGTGCTTGTGTTCAAGTAACTCATATTTTACTTAATAATTACCAAAGCACATGAGTAGTGATATTCAGATATACCAAAAAGAAGCCATAAAGTGCCTCCTTAAAGTAAAAAGGTGAAAGTTCTGGATTTAGTAAGGAAAGAAAAAAAAAAAAAATCATATGCTGAATTTGCTAAGATCCATGGTAAGAACAAATCTTACATTAATTGTTATACTTGTTCCATTTTATTGTTAGTTATTTTTGTTAATCTCTTTGTTACCTAATTTATAAATTACACTTTATCATAGGTATATATGTTTAAGAAAAATATAGTATATATAAGGTTAGGTATTATCTGTGGTTTCAGGCATCCACCAGCAATCTTGGAACATATCCCCCTGGGATTAAGGTGTAATTACTGAATACACATTCACCATATATATATATATATATATATATATATATATATATATATATATATATATACACATATATGCACATATATACATACACACATACACACACTATACATATATGTGTGTATATTTGTGTATTCAATAATAACAATTTATATTTATCTTATATCAAGTTTATATGCCAACCTTTTTTGAGAATATTTTTTCTACCTGTTTTATATGTCCAGAGTGTGATTGTTTGAAAACAGAAATGTAATGTCATTAATATTTATATAGTATTTTCTGAGCTTTGTGCTAGGGAGATATTAGATGTGGACTTTTTCACTTTCAGAAATTATGTTAGGAAAAGAAGGCTAAAGTGTTAAAATAGTTACATGAACAGTGCTTTGTCTGTATAACTTCAATTTGAATCAGGCATGCAAGCATTTTTATAGGAGTAAAAACATGAATGGAATTCTAAGAAAGAAGCTAAATTTATTAAGCACCAAAAGGTCAGCAGTTCGAATCCACCAGCCCTCCTTGGAAACCCTATGGGGCAGTTCTACTCTGTCTTACAGGGTTGCCAGGAGTTGGAACAGACTGGACAGCAATGGGTTTGTTTGTTTGTTTGCTTTGGTATATTTTAAAGTACCAGTGCTTTCAAAAATACTTTTAAAGAAGGCTAGGATTTCTTTTTTTCTTTTTTTTTTTTTTCAGTATGTAAGAAGAAACTTCCTTAAATTGATGTAGTGACTGATATGATAAGAAGAGATTGAATTGGAGTTCAACAAATTAGTATCTGTGTCTTTAGCAGATTTATTGTCCTGAATTTATAACCTCTAAAAAAGTCCTGCCTGTTTTCTCTGCTTCATTCATTTCTAGTTTCTACTAGAACACATTAGGAATCAGAATAAAATTGAGAAAGAAAAATGTAAGATGATTGGAATCATGGATATTATCTACATTCATGTTCTGATACTCTTTGAAGGAATGGCCTTATTGTTATCAGCAGTCCCCCTACTGGGTCCCTTTTCTTATACCTTACAATGGAAATATAACAAAGAAATATTCAATGTGTAATCTTCTTTATACAAAGTCTGATTGCTGTATTCTATCTTTATCTAAATTAAACATTGTCAGTGATTTTTATTCTGGTGCCAAAGGTGTACTATACGTATTACAACCTAATCACAAAAGACTGTATTTATTAGTTGCTGTTGAGTTGGCTCTCACCCATGGTGACCTTATGTAAAAAAGAATGAAACACTACCTAATCTTGTGTCATCTTCACAATCGTTTGTACGTTGAGGACCATAGGTGTGGCTATTGTGTCAACCCATCTCATCAAGAGTTTCCCTTATTTCCACTGACCATCAACTTTGCTAAGTGTCATCTCATTTTCTGACAATTGGTCTTTCCTGATAATGTGTTCAAAGTAAGTGAGCCAAAGTCTCACCATTCTGTTTTCTAAGGAACATTCTGGTTCTATTTCTTGTTAGACTGATTTGTTCATTCTTCTGGTAGTCTACAGTATAGCTACTAAACTTTGCCAACACCGCAGTTCAAATGCATCAGTTCTTCTTCAGTGTTTCTTTTCCATCGTCCAGTTTTGCATGCATATGAGTCATTTGAAAGGACCATGGCTTGGGTCAGGTGTCCTTTAGTTATGAAAGTGACATCTTTCATTTTTAACACTTTAAAGAGGTCTTTTGCAGCAGATTTTCCCAATGAAATACGTTGTTTGATTTCTTGACTGCTGCTTCCATCGATGTTGAATTTTGACTCTAGTAGAATGAAATTATTGACACAGTTTCTTCTTTATTTTTCATGATCTTGTTTATCATTCCAGTTGAGAGAATTTTCATTTTCTTCACATTCAGGTGTAATCTATACTGAAGGCTGTAGTCTTCATGCTTCAAAAAGTGCTTCAAGTAGTCTTCATTTTCACCAAGCAAGACTGAGTCATCTGCTTACTGCAGATTGTTAATGAATCTTCCTCCAAACTCAATGCTGCATAATTCTTCTCATAGTACAACTTTTCAGATTATTTGTTCCACATACAGATTGAATACGTCAGTGAAAGGATACTACTCTGCCACATATCTTTTCCAACTGTGTTGGAGGCTTGTTGGTTTTAGACTAATCTTTCATTCTCCAGCATTTGAATCAAGATGTCTTCATAATCTAGTCCAGACAATCCTTCTAGAGAGGCCAAGGTAGAAGAGGGAGAGCATGAGCACATAAAGCCTTTTAAGACCTATACTCAAAACTGGAAAATTATCATTTCCATCACCTTCTGCTGATCACAACACATCACAAGGCTAGTCCAAATTCTAGAGTTGTAGAACGAAATTTCTTCCTTTTAATCTTCTGTTTCCTGTTAAACATGATGCTTATATGTGTGACTTCAATTTGTGAAAATTATCCAAGCTATATACTTATGGATCTGTCTACCTTCCTGCATGTATGTGAGATTTTGTCAATAATCTTTAAAAAGAAATCAAAATTACATTATTGAAAAAGGTAATTTCCCATGATATGAGATGAATACATTCTCCAAGCCAACATGAAATACAACTTGCAGAAATAAGATAAAATTTACAAAAGAAGTAATGACAACTGTGTAGATTTCAACTTGACTTCAACCTCTGAATATTTCAGAATGACATCCATTGCCATTCTGATAATCTCAAATAAGGGCAATTTAACAAACAAACCTAAAAACACTTTATGTATGTTGCTTTTATTGTTGTTGTTGGGTGCCTTCCAGTTGTTTCCTACTTATAGTGACCCTATGCACAACGGCATGAAACATTGCCCAGTCTTGAGCTATCTTCACAATCGTTGTTATGATTGAGCCCATTGTTGCAGCCACTGTATCAATACATCTCATTGAGGGTCTTCCTCTTTTCTGATGACTTTCTACTTTACCAAGCATGATGTCCTTCTACAGGGACTGACCCCTCCTGATAACATGTCCAACGTATGTAAGATGAAGTCTTGCCATCTTCGCTTCTAAGGAGCATTCTGGCTGTGCTTCTTCCAAGACAGATTAGTTAATTCTCCTGGCAGTCCATGGAATATTCAATATTCTTTGCCAACATCATAATTCAAAGGAGTCAACTCTTCTTAGGTCTTCCTTATTCATTGTCCAGCTTTCTCATGCTTACGAGGCAATTGAAAATACCCTGGCTTGGATTGGGCACACGTTAGTCTTGCTATTTATAGGTATCTAAAAAAAACAAAACTATTGTTCATTCATCAGATTCCCCAAAATGAAGATAAACATATACAAAGACTTAACGTATTAGAGAACATAAGTGTATTTTCATAACCATTTTTGTTTTCAATAGTTCTTTATTTAAACAACACAAATATGAGCTAAGCAAGGCTTTGGGAATAAAGGCAAATAATTGTGATGATTTGAAAAAAATAATAAACTGGAGGAACTAACACCAACTTATTGATTACAGGCAATTCATAAAAGCGTTTAGGATGTCATACTGAACTAGTCCTACGTATACATAAATAACCATCAAAGAACATAAATTGCCAAAAGGAGACAAAAAAAGCCCCTAAATTAACATATGATAAAAATAACAATACCTGTTTCAAAATAATTATATATACATGGGCTGCAATCATCCAGTCTTCTCAAATATAATTATTGGGTTTTAGTTGGAAGCTATTTGATAAGGAATTTTGAACTAAATTTAAATTTAGAACATAAATATGCTGGATAGGAGGAAAATGATTAAAGTACATAACTGCTTTCTTGTAGTGGATTACAGAAAAAAGGAGTTTGAGTTAAACCTGCAAATGACACATTTCAGGGCCGTGGAACAATATTACTTTATTAATTTCCTTTTTCACTTTTATTTGATACTCTCTGAATCAACATTAATTAAAGATAAACATTGGAAATATTCTTTGAGGCAGCAAACACACTAAATAGAGACACTAACTCTCTCACTTTTTATATCATAAAACAAAAGAGATTATTTAAGATCCAGTGCAGCTATCTCCACTGCCTTGAGATGACCATATATTCTTAGTTTAGTGGGTCAAAAAAACTTTATAAATAATTCGTTTCTTTAAACCTTGCATTCTTATTGACTGTCTGTTAATTTCCTTTATATATCTTACCCACCAGTACAGTACACAGAACATGGAGCATAATAAATTAAGTTAAATATAATACAAACACTTTTATAGACTTACTTTTATTATAAAAGTGAATTTTTAGGGAATGTGTAAAAGGAAAAAAATGAAACTAAATCAACTGAAGTGATTTTTTTGAAAATAAATATTAGCAATATAAATAGTAAAATTGTTAAATATTAGATATTTAATAATAATATATGTTTGATATATATGTATATATATATATACACATATATATGTGTCTTAGTTATCTAGTGCTGCTATAACAGAAATACCACAAGGGGATGGTTTTAACAAAGAGAAGTTTATTTCCTTACAGTAAACTGGGCTAAAAGTCCAAATTCAGGGTGTCAGCTCCAGGGGAAGGCTTTCTCTCTCTCGGCCTTCTCATCAGTGTTCCCCTGGACTAGGAGCTTCTCGGCGCAGGGACCCCGGTCCAAAGGATGCGCTCTGCTCCCGGCACTGCTTTTTTGATGGTGTGAGGTCCCCAGTTCTCTGCCTGCTTCCCTTTCCTTTTATCTCTTGAGAGATAAAAAGTGGTGCAGGCCACACCCCAAGGAAACTCCCTTTACATTGGATCAGGGATGTGACCTGGGTAAAGGTGGTGTTACAATCCCACCCTAATCCTCTTTAACATAAAATTACAATCACAAAAGGGAGGCCAACCACACAATTCTGGGAATCATGGCCCAGCCAAATTGATACACACATTTTTGGGGGGACATCATTCAAACCATGACAATATGCAAAATTTTGCTGAAGATCATTCAAACCAGTTGCAGCAGTACATTGACAGGAAACTGCCAGAAATTCATGCTACATTCAGAAGAGAACATAGGAGGAAGGATTTTATTGCTGATGTGAGATGGATCTTGGCTGAAAGCAGAGAATACCAGAAAGATGTTTACTTGTGTTTTATTGACTATGCAAAGGCATTCGACTGTGTGGATCATAACAAAGTATGGATAACACTGCTAAGAATGGAAATTCCAGAACACTTAATTGTGCACATGAGCAACCTGTACATAGGCCAAGAGGCAGTTGTACGAACAGAGTAAGGGGATACTGCCTGGTTTAAAGTTAAGAAAGGTGTGCATCACGGTTGTATCCTTTCACCATTCTTACTCAGTCTGTATGCTGAGCAAATAATCTGAGAAGCTGGACTATATGAAGAAGAACAGAGCATTAGGATTGGAGGAAGTCTCATTAATAACCTGCGACATGTAGATGACACAACCTTGCTTGCCGAAAGTGAAGGGCACTTAAAGTACTTACTGATGAAGATCAAAGACTATAGGCATAATCCAGTTGTGGATTGTAGCTCAACATAAAGAAAACAAAAATCTTCATAACTGGACCAATAAACAACATCATGATAAACAGAGAAAATATTGAAGTTGTTAAGAATTTCATTTTACTTGGATCCATAATCAACACCCATGGAAAAAGCTGATGCCCATGGAAGCAAAAGTCAAGTGCTGTATTGCATTGAGCAAATCTACTGCAAAAGACTTCTTTAATGTGTTAAAAAAGCAAAGATGTCGCCTTGAGGACTAAGGCGCACGTAACCCAATCCATGGTATTTTCAGTCACCTCATATGCATGTGAAAGTTGGACAATGAATAAGAAAGACTGAAGAATAACTGATGCCTTTGAATTATGGCATGGGCCAAGAATATTGAATATACTGTCAACTGCTAGAAGAACAAAGAGGTCAGTCTTCAACGACATACAGCTAGAATGCTCCTTGGAAGCAAGGATGGTAAAACTTCATCTCACATACGTTGGGTTTATTATCACCGAGGACCAGTCCCTGGAGAAGGACATCATGATTGGTAGAGGGTGAGGGAAAAACAGGAAGACCCTCAATGAGATGGATTGACACAGTGGGCTGAAGCATAACAATCGTTACGAAGATGGTGCAGGACCAGGCAGTGTTTCCAGTGTTTTGTTTTGAATAGATTTGCTATAAGTTGGAACCGACTTGATGGCACCTGACAACAATATATATATTATATATATACATATACTTATTTTTATATGTATATATGTATATATGTATATATATATACACATTCATGAAGAGTAATCATTTATCAGTGATACGCACACAACACGTGCATACCTACATGCAATGTGTGTGTTCATGTGCAGTAGAGACATGAACATAGTGCATACTGTACTGTCAGATTGTCCCCCTTCTGGTCAAATTCGTCTCCTTGTTCCTTAAGTGGATCATGCTAGCATTGATTCATACTAAACGTATAATAATCATCAAACTTCCCCAGTAAGGTAGTTGTTTTAACTAAATTAATGGTTGTTTTGGGGAAGTATAACTATTCCTTTTGTTTCTGAAAAATCCAAAAGTTATTGTTCTGAGCAAGCTGTTAAAAGAATCTTAGCCATTTTCATCATTTATGACTATTTGTTTTATTATTCTTTCAGATTTTGATTTTGTATAAATGGATAACTAAAATAAAATAGCCATATGTATATACATTTGAACTGAGAGAATGGGGAATTTTGACAGCTTGTATAAAGCATTGAGGGTACATTAAAATAAGCACTAAAATTGTGACTCTTTAGTGGGTAGTCTTTTCTTCCAGTAAGATTTTTCATTTTGATCCAGTACAGCAATCCTTCCCATAAAGGCCCACAGTTCAAAACTTCTGTTACAATTGGCACATTGTAGAGAATTGTATTACTGTTTATAAATTGAGAACTAGAGTAAATATATGTTTCATTTATTCTTTTGTACAAGTTATTTTAAGATGTATATGTGTGTGCATATGTATATGTATATGTTTATGTGCTTTACAGAAGAATATAATTACAGTTAAAATATTTGTAATTAAAATAACAATCCTTTATAAAAACTCAAAAAATTTAAAACGTTTGTATATTATTTTAAAACAATTGAAAATAATTTCCTTGTAGTTACTTACATAAAAATTGACAAAATACATTTACTTCAAACTTCCTGAATTATTGCATTCCAGTTTAAGAATCAGCATGATAAAGTTTAACCCCAAAAGCATTCAGTAGAAAAGCTATAAGCCACAGAAAATGGGGTTTAAATTCAAAGTGCCATCTCAGAAAGCATAATAAAAATAGATTTTCAGTCTTCCCCAAACACATATAGTAATGCCATAAAAAATGAAATATTGGGAGTGTGGTATTGCTGTCTTTAATTTTTGTAGTGGTGTTTTTCTCATATCTCTTCCTTTATGCTAGAAAATAGCCTTGTATCATATGAAAGTAATCCACTTACTTTAACAAACAAAAAAAAATTCGTAAAATCTCAAAATATGTCAATGAATACTTATGATGATTTGAAGATTAGAATTTACTTGCAAATTGTATTGTCATAAAAAAATAAAAGTAGGACTTAAGTAATTGGAAGACTCCATTTGAAATGGGAATTTAATGGAATGATTCAATCTAAACATAATACAAAAATTCATAATTGATTGCTTCTATAAGAACCTATTTCCTGCACTTGACTACACCTGACTACAGCCAATCAGGAGCCATAGTGAAAGCAGAGATCAGTGATTCAACCTTGCATGAGTGTGTTCTGTGTTTTGCTTGTAGGGGCTCATCTGAATGAAGACAAGGTAGTATTAAAGGAGTGAAGCTGGACTTTCTAATAGTATATATGAGAATGTAGCACCCACTAGAGTGAGATTTTACTCTTAGATACTACTATCTAATAGATACTACTGTCTGCAGAATCTTGAATTGCTAGACGTAGTGTGTGTGTGTGTGTGTGTGCTTACGCTTCTCTCAAACTCTCAAAATACCTACTTTTAGGGCATGAACCCATTATTCCATTATTGCTGCCATGAATTTCATCCCATGTCTGAGCTTGCCCATCTTCAGTCCGCATTCTCCCATGTGAAACCAAATTAAATTGTTAATCAGGTTCTTGTAAAAGCCATCCACCTTGTCTTATTGTTTCTCTTACACCTGCTTTCATAACATAAAAATGATATAGTGTAAATATGACTAACAATTATAAACATTCACCTACATTGTTAAGCCTAAAGCAATATGGGAGAATCCCCAAGGCTTCAGTCTATAGATGTCAACAGTGACAGCAGCACTGGAACTATTTACTGTACCAGGTGATGGTAAATTTATAAACTGTGTTTATAATAAAGCACATACTTATGTTTTATTACATAAAATAATATATACTGTTAAAGTGTGAAGACTTTAAATTATGGAGAAAATTATTCTGCATATTTCCAATGTGAAGGCTAATTACTATGTCCAATATACGGGCCCTTATTAAAGTTATAATCCAGTGGATTACAACAACAACAAAAAATTCTATATTCTAGCAAATTCTAACAAAAATAATTTTAAGTTTATATGGCTGATTATAATATTCCCATAGTACCATATGGATTTAATTTCTCCTGTTCTTTAATTTTTTTTTAACTTAAAAGGATAGGATAAATTAAACCCATAGGACAACCATTATTAATATTTCCAACAAGAAGATTAGTTACTGTGTTCCAAATATGAACCTGCTTTTGTGATATGAGACCCAAAATTGAGTAATGAAGAATATCAAAGTCCACCCTATAGATACTATATTGTTTCTAGGAGTGCCTTCTGAAGTGATGACCCTTGTTTGGAAACAACCATCTATTCCAGATCCACACAAAATTATGTATCAGTGGTAGCAGATTCTAGCAAAAAGGAAGCAATGCAATCTGTTTTCTGAGGCTTTCTTTTGTATGTACATCGTGTGCATTCTTCCCTGTATTTCTCCAGACAATTAGTACAAACCACTGATAAGAGAAAACCTCTTACTACATAGCAGATATTTCCACACGGTATGGGTGTAAAACACATAAAAGATTCAGCCTCATTTCATATGTGAAATTGTTTTGACTGCAAACTAAGAATTTAGTTGACGTTACTAAAGAACTATTGAGGGAATACCATAATCAGCCATATAAACTGAGAATTATTTTTGTTGAAATCCCCTAGCATAATTTTTGTTGCAATCCACTGGGTTATAATTTCAGTAAAGGCCCAGGAATAGAACAAGGGAATACTGTGTGGTTTAAAATCAGAAAGGTGTGTGTCAGGATTCTTTTCTTTTACCATACTTATTCAATTGGTATGCTGAGCAAATAATCCCAGAAGCTGGACTGTAGGAAGAATAACGGAGCATCAAGATTGGAGGAAGACTCATTAACAATCTGTGTTATGCAGATGACACAACCTTGCTTGCTGGAAGTGAAGAGTAATTGAAGCACTTACTGATGAAGATCAAAGGCAACAGCCTTGAGTATGGATTATACCGCAACATAAAGAAAACAAAAATTCTCACAACTAGACCAGTAAGCAACATCATGGTAACGTAGAAAAGATTGAAGTTGTTGAGGATTTTATTTTACTTGGATCCACAATCAACATCCATGGAAGCAACAGTCAAGAAATCAAATGACGTATTGCATTGGGTAAATCTGCTGCAAAAGACCCCTTTAAAGTGTTAAAAAGCAAAGATGTCACTTTGAGGACTAAGGTAAGCCTGACCCAAGCCATGACATTTTCAATCTCCTCATATGCATGTGAAAGCTGGACAATGAGTAAAGAAGACCTAAGAACTGGTGCATTTGAATCATGGTGCTTGTGAAGAATATTGAATACAGCATGAACTTCCAGTAGAAGTAACAAGTCTGTCTTGAAGAAGTACAGCCACGGTGCACCTTGGAAGTGAGGATGGCAAGATTTCGTCTCAAGCACTTTGGACATGTCATCAGGAGGGATCAGTTCCAGGAGAAGGACATCATGTCTGTTAATGTAGAGGGTCAGAGAAAAAGAGGAAGATCCTCAATGAGATGGACTGATACACTGGCTGCAACAAGGGGTTCAAGCATAACAAAGATTGTGAGAATGACACAGGACAGGGTAGTATTTCGTTCTGTCATGCATAGGGTCGCTAGAAGTCTGAACTGACTCAGTGACACCTAACAACAGCAACAACAATAACATCCTTTTTTTTAAAAATTGTAATGTAGATGAGGGTTTACAGAATGAATAGTTTCTCACCAAACAGTACACATATTGTTCCATAACAATGGTTAACAACCCCACGACACGTCAACACTGTCCCTTCTTAACCTTGGGTTCCCTATTACCACCATTCTTGTCCCCTCCTGCCTTCTAGTCCTTGTCCCTGGACTGTTTTTCCCTATTAGTCTCATTTTGTTTTATGGGGCTGTCTCAATCTCGGGAATGACTTAATTACTGAGCTAAAAGGGTGCCAGGGGGCCATACTCTCAGGGTTTCTCCAGTCTCTGTCATGCCAGCAATTCTGGTCTTTTTTTATGAGTTAGAATTTTGATCTATATTTTTCTCCAGCTCTGTCCAGGACCCTCTGTTGTGATCCCAGTCAGAGCAGTCAGTGGTGGTAGCCGGGCACCATCGAGATGTACTGGACTCGGTCTGGTGGAGGCTGTGGTAGTTGTAGTCCATTAGTCCTTTGGACTAATCTTTCCCTTGTATTTTATTTTCTTCATTTTCCCTTGCTCCCGAAGGGGTGAGACCACTGGAGTATCTTAATGGCCGCTCACAGGCTTTTAAGACCCCAGACGCTACTCACCAAGGTAGAACGTAGAACATTTCTTTATAAACTGTGTTATGCCAATTGAGCTAGATGTTCCCTAAGACCATGGTCCCCACAGCTCTCCACCCAGCAATTCAGGCCTCAGCAAGTTTGGAAGTGACTATGGGGCTTCCGTGACCTTTCCTTACACAAATTGTGCAGGTTTCCCCAGTATTGTGTACTGTTTTACCCTTCACCGAAGTTACTACTTACCTAGTGTCTATTTAGTATTCCCCCTACCCCTCCCATCCCTTGTAACCAACAAAGATTGTTTTCTTTGTGTGTGTGTAAACTTTTTCATAAGTTTTTACAGTAGTGGTCTCATACTATATTTGTCCTTTTGTGCTTGACTTATTTCACTTAGCATAATGTCATCCATTTTCATCCATGTTATGAAGTGCTTCACAGATTCATCATTGTTCTTTCTCGTTGCAAAGTACTCCATTGTGTGTATGTACCATAGTTTGTTTATCCATTCATCTGTTGATGGGCATCTAGGTTTTTTTCCATCTTTTTGCTACTGTGAATGCAATGAACACTGGTGTGCAAATGTCTATTTTTGTGACAGCTCTTATTTCTATAGGATATATTCCTGGGAGTGGGATTGCTGGATCACATGGTATTTCTATTTCGATTTCTAGCTTTCTAAGGAAGTGCCATATCATTTTCCAAAATGGTTGTATCATGTTGCATTCCCACCAGCAGTGCATAAGAGTTCTGATCTCCCTGCAGCCTCTCCAACATTTGTTATTTCCAGATTTTTTTGATTCATGCCAGTAATGCGGGGGTGAGATGATATCTCATTGTGGTTTTAATTTGCATTTCTCTAATGGCTAGTGATCATGAGCATTTCCTCATGTGTCTGTTGGCCACTTGAATGTCCTCTTCAGTGAAGTGGCTGTTCATTTCCTTTGCCCAGTTTTTAATTGGATTATTTGTATTTTTGTTGTAGAGGTGTTGGATTTTCTTGTAGATTTTAGAGATTAGAACATTGTCTGGCTTGTAATGTCCAAAAATCTTTTCCCAGTCTGCAGGTTCTCTTTTTACTCGTTTGCTGAAGTCTTTTGATGAGCATAAGTGTTTAATTTTCAGAAGATCCTAGTTATCTAGCTTACCTTCTGGAGTTTGTACATTGTTAGCTATGCTTTGTGTCCTCTTAATGCTGTGTATTAGGGCCTCTAGCGTTGATCCTATTTTTTCTTCTATGAATTTTATAGTTTTGGGCTTTATATTTAGATTTTTGATTTAGTTTGAATTAGTTTGTGCATATGATGTGAGGTATGGGACCTGTTTCATTTTTTTGCAGATGGATATCCAGTTTTGCCAGCACCATTTGTTGAAAAGACTGTCTGTTTCCCATCTGATGGACTTTGGGCCCTTGTCAAAGATCAGGTGACTGTAGTTGGGTGGATTTACATCTGAGTTCTTAGTTCTGTTCCACTGTTCAATATATCTGTCTTTGTACCAGTACCAGCCTGTTTTGACTACCGTAGCTTCACAGTAGGTTCTGAGGTCAGGTAGTGCTATTCCTCCTACTTTATTCTTCTTATTCAATAGTGCTTTACTTATCCAGTGCTTCTTCCCTTTCTATATAAAGTTAATGATTAATTTTTCCATCTCTTTAAAGAATCTTGTTGGTATTTGGATTGAGATTATATTGTAGTTGTAAATTGCTTTGGGTAGAATTGTCATTTTCACTATGTTGAGTCTAACTATCCATGAGCATGGTATGTTTTTCCATTTATGTAGATCCCTTTGGGTATCATGCAGTGGTATTTTGTAGTTTTCTTTGTATAGGTTTTTTACATCCCTGGTCAGATTTATTCCTAAGTATTTTATCTTTTTAGGGGCTATTGAAAATGGTATTCTTTTCCTGGTTTCCTTTTCATCGTTCTCCTTACTGGTGTATAGGAATACAACTGATTTTTGAGTGTTTATCTTGTATCCTGCTACTCTGCTGAATCTTTCTATTAATTCCAGTAGATTTCTCATGTAGTCTTTAGGATTTTCTATGTATAGTATCATATCATCAGCAAACAGGAACAGTCTAACTTCTTCATTACCAATTTGGATGCCCTTTATTTCTTTTTCTTGCCTTATTGCTGTAGCTAGAACTTCCAGGAAAATGTTAAATAGGAGTGGTGATAAAGGGCATCCTTGTCTTGTTCCTGTTTTCTAGGGGAGTCTTTTCAGCCTCTCTCCATTAAGAATGATGTTGGCCATTGGTTTTGCATAGATGCCCTTTATTATGTTGAGAAATTTCCCTTCTATACCTATTTTATTGAGAGTTGTTATTAGGAATGTCTATTGGACTTTGTCAAATGCCTTTTCTGCGTCAATTGAGATGATCATGTGATTCTTTCTTTCCTTTTATTTATGTTGTGGATTACGTTCATTGATTTTCTAATGTTGAACCATCCTTGCATACCTGGTATGAATCCTAGTTGCTCGTGGTGTATTATTTTTTTGATATGATACTGAATTCTATTGGCTAGAATTTTGTTCAGAATTTTTTCATCTGTATTCATGAGAGATATTGGTCTGTAATTTTGTTTTGTGGCGTCTTTGCCTGGTTTTGGTATCAGCGTTATGTTGGCTTCATAGAATGAATTTGGAAGTGTTGCTTCTTCTTCTATGCTCTGAAATATCTTGAGTAGTACCGGTACAAGCTCTTCTGTAAATGTTTTGTAGAATTCTCCAGTGAAGCCATCTGGGCCAGGAGTTCTTTTGGTTGGGAGTTTTTTTTATTACCTTTTCACTCCCTTCTCTTGTTATGGGTCTGTTCAGATTTTCAACATCATTTTGTTGTAGTTTGGGTAAGGCCGTGTGTTTCCAGAAATGTATCCATTTCCTCTAGTTTTTCAAATTTGTTGGAGTATAGTTTTTCATAATATTCTGTTATAATCCTTTTTATTTCAGTTGGGTCTGTTGTAATTTCCCCCATTTCATTTCTTAATTGGGGTATTTTCATCCTCTCCTGTTTTTCTTTTGTCAGTCTGGCCAGTGGTTTGTCGATTTTGTTGATTCTTTCAAAGAAACAACTTTGGTTTTGTTGATTCTTTCTATTGTTTTTTTGTTTTCTATTTCATTTATTTCTGCTCTGATCTTTATTATTTCCTTTCTTCCGGTGGTTGTGAGCTTTTTTTTTTTTTTTTTTTTGGTGTTCACTTTCTGTTTGTTTGGGTTCTGTAGTTAATGTTTTGATTTTGTCCCTTTCTTCTTTTTTGATATGTGCATCTGTTGCTATAAATTGTCCTCTGAGGACTGCCTTTGCTGTTTCCCAACGGTTTTAATAAGATGTGTTTTCATTCTTATTTGACTCTAGGAAATTTTATTTCCATCTCTGATTTCTTCTATTACCCACTGATGTGTAAGCAGGTTATTATTCAGTTTCCATGTAGTTGATTTGTTTTCCTTGCTCTTTCTATTGTTAAGTTCTACCTTGATGGCATTGTGGTCAGAGAAGATACTTTGAATTATCTCAGCGTTTTGGATCTTGTTGAGGATTGCTCTGTGGCCTAAGATGTGGTCTATTCTGGAGAACGTTCCATGTGCATTGGAAAAGAATGTGTATTTTGCACTTGTAGGGTGAAGTTTTCTATATATGTCTATGAGGCCAAGTTGGCTGATTGTGCGCTTTAGGTCTTCTGTATCTTTGCTGAGTTTCTTCTTAGTCGTTCTGTCCTTTACTGAGAGTGGTGTGTTGAAGTCTCCTACTATTATTGTGGAACTGTCAGTTTCTCTTTTCAGTGTTGTTAGAGTTTGTTTTATGTATTTTGGAGCCCTGTCATCGGGAGCGTAGATGTTTATTACGGTTATGTCTTCAGGATGGATCATCCCCTTAATCATTATATAGTGTCCTTCTTTCACTTTTATGGTAGATTTTGTTTTAAAGTCTATTTTATGTGACGTTAGAATTGTCACTCCTGCTCATTTTTGGTAGTTGTTAGCTTGATATATTTTTTTCCAACCTTTGACTTTTAGTAAATTCACATCTTTGTTTCTAAGGTGTGTCTCTTGTAGACAGCATATTGATGGAACCTGTTTTCTTATCCATTCTGTCATTCTCCGTCTCTTTATGGGTGCATTCTGTCCATTTACATTCAGTGTAATTATTGATAGATGTGAGTTTCTTGCTGTCATTTTGTAGTGCTTTTTTGTGGTGCTGAAATTTTCTTTGTTCTTACTCTCTTGTGCTGAGTTACTTTTGTTTGTGGATTTTTTTTCATTTCTTTTGTTTTTGCTGAGATTTTATGTTTTTCCTCTTTTTTTATGAGTATGTTAACTTTCTTTGTGGTTACCATGAATTTTACCCTTATCTTTCTAAGTTAAAGCAGTCTACCATTACTTGGTATCACCTTGCCTTCCTCTCCATTAGAGGGTTCTATACCTATGCTGTTTATTCCCTCTTTTATTGTTTTGATGTTGTTGTCAATAACTGATTAACTGCCCTGATTGCCTGTTGTATTTCTTTTGGTTTTGGATAGTCCTTGAGAGTTCATTTCCTAGATTGGTATCTGGCTGGTCAGATCCTGTGTCCTAGGTTCTGCCTGCGAGCTAAAGCTGTTTTTCCTGAGATCGAGGAACTCCTTTTAATAATTCTTGTAAGTTTGGTTTGGCTTTTACATATTCCCTTAATTTCTGTTTATCTGGAAATGACCTAATTTCACCATCAAATTTGAACAAGAGTTTTGCAGGATATATTATTCTTGGCTGACAATTTTTTCTTTCAAGATTATATATATGTCATCCCATTGCCTTCTTGCCTGCATGGTTTCGGCCAGATAATCTGAGCTTAGTCTTATTGTTTCTCCTGTGTATGTGACTTCTTGTTTTTCATGAGCTGCTCTCAGGATTCTTTGTTTGTCTTTGGTTTTGGCGAGTGTGAATATGATATGCCTTGGTGATTTTCTTTTGGGGTCTCCTCTATATGCGGTTCGTTGAGCTTCTTGGATGGCCAACTTTTCATCTTTCATGATATTGGGGAAGTTTTCTGTCAGCAGTTCTTCGGTGATCCTCTCTGTGTTTCCTGTTTTCTCCCCCTGTTCTGGAATTCCAATCACTTGCAGATTTTTGCTTTTAATTGTGTCCTACATAACTCTCATGGCTCTTCATTTTTATTTGTTCTTTTTTCTGAGTTTTCCTGAAACAGAGTTGTATCCAAGTGTTTGTCTTCAATTCTACTGATCATGTCTTCCACTGTTTCAAATCTGCTTCTCAGCCCTTCTATGACATCATCCATTTCTGAAATCTTGTTGTTTATCTTTTGGATTTCTAATTGTTGTCTTTGTATAATCTCTAGTTGTGAATTTATTTTGGCATTTTGTGCCTGCATTATCTTCCTGAATTCTTCCAATTTTTTGTCCGTATTTTCCATGAATTTTGTCTAATTTTTTCCTCATGCTTGTCAGCTTTTTGCCTCAGTTCTTGGAGAATTCTGAATATTAGAGATTTGAATTCTTTATCAGGTAGTTCTAGTGCATTTTCTTCCACAGGAGAGTCATCTGGTGTTTTATTTTGGATGCCTACTGGAACCATCCTGTCCTGTTTTTGTAAATGTTTAGATATTGTCTGCTGTTTTGGGGGCATTCAGTAGTTATTTTTCTCATTTATTGATTGTAGATTTGTTTTGTCCCTTTTTTAAAAAAAATTTGATTATATCTGAGCAAGCGGGCTGTGTGTTCTTTGTTGTTTGCTCGTCTGTGCGCTCAATACTTTTCACCTCCTTTTCCAACTGGAAGAGTCAGTCACTCAGATATGGTACAGCAGGGCAGGTCTAGCTGAAGAGGAGTTACTGGGATGGGTTGTTTGTGGCACTTACTGCAGCCACCAGAGCGGGTCGGTAATCAGTACAGGGCAGGTTCCAGTAGGCCGTGCCTGTGTCGTTTGGTGGTGTGATATCAAGCGCCCGGTGCAGGTAGGCTTGATGCAGCGGGGAGATTGTTATGTGTGGAGCTAAGATGGTTATGGGAGAGAGGAGAGAAGAATAGGAGCCAAAAACATACAAACAAACAAAAAAGAATGCTAGGGGAGCTTGCCGTTGGAGTGGAGAGATGCGAGACTGTGAGATGGAGAGCAACAGAAAGGAGAAGAGGAAGAAAAGAAAAGAATGAATAAATAAAAATCAGAAAGGTTAAAGAACCACAAATTTCCCAGGGATCCCACCATTGCAGGTATGAGGTCTGGGGAAGTTGCTCTCAGGTGTTGCAGTATAGCCTGACTAGTAGGTGTAGAAGTATACAAAGCCAGGTATTCAGGGAACAGAAAGAGAAGGAAGATATAGAGAGAAGAGAAAGTGAGCAATGAAGAAAGACAAAAAGGGAAAAAGAGGGAAAAGAAAACAAAGAAATTAAAAGAAAAAAAAAAAGAACAAGGAAGGCCCCCAGAAAAATAGAAAAAAAAACTATGACAAAAGAAATGCCGTCAGGAATCCCACTGCACCTCAGTGGAAGCCAAAGGGAAGTCTCCTTGCCACACACTCTGACTGCCGAGAAAGGACACACAACTCAAGAAAAGGAAGAGAAAACAAACAAACAATTCAAAACAAACAAACAAACAAAAGCCCCGGGATCCCTCCAGCACAGTAGCCCAGACTGGGAAGCAGCTCCACACTCGAATGGAGCTCCGCAGCCCCTTGGGAAGAAGCAAAGATGGCGCACAGAGCCAAGCACTTGAGCGAAATGATGGGGAGGCGGCGAGAGGCAAGGAAGAAATCAAAAGAAGCAGGAAAAAAAAAAAAAAAGCAACACCAGCAGCAAACAAATGGCACTCAGAGAGCCAGCTAGTTCAGGCTGGTGTTTCTGGACAAGAGACTGTGTCTGCGGGAATCAGAGGGGCCCAAGTGTGGGTGAAGAAGGGTAGAGATTGGGAAAGCATATATCACAAATTACCGGCGCTCTGCAACCCCTCAGGAAGAAGGAAAGATGGCGCACGGAGTGAGGCACTTGAGGGAAAGGAGGGGGAGATGGCGAGAGGGAAGGAAGAAATCAAAAGAAGTGGAAAAAAGCAACACCAGCAGCCAGCAAATGGCACCCAGTGAGCCACCCACTCAGGTGTGTGGAATCCAAGCAGTCAGAACTTCCCCATCAAGAGACTGTGGCCGGGGGAAGCAGAGGAGGCCAAGCCAGGGCGGAGAGGGGTGGGGGGTGGGAAAGCACACACTGCAAATTACCGGTTGTTTTGTCTCCTGCTGGAAGCTCTGTGAGGCTGCTTTCTCGTACCCCCTGTTTGCTGGTCTCCGATAGGAGTCCAAGATGGTGGATCTGCGCTGTGTTAGCTGGTAGGAGACCTCTGCATGAATCTCTCCTAGCTCTCCACTCTCTGTCAGTTTTCTCACTCCATTTGGTGCTTGGCTGAGTTCTTTATCTCTTCATTTGATGTTTTAGGGTTTCAGGATTGTTGTATTTTCTGTTCTGCTTAGTTTTTCGGATCTTTGCTGTGGAGGGACGGCGTGGTGCTTTTGCCTAGAGCGCCATTTTGCCAGAACGCAGGGAATCTATAATTTGAAGTGGTGCAAAAAATATGTATATAAGGTTTTTATCAGATTTCCTGTTTTGAGAATTTGACCTAAGAAGTATCATGAAAAAAGGGGTGTTAGCAATTGAAACCTGGGGCCAAACTAATGTTTTCCATCAAGAGAAACTGTTTTTTATCAGTTGTTTATTGACATGCCAGGCTGTATTTCTAAGAACCTGAAAACTCAAAGCCATGCAACAGTAAACGTTTATTTCTCTCACATCTACTAAATTTGGCTAATTTTGGCTAGGAACAACTGGGCTCAGCTGGGAGCATACATTCAACTGTGTTTGGAATTGTTTGTTATAATCTAGGTATCTCTGTTTCACATGTCTCTTATCGTGCTCAGGGAGCAACAAACTAGGCTAGGTGTTTCTTTATCGTGGTGAAAAAAGGCTAAAGTGAGCAAATCCAATCAGGGAATAAGTTTTAAAGTCTTTGCTTGTGTCATGCTTGTCGACAGCCTGTTAGTTCAAAGCAACCCAAAGGATAAATTTGAATTGGGTGGGAGGACACTACAAATTACATGACAAAGAATGTCCTAGAAGGAAAGGTAAAGCATGGGGCTATTAACTGCAATCTACAAATCTGTTATTTCTCTCTTGCCATATTTCTGTCTCTTTATAAAAAATAACAATACTCAATTCCAGAAGAATTGTGCAGGAAGTCTCACATTTGCTATATACTCAGTGATTCTGCTTTCAAGAGGCGGAGGAATTTATCTGCTTGATCAAACCAAAATGTGGGCATGTATAGATCATAACTTTGTCTCAGACTGTTGCAATTGTATTCACTCAGGCTACAGACAGTTTTCAACCCTATGTATACTTTGCCGGAGGAGATCTTGCCTTTATATATATTGGGGTGGCAAGAGCTTGTCTCACGATTGCTTCTGTTGTTGGAAAAGGTTTCTGGGACAGACATAGACAAAGATTTTATTTATGTAAGCAGAGCACTAGAAGTGTGTTTTGTAAATCATTTCTGTGTATTGTTTCCCAAGTAATATCTTTCAGTGACAAAAGTAATAGTTTGATCTTTAACCCCTGTTGTCTGCCTATTGAAATGATTCAGAAATCAAATGAGAGAAGAATGCTTGGCACCCTTCCAGACTCAAATACGTACTGTCAAGCCAGTGTAGATATACATGTTTAGTTTGGCTTAGTCCAGTTCGGAAAAAAAAAATGTTAATAATTATGAGGACAGGAGCCATTTAATTTTCCCCAAGTGAGATATGCCAGACTAAAAAATTCACCAAGAATTATAACTTTGGCCTCAACAATGTAATTTCAGTATGATCTTCCATCTAGCCTTCGATGAATAGGAAGTTTAAAGAGGAGCTCACGGACATTTGGTGCTGTAAGTGTACAAATCTTCCAAGTGCCTTTGCCATTTTTCACAGAGACACAACCGAAATAGTAACATGAACAAAGTGCATAGAGTGAGTTATCCACTGGGTGAAAGAAACCCATGACCTAACCTCATCTTATCTCTTTGTAGTCTGGAAGTAGCTATGTGTGGACACAAGGATCTACATCCTCACCATAAAATGCTGCAATTTTACTCTACTAAATTATCCCCCTGTGACATAAGATCTAAATCTGGGTAAAATTATTTATGCTGCACCACAGTTATAAACCAAGTCATATAAAGTTTACAAAGAATGTTATATAACTAGCTACTTCTGAACCACTACACCTTCAGCCTACTTGAATTTTTAGTGCCAGCCTACATCCTCACCTTGGTTTCAGGAAAAGGCTATTACGGCTTAAGGAAAAAATATATCAGTCAGTGATTCAGAACTTTTTATAAAACCCACGGCCCAAACTCTCAGATCATCGACTTCTACTCATATATTTTATTCTAGACATTTCCCTAGAACTGTCTTCTAGACATTTTATGCATCTAGCTCTTATGTTTAAAGGTATGAAGCATTTTGAATTAATATTTGTATATGGTGAGAAGTGTTAATTTTTTTTCAATTACACTAAATGATTATTTCAACACAAGTTATTGAAAAGACTGTCCTTTCCCTATTGAATTCTTTTGACATCTTTGTCGAAAATCAACTGTTCATATAAGTATGTATATTACTGGACTATCAATTTTGATCCATTAATCTATATGCTTATATTTATGGCAACACTGTATTGTCCTGATTGCTATAGCTTTATAGTAAGAGTTAAAATCAGGTAGTATAAGTCCTTTGGCTTTGTGCTTTTAAATAATTGTTTGACTACATCCAAATTTTCATAGAATTTGAATTTTATGACAAAACCCTAATCAGAATATATGTGTTCTTGATTCCTAGGGCTGCCATGAAAAATATGCAAAGTGGGTGGCTTTAAAAAACAGAAATTATTTTCTCACAGTTATGGAGGCTAGAAGTCTTAATCAGGCTGTCAATTGTGCCAATTTTTTCTGAGGAATTTGAGAGAAACAATTGCGTGTTTCTTTCCTAGCCTCTAATGGCTGCTGGAAATTCTTGGCTTATAAATGAATCCTTACATGCTGTCTTCCCCTTATGTGTACTTCCTTTTTTCCATGTCTGTTATGCTCTTTATGAAATATCACTCAGAAGGAATTAGGATTAAAACCCACTGTACTATGGTATTGACATGTTTAATTTAAATAAAAACAAAAGAAAAATGCTTTTTCCAAACAAGTTTACATTCACAGGTACAGAGATTAAAACTTCAATATATTTGTTGAGGGAACTCAAATTAATAATAAATAAATATAAATAGATAGCTAGATAGAAAAAGAAAAAGTTCTAAGTCATTGTTGTGTCAAAAAATAGACCATAAATGAAAATTTATGAAAGTTAATAAAAAAGAAAATCCAAAATTTGTGAAATGCACCCAAAAGCCAATTTAGAGAAATTTTCTAGATTTCAGTCCTCTAAAAAGAAGAATGAGTGAAAACTAATGCACCAAGGAATTGTTTGTCATGCATCTCAGTGTGGAAACTGGAACATTTAGGAAGCCCTACGTTTGAAGTTTCAGAACCTCCTAGAGACTGATTTTAGGTTGTTCTCTCCTGATTCTTTTACTGTTTGCTAATTATGGAAGATGGATTAATAGTACCTCAAAGATCCCACGAACTAATCCTAGAAACCTGTGACTATGTTACTTTATATGGCAAAAAGGACTTTATAGGTGTGCTTAAATTCAGGATCTAGAGATATGACTATTCTGGATTATCCAGGTGGGACCAAGGTAATCACGAGGGTCTTCATAAGAGGGAGGGTAAGAGTTGGAGAAGGAGATGTGATGATGGAATCAGAGATTGAGTGAGGCAGCCAAGAGGAAGGACAGTTAAATTAATTTCTCTGTCCATTATATGAAATAGGTTTAAAAGTATCTTCTGGAAAGAAAGTTTTTAATATGGTATTATTTTGTAGGACAGATCTCCAAGTCATTGTTTTAAAGCCTAAATGCCTCATAATGTGTGAATTACTGCTTATAAAAATGTACTTATTTAAGTGAAAAATTTGCTGGACTTTTTCAGTCTGAATTATTATTTTATGAATGCCATTATATAATATTTTAAGGAAGTGAGGGCATTTTCCAACTCTAATAATTAAGAGTTTATCCTGTGTAAACCAGAAAAGTTTCAAGCTGGAGGCACACTCATGTCAGACTAAGAATGATGGGGCCAACATGCATTCTCAGGAAAAAAAAGATCAGGATGTAAACCATTTAGGAAGAGTGTGTCAAGATGTAAATGATTGTTTTAGAAAGAATATGTCCCTAACTGAACTGAACCGGTCAGGATGTATACCATAGGGGAAGAATGTGTAGAACAATTTGCCCTTAGAAGTGACTACAGTCATGAACAGCTGACTACAATCCTTTTTTTTTTTTTTTTTCTCTGTCAGACCAGTAAGTTTGGTCTTCTTTTTTTTTTTTAGATTGTACTTTAGATGGAGGTTTACAGAAGAAATAGTTTCTCATTAAACAGTTAGTACACATATTGTATTATGACAATGGTTAAAAACCCCAAGACTTGTCAACATTGTCACTTTTCTACCTTGGTTTCCTTATTACCAGCTTTCCTGTCCCGTCCTGCCTTCTAGTCCTTGTCCCTGGACTGTTGTGCCCGATTAGTCTCGTTTTGTTTTATGGGGCTGTCTAGACTTTGGCTGAATGGTGAACCTCGGGAGTGACTTCACTCCAAAGATAAAAGAGTGTCCGGGGGCCATGCTCATGGGGTTTCTCCAGTCTCAGCAGGCCAGTAAATCTGGTCTTTTTTTGTAAGTTAGAATATTATTCTACAATTTTCTCCAGCTCTGTCCAGGACCCTCTGTTGTGATCCTGGTCAGAGCAGTCAGTGGTGGTAGCTGGGCACCATCTAGATGTACTGGTCTCAGTCTGGTGGAGGCCGTGATAGTTGTGGTCCCTTAGTCCTTTGGACTAATCTTTTGCTTGTATCTTGTTTTCTTAATTCTCCCTTGCTCCCAAACGGGTGAGACGAGTGGAGTGTCTTAGATGGCTGCTCAAAGTAGAATGTAGAACATTTTCTTTATAAACCACTTTTGCCAATTGAGCTAGATGTTCCTCGAGACTATGGTCCCCACAGCCCTCCGCCCAGCAATTGAGTCCCTCAGGGAGTTTGGATGTGTGTATGGACCTTCCATGACCTTTCCTTGTACAAGTTGTGCTGGCTTCCCCAGTAATGTGTACTGTATTATCCTTCACCAAAGTTACCACTTACCTATTGTTTATTTAGTTCACCCCCACACCTCCTATCCTTTGTAACCAACAAAGATTATTACATTTTGTGTGTAAACTTTTTCATGAGTTTTTACAGTAGAGGTCTCATACAATATTTGTCCTTTTGTGATTGACTTATTTCACGCAGCATAATATACTTCAGTTTGATCCATGTTATGAGATGCTTCATAGATTCATCATTGTTCTTTATCATTGCATAATACTCCATTGTGTGTATGTACCATAGTTTGTTTATCCATTCATCTGTTGATGGGCATCTAGGTTGTTTCCATCGTTTTGCTATTGTGAACAATGCCGCAATGAACATGGGTGTGTATATGTCTATTCGTGTGACCACTCTTATTTCTCTAGGATATATTCCTAGGAGTGAGATTGCTGGATCACATGGTATTTCTATTTCTAGCTTTCTA
Organism: Dugong dugon; assembly: GCA_030035585.1. NCBI lineage: Eukaryota > Metazoa > Chordata > Mammalia > Sirenia > Dugongidae > Dugong > Dugong dugon. Next base: position 33,247,484 of record CM057460.1, on the reverse strand, counting down.
AGGAAGTGCCATATCATTCTCAAATGTGCTTTTATCATTTTGCATTCCCATCAGCAGTGCATAAGAGTTCTGATCTCCTCGTAGTCTCTCCAGCATTTGTTATTTCCAGTTTTTTGGTTTTTTTTTTGATTCGTGCCAGAACCGTAGGGGTGAGATGATATCATATTGTGGTTTTAATTTGCATTTCTCTAATGGCTAGTGATCGTGAGCATTTCCTCCTGTGTCTGTTGGACAATTGAATGTTTTCTTTGGTAAAGTGTTTGTTCATTTCCTTTGTCCATTTTTTAAGTGGATTATTTGTCTTTTTGTTGTGGAGGCATTGGATTTTCTTGTAGATTTTAGAGATTAGACTTTGTGTGACTTGTAATGTCCAGATTTTTTCCCAGTCTGTAGATTCTCTTTTTACTCTTTTGGTGAAGTCTTTTGATGAGCATAATTGTTTAATTTTTAGAAGATCCCAGTTATCTAGCTTATCTTCTGGAGTTTGTGTGTTGTTGGTTATGGTTTGTATCCTGTTAATGCTGTGTATTAGGGCCTCTAGCATTGATCCTATTTTTTCTTCTATGAACTTTATAGTTTTTGGCTTTATATTTATGTCTTTGATCCATTTTGAATTAGTTTTTGTGTATAGTGTGAGGTATGGGACCTGTTTCATTTTTTTGCAGATGGACATCTAGTTTTGCCAGCACCATTTGTTAAAAAGACTGTCTTTTCCCCATTTGATTGACTTTGGGCCCTTGTTGAAGATCCAGTGACTGTAGGTGGATGGATTTACATCTGGGTTCTCAGTTCCGTTCCATTGGTCAATGTATCTGTTGTTGTACCAGTACCAGGCTATTTTGACTGCTGTAGCTGCATAGTAGGTTCTTAGGTCACATAGTGGGAGGCCTCCTACTTTATTCTTCTTCTTCAATAGTGCTTTACTTATCCAGGCACTCTTCCCTTCCCATATAAAATTAATGATTAGTTTTTCCATGTCTTTGAAGAATGTTGTTGGTATTTGGATCAGGATTGCATTATATTTGTAGATTCCTTTGGGTAGAATTATCATTTTCACTACGTTGAGTCTACCCTATCCATGAGCATGATATGTTTTTCCATTTATGTAGATCCCTTTGGGTTTCTTGAAGTACTGTTTTGTAGTCTTCTCTGTATAGGTCTGGTTAGATTTAGTCCAAAGTATTTTATTTTTTTAGGGGCTATTATAAATGGTACTGTTTTCCTGATTTCCTCTTCATTGTTCTGTTGATTAGTGTATAGGAATCCAACTTATTTTTGTATGTTTATCATCTATTCTGCTACTCTGCTGGATCTATTAGTTCCAGTAGTTTTCTTGTGGAATCTTTAGGATTTTCTATGTATAGTATCATATCATCTGCAAACAGGGACGGTTTAAATTCTTCATTACCAATTCAGATGCCCTTTATTTATTTTTCTTGCCCTCTTTCTCTAGCTAGGACTTCCAGCACAATGTTAAATAAGAGTGGAGATAAAGGGCATCCTTGTCTTTTTCCTGTTCTTAAGGGGAATGTTTTCATTCTTTCTCCATTACGCATGATGTTGGCTTTTGATTTTGCATAGGTGTCCTTTATTACGTTGAGAAATTTCCCTTCTATACATATTTTATTGAGAGTTTTTATCAGGAATGGGCATTGGACTTTGTCGAAAGCCTTTTCTGCATCAATTGAGATTATCATGTGATACATTTCTTTCCTTTTATTTTTGTGGTGGATCACTTTGATTGATTTTCTAATGTTGAACCATCTTTGCATACCTGGTATGATTCCTACTTGGTCGTGGTGTATTATTTTTTTGATATGCTGCTGAATTCTATTAGCTAGAATTTTGTTGAGAATTTTTGCATCTATATTCATGAGAGATATTGGTCTGTAATTTTCTTTTTTTGTGACGTCTTTGCCTGGTTTTGGTATCAGCATTATGCTGGCTTCATAGAATGAATTTGGAAGTGTTGCTTCCTCTTCTGTGCTCTGAAATAGTTTGAGTAGTACTTGTACAAGCTCTTCTTTGAATGACTGCTAGAATTCTCCAATGAAGCCATCTGGGCCCGGGCTTCTTTTGCTGGTTTTTTTTTTTTTTTTTTTTTTTACTACCTTTTCAATCTCTTGTTATGTGTCTGTTCAGATTTCAACATCACTTTGCGTTAGGTTGGGTACGTAGTATGTTTCTAGAAATTCATCCATTTCCTCTAGATTTACATATTTGTTGGAATATAGTTTTTCATAATACTCTGTTCTGATCCTTTTTATTTCAGTTGGGTCTGTTGTAATGTCCCCCATTTCATTTCTTATTTGGTTTGTGTCCTCTGTTTTTCTGTTGTCAGTCTGGCCAGTGGTTTGTTGATTTTGTAGATTCTTTCTATTATTTTTCTATTTTCTATTTCATTTATTTCTGCTCTGATATTTATTATTTCCTTTCTTCTAGTGGCTGTGGCCTTTTTTTTTTTTTGCTATTCTCTTTCCATTTGTTTGAGTTCTGTAGTTAATGTTTTGATTTTGTCCCTTTGTTCTTTTTTGATGTGTGCGTTTGTTGCTGTAATTGTCCTCTGAGAACTGCCTTTGCTGTGTCCTAAAAGTTTTCGTATGATGTGTTTTCATTCTCATTTAATTCTAGGAATATTTGGATTCCATCTCTGATTTGTTCAGTCACCCACTGGTTTGTAAGCAGGGTGTTATTCAGTTTCCATGTAATTATTTTGTTTTTTCTCACTCTTCCTGTTGTTAATTTCTACCTTGATGATGTTGTGGTCAGAGAAGATACTTTGTATTATGCCAACATTTTGGAGGTTTTTGAGGTTTGCTCTGTGGCCTAAGATGTGGTCTATTCTGAAAAATGTTCCATGTGCATTGGAAAAGAATGCATACTTTTCAGCTTTTGAGTGTAGTGTTCTATATATGTCTATGAGGTCAAGTTAGCTGATTGTGCCCTTTAGGTTTTCTGTATCTTTGTTGAATTTCTTTCTAGATGTTCTGTCCTTTACCTAGAGTGGTGTGCTAAAGTCTATTACTATTATTGTGGAACTGTCAATTTCTCTTCTCAGTGCTGTTAAGAGCTTGTTTTATGTATCTGGGAGCCCTGTCATTTGTTGCGTAGATGTTTTTTATGGTTATGGCTTCATGATGGATTGTCCGGTTAATCATTATATAGTGTCCTTCTTTGTCTTTTATAGTAGATTTTGTTTTAAAGTCTATTTTATCTGAGATTAGAATTGCCACTCCTGCTCTTTTTTGGTAGTTGTTAGCTTGATATACAGGCAGAAACTATATGTAGAGCTAATAGCAACTCATTCCAAATAGCTGGAACAGTATACTTATAGCACATAAGTCTTGAAAGCACTTGTGTGCTCTGAAGTCAGTGTATGATGTTCTCGATTATCATTCCACAACTTGTCTGTCTTTGGTCATTAGTGTTCAATGTGTCAAATCTATTCTTGAGATAGTCTCTCTAAATTCAGGTGGGATATACTAAAGGTCATACTTTGGCTCTCGTGGACTTGTTCTAATTTTCTTCAGCTTCAGCTTGAACTTGAATATAAGCAGTTGATGGCCTATTCCATAGATGGCCCCTTGCCTTGTTCTGACTGATGATATTGAGCTTTTCCATGGTCTCTTTCCACAGATGTAGTTCATTTGATTGCTGTATATTCCATCTGGTGAAGTCCATGTGTATAGTTACCATTTATGTTCTTCAAAAAAGGTATTTGCAGTGAAGAAGTCATTGGTCTTGCAAAATTCTATCATGCAATTTCCAGCATCATTTCTATCACCAAGCCGATATTTTCCCACTACTGATCCTTCTTTGTTTCCAACTTTCATAATCCGATCACCTGTAATTATCAATGCATCCTGATTGCATGTTCCATCAATTTCAGACTGCAGAAGTTGGTAAATATCTTCAATTTCTTCATCTTTGGCCTTAGTGGTTGGTGCATACATTTGAGCAACGGTCATATTAACTGGTCTTCCTTGTAGGCATATGGATATTATCCTATCACTGACAGCTTTGTGCTTCAGGATAGATCCTGAAATGTTCTTTTTGACAATGAATGCGATGTCATTCGTCTTCAATTTGTCATTCTTCCCATAGTAGAACATATGCTTGTCTGATTCAAAATGGCCAATATCAATCCATTTCAGCTCACTAATGCCTAAGATATTGATGTTTATGTGTTCCATTTTATTTTTGATGATTTCCAATTTTCCTAGATTCATACTTCATACATTCCATGTTCCTATTATTAATGGATGTTTGTAGCCATTTCTCCGCATTTTGAGTCTCGTTTATAATTATTGTTCTTAATTATAATTTTTGACATTTAAATGTGTACTATATATTTTAAAAAGTCATTTATAAATGTATTGTTTACACATAATGTATAATTTTTATTATATAATTTATTATTGTACAACATGGAGTGAAATCTCTTGTTCCTCTTTGTAAAATTTCATGTTTCCTATTTTCTTTCCCCTTCCAAAAAAGGTAATATATATTTTGGCAAAAAGTTTACTATTTTTGTCTTGAGTAATTATATGGATTTTGTGTGTATTTAGCTTCTCCACTAAAAAACTTATTTTTTTTCTGAAGATAATTATTTAAATGTAACCTCACAATATCAGTTAGAACACTGTAAATTTTTATAAGTCTTATTGATTTTTTAAATTGTGCTTTAGGTGAAAGTTTACAGACAAAATTAGTTTCTCATTCAAAAATTTATACACAGATTGTTTCATGACGTTGGTTGCAATCCCTGCAATGTGTCAGCACTCTTCTTTTTTCCACCCCAGTTTCCCTGTTTCCATTTGTCCCATTATCCTGTCCTTTCCTGCCTTCTCATCTTTGTTTTTGGAAGGTGTTGCCCATTTGGTCTCATACACTTGATTGATCTAAGAATCACATTCTTCACGTGTGAACACTGTAAAGTTTTGAAATAAAATTACAAGCTGAAGAAAGTACTCAAGCTTCGAGCTGCAATATTGAAGGATTCTGTGGGCAAAATATTGAATGGCACAGTAACCTTCCAATGAAGAAGAAAGCAATACACAGATTCACTGTACCAAAAACAATTGATAGATGTTTCAACCATTTCAGGAGGTAGCATATGATCCAGAACCAATGGTACTGAAGGAAAATGTCCAAGCTGCACTGAAGACATTGGTGAAAAGCAAGGCTTCAGGAATTTACAGAGCACAAATAGAGATGCATCAACAAATGGATGCAGCATTGGAAGCAATCACTTGCCTATGTCAAGAAATTTGGAAGACAGCTACCTGGCCCATCGACTGGAAGAGATCCATATTTGTGCCCATTGTAAAGAAAGGTGATCCAACGAAGTGTGGAAATTATCAAACAATTTCTTTAATATCACAAACAAGTAAAATTTTTCTGAAGATCATTCTAAAGTGGCTGCAGAAGGACATCGACAAGAAACTGCCAGAAATTCAAGCCAGATTCAAAAGAGGTTGTGGAACGAAGGATATTATTGCTGATGTCAGATGAATCTTGGCTAAGAGAAGAGAATACCAGAAAGATGTTTGCCCATGTTTTATTGACTATGCAAAAGCATTCAACTGTGTGGATCATAATAAATTATGAATAATATTGCAAAGAATTGGAATTCCAGAGCACTCAATTATGCTCATGAGGAAACTATACATAGACCAAGAGGCAGTCGTTCAAACAGAACAAGGTGATACTTAGTGGTTTAAAGCCAGGAAAGGTGTGTGCATCAGAGTTTTATTCTTTCACCATACTGATTCAATCTGTATGCTTAGTAAATAATCCAAGAAACTGGACTCTATGAAGAAGAATATGGCATCAAGATTGGAGGAAAACTTATTAACAACCTGCGTTATGCACATGACACTGTCTTGCTCACTGAAAGTGAAGAGGACTTGAAGCACTTACTGATGAAGATCAAAGACTGTATATTGAATATACCATGGACTACTAAAAGAACAAACACATCTGTCCTGGAAGAAGTATAGCCAGAATGCTCCCTAGAAGTGAGGATGGAGAAACTTCATCTCACATACGTTGGACATGTTATTAAGAGGGACCAGTCCCTGGAGAAAGACATCATGCTTAGTAAAGTAGAGGGTCAGCGAAAAAGAAGACCCTCGACAAGATGGATTGACTCAGTGACTACAATAATAGGCTCAAGCATAATAATGATTATGAGGATGGCACAGGATTGGACAACTGTTTTGTTCTGTTGTACATTGGGTCTCTATCAGTCAGAACTGACTAGAACGCACCTAACAACAACAACAACCATATACCCGTGAGCCATGCTGTGAAAACTTCTATAGATAAATTTAAATGTTTGATCATTCACAAAAGCATGAAAATAATATTTTTACTTCATTGTACTGACACAGTGCTTGAAAGTTACCAAAATTATATTTTAACATTTTCTGAGGATTAAAAACAACATTTCGGTATTATTCTTATTTTAATATGTTTATTTTATGTGTACAAGAATGACACGAAGTAAAATATTTTGAAATAAAATGTCGACAGTTTGGTAATGCTTGCCATTCCAACTCATTTAAAACAAGACCCATATGTCTACCAGAATTCATCATGGATCACTTTGTTTGTTTTGTTTTTTAATTAAAAACACACAGTATAAAGAAAAAAAGTTAAAATTTGTAAGGTGTATCCTGTATGCCTTATGCTGCACACTACCAAGCAAAGAAAAAAATTAAAATAGCACTAATTAGCAGAATTACATGTTTCATACATATGTTGAAATTAACTGTCATTCTATGGGTAACTTCTGGGGCATATAGTATTAGAACCACAGTATTTAAAGTTTCATGGAATAGGCTATGATTGTTTTAAAACCCATGCAAAAAGAAAAAAGTGTGGTTTATAAGGGTCATAATAGAATCTAAAGTATCCACAGGAGTTACAATTCCCAAGATAACAAACAGGTATAGATTTATCCATAAATCATATGAACCATGGCTATTCTGATCAGAAAAGTTACAACCACTGTATAAGGTATCATGAAGTTATAGAGTAGCTTTACAGTCTTACGAACCATATCCACTTGTTTTATAGGAAACAAGTACCAATAATTGCTGTATGGGATTTCTTAGTATGCCAATAGAAAGACATTATATGTGTAAAATAATTGCCATAACAGTAATATATTTAATATTAAATTTATGCAAAATCCCCTAATATCTTTGTAGAAAATAATCTATCTGCATCTTATATCTTAAGAATGAGTTAGCAAAAACATTTTTTTTAATCTCTGTTATACATATCCCCTATAATCCCACAATAATCCATTCCCTCAAAACCTCCAAATTATGTTATATAATGTAAATTCAGAAAATACTATTTGAAACTCTATTTATTCAGAGCTGCTATTAAACTATTTTACTGTTAAGAAACTATCATTTATTTTAAACATTTACAAATGACCGAGGATTTGAGAATCAACAAACATTTATAAAATTATTAAAATACACTTATAAAATCATTAAAATATATTGGACGCATTGATGGAGTTTCTGGGTGGCACAAGTGGTTAAACACTTGCCTACTAGCCAAAAGTTTGACAATTCAAACCCACCCAGAGACACCTCAGAAGACAGGCCTGGTGACCTACTTTGGAAAGGTCACAGCCTTGAAAACCCTATGGAGCAGTTGTACTCTGCACACATGGGGTCCTCATGAGTCAGAATTCATTCCACAGCAACTAACAACAACAGCAACAACAGAAACATTGATGCTCTTACACAATCTGGGCTATTTTATTTTATTTAATCTCTACAAATTTGTATGATTTCACTTGTATTTATTCTTTTGAATACATAATCTGATTTGTTGAGAAATTATTTTCTTCCATAAGTAAAATTGAAAAGTTAAAATGATTTCTTAGGTTTTTTTTTTTTCATTTTATGATGAAAATATTTTTAGCAAGAGATTAAAATGATTAATGAATGCTATTATTTTTTCAATCAGTTTATGGGTTAAATTATAATGTGGCATAACATTAAGGTCTTACCTTGCACCCAGTCGGGCAGGCCCAATATTTAAATATTCTTCTACTTTATCAAAAGTGCAAAATACTCTTGATCAAAACCTACTTTGAAAAATATTTATAATTTGCCTGTTAAATTAAACATTGCAAAACTATCCTCATTAGAATATACGTTGTTTCTATAACTTTTCATTAAAAATAGTTTTTGCAAAACTAACATTGTTTAAAAAATTTTAATCTATGTCAAAATGAATTACACCTGACATCTAAAGGATACATCAACTAAAGGTGTAGAATGGGAAGGAAGTGCATCTAGGTAGAACAGTTTGTATAATGCTCCTGAAGTGGGTGATGGAAAATTCAAATAAAGGAAAATGAGGTAGAGAATGAAGCTGAAACAGAAGAAGCAGGCACCCTGAACCATGTCAAAACATTATTATGAGTATAGCCTTCTCCAATAATCTTTATGATTTGCAGATTATTTATATGGAAAATTGTTAAGAATATGAAATTGGATTCACATCATAGTGTGATTTACATAATCACCTGAATTAAAAGTACAAAAAGCATCTCTAAAGGAGTGACATGTTAATAATGTGAGACTTAATTAAACTTCAGGAGGGTATTTAGGAACTAAATCACATTTATAAGACAACATGAAAAATCAAAATATATAAACTGAGATTCTTAACTCAAAAAAAAAAATGCACAATGAAATGAATTCAAAGAAATTAGAAGATAATGAAACCTAAAACAAAGAACTAGAAATACAGTGATGTTCTCAATTAAAGTAAAAGCCATTTCCTTGAAAAGATGAAAAGTAGAGACAGGCTTTGGGTGAATGTATTCAAGAAAAGAGAAAACGAGGAGCAACTTTGTGAGAAATCTGATAAGAGTACAGATGTAGATGACTTCTCCGGTTAAGGAGTGTGGTACATCTTCATACCAGTTTTGCAAGATTGCCATTGACAGTTGTCAATACAAAATGACAATAATTATATTTTTTCTCCTTCTCTAAAAGCAGGGGCATTTTGAAAAAAAATTAAAAACAACCTTTTTTTTTTAAGTCCAATAAATATGATGAATATCTGAAACAAAATATAGAACTCTACACTTTTTATTTACTTGAATCATATGCATAAATTTGATAGCAAATGTGTAAACTATTTATTCACAATCAAAGTGCAACTGCATGTATTCTGGTAAGCAGATTGTTTCTATAAACATAGAATAGAAGGTATAAAAATATAATTTTAATAATTTAATAAGAAAACCCAACCCAACCCATTGCTGTCAAGTTGATTCCGACTCTTAGTGACCCTGTAGAACAGAGTAGAACTGCCCCATAGGGTTTCCAAGGAGCACCTGGTGGATTCAAACTGCCAACCTTTTGGTTAGCTGCGGAATTCTTAACCACTATGCCACCAGGGTTTCTTTAATAAGAAAAAGAGCACCTAAATAACATATTAATATACTATACTACTTTATAATTATTTAAAATTACAGTGGCTTTTTGAACTCAGGCATTTATTTACCTTCTTCTTAAAATTCATTAAAATATTCAGAAACATACAATATTATGAAAAATTCAAATCCAGAATCTTGAAGTGAAGCTAAAAACAAATCAGAATATTGCTGGAGGGTGTGATTTTAAAATATAGAATTCATGTAGGAGTGAGAGAAATGTCAACTAGTGCAAACTCGCCTTGGTCTTCCACAAACTGAAGAAGACAGTACAGAGTACATGAATTTTTGTTTTGATGTGAGAAAATCTTGACATTGCTTCTAAAGAAAAACAAAAAGTAAAAAAAAAAAAAGGATCTGCATTTGAAAAGAGCAAAATGAAGTGTGAAATGGTGATCTTCATCTTATCCCTGTAGAGACATAACATTTAGCACAGCTATCAAGAAAGATTGGAAGACTTGTTTTAGGCCACCTCACCAATGAATTATCTCATTTATAAATATCCATCAATAAACAATGTAATAAACAATGACATGTCAATACTGTGGAATACTACAGACAGCTAAAATAATAAGATTTGTCTTTACATTCTAACATGGAAAAATCCCTAACAGATATTGGGTAGAAAAAACAAGTTATGGAACAATATACACAGTATTATACTACATATTTTTAAAAATAGTCATTTTAAGTGATAAAGGTATTTTATTATTTACTTTAATATTTTAATTTTATGAACACTGTATTATAAGTGTAAGCAAAATTATTACATAACTACAAACAGCTACTTCTAAAATTAGGAAAAATGTAAAACACCAAACTAAACGAATAAAAAATAGTTGGTACAAATGAAAGACAGAATTAAACCTTAGGGAAGATACTATTAGCATCAGCTATAACTTATATGAAGACAAAATTATTAATAACTTATATTTAGAACTATTTTAACTACAAATTATAGAAATACCATACAATTTTATGTCTAAAACTATCGATGATGATGATGATTTAATCCATAAATAACTGAATCCCAGAAACCTCCATTTAAAAGTATTTAAATCCAATTAAATTTCTTTCTTGGCTTTACTATTGTGAGGACAGTACCAAATGCAACATGCTTGGTGTGGTATACCACATAATGCCTCCCAAAGATGTTCACATCCTAAGCCCCTGAACCTGTGAATATGTTACCTTATAAGGCAAATTAGGACATTGACGATATGATTATCTTAAGATCTAGCCATGGGAAGATTATCTTGGATTTCCTATGTGGTCTCAATGATATCGCAAGGGTCTTTGTAATATGGAAACAGAGACGTCATGCGACCAAGAAAGCAAATAGAGAAGGCAATGTGAAGTTAGTAGCAGAGAGAGACTTGAAGATGCTATGTTACTGCTTGCTTTGAAGATGGCTGAAATGAATTTGAGCAAAGAAATGAGGAGATCCTCTAGAAAGAGTCAAGTGAGACCGATTTTTTACTTCTGACTTCCACAATTGTAAGATAATATAAATTTGTATTATTTTAAGCCACTCAATTTGTGGTACTTTAGTATAATTGTTGTTGTTGTTAGGTCCCGTAGAGTCAGTCCAACTCATGGGGATGCTATGTACAACAGAACAAAAGACTGCCTGGTCCTGAGCCATCTTCACAATCATTGGTATACTTGAGCTCATTGTTGCAGCAACTGTGTCAATCCATCTAGTTAAGTTTTCTAGTTTTCGCTGACCATCTACTTTACCAAGCATGATGTCCTTCTCTAGGGAATGATCCCTCCTGACAACGTGTCCAAAGTATGTGAGATGTAGTTTTGTCATTCTTGCTTTCAAGGAGCACTCTGGTTGTACTTCTTCCAAGACAGACTTGTTCATTCTTTTGGCACTCCATCGTGTATTCAGTATTCTTCCCCAACACCACAACTCAAAGAGGTCAATTCTTCTCTGGTTTTCCTTATTCATTGTCCAGCTTTCATATGCATATGAGGTGATTGAAAACACCATAGTTTGGGTCAGGCGCACCTTAGTCTTCAAGGTGACATCTTTGCTTTTCAAAGCTTTAAAGAGGTCTTTTGATGGCAATGAGGTTTTTTTTTTTTTTTTTTTTTTTTTTTGGCAGCAGATTTGCCTAATGCAACAAGTCTTTTGATTTATTCACTGCTGCTGCTTTCATGGGTGTTGACTGTGGATTCGAGTAAAATGAAATCCTTTACAACTTCAATCTTTTCTCCATTTATCATGATTGTTGCTTTTTGGTCCAGTTGTGAGGATTTTTGTTTTCTTTATGTTGAGGTGTAGTCCATAGTGAAGGCTGTGGTCTTTGATCTTCATCAGTAAGTGCTTCATGTCCTCTTCACTTTCAGCGAGCAAGGTTGTGTCATCTGCATAACGCAGGTTGTTAATGAGCCTTCCTCCAATCCTGATGCTGTGTTCTTCTTCATATAATCCAGTTTCTCAAATTATTCACTCAGCATACAGATTGAATAAGTATGATGAAAGGATACAACCCTGACACACACCTTTCCTGACTTTAAACCACACAGTAACCCCTTATTCTGTTCGAATAACTGTGTCTCATTCTATGTACAGGTTTCTCGTAAGCACAATTAAGTGTTCTGGAATGTCCATTCTTCCCAATGTTATCCATAGTTTGTTATGATCCACACAGTCGAATCCCTTTGCATAGGTAAACGTCTTTCTGGTATTCTCTGCTTTCAGCTAGGATCCATCTGACATCAGCAATCATATCCCTGGTTCCATTTCCTCTTCTGAATCTGGCTTGACTTTCTGTCAATTCCCGTCGATATAATGCTGTAGCCGCTTTTGAATGATCTTCAGCAAAATTTTACTTGTGTGTGATATTAATGATATTGTTTGATAATTTTTGAATTTGGTCGGATCACCTTTCTTGGGAATATGCATAAATACAGATCACTTCCAGTCGGTTGACCAGATAGCTGTCTTCCAAATTTCTTGGCATATATAAGTGAGCACTTCCAGTGCTACATCCATTTGTTGAAACATCTCACTCCTAGGGCGTTGTTTTTTGCCAATGCCTTCATTGCAGCTTGGACTTTTTCCTTCAGTACCATCAGTTCCTGATCATATGCTATCTCCTGAAATGATTGAACATCGACCAATTCTTTTTGGTATAGTGACTCTGTGTATTCCTTCTATCTCCTTTTGGTGCTTCCTGGCTTGTTTAATATTTTCTCCATAGAATCCTTCAGTATTGCAACTCGAGCCTTCAATTTTTTCTTCACTTCTTTCAGCTTGAGAAATGCCGAGCCTGTTCTTCCCTTTTGGTTCTCTATCTCTAGGTCTTTGCACATGTCATTATAATACTATTTACTTTGTCTTTTCGTGTCACCCTTTGAAATCTTCTGTTCAGCTCTTTTACTTCATCATTTTTTCCTTTCACTTTAACTACTCAACAATCAAGAGCAGGTTTCAGAGTCTCTCCTGACATTTATTTTGGTTTTTTCTTTCTTTCCTGTCTTTTTAATGCCTCTTGCTTTCTTCATGGGTCATGTCCATGAAGGCAACAGATATAGCTGGAATCAGAACATAACCCTTTCTGAAGGCTAAGTGGATATGTGGAAGCCTTACCCCATGATCAGGGAACTTAGGGAGAAAGTCTAATTTCCATGCCATCATGGAAACTTCTAAATTCTCCTTTGCCAAGTCTAAATTCAAAGATTCTCTTTCCTGCTGTTCCTTGAGTTGGACATAAAAATCTTGGAGATGGTGGTTTTTCAGTGCCTATGATGTAGCCACTCAAGATAAAGAGTAGGCCATCTATGTCCTATTCTGAGTCCTGCAAAATATTCAGTTCCTGGCTGTTTCCACTTTCTCTCTCTCTCTCTTTTTTTTGCCAATAATGACACCTTTCTTCACCTTCTGTCTCTAGGATACCTACTGTAATCCTTAGAACTAGTGAGCTAATATATATTATGTATGTTAACAGCTTCAATTTTAGGTTCTGCAAGATTATTTGAGGTAAAGAATTGCTTCTGGAAATGAGATTGAATTGAAATAAATATGAAAATTAGCAATCATGTTAAATTTCATTATTCATCAAATTATCCTGCATTTTTGTGTGTGCCTGTGTGAATGAAAAGCTTAAGGAAATAAATTGAAATTCATAGATGAAAAACAATGCCATGATAAACTAATCTTCCTCAGTCTATAACATTTCAAGAATACAAAATATGATTAGTATAAAGAATAAAAAACCTACAAAATTATCACTGAAAACATAATACACTTATGTTTAAAATGATTATATATTTGGAACAAGTGAAATCAGAGAATATGCCATAAATAGAAAATATTCAAAACATTAACTTTTACCCAGTAGAAATGTATTTAGAATTTAATTTAAGGATCAAAGTAAAAATAATAGCAATTTGAAAAAAAATTAAACTGTACAACTTAGTGTCATACAGAAAAAATAAACCTAAATTTGATGATATCAAGAAATGTTGACACTGGAGACACTAAAAATCTAAATACAGACAGGGCATATTCTATTACATAATGTTAGTCTTGTCTCTGTGACGGAGCTATAGAGGAAGAAAGACCTGTGACACTTTTTTCTAGAAACCTTGAATATGACCAATCCTAGCATAATCTCTTATTGATCTGTACAAGAATATAGGATCAAAAAAAAAAAAAAAAACTTTTGGTCTAAACAAGTAGTAAGAACTAAGACATTCTAGGAGTGCTGGTAGTACAGTGGTTAAAGAGCTCTGCTGCTAAGCAGAAGTTTGGCAGTTCAAACCCACTAGCTGCTACATGGGAAGAAGATGTGGTAATCTGCTTCCTTAAAGATTTACGGCCTTGGAAACCCCACAGGGCAATTCTACTGTGTCCTGTAGTGTCACTATGAGTTGGAATTGACTAGACGGCAATGGGTTTGGTTTGGATTTTAGAGGACATATTCTTAATCTCAGAGATATTGAATTGATTGCCACCCCTATAGTATTAGGGGAAGCTTCTCCCCTTTCTTGTAAGGCACATACCATAAATTCATAACATTGTTGTAGTTTATTTGCATTAATTATTATGAGACTGAATATTGATACAGACTTTCTCCTACTTCATTTATTGTCACACAAAAGAGGATGGTTTTCCTTAATAGCCTTTTTCTATTTTTTTCTTTTTTGAATTTAGGTAAAGTATACATTTAAATAAACATATTTTCAGACTTCAGATTTACTTATAGTATCCCACAGAAAAAAGTCTATTGGAAGAAAACTATAGCTGATGTCACCTCATCATGAATTCCAGACTCTTTGTGGTTGTATGTTGATAAGTCATGGCTTAGGCAATGTCTGATACCCATAGAATTAGGGATAATTTAAGTAAAATAAATTACCATAAGATATGAATTATAAAAGCTCTCTGCTTATGTGATTTCATATAGGTTATTGCCCAAGAATCCTAGGTATCGGGACAACATTGTTTTTGTAAGTTGATCCTCAGTAGTTGAGGAACAGTCTTGTAAGTATTCATGGCTTCTGTGATTGGAATTCTTCAGTCATAATTCATTTAACCAAACACAGTACAATCATGATATTTTGAACAATATTTAAAGATAAGTTTATTATATTACAGCTGTTGTTCAGCTAGTAAAATGATTTTAGCATCTTCTTTACGTATTAATTTGAAAGTGTCTTTCTAACAAATCAAATGAAAACATATCAACTTTTTGTGAAAATTTTTATTCAGATGTTTTCATCAAAGTACTATCCTTAATGAGATGATTGATGGACTGAAGAACCAATTTTATTGTTAATCTCTCATTCTGGCATTCCCTTCCATTTATTTCAGTTATGATATTTCATGGCTATTATTAATTCTTCATACAATATATTAGGTTATGCATTTTTAACAAGACAAATTGTGCTGAAAAGAGCATACCATGATGATGAAATTTCTTTATGATAAGGGAAGAAATTCTAACATAAATATGTTTTTCATAGGAAATAAACATCATTTTATTTTGGTTTGTCATTCTTAAGGCAATGTTTTTAGTAGCTTTTAAGATTGCAAAATATAATTTAACAATTGGTCAATGTAATTGACTCACAGTCCTATATTTATAGAATGCATTTATCTTTCATGCTGACATCAAATTTGCCAACAGCTGAGGAGAAGTCAAACATAAACAATTTATTAAAATGATAAACATTTAACTAAAGCAGCAGAAAAACAAAGTAAAAGGCGTTGCCTTTGTGCAAGTGAAAATCTATGTCATCTTACAGGAATTTATTTTCTTTTTCCCACTAATTCCACCTTTTCATACATAGAAAATATGAATAAAAATGAATTATTGTAGGAACAAAAATATTCCAATGAAAGTGACTGTTATTTTAAATACTACATATGTATGTATATATCTATGTGTATCTATGTGTATATATCTATAGTCTTTATGGAGTTGTTGATTTCTGCTATTATCACCTTTACTTACGTTTGTCTTTTTATTGTTGTTGTTATTGCTGTTGTTAGTCGTAACATTGTTGTTGTTAATTGCTATGGAGTTAATTGCAACTTATGGCGACCATGTGTACAGAATAAAACTGCTCATGCTTTTTTAAGGCTGTGGGCTTTCAGAAGAATTTATGTCAATAATGAGCAGTGTATATAAACATTATTCACATAGGAAGAGTCTACCACAAAATTACTAAATCTATTAAAATTGGTGAAAATCTATTAAAATTGCAAAACAAGTTAGTTTCTAATTGTCATACTGGCAAATTTTTTTTTTTTTCCTATGCCTGTGTGAATGCCCTTCATGAGGGGACATCGCAACTCCTTTTATGAAAAAGTGGAGTCCTTGAATCGGGATTTGGTCACATGTTAAACAGAGTTATTCAGTTAAAATCAATACAATGATTGTATGTTTTAAAATATTATTCCCGTATTTGGCCTGCATGGGGAGGACTGAATAAATCAGAGTTAAACAGCTGTCAACTTACTTTACTTACTTGGAAATCTATTAATATCTGCCTAGAAGGTTGATGTTAGTTACTGAGGACTCAAACTAGCATTAGGTCACTCTACCATTCCCACCGTTAGCATCCTGAGTGATTCTCTCCTAGATACTAAGATCCACACTTTCATTATGTTTATTTAAATAGCATAACATCTGTTCCAGCTGTCATCCCATTACGAAGTACTAGGTATCCCTTCTTCTATTTTGATTGCTGAAACTAAAAAGGGAATGGTAATAAAAGTGACTTTGGAGTTACACATGAAAGTAACTAAGGAGTGATAAATTTGGACTCTATGGAATTTAATCTCTCAAATCACAAAGGAAAAAAAAAGCACAGTGAGATATACTTCACTGAAAAAATTCCCTACAATTCTCAGATGAAATTATTTCATGGTCATGTGAAAGGAAGGTTTAGCCACCCTACTGGTATAAGGTATCATCTTGTACTCTGTTTCAAAAAGTTTGATTTAAAGACATGTAGCATTCTGCCATTAACATTTAGAGAATGAATGTGTGACAGTCAGAATAATGGTACACCAGAGCCTGTGAATATATTACCATAAGTAGCAAAAGAAACTTTACAGATGGGATTCAGTTAAGGATCTTAGGAGATTATCCTTGATTATCCAGGCAGATCCAATAAAATCATAAAGAGAAAAGGGTATAAAGGAGAGTCATAGTCTGAGAAGAAGATAGGATGACAGAGACAGAGATCAGAGAGTCAGAGAGAGATTTGAAGTTGCTGTGCTGCTGGCTTTGAAGATGGAAGAAGGGGTCATAGGCCAAGAAATCAAGGTAGCCTGTAGTAGCTGCAAAAGACAAAGAAATGGATCCCTCTCTAGAGCCTTCAGAAGGAACCACCCCTGCCAACACCTTGACATTACCCTGGTGAGAATGATTTTGTACTGCTGACCTCAAACCTATGTTGTTGTGTAGTTAGGTGCCATTGAGTCATTTCTTACTCATAGCAACACTACATACAACAGAAAGAAACACTGCTCAGTCCTGCACCATCCACATAATCATTGCTATGTTTGAGATAATTGTTGCAGCCACTGTGTCTATCCGTCTTGCTGATGGTCTTCCTCTTTTTCACCGACCCTCTACTTCAGCAAGCACTATGCCCTTGTTCAGGGACTTGTCCCTCAGAATAACATGTCCATAGTATACAAGATGAACTCTCACTGTCTTCACTTCTAAGGAGCATTCTGGCTGTAGTTCTTCCAAAGTAGATTTCTTCATTCTTCTTGCTGTCCATGGTATATTCAATATTCTTCACCAACACCATAATTGAAAGACATCCTTTCCACTCCAGTATTCCTTATTCATTGTCCAGAATTCACATGCATACGAGGCAATGAAAATACCATGGTTTGGGTCAGGCACACTTTAGAAGTATCTTTGCTTTTTAACATGTTAAACAGGTCTTTTGCAGCAGATTTGCCCAAGGCAATGAATTGTTTGATTTCTTGACTGCTGCTTCCATGGGCATTGATTGTTGATCCAAGTAAAATGAAAATCTTTGACAACTTCAATCTTTTCTCTGTTTATCATGAGGTTGCTTATTGGTCCAGCAGTGAGGATTTTTGCTTTCTTTATGTTGAGGTGTAATTCATACTGAAGGCTATAGTCTTTGATCTTCATCAGTAAGTGCTTCAAGTTCTCTTCACTTAAGCAAGCAAGGTTGAGCCATCTGCATATCTCAAGTTATTTATGATCTTCCTCCAATCCTGATTCCACATTCTTCTCCATTATAGTCCAGCTTCTCGGGTTATTTGCTCAGCATACAGATTGAATAAGTATGGTAAATGAATACAACCCCGACACACACCTTTCCTGATTTTAGATCATACAGTATCCCATTGTTCTGTTTGAACAATTGTGTCTTGGTCTATGTACAAGTCCAGCACGAGAAAAATTAAGAGTTCTGGAATTCTCATTCTTCGCAATGTTATCCATAATTTGTTATGATCCACACAGTCCAGTGCCTTTACATAGTCAATAAAACTTAGGTAAACATCTTTCTAGTATTCTCTGTTTTCAGCTAAGATCCATCTGACATTAGTAATGATATCATTTGTGCCAAGTCCTCTTCTGAATCCAGCTTGAATTTCTGGCAATTCCTTGTCAATGTATTGCTGCAACCTTTTTTGAATTATCTTCTTGAAAGTTTTACTTGCATGTGGTATTAATGATATGGTTTGATAATTTCTGCATTTTGTTGGATCACATTTCTTTGGAATGGACACAAGCATGGATCTCTTCTAGTCCATTGGTCAGGTAGCTGTCTTCCAAATTTCTTGGCATAGACAAGTGAGAACTTCCAGCATTATATCCTTTTTTTTGAAACATTTCAGTTTGCATTCCGTCAATTCCTGGAACCACGTTTTTTTGCCAATATGGTCAGTGGAGCTTGGACTTTTTTCTTCAGTACCGTTGGTTTTTGATCATATGTTATTTCCTGAAATGGTTGAACATAAACCAGTTCTTTTTGGTACAGTGAGTTTGTTTATTCCTTCTGTCTTCTTTTGATGCTTCCTGTGTTGTTCAATATTTTTCTTGTAGAATCCTTAAATATAGTTGTGTTGTTTTAAGTCACTACAAAGTTTGTGATAAAGTTTAGAGCTGTAACAGGGAAATACTACAAAACTGAATACCTGATTTCTCCTGAGTACATGCTGGACTTATGAAATAAGCCTTAAAACAAGTACCATAAAATTTCTAAGAAACTCTACCTAAGATAGGTAATTAACTTGGAAATCAATACCAAAAAAAGTGATCAAATATGCTTTAGACATTTGAAAACTCCCTAGTAAATAATTAATGGGTCAAAGGAGAAATCAAAATGGAAATAAAACAATTAAAACAGAATAAAATTAAAATGTATTCATATCAAAACATATTTGATATAGTGAAAGAAGAATTTACAAGAAAATAAACCCATTGCCATCAAGTTGAATTCAACTCATGGTAATCTCATGTGTTACAGAGTAGAACTGCTCCATAGCATTTTATTGTCTGTAATTTTTACAGATGTACTTTACTGTACTGGTTTTTCCTGTACTGGTGAGTGAATTTAAACTGCCAGCCTTTAGGTTAGTAGTCATGTGCAAAACTTTGTTCCTGTCAGGGACCTTAAATCATATATTAAAAAAGAAGAAAACATGAAAATTAATGTGCTAAGTCTTCAAATTAAGAAATTAGGAAAATAACATCAACATAAAAAATGATAAGTGTACAAATTAATGAAGTAAAAATAAAAACACCAATAGGGAGGGATCTGCTTCCTGGTAAGCAAGAAGTCCTGTAAAAATTGTTGACAGACAGTTAGAAGGTTAGTGAGAAAGGAAGAATAAAATATATATATATATGTAACTTGCTACCTTCTTCATTTGTTCACTGTCCCTCAAAAATTCTCCTTTTCCTTCCGTTACCCAGCTCATGGTTTTTGCCAAGTCCTAGTTTAATTAGATGAAGTTTAGATAAAATCTTTTAAGATCATGATGAATCATGCTTAAATGTAATTCTGTCTTTAAGAAACACACCTCATTCTTTTTTCTTTTAGATTCTTTGTTTTTCCACCTCTGGGCAACTTCCTTTAAACAGAATCTTGGTTCTGGGGCATTGAAAACAAATACCAAAAAAGTCATCAACAAATCAATCATGTCCCATAGTTTAGATCATCCTACACCCAGTGAGGGTTCCTATAGGGGTCAGCCCAGTCTACTGACACCGATGAAGATGGCTTTGGTTTTCTGCAGTTCTTGCATATCTCTATGAACTTGAACTGCCTCTAATACTTAAAGAAGGACAGGAAGGGAGAGAAGGAGGGAGGGAATGATGAATAAAGAAGAAAACAAAGCGGCACAACAAATTCCTAAAGGGTTCAGTAATAGAGAAAATAGGGAGAAAGTTCAAATAAACAATATTGCAGATTGAAGATATGTCAGGTAAGGAGACAATTATATAATGTGTCGGTTCCTCCATTAAGATAAAGATAAAGGTGGTAGCATTTGTAGTTTGAAAAAAAATTCAGAAGTATTACCATTTTAGCTACAATATTTAGTATAGTAGTTATACTATATTTTATTTTTTTTATCCTAATATTGCATATTGGTCCAGTGATGAAGATTTTTATTTTCAAGGATTTCTTTTTATTTGGATCAACAATCAACGTCCATGGAAGTAGCAGTCAAGAAATCAAAGGACGTATTGCATTGGCAAATCTGCTGCAAAAGACCTCTTAAAAATTTGAAAAGCAAAGGTGTTATTTTGATGACTAAGGTGTGCCTGATCTAAGTCATAGTCTTTTCAGTTGTTTCTTACGCATGTCAAAGCTGGACAATGAAAAAGCAAGGCCAAAGAAGAATTGATGCATTTGAATTATGGTGTTGACAAAGAATATTGAATATCTGGTGGACTGCCAGAAGAATGAACAAATCTGTCTTGTAAGAAGTACAGCGAAAATCCTTAGAAGCATGGATGACAAGGCTATGTCTTGTTTACTTTAGAGATGTTGTCAGGACAGACCAATCTCTGGAGAAGAACATCATGTTTGGTAAAATAGAGGGTTAGGGAAAAGAGGAAGACACTCCGTGAAATGGACTGACACAGTGGCTGCAACTATAGGCTCAAACAAACCTACTATTGTGAGGATGGCACAGAAATATGCAGTGTTTTGTTCTCTTATACATAGGGTTGGTATCAGTTGGAACCAACTCTATGGTACCTAACCATGATTTATACTATATAAATATAGTATTTATATATAGTATGGTGAGGTTGTTAAGAGCTACAACTGCTAACCTAAAAGTCGGCACTTTGAATCCACTAGCCACTCGTTGGAAACCCTATGGGCCAGTCCTACTCTGACCTATAATGTCACTATGAATGGGAATCGACTCGAGGGCAATGGGTTATGACATATATATAGTATGACTATTGGGTTCAAGCATAACAACGATTGTGAGGATGGCGCAGGATCCAGCAGTATTTCACTCTGTTGTACATGGGGTCGCTGAGAGTCAAAACCAACTCAACGGCACGTAACAACAACAACAAATGTATGATATAGTCAAAGAAAGCTTTAAATACAAAATTTAATGTTAACACTATAAAATACTGTTATCACTACAAATGTTTTGAGTTTATGTGTTTCTTATAATTTGGCAGTTTTTCAAAGTTTAGGTATATGTGTTTAACAAGTTAAGCACAAGCTATTTATTTCTCTAAAAGTAAGTCTCATTTTAAATCTATTGAGTTTTTATTGATTATGTAGAATTCCTTTGATGAAGAGCTGTGCTTTAAGATGATTTATTTTAATACTTCAGGAAGTTTTATTCTGAAAGAAGTGAATATTCATGTTTATTCTTTGTGACTACACTTAAATCTCTAGACATGCAGTGAAATATATAGTTAGCATGACCAAAAAAACAAAAACCAAACCCGTTGCCATCCAGTCAATTCCAATTCACCGTGACCCTGTAGGAAAGAGTAGAACTACTCCATACATTTCCAAGGAGCAGCTGGTGGATTTGAACTGACAACCCTTTGATTAGCAGTCAATCTCTTAACCACAATGCCATCAGGGCTCCAATTAGCATGAAGTAATATCCTATTTAGGTGCCCTGGTGGTGCAGTGGTTAAAGGCTCCTAACCAAAAGGTCAGCTGTTGGAACCCACCAGCCACTCCTTAGAAGAAAGATGTCAAAGTCTGCTTCAGTAAAGATCACAGCCTTGGAAACCCTATGGAGCAGCTCTACTCTGTCCTGTAGGGTCACTATGAGTCATAATTGACTTGACGGCAGTGGGTGAGTAATACCGTATTTAACTGGAGGAAATCAGTTTGTTAGTAATATGAATTTAATTCATAAAATAATGCATAAATGCTGAAAAATACAAACTACTCTTTAAATAACTTTGCCACAACAAAACCAGTCATTCATTTTATAAAATTCTTATTTATTCAAAAATAAATTATTACCAAACCTCAAAGAATATCACTGGCATCTCATTATTTCTGAGTTTATCAAAATCCAACTGAACTCTGTAATTTGAGCTTATAATGATATTAGGGAATTAAAACTTTTATAGAGAAGAGAGAGATTTTCCTACTCATCTCAATTGCCTCCATCAAGTTCTTTCCAAGAATTTTTGCAAACCTATACTTTCTCTTTTGCACACTTTAGGAATTGATAAAATGTCCATTTTTCTCCTACCTCACAAAAATAAACAAAAATAAATTAAAGTTTTCTGACTTCTATTATTTGCACTTAATGTACTTCAACTTATTTTAAGTGAAATCGTCCATAGAACAGCAATACAATCTCTATAGACTTTTTTCAGCTGTGTCTACCCTTCAATAGGCAATTGACTAGCACCTTTAAACTGACTGTGGATTTCTCATCCACCAATAGTCACCATTCATTTCAAATAAGAGGAAGTGTCTCTTTGGTCTGCATTGTGTTTCTTCTCTCACAGAGATGGCATTTTTCAACATACTAGATAGATTGCTCTAGTACTATCAAAGAGAAGCAATTCATCTGTGACAAGCCAAGATCTATAATACAGTTAAAACTCACATTACCTGCCTTCAATCCAACAAGAAAGGTTGGGTTTTATTCTTCATGGATGAGGACAAAGTAAATAACTGATCCATAAAATGAGAAATGTAGCTGAATAACTTCTGGATGTGAAAAGAGAAAAGTTACAGGCTAAGTATCATTCGGCTTTGAAGCCTAGTAATATGGTGTAGTGAGTAAGGTGGGGCAACCAATGTGTATGAATTGGTCAAGAAATTGTGGTATAATTTTTATTTAAGGTGAATATAGTTAAAATGGGAGAGCTTTTCACTGAGCTTTTCCTAAAATGTAAATCATCTTTAATGGATTTATTTTAATTTTTCACATGTAGGCACAGGTGTATTTCTCCTTCTCTCTCTCTCTCTCTCACTCTCTGTCTTGCTGTCTCTCCCCACCTGAACAAATTCATATGTACACGTATATCCTCGCCGGCAAAATAGTGTCTTGCTTATTTTGGGCATGTTACCAGAAGGGTCCAATTCCTGAAGAAGGACATCATGTTTGGTAATGTAGAGGGTCACCGAAAAAGAAGACCCTCAACGAAATGGATTGTTACAGTGGCTGCAACAATGGGCTCAAACATACTATTGTGAGAACTGCACAGGACTGAGCAACGTTTCTTTCTGTTAAACATAGGGTTGCTATAAGTTGGAGCTGACTCAATGGCACCTAACAACAACAACAGTATTATGAATATCAGTATAAGCATCCTAGGGAGCTTTAAATATGTAAATTGGTCTGCATATATGGCCACTTTCCTGAGTAAAAGTAACAGCATTAATAACAATTACCATGCTAACATGTATGATGTTAGCCAGGAATAGCTTCTATGGGTTTATGTATTAAATTTATTTAAGTTTCAGAAAAACTTTATGAAGTGGATATCATTTTATCTGCATTCTACAATTGAGGAAACTGAGGAACGAGTTTAAGTAATTTTACCCCCGTCACTCCATGAAGAAGCAGTGAAGAGAGTTTTCAAACCCTAGGAGTCTTAATTGACAGCACATGAATTTAACCAGTGTAATATAGCACCCTTTAGTTGACTATCACTGATTCATGAGTTAAAATAAAATAATGAAAAGTATTATTTAATCTGGAAGAGCCCTGGTGGCACAGTGATTCAGTGCTCAGCTGCCAACCAAAAGGTCGGCAATTCAAACCTACCAGTCACTCTGTGTGAGAAAGATGTGGCTGTCAGCGTCCCTAAAGATGTGCAGCCTTGGAAACCCTATGTTGCAATTCTACCCTGTCCTATAGGGTCACTATGAACCCGAATCGACTTGAGGGTAGTGAGTGGGTGTTATTAATCTAATTCTGTGCCAATAAAAAATCCAGTCAATAGCTGTTTCTAGAAAAAAAAAAAGGAGAGTGTGATTGTGGAAAGGTTTATATGAAGAATAGAGGATAGAATTATGACTACTATAGAGGTAATTTACAGCAGGCAGATATATTTCAAATAAGCAGCAACATTTTAACTATCAGAACTACTCATAAAGTGAATGGAAAATTACTTGGATTAATGAGTCTCACAATCATCAAATTCATTTATAACAGGATTAATTTTCACTTTGTCAGGATTCTTTATCCAGTCACTTTTCTTTTTTTGACACTGTTGTTTGAGTGATTGTTTTGTTTGTTTGTTTTCCCCACCAATTATTTGCTGTTTGTTGATGCTGTACATATTTATTAATCACATTATTTTGTGTCTGGTTTCATTAGCTAAACATTATTTTTTGAAATTCAAGCACGTTGTTTCAGGTTGTAATAATTAGTTTATATTCATAGTTATATAGTATTCCATTGTATAAATACACCAAATTTTATTTAAACATTCTGCTGTTTGTGGTCATTAGGATTATTTTTAGATTGGGAGTGTTAAGAATAGTCCTATGAACATTTTGACATGTCTTTTGGTGAATATAAATATTCTTTTTATATATGCATAGACATTAAATTTGCTGACTCACAGTGTTTGTATACGTTCAGCTATAGTAGGTACTAACAACAAATTGTCACACTGGTTGTACGAAATTACACTGCCAACAGCGGAAGATTATAGTTATAGTTGCTACACGTTTTCACTAGTGCTTGGTAATAATGTCTGCTTTTTCGTTACAGCCTTTCTGAAGCATGGATAGTAGCAGATGCAACACTGAGGGTTTAATTTACTTTTTCCTGATGACTAACAAACTTGGGCACCTGACTCAAGGCATGGATTTTCAATCACCTCATCTGCATGTGAAAGCTGGACAATGAATTAGGAAGACCAAAGAAGAATTGATGCCCTAGAATTATGTTGGTGAAGAATATTGAATATACCATGGACTGTCAGAAGAATGAACAAATCTGTCTTGGACAAAGTACAGCCAGAGTGCTCCTCAGAAGTGAGGATGGCAAGACTTTGTCTCTTGTACTTTGGACATATTATCAGGAGTGACCAGTCATTGGAGAAGGACATCATGCTTGGTAAAGTAGAGGGTCAGTGAAAAAGAGGAAGACCCTCAACAAGAAGAATTGGCATTGTGGCTGCAACAATGGGCTCAAACATAGCAACAGTTATGAAGATGGCTTAGGACGGGGCAGTGCTTCATTCTGTTGTACAAGGGGTAATTATGCATTGGAACTGACTCGATTGCACCAAACAACAACAACTACTTCGGTATTAAACCCATATTAACTTAACTGATACCATCTTTAAAGGCCGTATTTCCAAACAGGGTCACATTCACAAGTGTGGCATTAGGACTTAAACAATATCCATTGCGGGGTAGAATTCAATCTATAACAGTGTTTTACATTTTATAACTCTAAGCTTTTTTAAAAAAAAATTAACATGCAATTTAAAATGAACAGTGGAGAAGGCACTCATGTGGAAGTTAGAAGTAAGATGTTTGCTCTCTAGTTGACAACAAAATTGCCAGATGACCTTCCCAAAATGACTCAGTGTTCCTTTTCAAAGTCCAATCTGCAAACAAAGGAACTCAGCTATTTTAGGTCATCTTTAAATAGGAGCCCTTGTGGCACAGCGGTTAACAGCTCAGCTGCTAACCAAAAGGTTGGCAATTAGGATTCACCAGCTGCTCCTTGGAAACCCTATGGGGCAGTTCTGCTTTGTCCTATAAGGTCGTTATGAGTTGGACTCGACGACAGCATGTTTTATATAGTTTTGTGTGGATTGGATAGTAGACACAAGCTCCCATGTCCTCTATATTATAACTTACTTGATCTTCGAAATGCAATTAGGATTCATTGTAGTTAGTTTAATCGTGTCCCACAGTAACTTTATTTTAGATTAAATAGGAATATTTTAAAGTTATGTGCTTATAAAATCATATATGCAGTCCAATAACAAATCATGGTCACTTAAGTTTATAGCTGTTTGCAAGTTTGGTTTTAGAATGTCAACTTTCTTGATTTTATTGAACAATTGTGTTCTTAAATCCATACGTATTTATTCTGCGAAGATTTTCTATAAATATAGTCAAATTTTGAGAGTGTATGATTTACCATACAGAGATTAAGAGCAACTATCCTGGAACAAACTTTACTATTAAAATTATGTTAAAATTGTACTGAGCAAATATGGCATGCCATTCATTGTGGCTTCCCTGTTTATGATCACTGTCCTGCTGACATTATTTTATATCTTCCCATTTATACTCTCAGAGTGAACCATTTCTGCAGAGTAATAGTCAGGGATACAGCACCGAACTTTTTAATTAAATTTTTAGCATCGTATTATTTCAAGTTTGCAAGAATCTTGCAACTAAACATCACTATCGTTTCCCAGCAGTAACCATTGCTGAACATTTTATTACAAGTGTAATTGAAAACAAATTATTACAATAGGAAATGCTAAATATTAACAAATCAGTGGTGTCATAAATTATGACCAGGTTTTCTATACTTAAATCTCAAATAACCTTAACATGTAGTAATGGATACTGTGATGACTAATTAGGTTGTCTTTGTATGTGTTGTTCTTAGTTGTCGTGGTGTTGGCTCTGACTCGTAGCAGTCTTGGAGCCCTGGTAGCAGAGTGGTTAAGAGCTCAGCTGCTATCCAAAATGTCGGCAGTTCAAATCCACCAGCCACTCCTTGGAAACCATATGAGGCAGTTCTGCTCTGTCCTGTCGGGTCACGATGAGTCAGAACTGACTCGACGGCACCTAACAACCTAACAACAACATGGCAATCTTATGAACAGAAAAAAAATTACTGGATCCTGTGTCATATTCTTAAATGTTGGTATGTTTGAGTCCATTGTTGTAGCTATTATGTCAATCCATTTATTGAGGGTTTCCCTAATTTTCACAGACCCTCTGCTTTACCAATCATGATGTCCTTTGCTAGCAATTGGTCTTTCTTGATGACGCATCCAAATGAAGTGAAAAGTAGTCTCACCATCCTCACTTCTAAGGACCATTCTGGTTGTCCAAGATTGATTAGTTCATTCTTTTGGCAGTCCATGGTATATTCAATATTCAAAAAACAGCATGATAAATGGAAAAAAAATCAAAAACTAAAGCTGTCAATGACTTCATTTTATTTGGATTAACAATCAATGTCCATGAAAGCAGCAGTCAACAAATCGAATGATGTATTGTATTGGACAAACCTGCTGTAAAAGACCTCTTTGAAGTTTCAAAACGCAAAGATGTCAGTCTGATGACTAAGGTGCCCCCGGCCCACGCTAAGATATTTTCAATCGTCTCATATGCATGGGAAAGGTAGCCAGTGAAAAAGGAAGACAGAAGAATTGATGCATTCTAAACATGCATGTATTTGTTTAAATAATGTTATTTATGTCATTTATAATTATTATGTATTGAAAAATTATGTACCAAGAACCAAACACTATTTGTACGTGAACAACTATAGGTGTAATATTTTTACTGAAATAATGTATACACTCAGATAGCTTCATTGGTGCTTTTAGGTTCCTCAGTGAAGGCATTTCCAAGTTTAGTCTGGGCTGACAGGGATGAATTTGGCATTGTAAGGCAACAGAAGGTGATAAGAGAGAATGAATCTCTACCCAAGAAAGGTACAAACCCTATGGTGGGTAATTTGAAAGTGAAACTAATGATGAGTGCAAGGAAACAGAGATAGTAGGTTGGATACCTTTTTTATACAAAGATTTTCATGAAAACATGAATATCTGTGCACTGTGCTATTAGGCACTAGGGCCCATAGTGACTTGGACGGGAACACTGATGAAGGTGAGATTTTTCTCCCTAAATAAGATCCTGGGAGCATAGTGGAAAATTAGATCCATGCTTAGCGGCATAAAAAGTTAAGACAATTTCAGGATAGACCCAAACAGAAATCTCTGAAGCCTCCAGTTACTGGGATAGTGTGAATTTAAACCAAGGGGGTTGAGTGAATAGACATGCTTAAGGAAGAATTGAGATATTTTATTATTATGGATATATAATTATGGTTTATCCGTAACACATAGCAAGTGTAGAACAGAGCTACTGACTCCAGGGTGCCTGGTTATAGCCAATGTTCTATTGGTCTCATGTTTGATTCTCTTTTCCAGCTTCCTTCTCTGTCTCAGAACCATTTTCATAGCATCAAAGATTATAATTAAGATATTTTTGAATTTCCTCATATTACATGCACACACACATAATACAGAACATACTTTTGAAGGAGCTCTTCATTTTTTCTGGAAAATTATTTGAAAATATGTATTAAGATCCTGCAAAGTATAACTAAAATCTTTGTATTTAGTTTAATATATATTTTAAGAACGTTGCATGAGTTAGCCAGTTTTATTCTTATAAGAAGTCTACGATGCAGAAACAATTTTTTATTTTCATTTTATAAACATGAAAATGAAGCTAGAGCTCCAAGTTCAGGCACTCAGCTCGTGTAGAAAGAGCTAGCACTCACACCCTTCATAAGTGGCTCTTCAGCTTGAAAGCAACCTCCATGCTATGCAGTTTCATCAACCAAACTGTAAAACACTGTACATTCACTTCTAGAAATCTAAGAGAGGTTTATTATGCATATTATTTACATTGGAAATGTTTATATATAATATTCACTATAGTCATGCATATTAAACAAGAAAAAACTGGAAATACATTAACTGTGGTTGTCTCAGGATGACAAGATTATGGTGAACTTTATTCTTTATACGTTTGTGCACTTCCTATGTTTTCTCCTCCAATAAGCATACATTATTTTATAAGGAGCAGAGCAAAAATAAAAACGCTTTTATCCACTGCTTTATGGGCTAGTTTGGTCTAGCTAAAATATTGATTACCTTAGGTGGCCGCACAGAGGAAGATGGCAATGTTTGAACACTTCTGTTATTTTCATTAAGTAGTTTTGTAACAACAAAAAGAAAATGCCTCATGTAAATAGGTTCTCAATAAATGCTGGCGAAAGAGAGAGTTGCTGCAATAGATAACTGCAGCCAGCTCTACACCAAGTGATGATTTTTAAGGTGAAATACATTGCATGAGTCAAACTTGCTCGATAGCTACAAGGGTCATAAATATAGAGGTATCCTGTTTAGGGGTGACCTCCGCAATCAATTAAGAGATTGCTCTTCTAAAGTAATTTTTTGTAGTATGATATATATGTATATATTAAGTTTTGATTCACAAACAAATGCAGTGTGTTTGCTTCCATGATTTATTTTCCTGATAATCTTATTGCAATTTTGTATGCAGAAACTTAAGAGTTCACAAGCACGTTATACCTTTTTTTGTAATCTTCCAGATTCTCATGAACTTTCTAGCAATTATTTTAAAATAATGTTTGCTGCATGGGTTCTTGAATAAAACATGCTTCAGGGTAATTTAAAAAGATTAACCATGCTCAGATTTAAGTGGATTTGTTCAAAATTCGATGCATGACATTCAACGTATTTTAGTCAGATAGCTCTACTGAGCATGTGTATTACTAAGAAACAAACGATTCTTCTAATGCTTTCTCGGAAACGTGCCAGTAGAAATTTCTGCAAAAATAGAAGTACACACAGTGTGCATTAATAAAATTTTTTAGTTTTAATTGACTTCTACATATGTTCAAATTTGTCTTAAAGTATACACATAACTGAAGCCCTGGTGGCACAGCAGTTAAAGTGCTCTGCTAACCAAAATGTCAGCAGTTTGAATCCACCAGTCACTCCTTGGAGACCCTATGGGGCAGTTCACCTCTATCCTACAGGGTCGCTATGAGTTGGAATCAACTCCACGGCAGCGGGTTTTTTTTTTTTTTTTTTTTTTTGGTATATGATGAAATTAAATATGTGGCTTCCAAATTATAATTTGAAAATTTCCAAAGTGGTTATAAAAGTTTAAACTAAGCTCAACCTAATTAGTTTTTGGCCTAAAAATTAATGGCAAATACATTCCATAAAAGTACTCTGGGCCTTGAAAGTCTTAAAAAGTTTTACCAAACGTCTGATACACACAGAGAACCTTAGAAGCTTAAAGTAGTGGTACACCTTTTAAGAACTGTTTATATTATTTTGGCTCTTTTTTTATTTTATGTCATGTTAGAAATTGAATAAGTTTCTTGCTGTATTAGGGGTCTTTGCACAGATCCCCACATTAATAGGGATTATTTTATTGTTTGAATTCCCCTTGACACGAGATGCAGGAAGGCTCAGACTGACATCTTCCTAGATTCCCCCAGAAAGCACGTTATGAACTTCTAAAAAGATAAAAAAGAGATAAATTGCATAGAAACGGTTTTTGAAAATTTTTGCTAATTTCCCCCACATTTTCTTAAAACACTAGGTATAATTAAATGTCAATCCATAGCCATCCTTCAGGAAGAAAAAAAAAAAAGTGGTATTGGAATTTTTTTTTTCCGTTTCATACAATTAATTTGTTCATTTAACAAACTAAGTATTGAGTATCTACTATGTGCTAGATGAGAGTTCTAGGCTTTGAAGATAAAGCAAAAATCAAAATATGCAAATCTCTTACATTGCTTTTTTGAATTGAAAATTATATATTATTTTCAAATCGTTTCTACATAATATTTATGAATATATTAAAAATAATAGTCATTATTTAAATTTAAAAAAAATAGCTTCTAGTCTTGGTATCATTGCAAAGTCTTTCCTTTCATTTAGATATTTTCAATGTCTAGAAAAAGCCTGGGAAGACATATGTTAACATGTTAACTATATAATATTTTCATATTAGGAAATTATATAACTATTGCTATTTTATTAAAAATTTTGGCTTTGATTTGGATTTTCATTTCATTAAAATGCCTTTCAACGTAGAATCAGCTGGTCACATAGTTTCCTCATTTGTTTTATTAGTTACTGGGTAGTAAACCAAACTTTGATTCATTTCCCTTTCATATTCACAGGTGAATTATCCATTAGTCTTACTCTCTTCTTCACATTATGTTTTAGACTATAGTCTCAGGGACTTTTTGTTTTTTAAGTAAAAAAAGAATCTTTTCAAAATAATACAACTTGACTGCGTGAACTAGTTAACAAATCATCTTAAATGTCATGGGTTTAAAATGATAACCTTTAACAATTACAGACAGGTCTACCAGTCACACAGGCAGCTTCTTAGCCAGTTCTTTCATAAGTGGTAATTAACTATGGATCAGGAAGGTAGTTCTGTTGGAAAGGCTGACTGGCCTAGAACAATTCCATCTGAGACTGCTAGGCTTTCCTTCATATAACCTCAGAGATCATTATGGTTTACCTATAGGTGTGTGAGTAAAAATCAATGGTTATTGTTAAGAAAACCAAAAAAACAAAAACAAATCAAAACTGAAGTTTTAGGGATGATTGTTAATGCAGCAACAGTTAACTGAATTAGATAATGTTCAGGTGTGGGCTGCTGCCATAATCAAAACCTAAAATATATGATATTGACTCTATGACTTTCAATGACAAGGCTGGAAAAAGAAAAAAAGGCAAGTCTCCTATCAGTGAAGACTGGAAAAATGGTGAGGAAAATGTTGTAGGAGGATAGTAAAATGGCAACCTATGCTATGAAGTAACAAAACAATTGACAGAATTATCACCAAGAACCTTGAAAAATGGAAACTATACATTTTACTAAAGAAATCTCCAGACAGATGATTGAAAATTTTAGCTAATTACTCCTAGCTATGTGTGGATGACTGCAAGAAAGATAGGAGGTAAAGAATGTGATCAGTTTGCATTTTTAATACAAAAAAGACATAAAGAGACTCGTCTTGTTAGGTTAGAAAATACTTTCTCATTTGCAGTGTCTCAAGCCTTCCTCAAGGGCAGAGGTGATGTCATAACATTTAATTAGAAAGTACTTAGCATAATGCCTTGTGTATTCAGTGACAGAACCAGAGTTTGTAATTTTTAACTCTTTTAAGCTTCAGTTTTTTCATGTTTTGAATTTTTTGATGATGCTGTGTGTTTTCAGTAGAGGAAGGCATGCTTACTAACTTAGTATATTCAGATTTTTGGTTGGTAACATGGATTTTTAGAAATGTCACATGGGCAGACATTTTCCCACAAAATATTTGCGGAGTCTGGTGACTAAACAGTGGGCTCCATCTGTCCCAAGGATTTTTAGAGGGTGGTACTTTCCATTTTGTTACATTGAAAACCTCTGGTTTTCCAAATATGTCACACACACACAAACAAGCCAAGCAGGGCTCCCTAACCATCACACAGGAAACCATAAATATGCTTACAAGGATTATTTAGTTGTACAAAAGCCAAAAGAGATATGTTTGGCCTAAACACACACTTCCTGGATATACTGCCTAGTACATAAGCTTCCTGCCTTAGAGAATTTTCCACAAAGAACACTTCTTTCATTTTTTGCCATTACACAAACCCCTACTGGAGGGCTGTAAATACTTTTAGTAGGAAATGGTACATCCCAGACAACCTGAGAGACGGAAATGTTTGTGGGCATGTTCTGTCCCATGTGTCATGATGAGTTCAGATTTCAGCTTTTTAAGTACAGTAGATTAAGGCAGAGGATGGCTGAATGAGAAACATTTTGAACTCTATTTAATATATAAAAGCAGCCCTGGTGGTGCACTGGTAAAAGCGCTCAGCTGCTAACCAAAAGGTTGACGATGTGAACCCACCAGCTGCTCTACAGGAGAAAAATGTTGCAATCTGCTTCCATAAGAATTTACAGCCTTGGAATCCCTACGGGGCAGTTCTACTCTGTTCTTGCAGGGTCACTATGAGTCAGAATTGTCTCAGGGGCGATGGGATTCCAATATATACAACATAATTCTAGCCAGTGACTGAAACAATGTCTTGGTTTTTCATTTTGGTTTTATCTCTTTTGAAGTTTCATTCATTCATTATTCATTTATACACACTTTCAAATAGTTTAGTAGGACATTATAGCAGAAAGTGGTTAGGATAAAAAAAGTCAACTTTATAGGATGTCTTTCCATATAGTGTATTCTAAAAGAGGGAGGCAATCATCCTATTAGTATTTGTATAAAAATTTGGATAAGGTCTCGCTGTGCTTTTCATTGTCAGAGCAGAGTTAAATCATACGTTTAATGGATTTGTTGAATATCTCAGAGGCCTATGGCAAACTAAAATATGGTTCCGTTTTATCTTATATTTTTAGTTTTTCCTTGGTTTTCATAAATATCCAGATTGACTTTGTTACAAACAAATGTTTTAAATACAAGCATATGTCTGTTTTTATTTAAGAAACAAAAGTGAAGAGCAAACAGAAAGAGAAATAATTTTACCTTGGAGATAAACATTTTGTGTAAGAAATAGTATTCATGTTCAGTTTTGTATACCTAGTAGTCAGAAAGCAGAAGCCAGAGAATAATATTAATAATATTGATTACTTATTAAAGCAAACCTCATTTTTTTACCTGTTTACACATGGTAAATTATAACCTCCAACAAAGATATTAAATAGGTGCTATTATTACCATTTTACAGATGAGAAAGCTGAAGGAAAGAGAAAGGATAAGTATGTTGCAGAAATAAAACAGTGTAAGAGGTAAAGCCTGGGTCTAAACTCAGGTAGTAAGTTTTCAGATCCTTCCCTGAACATATGAAGCTAAATTTCTTTTTTTGGTCAACATTGTAAACTTGTCCTGAATCCAAAAAAGAAGTTTTTTGTTTGTTTGTTTGTTTTTGAAAGTACTTCAGGTGAAGGTTTACAGAACAAATATTTTCTCTTTAAACAGTAGTACACATATTGTTTTATAACGTTGGTTAACAACCCTACAACATGTCAACCCTCTCCTTTAGCTACCTTTTTTTTTTTTTTTTGGTGAAAATATACATAGCTAAAGATACACCTTTTAAAAAATTTCTACATGCACAGTTCAGTGACATCGACTACGTTCTTCCAGTTGTGCTGTTATTCTCACTTTAGACGAAGGTTTACAGAAAAAAATAATTTCTCATTAAACAGTTAGTACACATGTTGCCCTATGACAATGGTTAACAACCCCACTACAAGTCAACACTGTCCTTACTCAACCTTGGGTTCCCTATCACCAGCTTTCCTGGCCCCTTCTGCCTTCTAGTCCTTGTCCCTGGACTGCTGTGCCTCATTAGTCCCGTTTTGTTTTAGGGGCTGTCCAATCCTCGGCTGAACGGTGAACCTCGGGAGTGACTTCACCACTGAGCTAAAAGGGTGTCTGGGGGCCATACTCTTGGGGTTTCTCTGGTCTCTTTTAGGACAGTAAATCTGGTCTTTTTTTGTGTGTGTGTTAGAATTTTGTTCTACATTGTTCTCCAGCAATAGAAAAGTTTTGAGCTAAGAAAGAACACAAGTAGATTTGCATGTAGGAATAATTGAAAGGTAATAAAATCAGAGTATTCGGCAATGCAATAACAATAATGTGTATTGCATTGTCAAAGACAGATTCAACTTATGTAACTTACTATTTTTCCCTGTTTTTTTTTTTTTTAGATAGCTGTGACAATTTGAACAGCCAATGAAGATTTTCAGTTACAGGTTTCTGTGAAATAGGTACCCAATGATGCTGCTTAACAAATGATGACGCATACAAGGAGAAAGGGTTCAAAAGAAGTAAAAGGCTCTGTATTGGCTTCCTAAGGCTGCACTAGCAAAGTGTCACAAACTGGATGCCTTAAAATAACAGAAACTTATTCTCTCACAGTTCTAGAGGCTTGAAGTCTGAAATCAAGGTGGCAGCGTGGCTATGCTTAGTTTGAAGGCTTTAGAAGAGGGTGCTTCCTTGTCTTGTACTAACTTCTGGCAATAACTAGCAACCGTTGGCTTCCTTTGGCTTTTGGCAAGGTAACACCAATCTCTGCCTCCATCTTCACATCATTGTCTTTCTTCTGTGCCTCGATCTCTTCTACCTTCCTTGTAAAGTCATGAAAACAATCGAGACCACCCTATTTACCTCATTTTAGCCTAACTCATTATATCTACGATGATTATATCTCAAATAAGGTCACAGTCACATGTATTAGAGATTAGGATCTGAACATATCTTTTTGTGGAACCCAATTGAACCCACAACAAGCTCAGTTTAGGAGATGTTGCTTTTGAAGCAATTTGAAATTGCAATCTAAGAGAAAATAAATATTTAGAGGCATTAACCTGGCAGAACCACCTTCATTCTCAGAACATTTCCAGTCTGGCAGAGGTAGGTGAGAGACTGAGAAAATGAGGGCGCAAAAGTTGTAGTACAGGGTCTGTAAAGTATAGGAATTTGACAATCATCTATTCACTGTACTAGGACCTCAAATGTCTACACCCTAGAATAAAGGAGGAACCAGAACCAAAACATATCTCACATGGCTTTGAATCATATTAATGACTTAGAAATCCTCATTCTGTGAATTTTGATTAGAGAAGATAGCAACTATTTTTCTAAAAATTTGAATATAATGTATATTCAATTTTGAATATGATGCAATCATATTTCTAATATAATGCTCAGTAACAAATCAAAAGTAATCAGGCCATGAGAGTGCATGAAAATATGAATAGGAAACAACAGAAACAATAGAAATAGATACAAATCCACAGGATTTCAGCTAGTGTAATTATCAGACAAAAAAAAAAAAAAAAACCATGCATACCTTGATGAATACGATAAAAAAAAACTGGAAAAGTTTGGTTCAGAACTAGAAACTATAAAAATTGACATGCATTCTGAAAAAGAGCCAATAGGAAAAAAATATGTATCATAGAGAAATAACTAAAAACTGAAGGGAAAAAAAAAAGAAAAAATCTTGTCAATAATAGGGAGACAACAAACCTACTTAGATTACCTTCATAATAGCAAGAGTTACTAAAATCTGATTTCTCAACAGCAATGGAAGCTATAAAACAGTTCAATTATATCTTCAATTTGTTGAAGTAAAATAAAAGTGTGACTTGAATTTTATGCCTAGCAAATATATTCTGTAAGAATATCCATGAAATAAATAATTTTCTGACTAATGAAAGTGATAGAATTTACTACTGTTAAGATTTGCTAGAGAAAATACTAAATGATTTTCTCCATGTGTGAGGAAATTAATCCAGATAGAAGATAAGAGATGGGAGAAGAAATTAAGTGCAATGAGAATAATAAATGTATGGATGAATCTTAAGTTGTTTTACAACAAGAATAAGAATATGTATATGGTTTAAAATATATAGAAGTAGATTACACTAAGTTAATGGCATATAATTTGTGGCGATAAATGGAGCTCCCTAAGGTTCTTACATTTCCCAGAAGAGAAATTGTATCAATTTACACAAACCTTGATAAATCAAGTCTACAGGTTGTAATGTAATTTGCAATCCAATAACAGTTCTTTTTTTCTTTCTTTCATATTGAGTCTGAGATTATTTTTTCTATTATTTGTAATATTTAATAAATTTACATGTAATGGAAAAGCTAATAATTTAAGTTTAAATCAACTGTCTTCCTATGTGTTTTCTGTTTGTTATAATTTAGTTTCTTTTTCTATCTTTTATCATCAACCTTGTATATTTGTATATTTCTGTTTAAATATATTCTGTTTAAATGGGAGATAAAAATTCTTCTAACTAGGTTTCTAGACTTTTCATTTTGATTAGACTCTTCTCAGTATGTGTTATATTTCACAATTAAGAAAAAAAAAAAGACTAAAAATAGTCAGCAAATAGAGATCTGAAACATCACCTCTATTATTTGTAAAGTTTTGGTTGAAAAAAGAGGAAAGTTCTCAGAAACAAAACTGGTTTGCTAAATCCCTACGCTATCCATCTGATAGTCCTATCAAAAGACATGTGATTAATTATCTCTATTAAATTAAGAAATGTGGACTAATTCTTTAACACATGTAACAGGTAATTAAAGGGCCACTCATGAGTCCCTATACGGATGAGTCTTGGAGTATTGTCTTAGTCTGAGTTCTCTAGAGAAGCAAAACCAGTAAAGTGTATAAATATATATAGAGAGAGATTATATCAAGGAAACAGCTCATGTGATTGTAGAGGCTAGAGCGTCCCAAGTCCGTGGATCAGGGGAGAGGCCTCTCCCAAGTCACACAGCTGCAGAAGCTGGCAAGCCCAAGATCGGAAGGTCAGAGAGCAGGGCTCCCACTCACAGGCTTTGCAGATCAATGAATCCCAGGTTCAGCAGATAAGCTTACAGCTCAAGTCCCAAGAAGGAGAGATGAGATGACAGGAAGCAGCTGCAGGATCCAGAGAGAGCAAAAAGCCAGAACGTCTGCTTATATACATATGCGGGCCACACCCCCAAGGAGATTCCCTTTCATCTGATTGGCTACTCACAGTATATTCAATCATGGGAATGATTACATTAAAACACGGAGAATCATGGCCCAGCCAAGTTGACACACAATCTTAACCGTCACAAGTATATATATATATATATATATATATATATATATATACTAAATATGAATATATATATACTATATAAATATATATATATACTAATATATATATATATACTTATATAGTATATATATATATCTGGAAACACAGAAGTATGGAAAAAATATCCAATCCTACAGTCCCCCTGACTGACCGGTTGCTGTCGAGTCAATTCCGACTCATACTGACCCTATAGGACAGAGTAGAACTGCTCGATAAGGTTTCCAAGGAGCGGCTGATGGATTCCAACTGCTGACCTTTTGTTAGCAGCTGTAGCTCTTAACCACTGCACCAGCAAGGCTGCTATTTTGCACTAGTATGCATAATCTTCTTACAGACACATATTTATTGAAACCACTAAATACAACGTGTTTAAGGAAGATTAACATATTTTTTCTAAAGTACCAAATTTCTTTTTCTCATGATTATAAATCACTTCTTTTTTGATTTCTGCATATTTTATAAGTTAAGATTGAATATTGAGGACTACAAAATATATTGTGTTGTTAGGTGTCCTTGAATTGATTCTGACACATGGTGACCCATGACTGCAGAGTAGAACTGCTCTATAGGATTTTTTTCCACCCCTCGTCTATCAGTTTGTCATACTGTGGGGGCTTGTGTGTTGCTCTGATACTGGAAGCTATGCCACTGGTATTCAAACACCAGCAGGGTCACCCATGGTGGGCAGGTTTCAGCTGAGCTTTCAGACTAAAACAGACTAGGAAGAAGGACCCAGCAGTCTACTGTGGAAGAGAATTAGCCGGTGAAAATCTTAGGAATAGCAGCAGAACACTGTCTGATATAGTGCCGGATGATGAGCTCTTCATGTTAGAAGACACTCAAAATACGACTGGGGAAGAGATGCCTCCTCAAAGGAGAGGTGACCTTAATGAAGTGGATGGAGTCAAGCTTTCAGGACCTTAATTTGCTGATGTGGCAAGACTCATAATGAGAAGAAACAGCTGCAAACATCTGCTAATAATCAGAACTGGAATGTACAAAGTATGAATCTAGGAAAATTGGAAGTCATTAAAAATGAAATGGAACTCATAAACATCAATATCCTATGCATTAGTGAGCTGAAATGGACTGATACTGGCCATTTTGAATCAGACAACCATATGGTCTACTATACTGGGAATGACAACTTGAAGAAGAATGGCATTGCATTCATCATCAAAAAGAACATTTCAAGATCTATCCTGAAGTAAAAAACTGTCAGTGATAGGATAATTTCCATACGCCTACAAGGAAGACCAGTTAATATGACTATTATTCAAATTTCCACACCAAGTACTAAGGCCAAAGATGTAGTAATTGAAGATCATTACCAACGTTTTCAGTCTGAATTGATCAAACATGCAATCAAGATAATTACTGGTGATTAGAATGTGAAAGTTGGACACAAAGATGGATTGATAGTTGGAAAACATGGCCATGGTGAAGGAAATGATACCAGAGATCTTGTGATAGAATTTCACAAGATCAGTGATTTCTTCACTGCAGATACCTTTTTCAAAAATATAAACTATATACATAGACCTTGCCAGATGGAGTACATAGGAATCAAATCACATCTGTGGAAAGAGATGAAGGAAAAGCTAAATATCTTCAGCCAGAAGTCGGCTATGGAACAGTTATTTGCTTTTATGCAAGTTCCAGTTGAAGCTGAAGAAAATTAGAACAAGTCCATGGGAGCTATGGAAGCCAAAGTATGATCTTGAGTATAATTTACCTGAATTTAGATACCACCCCAAGAATAAATTTGAAAAATTTAATACTAATGACTGAAGAAGGATAAGTTGTGGAATGACATCAAGGACAACATACATGAAGAAAGCAAGAGGTTATTAAAAAGACAGGAAAGAAAGAAAAGAGCAAAATAGATGTCAGAAGAGACTCTGAAACTTGCTTTTGAATGTCCAGTAGCTAAAGCAAATGGGAAGAAATGATGAAGTAAAAGAGCTGAACAGAAAATTTCAAAGCGTGGCTTGAGAAAAGAAAGTATTACAGTGACATGTCCAAAGACCTGGAGTTAGAAAACCAAAAGGGAAAAACAAGCTCAACATTTCTCAATCTGAAAGAACTCTGAAAAAATTCAAGCCTCAAGTTGCAACAGTGAAGGATTCTATGGGCAAAATACTGAACTACATTGGAAGCATCAAAAGAAGGTGGAGGGAAAACACAGAGTCACTGTACCAAAAAGAATTCGTCAATGTTCAAACATTTCAGGAGGTAGCATATGATCAAGAAAGGATGATACTGAGAAGAAGCCCAGGCTGCACTGAAGGCAATGGCAAAAGACAAGACTCCAGGAATTGATGGAATACCAATTCAGATGTTTCAACAAAAGGATGCAGAGCTGGAAGTGCTTACTCGTGTAAGCCACAAAATTTGGAAGACAGCTACCTGGCCAACCGACTGGAAGATATCCACATTTATGCCTATTCCCAAGAAAGGTGATCTAACCATATGCGGAAATTATCAAACAATATCATTAATATCACAGGCAAATAAGATTTTGCTGAAGATCATTCAAAAGCAGCTGTAGCTGTATATTGATAAGGAAGTGCCGGAAATTCAAGCCAGATACAGAAGAGGACATGGAACCTGGGATATCATCACTGACATCAGATGGATCCTAAATGAAAGCAGAGAATACCAGAAAAATGTCTACCTGTCTTTTATTGACTATGCAAAGGTGTTTGACTGTATGGATCATAACGAATTATGGATAACATTGCAAAGAATGGGAATTCCAGAACACTTAATTGTGCTCATGCAGAATCTGTACATAGACCAAGAGGCAATCATTTGAACAGAAGAAGAGGATACCATGTGCTTTAAAGCCAGGAAAGGTGTGCATCGGGTTTGTATTCTTTCACCAGACTTACTCAATCTGTATGCTGATCAAATAATGTAGTAAACTGGACTACATAAAGAAGAACGGGGCATCAAGATTGGAAAAAGACTCATAAAAACCTGCGTTATGCAGATGACACAACCTCGCTTGCTGAAAAGTGAAGAGGACATGAAGCACTTACCTTCATTATCAGTTACACTTCAACATAAAGAAAACAAAAATCCTCACAACTGAACCAATAAGCAACATCATGATAAACAGAGAAATGATTCAAGTTGTCAAAGACTTCATTTTACTCGGATCCACAATCAACACCCATCTAAGTAGCAATCAAGAAAGCAAAGGACACATTGTATTTGGCAAATCTGCTGCAAAAGACCTCTTTAAAGTGTTGAAAAGCAAAGATATCAGCTTGAAGACTAAGGTGCACCTGACCCAAGCCATGCTGTTTTCAGTCACCTCATATGTGTATGAAAGCTGGACAATGAATAAGGAAGATAGAAAAAGAATAGAAGCCTTTGAATTATGGTGTTGGTGAAGAATATTGAATCTACCATGGAGTACCAAAAGAACAAACAAATCTGTCTTGAAAGTAGTACAACCAGAATGCTCCTTAGAAGCAAGGATGGTGAGACTACGTCTCACATACTTTGGACATGTTATCAGGAGGGATCAGTCCCTGGAGAAGGACATCATGCTTGGTAAATAGATGGTCAGCGAAAATGAGGAAGACCCTCAAGGAGATGGATTGACACAGTGGCTTGAACAATAGGCTCAAGCATTACAATGATTGTAAGGATGGCACAAGACCAGGAAGTGTCTCTTTCTGTTGTATATAGGGTCACTATGAGTCGGAACCAACTCGATGGAACCTAACAAGAGAAAAAAACAGCAGCAGAGTACAACAAGGTCACACCTTAAAAGTAAAGGCTATTTCTCATCAGTGATTAAAAAAAATAAAAACATGCATTGTACCTCCATAACAAAAAAAACTCTAACAAGGCATTGGCAGGATAAATGAGTTTTGAAAGTAATTTAACTATCTCACTGGAAAAAAAAAAAAAAAAACTTCTGAAAAAAGAGCCTCTACTATGGGAGCTGATCACCAGGTCTTATCTCCAGGGCACCCCTGGATGGGTTCAAAAGACCAACCTTTTGGTTAGCTACAGAGCACTTAATCATTAATAACTAGTGACTTACAGCAACAGAGTCACACAAAGGGGAAGACAGCATATAAGGATCCATCTGAGCAAAGGAATGCCAAGGATTGCTGGAAGCCAACACAAACTAGGAGAGAGGCATAGAAAGGTTTGTCTCTCAAAGTCCTCAGAAGAGATGGACATAGCCGATATCCTGATTTAGACTTCTAGCCTCTAGAACTGTGAGAAAATAAATGTCTTTTCTTTAAGTTCACTAACTTTGTGGTAACTTGTTATGGAAGCCCTAAGATATGAAGATAAGGGATTTGCCAGATACCAGTTTTTATGTAACATGGACACATTTGTTCTGCTCTAAAATTAAAGAGAAAATAATGTATATAATTTTTACCAATAAAGTTAAATTAATATATCAGTTGACATTTTAAGGATCTAATAAGGTACTTAATATGTAAAATGAGATAAATTATGTTAACATAAAAAAGATGCAATGCATGCATATTGTAGGATATTTAAATACCATAAGAACCAGTAGGAAAGAAAGGTACATGATTTATAACACTATGAAGTAATAATGGGTTCAAATATAGAAAAGAAATATAATAATACTGTAATCAGTTATTACAAAATTAAATGTCAGTGAAAACCATTAGATTGTAGCTTAATTTTTCTAGGTGATAATTCAACATACTAATTACCATTTTGCATATTAACCATATATAAATAACACTGTAGTACTGCTTTGAAAATATCATGTGTTACAAGGAAGTAGATTTGATAGTAAATTACTTATGTATTATTACTCCACAAAACTAATCTTCTACCACACAGTATACTCATCCTTTTATGATTTATAGAATTTGAGAGCCAAAAGGTATTTTAAAAGTCATTCTTGAGCTCATTGTATAAATAAGGAATACAGGATCTACAAAACAAATGATTATAACAATTACATCACTTTTTTTTTTAATTGCCATGAGAGCTTAATTTCTACATTACTCTCTGTACTGAGTAGAGAAAACAATACATTCACTATCCTGATGTTCTCCATTGAGATATTGCTTGGGCTGTTATAATTTTACAACTTTTGAATGGGCCCTGATTTCCTCTTAGTTTCTTTCACAAGAAGGGAAAACAACGGAGATAAACCCCTTTAAGTGGATCAGTCACATAATAACGGTGAGTTTAAGAAAGCTACCAGCCCGTGGTATGTCTCAGTGCCTGTCTTCTTTTGTATTAATCCTTCACTCCTCTTGTACAAACTGGGTCAGGACTTATCAATAGATAAATCTCAGTGGAGAGCCTTAGCACTGGGTATAAACACCCACAGAAAGCCAAGTATATATTTGTCACCATTACAGAGAAATTACAAAAAAGTGTTCGTCTACCCTGAGACGATTCACTCAAAAGCCAGACTTGAATTGTTTCCGGCAATATGACAGACTAGATAATTTTAAGCCATTGTGCTAAAATCCACTCAGAGACATTAGGTAAAATATTTCCTATGTCCTTTAAAATGCATGGCTGAATTCACAATAAAATTAAGGAACATATTGAGGATGAATTAAAAAAGAAAAGACTAAAAAGTAGAGCTCTAAATGTGAGCTGGCATGTATGCTGCTGTGTCAATAATAGGGGGACGTGGTGTTCATAGCTGCAGAGATTCAGCAGATCAGAACTTGGTAACAGACAAAAAAGTAGTCAGACATATACCCCACAGAAAGCCTTACAAAGATTTTTTAACCCTCATCCCAGTAGTGCTCGGCGTTAAGATCCAAGTAGGGAAAAGAAAAAAAGCACCTCACCTAAAAATTTGCAGCAAGAGCCTGTATTTAAGTAGGTTTAAGGGGTTATGAAGGAAACCTGGAAACTGTGGTGGCATAGTAGTTAAGTGCTACAGCTACTCACCAAAAAGTTGGCGGTTCAAATCCACCAGGCCCTTGTTGGAAACTCTATGGGGCAGTTCTACTCTGTCCCATAGGGTCACTATGAGTCAGAATCGACTCCGGCAATGGGTTTGGTTTTGGTTCGAAGGAGACCTGTTGCCATAAATGTAAAATGCTCAGCTGCTAACCTGGTGATCTACATCCATAAAGATTGGAGCCAAGAAAACATTAAGGGTCAGATCTATACTGTTTCATGTAGTTGCTATGAGTCGGAATTGACTCTATGGCACCGAGCAACAACAAGGGTTTACTATCATTCTATGACATTGGTATGACATTCTATGATATCCTAGTATTCTCTGCTTTTAGCCAAGATCCATCTAACATTAGCAATGATATCCCTCATT
Organism: Dugong dugon; assembly: GCA_030035585.1. NCBI lineage: Eukaryota > Metazoa > Chordata > Mammalia > Sirenia > Dugongidae > Dugong > Dugong dugon. Next base: position 33,203,274 of record CM057460.1, on the reverse strand, counting down.
CCATGTCTCCTTCTGAATCCTGCTTGAATTTCTGGCAGTTTCCGGTCAGTGTACTGTTGCAATTGTTTTTGAATAATCTTCAGCAAATTTTTACTTGCGTGTGATATTCTATTGGATCACCGTTCTTTGGAATGGGCACAGATATGGATCTCTTCAAGTCAGATGGTCAGGTAATTGTCTTCCAAATTTCTTGGCATAGATGAGTGAGCGATTCCAGTGTTTCATCCAGCACTGATCCATAAGGAGTGTAAGTAGAGATCAATAAGTTTTTATGTAACTTAATAGATGAAATACTATTCCGTTCCTATTTTTCTTTCAAGAAAGATTTTTCTAAAAGCGAAAGTTAACACAGACTCCTGTGCTATCACAAGAAAATTGAAAAAAAAAAAAAATCAGATTCATGGTGACAGATAAATGGGGACTTCATAGTTTTTAGTTTCTGTGCTTATAAGATTTAAATCCCAGAATTCACATTTTGATGAGCATGTATCTACTAATAGTGCAAGAAATAAACAACTACTTATTTTAATATGAACATTATTTTTAGAAATTCAATGAAATCCATTTAATGAGCTTAACTGAGACAACAAAATCCATATATCATAACTTACATTAAGTTAAATTACAAATACTTTCTGTTTTATTATACTTTGCTTATATGCTCAAAATCAAAGCTAAAGCTTGGTCTATAAATTAGGATTTTTTTTTTTTTTTTTTTGCTGTAAGCTACATACAATTCAAATAGATGGCCAATAAATAAATTTTAAAAGAATTCATTTTTGTCACATAAAATGTTACTAGAGTGAAAGTACTGTCTCTAAAACACTCTTAGCATTTTTTCTCATTGAAACAAGATGACTGTCAAGCCATAGGCATCCTGTCAGCCTTCAAAACTCAGTTTCTTGGAGGGGGCAGGAAAGAAGCTTTGCCAACCATTTTTACCAAGGAAGACTAACAGTTTTTCGAAGCTTCCCAAGAGAAATTTGCTTACTTCTCACAGAAGGACATATAATTCCCAGGAAGCCTGAGAAATTGAGTATTTACTTTCTCCAACTTCATGTGTAGATAGAAGAAGAGGGTGGAAAATGACTAATGAATAATCCAGTCAACAGTGTCTGGGAACTCAAAGATGTTTAGCATATACTTCAACTTTACAGATAAAAAGAATAGCAGACTAAGACAGAACACAAAATCCTGAAACTTTGATAGAGTCATTTGTCAGTCTGCTAGTATTACAACATGCCTCAATTTAATATAATATGAAGAGGCAGTCATTCAAACAGACCAAGAAGATACTGTGTGATTTAAAGTCAGGAAAAGTGTGTGTTGGGGTTGTGTCCTTTCATCGTGCTTATTTGATCTGTATGCTGTGCAAAATAATTCGAGAAGCTGAACTATATGAAGAAGAACAGGGGCATCAGGATTGGAGGAAGGCTCATTAACATAACCTTCGACATGCATATGACACAACCTTGCTTCCAGAAAGCAAAGACATCCTGAAGCACTTACTGATGAAGAACAAAGATTACAGCCTTCAGTATGAATTACATCTCAACATAAAGAAAACAAAAATCCCCACAACTGGACCAATAAGCAACATCATGACAAATAGGGAAAATACTGAAATGGTCTAGGGTTTCGTTTTACTTGAATTCATGATCAACACCATGGAAGAAATCAAGCAACGTATTACGTTAGGCGAATCTGCTACAAAAGACCTCTCTAAACTGTTGAAAAGCAAAGATGTCACTTTGAGGACTAAGTTGTTCCTGACCCAAGCCATGATATTTTCAATCACCTCATATGCATGCGAAAGCTGGACAATGAATAAGGAAGACTGAAGAAGAACTGATGCCTTTAAAAATTATAATGTCGGTGAAGAATATTGAATATACTATAGACTGTCAGAAGAATGAACAAGTCTGTCTTGGAATAAGTACAGCCAGAGCATTCCTTGGAAGTGAGAATGGCGAGACTACTCACGTAATTTGGAAAAGTTATCAGGAAGTACCAGTCCTTAGAGAAGGACATCATACTTGGTAAGGCGGAGGGACAACAAAAAAGAGGAAGACCCTCAACGAGATAGACTGACACAGTGTCGGCAACAGTGAGCTTATACATAGCAATGATTGTGAGGATCGTGCAGGACCGGACAATGTTTCTTTCTGTTGTGCATAGGGTAACTATGAGTCAGAACGGACTAGACAGCACCTAACAACAGTAACAACAAGTATATGTCATACACTGTAGCAGTCGTTACTTAATTAAAAAAGAATAAGAAGAAATAAAGTCTATATTCCTGGTAAAGTGGTTAAGAGCTGGGCTGCTAACCAAAAGGTTGGCAGTTTGAATCCACAAGCCACTTCTTGGAAACTCCATGGGGCAGATCTATTCTGTCCTATAGGGTTGCTATGAGTCAGAATTGACTGGAAGGCAACGGGTTTATGGTTTTTTATATTTAGGGACAATTGCTATATAAATTTTACATATGATTAATGGAGTCACAAACTGGATAATAGTTTACATAAGAGAATGAAGCTAATATGTGACAGAGTCAAGATTTGAAACAAGAAATTGTCTTATCCAATAACGTTTTACTGTTTCCTTCCTTTGAATGCTAAAGTTTAAAGAAATTAGTCTTTTTCAGTAAAGGCTTATTTTTTTTTTAATTTAGAAATTCCAGAATAATTTGGATGACTTCTTGTCAACAAAACAAGTCCAATTATTTTTATACTTCTTTTTTTATTAGCAGGGCATTTTTCAAATGTAATGTCACCATAACACATATATGTATACACGAAGGTAAGTCAAAAAGTGTTGCTACAAACTCATAGAAACCTTTATTAAACAAAAATATCAAAATGTGAAGCCATTGTTTCTCGATATATTCCCCATCTAGGTCTATACACTTCTTAAGGTAGTATTTTCACCTCTCTAACCCTTCCCCACAGAATTCTGCGCTCCTCGATTTACACCACCTCAAAACGTCAGTTTTGGCTCCTCGAGGGAATCAAATTGTGGTATTTTTAAATGTTCTTTGAGTTTGGGGAACAAAAGAAGTCTGAAGGGGCAAGATCTGGGCTGTAGGGTGGATTGCGTAAGGTTTCCCAGTGAAATTATTGTAGGAAAGCCCTTGCTTCCCTGGAAGAATGAGCAGGTGCATTGTCGTGATGGGAAAAAAAAAAAAAAAATCCTTGGAGCAAATTTCCTGGACTTTTTCTCACCAGTGCAGTTTTCAGTTTTCTTAAAACTTCTTCACAACAAGCCTCAAGATCTTACTGTGTCCTCCAAAAAAAACTATCAAGGTTACCCCTTTAGGATCCCCAAAATACAGTCTCCATAGCCTTCTGAGCAGTCTTCCCTCTCTTGGCTCGTCTTTGAGGTCTTCCTGACCTTCATTAAAATGCTTGATCCATCTAAAAACTGTTGTTTTATATGGGGCAGCATTACAAAAGCTTGTTTCATGTGGGAAGATGTCCACATGAATTTTGTTAAAAAATTTGATATTAGCCCTAACCTCAAAATATCTTTTTTTCCCATGGCACAAAAGGTATCCTGTTTTTTGCAGGCACCCTAACTAGATTAAGACAAGTATATTACTGAAAGAACTGGTCTGCTGCCATCCACTGATCTCAGAGACATGGTTAAACATGTTTTGTTTGGAGTAAACCCATGCACGTATGAACTGGAACCCTAGTAGCCATACCTGCTGACTTACCCTTGTATATATACATATATATATATATATGTGTGTGTGTGTGTGTGTATCATATACATATATAATACACATATGTATATGATACCAGTTGTCACTGAGTGGATTCCAAATCATAGCCACCCAATAGGATAGAGTAGAACTATTACAAACAGTAGCTGGTGGGTTCAAACTGCCAACCCTTTGGTTAGCAGTCATAGCTGTTAACTACTGCACCTCCAGGGCTGTGTATATATGATAGGGTGCCATTATTTTTAAATAATATGTAAGTGATTTGACATTTTAGTAACAATTTTGATATAGATGACACTAAGTAAAACAATATTTTAAAAGTTCTTAGGAAATTGTTATTTTTATGGTACAACTAAAATGCCAAATTTACTGTTTAAACTTCATCATATATACTAATTATTATGGTTTATTTTAGCTTTATAAGAACCAATTTTACAAGTTATTTCATCTAATTCTCTGTACAGATACACTATTGTGATGAGACAGAAATGATTTCATGATGAGACATCCTAGTTAATTGGTCTAATAATGTGTTTAGTGCTTCTGTTCAACCTCCTACTTTATTGCATGCATAGTACCTGGGGTCTTAAAGCTTGCAAGTGGCCATCCAAGGTGTGACAATTGGTATCTATTTTCCTAGATCAACAGAAGAAAGAGTCAAGAATAGGAGGAGGATATAGAATGTGTGGCTAAGCGCTTCCATGAACAACTGCCTCCTTTGCCGTGAGACCAGAGAACTGGATAGTGCCCAGTTACCATGACTGAACAATTTGATAAAAGACTGTACAGAAGAATTCTGATTGGCAGGGGGAAAATGTGGAACAGAATTTAAAATTCTCATAGACTCCTTAGTTTCTGGAGCTAAGGGGATTTGATAAACCACTGAAACTATTGCCCTGAGATAATCTGTAAGCATGAAACCAAAAATATTCCCTGAAGTCTTCTTTAAACCAAACAATAGTTTAACTTAACTAGCAAAAAAAAGTCTGCCTTGAGCATTATGCTCTTTTAAGAATTATCTATATGGAATCAAGGTTACAATACACCTTGAAATATTAGATAGGAACTTTTAGGGGCAGTGAGTTTGTATTAATGGGGGAGGAACAACTGAGAAAATGAGAGTGAGAATGGTTGCACAACTCCAAGAATGTAACAAATGCTACTGAATTGTACCTGTAGAAACTGTTGAATTGGCTTATGTTTTGCTATGTATAGTCTCAAGAACAATAACAAAATAAAATTAAAACAATAAAAGTAAAATAAACATCTAAAGTCTCAAGAAATCAGAAGATATGTCAATGAAATAAATTAACAAAATATAAACTTAGTTGTAAAAATTAAAATTAGTGTACATGATTTTAATAAAAAAATTAGCAAACAAAAAGTTAAGAGTTATTTCATCTATTATATTTTTTTCTGATTATTTCTGGAATGTGAACATGTATAATTTATAGTCCATATAGTTGATTATTCATTTTAATATTTAAAAAATGAAGCTCTTTGTGCTTAAAGAATATTTTAAATATATATTCCCAAAGATGTTTCTAGCATGATTGATTGATTGATGACTTGTAATTTCTCAGTGACTAAGAATATCAATATTAATTCTCTCTGTATGGAAATGCTCCATTTTCTTTTCATAGCTTGTTGGAACATGAGTGCTCAAATGGTAACAAGGTGACCATCGTATTTCTTAAGTACTTAATCATAATGTCAATCAAATCTTTATAAACTGAAAATTTATTTGAGATTGGGTACCATATATACCTTTATATAGTAGAAGAACCTTCAGGAACATGTTGATTCTTTTGTCTTTCCTACTAACCAACACATACATATTGCACTTTTGACTGCAGTTTCCAATTGCAGTAAGATTCTACTAAAGCAGAAAAAAATTTTTAATAAATTTATAATATAATTACACTTCAAAGAAATTGAATTGAATCTGTAATTAAAAACAACAGTGGTTGAAAAATCTTAGAACAGTTGACCTATTTAAAAAAAGTGATGACAGGGCATATTTTTTGAAAAATAGTATTTATTACATGATAAAAGTTACTGATTTTCTTCATTTCAGTGAAAGCACACTTACTATTTGTTTTCTTCTTCAAGTTAAGTGAAATTTGGTGGTCACAATGAAATATATGGCATATTGTGAGATCTATATATTTGGGAGGTGAGGAAGTATCTGAAACATGCTTTATAAATAGCTGTATCTCTTTGTGCATATTTGCAATACAACTTATACAAAATTATTTAAATAAAATTTGACTTCTTATTCAATTTTTATTCACTGATAGAATTTTCATAAAATTACAATAGGAAACTTTTACAAAACCTAATATTTTTAATATGAAGTTATAAAAAGTTTACACAAATAGCATAGTTATCATAAACCATAAACCTAACTTTGAGTCTTAATTATTGCCTGAACATTACATACATTTTAATTTTGAATAAGTAATGTATCAAAACTTCTATTTTATCAACAACAAATCTAAGAAAATTTAAAGGAATACAGAAACATTTTTATGAAAAACAATTTCCCTTGAATTATCTGACATAATTTTAACATTTGAAGATGTATTCAAGATATATTAAATGAAAGAGAGAATAAAAAATAGAATTATGGAGGTGGAATATAAAATAATTAAAAACAATAAAACCTTGTTGCTGTTATTGTCATGTTCTGTCGAGTTGGTTCTGACTCACAGAGACTTGTGTACAACAGAACGAAACACCACCCAGTCCTGTACCATCCTCACAATCGTTGCTATGTTTTAGCCCATTATTGCAGCCACTGTGTCAATTCATCTCATTGAAGGTCTTCCTCTTTTTCACTGACCCTCTCAAACATGATATCCTTCTCCAGGGACTGCTCCCTCCTGATAACATGTCCAAAGTACACAATACAAAGTCTCACCATTCTTGCTTCTAAGCAGCATTCTGGCTATACTTTCTCCAAGACAGATATGTTTTTCTTCTGACAGTACATGGTATATTCAATATTCTTCATCAACACCATAAATCAAAGGCATCAACTCTCCTTGGTCTTGCTATTTATTATCCAGCTTTTGCATGCATATCAGGCAATTGAAAATACCATGGCTTGGGTCAGGCTCACCTTTATCCCCAAAGTGAAATCTTTGCTTTTTAACACTTTAAAGAGGTCTTTTGCAACAGATTTGCCCAATGCAATACATTGATTTCTTGACTCCTGCTTCCATGGGTGTTGATTGTGGATCCAAGTAAAATGAAATCCTTGAACCTAGTCTCATATATATATATATACTACCCAAAATATATAATGAATGCTGCTCTACATGACCAATTTAATGTTTCAGCAAACCAAAAAACACCGAGTTCACAATGATCAGTGCCCCTTCATTCCTCAAGTACCAGTCCAAACTGGTAGACTTACAGATTACTCAATAAACATGTGGGCAAACATTACTCAATGTGCTATACATTGTTTCTTAAGTCTAAATTTTCCCACCAAACCTTCTGTCTGTTTTTCATTGATGAAAATGAACCATCAAGTCATAGTCAACTTAGAAGATATATCCTGACATGCTTTTAACTGCTGACCTCGTAGAGATTTAACAATGTAGTAGCTCTCTGAAATTTAATGAGGTCCATCTCTCACTGTTTGGCCCACGTTTATCTTACCAAGATAGAGTGTGCTTGCCACTTCATAGTCACTCAGTTTAATTATCATAATGCAATCAGTGTTTTTGCCTGAAATAATTTCCAGATGCCTGTACTACCAACCCTGTGTTCTGTTTACCCCTGCCATTGCTTATTTATTTATTTATTTTTTACTTTCCATCTCTAAGCAATGGTTGGAGCTCACTCATGAACCTCTTTCTCAGCATGGAAAAAGGATACCTAAAAATAGCACGTGGCAATTAATTTAAAATGGAATCTCAAATAACTCCCTGCTAAAATATATATGGAAAGTGTCAAGTATAGAATGGGATCAGGAATAGAACATAGAATTGAGTTAGAAGTTGGTGGAACTCTAGGCTTTGTGATGTGGCAGGTTCGACAGCTGTACTCACCATATACTCAGTGGTATCCTAAGCCATAGTTTCTATTCAAGCCAGCTGATTCCAACTGAAAACAACTGCCTCTCTTCCTGAGTTTTCAATGCTGCTGGAGCATGCTAGGCTCACCTGGGACACACTGGAAGTGCTGAGGGTTAACAATTTTAAGGGCAGTCCTCAACTGATAATGACTGGAACTGATGGATCAATAAACTTCTTTATCCTATGGGTGTAACAACTCTAAGGCACATTTCATATGGCCTCTCAGAGGTCCTCTCTGAATGGAACCCAGTTGTCCACAGCTGCCACTTGCTTACTTGTAGGTCTATTAACATACACTGTATCAGCTTCTTTCTCTGACTTACTATCTCCCTCCCTTACACATGGTTCCTAAAATCCTCACCAGATGAATATCTTACACTCAAATGTGTTTATCATAATCTGTTTCTGGGACAGCACAATTTTAGACAAGGAAATATTAACTTTATAGGCTTAGTTATTTTAGAATTTTGGACAGGATTTTGGAAGTTTAAGTTTATTGTTAGTATTTAAAATATTTTAGCTTTCCTTCCTCTAAATTTAGGTTTACAAAAATCTGGGTCAGCAAAGGAAATGAGGATCAATTTAACATAAAGCGAATTGATAAAAGAGGATATAGTTCTTATCTGAGAGTAATAATTTAGCCTTGGATTAGAATTAATAATGAGGTTGGAGATATGGAAGAAATTATTTACTGCAAATGAAGGGGTTGATTTGAGGGACTGACTTACAATTAGAGTTAGGGTTGGATTTAGTTTTGTGGAGATTTTCTCCATGTTTTTTCCAGAGTAAACTCAATGACAGAAGACTGTTAATATCACAAACAATATGGAATTTAGGCCACAAAAATTCTATATCCAGCAAATGTGCCTGTCCAATTTAAAATTAGCAAACATTTTCAAGCAGAAGAGATCTCAGGGAATATGGTAACTATGAATTCTTGAAAAAATGAGGCTGAATCTTAAATATTAAAACCTGGCCAATATAGTGGTGAAACAAAAACTCTGACATAAAAACTTCAGGAAAATTGATGTTTGGTAAACATTAAAGCAAGTTATATATAGAAAAAAGAGCGAACATTTCAAAGAACAAAATTGAAATGACTAAACCTTGATCATGTGACAAAGTAGAAGACTGAAGTAAATATGTAAGTGTACTTCCTTCAGGTTCTTCAAAGAAAGTTGGTAGATAATCTACAATAGAATTACAGTTATTTAAAAAATAAAATATGACACTGGCTGCCTATTTTTTTATTTTGATTATATTATTATTGAGGATTATTCCAGGACTATTATCATGAAGTAACATTTACTTGAAGTTTTTCAGTTTCAGCTCAATTTCTATCTAATTCAATATAATTTCACATATTTTGTTAAATATAGTTCAAATTGTAGATTGTCACTTTTAGACTCTTGTCATGCTATTTTTACATGTAGATCTGCAAACTAGTTGTCACAATAATGAAAATTATTTGAGAACGAGGATACTTTGGGGCTTTTTTCCCCATCTTTTCCTTTTTTTTATTTGTCCATGGCTCAATTTCTTCAAACTGAGCATGAATGTCTTTTTAAAAGCCACGTAATCATTTCTACTGTAAATATTTGAAAATTGATAAGAAGCTTTAATGTGTAACTTGTAGATAGTTTTTACAAGAGAGTGAGATAATGTGTTGAATAGCACTGACTTCTCCGTTTTCCTGCTGTCATAAAATCATCTGACACACTAACTAGTTTAGAGTCAATGGCAAACAAACTCCTTCCCGACACTCCATAGTTGTTCAAAATCACGTGTCATATTTTAGTTGCAGTGTGTTATCAATATGCTTTCCTCTACACTCAATCATCTAGGCATTTCTTGGAAATTTGTGACCTACTTGATAATCACTCTTCAGCTTTAATTGCTTTAATGGATGTCTCACCTTCTTGACATAGCTACTGGGGATTTAATTGGAGCTTGTATGGAATAGATCACCATTTAAATTCAAAACCCAGAAATCTGTTTCATTTTTCTTTCTTCCTTTTCTTTTTTTTTTATCACAATTGGATAATCTTCAATTCCTGGAAGTTACAAAATTGTTTCAATCATTTTTAAAAGCCTGTCTCTTCCCCGAATAAATTGAAAGATGTTTGTATCGTGGAAATGCCACCATTACACACCTCAACCACTTACCACATAACTTTATCGCCACTCACAGCATTCATTCCAAACACTACCCATCTCCCACTTTAAAAACCACTCATTCCACCCCTGCCATCACTCTCTAACTCCCACCATCATTCACACTGCCTCCTATAATCACTGCTATTTGCTACCTTCTAACCACTCCCCACAAAAACCACCCCTAGAACCTGCCATCTGTTTTTATTCTTCAGACATATTTCTTATCCTCTTATGGTATATTCCTTTTTTCACTGGTGGGTTCATACATGACCTTTCCTGATGTTTATCAAGAAGGCTTCAATAAAGAGGAGATGATTTGTGCTTCTTTGATGACTTTTTATAAGTTTAGCTTTCACATGCATTGCAATCATCATGTTCATTAAATACATTCATGACCCTCAGCTATAGACATATTACAAGAAACAACGATAAGTAGTTCTTAGAGTGAAATAGAGTTTTAGCTATGATGATCTGAACTAAGGGGCTAATACTTTCATTATTTTATTTTAATTTTATTAGCTTGCCTTTGAACAATGTTTTAATGAAAGGATTTTTGCCCCTCCAAAAATAACTCCTTGTTTCTTAAAAAAAAAAAAACTGATGAACACTTATTTGAGATGCTTTATAAACTTTTGTTTAATTGTTTTCACATAAATGAAGAGGGTTTAATATGCCTTTTATTATATATATATGAAAATGAAAATTATAAGAGCTATTTTTAATGCATTGTCAAATGGCAGATTAATTACATCTTTTGGATTCCCTAACTGCTTTTGCACTTTGCCCCATAGTTGTTTCAATTATTTAGTTAAATACTACATTTAGTAAATTCTATCACCTAGAAATGCATTTTCCCATAGTTGGCATTATTTACGAGATAATTTTATTTCTGTTAAGTGCTATATTAATAGCTTTTGCCTTAGTGATATTAAGATATTAATTTGATTCAGAAATTAACTGTTCTTCACATAAATTATCAGGCATCATCGTAAATTGCATGGGGATTAGGATGTATATACTTTAGTGAAAATCTCTATTGATAGATGGAGATGTGTGCATCTGCTGATATTTTGCATGAACACTTTGTATCAATTTTTTAAATTTCTTTAGAGATCTTTTACACAACTTAAGCAATCACTGGAGACTTTATTATAGTGTTGTACATTGTCATTTAACTTCACAGTGGTATAAAATGCAAGTGAAGAAGGAAAGGTAAGTGTCTTTTGACCAGATTTGATGTCATATATAATAATATTTTAGATGTGCTTATCCAAGGAAACAATGAGTAGAAAATAAATGAAAAAGTTTTTTGTCCTATTGTTTAAAAATTAATAAAGACAATTCTAATTAAACCTTTTTAGCATTATTTCACCTTGTTATTTGAGTAAGCAAGTTCACTCTTCAAAAACAAAAGATTGCTTGCTATTCACAGATAAATCTTAAATCATGGACAAGGCATAAGCTATATATTAGTTACCTATTGCTGCAAATCATGTGCCTTGGACATGTTATCAGGAAGGAGAAGGAGAAGGACATCATGCTTGGGAAAGTAGAGGGTCAGTGAAAAAGAGGAAGACCCTCAACAAGATGGATTGATCCAGTGGCTGCAACAATGGGCTCAAACATAGCAGTCATTACGAGGAGGGTGCACAACCTGGCAGTGTTTTGTTCTGTTGTAGATAGCGTTGCTATGAGTTGGGTCTGGATGGACACCACCTAACAACAACTGCTGCAAATCAAAGTACCCGAAAATTTAGCAGCTTAAAACAACAAATATGCATTATTTCACACAGATTATAAAGGTTAGGAAACTTGGTGCAATTTAGCTGGATGTTTCTGGCCCAGGGACATCATGAGGCTGCAGTCAAGTCTTCAGCTGGGACTGTATCATCTGAAGTTGCACTTACACACTTAGACACGTCTGGTGGTTGATGCTGGCTGATGGTTGATGCCTCCTGTTCTTGCTGTCTGATGTCTCCACACAGCTGCCTTGAGTGTTTTGAAGACATAGAAGCTGCTCTTTCCCAAAATGAGTAATGAGAGAGAGAAAAAAAGATTGAGATGAATGCTGAACAAGATGGCAGTTTCAGTTTTCATAACCTGATCTTGAAGATGGTATGCCATCACTTTGCCATATGTTTTTGTCACACACACTGACCAATCCTGTACAGTGTTCAAAGGGAATACACCAGGGTATGAAGATCAGGAAGCAAACATTATTGAGGACCTTTGTGGAGTCTGGCTACAACAAGTTACTTTTCGTTTCTTTAAGTGATACTGGGAGAGATATAAGACTAGCTAAATAAGAGCCTTGGTGGTGAAGTGGTTAAGAGCTATGGCTGTTAACCAAAAAGTCAACAGTTTGAAACCACCAGGTAGGTGATCCTTTGAAACCCTATAAGCCAACTAATTTTGTTCTGTCCAATAGGGTGGCTATGAGTCAGAATCAACTAGATGGCTACTGTTTTTTTTTTTTTTTTAAGACAAGAGTGATAAGGGATGTTTTGTTTTATCCATTGTGGCTTTCACCATCTTGGTTCATAAAGTGAGAAATAATTCAGTTACTTCAAGTACACACATACACACACCTATTATAAAACATAGAATTTTAGTTTTTTTGTTTCAAAAATTTATGAAGATGATTTTATCTGCCAGCATCTCAGCAGGAAACAGGGAACACTCAAAGCACAAATAGAAGAAAGATAGTGAAATGACTTTTACTGATGTTTGGGTAGGGTTAAGCAAACCAACAAAGATAATAAGTACCCAGGGAAGAACAATAGCAGAAAGTCAATAACTCTTTGAGAACAGAGGTAAAAAAGGAGGAAATGTGTTACTAGAATTGGTAGAATTGTATAGCCATAGGGTGGGATGAACCTTCCAGGATCTATGGCCTTTGGAAAAGGATGTAGCCACTACCCAACTATATCACAGTGGACAAAGAACTGGAGACTTTAATAGCTCAAACTTACCATCTTCCAGTCCTCTTCTCTCTGGCCTATGCCTCCCATTAGCCAAAAACAAGCTGAACCTTGGAAGAAAATTAGCAGGGTTGATGTCATTCATAAAGTTCACTTTCTCCTATAGATTCAAGGGAAAAATTCTGGAGGATATATCTCAATGAGAAAATGAAGAATATTCGGCATAGTTCAAGTTGAGTTGCATACATACAATGCAATAAAATTTACTGTTACTAAGTAGATGAGATAATCAGAAGCAAATAAAAGGAGAGTAGAATAGGTGAGAAGGAGCCAGGTAATGGTTGATTGCAAAATATACGACTTAAAGTAAGCTAGAGTCAAGTCAGGCCATTTATCTCCACTTCCATCCAGTGCAAAGGACATATTTTGGTCAGTTAAATGAATAATAATGCCATAAAAGAACAGAAAATTCACTGAGGTATAATACTACTATTCTCAACAAAGTGTCCAAGGAGACATTCCTAGTGTTGGCCCTCACACAGGAAACTGTACAATTTATTGGCCACCGCAATCTTACAGGAAATACAGGAAATCGTTTCATAGAGTTATACCTTACAGCATACCGTAAAGAATGTTGTCAAGAGTATTTCAATAAAACCATTCCAAGCCTGCTGAAATAATGTACTTCTTATTTGTAGCCTCAGCTGTTCTGATGTGATCTGGCACAGATTATGTACAAGGATCAACTACATACCACAAAGGTTATATGCAAAATGTATTTTTCAGCAGTGAACCAAGGAATTGGTACTTACATTTTCTGTTAAGTACTTGGTGTGCAGTTAAACTACAGTGCAGGTTACATTAAGGGTCATGTGATGTTTCTTGCAATTTTCTAGCCACCTGTGTTTCCTTTTATTTTTCCTCATGGACCCTCTTTCTGTGCCTGGCTCTTAAAATTTAGTGTGTCCTGAGATTTTCTCCGGCACATTTCCCTTCTTAATGTGTGCGTGTCATGTGTATGAGTGTCGTTGTTGTTAGGTGCCGTCATATTTATTCTAATTCACAGAGACCCTATGTACAACAGAATAAAACACTGCCTGGTCCTGTGCCACCCTCACAACTATTGCTATGTTTGAGCCCATTGTTGCAGCCACTGTGTGAATCCATCTCATTGAGGGTCTTCCTTTTTTTCACTGACCCTCTGCCTTACCAAGCATGATGTCTTTCTCCAGGGACTGGTCCTTCTTAATGATAACACGACCAAAGTATGTGAGTCAAAGTCTTGACATCCTCACTCCCAAGGAGCATTCTCTCTGTACTTCTTCTAAGACAGATTTGCTCGTTCTTTTGGAAGTCCATGATATATTCAATGTTCTTTGCCAACACCATAATTCAAATGCATCAGTTCTTCTTAAGTCTTCCTTATTCATTGTTCAGTATTTGTGTCCATATGAAACAGTTGAAAATACTATGGCTTAAGTCAGGGGCACCTTAGTCCTCAAAGTGACGTTTTGCTTTTTAACACTTAAAACAGGTCTTTTGCAGCACATTTGCCCAATGTAGTGCATAGTTTAATTTCTTGTATGTGTATGATGATCTAATCCATTTTAATATCTTCAAATTCTACTTAATAATGATTCCCATATATTTACCACCTGCCCTACTTTTTCTCCTAAGCTCCAGACTCTAATGTCCATTTACTTCCTGGACACCTACATGTGGACATCCCAGAATTACTTTAAACTTGACATGGCTCTAGCAGTTCTATACAAGTCTGGTTCTTTGAATTGCTCACAAATGATCCATCTTTAAACCAATATTGTTATTTTACGGCCTACTAAGCTCACGACTTCATACTTATCAGAATTCACAGAGTGCAACCAAACTACTTTACAGTGAACACAGCCTCAATTATGAGTATTGATTGTGAGACACTGTGAAAAAAATGAGTCCCCTTTGGTTCCTCAGAGATGCTCTGGCTACCAGTCTAAATTGCTTCTACTCTTCGTTTGCTTGTTTCTTAGTGGTCTCAGCAGTTCTAGGAATTCTAGAACCCACAGAGAGATAATCTGGTGCAGCTTTCTTTCCTTCTTTCTAAAATATGTTCTTTTGATATTCGGATATCTAAGAATTTTGCCTTCCTTCTAACCTCTAACCAAAAGGATATTTCTATTTTCTACCAGCCTTTTACACACAGTGGAGGAAACTATTTTTTGGCTTAAAGCACTATGTGAGGATTTAATTTTTCCAGGTATTGGTGACTGGTTCAACTTAATCCTAATCAGAGTCACAGACCTCTCTCCCTACACCCCATTTCAAGGCCTCAAATTTTAGTGTGGATTTCCTGAGCACATTGATTCTATTGGAAGAGACTTTGTGAATAGCAGCTCTTCTCTCAGTATCAACCACCAGGTGTATGTCTCTGTGTCCTCTCCTCTTACCTACTAGCCTAAACCAATGTTCCTCAGCCCTAACTGAATATTAGAATTACCTGATGAGCTTTTTTATTCTAATATGCAGTGTTGAGAATTGTTAACATGGACTGTTTCCTCTTACCTGAACAGTTTTCTCCAAAAATCCACTTGGCTTTCTCTTATATCTCCATCTGGAATTTGTTCACAAGTCACCTACTCAATGAGGTCTTATCATAGCACATTAAAAAAAAAAAAAAAAAAAAAAATTTCCCAGTCCCTTTTGGTACCCTGTCAATCTCTCTTGATTTTGTAAATTATTTACTGCTAAGGTAAATAAGAGGAGCCCTGGTAACATGATGGTGGATCTTTTGGATGCTGACAGGTTGGCAGTTTGACCCACCCAAAGGCTCTGCAGGAGAAAAGACCTAGTGATCTGCTCCCGTAAATATTACAGTCTCGAAAACCTTATGTGGCAGTTCTACTCTGTCTCATGGGGTTGCTATGAGTCAGAATTGATTTAAGGACACCTAACAACAATATGCAAGTAAAAAAGACTAGAGAGTATATTCATAGTTTTTGTCTTCCAACTTTATATCCCCAACTTGTATTACTACAATACAACATCCATGAGAGGAAGGATTTGAATTTTTGTTGTTATTGTTCATTGCTTTATTCCCTGTGTTTAAAATAGTACCTGGCCTGTACTTAGTTTTACTACACATTTGCTGAAAAAATAAATGACCATGTACCTGCCTCAGTTTACCACACATATGGCAGTCCCTAGGCCTCTACTCAGCCCCAGAAGCACTACAGGATATTCTGAGACCATTGCACTGGAAAGCTGCAGCTCCTGTCTCCCTTACTCAGCTGTGAGACTCTTTATGTACTCTGTAACTTTCTCTCCTTCTTTAAATCATGCAATCTATACATTAGAATGTTCTTACTATTTTGTTGTAGCCACTGTAAAGCCTTCTAAGTATTCAAAAGGTATTGAGTATGTTAAAACTGATAGCCAGAGAGCCTTTTTGTTATGCTTTTTTTTGTTTATTTGTTTTTTATTGGTCCTGTATATGTTACCATTGTGAAATAAATATAAACCAATCTTCCTGAATGGTAGGAAAATACTAAGAAATACACATTTATAAAAACATGTGAATACTATTTCAAATAATATGCAGCCAAATGTATGCAAAATATTGAATCCATATAGATTGTTCTGTACATCAATAACTAATACTAAAATGTGTTGCCTAAATCTAATGTGAATCAGAGGATATTAACATGTGAATTTCAAATTGTAATTTATATAGACACATTTTAAGCATAATTTAAAAACATTTCTCAGGAAATGAATGATAATGTGTCAGCAGAAAAGGAATGCTTTGTAAAATGTGATAGGTAAATATATCGGGTCGGGCATGCCCACAGGTAAACAGTTATGGGCCACAGAAAAGCATTAAGATTTTTCCAACAATAAGTTATCTCTTTACTGAGAGGGAAGAATTCCAAAGCCTAAACAGAAAGAAGTCTGTGGTATTGCAATGTGTACCTGTTGAACGTTAGTTGGAAACCTGGGAAAACTGTGCTTCCCATATGTCTATACAGAACTGTCATTCCACAAATTTGTTAAAATAATGGCATCCTAGAATCTGTCTTCATTACAGGATATATTCATATTCAGGTATTCCCATGCAGATACCTATATCTGGGAGTTTTTGCAATTTCCAGAAAGAGAAGCAGTTAGAGTGGGTGTAATAATAATTACGTTAGTTTTTAATGATTTCTGAGTCTCTGCTTCCAGTATTTGTACTGCATATCTGGCTAGACTTGTCATGAACTCTTCTATCATCCATTTATTCATACATATAATGCTTTCTTCCAGAACATGTCAAACTATGTACAAGAGACTTCCTAGACATTAGAATAAATTACTCCTAGACTTTCAAGGTGACATGTCAACTAGTAGGAAGAAAATCCTTTAGTATGAAATAGGACATTTAGCAATAGTTTCAATAAGTTAGATTGAAAAAAAAGAAGGATAGTCAACTTATTTTTAAGTTTATAGTTTCTTCTTTGATGGAAAAATAAATGATATAAGATCATGAACCAAAAAAAATATATAATTTAAATACTCATTAACTTGAAGTCTAACAAATAAAAGTGTATACTATACAGAAAATAATAAACAACTAAAAATATAGCACATACACCAAGGAAAAATAACTTAATCATTACGAGGCACATGGTAACATGTTTATTTTATCTTAAATTTGTTATATAACCTTAATCTGGAAAGCCAAGTACACTAGGTCCCCAAAAGTACATCTAATCAGATTCTGAAAATAAGATTTATTCAAGGGATGGAGAAAGAAATTACTTGCAAACCTCTCACGCACAGCTATTCCAAATTCATAGATCAAGCTTACAATGTTCCTTCTGATAACGTTCTACCATCTAATGCAATTGTTTTAAAAGTTCCTAAGGAGATTTTGTAAATGCAGATTTGCATTTCCCTTCCCAAGAGGTGCTAAGGCCATGCCCAGGAAACATTTTGAATGGGTATGTTTCTTATACGTAAACATAATTAGAAAAGTTGTTAGGTGCCCTCTAGTTGTTTCTGATTCATAGAAACTCAATGTACAGCAGAATAAAACACTGCCCAGTCCTGTGCCATTCACACGATTGTTGCTATGCTGAAGCTCATTGTTGCAGCCACTGTGTCTGTCCATTTCTTTGAGGGTCTTCCTCTTTTTTGCTTACCCTCTACTATACCAAGTATGATGTCCTTCCTTCTCCAGGAATTGATCCTTCCTGATAATATGCCCAAAGTACATAAAATGATGTCTCACCATTCTCACTTCTAAGGAGCATTCTGGCTGTATTTCTTCCAAGACAGATTTGTTCCTCTGGAAGTCCAGGGTATATTCAATTTTCTTCACCAACACCATAATTCAAAAGCATCGGTTATTCTTTGGTCTTCCTTATTTATTGTCCAGCTTTCACATGCATATGAGACTGTTGAAAATACCACGGCATGGGTCAGGAGCGCCTTAGACCTCAAAGAGACATCTTTGCTTTTTAACACTTTAAAGAGGTCTTTTGCAGTAGAGTTGTCCAACACAATATGTCCTTTGATTTCTTGACTGCTGCTTCCTTGGACATTGACTGTGGATCCAAGTAAAAGAAAATAGTTGACGACTTCAATAATTTCTTCATTTATCCTGATGTTGCTTATTGTGAGGAGTTTTGTTTTCTTTATGTTGAGGTATAATCCATACTGAATGCTTTAGCCTTTGCTCTTCATCATAAGTGCTTCAAATCCCTTCACTTTCAGCAAGTACTCTCTCTTTTTTTTTATCATTTACATATAGAAGGTTGTTAATGGGTCCTCCTCCAATCTTGATACCATCTTCTTCTTCATATAGACCAGCTTCTCCGATTATTTGCTCAGCAAAGATTGAATAAGAAAGGTGAAAGGATACAACCCACACACACAACTGTCCTGATATTAAATGACTCACTCTTCCTGTGTTCTGTTCAGATGACTGCCAATTGGACTATGTACAGATTCCTTGTGAGCACAATTTAGTGTTCTGAAATTCACATTCTTTGAAATGTCATCCATAATTTGTTATAATCCACATAGTCAAATGTCTTTACAAATTCAACGAAATACAGGTAAACATCTTTCTGGTATTCTCTGCTTTCAGCCATGACCCATCTGACATCAGCAATGATATCCTTGTTCCATGTCCTCTTCTGAATATGGCTTGAATTTCTGGCAGTTGCCTGTCGATGTACTGCTGCAACCTATTGTCAATTATCTTCAGTAAAAATTTACTTGTGTGGTACTAATGATAAGGTTCATTAATTTCTGCATTCCATTGAATGACCTTTCTTTGGAATGGGCACATATATGGATTTCTTCCAGTCAGTAGGCCAGGTAGCTGTCTTCCAAATTTCTTGGTGTAGATGTGTGAGCGCTTTCAGCCTTGCATCCGTTTTTCAAACTTCTCATTTGGTACTACTTCAATTCTTGGAGCCTTATTTCTCACCAATGCCTTCAGTGCAGCTGGAACTTGTTCTTTCAGTATTATCAGTTCGTGATTATATGCTACATCCTGAAATGATTGAACATCGACCAATTCTTTTTGGTAGAGTGACTCTGTATATTTCCTCCAACTTCTTTTCATTCTTCATTTGTTGTTCAATTTTATGCCCACAGAATCCTTCAATATTGCAACTGAAGGTCTAAATTTTTTCTTCAGTTCTTTCAGCTTGAGAAATGCCGAGTGCATTCTTCCCTTTTGGTTTGCTAACTACAGGTCTTTGCACATTTCATTACAAAACTTTATTTTGTCTTCTTAAGCCACCGTTTGAAATCTGTTCAGCTGTTTTACTTCATCGTTTCTTCTGTTCTCTTGAGCTACTCTAAGTGCAAGAGCAAGTTTCATAGTTTCTTCTGACATCTGTTTTGATCTTTTTTTTTCTATATTTTTAATGACCTCTTGTTTTATTCATGTGTGATATCCTTGATGTCATTCCACTACGCGTCTGGTCTTCAGTCATCAGTGTTCAATGCATCAGATCTATTCTTGAGATGGTTTCTAATCAGGTAGAATATACTCAAGGTCGTATTTTGGCTTTCCTGGGATTGTTTCAATTTTCTTCAACTTCAACTTGAATTTGCATACGAGTAATTTTTGGTCTGTTCCACATTTGGCCCCTGCCTTATTCTGACTGATGATACTGAGGTTCTCTATCATCTCTTTCCACAGATGAAGCTGATTTGATTTCTGTGTTTTCACTCTGGTGAGGTCCATGTATATAGTCACTGTTTTTGTTGTTGAAAAAAAGTATTTCCAATGAATAAATCATTGGTCTTGCAAAATTTTGTCATGCTATCTCTAGCATTATTTCTATCACCAAAGTCATATTTTCCAACTACTGTTCCTTCTTTGTTTCCAACTTTTTCATTCCAATCACCAGTAATTATCAACACATTTTGAATGCACATTTGTTCAGTTTCAGAATGCAGATGTTGGTAAAACTCTTCAATTTCTTCATCTTTGGCATTAGAGGTTGGTGTGTAAATTTGAATAATGTTTGTATGAACTGGTCTTTCTTGTAGATATATGGATATTACCCTGTCACTGACAGCATTGTACTTCAGGATAGATCTTGAATTTTCTTTTTGATGATGAACACAACACCATTCCTCTTCAATTTGTGATTCCTGGCATAATATACCTTATGATTGTCTGATTCAAAATGCCCAATATTAGCCCATTTCTTCTCACTAATGCCTAGGATATTGATATTCAAGCATTCAATTTCATAACGACATCTTCTAATTTTCCTGAATCATATTACATATATTCTATGTTTCTATTATTTATGGACGTTTGCAGCTATTTTTTTTCTTTCTTATTTTGAGTTGTGCCACATCAGCAAATGAAGGTCCCAAAAGCTTTGCTCCATCCACGTCACTAAGGTAAACTCTAAGTTGAGGAGGCCGTTCTTCCCAGTTGTATTTTGAGTGGCTTCCAACCTGAGGGGCTCATCTTCCAGCACTATATTAGACAATGTTCCATTGTTATCCATAAAGTTTTAACTGGCAAGTCTTATTCAGAAGTAGATTACCAGGTCCTTCTATGTCTTAGTCTGGAAGCTCCGCTGAATCCTGTCCACCATGGGCTACTGTTGGTATAGCTTCTAACATCACAGTAACACTCAGGAACACACAATATGGATGGATCTAGCAAGGTAGAAAGAAAAATAATAATACAGCAACAAAATATACCTACAATGTCAATGCACAGCAGTACCCACCTAAAAAATGGAAAAAATATTCAGATCTCCACATGCATACGTATATAGCATGTTTGAATATTGACAAAAAAAAAAAAGAATCACAGACATTGATAGGGAGAAGTTTCATCCAGGAAGTAAAAGGGTTCAGCTCTTTTACCTCCTCATTCTTCTGTTCTCTTTAGCTACCCTAAGTGCAAGAGCAAGTTTCATAGTTTCTTCTGACATCTGTTTTGATCTTTTTTTTTTTCCCTATATTTTTAATAACCTCTTGTTTTCTTCATGTGTGATATCCTTGAGTCACTTCACAGTGCGTCTGGTCTTCAGTCATTAGTGTTCAATGCATCAGATCTATTTTTGAGATGGTTTCTAATCAGGTAGAATATACTCAAGGTCGTATTTTGGTTTTCCTGGGCTTGTTTTAATTTTCTTCAACTTCAGCTTGAATTTGTATGAGTAATTGATGGTCTGTTCCACAGTAAAAGGGAAGGGAATGATAAAGTTAGTGAGGGAGGGAGGACCACTACAATATGGAGAACATGCTGATCATAAGACATGAAAGCTTCTCAAAGAGTTAGGGAAAAAGTGTTGTTCATTTATACAGGCTGATAGTAAACAAAGATAAGAAGAAAAAAAGATATACAGATGTGAAATGAAAAAGTGACATCACTGGAAAGTAAATAAGACTGTTTTACACAAAGGTCAGCCTATTCTCCCAGAGGCGCCCTTAAAGAATGGTAGTATATTAGCTCAGGTGGGACAAAGTTAAGGGAGATCAGGGAAGAGGAGAAATTTAAACAAAGTTTCATTAACAAGCATTTTATTTCTTATTGATTAGTGAGGACAAGAAACTTAGTTGCTCATTTATGAGGCAAATTATGGGAATTTGGGGAATTTCTAAGGCCCTGTCATAGGTAGAAAAGAGGGTATCCCTGAGTCTTACCTCAGTCATATGGGAGGGTGGTTATTTTCAGCAAATAACAGAAAAGATGTTTGTTGTTGTTGTTTTTAACTATTGCAACTTTCCAATATCACAGTGTTCAGAAAAAATCCATATTAACAATATTTATAGATGATAGATAGATAAAATTTTTTTTTAAATTGTAATTTTTTTAACTTTTTTTTATTGTACTTTAGGTGAAGGTTTACAGAATAAACAGTTTCTCATTAAACAGTCAGTACACATATTGTTAACACATATTGATTAACAACCCCATGACATGTAAACACACTCCCTTCTCGACTGTCTTTTTTTTGGGTGAAAATATACATAGCCAAAGATACACCATTTCAAAAATTCCTACATACACAGTTCAGTGACATTGATTACGTTCTTCCAGTTGTGCTGCTATTCTCATTTTAGATGAAGGTTTATAGAACAAAATAGTTTCTCATTAAATAGTTAGTACACATGTTGTCCTATGACAATGGTTAACAAACCCACTATATGTCAACACTGTCTTTACTCAACCTTGGGTTCCCTATCACCAGGTTTCCTGTCCCCTTCTGCCTTCTAGTCCTTGTCCCTGGACTGCCGTGCCTCATTAGTCCCATTTTCTTTTATGGGGCAGTCCATACCCTGGCTGAACAGTGAACCTAGGAGGTGACTTCACCACTGAGCTTAAAGGATGTCCGGGGGCCATACTCTTGGGGTTTCTCCAGTCTCTTTTAGGCCAGTAAATCTGGTCTTTTTTTGTGTGTGTTAGAATTTTGTTCTACGTCCTTCTCCAGCTCTGTCCAGAACCCTCTTTTGTGATCCAGGTCAGAGCAGTCAGTGGTGGTAGCCGGGCACCATCTATCTGTACTGGTCCTTTGAACTAATCTTTTCCTTGTATCCTGTTCTCTTCATTCTCCCTTTCTCCCAAAGGGGTGAGACCAGTGGGGTGTCTCAGATGGCTGCTCACAGGCTTTTAAGATCCCAGATGCTACTCACCAAGGTAGAATGTAGAACATTGTCTTTATAAACTGTGTTATGCCCGTTGAGCTGGATGTTCCCAGAGACCATGGTCCCCACAGCCCTCTGCCCAGCAATTCAGTCTCTCAGGGAGCTTGGATGTGTCTATGGAGCTTCAATGACCTTTCCTTGTACAAGCTGTGCTGGTTTCCCCTGTAATGTGTACTGTCTCACCCTTCACCCAAGATACCACTTATCTATTGTCTATTTAGTATTTCCCGCTACCCCTCCCATCCCTTGTAACCAACAAAGATTGTTACTTTCTGTGTGTAAACATTTTCATGGGTTTTTACAATAGAGGTCTCATACAATATTTGTCCTTTTGTGATTGACTTATTTCACTCAGCATAATGTCCTCCAGTTTCATTCAAGTTATGAGATACTTCACAGATTCATCATTGTTCTTTCTCGTTGCATAGTAATCCATCGTGTGTAGGTACCATAGTTTGTTTATCTATTCATCTGTTGATGGACATCTAGGTTGTTTCCATCCTTTTGCTATTGTGAACAATGCTGCCATGAACAAGGGTGTGCATATGTCTATTCGTGTGACAACTTTTATTTCTATGGGATATATTCCTAAGAGTGGGATTGCTGGATCATATGGTGTTTCTATTTCTAGCTTTTGAAGGAAGCGTCATATCATTTTCCAAAATGGTTGTATAATTTTGTATTCCCACCAGCAGTGCATAAGAGTTCCGATCTCCCTGCAGCCCCTCCAACGTTTGTTATTTCCAGTGTTTTTGATTGATGCCAGTAATGCCGGGGTGAGATGGTATCTCATTGTGGTTTTAATCTGCATTTCTCTAATGGCTAGTGATCGTGAGCATTTCCTCACTTGTCTGTTGGCCACTTGAATGTCTTCTTCGGTGAAGTGTCTGTTCATTTCCTTTGCCCATTTTTTAATAGGATTATTTGTCCTTTGTTGTAGAGGCGTTGGATTTTCTTGTAGATTATGGAGATTAGACCTTTGTCTGACTTGTACTGTCCAAAATTTTTTTTCCAGTCTGTAGGTTCTCTTTTCACTCTTCTGATGAAGTCTTTTGAAGAGTATAGATGTTTGATTTTTAGAAGATTCCAGTTATCTAGCTTGTCTTCTGGGGTTTCTGTGTGGCTGATTAAGGTTTGTATCCTGTTAATGCCGCATATTATGGTCTATCACATTGGTCCTATTTTTTCTTCTATGAACTTTATAGTTTTTGGCTTTATATTTAGGTCTTTGATACATTTTGAATTAATTTTCATATATGATGTGAGGAATGGGTCCTGTTTCATTTTTTTGCAGATGGATACCCACTTTTGCCAGCATCATTTGTTAAAAGACTGTCTTTTCCCCATTTGATGGACTTTGGGCCCTTGTTGAAGATCAAGTGACCGTAGGTGGATGGATTTACATCTGGGTTCTCATTTCCGTTCCACTGGTCAATGTATCTGTCATTGTCCCAGTACCAGGCTGTTTTGACTACCGTAGCTGTATAGTAGGTTCTGAGGTCAGGTAGTGTAAGTTCTCCAACTTTCTTCTTCTTCAATAGTGCTTTACCTATTCGGGGCTTCTTCCCTTTCCGTATAAAGAAAATGATTAGTTTTTCCATCTCTTTGAAGAATGTTGTTGGTATTTGGATCAGGATTGCATTGTATTTGTAAATTGCTTTGGATAGAATTGTCATTTTCACAATATTGAGTCCACCTATCCATGAGCATGGTATGTTTTTCCATT
The DNA here is from genome assembly GCA_030035585.1 of Dugong dugon. Taxonomy (NCBI): domain Eukaryota; kingdom Metazoa; phylum Chordata; class Mammalia; order Sirenia; family Dugongidae; genus Dugong; species Dugong dugon. The sequence continues at coordinate 33,178,485 of CM057460.1, read as the reverse complement.
TATGTAGATCCATTTGGCTTTCTTGCAGTACTGTTTTGCGGTTTTCTTTGCATGGGTCTTTTACATCCCTGGTTAGATTTATTCCTAAATATTCTGTTTTTTAAGGGACTATTATAAATGTCATTTTTTTCCTGATTTCCTTTTCATCATCCTCTTTATTGGTGTATAAGAATCCAACTGATTTTTTATGTTTGTCTTATATCCTGCTACTCTACTGAATCTTTCTATTAGTTCCAGTAGATTTCTCGTAGCGTATTTAGGGTCTTCTATGTATAGTATCATATCATCCACAAACAGGGACAGTTTAATTCTTTCATTACCAATTTGGATGCCTTTTATTTCTTTCTTTCTTTTTTTTTTTTCCTTATTGCTCTAGCTAGGACTTCCAGCACAATGTTAAATAGGAGTGGTGATAAAGGGCATCCTTGTCTTGTTCCTGTTCTCAAGGGGAATGTTTTCAGCCTCTCTCCATTAAGAATGATGTTGGCTGTTGGCTTTGCATAGATGTCCTTTATTATGTTGTGAAATTTCCCTTCTATACCTATTTTTTTGAGAGTTTTTATCAGGAATGGATGTTGGACTTTGTCGAATGCCTTTTCTGCATCAATTCAGATGATCATGTGATTCTTTTCTTTCCTTTTATTTATGTGGTGGATTACATGGATTGATTTTCTAATGTTGAACCATCCTTGCATACCTGCAATGAATCCTCCTTGGTCATGGTGCATTATTTTTTTTTGATATTATGCTGAATTTTACTGGCTAGAATTTTGTTGAGAATTTTTGTATCTATATTCATGAGAGATATTAGTCTGTAATTTTCTTTTTTTGTGGCATCTTTGCCTGGTTTTGGTATCAGGGTTTTGCTAGCTTCATAGAATTAAGTCGGAAGTAGTACTGGTACAAACTCTTTTGTGAATGTTTGGTAGAGTTGTCCAGTGAAGCCATCTGGGCCAGGGCTTTTTTTTGTTGTAAGTTTTTTTTTTTTTTACCTTTTCAGTCTCTTCTCTTATTATGGGTATATTCAGATTTTCAACATTACTTTGTTGTAGTTTGGGTAGGTACTGTGTTTCTAGAAATTTATCCATTTCCTCTAGGTTTTCAAATTTGTTGGAGTATAGTTTTTCATAATATTCTGTTATAGTCCTTTTTATTTCAGTTGGGTCTGTTGTAATGTCCCCCATTTCATTTCTTATTTGGGTTATTTGCGTCCTCTCCTGTTTTTCTTTTGTCAGGTCTGGCCAGTGGTGTGTCGATTTTGTTGATTCTTTCAAAGAACCAACTTTTGGTTTGGTTGATTCTTTCTATTGTTTTTCTGTTCTCTATTTCATTTATTTCTGCTCTGATCTTTACTGTTTCCTTTCTTCCGGTGGTTGTGGGCTTTTTTTGCTGTTCTGTTTCTATTTGTTTGAGTTCTGTAGTTAATGTTTTGATTTTGTCCCTTTCTTCCTTTTTGATATGTGCATCTATTGCTATAAATTGTCCTCTAAGGACTGTCTTCGCTGTGTCCCAAAGGTTTTTGTATGATTCAAATACCAGCAGGGTCACCCATGGCAGACAGATTTCAGATGAGCTTCCAGACTAAGACAGACGAGGAAGAAGGAACAGATGTCTACTTCTGAAAAGAATTAGCCAATGAAAACCTTATGAACAGCAATAGAACATTGATATAGTGCTGGAAGATGAGCCCCTCAGGTTGGAAGTCACTTAAAATATAACTGGGAAAGAGCTGCCTCCTCAAAGTAGAGTCGACCTTAATGACGTGGATGGAGTCAAGCTTTCAGGATCTTCCTTTGCTGATGTGGCACTCAAAAGGAGAAGAAACAGCTGTAAATATCCATTAATAATCAGAACATGATCCAGTACAACTAGATGGTGCCCAGCTACCCAGCTACCACCACTGACTGCTCTGACTGGGATCACAACAGAGGGTCCCGGACAGAGCTGGAGAAAAATGTAGAACAAAATTCTAATGCACAAAAAAAGACCAGATTTACTGGCCTGACAGAGACTGGAGAAACCCTGAAAATATGGCCCCTGGACACCCTTTTAGCTCAGTAAAGAAGTCACTCCAGAGGTTCACCATTCAGCCAAAGATTAGACAGCCCCATAAAATAAAATGAGACTAATTGGGCACAACAGTCCAGGGACAAGGACTAGAAGGCCGGCGGGGACAAGAAAGATGGTCATAGGAAAGTCAAGGTTGAGAAGGGACAGAGTTGACGTGTCGTGGGGTTGTTAACCATTGTCATAAAACAATATTCGTACTAACTGTTCAATGAGAAACTATTTGTTCTATAAACTGTCATTTAAAGTACAATAAAAAAATTAAAAAAATAATAATAATAATTGGAACATGTACCAAGTTTGAATCTAGGAAAATTGGAAATCATCCCGAATGAAATGGAACGCATAAACATTGACATCCTAGGTATTGGTGACCGGACATGGCCTGGTATTGCCCATTTTGAGTTCTACAATCACATGGTCTACTATGCCCAGAATGACAAATTGAAGAGGAATGGCATTGCATAAAAGAACATTTTAGGATCTATCCTGAAGTACAACTCTGTCTGTTATAGAATAATATCCATACGCCTACAAGGAAGACCAGTTAATATGACTATTATTCAAATTTACGCAAACCACTAATGCCAAAGTTGAAGAAATTGAAGATTTTTACCAACTTCTGCAGTCCAAAATAGATCGAACATGCAATCAGAATGCTCTTATAATTACTGGTGCTAAGAATGTGAAAGTTGGAGACAAAGAAGGAACAGTAGTTGGAAAATATGGCCTTGGTGATAGAAATAATGCCAGGTATCACTTGGCAGAATTTTGCAAGATCATCAACTTCTTCATTGCAAATACCTTTTTTTTTTTGCCAACATAAAAGGCGGCTATACACGTGGGACTCACCAGATGGAATATAGAGGAATCAAATCGACTACATCTGTGGAAAGGTACTATGGAAAACTCAATATCATCAATCAGAAGAAGACCAGGGGCCAAATGTGGAACAGACCATCAATTGCTCATATGCAAGTTCAAGTTGAAACCGAAGGAAATTAGAACAAGTCCATGAGAGCCAAAGTACGACCTTGAGCATATCCCACCTCAATTTAGAGACCATCCCAAGAATAGGTTTGATGCATTACACACTAATGACCAAAGAACAGATGAGTTGTGGAATGACATCAAAGACATCATACATGATGAAAGCAAGAAGTCATTAGAAATGCAAGAAATAAAGAAAAGACCAAAATGGATCTCAGAAGAGACTCTGAAACTTGCTCTTGAATGTCAAGTAGCTAAAGCTAAAGGAAGAAATGATGAAGGAAAATAGCTGAACAGAAGATTTTGAAGGGCAGCTTGAGAAGACAACATAAAGTATTATAATGACATGTACAAAGACCTGGAGGTTCAATCTGAAGGAACTGAAAAAAAATTCAAGCCTTGAGTTGCAATATTGGAGGATTCTATGGAGGAAATATTAAACAACATAAGAAGCATCAAAAGGAGATAGAAGGAATACATAATTACTATATCAAAAAGAACTGTTCAACATTCAAACTTTTCAGGAAGTAGCATATGATCAGGAACCAATGGTGCTGAAGAAAGAAATCCAAGCTTAACTGAAGTCATTGGGAAAAGACAAGGCTCCAGGAATTGACAGAATACCAGTTAAAATGCATGAACAAATGGATACAGCACTGGAAGTGCTCACTCGTCTATGTCAAGAAATTTGGAAGACAGCTACTTGGCAAACCAGCTGGAAGAGATCCACGTTTATGCCTGTTCCCAAAAAAGGTGATCCAGCCGAATACAGAAATCATCGAACAATATCATTAACATCACAGGCAAGTACAGTTTTGCTGAAGATCATTCAAAAGTGACTGCAGCTGTATATCAATAGGGAACCGTCAGAAATTCAGGCCAGATTCAGAAGAGGATGTGGAACCAGGGATATCATGGCTGATCTCAGATGGATCCTGGCTGAAAGCAGAGGATACCGGAAAGATGTTTACCTGTGTTTTACTGACTATGCAAAGGCATTCGACTGTGTGGATCATAACAAATTATAGAGAACATAGTGAAGAAGGGAATTCCTAAACACTTAATTGTGCTCATAAGGAATCTGGATACAGATCAAAAGGCAGTTGTTCAAACAGAACAAGGGGATACTGCATGGTTTAAAGTCAGGAAAGGTGAGTGTCAGGGTTGTATCCTTTCACCATACCTACTCAATCTGCATGCTGAGCAAATAAACCAAGATGCTGGACTATATGAAGAAGAATGCAGCATCAGGATTAAAAGAAGACTCATTAACATATGTGATAGGCATATGACACAACCTTGCTTGCTGAAAGTGAAGAAGACTTGAAGCACTTGCTGATGAAAATCAAAGACCACAACCTTCAGTATGGATTACACCTCAACCTAAAGAAAACAGAAATCCTCACAACTGGACCAATAAGCAATATCATGATAAAAAGAAAAACGTTGATGTTGTCAAGGATTTCATTTTACTTGGATCTAAAATCAACACCCATGGAAGCTTCAGTCAATAAATCAAAAGACACATTCCATTGGGCAAATGTGCTGCAAGAGACCTCTTTAAAGTGTTGAAAAGCAAAGACGTCACTTTGAAGACTAAGGTCCACCTGACACAAGTCATGGTGTTTTCAATTGCCTCATAAGAATGCGAAAGCTGGACAATGAATAAGGAAGACCGAAGAAGAATCGATGTCTTTGAATAGTGGTGTTTGTGAAGAATATTGAACATATCATGGACTGCTGTCTTAGTCATCTAGTGCTGCTCTAACAGAGATACCACAAGTGGCTGGCTTTAACAAAGAGAAATTTATCCTCTCATGGTCCTGTAGGCTACAAGTCCAAATTCAGGACATCGGCTCCAGGAGAAGTCTTTCTTTCTCTGTCGGCTCTGGAGGAAAGTCCTTGTGATTCATCAGTCTTCCCTTGGTCTGGGAGCATGTCAGCACAGGAACCTCAGGTCCAAAGGATTCGCTGTGCTCCCGGCACTGCTTTCTTGGTGGTGTGAGGTTCCTATGTGTCTCTGCTAGCTTCTCTCTTTTATATCTCAAAAGAGATTGGATTAAGACACTATCTAATCTTGTAACCTCATCAGTATAACCTCATCACAGTGACAGAATTTACAACACATAAGGAGATCACATATAACCTCATCAGAGTGATAGAGTTTACAACACATAAGGAAATCACATCAGATTACACAATCATACAGTACTACAAATCATGACCCAGCCAAGCTGACAGATATTTTTGGGGGACACAATTCAATCCATGACGACTGCCAAAAGAACAAATAAATCTGTTTTGGAAGAAGTACAACCAGAAAGTTCCTTAGAAGCAAGGATGGCGAGACTACATCTCACATACTTTGGACAAGTTATCAGGAAGGATCAGTCCCTGGAGAAGGACATCATGCTTAATAATGCAGAGGGCCATCAACAAGATGGATTGATGCAGTGGCTGCAACAATGGTCCCAGGCATAACAAAGATTGTGACGATGACACAGGACTGGGCAGTGTTTTGTTCTGTTGTACATAGGGTTAGTATGAGTTGGAACTGAGTGGATAGCACCTAACAACAACAACAGTGGGTGCACCCCTAAGGAAAGCTAAGAAACTATATTAATATCCTCATAATATATCATTACATCCAAATCAATAAAATGAAACTTAATATCATAGTTTACTTTTATTTTTAAAATCTATTAAAATTATACATTAAATCACTAAAAACAAAATACATTTTCATTACTTCAGATATTAAGACTAAAACTTTGCTGAATTTTAGATAATATAAACATTTGTTGTTTACACTGTAGAATTAAATTTGAAATCAATTGCAGAATCAACTTTTATACTTACCAAAAAATTCTCTTAGAACTTTAGCCTGATCATATAAGCTAGATTAGGATGTAATTACAAGTGAGCCACACCTACTATTTTAAGTAGGTTTGCTAAGGCTTCATCTTTTATAATAGTGATTTTTTTTTTTCTAGTTTTAAAGTGATGAAAGTTTCTCATGATCATTTTGGAAAATATGCATTAAAATGAAAATAAAAAATAAACATATTTTATGAGCACATTATAACCACTGTTGATTTTTAAATACACCCAAAACATATATTGCACATTTTTGATCATGTAATTTACACTCTATGTAAGAATTACAAATAATATTCTGCTATACAATGTTCTGAGTATTTTATTATATCTTTATGCTATTTTTCCTTTAAGTCATGTTACTGAATATATCTGGAATAAAAAATATATATAGTTTCTTTTTCCTAATTAATTTTGCTTGCAGGCCTGAACTAGCTAGTATTAGATTTATCTAAAACAAATTTATGATCGTAATTAAAATAATTCAGTTGCTACTACTACTGGGCTTTTATTTGATAAATACATTATTATGCATTCAACAGATATCACCTATCAGACCATATACATTTTTTCTGGATTTTTTTCTTGTTTTTTATTAAAATATAATAGTTTTTCATGTTTTTTTACTTCTTGTCAGTGTATTTCCACGATTCAGTGGTTACATTTCTAATATCTAGTAATAAGTGCAGTTTAGTATACATGAACAATATTTCCTTTTCCTTAATGAATGACTTTCTGTAATTAAAGGAAGTCTAATAAATTGGTCTCCATTAGTTTAACACACTTGTGTATTTTGTCAGCCAAAGGCTTTCTTTGTCCACCGCATGTCTCCTTTTTGTTGTTTATTGAAACTTCTATTCATTTTGTAGGAGAAAAACAAATCAACATGTTCTTTTGAAAGGGAATTCAACTCTGTAAATTTAATTTCCATAAAACAAGTCAAGTTGTTTTTCTAATGAAATCATGGTTAAGTGATTTTAGAAAGTGAAGGAAGAAATATTATATCTGTGCATCATGCTTTTTGTAATGAGATTATGTTAGGGAACACAATTTCACCATAAAATCTTACAGGCAAAATAAATTACATAAGTATGCTCAGTAAAACTATTAAGCACCTCAAAGCACACTTAATCTTTGAAAAAAAATTAAAGAGATTTTTACATTCCTCAAAGCAACTGATAGTAAGGTGTGTAATTTATACATAAACATGCTTGCCACATTCCTTTGTTGATAAATTTTTCATTAACATATATTCTCAAAATATATAACTACTGTGGATAAAAATAAGACAAAGTACATTGTTTTGCCTATTCTGAGGTGAAGATAACAGCACTATAAATGTGAATCATTCTGACCATTCTTTGTATTCATTTAAAGATGCTAAATGCAAACACAAGAAGGCAAAATCTAGCCTGAACAATAACATACAATTTCTTTCATATAATTTTGCTGTGTTTACATCCTAAATAAAAAGCCTAAAATCTATACTTCTCCCCCAGTGTCATACCCTCATCCCACAGCATCAGGGATCTGAGTAATTGTTGAAAATAGACTATGGAAATACTTAGCCTTGCTTAATTTTATTCTTAAATTGACTATCATGCCCATAGTAATAAAGCTTTACGATCAATATTGCAAATAACCATATCAAGCCAGTTTCTTCACATCTGCCAACAGCTAGTGAAAAGATAAAAAAGGAAAATAAGTATAGCATGCTTCCTTTGTTCAAGATTATTGAAAATACAACAACATAAAAGAGATTTTTTATTTTGCCTTATTATTGGTTTGAGTGCTTACTTCTGACAGTAGTTAAGCTCCAAGCATTCTAGAAAGAGCACCTAAAAAATTATTAAAATATTGTTTATAATATTAATTGCATTATTGGAAACCACAGAAAAATCACTGCCTGCCCCTTGCAATGCCTGAATTGACAAATGCAGTTTATCTTTTAAAGTAAAATATACTTACCTTTGGCCAACACTACACTCATCCTGAATGATTAAAAAGTTGTAACACAAGTCAAAAGTAGACAATAAGACCAAAAAAACTTCTTTATGGAAAATAGCTCACTGTCAACAATTCGTCCTGAAAATGTATCTTCTTCTACCTCTCATAGGACAATGCAAAAAATTTTATAATGAAGCATAAATGGGCATCAGTTAGGGTTTCCAAAGTCAGTTCAATTTCATGAACACCTTATATAATTTCACCAGATACACATAAGAAGTATTTATTGTACTTAATCAGAAAAAAAAATTCTTCACATTATAAATGTAAATGAGACAGCCATGTATTCATTCAATTGTTTATTAATTTGACAAATATATACTAAAAACTGGTTATGTGCTGGTCACTGCACTACATCCTGGTGATAGAGTAGAGAGAGGTCATGAGAGCCATTTTTTCAACTCATAGAATTTACAATCTAATGGGGGTGGGAAATACTAAGAATATACTTATTAAAAAAATAAATCCTAATTGTATTAAATGTGCAAAGGAGAGTACAAGATAAAGGCATAAATTGGCATGTCTGAGGACTCAAGAATGGCATTCCTGAGAGAATAACACTAAGACTGACCTACAAAGATCAAATAAAATGGACCATATGGAAAAGGAAGGAGAATGGACCATTATAAAAAATACTCTCAGTTTGCATAAAATCACATACTGATTTTTATGATAGTTAAAAAACTATATTCTGGAAAAATAGTGGACATTTTTCAGGTTTTTTTTTTTCTCGATTATATCCTGTAATAAAAAGTTACAGAGTTACATTATTGCTTTCCACAAGTTCCATTCAGTGCCACTCCTGCTGCTAGAGATTACAGGCATACCTCGTTTTATTGCCCTTCACTTTATTGCGCTTCTCAGATACACGTTTTTTACAAATGGAAGGTTTGCTGCAACCCAGTGTTGAGTAACTCCATTAATGCCATTTTTCCAACAGCGTGTGCTCACTTCATGACTCTGTGTCACATTTTGGTAATTCTCTCAATATTTTAAACTTTATCATTATGTCTATTATGATTTGTGATCAGTGATCTTTGATCTTACTATTGTATATGTTTTGGGGCACCATGAACTGCACCCATATAAGATGACAAACTTAATCAATAAATGTTGTAGGTGTTCTGACTGCTCCAGCGACCGGCCATTCCCCCACCTGTCTCCCTTTTCTCTGGCCTCCCTATTCCCTGAGACAGGACAATATTGAAATTAGGCCAGTTAATAACCCTACAATGGCCTCTAAGTGTTCAAGTGAAAGGAAAACTCACACATCTCTCACTTTAAATCAAAAGCTAGAAATAATTAAGCTTAGTGAGAAAGGCATGTTGAAAGTTGAGACAGGACAAAAGCTAGGCTTCTTGTACCAAACAGTTAGCCAAGTTGTGAATGCAAAGGAAAAATTCTTGAAGGAAATGAAAAGTGCTACTCCAGTGAACACACGAATAAGAAAGCAAAACAGCCTTATTGCTGATAATGAGAAAGTTTTAGTGGTCTGGGGAGAAAATCAAACCAGCAACAACATCCCCTTAAGCCAAAACCTAATCCAGAGAAAGGCCCTAATTCCCTTCAATTCTATGAAGGCTGACAGAGTGAGGAAGCTACAGAAGAAATGTTTGAAGCTAGCAGAGTTTGGTTCACGAAGTTTAAGGAGAGAAGTTATCTCCATAACATAAAAGTGCAAGATGAAGCAGCAAGCGCTGATGTAGAAGCTGCAGTAAGTTATCCAGAACATCTAACTAAGACAACAGATGAAGTTGGCTACACTAAACAACAGATTTTTAATGTAGACAAAACAGCCTAATCTTGGAAGAAGATGCCCTCTAGGACTTTCACAGCCAGAGAGGAGAAGTCAATGCCTGGCTTCAAAGCTTCAAAGAACAGGCTGACTCTCTTGTTAGGGGCAATGCAGCTGGTGACTTTAAGTTGAAGGCAGTGCTCATTTACCATTCTGAAAATCCTAGAATCCTTAAGAATTATGCTAAATCTACTCTGTCTGTGCTGTATAAATGGAACAACAAAGTCTGGATGACAGCATATATGTTTACAAAATGATTTACTGAATATTTTAAGCCCACTGTTGAGATGCACTGCTCAGAGGATTCCTTTCAAAATATTACTGCTCATTGACAATGCAGCTGGTCACTCAAGAGCTCTGATGGAGATGTACAAGGAGATTAATGTTTTCATGCCTGCTAACACAACATCAATTCTGCAGACGATGGATCAAGAGTAATTTCAACTTTCAAGTTTTATTATTAAGAAATACATTTTGTAAGACTACAGCTGCCATAGGCAGTGATTCTTCTGTTGGATCTGTGCAAAGAAAAATGAAAACCTTCTGGAAAGGATTCACTAGTTTAGATGTCATTAAGAACATTTGTGATTCATGAGAAGAGGTCAAAATATCAACATTAACAGGAGTTTGGAAGAAGTTGATTCCAACCTTCATGGATGACCGTCAAGACTTCAGTGGAGGAAATAACTACAGATGTGGTGGAAGTAGCAAGAGAACTAGAATTAGAAGTGGAGCCTGAAGATGTGACTGAATTGCTACAATCTCATGATAAAATTTTAACAGATGAAGAGTGGTTTCTTATGGATGAACAAAGAAAGTGGTTTCCTCAGATAGAATCTACTCCTGGTGAATATTGTTGAAATCACAACAAGGATTTAAAATATTACATAAACTTAGTTGATGAAGCAGTGACAGGGTTTGAGAGGATTAACTCCAATATTCAAAGAAGTTCTACTGTGGATAAAATACTATCAAACAGCATCACGTGCTCCAGGGAAATCTTTCATGAAAGGAAAGTCAATTCATGTGGCAAATTTCATTGTTGTCTTATATTAAGACATTGCCACAGCCACCCCAACCTTCAGCAACCACCACCCTGATCAGTTAGAAGCCATCAACATATAGGCAAGACCCTCCACCAGCAAAATGATTCGGACTTGCTGAAGGCTCAGATGATAGTTCGCATTTTTTAGCAATAAAGTATTTTTTAATTAAGGCATGTACATTTTTTTTACACATAACGCTATTGCACACTTAATAGACTACAGTATAGTGTAAATATAACTTTTTTATACAGTGGGAAACAAACAAAAAAAATGGGTGACACACTTTATTTCAGTATTCGCTTTATTGTGGTGGTCTGGAACCGAATCCGCATTCCCTCCTAAGTATGCCTGTGTTATAAAATGTGCTAAGGCAAATAGTCTGCATTGTATAGTGTTGTTAGCTGCTGTCAAGTCGATTCTCGCTCATGGTGACCACATGTGCACTAGTTGGAACTGCTCCATAGGGATTTCAAGGCTGTGACTTTTGTAGTAAAATCTCCAGGCTTGTCTTCCGAGTTGCCTCTGGGTGGGTTCAAACAGCTTAACATTTCAGAGTAGACAAGTGTTTAACTGTTTGGCAGCCACAAAAGGAGTCAAGTTCCTGACTGAGAAGCCTCCAGACTGTTGAACAGATTACATCACTTAATAGTATGATTTAAGAGTTAAAAGAATGGTTTTCTTCTACTCAGACATATCTGATCTTTTATCATTCTCTACCTATACGAACAGAGTGACCTATGGTAAGTTACTTGAATCAATATGATCTTCATAAATAAATTGACAAAAATCATACATTTTGCAATCTAAATAAGCATTGCATCAATTAAATAAAATCAATTAGCACAGAGCCTAGCAAGAAAGTGTTCAATATATGCTATATGGAGATTTTATTTTGTGTAATTAACATCAACTAAAGTGCTGTATAAAATTTCTAAGGTTAATTAACATAGTTTAATTTATGATTCCTTTATTGTTGGACATTTCAGGTGGTTGCATTGATGGATAGATATAAAAATTATTTTAATAAGTACCATAGTGATTTTCTTAAGTATTGTCGCTTTGCTTTTTTGCTATATTTATGATTACTTCACAAGAGTAGTTTATAAACTATAGCATATCAGCATTTTTAGCCTTCTAACACATTTTACAAAATTATCAATGAACAACATGATTACAGCTCATCCTGCCATTAGCAATGTCAAGTGGTATCCATTTCGCCATTCATTTCCTAACCCTGAATTTTCATGTTCTTTTTGCATCTAAGTTTTCTAGTTTGATAGATGAAAATCGTGTCTCATCATTTTAGTTAAATTTTTAACGGTAATCAAGGTTGAGCATTTTCCCAAAAGTAATATTTGAAATTTGATGAGAGTTTTAAAAAATTGCACGTTGTTATTATGTTCTATGTAGATGGAGTTCAATATATGTAGTCTTTGTGTTGTACGACTTGATTGCCACCTTTAAAAATTAATTACTTTTTGTTTATGCTTCCTCTTCTTAGATTAAGATAAAGAGTGCCACTCATGCAAGTTCTTACAGAGACTTAATTGCTTCTTTGAAAGGTTTGGCAGATATATCAAGCCAGTTCATTAATGCACAGATGATTCCTTCACATTAAGAAAGACACATTGGAGCACTACAAATGTCAAGTCAGTTATTATGCACAAAAAGCAGAAAATGGCAACCATTGAAAGGTGAGCCCTTATTCAGTCAAGACCAAAAATAAAACTGCAGTAATTCCTTAGTGTAATAATCAAGAAATATTAGATTGCTTTATGGTCATGCAAGGAGAATTTTTCTTTTGTCAACTATGTCCTCTTGAGGAAGGATTTTTTTTTTCCTGTGCTTCGTGATTCTTTTCACAAACCAGTCAGAAAGGATCAGCAAACATTTCTACTGTAATTCATTTGTTTGAATTCCTTTTCCTCAAAATTTATTGAGTGTATTTTAGTTCTAAGCACACTTAGATGTGCGTCTTTCCTTCTAGAGTTTAATAAAAGAATTAAAATTTAAATGCTGGTATATATTTAAAAAAATAAATACTATACACAAATAGTAATGACAGGAGAATAAACAATGCATTTTGGAAATTCAGAATTACTACTAAAAGTTCTATTACAGTGATTTACATATGATCATAATATTTCATTTGACAATTTCCAAATTATTTTTAAAGTTATTAGACATTGGCTTAAGATTTAGTGGGATTTGCCTTTAACTGAATAAATAATGAACATGAATTACATATATATGTTTAATTAAAATATACCCTCTCTTAAGAACTATAAAACATATAGATGGCTTACATAATGTCACCTCCAAAATGATTAATTAAATTATGCTCTACAAAAACATTTTTTTGATTGAATATGATGGAAAGAACACAAATTAAAATATCTGGATGATGTGTTCCAGGGATAGACATAAAACTCCAGAAGTTTGTGGACCTTAATTTGAGAAACACTTGATCTATACACTCAGCTTTATAATTGGATGTTTTTCCTGAAGACTCCTATAAAGGCTAGTCAGCTGCAAAGTCTTACACAATCAAGCATACTCCAGTCTGATTGTTAAGCAGTCTAATTGCCTCTTGCTGTCAATATTTCTTCGTTGATAAGATAATAGCCATGAAGAAGTAAAGTCTATTTTGTAAGACTCACCTTCCAGGGGAAGAGGGCAAAAGAGAAATTGAATGAAGATTAAGGCAATGGTACATAAACGAAAGCATTGGCCTTTGACCTCTTTGCCCAGAACTTTTTTTCTGGCGTAATCTATATCATTTACAGCACTAAAAGCCTCACCATGGTGACTAAATTAAAATTCATCTTAGATTGAAAAAAAAAAAAGGAAACATTGCCATTGAGTCAATTCCAACTCATAGTGACCCTATAGGATAGAGTAAAACTGCCCCATAGGGTTTACAAGGCTGTAATTTTTTACAGAAGCAGACTGCCACATCTTTCTCCAGCAGAGCAGTTTCTGGGTTCGAACTGCTAAGCTTTTGGTTAGCAGCCAAGTGCTTAACCACTGTGCTCTCAAGATTAGACTTTTCAAATTATTTCTATTGGGTAGCTAAAGTAGAGTAACAACACAGTGCATTTGAAACTTCATTAGGCAACAACTAGATAAAATTTTTACCACACAAGCATACTCTGGAACAGTCATGGACAATTCGATGAACTTCTAACAAAAGTGAAATCGCTATGTCTTTTAGCACAAAGTGCACAACTCCAAGTAACTATAGCAATACCTAGAAAGAACACTTTAAAAAATGTCACATTATATCTTTTAAAAAAGTGCCAGAATATTTAGTAAACATAAAGCTAAAAGATAAAGTCCAATAAAACTTTTCTTGATTGAATAGCTACTTGTAAATGTCATTAATATGTTAAAAAGCTAATCTATAATTTTCCATGATTATGTAAAACCAGTGTGGAAACCTGGCAAGTTATGAATTTTCTGGCCTCTGGTAACTGATGTTGATCTTGTGACTTGGTTGGGTCAACAAAATGTGAATCTGGATGGATGTTTTCCGAGCCAATACATAAAACCCTAATCACCATCTTTCCTTCTGCCACAATAACCAGAAATGTTTTAAATAGTGGTTGCTCTATCACCCTGGGTCCCAGGATAAAAAAATGAGAAGCAGAGCTCCCAAACCCGTTGCCACTGAGTCAGCTCTGATCATAGCAATCCAACTCATGTGTTACAGGGTAGCACTGCTCCATAGGGCTTCCTTGGCTATAATCTTTATGGTAGCAGATCATCAGGCCTTCTTTCACGGTGCTGTCGGCTGAATTCAAGCCACCAACCTTTAGTTTAGTAGACAAGAGCAAATCATTTATGCCACCCAGGGACCCAGAATGAACATGTGAAGAGAAATAAACATTTGTTATTTCTTCTGAGGTATTTGCCTGTCTCATACCAAAGTATATTCTCAAGGGTACTAACTGACGCATTTGGTATTTGTAAAGCAATTCATTTATAGCTATTTTCATTTTAAATAGTTGCCAAAATTTCCATTTCTTTCTTTTGAAGTAGCCACTATGAGGAACCAAGGAACTAAGTTCAAATTATTTTTTCATCTCGAAAAAGGCATATATTTTATATATTACATATGAAAACAGTAAAACATATTTTTTGGCTATTTATCTCAAAAAATATAATTTGTTTCTTATTCTATATTTTTGGTTGATTTCATTTTGGAACACCCTAAATTACATATGATGAATTATTCTTAAAGGCAGGTCATATAAGTTCCAAAGCCAAAATATATTTTAAAAGTACTTATTTTCTTCCTGCTACATTTTTATCTGCATGAATAATAAAAAATCAGAACTATAAACTCTCAAGTTATAAAGATGTATATAAACTTCAGCTACAACAAAAACAAAACAAAGTAACTGATGTAGTATTATTTTATGGTAATTTTTTTCTAAAGTTATAGCTGTTTTAATTATAAGGCAGTTTACAAATATGAACTATAAACCAAAATAAACAAGAACCTAATTATTGTTGGTGGTGGTGGTGTTAGGTGCCCTCCAGTCAGTTCCAAACCATAGTGACCCTATGTTTGAACCACTTGTGGTTTGGGCCACCAACCTTTTGGCTAGTAGTTGAGCACTTAACCGTTTATGCCACCCAGGGACCCTCACAGACTTACAGAGAACATCATTATTGCTTGGGAAGATGAGATGAAGAGTTTTAGAATCTCCTCCACTATCATTTCTAGCTCAGAAACATAGAATGTGAGGCAATTAAAAGGGAAGTGATCACAAAAGTCAAATGTTGTCTAGTTGGGACGGTTACTTAGGCTTTTTTACATTCATTCAGCTGTATGAATACAATGAAGCAGGTATACAGCAAAGTGAGCAGCAGCAAACAAAACCCAGAAAAATAGAACTTCATACTTACAGTCACAAAACCATTTTGTAGTGAAAATTACAATTCTGTAATATTGATTCCTGATACAATGAATGAATAAATAAATAAACTATAGAAACCTTAATTCACTCAAAGAATAGTGCACATCACAAACACCTTGGAAACTAAACATATGGATTTCTTGGTCTAATACCAACATAAAGATATAATGTATCTTAATTAAACCAAGATAATTTATTTTAAACGCATTCTTCATGTAATTCTTATTTATCCAGCACATCCCAGCCTCACTAGGACAGAACGCTCATTCTTACATTCAGAAAGATTATGAGTGAAAATAGAAAAAAGCCTTCCTGGCTTTAGTTGAGCAATCAGCTAACTGAAAGCTTTATATCTGAGAGGAGAGAAAAATATATACGGAGAAGAAAAGTCAACCTAGAAACTGCAGATATTTTGTAAAAAATAATAAGAAAAAGAAGAAAGAAAGACAGAACAGAAACAACAATCCTAGATAAATTACTTCCTGGTCTAAAAATTTATCAAACTTATTTGTAAAATACGGTCTCTAGGTGGCACAAATGGTTTGCTCTCAACTATTAACCTAAAGTTCGGCAGTTTAGACTCACCCAGTGGTACCATAGAAGAAAGGCCAGGTGATCTACTTGTGTCAAGACTGCAGCCAAGAAAACCCTATGGAGCAGTGCTAGTCTGTAACACATGGGTTCGCCATGAGTTAGAATCAACACCATGGCAATGGGTTTGGATTTTTATTATTGTTATTCTTATTTGTGTATAAGAAATAAAATGTCTTAATTAAGACTTAAAATACATTAATTCAGGTATCTTCAAGTGATACAATTTATGATTCTAGGCAGGAATATTCTACTAAGAGGCAGAAAGAGCTTAGTTGGCAGTTTGTGAGTGGTGGATGGGTATTCTTGGTGTTTGTATATACCACAGGACTAAGTTGTAACATGTCACATGAATATTTAAGTTTCAGGTAAATTGGTTTTAAAATTCCTCTCCTTTAGTTTTAATAGTTGGATTTATAAAAATGCACAGGCACTTTTTTCTCTATTATTATTATTATTAAATTATGGTTGCATAACAAACTCATAATTTTTAATAAATATGTCTTCTTAATGAAATACATGCAATACAAGACAAGAATTTAGTCAATAGAGATAAGACAATCTCTTGAGTAATAACATCATTTGAAGTGTCTGTTTAGTTTTGTATAGCTAAGCAATTGTGAGCTCACACCTCCTGGTAAGAGATAATTTGATCTTTAATACTACTGAGTAAGTCTTTGGAATAAATTACCTAACAGAAAATAACTATTATCTTCTAAAGCAAAGCTTTTATGGAGAGGCATTTGAGAGAAACCAGCTTCTTACTCTGAGTTTAAGAGCATATGAGTAATGAACTCTAGCCTTAAGGTGGTACTCATTAATATTTCAATATAATTCATTGTGTTTTAGGATGTTTTATTTTACAGAATAAAAGCAAAAGTCTTGTGAACATTTGCAGTCATTAAGGATACTATCCTTCTTATTTTGGTTGGACTTGTTTGATCTTTGTCCTCTCATTAACCTCCTTTCATATTTACTCACTTGTGTTACAGCTGATAGTTTCATAATTTATTCCTCACTCTCTTTTATCTGGCCACTTGAGTGAAAATTAGGTCAGGGAAGACAGTTAAGCTTTTGATATTCTTATAATAGGATCGAGTTTGACAGGTGAAAAAACCATGGGAGGTCTAATTCAAATTCATAGTGTATCTGACTAAAGCAAAATATGGGTCTAGCGTAGAAGAATTCAAACTAGTAGCTAAATATCTTGGCAGTGCATATATTAGGCTGTGATTGAAAGTACAAACGTCCTGAAGGAATTGGATCATCAGTATGTGTTCATTTTGAGTACTGGTCAATCCATTTGATCTAATTTGTTAAGTCAATTTTTGAGATACATTAGAAGTTATACAGACAACCAAAATTACACCATAATTAAAAATAAACTTGAAGAGGGCAAGATTCTTAAAAATGTCCTCCAGCCGTTAATAGGAGAGATAACTTTTCTACCTCTGAATAATGGCTTTCATTTATTTTTTCCTAATTCATTTAGACATATTTACATATGAGATATATGCAGTTATATCTGTTAGTTTTAGCTGTTAAGAAAAAAAAAAAAAAGACCCTAAACCTTAATCATTAACCAATTTCCGTCAAATCCACTCTAACTCATGGCAGCCCCATGTGTATCAGAGTAGAATTATGTCCATATGGGTTTCAGTGACTGATTTGTCAGAAACAGATCACAAGGACTTTCTTCAGAAGTGCATCTGGATGACTTGAATCTCCAACCTATCTGTTAGCAGCTGAGTGCACTAAACATTTGCACTATCCAGGGTTTCCAGTTTCCTGTGAATAAGAAAATAATTGTATAGAAAGGGAAGGAAAAAAAAAATCTTCCTCTTCTTTTCTTGATATATAAATTTAAGCTTTGATATGTTGTTGTTGTTAGGTGCCATCCAGTTGTTTTTTACTCATAGTGGCCCTATGTACAACAGAACGAAACAATAGCCGGTCCTGCACCATCCTCACAACCATTGCTGTATTTGAGTACATTTTTGCAGCCACTGCATCAATCCAGCTCCAACTGACCATCTGCTTTACCAAGCATGATGCCATTCTCCAAAGACTGGTCCCTCCTGATAACATGTTCAAAGTATGTGAGATGTAGTCTCACCATCCTTGCTTCCAAGGGGCATTCTGGCTATAATTCTTCCAAGACAGATTTGTTCATTATTCTGGCCATCCATGGTATATTCAATATTCTTTACCAACACATTAATTCAAAGGCAGCAGTTCTTCAATCTTCCTTATTCGGTGTCCAGCTTTTACATGCATAGGAGGCAATTGAAAATACCATAGCTTGGGTCAGGCACATCTTAGTCTTAAGTGACATCTTTGCTTTTTAATGCTTGAAAGAGGTCTTTTTGCTGCAGATTTGCCCAATGCGATATACAATTTGATTTCTTGACTACTGCTTCCATGGGAATGTCATGGAAAAATTATGTATCAACTAGGCTAGGCCTAGATTCCCAGTATTGTGTGGTTGCCCACCATTTTGTGATCTGATGTGATTTTCCTATGTGTTGTCAACCCTACCTCTATGATGTTAATGAGGCAGGATTCTATCTACAGGATTAGGTTGTATGTTGAGTCAACCTCTTTTGAGATATAAAAGCAAGAATCCAGCAGAGAGGTGGGGGCCTCATGGCACCAAAGAAGAAGCACCGGGATTAGAGCCTATCCTTTAGAGCCGGGGTCCCTGCTCCTTGTGCTGAAAATCTCTTAGAACAGAAGATTGATAACACGGCCTTCCCCAGAGCCAAGAGAAAGAGAAAACCTTCCACTGGAGCTGGCATCCTGAATTCAGATTCAAACTTCTAGCCTTATAGACTGTGAGAGAATAAATTTCTGTTTATTAAAGCCATCCACCCGTTCTATTTCTGTTATAGCAGCACTGGATAACTAAGACAGCGTTGATTGTGGATCCAAGTAAAATAAAATCCTTGACAACTTCAATATTTTCTCCATTTATCATGATGTTTCTTATGGGCCAGTTGTGAGGAATTTTGTATTTGGGGCCTTGTTTTTGGCCATTGCCTTCAGTGCAGCTTGGACTTCTTCCTTCAGTATCGTTGGTAAGCTTTGGTATAGGATACCACTGATTAAGAGCTTGGCTGCTAACCAAAGCTCAGCAGTTCAAATCCACTAGCTGCTCCTTGGAAACCCTATGGGGTAGTTCTACTCTGTCCTATAGGGTCGCTATGAGTCAAATCGACTTGACAGCAACTTTTTTAGTTTTATTTTTATGCTTTTTAATGCTACATATCCCATCATTTATGATGTTGAAATTCATAATGTCAGAAATTTATAAATACAAAAATTACAGATATCTGTCAGGACATTAGTCTAAAATCATAGAAATAATCAGTTTCTGGTGATTTTGTTCTCTCTAAGTCCTCCTGCCACCTAACATCTTTATTTTTTACATATTGACTACATACTTTTTGAAGAGCAGAGGATAAGCTAAGTGGTATGACATTCTTAGAGTTACTATAATTTGGAAACTTATGAGGCATCTTTAAAGTCTCCCTCAGAGTCAGGCTTGGGCAGTGGGGTAGACTGAGTACAAAAAGGTCACCATTTCTCCAACCCTCCCTTTATTCCCATGTTTTGCAATGTGACCTTATAATCCCTGCTACCAAGTGTTGAAGTCTCTTTCCCTACCTCTTGAATTTGGGCTAGGCTTGTGACATTTCTTGGCCAATCTAATGTGATGAAATTGACACTGTGTCAATTCAGTGTCTTGTTCTCCAAGATGCCATGCACATTTGCCCTCTCTCAGGATCCCTGCCTCCTCGGTGGAAACAATCCCAGGATGGTATCCCAGAGGCTGAGAGACTATAGGTGTCAGAGTTCTCAGCTGAAGTTAGAGGTTTATGAAATAATCCAGCTAAGATTAGTACAGCTGACCACAGATGTACAAGGGATTCCAAGTCGACCTACACATTTTGAGTTAAATTAGTGTTGTTTTAGGTAAGCTGGTGCTGGGTGGATTTTGTGAGAAATTATGCCTCACTGATATAGCCAGGGGCTTTGATTCATTACACATAGTCTTCAAAAGTTATTGCAATAGAATTATCTCTTCATATTCCCTAGAAGCAATAGGTACAAGGTGAATTGATATCTGAAACAGTATTAACATCACAACCTTAATAAAAATACAAGATGCAATAATTATATATTTTTATATGGAAAGTTAAAAAAAAGAAAAGAAAAACAACCTATGGCCTAAAGAAATATTTTATGAAAGTAATTGCTAATGAACCAACATATTTTAATTAAATAAAAAATAACCAGCCCATCCATGACTCTTCTGAGGAAAATAATGAAAATATATTTGATGTTTTTATTTTCTGACACATAAAATATAAGCAAAATGTAGTCATCAAATTAATTTTATACAAGGCAGTATGTTTTCTGAATTCTTACAATATTAATTAAGAATCAGAACTTCTATCATTAATTATAATTTAATTGTAATAAACTTGTAATCACTGCATCACTGCTAAGGGCTTGAGAATAATTCTTTGTAAAATATCTGTCTTTTTTATTATAATACATGATTCTTTGGTTAGTTATTAAAATAAACTTAATCCATCTATGTTATTGAATTTTTAACAAAATGATAATGACTATCTTTTGAGGCAAATTTAAAATAGTATTTTAATAATTTTAAAAGACAGAATGAGAATATATTCTAGATACAAATGGTTTAAATAAACATAAGACTTTAATGATCATTTCGATAAAATAAAGATTGTTAGTGAATATTTAGGCTTAGCAATTTATATTTCAAGGAAGTGACCCCTCATAACCATTTACTGTTTGTACTGTTGCTACTAGAATGATAGTACCTACTAGTCAGAAAGAAACTGTTTAAAAGAACCAACCGGTGATCCTACTTCTAAAGACTGACTTGCATTGCAATTTCTCAGTGCCTTTGAAGCCTGATCAATGAATTGAGGTCTGTACTTCTCTCCAGGATTCCTCCTAACTAATAAAAGTTTAATATGAATAAATTCCCAGCTTTGAGTCGGAAAATTCAGATAATCAGAGAACCTGTAGGTTAATATTATATGGACTTTTTAAATGCAGAAACTACTTTCAATCTGTGGACAAACAACATCTAATAGTGTAGACCTGGTTAACGAATAATTTCATTTATAAAAATCAGCATAAGGTTGGTTCCTGAGGCAGAGATTAAAGACGTCCCAAATGTCCAGCTTTTTCAAGCTGCTGTACCACTCCATCATCTCTAATGTCAACTACTCCATCTCCCCTCAGTACTCTCCCTCCCAACTTTGGGTTCCTTAATTCCATGCAACCTTCCACAGAACAGAAAAACTATATAAAGGAAATGGCTCACACATGCAGTTATGGATGATGGCAAGTCCCACATTCATGGGTCAGGCATAGGCTTCTCCCAACCCATGTGCCTGCAGGAGCTATCTATGGAACCCAAACCAGCAGTTTAGACCACAAGCTGCTGTCTCACAAGGCTGCGGAAGCTGGTGAATCAGGTCACAAGATATGCTGCTGGCCCAAGGGGCTGTGGAGGCTGGAGAATCCCAGAATTAGCAGGTCAGACAGCAGACCTCTGGGGAAGTCAATTCATCATGAACCGCATGTGGGATCCAGATGCAGAGCAATAGAACTTTGCCAGGACACACACATAGCTTAGATGCAGGCCATACCCCAGGGAAGGGCATAATTTCAGTAAGGGTGGGGCTTGAGTCACACCTTCCTGCAAGGCTGGGACCCCAGATATACCTTACCCCAATCCTGCCTCATCAACATGTAGAGGTCAGGATACAAAAACATAAAATGGAAGATAACCATGCAATATTGGGAATCATGGCCTAGCCAAGTTGACACACAACTTCAACCATCACAGCTTCCATATACCTGATTTGCATAGTCCTGCTCAATCATTGTTAGTCATAAAAACCATGGCTAGAAAGGCCTTATTAAGTAATTCATTGTGCTGCATCTGGCTAAGTGCCAAGTGCATACTATTCACATCTCCTTCATTGACAACCTTTCTTTGGCTTTCTGAATGACAACCCTCTCTCTCTTTCTATCATGGGAAATTCAACAAAAAACAAAAATAAAACCAAGCCTGTTGCCAGTAAGTGGATTCCAACTCATAGCAATCCTATAGGACAGAGTAGAACTGCGCCAATGGTTTCAAGGAGCGGCTGGTGGATTCCAGCTGCCGACCTTTTGGTTAGCAGCCTAGCTCTTAACCACTGCACGCCCAGGGCTCCAATATTCAAGTAGGCTGTCTTTAAAAAGCCAAGAAAGTCAAATACTGAATTAATTCAGTAGAAGTCATGTTGAAAGGAGTTATGTAGTGCAGGATGCGTAAGAAAATTGGGTGAATTAATACTTTAATAACACATTTGTTTTACTCTTACACATACAGAACACGTAACACTGCTTATTTAGTGTGAAAATTGTCTAACACTTTCACTAGAATAAATTCTTAAAAATATAATTATAATCAAATGGAATGGAATTCCTGGAGTATTGTTAAATAATTTATCAAAATGATACCTAGATAGTGTGCATAATAACACAATCACAGGCAGGGTATCTTAGGAGAATTTTATAGCAATCAACAAGCTGCATTTTTTTCAACTTCATCAATTTGCACTTGAAAAGTTGGCCAATTGCCACTTTACAGAGAATAAGATTACATGTACTGTCTTAGACATGTGTGCATTCTTATGTGTATTGTCTATTTTTGTTTCTTATCTTAAATGCATATTGATCTTCCATTTTTCTATGTTGCAATCTAGACTAACAGGTTTATCTATGTACTTCACCTAGTAGAGTTCCCAATTATTGTCATAAGCAAATATTTCCTCAGTGTTTCATCTTACTTTTATTTGTAGTTTTTATGAAGTACAGAACTCAGTGTGAGCTTTTTTCTATTTAAAACTAAAATATGTACTCATTGATGATTTTTTTGGTCATTTTTATAGCTCATTCTTGACAATTAGATTTAAATTTATGATATTCATACCAAGTTTACTATTTAAAGGATCCCTAGTGGTACAAACAGTTCAGCACTCGGCTGCTGAGTGGAGGATTGGCAGTTTGAACCCACCCAAAGGCTCCACAGGAAAAAAATTGGCAATCTGCTTTTGTGACGATTACAGTCAAGAAAGCCGAATGCAGTACTTCTACTCTGCCTCATAGGGTCACTGTGAGTCAAGGACAATTAACAACAGCAACATAACTATTTACTAATCTTGAGATTTGCTAATTGATTCAGAGGGCTGACTGTCTTACAGGACAGCATCTTCTTCATTGATAGCTTAATTATTTTATTGTTTAATAAGGAAACATTGATAGTCAGGATCCTTTACATATTAAGGCTTATATTTTGTTTTAGTCATGTGTCTGTTTTTCATTTTCATATTTAGCACATGAATATATTTAGTAATTAGAATACATGTGTATATGTATATATGAATGTGTTTGTGTGTGTGTGTATACATTTTCATGAAAATAAATTATTTTAAATGTTTAACTTTTAGTTATAAAGAAAAAAAGGTGTCTAATGCAATTCCTTTATCATACTAAGAAATGAGTTGTTATTAGAATTTCATCTTTATGAGAAATGGACTAAAAGAAAAAAATCCAAATAATTAGCTATCCTGATGTTTAGAATTATGTTTTACAATAGGAATAAAGATAAAATTATATATCTATAATCTTAGAAGCCTATAGCAGCAGTCTCTATTTGAATGTGCTCAAATTATTAAAGGCATATAATATAGTTTTAAAATATAGTTTAAAAACTATAATATACATAATATTACTATAAGATAATTTGAAATATTTTAAGTTTTTCTTAATATTTTACTTTGTTATTAATTTTATTAAAACAAATTATTGTTTTAGAAGATCATGTTCTTACTAGTTTGTCTTCAAATTTTACTTACATGTTTTATTTATTATGATAATGTTCTAGTAAACATTTAGTCCATAAGGATTAGGGTGATGTTCTAATTTCTTGTTAGTCACATAAAAATTGTCAGTTTCAACAACTACAGCTGAAGAAGAAGCAATACTGTTACTTTGCATATTTTAATGACTATGACATTAAGTCTTTATATTCATCATCCCTCATGTTTAACGGGTATTTCTTAAGCTAATTACCACTTTTCTATATTTAGTGAGAAAGAACACATACGAAGATGAAAGTACAATGTGATATTTATGAGATGTCAGTACACTATAAATATAGAAATTATCTAATTACCTCAAGAAATATTCAGGAAAATTTCTATGCTACTAAGGATTTGGATTAATTAAACAAAAGCTAATTATCCTTACCATAAATTAATATTTCGAGAGAGTTGAATTTGGCTTAGGACCAATGTAATATCAACTTTAACATAATACCTTCAAATATTCTTTTTACAATAACTATTATTTTAATCTTTAATTGACTCCCAACCAATTCCTAACAGGAGGTTGGGAGGCATGATGTTTTTAGATGTGCAATGCTTTCATTAAGTTATGTTACACTTGTTGTGAATAAGCATATCATCAATGTTGGAAGGAGTGAATTTGTATACCAAAAAAGTGTTTCCATGCAAGTAAAACTATATGTTCTGGGAAAATAGACGGTTCTGAGTAAAAGGTATGTTGTAGAGTATTCCTGTACAATAAATATTTCTCAGCAAACATTCCTGAGTTCAAATCTTAACTGTGTCAATTCTTAAGTGATCTAGTTCCAGTTGTAGATTGGATTTGTTATAATATAGTTTAAGTACTTAGTACAAGTTCAGATATCTTTTATGTATTTCACCATGGAGAGATAGTACTTTCCATAGAGATCCAAAGCTATACTGTAAATGAGAAATCCCACCTTTTGTGAAGTAAGTCCAAAAAGGCAGACTGGCTTCCTGAGCACAAGAAAGGCATTCTCCTTTAATGAAATTTCCCTCCATTTATTTGGGGAAAATCGGCTTTTTTTTTTGTTGTTGTTGTTGGTTTGTAAGTTTGTAATTTTTCTTAGAGGGAAAATATTTCAGGAAGTTGCTATTGTCCTATACATATAAAATTAATGCATCTTTCTCCCCAAATGTTGCCAACTGAATTTGTTGACATACATTCATAAATTTAGAAGACAGGCAACTAGAAAACAAGCATATTTGTTCTTATTTTCCATTCTTTCCAATATGCTTCGGTGAAGCTATTACCAATGCAATACGGATGAATCCTCTAGGGCTATCCCTAAAGAAACTTGAGAAATATATTCCATGGTTAGACAGTTTTATTTACATAAAGTTTGTCTGAAATAGGTCTGATGTAGAAGATAAATAAGACAGAAGGCCATGGATGAACAGTCTTATGAAATAAGATGCTAAATTTGGAATACGATGGGAGCAAAGCCAAAATCTGATTGAATTAAAAAGGGGGTCAGAAAAGGATTGCAAAAACAAAATAAGGCATAAACAAAGAGACATGGATGGGGCTTAACTATGAAAAATCTCTGAACTTTCATGTGGTGTCTTTTGTTCCGTAGGACTGATAAGGTCTGTGTGGGCCAATTCCTTTTTTGAAAGTGAAGGTTTGCCACGAGTTGTGTAATCACCCCATTCACATTGCTTTTATATTTTGAGAGCAGAGCAGCTGTAGTTCATTACCCACTAGCTGTTTCTAACATTTCCAGCATTCTTTTCTCTTAGCATTTCATGGTACTTCTTCATTTTGTGTATGTTCACTGTTTCCAAGTTTCTTAGCTTTAGGCTCGATACTGTCCTAGAGACATCATCAGTCAGTAAGAGCACTCTTCTTTCCACTTAATGAACCAATGAATCACTGTATACTAGGCTTTCATTCTTCCAGTTTGGGTTGTTGATGCTGTGTCAAGATCCACTGCTTCACCAAAGCACTCGTGTTTTATGGTTTCTACACTTCCTTAAGTCTAGGGCCGGAGTTTCATTTTGACTACGATGGCTGCCCCCTTGGTAGCTCAGATTCTCTTGCAATGTGCACATTTTGAACTATGCTAAATACTATCTTGTGAATTTGTATAGCATGCACATGCTATGCAGTAAGTCTTATTCATTATAATGAAGAAGAGTTGGTTTTTAAAAAAGAATGGATTGCACTAAATTGTGACATAACTACAGCTCCAGACACAGAAGAATGGTGAGCAAAGATACCACTGAGGGCTTACTAGTATGTAAATAATGTTAATGCAAAATGTATGCTAATAGCTAGAAAATAGCACCAGAACATGCTTAATCATAAACCAGTCATCCCAGAGGATGTGGTATAATTTGAAAATAATGTGCACGTTCTAAGTTTAAGTTATGGGACTTCAAGGAAGCTGCAGTTATGTGATGTGCTTAACAAATATATTTAGGTGGAGGCATCTGTCAGTGTTTCATTAAGCTCTCAGTTATGTGGTTCAACTAGACATAGTGGTAATGAAGATAGATTTTGAGGTCAGGTAGACTTGGATTTGGATCTAGATTCAGCTTCCTACCTTCTAGTAAACTTTAATACCTTCACAGTAAGCATAGATAATATGTTAACTTCTCTAACTCTAATTTCCTCATACAGAAAGTTGGATTATGATACCTACTTGTATGAGTCAAGGTTCATAGTTACAAGCAACAGAAATCAAGTCTGGAAAATTTCAGAAGAAAATGAATTTATCACAAAGATTTGGAGTCATTCAGGCTGAGTGTTACTCAGCCAGGAACAACACCACAAAGCACATGGCAGAACAAATGTAGTTAACATCCTAAGACTGCGCCTGCCAAGCATTGAAGGTTGAATCATGCGCAGTTGGTGCTGCTGACACTGGAAACTGGGCTTGATAACATGTACTACTTTGTTACTAACCAAGATCACATAGTTTTCTTTTTTAAAAAAATAAAATTTGATTTGTTCAAAATTATGACAAGGCAAAGGAAGATAACATATAATAGCAAAAACAGATCTATCTCACAAACTCTTTTTTCCACTTTATTAAATTTTCTATACCAAACAATACTTCACATCTATCTTAATTGCCCATCCTAATCTCTCTATAAGGTCACTACGAATCAGAATAAACTGAACAGTAATCAATCTGTTTGTTTGTTTTTAATATCTCTAGTTTTCCTAATATCTCTATAAATATGTTAAATGCTTTAGAAACTTGATAACAAAAATATTTTTGGTGAGAACTCTGAAGATGGCAATCATTTTTACTGGATTTCAAATTCTCTTCTATTGTGGCATTTTCTATTTCTGGGTATATTCTCTAATTTGGAAAAAAAAATCTTAAAATTTCTAAAATTAGGTAGAATTTTTCATGGTTTATTTTATTTTTTAATTTCCATTCACTTTAGTAAAAAACATAACATGGTTTTACTACTTATGCGCAAAATAAGGAGTGACAACAACATGTTGATGGGATAGTGGTTAAGACAAATAGCTTTGCAAATCTTTGTGATACTCTGAAATTATATAAACATTATTTTTTAAAGTTTATAAGCCTGAAGTATGAATTAAGTTATGACCATTAAATTTTTTTGGCATCCTTTCATTATAATAAGTAATAGTAAGCTGATAACTGAACATTACTTCTAGGTAGCTTACCCATGTGTATAATATATATATTCTCCTAGTTTACTTTGATCTCTAAATTTTATTTCCTAAATGTGGCAGTATGTCTAATAAATAAGAGCATGGGCTTTGTTGTTGTTGTTGTTGTTTTTTCCTTTTTGTACATCTTCAAATATTTTTTTAAAATTTCTTTTCATTATACTTTAGGTGAAGGTTTACAGAACAAATAGTTTCTCATTAAACAGTCAGTACACATATTGTTTTATGACATTGGTTAACAACCCCACAACATGTCAACACTCTCCCTTCTTGACCTTAGAGGACCTTTTTTTGTGTGTGTGTGTGAAAATATACATAGTCAAAGTTACACCATTTCAAAAGTTTCTACATGTACAATTCAGTGACATCAATTACATTCTTCCAGTAGTGCTGCTGTTCTCACAATCATTTTCCAAATTATTCCATCACCATTATCTTCCACTCATTGGCCCCTAGGCTTCCCATCAAACTTTTTGAGTGGCTGTTGTCAATGTGATCTCACATAGATAATTCTTTTTTTTTTTTTTTTTTTTTACCTTAGATGAAGGTTTACAGAACGGATAGTTTCTCATTAAAAAGTTAGTACACATATTGCCTTATGACAATGGTTAAGAACCCCACGACCTGTCAACACTGTCCCTTCTCAACCTTGGGTTCCCTATCACCAGCTTTCTTGTCCCCTCCTCCTTTCTAGTCCTTGTCCCTGGACTGCTGTGCCTCATTAGTCCCATTTGGTTTCATGGGGCTGTCCACTCCCCAGCTGAAGGGTGAACCTTGGGAGTGACTTCACCTCTGAGCTAAAAGGGTGTCCGGGAGCCATACTTTCGGGGTTTCTCCAGTCTGTCAGGCCAGTAAATCTGGTCTTTTTTTTGTGAGTTAGAATTTTGTTCTACATCCTTCTCCAGCTCTGTCCAGGACCCTCTGTTGTGATCCAGGTCAGAGCAGTCAGTGGTATCTGGGTGCATCTAGCTGTACTGGACTCAGTCTGGTGGAGGCCTTGGTAGCTATGGTCGGTTAGTCCTTTGGACTAATCTTTTCCTTATATCCAGTTCTTTTCATTCTCCCTTGCTACCGAAGGGGTGAGACCAGTGGAGTATCTTAGAAGGCTGCTCATAGGCTTTTAAGACCCCAGACCCTGCTCACCAACGTAAAATATAGAACATTGTCTTTATAAACTGTGTTATGCCAGTTGAGCTAGATGTTCCCTGAGACCATGGTCCTGACAGCCTTCCGCCCAGCAATTTTGTCCCTCAGGGAGTTTGGACGTGTCTATGGAGCTTCCAGAGAAGGGGATTTACAGTCAGAAAAATCTGTGCTGGAATCAGTGCTCAGTCATTTACTATTTATGTAATATTAAGGAAGTCATAGCAACTTTCATAGGTTCAGTGTATCCATCTATATAGTGAGATAACAGTATATACCTCAGAGGGCAGTGATTCAAACAAAGAAGCCCCCAAAATAATATCCTGGAGATTTTATTCAAATGATACTGGCATAGATTTTTTGAAGGATATTTCAATTTAAAGATATTTAGAAGACCACTATAAAAAGACTCAAAAAAGTAGGGTAACTATTACTGTAATAACCTTCAGAGTGTTTGTATATGTATTTATATAAGTGTGTTTGCAATCATTTGATCCTTATTTTAATTTAGCTGCTTTTTTTGATATTACATATAATAGCTTCAATATTATAGATTACATAATACACTTTCTTCAGTTGCTTAATTAGTAAAAATGTTCTAACAATCCAAATTCAAAAGTTTATTTCACATTTTTCAACAAAATTGCCAAATATGTTATTAGATGTTTGTGACTAACTTGTCTTTGACACTTAATGTCCTTTAAAAATAATATTTGGAAATTCTTGCAAAACGGTGCTCTAGGCAGAAGCACCATGCTGTCCCTCCACAGCAAGGATCCAAAAAACTAAGCCAAACAGAGAAAACAACAATCCTGAAACCCTAAAACATCAAATGAAGAGATAAAGAACTCAGCCAAGCACCAAATGGAGTGAGAAAAGTGACAGAGAACAGAAAGTGAGGAGAGATTCATGCAGAGGTCCCCTATCAGCTAACGCAGTGCAGATCCACCATCTTGGACTCCTATTCGAGACCAGCAAACAGGGAGTACAAGAAAGCAGCTTCATGGAGCATCCAGGGGGAGACAAAACAATCGGGAATTTGCGATATATGCTTTCCCACCCATCACCCTTCTTCATCCCCACTTGGCCTCCTCTGCTTCCCGTGGCCACAATCTCTTGTCCAGTAAGCAACATCTGCTTGGATTCCACCCACCCAAATGGGCCGGCTGTCTCTGAGTGCCATTTGTTGGCTGCTGGTTTTGCTTTTCTCCACTTCTTTTGATTTCTTCCTTACTTCTCACCACTTCCCCCTCCTTTTGTTCAAATACCTGGCTCCGTGCTCCATCTTTGCTTCTTCCTGACGGGCTGCAGAGCTCCGATCGAGTGTGGAGCTGCTTCCCAGTCTGGGCTGCCGCGCTGCTGGGATACCGGGGCTTTTGTTCATTTGTTTGTTTTGAATTGTTTGTTTTTTTTCTTTTCCTTTTCTTGAGTTGGGAGCCTTTTCTGGCCAGGCTGTGCTGCGTGGCTTGGAATCTACCCCCTCATCTTGCACAGACATGCAGAGGGATCCCTGAGGGCTTTTCTTTTTTCCTTGGGTTTTTTTTTTTTTCTTTCTGTTTTTTGGGGGCTATTCTTGTTCTTTTTTTTTTTTTTTTAGTTTGTTTTGTTTTCTTTTCCCTCTTTTTCCCTTTTTGTCTTTCTTCATTACTCAGTTTCTCCTCTCTCTATATCTTCCTTTTCTTTCTCTTCCCTGAATACCTGGTACTGTATACCTCTATGCGCTCTAGCCAGGCTGTACTGCAACACCTGAGAATAACTTCCACAGACCTCATAGCTGCACTGGTGGGATCCCTGGGAACTTTGCTGTTCTTTTCCCTTTCCGATTTTTATTTATTGATTCTTTTCTTTTTTTCTTCCTCTTCCCCTTTTTGTTTTTCACCATTTCATAGTCTCTCCTCTCTACACTCCAAAGGCAACCTCCCCTAGCATTCTTTTCTGTTTGTTTGTATGTTTTTGGCTCCTGTTCCTCTCTCTTCTCTCTCATATCCATCTTAGCTCTACACATAACATTCTCCTCACAACATCCTGCCTACCAGCACTGTGTGCTTAACATCGCACCTCCAAGAAGCACAGGCACGGCCTACTGGAACCTGCCCTCGACTGATTACTGACCCACCCTGGTGGCTGTAGTAAGTGCCACAAACTACACGCCCTGCCGTATCATATCTGAGTGACTGACCCTGCCAACTGGAGAAGGAGGTGAAAAGTATTGTGCCCACAGACAAGCAAACAACAAAGAACACACAGCCAGCCTGCCCAGAAAATAGCCAAGTTTTTTTTAAAAAAGGGATGAAACAAACAAATCTACAATCAATAAACGAGAAAAATAACTACTGAATGCCCCTAGGACAGCAGACAATATCAAAACATTTACAAAAACAGGACAGGATGGTTCCAGTAGGCATCCAAAATAAAACACCAGATGACTCTCCAGTGGAAGAAAAGGCACTAGAACTACCTTATAGGGAATTGAAATCTCTAATACTCAGAATTCTCCAAGAGCTGAAGCAAAAAGCAGACAAAAATGAGGAAAAAATAGACAAATTCATGGAAAATACAGACAAAAGATTAGAATAATTCAGTAAAATAATGCAGGAGAGAAATGCCAAAATAAATTCACACCTAGAAATTATACAAAAACAACAATTGGAAATCCAAAAGATAAACAACAAGATTTTAGAAATAGACGGTGTCATAGAAGGTTTGAGAAGCAGATTTGAAATGGCGGAAGACACGATAAGTGAAATTGAAGACAAACACTTGGATACAACTTTGTTTCAGGAAAACTCAGAAAAAAGAACAAAGAAAAATGAAGAGATCTGAGAGTCATGTGGGATACAATCGAAGGCAAAAATTTTCGAGTGATTGGAGTTCCAGAACAGGGGGATAAAACAAGAAACACAGAGAGGATCACCAAAGAACTGCTGACAGAAAACTTCCCCAATATCATGAAAGATAAAAAGCTGGACATCCAAGAAGCTCAACGAACCCCATATAGGATAGACCCCAAAAGAAAATCACCAAGGCATATCGTAATCACACTCACCAAAACCAAAGACAATCAAAGACTCTTGAGGGAAGCTCGAAAAAAACGAGAAGACATATACAGAGGAGAAACAATAAGACTAAGCTGAGATTATTTGGCAGAAACCATGCAGGCAAGAAGGCAACGGGATGACATATATAAAATCTTGAAAGAAAAAGAATGCCAACCAAAAATAATACAGCCTGCAAAACTCTTGTTCAAATAGGTGGTGAAATTAGGTCATTTCCAGATAAACAGAAATAAAGGGAATACGTAAAAGTCAAACAAAACTTACAAGAATTATTAAAGGGAGTTCTTTGATCTGAGAACAAACAACTTTAGCTCGCAGGCAGAATCTAGGACACAGGATTGTACCAGCCAGATACCAACCTAGGAAAGGAACTCTCAAGGACTATCCAAAACCAAAAGAAATACAACAGGCAATCAGGGTAGTTAATCAGTTATTGACAACAACATCAAAACAATAAAAGAGGGAATAAATGGCATAGGTATACAACCTTCTAATGCAGATGAAGGCAAGGTGATACCAAGTAATGGTAGACTACTTCAAACTTAGAAAGATAAGGGTAAAATTCATGGTAACCACAAAGAAAGTTAGCAAATAAAAATAAAGAGGAAAAACATAAAGTCTCAGCAAAAACAAAACCTACAAAAACAAAAGAAATGAAAAAAAAAAAAATCCGCAAACAAAAATAACTTAGCACAGGAGAGTAAGAAGAACAAAGCAAATGTTAGCACCAAAAAAAAAGCACTACAAAATGACAGCAACAAACTCACATCTATCAATAATTACACTGAATGTAAATGCACTCAGTGCACCCATAAAGAGATGGAGAGTGACAGAATGGATAAGAAATAGGATCCATCAATATGCTGTCTGGAAGAGACACAGCTTAGAAACAAAGATGTGAATTTATTAAAAGTCAAAGGCTGGAAAAAAATATATCAAGCTAACAACTACCAAAAAAGAGCAGGAGTGGCAATACTTAATCCCAGATAAAACAGACTTTAAAACAAAATCCACCATAAAGGACACTATATAATGATTAAGGGTATGATCCATCATGAAGACATAACCATAATAAACATCTACGCACCCAATGACAGAGCTCTAAAATACATAAAACAAACTCTAACAACACTGAAAAGAGAAACTTACAGTTCCACAATAATAGTAGGAGACTTCAACACACCACTCTCAGTAAAGGACAGAACCACTAAGAAGAAACTCAGCAAAGATGCAGAAGACCTAAAGGGCACAGTCAGCCAACTTGACCTCATAGACATATATAGAACACTCCATCCAATGCCTGCAAAGTACACATTCTTTTCCAGTGCACATGGTACATTCTCCAGAAGACACCACATCTTAGGCCACAGAGCAATCCTCAACAATATCCAAAACGTTGAGATAATTCAAAGTAACTTCTCTGACCACAATGCCATCAGGAAGAAATTAACAACATTAAGAGCAAGGAAAAAAAATCAATTACATGGAAACTGAATAATACCCTGCTTACACATCAGTGGGTAATAGAAGAAATCAGAGATGGAATCAAAAAATTCCTAGAATCAAATGAGAACGAAAACACATCATACATAAACCTTTGGGACACAGCAAAGGCAATCCTCAGAGGACAATTTATAGCAATAGATACACGCACCAATAAAGAAGAAAGGGACAAAATTCAAAACATTAACTACACAACTTATATAAAGAGAACAGCAAACAAAGCCCACAGCCACCGGAAGACAGGAAATAGTAAAGATCAGAGCAGAAATAAATGAAATAGAGAACAGAAAAACAATAGAAAGAATCAACAAAACCAAAAGTTGGTTCTTTGAAAGAATCAACAAAATCGACAAACCACTGGCCAGACGGACAAAAGAAAAACAGGAGAGGATGCAAATAACCCGAATAAGTAATGAAATAGGGACCATTACAACAGACCCATCTGATATAAAAAAGATAATTACAGAATATTATGAAAAACTATACTCCAACAAAATTTGAAAACCTAGAGGAATGGATAAATTTCCAGAAACACACTACCTACCGAAACTACAACAAAGTGATGCTGAAAATCTGAACAGACCCATAGCAAGAGAAGAGATTGAAAAGGTAATAAAAAACTCCCAACCAAAAAAAGCCCTGGCCCAGATGGCTTCACTGGAGAATTCTACAAAACATTCACAGAGGAGCTTGTACCAGTACTACTCAAGCTATTTCAGAGCATAGAAGAGGAAGCAACACTTCCAAATTCATTCTATGAAGCTAGCATCATGCTGATACCAAAACCAGACAAAGAAGTCACAAAAAAAGAAAATTACAGACCAATATCTCTCATGAATATAGATGCAAAAATTCTTAATAAAATTCTAGCCAATAGAATTCAGCATCATATGAAAAAGCTAATACACCATGACCAAGTAGGATTCATACCAGGTATCCAAGGATGGTTCAACATTAGAAAATCCATCAATGTAATCTACCACATAAATAAAAGGAAAGAAAAGAATCACATGATCATCTCAATTGATGCAGAAAGGCATTTGACAAAGTCCAACACCCATTCCTGATAAAAACTCTCAATAAAATAGGTATAGAAGGGAAATCTCTCAACATAATAAAGGGCATCTATGCAAAACCAATGGCCAACATCATTCTTAATGGAGAGAGGCTGAAAACATTCCCCTTGAAAACAGGAACAAGACAAGGATGCCCTTTATCACCAGTCCTATTTAACATTGTGCTGGAAGTTCTAGCTAGAGCAATAAGGCAAGAAAAAGAAATAAAGTGCATCTAAATTGGTAATGAAGAAGTTAAACTGTCCCTGTTTGCAGATGATATGATATTATACGTAGAAAACCCCAAAGAATCCACGAGAAATCTACGGGAACTAATAGAAAGATTCAGCAGAGTAGAAGGACACAAGATAAACATACAAAAATCCTTTGGATTCCTATACACTAATAAGGAGTAGGATGAAAAGGAAATCAGAAAAACAATACCATTTATAATAACCCCTAAAAAGAGAAAATACTTAGGAATATATCTAACCAGGGATGTAAAAGACCTTTACAAAGAAATCTACAAAACACTACTGCAAGACACCTAAAGGGATCTACATAAATGGAAAAATGTACCATGCTCATGGATAGGTAGACTCCACATTGTGAAAACGACAATCCTACCCAAAGCAATTTACAAATACAACGCAATCCCGATCCAAATGCCAACAACATTCTTCAAAGAGATGGAAAAACTAATCATTAACTTTAGATGGAAAGTGTAGACGCCCCGAATAAGTAAAGCACTACTGAAGAAGAAGAATAAAGTTGGAGGACTCACACTACCTGACTTCAGAACCTACTATACAGCTACAGTAGTCAAAACAGCCTGGTACTGGTACAACAACAGATACATTGACCAATGGACCAGAATTCGTAACCCAGATGTAAATCCATCCACCTACTGTCACCTGATTTTCGACTAGAGCCCAACGTCCATCAAATGGGGGAAAGACAGTCTTTTTAACAAATGGTGCTAGCAAAACTGGATATCCATTGGCAAAAAATGAAACAAAAACTACTTCAAAATGGATCAAAGACCTGAATATAAAGCCTAAAACTATGAAGTTCATAGAAGAAAAAATAGGACCAACACTTCAGGCCTTAATGTACGGCATTAACAGGACACAGACCATAACTATCAATGCACAAACCCCAAAAGATAAGCTAGATAACTGGGATCTTCTAAAAATCAAACACCTATGCTCTTCAAAAGACTTCCCAAAAGAGTCAAAAGAGAACCTACAGACTGGGAAAAAATTTTTGGACAGTACAAGTCAGACAAAGGTCTAATCTCCGTACTCTACAAGAAAATCCAACACCTCTACAACAAAAAGACAAATAATCCTATTAAAAAATGGGCAAAGGAAATGAGTAGACACTTCACCAAAGAAGACATTCAAATGGCCAACAGACACTTGAGGAAATGCTCGCGATCACTAGCCATTAGAGAAATGCAGATTAAAACCACAATGAGATTCCCTCTCAACCCGGCATTACTGGCACGAATCAAAAACACTGGAAATAACAGATTTTGGAGGGGCTGCAGGGAGATCGGAACTCTTATGCACTGTTGGTGGGAATGCAAAATGATACAACCATTTTGGAAAATGATATGGCCCTTCCTTAGAAAGCTAGAAATAGACATACCATTCGATCCAGCAATCCCACTCCTAGGAATATATCCTAGAGGAATAAGAGTTGTCACACGAATAGACATATGCACACCCATGTTCGTGGCAGCATTGTTCACAACAGCAAAAAGATGGAAACAACCTAGATGCCCATCAACAAATGAATGGATAAACAAATTATGGTACATATACACGATGGAGTACTATGCAACGAGAAAGAACAATGATGAATCTGTGAAGCATCTCATAACATGGATGAAACTGGAGGACATTATGCTGAGTGAAATGTCAATCACAAAAGGAAAAATATTCTGAGACCTCTATTGTAAAAACCCATGAAAAGCTTCACACACAAAATGTAACAATCTTTGTTGGTTATCAGGGATGGGAGGCGTGGGAGGGAAATACTAAATAGGCAATAGATAAGTGGTATCTTGGGTGAAGGGTGAGACAGTACACAAACAATACAGGGGAAACCAGCACAACTTGTACAAGGAAAGGTCATGGAAACTCCATAGACACATCCAAACTCCCTGAGGGACTGAATTGCTTGGTGGAGGCCTGTGGGGACCATGGTCTCGGGGAACATCTAGCTCAATTGGCTTAACACAGTTTATAAAGACTCTACTTTCTACATTGATGAGTAGTGTCTGGGGTCTTAAAAACCTGTGAGCAGCTATCTAAGATACTCCACTGGTCTCATCCCTTCTGGAACAAGGGAGAATGAAGAGAACAGGATAAATGGAAAAGATTAGTCTGAAGGACTAATGGACCACAGCTACCAAGGCGTCCACCAGACTGAGTCCAGTCCAGCTAGAGAGTGCCCCGCTAGCACCACTGACTGCTCTGACCAGGATCACAACAGAGGTTTCTGGACAGAGCTGGAGAAGGATGTAGAACAAAATTCTAACTCACAAAAAAAAGAAAGCCAGATTTACTGGCCTAAAGGAGACTGGAGAAACCCCAAGAGTATGGCTCCCTTTTAGCTCAGAGGTGAAGTGATTTCTGAGGTTCACCGTTCAGCCAGGAAGTGGACAGCCCCATGAAACCAAATGGGACAAATGAGGCACAGCAGTCCAGGGACAAGAGCCAGAAGGCAGAAGCGGACAGGAAAGCTGGTGATAGGGAACCAAAGGTTGAGTAAGGATAGTGTTGATGTGTTGTGAGGTTGTTAACCATTGTCGTAGGGCAACAAGTGTACTAACTGTTAAATGAGAAACGACTTGGTTCTGTAAGCCTTCATCTAAATTGAGAATAGCAGCACAATTGGAAGAGCATATTTGATGTCACTGAACTGTGCTTGTAGAAATTTTTGAAATGGTGTATCTTTGGCTATGCATTTTTTCACCAAAAAAAAAAAAAAATTGAGAAGGGAGAGGGTTGACATGTTGTGGGCTTGTTAACCAATGCCATAAAACAGTATGTGTACTACTGTTTCATGAGAAACTATTTGTTCTGTAAACCTTTACCTGAAGTACAATAAAAAAAAAAAATTAGATTTCTGTATTATAAGATGTTATGAGAATTCCAACACCAATAAAATGGCATAGTTATCTTTCATTGAATAAATATATTCAGAGCTTATGACTCCAAGTTTAGATGGAAAAAAAATGCAATTGAGTTTAAACTTGTGAGGTAAAGGCATAGTTTTACCAAGTAAAGTGGCCTTTGTCCTTGGCTCTGGGGA
The DNA here is from genome assembly GCA_030035585.1 of Dugong dugon. Classification (NCBI taxonomy): domain Eukaryota; kingdom Metazoa; phylum Chordata; class Mammalia; order Sirenia; family Dugongidae; genus Dugong; species Dugong dugon. The sequence goes on along the minus strand of CM057460.1, from coordinate 33,140,481 downwards.
AATACAACTTGGAGTAATTCGGTGCCTTGGCCGAAGACTTCCAGGTCACGCTAGAGGATTTATGTTGGAGAGTGGCATCTGACTAGATGTGAAAAGACTCACTTGGGAAGCCAAATTACAACTAGCCTGAGGATGCATGATTTAGCCTATCTTGCAGGTCTGTAAAATAAAACCAAGAAACACAAAAGCTCAGGTAGATTTCTGTTGGCGAAGGGAACAGAGACATGGCAGTTCCACATTAGGAACCTTTCCAGGTTTTGTTCATGCATCTTTTCCTTATGATGATCCTGATTTATATCTTTTACTATATTAAAACTGGTAGTCATAAGTATAACATGTTCCATGAGTTCAACGAGTTATTCCAGCAAACTGATGAACCCAAGGATATTGTCTTCTTGTAAGATCTGACTTTGCACTTGATAGCTAGGGTCAGAAAGAAAGAGAGAGTGCTGTATGGGTGGCTGGTGTCAGAAATAATAAAGAAGTGGGATAACTGGGAAATGATTGTTCTGCACCTTCTGGGCACTGGCTTTGTGCTGATTCTCATACATGAAACTGTCATCATAAAACTGAAGTACAGATTCATTCCCGTTGGATCAAAAACCCTGAGGTCCAATGTTGAAGAAAATCTGGAAGCCTTATAACTGATGAAAAAAAGTAAGAAGGGACTTTGCCCCTCTAAGTGATCTGTTGGACAGTATCTAACATGATCTCACACTGGTTGTCTCTCACATATGACCTATGTTGTGTGAATAGGAAAAACTCAAGCATTTTTTCAAAGTTTACTAAGTTTAGGATATAATTACAGAAACAATATTTTAATTTCTACTTTATAGTCTCGAATGTAGATACTTTTTGTTCCTGGCATTACAAATTAAGCTAAACAACAAAAAGAATATCAGACTGTAACTTTTCTTTTTCTCTACATTTATGAGTGAAATCATCCTGCATTATTTTGTTTTGGTTATGTTTTGTTTTCTATTTTGGCAAAAAATTATATCTGGTTTCACAGATAAATTTGTCATTGACTTTTTTGAATATATAGGTGATTAGTTGTGAAATTTTCTGGGCCACCTGTCTTTTCTTTAATGGTGTATCTTTAAGATTATTCCTAGTTTTTCTGTGTGAAAATTAGCTTTGAAAAAGAGATAAACATTGATAAGTGGAATGAGCTTTCTGGTCACCTGAAGAATAGATTTCTCACTTCTAATTAATCACGTGTCAGCTGCTGTGCTGTTGTAATTAATGACACATAACCCCAAGTCTGTAATGTATAAATGTGTTGTTTATCTGGTTAGAAAAATATTAGCCTGTTGATGATCACTGCAACAAGAGTTTTTTGCAAATTCTGTCTTTAACTATAGAATGAAGTGCATTAACTCATATCAGTACAATAGCAAAGAGATTAGTTGGAAATAAAACTATAGAATGACAGCAAAAATGTATTTGTATCCACAAATACTTATACATATTACATTAAAATAAGATAACTGCATTTTAGTGCTTTGTTTTACTAGTGACACTGCATAAATACAATATAAATTTTAAAATCTTGATTCACATAGCTGTGGTAATTCCTGCTAGCTATGGAGTTTACAAGAATTAGTTAATTTCTTCAAATCTTTCTTTTTCTTACATATATAAAGAGAAACATATGATTTGAAAGGTAAAGATTTTGAAAAATATGCATAAAAGGGTATTTAACTGGGAATATAACCCTGGGCAAAGATAATACTGATTTAATATTCCCTAGTAACAGGTCAAAGTAAAATGCAAGTTTTCAAACAATATACTGAAAACCAGTTCTACCATTTTTGAGACTCTAATCCACATTATCCCTTGCTATCGAGTTTATTACAACTCATAGCTACACAATAGATGGAGTAGAATTGCCCAACATGGCTTGCAAGGCTGTAAATCTTTACAGAAACAGACTGCCACATCTGGTGGGTTTGAACTGCCTACTTTCCCATTAGCAGCTGAGCACTGACACTTGCACCACTAGGGTTTCTTCAAATCCACATTAAATGTATAAAAAAGTTGCTGGAGGACTTGGAAGATAATTGATTCATAGAGAACTGTTGGTTTTCTATGAACCTTCACCTCCGCAGCTTTACAGGGTGGAGAATTTGCCCCCTGACTCAAGACTAGAGAGAGGAGAATAAGACGGCATACTCAGAAAACATGATTTCAGAATACTGCAACTGAGTTGGAGGACCCAAGTGACTAGTATTTAATATCTGAGAGATGATTTTAAAGTTTGACAAAGACGCTCAGCTGCTGAACAAAAGACAAGGAGATGTGGCTATCTGGGGACAGATTTATACTACTTGAGTTTGTGTCTTCTGGACACAATATAGCCATATGTGAAAGGCAAATGGTGTGAGATCATATTAGGTCCTGTCAAATGGGGCAATTAGATGGGTAAATGATCTTTGTAGGGAGAAACTGAGAATACTGTCACATTCCTTGGGAGTCTCAGAAGAACTGACAAACCAGAAGATAGTGCTTTATAGATATCAGTAAATGTATGGTTGCCAGAGATGAGATGCCTCCAAAGAAGACATACAAAATTGACCTCAAAAAATCAGTCTTATTTATACTCTGGTGAAAGATGGAGAAGCCAGTTTGAAACTCTTTTAATCAAGTAAGAATTTTCCACTATCCTTCCTTCTTCTTCCTCCCTCTCTTTTCCCTCCTTTCTGAGGCATCAGAAATAGGAACTTGGAGTCCTGGGAGGTACCAAAATTATTTAAGTGTTTGGCAAGTAGCTGAAAAGTTGGCCATTCTAATTAACCAAGAGGTGCCTTGGAAGAATGGACTAGAGATCTACTTCTGAAAGATTGCAGCCATTTAAAACTCAGTGGAAGGCAATACTTGATGGCAAATGTTTGTTGTTGGTTTTTTGTTGTTGTTGCTTGTTGGTTTATTTTTAAGTCCAAGAAAAAGTAGAAAGTTGGAAATGGAATTAAGGCTCTTGTGCTCCTTTTTCTTGTTTTAGGCTTTCTACACACAGCCAGAAGTAGACTGCCGGATCCTTCTTCCTAGTCTGTCTTAGTCTGGAAGCTCAACTGAAACCTATCGGCCATGGGTAACCCTGCTGGTATCTGAATACCAGTGGCATAGCTTCCAGCATCACAGCAACACACAAGCCCCCACAGTATGATAAACTGACAGACACGTTGGGGGCAGTCTACTTCTGAAAAGAATTAGCTAGTGAAAACCGTATGAATAGCAGTGGAACATTGTCTGATATAGTGCCAGAAGATGAGCCCCTCAGGTTGGAAGGCACTCAAAAGAGAACTGGGTAAGAGCCGCCTCCTCAAAGTAAAGTAGACCTTAATGATGTGGATGGAGTGAAGCTTTCAGAACCTTTATTTGCTGATGTGGCATGACTCAAAATGAGAAGAAATAGCTGTAAACATCTGTTAATAATCAGAATGTGGAATGTACGAAGTACGAATCTAGGAAAATTGGAAATTGTCAAAAATGAAATGGAACATGCAAAGATCGATATCCTAGGCATTAGTGTACTGAAATGGACTGGTATTGCTGGTATTGACCATTTTGAATCAGACAACCATAAGGTCTACTATGTTGGGAATGACAACTTGAAGAGGAACAGCGTTACATTCATCATCAAAAGAACTTTTCAAGTTCTATCCTCAAGTACATCGCTGTCAGTGACAGGACGATATCCACACACCTACAAGGAAGACCAGTTAATGCGACTATTATTCAAATTTATGCAGCAACCACTAAGGCCAAAGATGAAGAAATGGAAGATTTTGACCAACTTCTTCAGTCTGAAATTGACTGAACATGCAGTCAGGATGCGTTGATAATTACTGGTGATTGGAATGCAAAAGTTGGAAACAAAGAAGGATCTGAGTTGGAAAATATGGCCTTGGTGACAGAAATGATGGCAGAGATCACATGATAGAATTTTGCAAGACCAATGACTTCTTCATTGCAAATACCTTTTTTCACGAGCATAAATGGCAACTAAACATGTGGACCTCACCAGATGGAATACACAGGAATCAAATTGACTACAACTGTGGAAAGAGACGATGGAAAAACTCAATATCGTCATTCAGAACAAGGCCAGGAGATGACTGCAGAACAGACCATCAATTGCTCGTAAGTAAGTTCAAGTTGAAACTGAAGAAAATTAGAACAAGTCAAGAGGCAAAGTATGACCTTGAGTATATCCCACTTGAATTTAGAGACCATCTCAAGAATAGATTTGACGTGTTGAACACTAATGACCTAAGACCAGACAAGTTGTAGAATGATATCAAGGACATCATACATGAAGAAAGCAAGAGGTCCTTAAAAAGACAAGAAAGAAAGAAAAAAACAATATGGATGTCAGAACGGACTCTGAAACTTGCTCTAGAACGTTGAGTAACTAAAACAAAAGGAAGAAATGATGACGTAAAAGAAATAACAGAAGATTTCAAAGGGTGGCTCGAGAAGGCAAAGTAAAGTATTATAATGATATGTGAGAAGAGCTGGAGATAGAAACACACACTCGACATTCCTCAGGCTGCAAGAACTGAATAAAAAATTCAAGTCTCAAGTTGCAATGGTGAAGTATTCTATGGGGAAAATATTAAATGATGCAGGAAGCATCAAAAGAAGATGTAAGGAATATACAGTCATTATACCAAAAAGAATTGGTCGACGTTCAACCATTTCAAGAGGTGGCATATGATCAGGAACCAATGGTACTGAAAGAAGAAGTCCAAGTTTCTCTGAGGTCATCGGTGAAAAACAAGGCTCCAGGAATTGACTGAATATCAATTGAGATGTTTCAACAAACAGATGCAGCACTGGAAGTGCTCAGTCATATATTGCAAGAAATTTGGAAGACAGCTACCTGGCCAACCAACTGGAAGAGATCCATATTTATGCCTATTCCCAAGAAAGGTGATCCAACCCAATGTGGAAATTATCAAACAATATCACTAATATCACATGTAAGTAAAATTTTGCTGAAGATCATTCAAAAGCAGCTGCAGCAGTATGTCAACTGGGAACTACCAGAAATTCAGGCCAGATTCAAAAGAGGACCATTGCTGATGTCAGATGGATCCTGGCTGAAAGCAGAGAATACCAGAAAGATGTTTATCTGTGTTTTATTGACTATGCAAAGGCATTAGATTGTGTGGATCATAACAAATTATGGATAACATTGGGAAGAATGGGAATTCCAGAACACTTAATTGTGCTCATGAGGAACCTATACAGAGATCAAGAGATAGTTGTTCAGACAGAACAAGGGGATACTGCATGGTTTAAAGCCAGGAAAGGTGTGCTTTAGGGTTGCATCCTTTCACCATACCTGTTCAGTCTGTATGCTGAGCAAATAATCTGAGAAGCTGGACTATATGAAGAAGAAAGGGGCATCAGGATTGGAGGAAGACTCATTAATAACCTGTGATATGCAGATGACACAACCTTGCTTGCTGAAACTGAAGAGGACTTGAAGTACTTACTGATGAAGATCAAAGACAACAGCCTTCAGTATGGACTGCATCTCAACATAAAGAAAACAAAAATCCTCACAACTGGACCAATAAGCAACATCATGAGAAATGGAGAAAAGACGTATGCTGTCAAGGATTTCATTTTACTTGGATCAACAATCAACACCCATGGAAACAGCAGTCAGGAAATCAAAAGATGCATTGCATTGGGCAAATCTGCTGCAAAAGACCTCTTTAAAGTGTTGAAAAGCAAAGGTATCACCTTGAAGACTAAGGTGAGCCTGACACAAATCATGGTATTTTCAACCACATCATTTGCATTTGAAAGCTGGGCAATGAATAAGGAAGAACAAAGAATTGATGCCTTTGAACTGTGGTGTTGGCGAAGAGTATTGAATATACCATAGACTGACAAAAGAACGAACAAATCTGTCTTGGAAGAAGTGCAACCAGAATGCTCCTTAGAAGGAAGGATGATGGGACTATGTCTTACGTACTTTGGACGTGTTGTCAGCAGGATCAGTCCCTGGAGATGGACATCATCCTTGGTAAAGTACAGGGGCTGCAAAAAAGCGGAAGACCCTCAACCAGATGGATTGACACACCGGCTGCAACAATGGCAAAACAACAATTGTGAGCATGGCGCAGGACTCGGCAGTGTTTTGTTCTGTGGTGCATAGGGTCGCCATGAATTGGAACCAACTTGATGACACCTAACAACAACTAACAACAACACACAGCCAGCTTTAGCTGATGGAGGAGACAAGATTTAACTTAAAGTTAAGATTACATAACAGTCAATCGCTTTAACCACTGTGCCACCAGGGCTCCTAGCATAATAACTAGATATTATATATTACCAAAATGAGATAATTTAGTGACTTTAACATGCCTTAAATAACTAGGAATAATTTTTTAAAAATGTATCGTCCTTGGCATGTTAAAATTAGACCACATGAATAAAGTCAAAGCAAGAGTAGGAGGAAAGAAACTTTACCCTTTGTAAGAAAGGATGCTTTAATCCCATGCCTTGTGCTTTGCCCCTGCATATTGAACTACCCATTTGGACTGTGAAAATTTTATCCCAAGAATATATTGATCCTGTTGTTTTAGTTTTTCACCACTGGGAGAAATTATAGTTGCTGATAAACGATGTACTTGAAATTATAATTTTGAACAATAAAAAATATATGTATCTATATCTGGTATTTTCAAGGAAACTTTATCACATTTTTCTGGTAGATTGATTTAAATCATCAGCACATTGAAAATGAATACCATTACTATTAAGAAAAGCCCAAACCCAATGCCATCAAGTTGATTCCGACTCATAGCAACCCTATAGGACAGAACTGCCTCGTAGGGTTTCCAAGGCTGTAAATATTTACGGAAGCCCACTGCCACATCTTTCTCCTGAGGAGTGGCTGGTAGGTTGGAGCTGCCAAACTTTCAGTTACCAGTCGAGTGCTTAACCACTGCACCACCGCTAGTACAATAAATTCCACAGAAATAAACTTATAGTGAATAAAATAGCATATGACAAATTTGCTATTTATTAAAAAGTGATGAAAGAATCAAATCTTCATTATAAAACTTACATTGGCTAAATTTTTCCAGGAAAATTAAATTAGGGACACAATTCAAAAAAAATATTATTTTATTATAATACTTTGGGAAAATTAATTGTAACTTTTTTGTGGAAAATTATTAAAATGATACTAATTTACATAAAAGTAGGTGGTAACTTGTAGGAATTACGTTTGCTGTACCAGGTAGAAACTTAACACTAAGTTGAGTTGGTAGTAAAAGTTTCATTATGAAAGATAATTTTTTAATGAAAACGAATCTATATGTTGAGGAAAATGTTTGCATTTTTTGTTTGATATTTTGGTATTCATGTATTCATGACTACCTAATCAAAACATTGTGTTTGAAATATCAACATCAAAATAGTACTGTATCAAAACAGTACTGGCAAAACAGCATGGTCAAAACACTTAGTCACTTCTATATAAAGTGCCTAAAAATTATCTAGTCAATAGTAAACTCTTAATAATGTTTCTTCCATTTTTCTTCTTCCTCATTCCATTCTTGCTAAAATAGTGAAGGTGCATGTGAGGAAAACTAACATGGTTTAAATTCTTTATTTTTATCCTTTATGTAGAAATCTCAAACATTATTCTGTATTCATTATGATCCCCTCTAGACTGCCTGTTTGTTAGTTTTAGAGTTAGGATGTTAAATGCATAGTGTTCCTTCTTTATACTTAAAGTTACTCAGAGTTTGAAACTGAGAATATGGAAAGTGCAATATAGGGCATGCAAAGCAAGAATTTCAAGGAGAATGGAATAAGTAAATTCTGCTACCTGCTAACTGAGTGGTTAGATAGGTCAAATAAGATGAAAACTGATAATGTATCATTGGATTTCTCCAATTTGATGTTATTATTGACTTAGCCAAGGTCAGGTTTCAGTGGTGTGGTGTGGTCAAAAAGCAAGATAAAGTAATTTAAAGGGGAATGGGAAAAGAGAAGTTTCAGACATCGAGTCAAGGCAACGAAAAATCAAATTTTTGAGGAGTTTGATTATGAAGGGGAGCAATAAAATGGGTAGTAGCCGATGGAAGATGTAGGCTAAAGAGAAATGATCATTTATATTTTTTCAAAAGGTAGAATTAATAGTTTAATGTTTTCTGTAGCATTTCTTTGTTTCTTTATATTATACAATGCATATATTCCCACACTAGTACATACTAGCCATACTTCATCCTTTTTAATGGCATTGTGGAATTCCAGTGTAAGAACCTACTTTATCAGTTTTAAATAATTTCTGGTTGGATACAAGTTGTTTTAAACTCTTTTACTATTAAAAGCAATGAAGCAATAACCATTGCTATATGTTTATATAGTTGCCCATATTTACTTGTGGATTAATTTCTAAAAGCATAATTACTAAGTTTGAAGATATATGTAGATTAAAATGATATGTTATCCAATTATTTCCCAAAATGTTTAAAAAATTTAAATTCCTATAATACTGTTTGAAAAAATATCTATTTTCCAGCAATACTTTTTAACAAAATGTGAGCAAATGTTTTAACTTTGTCAATCTAATTGGAAAATTATAGTTTAGTTTTCAATTATTTTATAAAAGCAAGTTTCAGTACGTTTTATAGATGTTTGGAATGATTAAGTCTATGAAATGTCTGTTTGAAAACCTTTGTCCATTGATCTATTGAGATTTGATTTATTTTTTTCTTACTGAAATATAAACACAAATGTTACAGAAGTGGGAAATATCAGACATCGACCAAAATGTTAAATTTTTTTCACGATACTTGTCACATACGGTAGAAATACAAGGCAGCAGCTGGTGAATGAATTTGCCAAATCATCTATTATTCATTTGAAGTTGATTTTTCAAATTATATTTTTCTCTGTATATTTTCTGCAAACAAAGTAAATGTTTAAATTTTATTTTAGGAGCTTAATCAACATGTGTTAAAATTTTTAGTGTGATACTTTTCTTTGGTTTCCTGGATGAGTTTGCTAATATTCAGATTAATTTTAATACTCAGTGATTAAGTGTCTCTGAAATTATCTTTTATGGTTGAAAGTAACTTGCTCACACAGAGAATATTCTGATGGTTAATCATCAGCCACAAACATTTGCTGAGTTTTTTCTCACTTTTGAGAGCAGCATAATCACTAGACTTTATACGCCCACATTAGGGAAGAGAATTAAAATGAGGACAACCTGCCTATTTCCTTGGAAAAACAGAAAACCACCATTTTGTAAATCATATAATAAAATATTGTTTTTGCCTAATTTTGCCTTTACCTTGACTTTGGGGTTTTTCCCTCTATAACAAAAATTAACTCTCCTCAGGAAAAGTATATGAGGTAATTTTTACTCAACTATGTTGATCAAACTCCCAAAGTATTAACTTTGCCTATGTAAAAACTCAGTTATATAACAGACACCTTTATTGATACTCCTTATGATACACTGCAATGGTCTCACGTAATTCTTGTTGTCCTGCTCTGTGGTGCCCCACTGACACTCAGCTCAGAGGTCTGACAGATATATATACAAATTAAGGAAAGAATTTTCCTCAAAAGTTTTTATTGTAAGAAATATCGTTTTAGTTATAAAAGAATGCTCTTGGTCTGTTATTGAAAGCCCTTTCACTAACTTAAAGCAGTCTATGCCAATGGCCTTATCAAATAACTTCAAAACAAATATATGTGAAATAACTTTAGGGATTTTTGTCTTCCGGGACAATTAGGCTTTGGCTTTGAGGCCAATTATTGGCTAAACCTGCCCTAATTTAGACATGGATAAGCAAAATACAAACAACAGTATCCTCAGCATCCTAGAATTAAGAAACAGGGATGGGAGTGGTGAGGCTTAGGGAAGCAATGTGAGAAGATATATGAAGATAATGGTTGAGATGTTCCAAAGTATTTCACTGGAAGCCGTTATGGATTGAATTGTGTTTCCCTTGAATTCTCAGTATTGTCTGGTTGTCCTCCATTTTGTGATCTTATGTAATTTTCCTACGTGTTGTGAATCTTAACCTCTATGATGTTAGTGAGACAGGATAGAGGCAGTTATGTTAATGAGGCAGGACACAATCTACAGGAGTAGGTTGTATCTTGTGTCAATCTCTTTTGAGATATAAAAAAGAGAAGTGAGCAGAGAGGAGAGGGACCTCATTACCACTAAGCAAGAAGATCCAGGAGTGAAGCATGTCCTTTGGATCCGGGGTTCCTGTGTTGAGAATGTCATAGGCCAGGAGAAGACTGATGACAAGGATCTTGTCTCAGAGCCTACAGAGAGAGAAAGCCTTTCCCTGGAGCTGCCACCCTGAATTTCAGGCATCTAGTCCTCTAAACTGTGAGAGAATAAATTTCTGTTTGTGGTATTTCTGGTATAGCAGCACTAGATTACTAAAACAGAAGTGTTCAAGATCTCTTATATTACAAGGCTTTAAAATAGTTTTGTATAATCCTTTAATATTTTGTCTTTTTTTCTTATTGACTGCAGCACAAGCAATAGAAACTGGAGGGCTGGTTAGCATTAGTGAAACAAATACTGTCTTAGGGCTGAGCTTTGACTTTAGCAGTCTAATAAATATGAAATGTCTAGATAAATATTACACCTGCATCACCTATGCTAAAATGTCATACTAATGATGAAAGACATGTTAGGCCCAATCATTTTCCTTCGTGGCTCTTGTCCCCTACAGTTCTTTCTCCCACTAACTTTTGTGCATGAATTTAGACCATGTTTCTCTCCACCTCTTGATAATATGTAAAGTTTCCAAACAATAGCTGCTAATGCAATAAAACAACCCCTCCCTCTTCTAAGAAGCATCCTTGACCAACCGTGCCCAGAAATAGCTGAACTTTTGCTGATCCTTATCTACTAAAACTCTATAAACCATTCTTCCTCTTTGCCTAAGTTAGAACACTCTTGTGCTATGATTGATTTTCTTCCATACAATAATTAAAAACAAAGTCTTTTATTTTTTAAATTAATTTTTAAAGAATCAGCAAAAGAGTAAATAATATAAAAGGTAAACCTTGGCATGTAACGAACTGGAAACCGTCTTTTTCATGAACAGCCAAATCTGATGTTGAAATAAAGACAATTTACAATTCCAGCATATGAACTAGTATGCCCACTTGAGTTTTAATTTCAAATTAAAAATTATACAGAGCTATCTTTCTGTAATAGTCTGAAGAAGGATCAGATTTGAAGAGAAAAAGTTAATTTGTTTGAGTAAGAGCATAAAATTTGAGGAACTTGGTTTGTTGAAAAACTGTGACTTATGGATAGGACTCTGACTTCATCCTGTAACTTGACAAAATTAAGACTCCTTCTTGTCTCTTGACCATTGTCAGGAATTTACTTCCATTTGTCTGTCTCTGAAAAACATATTTATCAGATACTATCGTTTGTTCTAAGGAAACTCTTAACACAACTTATGGTTTATCACAAGATAACCAGCCAATTAGAATTAAGCTTGCAGTTTTTCATGTATCAACCAGTCAGAAACAAAGTACAAACTCATTGTGGTTTCTTTACTTAAGCTACTTATAATATACTATGACATACATAACTTTTACTGTAACTTTTTGATGTCTGTTTAATCAAGGTGTGATTACAATATTCACTGCCCTCCCCTGATTTAGTTCCTTTTTTGAGTCTATAACTTCTTGATACTTTCCCCCATTCCTTGGAACACTGATTCCACTTATGAGACTTGCTTTTACTCTGTGAGTTCAGTACTTCCCCAATTTATAGATTATGTGTTGTATGTTTCAATAGAGCTACTAAAATCATTTACTCTCTGGATTACTTATTTAGCAGTTAAGCTACTCTGCATGTTTAAAACAAAACCAAATTTTAAAATATAATGAAAAAACATATCTAACAAATCATCTTCTTTATCTACAAGCTCACTTTATGGAAATATTTCAGTTGGTATAAGTTGTTTCATATTTTCCAGGAAAAACCCCTTCCAGCTGTGTAAGAGCTAAAACTTGTAAGGCTTGACCAGAGTAAAATGACTGAACTAAAGACAGGCCTGAACTCCATCTTGGCTCTTGCTAACAACTTAACCTTCAATATAGAATGCAGATTATAGGGAGGGAAATGTTTTTGTTTATGGTCAGACAAGGGAGGGAAAGGGAATGTTCCTGTGAAGCTCCTGATGCCAGCAGACTTAAGTACATAACAAAAGATTTCCCCTGCAACTGTCAAACCCTTAGGCAGACTTAAATACATAACAAAACAAACATTTGTAATGTTCTTAAAGGAGAGTCTTGACATAAGATCCTTTTCAGAAATCCCCTCAGCAGCCCTTAATAAATGTTTAAGAAAATTACCTTGTAACTACCTGTAGAACCCCCTTAGACACATATTCAAACTGAACAATCCAAATATTCCACATATATGTTTCCAACTAATCACTGTGAAGCCCCCACCTAGAGTTGTTCTGCCTTCTGATCTTGTAAATTCCCATCCAAATATTAAAACCAACTTCCTGGTTTCTGCCCTATATCTATTCCTGGGAATCAGCCACCCTTTGAATTCATTGGTCTGTACTCTGTGGGGCTAACATTTCCCCATACAAATGTTTCTTTTGCTTTCAATAAATCACTTTGTTTTACTTTAGCAGAGTCTGAGAGTTTTACTCTACAACACAGCTTTCTCTACCCTGAAAGAACTTTGTTGATGACCTCTGCTTTCATCTAGCTCATTTCAAGTTACATATTATTCATATTATATGTGGCTGCATTTAAAATTCAGATTTCCATTCAGCATTTCTAATAATCATGAAAGGAATATGACTATGTTTGGACAATAAACTACATATTAAAGCAAAGCTTTAAATTGCCACACTTTTCAGTATAATTCCACTCGTATATTCCTGAAAATCTATTCTCCTGGTAAACACTTTGTTTTAGGTACCTGTTGTTGTTGTTGTTGTTAGGTGCTGTCAAGTCAATTCCAACTCATAGTGACCCTAGGTACAACAGAATGAAACTCTGCCCAGTTCTGTGCCATCCTCACAATCATTGTTATACTTGAGCCCATTGTTGCAGCCACTGTGTTAATTCATCTCATTGAGGGTCTTCCTCTTTTTCTCTGGCCTTCTACTTTACCAAGCATGAAGCCCTTCTCCAGGGACTGATCCCTCCTGATAACATGTCCAAGCATGTGAGAATAAGTCTTGCCATCCTTGTTTCTAAGGAGCATTCTGGCTGTACTTCTTCCAAGACAGATTTGATTGCTCTTTTCTCGTCCATGGTGTATTCAGTATTCTCTACCAATACCATAATTCAAAGGCATCAATTCTTTTTTGGTCTTCCTTATTCATTGTCCAGCTTTTGCATGCATATGAGGCAATTGAAAACATCAAGGCTTAGGTAAGGCTCACCTTAGTCTTCATGGGAACATATTTGCTTTTTAGTTATCTAGTGCTGCTATTACAGAAATACCACAAGTGGATGGCTTTAACAGATATTTAATTTCTCACAGTTTAGAAGGCTAGAAATCCGAATTCAGGATATTGGCTCTAGGGGAAGTTTCTTGTCTCCTTTCAGTATCTGTGGGCCCAGTGCTCATTGGAGATCTCCACGTAGCATAAATCTTTCCCTGGGTCTAGGAGATTCTTAGAGTAGGGACCCCAGATCCAAAGGACATGCTCTGTTCCTGACTCTTCTTTCTTGATAGTAGCAAGGTTCCTCTCCTCTCTGCTCACTTCTCTCTCCTTTTATGTCTTTTAAGGTAAAAAGTATGACTCAAGCAAAGGTGTGACTTGAGTAATGGTGGTGACTTAAGTCTACCCTCTTCTAAGGCTTTGACTCAAGATACAACATACCCTACTCCTGCCTCATTAACTTTATAGAGGTTAGGATTTACAACACATATCACAAAACAGAGGATAATTACATCAGATAACACAATGGAGGACAACCACACAATACTGGGAATCATGGCCTAGCCAAGTTGGGACATATTTTAGGGAGATACAATTCAATGCATCACATACCTCATAACTTGACATTCTTAACTGCATTGTCTCTTGTCCAGACTCCTCTGACTCCTTCATATTTCCCATGTGTCCAGTGGGTTTCCATTATCTGCTTTTTACATGCAGTGTTCTTATCTCTGTAATATGGCTCCCTCACCTAACAAATGGGAATTCCTATTCACTTCTCACAAAGGAGTCAGTTATACCCATATCTGTTTTTGCATAGAATGTTTTACATCATTTTTATTGTCTTGTATTATAGAAGTATTATATATTACAAGCATGTATATAATATATTATGTATTACATATATTATATATTATAGAATTGTTTCATATTATAAAGCCCTGATGGCACAGTGGTTAGGAGCTCAGGTGCTAAACAAAAGATAGGCAGTTTGAATCTATCAGCTGCTCTTTGGAAACATCTGGGACAGTTCTACTTTGTCCTGTAGGGTCACTGTGAGTCAGAATTGACTCGAAGGCAGCAGGTTTTTTTTTTTTTTTTTTTTGATCATAGATGTCAGTTCCTTGACTAGGCATATTTGTATTAATTTCCATATTTCTCAAACAAAATATCTGGGGTAAGATAGGACAAAATTAATGTTTATTGAATAAAAAAATAGAGTTAGAAATTAGAAAAATTACAATGAAGAAAAATATAGAGTTTGCTGTTTGTGAAGCTTACACTCAGAAGAGAAGAGTACCTCTCCAAGTTACTCATTTGTAGTACATACAATACATAAATACCAAAATACGTAAGATATCTAAAGTGTGTATGTGTTTACCCTGAGTTGCCTATGTAATATGGGTCTTCATTGTCAGATTTATATCCTGCCTCCACAGATCAGCCTTTGTCCTATTAGCTCAGACAATTCTCAGGCTTTCTTGCAAAAGAAGGATAGATGAATTAAAGGGACTCCAGGACTATGATAAGGAAGAATAGTAACAATTAAAGTTGATAGTGATGGACATTCTTTTTATGATAGCCATTCATCTTCTAAAATGTCAATAGACTTTCTGCTCTAGGAGATGAGAGAAGATGTCTTTTGGAAAGATGGAGGAGGTTCACCAAGTAGTATAAGTAGAAGTGGAGAAAATAGGGTCAAAGGCAGAATTTCCACATGCCTCTCAACCTAAATGTGTCAAGATCTATTGCCAGGCTAAACTTCTACTGTTGCCATCTGTCTTAGCCATCCAGAGCTGCTGTAACAGAAAAGCCACAAGTGGATGGCTTTTAACAAAGAGAAATTTATTCTCTCACAGTCTAGTGGGCTACAAGTCTAAATTCAAGGCATCAGATCCAGGGAGAGGCTTTCTCCCTGTCGGCTGTGGAGGAAGGTCCTTGTGATGCATCAGTCTTCCCTTGGTCTGGCAGCATCTCAGCACAGGAACCTCAGGTCCAAAGGACATGCTCTGCTCCTGGCAGTGCTTTCATGGTGGTATTAGGTCCCCCACTTTCTGCTTGCTTCCCTTTCCTTTTATCTCTTATAAAAGGTGGTACAGGCCACACCCCAAGGAATCTCCCTTTACATTGGATCGGGGATGTGACTTTAGTAAGGGTGTTAAAATCCCACCCTAATCCTCTTTAACATAAAATTACAATCACAAAATGGAGGACAAACACACAGTACTGGGAATCATGGCCCAGCCAAACTGATACACACTTTATTGGGGGGACATAATTCAATCCATGAAACCATCTAAGCATCTAAATACTATGCTTTAATTCTCTTTTGCAACCAGAGAATCATTCTTTCTCTCTGAAAATATGATATTCACTCGTGACTTGTATCATTAAGACTAAGGTTTTGAAATCAAGTTAACTATAGAAATGAGCACTTTATGGCAAACTTACTCTGCTCCTTATAGGTCTATTTCCCCCTTGCCCTTGTGTTTAAAACACTTTGCCGAACCATGCTCTTAATTAACAATAAAGTATGTGAAGAGAAAGCAGCTGCTGAGCATAATGAATGAAACTATCCTTAAATGCATGCAAACACCCAGTGGACTTTGCTTTTCATTTGTGCTCAGGGGAGGCTATTAACTAGCAGAAAGGCAGATTTTGACTTTTTAAATAGATACCACTAAGCACCAGGTGTTTAGATTCTTTAAGTTGATGTCGATTTATTGTTCGTTCAACCTTCTCTGCTATTTACAATACCCAAACATACAGATATGAAAAACATTGATTTAGCTATAATCCTAACTGCATTCTTATAGTGTAAATGACAAAAAAAAAAAATCAAAAATCTACTCAATGACATTATTTTTTTCTTGGTTTAAGATTAAAAGTGCCTTTGTTGAAGCAAATATTGTACTATAAATGTCTGCTATCAAAAATCATTGAATAGCTTCTTACTAAACAGCAGGGCTGGTTATTTGAACATGATCTCAGCGTCTAATATTTCATCATATATATATTTTTTTCTACATGCACAGTTCAGTGACATTGATTATGCTCTTCGAATTGTGCTGCTATTCTCACTTAAGATGAAGGCTTCCAGAACAAAATTGTTTCACATTTAAGTTACTACAAATGTTGCCCTATGACAATGGTTAACCATCTCACAACACATCAACAATATCCTTACTCAACCTTGGGTTCCCTATCACCAGCTTCCTTGTCCCCTTCTGCTTTCTGGCCCTTGTCACTGGACTCCTATACCTCGTTAATCTCATTTGGTTTTACCGGGCTGTCCAATCCCAGGCTGAACAGTGAACCTCGGAGGTAACTTCACCATTGAGCTAAAAGGGTGTCTGGGGGCCATACTCTCAGGGTTTCTCCAGTCTCCTTTAGGACAGTAAATCTGGTCTTATTTTTGTGAGTTAGAGTTATGCACTACATTCTTCTCCAGCTCTGTCCAGAACCATCTGTTATGATCCTGGTCAGAGCAGTCAGTGGTGGTAGCCGGGCACCATCTAGCTGTACTGGACTCAGTCCGGTGGAGGCCTTGGTAGCTGTGGACAATTAGTCTTTTGGACTAATCTTTTCCTTGTATCCTGTTCTCTTCATTCTCCCTTGCTCCTGAAGGGATGAGACCAGTGGAATATCTTAGATGGCCGCTCATAGGCTTTTAAGACCCCAGACACTACTCACCAAGGTAGAATGTAGAGCATTGTCTTTACAAGCTGTGTCATGCCAATTGAGCTAGATGTTCCCCAAGACCATGGTCCCCACAGCCCTCTGCCCAGCAATTCAGTCCCTCGGGGAGTTTGGATGTGTCTATGGGGCTTCCATGATCTTTCCTTGTACAAGCTGTGCTAGTTTCTCCTGTATTATGTACTGTCTCACCCTTCACCCAAGATACTACTTCTCTAGTGTCTATTAAGTATTCCCCACTTCCCCCCACCCCTCCCGTCCCTGGTAACCAAAAAAGATTGTTACATTTTGTGTGTGAACTTTTCATGGGTTTTTACAATAGAGGTCTCATACAATATTTATCCTTTTGTGATTGACTTACTTCACTCAGCATAATGTCCTCCAGTTTCATCCATGTTATGAGACGGTTCACAGATTCATTGTTGTTCTTTCTCATTGCATAGTACTCCATTGTGTGTATGTACCATAGTTTGTTTATCTATTCATCTGCTGATGGGCATCTAGATTGTCTCCATCGTTTTGCTATTGTGAACAATGCTGCCATGAGCATAGGTGTGAATATGTCTATTCAAGTGACGACTCTTATTTCTCTAGGATATATTCCAAGGAGTGGGATTGCTGGATCGAATGGTATGTCTATTTCTAGCTTTCTGAGGAAGTGCCATATCATTTTCCAAAATGGTTGTATCATTTTGCATTCCCACCAGCAGTGTATAAGAGTTCCCGTCTCCCCGCAGCCCCTCCAACATTTGTTATTTCCAGTGTTTTTGATTCGTGTCGGTAATGCCGGGGTGAGATGGTATCTCATTGTGGTTTTAATTTGCATTTCTCTCAGGGCTAGTGATTGCGAGCATTTCCTCATGTGTCTGTTAGCCATTTGAATGTCTTCTTTGGTGAAGTGTCTGCTCATTTCCTTTGCCCGTTTTTTAATAGGATTATTTGTCTTTTTGTTGCAGAGGTGTTGGATTTTCATGTAGATTATGGAGATTAGACCTTTGTCTGACTTGTACTGTCCCAAATTTTTTTACCAGTCTGTAGGTTCTCTTTTGACTCTTTTGGGGAAGTCTTTTGAAGAGCATAGGTGTTTGATTTTTAGAAGATCCCAGTTATATAGCTTATCTGTTGGGTTTTGTGCATTGATGGTTATGGTTTGTACCTTGTTAATGCCATGTATTAATGCCTGAAGTGTTGGTCCTATTTTTTCTTCTATGAACTTTATAGTTTTAGGCTTTATATTCAGGTCTTTGATCCATTTTGAAGTAGTTTTTGTATACGATGTGAGGTATGGGTCCTGTTTCATTTTTTTGCAAATGGATATCCAGTTTTGCCAGCACCATTTGTTAAAAAGACTGTCTTTTCCTCATTTGATGGACTTTGGGCCCTTGTCAAAGATCAGGTGACCATAGCTAGATGGATTGACATCTGGTTCTCAATTCTGTCCCATTGGTCAATATATCTGTCGTTGTACCAGTACCAGGCTGTTTTGACTACTGTAGCTGTCTAGTAGGTTCTGAAGTCAGGTAGTGTGAGTTCTCCAACTTTATTCTTCTTCTTCAGTAGTGCTTTACTTATTTGGGGCTTCTTCCCTTTCCATATAAAGTTAATGATTAATTTTTCCATCTCTTTAAAGAATGTTGTTGGTATTTGGATAAGGATTGCATTGTATTTGTAAATCACTTTGGGTAGAATTGTCAATTTCACAATGTTGAGTCTGCCTATCCATGAGCATCATATGTTTTCCCATTTATGTAGATCCCTTTGGGTTTCTTGCAGTAGTGTTCTGTAGTTTTCTTTGTATAGGTCTTTTACATCCCTGGTCAGATTTATTCCCAAGTGTTTTATCTTTTTAGGGACTATTGAAAATGGTATTGTTTTCCTGATTTCCTTTTCATCATTCTCCTTATTGGTGTATAGGAATCCAACTTATTTTTGAATGTTTATCTTGTATCCTGCTACTCTGCTGAATCTTTCTATTAGTTCCAGTAGATTTCTCGTGGAGTCTTTAGGGTTTTCTGTGAATAGTATCATATCATCTTCAAACAGGGACAGTTTACCTTCTTCATTACCAATTTGGATGCCCTTTATTTCTTTTTCTTTCCTTATTTTCTAGCTAGAAATTCCAGCACAATGTTAAATAGGAGTGGTGATAAAGGGCATTGTTGTCTTGTTCCTGTTTTCAAGGAGAATGTTTTCAGCCTCTCTCCATTAAGAATGATCTTGGCCATTGATTTGCATACATGCCCTTTATTATGTTGAGAAATTTCCCTTCTGTACCTATTTGATTGAGAGTTCTTATCAGGAATGGGTGTTGGACTTTGTCAAATGGCTTTTCTGCGTCAGTTGAGATGATTGTGTGATTCTTTTCTTTCCTTTTATTTATGTGTTGGATTACATTGATTGGTTTTCTAATGTTGAACCATCCTTTCAAACCTGGTATGAATCCTACTTGGTAGTAGCATATTATTTTTTTGACATGATGCTGAATTCTATTGGCTAGACTTTTTTTCAGAATTTTTGTATCTATATTCATGAGAGAAATTGGTCTTTGATTTTCTTTTTTTGTGACATCTTTGCCTGGTTTGGTATCAGCCCTATGCTGGCTTCATAGAATGAATTTGGAATTGTTGCTTCCTCTTCTATGCTCTGAAATAGCTTGAGTAGTACTGGTACAAGCTCTTCTGTAAATGTTTTGTAGAATTCTCCAGTGAAGCCATCTGGGCCAGGGCTTTTTTTGTTGGGAATTTTTTATTACCTTTTCAATCTCTTCTCTTGTTATGGGTCTGCTCAGATTTTCAACATGACTTTTTTGTAGTTTGGGTAGACCGTGTGTTTCTAGAAATTTATCCTTTTCCTCTAGGTTTTCAAATTTGTTGGAGTATAGTTTTTCATAATATTCTGTTATAATCCTTTTTATTTCAGTTGGGTCTTTTGTAATGTCCCCCATTTCATTTCTTATTTGGGTTATTTGCATCCTCTCCTGTTTTTCTTTTGTCAGTCTGGCCAATGCTTTGTCGATTTTGTTGATTCTTTCAAAGAACCAACATTTGGTTTTGTTGATTCTATTGTTTTTCTGTTCTCTATTTCATTTATTTCTGTTCTGATCTTTACTATTTCCTTTCTTCCGGTGGTTGTAGTCTTTTTTTGCTGTTCCCTTTCTATTTGTTTGAGTTCTGTAGTTAATGTTTTGATTTTGTCCCTTTCTTCTCTTTTGATATGTGCATCTATTGCTATAAATTGTCCTCTGAGGACTGCCTTTGCTGTGTCCCAAAGGTTTTGGTATGATGTGTTTTCATTCTCATTTGATTCTAGGAATTTTTTGATTCCATCTCTGATTTCTTCTATTACCCACTGATGTGTAAGCAGGGTATTATTCAGTTTCCATGTAGCTGATATTTTTTCCTTGCTCTTTGTATCGTTAATTTCCACCTTGATGGCATTGTGGTCAGAGAAGATACTTTGAATTATCTCAATGTTTTGGATCTTGTTGAGGATTGCTCTGTGGCCTAAGATGTGGTCTATTCTGGAGAATGTTCCATGTGCATTGGAAAAAAATGTGTATTTTGCAGCGGTTGGTTGGAGTGTTCTATATATGTCTATGAGGTCAAGTAGGCTGATTGTGCCCTATAGGTCTTCTGTATCTTTGCTGAGTTTCTTCTTAGTGTTTCTGTCCTTTACTGAGAGTGGTGTGTTGAAGTCTCTTACTATTATTCTGGAACTGTCAATTTCTCTTTTCAGTGTTGTTAGAGTTTGTTTTATGTATTTTGGAGCAGTGTCATTGGGTGTGTAGATGTTTATTATGGTTATGTCTTCATGATGGATTGTCCCCTTAATCATTATATAGTGTCCTTCTTTGTCTTTTATGGTAGATTTTGTTTTAAAGTCTATTTTATCTGAGATTAGAATTGCCACTCCTGCTCTTTTTTGGTAGTTGTTAGCTTGATATAGTTTTTTTCCAACCTTTGACTTTTAATAAATTTAAATCTTTGTTTCTAAAGTGTGTCTCTTGCAGACAGCATATTGATGGATCCTGTTTTCTTATCCATTCTGTCATCTCCGTCTCTTTATGGGTGCATTGAGTCCATTTACAGTCCGTGTAATTATTGATAGATGTGAGTTTGTTGCTGTCATATTGTAGTGCTTTTTTTTGTGGTGCTAACGTTTTCTTTGTTCTTCATAGTCTCTTGCTCTGAGTTACTTTTGTTTGTGGGTTTTTTTTTTTTCATTTCTTTTGTTTTGTAGTTTTTATTTTTGCTGAGCCTTTATGTTTTTCTTTTCTTTTTTTTTTTTTTATGAGTGTGTTTGTTAACTTTCTTTGTGGTTACCATAAATTTTGCCCTTATCTGTCTAAGTTTGAAGCAGCCTACCATTACTTAGTATCACTTTGTCTTCCTCTCTGTAGAAGGTTCTATTCCTATGCCATTTATTCCCTCTTTTATTATTTTGATGTTGTTGTCATTTACTGATTAACTGCTCTGATTCCCTGTTGTATTTATTTTGGTTTTGGATAGTCCTCAAGAGTTCATTTCCTAGATTGGTATCTGGCTGGTATGATCCTGCGTCCTAGATTCTGCCTGTGAGCTGAAGCTGTTTGTCCTCAGATCCAGCAACTCCCTTTAATAATTCTTGTAAGTTTGGTTTGGTTTTTACATATTCCCTTAATTTCTGTTTATCTGGAAATGACCTAATTTCACCATCAAATTTGAACAAGAGTTTTGCAGGATATATTATTCTTGGCTGACAATTTTTTTCTTTCAAGAGTTTATATATGTCTTCCAATTGCCTTCTTGCCTGCATGGTTTCTGCCGAATAATCTGAGCTTGGTCTTATTGTTTCTCCTCTGTATGTGTCTGCTTGTTTTTCACAACTGCTCTCAGGATTCTTTTGTTTGTCTTTGATTTTGGTGAGTGTGAATATGATATGCCTTGGTGATTTTCTTTTGAGGTCTCTTCTATATGGGATTCTTTGAGCTTCTTGGATGGCTAGCTTTTCATCTTTCATGATATTGGGGAGGTTTTCTGTCAGCAATTCCTCAATGATCCTCTCTGTGTTTTCTCTTTTCTCCCCCTGTTCTGGAATTCCAATCACTCACAGATTTTTGCTTTTGATTGTGTCCCACATAACTCTCAGGGTCTCTTCATTTTTTTTTTTTTTGTTGTTGTTCTTTTTTTCTGAGTTTTCCTGAAACACAGTTGTATCCAAGTGTTTTTCTTCAATTCCACTGATCCTGTCTTCCACCATTTCAAATCAGCTTCTCAGCCTTTCTATGACATCATCCATTTCTGAAATCTTGTTGTTTATCTTTTGGATTTCTAATTGTTGTCTTTTTATAATTTCTAGTTGTAAATTTATTTTTGCGTTTTGTTCCTGCATTATTTTCTTGAATTCTTCCAATTTTTTGTCCTTATTTTCCATGAATTTGTCTATTTTTTCCTCATGTTTGTCAGCTTTTTGCCTCAGTTCTTGGAGAATTCTGAGTATTAGAGATTTGAATTCCCTGTCAGGTAGTTCTAGTGCATTTTCTTCCAGAGGGGAGTCTTCTGGTGTTTTATTTTGGACACCTACTGGAATCATCAAGTCCTGTTTTTGTAAATGTTTTGTTATTGTCTGCTGTCTTTGGGGCATTTAGTAGTTATTTTTCTCATTTCTTGATTGTAGATTTGTTTGTTTTGTCCCTTTTTAAAAAAAAAAAAATTTGACTATGTCTGAGCAGGCAGATTGTGTGTTCTTTGTTGTTTGCTCATCTGTGGGCACAATACCTCCCCCCCCTTCTTCATCTGGCAGGGTCAGTCACTCAGATATGGTACGGCAGGGCAGGTCTAGCTGAAAAGGAGTTACTGGGATGGGTTGTTTGTTGCACTTACTACAGCCACCAGAGCGGGTCAGTAATCAGTGCAGGGCAGGTCCCAGTAGGCTGTGCCTTTGCTGCTTGGTGGTGTGATGTCAAGCGCACGGTGCAGGTAGCCAGGATGCAGCGGGGTTCATCATATATTTTTGTCAACTATTTTGTAATAAGGAAGCTATACAATGATATCAGAAAATTATACTATTTCATCAAGTCTCAATAAACTTATGTTTTTGTTTTGAAAATCTAATAATGCATTATTGAGTTTTTATGATACTATGGTAAAAATTTAAAAAAACAAACTCGTTGCCGTCGAGTCGATTCTGACTTATAGTGATCCTATGACAGTCTTTTTTCAAAATATTACAACCCTGGAAACAATTCTGCTCTGTACTATAGGGTCGCTATGATGAAGCTGTGGTACAGTGTGATAAATATAAGGTACGAGCATGGAATTTGAGTGAGACAAATTCAAATCTCAGAATTGTTAGTTACCACTTAAGTGCTCTTAGGCAACATAATTTTTGTCTCTTATTCCCATTTTTCTTATCTGTGAAACAGATAACATGAATACATGTTGTTAGGAGCTGTCGAGTCGTTTCTGACTCATAGAGACCCTAAGTACAGCAGAACTAAATGCTGCCTGGTCCTGTGCCTTCCTCACAATTGCTGCCATACGTGGGCTTCTTGTTACAGCCACTCTGTCAATTCATCTCTTTGAGGGTCTTCCTCTTTTTTGCTGTCCCTCTACTTTACCAAGCATGATATCCTTCTCCAGAGACTGACCCCTCCTGACAGCATGGCCAAAGTATGTGAGATGTAGTCTCGCAATCCTTGCTTTAAAGGAGCATTCTAGTTGTACATCTAAGACAAATTTGTTCATTCTTTTGGCAGTCCATGGTATATTCAATATTCTTTGCCAACATTACAATTCAAAGGCATCAATATTTCTCTGATCTTCCTTATTCATTGTCCAGGTTTCACATGCATATGAGGTGATTTAAAACACTATGGTTTAGCCTTCAAGGTGACATCTTTGCTTTTCAACAGTTTAAAGAGGTCTTTTGCAGCAGTTTGCCCAATGCAAATTTTGATTTCTTGACTGCTGCTTATATGGGTGTTGATTGTGGATCCAAGTAAAATGAAATCCTTGGCAATGTCAATGTTGTCTCCATTTATCATGATGTTGCTTATTGGTCCAGTTGGGAGGATTTTTGTTTTCTTTATGTTGAGGTGTAATCCATACTTAAGGCTGTGGTCTTTGATCTTCATCAGTAAATGCTTCAAGTCCTCTTTACTTTCAGCAAGCAAGGTGGTGTCATCTGCATAACACAGGTTGTTAATGAGTCTTCCTCAGATCTGATCTTGATGCTCAATTCTTCTGCACAGAGTCCAGCTTCTCAGATTATTTGCTCAGTGTACAGATTGTATAGGTATGGTGAAAGGATACAGCCCTGAAGTGTATCTTTCCTGACTTTAAAGCACACAGTATCCCCTTGTTCTGTTCGAACAAGTGCCTCTTGCTCTGTGTACAGGTTCCTTATAAGCACAATTAAGTACTCCAGAATTCCCATTCTTTGCAATGTTACCCATAATTTGTTATAACCCACACAGTTAAAGCCTTTGCATAGTCATTAAAACACAGATAAACATCTTTCTGGTATTCTCTGCCTTCATCCAGGATCCACGTGACATCAGCAATGATATCCCTGGTTCCATGTCCTCTTCTGAATCTGGCTTGAATTTCTGGTAATTGCCTGTCGATGTCTTGCCGCAGCCGCTTTTGAATGATCTTCAACAAAATTTTACTTGAGTGTGATATTAATCAATACATAGTAGATGTTTATCAGGATTAAACAAGATAATGCATGTAAAACCCCTAATTAATTGTTTATTTTATGGGTATTCCAGAAATGGTAATGACTGCTATTGTTATTATTTTTACTATTAAATTAGTATATTTTACTATTGTTATTACAAATTAAAGATACTGTTCAAAGTCCTTGATGTATTTTAATAAACCTCATCAATGATCTTAAACTCTTCCACATTGATTCTTTAAAGTTAGAATATAATAGAAGTTAAAATGTGACAGCATGGATGGTGGTGGGTTCTGCGTTCTATATTTGTTAATTCCATGTTTTATTCTACATATTCTCCATGCATGTATGTATTTATACATGCAATTATCTCATAGGTTTATTTGTTTCTTTGTTTTTATGTGAAAATAACACTTGTGAAGCATTTAGCAAAAAACACGACATATCATTTCTCTTGTTTTTCTCTCCATGGTGGTACATATATATTCCTAACTGAAAACATGGAAATGATGACTGGTTATTGTTAGTCCAGTACTGCGTTCATACAGCACTGTTTTATCAAGTAGGTCAAAAAACAGGAGGCAGGTTTCAGTCCTCTCTTGTGATAATTCAAGATGCAAATGCACAAAATTTCCACAAATGTGTCAAAGTGAGGGCTTGATAATAGCAATGGGAATTTTTCATTCAAGTCATACTCAAATGTTTGTCTGCCAAGGTTTGTGGGCATAATACCTGTGGAGTTTGAATAACTTTTTCTAAAGTGTCTTTTGAAAATATTTTGTGTTCTTTTAAGAGTTTGAATGGCTTACACTGGCATAGAAAATAAAATCAATGGATATATAAATCTGTTGGAGTCTTTGATAGCTTTATTTAGAAAGGTAAATTGGGTGAATTAGGCACCTTAGCTTGCGTGCATGGTGCCTGGGTTATTTTGGGTTTATGTAAAGATAAAAATGGGAAAAAACACAGAGCAGTACATTGAATAAGGAAAATTATTTCAAGTTTGTAAAGACCGAAGTTTGTTAGAAAGAGCAGCTAGGAAATTATATATGCCTAACAGCACAAACACAGACAGTTGTGGCAAAGGGAAGTGCACAGAGACAGCTTTTGCCTAACAGGTACTGCATGCATTGATTGCTATACTTTGTGGGCAAAGACTGATGGAAATAACAAAGCATAGAAAGCCCACCCTGGCAATGTTTTGACATTGCTACTCAGTTTCTTCCTCTGGATCAGTGCACTTAATTCTTCACTCTATTTATGGCTTTGTAAGGGGAATTAGAGAAAAAAATTTTCTCCCTGGTTCCTGGGGTGGAGTGTCATTTTAGACTAGTAAATGAAGCCTTATACTGTTTATACTAATGTGTTATGTTTATTTTCTTTAAATAAGATGGCCAAATGGACAGTTAGAAATGTGAAAACTTATTTTAGCATATGCAGTGAAAATTGAAGGAAATATTAGCAAAAAACTTGAGGATATGAAGTAAAATCCATAATTATTATTATTGCTGTTTTAATCAATGGCTATTATACTAATTATGTATGCATGATTGAGTATATTCATATTCTTCGTAATACATCAAGTTTTCTCTTTAATCTTAGCCTAGATATTGTTAAAGGTTTGCCATAATTTCTTAAATCCACAAATGTCCAAAAAGCTCAGTAAGATAAAATGAATACTAACTTATGAATATTTGCTAATTTCCCCTGTATTGTCTCAGGAAACTCCAAAATTAAATGATTAGAGAGACATTTAACAAAATCTGAGTGTGCTAAATGAATAGCAAAATTTTAAGGGCACAGGTATTTGTATATTGTATTCAAAATGTCACTTAATGCAAATTATAATGGCAATATCAACAGAGAATAACAGTGAAATGCCTCAAAACAGCAAAATGGCTTCAAATTGGAGTTAACCCTATTGTGTCTTTAATAAGCATTGCAATATTCTTTAAAAACTCATACAAAAGCTATCACTAAAAATACTTTCAGTATAAACCTGAAATCAAGAAAACCTGATATTAAAACCAAAGAGTGTGTATATATCTTTTAAAAATTTTTGTTACTCCTGTGAGTTACACATATAAAACAAATATGTTTATGTAGAGGTGGAAGCAGATCTAACATAAATAGCATTTTATATGAATTTTTTTCTAATATTATATTAAAACTTTTCCACTTTTTAACTGGATGTGTCGTTGATTTCAACAACAATTTTCTTAATTAAGATTATATAGCTTTTATGTAGGTCTTTATTTATAGCTATGATTATATTTTTAATGTAGAGTCTTGAAAAACATTTAATGTGTACCTGAATATTTGTTGTTCTTGTTAGGTGCCTTCACGTCAGTTCTGACTCATAGTGACCCTTGTGTAACAGAACAAAACACTGACCAGTACTGTGCCATCCTCACAAATGTTGCTATGTTTGATACCATTGATGCATCCTCTGTGTCAATTCATCTAGTTCAGAGTCTTCCTCTTTTTCTTTGTCTCTACTTTACCGAGCATGATGTCCTTCTACAGGGATTCGTCCTTCCTGATAACATGTCCAAAATATATGAGAAAAAGTTGTATCATCCTCACTTCCAAGGAGCATTCTGGCTGTACATCTTCCAAGACAGATTTGTTCATTTTTCTGGCAGTCCATGATATATTCAATATTTTTTGTTAACACCATAATTCAAAGGCATTGATTCTTCTTTTGTCTTCCTTATTCATTGACCAGCTTTCACATGCATTTGAGGCAATTGAAAATACTATGGTTTAGGTCAGGTACACCTTAGTCCTCAAAGTGACGTTTTTGTTTTTTAACACTTTTAAGAGGTCTTTTGCAGCAGCTTTGCCCAAAGCAATACTTCATCTGATTTCTTGACTGCTGCTTCCACGCATCGCATTGATTGTGGATCCAAGTAAAATGAAATACCTGAATGTAAATAACATTATTATGAATATTTTATCTATAGTACAATTTACAGATTTATATTTTATTTAAAACATCCTAGGGGAATTTGGGATTATTGTGGTGAAGGATATAGCTCTTGAATTCTGGTCAAAAAACAAAGTGCCTAAACGGAAATGCGTATGTAAGAAATTAACTTCCACTTAAATTAAAACAAAACAAAATAATAAAATTGTCAACAATCTAATGACAGTTAGCACTTCACTGTCTGGGAAAAGTTAGATTGGAGAATTCATTTTAGTCATGTAGAATTAAGAGATGTTTTTTCCCTCTGCTCTCTCAAATCCCAGTTTATTTATCCAGCTACAGGGGAGGGAGGGAGAGAAAGAAGGAGGAAGGGAGGGATGGGAGGAAGAAAGAAACAAAGAAGGAAAGAAAAAAGGAAGAAAGGCAGGAATAAAAGAGGAAGAAAAATGCAAAATGCAAAAACTTACTTCCTAAATGATGTTTTAAGTATTAAAATATTAACTGAATTCTGAGGCATTGGATTTCAAAAATGGTTTTCTTCATTTTATTTCTTAAATAATGACTATAACAATATTAACTTGCAATCTAAAAATAGCCCCAAAGCATCCCTTCAAAATTCATTTTAAAGTGCTTAATATAGAACAATAATAATGAATCCCAACAAAAATAGAGTAATTAAAGTTAATAGGCATATGAAAAATGCATAATATCTGCAGATAATTGAGATGAGAATGTTATGCAGAAAAAGTAAAAATACACATTTTACAGTGCTTGAATTGCAAATAAATTTATATTATTTAAAAATGTTTGCCTTCTCTCACCATATCTAGTCATAATAGAACCAAAAATTCTAGCCTGCATATTTAATAAGAAAACATAAGTAAAAGTAAGAAGATTGAAACAGAGGTAAAAATAAATTCCCATTACTCCCCAATAATATGATTCTGAACACAGAATATTTTTTAAATATATAGAAAGTTTAGAAAAACTGATAATTCACAGATGACATAATGACACTATTACATAGTTTATAGTCTCTGCAAGTGAACTGGAACACTTACAAAATCAATGGTATATTGAGAAAACTATTATATTTTATTACCATTAAAATTTAAAACACTTCTATGATCACTTGTCTGTCAGTTTGTGGTACAGTGGTGGCTTACATTTTGCAGTGATGCAGGAAGCTATGCCACCAGAAATTTAAATATCAACAAGGTTACAGGGGGCGGATTATCAAATAGGAAAAGTAAGCACAGTGTTAATGACAATTAGCACTTCACTAGGAAAAGTGATACTGGAGAATTCATTTTAGTCCTGTAGACCTAAGAGATGTTTTTTCCCTCTGCTCTCTCAAATCCCAGTTTATTTATCCACCTACAAGGGAGGAAGGACAGTAAGAGGGAAGGAGGGAGGCATGGAGGGAAGAAAGAAATAAAGAAGGAAAGAAAAAAGAGAGAAAGGCAGGAATAAAAGAAAGAAGAAAACA
The DNA here is from genome assembly GCA_030035585.1 of Dugong dugon. NCBI lineage: Eukaryota > Metazoa > Chordata > Mammalia > Sirenia > Dugongidae > Dugong > Dugong dugon. The sequence goes on along the minus strand of CM057460.1, from coordinate 33,111,257 downwards.
GAACAAACTGGTCACTACAGATTAGTAAGAAAGCACAAGTAAGCCTGTGCTTACCTTGTTTACTGAGTCATCCGCTCCTGTCAGGGAATGTAAGTTTGAAAAGAAGCTTTGATTCTGTTGGAAGGCATTATAGGGTTGGGAAAGAGACAAATGTCAGCAATACCAAGAAGCAGAATCCTTGATGTGGTGAAAAAAATGTGAAATTGTTCCCTACAGATGATCTGGTAGGTAGTAAGCAAGATAAGCACAATGCTTACCTTGTCTATTGGATAATCCTCCCCTGAGGGTCACTCATGGTGGATAGGTTTCAGCAGAGCTTCTGGACTAAGACAGACTGAGAAAAAGTACCTTGATATCTACTTCTGAAAAAACGGGCCAACAAAAATCTTATAGATAGCAGCAGCACATTGTGTGACATAGTGCTGGAACATGAGCCCCTTGGTTGGAAGGCACAGAAAATACGACTGGGAAAGAGCTGCCTCCTCAAAATAAAGTAGACCTTATTGACACTGATGGAGTAAATCCCGTGGGACCCTTATTTGCTAATGTGGCATGACTCAAAAGGAGAAGAAATAGCTGCAAATATTTATTAATAATTAGAACGTGGAATGTACGAATTATGAATCTAGGAAAATAAAATGATGTCAAAAAAGAAACAGAATGCTTGAAGATTGATATTCTAGGTATTAGTGAGCTGAAACGGACTGGTATTAGCCATTTTGAATTGAATAATCATATGATCTACTATGCCAGAAATGATAAATTGAAGAGGAATGGCATCACATTCAAAGTCAAAAAAAAAAAAAAAAAATTTTAAGATCTAACTAAAGTACAGTGTTGTCAGAGATAGGATAATATCCATACTCGTACCAGGAAGACCAGTTAATACGACCATTATTCAAACTTATGCACAAACTACTTATGCCAAAAATGAAGAAATTGAAACTTTTTACCAGTTTCTGCACTCTGAAATTGCTCAAACATGCAATCAAGATGCATTGGTTATTACAGGTGATTGGAATGCAAAAGAGGGAAACAAAGAAAGATCAGTAGTTGGAAAATATGTCCTTGGTGATACAAACTACTCCAGAAATTGCATGATAGAATTTTGCAAAACCAACTACAGATTCATTCGATATAACTTTTTTCAACAACACTAACAGCTACTATACACTTGGATCTCGCTAAACAATACAGGAATCTGACTGGCTACATCTGTGGAAAAAGACTATGGAAAAGCTCAATATCATCAGTCAGAACATGGCCAGCAGCCAACTGTGGAACAGACCATCAATTGCTCATATATAAGTTCAAGATAAAGCTGATGTAAACTAAAACAAGTCCATGAGGGCCAAAGTAGGACCTTCAGTAAATGACACCTGAATATAGAGACCATCTCAAGAATAGATATGATGCACTTAACACTAATGAGTGAAACCAGATAAGTTGTGGAATGACATCAAGGACATCATACATGAGGAAGGTAAAAGGTCATTAAAAAGACAGGAAAGCAAGAAAAGATCAAAATGGATGTCAGAAGAGACTCAGAAACTTGTTCTTGAACATAAGAGTAGCTAAAGCTAAAGGAAGAAATGATGACGTAGAAGACCTCAACAGAAGATGTCAAATAGTGACTTGAGAAGACTAAACAAAGTATTGTAATGAAATGTGAAAAGACCTGGAGTTAAAAAACCAAAAGCAAAGAACACACTTGGCATTTGTAAAGCTGAAAGAAAGGAAGAAAAAAAAAATCAATCTTTGGGTTGCAATAATGAATGTTTCTAAGGGCAAAATATTGAACAATGCAGGAATCATCAAAAGAAAATGGAAAAGATACAGAGTCAGGTACTAACAAGAATTAGTCAACATTCAACTATTTCAGGAGGTAGCATATGATCAAGAACCAGTGGTAATGAAGAAAGAAGTCCAAGCTACACTGAAGGTTTTGACAGAAAAACAAGGCTCCAGGAATTGATGGAATACCAATCGAGATGTTTCAAAAAACAGATGCAGCACTGGAGTTGTTCACTAGTCTATGCCAAGAAATTTGGAAGACAGGTACCTGGTAACCTGACTGGAAGAGATTCATATTTGTGACCATTCCAAAGAAACGTGATCCAACAGAACAGGGAAATAATCGAACAATATCATTAATATCAAACTCAAGTAAAATTTTGCTGAAAATAATTCACAAACGGTTGCAGCAGTACATCAACAGGGAACCGTCAGAAAGTTAAGCTGGATTCAGAAGAGGATGCAGAAGGAGGGCTATCATTGCGGATGTCAAATGGATCTTGGCTGAAAACAGATAACACTAGAAGGAGTTTACCTGTGTTTTATTGAATATGCAAAGGCATTCAACTCTGTTGATCTGTGATCCTAAAAGTTGTGTGTCATCTTGGCTGGGTCATGATTCTCAGTTGTTTGGCATTTATGATGTTATTTTGGCAGTTGTATAATGATATAATCACTTCCACGATGAGATATGATATAATGTGATAACCTACATGATGAGTTCTGCTGTGAGTAGCGAATCAGTTGAAAGGAAGTTTCCTTGGGGTGTGGCCTATATCCAATATACTTTTACTTTCTGACAAGATGCGTGGACTTTTGCTTGCTCTGGATCCTGCAGCTCACTCCTGTTCATCTAACCTCTTGCTCTTGGAACTTGAAGTAGCAGCTTACCTGTCAATCTCGGAATTCGTCACCCTCACACTCCAGAACTGAGTTGGTGAAGATCTGACTCTTTGAAATCTAGGAAGCTGTGGCCCCACCCTTTGAAACCCCAGAGGCCATGGCTCCATGCTTTGAGGCCTCAGAGGTCATGGCCCTACCCTTTGAGACTGAGTCAGCTCTGCTTCCTGTGTTCCTTGCCTCTTCTGCTTCTGCTACCTGGTTCCTTGGCCATTTCGCCCCTTAGGCCTCTAGGGCTAGCCCAGTATCTACCTTGCTTGGCAAGTGTTCAAAAACTCTTTAGCTCTACCTGTAAGTTCCTGGAAGCACCCCATTCTGGCAGTAAACCTCAGCCAGACAGTCAGAAGGCACTTAGCTCTCTTGCCCCATGGGTCAGCAAGCCTAGCTCCACTGATAGGTGCTCAGAGGTATCCTGCTCCACCAGAAAGTCTCCTGTGCAAAGGCACGCAGCTGTCTTGCTCCATATTTTCAACAACTGTCTCCTCAAGGAAATGTAGGCCTTTACTATTAGGTACTTTAAAACTCCTTCAGCCTCTAGCTATTACTCAATTTCAAAACCACTTCATATTTTAGGTATCTGTTAGAGCAAAACACTACTCTTCTGGTATCAAATTCTGTCTTAGTTATCTAGTGCAGCTATAACAGAAATACTACAGGTGGATGGCTTTAACAAACAGAAATTTATTTTCTCACAGCCTAGGAGGCTAGAAGTCCAAATTCAGGGAGCTACCTCCTGGGGAAGGCTTTCTTTGACTGTCAGTTCTGGAGGAAAGTCCTTGTCATCAGTCTTTCCTTGGTCTAGGGGCTTCTCTGTGCAGGGACACCAGGTCCGTAGGATGCGCTCCACTCCCAGTGCTTCTTTCTTGGTGGTATGAGGTCCCAGTCCTCTCTGCTCATTTTTTATCTTTTATATCTCAAAAGAGATTGACTCAAGATACAACCTAATCCTGTAGATTGAGTTCTGCCTCATTAACATAACTGCTTCTAATCCTGTCTCATTAACATCGTAGAGGTTAGGCTTTACAACACATAGGATAATCACATCAGATCACAAAATGGTGGAAAACCACACAAGACAGGGAATCATGGCCGAGCCAAGTTGACATACATTTTGGGGGAACATAATTCAATACATAACAGGATCATAACAAATTGTGGATAACATTGCTAAGAATGGGAATTCCAGAAAACTTGATTGTGCTTATATGGAGCCTGTACATAGACCAAGAGGCAGTCGTTTGAACAGAATAAGGGAATACTGAGTGATTTAAAATCAGGAAAGTTGTATATCGGGGTTGTATCCTTTCATCATACTTATTCCATCTGTATGCTGAGCAACTAATCCAAGAACCTAGACTGTATAAAGAAGAACGGTATATCAGGATTAGAGGAAGACTCTTTAACAACCTTTGATATGCAGATGACACAACCTTGCCTGCTGAAAGTGAATAAGACTTCAAGTACTTACTGATGACCTTCAAAGACCACAGCCTTCAGTATGAATTACACCTCAACATAAAGAAAACAAAAATTCTCACAACTGGACAAATAAGAAATTTAATGATTAATAGAGAAAAGATTGAAGTTGACAAAGATTTCATTGTACTTGGATCCACAATCAACATCCATGGAAACAGCAGTCAAGAAATAAAACTACGTATCTCATTGGGCAAATCTGCTGCAAAAGACCTCTTTAAAGTGATAAAAAGCAAAGATGTCAGTTTGAGGACTAAGGTGTGCCTGACCCGAGCCATGGTATATCCAATCCTCTCATAAGCATGCAAATGCTGGACTACGAATAAGGAAGACCCACAAATAACTGATGCCTTTAAATTATGGTGTTAACTAAGAATATTGACCATACCTTGGACAGCCAGAAGAAAGAACAAATCTGTCTTGGAAGAAGGACAGTCAGAATGCTCCTTAGAAGTGAGGATGGCGAGACTTCATCTCATTTACCTTGGACATATTATTAAGAGGACTAGTCCTTGGAGAAGGACATCACGCTTGGTAAAGTAAGGGGCCAACAATAAAGAGGGAGACCCCCAACTAGATGGATTGACACAGTGGCTACCTAAATGGGCTCAAACATAGCAAAGATTGTGGGGATGGCACAGGACCAGGCAGTGTTTCATCCTGTTTTACATAAGGTTGCTATGAGTTGGAACTGACTCAAAGGCACCTAACAGCAGCAACAACGTAAGAGTTGTATGTAATCACTTTGGTGTTTATTTACAATAATTTATTAACCATGATAATTATATTTTATTTTCCCTTTGTATTTGAGCTATATTTCAGAATAAAATGATTTTGTAAAAGTAAGCAGAATTGGTAGGAGGTAAAGAAGTATAGGCTAGGATTTCTAGAAAATTTGGTATAGATGGAAGGAGACATATACCATCAGAGCTAGATGGGAATGGAGCCAAACTGAATGCTTTCTTTTATTTATGTTTTAACTTTTAAATGTCAGAAGCTTGACGTTTATGTTCTACTATGAAGGAGCCAATGGAAAGGAGACAGATGAAGGTACATGAAACAGATGGGATAGTGGATGAAACAAGTTCCCTAGGAAAGTGAAAGTGATGGGATTTTGAGTACATATGAATAAATTCATCCTAAAGAAGAAAAGGAAGCATCTATTTATCTAGACAATGGTAGCAAGCAAGAATATCTGTAGACTCGGAGTGAAAGCATCACATTTAACTTCAACTGTTAACACACAAGTACAGGCTAGTCAGACTTCATGATACTCCATTATTTTTCATATGACAAATACATGATGTCAAATAATTTTCTTTTTTTTTAGAAGACTGTACAGAACTCAGGAGCCTTGGTGGCACAGTGGTTAAGTTCTTGGCTGCTAACTGAAAAGTCAGCAGTCTGAACCCACAGGTTGCTCCACGGCAGAAAGATGTGGCTCTCTGTTTCTGTACAGATATATATCCTTGGAAACCCTATAGGACAGTTCTACTTTGTCTTATAGGGTATCTATGAGTGGGAATTGACTAGAAGGCAGCAGTTAGTAGTAACAGTAATGCATTAGTCAGACACAAGAGAAATTACCATGAAACAATTATTGAAACATTTTTTTGTTTTGAATTTTCACTAATTACTTGAATTTTAATAATTGTATGATTTACTTGATTTCTTGGACTAAAAAGAAAATTTGGCTGTGGTTGAAGATTTTTCATATATGTATGCATATATATATATAAATTCAGGGAAATATAATACAATTTCTAAAACAAAGATTATAAGACTGAAAAATCATTTTATCTTACAAAAGGGAAATGTTAAAAAGTGTTTCTAAGAAAGAAGAGACTTAATAATGAATCAGCACCTTAAATTTCAGTGGAACAAATATTTGACAATGTTCCTGACACTCGAAATTTTCCATTTCAGCAATCAGAGCAGTGAGGTATTCATTATATCCCATCAACAGTGAGGAAGTAGTTAGGCAGCAGTAGAAGAATAAATGCAAACACATCATCTTGAAACATTGGGTTCTGTAAACAAATATTCCCAAGACACTTAGATATTTATTAGTTGTCAAATTTGTCCTTAGCGTTAATATTTGAATTGTGTCTGATATTGGATGCTTATATACTGGTATTTCTAAATTTTAGTTTGGGGGTAAACAATTGACATTTGTATATATAATAAGTAAAAGAGAAACACTAAATATGCTGTAAATTTAATCCACATAGGTATAATTGAGAAAAACTTACCCTCAGACACATGTTAAAATATTTCTACTTTATTGATAATGGCTCACCATTCTTACTTCTAAGGAGCATTCTGGCTGTACTGCTTCCAAGACAGATTTGTTCCTCTTTCTGGCAGTCCAGGGTATATCCCTTTCATGAAAGAATTAATTTTATTTTTTAATTTTTTTGATACCATGTGTTTTCGTTAATGAAAGACACAATGAATCAATGAGCATTTCTGAAATTTTGTTATAAAATATAGATTTTGATACATATTATGTGGGACACATATGTCCCTCATGACCTTAGGGATAGGATTATGTGGGGCACATATATCACTCCAGAATTTGGGCATAAAATTATGTGGGAATCCATATATCCCTCTAGACTCAAGGGTTAGGGTTAGTGGGACACGTACAGCACCCTGTACTCTGCACAGCCATCTAGATCCCTTGAGAGGTGCATACAATGTATGGTGCCTGAAAAGCGGTAATAGCATGCTTTGGTATGCATATCAGGCGACCGAAAATACCAAGGTTAGGGTCAGGTGCACCTAAGTCCTTAAAGTGATATCTTTGCTTTACAACACTTTAAAGAGGCCTTTTGCAGCAGATTTGCCCAATGCAATATGTTGTTTGATTTCCTGAATGCTGCTTCTATGGCTGTTGATTGTGGATTCAAGTAAAATGAAATCCTTGACAACTACAGTATTTTCTCCATTTATTATGATGTTGCCTATTGGTCCAGTTGTGAGGATTTTTATTTCTTTTTGTTGAGGTGTAATCCATACTGAAGGCCGTAGTCTTTGATCTTCAACAATTCTTCAAGTCCTTCAAGTCCTCTTCACTTTCAGCAAGCAAGTTTGTGTCATCTGCATATTGCAGGTTGTTAATGAGTCTTCCACCAATCCTGATGCCCCATTCTTCTGCATATAGTCCAGCATCTTGGATTATTTGCTCAGCATACAGATTCAAAAAGTATGGTAAAAGAATACAACCCTGATGCACACTCTTCTTGATTTTAAACCATGTAGTATCCCTTAAATCTGTTCCGAGGACTGCCTCTTATTCCATGTACAGGTTCCATAAGAGCACAATTAATTATTCTGGAATTCCCATTCTTTGCAATGTTATCCATAATTTGTTATGACCCACACAGTAGAATGTGTTTGTATAGTCAATAAAACACAGGTAAACATCTTTCTGGTATTCTCTACTTCCAACCAAGATCCGTTTGCCATCAGCAATGATATAACTCTTTCTACTTCCTCTTTTGAATCCGACTTGAATTTTTTGACAGTTCCCTATTGATATACTCCTGCAACCACTTTTGAATGATCTTCAGCAAAATTTTACTTGCCTGTGGTATTAATGATTTTGTTTGATAATTTCCACATTCTGTTGGATCACCTTTCTTTGGAATGGACACAGGTATGGTGTCTTCCAGTAGGTTGGCCAGGTAACTGTCTTCCAAATTTCTTGGCATGAACAAGCGAGCACCTCCCATGCTGCATTCATTTGTTGAAACATCTCAAATGGTATTCCATCAGTTCTTGGATCCCTGTTTTTCACCAATGCCTTCAGTGCAGCTCAGACTTCTTCCCTCAGTAACATTGGTTCTTGATCATATGCTACCTCTTGAAATGGTTCAACATCGACCAATTCTGTTTGGTACAGTGACTCTGTTTATTCCTTTTAACTTCTTTTGATACTTCCTTCCTGTGCTGTTCAATATTTTGCCCACAGATCTTTCAGTATTGCAACTCTAAGCTTGCATTATTTCTTCAGTTCTTTCAACTTGAGAAATACTGAGCATGCTCCTCCCCTTTGGTTTTCTAACTCTAGGTCTATGCACGTTTCATTACTAAACTCCCTAACATTGGGGAGTTTATATTTAATTATTTAATCAGTAAAGACGTATTCACCAATGTACTAAAATCTAAAAAGTATAGGTCAAATCTCTAAGTAGTGAACTCATTTCAGTTGTTAATGCAATGAAGTCAGGCATTAAGGAACCATCTAAATCCTGTTAATATAATCAATGCATGTATGAGAAACAAATTATGAGAGGATTGAACTTGCAGGAACTTGACTGAGTACTTCAGTAAATTGTTTAATTGCTTTACAAGGAAGTTATTATCATCTCTTAGATAAATAGAATCAGAATTCTGAAAAGGTACCCTGACTAAACTGAAAACTGTCCCAAACTAAATTTAAATGACAAAATCTTCCCAGTGCTTTTTTTTTTTTTTCTATATGGTCACCAGCAAGTGAATACTAATGGAAATTATACATGACATATTCCTTACGCACTATAAGGAGTGTTCAAAATTTCAAATAAATCTTTTAATTTTATCCTTCACTATTTGACATGTTAAAAAAGTAACACCTGTGACCACCAATGTACTACTGATAACTCTGTGGATATTTATGTTTAATAAATATTATACTAACCTTTTTTGGTGATGATTCAATTGGGGAGCAAATAATGGTAAAATGTCAACTATTTAAGAAATGCTAGATAGTATTTTAATCTATAATAGGGAAAATTAATATTATTTTTATGGTTAATTGACAACTCAGGGTTATTAGAGCAGTAAATATTTGTGGTTCATCAGTGATATATATGGAAATGTGCATATAATCAAATAAAATTTACTGTATGTTTTGTATTTGTTTAAATTGTTTAGTAATCTTTTAAAATAATTTATAGCCCCAGATTATTTATTCCATAAAATTATGTGTGATAAATGTGCATTAAACTACTTTTAAATCTCCCTTTTATAGATTTTGAATGGCTCAATCATAAGCAATTAGAAGGGTGTAATCAGGTAAAGCCATTGATTATACTTAAGTATGTTATTTAATAGTAACATACATGCCAGAACTACATTCAAAAGGCTTTTTGATCATGATGACTTTCTTACTTATTTTTCTTGTGAATATCAACTTATAAAATGATAGTAATAGTTTGATTAGAAAAGTAACTTAAGTTTTTCTTTTTAGAACATTAGAATTGTTGCTATTTAAATGTCTGTATATATACAGAGCACTGGTGGCACAGTTGTTAACTAAAAGGTCCGCCTTTCAAACCCCCTTGCTGCTTCTCTGGAGAAAGATTTAGTAGTGTGCTTTCATAAAGATCACAGCCTAGGAAACCATATGGGGCTGTTCTGCTCTGTCATACTGCATCACTATGAATCAAAATCCACTCGACAGCTCACAACAACAAGTATATATTGTTTTTGTGAGCTTTCAAGTGGATTTCGATATGTATGTGTGTATATATATATATATATATATATATATATATATATATATATATATACAAAAAATTACACTCAAATACACACAATTATATTATTTAACAGTTCTTTAAAGGGACTTATAAAGGGGCAAATAATTGTACTCTAAGTATGAATGTTATAATTGTCAATGGAATATCCCTATTCAAACCAGTCTCTCCACAATGTCATACTCAATAATGGAATGTTCAGTGTAACCCTGGGTAGGCACCAATACATTGACCTGCTGGATAAAGGAGTCTACACATTAAGTATTTCTGCTAAAAAGGATTCAGTGCAGGTTATAATTGAACTTTAAACAACAAATGATTGAGAATAAATTGTTTTTTAACATTATGAATGATGAGACTTTAAATATATATATATACATATTTTAAATAAACGTATCTCACTATATTTTTAAGGAAATAATATGCTTTTTATCATCATATCCTACATATGTAGCACAATGCTGAGTATTTGGTGAATGATTGACAGACTGAATGATCTATTGATAACTGACAATGGACAGATAGAGTGATAGAAAGCTAGATGGATATATGGATGGATGGTTGGATGGATGAATAATGGAATTATTTTGACTATCAATCTCACCTCATTAAGAAGCGGGAAGTTCAATACTGGACACTGAATTAGCATCTGTCACCTTCTTTGTAAGTGATCCACATAGTGTTCTGTTGATCACACACACTCACGTGCATAAATTCTCAGGATGGATTTCTTTACACATTTATGTTGAACCATTGATGCCAACAGCCCTCTTTAGTAGATCAGTGTCCACATTATCCTTGTTATCATGACAATTTTTAGTTGTTCCCCACCATTATGTGACTATTCATATTTTCTGTTCTTTTCTTGTCAATTTCTCCAAGCTATGGCCATCTTATTTTAGAGGCTGTGTCTATCATTCCCACTTGTTCCTGCTGTTTTCACATCCTACGAACTTTGCTGTGCCATGGTGCTGCAGTTCTTGGTTTAGTAGCTTCTCTTTCCTCTCCTCTCCTGCTCTGATCCTCTACTGCAGTGGCTGGCCTCTGCAATCCAGCTCTTCATTGTCTATGCTTTCTGCTTGGGTACTTTCTGTCTGCAGTTTCTTGTACTCTTTGAATAACTGAATTAAAGCAAACTTATGATTTGGCTGGGAAATAAATTATTTCAAGGAGAAGACACCAAGAAGATATTTACCCAACACAAAGAAGTATCTCATCTCTTTGGTTTTCTCTATTTATTTTCTTTAATAGTCCCATCAAAGCAAATATCTGATGGTGACTGCACTGCCATCTTAGCAGTTTTACATCTGCAGTAGTTCATCTAGTGAAATTAACCCAGGGTTCACATGTGTGTGATTATAAGAACTGCTCCCACCATTCATCCTTCATTGTTCCAGTTTAATCAAAAATGTATGTATCATGTAATAATTTTATTGCTTCATTTATGTAATATAATAAAATGAAAGAATGATACTCCTTTACTTAAAAACCATTAATTCTATGAAATGATATTCCAATCAAGATATATGTCATGGTATTGATAAAAGAAAAATACTTAATTGTATCTTGATGCAAAATGTTAGTTCCTTTTTATTAATGATAACTATATTTATAGAGACATGATTATGTACTAGGCACTGTTCTAAGAAATCATTACATCATTTAATTATTTTATCAGCCATATAAATTTAAAAACATCTTTAGTATTGTCATCATACAGATAGGAAAACTAAACCATAAAGGATTAAATAACTGACCTATGTTCACATAGCTATTAAGAGTGGAGCCAGATTAAGAACTCAGAAAGTCTACCTCCAGAGTCCTCAGTCTTAAGTTTGTTCTAAAAGGAAGTACTCTTGCTTAGAGAAATAAAAAATTAAACATTCTATTTGCCTGGATAACTTTGATGGAGAATGTAAGTACAAGTAGATCAGTCAGAAATCAGAGACGCTTTAAATTACACTGCTTGAATGACAGCCTGGTTTATAATTAGTAGGCAGATGACTTAGAAGCACATGGTAACTCAGTTAAAAAATCTACCACACTTTGTGAACAGAATTTTCAACTTGCCAGGAATGCAGTACATCTATTATGCTGCCACTAAGACGGAGGAGAGTATATCAGTTATTCGGGGAAGGAAAAAGCATTATTTATTTATGTTTTTACAGTGCAAAAGAGGTGATTCATAGAATAGAAGTGATGAGAATTTATCAATATATTTCTTCATTTAAGGTGAACAATGTATTTTATCCTCCCTGGTAGAATAAAGCACGAGAATTAGAATAAACCTAAAAGCTAACAAATTTAGCTTTATGTCCTAAAGCGTGGGTGTATTTAAAAATAGACAATTTGATGATACGTTACTGTAAATACTTTGCTAATTGAAAGAATATTTAAGGTTGAATAATTTTCCTGTTAACATTGAGCAAACTGACGAATAACTGGTGTGTTATAGATATACATCTCTTCATTTTGCATGCTATCACATATGTTGATAAATATGATAAAATCAGCTTTGTTTTATATACCCCACCTGCTCCCTTTTAAATTCTAGACTTGAAACAGTTCAGTTGCTAGAATACAAGGAAAAATGTTTATGATACGTGCAAAAATGATTGCTACTCAGTTAATGAATCTTCAAAGAACTTTCATTCATTTGCAAAATGTAAATTAAGTACCTGCATGTGACATGTAAGGAGACACCAGGTGATGCAAATTGTTAAGTACTCAGCAACTAACCCAGAGTTTGGTGGTTCGAACTCACCCAGAGGCACCTTGGAAGAAAGGCCTGGCAGTCTGATTCCAAAAGGTGAAAACCCTAAGGAGCAGTTTTACTCTGACGCTTAAGCATGGAGTCGCCATGAGTCGAAATCAACTTGACAGCAACTGGTTTATGTGTCATGCGCTGTGTAATGCTTGGAGTTAAGACAATGGACAAGACCCTGAACTTATATTCTCTTATTGGAAGATAATCCACAGTTGTTAAGGGCTTGGCTGCTAACGGAAATGTCAGTGTTTGAACCCACCAGCCACTCTGTAGGAGAAAGATGTGGCAATCTGCTTCCATAAGGATTACAGCCTAAGAATCCCTATGGGGTAGTTCTACTCTGTCCTATAGGCTAGCTATAAATCAGAATTGACTGGACAGCAGCAGGTTTTTCTGTTTCTTTTTTTTTATGGGAAGATATACAATAAGCATAAATAAAAATGGAAGCATAAATAAAACATGGAAACATAAATAATAATCAAAACTTTTGATAGTTATGTATTTTGATCAGACAATTAAATAAAATGATAGGATAACAAGTGTATATGCTACAGAAAGGTCTTTCTAAGGAAATTGTATTTAGAGCTGAGGTGTCCTTGAATCTTGCTGACGTTTTGACTTGTTTTGACAAATCAGATGTAGTGAAATTTATGGAATGCTAGTTCTGGGCCTATGCTTAAGATCCTTGTACTCTTCTGCTCTCTATTGGAATCCTGCCAATATGATGCAGTTGAGCAGTACAGGATAGACTGCTAGAAGGTTAGACACCACATGAAGGGAGCCTCATAGTCTGTGGACCCTATCAAGGCCATCTAGATTAACTGACACAAATGTATGAGACAGCCCAGTATAGACCTGAATTACCTGTCTGAGAATGTCTAGCTTATGCATATCTTTGGCATCAGTAATGAATATTTAATGTTTAAATTACCACATGTGGACGCATGGGTATGCACAGACACACATGCAAACATGTGTGTCTATGTGTTTGCGTATTATATAGTTCTTATTATTTGTAGGCACTATTTCCTGGGGACATTTTGTCTGAAAATAGACACTGGTTTTCTCATAGCCAAGCCATTGGAAGCTGCTATCTGAATAAATGCACCAATTATCTCTACTCTAAATAAACATAATGCATCAAAAACTCAGTGTACCATTGTGTACAGTTTCTCTATAAATCATAATTTCAGAGACCATGTAGCAGAGGAACTAATCATACTAACCATCTTAAATGTGGACTGGGGGATTACCTTTAGAGAGAAGTAATAGTTTAGGCAGAATATGCATAACCTTTACCAAATAATAATTTTATATTATATATCATATATTGTAATGCTATTATGATATATATTATCTAATTTATGTGTGTGCGGGTGTATTCAAGTTCAAGAGAACAACTGAAAAATAAAGCTGTACCCACATAATGCAAGATTTAGAATGGTATTGCTGCATTACCATCTGAGGGTACAGTAATTATTTTACTTTTTTTTGACTTTTAGTAAATGTAATTTTTATATAAATTATATCTCCTTTTTTAGTTTAGTTTTATTTTGTTTTTCAGAATCACACAGTGAAAATTTTAGTATGTATGTAGAGCTTTAGAGTTAAAATCTTCCACTACTGTTTTTAGCACAAAGTTATTATTCATGTTCCCCCTTCATCCCTTTCCCATCTTAATATAAGCTATGCATGAAAATGGTGATAGTCTAGATGTTCTTTTTGTTGTTAGGTGCTGTCAACTCAATTACAACTCATAGCAACCGAATGTGCAACAGAGTGAAGCACTGCCTGGTCCTGCGCCATCCTCACAATCTTTGCTATGCTTGAGTCCATTGTTGCAGGCACACTGTTAAACCATCTCATTGAAGGTCTTCCTCTTTTTCATTCATCCTCTACTTTACCAAGCATAATGTCCTTCTACAGGGACTGGTTCCTCCTGATAATATGTCCAAAGTATTTAAGAAGAAGTATCGCAATCCTCACTTCTAAGGAGCATTCCTTAGATTTGTTTGTTCTTCTGGTAGTCCACGGTATATTCAATATTCTTCACAAACAGCATAATTCAAAGGTATCAATTCTTCTTTGGTCTTCCTTATTCATTGTCCTGCTTTCACATGCATATGAGGCAATTGAAAACACCAAGGCTTGGGCCGGGGTACCTTAGTCCCCAAAGTGACATCTTTGCTTTTTAATACTTTAAAGAGTTCTTTTGCAGCAGATTTGCCCAATGCAATGCGTCATTTGATTTCTTGACTGCTGCTCTCATGGGTGTTTATTGTGGATCCAAGTAAAATGAAATCCTAGTCTATGTATTTTTAATAAATTTCAATGTATAATTTCTGTATAATTATAAAACATCTTTCTGTATAATTTCTGTATATTTATATAATTTCCATATAATTACATGAAATAAACTGTTAATCTTTCTGTATAATTATAATAAGATAAACTAATGCACTGTTGTGGAGGGTCAGCAAGAAAGAGGAAGGCTTTCAAAAAGATGGATTGACACAGTGGCTGCAACAATGCACTCAAGTATAACAATGATCACGAGGATGGCGCAGGACTGAGCAGTGTTTCCTTCTGTTGTACATAGGGTCGCTACCAGCAACACTGCACGGTTACTTTTTTCCCATAAAGGTGTTTATGAAAGTCTGAAAAATGTTCTCAAATAGTTTTTAGTTTTTAAATAGAGCACCAAGATAACAAAACATCCCAACTCTACTTTGGAACAAAAAACAAGAGCCTTAAATCATAGCACTGCTCATTATGAGGTAGGCACTTGGCTGAAAGTTCAGTTACCCACATTTTAATACAGCTCTAACATTAAATATCCAGGAAATGTTAGATTATACAGAATAAGCACTACTTTCTCCTGGCTGTCCATAAAATACTACTGGTTTCAGGCAGGGAAAAAAAAAAAAAAAATAAGTGGCTATTTGCAAGACTTTTTTAGGTCAGTGTGACATACTGCCAATTTAGAATATTAATAAATTCCTTTCTGCAGTTACTTTTTGAAAACTCTTTTATAGTGCTGTGCCAATCAGTTTAAAGGATAAAAATGGCTTATAATCCATGTCTGGTAGATATACATATACATATTTATGTATATATTTGTATATATATATGTGTGTGGGTGGGTTTGTAATATTGACATTTTTAAGTCCCATTTGGATGCTAAATGATGCCCCCTGCCCTGCTTTCAACCCTCAGTTATGTTCGTTGTGTTGTTGTCAGGGGTGGTAGATTAGAATCGGCTTTGAGTCAGAGACCCCATGTATAACAGAACGGAACTTTGCCTGGTTCTGTGACGTCCTCACAATAGTGGGTATGTTTCAGCCCGTTGTTACCGCCACTGTGCCAATCCATCTTGCTGAGGAGCTTCCTCTTTTTCACTGACCCTCTACTTTATCAAGCATGATGTCCTCCTGATAAGGTGTCCAAAGTAAGCAAGATGAAGTTTAGTCATCTTCCCTTCTAAGGAGCATGCCGGGGGTACTTCCTCCAAGATCAACTTGTAGTTCTTCTGGCAGCCCATGGTATATTCAATATTCTTTGCCAACACCGTTATTCAAATCCATCGGTGCTTCTTTGGTTTTCCTTATTCATTGTCCAGCTTTTGCATGCATATGACGAGATAGAAAATAACATGACTTGGGTCGGGTATACCTTACACATGAAAATGACATCTTTGCTTTTTATGATTTTAAAGAGATCTTTTGCAGCAAATTTGCCGAATGCACTACATCCTTTGATTTCTTGACTGCTGTTTCCATGGACATTTATTTTTGATCCAGGTAAAATTAAATCCTTGACAACTTTAATATTTTCTCTGTTTGCCATGAAGTTGCTTATTGGCCAGTTGTGAGAATTTTTATTTTCTTTATTTGGAGGCATAATGCATACCTTTGATAAACATAAACATTACATAGCCTTATTTAAAATTAGGTAAAATTAAAAATAAATACTGTAACAAAAGATGAATGTAATATTTGAACCCAAGTGCTATATTCAAAGTATTCATTTCAAACTAAATATAGGTATGGTCTCTTTGATGTCATAGGTCATAAGACTCTAATATAATCCTTCTAATTTTTTTCTTGCTTATTGGGGTTTTATTCCAATTATCATGTGTATGCTGATGATGACAAATACGTATCCTGAGTTCAGATTTCTCACCTGAGTTCTAATTTTGTTGATCATTCTCCACATTTCTGCATAAAACTGAACCCATCATTTACCTTTCCATACTTGTCCTTACTCTGTTAAGTCTGTATCGTTCTGTGGCAAAACCCATCCCCCTAGTCTCAAAAGACAGAAGTAGTGGACTAACTCTTTCCTCACCCTAATCACACATCTCATATATCTAATTGACTACTTTTGATGACTCAGGAATTCATCCACCTCTCTGGATCTTCACTGCCTCCACGATTCCATATCACCATGATCTGGATGGCCACAGTGGACTTCTGATAAGGTTTCTCACAGTTCTTCATGGCATCTTCTTCCCTGATGCCATATTTATCTTCAAATGGCTTTACTTATCTTTAAGATAAGTTATGACTGTTTTCACACATTTTACTTGGCCATTCATTTTCAGAATCTCATCACCCACCTCTCTTCCTCTGAAGCTCTGTGTTTTTGTTAGATTATTGTTTCAATTTCCTTAGATTTCAGGTCAACTTTCACCTCACAGGCTCTCCACATGTTGTTCTTTCTCCTGTATTTCCTCTCTTGCTGGGGCTAATCTCTGCTCACTTTTACAGGCTCAGCTTAACCACTAAATATTCTGGGGCCCTTTCATAGACCTCCAGATTATTTGAAATACATATTCTGTGTGCTTGTAACATACCTTGTATATCGCACACAGCACTTTTAACTTCATCTCAATGTGTTTTTGAATCCCTGTCTTCCTCATAAAGTAAGCTCCACGAGGGCTGAGAGGGTACTTGTCTCGTTCACAGCAATCTCCTAAGCACTTAGCAGTCTGTAAGTCAAACTTAAGAAAACAACTGAATCATGCATTGCAGTTGTTCTTCCCAGAGTACCTTAAATCCATGAATTTGTTACTCAGAGGTGTAACACTTAGTATGTTCATATACAAACTTACATTTTGACTAAAAGTACTCTCTTTGAGGTTTGGCTTATTTTTATTCTGATTTATTCTGAAAGGTTTCTGGCTTTCTGATGTTTAGTCTGTATTTTGCACATTTGAAAGGTAGGAATAAATTAGAGAATATTTGTCAAATTTCATGTCTGCTTATCAGTACCACTTCAGGTGTTTAAGTGAAAGAGAAGAGAAATATCCATGGGAATAAAATCAGTGAATTCTTCCATTTACTACTTCTAGCAGCAGCGAAATCAGTTATATCTAAGAAGCAAAACAGTATCCTAAGAAAACCTTTTATTCAGGATTATCAGCTAAGTGGTCGATTTTCACTTTCAACAGAATTATATTAACCCATTGTAGATCTGACTTCTTAAAATTACAAAAGACAAAATAATCACTGCTATTTATTAAAGGTTTATTTCAGGAATTTTTTTTTTTTCATTTCAAGTGTCTAACAAAACTATGAAATAGATATTAAATCAATAGATAATAAATCGACAATTGTTTGTTGACCACCTACTATGGGCAGTGTTCTAGATGATGAGTCAATAGCAAAGGACAAATTAGACATAAAAATTCATGTTCTTTTAAAGTTTGCATTTTAACATGGGGAAAAGTAACAATTTTATGAAATCAATTGCATAATTTATTAGAAGGTGATAAGGGCTACGTTGTTAGTTGCTGTTGAGTTGATTCTGACACAGGCAACCTCATGTGTGCAGAGCAGAACTATTGTACTGGGTTTTCAAGGATGTGACCATTTGGAAACATCTCCAGGTCTGTCTTCCAAGGTGCCTGTGGGTGGGTTCAAACTGATAACCTTTCAGCTAATAGTTGAGTGCTTAACCATTTGTGCCACCCAGTGACCCTGGAAGGGCTATAGAGAATGATAATACAAGCAATAGGTTTTTGAGAGTGGCTGCAATCTTAAATAGAGTAGTCAGAATAGTACTCACCGAGAAGAATACAGGTCTTTGAGCAAAGATTTGAAGGGTATAAGGAAACAGGTCATATGCATAAGTGCTTCCTGGCAGAAGAAACAGCAAATGCTAAGATCCTTGCGTGACAGCCAGTCTGGCATGTTCGAGAAGCAGTAAGTACCTCAGTGAACTAGTTACTCATTTGAGAATAGCTTGCATATATCATGACTCTTTATCCCTACATACTTTATCATGCATATTCTTAGAAGAGGCTATTCTCTTACATAACCACAGTGCACTTATCAATGTCAGTAAACTTAACTTGATCAGACATTTTATCTTATCTACTGTCTGTATTCCTGATTTGTCTATGGGACTAGTTAATGTCTACTTTAGTGTCAGATACTGCATTGGGTCATGTCCGTTTAGTCTCCACTAGTTTGGAGTA
The DNA here is from genome assembly GCA_030035585.1 of Dugong dugon. Lineage (NCBI taxonomy): Eukaryota > Metazoa > Chordata > Mammalia > Sirenia > Dugongidae > Dugong > Dugong dugon. The sequence goes on along the minus strand of CM057460.1, from coordinate 33,092,314 downwards.
TTTTCATAGCCTTTGTTTGACTTTTATGAGATTGATATTTTTGAATAATATATTCTTTCACCATCACCTTTTTCACAGAATATCCCTCATTTTTGATTTGTCTGATTCTTCCTCATGATTATATTCAGACTATACATTCCCAACTGGAGTAAGAAGTGACATTACTTCTTTCTTTGCATGTTATTTCTGTACGCACACATTATCCAACTGTCTCTTTTTGTTATGTTAATTTTGATCTTTCAGTCAAGTTGTTGTCCCGTTTCACCATTATGTAGTACCAATATTTTCCTGTGCAACTAATAAGCAATTTGTGGGGATCCACATAATGACCATACAAAGATCCTTCTCCACGTCAAAATTTCTCCTCAGGAATTCAGCATGCATTGTTGATCCTCACTTTGTCCTATCTTTAATACAATGATGGCAAAATAATGAGTTTCCAACTTGAGCGCTTACACCACCTTTACTCTTCAGTACTGGTCTTTTATCCGGAAGAAAGAATCCCCTCTTCTACCCCAGCCTATTAACCTAGCTACTTAATTTAAATATCCTGATTTTTCCCAATAATTTATAAATCATTACTACACTTATTTTGATGTTAAAAAAATTCTATATTTGGCCAATGTGGGAGCCCCAGTTGTATGGTGGTTAAGACCTCAGCTGCAAACCAACAAGTTAGCAGTTCAAATCCACCAGCCACAACTTGGAAATCCTATCTATGTACAACAGAACCAAACAATGCCTGGTTCTTTATCAACCTCACAATCACTGTTATACTTGAGCCCATTGGTGCAGTCACTGTGTCAATCCATCTCTTTGAGGGTCTTCCTCTTTTTCACTGACCCTCTACTTTACCAAGCATGACATCCTTCTCCAGGGACTGTTCCCTCCTGATAGCATGTTCAAAGTATGTGAGATGTAGGCTCGCCATTCTTGCTTCTAAGGAGCATTTTGGCTATACATCTTCCAGCACATATTTGTTCTTTCTTTTGGCAGTCCATGGTATATTCCATATTCTTTTCCAACACCATAACTCTAAGGCATTAATTCTTTGGTCTTCCTTATTCATTGTCCAGCTTTCACTTGCATATGAGGTGATTGAAAACACCGTGGCTTGGGTCAGGCACACCTTCGTTTTCAAGGTGACATCTTTGCTTTTCAACATTCTAATAGGTCTTTTGCAGCAGATTTGCCCAATGGAGTGCATTCTTTAATTTCCTGACTGCTGCTTCCATGGGCATTGACGAAGGATCCTATCAAATGAAATCCTTGACAAGTTCAATCTTTTCTCCATTTACAATGATACTGCTTATTGGTTTAGTTGTGAGGATTTTTTTTTTTTTTTAATATATATTTTATTGTACTTCAGGTGAAAGCTTACAGAGCAAATAGTTTCTCATGAAATAGTAGTACACATGTTGTTTTTTGACATTGGTTAACAACCCCACAACGTATTAAGCCTCTAAATTCTCAACCTTTTTTTTTGATGAAAATTACAGATGGCCAAAGATACACCGTTTCAAAAATTTCTACATTCACAGTTCAGTGACATTGACTACGCTCTTCCAACTGTGCTGTTATTCTCACTTAAGATGAAGGCTTACAGAAAAAATAGTTTTTCATTTAACAATTACTACACATGTTGCCCTATGACAATGGTTAACAATCTCACAGCACATCAAGAATATCCTTACTCCACCTTGTATTCCCTATCACCAGGGGGCTTCCTTGTCCCCTTCTGTCTTCTGGACCTTGTCAGTGGACTATTGTATCTCTTTAGTCTCATTTGTTTATTTATTTATTTATTTATTTTTATTTTATTTAAACACCATTTCAAAACTTTTTACTTACACATTTAAGTGATATTGACTATGCTCTTCCAATTGTGCTGCCATTCTCGCCCAAGATGAAGGCTTACAGGACAAAACAGCCTCCCATTTAATAGTTACTACAAATGTTGCCCTATAGCAGTGGTCAACAATCTCACAATACATCGACAGTGTCCTTATTCAATATGTGTTCCTTATCATCAGTTTCCTACTCTCCCTCTGCCTTCTGGCCCTTGTCACCGGACTCCTGTACATCGTTAGTCCCATTTAGTTTTACTGGGGTGTCCATTCCCAGGCTTAACATCGAACCTTGAAGGTAACTTCCCCTCTGAGCTGAAAGGGTGTCTGGGGGCCACACTCTCGAGGTTTCTCTAGTATTCTTTAGGCCAGTATATCTGGTCTTCTTTTTTTTTTTTTTTTTTTTTTTGGGAGTTAAAATTATACTCTACATCCTACTCCAGCTCTGCCCAGAACCCTCTGTTGTGATCCTGGTCAGAGGAGTCATTGGTGGTAGCCGGGCACCATCCAGCTGTACTGGGCTCAGTCCCGTGGAGGCCTTGGTAGCTGTGGACCATTAGTCCTTCGGACTAATCTTTTCCTTGTATCCTGTTCTCTTCGTTCTCCCTTGTTCCCGAAGGGATGAGATCAGTGGAGTATCTTAGATGGCCGCTCATAGGCTTTTAAGACCCCAGACACTACTCACCAAGGTAGAATGTAGAGCATTATCTTTATAAGTAGTGTCATGCCAATTGAGCTAGATGTTCCCCGAGATCATGGTCCCCAGAGCCCTCCGTCCAACAACTCAGTCCCTCGGGGGGTTTGGATGTGTCTATAGGGCCTTGGTTGTGAGGATTTTTGTTTCCTTTAAGTTGAAGTGTAATCCATACTGAAGGCTCAGGTCTTTGATCTTTATCAGTAAGTGTTTCATGTCCTCTTCACTTTCAGCAAGCAAGGTTGTGCCATCTTCTTAACGCAGGTTGTTAATAAGTCTTTCTCTAATCCTGATGCCATGTTTTCCCTCATATAATTCAGTTTCTTGGATAATTTGCTCAGCGTACAGATTTAATAAGTATGGTGAAAGGACACGACCCTGATGCACACTTTTCCTGACTTTAAATGACACGGTATCCCCTTGATCAGTTCGAACAAGTTCCTCTTGATCTATGTACAGGTTCCTTATAAGTACAATTAAGTACTCTGGAGTTCCCATTCTTCTCAATGTTATCCATAATTTGTTATTAGCCACACAGTCGAATGCCTTTGCATAGTCAATAAAACACATTAAACATCTTTCTGGTACTTCCCCCACACGTCTGTCAGTTTGTCATGCTGTGGGGGCTTGAAAGTTGCTATGATGCTGGAAGCTATGCCCCCAGTATTCAAATATCAACAGGGTCACCCATGGTGGACAGGTTTCAAATGAGCTTCCAGACTAAGACAGACTAAGAAGAAGGACCTGGCGGTCTACTTATGAAAAGAATTAGCCAGTGAAAACATTATGAGTAGCAGCAGAAGATTTTCTGATATAGTGAGGGAAGATGAGCCCCTCGGGTTGGAAGGCACTCAAAACACGACTCCTCAAAGTAGAGCTGACCTTAATGACGTGGATGGAATCAAGCTTTTGGGACCTTCATTTGTTGATGTGGCACAACTCACAATGAGAAGAAACAGTTAAAAAATCCATTAATAATCGGAAAGTGGAATGTATGAAGTATGAATCTAGAAAATTGGAAATTATCAAAAATGAAATGGAATGCAAAAACAACAATATTCTAGGCATTACTGTGCTGAAATGGACTGGTATTGGCCATTTTGAATTGGATAATCATACGGTCTACTATGCTGGGAATGACAGCTTAAAGAGGAATGGAGTTGCATTCATCAAAAAGAACATTTAAACATCTATCATTTAAAGTACGTCGCTGTCAGTGAGCACACACTACAGGGGAAGTCAGCACAACTGGACTAAACCAAAGCTAAGAAGTTTTCTGAATACAATCAAACACTTTGAGGGACAGAGTCGCAGGGGTAGGGGTCTGGGAACCATGCTTTCAGGGGACATCTAAGTCAATTGGCATAACAAAGCTTATTAAGAAAATATTCTGCATCCTACTTTGGTGAGTGGCATCTGAGGTCTTAAAAGCTTGCAAGCGGCCATCTAAGATGCATCGATTGGTCCAGCCACCTGGAGTAAAGGAGAATGAAGAACATCAAAGACACAAGGAAAGTATTAGCCCAAGAGACAGAAAGGGCCACATAAACCAGAGATTTCATCAGCCTGAGACCAGAAGAACTAGTTGGTGCCCAGCTACCACCATGGAGCAGGAGAAAGGTGGGGTGCAGAACTCAAATTCTAGTAAGAAGACCAGACTTAATGGTCTGACTGAGACTGGAGAAACACTGGAAAGCATAACCCCTAGATTCTCTATCAGCCCAGAACTAAAACAATTTCCGAGGCCAACTCTTCAGACAAGGATTGGACTGAACTGTGGGACATAAAGCGATACTCGTGAGGAGCGTGCCTCTTAGCTAAAGTAGATACAAAAGACTAAACGGGCAGCTTCTGTCCAGAGGTGAGATGGGAAAGCAGAGAGGGTTAGAAGCTGGTTGAATGGACATGGGGAATCAGAGGTGGAAAGGAGGAGTGTGCTGTCACAGTATGAGGAGAACAATGAGGGTCGCATAACAATGTATGTATAAATTTTTGTATGGGAGAAAATAAAAATAAATATAAAAAAATAAAGTACAACGCTGTCAGTGATAGAATAATATCCATACGCCTACAAGTAGACCAGTTAATAATATTATTATTCAAATTCACACACCAACCACTAACACATTAGGGAACACACTTGTCTTGCTTATATAAGTCTATGGTGAGTTAGATGTGTATTAGTCTCAGGATTAATGGGACTAAAAGAATATACTGGAACCAGCCTCTAACTCAGAAAAATTAGTGAAGAAACTCAAACCCCAAGTTCATAATGCTATTATTACTACTCACAGAGTACTTACTGCCTTTTGTAAATGAACTCATACAGAATGTTCACTTTTGTAATCTGAATTTTTTGCTCAGTATTATTTTTGAGATGCATGCATTCTCTTCCATGTAGCTCTGTTTGATTAGTTTATTATTGATATAAAGTTTTCTAATGTATAAATATACTGCAATTTGCTTACACATGTATATTTAAGGTGAATATTGTCCAACTTTTAGCTATAGAAAATAATGATGCTAAACCAATCTTATATAGGTGATTTGAATCAAATGTATTTGCATGTCTGTTTTTCACGTATCAGCATAGACAGAGATATTTTAAGTAAATATTAATAAATGAAATCCAGTAATACTTACAAAGGAAAATATATTATGATGTAATTGGATTTATTCTAGGAATACAACATTAGTTTGAAAATGTAACATTTAATTAATATAATTTACCACTTTTTTTAAGTATGTGTTCTTCTGAAAAATGCAGGAAAAAAACATTTGATAAAAGTCAACACCTTCTTAGGTGAAAAAGTCTTAGTAAAGTAAGAAGTGAAGGGAACTCCATTAATGTGATATTAATATATCAAACTTGATAGTAAAACAGAAAAAGCTTCTCTTTGAGGGAATAAAAATAGACACCTTTCTATCACCAAGTCTATTAAACATTGAACTGGAATTCCTAGCCAGTGATAAAGTAAGAAAAATAAACAGATGTTATAAATATTGAAAAGGAATCAATAATATCACCATTATTTACAAGTATACTTGTATATGTCGAAAACCTAAAAGACTCCACAAATAAACTGTTAGGATTAATAAGTGAGTTTAGCATTTTTTGTTTTGAAAAATCAACCATCTTTACAGTTAAAATCACAGCATGCAGGTCTGGCTAGTAAGCACAGTAAAAGCAAAAGATCATTATTTTTTTCTATAGATCCACTTCTAAAAAGTCATTACACACAGGCTCTGTCTCTTTTTTTTTTTTTTAAGCCCTAAGTAGGACTTAAGTAACCTTCCTTTTTATCTATAATCTAATATTTACCAAGGGTAAAATGTTCCAGTTTAGTTATAATTAAGTTTGACCAGAAAGGATGAAAAACAAAAAAAAAAAAAAACTACGAGAATCAAGTGTTGTTCAGGGAATACCTGATAGAAATCGGAGCCACAATTTTAACCATACAAATCATTTTGTTAAAGGAAGCTATGGTTCACATCAGCAAAAGCCTAAAGCCACCCAACCAGCCAGTGCAGAAACTTTGATTCGGTTTTCAGTTCTGCCAACATGTTCTCTTACTTATTTTCTTACTTATTTGACCATTTTCCTGCATATTTATCATCATTCTGGGCTTTTGGATGGTGATTTTGTTTTTATTCCCTTAAAACCTCCCTAAATTGAGAACCAATTAAGGTGACATAAAAATTAGTTGACCAGTGAGTAAAATACCAAGTTATCTACTGTTAGACTTGTATTGGAAAATGCAGCTGGATGGCAGCCAAAGAGGCTTCTCATACTCTCCCCGCTGCATTGAAGTTTCCCACCTAGATGCCAGATCAGACACATATCACTGCCACAAGCCTAGCCTAGTGAGCAAACCACATGGACTAGCTAAGAGTGACTATTTGGCGAGGGTAGTTTTATAAGATAAGGAAAAAGTAGCTATGTAAAACATGTTAAATTTCTTTTCTCAGATTCAATAATCTTGCAACCTACTTCTGGCTCCTTAAAGAAGAGTGAGAGAGGGAGTAGATAGAGGCCAGAAATATCCCTTCTACATAATTCTTTCTTGGGGAGAATGGTGGAAATTCTCTACACCTATGGAATTGTGAGAAATAAAGAATAAAGCTTGTCCTGTTAATCATTTACATGCACTAAAATACATTTTCTTTGTATGCTTTTTTGATTGTATCATTATTTACGGTGTATTTTCATGAATGGACTTTTTATATTTATCAGTATTATCTACTTCAGGTAAGTTTTTTGTGGGGGATTTGATTAAGGAATCCATCATAACCTTAAGTTATCAGGTGTTCTGCTATAATTCCTTCTAAAGTGTGTTCATTTTTTATGATTATGTGTCTAATGTACATACAGTTTATGTGCATATAAGTCTGAATACAAAGCTATATTAATTTTAATTTAATTTAATTTTTTATTACATATAACTGTGTACGTCTTATAACTCACCCCTACCTGTTGTATCTTATCTTTCCTTGTTACACTGCTAGACACATTTCCAAGTCTGGCATCGAGGAGGGTCCTAGTAATTAGTTTTCACAAGTGGAATCTGAGTAAAAGGGATATGTGTAAACTCTAGGACTAGAAAGCTAAGAGCAAATGTTTCTTGTTGATTCTCCTGTTATCTATGTATACAGGCAAAAATAGAGGTTAGACACGGAACTCTGGCCTGATAAATGGCAGAGCCAGAGCATGGAAGGAGCCTGGGTCTCAGGGTAGCTGTATAACCACAATCCATCCCCCAACCCAAACAATGTCAATACATGTAAAATTGAGACATGAGTGAGAAATGAGCCTTTATTACATGAAAACATTGAGATTAGGGGATTTTTTTTTTCTGGATTTATTTTATTTGTTAATATAGAAGTAAGTATCTTGTAGTGTAATTAACTTCTACAGTAACAAAAACCTAAAACACATGGCTTTTACTTAGAGATTGTGTAGGCAGTGGTGATGTAGGTGATGTCAGAGGCTGGAAAGATAGTGCTCCAGGTAATACAGGGGCAAATTATTTGTTGAACTGTTAGCTTTATTTGGGAGCCAGTATATTTTCTTCTGGAGTTGGTGACAGGAGGAGAATTGATAGGAAGAATCATTCTATTAATGCATTGGGTACAACTGACTGTCTTTAATAAGGTATTTTAATAATGAATTAACTCAGGAAAGAGTGGACTAGATTATAATCAGAAATGAAATTTTATAGAAAGAGATCATAAACAGTTAGTTGAAACAAAGGAACACCTAGAAACTTTTCTAACTAAATCAGTATAAGATTTTAAAATGCTTTAGGTATCAAAGGCTCAGTAAAGATCCCACTGAACAAAGCAACTCAAACTCTAGGAAAGAGTCAGACTAAGGAGGTGTATTTAATACCTTATGGCATGATAGACTCAAGTTGTTTATCATTAAGTTACCAGAGGAAGGCCTGAGATCATGGAAGCAAATAAATAAAGTTGATTTTACAATTGTATGTCCAAAAGAAATTTGGGTAGAGCTCAGGGAGATAATTACAAAAAAAAAAAAAAAAAAAAATTCTGAAATGAAAAAATCTGGAAACCTTATCTAAGTGCTATTTGTACTGTCCTTAAGGTTTGAAACATTTGAGGATATAAATAGGTATCAACGTCTACTTGGTTCAAGAAGCACATATTCTTCAATAAAGGAAGTCCCTGAGTTACAAATGTCCAACTTACACACAACCTGTAGTTATGAACTAACCCCCATAAAGCCTATTATATTAAAATATTTGAGGTACTTACAATGGTTTGTAATAACAAACATGCAGTACTTTGCGACCCGCATCAGAATATTATTATTATAATCATTACTGTATTATTACATCAAAGATGTTTTAGTGTTCCTGGAAGTGTTTCTTTAATGTCTTCTACGCATAGAAAGATATAAACGCATTGCTGTTGAGTCGATTCTGACTCATACAGACCCTATAGGACAGAGTAGAATTGCCTCATAGGGTTTCCAAGGAGTGATTGGTGGATTTGAACCATGGACCTTTTGGTTAGCAGCCAAGCTCTTAACCACTGGGTCACCAGGACTCCATAGAAAAATAGACTATATACTATATACTATGATAACATTTAACAAACTGATGCTAGATAAGAACCTTATCTAAGTGTTCCAACTTACATACCACTTTGACTTAAAGACAGACTTAGGAATAGAACTCATCTGTAATGTGGGTATGGTCTTACTCACTTTAGTTGTAGCCAAAGGGAATCTTGAATAAAAAACACCTAGCAAGTGGAGTCAGGAGACATAGAGAAAGAATTCCTTCAAGAAAAGAGAGTCACAACCTGTTAATAAAATATGGTACATTCCCAAAATAACAGAATTTCAAATGTCTGTCTAACATTATTTTAGAATTGCTACTGCCATCAAAGACCTGGAGTTAGAAAACCAAAAGGGAAGAGCATGCTCGGCATTTCTCAAACTGAAAGAACTGAAGAAAAATTTCAAGCCTCAAGTTGCAATATTGAAAAATTCTATGGGAAAAATACTTAACAACCCAGGAAGCATCAAAAGAAGATGGAAGGAATACACAGAGTCATTGTACCAAAAAAGAATTGGTTGATGATGGTACTGAAGGAAGAAGTCGAAGCTACACTGAAAAGGCTCAAGGAATTGACGGAATACAAACTGAGATGTTTCAACAAAGGGATGCAGCTCTGGAAGTGCTCACTCTACTATGCCAATGAATTTAGAAGACAGCTACCGGGCCAACCAACAGGAAATGACCCATATCTATGCCTATTCCCAAGAAAGGTGATACAATTGAATGAGGAAATTATCAAACAATGTCATTAATATCACATGCAAATACAATTTTGCTGAAGATCATTCAAAAGTGGCTGCAGCAATAAATACATCTACAGGGAACTGCTAGAAATTCAAGCCAGATTCAGAAGAGGACATGGAACCAGGGATATCATTACTGATGTCAGATGGATCCCAGCTGAAAGCAGAGAATACCAGGAAGATGTTTACCTGTGTTTTATTGACTATGCAAAGGTATTCGACTGTGTGGATCATAACAAACTATGGATAACATTGTGAAGAACAGGAATTCCAGAATATTTAATTGTACTCATGAGGAACCTGTATGTAGATCAAGAAGTAGTCATTCAAACAGAACCACAGGATACTGTGAGGTTTACAGTCAGGAAAAGTGTGTGTCACGGTTGTATCGTTTTACCACACTTATTCAATCTCTGTGCTGAGCAATAAACAGAGAAGCTGGACTATGTGAAGAAGAGCAGAATATCAGGATTAGAGGAAGACTCATCACAAACCTGTGTTACATACATGACACGACTTTGCTTGCTGAAAGTGAAGAGGACTTGAAGCAGTTACTGATGAAGGTCAAAACAACAGCTTTCAGTATGGATCACACCTCAACATAAAGAAAACAAAAATCCTCACAACTGGACCAATAAGCAACATTATGATAAATGGAGAAAAGATTGAATTTGCAAGGATTTCATTTTCCTTGGATACACAATCAACACCCATGGAAGCAGCAGTCAAGAAATCAAATGATGTATTGCACTGGGCAATCGGCTGCAGAAGACCTCTTTAAAGCATTGAAAAGCAAAGACATCACCTTGAAGACTAAGGTGTACCTGACCCAAGCCATGGAGTTTTCAATTGCTTCATATGCATGGAAATCTGGACAAAAATAAGGAAGATCAAGAAGAATTGACACCTTGGAGTTATGATATTGGCAAAGAATATCGACTATACCATGGATTGCCAGAAGAACAAACAAGTCTGTCTTGGAAGAAGTGCAGCTGGATTTCTCCTTGGAAGAAAGGATGGCAAGACTTCATCCAACATACTTTGGACATGTTATCAGGAGAGGCCCTCCCTGGAGACGGACACCATTCTTGGTAAGGTAGAGGGGCAGTGAAAAAGAGGAAGACCTTCAACGAGTTGGATTGACACAGGGGATGCTACCATGGGCTGAAACATAGCAATGATTGTGAGGATGATGTGGGATTGGTCAGTGTTTCACTGTATTGCACATAGGGCCTCCATGAGTTGGGATCCACTCTAGGTTACCTAACCAAAACAACATTTATCTTCTTATGAGTTGTAACAGCTCTTTATAATTTCTAAACATGGTTTCCTTTCTTATACAATTAGACATAGAATACACATACACAATTTCAACCTCTATGTTTAAGTAATACCTTCAAGTAATTCAATCATAGAAAAGAGACTTAATTTACTATCAGTCCCTTAAAAAAAAAGAAACAAAAAAATAAAAAACTCCAGTTCTTTTGTTACCCATTTTCATGTAGTATCATTTCTGTCAATTATCAAACTTCCATATATGCTAAATTATTTTTAGGTCTCTTTTTTTTTTTTTTTTTTTTTAGTCTGTAACTGCATCGATGTCCTACTTTCATAGTTACTATAATTTAAAAACGGTGAACTAAAAGTAATAGCTAACAAGCTATTGTTTTATATGGCTTACATATATAGCTCAATGCCTTTTTTTATCCATCTAACAAATGAACAAACTGAGGCAGATAGACTTAAAATAATTTATTCATGTTTCTGTAGGTAATAACTGGAAAGATCACAATTCTAATCATGGCAGTCTATACTGAGATATGAGATATCAGAATCTTAACTAAAACATTCTATTACCTCCGTAATATTTCTTGATATCTGGGAGAACAAATTTTCTAATCAGAGACTTTGACCAAATTGTCTTAAAAGTCCTTGATTATTTGTTCTTCCTAATAAATTCTAGAAACACAATGCTAGGTTCATGAAAGAAACTAATAAAGATTTTATTTGAAATTGCTTGGTGTATTTATATGAAGCTGGAGAAATTACCTTACTCATGCATGGATAAGGCATATCCTCCAATTATTCAAGCCTTCTTTTATGTTTGAATAGGTTGTTTTATAGTCTTAGCTATAGTGGCCTTACACACATTTTGTTAGGATCATTCTTGGAAATCTTATATTCTTTTGTTGTAATGTTATATTATATTATTCATTTTTATTTTACTGATTTATTTAAATTAGTATACAGAAAATTTTTAACATTGATCTTGTATTCAAACATTTTTTTCAGAACTCATTTCTTCTGTTATTTTGATGGTTGCCTTTATTTTGTGAATAGACATGCACAATTTCAGCCTCTATCTTCAAGTAACGTCATTGTTGTTGTTGTTGTGTGCTGTCGAGTTGGTTCTGGCTCATAACAACCGTACGTACAACAGAAGGAAACACTGTCGGATCCTGCGCCATCTTCACAATCATTATCATTGTTATGCTTGAGCCCATTGTTGCAACCACTGTGTCAATTCATCTCATTGAGGGTCTTCCTCTTTTTCAATGACCCTCTACTTTACCAAGCTTAATGTCCTCCTCCAGAGACTGGTCCCTCCTGATAATATGTACAAAGTATATGAGATGTAGTCTCTCCATCCTTGCTTCTAAGGAGCATTCTGGTTGTATTTCTTCCCAGATAGATTTATTCATTCTTTTGGCAGTCTATGCATATTCAATATTCTTCACCAACACCACTATTCAAAGGCATCAATTCTTCTTCGATCTTCCTTATTCATTGTCCAACTTTCACATCCATATGATGCAATTGAAAATACCATGTCTTGGGTCAGGTACACCTTAGTCTTCAAAGGGTTATCTTTGCTTTTTAACACTTTAAAGCGGTCTTTTGCAGCGCATTTGCCCAATGCAATGCTTCTTTTGATTTCTTGACTGCTGCTTTCATGGATGTTAATTGTGGATCTGATTAAAATGTAATCCTTGACAATATTAATCCTTTCTCCATTTATCATGATATTGTTTATTGGTCCAGTTATGAGAATTTTTGTTTTGTTTATGTTGAGGTATAATCCATAATGAGGGCTGTGGTCTTTGATCTTCATCAGTAAGTGCTTCAAGTCCTCTTCACTTTTGACAAGCTAGGTTGTGTCATCTGTATATCATAGGTTGTAAATAAGTCTTCCTCCAATCCTAATGCTGCATTCTTTTTCATATAGTCTAGCTTCAAGGATTATTTGCTCAGCATACATATTGATTAAGTATGGTGAAAGGATACAACCCTGACACACACCTTTCCTGACTTTAAATGATATAGTATCTCCTTGTTCTGTTCGAACAAGTGCCTCATGATCTATATACATGTTCCTCATGAGCACAATTAAGTGTTCTGGAATTCCCATTCTTCACAATGTTATCCATAATTTGTTATGATCCACACACTCAAATGCTTTGCATAGTCAGTAAAACACAGGTAAACATCTTCCCGGTATTCTCAGCTTTCAGCCAGGATCCATCTGACATCAGCAATGATATCCCTGGCTCCACGTCCTCATCTAATCTGGCTTGAATTTCTGTCAGTTCCTGTCAAATGTATTGCTGCAACTGTTTTTGAATGATCTTCAGCAAAATTTACTTGCTTGTGATATTAATGGTATTGTTCCATAATTTCTGCATTCAATTGGATTACTTTTCTTGGAAATAGGCATAAATAATAATCTTTCCAGTTCTTTGGTCAGGTAACTGTCTTCCAAATTTCTTGGCATAGACTAGTGATCACTTCTTCTGTGGGTGACCCTACTGGTATTTGAATACAGGTGGCATAGCTTCCAGCATCACAACAACACACAAACCCCCACAGTATGACATACTAACAGATGCATGGGGATCTTCAAGTAATACCTTGAAGTACTCCCATGACAGAAAAAAGACTAATTTCACAACAGTCCCTAATTGGACTTAGGTTTTTAGTATTATCTCCTTATTTATTTACTTTTTAATGTTCTTTTTGAGATCACGTATGTATTTTTCTATCTTTCTGCTATATTTTAATGCTATGGTTGTGTATGAAAGATACAATCAGAAATTCCCCTTGTCAGAATTTGGTGGCCTCCTTTCTTCTCCTATATATATAATACCACTTTGCTTATAATTACCTTTGCATCAGTTGCTATTACTACTTAGAAACAAAACTTGCTTCACCACTTATCTAATTCCTATTAAGGATTTACTAATGTGTTTTAGTTTCAAGATACCAGAGTGCTAACTTTTTTTTTGTCTGTTTTGTTTTTTAGTTTCACTATTGCTATTTCGTGCATGAAAGGCAAATGAACAAGCAGCACATTTATCAGGATTGATGAAGCCATGTCTATCAAAGAACGCTCAAGGACACAGGGGCAGTATCAGGCGTACATGTCCTCCCTTGTCATTTGCATACTAAAGCAGTGCAAGGTCTGGACTAGGAGAGATATACGCCAACACTTGTGTCGTGGAGATGCTCAGTTACAAAACATGTTAGAGGATAGAATACATTTAACGATTGGTTATCTTGATTTGTGTATTTAAATATTTGTATATATATTTTATGGAGACTTCCGTTTGTTTTCTTGTCCCAAGTCTCTCAATTCTAAGTCACAATGTTCATGAAATCAGCGTCAGGATATAATTGTGTTATTACTGTGCAGAACTTTGGCTCCGGCCCTAATCTCTCATATAGTCACTATCAGTTCAAGATACGGGGGAGGGAGTTTCTACTCTGCTTTATTAAGAGGCTTTGGTACAAGTCCTACAGTACAGCTGTATGACATGAAAATGTGGCAGGATTCTCAACATCAGCAATTGTCATCCAGGAAGCATCTGCACTTCCTCTGGATTGATTTTTGGGGAGATGGGGATTAGGAGAAGCATCTAAACTTCATGTTTGCCCAGGTTGATTACCTTTAGCCCTAAAGCACTGACAGTTTTCATAGAATTTTGCAACAATCCATCTCTCTCTCAGGCCAGATGGCAAGAATCAAGGTAAATTCTGAACAATTGAACACTTCCCCTCTCAGTTTTAAAGTAAAAAAGAGTCAGGTGAGGGTAAAAAAGAATACTCTCAGATAACAGTTCTTTTCATGACTGTATCGTCTCTATGCTAATGTAATCACATAAGATTGCAACTAAAGTAACCCAAATTAAAAAATATTAACATATCACAAAGCTTACATTCAAGCAATATAGGAGACAAGAAACACAGAAATATATATTATATATTAAAATCTATATAATATAAATATCTTTCTAAAAAGTACTCATGAAAATAAGAGAATTCACCAGTGCCAAAAAACAAAATGAGCTGTAAATCAGAGTGTTAATCTCTCGACTGGTCTTTTGAAGAGGCCTTTCAGTTATTTTGGGGCCGTTCTATCTAAGTCCACAAGTTAAAAAGGCAATGGGTACAGAACATGATACTAAATGCGATAAGAATCCAAAAATAAAGTAATAATCAAAACCTTGTAGCATTGCCCTTAGATTTAAAAGAGGTGTCCCTAACTGGACTCTGTACTTAAGATCAGAGCTTGCACCAGAATATAAAACATAGCTTTACTCATAATTTTTCATTTTGTTTTTGTTGTTGTTATGACATGTCATCAAGTTGTCTCCCACTCATAGCGACCTGTGTTCAAGCAGTCCAAGGGTTACGCATATTTGACTTACATATGACCTATAGTTACGAACCAACCTCCATAAACTATTTTATTAAAAATTCTAGGTAAATACAATGGTTCGTAATAACAAACAACCGCTACTTAGTGATGCACATCAAAACGTTATTATTATTATCATTATTACTGTATTATTGTGGTAAACATGTTTTAGTTTATCTGGAAATTTTTTTAATGCATAGAAGGGTACGCTGTATACTGTATACTAAAACAAACTTTTGACTAACTGACATTAGATAAGAACACTACCTAAGTGTTCTGACTTACATACAAATTTTACTTAAAGACAGACTAAATAAAGGAACTCTATCATAATCTGGGGACTGCCTTATAACAGAACAAGAGGCTGCCCAGTCCTTTGCCATCCTCACAGTCGTTGCTAAATTTGAGCCCATTGTTGCAACCGCTGTGTCAGTCCATCTTATGGAGAGGGTCTTCCTCTTTTCTGCTGACCCTCTACTTTACCAAGTATAATATCCTTCTCCAGGGATTCATCTCTCCTGATAACATGTCTAAAGTAAGCAAGACAAAGTCTCTCCATCCTCCCTTCAAAGGCGCATTCTGGCTGTACTTCCTTTAAGACAGATTTGTTAATTCTTTTGGTAATCCATGTTATATCCATTATTCTTAGCCAACACAGTAATTCAGATGCATCAATTCTTCTTTGGTCTTCCTTTTCATTGTCCATCTTTTGCATGCAAGTGAGGTGACTGAAAATCCTATGGCTTGGGTCAGATGCACCTTAGTCACTAAAGTGACTTCTTTGCTTTTTAAGATTTTAAGAAGTCCTTGACAGTCGATTTGCCCAATGCAATACATGATTTGATATCTTGACTACTGTTTCCATGGGTGTTGATTATGGATCCAAGTAAAACGAAATCCATGACAACTTTAATATTTTCACCTTTTATCATGATGTTGCTCATTGGTCCAGTTATGAGGATTTTTTTTTTTTTTTTTTAATGTTCAGATGTAATCCATATTGAAGGCTGTGGTCTGATCTTTGTTAGTAAGTACTTCAAGTCCTCTTCACTTATGGCAAGTGAGAATTTACCATCTGCATATCACAGGTAGTAAATGAGCCTTCCTCCAATCCTGATGCCTTGTTGTTCTTCATACATTCCAGCTTGTCAGATTATTTGCTCAGCATACAGAATGAATAGGTGTGGTGAAAGGATACAATCCTGACACACACCTTTTCCAATCTTAAATCAAGCCATATCCTCTCATTCTGTTTGAATGACTGCCTCTTGTTATATGTATTTGTTCCATATGAACACAAAGTTATCTGTAATTTGTTATAGCCCACACAGGCAAATGCCTTGGAGTAGTCAATAAAACACAGAGAAATGTCTTTCAGTTATTCTCTGCTTTCAGCAAGATCTATCTGACATCAGCAGTGATATCTCTTCTTCTTTTCTGAACCTGACTTGAATTTCTGACAGTTCCCTGTCTATCTACAGATGTATCCATATTTTAATTACCTTCAGCTAATTTTTTATTGCATGTGATATTAATGATACATCTACATTATGCTGGATCACCTTTCTTTGGAATGGGCAAAGATAAGGATATCTTCTGTTTGGTTGGCCAGGTAGTTGCCTTTCAAATCTTAGCATAGTTGAGTTGTCACTTCCAGCATTACATCAGTTGGTATTCCTTCAATACCTGATCTTTGCTTTCACTAATGCTTTCTGTGCAACTTGGACTTCAGCTTTCCATACCATTGGTTCTTGATTGTACGCTACCTCCTGAAATGTATGAACATTGACCAATTCTTTTTTTAGGAAGGTATAATTGTCAATGTTAAAGGATAAAACATATTTAACAGTTTGCTATCTTGATTTACATTTTTAAATATTTGCCCTGCACCAAGAAAAAAATACTACAATATGATACATTAACAGATTTACATAGAAAATAGCCAGGATAACATCAACAGTATAAATCAGTAATCAACTATATAAATAAAATTAAGAAATAAAGTTATAGATAATCAGATAGGGTGATTTAAAAAATAATTTGTTTCTAAATAGAGGTTGATTATATAAGCTCTTGTATCTCACATACTAAAATATGTAGGAGTTTTATTATTATTATAAATTTAATCAAATGATATGAAATTATCTTTATAAAGTAATTACAAGTATGTTCCAGGTGTGTGTGTGTGAGAGAGAGAGAGAGATATGTGGGGTGGTGGCTGACCTAGGGTTCAAAAGAGAGTCCCTAAAACTCAAATTGAAGACTATAGGAAATGAAATTTATAAAATTGTTGTTTGATATTATGCTTGGAATAATATTAACACTGATACATTCAAATAATACTCTAAGTCACTTTGTTTCATTATTATTTTCAACATATATATCAAACCGCATAATATAATATCTTTAATAAACAAGATAAAAACTTAGTTTTTATTTTTTTTAATTAAGATACTGCTGCAAAATAAAATATCTATATAATAAAGCACTATCATGGCAAAACTTCAAGGATTTTCCTTATATCTACATAGCTGTACAATATCAGTATGCGTATGCATGATGGACAAGAAATTTAGCCTTCTCTTTTTAAAGAATTATTCTCGAAAATTGTGATTCTGAGTAGCTATTACTGAGGTCTGTTTGTTTCAAATTTCAGGACTAATCTAACTGAGTCAAGACTAAAACATGCTGACATGGAGTCAGTTCTGATCATGGCAACTCCATGTATGTCAGAATAGAACTGTGCCCATAGATTTTGTAATGGCTGATTTTTTTGGAAGTAGATTATCAGTCCTTTCTTCCTAGGCATCTGTGTGTGGACTCAAATTTCTAACCTTTTGGTTAGCAGCTGAGTGCTTTAACCATTTACACCACCCAGGGACTCCAAGTCAAGACTAACTAGGCAATAACAACCAGAACAAATGGAGTTCTAGATTATCATGGTTCAGTGGGTTTGTTTATATGGCCTTTCTGGCCCTGAGTTTGTAATTCTCACAGATGATTGGTCAGTCTGCAATCTTTCAAGTGATTGGACGGTTTACTATCCACATATCCAGCTTGCAGGGATTGGTTGGTTTATTATCTGCATAACAGACTTGCAAATCCACCCAATAAGATTGTTCAGTTTATTATCTGCATAAGGGTTGGGTTAGTTTATGAAAGCCATGCTGTGAAGTTGCCAAGGAGTGTTCCTATATAAGCAGCCAATCTCACAGATGGTTTGGTGGGTTTTCCTGATCATTGAGAGCCAGGAGACAAGCACCTCCTTTGTACCCAGGATCCCTGCATTGAAAATCTCCTTTACCCACCTCCCCCAACAACAACCAAAAAAAAAAAAACTGTAATACAGTTCAAGGATTGTAACACTTAAGATCAACAGAGGCGGCAATGGTGGGTGAGATGATCCATGGAAAGAGACTTTGGTGGTGGGCAATAGGGTCAGTGGCTACAATAGTACCAGAAGAAGTAGAGATAATAAGCTGACCCAGATGGTGGTAGCAGAGTGTAAAGACTGAACCCTGGTCAAAAGCTGAGAAAAGCGACCAATAGCCAAGCCCAACAAGTGATATCATTGAGTCTACTGTTTGAAAGTTTCCTGATGGATAAGAATGAATGTTGGTTTTCAGGAAGGACAAGTGTGTTCCCTTGGAGATATAAGTGGGTGTCCTTTTAAACACTGGTGCCCTGTGCTAAGATCCCTCCTGAACCTCACCTTTTGCATATCTTAATTTCTGTTTATACCTTTTGTTTATATCTTTATTTGTTATTAAAGTTGTTATTGCAGTTATGTTGTTCCATGAGTTCTCTGTGACCATTCCAATGAATTATTGAACCCAACATAAAAAGAGTGCCACGGAAGAGACAGCTGGTGTCAGAAATGGTGGAGAAGTTGGAGAACAAGGGTATATTTTCTTGGTGCTGATTCTCAGTCAGAGTTATTACAATTATCCAATTAGAAAATGTATCATTTTGCATACTTTGCCTTTGATAGAATCAATCATGACCAGATGTTTCCAAGATTTCCAGGCCCAGAGTATTTGACCACATTCTAGAATGAGCTCAACACCTCTAGAAGGTATCATATCTTCAGATCTTCTTGATATTCTTGTAAGACCCATTTCTACCATATTGCTCAGAAAACAAGGCTTATGATTGAGTTTGAGTGCTCTTTCATCTGTAAGTTGCCCCTAGGTTGTCCATACTAGATAAAATAAAGGTAGAAATGTAATAAAATTAAAGAACACTATTATATGCCTTTTCTTCCAGATGAATGTCTTGAATTAAAACTGTACAATGATAAACAAAGAGTGAATCATGCCTAACAATACTGGATAAGAAAATAAGCTATTTAATTTTCAGCTTAATTAATAAACTTTATACAATTAGTAATTCATTCTTTAAATGTTGCCAGAAAATACTCACAGAAATTATCCACTTACCCAGTCAAATGCAAGAGTCAAATAAATTAAAATTGTTCTTGTGTTCTTTGAACTTCATTACCTATATGTCTGAAGCTAGGCTAGAATTAGCCTGGGCCATGGAGGCATTATAATTCAGTAGTCAATCTAGTGCCCTTCACCTTTCATTCTACCCTGAATTAATTTTATATTGAAACACAAAGAACAAAATATTGTAATAAGTCATGGAATCCATGATGTATAAATTTCTTCCTTTTCTTGAAGAGAAATATAGTTATCTTTGTCTTCCAAGGAACTACATAAATCAGGTAAATTACTGGGAAAATACTGTTTTAAAATGAAACCAGATGAAATAGTCTACAAAGAGGTGAACTACAAAAATGTTTCTCTAAAAAACTTAGATGAAGAAGGGATAGAAACAGTCCCAGAGAGGATAGTTGTTGTTGTTGCTGTAGAATCAATTCTGACCCATGGAAACCCCAAGTCTGCAGAGTAGAACTGCTCCATAGGTTTTCTAATGCTGTGACCTTTTGGAAGCAGATTTCCAGGCCTGTCTTCCAAAGCACCTCTGGGTGGGTTTGAATCAGCAACCTTTCAGCTAGTTGTTGAGTGCTTAAACATATATACCACCAGGGACTCTGTAGTGAAGATAGTAAGAGAAAAGTTAAACTAAGATAAGGCTTCAGGAATAAGAAGACTAGCATTGCACTGACTGCATAACTTCTGGGTGGCTGAAAAGGCTGTTTCCATGCTTTTACCCCAATAATTAAAAAGTCAATTGTATCATAGTTATTGTCAAATGACTTTTATCTGTAAACCCTATACACTACTTACTTTCAAAAATGTAATCATTTTATAACTATAATGTAATTATTGATTATACATGATTTGACTAATTAGAAACTAAAATATATCTAAAGATTTATTTTAATTCACAGTTTTTTGGGAAGTGTATATTGCTTCCAGTAATTTTGAGTTTTTTTCAGTCACAATAAAATTGCTGTAAAACTATCTTTAAATCATTTCTAAAACAAAGCACAGCCAAAATACTTTTGACTCTGGTCTATTATTTCATTAAGGTGGAAAAATTTCAAGTATCAAATAACAAGACTTCCATATAGGGAAATAGCCACATACAAGATGATTGATTTTTTTTTAAAGTGTGCTTACATCCCATACTGAAAAAAAAGTACATTAAAAATTCAACTTTAAGAAAACCAGAAAATTTTCTCAATTATTTTAGTTTCTGTTTCCTTCACTCCAAGAAGCTTATGTTCATATTTTCATAAGATGAACAAGAATTTGTGAGAGAAGTATTATTGTTTCATGAACAAATGATACTTGAAATCGGAAATGCAAAGAATTTTAAAAAGCAGTAAAAAACTTTGTACAGTAGTTAGGGATTTCAACCAAAACTTTTATTCAAAGCAAATTTATAATTTTAATAGGGTATATGAGAAAATTAAATATAATTTAACAAATTTAGCTAAGTGGTCAAATCAAGAAATTAATAAAATATAAACTCAATAATATAACAAGGAAATTTAAATAAAAAAATGTTTATAATTAGAGATAAACAACAGAATGAAATTCTGGCTTTCTAACATAACCAACACAAAACATTAACTTCTAAGCAATAAAGGGGAAAAAGAAAAAAAAGAACTCATACATTCATATCTAAAATAGAAAAATAAGGCAACACTACAAAGAGATTAAAATTATATATATATATAAACACTTACCATGGTCAACCTTGTGATAATTTAAAAAGTAAATATATCACAAACTGGGAAGAAACTTCTTAATCAAAACTGACACACCAAGAATTGAAAATCTGAATTAATCTTTAACTGAAAAGATTTTAGGAAACCAAAACAATAAAAAAATTAAAAATAAAATAAAGTTTGTACCTGAAATATACTCAGAACACCCACATACAACATTATTTAATGTAACTTTGTACACAATTCTTCCACTGTGAGATAATCTAAGGACTTGAAACTAAAAGAAATATTGAACTTAGAAGGTTTGTTATTGGTAGTGGTTTTGGTGAAGATATTCCAATATTATTTGGCATACATGATGGGAGGAAATTAAAAGTATGTATTTATCTTTATGTAGGTGGAAACTCAGATATTCTGTGTGGGAAAGAGAAGCTATAAAGGAAAATAGTGGCAAAGTGAAGAAGAATCTCCATGGGTAGCAGGGCTGGAATTGAAGACATCATATCAACTCATAGATTGAAAGACATACAGATAGATGGTACTGTCCTCTGAGAGGTCTAGAAGCAAGGTCCCCACAATAACAAGTATGATTGAACTCCAGACTTTTTTTTTTTTTTTTTTTTTTCTGTTAACTGTTTCCAAAGCTTCTTGGATAAATAGGTGATTTCAAGGTTGGGGAATGAAAACTACAAACTAAGCCTCCAGCAATGTGTGTGTGTGTGCATCAGAAATCAAAGATGTGCTCAAAAAATACGAGATTACACACTTAAATTGTCCAAATTTTGCCATTGGGAGCTGCTTCAAGCTGGCTTCTGTTTGAAACTTGTCTCTCAAGACCTTCCCATCAGCTGTTCTTTCTGCTGTGAGTGTTCTTCCCCGTGTATCCCACTGCCTCGCTTCTAGGCTTGGTTCCAATTTCACCTTCTCATTGAAGCTTATCCTAAGTACCCTCTTCAAAATGTTGCCAAGTCCCAGCACTCATGATTCTCCTCAACAAGTGCTATGTTTTTTTTCCGTAATATTTATAATCTTCTAAAATAGTATGAAAATTAATTAGTTATCCTGGTTTCTTTCTTTCTCTCCCCACAGAATAAATGCTTCCTAAGACAGGTATTTTTTGTTTGATTTATTCACTGTCATTCACTATTAAGCCTAGCCTAGTACCTAATGCCTAGCATTTGACCTAAAATATGCTTTCAGTTAGTACTTGTTCTTGATTTTATTTTTTGACTCCAAAACCTGCATTTTGTTTACTACATTACAGCCTCTTATAATATGACCTTCAACTTTATGAAAATGTTAAAGATGAGTTTCAGGAAGCAAGTCGTTTATGGACAATTTGATATTTTTTGAGTTATTTTTAACTTATGCCCTTCTTTCTGCACTTATTTCTAATAAGTAATCAAGTCTTGTCAATCCCACCCTTAAAATGTTTTTTCTTTCTGCACTTATTTCTAATAAGTAATCAAGTCTTGTCAATCCCACCCTTAAAATGTTTTTAAATGTGTCATTTTATTTACATACTTACTCCCACTACCTAAATTCTGCAGCTCATAATCTTACACCTGGATTACTGAAATAACTTCTCTTCTGGCAACCATACACAAATCATTTTCTGCATCATTCCTTCCTAAATGGGGGTTTAATTTCTCTAAATCATAGCTTTCAAAACGTGACTTCTAAGCTCAGAAAATACCAATGAGTCTCTATCCACTTATGAGATAATATCTTTAGTTTAGCTTTCAAAGCTTTGAAGAATCTGTTTCTACATATACTTATCTCTCACCATTGACCCATTTTGTACTTTCAACTCTGAATGACTAGGTATTTTACTTTATTGTATTATATTTTACTTTAATGTTTTTGTGCCTCCCAAACTCTGTGTGTGTGCCTGTGTGAGACCACCTGAGGACATGTCTTAAATATTCTTCAGGACCATCCACCTGGGCAAAAAAAGAAGGAAGCACTTAATCATAGGCATTCATTCTCAGGTGATGAAAGATTCTCCACATGAATCATTAACTCTCTTACACTTCTGGGTTGCATAGACTTGAAAGTTATTGCTTTTGCACCAGCATAAAGTTGATTATGACCCTTGCAAAACAAAATGGCACAGCATGGTTAAGAAAAACAGGTGGGACTGAGATCATCATAGTGGTGCATTAAAAGTGTCAGATAAGATCCATGCCTGAAGCACTCAGACCTGCTCTATCCTTCCGTCAAATCTAATATATCTCTGAGCATCTTGAAAGTGGTAGTCAGCGCCAATCTCCTTAAAGTATTAATGTAAGAAAGTTAGTGAAACAAGTTATAGTCTTTGCTGCTATAGCTTGTGCCAAAGATGTAATTTATATCTACCTCCCTCCTTTGTCACTCCATCATTTCCCTCACACGCAGCTGTGTGGCTGTGGCTGGCAGGATTGCTTGTCTTTTTCTATAACTTAGTGAATTATCCCAGATGGGGACATTGCTTTCCCTTTTGAGGCTTAAGTTGCTATCATTTCACATTGTTTGGTATTAAAAAAAAAAAAAATACCGTTGAGAGGATTCTGACTCATTGCAGACCCTATAGGTCAGACTAGAAATGACCCGTAGGGCTGGTGAATTTGAACTGCTGACCTTTTGGTTAGCTGCTGAGCTCTTAACCACTGCACCACCAGGGCTTGTTTGGTACCTAAGAACATTTAAAAAAAAAATTGCCATCAGGTAGATTCCGACTCATGGAGACCCCATTTGTTGCAGAGTAGAACTGCTCGCTAGGGTTGTCTTGGTTGTAATCTTTATGGAAGCAGATTATTAAGATTTTTGTCCTCTGTGTCGCTGGGTAAATTCCAACCACCAACCTTTAGGTTAGCAGTCAAGAGCAAACCATTTGCTCGGCTCAGGGATGCATAAAAAATGCCACAAATAAATCCGTAGGTTTAAGATTGCTCCTACTGTATAAAAGTAACTTTAGATCTTTATGTTAATTGAAGTCTGCCAAGTTATCTCTGTATTTTTTTCGCCCTTCATTCATTAGCTTGAGGAACACTCCCGCTCCCCCCACCTCCCCACTCCCACTCTCTAGTAACCCGTTGTTACCCACAGACAGACTCAAGTTCAATTTTCCTCAGTGGAAGATGTCTAATCTACTTCACAAACTCTAAAGTTACAATTACAGTAAACACACATTTTTCAAATGAATTATTAGGAGTGGGGGCCATTTTTTTTTTTTACTCCTTGGACTGTATTTAGTAGTTAATGGAGCGGCAGCACTGTATATTGCCTATTGGTTCAGCATCTGGAGAGGAGACAGACACTTGCAGAGATTTGTCCATGAGCTATTGCTTTAACTGAGCTACTTACATGCTATATGAGCATGGTGTTAAGCTGGAGGTTGCTGATGATACTGTATACAGGAAGACAAGTAGATTTTGTAGTCATGAACCCATAGGAGCACTTATTTTTAAATTAAAAAAAAATAGTTAATTATTCTGAGGCAATACCTTGAAAAATATCACAAAAAAATCATGCATTCCTTAAAACTTCAGATAGTGGTGTTTTGAGAAGAAATACAGACAGGAAAAAACACTCCTTCAAAATCTCTATCAAATTACTGTCCCTCTCACCTTTCACCTTTCCTCTTCGGGAATACTACTGTATTTAAGGCACATGATAATACTGCTGTCAGGTTGGGAAAACCACAGTGGTAGTAACTAAATTCATTTTTTATGAGAGAAGGTCCATGTGATTGGGCCATTATGACCATGCTACTCGTGACCATAGTTAAAAAATACTGTGTTGTTAAGTGCAGTCAAGTTGGTTCCAACTCATAGCGACCCTATGTAGTGGTCAAAAACAAAAAAGAATGGTTGGTATCCATAGGATTATATACTTGTCTTTCTAAGTGTTGGGAGCCTCTTTTGGGATGGATAGTTTCTAAAGAGTATTAATATGAGATACAACAATTTGTACATTCTGTGTTCTCTCCCATACAACAATCCATATCACTCTTTCCTAAATTTGTTTGTCCTTGATCTTTCAATCATGTTCATATTAATCAAGTCATTTACTGACGCCAAGGAATTCATTTATACCTGTCCCTTCTTCCTCCAAACAAGATGGGCAATTAAGTGTACTACTCTCAACTTTTCCCACTAAGAAAATTTCTATTCACCACTACACTTTAGTAATGTTGCAGGATATCCATTTTAAGCTGTCTCCAGTATTTCATGCTAACTGAAGTGGTTTTCTCCTCTATAAATTGGCCATAGGGAACTCTCAACAATACATAGTTAAAGCTGAAAGAAAGCAACTATCAAAGAGAGACTGGACACAGAGGGATCTGAGGGGCTTTTTTTCTGCTATTGTCTCATGTTTTTGCCATGTCTGGAATATATTACTCCTATCATAAGATGGATTCTTGTTGTGTTGTGTCCCCCTTCCATCATGTTTCAAGTGATACACCAAAAAAAAAAAAAAACCAAACCTGTTGCCATCAACTCTTATTTGGACTCAAAGCAACCCTATAAGACAGAATAGAGCTGCTTTATAGGATTTCCGAGGAACAGCTGGTGGATTTGAACTGCCGATCTTTTGGTATTCCCATTTATTTTTTTATGTGAAGCTCTGTAAGCATAGGTGATTTACACATCCTGTTTAGGTGTTCCGTTTCTACTAGCTGCTAGTAGCGCATCAGGTGTTCTTCATCAAATGGTGAGTACTTATCTGTGACGGAACACATGCTTTTTTATACAGATCCCTAGGAATCTATCTTGTAATTGTCCCATAGTCGCTTGTCAGATTTGTTGCAGCAGTACATCCATAGGAACCAAAACCAAATCCATTGCAGTTGAGTCAATTCTGACAAATAGCCACCTTATAGGGCAGAGTAGAACTGACCCACAGGGTTTGTGGGGCTATAAATCTTTAAAGAAGCAGACTGCCTCACTTTTCTCCCACTGAGCAGCTAGTAGTTTGGAACCACTGACCTTTCGGTTATCAATAAAGCCCTTAACCACTGAGCAACCAGGGCTCCTCCATCCACAAGGAATTGCCAGAAATTCAAGCCAGATTCAGAAGAGGATGTGGAAATAAGGATATCATTGCTGATGTCAGAAGGATCTTAGCTGAATGCAGAGAACACCAGAAAAATATTTACCTGTTTTATTGACTATGCAAAAGCCTTGGTCTGTGTGGATCATACCAAATTATGGATAACATTGCACAGAATGGGAATTCCAGAAGATTTAATTGTGCTCATGTAGAACATGTACATAGGCCAAGAGGCAGTAATTTAAACAGAACAAGAGGATACTGTGTGGTTTATAATCAGGAAAGGTTTGCATCAGGGTTGCACCCATTCTCCATACTTATTCAATCTGTATGCTGAGCAAACAATTCAAGAAGCTGGACTATATGAAGAAGGAGGCATCGAGATTGGAGGAAGACTCATTAACAATCTCCAATATATAGATAACATAACCTTGCTTGCTGAAAGTGAAGAGGACTGGAAGCACTTCATGATGAAGATCAAAGACTACAGGATTTGGTATGGATTACACCTCAACATAAAGAAAACAAATTCCTCACAACTGTCCCAATAAGCAACATCATGATAAATGTAGAAAACACTGAAATTGTTAAGAATTTCATTTTACTTGTATCCACAATAGATACCCATGGAAGCAGCAGTCAAGAAATCAAATGGCATATTGCATTGGGCAGACCTGCTGCAAAAGATCTCTTTAATGTGTTAAAAAGCAATGATGTCACTTCGAGGACAGCCACAATGATCCTTAGAAGGGAGGATGGTGAGACTTCATCTCATGTACTTTGGACATGTTATCGGGAGGGTCCAGTCTCTGGAGAAGGATATCATGCTTGGTAAAGCAGAGGGTCGGTGAAAAAGAGGAAGACCCTCAACTTAGATGGATTGACTCAGTGGCTTCAGCAATAGGCTCAAACATACAGTGATTGTGAGGGTGGTGCAGGACCGGGCATTGTTTCATTCTGTTGTACATAGAGTTGCTATGAGTTGGAATTGACTGGCTAGCACCTAAAAACAAAAACAGTAGCTTGCCAGAGAAATTATCTTTTTTGTTACTGCATTATTTTCTCCTTCTTCTTCTTCTTATTTTATTTTATTTTTTTTTTGGATGGCATGTGTTTTCAGTATTGGAATGCATGCTTACTAATTGAGTGTGTTTAAATTTTTGGTTTGTAATATGAATTTTGAGAAATATGATCTGGTAATGCAAACCACCAATGAAGCAACTCGCACTCTGGTGCCAATGATCTGTGGTGTGACAATATATCGATGAGAGCCAGATAAGTAATTTATTGCACGTGTCTTTCCGTTAGGTTACATGGGGAACCTCTGGTTTTTTAACATGACACAGAAAAGCCAAAACAAACCCATCAGGGCTCCCTAAATATCACACAGGAAAGCCATAATTATGCTTGCAAGCCTTATCTTACAGAAATAAAGAAAAAAAGGCAAAGGTTTACAAAACTAACACATCCCAGAAGCATCCTCTAACAGAAAGCTCAACCTATACAACAATGAGGCTCCAACTCTGATCTGCTTAGCTTCACACATTTCAAAAGTGGCCCACCTTGAAGCTAAATTGCAATGGAACTGGAACAACACCTTACCTGTGAGGTCTAGAGCCCTAAAAAATGGCTGAATACAGTTTATGCTAATGGTAGTAAAAGGGTTATACAGCATCGTTCTCCATCACTGATCCCTCAAATAGCGTTGAATCAGTTGGATCATACTAGCCTGGTTGCAGAGAAGCTTGTACTTCAGCCTAAGTTTTCTGCAAAGCTCTCTCTTGCTTTTAAACCCCTCAAAACTAGTAAGTTGCCACTGAATCTGATTACAGTATAAGAACAGTATTTCTAAGTCTGTTATATGTTACCTGTAGCTCTAAACGGGCATTCCAAGTGTTGCATTTCTTCCTTACGGGTAGAAGTTGC
The DNA here is from genome assembly GCA_030035585.1 of Dugong dugon. Lineage (NCBI taxonomy): Eukaryota > Metazoa > Chordata > Mammalia > Sirenia > Dugongidae > Dugong > Dugong dugon. Next base: position 33,064,147 of record CM057460.1, on the reverse strand, counting down.
AAGATGCAACTCCTTGTCCTTTATTTTATAAGGTTTGTTTAGGCAAACCCTGAATTATCATACCCTATAGAAAGAAGAGACCACCACTGATAACTAACATAAACACATACACACACACTCTCTCTCTCTCTCGAATTCATTGATTTGTGAAGTTTTGGAGAACTATACTATAGAGGCATAATCTTTCAGAGCAGAGCAACTTGAAATCTTATACAGGTTTTTCTGTTTGTTTTATCTTTTTTTTAAAGTATGGACTTCAGATATTGATGGAATTTCAGAGTTAGAAACAGATTTATGTCACCCATAGAAATTTGGTTATTTTAGTGAGATTATGAGATTGAAATTTTAGAGGCAAGTCCATTGTATGATTCCATTTTTAATTGAAGTTGACTAGAGACTCTAATAAAGCAAATTTCAGGAGCATAGGGCTGCTATTGGTTGGCTGGCTTTCAGAAGCATGTTCACTGAGGTAAAGACATTTTTTGTTTAATTGTTTATTTATTTTATTTTATTTTTTTTTTTGAGGAAAATAGATAAATGTAGATGCAACGGTGAAAACCATGTTGTATTACTTTATTCTTGACTCTCCCCCTTAGATATAGTTTTGATTCTGATTTTATGTTTTGAATGTGCAGGTTAGGTCTGTTTTTAGGAGTTTTTACTTGGTACTTCTTATAAAACTATTAATGTAGAGTCTTTTAATCCATGTGAAGAGGTTGACATGTTTTTCCTCAATCAATAGGAGAATATTATAGGGAAATATAATAAAATACAATATTAAAAAAAAAAAAAAAAAAAAAAACCTTTGCAGTCGAGTCGATTCTGACACATAGCAACCCCATAGGACAGAGTAGAACTTCCTAAAGAGTTCTCAAGGAGCAGATGGTGGATTCGATCTGTGGACCATTCAGTTAACAGCCAGGTTCTTAACCACTGCACAACCAGGGCTCCAAATACAACATAGGAAAATATAATATAAATAATTACTTTTTTTTATGGATTCAAAGTAGAAAGGACTATGGGAATTGTCGGGAGTGCAAAAAGAAGAAGGACCAGTGTGAATGAAAGGACTCTCAAACTATGTGGTAATGGAAAGTAACGATGAATTCCGTGGGTATTTGTTGTTATATAACAGTAAACATCATTTTTTTCCAGGTATAAACTTTACATTGGAGCCCTGGTGGTGCAGCGGTTAAAAGCTCGGCTGCTAACTGAAAGACTGGCATTTAGAATCCACCAGCCGCTCCTTGGAAACTCTATGGGGCAGTTCTATTCTGTCCTATAGGATCGAATCACTGACTCGGAACCGACTTGACAGAAACGGTTTGGTTTCAGAAACTTTACCAAAAGCACATATGACATCACTTTCGTAAGTGAGCTCTTACGTATGCAGAGGAGCCATTGAATGTGTTTGCAAAAAATAGAATGCAAAGTTTAGATTTCTGCTTTAGAAGACTAATGCTACTATCAGAGTGTATAATTCACAGATTTTGAAAGAGTAGACATTAGAGGTAGAAAGACTGGTAAAGAATCAACTCCAACAATTTAGAAAGGAAATAACAAGCTCCAAACTAAGGCAACAATATTGCAAAAGGGAGGATGGAAATTTAAGGAAAAAAAAAAGGCAAGTTGCATTACTAATTGGCTGTGGAGATCTGTAGAAAATATATCTAAACTTTCCAGAATGGGTCACTGATACAGTGACCTGATAAGGCTGCTTATCAAGATAAGGGACTTATTGGAAAGAAAATATTTGTGGAAGTAAGAGGTGCAATTAATTTGAGTAATGTTTATTTTTAAGTATCTGCTAAATATACTAATATAGACATTCAGTAATTACTGCAGAAAAAAATACAGGTATGGAACCCAGGTTAGGAATATAGATATTTAAAGATCATCTGCTGGCAGAATAGACATTATAAGTTAATGTCAAAGAAGAATATATGACAGAGAAAACAAAAAGGAGCAAAGACCGGATATTGAAGACTCTTTATTAGAAAGACTAACAGAGAAAGGGAAGATGCAAAGAGATTGAGAAGAGGCAATGGAGAAAATCAGCTAGAATTTTAAATTTTGAATTTTCTTCTAACTCATACCTTTTCCTCACAAGAAACATAAAGACAGATATATGATAAGTAAAAAAAAGTAATAATTGAATCTGTCAGGGCCCTTAATTGCATGGGTCACAAAATTTCCCTGTTTTAAGAAAAAAAAAAGGAGGGGGTGAGGTAATAGATTTGGAAGATGGACAAGATGCTGGAAGGTCAGGTGCTGCAAGGGCTACATGTTGCTCAGTGACAGGAAAAAATATAAGTACACCTGTGGTGGCCCACACTGTGTTCTGTTCCTCTAATGACTTTTTGTTCTAATGCTTTCGCATCCAGTTCTCCAATTCTGGATGCCCATCTTTACCACACACATCTGCCCTATGACTGTGCTCAGAGAAGGAGCTGGCAAAACTGGTTTCTTGTGGTTCTGAAAGAGGCACTGCCTCCTTCATTACTACACACCATGCCACAAAAGGGAGATGAAGAGGCTAAGAGTAGGTGAATAGGGTTATATACAGAGAGAAACTACCATTCTTCATGACAGGCTCAGTGTTTATAATGTGTCAAACACTGAGCTGAACATATGAGGTGAATGCGCATGTTCTGGGGTGATTATCACAATGTATGTGGTTGTGTTATTTTCATTGTAAAGGAAAATAAACTGAATTTAGAGATGAAATACTCTTTCTAATACCACACAACTTGTAAATGTAGCAAGAATGAGAATTCAGAAAGTTCAACTCCTGTCGTGGATTGAATTGTGTCCCCCAAAAATATGTGTATCAGTTTGACTGGGCCATGATTTCCAGTATTGTATGATTGTCCTCCGTTTTGTGATTTACATAATTTTCATATGTGTTATAAAGCCTAATCTTTGCCTGTGGTTAATGAGGCAAGATTAGATTATGTTAAAGAGGATTAGAGCAAAATGTAACAAGCTTACTCAGGTCACCTAGCTGATCCAATGTAAAGGGAGTTTCACTGGGTGTGGCCTGCACCACCTTTTATCTCTCAAGAGATAAAAGGAAAAGGAAGCAAGCAGAGAGTGGGGGAACCTCATACCACCAAGAAAGCAGTGCCAGGAGCAGAGCACATTCTTTGGACCCAGGGTTTCTGTGCAGAGAAGATCCTAGTCCAGGGGAAGATGGATGACAATTGATGACAAGGCTCTTCCTCCAGAGCCAACAAAGCTCCATACACAAATGTGACCAGATTCAGGCGTCTTACACTTTTAAGACTCCTCTATTTGACTAACTTGTCCTGGATAATTAGTGACTGAAATGTAACAAAAATATGGTAACTACTATCAATATCCAAGGGTGGAGAGTATATAATAAAATGTTCTCTCCCAAGTATTTTGAAATAATGAGACTAAGAATTTGTACTCAGAGTAAACATATGAGTTGAATATATATTTGATCAGGGCATGACCAGGTAGAAAGCTATTAAGTGAGATTTTTCTGTTGCCAGCAGAGATGCATACAAGACTATAATAATTAAAAACTTAATTTTTGGAACAAACTACAAGTATAGCAAGTCTTAAGAAGGCAAATAGAGACAGTGAATTGGTCTAAAAGAGGATTTACTTTGGTCTTTTGGCCGATGGTGTTAAATCAAGCTAAACTAATTTTTCATTTCACTAAGTGTGTTGCAAATTAAGTTTGATCTCATTAATGTTGTCTCAGCTGAATGCTTTTTTGGGGGAAAAATACCTCTATTAAGCCATAAAGACACAATTAGTGAAATGTATTAGAAGTGATTATAATGTGATAGATAATTTTTATAAGCATACCAAGCTTAAAAACTCAAATGAATATTGAAATTTTCACTATTAATATAGAAGAATGGAACATATTTTAATAAAATTTTTCTTGTTTAAAACTTTTTTTCATTCTCCTCATTTTGAATTTAACACAGAGAAATTTTCAACATATCAAAAATATCTGTCTTTTATTTTTTATTTTATTTTATTTTTTTGTTAGGTGCCATTTAGTTGCTTCTGACCCACAGTGACCCTATGTACAACAGAAGGAAACACTGCCCTATCCTGCACCATCCTCACAATCATTGCTATGTTTCAGGCCATTGTTGCAGCGACTGTGTCAGGTCATCTCATTGAGGACCTTCCTCCTCTGCTTTAAAAGCATGACGTCCTCCTCCAGGCACTGGTCCCTCCTGATAACAAGTCCAAAGTAGGTAAGATGAAGTCTCACCATCCTTGCTTCCAAGGAGCACTCTGGCTGTATTTCTTCCAAGACAGAGTTGTTTGTTCTTCTTGCAGCCCATGATATATTCAATATTCTTTGCCAACATCGTAATTCAAAAGCATCAATTTTTCATCAGTCTTCCTTATTCATTGTCCAGCTTTCACATGCATATGAGGCCATTGAAAATATCATGGCTTAGGTCTGGCACACCTTAGTCCTCATAGTGACTTCTTTGCTTTATAGACAGATAATATTTTTTAACATAAATTATATTATACAGCTTGATAATCCAGACTTGATCCTAACTTCCTTTGGGATGTTTCCAAAACTCCAATCCATCCTGAAATTATAAAAATGTATAAATATTAAAGACATTGTTAACAATTATCTTCCCTTTCTGAAGACAGCTTAGAAGAAATACAATAGTTTGAAAAGTGGTAGTGTCATCGGTAGAAGCTCATCTCTTACTGAGCAATTACTTTGGAAAGAGCATTCAAAATGTATTTTAAAAATATTGGTTGTAACATTTTATATTTATAACCAGTAGCCATAATTTACTAACTGAATAATCATTTGCATGCATACTTATTCATCTAGCTATATAGTATTTATTTAAATTAAAACTTCAAAATATCGATAGCCTTTGACCAAGTAATTCCATTTTGCGCTTACATCTCAAATCTTAAAGCAAACAAACAAAATCTTAGCTACAGAAAAGAAAATACACATTATTATGGTGTCTGTGGAATTACAATTACACACCACTGCAAGCAATTTGATGAAGTGTGAAACTATTGTAGTGTTGTTTGTGAACATTTTGTGAATATCTTATGGGTATTTTAAAGAAGAGAAAACAATACATAGAAAGCTGAATGACAGAAAACACGTGAAACATTTAAAGGGTGATTGGTTTGGATAGTAGATTTTTGGCCCCATCTTTCTTAGAAAACCTAATGTTTTCTTGAGTGGATCTATGATTTATACCTTTAAAAATCTTTTTTATTTATTTATTTACTTTGGTCTGAGACACCACCTTTGATCTTCCTGACCTCTTAATGTAAGGTTTTATAGTCACATATTTGGCTTCACTTTTATGCCACTTTTTTTTTTTTTTTTTTTTTTGGTATTGTTTTTGTTTTTTAGGGCTATGGATTTGATCTTCATCTGGAAGTCATTTCTTAATTTTAGCATGATATGCCACCTGAAAAGGCTGAGCATATTCAAAATCATAGCATCTTAATCTTTTTATTTAATAGTCATTTCATCAGTTTATGTATCTCCTCTTACATTTTACTATGTGAAGCAAGAAGAAGCCAGGTGGCATCCTCAAGTTTTTGCTTAGAAACAGTGTTAGATATATTACCAAGTTCATTAGGTAAATTTACTATTTTCCATACGGCTGCAAACAACAGTATCAGTAAACTTTATGCCACTACATGACAAGGATCTCCTTTCTACAGTTTCAATAAAATATTTGTCCTTGTCCTATAAGCGGTCACCAGCAACTTATTTAAGTGTAAAATTCTAAAGTACTTTTGTTTATGAATATTTTGTGAAAATCTGTGTTTAAGACAGATGTTAACTTCTTACTAATACTTTCCTAAAAGTCCATTGCACAGTTACAAAGCCACTCCCACATTTTAGGTTTGCATTGCTACTACTGATACTTCCTGGTACCAAGATCTCTATTAGTTATTATTGTAGTCAGGCTTCTCCAGAGAAACACGAGTTTCTCTGAGAGAGAGAGAGAAGGAGAGACTAAATAGGCCTATATATATCTGTATCTATATATGGCTGTATATATCTATGGACATCTATGTCTATGCCTATATCCATCTATCTGTCTATATATTCAGTGACAAAAGGAGAGATAGAGATATTTACTTGAAAGAATTGGCTCGCACGATTGTGAGGTGTTGGTAAATCCGAAGTAAGTAGGTAAGACGACAGGCTGGACGTCCTTGAAGATATGCTTCCCAAGATCTGTAGGTCAGGTGACAGGAAGAGTATAGAGTTTATAGCTCTGTCAAAATATCAGTTTATAGTTTGGAGGCAGAAAACACTCTAGGGAAACTGGCTTTTCAACGGATTGATTCCTTTCATTACATTTTGTAAGGTGTTTACATTAAATTACATTAGATGTAAGATTATAACATTACGTTATATTAAATTGTACTCCATTACATTACATTAGAGGTAAGATCATTACCCTACATTACATTAGATGTAAGATCATTACATTATATTACATTGCGGAAGGTAATCTGCAGTACCCAAGGCCAACTGATTTAATCACATGTAACTACTCCATGACAGCAGCTAGACTAGTGTTTGGCCAAACCACTGGGAACTAGAGCCTAGCCAAGCTGACACATAAAATGAACCATCACAGTTAACTATTTTTATGTAACAAAGTACCACAGAATATTTAGTATCACACAATTTCTGTGAGATAAGATCAGGAATCCAGGTGCAGCATAACTGTGTGTTTCAGACATAGGTCTCTCATAATATTACAGGCAAGTTGTGTTCTGAGACTGTGGTTTCATCTGAAAGTTCAAGCAGGAGGTGCGGCTCTGAGTCCAAACTCACTCATATGGTTTTTATCATGACTTGTTCCCTTGCTGCACAGGCATCTTGAAGTGAATGCCTCATGATATGAAATCTGGCTACTCCCAGGCTGAGCAATCTATGAAAAAACAAGAAAAATGTCATCCAAAGGCACTAGCACTATGTGTTGGAAGCCACAGGCTATCTTGGAAGTGACATCCCATCACTTCTATCATATTCTATCTGTTAGTCCAGCTCATACTCCAGAAGAGAAAATTATACAAGGGCATGTATAGTGGTAGTTAGATATCATTGGGGGCTGTCTTAGAGACTAATTACATCACCAAACCCTCTACCTAATGAATACATTTATTGTACTTCATATGTGGAAAAATGACACTTATCTCTAGAAACAAGTAAGTATAAACTGCAAGCAACATCAAAAATTCACACTATAAACAATTCATTAACATAACCAATATTATAGACGTAAGTGGAAATTTAAAAACAAAAATTGGTTGTATGTTCCCTCAAAAATAGTTTTATTATAAAAAAATAAACGTCAGAGGTGGGGCCAAGATGGCAGAGAAGTCAGACACTTCCTGTGGTCCCTCTTACAACAAAGACCTGAAAAAACAAGTGAATTGATTATATGTGACAATATAAGAGCCCTAAACATCAAAGACAAAGTTGAAGAATATGACTGAGTGGCAGGGGGGAGGGAGAAACTGTTCAGAAGCAGCGAGGAGTTGCCAGAACTAACCTGGCTGCCAATGGCTTCCTTGCAGGCTGGAATGGTTAGCATGTGAGGGGTAAGGCAAGCAGTGGCACTCAGGGCCCATTTTGCACATCAGAAGGATTCGAGCTGCAGAGAGTCTGCTCAAGCTTCCAGAACCAGCGAGAAACAGTGCTCAATCAGCAAAAGATAAGTACAAGCGTCTATCTTACCATGCAGATAAAAAAAAAAAAACCTTTTTGGAATTACCTCTCTCCCATTTACCCGACCCCTCCCCGCTCTACTCTGGGTCCTCTGCAGGCTCCAGTGAATACTGCACACCCTGGGTGTGGCAGTAGGACTCATCTCAGGCCCTGAGCCATTCTTCCAGCTTTAGAGAGGGAAAAAAATAACAAACAAGAAAAAAAAAAAATATGCCAGTTCCCCTAAATCAGGAACTCAGGGCAGGCACAACACCTTTGCCTAGGCACAGGCATAAGGGGTCCATGGACTGTGAATGCCTTTCACCCCTGCAGAAACCTGTGTGGGCACATTTCAACAGCATAGGCCCTTGTTAACATGGTATAACAGTGTATATACCTGAAGCCTATTTTCATCTGTATCAGCTATAAGAGGGAATGGCAGATTCATGATATTTGGCACCTTTCTGCTCATTAAGCGGGGTCCTCACCTGCACACATCAGGGGCCTAAGGACTGGTGGCGCCACCCACTCCACCTAGCCACCTGTGACAGAGGTCCAAGAAAAAGCAGTGCTTCCCAATCCTTACAGCCAGCATCATTGGGTGACCATAGTCCAGCTGCAAAACCCACCTACCTACGTGCTCTAGAATATAGGGACATGCCTTCCACACAGACACTCAGGGACAGGAATGAGCCCCCTACCTTGATCAGCACATGAACCCTTACTGCAGCCAGATACCTATGCCTACTCCAATCACCCCTGCCTATTTAGCACTGTAGGTGAGAGCCTGCACCACACACTTGGTGACTGACGACCTGGACACATGAGCTGAATCCACACAAGGAAAGTAAATGGACTCCTGGGCTCACATACCTAGTAATAGCTCTAGCCACCTGGACACAGCATGTGAGAGCTTCAAAGAGGCCAATAATCAAATTAGCTCATGTGACCAGCCTATTTGTGCATATCAAAACAAAACAAAACAAGAAGCTAGGACACAGTAACCAAACATAAAATAAATAAATATAATAACTTATTGATGGCTTGGAGATAGTCTCATAAACAGACAGACCATAATGGCTTCAGCAAGCCACCAAAACAAAGAATCAAGGAACCTGCTGGAGGAAGAGAACTTCTTGGAATTATTAAAGGTAGAATTCAAAAGATTAATATACAGAACTCTTCAATAGATCAGGAAGGAGATTGAGGAAAATGCAGTCAAGCCAAGGAACACACAGACAAAGCAACAGAGGAATTTTAGAAGGTTATACAAGAGCATAATGACAAATTTAACGGGCTGCAAGAATCCATAGAGAGACATCAATCAGAAATCCAGACAATTAACAATAAAATTTCAGAATTAGACAACTCATTAGGAAGTCATAAGAGAAGAATTGATACAATGGAATTCAGAATTAGTGAGACTGAAGACAAAGCACTTGACACCAACTTATTTGAGGAAAAATCAGATAAAAGATTTTTTAAAAATGAAGAAATTCTAGGAATTATGTGGGAGTATATCAAAAGGAATAACCTACGAATGATTGGAGTACCAGAACAGGGGTAAGTGGGTTGGGGTGGGTAGCAGAAAATACAAAGAGAATTGTTGAAAATTTGTTGGCAGAGAACTTCCCTGATATAGTGAAAGATGAGAAGACATTTTCTATCCAAGATGCTTATGGAACCCCATACAAAGTAGATCCCAAAAGAGAGTCACCAAGACATAGTATAATCAAACATGCTAAAACCAAAGATAAAGAGAGAATTTTAAGAGTGGCTAAGGATAAATGAAAAGTCATCTATAAAGGAGAGTCAATAAGAATAAGCTCAGACTGCTGAGCAGAAAACATGCAGGCAAGAAGGCAATGGGATGACAAATAAAAAGCCTTGAAGGAAAAAAAAATTGCCAGCCAAGAATTATATATCCAGCAAAACTGAGTCTCAAATATGATGTCAAAATCAGGGCATTTCCAGATAAACAGAAGTTTAGGGAATTTATAAAAACCAAACTAAAATTATAAGAAATACTAAAAGGAGACCTCGAGTTAGAAAATCAATAACAACAGGTAACAACCCAAGACTAGAACACAGGAAAGAACAACCAGATGTCAACCCAGATAGGCAAGTCACAAAAATAAATCAAAGATAAAACACTGAAAATAGGGAAACAGAGACTTCAATATGTCAAAGATGACAATATTAAAACAAAAAAGAGGGACTAAATGTTGCAGTCATATATCTTTCATATGGAAAGGAAGTCAAGGAGATATAAAGAAATAAAACATTGGTTTAAACTTAGAAAAATAGAGGTAAATATTAAGATAATCACAAAGGAAACTAACACTCCTACACATCAAAATAAAAAACAAACAAAAAAAAGACTCAGCAAATACAAAATCAACAATAATGAAAAAAATGAAAAGAAAATACATAACGAAAAATGGCTTAGCACAGAAAATTATGTAGAACAAAGAAACTGTCAACAACACATAAAAAGACATCAAAATGACATCACTAAACTCAGACCTACCAATAATTATGCTGAATGTAAATGGACTAAATTGAACAATAAAGAGACAGAGTGGCAGAATGGAAAAAAAAAAAAATGATCCTTCTATATGCTGCCTGCAAGAGATACACCTTAGACTTAAAGACACAAACAACCTAAATCTCAAAGGATGGAAAAAAAAAAAAAAAGCAGATCAAGCAAACAGCCCTCAAAAAAGACCAAGAATGGCAATATTAATCTCTGACAAAATAGATTTCAAAGTAAAATCCACAACAAAAGTTAAGGAAGGACACTATATAATGATTAAAGGGTCAATAAACCAGGAGGACATAACCATAATAAATATTTACACACCCAAAGACAAGGCTCCAAAATACATAAAACAAACTCTAACAGCATTGATAAAAGAGATAGACAGCTCCACGATAATAGTAGGAGACTTCAACACACTACTTTACATGAAGGACAGAACATCCAGGAAAAAGCTCAACAAAGATATGGAAGAGCTAAACCAACTTTATCTCATAGACATATACAGAACACTGTACTCAACAGCAGCCAAATATACTTTCTTTTCCAAAGCAAAAGGGAACATTCTCCAGAATAGATCACATATTAGGCCACAAAGCAAGCCTTAACAGAATCCAAAACATCAAAATATTAGAAAGCATCTTTCCTGGCCATAAAACCATAAAAGTGGAAATCAATCACAGAAAAAGCAAGGAACCAAAATTAAATACATGGACACTGAACAGCACTTTAGTCAAAAACTACTGGGTCGTAGAAGAAATTAAGGACGGAATAAAGAAATTCACAGAATCAAATGAAAATGAAAACACTTCCTACCAGAATCTTTGGGACACAGTAAAAGCAGTGCTCAGAAGTCAATTTATAGCATTAAATGCACACACCCAAAAAAGTAGAAAGGGCCAAAGTCAAAAATTAACCTTATAACTCAAACAGGTAGAAAGAGAGCAGTAAAGGAAACTCTCAGGCACCAGAGGAAAGGAAATGATAAACATTAGAGCAGAATTAAATAAAATAGAAAAAAAAAAAATTGAAAAAGTTAAAAAGACCAAAAGCTTGTTCTTTGAAAACATCAACCAAATTGATAAACCATTGACCAAACTGACAAGAGAAAAACAGGAGAGGAAGTAAATAACCCAAATAGGAAATGAGTTGGGTGATATCACAGCAGAACTAATAAAAATTAAAAGAATCATAACAGAATACAATGAAAAACTGGAGTCTCAAAAATTTAAAAACATAGAGGAAATGGACAAATTTCTAGAAACTCGTTACCTACCTAAACTAACACAAACAGAGGTAGAACAATGAAATAAATCTACAACAAAAGTGATTGAAAAGGTAATTTAAAAACTCCCAACAAAAAAAGCCCTGGCCTGGACAGTTTCACTGGAGCATTCTACCAAACTTTCAGAGAAGAGTTAACGCCACTACTACTAGAGGTATTTCAGAGCATAGAAAAGATGGAATACTTCCAAACTCATTCTATGAAGCCAGCCTACCCTGACACCAAAACCAGGTAAAAATACTACAAAAAAGGAAATTACAGACCAATATCCCTCATGAACATAGATACAAAAATCCTCAATAAAATTCTAGCCAATAAAATTCAACAGCTTATCTAAAAAAATAATTCAGCATGACCAACTGGGAATTCTACCAGGTATGCAGGGATGGTTCAATATTAGAAAAACAATCGATGTAATCCATCACATAAATAAAACAAAGGACTAGAATCACACGATCTTATCAGGTGATGCAGAAAAGGCATTCGACAAAGTCCAACACCCATTCATGATAAAAACTCTCAGCAAAATAGGAATACAAGGGAAATTTCTCAACATAATAAAGGGCATTTATACAAAGCCAACAACCAACTTCATTATAAATGGAGAGAGACTGAAAGCATTTCCTTTGAGAATGGGAACCAGACAAGGATGCCCTTTATCAACAGTCCTATTTAACATCGTGCTAGAGGCCCTAGCCAGAGCAATTAGGCTAGAAAAAGCAATAAAGGGCATTCAAATTGGTAAGGAAGAAGTAAAAATATCCCTATTTGCAGATGACATGATCTTATACACAGGAAACTGCAAAAAAAGAATCCACAAGAAAACTAATGGAACTAATAAAAGATTTCAGCAAAGTTTCAGGATACAAGATAAAAACACAAAAACTCAGTTGGATTCCTCTACACCAACAAAGAGAACTCTGAAGAGGAAATCACCAAATTGATACCATTTACAATACCACCAAGAAGATAAAATACTTAGGAATAAATCTAACCAGAGATGGAAAAGACCTGTACAAAGTAAACTACAAGACACTACTGCAAGAAACCAAAAGAGACCTGCATAAGTGGAAAAACATACCTTGCTCATGGATAGGAAGACTCAACATTGTGAAAATGTCAGTTCTACCCAAAGCAATCTACAGATACAATGCAATCCCAATCCAAATTCCAACAACACTTTTTAATGAGATGGAGAAACAAATCAACTTCATATGGAAAGGGAAGAGGCCCCGGATAAATAAAGCATTACTCAAGAAAAAGAACAAAGTGGGAGGCCTCACACTACCTGATTTTAAAACCTATTATACCACCATGGTAGTCAAAATATCCTGGTACTTGTATAACAACAGATACATAGATCAATGGAACAGAGTTGAGAATCCAGATGTAAATTCATCCACCTATGAACAGCTGATATTTGACAAAAGCCCAAAGTCTGTTAAATGTGGAAAAAGTCTCATTAACAAATGGTGCTGACATAACTGGATACCCATCTGCAAAAAAATGAAACAAGATCCATAACTCACATCATGCACAAAAACTAACTGAAAATGGATTAAAGACCTAAGTATAAAATCTAAAATGATAAAGATCATGGAAGAAAAAATAGGGAAAATGCTAGGAGCCCTCATACATGGCAAAACCAGAATATAAACCGTAAGTAACAATGCACAAACTCCAGAAGAGAAACTGGATAACTAGGAACTCCTAAAAATCAAACACTTATTCTCATCAAAAAAACTTCACCAAAAGAGTAAAAAGACAACCTACAGACTGGGAAAAAAAAATTTTGCTATGACATATCAGATCAGGGTCTAATCTCTAAACTCTACAGGATACTGCAAAACTTTAACCACAAAAAGACAAATAACCCAGTTAAAAAATGGGCAGAGGATATGATGCTGCCTGCATTGTTTAATATTTTCCCCACAGAATCTTTCAGTATTGCAACTGGAAGCTTGAATTTTTTCTTCAATTATTTCAGCTTGAGAAATGCTGAATGTGTTCTTCACTTTTGGCTTTCTGCCTCCAGCTCTTTGCACATATCATTGTAATACTTTACTTTGTCTTCTCGAGCTGCCCTTTGAAATTTTCTGTTCAGTTCTTTTACTTCATTATTTCTTCCTTTTGCTTCAGTGATTGACATTCAAGAGGAAGTTTCAGAGTCTCTTCTGACATCCATTTTCATATTTTCTTTCTTCTCTGTCTTTTTAAAGACTTCTTTCTTTCTTCATGTATGATGTCCTTGGTGTCATTCCACAACTCGCCTGATATTCAGTCATTAGTGTTCAACGTGTCAAATCTATTCTTGAGATGGTCTCTAAATTCAGGTAGGATATACTCAAGGTCATCTTTTGGCTCTCATGGACTTGTTCTAATTTTCTTCAATTTCAACTGGAACTTGCATACGAGCAACTGATGATCTGTTCTGCAGTCAGCCTCTGGCCTTTTTCTGACTGAGGATAGTGAGCTTCTCCATTGTCTTTTTTCACAGATGTGGTCAATTTAATTCCTATGTATTTCATCTGGTGAGGTCCTTGTGTATAGTCACCATTTATGATGGTGAAAAATGTATTTGCAATGAAGAAGTCATTGGTCTTGCAAAATTGTATCATGCGATCTCTGACATCATTTTCTCTATCGTGATCTCTAGCACCGTTTCTATCACCAAGGCCATATTTTCCAATGACCAGTTTTTCTTCTTTGTTTCCATTCAGGAGGCATTGATCATTGATCAAACATTAGCCGTTAGATACATATAAATCAAAACTACAATGAGATACCATCTCACCCCAACAAGGCTAGCATTAATCCAAAAAACACAAAATAATAAATGCTGGAGAGGTTGCGGAGAGAATGGCACACTTATACACTGTTGGTGGGAATGTGAAATAGTACAACCACTTTGGAAATCGATTTGGCACTTCCTTAAAAAGCTAGAAATAGAAGTACCATATGATTCAGCAATTCTGTTCCTTGGAATATATCCTAGAGAATAACAACAGTCACACAAATAGATATATGCACACCCATATTCGTTGCAGCACTGTTCACAATAGCAAAAGGATGGAAACAAACTAAGTGCCATCAACAGATGAATGGATAAACAAATTAGAGTATATTCACACAATGGAATACTATGCAACAATAAAGAACAGTGATGAATCTGCAAAACATCTCATAACATGGAGGAATTTGGAGGGCATTATGCTGAGTGAAATTAGTCAGTTGGAAAAGGACAAATATTGTATGAGACCACTATTATAAGAACTGAACAAAAAGGTTTAAACACAGAAGAAAACATTCTTTGATGGTTAGGAGGGTGAGGAGGGAGAGAGATGGGAATTCACTAACTAGATAGTAGACCTAAGAATTATCTTAGGTGAGGAAAAGGACAACACACACTATAGGGGAAGTCAGCACCACTGGACTAAACCAAAAACTTAAAAGCTTTCGTGAACACAACCGAACTTTAAAGGGACAGTGTACCAGGGGTGGGGGTCTGGGGCCAATGGTTTCGGGGGACATCTACATCAATTGGCATAACAAAGTTTATTTTATTTATTTATTTATTCTGCAGGAACAAAGCTTTATTGAGCAGAAGTAGATCGCAAAGGGAGGCAGAGAGGGACAATACAACGCTAGCCTTTGTCTCCCCGAATAAAGGATTGGCTGGGGCTTATAAAGGTCTTTAGGCGAGAAAAAGCATCATCTTTATTCATGAAAGAGGTGGGGTTATTAGGATTCCTGAGCACACAAGAGGTAATTCAAGATGGAACCTCTAACAAAGGCTCCTGGCACCGAATGGCAGAACTTATTATGCAGTGCCGCGCCTGTACAGTTCCCCATCGTGCCGGCTAGATTCCTGTCACGGGTCTATCGGTCACCTTGCAGATGTCTGTGCATGCTCCAGGGATCAGATCAGGCCGGTTCTTCTGAAAAACATTTTATCAAGGAAGTACATTGAGAGCTGGGTGAGTTGTTCATTATTGCATGTTCCAAGATAATGGGTTTTGTGTCATTAGCTAAGCACATGTTTTTAGATAAAGGTCCTTTGCCTAGGAGCTCAGTCCCTTCCCTATCTCATTCTCCCTGAGAGATTTCATACTCATAATTCTTTATGAGGGTGTAGGGGCGGAGGTCTCTTCTGTAACTTCTTCAAGCTGACACTGGGTTGTTGGCCTGCCTAGCAGAGTAGAAAGCTCTCCCTACTCTATCTAATGGTTGGGATGGCTCTTCACTAGGGAGGGGCTGAAAGCACTGCACTACCATTAATTTTAAATGGAACTGTTGGAGTCTAGATGAGACGAATTGGGTGAGTAGTTTAAAAAAAGACACAGGCCGAAAAGAAGCAAGAAGAGAAGGGTAACAGCGGGTCCCAGAAGTGGTAAAAACCAAGTTAGCGAAGGTAAAAAGCCTTTAATCTGTTGCCAGATGCTATTGCTGTCTCTTGGTCCTTGAAGCAGACCCAGCAGTTAGGTTGGCTCCCAAGCTGTAAGCCCCTGACAGCTGTATCAGAGAGTTGTCATCTGCCTTCTGCTTGATTCAAGCAAAAAGGGGAGTAAGGAGGAGGAGTACAAGCAAAAGGCTGGCCATTTTTGGTTAGGGTTTATACCAAGCACGGGCAAAAATGGTCTTTGTCAGGGAGATTTCCTTGACGGCAAAAAACAAGCAATATTAACAACAGCAGAATAGCAAACAGCGTTCCTATTAGAGTAGGAAGGTCAGGAATTACTTATCTCTGATCTTTTTTCCTTCTAAACAGGAACTTCAGGTCTTCCGTGGGCTCACAGGTATATTGATGTTTTCCAGTACATGTGCCTTCTTCAGGCTGAGCACCCTGTGGGACATAAAGTTTAACTCAAGAGTTATGTACCCCGGGGGTGACTCCCTTTAGCTTTACTGCAGTTGGTGTTGTAAGGACAACCTGGAAGAGCCCAGTCCACTTTCTCTGGAGATGACTCTCAGGTGCGCTCTCTCTCCAAGTTTTTAAGAGCACTACACCTCCTGGTTCATAGGCATGACAGCTCCCTTTTTTGGGGGAAGGTAACACTTTATTCCCATATTTTCTGATGACTTTTTGGACTTGCCTCAGGTTAATTAAGTACTTTAGTGATTGGTTTAATTCTGGGTCAACAATTAGATCTGTAGTCAGGGTGGGACGCCCATATAGCATCTCATAAGGGATGAGCTTTAGGTTATTCCTGGGGGCTGATCTTACTTGCAATATTGTGACTGGAAGCATTTTTATCCAGGACTCTTGGGTCTCCTGACAGAGCTTTGCAAGTGTTCTTTTTAAAGTTTGGTTCATTCTCTCTACCTTTCCTGACAACTGGGGGTGCCAGGCAGTGTGTAACTTGTAGTTTATTTCCAGGGCACTAGAAAGGTTTTGGGTTATCTTAGCTGTGAATGCTGGGCCGTTATTTGATTGTAGGGACCAAGGAAGTCCAAACCTGGGGATTATTTCTTTTAACAGGGCCTTCATTACTTCTGTGGCCTTTTCTGTTCTAGCAAGAAAGGCCTCTACACATCCAGTAAAAGTGTCTACAAAAACCAAAAGGTATTTAAATCCTTGTTTGAGGGATAATACTGTAAAGTCAACTTGCCAGTCTTCCCCTGGGTACTTCCCCCTATGTTGAATTGTGTTAGCTAGTAGGGGAACAACTGGAGGAGATTGGGGATTGTTTCTCTGACAGATTTCACAGCCTCTTATTAGTTGCTTAACTGTCTTATGCAGGTCGTTTCCCCAGAAGTGGGATTTGAGGAGGGTCAGGAGAGCGTCCCTCCCAAAGTGGGTAGCATCATGGATTCCCTTAACTACCTTCCACTGCAGAGACTCAAGGATGAAGACAACCCTTTTTTCATTTTCTTTCCATCCACTATGGTTAAAAGTGAACCCTGCTTCTTCTGCTTTGCTGTTTTCCTTACTCACATACTGAGGATGTTCTGGTAAGGGACCATAGGGAATCAGAGCTAATGTCTTTTCTGTTTCTAGGCTCTTAGCAGCCCGTTTGGCTGCTGTGTCTTACTTATTGTTTCCCAAAATGGCATGGCTGTCACCCTTTTGACGTCCCTTGCAGTGAATGACTGCTACTTGTTTGAGGAGGTAGACGGCTTCCAATAATTCCAGTATTAGGTCTTTATATTTTATAGGGGGGGTTTCTGGCTGTGAGCATTCCTCTTTACTTCCATATGGCAGCATGCGCGTGTAAGATTAAATAGGAGAACTTGGAATCTGTGTAAGTATTTACAGACTTTCCCTCTCCTATACGAGCTCGTATAAGAGCAATTAATTCTGCCTTCTGTGCTGAGGTGTCAGGTGAGAGGGCTTTAGCATCTATGACCTGAGTTAAACTCACAACCATGTATCCAGCTCTCCAGAACTCTTGATCAACAAAGCTACTCCCATCAGTAAACCACTCTTCATCAGCGTTATCTAAAGGGGTCTCTCGGAGATCGAGTCTGCTGGAGTAAACTTCCTCAGTGGTCTCTACACAACTGTGTTCTAGC
The DNA here is from genome assembly GCA_030035585.1 of Dugong dugon. Lineage (NCBI taxonomy): Eukaryota > Metazoa > Chordata > Mammalia > Sirenia > Dugongidae > Dugong > Dugong dugon. The sequence continues at coordinate 33,046,087 of CM057460.1, read as the reverse complement.
TGAGATGTTGTGACTGTTGGCAAGAGAGTGGCTGGATTTAGAGTATTGCAAACCTTTAAGGTAGTTTCTGGAGTATCTAATAAAATAGCCTGATATTGGGTGATTCTTCCTCCTGACAACCAAAGTTCTCCTTTCACCTCTAGAACAGTTTGGACTTTGTGAGGTGTAAGGACTTCGGTAGGTTGTCCTAGGGTGAGTTTGGAGGCTTATTTTACCAACAGGGCAGTGGCCTCTACCACCCAGAGGCATCCTGGCCACCCTTGGGCTACAGGGTCCACTTGCTTCAAAAAATAGGCTACCGGCCTAGTGACCGGTCCTACTTTCTGGGTAAGGACCCCTAAAGCAATACCTTGTCCCTTGTGCACAAATAGCTTAAAAGGCTTTTCCAGATATGGGAGTCCGAGGCAGGGGCCCTTCTGAGATCCAATTTTATCTTCTTGAAGGCCTGCTGACACTCAGGGGTCCAATTTAGGGGCACCTTCTCATCCCCTTTTAAATCCTCGTATAATGGCTTTGCTATAAGCCCAAAGTTGGGGATCCATATTCTACAAAATCCTGCCATTCCCAGGAAGCCTCTAAGTTGCTTTCTGGTGGTAGGGACAGGGAGGTCAGCAATAACCTGCTTTTGGTCGGGCGCTAATGCTCAGCTTCCTGGGGTTAAGGTGAATTCCAAGTACTGTACCTGACTTATAGATATCTGGGCTTTCTTGGGAGAGACCTGATACTCACGGTATCCCAGAAAGTTTAAGAGTACAATGGTATTCTTGTCAGACCCTTCTTTTGTTTCACCAGCTAACAACAGGTCGTCAACGTACTGAAGCAGTACGCTCCCAGGCAAATGAAGCTCCCTCAATTCCTTAGCTAATGCATTTCCAAATAAATGGGGGGAATCTCTGAAACCCTGAGGCAACCTGGTCCATGTGTACTGGGTGGTTTCTAGGGTGTCAGGGTATCTCCACTCAAAAGCAAAAAGAACTACAGTCAGGATGCAACGGTATGCAAAAGAAAACATCTTTTAAATCTAAATCTGTAAAGTAGTGGGTATTTCTGGGGATTTGGGTTAAGAGGGTGTAAGGATTGGGAACCATAGGATGTATAGGAATCATTGCTTCATTCACAGCCTGGTCTTGAACAAATCTATAGCTCCCGTCAGGCTTTTTGACTGGGAGAATAGGGGTACTGCATGAGGATTGGCAGGCCCTAATTAATCCATGCTTTAAATAATGTTCTAATACTGGTTTTATTCCTTTCTGAGCTTCTGGTCTCAGAGGATATTGTCTTCTCCAGGGGTAAGGTAAGTTTGGTTTTAGTTTTATAAGTATGGGCTTTACATTTCTAGCTCTTCCTGGGGTTAAGATGTCCCATACCTCCGGAGATATTTGTTTTAGGAACTCTTTGGGAGGTGAGACTTTGAATTCAGGGATTCTTTCTTCCCCTAGTAAGAGAAAGAGCTTTGATTCTTCATCACTCTCTACTTCTAATCTTTTCTCATCAAAACTTACAAAAGCACCCAACTTGGCAAGCAGATCACTTAAAAGTAAGGGAATTGGATGTTCAGGGACATAAAGAAAGGAGTGGCTTAAAATGTTAGGTCCTATTTCACAATTAAGGGGGAAAGTGAATTTCCTTACCTGAGGCTTCCCATCAACCTTAGTGACTGTACATTCACGGTCAGAGAGTCAGCCGCAAGGTTGGGTCAGGACAGAGTAGACAGCTCCCATGTCTAGTAAGAAAGTGGTTGTCCTACCTGCCACGTTGATGGTAACCCGAGGCTCCACTGGAGTGATGTTGATGGCCGTGTGTCTGGGAACTGAGCAGTCCTCTGGGCTGGTCAATTGGAGCAGTTAGTTCCACCTTCCAGGGAAAGTTTGCTCAGGAGGGGTCTCTGGGGTCCTCTGCCAGGGTGTCTCACTCTGGAGAGCTCTGGGCAGTCCTTCTTCCAGTGACCCTCCTTGCAGCAGTTCCTGCACTGGTTTGGCCCCAGCTTTGCTGGCTGCTGTGATGAGCTACCCGACTGCCCAGGTGTTCTTGGCCCCTGTGGGTTACCTCGAGGTGGTCCATGCTGGACTGCTGTAAGCATTTGGATATTTGCAGCGGCCATCAATCGGGCCTGCTTACCCATCTTTTTCTCTTCATTCTACTCTTCTGCCTGGTCCCTATTATTAAAGACTTTAAAGGCCTTCTCTACCAGCCGCAAAGGTGGGGTCTCAGGTCCTGCCTCTATCTTTTGCAACTTCTTCTGAATGTCAGGGGCCGACTGGGTGATAAAGTGCATGGCTAGCAGATGCTGCCCTACTGAAGAATCAAGGTAATTGTTAGTATACTTCCTGACTGCCTCAGGTAGTTGTTTAAGAAACACTGCTGGGTTTTCTTCCTTCCCTTGTATTACCTTATCACAGTTAACTGGCTTGATAACACACTTTTTCATCCCTAAGTTAGTGTATGTCTCATCTTAGCCTTGTCTATGCAATCTTCATAGTCCCACTGGGGATCCGTCTCAGGGACTGCTTCTTCCCTGGCCTATAAGTGTTATTGTGTGGGTTAATGGGGGTTAGTGAGTCTGCATGTTCCCTGGCTCTAGTCAAGATTCTAGATTTCTCATCTGGGGTACAACAATGAGTTAAAATGACATTTACATCACCCCAGGTCATATAAAAGTTAGACTAAGCTTGATAAATTCATCTTTGAATTTATCAGAAAATACACACCAAAATTATGCCAGCATTTACAACGCCTTCTCTAACTTCTTAACAACTTACTGATATTCTCAGTACCATAGTGCACAGGTTTATGAAGAAATGAAGGTTTTACATGAATATTTTCCCTGTGGTCAGATCCTCTGGCTAATGTTCTTAAAGTGTCCAATGATCATCTCCTACTGAAAACATCTATGAAGCAACCTAGGATGCATTCTTTTATTGCTTTAAACTTGTGTGGGACTCTTTAGCCCACCAAATAAGTCAGATTTTGCCAACTTGATAAAGGAGGTAGAAGAGATTTCATATAGTGGGAACACTGTGGGAAAAGGCAGAGTCAAATATTGCAGCGTCATTAATAAATTGCAAATAATGTTATATATATCCAGTATATTTGGAATCAAATCTATGAATAAAAAGGTAAGACAAGGCCTAAAGTGTCAATTTCCTGTCAGGAAATTATTTTTAAGATCAACTACTCAGGATAGAGCTGTGACTGCATATACATTCAAAAAAGACAAATCTAATACACTATAAGAAGAAGATTTAAAGGAGGCAGACTGAAGGAGACCAAACCCAACCCATTGCCTTCCACTCAATTCTGACCCAGAGTGACCCTGTAGGACAGAGTAGAATTGCCCCCACAGTGTTTCCAAGGCTGTAATCTTTATGGGAGCAAACTGTCACATTTTTCTCCCACAGAGCAATTGACAGGTTACTGCAGGTGACCTTTCGCTTAGCAGTCCAGCACTTAACCACTGAAACACCAGGGCTCCTTTTAGACCTATAGGAAGGAAATGGCAGAGACAAGTTGGAAGATGATGAGGGCACAAACTAAATCTATGCAAATGGAAATGAAATTGTGGATTCCACAGGTAACATTTAATAGCACTTGCTAACTTTTGCATTGAATGAGGGCCAGATGAGGTAGACAAAGGTTTTCAGGAAGATTTTCAAGCAATAATGCCCTTTCTGAATATTTCAATCATGACACATATTCCATGATAATTATCTATTTGAAGCCTTCTAATTATTTTGCGATCATTGTCTCCAACTATAATGCATCTTTTCTCTCATTTAAGCATAGCTACTTAACTTATTTTTTGATTCCCCCAACTTGGGGCTAATTAGTATTTCTCTCTTTAAAGAAGAATATGTATTTTTTTTTGAGTCATAAAATATAAGTGAGAGAGGATTTAAGGGGAGATATAATGAGTTTCATTTTGCTATTTTGATTTTAGATGTCTATGAGATATTTGACTATTATCATTAAGTAAACTGAGATGAATTGGTATTTTAACAGATAAAGCATATATATATGAAAAAATACAATTGTTATTACATCTAATGTAGTATTTTATATAAAAGAAAAATAATAGTTTAGTAAATAATTCAAAATGCCACCACTCTACTAATTAACTTTATTTTCACATACATAATCTGACTCTTTCTGTCTCCAATATTCAATTAGTTATTGGAACACATAAGAGATCGTGCAAAAATATTACATTATTTTATATTTACATTATATATAAGCATTGCAAAAAAAAATCATGTAGATTAGAAACTTAAATATTCCATAATATTTTAAAATACTAAAGACACAAGGATTTTAAATAAACATTTTGAGGAATCTTTTTCTGTGAATAAATACTCTAATCAATATTATAAACCCCTATGTACATATATTAACTTCTTTTGAAATAGTGAAGCTATTGGTCTTAGTAGTGCACCCTTTATTCATTTTAATTTACATTTTTTTTTTTCTTTTAACCAAAGCTCTCCACGCGCATAATTAAAACTAAAAATACACAAGTGATCGTAAAGGGAGCAGTATTTTCTACTTCCCTGTTTCTGAATCCCTAGAGTCATTACTATTTAACATTTTGGATTTAATTTTTCAAGTTGTTATTTCTTTATTGCTAAAGAATATTTTTATTCCAGCTCTTGTATATTATTTGAGAATTTAAATCATTTGTAATCACACACCAACCTCATAAAATATCAATATTTTTAATTTCTGCCTCTGTAACTCATGATAGCATTCTAAAATCTCCATTTTTTTGTTCTAGCAACCAGAGAGAGTATTTATTAACTTACAATTAATTAAAATAGGAAAACTAGTCATCCTACCTTTCCATAAACCTATCCTGTACTTCTATTTACAACCTTTTTATTCATTTATACTGTGAAGCTGTAAAAATTAACATTCTCTTCTCTCTCATTAATTTATATGCCATTTTCCGAATATAGTCATCATGACTATAAATATGGTGCCTTTTAAAACCAAAAAGAGGATTAAAAACAAAGAAAAGTAGCCTACCAAACAAAAGCCCTTATTTTAATATACTTAGAATATATTAAATGGGACTCTTTAGCCCACCAAATAAGTCAGATTTTGCCAACTTGATAAAAGAGGTAGAAGAGATTTCATATAGTGGGATATGATTCCTTCCTCCCTTCTTTTCTTACTCCCTCCTTCTTTTCCTTCCTTCCTTTCTTCCTTCTATCCTTTCTTCTTTATTTTTTTCCAACGGGAAAATTTATGTTATAATCAAAGAGGAATTATCCTGAAGTGTTAATGAATTAATTTTTACAATACTTCATTGATTAAAAAACAAAATAAACAACCTGTTGCCTTATAGTCGATTCTGCCTCATAGCACCCCAAAGGACAGATTAGAACTGCCCCATAGGGTTTCCAAGGAGCGCCTGGTGGATTTGAACTGCCAATCTTTTGGTTAGCAGCCGAGCTCTTAACCACTGCACCACCAGGGCCCCATTTCCTTGATTACTAGGGGCTTACCTACCACGGTCCTTCATTCTACTGCTCAAATATGCACTAGTGGCTCTCTTGTCCTCTGTATATCTGGACTTACGTGAAAGTCACTCATGTCCTGGGTTGAATTAACTAGATCTATTGTCCAAAACCTCTCCTTTTCATGGTTTTCTCACTCATTTCCTGTATATACATCTTCAAGTAAATTAGTTGCAATGAATGTCTTAGTGGTAAATTATCTGAATCATTGCATATCTATTTTAAAAAGTTGCTGTCCAGTAGATTTCAAGTCACAGCGATTCCAAGTGTGCAGAGTACAATTGCAATCCATAGAGTTTTCAAGAGTGTGAATTTTTGGAAGCAGACTGCCAGTTCTCTCTTCCTAGGTGACTTTGAGTGGGTTCAAAGTGCTAACCTTTCTCTTAATAGTCAAGCACTTAACCATCTGCACTGTCAGGATCTCCTGTATATCTATAAACGTGCTTTTTTGTTTTTCTGTTTTAATTCTTGCTTAAGAGTTTATCAAGGTTAAAGATTATTTCCCTCAGACTATTAAAAAAATCAATTTTTCTGTTGTTAGAGTATTTTACTATGAAAATATGATTTTGATTTATTTTTCCTTTATAGACAATGTATTATATGGTGTTTTTTGTTGTTCTGTTATTGTTTTTGTGTTTTATTTTTGTTTCTCCTTCTACATTAGTGAAGCCAAATAGACATTTCTGTGGTGATGGACCTGTTCTATATTCTGCACTGCTCAGTAAGGTAGACATTAGCCACGTGCAACTATTAAGCACTGGAAACGGGACTACTGTGACTGAAGAAGTGAATGTAATTTAATTTAAATTAATTCAACTTTAAATTTAATGTACCACATGTGGTTAGGGGCTTCTATATTGAACAGTTAAGCTTTAGATGTTTTAAGAACTTTTGTCTTATTTTACTGAAATTTCATAATGCCATGTCAAGGCTTGATTTTAATATAACCCATTGATCTAGTTCTTTCAGTTTGTAAACTTGTATTTTTTTAATTATGGGAAATAATTATACATTATTTTACTGATAAAGTATTGCCTGTGTTTTCTCTTTTATTTCCTTTTCAAAATACCTTTATTTGTATATTGCAATTCCTGGATTGGCCTCTGTCTCTTGACGTTTCTCTCATATTTTCTGTTCATTGCCTTCTATTGAATTCTATACCTTTCCAAACATTTTTTTTTTAAATTTCCAAAAATCTGTCTTGTCCTTTCTTTCTTTTTTTTAAAAAGTGTATATTATTTTGCTTATTATATGTAACAGCATATCCTCAAATTATTCTAAATATATTAAAATAAGGGCTTTTGTTTGGTAGGCTACCATTTTTTTTTTTTTTTTTCTTAATCCTCTTCTCTTTCCTGAGTCTCATGTTTCCTCTTGGGTCATTTTTCATTCTGCTTATCTTGTCTTTCTCTTTCGTATTTGTGATCCTTGGTTTCTGTTTTTTAAAATGAAGCAAACAAAAAGTGAGTTTTCTTTATATGGATGGGGGCTGCCTACCTGCTGTCTTTGCATGGGTATGCAGTGATGCTGTAGAAACTCTTTTGTGCAGAATGGTTTCTTCTTCAACTGCAGCTGTATCTGTGTATAGTGTAGTTATCTAAGAATCAAACACCCTCTAACTTTCTTTTATAGGAATTTATTGATGTTCTAGTTAACAGATAGCCTTGGAGTGTTTCTCTCTCTTTCTGTGTATGTGTAGGGGATGTTTATACAAATTATTTTAACTGTTTTGATCATTTCATTGAGGAAGGAAAAAATGCATATGGTTTGTCTGCCATCTTGAACTAAAACAAAATAATTTGTCTTATATCATTATATATTCACTCTCTGGTATGAAATAATGCTTCCATCATAATTTATTTTTATTGTATAAAATATTTCCAGTTATACAAATTATTTCTCAAATGGGTTAAGAGCTATTAGGATAGCTGCCAAAACCAAAACTAAACTTATTTCCATCAAGTCAGTTCTGACTTATAGCTACCCTATGGGAAGTGGAGCAGCTGGTGATTTCAAACTGCCGCCCTTTTGGTTAGCCACTGAGCACTTAACCACTGTGCAACCAGGCCTCCTCTCATGATAGCTGGCTGTTGAATAATAATCTCCTTTGTTGAGGAGTTCTAGAAATAATTTTAATTTGTTTATTATTCAACAGAATTGAGGCATAATTTTCAAGCTTTGTTTTGGAAAGTATCAAAATAATACTTTTATGTATTAATACTTAAGTTGTGGCTATTTTTGTTGTTGTTACTGTTAAAGATTTCTTGATAGACAATGAATAAAATAACTTGTTCTTGTCTACTTTATCACATCTACTTGCCATTGCTACTATAGTCTGTGAAAATGCTTAACTCAAGTCGAACAAGTCTTCCATCCAACAAGCATATTAACAGTATTAGTTATTGATAATGATTCTGTTTCCCTTCAGGGCTAGTATTGAAGCCTAAAAGTGGCTTTTCAAATTTAATTAATTAAACATAAGTTCTTCTGCACTTTGAAAATCTTCTTATGTAATCCTCAAAGATTTTATACATAGTAAAGTAACATATGGAAAACTTGCATTATCCATCCAGATGATCAGCCCAATGTGTTGGTTTTATTTAAATCTCCACCTAATGCTTACTATCCTAGTCTTTGATTAACACCAGCCAAGTCAAAGTCTTGACAGATGTCAATAATAGAGTAGAATCTTCTTTCTTTGCTCTTCACTCAAGAATAATTCTGTAGTTTAGCTATAATTTTTCTTTCTTAAAGGAACAGCAAAGATCCCTGGTGGCACAGTGTTTAAGTGACATCTTTGCTTTTTTTTAACACTTTAAAGAGGTCTTTTGTGGCAGATTTACCCAATGCAATGAGTCTTTTGATTTCTAGACTGCTGCTTCCGTGGGCGTTGATTGTGGATACAAGTAAAATGAAATTCTTGACAACTTCAATGTTTTCTCCATTTATCATGATGTTGCTTATTGGTCCAATTGTGAGGATTTTGTCTTCTTTATGTTAAGGTGTAATCCATACTGAAGGCTATAGTCTTTGATCTTCATCAGTAAGTGCTTCCAACCCTCTTTACTTTCAGCAACCAAGGTTATGTCATCTTCAGCCTGGAGGTGAGATGGGAAGGCAGAGAGTGTTAGGAGCTGGTTGAATGGACACAGGGGATCAGGGGTGGCAAGGAGGATTGTGCTGTCACAGTATGAGGAGAACAATTAGAGTCACATAACAATGTGTGTATAAATTTTTGCATGGGAAAAAATAAAAAAATTTGAAAAAAGTTTATGTCATCTTCATAATGCAAGTTGTTACCGAGTTTTCCTCCAATCCTGATGCCCTGTTTGTCTTCATATAGTTCAGTTTCTTGGATTATTTGCTCAGCATACAGATGAACAGGTATGGTGAAAGGATATAACCCTGACATACACCTTTCCTGACTTTAAAGCACGCAGTATCCCTTGTTCTGTTTGAACGACTGCCTTTTGATCTATATACAGGTTCCTCATGAGCACAATTAAGTGTTCTGGAATTTCTGTTCTTCACAATGTTATCCGTAATTTTTTATGATCCATACAGTCGAATGCCTTTGCATAGTCAATAAAACACAGGTAAACATCTTTCTGGTATTCTCTTCTTTCAACCAGGATCCATCTGATATGAGCAGTAATATCCTTGGTTCCATGTCCTCTTCTGAATCTGGCTTGAATTTCTGGCAGTTTCCTGTAGATGTACTGCTGCAGATGCTTTTCCATGATCTTCAGCAAAATTTTACCTCTGTGTGATATTAATGATATTGTTTGATAATTTCCACATTCTGTTGGATCATCTTTCTTTGGAAGGTGCACAAATATGGATTTCTTCCATTTGGTTGGCCAAGTAACTGTCTTCTAAATTTCTTGGCATAGACGAGTGCGCACTTCCAGTGCTGCATTCATTCGTTGAAACATCTCAGTTGATGTTCTATCAATTCCTGGAGCCTTGTTTTTCCACCAGTGCCATCAGAGCAGCTTGGACTTCTTCCTTCAGTTCTTGATCATAAGCTACCTCCTGAAATAGTTGAACATTGACCAATTCTTTTTGATACAGTGACTCTGTGTATTCTTTCCATCTTCTTTTGGTGCTTCCTGCGTCATTTATTATTTTCCCTGTGGAATTTTTCATTATTGCAACTTGAGGCTTGAATTTTTTCTTCAGTTCTTTCAGCTTGAGAAATGCTGGGCGTGTTCTTCTCTTTTGGTTTTCTATCCCCATGTCTTTGCACATGTCATTATAATACTTTACTTTGTTTTCTTGTGCTATCCTTTGAAATCTTCTGTTCAGTTCTTTTATTTCATCATTTCTTCCTTTTGCTTTAGGTAGTCTATGTTCAAGAGCAAATTTCAGAGCTTATTCTGACATCTATTTTGGTCTTTTATTTCATAATTATCCTTTTAATAACCTTTTGCTTTCTTCATGTATGATGTCCTTGATGTTATTCCACAACTGATCTGGTCTTTTGTCATTAGTGTTAATGCATCAAATCTATTCTGGAGATGCTCTCTAAGCTGAGTTGAAAGACACTCAAGATCATACTTTGGCTCTTGTGGACTTGTTCTAATTTTCTTCAACTTCATCTTGAACTTGCATATGAGCAACTGATGGTTCGTTCCACGCTTGGCTGCCAGCTTTGTTCTGACTGATGATATTGAGGTTTTCCATGGTCTCTCCAAAGATGTAGTTTTTTGAAGTATATTGTCAATATATTTACTAAATAAGAAGTCATTCTATTGAATATGTGAATTGATTAATATTAATTTTGCAACATGAATTGAAAGTTAATATAAAAATAACAGAATTTAATTTATATTAGCACATTTTCAGAGAATGTGGATGTTGGGAGAACAGCACTTGCATGACTCTGCCCTCCTCCAGGCTGCCTAGTCAGGGCTTCAGGCCTGAAGCATCTTCTAATGTGAAGATAGCACAGTTTGTATGCAGTGATTTGCTTGTTTGGTGATATTTCTATGTTAGGAGTATAAGTTGTTCTTTGTTCTGTTTATACATATGTGTCACAAGGCAATTGGCAAACTCAACTGCGTATCTCTTCCTGGTGGGGAGAAAACAATGTTCTTCACCTGCAGCCTGAGAGAGGTATGTGGAACTCACATTTGGCAGTGGCTGCTAGGAGGGTCTCACTGGCCATGGGGACCAATGTCCTCTATTGAAACTGATTTTACTCTGCTTCTTTTTCCTGTGAGTAAATACTGTTCTAAACAGTGCCTGTGTCTGGATTATGTTTTTCTTGGAGACTTCGATACCTTTTCAACAGAGGCAATGTTGAGAACTCCATGACTTAAATTCACCTTCTTTTCTCACGATAGTCTATCTCTACCTGTTTTCCCTGAATAGGTTAGCCTACCCTAAGTTTGGAAAATTCCATATTGGCTAGCATACAGTATTAAGCATGTGATTTTCAGTCTGACTACTTCATTAAGAGCCTATGAAGTTAGAAACCATATAACTTTCATTTCTTTTCAGTACCTTGTTTGGAAAATTTTAACAATCATATCTGAGCCAAGTGAGTTGACCAATAGAAATGATCTTCCATCTAAGGTGGTCAGAAGCCAGAAGAAGAAAGATACAGAGGAAAAAAAAAATGGAAACATTGCTGACTAATTAGATCTGCTGGAGGAGAGAGATGATAATAGACTAATAAAATAATCAAAAGCTTAGTAAGATTCAGTTGCATATCAGAAATTATTTCCTGAACCGAAATACCAAGATTGCCCAATTCTTCAATAGATAAAACAATCACTCTTGAGTCCTGAATTTCATGGGAAAGAAATATCTTAAATCACAGAGTGAAATTATGTAAAGAAAGAATGAGGACGATTATTTAAAAAATAGTTAATATAGCCAGTACTTTTGGTACAGGAATAATTGATTTTTTAAAAACAGAAAAAGGAATGGTTAAAGAAGAAATAATACATAAGCACAGACTGATTAAAAAAAAAAATCAATCGTAGCACTAAGAGAAAATGTTGCCAATTTCTATAAAGAAATAATAAGTTAACTTCCGAGTATAACAAATCAGACTGTCGTTGGAATCCTCAACTGATACGTAGGAATTAGAAGGGCATAGTTTATGAGAATGATGACAGTAGTTATCAAGAATCCTGTGTCTGTCCAAGGTAGCATTCTCTTTTCAAGCAGAAACAAAAATATTTGAAGATAGAGAATATATCACTTTCATGTGTCCTCTGAAGAAAAGCCTCTATAAAACATTCTAATCAAACAAGGTATGATGCAGAACAAGAAAAAAAGGAAAGGTAACAACCGAGAGAATTTAATTTATTAATATTTATCTCATAACTCTCTATTTTAATAAAGGTAGTTCAACATTACCCACTAGCAGGATATGTAATTATACATTTTTTCAGTAGCAAGATAAATAAAATAAAGAGAAATGATCAACATTAATTTAATAGGATAGTATGTTTAACCCAATACATCCAAAGCATTATACTTCCAGTATGTAGTCAACATAAAATTATCGATGAGATATTTTCCATTTCTTTGTCGTACCAAGTTGTCAAACCCAAGAATATATTTTAAACACAGAACACATTTCAATTCAATTAACCCATTTTAAAGTTCTCAATAGCTACATGTGTCTAATGGTTCCCTTATTTGACAATGTAGGGATAAACTGTCGGGAATGTATAATGTGCTTTGAAGAGGACACATTCTAATGGAAATGCCAATAGTTTCAAACTAAGATTTCTCAATGAAATCTGTACCTGTGTATGAGTAGGGTGAAAGGAAAAGGAATCTAAACGTCTCATGCAATGAAAGTAAGAGGAAAGTGAAAATATGCTAAATCTCTTACTGTTTTGAACAAGTGGATGTGCTGGAAGAATAAAGCATGTTGATAGGACAAAAATATAATACCATATTTTGAAATAATAGTAGACTGACAAACAAATATGTCTCTGACTATGAGGGTAGAAAAAGAGGAGATGACTATCAATATAATGAGAAAGTTAAAGTAGTTCTCAAAGGATTGTTGTACTACCCACCTAGGAAGCATTTGAAAGGATATGGAAATGCATTAGGGCTTTGTTTCTCACAATAAAGGGAGAGGATATCTGGCAGCTTTTAGCACTGCAGAGAGATTACAAAATTAAGGAATTTATTCTACACAAACTCTCAATATTGTCCCTTAAAATCATATAGATTGTTTGAACATCTAAGTTAAACTGAAAAAGACGATATGAATAACAACTTCATTGAGTAAACAACAACAATCTAAAGATGTCTGAAGCATCAGTCAGTTTTACATTTTTGATGTAATGTGTTCATTTCAGCCCCTATTCTGAATTAGTTAAACTAGATTATGATATAGTATAAAACACCCTAGTCTAAATACTTAAACGTAATAAAAGTTTTCTTAATCAAATGTTTATTCCATATCTTTGTGACTGCGTAAGCTGGACTAACCTGTGATAACACATACTTTCAAATTTTATGTAAGCACAATGAGTTTTTCTTTACTCATGATGGATGTCCCACATGGGGAGGCAAATGGCTTCCCCTCAGTGACTGGACCTAGACGATGGAAGTTTTATTTTGTAGCAGCATTATCTGGAATATACAGCTTATTTAAGAGCTGTGTTGGAGGAAGAAAGAAAGTGGAGAATCACATAAGAACTCTTACCTTGGCACTGTCATGTCACTTTCATTCTTTTCCATTGGCCACAACTAGTCACATGATGATGTCAAACTTCAAAGGGGCTGAAAAGTGGAATCTGCCTGGTAGAAAAAGAGAAGCAACTATATGTGGAGATCAGTAATCACTACCACAAATACTATATAACTATGGGATTATAATGAGCTATATAGCTTTTTATATCAATGATACATATGGGTTTTTTTTTTCCTTTTTGCTATGAAGGAGTATGGACAAACTGAGAAATAAATCAGTTTAAGCATTAAAATACAACTTTAATCTTTCAACATTCCTTCAACAGGAGGCTGTTTTTATAATATAATGTCTGAAGGCATATACACAGTACCAAATATTAATTTATTAGTTGATGACAAATATGAAAAAGAAACAGGTCATGATAAACTGATGAAAACTACAAAAAAGATTACTGTATAGCATTTCTCTTTACAAAGTCTTTTTTTGTTTGCTCTTACAAAAACAAAAAAAATAAGATTTTATATTTTTAGAATTTATTTTTTAAATTGTCCAAGAAAATATGAGTTTAGGTGATTGAGTGATTGAGAATTGAGGTAAGAATAGGAGTTGAATAAATAAAAACTATAAAAATAAAATAAGAATTGTAATTTATTTGGACATTAAGAAAATGATATTTTACTTTTCATTGCTGAAAATGAAATTCTCAGGGACAATTTTACAAGTAATCTTAATTTTTTCAAAAGAAAACAAATGCACAAACTTTTATGTAATTACTAACTACCATAAATCTAACTAATTAAAGAAAAATCTTGGGTTTGCCTATATTAGACTTTGATCTAATTATAGTGAGTTATGTAATAATCAGAAACAAAATTATAAACCAAGTAACAAATGCAAATACAATTTGGAATGCAAGTAAATAAAAATAATTGATTCAAATCTAACATTTTTTCAACAGGGCGATAGATCGTATTGGCTCTACCGAGAGGTTAAGCATTGCCAAAAATTTTTTATTACTTACTTTTTAAATAAAACTCCATAATAGATGCTCTTAAACAAAGTAACATGTCTGGTCACTGGAAAAAGAAAAAAAAAAAAACAAACCCATTGCTGTCCGGTTGATTTTGACTCTTAGAGACCCCATGTGTTAGAGTAGAACTGCTCCATAAGGTTTTCTTGATTGTAATCTTTACAGAAGCAGATCGTCAAACCATTCTTATCCGGTGCCTCTCAATGGACTCAAACCGTCAACCTTTCAGTCAATAGTTAACTGCAAACTCTGGAACCTTTGCTGGCCACAGTAGGTCTTAATTTTCACAGGAAATTAAGACTCTACACCACCTGAGTAATAAGTATGTCCCCTATACACAGCAAATGCTCTCTTGTTTCCCATAATTTTCACTAATACCTACATGTTTCAAAATTTAAGTCAGAGTATCAAATAGTATATATTATCACATTTACATCATTTTTTTTTCTTTACCGAAGTTAAAAGAACATTTTCTTACATTTACATTTTTATAAAAACCGGAAATGCAACATTTGTTCAGTAGTGTATTCTTTTAATTAAAAGGTGAAAAAGAACTTTTTTTTTTCTTTAAGGAATGAGCATTTTGAATGTGTTTATGTGAAAACACAATGTTTTCCCAAAAGAAATTCAAATTAAATGTGCTTATTAAACTAACAAGTGTAAGAGCCATGAAGGATATATGGAAAAAAAATAAAATAAACTGAGAAAAGAACTAGAACTTCAAAGGATTAATTTTAGAAAAAAAATGGAACTTCTATAAAGGGAATTTTATGTATTCAATTTTAAAAAAAGTGTGGTCATCAATATATTTTCAGATTGCAAGCCTGTGAAACACCATTCATTTATTTAGATATGCATAAGAGGTAGAATTTACTCTAAATGTAAATCTATTCAAAAAGGCTGTCGATCAGCATATTAAAAATATGTCCAAGCACTTACAATATGAGTTTCCTGGTTAAAAAATAAATTAATAAGTAAATCTATTGTCATTATCTGTTATTCAGATCGCAGATATAAACAGTATTGCTCAATTAGATAAATGTATTGATTTTGTTCATTATTTGTGGAGCTTACGACAAACACAGTATTAGGGAAAGAGGGATTTTGTTTGTTTGTTTTATGTTAAGAAAAGTCTTAAAATGTATTGTAATCTGGACTATCTTTACTTTTGACAGTTTTAATATGAGCAAATGGAAGCACTTAGCAATCTAGCAAAAGCCTGCAAAGCTTTAATACAAAACACAATATTATTAGGCAGGAGAAAAGAACTTAAGTAAAATCGACATATAAAGCCTATAGTCACAGGCAGTGAACCTGGACAAGCAATCATTACATCCAGCAGCACACACCTCTGGCTCCTCTCACAGGGATGAAACAAACCAAAATTAAATGTATCACAACACTGGTTTTCAAATATTCTAGATAGTTCACAATTTGTAGTATCAGTGGCCATTTTTAGAATGAATCACACCAGTTTTATATAATTGATCTTGTTATTCATGTCTGTAGGGATCCCTGGGTGGTGCAAATGGTTAAGTGCTCAACTACTAACCAGTTCAGACCTGCCCAGAGGCATCCAGAAGAAAGGCCTGGTGATCTGTTTCCAAAAGGTCACAGCCTAAGGAATGAGTATGTGTGTGTGAGTGATTTTGAGTATATGTGTATAAATTTGGTGACACGTTATATAATAGTTTAGAAAGCTGGTATTAAAATATTGCCATATTTAGTTTTGGGTGAAATATTTTACCTTCTGTCAATAACATCCATTTGGAGGTTTCATTCAATTATCAATATTACATGATGATAGTATACTAAGCAATGCTATTTTGCTTTAAAAATATGAAACCCCAAAAATATTTGTTGAATCACATTTTAAAATTCTTGATTTTGTGGATATAAATCAAGCATCATTTTTATTAAAGGAAATAATTTTAACCTTAAAAATTGTGGCCAAAATACTCCTTGAAAACTATTTCCCAAAAGCACAATTTCAAGAAGAATGGTCATTCAAAACATTTATTTTTTTAATGCCTATAAATGTATTTGCAGAAAAGAATTTTATTAGCTGAAATAGACATGTGAAGGAGCCAGATAGGGAAGGACCTCAGAGGCTTCCTGGATTGCCCCTGCACAAGTTTTTGGGTGGTAAACACCTTTGCAAACTCTCAGAAGTTTTTCTGAATCAGCCAGGACTGATGCCTGAAGTTAAGCAGGAATTCTAGATCGATGATAACAAGTTAGCTGAGAATGTGGCAGCTATGGTAATACCATTACCACTGCTAACCGTGGACAGCATCTTGACTACTTATGACACACGGGACAAGAGAGAGTTACGCCACTTAAAAAGGCCAACTGCAGAATGAGGGCATATAAATACTATTATGAGTGACACACTGGGAGATTACAGATTGTCCAATGGGAACAAGAATTTGTTGTTTTATCTTTATGGTCAAAAAGAAAAGTTGGAGGATGGGTACTTGAGTAAGAAAGCAACAGTACACAGAAGGAGATTATAAAGTCTTTTAAATTTAAAGAAGCACATATTATGTCTGGATTATAGATATTATCATTTCTTTATTTAATGTTATCTAAGGGAACTCACTAATTCCAGAAAATAAAATATGTTTCCAGTGAGATGACCCTTTAAGAAAAACTTCAGGCATTTACTTAAGCAAATGGAGAGGGGTGGTACAGGGGACCTATATTTTCAGCACTTGCATTACTTTATGACAACAGCTTTTGAAAACGTGATCTCAAAAATCGTTGATATCCCCAAAGATATTAGGTTTCTATGGAATTTATCAAGTGATATTTACTGTATTACAAGAAAAACTGAAAAATAAATAAACTAAAACCGAATCACAGAGACCCTACATATACGTACAAGCACAACCAGGGTGCTCCTTAGAAGCGAGGATAGCGAAGCTTCATCTGATGGACTTTGGACATGTTATCAGGAGGGACCTGATCCTGGAGAAGGACATCATGCTTGATGAGTTAATGGATCAGTGAAAAAGAGGGAGACACTCGACGAGATGGATGGACACAGTGGGTACAACAATGGGCTCAAACATATCAATGACCTGTGAGGAGGGCACAGGATAGGGCAGTGTTTCTCTTCTGTTGTGCATAGGGTGGCTATGAGTTGGAAATGGCTCAACAGCACCTGACAACAACAATAACAAATTTATTTAATAATAGCAATGATAAATCCAGTTCATCTAAACATAAAAACAGATCTAATGAAAAGTAACTATTTTGGAAAAAAAAGGTTGAGGAGAGCGGCAGTGTTTTAAATTTTTGTAAATCTCTTTAATGTCCAGCTTGAAAGAATGTGGAAAATATCGTTAATATCACACACACTAAAAATTTGCTGAAGATCATTCAAAAGAGGTTGTAGCAGTACAGCTGCTAGGAATTCAAGCCAGGTTCAGAAGAGGACATGAACTAGGGATACTATTGCTGATGTCAGATAGACCTTGGCTGAAAGCAGAGAATACCAGAAGGATGTTTACCTCTGTTTTATTGACAATGAAAAGGCATTCAACTGTGTGGATCATAACAAAGTATAGATAACAGTGTGAAGAATGGGAATTCCAGAACAGTTAATTGTGCTCATGAGGAATCTGTACATAGACCAAGAGGCAGTTTTTCAGACAGAACAAGGAAATACTGGGTGGTTTAAAATCAGGAATGGTGTGTGTCAGGGTTGTATCGTTTCACCATGCCTATTCAATCTGTGTGCTGAGCAAATAATCCAATAAACTGAGCTATATGAAGAAGAACAGGGCATCAGGATTGGAGAAAGATTCATTACCAACCTAAAATATGCAGTTAACACAACCTTGTTTGCTGTAAGTGAAGAGGACTTGAAGCACTTACTGATGAAGATCAAAGATCACAGCCTTCAGTATGGATTGCATCTCAACACAAAGGGAGCAAAAATTCTCATGACTGGACCAATAAGCAACATCATAATAAATGGAGAAAATATTGAATGTCAAGGATTTCATTTTGCTTGGATCCACGGTCCATACCCAAGGAAACAGCAGTCAAGAAATCAAAGGACATATTACATTGGGCAAATCTGCTGCTAAAGACCTCTTTAAGTGTTAAAAAACAAAGATGTCATTTTCAGGACTAATTTAGTCCTGATACAAGCCATAGTACTTTCAATCACCTCGTATGCATGGGAAAGCTGGACAATGAATACAGAAGACCAAAGAGCTATTGACTCTTTTAAATTATGATGTTGATGAAGAATACTGAATATTCCATAGACTGCCAGAAGAACAAATAAGTCTGTCTTGGAAGAAGTACAGCCAGAACACTCCTTACAAGCAAGAATGGCAAGACTTCGTCTCACGTACTTTGGACATTTTATCAGGAAGGGCCAATCCCTGGAGAAGGCCATCATGCTTAGTAAAACAGAGGTTCGGGGAAAAAGAGAAAGATCCTCAGTGAGATGGACTGACACAGTGGCTGCAACAATGGGCTCAGATAAACAACTCCTGTAAGCATGGCTTAGGGCAGAGCAGTGTTTCCTTCTGTTGTACATTGTTGTTATTATTAGGTGTTGTTGAGTCGGTTCTGACTCATGGAGACCCTGTTTACCACAGACCCTATATTGCACATAGGGTTGCTATAAGTTGGAACTGACTGGATGGCACATAACAACAAAAACAATAATAGAAAACAGCTGGATTTTCATATCTGTTACTGCATTTAATTTGTGGCATCACTTGTTATATTGCATTTGGAAAAATTCTCCTGTGTACTTACGAGAGAATCAGACTGAAAAAGGCAAATGATACCTTTGAATTATTGTGAAAAATGTTGTGATTTCACAGATCCCCTGATATGCTTCCCAGGAGTCCCCTGAATATTCTTTAAGTAACTCTACTTCATAAAACTGATTAAAATAAATACGGCAACTAGTTAAGTGGTTCAAGACAAAATTTTTTACTGTATATCACACTGTGAATAATATAAACCCCTAAGATATTACTCTGGTATTAAAGAAAGGAGCTATTTTTTTTCCAAATAAAAGACATATTGCTAAGGAAAAAATATTTTAAAAATAACTATATGTATTTTATTATATTATTTTAATTTAAAATATAACACTTAAAATCTGATTTTCATTTATTATATATTATTTCATATTCAGGAAAATAAAATGTGATTTTCATTCACTTGAATGTTTCTCACATCCAGACCCAATTTGATTATGAAGTTTTTCCTTATATTTACTTTCATATGAGTTTGAAAACTTTGATTTAATGCTGTGAACTAACCAAAAGAACAACTAAAAACAAAAATATAAGCCAGGTTGTCTCTGAGCTAATGATGGAGTAGTTAGGGGTGGGGACAATTACTTTATGAGAATTGTTGAACCAATTGATATTTAAGCCAAGTAATCCATATTCTCATATTTAAATAAATACATAAAATAAAAAATTGAGAAATAAGGACCAACTTTTGAAAGTGCTATCTTATTACATTCTACAGTTTTTTTTCTTTAATGCTCGTATGTACTTGTTACTTGAGAACAGACAACAACTGAGACATATAAGTATTAGTTTATTTGCTTTGCTCTAAACTTTATTTCAGACAAATTAGAATAATTTTAAATTTTCTTATAATTCATAGTTATTAATCAAGAAAATATACTGTAAAAAAAAAGTATGTTATTTGTTTTCTTTACATATCCGATAGCACCAGTATTTCTTTATAGAAATGGTATGTTGTCGTTAGGAGACTTCTTGTCGGTTCTGACTCATGGTGACTGTATCTACAACAGACAGAAAGACTGTCTGATCATGCACCATCCTCAGAATCATTGTTATGTTTGAACCAATTGTTGCAGTCACTGTGTCAATCCATGTTGTTGAGGTTCTTTCTCTTTTTCCCTCTCTACCTTGCTAAGCATGATGTCCTTCTCCAGGGTCTGGTTCCTCCTGATAACATATCCAAAGTACATGAGATGAAGTCTCCCCATCCTCACTTCCAAGGAGCACTCTAATTTTACTTCTTCTAAGACAGGCTTGTTCTTTCTTCTGGTAAACCAAAACCAAACCAAACCAAACCCATTGCACTCAAGTTGATTCTGACTCATATCGCCCCTATAGGACAGAGTAGAACTGCCCCATAGAGTTTCCAAGGAACGGCTGGTCGATTTGAACTGCTGACCCTTTGGTTATCTGGCAAGCTCTTAACCACTGTGTCACCAGAGCTCTGTTCTTCTGGTAGTCTGTAGTATATTCAATATTCTTCACCAACACGATAATTCAAAGGCATCAATTCTTCTTTGGCCTGTCTTACTCACTGTCTAGCTTTCAATTGCATGCTTTATAATTGAAAATATCATGGCTTGGGTCAGGTGCACCTTAGTCCTCGAAGTGACATCTTTGTTTTTTTTTTTTAAGACTTTAAAGAGGTTGTTTGTAGCATATTTGCACAGTGCAATATGTTGTTTGATTTCTCAATTACTGCTTCCATGGGCGTTGACTGTGGATTCAAGTTAAATGAAATCATTGACAATTTCAATCTTTTCTCCATTTATCATAATGTTGTTTATTGGTCCAGTTGTGAGAATTTTATTTTTTGTGTTGAGGTGTAAACCATACTGAAGACTGTAGTCTTTAATCTTCCTAAGTAAGTGCTTCAAGTCCTCTTCACTTTTAGCAAAAAAGGTATTGTCATCTGAATATCTCAGGTTATTAATGAAATTTACTTTAATCCTGATTAAATCCTTTAATCTGTGTTCTTCTTCATATGCTCCAGTTTCTCAGATTATTTGCTTAGCAAACAGATCAAATAAACATGCTGAAAGGATACAAACCTGACACGCACCTTACCTTCCTTTAACCATGCAGTATCCCCTTGTTCTGTTTGAACAACTTCCTCTTGGTCTGTATACAAGTTTCACATGAGCAAAATCAAGTGTTCTGGAATTCCCATTCTTCTCAATGTAATCCGTAATTTGTCAAGATCCTCACAGTCAAATGCCTTTGCATAGTCAATGAAACACAGGTAAATACCTTTCTGGTATTCTCTGCTTTCAGCCCAATCCATCTGACATCAAAAAGGATACCCCTAGTTCCAAGTTCTCTTCTGTATCTGGCTTGAATTTCTGGAGGTTCCCTCTTGATGTACTACTGCAACCACTTTTGAATGATCTACAGCAAAATTTTACTTGTGTATGATATTAATGATATTGTTCAATAATTTCCACATTCAATTGTATCCCCTTTCTCAGATAGGAATAAATATGGATCTCTTCCTGTCGGTTGGCCAGGTAGCTGTTTTCCAAATTTCTTGGCATAGATGAGTGAGCACTTCCAAGGCTGCATCTATTTGTTGAAACATCTCAATTTGTGCTCTGGAAATTCCTGAAGCCTTGTTTTTCACCAGTGCTTTCAGTTCAGCTTGGACTTCTTCCTTCAATACCATCAGTTCATGATCATATGCCACCTCCTGCAACGGTTGAACGTTGACCAATTCTTTTTGGTACAGTTACTCTGTGTCCTTCCATCTCCTTTTGTTGCTTCCTGCTTTGTTCAATATTTTGCCCATAGAATCCATCAAAATTGCAACTTGAGGCTTAAATTTTTACTTTGCTTCTTTCAGCTTGAGAAATGCTTAGTGTGTTCTTTTGTTTTGGTTTTCTAACTGCAGGTCTTTGCACATTTCCTTATAATACTTTACTTTGTCTTCTTGAGCCTCTCTTTGAAATCTTCTATTCAGCTTTTTGATACCATCATTTCTTCTGATAGCTTTAGCTACTCTATGTTCAAGAGCAAGTTTCAGAGTGTTTTCTGACATCCATTTTGGTTTTCTTTCTTTCCTGTGTTTTTAATTAGCTTTTGCTTTCTTCATGTATAATGTCCTTGATGTCATCCTACAACTTATCTGGTCCTTGGTCATTAGTGTTCAATATATCAGATCTGTTCTTGAGAAAGTCTCCAAATCAGGTGGGATGTATTCAAGGTTTGACTTTGGCTCTCATGGACTTGTTTTAATTTTCTTCAGCTTTAACCTGAACTTAGATATGAACAACTGATGGTCTGTTCCACCATCGGTCCCTGGCCTTGTTCTGACTGATGATATTGAGTTTCTCCATGGTCTCTTTCCACAGTTGTAGTAGATTTTCTTCCTGCATATTCCATCAGGTGAGGTCCATGTATACAGTCACCATTTAGGTTGTTGAAAAAAGATAATTGTAATGAATAAATCCTTGGTCTTGCTAAATTTTATCATGTGGTCTCTGGCGTTATTTCTAAAACCAAGACCATATTTTCCAACCACAAATCCTTCGTTTGCAACTTTAGCATTCTCCAATCATTAGTAATTATCAATGCATTCTGATTGCATGTTTGATCAATCTCAGATGGAAAAAGTTGGTAAAAATCTTCAATATCTTCATCAGTGACCTTAGTGGTTGGTGTGCAAATTTGAATAATAGTTGTGTTAACACTTCTTCCTTCTAGGCCTTTGGATATAATTCTATCACTAACAGTTGTACTTCAGGATAGATCTTGAAATGTTCTTTTTGATGATGAATGCAATGCCATTCCTCTTCAAGTTATCATTCCCAGCATAATAGACCATATGATAGTCCCATTCAAAATGGCCAATACCTGTCCATTTCAGCTCACTAATGCCTAGGATATCAATCTTTATGTGTTCCATTTCATTTTTGATGACTTCCAATTTTCCTATATTCATAATTTGTACTTTCGCTGTTCCTAATATTAATGGGTGTTTGCAGCTTTTTCTTCTCATTTTATTAGTGCCACATCAGCTAAGTTGACTCTCCTTTGAGGAGGCAATACTTCCCTTGCTGTATTTTGAATGCATTCCAACCTGATGTGCTCATCTTCAGGCACTGTATCAGACAATGGTCCACTGCTACTCATAAGGTTTTCATTGGCCAACTTTTTTTTAGTAGTAGATCTCCAGGACCTTCTTCCTAGTTTGTCTTAGTGTGGAAGCTCCACTGAAAGCAGTCCACCATGGGTGACCCTGCTGGTATTTGAAATACTGGCAGCAAAGCTTTTAGCGTCACAGCAACATGCAAGGCACCACGGTATGACAAACTGACGAACAGTGGTACAGTTTGGTAGTGTTTGTTATATGGAAGAATATAAATGTAACTAATAGAATGTAGCTGAGTTCTTATTGGTGGTAACTGAAAAGCTGAGTCATATAACTTTTTTTACCAACTGGACATTTCCTTTTTCCCTGCCTAAAATGGATGCTAAAATATAATATAAAGAAGCAGAAGAAGAAGGATAGAGAGGAGAAGTAGGAGGAGAAGGAGAAGGCAGAGGAAGCAGAGGAGTTGGATGAGGGAGGAAGGGAGGGAGGAGTAAAGGAAGGAAGGAAGGAAAAAGGGAGAAAGGGAAGGATAGATGAAGGAATAGAAAAAGGAATGAAGAAAAAAAGAAGAAAGGAAGAAAACTGGTAGATTAAACTATAAATGTTGTGCTCAAGTTTTCTCAGTTGACTTCTTCAATAACTAGAAAATGCAATTTTGTCTTCATTCGGGTGAAAACGACAGTATTTCTGAGTGAAAACATATTATCATCTATAATCTTACTTATTTGTGGATAATAAATCCATGGATGTTCTGCTCATACAGGATATAGTAAAATACAAGTATCTAAATTATTATACTAATTTCTTATTTTTCACCATTTGTGATTGAGTGTTTTTTAAAGACAATATCCACTTCTTTACATAATAGCTTGTGAGATTTTATAATCCTCAATCAACCAAAGAAGAAGAGAGTCTCTTAATCCTATTTCAAATATAGATATTAGAGACTTGACACCATAACACTTTAAAACTCTTTTAAAATAATATATTTAGTATAGAAGCAATAATTTCCTTATTTTAATACCCAGTTTGTGAGGATATGTGTGTGCATACAGATGCATGCATCTGTAAATCTACTTGCCATTGGAAAATTGCATTTGATGGGACAAAATGTCTCAGATTTTCTTCATTTAAGCTTCTTTCATAGTATGATCTACAGCACCAACCTGTCGTAACGTCTTTCACTCACTACCAACCAGCTCCAACCTCATGTCTGTGTATTATAGATTAGCAGGCAGAATCAAATACTCTTTATGCACTCTAAACCCCTTTGCTGTTGAGTAGATTCCAACTCATAGTGACCCTATGGGACAGAGTAGAACTGCTTCATAGGATTTCCAAGGAGCAGCTGGTGGGTTTGAGCTGCTGACCTTTTGATAATCAGCCAAACTGCTGAACCGCTGTACCACCAGGGTTATACAGTATAGGCAAGGTGAAAACCATTCTAGGAAAAAAGGATAGAAAGCTATTACTGACTGTCTTCTTATGAGAAAAAAAACATATGCAGACATGAGAGCTGCCTAATGCACTCTGGTATGTGACTTTAACATAGTCAGTTGCAGCACAGTTACATCTCCAGATTCTTGATACTCTTAAAATTCTAAGGAAACAATTCTGACAAATTCCATCAGGATTCCTAGAATCAAGTCTGACTTGGAATGAAGACACAACTTCAGAATGCAATAATATTAAACGCTGGAAATAGCAAAATTCAGAGCTGTGATTAATGTCTCAAAGTTCAAGTTAATTTAGGAATCCTAATGATTTTTAAATAGAGCCATAGTTAGCAATTCGTTTCCAGAATCATACTGCAAACCTCATTTTGCTGATTCCATTTTGCAGAATTATTTCTGAAACACTGCAAAGAATTATAGAAAAATAATAACTACTAATTTATTTCTATTCAGTCTCATTTATTCTTTTTCTCATACAACATTTTCAATGAGCTTAGCCCAACATATAACTTAGCTACCATCTGTGCGTATCAATTTAGTCTGATACAAATAAGTTAATGACTTTTTACCAAATGACTAAGATGTCCTTTTTCCCTTTTCATATGTGTAGGTTTTATAAAATCCCATCCTCTACATCCAAAAATATGCAAACTAAAGAAAAAAAACAAAAACAAAGAAAAATAGTTCCGCATAAGTATTGTAAAAAAAAATTTTTTTACAGTAAAAATAAGTGCTGATCCCAGGGAGGTATTAAGCAATTCAGCTAACAGAGTAATATAAAGTAAGGAACGTTTGAATCTTCTCTCTTCTCTTCATGGTGCACTGTGAACTTCAGCATGCTACCGGCTATGAGCTTTTTTACCTAAAAACTTGACGATATTCAAACTAAAAAGGAAACCTGTTGCCATCAAGTCGATTCTTTCATAGTATGATCTACAGCACCAACCTGTTGTAACGGGTTTTGTTCACTACCAACCAGCTCCCATCTCCTGTCTCTGTATTATAGATTAGCAAGCAGAATCAAATACTCTTTATCCACTCTAAACCCCATTGCTGTCGAGTAGATTACAATTCATAACAACCCTATAGGACAGAGTAGAACCGCCCGGTAGTTTCCAAGGAGCGACTGGTGGATTCGAAAACTAATGCTGGATTTTTAAGGGAAATGTAAAAATTTTATGTAATAATTTTAAAGAAATGTTTCCCACTTCCCTTTTTCCATCAACAGAGTTCATCAGTGGGTAATGTTTTAGAACATGTTTAAGCAAAATTATAGAGAAATAAAAACTGAAGTTTGTGTCAGTTATTGAAACTGAAAGAGTTATGTATTCGTAAACATTAAAACAGGACATAGCCTCTAAATGACAGGAAGACTTTCACTTGTCAATTTTTTTTTCCTGTTTTTGTTTTGTGTGTGTCTGTGTTTCCTTTTACTATTTATCCCTCTTCAAATAAAATTTGGGGGTATAGGAATAAAATTGAAGTGATGTTTTTTCTTAAATTTAGATTCTATGATAATTGTTTCCTTTTTAAAAAACTATTTTAAATGCACTTTATTTTACAGCAGTTTTGGATTTACAGAAAAATTGAATGAAAGTAAATACAGTTACCATATACCCTGCACACATTTTATCCTATTATTAGCATCTTGTGTTAGTAGAATACATTTGTTATAATTGATGAGCTAATACTGATACAGGAGCCCTGGTGGCACAGTGGTTATGCAGTTGACTGCTAACCGAAAGGCTAGTGGTTCGAACCCACCAGCCACTCCATAAGAGAAAGATGTGGCAGTCTGCTTCTATAAAGATTACAGACTTGGAAACTCTATGGGGCAGTTCTACTCTGCCCTATAGGGTTGCTATGAGTCAGAACTAACTCAACGGCAGTGATTTTGTTTTTTAATATTGATGCATTATTATTACCTAAAGTCTTTAGTGGAAACCCTGGTGGCATAGTGGTTAAGAGTTTGGCTGCTGACCAAAAGTTAAGCAGTTCGAATCCACCAGGTGCTCCGTGGAAACCCTATAGGGCAGTTCGTTTCTGTCCTATAGGGTCACTATGAGTCAGAATCAACTTGACTGCAATAAAGTCCTTAGTTTATGTTAGAATTCAATCTTTGTGTTGTGAAATTCTATGGGTTTTCACAAATGCATAATGTCATGTTGCCCACCATTCCAGTATCATACAGAATAGTATCACTGGCCTTGAAATGCTCTGTGTTTCATTTATTCCCTTCACTCCTTGCAAACCCCTGGAAATCAAAGATCTTTTTACTGTCTCAATAATTTTGTATTTTTCAGAATGCCATATATTGTCTATTTATGCAAATAAAGCACACCTTCTATATTTGTTTGCCAAATGCTCCCTCCCCTCTGTGAGATATTTTCGTAAGCATGTAATTTTAATTTTTTTTGCAGTAACATGTTAAATTTTGACATAGCAGCACTAATGAAAACATCTCATGGGGAGAGGGAGCGGTTGGCAGAAAATATAGAAGAAGCATGTTATTTGTGTAAAAATAAGATAATTGGAATTATACAATATGCAGCTTTTCAAAATGGTGTTCTTTCACATACTGATATGTATTTAAGGTTCGTAAATGTCTTTTCATAGCTTGATAGTTCATTTCTTCTTGTTGCGGAATATTATTCCATTGTACGAATGCACCACGGTTTGTTTATCCATCCACCTATTGAAGGACATCTTAGTTGCTTCCAATTCTGGCAATCATAAATAAAGCTGCTTATGTTGTCAATACTAAAGGGTCAAAGTGGAAAACCCCATCTTTATTGCTAATTGAATAGTAAGGATCAGCATGAATCCATTTCCCAGCTGGAAATGGATCCAGTCCTCACCTTCCTACCTCTTCATGGCCCTCATTTCCAGCCACTTCTTTTTTGACACTTCTTCTCTAACCTAAAGCACCCAGAGTTAGATCACAACATTCTTGGCCACCCAGGACCAGGTCATCGAGTATAAGTCATAAGCCCAGGAGTCTGCACAACTCCCTCCACTTCAGACCAGCCAATCCATGTCTCTGTCTCTTTCTTTCTTTTTCTCTCTCTCTGTTTCTCTCCCCCTTATGCTAGGTCACAAGCTAGAAGGACTTTGTCCTTCTTCATTGACTGCCTGTGCAATGAAGCCACCCAAAGATGGTTCCTTACAAGTTTGGACTCTGTCATTATGATTGCCTGTGAAGCCCTTCTGTGAATTACTCACCCTTACCTAAGTCAAAAGGCAAAGGTGTCACTTTGAGGGCTATACTGTGCCTGACTCAGGCAGTGGTATTTTCAATCACCTCATATGCATGCAAAAGCTGGACAATGAATAAGGAAGACGGAAGAAAAATTGATGCCTTTGAATTATAGTGTTGGTGATGAATACTTAATACAGCATGGGCTGCCAGAACAATGAACAAATCTGTCTTAAAAGATGTACTGCCAGAAGGCTCCTTAGAAGTGAGGATGGTGTGACTTCATCTCACATACTTTGGGCATGTTATCAGGAGGGACCAGTCCCTGGAGAAGGACATCATGCTTGATAAAGAAGAGGGTCAGGGAAAAAGAGGAAGACCCTTAATGAGATGAATTGACACATTGGCTGCAACAATGAGCTCAAATATAATAATGATTGTAAGGATGATGCAGGATCAGACAGTGTTTTGTTCTGTTGAACACAGGGTTGCTATGACTCATAACAGACTTGAAGACATCTAACAATGATAACATCAGCTAAGTCAAAATCCCATTTTCTCTTGTGGGTTTGTTAATTCTCTACAATAGCTCACAAAATTCAAGGATACTATTACTTATACCTAAGTTACTCATTTATTATATGCAGAAAGTATACAAGCAAAGAGACACATCAGGCAAGGTCTGGGAGAGTTCCCAGCATGCGGACTTCTTTGTCCCCAGGGACTTGCCATCCTCTCCCATTCATAGATGTCCTCACCAATCCTGGAGGCTAAGAAAGAGGATGCTAGTGTCCAAGCGTCCCTTAGTCAATGGAACCTCAATGAATATGCATGACTGGGGCCTTAATGCATACTTACGATTAATCCTGTCAATGAATATGCATGACTGACTGCATTATGCCCCCTCTTTCTAGAGGTTTATTTCCAGTGTGGTGCCTGTTGCCAGGATGGGCCTGTGTAGCCCCGTACTTAATATGCTTGTTTAAGTGTTGCCTGGCTATTTTGGAAAACAAAGAGAGCCTTAATTGCTCATAATATTTTCAAAAACCAGAGACAGAGGCCAAACCAAGTTCATTGTTCCACTCACTGCTATAAACATGCCTGTGAAGGTGTTCCTGTGTACTTAAGGTTTCAACATATATTGGCTAAAAACCTAGGACCTTGATCACGGTTTCATATAGTAAGTTTAGCTTTGTAACTGACAGACGGTCTCTCAAAGTGGTTGTACCATTTTGCATTACTAACAACAATGAATGAGAGTTCTTGTTGTTCCAAGTTCTTGGTAGCATTTGGTTTAGTCAGTGTTTTGGATTTTAACCGTTCGACTAGGTGTGGAGTGATATTTTACCATTGTTTTAATTTGCAATTCCCTAACTACATATGATGTTAAACATCTTTCTTTATGTTTATTTGCCATCCATATAGCTTCTTTAGAAAAGTGTCTATTCCGATCTTTTGCCTATTTTGTAATTTGGTTGTTTGTTTTCCTATTGAGTGTTAGAAGTTCTTTGTCTTATGTATTCTTTTTTTCTTCTTTTTTTAGTATAAAATAATAGTCAATTAATGAAGAAAGTCAGGTGGAATCTAATTTTATCATTACATGGTAGACTTGCTTCCATTTTGGCAGGTATTTGGAAGCACAAATATGGATTTAGTAGATTTTCATGCTCAACATAGGACAATTTGTCTTGGAAGAAGTACAACCAGAATGCTCCTTAGAAGGAAGGATGGAAAAACTACATCTTACATACTTTGGACGTGTTGTCAGGAGGGATCAGTCCCTGGAGAAGGACATCATGCTTGGTAAAGTACAGGGTCAGTGAAAAAGAGGAAGACCCTCAACGAGATGGATTGACACAGTGGCTGCAACAATGGGCTCAAGCATAACAATTGTGAGCATGACACAGGATGGGCAGTGTTTCGTTCCGTGGTTCATATGGTAGCTATGAGTCATACCGACTTGACGGCACCTAACAACAACAACAACATAGGACAATTGTTTTAGATTTAAGATTTTCTACCAATACATCACTTTTCCTTAACTGTAGGGAATATATTTAACAAACTGAGAAATGATATCTTGTAAAATTATACAGGAGTAGTAATTATTATTATTTTTCTCAGTGGGTATGTAAAAAATGATGTTTTTCTGTATTATTATTTTTTTCATTAAATATGATCTTCCAAATGATGGAAAACTGGTTAAACTTGTCAAGTAGGTTCTTGCATGGTAAGAAAAGGAGTTTTAATTCTTGTGGATTCCATCCAGATTTCTGGGCTCCATGGAGAATGAGGTGACCCACCCAAGTTATTGCCCTTAGATGACTTTTGAGGAAAGATGACTTTTTGAGGAAACTGGTTTCTTAAGAGTCATCTGTCTCAGTTATCTCATATTGCTGTAACAGAAATACCACAAGTGGATGGCTTTAACAAATAGAAGTTTATTCTTTCACAGTCGAGTAGGCTAAAAGTCTGAATTCATGGCACAACTCCAGTAGAAGGCTTCTTCTCTCGGTCAGCTCTGGAGGAAAATCCTTGTCATCAATCTTCCCTTGGTCTAGGAGGTTCTCAGTGCAGGAACCCTAGGTCCAAAGGATGCACTCTGCTCCCAGTGTTGCTTTCTTGGTGGTATGAGGTCCCCATGTCTCTCTGCTCACTTCTCTGTTTTATATCTCAAAAGAGTTTGGCTTAAGACACAACCTAATCTTGTAGATTGAGTCCTGCCTCATTAACATAACTGCCACTAATCCCATCTCATTAACATCATAAAGGTGGGATTTACAACACATAGGAAAATCACATCAGATGACAAAAATGTGGACCATCACACAATACAGGGAATCATAGGCTAGGGGACAAAATTCAATCCATGACATCACTTTTAAGTCAGATAAGAGTCTGAATTTGCACATTATGTTCTTTTATAAAATTATGTGCAGTCAGTTTCAACAAATAGAAACTACCAAGGTCATACTAGAAGCTCTGTCTTAAGGTCAATAATTAATTGCTTTCATTTTTCTTCAAGACAATATTTTAAGACCACAAATTGTTTTATCAGTTCTATTCTGGCCCTTTTGCCATTACAGTGTATAATTACTAGTAATAAGCTGGAGTACAAGAGTATGTAAAAAAATGTTCTTCTTTGGAACATTTTTGCCTTCCTAGTCAAAAT
Source organism: Dugong dugon (assembly GCA_030035585.1). NCBI lineage: Eukaryota > Metazoa > Chordata > Mammalia > Sirenia > Dugongidae > Dugong > Dugong dugon. The sequence goes on along the minus strand of CM057460.1, from coordinate 33,015,167 downwards.
GTTACCATAATTTGCAAATTGTATATTAACTAAACTTTAATCATTTTCTATTATTGACTTAATATAATTATTGTTTAACGATGGTGAAAACATTTAGTGGGATGATGTTAGGTTTTTAGTTAATTTAAGAAATATAAACATTATTTTAGACTTAGATTTACATTAGAAACTTATTCTAGGTAGTATAGAGAAAAATCTAATACTCTGGAGCTTAAAGCATATAAGAAGTGAATGAGTTATAACAGGGAAAGTACATCACTGATGGATTTTATTGGTTCCTCTAGAATACAAGATCCTTTCAATACAAAGACATGAAACATTTAAGAGTCTTTAAGTCATTAGATACTTCCACAGTGACAAGTGTCATTATTAAAGTTTTAAAACATGTATTTGTTATCTTTCTGTCTTTTCTTTTTTTCTTTCCGATTTGTGGATGAGATTCAAACATTTTTATATACATGCCAAAAAAACAAAGGGGGATCATTTCATCTTCTACTACTCACCCTGTGAAACAAATTAAGAGGAAATAAGCTTATTTAAAAGGAACCTGTTACAACAAAAAGACAAATAATCCTATTAAAAAATGGGCAAAGGAAATGAACAGACACTTCACGAAAGAAGACATTCAAATGGCCAACAGACACATGAGGAAATGCTCGTGATCACTAGCCATTAGAGAAATGCAAATTAAAACCACAATGAGATACTATCTCACCCTGGCATTACTGGCACGAATCAAAAACACTGGAAATAACAAATGTTGGAGGGGCTGTGGGAAGATCGGAACTCTTATGCACTGCTGGTGGGAATGCAAAATGATACAACCATTTTGAAAAATGATATGGCTCTTCCTCAGAAAGCTAGAAATAGACATACCATTCGATCCAGCAATCCCACTCCTAGGAATATATCCTAGAGAAATAAGAGTCATCACTCGAATAGACATATGCACACCTATGTTCATGGCAGCATAGTTCATAATAGCAAAAGGATGGAAACAACCTAGATGCCCATCAACAGATGAATGGATAAACAAACTATGATATGTACACACAGTGGAGTACTATGCAACAAGAAAGAACAACAATGAATGTGTGAAGCATCTCATAACATGGATGAAACTGGAGGACATTATGCTGAGAGAAATAAGTCAATCACAAAAGAACAAATATTGTATGAGACCTCTATTGTAAAAACCCATGAAAAAGTTCATACACAAAATGTAACAATCTTTGTTGGTTACCAGGGATGGGAGGGGTGGGGGTTGGAATACTAAATAGGCAATAGATAAGTGGTATCTTGGGTGAAGGGTGAGACAGTACACAATACAAGGGAAACTAGCACAACTTGTACAAGGAAAGGTCATGGAAGCCCCATAGACACATCCGAACTCCCTGAGGGACCGAATTGCTGGGCGGAGGTCTCGGGGAACATCTAGCTCAATTGGCATAACACTGTTTATAAAGACAATGTTCTACATTCTACCTTGGTGAGTAGTGTCTGGGGTCTTAAAAGCCTGTGAGCGGCAATCTAAGATACTCCACGGGTCTCATCCCTTTGGGAGCAAGGGAGAATGAAGAGAACAGGATATAAGGAAAAGATTAGTCCTACAGCTACCAAGGCCTCCACCGGACTGAGTCCAGTACAGCTAGATGATGCCCGGCTACCACCACTGACTGCTCTGACCAGGATCACAACAGAGGGTTCTGGACAGAGCTGGAGAAGGATGTAGAACATAATTCTAACTCACAAAAAAAAAGACCAGATTTACTGGCCTAAAGGAGACTGGAGAAACCCTGAGAGTATGGCCCCCAGACACCTTTTTAGCTCAGTGGCAGAGTTATTTCCGAGGTTCACCGTTCAGCCTGGGAGTGGACAGCCCCGTAAAACCAAACGGGACTAATGAGGTACAGTAGTCCAGTGACAAGGGCCAGAAGCAGAAGGGTACAAGGAAGCTGGTGATAGGGAACCCAAGGTTGAGTAAGGATAGTGTTGTTTTGTTGTGAGATTGTTAACCATTGTCATAGGGCAACATGTGTGGTAACTGCTAAATGAGAAACTATTTTGTTCTGTAAGCCTTCAACTTAAGTAAGAATAACAGCACAATTGGAAGAGCATAGTCAATGTCACTGAACTGTGCATGTAGAAATTTTTGAAATGGTGTATCTTTGGCTAAGTGTATTTTCACCAAAAAAAAAAGGTTGAGAAGTTAGAGGGTTGACATGTTGTGGGGTTGTTAACCAATGTCATAAAACAATATGTGTACTACTGTTTCATGAGAAACTATTTGTTCTATAAGCCTTCACCTGAAGTACAATAAAAATAAATAAATAAAAATAAATAAATAAATAAATAAATAAAAGGAACCTGTTTCCACATTCATAAAGAAGTTGCAGTACCTTCTCACTAAGTTTATGGAGTAACTCACCTACTTTATTATTTGGTTATGCTGTCTCATTTAGTTCTGGTTGGTATTAATAAGGAATCCACATTTTCAAATTCATTGAAAAAAATGAAATATGAGTGAAAGTTAAATATTTTTGGCAGATAATATGAAGGTGCTGACAGAGTCTTCACTCTGACAATGGCATTCTTTTAGAATCTAAATCATTTTGACCTCTTTTTAAGATTTCAAATTGCAAAACTCCATAAAAATTTTTCATCTGTCTAGGAACTTTATCAGCAAAATGCATTGCCATCTTCAAGTGTCAAATAATTTATGGTCTAATATTAGAGCAAGACATATTTAAAAATAAATGGATATTTTTTCCTACCAAGTGCGTGGAACATCTTCTCATCTGACAAATTTAAAATTTATATTTATCAACATGATGGAAATATGGCAAGATACCAAAGTTTAAATTTACTCTACTCTATGAAACTATAGTATAATGAGCTGTCATGCATGACAAAAGCAATCACTGCCTGAATTTCTATTGTCTTTGAACTTGGCAAAAGGTCCTTTTATACTATTTTATTTTCTATTCTCACTCACCATCAAATACTTCCTTTATGAGGTTTTAGATGCAGGTTTTAGTAACATATACTACAGAGAAAAAATACCGTCCTAAGATTTCCTATATTTTATAAGCTAAATGTACTCCTCCCACCAGTATCCTATTATTATTTTCTGCAGTTTTTCAGTATACTAAGCTTTATTCATTCTTTTTATATAGTACAATATTGCAATTCACATTGCCATAAAAAAAGTTGACAAACTTCACCCTTAAGACCATTTAAATTTTATTTAACTTAATTTTAATTTAAGAACTAACTTTGGGACAGAATACTTTTTGCTAGACAGATTAACTGCATAAGAATATACTGATGACCACATTCAGAAATTATGGTTAGCACGAAGAGGGAAGACACCACCAAGTCAGATATAGTATAGGGACAAGGAGCATGTTTCATTGGGGGTGTTCTGTTCTTCCATTACCCCAAGGAGGAATAGGCAAGTCAGGTCAGTGTGATACACACCAAAGTGCTTGGAATCAGAGGAGAGACTAGATCCACTGCCTCCTACAGAGTATAGTTGAGAGGATCCTTGATAGTAGGAGATAACCACTCTGAGCTGTGGTCTCGCTTTTTAGTGATTTTTCTGGGTCAATGGATTTACATAGCTCCTCCTGCTGGGAGGGAAAGAGCTTTAAGTTTTATGTGAAATAAAGTTCTAGCCCCTCCCCTATTCCCAGTTAGCTCCTTGCCAGATATCCCAAACTTGTGAAGAAGGATCATTATTTACCAAAAGGAACATTTTTTTTTCCAAGAAATTACTCTTAATAAAAGGGAAATAATTTGAAGCAATATGATTTCACTTTCTAAAATTCATTTAGCATCATAATTTTATAAATAACTTTGTTATTTAAATTTTGAAAAAAAAATGTGATAAAAGTTTTAAACAGATTATTACATTGATGAATATGGTGTGTCTGACCCAAGCCATAATCTTTTCAGTCACCACATATATATAGGAAAGTTGGATCATAATAAAAGAAGAGAAAAGAAGAATCGATGTGTTCAAATTGTGGCCTTGGAGAATACTGAATGTACGTGGATTGTTAAAAAAAAAAGAACAAATCAATCTTAGAAAAAATACAACCAGAATGTTCCTTAGAAGCAAAGTTAGAGAGACTTAAACACGCTTACTTTGGACATGTCATCAGGTAAGACCAATCGCTAGTAAAAGACACTTTATGTTTGGTAAAATAGAGGACCAACGAAAATGATGAGAACCTCCAATGAGATGAATTGACACAATAGCCACAATAATGGACTTAAACATACCAAGGATCATTAAGAAGGTGAAGGATCAGGAAAAATTTTGTTCTGTTATGCATAAAGTCACCATGAGTCAGAGCCATCTTGATGGCAATTAGCAACAACAACTACAATATCTTAAACTGGACACCTACCACCACCTAATCACCTTGGAAGCCTTACCAATGCCCAACAGGATAATGTGGAGCCAGAACAGAGAATCACTCTTCTAAATAATTCAGTGCTTGCCTGTCTTGGTGCAAAAATCAGTCTTTATCCACGTACATGAACAAGCAGAAAAATAAAATCTAGTGTAGAGAGAAAAGTATCAAGACAGAGACAGAAATAGAGAGCCCACATATGAGAAAGTAGAAGCAAGAACCTGTGACTTCACAGAGAAGAGATAAAGAAAATTATTTCTTGATGGCTTTTTCAAAATTTTTAAATCAGCTTTACATATATAAATTCACCTGTTTTAATTGGAAAATTCAGATAAATGTTTACAAATTCATCTAGTAGAAAAACTACTGCTACATCCAAAATATAGAATATTTTCATTGCCCTAAAATATTATCTCATGCCCCTTTGTCTTCCTTCTCTTCTGCTAACCCCTAACCCATGACCATAACTAATCTGTCACTAGAATATCAACTTTCCTTGTATTTCATCTAAATAATATCATACAGAAAGTAGTTTTTGTTTCCAGCTTCTTTTATTTACAATAATTTTAAGATTCCTTGATTTTGCCAAGTAAATCAGTAGTATATTATTTTAAACTTCTAATCCATATTGTTGAAAACTTTTTTAATCCATGTACATGATGATGGACATTTGGATATTTTCCCATGTTTGGCTACTGTGAATCTGCTAAGAGTATAGGAAAATACTTGTGTTGATATATATTTTTATTTTTATTCAGTAAATACCTAAGAAAGAAATTTTCTGTTGTTTCTTTAAGTATGCTTAATTTACATTTAGTCTTTTTATTTCTTATGTTTGTTTATACTAATGTTTATGGTTTTCTCTACCATTTGATTATAAGGACATAATTATGACACTGACTATAAAATCATCACCTCATAATCTCAATAATTTCTGTCATTTCAAGATCTGTTTCTGATTTGGGATTATATTTTCCTGTTTCTGTGTATACCTCATATTTTTTTTTTGTTAGATACTTGACATTGTGAGATTTATATTGTAGGTTTCTGGGTTTTGTTTTATTTTTTAAAAAACTTGTACATTTTTCTTGTATGTAGATAAATTTATTCTGATTAAATTTACCACTTTATGACTTCCTTTTAAGCTTTGTTAGGGTGGGTCTGTGATGGTTAAGATTGTGTGTCAACTTCGCTGGGCCATGATTCTCAGTGTTTTAATGTAATCACCCCATGATTGAATATACTGTGAGTAGCCAATCAGATGAAAGGGAGTCTCATTGGAGGTGTGGCCTGCATCTGTATGTAAGCAGACATTCTGGCTTTTTGCTCTGTCTGGATCCTGTGGCTGCTTCCTGTCATCTCATCTCCCTTTCTTGGGACTTGAGCTGTCAGCTTATCTGCTGAACCTGGGATTTGTGAATCTGCACAGCCTGTGAGAGGGAGCCCTGCTCTCTGACCTGCCATTGTTGGGCTTGCCAGCTTCTGCAGCTGTGTGACTTGGAAGAGGCCTCTATCCTGATCCACAGACTTGGGACATTTTAGCCTCTACAATCACGTGAGCTGTTTCCCTGATATAATCTCTCTCTATATATATATATATTTATACACTTTACTAGTGTTGCTTCTCTAGAGAACACAGCCTAAAACATTTGGTACCGGGAGTGGTTCCAGAGAAACAAAATTGTAAGGATGAGTTTTCTAGATTGGTTCTCAAGTCTAGTTGGTCATATATACATTGATGACTCTGCTTCCAGCAGTAAAAAGGTCACTGCTAGTCCATGGAGCCAGGTGGCGATACAAATACGCAAAATATCACCACAGGTAGATCAGGTATTGGTGAAAAGTGAGGCTCAGGGTGAACACATGAGTGATATCTTTCTACAGCTTTGTCAGAATGAGAAGTATAAGGAAGCTGGTAGGTTTGTCCTACTTTCGCTAGACAAACTGATGAAGGAAAGAAATGCACTCAGGGCTTCAGAGTCAAGGCTTAATTGCTACATGCATGACCTCAAGGCTTCCACTTGTGCTTTGAAAGAAAACATATATATTTCTTGTAGTAACAGAGCTGAAATTGCTGAAAACCCAACCCAGAGTCTTATTCTAAGAGTGGCTGAATTACAATGCCAGCTCAATTGCAAACTTCGAGAGGTGTCTGAAGTTAAAGTAAGCACATTGATTGGGAAGAGATGGGATCCTGAAACTTGGGATGGGGACATATGGGCAGATAATCAGGAAGCTGGGGACACTGAGCCTGTAAATTCCATTGAATCACTCCTGCCAGCAGAACCAGTCCCATCTGAAGAGTTTACTTCATGTTTGTCTGCTAAACCACACTGCCCAGAAAAACCATTAACCCCTCCACACCATCTGAGGAGATTAGCCCTAGCCCAGCTGCCTCTAAAGAGCACTTGCCTGAGTCATTGCCTGGAGCATCGCCTGAGGCAGATGCTTTCCAAGATAATGCTGAATGTTCTCAAAACAATTCCACACTACCAATTCTGGCTTCTAGACCTATAAGTAAGCTTAAGTCCCAGCGAACCCCAAAAGGTGAAGTACAAAGTGTGACCAAGGAGGAGGTACACTACACTCCAAAAGAACTACTTGAGTTTTTTAATATGTACAAACAGAAACCTGGGGAATATGTGTGGGAATAGCTATTAAGAGTGTGGGATAATGGTGCAAGGAACATAAATATGGATTAGTCTGAGTTTATTGATATGGGTCCTCTGAGCACAGACTGTTCCTTCAATGTTTCAGCTAGAGAAGTTAGGAAAGGATCTAATAGTTTATTTGGTTGGGTTGCTGAAGCATGGATTATGAGGTGGCTGACAATAAATCACATTGCAGTACCAGACCTGCCTTGGTATACTGTAGAAGAAGGTATCCAAAGGCTTAGGGAAATTGGCATGCTGGAGTGGATTTATCAAGTTAGACCCACAGATGCACACATGGAGTGTCCAGAGGACACACCTTTTACCACAACTGTAAGGAACAAATTTGTGAAGAGAGATCCAGCATCCTTGAAGACTGCTGTGATTGCTATTTTATGTAAGTCAGATTTGACAGTGGGAACTTCCTTAACTGAATTAAGACACCTAACTACAATGGGGCTGATTGGACCCCGTGGTAGTAGGGACCAAGTGGCTGCACTCAATCGACAAAGGCAAGGTGGGCGTGGTTACAGTAATGGACAGAGGAATCAAAGCAGTAATCAGAATAGTCTGACTAGTATGGACTTATGGTGTTGGATACTTAGTGATGGTGTCCCTACGAGTGAAATAGATAAGAAATCTACTAAATATCTACTTGATCTAAACAAATGGATGAATTCTAGGTCAGGTGAACAGCAGTCTAACTTGAATCACCAGAATAGAGAGTCATGGTCCTTCCATCAATTCCCAGATTTGAGAGAGTTTAAAGACCCACAACCCCTTGAATGAAGGAGTTGCTGGGTCTCCTTGAGGAAGGACTCCAATACACTGCTAAAATGTTTTACTGTTAATCTTTCTCCCAGCCTTCCCCAAAGGGATCTACGGCCTTTTACGAGAGTGACTGTTCATTGGGGAAAAGCAAATAATCAGACTTTTCTTGGATTACTGAATACTGGTTCTGAGCTGAAACTAATTCCAGGAGACCCAACCATTCCTGTGGCCTACCAGTCAGAGTGGGGGCCTATGGTGGTCAGGTTATTAATGGAGTCTTTGCTCATGTCTGTCTCACAGTAGGTCCAGTGTGTCCCCGAACCCATCTTGTAGTGATTTCCCCAGTTCCAGAATGCATAATTGGAATAGATATACTCAACAACTGGCAGAACCCCCACACTGGATCCCTGACAAATAGAGTAAGGGCTATTATGGTAGGAAAAGCCAAGTGGAAGCGGTTAGAACTGCCCCTAACTGCAAAAATAGTAAACCAAAAGCAATACAGCATTCCTGGAGGGATTGCAGAGGTTACTGCCACCATCAAGGACTTGAAGGATGCAGGTGTGGTGATTCCCACCACATACCCATTCACCTTACCTATTTGGCCTGTGCAAAAAACAGTTGGATCTTGGAGAATGACAGTAGATTATTGAAAACTTAACCAGGTGGTGACTCCAATTGAAGCTGCTGTTCCGGATGTAATTTCACTGCTTGAGCAAATTAATACATCTCCTGGTGCCTGGCGTGCAGCTATTGATTTGGCTAATGCCTTTTTCTCCATACCTGTTTCAGAGGACCACCAGAAGCAGTTTGCCTTCCACTGGCAAGGCCAACAATACACCTTCACTTGCCTACCTCAGAGCTACGTTAACTCTCCAGCCCAATGTCATAATTTAGTCCGCAGGGACCTCGATCACTTTTCCCTTCCACAGGACATCACACTGGTCCATTACATTGATGACATTATGCTGACTGGACCTAGTAAGGAAGAAGTGTTAATGATTCTGGACTTATTGGTAAAACATTTGTGTGCTAGAGGGTGGGAGATTAATCCCACAAAAACTCAAGCACCTTCCACTTCAGTAAAATTTCTAGGGGTCCAGTGGTGTGGGACATGTCGAGATATTCCTTGTAACGTGAAGGATAAGTTATTGCATCTTCCTGCTCCCACAACTAAAAAGGAGGCACAACACTTGGTGGGCCTCTTTGGATTTTGGAGGCAACATATTCCTCATTTGGGTGTGGTACTCTGGCCTATTTATCAAGTGACTCAAAAAGCTGCTAGTTTTGTGTGGGGCCCAGAACAAGAGAAGGCTCTGCAAGAGGTTCAGCTTGCTGTGCAAGCCGCTCTGCCACTTGGACCATATGATCCCAATGGTGCTTGAAGTTTCAGTGTATATAGCCATGCTGTTTGGAATCTTTGGCAAGCCCCTATTGGTGAATCACAGCTCAGACCCTTAGGATTTTGGAGCAAAGCTCTTCCATCCTCTGCAGATAACTACTCTCCTTTTGAGAAGCAACTTTTGCCTTGTTACTGGGCCTTAGTAGAGACTGAACACTTAACCAGGATACACAAAGTCACCATGAGGTCTGAGCTGCCCATCATGAACTGGGTGTTGTCTGACCCACAGAACCATAAAGTTGGATGTGCACAGCAGTACTCCATCATTAAATGGAAGTGGTATATTCGAGATCAGGCCTGAGCAGGACCCAAAGGCATGAGTAAGTTGCATGAGGAAGTGCCCATGGTCTCCACTCCTGTCACATTACCTTCCATCTCCCAGTCTGAACCTATGGCCTCATGAAGAGTTCCTTATGATCAGTTGACTGAAGAAGAGAAAACTCGTGCTTGGTTTACAGATGGTTCTACACAATATGCAGGCGCCACTCGAAAGTGGACTGTGGCAGCACTACAGCCCCTTTCTGGGACCTCCCTGAAGGACAGTGGTTAACAGAAATCCTCTCAATGGGCAGAACTTCAATCAGCGCACCTAGTTGTTAACTTTGCTTGGAAGGAGAAATGGCCAGATGTGTGATTATTTACTGATTCAAGGTCTGTGGCCAATGGTTTGGCTGGATGGTTAGGGACTTGGAAGGAACATGACTGGAAAACTGGAGACAAGGATATGTTGGGAAGAGGTATGTGGATAGAACTCTCCGAATGAGCTAAAGAAGTGAAGATATTTGTGTCTCATGTGAATGCTCACCAAAGGGTGAACTCAGCAGAGGATGATTTTAACAATCTAGTGGATAGGATGATGCGTTCTTTGGAAACCAGTCATCCTCTTTCCCCAGCTACTCCCACCATTGCTCAATGGTCTCATGAAGAAAGTGGCCATGGTGGCAGGGATGGAGGTTATGCATGGGCCCAGCAGCATGGACTTCCACTCACCAAGGCTGACATGGCCACAGCCTCTGCTGAGTGCCTAATCTGCCAGCAGCAGAGACCAACACTGAGTCCCTGATATGGCACCATCCCTCGAGGTGATCAGCCAGCAACCTGGTGGCAAGTGATTACATTGGACCACTTCCATCATGGAAAAGGCAGTGTTTTGTCCTTTCTGGAATAGACACGTACTCTGGATATGGACTTGCTCTCCTTGCACGCAATGCTTATGCCAAAACTACCATCCGTGGACTTACAGAATGCCTTATCCACCGTCATGGTATCCCACACAGCATTGCCTCAGATCAAGGGACTCACTTCACAGAAAATGAAGTGTGGCAGTGGGCCCATGCTCATGGAATTAACTGGTCTTACCAGGTTCCCAATCATCCTGAAGCAGCTGGCTTGATAGAATGATGGAATGGCCTTCTAAAGACATAATTATGGCGCCATCTAAGTGGCAATACCTTGCAGGGTTGAGGCAACGTTCTCCAGGAGGCTGTATATGCTATAAACCAGCGACCAATATATGGTGCTATTTCTCCCATAGCCAGGATTCACGGGTCCAGGAATCAAGGGGTGGAAATGGGAGTGGCACCACTCACTATTACCCCTAGTGATCCACTTACAAGATTTTTGCTTCCTGTCCCCTCAACTTTATGCTCTGCAGGCCTAGAGGCCTTAGTTCCAAAGGGAGGAATGCTCCCACCTGGAGACACATCACTGATTCCATTGAACTGGAAGTTAAGAACGCCACCTGGCCACTTTGGCTCCTTATGCCTCTGGATCAACAGGCAAAGAAGGGAGTTATCATACTGGCTGGTGTGATTGATCCTGATTAGCAACAGGAAATCAGACTGATATTACATAATGGAGTTAAAGAAGCGTATGTCTGGAATGCAGGAGATTCCTTGGGGCATCTCTTAGTACTACCATGCCCTGTGATTAGAGTCAATGGAAAACTACAGCAACCTAATTCTGACATGACTACAAATGACACAGACCCTTCAGGAATGAAGGTTTGGTTCACCCGACCAGGCAAAGAACCATGACCAGTCGAAGTGCTTGCTGAGGGCAAAGGGAATACAGAATGAGTGGTGGAAGAAGGTATTTCTAAATATCAGTTATGGCCACGTGACCAGTGGCAGAAATGGGGACTATAATTGTTATGAGTATTTCTACTTTGTATGTGTGCATCAAATATTTTGTTTCCTTCACTTATAAAGTATAAGCTGTAAATGGGGCTGGTGTGTTTTCAATTGTACGCGTGTTAGTTATATCATGTTAGGTGCAAGTATGACTTTTTAATTGTCTTTATTCAGAGATTATGTATGGTTTAAAGAGATGTGTACATGTGCCAAATTGACAAGGGGTGGACTGTGATGGTTAAGATTGTGTGTCAACTTGGCTGGGCCATGATTCTCCATGTTTTAATGTAATCACTCCCATGATTGAATATACTGTGAGTAGCCAATCAGATGAAAGGGAATCTCCTTGGAGGTGTGGACTGAATCTATATATAAGCAGACATTTTGGCTTTTTGCTCTGTTTGGATCTTGTGGCTGCTTCCTGTCATCTCATCTCCCATTCTTGGGACTTGAGCTATCAGCTTATCTGCTGAACCTGGGATTCATCAATCTGCACTGCCTGTGAGCGGGAGCCCTGCTCTCTGACCTGCTGATCTTGGGCTTACCAGCTTCTGCAGCTGTGTGACTTGGGAGAGGCCTCTACCCTGATCCACGGACTTGAGACATTCTAGCCTCTACAATCACATGAGCTGTTTCCTTGATATAATCTCTCTATATATATATATTTATACACTTTACTGGTTTTGCTTCTCTAGAGAACCCAGCCTAAGACAGGGTCCATTGTTGCTGTTATTGTTGTTAGCTGCCTTTGAGTCAATTGTGAATAATATTGACCCTAGATACAAGAGAAAGAAACACCTCGGGGTCCTGTGCCATCCGAGGGTCTTACACTTCTTCATTGATCCTCTCCTTTACCAAGCATGATGTCCCTCTCCAGGGACTGGTTCCTCCTGATAACATGTCTAAAGTACAGGAGACAAAATGTCTCCCTCATTGCTTCTAAGGAACATTCTGGCTGTACCTCTACCAAGACAGATTTGTTCATTCTTTTGGCAGTCCATGGTATATTCAACGTTCTTTGCCAACACCATAATTCAAATGCATCAATTATTCTTCAATCTTACTTACTCGTTGTCCACCTTTTGCATGTATATGGGGTGATTAAAAATACCATAGCTTGGGTCAGGGGCACCTTGGTCCTTAAAGTGACACCTTTGTTATTTTAACACTTTAAGGAGGTCTTTTGCAGCAAATGTGCCCAGTGAAATACATTATTTGATTTCTTGAATGCTGCTTTCATTGGTGTTGACTTTGGACCCAAGTAAAATGAAATCCTTGAAAACATCAATATTTTCCCTGTTTGTCATGATGTTTCTTATTGGTCCAGTTGTGAGGATTTTTGTTTACTTTATATCTAGGTGTAATGCATACTGAAGGCTGTAGTTTTTGATTTGCATCAGTAAGTGTTACAATTCCTGTACTCTTTCAGCAAGCTAGGTTGAATCATTTGTATGTAGTAGGTTGTTAATGAGTGTTCCTCCAATCCTGAAGCTGTGTTCTTTTTCATATAATCCAGCTTTTCGGATTATTTGCTCAGCCTACAGATTGATTGTTGTTGTTGTTATTAGGTGCCATTGAGTCAGTTTTGACTCATAGTGACCCTTTGTACAACAGAAGGAAACACTGCCCAATCCTGTGCCAGTCTCATAAATGCAGAAAGAAAAAAAAAAGAAAAATAATATATGTTTAAAAATTTTAATAATAACACTTGTCACTGTGGAAGTATGTAATGATCTAAAGACTCTTAAATGTTTCATGTGTTTCTATTGAAAGGATCTTTTATTCTTTGTTGTTGTTGTTAGGTGCCTTCAAGTCGGTTCCAACTCATATCGAGCCTATCTACAACAGAACTAAACATTGCCCTGTCCTGCACCATACTCACAATCGTTGTTATGCTTAAGCCCACTGCTGAAGCCACTGTGTCAATCCATCTCATTGAGGGTCTTCCTCTTTTTTGCTGACCCTCCACTTTATCAAGCATGATGTCCTATTCTAGGGACTGATCCCTCCTGATAGATAACAAGTCCAAAGTATGTGAGAAACAGTCTCATCATCCTTACTTCTAAGGAGCATTCTGGTTGTACTTCTTCCAAGACAGATTTGTTTGTTCTTTTGGCAGTCCATGGTATAACCAATATTCTTTGCCAACACCACAATTCAAAGCATCAGTTCTTCTTCGGTATTCCTTATTTATTGTCCAGATTTCACATGCATATGAGGCAATTGAAAATATCATGGCTTGAATAAGGTGCACCTTAGTCTTCAAGGTGATATCTTTGCTTTTTAACACTTTAAAGAGGCCTTTTGCAGCAGATTTACCCAATGCAATGCGTAGTTTGATTTCTTGACTGCTACTTCCATGGGCGTTGATTGTGGATCCAAGTAAAATGAAATCTTTGGCAACTTCAACATTTCCTCTGTTTCTCATGATGTTTCTTATTGGTTCAGTTGTGAGGATTTTTGAGGTATAATCCATACTGTAGGCTATAGTCTGTGATCTTCATTAGTAAGTATTTTAAGCCCTCTTTTCTTTCAGCAAGATTGTGTCATCTGAGTATTGCAGATTGTTAATGTGTCTTCCTCCAATCCTTATGCCATGTTGTTCTTCATATAGTCCAGTTTCTGAGATTATTGCTCAGTATACAGTTTGAGTAAGTATGGTGAAAGGACATAATTCTGACACACACCTTTCCTGTCTTTAAACCATGCAGTATCCCCTTGTTCTGTTTGAATGACTGTCTCTTGGTCTATGTACAGTTTCCTCATGAACACAATTAAGTGTTCTGGAATTCCCATTTTTCCCACTGTTATCCGTAACTTATCATGGTACACAAAGTCGAATGCCTTTGCATAGTCAAGAAAACACTGGTAAACATCTTTCTGGTATTCTCTGCTTTCAGCCATGATCCATCTGATATCAGCAATGATATCCCTGTTTTCATGTCCTCTTCTGAATCTGTCTTGAATTCCTGGCAGTTACCTGTTGATGTACCACTGCAACAGTTTTTTTTTAAGCAAAATTTTATTTGTGTGTGGTATTAATAATATTGTTAGATAATTTCCACATTTTCTTGGCTTTCCTTTCTTTGGAATAGGCACAAATATGGCTCTCTTACAGCCATTTGGACAGGTGACTATCGTCCAGATTTCTTGGCATAGATAAGTGAGGGCTTTCAATGTTGTATCCGTTTTTGAAACATCTCAATTCGTATTCCATAAGTTACTGGAGCTTTGTATTTTACCGATGTTTTCAGAGTAGCTTGGACTTCTTCCTTCAGTAGCACTTGTTTTTGATCATAAGCTGCCTCCTGAAATGGTTGAACGTGGACCAATTCTTTTTGGTACAGTGACTCTGTGTATTCTTTTCATCTACTTTTGATATTTTGCGTCATTCAATATATTGCCCATAGAATCCTTCAAAATTGCAACTTGAGGCTTGAATTTTTTCTTCAATTCTTTCAGCTTTAGAAATTCTGAGTGTTCTTCTCCTTTGGTTTTGTAACTCCAGGTCTTTGCACATTTCATTATAATACTTTTCTTTGTCTTCTCAAATCTCCCTTTGAAATCTTTTGTTCAGCCCTTCTACTTTCTTATTTCTTCTATTCGCTTTAGCTACTCTAGTTTCAAGAGCTAATTTCAGAGTCTCTTCTGACATCCTCTTACTTTCCTGTCTTTTTAACGACTTCTTGCTTTCTTCATGTATGATGTCCTTGAAGTCATCCCCCAACCCATCTGGTCTTCGGTCATTAGGGTTAAATGTGTCAAATCTGTTCTTGAGATTGTCTCTAAATTCAAGTGGGATATATTCAGGTTTCTACTGTGGCTCTCGTTGAGTTGCCCTAATTTTCTTCAACTTCAACTTGAAATTACATATGATCAATTGATGGTCTGTTCTGCAGTCTTCCCATGGCCTTGTTCTGACTGATGATATTGAGCTTTGCTGTCATCTTTTTCTGCAGATGTATTAGATTTGATTCCTGTGTAGTAAGAAGCTTTAACTTATGAAAAATATAAATATATTTACGGCTTAATTTCTTTTTCTCATTTACAAGGAAAATAATCAAAATAGCAGTTCAAAGGCATGTCCTATTAAAAAAGTTTTGTACACTATTCTTTCTAGCTATTGAAGCACATTCTACAAATTCATCACCTCATTTGCTAGTAGCATTTCCTCTGAACACTGTATCCATTTTTCTCTGTGTATGTATGTGGCTTCTTTCTTGCCATATTAACTCTTTTTTTTAATAGATTTTATTTTCTATTGTACTTCAGATGAAGGTTTACAGAACAAGTATTTTCTATCAAACAGTTAGTACACATATTGTTTTATGACATTGGTCAACAACCCCACGACATGTCAACCCTCTCCCATCTTGACATTGGCTTCCCTTTTACCAGGTTTCGTGTCCCCTCCTGCCTTTTGGTCCTTGTACCTGGGCTGTTTTGCCTCATTAGTCTCCTTTTGTTTTAATGGGCTGTCTAATCTTTGGCTGAACAGTCAACCTTGGGAGTGACTTAATTACTGAGCTAAAATGATGTCAGGGGGCCACACTCTCAGGGTTTCTCCAGTCTCTGTCAGGCCAGTAAGTTTGGTCTTTTTTTGTGAGTTAGAATTTTGCTCTACGTTTTTCTCCAGCTCTGTCTGGGACCCTCTGTTGTGATCCCTGTTAGAGCAGTCAGTGGTGGTAGCCAGGCACCATCTAGTTGTACTGGACTCAGTCTGGTGGAGGCCGTGGTAGTTGTGGTCCATTAGTCCTTTGGATTAATCTTTCCCTTGTATCTTGTTTTCATTCTCCCTTGCTCCAGTAAAGGTGAGACCAGTGGGGACCTTAGATGGCTGCTCACAGTCTTTTAAGACCCCAGTCGCTAGTCACCAAGGTAGAATGTAGAACATTTTCTTTATAAACTATGTTATGCCAAATGAGCTAGATGTTCCCTGCGACCATGATTCCCACGGTCCTCCGCCCAGCAATTCGGTCCCACAAGGAGTTTGGACTTGTCTATGGAGTTTCCATGACCTTTCCTTGTACAAGTTGTGCTGGCTTCCCCGGTATTGTGTACTGTCTTGCCCTTCACTAAAATTATCACTTATCCATTGTGTATTTAGTATTTCCCCCACTCCTTCCATTGCTCGTAACCATCAAAGATTGTTCCTTTTTGTGTGTACACCTTTTCATGAATTTTTACAGTAGTGATCTCATACAATATTTGTCCTTTTGTGATTAACTTATTTCACTCAGCATAACGTCCTCTAGCTGCATCCATGTTATAAGATGCTTTGCAGATTCATCATTGTTCTTTATCGTTGAGTAATACTCCATTGTGTGTATGTACCATAGTTTGTTTATCCATCTGTTGATGGACATCTAGGCTGTTTCCATCTTTTTGCTATTGTAAACAGTGCTGCAATTAAAACGGGGGTGCATATGTCCATTTATGTGACAGCTCTTATTTCTCTATGGTATATTTCTGGCACTAGGATTGCTGGATCATGTGGTATTTCTATTTCTAGCTAAGGAAGTGCCATATCATTTTCCAAAATGGTTGTATCATTTTACTTTCTCACTAACAGTGCATAAGAGTTCCAAACTTCCTGCAGCCTCTCCAATATTTGTTATTTCCAGTGTTTTTGATTCGTGCCAGTAATGCTGGGGTGAGATGGTATCTCATCGTGGTTTTGATTTGCATTTCTCTAATGGTTAGTAATCGTGAGCATTTCCTCATATGTCTGTTGGCAGTTTGAATGCCTTCTTGGTGAAGTGTCTATTCATTTTCAATAGGATTATTTGTCTTTTTGTTGTAGAGGTGTTGGATTCTTTTGTAGATTTTAGGGATTAGACCTTTGTCAGACTTTCAATGTCCAAAATTTTTTTGCTATCTGTACATTCTATTTTTATACTTTTTGTGAAGTCTTTTGATGAGTGTGTTTAATTTTTAGAAGATCCCAGTTATCTAGCTTATCTTCCAGAGTTTGTGTGTTGTTGGTTATGATTTGTATCCTGTTAATGCTGTATATTAGGGCCTGTGGCATTGGTCCTATTTTTTCTTCTATTAACTTTATAGTTTTTGGCTTAAATTTAGGTTTTTGATCCATTTTGAATTAGTTCTTGTGTATGGTGTGAGGTATGGGTCCTGTTTCATTTTTTTGCAGATGGACATCCAGTTTTGCCAGCACCATTTGTTAAAAAGACTGTCTGTGTGCCATTTGATGGACTTTGGGCGCTTGTTGAAGATCAGGTTACTGTAGGTGGATGAATTTACATTTGGGTTCTCAACTAAGTTCCATTGGTCAATGTATCTGTCTTTGTACCAGTACCAGGCTGTTTTGACTACCACAGCTGTATAGTAGGTTCTGACATCAGGTAGTGCAAGTCCTCTTACTTTATTGTTCTTCTTCAATAATGCTTTACTTATCTGGGGCTTCTTCCATTTCCATATGAAGTTAATGATTAGTTTTTCCATCTCTTTGAAAATGTTGGGTTTTGTATCAGGATTGTGTTGTATTTGTAAATTGCTTTCGGTAGAATTGTCATTTTCACAATATTGAGTGTACCTATCCATGAGCATGATATGTTTCTCCATTTATATAGATCCCTTTGGGTTTCTTGAAGTAGTGTTTTGTAGTTTTCTTTGTATAGGTCTTTTACATCCCTGGTTAGATTTATTCCTAAGTATTTTATTTTTTAGGGGCTGTTATAATGGTATTGTTTTCCTGATTTCCTTTTCATCATTCTCTTTGGTGTATAGGGATCCAACTGATTTTTGTATGTTTATCTTCTATATTGCTTCTCTGCTGAATCTTTCTATTAGTTCTAGTAGTTTTCTCATGGAGTCTTTAGGGTTTTCTATATATAGTATCAGATCGTCTGCAAACAGGGACAGTTTAACTTCTTCATTACCAATTTGGATGCCCTTTATGTCTTTTTCTTGCCTTATTGCTCTAGCTAGGACTTCTGGCACAATTATAAATACAAGTGGAAATAAAGGACATCCTTGTCTTGTTCCTGTTCTCAAGGGGAATGTTTTCAACCTCTCTCCATTAAGAATGATGTTAGCCATTGGTTTTGCATAGATGCCTGTTATTATGTTGAGAAATTTCCCTTCTATACCTATTTGACTGAGAGTTTTTATCAGGAATGGGTGTTGGACTTCGTCGAATGCCTTTTCTCCGTCAGTTGAGATGATCATGTGATTCTTTTCTTTCATTTTATTTATGTGGTGGTTTATGATGATTGATTTTCTAGTATTGAACCATTCTTGCATGGCTGGTATAAATCCCACTTGGTCGCAGTGTATCATTTTTTTGATATGATGCTCATTCTATTGGCTAGAATTTTGTTGAGAATTTTTGCATCTATATTCATGAGAGATATGGGTCTGTGATTTTCTTTTTTTGTGGTGTCTTTGCCTGGTTTTGCTGTCAGGGCTATGCTGGCTTCATAGAATGAATTTGGAAGTGTTGTTTCCTTTTGGATGTTCTTAAATAGTTTGAGTAGTATCGGTACAAGCTCTTCTCTGAATGTTTTGTAGACTTCTCCAGGGAAGCCATCTTGGCCAGGGTTTTTTTGTTGACAGTTTTTTAAAAAACTTTTCAGTCTCTTTTTATGGGTCTGTTCAGATTTTCAACATCACTTTGTGTTAGTTTTAGTAGGTAGTGTGCTTTTAGAAATTTATCCATTTCCACTAGGTTTTCTAATTTGTTGCAGTATAGTTTTTTATAATACTCTGTTAGGATCCATTTTATTTCAGTTGGGTCTGTTGTAATGTCACCCATTTCATTTCTTATTTGGGTTATTTGCATCCTCTCCTGTTTTACTTTTGTCAGCTTGGCTAGTCATTTCTCAATTTTGTTGATCTTTTCAAAGAAATAACTTGGTTTTGTTGATTTTTTCTATTGTTTTTCTCTATTTCTTTTATTTCTGCTCTGATCTTTATTACTTCCTTCCTTCTGGTGGCTGTGGGCTTGTTTTGCTGTTCTCTTTCTATTTTTTGAGTTGTGTAGTTAACATTTTGATTTTGTACCTTTCTTTTTTTTTGATGTTGCATTTATTGCTATAAATAGTCCTCTAAGGACTGCCTTTGTTATGTCCCAAAGGTTTTGGTGTAATATGTTTTCATTCTAATTTGATTCTAAGAATGTTTTGATTCCATCTCTGATTTCTTCTATTATCCAGTAGTTTGTAAGCAGGATGTTATTCAGTTTCCTTATAATTTAATTTTTTTGTACTTGCTCTTCCTGTTGTTAATTTCTACCTAGATGGCATTGTGGTCAGAGAAGATACTTTGTATTTTCTCAATGTTTGGGATTTTTTGAGGGTTGCTCTGTGGCTTAAGTAGTCGTCTATTCTGGAGAACATTCCCTGTGCTTTAGAAAAGAATGTGTACTTTGTAACTGTTGACCAGAGTGTTCTATATATGCCTATGAGGTCAGGTTGGCTGATTGTGCCCTTTAGATTCTTCTGTATCTTTATTGAGTTTCTTTCTAGATGTTTTATCCTTTACTGAGACTGGTGTGTTGAAATCTCCTACTATTATTGTGGAACTGTCAATCTCTCTTTTCAGTGCTGTTAGTTTGTTTTGTGTACTTTGGAGTTCTGTCATTGGGTGCCTAGACGTTTCTTCTGATTATGTCTTCATGTTGGATCTTCCCTTTAATCACCATAATGATATGTCTTAGTAGGTTTTTTTGGGGGGGGGTCTATCCTTTATGGTGTTCATTGAGCTTCTTGCTTAGATGGTCACCTTTTCATCTTTCATGATATTGGGGAAGTTTTCTGTCAGCAGTTCTGCAATGATCTTCTCTGTGTTTTCTGTTTTCTCCCCCAGTTCTGGAACTCTGATGACTTGAAAAATTTTGCTTTTGATTGTATCCCACATAATTCTCAGGGTTTCTTCATTTTTCTTCTTTATTTTTGCTGATTTTTCCTTGAACAGAGTTGTATCCAAGTGTTTGTTTTCAATTTCGTTGATCCTGTCTTCCATCATTTCAAACCTGCTCCTCAGCCCTGTCCATTTCTGAAATCTTGTTGTTTATCTTTTAGATTTCTAATTGTTGTTTTTGTGTGATTTACAGTTGTAAATTTATTTTGGAATATTGTTCACATATTATTTTTCTGAATTTTTCCATTTTTTGTCTGTATTTTCCATGAATTTGTCTGCCGTTTCCATGACTTCTCCTGTTTTTTCCTCATCTTCATCTGCTTTTTGCTTCAACTCTTTGATACCCCTGAATATTAGAGATTTGAATTCCCTATCAGGTAGTTCTAGTACCTTTTCTTCTACTGGAATGTCATCTGGTGTTTTATTTTGGATGCCTCCTGGAATCATCTTGTCCTGTTTTTTTATATGTTTTGATATTGTCTGCTGTCTTTGAGACATTCAGAGTTATTTTTCTCATTTACTGATTGTAGATTTGTTTGTTTCATCCTGCTTTTTTTTTTTTTTTAATTTGGTTATGTCTGAGCAGGCATGCTGTGCATTCTTTGTTGTTTGCTCATCTGTTAGCACAATACTTTTCACTTCCTTGACCAATGTGCAGGTTCAGTCTCAGCTATGGTGCAGTAGGGCAGATCCAGCTGAAGGGGAGTTGCTGGGATAGATTGTTTGTGACAAGTACTAGGACCAACAGGGAGAGCCCAGAGTCAGTGCAGTGCAGGTTCTGGTAGGGCATGCCTGTGCTGCTCAGAGGTTTTATGTTCAGTGCACAGTGCAGATAGGCAGAAAGGAAGGGGAAGACTTTAATGTGTAGAGCTAATATGGGTATGGGAAAGAGGAGAAAGAAACAGGAGCCAAAAACAAAGAAACAAAAAAGAGTGCTAAGGGAACTTGCCATTGGCATGAAGAGATGAGAGACAAAGAAATGGAGAAGAACAAAAAGAAAAAAAAGTTAAAAGAAAAGAAAAGAAATAAATAAAAATTAGAAAAAAGAAAATAAAAGCCCTAGGGATCCCACCTGTGTGGCTGCAAAGACTAGGGAAGAAGCTTGCAGACCACAAAGTACAGCCTAGCTAGAAGGGGGAGAGATGTCACATGGCACCAGATATTCAGGAGCTAGGAAGAGAAGGTAAGTATAGAGAGACAAGAAACTGAGAAATGAAGAGAGACAAAAAGGGAAAAAGAGAGAAAAGAAAACAAACCAAAAGAAACACACAGAAAAGCAAAAAACAAAACAAACAAAAAAAAATGAAAGAAAGAAAAAAGAAATGCCCCTAGGGATCCCACATCATGGCTGTGCAGACTGAGTAAGTAATTCCCAAGCTGCACAGTGCAGCCCTGCAAAAAGGGGCTCCCAAGCAGAGAAAACAAAAAGAAAACAAAGAAACAAATAAAAAAAAAAAAAGCCCTGGGGATCCCACCAGCATGGTGGGGCAGGCCGGGAAGTAGATCCACAGTCAAGCAGCATTTCACAGCCTTTCAGGAAGAAGGAAAGATGGCACACAGAGCCAGGTATTTGAGAGAAAGGAGGGGGAGATGGTGAGAAGTATGGAAGAAACCAAAAGAAGTGGGAAAAAGCAACACCAGCAACAAATGACACTCAAGGAGCCTGCCAGTGTGGGTGGGTGGAATCCAAGCAGTAAAGGTCTGAAGCCAGTGCCTCCCAGCCAAGAGACTGTGTGCCCTGGAAGCAGAGGAACCTGAATGGGAGTAAAGAAGTGTAGGGGGTGGGAAAGCATATATCACTGGTTACCAGTTGTTCTGTCTCCTTCTGGGAACTTCGTGAAGCTGATTTCCCTTATACTCTGTTAACCAATTTCCAACAGGAGTCCAAGATGGCAAATCCATGCTACCCTAGCTGATAGGGGACCTCTGCACATATCTCTCCTTGCTCTCTGTTCTTTGTCAATTTCTTATTCCATTCAGTGCTTGGCTGAGTTCTTTATCTCTTCTTTTGATGCTTAGGGTTTCAGGATTGATGTTTGTCTCTGTTTGACATAGTTTTTCAGGTCTTTGCTGTGGAGGAACAGCATGGTGCTTCTGTTTATAGCACTATGTTGGCTGGAAGTCCCTTATTGACTCTTTTGTTAATTATTGTGTCTCTACAATCTTTCCCTTTGACTTACTCACTTTTGGTGGTCTTCTTCTGCTGGCTGGCTGCCTCAATAATCAGTCCATCAAGTGTCAATCTCTGATACTACTTTGCTTACCTAATATGCCTAATATGCATTTCTTCTCTGCCCTGTTGTGTGTGCTTAGGTGAGTGAAGGATTAGAGGTGTTTACTTTTCATTTACTGTGGCTTTTTTTTTTTTTTTTTTTGAGAAACTTGTAACTTTTTGGGAAGGAAAGAGTGTATTTTATTAACAATATTAAACACAAACAATAACACTGGACTATAGAAAACCAATAAAGACTGAATACAATTAAAATAAAAGTAGCTGAACATGGGTGCTTTAGTGATTGCACATTGTATAATAATTCTCAATTTTTTGTAATTTCAAGTTAAGTATCCTAACTTGATCCCTAAACAGGGATGTACTCTTTCTGAGTTTGTATTTCCATATCTACATATTCATTAAAGAAAAAGCTAGGGCCTGGGTTTGAATGTCACAATGTATTTCACTAGGACAGAGCTTCTATAACTTTTAGGATTCTTAAACACTTATTGGGCACACAGGCAACAAATGTTGGTAAATACAGAGCAATTCGTTTTTTAAATAATTCAATGAAACGTGACATGCTATAGTGAGGTGACAAACAAGATGTTTTTGTTTTCCCAAGTTGGTACAAAAGTACATACTAACCTCTGAAACCATCCTCCACATATTCTATGTTTTAGAACTTCCAGTTTTATGGCAAGACATCTTCTTACAGGGATTTTTCAGAGGTGCTATTTCAGAAAAACTAATAACACAATATGTATCCAATACACCTCTTATAATTCAAAAGGTGCTGTTATTGGTTGAGAGTATGAAACAATTTTATCATTTTGAAAGCATGTAGACATCATTAAGAAAATCTCTGTGGGAGTTAGCTGGTTGACTTCCTGGAGATGAGGGAGAAATACAAGAGAAATCACTTAAGATTGCTAGAATGGAAGACTGGCATTTTATTTCCTGATTACATGCCCACTTAAAAAACAGGCTTGCTGACCTTTCCAATGATATCAGAGTGGAGTGGTAATGAATCAGAGTAGCTATAAGAGAAGAGAGCAAAGTAGACTCCATCACATTTCTAATTCCAGAGAATTACTTAAGAGATTCTGCCTAAGCCTAAAGGCATATGGCTTAAAGTCTCATATGGCAGATGAGTGATCCATGGTTGGAGGCTTTCCCAGCAATCTTGTAGCATTGATCAGTAAGGAATATCCTCAGAGGAATACATCTTAAAGCCATCAGCTAAGGGTTAATAAAAAAGTAACTGAGTTTACCTAAAGGTCACCAATGCCTGGGAGATTTGCTTATGATTGAGACCCAGTCAGGACACATTGGAAATTCCAGCATTTTACATCTGGCCTATAAATTACAAACTAGACTGTTGTTGTTGTTGTTAGGTACCATCGAGTCAATTTCTAGTCACAGCAACCCCATGCATTACTAAGTAGAACTGTCCCATAGGGTTTTCTTTAAGGAAGCAGATTGCCAGGTCTTTTTCCCTGTGGAGCTGCTGGTGGGGCCTTGGGTTCAAACTACCAATTTTTGCACCACCAGGTATATGACTAAAACGAGAAAGGTTCCAAAAATTCAACAGAGTGACGTGGCGTTACTGTTATGGCAAAAGTAGAAGAGAGGAAGAAGGCAAAAAATAAAATAAAAAGTCTACTTGGATATTTAGATATGAAAATGTATTTCCTTCATTTTGTTTTCCCTCTTTTCTACCTCTATAGCAGAGATAAATGTTTTGTTGTATGTGAAATAAACAGGCTGTATAGTCTCACTTACCACCCCCATTGCCATCCCTGCAACAAACCTCCCAAAGTGCTTGAACAAAATAAGACTCCCTCAATAACTAAATATTTTTTTGGAAAAGTTATGAAATCACAAAACAATCTTTAAAGAACCATACTATCCAATAGGAAAGAGGGGTATGAAAAAGCATACTCATTAGGTAGGAATATACTTTTCATGTTAATACCACAATAAAGTGAGAGTCTTAAATCCATCAGGCTGAATTCAATTTAAAATTGGTTGTATTGTTAATATGTCAATGATAATACCAGAAGTTGTATAAGATTAGTGAGGTGTTTGAAATCTTTTATTACAGCATCTACAAATAACTCAGTGATGGCTGGAGGAAGTCAGATTTTTCAGAGATTCTTTTCTTTTTGTCCAATTGTATTGTATTAGAAAATCCTGTATTTAAAGCAAAAGTTATCAGGATTGGAAAGAAGTATTTTGTTTTTTCCAGAATGTTCTAGAAAGTTGATTTGAACATGAATCCAGAAAATATGTGTAGAATTTTCTTAGAGACAACATTTAGTGTCTCCATAGATACTAAGTGCATGAGCACTTCCCAACCAAAGGTGGAATATTCAATATTTCAACATTGATAGAGTGGCAAATAGACCCGTTTTGATTTGCTTTAAACTGTGGATAATTTTTGTTTAATATTATATTGCAGTCTTTAGATGTGGTTTTAAAATTTTCCCAAAATTATATTCTCATTTTTCCCTCTTTGGAAAAAAAAAAGAAAAAATCATTTAATGTTAAGAATGTTTACACTTCTTACTGATCCGATGTGGTTTTCTTAGAAAGCTGATATTCTTAATGTCATCATTTTCAATTAAATATGCTAATTTCTCATGAATTAATGAATGTAAGAATGAAAATTAAAGCAGAGTTAATTATATTTATTAAATTGTAGCATTATATTATGTACACACAATTTTTTTTTTTTATATTTTATTGTATTTCAGGTGAAGGCTTACAAAACAAATAGTTTCTCATGAAACAGTAGTACACATGTTATTTTATGACATTGGTTAACAACCCCACAACATATTAACCCTCTAACTTCTCAACCTTTTTTTGGTGAAAATACACATAGCCAAAGATACACCGTTTCAAAAATTTCTACATACACAGTTCAGTGACATTGACTACACTCTTCAAATTGTGCTGTTATTCTCACTTAAGATGAAGGCTTACAGAACAAAATAGTTTCTCATTTAACAATTACTACAAATGTTGCCCTATGACAATGGTTAACAATCTCACAACACATCAACAGTATCCTTACTCAACCTTGAGTTCCCTATCACCAGCTTCCTTGTCCCCTTCTGCCTTCAGGCCCTTGTCACTGGACTCCTGTACCTCATTAGTCTCATTTGGTTTTATGGGGCTGTCCGCTCCCAGGCTGAACGATGAACCTCGGAGGTAACTTCACCACTGAGCTAAAAGGGTGTCTGGGGGCCATACTCTCGGGGTTTCTCCAGTTTCCTTTAGGCCAGTAAATCTGGTCTTTTTTTTGTGAGTTAGAATTATGCTCTACATCCTTCTCCAGCTCTGTCCAGAACCCTCTGTTGTGATCCTGGTCAGAGCAGTCAGTGGTGGTAGCCGGGCATCATCTAGCTGTACTGGACTCAGTCCGGTGGAGGCCTTGGGAACTGTGGACAATTAGTTCTTCAGACTAATCTTTTCCTTGTATCCTGTTCTCTTCATTCTCCCTTGCTCCCGAAGAGATGAGACCAGTGGAGTATCTTAGATGGCCGCTCAAAGGCTTTTAAGACCCCAGACACTACTCACCAAGGTAGAATGTAGAGCATTGTCTTTATAAGCTATGTCATGCCAATTAAGCTAGATGTTCCCTGAGACCATGGTCCCCACAGCCCTCGGCCCAGCAATTCAGTCCCTCAGTGAGTTTAGATGTGTCTATGGGGCTTCCATGACCTTTCCTTGTACAGGTTGTGCTAGTTTCCCCTGTATTGTGTACACACAATTTTTTTTTTTTTTTTTACATTTTGCATGTGAATTTATTCATGGGTTTTTACAATAGAGGTCTCATACAATATTTGTCCTTTTGTGATTGACTTATTTCACTCAGCATGATGTCCTCCAGTTTCTTCCATGTTATGAGATGGTTCACAGATTCATTGTTGTTCTTTCTCATTGCATAGTACTCCATTGTGTGTATGTACCATAGTTTGTGTATCCATTCGTCTGTTGATGGACATCGAGGTTGTTTCCATCGTTTTGCTATTGTGAATAATGCTGCCATGAACATAGGTGTGCATATGTCTATTCGAGTGATGACTCTTATTTCTCTAGGATATATTCCTAGGAGTGGGATTGCTGGATCGAATGGTACGTCTATTTCTAGCTTTCTGAGGAAACGCCATATCATTTTCCAAAATGGCTGTATCATTTTGCATTCCCACCAGCAGTGTATAAGAGTTCCCGTCTCCCCGCAGCCCCTCCAACATTTGTTATTTCCAGTGTTTTTGATTCGTGCCAGTAATGCCGGGGTGAGATGGTATCTCATTGTGGTTTTAATTTGCATTTCTCTAATGGCTAGTGATCGCGAGCATTTCCTCATGTGTCTGTTGGCTATTTGAATGTCTTCCTTGGTGAAGTGTCTGTTCATTTCCTTTGCCCATTTTTTGATAGGATTGGTTGACTTTTTGTTGTAGAGGTGTTGGATTTTCTTGTAGATTATGGAGATTAGACCTTTGTCTGACTTGTACTGTCCAAAAATTTTTTCCCAGTCTGTAGGTTCTCTTTTAACTCTTTTGGTGAAATCTTTTGAAGAGCATAGATGTTTGATTTTTAGAAGATCCCAATTATCTAGTTTATCTGTTGGGTTTTTTGTGTTGATGTTTATGGTTTGTATCCTGTTAATGCCATGTATTAAGGCCTGAAGTGTTGGTCCTATTTTTTCTTCTATGAATTTTATAGTTTGAGGCTTTATATTCAGGTCTTTGATCCATTTTGAAGTAGTTTTTGTATATGGTGTGAGGTATGGGTCCTGTTTCATTTTTCTACAAATGGATATCCAGTTTTGCCAGCACCATTTGTTAAAAAGACTGTCTTTTCCCCATTTGATGTATTTTGGGCCCTTGTCAAAAATCAGG
Source organism: Dugong dugon (assembly GCA_030035585.1). Lineage (NCBI taxonomy): Eukaryota > Metazoa > Chordata > Mammalia > Sirenia > Dugongidae > Dugong > Dugong dugon. The sequence goes on along the minus strand of CM057460.1, from coordinate 32,987,785 downwards.
TGACTGTAGGTGGATGGATTTACATCTGAGTTCTCAATTCTGTTCCATTGGTCAATGTCTCTGTTGTTGTACCAGTACCAGGCTGTTTTGAGTACTGTAGCTGTATAGTAGGTTCTCAAGTCAGGTAGTGTGAGTCCTCCAACTTTATTCTTCTTCTTCAGTAGTGCTTTACTTATTCGAGGTTTCTTCCCTTTCCATATAAAGTTAATAATTAGTTTTTCCATCTCTTTGAAGAATGTTGTTGGTATTTGTATCGGAATTGCATTGTATTTGTAGATTGCTTTAGGTAGAATTGCCATTTTCACAATGTTGAGTCTGCCTATCCATGAGCATGGTATGTTTTTCCATTTATGTAGATCCCTTTGGGTTTCATGCAGCAGTGTTTTGTAGTTTTCTTTGTATAGGTCTTTTATATTCCTGGTCAGATTTATTCCTAAGTATTTTATCTTTTTAGGGGCTATTGAAAATGGTATTGATTTCCTGATCTCCTTTTCATCGTTCTCTTTACCGGTGTATAGGAATCCAACTGATTTTTGAATGTTTATCTTGTATCCTGCTACTCTGCTGAATCTTTCTATTAGTTCCAGTAAATTTCTCGTGGAGTCTTTAGGGTTTTCTATGTATAGTATCATATCATCTGCAAACAGGGAGAGTTTAACTTCTTCATTACCAATTTGGATGCCCTTTATTTCTTTTTCTTGCCTTACTGCTCTAGCTAGAACTTCCAGCACAATGTTAAATAGGAGTGGTGATAAAGGGCATCCTTGTCTTGTTCCTGTTTTCAGGGGGAATGTTTTCAGCCTTTCTCCATTAAGAATGATGTTGGCTGTTGGTTTTGCATAGATGCCCTTTATTATGTTGAGAAATTTCCCTTCTATACCTATTTTATTGAGAGCTTTTATCAGGAATGGGTGTTGGACTTTGTCAAATGCCTTTTCTGCATCAATTGAGATAATCATGTGATTTTTTTCTTTCCTTTTATTTATGTGGTGGATTACGTTGATGGATTTTCTAATGTTAAACCATCCTTGCATACCTGGTATGAATCCTACTTGGTCGTGGTGTATTATTTTTTTGATATGATACTGAATTCTATTGGCTAGAATTTTGTTCAGAATTTTTGCATCTATATTCATGAGAGATATTGGTCTGTAATTTTCTTTTTTTGTGATGTCTTTGCCTGGTTTTGGTATCAGCGTTATGCTGGCTTCATAGAATGAATTTGGAAGTGTTGCTTCCTCTTCTATGCTCTGAAATAACTTGAGTAGAACTGGTACGAGCTCTTCTGTAAATGTTTTGTAGAATTCTCCAGTGAAGCCATCTGGGCCAGGGCTTTTTTTGGTTGGGAGTTTTTTTATTACCTTTTCAATCTCTTCTCTTGTTATGGGTCTGTTCAGATTTTCAATAGCACTTTGTTGTAGTTTGGGTAGGCCGTATGTTTCTAGAAATTTATCCATTTCCTCTAGGTTTTCAAATTTGTTGGAATATAGTTTTTCATAATATTCTGTTATAATCCTTTTTATTTCAGTTGGGTCTGTTGTAATGTCCCCCATTTCATTTCTTATTTGGGTTATTTGTGCCCTCTGCTGTTTTTCTTTTGTCAGTCTGGCCAGTGGTTTGTCGATTTTGTTGAGTCTTTCAAAGAACCAACTTTTGGTTTTGTTGATTCTTTCTATTGTTTTTCTGTTCTCTATTTCATTGATTTCTGCTCTGATCTTTACTATTTCCTTTCTTCCGGTGGTTGTAGGCTTTTTTTGTTGTTCTCTTTCTATTTGTTTGAGTTCTGTAGTTAATGATTTGATTTTGTCCCTTTCTTCTTTTTTGAGATGTGCATCTATTGCTATAAATTGTCCTCTGAGGACTGCCTTTGCTGTGTCCCAAAGGTTTTGGTATGATGTGTTTTCATTTTCATTTGATTCTAGGAATTTTTTAATTCCATCTCTGATTTCTTCTATTACCCATTGATGTGTAAGCAGATTATTATTCAGTTTCCATGTGTTTGATTTTTTTTCCTTGCTCTTTCTAGTGTTAATTTCTACCTTGATGGCATTGTGGTCAGAGAAGATACTGTGAATTATCTCAGCATTTTGGATCTTGTTGAGGATTGCTCTGTGGCCTAAGATGTGGTCTATTCTGGAGAACGTTCCATGTGCATTGGAAAAGAATGTGTACTTTGCAGCGGTTGGATGGATTGTTCTATATATGTCTATGAGGTCCAGTTGGCTGATTGTGTCCTTTAGGTCTTCTGTATCTTTGCTGAGTTTCTTTTTAGTTGTTCTGTCCTTTACTGAGAGTGGTGTGTTGAAGTCTCCTACTATTATTGTGGAACTGTCAATTTCTCTTTTCAGTGCTGTTAGAGTTTTTTTTATGTATTTTGGAGCCCTGTCATTGGGTGCATAGATATTTATTATGGTTATGTCTTCATGATGGATCATCCCCTTAATCATTATATAGTGTCCTTCTTTGTCTTTTATGGTAGATTTTGTTTTAAAGTCTATTTTATCTGAGATTAGAATTGCCACTCCTGCTCTTTTTTGATAGTTGTTAGCTTGATATATTTTTTTCCAACCTTTGATTTTTAATAAATTCACATCTTTGTTTCTAAGATGTGTCTCTTGTAGACAGCAAATAGTTGGATCCTGTTTTCTTATCCATTCTGCCACTCTCCGTCGCTTTATGGGTGCATTGAGTCCATTTACGTTCAGTGTAATTATTGATAGATGTGAATTTGTTGCTGTCATTTTGTAGTGCTTTTTTTTGTGATGCTGAAGTTTTCTTTGTTCTTCTTACTCTCTTGTGCTGAGTTCCTTTTGTTTGTGGATTTTGTGTTCATTTCTTTTGTTTTTGTAGGTTTTGTTTTTGTTGAGACTTTATGTTTTTCGTCTTTATTTTTATGAGTTGGTTTGTTAACTTTTTTTGTGGTTACCATGAATTTTACCCTTATCTTTATAATTTTGAAGCAGTCTACTGTTACTTGGTATCACCTTGCCTTCTTCTCCTTTAGAAGGTTCTATACCTATGCCGTTTGTTCCCTCTTTCATTGTTTTGATGTTGTTGTCATCCTTTGATTGATTTCTCTGATTCCCTGTTGTATATCTTTTGTTTTTGGAAAGTCGTCTGTAGTTCAGTTCCTAGAATGGTATCTGGTTCATGTTAACCTGCGTCCTAGGTCCTAGGTCCTGCCTGAGGGCTTAAGCTGTTTGTCCTCAGATCGAAGAACTCCCTTTAATAATTCTTGTAAGTTTGGTTTGACTTTTGCATATTCCTTTAGTTTCTGTTTATCTGGAAATGACCTAATTTCACCATCAAATCTGAATGAGAGTTTTGCAGGATATATTATTCTTGGCTGACAATTTTTTTCTTTCAAGATTTTATATATGTCATCCCATTGCCTTCTTGCCTGCATGGTTTCTGCTGAATAATCTGAGCTTAGTCTTATTGTTTCTCCTCTGTATGTGACTTCTTGTTTTTCACGAGCTGCTCTCAGGATTCTTTGTTTGTCTTTAGTTTTAGCGAGTGTGAATATGATATGTCTTGGTGATTTTCTTTTGGGGTCTCTTCTATATGGGGTTCGTTGAGCTTCTTGGATGACCAGCTTTTCATCTTTCATGATATTGGGAAAGTTTTCTGTCAGCAGTTCCTCAATGATCCTCTCTGTGTTTTCTGTTTTCTCACCCTGTTCTGGTATGCCAATCACTCGTAAGTTTTTGCTTTTAATTGTGTCCCACATAACTCTCAGGGTCTCTTCATTTTTCTTTGTTCTTTTTTCTGAGTTTTCCTGAAACAGAGTTGTATCCAAGTGTTTGTCTTCAGTTCCACTGATCCTGTCTTCCATGGTTTCAAATCTACTTCTCAGCCCTTCTATGACACCGTCCATTTCTGAAATCTTGTTGTTTATCTTTTGGATTTCTAATTGTTGTTTTTGTATAATTTCGAGTTGTGAATTTATTTTGGCATTTTGTTCTTGCATCATCTTCCTGAATTCTTCCAATTTTTTGTCTGTATTTTCCATAAATTTGTCTATTTTTTCCTCATGTTTGTCAGCTTTTTGCCTCAGTTCTTGGAAAATTCCGAGTATTAGTGATTTGAGTTCCGTATCAGGTACTTCTAGTGCATTTTCTTCCACAGGAGAGTTATCTGGTGTTTTAATTTGGGCACCTATTGGAGCCATCTTGTCTTGTTTTTGTAAATGTTTTGATATTGTTTGCTGTTTTCGGGGCATTCAGTAGATATTTCTCTCGTTTATCGATTGTAGATTTTTTTTTTTTTTTCGTTCTTGTGGTACAGCTGGGGAGATTTAGTTGAGGAGGAGCCACTGGGATGGGTTGCTTGTGGCACTCACCGCAGCCACCAGGACAGTCGGTAGTCAGTGCTGGGCAGGTTCCAATAGGGCGTGCCTGCACCGCTTGGTGATGTGATGTCTAGTGCACGGTGCAGGTAGGTAGGGTGCAGCGGGAAGATGGTTATGTGTGAAGCTAAGCGGTCCTTCTGTCTCCGACCAGATGCTCTGCAAGGCTGCTCTCCCGTTTGCTGGTCTCCGATCTGTACACACAATTTTTAATTAATTTATTTAAAAATGCATTATGCAATATTTCAGAAAACAAAGATGTATAAAATATAACAAACATCTGTGTTACCACCATTAAATTTAAGCAATAAAATATTTACGATAGTTTCGAAATTTCCTGTGTAATGCTCACTGATCTCCCCTTAGCCCCCACTCTCTTCCACCTGAGATAAATAAATTGTCAATGTGCAATTTGTCATTCATCTACATTTCTGTATTTCTTTACCACATGCACACACTAGTGAGTGTATGTATGTGTGTGTGTGTGTGTATAAGTGCTGTTCTGCACATTTTAAATGTTATGTATTGGGTGTCCATTGTATGTATCATCTGTGGTATTTTTATTTTTATCCATTAGTGTAGTTTACTCCATGTTGTAACAGCATCAGGATGTATTTAGCAATGTTTTGTTGATGAAGATTAAGAAGTTACTAACGTATTTCTGATACAAATAACTCTGTCGAGAACATTTCTGTGACTGTTTCCTTGGGCATAGACATGAAAGTTTCTCTAGAGTATACACTTAGGAACATAATTGCTATTTTGTAGAATAATTGTACTTTCAAATGCACCAGATATTGTCAAATCTCTAAAAACTGAGTCATTTTGAAAATAAAACATCAGTGTTTATTTTTTGGCATATTTGATAGTACTTGAGATTTTAATGCTCCTGTGCTTCTCAACAGAGTTTGTCCTTTACAGGAAATTTGGAAATGTTTGGAAATATTTTGACTGCCACAACTGGCAACTAATGCGTAGAGTTCAGGGATGCTGCTAAACAACTCACTATTCACAGGATAGCACTCCTACAAAAATAATTATCTGGACTAAGATGGTCCATAAACTTTGGTCATGCATAATTAATTAATTTAAAAAATCACGAGTGTAAAAAGGCATTAATTATATATGTAAATATATTTATTTATGCACATATATGCATTATAAAATAATCAATTCCACGTTAAATTATTAGGAATTTGGATATTGACACTACTTCCATTGACTGACTAGATTTATAGAATCAAACTTTATTGTTTTGACTTTTCAACCATGAATATGCTATATATCTCCACTGAATTGGTCTTCTTTTATGTCTAATGTTAATTAATATTTTTATCTTCCTCTTCAACCAGGCCACAATGTCAATAAGCTTGAACATCTTCTGTGTCCTCCTTTTATCTTCTATACCAATATTTATTTGGCTTTTAATACCTCCTTATTTAAAAAAAAGAGTTAATACTATTTCCTACTGATAATTAAGGTTTATCAACAGTGTATCAATGTCTTTGTCATTCCACTGCTTCATTTTGGTATCATTTCATTCCACTGCTTCATTTTGGTATCATTTGCCTTTGCATTTAAGTATCACTTTAAATTTCTTTCAGGGATTAATAAATAGAACATCTTGAAAGGCATTAAACAGGAGAGAGATGCCATACAAGTGAATGACAGTCATGCTGACAACAGCTTCTCATGGACAGTAATAGAAGCCAGAATACAACGGAATAATTCATTTGAAATTCTAGAGAAAATAACTGTCAAGCTAGAATTTTATACCAAGTAGACTGTCACTTATAATAAAGACAAAGTAAATGCATTTCAAGTATAATGGGAAAGAATATTGCTAATAAATATTCCTTTTGGATATTATAGATTTCAAACTAGAAGAAAATGAAACTAGAATGAATCAGCAGGATGCAAGAAGCAATAGCAGAAAAGAATCCAATAGTTCTGCTTTTCAGAATTCACTCTCCTTGGAACTCAGTGTGCTCTTTTGTACACAAAGGCATACTTTTCCTTAATCCTGAAAAAAATCTTAGCCATTACACGTGTATTCTATTATTTTGGCATTTATATATTCTATCATAATATAAGGCTCTTCCATCCTCTTTCCTCTCTTCTTTTGGTATGCCAATAGCACATACTTGCAAGCATTTCATTTTCTCCATCCCTAATTCATTGCATTGTCTCCCAAATTTTGTCTCTCTAAACAATTTTTAAAAAATTAAAAAATAAACTTTCTTCAGTTCTGCATTTTAATTTATTAATTCCCTTTTCAGCTTCGTTTGGCCATTTATGTCACTTAGGTTTTACTTTTCCTCATTAATATAATGTTATTGTTGATATTTTTTCATTTCTAGTAATTTTACTTGGCTTCTGCATTCACCTTTATTAAGTGTTTTGTTTGGTTGTTTGTTTGTTTCTTTTTAAAAACTTATTTTCTATCACTTGGAACATTTTATAAAGACTTTTCATTCAGGTTACTTTATTATTCATAGATTCTTAGGTGGTTTCTCCATTTACTGGACATATTCATTGTCTTTAATGCAATAATATCTTATAATTTTTGTTGTGAGCTCATCTTGAACAGGAGCTACCTCTTTCAACTGGACTATATTGACCTGGCTTTTATAGGTTCACTGATTCTAATCATATTTTTTATCAGGATTTTTCCCCTCTTACTTTTTTTTTTCTTTTGCAACATTTCTACCTTAACCAAATAAAAAAAAAAAAAAAAACCGTTGCCATTGAGTAGATTCTGAAACAGTGCAAATTCAGTCTCTTGTATGCATTATTACAAAGAAGTTTTCTATTGTCTTTTACCTGGTTCTTTTCTGTGCACATCTTGAGGCTACCATCTATTTTTCTGCTACATATTTGTGTTGGTAGTCAGGAGTTTTTCGGATTTCTATCTGTGAATGCCTGATAAACACAGGGCATATACCCTTCATTTTGTTCCATCACAGTTTTTAAATCCGATCCTCTGTTCAGGTTTCCTTGTAGATTCTATGGCTTAGAATCCCAATCACTACATGGCTAAGGTTTTTTTTACTTGTTTTGAAAACATGCAAACTCTTCTTTCTTGCTTTTAATTGTGTACAAGTGTAATTGCTTTATAAAATATTTTAGCACTGTGTCTCTCTATCCAGATTTCCATGTTCCTAGAGACCTACTTCTTCATTTATTTATTTAAATGGGCAGAATTGGCCAGAGTAACTGACTGACCCAAGTATATATATTCAGTAAATTTCTTAGATCCTTTTTGAGTGACTTTGATTTTCAACAGAATGAACTATGTATTCTTTATTTAAGGAAAAAAAAAATCAACAATATGTCTAATGCTTCATGGAATTACAAATTGAATTTGTATATACAATGTTTTCAAACAAATGGGATATGCTTGCCTAAATGCTTGTCACAAATTTCTCCATTTAACTTAAATTAACTGTTGTTATTTTGTATTTGTATTTTTTGTACTTTGAGAATAAACAATAGCAGTTAGTATACAATCTCCCCTTCATGGTAAATGCAAACTGATTATTTTAAATTCAATGTATTCTTGAAGTACCAATAAAAAGTTGAAATTTTTATTTTTGCAAAATTCATTTGAAAAATGGTAAGCCTTACTATCTATATCATACTTTAAATTAACCATATTAGGTGCTATTAGTATTCAGAGAACAAGTAGAAACAATTATGTAATACCAGACATTTTGTACAGAAATTGCAGTAACAAAAATAACACTTTAGTGGCTCAACAAAAACTGACTACACAAATGCATGCATCATTGAGAAATGTGTACCTGATTCCTCCAAGGAAATACTGTTGCATATTTTGTCACTTCATTGAAAGTGTTCCCATAAAACTTCTATTGGCTTTTAAACAGAAAAAAAAAATGTTGTTATAAAACCTCACCTGAGTCAGCTACATTGATGAATTTTTAAGATTACCTTGGGACTTGAAACTAGTAATAATAGAATTTTAAGATAGATTGTCTTAGCATGACCAGGTCAGTATCTTGGAAATAAATGTCAAAGAAAAGTAATGCAAAACTAGGTCTAAATGAAAGTCAAAACAAAAATATTAGGATATTTGTTGTGTCTTTTGGAATTAGAAAAAGAAAAGAGATGATAAACTGTGAGGTTAATAACATTTTAAAAGAGTACTAGAAGTATAGATTAGAAGTTATTACATGGCAATCTGATTCAGGTGATAACAACATTTATTAACCAAAGAACCATTTTTAATTAATTAGTCAATATCTGCTTTTCTTTTCTGTTCCACACATGCTTGAGTGTGTGTGTAGGTTGTTTAGTGTGTGTATTTCTGATGTTATTGTCTGATACGTGGTATGCATGTATTTGTGTTGTAAGGCTATATTATTGAACATACTCATAACCAAGTACTTCACCAATGTGTCCTCAGACTTTAGTCATTACTCTTCAATAAATATATTTGTTGAAATTTAATAAATGAATAAATAAATATGAGTGCAGAGGTAAAATACATCATATATATAAGAAGAACTATTCTCAATTTATTTGTATAAATATTGTTCCAGTAATATACTGTTGAATTTAAGAAAAAACAACTCCATATTGGGTGGCTTAAAAAAAAAAAACACCAGTGATCTTGCTCGCAAATATTCCACTTGGGAAGGTCTTTGTGGAAATGACTCCCCTCAGCTCCAGGTAGCATCAGCTCGGGTGGATTAAAGGATGGTTGGATGTAGGATTGGCTGGAGACTCACCCACTCACAGGTCTTGGAGCTAATACTACCTACTGGCTGGGAACTCAGCTAGGGCTATATGTCAAAAAATTTACATGTCACCTCTCTAAGGGCCTAGTCAGAAACCATATTACCTATTACGACCTACCCTTGGAAATCCCATAATGTTACTTCCACAGAGTATTAAGCCTGACCAGATTCAAGAGAATGGGCAAGAGGTTGAAAGTCACATTTTAAGAGGAGCATGTGCGATGGGAGATATTATTGAACCATTTTGGAAAATTGAATCTGTCACATATAACAAAACAACCATGTTGCAAAATTAGAATAAAGCACATGCCAAGTATTTGTAATATAATTTGCAAATATATCCAAAAACAAGAGTTATTTAATATGTCTTTATTTATTAATTACATGCTTAAAGTACTTAAAAGTGTATTGTTCAATAGCAACTAATTTACCTAAATCATAAGTGACTTTTTAAACTTTGTCATTGAAGATACTATAGAAAATTTCTTCTTTAATAGACTGTATAGTATGACACTTTTGTTTTCCTTTTTTTAAAATTGTGTCTTAGGTGAAATTTTACAGAGCATCAATTTTTCTAACTTGGAATTGAAGCAGTATGACATTTTTAAGCCTGCATTTAATAGATTCATAATATGTTTCAGACATGGGGGCACCACCTGTCTGTCATTTCGTCGTAGTGCACTAGCTTAGGTGTTGCGGGAGGCTATCCCACCAGTACTTCAAATACCAACAGTGACACCGATGGTGGACAAGTTTCAGCAGAGCATCCAGACTAAGACAGACAAGGAAGAAGGACTTTGTCATCTACTTCCAAAAAAAATAGATAGACAGAGAGAGATAAATAGACCGATAGATCAATAGATAGACAAATGAAATAAAAACTTCAGTTAAAAGTAATGAACATTAATTCAAAAACTAAAACTGGTGAGTCAGGATACTCTTCACCTGTTGACTGGTTTATTCAGCAGGTGGTGCTTTAGTGGGTCAGATGGTATATGAATTGAGGCTACATTTTCTTGTTTACAAACATCTGTTGTCATTCTACTATTTAAGAGATACTGTTTGACAGAGACAAGAGGCAAATTGTGAGAGAAGTATTATTTATAGTATGCTTAAGATCAAAAACAGCGGGAAAATTATATCATTGCAATTACATTTTACTAATGTTCCCTTATGGATATTTAGAAAAAAAAAGTCAACTTGTTTTGTATATCAAATAAGTACAATACATGACCCATAGTTTTAGAAATAGTGGTGGCACAGTGATTAAGCATCCAGCTGCTAACTGAAAGGTTGCCGGTTTGAACCCCCGAGCTGCTCCATGGAAGAAAGTTGTGACAGTCTGCTTCCATAAAGATTTACAGCCTTGGAAACCAGATAGGGCAGTTCTATTCTGTCCTATATGCTCAATATAAGTTGAAATCGGCACAAAGACAACTGTTTTTTTTTTTATTATTATTATTATTATCTATTAGAATGTCCTTCGAACTGTGACCTAAACATCAGGCTTTTCTTTTTTCTAGTCCAAGTCTCATATATCCTAGATCAGTAACCTGCATTCTCCTTTTATCCCACAAATCTTCAGTACATGGCCAATAAACTTCATAGGATGGGGCTGGGGATATGGATGTTGTTGTTAAATTCGAAGTGAAGTCCTTCTCCCTCTCAATAGAGTATAAGTGACTGACAGAGACTAATAGTAAATAATAATAAAGATAATTAATAATTTGATTATTAGTGTCTTAGGCTGGGTTCTCTAGAGAAGCAAAACCAGTAAAGTGTATAAATATATATATAGAGAGAGAAATTATACCAAGGAAACAGCTCACATGATTGTAGAGGCTAGAACATCCCAAATCCGCGGATCAGGGTAGAGGCCTCTCCCAAGTCACACAGCTGCAGAAGCTGGCAAGCCCAAGATTGGCAGGTCAGAGAGCAGGGCTCCCACTCACAGACTGTGCTGATCGACAAATTCCATGTTCAGCAGATAAGCTGACAGCTCAAGTCCCAAGAACGGGAGATGAGATGACAGGAAACAGCTGCAGGATCCAGAGAGAGCAAAAAGCCAGAATGTTTGCTTATATACAGATTTAGGCCACAGCCCCAAGGAGACTCCCTTTCATCTGACTGGCTACTCACAGTATATTCAATCATGGGAGTGATTACATTAAAATACTGAGAATCATGGCCCAGCCAAATTGACACACAATCTTTTTTTTTTTATATATTTTTTATTGTACTTCAGGTGAAGGCTTACAGAACAAATAGTTTCTCATGAAACAGTAGTACACATATTGTTTTATGACATTGGTTAACAACCCCACAACATGTCAGCCCCCTAACTTCTCAAACTTTTTTTTTTTTGGTGAAAATACACATAGCTAAAGATACACCATTTCAAAAATGTCTACATGCACAGTTCAGTAACATTGACTACGCTCTTCTAATTGTGCTGTTATTCTCACTTAAGATGAAGGCTTACAGAACAAAATAGTTTCTCATTTAACAGTTACTAAAAATGTTGCCCTATGACAATGGTTAACAATCTCACAACACATCAACAATATCCTTACTCAACCTTGGGTCCCTATCACCAGCTTCCTTGTCCCCTTCTGCCTTCTGGCCCTTGTCACTGGACTCCTGTACCTCGTTAATCTCATTTGGTTTTACGGGGCTGTCCGCTCCCGGGCTGAACGGTAAACCTCGGAGGTAACTTCACCACTGAGCTAAAAGGGTGTCGGGGGGCCATACTCTCGAGGTTTCTCCACTCTCCTTTAGGCCAGTAAACCTGGTCTTTTTTTTGTGAGTTAGAATTATGTTCTACATCCTTCTCCAGTTCTGTCCAGAACCCTCTGTTTTCATCCTGGTAAGAGCAGTTAGTGGTGGTAGCCGGGCTTGACACACAATCTTAACCATCACAATTAGTAATAGTAATAATACTATTAATGTTTAATCCTATTTGGACTAAATTATTTATTAGTTACAATATTTCTAATTCTTACAACTTATTTTGGCTTCTAAATCTCTAATCACAATGGCTCATACTCAACATTGTACAATACTTCCAGCATGGTAGAATATATTAGTGTTCATCCACCTTTGTTATCCTTTCTGTGGTACCAGTCCAGGCAGGAGAAGTATAATTCCTTTCCTGCAGAATTTAGACATGGCTGTGTGATTTACTTTATCTAATGGAATGAGAGTGGAAATGACAATGTTATTTCCAGCCTGAGTATTTAAGAAGGAGTGAGTAGTTCACCACATTCTTTTTTTCTTGTTTCTGAAATTATGGAAGTATGTGCTATTTGCTGTTGAAAAATAGACATATAGGATTATTGACCAGTGAAACTGGTTGTTTGTAAACCACTGAGATTTTTTTGGGCTTTATGTTACATTAGCATAATGTAGCTCTTTTTAACTGATGCCTCTAATTATGGGGCATTTGTGCAGATTATTATTTTTATTGTTATTAATTTTTGTTATGGTTCTTTGTATGTGTATGTGCATGTGTGTGTGGTATATAAAAACACACTGTAATTAGAACTTTATCTTACTAAGTTACAGTCGGAAAAAAAAAAGAAAGAAATTTAAATGGCCAGGGACTTAGTTCTGTATAATTAAGTCTACTTCATTCAAACACTAATATTATACGGTGTCGTTGCTGTTAGATGTCGTCAAGGTGATTTCAAGTCTTAGTGACCTGATGTGCCAGAGTAGAATTGCCCCATAGGGATTTCTGGGCTGTACTTTTTAGGGGAGCAGATTGCCAGGTCTTTCTTCTGCAGAGCAGCTGAGTGAGTAAGAACTGCCAATCTTTCCATTAGCAGCTAAGCTCTTAACCATTGCACCACCAGGGATCCTTATATTATATGATACTTGCCCTAAATGAAACAGTTCTCCAGAACTTTGCCTAATTCTAAATACCCCTCTTCCTCCTTAACAGATTTGGATGCAATCTTGTGTGTGTTTGGTATATGTGTAGGAGAGAAAGAGAGAGACTTGGTTGTGATCTCCATCGTGACACTATGACCATTTTTTAATTCCCATCACATAATACATATTTCATGATCATATTGCTTCATCTTCTCTGGACTCAGACTTTTCATCTCAACTACAGTTCAGTTTGGCCATGTCAAGAAGTTAACTCTGATACTTCTGGTTATGCTTACCTTAGTATAGACGCATTGATCGGGCATCTTTGCCAGATTCAACCATGACACTTAACAGGTCCAGACACAAACTTGCACTTAACTACACATTTTTGCTACAATTGAATCTAGTCAGCAGTTCCATGTTCTTTCTGTCTATTGCTCTATCATAACTATTCAGCCTTATTACAAAGAAGTAAATGAACTCATTTGAAACTTTGGAAGTAGTATGTTGTGTGCAGGGATGGACTAACCAGTAAGCAAGGCACACACGGGCTTAATTGTGTTTACTTAGTAATCCATAATTTCACATTATTGCAAGTAATATCGTAACTTCACAAGTGAAATCATATACCACAGATTAGTAAATAAACACAAGCCCATGCGTACTTTGTTTATTGGGTAATCTGTCCCCAGTTACATGGCACATGCTCTATGATATTTTATGAAGTCCTAGTAAAATTTTGCTATTTTTGTCCTCACATTTAGATCATGTAAAAAATGAATAGACTTGGCATGAAGGGGAATTTTGAACAAGACTATACTATTTTCATTGCTTGTAAAACTATATAGCAAAACCCAGGTGATTTTGTCATTTTGAAGGGGAACACCTGGCTAGCTATGACAGAGAAATATTTCAGATGTTCCACGCCATTCTTCTGAAGTGAAACGTCAACTTTATGTCAACCTAATACTGTTCTAATCACTAATGGTCCTTTATGACATATCACATCAGTATAACACAAAATGAACTAAAACATGTTTGTACATACAGAGTATTAAAAAATGACATAAAAGTGTTTAGTATGACCCTGGGATAAGCCTCTTGAGTATGAGTCATCAAAATTCTCTAAAAGATTGTTTCAAAAGACGTATAGCATGCTTCTTTTTCTCTCTGCAGTATATTGACAGTGGTTACATCAAATGTTTAATATTTTAAGCTATGCATTTACCAAATTAAGTAGAGTCTAAATTTCAAGTGCAGTGCTCCAGCAGAAACATGGGGTAATTATTAAAGTGCATGCTTTGTGTATAATCCTACTTTTAAAGCAGCATTTATGCCACAAATTTATTCATATATATGTACTGAGTCCTAATTATTATATGTTTTGGCCAATTTAATGTGATAAGGATAATCTTCCTCAATTCAAGTAAATAATACTTCAGATTTGACTGAGTGTTCTGGATGAGAGGAGCTGGGAAACAGATATGTTCACACACAGTAATAATTCATTCAAGGAAAATGATAAAATATTGTACACAAAGGAAACAGAAAGGTGGGATTATCACTAATAGATAGTGGAGACTGGATTCAGAGATATCTTCACAGAAAATAATGGAATATGATCTTAGAAAATATTTCAGGACTAATTTATGGGGAAAAGTGTCATTGAAGTTAGAAGGTACATTATAAGAAATAGAAAGAAAGTTAAACAAAAAAAAAGGAAAGAAAGGCAGTGATAATGTAATATAGGAAACTTGCAGAATGGGAATGATGAGTAAGAATGCACTAATGGTTGTATCTTACACATCGTAGATGTTATATTTTCTATTTCACCAAGGTGTGTATGTGTGTGTGTTGTATCTTTTCTGAACCAGAAGTAGGGATTGAATTTTGTCAAATGCCTATTTCATTTCGTGTAGGATCAGGCTTTCTTCCAAACTGCCTATTTCTCAGTTGTGCTGGATATATAACTATATTGTGAATTTCATTTATTATTTCATGTCAGATGTTATCATTTGTATTTACAGATGTTTTCATTTTATGAGTTCTATTTTTATTTTCATGGCTGATGCTGCTTTATAAAATAAATTATTTTGCTATTCTCAGAAACAGTTTATGTAAAATGAGTATTGTTTCTTTTATCTATTGTTGCATAGGAAAAAAAAAGAGAATGAAATAATTTAGAATAACAACCATTTGTTACGTCTCATGCTGCCATGTGCTGGTAATCTGGGGGTAGATCTTCTCTTAATCTTTCCTGCGGTCCCTCTTATGACAGGACTCATGTGATAATTCCACTGGAAGTAAAACATCCCATATGGCCTTATTCATGTGGTACATTTGCGATTGTCTGGCTGTTAGCTGTGGTTGAAGAAGATTATACACACATATATATCTAGATTCATATCTAAAATATATAAAGGAATTCTACAAATAAATAAGTAAAAATGTAACAGGAAAGACGGCTTGCAAAAGACAACTCAGAAGATGGGTATTTCGATGACTGAGAAGTATAATAAAAGTCAACATCATGCATCAGAGATATGCAAATTAAAGAAATATCATTACACAGCTACCAGAATAACTACGATTAACTAAAACTGAAAATACCAATTGTGGGGAATAGCAGGAGTAACCAGAACTCTCACACATTGCCTGTAGGGATGTAAAATGCCTTTGATAACTGGTCATATGTACCAAAATTACCAAATTTCTTATGCTTACCAAATTTCTAGGAGTTCTATTCCTAACTGTATGCAGAAGCAAGTCCACACAAAACAAGAATGAAATAATAGTCAAAATCTATGGGGAAAACATGCCTAATGAATTCAGAATGAACAAATAGGTTTTGGTAAGTCTTAGAATGGAATACTACAGAGCAATAAAAAAGAACAGACTCTTAATACACACAACATGAATGCATATCACAGACATAGTATTGAATGTGCAATAATCTCAAGAGAAAAATACTGTCTACTGTATGATTCCATTTATAGTAAGTTCTGGGATAGTCAAAACTAAACGATAATAAAAGAATTCAGAATAGTAGCTAACTTTAGGGACTGGTTGAGGCTAAGAAGGGGAAAGAAAACACCTTCCTGGGTTCTGGAATTGTTCTTTTTCTTGTTCCGGTTGTGATGACATGAAAGTATATGCATGTAAAATATAATTGTACTTCTACATTTAGTTCACTTAATGCACTTTATTATATATATATTGCCCTTTGATTTAAAAAAAGGGGTAAATAACCACGTGTGTGGCTAATATATCTAAGGTAACCACTTTTAATCCCATAAGGAATATAATATCCAAAAAGAGGAAGCAGTTCATTTTCTCCATTACCTGAAAAACAAGTCCATATTCTTGTACTTAACACTTAAATATAAAATAATGAGGTTCAGCTTGTTAATTTTCTATGTGAAGATGACATTAATCAATAGGAATGATAGCAACAGAGCCTCCTAGAGAATGATGGCAGAAAGTGGACTTAAGTATGGCAACGATGATTAAAAAGTGGTCAGGTGATCTAGAACTTTAAGAAGTTATACCATTTCAAAGTTATGCTCAAGGAAGAATGCAGAATGAAAGCAAGTCAAACTCATTTTCAGAAAACAGCCGATCGGTTCAGGTGTAGCATGAAGTTTCACACATTTCCTTTTCATATTTTGAAAGTATCAACCATTAATAGGATCTTCCTAAAGAGCTTTAGCCCATGGTGGGATTTCTTTTCTTAGTAAAACAAAGACTATTGTGATTACAAAGGAGACTTGATGGTGCAGTGGTTAAAGCACTCGGCTGCAAATCAAAAGTTTGCCAGTTCGAACCCACTAGCTGCTCAGCAGGAGAAAGATGTGGCAGTCAGCTTCCATAAAGACTTACTGTATTGGAAACCCTGTGGGGTAGTTCCACTCTATCCTATAGAGTTGCTGTAAGTTGGAATCGATTCAGTGATAGTGGATTTGGTTTGCTTTTATATGATTACAAAAATAAACAAAAAATTTTGATATGGAGATTAAACTAGCACATGGTAGGCATGGCTACAAAATATGTCTTCTACTTACATCGAGATGATTGGGCTAATATTTTGTTATTAATAAATCTGCATCCCTCCCAAAGCTGCAGGCTTCATCAAAGAAATTCTTCCCCATAATGAGAAGTTGTTTTGAGCAGAATATTACTGATACTGTTCAATTCTTCTAGACTACATAATTAACACATATATTTTTCTCCACATTTCATTGCTGTCATGCCCTCACCCAGTCTCAAAGAAACTCAAAGGATAAATATTATACTCATAAACATTTTAAAATAGGGAGACAGAGGTTTACAGGAATTAAAAGCTATGTTCAGGATTACACAGTTTTTAGGAAGCACTGATGGGGCTTGAAATATTTTATGTTATGAAGCTAAAAACTGTATTATATGGGGGAAAAACATTATTGCTAACTTTTCTTCACAATCGTTATGGGATTTTAAAGCAGGTCTTACGTATTAATTTTTCAACATCTATCTGTGAATTGGCCTTACCCCGATGAACAACATAACTGATTTAGGGTCAAAAGTCACTGATTGGATGAGACTTAAAATTTTGATTTGAGTACTTTAGTTACTGTCTCATTTACTGAAATCATCTACCATGAAAGTTATTAATTTTTTTCTTGAACTACTTATGATAACCCTGTTATAATTTAAGTTAGTATTTTAATATTCATAAAAGGAATAAGTGATACTGTATGTGTAGCAAAAGAAGTAAGGCACCTTCACTTTGAAGGATCTTACATATTGTTTCAAACTACATTATTCTGTAGACAAGGCTGTCAACTTACTAATCCATATTCTTTTTGGAGTACTTGACTTAACCACATTAAGAGTGAATCTGAGATTCAGAGAATTTAATATCTAGTACACCCATAATAAAAAATCAGTTTCTAATGATGACAATTAAATATTGAATGTGAAGGGGAGAAATGCAGTGTCATTTTGAGTAAGGTGATAGAGAGATTAAGAATAAAAATAGAATTATAGATTTTACAGGACGATTACAGTGAAATAGTGTTAAGTACCTAAGAGTCAACTTTAATGTTTTCGTTTGCCAAATTAAAGATTTTATAAAGATATTGATGGCAATAAAATAAAGATACTAGTAATAACATTTAACATCATGCTAATAGCAAATCAAGCAATATTTATATCAGTTATGGTTAACTATTAATATATGAATGATTTTCCATGTTTTCATGTTTAATTATCTGAGCATGTAATAAACACTCAACATATAATACAAGGCCCAATAGCTGTGTTGCACTTAAGAAAAATATCTAAGTGTAACAGAAATTTAAAGTACTATATAGTATTAAAGTTTCTTTTTTAGTTTCCAGAAAGTAAAAATACTAATAATATTTCCATAAAATTGAATTTGAACACAAGTACTAGACACAAATTAATGCAACTTTATAACATATGATAAAACATGAATTGCAAGTCAAGAATTTCTCTAATTACTTTAAAAGGTATTATGTCAATCTGAATGTATTTCTGAAAAAAAAAAATACTTCATGGATTTAGTAGTAGTATTTTCTTAAGGGGATGAAAAAATATTATTTTTTACACTGTATGAATTTTCTCTCCAATTATTTTACATGTATCTAACTTGAAGAATACTGAAAACAAGTTCGATTTGAAAATATTTTAATTTTATTACAGATTTGCAGTCACTTTATCCATTATTCATTAATTCTATGGGATCAAGTCTATGACATGGGAAAAATTTAAACGTGTCGATTTACTTGGATGGGCGGTTGCATCATTGCACCACTGATGAAGGCTTTTATACTCTAACCCTACTAAATCTCTATCTCTAGATAGATAGATAGATGGATAATCTTTCTCATTTTTCTCTCTAATATATTGTATAAACTGTTCTTGTTTCTTTCTGAAAATATAACTAGAAAACATATAAACAAAATTTTGATCAGCAAACCAGTTGCACTTCGTAAAACCATGAGAAAGCTTAAAATGAGTACTTTATTTGGCATGTAATTGTTTCTTGGTTTAACAGTAATTTAAAAAAAAAAACATAATAAATGTGAAAATAAAAGACCTCAAAATTATAGGAAAATTATAAGAAAGTTCTATAAATGGTTCTGCCTGTTTTGGTGTCACTTGTTTCCATTTTATCAAGTTAGTTGCTTATTACTCTGCTAAACACTTGTGATTTTATTTATCTTTAAAATTGCATCTCCTATTTTTTCCCACGGGGCCCTGTTGGTGCAGCGGTTAAGAACTCAGGCTGCTGACCAAAAGGTTGACAGTTTGAATCCACCAGCCACTCCTCTGTGGAAACCCTATGGGGCAGTTCTACTGTGTCCTATAGGGTCACTATAAGTCAGAATTGACTCGACAGCAAAGGGGTAATTTTTCCTACGAGAATTATGAACTCAATGAGATCATGAATTCTGTCTGAATTTTTAAACACTGTAACTAGCTTCCAGAACAATGTCTGAAAAACAGTAGGCACTTAATAAATCACTGACTAAGGTACAGGATGTAGTAAATAATTACTTGCTGAATGAAGTGTGTCATGGTTTGAATTGTGTCCCCTAAAAATGTCTGTCAAATCGTCTAGGCCATGATTCCCAGTATTGTGTGATTGTCCACCATTTTGTCATCTGATGTGATTTTCCTATGTGTTATAAATCCAGTCTCTATGATGTTAATGAGATGGGATTAACAGCAGTTATGTTAATGAGGCAGGACTTAATCTACAAGATTAGATTGTGTCTTAAGCCAATCTCTTTTGAGACATAAAAGAGAGAAGTGAACAGAGAGACATATAAACCTCATGCCACCAGGAAAGCAGCACCAGGAGCAGAGCATATCTTTTGGACCTGGGGTTCCTGAGAGAAGAAGTTCCTAGACCAAGGGATGCTTGATGACAGGGACCTTACTCCGGAGGCAATGAAAAGAGTCCTGTCCCTTGGAGCTGGCATCTTGAATTCAGACTTCTAGCCAGTGAGAGAAATGATTTTCTCTTTGTTAAGGCCATCCACTTGTGCTATTTCTGTTGTAACAACACTAGACGGCTAAGACAAAGTGATAAATAAACAAATAAATACAAAAATTAGAACTGGTACTCGCATTAAAATACAACCTTTGGAAACTAAGGAATCCTCTGAGTAACACTGGCAATTTAACAGTCTGAATACAGATAGAGTAAAGGACAGTCTAAAGGAATTAAAATGCCTATCTCTCATGCCTTTTCATTAAAAATGTGAATTCAGATTTTGTAAAGATGAGTCCATATAATTTCCAGATTCTTAAATTTTTGGAAGTTAAAGGGCTCAAAATGTTTTTCTCTAATTTTATACATCAATGTTGTTATTGGAAATAACTATTAATCAATTAAAAAGTATTTTAAACAAAATTAAATCTCTAAGTTGTCACTGTGCTAATGATTTTAAGCATTAAGAGAAGCTTGAATTTTTATAGCTGAAGTGTGGAAAGGGTCTAGATTAAAACTTCACTGAATTGAGACAGTGAACAAAGATTATAATTTTAATTTTTCTCCCCAAACGCTTCATGTCCCTTCTAATACAAACTGAAGTGACTGGGCTATATAAATTATTGGTTGAGCTAGCTTGATCCCAAACACAAAACTTACAATTAATTTACAACTGCATAATCAAACAAAATATTGCATCGGACAAATCTGACACAAAAAAACTTTTCAAAGTGTTTAAAAGCAAAGAAAGATGTCACTTCAAGGGCTATGGTGTGCCTGACTCAAGCCATGATATTTTCAATTCCCTCATATGCATGAAAAAGTTGGACAATGAATAAGGAAGACAAAAGAATTGATGCATTTGAATTATAGTGTTGGCAAATAGTATTGAATATACCATAGACTACCGGAAGAATGAACAAATCTGTCTTGGAACAAGTACAGCCAGAATGCTTATTAGAAGTAAGGATGGCAAGACTTTGTCTCATGTACTTTGGACGTGTTATCAGGAGGGACCAGTCCCTAGAGAAGGACATCATCCTTGGTGAGATAGAGGGTTAGAGAAAAAGAGAAAGTCCTTCAACAAGATGGCTACAGTAATGGACTCAAACATAGTGACAATTGTGAGGATGGCACAGGACCAGGCAATGTTTTGTTCTGTTGGACATGGGGTCATTAGGAGTCAGGACCAACTCCATAGCGCCTAACAACAACAATAATAAAAAATTATCTATGCAATTAAAATTTAAAAATACATATATATTTGCAATGAATAGACATACTCTTAAAATACATTTTATCAATTCTATAATAATAGTCCATTTGGTATGAATATGTTATATTTGTAATAAGATGTGATTTATTTCACAACACTCCTAAGATAAATACATGGTGTCTTTTCTTCTTTTCTGTAGTCTTAATCATCAATAATATATTAAATTATCTGCTGAAGTAAAATTTCAAGGAAAATACTTAGAATAAGATAATTCCATTATAGGTGCAATACTAGGCTCTTTAATATATCACCTTAAGATGTGACATTTCAATCTGTTACAAAAAACCTTTGTTAATTGAGTTTATCTCTTTAAATTCAATTTATCTCTACCTAAGAGCTACTTTTCTTGACACGTAACATGATTTTCCTGAATATTAAAGCCTGATAATATTTCATCTCCTGCTTAAATATTTGCTACGTGATATTAAATCTTCCTTTATTACTTCATGAAAAGCATTATAAATAAATTTTAAATTGACTTGTTAAGGAAAAGATACATGATAAATTGCCTAATATATTTTTATTTCCCTATATAGTCTAAAAATTAGTCTCTCTTCCATAAAGTTGCTCAAAAGTTTCATGGTTCACCTCAGTCTTCTCAAGTTTTCACTTTTCAAAATACAGAACATTATTTAAGTAACCTCCAGAAGAACTAAATATATAGAAACTATTTAAAAACATTTACCTCTAGGAAATTGTGCTGATTGTGGGAAAGGGTAAAATAAGAGATTATTACTTTGATTGTCAATCTAACTTTGCTATATTATTTTTTTAATTAGGTACATATTTTATTTTTAATAAAAGTTTCATGTATATATGTGCAAATTTTCAAATATCTGGACTTCAAAAGCAATTTTTGTTTTGCATTATTTCATCAATGGTAAAAGACTATGATAAACATGTGCAACAAAAAATAAAAGAATTACTTTAAGTAGACATAAATGATAAAAAAAGAGATAAAATAGAACACATTCCAGGGAGTGATAGAGAAATAAGAGTTGGGTAGTCAAAAAAGGTAAAAAGTGAAATTCAGCAAATAATTAAATGAAAGAGTCAACCTTGAGAAGAGTTGGTAGCAGAATACTCCATCAGAAAAATGGAGGAAAACATATATTTGAACCGGAATAATAAGGAAACCAGTGACCATGGAAAATGGTAGAATGAGAATGATGACATAGAATTAGTTAAATTGTAGGTCATGATTAAAATAAAATAAAAACTGTTCTTTATAGAAATTCTAATGACATTCAAATTCTAATGGGCATTTATTACAGGGTTTTAATCGGAAGAATTGGAGGACCTGATATAAATGGAAAAAAACAAAAATCCTTAAAAAAACTCATCCTCAATAAAGAAGAAAACCAATTCTAGCAGACAAAAGTTGTACATATAAATACAGTTGATCAGGACTGTGATGACTTTATAAGTAATTATAGATTATACCAGCTTTGGAAACTTTGAGAAAGTAGACATTTGTTTTTCAGTGTTGTTCTGTTAATGGTTTTTAATTAATTATGTCTTTCCTGTCAAATTCTTAGGTGGTGACACTGACTTCTTGGTGAAGGCTCACATTCTAGTAAGGACGTTTAATTATTATAGTCATAATGATTTTGAAAACTTTTCACTTCTAACCCCGTGCTCCACAAAAGTGTAGAGCTGCTTTCCAGGTAATTAAAAAAAAAAAGCCACCATAAAGTGTTAATGTTCTTTTCTTTTTTATTTGGTTCCTTTGGATAGAGATGATATATAGTAAATAGTTCCAAATAACATAAACCTAAGTAGGAAAGCAGATGAAGAAATCTGAAATACTGGTTCAGATGAGAAAGTTAAGTACCAAACAGTGGAGCAACACTCGGAAGATAACACTAGAGCTGGAGAATAGAAATGATGGAAAGTAACCTCAAAGCTCAACCAAAAACAAAAAAGAAAGACCCGTTGCCATGGAGTCAACCCCATGTATTACAAAGTAGAAATGCACCATAGGATTTTTTTGGCTGCAGTCTTCATGGGAGCAGATCACCGTGGGTTTGAATGGTCAACCTTTAGGTTTGTAGCTCAGCAGAAACCATTTGTACTACCTAGAGATTTGGAAATGTCTTCCCAGATAGAGACTACTTTCTTCCTCTCCTGTTTTGTGTTTCCTGTTTAGAGTAGATTTTATAACAAAAGAATAATTCAAGTGCAAATATGAAAGTCATTTTTCTTCAGGAATTAGTCTTCTCTGATTAAAGCAAATGTCTAAGCCTGTACTCATTTATTATATATAATATTCTGAGTCATTTATATGTGTATAAGTCATTTATACATATATCTTAAGAAAAGAACAGCACAATTATTTGAAGCCCTAAAACTTTGGAGTAAATATTTACCATTTTTACTTTTCCATAGATCCTTGAAAGATTTTATTTAAATTGTATTCATATGCTAGTAAGTCATGATAATTCATGCTAATTAATAAAGAACAAAAGTGAGAACACAAAAGAGTAGATTTTTTTTAAAACTTAAATTATGATTTAGGTTTATAAATTAAAATATAAATATGTGTCTCTGATACCACTATCTAGTTTTAATATTTAATACATGCATTTTAAACTCACTTTAAGTCAGTACTAAAACCATTTGGAGACAGCTCTGTGAAATAAAAAAAGAAAAAGAGATGATTTCGTATTTTCTCGTTTTCTGCTTCTTCTTTCTGTTATGTCTTTCTTTACTGTTTCCAGCTACGAACAAATTTTTAAGGCCCAGTTTAAAAGACATCTCCTCTGTGAGCCAACTCAAAATATCCCAGTCTGTATTAATCATTTATTTCCATTTATTTAACAGTAGATAATTATGCACTAATATAACCTCTCCTTTAAATATATTTATACATCTTTACCTCTTATTATAATCTTCTGTTAACATGCATTTTCTAAGTCCTTTCTTCCTTTTTTGCTGCACACTGACCTGGACCAGGGTGTAGGTTCACAATAGCAAGGTTCTTTGTGATAGATTTCAATATCTCTGACAGTTGGAATTAGATAACGGCTATAGGTCTCATACCTCCTAACCTCATTACCAGGTGGATGTTAAAATTAAATAAATAATAGAAAATAGTACACCACACATACATATATTTATACAAAATACACACAGAACTCAAAACAATTTATTCTTGAAAGTTCAATAAACAACTAGTTTTCTATCATTTGAGCACCTTTTATGAAGCATCCCAAGCCATTGGTGATTCAGTGCTAGAATTCTCACCTTCCATGTTGGAGACCAGGGTTCAATTCCCAGCTAATGTACCTCATGTGCACCCACCAACTGTCAGTGGAGGCTTGTATGTTTCTATAATGCTCAACATTTCAACAGAGCTTTCAGACTAAGATGGACAAGGAAGAAAGGCCTAGTGATCTACTTACAAAAATTAGCCACTGAAAATCCTATGGATCA
Organism: Dugong dugon; assembly: GCA_030035585.1. Classification (NCBI taxonomy): domain Eukaryota; kingdom Metazoa; phylum Chordata; class Mammalia; order Sirenia; family Dugongidae; genus Dugong; species Dugong dugon. The sequence goes on along the minus strand of CM057460.1, from coordinate 32,963,093 downwards.
CAATGGACCAGTCCCTAATTCATCATGGGAATGGTGAAGGACTGGGCAGTATTTCATCACACTGAATATGGGATAGCCATGAGTCAGGGGCTGACTCAATGGCAGCTAACAACAGTAACAATAACAACACATATCATCAGGCAAGTTTTATTTATGAAAGAAGCAAAATTATTTTAGAGCAATATTTAGTTAAACTTCTGGAGATATTCAGAAGAAAAAAAAATCTCTGAATCTGAGCCATAGGCCAAGAACACCATGCAGAAGCTTATAGTGTGATCTCTAATAATATTTTCTGCCAATTAATAAAACGTCCAGTGTTGATCCAGAAAGTCTAGAGCTTCTAGAGTATAGATGCTTAATTTAGAGTTTTTACAGTGCTAACTGACTTTCTTCCTCTCTTCCCCAACCCCAGCATGAATTCTCATTTAGAGTACTTAAAACTAATACCTTCTAGGATGTTGAGCAATATTAACTAACCAATCTATCTATAATTTTATTTGTGTCTGTACTAAACAGTTTTAAAGTAAATTTCAGACAGTATATTTCACCAACATCATGTTGAAAATTTCTTTAAAGAAGTGTAGTAGATGTTAGGATCTTATCGTTTTTCAAGGTATTTGTTGCCTTTCCCTGTGACAGGATTATGCCATCCTATCTCGTTGACTCCCTGCTCGGCCACAGTACTGACAGTGAGTTTGACCAGTGAAATTCAAAAAGAAGTAGCATGGGACACTTTGAAAGAGAACAATTAAGAGCCTTCATGTGGTTTCACTATCTTGTATTTTCCCTCTACCATGAAATTAGAACAGACTTTGAGGCTGCATTTACAGCCTGGATTCTTTAATGAAACACGGGGAAGCAAAAACACAGCCAAACTACCATGAATATGTCACAACTATAGGAAATGTACATTTTTTCTTTCTTTTTTTTTTTTTTAATATCACTGGAATTTTGTCTTTTGTAACCTAACCATGGAGCTCTGGTGGCACAGTGGTTAAGCTTTCAGCTGCTAACCAAAAGGTGAGCAGTTCAAATCCACCAGCCATTCCTTGGAAACACTATGGGATAGTTCTACTCTGTCCTACAGAGTTGCTATGAGTCGGAATCAACTCGACAGCAACAGGTTTGGTTTGGTTTTTTGAACCTAAACATAACTTCACTGAAGTTAACTAATACAAGTGGGAACAGAGTTGTTTTCTGAACTCATAATAATAATAAAAAAAGAGTAATGTATTTGTTGTGGATTGAATTGTGTATCTCAGAAAAAATATATTGAAATCCTATCCTCTGTGCCTGTGAATATGACCTTGTTTTGGTTTCTTATGAGGGGGAGTACAGACTCAGAGAAAGACACACACACGCCGTTGGAAGACAGACGCCATGTGAAAATCGAGGCAGATGCATCTACAAACCCAGGAATGCTAAGGATTGCTGGCAGCTACTAGAAGCTAAAAGAGTCAAAGAGGGATCTTCCTTCAGAGCTCATAATTATAGCCCTCTGAACTGCAAAAAAATACATTTCAGTTCTTTAAAGCCACTCACTTGTCATATATATATTGTATACATTATTTCAACTACACTAAAAAACTAAGTGGTTTTTGTTGTTGCTTTTATCAAATTTTAGTTGCTTAGTAAAAGTTTCTTCTTATGTCTGAATCTTTGTTGCTATATGCTACTGGTCTCTACTTTGATATTTAAGTTAAATATCTAACCCCTCACTAATTCCTGTAAACTAAACTACTACTCTGCTGCACTTGTCATAATAGAGACTTATGAGACCAGGAAATCTTTGGTATGTTTGAGCCCATCCTTGTGGCTGTTGTGTCACTCCATCTCATTGAGGGTTTCCTTTGTTTTCACTGGCCTTTTACTTTACCAGACATGATGTCCTGCTGTAGGGATTGCTCTTTCCTGATGATGTGTCCAACGTAAGCAAGACAAAGCTTCACCATATTTGCTTCTAAGGAACATTCTGGTTTTATTTCTTCTAAAACTGAAGTGTTTGTTCTTTTGGCAGTCTACCGTATATTCAATAGTCTTCTCCAACACTACAATTCAAATTCTTCAAACCTTCTGTCTTCTTTTTTTATTGTTCATCTTTCACATGCATATGAGGTAATAACAAGACCAGGACTTGTTGACTAAGGTGCACCTTAGTCATCAAAGTGACTTCTTTGCTTTTTAGAAACTTAAAGAACTCTTTTGTGCAGATTTGCTCAATGCAATCGGTCATTTGATTTCCTACTTCTGCTTCCACGGACACTGATCGTTGAACCAAGCAGAATGAAATCCTTGACAACTTCAATTTCTTCTCCATTTATCATGATGTTTATTGGTACAGGTTTGAGGGTTTTGTTTTCTTCATATTTATGTGTAATCCATACTGAAGTCTTTGACCTTCCTCAATAAGTGCTCCAAGTTGTCTTCATTTTTAGCAAACAAGATTGTGTCATGTGCACATTACAAGTTGTTAATGAGTTTTCCTTCAAACCCTATGCAGTGTTTTTCTTCATATAGTCTTACTTCTCAGATTATGTATTCAACAAGTAGGTTGAATAAGTAGAGGAGGACAAATGTAAACAATTAAGACTTTCCTTTACAGACAAATATTAAACTACCCACTTGGAGGTGATCCTGGATTAATGCCACCATCAAGGACAAGAAAATATGCCAGAGTGGTGATTCCTACACAGGTCCATCAACTCACATATGTGAATGACAGTTATGAAAGTAGATTATTGAAAATCTAATCATTTGGTGACTGCAATTGTAGCTGCTGTTTCAGATGTGGTTTCATTGCTGGTGCACATGATTAAATGCCCTGAAAACTGTTAGGTAGCTTTAAGTTTGACATTTTTTAATTTTTTTCTTTAATCTTAACATTTTAATAAAAGAATGTTTCTTAGGCGGGGCCAACCAGGCGCTATAGATAGAAGCACCACATTGTCCCTCTACAGCAAAGACTCAAAAAACTAAGTAAAACAGAGACAAATGTCAATCCTGTAACCCTAAGCATCAAATGAAGAGGTAAAGAACTCAGCCAAGCACCAAATGGAATAAGAAACTGACAGAGAACAGAGAGCAAGGAGAGATACATGTGGAAGTCCCCTATTAGCCTACGCAGCATGGGTTCACCATCTTGGACTCCTATCAGAGATTGGCTGACCGGGAGTATGGGAAAGCAACTTCACGGAGGACCCAGTAGGAAACAGAGCACCTGGTAACCAGCAATATATGCTTTTCCATCCCCCATTTTTCTCCCCACTGCTCCACCTCCACTGATTCTTAGCTGGATGTTGTAGTTCAGCAGGCCAGGAAGTGCATGTTCTGTGCTGCTTGTATTTGTCCTGCACACATCAGAGTTCAGACGACAGGGAGTAAGGGAAAGCAGCTTCTTGGAGCTCCCAGCAGGAGACAGAACAATGGGTAACAAGTGATATATGCTTTCCCACCTGTCTTAGGCTGGGTTCTCTAGAGAACCAAAACCAGTAAAGTGTATAAATACATATACATAGAGAAAGATTTACATCAAGAAAACAGCTCACACAATTGTAGAGGCTAAAACATCCCAAGTGCGTGGATCAGGGTGGAGGCCTCTTCCAAGTCAGGCAGCTGCAGAACCTGGGAAGCCCAACATTAGCAGGTTGGAGAGCAGGTTCCCACTCACAGGCTGTGCAGATTGATGAATCCCAAGTTTGGCAGATAAGCTGACAGTTCAAGTCCCAAGAACTGGAGATGAGACAACAGGAGGCAGCCACAGGATTCAGAAAGAACAGAAAGCCAGAATATCTGCTTATATTCAGATGCGGGCCACACCGTCAAGGAGACTCCCTTTCATCTGATTGGCTACTCACAGTATATTCAATCATGGGAGTGATTACATTAAAACACTGAGAATCATGGCCTAGCCAAGTTAACACACAATCTTAACCATCACAGTCCACCACTTGTCAACTTGGCACATGTACACATCTCCTTAAACCATATATAATATCTAAATAAAGACAATTGGAAAGTCATACTTGTGCATAACATGATACAACTAACACACGTACAATCGAAAATGCACTAGCCCCGTTTACAGCTTACATTTTATAAGTGAAGGAAACAAAAATATGGGATGCACACCTACAAAGCAGAAATACTCATAACAATTACAGTCCCCATTTCTGCAACTGGTCATGTGGCCGTAACTTTATTTAGAACTACCTTCTTCCACCACCCATTCTGTATTCTCTTTGCCCTCAGCAAGCACCTTGGCTGCTCGTGGTTCTTTGCCTGGTGGGGTGAACCAAACCTTCATTTCTGAAGGGTCTGGGTCATTAGTAGTCATGTCGAAATTAGGTTGCTGTAGTTTTCCATTGACTTCAATCACAGGGCATGGTAGTACTAAAAGACGCCCTAAGCAATCTCCTGCATTCCAGACATACTCTTCTTTACCTCCATTATGTAATATCAATCCGATTTCCTCTTGGTAATCAGGATTAATCACGCCAGCCAGTATGGTAACTCCCTTCTTTGCCTGTTGATCCAGAGGCATAAGGAGCCCAAAGTGGCCAGGTGGCATTCTTAACTTCCAGTTTAATGGAATCAGTGATGTGTCTCCAGGTGGGAGCATTCCTTCCTTTGGAACTAAGACCTCTAGGCCTGCAGAGCATTAGGTCGAGGGGACAGGAAGCAAAAGTCTTGCAAGTGGATCACTAGGGGTAATAGTGAGTGTTGCCACTCCCATTTCCACCCCTTGATTACTGAACCCTTGAATCCTGGCTATGGGAGAAACAGCATCATATATTGGACACTGGTTTAAAGCATATACAGCCTCCTGGAGAACGTGGCCCCAATCCTGCAAGGTATTGCCACCTAGCTGGTGCTGTAATTGTGTCTTTAGAAGGGTATTCCATCATTATATCAAGCCAGCTGCTTCAGGGTGATGGGGAACATGGTAAGACCACTGAATTCCATGAGAATGGGCCCACTGCTACATTTCATTTGCTGTGAAGTGAGTCCCTTGATCTGACGCAATGCTGTTTGGGATACAATGACAGTGGATAAGGCATTCTGTAAGTCCACGGATGGTAGTTTTGGCAGAAGCATTGCATGCAGGGAAGGCAAATCTATATCCAGAGTAAGTGTCTATTCCAGAAAGGACAAAACGCTACCCTTTCCATGAAGAAAGTGGTCCAATATAATCAACTTGCCACCACGTTGCTGGCTGATCACCTCGAGGGATGGTGTCATATCAGAAACTCAGTGTTGGTCTCTACTACTGGCAGAGTAGGCACTCAGCAGAGACTGTGGCAATGTCAGCTTTGGTAAGTGTAAGTCCATGCTGCTGGGTCCATGCATAACCTCCATCCTTGCCACCATGGCCACTTTGTTCATTGAGCAATGGCGGGAGTAGCTGGAGAAAGACGATGACTGGTTTCCACAGAACATGTCATCCTATCCACTTCATTGTTAAAATCATCCTCTGCTGAGGTCACCCTTTGCTAAGCATTCACATGAGACACAAATATCTTCACTTCTTGCCCCATTCGGGGAGGCTGTACACATACCTCTTCCCCATAAATCCTTGTGTCCAATTTTCCAATCATGTTCCTTCCAAGTCCTTGACAATCCAGCAAAACGAATGGCCACAGGCCATGAATCAGTATATAATCACAAATCTGGCCATTTCTCCTTCCAAGCAAAGTGAACAACGAGGTGCACTGCTCGAAGTTCTGCCCATTGAGAGGATTTCCCTTCACCACTGTCCTTCAGGGAGGTCCCAGAAAGGGGCTGTAGTGCTGCCGCAGTCCACTTTCGAGTGGCACCCGCATATCATGCAGAACCATCTGTAAACCAGGCATGAGTTTTCTCTTCCTCAGTCAACTGATCATAAGGAACTCCCCATGAGACCATAGGTTCAGCCTGGGAGATGGAAGGTAATGTGACAAGAGTGGAGACCATGGGCATTTGGGCCACTTCCTCATACAACTTACTTGTGCCTTCGGGTCCTGCTCAGGACCGATCTCGAATATACCACTTCCATTTAATGATGGAGTGCTGCTGTGCACATCCAACTTTATGGTTCTGTGGGTCAGACAGCACCCAGTTCATGATGGGCAGCTCAGACCTCATAGTGATTTGGTGTTCCATGCTTAAGCATTCAGTCTCTACTAAGGCCCAGTAACAAGGCAAAAGTTGTTTCTCAAAAAGAGAGAAGTTAATCTGCAGAAGATTGCAGAGCTTTTCTCCAAAATCCTAAGGGTCTGAGCTGTGACTCACCAATAGGGGCCTGCCAAAGACTCCAAACAGCAACTCTATCTGCCACTGAGACTTCAAGCACCATTGGATCAGCTGGATCATATGGTCCAAGTGGCAGAGCAGCTAGCACAGCAGTCTGAACCTGTTCAAAAGCCTTCTCTTGTTCTGGGCCCCACACAAAACTAGCAGCTTTTCAAGTCACTTGATAAATAGGCTGGAGTAGCACACCCAAATGAGGAATATGTTGCCTCCAAAATCCAAAGAGGCCCCCTAGGCATTGTGCCTCCTTTTTAGTTGTGGGATCAGCAAGATGCAATAACTTATCCTTCACTTTACAAGGAATGTCTCGACATGCCACACACCACTGGACCCCTAGAAATTTCACTTAAGTGGAAGGTGCCTGAATTTTTGTGGAATTAATCTCCCACCCTCTAGCACGCAAATGTTTAACCAATAAGACCAGAATCATTGACACTTCTTCCTTACTAGGTCCAGTCAGCATAATGTCATCAATGAAATGGACCAGAGTGACGTTTTGTGGAAGGGAAAGGCGATCAAGGTCCCTGCGGAGTAAATTATGACATAGGGCTGAAGAGTTAATGTAGCTCTGAGGTAGGCAAGTGAAGGTGTATTGTTGGCCTTGCCAGCAGAAGGCAAACTGCTTCTGGTGGTCCTTTGAAACAGGTATGGACAAAAAGGCATTAGCCAGATCAATAGCTGCATACCAGCTACCAGGAGATGTATTAATTTGCTCAAGCAGTGAAACTATATCTGGAACAGCAGCTGCAATTGGAGGCCCTACCTGGTTAAGTTTTTGATAATCTACTGTCATTCTCCAAGATCCATCTGTTTTTTGCACAGGCCAAATAGGCGAGGTGAATGGGTATGTGGTGGGAATCACCAGCATCCTTCAAGTCCTTGATGGTGGCAGTAATCTCTGCAATCCCTCCTGGTATGCAGTATTGTTTTTGGTTTAGTATTTTCCTAGGTAAAGGCAGTTATAATAGCTTCCACTTGGCTTTTCCTACCATGATAGCCCTTACTCTATTTGTCAGGGATCCACTGGGGGGGTTCTGCCAGTTGCTGAGTATACTATTCCAATTATGCATTCTGGAACTGGGGAAATCACTACAGGATGGGTTCGGGGACACACTGGACCTACTGTGAGATAGACATGAGCAAAGACTCCATTAATAACCTGACCCCCATATGCCCCCACTCTGACTGGTGGGCCACAGTGACGTTTTGAGTCTCCTGGAATTAGTGTCAGATCAGAGCCAGTATCCAGTAATCCCCAAAAAGTCTGATTATTTGCTTTTCCCCAATGAACAGTCACTCTTGTAAAAGGCCATAGATCCCTTTGGGGAAGGCTGGGAGAAAGATTAACAGTAAAACCTTTTAGCAGTGTATTGGAGTCCTTCCTCGAGGGGACTCAGCCTCCCCTTCATTCAAAGGGTTGAGGGTCTTTAAAATCGCTCAAATCTTGGAACAGATTGAAGGACTGTGACTCTCTATTCTGGCAATTTGAGTTAGACTGCCGTTCACCTGACCTAGAATTCATCCACTTGTTTAGATCAAGTAAATATTTAGTAGATTTCTTATCTATTTCACTCCTAGGGACACCATGACTAAGTAGCCAAAGCCACAAGTCCATATGCATCAGACTATTCCGATTATTGCTTTGACTCCTCTGTCCATTACTGTAACCACACCCACCTTGTCTTTGTTGATATAGTGCAGCCAATTGGCTCCTACTACCAAGGGGTCCAATCAGCCCCATTGTAATTAGGTGTCTTAATTCAGTTAGGGCAGTTCCCACTGTCAAATCTGACTTACATAAAATAGCAATTACAACAGTCTTCAAGGATACTGGAGCTCCCTTACCAAATTTGTTCCTCACAGTTGTTGTAAAAGGTGTGTCCTCTGGACACTCCATGCGTGGGTCTGTGGGTCTAACTTGATAAATCCACTCTAGTATGCCGATTTCCCTAAATCTTTGGATACCTTTTTCTACAGTATACCAAGGCAGGTCTGGTACTTCAACGTGATTTAGTGTCAGCCACCTGGTAACCCATGCTTCAGCAACCCAACTAAACAAACTATTAGATCCTTTCCTAACTTCTCTAGCTGAAACATTGAATGAACAATCTATGGTTAGTGGACCTATAGCAATAAACTTAGACTGATCCATCTTTGTGTTCCTTGCACCATTATCCCACACACTTAATAGCCATTCCCAAATGTATTCCCCAGGTTTCTGTTTGTACATATTAGAAAACTCAAGTAGTTCTTTTGGAGTGTAGTGTACCTCCTCCTTGGTCACACTTTTTACTTCACCTTTTGGGGTTCACTGGGACATAAAGCTTACTTATAGGTCTAGAAGCCAGAATTGGTAGTGTGGATTGTTTTGAGAACATTCAGCATTATCTTGTAAAGCATATGCCTCGGTGATGACCCAGGCAAGGGCTCTTTAGAGGCAGCTGGGCTAGGGCTAATCTCATTAGATGGGAGTGGAGGAGCTAATGATTTTTCTGGGCAGTGTGGTTTAGCAGACAAACATGAAGTAATCTCTTCAGATGGGATTGGTTCTGCTGGCAGGAGAGATTCAACAGAATTTATGGGCTCTGTGTCCCCATCTTCCTGGTTATCTGCGCATATGTCCCCATCCCATCTCAGGATCCCATCTTTTCCCAATCAGTGCCCTTACCTTAACTTCAGACACCTTTCGAGGTTTGCAATTGAGCTGGCATTGTAATTCAGCCACTCTTACAATAAGACTCTGGGTTTGGTTTTCATCAATTTCAGCTCTGTTACTAGAATAAAAAAGGCTTTCTTTCAAAGCACAAGTGGAAGCCTTGAGGTCATGTATGCGGCACTTAAGCCTTGACTCATCTCTTTCCTTCAACAGTTCGTCTAGCGAAAGTAGGACAAACCATCCAGCTTCCTTATACTTATTCTGACAAAGGTGTTGAAGGATACCACTCATGTGTTTACCCTGAGCCTCCTCACCTTTCACCAATACCTGATCTACCGATGGTGATATTTTGCATATTTGTATCGCCACCTCTCTCCATGTACTAGCAGTGACCTCTTTAGTGCTGGAAGCAGAGTCATCAACGTATTTAAGACTAACCAGACTTGAGAACCAATTTAGAAAACTCATCCTTACAGTTTTGTTTCTCTAGAACCACTCCTGGTACCAAATGTCTTAGGCTGGGTTCTCTAGAGAAGCAAAACCAGTAAAGTATATAAATATATATCTAGAGAGAGAGATTTATATCAAAGAAACATCTTATGCCATTGTAGAGGCTAGAACATCCCAAGTCCATGGATCAGGGTAGAGGCCTCCCCCAAGTCACACAGCTGCAGAAGCTGGCAAGCCCAAGATCGGCAGGTCAGAGAGCAGTGTCCTTCTCACAGGATGTGCAGATTGATGAATCCCAAGTTCAGCAGATAAGCTGTCAGCTCAAGTCCCAAGAACTGGAGATGAGACGATAGGAAGCAGCCACAGGATCCAGAGAGAGAAAAAAGCTAGAACGTCTGCTTATATTCAGATGTGGGCCACATCTCCAAGGAGACTCCCTTTCATCTGATTGTCTACTCACAGTATATTCAATCATGGGAGTGATCACATTAAAACACTGAGAATCATGGCCCAGCCAAGTTGACACACAATCTTAACCATCACACCACCCCCCACCCTTCTTCCCCCCACCACTCAGCCTCCTCTTCTTACCTTCAACTGCAGTCTCTTGGGCAGGAGGATCCAGCTTTGGCCCCACGCCTCTTGAATTTGCCATGCCCACACCAGTGTGTTCCCTGAGTGCCATTTGTTTGTGGCTGGTATTGTTATTTTCCACTTCTTTTGATTTCTTCTTTGCCTGTCACCACCTCCTCCTCCTTTCTCTCAAACACCTGGCTCTGTGTGACAACTTTGCTTCTTCTTGTAAGGTTGTGAAGTGCCGCTCGACTGGGGAACTGCCTCCCCAGCCTGTGCCACCACGCTGGGGGGATCACTTGGGCTTTTTTTGTTTGTTTGCTTGTTTATGTTTGTTTTGTTCATTTGTTTGTTTTCTTTTTCTTTTCACAGCTTGGGAGCCCCTATTAGCTGTATTGCACTGCTTGGGAGCAACTTCTCCAGTCTGCACAGCGTGCCAGTGGGATCCCTGGGGACATTTCTTTTTTCTTTTTTTTTCTCTCTTTTTTTTTCTTTTTGCCTTTCTTCATTTCTCAGTTTCTCATCTCTCTATACTTACCTTCTTTTCCTGTCTCCTGAATACCTGGTGCTCTGTGACATCTCTACCCGTTCTAGCCAGGCTGTACTTTGTGGCCTTGGAGACATTTCCCTGGTCTTTGCAACTGCACCAGTGGTATCCCTGGGGAGTTTGCTTTTTTTTTTTTTTTTTTCTCTCTTTTTCAACTTTTTTCCTTTTTGTTTTTCTCCATTTCTCAGTATCTCATCTCTCCACTCCAATGGCAAGCTCCCTTAGCACCTTTTTTTGTTGTTTGTTTGTTTTTGGCCCCTGTTTCTCTCTCCTCTTTCCCATTCCCATATTAGCTCCACACCTCTTAATCTCACCCCTTCTTCCTGTCTACCTGCACCTTGCACTGAACATCAAATCTCGAGCAGCATAGGCATGGCCTACCAGAACCTGCCCTACAGTGATAACTGACCCACCCTATTGGGCCTAGCATGTGCCACAAACAACCCATCCCAGCCCCTCATCTTCAGATGGACTTGCCCTGATGCACTATAGCTGAGCGACTGGCCCTGCCCATTGGACAAGGAGGTGAAAATTATCATGCCTACAAATGAGCAAACAACAAAGAATGCACAGCCCGCTTGCTCAGGCATAACCAAATTAAAAAAAGGAGGATGAAGCAAACAAAACTACAATCAATAAATAAAGAAAATAACTACTGAATGTCCCAAAGTCAGGAGACAATATCAAAATATATTTTTTTAAAAAAAGGACAGGATACTTCCCGTAGGCATCCAAAATAAAACAGCAGATGACTTTCCAGTAGAAGAAAAGGCAGTAGAACTACCTGATAGGGAATTCAAATCTCTAATATCCAGAGCTATCCAAGAGTTGAAGCAAAAAATAGACAAAAGTAAGGAAAAAATAGACAAATTCACAGAAAAAGTAGACAAATTCATGGAAAATACAGACAAAAAAATTGAATAATTCAGGAAAATAATACAGGAACAAAATTCCAAATAAATTCACAACTAGAAACCATACTAAAACAACAATTAGAAATCCAAAAGATAAACAACAAGATTTCAGAAATGGACAATGTCATAAAAGGGCTAACGAGCAGGTTTGAAACAGTGGAAGACAGGATCAGTGAAATTGCAGACAAACATTTGGATATTACTCTGAGGAAAAGTCAGAAAAAAGAATGAACAAAAATGAAGAAACCCTGAGAATTATATGGGATACAATCAAAAACACAAATTTGCCAGTAATCAGAGTTCCAGAACAGAGGGAGAAAACAAAAAACACAGAGAGGGTCTCTGAAGAATCGCTGACAGAAAACTTCCCTGATATCATGAAAGATGAAATATTACCATCCAAGAAGCTCAATGAACCCCACACAGGTTAGATCCCTAAAGAATATCACCAAGGCATATCATAATCATACTCGCTAAAACCAAAGACAAAGAAAGAATCCTGAGAGCAACTCAAGAAGACCAAAAAGTCTCACACAGAGGAGAAATGATAAGACTAAACTCGGATTATTCGGCAGAAACCATGCAGGCAAGAGGGCAATGGGACAACATACAATAAAGCCTTTAAAGAAAAAAAGTGTCAACCAAGAATAATATAGAGTGCAAAACGCTCGTTCGAATATGATGGTGAAATTAGGACTTTTCCAGGTAAACAGAAATTAAGGGACTGTGTAAAAATCAAACCAAAGCTACAATAATTATTAAAGGGACTCCTTCAATCTGAGAACAAAGAACATCAGCCCACAGCCTGAATCTAGGTCACAAGATTGTACCAGCAGACACCAACCTAGGAAATTAACTCTCAAGGACTATCCAAAACCAAAAGAACTACAACAGGGAACCAGAGAGGTTAATCTGTAAATGACAACAATTTCAGAACAATAAAAAAGGAAATAAATGGTGTAGGTATACAACTTTCTAATGGAGAGGAAGGCAAGGCAATACCAAGTAATAATAGACTGGTTGAAACCTAGGAATATAAGGGTAAATTTCAAGGTAACCACGAAGAAAGTTAACAAATCCATTTATTGAAATAAAGAACAAAATATAAAGTCTCAGTAGAAACAAAATCTACAAAAAAATGTTTCTTTTAGCTGGCTGGACCAGACACACCTTTGCTGTTCTAGCACAGAGCTATATCAAGTGTTCATATTTGTGTCAAAGTCTGGTCTATAATGACCTGGAGCAATTCTTCATTTGAAAGAATATCATGTTCATCCATTACCTTGGTGATATAACAACTACTGAACCTAACAAATAGGAGTACCAGCTACTCTAGAGATTTTCCTAAGTCACATGCATGTCAGACTTTGGGAAATAAATCCCTCAAAATTCAAGGGCATGTCACCTTGGTGAAATTTCCGGGAGTCCTCATCTTAGGAATGTTTAAATGTACTTTCTGAGTTCCTGCATCTTGTCCCTCCTACCACTAAGAAAATGTGTGACATCCTGTGGGCATATTTTGATTTGGGATGCTATATATATATATATATATCTTATTTGGGTCTATTATTTTTGCCCACTTACTGAGTAACTTGAAAAGCTGCCAGATTTGAATGAGACTCGTAAGAAGTCTCTGCAAAAAGCCCATCTGCCATAAAAGCTGCTCTATTTCATGCACCATATGACCCAACAGATCAAATTTTGCTTGAAGTATCTGTGGCAGAAAAGAATGCTGTAAAGAACATTTTTCAAGCTGGTAAAATATGATTCACAGAAGGGAGATTTGGAATTTTGGGGCAGAGACATGACCTTCTCTGATGATAATTATTTTCCTTATGAGAAACTATTTCACTTCTGCTGCTGGGCCTTAGTAGAGACAGTATGCTTTAACATCATGGGACCTGAGATGCTCATCATGAACTGGGTTTTATCTGAAGGAAACTAATTACTATAAATTAAGTAAATGGATGCAAGAATTCCAACTGATAAAATCCTACATATAATAGAGGTCAGATTATGCAAAGAATGCTTTGAATTTATTTGAATAAAAAGAAATGTTTTATATTACAATGAATATCAATAAACACTTCCATATTCTTAGGACAATTATACATTTATCATAGTAGTAAAACATATTTTGGGGTTTGTTTTGTTTTGTTTAATTAAGCCTATAAGTGGTCTGAACTGGAATAATAACTATAAAATTGTTTCCTATATCAAGGAATTTTTATTTGTCTTCTAGCTTGCTGGAAGACAAGTATTTGAGTTAACATAGAATAGGATAAAAATATATGAGGCAAAATGGCTCTGATGGGCTACATGGTGACAATTGGATTATATGGATAAATTGAGGAAGACAGAGATACCAGAGATTGGAAGGATAAGTCATTTTCAGTTTTGCATTTGGTTATGGTTTTTCCCCTTTTTGCTCAAGTATTACATAATTGTTTACAGCATAGCATTGAAGTTAATAACAACACTTTAAAGGATAAAGGCAAAAGACGATATTCTACACATGTTGGATGTCAGCAGTTATAAAAAATAAGCCTCAATTTTGGAGATTTCAGACTGTGAATAATAAAGTCAACAATAATAGTAGTTGTAATAATATAAGTAATAATAATTGGCAACATAAATGAACACTATTTCTGAACCAGGTTTGTTTTTTACTTCATAATTGTCTTTATTCAGAGATTATGTATGGTTTAAAGGAGATGTGTACAGGTGCCAAATTGACAAGGGGTAGACTGTGATCATTCAGGTTGTGTGTCAACTTTTCTGGGCCATGATTCTCAGTGGTTTGGCAGTCATATGATGATTTGATCACTTTCATGATGAGATTTGATACAATGTGATCACCTCCATGATGGTATCTATCGTAAGCAGCATCAGTTGAAAGGGAGTTTCCTTGGGAGTGTTGCCTGTGGTGAATATAAGTGGAATTTCTGGCAAGGCACATTAGCTTTGCTTGCACTGGATCCCGCAGCTGGTTCCTGCTTGTCTGACCTCCAATTCTTGAGACTTGAGTTAGCAGCTGACTTGCCAACTTGCCTGCCGATCTTGAGATTCATCTGTCTTCATAGCCTGTGAGCCAGAGCCCCACATCTGACTTGCCAATCTTGGATTCACCAGCCCGTGTGGCTACATCAACCAGCAGAAGCCTCCAGCCTTTTCTACATTCCAACCTCAACAACCATGTTAAGTCAGGTCTTTATTGAGTGGTTTACCTGGATTATCATTTAATTTTCACTGCAACATATGATAGAAGAGCTATTCTTCCCTTTGTTTTTCACTGAGGAACTTGACTCACCAGAGGATTATGTAACTTGCTAAAGGTCAATCTTGTAGCTAAAAACCCCAGGATGCTATGGTGTGTAGCTAGCTCTAGAAACTTGAGTCATAACTACTAGTCTCTATTCATAGAATGGGGGGCATATATCATTTGATTTAAATATTAGTTGACAGGGTAATTCTGGAATAATGAGTTTCTTAGGATTATGAAGTTTATACTTGCATATACCTTATATTTATTTTTGACACAATAATAAATAAAATAATTTTCCAAGTTATTTATACAAGACATAATTGGAATGTGAAATAAATATCACTAGAAATGTATTACTCATATTGTTAATTCATTGTGAAGTCATGTACTTACAACTGATTAAAACCCAACAAGTACTATTATGGAAACAGGCAAGTCTTATCTTCCATAAGACCGGTGATTTAGAGAATACTTTTCATAATAAGTCACGAAGACTGTAGAACTATCACTTCACCACAAATGAAACTAGAGAATCAAGTCTTTACACAGAAAATGGATAATGTGGAAACTACATTCTGTGACAACTCATTGAACAATCATGAACAACCACAATAAAATGTAATTTCCTTTATCTTAAATTCTTTAAAGTTAGCAGTTAAAGCTGGATTCTCATATACGCTCTTCCACGTAGTTTATCTTTCAAGCAGATGATTTTATGTGTCAAATATCTGTAGCAAGGATAATTCATGAGCTGAGACTTTAAGAGTGAAGAAATCAATGGAACAGCACACACTGCTTCTTTGCTTCGTACTCATAACTGCACAATGTTATTTTTTTCAGTTTTGTAAGAGCTCATGTAGCAGCAGGAAAGCATAATATAATCAAGACAGCAGGCATCTTTTCTCTAAAACTAGAATGAATTTACATTTGTCCATTATGTAAATGATACTTCACCATTTTTCTATTTGCCTGTTTGAAATAGTGGCAGAGTAAATTTCACATACATTTATAAGAATGTTTTCAACATCTTTATACAATAATAGAGTAAAACATGAATTTGTACATTAATATTAACATTGGTTACTGACATGTTTCTTTCCAAAACAACAACTTCATCAAATTTGTTGTTCTTTCTCTCATTTATTTTGTATGTGATTTAATGTAAAAAGGAAAGTCTGTTAATATATTACATTATCTGAACTAGACATGATCACAAGTTTAAGAGCTCATGACTGTTAAATATTTTTTAGAATGTAATTCACAGATCTTCTAAGGTTTATATTTAAAAAGTCATTATTATGATCCCTGCTAAATAAAAACAAAAATAAAATAAAATTTAATCATTTCTGTATTCCAACAGATATCCTTAATTGCATTCCAGAAATTTATTAAATAGAAAGTTTCTGGATGCTGTAATTTTTTAATTATGTGTGTCTAGTTTTGTTCTCTTATGTTATACATATAGTTAAATGGATTTTGCTGCAAGTGTGAAAAATATTTTCAACCCCATAAGAAGTTAAAGTGCAATTTAAAACTGAGGCCTTTCTATGTATTTCATTTAATCATCAACCTTTCTTTTGCCTCTATGAATGCCATATATTTTTTTATTCCTGAAATTTGGTTCACTTTATAGCAGCTGCACAGTCACTCACTCAGTCAGTGCAATTAATAACAGATGGCAGGGAAGTAGTAAAAGTGTTCAAACCATTTATTTTCTTTAGTGCAGACTCTTGGGGCAGTTTGCTATAGCAGTTTTCTCCCTAGTAAGTGAGTTTCTATTGAGTAGTGGGTGAATTTTTTGCTCAGGATATTATCCAAAACTCAGCCTAAGCTCACTATTCAATTGTTCTCACTGAATACTTTTTCTCCCAAGCTGCCCATCTACTTTTATGCTTTCAACCACCACCTTTGTGTGACAACTCTCACACTTATGACCAGTTTTCTATCTTTTTGCTTCTGTACTTACATATTTAAAGCTACCTTCAAAATACTTGCACCTGAATTTTCTCCGAAAGAGATAAATTTAACTTTCATAAAAAGAAAGTTATCTTCATATTGCTCTTGCACCTCCTCTTTTGCTAAACTGCTCTCTTTGATCTTTACATTGTGTCCAATATGCCTCATTCCCAGTCTGGAAGACTTACACTCCTCTTCTCAATGTCCATTAACTCCCAGTCCCTTTGACCGGCTCTACTCTAAGCTGATGTGACAATTTTAACTCATTTTACACAAGATTATCATTTTATAATGTCTTTGTCATCAAGTTAAATCCTTAGATTGGAAGCTAAAGCTTTTTGTTAACTGATAAAATTAGTTCTTTACAGAGTCATGCTTATTTTCAGACTGCAAACCAACATTTCTAGCTAGGTCATTCTTACTACATCACCCCATTTTGCAATGGGTACACACATACAAACATATTGTTCATACTGGTAATTGTGCCTGTCCTCATCTTATGCCTCACACATAGGCAACTCTTAATGATATGATCAACTAATTCAAATCCTGTATTTTACTCTAAAGGCTAACAGCATATTCTTACCAATTACAAATATCTTTTGTTTAAATATTCTAACACTTTGATATTCCTATCGTATAATTTACAATAGTATGATACATGATGATCAGGAATTTAAGGGATATCTCTAGAATAATCATCTTTAGAAGTGTGGAGATTATCTTTCACCCTAGCTTTAATTAAATATGTTGGCATACTTTTAATACAATAGCACTAGTTTAAAAGTCAGTTTACTTATCTATAAATCCTGAAGAAATTACAATGGAGGTATCAAATCCAGTTGTAATAAAATGATATAAAAGTCCAGGTTGTCAATAGGGAGCAGACACAGGATAGAGTTCAGAGGAGCAAGTAGGAGGAAAATTATGTAGAAAATCTGGAATTCAAATATAAACAGATTTAATAGATTTTTAATTTGGTTCAAAATGACATAAGCATGGATAAACCTTCTTATATTTTTTGATGTTTAAAAATTATGACTGTATTAGTCAATCAATTTTCTTTATTTAAACAGTCTTCTGTTCTTAAAAAAAAAAGACCAATGAGGATGTAGACATTAATTCTTGTATAACTTCACACTCATGCCACTGGGACAAGCAGAAGTCCTTTATATAATCGAGTGTAAAAATTAAGCAGGTATGCTGATCTCACAATTTTTATTTTTCCCTCTCTCTGCTCCAAGTGGATCATCTGTTAGAGATACTTGCATTCTTGCTATAAAGACAGCAATTCCAAGTACCTATTTTCAAGTTCCTAATAACTGTCGAGGTGAGTTGGTGAAGTGCAAAGTGGAGAGTGAAAGTTGGTAGTCAATAATAGCACTGATCTGTAGAATACAGGTAAGGTAGTAATGAAAAGGAGTTGATGGAACTGGAAGCTATATTAGGTTGAGTTACTCTGGAAATCGAGTCTGAGGCAGATTTGTCTGAATCAGGTTTATTGGGCAGCACTTTTAGTAACAGCTTCTTAAAAGGAGTGAAGGAAACAGGATTAGATAAAGTGAGAGGTTGAACACTGATGTCATTGAAATGAAGGTCTCAGTCAATCCTACGAGAAGTTCTAGGAATGAGACAGCCAAATAGACTATGAGACTGAAATTAAACTTTGCAATGATAACAGATTCAGAGAATACTGAATAAAAAAATAAAGATTGATAAAAGAATATAGATTATAAAACTAATAAGAAGCACTGGATGCAAAAACATCCTAAGCTATAGTTAAAAAAAATACATATCATGTATAACCATGTGAACTGCAAAAATGAAGAAGAAATTGAGGTTGAAGAAGAACAGAAGTTGATGATGTCAATGACTTCATTCTACTTGGACCAAGAATCAATGTCCATGGAAGCAGCAGTCAAAAGATTGAACAACATTGATTTGATTGGGCATACCTGTTGCAAAAGACCTACTTAAAGTTTTAAAAAGCAAATATGTCAGTTTGAGGACTAAAATGTCCCTGACCCAAGCCATGGTCTTTCTTTTCAATGTATATGTATGTGAAAGCTGGACAAAAAAAAGGAAGACACAAGAAGAGTTGATGTATCCAAATTGTGGTGTTGAATATTAAATATACAGTGGACTGCCGAAAGAACAAACAAATCAGTCTTAGAAGAAATGCAACCAGAATGTTCCTTAGAAGAGAGGATGCTGAGAATTCAACTCGCTTACTTTGGACACATCATCAGGAAAGACTAATCACTGAAAAGGACATCATGTTCCATAAAGTTAAGGTTGGCAAAAGCAAGGGAGGCCCTTAGTAACTGAATTGACACACTGGCCAATACAATGGGCTTAAACATAGCAATAATCATGAAGATGGTACAGAACCAGGCAACGTTTTGTTCTGTTGTACAAAAGGTAGCTGTGTTGGAGGTGACTCCAGTCACAGGCTGGGAAGATTGACAAAACCCAAGATTCACAGATAAGCTGACAGCTCAAGTCCCAAGAACCTGAGGTCAGATGAACAGGAGGCAGCTGCAGGATCCAGAGCAAGCAGAAAAGTCAGAATGTCTGCTTATATTTGGATGCAGGCTACGCCCCTAAAGAAATTCCCTTTCAACTGATTGGCTACTCACAGCAGATTCCATCATAGGAATGATCACATATAAACACTGAGAATCATAGCCCAGCCAACTTAACACACAATCTTAACCATCACAGTCACGATGAGTTGGAATTGACTCAACAGCAATGGGTATGGGGTGTAAGGCAAGTTTCTAAGATATTCCTTCAAGACTCCTGTTCCTGTTAGAACCAATCTGTGCAATCTCCTCTTCTTGAGTGTGGGTTGTTGTTTTTGTTAGTTGCCATCTAGTTGATTCTGATTATGGAGACCCCAAGTGTGAAGAGTAGAACTGCTCCATACTCTTTTCAAGGCTGTGATCTTTCAGAAGCAAATTGTCAAGCCTTATTTCTGAGACATCTCTGGGTGGGTTAAAACCACAAACCTTTTGGTTAGCAGTCTAGCACTTAACCATTTGCCCCAACAAGGGACTCCTTGAGTATGGGTGGAAACAGTAAATGTGGTGGGATATCACTGTTGTGATTGTTACTAATATAGTTGACTTTCAGTTGATCAAAAGGAAACTTAACTTTGGTGGGTTTGCCCTATTTAGGAAAGGCTTTAAAAGAAGGTAAATAATCGAAGAGACATGTTCTTAGTGGCCTGGAAGGGAGCAAACATCGATGTGTGAATTGTCTCTGAGTCCCCATGGCAAGGAGCTGTTGGTGAGTTTTAGGAGCAGAGAATGGTCTCCCTATCCAACAGGTAGTAAGAAAATTAAGACCTCAGTAACAACCCCAGAAGGCAATAAATTCTGTCAACCACTTTGATTCTTGCCTATTGAAAACTTTAGCAGAAGACCTTGCTAAACTAGCTAATCTCTTTCACTTTCCTGACCATGGAAACTGTAAGAGAATAAGCCATTAAGTTCATGGTAATTTGTCTATAAGATTTTACACATGGTGAATTTGAACCATGAGCAATAAATTGTTCTATAAAAAATGAGAAAAGAATGCTAGTTTATCTTCAAATAAATTCCATGTCATGGATTAAATTGTGTCCCCCAAAAATGTCTGTCAACTTGACTGGGTCATGATTCCCAGTATTGTATAATTGTCTACCATTTGTAATCTGATATGATTTCTTATGTGTTGTAAATTCAATCACTATGATCTAATAAAATGGATTAGCGGCAGTTATACTGATGAGGTCTACAAGATTGGATAGTGTCTTAAGCCAATCTCTTTTGACATATAAAAGAGAAAAGCAAGCAGAGACACATGGGAACCTCACACCACAAAGAAAGCAGTGCCGGGAGAAGAGCACGTCTTTTGGACCTGAGATTCCTGAACTGAGATGCTCCCAGACCAAGAGAAGATGATGCATCTCAAAAACCTTCCTCCAGAGCCGACAGAAAGTGAAAGCCTTCTCCTGGAGCTGATGCCATGAATTTGGACTTGTAGCATACTGGACTGTGAGAGAATAAACTTCTCTTTGTTAAAGCCATCCACTAGTAGTATTTCTTTTATAGCAGCACTAGATGACTGACATTATATCAACTGAAATGTATCTTTGAAGGAAAATATGCCTTAATATGCATTCAACTGTGTGGGTCATGACAAATTATGGATAACACTGTGAAGAATGAGAATGTCAAAACATTTAATTGTGCTCAAGAGGAACCTGTACGTGGATCAAGAGGCAGTTGTTTGAATTGAACAAATGCATACTGCATGGTTTAAAGTCAGGAAATGTGTGCATCAGGGTTGTATCCTTTCATCATACTTATTCAATTTGTATACTGAGCAAATAATCCAAGAAGCTGGACTATATGAAGAAGAATGCAGCATCAGGATTGGAGAAAGGCTCATTAACGACCTAAAATATGCAGATGATACAACCTTGCTTGCTGAAAGTGAAGAGGACTTGAAGCACTTACTGATGAAGATCAAAACCCACAGCCTTCAGTATGGCTTACACCTCAACATATAGAAAGCAAAAATCCTCACAAATGGACCAATAAACAACATTATGATAAATGGAGAAAACATTGAAGTTGTCAAGGATTTCATTTTACTTGGATCCACAATCAACACCCGTGGGAGCAGCAGTCAAGAAATCAAAAGACGTATTGCACTGGGCAAATTTTCTGCAAAAGACATCTTTAAATTGTTAAAAAGCAAAGATGTCACTTTAAGGTCTAAGGTGTGCCTGATCCAAGCCATGGTGTTTTCAGTCACCTCATATGCATGCAAAAGCTGGACTAGGAGTAAGGAAGACCTAAGAACTGATGTCTTTGAATTATGGTGTAGGCAAAAATTATTGAATATACCACGGACTGTCAGAAGAATGAACAAATATGCCTCAGAAGAAGTACAGCTGGAATGCTCCTTAGAAGCAAGGATGACTTCATCTCACATACTTTGCACATGGTATCAGAAGGGATCAGTCCCTGGAGAAGGACATCATGCTTGGTAAGTAGAGGGTTAGTGAAAAAGAGGAAGACCCTCAATAGGATATATTGATACAATGGCTGCAACAGTGGGTTCCAACATAACAAGGATTGTGAGGATGGAGCAGAACTGGCGGTGTTTTGTTCTGTTGTACACAGGATCACTATGAGTCAGAATCGACTGGACAGCACCCAACAACAACAATGTGCCCTATGTGCTTCCTGTTACCGTAGAGAATTACCTACACATAGCATCTGCCATATTTTAGAAATGGGAATAATGGGTAAGGTCAATATGGATTAATGTAGGACTTTTTCAATGGAAAAAACCTGAGAAAAATAAGAGTAATTTTAAGATATCAACAAGACATTTGCAGTGGGTTGGTCACACACAGCTAGAGAAACTAAGCTAGCTTAATTTCCTAAGGCTGCCAAAAGAAAGTACCACAAATCGCGGGGCTTATGGACACAGAAAATAAATCTCAGTAGCACAGCGGTTAAGCACTCAAAAGTTCAGCAGTTTGAACCCACCAGCTGCTCTGTGGGAGAAAGATGTGGCAGTCTGCTTTTGTAAAAGTTACAGCCTTAGAAGCCCTATGAGGCAGTTCTTCTCTGTCCTATAGGGTCATTATGAGTTGGAATCAACTTTATGGCAAAGAGTTTGATTTGGGTTCATGTTATTGTTGTTGTTAGGTGCCATCGAGTCAGTTCCGATCCATACTGACCCTACATACAACAGAAGGAAACACTGCCCAGTCCAGCAACATCCTCACAATCACTAATACTTAAGCCCATTATTGTAGCCACTGTGTCAATCCATCTTCTTGAGGATCTTCCTCTTTTCTCTGACCCTCTACTTTACCAAGCATGTTGTCCTTCTCCAGGGACTGATCCCTCCTGACAACATGACCAAAGTATGTGTGATGTAGTCTCACCATCCTTGATTCTAAGGAGCATTCTGGTAGTACTTCTTCCAAGACAGATTTGTTCATTCTTTTAGCAGTCCATGGTATATTCAGTATTCTTCTCCAACACCACTATTCAAAGGCATCAATTCTTCTTCCATCTTCCTTATATATTGTCCAGCTTACATATGCATATGAAGAGATTGAAAACACCACAACCTGTGTCAGATGCACCTTAGTCTTCAAGGTGACATCTTTGCTTTTCAACACTTTAAAGAGGTCTTTTGCAGCAGATTTGCCCAATGCAATGTGTCTTTTGATTCCTTGACTGCTGCTTCCATGGGTATTGATTGTGGATCCAAGTAAAATGAAATCCTTGAAAACTTTAATCTTTCCTCCATTTATCACGATATTGCTTATTGGCCCAGTTGTGAGGATTTTTGTTTTCTTTATGTTGAGTTGTAATCCTTACTGAAGAATGTGATCTTTGATCTTCATCAGTTAGTGCTTCAAGTCCTCTTCATTTTCAGTAAGCAAGGTTGTGTCATCTGCATATTTTAGGTTGTTAAAGAGTCTTCCTCCAATTGAGATGCTGCATTATTCTTCATGTAGTCCCACTTCTTGGGTTATTTGCTCAGCATACAGATTTAATAGGCATGGTGAAAAGATACAAACCTGACGCACAGTTTTACTGACTTTAAACCATGCAGTATCCCCTTGATCTGTTTGAATTACTGCCTCTTGATCTATGTACAGGTTCCTCATGAGCATAATTAAGTGTTCTGGAATTCCCCACATGTGTCTGTCAGTTTGTTGTAGTGTGGGGGCTTATGTGTTGTTGTGATGCTGGAAGCTATTCTACTGGTATTCAGATAAAAGCAGGGTCACCCATGGCAGACAGGTTTTAGCTGAGCTTCCAGACTAAGACAGACTAGGAAGAAAGACCCAGCAGTTCACTTCTGAACAGAATTAACTAGTGAAAATCTTATGAGTAGCAGCAGTACAGTGGGTTCATAGGAACATAAATTAATTGTCTAACAGTTCTAGAGGATTCCCATTAACCCATTGTCATTGAGTTGATTCAGACTCTTGGAGATCTCATGTGTTACAGAGTTAAACTACTCAATAGATTTTTCTTGGTTGTGATCTTTATGGAAGCAGATCACCAGGCCATAGGAGTCCGAAATAAGAGTGTCGGTCATGTTATACTCATCCAAGCTTCTGGTGATGGTCAGAAATCCTTGGCATTGATTGGCTTGTAGATCACCAATGTCTCCACCTTCATCTTCACATGGCTGTCTTTCCTTTGCATCTGTCTCTCTCCTTTATCCTTTTTAATAAGGACACCGCTCACATTACATTAGAACCCACACTACTCTTGTAATACCTCATGTTAACTGAATTTATAACATCTTCAATGACACTATTGTCAAACAAGGTCATGTTTACAGGTACCATGAGTTAAGTCTTCAATATCTCTTTTTTTTAGGGGGAGGGGAGGGTGTATAATTCAATTCATAATACTACTGTCTGGGATCAAAATAGCATCAGTGGACAAGTGAGTCTAAACCACAAGTAAGAGTTGAATGGAATATCAGTAGAAGTAGCAGAATCTTTAAAAATATATACTTACTTTGACAGATATCCATTAAGAACATTTACTCAGTTTAATCTCTGAGGTTATCTTAAGGGATATTCAACACTTAATCTTTCAACGATTCTTATGTTATAACTCTTCTTTCATTACCATAGGAGAGCCCCAATTCTTTTGTAAAGTTTAGGTGCTATATTGTCAGAATGTATTGCAATATCAACAGCAGTCTCTGACTCCTTCATGAGGATGGTGGATATGGTATCTCTGGAGTCTTTTGTTTGAAAGATGGTCGGTCTTCTTGGGGATAAATATAAAAATGAAAAAGTCCATTGCCATTGAGTGGATTCAGACTCATAGGGACCCTATAGGACAGAGTAGAACTGCCCCATAGGATTTCCAAGGAGTGGCTGGTAGATTTGAACTGGAAACAACCCTCTGGTTAGCAGTCAAGCTCTTAACCACTGCACCACCAGGGCTCCGGTGATAAAGATAGGAGTCTAATAATGAAATTTAAGTTTCATTTTAGTTTTAACAATAGTTACATGTATTTCTGAATGTTCAAATCAACTTTGCTAATCTATATTTCACATAGACTTAAATATATCCAATTTAAGGTGTAAGTCAAAGAGTCGTAATAAACATAGATGCCCACATAACCAATACCACAGTCCATTTTTAGAATTCCCACCAACCCAAAACTTCTCTCAATACCCTTTGATTTAACCACTACCTACCTTTGTCCAAAGTAAATTTATCCTTGTCTCTTGGATTTGTCTATTCTAGAACTTTATGTAAATGAATCATACAATGTATAACTTCTGCATCA
Source organism: Dugong dugon (assembly GCA_030035585.1). Lineage (NCBI taxonomy): Eukaryota > Metazoa > Chordata > Mammalia > Sirenia > Dugongidae > Dugong > Dugong dugon. The sequence goes on along the minus strand of CM057460.1, from coordinate 32,938,104 downwards.
GGCTCCTTTCACTCACTAATATATTTTAAGTAGGCTTCTAAGGGTATGGAGTAGGTGTATTTTCCCCTATTCCTCCCTCTAAATGCAAATAAACATCATAGAGATTATTAAAAATAAATATAAATAAATAAATAGAAGACTCTGAAAAGTGGAGGAAAGAAGGCAGACAAGCTAGAGACCTTAGTACCATAGAAACAACATGGCTGCAAGTTTCATGAATTTCTTTTTGCCTCATATATCTTAAATACGGAAGTGAAGAAGGAAGAACCCTGGAAACGCCAACGAGCATCAATCTTCCCCTTTCTCCGCCCTCAGAAAAAAGCAAAAGCCTTCTCTCTAGATAAAGGACCAGGAAAGAAGCAAAGTAGCCAGACAATAAGCACTCTATTCCAGCTAAATGGAATAATAGAAAACAGTGGTCCTATCTTCACCCACGCAGCAAGAGGATTGAAGGAAGATTTATTAACAACCTATGATATACAGATGACACAACCTTGTCTGTCAAAAGTGAAGAGGATTTGAAGCACTTACTGATGATGATCAAAGACCACAGCCTTCAGTATGGATTACACCTCAACATAAAGAGAACAAAAATCCTCACAACTGGACAAATAAGCAACATCATGATAAACGGAGTAAAACTTGAAATTGTCAAGAATTTCATTTTACTTGGATCCACAATCAACACCCATATAAGCAGCAGTCAAGAAATCAAACAGTGCATTGCATTGGGCAAATCTGCTGCAAAAGACCTCTTTAAAGTTTTGAAAAACAAAGATGTCACATTCAGGACTTAGGTACGCCTGACTCAAGTCATGGTATTTTCAGTCGCCTCATATCATGCAAAAGTTAGACAATGAATAAAGAAGATTGAAGAAGAATTGATGCCTTTAAATTATGGTGTTGCCTAAGAATATTGAATATACCATAGACTGCCATAAGAACAAACAAATCTGTCTTTAAAGAAGTACAGCCAGAATGCTCCTTAGAAGCAAAGATAGTGAGACTTCATCTTGTTTACTTTGGACATGTTATCAGGTGGGAACAATCTTGGAGAAAAACATCACACTTGGTAAAATGGAGGGTCAGCCAAAGAGAAGACCCTTAACGAGATGGATTGATACAGTGTTTGCAACAATGTGCTCAACTATAGCAATGATCGTGAGGATGGTGTAGGACCAGGCAGTGTTTCATTCTGTTGTACATAGGATTGCTGTGAGTCAGAACCAACTCAATGGCATCTCACAGCAACAACATATAGGTGGCCTTTCGTCAATTACTTTTTTCATCAAGCAAAAAGTTTTCAAGGGTTTTCCATGTTGTAGCATGTACTTGATTCTTTTATTATTCAGAAATATTCTACTTTATGGGTATGTCATAATTTTTTGGCCATTCTACAGATGATGATTTCAACTGTTTCCATTTTTGGCTATTATGAATGATGCTGCTATGAACATTTGTGTACAAGTTTTTGTGTGGACATATGCTTTCATTTTTCAGGGGTATATATGTAGCAGGGGAATTGTTAGGTTATATAGTAACTCTCACCACCCATCTGTCAGGTTGTTGTACTGTGCTGGCTTTTGTGTTATGATGCTAGATCTATATTAGATCTATATTATTTGCTCAGCATACAGACTGAATAAATATAGTTAAGGTATACAACCCTGAAGCACACCTTTTCTGACTTTAAACCACAGAGTATTCTCTTGTTCTGTTTGAATGACTGCCTCTTTATCTATGTTCAGTTTCCTAATGAGCACAATTAAGTATTCTGGAATTCCCATTCTTCTCAATGTTATCCATAATTTGTTATGATCCACACAGTACAATACCTTTCCATAGTCAATGAAACACAGATAAACATGTTTCTGGTAATCTCTGCTTTCAGCCAGGATCCATCTGACATCAGTTATGATATCCCTCTTTCCAAGCCCTTTTCAGAATCTGGCTTGAATTTCTGGTAGTTCCCTGCTGATATACTGCTGCAGCCACTTTTGAATGATCTTCAGCAAAATTTTGCTTGCATATGATATTAATGATATTGTTTGATAACTTCTGCATTTGGTTAGATCACCTTTCTTGGTAATAGGTATAAATATGGATCTCTTCAGCCAGTTGGTCAGGCAGCTGTCTTCCAGATTTCTTGGCACAAACGAGTGAGCTCTTTCAGCACTGCATCCCTTTGTTGAAACATCTCAACTGATATTCCGTTAATTCCTGGAGCCTTGTTTTCAACAATGCGTTCAGTGCAGCTTGAACCTCTTCCTTCAGTACCCTCGGTTCCTGATCATATGTTCCCTCCTGAAATGGTTGAATGTGGATCAATTCTTTTTGGTATAGTGATTCTATATCTTCCTTCCATCTTCTTTTGTTACTTCCTGTGTCGTTTAATATTATCCCCGTAGAATCCTTCAGTATTGCAACTCGAGGCTTAAACTCTTTGTTTAGCTCTTTCAGCTTATCGAGTGCCAAATGTGTTCTTCTCTTTTGGTTTTCTATCTCCAGTTCTTTGCGTATGTCATTATAATACTTTGTCCTCTCGAGCTGCCCGTTGAAATCTCTTGTTTGGCTCTTTTGCTTCATCATTTCTTCCTTTCACTTTAGCTACTCGATGTTCAAGAGCAAGTTTCAGAGTCTCTTCTGACATCCATTTTGGTCTTTTTCTTCTTTCCTCTCTTTTTAATGACCTTTTGCTTTTTTATGTATGATGTCCTGTTGTACACAGAGTGGCTATAAGTAGGAACCGACTGGAAGGCACCTAACAACAAGAGTAACATGAGGGTTTTTTTTGGTGCCACTTACGAACTTGAGGGTGTTACCATCTATTCCTAGTTTCTTTGAGTGCTTTTATTTTGATGTTGTTACTAAGTGCCTTCGAGTTGGTTCCTACTCATAGCGACCCTTTAGGACAGAGTAGAATTGCCCCATAGGGTTTCCAAGAAGTGGCTTGTGGATTTGAACTGCTGACCTTTTGGTTAACAGCCAAACTGTTAACCACTATGTCACGAGGGCTCATTTATTATGACAGAGTATCAAATTTCGGAAAATGCTTTCTCGGTGCTTATTGAGATGATCATTTGTTTTGTATTATTTCGTTTATTAAAATAGTCCATTACATATATGGTTTTCAGATATTAAACTGAAAATACATTCATCGGGTAAACTCTACTTATTGCATGTATATAATTGTTTTTATTATTGACGGATTCTGTTTATAAATTTTTTTGAGGATTTTGTGTCTTAGTCATAAGAAATATTTTTCTGTTTTTATGTTATCCTGCAGGTAAGGAAAATAGCTACCTGTCTTATATCAGTGGCAAAGAAACATTTCATCTCACCAGTTTTAGAACTCATTCTGTTTCTATCGTGATACACATACCTAATGTAAATCTACGTTAATATAGGAAAAGTAATAGTCATGTTTCTTTCAAATGGTAGAAGAGCATGTAATTTCTATGTGAAAATGCACGTTTAAAAAGCAGATTATTAAGTCTTATTTTATGGTGCTTTTATGAAAGATTTTCCTCCTTCCATGTTGTTAGTTTAAATCCAAATAATTTAAATATATTAATATACAAAGGCGTTATGCCTTATATGTGGTTGGCTCACAAATATTATTTAAACACAGCACCTTTCGCATTATGGGTGTAATTTCCTAACCTTCCAACTTAACTTTATAAATAACTGAATCTGGCATCTTATACATTGCAATATGAATGAGTAAGGGGTACAACATAAAGATCTTACTATAACTGATCATTAACACTCAATAATGTTTTATGTTGAAGGGGAAAAAAAAGTTGACTATTATTGAATGGAAAACAGAAACATGATTATACCCAGAAAATAAAGGCAGTAAATGGTTCATTTGCTTTCTTTCCGTTTGCGGAATTGTAATGAAAACGCCATCTAGATGGATTTTTAGGCAAGCAGTACACTGCAATAAAGTTAAGATTACTAGAGGAGGTGTATTAATACGCACTAGTCCTCTTTGAATCTGCTTTTCTACTTCAATTTTGAGTACTTGAGTATTTTAATTTTAGTTATACTCATTTAGCTCTCAATTCAAAAAAGGCTCTGCTTTCTGCAAAATAAGTGTGAGCACTTGTCAGTTTTTCCTTTTTACAGTGCTTTCTTAGATTTTAATCTTAATAGGCATAAAAACCTGCAACATTTGAAAGAAGTTACAGTCCAGTATATCATACAAATTACTGAATGCATTCCAGTTTACGTGTTATTAAGCTGCTGTAGCAGCAGCTGCATAGGATTTAGCACAACATATGGTGTTGATTATTTCTTATTTTTAATGAAAATCTGAATTATAAATCTCTTGCAACAAACTGGTGATGAGATGTTTAGCAAAGCTATAACACATATTACTTGATATTTAAAATGCCACTTTTTTTTCTTTTCAGCTAAAGGGTGACAAATTATAAAGAGATGTTAAAAGAGGGAGGGAAAAAAATAGAAAGAATGAGGGAACATGCAGAATTCAAGGTAATCACCAATATTTTCCTAAAATGTGTCTTATAAAATGCTAAATTTATTTTTATGGATTAATTTTTTTTAAAAAGTAATTCATAGGTTTTGCTAAAAAATATAAGAGCAATAAGAATATAGTGAGTTTTTTTGTGGGTTTTGTTGTTTGTTTTCAGAGTATAGAGAGGTGGTATGGCAGCTAAGGAGAAAAACTATTTTAGAATTTGTACAAACACCATGTAAGGCATATATGCCTCAAGTAAAAAAATTTAATATGAATTATATGTCAAATTCTTAAATGTTGAAAAGTTACGTTATCAATTAAAATGAAATGAGAACTGTCAGAGGGACTCTTGATGTGCGTATTCTGGAAAAAATACCTTCCGGAAGCCTATTTTTGTTATTCATTGACTCCTATTTTTATGTTGTTATGACATTTATTCATTCTACAAGTTACCCAGTGACCTCTGTAACTCCAACACCTTCCTCTCATGTAAGAAATAAATCTGATTAAAATATTTTCCTTGGGCTTTTGAAGAATCCTAGTTATGATTCTGGTATTTTTCTACTTAAAAAAAGGATGATCATTTAAGAGATCTTCCAGTGAAGATCTAACAATATCAATAGAAGATCTAACAAAGGGGAAAGCCATCTTTGAACTCTAACGTCACATCGTATAGGTGTTTTAAGGGATACTGGGTTTTCCTTTTATGTGTATAAACCCAGAGAAGCTTGATTAACATTTTAAGGATTTTGAGACCTATCTGATCAACACAAAACTGTTATTTTTGTTACCAAAGATGCTGTATAACTTACACAGCAGCCTCCTCACAAACATTTCCATAATCACAAATGGCGTTGATTTTTCAGTTTCCTTTTAGATTATATATCAGAGACTAGATTTTTCTCTTTTCACATCCATGTACTAAGGCCAAGTATTTATATGTTTTTATGATTGAGCTATAAAGGAGCCTTGGTGGCACAGTAGTTAAGAGCTTGTCTGCTAACCAAAAGGTTGGGAGTTTGAATCCACCAGCTGCTCCTTGGAAACCCGATAGAGCAGTTCTACTCTGTCCTATAGGGTCGCTATGAGTCAGAATCGACTCGACAGCAACGGGTTTTTCGTTTATGACTGAGCTGGAGAAGACTGGGAAAGAAAACTCCTATTTTCAAACAAAGTTTTCTTTCTGCTGCGCCAATTAACCTTCCTAGTCTGTCCTGGCAGAAACTCCCTCATCATTATCAGATGTGCCAATCATACCTAAATACTAGAGGGGGCATGACTGAGTCACAAAGTTGTAACTCTACTATGTGTGTGTGTGTGTGTGTGTGTGTGTATCTAATATGTTTATATGTATAATATAAATGATGGTTAAGATCTCCACTGCTAACCAAAAGGTAGGCAGTTGGAATCCACCAGCTGTTTCTTGGAAACATTATGGGGCCATTCTATGCTGTCCTATAGGGTCGCTATGAGTCTGAATCCACCGGACAGCAACAAGTTTGGTTCTGGTTTTGCTCTCTCTCTATCTATGGGAAGAGGGGAAGAAAGAGGGAGAGCTCTGGTGGTGCAACAGTTAAGCACTTGGCTGCTAATCAAAAGATTAGTGATTCGAACCCACCTAGCAGCTCTGTAGGAGGAAGACTGGCGATCTGCTCCTGAAAAGATTACAGACCAGAAAACCCTATGGGGCAGTTTCTAGTCTGTCATATAGGACCATTATGACACAGAATTGATTCAATGGCACCTAAAAATGACAAGATATATAACAAAACCAACTGCAGATTCCTAAGGGGAATATTAGAGCTGGCAAGAAGGGGAGACGTAATATGTTTATTTATATAATACGGTTATACATTATAACCCATTACTTGTGTTTATAATTTTATATTATAAACACACTACTCAGTTAATATTTATTATATAAAATTAAATAATATAATGTATATTATACATACCATATACATTATATAATTAAATATATATTAACTGAATAGTGTGTTTTTGTTTGTTTACAATAAACAAAATATTATTAAGCAAAGTATTATAGCTTATAAAATATATATGGGTATTTCTAACAGAATTCATTATACACAGAAATAACCAGTCAGTTACTTTCATTGTTCTGATTACCACTGCCAGTATACTTATCATCAGTGAAAACAAATAACTTACAGTTGCCTGTTGACCTGTCTGAAAAAGGAAATAATATCAAAGGAAGCAACAAATCAACCAGCAGGAATTAACTGAATATTAAATCAAAACTTGACAGTCAGTTCTCAGCAGTACCAAAAAATGTAGTTAATAATAAAAAGCAAATGTTTTTAACATCTCTTCTTATTTATATATTTATCAGATCTATTTCATGGGATAACTATGTGATTCAAAGTTTCATTTTTCCTCTATTCCAACCCTTAAAACTCATGACTACTACAACCCAGTCTGAGAGGTTGTTATAGCTTCACCCCCATTTTCCTCTCTCTCACAATGTCTTAGGGACTCTGTAGCTTAGTTGTCTCCTATTTCAGAATAATTTGAATTAGTTGCTTTTATGGAATGAATTGTGTCACCCAAAAATCCGTAACAATTTGGCTAGGCCATGATTCCCAGTACTGTCTGATTGTACACCATATTGTCAACAGATGTGATTTTCCTATATGTTGTAAATCCTACCTCTATGATGTTAATGAGGCAGGATTAGAGGCTGTTATGTTAATGAGTCAGGGCTCAATCTACAAGATTAGATTGTGTCTTGAGTCAATCTTTTTTGAGATATAAAAGAGAGAAGAGAGCAGAGAGGAGAGGGACCTCATACCACCAAGAAAGAGGTGCTGGGGGACTAGCATGTCCTTTGGACCCAGGGTTCCTGTGCTGAGAAGCTCCTAGACCAGGGGAAGATTGATGACAAAGACCTTCCCCCAGAACCGACAGAGAGAGAAAATTTTCCCCTAGAGCTGGCACTCTGAATTTGGACTCACAGCCTCCTAAACTGTTAGAGAATAAATTTCTCTTTGTTAAAGCAATCCACTTGTGGTATTTCTGTTATAGCAGCACTAGATAACTAAGACAGTTATCTTATTTTTTTCTGAATTTCATTTTAGTGTACTTTTCCATTTCTGCATCTCAAGAGGCTGACATTGATCAGGCTCTGAGAATCTATCTTTGAAATCAAAGACTGGTAAAAGTTTGTGAATGCTTGTATGTGAATATTTTTGCCCCTGACATAGCTGCTGTCAGTATGGTGTTCTTTCTTTCCTTATCTTTGCATTAAATTTGACCTTTTGCACTGATAACTACAATTAGGTATTACACGTTGTACTCTGAGGGCTCCTTAACATGAACCCTTGGGGAATCTACTGTTGAAATTGTCTTCAAATTTAACCTGTAGAGATCATAATTTTCTGATAAATCAAATACTATTTATGTATTACTTAATTAAAAAAAAAAAAGGGAGGAGCAGACACTGCTATTTAAAGTTCCAAGTAAATGCACCTGATTTTAAATGTCTTATTCTTTATTGTGTATACAGTGACATTTTTGGTCTTCTTGACGTAGTTGGTGTAGCATGTATCTCTAAAATCTTACTATTCTGATTCTCTTGCAAATCCAGAATATGACACTGCCTTTTGTGTTTTCTGCTTCTCAGTACAAGAAATGTATTAAGTTTATCTTTAATGGAGAATGTTTTAGGGTTTGTTCGGTCTCGATTTTAAGTAAATTTAAATGAACTCTGTATAAAACAGAAATTTGCAATGATTTTTAAATAGTTAAATAATGGTCTACTCCACTGAGATATGACTAAATTTAGTTTTTGGTTTGGTTTTGTTTTTGTTCATTACACTGTTTCTACACTATAAGCCTAGAATCAATCATGCTTGCATGTGTGTTAATAAGAGTAATTGTTTCTTAATCTATCTCATGAATAAAGAATGTATATCTTTCAATACATTGAATTTGTGGGGAACATATTTATCCCATTTAACTGCTATTGATGCATTTGTACATGCAAAAAAAACTTAGAAAACTCATATACAAACAAAGTATATTAGACTCAATCAGTTCATGGATTAGGTTGTAGAATGATAGAGTCCATTAATGATTATTCATTAAGTACAAACAAGGGCAAATGCAGAAACAAGAACAGGAAGTCAATGTTAATTTAATCCTTTATTAACAAAAAGTAAAGATATGTAGAGTGTTAAAAGATAATAGTGAAGAAATAAAAAATCTCAAAGAAGAATATAATGCCATGAGTCATTTAAAAATCTTAATAATTAAGAACAATTTTGTTATGGTTATTTTCTAATGCCTGCCTGGGCTTACTCTAGGAAGTATATGCCAGTGTTCCTTGATGATAAATACTTAACGCAATAGGGAAATGTATAGATTATCAGACCTCTCCTCCAAGAATTTCTTATTTAGTAGGTTATGTTGACACCAAGGTATCTATTGTTTACCTATCTATTATTTATCTATAGCATCCCACCTGACTCTTAATTCAGGCAAACTTGGGAATCATTGAGACTGGAGAAGGTCCGTGACCCTTGCACATCCTGATTCTTCTAATTTTCCTCATTTGTACTCAAAGCTTGTGAAGCAGACCATAATTATTACATTAAATAATTTCATTGACTTGATCACCCGGTCCTGTTCGTGACCAGCAGTTGTGTGAACTAAGTATATATATTTGATAATATTCTTAGCTGAGATTTAAGAATCCACAGGCATTCTCAAAGTTTAATATGCGTAAGAGTCAGTTGGGAAAGTCGTTAAAATGCAAATTAATGTTCTACCACATAGATTCTGATTCATTTGGTCTCTGGTGGGACCTAGAAATTCACATTTCAGATAAACACTCCTGCTGATTCCAGTGAAAGAGCTGTAAGGATTACATATTGAGAAATCCCACTGAAGGGCACTGATAAATTAAAATCGCAGTAAGTTCTTGGAGCACCCTCAGACTTGAAAGTCTACCTCAACTGATACAAGCACTTTCTAAATAACCTCTGTATTTAAAGCTCCTCTAAGTTGTTATTTAATTAAATTTAATTATTACCTGAATTTTTAGAATTATTTTATGAATCATTCTTTTAAAAAAGGGGAACAAGTTCAGAATTTCTGTATTAGATTAAAACAACACTAGTGTGCTCCTGTCTTAGAATAAGTGAACTTTTCTTTAAGGCCTGAGGCAAAGTTTAAAATTGTAATTATACTCTTTCCTCATGTACCAACAACTCCATAAAGAACCTGGGAGTATGTTTTCCTACAGGTAATCCCGAAATTTTGCAATTCAATTTTTTGTAGGTAAAATACATCTTTCATTACTCTGTACAGTAAGATAATTAGAATTTATATGAGAATGTTAATGTTTCTGATCTTTCTTGCCAGAAAATGTTATGCACATATGTTAAGACAGTTACATTACTATGTTTCTCACTAAAATGATTTCAGTAAAATTTTTCATGAATGTGTTATATTTCTGAATCTCATTAAACATTGTGTTTGAAGGATTTTGTTTTAAAGCACAACTATTACCTGTCTCAATTGTCATGATTCTGAGAAATACTGCATGTATTTCACTTAGTCAAATTTGCATTATGGTTTATTTTAAATATTTAATCTTAGAGACATTAGTTATGTTAGTAGAGTTGCTTCAGAATTTGAAAGTGTCTCATTTACTAAAGAATTAAACTGGCAATCCTATAATGATTAAAACAATGGATAGACAAATACATAAACCATATAAACAACAGATTTCATATTGGGGTATTTGTGCTACAAATTAAGTAAAATTTTTTCTTTGCAACCAGTTTTTCATTTTTAAATTTCAGAAAATACATTGTTGTTGTTAGGAATCATCAAGTCGATTCCAACTCATAGCGATCCCATATACAACAGAACAAAACACTACCCAGTCTTGAGCCATCCTCACAATTATTGCTATGTTTGAGCCCATCATTACAGCCACTGTGTCAATCCATCTTGTTGAGGGTTTTCTTCTCATTCACCGACCCTCTACTTTAGCAAGCATGATGTCCTTCTCCAGGGACTGGTCCCTCCTGATAACATATCCAAATTACATGAGGCAAAGTCTTACCATCCTTGCTTCCAAGAAGCACTCTGGCTGTGCACCTTCCAAGACAGATTTATTCTTTCTTCTGACAGTCCTTGGTATATTCAATATTCTTCACCAGCACCATAATTTAAAGGTATCAATTCTTCGGTCTTCCTTGTTCATTGTCTAGCTTTCACATGCACGTGAGGCAACTGAAAATATCATTGCTTGGGCCAGGTACACCTTAGTATTCATAGTGACATCTTAGCTTCTTAACACTTTACAGAGGTCTTTTGCAGCAGATTTATAGTCCAATCTAATGGAGAATGATAACACTGGGCTACTTACAGAGTTATTACCACAATGCAACTAGCAAGTATATTAACAATTTGGATAACCAGTACTTGGCGTTTGTTTTAACTAGGATATCAGTGTTTTAAGTATTGTTAAATTTGTGTGAACTAGTTTTGATTTTAATTTTGATCAGAGATCAAACCATGCCACTGATCATCTATTTCTTATTTCTCAGTATTGATTTAAAAAAAAAGTCTAATATCTTAGTGGAAGAAAAGAAAAAGACTGCATAGTGTAACTGTAATGCTAGAGACAAAGCTTTCTATCTTTTTCCTGGCATCACAAAAGCCAGACATCATAACATTTTAAAGCTTGAGCTTTTTATTTGATTGAAATTAGTAAGAAAATTTGAACTTTGTTTATTGGAAAACATCAAGTTTGGTATAATTTATAAAGAAGTATTTATGCTACTTCCCTTTTCACATGCCACTGCCAAATTAAAATGGTCTCTCTTTACATAAGAGGGAAGTATTTCTTTGTGAATATTATGTTAATTTTAAGTAACATTATAAATAATTTTTAAAATATCTAAGCAGAATATATTTTTAACCATTTTGCTTTAAAAAACCTTAGAATAAATCACTATTTGTGAGGATTTAAAGACAAAAATATTATTCATTGATAAAATAAAAAATCAGAAGGCAATGGTTATTGCAGTTATGAAAATATAGTTTGAACAATGTTTAAAATGATTTAGAAGCCTCTATTGCATCTAATACTAGAGAACATAAATGATAGCTATGGTTTTAGTTCTAGGAAATTATCCTAGATACTTATTTGTCTAGGGGATCCGTTAAGCAAATGTTTCCAAGCTGTTTAAATTTGTCATCTCAATTGAAGACAGGTCTCAGGAAAGTAAATTGATAGACTCTAAAACACATGGACACATTTTGTGGCTGTCCTATTATTGGAAGCTAAGAGGTAATTATAAATCACAGAAGTGGCCGTCGCTTGAAGAGGTCAGGTTAGAAAGACAAGGAGAAAAGCTGTGGTCTAATTAAAAAAAAAAAAAAAAAAGACGTGCTTAAACCCAATTGAGTTATTTAAAGAGTAGAGTTAGAGAAAGGATGGCATCCCATCATGCCACTTCAGTATATTGAATAGCTCAAGGGGAAAATGTTGCAAGGAAGCTTTAATTAATTTCCTTCATCTAATCCTCTGTTAACACTGAACAAGCCTCTGTCACTTACATCATATGAATTCCAAGGACAGAGTAAAAGCCATTTAAAAGTAGTCATATCCCAATGACGTTATTAAGAGACCATTTCTAAGTTATCCTTTAAAGCTAATGCATTTAACACTAATACCATCCAAAATCCATATTACAGTCCAGTGATTTCAAAAAATATTGGTTCTTTTGGTGTGTCGTTATATATTAAGTTACATATTTGAGTTATTTAGTAAGACAAACTTCCAGGTTATTTAGTCCTAGCCTGTCGTGAAAGATTACAACTCCTGCAACTGCTTAAGACAGCAATAGTTCATTCACGTTTTGGGTATATCAGTTTCTAGATCTAAAATTGAATGTCAGCCTTATAGCTTCTGTATTTTATCTAGAGCTTTTTCTTTCTCACAGCCTCACAAGGGTATAAGAGATTAATGGGGTGACATATTAAAAAGTTTTATGACTGATAAATATTGTTCCAATTTTTCGGTAGGAGAAATGGAGTCACCTATAGGTTAAGTAACCATTAAAATGGTCAGCCTTTAAAAGGGTCCATTTATGCTGCATTTAACTGCATTCCAAGCACTTATTTCCTTCTACTATTCTTAACTGTCACTTTAAGTGCCAAAGATGGGGTGATGGTTAGTATCTTGCATAAAAATATGCAAATGTTGAATCGCTTAAACTATCTTTTCAATTACATATCAATACATCAAGTTGAAATTTTAAAGAACAGGTTTTTACCTACCCTTTGCCAAAAAGCTCCACTTATTGAAATTTTCATTAAAATAGTAGAAGAAAACAAACAAAAAAGACAGGTTTGCAAACATATTCTCCTCATTAAATAAACTACCCCCTCAGTAAACTTATTTCCGCAACTCTATAATAATGCACTCTCAACTGAAAATATGGTATAGAAAGAGCTTCAAAACCCATGATCAAGAGTCATTGCAGAAAGATTCCCTACTGACAACTACAGTGGCAGATATAAAGGCAACTACAGTATTTTTTTCTTTTCCTGGCAAAAATACAGCTTAATTCAGTATTAAATTTGTAATATGTGGTTCTATAAGGTTCTACAATTTTTCCAGCTTGCCAGTGATGGAAGTATGAATTTAAGGATGCATTCTGCATTAAGACTTTGGAGGAATACATTTTCAGTATAATGGGTAGGATGGGACACTATCTTATAGTGCACCAGGGGCAGAAGATGCTAACAAAAGAAAGCATCATTTTCTTCTTGTATTATTTTTAAATGAGTTAAATATTAATTATTTAATAACAATAATCTGTAAAACACTAAGTATAAAAAAATGATAAAATAAGTACTAGTATGAAAGGTAAAATGTAGAAATCTTCACAGATAAGTTCTATGTTACACTACAAAGTTAAGTGGCAGTGGCTATTTACTATCTCTAAATTATTCACCACTGAATTTCCAATTTCTCCTAAATATATTGAAAAGACATGTAGCAATTTTCTTTTTAAAGAAAATAAGTGGAGTGAATGAAGACATAAGGGAGAAAGAGAAGAGAGAAGAGATGGAAGAAGAAGAGGATGAAGGACATTGCAATCAATAAAAACAGCAGAATATAATTGATTATGAGAAAAAATACAGTTCAGTTCCAAAAGACTGGTACAGGTGGAAGATCAGTGGCTTCTTTTTGGCAATCTACTACTCTCTTAGCTTTTGATCCAGTTCAACTTAGGCAGAGTCATAACACTTCCCTACTTTCCCTATGTATTCATTCAAAAAGTATATGACTCACAAAACAAATCAGACCAAACTAGCCAATTTTTGTAGAATCTAAACGAAATGTCTGTATCTTGAACATTGAAGAGCTCCACAGTCTACTTTAAGCTCTGTTCTCAGCTCTGAGAAAGGAGCCTTAAATAAGACCAAATTGTCTCTGCTGTCACAAGGTTTAGAGTCTACTGAAGGAGGAAGATAATAAACAATCATGGTTTATTATTTAACAAAAGACCACTGGTGGTGCAATGCTTAAGTACTGTGATACTAACTGAGAGGTTGAAAGATCGGCAGTTCAAACCTGCCACCTGCTCTTCTGGAGAAAAGACATGGTAATCTGCTCCTGTGAAGATTGCAGCCTAGGAAACCGTATGGTCCAGTTCTACTCCATCTTATAGGGTCGTTAGGAGTTGGAATTGACTCAATAGCACACAACAACTTCATTTAACATTGATTGGAATTGACTAAATAGCACACAGCAACTTCATTTAACATTGACATAGGTGCCAAAAATTAATAAAGTGCCATGAAAGTATACCTTAGAGAGATATAACACCCCGTAGGGTGAGGTACCTTTGAGGTCAAGCAAAGATGACTTTTCTAAAACACTAAATGAGTTCTAGAGCCATATAATCTTTTCATGGATAAATTATTATATATATATATATATGTGTGTGTGTATTTTGAATTACTTTGTGATGCCATGTTTTTTCACTAATGAAACAGATGCTGAATCATTGTTTATTGGTAGCTTTTTTTTTTTTTTTGAAAAATGGAATGTCAACTAACAGCAGGACATTTCAGTCCCACGTTCCATGAAACATCACACATGCAGGACATATTGGTCCCATGGTGCATCATACTTCCTGATTACACTTGAGCCATAAAATGTCTTATACAGAGAATTGTTTGAAAAATGGCGCTCTAGGCAGAAGCACCATGCCGTTCCTCCACAGCAAAGATCTGAAAAACTAAGCCAAACAGAGAATACAACAATCCTGAAACCCTAAAACATCAAATGAAGAGATAAAGAACTCAGTCAAGCACCAAATGGAGTGAGAAAACTGACAGAGAATGGAGAGCAAGGAGAGATTCATGCAGAGGTTCCCTACCAGCTAAAGCAGCACGGATCGCCATCTTGGACTCCTTTCGTGGACCAGCAAACAGGGGGTACGAGAAAGCAGCCTCACAGAGCGTCCAGCAGGAGACAAAACAACCGGTAATTTGCAATATATGCTTTCCCACCCCCCAACCTTCTTCACCCCGATTCTGCCTCTTCTGCTTCCCGTGGCCACAATCTCTTGACCGGGAAACACCAGCTTCTTGGATTCCACACACCCGAACGGGCCGGCTCTCCGAGTGGCATTTGTTGGCTGCTGGTGTTGCTTTTTTTCCTGCTTCTTTTGATTTCTTCCTTACCTCTCACCACCTCCCCCTCCTTTTGCTCAAATACCTGGTTCCATGTGCCATCTTTGCTTCTTCCTGAGGGGCTGTGGAGCTCTGTTCAAGTGTGGAGCTGCTGCCCATTATGGGCTGCTGTGCTGGTGGGATCCCAGGGCTTTTGTTTGTTTCTTTGTTTTGAATTCTTTGTTTGTTTTCTTTTTATTTTCTTGAGTTGGGAGTGCTTTCTGGCCAGGCAGTGCTGTGTGGCAAGGAGACTTACCACTCGGCATGCACAGTTGTGCAGAGGGATTCCTTAGGGCATGTCTTTTTTCGTTGTTTTTTTTTTTCCCTGCTTTCTGGGGGGTCCTTCTTTTCTTTCTTTTTTTTTTAATTTGTTTTGTTTTCTTTTCCCTTTTTTTCCCCTTTTTGTCTTTTTTAATTGCTCAGTTTCTCGTCTCTCTATATCTTCCTTATCCTTCTGTTCCCTGAATACCTGGCATTATATACATCTACGCCTTCTAGCCAGGCTGTCCTGCAACACCTGAGAGCGACTTCACCAAACCTCATAGTAGTGCAGGTGGGATCCCTGGGAACTTTACAGTTCTTTAACCTTTCTGATTTTTATTTATTCATTCTTTTCTTTTCTTTTCTTTCCCTTCCCCTTTCTGTTTTTCTTCATTTCATAGTCTGTCAACTCCTCACTCCAACAGCAAGCTCCCCTAGCATTCTTTTTTGTTTTTACGTTTTTGGTTCTTGTTCCTCTCTCTTCTCTCCCATATCCATCTTAGCTGCACACATAACAATTTCCCTGCTGCATCCTGCCAACCCGCACCGTGTGCCTGACATCACACCACCAAGCAGCATAGGCACGGCCTACTGGAACCTGCCCTACACAGATTACCAATCCACTCTGGTGGCTGTAGTATGTGCCACAAACAATCTCTCCCAGTAACTCCTCTTCAGCTAGACCTGCACTGCTGTACAATATCTGAGTGACTGACCCTTCCAATTGGCAAAGGAGGTGAAAAGTATTGTGCCCACAGATGAGCAAACAACAAAGAACACACAGTCCGCCTGCTCAGACATAGTCAAATTTTAAAAAAAAAGGGAAAAACAAACAAATCTACAATCAATAAATGAGAAAAATAACTAATGAATGCCCTAAAGACAGCAGACAATATCAAAACATTTACAAAAACAGGACAGGATGGTTCTATTAGGCATCCAAAATAAAACACCAGATGAATCTCCAGTGGAAGAAAATGCACTAGAACTACCTGACAAGGAATTCAAATCTCTAATACTCAGAATTCTCCAAGAGCTGAGGCTAAAAGGTAAAAAACATGAGGAAAAAATAGACAAATTCATGGCAAATACGGACAAAAAAATTGGAAGAATTCAGGAAAATAATTCAGGAACAAAATGCCAAAATAAGTTCATAATTAGAAATTATACAAAGACAACAATAAGAAATCCAAAAGATAAACAACAAGATTTCAGAAATGGACAGTGTCATAGAAGCGCTGAGAAGCAGTTTTGAAATGGTGGAAGACAGGATCAGTGGAATTGAAGACAAACACTTGGATACAACTCTGTTTGAGGAAAACTCAGAAAAAAAAAAAACAAAGAAAAATGAAGAGACCCTGACAGTTATGTGGGATACAGTCAAAAACAAAAATTTTCGACTGATTGGCATTCCAGAACAGGGGGAGAAAACAGAAAACACAGAGGCGATCATTGAAGAACTGCAGACAGAAAACTTCCACAACATCATGAAAGATGTAAAGCTGGCCATCCAAGAAGCTCAACAAACTCCATATAGGAGAGACCCCAAAAGAAAATCACCAAGGCATATCATAATCACATTCGCCAAAACCAAAGACAAACAAAGAATCCTGAGAGCAGTTCATGAAAAACAAGAAGTCACATACAAAGGAGAACAATAAGACTAAGGTCAGATTATTCAGCAGAAACCATGCAGGCAAGAAGGCAATGGGATGACATATATAAAATCTTGAGGGAAAAAAATTGCCAGCCAAGAATAATATATCGTGCAAAACCCTTGTTCCAAATTATGGTGAAATTAGGTCATTTCCAGATAAACAGAAATTAAGGGAATATGTAAAAGTCAAACCAAACTTACAAGAGTTATTAAAGGGAGTTCTTCGATCTGAGGACAAACAGCTTCAGCTCACAGGCAGAATCTAGGACACAGGACCATATCAGCCGGAGACCAATAGAGGAAATGAACTCTTGAAGACTACCCAAAACCAAAAGAAATACAACAGGGAATCAGAGCAGTTAATCAGTAAATGACAACAACATCAAAACAAAAGTGGGAATAAACAGCATAGGTATAGAACCTTCTAATAGAGAGGAAGGCAAGGTGATAGCAAGTAATGGTAGACTGCTTCAAACTTAGAAAGATAAGGGTAAAATTCATGGTAACCACAAAGAAAGTTAACAAACATGCTCATAAAAAAAAAAGAGGAAAACATAAAGTCTCAGCAAAAACAAAACCTACGAAAACAGAAGAAATGAAAAAAAAAAAAAAAACCAGAAACAAAAGTAACTCAGCACAAGAGAGTAAGAAGAACAAAGAAAACTTCAGCACCACAAAAAAAAGCACTACAAAATGACAGCAACAAACTCACATCTATCAGTAATTATACTGACTGTAAATGGACTCAATGCACCCATAAAAAGATGGAGAATGACAGATTGGATAAGAAAACAGGATCTATCAATATGCTGTCTACAAGAGACACACCTTAGAAACAAAGATGAATTTATTAAAAGTCAAAGGTTGGAAAAAAATATATCAAGCTAACAACTACCAAAAAAGAGCAAGAGTGGCAATTCTAATATCAGATAAACCAGACTTTAAGACAAAATCTACCATAAACGACTCAGAAGGACACTATATAATGATTAAGGGGACGATCCATCATGAAGACATAACCATAATAAAGACCTACACACCCAGTGACAGGGCTCCAAATTACGTAAAACAAACTCTAACAACACTGAAAAGAGAAATTGACAGTTCCACAATAATAGTAGGAGACTTCAACACACCACTCTCAGTAAAGGACAGAACAACTAAGAAGAAACTCAGCAAAGATACAGAAGACCTAAGGGCACAATCAGCCAACTTGACCTCATAGACATATATAGAACGCTCCATCCAACCACTGCAAAGTACACATTCTTTTCCAATGCACATGGAAAGTTCTCCAGAATAGACCACATCTTAGGCCACAGAGCAATCCTCAACAATATCCAAAACGGTGAGATACTTCAAAGTATATTCCCTGACCACGATGCCATCAAGGTAGAAATTAACAACAGAAAGAGCAAAGAAAAAAAAAAAAAATCAATTACATGGAAGCTGAATAATACCCTGCTTACACATCACTGGCTAATAAAAGAAATCAGAGATGGAATCAAAAAATTCCTAGAATCAAATGAGAATGAAAACTCATCATACCAAAATCTTTGGGACACAGCAAAGGCAGTCCTCAGAGGACAATTTATAGCAATAGATGAACACATGAAAAAAGAAGAAAGGGACAAAATCAAAACATTAACTACAGAACTCAAACAAATAGAAAGGGAACAGCAAAAAAAGCCCACAACCACCGGAAGAAAGGAAATAGTAAAGATCAAAGCAGAAATAAATGAAATAGAGAACAGAAAAACAATAGAAAGAATCAACAATACCAAAAGTTGGTTCTTTGAAAGAATCCACAAAATCGACAAACCACTGGCCAGACTGACAAAAGAAAAACAGGAGAGGACAGAAATAACTCAAATAAGAAATGAAATGGGGGACATTACAACAGACCCACCTGAAATAAAAAGGATTATAACAGAATATTATGAAAAACTATATTCCAACAAATTGGAAACCCTAGAGGAAATAGATAAATTTCTAGACACACAGTACCTGCCCAAACTACAACAAAGTGATGTTGAAAATCTGAACAGACCCATAACAAAAGAAGAGATTGAAAAAGTAATAAAAAAAACTCCCAAGCAAAAAAAAAACCCTGGCCCAGATGGCTTCACTGGAGAATTCTACAAAACATTTACCGAAGAGCTTGTACCAGTACTACTCAAGCTATTTCAGAGCATAGAAGAGGAAGCAACACTTCCAAATTCATTCTATCTAGCCAGCATAATGCTGATACCAAAACCAGGCAAAGATGTCACAGAAACAGAAAATTACAGACCAATATCTTGCATGAATATACATGCAAAAATTCTTAACAAAATTCTAGCCAATAGAATTCAGCATCATATCAAAAAAATAGTACACCATGACCAAGTTGGATTCATACCAGGTATGCAAGGATGGTTCAACATTAGAAAATCAATCAATGTAATCCACCACATAAATAAAAGGAAAAAAAAAAGACTCACATGATCATCTCAATTGATGCAGAAAAGGCATTTGACAAAGTCCAACACCCATTCCTGATAAAAACTCTCAATCAAATAGGTACAGAAGGGAAATTTCTCAACATAATAAAGGGCATGTATGCAAACCAATGGCCAAGATCATTCTTAATGGAGAGAGGCTGAAAACATTCTCCTTGAAAACAGGAACAAGACAACGATGCCCTTTATCACCACTCCTATTTAACATTGTGCTGGAAGTTCTAGCTAGAGAAATAAGGAAAGAAAAAGAAATAAAGTGCATCCAAATTGGTAATGAGGAAGTTAAACTGTCGCTGTTTGCAGATGATATGATACTATACATAGAAAACCCTAAAGACTCCATGAGAAATCTATTGGAAGTAATAGAAAGATTCAGCAGAGTAGCAGGATACAAGATAAATGTTCAAAAATCAGTTGGATTCCTATACACCAATAAGGAGAATGATGAAAAGGAAATCAGGACAACAATACCATTGTCAATAACACCTAAAAAGATAAAATACTTAGGAGTAAATCTGACCAGGGATGTAAAAGACCTATACAGAGAAAACTACAAAACACTTCTGTATGAAACCCAAAGGGATCTACATAAATGGAAAAACATACCATGCTCATGGATAGGCAGACTCAACATTGTGAAAATGACAATTCTACCCAAAGCAATTTACAAATACAATGCAATCCCGATCCAAATACCAACACCATTCTTCAAAGAGATGGAAAAACTAATCATTCACTTTATATGGAAGGGGAAGAAGCCCCAAATAAGTAAAGCACTACTGAAGAAAAAGAATAAATTTGGAGGACTCACACTACCTGATTTCAGAACCTACTATACAGCTACAGTAGTCAAAACAGCCTGCTACTGATACAACGACAGATACATTGACCAATGGAACAGAATAGAGAACCCAGATGTAAATCCATCCACCTATGGTCACCTGATCTTCGACAAGGGCTCAAAGTCCATCAAGTGGGGAAAAGACAGTCTTTTTAACAAATGGTGCTGGCAAAACTGGATATCCATCTGCAAAAAAATGAAACAGGATGCATACCTCACGCAGCATACAAAAACTGCTTCAAAATGGATCAAAGACCTGAATATAAAGCCTAAAACTATAAAGTTCATAGAAGAAAAAATGGGACCAACACTTCAGGCCTTAATACATGGCATTAACAGGATACAAACCACAACCATCAACACACAAACACCAATAGATAAGCTAGATAACTGGGATCTTCTAAAAATCAAACACGTATGCTCTTCAAAAGACTTCACCAAAAGAGTCAAAAGAGAACCTACAGACTGGGAAAAAATTTTTGGACAGTACAAGTCAGACAAAGGTCTAATCTCCATAATCTACAAGAAAATCCAACACCTCTACAACAAAAAGACAAATAATCCTATAAAAAATGGGCAAAGGAAATGAACAGACACTTCACCAAAGAAGACATTCAAATGGCCAACAGACACATGAGGAAATGCTCGCGATCACTAGCCATTGGAGAAATGCAAATTAAAACCACAATGAGATACCATCTCACCCCGGCATTACTGGCACAAATCAAAAACACTGGAAATAACAAATGTTGGAGGGGCTACAGGGAGATCAGAATTCTTATGCACTGCTGGTGGGAATGCAAAATGATACATCCATTTTGGAAAATGATATGGCTCTTCCTCAGAAAGCTAGAAATAGACATACCATTCGATCCAGCAATTCCACTCCTAGGAATATATCCTAGAGAAATAAGAGTCGTGAATCGAATAGATATATGCACACCTATGTGCATGGCATCATTGTTCACAATAGCAAAATGATGGAAACAACCTAGATGCCCATCAACAGATGAATGGATAAACAAACTATGGTACATACACACAATGGAGTACTATGCAACGAGAAAGAACAACAACGAATCTGTGAAGCATCTCATAACATGGATGAAACTGGAGGACATTATGCTGAGTGAAATAAGTCAATCACAAAAGGACAACTATTGTATGAGACCTCTATTGTAAAAACTCATGAAAAAGTTCACACACAAAATGTCACAATGTTTGTTGGTTACCAGGGATGGGAAGGGTTGGGGGGGAATAGTAAATAGGCAATAGATAAGTGGTATCTTGGGTGAAGGGTGAGACAGTACACAATACAGGGGAAACTAGCACAACTTGTACAAGGAAAGGTCATGGAATCCCCATAGACACATCCAAACTGTCTGAGGGACTGAATTGCTGGGTGGAGGACTCTGGGGACCATGGTCTCGGGGAACATCTAGCTCAATTGGCACGACACAGCTTATAAAGACAATGTTCTACATTCTACCTTGGTGAGTAGTGTCTGTGGTCTTAAAAGCCTGTGAGCGGCCGTCTAAGATACTCCACTAGTCTCATCTCTTCGGGAGCAAGGCAGAATGAAGAGAACAGGATACAAGGAAAAGATTAGTCTGAAGAACTAATTGTCCACAGCTACCAAGGCCTCCACCAGACAAAGTCCAGTACAGCTAGATGGTGCCCGGCTACCACCACTGACTGTTCTGACCGGGATCACAACAGAGGGTTCTGGACAGAGCTGGAGAAGGATGTAGAACAAAATTCTAACTCATAAAAAAAGACCAGAATTACCACCCTAAAGGAGACTGGAGAAACCCCGAGAGTATGGTCCCCAGACACCGTTTTATCTCAGTGGTGAAGTCACTTCCGAGGTTCACAGTTCAGCTGGGGAGTGGACAGCCCCATAAAACCAAATGGGACTAATGAGGCACAGCAGTCCAGTGACAAGGCCCAGAAGGCAGAAAGGGACAAGGAAGCTGGTGATAGGAAACCCAAGGTTGAGTAAGGATATTGTTGATGTGTTGTGAGATTGTTAACCATTGTCATAGGGCAACATTTGTAATAACTGTTAAATGAGAAACTATTTTGTTCTGTAAGCCTTCATCTTAAGTAAGAATAACAGCACAATTGGAAGACCGTAGTCAATGTCACTGAACTCTGCCTGTAGACATTTTTGAATTGGTGTATCTTTGGCTATGTCTATTTTTACCAAAAAAAAAAAAAAGGTTGAGAAGTTAGAGGGTTGACATGTTGTTGGGTTGTTAACCAATGTCATAAAACTATATATGTACTACTGTTTTCATGAGAAACAATTTGTTCTGTAAACCTTCACCTGAAGTACAATAAAAAAAAAAAATCTTATTCAATTTTCCCAAAAATACACATGAAATACTAAATAAACATTGTAGTTGCTGCACATAATTGTTACCAGTGTGATTCAGAATGGGCCATATCAGTACCATGTTCCATGAAACTCACCACACACATAGACCATATCTGTCCCAGGGCCCAGGAAGTGCATCACAAACTGTTTTCACCCCCAGAATAACTCATTCACTTAAATATTTCCAAATGCTTTTTACTGTACCTTCTCAGTTACACAAAGGAAATAGTAAACATACTTGCAGCCTTATCTTGCTGTTCAAAAGACAAAAGAAAAAAAATTTCAGAAAATAACTCCTCTGGGAAGCAACCCATCATAAAATATCTCTCAACACTTAAATGTGGTGCAGACCAATTGCCTTGTTTTTTTAGGAAGAAGCACCTGTATGTGTCACAACACCAGAACATACTAAAATGGCTCAAATGCATGTCAATAAACCATCAGGGGCGGAAAATATAACACGGGCGTGTATATCCCATGCTCAGTGAAAAGGTTAAGGCAGGGAGATGTTTATAAGTGCCTTGAAAATAAAAGGCCCCCGTGGATATTGTTATTGCTGTTAGGTGCCCTTAAGTGGATTCCAAGACATAGTGATCTGATGCACAGCAGAACAAAACAGTGTCTGGTCCAGTGCCATCCCCACAGTTGTTGCTATGTTTTAGTCCATTGTGGCAGTCACTGTGTCAATTCATCACATTGACAGTCTCCTTCTGTTTTGCTGATCCTCTACTTTACCAACCATGATGTCCTTCTCCAGAGACCAGTCCCTCTGGTAACCTGTCCAAAGAACATGAGATGAAGTCTTGCCATACTCACTCACTAATAAGAAGCATTCTGACTTTTTGACTGTACTTCTTCCAAAATAGATTTGCTGATTCTTCTGGCAGTCAATTGTCTATGCAATACTCTTAGCCAACATCATATTTCAAAGGCATTAATTCTTCTTCAGTCTTCCTTGTTCATTTCCAGTATTTGTATGCATATGAGGCAATGGAAAACACCATGGCTTGGGTCAGGTGCAGCTTAGTCCTCAACGTGGTGTCTTTGCTTTTGAATACTTTTCAGAGGTCTTTTGCAGCAGATTTGCCTAATGTAATATGCCATTTAATTTCTTGACCACTGCTTCCATGGGCATTGATTACAGATCAAAGTAAAATGAAATCCTTGATAACTTCAATCTTTCCTCCATTTACCATTATGTTGCTTATTAGTCCAGTTGTGAGGATTTTTTTCTTTATGTTGAGCTGTGATCCATATTGAAGGCTGTAGTCTTTGATCTTTATCAGTAAGTGCTTCATGTACTCTTCATTCTCAGCAAGCAAGGTTGTGTAATCTGCATATTGCAGGATGTTAATCAATCTTCCTCTAATTCTGATGCCCCCTTCTTCTTTATAAAGCCCCGCTTCTCAGAATATTTGCTCAACATACGATTGAATAAGTACGGTGAATGGATACAAGCCTGATACACACCTTTCCTGATTTTAAACCAGGAACTATCCTCTTTTTGTGTTTGATAAATTTCCTCTTGACCTATGTATAGGTTCTGCATGAGAACAATTAAGTGTTCTATAATTCCCATTCCTTGTAATGCTATCCACAATTTTTTATGACCTACACAGTCGAGTGCCTTTGCATAGTCAATAAAACACACAGGTAAACCTCTTTCTGGTTTTCTCTACTTTTGGCGAAGATCCATCTGACATCACCAATGATATCTCTCATTACACGTTGTCTTCTGAATCTGTCTTGAATTTCTGGGCTTTCCCTGTCAATGTACCGTGCAACTGCTTTTGAATGATCTTCAACATAATTTTATTTGCGTGTTATATTGATAATACTGCACGACGATTTCCATATTCTGTTGGATCCCTTTTCTTTGGAATGTGCACAGATACGGATCTCTTTCAATTGGTTGGCCAAGTAGCTGTCTTCCAACTTTCTTGGCATAGATGAGTGAGAGCTTTTAGCATTGCATCCATTTGTTGAAACATCTGAATTGGTAGTCTATCAATTCCTGCAGCCTTTCTTTTTGCCAATGCCTTCTGTGCAGCTTGGATTTTTTCCTTCAGTACCGTTGGTTTTTGGTCATATGGTACCTCCTGAAATGTTTGATGGTCGACCAAGTCTTTTTGGTACAGTGCCTCTGTGTATTCCTTCCATCTTTTGATGTTTCCTGAGTTGTTCAGTATTTTTCCCATAGAATCCGTCAATATTGCAACTCGAGGCTTGAGTTTTTTCTTCAGTTCTTTCAGATTGAGAAATGTCAAGCATATTCTTCCCTTTTAGTTTTCTAACTCCAGGTCTTTGCACATTTCATTATAATACTTTACTTTTTCTTCTCAAATCACCATTTGAAATCTTCTATTCAGCTCTTTTATTTCATTATTTCTTCCATTCAACTTAGCTACACTTCTTTCAAGATCAAGTTTCAGAATCTCTTCTGACATCCCATTCACTTTGGTCTTTTCTTTCCTGTTTTTTAATGACCTTTGCTTTCTTCACACATGATGTCCTTGATGTCATCTCACAGCTTGTCTTCGGTCATTAGTGTTAAATCATCAAATCTATTCTTTAGATGGTCTCTAAGTTCAGGTGAGATGCACTTAAGTTCATACTTTGGCTCTTGTGGACTTTTTAAAAATTTTCTTCAGTTTCAAATTGAACTTGCATAAGAGCAATTGATGGTCTGTTCTGCAGTTGGCCCCTGGTCTTATTCTGACTGAGGATATTGAGCTTCTCCATATTCTATTTCCACAATGTAGTAGAAAGAAAGAGAATGAAAAAGAAAGAGAATATTATAGAATGAGTACAAAGGAATTTTAAGAAAGAACCTATAATAGTGTTAAGAGTGTTGACTTTTATTAAAAAGAATAAAGAAATTGGAAATAATTTTAATGGGATAATTAGGTTATTTCTTTTGCATTGTGAATGCTGGATTGAAAAGCCACAAGATAGAATTCAGAAAAGAAAAATACATAAAAAATTCATTTTACCCTTATAAGTAAGAGAAGATGGCAAACAGGAAGGTAACAATAGATACAGAGAAAAATGAATGAATTAGAAGTTAAAGTCAAGAAATCTTGGTGATTTATGAGAGGTGGAAATAGATTTCTAGGTTTCTTTCATGATAACTGTATGAATGATGTTGCCACTTACTGACATAGGAAATTTCCAGAGGAGAAGATTTGATAGAGTAACATCATAAGCTCAGATTTGAATATGTAAATTTAGTGGAGCTGTGCAATTGGCTGCTGGATATATCAAGTAGAAAACACAAAAGTATACTAGAGAGGACAAATGGTATATAGACTTACTATAAGAAATGTGCAAAAACCTGAGGTTGAAAACCAAAAGGGAAGAACACACTCAGGATTTCTCAAGCTGAAAGAACTGAATAAAAAATTCAAGCTTCGAGTAGCAATTTTGAAGCATTCTATGGACAAAATACTGAATGACACAGAAGCATCAAAAGAATATGAAGGAATGCACAGAGTCACTTCACCGAGAAGATTTGTTCAAAGTTCAGTCATTTCAGGAGGTAACAGATGATCAAGAACCTATGGTATTGAAGGAAAAAGTCCAAGCTACACTGAAGGGAATACCAAAAAACAAGGCTCCAGGAATTGACAGAATACCAGCTGAGATGTTTCAACAAATGGATGCAGCACTGGAGTTGCTCACTCGTCTATGCCAAGAAATTTGGAAGACAGCTACCTGGAAAACTGACTGGAAGATATCCATATCTGTGTCCATTTCGAAGAAAAGTGATCCAACAAAATTTGGAAATTATTGAACAATATCATTAATATTGCATGCAAGTAAAGTTTTGCTGAAGATAATTCAAAAGCAATCAACAGGTAACTTCCAGAAGTTTAAGCCAGATTCAGAAGAGGACTTAGAACCAGAAAAAATGTTGCTGATGTCAGATGAATCTTGGTCAAAAGCAGAGAATACCAGAAGGATATTTACCTGTGTTTTATTGATTATGCAAAGGAATTCGACTGTGTGGGTCACAACAAATTATGTATAGCATTGTGAAGAATGAGAATTGCAGAAAACTTATTTGTCCTCATGAGGAACCTGTATATAAACTAAGAGGCAGTTGTTTGAAAAGAATAAGGGAATACTGCACTGTTTAATATAAGGAAAGATGTGTGTCCGGGTTGTATCCTTTTACATACTTATTCAGTCTGTATGCTATAGACTATACAAAGAAGAATGCAGTATTTGGATTAGAAGAAGACTTATTAACAACATTTAATATGCAGATGACACAATCTTGCTTGCTGAAAGTGGAAAGGACTTGAAGCACTTATTGATAAAGATCAAAGACTACAGCCTTCAGTATGGGTTACACCTCAACATAAAGAAAACAAAAATCCTGAAGCAACATAATGATAACCACAAAAAACTATTGAAGTTGTCAAGAATTTCATTTTACCTTGATCTATGATCAACACCCATGGAAGAAACAGTCAAGAAATCAAACGATGTGTTTGTATTGGGCAAATCTGCTATAAAAGAACTCTTTAAAGTGTTAAAAGGCAAAGATGTCACCTTAAAGATTAAGGTGTACCTGACCCAAGCCATGCTGTTTTGAATTGCCTCATATGCATGTGAAAGCTGAACAATGAATAAGGAAGACCAAAGAAGAATTGATGCCTTTGAATTATGGTGTTGGCAAAGAATATCGAACATACCATGGATGTGCCAGAAGAATGAATAAATCTGTCTAGGAAGAAGTACAACCAAAATGCTCCACAGAAGCCAGGATGGAGAGACTTTGTCAGACGTAAGTTGGACATGTTATCTGGGGGCAGCAGTTCCTGGAGAAGAACATCATATTTGGTAAAGTAGAACATCAGGAAAAGAGAGGAAGACCTTCAGTGAGATTGACTGACATAGTGGCTGCAAGGTTGGGCTCAAGCATAGCAAAAATTGTGAGGATTATGCAGGACCAGGCAGTGATTTGTTCTGTTGTATACAAGGTTGCTATAAGTTGGAAATTACTTGATGGCACCCGACAACAACAATAGTTTTTTTTAGACAAGCAAAAGTATTAAATAGAGTGGGTTTAAATCTTTGTTTCACTATTTATGAACTGTTTCCCTCACCAAATGATTTGATTTCTTCAAGTTTTTTTTTTTTTACCTGTAAAATAGTAATTGTAATAATACCATTTTTGTATTTATCTTTGAGGATTGTCGTGGAAATTAAATATTAGTCACTTATCATAAACCATTTGTAAGTACTCACAAACGTTAGATATTATTGTAATCAATGTCATCATCATTCAATATTCTGGGAAATATAAAGGCTCTAAAGAAGAAGAGTAAATATCTCAAGATTAAATGAGAATCCTCAGCATTAAGGAACCAGATAAAGAGGAGAAACCAGACCAGTAGAATGAAGAATATGAGCAGCCACAGAGGTAGGAGTAAAATCTTGATAAAATTTTGGTACAGATGTGAAGGGGAAAGAGTATTTTTTTTTTTTATATATATTTTATTGTACTTCAGGTGAAAGCTTACAGAGCAAATAGTTTCTCATGAAATAGTAGTACACATGTTGTTCTATGACATTGGTTAACAACCCCACAACGTATTAAGCCTCTAAATTCTCAACCTTTTTTTTTTTTTTGATGAAAATTACAGATGGCCAAAGATACACCGTTTCAAAAATTTCTACATTCACAGTTCAGTGACATTGACTACGCTCTTCCAACTGTGCTGTTATTCTCACTTAAGATGAAGGCTTACAGAACAAAATAGTTTTTCATTTAACAGTTACTACACATGTTGCCCTATGACAATGGTTAACAATCTCACAGCACATCAAGAATATCCTTACTCCACCTTGTGTTCCCTATCACCAGGGGAGTTCCTTGACCCCTTCTGTCTTCTGGACCTTGTCAGTGGACTATTGTACCTCTTTAGTCTCATTTGTTTTATTTTATTTTATTTTATTTTATTTAAACACCATTTCAAAACTTTTTACTTACACATTTAAGTGATATTGACTATGCTCTTCCAATTGTGCTGCCATTCTCGCCCAAGATGAAGGCTTACAGGACAAAACAGCCTCCCATTTAATAGTTACTACAAATGTTGCCCTATAGCAGTGGTCAACAATCTCACAATACATCGACAGTGTCCTTATTCAATTTGTGTTCCTTATCATCAGTTTCCTACTCTCCCTCTGCCTTCTGGCCCTTGTCACCGGACTCCTGTACCTCGTTAGTCCCATTTAGTTTTACTGGGCTGTCCATTCCCAGGCTTAACATCGAACCTCGAAGGTAACTTCACCTCTGAGCTGAAAGGGTGTCTGGGGGCCACACTCCTGAGGTTTCTCTAGTATTCTTTAGGCCAGTAAATCTGATCTTTTTTTTTTTTTTTTTTTTTGGAGTTAAAATTATGCTCTACATCCTTCTCCAGCTCTGCCCAGAACCCTCTGTTGTGATCCTGGTCAGAGGAGTCATTGGTGGTAGCCGGGCACCATCCAGCTGTACTGGACTCAGTCCGGTGGAGGCCTTGGTAGCTGTGGACAATTAGTCGTTTGGACTAATCTTTTCGTTGAATCCTGTTCTCTTCATTCTCCCTTGTTCCCGAAGGGATGAGATCAGTGGAGTATCTTAGATGGCCGCTCATAAGCTTTTAAGACCCCAGACACTACTCACCAAGGTAGAATGTAGAGCATTATCTTTATAAGTAGTGTCATGCCAATTGAGCTAGATGTTCCCAGAGACCATGGTCCCCAGAGCCCTCCGTCCAACAACTCAGTCCCTCGGGGGGTTTGGATGTGTCTATAGGGCCTCCATGACCTTTCCTTGTGCAGGTTGTGTTAGTTCCCCCTGTACTATGTACTATCTCACCTCTCACCCAAGTTACCACTTACCTATTACCTATTTAGTATCCCCCCACCATCCCTGGTAACCAACAAGGATTGTTACATTTTGCATGTGAATTTTTTCATGGGTTTTTACAATAGAGGTCTCATACAATATTTGTCCTTTTGTGATTGACTTATTTCACTCAGCATCATGTCCTCCAGTTTCATCCATGTTATGAGATGCTTCACAGATTCATTGTTGTTCTTTCTTATTGCATAGTACTCCATTGTGTGTATGTACCATAGTTTGTGTATCCATTCATCTGTTGATGGACATCGAGGTTGTTTCCATCGTTTTGCTATTGTGAATAATGCTGCCATGAACATAGGTGTGCATATGTCTATTCGAGTGATGACTCTTATTTCTCTAGGATATATTCCTAGGAGTGGGATTACTGGATCGAATGGTATGTCTATTTCTAGCTTTCTGAGGAAACGCC
Organism: Dugong dugon; assembly: GCA_030035585.1. Lineage (NCBI taxonomy): Eukaryota > Metazoa > Chordata > Mammalia > Sirenia > Dugongidae > Dugong > Dugong dugon. The sequence continues at coordinate 32,907,922 of CM057460.1, read as the reverse complement.
ATATCATTTTCCAAAATGGTTGTATCATTTTGCATTCCCACCAGCAGTGTATAAGAGTTCCCGTCTCCCCACAGCCCCTCCAACATTTGTTATTTCCAGTATTTTTGATTCGTGCCAGTAATGCCGGGGTGAGATGGTATCTCATTGTGGTTTTAATTTGCATTTCTCTAATGGCTAGTGATCGCGAGCATTTCCTCATGTGTCTGTTGGCCATTTGAATGTCTTCCTTGGTGAAGTGTCTGTTCATTTCCTTTGCCCATTTTTTGATAGGATTGGTTGTCTTTTTGTTGTAGAGGTGTTGGATTTTCTTGTAGATTATGGAGATAAGACCTTTGTCTGACTTGTACTGTCCAAAAATTTTTTCCCAGTCTATAGGTTCTCTTTTGACTCTTTTGGTGAAGTCTTTTGAAGAGCATAGATGTTTGATTTTTAGAAGATCCCAATTATCTAGTTTATCTGTTGGGTTTTTTGTGTTGATGTTTATGGTTTGTATCCTGTTCATGCCATGTATTAAGGCCTGAAGTGTTGGTCCTATTTTTTCTTCTATGAATTTTATAGTTTGAGGCTTTATATTCAGGTCTTTGATCCATTTTGAAGTAGTTTTTGTATATGGTGTGAGGTATGGGTCCTGTTTCATTTTTCTACAAATGGATATCCAGTTTTGCCAGCACCATTTGTTAAAAAGATTGTCTTTTCCCCATTTGATGTATTTTGGGCCCTTGTCAAAAATCAGGTGACCGTAGGTGGATGGATTTACATCTGAGTTCTCAATTCTGTTCCATTGGTCAAAGTCTCTGTTGTTGTACCAGTACCAGGCTGTTTTGAGTACTGTAGCTGTATAGTAGGTTCTCAAGTCAGGTAGTGTGAGTCCTCCAACTTTATTCTTCTTCTTCAGTAGTGCTTTACTTATTCGGGGCTTCTTCCCTTTCCATATAAAGTTAATAATTAGTTTTCCCATCTCTTTGAAGAAAGTTGTTGGTATTTGTATCGGGATTGCATTGTATTTGTAGATTGCTTTAGGTAGAATTGCCATTTTCACAATGTTGAGTCTGCCTATCCATGAGCATGGTACGTTTTTCCATTTATGTAGATCCCTTTGGATTTCATGCAGCAGTGTTTTGTAGTTTTCTTTGCATAGGTCTTTTATATTCCTGGTCAGATTTATTCCTAAGTATTTTATCTTTTTAGGGGCTATTGAAAATAGTATTGATTTCCTGATCTACTTTTCATCGTTCTCTTTACTGGTGTATAGGAATCCAACTGATTTTTGAATGTTTATCTTGTATCCTGCTACTCTGCTGAATCTCTCTATTAGTTCCAGTAAATTTCTCGTGGAGTCTTTAGGGTTTTCTATGTATAGTATCATATCATCTGCAAACAGGAAGAGTTTAACTTCTTCATTACCAATTTGGATGCCCTTTATTTCTTTCTCTTGCCTTACTGCTCTAGCTAGAACTTCCAGCACAATGTTAAATAGGAGTGGTGATAAAGGGCATCCTTGTCTTGTTCCTGTTTTCAAGGGGAATGTTTTCAGCCTCTCTCCACTAAGAATGATGTTGGCTGTTGGTTTTGCATAGATGCCCTTTATTATGTTGAGAAATTTCCCTTCTATACCTATTTTATTGAGAGCTTTTATCAGGAATGGGTGTTGGACTTTGTCAAATGCCTTTTCTGCTTCAATTGAGATGATCATGTGATTTTTTTCTTTCCTTTTATTTATGTGGTGGATTACGTTGATGGATTTTCTAATGTAAAACCATCCTTGCATTCCTGGTATGAATCCTACTTGGTCGTGGTGTATTATTTTTTTGATATGATACTGAATTCTATTGGCTAGAATTTTGTTCAGAATTTTTGTATCTATATTCATGAGAGATATTGGTCTGTAATTTTCTTTTTTTGTGATGTCTTTGCCTGGTTTTGGTATCAGCGTTATGCTGGCTTCATAGAATGAATTTGGAAGTGTTGCTTCCTCTTCTATGCTCTGAAATAACTTGAGTAGAACTGGTACGAGCTCTTCTGTAAATGTTTTGTAGAATTCTCCAGTGAAGCCATCTGTCCCAGGGCTTTTTTTGGTTGGGAGTTTTTTTATTACCTTTTCAATCTCTTCTTTTGTTATGGGTCTGTTCAGATTTTCAACATCACTTTGTTGTAGTTTGGGTAGGTACTGTCTGTCTAGAAATTTATCTATTTCCTCTAGGTTTTCCAATTTGTTGGACTATAGTTTTTCATAATATTCTGTTATAATCCTTTTTATTTCAGTTGGGTCTGTTGTAATGTCCCCCATTTCATTTCTTATTTGCATTATTTGTGTCCTCTCCTGTTTTTCTTTTGTCAGTCTGGCCAGTGGTTTGTCGATTTTGTGGATTCTTTCAAAGAACCAACTTTTGGTATTGTTGATTCTTTCTATTGTTTTTCTGTTCTCTATTTCATTTATTTCTGCTTTGATCTTTACTATTTCCTTTCTTTGGGTGGTTGTGGGCTTTCTTTGCTGTTCTCTTTCTATTTGTTTGAGTTGTGTAGTTAATATTTTGCTTTTGTCCCTGTCTTCTTTTTTGATATGTGCATCTATTGCTATAAATTGTTCTATGAGGACTGCCTTTGCTGTGTCCCAAAGGTTTTGGTATGATGTGTTTTCATTTTCATTTGATTCTAGGAATTTTTTAATTCCATCTCTGATTTCTTCTATTACCCATTGATGTGTAAGCAGATTATTATTCAGTTTCCATGTGTTTGATTTTTTTTCCTTGCTCTTTCTAGTGTTAATTTCTACCTTGATGGCATTGTGGTCAGAGAAGATACTGTCAATTATCTCAGCATTTTGGATCTTGTTGAGGATTGCTCTGTGGCCTAAGATGTGGTCTATTCTGGAGAACGTTCCATGTGCATTGGAAAAGAATGTGTACTTTGCAGCGGTTGGATGGATTGTTCTATATATGTCTATGAGGTCCAGTTGGTTGATTGTGTCCTTTAGGTCTTCTGTATCTTTGCTGAGTTTCTTTTTAGTTGTTCTGTCCTTTACTGAGAGTGGTGTGTTGAAGTCTCCTACTATTATTGTGGAACTGTCAATTTCTCTTTCCAGTGCCTTTACAGTTTTTTTTATGTATTTTGGAGCCCTGTCATTGGGTGCATAGATATTTATTATGGTTATGTCTTCATGATGGATCATCCCCTTAATCATTATATAGTATCCTTCTTTGTCTTTTATGGTAGATTTTGTTTTAAAGTCTATTTTATCTGAGATTAGAATTGCCACTCCTGCTCTTTTTTGATAGTTGTTAGCTTGATATATTTTTTTCCAACCATTAATTTTTAATAAATTCACATCTTTGTTTCTAAGGTGTGTCTCTTGTAGACAGCAAATTGATGGATCCTGTTTTCTTATCCATTCTGCCACTCTCCGTCTCTCTATGGGTGCATTGAGTCCATTTACGTTCAGTGTAATTATTGATAGATGTGAGTTTGTTGCAGTCATTTTGTAGTGCTTTTTTTTGTGATGCTAAAGTTTTCTTTGTTCTTCTTACTCTCTTGTGCTGAGTTACTTTTGTTTGTGGATTTTGTGTTCATTTCTTTTGTTTTTGTAGGTTTTGTTTTTGTTGAGACTTTATGTTTTTCGTCTTTATTTTTATGAGTTGGTTTGTTAACTTTTTTTGTGGTTACCATGAATTTTACCCTTATCTTTATAATTTTGAAGCAGTCTACCGTTACTTGGTATCGCCATGCCTTCCTCTCCTTTAGAAGGTTCTATACCTATGCTGTTTGTTCCCTCTTTCATTGTTTTGATGTTGTTGTCATCCTTTGATTGATTTCTCTGATTCCCTGTTGTATATCTTTTGTTTTTGGAAAGTCCTCTGTAGTTCAGTTCCTAGAATGGTATCTGGTTCATGTGAACCTGCGTCCTAGGTCCTAGGTCCTGCCTGAGGGCTGAAGCTGTTTGTCCTCAGATCGAAGAACTCCCTTTAATAATTCTTGTAAGTTTGGTTTGACTTTTGCATATTCCTTTAGTTTCTGTTTATCTGGAAATGACTTAATTTCACCATCAAATCTGAATGAGAGTTTTGCAGGATATATTATTCTTGGCTGACAATTTTTTTCTTTCAAGATTTTATATATGTCATCCCATTGCCTTCTTGCCTGCATGGTTTCTGCTGAATAATCTGAGCTTAGTCTTATTGTTTCTCCTCTGTATGTGACTTCTTGTTTTTCACGAGCTGCTCTCAGGATTCTTTGTTTGTCTTTAGTTTTAGCGAGTGTGAATATGATATGTCTTGGTGATTTTCTTTTGGGGTCTCTTCTATATGGGGTTCGTTGAGCTTCTTGGATGGCCAGCTTTTCATTTTTCATGATATTGGGAAAGTTTTCTGTCAGCAGTTCCTCAATGATCCTCTCTGTGTTTTCTGTTTTCTCCCCCTGTTCTGGTATGCCAATCACTTGTAAGTTTTTGCTTTTAATTGTGTCCCACATAACTCTCAGGGTCTCTTCATTTTTCTTTGTTCTTTTTTCTGAGTTTTCCTGAAATTCAGAGTTGTATCCAAGTGTTTGTCTTCAGTTCCACTGATCCTGTCTTCCATGGTTTCAAATCTACTTCTCAGCCCTTCTATGACACCGTCCATTTCTGAAATCTTGTTGTTTATCTTTTGGATTTCTAATTGTTGTTTTTGTATAATTTCGAGTTGTGAATTTATTTTGGCATTTTGTTCCTGCATCATCTTCCTGAATTCTTCCAATTTTTTGTCTGTATTTTCCATAAATTTGTCTATTTTTTCCTCATGTTTGTCAGCTTTTTGCCTCAGTTCTTGGAAAATTCCGAGTATTAGTGATTTGAGTTCCCTATCAGGTACTTCTAGTGCATTTTCTTCCACAGGAGAGTTATCTGGTGTTTTAATTTGGACGCCTATTGGAGCCATCTTGTCTTGTTTTTGTAAATGTTTTGATATTGTTTGCTGTTTTCGGGACATTCAGTAGATATTTCTCTCATTTATTGATTGTAGATTTTTTTTTTTTTGTTTCGTCCTTGTGGTACAGCTGGGCAGATCTAGCTGAGGAGGAGCCACTGGGACGGGTTGCCTGTGGCACTCACCGCAGCCACCAGGACGGTCGGTAGTCAGTGCTTGGCAGGTTCCAATAGGGCGTGCCTGCACCGCTTGGTGGTGTGATGTCTAGTGCACGGTGCAGGTAGGTAGGGTGCAGCGGGAAGATGGTTATGTGTGAAGCTAAGCTGGATATGGGAGAGAGGAGAGAGGAGGAGGAGCAAAAAGCATACAAACATAAAAGAATGCTAGGGGAGCTTGTCATTGGAATGTACAGATGAGAGACTATGGGATGGAGGAAACCAGAAGGGGGAAGAGAAAGAAAAGGAAGGAATGACCAAATAAAAATCAGAAAAGTTAAAGAACTGCAAAGTTCCCAGGGATCCCACTGATGCAGCTATGAGGTCTGGGGGAGTCGGTCTCAGTTTTCACAGGTCAGCCTGGCCAGAAGGTACATAGGCATACATCGCCTGGTATTCAGGGATCAGAAAGAGAAGGAAGAGATAGAGAGACAAGAAATTAAGCAATGAAGAAAGACAAAAGGGAAAAAGAGGTAAAAGATGACAAAACTAAACAAAAACGGAAGAAAAATAAAATTGAAAAAAAAAAAAAAGGCAACACCAGCAGTCAGTGCCTACAAATGGGACCCAGTGAGCCCCCACTCAGGGGCGCGAATTCCAAGAAGCCAGTAGTCTCGGGGTGAAGAGACCGTGGCCACGGGAAGCAGAGGGGCCATCGAACAAAGGCCCTGGGATCCCACCAGCGTGGTAGCCCAGACCTGGAAACAGCCACAAGCCTGAACGCAGCCCCACAGCTCCGCAGAAGACAGCAAAGACGGCAATCGGAACCAGGAACCCAGGCAAAAGGAGGGGGAGGTGGCAGAAAAAGGTTCGCTAGCTGCCAGCAAATGGCTCCCAGAAAGCCGCCAGCCTGGGCGCGCGTAATCCAAGCACCGGCCCCCCCAGCCCAGGGATTCTGGCCACGGAAAGCAGAGAGGCGAACGAACAAAGGCCCCGGGATCCCACCCGCGCGGGAGCCCAGACCTGGAAACAGCCACACGCCCGAACGCAGCCCTACAGCCCCACAGGAGAGAGCAGAGACGGCACTCGGAACCAGGCACCCAGGCAAAAGGAGGGGGAGGCGGCAGAAAAAGGTTCGCTAGCTGCCAGCAAACGGCTCCCAGAAAGCCGCCAGCCCGGGCGTGCGGAATCCAAGCACCAGCGCCCCCCAGCCCAGGGACCCTGGCCATGGAAAGCAGGGGATCCCCAGCTGAGGTGGAGAGGGGTGGGGGGTGGGAGAGCGCGCACCGCAGTTTACCGGTCGTTCTGTCTCCGACCAGAGGCTCTGCAAGGCTGCTCTCCCATTCGCTGGTCTCTGATATGAGTCCAAGATGGTGGATCCGCGCTGCGTTAGCTGGTAAGGAATCTCTGCCTGAGTCTCTCCTCGCTCTCCGTTCTCTTTTAGTATTCTCACTCCGTTTGGTGTTTGGCTGAGTTCTTTATCTCTTCATTTGGTGTTCTAGGGTTTCAGGATTGTTGATTCTCTGTTAGGCTTAGTTTTTCGGATCTTTGCTGTGGAGGGACGGTGTGGTGCTTCTACCTAGAGCGCCATCTTTCCCCCTCCCTCCGGGGAAAGAGTATTTTAATTTATTTTATTTTCAGGTAATTTTACATGTTATTATTTTATTTAAATCTAAAAATCAAAACAAAATTAAAAATTAATGTTAAAAAGAGATTATTATCATCATTCACATCTTGCAGATAAGAACAGTGAAGTCCCAAAAAAGGCTACATAACTTTCCCAAAGTTACAGGGTCAATAAGTGGTAGAATAAGCCTTCACACTCAGGAAGTCTAATTTCAGAACCTTTACATTAGATACCTCAGCCACTCCAAAAGGCAGAATACTTTCAACATTCTTGAGTCATTTACTGGTTCCCAGGTGAGAAGTAAGAGGAAGTTAAAAGTCAGCTCTCAGATACCTAGAACATTTTTTTACTAATAATTTTAGACTAATTGAAGTTTTCCTAAAGATTTATAAGCCATTCATAAAAAACTAATTTGCCTAAGAAGTTTAAAGAAAAAATAAGTGAATGCCTTCAAGTATATTAGCACTTCTTTCATGAATTGTTATCATTTATTAGTTTTAGAGAAGTCCTTCTCATCATTTAAAAGCTAATAATGCCCAGTGATACATGTGGATGTATTTTATTTCACAAAAAATATAAATATTATACTTGCATTTTTTATGTTCTTTTTAATCAATCTTTTCAATTAATAACATATGAATGAAAGAACAGAGGCTATTTTTCTAACAATATATTAAATGTGTTCTTGCCTGATATACATATTGGACTTCAAATTATGAATTTTCAATTTAATTTTTCTGTTGTGTACAATACTCTATGTATATTCATCTCTCACAGTAATAATTGAAAAGATATAGAATAAAAATGTCAAAAATGATATCTGTATTATACCGCAAAATTTTCTGTTCTGCAGCAGTGTTACATATCATGACTATTGGAACTATACCCCCCAGGATAATTTCAATAAACCTTATAATGTACAATCATCTAACTTTAAAAAGGTTGCCTTCATAAATAAGTGTAATATGTATATTTATGTGCATGATATATCTTAATAGAACTCTTTATCTATAGAAGAGGCTTTTTAAAAATTATTGTTTCAGAGATGCGGAATCAAGGTGGTGGAGTAGTCAGAGGCTTCCAGCTGTCCCTCTTACACAAAGACCAGAAAAAACAGGTGAATTTATTGTATATGACAAGCTAGGAGCCCTGAATATAAAAGGCAAAATTGAAGAATTGGACTGAGTAGCAGGGGAAGGGAGAGAGGGTTTGGAAGCAGACAGGAGTTGACATACCTGACCTGGCTGGAGCTGGCACCCTTCAGGCCAGACCAGCTGACATGTGTGGTGAGACAAGCAGTGACTCTCAGGAGGCATTTTCCACATCAGGTGGGACTGAGTGTCAGAGAGTCTATTTGGGCCTCCAGAACCCATGAAAAGTGGCACTCAATAGGCAAAAGATAAATACATGCATCTGACCTACCATGCTGATCAAAAAACAGCCCCTTTGGGAAAAACCTCTCTCCCATTTACCTGCCCCCTCCCTCCTCTGCACCATCCCGAGCTGACTTCAGCAATTGCCAAGTCCCCTGGGTCAGAAGTAGGACACATCTTGAGCCTTGAGCCATTCTCCCAGCTTTGGAGAGGGAACAAATTAACAAACAGGAATAAATAATCTGCCAGCTCTTCTAAACCGGGTACTTGCAGTAGGCACAGTTCCTTTGCCAAGGCACAGGCATAAGGGGTCCACGGACTTTGAATGCCTTTCACCCTTTCATAGACCTGTGTGGGCCCATTTCAACAGTGTAGGCCCTCATTAGCATAGTAAAACAGGGTATATGCCTGCAGCCTAACTTTAACTGTATCAGCTATATGGTGAAGTGGCAGATATGTGACATTTGACAGCACTCTGCCAATTAAAAAAGGTCCTCACCTACCCACATCAGGGGCTTGAGGACTGGTGGCTCCATCCATGCCACCTAGCCACCCACAACAAGGGTCCAAGAATAAGTGGTGCCTCCCAGTCCTGACAGCCAACAGCACTGGGTACCCATAGTCTAACTGCAAAACCCACCCACCTACGTGCTCTAGGGAACAGGGACACACTTTCCTCCCAGATACTCAGGGGCAGCCATCAACCTTCTGCCTTGCTCAGCGCATGACCCCCTACTGCAGCCAGACACCTCTGCGTACACCAATCACCCTTGCCTGTCTAGGACTGTAGGTGAGACCCTGGAACACACACTTGATGTCAGACTACCTGGACACCTGAGCTGAATCCACACAAGAAAAGTAAATACACTCCTGGGCTCACATACCTAGTAACAGATCTAACCACCTGATGACAGGACGTTAGAGCTTCAAAGCTACCAATAATCAAACTAGCTCACACAAGCAGCTTATTTGGACATATCAGAATAAAACAAGAAGGACAGAGTAAGCAAACATAAAATAAATAAATATAAATTATTGATGGTTTGGAAACAACACTCAATATCAAATCACATACAGAGGAGGACCATGATGACTTCAGCAATCTCCCAAAGCAAAGAATCAAGAAACTTTCCTGAGGAAGAGAAATTCTTGGAATTACTGGAGGGAGAATACAAAAGATGAATACACAGAACTCTTCACGAAATGAGGAAGGAGATCAAGCAAAATGCAGAAGAAACCAAGGAACACACAGACAAAGCAATAGAGGAACTTAAGAAGATTGGAGAAGAGCATAATGACAAATTTAACAGGCTGCAATAATCCATACAGACAGTAAACAGAAATCCAGAAGATTAACAATAAAATTTCAGAATTAGACAGCTCAATAGAAAGTCACAGGAGCAGAATTGAGGCAATGTAAGTCAGAATTAGTGAGATGGAAGATAAAGCACTTGACACCAAATTATTTGAGGAAAAATCAGATAAAAGGATTTTAAAAAATGAAAAAGCCCTAGGAATTATGTGGGATTCTATCAATAGGAATAACTTACAAGTAATTGAAGTTCCGGAACAGGAGGAGAAAACAGAAAATACAGAGAGGATTGTTGAAGATTTGTTGGCAGAAAACTTCCCTGATATAGTGAAAGATGAGAAGATAGCTAACTAAGATACTCATCAAACCCCACATAAGGTAGATCCCAAAAGAAAGTTACTAAGACATATTATAATAAACTTGCCAAAACTAAAGAGAAAATTTTAAGACTGGCTAGGGATAAAAAAAAAAAAAAAAAAAAAATCATCTACAAGGGAGAGTCAATAAGACCAAGCACAGACTACTCAGCAGAAACCATGCAGGCAAGAAGGTAATGGGATGACATATATAAAGCCTTGAAGAAAAAAATTATCAGTCAAGAATTACATATTCAGCAAAACGGTCTCTCAAATACGATGGTGAATTGAGGGCATTTCCAGATAAACAGAAGTTTAGGGAATTTGCAAAAACCAAACCAAAAGTACAAGAAATACTAAAGGGAGTCCTCCAGTTAGAAAATCAATAACATCAGAAAACGATCCAAGACTAGAACACAGGACAGAGGAACAAAATATCAACCCAGATAGGGAAGTCACAAAAATAAATCAAAACCAAAACACTGAAAATAGGGAAAAAGAGATGTCAATATGTAAAAAATGACAACATTAAAACAAAAATGAAGGAATAAAAAATGAACTACAGCACACACTACAGGGGAGGTCAGCACAAGTGGACTAAACCAAAGCTAAGAAGTTTCCTGAATACAATCAAATACTTTGAGAGACAGAGTAGCAGGGGTAGGGGTCTGGGAACTATGCTTTCAGGGAGCGTCTAGGTCAATTGGCATAAGAAAGCTTATTAAGAAAATGTTCTGCATCCTACTTTGGTGAGTGACATCTGGGGTCTTAAAAGCTTGCAAGCAGCCTTCTAAGATGCATCAATTGGTCCCAGTCACCTGGAGTAAAGGAGAATGAAGAACACCAAAGACACAAGGAAAGTATTAGCCCAAGAGACAGAAACGGCCACATAAACCAGAGACATCAGCCTGAGAGCAGAAGAACTAGATGGAGCCTGGCTAGCACCAATGACCACCCTGACAAGGAAAACAACAGAGATTCCCAGATAGAGCAAGAGAAAGGTGGGGTGCAGAACTCAAATTCTAGTAAGAAGATCATACTTAATGGTCTGACTGAGACTGGAGGAACTCCAGAAAACATGGCCCCTGGATTCTCTATCAGCCAAGAATTAAAACAGTTTCCAAGGCCAACTCTTCAGACAGGGATTGGACTGGACTGTGGCAGATGAAGTGATACTTATGAGGAGTGTGCCTCTTAGCTCAAGTAGATACAGGACACTAAATGGGCATCTTCTGTCCAGAAGTGAGATGGAAAGGGAGAGAGGGTTAGGAGATGGGTGAATGGACATGGGGAATCAGGGGTGGAAAGGAGGAGTGTCCTGTCACATTATGGGGAGAGCAATTAGGGTCACATAACAATATATGTATACATTTTTGTATGGGAAAAAATATAAAAAAATGTAGTCATATATCTTTCATATGGAGAGGAAGTCAAGGTTATATAAAGAAAAAAAAGTTTGGTGTAAACTTAGAAAAATAGGGGTAAAGATTAAGATAACTACAAGGAAACTAACAATCCTACAAGTCAAAAAAAAAAAAAATTAAAAAAAAAAAAACAAGAAAAACACACTCAGCAAATACAAAATCAACAAAAATGGAAAATATGAAAAGAAAATACATAAAGAAAAACGACTCAGCATGGAAAATTAAGTGGAACAAAGAAACTGAACAAGACACTAAAAAAGACATCAAAACGATGCACTAAACGCATACCTATTCAATAATTATGTTGAATGTAAATGGATTTAATGCACCAATAAACAGACAGAGAGTGGCAGAATGGATAAAAAAACACTATCTGTCTATATACTATCTACAAGAGACTTAAAGACGCAAACAAACTAAAACTCAAAGGATGGAAAAAAATAAATCAAGTAAACGATACTCTGAAAAGAGCAGGAGTAGCAGTATTAATATCTGACATAATAGACTTTAAAGTAAAATCCACCACAAAGGATAAGGAAGGACATTATATAATGATTAAAGGGTCAATACGCCAGGAGGACATAACCATAATAAATACTTACACACCCGAAGACAGGGCTCCAAAGTACAGAAAACAAACACTAACGCCATTGAAAAGACAGATAGACAGCTTCAAAATAATAGTAGGAGACTTCACCACACCACCATCGGTGAAGGACAGAACATCCAGAAAGAAGATCAGTAAAAACACAGAAGATCTAAATACCACAATCAATCAATTTGATCTCATTGACATATACAGAACACTCCACCCAACAGAAGCCAAATATACTTTCTTTTCCAATGCACATGGCACATTCTCCAGAATAGACCACATATTAGGCCAAAAAGTAAGTCTTAACAGAATCCAAAGCATCGAAATATAACAAAGCATCTTTTCTGACCATAGCCATAAAGTAGAAATCAGTAACAGAAAAAGTAAGGAAAAAAATCAAACACATGGAAACTGAACAACACCTTGCTCAAAAACTATTGGAGTATAAAAGAAATTAAGGATGGAATAAAGAAACTCAGAATCAAATGAGAATGAAAACACATCCTACCAGAAGGGGGACACAGCAAAAGCAGTGCTCAGAGGTCAATTTACAGCAATTAACGCACACATCCAAAAAGAAGAAAGGGCCAAAATCAAAACATTAACCTTATAAGTTGAACAAGTAGAAAGCAAGCAGCAAAAGAAGTCTCAGGTGCCAGAAGAAAAGAAATAGTAAGAATTAGGGCAGAATTAAATGAAATAGAGAATAGAAAAACAATAGAGTTAACAAGACCAAAAGCTGGATCTTTGAATAAATCAACAAAATTGATAAACTGTTTGCCAAACAGACAAAAGAAAAACACAAGAAGAATCAAATAACTGGAATAAGAAATGAAATGGGTGATATCACAACAAACTCAACTGAAACTAAAAGAATCATAACAGAATACTATGAAAAATTGTACTCTAACAAGTTTGAAAACCTAGAGGAAATGGACAAATTTCCAGAAACTCACTACCTACCTAAACTAACACAAACAGAGGTAGAAGAACTAAATAAACCCAAAGCAAAAGAAGAGTTGAAAAGGCAGTTAAAAAACTAACAAAAAAAAAAAAAAAAAAAAAAAGCTCTGGTTCTTACAGTTTCACTGGAAAAATTCTACCAAACTTTCAGAGAAGAGTTAATGCCACTACTAGTAAAGGTATTTCAGAGCATAGAAAAGGATGGAATACTCTAAACTCTTTCTATGAAGCCAGCATAACCCTGATACCAAAACCAGGTAAAAAACACCACAGAAAAAGAAAGTTGCAGACCAATATCCTTCATGAACATAGATGCAAAAATCCTCAACAAAATTGTAACCAATAGAATTCAACAACATATCAAAAAAATAATTCACGATGACTTAGTGGGATTCATGCCAGGTATGCAAGGATGGTTCAGCATTAGATAAACAATAAATATAATGCACCACATAAATAAAACAAAAGACAAGAACCACATGATCTTATCCATCGATGCAGAAAAGGCATTCGACAAAGTCCAACACCCATTCATGATAAAAACTCTCAGTAAAATAGGAATAGAAGGGAAATTCCTCAATATAATTAAGGACATTTATTCAAAACCAACAGCCAACATCATCCTTGATGGAGAGACTTTGAAAGCATTCCCCCTGAGAAGGGGAACCAGACAAGGATGCCCTCTATCGCCACTATTATTCAACATTGTGAAGAGGTCCTAGCCAGAGCAATTAGCTTATAAAAAGAAATAAAGGGCATTCAAAGAGGTAGGGAAGACGTCGAAGTATCTCTATTTGAAGATGATATGATCTTATACACAGAAAACCCCAAAGAATCCACAAGAAAACTACTGGAACTAATAGAAGATTTCAGCCAAGTTTCAGGATACAAGATAAACATACAAAAATCAGTTGGCTTCCTCTACACTAACAAAGAGAACCTCGAAGAGGAAATCACCAAATCAATACCCTTTACAATAGCCCCCAAGAAGATAAAACACTTAGGAATAAATCTAACCAGAGATGTAAGAGATCTATATAGAGAAAACTACAAGACACTACTGCAAGAAACTAAAAGAGACCTGCGTAAGTGGAAAAACATACCTTGCTCATGGCTAGGTAGACTCAGCATAGTGAAAATGTCAGTTCTACCCAAAGCAATCTACAGATACAATGCAATCCCCATCCAAATTCCACAAGTATTTTTTAATGAGGTGTAGAAACAAATCACCAACTTCATGTGGAAAGGGAAAAGTCCCTGAATAAATAAAGCATTACTCAAGAAGAAGAACAAAGTGGGAGGCCTTACACTACCTGATTTTAGGACCTGTTATACTGCCATGGTAGTCAAAACAGCCTGGTATTGGTACAACAACAGATACATAGACCAACGGAACAGAGTTGAAAATCCAGATGTAAGCTCATCCACCGATGAGCAGTCAATATTTGGCAAAGGCCCAAAGTCCGTTAATTGGGGAAAAGACAGTCCCTTTAACAAATGGTGCTGGCATAATTGGATATCCATCTGCAAAAAACTGAAACAAGACCCATACCTCACACCATGTACAAAAGCTAACTCAAAATGGATAAAAGACTTAAATATAAAATGGAAAAGGATAAAAATCATGAAAAAAAATAGGGACAATGCTAAGAGCTGTAATACATGGCATAAACACAATACCAACCATAAGTAACAGTGTACAAGCACCAGAAGAGAGACTAGATAAATGGGAGCTCCTAAAAATCAAATGCTTATGCTCATCAAAACAGTGCATAAGAGTTCTAATCTTCCCACAGTCTCTCCAGCATTTGTTTTCTGTTTTGTTTTGTTTTTTTTTATTTGTGCCAGTTATGCCTGGGTGAGATGGTAAGAGGAGAGAATATTTTAAAAGAGTGTTCAACTCTCAGGAAAATCTCAGAGTTCAGTAAAGATGTAGGGTGGAGTGATATTGTATTTAACAATAAGGACATTTTGAATATATTTTCAAAGCAAATTAATTGGAGTATAGAGACCAAATTTCTATGGTTTTTCTGTGATGTCTTTGGAAGGCAGCTATATATGGGTAATGGAAGACTAACAACAACACAAAAAAAAAAAAAAAAAAAAAAAACCCGTTGCTTTTGAGTCAATTCTAAGTCATTGTGACCCTATAGGACAGAGTGGAACTGTCCCATATTGTTTCCAAGGCTGCAAATCTTTATGGAAGCAGATTGCCTCATCTTTCTCCCATGGAGCGCCTGGAGGGTTTGAACCACAGACAGTTTGGTTAAGAGCTGAGCATTTAACCACTGAAAAATCAGGGCTACAACCAAAACATTTGCTCATTACAGATCAATGATTTCAGAGGGTGCCTTTCTTTAGAAATGAATAAAATTGCAAGAAAAAGAAAAGGAACTGACAGTTTGGCACATGATGGAGGAAAAACGATGTCGAATATGATGGAATTAATCTTGCTTTTTTTTTTTTTTGGCAACTTCTAAAATATATTTACTTTTCTTTTCCTTTCTCTTTCTTTTCATTTCTTAATTCTAGCAGAACATCTTCATTGTCTTCTGTTGTCTCATTATTTCTCATGGGAATCTTTGAATTTCCTATCAGATTTCCATTTTCAAACAAAAACTATTTTCTTTAATCTGTTACATAGCATAGAAAAATGGTTAAATATTAGATTGTTCTAACTTACAGTTCAATATTTTTGGTGTGCATTTTTTTTTTTTTCCGTATCTTTTCTGGTATGATCTTTCTTCTTTCCTTTTTGGGGATTTTTAAATTGTTACCTTTTGCAAGTTTTTGTATACATGTCTCACAATAGTTGTCAGAGTGCCCTCCTTTCAAGGATAGCTATTTGCTTAACATTTGTGTATGGAACTGCTGAGAGAATCAGGGGGGGAAACAGGAATCATGCACTTAGGTATGTGTTCACACAATACTTTCATACCATCTCAGCACTGGAAGTGCATCTCTGATCCATATATCTTTCCTGTTCTTTGTTTTGCACTAAAGTGATATATTTTTAAATATTTGGTTTTCATGTTAGTTCATTGATAATGTCCTTTTGTGTGTGTGTGTGTGTGTGTGTGTGTGTGTGTTTGGGAGGTAATAGAAATTGATGAGACAATTTGGTCGTTTGAGATAAATACTAAATGGCCTTTATTTTCTTCATTAATGCAAATAACTTTGTTGAAGGCAACTGGACATTACGAAGAATTTTATACAAGAAGGTAACAAAAGGTTTGAATTTTAAAATGAGCTTTCTTGTATCAGAATGAATGAATTTCTAGCAATTAAGTGATAGACTGTTCAGTATTGATAGGGGGATGAAGGTCTGGCTTTCTCCATCAGACAAATGAAGGAGAACCAAAGGAATTTCAATTCAAAGTGAGAGAAGTCTAGAATGAATGGGTGGTGAAGGAATTAGATGATGAATATCCATTTTGGTTCTGGGACCACCATGGACTATATCTTGTTTGCTAATCCTTTTTTAGACTTTTTAGAAGATTAAAATTGGCCATCAGTTTGAAGGATAAGGTGTATCTCCTATTTCTTTAGGAAGGAATAAGGGCCTCTTCTAATAGCAGTTTTGTATAGCATAAGAAGATATACATGTAATTTAATTGGCATAAATTATTAAAGATTCAGTTAATACAACACCCAAGAGTCCTTTAGGTCTCTTTCTTTTCCCTTGCTTTCAGGATGGAGATAATTGTAAAGCCTTGGCTCCATTGACTGTTGTCTCATCTCTTAACAAGACTACCTCAGGCTAGCTGTGGAGCCAGGGTAGACTATCAGGCATGACCACCATTGTTCCTAGGCACAAGCTGCGGCAGCCCCAGCATCCTGGTCCAACTGGGCTTGACTTTGGTTGAACCAGAGTCTCTTGCATCCCTAGCGGTTTCCTAGAAGCTTAGAATAACACTATTTGGAAGTTTAACTGAATCTGTACCTCACAGAGCAGATTTTACTAAGGAAATGATATGGAAACAACTAGCAGAGAACTATCTTTTCTTTTCTTCCTTCAGGGCATCAATCTGAGATACAGTGGTGCTGTGCAGTCTCATGGGGATGTCCAATGAGTGAGCAATCATATCTGTTTTTACTGAAATTATGTTTAGTTGAGAATGCATGACATTTAATTTGTTTTTCCTTTTGCTGTCGATTTTTCTCATATTGACTTCCACCTCTCCAATAAAGGTTTGGCATGCAAGATTTGCCTCAGGCTCTGCTTTTTAGGAAACCAGCACTAAAAGACAAGGTTTATGGGACAGGAAGATAAAACTAAATCGGGGAGAGGGTAGATGATCACTGACACACTTTAAAAAGCTATGACTGTATGAGGTACAGAAATTATGCCTTTAGTTACTAATACTTACACACTAACTCTCACAATATTATCATAACTTTAGGCAGTACCCAACAAAGCAGAACCACAACTCCTCACTACAGGAAAGGTTTTTACAATTACGTTTTCCAAAGACACTTTGTTTTCCACTGTGAACAGATGCAACAAATTAATGTTTCCCCTTTCAGAACTATAAAAATATTGCTAATAACCTGTCAGTTGTGACCTTTAAAATGATATTGGCCTTTTAATCTCATAATGGGGAAAATGTAATAAAGTGTGGCTGCACATAAACTGTATTTGAAAGGTCCCCACAAGAGTGAATACAGCAAGAATCAGGAGCAGAAAAATGCTGCGTTGTTCAGTGTGGTCACATACAGGGGGTATAAGACTGTTTATGGGCCAGTTAATTATTTTTCACATCCAGAAAAGCAACGTGTGTGTGAGCATCCTGCTCTTCTAGACTGCATAATTAGGTTTTTACACCATGTTCAGCAACATCTAACTCAATTTATGCTAAAATTACAATGGCTTTGAAAAGAAAGATAGTGTGATAATGAACAATATATGAACCAGTGAAAAGTTCATGCCTATTTCAAGAGAACCTTTTATACCTTTGGCATTTATGTACCAATGCTAACGAAAGAGGCTCTTTTCTGCTAAATTAGAGAAGATGTATATTAGAGACTCTTTATTATTAATGCTTTAGCAGAGGATTAGCTCTGCTTCTAGAGAATGCTTACAATCCCAATTTGATACTTATAAAATTTCCACTAGTCTCCAGACTTGTTTTCCTCTTGTTCTTTGACAACAAGGATAGAGGCTTCAAAGCCACCTGTATAAGGTACTGAACCTCCTATATGTGACGCCAGGTCTAGGAATCTGCATTGTTGAACAAGGGATCAGTTACTTCTGGAAGGTAGAGAAATTGCATGGCATTGTGGAACATACTTATGCTCTCTTGCTTCCTGTCCTGTAGAGTTAAACCTCAGAATCAAAGCCATGTTCCTATTTACATGCCAGTCTGTAACCTAACTGACGTTTTTTGTGTATCTTTTTAACCAATGAATCAGGGGATTTTTAAGACATGACCTTAGAAAATTGAGATAAAAGATGTGTTGCCCTCAGCCCTTTCTGGATGGAAAGGAAGGTAGGAGAAATTCAATTTTAACTCAAGGCAATGTTAAAGTATGATAAGGAAATAGGTGTGTCAAACCACTTTTGATGTTAACAAGTAATAAGTATAACTAGAATTAATGTGATGTGGTGACAATTAACTTCTTTACTCCTTATAAAAATGACAAAGTGTAATTTAGGCCAACTCTCTCCTAAACATAATATGCCATTACATACAATTAGCACTCTTTGCTGTCTCTTGCCTCTAATCTTGGGACTTTTTGTGACATGGACATTTGCTAGTTACAGGCTGCTAAACCTGGCTTATAGACCAGCTGCTAACAGAAAAGAGGAGTCAACAGGCACGATCATCTTTAATCTGAAACATGACTAACAAGAACGATTTATGTATTTGATAATTTAAATTAAAACTCTCAATATGTTTTGTAATAGAAATACATCAGGTAAATTGCAAAGAAAAATGAATAGAAGACAGTAACAGCCAACAAGTGGAAAACATTTCCTTGAGGTCAGAAGTACCATTACATAAAAAAAAAAAAGAAAAAGAAAATAATGGAAACAATATTGGAAAATTACCTAGAATAAAACTTGAAACAATATCTATGCCTATGTAATGTAATGAATTGCTTAATAGGACCCTTCTAGCCACAAAGTGATTGAGTGGGACTATGCAAATAAGATATATGGAACCCTAATAAAGGGCTTGGTCAGTTTTGCCATCCCTCTAGGCTTAAAATGAGCCGTCCCAAAGGCTAAAGGAGAGGATCTCACCACCACCAAGAAATAAAAGCCATGAGTGGTGTGGTCCTTTGGACCTAGGATCCATGTGCTGAGAAGTTCCTGGAATCAGGAGATACAGAAGATGATAAGAAACAGTGGCAGAGAAATGGCAGCAACAGAACCAGGAGACAAGAAGGGAGCAAGAAAGCTGAGCACCTTTGGGCAGGAGGCTTGCTGGTGGAGTATGGTGCCTTAGGTCACTTATTGGGAGAGGTAAAAGCTTTGTAACACTTGCCAGAGCAGGACAAAGGCCAATGGGCCAGTGAGAGACATGCCAGTAGGCAAGTCTGAGAAGAGGCTGTCCTGATGGAAGAACTGTATCCTGAACGTCCCTGAACCTGAAATGTTATCTGTTACTGCCCTAATAAACCCCCTAATTTTGAGTATTGTCTGTGAGTTCTGTGTGGCCCTTGCGATGAATTATTGAACTCAGCAGAGAAGTAGAGAATGCTCTGGGAAGGACGATTGGTATCAGAATTGGTAAAGATGGTGGAGAGAGAAGGCATATCTGACCTCTGCCTCATAGGAATCGGCATTGGGCTATTGATTTTCATTCTCCTTCCCTCCTGTGAAGTTAAAGGAATTCAGACACAGTCCCCAAATCACTTTTACAATGTAGTACTTCTGACCTTAATGAGCATAAGTAGCAGCCAGCACATACCATCCATTTATCAATAATTGAAAAATTTGAAATGCCAGGCAGTACCAAGTTAGCAAAAATATTATACTACATTTAAATTTCTTGTAGTATTCAAAAGAAGTGGTATATTTTTTACTATTAAAAAATCCATTTATCCATGCTTCCACTAAATACATGGTCAGCAATATTTAAAGATTATGAGTTTCAATCAGAATTATTAAACTGTTGTGATAGGACCAGGTTTAACTGATAGTGTGAAATCCAGGAAGTCCAATGCCTGACATAATTCTTGCCTACTTCCACTGTGTTGCTGATAACTGGAATTGCAATATTCTTCTTAACGGTGTCTTTCCATCTAGATATGCCTTTAAGGGAACAATGCTGTCTTCTGCTGGTATGAACTTTTATTTTGTTTCATTTGGTACAATTGTATCTCTCTTTGATTGTCTTAAAAGTATTTTTGATGCTACATTTTCAAAAGTTTGTGCATGTATGTCCTCAGTTTTTCCCAGGCTTCTAAGGAAAGAAAACTATTCCTTGAATCATCATCTGGACGAACACCCAGAAGTGTATCCTTTGACAGACGGCAACATTTTTATATCCATGACCATAGATTGATTTTATATGTTTGTTATTGGATAAGTACAATGATAATTATACAAAGGAATGAGGACTATTTATTAAATGGACTTTTAAAAAATCTGCCATTCATAAAATGATCTGTAGATTTAATGCAATTCCAATAAAAAATGCAGGAGACATCTTGAATTATTTTCATTGAAATTGAAAAGATATCTTAAATATTTTGTGGAAATGTTGAAGACCTAAAAGAATGAAAATTATGTTGAAAAAGAAGAATAAAGTTGCAGGACTTACATTATCTGATGTCAAGACTTACTATATACCTATATTACTCAGGTCAGTATTATCTTGGCCTACATACAGATATATGGACCAATGTGTAAGAATAGAAGATCAAGAAATAGATACACACGTATATGGTTATTTGATTTTGAACCAAGGTGCCAAGGTAATAGAGTAGTAAAGGATTTTTTTAAAAAACAATTGTGTTGGAACAAGTGAAATACCTATGTATGTATCTATCTGGAAGCCCTGGTGGCATAGTGGTTAAGAGCTATGGCTTCTAACCAAAAGGTCGGCAGTTCAAATCTACCAGGCCTTCCTTGGAAAATCTATAGGGCAGTTCTACTCTGTCCTATAGAGTCTCAATGAGTCAGAATCAACTGGACAGAAAAAGGTTTATCAATCTATCTATCTATAAGCCCTGGTGGTGTAGTAATTAAAGCACTAGGCTACTATCCAAAAGGTAGGTGGTTTGAAGCCACCAGCCACTCTATGAGAGAAAGTTGTGGTGGTTTCCTTCCGTAAAGATTTACAGCCTTAGAAACCCTATGGGGCAGTTATACCGTGTCCTACAGGGTTGCTATGAGTTGGAATCAACTCAATGACAGTGGGTTTGATATTTGGTATATACATGTGTGTGTGTGTGTGTGTGTGTGTGTGTGTGTGTAATAACCTAAATCCTTGTTTACACCAAAAAAAAAAAAAAAATTAACTTAGAAACTCAGAATGGACAATAAACCTAAAAAGTAAAAACTAATTTATTCACCTTCTAGAAGAAATAATAAGAGGAAATTATTGCAAATCTGTAATAGGCAATGATTTATTAACTAGGACAAAAAAAGCACAAAATCTAAAAAATGTTTGATAAATTGACTTTATTAAAATTCAAAACTCTGCTCTTAAAAAAAAGGAAAAAAAAAACTGTTAAGCATATATTAAGACTAGCCACAGACTAAAATATTTGCATTCTACACACTTGACAAATGACTTATATCATGATATATGAATAACCATTATAATTCAACGATAAGACAAACCATTTAATGTAAAAAATGTGGAGACATTATGGCAGACACCTCAAGAAGGAATATATAGGAATAAGCAGTTAGCAAAAAAAAAAGTTTCAACACTATTAGTTATGGGTTTAATAAAATATAAATCACAATATAAAAATACGATATATCCTTAGAATTAATACAACTTTCATTTACCGACAATACAAAATGTTTGCAGGGATGTGAAACAAATGCATCACTCATGAAGTGCTGGGAAGTGAGTAAAATGGTAAAGCCATTTTGAAAAATAAGTTGGCATTTTCTAATACACATATACGTGCCTATCATATGACCTAATAACTCCACTTTCAATATTTCAAAAGAATTTAAAAGATATGCCTCTACAGCAAAAACTGTAAAATATCTAGAAGAATACATAGATGAATATCATTTTGAACTTTGGTATACAGAAAATTCTAAGAAAGCACACAAAATACTTGATTCTCAAAATAAAATAATGATAAATTAGATTTCATCAAAATTTTTAAAAAGTCTGCCCTTCAAAAACCCAGTAAGAAAATGAAAGTCAAAGCACAGAGGATGGGAGAAAGGAAATGAGGGAAACAGAGAGAGAGAGAGAGAATAAAGAACACTTACAAGTTAATAATAATTAAAAAAAACCAATCAAAATTATCCAAATTTTTTAACATAAAATTCACAAGAAAGTGATATATGAATGAACAATGAACTCCTAAAAAGATTCTTAACCTCATTAACCCTTATGGAAACACAAATAAAATCAGAATGTTACAATATGGTAACACTAGCCATCTACTCAAATTGCTTAAATTAAAAGCTTTACCAAACCAAGTGTTGGTGAAGATGTAAAGCTACTGGATCTCTCATACCTTGCTGGTGGAAATGCAAAGGTTGCAACCACTTTGGGAAAAAGTTTGTCTTATAAAATTGAACATATTTACGTGCTTAGGTATTTCTTCAAGAGAAATAAAAGCATATTTCCACCCAAAACTTAAATATATAGCAGTTTTCTTCACAACACCCCAAAACTGGAAACAACTCAAATGTCAATAAACATTTTCATGGATGAACTCACTATGATATATCTATACAATCAAATAATACTCAGCAGGGAAAAGGAATAAACCTGATGAAACTATATGGTTGAATCTCAAAACACATTATTCTGAGAGAAGGAAGTCAGAAAGTCAGTCACATAAGAACACACACTGCACAACTCCATTTTTATGACACTTCAGGAAAGAGAAACCAAACTATAGTGAAAGTAAGTGGGTCAGATAAATAAGTAACTCTCTATGTCTGAGTGTGGGAAGTGGGGCCTGACGGGACAGGGGCACAAGTAAACCTTGTAGTGTGGTATAAATATGCTACACTTGATTGTGGTTGTAGTCTCACGCTTCTATATAGTAGTTTATACTCATAGAACTGTATGCTAATAATATACATTTTCTTGTTTGTAAATTATAGCTCAATAAAGTTAATTTTAAAATGGGGTTTATTTTGCATGTGTATTTTTTAATTTTTTAACAATTCATTTTCACTATACTTTATAAAAACTAAAGCCCACAATTTTGTCATTGTTAGGTGCCATCAAGTTGATTTAGACACAAAGTAAAGTCTAAAACATTTTTGACTTAGAACTTCCCCATATGGTTTTCTAGGATGTAATCTTTATGGAAGCAGATTACCAAATCTTTGTCCTGTGGATGCACTAAGTAGGTTTGAACCACCAGTCCTTTGATTAGCAGCCAAACGCTTAACAGTTGCATCACCAGCGCTCCCTAAAGTCCACCAATAAGAGGAGGGAAAAGAAAGCTGACACTTCATCACAGATAGCTTTAGAAGCACTGAATTGTAGGGTTTTATAAGTTTTCTAATATAGCAATATATCCCCCACACATCTGTCAGTTCTTCGCACTGTAGGGGCTTGCATGTTGCTGTGATACTGGAAGCTATGCTACCAGTATTCAAATACCAGCAGGGTCACACATGGCGGACAGGTTACAGCTGAGCTTCCAGATTAAGACAGACTAGGAAGAAGGACCTGGTGGTCTACTTTTGAAAAGAAGTAGCCAGTGAAAACCGTATGAATAGCAGTGGAACATTGTCAGATATAGTGCCATAAGATGAGCTTCTCAGGTTGGAAGGCACTCACAAGACAACTGGGGAAGAGCTGCTTCCTCAAAGTAGAGTCGACCTTAATGACGTGAATGGAGTCAAGCTTTCAGGACCTTCATTTGCTGAAGTGGCATGACTCAAAATGAGAAGAAACAGCTGTAAACTTCCATTAATAATCAGAATGTGGAATGTATGACGTATGAATTTAGAATAATTATAAATTGTCAAAATAAAACGGAATACATAAACTTCAATGCCCTAGGCATTAGTGTACTCAAATGGACTGGTGTTGGCCATTTTGAATCAGACAACTAGATGGTCTACTATGCGAAGAATGACAACTTGAAGAGTAATGGTGTTGCATTCATCATCAAAAAGAACATTTCCAGATCTATCCTGAAGTACATTGCTGTCAGTGATAAGGAAATATCCATACCCCTACAAGGAATACCAGTTGATATGACTGTCTTAGTTATCTAGTGCTGCCATAACAGAAATACCACAAGTGTATGGTTTCTATGAAGAGAAGTTTATTTCCTCACAGTCAAAGTAGGCTAAAAGTCCAAATTCAGGGTGTCAGCTCCAGGGGAAGGCTTTTTCTCTCTGTTGGCCTTCTTCTCTTCAGTGTTCCCCCAGACTAGGAGCTTCTCAGTGCAGGGACCCCAGTCCAAAGGACGCGCTCAACTCCCAGCACTGCTTTCTTGATGGTATGAGGTCCCCCTGTCTCACTACTCACTTCTGTCTTTTATATCTCAAGAGATTGCCTCAGGACACAATCCAGTCTTGTAGATCAGGTCCTGCCTTACTAACACAACTGCCACCTATCCTCCCTCATTAACATCATAGAGGCAGGTTTACAACATACAGGAAAATCACACTGTACCAGGAATCATGTCCTAGCCAAACTGATACACACATTTTTGGGGGGACATAATTCAAACCATGACAAGAGCCAAAGTACGACCTTGAGTATATCCCACCTGAATTTAGAGACCTTCTCAAGAATAGATTTGACACGTTGAACACTAATGACTGAAGACCAGATGAGTTGTGGAAGGACAACATACATGAAGAAAGAAAGAGATTGTTAAAAAGACAGTAAAGAAAGAAAAGACCAAAGTGGATGTCAGAAGAGACTCTGAAGCTTACTCATGAATGTCGAATACTTAAAGCAAATGGAAGAAATAATGAAGAAAAAGAGCTGAACAGAAGATTTAAAGGCCGGCTCAAGAAAACAAAGTAAAGTGTTATAATGACATGTGCAAAGACCTGGAGTTGGAAAACCACAAGGGAAGAATACTCTTGGCATTTCTCAAGCTGAAAGAAAAAAAGAAAAAATTGAAGCCTTGAGTTGCAATATTGAAGGATTCTACGAGGAAAATAGTAAACGACACAGGAAGCATCAAATGCAGATGGAAGGAATACACAGAGTCACTATACCAAAAAGAATTAGTCGAAGTTCAACCATTCCAGGAAGTAGCATATGATGAGGAACAAATGGTACTGAAGGAAGAAGTCCAAGCTGCACTGAAGGCATTGTTGAAAAACAAGGCTCCCAGAACCGACTGAATACCAACTGAGATGTTTCGACAACTAGAAGCAGCACTGGAAGTGCTCATTTGTCTATGCCAAGAAATTTGGAAGACAGCTACTTGGCCAACCAACTGGAAGAGATCCATACTTATGCCTATTCCCAAGAAAGGTGATCCAATCGAATGTGGAAATTATCGAACAATATCATTAGTATCACATGCAAGTAAAATTTTTCTGAAGATCATTCAAAAACAGCTGCAGTGAAACATTGACAAGGAAAGGACAGAAATTCAAGCCAAATTCAGAAGAGGACTTGAAGCGAGGGACATCATTGCTAATGTCAGATGGATGTTTGCTGAAAGCTGAGAATACCAGAAAGATGTTTACCTGTGTTTTACTGACTATGCAAAGGCATTTGCCTGTGTGGATCATAACAAATTATGGATAACATGGAGAAGAATGGGAATTCTAGAACACTTAATTGTGCTCATAAGGAACCTGTACATAGATCAAGAGACAGTCGTTCAAACAGAACAAGGGGATACTGTGTGGTTTAAAGTCAGGAAAGGTGTGTGTTGGGGTTGTATCCTTTCACCATACTTATTCAATCTGTATGCTGAATAAATAATCAGAGAAGCTGGACTATATGAAGAATGGGGCATCAGGATTGGAGGAAGACTCATTAACAACCTGTATTATGCAGATGACACAACCTTGCTTGCTGAAAGGGAAGAGAACTTGAAGCACTTACTGATGAAGATAAAAGATCACAGCCTTCAGTATGGATTACACCTCAACATAAAGAAAACCAAAATCCTCACAAATGGGCCAATAAGCAATACCATGATAAATGGAAAAAAGATTGAAGTTGTCAAGGATTTCATTTTACTTGGATCCAAAATCAATGCTTACGAAAGTAGCAGGCAAGAAATCGAATGACCCATTGTATTGGTCAAATCTGCTGCAAAAGACCTCTTTAAAGTGTTAAAAAGCAGAGATGTTACTTTGAAGACTCAGGTGCACCTGACCCAACCATGGTGTTTTCAATTGTCTCATATGCATGTGAAATCTAGACAATGAATAAGCAATACTGAAGTAGAATTTATGTCTTTGAATTATGGTGTTGACAAAGAATGTTGAATATATTATGGACTGCCAAAAGAACGAATAAATCTAATTTGGAGAAATATAGCCAGAATGCTCCTTAGAAACAAGGATAGTGAGACTTCATCTCACTTTGGACATGCTATAAGGAGGGATCAGTCCCTGGAGAAGAACATCATCCTTCGTAAAGTAGAGGGTCAGCAAAAAAGAGGAAGACCTTCAATGAGATGGATTAACACAGTAGCTGCAATAATGAGCTCAAGCATAACAATTATGAGCATGGGACAGGACTGGGCAGTGTTTCGTTCTGTTGTACATAGGGTGGCTATGAGTCGTAATTGTACCTAATAACAACAACACAGAAATATATAAATAAATCCCCTTTAATTCTAGAAGTATTAGAAGTCACTAAGAGTTGATGGGAAACCTTTCTTGAAAGAGAAAAAAGTAAAATTTAGAATATATCAAAGAACTCTGTTCTGTTGCTTCTGCTCCTGTAGGATGGGTCACCATCACCTAAAAATATTCTTAGAAATTAAAGAGAAGTTATTTGGATCACAGGTTGCATTTTGCAGGTGTGAAGACTTTGGAAACAGAATGATAAAGGAGATTGATAGAATGTCTACCAGGATGATAGATGAGCTGAGCTGAAGAAGCTGAGCTGAGCTACCAGGTGTCTGAGCAGCCAATAAAAACAGCAAGTCAAAATAAAAGGTAACAGTCAAGCCTTTAATTACTCACTGTGATAGTATAAGCAAGAGATACCTGGAAAGGGTGTGTTAGCTCCCTGTTGTTCCATATTTCCCTAGGAACAGTGCAGATAGATGAGGACCATCTCACTCCAGAGACAGCTCCTTCAGTTTTATGGACATTGCAGTGGGGGGAGGAAGTGGTGAAGGAGTAGTGGTAAAAAAGTACTGAGTACTGAGTCAGAGTATAGAAAAAGTCTACAAGTCCCCACACCCCATAAGAAAGATTCAGCAGTGACCCCTGAGGAAGACCTATGCTGAAGCGCCTCCCAACCCCTCATAGAGGCCTATGAAGGCTCCTAGGCAAGGAATATACATCCCTGGGTGGCAGAAATGTTCAAGCACCCAACTACTAGCCAAAAGATTGGCAGTTCAAACCCACTCAGAGGCACCCTGGAAGACAGAGCTGGTGATCTGCTTCAGAAAGATCAAAGCCTTGAAAACCCTATGGGACAGTCCTACTTTGCACACATGGGATTGATATGAGTCAGAATGGACTAGGCTGCAACTAACAACAGCAACATGTTGAGGAATGCAGATATTCAAAGAGAATAACTGGCATTAGGGGATTGGGGCAGGGGAAGCTGAGTCCTCGGTTGATACCCTTCAAAAACTATTATGCTTTAGCTGTGCTTCAAGTCTGGTAGCTTTGGGATACTTTTCCTCTGAGACCTGCCAGGTAGTCTTTGTAATTGCTGACGGTCAGATTTAAAATGATCACTCCCACCTTTTTAGTCCGGACAAGGACTCCTTGCTGTTGTTGTTGCTGTCAGGTAGATTCTGACTCATGGTGACCCCGCGTATAACACAGTAGAATTCTCCATAGGGTTTTCTTGGCTGTAGTTTTAAAGGAAGCAGATAGCCAGGTATTTTTTGGGTGGGTTTGAACCTCCTAGCTTTAGGTTCACTAAAACAAAACAAACCCACTGCCATTAAGTCAATTCCAACTTATAACGACCCTCTAGGACAGAGTAGAAGTGCCCCATAGGGCTTTCAAGGCTATAAATCTTAAGGAAGCAGACTACTACATCTTTCTCCCTCAGAGTGGTTTGTGGGTTTGAACTACCAACCTTTTGGTTAGCAATCAAACACTTTAACCACCAGGGCTCCCTAGGGAGCCACTAGGGACCTACAACATATATATATGTATTTGAATTTCCTTTCATACTTTTATATTAGATTTTATAAATTTCTTAATCTAATTCATGCATATAAGCAACCATAAGGCTGTGATCATAAGCAATCCCAGACTGTTACAGGTTGAATTGTGCCCCCCCCCCCAAAAAAAAAGATATGTTGAAGACTTAATTCCTAGTACTTGTAAACATGACTGTATTTGAAAACAGGGACTTAGCAGATGTAATCATTTAAGACTAGGTCATTAGGGTGAGCTCTAATCCATCATGGCTGGTGTCCTTATAAGAAGATCAGAAGAAGACACAGACACAGACACACAGAGAAAATACCATGTGATGGTGGAGGCAGAGATGGGGTGATGCGTATACAAGCCAAGGAACGCCAAGGTTTGCCAATGACACCAGAAGCTAAGAAAAAGGCATGGGGCAGATCTGCCCCTAGAGGCTTCAGAGAGCACACAGGCCCGTTGTTATCTTGATTTTGGATTTCTAGCCTCTTGAACTGTGAGAGAATAAACATCTATTGATTTAAACTACTGGTTTCTGGTCCTTCGTTATGGAAGCCCTAGGAAGCAGATACAGAGACAAACCAGAAACATCCTGCTCAAAACATTCGATAAGGGTTCTCCTGCTATCTAAAGCCAGTGTGTAATAGGAGGTCTGTCTTTACCATTTTAGAAGGAGTTTTGACCACATCACCTCTTACCTTTCTTAAGTGTGTATCATCGTATAGGGAGGGAATAGATTTCGGGGCTTCTACTATTTACTCTCTAGCTAGTTACTGGATTAAGCACTAGGGATATAATGTGAATAAAATAGAACTATTTCCTTTGCTTTATAATAGCTTACATTTATTTTGTATATATGCATATAAATGACACTGAGAAACTAAGATTTTCACAAGAATTAGCTCATTCAGTCTTATATTTGTTCTCATATTATAGATGAGAAAAATGAAGCTCAGTGTATTTAAGTACATTTCCAGGGCCATGAAAGTAGAAAGTGGCAAAGTCAGGAGTTGAATCACAATCTGTCTGTAACCCCTAAACTATAGTGCTTTAGTGGTTAGAGCTAGTGAGAACATAGATACCTAAGTTAAATGTTCAAATGGATATTCCCTTTTACCCTAATTAGGAGTTATCTTTGGATCTTAGGAATGTAAGGACTGTGTCATTGACAGAGTCTAATGTGAAGAAGAGATAAGTCTGAAAGACTAAGATGTCCTCTGAGAGCTAACATTTTTAGAACAAATTGGGCAACTGATAAATATTCAGTCTTCAGATCTCAGAAGACAGTTAATATCAGTGATCTCAGGATATCCGGAGAAAACAATTACCAAAGATTTACTAGGAACTCAAACATTTGTTGTGACACTTTTTAAAGGTCTCTTGGGTGATTTTGTTTTTTAAATCAATGTTTGCAGTTGTTGCCAAGGTTTAACTAAATTTGCTGTCTGAGTAGACTTAAGCACTTTTTCATGGAATAATAAATATTTTATAAAGAATAATTGAATATAAATGAGGAAAAAAAATTCCAATCCAGGATCAAAAGAGAAAGAATAAAGCTTAATTTGAATCAAATCCAAATATTCTTTAGTATATGGTATGCATAAGATATATATTTCAGATTACTTATTCTTATATATTGTTTATGTTTTGTTTTATGTCACTGAAGTCTGGTAGCTACCACTCCTTTCTTTATCAATATATTTTTTTCCATTTACTTAGAGCAGGAATTATAACTTTAAAAAAATGATTTTAACTGTGTACATGTTCCCCACTCTTCAGAAAAGGAATTTGTCATTTTCTACTCATATTTTATACTTAAGTTTAAAAGCATATTACAGAAAGAATAACAAGAATTAATATTTAAAAATATGTATAATCTCCAGTAAGCTTGACTTTCTGGGAAAATAAGTATATATACTAATTGGCATAATTTGAATCCTAATTCTTCCATAGAGAAATTATTAGAATTTGGAGCATTGTTATATTAGTTCTAGTAGACATTTCATTTGAAAATTGAAGAAGTAATATAATTTAGTTGCTAAGAACATAGACTTGGGAATAGGCTATCTGGGTTAAAATCATAGTTCTGCCTATTATATGCTGTGTTTCCTTGGGCAAGTTATTTAACCTCTCTGAGTCTTCATTCTTCATCTTTAAAATAAATATATACCTTATATGGTTGCTATGAAGAGGAAACACATTCATGCATAAGGAATAGTTAGAATGTGTCCTGATCCATGTTAAACGTCATATTTATGATTATTATTTGTCTGTGATCATATCTAGTTTAAAAATTTCATCTCAGTAAATGGACCACATTCAATTTCCTAAGGGCTTTTTATAACAACTAAAATCTACAATAAAAAAATGACAAAATTCCCAGAAAAATGATTTATTTTAATGTTCCCAGCGTGTCCTCTGCCTGCATCTATCTTTCTCTTTGATTAATCCCACTCTACAGCTGTTTAACCTGCTTTACCCAAATATCTGCTGGCTGATATTGTCCTCTCCAATTTCATTCCAGTTGGTCTGTCCTTCACTCTAAAGCCTTTCTGAATTTCCTAATATGAGTTATGGTCTCTCCCTTGTGAAGTCTTGTAATAAGTGATCACCTCTGCTATAGCAAAAATTTCATTCTGCTTGACATTTCTTTTGTCCTCACCCGGGTCATAAGTAATTCTTCATCACTGTATTCCTAAAGATTGAGTTGACTCATTTTTCAACACATGAATGACATCAGCTTTTTCTATATCGCTTCACAGATTCTTTTTAATCGATCAAATTAATGGTTTAATCATATTCCATATGTTTTATTAATACTTTAACTGTAAATATAATTCATTCAGATTCATTATTTTCTGAGTATTCTTTTATTTATGAATGCTTAAATAAATATATTTATTTGCTCCATTTCTAATTTTAACAAAGGTATTACTTTGTATGGGTCTTCTCCGTATTTATTTTTTTTCTCATAGTGTTCAGTCATAATCTTATAACCATTGAAATGTGATGTATTATATTAATATTATATATTAATTTATTTATAAATTGCCATTACTTTATCTATTCACATGAATATATCTCAAGAAATATACTGTCCAATTAGTTTTCTATTTGAATAATTCACATAAAATCTACTTTTAAGCCTTCTAAAAGTCATTAAAGGTGAATAACAAAAATTTTATGTCAGTAAATCTTTCTCTCTCTCTCTCTATGTATATGGTTGCATATGTGTATGTGTGTATATAATCAAAATAAGTATATTCTTCATCTGTGGGCCTTTAAATACAAAATAAACCTAAAAATAAAGGTAAATCTAAATTATAGTTAATATAAAACTTACAATGATAAAAAGCAAGAGCAACAACATTTATATGGCTCTTAGTATTTACTGGAAACCCTGGTGGCATAGTGGTTAAGAGCTATGGTGCTAACCAAAAATTTGGCAGTTCAAATTCACCAGGGGCCCCTTGGAAACTCTTTGGGGCAGTTCTACTCTCTCCTATTGGGTCTCTATGAGTCGGAATCAACTCAACAGCAATGGGTTTTTGGGTTTTACTATTTATTAATCCCTGGTGGCACAGTGGTTTAGAGCTCGGCTGCCAACCAAAAAGTAGGCAGTTCAAATCCACCAGCTGCTCCTTGGAAACCCTGTGGGGAAGTTCTCCTCTGTCCTGTAGGGTCGCTGTGAGTCAGAATTGGCTCGATGGCAATGGGTTTGGTTTTTGGTTTTGTATTATAAGCAGTTTACTAACACATTAACTTGAAGGATAAACAGCAAGTTTAACCTCAATTATTTCCAGTGTTACAGCAAGTTACTGCTTTGTACTTTTTGTTTTGTCCAAATATTTTATTAAACTTCTTGCTTTTACTATGAAAAATGTAGCATTTTTACTTCTTTTTCTTTATTTTATTTTTAGGAAGTTTTTTTTTTCCTTGTCTTTCTCAATAAATGTACCACAATGAGTTTATTTTTTGTTTTCAATAAATTCTGATGTATTATAGAGGAAAATCTGATTGATACACAAATAAATGTTTTCTAACTTCCTGATCTTAAGTGATTTACCTTATTATTTTATAATCATAGAATCATTTTGAATGTAAAACTCATCCATGGACAAAGGTAGTTGTTGAATGCAAAAGATATAATTAAAGATAGTGTGAAAAATATATGGTTTTTTTTATTTTCTGTCCTTTTGTTTACAAGACATTTTGTGTATAAGACATTGCATTCTCATCCCATAAAATAAAAGCGTCCTTTTCTACTTAGAGGCATTTTTTCATGGCATGTCTTCAAACTCATAGTCTGTCCCTTTAAAGAGATTTCCTTGTTCTGTTCTGTTTCTCATTTGTGTGTCTATTTGAAAAAAAAAACAGGAAAAACATTTTGAGAAGCTTTCATGGTGAGATCTGTCCCTTCACTATGTGTATCTTGTGGCTTCATTCTTTGTAGGAATTATCACCAACTTTTCTACAAGCCAGTTGAGTTTGATAATTAAGGTAATTTATATTTTAAGAATATTGTGAGGTTCATTTAGATAACGGTGACACTGGGCCCATTTTACCCTAGTAGTGATTTTAAAATTACTCCAATGGTAACAGATACATTCAAAATACTTAATAAAATTAATATTTTAGATATCATCATAATAACATTTTACTAAGGCTCTGTGAGGAATATTTTAATGTGCAGTTTATTAATAAACAAAATAAAACAGGTGATGTCTTTTATTAAATGAAAAGTGGGTTATTCAAAGTGTTACCAGTATTGTAATCTTGGAGGAATTCTCCTTCATTAAATAAATATTGGGCCTGGCATATGTCCAAAAAAAATCTGGTCTTTTTTTTTGTATCAGGTTTTAAGCATAAGAACATTGCCTAATGCTTCCAATAATTATGTAGTGTGAACTGAGTAGTTGAAAACCAATTATTTTTATGTAGTGTCTTACATTTGCCTTTAGTTATTTTAGCCAGTAAGAGTTAACCACCAAGTCATACATTATTGAGAGATAGGATACCAATTAGAAATGCATCAATATCCATTACTCACTGGGCCACTGTGAAATGAACTAAGCTAGCAATAAAACATCTTTTTTCCCCCTTATTTATTTTAGTTTATTTAATGGTAGCATGTTAAGTCAAAACTTAATATGATTTACCATTAACTCATTCCGAAGTATTTATTGAACGCTGACTTGGCATTGACTTCTCTTCTAGGCTGTGAAGTCTGTATAAAACTTTACAGAAGAGACATCAGTCCTAAACTCATTGAGCTGAGAGTTCTGTAAATCTTAATCATTTTACAAACATTAAAAAGTCTTTGTGTAGCCTTTTTCTTTATTCCAAAACATACCTAATTCCGAAAAAAAGAAATTATATTATTTATATTAAATTTCAGGTTAATTTAAACAAGTACATACACAAAAGTAAGATGTTATCACTTACGTCTCATAAATAAGATCATTTTACTTGTTAAATCCTTTATCTCGTGTAAAATAAGGTTGCTTAGGTTTTTTCTTTCATTTCTATAGGAAGAGACATTATCCTGTTAAGAGAAGATGTTCCTGGCATTTTCTTTTTGACTACGAAGAAACTATCCTTATATTTTCCCCTGATTTTCACTGCGCCAGGGACTAGAGTAATCAAAGTCATTCACCAGGATGACCGTGCACTGTAACAAGGGTATCTGCAGTGGCAGTCTGTCAAAGACGGAATCCTTTTTTAAGGTAGAGAAGCTCGAGAGAAATAAAATGAAACATATGCCCTTTAACATTTCAGAATAGGGAACTGATTCACTCTGTCCTGCTCCAGTTAAATTTAATAGATGTATTTTTGTACCTGTCCAAGCAGCTTCTGATGGACATTCTTTAAAATATTACCATAAATAGAATATTTTCTTCCTCTCAGTTTAGTTTCGTTGGAATGGCAGCTGCCTTAAATTAATGAGATTGAAATAGTTTTCTGTGGATCAGGTACTAGTTCGGTGAGATTAATGAACAGTCTGAAAGCTTAGCTGGTATTTGAAGAAATGTTAAAAATCCTTTCTTTTTTTAACTCCATAGATTGAATTCAGGATAATTGGTAAACTTTTAAAATATGACCAGAAAAATATGTTTTCTAGTTTTCTCAATATTCAGCTCTAATAATGTTAGATTATGCTCATCTCAATAGCTAATTCTGAAAAATAAGTTATTATTTTTTATTTACTTTTAATGGACTTTCAATAATTTTCCTTCTAGTCTCTTGATTTGTTGAGAAGTTTTCCTCTCAATGACATGTTTGACATTCTTGAAGCTATGTTAGAATAAGTAGATTTTTAGTAACATCTATTATTTATACAGTAACTTACAGAGTTTCTTGCTTTACATTATCTATGTTTTCATAGTGCACGCTATGCTAAATTTTATCAAAGGAGCCTGGTGACACAGGTGTAAAGCCCTCAGCTACTAACCAAAAGATAAGTGCTCTCGGGGAAAAGATATGGAAGTCAGCTTTGATAAAGATTGCAGCCTTGGAAACCATATAAGGCAGTTCTACTCTGTCCTATAGGGTCTCTATGAGTCAGAATTGACGGCAGCAATGGGTTGTTACATGCAGAATGATGACTGTGGTTTCTATATTTTCCCAATTTAAAAAATATTTTATTGAGTCCTTTCTTAACTTAATTATAAATGTTTTAAAAATAAATATTAGATATCATTAGCTATTTACATCAAATGACTCTATATACCACTTAAAATAAATTTAATATTTCTCTTTCTATATATTGATGTATAATTGCATTGCAGTAAAAATTAATAAAGGAAGACCAGTTAATAGGACTGTTATTCAAATTTACTCACCAACCACTAATGCCAAAGATGAGGAAATTGAAGATTTTTACTAACTTCTGCAGTCCAAAATTGATCAAACTTGCAATCAAGATGCATTGACAATTACTGTGATTGTAATGTGAAAGCTGGAAACAAATAAGATGGCTCTGTAGTTGGAAAATATAGCCTTGGCAATAGAAACGATGCCAGAATTGTATGATAGAATTTTGCAAGATCAGTGACTTCTTCATTGCTAATACCTTTTTTCAACAACATAAATGATGAATATACACTTGGATCTCATCAGATGGAAAAAGTAGGAATTAAATCAACTACATCTGTGGAACGAGACTATGGAGAAGCTCAATATCATAACTCAGAATAAGGGTACGGGCCCTTTAAGGAACAGACAATCAATTGCTCATATGCACGTTCAAAATGAAGCTGAAGAAAATTTGGACAAATCCATCAGAGCCAAAATATGACAGTGAGTATATCTCACTTGAATTTGGAGACCATCTCAAAAATAAATTTTACGCACTGAACACTGTCATGGATTGAATTGTGTCTCCCAAAAAATGTGTGTGTCAATTTGGCTGGGTCATGATTCCTGGTATTGTGTGATTTTCTTATATGTTGTAAATCGTGCCTCTATAATGTTAATGAGGGAGGATGAGTGGCAGTTGTATTAGTAAGGCAGGACTCAATCTATAAGATTGGATTGTGTCCTGAGGCAATCTCTTGAGAGATAAAAGAGAGAAGTAAGCAGAGAGACAGGGGAACCTCATACCACCGAGAAAGCAGCGCCAGGAGCAGAGCATGGCATTTGGACCTGGGGTCCCTGCACAGAGAAGCTCCTAGTCCAGGGGAACACTGATGAGAAGGCCGATGGAGAGAAAAAGCCTTTCTCTGGAGCTTATGCCCTGAATTTGGACTTTTAGCCTACTTTACTGTGAAGAAATAAATTTCTCTTTGTTAAAGCCATTCACTTGTGATATTTTTTATAGCAGCAACAGATGACTAAGACAAACAGTAACAAAGAAGACCAGACGAGTTGTGGGATGACATCAAAGACATCACTCATGAAGAAAGCAACAGGTCATTAAAAAGACAAGAAAGAAAGAAAAAACCAAAATGAATGTCAGAAGAGACTCTGAAACTTGCTCTTGAACATCGAGCAGCTAAAGAGAATGGAAGAAATGATGAAGTAAAAGAGCCGAAAAGAAGATTTCAAAGGGCAAAACAAGAAGACAAAGTGAAGTATTGTAAGGATATGTGCAAAAACCTGGAGTTAGAAAATCGAAAGGGAAGAACAAGCTCAGCATTTCTCAAGCAGAAAGAACTGAAGAAAAAATTCAAGCCTCTAAAAAATGAGCAAAGGAAATGAACAGACACTTCACCAAAGAAGACATTCAAGCAACCAACAGACATGTGAGGAAATGCTCATGTCACTAGCCATTAGAGAAATGCAAATTAAAACCACAATGAGATATCATCTCACCCCAGCATTACTGGTACTAGTCAAAATCACTGGAAATAACAAATGTTGGAGAGGCTGCAGGGATATCGGAACTCTTATGCACTGCTGGTGGGAATGCAAAATGATACAACCATTTTGGAAAATGATGGCGTTTCCTCAGAAAGCTAGAAATAGACATACCATTCGATCCAGCAATCCCACTCCTAGGAATATATCCTAGAGAAATAAGAGTCATCACTCGAATAGACATATGCACACCTATGTTCATGGCAGCATTATTCACAATAGCAAAACGATGGAAACAACCTCGATGTCCATCAACAGATGAATGGATACACAAACTATGGTACATACACACAATGGAGTACTATGCAATGAGTAAGAACAACAATGAATCTGTGAAGCA
This sequence comes from Dugong dugon, assembly GCA_030035585.1. NCBI lineage: Eukaryota > Metazoa > Chordata > Mammalia > Sirenia > Dugongidae > Dugong > Dugong dugon. The sequence goes on along the minus strand of CM057460.1, from coordinate 32,871,082 downwards.
TCTCATAACATGGATGAAACTGGAGGACATCATGCTGAGTGAAATAAGTCAATCACAAAAGGACAAATATTGTATGAGACCTCTATTGTAAAAACCCATGAAAAAATTCACATGCAAAATGTAACAATCCTTGTTGGTTACCAGGGATGGGGGGGTGGGGGGAGAACTAAATAGGCAATAGATAAGTGGTAACTCTGGTGGATGGTACGACAGTACACAATACTGGGGAAGCCAGCACAACCTGTACAAGGAAAGGTCATGGAAGCTCCATAGACACATCCAAACTCCCTGAGGGGCTGAATTCTGGGTGGAGGGCTGTGGAGACCATGGTCTCAGGGAACATCTAGCTCAATTGGCATGATGCAGTTTATAAAGACAATGTTCTACTTTCTACCTTGGTGAGTAGTGTCTGGGGTCTTAAAAGCCTGTGAGCAGCCATCTAAGATACTCCACTGGTCTCACCACTTAGGGAGCAAGGGAGAATGAAAAGAACAGGATACAAAGAAAAGATTAGTCCAAAGGACTAATGGACCGCAGCTACCACGGCCTCCACCAGACTGAGTCAAATATAGCTAGATGGTGCCCGGCTATCACTACTGACTGCTCTGACCAGGATCACAACAGAGGGTTCTGGACAGAGCTGGAGAAGGATGTAGAACAAAATTCTAACTCACAGAAAAAGACAAGATTTACTGGCCTGATAGACTGGAGAAACCCCAAGAGTATGGCCCCCAGACACCCTTTTAGCTCAGTGTGAAGTCATTCCCAAGGTTCACTGTTCAGCCAGGGATTGGACAGCCTCATAAAACAAAACAGGACTAATGAGGCATCGCAGCCCAAAGACAAGGACTGGTAGGCAAGAGGGGACAAGGAAGCTGGTAATAGGGAACCCAAGGTTGAGAAGGGACAGTGTTGACATGTCGTGGGGTTGTTAACCATTGTCATAGGGCAATATGTGTACTAATTGTTCAGTGAGAAACTATTCTGTAAACCTTCATCTACGGTACAAAAAAAAAAAAAAAAAAAAGGAATTATCTATGTGAGATCAAATTGACAACATCAACTCAAAAGGTTTGATGGGAAGCCTAGGGGGCAGTGAGTTGAAGATAATGGTGCTAGAATAATTTGGAAAAAGATAGTGAGAATAGAAGCACAATGGGAAGAATGTGATCAACGTCACTGAATTGTACATTTAGAAACTTTTGAAATGGTGTAACTTTGGTTATGTATATTTTCACCAGAAAAAAAGGTCCTCCAAGGTAGAGAAGGGAGAGTGTTGACATGTCGTGGGGTTGTTAACTAATGTGATAAAACAATATGTGTACTGACTGTTTAATGAGAAACTATTTGTTCTGTAAACCTTAAGTACAATTTAAAAAAAAAAAAAAAGAGTGAGGACACAGCCAAAAAAAAAAATTCAAGTTTCTGAGTTGCAATTTTGAAGGATTCTATGGGCAAAATATTGAACAATGCAGGAAGCATCAAAAGCAGATGGAATACACAGAGTCACTCTACCAAAAAGAATTGTTTGACATTCTGTCATTTCAGGAAGTAGCATATTATCAAGAACTTATAATAATGAAGGAAGAAGTTTAAGCTGCACTGAAGGCAAGGTTGAAAGACATGGCTCCAGGAACTGATGGAATACAACTGAGATGTTTCAACAAACAGATGCAGCCCTGGAGGTGCTCACTAGTCTATGCCAAGAAATTTGGAAGACAGCTACCTGGCCAACCGACTGGAAAATCCATATTTTTGTCCATTCCAAAGAAAAGTGATTGAACATAATGCAGAAATTATCAAACAATATCATTAATATCACACAAAAGTAAAATTTTGCAGAAGATATTTCAAAAACAGTTGCAGCAGTACATCAGTCTCCATGAGTTAGAATCGAATCATAGCAACTTCATTTGGTTTGTTTGTTAATAGCATAGCCAAGTTGACACATAAAACTGACCATCACATGTATTGACATATTTTTATATTGAAGCATTCTGATTAAAACTGTACTCAGTAGTTACTTTAAAAATACACTTCTGCCTTCAACTTGACAACTTATACGTGATTCCCCGTCCCTACCACGGTATCCTTTTTTTTTTTTTTTTTTTTGACTCTTGAAACAATTCACAAAACAGAGCAAACATCTGTTTTATTTTCTAGATTCTGGAATACCTGAAACCTACAGCCTTTGATGATTTGTTATAATTAACCAGCAGTATCAGTTGTACCTGCCCTTTATAGAGGTATATTACTGATAATGTATTTAATCTGTTCTGAGATTATCAGCATATTTAAATTTTCTTTGTCTGTAGTCAATTTTGGAATTTACATTTCTCCTTAAAATGATCTATATTTTTTATTTTCAAAATCGTTTATGGGACATAAATTGTAATACTTTTTCCCTTGTAATTTTTTTTTCCAAATGAGTATTTATCCACTTTAAAATAATAGTATATATTTATGCCCCTTTTTTTTTCAATTGAGGAAATTTTCTAATGATTTAAAAATAATTTTGGTGAACAAAAATTTTGACTGATTAATTCTCCCTTCTAATTTTTTTCTATTTTATTTATTTTGCCTCATTTCGGTGTTTTTTAATATATATACTTTTTATAAAACACATAATGTGTTTACATTAAATAATAAATAATGCAGAGATATGAATTATATCCTCATAAGAACCCTCATGTAACCAACCTTATAATTTGAAACTTATATTTTGCAAACTCTTTTGCATCTATCCTTACATACCAATATAGATTTGTAACATAATTAATTTTCAAAAACTATCTTACGTAACATATTATTCCACAATATTTCCTTTTAGATAGTATTCTTTTGTATAATACATTTACATATTATTTTTATAATTTAGGATTCATTATTTTTTGTACAATGATTTATTTATCCATTCTCTATTTTGGATATTAAAGCTCTTATTAGATTTTTTTTTCTTATACTTCTGTATTGAACACATCTGTGCATATTATTTTGGTGTAGTTATACACAATTTTGTATTTGATAAAATTATGGACATTTCAATCTTGATAGGTAATGCATAATAATGCACATTTGTCATTCAGCTGGGCAGTGCTTTATTCCTACGTTATGTTTTGGCTTGAATACTTAGCTTATTTTTTATGTCTTATTTTTTTAGTTAATTCTTTAGGAACCATTAATGTCTTTCTGGGAATCGTTTTGCTCATATCACATATTAATTGGAAAATAATCTGTATGATTTTCATTTATGTTACTGCCCTTATCAAGTGTATAAATGCTATGAGTGTTATTCTTATATTGGAAACATATTTATAGATTAAAATATCAAAGTTTTTCAATAATTTTTGAATAGCTACTAAATCCAAGTTTTATTATTATGTAAATCTTCCTTATTTTCTCTGTTAGCAGTTTATTTGCTTTGCTATGTTTGGACAAAGTAGTTTCAAATTTGAAATTTTTCGTCTGACTTTTTTTTTTTTTTTTTTTTTGCATTATTTAGAGTCTTTGCTTCAAACACATCTGTGTTACATTATTCCAGGCTTAAACATTTGTGATGGTCTTATACTAATTATTACAATTTTTATCAAAATAAACTACTCTTTGTTTTTATAATCTTTTATAATCTGCTCTATTTTGTCTGAAATTAGTATTGAAAATATTGCTTTAGTTTTATTTAAAGTTTTCAAGTGTATTTCTGAAGATGATATTATTTTTAAATGTTGCCGATTTTGTTTTTGATGTGTCTACTATAAATAATATAGAGGACAAATTTTAAAATATTTAGTCCAAGAAAATGTGTCATTTAATACAGATATTTGATTTCAGATTATTGTGATCTATAATGCATTTTATGTTATTTTTGTTTTTTGTTTAAAGTAAGTTATTCGTAGTATTTTCTTGTATTCATTTTTTTTCCATTTTCAAGAAATATTGTATGTGTTTTATATTTATGGTTCCTATTTTTTCTCATGCTTTCAAATGTCTACTTTCTGTTTATATTTCACTAAAACAACTGTATCTAAATTGAAAGCAACATTAACAGTAGCATAAACATGTAGGTACACATCATTGGTAAAACGAACAACAAAAATATCAATATGCATAATTTCAACCATAATACGGCAAGACGTTTTGCATGGATTTCTTGATCTCTTTTTCTTCCGTATTTCTAAACCCAGAAATTGACTTATCACCAAAAATATCCAGTCTGATTTGTAAATTCATGTATTTGAAATAAAAACTGAAAACGGAAAGTTTTTCAATGATAAAATTCCTGAATAAATTATAATATAGACAAATAAATAAATATTACATAGTTTTAGCTATGACTTCTATGTTCTTCCTGGCATGATATTCATTATTACTGATAAAGTAAGAAAAGCTAGTGGTGGAGTACTGGGCAAAGGTTGATTCCAATTTTGATAGAAATAAACAACAAACACATTTGCATATATGCTTGTGTGTATGTATGGTGAGTATCTTTTTAGGTTTATGAAGAAAGATATAAGACATAAAGTATACAATTGGTATTTATTATATGAGCAAGGTAGAGAATATTTATTATTTCTATGATTAAATTAAATATGCATTATTTTGCAATATAAATATTAAAATAATATTCAAATTGCATTACATTCAATGGCAGTGTTGTCAACAAGTTTTTGCATTAGCTGAAGAACTTGACATTTTTGTTGATTTATTCCATGTATATTTTTTCTTATATGAATTCATTTTTAGTTTTGTTGTGAGTGCATATAATTTTTATTTTTCAGTAGGAAAAACGATTACTTAGCTTTTGAAATTTTTTTTCAATATTTATATTTTTCAACTTACAGTATAATTAGATATAAGATTCTTTTTACAATACCCTTTTCTTGAACACTTCTTATATTGCTGGAGATACTGTTTATGTGTTTTATACTTACGGTTCCTTCTTTTTTCCTCATCTTACAAATGCCTATTTTCTCTTTATATTTCACTAAATGACCACCTCTAAATTGAAAGCAACTTTAACAGCAGCATAAATACATGTACATACATATCACTGGTAAAACAAACAAAACAAATTTTTGGGGGGGTTACATCCATCAATATATTTTTATCCTCTCATCAGATTAAAAAAATGTTACTTTTTTAGGTTTATAATATTATATGATTATTTTGGCGGTTCACTAATTTTCACCTAAATGTTTCTAATGAGGGCATTTTATCCAATATTCCTGATACACATTCACCGGTGCCATAAATCTGAAGAGTTGATTTTTTTTTGTTTTTAATCCTAGTGTAATGTTTTGTTCTTTGTATATCTGATTAGTTTTTACCTTTTACTTACCCTATATTCTCACTTGCGGTCCATGTTGCATTTTTATATTGTTTTAAGTTTCCAATCTGCCTGATAACTAAGTTTCATATAAGGGTATTCTTAATTTTATAAGAATGTTATGTTCTCAAACATTGCTGGGTCTTTTTATTAAGCTAATTATAATGGTTTTGCATTAATTTTCCTATTTCGAGGGAAAATTCTTTGTTCCAGCTGGTGTTCCTCTTCTGTATTTCTTCTATGTTTTCCTCAAATATCTGGTGAATAAATATATTCGGTAGTTAACATTTTAAAACTTCTGTGGCCTTAATGGGTTTGTTTATTTTGTTATGTAGTTATTTATTTGTAGTTATTGTATAATTCTGGAGCCCTAGTGGTGCAGTGGTTAATCACTATGGCTGCGAACCAAAAAGGCTGGCAGTTTGAATCCACCAGCAGTCTTTGGAAACCCTATGGTACATTTCTACTCTGGTCCTGTAGGGTTGCTATGAGTCAGAAGTAACTCAATGGCAATGAGTTTGCTTTTTGGTGTATTCGATAATTCCAATGAGATAGGAGAAGAAAGAAGAGGTTTACACAAGTCCTTAGTCAATAAGGAGCCTTGGTGGCATAGTGGTTAAGAGCTGGGCTGCTAACCACTTGCTCCTTGGAAACTCTATGGGGCAGTTCTACTCTGTCCCATAGGGTCACTATGAGTCAGAATCAACTGGATGGCAACAGGCTTGTGTTTTTTACCTCTGAACCCAAAATTTTCATAGATCTTTAGCGCAGATGTTATCACAGATGAGGGAACAGAAGAAATAGTTAATGGTAGTCACGTTTTAGCTATATATACGTAATTACAGCACTTCAAATTATATTTGAAATTAAGTAAATACTAGTCAAATATCATTTTAATAGAAGGAATTACATATTCTGAAATATGATTATGTTATCTCTATTATGATTAATTTTAATAGAATTGTAAACTGCATTTGCAGGAATCCAGATTTCCAGTAAGTAAAGAGGAGGGTATGATTAATGTATCCACATTAAAATTGCTTTTTAAAAATTAAGCAAGAGAACATTCACTATTAAATAAATGTGAGTTTTATTAGGAAATAAGGAAAGTCTTTTGGTTTTATATAAATAGGAATTTCAGTTATTTACAGATAACAATTCCTAGAATTTAAATTCAATGTAGATCAGAAATCCCATTAAGGATGTAACTTTAATTCTAGAGCTAACAGGGTTACTATTTATAACTTGAGTGTGAATTAAAACAAAAATATGTACATATATACATATATTTACATATGCATTTGCAAATCCCATTGCAAATCCTATTGGGCACTAGTTGAAACCAAATGCCTTGAAGTTGATTCTGACTCATGATGACCCCATGTGTATCAGAGCACAACTGTGCTCCGTAGAGTTTTCTATTGCTGATTTTTTGGAAGTAGATAGCCAGATCTTTCTTCTGAGACACCTCTGGGTAAACTCTAACTTCCAACTTCTAATTGGGTTAGCAGCAGAGCGCATTAACCATTTGCACCACCCAGGGACTCTAGTATGGGACACAGAGGAAGCGAAACTTTTTACAAGAATCTCCCAGGTGATTTTGATTAGAGGCACAGTTCAAAGGCGGTATGTTCTCATTTTACTACTCAGTTGTAAAGTGTATCATAAAGAGACAATCATGTTCATTAATTCTACAGCAGTAACAAAAAATAACAACACTAAAAACAATAATTATAATAAACAGAGCAAACACAAATTAATTCTTTAGTTACCAAGTGATCTGCTAGCTACTTTGCTTTAATGACATCTCCTAGTCTTATAATAAATCTTGAAGAGTGTCTATTAATTAAATTCATTTTCTGATTAAAAATTCAGTGTAAAATAGATTAAGCTATTTGCCTAATGTCCCACAGCTAGTGTCAGTGCTCTCTGACACTACAAATGTATCTCATAATCCTCCCTGACTCACAGTTCTAGTAAAAATCATAATGAATTTTAATAGTGAAAATTATATTTCATATAATTTATGTGTAATCAAGGATGGTTCAAGAAGACAAGGTAAAGTCTTGTAATGACATACGCAAAGACCTGGAGTTAGACAGCCAAAAGAAAAGAACGTTATTGGCATCTCAAGCTGAAAGAATGAAAGAGAAAATTTAAGCCTCTAATTACAATATTGAAGGAGTCTATGCACAAAAGATTAAATGACAGAGAAAGCATCAAAGAAGTTGGAAGGAATACACAAGTCACTGTAGCAAAAAGAATTGGTCAACAATCAACTATTTCAGGGGGCAGCATATGACCAAGAACTGCTAGTACTGAAGGAAGAAGTTCAAGCCACATTGAAGGCATTGGTGAAAACCAAAACAAACAAAAACCAGTTGCCATCAAGTCGATTCAGATTCATAGTGAACCACATGAAAGAATAGGGCTAGTGGCATAGTGGTTAAGAGCTTGGCTGCTAACAAAATCTGTTCATTGTTGTTTGCTCGTCTGTGGGCATAATACTTTTCACCTCCTTCTCCAATTGGCAGGGTCAGTCACTCAGATATGGTACGTCAGGGCAGGTCTAGCTGAAGAGGTGTTACTGGGATGGGTTGTTTGTGGCACTTACTACAGCCACTAGAGTGGGTCAGTAATCAGTGCAGGGCAGATTCCAGAAGGCCGTGCCTGTGCTGCTTGGTGGTGTGATGTCAAGCACACGGTGCAGGTAGGCAGGATGTAGAGGGGAGATTGTTATGTGTGGAGCTAAGATGGATATGGGAGAGAGGAGAGAGTCACAGGAGCCAAAAACATACAAACAAACAAAAAAGATTGCTAGGGGAGTTTGCTGCTGGAGTGGAGAGATGAGAGACTATGAAATGGAGAAAAACAGAAAGGGGAAGAGGAAGAAAAGAAAAGAATGAATAAATAAAAATCTGAAAGGTCAAAGAACCACAAAGTTTCCAGGGATCCCACCAGTGCAGCTATGAGGTCTGGGGAAGTCGCTCTCAAGTGTTGCAGTACAGCCTGGCTAGAAGGCATAGAGGTATACAATGCCAGGTATTCAGGGAACAGAAAGAGAAGGAAGATACAGACAGACGAGAAACTGAGCAATGAAGAAAGACAAAAAGGGAAAAAGAGGGAAAAGAAAACAAAACAAATTTAAAAAAAGAAAGTCCCCCCCCCCAAAAAAAAAAGAAAAGAAATGTCCTCAGGGATTCCTATGAACATCAGTGCGAGCTGAAGGGGAAGTCTCGTTGCCACGCAGCACCGCCTGGCCAGAAATGGCTCCCAACTCAAGAAAAGGAAAAGAAAACAAACAAACAATTCAAAACAAACAAACAAACAAAAGCCCCTGGATCCCACCAGCGCGGCAGCCCAGACCAGGAAGCAGCTCCACACTGGAACGGAGATCCACAGCCCCTCAGGAAGAAGCAAAGATGGCGCACGGAGCCAGGGATTTGAGCGAAAGGGGGGGGAGGTGGTGAGAGGTAAGGAAGAAATTAAAAGAAGCGGAAAAAAGCAACACCAGCAGCCAACAAATGGCACTCAGAGAGCCAGCCCATTCAGGTGTGTGGAATCCATGCAGCCAGTGATTCCCGGTCAAGAGATTGTGGCCATGGGAAGCAGAGGAGGCCGAGTCAGGGTGAAGAAGGGTGGGGGATGGAAAAACGTATATCGCAAATTACCGGTTGTTTTGTCTCCCGCTGCTTTCTTGTACCCCCAGTTTGCTGGTCTCCAATAGGAGTCCAAGATGGTGGATCTCCCTGCATTAGCTGGTAGGGGACCTCTGCATGAATCTCTCCTCACTGTCCGTTCTCTGTCAGTTTTCTCACTCCATTTGGTGCTTGGCTGAGTTCTTTATCTCTTCATTTGATGTTTTAGGGTTTCAGGATTGTTGTATACTCTGTTCGGCTTAGTTTTTCAGATCTTTGCTGTGGAGGGACGGTGTGGTGCTTCTGCCTAGAGTGCCATTTTGCCAGAACCCTCCATCCTTTGATTTTTAGTAAATTTACATCTTTGTTTCTAAGGTGTGTCTCTTGTAGACAGCATATGGATGGATCCTGTTTTTTAATCCATTCTGTCACTCTGCATTTCTTTATGGGTGCATTTATGCCATTTACATTCAGTGTAATTATTGATAGGCGTGAGTTTATTGCTGTCATTTTGTAGTGCCTTTTTTTTTGTGGTGCTGACATTTTCTTTGTTCCTCTTACTCTCCTGTGCTGGGACCTTTTTCTTGTGGATTTTTTTTCATTTCGTAGGTTTTGTTTTTAATGATACATCACGTTTTTTTCTTTATTTTCATGAGTAGGTTTGTTAATTTTCTTTGTGGTTATCTTGAAATTTAACTTTATCTTCCTAGGTTTGAACCAGTCTATTATTACTTGGTATTGCCTTGCCTTCCTCTCCATTAGAAGGTACTATATCTACACTGTTTAATCCCTCTTTTATTGTTCTGATGTTGTTGTCATTTACAGATTAACCTCTCAGGTTCCCTGTTGTAATTCTTTCGGTTTTGGATAGTCCTTAAGAGTTCATTTCCCAGGTTGGTATCTGGCTAGTGCAATCCTGTGTCCTAGATTCAGCCTGTGGTCTGATGTTGTTTGTTCTCAGATCGAAGGACTCCCTTTAATAAGTCTTATAAGTTTGTTTTGGCTTTTACATAGTCCCTTATTTTCTGTTTATCTGGAAATGACCTAATTTCACCATCATATTTGAACGTGAGTTTTGTGGGATATATTATGTCTTCCCATTGCCTTCTTGCCTGCATGGTTTCTGCTGAATAATCCGAGCTTAGTCTTATTGTTTCTCCTCAATGTGACTTTTTCTTTTCTCGAGCTGCTCTCAGGATTCTATGTTTGTCTTTTGTTTTAGCAAGTGTGCTTATGATATGCCTTGGTGATTTTCTTTTGGGGTCTATCTTCTATGGGGTTCGTTGAGCTTCTTGGATCATCAACTTTTCATCTTTCATGATTTTGGTAAGTTTCCTGTCAGCAGTTCTTCAATGATCCTCTGTGTTTTCTGTCTTCTTCCCCTGTTCTGGAACTCCAATTACTCACAGACTTTTGCTTTTGATGGTATCCCACATAATTCTCAAGATTTCTTCGTTTTTCTTCAATCTTTTTCTGATTTTTCCTCAAACACAGTTGTATCCATGTGTTTGTCTTCTATTTCTCTGATCCTATCTTCTATCATTTCAAACTTGCTCCTCATCCCTTCTATGACACTGTCCATTTCTGAAATCTTATTGTTTGTCTTTTGGATTTCTAATTGTTGTTTTTGTATGAATTCTAGTTGTAAATTTATTTTAGCATTTTGTTCCTGTATTATTTTCTTGAATTCTTCCATTTTTTGTTTGTATTTTCCATGAATTTGTCTATTTTTTTCTCATTTTTGTTTGTTTTTGCTTCAACTCATGGATAATTCCAAATGTTAGAGATTTGATTTCCTTATCAGGTAGTTCTAGTGCCTTTTCTTCTCCTGAAAAGTCATCTGGTGTTTCATTTTGGACACCTACTGAAACCATCCTGTCCTATTTTTGTACGTTTTGATATTGTCTGCAGTCTTCGGGAAATTCAGTAGCTATTTTCCTCATTTATTGATTGTAGATTTATTGATCTGGTCCTGCTTTTTTGTTTTATTTGGATATGTCTGAGAAGGCAGGCTGTGTGTTCTTTGTTGTTTTCTCATCTGTGGACATGATACTTTTCACCTCCTTCTCCAATTGGCAGGGTCAGTTGCTCAGATATGGTACAGTACGGCAGGTCCAGATGAAGGGGAGTTTCTGGGATGGGTTGTTTGTGGCATGTACTAGGGCTGACAGTGTGGACTGGCAATCAGTGCAAGGCAGGTTCCAGTAGGCCATGCCTGTGCTGCTTGGGAGTGTGATGTTCAGTGCACAGTGCAGGTAGGCAGGAAGGAGGGGGTAAATTGTGATGTGTGGAGCTAAGATGGGTATGGTAAAGAAGAGAGAGAGGAGAGAGGAACAGGAGCCAAAAACATACACACAAACAAAAAAGAAGGCTAAGGGAGCTTGCTATTGGAGTGGAGAGATGAGAGACTGAGAAATGGGGAAATACAAAAATGGAAAAAAAGAAAATAAATAGGGTAAAATGAAAAAATAAATGGAGAAGCTGGAAATGAGGAAAGTCAAAAAGAGAATAAGAGATAGAAGAAAACAAAAAAAGAAACAAAAACAAGAAAAAAGAAATGCCCCCAGGGATGTCCCTGTGCGTCTGCGCAAAGTAAGGGAGTAGCTTCCAAGCCACACATACTGCCAGGCTAGACAGGGCTCCAAACCTGAGAAAAGAAAAATAAAACAAAGAAACAAATCAGAACAGAACAAATCAGAGCAAACAAACAAAGAAAATAGCCCAGGGGGTCCCACCAGTGTGACAGCACAGGTCAAGAAGTAGTTTCACAGATGAGTGGTGTTTCACAGCCTTTTAGGAACAAGCAAAGATGGTACACGGAGTCAGGTATTTGAGAGAAGAGAGGGGGAGGTTGTGAGATGTAAGGAAGAAATCTAAATTAGAGGAAAATAGTAACATCAGCAGCCAACAAATGGCACTCAGGGAGCCAGCCAGTGTGGGTGGGTGAAATCCCAGAGACACTGGGGTGAAGCGGGTGCTTCCCAGCCAAGAGGCTGTGGCTTCAGGAAGCAGAGGTGGCCACGTGGGAGTGAAAAAGGCTGGGGGTAGGAAAGCTTATATCGCTGGTCACCGCTTGTTCTGTCTCCTGCTGGAAGCTCCTTGAAGCTGCTTTCTCGTACCCCTTGTTCACTGATAGGCATCTAAGATGGTGGATCCATGCTGCGGTAGCTGATACAGGACCTCTGCATGTATTTGTCCTTGCTCTCTGTTCTTGGTCAGTTTCTTATTCCATTTGGTGCTTGACTGAGTTCTTTATCTCTTCATTTGATACTTAGGGTTTCAGGATTGACCTGTGACTCTGTTTGACTTAGTTTTTTGGATCTTTGCTATGGAAGGATGGCAGGGTGCTTCTGACTATAGCGTCATGTTGCCTGGAAATCAAGAGCTATATTTTTTAAGATATGATGTGAAAGAAACTTTGTAAATGATACTTCATTTGATTTGGATGGACCATTTATCCTTGTATATGTTATTGCTCCAGGAATGAAAGGTAAGAACTAAACAAAATATATGCATACTTTCAAACTATTTTATTAATGCATCCATGGAATACTCCATTAATCTTTGCTTTTAAAGACAGATGGAACTGAATAGTGATAATGTAACATAATTTGTATTGGCAGTTCAATCAAGTCATTTTCCCAGTTCATTCATCAAGCACTTTGAATCTTATGATAATATAGTAATATAGTACATATACATATAAAAACAGACAAACCCATTTCCATTAAGTCCGTTGAGACTCATAGCGACCCTTTAGGATAGAATATAAACACTCCACAGGGTTTCCAAGGAGTGGCTGGTGAATGCAAACTGCCAACCTTTTGGTTAGCAGCCATAGCTCTTAACCATTGAGCCAGCAGGACTCTCTCTCTCTTTCATATATATGTATATATATATATATAGTATATAGTATATATACCAAGTATATATGTATATGCACATATATGATATATACAATTTTTCCCAAATGACTGTATTTGAAAATACATTTCTAATGCATATGGAATTTTTGAATAGCTAAAGGTTCCACCTGCAAAAAGGAAGTTTATCCTTTCAATTTACTTACATTGCTATTACATTCGTTCAAGCAACTTTCTGATATCAAAGTCCCAAATGATGGACTTACTTCTATCTGTATCCCATCAAAAAACTCACAATGTCAACTGCTGAATTCCTGACAATTCCACTAAAATAATCTGTTGATAAATCAAAGTGGAGTTTATTGCTTAGTGTAATAATGGAGATCTCTTCTTGACAGAAACTTAGCAACATCTCTTAGGTTTAGGTAGAATATTTTTGAGGTTTGCGGTGTCTAGTTAAAGGTGAGTCTTTCAACGTGAAGGTTTGATTAGAAATGGTCAAAACTGATGATACAAAAATTTTGCAACTTGTGCACACAATAGGTCAAGTGTATCAGGGTAAAGCCTTACAGGCAAATCCTGGAGAGGCACTGAGTCTAGCTGAGCTATATTTTGTTATTAGTTGAATAATTTCAGAATTTTTTTGAAATAAATAATAAAGCGTATATAAAAATTGATTTTCCTTAACACATTTCCTAGAATTATATGTCCGTGTTAATGTGAAGAGTCAAACAGTAGAATTGTGCTAATGTAGACATTAAGTTATGCAAGTGTAGAAGGATTTGATTCTCCTTGGTTATCGCTCCTCAGCATAAGCTGAAGGATGGAATATTAACTTATGAGTAGGTAGTCAATCCAGATCTTCATTGCTTATGAGATGTTGTGATCACATATTAAAATTTTGTAGGTGTTTGTTTCAACCTCTGAGTGTTAGAGTTTCATGTTCTTTTTGATGGATAATCGTTTGTTGGATCATTTGACAGAACAGCAGGAATATTTATGATTCTAAAGATCACACACTTGAGCACTACCATACCAAAAATACTAAACAGAGGATTGCAATTAAACCAGTCAATACAGATACTGAATCTGTGTTCAGTTTTTAAGACAGGGTTCAAGAGTGAGTAAATTAAGCCAAGAGATTCTATCTTCAATCTGAAAAGTTCACAGAAACATATATAAGGTTATTAACTAAGATAATTAAGTTTATGATTTTTTGTGCCTCTCAGTTATTTTTAGGAATATTAAAGACCCCAAAGGTCTTAGAGTTATAGGCACAATCATTTCCCTTAAAACAGAGCATGCTCTTTCTTTCAGAGGCCAATCTTATATCTAGGAAAACTCCATTCTGTGCCAACTTACTTTGTGGGCTTCTTGTTTAAATTGAAGAGGTTTGAGAAGAGAATAAAACAATTGGAGTTCTACTTGAATGGTTAATATTGTAGACTTCTGGCTGTCTGGCTTATTATAATGGTTGCCATTAAAAAAAAAAAGTAACTTAGTGACTGAGTCCAAGTACATGTCAAATGATTCATTAAAAGAAACTGTGATCCAGGGATGCTGGGCAATTTCCAAAGAAATATGTGCAGAAACTTAACAAGTTATTTTGATTGTTCACTTTGATAAATCATGAGTAAATTGCAACTAGTTACTTGACTCATGTGAAAGAGTGAATAAGGATGAATAAGCAACAGATGTCTTTTAATGATTCAGAATCTCAAACCAGCAAAAGGGAAGAAAACAGTAGCTAGAATAATAAAGAATATATGTATATATTCTTTACATGTGCAAGCTGTACAGAAAAGAGTTATTTTACCTCAAATAATGTGGCCTTTGTCCATGTTGTTGGGTGTCCTCAAGTCAATTTTGACTCACAGTGACCCCATGTGACAGAATAGAACTGTCTCATAGGGTGTTTGGCTGTAATCATTATGGAAGCATATCAATAGCTCTTTTTCCAGCTGAGCTGTTGAGTGGGTTGGAACCACTAAACTTTAGGTTAGCAGCCACACTCTTAACTGTTGAACCATGATGGCCCTTTCTTTGTCCTTGCTTCCTGACAGATAACTCTAAACTTTTAGAATGTCATGAGTAAAATGCCTTTGTTATGAAGACATAGGCATCTAGATCACACCTGGGGTTTATGCTAATGGCTGGAGGCCAGCCTGACCATAAAGACCATCACACTATCCAATATCTAATGACCTCAGGGGAAGGAGGGGGTGATCAAATCAATCATGCCTTCTTAATGAAGGCTATGAAAGCTCTCCACCATGCATCTGTCTGTTTGTCATACTGTGGTGGGTTGTGTGTTGCTGTGATATTGGAATTCATGACAATTGTATTTCATATACTAGCAGGGTCACCCATGCTGGACAGGTTTCAGCAGGGCTTCCAAACTAATACAGACTAGGAAGAAAGACCTGGCAGTCTAATTCTGAAAAACTTGGTTAATAGAAACTTTAAGAATAGCAGCAAAACATTGATATAGTGCTGGAAGATGAGCCCTTCGGGTTGGAAGGAACTCAAAATACAACTGGGGAAGAGCTGCCTCCTCAAAGTAGAGTCAATCTCATGAATTATACATTGAGAAGGATAGGAATTCCAGAACACTTAAGTATGCTCACCAGAAGCCTGTACATAAACCAGGAGGCTGTACTTTGAACAGAACGAGGGGGTACTGCATGGTTTAAAATCAGGAAATTTGTGTGTCAGTGTTGTATCCATTTACCATACTTATTCAATCTCTTGCTGAGCAAATTATCTGAGAAGCTGGACTATATGAAGAAGGTGTCATTAGGATTGGTGGAAGATTGATTAACAACATGTGATATTCAGATGACACAACCTTGCTTGCTCAAAGTGAAGAGGCCTTGAAGCACTTACTGATGAAGATCAACGACTACAGTCTTCAGTATGGATTAAACCTTAATATAAAGAAAACACATACCCTTACTACTGGACTAGTAAGCAATATCATGATAAACAGAGAAAATACTGAAGTTGTCAAGTATTTCATTGTACTTGGATGCAAAAACAATGCCCATGGAAGCATCGGTCAATATCAAATGATGTATTGTATTGGGCAAATCTGCTGCAAAAGACATCTTTTATGTTTTGAAAAGCAAAGATGTCACTTTGAGAGCTAAAGTATGCCTGACTTAAGCTATGGTATTTTCAATCACCTCATATGCATGTGAAACCTGGGCAATGAATAAGGAAAACCAAAGAATTGATACTTTTAAATTATGGTGTTAGTCAAAATAATTGAATATACCATGGACTGCCAGAACCATGAACAAGTCTGTCTTCGAAGAAGTACAGCCAGAGTTCTCCTTTGGAAGAGAGAATGGGAAGACTTTGTCTTACGTATTTTGGGCATGTTATAAGGGGGGACCAGTTCTTGAAGAAATATATCATGCTTGGCCACATAGAGGGTCAGGGGAGAAAAGAAAGATCCTCAAAGAGATGAACTGATTCAGTGACTGAAACAATGGCCTCCAACATAGCAATGATTGTGAGAACGGCACAGAACCAGGCAGTGTTTCATTCTGTTGTACACAGGGTCACTATGATTTGGAACCAACCTGAGGGCACCTAAAAACAACAACAGTGAAAGCTCTAGACACAGAGCTTTATAGGCTTTTTGTTGATGAAATACATCCATGTATCCATGTGGGAGGGTACCACATTTTTTGAGATACAGAAGCTCTACTCTGGGAACCCTCCCAGAGCTCCTCCTATGCATCTGTTCATTTTGTATTTTTTTTTTTAACAATAAAACAGTAATCATAATTATAGAACTTACTGTGAGTTCTGTGAGTCATTCCAGCAAATTATCAAACCCAGAGGAGTAGTGGGAGCCAGCAAGTCAGAAGTGAGGGAGCCCATGGTGACTCACAAGCTTGTAGCTAGCATCATGAAGTGGTAGAAGAAAATCCCTGATTTTGTAGCCAGTAGGTCAGAAGTTGGAGCCCTGGTGATGCAGCGGTTAAGAGACCAGATGCTAACCAAAAGACTGGCAGCTGGACTCCACCAGCATTTCCTTAGAAATGCTATGGGGCAGTTCTACTCTGTCCTAGAGGGCCGCTATGAGTCTGAATTGACTCAACTGCAATGGGTTAATGGGTTAGGTCAACAGTTAGAAAACCCAGTGGTGACACCCAAGATGGCAGACTGATGAGAAAGAGGGAAACCCCTGCAGTTCTAGCCAGCAGTCAGATGTTAGGGAGACCAAGGGGTATTGCTGGGCTTGCAGGTGGCAATCTGAAGAAGTAGAGAGAAACCCCAGATTTGTAGCCAGCATGTCAGAAGTTAGGGAACTCAGAGTGGACTCTTGATCTGAGACTGGCATCCTGAAGAGGTAAAGGGAAACCCTGAATTTGTAGCCAGTAGGTCAGAAGTGAGGTGTCCTGTAGACTCCCAAACTTGGGGCTGGCATCTGCCTATTTGTCAGTTTGAAGGATGGTGTCCTTTAAACTTGTGAGATCTGACAGAGCTCTGGGTGGCTAGAGTTAAAATAGTGCTACATGGGCTGATGGTATCAGAACTGAATTGTAATTCAAAAGTAGGTATTTGTTGTTTCCTCATAGTTGAGAAAACAATGGTGGGATTGTGAAATTTCCAGCAGCCACACGTGCATATTAAAGTATGATAATCTATGTCTCTAGGTATCTGGATCATGTCCTCTGGATCTTTCATGAAACATGTCCACTTCCTGAAGATTCTGTGCCTGAGAGATTTCTAAGAATCCTTAGCTTGAGAGCTCTGGTCTGGGAGTCTTCCAGTGATTTGAGAATAATTTATGCCTTTTTACATGACAGATATGACTCAAACACCAAACCTTTGAAGTTCACTAATGTGATTATTGTTAACAATAATTGATACAGACCTTTGCACTGCTTCAAAGATTGTCTTTCTCTTATGTTTCTTCCAGAAGACCAGGTGTCTAGATATTTGTTCATGTAGATGTTGTTTAGGAGGAAGTTGAGAGGTGGCTGATCAGGCTTTTAGGTGATAATACTGAGTGTATTGCACGAGTCCCATGTGATATATGTTTCTATCTATTGTCAGAGTGTGGAAATGCAGGTTTTTATGAAGCAAAAGAAAAGTTACTCTATTTGAGTGAAACTCGTTTCTTCATCAATTTCCAGTATTAATTGAATGTTTTACAGTTACCTTAACTACTACAGAAAATGACACTTAGTAACAATAATCTAAAATATGTGGTATATTTTGTTTTTATTTTTGGGTAAGAGAATGAGATAATTGATTTCAGAATCTGGAAATGGTGATACATGCTATGAATGGAAAAGTTATTTAACAATCCTGACACTTTTAATAGCATGGTGGTTAGACCAATACTAATTACATGTTAAGTTTATAGTTCTGAGGGAAGAGATTGCTAATAGGGAGATATTAGTTGCTACTGGCTAAGCTTAGTAAAGAATGCATTAGCTGTATTGCAAGCAGTAATCAGAGGGAATAAAAAAAAAATCCATATCGTGGGGATTTAAAAAGACAACTTCATCTAGATTTTAAACAGTAGAAAATAATTTTAGTTTTTTTTATTATTTTGAATATTATTGCAAATAATTGTTTTTATTTTAAAAATATTTAAACTGCAAGCAAGAAACACGTTTTGAGATAAATTCTGCAGCAAAAATCAAATTAGAAGTGATATCTTTCCACTAATGCTGAAAGGCCTCAAGGTAGGAACCACTGAGCTAGAGAAACATGTTGTCAAAAAGCAACTAAACAAATAAAATCTGTCAGTAATGTCTGGGAATCAACTATCAGTGTGGTATGGCTCATTCATAAGATTGGAATCAAATAGAGCTTATTAAAATGCTAATACAAATTTAAAAAGAAATCAAAACCATATACTAGAAACAGAATCTACCTGGCTTCTAATGTTTTACAACCCTCAATGATAGTATACCCCTCAATGCACACATTATTAGTAGTAGTAGTTAAAAATTATTGGTAGGTGGACATTTTGGTAGTAGAGCTAAGAACCACTGAAGTTTATACTCCTCAACACACATGGCATTATTATTAATGTAGATGGAAATTATTAGTAGGTGCTGCTAGGAATCAAAAAGTTCATAAATTGCAAGACCATAAGAACCACACTTGGCCCAGTTTTGGAGGACTACTCATCAACCAAAGACCTTAAATTTTGTCTTCCTTGGATAATGGTTGTGCCTAACATGGGAGAAGTGTTAACTGGATGTTGTTTTTGTTAGGTGCCCTTGAGTCGGTTTTGACTCATAGCGACCCTATGTACAACAGAAAGAAACACTGCCAGGTCCTGAACCATCCTCACAATTGTTATTATGCTGGAGCCCATTGTTTTTTTGTTTTAATTTTTTTGTTTTACTTTAGATGAAGGTTTACAGAACAAATAGTTTCTCATTAAACAGTCAGTACACATATTGTTTTATGACATTGGTTAATAACCTCACGACATGTCACCGCTCTCCCTTCTCAACCTTGAGGAATTTTTCTTGGTGAAAATATACATAGCCAAAGTTACACCATTTTGAAAGTTTCTACATGTACAGTTCAGTGACATGGATTACATTCTGTGCTGCTATTCTCACTATCCTTTTCCAAATTATTCCATCAACATTATCTTCAACTCATTGTTTCCTAGGCTTCCCATCAAACCTTTTGAGTTGCTGTTGTCAATTTGATCTCATGTAGATAATTCTTTCTTTTTTTTTTGTACCTTAGATGAAGGTTTGCAGAATAGTCTCATTAAACAGTTAGTACACATATTGCCCTATGACAATGGTTAACAACCCCATGACATGTCAACATTGTCCTTTCTCAACCTTGGGTTCCCTATCACCAGCTTTCCTGTCCCCTCCTCCCTTCTAGTCCTTGTCCCTGGACTGCTGTGCTTCATTAGTCCTGTTTTGTTTTATGAGGCTGTCCAATCCCTGCCTGAACGGTGAACCTCGGGAATGACCTCACCACTGAGTTAAAAGGGTGTCTGGGGGCCATACTCTCAGGGTTTCTGCAATCTGTCAGGCCAGTAAATCTGGTCTTTCTTTGTGAGTTAGAATTCTGTTCTACTTCTTTTTCCAGCTCTGTCCAGGACCCTCTATTGTGATCCCAGTCAGAGCAGTTAGTGGTGGTAGCTGGGCACCATCTAACTGTACTGGACTTAGTCTGGTGGAGGCCGTGGTAGCTGTGGTCCATTAGCCCTTTAGACTAATCTTTCCCTTGTATCTTGTTCTGTTCATTCTCACTTGCTCCCAAAGGGGTGAGACAAGCGATGTATCTTAGATGGCTGCTCACAGGCTTTTAGGACTCCAGACGCTACTCACCAAGGTAGAATGTAGAACATTGTATTTATAAACTGTTTTATGTCAATTGAGCTAGACGTTCCCCAAGACCATGGTCCCCACAGCCTTCTGCCCAGCAATTCAGTCCCTCAGGGAGTTTGGAATTGTCTATGGAGCTTCTATGACCTTTCCTTGTACAAGTTGTGCTGGCTTCCCCAGTAATGTGTACTGTCTTGTCTTACCCTTCACCAAAGTTATCACTTATCTATTTAGTTCCTTCTCACTCCTCCTATCCCTTGTAACCAACAAAGATTGTTTCTTTTTGTGTGTAAACTTTTACATGAGTTATGCGGTAGAAGTCTCATACAATATTTGTTCTTCTGTGATTGACTTATTTCACTCAGCATAGGTCCTCCAGTTTTGTTCCTCTTACTCTCCCGTGCTGAGTTCTTTTTGTTTGTGGATTTTTTTTTTGTTTGTTTCTTTTGTTTTTGCAGGTTTTGTTTTTACTGAGACTTCATGTTTTTCTTCTTTATTTTGTTAAGTAGGTTTGTTAACTTTCTTTGTGGTTACTGTGAAATTTACCCTTATCTTCCTAGATTTGAGCCAGTCTATTATTACTTGGTATCACTTGACTTCCTCTCCATTAGAAGGTTCTATATCTACATCATTTATTCCATCTTTTATTGTTCTGATGCTGTTTTCATTGACAGATTAACCTCTCTGATTCCCTTTTGTAGCCCATTGTTGTAGCCACTGTGTCAATCCATCTTGTTGAGACTCTTCCTTTTTTTCACTGACCCTCTACTTTACCAAACATGATGTCCTTTTCCAGGGATTGGCCCCTTCTAATAACATGTCTAAAGTATGTGAGACATAGTCTCACCATCCTTGCTTCTAAGGAGCATTCTGGCTGTACTTCTTCCAAGACGGACTTGTTCATTCTTCTGGCAGTCCATGGTATACTCAATATTCTTTGCCAACACCACAATTCATAGGCATCATCTCTTCTTCAGCTTTCCTTATTCATTTTCCAGCTTTCACACGCATATAAGGCAATTGAAAACATGGCTTGGGTCAAGTGCACATTAGTCTTCAAGGTGACATCTTTGCTTTTCAATGCTTGAAAGAGGTCTTTTGCAACAGATATGTCCAGTGCAATGCATCCTTCGACTTCTTGACTGCTGCTTCCATGGGTGTTGATAGTGGATCTAAGTAAAATTATTTGGATAGTTAATACCAAGTAAGGCAGACTGTAACAGAGACAGCTGATTAACAAAGTCTTTTTTTTTTTCCTGGACACACAGCTAGATCAATCTCGTTGGTTTCCTCTGCAGTAGTGAGGCCATGTAACTAAGTTTTATCCCTGTCCCATGTAGCTACCATTGTCTAAAGATGACAGACAAAATAAATAATAAATATAATAAATATTGCTTTTTAGGTTGTGAGAAGATAAATTTACTATCAAAAAAAGAACAAACAGAGCAGTGAGGGGAATAAAGGATGCCAAGGTAAGGCAAAGATTTGAAATTTTAGTATGTTGATCTGTGTCGACCTCAATAATAAAGTGATACTTGAGTAAAACTTTTAATAACTGGGAGAGTTAGCTGTGTGGATATGTGTTGGTAAAATGTTCTTGACAGATGGTATAGCCTGCAGAATGTTTCCAAGCTGAGAGTCAACCTGGATTGTCCCAAGATCAACAAAAAGAGCTACGTGCCTGGAGCAATGAACAACAGTGAAGTAGTAGGAGATAATTATGTCAGTGAGGTAATAGAGAAACTGATCCAATCCTGTGAGGCTCTTTAAGTCACAATAAGGGCTTCAGAGTTAAGTGAATGTGAAAAGGAAACTGCTAAACAATGCTCAACACAGAAGTGAAACAATCTATGTTTTATTTTTAAGTGATTAACCAGGTTGATTTTTCAGATTGAATTTGAGGTCAAGACTGACTCATATGATTTTAGTCTGAGCAAATGCGATGATAGAGTTGCCATCATTTGTATTTAGCAATCCTATGCATGAGCAGGATTATGGGTAGGATAAAGAGTTAAGTCCTACTCAAATTTTAGACCTACTCACTTCAACTTATCTATTAGACATCCAACTGGATGTGTTATATAGTCAGTTGGAGTTTGGGAAAATTATCTATTCTGGAAATATAGAATTCAGAGACCTTAACATATATGTGGGATATTAACATGGGAAAATGGAAGATATTACTAAGAGGGTGAGTTTAGAATAGGAAAATAAGGTTTTGAAGTAGGAGCATGGGGTACCTGTATACAGACCAAGAAGCAGTTGTTCAAATAGGACAAGGGGATATTGTGTGATTTAAAATAAAAAAAATATGTGCATCAGGGTTATATCCTTTCACCATGCTTAATCTGTATGCTGAGTAAATAATCTGAGAAGCAGGACTATATGAAAAAGAACTAAGCATCCGGATTGGAGGAAGATTCATTATCCATCTGCATTATGCAGATGACACAACCTTGCTTGCTGAAAGTGAAGAGAACTTGAATCACTTACTGAAGAAGATGAAAGTCTACAGCCTTCAGTATGGATTACACCTCAACATAAAGAAAACAAAAATCTTCACAACTGGAACAATAAGCAACATCTTGATAAGAGGAGAAAATATTGAAGTTGTCAAGGATTTCATTTTGGTTGGATTCACAATCAACACTAATGGAAGGAGCAGTCAAGAAATCAAAGGATATGTTGCATTGGGCAAATCTGCTCTAAAAGACCTCTTTAAAGGGTGGAAAAGCAAAGACATCACTTTGAGGACAAAGGTGCCCCTGATCCAAACCATGATATTTTCAGTTGCCTTCTATTCATGGGAAATTTGGACAATGAATAAGGAAGACTGAATAAGAGTTGATTCCTTTGAATTATGTTTTTGGTGAAGAATATTAATATACCATGGACTGCCAGAAGAACGAACAAGTCTTTCTTGGAAGAAGTACAGCCAGAGTGCTGCCTGGATACAAGGATGGCAAGACTTTGTCTCAAGTACTTTGGATATATTATCAGGAGGGACCAGTCCCTGGAGAAGGACATCATGCTCAGTAAGGTAGATGGTCAGCGAAAAGAGGAAGACCTTCAATGAGATGAACTGACACAGTGGCTACAAAAATGGGCTCAAACATAGAAATGATTGTGAGGATGCAGCAGGACCGGGCAGTGTTTTGTTCTGTTTTACATAGTGTCACTAAGAGTCAGAACTGAATCCATGGCTCCAAACAACAACGCAAAACCTCACACTTATGATATTTGTGTTATAATAACACTTGGTAACTAAGATAATTGGGTTTTAAGATTCCAGAGTTACCAAGGTTGAGAAGGGAGAGTGTTGACACGTCATGCGGTTGTTAACCAATGTCATAAAACAATGTGTACTGACTGTGTAATGAGAAACTATTTGTTCTGTAAGCCTTCATCTAAAGTACAATTTAAAAAAAATTAAAAAAGATTCCAGAGTTAGAAGTCCTCTGAGTAACGAAAACAATCATTTGAGTGGATTACAGCAATAAAGTAGAGGATAAAGAGTTCAAGAAAAGCTGATCTAGGAGACAAGTGGTCCATTCAGAGAGATTGATGTCATCTCTGGTAACAGAGAAGTTAAGGGTAGAAAGAAAGCCCCTGAGATAGTTACGAACATTTATTTCCTTAGTGTTTGAGAATTGGAGGTTTGTAGTTGACTGTCACAAGTAGAGGACCACACAGAGGAAAGTAAGAAACATAAAATGATGTGTCAAGGAGTATGTCAGGGACTGTTAGCAATCCTCCAATATGTATTTTCCCTGCTTAAGCAATAAATTCATTGTTGTTGACCATATGACCACCCAGCTAAATATTATATTTCCCATTCTTCCAGGCCATGAGAATACATTCTGCTTAAGGGTGCATAAGTATAAGTGAGGTATGTAAATTCTTCATCATTTTCTTAAAGAAATGCATATTTCTCCATGTTATGAATTGAATTGTGTCACCCAAAAATGTGTGTCATCTTCACTAGGATATGATTTCCAGTATTGTGTGATTGTCCACTGTTTGTCATATTATGTGATTTTCTAATGCATTGTACATCCTACCTCCATGATGTTAATGAGGCAGAATTAGAGACAGTTATGTTAACGAGGCAGGACTCAATCTACAAGATAAGACTGTATCTTGAGTCAATCTATTTTGACATATAAAAGAGAGAAGCAAGCAGAGAGACAGGGGGACCTACTACCACCAAGAAAGCAGAGCTGGAAGCATAGTGCCTCCTTCGGACCAGGGTCCCTGCACTGAGAAGCTCCTAGACCAGGGAAGATTGATGACAAGAAACTTCCCCCAGAGCCAACAGAGGGAGAAAGCTTTCCCCTGGAACTGACACCCTAAATCAGACTTCTAGCCTCCTGAACTATGAGAAAATAAATTTCTCTTTGTTATAGCCATCCACTTTGGTATTTCTGTTATAGCTGCACTAGATAATTAAGACACTCTCTTTATTCCTTTTCTTCTACATGGAATATGGAAGTGATTAAGGAACCAGGAACAGCCATATTGTCAATAAAAATAGTATTATTTTATATATTGTTGTCTTAGTTTTCTAGTGTTGCTATAATGGAAATAACACAAGTAAATGTCTTTAACAAAACAAAATGTATTCTCTAACAGTTTAGAGGCTAAAAGTCCTAATTCAGGGCCCCAGCTCCAGGGTAAGTCTTTCTCTCTGTTGGCTCTGGGGGTAGATCCTTGTCAACAATCTGCCCCTGGTCTAGGAGCTTCTCAGGCAGGTGCCCCAGGTATAAAATACAAGCTCAGCTCCTGGCTCTTCTTTCTTGGTGGTAATGAGGTCCTCCTTCTCTCTGCTCCATTCTGTCTTTTATATCTCAAAAGAGATTGACTCAAGATACCACCTAATCCTGTAGATCGAGTTCTGCCTCATTAACATAACTGTATCTAAACCTGCCTCATTAACATCATAGAGATTAAGATTTACAAAACATATAGGATAATCACATCAGATCACAAAATTTTGGACAACCACACAATAATGGGAATCAAGGCCTCGCCAAATTGATACACATTTTTTGAGGACACAATTCAATCCATCACAATTTTCAATATATGTTTAATGCCTAAGTGTCTCACCAAAGGTTTGTCCACATCAATCAATAAAATTATTAAACAAATCATTTCTTTTATAAGGATCGGCATAAACCTGGTTCCTATGAGGCAGAGGTTAAAGATGTCCCAAATGTCCAACTTTTTCAGGTTGCTGTACCACTGCATAATCTCCAACATCAACTACTCCATCTCACCTCAGTACTCTCCCTCTTGCCTTTGGGTTCCCTAATTTCTTTCTTCTCAGAGAACTCACAGACCACATAAAGGAAATGACTCATGAGGTTTTGGAAGCTGGCAAGTCCCAAATTCACAGTTCAGGCGTAGACTTCTCCCTGGCCCTCAGTCTCTGCCCAAAGGCACTCAGCTTTCTTGCTCTATGGGCTGGGAAGCCCACTACACCATCTTCTGCTGCATGTCTCTCCTTTTTCGGTGGTGGTGGGCTCTCCTCTTTGCTCTAGAATTGGCTCTCTTTTAAGTAAAAACTGACCAATCCGCTTAGTAGGCCACCATTACCCTATCACACAATCACCTGGGTGAGAGTTACAAGACCACGGCTATAAAGGCCACACACAAAAGTAATTAATCTACCACAATTATAAACTAATAATGAAGCTACTAAGACCACTGAATGAAGCTACTGACACTACTGCTTATTCAGATACACAACGGCTGCCCAATAGTATTATTCCTTTAAGTAGAATGATGGTTTCGTATTAACTGTTAGTTAAGTTCAGACAACTTTTAGTACTTTGATAAAATTTAAACTAAAATAGAAAAAGTTGCTTCTCATAAAGGAGACGGAGAAAAAGAGAGATACCACTCAATTCTGCAGATACTGAAAATGATGATGGAGTTATTATAAGTAAACCAAAACAAATCAGGAGAGATAGAGAGATGGATGGGAAGGGAAAGGGAGGGAAGAGGAGGGGAGGGGAGATGGGAGGGAAGAGAGAAGGGAAGTGAAGTGGAAAAAAGCAAGAGGAGAGGAGAAGAGAATCATCTATGGAAATAGTCTTCCGCTCTACTCCGATGATTTTCTCTTAGATGAGTTCAGTCCATACTGGATACTCAATAAATATTGAGAATCCAGAAAGAAAGAAAAAAACAAACAAACAAAACCTAAATTCAGTACACTGGTTATTTGTCTATTCTTCCATCATTATTTCTGACTTACTGTAACTTGTAATTTTGTGAAAACATTATTTTTGTAAATGGTTGATAAGATTCTCAACTTCTTTGCTCTTCTCCCTAAATTTTTGCAATTGTTCATCTTTAGAGTATTTTGGTGAAGTAGGGTAAATTATTACCATTAATATGACCTCAGAATTCTTGCATCTAAAATTAGTTATACACTTCTTGCTGATCAGCTTGAACCAAACCCACGCTGTTGAGTCGATGCTGACTCATAGTAACCCTATAGGAGTCCCTTAGAGTTTCCAAGCCTTTAATCTTTATGGAAGCAGACTGCCACCCACATCTTTCTTCAGCAGAGCGGGTGGTAGGTTCAAACCATTAACCTTATGGTTAGCAGCTGAGCACCTTAACCACTGAACCACCAGGGCTGCTTAAGATGAGTATTTAGATTTTATCTAATTCTCTTTTCTCATAACAGTAATATAAATACTAATGACATAAAAAAACAAAACAAAGCAAAAAAAAAAAAAAAACCTGTTGCCATAAGTCAATTCCGACTCATAGAAACCCTATAGGACAGAGTAAAACTGCCCCACAGGGTTTCCAGGGAGCAACTGGTGGATTCAAACTGCCGACCCTTTTGTTAGAAGCTGAGCTCCTGAGAAAAAATACAAATTGTTTATTGAAAAAATAGAATAACCTAGAGTCAACTATATTTCATGCAGAAGTCATTATTTTAAAATAAACATTTAATATCGTGATATTTCAAAATATGATACTGCTAAATCCTAAAATCAATATATTTTTCTTGGAATATGTTTTAATCATATGTCATCAAATATAAATTCCAACCAAACTTCTGCACAAAATAATGAGACAGTTATTTTTCAAGATATTTCTTGTAAACCTTGATGACTAGATCAGCATCTATATAGAAAAATTTCATGCAGTCCATGTATTAATACTCTATGTGGTATGAGAACTAAGTATATGCAGCGTTTGATTTTTCATCATTGGCCTGAGTATTAATTAAAGTGAACTTTTTACTTTAGGCAAGTGGGACACATACTGCTAAAATATATTTATAGTAAAAATATCTCTTAGTAACATTTCTTCTACAGATAAACAATTAAAATCTTTCATAAAACATTAATTTTTCTAGCATTTAAATATAGTACTCTGGTCTTCCTCATTCACAGCTGAATCCTCAAAATTTGCTGCCAATATTAGTATTCACCAGCACTTTTTATAGTCACAGGTAGTTGCCTAAGACTAGAAGAGAATACTTGATTTTAACCTAATCTTACTTTTTTTTAACTTTATGCTCTTGCCTTCATTTGAATTAGGCATACATTTAATAGGACTTATCTAGAATTGTGTTGGAGCCCTGGTAAAGTAGTGATTAAAGAGCTCAGCTGCTAACCAAAAGGTCGGCAGTTGGAATTTACCAGCCTCTCCTTGGAAACCCTATGGCGCAGTTCTACTCTGTCCTATAGGGTCTCTATGAGTCAGAAACGACTCTGAGGGCAGTGGGAGGGAGAGAGTTATGTTAATATGAATCAAGTTATTGAGTGGTCTTTAAACTGCTTCTCAAGGATAAGTAACTTTTGCATTTGTTTTCAATCACTCATATTTTGATATGATAGTGTGTCTTCAGTATGACACTTTTGACACCTGCTGATGTTCTTGCTCTTTGAATAATTGTTCAATATCTTATTCAGTTAATAAGATGAATGAATCAAATAAAATCAGGTTAGTTGTCACCTTCCTTTGACTAATATGCAAGGGTACAGAAACCTGAGCTGTATATTTTTAAGGGAATTAATATGTGGAGAGACTTAACTATGAGCTCATCTTAATTTGCCTGACAATTATCTTTGTATGTAGTGACAGAAATTTAAAGTAAGAATAAAATACCTATAGAAGAAAAGAGTCATATAAAAATCATCTCTGTCTCATTATTCTGCATCCTACTTTGGTGAGTGACGTCTGGGGTCTTAAAAGCTTGCAAGTGGCCAACTAAGTGCATTAATTGGTACCAACCACCTGGAGTAAAGGAGAATGAAGAACACCAAAGACACAAAGAAAGTATGAGCCCAAGAGAAAGAAAGGGCCACATAAATCAGGGACTTTATCAGCCTGAGACCAGAAGAACTAGATGGTGCTCAGCTACCACCAATGACCACCCTGACAGGAAACACAGCAGAGAGTCTCAGATGGAGCAGGGGAAAGGTGGGCTGCAAAACTCAAATTCTAGTAAGAAGACCAGACTTAATGGTCTGAGACTGGAGGTACCCTGGAAAGCATCTCCCCTGGATTCTCTATCAGCCCAGAACTAAAACAATTTCTGAGGCCAACTCTTCAGACAGGGATTGGACTAGACTTTGTGACATACAGTGATACTTGTGAGGAGTGTGCCTCTTAGCTCAAGCAGATACAAGAGACTAAAGGGGCATCTTCTGTCTGGAGGTGAGATGGGAAGGCAGAGAGGGCTAAGAGCTGGTTGAATGGACATGGGGAATCAGGGGTGAAAAGGAGGAGTGTGCTGTCACTATATGGGTACAGCAATTAGAGTCACATAACAATGTATGTATAAATTTTTGTATGGAAAAAAGTTTAAAAAGTGATAAAAATCATTTTCATCTCAGTACTTTCACATGCCTTGTGTAAAAATGAAATAAAATATTTCTTAAAGGATGTGCTATTTTCTTTTTTTGTTATCCTTCAACAACTTATTTTTTGTATAGTTAATATAAAATACAATCTAAAAGTAGTATCAATGACTATTTCAGCTCTAATTAATATTATACAGACACTTTTTAGTCAAATTATCTCTGTTATTTAATTGTGACACTGTCTTAGTTATCTAGTGCTGCAATAACAGAAATACCACAAGTGGATGGTTTTAACAAAGAGAAGTTTATTTCTTCACAGTGAAGTAGGCTAAAAGTCCAAATTCAGGGCATCAGCTCCAGGGGAAGCTTTTCTCTCTCTGTCGGTCTTCTCATCAATGTTCCTTTGGACTAGGAGCTTCTCTGTTCATGAAACCCAGTCCAAAGGATGTGCTCTGCTCCCAGCACTGCTTTCCTGATGGTATGAGGTCCCCCTGTCTCTCTGCTCACTTGTCTCATATATCTCAAGAGATTGCCTCAGGACACAATCCAATCTTATAGATTGAGTCCTGCCTCACTCACACAACTGCTGCCCATCCTCCCTCATTAACATCATAGAGGCAGAATTTACAACATATAGGAAAATCACACAGTACCAGAAATCATGGCCCAGCCAAACCGATACACACATTTTTTGGGGGGATGTAATTCAATCCATGACAGACACAAATAGCTTTCTTATTTCCCTGGCCTCGATTATAGTGGGTTTCAATGTGATACACAAAGTATACGTTTGAATTTAAAGCATTTTGGTGTCTATTATTAATGGTTAACCTGTTGCCATTGAGTAGATTCTGACTCATAGTGACCCTATAGGACAGAGTAGAACTGCCTATAGTGTTCCTAATGAGCAACTGGTGGATTCGAACTTGTAACCTTTTGTTTAGCAGCCAAGCTCTTAACTACTACACAACCAGGGCTCCATTATTAATGGTTCTTATTTACTAACTTGGAGGACATCAGTATTCCCTAAAAACCTTCCCTAGAGCACACACTTTTTTTTTTTTTCATTTCTCCTTCAACATATTTAAACAAGAGTGTTAAGTTTAAATTTAGGAGGAGATTGGTATTCATTTGTATTTATCAACTACAACTTTGTATGACATCAGAGAATATAATGACAGAGAAATGATTTGAATAATTAATTTTAAACCTCCCACATTATGTGACTCAACAGTAGGCAGATTTACAAGAGAAAAACATTAGAATTTTTATGACATGAAGTCTCTATTCACTGTACATAATGTTTATAAGCTACAATATGGAAATGCGTTTTCTTTCTCTATTCCCTCACCTTTGCCATGGATATTACTACTGGAACAAAAAGAGGATTCATCAGTAAACAGATATAGATAAATGCATACATACACAACATAACAACACATTTATAGTTTATACACCGTCAAAAAAAAGATTTTCTGGTGTTATTTAAACAAGTGTTGTCAGTTGCCTTCATGTTGATTCAGGCTCACAGTGACCTCATTTGTGTGGAGTGTAACTGCTCCGTAGGGATTTCAACTCTGCCCTTTGGGAAGCAAATCTCCCAGCCTGTCTTCAGGGGTGACTCTGGGAGAACCAAGAACCTTTCTGTTAGTAGTCCAGTGCTTAGTCATTCAGCTGTTTGTGCCATTCAGGGACTCTGTTTAAACAACTTGGCTGTTCAAATTGATTGGAATAATAAAACAATAAATTTTAGAAATTAAAAAAGAGACAAAAAATTGGGGAATAGATAGTACTAAAGAAGGGAGAAGTTATTTTACTCACTTTTTGATAATTAAAACTTTAAATGCTCATTAAAATAACTTAAAAATAGAAGAATATAAAAAAAAAAAAAATTAAGCCCTTCAAGGAGTCATATTTTTAAAATATCTTCCATGAATTTGTATGTGTACACACATATGCAACATTCTCAAAATAAGAACAATATTTTAAAAAAATCAGGTTTTGTAAATAAATAGTCTTTTGTCATAAATGTGATTAATTCTTTCCTGGGAACTTTGCCTGAAAGCAGAATGCAAGAAATAACTTTACTTTGATTTAGTATAACTGATATATATTCAAATTTTCACTTATTGACTAACATATAAACTGCCTTCACTGATAATCTAAAATGATACATTATTATTAGGAAGATATACTTCTAGAATTATGCTTTTACAGTTGAAAAGTAAACAGATAAAAGTAATGAATTATCAGATCAAACCATTGTAAAGTGAGGTACACACAGGCGTACACACAGAATTCTCCAATGCATAAACCAAAAAAAAAAAACCAAACCCGTTGCCTTCGAGTAGATTCCGACTCATAGCGACCCTGTAGGACAGAGTAGAATGGCCCCATAGAGTTTCTAAGGAGTGCCTGGTGGACTTGAACTGCCAACTTTTTGGTTAGCAGCCATAGCTCTTTACAACTTCACCAGGGTTTCCCTCAAATACATATATTAATGAAATTAAAAGTGTTAAGGTCTTCTATGCATTTATGGGGTGAACAGTGGTGCTACTCTGATTAACAGCTTGCCATGCCACACTAAGGGCTAAAGGGATCAAAGAAGTAAAACAAACATAGCTATTATAGTTTGTATTGTGCCCCCAAAAATCATGTTAAAATTCTAATCTCTGTACCTGTAACTGTGACCCTACTTGGAAATAAGGATTTTTCTTTTCTGATGTTAATGAGGTCACAGCAGAGTAGGATGAGTCCTAAACCTAATTACTTCTGAGTAATATCTCATAGAAAGAACAGAATAGATACAAAGACACACAGGAGGAAGACTGACCTGTATTACTATAGAGACAGGTACATCTAAGAATCCAGGAATACCAAGGAATGACCCCAGTTACTAGATATTTCAGAATCTTTAATATTGGATATTTTTGCATACATAGTTTTTTTTTTAACATTTTTCTTCTAAAAGTACATATATTGAGAAACCACGTCCACCTTGTAAAAATGCATATCTACAAAATACAAATATTAAGTTTTGGAGTAAATAGTTATAGAGCAATAGGTAACCACTAACTTAAAAAAAAAAAAAAAGTTGCCATTGAGTACACTGGACTAGTGGCGAAGCTATGTGTATCAGAATAGAATTGTGCTCCATAAGGTTGTGATGGCTGACTTTTTGGAAGTAGATTGTCAGGATTTTCTTCTGAGGTGCTTCCGTGTGGACTCAAACGTTCAACATTTCAGTTAGCAGCCAAGCCTGTTAAACATTTGTACTACTCAGAGACTTCTACACTTTATTATTATTTATACTGTAAAATAATAAACTGTAATTTCTTTAGAAAAACATGTGGCAGTGAGCATGATTTATTCATATTTTCCCTAAAGAACTCTATTATTACTTGTAAAATTTAACTAACTTCACAAATTACCAATATGTTTGAATAAAAAATTCTTTATGTAAACTTTGAATTAATGAAAGTTACTCTTACATTTCCTTTGTATTCATCAGATATGAACTTTATTTTCATATTGAACAATATAGAACAATTACATGAGTGCTATTTTTCTTATTTTGAAACATTATGAAATACCTTTTTTCAACCACATGAATAGCAACTATGCAAGTGGACAGTACCAGGTGGAAAACACAGGAATCAAATTGACAACATCTGTGGAAAGAGACAATGGGAAAGCTCGATACCATCAGTCAGAACAAAGCCAGGGGCCTACTGTAGGACAGACCATCAATTGCTCATATGAAAGTTCAAGCTGAAACTGAAGAAAATTAAAACAAGTCCACAAGAGCCGAACTACAACCTTGAGTGTATGTCACCTGAATTTGGAGACCATCTCAAGAATATATTTGACACATTGAACACTTATGACAGAAGACCAGATGAGTTGTGGGAAGACATCAAGGCCATCATACATGAAGAAAGCAAAAGGTCATTAAAAAAAAAAAAGGAAAGAAAGAAAAGACCAAACTGGATGTCAGAAGAGACTCTCAAACTTGATCCTGAGCATAGAGTAGCTAAAGTGAATGGAAAAAATGAGTGGAACAGGAGATTTCAAAGGGCAGCTCGAGGAAAAAAAGTAAAATTTTATGATAAAACGTGCAAAGACCTAGAGTTAGACAACCAAAAGGGAAGAACATGCTAGGCATTTCTCAAGCTGAAAGAACTGAAGAAAAAAATACAAGCCACAAGTTGCAATTTTGAAGAATTCCGTGGGAAAATATTGAATGACTTAGGAAACATCAAAAGCAGATGGAAGAAATACAGTCACTGTACCAAAAGCAATTCGTCAGTGTTCAACCATTTCAGGAGGTAGCATATGATCAAGAACCTATTGAAGGAAGAAGTCCAAGCTGCACTAAAGGCATTGGTGAAAAACAAGGCTGCAGGAATTGACAGAATACCAAATGAGGTGTTTCAACAAACAGATGCAGCTCTGAAGGTGCTCACTTATCTATCCCAAGAAATTTGGAAGACAGCTACTTGACCTACCAACTGGAAGAGAACCATATTTGTGCCCATTTCAAAGAAAGGTGATTCAACAGAATGTGGAAATGATCAAACAATATCACTGACATCACGCACAAGTAAAATTTTGCTGAAGATCATTCAAAGGAGGTTGCACAGCACATCAACAGGGAACTGCCAGAAATTAAAGCTAGATTTGGAAGAAGACATGCAACATAATTGTTGATATCTGATGGATCCTCGCTGAAAGTAGAGAATACCTGAAAGTTGTTTACCTGTGTTTTATTGACTGTGCAAAGGCATTTAATTGTGTTGATCATAAAAAATTATGTACAACATTGTGAAGAATGGGAATTCTAGAACACTTAATTATGCTCATATGGAACCTATTAATAGACCAAAAGATAGTCATTTGAACAGAGCAAGAGGATATTGCATGGTTTAAAATCAAGAAAGATGTATCAGGATTGCATCTTTCACCATACTTATTCAATCTGTATGTTGAGCAAATAATCCAAGAAGCTGGACTATCTAAAGAAGCATGTGGCACCAGGATTGGTGGAAGACTCATTAACAACCTGCATTATGCGGATGATACAACCTTGCTTCCTAAAAGTGAAGAGGACTTGAAGTACTTATTGATGAAGATCGAAGACTACAGTCTTCAGTATGGATTACACCTCAACATAAAACAAAAATCCTCGCACCTGGACCAATAAGCAACATTATGATACATGGAGAAAAGATTGATGTTGTCAAGGATTTCATTTTACTTGGATCCACAACCAATGCCCATGGAAGCAGCAATCAAGAAATCAAAGGATGCCTTGAATTGGGTAAATCTGCTGCAAAAGACCTCTTTAAAGTGTTGAAAAGCAAAGATGTCACTTTGAGAACTGAATCGCTCCTGACCAACGCCATGGTGTTTTCAATTGCCTCATATGCATGGGAAAGCTGGACAATGAATAAGGAAGAGGTAAGAAGAATTGATGCCTTTTTAAGATGTTTTTTGTAAAGGATATTGAATATACCACAGACTGCCAGAAGAATGAACAAATCTGTCTTGGAAGTAATACAGCCAGAATGCTCATTGGAAGTGAGGAAGGCGAGACTTCGTTTCAAGTACTTTGGACACATATCAGCAGAGACCAGGCTCTGGAGAAGGACATCATGCTTGATAAAGTTGAGGGTCAGCAAAAAAGAGGCAGACTTCCACAAGATAGATTGACACAGTGGCTGCAACAATAGGCTCGAACATAACGATTGTGAGGATGTCACATGACCAGGCAGTGTTTTGTTCTGTTGTACCTAGGATTGCTATGAGTCTGAAGCAACTCCAAGGTACCTAACAACAACAACAACAACATGAAATGATTGCTTTCAGGTTGGTGCTTTTCTCACTGCCTCCTTCTCTGTCATTACTGCGTTTAAGAAACAATGAGACATTTCTTTCTATGTCGAATTGTTAATGCAATTCAATTTATTATAGTCAAGTAGTTGCATGATTAGTTATACAAGCTATAAAATAGAGCAAAGGAAATTTTCTATGTTGGTTTACATTAAAAATATGTGGTATAGAAAAAAAATTCTTCACTGCAGTATTTCCTTTTGATATTTTAGAATCTGTAACATTGGATCTGTTTGCATCTGTAGTTTCTAATGTTTTTCTTCTAAAACTAAATATGTTGAAAAACCACATCCACTTTGAGAAAAAGCATATCTATAAAATACAAACAGCCACATGCTGCTTTTCTTCTGCAATTCCTTTTGCTACTTTTAAATGAAGTGTTTTTAAATCCAAAGATCTCTCATTTTAATATGAATTGTAACATTTTGCACTTAGATAGTGCTTTTCAGGTAAAGAAAGCCAAAGCACTTAGCAATGAAATATCTCATCCATCAGCCAGGACAAATATGTGAGGAAGGAATCCGTAATGAAAAGCCAATTTTAACTAGGGAGTGATTTGAATTCATACCCCTTTCAACCAGGGAAGGGGAAAAGAACCAATTTTTCACCAAACCCCAAAGGTTTGCAGCAAATGATAAAGGCAGATTCCACTTTAGGACCTTGAGGTTCAAAAGGCATATGGAAAAGAGAGAAGAACAAGAATTGCATACTACATGAAGCTGAGAAAAAATGCATTATAGCGTGCCAGGTAGAGCAGGTAGAGCCTAATTCATTCCAGGGAGCAAAACTTTTTTTTTTTTTTTTTAATATTTTATTGTACTTCAGGTGAAGGCTTACAGAACAGTTTCTCATGTAACAGTAGTACACATGCTGTTTTATGACTTTGGTTAACAACCCCACAAAATTTGAACCCTCTAAATTCTCAGCTTTTTTTTTTTTTTGGTGAAAATACACATAGCCAAAGATACACCATTTCAAAACTTTTTACGTACACATTTAAGTGACATTGACTACACTCTTCTAATTGTGCTGTTATTCTCAATTAAGATGAAGGCTTACAGGACAAAATAGCCTCCCATTTAACAGTTACTACAAATATTGCCCTATAACAATGGTTAACAATCTCACAACACATCAACAGTATCCTTACTCAACCTTGTGTTCCCTATCATCAGCTTCCTACTCCCCTTCTGCCTTCTGGCCCTTGTCACTGGACTCCTGTACCTCGTTAGTCTCATTTGGTTTTACTGGGCTGTCCACTCCCAGGCTGAACAGTGAACTTCGAAGGTAACTTCACCACTGAGCTAAAAGGGTGTCTGGGGGCCATACTCTCGGGGTTTCTCCAGTCTCCTTTAGGCCGGTAAATCTGGTCTTTTTTTTTGTGAGTTAGAATTATGCTGTACATCCTTCTCCAGCTCTGTCCAGAACCCTCTGTTGTGATGCTGGTCAGAGCAGTCAGCGGTGGTAGCCAGGCACCATCTAGCTGTACTGGACTCAGTCCGGTGGAGGTCTTGGTAGCTGTGGACAATTAGTCCTTTGGACTAATATTTTCATTGTATCCTGTTCTCTTCATTCAGGGAGCAAAACTTTTTAAGCGATACATTTCTGTGCAATGCATACTGATCAGGAAGCCCAGGAACATAGCAGAACACACGTAAACTCACTATAATTGTACTCTTCTACTGTGACTATAAATGGTGGTTAAATGCACAGATCTTAGCGTCAGAAAGAACTTTGTTTAAATCCTTATTCAGTCTATTGCCAGCTCAAATGCTCAAAGACTTCATGCCTTCATCTGAAAAGGGGAAAGATAGTGAAATGATAATTAAATAAAGAAATATAAACATTTTGTTAGTGTTTAGTTAATTGAAAATTTAAGTAAATTGTCATGGTTTGCATATGTCATCCCAAAAATGTGTGTATCAGTTTGGTCAGGGCCATGATTCCTGGTACTGTGTGATTTTCCTATATGTTGTAAATCCTGCCTCTATGATGTTAATGAGGGAGGATGGGTGGCAGTTGTGTTAGTAAGGCAAGACTGGGTCTACAAGATTAGATTGTGTCTTGAGGCAATCTCTTGAGATATAAAAGACAGAAGTGAGCAGTGAGACAGCAGGACCTCATACCATCAAGAAAGGAGAGCCGGGAGCAGAGCGCGTCCTTTGGGCAGGGGTCCCGGAGCCGAGAAACTCCTAGTCCAGGGGAACACTGATGAGAAGGCCAACAGAGAGAGAAAGACTTCCCCTGGAGCTGACACCCTGAATTTGGACTTTTAGCCTACTTTGACTGAGAGGAAATAAACTTCTCTTCGTTAAAACCATCCGCTTGTGATATTTCTGTTATTGCAGCACTAGATGACTAAGAGAGAATTGATAAAAATGATTAGTATATTTATGCAGATAAATCTAAATTATTAAAAATGAATATATTTCATATCTTCTCACTTTAACATAACTGATTAAAACGTGTATTTCATTAATATTTTAAAGAAATATCTGTATTTTTATTAGAATATGAAATTATTTTAAATGTTTTTAGAATTCTTATTCTATTATCAATTATTTTTGCAATGTCATTACTTTTAATTTGCAAGTCTCCTTAAAACGCAAAGCTCAGTTCTTATCTTTCTCTATGCAATTTGCTTTTGCATATAAAATTGGACACATGAATTTTATTTTATATTGAATATAAATCTTTACCTTTGAATGTACTTATATTTAGTAATAATATAGTTCAATTTTAACTTTCCTTTGTAATATCCTCTATAAAATTTGCAAACACAACTTTACAAAATAAATTCTACAGTAAAGTCACCACAAAGTTATAGTAAAACAAAAGACAGATTTTATTTAGCATATGTTCAAAGAGACAAAAATGGGAAATGGACAAGCATGCTGCCAGAGCTGTGTCTGTCTGAGTCTAAGGAATGTTACAAAATCATCAGTATACATTAACATTACAAATGGGTAAAATTAGTGAAAACTTCACCTGTACCCTATAGGACAGAGTAGAACTGCCTCATAGGATTTCCAAGGAGCAGCTGGTGGATTCAAACTTCTGACATTTTGGTTAGCAGCCAAGCTCTTAACCACTGTGCCACCAGGGCTTCCACAG
Organism: Dugong dugon; assembly: GCA_030035585.1. Lineage (NCBI taxonomy): Eukaryota > Metazoa > Chordata > Mammalia > Sirenia > Dugongidae > Dugong > Dugong dugon. The sequence goes on along the minus strand of CM057460.1, from coordinate 32,833,084 downwards.
ATTGACTAAAAACTGCCAAATTACCATGATTCTCCATTTTGAATTGCCTTTATAATCATTGGTACAGGTTTCAGTAATGACAGGAAGGTCTTCATTAGTCCAACAAATCTTACTATTTACTAAATGCTAATAAAAAGAGATAAAAGTGGAAAATACGTGGGTCTTTTGTGCTCTGTTTGTGATTAGTTTATGTGAAAGATTCCCTAAAAGATATTTTCCAAGATGGTCCTAGCTATTGTTTTTATTCTGCAAGGCCCAGCTGATGTGTCCTTGTGGATCCTTGGCGCTCCAGCTGGGTCACATTCTTTATACTCAAGGAAAAGGAATAATGGCTCCAATTTTATTGCTTAAATCAATCTTTACCTTGGAATGCACTTATATTTAGTAATAACACAGTTCAATTTTGACTTTCCTCTGTAATATCCTCTATAAAACAGGCAAATACAACTTTACAAAATAAATTTTTAATACCAAAGAACATTATTAGCAGTAAGAAAAATGTTTAGATATAGTTCTCTAGGAATTAAGTAGGCACCCTGGTAGAGCAGTGGTTAAGTGTTCAAAGGCTAACCAAAAGATCAGTGGTTTGAATATAGCCTTGGAAACTCTATGGGGCAGGACTACTCTGTCTTATAGGGTCACTATGAGTCTGAATTGCTTGATGGCAATGGCTTTGGTTTTTCTTTCTTCTTTTTAGTTTATGAAGTAAGTAGCTTCAAGTTAAGAGAGATAATTTTGGGCAGAGTCAATACGGCACCATTGACAGAAGAACCATGCCGTCCCTTCACAGCAAAGACCTAAAAAACTATGTAAAGCAGAGAAAACATCAATCCTGGAACCCTAAGCATCAAATGAAGAGATAAAGAGCTCAACAAAGCACCAAACGGAATAAGAAACTGACAGAGAACTGAGAGCAAGGAGACTTATGAGCGAAAGTCCCGTATCAGCTAAGGCTGCACATGCAGATCCACCACCTTGGTCTTCTGCTGGAGATCGGAAGTCAGGGAGTAGGGGAAAGCAGATTCAAGGAGATCCTAGCAAGGCACAGAGCACCTGGTAACCAGTGATATATTGCTTTCCCACCCCTCCCCCTGCCTTACCCTGCTCAGCTTTCGCTGCTTCCCGCCTGGCCAATCCACGGCATCCTGGTGGGCCTATTGAGGCTTTTTGGTGGGCTGTGACTGTGGCACAGGAGGTGCCAGTTCCGTCGCATGGATTTGCCCCACCCACAGAGGCTGACTTCTCCACTGCAATTTCTTTCTTGCTGGTGTTGTTTCTTTCAGCCTCTTTTGGTTTCTTCCTTGCATTTCACCTCCTTCCCCTCCTTTCCCTTGAACACCTGATTCCATGTACCATCCTTGCTTCTTCCTGAAAGGCTGTGAAGCACTGCTTAGCTGGGGAGCTGCTTCTCCAATCTATATCACTAAGCTAGTGGGATCCCTGGAGCCTTTTTTTTGTTTTTCCTTTTCTCTTTCTTTTCTTTTTTTTTTTTTTTTTGGCTTTCTCTTTATTTCTTCCTTTTTATTTTTCTTCATTTCTCAGTTTCTCATATTTTTCTACTTACCTTTTTCTCCTGTCTCCCGAATACCTGGCACTATGTATCATCTCCACCATGTCTGTCTGGGCTGTACTGCGCAGCTTGGGAGCTGCTTCCCTGGTCTGCTTAAATGGCCTAAATGCACCCATTAAAAAGACAGAAAGTGACAGAATGGATTAAAAAAAAAAAACCATGATCTGTCAATATGTTATCTACAAGAGACACACCTTAGAAACAAAGACAAAAATTTATCAAAAATCAAAGGGTGGAAAAAATATATCAAGCAAACAGCCAGCAGAAAAGAGCAGGAGTGGCAATACTAATCTCAGAAAAAATAGACTAAAATAAAATCCACCATGAAAAACAAAGAAGGGCATTATATCATGAATAAAAGGATGATCCATCATGAAGACACAGCGATAATAAATATCTACGTACTCAATGACAGGGCTCCAGAATACATAAAACAAACTTTAACAGCACTGAAAAGGGAAATTGACATTTCCACTATAGTAGTAGGAGACTTCAACACACCACTCTTGGTAAAGGACAGGATATCTAGAAAGAAACTCAACAAAGATAAAGAAGATCTAAAGGTCACAATCAGCCAATTTGAACTCATCAACATATATAAAACACCCCACCAACAGCTGCAAAGTACATTCTTTTCCAATGCTCATGGAACATTTTCCAGAATAGACCACATTTTAGGCCACACAACAACCCTCAACGAAATCCAAAACACTGAGCTAATGCAAAGTTTCTTCTCTGATCTCAATGCTATCAAAGTAGAAATTAACAACAAGAAGGGCAAGGAAAAAAAAATCAATTACATGGAACCTGAATAACATCCTGCTTACAAACCACTAGGTAATAGAAGAAAAGAGAGATGGAATAAAAATATTCCTAGAATCAAATTAGAATGAAAACACATCATAACAAAACCTTTGGGACAAAGCAAAGGCAGTGCACAGAGGTCAATTTACAGCCTTAGATGCACACATCAAAAATAAGAAAGGGTCACAATCAAAACATCAGCTACACAACTTGAACAAATAGAAAGAGAACAGAAAAAGAATCGTACAGCCACCAGAAGAAAGGAAATAATAAAGATCAGAGCAGAAATAAATAAAGTAGAGAAAAGAAAAACAATAGAAAGAATCAACAAAGCCAAAAGTTGGCTCTTTGAAAGGATCAACAAAATTGACAAACCATTAGCCAAACTGACAAAAGAAAAACAGGAGAGGACACAAATAACCCAAATAGGAAATGAAATGGGGGATATTACAACAGACCCAACTGAAATAAAAAGGATTATAACAGAGTATTATGAAAAACTATTCTCTAATAAATTTGAAAATCTAGAGGAAATGGACAAATTTCTAGAAAAAAACTACCTACCCAAACTAACACAAAGTGATGTTGAAAATCTGAACAGACTAATAACAAGAGAAGAGATTGAAAAGATAATTTAAAAAATAAAAAACCTCCCAACAAATAAAAGCCTTGGGCCAGATGGCTTCACTGGGGAATTCTACCAAACATTCAGAGAAGAACTTACACTAGTCCTACTCAAAATATTTCAGGGCATAGAAAAGGAAGGGATACTTCCAAATTCATTCTATGAAGCCAGCATAACCCTGATACCAAAACCAGACACAGACACCACAAAAAAAGAAAATTACAGACCAATATCTGTCATGAATATAGATGCAAAATTTCTCAACAAAACTCTAGCCAATATAATCCAGCATCATGTCAAAAAAGTAATACACCATGACCAAGCAGGATTAATACCAGGTATGCAAGGATGGTTCAACATTAGAAAATCAATCAACATAATCCACCACAAGAACAAAATGAAATAAAAGAATCACATGATCATCTCAATTGATGCAGAAAAGGCTTTCAACAAAATCCAACACCCATTCCTGATAAAATCTCTCAATGAAATAGGTACAGAAGGGAAATTTCTCAACATAATAAAGAGCATCTATATAAAACCAACAGCCAACATCATTCTTAATGGAGAGAAGCTGAAAACATTCCCCTTGAGAACAAGAACAAGACAAGGATGCCCTTTCTTACCACTCCTATTTAGCATTGTGCTGTAAGTTCTAGCTAGAACAATAAGGCAGGAAGAGGAAATAAAGGACATCCAGATTGGTAATGAAGAAGTAAAACTCTCCCTATTTGCAGATACATGTTACCGTATATAGAAAACCCAAAAGACTCCACGATAAAACTACTGGAACTAATAGAAAGATTCAGCAGAGTAGCAGGATACAAGGTAAACATACAAAAATTGGTTGGATTCCTATACACCAATAAAAAGAATGAAGAAAAGGAAATCAGGAAAATAATACCATATATAATAGCCCCTAAAATTAAAATACTTAGGAATAAGTCTAGCCAGGGATATAAAGGACCCATACAAGGAAGACTACAAAACACTACTGCAGGAAACTAAAGAGATCTACATAAATGGAAGAACATACCATGTTCATGGATAGGTAGACTCAACATTGTGAAAATGACAATTCTACCCAAAGCAATCTACAAATGCAATGCAATCCCGATCAAAATAGCAACAACATTTTTTAAAGAGATGGAAAAAACAATCATTAACTTTATATGGAAAGGGAAGAGGGCTTGGATAAGTAAACCATTATTGAAGAAGAAAGTAGGAGGACCCACACTACCTGACCTCAGAACCTACTATACAGCTACGGTGGTCAAAACAGTCTGGTACTCGTAAAATGACAGATACATTGACCAATGGAACAAAATCGCGAATCCAGATGTAAATCCATCCACCTGTGGTCACCTGATCTTCAACAAGGGCCTCCATCAGATAAGAAAAAGACATTTTTTATAACAAATTGTGCTGGCGAAACTGGATGTCCATCTGCAAAAAAATGAAACAGAACCCATACCTCACACCATACACAAAAACTAATTCACAATGGATCAAAGACCTAAATATAACACCAAAAACTGCAAAGATCATAGAAGAAAAAATAGGATCAAATCTGGAGACCTTAATACAAGGCATTAACAGTATACAAACCATAACTAACAATATACAAACTCCAGAAGATAAGCTAGATAACTGGGATCTTCTAAAAATTAAACATTTATGCTCATCAAAAGACTTCACCAAAAGAGTAAAAAGAGAAACTACAGACTGGGAAAAAAATTTTGGCTATTACAAATCCGACAAAGGTCTAATCTCTAAAATCCACAGGGTAATCCAACTCTTCTACAACAAAAAGACAAATAATCCAATTAAATATGGGCAAAAGAAATTAGCAGACACTTCACCAAAGAAGATATTCAAATGGATAACAAACACATGAGGAAATGCTCGAGATCACTAGTCATCAGAGCAATGCAAATCAAAACCACAATGTGATACCATCTCACCCAGGCATTACTGCCATGAATCAAAGAAACAGAAAATAACAAATGTTGGAGAGGTTGCAGGGAGATTGGAACTCTTATGCACTGCTGGTGGGAATGCAAAACAATATGGCACTTTCTTAGAAAGCTAGAAATAGAAATACCATGTGATCCAGCAATCCCACTCCTAGGAATATATCCTAGAGAAATAAGAGCTGTCACATGAATACGCATATGCACACTCATGTTCACTGCAGCATTGTTCACAATAGCAAAAAGATGGAAATGACCTAGATCCCCACCAACAGATGAATGGATAAACAAATTATGGTAGATACACACAGTGGAGTATTACGCAATGATTAAGAACAATGATGAATCTGTGAAGCATCTCACAACATGGATGAATCTGGAGAGCATTATGCTGAGTGAAATAAGTCAATCACAAAAATACAAGTATTGTATGAGACCACTATTGTAAAAACTCATGAAAAGGTTTACACACAAGAAGAAACAATCTTTGATGGTTATGGGAAAGGGAGGGGTGGGGGTGGAAAAACACTAAACAGACAATAGATAAGTAGTACCTTTGGTGAAGGGTAAGACAGTACACAATACTGGGGAAGTCAGCACAACTTGTTCAGGTAAGGTCATGGAAACTCCATGGACAAATCCAAACTCCCTGAGGGATTGAATTACTGGGCTGAGGTCTGCGGGGACCATGGTCTCTGGGAACATCTAGCTCAATTGGCATAGCATAGTTTACAAAGAAAATGTTCTACATCCTACTTTGGTGAGTAGCGTCTGGGGTCTTAAAAGCCTGTGAGCGGCCATCTAAGATATTCCACTGGTCTCACCCTGTCAGGAGCAAGGGAAAATGAAGAAAACTAAAGACATAAGGGAAAGATTAATTCAAGGACTAATAGACTACAACTAACACGGCCTCCACCAGGACAGAGTCCAGTACAATTAGATAGTGCCTGGCTACTACCACTGACTGCTCTGCAGGAGTAACAATAGAGTGTCCCGGACAGAGCTGGAGAAAAACATAGAAAAAATTCTAATTGAAAAAAAGACCAGACTTCCTGGCCTGACAGATACTGGAGAAATCCTAAGAGTATGGCTCCCAGACACCCTTTTAGCTCAGTAATGAAGTCATTCCGGAGGTTCACCTTTTAGCCAAAGATTAGACTGGCCCATATGACAAAACAAGACTTAAAGGGGCACACCAGCCCAGGGGTAAGGAGTAGAAGGCAGGAGTGGACAGGAAAGCAGGTAATAGGGAACACAAGGTCGAGAAGGGAGAGTACTGATATGTCATGGGGTTGTTAACTAATGTCATAAAACAATATATATACTAACTGTTTACTGCGAAGCTAGTATGTTCTGTAAACCTTTGTCTAAAGTACAATAAAAAAAAGAAAAAAATCAGTAAAAATAATAATAAAAAAGAGGTAGTTTCGTTTCTAACTTTAACCAACAATTTCTGTGAAAAATAAAAATAAAAACTCACTCATGGAATAATTTGGAAAAGGATAGTGAGAATAGCAGCACAGCTGGAAGAATGTAATCCATGTCACTGAATTGTGCATGTAGAAACTTTTGAAATGGTGTAACTTTGGTTATGTATATTTTCACCAAAAAAAAGTCCTTAAGGTCGAGAAGGGAGAGTGTTGACACCTCGTGGGGTTTTTAACCAATGTCATAAAACAATATGTGTACTGACTGTTTAATGAGAAACTATTTGTTCTGTAAACTTTCATCTAAAGTACAATTAAAAAATTTAAAAAATGAATAAAAACTCACCCTAAATCTCCTACAAATATTCATAAGACTAAAAGTAGCCTCCTCTCTTGATGTTCTCTTTAATCTGCAACAAGCTTCAGGATAATTTCATCCTTCCACTGTCATGGTTCAATTCTGTTCATACTCACTAAGAATGTTGTTCAGATAGCCTTGACAACTTTGATAATTTCATGCAACAATTGTGTTAACTCTATGATACCATACTTGGATTTCTCCTGTGTGATCCAGTATTCGCCTGTGTTTTTAATTAGCCTGTTCACTCCAGTAGGAAAATCTATTACTTGCTTTTTTAATCATCCCATTTCTGTCTAATTCTCATAGCATCATTTTCCTCTCAGTAGAACTCAGAATCTTTCTGTATTTACATACTATCTAGCCACTTTTAAACAATCAAAACACAACTTGCTTTTTATACAGGACTCATAAACTTTGTTTGGATTGCTATTTTGGATCAAAAATTATGAATGGTCTTTATGACAGCTATCAATGCCAGCCCTAACTTTAGTTGGAAGCACCAGTAGCATTCCATTCACACTCTCTCTCTTTTTTTTTTTTTTCAGAATACTGACGTTCCAAAACAGAAGCAACTCTGGAGAGTCTTTTAGTAACCACAGTAGCTATTAGAACTAATTATTTATAAAAATCTCATTTTATGCAATTATATTTGGTATATTAGATCTCACTTCACTGTTGAATTAACTCTCTTTTCCTGTAACCCTTGACTCTTCTCAACTGTCCATTGCAAGTACATATTGACCAACTGAAGTGATGGAAGAGGACGAGCATCAAGAGGCCTAACCTGCCTCGCATGTGCTTGCTAAACAGTAGGCTGTTAGCTGAATATACCTGCAGACCACCATGCACAGAAATGCTCTAGAATACACTTCTGGCATGTTGAGGCAGATGGGGCTAAGTCATCAACCACATCCAATAAGATGACTGTTGCCTCAAGATGAGCATACATTGAAATGAAAATTTTCCATTCTTCTCCTGAGGCTGTATTTGGACATCAGTTATTGTTACCTTCTCTACTTTCTACTTAAATAGGAAGATATTTTAGCCACTGATTTATAATGATTTATCAGATGTTGCTATTTAAAATTGGATAGAAGATTATTCAATATTAGGTCATTTTTTTCATAGATGCTTATGATTTATTTAAATATATTAATATAAGATATAGTATATAAAGCTAAAATATATTTATCAAAGACGATCTTGACTCCCATTAGAATCAAGGACTCCTACTTCTTAGGCGTACGTTGCATTTATACAATACATTTTTTAATTAGGAAGGAATTTTTGTAATATATTTACTAATACAAATTAGAAAATGGATTGAACAATGAACAACTATAAAATTTTAAAATGTTTGAGAAGAGACTGCTATTCTTTCAACAAATATTTATTGGGTGGCGATTATATATTAAATTCCACTCAATGAACAAGCCTCACAAGATCCCTGCTTTTATGTTAGTTATATTCCAATGGCTATGAGAGAGGGGGGCATTTTTAGCTGGGGAGTGGAATAGAAACAATGTTTCTTGAAATAGATATTCAAACCTTATTTTACTTTAGTGACAATTCTGTTTACACTGAAACTTTCAAGAAGTGCATGATTGTTCATGTCTACCGGGGTAATCAGAGAAAAATGTTCACTTTTCCACCATTTAATTTTTCTTGTTATGAGGCTATTTGAGGTTATAATAATGCACTTACCTGTGTAACAGTAAAGTAAAGGTGTTCCCAATATTAGTATCTATTATTAAAGCTTTTCAGCAATCTGGTAACTCAAGTGCCTATAGCTGAATATACTCTAATGTCCTATGGAGTATCAGAAAATGTGTTTGAGGCTTTAATTATCTGGAAACCCAAAATGAACTGCTACTTATTATACCTGGGGATTTTAATGAAAAGCACACATATGGTCTTCTTGCTAATTGAAGATGAGCTTTATTTTAACAGATTAAATCCCTTGAGAATTTCAAACATAAAAAAGAAAGAATTGAAAAGAATTTTAAAAATCCAAAGTAAACTTTGCTAATACTCTGACTATTGAATAAAAATTATGAGAGATTTACATTTTTATGCTACATGATTGTGCTGAATATAGAAAATATCTATGATATGGAAGTTCAGAAAATTACAGATAATATTTTTTATAGAATTATCAAAAAGTGGCATTTAACCAAAATATTAGTGAAAAATCGGAATAAAACTTTATAGCTACAGATTTAAAGCTGAATATTAGATGAATTAAAAATTACTGTAATTAGTACATTAATAATAACTAGTACTCCCAGGTAGAAAAATCTTATGTGTAGAGTTTAGAATAACAGACATTTTGTTAGTAGCCCACAGAGAAACCCGAACAACTTTAAAAGAAGAAATAACTGAGGAGAATTTGAAAGTAAAAACAATGTTTCAAATTTGAGATAAGTGAAAACAATTTAAATACACTTTGAATGTAATAAAATGTAGACATTACTTTTAATAGTTGTCATGTTTCCTGAGCTCCACTACTAGCCAACAGGTTGGCAGTTGGAACCAAACCAGAGGTACCTCAGAAGACAAGGTTCATGATCTGCTTCAGAAAGGTCACAGCCTTGAAAACCCTATGGAACAAATCTACTCTGCACACATGAGATTACCATGAGTAGGAATCAACTTGACAACAACTAACAACAACAACACTAAAAGCTAGCTGGAAGTCATGTGATTGGAACCAAATACAAAATGTCATGGGAGAATATCAGTTATTAATCTAAACATTCATTGCTTTAGCAAAAGAAATGGAGAGAATTCCAACTGAATAACCAGGTGTGTGATTATGAATCATCCTGAATAAGAAGGTGGGGCAGAGCACCTCTTTGTCAGAGGAAAAACATTCCAAAAGTTAGGGCTGAAGAATGATGATGTATGTATAGCCACAGGGAAATTCCAGTGACACAGACTATGGACATAAAAGAAAGAGGGTGGGGGCAACTGATGACAGAATCTATCCCTTTATCACCCAGTGTAGACAGTTGTGAAGATAACCTCATTAACCAGAATCAGCATAAGGCTTGTTCCCATGAGGTAAAGATCAACTATATCTCCAAGTTCACACTTTTCCATTATTTCTGACACAAGCCACTCTCCTCATGGCACTCTTTTATTTCTCTGAGTGGTTCGATAATTTGTTGCAATGGTCACATAGAACTCACAAAGCATAGCTACAGTTATGTGGTTTATTTGGGTAACAACACAGAAGCAACAGGATACAATTCAGGATGTAACTCAGGGTCAATATCACGGAACTCAGGATACAGCTAAGGGAAAGTTATGTGAGTGAGGTCTGGGAGGTTTCCTGAAGCAGAGAGCTCTTCTCTCCGTTTGTCAACCACGCACGGTAGCTTCAGACAAGCTCCCTGCTGGAATAGCCCTCTCTCAAGGCAACTCTTGGACAGCTCTCCTCTTGATTGGGATAACTCCACTCTTTGATTCTAGGGTTTTTATAAACCAGTCCATGTACTCGTTGTCAATTACCAATCCACGTAAAAGTCCGCTACCGGGCAAGCCTCCCCGCCGATCCAGGTAAATGTCAGACCAGGTAGAACACCCCAGCCAATCCAGGTAAAGGTCAGCTACTAGATTGGGTTTAGGAACTGGGACCAAAAGGCCAAACTGAAGGTAATTTAACACCATGCAACAGTGAAGTGACGGTCCATCTTGTGCTAGATAACATATGCTATTGGAACTTGATAGCATCACATAATTGTTTAAGTAACTTTATGATTGCATATTCACCAAACACGTTTCTGATTATTTGTGATACCATTTAGTTTATTTATGAGCGATAATATGATTGTGCTGAACACATACTCTTGCTATGAATTGATAGGTTCTTTTATAATTTTATAAATTGCTTTATCGAAGTGACATCATCAGTGTGCACCCTAAATCTGCTCAACTTGGGGTCTCTGTAAAATCAATTTTCTTAGCAGGACTTAGAGTGAAGGAACAATCTTAGGGAGAGGTGATTTTACCATAACAATGCCATCTTCTAGGTGTCCATCTGATCTTGAACAGGTGAAAGGCTGAATATCGTTCAAGTTATTGATCTTTGTTTTGAAAGAGTATGACTTTTTCATCAAAGCATTTTGTTTTGAATCAACTTCTTCCATAGATTTTACCTACTCTGAATGCTCTAAAGCCTATCATTTGTTGAATTTCAATTTGGCTGGTACAATATGATGAGCATTTCATAGTTTGGGAACAATATGCATCTTAGAACTAAATTAGTGCTTTGCTAAAAATGCAACTTGAAACAACCATTTCAGGAGGTCACATATGATCAAGAACAGATGGTAATAATGCAAGATTTACAAGCTGCGCTGAAGGCGTTATTGAAAAACAAGGTTCCAGGAAATGACGGAATACCAACTGAGACATTTCAACAAATGTGTACAAATCAGGAAGTGCTCACTGGTCTATGCGAAGAAATTTGGAAAACAGCTACCTGGCCAACCAACTGGAATTGATCCATGTTCCTGCCCATTCCAAAGAAAGATGATCCAAAGAAATGCAGAAATTATCACACAAAAAAAATCGTTAATATAATATTCAAGCAAAATTTTGCTAAAGGTCATTAAAAAGAGGCTGCAGCCATACACTGACAGGCAACTGCCAGAAGTTGAAGCCAGATTCAGAAAAGAATGTGCAAGGAGGTATATCGTTGATGATGTCATATAGATTTTGGCTGAAAGCAGAGAATTCCAGAAATACATTTTATTAACTATGCAAAGGCATTTGGCAGTGTGGATCATAACAAATTATGGATAACAGTGTGAAGAATGGGAATTCCACAACACTTAATTGTGCTCATGCAGAACCTGTACACAGATCAAAAGGCAATCATTCAAACAGAATAAGGTGATAGTGTATGGTTTAAAATCAGAAAATGTGTTTGTCAGGGTTGTATCCTTTCACAAAACTTATTCAGCCTGAATGCTTACCAAATAGTCTGAGAAGCCTGACTATATGAAAAAGAATGTGGCATCAGGATTGGAGGAAGCTTCATTAATAAAGTGTATAAACGTATGCACATTAACAGTTATAATAGCTGATGCCTTTAATATTTTGTAACGTGCACAAATACGCAGAAATAAGTTACCTAAAGAGAAATAATTTACAAAGAATACTTTCTATCTGTTTTTGACCTATTCTAGGGGCCAGATCTATACACAAATAGACATATAACTATTGCCAGTCAATTAACTCAAATCCAAATATGCTATAAGTAAGTGGAGTGCCTGGGAGGTGCAATGGTTAAGCAATCAACTACTTGCCAACAGGTTGGCAGTTCAAACCTACTCAGAGGCACCTTGGAAGACAGACTTGGTAATCTGCTTCCGAATCAACCGTACAAATAAGTATTTTACCAAGCAATCAAATAAAAGATTGTTGTTATTGCTATTGCTAGGTTGCCGTCAAGTTGATTCCAACTCATAGCAACCTTCTGTACAACAGAACAAAATGCTACCCCGTCTTGCACCATCCTCACAATCGTTGCTGTTTCAGCCCATCTTTATAGCCACTGTGTCAATCCATCACATCTAGAGTTTTCCTCCTTTTCGCTGACCCTCTACCTTACCAAGCATGACGTCCTTCTCCAGAGACTGGTCCCTCCTGATAACATGTCCAAAACACATGAGACGAAATCTCACCATCCATGCTTCTAAGGAGCATTCTGTCTGTACTTCTTCCAAGACAGATTCGTTCGTTCTTTTGGCAGTCCATGGTATATTCAATATTCTTTGCCAACACTGTAATTCAAGTGTTTCAATTCTTCTTCAGTCTCCTTATTCATTGTCCAGCTTTTGCATGCATATGAGGCAATTGAAAATACCATGACTTGGTCAAGTGTACCTTAGTCCTCAAAGTGACATCTTTGCTTTTTAACACTTTAAGGGACTTTTTTACATTCCTATATTTTTATCAAGAAAAATTTACAGAGGAAATGGTAAGTGACAGTCAGGCTTCTATAAGTTGGTAATAGGGAAATTAACAAAGCAGGAACTTCCCTGCTTTCATGGAGTTTACATTCTAATGGGTGAAATTAAGTAAATCAACTGGAAATAAATAAATGAAATAATTTCATTGAGTCATATGTACTATCAATACTATAGTACAGAGTAAGCAGAGAATAACCAGGTAAGATTAAATAAATCAATTGTAACCAATTGTAATCAAAGATTTATTCTATCTTACCTGGTTACTCTGTACTTGAGATGTAGGGTAAATAGCTGCACACATGAGTTTGGAGGACAGAAGAGATATCAGGCCCTAAGATACCAACATGAGTAGAAGGAACACATAAATGAAATATAAAACCATTAGACTAAATGAGATCACAGAGACACAAGAGGTAGAGCAGAGGATCTATTATGTCAACACTGGAAATGTAGCAGAACAAAGGCCAGAAAAGGAGCTCTGAGAAGGAGTGGCCTATCAGGTGGAGAAAAACCAATGATGAGTTTCTAAAAGGGAGGGTAGTAAACTGTCTATGGAATGTGGAAAAAGATTGAGACAAAAAATATGATTTTAGATTTCACAGGATGGAGGTATTTGGTAACTCCTAAATGGCAGTTTAGGAGGAAGATCCTCCACAAGATGGATTGACACAGAGGTTGCAACAATGGGCTCAAGCATGACAACAATTGTGAGAATGGCACGGGACTGGGCAGTGTTTCTGTTGTACACAGGGTCGCTATGAGTCGGAACTGACTCAACGGCACATAACGACTAATGGCAGTTTGATCAGAGAGGTGGAGACACTCAGACTCTGTTTTCAGAAAAAAAATGAATGAAACAATAATAATTAAAAGTGAGGCTCTAAGTTTTCCCAAAGAAGTAGAATAAAGGAAGAGAAGTGTAAAGGAGTTAAGTAAGTTTTCTATCAAAAAGGGAGCCATTAAGATAATTGAGGTATCTCAATTGGAAGTGATACAGGTCTTAGCAGTTGTTGTTGTTAGTTGCCCTTGAGTGGGCTCTGACTCATGATGACTTTATGCATAACGGAACTAAATATTGTCAGGTCCTGCACCATCTTCATGATGAAATGTTATTGCAGTTATTGGTGTTAGAAGATTAAACAGGACAAAAAGAAAACTGTAATGTAACACATTCTGTCATAACTACAGAAAGCATCTACTGTAACTGAGCCTGGTAGGAGACAAAAGAAAAGTAATGCTTTCAGAATCTGAGAATCCTGGAGAGTTGTTTCACCAAGATTGGTGTTAGGAGCAATGGAGATGCCTAAAGAGTGCAGACAGATCTATGTTACGTGGGGCCTTCTTGAGGTTCAGACTCAGTCTGGAAAACTGAAGGAACTTCCTTCTCCCCTTCTTGCCTTCCAACCTCCACACAAGAAGAACCTAACTCTCAGGACAAAATTGGTGAAGGGGTTTACCAAATATTGTTTGTTGGCCTCCCATAAGGAAACTGAACACTTTTTCCAGGACCTCTTTCACCTTCAAATTAATCCTTCAAGGATGTAGTAAGTTAAGTAAAATTAGGAGCTTATCAAGGAAAAAGTCACGATCATGAGATAGCTTTTTACTGGGGCAATGTATTGACAGCCCCATGCAGGGGTAGGGGTGATTCCCCTCCAGAAGGAGGTCTTCCAGGGGCAAGAGGATCAGGGAGCCAGCAGAATGGGAAAAGCTCATGAAAAAAACTCCAGGAAAAAACAAAAGCGAATGATGAAGCTTATGTACACTTTACTGGATGTCCTCCTGCAGCAAGGTGAGGAGTTTCTGGGTCATAGAGCTCGGAAGGCAGCAACACCTTGTTGTTGTTGTTGTTGTTGTCAGGAGCCATTGAGTTGGTTCCAACTCATAGCAACCCTGTGTACAGCAGAATGAAACACTGCCCGATCCTGCACCATCCTCACAATCATTGCTATGTTTGAGCTCATTGTTACAGCCTCTGTACCAATCAGTGTTGTTAAGGGTCTTCCTCTTTTTTTGTTGCCCCTCTACTAAGCATGATCTCCTCCACAGACTGGTCCCCACTGCTAACATGTCCAAAGTATGTGAGATGAAGTCTCGTCATCCTCGCTTCTAAGGAGCATACTTGAAGGAGCATCATTGAATACTTCCAAAATATTTTGAGTAATTATTATATATCGTATATATGTGTAGACATACACACACACTCACACACATACACACATATAGAGATAGACATAAAGAGATAAAATCAACCTTTGTGCTAAATCACCAAGCCGCTAAAAGCCAGAAATTACAGCCTATGAAAAAATTATATAACACTTTTCTAATTAGCGATTATTGGAAAACTCTTTTGTTTCATTGCATTATTTATTTAATCTGCTCTGGTATCCTTTCTCTATGTAACATTTTCAGACATACAGATCATCGTTATTGTTCCTTGATTTGTATTATTTTGCCTTTATATTAAATGCTGAGGAGCGATGGTGGTGAAGTAGTTAAATGCCCTTGTAAAACTTCTAAACATTTTTATTTATTTTACATTTCCTAGAGAAAGTTAGAGTAATCTTAAGCATAAGTAATTTCTGTCTCTCAGCTGGCTATTTACATACTTCAAATATTTAGATTCTCTTCATGAATCTGTAGTATATATTTCGAGTAAAAATTACAACTCAGAAGCACAATGCATTTTATATATGGATATAGATGCTGTGTTTATTAAAATTTGGAGTTTGTGTTAAGAGTTATTTTTATTTTAGTCATAAAATTTCATTAGCTTTGCTCAGACGACTACACAAATAACCCATTTTGAAACTCCCAATGTATGCAATAGAAATAAGCATAAAATGAAGACAATAAAACACTTAAAAATAGGAGAAAATTCAAGATTCACAGAAAGAACAGTCATGTCTAAAAGCAGTTTAAATTGTACCAATTTTTTTTTTTTTTAACAAAACATCACATAATTGACAAACTAAAGCAAGGAAACAAATAAAACGTTAATATCTGAAAATAAATTGGATCAGGTAAGACCACAGAAGCCATGTGATCCCAATCTCATTTAACAGAGCTAAGGTTGCTGGTCTAAAGAAGCTGGGTGTGTTCCTCAGGACCTTAAAGACTTGATTCTAGGCTTCAAGTTCAGTGGCCCTTTCTTAACGCAAAAGTGTCTTCTTTAAAGAAAAAGAAATACGCACTTTTACGTGACCATTGCATTAAAAATAATAAGAATAATGATAAGTACACAAAATATTCCACTGATTGCTTTTAGTGCTTTTAACATTAAGGTAAAAACCTGCAGAGTTCACCAGTGAACGGTCAGTTGGTTTTATATCAGAAATCCTAAAATCCTTTCTGTAAAGGGACAAAAAGTAGGAGAATGTTATGATTTGTGGGCCATCAGATTCTAGATTGCCACTTGTCTTAATTATCTAGTGCTGCTATAACAGAATTACCACACGGCTTTAACAAACAGAATTTTATTCTCTCACAGTCTAGGAGGGTAGACTTCTAAATTAGGGTCACCAGCTCCAGGGAAAGACTTTCTCTTTCAGTCATCTCTGGGGGAATGTCCTTGTCTAAAATCTTCCCCTAGGTCTAGGAGCTTCTGAGCACAGGGACCCCGTGTCCAAAGCATATGTTCCACTCCTGGATCTTCTTGCTTGGTGATAATGAGGTCCTTCTGCTTTCTACTCGCTTCTCTCTCTCACATCTCAAAAGAGATTGACTCAATATACAACATAATCCTGTAGAGTATGTCCTGCCTAATTAACATAACTGCCTCTAATCCTGCCTCATTAACCTCATAGAGGTTAGGATTTACAACACATAGGGCAATTACATCAGATCACAAAATAGAGAGCAACCACACAATACTGGGAATCATGGCCTAGCCAAGTCGACACACATTTCTGTGGGGCCCAATTCAGTCCATAACAGCACTTTTCAACTCTCCTGCTGTAGTATCGAAGCAGCCAACCAAACCCACTGCTGTTGAATCGATTCAGACTCATAGTGACCTAATAGGACAGAGTAGAACTGTTTCATAGGGTTTCCAAGGCAATAAATCTTTACGGGGGCAGATGCCACATCTTTCTCCTGAGGAGTGGCTGACAGGTTAGAACAATTGACCTTTCAGTTAGCAGTGGAGTGCTTAACCATTGCACCACCAGGGCTCCTTAAAGTAGCCATAGACAGTATATAAATGAATGACTGTGGCTACATTCCAATAAAACTTTATTTATTTACACTGATGTGATCATTAAGATCGTGTGTCAACTTGGCTGGGCCATGATTCTCAGTGGATTGGTAGTTATGACGTACTTTCACAGTCATACGATGATGTGATCACTTCCATGATGAGATTTGATATAATGTGATCACCTCCAGGATGGGATCTGCAGTGAGTAGCCAAACAGTGAAAAGAGAGATTCCTTGGGGGTGTGGCCTTCATCCAATATAAGTGGACTTGCTGGCAAGGCTCATGGGCTTTTGCTCACTCTGGATCCTGCAGCTAGCTCCTGTTCTTCTGACTGGTTCTTGGGACTTGAGCAAACAGCTTAACTGTGTTCTTGCCTGCCGATCTTGGGTTCACCAGCCCCTGTAGCTACATGAAACAGAACAAGCCTCCAGCCTGATGTATAGATTTGGGACATTCCAGCATCTACAACCACACAATCCATTTCCTTGATATAAATCTCTTTATATAGCTATTTATATGCTTTACTGTTTTTGCTTCTGTAGATAACCCAGCTTAAAACATTTGGTACCGAGAGTAGGGTGTTGCTGTAATGGATACCTAAAATATGGAAGCAGTTTTGAAACTGTGAATAGGTAGAGGCTGAAAGAGTTTTAGCTACAGCTGCTAACCAAAAGGTCAGCAGTTCAAATCCACCAGGTGCTCCTTGGAAACCCTATGGGGCAGTTCTACCCTGTCCTATAGGGTGACTATGAGTCAAAACCAACTTGACAGCCATGGGTTTGGTTTGTTTTTAGTAATAGTAAAAGCCTAGATTGCCCTGAAGAGACTATTGGTTGAATTATGGACATCAAAGACAATTCTGGGGGGGACTCAGACAGAAGGAAATGAGGAGAGCTGTTACACTGGAGATGGCAGAGATGGCAAGAAGAAGCAGCAGAGAAATGGCAACAGTGGAACCAGACGCCAACCTACAGAGTGAGAGAGCTGAGTGCCTTTGTGCAAGAGGCTTTCTAGCAAAATGAGGTGCCTCTGAGCACTTATTGGTGGAGCTAGGCTTGCCAACCCACAGAGCAAGACAGCTGAGAACCTTCCTGCTGAAATTTACTGGTGGAGTGGGGTGCTTCCCACAGAGCTGCAGAGCTTTGGAGCACTTGCCCCAGCAGGGCAGATGTGGTCAGTGAGGCCTGAGGGGGAAAGAGGCCAAGGAAGCAGAAGCTGAAGAGACAAGGAACACAGGAGGCAGAGCTGCTTCAGTCTCAAAAAGTAGGGCCATGACTTCTGGCATGTCAAATTGTGGAGTTGTCACTCAGATGGACTAGTAGAATAGGGCCACTAAAGTGTGAGGGAGCAGAGTTGTCATACTAGTGGGCCTGGAAGGCAGAGCTGAAGCCCAGGGTCTAGGGGCCTTCACTCAGAATCAGGAGAGTATGGTCAATACCCAGATTCTGGAGGACAGGGTCATTGCCTAGATCGTCTCAGAGAACAGAGGATTATTTTCAAGATTTGAGAGCTAATGTAATGTGTTCTGCTGACTTGCTTGGTGGCTGTTACCCCTTCTTTCCCTCCAGTTTTCTCTCATTTGTAACGGAAATGTCTAGCTCGTGCCTACCTGTTGCACCACTCCACTCTGGAAGCAGATAACTTGTATTCTAGATTTCACAGATGAAGAAGAATTTTTGGATTTTGCACTTGGAGTTTATTTGAGACTTGCTATGATATGATGGGGTGAATGTATTTTACATGTGGCAAGTGCATGAATTTTGGGGGTCAAAGGGTAGAACGTCATGGATTGAATTGTGTCCCCCGAAAATATTTGTTACCTTTGCTGGGCTTTGATTCCCAGTATTGTGTATTGCCCATCACTTTGTCACCTGATGTGATTTTCCTATGTGTTGTAAATCCTACCTCTATGATGTTGATGAGGCAGGATTACAGGCAGTTATGTTAATGAGACAGAACTCAGTCTACAAGATTAGGTTGTGTTTTAAGTCAATCTTAACTGCTTTAATTGCTTTGTTCCTAAGGAAATTACCTTAGTAGGTCATATTTTCACTTACTATCTTAGTAGGATATATTTTTATCATCATATACATGTTTACTGTAAGCTAGTACAGAGCTTCTAAAACTGTCTTGTGAGATAAAAACTGTAATATTTGAGATAAAAGATAAAAGAAGGGAGCAGAGAGACATGGGGACCTCATATCACCAAGAAATAAGAGCGAGGAGAATATCTTGTCCTTTGGAACTGGTGTCTCTGCATCTGAGAAGCTCCTAGACCAGGGGAAGATTGATGACAAGGACCTCCTCCCGGAGCCAACAGAGACAGAAAGCCTTCCCTGGAGCTGGCACCCTGAATTTGGACTTCTAGCCTCCTAGCCTGTGAGAGAATAATTTCTATTTATTAAAGCCATTCACTTGTGATATTTCTGTTATTGCAGAACTAGATAACTAAGACAACTGAATTTGAATTTCACATAACTTTCACAAGTCATTAAATATTATTCTTCTTTGATTGTTTTTAACTATTACAAAATGTAAAAAGAGTTTTCTTAAATAGCATGCCTTGCAAAAATATATGTGATCCCCTATTTGGCTCACAGGTGGTAGATTAAAGACCACCCTTATTTAGAATGGAAAACATTACCACTCCTCAGTTACATCCTACTAGAGGGGAGTGGTGCTATTTTGTTTTTGTTAGATGTTTAAGTGGATAAAAATAGATTATTTAAACAGATATTTTAAGATTTAAAAAACATACCCATGTTCTTGAAATGGAAAGGAATTGAATTAATTCCAGTTAGTCTTTTGTATTTTGCTCCTCATCATTGAGATTGTTTTGTATTTAACGTAATGTGGTTATTTTCAACTCAGGGCAACAAAGTATGGATACCATGGCAAAGAATGGGAATTTCTGAACACTTATTTTTCTCATGTGGAATCTATATCTAGAACAAGAGGCAGACTTTGAAAAGAACAAGGGGATATTGCATAGTTTAAAATCAGGAAAATTGTGTGTCAGGGCTGTATCCCTTCACCATACTTATTCAATCTGTATGCTGAGCAAATTGTCTGTGAAGGTGGACTATATTAAGAACAGGGCATCAGAATTGGAGGAAGACTCATTAACTTAACAACCTGTGTTATGCAGATGGCACAACCTTGCTTGCTGAAAGTGAAGAGAGCTTGAAGCACTTACTGATGTAGAGCAAAGACTACAGCCTTCAGTATGGATTGTATCTCAACATAAAGAAAACAAAAATTCTTACAACTGAACCAATAAGCGACATAATGATTGTGTCTGAACCAAGCCATGGTATTTTCAATTGCCTGATATGCATACAAAAGTTGGACAGTGAATAAGGAAGACCAAAGAATAATTGAAGCATTTGAGTTATGGTACTGGCAAACAATATCGAATACACTGCGGACTGCCAGAAGAATGAACAAATCTGTCTTGGAAGAAGTACAGCCAGAATGCTGCTTAGAAGAAAGAACAGCGAGACTTCATCTTCCATATTTTGAACATGTTATCAAGTGGGACCTGTCCCAGGAGAAGGATATCATACCTGGTAAAGTAGAGCGTCAGCAAAATAAAAAGACCCTCAAGGAGACAGATTAACACAGTGGCTGTAACAAAGGGCTCAAACATAGCAACGATTGTGAGGATGACTCAGGTTTGGTTAGAGTTTTATTCGGTTGTACATAGGGTCACTTTGAGTTGGAACTGACTTGAGCGCACCTAACAGCAACAAAAATAACAACAAACATGTCTAATTTCTATCTATCTTATGTACTTTCTGAAATTATAAATCATGTTTTATCAAATTCTGTAGCATCTTAGTGTTTAATGTCCAAGTATCTTTTAAAGCATGGTCCTCAGAACAGCCTCAACATATCTAGGATCTTGTTGTAAGATCTTATTAGAAATGCAGAATTTCAGTTTCCAACCCAGACACATGTATCAGAATCAACTTTTTAAAAAGTGATTTCTATCCTGTGCCCATTCTAGTTTTAGAAGCTGTGTACTAGCATACGGTAAACATGTACATGGTTATAAACACATATCCCACTAATATAGTAAGTGAAAATATTTCCTACTGTGATGGTTAAGATTGTATGTCAACTTGGGTAGACCTTTATTCTCTGTGTTTTAGTAGTTGTATAATGTTGTGATCACCCCCATGATGGAATCTGCTGAGTGGTACTGGCGGAGGTGGGGCCAGTGGCAGCTCACCGCCCTCTCAGTTTTCTTTCTCTGACTTCCGCCGGTTACCTTCTGCCTGCTCGCCTTTCCAAGGTTTTTGGCTTTTTCCAGACTCAGCAACTGCCTCTTGTTGTCTCACCTCTGGTTCGTGGGACTTGAGCTAGCAGCTTACCTGTTGATCTCAGAATTCGTCGAACTTCTCAGCCTGCAAGCAAGAGTCCGGTTTCCAGACCTGCTGACCTTGGGTTCGCCAGCCCCTGCAGCTACATGAATCAGGAGAAACCTGATTGTCTTGTCTGCTGATCTTGGAATTCACTGACCTTCACAGCCTGTGAGCGGGAGCCCCTCTCTGACTGGCCGACCTTGGGTTCACCAGCTTCTGGGGCTACGTGAACTGGGAGAGGCCTCTACCCTGATCTGTGGACTTGGAACGTTTTAACCTCTACAATTGCGTGAGCTGTTTCCTTGATATAAATCTCTCTCTATATATTTATATGCTTTACTGGTTTTGCTTCTCTAGAGAACCCAGCCTAAGACACCAACTAAGGTAATTTCCTTAGAAACAAAGCAATTAACTATGACTTCTATATATATACATTTGTATATGTATATATATATTATACATACATATATATAGAAACCTTGTACACTATTAAGAATATGCAAGTAGGTAATAGCATGGGAACTGTCATTAATTACATATGGCTGTTTTGTGAACAAAGGGAAATTTTTAGTCAATGTAAATATTACTATAGGGACTCATGGAAATTATGTTCATATGTACCTGAAATAATTTAGATGATTAAAACTTTTGAGAAAAACTTTCCTGTATCATTGTGTAGTTGATTTCTAATAATGCTATCTGGATAAGTATCACTAAAAGTAACCTTGAGGATCATGAGAACTGCAGTTAATCAAATTAACAAAAGAAATGTCATCACCGACACAAAGCCAGGTTCTGTTTCTTACTACCACACTGTGCCGTAGGATGTACACCTATAATCTCCATGTTACAGAGGAAATAAATGAGGCAGAGAGGGGTTAAGTGATTTATTCCTTCAGATAACACAGTTAATAATTATGTTCCAAGTGGGAAGATGCTGCTTGTAGATCTCATGTGGACTCAAGCAATATATTAAACAGTGATAAGTGATAGTGACTAACATATTTTCCTTACATCATTTTTTTCCCAGGAAGTTTACTTTGTTAGGCAAACCACATGCACATTAATTTTTTAATACTTGAGAAAAAATATTATAATGCTAAGATAATTTTTGCACTCCCTCCTTCTGTATTTCATTTGTCCATATATTTAATGAATAGTTAGTGTCCATTATATGCCAATCATTTTCTAGGCACCCAAAACCAAACCCATTGCCCTCGAGTTGATTCCAACTCACAGTGACCCTATAGGACAGAGTAGAACTGCCTTGTAGGGTTTCCAAGGAGAGGCTGGTGGATTTGAACTGCCAACTCTTTGGTTAGCAGCCAAACACTTAACCACTGCCCCACTAGTGCTCCATTTAACAATAAAAGAGTAATCACAGGGGCATATAAATGAACAAAACACACAAAATTCAAGCCATCATGGAGCTTATATTCTTGTGCCTAAATTTGGAAATGTTTTCAATAAACCGGGCTCTGTTCCTCTCTACCACACTACCCTATAGTGTATACCTGTAATCTTCATGTTACAGAGGAGATAAGTGAGGCAGAGAAGGATAACGTTATTTATTATTCAATATGACACAGCTAACAATGGGCAAAGCAGAGATTTAAACTCATCCAGTCAAGTTTCCCATTAGTGCGTACCAAATACACTATTTTTTCAAGGTTTGATTGACTTCTTCCTCAAACATCTAACAAATTTTGAATATCAGTGTATTTGTATGGTGGTTTTCCCAATACATGTATGCCAAAAGTCTGTTATTTTGGGGCAAATAATATCTAATGATTACCCTTTCAAATGACTTAGATTGCTAAAAAAGTCTTTAATGAAGAAAAGCCAACACATGAAATATAGAATGTCATTGATAAATATTCTGCTTTTAGCACCAGAAAATATTTATTTATTTGTTTATTTTTAATATAGAATACTATCTTCAGAAGACACTAGATGAGGTAGATAAATAGAGAGTAGACAACTATAAACAACAGTTGGTGGAATTAATGTAATGTCCTTTGGAAATGTAATCTTTTTAAAAATATATACTTAAATTTTATATTTGTAAATTCCATCCTTGAGGTAAATATTACTGATTTAGATAGTGAATACACAGTGACCTAAAATGTTGGTAAAAAGCCCTCAACAATGACAGATGTTCAAATGTTTGGGACAAGTCCAAAACGAATATTTGATTCTACTTCATGTTAGTTGCATATCATATAATAATTAACACCTCAGACAAAAGTGTGGATTATTTTTTAATATAGTTAACATTTATTAATATACTCAGGTGTTGCTTACAGAAGTACGGTTCTTTCAAATGCACATTTTTAATCAGTAAAAATAGCTTACAAATTGAATGCATTTCCCTCTTTTAGACATAATTATTTTGGAAAAAATTTATAATGCTTCATAAAATTATTCTCTATTTAGCATATTAGAAAATTCTCTATTCAGAATATTATAAATGTGATTAGAAAATTAGTATAATAAGTGTCACTTCAGTGGATTATTTTCTACTCATGATAGCTTGCAGGTTTGTGAATGTTTAATTTCTATTATGTATGTTCATTTACCAATCATCATTTAAAAGTCTTCAGTTCTTACTGTTTCTGTGCTATTCCTTGGAAGATGCTGTATAATCTTAATCAGAATTAGTTTTGCCAATTTAAAATGACACTGGAAATTCAGCGTAAGTGTGGAGTGTTGCAGAACTCATTAACAAGAAGGGAACGTATTCCATTATTTCAAGAAATGTGCTTTATTCAAAAAGTTGGAAACAACCTAGACACCCATCAACAGATGAATGGATAAACAAACTATGGAACATACACACAATGGAGTATTAACACAACAATAAAGAACAATGATGAATCTGCAAAGCATTTCATAACTTGAATGAAACTGGAGGACACTATGCTGAGTGAAATAATCACAAAAGCTCAAATACTGTATGAGACCACTATTGTAAAAACTCATGAAAAGTTTCACACAAAAATAAACAATCTTTGATGGTTATCAGGGATGGGAGGGGTGAGGGGGAAATACTAAATAGACAATGGATAAGTGGTAACTTTGGTGAAGGGTAAGACAGTACACCATATTGGGGAAGCCAGCACAACTTGTACAAGACAAGGTCATGGAAGCTCCGTAGACACATTCAAACTCCCTGAGGGACGGAATTGCTGGGCAAAGGGCTGTGGGAACCATGGTCTTGGGGAACATCTAGCTCAGTTGGCATAACATAGTTTATAAAGAAAATGTTCTACATTTTTCCTTGGTGAGTAGTGTCTGAGGTCTTAAAAGCCTGTGAGCAGCCATCTAAGACACTCTACTGGTCTCACCCCTTCGAGAGCAAGGGAAAATGAAGAAAAGAAGATACAAGGGAAAGATTAGTCCATAAGACTAATGGACCACAATTACCATGGCCTGAACCAGACTGAGTCCAGCACAACTAGATGGTGCCTGGCTACCACCACTGAATGCTCTGACCGGGATCACAACAGAGGGTCCCAGAAAGAGCTGGAGAAAAATGTGGAAGAAAATTCTAAGTCACAAAAAAAGACCAGACTTACTGGACTGGCAGAGACTGGAGAAACCCTGAGAGTATGGCCCCCAGACACGCTTTTAGCTCATTAATGAAGTCACTCCTGAGTTTCACCTTTCAGCCAAAGATTATACAGCCCTATAAAACAAAACGAGACTATTGGGGCACAACAGTCCAGGGACAAGAACTAGAAGGCAGGAGGGAACAGGAAAGCTGGTAATAGGGAATCCAAGGTCAAGAAGGGAGAATACTGACATGTTGTGGGGGTGTTAACCAATGTCATAAAACAATATGTGTACTAACTGCTCAATGAGAAACTATTTGTTTTGTAAACCTTCATCTAAAGTACAATAAAAATAAATAAACTGTTAAAAAGCAAAAAAAAAAAAAAAAAAAAAAGTGCTTTGTTCATTTTAGTGAACACATATTTTTTAATAAGAAAGTTTTATTTTATCTATATACCTGCAAGCTTATTCACACTACAACTTAGAAATTTCAAGAAAATGTAGATTTTTTACTTTTTATAACTGACTTCAATGATCTGATTTTATTCAAGACACCAGTTGTGCTAAAAGAAGAGAAAAATGAAGAAACAATCATACAAATAAACAAAAACAACTTTAATTTACTGATTAATAATAGTTCGGTCATCTCAGTTCCAAACTCTTGATTTTAAACATTTCTTATACCGTAATTAATTGGTTAATGCCAAGTCAGTCAACGGTAGCAGTTGGTATCTTTTTTTGATGTCATGAATCCCTTTGTTACTTTGGTGACTTCTATGTGTCAATTCTCAGAATAATCCTTTATGAATAAATAAAAATAAACTATAAAGCTTTACAAAGTAAAATATTTAGGACAAGTCCAGTACAAATATTTGATTCTACTTCATATTAGTTACATATCATATACAATTGGAGCCCTGGTATCGCGGTGGGTAAGAGCTTGGCTGCTAACCAAAAGGTCAGCAGTTTGAACCCACCAGCGCTCCTTGGAAACCCTATGAGGCAGTTCTACTTTGTCCTATAGAGTCTTTATGAGTTGGAATCGACTGGATGGCTACAGGTTTTTTTTGGTCATATTAGTTACAGATGATATAATAATTAACACCTAGGACAAATGTGTGGATTATTTTTTAATATAATCAGCATTTATTAATATACTCAGATGTGGCTTACAGAAATGAAGTTCTTTCCAATGCACATTGTTAATCAGTAAAGATAGCTTACAAATTGCATGCGTTTTCCCATTTTAAACATAATTATTTAGGAAATAAAAAGTTTATAATATTAAAATATGGTTCTCAAAATACAAAAAAGTAGTATTGTTATATATGTATTTCTTTACTATTGAATTAAATAACAGGAGTAAGCAGCATAATAATAATTATGCTAACTTTGAAGTAGTGATGACTATAAATGATAATTTCAAACATCTGCAAAAACTGTAATGTGATATGATTTTTATTGGATAAGTCACAAGTATTGATAATATTACTATTTTTGCTTATATTAATAAATAGAAATGCTAAATTAAAGGTGACTGAAAACATTTTCCTCCACATCCAAATCTGTAGTTTATAGATCTCTTACCATCTACTGGTAAACGCTGACTGAGAAGTTGCGTCTTCGTTTTTGACAATTCTGGGCCCTCCAACTCCACTCTTAGTTTGATCCCACTCGGGCTTCCCCTGAAATTTTGTGCCTAGCTCAGAGCTCAGGCTGCGACTCTCATTTATGTCCTATCTAGGCTGACGTCTCAGAACTCCTATTTAAAAAGGCTTCTAGCCCATTGCAGTGACTTTATTTAGCAAACTCCCAACCTAACGTTTAGCTAGTGTTCCCCAATTCCCCAGCTGCATGACATGTGAAACCTGGATTTCTCCCACATTGTGCACAGATCATGGAGAGCAGAAGTGCAGCTAGAAATCACTATCTCATCTCACCACTTCCTTTGTTACTGCTCAAAGGGAAGCCTCAGTATCATCCTGTGTGGCAGCTTTTTATAGGCCCAAATGGAACATGGCAAAGCCCCTCTGCTTTTGGAGTCACATCAACCTAACACTTTGTCTCAACATCTCTGAGATTTTTGTCTGAAATGGGGCATCCCCATCACACAGATCACAAACATCTGCAGAGAGACGTTATCATTTTCTCTCTTCTTATCATTCCCTGAACTGGAAAGCCCTGGCTTTCCTCTTCCTCTTCTTCTTTGACAAGATATGAGGACAGCAACAACTTACCCCAAGTTCTCCCTGGCCTCTGGTCTAATAAAATATTATTATTTGGCCAGTTCTGCTAGGTCTGTCCTCAGTATGCTAAGAAGAGCTACAAGTATTCAAAAAGTTCTATTTTTTTAAATTTTCTTATCAAATCGAATTCTCAGAATGATAGTTTCATTAAGGAATTAAGAGAATATCGACCATTTGATCTTAAACGGTGTATCTTCTCACTATGAGGTGACAAATGTCATTGATCTAATATTAGGAAGCCAAAAGGCAAAAGGATTTGGAGGAAAGAAAATTACAACAGAATATGTATATGGCTATGTCACAGCATATTAAATCATTCTAAAAGTTCAATGAAAAGTATGATTTAGGGAAGGCAATTAAGTTTCAAAATTTTGATTTCTCCAGTTGCTTGGTTTATAATAAAAGTTGAACTGCTGGAATATGAAGCCGATGGAAGTATCTTTGATAAACTCTTCCTATTTCACCGTTCTACAGCCATTTATGCAGATTCTGATGGGCTTGCAGAGCTGTATGAAGCAACATATATTCTGATGTAAATGCCATCATTATGACATATGCTTAAACTTCTGCTGAGAAATAAATAAAATATCTTGAAATGCCTGCTGTTTATCCCATCTGTTTATTTCTCACATCCCATAAAGGGAAAAGTCACACAGTTTAGCATTTATATGCTAGGGCAGCATTTGGAAATAATTAAAATTCTTCCGGAGAGTACTTTCTTTTAGTTTTGAATTAGAATTAACTCATAATTTCAAGAAGAGAGAGCAAGGGCATTAACTGAAAATAAATATTTTTTTCTAGGAAAAAAAAAGAGGAAACAATTGAGAATTCCTTTTCCCCTTAAATTTTCAAAGGTCTAATAAATAAGTGGGAAGACAAACTAGCAAGCAAGCATAGGCCACCCAAATTTCAAGTGGAGACAAAACTACCAGTGGGAATCTTGCTCTTGTGTGTAAATTGCGTTGATTGCAGTCATTCTGATGCACGCTGACACTAATACACACAAACAAGGGAGAGCCAAGAGAGTTGAATTTCTCTCATTAAAAAATGGTCCAATATCTTATGAAATTAAAATAAAGTCCTGAAATTATTTTATTATTATTATTGATTAAATTATTAATTAAAAAAATTTATTGAAATTTCACCATTTGTTTAAAAATAATGCAATATTTTATATATTTCATATCTAAGTATTTTAATAATTTGTCTTTTTTCATAAACGTATTACAGTCACACAGCCATTATATAAATTTTCATGTTGTTTACCAGAAATTTAAATATCCTGTTTTTTGAAGGACAGCTTGGCAGTATATTCTGAACTTTATGAAAATTGGTAACAGACCAATAGATTTTTATCTGTCTTTCACCCAGATTATCTATTCTTTGTTAGATAAAGTTCTATTTTAATGAAAGTGCGCACATCATTTAAGAGAAGCCCCACATCTGAAGACATGGTATAGTATCAGCTTGTTTTTCTGATATTTAAAATTGCCAAAACTAAAATGATGTGAAGAACTTCACAAAATTTTCAATCTAGTGACCAAGATACATCTTAAACATACACACACAAATAAACGGAGAGAAAAATACTATTTGAATGATTTTTCATATAAAATTAATCCCACAGTATAACTCAAGAACTTTTAATACAATTTTTATTAAACAAATGAAGGGATATATGCACATATGTATATTTTATGTACGTATATAAGCATATACACTCACTGTTCATTTATTGATATGGTTAGGTTCCAAAGATCAGGTCATTTTTTGAAAAGTGGAGTTATGCAAAATACTTCGGATTTCCTGCCCTGACCTCCCCACTCCCTGACCCCAGCCCTCTCAGCTGGGTGGCACTGGCCCCTCTATACCACTGGCCGTCAAGACAGACACAAACTTGCACTTGCTCTGCTAGCCGGAATGCAAATCCATGCTGCAGGCTTCTGGCTGGGCGTACTCAGCCACCCAAGCATCCCAACTCTGGCTTTCAGGTGCACTCCATGTGGGAAGCCGAGCTGCACAGGTTGTACGGTGGACACAGGTGAGCTCTGCCCCGCCACTTGCACACTTGCACCCCTTTCCCAGCGCCTTCCAGACGGTGCCTGCAAGCGAGGAGAGCTTGGGACGGAGGATGGGGCGCTCCCGGAGAGTGCCAGGAGAAGGGAGCAGTTGAGCAAACCCAAACTTCCATTTCCCTGCTGTCGTAAATGCAAAATGTCAGATAACAAGACAGTCCGTAAGTGAAGCGTAGGTGTATATATTAACGATCCTTTGATACCAAATACGGCTTCCATGACTCAATTATATATTTTCTATGGTTGAGCAGATCAACTAATTCTATTTCTGTTTTTTTTTCTTTTCTTTTTTTTTAATTTGAGAAGCAAATCTTTTACCTAACACTAGACTCGTTGTGTGCTATGTGTTGTGGTGATTGTGTTTATGTGAAAAAGAGAAATGATTATTTTTTACTATGAACATATACTAATCGTTTAATATGAATGAAGCAGTAAATGCACATTGGTTCAACCTTGGCCTTGTTCTTCATGTGATAAAACTGATGTTATTTGTTCATCCTGCGTGAGATTCACACACAGAGCGGCAGAAAAATAGGCTAAGGAAAATTTCCATTTAAAATTCAACAATTATATGGATTCAGAGACTGAAACTCTGAAAAAGAGCCGGGCTGCAGGTTTTTGTGGAACTTTCCCAGTTTTTAATAGAAAATAAATTTTATTTCGTACTTTATTCTGGTCTCTTCAAAGAAAATAGCCTAAAACAACAATTTGGGGGCAGGACTTAACCTCTCAGAACATAATGTATTTTACATGGTGCTTTCATGTGGCCATTACTCTATTCAGTTATTCAGATAGATTTCCAAATTTTTTAAATGTGTGGTATTCAAGCTCAATGTCCCAACAACTAGAAGACCATTTATACACAAAATTTAAAGGTTAAAATTTGTGAACACTGTGATATAAATAAAGTCTGTGTTTTAAATCATTTTGTCCTCAGGAAACCTAGAAAAGTACATTTATATCCTCGCTAAAGTAAGAGAAAATTGAGACTGAATCACTTATTTTCATAAATATGCTTAAAATATCACTAGAATTTATAGTGTAATCATGAATGTATTCATTTTTCAAATACTCATGTTAAGATAGGCAGTCAAATTTTCCAAAATTTTAGTTATATAAAATTTATTCTGATCACTGGTGAAATGATATTATACTGCCCACATTAAAGACTGTTTTAAATTTAACAAATTATATTTTTATGATTATCTTTACAATAAATGTTAATTTTTTAATGTATTTTTTTAATCACTAATGTTTTCTATTCTTAAAATATTTATATGTATCTGTCCTCCCAATATATTTTGATTGTTTCAATTAAAGGTGATTTGTTAAGATAAATTTTCCTCAAAATCTATTGAAATTATATAACCAAAAGTGGCCTCTCTTACCTTTTAATTATTTCTAGAATCTTTACTTCTTTCTATTCTGGCAGATTAGTCTAAACTCCCATCAGCTTTCACCTAGTCTAGCTGAAAGAACTTTCTAAATCTATCTACTTTGATCTCCTTTAAATGTTTTCACTTAAGTAAAACAAAGAAACAAACAAAAAAACACTATCTTATAAGCAACTCTCATCCTGTACTTCACCCTTTGTTTAAAATTCCTGCACAGTTTATTAATGCTTTTAGGGCTTAACAAGTCACACACAAGCTTATAACTCTTGGTCCTACATCCTTCTCCTGGCTCATTCTGTACCATGCTATCCAGCGCTTTCTTAGCCCTAGCTCCCTGGTGGTCCTGTCTCAGATTCTTTGCTCCATTTACACCTTGGCCCTTCTACATACTACTCCTTTAGATTATTATTCTCTCTCATTTCTACCAAGTTAAATTTGAATCACTAATTGTTAAGGGTCACATTCTCAATAACAAACTTCCTGATCTTCATAATCAGGTTCAATTCCCTTACTGCTTGGTTTTAAAACATGAAGCATCTCCTTTTATACATCACAATTGCCATTGTACTGTGTGTGTGTGTGTGTGTGTGTGTATGTGTGATTACATGCTTACTCTCTCCCTAATTCAACTGCAAATCTTGAATGGCAAGATTTTTCTTAACTTTGTTTTTTCAACACAGAAGGCGTACAGGAAGGACACATACATACACAAATATTAAACATCATGAAACTGGGATAACATAGAAAGAAAAATTTTATAGGAGATTGTCTTAGATTGATTGTCTTAAAACTGATTGGCCGTTGACAGCAGATCCCATCATGGAGGTGATCACATTATATCAAATCTCATTATGGAGCTGATTACATCATCATATGACTGCCGAACTGACATAACTGCCAAGTTACTGAGAATCTTGTCCCAGCCAAGTTGACACTTAACCTGAATGATCACAGAGACTGACAATTCTACAGATCATGTTACTTTGAAACACAGTGAGTAACTAACTTTTTTTTTTTTTGCTTCAAATTCAAACATTTCTTGGGAGTGATTCATTGGCTTGCTGAATACAAACATTTCAGTTGAAAAGCCTTAAAACCTAGAAAAATATGAAAGCCATCAGAGTACTTCCATGTAAATAAGAACTTGAGGGGTAAAAATACCATAGGAAAGAAGATAGAGAAAATTCTGATACTGTTATTTTCCTCTCAAAGCATATTTGTGTTCCCAAAAGCTGCCTGAGGAACTGAGATGCTGAAGAGATTTCTAGGAATATTAAGGGCTAGAAGAACCACGGTTGACTCTGGAACCAACAAAGTAAATGTTTTTGTTGTTGTTAGATGCCATCGAGTTGGTTCCTAATCATAGAGACCCTATGTACAACAGAACGAAACACTACTTCGTTCTGTGTCATCCTCACAATCCTTGGTATGTTTCAGCCCATTGTTGCAGCCACTGTGTCAATCTACGTAATTAAGAGTCTTCATTTTTTTCACTGACCTTCTACTTTGCCAAGCATGATGTCCTTCTCCAGGGACTTGTCCCTCCTGATAACATGTCCAAAGTACCAAGGATGAACTCTCCCCATCCTCCCTTCTAAGAAGCATTCTGGCTGTACTTCTTCCAAGACAGATTTCTTTGTTCTTCTGGTAGTCCATGATATATTGAATATTCTTCACCAATGGCTTAATTCAAATGTGTCAATTCTTCTTCGGTCTTCCTTATTCATTGTTAAGCTTTCCCACGCATAGGAGGCAAAATTGTTAGAAAAGGAAAACAAGAAAAGGTTACCCAATCATAATCTTAGCTTTTGTCTTTATTTCAACCAATCATAGTCTGTAAGTAATTTACTCACAATGAATCAGCACCTGTGAAAATTGTATAAAAAGCACTTATAGACTGTACTTCTTTGGATCTTGGTCTGTTTATAACCTGAGTGCCTGCAGCCAATTTCCCGTCTTTGTTTTTCTGATATGTCACAATCTGTAAATCTCTTTGTTGCAGAAGCCTTCAGTGAAAGTTGTTTCTCTACAACAGACTGGTGCAGCATGAGCAGGGTCTTCACTAGTGAACTCCTCATCGGATCTCCAGGACAACTGGACTGCTTGTTAGCACCACAGCAGATCCATTGCATTCCACTTCTTGCATTCCACATCCCCTTCAGAGATCCTCCGACCGAGGTAAGCACTATCGAAGTACAAATTTTATTGTCTTTCTGCATAATAGGAGATATTATCATGACATATTTTTTGTTAAAAAAAAAGTTTGGCAACTTATGTTTGAACTTTATTTTGATATTTTTATTGGAGAATGCCATGTGGAAGTCTTTTAGTAAAACTGCATTTTTTTTTAATTTTATGGTTATGCTTCTGTTTATTTTTTTTGTCTCCTGTTCTTTTCTCTGCTCGCTGACAAAAAAAAAAGGGAAATAATAGTAACAAGAGTGACAAAAGTCCCCTGTCTGGCACTGCTGCTTCCTACATGGTTTGAAACTTTGGTGCCACTGCTGGTGAATATTTACAAAAATGGCATACTCTCACTAAAGATCTTGGGACTGAACAATGGCCCCTATGGGAAAGTTTTGATTTAATTAAAATATTATGTTTATGATATAAACTAGAAAGTCAAGGATCTCATGTAAAACAACCACAGTGGGAATTTTTTTATAAATGGTATTTGGAGACGTCGAGACATCAACATTATGACAAATTGCCTCCCTACAGGAAGTAGTGTCTAAGCAAGCCAGACAAATTCAAACGTTGCAAAAATGTTGGAAGGCAGTACAACATTGGACTCAGTCAAATCATTGGCTTCCAGTCTCTATCCAGACTTAGAGAATTTGGCTTTATCTGATACGCCACATGCTAGGTCAGAAGATACTGGACTCACCATGCCCTTGGTAGTTAAACAAAGGACCAAAAGCGGGAACCGTGAGGTCTCCTTCCACCCATGGTCTAAGTCGAACTTAGGGCCATTGTAAAACAGTTCCCTGATCCAAGGGAAAATCCCTACAAATTTATTTATGAATTTAAGATGCTAGCTGAAATATATGAGCCCAGTCCAGCTGATATTTATAATTTAATAAATATGTCATTAGGTCCCAGGGATGCCCACCGGTGGATGAAGCAGCACAGTGGGTAGATACTGAAAAAACTTTAAGTGTCCCTATAGGTGCCTCAGATATAACTGTTAGAATAGAAACCACGAAATTAATAGGCAAACTTAATAGATTGTTTCTTCAAAGTTTTCCCTCCAAAAATCAACTGGGCAAAATTACTAGCTTGCAATCAAGAAAACTTGAAGCACCTTCAGATGAAGATCAAAGACCACAGCCTTCAGTATGAATTACATCTCAACATAAAGAAAACAAAAATTCTCACAACTTGACCAGTAAGCTATATCATGATAAACAGAGAAAAGATACAAGTTGTAAAGATTTTCATTTCATTTGGATCCACAATCAACACCTATGGAAACAGCTGTCAAGAAATCAAAAGACACATTGCATTGGGCAAATCTGCCGCAAAAGAACTCTTTAAAGTGTTAAAAAGTAAAGATGTCACCTTGAAGACTAAGGTGTGCCTGACCCAAGCCATGGTATTTTCAATTGCCTCATATGCATATGAAAGCTGGACGATGAATAAGGAAAACCAAAGAAGAATTGACACCTTTGGATTATGGTGTTGGCAAAGAATATATGAATATACAGTTGTCTTAGTTACCAAGCGCTGCTGTAACAGAAATACCAAAAGTGGATGACTTTAACAAAAAGAAATTTATTCTTTCATAGTCCAGTAGTCTAGAAGTCCAAATTCAGGGTGTCACCTCCAGGGGAAGGCCTTCTCTCTGTGTTGGCTCTGGAGGAAGGTCCTTGTCATCAATCTTCCCCTGGTCTAGGAGCGTCTCCATGTATGAACCCCAGGTCCAAAAGACATGCTCTACTCCCAGCCCTGCTTTCATGTTTTACGGTCATTGACCTCTGTATTGCTTTTTTCAGGATTCCAGTTTATCCAGACAGACAATTTTTGTTTACCTTTATGTGGAATAATCAACAATATTCTTAGACTGTCATGCCTGAAGGGTTCACTGACAGCCCCACCTTCTTATTCCAGATTTTACGTGCTGACTTGTTGCCTTTACTATCTGAACATAAATCTGTGTTACTCCAGTATGCTGAAGATCTCTTAGTCTGTTCTAACACAAAACAAGTGAACATGCAGTATAGTCTTCTGTTACTGCATCATCTGTATATTAGAGGGCATAAGGTGTCCAAGGAAAAATTACAATTTGCCCTTCCACAAGTAAAATATCTTGGTCATTTAATCTCAGCAGAAAGAATCTCAACTGACCCAAAATGAAAAGAAGCTATCTTTTCCTACCCTATACATACAACAAAGAAACAGTTAAGGGGATTTTTAGGATTGAGTGGCTATTGTAAAGCTTGAATACAAAATTTCTCTTTATTAGCACAACCACTTTATATCTTCTATATCTAAAGGGTAATATCTCTGAACTTTTTGAGCTGTCTGTGGAGGCTGTGCAATCTATAACTAAATTAAAATAATCTCTAACTCACACTCCAGCTCTTGAATATCCTAACTATTCTTTAGATTTCTCTCTTTTCCTTCTTGAGAAACAACAGACTGTCTTAGAAGTCTTAACTCAGAAGCATGGAGACAGACAAAGACCTGTAGTGTACTGCAGCATATATTTAGATCCAGTCGCCAGATCTTATCTTCCAAGTCTTCAGGTGGTTGCAGCCACTGCCAAATTAGTAGAAACAACAGCTGATATAGTATTGGAAAATAATCTAGATGTATATGTTCCACATGCAGTTTCTGCCATCTTAAATTCTACTCTAACCCAACACTTTTCTGCTAGCCAACTAACTTCATATGAAACTCTTTTTCTAGGTGCCCCCAACCTTAGATTATACATCATAGGGGCCGTAAATCCAGCTACCTTCATAGTTGATCCCAATGATAATGACATTTGTCATGAACGTTTTGATATAAAAAATCAACTTTTATCTCCTAGGACGGATCTGCAAGAAACTTCTCTCCAACTCTTCACTTGTGCTGTTTGTAGATGGCTCCTACCTAAAACCTGAAGCTTCTAGTTCTAGGTATCAAAGAGGATATGACGTCACAACTGCAATAGAGGTATTGGAAGGCAGACCCTTGCTTGAGGTAACCTCGGCCCAACAAGCTGAGCTTATAGCCTTAGCAAGAGCATGTAAGTTGGCATAAGTCCAGTTGGTAAATATATACATGGATTCTTCTTATGGATATTTTATTTTGGAATGTTATTGCAACAGAGATAAAGAATGGTATTTTAGTGGCTGATTTGCTGGAAGCTCTCTTATTACCTTCTGAAGTAGCAGTAATAAAAATACAGGCTCACCACCCCCAGTGGAGCCCCCAAACAGAGGAAGTAAAGGGAAATAGATTGGCTGACAAAGCTGCTAAACTGGTTGCTCAGCTTCCCATTCAGGAATATTTATTCTCAACAACTGAGCAAAACAGGGGCTCAACTCATTTTAAGGAAATTAACACAAGCTCCCCAAAAATTTAAGATCAAAGAATTAGAGGTCTTACCCCTCCTGTAGTTAACTTCCAATCACCATTGATAAGTTACCCATGTTTTCAAATAATAAAACAATAGTAGTTAGCTCCAGAAGAAGAGATACTTAGTTGGGTCTCAAGAGAGTGTTATCTAGATGCCACTAACCAATTATGGAAGGGTCCTAGGAACAGACCAGTAACACTTCAAGGTCTCCACCTTAAATTATTATTAACTTGTCTATATGAAATCAAATTTATATAGGAGGAAGATCTTATTGCCTTTCTAGACCAAATTCTGAGGAAATTTTAAGACAGCAGTCCATTATCTACATGAGGTAAGAAGTGGACTAGTGTCAGAATTTAGACTAATGATAATGACTGGAGGAACTGAATATAAAAGATATCATCCACTGTATACATTTTTTGGATGGGATCAATGCCAGATTTGTTATAATGGGCAAAATATCCCCTTACCTGAACCTCAGGTCAAGGATCCAGGGAAAGGGGGTATAGGGGTGTCATAGTCTGTTATTACATCAAAAATCTGCCCCTTCTTCTGAACAAGATCAATGGAAAGCTGAACGATGACAAATAAACCAGCAAACAGGATTGTGAATGGGACCAAATAATCAGTATGTACTCCCTAAGAATTTATACATCCCAGTGGCTACTAGTTTTCATTCAAGAGATCATTTAGGATGGAATAAGACAGTACAAAGAATGAAGAAATATTATTGGGGTCGCTTTTGGAGGGTTGCAGATAAGGTAGTGAGACAATGCCCAACCTGTGCTGAATTTAATTCAGTGAAAGCACTCAGACCCCTGTTGGCAAGTACCGCTTTCCTACTGGACCTATATTCTAGTGTGAAATGGGTTTTATTCAGTTAACTCCCTCACAGGGATGCAAATAAATACTGGTCATGATTGATAGATATTCTCATTGGGTAGAGGTTTTTCCTTATAGGAATGCTACTGCCACCTTTATGGCAAAGAAGCTTTTAGAAAATATAATTCCTAATTGGGATACTCCAGGAATTCTTTGTAGTGATTGAGGCACTCATTTTACTGCTCAAATAGTAAAATTAGCTAAATTAACCTCTTCATGAGGACTGGATTGGCCTCAAGCTCTTCCCTTGGTGTTAATGAATTTAAAATCAAATCCCTTTGGTCCTCACAAGCTAATCCCTTTTGAAATTAAAACTTCTTAGCTTTGGTTTAGTCCAGTTGTGCTAACTTCCCCTGTAGTGTATGCTGTCCTTCCCTTCACCTAAGGTGATTCTTATCTACTATCTACTTAGCGAATAACACTCACCCTCACTCCCCACCCCCGTAACCATCAAATAATGCTTTCTTCTGTGTTTAAACCTTTTCTTGAGTTCTTATAATAGTGGTCTTATACAGTATTTGTCCTTCTGTGACTGACTAAATTCTCTTAGCTTAATAAGTTCTGGCTTCCACCATGTTATACGATGTTTCACAGTTACATCTTGTTCTTTATCGTTGCGTAATATTCCATTGTGTGGATATACCATAATTTTTTTATCCATTCATATGTTGATGGGCACCTAGGTTGCTTCCATCTTTTTGCTATTGTGAACAGTGCTGCGATGAACATGGGTGTGCATATATCTATTCGTGTGACTGCTCTTGTTTCTGTAGGATATATTCCAAGGAGCGGGATAGCTGGATCGTATGATACTTCCATTTCTAGGTTTTTAAGGAAGCGCCAAATTGATTTCCAAAGTGACTGTACCATTTTACATTCCCACCAACAGTGTATAAGTGTTCCAGTCTCTCCACAACCTCTCCAGCATTTGTTATTTTGTGTTTTTGGATTAATGCTAGCCTTGTTGTGGGGAGATGATGTCTCATTGTAGTCTTGACCTGCATTTCTCTAATGGCTAATGATTGTGAGCATTTCTCCATGTGTCAGTTAGCTGCCTGAATATGTTATCTGGTGAATTGCCTGTTCATATTCTTTGCCCATTTTTGAATTGGGTTATCTGTCTTTTTGTTGTTGAGGTTTTGCAGTATCTTGTAGATTTTAGAGATTAGATGCTGATCGGATTTGTCGTAGCCAAATTTTTTTTTCCCAGTCTGTAGGTTGTCTTTTTACTCTTTTGGTGAAGTCTTTTGATGAGCATAAGTGTTTGATTTTTAGGAGTTTCCATTTATCTAGTCTCTATTCTGGTGCTTGTGCATAGTTACTTATGGTTCATAATGTGTTTATGCCATGTATTAGGGCTCCTAGCATTGTCCCTGTTTTTTCTTCCATGAGCTTTATTGTTTTTGATTTTATATTTAAGTCTTTGATCCATTTTGAGTTATTTTTTGTGCATGGTGTGAGGTATGGGTCTTGGTTCAGTTTTTTTGTAGGTGTATATCCAGTTATGCCAGCACCATTTGTTACAGAGACTGTCTTTTCCCCAATTAATGGACTTTGGGTCTTTGTCA
This sequence comes from Dugong dugon, assembly GCA_030035585.1. Lineage (NCBI taxonomy): Eukaryota > Metazoa > Chordata > Mammalia > Sirenia > Dugongidae > Dugong > Dugong dugon. Next base: position 32,794,492 of record CM057460.1, on the reverse strand, counting down.
AATATTAGCTGCTCATAGGTGGATGAGCTTATATCTGGATTCTCAACTCTGTTCCATTGGTCTGTGTATCTGTTGTTGTACCAGTACTAGGCTGTCTTGACTACCATGGCAGTATAATAGGTCCTAAAATCAGGTAGTGTAAGGTCTCCCACTTTTTTCTTCTTCTTGAGTAATGCTTTATTTATTCGGGGCCTCTTCCCTTTCCATATGAAGTTGGTGATATGTTCCTCCATCTCATTAAAAAATGCCGGTGGAATTTGGATGGGGATTGCATTGTATCTGTAGATTGCTTTGGGTAGAATTGACATTTTCACTGTATTGAGTCTACCTATCCATGAGCAAGGTATATTTTTACACTTATGCAGGTCTCTTTTAGTTTCTTGCAGTAGTGTCTTGTAGATTTCTCTGTAAAGATCTTTTATACCTCTGGTTAGCTTTATTCCTAAGTATTTTATCTTCTTGGGGGCTATTGTAAATGGTATTGATTTTGTGATTTCCCCTTCAAGGTTCTGTTTGTTACTGTAAAGGAATCCAATTGATTTTGTTAGTTTATCTTGTATACTGCAACTTTGCTGAAATCTTCTATTAGTTCCAGTAGTTTTCTTGTGGATTCTTTGGGGTTTTCTGCGTATAAAATCATATCATCTGCAAATAGAGATACTTTGACTTCTTCCCTACCTATTTGGATGCACTTTATTTCTTTTTCTAGTATAACTCCTTTGGCTAGGCCCTCCAGCACAATGTTGAGTAATAGTGGTGATAGAGGGCATCCTTGTCTGGGTCCTGTTCTCAAGAGGAATGCTTTCAAAGTCTCTCCATTTAGGATGATGTTGGCTGTTGGTTTTGTATAAACGCCCTTAATTATACTGAGGAATTTCCCTTCTATTCTTACTTTGTTGAGAGTTTTTATCATGAGTGGGCATTGGACTTTGTCAAATCCCTTTTTCTGCATCAATTGATAAGATCATGTGGTTCTTGTCTTTCATTTTATTTATGTGATGGATTACGTTGACTGTTTGTCTAATGTTGAACCATCTCTGCATACCTGGTATAAATCCCACTTGATTATGGTGAATTATTTTTTTGATATGTTGCTGAATTCTATTGGCTAAAATTTTGTTGAGGATTTTTGCGTCAATGTTCATGAGGGATATCAGTCTGTAATTTTCTATTTTTGTGGTGTCTTTACCTGGTTTTGGTATCAGGGTTATCCTGGCTTTGTAGAATGTGTTTGGGAGTATTCCATCCTTTTCTATGCTCTGAAATACTTTAATAGAAGTGGTTTATCTCTTCTCTGAAAGTTTTGTAGAATTCTTCAGAGAAGCCATGCGGGCCAGGGTTTTTTTTGTTGTTGTTGTTGAGAGTTTTTTAATAACCTTTTCAATCTCTTCTTTTGTTATGAGTTTATTTAGTTGTTCTACCTCTGTTTGTGTTAGTTTAGGTAGGTAATGAGTTTCTAGAAATTTGTCCATTTCTTCTAGGTTTTCAAATTTGTCAAAGAGTACAGTTTTTCATAGTAATCTCTTATGATTCTTTTAATTTCAATTGGGTCTGTTGTGATATCACCCATCTCATATCTTATACAGGTTATCTGTTTCCGCTCCTGTTTTTCTTTTGTCAGTTTGGCCAATGGTTTATCAATTTTGTTGATCTTTTCAAAGAACCAGCTTTTGGACTTGTTAACTCTTTCAATTGTTTTTCTATTCTCTATTTCATTTAGTTCTGCTCTAATTCTTATGATTTCCTTCCTTCTGGTACCTGTGGGCTTCTTTTGCTGCTCTCTTTCTACTTGTTCCGGTTATAGGGTTAATGCTTTGATTATGACCCTTTCTTCTTTTTGGATGTGTGGATTTATTGCTATAAAGTGACCTCTGAGCTCTGCTTTTCCTGTGTCCCAAAGGTTCTGGTAGGATGTGTTTTCATTCTCATTTGATTCTATGAATTTCTTTATTCCCTCCTTAATTTCTTCTATAACCCAGTAGTTTTTGAGGACGGTGTTGTTCAGTTTCCATGTGTTTGATTTTATTTCCTTATTTTTTGTGTTGTTGATTTCCACTTTTAAGGCTTTATGATCAGAAAAGATGGCTTTGTAATATTTCAATGTTTTGGGTTTTGTTAAGGCTTGCTTTATGGCCTAATATATGGTGTATTCTGGAGAATGTTCCATGTGCATTGGAAGAAAAAGTATACTTGGCTGCTGTTGCATACAGTGTTCAGTATATGTCTATGAGATCAAGTTGGTTGATTGTAGCATTTAGCTCTTCTGTGTCTTTGTTGAGCTTCTTTCTGGATGTGCTGTCCTTCACCAAAAGTGTAGTGTTGAAGTTTCCTGCTAATATTGTGGCACTGTCTATCTCTCTCTTCAGAGCTGTTAGAGTTTGTTTTATGTATTTTGGAGTCCTGTTGTTGGGTGCGTAAATATTTATTATAGTTATGTCCACCTGGTGTATTGACCCTTTAATCGTTATATAGTGCCCTTCCTTATCCTTTGTGGTGGATTTTACTTTAAGGTCTATTTTGTCAGAGATTAATATTACCACTCCTCCTCTTTTTTGAGTGTTGTTTGCTTGATATATTTTTTTCAGTCCTTTGAATTTTAGCCTTTTTGTGTCTTTAAGTCTAAGGTGCATCTCTTGTAGGCAGCATATAGATGGATCATGCTTTTTTATTCAATCTGCCACTCTCCATCTATTTATTGGTGCATTAAGTCCATTTATGTTCAACGTAATTATTGATATGTATGAGTTTAGTGCTGTCATCCTGATATCTCTTTTTGTGTGTTGTTCACAGTTTCTTTGTTCTCCTCAATTTTCTGTGCTGAGTCGTTTTTCTTTACGTATTTTTTTTTTTCATCTTTTTCTTTGTTCTGGATTTTGTGTTTGCTGGGTCTTTATGTTTTTCTACTTTTTTATTATATCACCTTAACTTCCCCTCCATATGAAAAATCAATGTCTCCATTTTTTAAGTCCCTCTTTTTTGTTTTAATGTTGTCCTTTTTTACATATTGATATCTGTTTCCCTATATTCAGTGTTTTACTTTTGATGTGTTTTCCATATCCATATCTGAGTCAATATCTGGTTGCTATTTCTTGTGTTCTAGTCTTGTGTTGTTATCTGGTGTTATTGATTATCTAACCCTCGGACTCCCTTTAGTATTTCTTGTAATTTTGGTTTGGTTTTTGCAAATTCCCTGAACTTCTGTTTATCTGGAAATGCCCCAATTTCACCATCATATTTGAGAGACAGTTTTTCTGGATATATAATTCTTGGCTGGCAGTTGTTCTCCTTCAAGTCTTTATATATGTCGTCCCATTGCCTTCTAGCCTGCATGGTTTCTGCTGAGTAGTCCAAGCTTATTCTAATTGAGTCTCCTTTGTAGATGATTTTTCTTTTATCCCTAGCTGCTCTTAAAATTCTCTCTTTATCTTTGGTTTTGGTAAGTTTGATTATAATATGTCTTGGTGTTGTTCTTTTGGGATCTACCTTATGTGGGATATGATGAGCATCTTGGATACATATCTTCTCATCTTTCATGATATCAGGGAAGTTTTCTGTCAACAAATCTTCAACAATTTTCTCTATATTTTCTGTTATCCCCCCCTGTTCTGGTACTCCAATCACTCGTAGGTTATTTTTCTTGATAGAGTCCCATATGACTCTTAGAGTTTCTTCATTCTTTTTAATTCTTTTATCTGATTTTTTCTCAAGTCGGTGTCAAGAATTTTATCGTCAATGTCACTAATTCTAACTTCTACTGCCTCAATTCTGCTCCTATGGCTTTCTATCAAGTTGTCTAATTCTAAAATTTTATTGTTTGTCTTCTGGATTTCTGGTTGCTATTTCTCTATGGTTTCTTGCAGCCTGTTAAATTTGTCATTATGTTCTTGAATAACTTTTTTAAGTTCCACTACTGCTTCGTCTGTGTGTTCCCTGGATGTTTCTGCATTTGTGTAAAATTTCCTTTCTAATTTCTAGAAGAGTTCTGTATATTAATCTTTTGTATTCTGCCTCTGGTAATTCCAGGAAGTTGTCTTCCTCCAGAGAACTTATTGAGTCTTTATTTTGGGAGCTTGCTGAAGCCATCATGGAATGCCTTTTTATGTGATTTGACATTGACTGTTGTCTCCGAGCCATCAATAATTCAATAATTTATTATAATTTTATTTTATATTTGTTTAGTGAGACCTAGCTTCTTGTTTTGATATGCCCAAATATGCTGCTAGTGTGCACTAGTTTGATTTTGATGCCTTTGAATGTCTAACATTCTATCACCAGGTAGTTAGTTCTGTAACTAAGTATGTGCACACAGGAGTCCGTTAAATTTTCCTATATGGGTTCAGCTTGGTTGTCCAGGCAGTTGGTCACCAAGTGTGTAATGCAGGGTTTCACCCCCAGTCCTAGAGATGCATGGGTGATTGATGCAGGCACTGGATTCTGGCTGTGGTAGGGGATCATGCGCTGAGCCAGGCAGGGGCTGACATCTGCCCCTGAGAGTCTGAAAGGAAAGCATGTCCCTATTCTCTAGGATGAGTAGGTAGGTGAGTTTTGTGGCCGAACTATGAGCACCCCACTCTGTTGGCTGTAAAGACTTGAGGGCACCACTTTTTCTTGGAGTCTTGTCACAGTTGACTAGGAGCTTTAGGTGATACCACCAGTCCTTAAGCCCCTGTTGCAGATTGATAAAGTGCCTACTTAAGGGCAGAGTGGTTTTGAGGGTCGCAAATCTTCCAGTTCACAGCTGAAGCAGTTGAAGTTAAACTGCAGATGTTTGCCTTGTTGTAATGTGGTAGTGAGGGCTGACACTGTTGAGAAGGGTCCCCACAAGTCTATAAAGGAGTGTAAGTCACTCAGAGTCTACGGACCCCTTATACCTGTGCCTAGCAAAGGAAATGTGCCGACCCTGTATTCCTGGCTTAGGAGAACTGGTAGCTTATTTGTTCCCATTCTACAGGAGAATGGGTCAGGACGTCTTTTGGGATCTACTTCCAGCTCAGCAGACTCCTGGTGCAGAGCACGGAGGGAGGAGGTAAAATGGAGAGAGGTTTTTCCCAAATCCGGTGCAGAGCATGGAGGGAGGAGGTAAAAGGGAGAGAGGTTTTTTCCCAAATGAGCTTTTTTTTTTTTAATCACTGTGAAAGGGTGCACACATGTACTTATCTTAGCCACTTGGGAGCTGCTTTTCACTGGTTTGGAGTGTCTAAGCAGAATCTCTGCTGCCAGGTCTTTCTCGATGTGGAAACGCTTCCTGAGTGCGCACACAGCACAGCTGTTTGCCTGCTTCACAGCTGACTGGCATGGCTGCAGAGCTTCAGTTTCACTGCCACAGCTCTGGCACTCTTCACTTCTTCCAAACCGTCCTCCTCTCCCCCGCCCCGTCACTCAGTCCGATTCCTCAACTTTGCCTTGTTAAGGGATCCTAGATATTCATATAGAATCAAATTACTTGTTTTTCCAGGTCTTTGTTGTAATAGGGACATAGGAAGAGTCTAACTACTCCACCATCTTGGCCACGCCTGGAGCCGCTTTCAAATGATCTTTAGCAAAAGTTTACTTGAGGGTGATATTGATACTGTTTGATAATTTCCACATTTGGTTGAATCATCTTTCTTGGGAATAAGCATAAATATGGATCTCTTCCAGTCGGTTGGCCAGGTAGCTGTCTTTCAAATTTCTTGACAGAGACAAGTGAGCACTTACAGCACTGCATCCGTTTGTTGAAACATCTTAATTGTATTCTGTCAATTTCTGCAGCTTTGTTTTTTGCCAATGCCAGTGCAGCTTGAACTTCTTCCTTCAGTACCATCGGTTGCTGATCATATGCTACCTCCTGAAATGGTTGAGTGTTGACCAATTCTTTTTGGTATAGTGACTCTGTGTATTCCTTCCATCTTCTTTTGATGCTTTCTGCATCATTTAATATTTTCCCTGTAGAATCCTTCAGTATTGCAACTCGAGGCTTGAATTCGTTTTTCAGTTCCTTCAGCTTGAGAAATGCCAAGTGTGTTCTTCCCTTTTGGTTGTCTATCTCCGGCTCTTTGCACATGTCATTGTAATAGTTTGTCTTCTCAAGCCACCCTTTGAAATCTTCTGGTCAGCTCTTTTACTTCATCATTTCTTGCTTTTGCTTTAGCTACTTGATGTTCAAGGGCAAGTTTCAGAGTCTCTTCTGACATTTATTTTGGTCTTTTTTTCTTTCCTGTCTTTTTAATGACCTATTGCTTTCTTCATATATGATGTCCTGGATGTCATTCCACAGCTCGTCTGGTCTTCAGTCTTTGGTGTTCAATGCATCAAATCTATTCTTGAGATGGTTTCTAAATTCAGATAGGATATACTTAAGGTCGTACTTTGGCTCTCATTGACTTGCTCTAATTTTTTTCAGTTTCAACTTGAACTTGCGTATGAGCAATTGATTGTCTGTTTCACAGTCGGACCCTGGCCTTGTTCTGACTGATGATATTGAGCTTTTCCATGGTATCTATCATGGATTGAATTGTGTCCCCCCAAAAATGTGTGTAGCAACTTGGCTAGGTCATGGTTCCCAGTATTGTTTGATTGTGTAATCTGATGTGATTTCCTTATGTGTTGTAAACACTATCACTATGATGAGGTTACATGTGATCTCCTTATGTGTAGTAAATTCTATCACTGTGATTAGGTTATAATGATGAGATTTACAAGATTAGATAGTGTCTTAATGCAATCTCTTTTGAGATATAAAAGAGAGATGTGAGCAGAAACACATGGGAACCTCATACCACCAGGAAAGTGGTGCTGGGAGTGAAGCCTGTCCTTTGGACCTGAGGTTCCTACTCTGAGATGCTCCCAGAGCAAAGGAAGAATGATGCATCACAAGGACCTTCCTCCAGAAATGACAGAGAGAGAAGGCTTTTTCCTGGAGATGACGCCCTGAATTTGGACTTGTAGCCTACTGGACTGTGAGAGAATAAATTTCTCTTTGTTAAAACCATCCACTTGTGGTATTTCTGTTAGAGCAGCACTAGATGACTAAGACAGTATCTTTCCACAGATGTAGTCAATTTAATTCCTGTGTATTCCATTTGGTGAGGTCTACGTCTATAGTCACCATTTATGTTGATGAAAAAAAGGTATTTACAATGAAGAAACCGTTGGTCTTGAAAAATTCTGTCATGGGATCTCAGTCATCATTTCTGTTACCAATGCTATATTGTTCAAACTACCGATCCTTCTTTGTTTCCAACTGTTGCATTCCAATCACCAGCAATTATCAGTGCATCCTGATTGCATGTTTGATCAATTTCAGACTGCAGAAGTTGGTAAAAATCTTCAATTTCTTTATCTTTGGCTTTAGTGGTTGGTGGATAAATTTGAATAATAGTTGTATTGACTGGTCTTCCTTGTAGGCATATGGATATTATCCTATCACTGGCAGCATTATACCTAAGGACAGATCTTGAAATGTTCTTTTTGAGGATGAATGCAGTGCCACTCTTTTTCAAGTTGTCATCCCCACATAGTATACCATATGATTGTCTGGTTCAAAATGGCCAATACTAGTTCGTTTTAGCTCACTAATACCTAGGATATCGATGTCTATGTGTTCCACTTCATTTTTGATGACTTTTAATTTTCCTAGCTTCATACTTTGTACGTTCCATGTTCCGATTATTAAAGGATGTTTGCAGCTATTTCTTCTCATTTTGAGTTGTGCTACATCAATAAATGAAGGTCCCAAAAGCTTGACTCCATCCACGTCATTAAGGTTGACTCTACTTTGAGGAGGCAGCTCTTCCACTCGTATTTTGAGTGACTTCCAACCTGAGGGGCTTGTCTTATGGCACTATATCAGACAATGTTCCATTGCTATTCATAAGATTTTCACTAGCTAATTATTTTCAGAAGCAGACTGCTGGGTCCTTCATCCTAGCTTTCTTAGTCTGGAAACTCAGCTGAAACCTGTCTGCCATGGGTGACCCTGCTGGTATTTGAATACTGGTGGCATAGCTTCCAGCATCACAGCAACAGGCAAGTCCCCACAGTATGACCAACTGACAGACACATGGGAGGATGGCACCATAGTGCTGTGAAAATTCATGATGCTTTTTTTAGGGCTGAGTTTAATTCACTATTCTTGGAACAAGAATACTTTTTCATTGTAAAAGTGGATATTCTTCATTTCGGGGAGATTCCTTGCTATAATTTTTAAAAATGCTTTTTTAGTTTCCATTTCGTAACTCCTTACATATATCTATGTTAGATATTTTTAAAAAAATCTATTCTGCATATCAAGAAAAAGTGTGTCTTTGAAGACATGCAACCAGAATGCTCCTTAGAAGTGAGAATGGCAAGATTATGTCTCATATACTTTGGACGTGTTATCAGGAAGGCTCAGTGCCTGGAGAAGGACATTATGCTTGGTAAAGTAAAGGGTCAACGAAAAAAAGGAAAACCCTCAATGAGAAGGATTGACACAGTGGCTGCAACAATGGGCTCAAGCATAACAATTGTGAGGACAGTGCAGGACTAGGCTGTGTTTTGTTCTGTTGTATATAGGATCACTATGAGTCAAAACCAACTCAACAGCACATAACAACGTAACAACAACATTCTGTATATCACTTATCTTATTATTTCTAATGTATATTCTTTGGAAACAGAAACACACAATTTTACCTTCCAAAGTATTCACTAAGATCCCTGGGGATATTATCAACTAACAAAACAGACAAACTTCTCTAATATTATTACAGTTATGGTGGACAAATAAAAATAAGTGATTAAAAAAATCACACACACATATATCTTATACAATATTATACATTATAGAATATGGTCACGTATATATGTTAGCTTATATCGTGTTAACTCTGTGATGTCTACTACACCTCAAGTTAAAAAAGTCTAGCTTGTAGCTGGAATAAAGACTTCTGGAGCTTTGGAGCAATATCAGAGGTAGAAATATTAAATGAGAAAACAGTATCATGAAATAGGTAGTTTACAGCACTGGTTGTTTAGAAAAAGAACAGCAGAGGACTAAAGTTAGAAGCGGGGAGATTAATATTTAATAAAATGAAAGAAGGAAAGGAAGCTAATGGGATATGGAAGGAATAATCAGTAAGTTAAAATAAGAATTAAGAATATAAATTTGCAGAAGTCAATACTAAATGTTTTCAAGAAGTCAGTAGAGAATATGTTTTCAAAAATAATGTGACTTTGGAGTCAAATTTAAGTCCTTTTTATTGAAGAACTAGATATTTATTTCTAGATACGCAATCTGAGATTGAATAAATGTGTACCTAAAATACTACTCAGAGTTAATACAGTGAGAGGATTGGAAATGCACCATTATCTTTGGCAAAATATTTCAGAGGCACTCTGGAAAGGGGAAACATGACTGCAACTATTTAGGAAGTAAATGGGGGGTTAAAAATGGATTCAGGCTATTAAAGACACTCACAGAATGGAAATAAGGAATCAGGGAACCATAAGAACAAGAGCAAAGGGAAAAGCTACCCAAAGCTTATCTAATTGACTAACGCTGTGTTTTATAACTTGATTTTACAAGCTGCCAGTGAATGTTGCTTAGATAGCACTTTCTCTGTGAAGTAGTCCCTGACCTTTCTCTTGTCTTTGACTTAGCTAAATCATCCTTATATGTTCTCTCTACTTCACCTCTCACAGAACATATTAGCAGTCCCTGTAATTAGTTATTCATTTATTTTTCCCCAGATGACTTATGTTGAAGGCAGAGATTATGTCCATCACGTTTAGCATTTGCTGTGAGCTGCTCAGTCACTGTACATTCCAGTCAGATCAAAAACCAGTGACAGTACAGTGCAGTTGCAAGTGCTGTAACTGTTGAAAGTGAAATATTAAAGAGAAGCTATGGATTAGTTTCATGGGGTTACCATGGAGCATTCAGCTGTGCTTTAGAAAAGTTTGATGGGATAGGTGTAAAGAAATCAAGACAAACGAGCCTAGAGCTTTCTATTTGTCATATACAGAAATATTAAAATCTCCAATAAGACAACAGGAATTTTAAAACCAGTGGCTAGTTTTCCAAATGTGGACTTGCAAGTCTAAATAGCTTAATTGGCATGACTAAAATCACTGTAAATATTTGTTAAATTTACTTTTATGTGTTACTTATTTTAACATATATTATTCTCCATCTAATTTTTCATAGACCTTTTTCCATTATTAGATTTAACTTTCTTTATTTGTCAAGGGCCAGAAAGAGAACATTTTATACAATTTTTTTTTTAATCAAGGCAATACATACTACATTCTCTACAGCTCTCATTTATTTTCATATTTTAATAATTTGCAATAGTGATTCTTAAGGTTTCAGATAATATAGTTGGAAAAGTGACTTGCTCTTTTTTCTGCTAAAATATTAACAAATACTTACCAGGACTATAGACAAAGGATCCAGCTGCAAAGGAAAATGTGATATTGAACACAATCCAGTTTATCTGCCAGTTCTGAGATGTGGCTGGTCTGTTAATTATCCCTGGTTTATCATAGAGTTAATTAAATTTTATGCTTTTGTTTGATAATAATTTGTGCAACTTCTATGATTAACATTTTATAGTCATTTTCTGCAATAATTAAAAAAGATTTTTAGTGTATTAGCTCATTTGTACAATATGTATATTGTAATATTTAAAAAATGACATTTGATTTGTAGAAATTAAATTTAAATAATTTTATCATCCACAAATCTTATCTTTACTTAGTAATGGCCTTGCCATCATGGGATGTTTTTCTATGAGAAACTTTAAAAAATGCCTTGCAACCATAGAAATACTTTCTGAGACAACAGGAGTAGCCAAAATAGCTTAAATTAATGTATTAGGTTTAGTGTTCGCACAGCATGCTTGACTTTAATTGATTACTCTGTGTTCGAACTTAAATTACTAATATTAGTGCTGATAGAAGAAAATGAATAATAAAATACCCTTTGAATCATAGTGGCAGATTAATCTATGGGAAAAAGCTATCATTTGTAATAAGACTTAAAGGCTACTTTGATATCTTGAATACATGCAAAGTTAAAGAGCTTATAAATACAAAGAACATGATATGTTGAAATAAATTAACAAAAAGTGTCCACGATTAACTTTGAATTATGATGCATTTAGATCTTAAAATTAAGAAATATACTTACATTGAGAAGAAGTGGTAATAAATTGTTTCCAGCCTTGGTGTTGCAAAAGACTCATTTATCAGTGGGTTATTTACAATAAAATTACAGCAACAAAAATAAAATAATGAATAAGTGTGAACATGATTAATTTATGGACTTTATAACTCTCTGATACTCTAAGTCTTGGTCACTATTCCCGATTCTTACATGTTAACAATCTTAATATAAATAACTGACGGACAATGTGCACTTTCAGGCCCCCATCATCAGTTGTCATCATCATAACCATCACTATTATCATCATCTATAGCTTTAAAGGATTTCACTACATCACAAGCACACAAAAAAATCATTATATTACAATGAAAAAATCTATTAAAATAATAACGAGAGTGGATGCAGATAAGAAAAGTCAAATTTCATGCATTTTTAAGTACTGTTATTGAACTCTTAAGACACCATTTCATATTTATAAACTTATTTGAGTTTCTTAATCAAAAGTTGTAGTAGAAAAAAAGCAATCCTGTCCAATATAAAACCAAAAGTGTGTAATGCTGTCATGAAAATGCTGTCATAAATTATTATGTCTACGTTCATTGACTGTGTCTTTGGTGCCATGGCTTTTATTCTATTGTACGTTGAAATTGAAAATTGTTGACTGTGAAGAATGTAAATTACTCTTTTTTCACCCATATTCCTGCTGAAGTGGCTCAAGTGGGAGATGGAGAAGTTACCACTGAAAACCAGAAAATAAGCTTAGAGTTGGGCTTCATGGGAATGCACTCAATAGACACAAACCCCCAACAGAAGAGCCCTATTGATAAAATGGCCACAGCAATAGACTCAAATATGAAGATCATGAAGATGGCACAGGACCAGGTAATATTTCATTCTGTACATAAAGTCACCAAGAGTTGGAGCCAGTTTAACAGCCACTAATAACAACAATTCTTGATTTAAAGCTTTGCTACTGTTGTCTTGAAATTCTTAAGAATTTTTGAACAAAGTCCCCTTTGTTTTCATTTTACACTCTTCCCACAGATTCTCTAGCTGGTCCTGAGTACACATAGTAATAGACAGCATAGATCTTGCAGGTGACATCTATGTGGAAATCTGTCAGGTCTGGGTATGCGAGAGACTGACTGGGCATGGCTGCTGGCCAGGTTGCTGAAATGAATCGTTCACTTCTCGAATACTTGGAGAACACATGCCTGTTCTCTGTAACCATGACCAAGGCCATGGCTTTGAGTTTCTTTCCTTTCTAGTATAGTCTGCTCTGCTGAGAATATTCCCACTGGCATAGTGGTGAAGAGAGAGAGACTTCCTGACTTGACAAAAATAAACAAAAAAAAAAAAAAAAGGAGGAGGAATAATGTCAATATCATAGGGAAACTTTAAGGAGAAATTACATTAAGAACATAGCAATGATTATCTATCTACAAAGAATATATAATATTATGAACAGCAAACATTTCTAGAAGCATGAGAACGTGATTAATACAGAGTCTTACAAAGTGGAAATCTTTAACTCATCTCTCAAAATTACATTGAGGAAGTCCACAGAATGATCAGGAACTATATAGATTCAGAAGAACATAATTAACAAGCCTGGGTTAATGGGTTTATGTGGAAATGTATAAATTAGACCAAACAGACATATAAAGAGTATCCAGATGTCCAGAAAACATGTAAAATTGATGCTCTCAAAGCAATTAACAAACTCTAATCAATTATTTACAGTAGAAAGAGACCATAGTCTGGCCTCAATGCAATAACTTGAGAAATTAATAAGCTTAATACTGCAATAACCACTAGGAAATTTTAATATAAGACTCATCTAAGCAACTTTAATTGCTCTAAGAGGAAATCAAAATTACAATGATTATTTAGAAATTAAGGACTTTCAGAATGAAACATAACAAATTATATAAAACATGCTTAAAGCTGGACTCAAAGGAAACATGAAAATCAGTAAATGTTTTCATTATTAAAAGACACTGAATATATATCATGTAATCATTAAATTTAAATTCACTCATTTATTAGAAGAAAACTAAAATAGATAATATTAGAAACAGGTAGCATTTAATGAGTGCTTATTATATTCCAATGCTGTTCTGAGAATATTAAATGAATTTTCAACTTCAGTCCTCACTGAATGATACTATTGTAGGCCCATTTCATCTATGAGGAAACTTAAGCACACAGATGTCAAGCAATTTGCCCAACATCACACAGTTAAGTAAACGCAAGCACTAGTTTCTGAAAAGATAACTTTTGTGCTCTATCCCAGATGCGTAATGAAATAACCCATACTGACTATATGTTCACCATTCACCAGGTCCTATTCCAAGTGGTTTACATGTTGTAATGAATGTGGAATATAAAACAAAGCAAAATGAATTACAGAAAAAAATGAAAACACAGTACTACAACACATTAGGACTTAGGCTATCACCACATTTCAGAAGGGAATCCTATCTTTCTAATCATAAATTCACTTCTGAGGGACTTATGTTAATGTCCAATAAGTTTTATTTTAGCTGGGAATGTAATTTTAGCCCATATTTCTGGTCCTAGCCTTTTTTTTTTTTTTTTTGAGGAGGTAGGAATATTGGAAGTAGATCTAAGTGAAAGCTTCACAGAATCAATGGAAGTCAGCAATCCTGGAATTATAACAGGCCACACATCACTAGACACTGGAAGGCAGAAACCATCACTAAAGACAGGAAGAAGCTTTAGTCAAGGTGTCACCACCAGTACCTCTTCCAGGGCCATCATCACAGCTGCCGCTGCTAGAGCTACTGTGGTTGTCACTGTTGTTCCCACTGTGATAAACCAACAACTAAAACTTTGCCACAGTCTCAGTCAAATCTTTCACATTGAAAGGCCTTCGGATGAACTTGTTATTTGCTTGACCATAGCACCCAGTGAAGTAACTGGCCCTCTCCACTTGTTTAAGAGAGGTAAAAGTAATGAGTAGATGATGGGCATAAGGATTCTCCTCTGTCAGTACCACATACATGGTAAAACAAGAGTGTTTGTCAAGCAGAAGGGGTTGCCAGACAGCACATGTGCCACACAAACAAAAGGCCACATTTAATGATACACGGTTCCTTGTTGGTTTATCTTGCTTTTCCATGAAATCCACAAGCACAGACATTATTCTTTTGTCATCTTTGTTACCTGAATGATTTTCTTCCTTGGTGCTTCAGTATTTGATACAGACAAGTTGACATAATTGATGAATATTTAAATAAGTGAGTGAATGATGAACTTTATGCCCCTCTTTAGAAACTTCTATAGTATCTCCATTAAACAAGCAAGATCCATCAATTAAGGCTCATTCCAGAGTAATAGCATCATATAGAACTTAATATGTGTCTGTTTTATACAATCAATGTTCTAGTCAGAACATTTTTCATTTGCCTTGACCGCCATCAAATTTTTCAAAAAAGTAAATCTATTCATTCTGAAAAGCAGCCAAAATGTAAATATATTGCTTAAGTGTGTTGATGTGATGTAGCATTTCCTGTAAAATGAAGAATGACAAATTGCAAATTACATGACCTGTGAAATCCACTATCTATTACCACAAGCCTTCCTTTGAGGTTTTTATATGGTAGGATAAATAGGCTGTCAAAAGAAGCAAGAAGTGACTTATAAAGCTGTCACCTAGTTGAGTGGCAGGTTTTTGTATGAACACTTATTTTCTTTAATAAGAAAGTTGAGGTATGTATATTTTAAATGGTCATGGGTACTAACTTTAAATCTGTACAGAGAAAAAGGCATGCAGAAAAGATTATCAAGTTTGAAAATATGAAGTTAGCTCATATCATGGTTCACTTTGGAAGTATGTGTTGCTTGAATTTGCATAAGGGATGGGCATGAAAGGAAAAGTTTAAAAATAGTTATTAAGTTTCTTGGAATAAAACATAGAAACAAAAATGTTCTTTGTACCATTGGGAGTGGGTTATGCATTAATGGACTCTTTCTAAATTACTCTTAAATATTTTTAAAGAAAAATTTACATAAAATTCAGAATTCCATGCTCATTCTGTCAATAGAAGCAAAAAGTAAAATAACACAAGGGAAATATAAAAGATACAATCAATTTAAAATTATTTTTTGTGATGTCAGTATAGGAAACTGTCTTAGTCATCTAGTGCTGCCATAACAGAAATACCACAAGTGGATGGTTTTAACGAAGAGAGGTTTATTTCCTCACAGTCAAAGTAGGCTAGAAGTCCAAATTCAGGGAGTCAGCCCCAGGGGAAGGTTTTTTCTCTCTGTCAGCCTTCTCATCAATGTTCCGCCCAACTAGGAGCTTCTCGGCGCAGGGACCCCAGTCCAAAGGACGCACTCTGTTCCCGGCACTCCTTTCTTGATGGTATGAGGTCCCCCTGTCTCTCTGCTTGCTTCTCTCTTTTATATCTCAAGAGATTGCCTCAGGACACAATCCAGTCTTGTAAATCAGGGCCTGCCTTACTAACACAGCTGCCACCCATCCTTCCTCATTAACATCATAGAGGCAGGTTTACAACATACAGGAAAATCACACAGTACCAGGAATCATGACCTAGCCAAATTGATACACACATTTTTTGGGGGACATAATTCAAACCACGACAGAAACAGTATTCGAAAATTTATGCATAAACTGTATACTAGTATTTAGCTCTAAGGGTATTTTGATTCACAAAATTTCCTGGCTGAATAGGTATTAGTGGGCTTTTATTTTATTTTTTGGTGAAAATATACACAGCAAAAGATAGACCGTTTCAACAAATTCTACATGTACAATTCAGTGACATTGTTTACATTCTTCAAGTTGTATAACTGTTCTTGCTATCCTTTTCCAAATTATTCCACCACCATTAATGTGAACTCACTGCCCCTTAAGTTTCTCATCTAATCATTCAAGATGCTATTGTCAGTTTGATCCCACACAGATAAATCTTTGAAAGAGCACAATAGTCAAGGCAGACATACTTAAATGATTAAGATCAACAATTCTTTAATTCAAAGCAGACTTCCAGAGAAAGTTTTTGTTTGAAGTTTAAGGTTTAAAGATTATCTCAGGGCAATAATTTTGGGTGTTCATCCAGCCTAGTGGCTCCAGAAAGCTGGATTCCATTGGAAATTCTGTTCACTTTCATATTTAAGTTCCACTTTAACCAATTTAAAATGAAAACCTTGAAATTGCCATGGTGATGGATTAAATTAATGAATTCATTATTTCAACATTCTTAGGAATGAATTTCACATGGGAAAAAAGAACCAGAGTAATTCGGTTCACGTATTTTACTTACACAAAAGGACATACCCATGAATTCTGAAAATTTGAAATACTTGAAATACAAGTAAAATTGTTTCTTTGATGACTTTTGTGACCTGTTACATTCACTGACATATTTTCAACCATAAATTCAACTCTTTAATAGATTTCTTAAAATGGAAGCCAGATAATAATTATTGATTCAGATATTACAATTTTCTTTCATAACTTCAATTATGAGGATGGCCCAGAACTGGGCAGTGTTTCATTCTATTGTACATAGGGTCGCTATGAGTTGAAACTGACTTGATGGCACCTAACAACAACAATCTCATCTTGATTTATTTTTGCTTCTGTCCGTACTGTTCTTCTGAATTTTTTTTTTTTTTTTTTTGGTGGGGACTGATTTGTCAGGGATAAGTTATAGTTTTCAAACCTGACTTTATGCATAATGATTTGTATAGTTAGTTATTTAAGATTTTTTTTTCCTCTTCTAAAGATAATTTATTAGGTCCATAATCATATATATATATATATATATGTAATCTTTTTTTGCTTATTCCTTTATAAATGAGGGAAGTTTTATCTACAGTGTTCTCAAGTTACAACGTATCTTCCCTTTGGCCTAAATATTTCCTTCATGTTGTGTCAGCTGGATTCTTTAAATAATATTGCTGTATTAGTTAGGGTCCAGTCAGGAGTTAAACCACACAGTAATTAGAATAAGGATAGTTTATCGAAACAGTTACTACCTAGTCACATGGGATTGAAGTAACAGGGAGTCATCTACAAATGGTAAACAGAACTCTAAAGAATAAAAAAATATAGAAAGCAGCCACTTCTCTTAGGGCTGACGTACAGTTCAAGGGAAGGAGTCAACTTGGGATTTCATGTGCATTCACACACACACACATACACACACACAGACATGCACTCGAGCTGAGACCCAGACCTCTCTGGAGAGGATATGGCTATAGCCCACCAGACAATTAAAAGTTTACTGAGGTTCCACAGGCCAAGGCTGACAAGCCAAAACTGCCATTTTGGATGCTGACGAAACTACACTGAGTCTGCGATAGGTGCTGTTGGACTTGCTGGGAAACTGACTGCGGCACCCACGAGAGATGTGGAGACGCCGCCTGCAGGGATGCACTGAAGCTCCTCACTGGGAGTCCTGAATACTAGATGGGCACCTCCTTGGAAGAAAAGAAAGAAGGTATGAGGAAACAAAAGCCCCCTTCTTCCTGCAGTGATTCTCTAGTGCCTCTTATTGACCCAGCTTCCCATGTGCCATGTGGCAAAGGACAACTGTTAACAAAAAGTAACCAAATCATTCAGGATGTAGTACACCATCCTAAGTAGTCTGCGAGTTTGAATATAGTCTTAAAGGCAATGGGGAGAACCTTGTGATTTTAAGCATTAAACAGGGTGGAAAATTCCATGCTCAAAATATTAGTCTCAAGAAATTACGGTGCCATCAGTAGATTAAATCCAAAGTAAAAGGGGTACCAATAAAGATAAGAGGCAAACATAATGAAATTGAAATATAAAACATACTTTAGAAAAAATTAATAAAGTCGTTTTTAATGTAATACTGCAGTGCCAAGGGGAAAGTTGTTTAAAATTTATCTCATTTAGTAAATCACATATCCATATAAAAATGTAAAACTTTATCTCAGTCTTACACAATAAATAAAATTCTATCCCAGGGGGTATTACGTATCTAAATATGAAATGTCAGATAATGAAATATCTTGAAGATAATCCTGAAGAATAACATCCTGACCCTGGGTTAAACAAGGTTTTATTAAACAGGATATTTAAATCATAAAGCAAAAAATGAAAAAATAAAAAATTCTGATGAATTGGATTATAATCAAATTAAGAAATTATATTATTGAAAATAAACCACTAATAAGTTAGTAGGCAAGCCACAGAATGGGAGAAGACATTCAGATATTTGTGGTACGTGTAACTCACAATGGTAGTCCATTGAAGCCATATTCATGTGTGTGTATGTGTATGTGTGTGTATATACATATACATTTATATGAAACAAAAGGAACACTAGCTCAGGTATTTCACAACAGAGCCTATCCGAAAGGTCAATAATAATACACACGAAAAGTTAAATATCAGCTGTCTTCAGGAAATGTAAAATAAAGCCATCCATAATGAGATACCTTAATACCCACCCCAGATTAAGTATTGAACAGAATGTGAACAGCTAAGACTCTTGAGAAAACACTTTCAAAAGTGCTTACATTGAGTATGTGATTTCTTATGATCCAGCAATTTCACTCTTAAGTGTACGTCCATTTGAAGTACGTACATAGCTGCCTCAAGACGCAAGTACAAGGGTGTTCGTGGCAGACAAAATGCGAAATAACCCGAAATACTCACCTAAAGTATACGTGATTAAATTAAGAATTTTTTTCTCCTCCTTTGGCAAGGATTGGGTGGGAAAGGAAAGCACTGTGGCACCTGTACTTGGATTTCTTGGGCCACACGGAAAGTTTTCAGGCATTCTTCAGCAGCACAGGAACGGTGATATTCACAGAAGCATACATTTAAATGCCAAAATACCCAGTATGTCTGGAAATGGGAAGAGTAATTTAACAAGTTGTAGAGGGAAGGAAATTTTTGAGATACAATAGTGGAATGGCGGAGATAGAGGTGGGTGGAGGTTTTAAATTTCTGGCTGTCATGGCTGTAAGGACACTGGTGGAAGCATGAGCATCACTTGGGTTCCAAATTGAGCCATTAATTTATTTGTGCATGCCATTTCTTGTTTTTGTGAGTATTTATTCCATATGTTGATGTTATTGGGGAAAAAATGGAAATAAGTAAATAGGATAAAATAGGAAAAAAACAAAGGCATAGAAAAGTAACTTTTATAGGGTATATATAGAAAGCTGTATTCAAGATTATATATAAAAACAAAACAAAACAAAAAAACTCATGGCTGTTGAGTCAATTCCGACTCATAGCGACCCAATAGGACAGGGTAGAACTGCCCCATAGAGTTTCCAAGGAGCGCCTAGGTGGATTTGAACTGCTGACCTTTTGGTTAGCGGGCGTAGCTCTTAACCACTATGCCACCAGGGTTTCTAAGAGTATATATACTGTAACATAAATTATAATTTACAGCATGATAATATGTTTTTATATCCAGTAATGTGAGTCTTTTATATTTAAGTCTTTTTCCTTTAATAAGGTTGCCTTGGTTATGTGTGACTCTGAGTTTTCATATAAATTTTAGATTCAACTTGTCAATTTCACACACACCGTAAAAAACCCTCCTGCGTTTTGATTGAAACTTCTGATATTTTTCTTTTCTTTTAACATTAAATGAAATAGAGCTAACGCCCTTGATTTTCACACTCCATGTATATAATTTTAATAACATTAGAATAATACATTTTGTGATAAAAGAAAAATTATTGTTCCTTAATTCTGAAATTTTGTTTCCAGGTTTCTAGTGGTAAGAACTCTGATAAATAATTCTATGCATAAAAGTAGTCAAAATTGATCTGAGGATTTTTCAGCATGGTGTCTATTAAGTGACCTGTTAAGTCAAAAGAACCAGTTGCCATTGAGTAGATTCCAACCCATGGCAACCCCGTATGTGTCAAAGTAGTACTGTGCTCAAGAGGATTTTCAGTGTCTGAATTTTTTTTCCAGGTGTGGATCTCCAGACCTTTCTTCCAAGGGACCTCTGGGTAGACTTGAACCTCCAATCTTTGGGTTAGCAACTGCACCAGCCAGTGACTCCAGTAAGTCAAAGTATATGCATTATTGAAGGTTTGGTAAATAGTTTCAGATGGTATTTTAAAAAATGTTTTTCATTTCTACCATCAGTATATCCTTAAGAGAGATGGCATACCATTATTTTCTTTTTTTTCCAAACAATCATTTAAGTACTACCTTTGAGACTTTGAGGGGAAAAGATATTGTAGCTTTGTGTGTATGTAAGTGCGTGTGTCTGTGTGTTTTGTGTGTGAGAGAGAGAGTGAGTGAGACAAATTGACAAGTATACTAAGGAATATAAAGACATCGTGACTGTATTTTCATTTTTATTGTTTAATTACATAAAGAATGAAAAAGAATACTTTTCTGAAAATCTAAATAGACTTGATACATATTTTTAATTCTATATATTTATTCTAATTTATTTTTATTTTCAGTTAGTTTAGATAATGGACATAAAATTTTAGAGTGGTAATGCAAGGCTCTTTTAAGAACTACATGGACAAGGCTATTTTGTAATAACTAACTTTAATGTAGTAATTCAGAAAGTTTTTCTGAAAGTCCCAAATTTCTTTTTCGTGGATGAAAGCTTCTTTTATAGTGCAAATGTAGTTTAATTAGAAATCCACATTTAAAAATCAGGTTAAAGGGAAACTATTTTTACTGATACATGCCAGAGGGTAAATAATATCAATGCTAAATACATACCATTGAAGAAAAGAATAAAATGAACTGTGATACGTCTTTTTTTAAGCACGAAGTTCCAATGCTCGGCAATTGTCCTTTGAATGAAAGTTGAATCTCATTTTCTTTATTCTAGCATCAAATCTGAACACTTCAAGAGGTAAACAGTGAGTCTTTGATGCTTTACTTCAAAGTGTCCACAGGAAATTAATCAAATTAGTTCATCCTCTTTTCTTTTGGCAATAAAATATTTCAGTGCTTTGGACTTAAGGCATTTCATAAGACCCTAATGAGTACTGGGAAGAAAAGAAAAAATATTAAATTGTGGCATTAAGGAGGAGGTTGCAAACAACTCAAATGTACATTTTAGACCATCTTGGAAATGTGAATATGTGAAGCAGAATCCCGGTGGCTTGGAAGCACTGCAAACAAAGTACATGGCCTGCCTAAAGGTGGAAGCTGCTACCCAGCAACCTTGGACTATTGCCATGTTGAAATTCAGAACCACGATGACAGATATTCCAACATTTGTGGAAAAGACAGAAATTCATATTTTAATGTGAAAGTTCTCAATTTTTAAATGTTGGTCTTAACAACAACAAAATGTGCTCGTGAGCCAAACAGAACAAGTTGGAAGGCTCTCCTTTATTAGGTGAACAGAAAATTGCATTGGAAAAAGCACTGCTTGAACGTAATCAAAACAAACAAACAAACTAACTAACTAACTCATTGCCATCTAGTTGATTCCAATTTATAGCAACCTACCCTATTCCCAGCTATGCAGATCAAAGTCAATAAATGTTTGTGTGTGCATATTGTTCTTGTTTTTAATACTATACCACCATTTATTTTTCATGGGAAATTTTCATTAGAAAGCATCAAGAGAAAATTATATTGCCTTCTAAAAGCCATTGGTGAAGGACTAATCATATAACTAATATAAGATTATTTATATCCCAGTATTAAATCACTGTTCCTTATTTGAAAAGGAGGAAGGATAGTTAGAAGTTAGGTAAAAAATTGCTGTAGTTTAGGCATTTTTTGTTTTTTGTTTTTTTAACCAAACAGAGATGGCCTTTCAAAGCATTGTTTGACTAAATTATAGTTACATAATTTTGTTATACAATTATATATCTCTATATTTCTTCCAAAAACTCCTTAAAGGATTCTGAGCTTTTTTTTTTTTTCGAAATAACAATGTTTTTCATGTTATCTGCAGTGGGGTAGGCCCCCAACCTAGGGCGACCCCACATACAACAAAAGGAAACACTGACTGTCCTGCACTGTCCCCATGATTGATTATGAACTGTTGTGATCCGTAGGGTTTTCATTAGCTGATTTTCAGAAGTAGCTCTCCAGGCTTTTCTTCCTAATCCATCTTAGTCTGGAAGGTCTTTTGAAATGTGTTCAGCATCATAGCAACACACAAATCTCCACTGATAGATGGGTGATGGCTGTGCATAAGGCTCATTGACCAGGAATGTGACCTAGGTCTCCCACATAGAAGATGAGAATTCTACTACTGAGCCAAGTATGACTATTGGTTGTTGTTGTTAGGTGCCCTCTAGTCAATTTTCCACTCATAATCGACCCCACGTGACAGAGTAGAGCTGCCCCATAGGGTTTCCAAGGCTGTAAATTTTTATGGAAGCAGACTGTCACATCTTTCTTCCATGGAGCAGCTAGTGGGGTTGACCACAGTGCTTAACCAGGGCTCCTTTCCTTAAAAATAAGTATGGTTAGATAACATCGACTCTGGAGCTAGACTCTCAGATGCTGATGCCAGCTTCTGGTGTTTACCAGATATTTCACCTTGTGTATATTTCTCAACCTTGCTGAATCCAAAATTCCTCATCCATACATATGAAGTGTAATTATATTACTTTCCTCATAGGCTTGTTAGGAGAATTTTGTAGGAAATCTTTAAAGCTATCAGTGTAACAACTGGGAAATAGAAATATTATGTCTTTTCAAGTCATTCTGTTTTTCTGTTTTACTTGGATATACTGTTGTAGGTATCAGAAGACACATTTTTCTCCCAATTGAAATTCACAAATATACAGAAAACAGTTTCTTGGGGAAAAATAATATTTTTAATCACTGCTTGGCATACTTAATGAACTCTTTAAGATTACCCTAACTCTTGATGGAGTCTTTTAAAAATTATCATAAAATTATTTTATTATAAGTGGCTTTGAAGATTATCTAGGTATTAGACACAAAACGATACCTGGGAGCTCAGAGGGATTAAATTATTTGCCTAGAACAAAAAAAAATGAGGAAGTGGCAAAGCTCCATCTAAAACCTGGATTTTTTTAGCTCCTATTACACATTCTTATCTGAATGTATATCAGTCATTTCAGTTGAAAATACAGATGTAAACACACACAAAAAAAACTATTAATGCCTTAGTTCATAGAATTTTTTTTCCATTAAGTTGCAGCAGAAGGAATATATTAACAAGGGAAAAGCGTTATTTTCATAAAGAAGCACATTTTATCAGTTAAACTATAGTGAGACAAACATCTAGACACCTGTCAGCCTAGTTTACATGATTGACTTTGTTTCTGCATTTTGACACCCTGTCTCACACATTGACGGTCAATATAAATGATCAATAGAAAATTATGTTTCATAGGGATTATGACTAAAGGTCAAAAATTTCATTTAGCTTTTCCATAATAAATAGTTTTTAAATATCACATTTGCACAGCACTAAAAGTTTTAAGTAAATGCTTGTGAAGAGTGCCCCTTGTCACACTGATGGTTGAATATTTTGTCCTGTCTCTTTCAAATGAAGAAAGCAGTGTAGTTGCCAACTTTGTTTCAACTAAGAGAAGTTCTCTGACCATTTGATATGTTCAGAATAGATTTTATTTTGTTAGATAATATTATGTTAAAATATTAAAAAGCAAAGATGTCACCTTGAAGACTAAGATGAACCTGACCCACGCTATGATGTTTTCACTTGCCTCCTATGCATGTGAAAACTGGACAATGAATAAGGAAAACCGAAGAAGAATTGATGTCTTTGAATTGTGGTGTTGGAGAAGAATTTTGAATATACTGTGGACTGCCAAAAGAACAAACAAATCCGTCTTGGAAGAAGTACAACCAGAGTGCTCTTTAGAAGCAAGGATGGCGAGACTATGCCTCACATACTCTGGACATGTTGTCAGGAGGAATCAGTCCCTGGAGAAGGACATCATGTTTGGTAAAGTAGAGGGTCAGTGAAAAAGAGGAAGACCCTTAATGAGATGGATTGACACAGTGGCTGCAACAATGGGTTTAAGCAAAACAACGATCATGAGACGGCACAGGACCGGACAGTGTTTTGTTCTGTTGTACATGGGTTCACTACGAGTCGAAACTGACTTGATGGCACGTAACAACAACAGCAAAGTGATATCAACTTTATCTTTATTGTCAGATAAAGAAATAAGGAAAATACAATGCCACAGAAACAATTTTGACATTGTATTCAAAAGAATAAAAGTTATATATAGAACTTTGAATTGCTTTCCTTCTTTCTCCTCAGCTTCTAGTCTATGTTAGTATTGTGGAGATTGGAAACATCAGCTTCACACAATAAATCCAACTAAGGAGATTGTAGAAAAGTTGTGCTCTCCATCATTTTCCTATCAGTGACAGTCAGTCCATTAAAAGCTTTAACTCCAAGAAGCGAGTTTCAGTTTTAAACTTCTGCATTCTGAAAATGGTCTTCCCTATGCTATTAATAGAGAAGATGGATGCCACACTTGGTGACAGTTCAAGACACTTACCCCCCCAGAACTGTTCTGAATCGAACAACAGAGCTATTATCTACTTTTACAAAGACATTTTATAGTGTTATTTAGTGAACTGTGAAATTTTCCAGGAAGTTTTAGTTTTATTTACCTCTGTTTTTGTTTCCTTACAAAATGCGGCATAATACTTACAATGCATGTTTTCAGTCTACATTTAATTGCATCTTTTTCTGAAAATTGGTAAATAGATCCACTGAAAGCAATCTTCTTTTGGAAAGTGGCACTATTTGTCCTTCTGAGAACAGAAGGGTGATGATTCATCTCTGAATCCTGAGCAGTTTTGTCTGCAATAAGTCAGGCACACTTACAACCAAAAGACAGAATGGTAAGATAATCAAAACAGCTTTTCACAGTGAGTGTGAACCAATTTAAGAAAAGAAATTTAACAACAGACAACACAAGGATCTGAGTTTAATTTCTAACAAGGAAGGAAGAGATTCCTATCTAGTCTGAGGCTGAGATCCCAAAGAAACAACCGCGATTGTAAAACTTGACCTCCCCCCAAAAAACAAAAAAACCCTTTGCCTTCAAGTTGATTCTGACTCATAGTGACCTTGTAGGACAGAGTAGAACTTTATCAGGCTGTAAATCTTCACGGAAGCAGACTGCGACATCTTTCTCCTGTGGAGTGGCTGGTGGGTTCAGACTGCTGATCTTCCAGTTAGCAGCTCTTAAACACTGTTCCACCAGGGCTCCTTATAGAACATGACATATGGGGGAATTAAAGTCTTAGTATAAGCGGTAATTTTATGAAAATGTATGAAGGTTTATAGATTCCCTTCTATGGATGTTGGAGCCATGGTGGCACAGTGGTTAAAGTGCTTCGTTGTTAACTGAAAGGTCAGTGGTTCAAACCCACCAGCAGCTCCTTTGGAGAAAGACGTGGCAAAATATGGCAGTCTGCTTCCATAAAGATTTACAACCTTGGGCAGTTATACTCTGTCCTATAGGGTCACTATGAGTCGGAATCCACTCATGACAATGGGTTTTTTTTTTTGGTTTGGGTGGATGCAGTCCAATGATGAAGTGAATTCAACCTCAAGATTCAGCATCAGAAATAGGTTCAGAAAATAGTATGGAAAATCATCCTAAGCAATTGGGCTTATGGGAAGAATGGCATGTATGTCACTGCTCTAGCTGATTCTCCGTAGGATGGAAAATAAGGGCATGAATCTAGATTTCTGAGGCTGTTCAATCAGTAATGAGTGTTTTTGAGATATAAAAAAACCAAGAAATTAATCAATCTATATTTAGGAAGATTGTCGATACAAAAGGTGAAGAGAGAAATATCTTGAGAAATTGTGAAACAAACAGATATAAAGCTATCATCTATAGTACACATAAAATAAGATACTCTGAGTAATGTTTGGTGTAAAGAGAGACAAACACATGATGTGCTGGAGGGATACGCTCTGTTTCCCTGACAGGCATAAAGTTTAAAATCTGTTTATAAAATGCAGCAAGAAAGTGTTGGCCCTTCTGGTGAATTTCATGTACATCTGAGGATGTTAAATATAGACAGGATTAAAGTTATTTACTGTACCTGAAGTGAAGTCATCTCATACCTTTAGTGGAGATGACACTCATTAATACTTCTGGAGCTAGGAGTATTATATAAAGTCTGGCAGACTAGTGTTATCAAATAAATATGCTTACCCTTAAAGTTAATATTAATAATAGTAAACACATATTGATCATTTATCCTGTGTGTAGTATGAATTATGTGGGTCATTTAATTTAATCTCTGCACTTAATCTATGAGGAGAAACTGTATGAACACTTACGTCAGAAATGAGTAGAACAGTCTGGGTGTATTTTTCCTGAATTGTAAAACAAAGCATCAGAATGAGTATTTGAAGTAAGACAGTGCAATACAAAACCTGTGTGTGAGGCGGTGCCAAGATGGCAGAATAGTCAGACGCTTCCTGTGGTCCCTCTTAGAACAAAGACCTGAAAAAACAAGTGAACCGATTATATATGACTATCTAGGAGCCCTGAACATCAAAGGCAAGGTTGAGGAATTGGACTGTGTGACGGGGGCAGGGAGAGATGGTTCAGAAGCAGCAAGGAGTTGTCAGATCTGACCCTCAGGCCTGATTAGCTCCTGTGCACAGAGAGGCTAGCAGTGGTGCTCAAGAGACATTCTCCACATTGAGAGAGACCCAGCAGCAGAGAGTCTACTCAGCCACCCAGAACCAGTGAAAAGCAGCAATCAAGCAGCTAAAGATAAGTACTTGTGTCTGGCCTACCGTGGGGACAAAAAAAAAAAAAAAATTTTTTTGAGAAAAACTTCTCTCCCATTTAACTGCTGCGTCTCTGCTCTGCACTCTGTCCCTGGCCTGCTTCAGGGATTGCTGCGTCCCCTGGGCCGGAAGTAGGACCCTTAATGTGTCCTGAGCCATTCTGCCAGCCTTGGAAAGGGAATAAATTAACAAACGGAAAAAATAAGCTGCCCTAAGGCAGGACCTCAGGGTTGGAACAGCTCCTTTGCCTAGGCACAGGCATAAGGGGTCCACAGACTGAATGCCTTTCACCGTTGCATAGACTTGTGTGGGCTCATTTCAACAGCTTAAGCCCTCATTACCACAGTACAACAAGATATATACATGAAGTCTAACTTCAACTGTTTCAGCTGTGAAGTGGCAGGTTTGTGATATTTGACACTGCTATGCCCATTAGGCAGGTTCCTTACCTGCCTACTTCAGGGGCTCTACCCATGCCACTTAGTCACCTGAGACAGGAGTCCAAGAATAAGTGGTGCCCCCCAGTACTTACAAACAACAGCATTGGGTGCTCATAGTCCAGCTGTAAAACCCACCTAACTACTCACTCTAGGGAACAGGGACATGCTTTCCTTTCAGATGCTCGGGGCGGCCATCATCCCCCTGCCTTGCTCCATATGTGACCTCCTACTGCAGTCAGATACCTTTGTCTACACCAATCACCCATGCCTGTCTAGGACTGTAGATGAGAGCCTGCACCACATACTTGGTGAGCGACTCCTGGGCTCACACACTTAGTAACAGATCTAACCAATTGGTGGCAGGACATTAGAGCTCCAAAGATGCCAATAATCAAACTAGCACACACGAGCAGCCTATTTGGTCATATCAAAACAAAATAAAACAGGAAGCCAGACCACAGTAAGCAAATACAAAGTAAATAAATTATAATAACTTTTGGATGGCTCAGAGACAACAGTCAATATCAAATCACATAAAGCAGCAGAACATGATGGCTTCAGCAAGCTCCCAAAATAAAGAGTCAATAAATTTTCTGGAGGAAGAGAATTTCTTGGAACTACCAAAGGCAGAATACACAAGAGTAATATACAGAACTCTTCAAGATATTAGGAAAGAAATCTGATAAAACCAGAGAAATCCGAAGAACACACAGACAAAGCAGTAGAGGAACTTAAAAAGGTTATTCAAAAGCATAATGACAAATTTAATAGGCTGCAAAAAACCATAGAGAGACAGAAATCAGAAATCCAGAAGATTAACAATAAAATTTCAAAATTAGACAACTCAATAGAAAGTCATAGGAGCAGAATTGAGGCAGTAGTAGTCAGAATTAGTGAGACTGAAGATAAAGCACTTGACACCAACTTATTTAAGAAAAATTCAGATAAAAGAATTAAAGACAATGAAGAAATTCTTATGTGGGACTGTATCAAGAGATATAACCTATGAGTGATTGGAGTACCAGAAGGCGGGGGGGTAACAGAAAATACAGAGAAAATTGTTGAAGATTTGTTGACAGAAAACTTCCCTGATATCATGAAAGATGAGATACTATCTATCCAAGATGCTCATCAAACCCCACATAACGTAGATCCCAAAAGAAATTCACCAAGACATATTATAATCACACTTACCAAAACCAAAGATAAAAATACAATTTTAAGAGCAGCTAGGAATAAATGAAAAGTCATCTACAAAGAAGCGTCAATAAGGCTAAGCTCAGACTACTCCCCAGAAACCGTGCAGGCAAAAAGGCAATGGGATGACATATATAAAGACTTGAAGGAAAA
The DNA here is from genome assembly GCA_030035585.1 of Dugong dugon. Lineage (NCBI taxonomy): Eukaryota > Metazoa > Chordata > Mammalia > Sirenia > Dugongidae > Dugong > Dugong dugon. The sequence continues at coordinate 32,765,810 of CM057460.1, read as the reverse complement.
AAAACTTCCAGCCAAGAATTATATGTCCAGCAAAACTGTGTCTCAAATATGATGGTGAAATTAGGGCATTTCCAGATAAACAGAAGTTAGTAATTTGCAAAAACCAAACCAAAATTACAAGAAATACTAAAGGGAGTCCTCTGGTTAGAAAATCAAGAACAACAGATAAAAATGCAAGACCAGAACACGTAACAGAGCAGTCAGATATCAACACAGATAGGGAAGTCATAAAAATAAATCAAGGCTAAACCCCTGAAAATAGGAAAACAGAGATGTCAATATGTAAAAGATGACAACATTAAATAAAAAAGATGGACTAAAAAATGTAGACATAGATTTTTCATATGGAAAGGAAGTCAAGGTGATATAAAGAAATAAAAGACTGGTATAAACTTGGACAAATAGGGGTAGATATTAAGGTAACCACAAAGGAAACTAACAATCCTACACATCAAAATAAAAAACGAAAAATGTAACGGCTCAGCAAATACAAAATCAACAATGAAAAGGATAAAAAGAAAATTAAATGGAACAAACTGTCAGCAACACACAAAAAAAGACACCAAAATGACAGCATTAAATACATATCTATCAATAATTACACTGAATGTAAACAGACTAAGAGTACCAATAAAGAGACAGACAGTGGCAGAATGGATAAAAAAACATGATCCGTCTATATGCTACCTACAAAAGATGCATCTTAGCCTTAAAGACAAAAACAAACTAAAACTCAAAGGATGGAAAAAATATATCAAGCAAACAGCAGTCAAAAAAGAGCAGTGGTGGCAATATTAATCTCTGACAAAATAGAATTTAAAGCAAAATCCACCACAAAGGATAAGGAAGGATACTATATAATGATTAAAGAATCAGTACACCAGGAGGACATAACTATAATAAATATTCAGGCACTCAACAACAGGGCTTCAAAATACATAAAACAATTCGAATAGCATTGAAAAGAGAGATAGACAGCTCTACAATAATAGTAGGAGATTTCAACACTCCACCTTCAGTGAAGGACAGAACATCCAGAAAGAAGCTCAATAAAGACACAGAAGATCTAAATGCTAAAATCAACTAACTTGATTTCATGGACATACACACTGAACACTCCACCCAATAGCATCCAAGTATACCTTCGTTTAAAATGCACATGGAACAGTCTCCAGAATAGACCACATACTAGGACATAAAGCAAACCTTAACAGAATCCAAAGCATCAAATTATTGCCAAGCATCTTTTCTGACCATAAAGCCATAAAATTAGAAATTAATAACAAAAAAGCAAGGAAAAAAAATCAAACACATGGAAACTGAATACTGGGTTATAGAAGAAATTAAGGATGGAATAAAGAAATTCAAAGAATCAAATGAGAATGAAAACACATCCTACCAGAACCTTTGGGGCACAGCAAAAGCAGTGCTCAGAGGTCAGATTATAGCAATAAATGCACACATCCAAAAAGAAGAAAGGGCCAAAATTAAAAAATTAACCCCACAACCTGAACAAATAGAAAGAGAGCAGCAAAACAAGCCCTCAGGCACCAGAAAAAAAGGAAATAAGAATTAGAGCAGAATTAAATGAAAAAGAAAAACAATTGAAAGAGTTAACAGGAACAAATGCTGGTTATCTGAAAAGATCAACAAAATTGATAAGCCGTTGGCCAAGCTGACAAACAAAAAACAGGAGAGGAAGCAAATAACCTCTATAAGAGATGAGATTGGTAATATCACAACACATCCAACTGAAATTAAAAGAATCAGAATACTATGAAAAATTGTACTCTAACAAACTTGAAAGCCTAGAGGAAATGGACAAAGTTTTACAAACTCACTACCTACCTAAACTAACACAATCAGGGGTAGAACAACTAAATAAACCCATAACAAAAGAAGAGATTGAAAAGATAATCTGAAAGCTCCCAACAAAAAAAAAGCGCTGGGCTGGATGGTTTCTCTGGAGAATTCTACCAAACTTTCAGAGAAGGGTTAACACCACTACTACTAAATGTATTTCAGAGCATAAAAAAGGATAGAATACTACCAAACTTATTCTATGAAGCCAGCATAACCCTAATACCAAAACCAGGTAAAGACACCACAAAAAAAGAAAATTACAGACCAATATCCTTCATGAACATTAACACAAAAAAACCTCAACAAAATTCTATCCAATAGAAGTCAACAACATATAAAAAAAAAAAAATTAACCATGATCAAGTGGGATCTGTACCAGGTATGCAAGGATGGTTCAACCTTAGAAAAACAATCAATGTAATCCATCACAAAAATAAAACAAAAGCCAAGAAACACATAATCTTATCAATCGATGCAGAAAGGGCATTTGACAAAGTCCAACACCCATTCATGATAAAAACTCTCAGCAAAATAGGAATAGAAGAGAAATTCCTCAACATAATAAAGGGCATTTATACAAAGCCAACAGCAAACATCATCCTAAATGGACAGACTTTGAAAGCATTCCCCTTGAGAACAGAAACTAGACAAGGACGCCTTTTATCACCACTCTTACCCAATATTGTGCTGGAGGTTCTAGCCAGAGCAATTAAGCTAGAAAAAGAAATAAAGGGCATCCAAATTGGTAAGGAAGAAGTAAAAGTATCTCCATTTGCAGATGATATGATCTTATCTACAGAGAACACTAAACAATCCATAGGAAAACTACTGGAACGAATAGAAGATTTCAGCAAAGATTTCAGCAAAGTTTCAGGATACACGATAAACATACAAAAATCAGTTGGATTCCTCTACACTAACAAAGAGAACCTCGAAGAGGAAATCATCAAATCAATACCATTTACAATAGCCCTCAAGAAGACAAAATACTTAGGAATAAATCTAAACAGAGATGTAAAAGACCTAAACAATGAAAACTGCAAGACACTACTGCAAGAAGCCAAAAGACACATGCATAAGTGGAAAAACATACCTTGCTCATGGATAGGAAGACTCAACTTTGTGAAAAGGTCAATTCTACCCAAAGCAATCTACAGATACAATGCAATCCTGATCCAAATTCCAATGGCATTTTTGAATGAGATGGAGAAACAAATCACCAACTTCATATGGAAAGGGAAGAAGCCCTGGGTAAGTAAAGCATCACTGAAGAAAAAGAACAAAATGGGAGACCTCACACTACCTGATTTTGAACCTATTATACCACCACGGTAATGAAAAAAGCCTGGTACTGGTACAACAGATACATAGACCAATGGAACAGAATTGAGAATCCAGACATAAATTCATCCATCTATGAGCAGCTGATATTTGACAAAGTCCCTAAGTCTGTTAATTGGGGAAAAGACATTCTCTTTAACAAATGGTGCTAGTGTAACTGGATATCCATCTGCAAAAAACTGAAACAAGACCCATACCTCACACCATGCACAAAAACTAACTCAAAATGTATAAAAGACCTAAATGTAACAATGAAAACAATAAAGATCTTGGAAGAAAAATTAGGGACAATGCTAGGGGCCCTAATACATGGCATAAACAGAATATGAACTATAAGTAACAATGCACAAATACCAGAAGAGAAACTAGATAACTTGGAGCTCCTAAAAATCAAACACTTATAGTCATCAAAGGCTTCATCCAAAGAGTAAAAAGACAACCTACAGACTGGGAAAAAATTTTTGGCTACGACAAATCTGATCAGTGTCTAATCTCTAAAATCTAGAACATACTGCAAAACCTCAGTAAGAAAAGGACAAACAACCCAGTTAAATAATGGGTAAAGAATATGAATAGGCACTTAGCCAAAGACATTCAGGCGGCTAACAGACACATGAGAAAATGCTCACGATCATTAACCATTAGAGAAATGCAAATCAAAACTACAATGAGATACCATCTCACCCCAACAAGGCTAGAATTAATCCAAAAATTACAAAATAATAAATGTTGGAGAGGTTGTGGAGAGACTGGAACACTTATACACTGTTGGTGGGAATGTAAAATGGTACAACCACTTCGGAAATCGATTTGGCACTTCCTTAAAAAGCTAGAAATAGAAGTATCATAGGATCCCGCAATCCTACTCCTTAGAATATGTCCTAGAGAAATAACAGCCATCACACAAATAGATATATCACACCTATGTTCATTGCAGCGCTGTTCACGATGGCAAAAAGATGGAAACAAGCTAGGTGGCCATCATCGGACGAATGGATAAACAAATTATGGTATATTCACACAATGGAATACTATGCAACGATGAAGAACAACTATTAAACCATGAAACATCTTATAACATGGATGAATTCAGAAGGTATTATGCTGAGTGAATTTAGTTAGTCACAAAAGATCAAATATTGTATAAGACCACTATTATAAAAACCCAAGAAAATGTTTAAACACAGAAGGTAACATTCTCTGATGGTTACAAGGATGGATAGGGAGGGAGAGAGGTATTAACTAACTAGAAAGTAGACAAGAATTATCTTAGGTGAAAGGAAGGACAGCACATAGTACGGGGAAGTTAGCACAACTGGACTAAACCAAAGCTAAGAAGTTTCCTGAATACAATCAAACACTTTGAGGGACAGAGTAGCAGGCGCAGGGCCTGGGGACCATGCTTTCAGGGGACATCTAGGTCAGTTGGCATAACAAAGTTTTTTAAGAAAATGTTCTGCATCCCACTTTGGTGAGTGGCATCTGGGGTCTTAAAAGGTATTGAGTGGCCATCTAAGATGCATCAATTGGTCCCAACCCACATGGTGTAAAGGAGAATGCAGAACACCAAAGACACAAGGAAAGTATTAGCCCAAGAGACAGAAACAGCCACATAAACCAGAGACTTTATCAGCCTGAGACTAGAAGAACAAGATGGTGCCCAACGACCACAATGACCAACCCGACAGGGAACACAACAGAGAGTCCCTGACAGAGCAAGAGAAAAGTGGGGTGTGGAACTCAAATTCTAGTAAAAATACCACACTTAATGGTTTGATTGAGAATAGAGGGACCCTGGAAGATGGGGTCCCTGGGCTTTCTGTTAGCCCTAAACTAAAAACATTCCGGAGGCCAACAACACTTCAGACACAGATTAGACTGGACCATGGGACATAAAATGATACTCGTGAAGAATGTGTTTCTTAGCTCAAGTAGATACACGAGATTAAATGAACAGGTCTCATCCAGAGGTGAGATGAGAAGGCAGAGAGGGTCAGGAGCTGGTTGAATGGACACGGGAAATCTGGTGTGGAATGGAGGAGTGTGCCGTCACAGTACAGGGAGAGCAAATAGGGTCACAAATCCATGTATGCATAAATTTTTGTATGAGAGACTAATTTGAATTGTAAACTTTCAGTTAAAGCATGAAATAAAAAAATTTAAAAAAAAATACATGATTAAAAATATAAAATATTTCTGATTTTAGGCATCTTTTATTTGATGCTCAGAGACTTAACCAATCCTCTAAGGCAGGAGGTAACAGTATTTCAGCCCCCTCAAAACAAAAATCTTATGTGAAGGGATAGCCTTTGTTTTGTATTTTACAAATGAATCTACTTTAAACACAATTTTAGTTTTACACGTATAAGATAGTTCAAAATGCTTTCCATAATCAAGATAATTTACATAAATTTTTATGCTGTTTAGGTTACGTTCACTGAGATAAACCTGTGGATAATTACACAAAATTGGTAAATTTAATTCCCTGTGTCTAACATAGATAGTAAATAGTGGAGAACAAGAAAAATATGTTGCAAATTACTTTTGAACAACAGAAGTTTCCGATTACAAACACCGTGTTAAATCTAACCATCCATAGATATATTCTAAAACATTTGATTATCACAGGTTTAACTTCTTGCTTTTTTCAGAAAACAAACTGGGAAGAAACTTAATTTCAGGAACATGAGATATAACTAAGCATCATATTCTTTTGTTTCATTAGGATAAGTGACATATAAATATTCTCCAACTTTGTTCCGTATCTTTAGAATGAAATATAATGACTAAATTAATGCTTTGCCATGTTAAAATCACATTTGTGAATTAGTTTTTTTTTCTATAAGAGTGTCAGATTAATACCTTTCTGACTTATTACCTGTACTTCAATTACATGTAAAATCAAGACTTTATCATAGTATTTGGTGCTGAAAATTTTCAATATTCACATGTTTGTGGCCCTTCAAAACACAACTCTGGACCACCGTAACTTTCTGCTCCTTGTTCTTAATACATCCCTCCCCTTGCCCTAAGCTTAATTTTTTTTTTTTCCAGCAAATATTGTGCTTGTTTGATAAGGAAATTGTGGAAATCGTTTGTGTTTTAGAGTTATTATTTTGTCTTTCCATTTTCCCCTTAAAATGATTTAATAAATTGCTATTCCCCACACTCTTACTTTATTTTAATGGCTCAGAAAATCAGCCAACAAAAACTCTACAGATCATAAACAGTCTGATCCAATCAATCATGGGAATGGTGCAGGACCAGGCAGTATTTTGTCCTATGTGCATGGGGTTACCATGAGACAGGTGGCTGACTGGACAACAGCTAACAGCAACAAGTACAGTATAAATGCAAGTGCTTCAAATATAGTAGATGCAAAAAATATAGTTAACAAAAACTTACATTTAGGATATGAGAAACAGTGAAGCAAAATGCAGTGCTTGCCAAAAAAAATTATCTCTTAAGAAACTCTGAAGAGAATGTATATTACAGCATGTATATTTGTTGTCTTTCCCTAGGAAATATGATGAATTAATTTGTTTAGCCAGATTTTGATACCCAAGGAAATTCTCCAAAAGGATGTCTTGTTTGTTCCCTTTAGACGAGATTGGAGTTATAGTTCCCCAAGTCAGTGATGGCTGATTCATGAATTTTATTCTAATTTATTAGCCAATTTTAAATAAAATCTAATTTAATTCAGATTAGTTTATATAATCACTCCCCCCGATATTAAAAAAAAGTAGATACACTGACTCAACTGTATTGTTTGTAGTCTTTATCTTTGAACTTATCTCTATTACAAGCCAAAAATGTATAGTTTTATAGAATATTTTAGTAGCTGTTAGATCAAATAACCCAGTATCAGTTTTTTTTTTTTTTTAATATTTACAACATTATTTAATCTTATTTATTTGTTTTTCCAGAGTATCTTGGAATATATATAAACTGAGATACATATTCTTAATCATGTTTAGAAGTGAGTCTTTCTATTTCTAATTTCCTTTTTTATTTTGTTCAACCTTGAGTTAAATTTTATAAAGTACAAGATTTTCTTTAAGGTTTAGTTGCTTTTTTAATAGTAATTGCTGTTAAAATTTTCTTTTAAAAATGTTATTCATTTTATGCTTTTATACGAGGGCTAAATTAAGTATTAGAATAAATAAACTCAATGTTCATTTTGGCCTGTACAATTCAAGAATTGCTTAAATACCATGAATTTTTTTCAAATTTTCTTTTAGAAATTTGATTAATTCCTCTCTAAAGCCATATGGTTCCCGTAACTTTTCAAAATGGTAGTTGTTTATTGTTTGTTTTTTTTCTCTTTTATTTTATGATTATCAAGTTGGTCAACATTTCTGCTAATCCATAAGTCACTGTGGGTAGCATATTTTAATAAAAAATGTGACCCTTTTTGGGAATAGTATCTTTGAAGATGTTATCAGTTACCATGAAGTCATACTAGAGTATGGGGGATCCCAATCTAATCTGAGTAGTGTCCTTATAAAAAAGAAGAGACAGAGGAGATGTGATGATGGGGTTATGTTGCAGCTGTAAGGTAAAGAGTACCTGGGGCTACAAGAAGCTAAGCAAGATAAGAAAGGGTCTTCCTCTATAGTCTTCTGAAAGAACATGGCTCTACCAACACCCTGAGTTTGCACTATAAGCCTCTTGAACTGTGACATGATCCATTTCTGTTCTTATAAGTCATCAAACCTGTAGTACTTTGTCACAGCAGCTCTAGGAAAGTAATACATTGCTGTTATGGATTGAATTTATGTCCCTCAAGGAGAAATGCTGAAGTCCTAATTCCTTTACCAGTGAGCTTGTTTAGGGAAATAGTGCTTTTCTTTGCAGACGTAATCAGTTAAATTAAAGTACTCATATCAGAGTAGGGTGAGTCCTAATCTTAATCCCTTTGAGTGGTATTTTATCACAGGGAACAACAGGTATAGAAACAGAGTCAAACATAGCAGGAAGACAGCCTCCATGTCATGACAAAATCTGATGCATCGATCAGCAGCAAAGGAATGCCAAAGACTGCCAGAAGCTAGGAGTTCTTTTATTTTATTTTTTTAATGTTCTATTGTGGCAGACCTAGGAAACTAAAACAATCACCCAAACCCATTTTTGACTCTCATTATCTTTCTTTTCAGTCTGTCCTTCCTGTGCGATTAGCTATGTCTGTTTTATAAAGGTCACAGCTTTTTTTTTTTTTTTTTTTTGGTAATTATGGAGAGCAAAGTGTTTTCTAAAATTTCTCCTAGATCTGATTTAGGAAATAATATTAGAGTTATTATTCCCTCTCCTTGAGCATGGAGAATTGTGACCCAGCTGGGCCTGAGCCCTCACAGACTCACACAGACACATCAACTGGGCCCTGAGATAAGACAATAGATGGGACAATCTCAGAAATTATTTTAAGGAAGTTTCACAAAAGGGCAATAAAACCTAATCCAAAGGACTTCTCACCTTTTGTCTTTTTCTATTAACATTTAGTGAATAGGAATTCGTTGGACCAGTGAAGACCCTCCTGACTTTTGTAACTGAAACCTGTACCAATGATTGTTAAGAAAGATGATTTAAAATGTAAGATTACAATTTCTAGCCAATCAGTGAAAAAGGGACACTTTCAATGATTCTACCCATTTTCATATGTTGATATATACTGATGGCTCTGTAACTGTTCTTGGGACTCAGGCAGACATGGCTGTGGCAGCATGCTTGTCCGTTTTCCCACTTTTGTCCTTTTGAATATATGCCAAATAAAACTTTCTTTTTACTTTACTAAACTTTGTGATGTTTTTCCCCTACAACAGATCATTGATTATTTTATTTAATACATAATACTGAGCCTCTATTATGAGTCAAAAACTATTCTAGTTCCTCAGGATGTATCAGCTAAACCAAAAAACCAAAATCTTTGCACTTGATGAGTTTAAACCCTATCAGGGTGGAAGTGGAAATCACTAAACAATATCAAAAATAAAACAAAGAATAAAATAGTACATTAAAAATTGATATGTTATGAAAAAATAAAATTGGTCAAGAAATTTTCGGAGTAAATTGGGGCAGTTGATTTAGGGGTGTCAAGGCCTCCTCCAGAAGGTAAATTTGAAAGAGTAAGCCATATAATTATGGGGAGGTGGTCCTTTTCCAGACCAAAGAAATATACTGTGTAAAAGCCCTGAATCAGGGCTATGTCTTATATGTCTTATATATTTTAGGAACAACAAGGGGGCAGATGGTAAAAGTGAACAATCAGGAGAAGAATTACAGGACATCAGAAAGAATCAGGTTTAGAGGGAAAAAGCATTGGAAAGATTGTGTAATATTGGGAGATTATTTAAATACATGCCATTTTCTTCGAATAAATTGTGGAACTATTGCAGATATTTGAGCAGAGGAGTGATATGAACTATTATATGAATTAAAAGAATCTTCTTGTGTCTGTATAGGAAAGAGACCTTAAGGAGTATAATGGAAGCAGAAAGACCTGTTAAGAGACTATTGTGGTAACTTAGAGAGAGATAATGTTGCCTTAGATCAGGAAGATAAAAGATGAGGGACTGCGACTCAAGAATATATGAAATAAAGAACCAGACGTATTTCCTATAAATTGAATGTGAAATAACAATATGGGATCCTTCACAAATTAATCTACGTAATGCATTATTATCCAATTATCATGTTTCTTAGAAAAATAGAAAACTTGTTTTTACTACACAGTTTGTAGAAGACAGTTATAGAAGACAATAAAACACTTGTCAGTTAAATAGATAAAATATTAATTGTACACTATCTACATTTTTAATGCAAATAATTTTTATACTATGTATTAGCTACACTTTTATAAGTTATGTGTGGTCTTCTTAATTAGTGCTTTAAATTAATTTAATTTATTCTTCTATTCTCCTCAGGAGAATGAATATCTCTTCACTTGAATAATTTCTAATTACTTAAATATTTTTAAAAGGGTAAACATTTACAAATCTTTGTACTGGTACTTAGTGTCCTTAGATTTCCTAGACAGTATTGCTGTCCTGAGAAACCGTTGTCTATAATAATTTCTGAATAATATTTTTAAAGCAGTTAAAAACATTCTGAATTCACATTGGGTCCAAAGAAATAAAAAAAAAAAGTTGTAATTTTTTTCATTTTTATATTTAATATTTTAGCTATATTAGTGTGTGCTATGTGTATATATGCCTGTGTGTGTTTGTGTACATATTATTTAATGTCTCCTCATATAAAAACAAATCTACTCATCTTTGGAAATTGTTACATTCACGTATATTTGCACCTCACTATTGTCAAAGCATTTTTTTAAGTCTAATATAGCCACTGCTCCAATGAAATGTGTTGTTTTTCCTTCGAATAAATTTAATCTGGATAATTCATGAGAACTTTATAAAGTTTATCATGACTGCAGATTCATTAAAATAAAAAAAAAAATGAAGTACCAGTGAATCTAAATTTGATTTTTTATTATTAATGTAGAACCACTTTGTATGCTTCTTATTAAATTAGAAGTTACCCCTGAAAATAAGGGGCATTTAAGCAGCATTTGATCTTCAGAAAACTTTTGCTAAATCATTATAAGCTTTTTAAGTCTTTCTCCTTTGAAAAGAAAAGCTCATGTTCCTTTGTGTAATCCAACTTAAACCCTAAAGTTCTGCATTCTTTGCAAATGAAGTTTGCTCAAATTTTTTGCAAAGTAATTATTTCTAGATACACAGTAATTTGACAGAAAAATAGAATTAGAGAGTACTGGAGATAAAACTAAAAAATTGCTTTAGCATTTAATTTTTCGTTGGAATGATTAGAACACTGATGTTCAAAGGACAGGTCTAAAACAATAAAACAGGATTAAAAAGCATACACGTTTTAAAGCAAACATTTATTTTTTAAGGTAAATTAACGTATAGTCATTAGCAACTCTAAATAAAGGTTAACAGCTTATAATTCCATATGATTGTGAGTTGTTTGTATGTTTGTGTGTGTTTGTGCATATATGTTATCATTAACATATTTAATTAACATACAAAAATCTGATAGAATATATCATGCTGTATTTCTGCTTAAATATCAGCTTTAGGCTGGGTAAATCAAGGTGGATACAGAGGACACTTATAAAGAGATAAGAAGGAAAATCAGCTGTAAAAATTTTACACACAGTGTCAAAAATGTAAGTTGACTACTCTATCCTTAATAGGGAATTTTGACTTTTGTATATTTTTGAGTCATCAGCGGGTGAAAACTAATTACAATTTCAATAGGTTACAACCCATATATTTTGATCTTTACAAGTACACTTCATACATCCCCAATGACCTTTATTGCTTTTCTAGCAATGGTAGTCATTACAAAATCCTTGCATTAGTAATTAAATGAAAAGAACATTCTTTCCTATACAGGTTTCCACTTCAGAATTTAACTATACTTTTTATTCAACATTTTTTTTTGTCCAAATATGTATATATCCCAAGAACATATACATATACAAATATATATATTTCATATACACACATACATATATATATAAAATTCTCTTATGAAACCTAAATAAACCTGTTCTGAAATTTTACTCCTTTGTCGACAAAATATTCACAATAAAAACCCATAAATTTATTTCTGAAATCCATGCTGCTTTATCAATGGTAATGGGCTAGGTTTGTCACCTAAAGAGTACATCTATCCTATGGTATCTTCTCATAGTGTTCTACAAACGAGATCGTTACTTTTATGTTTCTACACTAGCGAAATGATAAGAATGTTAGCAAAATTTAGGGAAGAAGCTGAACATCAATGCAAAAGTATTTGATCATTAAAAATATTGACAAACATACTCTAAAATGTGAATTCTTTTATCCTTTAAAAACAAAAAGATTTATTCCTTTAATATAACAAAAATTCAAGCCTAAAATATCTATATTCAGTTTAACAATAGCAAAAACTATTGCTAGTATCATAAATCTTATGGTATTTGCATGAAAAATGAAATGAGTCTTAATAACTTACTGTACGTACTGAACCTGTACATGGACCAAGAGTCAGTTGTTTGAACAGAACTAGAGGATATGCTGTGGTTTAAAATCAAGAAAGGTGTGTGTCAGGGTTGTACCATTTAACCATACTTATTCAATCTCTATACAGAACAAATAATCCAAGAATCTAGAAGATATGAAGAAGAATGTGGCATCAGGATTGGAGGAAGGCTCATTAACAACAGCAGATAATATAACCTTGTTTGCTGAAAGTGTAGAGGACTTGAAGCACTTACTGATGAAGATCAAAGACTACAGCCTTCATTTGGATTGCATCTCAACATCAAGAAAACAAAAATCCTCACAATTGGACCAATAAGCAACATGATAAACAGAGAAAATATTGAAATTGTCAAGGATTTCATTTTACTTGGATCCATAATCAACACTCATGGAAGTAGTAGTCAAGAAATCAAATGACATGTAGCATTGGGCAAATCTTCTGCAAAAGACCAGTTTAAAGTGTTGAAAAGCAAAGATGTCACCTTGAGGACTAAGGTGCACCTGTCCCAAGCCATGATATTTTCAGTCACCTCATATGCATGTGAAAACTGGACAATGAATAAGGAAGACCGAAGAATAATTGGTGCCTTTGAATTATGGTGTTAGTGAAGAGTATTGAATATACCAAGGACTGCCAGAAGAATGAAAAAATCTGTATTGGATGAAATACAGCCAGAATCCTCCTTGGAAGCAAGACTGGCTAGACTTTGTTTCATGTACTTGGACATGTTATCAGGAAGGATCAGTCCCTGGAGAAGGACATCATGTTTGGTAAAGTAGAGGGGGTCATTGAAAACGACGAAAATCCTCAGTGAAATGGATTGACACCGTAGCTACAGCAATGGGCTAAAATACAGCAAAAGATTGTGATGATGGCTCAGGACCAGGGAGTGTTTCCTTCTGTTGTACATACGGTTGCTATGAGTTGGAATGGACTCAATGGCACCTAATAACAACAACAACTTACTGTAATTTTCCAAATGGATCATATGAAAATGGTGATATTGTAACATTGCTGTTAGAAAAAAAAAATCACTTGATTTGGCAGCAGGCAAAATGTTAATTATCCTTCAATTAATACATAGGGGAAGCTCATTTTTTTTTCCTAATTATCAGCAACATAGAAGAAAGTTACTTCAGATCATTTTAGAACATTGTTTTAGGTCTCTCTAGGAACACAACAAAAATAAGGTAAACTTTCATGCTAGTTTTTTTACATATACTTTGATTACCCTAAACATAAATGGAAGCTAAGTAAAAAAAGTAGAAGCTTGTTTATTTCAAGCTAAGGGATAAGATGTTGTAATGAATATTGCAAAATTTCCTTCAAAGTCAAAGGAAAGATGACTCATACAGACACTAAAGTGTAAACAGAGTGCTGACATACACAACCTGGCTCATTGGTAGCCATTCGCTAAGAAATATCATTGCCAAGTAGAGCAATTTTTAGTTAATAATTTTCTGTTAGTAGAAGTAACTGCACATACATAGACATGTAAGAGAATGTTTTCATTCTTTATGTGCTCTTTCAATCTAGATGAGCTTTCAAGAGACCTGTGAGACTGTCTATATAAAGACAAGCATGTTTTAAACACTTAAAAAAATATATCACTTGAATGTTTCTAAATAGCAAATTCTCTGGCTCAAGGCACTAATGTCCCGATGATTTTATCCACTCTCTTTTGATAGCCAGTTGCCTACCAGGCAAGACTAGATTTTAATGGTTACATAGTTTTCTATTTCCATACTGCAACTGCTTTACTATATTACTAAGACAAGATGCAATTATCTTGCTGTAATTTTCACTTCTTCATATATCCTATTTCATTCAGAAATAGACTGCCAGGTCCTTCTTCCTAGTCTGTCTTAGTCTGGAAACTGTACTGAAACCCGTCTACCAAGGGTGACCCTGCTGGTATTTGAAACGCCGGTGGCATTTACATATCACAGCAATATGTAGGCCACCACAGTAAAACAAACTGACAGACTCAGAAAGTTGATAAAGTAGAGGGTCAGTGAAAAATAGGAAGACCCTCAACTTGATGGATTAATGCAGTGGTGGCAACAATGGGATCAAGCATCACAACAATTATAAGGACGGTACAGGGCCAGGCGGTGCTTCGTTTTGTTGTACATAGGGTCGATATGAGTCGGAATCGACTCAACGGCCCCTAACAACAACAATATATCCCAGAAGGTCTTTATCACCACCCTAGCAATGACTCGAGCATTTTCTTGGTAGAATGTAGAGGCAAAAGGGAGGAGTTAATATTAATATTGTGTTTAAGTGTTGTCCAGTCAATTCTGACTAATAGTGAACCCATGTACAACAGAACAAAACACTGACCAGTCCTGTTCCATCCTCACAATCATGTTTGAGTCCGTTGTTACAGCCACTGTTTCAATCCATTGTATCAGTCCATCTCACTGAGGGTCTTCCAATTTTTTTGCTGGCCCTCTGCTTTATCAAGCATGATGTCTTTCTCCAGGGACTGGTCCCTGCTGATAAGATGTCTAAATTATGTAAGACGAACTGTGGCGCTATTCAATTTTAAGGAGTATTCTGGCTGTACTTCTTCCAAGACAGATTTGTTCATTCTTCCGGCAGTCCCTGGTATATTCAATATTCTTAGCAAACACCATAATTCAAAGGCATGAATTCTTACTTGGTATTCCTTATTCCTTGCCCAGTTATTGCATGGATTTGAGGCAATTGAAAATACGATGGCTTGGTTTAGTTGCACCTTAGTCCTCTAAGGGACATCTTTGCTTTAAACACTTTAACGAGGTCTTTTGTAGCAGATTTGCCCAATGCAGTATGTCTTTTAGTTTCTTGGATGCTTCTTCCATTGACATTGATTGTGGATTCATGTGAAATGAAAGCCTTGACAACTTCAGTATTATCTCTGTTTATCATGATGTTGCTTATTGGTCTAATTGTGAGGATTTTTGTTTTCTTTATGCTGAAATGTAATACATACTGAAGACTGTAGTCTTTGATCTTCATCCGTTAAGTGCTTCAAGTCCCGTTTTCAGCAAGCAAAGTTGTGACGTCTGCATTTTGCAGGTTGTTAATGAGTCTTCCACCAACGCTGATGCTCTATTATTCTTCATATAGTCCAACTTCTTTTAGTATTTGCTCAGCATACATATTGAATAAGTATGGTGAAAGGATGCAATCCTGATGCATACATTTCCTAATTTTAAACCACTCAGTATACCAGTATTACCTTGTTCTGTACTGCCTCTTGGGCTATGTACAGGTTTCTTACGAGCACAACTGAGCGTTCTGGAATTCCCATTCTTCACAATGTTATTCATAATTTATTATGATCCACAATGTGGAAGGCTTTGCATAGTCACTGAAACACAGGTCAACATCTTTCTGGTATTCTCTGCTTTCCGCCAGGATCCATCTGACATCAGCTATGATATCCCTTATTCCATGTCCTCTTCTGAATCCAGCTTGAATTTCTGGCAGCTCTCCATAGATGTACTGCTGCAACAGTTTTTGAAATATCTTCAGCAAAATTTTACTTGCCTATGATGTTAATGCTGTTGTCTGGTAATTTGTGCATTCTGTTGTATCACCTTTCTTTGGAATGGGCACAGATATAGATCTCTTCCAGTAGATTGGTAGGGTAGCTGTCTTCCAAATTTCTTGACACAGACAAGTGAGCACTTCCAGCGTTACATTCGTATGTTGAAACATCTCTATTGGTATTACTCAATTCCTGAAGCCTTTTTTTTCTCTAATGCTTTGAGTGCAGCTTTTTCCTTTAACACCACTGGTTCTTGATCAGATTTGTACTTGATCCACAATCAATGCCAAAGGAAGAAGCAGTCAAGAAATTGAAATACATATTGAATATGGTTCTTGATCATATGCTACTCCCTGAAATGGTTGCAAGTTGACCAGTTCTTTTCGGTACAGTGCCTCTGTTTATTCTTTCCATCTTCTTTTGATATGTATTTCAATATTTTTCCCATAGAATCATTTAATATTGCAACTCGAGAATTGAATATGTTTATTCAGTTTTTTCAGCTTGAGAAATGTCAAGCATGTTCTTGGCTTTTCGTTTTCTAACTTCAGCCTTTGTATGTTTCATTTTAATATCATTATATTATAGAAATATATATGTCCAAAGAAACTTCTAATAATTCTTTCTTTCCTGAAGACTGACTGAAAATTTTAAGTTTAATGTTCAAGGCGAGAACATAATGTGCAGTCTTATTAAATCTTTTAACTTTTTTTTTGTTGCTCATGATCTAATGTAAAGTTTTAAATCAAATACAGTTTTAAACCATTAGTAACATTACTAATGGTTGGAAATAAAGCAGATGGCCATATTCATGGTTATCATATTATCCAAGCAATCTGTAAACCACTATTTTAATGAGAGCGAACTATTACTTTAATTTTGGTCAATGTCTGTGATTTTTCCATTAAAGTATAACCTGGCAATAAAAAGAACAATGGTGAATACTAGGGATGCTGGATCACTTTTTTTTTTTTTTTTTTAATTTTCTCACCCAACGTATTTAAAATGAAGCAAGGTGACTGTACTTTTGTTAATGCAACAGACTGACAATGGAATGTTCATTGTCCTCAAGCTTTTTCCAAGAACCCAATTACCTTTTACTGTATGTGTAATTGAATGGTACAACTTGTATTTAGAAGGAGGAAACAGAGACAAGTTAACATTGAATAAAGGATTCATCTAATGGATGCTAATACTCTCTGTTCCAGTCTTCAAGTGTTTATGAAATTATACGTTCAAGAAAAATTATCCACACCTCAGAGTAATAAGATCACTATTTTATGGAGATTCTAATAGAGAAATACAACTGAGAGAGAATTTCATTTGACCCCACAAACATTAAATTATTCATCATAATTAGTTTTCTTACTTCCTAGAGTGGACTAGACCTCCTTGTTAAATAATCTTTAATTTCTCTAGGCCATCACTACTCTTTAGCTTTCCATTCTTTAATCCCCACAACAAAATAGTAAAATTACTTCTATATATAAGTTTCTATTGAAATCTATACAAACTTCAATTCCAGTATGTCTACCAACTTATACTATCCTGTTGCTAGTTTCTGTCCAGTGAATTCCAACTCATGGTATGTGATATTAATGATATTGTTTGATAATTTCCACATTCTGTTGGATCACCTTTCTTTGGAATGGGCTCAAATAAATACTCAATTATTTAAAAAAATTAGAATAATGGGGCTATGTTGTTTTTTGAAACTAGTGTTAAGGCATATGTGTAAAGAAAGAAGTAAGCTGATTTTTTTTTTCAAAATATTAATTACAGTAAAGGAAAATTTAGTCTGAGATATTATATCTGAGGAGAGAAACACTTTTGATAAGAAAACTTTATTTTAAGCTTCTAAAATATTACTTGAGCCTCTCAATATGTTTGGAAATTATCTGTGTACCTGTGTATCTTCCAGTTGGTCGACCAGGTAGCTGTCTTCCAAATTTCTTGTCATAGATGACATGGTATGTACCTGTTTGTTGAAACATCACAATTGGTATTCCATTAATTCCTGGATCCTTGTTTTTTGTCAATGCCTTCAATGCATCGTGGACTTCTTCTAATATCATCAGTTGTTGATCGTATACTAACTTCTGAAATGGTTTAACATTGACCAATTCTTTTTGGTATACTGACTCTGTGTATTCCTTCCATCTTTTTGAAGCTTCCTGTGTTGTTGAATTTTTTGCCTGTTTGTTGTTGTTGTTAGGTGCCATTGAATCATATCCAACTTGTGATCATTATTATGCTTGAGCCCATTGTTGCAGCCACTGTGTTAATCCATCGTGGAGGGTCTTCCTCTTTTTCGCTGACCCTCTATTTACCAAACATGATGTCCTTCTCCAGAGACTGGTCCCTCCTGAAATCGTGTTCAAAGTATGTGAGACGAAGACTTGCCATCATTGCTTCTAATGAGCATGCTGTCTGTACTTCTTCCAAGACAGATTTGTTCATACTTCTGGCAGTTCATAGTATATTCAATATTCTTAGCTAACATCATAATTCAAAGACATTAATTCTTCTTCAATCTTCCTTATTCATTATCCAGCTTTTACATGCATATGATGTGATTTGGTCCATAGAATCCTTCAATACTGCAACTCAAGCTGAATTTTTTCTTCAGTTCTTTCAGCTTGAGAAATGATAAGCGTGTTCTTCCCTTTTGGTTTTCTAACTCTAGGTCTTTGCACGTTTCATTATATTACTTTACTTTGTCTTTTCAACCCATCCTTTGAAATCTTCTGTTCAGCTCTTTTACATCTTCATTTTTTCCATTCACTTTAGCTACTCTATGTTCAAAGAGTAAGTTTCAGAATCTCTTCTGACATCTATTTTTGTCTTTTCTTTCTTTCATGTGTTTTTAATGACCTTTGCTTTCTTCATGTATGATGCCCTTGATGTCTTCCCACAATTCATCTGGTCTTTGGTCGTTAGTGTTCAATGCTTCCAATATATTCTTGAGATGGTTTCTAATTTTAGGTGGGATATACTCAAGATCATGCTTTAGCTTTTGTGGACTTGTTTTAATTTTATTCAGCTTCAACTTCAACTTAAAAAAAAAAATGCTATAGACTCAATTCTGACTCATAGCAACCTTACATCTGAGCAATCGTTGGTCTGTTCCACAGTGGGCCCCTGACTTTGTTCAGATTGATGATATGGAGATTCTCTGTCATCTCTTCCTCAGATGTAGTCGATTTGATTCTTGTCTATTCAATCTGGAGAGGCCAGGAGTACAGTCATTCTTTATGTAGTTGAAAAAAGATATTTTTGATGAATAAGTCATTGGTCTTGCAAAATTATATCATGTGATCTTCAGAGTTGTTTCTGTTATCAAGGTAATATTTTTCACCTACCGATTCCTCTTTTTTCTTTTAACTTTTGTATCTCAATCACCCGTAATTATTAAAGCATCTTGATTACATGTTTGATCAATTTCAGACTGAAGAAGTTGGTAAAAATCTTCAGTTTCTTTACCTTTGACATTAGTGGTTGGTGAGGAAATTTTGATAATTTTCCTATTAACCAGTCTTACTCTTAGGGTATGGATATTATTCTATCACTGACAGCATTATACTTCATGATACATCTTGAAATGTTCTTTTTGATGGTGAATGTGATGCTATTTCTCTTCAACTATCATTCCTGACAAAGTAGACCATATGAGTGTCTGATTCAAAATGGCCAACACCAGTTTATTTCAGCTTACTAATGCCTAGCATATCAATCTTTATGCATTCAATTTCATTTTTGATGACTTCCAATTTTCCTAGATTCATATTTCGTACATTCCACATTTTGATTATTAATGTATGTTTGTAGTTGTTTCTTCTCATTTTGAGTAGTGTCACCTTAGCAAATTAAGGTCCTGAAAGCTTTAGTCCTTCCCTGCCATTAAAGTCAACTCTACTTTGAAGAGGGAGCACTTCTTCATTCATATTTTGGGTGACTTCCAACCTGAGGGACTCATCTTCCTGCACTATATCACACAATGTTACACTACTATTCATAAAGTTTTCACTGGCCAATTTTTTCAGAAGGAGACTGCCATATCCTTCTTTTTAGTCTTAGTCTGGAAGCTCTGCTGAAACCTGTCCACTATGGGTGATCCTGCTGGTATTTGAAGTATCAGTGTCATAGTTTCTACACCACAACAACACATAGGCCACCACAGCAGGACAAACTGACAGTTGAGTAATAATAATACATCCAGGCAAATGCATACCTTATATTTCCCATTCTGAACATTTTTAAAGTGAATATCTATTACTTGCTTTTAGAAATAATGATCACACTTATATCTTCTATTCTATGACTATTCAAAATTTTAGAGTTATAGTTAATTAATGTGGTAATAGTATTACAAGAAACATCAGACTTTTAATTAGTCATTCAAAATTATTGATATTTAAAGAGAAATTTTATTGACTATGAGAAAAATATATGGTTCAGTTGTTACTTAGAAATAAAAAAAAATACTTATTTCCCTCTCCCAAAAGAAAAAAAATGCACACACACACAAATATCCTGTATATAATTAATAAATTTATCAGTTTATATATTCACTATTAAAACATAACAATTTATAAAAGTTGGTATTTAAATGCCTTTAAACAAAATCTGTTATTATATTTACTTATTTTTGCTAGGAAATTTTGATGTGGCCTGCAAAGTAGAATCCTTTGTGGCAGCCCCTTTGTAGAACTGGATTTTTTTGAGGTCACCACTGTTATATAATACAGGTCTCTACTGTATTACTGTCTACCATGCACAACAATCTTTGAAACAAATTCCTCAGCTTGACAAACCATGGGTTTAAAAATACATTTTATTAGGGAAACAGGAAGGTATGTAGAAATAGGAACTGAAAAAGAAAAGGAGGCACAGGTTTCCCTTCTCTCAATATTCTACAGAGAGATGTGCTACTGGGCCAGTCAGTTCAGTCTGCATTTCAGACTTGGTCACTCTCTCTTTTTATAGTCACTCTCTTTTTTTATAGTCCAAACCTGAAAGCAGTCTTGTCCCTTTGGTATAACCACACTGTCTGGTGCCAAGAAGTTTACATTGCATGGGGGAAAGGTGGTAACGGCTTATAGGAATTATGTGGGACAGCCTGTTTCTCAACACTAAATATCTTGGTTTCCATGAGATTTTATAGACATTCTTGTCAGGGAATATAGCCACGATTCCCATAGGAGAAGCAATAGATAACATTTACAAAACAAGGAACAGCAAACTTCTGTTCAGAAATATGAACAATAAATTGTTGATGTTGTTAGGTGCCATCAAGTCAGTTCTGAACCATAGTGACCCTATGGACCACAGAACAAAACACTGCCTGGTCGTGCTCCATACTCACAATCGTTATGCTTGAGCCCATTGTTACAGCCACTGTGTCAGTCCATCTCAGTGAAGGTCTTCCTCTTTTTCACTGACCCTGTACTTTACCAAGCATGATGTCCTTCTCCAGGGACTGATCCCTCCTGACAACACGTCCAAAGTATGTAAGATGTAGTCTTGCCAACCTTGCTTATAAGGAGCATTCTGCTTGTACTTCTTCCAAGACAGACTTGTTTGTTCTTTTAGCAATCCATGGTATATTCAATATTCTTCGCCTACACCACAATTCAAAGACGTCAATTCTTCTTTGGTGTTCCTTAGTCACTGTCCAGCTTCTGCACGTATATGATGCTGTTGAAATACTATGGCTTGGGTCAGGTGCATCTTAGTCTTCAAGGTGACATCTTTGCTTTTCAACACTTTAAAGTGGTCTTTTGCAGCAGATTTTCCCAATACAATGCACGTTTTGATTTCTTGGCTACTGCTTCCATGGTGTTGATTGTGGATCCAAGTAAAATGAAACCCTAGACAACTTTGATCTTTTCTCCTTTTACCCATTCATCATGATGTTGTTTATTGTTCCAGTTGTGAGAATTTTCGTTTTCTTTATGCTAAGGTGCAATCCATACTGAAGGCTGTAGTTTTGATCTTCATCAGTAAGTGCTTCAAGTCCTCTTCACTTTCAGCAAGCAAGGTTGTGCCATCTGCATAGCGCAGGTTTTTTATGAGTTTTCCTCCAATCCTGATGCCCCTTTCTTCTTCATATAGTCCAGCTTCTCAGATTTTTTGCTCAGCATACAGATTGAATAGGTATGGTGAAAGTATACAATCCTGACACACACCTTTCTTGACTTTAAACCACACAGTATCCCCTTGTTCTGTTTGAACGACTGCCTCTTGATCTATGTACAGGTTCCTCATGAACACAATTAAGTGTTCTTGAATTACCATTCTTCACAATGGTATCAATAATTTGTTATGATCCACACAGTCGAATGCTTTTGCATAGTCAATAAAGCACAGGTAAACATCTATCTGGTATTCTCAGCTTTCAGCCACCATCCATCTGACATCAGCAATGATATCCCTGGTTCCACTTCCTCTTCTGAATCCGGCCTGAATTTCTGGCAGTTCCCTGTTGATATACCGATGCAGCATCTTTTGAATGATCATCAGCAAAATTTTACTTGTGTGTGGTATTAATGATATCGTAACTATAATTTCCACATTCGGTTGGATCATCTTTCTTGGGAATAGGCATAAATATGGATCTCTTCCAGTTGGTTGGCCTGTTAGTTGTCTTCCAAATTTCTTGGCATAGATGTGTGAGCACTTCCAGTGCTGCATCTGGTTCTTGAAACATCTCAATTGTTATTCTGTCAATTCTTTGTTCAAGTGCAGCTTGAACTTCTTCCTTCAGTACCACAGTTCCTGATCAAATGCTACCTCTTGAAGTGGTTGAATGTCAATTGTTTTTGGTACAATGACTCTGCATATTCCTTCCATTTCTTTTGATGCTTCTTGCATCATCTATTTTCCCCACAGAATCCTTCACTATTGCAACTTGAGGCTTGAATTTTTTCTTCAGTTCTTTCAGCTTGAGGAATGGTGAGCGTGTTCTTCCCCTTTGACTTTCTATCTCCAGATCTTTGCACATGCCATTATAAAACTTTACTTCATTTTCTAGAGACACCTTTTGAAATCTTCTGTTCAGTTCTTTTAATTCATCATTTCTTCCTTTTGATTTAGCTGCACGACGTTCAAGAGCAAGTTTCAGAGTCTGTTCTGACATCCATTTTGGTCTTTTCTTTCTTTCCTGTCTTTTTAATGACCTCTTGCTTTCTTTGTGTATTATGTCCTTGATGTCATTCCCCAATTCGTCTGGTCTTTGGTCATTTGTGTTCAACGTGTCAACTGTATTCTTGAGATGGTCTCTAAATTCAGGTGGGATATACTCAAAGTCATACCTTGGCAATAGGCCCCTGGCCTTGTTCTGATTGATGATATTGAGCTGTTCCATCGTCTCTTTCCATAGAGGTAGTCGATTTGATTCCTGTCTATTCTGTCTGGCGAGGTCCAAGTGTATAGCTGCTGTTTATGCAGATGAAAAAATGTATTTGCAATGAAGAAGTCGTTGGTCTTGCAAAATTCTATCACGGGATCTCTGGCATCGTTTCTATCACCAAGGCCATATTTTCCAACTACTGATCCTTCTTCCTCATTTCCAACTTTCCCTTTTCAATCAACAGTAATTATCAATGCATCCTGACTGCGTGTTTGATCAGTATCAGACTGCGTGAAGCTGGTAAAAATCTTCAATTTCTTCATATTTGGCCTTAGTGGTTGGTGTGTAAATCTGAATAATAGTTGTATTCTTCCTTGTAAGCATATGGATATCACCCTATCACCAACAGTGTTGTACTTCAGGATAGATCTTGAAATGTTCTTTTTGATGATGAAAACATCATTCCTCTTCAAGCTGTCATTCCAGGCATAGTAGACCATAAGATTGTCAGATTCAAAATGGCCAATACCAGTCCATTTCAGCTCACTAATACCTAGAATATCAATGTTTATGCTTTCCATTTCATTTTTGAAGATTTCCAATTTTCCTAGATTCATACTTTGTGCATTCCATGGTCTTTTTTTTTTCTAATGTTAAATAGCAGAGCTTTATCCAGGGTGGCCCCAGAATCAACAGCCTCACTATCACTAGACAACTTGTTAAAAATGCAAATTTTCAGAACCTAGCCTAGACCTAATGATTCAGAAATTCCATCAGCAGTCTGTGTTTAATGAGCTCTCAGGGTGATTCCCATGCATAACAAAGTTTGAAAATCTCTGTTATTAACATGAAGTTTTACATACCTAGTAAAACCAAATCAAATCAAACCTATTGCCATTGAGTTGATTCAGACTCATAGTGATCCTATGGGACAGAATAGAACTTCCCCATAGGGTTTCCAAGGTTGTAATCTTTACAGAAGCAGACTGCCATATTGTTCTCCTGTGGAACAGCTTGTGAACTCAAACTGCCAACATTTTGGTTAGCAGCTGAGCACTTAACCACTGCTCCATAATTGCTAGTACCAGTAATATTTTCTAATGGGTTAAAATATTTTTTAATATTACATCTCTAATTTAAAAATGATGAGTAAAACAGCTTAACAGAGATTTCAAATGGCAGCTTGAGAAGACAAAATAAAATATTATAATGAAATGTGCAAAGATCTGGAGTCAGAAATCCAAACTGGAAGAACATGCATATCATTTCTCAAGCTGAAAGAACTGAAGAAAAAATTCAAGCCTTGAGTCGAAATTTTGAAGGATAATACTCGAAAAATATTGAATGATGCAGGAAACATCAAAAGCAGATGGAAGGAATACACAGAGTCACTGTCACAAAAAGCACTGGTTAGTCTTCAAACATTTGAGGAGGTATCATATGATCAACAACTGATAGTATTGAAGGAAGAAGTCCAAGCTGCACTGAAGGCCTTGGTGAAAAAGAAGACTCCAGGAATTGACAGAATACCAAAAGAGATGTATCAACAAACTAATGCAGAGCTAGAGGTGCTCATTCATCTATTTTAAGAAATTTGGAAGACTAAGTAGGAGGCGTGGCCAAGATGGCAGAGTAGTCAGAGGGCTTCCTATATCCCTCTTACAAAAAAGACCTGGAAAAACAAGTGATTTGATTGTATATGAATATCTAGGAGCCCTGAACAAGGCAAAGTTGAGGAATCAGACTGAGTAGCAGAGGGAGAGGGAGACGGTTCAGAAGAAGTGAGAAGTGCCAGACCAGGCTCGGTTGGAGTCGCAGCTCTTTAGCCCCATCTGGTAGGAGGTGAGCAGGGAAGCAGGCATACAGCTCTGCGCACATGCTTGGGAAGCAGTTTCCACATCAAGACAGATCCGACAGCAGAGATTCTGCTTGGAAACTCAGAACCAGTGAAAAGCAGCTCCCAAGTGGCTAAAGATAAGTACATGTGTGTGGCCTTTAACAGGGATTTTTTTTTTTTTTTTTTAAAGCCTGTTTGGGAAAAACCTCTCTCCCTTTTACATCCTCCCTCCCCGCTCTGCACTAGTCAGGCCTTCCAAAGTGTCTGAGTCTCCTGGGCGGGAAGTAGATCCCATAAGGCACCCTGACCCATTCTCCTGGCCTTGGAGCAGGAACAAATAAGCTACTGGCTCCCCTAAGCCAGGAACTCAGGGTCCTCACAGCTCCTTTGTTAGGCACAGGCGTAACGGGTCTGCAGACTTTGAGTGCCTTCTACCACTGAATAGACTTGAGTGGACCCATCTCAACAGCATAAGCCGTTACTACCTCAGTACAACAGGGTAAACACCTGAAGTCTAACTTCAACTGTTTCAGCTGTGAAGTGGCAAATTTGTGACCCTTGACACAGCCCTGCCCTTTAAGCAGGCACCTCTGCCAGTCCACACCAGGGGCTTCAGGACTGGTGGCTCCACCTATGCCACCTACTCACCTGCTACAGGGGCCCAAGAATAAGTGGTGCCCCTGAGTCTTTACAGCCAACAAAGTAGGGTGCTCATAGTCAGGCTGCAAAACTCACCTACCTACTTGCTCTAGGGAATAGGGACATGGTTCCTTTCACACACTCGGAGGCAGCCATC
Source organism: Dugong dugon (assembly GCA_030035585.1). Lineage (NCBI taxonomy): Eukaryota > Metazoa > Chordata > Mammalia > Sirenia > Dugongidae > Dugong > Dugong dugon. The sequence goes on along the minus strand of CM057460.1, from coordinate 32,740,030 downwards.
AGCCCCTGCCTTGCTGAGTGTGTGACACCCTACTGCAGCAAGACATCAGCACCTACACCAATCACCCATGCCTCTCTAAAACTGTAGGTGAGAGCCTGCACCACACAGTTGGTGACCGACTGCCTGGACACCTGAGCTGAACCCATACAAGAAAATTTAATGGACTCCTATATGCACATAGTTACAAAACAAACTACCTGGTGACGGGACATTAGAGCTTCAAATGTGACAATAATCAAACTAGTGCACACGAGCAGCCTATTTGGGTATGTTAAAACAAAACAAAACAAGAATCTAGAACACACTAAACAAATATAAAATAAAATTATAATAACTTATTGATGGCTTGGAAACAACAGTCAATATCAAATCACATAAAGAGGCAGTCCATGATGGCTTCAGCAAGCTCCCATAATAAAGAATAAATTCTCTGGAGGAAGAGAATTTCTTGGAATTACCAGAAGAAGAATACAAAAGATTAATATACAGAACTCTTCTAGAAATTAGAAAGGAAATTCCCCATAATGCAAAAATAACCAAAAAACACATAGATAAAGTAGTAGCGGAACTTAAAAAAGTTATTCAAGAACATAATGACAAATTTAATAGACTGCAAGAAGCCATAGAGAGACAGCAATCAGAAATCCAGAAGATTAACAATAAAATTTCAGAATTAGACAACTCAAGAGAAAGTCATAGGAGCAGAAATGAGGCAATAGAAGTTAGAATTAGTGACACTGAAGACAAAGCACTTGATGCCAACTTATTTGAGGAAAAATCAGATAAAAGAATTAAAAAGAATGAAGAAACTCTAAGAGTTAAGTGGGACTCTATCAAGAGAAACAACCTATAAGTGATTGGACTACTAGAACGGGGGTGAGGGGGATAACAGAAAATACAGAGAAAATTGTTGAAGACTTGTTGGCAGAAAACTTCTCTGATATCACAAAAGATGAGAAGATATCTATCCAAGATGCTCATTGAACCCCATAAGGTAGATCCCAAAAGAAAGTCATAAAGACATATTATAATCAAATTCACCAAAACCAAAGATAAAGAGAGAATTTTAAGAGCAGCTAGGGATTAAAGAAAAGTCATCTACAAAGAGGAGTCAATTAGAATAAGCTCTGACTACTCAGCAGAAACCACGCAGGCTAGAAGGCAACGGGAAGACATATTTAAAGCCTTGAAGGAAAACAACCGCCAGCCAAGAATTATACATCCAGCAAAACTGTCTCTCAAATATGATGGTGAAATTAGGGCATTTCCAGATAAACAAAAGTTTAGGGAATTTTCAAAAGCCAAACCAAAATTACAAGAAATACTAAAGGAAGTCCTTGGTTAGATGATCAATAACATCAGATAACAAGGCAAGACAAGAACACAGGACAGAGCAACTTGTTATTGACTCAGATAGGGAAGTCAAAAGTACATCAAACCTAAAACATTGAAAATAGGGAAACAGAAATATCAATATGTAAAAAAGGACAACATTAAAACAAGAAAGATGGACTTAAAAATGCAGACGTAGATTTTTCATATGGAGGGGAAGTCAAGGTGATATAAAGAAATAAAAGACTGGTATAAACCTAGAAAAATAAGGGTAAATATGAAGGTAACCACAAAGGAAAATAACAATGCTGCAAAACAAAATAAAAAAACTAGAAAAATAAAAAGACTCAACAAACACAAAATCAATAAGAAGGAAAAAGAAGAAAACAAAGAAAAACGACTCAGCACGTAAAATTAAGGAGAATAAAGAAACTGTGAACAACACACAAAAAGAGATATCAGGATGACAGCACTAAACTCATACCTATCAATAATTACTCTGAATGTAAACGTACTTAATGTACCAATAAAGAAACAGAGAGCGGCAGATTGGATAAAAAAGCCTGATCCATCTATATGCTGCCTTCAAGAGATGCACCTTAGACTTAAAGACACAAACAGGCTAAAACTCAAAGGATGGAAAAAAATATATCAAGCTAAGAAGACTCAAAAAAGAGTAAGATTGCCAATATTAAGCTCTGACAAAATAGACTTTAAAGTAAAATCCACCACAAAGGATAAGGAAGGACACTATATAATGATTAAAGTGTCAATACACCAGGAAGACATAACTATAATAAATATTTACACACCCAATGACAGGGCTCCAAAATGCATAAAACAAACTCTAACAGCTCTAAAGAGAGAGATATACAGCTCCACAATAGTAGTAGGAGACTTCAACACACAACTTTAGATGGACAGAACATCCAGAAAAAAGCTCAACAAAGACACGGAAGAGCTAAATGCTACAATCAACCAACTTGATCTCATAGACATATAACAAACACTGCACCCAACACCAGCCAAGTACACTTTCTTTTCCAACACACATAGAACACTCTCCAGAAGAGAGCACATATTAGGCTGTAAAGCAAGCTTTAACAAAATCAAAAACATCGAAATACTACAAAGCATCTTTTATGACCATAAAGCCATAAAAGTGGAAATCAACAACACAAAAAGCAAGGAAAAAATCAAACACATGGAAACTGAACAACACCTGCCTCAGAAACTATTGGCTTATAGAAGATATTAAGATGGAATAAAGACATTCATAGAATCAAATGAGAATGAAAACATATCCTACCAGAACCTTTGGGACACAGAAAAATCAATGCTCAGAGGTCAGTTTATAGCAATAAATGCACACATCCAAAAAGAAGAAAGGGCCATAATCAAAACATTGATCCTACCACTAGAACAAGTAGAAAGAGAGCAGCAAAAGAAGCCCTCAAGTGCCAGAAGGAAGGAAATAATAAGAATTAGAGCAGAATTAAATGGAACAGAGAAAAGAAAAACAATTGAAAGAGTTAACAAGTCAAAAAGCTGAATCTTTGAAAAGATCAACAAAATCGATAAATCATTGGCCAAGCAGACCAAACAAAAACAGGAGAGGAAGCAGATAACCTGTATAAGAAATGAGATGGGTGATATCACAACAGACCCAACTGAAATTAAAAGAATCATGACAGAATCCTATGAAAAATTTTACTCTAACAAATTTGAAAACCTAGAGGAAATGGACAAATTTCTAGAAACTCGCTACCTACCTAAGTTAACATAAACAGAGGTAGAACAAATAAATAAACACATAACAAAAGAAGAGATTGAAAAGGTAATTAAAAAACTACCAACAAAAAAAGCCCTGGCCTGGATGGCTTCACTGGATAAGTCCACCAAACTTTCAGAGAAGAGATAACACCACTACTACTAAAGATATTTCAGAGCATAGAAAAGGATGGAATACTCCTAAACTCATTCTATGAAGCCAGCATAACTCTGATACCAAAACCAGGTAAAGACACCACAAAAAAAGAAAATTACAGACCAAGATCCTTCATGAACATTGATGCCAATTCCTCAACAAAATTCTAGCCAATAGAATTCAGCAACATATCAAAAAAATAACTCACCATGATCAAGTGGGATTTATACCAGGTATGCAAGGATGGTTCAACATTAAAAAAACAATCAATGTACTCCATCACATAAATAAAACAAAAGACAAGAACCACATGATCTTATCAATAGATGCAGGAAAGGCATTCTAGAAAGTCCAACACCCATTCATGATAAAAACTCTCAACAAAATAGGAATAGAAGGGAAATTCCTCAGTATAATTAAGGGCATTTATACAAAGCCAACAGCCAACATCATCCTAAATGCAAAGACTTTGAAAGAATTCCCCTTGAGAACGAGAACCAGAAAAGGATCCCCTTTATCACCGCTCTTATTCAATACTGTGCTGGAGGTCCTAGCCAGAGAAATTAGGCTAGAAAAAGAAACAAAGTCATCCAGATTGGTAGGGAAGAAGTCAAAGTATCTCTATTTGCAGATGATATGATCTTATACACAGAAAACCCTATAGAATCCACAAGAAAACTACTGGAACTAATAGAAGATTTCAGTAAAGTTTCAGGATACGAGATAAACATACAAAAATCAGTTGGATTCCTTTATACCAACAAAGAGAACCTAAAAGAGGAAATTAGCAAATCAATACCATTTACAATAGCCCCCAAGGAGATATAATACTTAGGAATAAATCTAACTAGAGACGTAAAAGATCTATACAGAGAAAACTATAAGACACTATTGCAAGAAATTAAAAGAGACCTGCATAAGTGCAAAAACATACCTTGCTCATGAATAGGTAGACTCAACATAGCAAAAATTTCAATTCTACCCAAAGCAATCTACAGATTCAATGCAATCCCAGTCCTAATTCCAGCGACATGGAGAAACAAATCACCAACTTCATATGGAAAGGGAAGAGGTCCCAGATAAATAAAGCACTACTCAAGAAGAAGAACAAAGTGGGAGGCCTTACACTACCTGATTTTGGGACCTATTATACTGCCACGGTAGTCAGGACAGCCTGGTACTGGTACAACAACAGATACATAGACCAATGGAACAGAGTTGAGAATCCAGATATAAGATCATCCACTTATAAGCAGCTAATATTTGACAAAGGCCCAAAGTCCATTAATAGGGGGAAAGACAGTCTCTAACAAATCGTGCTGGCATAATTGGATATCCATCAGCAAAAAACTGAAACAAGACCCATACCTCACACCATACACAAAAACTAACTCAAAATGCATCAAAGACTTAAACATAAAATTGAAAATGGTAAAGATCATGGAAGAAAAAATAGGGACAATGCTAGGAGCCCTAATACATGGCATAAACCTAATAGGAACCATAAGTAACAGTGCACAAGCACCAGAAGAGAGACTAGATAAATGGGAGCTCCTAAAAATCAAACACTTATGCTCATCAAAAGACTTCACCAAAAGAGTCAAAAGACAACCTACAGACTGGAAAAAAAATTTTGGCTATCACAAATCTGATCAGCGTCTAATCTCTAAAATCTATAAGATACTGCAAATCCTCAACAACAAAAAGACAAATAACCCAATTAAAAAATGGGCAAAGGATATGAACAGGAACTTCACCGAAGAACATATCAGGTGGCAAACAGACACATGAAGAAATGCTCATGATCATCAGCCATTAGACAAATGCAGATCAAAACTACAATGAGGTATCATCTCACCCTAACAAGGCTAGCCTTAATCCAAAAAACACAAAAGGATAAATGCTGGAGATGTTGTGGAGAGACTGGAACACTCATACACTGTTGGAGGGAATGCAAAATGGTGCAACTGCTTTGGAAATCAATTTGGCGCTTCCTTAAAAAGCTAGAAATAGAAGTACCATACGATCCAGCTATCCTGCTCCTTGGAATATATCCTAGAGAAATAAGAGCTGTCACATAAATAGATATATGCACACCCATGTTCATTGCAGCACTGTTCACAATAGCAAAAAGAGGGAAACAACCTAGGTGCCCATCAATGGACGAATGGATAAACAAATTGTGGTATATCCACACAATGGAATACTATGCAAACATAAAGAACAATGATGACACTGTGAAACATTGTAATAACATGGAGGAAGCTGGAACTTATTATGCTGAGTGAATTTAGTCAGTCACAGAAGGACAAATACAGTATAAGATCACTATTATAAGAACTCAGGAAAAGGTTTAAACACAGAAGAAAACATTCTTTGATGGTTATGAGTGTGGGGAGGGAGGGTCAGGGTTATTTACTAATTAGATAGTAGATAAGAATCATCTTAGGCGAAGGGAAGGACAGCACACACGGCAGGTGAAGTCAGCACAACTGGACTAAAGAAAGCTAATAAGTTTCCTGAATACAATCAAATACTTTGAGAGACAGAGTAGCAGGGTTAGGGGTCTGGGGACCATGCTTTCAGGGAACATCGAGGTCAATTGGCATAACAAAGCTTATTAAGAAAATGTTCTGCATCCTACTTTGGTGAGTGGCATCTGAGGTCTTAAAAGCTTGCAAGCGGCCATCTAAGATGCATCAATCGGTCCCAACCACTTGGAGTAAAGTAAAATTAAGAACCCCAAAGACACAAGGCAAGTAGTAGCCCAAGAGACAGAAAAGGCCACATAAACCAAAGACTTCATTAGCCTGAGAATAGAAGAACTAGATGGTGCCTGGCTACCACCAATGACTGCCCTGTCAGGGAACACAACAGAGAGTCCCAGATGGAGCAGGGGAAAGGCGGGCTGCAGAACTCAAATTCTAGTAAGAAGACCAGACTTAGTGGTCTGACTGAGACTGAAGGTACCTCGGAAATCATGGTCCCTGGATTCTCTACCAGCCCAGAACTAAAACAATTTCTGAGGCTAACTCTTATAAGACAGGGATTGGACTGGACTGTGGGACATAAAGTGATACTCATGAGGAGTGTGCCTCTTAGCTCAAGTAGATACAAGAGACCAAAGGAGCAGCTTCTGTCCAGAGGTGAGATGGGAAGGCAGAGAGGGTTAGGAGCTGGTTGAATGGACATGGGGAATCGGGCAGAAAGGAGGAGTGTGCTGTCACAGAATGGGGTGAGCAATTAGGGTCACATAACAATGAATGTATAAAATTTTGTATGGGAGACTAACTTGAAATGTAAACTTCATTTAAACTACAACAATTTAAAAAAAAAAAAAGAAATTTGGAAGACAGCTAACTGGCCAACCAACTAGAAGATATTCATATTTGTGCCCATTTCAAACAAAGATGATGCAATAGAATGTAACAGTAATCAAATAATATTATTAATATGACACTCAATAAAAATTTTACAGAAGATCATTGAAACACAATTGCAACACTACATTGACAGGGAACTGGTAGAAATTCAATCTGGAGTCAAAAGAGGATGTGCAGTGAGGGAAATCATTGCTGATGTCAGACGGATCTTGGCTGAAAACAGAATAAGAGAAAGATGTTTGTGTTTTAGTGACTATGCAAAGGCATTCAACTATGTGGATCATAACAAATTATGGATAACATTGTAAAGAAAGGGAATTCCAGAGCACTTAACTGTGTTCATGAGGAACCTGAACAGAGAACAAGAAGCAGTTGTTTGAAAAGAATAAGGGGATTCCGCATGGTTTAAAATCAAGAAAGATGTGTATCAGGGTTGTATTCTCTCATCAGACTTATTCAATCTCTATGCTGAGCAAATAATCCGAGAAGTTGGACTAGATGAAGGAGAATGTGGTATCAGGATTGGTGGAAGATTCATTAACAACTTGCGATATGCAGATGACACGATCTTGTTTGCTGAAAGGGAAGAGGACTTGAGGCACTTACTGATGAAGATCAAAACCTACAGCTTTCAGTATGCATTATACTTTAACATAAAGAAAACAAAAATCCTCACAACTGGTCCAATAGCAGCATCATGCTAAATGGAGAAAAGATTGAAGTTGTCAAGGATTTCATTTTACTTGGATTCACAATCAACACTCTTGGAAACAGCAGTCAGGAAATTAAATGACATACTGCATTGGGCAATTTGCCGCAAAAGACTTCTTTAAATTGTTAAAAAACGAAGATGTCACTTTGAGGACTAAGGTGCAACTAAATCAAGCCATGGTATTTTCAGTTGCCTCATATCCATGCGATACTTGGGCAAGGAATAAGGAAGACCTAAGAAGGATTAACACCCTTGAATTATGAAGTTTTCAAAAAATGTTGACTATACCATGGACTAGCAGAAGAATGAACCAGTCTATCTCAGAAGAAATACAGCCAGGGTGTTCCTTGGAAGCGAGGATGGTGAGACTTCATCTCACGTACCTTGGACATGTTGTCAGGAGGGACCAGTCCCTGGAGAAGGACATCATGCATGGTAAGTAGAGTGTCAGAGAAAAAGAGCAAGACCCTTGATGAGATGGATTGACACAGTGGCTGTAACAATGGGTTCAAACATCACAATGGTTATGAGGATTGTGCAGGACTGAGCCGTGTTTTGTTCTGTTGTACAGGAGCTCGCAGTAAGTCTGAACTGACTTAATGACACCTAACAACAAGGAACAACAATTTACAACTCAAATATGCTAGCAGGTAACTTTTTTTTTTTTTTTTAACAAAGGTTGTTATAACAATGTTAACTGTGGATAGATTAAAATGAGAAGTTCATTGAGTTCTGCGACACTTAAAAGAAGAAATGCTAAGGACTTAATATAAGCAGTAGAAATAGAGAGGAAATAATGGATTTAGATTACATTAGAAATTATAACACCCATATTGGATGTTGTAATTCAGAGGAAGTCAAGACACAAAATGGTAAACATAATTATCAACTTACCATCCAGTTACTATCAGCTTAATCAGTTGCATTTGAAAACTTCAATGCTATCAGTTATTTAATATTTTAAAATTTATTTCCAAGTTAGAGTGCTTATTAAATGTAGTGCATTTTAATCTGTGCCTGTACAATGCCTTTGGCTACTTGAATCAACACTGAATAAAGAAAAGTTCTTTAAATCATTAGACTTTTTAAAATACGTTTAATAAAGTTTTACCCCTTAAAAATTATCTTTCTGTTCTAGAGTGAGGACTCAGCTATACTTTAACAAATTTTGTTGGATTATATTTGAGCTACTAACTACTAATACTAAATTTTCTCACTAGAACTTCTAACAATGTATATTTTGTTGTTATTTTGGTTTGGTTTTTGTATAGTGACTTTATTTTGCAGAAACTGCTTTGGGCTGATTGTCTTTGGCTAGTTTGTTAGGAGTAAATATAAACAGTTGTAGGCTTAACAATACCACAGATAACTACAAACCAAACAACCAAACCCACTGCCATGGAGTTGATTCCGCCTCATAGTGACCCTGTAGGACTGAATAGAACTGTGCCACCAGGGCTCCAAACTAGTCATGCTCAAAATAGACACATACTAGTGGCCAGTGGAAATGTCTATTTTGTCTAAAATGTGTTGTCCTTAACCATAAATGTATTCTGTCCTTAACAACTCAATTATAACTATGATAACTGCTGCAAAATGGACCTGAAAATTATCCCAAAGCAACAAGGAAGATAATTAGAACTGTGATTTTTATCTCAATAAAGTAAGACGAGGGGAGTTTATAAATTTTGCTGTGCCAGAGTCACCTATATGCTATATTAAAAAAGACAATTAAGTTTCCTGGACCCTAACAAATAATATTTTATTATTAGTTAATAATGGTGAATGGAACTACACAGTGCATTGGGCAAGTCTGCTGCAAAAGATCTCTTTAAAGTATTAAAAAGTAAAGATATCACTTTAAGGACTAAGGTGCACCTGACCCAAGCCATGGTGCTTTAAATCACCTCATATGCATGTGAAAGCTGGACAATGAATAAGGAAGACTGAAGAATTGATGTTCAGGAAGAATATTGAATATACCATGGACTGCCAGAAGAACAAACAAATCAGTCTTGGAAGAAGTACAACCAAGAATGTTCCTTAGAAGCCAGGATGGCGAGACTCTGTCTCACATTCTTTGGAGATGTTATCAGGAGGGATTGGCACCTGGAGAAGGACATCATGCTTGGTAAAGCAGAGGGTCATCAAAAAAGAGGAAGATTCTCAAGGAGATGTTTGACACAGTGGCTACAACAATGGACTGAAGCATAACAAGGATAGTGAGGATGATTCAGGACGAGGGAGTGTTTTCTTCTGTTGTACATGGGGTCACTAAAAATCAGAAACAACTCAATGGCACCTAACAGCAATAACAACAATGGTGAATTAGGTTAACTCTATCTGCTGTCCTAATAAATTCATCTGTACCATAAAAACACAATTTGGGACTAAACAAATATTACAAGACTGTAGTTATTTTTTTATTTGTAAATAGCAGAACATGTCTCCCTCTTCATATTTTACTTATGTTAATAATATTAATAAGGTTTTATTTATTTTCCTTGACCCAGGTGGCTACCATTTTGTACCTAGCAAATCAAATAATCCTTGGTTGCCACCTCAAAAATCAGTGCATCTTTTAAGAAAAGAACCTTGATTTCCATGGAATAATCTCATAATAATATTATCTCATTATGAGATTATGAGGAGGACTTGTGCCAAAGCATCATATTAATTGTCAGGAATGGCTGAGGTTGTGGCAATTCTTTCATACAGCAGGGATCTTGAGGAGGAGGAAAACCAGAGTGTGTGAGCAATTGGTTCATAGTGTATAACTGAGCCTAGAAAGAACTGGGCCCTCAGCCTGTTCAACATTCTTGCTGTCTGAGAGACTGCTGTGATGTCACCATTATTCTTAGACTAGAGGCAGTAGATGAACCAGACTCATAGGTAGCATTCTGGTATGGCCAGGCATCCAGGTTTGAACCAATTATCCTTGGATTGAAGCATGAATAAACATGCAGACATGCAGATGGATTGTCAGAATACATTGATCAATTGTTCCATGAGTGTATGGGTTGAGATAGGAGAATGAAGGATGAGTCCTCAGGGCAGTGTATCTTTCAAAGCAAAGTGATGTAGCAACCAAATACTGTTTTATCTGAAGTCACATGAGTCAAGGAAGAAAGTGAGAGAGTACCTGAAAGCTGAGAAGGGAGGTAAAATTTCCATAAGAATTTCTTGTAAGAGCTGCAATTTTTAGCAAATTACAAGACAAAGTCACTTTTGAACAGCAGCTAAGGACAACATGCTGTAAACATTACTTTTTATGCTTTTCAAACAACATTGGATGCCTGTGAACCTGACCAGCACAAAGTAGTTACCTTGGTTCTTGAAACTGCCTGCCAAACTGTTATAGTAGCTTTTTGATATGGCAGATGGCCACTTCAAAACAAATAAAAATACAATAGCTTGTCTTTGAACTTATGTGAATTCAAAACTTTGAATATAAATACTAACTCGGGTTGAATTTTAGGTATGATTAATTGTTTTGATGTTCTTAGGCAGTTTTAATGAAGTATTTTTGATCAAATAACTAAAACAGGCTTCACTTCTTATTAATTTGTGTGTAATGTCCTTCTGGTGCTTTGTTAAATTGATTTACAAAAATTAGAGGATAAAATATTGATCTGTAGCCCTTATCCACCATAAGATGGACAAAATACTTATTAACAAGCGACCTCAATTTAATTTAGAAGTTATAGATAGATATATAAGTATATAGATAGATGATAGATAGATACCTGCTTGAAATTTGGTAGAACTTTTGAAAATGGAATTTCTAAGCAACGTCTTTGATAAATGTGAACATGAGTAAAATAAGTTTAGTGGGTTTTACGTAGTAGCCAACCTCAGCTATACAACAGACTTCAAACAAACAAAGGTAATTACACAGATTTAAGCAGTCCTTCCCTTTTGGTCTTTGACTTTATTGTCTTTCTTTAGGGATCTCTCTCTCTCTCTCTCTCTCTCTCTCTCTCTCTCTCTCTCTCTCTCTCTCTCTCTCTCTCTCTCTCTCTCTCTCTCTCTCTCTCTCTCTCTCGTTCTTTCCGCCTTTTGTTGCTGTTGTTAATTACCATCCAGCCAGTTCCGATTCATGGAGATCCCAGTGTTTTCAAGGCTGTGACCTCTCAGCAGCATATTATCAGGTTTACTTCCCAGGCACCTCTGGATGGGCTGGAACTGCCAACCTTTTGGCTAGTAGTCAAGCACTTAATAATTTGCACCTCCCAGGGTCAATTTCTTTCCCTCTAGCTATCTTTTAAAATCACTACCGCCCTGTCAATTTGTTATACTGTGTTAGCTTGAATGGTGCTGTGACGCTGGAAGCTATGCCACCTGTATTTCAAATACTAGCAGGGTCACCCATAGGGGACAGGTTTCAGTTGGACTTCTGGACTAAGACAGACTAGGAAGAAAGATCTGATGATCTGTTTTTGAAAATTAGACAATGAAGCCCTTATGGTTCTCACAGTAGAGCATTTTTGCACTCATATCTTTGGATTGATTAGGAGGGATCAACTGTTAGAGGAAGACATCATGTTTGGTGAAGTAGAGGGCCAGGGAGGGGAAGGGAGACACTCAGTGAGATGGACTGGCACAGTAGCCATGATAATGGATTCAAAGATACTAGTGATGGTGAGGATGATGCAGGACCAAGCAACATTTCATTATCTTGTGCATAGGGTCTCCATGACTTGGTGTCAACTAGAGGACAGCTATCTCTATCTTTCAGAACTGCGATAGTAGATAAAATTGGTAGTTTAAAATTAACCAAATTGATTAGCATTAAACAGCTATTCATGTTGTAAGTCATTAACACACTATCCTTTCCTGGGTCACTCAGATCTAAAGAAGTTAAATTTCATATATTAGATGCATCAATGTTCGCTAAAAAAATTTTTATACAGGTAGTCCTCAACTTACGACCATGGTCCGTTCTGATGACTCTGTTGCAAGTTGGTTCTGACATAAGTCGAATACCCCCTTTTTTTTAGTTTTCATCATTATTGCCTTATATTATCAGTATTTTTATAGATCCAATCTTTATTTGTCTTTGAGGGTTGGAAACATTACATATAAACTTACACATATTTTAATACATGCATACATACATATATAAAAAATACACATATCATAAAAATTTACTCCAGTGATGAAGAAGAGTTGGACAACATTGGCATTTTGTCAGTTGGGGTTTTATCTCCACTTGTGGAAAGTTCGGGATTATACCTGGGAATGGGGATAGTGTTTCTAGTCAGAAAAATAGTGAGAGTTGTCCGTATGGTCCTTTTCTTTTTTCCTTCATATATTTTGTGGTAACTTTCCACTGCTTGCTGAATCTTCCTACCAGCTTCAGGAAAGTGATCAGCATTTGGATCCATGTTTTCAAGCAACTGAAGCCACTGATTTAGTTTAGAAAAGAACTTCAGCTAATCCTTTCACTGTAAATTTTTTCGACAACTTCTCTTCTTTCTCTTTTTCATTTTTTCTTTCTTCTTAAGGATTTCTTTCCTCTTCAAAATCCATTGAGTCCTGATCTGTCAATTCCCTTTCTTCATGATCTATGAGCTGTTCCATACAAGTGATATCAAGTTCTAAATTCAGCATTCTTGCCTTATGGACGATTTTCCCACCTATCTCTTTTATCACATTATCCTGATCAAATGCCTGTTCACATAACTCAGCAATTTTTTCCAAATCTCCTGCATATATTTCTCTGTAACTTCCTCCAGGAAGATGAAATGTCCTGGATACAGTGAAAAATATAATAATTCTTCCAGAAATTGTGTAATGTTATTGTACCATCTGTTGCAGCTATTGCCTGAACAAATGTAGTCTTAGTTAATGTCTTGAAAGTGGCGGTTGCACCTTGATCCATAGGCTGAATCACAGTTGTTGTATTAGGTGGTAGATATACCACTTTCACATGTCAGTTTAGATCATCTATGTGAGGAGGATGTCCTGGGGCATTATCAAGTACTAGTAGAATCTTGAAAGGAATGCTATTTTCAAGGCAGTAGGTGCAAACTTCTGGGATGAAACAATTTAAAAACTATCTTAAAAAACTGTCTTCAAGTAACACAGTCATCATCTAGGTGGTTGTAAATGTGGTTTGTCATAACTTGAATACTTCGTAAATCGGGGACTACTTCTATTATATTCTGCCTTATATTAAGAGCCTCATGATGAAGAATATTCAAATTAAATTTACAATCTTTTCACCTGCAATATGGACAAATATCAAAATCTGAGTAAATTCTAGGTTGGTGAGGCTATACAGAGAATTCACTCACATATTTTGTTGCTCAGAATGCAAAATGAGAAAACCTATCTGGAGGGGAATTTGGCAGCATCTAAAAAAATCACATATACTTTTATTCTTTGATCCAGAAATCACTATACTAATAATCTATTCCCAGAGCCCAAAGGTACACTAACATTAGTTTCATTTCACATTTGTCAAATTGTATTCAATGTAATTTTTGTAACAGCAAAAAAATTGCAATTAATGAAAAATTCTACCATAGAATTCTGGTTGAATAATCAGCAATATACATACACTGTGGAGTATAAAGTAACTGTAAAAAACAGTAAGCAAGATTCTAAATATTGTAATGAAATATATATTGTATGTTTTACAATACATATTGTTAAGTGATAAAACCAATTTGCAGAAAAATGGGTATAGTATGTTACATTTTGTGTAAGAAGGGGAGGGGATCATATCTATATTTATCTATGTATCTATCTGTCTATGTGTCTGTCTATCTATCTATTATGTTTGCATATTTGCTTATATCTGCAAAGAACAATGGAAAGAGAGATGAAAACCTTCTAAAAATGTTTACCAATAATAAGAGAGGAGGAGTAGGGTTGAGAAGCAGCAAAGGAAATGAGATTTAAAAAAAAAATGTAACTGGTTATATGGTCTTGCCTCTGGAATCATGTACATTAAAAAAGTATAATTAAAAAACAAAAGTAAAAAGTTCTAAATATTGTAGAGAACTGAAACAGATGCTTGTTACATACGTGACTTAGCCACACAGAGAAAATAATTAACTAAAGTCCAAAAAAAACAAACACATTGCTGTTGTATTATAACCCTACGGGACAGGGTTGAACAGCCCAATAGGGTTTCCAAGAGAGGCTGGTAGATTCAAACTGCTGACCTTTGTGGTTAACAGCCAAATACTTAACCATTGTGCTATCAGGGCTCCATGTACTTACTGAATGGTTCATAGCCTTAGTACCTAAAAAAGCTGCAAATAATATTAAACCACTTTCAGTAGTTCTTTGATAATAATAGCAGTATTAGGAATTTGAAACTACTGTAAATATATTGTAAGATAATTCAAATAATTGTATCAGTGTTGTTAATAAACAAAATTTTCAACATATGTTAAAAGATATACAAATATAAAATTTAGAAAAATATAAACCCCTGTAACTTTCTATTTCAGGTACCTATATAAAGGTAACTTTTTTTTCTTTTTTAAAGATATATATTGTCTAGCTTTCTCTACTAATTAAACCTAAATGCGATGATAACCCAATAGCAATGAACTACCCTTTCAATCAGATTTTTCTCTCTAAAAAGCATTCCTAAATAACTCAGGAATTAGGTCACGTGGAGCTCATTCTATATCAAGAAAGGATTTTTTTTTTTTTAATCTTTCAATTTCTTTCTTTTTATTATTGTACTTTAGATGAAGTTTTAGGGAACAGACTAGCTTCTCATTAAACAATTAGCACACATATTGTTTTATGACCTTGGTTAACAACCCCATGTCATGTCAACACTCTCCCTTCTCGACCTTGGGTTTCCTACTACCAGTTTTCCTGTCCCCTCCTACCTTCTAGTCCTTGCCCGTGGGATGATGTGTCCCTTTAGTCTTGTTTTGTTTTATGGGATCAAGGCAGGAAATTTACCTAGGACATCTTGTGGTGTCAGAAAGCATAAAAGCTAGAGAGGTAATGGGGATGGTCAGATGGACATAGGACACAGCTGAAAACATTTTAGGCCTGAAATAAGCTCATTTAAGCTTCACAAAGGATGTCTACAATTTATTACCAATTCTTTGAATATCTAAAAAGCACTGCACTTATAAGGATACTCAAAAAATTAATTAAAAAAAAAAGAGGATAGAGAGTGAAGCAAAATATTTGTTAGGAAATATTGATAATATTGATGCTGATAATTAACATGAAAATATTTAGTAATCCTTTCTATATCCCTGGTTTGAACTGCATTTCATAAAAATAATTATCATGTGCCCCCTAGACTGACGTAACATAAAAAAATTCTGCATCACCTATATCTTAGATTCTTAGTGTTGCTGCAACAGAAATACAGAAGTGGGTGGATTTAACAAAAATAAATTTATTTTTCCAGTGTAGGAAGCTAGAAGGCCACATTCAGAGCACTATTTCCAAGGGAATGCTATCTTTCTTTGTTCTGGGGAAAACCCTTGTCTCAGCTTCTCTAACCTATTACCCCTACCCTTCACAGTGACATAAATGTCAGATTTATAAAATATAGATATGATTATGTATGTTCCTACTCACACCCATGGAAGAAGCAGTCAAGAAATCAAATGAGGAATTGCATTATAGGGTTGCTATGAGTCAGAATCAATGGGTTATTGCACTGGGCAATACTGCTGCAAAAGACCTCTTTAAAGTATTAAAAAGTGAAGATGTCCCTTTGAGGACTAAGGTGCACCTGACAGAAGCCAAGGTATTTTCAGTTGCCTCATATGCATGCAAAAACTGGGCAATGAATAAGGAAGACTGAAGAAGAACCGATGCATTGAATTACGATTTTGGTGAAGAATATTGAATATACCAAGGACCGCCAAACAATGAAAAAATCTGTCTCGGAAGAAGTACAGCCAGAGTGCTCCTTGTAAGGATGGAAAGACTTAATCTCATGTACTTTGGAAATGCTATCAGGAGGGATCAGTCCCTGGAGAAGGACATCATGCTTCGTAAGGTAGAGAGTCAATGAAAAAGAGGAAGACCTTCGACAAGATGGACTGACACAGTGGCTCCAACAATGGACTCAAAGGTAGCAACCATTGTGAGGATAGTGTAGGACTGGGCAGTGTTTTGTTCTGTTGTACACAGAGTTGCTATGAGTCAGAACAGACTCCATACCACCTAACAACAACAACAGTGTAAGTTCCATGTTTAAAAATCTGTGGCTGTATTTCCATTCATTTTAATTTAATTCAGCAAACACTTATTCAGCACCCATGTTTCAGAATTTGAATTCAGACATGATCTTTATGAAACCTGTACTCAATTAGGGCTTACAAACTCCTCTTAATTTGACCTGAAGTATTAGTCCAATCACCACTTCCTTGTATTTATGGTCTAGTTAGGGCAAAAGTGTCACTATCATTTCATAATTTTCTAAACACATCAGGTTCTTCCAAGTATCCACATCTTAGCTCATGCTAGTTCTTTTGCCTATAATACATTTAGAATATCTTAACTAGTAAATGAAATTCAGAAGTGATATTAGTCAATAGTAAAACGTAATAATCATAAAATATCGTTAGCACAAACTCAGGACATAGGCCGTCTACTTCCCTTGTATTCTTCATTTTTTTTTTTTTTGAGCCTCATATGCTTATTATATTGCAAATATATTTCTCTTTGAACAAATATTAATAAATGTAACAAGATTTTGGCTTCCTAAATATGGTAATGAAATTTAGTAGTTTTAAAATTTATATAAATACAATAGATTTGTTAAAAAGGGGCCCTGGTGGCACAGTGGTTAAGCGTTCAGCTGCTAACTAAAAGTTAGCATTTCGGATGCTTTATTATTTTGAATGTTTAATACTGTTGTTTTTTTATTTGAATTGATGACTTTTAAACTACATTATATGTCTGCATTATAAATCTATAGCTGAGACTTGTGAATATTGTTAGAACTGATTACCATGTTGGAAAATGTAATATCCATGTAGTCACTCACCTAATATTTAATTTGTCATTACTTTGTGGAATAATTATATTGATTGACTATTTGAAAATTTTGCTGTGCTATTTTGTATATACTTTATAAACAGTTATTTTCTGTCATAGTTAAAAAATATATATTCATAAAGTAAATCATTCAAGACCTTTATTATTTCATTTTTACCTTTTTAATTTTTTTGTAGAGAGGATTTCACAAATCCTGGTTCCAGAAAAAATGCACTGCTTCTGATAATGATGATTGCAACTGGCTTAAATTAAAACAAATGATCAATGATTATTTTGTAGCTATACTTCTTCTTGAGCAAAAGAAATGATAGAAAACTAGTCAAATGCAGAGAAGGAAAATTACAACATGTAATTCATAATAGATGAGTTTTTAGAACTCTGTGATGTAGTACCACCTGAGGAAATAAATGACAGCATAGGTAAACATCAGACCCGTGGAAAGGAGCTAAAAAAATAGATAGTTATTACAGAAGATAACTGAGTGTTTCCGGAATAAGGACAGAGGTAGCAACCACTCTCCAATAGAAACAAAGCTATAGCCATTTAAGCTCTATTACCAGAAAAGCTGGAGATTTCAACATGGGAAAATAATTAGATGATTTGCTCCACAAACATAAACCTTTAAATATTAATGGTGACTCTTCTTTGAAGAAGTAAAGGCAGCTATATTAAAGATTTTTAATCCTAAATATTAGAAATGAGCATTACTATACTTTGCCTACCAAATTAGTTAAATCTTACTGTAAATTGTGGATTCCCAATGAGATGTAATTATTATTTATATGATATCCATTTTAATAAATTCACATTTTTAAAGAAAACATAATTTTCCTAAGTAAAAATATAATTAATTAAATTTAGAAAACATTCGAGTTGGGAATATGGCTATTGAGACTGTGATAGCATAATCAAGGCACAACAATCCACTTGGTGAAAATTTAGTCTAATTGAAGGCCAATTATTCTATTTACTTGTAATTCACATGATGCATGATTGTAAATAGATGCAGCTGCTAGCCAAATAACTAGGAGGAAACAGTCTCCCAAGGGTGACATTTGCAAACTCAGCAAATAAAGACAGGAAAAACAGCATACTTTGCACATTAAAAAAATGCTTGAAAAAAAGTTTATATGTACAGTTCCAGTTTGATAAACAGCTTCTACTCAAACTGTTTACATTACTTCAATGACAAATCATAAACCACTACTGATTATAAGTAAATAGGATTATAATCTTTTTTAATATTTGTTTTTTTTTAAGTAATATATAATATATGCACATGGCAAAGAAGATCTTATGATGAAAATAGTCTCATATACTGCCTACTTCCAGCTCTACCCTCCAGAGGAATGTTTAAAAAATGTTTCAACTTTTTTTTTCTATAACAGTGGATAATGATCATAAGTTCATTTCTCACTTTATTAATATTAAATAATATTTATTGATCCCCTCATGATATATAATCCAAATCCAAAACTCAGCCAAATCCTCCCCCTAACATCTGCGTTTGACAATTGTTTCATTGTTTTTCTTTTTCTGTCAATGATCTTTACTATAAATAATAAAACTAATCCTCAATTTATTTTTCTATCACTTTTAGTTGGTGGTCATACTTAATGTAATATTAATACACTTCCTCTCTACCAAATTTTGTCTATATTCTACCATCTATCAGCAACCCTTTCACATTTTTACAGTTTTCAGATTTTCCTTCCATCTTCTAAGCATAACATCTTTCATTTGCCTAAAGATTGATTCTAACATTATGGGCCTATAAACAATATTTGAGTTATTATGGCTGAATATTGAATAATGAGGGATAAATTACCATGTCACTTCTAGGGTTTCAAAATCACAATACAGATGCCACTTCAAAAACAATGTTAGGTTAATGGGATTTTCTCAATTAATAAAAATCATTTGATTTTATATCATTACAGAAAATAATTTTCACTGGAAATTTCTGTCATTCTTGGTGTTTATACTGACTGTTTTTAAAATTGTGTTATTGCTTTTATCCTCAATATTTTTTTTTTAATGTTTACATCACGCTTAACATTCTGTTTCCAGTAAGTCCCTTTAATGGTCTACACTGGAATTTCATTCCTTGCTTTGTAGAGTTTTCTCCATTTTTTTATATTATTATTTTTACCTTTTGTTTAATTTATATACTAGTATTTCTTTCTTTATTTTTTCCCCCTGTAACATATTCCAAAGCTTTGACAATAAAAGGTAAAATTTCTGAGTTCACGGATGTTGAAAATATATATTTTAGCTTACTTTAACACTCGATTAAAAGGCTATGCTCTGTTTTGCTTTAGTATATTTTGCTGTATTTTCTTTTTGTATTCAGATTGTGTGATTTCTATTGCTTTATTTTCAAGTTTCCTGATTCTTTTCTCTGTCCCTCCATTCAGCTATTGAGTTCATCCACAGATTTTTATTTCTGTTATTACACTTATAGTTCTAAAATTTCCATTTGGTGCTTCATTATATCTTCTATTTATTTGTTGAGACTTTGTTTCTTGCTGAGACTCCGTATGTTTTCATTTATTTCAAGCATATTTTAATCTCTCATTCAAAGATTTTTATTATGTCTGCTTTCAAGTATTGGTCAAATAAATCTAACATCTCTGTCATCTGACAATATATGGATTGCCATTTTCCATTGTGTCAGATCTTGGTTCTTGGTATGTGGACTGTTTTTTTTAAATCAAATATGGACATGCTGGCTATTATGTTAGGAGATTCTGCATATTATTTAAACCTCTTATCTTAGCTTGCATCTTTTTAGAACATTCCTTCATGGGTGGTGGCAAACCATCGATACTGCCTGTGGATGTAGAAGTCCAGATTCCTTACTTAACTTCCATTGACACTTAACTTCCTTATTGCAGGGCAGGAGTGAGAGTTATGGCTTCCCACTAGGCCTCCACTGATAACCTTGATGCCAGGATGAGTAAGAGTGCCTCATTATTGCTCCTGACATGACCTCCACTCATACTACTGTGAATAGGAGTGGAAGGTGGTTTCTTTATCGCTGTGTGGTAAGGAAAGTTTTGACTCTCTACTAGACCTTTTCAAATACTACTCCTTCAAATTTGTCGGGGCACCTTGTTACAGCTTGGCAAAAGTGGGAGTCTAAACTCCTCATCTGTATCTTGTTGTCATGTGTGAGGGTGGGACACCATTTTTCTATGATGTTTGTCTTAGTTATCTAGTGCTACTCTAACAGGAATACCACGAGTGGATGGCTTTAACAAAGAGAAATTTATTCTTTCACAGTCCGGTAGGCTACAAGTCCAAATTCAGGGCATTAGCCACAGGAGAAGGCTATTTCTCTCTGTCGGCTCTGGAGGAAGGTTCTTGTCATCATCAGTCTTCCCCCGGACTAGGAGCTTCTCCAGGCAGGGACCCCTTGTCCAAAGAACATGCTCTGCTCCTGGCACTGCTTTCTTGGTGATATGAGGTCTCCAATTCTCTGCTTGCTTCCCTTTACTTTTATCTCTTGTAAGGTAAAAGGTGGTGCAGGCCACACCCTACGGAAACTCCTTTTACATTGGATCAGGAATGTGACCTGGGTAAGGGTGGTGTTACAGTCCCACACTAATCCTATTTAACATGAAATTACAATCACAAAAGGGAGGCCAACCACACAATTCTGGGAATCATGGCCCAGCCAAACTGATACAAACATTTTTTGGGGGACATAATTCAAACCTTGACAATGTTATTCTGGAATGGAGCAATTTTTGTATAAAACAGGTATGTGTCTCTAGGATATCGCTTTCCTTATCCTTTGGTTAGAGAAATGAGACATTTGTTAGGTCTCTTTTTGTCTTGGCCCCTGGGCATATTTAGGTTTCCCCTTCTTCACTTAGAAGTCTGAGATATAAGAGACAAAAGCAAACCCAGAGACTTACCACTATGACATTCCTTGGTACCAGAGTTCCCTATACAATCTGCCTTCCTCTTGCCACATTTCCAAGTTTCCTTGGGTTTATCTTATATATAATGTCTGCAATTTTTAGTACTACTTTGCCTTGATGGTGCAGTGGTTAAGAGCTCAGATGCCAACCAAAAGGTCGGCAGTTCAAATCCACCACCTGCTTCTTGGAACTCTATGGGCAGTTCTACTCTGTCCTATAGGGCCGCTATGAGTTGGAATTGACTCAGAGGCGATGGGTTTGGTTTGGGGTTTTTTTGCAAGATTAACAGGAAACTGTATATTTACTTCATCTTTCCAAAAGTCCCAACTTAATTTTAAATGCATTTAAATTAATCAAAAATAAATAATATATAAATTGCACATTTAAATAAAATTTAAAATTTTACTTCTTTCTTGCATTAGCTTTATTTCAGGAAGTTACATATGACTGTTGTTGTTTGGTGTCGTCCAGTCCATTCGGGCTCATAGCAACTCTATGTACAACAGAACGAAACACTGTCTGGTCCTGCGTCATCGTCATGATCATTGTTATGCTTGAGTCCATTGTTGCAGCCACTCATGTCAATCCGTCTCATTGAGGGTCTTCCTCTTTTTCACTGACCCTCTACTTTATCAAGCATGATGTCCACCTCCAGGGACTGATTCCTTCCGATAACATGTCCAAAGTATGAAACATAGTCTCACCATCTTTGCTTCTAAGGATCATTCTGGCTGTACTTCTTCCAAGACAGATTTGTTCGTTCTTCTGGAAATCTATGGTACATTCAGTATTCTTTGCCAACACCACAAGTCAAAAGTGTCAATTCTTCTTCAGTCTTCCTTACTCATTGTCCAGCTTTTGCATGCATATGAGGCAATTGAAAACACCATACCTTGGATCAGGGGTACCTTAGTCTTCAAGATGACGTTTTTGCTTTTTAACACTTTAAAGAAGTCTTTTGCAACAGATCTGTCCAATGGAATATGTCCTTTGATTTCTTGACTGCTGTTTCCATGGGTGTTGATTGTGGCTCCAAGTAAAATGAAGTCCTTGACGACATCAATTTTTTCTCCATTTATCATGTTGTTCCTTATTGGTTCAGTTGTGAGGACTTTTGTTTTCTTTATATTGAGGTGTAATCCATACTGAAGGCTGTGGTCTTTGATCTTCATCAGTAAATGCTTCAAGTCCTCTTAACTTATCTGTATATCGCAGGTTGTTAATGAGTCTTCCTGCAATCCTGATGCCCCATTCTTCTTCATATAGTCCAGCTTCTTGGATTATTTGCTCTGCATACAGATTCAATAAGTATGGTGAAAGGATACAACCCTGACACACAGCTTTCCTGACTTTAAACTACACAGTATCCCCTTGTTCTGTTCAAATGACTGCCTCTTGATCTATGTACAGGTTCCTTATGAGCACAATTAAGTGTTCTGGAATTCTCATTCTTTGAAATATTCTCCATAATTTGTTATGATCCACACAGTCGAATGCCTTTGTGTAGTCAAAAAACATAGATAAACTTCTTTCTGTTATTCTCTGCTTACATATGACTAGTGGTTACCATATTGGACAGAACACATTATAGATCATTTTTATCATCTCTGATATTTCTATTTGGCAGTGTTTCTTTAGAGGTAAATAAATGTTCTACAGTTTGTGTCTTAGTCATCTAGTGCTCCTCTAACAGAAATACCGTAAGTGGATGGATTTAGCAAAGAGAAGTTTATTCTCTCACAATCCAGTAGTCTACAAGCCCAAATTCAGGGTGTCAACTCCAAGGGAACACTATCTCTGTCGTCTCTGGAGGAAGGTCCATGTCATCAATCTTCTCTTGGTCTGGGAGCTTCTCTGCGCAGGAACCTCAGGTCCAAAGGACTTGCTCTGCTCCCGGCACTGCTTTCTTGGTGGTATGAGGTTCCTATGTATGTCTTCTTGCTTCTCTCTTTTATACCTTAACAGAGATTGGATTAAGACACTAGCTACTCTTGTAAACCTCATCAGTATAACCTTACCCCAGTGATAGAATTTACAACACATTAGGAAATCACATCAGATTACACAATCATACAATACTGGGAATCATAACCCAGTCAAGCCGACAGACATTCTGGGGGGACACAATTCAATCCATGACAGTTTGGCTACCACCTCCTGTCAGTTTGTTGTACTATGGTGGCTTGCATTTTAGTACGCTGGATGCTACTAGTATTTCAAACACCAGGAGCGTCACCTTTGCTAGACAGATTTCAGTACAGCTTCAATACTAAGAGAGACTAGGAAGAAAGGCCTGGTGATATACCTCCAAAAATTAGGGAATGAAAAACCCATGGATTACAACAGAATATTGGCCAAATGTAGTGCTGGAAGATGAACTGCTTTAGGTTAGAAGATACTTAAAATGCTGAGATGTCGCAGCAACGGACTAGAGCATATCAGTGATTGTGAACATGGCACAGGACCAGGTAATGTTTCTGTTGTGCATGGAGTTGTCATGAGTCAGAACTGACTAGACAGCAACTATAAAGAACAAAGATTGGCTTTGGGAAAAATGCCTAATGCCTCCATTTTTAGTACATATAAAAGTTAGTGAGAAGTACCCTATTTATACAACTAGTACAATTGTCTCATTAAATGGCTTTAAAAAATTTATTTTATTATCATCCTTACTTCTTTGCTTTCCTCTCTTTCTGCTAACTCTGAGCTCGGAGCCTGTCTGTGATAGCAACAGGATAATGGACTCTTATGTTCTCTATTTCACCCTTGAAATTATGCTGTCACTTTTTTCTTGGTCTACTATCACAAAATTTCCAACTTCTTGATGTCTATTTCTTTGTATAATTCCATGCTCTTATTTAAAAGTGCTTTTTAGGAAGAGAGAAGAAAAGCATGATTCCAGTATGATGTCTTTAATAAGAAACACCAATGTTTTATGTTCTAGATTGACTGCGTGACTTATAACAGAATATTTTTTAAATATAAAAATTGAAAATACATCTAATTCTAATATGCTTAGATTGTTCTTAATGGTTAAAACAAAACAAAACAAAAACCTCAAATCTATTGCCATCGAGTCGATTCTGACTCATAGCAACACTATAAGGACAGAGTAGAACTGCCCCCCATAGGGTTTCCAAGGAGAAGCTGGTGGATTTGAAATGCCAACCTCTTGGTTAGCAGCCAGGCTCTTAATCACTATGCCACCAGGGCCCCAGAGTCTTAATGATTTGTATCCTGTAAACCAAACAAATGTATATGGAGAATAATTTTCTTTTTATATTAGATAATATATAAAACATCTTGAAAATTTACTACTCTTGGGATCTACACTAGATATTAGTAAATTTAAGATATACAAAATACAGTATAACACATAGCCCATTCAAATGATTCTGAATATCCTCAATTTATGGGCAATTCCAGTTGTGTTGGGCTCAAGCACAACAACGATTGTGAGCATGATGCAGTACCGGGCAGCGTTTTGTTCTGTGGTGCATACTGTCACTATGAGTCAGAACCGACTTGACCACACCTAACAACAGCAACAACCAATTGTGTATCTCAAATACAGATATCCTTCCTGATAAACAGTCTAATTCTCAGTTGCTTTCTTTTTTGGATAACTTACAAAATGCCAAAATTAACATTTCTAAATTTGTATCTGAATAGCTACCATGAAATCTCATTTTCTTCAATATTTACCTCTTCAAGTACATAGCAAAACTAAAACTCCACTTGTCAGAAGAAAATATTTTTGACTTATCTCTTTTCTTTATTTCTAATCAATCACCACTCTCATAAGTTCCATAACATTCTATATTAATTCCACCCCAAACACATGTCCTAAATTTAATGGGCACTTCTCTGTAACCCTACTACCCTTACCATAGAGCAAAGCATCACAATCGCTTAATGATACTGGTATTGAATTATCTCCCATCTTTCATCTTGCTCTTTTCAACTCATGCTACACAAAATGTGTGTGCATTAAATAGGATTCTGTAGATAGGTAGATAACTTGTATTCATATACTGTGAGGGTAAATATTATATGTCAGCTTAGCTAGGTTATTCTTGTTTGTGGTTTAGAAGATACTGGACTGGTTGCTTTTCCATAATGTAATACATTGTAATCATCTTCCATGATGTAACCTGAAGTGATCAGGCAATCATTTGAAAGGGGAGTTTCCTTAGGAGTGTGTCCTTCTTCCAGTATCCAAATGGATGTTCTGGCAAAGCACATTCTAACTTGACCCTACACTGTTCTAGATGCCTGACGTATGTTTCCTGGAATGTAAACCTGCAGAAGTCTCCAGCCTGACTCCTGACTTACAGATATAGGATTTGTCAGCCCCCACAATTGTATGAGACATTTCCTTGAAATCAATCTCTCTCACTCTCACTTCTGTCTCTCTCTTCTCTCTCTATATATATACATGGAACCCTGGTAGTGCAATAGTTAAGAGCTACGACTGCTAACCAAAAGGTTGGCTGTTCGAATCCGCCAGCCTCTCCTTGGAAACCCTACAGGTAGTTCTTCTGCATCCTATAGGGTCATTATGAGTTGTAATCAACTTGATGGCAGTGGGTTTTGGTTTTATATCTCTCACTGGTTTTGTTCTTCTAGAGAATCCAGATTAAGACATATATTTTTCTGTTTTATTTTTGCATTCATATAATTGAACAAAGACCACAAAACTTGTTATGTTTTGGGCCAGATAGATCAATACATAGTGCACTGAATATTCATATCACATCACCAGTTGAGACTGAAGTATGAGCAGTAACAGTATTCCTGGGAGCCATTTCTATACTGGATCATCTGGCGTTAGCAATATTTGCTATAACCTCTGCCTGTAAATTTTAGGATGGCTAATTCCTTACAATTTTTCACATCTTACCTCAAATGTCATCTTTTTAGACAGAGATTCATAAATTCCAAGTCTAAATTACTCACCCGACTCTCGACACCATATAGTTATAAAATTATGGCACTTGTCACTGTCTGAAATTGTTTGATTATCTTTCTGTCTCTACTAGAAGATATGTCTTACAATAGCAGAAACATTTTCTTGGCTGTGCCTGTTTTTTTTTTTCTCTTACCTGGAACATTTCTCTCACTTGATATGCAATAATTACATATAAGATGTTTACCTGTGTTTAATTGACAATGCAAAGGCATTTGACTCTCTGGACCATAAAGAATTATGGATAACATTGCAAAGAATGGGAATTCAGAACACTTAATTGTTCTCATGCAGAACCTGCACATAGACCAAGAGGCAGTAGTTAGAACAGAACAAGGGGATACTGCATGGTTTAAAATCAGGAAAGCTGTGTTTCAGGGTTTTATCTTTTCACCAGATTTATTCAATCTGTATGCTGAACAAATAATCTGAGAAACTGGACTATATGAAGAATAATGGGGCTTCAGGATGGCAGGAAGACTCATTAACAACCTGCGAGATGAAGATGACACAACCTTGCTTGCTGAAAGTGAAGAGGACTTGAAGCACTTACTGATGAAGATCAAAGATTACAGCCTTCAGTATGGATTACACTTCAACATAAAGAAAACAAAAATCCTCACAACTGGACCAATAAGCAATATTATGATAAATGGAGAAAAGATTAAAGTTGTGAAGAATTTCATTTTACTTGGATCCACGATGAATATCCAGGGAAGTAGCAGTCAAGAAATCAAATGATGTATTGCATTGGATAAACGTGCTGCAAAAGACTTCTTGAAAGTGCTGAAAAGCAAAGATGTCACTTTGAGGACTAACGTGCACCTGACCCAATCGTCTTAGGCTGGGTTCTCTAGAGAAGCAAAACCAGTAAAGTGTATAAATATAGAGAGAGATAGATTTATGTCAAGGAAAGAGCTCACACAATTGTAAAGACCAGAACGTTCCAAGTCTGTGGATCAGGATAGAGGCTCCTCTTGATTCACGTAGCCGCAGGGGCTGGTGAACCCAAGATCAGCAAGTCAGAGAGCAGGGCTCCCACTCACAGGCTGTGAAGAACAACCAATCCTAAGAGTGGCAGATAAGCTGATAGCTCAAGTCCCAAGAACTGGAGGTCAGACAAATAGGAGACAGCTGCAGGATCCAGAGCAAGCACAAAGCCAGAACATCTGCTTATATTTAGATGCAGGCCACACCACCAAGGAAACTCCCTTTCAACTGACTGGCTACTCACAGCAGATTCCATCATGGGAGTGATCACATATAAACACTGAGAATCACGGCCTAGCCAAGTTGACACACAATCTTAACTGTCACACCAACCCACGGTATTTTCAATCACCTCATATGCATGCAAAAGCTGGACAATGAATAAGGAAGATCGAAGAAGAATTGAAACATTTAAATTACGGTGTTGGTTAAGAATATTGAATATATCGTGGACTGCCAGAAGAATGAACAAATCTGTTTCTGAAGAAGTACAGCCAGAATGCTCCTTAGAAGTGAGGATAGTAAGACTTGTCACGGGTATTTTGGACATGTTATCAGGAGGGACCACTCGTTGAAGAAGGACATCATGCTTGATAAAGTAGATGGTCGAAGTAAGGAGACCTCAAGGAGATGGATTGACACAGTGGCTGCAACAATGGACTCAAACACAGCAACTACTATGAGGATGGGGCAGGACTGTGCAGTGTTTTCTTCTGTTGTACATGGGGTTACTAAGAGTCCTAAGTCACTCAAGGCCACCTAACAACAACAACAACCAGGTGTTAATGCAAAATAAATGAATATACTTTTAAACATCTACTGTGACATACTTAATAATGTGTAGTTTCTAAGAAATATGAAAATATAAGAAAGTTGAACTTCATCAATCTCAATGTTCATCATGTTTAAAATTTCTTCTTGGAAAATTTCTGAATTTTTTTGGCTTCAATTATGGTTATTAAAAATTTAGAGTAAGGAAAAGATTCTGCTCATTTATAGTGAGATTTCTACAGATCAGCAGGCAGAACTGAAACCAGCAAAAAACTTATCTCCTCAGAAGTATACATTATGTTTGATACATAAAATTATACATTTTTAGCATTATTAAGCATGTTTAATTACAACTTTTCGCATTTTATTCTTTGATATTTGTTCACATGTTACCATCAGAGTGATTTATTGCTCTAAACAATTTTTTCTCAGAATTAGATCTCTCTTTAACTCAACCTCATTTTTACTCTTTTCCTACAGCCAGTAAATTTTAACTTCTTCCCTCAAAATTCCTCTCTGCTTGCTTTTCTTTATCTAATGCTGCAGATGTGGTATTTAATATTCTTTACAAAAAATACTATGATTTTTTTTGAAAAATATTAATAATTTTGAAAACCATCTACATCATCATGTATCAATAATAGAATTCAGAGAATATAACCTGATGGTCAATAAAAAGTAAGAATATATATCTAAAATCTTAAATATAATTATTAAAGTTTAAAGATTGATCAAACTTCCCATTGCTGTGGAGTCCTGTTGACTCATAATGACCCTATAGGATAAAGTAGAGCTGCCCCATAGAGTTTCCATGGCTTGCATGGAGTGGCTGGTAGGTTCCAACCACAGATCTTTCATTTAGCAGCCAAGTGTTTAACCACTACACCACCAAGGCTCCTTTGATAAACTTGGGATAGTGTAAATGCAAGAGAAAAAAATGAAAAAGAAAAAAATTCCGGAAGTTTCCAGTTATTTTTCTATTCTGGTTATATGTCATCTATGACTTATAAAATACAAGACCTTGCAATCCCACTCACATGTACCTTAAAGGAACATGAGAGCCCTGGTGGCACAGTGGTTAAGAATTTGGCTGCTGACCAAAAAGTCGGCAGTTCAAATCCACCAGCCACTTCTTGGAAACCCTATAGGGCAGTTCAACTCTGTCCTATAGGGTTGCTATGAGTCCAAATGGACTCGAAGGCAATGGGTTTTAAAGTAACACATGCTTATTTTCTTCTGTAGATATATATACAAGGACATCAGTAGAATCATTATTGATGTTACAAAACAGCCTATACATCTGTCTTCAAGATTATTGATAAATTATTCTTAATGTATCAATTGAGAGCCCTGGTGGCCTAACAGTTAAGCGCTTGGCTGCTAACCAAAAGGCTGGCATTTCAATCCACCAGCTGCTCCTTGGAAACCCTGTGGGGCAGTTCTACTCTGTACTATAGGGTCACTATGAGTTGGAATCAACTTGAGGACAACTTTTTTTTTTAATATATTAATTAAAAAGAATCACCTAGAATGGTAAAAATAACTCTATATTTAATATTAAATTTGAATCTTAGAAATGTAATAGAGAGTTTAAAAAGTCTCAAAATAATTCAGAGAATAATATCATTTGTATGAATTACCGAAATAAGCCATCTAAAACAATCGTTTGTTGTTGTTGTAAATGTTGCCATCGAGTTCATTTCCACTCATGGTGAGCCTGTGCGTGTGAGTTAGAACTGTTCCATAGGGTTTTCAAGGCTGTGACCTTTCAGAAAGAGATCACCAGGCCTGTCTGCTGAGGCACCTCTTGGTAGGTTTGAACTGCTTTTTATGTAGTACAATTATAAAGAAAAACAAATCAAGAAAGTAGTTATCCTGTAAGAACAGAATGGGGAAGGGATTAGGCAGAAGCACACATTCTATTTCTTTAGCTAGACAGAGAATTTACCATTTTATTTTTTAATGCAATTTCAAATTAAAATTCATTGAATATACTGTTTTTTAATAAAAAACTAGTACTTAACATCTTACTAAAGAGGAAAGAAAAAATCCTAAGTCCCCCCAGAACAATAATTCATTAATTGAGTAAATGTAATGCACATATGTAGCCCTAGTAGCACAGTGGTTAAGAGCTCGGCTACTAACCAGAAACCAGCAATTCGACTCCACTAATCTGTTCTTGGAAATCCTGTGGGGCAGTTCTACTCTTTCCTATAGGGTATCTATGAGTCTGAATTGAATCAATAACAACCGGTTTGGTTTTTTGTTAATGTAGATATAATTTCTTTACATTTTTACTTTTCTTTATTATAGCATATACTGCTTTAATAGGCCTGAAAAGAGATGAATAATATGAGGCAACTCATCTACTCAGAAAAAATATATAGTTTTAATGATCTGATATTTTATGGTTTGTAATAATTATTTATCTTAGCTTAAGGAAATCTCATTTATGGCAGCAAGAAGGGGTCAGGGAGTGAATCCTATTCAATATCAAAAAGAATAATAAAATTACAACGAAACTAAGTTATCAAAGATATAAAGTAAAAATTGAAATAAGGACTTTATTTTATCTAACTATTTTTCTTTGATGTAACATGTTAAATTGATCCTTGTATAAAAATTAGTTACTATCAAGCTCATAAATACAGTTTATCAGTTTCCTTGAGTGTTTTCATTTTTCCCAGCATATTATTTCAGAATATGTGATTCTGATAAACAAGATCTGTAATTTTTGTCATTATGGTGTGGGCATCAGGATCTAAAGAAGGGATACTTTTAACACTTAGAGATTATTCTTTGGGATAGTATTATCATTTATCATATTTAATTGCCAGTAGATATATTTTTCAACTACAGTAAATGGTGGTGGAAAAATACAGATAGTCTTGGTTCTAATATCACCTAACCCAAACAAACCAAACTGGTTGCTGTAGAGTCTATTCCAACTCATAGCGACCCTATAGGTCAGAGTAGAACTGCCCCATAGGGTTTCCAAGGGGCAGCTGGTGGATTCCAACTGCCGACCTTTTGGTTAGCAGCTGAGCTTTTAACCACTGTACCACCAGGGATCCAACATCACCTGTGTAACTGAATTTTTGCTTAGCTTTGAACAAACTTCTTTAACCTCATAAAATCTAAGTGTCTGGGTCTGAAAAATGGAAATCATGATATCAACTGTTAATAGTATTGACAAAATCAAACAAGACAATATAAAAAAATATGTATTCCAAAAAAATGGATCTGTGAAGTTCAATGTCAAAACTAATCATATACATATACATGTACATATATATACTCAGTTGTGGGCTGTGGTAGATAGGATTTCCAGCATCCTATCCTTGCAATGAATGTGGACTAGATTTTGGTAGATTTGACTAGAATACCAGAGTCCAAGTTGTCTATAAATACTTCACATGAAGAATGTATTTTGTTGTTTAAAATTCTTTTTGAATGATTTTGTATGACCTGAATCTGAAAAGGCTAATGGCATAGAAAGAGTTCAGCTTCACTTATTGGACAAGGCTCTTCCTCACTTTGGGAGTCAAAGTTAGGGACTCTGGAGACGAAAGTAAGCTGGCTGAGTATGCTGCTTTTGCTCCTGATCTTTGTGGCCGCCTCATCTACATTTTTGTGTCTTTTGTTAAATAAATATAATCTTACCACGTTTGGGCTAGGGTAGGGATGGAAGGGAATGTGTATCTACTCTTTCTATCTACATGACATTGAATAGCCTACATTATTTTATCGGTTGATTTCAGCTCTATTCTCTCATTTATACTTTATGACTATCTTCTCTTTTCCCCCAGGAGATTCAGACCTTGTTATTCATAAATGGCATAACTTTGTGCATGCTTTACTTTCACACTCACAATTTTCTTTGAAATCAAACAAGTTGGCTGATTATAAAATTCTTGCTTCCCATTTTCTTTCTCTCAGTGTCTTTTAGACACTGATCAAGCTGTGTTCTTGCATTGAATATTAGCGTGAAGAAGTCAAATCCAACTTGATATTTCATGCTAGTAGGGAGCATGTTTTTTTTTTGTTCCCCTGCTTGCTCTGGGGATTCATTCTTTGTACTTGAATTTTAACATCTTTACCAGAATGTGCTTTGATTTGGAATGATAGGTATGAATGTTAGACATCATTATTTTTTGGAACTCTTTGAGTCGCTTTGGTCTGTAGACTCAATTTGTTTTTATTTCAGAAAAGTTTTTAAAAGTGTTATACTTTTGACTACTTCAATATCTTAAATATTTCATATGCTCAATTATTTTTAAAAATACCAGTTGTGCATGTTAGATGTATCTTTTTTAAATCTATCATTCCTTCTATGAACTTAGTTATGTTCCTGTTTCTTCTTCCTTCGTTCCTTTGTTCCTTCCTTCTCTCTTTTATGTATTTACCCTCATAACTACATCTAACCATTTAACTTAAACTGGGCATTTATTCTCTGCTCTTGATTTTTATTTTTTATCATTTTGTGACACTTCTCAGCTTATTTCCACATTCTTTAAACTTCACATAAAGTCTTTGAACACTTGCTTCTCATTATTGAAAATTAACTTATTTTTATAAATATCACATTGTCTTCTAATTCTATGAGAATATGGAGTACCGTATTTTTCAATTTCCTTTATTTGTCTGTGACCATTCTTTCATCAGAAATTTCATTCTACTAATTAAAAAAAAACCTTACACAGAGAAGCCATACCATTTTTAAAAAATAATTATTATTCATCTTTTAATTGTTTTTACTACCTGCCAGAGATTTAGGCAATTGTAGACTGAGTAACTGAGATTATCTGGGGCTTGGAGTCAAAGTTGTTTGCAACAAATTATTTTAATGACAGATATCTTTGGTTTTCAACATACATTTGGTTAATGTGATTCATCACAAAGTCCCTTACTTGATTCAGTCACTGGCTATTCTGTAAAAGGGAAGTCACTTTTGGTATTTAAGCATGGAGAAACGTATAGCTAAAAATTGGTTACTTGATGTAGATGCAAAGAGAAGAGAGGATTGTTCTTCAGAGTCAAGAAACTGTCATTGCTTTTAGGCAGTGGTCATTTTGGCTTGTGAGTTGCTGCAGATGTGAGGTGCAAGAACTGTCCCTGTCTCTGCTGCTGTGGAAATGTATCTTGCTACGAAGCGGAAACCAGGAGCTCACTCTCTCACTGCTGCTGAACTACTCTTAATGCTGCTGACATCCATCCATTGCTACTTGAATTCACATTCTTCCTCTTTTTTTTAAAACAGTGTTATTGAGATATAAGTTACATACTACAAAACCCATCCATTTTAAATGTACCACTCAATGAGTTTTTTATACTTACGGAGTTGGTCTATTTTATTCTATCCCCTTGCCCCCAATATGCTTTCTTAGGGTAGAATTTCCTCCAGGGCAACAAGTCAAAAATGCCTAGGCAATACATCTTTTTCATTTTATTTTTTATCAGTCCACTACTTTTAGGAAGAAACTCCTGGTGATCTACCTCTGAAAATCAGCCATTGAAAACCCTATGGATCACAATGATCTATTTCACACCAGAGCATGGAGATGGCCCAGGACCAAGTAGTGTTTCCTTCAGTTGTGCATGGGGCCACCATGACGCCACCTCCAATTTCACAGCCGTTGACAACAACAACTGCTTGCTTATACTGTCACAGACGGAGGTGTGAAAGAGGATGAGAAAAGCAGAAAAAGGTGTCTGTTTCATTCTTTCTTTTTTCCCAAATCTGACCAGCACCTACCAATGGCAGAGCCCAAGATTAGCAGCTAACAAACGTGTCTTAAAAAATGTGATTTGCAGATTTCCAGCTGAGGAATACAAGAAAGTATAGGAAGGAAAGTTTGGTATTGAGAACTTATAGACAGCATTCAGCACACCCTTAAACTCATAAGGTCATGGATTCACAACCTCTATGCTGTTTATTCTACCCTAATGTGTCCAACTTTCATAAGAGCAAAATCTCTCCATTGCTGTTTCCATTAGAGAAAACAGAAATGGATTGTTAGCTTGTTTTTATCTTCTAGCTCCATGTTTTTCTCTTGGAATATATGGTTCTCTACAGGAGTATATTCCACATTATCCACAGCTTCTTATAACTCTTGATATCTTAGCTTTAATTTGGATATATTTCTCAGGATGAAACATTTAATTTTATGGAAATATATTTAAATCTTGGGGGTCGTGAAATTTGTGTAAATAAACATTGTGTACTCTTGTTTTTGGTTATTTCATATTTTTGGCTAGTGTGTGGCTCAGGTTTTGAGTCTGTTTCTCTATTGTTTTGAAGCTCAGATTTTCATCTTTTGTTCTTTTGGGCATTTTCCATGTATTGTGAAATGTCAATTGAAATGAAATGCCTCTACTCCACTATTTTTTTAAGAGTAATTTCATATCTCCACTTCTAGCCATGTCTGAGAGCAGTTCCTAATTATCTCTCATGAGAAATAACACTGTTTCTTGATCTAATACTTTTTTTTGTTATAAAGCTTGTATCATGTGTCCAGTCCCATAAGCAAAATTGTAAATCATAAATGTATAGTAAATACCTATACATATAAGGACATGCCAAATAAATGCTTGAACTATTGAAATATCATTTGCAGATTTACTGCACATGATACTTGATATTAGTAGTAGTTTTGTTACTGTCAGATGTAGTGCATTTTTAGGCTAATGACATATAATGTAGTTATTTCATATTAAATTGATAAAAATTGCTACAGGTTTAATTTTCAAAATAAAGAACCCCTCAAAACTAAAATTACTCACCTTCTTATTCCATCTTTCTA
The DNA here is from genome assembly GCA_030035585.1 of Dugong dugon. Classification (NCBI taxonomy): domain Eukaryota; kingdom Metazoa; phylum Chordata; class Mammalia; order Sirenia; family Dugongidae; genus Dugong; species Dugong dugon. Next base: position 32,705,212 of record CM057460.1, on the reverse strand, counting down.
TTTAAAATGCATGTACAAAGGCTGATGTATATGAATGGATTTTGTGTGCAGAACTTCTCAAAACACCTCTCCTCATGTACTGCTATACAACTGAACTCTCAAGTTTGGAATAGAAGAAAACTGGAGCTTGAAGTGGAGCAGATAAAAGGTCATGTACATCAATTCTGATAACCCACTTAATATCAACACTTAATTTTTTTAAATTACTGCACTTTTTTAATTATCATTAACTGTGATAGTTTTATGTGTCAACTTGGCTAACCTATACTTCCTAGTTATTCAATCAAACACTAATCTAGGTGTTGCTGTAAAGATATTTTGTAGATTTGATTACTGTTCATAATCGATTGACTTTAAGAAAAGATTATCCTCAATATTCTGGGTGGGCCTGATCCAGTCAGCTGAAAGACTTTAAAAGCAGAAATGAGGTTTACCTGAAGAAGAAGAAATCTTGCCTGTGGACTACAGCTTCTGCTCCTGTCTCAGAATGTCTTTCTTGATGACCTGCCACTGGTTTAGCCAGCTTTCATTGTTGAGTAAGCCAATTCCTAGAAATGAATTTCTTAATGTGTATACACACACATATGATTTTGTTCCTTTGGTAGAACCCTGACTGATAAGTCAATTTATGGGAAAGTTGAGGTATTGAGGTATATCACAAAAAACTTTTCTCTGGAACCATTTGAGATTAAGATGCCCATCTGATGCCCTATCATTTTTGAATATTGTATAAGCATTTCCTCCAAACAAGGACATTGTCTCAAATAATCTCAATACTGTCATCAAAATTATCGAAATTCAGGAAGTTAAAAAGAATGAGTAATTACAATCTATCCTCAGATGCCAATCAAGTTTTTGCAATTGTCCCTAAATGTCCCTAGTAGCAAAATGATTCAAATCAGAAACAGGTGTTGAATTTAGCTGTCATTTCTCTTTTGCATAATTCAATCTGGAACAATTTCTGTCTTTCTTTGGTTTTTATGACTTTGAGTCTTTGAAGGATTTCAGGCCATTTATGTTACAGAATATCCTTTGGTTTATCTGTAGTTTCCTCATGACTAGATTAAGTTCATGCATTTTTGTTATGGGTTAAATTGTATTCCCTCAAAAGAAGAGGCAAAGAGAGACACAGGGAAGATGGCCATGTGACAGTGGAGACCTATATTGTTGGAGGCAGACACCTAAGCCAAAGTATGCCAAGGACCACTGGTTGTCACCAGAAACTAGGACAGAGGCATGAAACAGATCCTTCCTCAGAGCCCTCCAAATGAATCAACACAACCAATTTCGATTCCTAGCCTCCAGAACAATTAATTTTTGTTCTTATAAGCCACTTAATTTGTGGTACTTTGTTACAGCAGCCCTAGAAAACTAGTACACACTTTAATGGAATTCTACAGAAATGATGCTTCATTCTCATTATTGTATCTTGTCAGGTGGTGGTGGTTGTTGTTGTTAGGTGCATCAGGTTGGTTCCTACTCATAGCATCCCTATGTACAATGGAATGAAACACTGCCAGGTCCTGTGCCACTCTCACAATCATTTTTATGCTTGAGTCCATTGTTGCAGCCACTATATCCATTGTCTCATTGAAGGTCTTCTGCTTTTTTGCTGATCCGTTACCTTACCAAGCATGATATCCTTCTCCAGGGACTGGTCACTCCTGAAAAAATGTCCAAAGCATATGAGAGGAAGTCTTGCCATCCTAAGTTTCAAGAAGCACTCTGAATGTACTTCTTCCAAGACAGACTTGTTTGTTCTTTAGCAGTCCATGGTATATTCAATATTCTTTGCCAATACCAAAATTCAAAGGCATCAATTCTTCGGTCTTCCTTATTCATTGTCCAGTTTTCACATGCATCTGAGGTGATTGAAAATACCATGGTTTGGGTCAAACAAGCCTTAGTCCTCAACATGACATCTTTGCTTTTCAATACTTTTAAGGTCTTTTGCAGCAGAATTGCACAATGCCATAAGTTGTTCAATTTCTTGACAGCTGCTTCCATGGGTGTTGATCGTGGATTCAAGTAAAATGAAATCCTTAACAACTGCAGTCTTTTTTCCATTTATCATGATGATGCTTATTGGCCCAGTTGTGAGGGTTTCTGTTTTCTTTATGTGATGTGTAATCAACACCAAAGGCTGTAGTATTTATTCTTCATCAGTAAGTGTTTCAAGTCCTCTTCACTTTCAGCAACCAAGGTTGTGTCATATGCATACTTAAGGTTGTTAACGATATTTGTACCAATCCGGATGCTACATTCTTCTTCATATAGTCCAGCTTTTTGGATTGTTTTCTCAGCATACAGATTGAATAATTATGGTGAAAGGATATAGCCCTGACACACACCTTTCCTGCTTTTAAACCCTGTAGCATCCCCTTGCTCTGTTCGAACTACTGCCTCTTGGTCTATGTACAGGTTCCTCATGAGCACAATTCAGTATTCTGGAATTCCCATTCTTCCCAATGTTATCCATAATTTGTTATGATCTACACAGCCAAACGCTTTTGCATAGTCAATAAAACACAGGTAAACATCTTTCTGGTATTCTCTGCTTTCAGCCAAGATCCATCTGACATCAGCAATGATATCCTTCCTTCTACTTCTTCTTCTAAATCTCGTTTAAATTTCTGGTAGTTCTGTGTCAATGTACTGCTGCAATCATTTTTTAATGATCTTCAGCAAAATTTTACTTGCATGTGATATTGATGATATTTGTTGATAATTTGTACATTCTGTTGGATCACCTTTCTTTGAAACAGGCACAAATATGGCTCCCTTCCAGTCAGTTTGGCCAGGTAACTGTCTTCCAAATTTTTTGGCATAGACAAGTGAGCACTTCTAGTACTGCATCCATTTGATGAATATCAGTTGGTATTCTATCAATTACTGGAGTCTTGTTTTTTGCCAATGCCTTCAGTGCAGCTTGAACTTCTTCCTTCAGTACCATCAGTTCTTGATCATATGCTGCTTCCTGAAATAGTTGAACATTGACCAATTCTTTTTGGTACAATGACTCTTTGTATTTTTTCCACCTTCTTTTGATGCTTCTTGCATCCTTCAATATTTTGCCCATAGAATCCTTCAAAATTGCAACTCAAGGCTTGCATTTTTTCTTCAGTTCTTTTAGGTTGAGGAATTCCAAGTGTGTTCTTCCCTTTTGGTTTTCTAACTCCAGGTCTTTGCACATTTCATTATAATACTTGACTTTGTCATCTAGAGCTGCCCTGCGAAATCTTCTGTTCAGCTTTTTTACTTTGTCATTTCCTCCATTCTCTTTAGCTACCCTATGTTCAAGAGCAAGTTTAAGAGTCTCTTCTGACATTCATTTTGGCCTTTTCTGTCTGACAGATATGTGGTGGTATTAGGTGGTGTATAATTAATTTGTCATGTAAATAATGATGTTCTTTTTGATCATTTGATTAAAATTATACCTGACAAGGTTATCTACTATAAGGTTACTCTTTACTACTTCAAATTAATGAGTGTTACAACTACTGGTCTCTACTCATCTGAAGTGAAAAAGAATGAAGGAAACCAAAACACCAAAGAAGAAACTGGTTTACAGGACAAATAACCCACACGAACCATAGCTCTTCTAATCTGAGATCAGAACTAGATGGTGCCCAGCTACTACCACCAACTATTCTACCCAGGTGCACAACAGAAGTCCTAGATAGAATCAGAGAAAAATGTAGAACAAAATTCAAATTTTTAAAAAAGGCCAGATCTACTGGACTGATAGGGACTAGAGGGACCCCAAGACTATAGTGTTAAGATACCCTTTGAACTTGGAAGTGACGCTAGTTCTGGAGGTCACGTTTCAGCCAAATAATAGATTGGCTTACAACCCCTATGAGAATTGTACTCCCATAAACAATCAACTATATGAGACCCAAAAATCAACGTCTACCCAAAAACAAAGATGAGAAGGCAAGGGGGAGAAAGGAAGCTAGATCAAGGGAAACAGAACAAACAGAATGGAAATAATGCAATGCTGACATATTGCAAAAATTGTAACCAATGTCACCAAACAATTTGCGTAAAAATTTTTAAATGGAAACTTAATTTGCTGTGTAAACGTTCACCTAAAACACAATAAAATATTTTTTTTAAATATGGTATTTTGTGGGAAGGTTTACAAAATTTTATAAATACCCAATTCTTCATCAATTGTTCAATATATTCATTCAACTATTGATATCCGTATGGATGATGGATTCCTATTTATTCAATGGGTGATAACCCATTACTATTATTATCTGATACTCAAATTCTGCCAGTATTTCTAGTGGGAGCACATTCAAGTTGGTCTCCATGTAATTTTGATAAATCCCCATCATTCTCTATTACTTCCTTACTTCCTTACACTGCAAGATGCTCCACAATTATGTTGTTTGGCCTATGCTTCAAAATAGAGTATAATAGAGACTACAGCCTACAAAATCTAGACCTAGATTTTTTTTTATTCTTTGCTTTTATGTGATTTTAACAGTTTCAATGAGATAAAATTCACATAACATAAAATTCATTCATTTAAAGCATAGAATTCCATTATTTTTAGTATATTCACAGATATGTGTAACCATCATCGGTCAAACCACATACCTTTAGCTATCACCCCTGTATCAACCTATCCCCCTCAGACTGAAGAGTTAGCATGTGATATAGATTGAATTGTATCTCCCCAAAATGGGTGTCAACTTGGCTAGGCCATGATTCCCAATATTGTGTGGTTGTCCACCATTTTGTGATCTGATGTGATTTTCTTAAGGGTTGTAAATCTTAACTTCTATGATGTCAATGAGGCAAGATTAGTTTTGTTAATGATGCAGGACTCAATCTACAGGATTAAGTTGTATCTTGAATCAATCTCTTTTGAGACATAAAAGAGAGAATTGAACAGAGAGGAGAAGGACCTTAGGCCACCAAGAAACACCGGGAGAGGAGTATGTCCTTTGGACCCAGGGTCACTGCACTGAGACTCTCCTAGACCAGGGAAAGATTAATGATAGGGACCTTCCCCCAGAACAAACAGAGAGAGAAAACATTCCCCTGGAGCTGGTGTCCTGAATTCAGATTTCTAGCTTTCTAGACTGTGAGAGAATAAATTTCTGTTTGCTAAACAGTCCACTTGTGATATTTCTGTTATAGCAGCACTAGCTAACTATCACATCATGTAACTCAGCAATTCCACTCCAAAGTATATACTCAACATTAATGAAATATACGTGCACATAAAAACTTGTACCTCAATGTTTATAGCAGCATTATTAATAACAGCAAAAATTAAAACTAACCCAAATTTTCATCAACTGGTGGATGGATAAATAAATGTGGTGTATCCATACAATGGGATATTATCTGGCCATAAAAATGAATGAATTACTGACACATGCCATAACATTGATAAACCTTAAAAAAACAGTAAGCTAACACAAATAAGGTAGTCAAAACAGAACATGTATTATGATATCATTCATAGGAAAAGTCCAAAATAGGCAAATCTATAGAGATGGAAAATAAATTAGAGTGCATGTCACATTTATCAGAACCTTCCTATAGATTCCCTGAACTGTGGAACATGTACTATAATATTAGGAAGAGTTTAGTGGCTAGAATCCTATTACACCTGTGATAGTTCTCTGTTCGATTCTAGTTATTGAGTGACTCAGAAGTTACTAGTTCAAGAATGAGCTCTGTATCAGGTCTAGGCTGCCCTGAAAGCTGTACTGCCATGGGGTCGTATAACCCAGCATTTCCAATGATGTTGGAGAATCTGAGATAAATGAGGATTTGATAAGGAAACTTCCTAAACGGCAGTTAGAGAGTCTGAATGAAGAATCTTACGGTTGGGGAGCAAAGTTGTGGCTTCCTTGGCAGAAAACTGCTTTTAGTTTGAATAATAGGTCATCACATGCCATTGAGTTCTAATTGAGCCTGACTCTAGGACATCAAGGGATCATGTGATAAGATCTGCCCATCATGAACTGAGCATTAGCAAATCACTGAGACATAAAGTCAAGTGGGCACAGCAGAGTTTTCTGTATGATGAAAATGTTACATTCAAGATTGGGCCCTTAGTGTTGTGGAAGTCACAAACAAATTGCATGTATAAATTACTCAGATTCTTCAGTCACCTTCATCAGTGTGGACTGATGCTTTTTCCCTAACTCTTTTGCCTCAAATTGATTCAAGTCAGTTTGACAAATGCACTTGTGCCTTCCCACTCTCAGGAAATAAGTGATTGCATAATTTTCTCCAGATAATGGAAGATCCATTTTGTAACATGAGAGCTAGAAATATTGGACTGTTAAGTAGCTCTCACAAGTGGTTAATTACTTCAGACTTTTTCTATACACCACTTCATATGCTGTTTCACTCTTATTCCAGCCACCACTAAGGAGACTGTTCTGCAACCTAACAGAATCTCATCCAAGTCTTTATCATGTCTTTCTTGCCTCTACAATGTGGCTTCTCTGTTGACACCAAGGTATGGGATATGATATACCTAAGGTAACCAACTAGTTCCAGTTTGCTCAGGACTTTCCTGTTTTTAACAGTGAAAGTCTCTCAGGAACTCATAAAATCCAGGGCAGTTTATTACCCTAAATACAATCTGTTGCCTTGCATAACCTGTTGCCATTGAGTAGATTCTGCCTTGCATACACAACTACAAAGGGAAGGCAGATTTGTGCATGGGGGAGTAAATCTTTGAAAAATGTGTAATGGGAGTTTATGGATCAAAGCTTTATTCTTTGTTCCCCTGGTCCTGAGATACACTTCACACCACTACTCAGTTCCTTGGAATCAAGCAACAAAAAGTCCATGTTTGTGGCCAAATTAATAAAACCTGTTTGCTTTGGCCCTCCTTCCAGTTCCACTTCCCTGGCACTGTTCCTCGTTATTATTCCCTGAAACCACCTCCTCAGGAAAGCATTCATGTATGCCTTTATCTTAATTCATGCTTTCTGAGGAAGTAGGTATAAGATGCATGCTTTTTTAACAAAATATAGTTTTAGTTGAAGTAGTAAAAACAAAGGCTGAAATAATCCTGACAGACATGTCGGATTTCAGATGCAAGTTTATTCATGTCAAGAGTTTATTTTTCAATATCTCTCTAAATTTAAAGAAAGTAGATTATGGGAAAAAACTTTAAAGAGTTTGGAGCATTATTGTTTTATTAATATAAAAAGTTACATAATTTGAATTGGAATTGAATCAATTTACACCCTTCTTGGAAAGATCAGAAAATTAGCTCACTTAACTTCCTCCCACAATCTTAAGCCATTATCTCCTGATTTTTATCATTTCTGTTACTTACATTTTTCTGCTAAGGCATTAAATTCCATAGTTGTTTAATATAAATTACATTTTTAAATAGATTAGTGTGCCTTCATCACATAAGGCCAGATAGAGATTGACTGAGGATCTATATTGCTTCATCCTCCATACCTGACTTAAAAAAAAAAAAAAAAAAGTGTAAACATGGCAGAATGTTTCTGATATTTTCCATTACTATATCAATAACAATTCAAAGTCTTCACATTTCTTGGTTTTCTTGGTACTGCCCCCGACTGGTCTCTCATAGTCACTCAGCACTGTCATTAGCCCATTTGGTAAAGCTTTTCCAGTCATGAGTGACTTTGTAGCATTCATCTCTTAGCTAGATTTAATTGTCTAGTTTTTTTTTTTTTTTCCTGGCTGTTTTCAATATTTGTGAAAGCAGTTTGAAGTGCCCGAGTTTCTGCAGGTTTGCTAGTGCTAGAGTATTGCCTTTATTCAGTCAAAAAAAAAAGAAAAGAAAAACTGGTTATAAAATTTTCATTCTGTACTTCATCTTTGATCTTTTCAGATATGACCATTTGCATTAGTCCTTTGCTTCTCTGAGAAACATTTTTGTTGGGCTGCATTTTATCTTTGATAAAGACTCAGAAATGTTATATTTTCTTATCTTTTCAGGTCTGACAATGCCTGCCTGCTATTTTTTATCATTAAACAACTCCTTGTGTCATGGTTTGAACTATGTCCCCCCAAAAATGTGTGTATCAATTTGGCTGGGCCATGATTCCCAGAATTGTGTGTTGGCTTCCATTTTGTGATTGTAATTTTATGTTAAAGAGGATTAGGGTGGGATTGTAACATCACCTTTACCCTGGTCACATCCCTGATCCAATGTAGAGGGAGTTTCCCTAGGGCGTGGCCTGCACCACCTTTTACCTTACAACAGATAAAAGGAAACAGAAGCAAGCAGAGAATTGGGGACCTCATACCATCAAGAAAGCAGTGCCAGGAGCAGAGCGCATCCTTTGGACTGGGGTCCCTGCCGCAGAGAAGCTCCTAGTCCAGGGAAACACAGAAAAAAAGGCTGACAGAGAGAAAAAGGCTTTCCCTGGAGCTGATGCCCGGAATTTGGACTTTTAGCCTACTTGAACGGTGAGGAAATAAACTTCCCCTTCGTTAAAACCATCCACTTGTGGTGTTTCTGTTACAGCAGCACTAGATGACTAAGGCACCTTGGTTAGGTATAATATAGGTTCATAGTTTACTTACCTGATAAATTTGCAGATAACTCCTGTATCTATGGACACTGATTGCCACTCATCTGGGCCCAGCTTGAATGCCACCCCCGGCCCCATGAAGGTGCACTGCTTTTTTCTGCCTGGTTGCTTAAATTTTCCTTTAGGCTTGAAGTTCTGCGACTTGAAACGAATACGTCTCACTGTCAATTATTTTGTGTCACTTTCCACTGTGCTCTTATAGGCTTCAAATTCAGTTCTTCCTTCTTTTACGAATTTCCTTTCAGGAAAAAAAAAAAAAGGTTTATTTTAAAACCTTTTTCTTCTCTGTTAAGGTGTCTAGAAAAACCAATTATGCTTAAAAAGGATGATTCTTTTCTGTTCTCATTATCTGTTATCCTCTTCCTAATTTTTTCAAATTACATCATTTTGCAAGTTTTTACTTACCTTTTTGTCAGTGATTTCATTTTCAGCTGTACCTATTCTCTTTCTTGTCGTGTCTAATTCATTTATTAGTTCTCTCTGAGGTTTGTTTTATTATTCATGGACTTTCTATACTTTTCCTTTTCAAGGTTTATTTCCTGTTTATTGAATTTCTATTCTCATGAAGTATGGGAAAATTTCTTCTGCAAACACAAACTGAGTTTTCTCTAAAATTTAGCTATCTTCTGTCTCTTTCATGCTATTTTCCTCTTTATTGATTTATTTATTTTTAAATGAGTAAGTATTTTTCTTTAGTTGTCAGGCAGTTTCTTTTGTTCTTGGCCATGCTTTTGGAAGACTCTGTGCAGACCTTCCACTGATTATCATATGACCATGAATTTTCCTTGGCCACCCTTTCTACCTTAGCTGAGACTAGTTATTTGTTCTGTTTCTGATTCATTTTGAAGGTGTATATTTGAAGGATCTGAGCACTCCGTCTTCTGTAATACTGTTGTTAATTCCAGCATTGTGAGTGAAAGCATTTCGTGTCTTGTTAAATTTCCTGTGTTGTGGATGAATGGAGTCTTAAAGATCACACTTTTCTAAGAGTCCCTTCTAGTTGCTCAGCCAATTTTCCCTGCTCTGTATCTTTCCACAGTGGCCATTTCCATTTGCATCTCCAATCCCTCACCCTCAAATGACTGATTGGTAAAGATAAGCATAGGTTGGGTATACCTTGCTAATCAAACAGAGAGGAATGAAGGAATTTCAGCCCTGCCATAATGCCTCTAGCTCCACACCAACTTTTTCCTCAGAGGAGCTCTTTGGGTTAGAAATGCTCTGCCTGTTGCCCCCTCCATTGTTTACTCTCAACTCTGAAATTCTACAATAGTGGAAACTGAAGAAGTTTTCTGCTAAAGAACAAAATTTGTTAGCATTTTCTAATTGCCTGTACTACCCTAAACCTTGAGAAATAATAAGTTTTATGCTTATGTTCTTAAAAAGTTTTATCTGGGCACCTTTAAACATCAATTAGCCTAAATAATGAAACAAAGAAAGAAAGAAATATTAAAATGTAGCAAATTTATAAGTGTTGAAACAAAGTTCATTAGTCTCAAATATTCTGAGTTGGAAATTATGAAGAGAATGTCTCCTTTATCATGATATAGGGAGGTAAATATTGGTAATAATAAGGGGCAAAATGGTTACATGAGTTTCTAATATTTTAGGCATTAATGAAAACACAGCATGAACGAATAAACATTAGTTGAATAATATAAATACATATGAAAAATTGATATAATGAAATCATAATAGTTTATATTCATTGAGTGTTCTCTGTAGACCAGTGTTTTTATATCTCATCTTACTTAACTCTGTATCACTCTCAGATATATTTTATAGATGAAGAAACTGACACAGAGAGAAATAAGCAATTTAGCCAAGGGTGCTCAGGTAATTAAATGAAGTCAGGTTTCCACATAGGCAGGTTAGCTCCAGAGTCTGTACTCAGTCTGGTGCCCTCCCTTTCAGGAATAGATGGAATTATTCTCCAGCCTATAGGTCCATGTCTTGTCTCCTCATTCTTTCCCTCAAAGGTTAATATAATCATATAGAATCCTGGTCACATACGTTTTGCTTTACACACCTCTGGGCTAATGTTTCACAGTGGGACATTCATATATTTAGTCATGTTATTAACTTCTACTAGAATTCGCTATGTAGTTTAGGTGTACACTCCTTGAAATTCAAAGGGAACATAAATACCCTCATATAATCTCCCAAAGCACAGCTTCATGCAAAGTTATGTTTTTGTGTTTATCATAATACATTATAACCATTTCATTATCTGTAAACATCCAAACCAAAAAAAAAAAAAAAAATGCCTATGAATCAATTTTGAATCATGGAAACCCATATAAGTCAGAGTAGAACTGTGCTCCATAGGTTTATCAGTGGCTGATCTTTAGAAGTAGGTCTCCAGCCCTTTGTTCCAAGGCATCTTTGGGTGGACTTGAACCTCTGAACTCTTGGTTAGCAGCCTAGCACATTAACCATTGGCATCACCCAGGGACTCACTAAACTTTAATTCCCTTGAAAATATAGAACATTTCTTATCATCCCTGTACTCCTAACCTAGTACACTGCTCGTTGTTTAGGAAGAACTCTGATAATTTTCACTGGATTTAATCGAATGAAAGGCCCTGGTGGCAGAGTGGTCACACACTCGGCTGTTAACTGAAAGGTTGGTGGATAGAATCTACCAACTGCTCCACAGGAGAAAGAGCTGTCAATCTACTTCTGTAAAGATTTACAGCCTTGGAAACTCTATGGAGCAGGTCTACTCTGTCCTATAAGGTCACTATGAGTTGGAGTCGACTTGAAGGCAATGGGTTTGGTTTTGATTTTAATTGAATGAATGCGGTAAGGTTCTAAATAAGAAATAAATAGCATTATGTGACAAATAACTACTTTAGTGCAAAGAATACTAGTTTCAAATGAGCCTAACAGTTGCAGTTGAACTGTAGACAAAAATAAACATTGATTTCTTTAGAAGCAATTTAAAGAGTATGTTCTTTCCTGGCACTTTCTTTACCCCTTTATAATCAACAATAATTCAGGAGACTTAAGTTACTCTACTCAAAGTTACTCCTAATGTCAAATATTTCTGATAATGACACAAAATAACAGCAATGTTAAAATAACAGAAAATGTTTAAACAAGGCTTCACAAATAATGAGAACACTCCTAGTTGTTCAATGCAATGAACAGAGCGAAGGATCAAAATTCAAGCTTTACTAACTGAGGGGTTTGTTCCACATTTGACTTTAATGTTCCTTTAAATAAATGAAAATTCCTTTAAATTAAAAATGTTCCACATTTGTCACTCCTGAGCACATGATGAAAATATTACAATTTTGCAAAAATAGAAATATGTGTGGAAATACATAGTGTCCTAATTTAATATTCATCTCACATATCAATAGTAGAGCTCTAAACTTACATATATGGTGATTTTACAAAGTTATGTTGAATATGAGTTTCTACCTCCTCATTGCAATTTCTTCTTCTCTACAACCACATAAAACAATTTTCCTTCTCATGAGAACTCCTGAATTATTGTCTCATGAAACTGTCATGTGGTTTTAACACTGGTGATGAAGATAAACCATTACTCATTTGTCAGTTTGTTGTACCGTGCTGGCTTGCATGTTGTAATAAGACAGAGGTTCCCAGGCTGTGGAAAATTCCACTGCCTCTCACAGCTTGTTTACCTCACCCCACAGCTTTGCATTAGAATCCTATTTCCTTTGTTTGACACACCCCGTAACTTTACACTGAAATCCTGGTGATGCATGAAGTTATATGTAAACTGCATTGCACCTGCATAGTATGATTAAGAATGTTGCTGATGTAACTTGTAGGAACTTTCTACTTGTAAACTGCTTAAAAGTAACCTTTCCCCTCAACCTCACTGAACAGTTTTGCCGGCAACAGCTTCAACTGTCTCCTTTTCTTGCACAGCAAAATAAAGGCATCTGTCTGCTCTCCCACCTCAGTCTGTCATTTATTGGCCAATACAAGTCATGTTGAGTAGAACCTTGGGTTTCCACCTGGCAACATTTCTATGATTCTGGAGGCTATGCCACTGGTATTTCAAATACTAGCAGGGTCATTGATGATGAACAAGTTCCAGTAGAGATTACAGACAAAGATAGAATAGGAAAAATAGTCTCAACAGTGGACTTGAGCATACCAACTATTTTAAAGATGACATAAGACCAGCAACATTTTTGTTATGTTGTACATGAGGTCACCACGAGTCAGAGCCAACTCAACAGCAACTAATAACAATTAAAAACAACATGCAAATAGCAATAATACTAAACTTAAATAGGGCTTAAAAAGGATCCAATGATTTCTGGAAAAGTATATTCTCCGGATCAGACAGACAACAGGGAAAGAAGAGAGAGGGCATAGGACTCTTCAGACTTTTTATTTCTTCTGGTAAATACATAGTTACCATAGAGATTAAACCCTATCAGGAGTAATGGGACATACATATGCACACCTATGTTTTTCACCTCTCAAGTTTCTTGGGAAGTTACTTTCCCACTTTCAGTGCATGCCACCGCTAAGCAGGCACCTGTATAACTGTTTGAACCTGGAGAAATGGGCATGTGCCCCAAATTACTGTTTTTATAGGATGTTGTATCAGGTGGTGCATCATGGAAGTGTGATTGCACAAAAGTTTTGACTCTTTGGGCTTTTTTACAGTGAGATAAGCATTGTAAGTATATTTCCAGGTCCCTGTGTGTTATTTGAAAGTTGTGCTTCTCATGCCACCATCCTACCCTGGCATCCACATAACTGCACATAATCCTACCCCCATAGTGCAGAGGAACATGTGTGTTTCCACATAATGTCATTCAAAATCCATATTACCTACCAAATATTCAGACACACTCAGTGATTCAGCATGCATTTTATTAATGAAAAAACAAAAAATTACAAGTGGAAAGTAATTCATACATGAAAGGGTTAAGTATAGAGTCATTTTAAGGGACTAAAATCTATAAGCATCACATAAGATAAGGAAATACTTGAGTTTTATTTTAACATATAGTTGTTGTAGTGTGTGGTCTTCAAGCTGATTCCAACTCATAGCCACCCTATACGATAGAGTAGAACTGCCTCATAGAGTTTCCTAGGCTGTGATCTTTACGGGAGCAGATCGCCAGGACTTTTCTTCCACAGAGCCGCTGGTGGATCCAAAGTGCCAACCTTTAGGTCAGCAGTCAAGTGCTTAACTATTGTGGCACCGAGATTCTTATAACGTGTAGTATATACATTTCAATTAAAAATAACATCAATCTCTCCATATTTGGCATTGTAAATATTTTAAAAGCAAAACTCTGATAATCTTATACCAAAGAAGTTCATCTTCACAGCTGAAAAAATATATATGTATATGACAACTTAAACTAAGATTCAAAGTGACCTTTTTTCTCCTAAACCTTCAGTTGAAACACATGATAAATATCCTCTTCCTGGGTGCTGACATAACATATAAATTCTACACTAGATATTATCTATTTCTTGGCATGTGATTACTTTTGTTTTTAATCAAACTTAGGAGTACACTTCTCTTTTTGAATAGAAATACAGTGAAACCTGTAAGAGCCAGAACTAGACAGGGCTGCCATGTCTTTCTGGGTCTCACAAGTTTTCCATATTTGACAGGATGCAGTCTTACCACTTATTCTATTGCTCTCTGTTAATGGAAAATATTTGAGTTTTCCTTCTCTGACCGTTTTCTACCTTAGGCAGTTTCCAGCTTTAGCAGATTTTACTGTATAATAATATAAAGGTAGTGTTACAAAGCACAGTTTAAATTATGTAAACGTATGAATTTTACTAATTTGTAATTAAACTTAACATTGATTAAGTCTACAATTCCTAAATTTTCTCACAGACTTAATTATTCTATTTCTCCAATTAAGAAATGGGAACACCTATCACCTGATGAGAACTGATATGTGAAACACTTAGAACTTTTCCTAGTGCCTAGAAAGTGCTGTGTAAACATTATTATTAATAATTACTGGCCAGAGCACATTCATCTCTTCAGCAGAAGATGTTTATACCTTTACCAAGAAAGTTTTGTATTTTCAATTAGGTATTATTTTTTCTTCAAACTCATTTCCCCCCCAACAGGCGAGCAATTTGCTCTGAGAACAGGAGACTTCAAACACCAATTTTTAGTTCAATTAGTTTATAATGCATTTGTGCAACCACAATACTTCAAGGATATAGGCTTTTATTTATTTTTTCATAATTGCATGTCTTTGTCAGGAAATAGAAAAATTTACTGACGTATGAAACCAAGCTAGCTTATAGTTAAAAGAGTAACATTCACATAACACAGATATTGAAAATTTAGAGAATTTTAAGTTTCAATCTAACCTTTCCACGTCTATAACTGACATTCATCAATTCTTCATGCCCAGTTTGTTAATTTAAAGGAATTTTCATTATAAAACTTGGTACTTGCTCAATTGTAACTGTAAATGGATATGTGCAGAAGACATTCCCAGAGAAAGGTGTGATACCAAAGACTCGATCCCTATAGAAATTTAGCTTTGGACCACAATAGGACTAACTTAACGAGCATGTGACTTGTACAATCTCACAGGTCTCTGTACTTGGAACAACCTCATTATTGGTTTTACTGCTCTGCTATCACAACTTGGAAATTCTAAATAATTTTGAACAAGGTGCCCTGTATTTCATTTTACACTGGGCCCTGCAAATTATGTAGCCAATCCTGGGTCACAGTGTTAGGTGAATTACTACTTCCTGCCATAGTGATAGTAAATATTGGGGAATGAATTTATCATGGGCAGCTTGAGCCCACCCAGCTGCTTCGCAGGAGAAAAACCTGGTAATCTGCTTCTGTAAAGAGTACAGCCAAAAAATCCCTATAAGGCAATTCTAATTTGTCACATGGGTCACTATGAGTCAAATCCACTGAAGGGCACCCAATAATAACAACAGTGCAGGAAGGAGATGACAAGTACCAAATGTTCTCCAAAACCACCTGCAGCAATGAGAGCTATACTTATGCCCACTAACCTCTATCTTATAAGTTTCCCCTCAGAAAGACAGATCCCCCATAGAAGAGTTGCTTTCCAAACATGCATAAAGAAGAGTTATCTATGTGGAGTAAGGGATGGATGAGTGGTGGTCATGGGTCCCTTGGATTTCTCTGTTTAAGACAAACTCCCATGGGAAGGATAGCCGATTCAGCTACCCCAGGATTTTCCAAGGTGCTCAGGTCAGGCTATGCCTCCCATCACTAAGTACTTTAGCATAGTAGAATTGGAGCATTCTGTCACACTACCGTACTCCTGCAATGAGAGACTTGGCTCAGGGACTCCCTATTAGCTTGTTCTCTCTCTCTTTCGAACTCTCTCTCTATTTATCTCTCATCTCTAATTTTCTATATCTATCTAACATCTCTATCTCTGTAATCAATCCAATTATATTACACATAATTGTGATCATGGGTAATTGTTGTTTCACTCTGCTTATGAACATATAATTTCTCTACAAATATATGTGTTATTTTAATAACTTAGAAATCCGATATTATTGGAAATAATCAAAAATTGCACTTTTTATGACATTCTTAATATAAACAAATAAGCTGACCACATTTACTGACTATTCACAGAATGTAAAGCTTTGGAGACCTGGTGGCATAAGAGCTCATCTGCTAACCAAAATGTCAGTAGTTCGAATCCACCAACCACTCTTTCGAAACCCTATGGGGCAGTTCTACTCTGTTTGTCCTATAGAGTTGCTATGAGTTGGAATCGACTCTAGGGCAATGGGTTTGGCTTGGTTTTGTACACTATCATCAGGAAAATGAATCCAGTTTTTTTTTTCAATATCTGAATATTTATTTACCCAATTCTTTTTTTGTACACTTAGAAGGCTCACACTTTTTTACTGCTATAAACAACACTGCAATGAACATCCTTGCATGTACATCTTTGCATTATTTGGCCAATTATTTTCAAAATGAATTCAGTCTTAATGAAAAATGTAAACTTGCATTATTCTTTATATCAGAAAAACCATCGCCGTCAAGTTGATTCCAACTTATAGTGACCCTATAGGACACAGTAGAACTGCCTTAATGGAGAATTTCAAAAAAACAATCTTGTAACTCTTTCATAATAGCTTTTTACATAATGTACTGCTGCTGTAAATCAGTGGGCAATGTATGTAGTCAAGTACAACATCATTATTTTATTTTCTTAATCTAATTAGATTGCATTGATTGCACATTGAAATTTTGTAATTAGTATCTATTATAGATAGAATTGTGTACCCAAAAAACATATGTTAAAGTTCTAATTCCTGGTGCTGGTAAATGTAACCTTGTTTGGAAATGATGTCTTTGAAGATGTTACCAGTTAAGTGAGGTCACAGTGGAGTTGTTGTTGTTGTCGTTGTTGCTAGTTGCTATGGAGTCGATTCCAACTCATGGTGACCCCGTGAGTGCAGAGGAGAACTTCACCATAAGGTTTTTAAGGCTGTGACCTTTGGAAGTGGATCACTGGGTCTGTCTTCCCAGGTGTCTCTGAGTGAGTTAGAACTGCCAACTTTTGCCTATTGGGTCGAGCACTTGAGTGTTCGTACCATTCTGGTGGGTAATAATCCAATCTGAGTGACTCCTTTTAAAACAAAACAAGGACACTAAGGGATGAACAGAGGAAAGAGGACAGAGTTATGCTGCAGTTGAAAACCAAGGAACATACGGCAGCTGAAGATACAAGGAAGAATCTTTCCCCAGAACCTTTGTGAAAGCATGGTCTTGCTGCCACCCTGAATTTAGACTACTAGCTTCTAGGAGTGTGAGACAATAAATTTTTGTTCTTATAAACCACCCTACTTTTTTAAAATTTTGCTACTGAAGCCTAGGAAAGCCTAAACAGTACCTTTTAGATTTAACTATATATTTAAGCCATGGTGTTTTCAATCACCTCATATGCATGGGAAAAGCTGGACAATGAATAAGGAAGACTGAAGAAGAACTGATGCCTTTGAATTATGTTGTTGGCAAAGAATATTCAATATACCGTGGACTGCCAAAAGAATCAACAAATTTGTTTTGGAAGAAGTACAGCCAGAATGTTCCTTAGAAGCAAGGATGGCGAGATTACTTCTCACATATTTTGGACATGTGGTCAGGAGGAATCAGGCCCTGGAGAAGGACATCATGCTTGGTAAAGTAGAGGGTCAGAGAAAAACAGGAAGACCCTCAATGAGATGGACTGACACAGTCGCTGAAACAATGGGTTCAAGCATAACAACGATTGTGAGGATGGTGCTGGACTGGACAGTGTTTTGTTTTGTTGTAATTAGGGTCGCTATGAGTTGGCACTGCCTTGACAGCACCTAACAACATCAAAATATATATATATATATATTTTTATTATTGCTTATTTATTATCACAAACCATGCTTTGGAATATTCAAGCACATGAGAGAAAAGGCTTATTGAATGAAGTATGCTGAACTTACTATTTCACATGACATTTACAGCGTGATGACTTGAAAAGTACAATTACTGCTTTTGAGTGCTGGGGACAAGAAAAGAAGGAAGCATAATCTGCAGGAAGACTTCGTTAGGAAACGTTCGGGCTAATTCTGAAAATCTAAGCGCCAAGTATACATGATTGATAAGTTTCTACAGCCAGTAAACTTGGGATCATTCTTGAATCTTCCCCCTTGGCTGTTACTTCTTTTCATTTCAAATCAATCAGAAAGTCTTGCTGACTTTATGTCTTATATCTTTTTTGAAACCTTCTAGCTACCCTGTTTCCACTAGCTTTGGACTGGTTCAAGTCCTCATTATCTGTTAGTTCAGGAGCTCAAATTCTGGCCTCTGTTGTGACCATCCTCCACAGTGCTGCCAGTGTGATTGCTCTGAAATGGAAATGTGGCCATGCCTCTGCAATTTACATCTGTCATTGACTTCCCATAGCCTAGTCTGAAGTAAAATTCTTTTTGGCAATATAATCGAGGCCATTGCGATTTTGCTCGTTTGCTTCTCAGCCACATTTCTTGTCACTACTGTCTACAGTAACTCTCTGCCCTAACTATACTGAACTACTTCTCAGGTGTTCAAAAGTTTCATGATTTTTCATGGGCCTGCACATTGCATCTGCTTCTGTCACTCCCTGGAACATATTCCTTCTCTGCTTAATTCCAAAAAGTGCAACTCATTCCTTTTTTTCACCTGTATCTTTCCTAAGGTTCATAATTAATTTATGATACATTACCATATTAAAAAAACTTCAATGCAAAAACATACAATTTGTTCTCCAATAAATAATTTAATGTATCAATTTTAATATTCTTTCTTTTCCCATTTAAGAATAGTTAAAGAATATAATTTTATGCTCAAAGCAGACTTCACTGATTTTCCCCTGAACGGCAAGTAAATCAATAACAAATGGTTTATCCTGAGTTATGCCCTTCCTCCTCTGCCCTTTGCTGGCTGCTGAACAAATATCTAACAGATATCTTAATATACTGTATTTGGCAGACATTCTAACATGTCCATGAGATCTTTGAAGTCAGAGAATCTCTTTGTTCATTTCCAAACGCTAAATGCCTTGACTAATACTTGCTACATGGTTAGTACTAATGTAATATTTGTTCAAGGACCCCTGGTGGCAAAGCGGTTAAGTGCTTGGCTGCTAACACAAATGTCCATGGTTTGAACTCACTATCTGCTCCATGAGAAAAAGATGTGACAGTCTGATTCTGTAAAGATTTATAGCCCTGGAAACCCTATGGAGCCGTTCTACTCTGTCCTATAGGGTTGCTATGAGTTGGAATTGACTCAAGGCAATGGGTTAATTTCCCTTGGCTTCCATAACTAATTACCGAAAACTTAAAGGCTTAAAACAACATAGTTATAATCTCACAGTTCTTTAGATAAGAAATCTAGCTCACCTGGATCTCATAAGGCTGGAATTTAGATGTTATCAGGGCTGTGTTCCTTTCTGAACGCTCCAGGGGTGAATGTGTTTTCAGGCTCATAAACGTTATTGGCAAGATTCAATCCCTTGTGGTTGTAGGACTGAAGTCCCGTTTTCTTGCTGGCTGTTGGCCAGGGATTGTTCTCAGTTTCCAGAGGTTGCTGATCTTCCTTGGCTCCGGGCTCTTTCCCCCATCTGCAAAGAGAAACAACAGTAAGTTAAGTCCTTCTCCTGCTTCAAACCTCTCTGGCCTCTTCTTCTGCCTCATATCTTCCACTGAATATTCTGCTTCCTTGTTGGTTTTTAGTTCATGTGATTACACTCGGTCCACATAGATAACCCTATTTTAAAGTCAGTGGAGCAGTAACCTGAATTCTATGTACAAAGTTCCTTCATAGAGATACCTACATTAGTATTTGATTGAATAACCAGAGAACAGAAATCTGAGAGACACATTTCTCCAATTCTGTCTACCATACTATACAATGAGTTTTTCTTCTCATGGAACACATATTGAGCAAATGAACTATAACTAATAAGAATTTTTTAAAACACATCCTATGATGCAGAGTTCCTGTTTAGAACAAATAATTAAGTGCTCAACTATTAGCCAAAAAGCTGGCTGTTTGAATCCACCAGAAGCACCTTGGAAGACAGGCTTGGTGATCTGTTTCTGAAACACCACAGCATTAAAAAACCAATGGAGCAGTTCTACTCTGTACATACTGGACCACCATGAGTCAGAACAAAAACAATAACAATCGTACGATAATGCTGTGTTTCAAAGAGTGCAAACAAGAGAGAAAAATTTGAAAAATAACTGTGGATTCTCATTACAAGTCTCTCTCTCTGTCTCTTTTTTCTACTCTCTCTTAGACATTTTTTTTTATTGTGTGTTCCATTAAAAATAGACGAACTTACACTTCCTTGCTAAACGAGTTAATGATTTTCAATCACTCATGAACAGAACAAGAAGCCAAAAATTCTCCTTAGAAAACAGGTAATAAAAGAGAATGCTTTCACCATTTACAGTGGTAGCTTTTTGGGGCCTGAAGAGACTCAAGTATAAAATTTGAGTACATGATTTTCATGTAAACCCTGTCAACAAAAAAGCCACACTCAGTATCATTCAGACATTAAAGGATTACATTTCTGTGAGCTAGAATATATACTCAGTTGTAAAGCAAAAGAAGAATTAAAAACAACCTAAATAGCACACTGACAAATCTGTAAGGTGTTACAAAAAGTTTAGAGGTAGTTCAGGGCTGGTAAACCCCCTAAACAATATTATCCAAGGTCCAAGTACATTCTGTCTCAATATTCATATTATGGAAAAAAATGACTGAAAATCTGGCATTATTCCAGGCATAAAGAGGGGAAAGGGTGGGGAGAAAAAAGCATAAAGTATATAAGGGCTAAAGAATAACTACATGATCATGGAGTCTGGCCATATTTTATAATATTCCCAAAAGCCCCACTCAGTGACTTGTTTTAAAGTCATTGCACCTCTTAGATGAAACATAACTAGGAAAAATGGTAGAGCTGAATAAAATTAGGTCAGTGAACACCATTAACATCATGTAGAAGTATGGAGGGAGTATAGTTTATATTTAAATATTTCTTATATTACATTTAATAAAAATAAATAAATAAGGGAAACTGAATTCACTTAATTAAATTGTGCCTTGGTGGACTGAAATTTTCATTTCTTTGTTGTTGTTCTTAGGTGCGGTCCAGTCAGTTCTGACTCATAGCAACCCTAAGTACAACAGAACAAAACACTTCCTGGTCCTGAGCCATCCTCACAATCATAGTAGCCACTGTATCAATCCATCTCATTGAGGGTCTTCCTCTTTTTCGCTGACTCTCTACCAAGCATGATGCCCTTCTCCAGGGACTGACCCCTTCTGATAAATGTCCAAAGTATGAGAGACGTAATCTCGCCATCCTTGCTTCTAAGGAGAATTCTGCATGTACTTCTTCGAAGACAGATTTGTTCATTTTTTGGCAGTCCATGGTATATTCATATTCTTCACCAAGACCGCAATAGAAAGGTGTCAATTCTTCTTCAGTATTCCTTATTCATTGTCCAGCTTTTGCATGCATATGAGACGATTGAAAATACAATGGCTTGGACCGGGCCTACCTTAGTCTTCAAGGTGACATCTTTGCTTTCCAACACTTTAAAGAGATCTTCTGCAGCACATTTGCCCAATGCAATGTGTCTTTTGATTTCTTGACTGCTGCTTCCATGGGTGTTGATCGTAGATCCAAGTAAAATGAAATCCTTGACAACTTCAATCTTTTCTCCGTTTATCATGATGTTGCTTATTGGTCCAATTGTAAGGATTTTTGTTTTCTTTATGTTGAAGTGTTCCATACTGAAGGCTGTGGTCTTTGATCTTCATCAGTAAGTACTTCAAGTCCTTTTCACCTTCAGCAAGCAAGATTCTGTCATCTGCATATCACAGGTTGTTAATGAGTCTTCCTCCAATCCTAACGCCCCATTCTTCTTCATATAGTCCAATTTCTCAGATTATTTGTTCAGCATACAGATTGAATAGGTTTGGTGAACTGATACGACCCTGAAGCATACCTTGCCTGACTTTAAACCATCCAGTATCCCCCTGTTCTGTTCGAATGACTCGCTCTTGGTCTATGTACAGGTTCCTCATGAACACAATTCACTGTTCTAAAATTCCCATTCTTCGCAATGTTATTAAAATTTGTTATGATCCACACAGTTGACTGCCTTTGCATAGTCGATAAAAAACAGGTAAAAATATTTCTGGTATTCTCTGCTTTCAGCCAAGATCCATCTGATATCAGCAATGATATCCCTCGTTCCATGCCTTCTTCTGAATCCGGCTTGAATTTCTGGCAGTTCCCTATAGATACACTGTTGCGGCTGCGTTTGAACAAGCTTTAGCAAAATTTTACTTGCGTGTGATATTCTATTGTCTGATAATTTCCACATTCAGCTGGATCATCTTTCTTGGAAATAGGCATAAATATAGATCTCTTCCAGTCGGTTGGTCATGTAGCTGTTTTCTAAATCTCTTTGTGTAGATGAGTGAGCATTTCCAGTGCTGCTTCTGTCTGTTGAAACATCTCAATTGATATTTCTTCAGTTCTTGGAGCCTTATTTTTCACCAATGGCTTCAGTGCAGCTCGGATTTCTTCCTTTAGTACCATTGGTTCCTGATCACATGCTACCTCCTGAAGTGGTTGAATGTCGACTAACTCTTTTTGGTATAATGACTCCGTGCATTCCTTCCATCTTCTTTTGATGCTTCCTGAATTTTTTAATATTTTCCCTTTAGAATCCTTCAATATTGCAACTCAAGGCTTGAATTTTTTCTTCTGTTCTTTCAGCTTGAGAAATTCCTAGCTTGTCCTTCCCTTTTGGTTTTCTATCTGCAGGTCTTTGCACGTCATTGTAATACTTATTTTTGTCTTCTCGAGCCACACTTTGAAATCTTCTGTTCAGTTCTTGTACTTCATCATTCCTTCCTTTTGCTTTAGCTACTTGACTTTCAAGAGTAAGTTTCAGAGTCTCTTCTGACATCCATTTTGGTCTTTTCTTTCTTTCCTGTCTTTTTAATAACCTCTTCCTTTCTTCATGTATGATGTCCTTGATGTCATTCCACAACTAGTCTGATCTTCTGTCATTAGTGTTCAATGTGTCAAATCTATTCTTGAGATGATCTCTTAATTCAGGTGGGATATACTCAAGGTAATACTTCAGCTCTTGTGGACTTGTTCTAATTTTCTTCCTTTTCAACTTGAACTTGCATATGAGCAATTGATGGTCTGTTCCGCAGTTAGTCCCTGGCCTTGTTCTGACTGATGATATTGAGCTTTTCCACCATGTCTTTCCACAGATGTAGTCGATTTGATTCCTGTGTATTCCATCTGGCAAGGTCCACATGTATAGTCACCATTTATGTTGTTGCAAAAAGGTATTTGCAATGGAGAAGTCGTTGCTCTTGCAAAATTCTATCATGCAATGTCTGGCATCATTTCTATCTCCAAGGCTGTATTTTCTAACTACTGATCCTTCTTCTTTACTTCCAACTTTCTCATTCCAATCACCAGTAATTATCAATGCATCCTGATTGCATGTTCCATCAATTTCAGACTGCAAAAGTTGGTAAAAATCTTCAATTTCTTTGTCTGTGGCCTTAGTGGTTAGTGTGTAAATTTGAATAATAGTCATATTAACTGGTCTTTCTTTTAGTCATATGGATATTAACCTATCACTGACAGTGTTGCGCTTCAGGACAGATGTTGAAATGTTCTTTATGATGATGAATGCAATGCCATTCCTCTTCAAGTTGTCATTCCTGGCATAGTACACCGTATAGTGACTAGGCTTCATATGGTGATTTCAGCTCTAATTTAGTTAATGCCACTTATTTATTAATATGTTTTGTTTTTTAAGTTGTTAGTCCTTCTGCTAAATTATTGACATTTTTAATATTGACTTTACAGGATCAACTGGACCTCACAACTGTACCAATAAACAGTATCATGATAAACAGAGAAAATAGTGAAATTGTCAAGGATTTCATTTTACTTGGATCCAGAATCAATGCCCATGGAAGCAGTAGTCAAGGAATCCACAGAGGTATTACCTTGGGCACATCTGCTGCAAAAGACCTCTTGAAAGTGATAATAAGCAAAGATGTCACCTTAAGGACTAAGGTGTGCCTGACCCAAGTCATGGTATTTTCAATCACTTCATATGTATGCAAAAGTTGGAAATGAATAAGGAAGACCAAAAAAGAATTAACGCCTTTGAATTATGGCGTTGGTGAAGAATATTTAATATACCAGGGACTGCCAGAAGAATGAACAAATCTGTCATGGAAGAAGTACGGCCAGAATGCTCCTTAGAAAGGAGGATAGCAAGACTTCTTAAGTACTTTGGGCATGTTATCAATAAGGACCAGTCCCTGGAGAAGAACATCATTGTTGGTAAAGTACAGGATCAGCAAAAAAGCGGAAGATCCTCTATGAGATGGATTGAAACAGTGGCTGCAACAATAGGCTCAAACATAGCAATGATTGTCAGGGTAGTGCAGGATCAGGCAATGGTTTGATCTGTTGTACATAGGGTTGCTATGAGTCTGAACTGACTTGTTGGCACCTAACAACAAATAACAACATGTATTACTAAAGAAGAGTGGTATTAATGCATGATCTTTTGGTTTATCTTAAATTATACCTAATAGGTTGTTTTTAGCTTAACTTTCTGTTATATCTCTGATATTTTATGTTCTGTGTATTTTCTAAAAATTAGAATTAGGCTAGAACTTAAGTAGATATATTCTAATCAATATTATATTTAAACATCTGACTAAAAAGTGATGTTCTCGTATTTTATAACTTTAATTAAATAAGAACATTTCTGCAGCAATAGATATGTAGAAACAACAATAATCACATAATTTAATAGTGTGCTATTTTACACTTTCAGAGATCTTAAATCTTGAACTTTAAAAAAGTATATGTATATATATATATATATATATATATATATATATATATATATATATATATATATATATAAATATCACCATATCAATGAAAGTTAATGAAAATACTTTGTAATGTAACCAGAAAAATCAACAACACTACTTAAATGATTTTAATTCACTGCTGTGTTGTGTCTGGATGGCATAGTGTAGATGATGGCTAGATTAAAAAAAAAAAAAGAAAAAATTTTCCAAGCTACTTGGCACTGGAACAATTGTAGTCATTTGAAAACCTTTAGGATTCAAATCAAATGCACTTGCTCATATAAAATATAAGAGTCAAAATACATAAGAGTAATCCCTGAATCTGAAGGGTAAATTACTTACCTATAATAATTTAAAGTCCTAGAGCAGTTTTTATAAAGTGTACTGCACAATATGAATATCCAGCAGGCTATATATCCCCCCACTAACACATTAATTTTCAACTATTTCTGTAATGGAATAGCTCTAGACCTAGGACTGTTTTATGATGAGACAATCATTCTCTGCGAGGAATGTATTTAAAGGCATGTCAGGTTTTGAAGAACTTACTAAGTACTTTTGTTTAAAAAGTCCCTAGTTTCATATGTTAAAAAGTTGTTCACAGTATATCAGAGACATTTTATTCCAAGTATCGTCTTCATAAAATATTTTTATTGTAACATTTACTATCATGAGAAAATTCTAGCAGTTAATACATACTCAATAATTTAATTTTTACCAAACAGAGTCAGATTTAAAGTTGTCTTTTTCAGAAGGTAACATCTAGGAGACAGAGTAATGCTCCAAATAATGCAGCAGTGCCATTATATACAGATAAGACACTTCCTTAAAGGAAAGCAAAACAAGTCAAAATTGGTAGATACAGTTGGACACTGGTAGGAAGAATTTAGTTAGAACCTGACAAATTGGAGAAGGAAGAGCACAG
The DNA here is from genome assembly GCA_030035585.1 of Dugong dugon. Taxonomy (NCBI): domain Eukaryota; kingdom Metazoa; phylum Chordata; class Mammalia; order Sirenia; family Dugongidae; genus Dugong; species Dugong dugon. The sequence continues at coordinate 32,679,255 of CM057460.1, read as the reverse complement.
GCTGACCAAACCAGAAACCAAACCCATTACCATCCAGTTGATTCCAACTATAGTGACCCCATAGGACAGAGTAGAACTGCCCCACAGGGTTTCCAAGGAGAAGCAGGTGGATTCAAATTGCTCACCTTTTGGTTAGCAGCCAAGCTCTTAACCACTGTGCCACCAGTGTTCCATGTAAAATACTTGGGGACTCCAGAAATTGTGCGTGTGGCGGGGGTGTGAGGTTTCATTCTCCGGCCAACTTTTTCTCCATGAGCACATTGGGCTTTCACAGAAAAAGCCTGAAAGAGCCCTAAGAAGTGTCCATTGTGCAAATATGGGGAAAGGAAAAACAATCATGTGGGAGAGGCAAGTATCTCCACCCAGACCCTCCATCTTCATCTCCATCACAAAATAAAAGCCTTAATCTGTGATTTAGGAGAAATACTGGAGCCATTATTCCCTGTCCTTGAGCATAAAGAATGTGACCCAGCTGGAGCTGGACTCACAAGGGCTCACAAGAACTCACAAGGACACATCAACAGGGCCCTGAGGCATAAAGACAGTAACTAGAACAATCCGGGTAAACATCTTATAAGGAAATTTTCAGTGATAGGTTGCTAACCAAAAGGCCACCAGTTCAAATCCACCAGCTGCTCCTTAGAAACCCTATGGGGCAAGTCTACTCTGTCCTCTAGGGTTGCTATAGGTCAGAATTGACCCAAGGGCAACGGGTTTAATCATAAACAGAGAACAAAAGACCCACATATTTTCCACTCTTACCTTTTTCTATTAGCATTTAGTGAATAGTAAAATTTGTTGCCTTGCGAGCCCTGGTGGCTTAGTGGTTAAGAGCTCGGCTGCTAAACAAATGGCGGCAGTTTGAATCCACCAGCCACTATTTGGAAACCCTATGGTGCAGTTCTACTCTATCCTATAGATTCACCAGGAGTCAGAATCAAGTCAATGGCAACAGGTTGGAAAACCTGGGGACATAGTGGTTAAGAGTTCGGCTGTTAACCAAAATGTAGGCAATTCGAATCTACCAGGTGCCCATTAGAAACTGTAAGGCTCAGTTCTACTCTGTTCTATAGGGTCGCTATGAGTCGGAATCCACTCAATGGTAATGTTTTTTCTTTTTTTAAGACTTGTTGGACCAGTGAAGACCCTTTTGACGGTCCTTACTGAAACCTGTACCAATGATTGTTAAGAAAGCAGACTCAAAATGTAGAATCAAAGTGACTTAACAGTTTTTAGCCAATCTGTGAAAAGGTAAAGTTTACAGTGGTTTTGTCCATTTGTGATATTAATATATACTGGTGATTCTCTAACATCCCTCAGACTCAAAGAGACATAGCTCTGGCAGCATGCTTGTCCATTTTCCCACTTTTGCTTATTCTGTAATGTTCCTTGGACTCGGTCAGACATGACTCTGGCAGCATGCTTGTCCGTTTCCTACTTTTGCCTCTTTGAACATATGCCGAATAAAATCTTTTTTTTTTTTTACTTTTCTAAACTTTGTGATGTTTTTACCCTAGAACATCTATGAAAAAGGTAAAACTGTTGAACTTAGGGCTTTGGTGAACATTTGTTTCAGCTGGGGGAATGAAAGAGGGGTGAGGAGAGTGGTGGAAACTCAAGCTTACGGGAAGGAAAAAAAAAGAGTCCTGAGTCCAAAGCTGCAGTGAGAGGAATGTAGGAGAACAGAAAAAGCTGTACCTTTGAGAACCAGGGACAGGTGCTTGTCTAAATCCTAACAACAGAGATCACACTTCTTACCAACCACCGCTTCAAAGCTGTTGCTATTGTTGGGTGTCATCTAGTCAATTCAGACTCGTAGTGACCCCTTGTGACAGAGTAGAATTATCCCATAGGGTTTCCTAAGCTGTGATCTTTACAGAATCAGATCATCAGGTCTTTCTCCTGCAGAGCCACTGGGTGGGTTCGAACTGCCAACCATTTTGTTAACAGCCGAGTGCTTAAGTATTGTGCTAGCAGGGCTCCTTACCTCAAAGCTAAAAAGCTTCAAATAACTAGTTAGCAGAATAATGTTGGGAGAGGGACGGGAAAAGAAAAAGAGCAAGTGAAGAGACCCTCTCTAAAACACAGAACAATGGGAAGAATTTAGAATTGCTCTGGTGATACCCACCAACCGAGATATTAGCTATCACTACAGGTATTTGAATCCTGTAGTGATCTGAGGGTAATCACAGGAACCATAAATCACAAACACAGACTTAGTCCTAACTAAATTAACACAAGACTGCTCAGTAAAGACACAGCAGAAGGAAACGTGCTCATTTTCAGGAAAGGAAAATTGCTTATCTCAGTTTCCATTGTCCCACACCAAGAAGTACAGCCAAAATGCTCCTTAGAAGCAAATACTGTGAGAATTCATCTTGCTTATTTGGGGCATGTCATCAGCAAGGATCAACTGCTGGAGGGCATCATACTGGTAAAGTGGAGGGTCAGTGAAAAACAGGGAAACCCTCAATGAGATGGATTGATAATGGCTGCAACAATAACCTCAAACATAGTAACAATTGTGAGGATGGCTCACAATCAGGAAGTATGTCCTTCTGTTATACATAAGGTCAATATAAGTTTGGAGCTGTCTTGATAGCACCTAACAACAATAACAACAACACTTTCCTATACTATATACTACGTGTCCACCTTTCAACAACAAAGACAACCAAAATTAAAAAGCATATAAAAGACAAAGAAAAGAACACAGACGCACATATTCCCAAGACAGAAAAATTATCAGAAACAGACTCAAATATTACACAGATATGGAAGCTATCTGACAGTCAATATATTAACTATGATTAATGTGTTAAATGTTCTAATAGAATAGGTAAGTAGCAAGTGAGTTAAATGGGCAAACTCTGGGGAAAAAATCAAATGAAAATTCTAGAAATAAAAAAGAAAAACAAAGTAACAGAGATTAAGAATACTTCAACTTTCTCATTAGTAGAATCAGCACATTCAAAGAAAGAACACATCAGTAAACTTGAAGATTAATGAAAAAACAATAAACAGTTGCCATTGAGTGGACTCTGACTCATTGCAGTCCCATGTGTGTCAGAGTAAAACTGAGCTTCTTAGGATTTTTAATGGCTGATTTTTCGGAAGTAGATCTCAAGAAATTACTTCCAAGTTATGTCTGGGTGAACTTAAATTTTCAACCTTTCAGTTAGAAAGCAAGCACATTATTTGTTTATTTATTTCATTGTTCTAATTATTTTATTTGCCAAAATTAGAAAACTAAGGAGTGACAGACCAGATGGACAAACATAGTCATGGGGCTAGTAGTTCAACCTGAACACCTATAGTTCTTTTTTCAGACTCCAAGTTCATTTTTTTTCTTTTATTGTACTTTAGATGAAGGTTTACAGAACAAACTAGGGAAGCCAAGCACTTTAATCATTTGCATAACCCAGGGACTCCAAAACTTTAAAGTTAGACCAGTAGAAATCGCTCAAACTGAAGACAAAGTGAGGAACAAAAAACAGAGGATAAAAACAGAATAGAACATTCAAGAGATGTGGGACAATATCAAATATTCTAACATGCACATAATTGAATGTTATAAAAAGATGAGAGAGATGACAGAGCATAACTATATAATGAAGAAACAATGGGTGACAGTTCTTAATTAGTATTTATTTATTCAATAAACAATTAAATAAGCAGTATAGATATTGTGGCCCTGGTGGAACAGTGGTTAAGAGCTCAGCTGCTAACCAAAATTTCAGCAGTATGAATCTACCAGCTGCTCCTTGGAAACTCTATAGGGCAGTTCTACTCTGCCTTATAGGGTCACTATGATTCAGAATTGATTAGATGGCAAGAGATTTGGTTAGGTTTTGTGTACATATATATATATACATATATATAATATATATATATGGTGATGGTTACAATCCTGTGTCAATTAGGCTGGGCCATGATTCTCAGAGTTTTGGCAGTCATATAATGTGATCACTTCTCTGCTGAGAATTGATATGAGATCACCTCCATGATGGGATCTGCTGTGATTAGCCAATCAATTGAAAGGGAGTTTCCTTGGGCTTCTAGCCTGCATCAAATATAAGCAGACATTCTGGCAAGGCTCTGGGGCTTTTTACTGGTGTTATATCCTGCATCTGACCTCTAGATCTTGGGATATGAGCTAGCAGCTTACCTGAGGTCTGGCCTGCTAATCTTGGGATTCATCAATCTTCACAGCCTGTGAGCAAGAGCCCCGCTCTCTGACATGCTGATCTTGGCTTCAACAGTCCCTGCAGCTACGTAAATCAAGAGAAGATTCTATCCTGACCCATGGACTTGGGATGTTCCAGTCCCTACAACCAAGCGAGCCATTTCCTTTATATAAACCTCTCTCTCTTTCTCTCTCTCTCTCTATATATATATATATATATTTATACACTTTACTGACTTTGCTTCTCTAGAGAACCCATCCTAAGACATTTGGTATTGAGAGTGGTTCTAAAGAAACAAAATTGTAAGGATGAGTTTTCTAAATTAGTTCTTAAGTCTGGTTAGTCTTAAAGATGTTGATGACTCTGCTTCCAGTAGTAAAGGGGGCACTGCTAATCCATGGCATGAGGTGGCAATTCAAATATGCAAAATATCACCAGCAATAGATTAGGTATCGGTGAAAGGTAAGGCTCTGGGTGATTGCATGTGTGATACCTTTCTACAGTTTTGTCAGAATGAGATGTAGAATGAAGCTGGTTGGTCGGTCTTACTTTGGCTAGACAAACTGGTAAAAGAAAGAGACGTGCTCAGGACTTCAGAGTCAAAGCTCAAATGCCTCATAAATGACCTCAGAGTTGCCACTTGTGTTTTGAAAAAAATCCTTATTTCTTGTGGTAACAGAGCCAATATTGCTGAAAACCAAACCCAGATTCTTGTAAGAGTGGCAGAATTACAAAGCCAACGTAATTGCCAACCTGGAGAGTGTCTGCAGTTAAAGTGAGGGCAATGATTAGGAAGAAATGGGATCCAGAAACTTAGGATGGGGACATATGGGCAGATAATCAGGAAACTGGAGACACTGAGCCCCTAAATTCCATTGAGTCACTCCTGACAATAGAAACAGGCCTCTCACTCCCATCTGAAGAGATTACTCCATGTTTGTTTACTAAATCACCCTCCCCAGTAAATCCATTAGCCCCTCCACTCCCATCTAATGAGCCCTTGTCTAAATCATTGTGTAAGGCATCGGACAAGAAAATCCTGAATGTTCTCAAAATGCTTCACCACTATCAATTTTGGCTACTAGACCTATAACTAGACTTAAGCCCCAGTGAGCCCCAAAAGGTGAAGTACAAAACATGACCCAGGAGGAGGTACACTGCACTCCAAAAGAACTGTTTGACTTTTCTAATATGTATAAACAGAAACTTGAGGAATATGTGTGTGAATGACTACTAACGGTGTGGGATAATGATGCAAGGAACATAAAGATGGATCATTCTGAATTCATTGATATGGGCGCACTAAGCACAGATTCTTCGTTCAATGTTTCAGCTCAATAAGTTAGGAAAGGATCGAATAGATTATTTGGCTGAGTTGCTGAAGCATGGATTACACGGAGGCCTACGCTAAATCAAGCTGAAGTACCAGACCTGCCTTGGTATATTGTAGAAAAAGATAACCAAAGGCTTAGGGAAATTGGCATGGTAGAGAAAATGTATCAGGTTAGACCCATAGACCCACACATGGAGAGCACAGAGGACACACTTTTTACCACAACAGTGAGGAACAAATTTGTGAAGGGAGTCCCAGCATCCTTGAAGACTGCTGTGATTGCTGTTTTATGTAAATCAGATTTTCCAGTGGGAACTGCTCTAACTGAATTAAGACACCTAACTACAATGGGGCTGACTGGACCCCATGGAGGTAGGGGCCAAGTGGTGCCACTCAATCCACAAAGACAAGGTGGGCATGGTTACAGTAAAGGACAGCAGAGTCAAAGCAGTAATCAGAATAGTCTCCTATGGACTTATGGCATTGGCTACTTAGTCATGGTGTCCCTAGGAGTGAAACAAATCTAAATATTTGCTTGATCCATACAAGCCAATAAATTCCAGATCAAGTGAACAGCAATCTAACTCGAATCACTGGAATAGAGTCACCGTCTCTCAATCAATTCCCAGACTTGAATGAGTTTAAAGACTCACAACCCCTTGAATGAAGGGGAGGCGGGGTCCTCTTGAGGAAGGACTCCAATACACTGCTAAAAATTTATAATGTTAATCTCACTCCCAACCTTCCCTAAAGGGATGTACGGCCTTTTATGAGAGTTACTGTTCATTGGGGAAAAGGAAATAATCAGACTTTTGGGGGATTACTGGATATTGGCTCTGAACTGACACTAATTCCAGGAGACCCCAAATGTCATTGTGGCCCACCAGTCAGAGTGGGGGCCTATGGAGGTCAGGTTATTAATGGAGTCTTAGCTCATGTCGGTCTCACTGTAGGCTCAGTGTGTCCTTGAACCTGTCCTGTAGTGATTGCCCCAGTTCCAGAATGCATAATTGGAGTAGATATACTCAGCAACAAGCAGAACCCCCACATTGGATCCCTGACAAACACAGTAAGGGCTATCATTGTAGGAAAAGCCAAGTGGAAGCCATTAGTACTGCCCCTACTGAGGAAAATAGTAAACCAAAAGCAGTACCGCATTCCTGGAGGAATTGCAGAGATTACTGCCACCATCATGGACTTGAGGTATGCAGGGCTGGCGATTCCCACCACATCCTCATTCAACTCGCTTATTTGGCCTGTGCAAAAAAACAGATGGATCTTGGAGAATGACAGTGGATTATCGAAAACTTAACCAGGTGGTGACTCCAATTGCAGCTGCTGTTCCAGATGTAGTTTCACTGCTTGAGCAAATTAATACATATCCTGGTAGCTGGTATGCAGCTATTGATCTGGATAATGCCTTTTTCTCCATACGTGTTTCAAAGGACCACCAGAAGGAGTTTGTCTTCAGCAGGCAAGGCCAACAAACAATACACCTTTACTTGCCCACCTCATAGCTACATTAACTCTCCAGCCCTATGTCATAATTTAGTCCGCAGGGACGTTGATCACCTTTCCCTTCCACAAGACGTCACAGTGGTCCATTTCATTGATGCCATTAGGCTGACTGGACCTAGTAAGGAAGAAGTGTCAATGATTCTGGACTTATTGGTAAAACATTTGCATGCTGGAGGGTGGGAGATTAACCCCACAAAAATTCAGGCACCTTCCACTTCAGTGAAATTTCTAGAGGTCCAGTGGTTTGGGGAATGTTGAGATATTCCTTGTAAAGTGAAGGATAAGTTATTGCATCTTGCTGCTCCCACAACTAAAAAGGAGGCACAACGCCTCGTGGGCCTCTTTGGATTTTGGAGGCAACATATTCCTCATTTGGGTGTGCTGCTCCAGCCTATTTATCAAGTGACTTGAAAAGCTGCTGGTTTTGATTGGGGCCCAGAAAAAGAGAATACTCTGCAAGAGGTTCAGGTTGCTGTGCAAGCCACTCTGCCACTTGAACCATATGATCCAGCTGATCCAATGGTGCTTGAATTGTCAGTGGCAGATAGCAATACTGTTGGGTGTCTTTGGCAGGCCCCTATTGGTGAATCACAGTGCAGACTCTTAGGAGCAAAGCCTTGCCATCCTCTGCAGATAACTACTCTCCTTTTGAGAAACATCTTTTGGCTTGTTACTAGGCCTTAGTAGAGACTAAATGCTTAACCATAGGACACAAACTCACCATACATACATACATACCTACATATATACATACATGTTGTTGTTGTTAGGTGCCATCCAGTCAATTCTGACTCATAGTAACCCTATGTACAACAGAATGAAACACTGCCCGGTCCTGTGCCATCCTCACAATGGTTATGCTTGAGCCTATTGTTCTAGCCACTGTATCAATCCATCTTATTGGGGGTATTCCTTTTTTTTGTTGACCTTCGACTTTACTAAACATGATGTCTTTCTCTAGTGATTGGTCCCTTGTCACGACTTTTCCAAGGTAAGGGAGATGAAGGCTCGCCATCCATCCTTCCTACATTATGGTTGTACTTTTTCCTAGACTGATACGTTTGTCCTTCTAGCAGTCCATATATATATTCAATATTCTTCACCAACACCATCATTTGAATGTGTAAATTATTTTTTGGTCTCCCTTATTGATTGTCCAGTTTTAGCATGCATATGAGGAATTGGAAACCCTGGTGACAGAGTGGTTAACAGCTACTACTGCTAATCAAAACGTCAGCAGTTCAAATCCACCAGGCCCTCCTTGGAAACTTTATGGGGCAGTTCTACTCTGTTCTATAGGGTCACTATGAGTCAGAATCAACTCGTTGGCAACAGATAGTAGTAGTAATAGTATGGGGTAATTGAAAAGATCACGAATAGAGTCAGACACATCTTAGTCATTCAAGTGACATCTTTGTTTTTTAAGATTTTAAAGCGATCTTTTGAGGTAGATTTGTCCAATGCAATGTCATTTAATCTCTTGACTGTTGTTTCCACGGGCATTGATTATAGATCCAAGCAGAATAAAGTCTTTGAAAACTTCAGTTTCTTCGCTGTTTCTCACGATGCTGTTTATGTGCCCAGTTGGGAGGATTTTCATTTTCTTTGTGTTCAGGTGTAATTCATACCAAAGGCTTTGTTTTTCACCTTCCATAGTAAGTGCTTCAAGTTGTCTTCATTTTCAGTAAGCAAGGTTGTGTCACCTGCATATCTCAGGTGATTAATGAGTCTTCCTCCAATTCTGATGCTAAATTCTTCTTTATATAATTCAATTTCTCTTATTTGCTTAGCATACAGATTGAATAAGTAAGGTGAAAGTATTAAAATGTAACACATCTTTCCCAATTTTAAACCGTGCAGTATCCAGCTTCTTGATCTATGTACTGTTTCTGTATGAGCACAATTAAGAGTTCTGGAATACTATTCTTTGTATGTTATCCATAATTAGTTATGATTCATATAGTGAAATGTCTTCATGTAATAATAGATAAAACACAAGTAAATATCTTTCTGATATTCTCTGCTTTCAGCTAAGATCCATCAGACGTGAACAATGATATTCCTTTTTATAGGTCCTCTTCTGAATCAGAATAGAACTTCTGACAGTTCCCTGTTGCAGTATGGCTGCAGTTGTTTTTCAATTATCTTTAGCAAAATTTTGCTAACTTGTAAAATTAATAATATTATTCAATAATTTCACATTTAATTCATCATCATTCTTTGATTGTCTAAGAAGCTGTCTCCAAATTTCTTTACATAGAAGAGTAAGCATTTCCAACGTTGCATCTGTTTGTTAAAGTATCTCAAATGATATTCCATTAATTCCTTAAGCAGTGTTTTTCCACCAAGGAGACCTGGTGTCGCAGTGGTTAAAGAACTCAGCTGTAAAGTAAAAGGTGGGAAGTTTGAACATACCAGCCACTCCAAGAGAGAGAGAAGTGGCAATCTGTTCTGTAAATATTAAAAATAAAACAAAACCCATTGCTGTTGAGTTGATTCCAACTCATTGATAGAGTAGGAATACCCCATAGGGTTTACAATGTTGTAAATCTTTATGCAGGCAAACTGCCACATCTTTCTCTTGGGTAGCAACTGGTGAGTTCGAACCACCCACACAGCCCACCTGCTCAGGCATAGACAAAAAAAAAAAAAAAGGAATAAAGAAAAAAAATCTACAATCAATAAATGAGAAAAATAACTACTAAATGCCCCAAAGACAGCAGACAATATCAAAACATTTACAAAAACAGGACAGGATGGTTCCAGTAGGCATCCAAAATAAAACACTAGATGACTCTCCAGTGGAAGTAAAAGCACTAGAACTACCTGCTAGGGAATTCAAATCTCTAATACTCAGAATTCTCCAAAGGCTGCAGCAAAAAGCTGACAAACATGAGGAAAAAATAAACAAATTCATGGAAAATACAGACAGAAAATTGGAATAATTCAGGAAAATAATGCAGGAACAAAATGCCAAAATAAATTCACAACTAGAAATTATACAAAGACAACAATTAGAAATACAACAGATAAATAACAAGATTTCAGAAATGGACGGTGTCAGAGAAGGGCTGAGAAGCAGACTGGAAACAGCAGAAGACAGGATCTGTGGGATTGAAGACAAACACTTGGATACAACTCTGTTTGAGGAAAACTCAGACAAAAGAACAAAGAAAAATGAAGAGACCCTGAGAATTATTTGGGATACAATCAAAAGCAAAAATTAACGAGTGATTGGAATTCCAGAACATGGGGAGAAAACAGAAAACACAGAGAGGATCAATGAAGAACTCCTAACAGAAAACTTCCCCAATATCATGAAAGATGAAAAGCTTGGATGAAAGGCCATCCAAGAAGCTCAACGAACCCCATACGGGAGAGACCCCAAAAGAAAATCACGAAGGCATATCATAATCACACTTACCAAAACCAAAGACAAACAAAGAATCCTGAGAGCAGCTCATAAAAAACAAGAAGTCACATACAAAGGAGAACAATAAGACTAAGCTCAGATTATTCAGCAGAAACCACGCAGGCAAGAAGGCAATGGGTTAACATATAGAAAAACTTGAAAGAAAAAAATTGCGAGCCAAGAATAATATATCTTGCAAAACTCTCGTTCAAATTTGATGGTGAGATTAGGTCATTTCCAGATAAACAGAAATTAAGGGAATATGTAAAAGTCAAACCAAAATTACAAGAATTATTAAAGGTAGTTCTTCAATCTGAGAAAAAACAGTGTCAGCTCACAGGCAGAATCTAGGACGCAAGACCGTACCAGCCAGATACCAATCTAGGAAATGAACTCTCGAGGACTATCCAAAACCAAAAGAAATACAACAGGGAATAGGAGCAGTTAATCAGTAAATGACAACAACAACAAAACAATAAAAGAGGGAATAAACGGCATAGGTATAGAGCCTTCTAATGGAGAGGAAGGCAAGGCGATACCAATTAATGGTAGACTGCTTCAAACTTAGAAAGATAAGGGTAAAATTCATGGTAAACACAAAGAAAGTTAACAAACATACTCATAAAAAAAAAGAAGAAAAACATAAAATCTCAGCAAAATCAAAACCTACAAAAACAAAAGAAATGAAAAAAAAAATCCACAAACAAAAGTAACTCAGCACAAGAGAGTAAGAAGAACAAAGAAAACTTCAGCACCACAAAAAAAAAGCACTACAAAATGATAGCAATAAACTCACATCTATCAATAATTAAACTGAGTGTAAATGGACTCAATGCACCCATAAAAAGACGGAGAGTGACAGAATGGATAAGAAAACAAGATCCATCAATATGCTTTCTACAAGAGACACACCTTAGAAACAAAGATTTGAATTTATTAAAAGTCAAAGGTTGGAAAAAAATAATCAAGCTAACATTTACTACCAAAAAAAGCAGGAGTGGCAATTCTAATCTCAGATAAAATAGACTTTAAAACAAAATCTACGACAAAAGACAAAGAAGGACACTATATAATGATTAAGGGGACGATCTATCATGAAGACATAACCATAGTAAACAACTATGCACCCAAAGACAGGGCTCCAAAACACATAAAACAAACTCTAACAACACTGAAAAGAGAAATTGACAGTTCCACACTAATAGTAGGAGACTTCAACACACCACTCTCAGTAAAGGACACAACAACTTAGAAGAAACTCAGCAAAGATACAGAAGACCTAAAGGGCACAATCAGCCAACTGGACCTCACAGACATATACAGAACACTCCTTCCAACCACTGCAAAGTACACATTCTTTTCCAATGCACATGGAACGTTCTCCAGAATAGACCACATCTTAGGCCACAGAGCAATCCTCAACTAGATCCAAAACGCTGAGATAATTCACAGTATCTTCTATGACCACAATGCCATCGAGGTAGAAATTAACAATAAAAAGAGCAAGGAAAAAAAAATCAATTATATGGAAACCAAATAATACCCTGCTTACACATCACTGGGTAATAGAAGAAATCAGAGATTGAATAAAAAAATTCCTAGAATCAAATGAGAATGAAAACACATCATACCAAAACCTTTGGGACAAAGCAAAGGAAGGCCTCAGAGGACAATTTATAGTAATAGATGCACATATCAAAAAAGAAGAAAGGGACAAACTCAAAACATTAACTACAGAACTCAAACAAATAGAAAGAGAACAGTAAAAAATGCCCACAACCACCGGAAGAAAGGAAATAGTAAAGATCAGAGCAGAAATAAATGAAATAGAGAACAGAAAAACAGTAGAAAGAATCAACAAAACCAAAAGTTGGTTCTTTGAAAGAATCAACAAAATCGACAAACCACTGGCAGGACTGACAAAAGAAAAACAGGAGAGGATGCAAATAACCCAAATAAGACATGAAATGGGGGACATTACAATAGACCCAACTGAAATAAAAAGGATTATAACAGAATATTATGAAAAACTATATTCCAACATATTTGAAAACGTAGAGGAAACAGATAAATTTCTAGAAACACATGGCCTACCCAAACTACAACAAAGTGATGTTGAAAATCTGAACAGACCCATAACAAGAAAAGAGATTGAAAAGGTAATAAAAAAAAAAAACCCTAACCAAAAAAAGCCCTGGCGCAGATGACTTCACTGGAGAATTCTACAAAACATTTACAGAAGAACTTGTACCAGTACTACTCAAGCTATTTCAGAGCATAGAAGAGGAAACAACACTTCCAAATTCATTTTATGAAGCCAGCATAATGCTGATACAAAAACCGGGCAAAGGTGTCACAAAAAAAGAAAATTACAGACCAATATCTCTCATGAATATAGATGCAAAGATTCTCAACAAAATTCTAGCGAATAGAATTCAGCATCATATCAAAAAAATAATACACCATTACCAAGTAGGATTCATACCAGGTATGCAAGGATGGTTCAACGTTAGAAAATCAATCAACATAATCGATCACATAAATAAAAGGAAAGAAAAGAATCACATGATCATCTCAAATGACACAGAAAAGGCATTTGACAAAGTCCAACACCCATTCCTGATAAAAACTCTCAATCAAATAGGTATAGAAGGGAAATTTCTCAACACACTAAAGGGCATCTATGCAAAACCAATGGCCAACATCATTCTTAATGGAGAGAGGCTGAAAACATTCCCCTTGAAAACAGGAACAAGACAAGGATGCCCTTTATAACCACTCTTATTTAACATTGAGCTGGAAGTTCTAGCTAGAGCAATAAGGCAAGGAAAAGAAATAAAAGGCACCCAAATTTGAAAAAGTTAAACTGTCCCTGTTTGCAGATGATATGATACTATACATAGAAAACCCTAAAGACTCCATGAGAAATCTACTGGAACTAATAGAAAGATTCAGCAGAGTAGCAGGATACAAGATAAACATTCAAAAATCAGTTGGATTCCTATACACCAGTAAGGAGAACGAGGAAAAGGAAATCAGGAAAACAAGACCATTTCAATAGCCCCTAAAAAGATAAAATACTTAGGAATAAATCTGACTGGGGATGTAAAAGACCTATACATAGAAAACTACAAAACACTACTGCATGAAACCCAAAGGGATCTACATAAATTGAAAAACATACCAGGCTCATGGATAGGCAGACTCAACATTGTCAAAATTACAATTCTACCCAAAGCAATTTACAAATACAATGCAATCCCGATCCAAATACCAACAACATTCTTCAAAGAGATGGAAAAACTAATCACTCACTTTATATGGAAAGGAAAGAAGCCCCAAATAAGTAAAGCACTACTGAAAAAGAAGAAGAAAGTTGGAGGACTCACACTACCTGACTTCAGAACCTACTATACAGCTACAGTAGTCAAAACAGCCTGGTACTGGGACAATGACAGATACATTGACCAATGGAACAGAATTGAGAACCCAGATGTAAATCCAGCTGCCTATGATCACCTGATGTTCGACAAGGGCCCAAAGTCCATTAAATGGGGAAAAGACAGTCTTTTTAACAAATGGAGCTGGCAAATCTGGATATCCATCTACAAAAAAATGAAACAGGACCCATACCTCGCACCGTATACAAAAACTACTTCAAAATGGATCAAAGACCTGACTATAAAGCCTAAAACTGTAAATTTCATGGAAGAAAACGTAGGACCAACACTTCAGGCCTTAATAGATGGCATTACCAGGATACAAACCATAACCATCAATGCGCAAACCCCAAGAGATAAGCTAGATAACTGGGATATTCTAAAAATGAAACACCTATGCTCTTCAAAAGACTTCACCAAAAGAGTAAAAAGAATACCAACAGACTGGGAAAAAATTTTTGGACAGTATAAGTCAGACAAAGGTCTAATCTGCATAACCTACAAAAAAATCCAACACCTCTACAACAAAAATACAAATAATCTTGAAGTTCCGGCAAAATGACACTCTAGGCAGAAGCACCACGCCGTCCCTGCACAGCAATGATTCAAAAAACTAAGCCAAACAGAGAATACAACAATTCTGAAATCCTAAAACATCAAATGAAGAGATAAAGAACTCAGCCAAGCACCAAATGGAGTGAGAAAACTGACAGAGAATGGAGAGATTCACGCAGAGGTCCCCTACAAGCTAACGCAGCACAGAGCCACCATCTTGGACTCCTAACGGAGACCAGCAAACGGGGGAACAAGAAAGCAGCCTCATGCAGCATCCAGCGGGAGACAAAACAAGCAGTAATTTGCGGTGTGTGCTTTCCCACCCCCCACCCCTCTTCGCCCTGGCTCAGCCTCCTCTGCTTCCCGCGGCCAAAGACTCTTGACCGGGAAGTGCCGGCTGCTTGGATTCCACACACCTAAGCAGGCGGCTTTCTGAGTGCCATTTGTTGGCTGCTGGTGTTGCTTTTTTCCACTTCTTTTGATTTTATCCTTGCCTCTGGCCATCTCCCCCTCCTTTCGCTCGAGTGCCTGGCTCCATGTGCCATCTTTGCTTCTTCCTGAGGGGCTGAAGAGCACCGGCAATTTGTGATATATGCTTTCCCACTCTCTACCCTTCATCATCCACACTCGGCCTCCTCTGCTTCCCTCGGACACAGTCTCTAGTCCAGAAACACCAGCCCACACTGGCTGGCTCTCTGAGCGCCACTTGTTGGCTGCTGGTGTTGCTTTTTTTTTTTTTTCCAGTTTCTTTTGATTTCTTGCTTGCCTCTCGCCACCTCCCCTTCCTTTTGCTAGAGCGCCTGGCTCCGTGCACCATCTCTGCTTCTTCCTGAGGGGCTGCGGAGCTCCATTTGAGTGTGGAGCTGCCTCCTGTTCTAGGCTACCATGCTGTGGGATACCAGGGCTTTTGTTCGTTTGTTCGTTTTGAATTGTTTGTTTGTTTTCTTTTCCTTTTCTTGAGTTGGAAGCCCTTTCTAGCCAGGCAGAGCTGTGAGGCAAAGAACTCCCCTTCAGCTTCCACAGACGTGCAGAGGGATCCCTGAGTACATTTCTTTTTTCTTTTCTTTTTTTTTTGTGGGAGGGTCTTTCTTGTTCTTTTTTTTTTAATTTGTTTTGTTTTGTTTTCCCTTTTTGTCTTTCTTCATTGCTCAGTTTCTCATCCCTCTATATTTCCCTTCTCTTTCTGATCCCTGAATACCAGGCATTGTATACTACGCCTTCTAGCCAGGCTGTATTGCAACACCTGACAGTGATTTCCCCAGACCTCATAGCTGCACTGGTGGGATCCCAGGGAACTTTGCGGTTCTTTAACCTTTCTGATTTTTATTTATTTATTCTTTTCTTTTCTTCCTCTTCCCCTTTCTGTTTCTCTGCATTTCATAGTCTCTCATCTCTCCATTCCAACGGCAAGCTCCCCTAGCATTCTTTTTTGTTTGTATGTTTTTGGCTCCTGTTCCTCTCTCCACTTTCCCATATCCATCTTAGCTCCACACATAACAGTCTCCCTGCTGCATCTTGCCTACCTGCACCATGCAATTGACATCACACCACCAAGCAGGAAGGCACGGCCTACCGGAACCTGCCCTGCACTGATTACTGACCCACTCTGGTGGCTGTAGTTAGTGCCACAAACAACCCGTCCCAGTAAATCCTCTTCAGCTAGACCTGCCCTGCTGGACCACATCAGAGTGACTGACCCTGCCAGTTGGAGAAGGAGGCAAAAAGTATTGAGCACACAGACGAGCAAACAACAAAGAACACACAGTCCGCATGCTCAGATATAGTCAAAAAAAATTTTTTTTTAAAAAGGGATGAAACAAACAAATGTACAATAAAAAAACGAGAAAAATAACTACTGAATGCCCCGAAAACAGCAGACAATATCTAAACGTTTACAAAAACAGGACAGGATGATTCCAATAGGCGTCCAAAATAAAACACCAGATGACTCTTTTGTGGAAAAAAAAGTACTAGAACTACCTCATAGGGAATTCAAATCTCTAATACTCGGAATTCTACAAGAACTGAGGCAAAAAGCTGACAAACATGAGGAAAAAATAGACAAATTCATGGAAAATAAGGACAAAAAATTGGAAGAATTCAAGAAAACAATGCAGGAACAAAACACAAAAATAAATTCACAACTAGGAATTATACAAAGATAACAATTAGAAATCCAACGGATAAACAACAAGATTTCAGAAATGCATGATGTCATAGAAGGGCTGAGAAGCAGATTTGAAACTGTGGAAGACAGGATCAGTGGAATTGAAGACAAACACTTGGATACAACTCTGTTTGAGGAAAACTCAGACAAAAGACAAAGAAAAATGAAGAGACCCTGAGAGTTATGTAGGACACAATAAAAAGCAAAAATTTTCGAGTGATTGTAATTCCAGAACAGGGGGAGAAAACAGAAAACACAGAGAGGATCATTGAGAAACTGCTGACAGAAAACTTCCCCAATATCATGAAAGATGAAAAGCTGGCCATCCAAGAAGCTCAATGAACCCCATATAGGAGAGACTCCAAAAGAAAATCACCAAGGTATATCATATTCACACTCGCCAAAACCAAAGACAAACAAAGAATCCTGAGAGCAGCTTGTGAAAAACAAGAAGTCTCATACAGAGGAGAAACAATAAGACTAAGCTCAGATTATTCGGCAGAAACCATGCAGGCAAGAAGGCAATGGGATGACATATAGAAAATCTTGAAAGAAAAAAATTGTCAGCCAAGAATAATATATCCTGTAAAACTCTCGTTCAGATTTGATGGTGAAATTAGGTCACTTCCAGATAAACAGAAATGAAGGGACTATGTAAAAGTCAAACCAAACTTACAAGAATTATTAAAGGGAGTTCTTCAATCTGAGAACAAACAGCGTCAGCTCACGGGCAGAATCTAGGACGCAAGACCATACCAGCCAGATACCAATATAGGAAATGAACTCTCGAGGAATATCCAAAACCAGAAGAAATACAACAGGGAATCAGAGCAGTTAATTAATAAATGACAACAACATCAAAATAATAAAAGAGGGAATAAACGGCATAGGTATAGAGCCTTCTAATGGAGAGGAAGGCAAAGCAATACCAAGTAACGGTAGACTGTTTCAAACTTAGAAAGATAAGGCTAAAATTCATGGTAACCACAAAGAAACTTAACAAACCAACTCATAAAAATAAAGACAAAAAGCATAAAGTCTCGGCAAAAACAAAACAAAAGAAATGAAAAAAAAATATCCAGAGACAAAAGTAACTCAGCACAAGAGAGTAAGAAGAACAAAGAAAACTTCAGCCCCACAAAAAAAAAGCACTACAAAATGACAGCAACAAACTCACATCTATCAATAATTACACTGAATGTAAATGAACAATGGAAACACCCTAGATGCCCATCAACAGATGAATGGATAAACAAACTATGGTACATACACACAATGGAGTACTATGCAATGAGAAAGAACAACAATGAATCCGTGAAGCATCTCATAACATGGATGAAACTGGAGCACGTTATGCTGAGTGAAATAAGTCAATCACAAAAGGACAAATATTGTATGAGACCTCTATTGTAAAAACCCATGAAAAAGTTCACACACAAAATGTAACAATCTTTGTTGGGTACCAGGGATGGGAGGGGTGGGGGGAAATACTCAATAGGCAATAGATAATTTGTATCTTGGGTGAAGGGTGAGACAGTACACAATACAGGGGAAACTAGCACAACTTGTATAAGGAAAGGTCATGGAAGCCCCATAGACACATCCAAGCTCCCTGAGGGACTGAATTGCTTGGTGGAGGGCTGTGGGGACCATGGTCTCGGGGAACATCTAGCTCAATTGGCATGACACAGCTTATAAAGACAATGCTGTACATTCTACCTTGGTGAGTAGTGTCTGGGGTCTTAAAAGCCTGTGAGAGGCCATCTAAGATACTCCACTGGTCTTATCCCTTCAGGAGCAAGGGAGAATGAAGAGAACAGGATACAAAGAAAAGATTAGTCCAAAGGACTAATGGACCACAGCTAGCAAGGACTCCAACGGACTGAGTCAAGTACAGCTAGTTGTGCCCGGCTACCACCACTGACTGCTCTGACCAGGATCACAACAGAGGGTTCTGGACAGAGCTGGAGAAGGATGTAGAGCATAATTCTAACTCACAAAAAAGGCCAGATTTACTGGGCAAAGGAGACTGGAGAAACCTCGAAAGTATGGCCCCCCAGACACACTTTTAGCTCACTGGTGAAGCTACCTCTTAGGTTCACCGTTCAGCCTGGGAGTGGACAGCCCCGTAAAACCAAATGAGACTAATGAGGTACAGGAGTCCAGTGACAAGGGCCAGAAAGCAGAAGGGGACAAGGAAGCTGGTGATAGGGAACCCAAGGTTGAGTAAGGATATTATTGATGTGTTGTGAGATTGTTAACCATTGTCATAGGGCAACATCTGTAGTAACTGTTAAATGAGAAACTATTTTCTTCTGTAAGCCTTCATCTTAAGCTAGAATAACAGCACAATTGGAAGAGCGTAGTCAATGTCACTGAACTGGGCATGCCGAAATTTTTGAAATGGTTCATCTTTGGCTATGCGTATTTTCACCAAAAAAAAGATTGAGAAGTTAGAGGGTTGACATTTTGTGGGGTTGTTAAACAATGTCATAAAACAATATGTGTACTACTGTTTCATGAGAAAGTATTTGTTCTGTAAGCCTTCACCTGAAGTACAAAAATAAATAAATAAATAAAAAATAAAAAAAATCCCAACTCAGAGCTAAACTAAAATTTCACAAATTGGCAGAAAGTGAGTTTTATTTTACACTTATTTATTTAATAAAAGGCTCTATATTTAGATATTATTTACTGTAGTATAGGCATTATCCAACAGAATAAAATAAAACAGTAATTTAGGAATATTAAAAAAAAATCAAAAAATGGAAAAAAAAATATCAAGCAAACAGCTGCCAAAAGAGAACAGGAATGGCAATATGAATCTCAGATAAAACAGAGTTTAAAACAAAATCCACCATAAAAAAACAAAGAAGGACACAATATAATGATTAAAGGGACAATCCTTCCTGAAGACATAACCGTAATAGACATCTACACACCCAATGACAGGGCTCCAAAATACATAAAACAAACTCTAACAGCACTCAAAAGAGAAATTGAGAGTTCCACAATAATAGCAGGAGACTTCAACACACCCCTCTTGGTAAAAAACAGGACATCTAGAAAGAAACTCAACAAAGATACAGAAGACCTAAAGGGCACAATCAGTCAACTTGACCTCATAGACATATATATAGAACACTACACCCAACAGCGGCAAAGTACACATTCTTTTCTAATGCACATGGAACATTCTCCAAATAGACCACATCTTAGGCCACAAAGCAATCCTCAAAAAGATCCAAAACGTTGAAGTAATACAAAGTATCTTCTCTGACCACAATGCCATCAAGGTAGAAATTAACAACAGGAAGACAAAGGAAAGAAAAAAAAATCAATTACATGGAAACTGAAATACACTCTGCTTACACATCACTGGGTAGTATAAGAAATCAGAGATGGAATCAAAAAATTCCTAGAATCAAACGAGAACGAAAACACATCCTACCAAAACTTTGGGCCGAAGCAAAGGCAGTCTTCAGAAGAAAATTTATAGCAATGGATGCACACATCAAAAAAGAAGAAAGGGGCAAATTCAAAACATTAACTACACAACTCTAACAAACAGAAACAGAACAGCAAAAAAAGCCGATAGCCACTAAAAAAAGGAAATAATAAAGATCAGAGCACAAATAAATGAAATAGAGAATAGAAAAACAATAGAAAGAATCAACAAAACCAAAGGTTGGTTCTTTGAAAGGATCAACAAAATCAGCAAACCACTGGCCAGACTGACAAAAGAAAAACAGGAGAGGACGCAAATAACCCAAATAAGACATGAAATGGGGGACATTACAACAGACCCAACTAAAATAAATCAGATCATAACAGTATTATGAAAAACTATACTCCAACAAATTTGAAAACCTAGAAGAAAAGGATAAATTTCCAAAAATACACTACCTACTTAAACTAACACAAAGTGATGTTGAAAATCTGAACAGACCCATAACAAGAGAAGAGATTGAAAAGGTAATTTAAAAAACTCCCCCCCCCAAAAAAAGATGCCCTGGCCCAGATAGCTTCACTGGAGAATTCTACCAAATATTCAGAGAAGAGCTTATACCAGTACTACTCAAACTATTTCAGAACATAGCAAAGGAAGGGATACTTCCAAGTTCATTTTAAGAAGCCAGCATAACTCTGATACCAACACCAGGCAAAGATACCACAAAAACAGAAAATTACAAACCAATATCTCTCATGAATATAGATGCAAAAATTCTCAACAAAATTCTAGCCAATAGAATTCAGCATCATATCAAAAAAAAATACACTACAACCAAGTAGGATTCATACCAGATACTCAATGATGGCCCAACATTAGAAAATCATTCAACATAATCCACCATATAAATAAAAGGAAAGAAAAGAATCACATGATCATCTCAGCTGGTGCAGAAAGAGCGTTTGAGGAAGTCCAACTCCAATTCCTGATAAAAACTCTCAATAAAATATATATAGAAGGGAAATTTCTGAACATAATAAAGGGCATCTATGCAAAACCAATGACCAACGTTATTCTTAATGGAGAGAGGCTGAAAAGATTCCCCATGAGAACAGGAGCAAGACAAGGATGCCCTTTGTCTCCACTCCTATTTAACATCGTGCTGGAAGTCCTAGCTAGAGCAGTAAGGCAAGAAAAAGAAATAAAGAGCATCCAAATTGGCAATGAAGAAGTTAAACTGTCCCTATTTGCAGATGATATGATACTGTACATAGAAAACCCTAAAGACTCCAAGAGAAAACTACTGGAACTAGTAGAAAAAGTCAGCAGAGTAGCAGAATACAAGATAAACATTCAAAAATCAGTTGGATTCCTATACACCAATAAGGAGAACGAGGAAAAGGAAATCAGGAAAGCAGTACCATTTACAATAGCCCTAAAAAATAAAATACTTAGGAATAAATCTAACCAGGGATGTGAAAGACCTATACAAAGAAAACCACAAAACACTACCGCAAGAAACCCAAAGGGATCTACATAAATGGAAAAACGTACCATGCTCATAGATAGGTAGACTCAACATAGTGTAAATGACAGTTCTACCCAAAGCAATTTACAAATACAATGCAATCCCAATCCAAATAGCAACAACATTCTTTAAAGAGAGGGAAAAACTAATCATTAACTTTATATGGAAATGGAAGAAGCCCCAGATAAGTAAAGCTCTATTGAAGAAGAAGAATAAAGTAGGAGGACTTGCACTACTTGACTTCAAAAACTACTACACAGCTACAGTAGTCAAAACAGCCTGGTACTGGTACAACAACAGATACATCGACCAATGGAACAGAATTGAGATCCCAGATGTAAATCCATCCACCTATGGTCACCTGATCTTCAACAAGGGACCAAAGTCCATCAAATGAGGAAAAAATAGCCTTTTTAACAAATGGTGCTGGCAAAACTGGATGTCCATCTACAAAAAAAATGAAACAGGACCCATAACTCACACCATACACAAAAGCTGATTCAATTTGAATCAAAAACCTAAATATAAAGCCAAAAAGTAAAAAGGTCATAGAAGAAAAAATAGGATTAACACTAGAGGCCCTAATGCATGCACAAACCCCAGGAGATAAGCTAGATTACTGGGATCTTCTAAAAATGAAGCACTTATGTTCATCAAAAGACTTCACCAAAAGAGTAAAAAGAGAATCTACAAACTGGGAAAAAATTTTTGGACATTACAAGTCAGACAAAGTCTAATCTCTAAAATGTATAAGAAAATCCAACACCTCTACAACAAAAAGACAAATAATCCAATTAAAAAATGGGCAAGGAAATGAACAGACACTTCACTGAAGCAGCCATTCAAGCAGCCAACAGACACATGAGGAAGTGCTCACGATCACTAGTCATTAGAGAAATGCAAAATAAAACCACAATGAGATACCATCTCACCCCAGCATTACTGTCAAGAATCAAAAACTCTGGAAATAAATGTTGGAGAGGCTGTGAGGAGATTGGAACTCTTATGCACTGCTGGTGGGAATGCAAAATGATACAACTATTTTGGAAAATGATACGGCCCTTCCTTAGAAAGCTAGAAATAGAAATTGCATACAATCCTACAATCCCACTCCTAAGAATACATCCTAGAGAAATAAGAGCCGTCACACAAATAGATATATGCACACCCATATTCATTGCAGCACTGTTCACAATAGCAAAAAGATGGAAACAACATAGATACCCATCAACAGATGAATGGATAAACAAACTATGGTACATACACACAATGGAGTACTATGCAACAATAAAGAACATTGATGAATCTGTGAAGCATCTCATAACATGAATGAAACTGGAGGACATTATGCTGAGTGAAATAAGTCAATCACAAAAGGACAAATATTGTATGAGACCTCTACTGTAAAAACTCATGCAAAAGTTTACACACAAAAAGAAACAATCTTTGTTGGTTACCAGAGATGGGACGTGTGGTTGGGCACTAAACAGACAATAGATAAGTGGTAACTTTGGTGAAGGGTAAGACAGTACACAGTACTGGGGAATCCAGCACTACTTGTACAAGGAAAGGTCATGGAAGCTCCACAGACGCATCTAAACTCCCTGAGGGAATGAATTGCTGGGCAGAGCGCTGTGGGGACCATGGTCTTGGGGAACATCTAGCCTAATTGGCATAACACAGTTTATAAAGACAATGTTCTGCATGCAACCTTGGTGAGTAGTGTCTGGGGTCTTAAAAGCCTGTGAGCAGCCATCTAAGATATTCCAATGGTCTCACCTCTTCGGGAGCAAGGGAGAATGAAGAGAATAGGATACAAGGAAAAAAATTGTCCAAAGGACTAATGGACCACAGGTATCACGGCCTCCACCAGACTGAGTCCAGTACAGCTAGATGGTGCCCAGCTATCACCACTGACTGGTCCGACCAGGATCACAACAGTGGGTCCTGGACAGAGCTGGAAATGAATGTAGTACAAAATTCTAACTCACAAAGGAAGACCTAATTAATTGGCCTGATAGACTGGAGAAACCCCAAGAGTATGGTCCCTGGACACCCTTTCAGCTCAGTTGTGAAGTCACTCCCGAGGTTCACCGTTCAGCCAGGGATTGGCTTCATAAAACAAAACGGGACTAATGAGGCACAGCAGTCCAGATACAAGGCAGGAGGGGACAAGAAAGCTGGTGATGGGGAACCCAAGGTTGAGAAGGCACAGTGTTGACATGTTGTGGAGTTGTTAACCATTGTCATAGGGCAATATGTGTACTAACTATTTAATGAGAAACTATTTGTTCTGCAAATCTTCATCTAAGGTACAAAAAAAAAAGATTAT
This sequence comes from Dugong dugon, assembly GCA_030035585.1. Taxonomy (NCBI): domain Eukaryota; kingdom Metazoa; phylum Chordata; class Mammalia; order Sirenia; family Dugongidae; genus Dugong; species Dugong dugon. The sequence goes on along the minus strand of CM057460.1, from coordinate 32,655,332 downwards.
CTACATGAGATCAAATTGACAACAGCAACTGAAAAGGTTTGATGGGAAGCCTAGGGCCCAGTGAGTTGAAGATTATGGTGATTGACTAATTTGGAAAAGGAAAGTGAGAATAGCAGCACAACTGGAAGAATGTAATCGATGTCACCTAATAGTATATGTAGAAACTTTTGAAATGGTGTAACTTTGGCTATGTATATTTTCACCAAAAAAAAAAAAAAAAAAAGTCCTCCAAGGTTGAGAAGGGAGAGTGTTCACATGTCGTGGGGTTGTTAACCAATGTCATAAAACTATATGCGTACTGACTGTTTAATGAGAAACTATTTGTTCTATAAACCTTCATCTAAAGTACAATTGGAAAAAAATAGCTCTTGTGAAGACACACATACCTTTGATAAAACTTTAGGGAAATTTGAACTGAAGCATGATATATCTCAGAGAATATGCTACAAAAGTAAAAGTAAATTCAGCACCTGAAATTTTAGAAAAAAAATTTTTTCTATGTCTTACTTCATCCTTATTTTGACTACATAAGCATAGTTTTCAGTGTTTATACACATTATGAAATGTGTTATTAAACATAGAAATTATACTTTCTGTAAAAGACAACTAACAACTGCCTATGTCTACGTTCTTATGCTTTCATTTGAATGCTTTACTAATAATATATTTTTGAATGCACTGACTTGTTTATCTCTTTGTACCACTTGTTGATTTTACCATTTGATGCCTTGTTGCTAACTGAACTTTCCTCCCTCAATCACTAATTTTAGAGAACATTTTGTTATACAGTATTATATCATTTCTATTCCCAACTATTTGATACTGAATCATACATCTTTTATATATTGAATATAGTTTTTCATGGGCCTAATTCATGTTTCACAATGAGACCACAAAATTTATTAAAGTAGCAATCACCTTCTGTAAGTTTTGTATGTGCGAGTGTTTTACATGTTAGAGTATATAGTCAGTTTTCAATAAAATACTTTGGAGAAATAATTGGCTTTTGATGTCCTATAGTTTCTATAAGTTTAGTAATTTATCCTATTGCATGCCGTGCTTTTACTACTAAAATCTCAGAAGAAATTTCAAAACACTTCTAACCACTAAACAAGACAATCTTATTCCCTTGTTTCATTTTATTTTAGTTTTTTTTACTTCATATTTATTTTTCTTATCTGTATATAAATAGACATAAAAATAGATACATAGATTTATAAATAGATGATGATGATAGATAGATATGGTATAAAACATATTTAAACCATTTTATGTTGTTTTGTATAAAGAAACACAAGTAATGAAACTGATTGATTAATTAAAAGTTCCGCCTCCGATTCTACGTTTTCATCCACTTTCTCAACATTCACTTTTAAATGTTACATCCACACTTAAAAATCAAAATAAATGATCATAGTATATTGCAATAATGGCCTCAAATCTTCAGCCTTCTGTGTATCTGTGACCTTTGCCGAGTGACTTTGTTCTTCATAAAGAGGAAGAGTATATTTCTCATGGTGTCCCTGGGTGGTGCAAACGGTTAACCTGCCTGACTGCTAATAGAAAGTTTGGAGGTTTGAGTCACCCAGAGAAGCCTGAGAAGAAAGGGTTGGAGATTTACCTCTGAAACATCAGCCATTGAAAACCCTGTGGAGTACAGTCCTCCTCTGACACGCATAGGGTCACCTTGAATTGGAGCTGACTTGCTGGCAACTGATGTGTGGTGTGCGTGTGTATAGTTGTGTGTGTGTATTTCCCAATCACTTGAATATATGCTGAACAAATGGCTTTATTTAACCAATAGACTGTAGAAGATGTGACTGTGTGAGTTTCGCAAACTAGCCTTCAAAAGGACTTGCAACTCTGATTCACTGTTGGTGAGAATGAAAAATGGTATAGTGACATTGAAAGACAATTTTCAGTTTCTTGAAACGCTAAATGTAATCCTACCATATAAATCACCTATGAATACCTACACGCTCACCATGTTCATTTGAAAACAACATCCACACAAAAACCTATATGTAAATGTTTACAGCAGCTTTATGCATAATCGCCAAAAATTGGGAGCAAACAATATGTCTTTCCATGAGTGAATGGATAAATAAATTGTACTACATCGATACAAGGGAATATTACTCAGTGACAAAAAGAAATGAGCTTTAAAGTCAAGAAAAAATATGAGTAGTCTTAAATTCATATTCCAAAGTAAAAGAAGCCCATCTGAAAAGACTACATAGTTTGTGAATCCAAATATGTGACATTCTGGAGAAGGCAAAACTATAGACACAGTAGGATGATCAACGGTTACCAAGGGCCCAGGAATCAGGGGAAAGGTTGGAAAGGTTTATCTTTTTTTCTTTCTTTTTTTTTTCCAGGAGGTGATTCGAACTGGTGACCTTTTTGTTAGCAGCCAAGCTCTTAACCACTGCACCACTAGGGCTAAGAAGGTGTGAAACTACTCTGTATTATACTATGATGGTGGATACATGTTATTGTGTTTTACTGCCAAAACTTACAAAACTTTAAAGCACAGAGAGTGAACTTTAAAATATGCAAATTTAGAAAAATATGTAGGAAGCTGGAGGCTCTCAGGAAGGAAAATAGACTATGACAAGAAAATATAACTATATTAGAAGTGTATTAAACACTCTTATTAAATGGGGTGGGGGAATAATGTGTTGACATAAATAACCTTTTAAATTGCATGGAGCCTATAAGAATAAAAGCAAAAAAAGACCGCACACAAGCGTTAGTTGTTGCTCTAGTTGATAATGTTCTTTCCCACAGTGTACCCATTGTCGTTGACTTGATTTCGACTCTTAGTGACCCTATAGGACACAGTAGAACTCCCCATAGGGTTTCCAAGGAGCAGCTGGTGGATTCAAAATGCTGACTTTTTGGTTAGCAGCCAATCTCTTAACCACGGCACCACCAGGGCTCCTCCCAGAAGGTGACCAAAAAAACCAAACCCGTTGCCTTGTAGTTGATTCTGACTCACAACGACCCTATAGGACAGAGTAGAACTGCCCCATAGAGTTTCCAAGGAGCACTGGTGGATTCGAACTGCTAACCTTTTGGTTAGCAGCCATAGCTCTTAACCACTACAACACCAGGGTTTCCCCTACAAGGGTATAAGCTAGCAATTCTGATACTGTTGTACATGTATACTAGAATTGAACAATTAAGTAAGTGGATGGCAAATAGTGGGGGCCAGTTTTCTTATTGTTAGAGTGAGAATTTACAGATAAGCAAAAAAGAAAGCCAGAACGATTCATGTGTAAGGTATTGGGGTTGGAAACATCAGTATGAACTCATGTTTAACTTAATATAGATACAGATGGCTACATATATAAATATTTATAGATATATGGATGTACATAGGTTAGTAATAACATATGTATGTCCTTGCTGTGTCAGCTGAGAGGTCCTAAAAGCATGACATCACAGTAGCAAAGAATACACCTAGTGCCCTTATCTTGGATTCTTTCTCCAATACAAGGAATCAAAACTCATTACAGAATTGGCTGGTTTTAGGACTAGAAAAATATACAAAAAGAGAACATGGAGCATCATGTAGTGCTAGAAAATACATACTTGAAAAAAATCCATATTAATGAAAGGATGTCAGTAAAACACAGGGTACAACTAAAGGAGTTCTCAATGGCCAAAAAGGGAAAAAATCAAACAAAAGATTTTTAAAGTTAGTATTAGTTTGTATTCCAATACATATATTTATTTTAGTGTATGTATATAAGTATGCATTTATTTATTTACTGAAATTTTCTTATTATGTACTATATACCAATAAAGGAAGCCCTGGCGACACAGTGGCTAAGCATTCCACGGCTAACCAAAATGTTGGCAGTTCAAATCCACCACCTGTTCCTTTGGAACCCTGTGGGGCAGTTCCACTCTACCTTATCAGGTCACTATGAGCCAGAACTGACTCGATGGCAACATTTTTTGTTGTTGTTGTTATATACCAAAAAAAAAGGCTAAAATAAAAATTATATATGTAGATATATGTACTTAGAGAGAGAGAGAGATGACAACACCATGTCTTATGTCATCATGTGATGGCAGGATGTAAAGCAACTGAATCTCTCATACATAGCTGTTGAAATTGCAAAGTAGTATACCTAATGTAGAAAATAATTTAACACCACTTAACATACAACTCAGGAATCCCATTCCTAGATATTTACACTAGAGAAATGGAAAATTCAGTTCCAAAACAACTTGTACAAAAAAGTTCATGGCCACTATATTCATAATCCCAAAAAAATGGAAATGACCCACATCATTAAATATGTGAAGAGATAAACATGATGGTACATCTGTACAATGGAATAATACCCAGCAATAATTGGAATAAACTATTGATACAGGCAACAGCTTGGATTAATCTTAATGTCATTATATCAATTGAAAAATGCAGCCTTATAAGGTTACACAGTGTAAGATTTATGCTTAGTCTCTAAAAATAAAAATACAAAGCTGTATTGCCAAAAAAAAAAAAAAAAAACCAAATCAAGGGATGTCAGGGGTATGGATGAATGGAGTGAATTACTAAAAAGTAATACACAAAAGAGTTTTTGTTTTATTTATTTATGCTCCTCCCCCCAGCCCCCTTTGGTGAGATGTTGATGAAACAGTTCTTCTGTTTCCTCATTGTGGTGTTAGTACACAATTATATGTTGTTTTTGTTGTTGTCATTGAATCAACTTTGACTCTTGGCTACCTTATGTAGAACAGAATGAAACGCTGTCGGATCCCTTACCATCTTCACGATTGCTGGTATATTTGATCCTGTTGTTGTGGCTGTTGAGTCAATCCATCTCATTGAGGTTTTCCCTGGTTTTCATTGACCCTCTACTTTACCAAACATAATGTCCTTTTCTAGCAATTGATTGAATGATTTGTTCTGATCACGTGTCCGAAGTAAGCAAGGCTAAGTCTTACCATCCTTCGTCTTAAAAAATCATTCCGGTTGTAGTCCTTCTAAGACTGATTTGTTTATTCTTCTGGAATTTCATTGTATATTCAAAATTCTTCACCAACACCACAGTTTGAATGCATCAATCTTTCTTCTCTTTCTTTTTTGTTATCTAACTTTCGCATGCATATTAGGTGATTGAAATGACCATGGCTTGCATCAGAAGCATCTTAGTCATCAAGGTGACAGCTAAAGAGGTCTTTTGCAGTAGATTTGCCCAATGCAATATGTTGTTTGGTTTGACTGCTGCTTCCATGGATGTTGATTGTTTGTCCAAGTAGAATGAAGTTATTGACTTCAGTTTTTTCTCCATTAATCATGATATTGTTTATAGGTTCAGTTGTGAAGGTTTTCTTTTTCTTCACATTCAGGCATAATCCATACCAAAGGCTGTATGTAGTCTCCGACTTTCATTTTTAGGTGCTTCAAGTCATGTTCATTTTCGGCAAGTAAGATTGTGTCATCCTCATATTACAGGTTGTTGATGAGTTTTTCTCCAATCCTGATGCCACATACTTCTTCATATAGTCAAGCTTCTCAAATTATTTGCTCAGATACAAATTGAGTAAGTAGGGTGAAAAAATATAACCCTACCTCACACCTTTTCTAATTTGGAACCACATAGTAGTCCCTCGTTCTGTTCAAATAACTGCCCGTTGATCTATATAAAGTTCTGAAAGAACACAATTAACTCTTTTGAAATTCCCATTCCTGATAATATTATCCATAATCTGTTACTACCAACACAATTAAATGCCATAGGTTACCCATATTTGATAAAACACAGGTAAACATTTTTCTAGCATTCTCAGCTTTTGGCCGATATCCATCTGACACCAGCAATGATATCCTCTGCTCCATGTCCTCTTCTGAATCCAGCTTGAACTTCTGGCGGTTCTCTGTCGATGTACAGCTACAATGGTTTTTGAGTTATCGTCAGCAAAATTTTGCTAGCATGTGATACTAAAAGCTTATCTAGAAAATACAACAAAAGAAAATGCGATCAAATTCTTATATAAAGAGACCATAACTTTGATATAAAATCTGACAAAAAATCTCCCCCAAAAAGGAAATTGCACAATAATCTCTTTAATAAAAACAGTTTTGCAAATCCTACAGAAAATATTACCAAACAGAATCCAAATATAGTTCATACAGATGAATGAGTTTATTCCAGGAGTACACAGTAGAACTAATATTTGAGTATTTTTAAATGTAACATATAATATTGAAAGAAATTCAGAATTATACCATTTATAAAGATTAAAAATATTATGTGATCAAATTTAACACCTATTAGACACCTATTAGATAAAAATTCATGTAAGTGTGGAATAGAAAGAAACTTCTTAATATGATAATAGTATCTATATTATATCTATGCATACATATTTACTGGTAAAACATTGAAAACTTTCTGACTGATATATGGAGCAGAAATTAGATCTGCTTTATTACCACGTTTATAAAATTCTACTCCTAAACAATGAAATAGTAAAAACAAATAAAATATGTAATTAAAAGTACCGAAAGAAAGAAAAAGTCATTATTTGCATACAACTTGATTGTTACATAAAAAAAATCTCATGTTTCAGCAAATGTAGCAATTTAGTAAGGTTGATTAATAAGTTTGTTATAGAAAAGCCAATATTTCTGTATATCAACAAAACTATTAATTTATAAAAATATAATATAGCATTTGAAATAGCATACAGTATCAACAACTGTTGAGAAACAAACCTAATGAAAGACATATAAATCAGTTTGAGTGTGAAAGTTTAGAACAAGATTAGGAGTAATTAAAGAAAACAAGAAATAATTAAAAGGATATATTATGTTCATAGTCGGAAGATTTTTCATTATAATGATGTCAATATTTCCCAACCTGTATATAGATCCAATGCATTTCAATCCAGATTTCAAGTGAATATAGCTTGTGGGAATTCAAAAAACCAACTATATGCAATAATACAATCTTTAAGAAAAATAACAGACTTGGAGAAATTTTATGACACTGAGCACTAGTTGTGAAGCCACAGTAATAAGTTCATCATGGAACTGGAGTAAGGTCAAACAAACATGCCAATAAACCCAAATAAAGAGTCCAAAACTAGATCCTCAAGAATCTGGATAGATAATTTTTGACAAACCTGGCAGTGCACAGAAGTAGGGGAAAGGACAGTCTTTCCAGTCAGTGATGATGGCTTAATTAGATAGTTTTGTAAAATATACACCAAAATCTATTCCAGATGTACTATCCATCTAAATGAGATACGTAAAATAATAGTTACCAGTAAATAACCTAATATGCTTATGACATGACACTAGGCTTTAGGCAACTATTTTTGTCACAATATATAAATGCAAAAAATAAAACAAATTAAAAATGAGAACTATTTTAAAACTAAAAATTTTCTTCTTAAATATTAATTAAAATAGTAAAAATATAAGACTGGAAAAATGTATTTAATGATTTATAACTAATGAATTAATGATATCTAGAATATAACTAGTTCCATTAGTCACTTATAAAATTGAAAACCCAAGAGAAAAATAGGATAAAGTCCTGAATGGCTAATTCACATAAGGAATATTTACATATCAACAAATATATTAAAAGTTTAATTTTTAATAAAATGCAACATAAAACTACAATAATATATGAGTACAAACCAACGTTGTTGTTGTTGTCAGGTGTCATCCAGTCAGTTCCGACTTATAGCGACTCTTCATACCACAGAACAAAACACTGCCGGGTCCTGCACCATGCTCACCATCATTGTTACGCTTGAGCACACTGGTGCAGGCATTGTCTCAATCCATCTCTTTGAGTGTCTTCCTCTTTTTCACTGACCCTTTTCTTTACCAAGCATGATGTCTTTCTCCACGGACTGATCCCTCCTGATAACATGTCCAAAGTATGTAAGACGTAGTCTTGCCATCCTTGCTTCTAAGGAGCATTCTGGCTGCAAGTCTTCCAAGACAGATTTGTACATTCTTTTGGAAGTCCGTGGTATATTTAATATTCTCTACCATCACCACAATTCAAAGGCATCAATTTTTCTTCAGTCTTCCTTATTCATTGTCCAGCTTTCACATACATATGATGTGACTGGAAATACCATGGCTTGGGTCAGGAGCACCTTATTCTTTAGGTGACATCTTTGCTCTTCAACACTTTAAAGAGGTCTTTTGCAACAGATTTGCCCAATGCAATGTGTCTATTGATTTCTTGACTGCTGCTTCCATGGGTGTTGATTGTGGATCCAAGTCAAATGAAATCCTTGACAGTATCAGATTTTTATCTGTTCATCATGATGTTGCTTATTGGTCCGGTTGTGAGGACTTTTGTTTCCTTTATGTTGAAGTGTAATCCGTACTGCAGGCTGTGGTCTTTGATCTTCCTCAGTAAATACGTCAAGTCCTCTTTGCTTTCATCAAGCAAGGTTGTGTCATCTGCATAATGCAGGTTATTAATGAGTCTTCCTACATTCTTGGTGTCTTGTTCTTCTTTAAATTGTCCAGCTTCTCAGATTATTTGCTCAGCATATAGATTGAATAGGTATGATGAAAGTATGCAATCCTGATGCACACCTTTCCTGACTTTAAACCACACAGTATCCCCTTGTTCTGTCCAAACAGCTGCCTCTTGATCTATGTACAGTTTCCTCAGGAGTACAATTAAGTGTTCTGGAATTCCCATTCTTCACAATGTTATCCATAATTTGTTATGATCCATGAACTCGAATACCTTTGCATAGTCAATAAAACACAGGTAAACATCTTTCTGGTATTCTCTGCTTTCACCCAGGATTATACGTGACATCAGCAATAATATCCCTGGTTCCACATCCTCTTCTGAATTTCTGGCAGTTCCTTGTCTATATACTGCTGCAGATGCTTTTGAATGATCCCCAGCAAAATTTTACTTGTGTGTGATACTGATGATATTGTTCGATAATTTCCACATTCTGTTGGATCACCTTTCTTGGGAATGGGCATAAAAATGGATCTCTTCCAGTCATAGGCCAGGTAGCCTTCTTCCAAATTTCTTGACATAGATGAGTGAGCACTTCCAGCATTGCATCTGTTTTTTGAAACATCTCAATTGATATTCCATCAATTCCTGGAGCCTTGTTTTTTGCTAATGCCTTCAGTGCAGCTTGGACTTCTTCCTTCAGTACCATTGGTTCCTGATCATATGTTACCTCTTGAAATATTGAACGTTGACCAGTTCTTTTTGGTACAATGACTCTGCGTATTCCTTCTATCTTTTGAAGCTTCCTGTGTCATTTAATATTTTCCCCATAGAATTCTTCATTATTGCAACTCGAAGCTTGAATTTGTTCTTCAGTTCTTTCAGCTTGAGAAATGCCGAGTGTGTTCTTCCCTTTTGGTTGAATATTGTATCACCAAATAGAATATCACCAGCTCTTTGCACATATCATTATACTTTACTTTGTCTTCTCGTGCTGCCCTTTGAAATCTTCTGTTCAGTTCTTTACTTCATCATTTCTTCCTTTTGCTTTAGCGACTCTACTTTCAAGAGCAAGTTTCAGAGTCTCTTCTGACATCCATTTTGGTCTTTCCTTTCTTTCCTGTCTTTTTAATAACCTCTTGCTTTCTTCATGTATGATGTTTTTGATGTCATCCACAACTCGTCTGGTCTTCAGTCACTAGTGTTCAACACATCAAATCTATTCTTGAGATGGTCTCTAAATTCAGATGGCTATACTCAAGGTCATACTTTGGCTTTCGTGGACGTGCTCTAATTTTCTTCAGTTTCAACTTGAACTTGCATATGAGCAATTGATGGTCTGTTGCACAGTCAGCCCCTGGCCTTGTTCTGACTGATGATACTAAGCTTTTCCATGGTCTCTTTCCACTGATGTAGTCAATTTGATTCCTGTGTATTCAATCTGGGGGGAGGTCTACGTGTATAGTCGCCATTTATGTTGGTGAAAAAAGGTATTTGCAATGAAGAAGTTGTTGGTCTTGAAAATTCTATCATGTGATCTCTGGCATCGTTTCTATCACCAAACCCATATTTTCCAACTACGGGTCCTTCTTCTTTGTTTCCACATTTTTCATTTCAATCACCAGTAATTATCAATGCATCCTGATTGCTTGTTCAATCAGTTTCAGACTGCAGAAGCTGGTAAAAATCTTCAATTTCTTCATCTTTGGCCTCAGTGGTTGGCATCTAAATTTGAATAATAGTTGTATTAACTGGTCTTCCTTGTAGGCATATGGATATTATTCTATCACTGACAACTTTGTACTTCAGGATAGATCTTGAAATTTTCTTTTCGACGATGAATGCAACGCCATTCCTATTCAAGTTGTCATTCCCTGCAGAATAGACCATATGATTGTCCAATTCAGAATGGCCAATACCAGTCCATTTCAGCTCACTAATGCCTATGATATCCATGTTTATGTGTTCCATTTCATTTCTGATGATTTCTTATTTTCCTAGATTCATACTTCGTACATCACGCTTTCTGATTATCAGTGGATGTTTGAAGCTGTTTCTTCTCTTTTGAGTCGTGCCACATCAACAAATGAAGGTCCCAAAAGCTTGACTCCATCCAAGTCATTTAAGGGCGCCTCTACTTTGAAGAGGCAGCTCCTCCCCAGTCGTTTTTTTAGTGCCTTCCAACCTTGGGGGCTCATCTTGCAGCTTTATATGAGACAAAGTTCTACTGCTATTTATAATGTTCTCATTGGCTAATTCTTTTCAGAAGTAGACTGTTGGGTCCTTCTCCCTAGTCTGTCTTAGTCTGGAAGCTCAGCTGAAGACTGTCCACCATAGGTGACCCTGCTAGTATCTGAATACCGGTGGCATATCTTCCAGCATCACAGCAACACGCAAGCCCCCACAGTGCAGTAAACTGACAGACACATGGGGGACACACCAATAGGTTTGGCTAAAACTAATAGTGACCAATAACACCAAGTGTGAGTGAGAGTGTGGAGTAAACTAGAAATCTCATATGCAACTGGTGGGGTACAAACCAGCACAACCTCTTTGAAAACTGTTTTTCCATTTTTACTATAGCTGAAAATACACATAATCTGTGGCCCAAAGATTTTTCTCATAGGCATATGGCTTCCAATATATATTTATATGTGCAACAAGATATCTACAAGAATTTTCATAGCAGTGTTTATAGTCACCAAAATATTTGTGGCACCAAAATGACCATCAGAAAAACAAATTTTAAAAACACCTTACTATTTGAAAGTAATTTTATACAACAATGAAAATTATTGAAGTGTTGCTACAAGCAACAATATAAATGAATCTTACACAGTTTGAACAAAAGAAGAAGCATATAGGATTATGATAATGTACTATAGTTAAGTAATGTGTTAAAATATTGGGAGAAGCTAAATAACGAGTACAGTGAATATCTCTGTACTATTTTTGTAACTTCTTGTGGATCTATGTTGTTGTTATTAGGCATTTTCTAGTTGATTCCAACTCATAGTGACGCTATGTACAACAGGATGAAACACTGCCTGAACCTGAGCCATCCTCATAATCTTTGCTATGTTTAAGCTCTTTGTCGTAGCCACAGTGTCAATCCATCTCATTGAAGGTTTTCCTCTCTTTAACTGACCCTCTACTTTACCGAGCATGATATACTTCTCCAAGGACTAGTCCCTCCTGATCATATGTCCAAAGTACACAAGACAAAGTCTCCCCATCCTCCCATCTAAGGAGCATTCTGGCTGTATTTCTTCCAAGACAGACTTCTTCGTTCCTCTGGAAGTCTATGTTATATTCAATATTGTTCACCAACTCCATAATTCAAGTGCATTCTTCTTTGGTCTCCCTAATTCATTGTCCAGCTTTCACATGTATATGAGGCAATTGAAAATATCATGGCTTGGGTCAGGCCACCTTCCTTAAAGTGACATCTTTGCTTTTTAACACTTTAAAGAGGTCTTTTGCAGTAGATTTGCCCAATGTAATATGTCGTTTGATTTCTTAACTGTTGTTTCTATGCATTGATTGTGGATTCAAGTACAATGAAGTCTTTGACAACTGTAATTATTTCTAAATAAAAAGTTAAAAAAGTAAAGAATATCAGTGAATATATGTTTATTTATGGAAAGTTCAATAATGTGAAAATTAATACATATGTATTTGGAGTTATTATTATGGTATATACTTCTATGGAAGAATTGGGTGTTTGGTGTGTTTTTAAAAATTATCATGATGAACACTTATGATTTTTTAACTTTTCTATATGTAATACTATAATGTTAATAACAAAAGTAAAAATAAAAGGCAGATTATCTATGAATACAAAAACCAGGAGCACTTTTTCCCATTTTGCAAGTTAACTCAATTTCTTTTGGAACTCTGTGTAGCAATGAGAAATCATTTAAACCAGGAGTTTTTGTCTGATTTTTTATATATCTTCGTAGGTGTCCCAGCAAGGTGAAAAAACAAGAAAAGCAGATGGAAAACAGCAGTTCCATCTGTATTGATAGGAGAAACTTATTCATGGCGATGACACTTTTACTGTTCAAGATAGAAGCAATGAAATGTAATTTAAAATGAATAAGTAATAGAAGTGTAATAAGTCAAAGTAAATGAATACTAGCTGTGCTTAAAGAATAAAAATAGTGGTGGTGTACTTCATTCACACATAACTACTCTGTAAAAGTAAAATGGAACATAATTCTTACTCAGAAATAACTACAGTTTTTCCTTATTTGCAGCAATTTCTCCATTACATTCTTAAAGATGCAGGCATATATGAAAATAATTCCACTTGAAAAGCAATATCACACTTCAAAAGTTTTAGAATCATTGCTTTGAAAGATCTGTTGAATTGCATTATTCTTAATCTAAAGCCAATGTCAGAATTAAAATATTAGAAAAATATATTCTTACAGTCTTCCTAACTAAGATATTTATCATGCTTCCACTATATTCCATTTGGATATGTAAATCCAAATATAACAAATTATATGATAATAATCTGTGATCATATACACTGAAGTTAGTAACGATTGATCATACCCTTTGTATTATTTTACTTTCTGCTTCTCAAAAACAGAGAATGGCAATGATCTGCCTTGTACTCAAGGCTGGATTAAGGCATGTGAGGTTCCTAAACACTGATCATCTGTGGTGCCCCCTCCTCTGCTTACTCATAAATTTGAACAGGTTATGAGTTGCATATACAGATCTGTGTGTGTGTATATATATATATATATATACATTCAAAATAGCCAATTCAAAATGACCAGTACCAGTCCATTTCAGCTCACTAATGCCTAAGATATCAAAGTTTTATACATATATATATATATATATATATGTAAATATATGTATGTATGAGTGTGTGTCTTAGATATCCATGAAGTAACTTCTTTTTAAATGTGACTATAATATTGAATTGAATATTGTGATTGAACACAAAAGTGACGTATTTTAGCAGAACGATATGAACTGAATTATAAGATTTTTAGTGGATGCAAAGTATTAAGATTTTTACAATATAGCACATTTTCTGCAAAAAAAAATTCCACGTATTCTACAGCAAAGAAATGAGTCAGTGAACTTAATTGTTTCAACAATCAATGTAAAATTATTTTGATCTCCCACAAAGAGAAGTTGACTTTCACCAATTTTGCTTTAAACAGCTCATTCAAATTTGGTACTTGATGCATAATAAGTGCTATAATTATTAATGAACAAATGAAAACATGTCATAAAAGGAAATTTAATGATTAGAAAACAAATATTACAACAAAAATTACAATTACATGGGAGGGGACAACAAAAGACAGATGTCAATGAAGGTGTTGAAGCGGAAGGGTCCTTATAGCTTAAACAACCTTGCATGTGGGCACCCTCGTGACCCTTCTTGAACTTTATATCTGGACAGCACATTCTCACACTGGAGCTGGTATTGATTTAATTTTGTACCTTGACAGTTCCCTTCCACTGCAGTGCTCACTTTTCCCTGTGTCCTGTCTGGGTGGCATCTATGAGTCTTTGCTTTCAACAACTGGTGTCACTGTTTTGTTGATGCCCTAAGCATGTGCTTACCTTGCTTACTGAGTTATCCATTCTTGTTTATATTTATATTTGAACAAGATTTATTTTTTCACCTTCATCTAGAATAGTCTCAGTGGGACGCTGAACATTTAGTTCAGCCCACCAGGCACAGCAAGCCTTTAGAGCTCTTAGATTTTAAAAGACTCACTATAAGAAAATACAAATGTAGAAGTGGCCAACAATCTAATTAAAAGAAGATTTATATCTGATACTATAGGTCACCAGACATTGTCATTGTTCTTAGGTGCCATGAGTCGGTTCTAAGTCATAAAAACCCTATGTACAACAGAACAAAACACTGCCCTGTCCTGTGCCATCCTCACAATCATTGTTATGCTTGAGCCCATTGTTGTAGCCACTGTACCAACTCATCTCATTGAGGGTCTTCCTCTTTTTCGCTGACCATCTACTTAAGGATAATGTCCTTCTCCAGGGAATGATCCCTCCTGATAACATGTCCTAAATATGTGAGATGTAGTCTCGCCAACCTTGCTTCTAAGAAGCATTCTGACTGTACTTCTTCCAAGACAGATTTGCTCATTGAACTAGGTATTAGTAGATAAAAATTAACCTACTTGTGCATCATCTGTCTATCAGGGAAATAGTAATGGGTGATGAGGAAAACTATGCTATGTTTATGTTTGACTTGTTGAAAATCATTTAACTAGCTTCAAAAGACAGATGAATCTGAGACGACCATTTTGTTTTCTAGGCTTGAGATCAATTAAAAAAAATGATGTCATGTTAATTAAGTAGAGATATATGGCTCAAATAAAAATGATAAGATATAGATAGAGATTTAAATTTAAAACATCAGACTTTCTTGGGTGGTGACAATTATATTGAATAATTATAATATTTAAACTTTGTGTTGGAAAACTCAAAGTCAGAAAACATTTTATCAAATCTTGAAGTTTCATGATGCATCTGCATAAATTGTTATATTTATTGGATCATATTCATTTAGATTTAAATCATTGTTATTAAAATCAAATCAAAAGAGTTTGTGTACATGGTAGTTTGAAGATACTTGAATAATATAATGTTTGAAATATTACATATTCTACAAATCATAGATTAATGACAACTTCTTTCAAAACATACTGTTCACAAGTAAAAGCTCATATAGTAATATATATGCCCCTTAATTTTTGAAGAGCTACCCTTTGTGACAGTAATATATCAAAGTTCTTTCTCATTATACATATATCATTGTATCGTTCTTAAATTGGGCAAACAGAAAAATATAGATAATAATTATGTTGAATATTACAACATGGGAACCACCAATTTTAAGAGATTCATTGTTCATTTTTAAGTGTTCTTTCCATTTCTTTCTGACTGTCTTCCCAAATACACTCACACACATATAATATTCACTTTATTATCGTACTATATCACTATTATCTTCTTATTATATATCAATATAAAATATTCACATTATCTTCTCTCTAGTTAGAACTTTTACTTAATTCTTTATAGAGTGTTGACAAGCAACAGACTTTGCACTTGGATACCATCCAGGGATGATATGTTATAAATAAAATAATGTCTCCAAAGTGTCTTTTATTTCCACATACAGTGAAGAAGTAGCTTCTAACTTATATATATATATATAAAAAAAAAAAATCCGTCAAGTAGATTATGAGTAGAACTGTCCCATAGGGTTTTCAAGGAGCGGTTGGTGGATTCGAACTGCTGACCTTTTGGTTAGCGGCCAAATGCTGCTTATACAGATGTTCATTAAATTTATAATGGGACACTTTTAAGATTTATTTTCTATTAAAGAATATGTATGACTTTGTGCTCTGATGAGGCAATTATGACTTAAAGGACCTAATGTGTGTTCCAATAGCAAGTTAGAAACGCCTATCTTTTATCTTGGAGTTAAATTTACCTTTCCTTTTAATTATATTCATTTAAATATGGAAGGATCAGAACAGAAAATTCACGGTGATCATTGTATAATAACTCATCATTTAGCATTAAGCAAGGATTTAAATTCACTGCTTAAAATGTATACATGGAATCACAATCCAAAATATTTTGAAGTTTTATTTTAAATTTAATAGCAAATTTCCTGGAGGAAGTAATTATTAATCCCATGATGATGTAAATGTATTTGACACAACTTAATATTTTATTTTGCATATGAGTATAAATTTGTATGGTCTTCATAAACTCATCTATTTAGACAATCATTAGATATTATTTTGAATAATCATAAAGATTACAATTGAAAATGTGACGTTTCTTATAAATGAAAATTTTATAAAATATATACTTTTAAATTACATCATCATAGATTTCTTTCTTTTTTTGGGTATGTTTTAGAAGATATTCCAACTCACATGCTAAGTGGAAAATCTTTTATTAGAAATAGTATTAAGAATATGCAGAACTTCACTAATTATCTAATTTACAATTTTTATCATGTATTAAACAGATATTTACAGGATATTGTTTTATTTTTCTGTTTTAAATAGGAGTACTAGAAATTTTTGTAAGTAATCTGTTGGAATGATTGTTCTTTTTATTTCAAAAAAGAATGATTTATTTAGAGAGGATTTTCTACTCTGTAATCCTTTTCTTTAAAGGTGTCTTATATACTTCTATCAGTTTAGTTTCCAAGATTAATTTAGGATTTATTATTATTATTATTAAATCCATCAGTCTACCCCACTCCAATATTCTTGGCACAGTATATAGTATTCCAGAAATAATCAGATATTATGTTTAAGTTATTTGGACTTCTAAGAAAATGCTATATCTGTGTTATATATCTCAATATAATTACTGCATTATTCATTAAGGTAATTACATATTTTTATCTTTTGTAAATTGCATTTCTTTCAATATATCCTAAATATAATTATATTAAAAAGTTGATTTTCAGTAATTTTATTGGGCCTAAATCCTTCTATGTAATTTGTTATTAACTACATGAATTTTTTGTGATCCCTTAATTTCACATAAATTTTGCCATCTTTTCTATTCAAAAATACCTTATATCTAATAATACATGTTTACTTATTAGTGTTTCATGCATATATATAGTATATTTTAGAATATTATCAAATAATGTTAATTAGACGTGAAGCACTTACTTATGAAAATCAAAGACTAAGCCTTCGGCATGGATTGCACCTCAACATAAATAAAACAAAAATCCTCATAACTGGAGCAATAAATAACATCATGATAAATGGAGAAAAGATTGAAGTTTTCAAGGATTTCATTTTACTTGGATCCACAATCAACACCCATAGAAGCAACAGTCAAGAAATCAAAAGACATATTGCATCGGGCAAATCTGCTGCAAAAGACCTCTTCAAAGTGTTAAAAAGCAAAGATTTCACTTGGAGGAATAAGGTGTGCCTGACTCAAGCCATGCCATTTTCAATTGTCTTATAGTCATGTGAAAGTTGGACAAAGAATCAGGAAGACCAGAAAAGAACTGATGCCTTTGAATTACAGCATTGGTGAAGAATATTGAATATATCATGAACTGCCAGACGAATGAACAAATCTGTCTTGAAAGAAGTACAGCCAGAATGCTCCTTAGAAACAAGGATTGCAGGACCTCATCTCGTATACTTTGGACGTGTTATCGGGAAAGACCAGTTCCTGTAAAAGTACATCATGCTTGGTATTGTAGATGGTGAAGAAAAAAGAGGAAGACTTTCGAGATGGATTGACACAGTGGCTGCTACAATGGGCTCAAACGTGGCAACAATTCTGTTGTACATACAGTCGCTATGATTTTGAACCAACTCAATGGCACCCAACAACAACAACAACAATATGAATAATATCAGGCATCCAGGACTATTTGTAATTTTAAAAGTATTGTTTCTAGTGAGCATTCGCTATGCACAGTCTTTAAAATGTTAACTGAATATCCTTTCATTCCTATCTCTTAAAAAAATATCCTTTTGGAGAATGACTGTTAAGTTTCATTAACCATGTTTTTAGAAGTTTTGATAAAATCATATATTTATATTATTTTGAATATTTATGTGATGCCTTAGATAATTGTTTTCCTAGAATTAAGTTATACCTGTATCCCTAGGACATATCCGATTTACATGTGATGAATTACTTTTATACTGAGTGTTGTCATTATGTATCTTGCTTCTACATTGTTGAAAGTGGAAGTATCATCAGTATCATTGCAATGCAAAAGATTCGAGGCAGTTTTGATAAAGTGCACAGATATATTGATTGCACATTAATTTTAAATACTAACATCATAAGAAACATTAGATTGTGACCCCTTATAATAATATAAATCTGTAGAGAATATACATAACAGAATCTAGGTATATTCTTATGAAAGAATATTCATAAGAATATACCTAGATTCTATAATGTAGTTTTCTAAGTTATAACTTTTGTGCGCTATGTGTTTCCTTCCCTGAATTTCTATTGGAAAAGTCATTCCTAACCTGAAGTCTCAGGACCCATTCTATGTGTAGTGAGGAGCAGAAGTGAGTTCATTATGGAGGCAAGTTATTCTGCTCAAGACTGTAACATAGAAATCTTCCCTGAGATTCCAGCTTGCTTGCCTGCCCTTTGGCTTTCAGACTTAAGACTATAACACTGACTACTTCCTGAAGGCTGACTGCCGGTCAGCCCTACAGATTTTGAACTTGTCAACCCATAATCATATGAACCAAATCCTTAAAATAAATATCGTTATATGTATACACACCAAACTAACTAAAATAATTGAACAGATAAAAAGTTAGGCAGTATAGTAAAGATATTAACCATCTTTATATTAATCTGTTAATTAAATGTTATTCCAAAATAATTCTTAATAGACTTTTCACAAAATTTGCAAACTATTTCTAAAATTAATAATAAGTAGTTACAGATTAAAAAAAAAGGAAGAATAGTCACAAGAAATGTGATAAAAGCAGATAGACCTCAGAAGGCCTACCTATGTATTTACATTAAGATGTGTCATAGAGCTTTAATAATTAAAATAGCTTGGTTCTTATGCAGGACTTGATAGACCAGAACGAGACCCATGATTGTAAAATAAATTAATTAAAGAAAAAAAATTAATTAATTTGGCTCTCAAGTACGCAGAAAAAAACAGACCATGAAATAAATGTTGCTGGAATAACTGGCTCTCCAATGCAGAAATACAACGAATATCAACAGAAGAAAGCCCTTTAACTCACTGCATAGAAATAATTCATACTAATTATCTTCACACGAACAAATAATAATAATATTCTGCAAATGGACTGTCACGTATTCAAAACGTAGATAATATTTTTTAGGGGAACTTACAAAATTTTAAAAATAGGTTAATCAATTAAGCTACATTATATTTGAGTACTTATGTTCATAAAATTATGAGGAGAGTGAAAATATACATGATAACTATGAAAACATATATACACATGGCAACTAAGAGAACTTACTTGCAAGACATATATTTAACATGGATTAGTACTCAGTATCTATAAAGAACCCTTACAAAATATTTAGAAATCAAACACAATCCAAAAGAAAGATGCCAAGACTATAATTTATTTTAGAAAAAAAATTCAAATAGAAATAAGTTAATGAAATGTTGTCAATATTTTTTGAAATCAGAGAAATGTACATTAAAACATTTCATGCTTGGTAAAGTAGAGGGCCAGTGAAAAAGAGGAAGACCCTCAACAAGATGGATTGACACAGTGGCTGCAACAGTGGGCTCAAGCATAACAATGATTGTGAGGATGGCACAGGACCAGGCAGTGTTTCATTCTGTTGTATATAGGATCAGTATGTCGGAACAGACTCGACAGCACCTAACAACAATATTAAAACAATAACAAAATGACTTCTGTTTCTGATAAAGTGAAGCAAAAGGCACAACATTTATTTCCAACTTTAAGCAACTGTAATACAAACAAAATATATGGATACAACAATTCTCAGACATTGAAAAGTAGATAAAACAGGCTCTCATTCCTGAAAGTACACAAACCAGATGAGCAACACAGTTGCACTAAAGGCAATTTTCAGGCAAAAGAACAGGGATGGTGGACTCAGAGCCCAGTAGTCTCACTGAGTTGAGAAAAACAAATTGGAGTTCAGGTAGCTAGTCAGCTAGAATTTGTGAGGCAAAATGAGACAGCATCAGACATTTGTAGAACTGTCTCTTTGAATATTTGAGTGAATAGAAATATGCATTTAAGTGTGAGAAAATTATCCAAGGATGGAGAAAGACCATATGAAAAGAGTAAGAAGACTTTCAGATCTCACACAGAGCTGGAATAGTTTATGTTCCCACTATTGTTGTTGGTAGTTGTCCCCCAGTCTACTCCAACTCATGGCAACCTTATATGTAACAGAACAAAATGTTGCACAGTCTTGTGATATCTTCATGATCATTGGTATGTTTGAGTCCACTGTTGTGACTATTGTGTAAGTCCATCTCATTAAAGGTTTCCCTTGTTTTTACTAATCCAGTACTATACTAAGCATGCTGTCCATTTCTGGTGATTGGTCTTTGTTGTGACATATCCAGAGTAAGCTGGCTGAAGAGTCCATCCTCACTTATAAGAAGCGTTCTGGTTAAATTCTTCTAAGACTGATTTGTTAGTTCTTCTGGAAGTCCAACGCATATTCAGTATTCTTCACCAACGCCATAATTTGAATGTATCAGTTCTTCTTCTGTCTTCTTTTTCTAATGTCCAAATTTTGCACTCATATGAGGCAATTAAAAAGACCATGTCTTGTGTCAAGTGCATCTTAGTCATCTAAGTGACATCTTTCTTTTCTAAAACCTTTAAGAGGACTTTTGTAGCAGATTCATCTAAAACAATAGCTCACTTGATTCCCACTAGTCAGTTGAAACACCTTGTATGGAAAATCAAGTATACTCTTCAGAAATGTATTACCAGAAAAAGATGAAAATATAAACATAACAAGGAGAAATATTAGGCAATAGCAATAGATTCAGAAATGACACATGCACCGAAACTAGTGGAAAATGATAAAGCTGTAATTATAATTATTTTCCACATATACAAGAAAGTAGAGAAAAACATCAGCATTATGAAGAGAGAAACAAGAGATATAAAAATGACCTAAATAGAGTATCTAGAGAAGAAAAATACAAAACTTAAAATAGAAAATGCACTGTATATTGTAAACAGCAGTATAGACACATCAGAAGAAAATACTGGTGAATTTGAAATATACAGAGAAAAAGAAAAACATGGAATGGAAATAAGATCCATAATTGTGGAAAAATAACAAGTAGTCTAGCATACATATCATTGGAATTTGTGAAGGATAGGACATTGGGGAGGGTGGTAGAAGACATTTTGGAAGAAATAATACTAAGAATTTTACAAATTTGACGAAAGCTGGAAATTCAGATACAAGGATAAACTCCAAATGGTTTAAATGTAAGAAAACTTCACTAAGATGTACCATAATCAAAATACTGACAATCAGTGAAAAAGAAAATTTTGAAAAGCAACCAGAGAAAACAAACACTTTTCAAAATTTGGAATGATACAAACTTTTCACCAATTCTATAGTAGAAAAAAGACACTGTAGATATATATAAAGTACTTAAAGAAAACAAACTAATACAAATTATCAACCAAAACTTTTATTCTAAGCAAAAATTTTCAAAACTGAAGTGAAATAAAACAGTTTTTAGAGAAACGAAAGGTAAGATAATTCATTAAATTGAAAAAGAAGTGTTAGCAAATTCTCCAAGGCTGAAATAAACCAATGACCTTAACTTCCACCTTAAAAAATTATAAAAGAAAATTAAACACAAAATAAGCATAATTAAAAATAATAAGTATACAGAATTAAATAGACTATGACAAAAAAATAAGGGAAAAATAAATTAAATCAAAAGTTTGTTAGCTGAAAAGATCAAAACCATTTTTAAGCTTCCAGCCAGAAATACTAGGAAACAAAAAAAAAAAAAAAACGGAAAGAGAGAAAGAATATATCTCCAATATCAGCAATGAAAGAGGAGCTCACTACAAATCCTTCAGTCATTAGAAAAATGAACAGCGTTATGCCATTAATTTTTACTACTGTCATAAGAAAGGAAAAGATACAATCTACAAAGGCTCACTGGATCACAACTAAACTTTACAGACCTGTATTAAGCAAGGTCCTGGTGGTGCAATGGTTAAGGGCTGGGCTGCTAATCAAAAGGTCGGCAGTTCGAATCCACCAGCTGCTCCTTGGAAACCATATGGGGCAGTTCTACTCTGTCCTACATGGTCACTATGAGTTGGACTCCACTTAATGGCAATGGGTTATGTGTTAAATAAATTGAATTCAATTGATAGTTTAAAACCTTTCACAAATAAATAAATAAATAAACAAAAATTGAAAAAAAGGAAACAAACCTCTAGACCCAATGGCTACCCCGGTAAATTTTACCAAACATTTAAGAAAGAAGTGATATTAATTCTACACAAATTCTTTAAGAAATAAAAGGATAAGTACACTTCTCCATTTGTTTTATGATGCAACATTGCTCTGAAAACAAAGTCATAGCATTACAAGAAAAGAAAAAAAAAAACTAACGTTGTTGTTGTTGTTGTTGGGTGCCATCGAGTTGATTTTAACTCATAGCAAACCCAAGTGACAGGGTAGAATAACCCCATAGGGTTTTCTAGTCTGTAACCTTTTCTGGGAGTAGATAGCCAAGTCTTTCTCCCACGAAGTCCCTGGGTGGATTTGAACCACCAACCTTTTGGTTAGCTGCCAAGTGTTTAACTGTTATGCAACCAGGGCTGCTTTCATATAGACTGACACCAATCATAATTAAAAAAATGATAATAATAAAAAAGCCCCCATCGAACATGGTAATATATATCATGACTAAGCAGGATTTGTCTAAGCTGACTGTATTCTCAGCCTATTGAGCCTCTGGAAGAGCCTTATCTCTATTAATGGGAGTTGTGTTTTGGAAGACAGTTCCAACTCCCTTGCTCCCAACCATAGGGATATGGCTTCTGCAATAAGAAGCTGAGGGGAGGGGATGACAATATCCAGTGGACTGCCCATCCCAACTTGAAACCATTGTATTTAAACAGGAGTTGGGGGAGAGGGAGTCTATCTTCTTGGATGTACTCACATAGAACAGAACCCCAAGAGAAGAGCTTCCATACCAATAAATTGAAGGGGCCAGGTACTGAAGCAGGACATGTCTCAAATGTCACAGATTCTTGCTGTTCTTATTGAGAATTAGTAGGTTTTCTTGATTAAATATTTCTCCACTGGATAAACTTCTTTATAACAATTTCCAAAGACTTTAAATGTTGTTGTCCTTTCATAATTTTAACTAGTTAAATGATTGTTTCTTTAAGGAGACAGTTCATCAATGTCATCACACAAGCGTTTCAGAAGATTTTTTACACAGAAATAAAACACTCTGATTTTCATTGTGTCTAATATTTAAATTAGATAGATGGATAGATCATAGACAGAAAGATGTCTTCCATAAATCTGCTACTACTAATGAAAACCTATGTACAACACAATAGAATGTTGACCAGTTCTGCATAATCCTCATGATTGCTGACATGTTCAAGTTCTTTGTTTTGGCTCTTATGCCAATCCATCTCACCCCGATATCCCTTACTCTCACTGACTTTCTACTTCACCAAACATAATGTCCTCCTCTAGCAATTAATCAGCCTGACGACATGTTCAAAACAAGTAAGTTGGACGATGTTATGTTGTGATTTATAAGGTATTCTTTGACTAATTTTCACAAGTAGATTGCCAGACTAACCTGTCCACCATGGGTGATCCTGCTGATACTTGAAATACCAGTGGCACACTTTCCAGCATCACAGCAACACACAAGTTATCACTGTGAGAAACTTACAGGTGGCGAAACTAATTTAATTCACAATGTACTAAATAAATGTTAGTGTTAGTATATTTTTAATTACCCTATACATTTATGGACAGTATAAGGGTTGTTAATGTTCTGATAAAAACATTAATGGTTTTTGGTTTTAAAGGTGCCAGAATAATCATGATTGTTTGCAAAATTTCAGCTTGCTCAATCTTTTTTATTCACACTACTATGTAAAGCAA
The DNA here is from genome assembly GCA_030035585.1 of Dugong dugon. Classification (NCBI taxonomy): domain Eukaryota; kingdom Metazoa; phylum Chordata; class Mammalia; order Sirenia; family Dugongidae; genus Dugong; species Dugong dugon. Next base: position 32,631,150 of record CM057460.1, on the reverse strand, counting down.
AAGAATGCATATACTGGGTATTTGCTTCAATATTGTAGACATGTCATTGTCTGTTTACAATTTATAAAATGTAAAATGTTTAGTGATTAGGATCAAAATATTTTTCTTCCTTATATATTTACCTTTCACTGTTTCACTATCCTTAGTCCATTAATAGCATATAACAACCTGAAAATAAGCATATACTGTTGTTGCTGTTTTTGTTAGGTGCTGTTGAGTTGGTTCTGGCTCATAATGAACCCTATACACAACAGAATGAAACACTGCCCGGTCCTGTGCCATCCTTACAATCTTTCCTATGTTTGAGCCCATTGTAGCAGCCCTGTATCAATCCATCACTGAAGGTCTTCCTCTTTTTTGCTGACCTTCTACTTTACAGAGCATGATGTCTGTCTCAGTCATCTACTGCTGTTTTAACTAAAATACCACAAGTGGATGGTTTTAACCAGAGAAGTTTATTCTCTCACAGTCCAGTAGGCTACAAGTCCCAGTTCAGGACTTCAGCTCCAGGAGAAGGCTTTCTCTCTCTGTGGGCTCTGGAGGAAGGTCCTGGTGATGCATCAGTCTTCCCTTGGTGTGGGAGCTTCTCTGCGCAGAAAGCTCAGGTCCAAAGGACGCGCTCTGCTCCCTGCACTGCTTTCTTGGTGGTATGAGGTTCCTATGTGTCTCTCTGCTCACTTCTCTCTTTTATATCTCAAAACAGATTGCATTAAGACACTAATCTTGTCAACCTCATCAGTATAACCTCATCACAGTGATAGAATTTACAACACATAAGGAGATCACATATAATCTTTAGAGCTTACAACACGTAAGGAAATCACATACAGCCTTATCATAGTGACAAAGTTTACAACACAAAAAGAAATCGCATCAGATTACATAATCTTACAATACTGGGAATCATGATCCAGTGAACCCAACAGACATTTTTTGGGGACACAATTCAATCCATGACAATGTCCTTCCCCAGGGACTTGTCCCTCTTGATCATATGTCCAAAGCACTTGAGACAAAGTCTCCCCATCCTTGCTTCTAAGGAACTTTCTGGCAGTACCTTTTGCAAGACAGATTTGTTGATGCTTCTGGAAGTCCATCATATAGTCAATATTCTTCACCAACACCATAATTCAAATGCATCAATTCTTCTTTGGTTTTCCTTATTCATTGTCCAGCTTTCAAATGCATATGAGGTGATGAAAAATATTATGACTTGGGTCAGGCACACGTTAATCCTTAAAATGACATCTTTGATTTTTAACACTTTAAAGAGCAGATTTGTGCAATGAAATGGTATATAAGAAAGCATATATACAGTTAATTTCCTATTCTGTCTATAACTGACCACCATATTCTCAAATCTCCAGTTGGCATGCCAGGTATTGTGTGTGTCAGGTGTGTTAGGCTTCCATGAGCCTCCTTGATTTGCAGAGCTCTCTAATACATGTAATTTTTCTTCCCCTATTATTGCAGTTCTCCTGAGTAAAAAAAAAGTATATGCTTTAGCATTTTAACAATTTTTATTTCATTAGTTTTACATATTCTTATTTGTATTCGAGTGTCTTGAGAAAACAGTGTTGTTCATTGTTTCAGCTCAAATGAAAATCATGATTCCCTGTCATAGATTGCAGTTTCAACTTTAGGGCATTGCCTGTGGTAATTTTTTGATCAGGAAGGGTGAGATATTGGCGTTTCCTTCACCTGGAAGCAAATACCAAAAGCACAGTATCAGGGTCTGCCACTGAAGCAGGTCCCATTGGTTCCATGGAATCTTCCCACTATCCAGCTGCTGCAAGCAGTGCTCCTAATAGCACACACCTGCTAAATTCTTAGAAGGCTTGACTCTGGGGGAGTGGAGGCCATTTATGAGAGGTAGCTTGGAATCACTCCCACTACTCTCTGAAAATAGATCATGACTGACTGTCGCCAAGTGGGGAACAAAAACCACATTTTCTGCTCAGTACTGTATTTTCCACAGCTTACCATCAGATGGGGCTGAGGATAGATTTCCCTTACAACCATATTATTGTTTAGCATCCACTTCTTACATAGTCTGCTTTTCTTACTCTTTCATGTGCTTATCTTGAGAGCATTTCTCTAATAATTCATTTGAATAAGAATTTCAAACTCTGATTCTGTTTCTATGGAAAAGAAATCTCATAGAGTTAGACATATATATATATATTTCTCCTTTTTAAATATCATTGTAGGAAAGTGCTGCTTTATCTTTTTGCTTGGGGACAAAAATAGAGGAATATATGTTTCAGCATCCTAGGCCAACTATTGTGCTCATGAAGAACCTGTACACAGATGAAGAGGCAATTGCTTGAACAGAACAAGGGGATACGGCATGGTTTAAAGTCAGGAAAGTTGTGCGTCAGGGTTGTGTCCTTTCACCATACTTATTCAATCTGTATGCTGAACCAATAATCCGAGAAGCTGGAGTATATGAGAAGAATATGGAATCAGGATTGGAGGAAGACTCATTAATAACCTGTGATAAGGAGATGACAGAACCTTGCTTGCTGAAAGTGAAGAGGACTTGAAGCACTTACTGATGAAGATCAAAGACCACAGCCTTCACCAAAAGAGTAAAAAGACATCCTACAGACTGGGAAAAAAATTTTGGCTACGACAATCCGATCAGGGTCTAATCTCTAAAATCTACAAGATGCTGCAAATCCTCAAGAGCAAAAAGACAAAGAACCCAATTAAAAAATGGGCAAAGTATATGAACAGGCACTTTGCCAAAAAAGATATTCAGGTGGCTAACAGACACATGAAGAAATGCTCACAATCATTAGCCATTAGAGAAATGCAGATCAAAACTACAATGAGATATCATCACACCCCAACAAGGCTAGGCTTAATTCAAAAAACACAAACTAATAAATGCTGGAGAACTTGTGGAGAGTCTGGAACACTTATACACTGTTGGTGAGAATGTAAAATGGTACAACCACTTTGGGAATTGATTTGGCACTTCCTTAAAAAGCTAGAAATAGAAGTACCATATGATCCAGCTATCCTGCTCATTGGAATATATCCTAAAGAAACGAGAGCTATCACACAAATAGATATGTGCACACCCATGTTCATTGCAGCACTGTTCACAATAGCAAAAGATGGAAACAACCTAGGTGCCCATCAACGGATGAATGGATAAGCAAATTATGGTATATCCACACAATTGAATACTACACAACAATAAAGAACAATGATGAAGCCGTGAAACTTCTTATAACATGGAGGAAGCTGGAGGTCATTATGCTGAGTAAATTTCGTCAGTCTCAGAAGGACAAATCTTGTATAAAACTATTATAAGAACTCAAGAAAAGGTTTAAACACAGAAGAAAACATTCTTTGATGGTGACGAGGGTGGGGAGGGAGGGTGAGGGTTATTTACTAAGTAGATAGTAGGTAAGAATTATCTTAGGTGAAAGGAAGTACAGCACACACTACAGGGGAAGTCAGCACAACTTCACTAAACCAAAGCTAAGAAGTTCTCTGAATACAGTCAAACACTTTGAGGGACAGAGTAGCAGGGGTAGGGGTCTGGGGACCATGCTTTCAAGGGACATCGAGGTCAACTGACATAACAAAGCTTTTTAAGAAACTGTTCTCCATCCTACTTTGGTGAGTGGCGTCTGGGGTCTTAAAAGCTAGCAAGCGGCCATCTAGGATGCATCAACAGGTCCCAACCACCTGGAGTACAGGAGAAGAACACCAAAGACACAAGGAAAGTATTAGCCCAAGAGACAGAAAGGGCTACATAAACCAGAGACTTCATCAGCCTGAGACCAGAACTAGATGGTGCCTGGCTACCACCAATGACCGCCCTGACAAGGAACAAAACAGAGAGTCCCAGATGGAGCAGGAGAAAGGTGGGATGCAGAACTCAAATTCTAGTAAGAAGACCAGACTTAACTGTCTGACTGAGACTGGAGGAAACCCGGAAAGCATGGCCCCTGGATTCTCTATCAGCCCAGAACTAAAATAATTTCCGAGGCCAACTCTTCAGACAGGGATTGGACTGGACTGTGGGACATAAACTGACACTCGTGAGGAGTGTGCCTCTTAGCTCAAGTAGATACAAGAGACTAAATGGGCAGCTTCTGTCTGGAGGTGAGATGGAAAGGCAGAGAGGGTTGAATGGACACAAGGAATCAGGGGTAGAACAGAGGAGTGGGCTGTCACAGTATGGGGAGAGCAATTAGAGTCACATAACAATGTATGTATAAATTTTTGTACTGGAAAAAATAAAAATACAAAAAAAATTGAAATGCTATGAAAGAAAAAAAAAACACAGCCTTTAGTATCGATTACACCCCAACACAATGAAAACAAAAATCCTCACAACTGGACCAATAAGCAACATCATGATAAATGGAGAAAAGACTGAAGTTGTCAAGGATTTCATTCTACTTGGAGCCACAGTGAATATCCATGAACGCAGCAGTCAAAATCAGACGACATATTGCATTGGGGAAATCTGCTGTAAAAGAACACTTTAAAGTGTTAAAAACAAAGATGTCACTTTGAGGACTAAGGTGTGCCTGACCAAAGCCATGGTGTTTTCTGTCCCCTCAAATGATTGCAAAAGCTGGACAATTAATAATGAAGATGGAAGAAAAATTGATGCCTTTGAATTATGGTATTGGTGAAGAATATTGAATATACCGTGGACTGCCAAATGAAGGAACAGTTCTGTCTTTGAAGAAAGATAGCCAGAATGCTCCTTAGAAGCAAGGATGATGAGAGTACATCTTACATACTTTGGACATGTTGTAAGGAAGGATCAGTCCCTGCAGAAGGACATCATGCTTGGTTAAGTAGACGGTCAACCAAAAAGAGGAAGACCCTCAAAGAAATGAATTGACACAGTGTGTGCAACAATGGGCTCAAGAATGAAAATTATTGTGAGGATGGTGCAGGATTGGGAAATGTTTAATTTTTTTGTTCATAGGGTTGCTATGAGTCAGATCCAACTGGGTGGCACCTAACAATAACAACAATATGTATAGGATCATGTCATCTGCAAATAGAGATAGTTTTACTTCTTACTTTCTGATTTAGACACCATTTATTTCTCTTTCTTGTCTTTTTGCTCTGGCTAGGACTTCCAGTACAATGGTGAATAAGGGTGGTGATAATACACATCTTTGTCTCATTCCCATTCTGAAAGGGAAGACTCAGCCTTTCTCAGTTGAATACAGTGTTGGCTGTTGGTTTCCCATATATGCATTTAATTAAATTGAGAAATTTTCCTTCTATTTCTATTTTGCTGGGAGTTTTTATCAGGAAAGTGTGTTGAATTTTATTGAATGCCTTTTTTGCATGAATTTATTTGATCATATAGTTCTTTTCCTTTGTTTTATTTATGTGGTTGATTATATTGATTAATTTTCTGATGCTGAATCACCTTTGTAATCCTGGTATGAATCCCACTTGATTATGGTGTATGTTTTTTTTTTTTTTTTTTTGATATGTTGCTGAAGTCTGTTGGCTAGAATTTTGTTGAAAAATTTTACATTTGTGTTCAAAAGGGATGTTGGTCTGTAATTTTCTTTTCTTTTCTTTTTCTGATGTCTTTGCCTGGTTTAGGTATCAGGGTTATGCTTGCTTCATAGGAAGAGTTTAGTAGTGTTCCTTCCTCCTCTATGTTTTTGAAGAGATTGAAGAGGATTACTATCAACTATTTGCTGAATGTTTGGTAGAATTCTCCAGTGTAGCTGTGTGGTCCTGGGCTTTCTTATGTTGGCAGTTTTTTGATGGCATCTTTAATCTCTTTTGTATTGTGTCTGTTTAAAGTGTCTTCCTCTGTTTATGCTAATGTGGGTAGGTAGTGGTTTCTAGGAATTTGTCCATTTCATCTACGTTTTCAAATTTGTTGGAGTACAATTTTTCATAGTAATCAGTTATGATCTTCTTTATCTCTGTTGGAGTCATTGTAATGTCACCAATTTAATTTCTTAATTTAGTTTTTGCCTATTTGAGTTTTTTTTTATTTTTTATTTTTTGTCAGTCTAGCCAGTGGTTATTTTATCGATCATTTCAAAGAATCCGCTTCTGATTTTGTTGATACTTTCTATTGTTTTTCTATTGTCTATTTCATTTATTTCTGCTCCTATCTTTATTATTTCCTTTTTGGGGGGTAGCTTTTGGCTTCTCTTGATCTTCCTTTTGTATTTGTTCAAGTTGTTGCTATAAGTTGTTCAAGTTGTTGGTTTAAGTTAATTATTTAGCATCTTTCTTCTTTTTTAATGTGGGCACTTATTGTTATGAATTTCCCTTGGAGTACTGCTTTTTGCTGCGTCCCAAAGGTTTTGATATGTTGTGTTTTCATTTTCCTTTCTTCTAGGAATATTTTTATTTTATTTTTTATTTATTCTATGATCTAACAGTTTTTTTAGTAGTGTATTAGTTAGTTTGCATGCATTTATTATTTTGTTTCTTATTTTTCCTGTTGTTGATTTCTAGATTCAGACTGTTACGATCTGCGAAGATGCTTTGTACGATTTCAATCTTTTAAAAAAATTTTTTTTTATTGTACTTAAGGTGAGGTTTACAGAACAAATAGTTTCTCATTAAACAGTCAGTACACATATTGTTTTATGACACTGGTTAACAACCCCACAACATGTCAACACTCTCCCTTCTCAACCTTAGAGGACTTTTTTTTTTTTTTTTTTGGGGGTGAAAATATACATAGCCAAAGTAACACCATTTCAAAAGTTTCTACGTGTACAATTTAGTGACATCGATTACATTCTCCCAGTTGTGCTGCTATTCTCACTATCTTTTTCCAAATTTTTCCATCACTATTATCTTCAACTCACTGCCCCCTAGGCTTCCCATCAAACCTTTTGAGTTACTGTTGTCAATTTGATCTCACATAGATAATTATTTTTTTTTTGTACCTTAGATTAAGGTTTACAGAACAAATAGTTTCTCATTAAACAGTTAGTACACATATTGCCTTATGACAATTGTTAAAACCCCATGACATGTCAACACTGTCCCTTCTTAAACTTGGGTTCCCTATCACCAGCTTTCTTGTGCCCTCCAGCCTTCTAGTCATTGTCTCTGGACTGCTGTGTCTCATTAGTCCCATTTTGTTTTATGAGGCTATCCAATACCCGGCTGAACAGTGAACCTCGGGAGTGACTTCACCACTGAGCTAAAAGGGTGTCCTGAGGCCATACTCTCGGGGTTTCTCCAGTCTCTTTTAGGCCAGTAAATCTGGTCTTTCTTTTGTGAATTAGAATTATGCTTTACATCCTTCTCCAGCTCTGTCCAGGACCCTCTGTTGTGATCATGATCAGAGCAGTCAATGGTGGTAGCTGGGTACTGTCTAGCTGTACTGGACTCAGTCTGGTGGAGGCCTTGGTAGCTGTGGACAATTAGTCCTTCAGACTAATCTTTTCCTTGTATCCTGTTCTCTTCATTCTCCCTTGCTCCTGAAGGGATGAGACCAGTGGAGTATCTTAGATGGCTGCTCACAGGCTTTTAAGACCCCAGACACTACTCACCAAGGTAGAATGCAGCACATTGTCTTTATATGTGTTACGCCAATTGAGCTAGATGTTCCCTGAGACCATGGTCTCCGTAGCCCTCCGCCCAGGATTTCAATCTTTTTAATTTGTTGAGACTTCTTTTATGTCCTAGAATGTGGTCTATTCTGGACAATGATCCATATGAGCTGAGAAGAATGTGTACTATTCTGAGGCTGAATGATATATAATTGCCTTATGGTTTTATTTAATTTCTCAATGTCCTTAGTAATCTTTTTAGATGTTCTGCCTAGAAGTGAAAGTGGTGTGATGAAATTGAAGTCCCTTACTATTATTGTGGTGTTGTCTATTTATGCTTTCATATTACTCAGTATTTTTTTTATGTATTTTTGTGCAATGCTGTTAGATGCAGATATATCTATAATTATTGTTTTATTGCTGAACTAACCCTTTTATTACTACTTAATGTTCTTCTTTATCTCTTGTAATAGATTTTGATTTAAAGTCTATTTTATCTGATCTCAATATGGCACCCCTCCTCTTTTTTGTTTACTGGTTGTATGATCTATTTTTCACCATCCTTTTATTTTCAGTCTTTTTGTGTCCTTGTGTCAAATGTGTGTGTCTTGTAGACAGCAAAGTGATGGACAACTTTTTAAAATCCATTTTACCAGTCTCTGCCATTTGCATGTTTTTAGAATGTTTATATCTTTTTTTCTTTTTGTTTTTTAATTCTGATTTTTATGTTTTTGTTTGTATTTGGTACTTTTTAGTTATGAGAGTTTTTGCTTCCTTCTTTTCTTCTGAATATTTTTTCTTGGTGATTTCTTAGTGGTTACTCACATATAGTACATTACACATCTTACAACTGCAACAATGTTTAACATGAATAACAGTAAACATGCAAACTTAATATAATAAATCTATTTCTGGTATGCTCCTCCCTCCACCACTTCTATTAGTGTGTCTCCATGAACATCAATATGCAATCTATATTTAATAAGTTTACTTTGTGCTTATTTCTTACAAACCCGATGTTGTATTGTTTGCAGGATTTAGTTATTGAGTTTATTCCCTGAAAAAAAAATCATATACTGGGTTCTTTTGATTGCCCGTGTTTTTTTTTTTTTGTTTTTTTTTTTTTAATTTTTTCTAGATCTGAAAGATTGTTGATACAGTTTGTTCAACCTCTTCCACAGCTGGTCAAGATAGAACAATCAAGATTCAGAGAGTCCCTAATGGTGGCTTTGGTCAAATCACCCTCCTCCTGATGCCTGTTTTCACGAGCACCACTATCAAGACCAAGGATCTCAGAGGTTTTTTGATATCTTTGGGGGCTTCTCTCCAACAAAATCCCTTGGAGGTGCAATCTAGATTGAGTTTTCCCTTTATCTTTGTTCTGAGGATTGTAAGTACCTCTGCTGGTACTGTCATTGCTTTATTTTAACTATTAAATATTCCATATAACAATGATTTTATGAAGTAACAGATGAAATAGTCTTACTCTCCCTCTTATAAGTAGAGAATGTATTACACCGAAGGTGCATGGTTCCTCTTGTATTATAAAACCAAACCAAACCCATTGCCATCTGGACAATTCTGACATTATAGGACAGAGCAGAACTGTCTCATAGGGTTTCCAAGGAGCAGCTGATGGATTCGAACTGCCAATCTCTTGGTTAGCTGCTATAGCTCTTAACCACCGCACCACCAGGGCTCCATCCTTGTATTATAACTTTTTAATTTTTTCTGAAGTTATGCAGATGGCTAGTTAAGGATTGGTATTAGCATTTGCTATCACATCACCCCTAGACCCAATATTCCTTGAATCCATTTATTGTGATAGGTTTTCTATTTTTCTGCCACTTCTTACAGAAGGAACCCTGGTCGCACAGTGGTTAAGTGCTTGGCTGCTAACCCAAAGGTTATCACTTCTAACCCACCAGTATTTCCATGGGAGAAAGATGTGGCAGTCTGCTTCCATAAAGATTTACAGCCTAGGAAACCCTATGGGACAGTTCTACTTTGTCCTCTAGGGTGTCTATGAGTCAAAATTGACTTGACAGCAATGAGTATTCTGGCTTCCTCTTACAGAGATGGTTCTTTATAATCTTCCTAAAATGGTATTTTTAGTTCCTAAGCTTTTACCCATATCTAAGAACTCCATGTATATTTTGGTAAATGAACTTCATTATCTTTTTTTCCTTCCAGTAGGCAAACTGGGCATTAGGGAAATGGATACATGTATGGAAGTCTTCAATTCAACTACTTAAATTAAAATATCCACCGTCCTAAAGCACCTTTGCAGTGAAAAAAAAAAAAGATAAATGAGAGGACAATCACATTTAAGTCTTTTTGTGCTGTATCAAGATGATCAAGATGCTAAGTTAGAAATAAAATTTATATTTATAAAAACCTTGTTAAAACCACTTTAGGATTATTTTTAAAGAAATATAAATTTTATCACAACTGCCATTATTTCAAGTGGGAACTACTAAACAGAAAGAGCTAAAAAAAAGTTCAATAATTTTTTTTAAAAGAGAAATTATAATGTTTACTCAAATATTTCCAGCAAACCTGTCCATAAAATCAATTAAAGAACAAGAAAACAGAGTCGTGCAAGTTCGTCAACTAGAGCAACTTAATACAATAAAAGTTCTCTTGATTTAAAAATATATATTTTTACAAAAAGCATATGAAACAAAAAGTAGTTTTTTTTTAAATCTAGACTCAAAGAAAAGTAGCATTACAATGAATATGTCAACCACCAATAAAATCCTTTTCCGTTTCTTCACAGGCATGTTATATTTAAACTAACATTTAAATACACTTCCTTTCTCTATGACAAAGATCAAATATGCTATTCTTTTGACCAGCAATCTCCCCATCTCTGTGATCTTATGTCAAGCTGTTGCATAGTGTGCTAAGCAGAGAAGAATAAAAAGAGTGGCATGAGTTAGCTTTGTCTATAAAATATTCTCATAGTTTCCCTTCATTCTTTAATTTATGGTGGCTTAGCATGGTTCTTTACTGGTTAGGAAGAGGAGAAATAAAGCAGGCAGGCAATGGATTTGCATTCATACATGTTTGTGAATATACTTCTTTGTAAGTCAGACTTACAAAGAATGATGTCCAACCTTCAAGGAAAAACAAGCAAAAGTTCCAGGTGAATAACAATATAATACCTCACCCGAAGTGAGCAGCTGTCAGTTTCCCCTTTATTCCTATACACAGCACCTATAACAGTATAAAAGAAAATAAAGTACATATTGTAGCAAGTAGAATTCTAATAAAGGATTAATTATGTTACTTTTCTTTTTTCTTTAGTATCTGGTTGAAGGAATGAAATAAATGCAATTTTTGCCAAGTATAAATACATTTTCTTGGAAGCTCTTCAATCAGGGACAATACGAAAATTTGTCAAATTATTATTAAAGTGTTTGAAGCTGATAAAGGACAAAGGGTAATAAACAGAATTCTCCAATTCTGAGATTTTAATGATACGAGTTTTTTTATTTTAAAGTAAACTTTTGAACAACATAATCTTGTTACATGGAGGATCGATGGACTCTTCTAAACTTATTTCTATTCCTAAAGGAAATCCATAAGCAGTATTTTTCTTAAAAAAAAAATATGTTGCTGTTGTTAGGTGCATCTGAGTCTGTTCTGACTCATAGCGACCCTATGTACTACAGAACAAAACATGCCTGGTCTTTCGCCATTCTCAAAATCATTGTTATGCTTGAGACCATTGTTGCAGCCACTGTGTCAATCCATCTCTTTGAGAGTCTACCTCTTTTTTCTATGACCCTCTACTTTACCAAGCATGACGTCCTTCTCCAGGGACTGATCTCTTCTGATAACATGACCAAATTATGTGAGACATAGTTTCACCATACTTGCTTCTAAGAAGCATTGTGGTTGTACTTCTTCCAGGACAAATTTGTTCATTCTTTTGGCAGTCCATGGTATCTTCAATATTCTTTGCCAACACCACAATTCAAAGGTGCCAACTCTTCTTCGGTCTTCCTTATTCACTGCCTAGCTTTCTCATGCATATGAGGCATTTGAAAACACCATGACTTGGGTCAGGCGCACCTTAATCTTCAATGTGACATCTCTGCTTTTTAGCACTTTAAAGAGGTATTTTGCAGCAAATTTGCCAAAAGCAGTGTGTCTTTGATTTCTTGACTGTTGTTTCCATGGGTGTTGATTGTGGATCCAAGCAAAATGAAACCTTGACAACGTTCATCATTTCCCTGTTTATCATGATGTTGCTTATTGGTCCAGTTGTGAGGACTTTTGTTTTCTTTATGTTGAGGTGTAATCAATATTGAAGGCTGTGGTTTTTGATCTTCATTAGTAAGTGCTTCAAGTCCTCCTCACTTTCAGCAAGCAAGGTTGTGTCATCTGCGTAACGCAGGTTGTTAATGAATCCTCCTCCAATTCTGATGCCCCGTTCTTCTTCATATAGGCCAGCTTCTCAGATTATTTGCTCAACATACATATTGAATAAGTCTGGTGAAAGAATACAACCCTGACGCACATCTTTCCTGACCTTAAACCAAGCAGTATCCCATTGTTATGATTGAGTGACTGACTTTTGATCTATGTACAGGTTCCTCATGAGCACAATTAAGTGTTCTGAAATTCTCATTCTTTGCATTGTTATACATAATTTGTTATGATCCACAGAGTTAAAAGTCCTTGCCTAGTCAATAAAACACAGGTAAATGTCTTTCTGGTATTCTCTGCTTTCAGCGAGCATACATCTGACATCAGCAAGGATATCCGTGGTTCCATGCCTCTTCCAAATCTCGCTTAAATGTCTTACAGTTCCTTGTGGATATCTTGCTGCAGCCACTTTTGAATGATCTTCAGCAAAATTGTACTTGTGTGTGATATTAATGATATTGTTTGATAATTTGTGCATTGAATGGATCACCTTTCATGAGAATAGGCATCAATATGGATCTCTTCCAATCTGTTGGTCAGATAGCTGTCTTCCAAATTTCTTGGCATAGACAAGTGAGCACTTCCAGCACTGCATCCATTTGTGGAAACATCTCAATTGGTATTCTGTCAATTCTTGGAGCCTTGTTATTCACCAATGCCTTCAGTGCAACTTGGACTTCTTCCTTCAATACCATCGGTTCCTGATCATATGCTACCTCCCAAAATGGTTAAACATTGACCAATTCTTTTTGGTAAAGTGACTCTGTGTATTCCTTCCATCTTATTTTGAAGCTTCTTTCATCATTTAATATTTTCCCTATAGAAGCGTTCAATGCTGCAACTCGAGGCTTAAATTTTTCTTCAGCTCTTTCAGCTTGAGAAATGCCAAGCGTGTTCTTCCCTTTTGGTTTTATATCTTCACGTCTTTGCACATGTCATTCTAATACTTTACTTCATCTTCTCAAGCTGCCATTTGAAATCTTTTGTTCAGCTCTTTTACCGCATCATTTCAAACCAAATCCTTTGCCATTGAGTTGATTCCGACTCATAGTAACCACATATTACAGAGTAGAGTTGCCCCATAGGGTTTCAAAGGAGAAGCTGGTGGATTTGAACTGCCAACTTTTTGGTTAGCAGCCAAGCTTTTAACTACTGTGCCACCAGCACTATGATAAATTAATAGAATGAAATGATTACTTGACTGGAATCCAGTGAAAATGAATCACAGAATGATGCTGCCCTTAACTAGTTGTGGAATATTAATCAATAGATGTTTGCAAATTGCAGACATTAGCATAAGCTCAGAGAGAAAATGCGTTCTTGATATTTGACAAACAAATCTAGAGAAGTCAATCCAGAAAGATGGCATCTCCCATGCAGTTCTGGAAATAATTTATCTGTATTACAGCTTTCAGAGAGTGAGATAACCCCACACCGCCACACCAGAAGTATAATTACTGAAAACTCTGTGTGGAATCCAATCTCCTCTTGAAGATTTAAACAAGGAAAAAATTATTATTAAAACTAAAACTGAGTAATATTTGCATTTGTAGTATAGTTTTATTTCCACATCATTTAGTAGGACAAGGTCAGATTTGTCACCTTATCTTTGTGTTTGGGCCAATGAAACAAAGTTCAAATAAATCAAACATGTGAGACAATACTGCAAAATTACAAAGTATAGCATTTTTTTAAAGGAATCACAGTCATTAAATTCAACCTCACAACCTATTTTTTAATAACTTTCTGGTTATCTCATTTCATCCCTTTTATGATCTAATTCTAAATGACTGCCTTTCAAAAATGAATATTGTGTTCTTGCATAAAGGTAAGAGGAATATTTCAATAATAACTTAAATAATACAATGGATAAATTTTCATCATATTTTAATTTTATATTACCCAACATAATCTGAAATATTTTCTAAATAAAAATGATTTTATAACATCTGTAAAGTTTACTCAAAATACAAATAAAAGACTTCATAAATTCTACTAATCATAACTTTCCTTAGTACTTAAATTTAGATATAAATGAAATTTTTTCTATTACTTTAAGATCTGGTAAAAATATCACGGACTCCCTGGGTGGTGCAAACAGTTAACACACTTTGTTGCTAACCAAAAGATTGGAGGGTCAAGTCCACACAGAGATACCTTGGACGAAAACCTATAGATCTACTGAAAATACAGCCATTAAAAACCCTAAAGAGCTCATTTCTACTCTGACATACATGAGGTCTTCATGAGTTGGAATCGACCGGAAAACAACTTGTTTTAAAGACAGCATATTTAGTAAATTTCTGTGTCATTCACATGGTTAACAAATTTCTTTTAAAATGCTTACTCACATCAATATTTATATTGAATTGATGTTATATCAGATTTTGATACTTTTATAAAATTGTAATAATTTTATGGAGATCTTTGAGTAGATAGATTATACTTTTCCAAAATTGCCTACACCAGCTAACATACTTGATAAATATGAATCTAGGATAAAAATTTGCATTGCCTGTACCAGATGAGTAATCACATGTAGATGAATTTTAAAATCACGTCAAAAATAATTTGTAAGGAGTTTCTAATTCTTTGCTATTTTAACAGAAGGATAAATCTTTAAAATACAATAAGAACAGGCAGAATTCAGTTGACTGACACTCAGAAGACTGTAATAATTTCTGATAATTGATGAAAACTTCCATGAAGGCAGGATCTATTTCTGAATTCTTAATGGATATAGTCACCTCACACAAGCAGTTTCTCAAATATTTGTGCTAATGAAAGTGAAGCAAGTTAGTATCTCCATTTATTAATTCAACAAAAATCTATTAAGTTAAAAATATCCGAGATATTGAGGAGTGAATGATGTAGATGGCCCTTCTCTTTATAAAGCCTACTGTTCATTTGGGGCGAAGTCAAGAGGAAAAGGAATGAATACCAGTATGTTTAGATTATCAGCCTAGAAGAATATGAAACACAAAGGAAAAGCAAGAGTACATGAGGTGGTAAAGCACATGGAGTACAAAAAATAAGGAGCAGAAGTATGTATAATTAGAAATATAAAACTTTTCTTTTTAAATAAAGTGGAAGTCTGTTGTTGATCATTTCTAATCAGACTTTCAGCCTATATTTCCAAGAGTCTTCTACTCCTGAAATTACTGGAGAATTTTGTAAGGTTTTACTTGAAGTCAACTACAGAGAATTATACTCTATAAAATAACTTAACTGGAGTAGAAAGTTGTGCTTGGTAACTTCAGCTCAGGCCACTATAACGTTTTTTCTATTATTTAAAAAAATTAACTTCTTATTTATCTTTATTTCTCTACAGGCATCCTAAGGAAAAAAAAAAAAGCATCTTAGAATATAACCTAGAAGGAAAATAATATTGTTGAAGAATAACAAGCAAATCTATATAAAAGATGTACAGAATAACTAAATACAAAAAATAAACTAAAACAGTATTACTACAATATAAGTAAATCCTATTTAATATTTGCTCACTATAATTTCCAAATTATTCATATCATGGATATGAGAACACGTGTGCTATTAAAGACAATTTCCGTGTATATCTTTACTTTTTTTTTTTTTAATTTTACAGACCAGGATAACAATTTCTAGATTCAGCAACATTATATAAATTTGTATAATTTGTGCAATTATATGATTTACCATTATATAATTTACCATTATATAAACTGGAAATAAGAAACTTTTGTTTCAAATGTAGAATTCTTCAAGAAATCTTCTAATAGCACAGATAGTATTTCTATATAACAATAAAATAAGGAAATGTGCTGAAAGTAAGTCAACATGTTTCACAGTACCTATTTGTTTGGGAGCATAACTCCAAATCATTGGAAACTGCATGCAGATGACTCTGTTAAGCTTAATCTAGATTGAAAAGAGAGTAAGCTTATGGATGTAATGAAAATTGAAGCACTTCTTTAATTACTTGCATAAATTACTTAGCTACCGGTTTAAAAAATGATGCAATATTGCTTTTTTTTTCTTTTTTTTAAACAATCAAATTTTAAAGCAATCCAGCATGACTAGATTTGTATTGAAAGTCTAAGCAAAAAAATCACCATATCAAAATGTGATGAGGCAATTATATAGAAAATAAATTGCAATGACATTTCACTCTTGGTGACTAGTTAAAGATGACTGAATATTTTGACTGCAACTGGGAGTTTAATTTTACTAGAATATATGTTACCAAGGGAGCCCTGGTGACGCTGCGGTCAAGCATTTGGCTGCTAACTGTAATTTCAGCAGTTCGAACTCACCAGCTGCTCCCATGGAGAAAGATGTGGCAGTCTGCTTCCATAAAGATTTACAGCCTTGGAAATCCTTTGGGGGTAGTTTCACTCTGTCTTACAGGGTCTCTGTGAGTCGGAATCGACTTGATGGCATAGGGTATATTTTACCATAAGTCATCAAATGTGAACCATCAAAATAATATTTAAAATCACAAAGTGAATACAATTTTAAACATTGTTTAAAAAAAACTCACAGGTAATTCAATACATTAGTATATAATGCATCTTCCAAGGTCAAAATTAATACAAGTAGATCCTTATATACTTCATTAGGTCTTTCAAGATTATAGAGAATCCAGGATTACTAAACAAATTGCACTGTGGGGATAAAAGAAAAAAAAAATTTGGTGTAAATTTTTTTATTTAATATTTTATTCTTTAAAATTTAATTTATCTGGTGGCACAGTGGTTAAAGCACTCAACTGCAAACCAAAAAATCATCTGTTTGAACCCACCACCTGCTCTGTGGAAGAAAGATGTGGCAGCTTATTTCCCTGAAGATTTACAGCCTTGGAAACTCTATGGGACAGTTCTTCTGTGTCCTAAAGGGTCACTATGAGTAGGAATCAACTCCACAGCAGCGGGTTTTTCAAGCTATTGTAACACAGTTTCTTAAGGAAGATTTAAGTGTGTTCATAAACTTTAGCAACATTAAATCATTTTATAACATTTTAGGTTGGTATTTGCTCAGTTCAGTTGAGGAGGGAAGAATAATAACCTCAAAGACAATTCAGTCTCTTTGAAATGTTTAAAATATATACTTAAAAAAAATCAAATATAGCTTGAGAACTATTTGGAGGTTAAGCAGGAATCATTAATAGCAATGGAATAACTTTTATTTAAGCAAATAAATAACTTTAGTCAATTAATTTCATTTACTTAAAAGTATTGTTTAAATAAGACATTTCTAATAAGGGGAAAATGTTGGAAGGATGCGTACTTTCAACAATATTCAGATAATTTATGTGACTGTGAGATGCTACGTCACTTTTATTTCTTGTAGTTAGCTGCCGTTGAGTGTATTCCAATTCATGGCAACCCCATATGTGCAGAGTAGAACTTTTCCATAGGGTTTTCAATGGCTGTGACCTTTGGGAAACAGATAACCAGACTATCTTCTGAGGCACCTCGAGGTAGGTGCGAACCACCAACCTTTTGGCTAGTAGTCCAGTGCCTAACCATCCGCACCACCTAGGAACTAGGTGAACACAAATTCAAAATTTCCCTTCATTTTTAACTCCCAAAATCCTAAAGACCAAAATGACCCCTAAGGTATGTGGCTCCTGTCACTTGCTAATCTTCATTTATGTACTTTATGTAAAAGCTGATTTTGAAAACATGGAAATTTTTTCCCCTCAAAATTATCTGTAGTATCTATGTGTCATAGAATAATAATAGAGCTTTCTTAAAAACCAAGAAGAAGGCCAGGAAATAGCTAACTTAATTATTTTCTCAAATGATATGCATGAGAAAATCAATTGCCAAGTAGATGACAGAAATGTGTAACAGAAAACTGAAATAAACGAACAAAAAATCACGCACTTGAAATGAGTATAATCCTAGGTTTGAAATAAAGCTCTCCTACCAACCACCTCCACTTTACCTTGCACGTTTCCAGACTACTTTTATATAGTCACCTGATCTGTATAAAGAAAATTATGAAGTACATATCTTCTTAACTGAAGCACAATGCTAATCAATAGTGAAGATTTTAAATTAGAGCATTTGTTGTGTTTGAGATTCCCCCACATTCACAGTCAGGGTAGTTTGCCAATAGTATTAAGACAGAATGGAATGTCTCCTAGCTTCTTTTCTGTGCTGCCTATGATAATAACACAAGCCCAGAGGCCGACACACAAGAAGAGGTCTTGGGGAACAGTTTTGAAATGGAAGTCTCAAGGATGGCAAGGAGTGGTGAAGGAAAAGCAGGGTGTACATGACCCTAATTTATAAGATTAATATTTCCTATCCTGAGGTCTAGCACACTTCTCACTTCAAATATTACTTGAAAAAGGAAAAAAACTAGGGCTAGATAAATATTAACGTTGGCAGCAGAACATCAAAAGTGGGGGGTGGAGGTGTGTAAGAGGAAAACACAAGGAAATACAGTGAGACAACTGGAAATAAAAACCACTGTGAATATTAAAAGAAAACAAAACAAAAATAATAAACCTCAGCAGATGGATAAACCTATCGCAGAGAAGGTAGAATTGATAATAACAAAAAAGCCAAATTAAAAATTGAATAAATGACATCTTCAGGTAAGAATATTTAGAAACATAAAAACAATTGTTAAACTAAGGAATCCAACCATAGAAATAAACAAAAAGAGTATAACAGCAAAAAAAAAAAAAAAAAAAAAAAAGGAAGAAATTAAAAGTGTGGATGAGATGAAAATTGTTGTTAGGTGTCTTCAAGTTCTTCTTATTCTCAGCAACCCCACGTACAACACAACAAAGCACTGCCTAGTCTTGCACCACCCTCACAATCATTGTTATGCTTAAGCTTGTTGTTTGCTTAAGCTTGTTGTTGTAGGCACTGTGTCAATCCATCTCATTGAGGTCCTTCCTCTTTTTTGCTGACCCTGTACTTTATCAAGCATGCTGTCTTTCTCCAGAGACTGGTCCCTCCCGATAACATGTCCAAAGTATGTGAGACAAAGTCTCCCCATCCTTGATTCCAAGGAGCACTCTGGCTGTAAGTCTTCTAAGACAGACTTGTTCCTTCTTCTGGCAGTTGATGGTATACTGAATATTCTTTGCCAACATCATAATTGAAAGTCACCAATTTTTCTTCAGCATTCCTTATTCATCGTCCAGCTTTTGCATGCATATGAGGCAATTGAAAATACCATGACTTGGGTCAGGAACAACTTAGCACTCAAAGTGACATCTTTGCCTTTCAACACTTTAATTAAAGAGCTTTTTGCAGTAGATTTTCCCAATGCAATACATACTTTGATTTCTTGATTGCTGCTTCCATGAGCATTGATTGTGGATCCAAATAAAATGAAATCCTTGACAACTTCAATCTTTTCTCCGTTCATCATGATGTTGCTTATTGGTCAAGTTGTGAGGATTTTCGTTTTCTATATGCTGAGGGGTAATCCATACTGAAGGCTGTGGTCTTTGACCTTCACCAGTGTCTTAGTCACCTAGTACTGCTGTAACAGAAATACCACAAGTGGATGGTTTTAACAAAGAGACGTTTACTTCCTCACAGTAAAGTAGGCCAGAAGTCCAAATTCAGGGTGTCAGCTCCAGGGGAAGGCTTTCTCTCTCTCTTGGCCTTCTCTTCAGTGTTCCCGAGAACTAGGAGCTTCTCGGTGCAGGGACCCTGGTCCAAAGGATGCCCTCTGCTCCTGGCACTGCTTTCTTGATGGTATGAGGTCCCCCTGTCTCACTGCTCACTTCTGTCTTTTACGTCTCAAGAGATTGCCTCAGGACACAGTCCAGTCTTGTAAACTGAGTCCTGCCTCACTAATGCAACTGCTGCTCATCCTCCCTCATTAACATCATAGAGGCAGGATTTACAACATACAGGAAAATCACACAGTACCAGGAATCATGGCCCAACCAAATTGACACATACATTTTTTGGGGGGACATAATTCAATCCATGAAAACCAGTAAGTGCTTCAATTCCTCTTCACTTACAGCAAGCAAGGTTGTGTCATCTGCGTTATCACAGGTTGTTAATCAAGATTCCTCCAATCCTGATGCAGCAATCTTTTTTCATATAGTCCAGCTCAGCATAGAGATTGAATACGTGTTGTGAAATGATACAACCCAGAAACACACCTTTCCTGATTTAAACCACGCACTATCCCCTTGTTCTTTTCAAAAGACTGCCTCTTGTTCTATGACAGGTTCCTCATGAGCACAATTAAGTGTTCTGGAATTCTCATATTTCGCAATGTTATCTGTAATTTGTTATGATTCACACAGCTGAATGCCTTTGCATAGTCAATAAAAAACAAGTAAACATCCTTCCAGTGTTCTCTGCTTTCAGCCAAGGTCAATCTGACATCAACAATAATACAGGTCCTCTTCTGAATGAGGCTTGAACTTCTGACAGCTCTCTGTCAATGTACTGCGGCAACTGCTTTTGAATGATCTTCAGCAAAATTTTTCTTGTGTGTGATATTAATGCTATTGCTCAATAATTTTCGTATTCTGTTGGATAACCTTTCTTTGGAGTGAGTACAAATACGGATCTCTTCCAGTCTGTTGGCCAGGTAGCTGTCTTCCAAATGTCTTAGCATAGATGAGTGAGCACTTTCAGCACTGCATCCGTTTGTTGAAATACTTCAACTGGTTTTCTGTCAATTCCTGGAGCCTTGTTATTCACCAATGCCTTCTGTGCAACTTGGACTTCTTCCTTCAGTACCATCAGTTCCTGATCATATGCTACTCCTGAAATGTTTGAACATAAACCAATTCTTTTTGGTACAGTGCCTTTTTGTATTCCTTCCACCTTCTTTTGATGTTTCCTGAGTCATTCAATATTTTCCCTGTAGAATCCTTCAGTATTGTAACTGGAGGCTTGAATTTTTTTCTTCAGTTCTTTTAGCTTGAGAAATGTTGAGTGTATTATTTCCTTTTGGTTTTCTAACTCCAGGTTTTTGAATATTTCATTTTAATAGTTTACTTTGTCTTCTCCAGTCTCCCTTTGAAATCTTCTGTGAAAATAGGGATCAATAAACTTACCCAGGAGGTATAAATAAGAGGTAAGTGATCAGTAAGATGAGGAAAAAATGAGAAATAAAGAAGTATTGATAGCTATTAATGACCTAGAAGGAATAAATGTTGTAAATAGAAAGGAAGTAATAATTGAAAAAATGATAAATAATAATTTATAATAATTATTTTTTTTAAATCCAGGCAGTAAGGGCTCATAAGCTCTGAACAGGATAGCTAAGAAAAAAGACAAACAGGTTAACAATAAGCAAACAAACAAAAAAGGACAAACCATAATAAGACACCTAGATGTACACTATGAAATATGAGATTATAAAAATAGAAAAAAATTCTAAAGTTTCTTAAAGAATAGAGAATACTTCACAAAGAACAATATAAAAATTAAAATATATTTTCCAAGTGCATTAACAAGTGAAGAAAGACAATGGAGTAATGCATGCAAAATAAATAAACCTAGAATTATATGTAAATCCAAACTAGGTGTCAGTAAACTATGACTTGCAGGTCAAATCCAGCTCACTGCCTTTTTTTGTAAATAAAGCTTTATTGGAACACAGCTATGCTCATTCATATTTACCGATTATCTGCAGAAGCTTTCCTGCTAAAATAGCAGAATTCATCAGTGAGAGAAAAATCACATGGCCTGCAAGACATAAAATATAAACTATCTGACTCTTTACAGAAAATTTTTACTGATCCCTGCTCTAAGTTCTCATTTAAGAGAGGGAAGGATTACACATGATCTCAGACATACTGAATCTCAGAATATTTACCACAAAAAGACAATCTTTAAAATAACTTTGGAGATTTTGCCAGAAAGAAGAGATATTAATCCAGTAAGAAGCACTAAGAAATGGAAGATTAGATGACTGCAACCTTAATGTAAGTCTACTGATGGCTGACCAAAAATCAATCACCACACAATAAAAGTATAAACACAGATCAAGATCTAAAAGTACAAGTGAATACAACATTGGACTGGTGGAAGGCTGGAAGGAAGAGCGTGGAAGACTAGAGAGTTTGAATACCTTCTTGTTCTTTGGAAGACATAGATGATGGGTAAGGTTTAGACATCAAGAAGGTAATTGAGTTTGAGTCTTAATAAGCTAATCTTATCCATCAGGAGAATAAAAACAGAATGTATATATTTTACGTGAATAGGGTAAAATGATGTATGTAAATTAACAAATGAGAAGAGTAAAAAGAAATTTTACATGAAAAGACAACATAAAATAGCATTTTAGGAAAAATTCTAATGGCTAGTATTTAATGATTAAAGGACAATCTTTCATATTAGATAACAAAGATAAAGAGAGTCAATGATATGGTATCTATAAAAGACATACTAGTAATAAAAGGATAGTGGGTTGTTGGAAATAAAAAGGTAAGTAATAATTCCTGGAAGAAAAATTGGGAGGCAAACTATATGAGATGTGGTAGAACTTAAAGTGAAAAGAATAAAGAATGTTTACACAGGTAAATAAATTAACATCTCAAGAAAGATAAGTAAACATTTAATCAATAGAATAGAGGGAGCTATTGAAAAAAAAAACCAAACCGCTGCCGCAGTCAATTCCGACTCACAGGGAGCTATTGATACATTGTTAATTGTAATTTAATATTTTCAGCAGAGTCCTTAAAGAATATTAATGTAGAAAAGGTAAGCAAACTATAAAAAATAAAAATAACCCTACGTATGCATCCTTCTCTAAAATAACTCTGGGAGAAAGAGATCTAGTTTGTTGAAAACTGTATCCAAGATCATCTATTTACATTATGTGGAAATGGAAATGAACCTAAATTATGTGTATATAAAAAAAAAAACCTGTATACTAATTAACAAGAGTATCAATTATTTTCCTCACACATGAACTCTTCACAGAACTGGCCACTTAATGACCCACAAAAAATATCAGTACATTCCAGCAAATCATTATCATTAAAAAGGTGTAATTAAATTAGAAATCAATACTAGAAACCTTGCCAAACAATACCCAACTATCTAAGGAAAAAGAGAAAGGAAAAAAAGAGAGAGAGAGATTATATAACTTGAAAGGCATTGAAATTTTTTTCACATATGACACAATCAGTACAAGTTAAATACTGCATGGGGGAGACTTGGAGCTTTGAGTACATTTATCAGAAACAAGAACTAATAACAAACCTGCAAACTCAACAAAGTATTTGAGCATCACAGAATCTAAAACAGGATTTTATAGCAGCCATTGAGTCAACCCTTCAGTAGAAGTAACCACTATTTTAAGTATGACTGCTAATTTCCAGGGCAGGGGGAGGGGGCTTTGCTAGATTTTTTTTTAAAGTATTCATTAGCAAACCCATGTAGATCAATACAGATAATAAATACCAAAATAAGTGAAAAGAGGTATTAAAAATTAGGCTTCTGGCCTAGATTTTTTTTTTTTTTAGAGGGGGGATGAGTTCTATCAAACATTCAATAAACGTATATTTTCTGAAATAAATTACATGAATTAAATCTGAAGAAAAATGAAACATTTCCCAATTTATTTTACATAATTAGAATAGTTCTGATACTAAAATTTGAGAGGAAAGTTTAAAAAAAATCAATCGTAATTACTAAACTGAGGAAAAAAAATATAATTCTTGGGTATAATTATGTTGTTCCTTGTTAAAACCTAACATAACAGTTCACAGACAAGTAGGCACTACTAAAGGAATGAAAATGTGGGTGAATATTACTGCACTAAGTACAGGCAGGAGTTCAGGTGGTGCAGCGGTTAAGAGCTCAACTGCTAACCAAAAGGTTGACAGCTCGAATCCACCAGGTGCTCCTTGGAAACACTGTGGGGCAGTTCTACTTTGTCCTATAGGGTCACTATGAGTCAGAACCGACTAGACAGCAATGTTTTTCCCCCCTTTGGTTAAGTACAAGCAAAGTGGCAAATCCCACCTTCGTTGCCAACTGTACGGTGAGAATCAGCATGAGTCCAATGCCCAAAATGTGAACATGGAACCTGTCCTTTTTTTCCACTTCTCCATTCTTCTTGCCAGCCACCCAAGTGGCACTCTCTCTGATCCTAGCCAAGTGGAGCTGAGTCAGAGATCACAAGTTAGGATAACTTCTTTTAGCCCAGCTGCGCGTGCACTGACCTTAGCCACCCAGAACTAGGTCAGGGTTCACTAGTTAGAAGGCACCTTTCCTTTTGACTACCAAATAGGCAGAAATCTGCACGTGCTGGCCCTCACTGCCCCTGTGGGTTAATTAATTCCTAAACAACTCACAGAATCTTAAAGAGTGTACCCAATGGCTACAGATCTACTCCAACCCAAAAGGATACAGAGATGCAAAGGGCAAAGGGTGGGAAAAGTCTCACTGAGGGGCTTCCATAGCTCAAACAAGGAAGCACTACCCTCTCCTGTGGTGAGTCTTAGAGTGTAGCATTTTTGTCAGCCTCCTCAGGTGGCCGTGTTAGGTTACATTATGTCTCCTGAGGCTTAGATGACATCAGGCTCCCCAGTGGTGACTCTTGGTCTGGTCAGCCCCCAATTCATTAGCCTCAGTTGTGGTCTGGCTTGAAAGAACCAAAAACAGAAGTCAAATTGCTCTTTACAAGGTGATTCCACACCTTGCAATTATAAAATACAATATAATGATATATCTACTTTATAAATCAAAATGGAATACAAACATGCTCATGCCAATGGTTGCCAAACATCATTTGGTAAAATTCAGCATGCATTGTTAAGCAAAAAAATTGCAAAGTGGTTTCGTATAGATATATTTCCCCCTTTCTCTAGGTATGGTGAGAGCTTTATAAGGAAAAACCAAAAAGATTTAGATGGAATCAGGAAGCTATTCTTTCCTCTGAATATGTTAATGTGTGAGTAAATTTTTTACTGTGCCACAAATTTAAGAAAACATTCCCCAGTTGAACTATTTTTTGCTTATGTCTTGATAAAGTACAATTACATGAATTTGAGTTTTATTCTCTATCAAAGAAAAAAGAGTTAACGCTTTTACTTACTTTACAGTAAAAACTACTCAAGTAACTTAAAGCAGTAAGAAACTATGTGTAATATTCACAGACTTTCTAAACTAGAAAAATGTGAAAATATTAATGTAAGTTAAGAGAAAAATGAAAAATACTAACTTTTTTAAACGTTTACTTTGTTAGAATTTTAATAGTTAAGTGTCCTTGAACTATATCATCTTTTTTTTTTAAACTTAAGATTCTAGCTATTAGCATGACGTATAGCTAAAATATATCTTTGATGAATACATAATTCTTTTGCCTGTAGGAATAATTTTTTTCTTGATCAATTTTCTTATTTAAAGCAATTAATGTGCTTTTTTTCCTTTAATTTCAATTCTCTTTTACTTGGTAAGAAATATTTTTGGGTGTGGAGGCCAGGCAGTACATGACTGTAAAATTCTAACGGCTTCAAAATCAAGAATATATGAAAATTTGCAGTTAAGAGGTCAAAACTGAATTAACAACTGCTTTTTTGTAAATCCCTGTTGCCCTTGAGTCAACTCCGACTCATACGGACCTTATAGGACAGAGTTGAACTGCCCCATAGTGTTGAACTGCCAATCTTTTGGTTAGCCAAGCTCTTAACCACTGTGGCACCCCTAAGTGCTAAAGTGGCTACCAAAAAAAGGTCAGCAGTTGGAATTCAGCCACTCCTTGGAAACCCTATGGGACAGTTCAACTCTGTCCAATAAGGTAACTATAAGTCAGAATTGACTCAACGTTTGTTTGTTTCTGTTTGTATAAATATTATTTATATAACTTTATAAATTGCAAATGTCTCATACAATATCTTAAATTATTCCCATGACAATTCTGAGAGCGCTATTATGAAGTTCACCCTTTTAAGATGTGGAAAGTAATATTCAGAGATGAAATCATGCAATTAAGTTGAGTGGCAAGTTATTTTATGAGTGGCAAGTCATGGTAAACATATTAAATCATTGCATATTGAAAAATAACTTTGCTGAGTTAATATAACTATAGAACTGAAGGGCTACACTTTTCTTCAGTTTTATTTGGTTGCCTTCTTTGCATTGTTTGTTTGTTTTATTGTACTTTAGATAAAGGTTTACAGAACAGTTTTTCATTAAACAGTACACATATTGTTGTATGACATTGGTTAACCACCCCACGACATGTCAACACTCTCCCTTCTAGACTGTGGGTTCCCTATTACCAGCTTTCTTGTCCCCTCCTGCCTTCTAGTCCTTTTCCCTGGGCTGTTGTGCCCCGTTAGTCTCATTTTGTTTTATGAGGATGTCTAATCTTTGGCTGAAAAGTGAACCTCGGGAGTGACTTCATTACTGAGCTAAAAGGGTATCCGGGGGCCATACTCTCGGTGTTTCTCTAGTCTCTGTCAGACCAGTAAGTCTGATCTTTTCTTCTGAGTTAGAATTTTGTTCTACATTTTTCTCCAGCTCTGTCCCAGACCCTCTGTTGTGATCCCTGTCAGAGCAGTCAGTGGTGGTAGGTGGACACCATCTAGTTGTACTAAACTCAGTCTGGTGGAGGCCCTGTTAGGTGTAGTTCGTTAGCCCTTTGGACTGATCTTTCTCTTGTATCTTATTTTCTTCATTCTCCCTTGCACCTGAAGGGGTGAGACGAGTGGAGTCTCTTAGATGGCTGATCATAGGCTTTTAAGACCCCAGGTGCTACTCAGCAAGGTAGAATGGAGAATATTTCTTTATAAACTATGTTAAGCGAATTGAGCTAGATGTTCCCCAAGACCATGGTCCCCACAGTCCTCTGCCCAGCAATTAGGTCTGTCAGGGAATTTAGATGTGTCTATGGAGTTTCCATGACCTTTCCTTGTACAAGTTGTGCTGGCTTCCCTAATACTGTGTAATGTCTTACCCTTCACCAAGGTTACCATTTATCTATTGTATGTTTAATGTTTCCCACCATCCCTTCCCTCCCTCATAACCATCAAAGATTATTTCTTTTTGTGTGTAAACTTTTCATGAGTTTTTACAGTAGTGGTCTCATACAATATTTGTCTTTTTGTGATTGACTTACTTCACTCAGCATACTGCCCTCTAGATTCATCTATGTTATGAGATGCTTCACAGATTCATCATTGTTCTTTATCATTGCATAATACTCCATTGTGTGTATGTACCATAGTTTATCCATTCGTCTGTTGATGGGCATCTAGGTTGTTTCCATCTTTTTGCTATTGTGAACAATGCTGCAATGAACATGGGTGTGCATCTGTCTATTCGTGTGATGACTCATTTCTCTTGGATATATTGCTAGGACTGGGATTGCTGGATCATACAGTATTTCTATTTCTAGCTTTCTAAGGAAGCGTGATATGTTTTCCAAAATGGTTGTATCAGTTTGCATTCCCACCGGCAGTGCATAAGAGTTCCGATCTCCCCACAGCCTCTCCAATATTTGTTATTTCCAGTTTTTTTTGATTCATGCCAGTAATGCTTGGGTAAAATGGTATCTCATTGTGGTTTTGATTTGCATTTCTCTACTGGCTAGTGATCATGAGCATTTCCTCATGTGTCTTTTGGTCGCTTGAATGTTTTCTTTGGTGAAGTGTCTGTTAATTTCTTTTGCACATTTGTTAACTGGATTATTTATCTTTTTGTGGTAGAGGTGTTGGATTTTCTTGTAGATTTTAGAGATTAGACCTTTGTCTGACTTGTAATGTCCAAATTTCGTTTCCCAGTCTGTAGGTTCTCTTTTGACTCTTTTGGTGAAGTCTTTTGATGAGCATAAGTGTTTAATTTTTAGAAGATTTCAGTTATTCAACTTATCTTCTGCAGTTTGTATGTTGTTTGTTATGGTCTATGTCCTGTTAATGCCCAGTATTAGGGCCTCTAACATTGATCCTATTTTTTCTTTTATGAAATTTGTAGTTTCTGGCTTTATATTTAGGTCTTTGATCCATTTTGAATTAGTTTTTGTATATGGTGTGATCTATGGGTCCTGTTTCATTGTTTTTCTTGTAGAAATCCAGTTTTGCCAGCACTATTTGTTACAAATACTGTCTGTTCCGCATTTGATGGACTTTGGCCCTTGCTGAAGATCAGGTGACTGTAGGTGGATGGATTTACATCTGGGTTCTCAATTCTGTTCCATTGGTCAGAGTATCTGTTGTTGTACCAGTACCAGTCTGTTTTGGCCACTGTAGCTGTATAATAGGTTCTGAGGTCAGGTACTGCAAGCCCTCCTACTATATTCTTCTTCAATAGTGCTTTACTTATCAGGGGCTTCTTCCCTTTACATGTAAAGTTAATGATTAGTTTTTCCATCTCTTAAAGAATGTTGTTGGTATTTGGATTGGGATGACATTGTATTTGTAAATTGCTTTGGGTAGAATTGTCATTTTCACAATATTGAGTCTACCTATCCATGAGCATGGTATGTTTTTCCATTTATATAGAACTCTTTTGGTTTCTTGCAGTAGTGTTTTGTAGTTTTCTTTGTGTAGGTCTTTTACAACCCTGGTTAGATTTATTCCCAACTATTTTACTTTTTTAGGGGCTATTATAAATGGTATTGTTTTCTTGATTTCCTTTTAATCATTCTGTTTATTGGTGTATAGGAATCCAAATGATTTTTGTATGTTTATCTTCTATCCTGCTACACTGCTGAATCTATTATTTCCAGAAGTTTTCTCACGGAGTCCTTTGGGTTTTCTATGTATTGTATCATATCATTCACAAGCAGGGACAGCTTAACTTCTCCATTAGCAACTTGGATGCCCTTTATTTCTTTTCTTGCTTACTGCTCTAGCTAGGACTTCCAGCACAATGTTAATTAGGAGTGCTGATAAAGGGCACACTTGTTTTGTTCCTGTTCTCAAGGGGAATGTTTTCAGCATCTCTATTAAGAATGATATTGGCTGGTGGTTTTACATAGATGTCCTTTATTACGTTGAGGAATTTCCCTTCTATTCCTGTTTTGTTGAGAGTTTTTATCATGAAAGGTGTTGGACTTTGTCAACGCCTTTTCTGCATCAGTTGAGATGATCATGTGATTAATTTCTTTCCTTTAATTTATGTGGTGGATTACATTGATTGATTTTGTAATGTTGAACCATCTTTGCATACCTGGTATGAATCTTGCTTGATTATGGTGTATTATTTTTTTGATATGATGCTGAATTCTGTTGGCTGGAATTTTGTTGAGAATTTTTGCATGAATATTCATGACAGATATTGATCTGTAATTTTCTTTTCTAGTGACATCTTTGCCTGATTTTGGTATCAGGGTTATGCTGACTTCATAGAATGAATTCAGAAGTGTTGCTACCTTTCCTAAGTTCTGAAATAGTTTGAGTAGTACTGGTGTAAGCTTTTCACTGAATGCTTGGTAGAATTATCCAGAGAAGCCATCTTGGCCAAGGCTTTTTTTGGTTGGATTTTTTTATTACCTTTTCAGTCTCTTCTCTTGCTATGGATCTGTTCAGATTTTCAATATCACTTTGCGTTAGTTTGGGCACATAGTATGTTTCTAGAGATTGATCCATTTCCTCTAGGTTTTCAAATTATTGCAGTATAGTTTTTCATAATACTCTGTTATGATCCTTTTAATTCCAGTTGTGCCTGTTGTAATGTCCCCCATTTCATTTTCTATTTGCATTCTTTCCTGTTTTTCTTTTGTCAGTTTGGCCAGTGGTTTATCGATTTTGTTAATCCTTTCAAAGAATCAACTTTTGGTTTTGTTGATTCTTTCTATTGTTCTTCTATTCTCTACTTCATTTATTTATGCTCTGATCTTTATTATTTCCTTTCTTCTAGTGGCTGTGGGCTTTTTTTGTTGTATTCTTTCTATTTGTTCAAGTTGTGTAGTAATGTTTTGATTTTGTCCCTTTCTTCTATTATGATGTGTGCATCTGTTGCTATAAATTGTCCCCTGAGGACTGCCTTTTCTTTGCCCCAAAGGTTTTGGTATGATGTGTTTTCATTCTCATTTGATTCTAAGAATTTTTTTATTCCATCTCTGATTCCTTCTATTACCCAGTGGTTTGTAAGCAGAGTGTTATGCAATTTCCATGTGATTGATTTTCTTTCCTTGCTCTTCCTGTTGTTAATTTCTACCTTGATGGCATTGTGGTCAGAGAAGAAAATAATGTGTAAGTTGCAGCTGTTGGGTGAAGTATTCTATATATGTCTGTAAGGTCAAGTTGGCTGACTGTGCCCTTTATGTCTTCTGTATCTTTTTTGAGTTTCTTTCTAGATGTTATTTCCTTTACTGAGAGTGGTATGTTGAAGTTTCCTACCGTTATTGTGGAACTGTCAATTTCACTTTTCAGTGCTCTTAGAGTTTGTTTTATGTGTTTTGGAGCCCTGTCATTGAGTGCACAGATGTATTTTACCATAGTGTCTTCATTCTGGATCATCCCTTTAATCATGATATCATGCTCTTCTTTGCATTTTATGGTGGATTTTGTTTTTTGGTTTTTTGGGGAAAATTTTTTTCTTTATTGTTGTAATTAAATGAAGTTTACATTTCAAGTTAGTCTCCCATACAGAATATTTTTTTTTACATACATTGTTATGATACCCCAACCGCTCATCCCATTCTGCGACAGCACACTCCTCCCCTCAGTCCCTGATTCCCCATGAACATTCAACCAACTCCTAACTCTCTCTGCCTTCTCATCTCACCTCTGGACAGAAGCTGCCCTTTTGGTCTCTTGTATCCACTTGTCTAAGAGGCACATTCTTCACAAATATCACTTTATGTCCCACAGTCCAGTCCAATCCCTGTCTGAAGGGTTGCCTCAGAAATTGTTTTAGTTATGGGGTGACGGAGAGACCAGGGCCATACTCTCCGGGGCGCCTCCAGTCTTAGTCAGACCATTAAATCTAGTCTTCTTACTAGAATTTGAGTTCCGCATCCCATTGTTCTACCGCTCCATCAGGGACCCTCTATTGTGTTCCCTGTCAGGATGTTTATTGGTGGTAGCCAGGCACCATCTAGTTCTTCTGGTCTCAGGCTGATGAAGTCTCTGGTTTATGTGGCCCATTCTGTCTCTTGGGCTAACACTATCCTTGTGTCTTTGGTGTTCTTCGTTCTCCTTTACTCCAAGTGGACGGGACCAATTGATGCATCTTAGATGGCCCCTTGCAAGCTTTTAAGACCCCAGACGCCAGTCACCAAAGTAGGATGCAGAACATTTTCTTAATAAGCTTTGTTATGCCAATTTACACAGATGTCTCCTGAGAACATGGTCCCCAGACCCCACATCCCTGCTACTCTGTCTCTCAAAGCATTTGACTGTATTGAGGAAACTTTTTAGCTTTTGTTTAGTCCAGTTGTGCTGACTTCCCCTGTAGTGTGTGCTGTCCTTCCTTTCACCTAAGATAATTCTTATCTACTATCTAGTTAGTGAATAACCTTCACCCTCCCTCCCCACTCCTGTAACCATCAAAGAGTGTTTTCTTCTGTTTTTAAAACTTTTCTTGAGTTCTTATAATAGTGGTCTTATACAGTATTTATCCTTCTGTGACTGACTAAATTCACTCAGCATAATAAGTTCCAGCTTCCTCCATGTTATTACAATGTTTCACAGTGTCATTGTTGTTCTTTATGTTTGCATAGTATTCCATTGTGTGGATATACCATAATTTGTTTATCCATTCATCCATTGATGGG
Organism: Dugong dugon; assembly: GCA_030035585.1. Classification (NCBI taxonomy): domain Eukaryota; kingdom Metazoa; phylum Chordata; class Mammalia; order Sirenia; family Dugongidae; genus Dugong; species Dugong dugon. The sequence goes on along the minus strand of CM057460.1, from coordinate 32,599,525 downwards.
CACCTAGGTTGCTTCCACCTTTTGGCTATTGTGAACAGTTCTGCGATGAACATGGGTGTGCATATATCTATTCGTGTGATGGCTCTTATTTCTCTAGGATATATTCCAAGGAGCAGGATAGATGGATCGTATGCTACATCTATTTCTACCTTTTTAAGGAAGTGCCAAATCGATTTCCAAAGTGGTTGTACCATTTTGCATTCCCACCAACAGTGTATAAGTGTTCCAGTCTCTCCACAACCTCTCCAGCATTTGCTATTTTGTGTTTTTTGGATTACTGCTAGCCTTGTTGGGGTGAGATGATATCTCATTGTAGTTTTGATCTGCATTTCTCTAATGGCTAATGATCCTGAGCATTTCTTCACGTGCCTGTTAGCTGCCTGAATATCTTATTTGGTGAAGTGTCTGTTCATATTCTTTGCCCATTTTTTAAGTGGGTTATTTGTCTTTTTGCTGTTGAGGTATTGCAGTATCTTGTAGATTTTAGAGATTAAACGCTGATCGGATTTGTGATAGCCAAAATTTTTTTCCCAGTCTGTAGGTGTCTTTTGACTCTTTTGTTGAAGTCTTTTGATGAGCATCAGTGTTTGATTTTTAGGAGCTCCCATTTATCTAGTCTCTCTTCTGGTGCTTGTGCATTGTTACTTATGGTTAGTATTGTGTTTATGCCATGTATTAGGGCTCCTAGCATTGTCCCTATTTTTTCTTCCATGATCTTTACCATTTTCAATTTTATGTTTAAGTCTTTGATGCATTTTGAGTTAGTTTTTGTGTATGGTGTGAGGTATGGGTCTTGTTTCAGTTTTTTGCAGATGGATATACAATTATGCCAGCACGATTTGTTAGAGACTGTCTTTCCCCCTATTAATGGACTTTGGGCCTTTGTCAAATATTAGCTGCTCATAAGTGGATGAGCTTATATCTGGATTCTCAACTCTGTTCCATTGGTCTATGTATCTGTTGTTGTACCAGTACCAGGCTGTCTTGACTACCGTGTCAGTATAATAGATCCCAAAATCAGGTAGTGTAAGGCCACCCACTTTGTTCTTCTTCCTGAGTAGTGCTTTATTTATTTGGGGCCCCTTCCCTTTCCATATGAAGTTGGTGATTTATTTCTCCATCTCATTAAAAAATGCTGCTGGAATTTGGATCAGGATTGCATTGTATCTGTAGATTGCTTTGGGTAGAATTGACATTTCACTATGTTAAGTCTACCTATCCGTGAGCAAGGTATGTTTTTCCACTTATGCAGGTCTCTTTTAGTTTCTTGCGGTACTGTCTTGTAGTTTTCTCTGTAAAGATCTTTTACATCTCTGGTTAGCTTTATTCCTAAGTATTTTATCTTCTTAGGGGTTATTGTAAATGGTACTGATTTGGTGATTTCCTCTTCAAGATTCTCTTTGTTTGTGTAAAGGAATCCAATTGATTTTTGTATGTTTATCTTATATCCTGAAACTTTGCTGAAATCTTCTTTTAGTTCCAGTAGTTTTCTTGTGGAATTGTTGGGGTTTTCCATGTATAAGATCATATCATCTTCGAATAGAGATACTTTGACTTCTTCCCTACCTCTTTGAATGCCCTTTATTTCTTTTTATAGCCTAATTGCTCTGGTTAGGACCTCCAGCACAATGTTGAATAATAGTGGTGATAAAGGGCATCCTAGTCTGCTTCCTGTTCTCCAGGGGAATGCTTTCAAAGTCTCTCCATTCAGTATGATGCTGGCTATTGGTTTTGTATAAATGCCCTTAATAATACTGAGGAATTCCCCTTCTATTCCTATTTTTTAAGAGTTTTTATCATGAATCGGTGTTGGACTTTGTCGAATGCCTTTTCTGCATCAATTGAAAAGATCATGTGGTTCTTGTCTTTTGTTTTATTTATGTGATGGATTACATTGATTGTTTATCTAATGTTGAACCATCCCTGCATACCTGTATAAATCCCACTTGGTCATGGTGAATTTTTTTTTTTTGATATGTTGCTGAATTTTATTGGCTAAAATTTGTTGAGGATTTTTGCATCAATGTTCATGAGGGATATCGGTCTGTAATTTTCTATTTTTGTGGTGTCTTTACCTGGCTTTGGTATCAGGTTTATGCTAGCTTCATAGAATGAGTTTGGGAGCATTCTATCCTTTTCTATGCTCTAAAATACCTTTAGTAGAAGTGGTGTTATCTTTTTTTGGAAAGTTTGGTAGAATTCTCCGGTGAAGCCATCCAGGCCAGGGCTTTTTTTTAATTGGCAGTTTTTTAGTAACCTTTTCAATCTCTTCTTTTGTTATGGGTTTATTTAGTTGTTCTACCTCTGTTTGTGTTAATTTAGGTAGGTAGTGAGTTTCTAGAAATTTGTCCATTACCTGTTGGTTTTCAAATTTGTCAGAGTACAATTTTTTCATAGTATTCTATTATGATTCTTTCAATTTTAGTTGGGTCTGTTGTGATATCACCCATCTCATTTCTTATACAGGTTATCTGCTTCCTCTCCAGTTTTTCTTTTGTCAGTTTGGCCAATGGTTTATCAATTTTGTTGATCTTTTCAAAGGACCAGCTTTTGGACTTGTTAACTCTTTCAATTGTTTTTCTATTGTCTATTTCATTTAATTCTGCTCTAATTCTTATTATTTCCTTCCTTCTGGCACCTGTAGGGTTCTTTTGCTGCTCTCTTTCTACTTGTTCCAACTGTAGGGTTAATGCTTTGATTATGAGCCTTTCTTGTTTTTGGATGTGTGCATTTATTGCTATAAACTGACCTCTGAGCACTGCTTTGCTGTGTTCCAAAGGTTCTGGTAGGATGTGTTTTCATCCCATTTGATTCTATGAATTTCTTTATTCCATCCTTAATTTCATCTACAAGCCAGTAGTTTTTGAGGAAGGTGTTGTTCGGTTTCCATGTGTTTGATTTTGTTTCCTTGTTTTTTGTGTTGTTGATTTCCACTTTTATGGCTTTATGGTCAGAAAAGATGCTTTGTAGCATTTCGAAGTTTTGGATTTTCTTAAGGCTTGCTTTATGGCCTAAGATGTGGTCTATTCTGGAGAATGTTCCATGTGAGTTGGAAAAGTAAGTATACCTGGCTGTTGTTGGGTGCAGTGTTTGGTATATGTCTATGAGATCAAGTTGGTTGATTGTAGCATTAGGTCTTCTGTGTCTTTGTTGGGCTTCTTTCTGGATGTTCTCTCCTTCACTGAAAGTGGTGTGTTGAAGTCTCCTACTACTATAGTGGAGCTGTCTATCTCTCTCTTTAGAGCTGTTAGAGTTTGTTTTATGTATTTTCGAGCCCTGTTGTTTGGTGCGTAAATGTTTATTATAGTTATATCCTGGTGTATTGACCCTTTAATCATTACATAGTGCCCTTCCTCATCTTTTGTGGTGGATTTTACTTTAAAGTCTATTTTGTCAGAGATTAATATTGCCACTCCTGCTCTTTTTTAGTGTTGTTTGCTTGATGTATTTTTTTCCATCCTTTGAGTTTTAGCCTGTTTGTGTCTTTAAGTCTAAGGTGAGTCTCTTGTAGGCAGCATATCGATGTATCCTGCTTTTTTATCCAATCTGCCACTCTCTGTCTCTTTATTGGTGCATTAAGTCCATTTACGTTCAATGTAATTATTGATATGTATGAGTTTAGTGCTGTCATCCTGATATCTCTTTTTGTATGTTGTTCACAGTTTCTTTGTTCTCCTCAATTTTCTGTGCTGAGTCGTTTTTCTTTATTTATGTATTTTTTTTCATCTTTTTCCTTGTTGTAGATTTTGTGTTTGCTGGGTCTTTGTGTTTTTCTACTTTTTAATTTTGATTTGTAGGATTGTTAGATTCCTTTGTGGTTACCTTAATATTTACCCCTAATTTTCTAAGTTTATGTCAGTCTTTTATTACTTTATATCATCTTAACTTCCCCTCCATTTAGAAAATCAGTGTCTCTATTTTTTAAGTCTCCCTTTTTTTGTTTTAATATTATTCTATTTTTACATATTGATATCTGTTTTGCTATTTTCAATGTTTTAGCTTTGATGTAATTTTGATTTCCATATCTGAGTCAATATCTGGTTGTTCTGTCCTGTGTTCTAGTCTTGTGTTGTTAGCTGGTGTTATTGATTACCTACTATAGGACTCCCTGTAGTATTTCTTGTAATTTTGGTTTGGTTTTTGCAAATTCCCTGAACTTCTGTTTATCTGGAAATGCCCTAATTTCGCCATCATATTTGAGAGACAGTTTTGCTGGATATATAACTTTTGGCTAAGAGTTATTTTCCTTCAAGGCTTTATATATGTCATCCCATTGTCTTCTAGCCTGCATGCTTTCTGCTGAGTAGTCCGAGCTTATTCTAATTGACTCTCCTTTGTAGATGACTTTTCTTTTATCCCTAGCCACTCTTAAAATTCTCTATCTTTGGTTTTGGTAAGTTTGATTATAATATGTCTTGGTGACTTCCTTTTTGGATCTACCTTATGTGGGGTTCGATAAGCATCTTGGATAGATATCTTCTCATCTTTCATGATATCAGGGAAGTTTTCTGTCAACAAATCTTCAACAATTTTCTCTGTTTTTTCTTTTATCCCTCCGGTTCTGATACTCCAGTCACTCGTAGGTTATTTCTCTTGATACAGTCCCCCATGACTCTTAGAGTTTCTTCCTTCTTTTTAATTCTTTTATCTGATTTTTCCTCAAATAAGTTGACATCAAGAGCTTTATCTTCAATGTCACTAATTCTAGCTTCTACTGCCTCAGTTCTGCTCCTATGACTTTCTATTGAGTTGTCTAATTCTGAAATTTTATGGTTAATCTTCCGGATTTCTGATTGCTGTCTCTCTATGGATTCTTGCAGCCTATTAAATTTGGCATTATATTCTTGAACAATTTTTTTACTTTCCGCTATTACTGTGTCTGTTTGTTGCCTGGCTGTTTCTGCATTCTGTCGAATTTCCTTTCTTATTTCTAGAAGAGTTCTGTGTATTAATCTTTTGTATTCTGCCTCTGGTAATTCCAAGAAGTTCTCTTCCCCCAGAAAATTTATTGGTTCTTTATTTTGGGAGCTTGCTGAAGCCATCATGGACTGCCTTTTTATGTGACTTGATATTGACTGTTGTCTCTGAGCCATCAATAATTTATTATAATTTTATTTTGTGTTTGCTTAGTGAGACCCAGCTTTTTATTTTGTTTTGTTTTGATATACCCAAATAGGCTGCTCATGTGCATTAGATTGATTTTTGATACCTTTTGATCTCTAATGTCCTGTCACCAGGTTGTTAGTTCTGTAACTATGTATGTGCATACAGGAGACCATTAAATTTTCCTATATAGGATCAGCTTGGTTGTTCAGTCAGTCACCAAGTGTGTAATGTAGGCTCTCACCCCAAGTCCTAACAAGGCATGGGTGATTGGTGCAGTCACTGGACTCTGGCTGTGGTAGGAGATCACGCACAGAGCCAGGCAGGAGGCTGACGGCTGCCCCTGAGAGTCTGAAAGGAAAACATGTCCCTATTCTCTAGGGTGAGTAGGTAGGTGAGTTTTGCAGCCGGGCTAAGAGCACCCCACTCTGTTGGCTATAAAGACTCGAGGTCAGCACTTTTTCTTGAACTCCTGTAGCAGGTGAATAGGCACTATATATAGGAGCTACCACCAGTGCTCAAGACCCTGCTGCAGATCGATAAAAGTGCCTACTTAATGGGCAGGTCTATTTCGAGGGTCACAAATCTGCCCATTCACAAATGAAGCAGCTGAAGTAAAACTTCAGATGTTTGCTCTCTTGTACTGTGGCATTGAGGGCTAACACTGTTGAGATGGGTCCCCGCAAGTCTACACAGGTGTATAAGACAGAGTCTGTAGACTCCTGATTTCTGTGGTCAGCAAAGAAGCTGTGCTGACCCTGTGATCCTGGCCTAGTGGAGCCAGCAGCTTTTTTGTTCCCTCTCCAAGGCCAGGAGAATGGATTAGGGTGCCTTTTGGGATCTACTTCCAGCCCAGTGGACTCCCAATGCAGAGCATGGAGGGAGGAGGTAAAAGGGAGAGAGGTTTTTCCCAAATCTGGTGCAGAGCGCAGAGGGAGAAGGTAAAGGGGAGAGAGGTTTTTCCAACATGGGCTTTTTCTTTTTTTTTTAATCACCGCGAAAGGGTGCACACATGTACTTATCCTAGCCTCTTGGGAGCTGCTCTTCACTGGTTCAGAGTGTTCAAGCAGAATCTCTGCTGCCGTGTCTCTCTCAATGTGGAAACTGCTTCCCAAGAGTGCACGCACAGCACAGCTGTTTGCCTCCTTCACCAAGGACCAGTGTGGCTGTATCTCTGCATTTTTGCTGCCACGATTCTAGCCCTCCTCACCTCTTCCAAACGGTCTTCCTCTCCTGTATGACTCAGATGGATTTCTGAACCTTGCCTTGTTCAGGGCTGCAAAATGTTCACATAGAATTAAATCACTTGTTTTTCCAGGTCTGTGTTGTAAGAGGGATATAGGAAGCTTCTAAGTACTCTGCCATGTTGACCACACCTTGGATTTTGTTTTTTAAAGTCTATTTTACCTGAAATTAGTATTGCCATTCATGCTCTTCTTTGGTGGCTGTTTGCTTGATATATTTTTTTCCATCCTTTGATTTTTAATAAATTTTTAAGATGTGTCTCTTGTAGAGAGCATATTGGTGGACCCTGCTTTTGTATCCAAACACTCTCTGTTTCTTTTTGGGGGTATTTAGGCCATTTACATTCAGTGTAATTATTGATAGGAGTGGATTTATTGCCGTCATTTTGTAGTTTTTTTTGAGAGTTCATTTTCTAGGTTGGTATCTTGCTGGTATGATCCTGCATCCTACATTCAGCCTGTGGTCTGATGTTTGTTCTCAGATTGAAGGTCTCCTTTTAATAATTCTTGTAAGTTTGATTTGGTTTCTACATAGTCCTTTAATTTCTGTTTATCTGTAAATGTCCTAATTTCACTATCATATTTGAATGGGAGTTTTTGCAGGAAATATTATTCTTGGCTGGCAATTTTTTTCTTTCAAGGTTTTATATATGTCATCCCATTGCCTTCTTCCCTGCATGGCTTCTGCTGAGTAACCCAAGTTTAGTCTTATTGTTTCTCCTCTGTACATGACTTTTTGTTTTTCTCGAGCTTCTCTCAGGATTCTTTGTTTGTCTTTGGTTTTAGTGAGTGTGATTATGATGCCTTGGTGATTTTCTTTTGCAGGCTATATTATATGGTGTTCATTGAGCTTTTTGGATGGTCAGCTTTTCATCTTTTAGAATATTGGGGAAGTTTTCTGTTGGCAGTTCTTTAATGGTCCTCTCTGTGTTTTTTGTTTTCTCCCCCAGTTCTGGAAACCCAATCACTCACATATTTTTGCTTTTGATTGTATCCCAAGTAATTCTTAGGGAGTCTTCTTCTTCTTTTTTTTTTTTTTTGTTCTTTTTTTTTTCTGATTTTTCCTCAGAGTTGTATCCAAGTGGTTGTCTTCAATTTTGCTGATCCTGTCTTCCATAGTTTCAAACCTGCTTCTCAGCCCTTCTATGACACTGTCCATTTCTGAAATCTTGTTCTTTATATTTTGGATTTCTAATTGCTGTTTTTGTATGATTTGTAGCTGTAAATTTATTCTGGCATTTTGTTCTTGTATTATTTTCCTGAATTGTTCCATTATTTTTGTCATATTTTCCATGAATTTGTCTATTTTTTTCTCATTTTTGTCTACTTTTTGCTTCAACTCTTGGTCTGCTCTGAATATTAGAGATTTGAATTCCCTATGAGGTAGTACCAGAGCATTTTCTTCTGCTGGAAAGTCATCTGGTGTTTCATTTTGGATGCCTGCTGGAACCGTCCTGTCCTTTTTTTTTCATATGTTTTGTTATTTTCTGCTGTCTTTTGGACATTCAGTAGTTACTTTACTCATTTATTAATTGTAGATTTTTTTGTTTTGTCCTGCTTCTTTGTTTTATTTGAATATGTCTGAGTAGGTGGACTGTGCATTCTTTGTTGTTTGCTCATTTGTGGGTACTATAATTTTCACTCCCTTGTCCAATGAGCAGGGTCAGTTGCTCTTCTATGGTACAGCAGGGCAGGTCCAGCTGAAGAGGAGTTGCTGGGATTTGTTGTTTGTGGTACATACAAACTCTCCAGTTTCAACAGGGAGAGCCAAGAATCAATGCAGGGCAGGTTCCATTAGGCTGTGCTTGTCCTTCTGTTGGTGTGATGTTCAGCACATGGTGCAGGTAGGCAAGAAGGAGGGTAGAGATTGTGATATGTAGAGTGAAGATGGGTATGGGAAAGTGGAGAATGAAGACAGAGAAACAGGAGACAAAAACAAACAAAGAAACAAAAGAGTGCTAAGGGAGCAGTTGTTGTGTCTCCTGCTGGGAGCTCCGTGAAGCTGCTTTCCCGTATTATCTGTTCACCAATCTCCAACAGGATTGCAAGATGGCAAATCCATGCTGTGTTAGCTGATAGGGGAACTCTGCTTGTAGCTTTCCTTGCTCTCTGTTCTTTGTCAGTTTATTATTCCATTTGGTGCTTGGCTAAGTTCTTTATCTCTTCATTTGATGCTTAGGGTTCCAAGATTGACATTTGTCTCTGTTTGACTTAGTTTTTCAGGTATTTGTTGTGGGGGGACGGCGTGGTGTTTCTGTCTATGGTGCTATGTTGCCCAGAATTCTCCTTTTCGTTTTTTTATTTTTGGTGTTGTTTTACAGAAGAGAGATCATATTAAGCATATTAGTGTAAGAACAGTCACTATGCTTTTCCTTCCAGTTAAAGTCATCTCTTATTATGTAGTATTACTCAAAAGAAAACCAAAATTTATATATATGTTGACTATCTCTAAAACAACCCATCCATTCCAACTCATAGGGACCCTATAGGACAGAGTAGAACTGCTCCATAGGGTTTTCAAGAAGCAGCTGGTAGGTTTGAACTGCCAATCTTTTTAGTAGCTGAGCTCTTAACCACTGCGCCACCATTATGTTCAAGATTTGTTGTTATTGTTAGTTGTTGTTGAGTGGGCTCTAACTCATGGTGATCTTATGCATAACAGAACAAAATATTGCCAAGTCCTGCTCCATGTTCATGACCATTAGTATGTTTGAGTCTTTTGTTGCAGATATTATATCAATTAATTTCAGTGATTGTTCTCTCATTTTTCTGACCCTATACTTTACAAAGTATAATATTCTTTTCTAGTGACCAATCTTTCCTGATGATATGTCTAAAACCAATGAACTGGTGTCTTGGCAACCTCACTTCTTAGAAGCATTCTGGTTATATTTCTTCTAAGACTGATTTGTTCATTATTCTGGATATACACAATACGTTAAATATTCTTCAGCAACACCACAATTTGAATGCATCAGTTCTTCAGTCTTTTTTTTTATTGTCCAGCTTTCCTATGTGTATGAGGTTATTGAAAGAATCATGGCTTAAGTCAGGTTCAAATTAGTTATGTAAGTGACATTTTTGTTTTTTAACACTTTAAAGAGATCCTTTACAGCAAACTTGTCCAATGCATTATGTCATTTGATGTTTTGACTGCTGCTTCCATGGATATTGATAACTGATCCCAGTAGATGAAATCATTGACAAGTTAAATTTTTATTCTATTTATCATAATGTTATTCACTAGGAGAGTTTTGACAATTTTTCTTTTTCTTCACGGTTCAAGACAGATATATGCATATAAACAGATATTAACATACTTATTGAAAAAAAATCCATTATTTTATTTATTCAACCTAAGTACAAGTCAGAGTCGCATAACTATGACACATTTTGCAACCATTTTCTCATTTAATAGCTTTTATTTATATGGAATACCATATAATGGATATTACTCTATTTTAATGAGTCTGCCAGCAATGTTAGACAATGTATTACTTACAGAGTTCCTTCTTTATTCAAGAATATAATTCACTATTTGTTAGTTTTATAAATCCATTTTATGTATATGGATAGTGAATATTACAATTCTTTAGAGTACATTGTTATTTATATTACCCAACTTGTATGCATTACAAATACCTGTGTATTTCCTTATTTGTCTTGTTAGTATGCTCAAAGCAGTTACATTATTTTCTAAGTTTAATGTTACTGCACATGCAAAAATTATCTTTGAGACATATAAGTTAGTATTGTGTTATAAAGAGTGGCTAAAAGACATTGCACTAATTTAGTAGACTGAATTTCTATTGTTTCTTTGTTTAAAATCATAAACAAGTATGGAACGGAAAGACAAGGGCATTTTAAAGAGAAGTTACAAATGAAAATAAGTTTTAATTTTCAAGAGATAAAAAAGCATTCACTTACAAATCATCTTTAAAACAGTCTTTAGGTTTTATATTCTTAATAGAAAAAAAAGTATAAAACATATTGAATGTAATTTTTATGTAGAACTTTAGTTTAAATATAATTCTGAGGTTTAGATCACCCTTGCCCATGGTAGTTTTAATAGATATTCTTATCACTTAAAATGTAAGGTGTGTCCTGAGAGAAAATTCCATAATAAATGATCCTTGAGTAAATGAGTTTGGACTTCCAATATTTTTTAAATCTATGAAAGTACTATTCTTAAGCAGCCCAACAAAAGATATTATGTAGAATTGAGGTTATGTATTACCATTGTATGGGACATTGTGATAAAGAAGAAAATGAGATTTAACATGGGAAAAATAGTGTAATCATCAATATATTGAAATTTTTTTAAATTAATATTTTGGAATATCAATATTGGTCTTTGTGAAATATTCACTGATTACTAATCTCAGACTTTATTTTTAATCTTGGTCTTTTCTCTCCATTACCTCAGTTTAAGTAACTAATTAAATTCAGTCATCTTACACTGGACAATTATTATAACCAATGCCTCCCATATTACAAAGATACAGAACAGTGTTTCCTTGCTACTTATCTCTGCTTTAGTTAATTCTTTACTTCAACATCTGTTTACAGGTCCATCTGACTCGCTACAAAATAAATTTCTGAACATTAAATATTGAGTTATATCCTAAGGAGAACACACAATTAAACTCATGCGTAGTCAAATTATCTCAGAAAAATCCCTTAAAACACTCAAACTCAACAGAATACGGTATAGTTAAAAATAAATTAAACATTGTTATTTTTTTCCTTCTGGGTTATGAAATACAGCTTTTTACTAGGCTGAGAATCAGAAGAAGTAGTTTTCTTACATTTATGTGTACTAAGGCATAAAACATACAAAATGTATCTTAATACATACTCAGTTAATGTGGTATTAGTAGAGTTGATTTTGTATGAAGTAAGTAGCACTGGAGTTGCTCACTTGTCTATGTCAAGAAATTTGAAAGACAGTTTCCTAGCCAATCAACTGGAAAATATTCATATTTGTGCCCATTCTGAAGAGAAAAGATCCAACAGAATATGGAAAGTTTTTAACAACATCATTAACGTTACACACAAGCAAAATTTTGCTGAAGATCATTTAAAAGCAGTTAAAACAACAGAGAACTACCAGAAGTTCAAGTCAGATTCAGAAGAGGATGTGGAACAAGAGCTATCATTGCTGATATCAGATGGATCTTGGCTGAAACTAGAGAATACCAGAAAGATGTTTACCTGTGTTTTATTGACTATGCGAAGGCATTCGACTGTGTGGATCATAACAAATTATGGAAAACATTTTGAAGAATGGGAATTCCAGAACACTTAATTGTGCTCATAAGGAACCTGTACGTAGATCAAAAGGCAGTCATTTGAATAGAATAAGGGGATACCGTGTAAAGTCAGGAAAGTTGTGCATCAGGGTTCTACCTTTTCACCACACTTATCCAATTTGTAAGCTGAGCAAATAGTCTGAGAAGTTAGACTATATGAAGAAGAATGTGACATCAGGATTAGAGGAAGATTCATTAACAACCTGTGATATGCAGATGACACAACCTTGCTTGTTGAAAGTGAAGAGGACTTGAAGCACTTACTGTTGAAGATCAAAGACTACAACCTTCAGTATGGATAGCACCTCAACATAAATAAAACAAAAATCCTCACAACTGGATCAATAAGCAACATCATGATAAACAGAGAAAAGATTGCAGTTGTCAAGGATTTCATTTTACTTGGATCCACAATCAATGCCCATGGAAGCAGAAGTCAAGAAATCAGAGGACGTATTGCATTGGGCAAATCTGCTGCAAAAGACCTCTTTAAAGTGTTAAATAGCAACGATGTCACTTTGAGGACTAAGATGTGCTAACCCAAAACGCGGTATTTTCACTTGCCTCATATGCATGTGAAGGCTAGACAATAAATAAGGAAGACCTAGGCAGAATTTAAGCCTTTGAATTATGGTGTTGATGAAGAATATTGAGTATGCAATGAGCTGCCAGGAGAAGGAACAAATCTGTCTTGGAGGAAGTACAGCCAGAATGCTCCTTAGAAGTAAGGATGGCGAGACTTCATCCCAAGTACTTTGGAAATGTTATCAAGAGGGACCAGTCTCTGGAGAAGGACATCATGCTTGGTAAGCTGGAGAGTCAGCGAAAAAGAGGAAGGCCCTCAGTGAGACGGACTGACACATTGCTGCAACAGTGGGCTCAAGCATAGCAAAGATTGTGAGGATGGTGCAGGTCTGGGCAGTGTTTCATTCTGTTGTGCATAGGGTCTCTGTAAGTGGGAACTGACTCCAGGGTACCTAACAATAACAAAGTACATGCCTAATGTGACTTCAATACCCTTCTCTATATAGACATTATGAGTCAGAGTCGACTTAATGGCTATGGGACGCTTCTCTTTCCTATTCATTAGCACACTTTAATTGAATGTTAACTCTAGTATTGTGATATTTCCTGATGCCAATTTCACCCCTTAATGTTACTCATGGAGCCCTGGTGGAGCAGGGGTTAAGAACTTGGCTGCTAACCAAAGGATTAGCAGTTCAAATCCACCAGCTGCTCCTTGGAAACTCTATGGGGCAGTTCTCTCTGTCCTATAGTGTCACTATGAGTTGCTATTACCTTAATGGTAATAGGTTTAGTTTTTTGGTTTAATGTTATTCATACATGAAACTTCAAAAAGTTAGGTATAATTTTATCCAAAATTTCCCTCTATGCTCTTTAATAGAAAACATTTATTAAATGCTTACTATGTGTGGAACAGTTTTCTATGTTCTTTAACTGTTTTATGTTATTTAATCCTCACAACAAGTCCGTGGGATGAGTGCCAACAGTGATCTCGTATAACAGATAAGGGAAAAGAGACTGTGAAAGATATTAACTAGCCCCAGGTCACTTAATTTGTGGATCAGAAATTTGAAGCCCATATATTCTCATTCCAAATCCATCACTGAACCACCACACTATACTCATTCTGATGTCCCCCAACAAATGCACAATCAACTCATACACTTGCACTTTTTCACTTTCATACATTGCTCATGCAGCTTACTTTTACTGAACAGCTGTGCTTTGTGAAATCTTATCTCCAATTTTCAAGGCAATCCCAGAAATCTTAAAACTCATATAGATCAGTAAACTTTCATTTTTGTGGCTGTGACTTTAATGTATTTTCCCAAAGTTCATACGTATTGGCAGAACTGGAGGTGAAACCCAAATCCCCTAATATAAAATCACTACTTTATTTATCATCTGCATTCTTCTGTATTGTATCATTGGAAGTACTATGTTGTACTTACTAAATTTATTTATTTTTGTGGTAATATTTAAAATGAGCAAAATTATAGCAAAATCAGTGAGTGCTGAATCACATATCCTTCTGTAATATTTGTATAGAGTATTCACGTATTTAACAAACATTTATTGAATTTATACAGTGCACTAGGTAGGTGAGTAAAGCAACGTTCCCTGTCCACATGGATTTTACATAATGTATGTGAGAAGAAAGGAGAAAGAAAATAAAAATTCAGATGATAAAACAATGAATGATATAGTGATAATTAATTGGCAAAAAAGAACAAGCATGTAGCAAAATAAGGGAAATTGAAAGTTCTAGGTGGTCAAAATGAAAGAGAAAAATTTGGGTAAAATTTTGAATGAGCCTATGGCATTAACTATTGACATACCTTGGGGGAATTTATTCCAGTCAGAGAGAATGACTAGGGCAAAGGAAGGAAGAAAATAGTATAACTGGTGTGTTCAAAGATCATTAAGGAAATTGGTGTTGTTGGAGGAGAGTAGGTGAGAAGAACAATGAGAAATGCAGTCAGAGAAGCAATCAGGTGACAGGATTATGTAGGGTGTTACTGTCCAATTTAAGAAACTTGGATTTTATGCTGAATAAAACCACAAGCCACTATTGAATTTTGAGTGACAAAATCTGATTTGTGTTTTAAAAGGATCACAGCCATTTTGTTATGTTGAGAATAGTCTACAGGGTATAATTATAGAAGCAAGGAAAACTATTAGGAAGCTACTGCAGTAATCCAGGGGATAAAGGGTTGTAGCTTGGACAAAGATGGAAAACATGCAGGTGGTGAGTATGGACCATTTCTCATTATAAGTTTTAGGTAAGCAGTATTTCCTGGTTGTCGTAAATAACATCTGAAAGAAAGATAGGAGTCAAGATGAATACACCCAATTTGATCTGAACACTAGAAAGACGGTATTGCCATGAAATGACATAAAAATGTGGGCAGAATATGTTCTAGTGGGAGAATCAAGAGTATTCTTATTCATGCTTAGTTTGAGATATGTATTAGACATACTAGTTGTTGTTAGACATACTAGTTGTTCTTAGCTGCTGTCGAGTTGGTTCCAACCTATAGCGACCCTATGTTCAACAGAAACACTACCCAGTCCTGTGTCATTCTCACAATCATTGCTATATTTGAGCCCCTTTTTGCAGCCACTGTGTCAATCCATCTCATAGAAGGTCATCCTCTCTTTCACTGACCCTCTGCCTTACCAAGCATGATGTTCTTCTCCAGGGACTGGTCCCTCCTGATCACATGGCCAAAGTACATGAGACGACATCTCCCCATCGTCCCGTCTGAGGAGCAGTCTGGCTGTATTTCTTCCAAGACAGACTAGTTCGTTCTTCTGGTATATTTAAAACTCTTCACCAATACCATAATTCAAAGGTATGAGTTCTTCTTTGGTCTTCCTTATTCATTGTCCAGCTTTCCCACGCTAATGAGGGGACTGAAAATATCATGGCTTGGGTCAGGCACACTTTAATCCTCAAAATGACGTCTTTGCTTTTCAATACTTTAAAGAGGTCTTTTGCAGCAGATTTGCCCAATGCAATACATCTTGACTGTTGCTCATATGGGCATTGATTGTGAATTCAAGTAAAATGAAATTCTTTACAACTTCAATCTTTTCTTTATTTATCATGATATTGATAAACAATCTTTTATCTATCATGATGTCGCTTATTGGTTCCATTCTGAGGATTTTTGTTTTCTTTATATTGAAGTGTAATACATATTGAAGGCTATAGTCTTTCATCTGCATCAGTAAGTTCTTCAAGTCCTCTTTGCTTTCAGCAAGCAAGGTTGTGTCATCTGCATAATACAGGTTATTAATGAGTCTTCCTACATTCCTGGTGTCCTGTTCTTCTTTAAATTGTCCACCTTCTCAGATTATTTGCTCAGCATACAGATTGAATAGGTATGATGAAAGTATGCAATCCTGACTTTAAACTACACAGTATCCTCTTGTTCTGTCCAAATGACTACCTCTTGATCTATGTACATGTTCCTCATGAGCACAGTTAAGGGTTCTGGAGTTCCCATTCTTCACAATGTTATCAGTAATTTGTTATAATAAACACAGTCCAATGCCTTTGCATAGTCAATAAAACACAGATAAACATCTTTCTGGTATTTTCTCCTTTCTGCCAAGATTCATCTAATAGCCATGGTGTATCTAGTTCCATGTCCTTTCCTGAATATGGCTTGAATTGCCAGCAGTTCCCTATTGATGTACTGCCGCAACTGTCTTTGAATTATCTTCAGCAAAATTTTACTTTTCTGTGATGTTAATGACATTGTTCGATATTTTCCACATTCTGTTGGATCATCCTTTTTTTGGAATAGGCAAAGATACGGATCTCTTATTCCAGTCAGTTGGCCAGGTACTTGTCTTCCAAATTTCTTTGCATAGATGGGTGAGCACATCCAGCATTACATCCATTTGTTGAAACATCTCAGTTGGTATTCTGTCAATTTCTGGAGCCTTATTTTCCCACCACTGCCTTCAGTGCATCTTGGACTTCTTCATTCAGTACCATCAGTTCATGATCATATGCTGCCTCTTGAAATGGTTGAAGGTCGACCAATTCTTTTTGGTGCAGTCATTCTGTGTTTTCCTTCCATCTTCTTTGGATGCTTCCTGAGTCGGTCAATATTTTTCCCATAGAATTCTCCAAAATTGCAACTCAAGTCTTGAGACATACCGAGCATGTTCTTTTTTGATTTTCTAACTCCAGGTCTTAGCACAGTTCATTATAATACTTTACTTTGTCTTCTCGAGCAGCCCTTTGAAATCTTCTGTTCAGCTCTTTCACTTCATCATTTCTTGCATTCGCTTTAACTGCTCTAGAGCAAGTATCACAGTCTCTTTTGACATCCAGTTTTGCCTTTTCTTTCTTCCTGTCTTTTTAGTGACCCTTGGCTTTCTTCATATATGATGTCCTTGATGTAATCCCACAACTCCTCTGGTGTTCAGTCATTAGTTTTCAACGTGTCAAGCCAATGCTTAAGATAGTCTCTAAATTCAGGTAGGATATATTCATGGATGTACTTTGACTCTTGTGGACTTGTTTAAATTTTCTTCAGCTTCAACTTAATCTTGCACATAAGCTATTGATGATCTATTCCACAGTTGGCCTCTGGAGTTTTTCTTATTGAGGATATTGAGCTTTTCCATAGTCTCTTTCCATAGATACAGTTGATTTGATTCCTGTGTTTCCACCATGTCTGTTTGTTGTACTGTGGTGGCTTACTTGTTGTTGTGATGCTGGAAGCTATGTCACTGGTATTTCAAATACTAGCACGGTCACTCATGGTGGACAGGTTGCAGTGGAGCCTTCCAGACTGAGACAGACTAGGAAGAAGGACCTGGCAGCCTACTTCTATGCCGGGAATAACAAATTGAAGAGGAATGGCATCACACTCATCTTCAAAAAGAACATTTCAAGATCTATTCTGAAATACAGTACTATCAGTGATAGCATAATATCCATATTCTTACAACGAAGATCAGTTAATACAACTAGTATTCAAATATACTCACCAACAACTAATGCCAAAGAAGAGGAAATTGAAGATTTTAACCAACTTCTGCAGTCTGAAATGGATCAAACATGCAACCAAGATGCATTGCTAATTACTGATCTTTGGAATGGGAAAGTTGGAAACAATGAAGATGGATTGGTAGATGGAAATTATGGCCTTGGTGATAGACTCGAGGACAGAGATTGCATGATAGAATTTTGCAAGACCAATTATTTATTCGTGGAAACATAGACATACTAGTAGCAGCAATGAATAAACGGTTGAATATTGGTCTGGAATTTATGGTGGAGTTTTAACCTATACTTAATTTTATTTATTTATTTATTTTTGCATAAAGCTGATATTTTAATGTGTTATAGTGAATGAGATTATTAAGGGATATAGACAAGATAGATCAACAAATGGAAAAAAATCATAGATAGATCCTGGGGCATTTCAATATTATAACATTGAGGACAGAAGGACAAACCAGCAAAAGATACTGAAATAGTAAGACGTGAAGTAGAAGGAAAGTAGTGTAATGATCTAGAAACAAAATGAAAACTGCATATCAAATTGGAAGGAATAATGAACAGTGTTAAATGTTACCAAGAGGTCAAGTAAAATCACTAGGTTTTGAATGCAAAGGTAGCAACATGGAGACATTGAAGACATTTGTGGGAGTCATTTAATAGATTGAAAATCTTACACATGTCAGTTTAAAGTAGAACAGAAGAAAGTCGTTGGAAATAGCTCATATAGGCTATTCCATAAGAACAGCATTGCTGCAATAGGATATAGAAAAGTGGAGCAGTAATTGGAAGGGAAATTGGAGTTCAAAATATAACTTTTAAATATAAGAGATATATCAGAAAGTGAACGTATTGAAACATAAACAAAATGAGAGAATGTGTGTTTGTAAAATCTCTAATTTGTTCTGATTTAAATAAACTGAATTGATTTAGTAGTATTTAATATTAAAACTTTTAGAAAAAATAATTTTAAACACTTACATATGAATATGCCAAGGAATAAAGTTTTATCTCTGATTTAGTTAGTTATGCAGTTTCAATTTAACTATAATAGCAACAACAAAAACTACAGAAAAGTTAAGAAGTGACAAAGGCAGCAGCATTGAGATGAAAAGCATGAAAGACACAATTACAAGAAAGGCAGACGTGAATCATGGAAGAAAAAGTTCAAATATTTTTGATCAGCATTCTGAAGGTGCAAAACTGAAGGATATCAAGAATGTTAATAAAAGATACATCATGCACAAATTGTAAAATAAAATGGAAGACATACAGTGTAATTTTTCCTTTCAGTTAAATTAAAAAAAAAGAAAAACTTACCTGCATAGTTACAAGAAGAAACACTTGTTTACATAGCACTTAAAACTGGAATATCAGCATCTCTCCCATGGAGAAGCAATGTGAAAGGAACAATGTTTTTCCCAGCACCTTAACTGATAAAATGAAAAATAGTCTACATTTCAGATTGTCTGTTATTGATAATTTTTGGTTTTCTGAGTTTATTCTCATTTTGCCAGCACTATGCAAAGAGTTCTATCATCTAATAATTATTAAAGAAATCCTACATAGTTATTTGGTAATTTTTTTCAAACAGTAAATGCATAACCATATATTATATGTCTAGCATATTTATTGGAAACAACTACCTCCGTTCTCTGTTCCCATTTCCTCCTATGTTTCACTCTACAACTTAATGTAAAACCAGCCTAGTCCATTAGAACATCAAACTCCCCTTGTCATAGAGATAGAGTTAGAGAGAAGCATTTGGAACAAACTAGGCTATGATCCCTAGAAATTTTACTGGAGATGTTGGGCAAAAATTCTCTCTCGAGGCAGTGTCAAGATGGCTGAGTAGTCAGATGCTTCCTGTGGTCCCTCTTACACCAAAGACCCAAAAAAACAAGTGAATTGATTATATATGACAATATAGGAGCCTTGAGTATCAAATACAAAGTTGAGAAATTGGACTGAGTGGTAGGAGGATGGAGAGACAGTTCAGAAACAGCGAGGAGTTGCCAGATCTGACCTGGCTGGCGCCAGCACCCTTGCAGACTGGATCAGCTAGTGTGTGAGGGGTGAGGCAAGCAGTGGCACTCAGGACATGTTTTCCACACCAGGAGACACCAAGCAGCAGAGAGGCTGTTCAAGCTTCCATAACCAGTGAGAAAAATAACTCAGCTGGTGAAAGATAAAGACAAGCGCCTAACCTACCAAGTGGATCAAAAAAATAACATTAAAACCCTTTTGGGAAGTGCCTCACTCCCATTTACATGCCCCCTCCCTGCTCTGCTCTGGGTCTCAGTCTGGCTCCAGTGATTGTGGTGCCCCCTGGGCTTTGGGGAGAGAACAAATTAACAAACAGGAAAAAATAATCTCCCCGCTCCCCTAAGCCTGGAACTCAAAGCAAGAACAGATCATTTGTCTAGGCACAGGCATAATGGGTCCACGGACTTTGAATGCCTTTCAACTCTGCAGAGACTTGTGTAGGCCTATTTCCACAGAGCAGGCCTTCATCAGCACAGTACAACAAGGTATACACCTGACACCTATTTTCATCTGTATGAGCTATAAGGGGAAATGGCAGATTTGTGATATATAACGCTGCCCTGCCCATTAAGCAGAGATCTCACCTACCCACATGAGAGGCCTGAGGACTGGTGGTTTCACCCACTCCACCAAGCCACCCATGACAGGGGTCCAAGAGTAAGTGGTGACTCCCAGTCTTTACAGCCAACAGCACTGGGTGCCCATAGTCTGGTTGCAAAACTCACCTACCTACACACTCTAGGGAACAGGGTCATGCCTTCCACCCAGACACTCAGGGGTAGCAGTCAGCCACTTCATTCATCAGTGCATGACCCCCTACCACAGCCAGATATATATGTCTACTCCAAGCACCCCTGCCTTTCTAGCACTGTAGGTGAGAGTCTGCACCACACACTTGGTGATAACTACCTGGACACCTGAGCTGAATCTACACAAGAAAAGTAAGCAGATTCCTGGGCTTACATACCTAGTAACAGCTCTAGCCACCAGGAGACAGGACATGAGAGCTCCAAAGTCACCAATAATCAAAATAGCTCACATGACCAGCCTATTTGGGCATATCAAAACAAAACAAGAAGCTAGGACATAGTAAGCAAATATAAAATAAATAAACATAATAACTTATTGATGGCTCAGAGAAAACAGTCAATATCAAATCATATAAACAGGCAGCCCATGATGGCTTCAGCAAACCACCATAACAAAGAATCAAGAAACCTTCCAGAGGAAGATAACTTGTTAGAATTACCAATGGTAGAATTCAAAAGCTTAATACCAAGAACTCTTCAAGAGATCAGGAAGGAGAGCGGGCAAAATGCAGAACAAGCCAAGAAATACCTAGACAAAGTAACAGAGGAACTTAAGAAGGTTGTATAAGAGCATAATGACGAATTTAACAGGCTACAATAATCCATAAACGACAGCAAACAGAAATCCAAAAGATTAACAATAAAATTTCAGAATTAGATAAGACAATAGAAAGTCATAGGAGCAGAACTGAGGAAATGGAAGTCAGAATAAGTGAGATTGAAGATAAAGCGCTTGATGCAACTTATTTGAGGAAAAATCAGACAAAAGAATTTTAAGAAATGAAGAAAACCTAGGAATTCTGTGGGACTTTATCAAGAGGAATAATCTATGAGTGATTGGAGTTACAGAACAGGGGGAATAATAGAAAATACAGAAAGAATTCTTGAAGATTTGTGGGAGAAAAAATCCCTGATATCATGAAAGATGCGAAGATATCTATCCAAGAAGCTCATCGAACCCCACACAAGGTAGCTCTCAAAAGAAAGTCACCAAGACATATTATAATCAAACTTGCCAAAACCAAAGTTAAAGAGAGAATTTTAAGAGAGGCTAGGGATAAAAAAGTCAACTACAAAGGAGAGTCAATAAGACTAAGCTCAGACAACTCAGCAGAAACCATGCAGGTAAGAAAACAATGGGATGACATACATAAAGACTTGAAGGAAAAAAAAATATTGCCAGCCAAGAATTATAACCCAGCAAAACTAACTCTCAAATACGATGGTGAAATTAGGGCATTTCCAGATAAACAGAAATGTAGGGAATTTGCAAAAACCAAACTAAAATTATAAGAAATACTAACGAGAGTCTTCGGGTTAGAAAATCAATAACATCAGATAACAACCTAAGACTGGGAAACAGGACAGGGCTACCAGATATAAACCCAGATAGGGAAGTCACAAAAATAAATAAAAGCTAACACACTAAAAATAGGGAAACAGAGACTTCAATATGTAAAAGAAGACAATATTAAAACAAAAAAGAGGGACTAAAAAATGTAATCATAGATCTTTAATATGGAGAGAAAGTCAAGGTGATATAAAGAAATAAAAGAGTGGTTTACATGCAGGCAAGAAGGCAATGAGATGACATATATAAAACCTTGAAAGAAAAAAAATTGCCAGCCAAGAATAATATATCCTGCAAAACTCTCATTCAAATATGATGCTGAAATTAGGTCATTTCCAGATAAACAGAAATTAAGGGACTATGTAAAAACCAAACCAAACTTACATGACTTATTAAAGGGAGTCCTTCAATCTGAGAACAACAACATCAGCCTATAGGCTGAATATAGGACACAGGATTGTACTAGCCAGACACCAACCTAGAAATGTACTCTTAAGGACTATGCAAAACCAAAAGAATTACAACAGGGAACCAGAGAGGTTAATCTGTAAATGACAACAGCATCAGAACAATAAAAGAGGGAATAAATGGTGTAGGTATAGAACGTTCTGATGGAGAGGAAAGCAAAGTGATACCAAGTAATAACAGACTGGTTCAAATCTAGGAAGATAAGGGTAAATTCCAAGGTAACCACAAAGAAAGTCAACAAACCTACTAATCAAAATAAAGAAGAAAAACATGAAGCCTCAGTAAAAACAAAACTTACAAAAACAGAAGAAATGAAAAAAAAAATTCACAAACAAAAGGAACTCAGCACAGAAGAGCAAAAGGAACAAAGAAAATGTTAGCACCACAAAAAAAAAAAAAAAAAAAAAAAAGCACTACAGATGCAATCCCACTCTTAGGACTATATCTTAGAGAAATAAGAGCTATCACATGAATAGGCATATACACAGCCATATTGATTGCAGCACTGTTCAAAATAGCAAAAAGATGGAAACAACCTAGATGCCCATCAACGGACGAATGGATAAACAAACTATGGTACATACACACAATGGAGTACTGTGCAATGAGAAAGAACAACAGTGAATCTGTGAAGCATCTCATAACATGGATGAAACTGGAGGACATTATGCTAAGTGAAATAAGTCAATCACAAAAGGACAAATATTGTATGAGACCCCTACTTTAAAAACTCATGACAGTTTACACACAAAAAGAAACAATCTTTATTGGTTATGAGGGATGAGAGGATTGGGGGGAACTAAATAAACAATAGATAAGTGGTAATTTTGGTGAATAGTAAGACAGTACACAATATTGGCAAATCCAGCATAGCTTGTACAAGCAAAGGTCATTGAAGCTCCATAGACACTTCCAAACTCCCTGAGGGACTGAATTCCTGGACAGAGGGCTGTGGGGACCACGGTCTCAGGGAACATCTAGCTCAACTGGCATAACATAGTTTATAAAGACAATGTTCTACATTCTACATTGGTGAGTAGTATCTAGGGTCTTAAAAGACTGGGAGCAGCCATCTAAGATACTCCACTGGTCTCACCCTTTCTGGAGCAAGGGAGAATGAAGAGAACAAGATACAAGGAAAAGATTAGTCCAAAAGAGTAATGGACCAAAACTACCACTGCCTCCACCAGACTGAGTCCAGCCAGGATCACAATAGAGGGTCCTGGACAGAGCTGGAAAAGGATTTAGAAGAAAGTTCTAACTCACAAAAAAATGACCAGGTTTACTGCCCTGACACACTAGAGAAACCCGAGAGTATGGCCCCCAGACACCTTTTTAGCTCAGTGGTGAAGTCTCTTCCAAAGTTTACTGTTCATCTGGGGATTGGACAGCCTCATAAAAGAAAATGGGACTAATGAGGCACAGCAGTCCAAGGACAAGGACTAGAAGGCAGGAGGGGATAGGAAATCTTGTGATAGGAACCCAAGTTTGAGAAGGGACAGTGTCGACATGTCATGGGGTTGTTTACCATTGTCATAGGGCAATATGGGTACCAGCTGTTTAATGAGAAACTATTTGTTCTGCAAACCTTCATCTAAGGTACATAAAAAAAAAAGAAGAAGAAGAATATTTATGTGATATCAAAGTGACGACAGCAACTCAAAAGGTTTAATGGGAAGCCTAGGGGGCAGTGAGTTGAAGATAATGGTTATGGAATAATTTGGAAAAGGATAGTGAGAATAGCAGCACAACTGGAAAAATGTATTTGATGTCACTGAATTGTACAGGTAGAAACTTTTGAAATGGTGTAACTTTGGCTTTGTATATTTTCACCAAAAAAAGTTACTCCAAGGTCGAGAAGGGAGTGTTGACATGTCACAGGATTGTTAACCAATGTCCTAAAACGATATGTGTGCTGACTGTTTAATGAGAAATTATTTGTCTGTAAACCTTCATCTAATCTTTTTAATAAAAAAATTAAAATAAAATAAAAGAGTGGTTTAAACTTCATAAAAAAGGAGTAAATATTAAGGTAACCACAAAGGAAACTAACAATCTTACATATCAAAATAAAAAACAAGCAAAACATAAATACATAGCAAATACAAAATCAACAGCAATGAAAAAGATGAAAAAAAATGCATAAACAAAATGATTCAGCACAGAAAATTAAGTGGAATAAAGAAACACAAACAACACACGCAAAAAAAAGACATCAAGATGACACCACTAAACTCATATCTATCAATAATTATTCTGAACGTAAATGGACTAAATACACCAATAAAGAGACAGAGAGTTACAGAATGGATTAAAAAAAAAACATGATCAGTCTATATGCTGCCTACAAGGGATAAAACTTAGACTTAAAGATACAAACAAACTAAAACTCAAAAGATGGAAGAAAATATATCGAGCAAATAACACTCAAAAAAGAGCAGGAGTGGCAATATTAATCTCTGACAAAATAGACTTTAAAGGAAAATCCACCACAAAGGATAAGGAAGGACACTATATAATGATTAAAGTGTCAATACACCAGGAGGACATAACCATAATAAATATTTACCCACCCAACAACAGGACTCCAAAATACGTAAAACAAACTCTTACAGCACTGAAAAGAGACATAGACAGCTCCGCAATAATAGTAGGAGTCTTGAACTCACCACCTTTGGTGAAGGATAGAACATCTAGAAAGAAGCTCAGTAAAGAAACGGAAGATCTAAATGCCACAATCAAGAAACTTGATCTCATAGACATATACAGAACACTCCACCCAACAGCAGCCGAGAATACTTTCTTTTCCAACCCACATGGAACATTCTCCAGAACAGACCACATATTAGGCCACAAAGGAAGTGTTAACAGAATCCAAAACATCAAACTATTACAAAGCATCTTTTCTGACCATAAAGGCATAAAGGTGGAAATCAATAACAGAAAAAGCAAGGAAAAAACATCAAATACATGGAATTGAACAACAACTTGCTCAAAAAACTACTGGGTTATCAAAGAAATTAAGGATGGAATAAAGAAATTCACAGAATCAAATGAGAATGAAAACATATCCTACTAGAACCTTTGGGACACAGCAAAAGCAATGCTCAGAAGTCAATTTATAGCAATAAATGCACACATCCAAAAAGAAGAAAGGGCCAAAATCAAAACATTCACCCTACAATGCAACAAGTAGACAGGGAGCAGCAAAAGAAGCCCTTGGGCACCAGAAAAAAGCAACTAATAAAAATTAGAGCAGAATTAAATGAAATAGGGAATAGAAAAACCATTGAAAGAGTTAACAAGATGAAAAGTTCATTCTTTGAAAAGATCAACAAAACTGATAAACCATGGGCCAAACTGACAGAAACATGAGAGGAAGAAAATAACCCAAATAAGAAATGAGATGGACAATGTCACAACAGACCCAATTGAAATTAAAATAATTATAACAGAATACTATGAGAAATTGTACTCCAACAAATTTGAAAACCTAGAGGAAATGGACAAATTTCTAGAAACACACTAAACTAACACATACAGAGGTAGAACAACTAAATAAACCTACAAAAAAAGAGAGATTGAAAAGGTAATTAAAAAACTCCCACCCCCCCCAAAAAAAACCCTGGCCCGAATGGTTTCACTGGAGAATTCTACCAAACTTTCAGAGAAGACTTAATACCATTACTACTAAATGTATTTCAGAGCATAGAAAAGGATGGAATACTGGAAAACTCATTCTATGAAGCCAGCGTAACCCTGATACCAGAACCAGATAAAGATACCACAAAAAAATTACAGACCAATATCCCTCATTAACATAGATGCAAAAATCATCAACAAAATTCTAGCCAATAGAATTCAACAACATATCAAAAAAATAATTCCTCATGACCAAGTGGGATTCATATCAGGTATGCAAGGATGGTTCAACATTAGAAAAACAATCAATGTAATCCATCACATAAATAAAACAAAAGACTAGAACCACATGATCTTATCAATTTGATGCAGAAAAGGCATTTGACAAAGTCCAACGCACATTCATGATAAAAACTATCAGCAAAATAGGAATAGAGGATAAATTCCTCAACATAGTAAAGGACATTTATGCAAAGCCAACAGCGAACATCATCCTATGTAGAGAGAGTCTAAAAGCATTCCCACCGAGAATGGGAACCAGGCAAGAATACCCTTTATCACCACTTTTATTCAACATTGTGCTGGAGGTCATAGCCAGAGCAATTAGGCTAGAGAAAGAAATAAAGGGCATCCAAATCGGTAAGGAAGAAGTAAAAGTATCCCTATTTGCAGATCTTATATACAGAAAACCCCAAAGAATCCACAAGAAACTTCTGGAACTAATAGAAGATTTCAGCAAAGTTTTAGGATACTAGATAAATATACAAAAATAAGTTGGATTCCTCTACACCAACAAAGAGAATTTTGAAGAGAAATCACCAAATCAATACCATTTACAATATCCCCCAAGAAGATAGAATACTTAGGAATAAAGCTAACCAGAGATGTAAAAGACCTGTACAAAGAAAACTACAAGACACTAATGCAAGAAACCAAAACAGATTTACATAAATGGAAAAACATACCTTGCTCATGGATAGGAAGACTCAACACTGTGAAAATATCAGTTCTACCCAGAGCAATCTACAGATACAATGCAATCCTGATCCAAATTCCAATAGCATATTTTAAGGAGTTGGAGAAACAAATCACCAACTTCATATGTTAAGGGAAGAGGCCCGGGATAAGTAAAGCATTACTCAAGAAGAAGAACAAAGTGGGAGGCCTCACACTACCTAATTTTAGAACCTATTATACCACTAAGGTAGTCAAAACAGCCTGGTACTGGTACAACAACATATACATAGACCAGTGGAACAGAATTGAGAATCTAGACATAAATTCGTCCACCTATGAGCAACTGATATTTGACAAAAACCCAAAGTCCATTAACTGGGGAAAAGACAGTCTCTTTAACAAATGGTGCTGGCATGACTGGACATCCATCTTTAAGAAAATGAAACAAGACTCATACGTCACACCATGCAGAAAAACTAACTCAAAATGGATCAAAGACCTAAATATAAAATCTAAAGTGATAAAGATCATGGGAGAAAAAATAGGAACAACTCTAGGAGCCCTAATACATGGCATAAACAGAATACAAAACATAACTAACAATGCACAAACTCCAGAAAAGAAACTAGATAACTGGGAGCTCCTAAAAATCAAACACTCATGCTCATGAAAATACTTTTCCAAAAGAGTAAAAAGACAACCTACAGACTGGGGGAAAAAAATTGCCTATGATTTATCCCGTCAGAGTCTGATCTCTAAAATCTACAAGATATTGCAAAACTTCAACAACAAAAAGACAAACAACCTAATTAAAAAATGGGCAAAGGTTATGAACAGGCACTTCACCAAAGAAGAGATTTTAAGACAGCTAAAAGATAAATGAGGAAATGCTCGCGATCATTAGCCAGTAGAGAAATGCAAATCAAAACTGCAATGAGATACCATCTCACTGCAACAAGGCTAGTATTAATCTAAAAAAAAAAACACAAAATAATAAATATTTAAGAGGTTGTGGAGAGACTGGATCACTTATACACTGCTGGTGGAAATTTAAAGTGGTACAACCACTTGGGAAATCCATTCAGCACTTCCTTAAAAAGCTAGAATTAGAAGTACCATATGATCTATCAATCTCACTCCTTGGAATACATCCTAGAGAAATAAGAGCCATAACTCAAAAAGATATATGCACACCCATGTTCATTGCAGCACTGTTCACAATGGCAAAAAGATGCAAACAACCTAGGTGCTCATCAGAGGACGAATGGACAAATTATAGTATATTCACTCAATGGAATACTACACAACAATAAAGAACAACAATTAATCTGTAAAATATAACATGGATGAATCTGGAAAGCATTATGCTGAGTGAAATTAGTCAGTTGCAAAAGGAAAAATATTGTATAAGACCACTACTATGAGAACTCAAGAAAAGGTTTAAACACAGAAGAAAATATTATTTGATGGTTACAAGGGTAGGAAAGGCAGGAAAGATGAATTCACTGACTAGATAGTAGACAAGAATTATATTACATAAAAGGAAGGACAATATACAATACAGGGGAAGTCAGCACCATTGCACTAAACCAAAAGGTATGAAGTTTGCTGAACACAACCAAACACTTTGAAGGACAGTGTAGCAGGGGCAGAGGTCTGGGGTCCATGGTTTCAGGGAACATCTAGGTTAACTGGCATAACAAAATTTATTAAGAAAATGTTCTGCGTCTTACTTTGTTGAGTGGCATCTGGGATTTTAAAAGCTAGCGAGCGACCATCTAAGACATCAATTGGTCCCAACCCACATGGAGCAAAGGAGAAGGAAGAACACCAAAGGCACAAGAAAAATATTAGTCCAAGAGATGAAAGGGGCCACATAAACCAGAGACTCCATAAGCCTGAGACTAGATGGTGCCCAGCTACCACCAACGACAGCCCTGACTGGGAACATAACAGAAAGTCCCTCATGGAGATGGAGAAATGTGGGGTGCAGAACTCAAATTCTAGTAAAACGGCCAGACTTAATGGTCTGACTGAGCCTGGAGGAACCCCAGAGGATATGTCCCTCGGACTCTGTTTACCTAGAACTAAAACCATTCCTGAAGACAACTCTTCAGACAAAGAATAGACTGGACTATAATACATAAAATGATATTGGTGAAGAGTGTGCTTCTTAGTTCAAGTAGATACATGAGACTAAATGAGCAGCTCCTGTCGGGAGGTGAGATGAGAAGGCAGAAAGAGATAGGAGGTGGTTGAATGGACACGGGAAATCCAGGGTGGAAAGAAGGAGTGTGCTGCTACATTATAGGGATAGCAACTAGCGTCACATAACAATGTGTATATAAATTTTTCTATGAGAAACTAACTGGAACTGTAAACTTTCACCTAAAGCAAAATTAAAAAGAAAAATTCTCTCTGTCTATTTCTCTCTCCCTGAGAACACTATACCTCTGGTGGACATCTGGTCATCATTTTTTTAAAAAAAAAAGTTGTGCTGAGCCCATCTGAAAATAACATAATAAAGTATCTCATCAGGGAAACAAAACCACAGAATGGATAGTAATAACCTATTCTTGGTAAGGTAATGTCATCCCCCCAAAAGGGAAGGGTTATAGAATACATACAATATAACAAGTTACGTCTAATACACAGCACTCTTCAGGAGGCTTATGTAGAATATTTCCAAAAAACTTATCATGTACTATAAACAAATGAACAAACTTTCAAACAGAATATAGACCCATGTTTTGACCATAATACAAATAAGGTCCACCACTTGTCTGTGTCTTCAATGGGAATTCCAGAGCACTTAATTGTGCTCTTGAGGAACCTGAACATAGATCAAGAGGCAGTCATTTGAACAGAAAAAGGAGATACTTTGTAGTTTAAAGTTAGGAAAGATGTGTGTCATGGTTGTATCTTTCACCATACTTATTCAGTCTGTATGCTGAGCAAATAATCAGAGAAACTAGACTATGTGAAGAAGAACGTGGCATCAGGATTGGAGGAAAACTTACTAACAATCTATGCACATGACCTTAATGGCAAGGATGGAGTAAAGCTTTTTGATCCTCATCTGCTGATGTGATATGACTCAAATGAAAAGAACCAACTGTTAATATCCATTAATAATCAGAACATGAAATAATAATCAGAAGACGAAATATACAAATATAGTCTAACTTCTCAGATTATTTGTTCAGCATATACATTGAATAAGTATGGTAAAAGGATACAACACTCACATACACTTTTCCTGACTTTAAACCATCAATTGCTCATATGCAAGTTCAAGCTGAAGCTGAAGAAAATTAAAGCATGTCTGTGAGAGTCAAAGTACAACCTTGAATACAAACCACCTGAATTTAGCCACCATCTCAAGAACAGATTTGAAGGAACTGAATAATAAAGACCGAAGACTAGAGGAGTTGTGGGATGACATCAAGGACATCATACATGAAGAAACAAAAAAGTCTTTAAAAAGACAAGAAAGAAAAGACCAAAATGTATGTCAGAAGAGACTCTGAAACTTGTTCTTGAACTTAGAGTAGCTAAAGTGAAAGGAAGAAATGAGGAAGTGTAAGAGCTGAATAGAAGGTTTCAATGGATGGCTCAAGAATACAAAGTATTATAATGATATGTGTAAAGACCTGGAGTTAGAAAAGCAAAAAAGAAGAGCACACTGAATATTTCTCAAGCTGAAAGAAATGAAGAAAAATTCAAGCCTTGAGTTGCAATTTCAGTTGATTCTATGAGCAAATATTGAATTATTCAGGAGACATCAAAAGAAGATGGAAGGAATACAGAGTCACTGTACCAAAAATAACTGGTGGATGTTCAAACATTTCAGGAGGTGGCATATGATCAAGAACCGATGGTATTGAGAGATGAAGCCCAAGCTGCACTGAAGGCAAGGCTCCAGGAATTCATGGAATACCAATTGAGATGTTTCAACAAACAGATGCAGCACTGGAAGTGCTCACTCATCTATGCCAAGATTTGGAAGTGCTGACTCATCTATGCCAAGAGTGGAAGAGATCCATATTCATGTCGGTTCCCTAGAATTTGGAAATTATTGAATAATATCATTAATATCACACTCCAGCAAATTTTTCCTAAAGAACATTCAAAAGGGCTACAGTGGTATGTGGACAGGGAATTTCCAGAAATTCAAGCTGTATTCAGAAGAGGACATGGAACCAGGGATATCATTGCTGATGTCTAATGGATCCTAGCTGAATGCAAAGAATACCAGAAAGATGTTTACCTGTGTTTTATTGACTATGCCAAGACATCTGACTGTGTGGATCATAACAAATTATGCATAACATTGTGAAGAATGGGAATTCCAGAACACTTAATTGTGCTCATGAGGAACCTGTAGATAGATCAAGATAGATCAAGTAGTCATTCAAACAGAACAACAAGATACTGTGAGGTTTACAGTCAGGAAAGGTGTGTGTCATGGCTGTATCCTTTTACCACACTTATTCAATCTCTATGCTGAGCAAATAAACAGACAAGCTGGACTATGTGAAGAAGAGTAGAGTATCAGGATTAGAGGAAGACTCATCACAAACCTGTGTTATGTAGATGACACAACTTTGCTTGCTGAAAGTGAAGAGGACTTGAAGCAGTTACTGATGAAGGTCAAAACAACAGCTTTCGGTATGGATCACACCTCAACATAAAGAAAACAAAAATCCTCACAACTGGACCAATAAGCAACATTATGATAAATGGAGAAAAGATTGAAGTTGCAAGGATTTCATTTTCCTTGGATACACAATCAACACCCATGGAAGCAGCAGTCAAGAAATCAGAGGACTCATTGCATTTGCAAATCAGCTGCAAAAGACTTCTTTAAAGTGTTAAAAAGCAAAGATGTCTCCTTGAAGACTAAGGTGTGCCTGACGCAAGCCATAGTGTTTTCAATCACATCATACGCATGTGAAGACTGGACGATAAATAATGAAGATGGAAGAAGAATTGATGTCTTTGAATCGTGGTGTTGACGAAGAATATTGAATATACCATGGACTGACAAAATAACGAAGGAATCTGTCTTGAAAGAAGTACAACCAGAATGCTCCTTAGAAGCAAGGATGGAAGATTACGTCTCACATACTTTGGACATATTATCAGGAGGGACCTGTTCCCGAAGAAGGCATCATGCTTGGTAAGGTAGAGGGTCAGTCAAAAAGAGGAAGACCCTCAATGGAATGGATTGACAGAGTGGCTGCAACAATGGGCTCAAACATAGCAACGATTGTGAGGATGTTTTTGGGCCTTGCAGTGTTTTGTTCTGTTGTGCATAGCATTGTTATGAGTTGGAACCAACTCAAAGGCACCTATCAATAACAGCAACACTCCTTACTTCTAATCGTATTTGTGTCTACTTTCCTGAATGACGGAGTTAAAAGTGGGGATAAAACTGATGGTATATGCCACATAGCCCTTTCTCCTTTGGAAGAGGGCTATGTAGTCCACTAGGACATTATGTTGCATTGTTTATCACAAGTAATTGTTTTACATGCATTGAATCAGCAACTTTAATTGATTGACCATGTCTACTACTCTTTGATGTGTGATAATATTACTGCTAATAATCCCCTTGAGAAGAAAACCTGTTCCTTTGTGGCTGCGGAATGGGAGGCGATGCGAAGGCTAAGAGCTAGGACGATCACACTGAGTGCTTAGGCATGCTGCTGATGGGACCTAAAGTGTACCGCATTTTAAATAACTATTACAAAGTGATTTAATTTCCAGGGAAAATAGTTATACATTTAAATTGATTGTTTAAAACAAAAGTAATAAATAATTTCTGTTATGGTGATCCACTTTTTTTTTTTTCTTTCAGGTGTATAGCGTCACCCTTACAATCAGTTTGTAAAATGACAGGTACAACAATTGATCTTAACTGTGTCTCCAGTTGCTCTTTTTCCAATAAATGTAAATTCTTATGAAAAGAAGAAAGAAGAAAATAATAGAGGAGAAAGGAATAAGTTCAAATTATTTATTCCTGTTTTTCATTATATTCACTGAAAGAGTATCTGTAGGATGGCTATAACTTATTTCCACCTCTTTCTTAACAGATTATGAGAACTTTGGTTCATGTTATATATTGTTGAGTAAATAAAGCAGATGATTTAGTGAGGCTCATAAATCAACAGTCTACTTGAAGAAATACTTTAATGATCTTGTTTTATGTTATAATACTAGTGCAATTATAAAAGTAGTAGCACACCCACAACAAAACATATAAAACTATTAAGACAAAAATTATCAAAGAGGCTGTGTGATGCAGGACAAGATACCTGACAACGTTCTACCTTTTCAAGAGGGAATGCTACAGAAATCAGTTACCAAGTCTCAAAAAATTGGCCATTTTTACTGGTAACACACACCATCTCTCTATCTGCCTTCTAGTAATTTCCTTCTCAGGGCACCAGAGCACAATCTCTTAATCCTTGTTTTTGTACAGTTGTGGATATTTTTCAGAAAATAGCTCAAGTATATGACCATTCTTTTTTTCAATTTCTTGTCCCCCATTACATTTTATCTGCAGTTTGGCCTCAGGGAATTGTGGCCCTAGGACTATGAAAGGTGCCACTTTTAAGTATTGATCATGTTGTATTCTCTTTGTTTCTCACATAAATCATATTCTATTGGTATTAGATTAAATTTAGTCACAGGTAAGAGCAATAGAATGATTCTGCAACTGTGAAAGTGATGATGGAGTAAATGGTTTTAGGGAAATTGAGCATGTCAAGGTCTTTTAAATCACATTAGCTAGCTTATCTAGTAATATGTATGAACAATATTTATAAATTGCTCCTCATTTCTTCTTAAATACAGATTTTCTCTTCATTGTTCCAGTTCACCCATGTTCCTTACATTAGAAATTGGGACTTAAAGCTATTAAGTACTTATACGCTATTGGATTTCATAGGTCTCTGTGAAGAGGTGGTAGTAGTAATAGTAGCATCAGAATCTGTCTAACTTCAGGAGGGGTCATTCAAATCAATGGTTCGAAATGTGGTGTGGAAGTCAGATATACCTCCACCTTCCAACATTTTTACCAATTCTGGCAACAGCCGTCCTTTCCATGGCACTATTTCTCTTCTGGGTTCAATAGTCCATTGCAATGGTCGCACAGAAATCACAGACCATACTTACACCTAAGTGGTTTATTAAGTAAGTAACAGGGTACAACTCACAATCAGGGTCAAAAGGCTACAACTCAGGATCAGGATCAGGAAGTATGTAGGCAATCTCCCTTCTTCAGTGCAGGACAGCTCTCTCAGCCATGTAGTTCTCCTCTGGAACCCCTCAGCGCAGGCTCCTCTCAATCCCTTCAGGATAGGTTCCTCTTGGCCTTGCGATCTGTCACCACCAACTTTGCCGGAGAGCCCCTTCCTTGCCTGTTGTTGCCAGTTCTGCCACTGGGCCCCTTCTGGTCCTGTCTCTGTCTTCAGTGTTACAGCCTTTGACCCGTGTTACAGCTCTTTTAGGAGATTCCTTGCCTTCTTTCTCTCTGCTTCTTCTCTCTTCTCTCTCGCAGTTTCTCCTTTATGATTCTGCTTCCTCTCTTCCAACTCCTTTCTGACTGAAAAACCTCTGTGGGGCTAGCTGTTTAAAGACACAAAATCCTTGTCAATTTCAAGCCATGGCACTCCCACCAGTGCCACAAACTGATCAATCTTCATTTGCATAATAAGCTATAACTCACCTCATTTGTATATATCGTACAATCCCTAAAAGGTGCATACCAATCGTAGGACAGGCTACAACCCAGGGCCAACGACAAAATGATAAGTTGTTTACAGCTTGCCCAGGAAATGTCAATCAACCTGGACAAAAGTAACACACTCTCTGGGGTAGAACACTAGGGCAAAAGTAACTCCTCAGGGCTTAGGGAAAAAATCTGTCAAGCTGTTTTTCCAAAGAACCAAGGCAAAAGACCACATAAAGGAACTTATATCACCTCAATTCTCATCATTATTAAGTCAAATTACTGCAAGAGGAAACTAAATATAGTTATGTTAAGAACTAAATTGGAAAATTGAGTTTGGTTTTCCTGTACTTGCAGTTTAGAATAAGCTGACAGTGGTACTCTATTTCCTATCATCAAATGCAAAATAACCATAATAATTATTTTTTAATTCCTCTACATATGCATGTAAGGTAGTTAACAGAAGTTCTGGAACATTGGTAAAATTTTGAAGATATTAACTATGAGATGATGATGAAGGTGACGATGATGATGACAATGTCCTATTCTCTGTACAATTTTTTGATTAACTGATAACTTTGCATAAAGGATAATTTCATTAATGACAGAATCTTAATTAAAATATAAACACTATACTTGTTTATAATATGATATCGAGAAATGCTTTTTTTTTTTAAATGAAAATTCCTAGTAGCAGCATTATCATATTTGGCATTATCACTAGTATCTTCTTCACATCTGAGTCTCTGATAAAAAAATATTTCTTATTGTCCTTTCATTCTTTTTTACTTTTTGTATTTTTTTTATTTTCTATGTTTTCCTAGAGCAAGTCTGTTTTGTAAGATGTACAGTCGGAACGCTCCTTGGAAGCAAGCATGGTGAGAGTTCATCCTACTTACTTTGCACATTTTATCAGGAGGGACCAGTCCCTGGAGAAGGACATCAGGCTTGGTAAAGTAGAGGGTCAGCAAAAAAGAGGAAGACCTCAGCGAGATGGATTGGCATAGTGACTGAAACAATGGGCTCAAGCATAAAAATGATTGTGAGGATAGTCCAAGACTGGGCAGTGTTTAATTCTGCTGTACATAGGGTCTCTATGAATTGGAGCTGACTCGACCTAACAAAACAACATGTCTTATTTAAGCTTCTTGTAACCATCCTGATTATCATATTGAGCCTGATCTTAATCAGAGTCCTATTCTGTATCATTCTACCAAGGCCTAAACATAAAGGATTGAATATCTTGGCTCACTTTGAATTTTCTTTGCTTTATTTCCTGATTATTCACTCATTTGCTAAAGCCTGTTTATTATATTATTCAAAGGTAACAACCATCAAAAACTAACATATTAATACCACAAAATGTAATTAATCTTTCATTATTAACAAATAAAGTGCAAAATGGTATTTGGAAATATGTCCTCTTAAATGTTATTGATTTTTTTTTCTTCAACATTAGCTAATCTTTGAAGGTAGGTACATATTTAAAAGGAAACAAATGAGATTTTTATCTGTAAACTCTATTATCTAAACTTAGTATTCTCATGAATTCAAAATATAATAAAATATCCTTGTACTTAGAAAATAGACTGGATATTTTTCAATTTTAGTTAGTCATGGATGCTAAATGATTTATAAAACTCTCCTATCATGCTTTTTCTAAACATATATTGAATTAAAAATATTTTTCTATCTTAAGAGTTTCAAACAAAAAGGAGAATGCTCACTTCTTAATTTATCAAGCTATGACTCATCAAATTCACTGTCAGAGGAATGCTATATAAAGATTGACTCTCTGTTAGAATTGGTAATTAGGCTTATTACTTCAAAGAAATTGATAATCCTAGAATTACCATATATATAAATAAACTTTATTGATCCATTTCCTTTTTCACCCTACCCAGAATGAACCAATCCTAGTACTAAAAACTCTTCTCTATTTCACCTCAAATACTAGAATTAAAACATTATGTATGTGTGTGTGTGTGTAAAGTAGATCTGTTTAAAAATAAAAAGCCCTTTAAAGAGGCATTGAAGCCTAGAAACTATCAGCATTGAAAGCAAAGATATGACCTTGCTGCCATTTTCTTATATGGCATAAGATAGATGTTACAATTTGAATTGAGCTTATTTCATTTCAGGACAAAGAAATCATTTTCCAGTTATGATGACTGGAGGAAAACAATGGATAAAGATGCAATTCATCTTGAAAAATAAAATACAAATAAGAACTACTATTTGAGGTAGAGATTTCACTAGTTTTGGTTAATTTTCCATCATAAAAGAAGATAGAAGTTTACTAAATTTTAAGATAAAGAAGAAATTCACCTCCTTCAAAAGTCATACTCAATTATTTGAAAAATAATTTTATTATATATCCATCTTTGTCACTTGTTTTACTCAATTTAGTCTTCTTAGAAATATGTACTAAAAACAAAAAGCCAACAACAAGCTTGATTGGTCAAAAGATGGAAATGGTAAAGGCAACCCGTTTTCAAATTCTATCCCATTCTTCCTAAATTGAATTTCTCTATTTTTTTCTATCCCTCTGTGGAAAGCCAACTTCTAAGGTGGCCCACAATGATCCATGCCTTATTGCATTCACCCCTTTGTGTATTTATAGCTCCTTTTGAGTGAGAGATCAACTTAACGACTTTGTTCTAACCCATATAATTCAGCAAAGATGATGGAATGTCACTTGTGTCATTAGGTTACAATGGGTTGTGACTTCTGCCTTGCTAGCTGACTCTCGTTATTATCTTCTTAGCTTGGATAAAGCAAAGTGACATGTCAGGAGGTTCCATGTAGTGAGCAACAGAGGGTAGATTCTGGCCAACAAACAGTAAAGAACTGAGGCTCTCAGTCCAACAACCCGTAAGAAACTTAATGCTGCCAACATACAGAAACTGAGATAATAAATGTGTGTGGTTTTAAGCAATTAGATTTGTGATAATTTGTTGTAAAGCAATAGATAAATAATATACCCTTTTGACAGTCACTATCAGCAAAATATACTTTTCTAAGACATTCCATTTATTGGCAAACTATTTTGAATAGTCTTTGTGATCATCAGTAACAGGTTTACGGGTTGTGATTAGACACTGAAAATAATAGTAGATCTTTCACCTGATCATTAAGATTTTAGGCACACTTTTTATTTAATGCAAAAATATCTAATACCATTTACTTATTTTGAATTGTCCAACATTCACATTAGATTTACAAAGTAGCTAATTGGGTACAAATATATATACAATTGTATGTTCACCTTTAACTTTTGCTGAAACACTATCCTAAGACCAAAGGGCACAGCCTGCAATCAGAGAGAAAGTGATTCCCTGATTGAAAAGGCAGGAGTCGTGACCTTCTTGAGAACTGTAAAGCTTACTCTTCTGAATGTGCGTATAGCTGTGTGATGTACACTTGAAACAGCTTTTTTTTTTTTAATTGTACTTTAAATGAAGTTTTAACAGAGCAGATTAGTTTCTCATTAAACAATAAACACACATATGGTATTGTGACATTGGTTCCCAACCCCACGACATGTCAACACTCCACTTCTTGACCTTGGGTTCCCCATTACTAGCTTTCCTGTCCTCTCCTGCCTTCTTGTCTTTGCCCCTGGCTGGTGTTCCCATTTAGTCTCATTTTGTTTTATGGGCGTATCTAATCTTTGGCTGAAGGGTGAACCTCAGGAGAGATGTAAGTAATGAGTTAAAAGGGTGTCCAGGAGCCATACTCTCAGGGTTTCTCCAGTCTCTGTCATACGAGTAAGTCTGGTCTCTTTTTGTGATTGAGAATTTTGTTCCACATTTTTCTCCAGTCTGTCTGGTACCCTCCATTGTGATCCCTGTCAGAGCAGTCTATGGTGGTAGCTGGGCACTATCTAGTTGTGCTGGACTCAGTCTGGTAGAGGCTGAGGTACTTGTGGTTCATTAGAACTTTGGACTAATCTTTCCCTTGTGTCTTTGGTTTTCTTCATTCTCCCTTGTTCCAGACAGGATAGGGCCAGTGGAGTATCTTACATGGCCACACACAAGCTTTTAAGACTGCAGACTTTACTCACCAAAGTCAGATGTAGAGCATTTTCTTTATAAACTATGTTATGCCAATTGAGCTAGATGTCTCCTGAGACCATGGTCGCCACAGACCTCAGCCCAGTAATTTGGTCCCTCAGGACTTTGGATGTGTCTATGAAGCTTCTCTGACCTTGCCTTGGTCAAGCTTTGCTGACTTCCCCAGTATTGTGTACCGTCTTACCCTTCACTAATGTTACCACTTATCTATTCTCTAGTTAGTGTTTGAAACGGGTCTTAACGACAGCTGTAACTAAAAAAGAGAATTTGAAACAGACTTCTGGTAGTTAAGGGCAAGCTCAATTCGTATATTAAATTTTTATACTTATGGCAATGGCAAGAGAGAGAAAAATAAAATTTCAAAATAAGTAAATACCTGTTATCTGTCTTCTCTTGCAGAGACAATCTAATGAATGGATGTCGGGTTCTAATCACTCCTTTTCCTATCTGAAAGACATAGTGATTGAGTTTACAGCAATTTACTCAAAGTTAGAACTTAGGAAATACTTCTTTTAATGCATTAGGGTGCATAACAAATACCCTTCAAAACTGTTTATTTGTATTCATATACTACATACACATTATATGCCAGAATCTAAGTGTATTGTCTCCTATTTTGCTTGAATTTATATAATGA
This sequence comes from Dugong dugon, assembly GCA_030035585.1. Lineage (NCBI taxonomy): Eukaryota > Metazoa > Chordata > Mammalia > Sirenia > Dugongidae > Dugong > Dugong dugon. The sequence goes on along the minus strand of CM057460.1, from coordinate 32,560,591 downwards.
AGCAATCTTAAAAAGTAACTTAGAGAAAATGACAGAAAAGAATACACATACATGCTTAAATTTATTCATTTATAAACATAAGTATTACATAATCTAGCAATATATGCTCTACATAATAAATTAACATTATATTAGAAAAAGGAAAGTCATCTATAATACAGAAAAAAAAATTATCTCCAGGTATTTTCATTGTTTCTTTTCAACTGGGCAGTTAATGATAGGTTCAGTTCATGGCAGAAACAAAAACCTTAGACAATCATTGATTATTCAAATTTTAGTAAGGAAAGAATAAATCCTTTGCTTACAATTTTAAGTAAGTGTCATAAAAATAACTAAGAAACTCAATCACAAATGAGATAAAACACACTTCCCTCAGGAAATCAGAATTTACAGCTCTTTCTGTCTTGAATACTGGAGTTGCAAGTAGTTCTTTGAGTTATCATCAGAAACTTATATAATATAAAATGTCTAAAGTTAACAAAAAATTTTTGCAAATTTCAGTGTAAGTTTCAATGTGTCTCAATTAAAATGTCTTTGCTAAAAATGTATTGTATGTTTGTTACAAATTATGTCAGTTTATTTACATTAAATTTTATATACCTATGCATTTTGACCAAAATGGCTGTCAAAAGAAACTCTAAAACTTGCTCTTCAATGTAGAGAACATAAAGCAATTAAAGTGAATGGAAGAAATGATGAAGTAAAAGCTGAACAGAAGATTTCAAAGGGCTGCTAATAAGACAAAGTAAAGTATTATAATGTAATGTGCAAAGACCTGGAGTTAGAAGACTAAAAAGGGAGTACAGACTCAGCATTTCTCAAGCGAAAGAACTGAAGAACAAATTCAAGCCTTAAGTTGCAATATTGAAGTATTCTATGGGCAAAATATTGAATGATACAGGAACTATCAAAAGAAGATGAAAGAAATACACAGAGTCACTGTACCAAAAAGAATTGGTCAAATTTCAACCATTTCAGGAGGTAGTATATGACCAAGAACCGATGGTATTAAAGAAAGAAGTCCAAGTTGCACTCAAAGCATTAGTGAAAAATAAGGCTCCAGGAATTGATGGACTACAAACTGAGATGTTTCAACAAACAGATGCATCCCTGGAAGTGCTCGCTCTTCTATACCAAGAAATTTGGAAGACAGATACATGGCCAATCAGCTGGAAGACATCTATATTTATGTCCATTCCAAAGAAAGGTGATCCAAAAGAATGCAGAAATTATTGAACAATATATCAATATCACAGGCAAGTAAAATTTGACTGAAGATAATTGAAAAACAGTTGCAGCAATACAGAAAAAGGGAACTGCCAGAAATTCAAGCCAGATTCAGAAGAGGATGTGGAAGGAAGGATATCATTACTGTTGTCAGATGAATCTTGGCTGAAAGCAAAGAATACTAGAAAGATGTGCACCTGTGTTTTATTGACTATATAAAAGCATTTGACTGTGTGGATCATAATAAATTATGGATAACATTTCAAAGAATTGGAATTCCAGTATATGTAACTGTGCATATGAGGAACCTGTGCATAAACCGAGAGGTAGTTGTTCAAACAGAACAAGGGGGTATTGCATAGTCTAAAATCAGGAAAGGTGTGTGTCAGGGTTGTATCTCTTCACCATATTTATTTAATCTGTATGCTGAGCGAATAATCAGAGAAGCTGGACTGTATGAAGAAGAACAGGGCATTAGGAATGTGGGAAAACTGATTGACAACTTGTGATATGCAGATGACACAACTTTGCCTGCAAAAAGCTAAGGGGACTTGAAGCACTTATAAAAATTAAAGACTGCAGTCTTCTGTATGGATTACAACTCAACATAAAGAAAACAAACATCCTCACAACTGAACCAATAAGCAACATCGTGATAAACGGAGAAAATATTGAAGTTGTCGAGGATTTCATTTTACTCCGATCCACAATCAATGCCCATAGAAGCAGCAGTCAAGAAATCAAAGGATGCATTGCATTGGAAAAATCTGCTGCAAAAGCCCTCTTCAGAGTGTTAAAAAGCAAAGATGTCACTTTGAGGACTACAGCGTGCCTGATCCAAGCCATGGTTTTATCAATCACCTCACATGCATGCAAAAGCTGGACAATGAAAAAGATCCAAGAAGAATTAATGCCTTTGAATCATGGTGTTGATGAAAAATATTGACTATATCATGGACTGCCAGCAGAAGGAATAGATCTGTCTTGGAAGAAATACAGCCATAATGTTTCTTAGAAGCAAGAATGGTGAGACTTTGTCTCATTTATGTTGGTCGTGTTATCAGGAGGGACCAGTGCTTGGAGAAAGACATCAAGCTTGGTAAAGAAGAGGGTCGGTGAAAAAGAGGAAGATTCGCAAGGAAATGGATTGACTCAGTGGCTGCAACAATTAGCTCAAGCATAACTACAATTGAGAGGATGACACAGGACTGGGCAATGTTTCATTCTGTTGCACATAGAGTCGCTATAGGTCGGAACAGACTCATTGATACCTAACAACCTGCAAATGGAGAAGGAGCCCTAGTGGCACAGTTGTTAAGTGCTAGGCTGCTAACCAAAAGATCAGCATTTCAAACACACCCACTGCTCCATGAGAGAAAGATGTGGCAGTCTGCTTCCAAAAAGATTATAGCCTTAGGACCCCTATGGGGCTGTTTTATTCGGTCCTATAGGGTCGCTGTTAGTCAGAATCGACTCGACGGCAATGGGTAATGGATATCCTTCTGGAAATTCATTCAGTAATCCTAAGGATATAAGATGATGACTTAGATGCATTTTCTTAATATCAGTTCAAGATTTTTAGCTGTAAATGTAGGTTACTAAAAAACAGTGAATAGCGTTTTGGTTCAGTGACACTTTGTAAATACTGTGCAGAATATCATTATGACAAAGACAGAAATGAACAAAGAACAACTTGCTCTAGAGGAATTAATATCAAGATAGTAAGGTTTAATTAGTATTTTTAGATACATTTAATAGTATTAAAATTATACAAAAAAACCCCATTCAATAGACAAGCTAAATGGAACAGTCATAGCTAAATAATTATTTAAGAGGTGCTCAAGTATAAAATAAAGATAGAAAGACACAGAAAAGATAAATAATAATAAATCACCCCCATACAACTTCTGCCTCACAGATTCTCCATCAACAAATAACAGAAACAATAAAATATGACATTTTTCCAAATGCGAAGATTCAATTCATCAGATTTAAAAAAAAAGGATGTTTCCAAAATTAAAGAACACCCCAATAAATTTTAAAAGTTACATACCTATTCCTCATTAGCAGTGGAAGTTATTAGAAAACTGTTGGAAGGGCTTCAATATTGAAAGGAAAATGATCTTGTAATTGAAGATGATCAGTAAATGTTTAAAATAAGCATGAAAGCTTAAAGATTATATAAATATAAGGAAAGGTCTTGAAATAAAGATAACTTTCTACTTGGCAATGATATATTCCAAAATAAAATGTCCCAAAATAACATTAATTTAATCGGATAAGGCAGATAATTAATCTACTTTTCATTGAATGAACATTTTTCATAACTATATTTCTTAATATAAAAAATGAAGGTTGCATCTATGAAATCCACTAAGGAGTGGTAGAAAAGAGCATATCAGAGAATTACTATGGATCTGTTGAATTTCATCTCAATAGAGCAATAAGTTACTTAAGGAACTGGAAGCAAGAGTGTGGTACCGTTGGAGCATACCAGTTTAAGTTAAAAATTTAGGAACAATGAGACTGGGTAAGTAAATGTCATGTATTGAATTATGTCCCCCCAAAAATGTGTGTGTCAATTTGTTTGGGTCATGATTCCCATTAATGTATGATTGTGTACCATTTTGTAATCTGATGTGATTTCCTTATATGTTGTAAACTCTATCACTATGATGGGTTATACTGTTGAGGTCTACAAGATTGGATAGTGTCTTAAGCCAATCTCTTTTGAGATATAAAAGAGAGAAGTGAGCAGAGGCACATGGGGACCTCATACCACCAAAAAAGCACTGCCGGGAGCAGAGCATGTCCTTTGGACCTGAGGTTCCTGCATAGACAACTCCCAGACCAAAGAAAGATTGATGACATAGACCTTCCTCCAGAGCCAACAGAGAAAGTATTCCCTTGGAACTGACACCCTGAATTTGGACTTGTAGCCTATTGGACTGTGAAAGAATAAACTTCTCTTTGTTAAATCCATCCACTGGTGGTATTTCTGTTATAGCAGCACTAAATGACTAAGACCAGTAAACTATGTCTGCTCAGGGATTTTTGAGAAATCATGAGGAAATTTAATTTGTCCAGAGTTTACAATGTGCCAGTAATCTTGAGAGAATAAACATTGCTCATCTTTCTCTACATTCTTTTATTTTTAGAGTTTATTCACGGTTATGTTTTTAATATTGTGTATTTTCTGATGACATTATAATCTGTCTCCAACTTTGATGTCTTCCGTGGCATCCATATGCTGATGTAATTATCTATTGTATATCCCTTAGTTTCCTCAAACTCCTCATATCCAAGACTAAATTTATCATGTTACTCTGTCAATCCCCCCACAAACATGTTTCTGTTGCATTTTCAACATCTATTGACATTACTATCTTCTGCATTGTTCTTCAAATTAGGTATGGAATTCATCCAGTTTTTGGTCGAAGTAATCCTAAAACATTTGATGATGTTTGATTATATTATAATGGGTATCAATTATTTGTTTTAATGTTCAAGCTTTTTTGTTTATTATATCTCTACATTACATATTGAGTATATGTCACTCAGTGTATATAACAACTGAATTTAGAGAACATCTCAAGAAGAGATTTGATGCATTAACACGCACTAATGACCAAAGATAAGAAGAGTTGTGGGATGACATCAAGGATATCATAGATGAGAAAGCAAAAGATTATTAAAAAGACAAGAAGGAAAGAAAAGACCAAAATCGGTGTTACAAGAGACTAAAACTTGCTCTTGAAAGCAGAGTATCTAAAACGAATGGGAAAAAATGCAGAAGACCCCTATAAAGTGTTAAAAAACAAAGATGTCACTTTGAGGACTAAGGTACTCATGACCCAAACCGTAGTATTTTCAATTGACTCATATGCATTTGAAACTTGGACAATGAATAAGCAAGACTAAAGAATAATTGATGCTTTTGAATTACGGTGTTTGCAAAGACTATTGAAATACAATGGACTGACAGAAGAATGAACAAATCTGTCTTGGAAGAAGTACGATCCCAATACTCCTTAGAAGTAAGGTTGGGAAGACTTTGTCTCATTTACTTTGCACATGTTATCAAGAGGGAACAGTCCTTGAAGAAGGACATCATGCTTGGTAAATAGAGGGTCAGTGAAAGACAGGAAGACCCTCAATGAGATAGATTGACATGGTAGCTGCAGCAATGGGCTCAATCACAGCAATGATTGTGAGGATGGCACAGGACTGGACAGTGTTTTGTTCTGTTGTACATAGGGTTGCTATGAGTAGGATCTGACTCAACAGCACCTAACAACAATAACACGGGCAAAAGATGAAGGAGGCAGGCAACATCAAAAGAAAATATAAGAAATACACAGAATCACTGTACCAAAAACAACTGGTTCATGTTCAAGAACCCATGGTACAGAAGGAAGACGTCCAAGCTGCCAGAAGTCATCGGAGAAAAACAAGACCCCAGGAATTGATGCAACACCGACTGAGATACTGCAACAAAGGGATGTAACACTGGAAGTGCTCATTCATCTATGCCAAGAGATTTGGAAGACAGCTGCCTGGTCAACAGACTGGACAGATCCATACTGGTGCCCATTTCAAAGAAACATAATTCAATAGAATGTGGAAATTCCCAAACAATATCATTAATCTCACATGCAAAAAATTTTGCTGAAGATAATTCAAAAACAATTGTAGCAGTACATCGAGATGGAACAGCCAAAAATTGAAGCCTGATTCAGAAAAGCACATGGAACAAGGGATATCACTGCTAACGTCAGACAGATCTTGAATGAAAGCAGAGAATACCATAAAGATGTTCACTGGTGTTTTATTGATTATGCAAAGGCATTCATCTGTTTAAATCATAACAAATTATGGGCAACATTGCAAAGAATGGGAGTTTCAGAACACTTAACTGTTCTCATGAGAAAAAGATACATACACGAGAAGGCAATCATTCAAACAGAACAAAGGGATACTGTGTGGTTTAAAATCGGAAAAAGTATGTGTCAGGGTTGTATCCTTTCACCATATTTATTTAATGTGTATGCTAAACAAACACTCTGAGAAGCTCGACCATATGAAGAAAAATGAAGCACAGAACTGGAGGAAGACTCATTAACAACCTGTGATATGCAGATTACATAACTTTGCTTGCTGAAAGTGAAGAGACTTTGAATCACTTACTGAGGAAAATTGAAATCTATAGGCTGCAGTATGGATTTCACTTCAATATAAAGAAAACAAAAATCTTCACAACTTGACCAATGAGCAATATCCTGATAAACAGAGAAAATTTTGAAGTTGTCAAGGATTTCATTTTACTTACATCCACAATCAACTCTCATAGAAACATTGGTCAAGAAATGAAAAGACATATAGCACTGTGAAAACAGGCTGCAAAGAAACTCTTAAAAAGCAAAGATGTCACTTTAGGGACTGAAATGCACCTGACCCAAGAGATGGTATTTTCAGTTGCTTCATATGCATACAAAAACTGGATAATGAATATGAAAGACTGAAGAGGAATCGATGCATTTGAATCATGGTGTTTGCGGAAAATATTGAATATACCATGGACTGCCAGAAGAACGAATGAATCTGTCTTGGAAGAAGAACAGCCAGAATGCTCCTTAGAAGAGAGGACTGTGAGATTTTTACTTTACTTACTTTTGTCATGTTATCAGGAGGGACCAATCTCTGGAGAAGGACATCTTGCTTAGTAAAGTAGAGGGTCAGTAAAAAGAGGAAGACCTTTAAGGAGAGGAACTGGCACAGTGGCTGCAACAATGGGCTCAATATAGCAATGATTGAGGGTATGGCGAAGGACCAGGCTGTATTTTGTTCTTTTTTACAAGGTGTTGCTGTGAGTCAGAACCGATCCAACAGTAAGTAACAACATTATATACAGTATACCGGCTATATTTACATATTAATTCCAATTGTTATCTGTAAATTCTTCAGGCATTTAGAAATGTCCATCTTGAAAAATAATGCAGTTATACATTATTATCATTCCAAACAGGATTTTTTTTTTATGTTTTCTTGTTTTATTGAATAGCATATGTCTTCAAGTAAAATATGAAAGAGCAGTGATGAAGTGATAATCAAGAACATCTTTGTTTCACTCCTAATTTCAGAAAAAGGAATATCAATATCAGTATTTTACTAATAAACATTATTTTTGCGAGTATATATATATGTGTGTGTATTTTTTTCAGAAAGTCCTCTTTTTTTCCTAATTTGTTAACAGTTTTATTATCAATGGATTTTGAATTTGATTACATTTTATAACGTTTATTAACTAAGATATTCATTTTCTCTTTATTCTATTTTTGATAAATTCCACTAATTAATCTTTGAATAGTAAACCAAACTTTTTTAAAAAGTATTACTCTTGAAATTTTTATGACGTTTTATTAATTTGATAATGCTTTGTGTATAAATTTTGCAAGTATGTTCATGTGTAAGAATAGTCTGTAAATTTTCTTTCTTAAAATTCTTTGTCATGTGTGATAGCAATTTTTTGTTAACTTGATGAGATATAGTGTCCAGTAGTTTGTTCAAACACTAGTGTAGATGTTTCTCTAATGGTATTTTGTAGATGTGTTTAACATTTATAATCAACTGAATTGAGGAAAGGAGTTTATCCTCATACAATCAATTTTAGGCCTTAGAAGTAAAAACTGAGATTTCCCAAAGAAGAAATTCTGGCTCAAGACTGAAATATAGAACTATTGCCTGAGTTTTCAGCCTATCAACTTTCCCTACACATTTCAGACTTGTCAGCCAATCATGTGAGCCAGTTCCTCAAAATAAACCGCTATTATCTATCAATCAATCTAGCTGTGGATCTATCTATCTGTCTGTCTGTCTATCTACCTATCTAATCTACCATTTATCTACCTTTTCATCTGAATCTTTTTCTCTAGAGAACCCTGACTGATACATAGTTTTCTGGTATGGAGATTATAGCGGATATATTGAAAATGTTCTCTCTCGTTTTTTAAATCTTATTAAATATTTTTATTGTTTTTAAAATATGCTTGTTTTTTAAATATTTTTTCTTGCTTTACACACATACACATACCTACAGATATATAACTGATTGTGATAAATTTCTTTAATAGATATAAGGTTATTTTATTTTTTGTATTCTATTTTTAATCTAAACTGTTCAATTTCTTGTCAAAAATTATTCATGATCTCTTCTTCATTTATTTTAATGCCTAAAATTTCAATTGTGACATTTCTAATTTTATAGCTGATATAGTTTATCTGTGGTTTCTCTCAAATATCCTTTAATAAATACTATCATCTGTTTTTAAAGTTATATTCTTATTGTAAAAAAAATTCTGGCTATTTTATGTTAGATTATATTTCATTAATTTATGCTGTTATCTTTGGAAGTTAACAGCATAAATTATATTCTTCCATAATTGGATTTAATTTGTTCACATCTTTCTAAATTGTTCAGATAAATACTCAGCTTTCTGAATTTTACAATTTTCACATATTTAAATTTAACTCCATTAAATTCCATCTAAACTTGGTTTTCTCAGGATCCCACAAGTTTTTACATGTTAACTTATTTTCTAGTATGTGGCATGGAGAAAATATATGGTCAAATGATTCAATTTATTGAGGTATAAAACAGCAGAAAAATAGTATTAAGTGCATTATGGAAATACCAGTTTGAATTTGAGGTATCCATGGTGCAGTGGTTAAGAACATGACTGCTAACCAAAAGATCGGCAATTTGAATCCACCAGCTGCTACTTGGAAACCCTATGGAGCAGTTCTACTCTGTCCTATAGGGTTGTTATGAGTCAGAATCAACTCGACAGCAATGGGTTTGGTTTTTGGTTTGGTACACTCAAGGGAAACTATTGATAGAGCTCTTTATCATTTATGTTTATCTTATTACAGTTGTGTGGAATAAACATAAAAATTTTTTAAAAAATCTATATGTTTGGAAATTAAGAATGGTATATCTCAATAACCCATAGATCAGATAAATGATAATTAAAATGTAAAAACTTGAAAGACCACTGACTTCTTTATTACAAATGCTTTTTTTCAACAACATACATGGCAACTATACACATGGACCTCACTGAATGGAAAACACAGAAATCAAATAGACTATATCTCTGTAAAGAGACAATCGAAAAGCTCAGTACCATCAGTCAGAAAAAGGCCAGGGGCTGACTGCAGAACAGACCATCAATTGCTCATATGCAAGTTTAAGCTGAATTAGAAGAAAATTATACCAAGTACACTAGAGCGAAACACGACCTTGAGTGTATCCCACCTAAATTTGGAGACCATCTCAAGAATAGATTTGACACATTGAACACTAATGATGAAGACCAGACAAATTGTGGGATTACATCAAGGACATCATACATGAAGAAAGAAAAAAGTGATTAAAAAGACAAGAAAGAAGGAAAACACCAAAATGGATATCAGAAGAGACCCTGAAAATTGTTCTTGAACATAAAAGTGAATGGATGAAATGATGAAACAAAAGAGGTGAATAAAAAATTTCAAGGGGAAGCTAAAAAAGACAAAGTAAAGTATTATAGTGAAGTGTCCAAAGACCTGGAGTTAGAAAACCAAAAGGGAAGAACAAGTTCAGCATTTTTCCAACTGGAAAAACTGAAGAAAAAATTCAAACCTCAAATTGCGATTTTAAAGGTTTCTATGGGCAAAATATTGAGTCACGGAGGAAGCATCAAAAGAAGATGGAAGGGAGGAGTTCTGGCAAAATGGCGCTCTAGGAAGAAGCACCACACCGTCCCTCCACAGCAAAGATCCAAAAAACTAAGCCGAACAGAGAATACAACAATTCTGAAACCCTAAAACATCAAATTAAGAGATAAAGAACTCAGCCAAGCAGCAAATGGAGTGAGAAAACTGACAGAGAACGGAGAGCGAGGAGAGATTCATTCAGAGGTCCCCTACCAGCTAACGCAGTGCAGATCCACCATATTGGACTCCTATTGGAGACCAGCAAACGCGGGTACGAGAAAGCAGCCTCACCGAGGATCCAGCTGGAGACAAAACAACCAATAATTTGCAGTGTGTGCTTTTCCATCCCCCACCCCTCTTTGCCCAAGCTCGGCCTCCTCTGCTTCCCGTGGCCATGGTCTCTTGACCAGGAAGCACCGGCTGCTTGAATTCCACACATCCAAGCGGGCGCCTCTCTGAGTGCCATTTGTTGGCTGCTGGTGTTGCTTTTCTCCACTTCTTTTGATTTCTTCCTTGCCTCACACCATCTCCCCCTCCTTTTTCTCGACTGCCTTGCTCCGTGCACCATCTTTGTTTCTTTCTGAGGGGCTGCAGAGCGCTGGCAATCTGTGATATACGCTTTCCCACTCTTTACTCTTCTTCACCCATACTTAGCCCCCTCCGCTACCCGCGGACACAGTCTCTTGTCTAGAAACACCATCCCGCATTAGCTGGCTCTCTGAGTGCCATTTGTTGGCTGCTAGTGTTGCTTTTTCTTTTCTGCTTCTTTTGATTTCTCACTTGTCTCTCGCCACCTCCCCCTCCTCTGACTCAAGTACCTGGCTCTGTGCGCCACCTTTGCTTCTTCCTGAGGGGCTGCAGAGCACTGGAAATTTGTCATATATGCTTTCCCACTCTCTAGCCTTCATCACCCACACTCGGCCTCCTCTGCTTCCTGCTCACACAGTCTCTTGTCTAGAAACACCATCCCACATTGGCTGGCTCTCTGAGTGCCATTTGTTGGCTGCTGGTATTGCTTTTTTTTTTTTTTTTTTTTTGCTTCATTTGATCTCTTGCTAGCCTCTCGATGCCTGCCCCTCCTTTGGCTCGAGTGCCTGGCTCCGTGAGCTATCTTTGCTTCTTCCTGAGGGGCTGCAGAGCTCCATTCGAGTGTGGAGCTGCTTTCCGGTCTGGGCTAATGCACCAGTGGGATCCCGGGGCTTTTGTTCATTTGTTCATTTTGAATTGTTTGTTTTCTTTTCCTTTTCTTGACTTGAGAGCCCTTTCTGGCCAGGAGGAGCTGTGTGGCAAGGAACTCCCCTTCAGCTTCCACAGATGTGCAGAGGGATCCCTGAGAGAATTTCTTTTCTAATTTTTTTTCTTTTCTGTTTTTTGCGGACATTTCTTGTTCTTTTTTTTTTTTTTTTTTAATTTGTTTTTTTTCTTTTCCTTCTTTTTCCCTTTTTGTCTTTATTCATTACTAAGTTTCTCATCCCTCTATATCTTGCTTCTATTTCTGATCCCTGAATACCACGTGTTGTATATCTCTATGCCTTCTAGCCAGGCTGTATTGCAACACCTGAGAGCGACTTCCCCAGACCTCATAGCTGCACTGGTGGGATCCCGGGGAACTTTGCGATTCTTTAACCCTTCTGACTTTTATTTATTCATTCTTTTCTTTTCTTCCTCTTCCCCTTTCTGTTTCTCTCCATTTCATAGTCTCTCATCTCTCCATTCCAATGACAAGCTCCCCTAGCATTCTTTTTTGTTTGTTTGTATGGTTTTGGCTCCTGTTCTTCTCTCCACTCTCCCATATCCATCTTAGCTCCACACATAACAATCTCCCTGCTGCATCCTGCCTACCTGCACCATGCACTTGGCATCACACCACCAAGCAGCATGGGCACGGCCTACTGGAACCTGCCCTGCACTGATTAACAATCCACTCTGGTTGCTGTAGTAAGTGCCACAAACAACCCATCCCAGTAACTCCTCTTCAGCTAGACCTGACCTGCTGTAACATATCTGAGTGACTGACCCTGCCAGTTGGAGGAGGAGGTGAAAAGTATTGAGCACACAGACGAGCAAACAACAAAGAACACACAGTCCACCTGCTCAAAGTCAATTTTTTTTTTTAAAGGGATGAAACAAACAAATCTATGATCAATAAAAGAGAAAAATAACTACTGAATGCCCCCAGAACAGCAGACAATATCAAAACATTTACAAAAACAGGACAGGATGGTTCCAATAGGCATCCAAAATAAAACACCAGATGACTCTCTTGTGGAAGAAAATGCACTAGAGCTACCTTATAGGGAATTCAAATCTCTAATACTCAGAATTCTCCAAGAACTGCGGCAAAAAGCTGACAAACATGAGGAAAAAATAGACAAATTCATGGAAAACACAGACAAAAAATTGGAAGAATTCAGGAAGATGATGCAGGAACAAAATGCCAAAATAAATTCACAACTAGAAATTATACAAAGACAACAATTAGAAATCCAAAAGATAAACCACAAGCTTTCAGAAATGGATGATGTCATAGAAGGGCTGAGAAGCAGATTTGAAATGGTGGAAGACAGGATAAGTGGAATTGAAGACAAACACTTGGATACAACTCTGTTTCAGGAAAACTCAGAAAAAAAAAAACAAAGAAAAATGAAGAGACCCTGAGAGTTATGTGGGACACAATTAAAAGCAAAAATTTACGAGTGATTGGCATTCCAGAACAGGGGGAGAAAACAGAAAACACAGAGAGGATAATTGAGGAACTGCTGACAGAAAACTTCCCCAATATCATAAAAGATGAAAAGCTGGCCATCCAAGAAGCTTAACGAACCCCATATAGAAGACACCCCAAAAGAAAATCACCAAGGCATATCATATTCACACTTGCCAAAACCGAAGACAAAGAATCCTGAGACCAGCTCATGAAAAACAAGAAGTCACATACAGAGGAGAAACAATAAGACTAAGCTCAGATTATTTGGCAGAAACCATGCAGGCAAGAAGGCAATGGGATGACATATATAAAATCTTGAAAGAAAAAAATTGTCAGCCAAGAATAATATATCCTACAAAACTCTCGTTCAGATTTGATGGTGAAATTAGGTCATTTCCAGATAAACATAAATGAAGGGAATCTGTAAAAGTCAAACCAAACTTACAAGAATTATTAAAGGGAGTTCTTCAATCTGAGGACAAACAGCTTCATCTCACAGGCACAACCTAGGACGCAGGATCGTACGAGCTAGATACCAATCTAGGAAATGAACTCTCGAGGACTATCCAAAACCAAAAGAAATACAACAGGGAATCAGAGCAGTTAATCAATAAATGACAAAAACATCAAAACAATAAAAGAGGGAACAAACGGCATAGGTATAGAGCCTTCTAATGAAAAGGAAGGCAAAGCGATACCAAGTAATGTTAGACTGCTTCAAACTTGGAAAGATAAGGGTAAAATTCATGGTAACAAAAAAGAAAGTTAACAAACCAACTCATAAAAATAAAGACGAAAAACATAAAGTCTCAGCAAAAACAAAACCTACAAAAACAAAAGAAATGAAAAATAAATCCACAAACAAAAGTAACTCAGCACAAGAGAGAAAGAAGAACAAAGAAAACATCAGCACGACCAAAAAAAGCACTACAAAATGACAGCAACAAACTCACATCAATCAATAATTACACTGAATGTAACTGGAATCAATGCACCCATAAAGAGACAGAGAGTGACAGAATGGATAAGAAAACAGGATCCATCAATATACTGTCTACAAGAGACACACCTTAGAAACAAAGATGTGAATTTATGAAAAGTCAAAAGTTGGAAAAAAATATATCAAGCTAACAACTACCAAAAAAGAGCAGGAGTGGCAATTCTAATCTCAGATAAAATAGACTTTAAAACAAAATCTACCGTAAAAGACAAAGAAGGACACTATATAATGATTAAGGGGATGATCCATCATGAAGATATAAGCATAATAAACATCTATGTTCCCAAAGACAGGGCTCCAAAATATGTAAAACAAACTCTAACAACACTGAAAAGAGAAATTGATAGTTCCACAATAATAGTAGGAGACTTCAACACACCACTCTCAGTAAAGGACAGAACAACTAAGAAGAAACTCAGCAAAAATACAGACTGCCTAAAGGGAACAATCAGCCAACTGGACCTCATAGACATATATAGAACACTCCATCCAACCACTGCAAACTACATGTTCTTTTCCAATGCACATGGGACGTTCTCCAGAATAGACCACATCTTAGGCCACAGAGCAATCCTCAACAAGATCCAAAACGTTGAGATAATTCCAAGTATCTTCTATGACCAAAATGCCATCAAGGTTGAAATTAACAATAGAAAGATTAAAGAAAAAAAAAATCAACTACTTGGAAACTGGATAATACCCTGCTTACACATCACTGGGTAATAGAAGATCAGAGCTGGATTCAAAAAATTCCTGGAATCAAATGGTAATGAAAACACATCATACAAAACCTTTGGGACACAGCAAAGGCAGTCCTCAGAGGACAATTTATAGCAATAGATGCACATATCAAAAAAGAAGAAAGGGTCAAAATCAAAACATTAACTACAGAACTCAAACTAATAGAAAGAGAACAGCAAAAGAAAGCCCACAACCACCGGAAGAAAGGAAATAGTAAAGATCAGAGCAGAAATAAATGAAATAGAGAAGAGAAAACAATAGAAAGAATTAACAAAACCAGAAGTTGGTTCTTTGAAAGAATCAACAAAATCGACAAACCACTGGCCAGACTCACAAAAGAAAAGCAGGAAAGGACATAAATAACCCAAATAAGAAATGAAATGGGGGACATTAAAACAGATACAACTGAAATAAAAAGGATCATAACAGAATATTATGAAAAACTATATTCCAACATATTTGAAAACGTAGAGGAAACAGATAAATTTCTAGAAACACATGGCCTAACAAAACTACAACAAAGTGATGTTGAAAATCTGAACAGACCCATAACAAGAGAAGAGATTGTAAAGGTAATCAAAAAACTCCCAACCAGAAAAAGCCCTGTCCCAGATGGCTTCACTGGAGAATTCTACAAAACATTTACAGAAGAGCTTGTACCAGTTCTACTCAAGCTATTTCAGAGCACAGAAGAGGAAGCAACACTTTCAAATTCATTCTATGAAGCCACCATAACGCTGGTACCAAAACCAGGCAAAGACATCACAAAAAAGGAAAATTACAGACCAATATATCTCATAAATATAGATGCGAAAATTCTCAACAAAATTCTAGCCAATAGACTTCAGAATCATATCAAAAAAATAATACACCACGACCAAGTAGGATTCATACCAGATATGCAAGGATGGTTCAACATCAGAAAATCAATCAATGTAATCCACCACATAAATAAAAGGAAAGAAAAGAATCACATGATCATCTCAATTGACACAGAAAAGGCATTTGACAAAGTCCAACACCCATTCCTGATAAAAACTCTCAATAAAATAGGTATAGAAGGGAAATTTCTCAACATAATAAAGGGCATCTATGCAAAACCAATGGCCAACATCATTGTTAATGGAGAGAGGCTGAAAACATTCCCCTTGAAAACAGGAACAAGACAAGGATGCCCTTTATCACCACTCCCATTTAACATTGTACTGGAAGTTCTAGCTAGAGCAATAAGGCAAGAAAAAGAAATAAAGGGCATCCAAATTAGTAATGAAGAAGTTAAACTGTCCCTGTTTGCAGATGATATGATACTATACATAGAAAACCCTAAAGACTCCACGAGAAATCTCCTGGAACTAATAGAAAGATTCAGCAGAGTAGCAAGATACAAGATAAACATTCAAAAATCAGTTGGATTCCTATACACCAGTAAGGAGAACAATGAAACATAAATCAGGAAAACAATACCATTTTCAATAGCCCCTAAAAAGATAAAATTCTTAGGAATAAATCTGACCAGGGATGTAAAAGACCTATACAAAGAAAACTACAAAACACTACTGCATGAAACCCAAAGGGATCTACATAAATGGAAGAACATACCATGCTCATGGATAGGCAGACTCAACATGGTGAAAATGACAATTCTACCCAAAGCAATTTACAAATACAATGCAATCCCGATCCAAATACCAACAACTTTCTTCAAAGAGATGGAAAAACTAATCATTCACTTTATATGGAAAGGGAAGAAGCCCCGAATAAGTAAAGCACTACTGAAGAAGAAGAAATTTGGAGGACACACACTACCTGACTTCAGAACCTACTATACAGCTACAGTAGTCAAAACAGCCTGCTACTGGTACAACGACAGATCCATTGACCAATGGAACAGAATTGAGAACCCAGATGTAAATCCATCCACCTACGGTCACCTGATCTTCGACAAGGGCCAAAAGTCCATCAAATGGGGAAAAGACAGTCTTTTTAACAAATGGTGCTGGCAAAACTGGATATCCATCTTCAAAAAAATGAAACAAGACCCATACCTCACACCGTATACAAAAACTACTTCAAAATGGATCAAAGGCCTGAATATAAAGCCTAAAACTATAAAGTGCATAGAAGAAAAAGTAGGACCAACACTTCAGGCCTTAATACATGACATTAACAGGATACAAACCATAACCATCAACGCACAAACCCCAACAGATAAGCTAGATAAGTGGGATCTTCTAAAAATCAAACACCTGTCCTCTTCAAAAGACTTCACCAAAAGAGTAAAAAGAGAACCTACAGACTGAGAATAAATATTTAGACAGTTCAAGTCAGACAAAGGTCTGATCTCCATAATCTACAAGAAAATCCAACACCTCTACAACAAAAAGACAAATAATCCTTTTAAAAAATGGGCAAAGGAAATGAACAGTCACTTCACCAAAGAAGACATTCAAATGGCCAACAGACATATAAGGAAATGCTCGCGATCACTAGCCATTAGAGAAATGCAAATTAAAACCACAATGAGATACCATCTCACCCCGGCATTACTGGCACGAATCAAAAACACTGGAAATAACAAATGTTGGAGGGGCTGCGGGTAGATGGGAACTCTTATGCACTGCTGGTGGGAATGCAAATTGATACAAAATGATATCATTTTGGAAAATGATATGGCACTTCCTCAGAAAGCTAGAAATAGACATACCTTTCGATCCAGCAATCCCACTCCTAGGAATATATCCTAGAGAAATAAGTGTCGTCACTCGAATAGACATATGTACACCTATGTTCATGGCAGCATTGTTCACAATAGCAAAACGATGGAAACAACCTAGATGCCCATCAACAGATGAATGGATAAATAAACTATGGTACATACACACAATGGAGTACTATGCAACGAGAAAGAACAACAACGAATCTGTGAAGCGTCTCATAACATGGATGAAACTGGAGGACATTATGCTGAGTGAAATAAGTCAATCACAAAAGGACAAATATTGTATGAGACCTCTATTCTAAAAACCCATGTAAAAGTTCACACACAAAATGTAACTATCTTTGTTGGTTACCAGGGATGGGAAGGATGGGGGGGAAATACTAAATAGGCAACACATAAGTGGTATCTTGGGTGAAGGGTGAGAAAGTACACAATACAGGGGAAACTAGCACAAGTTGTACAAGGAAAGATCATGGAAGCCCCATAGACACATCCAAACTCTCTGAGGGACTGAATTGCTTGGTGGAGGGCTCTGGGGACCATGGTCTCGGGCAGCATCTAGCTCAATTGGCATGACACAGTTTATAAAGACAATCCTCTACATTCTACCTTGGTGAGTAGTGTCTGGGGTCTTAAAAGCCTGTGAGCGGCCATCTAAGATACTCCACAGGTCTCACCCCTTCGGGAGCAAGGGAGAATGATGAGAACAGGATACAATGACAAGATTAGTCGGAAGGACTAATTGTCCACATTTACCAAGGCCTCCACCGGACTGAGTTCAGTACAGCTAGATGGTGCCCGGCTACCACCAATGACTGCTCTGACCAGGATCACAACAGAGGGTTCTGGACAGAGCTGGAGAAGGATGTAGAGCATAATTCTAACTCACACACACAAAAAAAAGACCAAATTTATTGACCTAAAGGAGACTGGAGAAACCCGAGAGTATGGCCCCCAGACACCCCTCTTAGCTCAGTGGTGAAGCTACGTCTGAGGTTCACTGTTCAGCCTGGGAGTGGACAGCCCCATAAAACCAAATGAGACTACCGAGGTACAGGTGTCCAGTGACAAGGGCCAGAAGGCATAAGGGGACAAGGAAGGTGGCGATAGGGAACCCAAGGTTGAGTAAGGATATTGTTGATGTGTTGTGAGATTGTTAACCATTGTCACAGGGCAACATTTGTAGTAACTGTTAAAAGAGAAAGTATTTTGTTCTGTAAGCCTTCATCTTAAGTGAGAATAACAGCACAATTGGAAGAGCGTAGCAATGCCACTGAACCGTGCATGTATAAATTTTTGAAATGGTGTTATCTTTGGTTACGTGTATTTTCACCAAAAAAAAAAAAAATAATAATAAAGGTTGAGAAGTTAGAGGGTTAATATGTTGTGGGGTTGTTAACCAATGTCATAAAACAACATGTGTACTACTGTTTCATGAGAAACTATTTGTTCTGTAAAGCCTTCACTTGAAGTACAATAAAATTTAAAAAATTTAAAAAAAAAGAAGATGGAAGGAATAGAGAGAGTCACTGTGCCAAAAAGAATTGATCAGTGTTCATCTATTTCAGGAGGTAGCATATGACCAAGAACCAGTAGTATTGTAGGAAGAAGTCCAAGCTGCAGTGAAGACATTGGCGAAAAACAACGTTCCAGGGACAATAAAAATTGAGATGTTTTAAAAAATGGATGCAGCACTAAAGGTGCCCACTTGTGTATGCCAAGAAATTAGGAAGACAGCTACTTTGCCAACCAACTGGAAGATGTCTATATTTACACCCATTCCAAAGAAAGATGATCCAACAGAATGCAAAAATTATCAAACAATATCATTAATAACACGTACAAGTAAAATTTTGCTGAAGATAATTCAAAAACGGTTGCAGCAGTACTTTGACAAGGAACTGCCAGAAATTCAAGCAGGGTTCAGAAGAAGACATGGAATGAAAGATGTCATTGCTGATGTCAAACGGATTATGGCTGAAAGCAGAGAATACCAGAAAGATGTGTACATGTGTTTTATTGACTATCCAAAGGCATTCAACTGTGTAGATCATCACAAATCATGGACGACACTGTGATAATGGAAATTCCAGGAGAGTTCATTGTGCTCATGAGGAACCTGTATATACATCAAGAAACAGTCATTAGAACAGAACAAGGGGATACTGTGTGGTTTCGAGTCAAGAAAGGTTGTGTCAGTTTGTGTCCTTTCACCATACTTATTCAGTCTGTATACTGAGCAAATAATCCGAGAAGCTGGATTATATGAAGAAGATCTCGGCATCAGGATTGGAAGAAGACTCATTAACAAACTGTGATATGCAGATGACCCAACTCTTTTTGCTGAAAGTAAAGAGGACTTGATGACGATCAGACTACAGCCTTCAGAATGGATTACTCCTGAACATAAAGAAAATAAAAATCCTCACAACTGGACCAATAAACAAAATCACGATAAATGGAGAAAATATTGACGTTTTCAGGTATTTCATTTTACTTGGATCCACAATCAACTCCCAAGGAAGGCTTCAGTCAAGAAATCAAACAATGTATTGCATTGGGCAAATCTGCTGCAAAAGACCTCTTTAAAGTGTTGAAAAGCAAAGATATCACTTTGAGGACTAAAATATGCCTGACCCAAGCCATGATATTTTCAATCGCCTCATACGCATGTGAAAGCTGACCAGTGAATAAGAAAGGCTGAAGAAAAACTGATGCTTTTGAATAATAGCGTTGGCAAAAATATTGAATATACCATGGACTGACAGAAGAAGGAACAAGTCTGTCTTGGAAGAAATACAATCAAAGTGCTCCTTGGAAGTGAGGATGGCGAAACATTGTCTCGTGTACTTTGGAAATATTATCAGAAGGGACTAGTTCCTGGAAAGAGATAGCATGTTTGGTAGGTAGAGGTTCAGCAAAAAACAGGAAGATCTTCAAAGAGATGAACTGACACGGTGGCTGTAACAGTGGACTCAAACATAGAAAGACTGAGAATGGCGCAGGACCAGGCAGTGTTTTGTTCTACGGTACATAGGGTATTTATAAGTCACAACCAACTTGAGGGTACCTAACAATAATAACAAATATCAAAATGAAGAATTCCTGCTATATGGAAATACAATGTTAAAAAAATAAAATAGCAAGTAGCTGACTAGGGTAACATATTTGCAAATGAAATAACTGAAAAGGCACTAGTGTCCAGACTATATTAAAAAGTCTAAAAACTCAGTAGTAATAAAGCACAAAAAAAATGAAAATAGATTTTTCCAAAGAAGATATATAATGGCATAAAAAAGTATAGATATTAAACTTTATGGATCATTAGGGAAATGAAATACCAATCTGTATTTATTAGAATATCTAAAATTAAATAGACTATCAAGTGTTGGTGAAGATGTGTAGAAATTGTAATTCTCATAGTTTATAAGAGTGGGGCTGTTAAATGGTAAACCATTAAAAAAAACTTTTGGATATTTCTTAAAAAGTGAAATATACAACATACTTTTGACCCTGCCATTCAACTCTTAGAGAAATAAGTATATGTCCACATCAAAATCTGTACATAAAAATTGTAGCAGCTTTAATTATAATAACCAAAAACTCAAAACAACACAAATTTCCATTTACAGATAAATAAACACACTATATATTATTTAAAGCAATAGAAAATGTAAGTATTGATATAGGCAACAATTTGGCTGAATCTCAAAATAATTACAATTGAGCATAAGCAGCCAGTCAAAAAGGAGTACATATTGTATGATTTCATCAACAAAGAATTTTATATAATGCAAACTTACCTATCACTTGCAGAACCATATATATCTGGTTATAGATAGAAAAGTTATAAAGGATTTCCTGTGTATAAGGGTGGGTGGGCTGGGAAGGGAATAGTAGGAGAGATTACAAAGGGTACAAGGAAAGTTTTGATGGTGATAAATATGTTTAGTATCTTGATTGTGGTGATGCTTTAATGGGTGCGTATACCAAAAAAAAAAAAAACCAAAAAACAAACCCACTGCTATTGAGTCTATTTCAATTCATAGTGACCCATATGGTTTCTAAGGTTATAAATCTTCTAGAAGAGCAGACTGCCACATCTTTCTCCTGCAGCTGCTGGTGGTTTCAAACTGCCCACTTTTTGATTAGCAGTCGAGCACTTTAACCACTGTGCAACCAGGGCACCTGATGGGTATATACATATTTTAAAGCTTCTCAAAATGTACAGTTTAAATACATCATTTAATTTTATGTCATTTATCCCTCCATAAAGCTGTTAGAATATGTATATTATGTAAATAAATTTTTTTAAGGCAAATGTCCACCTCTAATTTTCATCTGGAAGAAAGACCTGGTGATCTACTTCCAAAAAAATGGCCATTGAAATCCCTGTGGAGCACAATTCTATTCTGACCTACATAGGGTCGCCATGAGTTGGAACTCACTTGGTGGCAACTGGTAATAATTTTCATCTATCATGTTAAAAGTATCTTTCAGACTTTTCTTTAAGTACAATGATAACTTTAATAAAACCATATGTGGGATGAAAACTAAAAGTGAAAGCATAATTTAACCCTTTGTAAATACTAGCTAAATATCATTTCTTTGTCTGAATTGGAGTCAAATTAGCAATATGTTAGAGTATTTTTTGTACAGCAAGCAAAGCACAAATTCTGGGGTGAAATAGCATGGTTTCAACACTTGGCTTCAACAATCACTCCTTATGTGCATCTGAAACAAATGATTTTCTGAGTCCTCATTTTTTTTTTTAACGTGAAAAATGCAAAATATCTACCAAAAACTGTTTTTGAAACTAGCCATAACAGGGTTTGTCTGGCACATCATTGCTCAGCGATAGTTTCCTTTCTCTTTTACCCTTTCTTCTTCTTATTTGCTCTCTTTTTAGCATCCTTCTTATTTCTTATTCACCCTCAAGTGCCTAATGTTGATGAATACTGATTTAATTTAATTTTCTCAGAAGAGTCTCATTATATCTGCCTCTATTCTGTTTTCTAAGCAAGGTAGATGTGCATCTTTGGGAAGCATCATATAAATCACTGATTAATGAGGACCTTGGAATTTAAAATGTCGTAAAAAAAAAAGATAAGTGATGAGAGCAATCCATTTTTAGTTTGCAACGTATGCAAAGCATTTTCAGTTTATTCAATAGTAATCAACAGCCTCTGCACTGTTATTTACTGATTGCTGTAACATCTTCCTAAGGGGCCTGAGTAGAGATTAAGTACTTGGTAGAAAAGTTATACAGCCTGAGCCTAAAGGCATTTCATAATGAGGTAAAATTAGAGACTTTTGACATCTGTAGGAATCACATCTTGTAAATATAGGTGAACATGCTGGGGTTTTTTCTTCAGATTCAGATATGCTGCCAACCTCTGTAGATATTGTAGGAGTAAAGTTTCAGCATGATTAGTTTTCACAGAATAATTCCAAATCTCCCTCCTGAGTTTCCGACAGATATATTTTTCACTTACTGGTGGACCAGAAAAAGTGAAAACTGCAACACCTTACCCCATTAATATAAATATTATCAGATGACTCTTGGGCTGACATTCTTCTTCAGCAAACATAAAGAGGTGACAAAGAATACTCTCAGAAAGAAATTCAAATTGAATACAAACTCTCTCTTCTTTGAGCCTTACAAACTTTTCTTTTTTAGGACAATGCACATGATTATCATTTCAAAATCTAATGGGAAACTGGGGCAGGAAATATATAAGATAAGCCTGCAGCATCTCATAGTTCTAAAAATAAAGAAGTGTCAAAGACAAAACAAAGAAACAGTAACCTTGATTGGAATATATCAAAAGGACACAAGAGTCAAATGAAAGAGTTCCCACTGGCCAAAACTGGAACTATTTGAGCAAATAAAGTAGTATTGGGTTATAACCCAATATACAAATAAAATATCTATGAGTCCATACTGATATAAATAAATGATTGAATAGATAAATGAAGGCATATAGACACATGTCCCATGCAGAAGAATTCCAAATAATTTTTATAGATATTCTGCCCTTATGGAGGTGGAGCATAACGCCACATTCCTTAAGCATGGGCTGTGCATAGGGACTTCCTTCCAAAAACTCTAATATGGAATGAGTGGGGGAAAAAGAGTAATTTTAGGATGGAGGGACCTGACAAACACTACCTCAACTAGGTGATCAAGGTTCACATCTACAGTGATAAGTCATGTAGATAATATATATCCTTGAAATGATGTGATGATAATTATATTTTACCTCTGTGGTCTTCTTCCCCAAAACCCATACATCCAGTCTAATAATGAGGGAAATATCGTACAAATCTGAATTGAGAGAAATTCTACAAAATACAGGACCTTACTCCTCAAAACTGTTAAGGTCATGCAAAACAAAACAAAACAAACAAACAAACAAACAAAAAAACAAACAGAATCCAAAAAACTGTCACAGTCAAGAAAAGCCCAAGGAGACATGTTGACTAAATGTAATGTTATTCTGGGTCAGATCCTGAAATAAAATAATAAAAGATCACTAAGGAAATCTGAATAAAGTATGGATTTTATTTGAAAATATGGATCTATATTGCTTAAATAATTGAGACAAAGGAACCAGAGTAAAGTCAGATGTTAAAATAGGGGAAACTGGGTATGGGATATTTGAGATGGAACTCTCTGTGCTATCTTCGCAATTTTTCTGTGAATCTAAAACTATACTAAAATATAATGATTCTAAACAAAACAAAAAAATACAATTAATCATAAGGATTTTTAAAAATAGCATACATTTTGCTCAAGTACATAATTAACAAAACTATTAATCAATACATTTTTAAATTCCTTATTTAGCAAACTGGAATTTACTTAGATGTCCTCTAAAGAACTGGAAAAATAAGTAAGTGTTTTTCCAGTGTTCATTTTATAAGATTTAGTTTATTATTATTATTATTTTTGTATGGGAACATTTCAGGACTGAGTTTATGTTTATCACTGCAAGCTACTATAAATATTCACAAGCAAGTTTTCATGTGGACATGTATTTTCATCTTATTTGAGTAAATATCTAGGAACACAATTGCTGGAAGATATGGTAAACCTATATTTAACTTTGCAAGAAATTTTCAGACTGTCCTCCTAAGTGGCTGTGTCATTTTGCATTCCCACCAGCATGGAAGGAAGTTCCCGTTGCTCCACATTCTCCCCAGCACTTTATGTTGTCAGTGTTCAGGATTTTACTCATTGTAAGAGCCATTCTAGTGGTATCTCCTTGTTCTTTTGACTTACGATTTCCTAATACTGACATATTGTTGAAAAATTTTTCATTGCTTATTGGCCATCTGTGTATTCTTTGTTGAGGTTTCTCTTTTGATCTTTTGTCCCTTTTGCAATTGAGTTTGTTTTATAATTATTGAGTTTTAAAAGTTCTTTGTATATTTTGGATAAAAATCCTTTATCAGATAGGCACTTGGAAAATATTTTCTCCCAGTTTAAGAATTCTCTTTTCATTCTCTTTATAGCGTCTTTTGGTGAGCATATGTTTTTAATTTTAATGAAGTGTAATTTATCTATTTTTATATGAATTTTATTTTTGTTGTTGCATCTAAAGAGTCATCACCAAACTCAGGGTTACATAGATTTTCTCCTCTGTTATCTGCTAAAAGTTGTATAATTTTGTGTCTTACATTTACATCTATGATCTGTTTTGAATTAATTTTTGTGAGACGTAAGCTTTGTTTCTAGATTTTTTTCTTTTGTTGCATGTGGATGTCGAACTGTTCTAGCACTAGCATCATTTGTTGAAAAGATTTTCCTTTCTCCATTGAATTCCATTTGCTCCTTTGTCAAAGATCAGTTAGTTCCCTATATTTGTGTGGGTCTATTTTTGGACTCTCTATTATGTTCCATGGATCTATTTGTCCACTTCTTTGCCAATACTACATCATCTTAATCACTATAGCTGTAGCAAGTCTTGAAATCAGATGGTGTCAATCCTTCAACTCTGTTCTTTTTCGGTATTGTATTGCCTATTCTGGGTATTTCATCTTCCCATATAACCTTTAGAATTCATTTGCCAATATCCACAAATCAATTTGCTGAGATTTGGATTGGGAATATAATCATACCTGCTACATAGGATTTTAACAATATATTAAATATGCACATTTGTATGTCTATGTAAATTGGTGCATTTAATCCTGCTTATTTTAATATTTATAATATTTTATAATCTTATGTATTAAGAAATACGCATACATAACTATCTTGGCCAGTGAAAGTGGTGCAAGAATTCCTAGAGACTAGGGCAGTATAAGAGCCCTGGTTGTGCAGTGATTAAGAGTTACGGCTGCTAATGAAAAGGCGGCTGTTAACCAAAAAGTTCAGCAGTTTGAATTCACCAGCTGCTCCTTGGAAACCCTATGGAACAGTTCTGCTCTGTCCTATAGGGTTGCTATGAGTTGGAGTCGATTTGATGGCGACGTTTGGCTTGGTTTTGGTTTGGGGCAGTATAAGGCACTCTATAATTTTTATGTAGGTTCACTACCAGCATTTCATCATTCATATAGATTTTTCCATCCTGTCCCATTATCCTAAAATCAATACATAAATCCAAAAATTATTGCTTCCAGTTTGTACTCCAGTATTTACTGGTCAATTTTCTCAGAGTACAGAGATATTTTTGCAATGATCATGATATCAAAGGACTTCCACTAATTGCCTGGTACTCTTTGCAGTCTGTTTCCTTGAACATTCTCTTGCCTTTTAACGCTGAGTCTGACATGCTTCCTGTGTTTTGTTGTAGTTGTTTTTACAGTATGAATTGCAAACTTTGTGTCAGTCACTGTGAAGTAAAATTATTAGGCAAAACCAAAACGAGTAACAAAGAACCCAGAGATTATAAACAAAACATACCACTGATCATTCTGAACTCAGCAGTGCTGACAGTATTTCAGGTATAATGAACTAATGACAACTGAACAGTACTACAATGTTTCTACTAACTAGGAAACCCTGGTGGCGTAGTGGTTAAGAGCTACTGCTGCTAACCGAAAGGTGGCTGCTAACCAAAAAGTTCAGCAGTTTGAATCCACTAGATGCTCCTTGGAAACTGTATGGGGCAGTTCTACTCTGTCTTATAGGGTTGCTGTGAGTTGGAATCGAGTTGACAGCCACGGGTGATATATCTATATAATATCTGTATCTAGACTGATAAAAAGATAGTTATTTAACATGCTGTTTCTCCCCATATAAATATTACAGAAACTAATGTATTATAATAAATCAAGGTGACACCCCACCCACCTGGAATGGTATTAAATAGGATCTATGGATACTAGTTATTTTGATAGCTGTTGTTATGTTTAGTGATTTAATAAATAACACGGTATCAAGTTCTCAATAGGCACAAATTTATATTACAGATTTTGCTAATTTAGATTGCCATAGACAAATACATTTGGAAGAAAAGTTGAAGAAACCTGGAATAGTAGTGCTGGATGGAAATTTAGAAACCATAAATGTATACTTTACTTAAAGATGAGAATCTTGAGATCTATCTAATTTTATACAAATGAAGATAACTTGAATATTTTAACGCTTTGTAGTACTCTATATCACACTGAATGATATGCTGAGATGTATAGAGATAATTGATACTGAGTTTAGGAAGAAAATATTTCCTTATAATCAAGGAAGGCTTGCATTTTTAGTGAGAAAAGTAGTATACTATATTATAGAGATTATTATCAAACCTGAGTGTGAAGCCTATTTCTATTGCTTAATAGTTACATGTCTTTCATTAAGAACTTGAGCCATCTAAGTCCCCTTAAATGAGCATGATAATAGATTCAATTTCTTGAAGTACATGAAGATGAAAATAATTAGTACTTAATAAATGCTTATGCTACAACAATTTCTGATGCAAAATAACTTCTAAGTAAATACTAATTTTAAACATAATTATAAATAAAAATTGATTAAAATTCAATTTCAGTGAAATTATTTTAAAATTATTCAAAGATAAATGTAAAAATAGTTTAGATATGATTTTGTACGTTCATTCATTGTGGATTATAGGAATTACCTGATGTACTTGTTAAAATTTTTTTTAGAAAGCTTCTTGGAGATTTTGATTAAGAGAAAATGGAGTAGGGACCATTTATATTTTTAACAAGTGTCCCCAGTGATTTTTATAATTACTGGTTATTCCAGTCATAAATAAAAACAAATGACTTTAATCTCCAGGTTCACTCAACTTTATACTATGCAAAGAGTCATTTACTAGATATTTTGGTACAGACATAACACTAAAAGTTTTTATCCATAACATGGGGAAAAGATGACTATTTTATAGGATCACTACAAGAATTGAAAGTGAAAAAAATTGTATTGAGGACTCCAAAGAGAATGGTAACCAATGTCATAAAAACAATGTGAAAAAAAAAGAAAAAAAAAAAACAAGTTTTGTGGTATTCCTTTGATGTAACAGGGAAAAGTATCCGTTTGGATATATACTGCTATATCTATATTTATATCTTTCAGTCCACTGCACTATAGAGCCATTTTACTCTGTCCTATAGGGTCACTATGAATCCAAATCAACTTGACTAGAATGGGTTTGGTTTGGTTACCTCCCTGCACTGGAGGCATTGGTGAAAAACAAGGCTCCAGGAATTGATGGAAAACAAGTTGAGATGTTTCTACAAATGGATGCTTCACTGGAGGTGCTCACTCATCTATGCGAAGAAATTTGGAAAACAACTACCTGGCCAACTAACTGGAAGAGACCTGCATTTGTGCCGATTCCAAAGAAATGCGATTCAACAGAATGCAGATATTATCGAACAATATCATTAATATCACTTGCGAGTAAAATTCTGCTGAAGATCATTCAAAAATGGTTGCAGCAGTACATTGGCAGAGAGCTGCCAGAAATTCAAGCTGGATTCAGACGAGGATGTGGAATGAGGGATATCATTGCTGATGTCGGATGGATCTTAGCTTAAAGCAGAGAATACCAGAAAGGTGTTTATCTGTGTTTTATTGACTATGAAAAGGCATTCAGCTGTGTGGATCATAACAAATTATGGATGAAATTGCAAAGAATGGGAATTCTAGAACAATTAATTGGGCTCATGAGAAACCTGTACATAGACCAAAAGGAAGTCCTTCAAACAGAGCAATGGGATGCTGCATGGTTTAAAATCAAGAAAGGTGTGAGTCAAGGTTGTATCTTTCACCATACTAGTTCGATCTGTATGCTGAGTAGATTATCTGAGAAGCTAGACTATATGAGGAAGAATGTGGCATCAGGTTTGGTGGAGGACTTATTAACAACCTGCAATATGCAGATGACACAACCTTGCTTATTGAAAACAAGGATGTCTTGAAGCACTTACTAATGAAGAGCCAAGACTACAGCCTTCAGTATGGATTACACTTCAACATAAAGAAAACAAAAATCTTCACATCTGGACAAATAAGCAACATCATGATAAATAGAGAAAAGTTTGAAGTTGTCAAGGATTTCATTTTACTTGGATACACAATCAATGCCCATGAAAGCAGCAGTCAAGAAATCAAATTATGTATGGCATTGGACAAATCTGCTGCAAAAGACCTCTATAAAGTGTTAAAAAGCAAAGATACCACTGGGGACTAAGGTGTACCTGACTCAAACCATGATATTTTCAATAGCCTCATATGTATGTCAAAGCTTGACAATGAATAAGGTAGAACAGAGAAGAATTGATGACTTTGAACTATGATGTTGGCAAACAATATTGAATATACCATGGACTGACAGAAGAATGAACAAGTCCATCTTGAAAGAAATACAGCCCGATTTCTTCTTGAAAGTAAGGACAGCAAGCAAATTTTTGCTCTTGATTGTATCCAACATAGTTCTTAGATTTTCTTCATTCTTTTCTCTGATTTTTCCTCAAAGTTACATCCGTGGATTTGTCTTCAATTTTGCTGGTTCTGTCTTCCATTGTTTCAAATTTGCTTCTAAAACCTATTGTGTTGTCCATTTCTGAAATTTTGTTGTTTGTCTTTTGAATTTTTAATTGCTATTTTTGTATGATTTCTAATTGTTTATTTATTTGGACATTTTGTTCGTATATTATTTTTCTGAATTTTTTTTATTGCTTTGTCTGTGTTTTCCTTGATTTTGGTTAGTTTTGCCTGTGTTTTCCATGATCTCTTTCCTAATTTCTTTGAGAGCCCTGAATATTATGCTCTTGAATTCCCTATCAGGTATTTCCAGTGCCTTTTATTCTGCCAGAAGATCAACTGATGCTTTATTCTGGTTTACTGGAACCATCTTGTTCTGTTTTTTATATATTCTGATATTGTGTGTTGTCTCCGAGACATTTAGGTATTATTTTCTTTATTTATTGATTGTAGGTTTGCTTGTTTCATCTTTTTGTTTGGTTTGGTTATGTCTTGGCAAGTTTTCCAGGCATGCTTTGTTGCTTGCTTATCTGTGGGCACAATAGTTCTCACCACCTTGTCTGGTGTGCAGTGCTGGTCACTCATCCTCATCTATGGTGAAGCAAGGTAGGTTCAGCAGGGGAAGAAGGTGCAGAGATGAGTTGTTTGTCTGCAGCGTGAACTGGGATGGGGACTGGAGTGGAGCCATGGCAGTCAGTGGGGTTTGAGTCCTGAGCCAGCAGGGAGGGGCCTGAGATCTGGGCCAGGTCCCATTGAGGCCACAGCATGCTCTAAGAGGGGTCTGGACCCAGTGGGGAATGGCCTTGGTTTCAGGCCAAGTCTCCTTGGGGCGAAGGCCAGTGGGGCAGAGGAGAGAGGTATGAGGGAGGCAAAGGCAAGAGCAGAGCCAGCTAGATGGAGGAATGCAATAGGTTGTGTTGGTATTGTGTTCCCATCAGTCAGGGTGGCCGATATGGGACAGTTGTAGCTGTTGTTAACCAGAGGGGTGGGGGTTGTAGGCATGTACTCCCGTGGTTACTGGGTGAGAGAATCTGAGCTCCTCCTTGAGTTGCAGCCAGCAAACATGGTCTTACTTAGCCCTGGTTGTGTCCCCACCATACCTCTATCTCCTATTGTGAATTCTGTGGAAGTGTCTTTCTGCATGCTGTGTTGGTTTTATTCCAAGATGGTAATGCTGAGTCATATCATTTGGCCAGAAACCACCACTTCACATCTCTATTCTTTCCTGGTTTTCTGTCAGTTTCTTCTTTTCCTCAGTAATTTCAGATTTTATACTTTATCCCTTCATTTAAGGTTCAGGGTTCTAGGGTTGATATCTGTATATGTTTTACTTGGTTTTTCAAGTCTTTGTTGTAGCAGGATGGCTTAATGTGCCTGACTAGTCCACCATTTTGGCTCTGCCCCCTCTCTAGAGCTTATTTATATGTGTGTGTACATTTATATGGTAATATAATCAATTCACATCACTAACATATAAGCCTTATCTATTAAAATATACCAGAAAAAAATCTTGCTTTATATGAAAGAAAATGACAGATATTAAAAGAATTAAATGTTCCAGCAAACATTAATTAACTATAATAGCAACAACCAAAAAGATAAGTCTCCATAAATTTAATCTTAAGGAAAAAAATCATTTCAACTGAAAGTGTTATTGTTCATTTTCTTATTTTATAAGTAATACCAAAACCTAACCTGTTGCCTTGGAGTCAATTCCAACCCATGGAAACCCCATGTGTTACAAGTAGAACTATTATATAAGGTTTTCTTGGCTTTGATCTTTACAGAAGTACATTGTCAGTACTTTTCTTCTGCATTGCCAGTGGGTGGATCAGTACCATCAACTGTTAGCAGTCTAGCGCAAACCATTTGTGCCACCCTGAGAACTTTGATATAAGTGATCCTAGGATAAAAATAAATTTCATCAGCAAATTTTAGCAACAAATGCAGAATTTTAAAAATATATTATGATTATTAGTGACATTATATAAGCATTTTTTTCCTTATTGTATCTCATTTTCAAATTCTGAAGATGTATGGCTTCTGAGGAACTTAGAGTAACAGCTTTCTTCGACAAAATTTTATCTCTGATTCTTGTTGCCTATGTGATAAACATCAATCTTCTTTTTCCCTTGAATCTACAATGATTATTCAGTTATATATTGTATCGGTTATATTAATTTATTTTGTAGTACAGTAGGGGCCCACCTATTATTGGGAAGCAGGGGAGACATAGATCATGATCAAGTGTCCACAATTACCCCATACTTATTGTCTTAGTTATCTAGTGCTGCTATAACAGAAATACCACAAGCAGATGGCTTTAACAGAGATTTATTCCCTCACGGTCTATTTTAGACTAGAAGTCTGAATTCAGGGGATGGCTTTCTCTCTCTGTCGGCTCTGGAGGAAGGTCCTTGTCATCAATCTTCCCCTGGTCTAGGAGCTTCTCACATACATTGTGGTCTTTTATTTCTTTCTGGTCTTTTTAATGATCTCTTGCTTTCTTCATGTATGATATCCTTGATGTTATCACACAACTCATCTAGTCTTTGGTCGTTAATGTTCAACACATCACATCTATTCTTGAGATAGTCTCTAAATTCAGGTGGGATATACTCAAGGTTGTATTTTGGCTCCAAGTGACTTGTTTTAATTTTCTTCAGCTACAACTTGAACTTGCATATAAGCAATTGAGGATGTGTTCCACAGTCGGCCCCTGGTCTTGTTCTGCCTGATGGTTTTGAGCTACTGCATTGTGTTTCCATAGATGTGGTCAATTTGATTCCTGTGTATTCCATCTGGTGAAGTTCATTTGTATAATTGTCATTTATGTTGTTTAAAAAAGGTAATTTGCAATGAATAAGTAGTTGATCTTACAAATTCTATTATGCAATCTTTGGCATCATTTCTATCACTAAGGCCACATTTTCCCCCTACCAATCCTTCTTTATTTCCAACTTTTGCATTCCAATCACCAGTAATTGCCAATGTATCTTGATTGCATGTTTGATCCATTTCAGACTGCAGATGTTGATGAAAATCTTCAAATTTCTTCATCTTTGACATTAGTGGTTGGTATGTCAATCTGAATAATAGTCATATAATTGATCTTCCTTTTAGGTATATGGATGTTATCCTATCACTGACAGTGTTGTACTCCAGGATAGATCTTGAAATGTTATTTTTGACAATGAATGGGATGCCATTCCTCTCCAATTCATTATTTCTGGCATAGTGGATCATATGATTGTCTGATTCAAAACAGTCAATACCAGTCCAATTCAGCTCTCTAATGCCTAGGATATCAATCTTCATGTGTTTCATTTCATTTTGGTGACTTCCAATTTTCCTAGATTCATATTTCATACATTCCATTCTCTGATTATTAATGAATGTTTGTAGCTGTTTCTTCACATTTTGAGTCGTGCCACATCAGCAGATGAAAGTCCCAAAAGTATGACTCTATCCACATCATTAAACTTGACTCTCTTTGAGGAGGCACCTTTTTCCCAGTATTTTGAGTGCCTTCCAACCTGTGGTGTCATTTTCTGATGCTATAACAACAATGTTCAACTATTAGTGATAAGTTTTACACTGGCCATTTTTTTCAGAAGTAGACTGCTATGTCCTTCTTCCTAGTCTGTCATAGTTTGGAAGCTCTGCTGAAACCTGTCCCCCATGAGTGACCCTGCTGGTATTTGAAATACAAGTAAGATTGCTTTCAACATCACAGCAACACGCAAGCCACCACTGTTCAACAAACTGAAGCTTATAGTGCTTCGTTTTTGCTTTACATATATTAGCTCATTTAATTCTTACAACAATTTCATGACTTATGAATTATTTTTATCTCATATTTACAAATGAGAAAAATGAGGCTCAAAGAAGTTTAGTAACACATCCAAGGTTACACAGTTTTGAAATGAGATGGGATTTGAACTCTAGCCACCTATTTCACATTCTCTGCTTCTAAACATCACACTTTCCACATCATTCTATTGGTGATTAAAAATAAATAAATAAAAACAGAACAAAGAAGAAAGTTTGAGTCACCAGACATTAGAAACAGATTATTTCTAAAACAGTACATATAAAATAGGAAACTGATTATCAATCCAGTGTTTCAGAAAGTCATTAACTTTGTCTGAAGAAGAGTAAGGTAATTCTGTAGATGTATGCAGTTATAATTTTAAAAAGGGAAACCAAATCATACCTATTTTTTCCACAAATTCTTTCTGGGAACAGAATTGCTTTCCTACCACCATTTTAGAACTCTGCATAATCATAAAATTAGTTATTGCCACATTGACAATGTATCTGTAAATTATTAATGAGTATATCTTCAATTTCTTTGGACACTAATTCTTATTAAACAACAACAAAAATGCTCTATATAAAATTGATGCTCATGAAAAACAACATTTTTGACAGGAGCAGATGTTTCCACCTCATTCTTAATTCCCATACATCCATTCAGATGCTCCTGACTCCCTGAAATTCCAAAAATAATTAGTGACAAAAATGCTTGGAATGGCATCCAACTTTGATAATATAAATATCTTTCTCTTCATGTAAATCTAAGACTGGATCTGAACAACTAGCAATCAGTGACACATTCTGTATCTCATAACTTATAAGAATGTCAACTATGCTTCTAAATAAATTTAAAAATACTAATTGGAAATGGCAGACATTTCTTATATACTCTTTGTAGGTGTTGAATTGGAAAGTTGAATTAAAGGACTAAAAGTCAGATCCTATTTTTGTGATTCCTTGATTTTTGTGTAAATACTTGACATTATTTTTTATTTTAAGATAAATTCTCTAAATTTAAATGAACTTTCATATGCTACACTTGATTACATTACTTTCCTAGTCTAGCATTCCACTGTGTTTCTCTGTGAGTAGCATTATGACATGTTATTTAAGTTGATGATGTTTAATTAAAAATCTTAATTGAAATGTAATATTTGGAAAATAATACATATGAATGAAAAATGTGGCAAATTCATTTAATACGATATATCATTGTTGTTGTTGTTGTTAGGTGCCATCGAGTTGGTTCTGACTCATACTGACCCTATGCACAACAGAGAGAAACACTACCCAGTTCTGCACCATCCTCACAACCGTTGCTATGCTTGAGTCCATTGTTGTAGCCACTGTGTCAATCCATCTTGATGAGGGCCTTCCTCTTATTTTCTGACCCTCTACTTTACTGAGCATGATGTCTTTCTCCAGGACTGATCCCTCCTGATAATATATCCAAGGTATGTGAAATGTAGTCTCACCATCCTTACTTCTAAGGACATTCTGGCTGTACTTCTTCCAAGACAGATTTGTTCTTTCCTTTGACAGTCCAAGGTATATTCAATATTCTTTGCCAACACCGTAATTCAAAGGTGTCAATTCTTTTTTGGTCTTCCTTATTCATCATTCAGCTTTTGCATGCATATGGGATGATAGAAAACACCATGGCTAGGGTCAGGCACACTTTAGTCCTCAAAGCAACAGCTTTGCTTTTCAACACTTTATTTCTTTTGTTTTTGTAGATTTTGTTTTTCCTGAGACTTTAGGTTTTTCTTCTTTATTTTGATGAATTGTTTGTCAACTTTCTTTGTGGTTACCTTGAAATTTACCCTTATCTTCCTAGGTTTGCACCAGTCTATTATTACTTGGTATCGCCTTGTCTTCCTCTCCATTAAAAAGTTCTATACCTACACTGTTTATTCCCTCTTTTATTGTTCTGACGTTGTTATTTACAGATTAGCCTCTCTGGTTCCCTGTTGTAATTCTTTTGGTTTTGGATAGCCCTTGAGAGTTCATTTCCTAGGTTGGTATCTGGCTGGTACAATCTTGAGTCCTAGATTCATGCCGGGGTCTGATGTTGTCTGTTTTCAAACCAAAGGACACCTTTCAATAATTCTTGTAAATTTGGTTTTGTTTTACATATTCCCTTAATTTCTGTTTATCTGGAAATATCCTAATTTCACCATCATATTTGAATGAAAGTTTTGCAGGATATATTATTCTTGGTTGGCAATTTTTTTCTTTCAAGGTATTATATACGTCATCCCATTGCCTTCTTGCCTGCATGGTTTCTGCCAAATAATCAGAACTTAGTCTTATTGGTTCTCCTCTGTATGTGACTTCTTGTTTTTCATGAGCTGCTCTCAGGATTCTTTGTCTTCGGTTTTGGCAAGTGTGAATATGATATGCCTTGGTGATTTTCTTTTGGGTCTATCCTATGCGGGTTTCTTCGAGCTTTTTGGATGGTCAGCTTTTCATCTTTCATGATATTAGGGAAGTTTTCTGTCAGCAATTCTTCAACGATCTCTCTGTGTTTTCTGTTTCTACTCCTATTCTGGAACTCCAATCACTTGCAAATTTTTGCTTTTGATTGTATCCCACATAATTCTCAGTTTTTCTTCTATATTCTTATTTCTTTCTTCTGATTTTTCCTCAAAGTTGTATCCAAGTGTTTGTCTTCTATTTCGCTGATCCTGCCTCCTATCGTTTCAAACCTGCTCCTCAGCCCTTCTATGACACTGACCATTTCTGAAATCTTGTTGTTTATCTTTTGGATTTCTAATTGTTGTTTTTGTATAATTTTTAGTTGTGAATTTACTTTGGCATTTTGTTTCTGTATAATTTTCCTGAATTCTTCCATTTTTTGTCTGTATTCTCCATGAATTTGTCTGCCTTTTCCATGAATTTGTCTATTTTTGTCCTCATTTTTGTCTGCTTTTTGCTTCAACTCTTGGATAACTCTGAATATTAGAGATTTGAATTCTCTATCAGGTAGTTCTAGTGCCATTTCTTCTACTGGAAGGTCACCCAGTGTTTTATTTTGGATGCCTACTGGAACTATCCTGTCCTTTTTTATATACATGTTTTGATATTGTCTGCTGCCTTCAGGACTTTCAGTAGTTATTTTCTTCATTTATTGATTGTAGATTTGTTTGTTTTGTCCTGATTTTTTGTTTTATTTTGTTATGTCTGAGTAGGCGGGAAGTGCATTCTTTGTTGTTTGCTCATCTATTGGCACAACACTGTCCATGTCCTTGTCCAATGGGCAGGACCACTCACTCAGCTATGGTATAGCAGGGCAGGTCCAGCTGAAGCGGAGGTGCTGGGATCGGTTTTTTTAGCATGTACTTGGGCCAACAGGACAGACGAGGAATCAGTTCAGGGCAGTTTCCAGTAGGTTGTGCCTGTACTTCTCGGGTGTGTGATGTTCAGTGCACAGTGCAGGTAGGCAGGAAGGAAGGGGGAAGTAGTGATGTGTGGAACTAAGATGGGTATGGGAAAGAAGAGAGAGATGAGAGAGAAACAGGATCCAAAAACAAAGAAACACACACACAAAAGAGTGCTAAGGGAGCTTCCCATTGGAGTAGAGAGATGAGAGAAAGAGAAATGGAGAAAAACAAAAAGAATAAAAAGAAAAAATAAATAAAATAGATAAAATTTAGGAATTAAAAAAAAGCAACATCCCCAGGGATTCCACCAGTGCAGCTGCAAAGACTGGGGCAGTGTCTCCCAGGCTGCCAAGTACAGTTTGGCTAGAAGAGGCTTGCAAGCCAGGAAAAGAAAAAGAAAGCAAATAAAGAAACAGAATAGAGCAAGACAAAAAAAGAAAAAAGTCCCCAGGGATTCCACCAGTGTGGCGGCATGAACCAAGGAAGCAGTTCCCCAGCCAAGAGGTACTTCACAGCTTTTCAAGAAAAATCAAAACTGGCACATGGAGGCAGGTGTTTGAGGGAAAGGAGGGAGAGGTGGTGAGAGGCAGGGAAGACACCAAAAGAATCGGAAAAAAGCAACTCCAGCAAGAAACAAATGGCACTGATGGAGCTGGCCAGTGTGGGTGGGGTGAATCCAAGCTTCACAGGGCTGGAGCCAGTGTCTCCTGGCTGAGAGACTGAGGCCAGCAGGAATCGGCAAAGGCTGACTTGGAGGAGGAAGGGTGGGGGTTGGGAAAGCTTATATTGTTGGTTACTAGTTTTCTGTCTCCTGCTGGGAGCTGCTTGAAGATTTCCTGTATTCCCTGTCTGCTGACCTCCACCATGAGCCCAAGATGGCAAATTTGTGCTGCATTAGCTGATAGGGGACCTCCACACGCATCTCTCCTTGCTCTCTGTTCTCTGTCAGTTTCTTATTCCATTTAGTGCTTGACTGAGTACTTTATGTCTTCATTAGATTTTTAGGGTTCCAGAATTGACATTTGTCTCTGTTTTACTTTGTATTTTGGGTATTTGCTGTCGAGGGATGGGATGGTACTTCTGTCTATAGGGCCATATTGGCTCCAAGTCCCCGCTTTTCGACACTTTGAAGAGATTTGCCCAATGCAGATTTGCCCAAAGCAATGTGTCTTTTGATTTCTTGACTGCTGCTTCCATGGGTGTTGATTGTGAATATATGTAAAATGAAATCCTTGACAACCTCAAACTTTTCTCTGTTTATTAAGATGTTGCTTATTGGTACAGTTGTGGACATTTTTGTTTTCTTTACGCTGAACTGTAAACCATACTGAAGGCTGTGGTCTTCGATTTTCATCAGTAAGTACTTCAAGTCCTCTTCACTTTCAGCAAGCAAGGTTGTGTCATCTGCATAACACAGGTTGTTAATGAGTCTTCCTCCAATCTTGATGCCCCATTCTTCTTCATATAGTCCAGCTTCTCCGATTACTTGCTCAGCATACAGATTGAATAAGTATGGTGAAAGGACAGAACCCTAACACACACCTTTCCTGATTTTAAATCACACAGTATCCCCTTGTTCTGTTCGAACAACTGCCTGTTGATCTATGTCAGGTTCTTCATGAGCACCATTAAATGTTCTGGAACTCCCATTCTTCACAATATCATCCATAATTTGTTATGATCCACACAGTTAAATGCCATACCATAGTCAATAAAACAGAGGTAGACATCTTTCTGGTATTCTCTGCTTTCAGCCAGGATTCATCTGACATCAGCAATGATATCCCTGGTTCCACTTTCTGTTCTAAATCCAGCCTGAGTTTCTGGCAGTTCCCGGTCAATATAGTGCTGCTGCCTCTTTTGAATAATCTTCAGCAAAATTTTGCTTGTGTGTGATATTAATGATATTGTTTGATAATTTCCACATTCAGTTGGATTACCTTTGTTGGGAAAAGCATAAATATGGATTTCTTACAGTCAGTTCCCCAGGCAGCTGTCTTCCAAATATCTAGGCATAGACAAGTGAGCACGTCCAGTGCTTCATGTGCTTGTTGAAACATCTCAGTTGGTATTCCATCAATTCCTGGAGCTTTGTTTTTCGCCAATGACTTCACTGCATCTTGGACTTCTTCCTTCAGTACCATCGGTTCCTGTTCATATACTACCTCCTGAAATGGTTGAATGTCCACCAATTCTTTTTAGTATAGTGACTCTGTGTATTCCTTCCATCTTCTTTTGATGCTTCCTGCATCACTTAGTATTTTCCCCTTAGAATCCTTCAGTATTGCAACTTGAGGCTTGAATTTTTTCTTCCGTTCTTTCAGCTTGAGAAATACTGAGCATATTCTTCCCTTTTGGTTTTCTATCTCTGATCTTTGCAACTGTCATCATAATACTTTAATTTGTCTTCTTGAGCCACCTTTTGAAATCTGTTCAGCTCTTTTTCTTCATCATTTTTTTCCTTTTGCTTTAGCTACTCGACATTCAAGAGCTGGTTTCAGAGTCTCTTCTTATACCTATTTAGGTCTTTTATTTCTTTTCTATCTTTTTAATGACCTCTTGCTTTCTCCAAGTATGATATCCTTGATGTAATTCCACAGCTCATCTAGTCTTCAGTCATTAGTGTTCAATGCATCAAATCTATTCTTGAGATGGCCTCTAAATTCAGGTGGGATATACTCAGGATACTACTTTCACTCTTGTGGACTTATTCTAATTTTTTCAGTTTCAACTTGAATTTGCATATCAGTAGTTCATGGTCTAATCCACAGTTGGCCCCTGGCTTTGTTCTGACTAATGATATTGAGCTTTTCCATTGTCTTTTTCACAAATATAGTCGATTTGATTCTTGTGTATTCCATATGGTGAAGTCCACGTGTATAGTCACTGTTTATGGTGTTGAAAATAGGTATTTGCAATGAAGAAATCATTGGTCTTGCAAAATTCTATCATGTGATCTCTGGCATCGCTTCTATCTCCAAGACCATATTTTCCAGCTACCAGTCCTTCTTCTTTGTTTCCAACTTTCACATTCCAATCACCAGTAATTATCAATCCACCCTGTCTGCATGTTCCATCAATTTCAGACTGCAGAAGTTGGTAAAAATCTTCAATTTCTTCATCTCTGGCCTTAGTGGTTGGTGGATATATTTGAATATTAGTCATATTAACTGGTCTTCCTTGTAGGCATATGGATATTACCCTATCACCGACAGGGTGATATAACGTCATACATCATGAAAACTAAGTTTTGTACCCAAAACATACTAATTTCTAAATTACAGTCCTCTCTTAATATGTGTGTTTGTGTGTTACAATTTTTTCATTTTAAGAAATGTTTGGAAAAACCTATATATTCTTCACTTGCCTTCACTATTTTTTAGTGGTTTCTATAGTTGCTTCCTTTCTCTCTCACTCTCTTTCTTTTTTCTTCCTCTGTATGAACTAATACAAAGTTGTGGACATCATAACTTTACTCATAAATACTTCAGCATGTATTTCTGAAGAACATACTACACAGTCATAATATAATTATTATACATAAAATTCTAATACTAATAATACTATTATCTAATATACAGAACTTGTCCAGATTTGTCCTAATGCATATTTTAGAATTGTTTTCTCTGTTTCTTTCTTTCAGTCCACAGTCCAATAAAGGTGCATACATTACACGTAGTTACCATGTGTCCTTATTCTTATTTCACTTTTCATGCCTTTTCTGTCAGTGTGTTTTTCATGACATTGATAATTTTGAAGAATCCTAACTAGTTGATAGATTAACAAACCTTATTAGGTTATTATCATTTTTCAAAAACATTGCCATATGTTTAAGTAATTTGATCACTTCATCTCTTAGAGAATTCATGTTAGACCATAAAATTTTTGGCTTATTTGAAAGAGTTAAGAAACACTTAACATTTATTGATTCCCTATAATTTGCCATGCCATATTACTTTTTTAAAAATTATATTTTTCAGAGTACAAAATCTTCTAATATTCCATGAAATAATCATAGATACAATAGGTATTATGAGAGGAAAACAAACATCTTCCATTATACACACATACACAATCTGTCTATGAGTGTATAGATCTATGTATATATAACAGTGGGGCCCTGGTGGTGCAGTGATTGAGTTTTTGGCAGCTAACCAAAAAGTTTGCAGTTAGAATCCACCAGCTCTTCCTTGGAAACCCTGTGGGGCAGTTCTACTGTATCTTTCTTATAGGGTGACTATGAGTTAAAATCGACTCAATGACAATGGGTTTGGTTTTATATATAAAAACACGCTCAAACACCTATACAGGTAGTTCCCGACTTACAGTGGGATTCCATTCCAATGACTCTGTAGTAAATCGGTTCTGAGGTAATTCGAATACCTCTTTTTTTTTAGTTTTCATTATTATTGCCTTTTATTGTCAGTATCTTTATAAATTCAATCTTTATTTGTCTTCAGGTGTTGGAAACACTACATGTAAGCTTACAGATATATTTTAATGCATACATCCATACAAAAAATTTACACAAATCATAAACATTTACTCTGATGATGAAGAGTTGGACAGTGTTGTCATTTTGTCAGTTGTGGTAATAACTCCACTTATGCAACATTTGAGATCATCTGGATTACTCCTGGGAATGAAGATGAAGTTTCTAGTAAGAAAATTAGTTACAGTTTTCTGTATGGTCCTTTTCTTTTTGTCTTCATGTATTTTGTGGTAACGTCTTACTGCTTCCTGAATCTGCCTATAGACTGAAGCAAAACAATCAGGATTTGGGTCCAAGTTTTCAAGCAACTGAGGCCCTGATTTAGTTTAGAAAACTAAATCTATATAGTACTGTTTGGAACAGTAAGTTATAAAATTGAACATCTGTGAGTGAACAGCTGACAATA
The DNA here is from genome assembly GCA_030035585.1 of Dugong dugon. NCBI lineage: Eukaryota > Metazoa > Chordata > Mammalia > Sirenia > Dugongidae > Dugong > Dugong dugon. The sequence goes on along the minus strand of CM057460.1, from coordinate 32,519,390 downwards.
ACATCAGCAAATTATATGCTGCAACATTACATATCACTAACAATAAGATGTACCAAAAAAAGAAAAAACAAAAAGATAGTCTCAAGTGTGGTTTGTTGTAACTCAAATATGTTGTAAGTTGAGGACTGCCTTATATATTTGCCTGCACTCATGCACACACACACATGCCATACATGTATTTATATATTTAGAAAAATGTTTATCAATATTAATTCTTTTAATTTAACTAACATCACCATTTTACATATAAAATAAATGTGTCTCAGAACTAAGTATTCTATTCAAGACCGCTTATAAATAGAACTTAGGATTTTTATCTCAGAGTTTTCTCCTTGAAAACGTGCTATTTACTCATTGAATAGCATGTTCACAGAGCCAATCTGTACAGATTCATTTCTGTATATTAAATCAGAAGTTCTCGCTTGGTCTCATTAAGGGGATGAGATGTAGAATATCATGGTAGCTATTGGGGCAACTGCAAGCGTGAAAGTGCAGGAAAGCTTTGCATTTAAAAAAAGATCCAGCTCAGTTAACTTTTGCCACCAATCATTTGAGAAATACTATATCCAAGAAAGAGTAATTGTGTCATCTCTTTTCAATTTAATAACAGTAATGGTGTAACTTAATTTCTATATGTTAATTATCTCACTTCTGTAGTGCATTCAATTGAACTGAGTAGACATTTTAAAGTTAGAAACACATCAACATTTATTTAAAAGTGTCTGTTAATGTAAGTATATTCATTATATTTTGAGGACAAAAACAAGAGATCTAATTATGAAAAACATTAGATTTTTCAAGACAAAGATATCACCCTTATTGGTAGATTTGACATTACTATTATTAATTTATATGTTTTCTTTCTTTAAACGTACATATATGCATATATATATTTGTTATTACTCCAAAAATAAAACTTTCAAATTTCTAAAAAAAATCATTAAGATATCATATAATTTTCCAGCTTTTCCTTTCTTATTAGCAATCCTCACTTTCCTCTAATCAATCTCAGGTATCTGAGACCCTAAGAATCAACTAGGGACTTGTTAAAATTCTGATTCCTGGGATTATCTGTCAAAGATACTACTTTGGTTATTCTGAGGTCCAGGAATCTGCAGTTTTAGCAAGTATAACAGGATAACTAATGCTCAAATATAGCTTGAAAGCAACTGTTTTGATATACTAGATAAGAAGTACTTGTTTAGCAATTTGACTGTTGTGTTTGTATTTTGATGTCTTTCAACATTGTTGGCTCTATCCTGGATCACTAGTCTCTTCATCATTGGTCACCATATAAAACTTCATAATGAAATCCTATTCCATGCTAAATAGTTGTCTTATAGAACAGAAGAACAGAAGCTACCCTACCACCGAGTTGGCTCCCACTCATGATGAACCATGTACAAAATGTTATGCAATCCAGAGCCATTTTCATGATCATTGACATATTTGAGGCCATTGTTGCAGCTATTGTGTAGTGTCTTCCAAAGTAGGGGACTCATCTTCCAGCACTACATTAGGCAATATTTTCTTGTAAGCCATAGGGTTTTCATTGGCTAATTTTTAGAAATAGATCACCAGGCTTCTCTTCATAGACTATCTTAGTATGTAAGCTCTGTCCACCATGGGTGACCCTACTGGTATTTGAAATACTGGTGCTGTTCCTTCCAGAATCATAGCAACATACAAGCCACCACAATACAACAAATTGACAAATGCATAGTGGGAATATAATGCACTTCTCTTTAAATTCCAATCTTTATTTTAACATACCACAACAATACAAAGATGCATGACTGTGTAAGTCTTTAGCACATAATTGAAGGTTAAAACAAACAAACAAACAAACAAAAAAACACTGCCATCGAGTTGATTCTGAATCACGGTGACCATATAGGACAAAATAGAATTGCCCCATAGGGTTTCCAAGGCTGTAAATCTTTATGGAAGCTGACTGTCACATCTTTCTACCATGGAGCAGCTGGAGGGTTCAAACTGCCAAACAGTCACTTAGCAGCCCAGTGCTGTAACCACGGTGACACCAGCGTTCCTTAGTAGAAGTTTAGCTAATGGGAATTATATCATTTGCATTCAGCCTTAACTTGACTGCCCCTGTATATCACACATAAAGTTTAAAAAAATTAAAAACCATTATACCTTTGCCTACATGTTTCACTGCATGAACTTATTTCAACTTCAAACCTTGATTCCTAGTACTAAGTACCACTATCTTAGAAGCAAGTAACATTTTCAATATCTAAAATACAATGTCCTCTTTTTTTTCAGCCCCTAAATAGAAGGTTTAGCCTTGTTTGGGTCTCTTTTTTTTGTTTTTTTTGCTTTATTAGTAATTCCAGAAGAGAGGTGTAATGGACAAGTACTTTGAACAAAAATACATAGCTAGAAAATTGTGGACCCAAGCAGTCTGACTCCTAAGTTTGTCTCTGAAAACAAAATAGGTATACTTCATTCACAGGAACATTTTTTCAAAAATATGTTATTTCTGTTAGATGCCATCAAGTCAGTTCCAACTCATAGCAATCTTACGAACAACAGAAGAAAACACTGCCCAGTCCTGTGCTATCCTCACAATTGTTGCTATGATCGAGCCCATCATTGTAGCCACTGTGTCAATCTATCTCCTTGAGGGTCTTCTTTCTCGCTGACCTTCTACTTTACCCAGCATGATGTCCTTCTCTAGGGACTGGTCCTTTCTGATAACATGTCTAAAGTACATGAGATGAAGTATTGCCATCCTCACTTCTAAGAAGCATTCTAGATGTACTTCTCCCAAGATAGATTTGTTCATTCTTCTGGCAATCTGTGGTATATTCAAAATTCTTCACCAACACCATAACTCAGATGCATCAATTCTTCTTTGGTCTTCTTTATTCATTTTCCAGCTTTTGCATGCATAGGGCGTATGAGGCAATAGAAAATACAACGGCTTGTGTCAGGTGCACTTTAGTCCTCAAATTGACATCTTTGCTTTTTAATACTTTAAATAAGTCTTTTGCAGCAGATTTGCCCAATGCAATATGTCATTTGATTTCTTGACAGCTGCTTCCATGAACATTGATTGTAGACTCAAGTAAAATTAAATCCTTGACTACTTCAATCTTTTCTCCATTTATCATGATGTTGCTTATTGGTCCAGTTGTGGATATTTTTGCTTTCTTTATGTTGAGGTATAATCCATACTGAGGACTGTAGTCATTGATCTACAGCAGTAAGTGTTTTAAGTCCTCTTCAATTTCAGTGATCAAGGTTGTATCGTCTGCATATAAACAAACAAAAAACCCAAACGTGTTGCCGTCAGGCGGGTTCCAACTCATAGCGACCCTATAGGACAGAGTATAACTGCCCCATAGAGTTTCCAGGGAGTGCCTGGAGGATATGAACTGCCAACCTTTTTTGGTTAGCAGCCGTAGCACTTAACCACTAGCCACCAAGGTTTCCCATCTGCATATAGCAGGTCGTTAATCAGTCTTCCTCCAATCCCAATGCCATTTTATTCTTCATTTTACTCAGCTTCTCGGATTATTTGGTCACTGTACAGACTGAATAAGTATGGTAAAAGGATACAACCCTGACTCGCACCTATCTCGCTTTTAAACCATGCAGTACCCCCTTGTTCTGTTTAAACTACTGCCTCTTAGTCTATGTACAGGTTCTGCATGAGCACAATAAAGTGTTGTGGAATTCCCATTCTTCTCAATGTTATCCATAATTTGTTATGGCCTACACAGTTGAATGCATTTGCATAGTCAATAAAACACAGCTAAACATCTTTATGGTATTTTTTGCCTTCAGCCAAGATCCATGTGACATCAGCAATGATATCCCTTGTTCCATGTCCTCTTCTGAATCTGGTTTGAATTTCTGGCAGTTCTTTGTCGACATACTGCTACAACTCTTTGTGAATGAACTTCAGCAAAATTTTACTTGTGTGTGATATTAATATTTTCAAAAATACCAGTATGTTAATAATATGCCATATTCAATGTTACTGGCAAGCATATATTCCTATATTCTAATTTCTCCATAAACACCAGAATACATTATTCTGTGTGGTCCTAGTTATGCACTATTTAAGAGTTAATTTTCAGATATCTTTGTACGTAAGATGACTATGCTGTGTAAATTTAAATCTCCTAGTGAATAAGCTTTAAACTCATACTTCTGGAGAATTTAGATTGAAATAATCCCTGTATAATTAAATGGATATTGTGAAACTGTTCTTAGCTGGATACATTTAACATCCTATCAGTTTTCTCTTGGTTGCTTTTTTTTTTAATGTCTGTGAACTAAAACTTTGTTCCTTATATTAAGCCTCCTGGAATGTTTTCCCTGAGAACATGTACTTCATCATAATATAACACACCATTCTTTTGAGGTCTTAATAATTCTGCTTTCTATCATCACTGATTCGTACATATTTAAGAGATATTGAAAACGAGAAGCAGTTTTTAAAATTCAGAAAGTATATAGCATTTTTCATAATTTGAAGTTAATGATATAGTTCTAAAGTTCCAGAGAATTTGTTGAATCTGTTTCTCCAGAAACAGAAAATTTGGCCTTCACAGTCTGTCTTAAGAACAATAGTAAGTGGAGGACAGTGTCTCAAAGTATGCACACGTATGTAAGAATCACCTGTGATGCTATAAACGTGGCAGATTCTAGGCTTACCTATATTTCCTGCTTCTTAATCTCAGAGTCTCTCTCTGTATGATATTTTCATTTTTAAAAAAAGAATTTCATATGTGAACATTAAAGTTTATGAAGCACAATTTTGAGAGAAAGGCCCAAAACTGGTTTTGGAGTTCAGAGTATTCATTCAGAACTGATTTCCAGAAATCTTCTTAAGTCAGAGAATGATTTCAATGGTTCTGAAATTGTTGCAAAAGTAATTTTTGCAGTTCTACAAGGAGCAGAAAGATCAGTCTTTTTAAGTTTGGGGCAAATGGGACAAAGGATTCAAGAGAACTATAGATTTCTTAGGGCTTGGCTAAAAGACTGAGAGAGTCTTTTTGAAGAGACACAGATGCCAAAGTTTGGTGTGATTAAGAAAATAAAATAGGTGCAGATTTTTGAAAATTAGAGAACTTACAGGCCACTGTTTTTACTGGCTCATCGATGTGAAAGAGTCAAGGTTGCAGGGTTTGCATTGCACTAGGCAGTCTCGTTTCCAAAGTCCATAGGTGATAGTTTTATGAGAATCTAGCAAAACATAGTAGAACAACAATATCTCCAAGAAATACAACTCTTTTCACACTGAACTTCTAATCCTTACAATAACTTTAAGGCTACACACTTTATATGTGCAAGATATGTGGTTGTAAATAACATTAATAGAATGTCAAACGCTGTGTTCTTTCCACTGTTGTAAGCTGTCCCTTACCTAGTGGGAACATAATAGATATGAATCCCGTGACTCCGTTATACTCTGTTCTGCCTGTGAATCCTGTTTATAAATCTGCCATAAGTCTAACCAAATGAGATGTCCCATGGCCTCAGAGCCATCTTTTCCCAAAACCATCTTTAGGACTAAGGAGATCTTTCATAATCACTCCCTTTCATCAGCCAAACCCCCAGAATGCAAGCACTATGTCATCATTACCTCTACTGTGTAGTTACTTCCATATCTCATATCACAAAGCTCACCATATGAACTCCTTTTAGGCAAACACCCTATGCCCTCAGTCTGTCAGAAAACACCCTATACCTCTTCTTTTGCCGGAAAACCCCAACCTGAGTGCACTAGTTCTATTGAGGGATATCATGTGGTGACTTATTTTTCTCATACCGCTATTACTCTCAGTGCAGGAGTTGGGATTTGTATAGTACTTATTGAACATTTATCCAAATTTATTTTTTCCCTTTATTGTTTCTTAAGAAACCCTGATCTGTTGAGGTGTCTGTCAGTTAGTGATGGATATGGGCAAGATATTACCCTCCTTTCAGTTGTCCTCTACTAACAACTGTCTTAGTCTTAGTCTAGAAGTTGACAGACTAGGAAAAAGGATCCAGCCGTCTACTTCTGGAAAATTAGCCAGTGGAACTCTTATGAATACCAGCATAACATTGTCTGATACAGTGTCAGAAGATATGACCTCAGGTTGGAAGACACTCAGAATATGACTGGGGGAGAGCTGCCTCCTCAAAGTAAGGTCAACCTTAATGACATGGATGGAGTTAAGCTTTCAAGATGTTCATTTGCTGATGTGGTTATGACTCAAAATGAGAAGAAACAGCTGCAAACATCCATTAATAATCAGATGTGGAATATACAAAGTGTAAATCTAGGAAAATTGGAAATCCTCAAAAATGAAAAGGAATGCATAAATATCAATATCCTAGGCATTAGTGAGCTGAAATGGAATAGTATTGGCCATTTTAAATCAGACCGTCATATGATCTACTATGTCAGGAATGTATTCATTGTCAAAAAGAACATTTCAAAATCTACCCTGAAGTACGACATTGTCAGTGATAGGATAATATCCATATGACTGCAAGGAAGACCAATTAATATGACTATTATTCAAATTTATGCACCAACCACTAATGCCAAAGATGAAGAAGCTGAAGATTTTTACCAACTTCTAGAGTCTGAAATTGATCAAACATGCAATCAGGATGCATTAATAATTACTGGAGATTGGACTGTGAAAGTTGCAAACAAAGAAAAAGGATCAGTAGGTGGAAAATATGGTCTTGGTGATATAAACATTGCCAGACATCACATGATAGAATTTTCCAAAACCAACAATATTTTCATTGCAAATATCTTTTTTCAACAACATAAATGGTGACTATACGCGTGGAGCTCACTGGATGGAATACACAGGAATCAAATCAACTACACCTGTGGAAAGAGACGATGGAAAAGCTCAATATCATCTGTCAGAACAAGGCCAAAGGCCAACTGAGGAACAGATTATTAATTGATCATATGCAGGTTCAAGCTGAAACTGAAGAAAATTCAAACAAGTCCACGAAAGCCAAAGTATGACCTTGAGTATATCCCACCTGAATTTAGAGACCATCTCAACAAGAGATTTGACACATTGAAAACTAATCACTGAAGACCAGATGAGTTGTAGAATGACGTCAAGGACATCATGCATGAAGAAAGCAAGAGGTCATTAAAAAGACAGTAAAGAAGGAAAAGACCAAAATGGATGTCAGAAGAGACTGAAATTTGCCTTGAATGTTGAGTAGCTAAAGCAGATGGAAGACATGATGGAGTAAAAGAGCTGAATAGAAGATTCCAAAGGGCAGCTCAACAAGACAAAATAAAGTATTTATCTTAGTTATCTAGTGCTGCTGTAACAGAATAACACAAATAGATGGCTTTAACAAAGAGAAATTTTTTCTCTCACAGTCTAGTAGGCTACGAGTCCAAATTCAGGGCATCAGCTCCAGTGGAAAGCTTTCTCTCTCTTTCAGCTCTGGAGGAAGTTCCTTGTCATCAATCTTCCCCTGGCTGAGGAGCTTTTCAGCACACCTACCGCGTGTCCAAAGGATGTGCTACTCTCCTGGCTCTTTTTTCTTGGTAGTATGAAGTCCCCAACTCTCTGCTTGCTTCCCTTTCCTTTTATCTCTTGTAAGATAAAAGGGATGTGACTTTAGTAAGGGTGTTACAATCCCACCCTAATCCTCTTTAACATAAAATTACAATCACAAAATGGAGGACAACCACACAATACTAGGGATCATGGCCTAACCAAGTTGACACATATTTTTTTTGGGACACAGTTCAATCCCTGACGGCATTATAATGACAAGTGCAAAGACCTGGAGTTAGAAAACCAAAAGGGAAGAACAAACAGCATTTCTCAAGCTGAAAAAACTGAATTAAAAATTCAAGCCTCCAGTTGCAATATTGAAGGATTCTACGGGCAAAATATTGAATGATGCAAAGCATCAAAAAAAGATGGAAGGAATACAGAGTCACTGCACAAAAAATGAACTGGTCGGCGTTCAGATATTTCAGGAGGTAGCCTATGAATAAGGAAGACCTAAAAAGAATTGATTCATTGAATTATGGTGTTGGTGAAGAATACTGACTATACCATGGATTACCAAAGGAATGCACAGATCTGTCTTGGAAGAAGTACAGCCAGAATGCCCCTTAGAATGGAGGATAACGAGACTTCATCTTATGTACTTTAGACATGTTATCAGGAAGAACCAGTCCCTGGAGAAGGACATTGAGCTTGGTAAAGTAGATGGTTAGCAAAAAGGAGGAAGGCCGTCAACAAGATGGATTGACACAGTCGTTGCAACAATGGGCTTGAGCGTAACACTGATCATAAGGATGGCACAGGACCAAGCAGAGTTTTGTTCTGTTATACATAGGGTTGCTATGAGTGGGAGCGGACTCGATGGCACCTAACGATAATAACAACTACTAACGACAGCAATAATCAACATGCAGGCTACTTCTTTTAATTTATTATTGTTAGTAATATAATAATAATAATAGACAAGTAGAGAAAAAAAGACGTAAATAAGGTAAACAAGAAAAAGGAAAGGAGAAAGAAAGAACCGTTGTCATTTGATTTAAAGTATTTTTCTCCGATTCTTGTTTTTGATCCTCCTGATGATTTCAGCATTTATCTACAGGATGACCTATGAAACTATGCCTTTTTAACTTTCAAAATTTGCAGTGTATAATATTTTTTCTCATCATGAAAACACACCGAATTTTTAACTTGGATCTTAGCACCTGTCTTGCTTCTACCTTAAAAATCACTCAGTCATCCCACTCTCTATGTACAAACTCTAAGCTTTCCATCTTTTTTCACTAAATTTATTCCACTTCAACTGTTTTTAGAACTTGGTCAGCCTTATCAGCTTTCCCTGAATCCATTCATTTTCTTGATATTTCTCATTCTCAATCTCAGATTTCTTGGTCTATCACTTCAAAAATAGCTTTCCATTATTTCAAGCTCCCTTATTGCTCTGTCACTTTGTTTTACAACTTGAACAAATCTTTAATCACGGATGAATTCTAATTTCTGTTCTGTCCATTTCTGAAGCAGAGCAGCATGGCATGCTAGAGAAAGTCACACCACAGGGAATATGGGCATGTGGGTTAATTACAAATTCATTATCTCCAATATCAACAATCATATTAATTTTATCTAATAAGAACACTCTCCTATAATCCACACCCATTTCAAATCCCTTCATTGCTTCTATGTACTTAAAAAGTAGAAGTAATCTGATTGAAATTTACTCATTTTACAAAGTATACAAAATCATTTTGCTTTCCACCTATGAGAACAAAGATAGCCCCAGTTCTATTTAAATACTTCCCCAAGTACTTTATATTCTTTCTGCACTTGCTATTATTTTTTATTGAATGCAGGGAAGTACACCAGAACTGACTGAAGTTGTGAGGTCTATGTATGATTTAAATCATGTAGTGCATATAAGGATAAGTGTAGGGACCTTCTTAGTCTTCATCTCCAAGTATGTGATAATCTAGATATACTTTGTTCAACCTATTATTTTAATTCACAAAATGACCTGATTGAAATTAGCTAGAGAGTCTCAGTCTCTTATTAGTGTATGGACTATAGACCAGCATAGAGAAGTATTGTTAGAAATATAATAAAAAAAAGAAAACTCAAGAAAATAATAGCAAAACTTTATATAATGCTTATTTCTTGCTAAGAACTATACCAAGTGCTTTGCATGGCCTAATCTCATTTCAACCTTATAATAAATGATTTTATCAAATCCAAATTAAGAATAATTTTTAGAGGAAAATGGTGATAGGAAACATGGATAATACATAAGAATATGAGGATCATCAGAAAAGAATAAGAGATCAAACTAATGTTAAGGTTGTTGGAAAGGTATACTGAGGGAAGTCTGGGAAGCCTTCAATTAGATTATTAACAATTCCATAAATGTCCACTTACATATTGTGTATAAAACTTTCTCAAATAAAGAAAATAGAAAAACCTGTATTTATCTTTGTTCAAAGCAAACAGAGTTTTAGCTGACTATATGGATTTGGATGTTTGTGCCAATAACATCACAGATAACATCATCATAACTATTATTATTATTTGAATTTTTTTTCTAGAATGTCAATTTTTATGTAATAACATTATGCTTTTTAAACTTTCTTCTTATTGCTACCACAGTGCAAGCCTACTCTGTACAAGTTAGAAGTATTCAGTTTTTGTTGTATTAAGAAAACAGATTAACTCTCCTTACTTAGAAGTTTTTTAAGGGGGGACTAATCCAGAAAATTAAAAGAAAACATTTGCAAAATTGCATTTTTCTTTATCTTAATGATTACCACCACAGGCTTACATACATCATCATAGTTTTAAGTACGTAAACTTTCTAAAACTCATTTAGACTCATTTAGTAATATGCACACTGAGTAAGTACAATGTGTGCTGAATGTTCTGTGAATTAGAAATCAGTGCTGTAAAAACTTTGCTCAAAAAATAAGCAGCCATAGAAACAGCTGGAAAACAATTATGCTTATCCAGTCTTATAAAATGTAGTTTAAAGTGAAAGAAATGAGGAAAACACTATTCATAATTTCTTTTAGACACAAAAGAATCACAAAAAGCTTCCCAGAGGACTAGTGTACTCAATTCTTCCTATTGCTAAAGAAGAGTTTTCAGAAAGAGTCTGTAAGAATATAATAACATGAATTGTCAAAACTGGACTGTTTTTAGTTCTTGTAATTTAGGGAAAAAAAGTAAAGTACTTGTTCCTAAAAGCAGAACAAAATTAAAGTTATAATTATACAAAAGACTACACAGTGGCAGCTGCAAAATTTCTTACATTATTCCCCAACTTTAATTCCCAGAATTAATCCTGATCTTATTGACTGCCTTATTAGCTGCTGTAAATAGCAAAGCAAAGTGTGTTTTTGGGAGGAAGTTGGAGGCATCTGAGTTAGGGATGACAAGTGGCATTATGCTATATACTCCCTACTTCCTAAATGGTATATTCAATTCCCCAGCATATGAAAAAGCACTTCAAGTATATTGATAATAACATCAAAACTTTATTACTTTCATAATTAAAACTGAAACATTTAATTTTTTAAAGTTTTTATGTGCTGGGGAGCATTTGTTTTCCTGATTTGTTAAGGAACATAACAGAATATAAGTATTGTTCTTTTTCCTAGTAATTCTATCCTTATTTTTCCTCTGTTAAACTAGCTTTTATTTGCTCTTCACTTCTACAATGTTAATTGCTCTCAATCATTGATTGTGGATTCTCAGAAAAACCTATATATTCACTGAAACTGTGCTATTCTAATATTTTAATTTCTATAATACATTTGATTATTTATTATTTCTGCTTTGGATCCCTAGTTGCATCTCTTACTATAGCTTTGAGTAACGGATATTTTGAATAAATTTGTAATATCTAATTCACCTTGTCTATTGTGCTGGAGTAGTACAGTTCGGAGAACTGACCTAATCTAGAAGGGTCCATAGTTATTCTTAGTTAATCATTATAATTCGCACGTCTACAAGTGGATAGAGCCCTGGTTGTGTGGTGGTTGACAGCTGGCTGCTAACCAAAATGTCGGTAGTTAGAATCCACCAGCCACTCCTTTGAAACCCTGTGGGACAGTTCTACTCTGTCCTATAGGGTCTCTATGAGTCAGAATTTACTCAAAGGCAACGGGTGAGTAGTTGGTAATTTTGGAAGTTAACCTAATCCATTATGGACATTATAGTCCTCTTTTGATGGCCATTGGTAAAGGAAAAGACATATGCATGGGTGTCTTAGTCATCTAGTGCTGCTATAACAAAAATATGACAAGTGGATGGCTTTAACAAAGAGAAATTTATTCTTTCACAGTCTAGTAGGTTACAAGTCCAGATTCAGTGTGTCAGCTCCAGGGGAAGGCTTTCTCTTTCGACCCTAGAGGAAGGTCCTTGTGATACCTCAGTCTTCCCCTGGTCTGGGAACTTCTCAGAGCAGGAATCTCAGGTCCAGAGACGCACTCTGCTCCCGGCACTGCTTTCTTGGTGGTATGAGGCTCCCATGTGTCTCTGTTCACTTCTTTCTTTTATATCTCAAAAGAGATTGGCTTAAGACACTATCCAATCATGTATACCTCATCAGTATAACTGCTACTAATCCATCTTATTAGATCATAGTGATTGAATTTACAACGCATAAGGAAATCACATCAGATTACAAAGTGGTACACAATTATACAAAACTGGAAATTGTGACCCAGCTAAGTTGACAGATATTTTTGGGGGACACAGTTCAATCCATGACAATGGGTTTACCAGTTGGGAGATATATATTTTTATCTATCTATATAGATAGATATATGTCAAATTTGATTATTCAGGTCTCAATAATTTCAATTTTTCAGATTCAAATAATTTACTAAAAAAATTAAAAATTAAGTAATGATATTTAAAAAAGGAAAGTTAAAATTATGGACTTAAATGAATTAAGAAATGTTTAAACATAAATAAAAACAAAAACCCAAACCCGTTGCCATCGCATTGATTACGACTCATAGCAATCCTATAGGACACAGTAGAACTTCCCCATAGGGTTTCCAAGGCTGTAAATCTTTACAGAAGCTGACTGCCACATATTTATCCTGTGGAGCAGATGGTGTGTTTGAACTGCCAATCTTTTGGTTAACAGCCAAGAATTTAACACACTGTGCCACCAGGTCTCCTTTTAAATGTAAATAACTGTACTTAAATAAATCCACATTCAAAAACCAGTGAGAAATTTTTTTTTTTTCCCTCTTCATCAGACAATATTCAACCCATTCTAGAATTCCACTGAACTCATGCTTACAAAAGTTATCAGTTCACTCAATGTTGTGGAAATATGAAAATCCCCCTTGTCCTTAATGTATACTCTAAAAAAATCATTAGTTTCTTAGATATTCAATGAGGTTTGAAGATCTTGTTGATAAGATCATCCAAGATATAAAGGTGTCTCTTCACAAGAAAATTATAATTTTAATGAGTGTTTCTAAAAGTCAAATGATGGTTACATATTCATGCTAAGTTCTGTAGGTCAGAAATAAAATTTTAACTTGTTGGAACTTCAAAATAGAGTGAACCAGCTCCTTGTACCTCCATATTTGGCCCAGATCCAAAGTGTTATGAGACAGGCTTTTACTTTTTAGGCCATTTGAAGCATTTCTATTAGCTTGCCTTCTTGAAGTATGTTCCTTAGTATATTGAAATTATTTCCAACAATATCAATTAGAGACTCCTTTAATGAATTCAATCAAAGCTTTAAATAGTCTTTACAATAAACAATTCTTATTCATGAATGAGATAGGTGATCTTAGAAGATAAATTTCCATAAGAAATAGGTGTAGAGGTAAATATTTCTGAAATTGGGGTCTGTGGCATATGGGGTCTATGTAAACTTATCATAATATATAGGGTTGATGCTGATAAGAGCTTAATTGGTACCAAGACATAGGAAAATAAAGTGACCCAACAGAATGTGGAAATTATCAAACAATATCATTAACATTAAATGCAAGTAAAATTTTGCTGAAGATAATTCAAAAACAGTTGCAGTAGTACATCCACAGGAAACTGCCAGAAATTCAACTGGATTCAAAAGCAGACACAGAGTAAGGGATATCATTGCCAATGTTAGATGGCTCTTGGCTGAAAGCAGATATACTAGAAAGATGTTTACCTGTGTTTTATTGACTATGCAAATGTGTTTGACTGTGAGGATCATAATAAATAATGAATAACATTTCAAAGAATGGAAATCCCAGAACACTCATGTGGAACCTGTGCATACAAGAAGAGACAGTCATTGGGACAGAACAAAGGGATACTGCGTGGTTTAAAATCAGGAAAGGTGTGCATCAGGGTTGTATCTTTTCACCATACTTATTCAATCTGTATGCTGAGCAAATAATGTGAGAACCTGGACTATATGAAGAAGAACGTGCCATCAGGATTGGTGGAAAACTCATTAATCTACTATATGTAGATGACACAAATTGCATATTGAAAGAGAAGAGGACTTGAAGCACCTAATGATGAAGATCAAAGACTACAGCCTTCTGTATGGATTACACTTCAACATAAAGAAAACAAAAATCCTCACAACTAGGCCAGTAAACAGCATCATGATAAACGGAGAAAAGATTGAAGTTGTCAAAGATTTCATTTTACTTGGATCCACAATCAACAGCCATGGAAACAGCAGTAAAGAAATCAAACGATGTGTTGCATTGGCCAAATCTTCTGCAAAAGACCTCGTTAAGTGTTGAAAACCAAATATGTCACTTTGAGGACTAAGGTGTGCCTGACCCAAACCATGGTATTTTCAATCACCACTTATGCATATGAAAGTTGGGCAATGAATAAGGACGGTCAAAGAAGAATCGATGCCTTTGAATTATGGTGTTGTTGAAGGATTTTAAATATACCATGGGCTGCCAGAAAATCAAACAAGTCTAACTTGGAAAAAGTACAGCCAGAGTGCTGCTTGGAATTGAGGATAGTGAGGCTTCATTTCACATAATTTGGATTATCAGGAGGGATCAGTCGCCTGAGAAGGACATCATGATTAGTAAGGTAGAGGGTCAATAAAAAATAGGAAGTCCCTTAATGAGATGGATTGACACAATGGCTGAAACAACGAGCTCAAACATAGCAAAGATTGCAAGGATTGAACAGAACAGGGCAGTATTTCGTTCTGTTGTACATGGGGTTGCTGTGAGTTGGAACTGACTTGAAGGCACCTAGCAACAACAAAAGCTAGAAAATGTATTAGTCTTTAGGGACAAGATAATCCCCTTTTCTTTTTTGAGGTTTTGGAGCTATCTAAAGAGAATAGAAAGACTGAATCACTGGTAAGTTGAAAAGTAACAAACATTGACTAACAACACATTCATTTAAAAAAAAAAAGAACTTGAATGACTGTTTTTGTGACTGGTTCTTTGTAAGTACTAGGGATACTACAGAGAACAAAACATATACATTTTACCCTTATAGACTTACATTAAACACTCTAATTTAGAAACACATATTTTTAAGAGTTTTATAGGAACCAGTGCTGCAGCAAATAGCTAATGTTCCCTAAAATATGGTGCACCTGAGGTATTAAGTTATGTTCTATGTCAAGATGTGAACTACATCAACAAGCTGTGTCAGTCTAAAAGATAATTCCAAATGTTGTTTCTCAAGACTTGGAAATTACCAATCACTGCAGAAACCAAATTGCATCACATAATTTTATGCTGACCAAGTCATGTGATTCCATAAAATCTGCACTCTCAATATTTTGTCTAGATGGCTGAAAATAGTGAAGATTGGTTAAGAAGTGGATGTGATCATTGACGGGATGTCATAGTTCTCTACATGGAGGCCCTCTTTATCCCTTGCAGGATGCTTTTGGGAGGGTGACTTTCCCTGAAACGGTCAGCTGAGAAGAAGCTATTGAAATCAGGGAGCCAGTTCAGATACAATCACAGATGGTACACGTATATATGGAATTTATTCTCTGATTGAAATACAGGATGGAACACATACATGTGAGAAATATTAATTAATACGTGAGTCAAGAGAAAAGATGATGTTCCTAAAAGAATGACAAAATGCATTAAATCAACAACAACTGAAAAAACAGAAGAGAAGAGAAGTTGCTTATACAGAGAATAGAACAAGAGCACAAATCCAGCAGAGCAAGCGGTGACACAAACAGACATATGTACTTCAATGTTCAGTGTAGCACTCTTGACAATTGCTAAAACACAGAAACAAATGTTCATCAATATATGAATGGATTAAAAAGAAAAATGTGCTATATATACTGTTGTTGTTGCAAGGTGCCCTAGAGTTGATTCCAACTCAGAGAGACCCTATGTACACTGCTCTGTCCTGCGTCATCTTTATAATCATTGCTATGTTTGAGCCCACTGTTGCACCCACTGTGGCAATCCATCTCCTCAAGGGTCTTCCTCTTTTTCACTTTATCTCTGCCTTACCAAGCATGATGTCCTTCTCTAGGGACTGGTCCCTCCTGATAACATGTCCAAAGTATGTGAAACAAAGTCTCCCTGTCTTCACTTCAAGAAGCATTCTGGCTGTGCTTCTTCCAAGACAAACTTACTAGTTTTTCTGGAATTCCATGGTATATTCAATATCCTTTGCCAACACCATAATACATCAATTGTGTACACACAATGGAATGTTACTCCAGCATGAAGAGAAATGAAGTCCTGATACATATTACAACATGAATTGAAACTTAAGAACATTATGCCGAGTGAAGCAATTCAATTATAAAATGCCAAATATTGTCAGATTCCATTTATGTGAAATAACTAGAGTAGTTTATTGAATATACCATGGACTTCCAGAAGAACAAAAAAAAGCAGTCTTAGGAAAAATAGAACTGGAATACTCCTTAGAAGCAAGGATGGTGATATTTGTCTTGTTTACTTTGGACATGTCATCAGGAAAGACTAATCACTAGAGAAGAACATCATGTTTGGTAAAGTGAAGGCTCAGCTAAAATGAGGGAAGCCCTCAATTACATGAATTAGCACAATAGCCTCAGCTATGAGCTCAAACATCAAAATCATGAGGATGGTGCAGAACCAGGCAAGGTTTAGTTTTGCTATACATAAGTTTGCCATGAGTTGAAGCTGACTCCACAGCAACTAACAACAGCAATATTAAGACAGAAGTTTATTAGTGGTTAATGAAGGTGGGAGGGAGGCAGAAAGCGAGAGTCATTGTTTAGGAAGCATTGGATTTCTGTTTATTGGGATGGAAATTTTGTAATGGATATTGGTGATGGTTGCACAACACGATTAATATTAATTGATGTCACTAAATTGTACATGTGAAAAATGTTAAATTGGCAAATATTGTATTATATGTATTTTTACAACAATAAAAAAGTAAGTTGCAAAATTAACATTACACATTTTCTAAACCAAGGGACATATTTGAGAAGAGAGACTTGTGATCAATATCACACAGCTGTTGTCAGTGGACAGAAGTAGTGTTTGCTGTTCTTACATAGCGTACATAAGCAACAAAACAATACACTAAAATCAGCACCATAGGAGTTCTGATCTCTATACGCTTTTTCAGAAACCAAAATACATTATTGTTTTCATTGTTTGTTTGAATACAATGGACTTCAGGAAAAAGCTAGCTTTCCAGATAAAACTTTTAGGAATTAAAACGTCTAATTTATGAAAAAAATGTCTTCTACTAAAAATGATATTGGAAATCTGGGCCTAGGGCAGTTTTATTTTGAAACATAAAATTAAATTGTAACATTTGTCTAGATTATGAAGCCTCTAGTTAGCCTTCATGGAAATCTTAACAACGTAAGAGAGAAATCAAGACTGTCAGCAAACACATTTAGAGATGAAAAAAGGAATATTCCAAATACAATTAGGTTAAGACACAATCGTAGGTCAAATACAGATTTTCCCTTATGCTAAAATTATATATATATTCTAGATTAATCACTTTCCTATAAGAAAACTAAATATCATTTAAATTTAAATCTATGGCTGTAAAAGTGCTAAGGAACAAGACTTTTCACTCAGACCATAAACTTCAAATTATAGAGACTGAATAATTTGCCTGAATGAAATACGTATTGCTTTTCAATGAGAATATTGCTTTGTGTTGTTGAAAATATATTCTAAGACTTTGTAGTTAACCTAGGATGCAAATACAAATTCAAGAGCCATCCTTAAACAGTTAGCAATGTAAGGTAATTGATTGGTCCTGGAATAATAAGTTTGCCAAAGAGGAGAGGGAAAATTATAGTAACAAGTATCAAAAGCAATTTGTAAAGTGTAAGACCAATGCATGAAACTAATGCATATAAATTGTCTTAAGTTTACTAGTTTTATATTTTTACATTGTAGTTAAAAATGATGATTTCTTAGGATAGTATTAAGGTAATTCTCATTTTCTGTGATGGATTTGGAATGCATAGATTTGCCAATTACATTATGAAAGAAGTATCACAGATCTAACCTAAGTAGGATTACATACGAGTAACCAATATATTATTTTTATAATGATGAATTATGCCAAATGTTTCAAAAAGTCTTCAATTTAATATTGCTTTATTCACTTAAAGATATTAGAGTGGTCCTAGGGAGTTAAAAATAGTTTTTGTGTTCATTCATTTACAGATTAATTTCCCTATTCATTTAATAGATATAAACTTGAGAACCCAAAAGTGTTGTTTTTGGGGCAAAGAATCAGACAAAGTCTTTGTTCTTCAGAGGTCTATTGTTTTTTTTTATTAGTAGAGGGAGATAAACAATAAGAAACTTTATACACAATAAGAAAATTTCATAAAATGATATGTGTTATGAAGATGACAAAATATAAAAGGTAATGTACAGCAAGTGGCTAGAGGGAGGGAGAGGGGACTACTAACACTGGTTACTTGGGAAAGGCTTTTTCTGAGACGGTAATATATACTCACAAGGAGTCAACCTGGAAATGGCATGAGACATAGAAACTGTAAGTGCAAGACCTGAATGCACTGGTGTAATGAAGGTTAAATGAAGAAGAGAAAAAGCATCCCAGGTAGATCATCTTGGGAGGTATGGTGCAAGGAGAGGACTCAAAGGGAGAGAGAAACCAGATCCGGACAATAAAGAAATCTGAAGGCCATAGTAAGGGATTTTCAGTTCATGAATGGCACAAACAACAAAAAACTGAGACACAGAAAACCATTTACTGTACCTAAAGGATCCAAAATAAATCAAGACTCAGAATTGGGAAAGCTTAAGCTTTTGATTGTCAGGGCTGTAGTAAGTTGAAAACAATCAGAAAATGATGGCAAGCTACCTATCAAAATTTAGCATAAATATTTATTCCAAATGGGAAGTATAAACCATAAGTTAATAATAAAACTAAGTAACTCTGACCTGCAATGCTGGAAGGGATAGACATCAAGTAAATAAAAAAACACATTCGAGGAAGAAAATTAAAAATAAGAAAAGAAATGGGTAAACAAATGACAGTTCTACATATATTATTTTAAATAGTGGCATGCATGATAACATAGAACAAATTAGAAAGAAAAGAATAATCAGCCATAGTGTCTTCATTTTGAAACTGTTCTTTTATCATACTTAAGATAATTACTTTGGTCTATATTATGCAGTTTGTCTGCAAATTAAGTTACACTTATATAATCATATTAATGTATAAAAATCAGACCTTCTTGATAGATATGGTTACCTCAATTGTCTGGACAAGAATTTTACCTTCCCTGTCAATTGAAATCTCTAGTCTCTGTGAACTAAGTCATTTATATTAGTGTTTTTCACCCCTAACTTGCATGATTTTATGATCTAGTACACTGGAATCATTCATAACTTTCAGATATAATACAAAGATCAATATTATGATGATCAGTTTGCCTTTATAATTTCACAATATACCTAATAACTTAAACACTAGATGTAGAAGAAAACCATCTATGTGGTTTTGAGGTAAATTAAAAAGTCAATACATTTATGAAATGATTAAGTGCTTCATGATGTTATTTTTGGTATAGGAAGAAAAAGGATCTTATCCCAATAAAAACGTTCAAAATTATGGCATTATTTAATTTCGCATAAAACTAAACATACATGTTAAAAGTATTACAGCAACATCAAATCATATGTTATATAAACGGCTTTAAAAGTAAACTACCAGCGGCATAATTTTGAAAAAATAAAGGGTACCCCCCAACTTTAGGCTTTATAAACATAGAAAATGTTCTAACACTACTAATGATATTTTATAAGTCAGCCATAAAAAAACAAATATTTTTTAAGCATCAAGAGGCATTGCATTTATGGGTTACCTCTTTAATTCTAGACAAATTTATGATATTTGAGACAGAAAATCTTCAGGTCATTTTCTCATCTATAAAAGAGTAATCAACTACTGCAATTGCTAGCCAGGGCTTCAGAGAATGTCCGTAGCTATAGAGAATGTCCATAGCTGTAATCCTAATGAAGTAAATGACTAGAAAGACTGAAAAATTTCACCTTAATCACATTTTAATTGACTAGGTAAGAAAGATATGAAATCAACCAGAAGCATCACACTTCCTAAGGAAATTTTCTGATATACAAATGTCTCTTTTTTTTGAGGAAATCATGAAGCTGTTCGTAATAGTCACTATTTAATATCATGTAACGCAGGAATGTTTGATCTTTCTGTTCCTGAAAATACACTAATAATTACCTTTGCTAATCAACTAACTGTTATCATTTTTTAAAATCTACCTGTGTTTGTATAGTTAATTTGTTATTGTTGTTGTTCATATTATCATCACTGTTATTTTTTGCTATGCACTGTGGTCTCATTATGTTCCATAAGTTTTCTATGTGTTCCTTTAAATAGCACCTAAGCTGGGAACAAACTCTATGCCTGTTGTAATGCAGAGTTCAAGCTTCTGATCTTTAGTCTGTGGTGCCTCTTGTTGTAAAGCATGAATGTGTTAAAAGAGTAATTCACCTGAACTAATGCTTCCAGGAAGATGTTACATAGGAAGTAGTAGTAATAGCTATGTGTGGGAAATAGTAGTAATAGCTACAAAGATTAGAAAATCACTACTGTTACAGCTCCCTCTACCCCCCCAAAAAAGGAACAGCTCTTATGTTGAAGGAAAATGCTCAGAGTTCACAAAACAATTAAAAAATACACTTGCAGAGGATATTTTGCTGAAATAAAACTGCCATATTAATCAGTTGTTAAAGGATATAGTAGAGATACAGCTGGACAATGAATACGGAAAACTAAAGAAGAATTGATGCCTTTGAATTGTGGTGTTGGCAAAGAATACTGAATAGAGCATGGACTGCCAGAAGATCTAACAGGTCTGTCTTGGAAGAAGTATAACCAGAATGCATCTTAGAAACAAGGATGATGAGACTATGTCTCACATACTTTGACATGTTATCAGAAGGGGTCAGTCTGCAGAAGGACATCATGCTCGGTGTCATGAATTGAATTATGCCCCTCAAAAAATGTGTGTATCAATTTGGCTGGGCCATGATTTCCAGTATTGTTGTCTTCCATTTTGTGATTGTAATTTTATGTTAAAGAGGATTATGGTTGGATTGTAACACCATAACTAAGGTCACATCCCTGATCCAATGTAAAGGAATTTCCCTGGGGTGTGGCCTGTGCCTCCTTTTATCTTATAAGAGATAAAAGGAAAGGTAAGCAAGCAGAGAGTTAGGGACCTCATGCCACCAAGAAAGCAGTGCTGGGAGCGGAGCATGTCCTTTGGACCTGGGGTCCATGCACGGAGAAGCTCCTGGTCTAGGGGAAGATTGATGAGAAGGTCAACAGATGGAGAAAGCCTTCCCCTGGAGCCGACACCCTGAATTTGGATTTCTAGCCTACTAGACTGTGAGAAAATAAATTTTTCTTTGTTAAAGCCATCCACTTGTGGTATTTCTGTTATAATAGCACTAGATAACTAAGACACTTGGTAAAGTAGAGAGTTAGCAAAAAAGAGGAAGACCCTTAACCAAATGGATTGACACAATGGCTGCAACAATGAGCTCAAGCAGAAAAATGATTGTGAGGATAGCACTGGACTGGGAAGTGTTTAGTTCTGTTTTACATAGAGTTGCTATGAGTCAAAACCTACTCGAAGACACCTAACAACAACAACAAAGTAGGGATGAGCTATAAACATTCATGGGTTTTATCTTGTAAAAGATCAAAATTGTAGAAGTAAATATTTCTGGAAAGTAGAGCCTAAGAAAAATATCCCGAGAGTTATAAAGGAGATCACAAAAGACAGGAAGATTCAAGTGAGATAATCAGTTAACAAATTTATAAGGCATGTATAATATATAAGTGAATTTTTTCTAAATATTGGAGCAATTCAAAAAGGAGAAAATATCCCTAGTAGCCAAGGAAATGCATAATTAGAGCAACAATGGGCTATAACTATGCAATCATAAGAGTAATCAGGAAAATTACAAAGAGTAACAAAATCGGTTGCTAGTGGGGATGGAGATGAGATGTTGTTGTTGTTAGGTACCGTCGAGTCAGTTGTGACTCTTAGTGACCTTAAGTACTACAGAACAAAACACTGCCTGGTCTTGCGCCATGCTCACAATCATCCTTATGCTTGAGCCCATTGTTGCAGCCACTGTGTCAATCTATCTCGTTGAGGGTCTTTCTCTTTTTCACTGATCCTGTACTTTACCAAGCATGATGTCCTTCTCTAGGGACTGATCCCTCCTGACAACATGTCAAAGCATGTAAGACGTAGTCTTGTCATCCTTGCTTCTAAGGAGCATTCTGGTTGTACTTCTATCAAGACAGATTTGTTCATTCTTTTGGCAGTCCATAGTATTTTCAATATTCTTCTCCAACACCACAATTCAAAGGCATCAGTTCTTCTTTGATCTTTCTTATTCATTGTCCAGTTTTCACATGTGTTTCAAGTTCTTTTCACTTTCAGCAAGCAAGGTTGTGTCATCTGCATAACACAGGTTGTTAATGAGTCTTCCTCCAATCCTGATGCCCCATGTTTCTTCATATAGTCCAGCTTCCCGTATTATTCACTCAGCGTACAGATTGAATAAGTATGGTGAAAGGATACAACCCTAACACACACCTTTCCTGATTTTAAATCACTCAATATCCCCTTGTTCTGTTCGAACAACTGCCTCTTGATCTATGTCAGGTTCCTCATGAGCACCATTAAGTGTTCTGGAATTCCCATTCTTCACAATGTCATCCATGATTTGTTATGATCCACATAGTTGAATGCCATAGCATAGTCAACAAAACACAGGTGAACATCTTTCTGGTATTTTCTGCTTTCAGCCAGGATCCATCTGACATCAGCAATGATATGCATGGTTCCAAATCCCCTTCTGAATCCAGCCTGAATTTCTGGAAATTCCCTGTCGACGTACTGCTGCAGCCGCATTTGAATACTCTTCAACAAAATTTTACTTATGTGTGATATTAAAGATATTGTTCGATAATTTCTGCATTCTGTTGGATCATCTTTCTTGGGAATTGGCAGAAATGTGGATCTCTTCCAGTCAGTTGGCCAGATAGCTGTCTTCCAATTTTCTTGGCAGAGACATGTGAGCACTTCAGTGCTGCATCCATTTGTTGAAACATCTCAGTTGATACTCCCACAGTTCTTGGAGCCCTGTTTTTCACCAATGCCTTCAGAGAGAAACTTGGACTTCTTCCTTCAGTACCATCGGTTCCTGATCATATGCTACCTCCTGAAATGGTTGAACATCGACAAATTCTTTTTGGTATAATGACTCTGTGTATTCCATTCATCTTCTTCTGATGCTTCCTCTGCCATTTAATATTTTTCCCATAGAATCCTTTACCATTGCGACTCGAGGCTTGAATTTTCTCTTCAGTTCTTTCAGTTTGAGAAATCCCAAGCGTGTTCTTCACCTGTTGGATTTCTATCTCCAGGTGTTTGCACATGTCATTATAATACTTTACTCTGTCTTCTCGAGCCCTTTGAAATCTTCTATTCAGCTCTTTTGCTTCATTATTTCTTCCTTTTGATTTAGCTACTTGACGTTCAAGATCAAGTTTCAGAGTCTCTTCTGACATCCATTTTGGTCTTTTCTTTCTTTCCTCTCTTTTTAATGACCTCTTGCTTTCTTCATGTATGATGTCCTCCCACAACTCATCTGGTCTTTGGTCATTAGTGTTTAATGTGTCAAACCTATTCTTGAGCTGGTTTCTAAGTTCAGAAGGGTTATACTTAAGGTCGTACTTTGGCTGTAGTGGACTTGTTCTAATTTTGTTCAGTTTCAACTTGAACTTGCATATGAGCAATTGATGATATGTTCTGCAGTCAGTACCTGGCCTTCTTCTGACTGATGATATTGAGATTTTCCATCATGTCTTTCCACAGATGTAGTGTATTTGATTCCTGTGTATTCTATCTGGCGAGGTCCATGTGTATAGTCACAATTTGTGTTGGTGAAAAGAGTTATTTGCAATGAAAAAGTTGTTGGTCTTGCAAAATTCTACCTTACGATCTCTGGCATCGTTTCTACTGCCAAGGCCATATTTTTCAACTACCGATCCTTCTTTGTTTCCAGCTGTCACATTCCAATCACCAGTAATTATCAATGCATCCTGATTGCATGTTTGATCAATTTCAGACTGCAGAAGCTGGTAAAAATCTTCAGTTTCTTCTTATTTGGTCTTAATGGTTGGTGTGTAAGTTTAAAAAATAGTCATATTAACTGGTCTTCCTTGTAGGTGTATGGATATTATCCTATCACTGACAGTGTTGTACTTCAGGATAGATCTTGAAATGTTCTTTTTGACAACGAATGCAACTCCATTCCTCTTCAGTTGTCATTCCTGGCATAGTAGACCATAAGATTGTCCAATTCAAAATGACCAATACCAGTCCACTGCAGCTCACTAATGTCTAGGATATCTATGTTTGTGCTTTTCATTTCATTTTTGACAATTTCCAGTTTTCCTAGATTCATACTTCCATGTTCTGATTATTAATGGATGTTTGCAGCTGTTTCTTCTCATTTTGAGTCACGCCACATCAGCAAATGAAGGTCCTGAAAGCTTGACTCCATCCACGTTATTAAGGTTTACTCTACTTTGAGGAGACAGCTCTTCCCCAGATGTCTTTCAAGTGCCTTCCAATCTGGGAGGGTCATCTTCCGGTACTATATCAGACAATGTTCCACTGCTATTCATAAGGTTTTCACTGGCTAATTCTTTTCAGAAGTAGAACTTCCGGGTCCTTCTTCCTAGTCTGTCTTAGTCTGAAATCTCAGCTGAAACCTGTCTGCCATGGGTGACCCTGCTGGTGTCTGAATACTGGTGGCATATCTTCCAGCATCACAGCGACATGCAAGCGCCCCCAGTAGTACAAACTGACAGACACGTGGGGAAGACATGAGATAGAGAAAGGTGATCTCATAGAACAACTGTAGAAATGTAAACTGTTATAGCCTTTTCAGGGAGCTATCTGAAAAAAAATATGTTCTCTGAAAAATGTTATATTAATTTATATATTCGTATTTAATTATACATACATATATGTGTGTGAACACACAGATGTGTGTAAAGCAGTTGGTTTTAGTAGAAATAATATTATATATGATTGTGGTTGTTATGTTGTTAGGTGCTTTTGAGTAGGTTCTGACTCATAGTAACCCAATGGACAACAGAAATAAACACTGCCAGGTCCAGCACAATCATCACAATCATTGCTATGTTTGAGCCCATTGCTGCAGTCACTGTGTCAATCCATTTCATCTAGGGTCTTTCTCTTTTTTTTTCCTGACCCTTTATCTAACCAAGCATGATGTCCTTCTCCAGGTCTGGTCCTTCCTGATAACCTGTCCAAAGGATGTGAGATGAAGTCTTACCATCCTAACTCCCAAGGAGCACTCTGGCTGTACTTCTTCCAAGACAGACTTGTTAGATCTTCTGGCAGTCCATGGTGTATTCAGTTTTCTTCACCAACACCATAATTGAAGTGCATTAATTATTCTTTGGTCTTCTTTATTCATTGTCTATCTTATGCATGCATATGAGTCTATTGAAAATATCGGCTTGGGTGAGGTACACCTTAGTCCTCAAAATGACGTCTTTGCTTTTCAACACTTAAAGAGGTCTTTGCTGCAGATTTGCCCAAAGCAATACATCATTTGATTTCTTGACTGCTGCTTCCATGGGTGTTGACTGTGGATCCAGGTAAAATGAAATCCTTGACAACTTCAATATTTTCTCCATTTATCATGATGTTGCTTATTGGTCAAGTTGTGAGGACTTTTGTTTTCTTTATGTTGAAGAATAATCCATACGGAAAGCTGTAGTCTGATTTTCATCAGTTAAGTGCTTCATGTTCTCTGCCCTTTCAGCAAGCAAGGTTGTGTTATCTGCATATCAAAGGCTGTAACGAGCCCTCCTACAATCTTAATGCCCTGTTTTTCGTCATAGAGTCCAGCTTCTAGTATCATTTGCTCAGCATACAGATTGAATAAGTATGATGAAAAGATACAACTCTGATGTACACTTTTACTGATTTTAAACCATGCAATATTCCCTTGCTCTGTTTGAAAGACTGCCTGTTGGTTTATGTACGGGTTCTTCAGGAGCACAATTAAGTGTTCCTGAATTCTCATTCTTCACAAAGTTATCCATAATTTGTTATGACCCACACAGTCAAATGCCTTTTCATAGTCAATAAAACACAGGTAAACATCTTTCTGGTATATCTACTTTCATCCAGGATCCATCTGACATCAGCAGTGATATTTTTGGTTCCATATCATCTTCTGAATCCGACTTGAAATTCTAGCAGCTCCCTGTCAATGTACTGCTGCAAGCCTCTTTAAATTATCTTCAGCAAAATTTTACTTGCCTGTGATATTAACGATACTGTTCAATAATTTCCACATTCTGTTGGATCACCTTTCTTTGGAATGGGTACAAACATGGATCTCTTCCAGTCATTTGTCCAGGTGGTTTTCTTCCAAATTTCTTGGCATAGACAAGTGAGAACCTCCAGGGCTGCATTCCTTTGTTGAGACATCTGAATTGGTATTCCATTTATTCCTGGAGACTTGTTTTTCATCAATGCCTTCAGTGCAGCTTGGACTTTCACTACCATCAGTTCTTGATCATTTGCTACCTCCTTAAATAAAAACAATTGGCCAGTGAAATGTTATGAATAGCAGAACATTGACAGAGTGCTGGAGGATGAGCCCTTCATGTGGAAAGGCACTCAAAATACGGCTGGGGAAGAGTTGTCTCCTCAAAGTAGCAGTCACCTTAATGACGTGGATAGAGTTAAGCTTTCAGGACCTTCATTCACTGATGTAGCATGACTCAAAATGAGAAGAAACAGCTGCAAACATCCATTAATAATTGGAATGTAGAGTGTACAAAGTATGAATCTAGGAAAAATGGAAGTCATCAAAAATGAAATATAATGCATAAAGATTGATATCCTAGGCATTAATGAGCTGAAACAGACTAGTATTGGACATTTTGAATCAGACAATCATTTGGTCTATTATGCCGAGAATGACAAACTGAAGGGTAATTGTGTCTCAGTAATCGTCAAAAAGAACTTTTCAAGATCTATCCTGAAGTACAACATTGTCAGTCATAGGATAATATCCACACACTTACTAGAAAGAACAGTTAATAGGACTATTATTCCAATTAACTCACCAACCACTAATGCCAAAGTTGAGGAAAGTGAAGATTTTTACCAACTTATGCAGTCTGAAATTGATAAAATATGCAATCAGAGTGGATTGATATTTCCTGGTGAATGGAATGGAAAAGTTGGAAATGAAGAAGGATCAGTAGGGGGAAAATAGGGCCTTGGTGATAGAAACATTGTAGATCACATGATGAAATTTTGCAAAACCACCAAATTATTCATTGCAAATAACATTTTTCAACTAGATAAATGGTGACTATACAGCTCGACCTCAATGGTTGGAATACACAGAAATCAAATCCACCACATTTGTAGAAAGAGATAATGGAAAAGTTCAATATCATCACTCAGAACAAGGCCAGGGGTCAACTGTGGAATAGACCATCAATTGATTATGTGCAAGTTCAAGTTGAAGCTGGAGAAAATTAAAAGAAATCCAAGAGAGCCAAAATAAGACCTTTAGTATATCCCACTTGAATTTGTAGACCATCTGAAGAAGATATTCGACACATTGAACACTAATGCTCTAAGACCAGAAGAGTTGTGGGATGAAATCAAGGACATCATACATGAAGAAAGGAAAAGGTCATTAAAAAGACAGGAAAGAAATAATAGACCAAAATGTATGTCAGAAAAGACTCTGAAACTTGCTCTTAAATGTAGAGCACCTAAAGCGAAAGGAGGTAATGATGAAGTGAAAGAGATGAACAGAAGATTTCAAAGGGTGGCTTGAGAAGACAATGTCAAGTGTTATAATAAAACATGCTAAAATCTGGAGTTAGAAAATGAAAAGGGAACAACCCAGTCAGGATTTCCCAAGCTGAAAGAACTGAAGAAAAAATTCAAGCCTCAAGTTGCAATTTTGAAGGGTTCTATGGGCCATGGGTTTAGTTTCAGTTTTTGTTATGGGTGAAATACTGAATGACTCAGGAATCATCAAAAGAAGATGGAAGTAATACACAGAGTCACTGTAGCAACAAAATGAATGTATTAAATAAAATATCATGTAGGTACTATGTAGAATTAGTTGGCACACATGGGAAGTTTCCTTATCATGTGTTATGAACTAAGAAAACTTTACATAATAAAATCCCATTAAGAAAAGTGAGAAAAATTCTGCATCATGTGTGATTATATATTTATTTATATAGTATTATGAGTGTGAGAAGGTTTGCAGTTACCACAGATATTGCTTATAAACAAGATGGCCTAGGTACAGACCTAAGGGAATAAGATTTCAGGAGGGGTGACTTAAGATAAAAAAAGACCATTAAAATATGCATCCAAAATAAAACAGCATTATAATCCTATCAGGTTTCACAGTTTTAAATACCCTTTAGCACTGACACTCTCCTAATTTGTGTTATCATCCCTAAAATTTCTTTTGAACGCCAGACTATAATATCCAACTGTCTTTCATTTTCATTTGATTATCTAATTGTCACCTTACATTTGCTGTGTTCTAAACTGAACTCTGGATTTTCTCTACAAACTTACTCCTCACCATTTTCCCCACCTCGGGAAACTGCAATATTATTCTTCCAAATTTTAGAATTGTCTATTGCTGCTCTTAGAAAGATTTCCATTCTCCATCATAATTTATATCCTTATTATGATTACTCTCAGTCTCTCCTAAAGCAAGAATGCTGATCCAAGATGCCATGATTTCTCATCTAGACAAATTGAAATAATCACTTGACGTTTATCCTAGCTGTTAAATCCTTGCAATATTTTCAAGTTCTTGACCTGACCAATACACCTGACCAAGTCTTAGAAGCTCACCTTCCAGATTTTCTGTCTGTTCTCACTTTTGCTCATTCTGGTCTCATCACTTTAGCATCGTTGCTTTTAGTGAAACATACCAAGCATGCCCATTGCCACACCAGGGCCTTCACGCTTGCCCTTTCCCTCTGTGTTTTTCCCACAGATACGCATGCCTTGTACACTCATTATCTTCAGATCTCTTTTAAAATTTGACTTTATCAGAGAGATTCTCCCTTGTAGCCTACATAAAACAGATCCAGTATCCCACTCCTTGAGGTTCTAGGTGGTGCAAATAGTTTGTGCTCCACTACCAACCTAGAGGTGCCCCAGAAGAAAGTCTTGACAATCTGCTTCTGTGAAGATTAAGGCCAAGCAAACCCTATGGAGCAGTTCTATTATGTAATATATGGGATCTCCATAAGTTGACTAGATGGCAGTTTTTTGTTGTTTATCCCATTAATTACTCATTCATGATTCCCTATACCCCTATCCTCTATTACATGTTTTACTATGACATCACCAATTCTCTCTCTCTCTCTCACATAAACACACACACATACTAACATACATACATACATGCACACGATAGACAGACAGACAGATAGATGGATAGATAGATAGTATCCACCGGCCACCTCCCCTAAAACATAATATATGTAAGTACAGAAACTTTGTTTTCTTCAATATTGGTTTCACAGTCTCTGCAAGATAATTGTCATATATTAAGCACTCTGTAAGTATTTGTTGATTGAGTTAAATCAAATGAATTATCCAGTTTATGTAAAAGTTATAATGCATGCATGCAGTTAAAGCAGGTAATTTCCAGCATCAATTTAAATTAATAAAGATCTTGTAGGTGTCTTCTAGATTATTCTGTATATTTTTATATCATTCATTTATTTGGAAAAGGTCATGTGTAATATTTGATTTAAAAAATAGTTATTTTATTAAAAATAGCCATTTTAATTTTTTCAGAATAGTTTTTTTTATTGCCTATGTTTCATAATGAAAGTGTTAATCTATAAATATCTCCTTTGACCCCCGAAACCCTTACAGACCTATGAACATCCTCCTCATCCTATCACTCCCATGTTTATAATGTGCCCAGTATATATATATTTTTTCCTTTCATTCTCACATGCACCATCCTAGGAGAACTATCTCTAGTTATCTTTCTCCTGGATTTCATACCTGTCTCTTTTCCTTCCATTAACATACGTGTCACAATTTTCCTACCCACTTCGTGCAGCATTTACCACCTTGCTTTTGCATCCCCTTCCTTTTCAAATACCCTGCCTTTATCTCCAGATTCCAAAAAAAATATTGTTTTTTTCACGGACATATTTGAAATGTCAATGTTATTATACTTTTTCCCTAGAAATACCAGCCAAAATTGACCTGTCTATTGAAATCAGCACATTTTAGGCTTTTGTCCTATTCAGCCTGATATAGTAGTTATTTGAGTACATTTTAAAAGCAGGTACACTTTTGAAAATGTAAGCTTTTGTATTTACCTTTCTGTACATAAAAGATTCTTGAGCACAAAAGAAAGACAACATTAAATCTATCTATAAATAACACAAGATACTATCACAACATTAAATTTTAAATGGTAACTTGAGTGAAATGTTTATCACAAAAATATAAAAGTATAGTTAATTTTACCTACTTAAGGATAGGAAATAGATAAGAACACTGCATTTAAAAGTACAAATAAATTGAACAACATGCGTATTTAAAATACATTCTGTAACAATTGGTCAATATGGTAGCTTCACCAAGTCTATTCTCTCTGGACAGAACTCTAAGGATCTATAACTAAAAATCACTAACAATAATGACGTTGTTTTAAGTTTTTATCATGTGCGTGTGTGTGTGTGTGTGTGTAAACAATCTGTATGTGTATGTAAACATTCTGACTAGTGTTCTACAAGAGCAGAGTTACCAGTAAGGTACTTCCCCTAAGAAATCTCTATAATGTTCCACCTTCATCTAGGGCCAATGTTATGTCTTTGCTCAGCTGAAACCACTGATTGTTTTTCACTGAACATAACATTTTACATGTGGTACCACTGATAACATTCTTGCCTTTTGATAAAGAATTTAGCAGAGGTTTGTGAACATCTCTATCTTTCAGTATTTTTATATATCATTATATACTCAAAGGCCAACTCCTCTCAGGAGAAGTCCAACATCATGTAGAAGACACTTCACTTCTACATAGTGGACTTTGTAGATCCCTTGCCTCCTCAGCAGAGACTACGAACCAGGACATACATAAAAAATTATCTCAACCATGTAAATAAATCCATCAAATTACTTCAGTTTTTATAAAACTAACCCAATGGTGTATATTACCTGCTAGCCTATCCTATTAACTCTTCCATGGACCATGGGATATATACACCGATATTACATTTTCCACCACTGGAGGTTTATTGGCAGGCATTTGAGCCACTATAGTATCTTCTGGCATCATGGCAGACATTGGAGCAACTGCCTAAAAAACAAGGAAGTTTATCTGTGCCACATTTGAGTGTTCAGAGCTATTCAAATGAGGGGATGCTTTCTGAAGAAGTGATTATGTGAAACTTTTGTGTCTTTTGGCTTCGGTACAGCGAGATAAGGCTTGCAAGTATGTTTGCTATTTTCTTTGTGTTATCGGGAAGGTATGGTTATTGGCATTCAGAAATATTCAAGTAAATGCTTATTTTTAGAGAGAAACAGTTTGTGATGCACTTCCTGGGACATGGGACTGATATGTACCACATGTGTGCTATGCTTCTTGGAACATGGTACTGATATGGCCCACTCTAAATCAAACTGATTACAATTATGCACAGCAAGTGTAATGTTCATTTAATATTTCACATCATTTTTGTGTGTGTTTGGAAAGTTGAGAAAGATATTTTACGGCTCAAGTGTAACCAGAAAGTGTGACACACCATGGGACTGTGTGTGATATGCTTCATGGAACATGGGACTGATATTTCTTGTTGGCAATTGGCACTTCGTTTTTTCAAATAGTACAAAACTACCAATAAACAATGACTCAGAATCCATTCCATTAGTGAAAAAACACGGCAGCTCCAAAAAATTCCAAAAATAAAAAATTTATCCATGAAAGGGTTAACTTATGGTCCTACTTCAATAAAACACTGCTTAATAGAGATATAGGAACTCACGTTTTTCCTAATATTTGATACACTTTCCTTCACGATATGGAGTGACTTTGGCTCCAATCTTTCTTAATTAAGCTACCCTAGTCTCTCTACGGTTCAAATACATTCACATATGACTCCAGATAATCTGTTCAACTATTTCCCCTTAGTATTTCCTTTGAGAAGATATGTATATTTAAAAAAATTAGATATAACAGCTTATACTTCAAAGTAATTAAATGTTTCTACTTATTCTGTCACAGAACACATGCTGTAGCTATAAAGAATATAATTCATCATTAAGCAATTGAGATGCCAGTGGCACAGATAGCATGAAAAAAATCCAATTTTATATATTACAAACTGAATGAAATGCAGAAAAAAAAAGAAAAAGTAATTAAATTAACTCTTTTTACTCAAGGATGTTATACCTTTTTAAATAGACATTTCCATGTGAATGTAAAATAATCACATTCTCACATACTTATTGAATCAGTTGATATATTATCCATGTAAAAGGCTTTAGGAAAAGATAAATGAATAACTCCAGGCAACAGAGACTTGAATCAAAATGAAGAACTCAAAAAAATATAGAAATTGTGATCTGAAAATGCATATGGTAAGCTGTGAAAAACAACAACAAAAATTAATTAATTATGAGATTTTTGTTATGAAACAGAATACAAATTTCCTTCATGAAATAAGACACAAACTACAGAATTTCTAAGCAGTTTAAAAAAGAAAAAAAAGGTATATTGAAACGAGTTTCAGAGAATTTATCAAATCAAACACAGAGGGATGAGCAGATTACAGGAGTTGTGAGTAAATGAATGCAGCACACTAAACTGAAAGGATCTGTGTATGCTAGTTCATTCTTGCATATTAATCATTCATACTGAAAGGGATGTTAAGATAGGAAAAAGAAGACCATAATAACAAAATATAATGAAAACATAAAATATAAAAACAATAAATCAAGATGACAGAAGATCAAGGAATTCATTAACAATATAAACAAAGTGGGGTTTTTTTGTTTGTTTTTTTTTAAATCACCTCCACTGCTACTATCTGATCCAAACCCCATTGACTCTCATCAAGACTATTGCCATGGTTTTCCTGCTTCTGACCTTGTTTCCCTAAAGCCTACTCTCAATATAGCAGCAGCCAAAGGGAACTTTGTAAAATGTTACATCATGTTACATGATACCCAAACGGTATCATATATGACCCTAAATA
This sequence comes from Dugong dugon, assembly GCA_030035585.1. NCBI lineage: Eukaryota > Metazoa > Chordata > Mammalia > Sirenia > Dugongidae > Dugong > Dugong dugon. Next base: position 32,485,995 of record CM057460.1, on the reverse strand, counting down.
AAAGTCAAAGCCTTTAAGATGACCAAAAAACGTCTACGTAATTTGCTGTCTCCCAATCTCCCTGTCATATCAAACCTCATGTCCTATGTCTTCCACTTAATTCCAGACACACTGATGTCCCTGAAGTTCCTTAAACACTTCAGAACAGCTCCCACCTGGCTGCCTTTACAATTGCTGTTCCTGAATGTAGAACCTTACTCTCCTGTACATCTGTCTGGATCACCTTCTCAGCTCCACTCACAATGCATCTGTTCAAATGTCCCCACCCAATAAGACTTCTCTCACAATGATGTTTATAATAGTAGTTCAACCCCCTACACTCTGTTACCAAATCTTGTATTGCTTTACCCTTAGAATGTATCACAGTCTAAAGATTATATAATTTAGTTTTTATTTATTGCCTACATTTCATACATACCAGAATATAGGAACCTTGATTGTTTTGTTTGCTTGTTTCAGAATGTTAGCAATGTGATTTTGCATAAATGTTCACTACTATTTCCCCAAATGTATAGAATAGTTCCCGGCACAAGGTAGGCACTCAGTAATATTTGTTGAATGGTTGAAATGGCTAGATTCACCCAGTAAAATAAATTTAAAAAAAGATATAAACTCCTTAGTATTTGCAATATTGTAACTAACTAAATTGCTTTAAAAATCCAAAGCAAAATCGTGAGTAAAGAAACTATGAAAATATGAGAAAAATAGATATGTGGTTACAAAATTCATATCAGAGGAGTGATCAAAGTGAAAAGTGGTAAATAAAGCAAACATGGTAAGTTTTTAAGTGCATGATGTAAATGAATACATGAAAGTCATGAGTATTTTCCCACCAAATACCAGTAACAGTGAAAAATCTGACTGTCAGTGCCAAATCCATCAAGTAGATACAATGAAAAAAATATAGGGGATCTGAATAATGTAGAATCCATGTATGTTCTAAAAATTAATAAAGTAAATTAATTAAACATTCGAATCATTATATTGGAAAAATTACAATAACACCTATCTAAATATATACCTGGGTAAAGAATGAGAAAAATAAATAAAAAAGAGATTAAAAAAGAACAAATACAGCAGAATGAATAGATAATTATAAAATATGGTTCTTTGTTAAAAGAAAAGCATACATTAAAATGAATGAATTATTTTAACATATATAACATAATTGAGAAGAAAAAACGCAAATGCAAATTTATGAATGAGAAAGATAATATAACACATGATACTGAAAGAATTGATATTATTTTCAGATTTCTTCCCTTGTTTCCCTATACCCTATCTCAACAAATTAAGCATATTTCTTAACAACTTAGAGTTATTTTCTGTCAGCTGTTTTTATGGAGTACTCCATTGAAAGTGATAATGTCAATAAAAATCACATCATTGTTAAATTAAATGGGCTTCTCCAGGTGTTTGTTGTTCCTGACTTCCCAGCTTTACTGACTCACTAGTTTTCCACTTTAGCTCTCTTTATTCTTCCTTTTATTCCTAACCGCTTTAGAAAGAAGGAGCCCTGCTGGCGCAGTGGTGAAGCCCTCGGCTGCTAACCAAAATGTCTGCAATTCAAACCTACTAGACGACCCAAAGGGAGAAAGATGTGACAATCTGCTTCAGAAAAAATGTTGTTAGGTGCCTTCAAGTTGGTTCCGACTCATAGCGACAGTGACTTTATGTACAATAGAACGAAACATGCCCTGTCCTGAGCCATCCTCACGATCATTGTTATGCTTGAGCCCATTGTTGCAGCCACTGTGTCAATCCATCTCGTTGAGGGTCATCCTCTTTTATCATGACCCTCTACTTTACTAAACATGATGTCCTCCAGGGACTGATCCCTCTTGATAAACTGTCCAAAGTATGTGAGGGGAAGTCTTGTCATGCTCACTTCTAAGGAGCACTCCAACTGTACTTCATCCAAGACAGGTTTGTTCATTCTTTTGCAGTGCATGGTATATTCAATGTTCTTTGCCAACACCACAATTTAAAGGCATCAGTTCTCCTTTGGTCTTCCTTATTCATTGTACAGCTTTTGCACGCATATGCAGTGATTGAAAACACCATGGCTTGGGTCAGGCGCACCTTAGTCTTCAAGATGACATCTTTGCTTTTCAACACTGTAAAAGAGGTCTTTTGCAGCAGATCGGCCCAGTGCAATGAGTCTTTTGATTTCTTGACTGTTGCTTCCATGGGTGTTGATTGTAGATCCAAGTAAAATGAAATCTTTGACAACTGCAATCTTTTCTCCATTTACCATAAGTTTGTTTATTGATCCAGTTGTGAGAATTTTTGTTTTTGTTTTCATAAAGATTACATACTTGGAAACCCTGTGGGACAGTCTATCCAGTCCTACAGGGTTGTTATGAATCAGAATCAACCTGACAGCAACGGGAATGCTCAGGGCTCAGACCTTGGACATTTCTCTTCTCTATCTACACTTACTACATTGGTGAGTTCATCAAATTTCAAAGCTTTAACTCTCATCCCAATTTCTGCCAAATGTGCATTTCCAACCCAGAATTCTCCTCTAAACTCTAACGTTGTATATCCAAGTGCTTTCTAGAATCCCTAATAGGATTGCTATTAGGCATCTGCACTGCACAGACAGGTTGCCTTAAAGCTGTCTCCATATCACAAGTAGCCACCATAGTACTGAGATAAGAATTCCACCCAGTGATACCAATCACTCCATGGTTGTTATATCCATTTATCCCGATCAAGTCACACACATGAGACACGTACGTGGGTGTCGGCAATAATGAAAGCCATTTTAATTACTCATAGACAACAGACAGGGTACAACAGGAAAAGTTCCATTACAAGCGGTCCTTCCTGGCTCAAAAGCTGTCTTGAAAGGATGAAAAACTTCCACAGGTGCCTCTCTCTTTGCAGTGTGGATAAAGGACCCCAAGGATCTTCCCCTGCCTGGTTTTATAGTCCAGGGAAAGTATACTTCACTGCACAGAGTATAGCGCAAGTTTTCCCACTTGATCATCCAAAGAGGGGTGTAGTCTGACATGGGGATGCAGCACACAACTGTTAGTCCAGAATAGTATCTTTTTAGCCCAGCTGCTTATTTAGACAAATCATTAGGCTTCAGAGGAGGGAAGTGCAATGGTTTGTTCCAAAGTCCAAAGATGCTAGCAGAGGGAAGGAATGAGGAATAATTTTAGCCATTTGGGCCATCTGGATGATTTCCTCCTCTCAACGTCTCAAACTTCCTTGTCAAAAATTGAAAATCTGATTGTCTCCTCCATACCAACTTCTCTTCTGTTTTTCCTCAAATCATTGGAAGGAAACTCCAACTTTCCCCTTATTCAGGTCAAAACACTTGGTGTAATTTTGACTCTTCTTTCATTATCATCCATATCTAACACATCGTCTTTTAAAAAAATTTTTATCTCTACTTCTCAGATGACGCAAAAGGATTGAGCTTGGATACTAATCAAAAGGTTGGCAGTTCGAACCCACCCAGTAGTACCATGGAAGAAACACAGGGAAATATGCTTCCATAAAGATTACAGGCAAGAAAACCCTATGGAGCAGTTCTATTCTGTAACTCATGGGGTTGCTATGAGTAAAAATTGACTTGACAGAAGTAGGTTTTAACATATTTTTCTAGAAGTTCATCATTTCTCACCATTTGTACTATTTTTATTTTGGGGAAGGAAGCATGATTTTTTTCACTCTTAGTTTGGATAATATATTTACTTGTTTTGGTTACCTCTAATCATCACCTTCCCTTTTCAGTCTATTCTCAGCACAAAAGGTCAAATTATTATTTTAATACCTAAGATAACATAACATGTCATTTCACTTCTCAGAACTGTTTGATTTCTTCTCATTTCACTCAAAATAAAAATAAAAAGTCTTAAAAATGCCCTGAAAGACCCTACAGGTTTGATTCTCACTTTCTCTGACTTTACCGATGCTTTCCATTCATTCTCTTTACTCCAGCCAGAGTTTCTCAGTCTTCATCCTTCATGCTGTCTCTCTGTCAACTCATTGTCTTTGTACTATCTCTACTAATTTCCAAAAGAACTATTGGTCTCTACTATCCACATGCTGGTGCCCTGGTGGCACAGTGTTAAGAGCTACAGATACCAACCAAAAGGTTGGCACTTCAGTTCCACCAGCTGCTCCTTGGAAACCCTATGAGGCAGTTCTACTCTGTCCTATAGGGTCTCTATGAGTCAGAATTGACTCTACAGTAATGGGGTTGATTTTTTTTTTTTTAATCCAGATGCTATTTTTTTCCTTAACTATACCTTACTTCCTTTATATCTGCAATTCTTTAATATGGCTGCTTTGGTGAAGCACCTAGGGAATCCTGTCTCTTAACCCTGCTCTTCACATGATTTGCACACACACACACACACAAATGTATATTTCTAGTGTATGTAGTGTGTGCAATTACTTTCTTGCTCCTCAGCATCATGTACAAGTTGCTGTCAAGTTGATTCCGACTCATACCAACTCCATGTGTGTCAGAGTAGAACGTGTTCTTTAGGGTTTTCAGTGGCTGACTTTTTGGAAGCAGAGCCAGGCTTTCTCCTTTCTTCTGAAAAACTCTGGGTGGACTCCAACTTCCAACCTTTTGCTTAGCATCCTAGTACATTAACTATTTGCACCACCCAGGGTGATCTCTCTTTGTCTTTCTCTGACTGTCTGTCTGTCTCTCTCTCTCTCTATATATATACACACATATATAGGTGTATATGTATATGTATATGATATATATGTATGTATGTGTATGAATATGTATATATGTATAGTATGAATATGTATATATGTGCATATATATGCACATCACCTAGTATAGTGCTGGTGTATAAGTATTTACTAAATGAATGAGTGATTTTGTGCCCCTTTATCAATAACATAAGAAGTTTATGCTACCTTCATCCTATTAGCTCTATCCATTATTCTCCTTCTGATTTTGATCTGGTCTTCACATTGTGTTCTTTACTGCAAGACATGAATCACAGAGATTAGTGATCACCAGAGCATTGGGGATGCCAAGTAGAGGAAAGAGTCTTGGATAAATCCTAATTATTACTCCTCAAGCTGCAATTTTGAAGGGTTTTAGGGGCAAAATACTGAATGATGTAGGAAGTATCAAAAGAAGATGGAAGTAATACACTGAGTCTTTGTACCAAAAAAATTGGTTGATGTTCAACCATTTCATAAGGTAGCATAAGATCAACAACTGAATTTACTGAAGGAAGAAATCCAAGCTACACTGAAGGCCTTCGGGAAAAACAAACAAACCTAAAAAAAAAAAAAAAAAAAAAGCCAAGCCTCCAGGAATTGATGGAATAAGAATTGAGGTGTTTCAACAAACAGAAGCAGTGGTGGAAGTGCTCAGTTATCTATGCCAAAAACGTGGACAACCATCTGGAAGCGATCCATATTTGTGCCCATTCCAAAGAAAGGTGATCTAAAAAAATGTGAAATTATCCAACAAAATCATTAATATTAGAAGCAAGTAAAATTTTGCTGAAGATCATTCAAAAGCAACTGCAGCAGCGCACAGACTGGAAACAACTAGAAATTCAAGCCAGAATCAGAAGAGGACATGGAACCAGGGATATCATTGCTGATGTCATATGGATCCTGGTTGAAAGCAGAGAATACCAGGAAGATGTTTACCTGAGTTTTCTTGACTATGCAAAGACATTCAACTGTGTGGATCATAACAAATTATGGATAACATTGGGAAGAATGGGAATTCCAGAACAATTAATTGTGCTCATGAAGAACATGTACATAGATCAAGAGGCAGTCATTCGAACAGGACAAGGGGATGCTGTGTGGTTTAAAGTCAGGAAAGGTGTGCATCAGTGTTGTATCCTTTCACCATACCTATTCAATTTGTATGCTGAGCAAAAAATCCTAGAAGCCAGACTATGTGAAGAAGAACGGGGCATCAGGATTGAAGGAAGACTCCTTAACTACTGGCGATATGCAGATGATACAACCTAGCTTGCTGAAAGTGAAGAGGATTTAAAGTACTTACTGATAAAGACTGAAGAGTACAGCCTTCAATATGGATTACACCTCAACATAAAGAAAAAAAAGTCCTCAAAACTGAACCAATAAGCAACATCATGATAAATGGAGAAAAGAATGAAATTTGTCAAGGGTTTCCTTTTACTTGGATCCACAATCAATGCCCATGAAAGCAGCAGTCAGGAAATCAAATGACATATTGCATTGGGCAAATCTGCTGCAAAAGATCTCTTTAAAGTGTTCAAAAGCAAATATGTCACTTTGAGGACTATGGTTTGCCTGTGTGAGGGTGACACATAACTGAGCAGTGTCTTGTTCTGTTGTATATGGGGTTGCTATGAGTTGGAATCGACTTGACAGCAACTAACAACAGCAACAACAACTTTCACAGTAAGGATTTTAGGTGTTTCCAGCTTCTGATGGGTCCCTTGGACCAGTTAAAACGAGTCTTCATTATTAAATTATGTTTTCCACCAATATAAAACATACATTAAAAAAAAAAAAAAAAAACTCCATGAGCAATAAAGTTCAACATGGTTTTCTTTTGAATAATTTTAATTTAGATGATTCTGGTCACTGCTCACCATATATAGTGGAAATATCCAGCACATGCCTTTAATGACAGGTAAAATTTAGTATGAAAGATTTTGTGAACCACTTGAAGCCTTTGTTCATATCAGTTACTTCCTTAATTACCAAAAAAAAAAAAAAAATGCTATGCACCAATCCTGCTGAATCTAATTTTTATTAGAAGGAAGGTATGCTGTTCTTTCACTGTTCATTTTCTGAGGCCTTCATTAAATGAACAAATAATTACTGAGCATCTACTTGTGCCAGGCAGCACAGTTTTATGAGCTAGCCATGAGACATCGGTGACAAAGACACAAATATCCATTGAATTCTACCTAAATACCAGACACTATGAAGAGCATTAAATACAAATAATGTTGTTGTTGTTAGGTGCTGCTGAGGCAATTCCAACTCATAGCAACGCTATGCACAACAGAATGAAACACTACTCAGTCCTGCACCATCCTCACAATCTTTGCTATGCTTGAATCCACTGTCGCAGCCACTGTGTCAATCCATCTCGTTGATGATCTTCCTCTTTTTTGCTGACACTCTACTTTACCAAGCCTCATGTCCTTCTCCAGGGACTGATCCTTCCTGATAACATGTCCAAAGTATGTGAGACATAGTCTCGACATCCTGCAGAACAGACCATCAATTTTTCATATGTAAGTTCAAATTGAAGCTGAAGAAAATTAGAACAAGTTCATGAGACTTGTTCAAATACAAATAATAAAACTTAAAAAATTAACCAATTTAATTCCTACCATGACCAAATAAGATAGGTCCATAAACATTAATAGGATACAAACCATAAGCATCAACACACAAATGCCAGAAGATAAGCTAGATAACTGGGATTTTCTAAAAATCAAACACCTATGCTCTTTAAAAGACTTCACCAAAAGAGTAAAAAGAGAACCTACAGACTGGGAAAAAACTTTTGGACAGTACAAGTCAGACAAAGGTCTAATCTCCATAATCTACAAGAAAATCCAACACCTCTACAACAAAAAGACAAATAATCCTATTAAAGAATGGGCAAAGGAAATGAACAGACACTTCACCAAAGAAGACATTCAAATGGCCAACAGACACATGAGGAAATGCTCGCGATCACTAGCCATTAGAGAAATTCAAATTAAAACCACAATGAGATACCATCTCACCCCGGCATTACTGGCACGAATCAAAAACACTGGAAATAACAAATGTTGGATGGGCTGCAGGGAGATCAGAAATCTTATGCACTGCTGGGGGGAATGCAAAATGATACAACAATTTTGGAAAATGATATGGCACTTCCTTAGAAAGCTAGAAATAGACATACCATACGATTCAGCAATCACACTCCTAGGAATATATCCTAGAGAAATGAGAGTCGTCACTTGAATAGACATATGCACACCTATGTTCATGGAAGCATTGTTCTCAATAGCAAAAAGATGGAAACAACCTAGATGCCCATCAACAGATGAATGAATAAACAAACTATGGTACATACACACAGTGGAGTACTATGCAACCAGAAAGAACAATAATGAATCTATGAAGCATCTCATAACATTGATGAAACTGGAGGACATTATGCTGAGTGAAATAAGTCAATCACAAAAGGACAAATATTGTATGAGACCTCTATTATAAAAACCCATGAAAAAGTTCACACACAAAAAGTAACAATCTTTGTCGGTTACCAGGGATGGGAGGGGTTGGGGGAAAATACTAAACAGGCAATAGATAAGTGGTATCTTTGGTGAAGGGTGAGACAGTACACAGTACTGTGGAAACCAGCACAACTTGTACAAGGAAAGGTCATGGAAGCTGCATAGACACATCCAGACTTCCTGAGGGACTGAATTGCTGGGCGGAGGGCTGTGGGGACCATGGTCTCAGGGAACATCTAGCTCAATTGGCGTAACACAGTTTATAAAGAGAATGTTCTACATTCTACCTTGGTGAGTAGCGTCTGGGGTTTTAAAAGCCTGTGAGCAGCCATCCAAGATACTCCACTGGTCTCATCCCTTCAGGAGCAAGGGAGAATGAAGAGAACAGGATACAAGAAAAAGATGAGTCCAAACGACTAATGGACCACAGCTACCGAGGCCTCCACCAGACTGAGTCCAGTACAGCTAGATGGTGCCCGGCTACCACCACTGACTGTTCTGACCTGGATCACAACAGAGGGTTCTGGACAGAGCTGGAGAAGGATGTAGAACAAAATTCTAACTCATAAAAAAAGACCAGATTTACCACCCTAAAGGAGACTGGAGAAACCCCGAGAGTATGGTCCCCAGACACCGTTTTATCTCAGTGGTGAAGTCACTTCCGAGGTTCACATCACAGTTCAGCTGGGGAGTGGACAGCCCCATAAAACCAAATGGGACTAATGAGGCACAGCAGTCCAGGGACAAGGGCTAGAGGGCAGAAGGGGACAGGAAAGCTGGTGATAGGGAACCCAAAGTTGAGTAAGGATAGTGTTGATGTGTTGTGAGGTTGTTAACCATTGTCATAGGGCAACATTTGTACTAATTTTTTAATGAGAAACTATTTTGTTCTGTAAACCTTCATCTAAAGTGAGAATAGCAGCACAATTGGAAGAGCATAGTCAATGTCACTAAACTATGCATGTAGAAATTTTTGAAATTGTGTATCTTTGGCTATATATATTTTCACCAAAAAAAAAAGGTAGTGAAGGGAGAGGGTTGACCTGTTGTGGGGTTGTTAACCAATGTCATAAAACAATATGTGTACTACTGTTTAATGAGAAACTATTTATTATTTAAGCCTTGACCTGAAGCACAATTAAAAAAAAAAAATAGGTCCATAAATACTTCCTTTTACAAATGCGAACCTAAGGAGCAGAGAAGGTTCATAATTTACTCACTGTCATACTGCTTAACTTTAAAAGCTCATTTCAAGGCAGGCTGGTCCCAGAACCCCTGCTCTAACTACTAAAGTCTACTGTCTTCACTTAGAATAAAAATAATTTCTACCAACAAAGACCTCACAATATAGCAGGAAAGATAGCATATAAAATATAAAATATTTAATACTATGTATAAGGTACTTGATTGGCACAAATGGTTAAGCATTCAACTACTAGTTGAAATGTTGATGATTTGAAGCAACTCAGAGGTGTCTTGGAAGACAGCCCTGGCAATCTGCTTCCGACATTCAAACCTTTGAAAAACCTATGGAGAACTTGTATTCTGCATGCATGGAGTTGCCCTCAGTTGGAACTAACTTGACGTCAACTATAAACAAGATGGTATGAGTTGGTAGACATACTGTAATAAAAGTTTGTATGGAATTTAATAGAAACTTATATTAAGAAGTAATTTTTCTATTTTCCTGCAGGGGGTAAAGATGGGAAAACTAAAGATTAGTGATGGCCTAGAAGAATTAAAGATATTTAATAAGGAGGTCTAGTCTGCCCTACTAAGTAAGAAAAATAATTATGAGGAATAATTAGATGTTTGTGAGGTCAATTCAAATTCTCCCTGAGTTGTATTTCTCTATCTTGGTCTTCATAAAATCGAAATCTTAGTACTCTGAGGTGTGAATATATTTTCTTGAAACATATAGCTTTATAAATATTTGAAGACTGGAAGGGAGACTAGTAACATTCATTAGATGAATTCTTTATTCAAAGTTAACGTGTCTCTCTTCCTTCCTTCTAAATACGAGTGGCACCTTTCAATTCCACATACAGTAAAGGATAATTGGGTACTTGGAAATAGCATAATGAAAGATGAGAGCAATGAACATTCCATTGTCAGTGTGTCCCATTAATAAAAGTACAGTCATCTTGCTTTATTTTAAATATGCTGTGTGTGAAAATTAAAAAAAAATAAAAAGCAATCCAGCATCTCTAATATGCACCATTGTTTTTTTTATTTCCAGGTTATACTCTGATGGAAAAATCACAGATGTTGACCAAAATTAAAGTAATAGTTCACTCTCATGAAAACAGTGGTTTGCACATTGCTTAGATAATGTGATAGCCATGAATGTGACCATCTGCTTTATGTCCAACCATTAGCAATGTTACTACTTTTATTTGATTTAGAACTTTACATTACATCATGAGCCATTTAAAAAAAAAAAAATTAAAAGGCTTTTAAATTAAAGACGACCGCACATTATGTTTTCAACCTTGAATATTAACCTACACGTTTTCAGTCTATTTCTAGGAAAGCAAGAAGTATTGGAAGTTTCTTTAGGCATCACTATTTCTATAATATAATGTTATTATAATGAAATGTGCAAAGACTGGTGTTAAAAAACCAAAAGGGAAGAACTTACTCGCCATTTTTCAAACGGAAAGAACTGAAGAAAAATTCAAGACTCAAGTTAAAATATCGAATGATTCGATGGGCAAAATAATGAATGATGCAGGAAGTATCAAAAGAAGATGGAAGGAATACACAGAGTCACTGTACCAAAAAGACTTGGTCAACATTCTACAATTTCAGGAGGTGCATATGATCAACAACCGATGGTACTGAAGGAGGAAGTCCTAGCTGCACTGAAGGCATTGATGAAAAACAAGGCTCCAGGAACTGACAGAATATCAACTGAAATGTTTCAACAAATGGATGAAGTACTGGAAGCGCTCATTCTCTAAATCAAAATTTTGAAGAAAGCTACCGGGCCAACCATCTGGAAGAGATTCATATTTTTGTCCATTCCAAAGAAAGATGATCCAATAGAATGCGGGAATTATCGATCGTTATTATTGACAGCACACGCAAGTAAAATTTTGCTGACGATCATTCAAAAGAAGTTGCAGTAGTTCATTGACAGGGAACTGCCAAACATTCAAGCTGGATTCAGAAGAGGACATGGAATGAGGGCTATCATTGCTGATGTCAGATGAATCCTGGCTGAAAGACTGTCAAAAAGAAAGTTATCTGTGTTTTTCATTTACAATGTAAAGACATTCAAATGTGTGGATCGTAAGAAATTATGGTTAAAATTGTGAAGAATGGGGTTTCTCAATCACTTAATTGTGCTCCTGAGGAACCTGTATATAGACCAAGAGGTAGTTATTCAAATGGAACAAGGTGATACTGCTTGGTTTAAAATCAGGAAAGTTACATATCAGGGTTGTATCCTTGCACCATACTTATTCAATCTGTATGCTTAGCAAATTATCGGAGATGCTGGACTATATGAAGAAGACTGTGGCATCAGGATTGGAGAAAAACTCATTATGCAGATATGCAGATGATGCAATCTTGCTTGCTGAAAGGGAAGAGGACTTGAAGCACTTACTGATAAGATCGAAGACTACAGCCTTCAGTATGGATTAAACCTCAACATAAACAAAACAAAAATCCTCACAACTGGAACTATAAGCAATACCATGATAAATGGAGAAAATATTGAAGTTTTCAAGGATTTCATTTTACTTGGATCCATAGTCAACACCCATGGAAGCAGCAGTCTAGAAATCAAACAGTGTATTTTATCAGGAAAATCTGCTGCAGAAGCTCTCTTTAAAGTGTTAAAAATCAATTATGTTACTTTGAGGGCTAAAATATGCCTGACCGAAACCGTAGTATTTTCAATCACCTTATACGCGTGGAAAGTTGAACAATGAAAAAGGAAGATTGAAAATAAATTTACCTATTTGAATTACGGTGTTGGTGAAGAATATTGAATATACCATGAACTAAAAGAAGGAGGAACAAATATGTCTTGGAACAAGTACAGCCAGACTGTCCCTTATAAGTGAGGATGAGGAGACTCAGCTTCACATAATTTGGATAATTTATCAGGAGGGATCAGTCCCTGGAGAAGGACATCATGCTTGGTAAAAAGAGGGTCAGTGAAGAAGAGGAAGACCCTAAGCAAGATGAATTGACACAGTGGCTGCAACAATGGGCTCAAATATAGCAAAGATTGTGAGGGTGGCAAAGGACTGGGCACTGTTTTGCTCTGTTGCACATAGGATTGCTATGTGTCAGTTGACATTTAAAAACAGCAACAATTTCTGCTACCCATTCTGCTGAAACACTAGTATGAGGTCAGTACAGATAAAAAATAATGAAAATTTCTCAACTTTTCAGTTTTTAATTGATAAAAAATGAGAGAAACAGACTGTAATTTTCTTCTCCCTCTTTTTCTATAATTCTGTACAGATAGCTAAATCAGGCTGTTCAAATAAAATTTCTGAAATATTTTTGGAATTCTCACTTTATGTCATCAATAGAACATTACATTGTTTCATACCCAGTGGAACACTCCAGAGGAAGTAGCTGATGTTCTGCTTATACATGCCATGCTGGAATGGCTTTATGGTGATCATGATATTCATCCAACAAATATGCCCCTTACACAGGTCATGGTAGATATGGTAATCAAGGGAGCCGCTTCTACACGGACACCCCATATAACCTTGCAACTGGGAAACAAAGCAAAAATCCAAGAAGCCTTGTTGGATCTGTTGGCACAGCTTCCTCGTATGGGTCTTACATATGCAAGAAATATAAAGGATGATTCATAGGAGAATGGGAAGAGGCAATGGGGAAAGAATTTACCCCAGCAGGACAGATTTTTAGATTGTTACTAAGAAATGAGATGAATATAGCAGACACTGATGGAATTGAATGCAGCTCTACAGGAAATTGGGAACAACGGAAACTCCTGCTGGTCCCCCAAAGTAAAAAACGCCTAAACAAGTCCATCCTATTCACCCAGTCAGGTGGTATTTAATGATGGGAATCCCCATTGGAGACCTTGTGAAGTAGAGGCTCAGCTAGCTGATCAAGACAAGGATTGACAAGGGAGCAAAGGTCTTCAAGTCCTGCCCCCAGCAGGGGACCCAAGGCCATATGCACATGTGTGGGTAAAATGGCCTGGAGATGGAGAATAGATCTTCTTGGGGCTCCTGGACGTAGGAGCGGAATGTACTCTAATCCCAAAACCTGTCAATAAAATCTTAAAGGGGCCTAAATTTAGACTGGGGAAATAAGGTGTTGCTGGGATAAGGTGAAAGTTTGGATGCAAATTGGAAGATTTAAATAGATCTTGTATGAAGAAGTTGTATCTCCCTTACCTGAATGTATTATTGGTATGTATATTATGTCTAATTGGGGAACACTCCCTCTACCTGACATTGTAAAACTGAAGGCATATAATTCTATCCTTAGGCCAGTATTGATTGGACATACCAAATGGGGACCATTACAATTGCCCTAACCCACTCAGGCTGTTAATTTGAAACAGTATAGGATACTTGGTGGACAAAAGGAGATTACTATATTGATTAAAGACATGCTGAAGTCTGGAGAATTATTGCCAACAAATTCTCTGTATGCCAGCCCTGTATATGGCCTGTGAAAAAGGAAGATGGCTCAAGGAGGCTGAAAGTAGACTATTGAGGCCTAAATAAAGTAGTGCCACCTGTGACTTCAGCTGTTCCAGACATGGTATCAATAATGTAGAAAACACAGTAGGCTAAAGTAGAATGTATTCAGAAGAGGACATGGAACAAGAGATATCATTGCTGATGTGAGATGGTTCATACCTCAAAGCAGAGAATATCAGAAAGATGTTCACCTGTGTTTCATTGACTATGCAAAGGCATTTGACCGTGTGGATCATAAATTATGGATAATGTTGTGAAGACTGGGAATTCCAGAGCACTTAATAGTGCTCATGAGAAATCTGTACATACATCAAGAGGCAGTCATTTGAACAGAATAAGGGGATACTGCTTGGTTTAAAGTCAAGAAAGGTATGCATCAGGGTTGTATCCTTCCACCATACTTATTCAATCTGTATTGTAAGCAAATAATCCAAGAAGCCGAACTATATGAAGAAGAATGAGACGTCAGGATTGGAGGAAGACTCATTAATAACTCATGATATGCAGATGACACAGCCTTGCTTGCTGAAACTGAAGAGGACTTGAAGCACTTACTGATGAAGAGCAAAGACTACAGCCTTCAGTATGGTTTACACCTCAACATAAAGAAAACAAAAATCGTCTCAACTGAACCAATAAGCAACAACATGATAAATGGAAAAAAGACTGAAGTTGTCAAGGATTTATTTTACTTGGATCCGCAATCAACACCCATGGAAGCAGCAGTCAAGAAATTAAATGATGCATTGCATCTGGTAAATCTGCTAAAAAAGATCTCTCTAAAGTGTTAAAAACCAAAGACGTCACTTTAAGGACTAAGATGTGCCTGACCTAAGCCATGGTGTTTTCAGTCATCTTATTTGCATGTTAAAGCAGGACAATGACTAAAGGAGACTCAAAAAGAATCGATGTCTTTAAATTATAGTGTTGGTGAAGAATACTGAATATAACATGGGATGACCTAAAGAAGGAACAAATTTGTCTTGGAAGAAGCAGCTCATTGGAAACAAGGATGGCAAGGCTTCATCTCACATAATTTGGACATGTTATGTGAAGGGACGAGTCCCTGGAGAAGGACATCATGATTGGTAAAATAGAGGGTTAGTGAAAAAGAGGAGGACCCTCAACCAGATGGATTGACACAGTGACTGCAACACTGGGCTCAAGCATAACAACAATTGTGAGGATGGCGCAGGAGAGGGCAGTGCTTCTTTCTGTTGTACATAGGGTCATTATGAGTTGGAACTGACTGGATGGCAAATAACAACAACAACAGCAACAAAGGAGACTGGAACTCAGTGATTGATCTTGTAAACGCTTTTTTCTCCATATCAGTCTCAGAAAAGAGCCAGCCACAGTTTGCTTCCATGTGGGAACGATCTCAGCTTACTATCACTACATTGCCACAGAGTTACCGGTATTCACCAGCTTACTGTCATAGTTTCGTTAGAAGAAAATTGGACTTGGTGTGGATCTCAAGTGTAATGATACATTAAATTTATGATATTATGTTAATATCAAGCACTGACGAACAGCCTAAGGCTGGTAGCCCACAAGACCAACAGAGGCAGGTTAATAAATCCAGTAAAAATCCAGGGTCCTGCCCAAATGGTAAAATTCTTGGGAATAACTTGGGCAGGAGTAACCCATGACATTCTGCAGGCAACTGAGAATAAGATGTTGTCACTACCTACCCCAAGAGTAAGCAGGAAACCCAAAGTTTGGTTGGTTTATTTGGGTTTTGGAGAACACATACTCCATATCTGGAAATATTGCTGGCCCCCATCTAGAAAATCACTAGGAAGAAAACTGCATTTGAATGGGGGCCAAAGCAACAGCAGGCTATGTCTGAACTACAAAGAGCAGTCTTACTTTCCCTGCCTTAGGCCCTTATGATTCACATTCAGAAATGATTTTGGAGGTGTCTGCCACACGCGATTATGCATCTTGGAGCTTATGGCAAGAACCTGAAAATGCCACCCTGCGGCAACCACTGGCATGCTGGACTAGAAAGTTTCCAGATGCTGCAGCATGATTCACACCATTTGAAAGGCAATTACTCACCTGCTATTGGGCATTGATTGAGACTGCCTTAATGACAGAAGGACATAATATTGTCATGAGACCTGAAATGCACATAATGTCTTGGGTGATGTCAGAGAAACAGTCTAATAACGAAGGTGGTGCCAAAATTAGTTCCATAATAAAATGGAAATGGTTCATAAAAGAACAAGCTGCCGGGGGAAATGCAGAGAGGCAACCACCATATCCATGAGCAGGTAGCTCTTTTCTTGTAGGTACTACCCTGGAACCACCTGAGAAGCTGCCAAAGCCCATTGCTACATTTACAGTGCCCAATGGACAACTTTCTGCTGATCAGCAGAAGGCTGCTTTGTTCCCAGATGACAGTTCCAAGGAACATGGACAACATGTGATGTAGAAAGATGCTGCATTAAGATTAGCATATGGAAATACTCTGATTGAATAAGATAACAAAAGATCAACTCAATGGGCTGAACTGCATGCTGTCTTCATAGCCATTGGAAGAATTGCACAATGGTGAGAGCCCATATCTTTGGATTTTTACTTATTCATGGGCAGTGGCCAACAGACTGACTGTGCAGTCAGGAAAATGGGCCATTTAAATTTGTACTATTAAGGGAACACCCATCTGAGGCATGAACCTGTGGAAAGCACTCTGGGAACTTAGAGGATACATCAGAGTAGGACATGTTGATAACAATCAGAAAAATCCCCTACCTGGATTGGAAGGTGATTAGAAACAGCAAGTGGACCCACTGGAACACTCACATGAGGTGGCCAATTGGGCCCATGAAATGAGCTAACATGGAGGTGCTGCAGCAATGCAAAGATGGGCTGAATCTAGATACATCCACCTTGCAACCTCTGAGGCACGAAATGCCAATAAAAACTACTCTGTCTGCCAGCAAGAAAGACAGAGGTTTCAATTGGCTATGATGCAGATTCCCAAGGGAGAAAGCCCTGCACATAGCTGGCAAGATGATTATATTGGACCAATGATGCTGGTGGCACCAAGTGGCTACAAATGGATCCTCAACAGGAATAGATACTTACTGTGGACTGGGCTTTGTATATCCTGTGACAGATGCAAATGCCAAAAACATTATTAAGACATTGGAACAAAAGATACTGTACCAGTTTGGGCCACTGACTTATATTTCATCAGACCAAGGAACACACTTTACAGCCTACAGGGTACAGCAATGAGCCAAGAAACATCATAATAAATGGACATACTATGTTGCATACCACCCTCAGACTAACAGTTTGTTAGAGAATTGGAATAGGCATTTGAAACATTTGTTATCTAAAATGGGGGGAGATAAATGCATGAAGAGCTAGCTCACATGCCTTCACGAGTGTGTGCTCACACTCAACATGAGGTGTACAAAGGGAGGACCACCACTGGACAGATTCCTATGCTTCTCTGGGGCATCTGGGGAAGAGGGGTGGGGAAGGATGTTGGTGCCACTGTACAGTTCTTCCCCACATCACCTAAAATTGTTTTTTTCCTGTCAGATGCTGCAGTTCCAGGAGCAAGGATACAGCTGTGGGTACCAGAAGCACGGGTTATCCTTAAGCAAGAGACTGTCACTACACCCCTGAACATGTGTGCCAGAATTTCCAAGGGCCTGATGGGATGGATTGTACCTTCCCCACATTTGGCAAAATTGGGGTTGACAGTGAATACTGCCATATTGCCTAGTGGGCAAGATAACCCACTAGTGTTGTATCCATGTAACCCTACTCAACATGAGTGGGAGTCGACTGAGGGGGAAGTATTTGCTAGACTGGTCTTGCTACCAGCAATCTGTTTGGGTAAAAATAAATGACAAATGAAAGGAAGGAGAAATAACAGCTGAAGGTAAAGGAAAGAATAAATGGTTTATGCAGCAGGGGGAAACCTAATATGCTGATATCTCTAGATTGAGTCAGAGCAAGGGATAATCTTCTCTCAGTTAAATTTTATCAGAGGCCAGAAAGGGTGAAGATGAGTTGAACTATTGGAGAACCTGACCAAATCAGATGGACACCTGCAGCAGACTGGAATGACTGATATCTACATAACTTCATCCTTAGGACTCTTTTTTCCTACTGAAGGACTAATAGTTAATGACTGTTTTGGACTAGTACAATGATTAGGAGGGGGAACGTAATCCTTCAGGTATGAAAGGCTCAATGGCTAGAAGAGCCAGGAGTCGCCTGCTGTGTAATGAATTACTTAATATGGTCCCTCTAGCTATGGTCTTTGTGATTCACACACAATGATCTAGTGGACATATGCAAATAAGGTATATGGAACCTGTGACAGTTGGGATTATGTGTCAACTTGCCTAGGCCATGGTTCCTAATATTGTATGGTTGTCCCGCATTTTTTATGTTGTGGATTTTGACCTCTACATGTTGATTTGGCAGGATTGGTGTAGGGTGTGTCTTCGGTCACAGCCTTGCAGAAGGGCGTGACACAAGTTCTACTCTTACTCAAATTACACCCTTCTCTGTGGTGTGGCCTGCATCTAAGACATATGTGTGGTGACCTGGCAGGGCTCTCTCTGCTTCTGGATCCCACATCTGGTTCTTGATCATTTGCCTCTGGTTCTTGGGACTTGAGCTAGATGCCTGCTGTTTGACCTGCTAATTCTTGGATTCATGGGCCTCCACAGGCCCGTGGGTAGGCGGCCTATTGTCTGACCTTATTTGCCAGCTTCCGCAGCCTTATGAGCCAGCAGCCTGTGGTCTGAACAGCTGGTTTGTGTTCATCAGCCCCAACAGCTATGTGGAATAGAAGATGCCTATGCCTGATCTACAGATTTGGGACTTGCCAGCATCCACAATTGCTTGAGTCATTTCCTGTATACGTTTGTGAGTTCTGTGAGATCGCAGCGGATTAGGGAACCTAAAGACAGGAGGGAGAGTACCGAGGAGAAAGGAAGTAGGTGATGTTCAAGATAGTGGAGTGTTATAGTAGTTTGGTAAAGTTGGACATTTGGGACATCTTAGGAACCAGGTTTGTGCTGATCCTTATAAAAGAAATTACTCACTTACCTTGTGAGTATAGGATATGCAGGTGTACAATAACACATAAGGATCTCTGTTCAAACCATAAACATATATGCATATAACAAAAATACTTCAATATATTTGCAAGTGTTGTGCAGGATTAAGAAAAAGTGATGGCATGGCTGGTTTAGAGGGGTGGACAGATTATACTTTAGATTTTTCTGGGTATGAATGGCCTCTCTGGGAAAGTAATATGTCCTCTGACTAAACAAACTAAAGTAAACTTATAAACTATCATTATTTTCTTATTAGAATACCTGCTAAATGTATGCCATGACAAATGGAAACCATTAAAACCTGGCCAAGATAACTTCTGTGAACTCTTATAATACCACTTACCCTATTTTTGCTGTGCTCAATCACATTGATTTCTTTTCTGATGTTTTGTTGGTACAGCAATTACATATTGATTAAATGGGAAGGAGAACAGTTTCATGAGGTATAAGCTTGCTCTGAGATATCAGCATAAGGGTACAAATAACTGTTGAATTCTAACTAAATATCAGGCTCTATGAAGAACTTTGAATACAAATAAGAAGAGTTAGAAAATTAACTAAATTAATCTCATCACAACCAAATAACTTAGGTCTATTAATACCTCTTTTTAAAAATGAGAAACTGAGGAGCAGAGGAGATTGCTAATTTGCTAAAGGCCATACTGTTTAATAAAAAAAAAAAAAAAACCTCAAAGATAAAGGAAAGAGATGGAACATTGCTCACCTTCTAGGTGTTGGACTTAAGCAACTTGGTAGATTTTAGAGCCATTTACTGAGTTGTGAAAGAACTATGCTTCCTTTCCTTTCTTTCTTCTTTCTTCCTTAATGGAAGGGGAGATTGTAATATATTGATTTAAAGAGGATTTTAAACATTTCAGTAACTCTTGTGCTCCCTCTTCCATTCATTTCTACTTCTGAGTGCTTTGATCAGAGACAATCACCTTAAAATAACTTGATCCTTCTATTACTAACATCTATATTTCTAAATAATATACTTTTATTGATTAAATGTAGATAGATACATTAAAATTAAGAAAAAATATGAGAATAAAAAAATAAATAAATTGCAGGGTGAAGAAGCTATTTGTAACTCACATTAGTGATTATGACCAATAATCAAAATCAAAATCAGAAGTTATTCTAGTACAAGATCAGAAAGAGATGTAAACAGGTATTAAAGAAGACACACACATAGCCAAATTATCATGTGAAAAAATGTTCAACTTCATTAATGACTAGGGAAATGCAAATTAAAACCACAAGGAAAAATGAGTACACACTTAACAGAATGTCTAAAATTAGAAGATTGACAATTACAAATGTTGGACAAGAAGTGGACTTAGGGAAATTTTCAGAACAATCAAAACCTATTGTGTATGTACATTTTGGGGAAAATGTTTGAAAATATCTACTACAATTGAACATATTTGCATCTTGTGACTTAATAATTCCACTCCTAGGTATACACCCAACTTGAGGCATGTATAAGAATGTTCATGATAGCATTATTTTTCATAGTGTAACGCTAAAAACAACCCAAACATCTATCTATTGTTAAAGAAATTATGGTTTATTCATTTAATGGAGTACTATATAGTGTCTTAGCTATCTAGGGCTGTTATAACAGAAGTACCACAAATGGATGGCTTTAACAGAAATTTATTCTCTCACAGTTTAGGAGCCTGGAAGTCCAAATTCAGGGCGCCAGCTCTAGGGGAAAGCTTTCTCTCTCTGTACGCTCTGGGGGAAGGTCCTTGTTTCCTTCATCTGTCAACATCTGTGGGCCTGACTTCCCTTGGAGATCTCCCTGTGTTTAGGCATCAATCTTCCCCTGCATCTAGGAGGTTCTCAGCACAGAAACCCAGGTTCCAAAGAACGTGCTCTGCTTTCTTGGTGGTACTGAGGTCCCTCTTTCTCTTCTTGCTTCTTTCTCCTTTAATCTCTTGTAAGATAAAAGGTGATGCAGGTCACACCCCAGGGAAACTCCCCTTACATCTGATCAGGGCTATGACCTGAGTAAGGATGGTGCATCCCATCCTAATCCTGCTTCATTATCATAACAAACATAACCTAATCCTCTTTAACATAACCTAATCTTGCCTCATTAACCACAAGCAGAGGTTAGGATTTATAACACAAAATGGAGGATAATCACACAATACTGGGAATTATGGCCTAGCAAAGTTGACAAATATTTTTGGGGGGCACAATTCCATCCATGACAGTAGCCATATAGATAAACATACTATAAGTACACAAACAACATGGGTGAAAACTATTTTTTAAAAATAAAGCCAATCACAAAATAATATGAATTTGAAATCCAGGTGCCTCACATTTCATTCTCTTTGAAAAGGAGTTTTGGCTTTTTTCTGTGGTTTGATTGAGGTTGAATACATAGTCATAACTATATTTGCACCAAGTAAGTATTTGACCTGAGCTGTCTGTCTTGAACTGGGTGTTAATTTGTTTCAGTGATCCGTAAAATAGGATGTGCACTGAAACATTTCATTCTAAAATTGAAATATTAAATAGATGACCAGTGTGAGAGAGTTCAAAAGGCATGAGTGGGTTCAGATTTCCATGATACCTGTTCCTAATGCTTTGTCATCTCATGTGAAACCCCTTCTATGGCCTCATGGACAGTTACCTGTGGCTATAGAAAGCGAGGAGAAATAAACACCGGCCTGGTTTCCTCACTAATCTGCATAGTATGCTGCTTATGGATACACAGTGATTCTTGGGCAGAGGCCTGTGGTTTGGCTGGCTGTTTACAGACCTGAAAAAGTAAAACTGAAAAATTGGTAACAGAGTATGAATGTGTTGTTTCTGTCTTTGGTCTCCCAGAAGGCATGTATTAGTAGGAAAAACATTCAAATAATAACATGAGTGTGAAGATCATACTTTCATTCATTCCTCTTATTAATGGACCTGTGTACATAGTAGCCATGATGGCAAAAACCAAGGGCAATGCTAGACTAAGCAATGTGGATTTCCACTCACCAACTTTTATCTGGTTATTACCACTGCTGAGTGCCTATCACTGCAGAGACCAACTTGTAACTCCAGAATTGGCAGCATTCCATGAGCGTTACAGGGTGTAGCATTGTCATTAAGCTCTCTGGTAGCAGACTAGTTACAATGGACCCCTTTCATCATACAGTAATAATAAAAACTAAAAAAAAAAAAGATTATTTAACTTATGTCAGAACCAATTTATGACGGAGATTTTAGAACAAACCCTGTCGTAAGTTGGGGACTACCTGTACCACAAATTGGGTAGTTTCTCAACATTGGAATAGACACATATTCAGGAAATAGTTTTGCATTCCTTGGCTAGAGTCCTGCAGCCTGCACCAACATTCATGGACATGTAGAATACTATATTCATCCCAATTTTACCCTATAAGAGATCTTTTTCATCTAGTCAAACCATTTTACAGTATAGTTATGGATTCATGTCTAACAAAATCACTAATCCTGGAGTCATAAGGTTTCACAGGACAATTATAAATGACCTTCTGAAGAGAGAGTTACCACACCAGGAAACAGCAATCTGAATACTTGTGGAATTATCTTGGAGGAAGGCTTCAGTACATGCCTCCTGTGGATTGGATTGTGTCCCCCAAAAAGATATGCTGAAGTCCTAACTTCCAGTACTTGTGATTGTGACCTTGCTTAGCAAAAGAATTTTTGAAAATGTTATCAGTTAACAGGATGACATACTGGAGTAAGGTGGGTCCTAATCTCATCTGTGTGTTCATCTATAAAGAGAAGAGACACAGAGAGAGGGAAGACAGGTATGTGATGACGTGGTTATGATGAGCTACAAGCCATGGAATATCTGGGGCTACCAGAAGACAGGAGATACAAGAAAGGTTCTTCTCCTAGAGACTGCAGAGAGAATATGGCCCTGCTGACACCCTGAATTTGGACTGCTAGTTTCCAGAACTGTGAGACAATAAATTTATGTTCTTATAGACACCCAATTTGTGGTACAGGTAGTCCCCAACTTATGACAGGGTTTTGTTCCAACAACTCCATCATAAGTCGGTTCTGACATAAGTTGAATAATCTTTTTTTTTTTTTTAGTTTTTATTATTACTCTTTTATTTTCAGTGTATTTATAAATCTGACAGTGTTTTGAATAGTAAATCATAAAACTGAACATCAGTGAATAAACATCTCAGAATGATAACATCAACAAATCATGTGCTGCAACATATTACTAAGGATAAAATGTACCAAAAAAAAAAAAAGATAATCATAAGTGCGATTTGTCATAACTGGAATATGTTCTAAGTCAGGGACTACCTGTACTTTGTTACAGCAGCCCCAGGATAAAAATCCAACGCCTTAAGCCAAAATGCAGAATATGGTGCTGTATTCTCCAGAGTTAGGAAATAAGGGATGAACTAGCAATGGTCCTGTCACTATTATCCAAATAACCTCTTAGAGAATTTATTTTTTCTTCTTGAACCATGACTTTGGGATCAGTTGATTTACAGACACAAGTAGCCTAGAGAAATGCTTCCAACAGGCAATATAGCGATGGTTTTATTGAATCAGAAACTGATTTGACCTCCTACCACTGAGTGAAAAGGGAGACATGGGTGATATTATGCTGGCCTGACAAGGGAATCCTAATTACTAAAAGTTGAGTGTATTTCTGCTAGGAATTGTATGAGTGGAAGGATGGTGTCTGAAAACCACAGGATTCATTGGGATGCTTGGTAGTACTTCCTTGCCCAAGAATTATGTCCATTGGATAACCGAGGCAATAAAGACTGATTATCAGTGACTCAACTACTGCAGTAATAAAGGTTCGAGTCATTCCACTAGTAGATAACCCTGTTAGGTGAGGTGCTGGTAGAAGGTAAAGGGAAGATGGAAGGACTGGTAGAAGGAAATAATTGTGATTACCAGCTTAGGCTCATGACCATTTGCAGAAGTAAGGACAGTACAGTTATGTGTGATGTTAATTACACCACCATTTATTCTCCTGCTGTCATATAGGAATAGTATGGTGGTAGCTAACATTTTAAATTTCAGGCAGACATGTGACTGAACTGCCATCATAGCATGATGATATGTTAGCTGACAGGAATTTTTGTGTTCTATATTGCACAGCTTCTTCAACTCAAGAGAGTTCAATAGTACATATTGTGGTACAAAAGGGGTATGATGTGCAGAAAGTCTATCATCAATTCACCTTCACCTGTGTTCACAAATACTGACATATCTTGACTTGTTAGGGGCCTCTGATCTCTGGTCTCTGGTTGATGGTCAAAAAGGAATACTAACAAGACAATGAAGCAAAGGCAGTGAGTTAGGTTGTGCAATTATTGCTTCAGCTGCCTCCCTGAGGGTGTATCACATACTGGCTGTGTCCCTTGATCAAAAGTCACAGCTTATATAAAATGACTCTTTTTGCATAGCTCTCACCCTCTGCTCTAGTAACACCCTCTCAACTCCCTTGCTCCTTGCCCCTAAGGTCTTTGGCATTTAAGATTTCCTACTATTTATAGTTCCAGGATACTATCCTGTCCCAACCATCATAAATAGGCCATTTGTCAAACTCTTCCAAAATTAAACAATTTTATTGTATGTGTCTGAGTCAGATATCAAAAATAAAGTGAGATATTGATGAATAATTGTATCAAAGAAAATTTGTTGAATACTAATATACACATACATAACCAACTAACGTCTCAAATATCCTTAAAAAAAAAAAACTTGGAATTTTCTTCCTTTGGCACAAATTATTTTTACTGGGCACATAAAACTATTACTGTTCACTGATGGTCAGAATAGGCTAACAAAACATTATTAACTTACGAGAGAACCAGGCAACGAAGAAAAGCGTAATTTTAGGAGAAAGAAACTTAGCAACTAATGGACTTTGCCAACCAAGAAGCAGATGTTTAACTATAACTGTCAATGAAACACGAATAGAAAAAAATAGCATCGTGTTATTGAAGCTTTAATTTAGAAGTATAAAATCTGGATGCTTATATAGACACAAATATGAGACAACAAAGGTATAGTAAAATCAGTAATGTTTTGTGTGATGTGTCTAAAGTAGAGATGATTCCTTTTTTTTACTCAAAGGCTCTTATGACGAGGAATTTCAAAGTCAATGGTTTTGATGGTTCACACTATTCTTGGAAAATTTATAACAAAAGTCCTGGCAAGTCGTGAGAGCAAAGTTCACTGAAATAGCTACACTATATTAAGATTTGGAGTAAATGTGGACTTTCAGTGAAAATAGAATCCAAGAGCAATGTTCAAGTTTGTACAGTTCAACAAAAACCACAGGTCTAGCAAAGAATTGCTTATAAAAACAGTATCTGTCACAGGTGAGTTTGCTCAATAATATGAAAAAAAACAGAAACAAACAAAATCTTCCTCTCTATAAGAAAAGTATCAGTTCAGAGCTCATTCTGTGGTCAATCTACAGATCACTTGATGGGAAAAACTGTATAACCTTTCTTTCCCATTGACCACATACCATGTTTCCATTATACTTTGTTGGATTGGGTAGTATACTTCCATGGGATTCTGAATAGCATGTGTGGAAAATTATTATTCCTCAAAAAACTAAATTTTATCTTTGGTGTCAGTATCATGCCCATTTTCCAACAGCTTAGTTATTTATCTTATTGAAATGTAATGGACCTCACAAGTTGGAACATTTTCTTCAATTTTTTGAGCAGTTCAAAGAATAAATAATACTAAAATGAGTGTAGTGTGGAAATTTGCATACAAAGGCAACACTGATATTTTATATGAAAACTTTTGAGGATGAAAAATTGAAAAATTGGTATACTTTAATGATCATTACACATTACAAACTCACAGATATGATTGCACACTGTTGTTTCTAGCAATAACAAGCATTATACTTACAGCACGCTCCCTAACAGATGGTGGAACAGATAATACTATCCTCCTACGGCTGAACATTATACATACATTTTTTTAACTGTAAAAGTGAATTTCTAAAAGAATACAAGCTGGCAATCCTCTCTTTATATATAAACATGTATTTGAATTTAAATTATCCTGTTCGTATGGTAGTGAAAATTTTTTGCAAAACACTGTTAGCAGTTTTAGTGTTTACATAGGCGTGTACTTAAAGTCTAAAGGGACTTTTCTATGCTGTTTGAAATGTAGTTAACAGTAAGGGAAAAAAAAAACAAAAAACGTGGTATTATTTCAATCGACATGTTAAGTTTTATATCTAGGCTGCTTTTAATAAACATAGGCTCGTTTAGAGAGACAATGGAGACACTCCAGTCCACCATCTTTGGATTACAAGCTTGAAAGCTGAAGCTAGGAATACTTATGTGACACTTAGACTCCATGTGCAGTAAAATATCATAAAATGAAGTTGTATTTTAGTGTTGTTTTGTTATTGCCTAGGGTATATTCCATTTCTGGAGTCCCTGGATAGTGCAAATGGTTAACATGCTTAGTTGCTAACTGAAGGTTTGGCAGTTCAAATCCACCTAGACGTGCCTCAAAAAAAAAGCCTGGTGGTCTACTTCCCCCCCGCCCCCGCAAAAAAAATCAGTGATTGAAAATCCTGTAGAGTACAGTTGTACTCTGACACACACGAGGTCACCATGAATTGCAGTCAACTCAACTGCAATTGATTTTTATTACATAGATAACAATTGTTTTGTGTGTTCCAAAAGCGATATGCCTTTAAAAGTATCATCCATAGTGCTTTAGAATCTGTAAATACCTAAAAATGTTCTTTTTTTAGTTTATAGTAAATTATATAAACATAAAAAGTTATTTCCAAAAGTGTGAATTAAGGGAGAGAGAATCCATTAATTATGTCATTATTATGAGAAATTGTATCAATAAACACAATTTTACCCAATACTACTGTATAAAAGATAAATGGTAAAATACACATAAAAATAGACAAAGTTTAGTCTCCATTATTAAAATGTAAATATATTGATAGGAACTGATTATCTTTAGCCTAACTAGTTAACACTATGCAGTTCTACAGACAGAAATGAATCTATAAGCTCAAGAAAGTAAAGAAAAGCACTGGTCAGATGTGGAGTATTTGTCTATGCAATGCATATGGCTGACTCCCCTGCAACACACACAGTCACATTTCCCATGTTATTACAGTTGAGTGAATGTCATGAAAACCGTGTCCTTTTAGTAGTAACTGAAAACAAATCAGTTTGTGTTTGCCATGAGTCTTCCTATAATCAGCGCTTTTGGAAATTCAGCGGAGACAATAGTGATATGTGACCACCATATCACCCCTATGTAAGTTCCTCTCCTTATTATGAGAGCCCTTTTGCCGCCCTTTATTGAGATTGATTCACATTTACTTTTGGTGCATTCAGAGGAGCAAAGATGGTTTTGGCATATTTTATAGCATATACATGTGGCCCTCTGTATCCGGAGGTTCCACATCCACAGATCCAACCAACCAAGGATAGAAAGACTCCGGGCGGGTAAGTTCCTAATATCAAAACTTGAATTTTGCGCATACGGAGCACTCCGCTGCATCCACGCGAATAAAGTGATGTGTAAGCATTCTCCGCTGTAGCCTCCTGCCATTTCACAGATCCTCAGTCTCGCTCCAGCACTCCTTGTTAGAGCATTAGTCACCTTGTATCTCCTTCGTTTACTACTTGTGTGAACCCTTTATTTCTGTGAACAAATAGCTCCTAAAAAGCAATTAAGCAGCTAAAGCAATTCCTCAAAGGCTAAGAAGGAGCAAAAAGTGCTATTTACACAGCACTTTACAACTATTTATATAGCATTTACATTGTATTAAGTATTACAAGTAATCTAGCGATGATTTAAAGTATGGTAGAGGATGTGCATAGTCATATGCAAATACTACGCCCTTTTATATAAGGGACTTGGGCATCTGCAAATTTTAGCATCCATGCGAGTCCTGGAAACATTCCCCCTTGCATAGCGAGGGACAACTGTACTTTCAATAACCAGTGTCCATTAAGATTAAACAGGCCAATTATCCTGTCTGGGTAACAGTTTTGTAAGTCTGACAAGGCCTGATTCTTCTCAAGTCTCCATATGAATTCTGTCTCTTTTCTGGTTACTTTACGGATATTTAACATGAATATGGAAGTAGTGGTGTTTCAATGGTAGAATTCTTGCCTTCCAAGGGGGAGACCAGAGTTAAAGCTCCAGCCAATGCACCTCATGCATAGCCACAACAGTCTGTTGGTGGAGGCTTACGCATTGCTTTGATGCTCAACAGGTTTCAGAGGTGCTTCCAAACTAAGACAGACTAAGAATAATGTGAATCTATGGCCATAACATCAAATACCCTAGGCATTTATACTGAAAATGAAAGAAGGAAAAAGAATGAAAACAGACAAAATTAAATGGAATAAGTTAAAAAAAAAAAAAAACAACAACATTGCCATGGAGTTGATTCCAACTCATAGTGACCCTATAGGACATAGTAAAATTTCCCCAAAGGGTTTTCCAAGGCTATAATATTTACTGAAGCAGACTACCACATTTTTCTCCCACAGAGTGGCTGGTGAGTCCAAACTGCAGACCTTTCAGTTAGTAGCCCAGTGCTTAACCACTGTGCCACCAGAGCTCCTTTAAAATGTAGTAGTAACGGTGAAATTAAAAAAAAAAAAAAAAAAAGGCCTTCATCTGTAATTTTTTCTGGTGAAAGTGGCTTTAGAAGGTGGGTGTCATGGATTGAACTGTGTCCCCTCAAAATATGTGTTAACTTGGTTAGGCCGTGATTCCCAGAACTGTGTGGGTGTCCTCCATTTTGTAATTTTCCGATGTGTTATAATCTGTCTGTGGTTAAAGAGGATTAGGGTGGGATGTAACACCCTTGCTCAGGTCACATCCCTGATCCAATGTAAAGGGAGTTTCCCCAGGGTGTGGCCTGCACCATCTTTTATCTTACAAGAGATAAAAGGGAAGGGAAGCAAGCAGAGAGGTGGGGACCTCATCCATGGAGAAAGTAGCACCAGGAGCAGAGTGTGTCCTTTGGACTCAAGATTCCCTGAGCCTGAGAAACTCCTAGTCCAGGGAAAGACTGATGACAAGGACCTTCTTCCAGAGCTGACAGAGAGAGAAAGCCTTTCCCTGGAGCTGGTGCCCTGAGTTTGGACTTTTACCAGACCGTGAGAAAATAAATTTCTCTTTGTTAAAACCATCCACTTGTGGTATTTCTGTTGTAGCAGCACTAGATGACTAAGACAGTGGGGGAGGAAGAAATAGAGATAACAAGTTCTGGCAAAAAGGTCAATAGATTTTTATTGTCTACTTATCATGAGCTCATTATGTTGCTATGTTAAGAGGGAAAAATATGAAAATAAACAAATACTCTTTCAGTAAGTATAAAGTTATAAAGTTTATATTTATATTTTGTTCATGTTCATAATGGTTGGACTATTTTTGTCAAAGTACTTTATAACAGGTAAGAAATATAGATTTGCCATGAAAGCATTGGCAGAATTGAAATACTTCAAATATAGCACATAAATATAACATAGAACAAAGAATAAGACGATAGTCACATATTTTAAACTAATGGCTTCTCCTGATAATATTCATCTTCAGAAATGGAAGCTGGACATTGCTAAAGTATCAATGACTTTGTCCTTAGTTTCAGCCGATTTGTCCACCTTGCTGAGGTAGAGCCCTTAAGAAATAGCATGATTATTTTCCCATAGAGTGGTAATTTGCTGACTTTCTTCGTTTTAGTCTTAGGCTGACATACATGCCGACTATAAACAGTATCAGGAGGATCTGTTATTTAAAAGGAGATCAAAACTGAGAAGGAGCATAGGAAGAAAGTGATGAGAAGTTGGTAATCAGTCCGTCATAAAACCTCGGCCTCTGGCTAAAGCAGTAAATGATTCTAAAACCTCACGTGGGATAACGCCTCCAAAAAGGGAAATGAGATACAATATTTACATATATATCGATTTACATATTTTACATAATATTAACTGTTATTGAAACATTGTGAAATAGCATTTATTGCATACTGACCACCATCTAAGCGATTTACGTGTATTTAAGTCCCTAGGTGGCACAAATGGTTTGTGTGTGACTGCTGTCCTAAAGGTTGGCAGTTTTAACCCATCCAGCAGTCCTGCAGGAAAATAAAAAGGTCTGATAATCTGCCTCCCTGAAGGTTATCATCCAAGAAAACCCTCTGGAGCAGTAGTTCTCTGTGTCTCACCAGGGGTTGCCGTGAGTCAGGATCAACTAGATGACAACTAACAGCAGGTAAATTATCACAACAAATGCAGAAGACAGGAAAGTTTTCACTTTCCAAATAAGAGAGCAAAAGTGCAGAGAGGATAAATAACTTGAGCAAAGTTACTCAGCTGAGACTTGAACACAGTCAGTCTGACTCCCAGGTACCCATCTTAACTATGGCATTATGTTGCCTTCTCCAAAAATGTAGTAAATTGGTTAGCAAGTACCCATTGAGAATTACATAGGACACAATGACAGTATGTTTATATCAGATAGATAATTAACAAAATACTGATCAATTTTGTATTAGTTTTATATTGTGTTACTCTTGCATACATAAAAATGATTCTATAAAGTATTGGCAGTAACTTTAATTGATTAAGAAAACACACCATATTTAAAAAGAGTATTGTAAAAACCAAAACCCACTGCCATCAAGTCAATTCCGATTCATAGCAACCCTATAGCACAGATTAGACCTGCCCTATAGGGTTTCCAAGGAGCAGCTGGTGGATTCAAACCGCTGATCCCTTCGTTAGCAGCTAAGCTCTGAACCACTGTGCCACCAGGGAAATTTTATGAAACAGAAAGTTAGGGGGGCGATAAGGCTGATTAACAAACAGATCAGTTAATTGAGTATTAACATATTGCTTATTTGTATGAATTCTAAAACTATCCACAGTGGTATGATATCGGAACTTTTTGTATGTGGTCTATATTACTTTAATATTTAATGATTTTTCTGCTCCTTACACTTCGCTTCAAAGCAAAGGGATGGATTTTAGATTTTTTAAAATTTTTTATTTTATCCGCATTACCATGAAAAGGTTATTCTACAAGTAAGTCTAATATTTCATATAATCTGTCTTAGTTGTTTGTGATCTAGTGCTGCTGTAATACAAATACCACAGGTGGGTGACTTTAGGAAACATAAATTTGTTTTCTTACAGCTTAAGTGGCTAGGAGTCTGAATTCAGGGCACCAGCTCTAAGGGAAGGCTTTCTCTGTTGGCTCTGGGGGAACGTTCATTTTCCCTGGTGATCTTCATATGGCATGACATCTATCTTCTCCCATCTCTTCTTTCTTATCTGCTCCTTTTATATTTTGTAAGAAATTGACTCAAAACACACGCTATACTAATACAAAGACAGCCCATTTCCAAATGGAATTATAATCACAGGCATAGAGGCTAGGATTTACAACACATATTTTGGGGGCACACAATTCAATCTATAACATCATTTTACAAAATATTTTTATATTTAAATATATTTATTACAGTTATCACAAAGAAGGGAAACCTTGGTGGTGTAGTGGTTAAGAGCTACGGCTGCTAACCAAAATGTCGGCAGTATGAATCCATCGGGCATTCCTTGGAAACCCTATGTGGCAGTTCTACTCTCTCTTATAGTGTCACTGTGAGTCAGAATCGACTCAACAGCAACGGGGTTTTTTCTTTTTTTAAAATCACAAAGAGAACTGGTTAATACTAAGCTGATGAAATATAAACTAGTTTATTTTTTATAATAAAATAATAATGAAAATGAAGTTTTTGTACTCTCCCCTCCAAGTAGGTTACCATTGTAACTGTGACTCTTATCAGACTTTGATTTATCTCTTTAAACATTCTTGTAGCTAATGGGTAACAAAGTACTTATTACTCATGAAAGACACTAACTACCTAGTGTTGCAGAAAAAGAGAATATTACAATTTACATTTAAATTAGATTTGAAATGTTAATGAACAGATCTAGTATTCTAATTATCTCTACAAATACATTAAATTAAGGTGAGCTTTCGTAGATATATCATTCCTTGAGTCTTTTTTTGAGCCTGCCCTACAAGATTGCTTGATAGCATATAACGCAGAGTACATATTTTAGATCTACTGTTATAACATAAACATATACAGTTAAAACTATGATGATTAATAAATATAAAATGTAGCATAATAAATATTCATAATTCACATAAAATATTTTTAAACCACAATATTATATGAAGACAGCATTGAGTTTTGACTTTTATTTATTTTTCTGATGAAAAAAAACAACTGGTCGAAAATATAGACAGTTTTGTTAAAAAAAAAAATCCTTACAACATAGGTATTTTCTGCATACCTTAATGCAGTCCTTTCTATAATGCATAAACTAGTTTATAAGTAGTAAATGAGACCAAAATGAAAAATGACTTCATATGTGATGTTCTGTGAGTCGATTATACTTTGCACTATCAAAGAACATGAATTCCGTGTGAAACTTTTTATCCAACTAAATGTAGTGATCCATAGAGGAAAACACAGAAAACATTTACATTGTCCTAGAAGAGGGTAAAGAAGCCCTGGTGGTACAAATTGTTAAGCACTCCACTGCTAACTGAAAGATTGGTGGTTTGAATCCACCTAGGAGCTCTGCAGGAGAAAGAGTTTATGTCGTCTGCTTCCATAAAGATAGTAGCCAAGAAAACCCATGGGGCAGTTCTACTATGTCACAGAGCATCACTATGAATTGAAAATAACTTGACAGCAGCCAATAACATGAAGAGGGAACTGTACTCTTTTCTCAAGTGTATGTAATTGTCTTGATAAATGTATTTGATGCAGCATCCCAAATATGAGTACATTCCCAGGTTATAAGAACCCAAGTAGTGACTGAAAAAGGAAAGCCTTAAGTAGTAAATAGAAGTAATAGAACATTCTCAAAGAAAGCAGTAGTAGGCCTAAACACTACACATTGGGCAGAGCTTCAAGGGAATTTGTGACAGAAGCAACAGTTTTGCATAGCACATTATCATAGTTATCTGCTTTACCAAAAAAAAAAAAAAAAATTGCCAACAAGTCAATTCCAGCTCATAGCGACTCTATAGGGTAGGATTAAAAAATACCTACAGTGGATTGAAGATAACAACTATAATACCATTATGGATTGAGTTCTGTCTCCCAAAAAGATATGTTGAAGTCCTAACTCCTGGTACCTGTGAATGTGACCTTGTTTGGAAATAGTCTATGAAGATATCATCAGTTAAACTAGCTTCTGGTCATAGTGGAGTAAGATGGGCCCTAAACCTGTTTGAGTGGTGTGCATAAAAAAGAGGAAACAAGTCACAGAAACAGACACAGGGAAGAGATTGGAGTTATGCTGCCACCAGCCAAGGAATACCTGAGGCTATCAGAAGTTGGCAAAGACAAGGAAGGATCTTCCCCTAGAGCCTTCAGAGAGAGCAAGGCCCTGCTGGCATGCGAAATTAGAACTTCTAGCCTCCAAAACTGTAAAGACAATAAATTTTTTGTGTTTTAAGCTATCCACGTTTGTGCTACTTTGTTAAGAGAGTCCTGGGAAACTAACATCAATAACAAATTTGGAATCATTTCATGAGGTTGTTGAACAGTTAATTTTGAAGAACAAACAGTGAATTTGTATATTGAATCAGTGCAAAAGAAAGAACAGGAAAATAAACCACAGTTATCAACCTGACACTGATGTCACAAAATTTCATTCTAAGCAAGATGATACATTTTTTTCCTTATCTTCTCCATAATACAAAACTCACACTTTAAACACACCCACTTCAACCAGGGGAAATTCATTTTTTTCATCCAGTTTAGATGTCCCATTTACTATAGCATTGTTCCATTTATTAGGAAGCTAAGATATTTAAGGCTGGTAAGATCTTCTCAGGTTTGTATTAACGACACAAATGAATATAAATGGAGTGTTCTCTCCAACCCTGCCTTTACCATGAGCCTGCTGCAAAACATACATTCAGAATGCAGGGAGTTTAGGAACACACATACAGTGTTCAGCAAAAGAAAGAAAGAAACAAAAGCAATAGGAATTGAAATTTCTAATCTTTAAAATAAAATTATTACTCAATTTAATATTCTATTTTAATTAACATATAAAAAGAAATGTTCACATATGAATTTGTGCAAAAAATAGACAGATTTTACCATAATTTTGTCAAAAATTCAAAAGAAAAATAGGCATTAAGTTCTAACTTTGAAATTAGCAATTTAAACATTTTGTAATTTGAAAATAATTGAATATAAAACAGAAGGAAATAAAAGTTAATATGAGTGGGAATGCAGTGGCTTCCTAAATTTAAATTCAATGACTATAATGGGAAATCTAAAATTAGATAGGGTAAACAATGTGAAATAAGCAGTTAAAAAAATTTAAAAAGGTAAAGCATAACTTAGGATCACATATTTAGCTAATGTTCAGCCAATATTTTAATCTAACATAGTATTTTTAATTGGGAAGTAATACCAATTAAAAAGATATTTTAGATAGGACCTCACAAGATGAGCCTGGAGAATCCTATAGAGCTAGAATCTAAAGCAGTTCTCAACATACACAAACACACAAACACACTCACACAATGAAGAGGCTAGGTAAAAGGGACACCGGGGCCAACCGAAGAGTTCCCAATGGCCAAAGCTGGAACAACTAGGGCCGCAAAGTAAATAAAATAGAATTGGATTATATTCCAAAGAATAAAATAAATATCTGCATACTCATACCAATATAAGCAAATGATTGAATAAATGAATATGTGTAAAAAACAATCTCCCATGCAGAGAAATTTCAAGTATTTATGTAGATACTCTGTCCTATGGGAGGTGGAGAATAACTCCTCATTCGTTAAACATAGGTTGCACACAGTGATTGCCTTCAAAAAGAGTACAGTACGAAAAAGGCATGATGAGTAGCTATAAAACAAACTTGATAAATTCTACCTCAGGTAATCAAGCTCTAACAACTGCTGTGATTAGTCATGTTGGTAGAATGCACCCTTGATATGAAGTGACAAAAATGGCAACTTACCTCTGTGATGTTCCTTTCCAAAGAAAATAACTCCAAGTTTAATAATGAGGAAAACATCAAGACAAATCCAAGTTGACAGTCTTCTACAAAGTACCTGAAATTATTCTTAAAACCCTCAAGGTCATCAAAACAAGTAAAATCTGAGAAACTATCAAAGCCAAGAAAACTCTAAGGAGACACGATTACTAAACATAATATGGTATTCTGCATGGATCTGGAACAGAAATAAGACAGTAGGTAAAAACTAAGGAATATGAATAAAGTATGGACACCTGGTGGCCCAGTGGTTGAGAACTATGGCTGTTAAGCAAAAGGTCAGCAATTCGAATCCACCAGCTGCTCCTTGGAAACCCTGTGGGGCAATTCTACTCTGTCCTAAAGGGTCGCTATGAGTTGGAATTTTTTTTGGTATAAATGAACTTTAGTTAATAACAATGTACCAACTTTTTTTTCGTTACTTGTGATAAATGAACCATACTAAAGTAAGTTGTAAACGATAGGGGAAACTGGGGGGTATATGGAAACTCTCTGTATTATCTTAGCAATTTTTTAAATTTATTTTTTACTTTTTTATTGTACTTACAGAACAAATATTTTCTCATGAAACAGTAGTACACATATTGTTTTATGACAGGTTAACAACCCCAGAACACATCAACCCTCTAACTTCTCAACCATTTTTTTTTTTTTTTTGGTGAAAATACACGTAGCCAAAGATAGACCATTTCAATAATTTTTACATGCATGGTTCAGTGACATTGGCTACGCTCTTCCAATTGTGCTGTTATTCTCACTTAAGATGAAGGCTTACTAAACAAAGTAGTTTCTCATTTAACAGTTACTACAAATGTTGCCCTGTGACAATGGTTAACAATCTCACAACACATCGACAATATCCTTACTCAACCTTGGGTTCCCTATCACCAGCTTCCTTGTCTCCTTCTGCCTTCTGGCCCTTGTCACTGGACTACCGTACCTCGTTAATCTCATTTGGTTTTACAGGGCTGTCCACTCCCAGGCTGAACGGTGAACCTCGGAGATAACTTCACCAGTGAGCTAAAAGGGTGTCTGGGGGCCATACTCTCGGTGTTTCTCGAGTCTCCTTTAGGCTAGTAAATCTGGTCTTTTTTTTTTGTGAGTTAGAATTATGTTCTACATCCTTCTCCATCTCTGTCCAGAACCCTCTTTTGGGATCCTGGTCAGAGCAGTCAGTGGTGGTAGCCGGGCACCATCTAGCTGTACCAGACTCAGTCTGGTGGAAACCTTGGTAGCTGTGGTCCATTAGTCCTTCTGACCAATCTTTTCCTTGTGTCCTGCTCTCCCCATTCTCCCCTGCTCCCGAAGAGATGAGACCGGTGGAATATCTTAGATAGCTGCTCATAAGCTTTCAAGACCACAGACGCTACTCACCAAGGCAGAATCTAGAACATTGTCTTTATAAACTGTGCCATGCCAATTGAGCTAGATGTTCCCTGAGACCATGGTCCCCACATCCCTCTGCACAGCAATTCAGTCCCTCAGGGAGTTTGGATGTATCTAAGGGGCTTCCATGACCTTTGCCTGTACAAGTTGTGCTAGTTTCCCCTGTATTGTCTCACCCTTCACCCAAGATACCACTTATCTATTGCCTATTTAGTATTTTCCCCCCACCCCTCCATCGCTGTTAACCAACAAAGATTGTTACATTTTGTGTGTAAACTTTTTCATGGGTTTTTACAATAGCGATCTCATCCAATATTTGCCCTTTTGTGATTGACTTATTTCACTCAGCATAATGTCCTCCAGTTTCATCCATGTTATGAGATGCTTCACACATTCATTGTTGTTCTTTCTCCTTGCATAGTACTCCATTGTGTGTATGTACAATAGTTTATCCATTCGTCTCTTGATGGCCATTTGGTGGTTTCCATCATTTTGCTATTGTGAACAATGCTTCCATGAACATAGGTGTGCATATGTCTATTCGAGTGACAACTCTTATTTCTCTAGGATATACTCCTAGGAGTGGAATTGCTGGATACAATGGTATGTCTATTTCTAGCTTTCTGAGGAAGGACCGTATCATTTTCCAAAATTGTTGTATCATTTTTCATTCCCACCAGCAGTGCATAAGAGTTCCAATCTCCCCGCAGCCCCTCCAACATTTGTTATTTCCAGTGTTTTTGATTCGTGCCAGTAATGCCGGGGTGAGATGGTATCTCATTGTGGTTTTAATTTGCATTTCTCTAATGGCTAGTGATCATGAGCATTTCCTCATGTGTCTGTTGGCCATCTGAATGTCTTCTTTGGTGAAGTGACTGTTCATTCCCTTTGCCCATTTTTTATAGGATTATTTGTCTTTTTGTTGTAGAGGTATTGGATTTTCTTCTAGATTATGGAGATTAGAGCTTTGTCTGACTTGTTCTGTCCAAAATTTTTTTCCCAGTCTGTAGGTTCTCTTTTTACTCTTTTGGGGAAGTCTTTTGAAGAGCATAGGTGTTTGATTTCTAGAAGATCCCAGCTATCTAGCTTATGTTTTAGGTTTTGTGCATTGATGGTTATAGTTTGTATCCTGTCAATGCCATTTATTAAGGCCTGCAGTGTTGGTCCTATTTTTCTTCTATGAACTTTATAGTTTTAGGCTTTATATTCAGGTCTTTGATCCATTTTGAAGAAGTTTTTGTATACGGTGTGAGGTATGGGTCCTGTTTCATTTTTTTGCAGATGGATATCTAGTTTTGCCAGCACCATTTGTTAAAAAGACTGTCTTTTCCCCATTTGATGGATTTGGGCCCTTGTCGAAGATCAGGTGACTGTAGGTGAATGGATTTACATCTGGGTTCTCCATTCTGTTCCATTGGTCAATGGATCTGTCGTTGTACCAGTACCAGGTTATTTTGACTACTGTAGCTGTATAGTAGGTTCTCAAGTCAGGTAGTGTGAGTCCTCCAACTTTGTTCTTCTTCTTCAGTAGTGCTTTACTTATTCGGGGCTTCTTCCCTTTCCATATAAAGTTAAGGATTAATTTTTCCATCTCTTTAAAGAATGTTGTTGGTATTTGGATCGGGATTGCATTGTATTTGGGTAGAATTGTCAATTTCACAATGTTGAGTCTGCCTATCCATGAGCATCATATGTTTTCCAGTTTATGTAGATCCCTTTGGGTTTCTTGCAGTAGTGTTTTGTAGTTTTCTTTGTATAGGTCTTTTACATCCCTGGTCAGATTTATTCCTAAGTGTTTTATCTTTTTAGGGACTATTGAAAATGGTATTGTTTTCCTTATTTCCTTTTCATCATTCTCCTTATTGGTGTATAGGAATCCAACTGATTTTTGAATGTTTATCTTGTATCCTGCTACTCTGCTGAATCTTTCTATTAGTTCCAGTAGATTTCTCATGGAGTCTTTAGGGTTTTCTATGTATAGTATCATATCATCTGCAAACAGGGGCAGTTTAACTTCTTCATTACCATTTGGATGCCCTTTATTTCTTTTTCTTGCCTTATTGCTCTAGCTAGAACTTCCAGCACAATGTTAAATAGGAGTGGTGATAAAGGGCATCCTTGTCTTGTTCCTGTTTTCAAGGGGAATGTTTTCAGACTCTGTTCATTAAGAATAATGTTGGCCGTTGGTTTTGCATAGATGCCCTTTATTATGTTGATAAATTTCCCTTCTATACCTATTTTATTGAGAGTTTTTATCAGGAATGGGTGTTGGAATTTGTCAAATGCCTTTTCTGTGTCAATTGAGATGATCATGTGATTCTTTTCTTTCCTTTTATTTATGTGGTGGATTATGTTGATTGATTTTCTAATGTTGAACCATCCTTGCATACCTGGTATGAATCCTACTTGGTCGTGGTGTATTATTTTTTTGATATGATGCTGCATTCTATTGGCTGGAATTTTGTTGAGAATTTTTGAATCTATATTCATGAGAGATATTGGTCTGTAATTTTCTTTTTTTGGGACATCTTTGATTGGTTTTGGTATCAGCATTATGCTGGCTTCATAGAATGAATTTGGAAGTGTTGCTTCCTCTTGTATGTTCTGAAATAGCTTGAATAGTACTGCTACAAGCTCTTCTGGAAATGTTTTGTAGAATTCTCCAGTGAAGCCATCTGGGCCAGGGCTTTTTTTGGTTGGGATTTGTTTTATTACCTTTTCAATCTCTTCTCTTGTTATGGGTCTGTTCAGATTTTCAACATCACTTTGTTGTAGTTTGGGTAGGCCATGTGTTTCTAGAAATTTATCCATTTCCTCTAGGTTTTAAATTTGTTGGAGTATAGTTTTTCATAATATCCTGTTATAATCCTTTTTATTTCAGTTGGGTCTGTTGTAATGTCCCCCATTTCATTTCTTATTTGGGTTATTTGTGTCCTCTCCTGTTTTTCTTTTGTCAGTCTGGTCAGTGGTTTGTTGGTTTTGTTGATTCTTTCAAAGAACCAACTTTTGGTTTTGTTGATTCTTTCTATTGTTTTTCTGTTTTCTATTTCATTTATTGCTTCTCTGATCTCTATTATTTCCTTTCTTCTGCTGGTTGTGGGCTTTTTCTGCTGTTCTCTTTCTATTTGTTTGAGTTTTGTAGTTAATGTTTTGATTTTGTCCTTTTATTCCTTTTTGATATGTGCATCTATTGCTATGAATTGTCCTCTTACGACTGCCTTGCTGTATCCCAGAGGTTTTGGTATGATGTG
Source organism: Dugong dugon (assembly GCA_030035585.1). Taxonomy (NCBI): domain Eukaryota; kingdom Metazoa; phylum Chordata; class Mammalia; order Sirenia; family Dugongidae; genus Dugong; species Dugong dugon. The sequence goes on along the minus strand of CM057460.1, from coordinate 32,446,190 downwards.
TTTTCATTCTCATTTGACTCTAGGAATTTTTTGATTCCATCTCTGATTTCTTTTATTACCCACTGATGTGTAAGCAGGGTATTATTCAATTTCCATGTAATTGATTTTTTTTTTTTCCTTGCTCTTTCCATTGTTAATTTCTTCCTTGATGGCATTGTGGTCAGAGAAGATACTTTGAATTATCTCAACGTTTTGGATCTTGTTGAGGATTGCTTTGTGCCCTAAGATGTGGTCTATTCTGGAGAACGTTCCATGTGCATTGGAAAAGAACATGTACTTTGCAATGGTTGGATGGAGTGTTCTATATATGTCTATGAGTTCCAGTTGGCTGATTTTGCCCTTTAGGTATTCTGTATTTTTATTGAGTTTCTTCTCAGTTGTTCTGTCCTTTACTGAGAGTGGTGTTTTGAAGTCTCCTACTATTATTGTGGAACTGTCAATTTCTCTTTTCAGTGTTGTTAGATTTTGTGTTATGTATTTTGGAGCTCTGTCATTGGGACTGTAGATGTTTATTATGGTTATGTCTTCATGATGGATCGTCCCCTTAATCATTATATAGTGTCCTTCTTTGTCTTTTATGGTAGATTTTGTTTTAAAGTCTATTTTATCCGAGATTAGAGTTGCCACTCCTACTCTTTTTTGGTAGTTGTTAGCTTGATATATTTTTTTTAACCTTTGATTTTTAATAAATTCACATCTTTGTTTCTAAGGTGTGTCTCCTGTAGACAGCGTATTGATGGACCCTGTTTTCTTATCATTCTGTCACTGTCCATCTCTTTATGGGTGCATTGAATCCCTTTACATTCAGTGTAATTATTGATAGATGTTAGTTTGCTGCTGTCATTTTGTAGTGCTTTTTTTTGTGGTGCTGAAGTTTTCTTTGTTTTTCTTACTCTCTTGTGCTGAGTTACTTTTGTTTGTGGATTTTTTTTCCATTTCTTTTGTTTTTGTAGGTTTTGTTTTTGCTGAGACTTTATGTTTTTCCTCTTTATTTTTATGAGTATGTGTGTTAACTTTCTTTGTCTTTACCATGAATTTTACCCTTATCTTTCTAAGTTTGAAGCAGTCTACCATTACTTGGTATCGTCTTGCCTTCCTCTCCATTAGAAGGTTCTATACCTATGCCGTTTATTCCCTCTTTTGTTGGCGCAGCGACAATTGTTGGAGTTGCAAAGATAGTAACCAAAGCCACAACTTTTGCAGAGAAGTGGGGCCAAGGAGGGTCACTCTGAGGAGTCCATCCCCTCTTCAGTCCCAGAAGTTTATTTATAGTCAATACAGCAAGCAGTGAAGCAAATCACAGAACAATGGGCTTTAGGTGAATAACAAGAAGTTTCGGGCAAGAAAGAATGGGTTTCAAGCAAACAAGTCAATAGTAAAGGAACAGTGGGTTTTGGAAAAACGAGTTATCATCACTGACACGTTTCACTGTGTTCCGCACATGGGCGTTTGAGAAGCTGAAGTTAGCCATAGTGCAGCCATGTTTAAATATCACATATCCCCACACTCTTTTATTGTTTTGATGTTGTTGTCATTTACTGATTGACTGCTCTGATTCCCTGTTGTATTTCTTTTGGTTTTGGATAGTCCTCGAGAGTTCATTTCCTAGATTGGTATCTGGCTGGCACGATTCTGTGTCCTAGATTCTTCTTGTGAGCTGAAGTTGTTTGTCCTCCGATCAAAGATCGCCCTTTACTAATTCTGGTAATTTTGGTTTGACTTTTACATATTCCCTTAATTTCTGTTTATCTGGAAATGACCAAATTTCACCATCAGATTTGAACAAGAGTTTTGCAGGATATACTATTCTTGGCTGGGAATTTTTTCTTTCAAGATTTTATATACGTCATCCCATTGCCTTCTTGCCTGCATGGTTTCTGCTGAATAATCTGAGCTTAGTCTTATTGTTTCTCCTCTGTATGTGACTTCTTGTTTTTCACTAGCCACTCTCAGGATTCTTTGTTTGTCTTTGGTTCTGGTGAGTGTGATTATGATATGCCTTGGTGATTTTCTTTTGGGGTCTCTCCTATATGGGGTTTGTTGAGGTTCTTGGATGGCCAGATTTTCATCTTTCATGGTATTGGGGAATTTTTCTGTCAGCAGTTATTCAATGATCTCTGTGTTTTCTGTTTTCTCCCCCTGTTCTGGAATTCCAATCACATGCAAACTTTTGCTTTTGATTGTATCCCACATAACTCTCAGGGTTTCTTCATTTCTCTTTGTTTTTTTTTTTTTCCTGAGTTTTCCTGAAACAGAGTTGTATCCAAGTGTTTGTCTTCAATTCCACTGATCCTGTCTTCCACCATTTCAAATCTGCTTCTCAGCTCAACTACGACACCATCCATTTCTGAAATCTTGTTGTTTATCTTTTGGATTTCTAATTGTTGTGTTTGTATAATTTCTAGTTGTGAATTTATTTTGGCATTTTGTTCCCCTATTGTTTTCCTGAGGTCTTCCAATTTTTTGTCTGTATTTCCCATGAATTTGTCTATTTTTTCCTCATGTTTGTCAGCTTTTTGCCTCAGCTCTTGGAGAATTCTGAGTATTAGAGATTTGAATTCCCTATCTGGTAGTTCTAGTGCCTTTTCTTCCACTGGAGAATCATCTGGTGTTTTATTTTGGATGCCTACTGGAACATCTTGTCCTGTTTTTGTAAATGTTTTGATATTGTCTGCTGTCTTCAGGGTATTCAGTAGTTATTTTTCTCATTTACTGATTGTAGATTTGTTTGTTTCATCCCTTTTTTTTTTTTTTTTTTTTAATTTGACTATGTCTGGGCAGGCGGACTGTGTGTTCTTTGTTGTTTGCTCATCTGTGGACACAATACTTTTCACCTCCTTCTCCTATTGGCAGGGTCAGTCACTCAGGTATGGTACAGCAGGGCAGGTCTAGCTGAAGAGGAGTTACTGGGACGGGTTTTTGTGGCACTTATTACAGCCACCAGAGCGGGTCAGTAATCAGTGCAGGGCAGGTCCTAGTAGGCCGCGCCTGTGCTGCTTGGTGGTGTGAAGTCAAGCGCATGGTGCAGGTAGGCAGGATTCAGCGGGGAGATTGTTATGTGTGGAGCTAAGATGGATATGGGAGAGAGGAGGGAGAAACAGGAGCCAAAAACATACAAACAAGCAAAAAAAAATGCTATGGGAGCTTGCCATTGGAGTGGAGAGATGAGAGACTATGAAATGGAGGAAAACAGAAAGGGGAAGAGGAAGTAAAAAAAAGAATGAATAAATAGAAATTGGAAAAGTTAAAGAACTGCAAAGTTCCTAGGGATCCCACCAGTGCAGCTATGAGGTCTGGGGAAGTCACTCTCAGGTGTTGCAGTACAGCCTGGCTAGAAGGTGTAGAGGTATACAACTCCAGGTATTCTGGGAACAGAAAGAGAAGGAAGATATAGAGAAACGAGAAACTGAGCAATGAAGAAAGACAAAAAGGGAAAAAGAGGGAAAAGAAAACAAAACAAATCTAAAAAAAAAAGAAAAAAAGGAACAGGTAAGGCCCCCAAAACATTAAAAAGAAAAAAAAAAAAAAAAACAAGGAGAAAAGAAATGTCCTCAGGGATCCCTCTGTATGTCTGTGCAAGCCGATGGGGAAGTCTCCTTGCCATGCAGCACTGCCTGGCCAGAAAGTGCTCCGAACTCAAGAAAAGGAAAAGAAAACAAACAAACAATTCAAAACAAACAAACAAACAAAAGCCCCGAGATCCAGCAGCTTGGCAGCCCAGACAATGAAGCAGCTCCATGCTTGATTGGAGCTCCACAGCCCCTCAGGAAGAAGCAAAGATGGCTCATGGAGCCAGGTATTTGAGCGAAAGGAGGGGGAGGTGGTGAGAGGTAAGGAAGAAATCAAAAGAAGCGGAAAAAAGCAACACCAGCAGCCAACAAATGGCACTCAGAGAGCCAGCCCGTTTGAGTGTGTGGAATCCAAGCAGCCGGTGTTTCCCGGTCAGGAGATTGTGGCCGCATGAAGTAGAGGAGGCCGAGTGGGGTTGAAGAAGTTTGGGGGGGTGGGAAAGCGTATATCAAAAATTACTGGTTGTTTTATCTCCCGCAGGACGCTCTGTGAGGCTGCTTTCTTGTACCCCGTTTGCTAGTCTCCAACAGAGTCCAAGATGGCGGATCCACGCTGCGTTTGTTGGTAGGGGACCTCTGCATGAATCTCTCCTCACTCTCTGTTCTCTGTCATTTTTCTCACTCCGTTTGGTGCTTGGCTGCGTTGTTTATCTCTTCATTTGTTGTTTTAGGGTTTCAGGGTTGTTGTATTCTGTTTGGCTTAGTTTTTCAGATCTTTGCTGCGGAGGGACGGTGTGGTGCTTATGCTTAGAGCGCCATTTTGCCAGACTATCTTTGCAATTTTTCTGTAAATGTGAATTGTATTGTCCAACTGCACAGATTAAATGGAGAAATCAGATATATCAGTTAGTATCTACTTGATTGTTTAATCTGCAGCCATTTAGCATTTTAATATTTGATATTTTCTTGCAACAATGACAAAGTTTGCATGTAATTTTATGAAATACAGTAAGTCTCCGGGTTAAGAAAGTCTGACTTACAAACAACTTATACTTGCCCTTCATTGTTATGTAAATTTGCCCCCTTTGAAAGGATTGAACCAATCCCTACTCGCAACAAATTCTTCATCACAATCACCTTCACTTGCTTCATGTGACACAGTGGTTACAGTGCTCGGATGCTAACCAAAAGGTGAGTGGTTCGAACCTACCGGCTGCTCCTGGGAGAAAGATGTGGCAGTCTGCTTCCGTAAAGATTTTCAGCCTTGGAAACCATATGGGGCACCTACTCTGACCTATAGGGCTCCTATGAGTTGGAATGAACTTGACAGCAGTGGGTTTGTTTTGGGTTTGGAAGGTAGTATCTAAGGAACCCTGGTGGTTTAGTGGTTAAGCACTTAACTTACAGTTTGATGGTTCATACCCATCGGCCACTGCACAGGAGAAAGATATAGTAGTCTGCTTCTGTAAAGATTTACAGCCTTGGAAACCCTATTGGGGCAGTTCTACTCTGTCCTATCAAGCCTTACAACAGTTACCCTTTGCCAAAATGCTGGTCAAAATGTGGCCCAAGCCCAGTGCTTTTCAAATCAAAAGTCGGAGTATTACCAGACACCAGAGGTTAGAAAAACACATTATTTTCCTCCTTCAGTAGTTTTATTAATTAGCGTTACTTGGTGAACTACTCTCATTTTTTAAAATCTACTTTGGGAATGTGAAATTCTCTGAAACTTTATTCTAAATAAGCAAAACCAGTAAGGCTATGTCCATTTCCAGGCTTTTTTCACTGTACTTACTGCTTTTTTTTTTTTTTTAATTGAGCTTTCATTTCATAGTACATAACAGAACAAATAAATGTGACAGGACTGCGCCATGTCTCAGTTACATACTACTCTTATAATCCAAGACACATTTCCAGGGATTATTGCAATATTAAAATTTAGATAGAGGGGTAATGAAAAAGATGCATTGGGCATACACAAGCAGCTATTATCATTAATTTTAAAGTTATTTTTCACAAGACATAGTTTTCCTGTAATGCTCTACAATCTGCATGAAAAAGACAATGAAAAAAGATATTGGGTGATGGTTCTGTCAAGATAAAAGTGTTGCATTGTATATATATTTGATTACACAGCTACATTTTCAAAAGAATTTTCTACATAAAATCTCATTGACTTCAATTAGAATTTGAAATCTAAGTACACCATATGGCTTTGCTTAAAAGCAATGAGACTATTAAATTTAATTACTTTTATATATGTCTCGCATGGTAAAGGTGATTGTTAAAGGAGCAACAACTGTATGAGAATTATTTCTTGTGAAAATTGAAAACTAAGAAAATGGCTACCCTCTGGTGGTTACTAATTGACAGTCATTTTCAAAGGAAAAGTAATTTTCAGTAATACTAAAAAATAGTGTGAAGAGAACAATGTCAGTTTACTAATTTTATTGCTGTTCTATGTCACAAAATTGGAATCTAATGTGGATACACTCTAGTGCACTAAATGCAAAGTGTTTCTTCTGCTTATAAGTCGTGTCTTTTCTCCTTTACCCATAACAGAACAAAAAATTGTATACTTTGTAAAAGGCGATACATTTATAGCATTATAGTAATTTCCTTCATCTGGTTACATTAAAGAAAGCATTAAAAATTGAAATTGCTAATAAAGTCAAACAATATCTTTAATATCATTAATGTCATATGGAAGCAAAATTTTGCTGAAGATAAATGTAAAATGGTCTCAGCAGTTCACTGACAGGGACCAGCCAGAAATTCAAGCCGGATTCAAAGATAACCTGGAAGGAGAGGTATCGTTGATATCAGATGGATCCTAGATGAGAGCAGAGAATACAAGAAAGATGTTTACCTGTGTTTTATTGACTACACAACTGTATTTGACTGTGTGGATCATAACAAATTATGGGTAACATTGCAAAGAACGGGAATTCCAGAACACTTACTTGTGCTCATGTGGAACTTGTATGTAGAACAAGACGCAGTTGTTCGAAGGTAACAAAGGGATACTGAGTGGTTTAAAATCAGAAAAGGTGTGCATCAGAGTTGTATCTTTTCACTTTATTTATTCAATCTATACGCTGAGTAAATAATCTGTGAAGCTGGACTATATGAAGAAGAATGCTGCTTCAGGACTAGAGGAAGACTAACAACCTGCTATAGGCAAATGACACAACCTTGCTTGCAGAAAGTAAAGAGGACTTGAAAAGCTACATCCTTCAATACAAATTATACCTCGATGTAAAGAAAACAAAAATCCTCACAACTGGGCCAATAAACAACTTCATGATAAATGGAGAAAATATTGAAATTGTCAAGGATTTCATTTTACTTGGATCCACAATCAGCACCCACGGAAGCTGCAGTCAAGAAATCAAATGATGTATAACACTGGCCAAACCTGTTGCAAAAGACCTCATTAAAATGTTAAAAAGCAAAGATGGCACTTTGAGGACTAAGGACTAATGCTTCTTAGAAGCAAGGATGACAAGACTTGATCTCACGTACTTTGGACATGTTATAAGAAGGGTCCAGTCCTTGGAGAAGGACATCATGCTTGGCAAGGTAGAGGGTCAGTGAAAAGGAGGAAGGCCTTTAACAAGATGGACTAACACAGCAATGAACTCAAACATAGCAACAATTGTGAGGATGAGGGAGGACCATGCAGTGTTTTGTTCGGTTGTACACAGGGTCACTATGAGTTGGAAGTGATTCGATGGCACCTAACAACAACAATAAAGTCAAACATACAATGTAATAATTGTATTTTACTGTTGGACCTTCAATGTTGTTGTTAGGTGCTATGGAGCCTATTCCTACTCATAGGGACTCTGTTTGTGACAGAGAAGAACTGTCCTATAGGATTTTTTTGGCTGCAATCTTTACAGAAGCAGATCACCAAGTCTTTCTGCCATGGATCTACTGGGTGGGTTCAAACCACCAACCTTTGAGTTATTAGCCAATGGCTTAGCTGTTTGTGCCTCCAGGGCTTCTATAGCAAACTGGAAAACGTATGTCTTTTCCAAAGTATAATCTTTTGTCAGCTCCAGTAAAGTTTTTCCATGTGATAATTTCATTTTATCCAGTATTGCCCAATTGGTTGAATTTATTCTTAAAGGAAGCCAGAAATCCAGATATGAAGTAAAATTTTCAAATTATAAATATAGCAAATAACCAAATTAAACTGTTTATGAGCAAAACAAACATATTCGTAGGTTCAATATCACCCAAGGGCTGTCAGTTTGTTTTCTCTTATTCTACTCTTCATGCTGCCAAACAATTTACTGACAAATTAAACCAAAAACCACTATTTTCCTGACTTATTTTGGGCAAGGAAATAAAACGAGAAGTATCGATATCCTAGGGAATAATTTTTTTTTAAATGTTATTGTATTTCTTTAAAAAATACAAACAAGGAAAAAATTCATTAAAGTTAAAAATTATTTCACATTCTAAACTCACATAAATATTTGACAAGGTTCATTCAGACAATTTCTAAAAAGTAATTTAATTTCCTTTATCTTTATAGTAAACTGTTTTGTGTGATTTTGACTTCCCTTAAAATAGGTGCTTATTTCTAGTCAAAGACAGCTGACTGAGTATACATGACCATCACTCCTCCTGCCAGAATTCCTTTAAAATCATGTAATAAATATTTTTAAATCAACACAAATACCATTTTTGAAAAATCACACAGGATGACTTCTCCTAAAATTGCAGGTATTTCTAGAAATATAGTGTCTATAATGATTGCAGAAAAAACTGATAGTCTTCCAGTCAATTCTGAAATGTAAATTAACAATTTGTGCCATCCAAGGACTCCATAATGATTGTTGTTATTGTCATTGTTAGTTGCCATTGAGTCCGCTCCCACTCATGGTGACCTTAAATATAACAAAAAGAAACTTTATGCTGTCCTGTGCCATCTCTATGTCCTTTTATATGTTTGATCCCATGGTTAAGGCTACTGTGTCAATCCATCTCATTGAGGATTTTAATATAGATTAAATGATAAATTGAATTCAGCAGAAACATCCTGTTCTATACCAGCGTAAGGAACACCTTTTAAATAAACAAACAAATAAATAAGTCCTTTGCCCTCTCAGATCACCCTTAAATTAGCTCCAGGAAGTAAAAGAGAGTAGTAGCAGGATTTTGTAACATTTTTGTTTATTTATTTTTTTTCTTTTTTCTTTTTGTCTTTCAGAGGAGCCTCCTGTTCTCTTGATAGAGTAGATTGTGGAAGAGCTTTATCTGTCACCTGACTCACTTAGTACTTTGTTTTTGTTTTTCTACATAAAATTATGTGCACACCAATCTAAGTAGTAACTAATATGCTTCTGGAGACAACCAAAATAGATAGAGCCTGGGACCTAAGAAAAATCCCTGAATATGTTGCGCAATAAAACATAGCTAGACCATTTCCAAAAAGATACTTTGTCTGCATAAACCTAACAGTAATCTATATAAATCCATTGTTGTAACTACTGTATAACTATTGTGTCAATATATCCCTTCTTTTCCACTGACTCTCTACTTTCCTAAGCACGCATAAGGATACATGAGGTCTCCATGAGTTGGAACAGACAGGGTGGCAACTAATGACAACAACAAATAAAAATTAAAGCAATATGAATAATTTATGCAATCCAATATGAGTTTCAGAAGGAGGGAAATAATTTAATTAAGAGAAGGTTTATGGGGAAAAAAATCCTTGTGCTAAATAAATTTTTGAATCTCCAGTAATAAAGATCCATAGATTCCCTTACGGGAAGAGAGAGACAGAGAGAGGAAAGGGCATGGGGAGCGGGGGTGGACTAATCACATACCTAGCTATGCCCTGGTATATTTACTAAAGTGCAAAGGTCATAGAAATGTATTGTTCACAGGGCTCCTTGGAGAAGGAATTGATTCCAAGGTTGGAGAATACAAGGTGAACCTGGAGAATCTTATGATGGCAGAAAGTAAGGCGATGTTCAAAAAAAAGTTTAAGGCATGTCCAAAATGCAGAATAGCCACAACCTGAAAGAACCTCCAATGGTCAAAGCTGAAACAATTTAAGCAACAAAATAAATAGCACAAGTATTGGACTAAACCAAAATCCATTGCCATCAAGTTGATTCCAACTCATAGTGACCCTATAAGACAGAGTAGAACTGTCCCACATAGTTTCCAAGGCTGTATAAGTCTTTATGGAAGCCAACTGCCACATCTTTCTCCCAAGGAGCAGCTGATAGGTTTGAACTGCCAACCTTTGGTTACCAGCTGAATGCTTTAACCACTGTGCCACCAGGACTCCTCAGTATCGGACTATAACCCATTAAATAAATAATCATGAGTCCATTCTTATATAAATAAAGGATTGAATAAATAAATATATAGGCAAGGAGACAGTTAACAGATATAGAAGGAATGAGGGAAATACAATATCATCATTAGAACACTCCCTCATGCATCTATCAGCTTGTTCTACTACGGGGGCTTGTGTGTTGCTGTGATACCGGATGCTATGCCACTGGTATTCAAATACCAGCAGGGTTACCCATGGTGGACAGATTTCAGCTGAGCTTGCAGACTAAGACAGACTAGGACGAAGGACCCGACTTCCAAAAAGAATTAGCCAGTGAAAACCTTGTGAATAAAAGCAGAACATTGTCTGATATAATGCCAGAAGATGAGCCCCTCAGGTTGGAAGGCACTCAAAATATGACTGGGGAAGAGCTGCCTCCTCAAGGTAGAGTTGACCCTAATGATGTGGATGGAATCGAGCTTTTGGGCCTTCATTTGCTGATGTGACATGACTCAAAATGAGAAAAAACAGCTGCAAACATCCATTAACAATTAGAATATGGAATGTACTAAGTATGAATCTAGGAAAGTAGAAAATGGTGAAAAATGAAATGGAAAGCATAAACATTGATATCCTAGGCATTAGTGAGCTGAAATGGACTGTTATTGGCTATTTTGAACTGGATAATCATGTGGTCTACGATGCTGGTAATGACAACTTGAAGAGGAACGATGTTGCACTCATCATGAAAAAGAACATTTCAAGATCTATCCTGAAGTACAATGCTGTCAGTGATAGGATAATATCCATATGCCTACAAGATAAGACAGTTAATATGACTATTATTCAAATTTATGCATGAACCACTAAGGCCAAAGATGAAGAAATTGAAAATTTTTACCAACTTCTTCAGTCTGAAATTGATCAAGTGTGAAATCAAGATGCACTGATAAATACTGGTGATCGGAATGTGAAAGTTGGAGACAAAGAAGAAGGATTATTAGTTGGAAAATATGGCTTTGGTGATAGAAATGATGCCAGAGATCACATGATAGAATTTTGCAAGAGCAACTTCTTCATTGCAAATACCTCTTTTCACCAACATAAATGGCGACTATACACGTGGAACTCGCCAGATAGAATACACAGGAATCAAATCAACTACCTTTGTGGAAAGAGACTATGGAAAAGCTCTATATCATCAGTCAGAACAAGGCAAGGGGCTGACTGTGGAACAGACAATCAGTTACTCATATGCAAGTTCAAGTTGAAACTGAAGAAAATTAGAATAAGTCCACTAGAGCCAAAGTACGACCTTGAGTATATCCCACCTGAATTTAGAGATCATCTCAAGAATAGATTTGACACACTGAACACTGATGACTGAAGACCAGACTAGTTGTGGAATGACATCAAGGACATCATACATGAAGAAAGCAAGAGGTCATTAAAAAGACAGGAAAGAAAGAAAAGACCAAAATGGATGTCAGAAGAGACTCTGAAACTTGCTCTTAAATGTCAAGTAACTAAAGTGAAAGGAGGAAATGATGAAGTAAAAGGACTGAATAGAAGATTTCAAAGGGCAGCTCAGGAAGACAAAGTAAAGTATTATAATGACATGTGCAAAGATCTGAGGGTAGGAAACCAAAAGGGAAGAACACATCAGGTATTTCTCAAGCTGAAATAACTAAAGAAAAAATTCAAGCCTTGAGCTGCAATATTGAAGGATTCTACGGGGAAAATATTAAACGACACAGGAAGCATTAAAAAAACACGGAAGGACTACACAGAGTCACTATACCAAAAAGAACTGGTTGACATTCAACCATTTTGGGAGGTAGCATATGATCAGGAACTGATAATACTGATGGAAGAAGTCCAAGCTCCAGTGAAGGCATTTGCAAAAAACAAGGCTCCAGGAATTGACAGAATACCAATTGAGATGTTTCAACATTCACATGCAGCACTGAAAGTGCTCACTGAATCTATGCCAAGAAATTTGGAAGACAGCTACCAGGCCAACCGACTGGAAGACATCCACATTTATGCCTATTCCCAAGAAACGTGATCCAATCAAATGAGGAAATTATCAAACAATATCATTAATATCACACGCAAGGAGAATTTTGCTGAAGATCATTCAAAAGTGGCTGCAGCAGTATATCAACAGGGAACTGGCAGAAATTCAGGCTGTATTCAGAAGAGGGCGTGAAACCAGGGATATCTTTGCTGATGTCAGGTGGATCCTGGCTGAAAGTAGAGAATACCAGAAAGATGTTTACCTGGGTTTTATTAACTATGCGAAGGCATTCAATTTGGTGGATCATAATTATGGATAACATTGTGAAGAGTGGGAATACCAGAACACTTAATTGTGTTCATGAGGAACCAGTACATAGATTAAGAGGCAGTTGTTCAAACAGAACAAGGGGATACTGCGTGGTTTAAAGTTAGGAAAGGTGTGCATCAGGGTTGCATCCTTTCACCATACTTGTTCAATCTGTATGCTAAATAAATAATCCAGGAAGCTGGACTATATGAGGAAGAACTGGGCATCAGGACTGGAGGAAGGCTCAATAATAACCTGTGTTATGCAGATGACACAACCTTGCTTACTGAAAGTGAAGAGGACTTGAAGCATTTACTGATGAAGATCAAAGACCACAGCCATCAGTATGGATTACACCTCAATGTAAAGAAAACAAATATACTCAAAACTGGATCATTAAGCAACATCATGATAAATGAATAAAAGATTGAAGTTATGAAGAATTTCATTTTACTTGGATCCACAATCAACATCCATGGAAGCAGCTGTCAAGAAATCAAAAGACGCATTGCATCGGGCAAGTCTGCTGCAAAAGACCTCTTTAAAGTGATGAAAAGCAAACATGTCACCTTGAAGACTAAAGTTTGCCTGACCCAAGCCATGGTGTTTTCAATTGCCTCATATGCATACAAAAACTGGACGATGAATAAGGAAGATCAAAGAAGAACTGAAGCCTTTGAATTGTGGTGTTGGTGAAGAATATTGAATATACCATGGACTGCCAAAAGAATGAACAAATCTGTCTTGAAAGAAGTACAACCAGAATGCTCCTGAAAAGGAAGGATGGTGAGACTACATCTCATATACTTTGGACTTGTTATCTGGAGGAATCAGTCCCTGGAGAAGGATATTATGCTTGGTAAAGTAGAGGGCCAGCGAAAAAGAGGAAGACCCTCAACAAGATGGATTGACACAGTGGCTGCAACAATGAGATCAAGCATAACAACCAAAGAAATCAAAAGTCTAACTTACTGAACACTGGTGACTGGTTAATCCCTAATGCAACCCTCAGGACCAAAAAGTGCACTTTAAGAAACGGGATATTAAAATTATGCAAATCCAATGAAGAGATGGTGTGACACAGTGGCTACAACAATGGGCTCAAACACAGCAACAATTGTGAGGATGGTGCAGGATCAGGCAGGGTAGTGTTTTGTTCTGTTGTACATAGGGTCGCTATGAGTTGGAACTAATTCAATGACAGCTAACAACAATTAGAACACCATGGCCCAAACTGTTGCAGGAAAAAAGTTTGAGGAGAATGAAGGTATTTAAATAACCCCAGAATATTCATAACAATGGGGGGAAAATAGCAACACAGCAGTGGAAGAAGTGGCAGACATCACAATGGAGTGATCTGGAGGTCGCATCAAATTGTTTGTGACATAATATCTTTAAAGTGCCAAATAAATAAACTGTATTATTTTTTATAACAGTGGATACAATTTTGTGATTATTTGTTATGGTCATATACAGGAACACATGCATTATTATTTTTTTTTAATTGAAAATTACTCAAATAATAATGTTTTCTACAACAAGAGAAATACCCTATAGTCAGCGGTAAACCAGAGTGAGAATATTCACTAAAGTGTCTGTGCAGAGGAGCCATAAAATCCTCCTTGAGATGCATGAGCAGAGTTAAGATTGCCCTGTCTTGAGGCAGTGATCTCAAGGCCTTAAGTGTATCTTAGAAACCTTAAGTTTTTATACATATGCCTAACATGTCCTCAAAGGCCTGTTCTAATGAGTTATGTGTGATATAATATGGAAACACTTCACATTATTATGAGTAAACTTGAGGTAGTCATATTTTCCATGGAATTACATGTGCCAGGATTTGTGGGTTAAAATATATATATATAAGTTTATATAGAAAATTTTCTATATATTTATATAGAAATAATACATATATTAAGTATCATTGTTCTTAGATACACAAGCTTGTCTGTTTATATTTTTTCAGAGAAGAAAAAAAAAATCATTGAATTAGTTAAGAGAATTTCTAAACCCCTAGGGAAAATATCACATTTTGAAGAGTTGGTTCTCCTTCTCTCTGTCATTCTTCTAAATTTTATGTTAAATCATTCTTTACCTTATTTGTTAGTAAAATTAGTTGAAGGGACCCAAATAAAAGTTCAGGTATGGTTTTTTTTTCCTGTCTGTGGAAACATGATCATTGAATAGTAGTGAAAATTTACTCAGTTTTAAAATTTAAGGGAAATAATTTTCTTCTCCCTTTATATTTATACAAACACCTATACAAATAGACGTAAATCTGTTGGAAAACTAGTGAAATATTTAAGTATATTGGAGATCAGCACTAAATTTTTGGTTATGAATTTGGAGTTTATGGCTTGTGTTTGCTGCAAAGGTTTTGCGTTGTACAGAAATCCTATTGCAACCCACCAGATAAATCCAGTATTCTATGATGTCATGGAACCAAATCTTAGAAAGGGTTTTGTGATTTTTTTTATGATAGGCTGGAGGAAAGAGTTTCTTCTTCACAGTCATCAAGTCGATTCTGACTCATGTCTATCTCTTGTGTGTCAGATTACAATTGTGCATCGTTTTCATTGGCTGATTTTTTTGAAGTAGATCACCGGGACTTTTCTTCAAGACACCTCTGGATGGGCTGAAATCTTCAACCTTTTGGTTAGCAGCTGAGCATGGTAGCCATTTGCACCACCCAGAGAGTTAAACTGTCTGCCTTTGCCCCAGGAAGGTTGCTTTTCTCCTAATTTTGCTGAAGTATTAAACTCAATCACATAATATTGTAAACCTAGTTTAAAATATATTCTACCTGATTTTATATACTACCAAATGTTTGCTCTGTGATTTCTAGCCATTTCTCTAAAACTGAACTATGTTTTCTGCATTGGAAAGGTCTTGAATCACACTCCCTCCTGTTGTGATACATCTTTAAATTTAATTTAACTTGTCCTACCAACAGAATATAATGTTATTTATAATATGGTGGATGCCATAATAAATCAATCATATCAAAGAGGAAACAGGCAGTTATGAAATTATTTCAGAGTCAATGTGTGACTTGGCACAGAATGAAGCAGGAAACAGACATGCTAAATGATTTGACTGAAACTTGGATAGTGTCAAAACTAGCATGGAAGAACCTAAGTCAAGCAAATCTAGGCATATTTGTTTTGGGTAAAATAGACCTTTTCTCATGTTCAAATAATTAATAAAATACATTATTAAATCAGTAGATTATATTTCGTACTCATAACAAAGGATTCAATAGATTGTAAATGTATCTGTATTTCAAAAACTTTTAATATTACTTATAATGAATTTTATACTCTTCCCACTTTAATATGTGTGGCTTGAATATATATTAATTATATGACCCCCTAAAGATATAAAGATGTGTTCATTAGGAACCTGTAAATGTGACCTTATTTGGAAAAAGGGTCTATGCAGTCATAATCAAGTTAAGGAAATCTAGATGAGATCATCCTGGATTTACAGTAGGCAATAAATATAATAACAGGTGACCTTATAAGAGAAAGGCAGAGGGGATATTGAGACATAGAGAGAAGACAATGGGAGAAGACAATGTGAAGACGCAAAGATTGGAGTGATGTTTTCATAAGCCTGGAACTACTAGGAGGGAAGAATGGAGCAGATTATCCCTCAGAGCACTCAGAAGGAACCAACTCTGATGACACCTTGATTTCAGACTTCTGTGAGAGAATAAATTTGTTGTTTTAAGTCACCCAGCTTGTGGTAATTTAACAGAGCGGCCTCGGAAATGAAAACATATGAACTATGAAATTTTATCTTTTTCCTTGTTTGTGTTTCTTAGAATGTTTGGGGTCTTCTCACAGATCTTAGTGCCTAGCTACGCTGCATTGTTTGTTGCAGCTTTCAAGCAATGGGCTACTTTCTATGTCTTCCAAAAAACACCAAAATACTAGATTTACTGTGCGTGTGTGATCTGGTCAATCACTCTTGCTTATTCAACAAATCCTTGTTCTGCAGGTTTAATAGACATCAAAACATTATAGAGATGATGAACAAAAGCCTTAGAACAGTAAAGCTGATTGTTCAAAGTCAAGTAGCAAGATATCAAACTAGCTGTCTCAATCCACACTATAATTATATTACAGAATTATGTTATAGGATTTCTGAATCCATCATTACACATTACAATCATCTTCAGCTTACATGTGGCATTATCAGTGTTGTTTGTAATGTTGTTAATCATTCAAATTATGTTAAGATCTCTATCTCTCCTCTCACACTCTGCCACTAGAAACACACCCAAAACCAGGATATTAATGTAGTGTCTAATATCAAGGATTGAGTTCTAAAGAGCCATTTGTGGTGCAAACTACAATTGTGGAGATTTATACCTTGGAATCAATGTAAATTGGCATTCAGGAGAGTAAGATAATTTAATTTATGCATCTTAAAGCTAAAAATCCACTTTCAGAGGAGCCTGAGGCAGAAGTGAAGTGGCAAAATCAAAGATTAGCAATAAAACTGAAGTGAAAGCAAGTTATCAACAAACTCCAATTTGGTGGATTGGATGGGGAGCAGCAATGTGGTGAATCAAACTTCATAGTATGTTTTTCAACAAAAATTGTCCCATTTAGTGCCTGATTTTTGTCAGCATATTCCTTGATATACATGTGGTAGTCTGATAATGGCTCCCAAAGATATGTCCATGCCTAATCCCTGGAGCCTGTGAATACTACCTTCTATGGTAAAGCTTTTGCAGATATGATCAAGTTAAAGATTTTGAGATGAGGAGGTTATACTTAATTATCTATTAGTGGAGGATAAATCCAGTCACGATTTTCCTTATAAGAGAGAGGCATAGGGAGATTTGCTACAATCAAAAGAAAAGGAGGTGATATGATCATAGAGGAAGACATTGGAGTGATGCAGTCACAGGTTAAACCAAAGAATGGTGGCAGCCACCAGAAGCTAGAAAAGGCAAGGTAAGGATGTGTCCTCTTGATGGACTGCAGTTCTGCCAACATCTTGATTTCAGACTTCTGGACTTCAGAACCGTGACAGAGTAAATTTCTGTTGCTTTAAAGCCAACAAGGTTGTAAGAGTTTGTTACAACAACCAAAGGAAGCTAATATATACTTCACGAGGTTCTGTAAAATGCTGCACTTAGCCATTGAGGAGGTGGTATCTTCCCTGGTGTCCAGTGTAATGAGAGTAGAAGTAGCAGGCATTGCAGAACATTGGCATTACAAGGGAAAAGGAATTGTGTTAATATATTGCTTTCTCTTTTTGTAAATATCGACTAAAACTGTTGACTATTAAAATGTTGACAATGTATCAATTCTTTATACACTAAAGTTTAGTATATTTACTTGGTTGCTACTTGGTGCATGAGGGTAAGCAGGTCCTGATATTGAGTGTTCTAAATAATGCACTCCAAATCCATACTGGAAAATAAGGTTGGTCATTATAGTGCCTAAGTGGTGGCCCCCAAAAATAGATGCACAGGTTCTAGTCCCCAGAACCTGTGACTATTACTTAGTATGGCAAAAAAAAGAATATCACTGCAAAATATATTATTACGTTAAGATGTGAGAGAAGGAGGTTATCCTAGATTATTCAGATAAGCCCTAAATGCAATCATACTAATCCTTATAAGAGAGACAAAAGGATTTTGGAGACAGGCATACACATAAGAAAGTGATGTGAAGATTGTCTTGATGTGGTAACAATCTAAGGAACATCAAAGAATACTAGCAGCCACCAGAAAGTGTAAGAGACAAAGAATGGATTCTCCCCTTGAGAACATGAAAGATACATGACCCTGCAATATTTTGGGCTTCTAGCCTCAGGAATTGTGAACAAATCCATTTCTGTTTTTTTTTTTTAAGTCACCAAGTCTGTAGTAATTTATAATAGCAGCTTCAGGAAACCAATGGAGTCAAAAACAGGAAAAGTGGCAGTCACAAAGATGGGATATTAAGTTGGTGAGCAGAATGTCAAAAAGAGGTCAGTGCAAATAAGTCCCCTAAGCAAATTTCAAGAATGCATCAGTTTGATGACTGACATCGAACTGTCCGAAAAACAAAGTAAAAAACACAAAACAAAAGCATTATAATGTTTCTATATATTGTTAGATTTAACTCACAACAAGCACATTTAAGACCAACTATCCATACAGAAATGAAAACTAACTTTGTTGTTGTTGTTAGGTGCCATCAAGCTGTTTCTAACTCATAGCAACACCATGTGCACGAAAACAAAACAATTCCTGGTCCTGCGCCATCCTCACAATCATTGTTATGCTTGAGTTCATTGTTGCAGTCAGTGTGTCGGTTCACCTCATTGAGGGTCTTCCTTTTTTTCGCTGACCCTCTATTTTACCAAGCATGGCATTCTCTTCCATTTACTGGTCCCTCCGATAATCTGTCCAAAGTACATGAGACTAAGTCTCACCAACCTCACTTCTAAGGAACATTCTGGCTGTACTTCTTCCAAGTCAGATTTGTTTTCCTTGTAGTCCTTGGTATATTCAATATTCTTTGCCAACACCATAATTCATCAATTCTTCTTCAGTCTTCCTTATTCATTGTCCAGCTTTTGCATGTATATGAGGTGATTGAAAACACCATGCCTTGGGTCAGACACACCTTAGTCCTCAAAGTGACATATTTGCTTTTTAACACTTCAAAGAGGTCTTTTGTAGCAGATTCATCTGATCCAATACCTCATTTTATTTCTTGAGTGTTACTTCCATGGGCGTTGATTGTGGATCCAAGTAAAGTGAAATACTTGACAACTTCAATATTTTCTTTATTATGAGGTTGCTTATCGTTCACTTGTGAGGATTTTTGTTTACTTTATGTTGAAGTCAATCCATATTGAAGGCTATAGCCTTTGATATTCGTAAGTGCTTCAAGTCCTCTTTACTTTCAGCAAGCAAAGTTGTATCATCTGCATATTGCAGGTTGTTAATGAGTTTTCCTTCAATCCTGATGCTGTGTTCTTCTTCATATAGAGTAAATTCCCTTAAAGGAGCCATCTAAGAACAACATCTTGTTTGGCTTTTTAAAAATATACTTATTTTCATTTTCCTACACAAATTTTGTAGTTTGTATTTTAATGGGAATGTAATAGCAAGTGAAAAATTAATTTAGCCATGCCTCTACCATTGAAAAATTAGATTTTAAATCAAAATCATCTGAAAGAATGGTATGATAAAACCAAGTGAATATGAAATTTTGGTTTGTGTAATTTCTTAGATATATCATCTGACATTTAAAAATGACATTATGGTTGTCATACATGTTATTTTGTGATTATCCATAAAAGAATTATCTTAAAGATAAATAGAATGCATTTTAAGCTACTTAGCATTAAGATTTTTACTACAGTTTGCTTAATTTAATAGGTCAAAATGACATTTTCAATATACAAGTCTTTTACAGTTAATTTTAACCTAAGAAGTTTAAATCACAAAGTCAGTCATGAAATAGTTTGCATTTAGGGAACTGGTTTAAATTAAAATTTAAAACATAAATCTGTATAAAGCTTAGGAAGCTATTGCATGAATTGCTATGATTTTTGAATATATTTCATAAGCAGCATCTTCTTTCATTTAATAAAAAATAGATAATTCTAATTATAGAGACCCTTAAAATAAAGCTGGCATGATAAAAAAAAAATCAATCATAATCTGAGTTGTAACAAAAAAAGCAGCTTACTCTGGGTGAAAATTTGAAAATATGGCTAAAAACAGAACTATCCTTTATGCAGTTTGTTACTTACATTAGAACCAGTCTTTTCGGTTATTGTTTTTCCATCTCTAGCTGATATTACATGATCAGAACACAACTCTATCTTAATATAGGGAAGAGGGTTTCAGTAATATAAATTTTAGCCAAAATTTCAATTTTTATCATTAAACTAGACTTCATGTCTGAGCAGTATTTACCCAGTTTTCTTCATGGAAAAACCTATTGAGATTACAATAAGACTTTCTTAAATGCCTTACTGTTATTATATGATAAAGCTAAATTACTTTATTTGAAGAATATTCTTTATGATGAATAGTGCATATCAATAAAAAAATGTTTTACTGAAGTATTTTTTCATGACTAGCTCATCTGAGAATAAATCTATAATACGAAGGAAAGTAAATTATCTTGTGCAAACACTTTGCAAGTCATATTTTCAGAATTTACCTAGAATACATTTTCACATCCACGCTTACTCTTGAACCTTTATTTTCACACTTTTAAGTCTTTAACATTATTGCAGTTTTTCTCATATATAACATTCTATAATTTTATTATCATATATTATTAAGATTTTTTCTTTTGCTCAAGAATAGAATCAGCACTTTTTATATCACTATTTCAATTTCTAATGAAATAGCACTTTTTGATATATAACACAAAAGCATTCAACCTACTGAATCATGCAGCAGCTGAAAATACAAAGCATTATTTACTTTGATTACTAATTCAAAACTACCTTGGGTATGAGCAGATGTTTGCTACATTTTGCCAGGCAATTATAAGATGTTGGTACAGCTGAGTTTTGAAAGATGAACACCTGGTTGAAAGATGAACAAAGTGGTTGTCAAGATTTATAATATTTGAAAATTGTGCATTGGTGCCATTAATTTCCATAAAACAAGGTTATTCAAATATATTCCATCCCCCCAAAAAGTACAGAATATTCAAAATTAGCAGCAAGTAAAATGCAAATAGAAAATTCCTGTTTATATTGCTTAGTGGTACTTAGTGTATGTCCAAATGAAGGCCTTCAACCACAAACATTATAGCCCGTCAGAGACGGCAAGGTTTTAATGTGTCACTCCATATCAGTAACAGCTATCACACTGAAATATCTATCTTTACTAACCACATGCATATTTTCCTGGTTTAAATATACTCATTCTCTTTTAAGACATTTAATCAAATTCAAACAATTCCTTTTCTTAAAGTCAAAGAGTCATCAGTATTAATACTGAACTAAAGAGAACAACAAAATTTTTTGTATTGAAGATAATATATCCTCATATTCTAATTTTACATTCATAAAATTAATTTAATTTTATTAACCAAACACTAAAAGCTTCATTCTTTTATCTAATATAATGGATTATTTACACTTAATAAAAAAATTATCATTTCTATATACCAAAACAATGTTTTCCTTTTTAGATAATATTGTATTGTCTATTTTCTAATGTAAAAAGCATGGATTTTATTCATGTTTTTCATTTAATAGATGATACACAAGGCTGCTTTAAATTATATATTACAACAGAAAAACTATATATTTTAAAAATGCTATAAAAATCCAGGATAATGTAAATGAACTAATGCCTTATTATTAGTCATTACATTTTAGTCTGAAACAATATTTTAATCTTCATATGTTGTTAGACATTAATAACCTCAAAATTATGCTACTGTTTTTACAAGACAGTTTACACAATGTAGAATATTAGTACATATTCTAATAATTTTCAAGACACATGCAAATTTATATACACATATATATGTATGTATGCACAGATTTATTGAGATATAATTCACATACTATAGAAGTCAACCATTTAGAATGTATACTTAGTTTTTTTAGTATATTTACAGAATTCTGTAACAATTACCACAATAAATTTTAGAAAATTTCCTTCACCTAAAAAAGAAACACCATACCAATTTTCAGTCACGCCTCTCTCCCTCAGCTCTTGAGTCCCAGGCAACCACTATTTAATTTCTATATCTGTAGATTTGACGTGTTCCCTGGGTGAAGCAAACAGTTAAGCCCTCAGCTACTAGCAGAAAGGTTGGAGTTTCAAAACCACCCATAGGCACATTGGAAGACAGCCATGGTGATCTGCTTCCAAAAGGTCACAGCTTTAAAATTCTATGGAGCAGTTCTACTCTGCACACATGGGGACGCCATGAGTTGGAATCTATTAGACAGAAACTAACAACAACAACATAGAACTAACTATTCTAGACATTTCATATACATGGAAATATACAATATTTGGACTTTTGTGTCTGCCTTCTTTCACTTTGGAGAATGTGCTCGAGGTTAATCCATGTTATAGCATATATCAGTATTTCATTTCTATTTATTGCTGAATAACAGTCCACCATATGAATATATCACATTTTATTCATTTGTTTGTTGATGGACAATTGTGTTGTTTCTACTTTCTGGTTATTATGAATAATGCTGCTATAAGAATCTATGTGCAAGAATTTTGTATACATGTTTTATTTATCTTGAGAATGTACTTAGTAGTGAAATGGCTAGCTCATATGTTATCTCTATGTTTTACTTTTTGACAAACTACCAAATTATTTTTCAAAGCAGATACACTATTATGTATTCTCACAGAGTAGGAGAGTTCCAATTTCTCTACATCCTTCACTACTCTTGTTATTGTCTGTCTTTTTTTCTTTTTTTTTAGCCATACTAGTGGGTGTGACATAATATCTCATAGTGATTTTGACTTTCATTTCTGATGGATATGGATAATAAGGTCTTTCCACGTGTTTACTGGCCTATAAAAACAACAACAACAACCAAACCCACTGCCGTTGAGTGAATTCTGACTCATAGTGACCCTATAGAATGGAGTAGAACTGCCTGGTAGTGTTTCCAAGCAATGTCTGGTAGATTTGAACTGCCAGCTTTTTGGTTAACAGCCAGACTCTTAACCACTACGCCACTAGGGTTTCCTATTGGCCTGTAGTATACCTTATTTGGATAAATGTCTATTCAAATTTTTACTCATTTTTAATTGGAATTTTCTAATTGGGTCAGTAGAGCATCTCAATAGCAGATTTGAGCAGGAAGAAGAATCAGCAAATTTCAAAAATAGTCAATTGAGATTGTCCAGCCTGAGGAAAAGAAAGATAAAATAATGAAGAAAATGAACAGATTGTTTCAATTTTCCTAACTTCAAGTCCTCTGATTCTTCCCTCTGCCAGTTCAAATCTGTGTTTGAGCTCTTCCAGGACTGGGCAGTATTTTGTTGTGTTGTACCCAGGGACGCTATGAGTCAGAATCTACTTAAGGGCGCCTGACAACAACGGGAAATGTTTAATTTTCGTTGTACTTTTCAGCAGCAGAAGTTTTGTCTGGCTTTACTTCATATTTCTATTTCTTTGTTAATATTCTCATTTTGTACCTGCATCATTTTCTTGATTTTCTTTACCTTTTTGTCTGCAATTTTCTTTTGTTTTGTAGCATATTTCAAGCATTTGTTTTAAAATCTGGTCTTCCTCAAGAATGGTTTCTGTTGGTTTATTTAGTTCCTTTGAATGGGCCATTCTTCCTTGTTTCTCTGTAGTTCCTGTGTTTCCCCCCCCCGCCCCCCTTTTTTAGAAAACAGGACATTTAAATAGTGTAATATGATAGTTCTAGAATTCAGATTGTCATCCTTACTAGGGGTTTGCTGTTTTTTCTGTCTTTTTCTCTTCTGTTCTTTCTTCTCTTTTTCTACCATTGAAGGCTGTGGTACTCCATTAGCTTAGTGATTTTTCTAAATTATTTTAGTAGATACAAATGGAAGAAAAACCATTGAGGGGCAGAGGGGGTAGAAACCTTTGGCAGTCTTTGAAGAATGCCTGGATGCTGAGGAAATCCTTACCCAAGCTTACTCTGAGCTGACAAATCTACCCAAAGACAAAGTTTAGGATTACCTCAGGCTTTCTGGATATGTATCTTGCTCTGGTCAAGTGTGTGGCTCTTTGAATTATAAATACTCCGATGCCTTTAAACCACTCAATTTCCCAAGAAAACTCTTTCCTTGGGGTTTTGACCCTTGCGTCTCTATCACCCTCGTTTGTCCCAAGCCATCATAACCTCCTCAGCTCAATTTACAGTGACTCAGACTAAGTCTCCTTCTCCTTCCTCCTAAGCAACTTCCAAGTGGACAAAACAGAGTGAAGCATGTTTCTTTAGTTCTTTTTTTTTTTTTAATTGTGCTTTAGGTGAAAGTTTACAGCTCAAGTTAATTTCTCATTTAAAAATTTATACACATATTGTTTTGTGACATTGGCTACAATCCCTACAATGTGATAGTATGCTCCCCCTTTCCATCCCAGGTTCCCTGTGTCCATTTGTCCAGTTACTGTCCTTTACTGCCTTCTCCTCTTGCTTTGGGGTAGGAGTTGCCCATTTGGTCTTGTATATTTGATTGAACTAAGAAATATGTTCCTCACATGTGTTATTTTCTCTTTTACAGGTCTGTCCAACCTTTGTCTGAAAAGCGGGCTTCAGGAATGATTTCAGTTCTAGGTTAGCAAAGTGTCAAGGGCCATAGTTTTGAGGGTTCCTCCAGTCTCCGTCAGACCAGTAAGTTTGGTATTTCGTCATGAATTTTGAATTCTGTTTTACATTTTTCTACCTCTGTCTGGGACTCTTTGTTGTGATCCCTGTCAGTCTGGTCAGGGCACCACCCAGTTCTGATCTCAGGCTAGTAGAGTCTCTGGTTCATGTGGTCCTTTAGTCCTTTGGGTTAATATTTTCCATGTGTTTTGATTTTCTTCATTCACCTGTGCTCCACATAGGATGGAATCAATAGGTAGTCACTCAACTGATTTGAGCAAACACACAGCATGCTTTTTAAATAGGGTATGCTCTGCTCATTCCAGAACCAGGAACCAAGATCCCAAGCAAGACACACAGCTGCTTTTTTCATGCCACCAGTATCAAAAAATTAAAAAAAAAGAAGTCTCAGAGTCTTTTCACCATTTGGTAAGCTTTTGCCCATCTGCTACTATCCCCTAGTATTCACTGAGTTTCCAACAAGGATTGTACTGTCATTTTCTGTATTATTATTATTTTTTTATTTTTGGGTGGGGGGATGGGAGCACGGAACTATTTATTCTGCCCTCCTGGTTCTGGGTTTTGAGATTTTATTATTATTATTAGAATCAATCCAATCTATTTTCTTATTATGTTATAGATCCATTCAGATATTATGTATCTTCTTAAATTATTTCAGAAGCTTGTATATTACTAAAAAAGTGTCCATTAATCTAAGTTTTGTAATTTATTGATATACCATTGTTTATGCTATTCCTTTATATTCATTTTTCTTTCTGTAAAGTTTGAAGTTATATATCCTCTTTTTTTTTCATATTTTAGTAATTTGAATTTTCTCTCTTGATCAGTAAAGCTAAATTTTTTTTTTATTTTTTTTTATTTTTATTTTTATATATTTTATTGTACTTCAGGTGAAAGCTTACAGAGCAAATTGTTTCTCATGAAATAGTAGTACACATGTTGTTCTATGACATTGGTTATCAACCCCACAACGTATTAAGCCTCTAAATTCTCAACCTTTTTTTTTTGATGAAAATTACAGATGGCCAAAGATACACCGTTTCAAAAATTTCTACATTCACAGTTCAGTGACATTCACTACGCTCTTCCAACTGTGCTGTTATTCTCACTTAAGATGAAGGCTTACAGAACAAAATAGTTTTTCATTTAACAGTTACTACACATGTTGCCCTATGACAATGGTTAACAATCTCACAGCACATCAAGAATATCCTTACTCCACCTTGTGTTCCCTATCACCAGGGGGTTTCCTTGTCCCCTTCTGTCTTCTGGACCTTGTCAGTGGACTATTGTACCTCTTTAGTCTCATTTGTTTATTTGTTTATTTATTTATTTTTATTTTATTTAAACACCATTTCAAAACTTTTTACTTACACATTTAAGTGATACTGACTATGCTCTTCTAATTGTGCTGCCATTCTCGCCCAAGATGAAGGCTTACAGGACAAAACAGCCTCCCATTTAATAGTTACTACAAATGTTGCCCTATAGCAGTGGTCAACAATCTCACAATACATCGACAGTGTCCTTATTCAATTTGTGTTCCTTATCATCAGTTTCCTACTCTCCCTCTGCCTTCTGGCCCTTGTCACCAGACTCCTGTACATCGTTAGTCCCATTTAGTTTTACTGGGGTGTCCATTCCCAGGCTTAACATCGAACCTTGAAGGTAACTTCACCTCTGAGCTGAAAGGGTGTCTGGGGGCCACACTCTCGAGGTTTCTCTAGTATTCTTTAGGCCAGTATATCTGGTCTTCTTTTTTTTTTTGGGAGTTAAAATTATGCTCTACATCCTACTCCAGCTCTGTCCAGAACCCTCTGTTGTGATCCTGGTCAGAGGAGTCATTGGTGGTAGCCGGGCACCATCCAGCTGTACTGGGCTCAGTCCCGTGGAGGCCTTGGTAGCTGTGGACCATTAGTCCTTCGGACTAATCTTTTCCTTGTATCCTGTTTTCTTCGTTCTACCTTGTTCCCGAAGGGATGAGATCAGTGGAGTATCTTAGATGGCCACTCATAGGCTTTTAAGACCCCAGACACTACTCACCAAGGTAGAATGTAGAGCATTATCTTTATAAGTAGTGTCATGCCAATTGAGCTAGATGTTCCCCGAGATCATGGTCCCCAGAGCCCTCCGTCCAACAACTCAGTCCCTCGGGGGGTTTGGATGTGTCTATAGGGCCTCCATGACCTTTCCTTGTGCAGGTTGTGTTAGTTTCCCCTGTACTATGTACTATCTCATCTCTCACCCAAGTTACCACTTACCTATTACCTATTTAGTATTCCCCCCCACCCCCATCCCTGGTAAACAACAAAGATTGTTACATTGTGCATGTGAATTTTTTCATGGGTTTTTACAATAGAGGTCTCATACAATATTTGTCCTTTTGTGATTGACTTATTTCACTCAGCATGATGTCCTCCAGTTTCATCCATGTTATGAGATGCTTCACCGATTCATTGTTCTTTCTCGTTGCATAGTACTCCATTGTGTGTATGTACCATAGTTTGTGTATCCATTCGTCTGTTGATGGACATCGAGGTTGTTTCCATCGTTTTGCTATTGTGAATAATGCTGCCATGAACATAGGTGTGCATATGTCTATTCGAGTGATGACTCTTATTTCTCTAGGATATATTCCTAGGAGTGGGATTGCTGGATCGAATGGTACGTCTATTTCTAGCTTTCTGAGGAAACGCCATATCATTTTCCAAAAAGGCTGTATCATTTTGCATTCCAACCAGCAGTGTATAAGAGTTCCCGTCTCCCCGCAGCCCCTCCAACATTTGTTATTTCCAGTGTTTTTGATTCGTGCCAGTAATGCCAGGGTGAGATGGTATCTCATTGTGGTTTTAATTTGCATTTCTCTAATGGCTAGTGATCGCGAGCATTTCCTCATGTGTCTGTTGGCCATTTGAATGTCTTCCTTGGTGAAGTGTCTGTTCATTTCCTTTGCCCATTTTTTGATAGGATTGGTTGTCTTTTTGTTGTAGAGGTGTTGGATTTTCTTGTAGATTATGGAGATTAGACCTTTGTCTGACTTGTACTGTCCAAAAATTTTTTCCCAGTCTGTAGGTTCTCTTTTAACTCTTTTGGTGAAATCTTTTGAAGAGCATAGATGTTTGATTTTTAGAAGATCCCAATTATCTAGTTTATCTGTTGGGTTTTTTGTGTTGATGTTTATGGTTTGTATCCTGTTAATGCCATGTATTAAGGTCTGAAGTGTTGGTCCTATTTTTTCTTCTATGAATTTTATAGTTTGAGGCTTTATATTCAGGTCTTTGATCCATTTTGAAGTAGTTTTTGTATATGGTGTGAGGTATGGGTCCTGTTTCATTTTTCTAACAAATGGATATCCAGTTTTGCCAGCACCATTTGTTAAAAAGACTGTCTTTTCCCCATTTGATGTATTTTGGGCCCTTGTCAAAAATCAGGTGACCGTAGGTGGATGGATTTACATCTGAGTTCTCAATTCTGTTCCATTGCTCAATGTCTCTGTTGTTGTACCAGTACCAGGCTGTTTTGAGTACTGTAGGTGTATAGTAGGTTCTCAAGTCAGGTAGTGTGAGTCCTCCAACTTTATTCTTCTTCTTCAGTAGTGCTTTACTTATTCGGGGCTTCTTCCCTTTCCATATAAAGTTAATAATTAGTTTTTCCATCTCTTTGAAGAATGTTGTTGGTATTTGGATCGGGATTGCATTGTATTTGTAGATTGCTTTAGGTAGAATTGCCATTTTCACAATGTTGAGTCTGCCTATCCATGAGCATGGTATGTTTTTCCATTTATGTAGATCCCTTTGGGTTTCATGCAGCAGTGTTTTGTAGTTTTCTTTGTATAGGTCTTTTATATTCCTGGTCAGATTTATTCCTAAGTATTTTATCTTTTTAGGGGCTTTTGAAAATGGTATTGATTTCCTGATCTCCTTTTCATCGTTCTCTTTACCGGTGTATAGGAATCCAACTGATTTTTGAATGTTTATCTTGTATCCTGCTACTTTGCTGAATCTTTCTATTACTTCCAGTAAATTTCTCGTGGAGTCTTTAGGGTTTTCTATGTATAGTATAATATCATCTGCAAACAGGGAGAGTTTAACTTCTTCATTACCAATTTGGATGCCCTTTATTTCTTTCTCTTGCCTTACAGCTCTAGCTAGAACTTCCAGCACAATGTTAAATAGGAGTGGTGATAAAGGGCATCCTTGTCTTGTTCCTGTTTTCAGGGGGAATGTTTTCAGCCTTTCTCCATTAAGAATGATGTTGGCTGTTGGTTTTGCATAGATGCCCTTTATTATGTTGAGAAATTTCCCTTCTATACCTATTTTATTGAGAGCTTTTATCAGGAATGGGTGTTGGACTTTGTCAAATGCCTTTTCTGCATCAATTAAGATAATCATGTGATTTTTTTCTTTCCTTTTATTTATGTGGTGGATTACGTTGATGGATTTTCTAATGTTAAACCATCCTTGCATACCCGGTATGAATCCTACTTGGTCGTGGTGTATTATTTTTTTGATATGATACTGAATTGTATTGGCTAGAATTTTGTTCAGAATTTTTGCATCTATATTCATGAGAGATATTGGTCTGTAATTTTCTTTTTTTGTGATGTCTTTGCCTGGTTTTGGTATCAGCGTTATGCTGGCTTCATAGAATGAATTTGGAAGTGTTGCTTCCTCTTCTATGCTCTGAAATAACTTCTGTAGAACTGGTACGATCTCTTCTGTAAATGTTTTGTAGAATTCTCCAGTGAAGCCATCTGGGCCAGAGGTTTTTTTGGTTGGGAGTTTTTTTATTACCTTTTCAATCTCTTCTCTTGTTATGGGTCTGTTCAGATTTTCAATATCACTTTGTTGTAGTTTGGGTAGGCAGTATGTTTCTAGAAATTTATCCATTTCCTCTAGGTTTTCAAATTTGTTGGAATATAGTTTTTCATAATATTCTGTTATAATCCTTTTTATTTCAGTTGGGTCTGTTGTAATGTCCCCCATTTCATTTCTTATTTGGGTTATTTGTGCCCTCTGCTGTTTTTCTTTTGTCAGTCTGGCCAGTGGTTTGTCGATTTTGTTGATTCTTTCAAAGAACCAACTTTTGGTTTTGTTGATTCTTTCTATTGTTTTTCTGTTCTCTATTTCATTGATTTCTGCTCTGATCTTTACTATTTCCTTTCTTCCGGTGGTTGTAGGCTTTTTTTGTTGTTCTCTTTCTATTTGTTTGAGTTCTGTAGTTAATGTTTTGATTTTGTCCCTTTCTTCTTTTTTGATATGTGCATCTATTGCTATAAATTGTCCTCTGAGGACTGCCTTTGCTGTGTCCCAAAGGTTTTGGTATGATGTGTTTTCATTTTCATTTGATTCTAGGAATTTTTTAATTCCATCTCTGATTTCTTCTATTACCCATTGATGTGTAAGCAGATTATTATTCAGTTTCCATGTGTTTGATTTTTTTTCCTTGCTCTTTCTAGTGTTAATTTCTACCTTGATGGCATTGTGGTCAGAGAAGATACTGTGAATTGTCTCAGCATTTTGGATCTTGTTGAGGATTGCTCTGTGGCCTAAGATGTGGTCTATTCTGGAGAACGTTCCATGTGCATTGGAAAAGAATGTGTACTTTGCAGCGGTTGGATGGATTGTTCTATATATGTCTATGAGGTCCAGTTGGCTGATTGTGTCCTTTAGGTCTTCTGTATCTTTGCTGAGTTTCTTTTTAGTTGTTCTGTCCTTTACTGAGAGTGGTGTGTTGAAGTCTCCTACTATTATTGTGGAACTGTCTATTTCTCTTTTCAGTGCTGTTAGAGTTTTTCTTATGTATTTTGGAGCCCTGTCATTGGGTGCGTAGATATTTATTATGGTTATGTCTTCATGATGGATCATCCCCTTAATCATTATATAGTGTCCTTCTTTGTCTTTTATGGTAGATTTTGTTTTAAAGTCTATTTTATCTGAGATTAGAATTGCCACTCCTGCTCTTTTTTGATAGTTGTTAGCTTGATATATTTTTTTCCAACCTTTGATTTTTAATAAATTCACATCTTTGTTTCTAAGATGTGTCTCTTGTAGACAGCAAATAGATGGATCCTGTTTTCTTATCCATTCTGCCACTCTCCGTCGCTTTATGGGTGCATTGAGTCCATTTACGTTCAGTGTAATTATTGATAGATGTGAGATTGTTGCTGTCATTTTGTAGTGCTTTTTTTTGTGATGCTGAAGTTTTCTTTGTTCTTCTTACGCTTTTGTGCTGAGTTACTTTTGTTTGTGGATTTTGTGTTCATTTCTTTTGTTTTTGTAGGTTTTGTTTTTGTTGAGACTTTATGTTTTTTGTCTTTATTTTTATGAGTTGGTTTGTTAACTTTTTTTGTGGTTACCATGAATTTTACCCTTATCTTTATAATTTTGAAGCAGTCTACCGTTACTTAGTATCGCCTTGCCTTCTTCTCCTTTAGAGGGTTCTATACCTATGCCGTTTGTTCCCTCTTTCATTGTTTTGATGTTGTTGTCATCCTTTGATTGATTCCTCTGATTCCCTGTTGTATATCTTTTGTGTTTGGAAAGTCGTCTGTAGTTCAGTTCCTAGAATGGTATCTGGTTCATGTTAACCTGCGTCCTAGGTCCTAGGTTCTGCCTGAGGGCTGAAGCTGTTTGTCCTCAGATCGAAGAACTCCCTTTAATAATTCTTGTAAGTTTGGTTTGACTTTTGCATATTCCTTTAGTTTCTGTTTATCTGGACATGACCTAATTTCACCATCAAATCTGAATGAGAGTTTTGCAGGATATATTATTCTTGGCTGACAATTTTTTTCTTTCAAGATTTTATATATGTCATCCCATTGCCTTCTTGCCTGCATGGTTTCTGCTGAATAATGTGAGCTTAGTCTTATTGTTTCTCCTCTGTATGTGACTTCTTGTTTTTCATGAGCTGCTCTCAGGATTCTTTGTTTGTCTTTAGTTTTAGCGAGTGTGAATATGATATGTCTTGGTGATTTTCTTTTGGGGTCTCTTCTATATGGGGTTCGTTGAGCTTCTTGGATGGCCAGCTTTTCATCTTTCATGATATTGGGAAAGTTTTCTGTCAGCAGTTCCTCAATGATCCTCTCTGTGTTTTCTGTTTTCTCCCCCTGTTCTGGGATGCCAATCACTCGTAAGCTTTTGCTTTTAATTGTGTCCCACATAACTCTCAGGGTCTCTTCATTTTTCTTTGTTCTTTTTTCTGAGTTTTCCTGAAACACAGTTGTATCCAAGTGTTTGTCTTCAGTTCCACTGATCCTGTCTTCCATGGTTTCAAATCTACTTCTCAGCCCTTCTATGACACCATCCATTTCTGAAATCTTGTTGTTTATCTTTTGGATTTCTAATTGTTGTTTTTGTATAATTTCGAGTTGTGAATTTATTTTGGCATTTTGTTCCTGCATCATCTTCCTGATTTCTTCCAATTTTTTGTCTGTATTTTCCATAAATTTGTCTATTTTTTCCTCATGTTTGTCAGCTTTTTGCCTCAGTTCTTGGAAAATTCCGAGTATTAGTGATTTGAGTTCCGTATCAGGTACTTCTAGTGCATTTTCTTCCACAGGAGAGTTATCTGGTGTTTTAATTTGGACGCCTATTGGAGCCATCTTGTCTTGTTTTTGTAAATGTTTTGATATTGTTTGCTGTTTTCTGGGCATTCAGTAGATATTTCTCTCGTTTATTGATTGTAGATTTTTTTTTTTTTTCGTTCTTGTGGTACAGCTGGGCAGATCTAGTTGAGGAGGAGCCACTGGGATGGGTTGCTTGTGGCACTCACCGCAGCCACCAGGACGGTCGGTAGTCAGTGCTGGGCAGGTTCCAATAGGGCGTGCCTGCACCGCTTGGTGGTGTGATGTCTAGTGCACGGTGCAGGTAGGTAGGGTGCAGCAGGAAGATGGTTATGTGTGAAGCTAAGCTGGATATGGGAGAGAGGAGAGAGGAGGAGGAGCAAAAAGCGTACAAACATAAAAGAATGCTAGGGGAGCTTGTCGTTGGAATGTACAGATGAGAGACTATGGGATTGAGGAAACCAGAAGGGGGAAGAGAAAGAAAAGGAAAGAATGACCAAATAAAAATCAGAAAATTTAAAGAACTGCAAAGTTCCCAGGGATCCCACCGATGCAGCTATGAGGTTTGGGGGAGTCAGTGTCAATTTTCACAGCTCATCCTGGCCAGAAGGTACAGAGGCATACATCGCCTGGTATTCAGGGATCAGAAAGAGAAGGAAGAGATAGAGAGACAAGAAATTAAGCAATGAAGAAAGACAAAAGAGAAAAAGAGGTTAAAGATGACAAAACTAATCAAAAAAGGAAGAAAAATAAAATTGAAAAAAAAAAAAAAGGGCTACACCAGCAGTCAGTGCCTACAAATGGGACCCAGAGAGCCCCCACTCAGGGGCGCGAATTCCAAGAAGCCGGTAGTCTTGGGGTTAAGTGACTGTGGCCACGGGAAGCAGAGGGGCCAACGAACATAGGCCCCAGGATCCCACCCATGCGGGAGCCCAGACCAGGAAACAGCCACACGCCCGAACGCAGCCCTACAACCCCGCAGGAGAGAGCAGAGA
Organism: Dugong dugon; assembly: GCA_030035585.1. Lineage (NCBI taxonomy): Eukaryota > Metazoa > Chordata > Mammalia > Sirenia > Dugongidae > Dugong > Dugong dugon. The sequence goes on along the minus strand of CM057460.1, from coordinate 32,413,159 downwards.
CGGCACTTGGAACCAGGCACCCAGGCTAAAGGAGGGGGAGGCGGGAGAAAAAGGTTCACTAGCTGCCAGCAAATGGCTCCCGGAAAGCCGCCAGCCCGGGCACACGGAATCCAAGCACCGGCACCCCCCTGCTCAGGGACTCCGGCCACGGAAAGCAGAGGGGCGAACGAACAAAGGCCCTGGGATCCCACCCACGCGGGTGCCCAGACCTAGAAACAGCCAGACGCCCGCAGGCAGCCCTACAGCCCCGCAGGAGAGAGCAGAGACAGCACTCGGAACCATGCACCCAGGCAAAAGGAGGGGGAAGCGGCAGAAAAAGATTCGCTAGCTGCCAGCAAACGGCTCCCAGAAAGCCGCCAGCCCAGGCGCGCGGAATCCAAGCACCAGCACCCCCCAGCCCAGGGACCCTGGCCACGGAAAGCAGGGGATCCCCAGCTGAGGCGGAGAGGGGTGGGTGGTGGGAGAGCGCGCACCGCAGTTTACCGGTCGTTCTGTCTCCGACCAGATGCTCTGCAAGGCTGCTCTCCCGTTTGCTGGTCTCCGATAGGAATCCAAGATGGTGGATCCGCGCTGCGTTAGCTGGTAAGGAATCTCTGCCTGAGTCTCTCCTCGCTTTCCGTTCTCCTTTAGTATTCTCACTCCGTTTGGTGTTTGGCTGAGTTCTTTATCTCTTCATTTGGTGTTCTAGGGTTTCAGGATTGTTGATTCTCTGTTAGGCTTAGTTTTTTGGATCTTTGCTGTGGAGGGATGGCATGGTGTTTCTGCCTAGAGCGCCATCTTGCCCAGATCTAAAGCTAAATATTTGTCAATTTGTTAATATTTTTGACGAACCAACTTTTGGTTGCACTGATTTTATGTAATTTTTTCCATTGTGTTTCATTAATTTCCATTCTAATCTTTATTATTTCTTTCTATCCACTTGCTTTAGGTTTAGTCTCCTCCTTTTTTTATTTCAAAGTAGCTTCTAATTTCCCTTGTGAATTTTTATTTGTCCAATTTGTTTTTTAGAGGTGCACTGTGTAATTTTCACATTTTTAAAAAAATTTCCGAAGTTTCTTTCTGCTGATTTCTAATGCAACTCAATTATTGTCAGAGAACACATCTTATATTGTGTCAATTATTCTAAATTTATTGACGTTGGTTTGGCGGATTCATAAAATATTCCATGTGTACTTGAAAAGAATGGATATTTTACTGTTGTTGGGTGGGTATTCTGTAGTTTTTTGTTATATTTGGTTGTTAAACATTCTGTTTCCTTGCCCATCTTGTGCCTAGATGTTCTATTAGTGAATGTGAGGTATTGAAGTCTCCAGATATCATTGTTGAAATGTCTATTTCTCCCTACATTTCTGTCAGTTTTTGCTCCATGCATTTTGAGTTTCTGTTGTTAGATATATACATGTTTAAAACTTTTATATCTTCCTGATAGATTCACACTTTTACATTGTAAAAATGGCTTTCTTCTTCTCTTGAAACATTTTGTGATAAAATCTATTATGTATGTGTATAGCCACTCCAACCTCTTATGGTTGCTGTTTGCAAACATATATCTTTTCCCACCCTTTTCTTTTTGATTTCTTTGTATTTGTGAATCTAAAGTGTTTTTCCTAAAGAAAATACATAGTCAAATTTTGTTTATTTATTTATTTTATATAGTTTGGCAATAGCTGACTTTTATTGGTTTGCTTAATCCATTTATATTTAATGTTTCTATTGGTATAGTTGAATTTACATCTGATATTTTATACATTTTTTATGTGTCTCATGTTATTTTCTTTTTGGTGCCTTTATTCCTCCTTTGCCACTTTATTTGACATTAAGTGAATATTTCATAGTATAAAACTTAATTATTTTAATGATTTTTTTTCACCATCTGTTTTTATTTTATCTATATAGTGATTGCTATAGGACTTATCATATTCATGTTAACTTTTCAGAATATACTTCAGATTTATAGTAACTAATTACAGTGAGATGTAAATATGTTGTTTCTATATTATTTTATTCCCTTTTTGCTCTAATGTTGCTATTATTGAGACCCGTATTACATCTATATGTAGTAAATGCAACAGTAATTCTTATAATCATTACTTTATATAATTTTATGTATTGTAAAAAACAACAGCAAGCCCCTGAAAAGAGGGTTGCTTATTTCTAAGTGTTGCTACAATATGGTATATAAAATGTCTGATTTTCAACAAAAAATTATGAAATTTGTCTCAAAAAATGTCCTCAAAATCTACTACTGATCAAACAATAGAGCAATCATCTGGTAATTAGTGAAGGCTGACAGGTGGGTGAGAAACCAAACATGGCAGAAAGCTTAAGAAAAAAATTGGAGAAAGAGACAATTAAAAAGAGTTCAGCTGTGGTGTAATTGATTACTTTTGTGTGGCCTTTCTAGCCATGGTCTTTTAACTCTCACCCAGGTGATTGTGCAGAACTATGTGATAGGGTAATTGAGGCCCACCAAAGGGATTAGTCAGTTTTACCTTAAAAGAGAACCAGCTCCAGAGCAGAGAGGAGGATCCTACCACCACCAATGAAGAATAGCCAGGAGCAGAGAGCGCGTCCTTTGGACCTGGGATCCCTGTGCTGAGAAGCTCCTGGAAACAGGAGACCAAGAGAGAAACAGCAAGCTGTAACCCTGAAGACGGTGAGAAGTGGTGATGGGAAAGATCCAGCAGCAGAGACCCAGCAGTGGGAGAAGGCATGGTGGGCTTCCTGGCCCACAGACAGAGAAAACTGAGTGCCTTTGAGAGGAGGCCTAGGGCCAGGGAGAGGGATACCTGTGTGCATGGTTGGGAAGAGGCTGTCCTGATGGAAGGACTGTATATTGAGTGTTCCTGAACCTGAATTGTCATCTTTTACTTCCCTAATAAATTTCATAATTGTGAATATGATCTGTGAGTTCTGTGTGGCCATTGCAATGAATTACTGAACCAGCAGAGATGTACAGAGTGCTGTGAAAGGGATGGCTGTTGTCAGAATTAGTAAAGATGGTGGATGGAGAAGGCATGTCTGACTACCTCATAGGAATCAGCCTTGGGCTGTTGATCTTGGTTCTCCTTCCCCCTGGTGAAGTTAGAGGAGGTCAGAAACTGCCCTCATGCCATTTTTAGACCAGGTAAAACCATGGTCGTCCCAGGGTGACTGTGCACATGCCTGAGGCTTCAGAGGCTTCACATTTGGTGAAAAAAGACTTCCTTAAAGTAGTTCAGCTAAGTCACTAAACAAACAAAAATGCAAACCACAACAAGAAGTCCCTAAAAATAGGTTTAGATTCCAGAGTTTCTAGGGCATATTATATAAAATGTCTGGTTTTTATTGAAAAAAAGAAAAGAGACATGCAAAGACACAGGAAAGTGTGACACATCCAGAGCAAAAAGATGAGACAACAGAAGCTGTCTCCAAAATGGCACAGATGCCAAACTTAACAAAGACTCAAAGCAAGTAGTAAAAATATGTTCAAATACTAAACGAAATCACGTTTAAAGAAGTAAGGTGAAATATGACAGCAATGCCTCCTCAACTAGAAAATAACAAATAGATAATAATTATGAAAAAATAATCAAATGAAAATCTTGGAGTTGAAAAGTACAATAAACCAAATGAAAAAAAATTAATAGAAGAGCTCAAAAATTTATTGGAACAGGCAGAAGAAAACATCAGCAAAGTTGAAGATAGATCAATGAAGATAATACATTCCAAAAAAAAAAAAACCCAGAAAGAAACAAATCACCAAAAAAATGCATATATATGTCTACATAGATATACATATATATATAGAGAGAGATAGACACAGAGAGAGAACATATACTCAGAGAAATGTGAGCCAGCATGAAGTACACTAACATAAACGTAATGGGAACATGAAAGACAGAAGAGAAGAAAAAGATCAGAAAAAAATATTGAAAAATCAATGGCTGAAAACTTCCCAAATTTAGCGAAAATTATTAATCTACACATTCAAGTATCTCAATGAACTCCAAGTAGGATAAGTGAAAAGAGATTCACATGCGTACACATCATATTAAGAATGTTGAAAAACAAAGACAAAGATGAAATCTTGAAAGCAGCAAGAGAAAAAACAACTCATAACTTACAAGGGAACCTGAATAAGATGAATAGCTGACTTATGATCGAAACAATGAAGGCCAGAAGGCATTGGAATGATGTAGTCAAAGAGGTGAAAGAAAAATAAAAACTGTGAATCCCATAACCAGCAAAAACTGTCTTTCAAAAATGACAATATATTATTGAGTTAATCATTACATCAGTCACAACTAGAATAAATATTCTCAAAATATATATCTAACAGAAGATTGTTATTACAAATAAAAACAATAACAAAACTAGCCTAATAAAATGAGTAAGAGACTTCACTAGGCATTTCTCAAAGAAGAAATGCTATATTGTATGACTAAAATTTCCAGACCCACCTTGACATTTTTGAGGCTTATGGGTGCTCAGAAAAGGCCTAATCTTGAGTTCCTCTATTCTTACTAGATGTACTTCCCATCTAGGAAGAAAGACTCTCCAACTAGCTAGTTCTCCAATCAGCCAGAAGAGTTGCATGCCACCTGGTCTTCCATCTAATGAATTTTTATTCCTAATAGCCAATGAAACATGGCAACCACATCCTCCTGCAGTAACTAGGGATTACTGTACTGTCTGGTTACTGTAAATCCTACAACTAAGAGCCCTTACTTGTTCACTGTGCTCTTGAGTCCAACATTCTTGGTGTGTAGTGTCCTCCTCTTCAAGGGAGTGAATATATGTGACTAATAAACTGCACAGAATCTCATCTGTCCAGTGCTGTGTGTCATGAGTTTGGCATTCTCAAACTATTTAGTGTAGGATATCCCTCCTTCATCAATGGGCTGAATAGGACTTGAACAGAATATATGCTAATGCTCAAAAAAGCATGCACAGAAACACAAACATATTAAAACCATTTATCATCCTCAAAATGCAAATTAATAATAAGATACCAGCATATATCCACCAAAAATAATTTAAATTATAAAATATACAACAGAAAATATTAGAGATGGTCTGGAGCAAAACAAATTGGATTGGTGTAATCACTCTGGAAAAAGATCTAGTGGTTGATTACAAAACTATAAAAAGAACAAAAAGCAAAAAATGTTCTATGATTTCCTAATTCCTTTTCCAAGATTCACCCTAGGAAAATGAAAGCATATACCCTGAAAAAGTTGTACAAGAATTTGTTGTTGTTGTTGTTGTTGTTAGGTGCCATTGAATCTGTTATGAATCATACCGACCCTAGGTACAACAGAATGAAACACTGCTTGGTCCTGTGCCATCCTCATAATCACTGTTATGCTTGAGCCCATTGTTGCCAAAGCTGTGTCAATCCATCTCACCGAGGGTCTTCTTTTTTTGCTGACCCTCTACTTTACCAAGCTTGATGTCCTTCTCCAGGGAATGGTTCCTCCTTATAACACATCCAAAGTACATGAGACAAAGTCTTGCAATCCTGGCTTCTAAGGAGCATTCCTGCTGTACTTCTTCCAAGACAGACTTGTTCGTTCTTCTGGCAGTCCGTGGTATATTCAGTATTCTTCAGCAACACCATAATTCAAAGAGGTCAATTTTTCCTTGGTCTTCCTGATTTGTTGCCTAGATTTTGCATGCATATGATGAAATTGAAAATACCATGGCTTGGGTTAGGTGCACCTGAGTCCTCAAAGTGACATCTTTGATTTCCAACACTGTAAAGAAGTCTTTTGCAGAAGATTTGCTCAATGCAATGTGTCATTTGATTTCTTGACTGCTGCTTCCATAGGCATTGATTGTGAATCCAAGTAAAATGAAATCCTTGACAACTTGAATCTTTTCTCCATTTATCATAATGTTGCTTATTGCTCCAGTTGTGAGGATTTTTGTTTTCTTTATGTTGAGGTGTAATCCATACTGGTTTGTAGTCTTTGATCTTTATCACTAAGTGCTTCAAGTCCTCTTTATATTCAGCGAGCAAGACCGTGTCATCTGTATAACATAGGTTGTTCATGAGTCTTCCTCTAATCCTGATACCTCATTCTTCTTCATATAGTCTAGCTTCTCAGATTATTTGCTCAGCATATAGATTGAGTAAGTATGGTGAAAAGATACAATGCTGACGCACTCCTTTCTTGACTTTAAACTAGGAAGTATCCCTTGTTCTGTTTGAACGACTGCCTCTTGATCTATGTACAGCTTCCTCATGAGCACAATAAGTATTTGGAATTCCCATTCTTTGCAATGTTATTCATAATTTTGTTATGATCCATATAATCAAATACCTCTGCACAGTCAATAAAACACGGGTATACATCTTGCTGGTATTCTCTGTTTTCAGCCAAGATCCATCTGACGTCAACAATGATATCCCTTGTTCCATGTCCTCTTCAGAATCTGGCTTGAAATTCTGGCAATTACAAGAATGTTTAGAGGATCTTTATACCTATCAGCCAGAACTGGGGATATAGAAGTCTGACATATTTATCCAACAGGACGTTGTTCATCATTAAAAAAGAAAGAACTTCTGATCATCACCACATGGATGAATCTCAAAAAACAAAAAAAGTCGAATGAATAAAAGCTTTCTCAATAGTAAATACATTGTACTAATTCCTTTATATGAAATTCTAAAATAGACAAATGGTGGAAAAAATGGAACTGTGGTTGCTTCTGTATTTAAAGTTGAGGGAGGAGTCTGAGATAATTTCTGAAATATTGATAATATTCCATATCTTGATATAAAACTCCAAACCAAATCCGTTGCCATGGAGACGATTCTGACTCATAGTGACCATATAGGACAGATGAGAACTGCCCCATAGGGTTTCCATGGGCGACTGGTGGATTCCAACTCCTGACCCTTTTTGTTAGCAGCTGAACTCTTAACCACTGTGCCACTAGGACTCCATCTTGATATAGTTTGGGATTAAACAGGTGAATGTATTTGTCAGAAACCACCTAGTGGAACACTGAAGTTTGTGCATTCCATTATATTTAACCTAATTACCTACATTCATATCATTATCTAAATAAATGATACCAAAATGTAGTTAATGATATTCATACTGAAAAGTTTCGGGGAAGTGTATTCATGCATTCAGTTTATTTTTAAATGTATAGCATAACGAGAAACATGATGGATGGACAGATGAGTGGATTGATAAAGTGAGGAATTGATGATAAATTATGTTTAATAAAATGTTAATTGTATATCCAGGTAATGGATATGTAAGTATTTACAGTAAAAGTATTTTAACTTTACTATGAGTTTGATAATTTTCATAATAAATTGCTTTGGGAAAAAGCAAGCATAAAAAATAGCAGTCACAATTGAAATTCTATGAGCCATTAACAAAGAGTTTAATTTTTTTCTGAATAAAATGGGATCTATTTCTTTCCTTCACCTTTTGTTTTTACTCTCCCTGGGAAACACCCAGTCTCCCGAACCACCACCCCCACTCCATTAATTCATCAGAATATAATACTCTGTGGGGTGTGTGTGTGTGTGTGTATGTGTGTGATTCTTCTAAGGTATGTTAGGTTAATGATAGCCTTTGGTAAACTCACATTATTATCATTGTTTTTATTGTTATGGCCTATACGTAAGAAGTGGATTTCAAATAGTAGAAATAAAATATAATGGAGTGGCATGTGTTACATTTTTAAGACAGTTTTTTTTTTTTTTTTGTTTTGTTTTCTTCCCTTCTCTCCCAAACCTTTCAGATAATGGACAATTGTTTTGCTACTTTTAGATTTTGCATGATCAAGCCCAACTATAACAATATTTTTACAACTTAGAATTATATTAGAACATTATTCAAATTGCATTAGTGATCTCTTCCTTGTGTGACAGCTATCTGTCAGAATATCTTTACTACCAGATACTATTAAATGCTGCCTGTAATTACATAATGAAGGAGCCCTGGTAGCACCTTGGGTAATTGTTTGGCTGCTAACCTAAAGGTCAATGATCTGCTCCCATAACCATTACAGCCTTGGGAACCCAATGGGGCAGATCTACTCTGTCATATAGGGTCACTATGAGTCAGAATAGACTCAATGGCACACAGCAATGACAATAGCACATGATTTAGTAAAATTCTGATTTTTGTCCAAATGGCTCTTCTTGACTTATGGGTATTTAATAATTTACTTGAGATCACTATGCATCTCCAGACACAGTGTAGTGTATCATCATTTTCACACCTGGGTGGCTTGTATAATGGAAAGTATACACACTGATTAAGGTTTATTGTAGCTGACCAGTGGGTGAGAAAAAAAGTTGAGGAATTCTACCAAAAATCAAAATCCATTTTCCACAATATTATAAAAACATGACTGTCTCATTTTCTTACTAGTTCAGCCCCTAATCTTCAATTTATGGAAGAATATTGGGGTGATCAAAAATTGTCTTCCAAATCTGTTATATCTATCCATGCATTGGCACAATTAGCAGTAGCACTTACATTAAAGGAATAATATCAAGTCAATGATGCTGCAATCATTAAAATGCTCCCCATATCCCTGAGGTTTTTGTGAATGGTCATCTCTTATCACTTGTTTCCAATGTTATAGTTACATATTCATTTTGTTTTACCTGTTTTGTCTTGTATCTTCATCTTTATAAAGACTAGGATAAATTAGAACCACCAAAAAAGAAAAAAAACCTCTTTGCCGTCCAGTTGATTCTGACTCAGTGACACTTCAAGACAGAGTAGAACTGCCCCATAGGATTTTCAAGGAGCGGCTGGTAGATTTGACCTGCCAACGTTTTAGTCAGCAGCTGAACACTTAACCACTGCACCACCAGGGCTCCATAGTAGAACAGGGGTTGCTATTTCCTACCATGAAATCTAGAATCTCTAACCTTTGGACTCTTTGAATAATTTATATAATTCAGTAATAATTTCATCAGTAACTCTAACTTTGCACAAATTCAACATAAGAATCAAAGTATGGTGAAATTATTTAAGAATAAAAAGTAAATTAAACATTGTTTATAAAGGACTTTGTCACTTTGTACTACGTTGGTCAGTATAGACGTTATTTATTTTTATTGAAAAATCTACTACATTGAAAGTTAATGCAAAGTTTGCTGAGTATTTGAAGTGACAGAATTTTTCAACTTTTAAAAAATAATATTTTAAGATATTTATAACTTCTGTTTTATAACATTTCAGAAGAATATATTGAAAAGAGAAAGTAGCTTCATTATGAGTTCTTCTTCATTTCTTTGGTGGTGTATTTCCATAATTTAGAATACTTGGTTTTAGACAATCAAACTCTTCTTTCAGAATTTCTTTTGATTTGCAAGTTCATACTGACAGTCCAAAGAAATGAAATGTGAATATTTTGTAAGTCCCTCATAAAAAGAAAGCTATTGCCACTAAATTATATTCTAAAAAACTCAGAACTTTCACAATTATGTTACTGAACTCAGTAGGTAGCTTAACTACCCAGTTCTCGACACTCTAATTTGCATATTATAAGACAGTTGTTTCCTATTTCACTATGATAAATTTGGGTTTACATTAACTAAAAAGAATTTCTTCCTACTTATACAAAGAATCACACATATGCACTTTGCTTATTTATATTCAACATTTTCCTCTTAAAGTGTAGAATATATTAATGTCATCTCCAATTTACAAGGTATGAAATGGAGATATAGAGATATAAAGTAATATTTCCATATAATAACTCAACTATTATAAAAGTATACTTTTGATCTCTGGATTCCATCACTTTGAAATGTACCATCTAATGGTAAATCATATGTAACACAAAAGTATTCCCAGAACTTCTGTGTACAAAAGTTGTTAGCATTCACAGCTGAATGATGGTCATATGTAGGCCCTATCTGTAAAATGGTTCTTAGTTCCTGAACAGTTTCCCAAAAAATTGCTTGGGGGCTTAAACATATATAATTTTTTTTAAAAGAATGACTCTGTTGTTTCCAGGTATTAAGCTAAGCACATCACTTTTTCCCCCTCCTTCTAAGCTTATTTAAGTAATAGAAGTACATTAATAACAATAAATCAATAACAGTGCTAAAAAATAAAAGAAATGAGAGAGAACCAGAACAATGAGGCAGTAGCAGATAAAATGATATGTGTACAAATTCAAATTGAATTAAAATGGACCTGAAAACCTTCAAGACCATTTAAGTAGATATAGGTATCTTTTAAAAATGTGATTTTTTCCCAATAAAAATTCTGAACAAAATCTTAAGATAATCAACTTCAATAACTAGAGGCAAAGGAAACAAAGTAAAATAATATTAATAATTGTCCTTAATTAGAACAAATTTATTCTGTTGATATTTGTGAGACATTTATAAGTGAGATTTTCCCCCTGGAAACTCACAAGGGAAAATAGTATAATATTTAAGAAAGGAAGTTGTAATAAAAGTTAAAGGAAGCAATCTGTGTACACCATAGCAGCTTAGAAAATTTAGGAATTGTGACAAGAGCATAAAGGTCAGATCAACGTATAAGAACTAAGCACAAGGGCAATAAAAAAGTTAATCATTTTGGATAGCTGCCTATCATTACCAGACACGCTTTTCAGCAATTGATTAACACTGGTAGCCTTGCCAAAACTTTCCTATCTACACATTTTATTTAAAAAAAAAAAAAAGAAAGAAAAAAAATCATAAAAGAGAATCTATACGATGTCTCAATAAAATAAAATTACCCGTTGTCTTGGGGTGATCATCAAACTGTGAAGATTTAATTCCTCTTTATGTAAATCTATAGATGATCTTACTAGATATAATGAGATTCTGATAAAGACTAGAAATACTATGTACCAAATCAATATTTAAAAAAACGACAAATCAATAGATAATGTAATATCAGTTATAAAAATATCAAATAACACATTTCTATAAAAGATTGTAAATGCCCAAAAAATACTGTATATATGAAAATCAAGGACACAAGTATTCTATGACATAACAAGTAAGAAATTTAATAATTAAAAGGTTCTTACATGCATGCCTTAAATTTACTTGCATCGGGCTGTGAAGCTAGTTTTCATGTTTGACCGTGAAGCAATTGTTCAATAATCCAAATCCTGCAGCAACCTGCTACTAATCTTTTTTTTGTTTTCCCCTGTTTTAGCCTTGGGCATGCTAAGCCAACAGCTACCTTAGAAAAACACCTTAGAAGGACAAGGAATAGTAAATTCTTAGAGGTTTAAAATAGACAGTATGGGAAAGATTAAACTCATATTATTATCATGTTTAAAATAGATTTTGGTCATAAGAGTAATTCTAGGTTTGCAATCATTTTGATAGTTTATGTGTGCTTTCTATGTTCTACAGAGAGTTTAAATTTTTTCTTTAGCTTGTTATAGACTTTGAGTTGTTATTAAATGTTTAAAAGGGTTTATTGAATGACTTTACATTGTCTGATATTTTTATGCCACAAGCTTTGCTTCATTGTTGATAGCTATTGTTTAAAAAAACCTATGGCTTATATTACATACAATTAACAAGCAGCATTGGGGGAAATATAAGTAGTACTGCATAAACATTGCTTCCAGCATTAAAAAAATCTATACCCTCCACCCATGCACAAAAGCCACTCCAGCATTACACAATTCATTACCAAAGAAGACAGGTGAAGAAAAGTCCACAAAGTAAACTAAAGAAGATTTGACAGATGGGTAAGGAAGAAGAAAGAAAAATCAAGGAATAGACGCAGAATATTTGAGTAGTGAATAATATTTGAGTTAAAAGAATGACATTAACATGAGGAAAAATCTAAAAGTTGTCAATGTCTACAGTGAATTAATAAGAATGGCATGTGCTCATATGTAGGTCAGTGACAAAGAGGGGTTGTGAATTCTGTAACCAGATGGTGCATGGTAATTTATGACTGGAAATTGTAGAAGTATTAACTCATGAAATGGCCAGGAGCCAGGCAGGACTTGAGCAGATGGTACTATCATTACACTGATGGACTATAGACATTTGCTCTTCTCTCTGCCTCAGGCTTATCAGGCCCTGATTCATACCCTCTACAATATGAAGTGACTATCAGATTTAGGCAGGCACCGGAGTTGGCAAAGTAATTGTTATTGTTGTTATTAGGTGCCATCGAGTCGATTCGGACTCATAGCAACCCTATGTACAACAGACCAAAACGCTGTCCTGTCCTGTGCCATCCTCACAATTGTTATTATATTTGAGCCCATTGTTGCAGCCTCTGTGTCAATCCATCTCATTGAGGGACTTCCTCTTTTTCCCTGACCCGCACAAGCATGACTTCCTTCTCCAGGGACTGTTCCCTTCTGACGACATGTCCAAGGTATATGAGATGAAGTCTTGTCATCCTTGCTTCTAGGAAGCATTCTGGCTGTACTTCTTCCAAAACCGATTTGTTCATTCTTCTGGCAGTCCATGGTATATTTAATATTCTTCATCAACACCATAATTCAAAGGCATCAATCCTTCTTTGATCTTCCTTATTCATCGTCCAGTTTTCACATGTATATGCAGGGATTCAAAATGCCATGGTCTGGGACAGGCATACCTCAGTCCTCAGAAGGATATCTTTGCTTTTTAACACTTTAAAATAGTCTTTTTGCAGCAGATTTACCCCATGAAATGCATTGTTTGATCTCTTGTCTGCTGCTTCCATGGGCATTGATTTTGGATCCAAGTAAAATAAAATCCTTGACAACTGCAGTCTATTCTCTGTTTATCATGATGTCATGTATTGGTCCAGTTGTGAGGATTTTTTCTTTATGTTGAAGTGTAATCCATACTGAAGGCTGTAATCTTTGATCTTCATCAGTAAGTGCTTCAAGTCCTCTTCACTTTCAGCAAGCAAAGTTGTGTTATCTGCATAAAGCAGGTTGTTAATGATTCTTCCTCCAATCCTGATGCCCAGTTCTTCTTCATATAGTCCAGCTTCTCAGATTATTTGCTCACCATACAAATTGAATAAGTGTGGTGAAAAGACATAACCCTGACACACACCTTTCCTGACTTTAAACCATACAGTATTTCCTTGTTCTGTTGGAACGACTCTTAGTCTATGTACAGGTTCTTTATGAGCACAATTCAGTGTTCTGGAATTCCCATTCTTTGCCATGTTATCCATAATTTTTTATGATACACACAGTGACATGCCATTGCATAGTCAATAAAACACATGTACACATCTTTCTGGTATTCTCTGCTTTCAGCCAAGATCCGTCTGACATCAGCAATGATATCCCTCCTTCCAGGTCTTCTCCTGAATCCAGCTTGAATTTCTGGCAGTCCCCTGTTAATGTATAGCTGCAACTGCTTTTGAATGATCTTCAGAAAAATTTTATTTGCATGTGATATTAATGATATTTTTCAATAATTTCCACATTCTGTTGGATCACATTTCTTTGGAATGGGCACAAATATGGATCTTTTCCAGTTAGTTGGTCAGGTAGCTGTCTTCCAAATTTATTCACATAGATGAGTGAGCACCTCCAGTGCATCATCCATTTGTTGAAACCTCACTGTTAGTATTCCATCCATTTCTAGAGCTTTGTTTTTCACTGATCATTTCAGTGGAACTTGGACTTCTTCCTTCAATACCATCAGTTCTTGATCATATGCCACCTACTGAAATGGCTGAATATCAACCAATTCTTTTTGTACAGTTATTCTGTGTATCCCTTCCATTTTATTTTGATGCTTCCTGTGTCATTTAATATTTTCCCTGTATAAACCTTCAATATTGCAACTTGAGGCTTGAATTTTTTTTTTTTCCAGTTCTTTCAGCTTGAGAAATGCCTAGCATGTTCTTCTCTTTTGGTTTTCTAACTCCAGTTCTTTGCCCATTTCATTATAATACTTTACTTTGTCTTCTCAAGCCACCCTTTGAAATCTTCTATTCACCTCTTTTACTTCATCATTTCTTCCATATGCTTTAGGTACTCAACATTGAAGAGAAAGTTTCAGAGTCTCTTCTACCATCCATTTTGGTATTTCTTTCCTTTTTTTTTTTTTTTAAATAATCTTTTGCTTTCTCCATGTATGATGTCCTTGATGTCATTCCACAGCTCGTCTGATCGTCGCTCATTAGTGTTGAATGTTTCAAATCCATTTTTGACATGGTCTCCAAATTCTGGTGGGATATAGTCAAGGTTGTATTTTGGCTCTGGTGGACTTGCTCTAATCTTCTTGAGCTTCAACTTGAATTTGCATAGGAGCAATTAATGTATGTTCTGCAGTTGGCCCCTGGCTTTGTTCTGACTGGTGATATTGAGTTTCTCCATTGTCTTTTTCCATGGATGTAGTTAATTTGATTCCTGTGTTTTCCGTTTGGTGAAATCCATGTGTATAGTCACCATTTATGTTGTTGAAAAAAAACTATTCTCAATGAGGAAGTCGTTGGTATTGCAAAATTCTTTCATGTGACCTCTGCTGTCATTTCTATCACCAAGGCCATATTTTCCAACTGCAGATCCTTGTTTCCAACTTTTGAATTCCAATCACCAGTAATTATCAATGAATTTTGATTGCATATTTCATCAGTTTCAGACTACAGAAGTTGATAACGATCTTCAATTTCCTCATCATTGGCGTTGGTGGTTGTGTGTATATTTGTATAATAGTCATAGTAACTGGTCTTTCCTGAAGGTATATGGATATTAACCTACAACTGATGTACTTCAGGATAGATCTTGAAATGTTCTTTTTGACAATTAATGCAACGCCATTCCTCTTCAATTTTTCATTCCCAGCATAGTAGACTGCAAGATTGTCTAATTCAAAATCACCAATACCAGTTCATTTCAACTCACTAATGCCTAGAATATCAATCTGTATGTGGTCCATTTCATTTTTGATGACTTCCAATTTCCTTATTCATATTTCCTACATTCCGTGTTCTGAATATTAATGGATGTTTCCAGCTATTTCTTCTCATTGTGAGTCATGCCACATCAGCAAATGAAGGTCTCAAAAGCTTGACTCCATCCATCTCATTAAGGTCAGCTCTACTTTGATGAGGCGGCTCTTCCCCAGTCATATTTTGAGTGCCTTCCAACCTGAAGGCCTCATCTTCCAGCACTATACCAAACAATGTTCCACTTCTATTCATGGCCAAGGAATTAGAATACTCAAAATGCAGATTATTTAAAATGTCGTTTCATATTCCTTTGATCAGGGGTGCATTGTCCAATAAGCAAGGTAAGCATGGGCTTCTTTGTGCCTACTTACTAATATTTAGTGAAAATTTTCACATTTTTTTCCCTTATCAAATATTCTGCTTCTATGTATGATTGGCATCTGTCTCTCTCCCAACCTCACAGTACCTTTTTTCAGAATCAAAGCCTCTTTTCAAATTTTCAATCCCTAACAGGGACGGATAACTTAAAAAACAAGTAAGCATGGCCTTACTTGTGCTTACTTTCTACACTGTAGTGAACAGTTTCACATGTTAGATGTGGTGAAAAACACGTGAAACTGTTCACTACAGATTAATAAGTAAGGACAAATAAGGCTGTGCTTACCTTGCTCACTGGGTAATCCAACCTTGTCCTTGACTAAATTCTTGACCCTTGGCCACTATTCTATTCTACAGTTTCTTCCCCTTCAGGCTGTTCTCACTATTTGATGTTGTCATTTATTGTATCGTTAGATGTATTAAATCCATAGTCGGTGCTGTAATTTCTACTTAGAACTACATTGTGAAGTGTTGTTCAGCAGCACTTTATCAACTACTTACTTCGTAAATTGGACCATGGTTAAGCATTCAACTACTAATTGGAGAGTTGGTGGTTCAAATGCACCAGAAGTCACCTCAGAAGGAAAGTCTGGTGATCTGTTTTCTGAAGGTCGCAGACTTGAAAAATATGGAGTGCAGTTCTACTTTGCACACATGGGGTTGCCATGAGTCAGAACTGACTTGAGGACAACCAGTTTTTGGTATTTATTTTGGTGAAGATCATCTTCAAACATCACTGTTTAATGTTGAGAGAAGACACCGTCACTTGCATGTGTCTAAAGCAAATCTGAACATATTGTTTTCCATCCCATTGCTGATGTGTCAATACTGACTCATAGTGACTGTATAGGACAGAGTACAATTTACCCATTGGGTTTCCAAGGCTATAATCTTTAAGGAAGCAGACTGCCGCATCTTTCTCCCACAGAGCGGCAGGTGGGTTTGAACTGCCAATCTTTCAACTAGCAGCCGACTGCTTCAACCATTGCAATACCAGGTCTCCTTAAATATATTGCTTATGCAAGGTTAAATGTACTTATAGAATACATTCTGTCTGGGTCTGAGGAGTTAAGATATTGAATGACTTTCAGAACAAAGAGAGATGAAGGATTTTGTCCGACTTTTACTATAACTTTAAGGAACTGGCTGACTTTCCCCATGAGTACTGGAGAGGAACAAATGCTAATTTAGCTGGATTTCAAAATTTATAGCGTGAAGCCAAACTTTAACTGATGTAGAAGATGAAATCTATTCTGTGGTTATTTGATTATTTCTTGCGTCTATGACCAAATAAGCTCAGTTTATTCCTTTTTTTTCTCTTTTTTTTAGCAAGACTTTTTACTTTCAATGTCATAGTTCATCTATTTGACAACACCATATTCCCTTTATTTCAGGAAAGTGGCATTGTAATTAACTCCAAAGTAATGGCAATACCATGGACATGAAAAAATAAAGTAAAATAAAAAGAAGTATTTTTCAAACAGACATTTTCAAAGAAGTCATCTGGAGGCAGGGTATGCACCTAGAAGACAAACATTCTTCCCAGATCTCCATTATGTTGATTGTCAAAGATAATCCTCAACCTGAGGGAAGTCCTCAGGATAGAGCGAAACACGATTGATATGGGAGGGCTTTTGAATCTTTTATTATACTGTAAATAGAATGAGAATTTCAAAAATGCCTTTGTCTTAGTCATCTAGTGCTGCTATAGAAGAAATACCACAAGTGGATGGCTTCATCAAAGAGAAATTTATTCTCTCACAGTCCAGTGGGCTAGAAGTCTGAATTCAGGGCATCAGCTCCAGGGGAAGGCTTTCTCTCTCTTTCTGCTCTGGAGGAATGTCCTTGTGGTGCATCAGTCTTCCCATGGTCTGGGAGCATTTCAGCACAGGAACCTCAGGTCCAAAGGACGTGCTCTTCTCCTGGCACTGTTTTCTTGGTGGTATAAGGTCCCCAACTCTCTGCTTGCTTCCCTTTCCTTTCAACTCTTGTAAGATAAAAAGTGGTGCAGTCTACACCCCAGGGAAACTCCCTTTACATTGGATCAGGAATGTGATCTTAGTAAGGGTGTCACAATTCCATCCTAATCCTCTTTAACATAAAATTACAATCAAATAATGGAGGACAACTGCACAATACTGGGAATCATGGCACAGCCAAATTGATACACACATTTTTTTGGGGGACATAATTCAACCTATGACAGCCTTAGAAGGTGTAAGGAGGTAGGAGAATTGCTGATAGAAGCTTACTGGGAAATTGACACAGAATGATTTGAAAATGAACATATATATAGAGAATAGATGACCATACATATTTGTCTAGTGAAGAAGTAATTTAACTCTATTCAGTCTTATGGGCAAGCACAATTAAGAATTCCAGATGAAGACAGATCCTTGAAAAGACTGTAGTACTGTAGTTCTTAATAACATTTCTTATAAAATACTATTGACCCTTTCTCAGGTGAGTGTAGCTTTTGAATTTGCAGTTTTTCAATTCACTGGAGATATGTTAAAGCCTCCCATTAATTGTGACCTAGATAGGATGTTTAATTTATAAACACAGAACATTTTTATACAGCAATTTTTCCAGTTTTATTCTTTATTTAGTTTTTTAAAAAATTATTGATGAATAATTTAAATATTATAAAAATGATTTCATTTTACATACAGTTGTATGTGTTTTGACACTAATGCAGAAAAAAACAAAAATAAAGATACAGAAAAGTTCCATCACCTGCAAAAATTTTCTTGGGCCACTTTGTAGACAACTCCCTTAACCCCACCTCCTTGTAACCACCGATCTCTTGTATTTCACTCCTGTATTGCCTTTTCTAGAATGTCATATAAGTATGATGAAAGAGTATGTACTATTTTGGGCCAGTTTCTTTCACTTGTCAAAATGAATTCGAGATTAACAAATAGTCTTCTTATGTCATGCTTGGTAAAGTAGAGGGTCAGCAAAAAAGAGGAAAACCCTCAATGAGATGGATTGACACAGTGGCTGCAAAAATAGTCTCAATGGACAATAAGTAAAGAAGACCTAAGAAGAATTGATACCTTTGTATTATGGCGTTGGCAAAGAATATTTAATATCCCATGGACTGCCAGAAGAAGGAACGAATCTGTCTTGGAAGAAGTACAGCCGAATGCTCCTTAGAACTGAGGACATTGACGCTTCATCTTAAGTAGTTTGGACATGTTATCAGGAGGGACCAGTCCCTAGAGAAGGATACCATGCTTGGTGAAGTATAAGGTCAGTGAAAAAGAAGAAGACCTTCAACGAGATGGATTGACACAGTGGCTGCAACAATGGGCTCACACATAGCAATGATTGTGAAAATGGTGCAGGATTGGGCAGTGTTTCATTCTGTTGTACATAAGGTAGCTATGAGTCAGAATCATCTAGAAGGCACCTAACAACAACAACTTCATACATCAGTAATTAGTTCATATCTGTTGTTGAGTAGTAGTCCATTGCATGAATATACCACAAGTTATTTATTCATTCAACAGTTAATAGACATTGGGTTGTTTCCATTTTTGGTCAATTATGAATAAATCCAATATAAATATTCATGTACAGGTTTTCATGTGGTTTAGAACTTTTATTTCTCTTGATAAAGTTCTTCAAGTGGGAATGTTGTGTAGTGTGGCAGTTTATGCTTAATTTTAAAATAAAATGACTCTTTTTTCCATGTGGCTTTATAATCTACCATCAGCTAGGTATGAGAGACTCAGTTGTTCTTCACAGTAGGCAGCTTTTACTACTTTCAAATTGTTTTATTTTATTTTTTAATTTTAGACACTTTAATAGGGTAGGATGATATCTTATTTTAGTTTTGATTTACATTTTCCTAAATAATAATTATGTCAAAGAGTTTTTATATGCTTAGTTGCCATCCATATTACTTCCTTATTAAATTAGATTCTTTCATATTTTCTGTATATAGGATCCTGTCATCTGCAAACAAATATAGTTTTACTCCTTTTTTTTTCAAATTTGGATGCCCATGTTTTCTTTTTCTTGACTGTTTGCTCTGGTTAGAACTGCTAATAAATTTTAAATAACAGTGATAAAAGGAACGTCCCTATCTTATTTCTCATCTCAAGGGGAAAATTTTCAATCTTTCACCATTGAACATTATGTTAGCTATGGGTGCTTCATAAATGCCTTTCATCATGATGAGTAAGTTTTTTTTTTCTGTTCCTAGGTTTCTGAGTGTTTTTATCATAAAAAGTGTGGTGGATTTTGTCAAATGCCTTTTCTGCATCAATTGAGATGATCAACATCAGTTTTTTTTAAATTTATTTTCCTTTTGATGTATTAATGTGGTGTATTGCATTGTTTTATTTTCTTACGTTGAACCACTCTTATGTTCCTGGAATAAATAACACTTGGTTATGGTGTATGTTGTTGTTGTTGTTAGGTGCCATTGATTTGGTTTTGACTCACAGCGACCTCATGTACAGCAGAATGAAACACTGTCCAGTCCTGCACATCCTCGTAATTGTTGCAGCCACTGCTTCAATCATCTCTTTGACGGTCTTCCTCTTTTTCACTGACTCTCTACCTTATCAAGCATGATGTCCTTCTCCATGGACTGAAACCATGTCCAAAGTATGTTAGACAAAGTTTCACCGTCCCTGTTTCCAAGAAGCACTCTGGTTGTACTTCTTCTAAGACAGATTTGTTCATTCTTCTGGCAGTTCATGGTATACTCAATATTCTTCACCAAAACCATAATTCAAATACATCAATTCTTCTTTGATCTTTCATTTTAATTGTCTAGCTTTCACATGCATATGAGGCAATTGAAAATACCATGGCTTGGATCAGGTACACTTTATTCCTCAAAGTCACGTCTTTGCTTTTTAACACTATAAATAGATCTTTTGCAGTAGATTTGCGCACTGCAATGCATTGTTTGATTTCTTGACTGCTGCTTCCATGGGCATTGACTGTGGATCCAAGTAAAATGAAATCCTTGACAACTTCAATCTTTTCTCTGTTTTTCATGATGTTGCTTATTTGTCCAGTTGTAAAGATTTTTGTTTTCTTTATGTTGAGGTGTAATCTATATTGAGGGCTTTAGTCTGATCTCATTAGTAAGTGCTTCAAGTCCTCTTCCTTATCAGCAAGCAAGGTTGGTGTCATCTGCATATTGCAGGTTGTTAATGAGTTTTCCTCCAATTCCGATGCCATCTTCTTCATATAGACCAGCTTCTTGCATTTTTCATTCAGCATACTGATTGAATAAGTATGGTGAAAGGATACAACCCTGACACTCACACTTTTCCTGATTTTAAACCACCCATTATACCCTTGTTCTGTTCCAATAACTGCCTCTTGGTATATCTACAGTTTCCATATGAGCAAAATTAAGTGTTCTGGAATTCTTATTCTTTGAAATGTTATCTATAATTTGTTATGATCCACTCAGTCAAATGCCTTTGCCTAGTGAATAAAACACAGGTAAATATCTTTCTGGTATTCTTTGCTTTCAACCAAGATGCATCTGATATCAGCAGTGATATTCCTTGTTCCATGTTCCCTTCTGAATCCAGCTTGAATTTCTGGCAGTTCTCTGTTGATGTATTGTTCGAACCATTTTTGAATGATCTTCAGCAAAATTTTACTCCTGACATCCAGTTTGGTCTTTTCTTTCTTTCTGTCTTTTTAATGACCTCTTGCTTTCTTTATGTATAATGTCCTTGATGTCATCCCATAACCTGTCTGGTCTTCGGTCATTAATGTTCAAGGTATCACATCTATTCTTGAGATGGTCTCCAAATTCAGATGGGATATACTCGAGGTTGTATTTTGGTTTTCGTGGACTTGTTTTAATTTTCTTCCACTTCAACGTGCATTTGCTTATGAATAATTGATGGTCTGTTCAGCAGTCAGCCTCTGGCCTTGTTCTCACTGATGACGTTAAGTTTTTCCAACATCTCTTTCCACAGGTGTAGTCAATTTGATTCTTATGCTTTCCATCCAATGAAGTCAATGTGTATAGTCACCATTTATGTTGCTGAAAGAAGATATTTGCAATGAAGAAGTCGATAGTCTTGCAAAACTCTTTTATGCGAACTCCGATGTTGTTTCTACCACTAAGGCCATATTTTCCAACTACCAATCCTTCTTTGTTTCCAACTTTTGCATTCCAATCACCAGTAATTATCAATGCATCTTGATTGCATGTTTGATCAATTTCAGCCTGTGAAGGTTGATGAAAATCTTTGATTTCTTCATCTTTGACGTTAGGGTTGTTGTGTAAATTTGAATAATAGTGGTATTCATTTGTCTTCCTTGTAGGAGTATAAATTTTATCTTTTAACTGATGGTGTTATACTTTAGGATAGGTCTTAAAATGTTCTTTTTGACGATGAATGTGACCCTCTTCCTCTTCAATTTGTCATTCGCAGCATAGTAGACCATATGATTATCCAATTCAAACTGACCAATACCTGTCCATTTCAGCTCACTAACACCTAGGATATCAATCTTTATGAGTTCCTTTTCATTTTTGACGACTTCCATTTTTCCTAGATTCATACTTTATACATTCCACGTTCCATTTATTAATGGATGTTTGCAGCTGTTTCTTCTCATTTTGAGTCGTGCCAAATCAGCAAATGAAGGTCCCAAAAGATTGACTCCATCCATGCCATTAAGGTCAACTCTGCTTAAAGAGACAGCTTTTTCTAAGTTGTATTATGAGTGCCTTCTAATCCAGGGGGTCATCTTCTGAAACTATAGCAGACAATATTCTGCTGCTATTCATAAGGTTTTCACTGGCCAAGTTTCTTAAACAGACCTCTAGGTCCTTCTTCCTAGTCTGTATTAGTCTGGAAGCACTGCTGAAACCTGTCCACCATGGGTGACACTGCTGGTATTTGAAATACCAGTGACATTGCTTCCAGCATCACAGCAACATGCAAGCCACCACAATAAGACAAACTGACAGAGGATTGTTTTTGTTTCTTTTTCTTTGTGTTTCTGGGATAATTCCACTTAGTTGTGGTGTATAATCTTCTGAATATACTGTTGTATTTGGCTTGCTTTTGGGGGATTTTGTTGAGAAGTTTTGTGTGTATATTCACAACATATTTTGCTATGGAATTTTCTTTTGTTTCCATGTCTTTCTCTCGCTTTTGTGTAATAATAATGCTGCCCTTGTAGAATGAGTTAAAATCTGTTTCCCCTTATTTTAATTTTTGAAAGAGTTGAGAAGGTAGAATTCAACACTGTAGCCAAAAAAGTCTTGGACTTTTTATTGTTGTTGTTGTTTATGAGAGTCTTGATTATCAATCAATACTTTTACTTTTTCTAGGTATGCTAAGGTTTCCTATTCCTTCTTGAGTTAGTTTAGGTAATTTGTGTGTTTCTAAGAATTCTAGAAATTTATTTAAAAATCTAGGTGAAGTAAATAAAATTATCCAATTTTCTGGCATGCAATTGTTTATTGTTTTCCTTATAATCTTTTATTTCTATAATGTTCATAGCAATGTCCAAACTTTCATTCATTTTCATTATTTGAATATTCTGTCTTCTTTGTCTGTGTATCTATAGGTTTATCCATTTGCTGATCTTTCCAAAGTACCAACTATTAGTTTCAGTGATTATCTACATTGTATTTCTAGTCTTTATTTCACTTACCTCCCTCCTAATCTTTACTATTTTATCTCTCTTCTAGATTGGATTGTTTTCTGGTTTTTTTTTCCCCCTAGTTCCTCAAGGTATATATTTGGTTATTGTTTTAAGATTTTTCTTCTTTTTTAATGTAGACATTTAAAGCTATAAGTTTCCCTCTCAGCACTACCTTTGCTGTATCTTGTAAGTTTTGGTATGCTGTGTTTTAATTTTCATTTGTCTATAAGTATTTTCTAATTTCTCTTGTTTCTTCTTTGATCCATTAGTTGTATAAGATTGTGTTGTTTATTTTCCACATATTTGTGAATTTCCCAATTATCCTAGGTTATTGCTTTGTAGATTCATTCTACTGTGGTCTAAGAAGATTCTTTGCATGATTTCAATTTTTATTTGAATTTATTGAGACATGTTCTGGGGCCTAAATATGGTTTATGATGCAGAATGATCAGTGTGCACTTCATAAATATTTATATTCTACTGTTGTTGGGTAGAATTTTCTATATATTTCTATTAAGTTTATTTGGTTTGTGTTGTTGTCGTTATGTTGGTAGGTGCTGTCATTTTGGTTCTGACTCATAGTGACCACATGTGCAACAGAACATAATGTTTCCCATTACTGGGCCATCTTCACAGTCATTGCTATGTTTGAGCCCATTGTTGCAGCCACTGTGTCAGTGCATTTCATTGCAAGTCTTTCTCTTTTTCACTGACCCTCTACTTTACTGAGCATGATGTCTTTTTCCAAGAACTGGTCCCTCCAGGTAACATGTACAAAGTATGTGAGACAAAGTCTCACCATCCTTGCTTCTAAGGAGCGTTCTGGCTGTACTTCTTCCAAGACAGATTTGTTTGCTTTTCTGGCTTCCATAGTATATTCAATACTCTTTACTGACACCATAATCCAAATGCATCAATTCTTCTTCAGTTTTCTTTATTAACTGTCCAGCTTTTTCATGCTTATGAGATGATTGAAAATACCATGGCTTGGGTCAGGTGCACCTTAGTCCTCAAAGTCATATCTTTGCTTTTTGACACTTGGAAGAGGTCTTTTGCAGTAGATTTCACCAATGGAATATGACATCTCACATATTTTGGACATGTTATGAGGAGAGTTCAGTCCCTGGAGAAGGACATCATGCTTGACAAGGTAGAGGGTCAGCAGAAAAGAAGAAGACCCTTAATGAGATGAATTGACACAGTGCCTGCAACAATTGGCTCAAACATAGCAACAATTGTGAGGAATGGACAGGACCAGGCAGTGTTTCGTTCTGTGGTACTTAGGTTTGCTATGAGTTGGAAATGACTTGACAGCACCTAATAACTACAACAACAACAGTTTCCAAGCAAAACTCTCCCTGAATTTTCCTATCAGGCCTCAGGAGGTCTATTGCATTATCAACTTTATTTATGTATTTATTTATTTTTCTGGGTAGTTCTGGATTGATCATTTGCTTTATTTTTGTCCTGAGCTTCAAGACATGAAAAACAGATATGAGCACTTTACATTAGTTATTCTGATAACCCTAGATACAGTAGAACAGATAAATTTAATAATTTGTGAATATATCCTGTCCTGCTACTCCATAATCCAGGATCAAGGTTCCATACTACAAATGCTCCCTGCTGCTTTGAAGACTATCCCTGAATCAGAGCCAGGATGGGTTATGGGCAAGTGAACGAGCCTCAAAGCTTTCTACTTTTTCTTGACTCAGCATTCACTTTGTTGCTATGTCTTTGACTGTTTTCCAGGTTATGATAGAGTTTTTTCTCACAGTTTCTGCTTTTAGGTTCAATGTTTCTGTAGGGGAATATGAGCTTTAAGCAGCCTACTCTGCCATCTTCCTTTATTAATTATCTTTAAAATCCTTTGTATTAGACACATATGCAGAATTTCTTGGGAAATTTATATCTTCTTTTGGATTTAAATCATCAGCTGGGCGTCCTTTCCTTTCAACCTAAAGGATTTAGTTTAGTATTACTTCTCAAGCAGACATACTAGCAATATATTTTCTCAGTTTCTTTATACGGGAATATTTTTATTCTGCTACCTTATATGAAAAAGAAAGACTACCTCAGAGGGAAGAACCAAGAAATAGTCCCAGAATATAAGTCCTAAAGAAGGAACTTCCAAACTGTTTGGCTAGATCTCAGAATTGTCACGTACCATGGGTCTCTATGAGTCAGAACTGACTTGACAACACCTAAAAGCAACAACAGCAGGTACCATGACTACTCTGTGCCTTCTGTTTTCCTTTTTTTTTAAAGAAAGTTATCTATGTCACTTATTCATTGTCTGTCCCACTGATGTAAGTTGGATGTATGAGGGCTAGATTAACATGTACCTTTAGTTCACAGGTGTTTAGATCGATAGGAGCTACAATCAAGGAGCTATACTTATGGAACTACACTTGAGGAGTTCCATTCATACATAGAACTGAATTAGATGGCGACATTCTGCTTCTAGATGATGTTGTAATGGGAATAATGCTTGTGGGGACTTTGAGAGGAGATGGGTATATTTTGTACATAAAAGAAACATAAATAATTTGTAACTAGAGAGTGGACTGTGGTAGTTTTAACATGTCCACAGATACTCCAACTATCCTGAGATAGAGCTTAATTCCTCTCCACTTGAGTGTGAGCTGAACATAGATATTCATTTCTAATGAATAATATAAAGCAGAATTTATACTGTGTGACTTACGAGACTAGGTTGTAAAAAATGCTATGGCTTTCTCTTTGCTCTCTCTTTTGGATTACTTGCTCTGGAGAATGATAGTTGTCATAGCCTGAAGACATTTAAGCAGCCTATAGAACTGAGACTTCCTGCCAAGAGTGGTGTGAGTGAGCTAACTTGAAGGAGCATTCTTCAAATCCAGCCATATCTTCAGATAACTGCAGCTCCTGTCAACTTCTTAACTACAACCACATGAAGACCCAGTTAAGCTACACTCAAATCTCAGAGTCACAGAAATTATGATATGATAAATATGTGTTGTTTTAAACAACTAAGTTTTGGGGTAATTTGGTTACCTAAACAAAACAAAACAAACAAACAAAAAACCAAACCCGCTGCCATCGAGTCGATTCCGACTCATAGGGACCCTGTCGGACAGAGTAGAACTTCCCTGTAGGGTTTCCAAGGAGCAGCTGGTGGATTCAAACTGCCGACCTTTTTGACTAGCAAGCAAGCTCTTAACAACTGTGTCACCAGCTTACTTAGCAATACAGAATTAGTGCGCTAATTTAGGCATAAGCCTCAGTTCGTTCTTCTCAACACCAGTAGAATAGCAATTAACAGGCTGCTGTATCCTTTGATTTGGAAAAGGCTATTATCCAAAGAAGATTCATTGCATTTCATTTGCACCTGTTAAAGTCATTCATACTTTCTTTCGAAGCATTTGTCTTGCATACATTTAGAAACATTTATAATTGTTACTGATGGACCCATTTACTGACACTGAAAAGTACTGACAAATTCATAATAATTCAAACCAAATACTTGACTGTATAAGTTTCTTAAGTAAATAATCCAAAAATTCTAATTATTTACATAAATGTATAAGAACTCATCTTCTCTTAGTGGTGTTAACTCCACATAAACTTCAGAAGCAGATACAGTTCACAGTGGGGTACAAAGAAATTGTTATTTCATTTATGCATCAAAATACCATTTCTCTGACATAGAGAAGAAAATTAGTCTAGGCATTTTGGATTGTTTGATCTCAATTTACTCTAATATCAATATTTCTTTTACGGTTTCGTACTCTTATTACTGTATCTAAATCAGATGTGTAACAAAACTTCGAGAATATGGATATTCTTCATCAAACTGTTATCTCTGCAAAGCAGTAAAAAGAAATTATGGATTATCTACTAAATTTTTATTTAAAAAGAAGTTGGTCTAACAATTTTTATATCGTACTTATTAAGTTAAATGGTGTTTCACACTGTATATTTTTGTGGTGCATATCTCCAAAATTTTATTTAATAAAAATTTATTATTTGAATAGAATCTATCTTTAGTTACTGACTGAAGAGCATATGTATCTTTGAAAGAAGCTGTGCTAAGTGCATCAATATTTGAATAATTGAACCGATTAAAAAGCTAATTTCAAAGTTCAGTTATTCATATATTGATGCACTTACAAAGGCTTCTTTCAAAGATACATATGTAATCTAACATTTAAGACTTCACTGGAATTGATATTTTCCATATAGATTTATGACTGCTGAGCAGCAACTGGAAAGTCAATGATCTTTTTTACCATCCGTGAAAATAAATTCAACCACAATGACTAGTCAACCATGAAATTGTGCACTTTAGCGGACTTCACACTGACAACTGAAATGCTAGAGGAAATTTATATATACTTGCTAGGATCTCGTCTGCTCAATGTTATTCTGAAAAATCTCTTCTATGATCTATTTGTAGTGAAAACAGCAGTATATCCATTTGCTATTTCAATGTCTATTCTCAGGACTTACACTGATCAAAGATAGTTACTTCAGGTTTAAGAAGTCAGTAATCCATATGTTCCACCTCAAATTTTCTTAGGAATGTTTGTTAGTTTTAATGAATCAAGAGTAATCAAAATCATATCATAAATATTTATATTTAAAATATATCCCATAGACATATTTCAAGTTAATCCTCAGGACAAAATAGCATAGGTATAATTATTATGCCTATTTTATATGGATCATGAATTTGAGACTGAGGTTAGGTAAATTATCTGTGTACATAAGTTAGTAACTGACAGGTTTCAATTTAAATTCATTCAGTCTGCTTTCGAGTTCATGGCCTTAACCATTGGGCGACATGATACTATCTCTAAATACGACTATAATGCAAATCTCTAAATTACAATGCAATATAATATCTATCAGCATCAATATTTAAGTATTTAAAAAATGCAATTTAAAAGTGTTTATTGCTTTATCTAAAATGTTTTTAAAATTAAAATAATTATGTTAGTTATAAAAAGGTGTATCACAGTTTTGAAAATATATATTAGGACCTTTACTAAAAGCATCACAAAATGTATATGAAAAGAATATCTAAGACAAGTTTCATAAATTCTCCAAGTCCTATTGCTGTTTAGTGACAGAAGTGAATTGTAATACATATTGTTTTAAGACGTTAGTAAAAATTAACCTCTTATTTTATAGATTTCTTATTATATTATCAAAAGCAATTTTAAGCAAATATTGACTTTCATGCATTTTCCATTTCTATATAATTTGTTATCTAAAATTAAGTGGTATACAGCAAGTAGGAGTTAAAATCTTACTTTACATACCTGAAAAGTGGTGAACAATTGCACAAATTAACGAGAAATGATACATAATTCTAGAATATCTGTAATATACTTCCTGGTCTACTGTTTAAATATTTTTAACATACATATCTTATGATCTAATCTAAAATTCTTCCTTAAATGTATTTTTAATACAGTTTGGAGTACTTGTGTTACAGAACAAAAATCGGTACTACTAAGTTCAGAAATAATAAAAAAAAAAACAATCTGTTGTTGCTGTTGTTGTTAGGTGCCTTTGAATTGTTTCAGACTTACAGCAACCCTATGTACAACAGAAGGAAACACTGTCCTGCCCTGTGCCATCCTCACAATCATTGTTATGCTTGGCATAATAAATTTAGGAGAAAATTATTATTAATTGCAAAATGACTATTGGCTATTGTGGATGCAAAGTTTGTCTTTTGTGGCTAGATTCAATGTCCCAAATCATATTACCAGAATTGAGGCAACCAAAAATATGCTTTGGCTTACAATTTTTACATATTACTTATCAAATCATTATTAAATAAGTATATGATAAGCATACTATAATATTGAGTTGAGTTTCTTATTTAATTTTCATCATAAGAAAGATAAGAGTTCCAACTGATGAAATTTTAGTAAAATTAAAATGGATTGTTCTTAAATCAAATATGAAATCTAAATCAACCATTAATATTTTTATTAAAAAATTATTAATGAAATATTACATTCATAACTGAAAATCACTCTAAGGCACTAACCCCATTTGGTTAGCAAAATGTTTATTGAGTAATATTTTGGATTCACCCATAAAAAAACAAGATACTGGGTTGGAGAAATTAAAAGGGACAAAGAAGGTTGAGGACCATGAAGAACAAAAAAAAAAAAAAAAATTATTATCTTATGCCAAGTGTACTTTTCTAAAGATTGAGTGCATAAAGATGTCAAAAAGTGCTGAATTAAAGGTGAAGTACATAATAAGATGGAAAGAAAAGCCATGGAAAGACACATCTACATTTCTGCTTTACTTTTTTAGAAAGAAGTATAATCCCTCAAAACGACACAGTTTAAAAGTTGCTTTCCTTGCAATTTCCCAATCTCTTTTCTTATAATTTTCCATGTCTCTTGTCAACATTATATATTGCATAAAAAAAATAGAATTTTTTTTTTTTTTTAGGAAAAAACTAACAATGACAACAAAAAAATCTTTTATAAATTTACCCAATCGTTACAAGGTACTCTATTATATACAGTTATATCAGTTGTTTAGAAGTTATACAACTCTTTATGAATTTCATATAAAATGTTTTGGTACTCTCCAACATGTTCCTGACATTGAGTAGAACAGATATTTATCTCCCTTGATCAATACACCCGTATGCTTATCTGTCCTAGGACAAGCATGTTTATTAGTCTAACAAATTTTGAGAAAAACATGTTTAACAACAACAGAACATGTTGGCGGAAAATATGGTTTATCATTTCTTATCAGAACAAACAGGATTTTATTCACCCCATTTAAAATGCAGTGTTTCTGATAGAGAAGAGAAAAATAATTTAAAGAGTTAACAAGCCCAAAAGCTGGTTCTTTGAAAAGATCAACAAAATTGATAAACCATTGGCCAAAATGACAAAAGAAAAACAGAAGAGGAAGCAGATAACCTATATAAGAAATGAAATGGGTGATATCACAACAGACCCAACTGAAATTAAAAGAATCATAACAGAATACTATGAAAAATTGTGCTCTAACCAATTTGAAAACCTAGAGGAAATGGACAAATTTCTAGAAACTCAGTACCTACCTAAATTAACACAAACAGAGGTAGAACAAATAAATAAACTCATAACAAAAGAGGTTATTAAAAAACTCTCAACAAAAAAAACCCTTGCCCAGATGGCTTCACTGGAGAATTCTACCAAACTTTCAGAGAAGAGAAAACACCACTTCTACTAAAGGTATTTCAGAGCATAGAAAACAATGGAATACTCCCAAACTCGTTCTACGAAGCCAGCATAACCCTGATACCAAAACCAGGTAAAGACACTACAAAAAAATAAAATTACAGATCAGTATCCCTCATGAACATTGATGCAAATTCCTCAACAAAATTCTAGCCAATAGAATTCAGCAACATATCAAAAAAAGAATTCACCATGACCAAGCGGGATTTATACCAGTTATGCAGGGATGGTTCAAAATTAGAAAAACAATCAATGTAATCCATCACATAAATAAAACAAAAGACAAGAACCACATGATCTTATTTCAATTGATGCAGAAAAGGCATTCGACAAAGTCCAACACCCATTCATGATAAAAACTCTCAATAAAATAGGAATAGAAGGGAAATGCCTCAGTATAATTGAGGGCATTTATACAAAGCCAACAGCCAACATCATCCTAAATAGAGAGACTTTGAAAGCATTCCCCTTGAGAACAGGAACCAGAAAAGGGCACCCTTTATCACCACTCTTATTCAACATTGTGCTGGAGGTCCTAGCCAGAGCAATTAGGCTAGAAAAAGAAGTAAAGAGCATCCAAATTGGTAGGGAAGCAGTCGAAGTATCTCTATTTGCAGATGATATGATCTTATACACAGAAAACCCCAAAGAATCCACAAGAAAACTACTGGAACTAATAGAAGGTTTCAGCAAAGTTTCAGGATACAAGATAAACATACAAAAATCAGTGGGATTTCTTTATACCAAGAGAACCTTGAAGACGAAATCACCAAATCAATACCATTTACAATAGCCCCCAAGAAGATAAAATACTTAGGAATAAATCTAACCGAGACATAAAAGATCTATACAGAGAAAATGACAAGACACTACTGCAAGAAACTAAAAGAGACCTGCGTAAATGGAAAAATATACCTTTCTCATGGATAGGTACATTCAACATAGTGAAAATGTCAGTTCTACCCAAAGCAATCTACAGATACAATGCAATCCCAGTCCAAATTCCACTGGCATTTTTTAATGAGATGGAGAAACAAATCACCAACTTCATATGGAAAGGGAAGAGGCCCCGAATAAATAAAGCATTACTCAAGAAGAAGAACTAAGTGGAAGGCCTTACACTACCTGATTTTAGAACCTATTATACTGCCACTATAGTCAAAACAGCCTGGTACTGGTACAACAACAGATACATAGACCAATGGAACAGAGTTAAGAATCCTGATATAAGCTCATCCACCTATGAGCAGCTAATATTTGACAAAGGCCCAAAGTCCATTAATTGGGGGAAAAGACAGTCTCTTTAACAAATGGTGCTGGCATAACTGGATATCCATCTGCAAAAAACTGAAACAAGACCCATGCTTCACACCATGTACAAAAACTAACTCAGAATGGATCAAAGACTTAAATATAAAATCTAAAACAATGAAGATCATGAAAAAATAGGGACAATGCTAGGAGCCCTAATACATGGCATAAACACAATACGAACCATAAGTAACAATGCACAAGCACCAGATGAGAGACTAGATAAATGGGAGCTCCTAAAAATCAAACACTTATGCTCATCAAAAGATTTCATCAAAAGAGTAAAAAGACAACCTACAGACTGGGAAAAAAAATTTGGCTACGACAAATCCGATCAGCGTCTGATCTCCAAAATCTACAAGATACTGCAAAACCTCAACAACAAAAAGATAAAATGCAGTTTTTCATAATTAATAATAATCTCAATAACCAGTTTTGACAAGGGGAAACTCGTTCTAGGGCTGTCCTCAGAATAGGAGGTTGAATTGAGCAATAACAGAAATTCCAAGCACCAATGATGTCAGTAGCAGAGAGCAGGGGACAATTTCAGAATGTTATGGTATTGCATCTACAGTAGATTCAAAACATTGCCAGAGAAGCATGATCTCATAGCATTTAATTAGTGATAGAGGAATTGTTGAACCTCAAAGGGACCACACGTGAGTTTCTACTCTAGCAATAAGGAAGAAAGAAACAGGACCAATCTTTTAAAACAAGAAAAGCATCTTTCCTGACATACAGGGTCAGGTTGTAGTCATCTGTGGTAGAAAAGATGGTGTTCCTGAATTTCTTGAATGGTAGCAACTTACATTTTCACTTTGCAACAACAATGAGTGGTTTAAACACCAAAACTGTGAAGAACATCTTATGTGAATGCATGTGTAAAGATCAAATTTAAAGTGTGTGTGTGTGTGTGTGTGTGTGTGTGTGTGTGTGCATATACTGGGTATTAACCTATACACAAATGCACACAATGTTTATAATGTGAATTAAAGCTAATCAATCCACTACCAAAGTGTTTACTCTTTTAATATTAGGCAAATATAACACATATTTTAATCAAATTTCCTTGTTAGTCATCTTAATTATCAAAGTTGGTTCACATAAGTTGTTTTACAAAGGATCAAAATGACAAGCTATTAATTTTTACTTGTGAAGATCGTATTTCATTTTTAAGTATCTGGGGCCCCAGTGGCACAGTGGTTAAGAGCCTGGCTGCTAACCAAAATGTTGGCAGTTCAAATCCATCAGCCACTCCTTGGAAACCCTATAGGGCGGGCGGGTCTGCTCTTCTAGAGGTTCGCTATGAGTCAGATTTGACTTGAAGGCTTTTTTTTTTTTTTTTAAGGGAAGTGTGTGTGTGTATGCAGTCATATAAAAATTTGAAATGCAATGCATTGGTAAATTTCAAAAAGAATATGCACCCATGATAAAGAAAATAAATCTATAGTTTTCAGCAGATGGTCCCATAATCTACATGCCCATCCTTTAATTTTCTTGCATTTTGAAGGCTCATTTTACATAAGAAACGCTGTACTAATCTCTGATTATAACACTTTTTACTATAATTCTCACTTGTCTCAATCAGTGAGTTTTCTTCATCACTGCAAGTTTGGCAGAAGCTTGGAAATTTCTCAAGGGAGTAGGACTGATGTAATCAGAAGTTGTTGATGAAATGCCTGTATATTTTTTACACAGTCAGCTTTATATATGCTCTCTCTTTATGAGGTTTTACCTGCATTCTCTGAAATGAAACTTCCATTACTGACTTCTCTCTCAAATTCTTCTTCTCTGCCATTTAGATCTCCTGTTTTACAATAAAATAATTCCTTAATTTCATCACTGAGTTATATCTCCAATTCTTTCTTTACTGAAACCAAACTCTCTTAGCATATTAAGAATTTCCTGGAAACATTCATGAGTAAAAGATGTTCATTTTCTTGAAATTAATTCTATCGGGTAATAAAACCAAGAATGCCGTCAGTAGGTTTATAGTTGACTAGGGCATTGAAAACAACTGTTTTTTCCATCTCCATCAAAATATCTTCAAGCAGCACTGTTCCATTTTCTTAGTTGTGCTAATCTCCTAAACTAAGGATCACTCTCCTATGTTTACTTAAGGAAATGATTATC
This sequence comes from Dugong dugon, assembly GCA_030035585.1. Lineage (NCBI taxonomy): Eukaryota > Metazoa > Chordata > Mammalia > Sirenia > Dugongidae > Dugong > Dugong dugon. The sequence goes on along the minus strand of CM057460.1, from coordinate 32,379,567 downwards.
TAACCCTCACACTGTTTTTGCCAACTTTTCTATTATATATCTAAGTGGTTAAGAAACCCAACATTCTAACATTAAACTTTTATTTATTTATTAATTAAGCTTTTTATTTTGGGATAAATATATACTCACATGCTGTTGTAAGAATAATAGAGAAATGAGTCATGTACCCTTTAGTAATTTCCCCAAAATAGTAATGTCTTGTAAAACTATACCACAATATCACAACCAGAATGTTTATATTGATACACTAAGAGACAGAACATGCACATCCCCACAGGGATCCCTCGTGTTGATCTTTTATAGCCATACTCACCCCCTCCCAGTCTCCTCCCATTCCACTACCCCTATCCTTTAATCCTAGACAACCACTGTTTTGTTCTTTATAGAAGAATATTATATAAATGCAATTATACAGTACGTACTCTTTTGGGATTGCCTTTCTTTCACTCAGCATAACTTTATGAAAATTCATTCAAGTCATCTCATACCTCAATAGATCTTCTTTCACTGAGTAGGCTCCCATGGTATATATACACTGACATTAATACTTTAAAAATGGTTATTTTACTTTCTTATCTATTCAGGCTACCGCTGTTAGGACACATCCTTGTTCATACTTTAATGGCTCTGAAATCTTAAGTTCTACGATCCTTCTATCCCAATCCACTACTATCCTGTCCATCATCTTCTTTCATCAATCCCATCACACCTGTTCTTTTACAGAAAATTCATTTGTACTTAAAATTCTGGTCCTATATACCTTTATTTTGTTCTACATCTATTTTCATTCTCTTAGGGTCATGAATTTCCCTATCCAGCCAATTTTTCACATTTAAGATTAACTATTCTTGACATACTTATTTATCTAGCACTGTTCAACATTGAAAACTTACTCAGTCAAATAGGTCTCCATGAACACTTGTATTAGTTTCCAATGGCTTCAACACCAAAGTACCATGAAGTATGTAGCTTCAAACAACATAAATTAATTCTATCTCAGTTATGGAGTTTAGAATTCCCAATTCAAGGTGTCAGCAGTGTCATGCACTTTCTTAAGGCAGTATGGAAAAACCCTTCTTTGCCTCTTCCACTTCTGCTAGCTCCAGGTATTCCTTGGCTTATAGATTGTTGTTGTTGCTATGTGATGTTCAGTTGATTCTGACTCATAGTGACCCAGTGTACAAAATAAACACTGCCTGATGCCTGATCCTTAGCCATCCTCACAATCATTACTATGTTTGAGCCCATTGTTGCAGCCACTGGGTCAATCCACCTCCTTGACGGTACTCTTCTTTTTTGCTGACCCTCTACTTTACCAAAAATGATGTCCTTCTCCAGGGACTGGTGCCTCCTCATAACATGTCCAAAGTACTTAAGACAAAGTCTCGCCATCCTCCCTTCTAAGAAACATTCAGGGTGTACTTTTTCCAAGACAGATTTTTTTGTTCTTCAGGCATTCCGTGGTACATTAAATATTCCTCATCAACACCATAGTTCAAACTCATTAATTCTTCTTAGGTCTTCCTTATTCATTGTCCAGCTTTCACATGCATATGAGGAAATTGAAAATACCATGGCTTGGGTCAAGCACACCTTATTCCTCAAAGTGACATCTTTGCTTTTTAACACTTTGGGAAAATCTTTTGCAGCAGATTTTCCCAATGCAATGCACCATCTGATTTCTTGACTACTGCTTCCATAGTCATTGATTGTGGATCAAATAAAATGAAATCCTTGAAAGCGTCAACATATTCTCCATTTATCATTATGTTGCTTATTGGTCCAGTGTGAATATTTTTTTTTTCTTCTTCCTTATGTTGAGGTGTAAAGGTTGTGGTCTTTGATCTTCATTAGAAAGTGCTTCAAGTCCTCTTCAGTTTCAGCAAGCAAGGTTGGGTCATCTTCATATTGCAGGCGAAGTCTTTCACCAATCCTGACACCTTGTTATTCTTTATATAATTGAGCTTCTTGGATTATTTGAATAGCATACAGATTGAATAAATATGGTGAAAGGGTACAATTTTTCTAAAGACAATTCAGAAACGATTGTAGCAATGCATCGACAAGAAACTGCCAGAAATTCATACCAGATTCAGAAGAGGACGTGGAACAAAAGATATCATTGCTATTGTCAGACGATCATGGCTGAAAGCAGAGAATACCAAAAAGATGTTTCCCCGTGTTTTATAGACTATGCAAAGGCATTCGACTGTGTGGATCATAACAAATTATGAATAACATTAGGAAGAATGGGAATTCCAGAACCCTTAATTGTGCTCATAAGGAAACTGTATCTAGACCAAGAGTTATTCATTCAAACAGAACAAAGCAATACCCCATGGCTTAAAATCAGCAAAGGTTTGCATCAGGGTTTATACATACATTATTTCAATCTCTGTCTCTCTGGTCACATAACTATCTTTCTTCCATATTTCTCTGTATCTTTCCCTTCACCTCTTCTTACAAGGGCACCAGTTACTGTGAATTACCCTCCCCCTACTTCCAGTATGGAAACCCTGGTGGAGTAGCAGTTAAGAGCTAAGGCTGTTAACCAAAAGTTTGGCAGTTCGAATCCACCAGGTGCTCCTTGGAAACCCTATGGGGCAGTCCTACTCTGTTCTATAGGGTGGCTATGAGTTGGAATCGACTCGATGGTAATGGGTGTGTGTGTGTGTGTGTGTATTTTTTTACTTCCATTATGACCTCATGTGAACTTATCTAATTACTAACGTGAAGATGGAGCCCTGGTGACACAGTGGTTAAGTGCTACGGCTGCTAACCAAAAGATTGGCAGTTTGAATCCACCAGCATCTCCTCGGAAACCCATGGGGCAGTTCTACTCTGTCCTGTAGGGTCACTATGAGTAGAAATTGAATTGATGGCAATGGGTAGTGCAAAAATATGAGTTCCAAATAAGGTTAAGTTCATAGGTACCAGGGGTTAGGACTTGAACAAATCTTTTGGGTGGATATAATCCCCATAGCAAATTTCCAAATAAAGTACATGTTTCTAGCAAGTTATTTCTTTGCCTTACAAAGATAATTCCATGCCTGCATTAGTTTCTTTTACTCTTATCAAATGACATTGCCACTAATTTCATATTGAAAATTGTATTCATCATATAGAACATCTGCCCAATTCCTGCGAAAATACCTTGCAAATGTAAATAGGTAATGAGCTGTCCAGTCTTGTGTTCTCTGTTTAATTATCACTCTTAGAATGTATTACATCAATCTGTATTACTTTAGCAATATTTCCCTTTCCCTCAATTGTGTTTTCTCTTGAAGTTTCTGTCATCAGAATTAAACCTATAGTCAATATCAGTGAACAGGAATGCAGATATCCAAAGTTATCCCAAAGAAACAGAATGTCACCTGCTGGATTGGAATTGAGTGCAACCTGATTGAACATATCAATAAATGTCAATAAAGAGTGTGACACCCAAAATTTGGGGAGTGTTGGGTTGGTTAGCCATGGAGGAAGGGTAAAAGGAAAAGCTCACAAGAAATCATTAGCAGTATCCAATCAAGTTCTTCAAGTATTCTAAACCCATCTGCAAGACCATCTGAGCACATTAAGCCCTTCTAATTATGACTTGGCTTCCTCTAATGATATGACAGCAGGGAGAAAGTGCAATACACATGCTGAAAAAAAAAAAGATGCGTTATTCATATGAGAGTTATATTTTTATCAGTAAGGAAGAGATTAGAATTCTTGACCTATATGCATCAGTCTTCTAATTCCATTTAATACGGTGTGTCTCTGAAGGGGGCTCTGCAAGGGAAATTGGCTTAATAGTAAATACTATCCCCTGATGGAGAGTGGGGTGTGTTTCCGTATGCATTCATTCGACAATATCTTTTGAGTGCCTACCATTCTAGGTCACAGATAAAGTGATAGGGGACAACTGCAATAATAGTAATATAAACAGTGTGAAATTAAAAAAAAAAAAAGACAAACATTATTCAGTCTGTTGGGCTGAGGGAATGATGTCTGGAAGATATGAAGCTTTGGCTGAATCTCATATGATTTATGGAATTATTTTTGACGTCTTCCCTTATACCTACAATCTCAGGTCTTGAGAATGGAGTTTACATAACAAGAAAGATAACACTATTTTCACCAAAGTCCAATCTCACTTGAGTGTTATGAATTGAGTTGTGTCCCCCAAAAACTATGTATTGTAAATCCTAACCACTATACCTGTGATTATAATTCCACTTGGGAATAGGTTTTCTTTGTTATGTTAATCAGGCAATATTAGTGTAGTGTGTGCCTTAAATCATTCTTTTCTGAGATATAAAAGAGATTAAACAAGCAAGTGAGAAAGCAGAAATGGGGAAACATAGATGCTACATCACATGAAGATCACCAAGGAACCAAGGACAGGGACCTTCTCCCAGAGTTGACAGAGAAAGAAAGCCTTCTTCTAGAGCTAGTGCCCTGAATGTGGACTTCTAGGCTCCTAAACTGTGAGAGAATAAGTTTCTGTTTCTTAAAGTCACCTATTTGTGGTATTTCTGTTACAGTAGCACTAAATAACTAAGATGCATTCAAGTCTGTGTAGAGCTAAATTCTCATTTCTTAATATTCTAAACTAGTACTTTGACACTAATAAATGGTCCCTTCTCTCTGTTTTGAATGCAGCTCATAATCTTACTATTTTTCCCCGATTTTTTTTTTCTGAGATAAGCCACTAGCTTAATGATCTCTGCCTTGACATCCTGATACCCAGATACTCTCGATGCTTTAAATACTTATACAGCAACAGTGTCCCAGTCCCAGCATCTTAGCATGGCTTCCAATTGTCATCCCTCTTATCTATCATGACAATTGAGTTAAAAAAAAAGAAAGAAAAAGAAACCTATAATAGCTGAATTAAGATCCGATGTCAATTTAAGACTCACAGGTATCCGCTTTTAAAATGCATTGACTGAGGCTAAATATCATCTCTGAAATGAAAGAATTGGGAAATGCAATATGAAGTGGAGAGAAGCATTTGATTAAAGTACTCGCCAATGCAGGCTAGAATGGCAGCTCAGGGAGATAGGGGAAATCTAATTCTTGAATTAATAAGTAACTGGTAGAAGACATTAAACAGAAAACACTTTATTTTAATTGTTAAAATTGTAAATTCACTGCATAAGTAATAGCTTTGAGAAAATAGATGACTCTTCAGGTAGTAATAATATTGTCACTGATGAAGACAGGGGCCATCCCACCTCAGCATTTTGGGACAAGATTAAAGTTGGACAGTAGAAACCACAAGATGAAAAAGAGATATTATACTTTATGAGAACAAAATAGAAAAACTGTGCTTAAGCTGACTTACGTGTGTCATAACATACGTATCTAATGTTCATCTGTATATTGGCCCTTTCTTTTTTTACCCTCCAGTGGCAGATCCTTTATCTCAAATTCACATAATGTCCCAAGAAGTGCTGCTAATAGGCTATGACCTCACATAGTATGGACCCAGAGTTCCACTTTACAGGACTAGTCACTATTGCAGATGTCAGATGGATCTTGGCTGAAAGCAGAGAATACCACAGAGATGTTTACCTGTGTTTTATTGACTATGTAAAGGTATTCGACTGTGTGCATCATAATAAATTATGGATAATGTTGCAAAGAATGGGAATTCCAGAACCCTTAATTGTGTTCATAAGGAACCTGTACATAGACAAAGAGGCAGTCGTTCAAACAGAACAAGAGATACTACGTGGTTTAAAATCAGGAAAGGTGTGCATCAGGGTTGTATCCTTTCACCATGTTTGTTCAATCTGCATGTTGAGCAAATAATCCAAGAAACTTGACCATATGAAGAAGAATGTGGTATCAGGATTGCAGGAAGACTGCTTAATAACCTGTGATATGCAGATGACACAATCTTCCTGGCTCAACGCAAAGAACACTTTAAACACTTAACGATGAAAATCAAAAACTACAACCTTCAAAATGTATTACACCTCAACATAAAGAAAACAAAAATCCTCACAACTGGGTCAATAAGCAACATCATGATAAATGAAGAAAAGATTGAAGTTGTCAAGGATTTCATTTTACTTGGATCCACAATCAATGCCCATGGAAGTAGCAGTTAAGAAATCAAATGGATTCTTGTACGGAAAAAAAAAAAGAAAAAGAAAAGAATTTAAAAAAACAAAAGAAAAAATCAAATGACATATTATTGCACTGGGCAAATCTGTTGCAAGAGACCTCTTTCAAGTGTTAAAAAACAACTATGTCACTTTGAGGAGTAAGGTGCGCCTGACACAAGCTATCGTATTTTCAATCGCCTAATATGCATGCGAAAGCTGGATGATGAATAAGGGAGAACAAAGAAGAATTGATGCCTTTGAATTACGATGTTGGTGAAGAATACTGAATATACCATGGTCTGCTGGAAGAATGAACAAATCTGTCTTGGAAGAAGTACAGCCAGAATGCTCCTTATCAGAGAGGATGGCAATACTTTTCTCACATACTTTGGACGTGTTATGAGGAGGGAGCAGTCCCTGGAGAAGGACATCATGCTTGGTAAAGTGGAGGGTGAGTGAAAGAGAGGAAGACCCTCAACAAGATAGATTGAAGCAGTGGCTGCAAGATGGGCTCAAAGATAGCAACGATTGTGAAGATAGCACAGGATCCGGCGATATTTTGTTCTGTTGTACATAAGGTCACTATGAGTTGGAACAGACTGGATGGCACCCAACAACAATAACATTCACTATTTATTCTAAAAGTGAATTTTTAAAATCTCAATACTTCATCAAATTCTGATTCAAGATCATAGATACTTTTTAAGCTTTCATGAAATTAAATTTATATTATTTTTGTTTAACAAATGCTTATTCAAAACTTTGTATTTTCAAGCAAATCTGATAAATGTTATAAAATGCTATAAAAGATTCAGAGGACATAATAGGGTACTCTGTCATATTAATTTTTAATATACTCTACTGAAGTAGCCTGGAAGGTTGCAGGAGCATATCTGTTCAATCTGCAAAGCACTAGCACATTTTACAAAATTGGTATTTATTTTATATGTGTTAGAAAATTTAGAAAAGATATATATAACAAATATCTATAATGCACAGTAAGTATTGAAATATTGTATTTTAGCTTTTTAAAGTTATTGCCTAAGATCAGAGGTTAAAAACAAAACAGAAACATCTTTTAAGAACACATGAATTACTTTGCTTCGTTTTTAAATGTTGAAGAAAAACTCCAAAAAATGGTTCTCAAATTCACTTAATAATACTTTATCCCCAAAATCTTTATTAAGTTAATATCATTAATATTAACTTTTATGGTGGCAAATTTAAAAAATGTTGTTAAGCATGATATAGCAATTTTATATGTGGTTCTAGTCTGATTTTATTTAGAGCCTAAATGAAAAGAGCATATTGCTTCTATTTTATGATATTAATCTAGTTAAACCATAAAAAATGACCTATTCACAACATAATGTACTCAGTCTATAATATAACAAAGTAACAAATGGCTTTACTTTTAATATTTCAAACACAGAATACATTTTCAGAGGAACATACAAAGTTTGGGCCTTGCAAAGAAAACATGAAAACCTTTACACCAGCTGTTAGCTAACATTTGAAAACCAAATTAAGCAGGTTTGTAATATAAAGTAGCAGATGGACAAAATGTGATCACCCAGGGAATAAATATTCTTTATCTATCATTTTAACTTAGGTTTGCCCACGTGTTTCTGTGAAAATATTTTTCCCCATAACATGCTTCGAATTACCATAAAATAATGCTCTTTCAAGTATTTTCTGATTGTATGTAGTCTCAGTTAAAGATAATGGAATGTAGATATAAGAAAATGGCAAAATCATATTTTATCTTTAAAAGTAAGTGCTTATATGGTATTGTTTATTGTAGGTTGTAAAATATAAGTTTTCAAAAATATGACACTTGTCTGGAAAAAACGATATTAAGTTACTTGTATTTGTGTTACTTGACCTCAAATATATGTGGGTTCAAAGCCAGGGCTGGCCATTTACTACTCCAGGATCATAAACCATTTATTCATGCACCCTGAGACTCATTTTCCTAATCTAGAAAATGTGAACAGTCATGCACATCTTCTATTATAATTGTGATTAAGTGAGATGATGTATTTTCATTACCTTGGTAGACATTTGTGTGAAGTGTGTCTCTGTGTGTGTGTCTGTGTATATGTGTCTGTCTGTGTGTGTACTGGGGTTCAAATCATATTTTGCACAAAGTAATAGAATTTCTAATGCATCAAAAGTGTTCAAGAATTGCCATTTATATTCATTTATTCATTCTAAAATGATTGCTGTTACTTTGTTTCCCACTTTTATGACATTAAAATCACAGATATTTAGCTGGGTACCTGCTCCCAGCTGGGGAAGAACATATCTACATTTTCTTGCAATTAGGTGAGGTTATAACATTATGTTTTAATAGAGTAACAATGCCAAGTTGAAAATAAAAAGAAATGTGAAAAAGGATTTAACAGGTTTTAAAGTTAATACTATTTCCAAGTCTAATAGTAAAACACCATGATTTATTTTTCAAATTTGTTAAAAATAAAATTCTATAACTTTGTATATGCTAATCCAAGTTTCCTAACTATTAAAATACACATTGAACCAAATACATCCATTATTTTTCATCTCATATTTTCACCATGAAGGCAATGGCTACATCTACGCAAAATACCATTTATTAAAATGATGATACCAAAAACGAAGCCCTTGCCATCAAGTCAATTTCTACTCATAGCAACCCTATAGGACAGAGTAGAACTGCCCCATAGGGTTTCCAAGGAGTGGTGAGTGGATTCGAACTGCCAACCTTTTGTTTAGCAGCCTGAGCTCTCAACCACTTCACCACCAGGGTTCCATTTGTAAACTCATTAATTAAGAGGCTAGAGACTCATGTTTCAGGGATGTAGCTGCTTTGCTCCCATTTATTCTTGTCCTCACCTGTCTCAATCTGAAAAAGAAGATTTTGAAGGCCTAATACTGAATCGACTTGATGGCAACAAGATTGTTTGTTTTGTTTGAATAGTGTACCAATATTCACCCTCTAACCTTAAACAAAAAATATGATTGCAGTTCAAATTCAATACAGCACTTTGGAAGATTTCAAAAAAAAATTTATCATTGCGACTCTACTGAATTGGTAAAAATAAAAATTAATTCGTCTTTATGTAAACCTATCTAGTTCATCTAGTTCAGTGAGATTGTCCTGTTGTTGTTGTTGTTATCAGGTGACTTCCAGTTGGTTCCAACCCATAGTGACCCTATTTACAACAGAACAAAACACTGCCCAGCCTGCACCATCCTCATAATCATTGCTATACTTAAGCCCGTCATGGCAGCCACTGTGTCAATTCATATCATTGAAGGTTTTCCTCTCTTTGCTGACCCTCTACCAATCATGATGCCCTTCTCTAGGGACTGGTCACTCCTGATAACACATACAAAGTATGTGAGATAAAGTCTCACTATCTTCAATCCTAAAGACCATTCTAGCTGTTCTTATTCCCAGCAGATTTGTTCCTTCTTCTGGCTAGTGAGAGTATATTCAATATTCTTCTCCAACACCGTAATTCAAAGGAATCAATTCTTCTTCGGTCTTCATTATTCCTTGTCCAGCTTTCCCATGCATATTAGGCTACTAAAAACACCATGGCTTGGGTCAGGCACACCTTAGTCCTCAAAATGACATCTTTGCTTTCCAACACTTTAAAGAGTCTGGAGCTCTGCTGAAACCTGCCCACCATGGGTGACCCTGCTGGTATTTGAAATACCGGTGGTATATAGCTTTCAGAATCACAGCAACATGCAAGCCACCACAGCATATCAAACTGACAGATGCGTGGTGGGTGATCCCCCTATTAGTTGAGAAAACATATTTGCTCACTGATTACAGGCTTAAATGATTCTGATGACTTTGTGTTTTAAACTGAAACCCTAAGCCGTCTCTAGACACTGCTTTATATTTCAAGCTCATTGATAAATCAGTTCATCTAAAATTGAAACATTGTTTCATAGAAACAATGATAAAAATAATGATTGCTTTGTTAGGAATTTCCAAACTAGCCTATGAAGTTTAGCTCATTTATAAACCATATTTGTACTATGTTGAACTGTCATTTGGTGGATATCTATGTTAATGAGATATTATGTAATATAATAAAAGCAAATAAAAATAAAATCACTTTGAAATATAGTGAGGTCACTTTTGATTCATTGTTTTTTATTAATATCATATTTTCATTATACATCAATGTTGCTATCTAATAGGGTAGTTATTCATTTCTATAAGAAAATAAAATAAAACAAGACTGAATTGATAGTTATCGAGACATTTTTATTTATATAAGATGTTCAGATAGACCAATTAGGACACCAATTTAACATGCTCTACAGGAGGTGTGAGCTAGTTCTGTAGTAATGAAATTATAAATAACAGGAAGGGAGACCGATAACTAGATGGAGGACAAATTAAAGAACTGTTTCAAATGGTATCAAGAAATGGATTTGATGTACGATGCCTAAGATGTGATTACTAAAAATAGTATTAAGGATCTGAGTTTCAATAAAGATAATAATAGTAATTAACTGATATAAACATACAGCAGGAAATACAGACCTTGGGTAAACATAATGCATTCTGTTGGAAAGGTGTTCGTTCTCTAGTTTGCATAGTGCAATTAGGGAAGATACCCAGTTAGCAGTAGGAAATGTGAGGATGCTGCACCAGAGCCAAAATGGGGCTAGAGTCCAGGTTTGCAATTCATCTGAAAAGACTTGATAGCTGAAGCCATGAGAATGGATGAGGTTTCAAACAAGAGCATGTAATAAGAGATAGAGGATTGCATACCAAATCTTATTTAAGGGGCACATGGAAGAAGAAGACTATTGAAGATGGCATCTGTTCACTTAAAACACGGGGGAAAAACAGATCACATGTGAAACTTTTGATGTGGGGTGCAGGGCCATTGCAGAAAAGTTAATAAAATCATCCAGATAAATCCTTGTCTTTAAAAAAAAAAAAAAATTAGCAATCTGCTCTTTAAGCTTCTGATGTATAGGTGCAGCATATTAACTTTTATTCATACCTTGACTTGTAAATTGAAGAATAGTAAGAATTACTGAAATGTGTAGGCTACCTTTCTCAAAATTTTTCAATATCTCTTATTCCTCTAAATTTTATTATTTTCTTTTACAGGTTTTCTCAGTTCATCCTGATTACCATAATACTATTTTCTCAATATCATAACATAAGAATATTTCTTTGAAATACTTTCACATTTCCACAACATTCCTACGGTCATTGAAAGGGTTTGGAATCAAAAGAAAAGGAATCTGAACACCAGATTTGCTATAAAATATGTCAGTGATCTACCGTTTATAGTTATTTTTGTTATTATTCTTTCAGATTATGCCACCTTAGTTAATATTTTTTATTTGTAATTTTCTTATATAGAGATAAAATTTCACATCACAGGTTGATTATAATTTGAGGAAATAATTAATTTTAAATGTATTTCCATGCTGTGCATATATGCATCTAACATATGTTTGCTGAACAAATAAATGAATGAACATTTGCCATCATTTTCTGAAAGAATTAAATTTATACATTAAAAAGATCGAGACAAACATAAAAAACAGTATATTTGTTTCTGAATATAGAATAGAACATGCTTCATAATTCCAAAGGATTAAAAAAAAAAATCTCACTTTGGCTTGTTTCCCAAATCGATTCCCAGAGGTTTCAGAGCATTATAAAGAAATAGAAGGAAAAAAAAAAAATTGAAACATAGAGGACTAAAACTGGTGCATGCCTTAAAATTTTGTTTTTGTTTTTTTATATGTACTACTTCTATATAAAATTTACCTCTTGATTTTGATGGTCTGGAAATTTTTGTCAGCTAAAAATTAGGGATAAGAAATTAAGAGTAAACTGCAGTTTAAAATGTATACTCAACCCCCATTTTTGCAGCTACTTCTAAAATAAATACCATGTGAAAATAAATGCTTTTTTATTTAATATTCTCAAGTTTTTAACCTAAATTCCTATAATTTGATATACGTAAAATTTGTAAGCGAATGTTTTAACATTACATTTTTGATTTATCAAAAAAATCTACATGTATATTCTAAATGAATTCCAACCAAGATATTTTTAGCTTGTATTTCAAAATATTTTTATCCTCAAAGTTTTTTTTATTAATGCCATAATAATTAATCCACTACCAAATAAAGTGCTCTATTAGTTGTGAGACCATATAACTAAGTAGAATATGCACCTTGAACGCAGTAAAACTCTATCTTGTAGAAAAGACATATTTGCACAAAACCATTCTGAAACAAGTTATTTTCTGGAATATGATAGAAGAATTAAGGCACAAAAAGAATGGAATGGAAATGTGAGGGCGCTAAAATCAGATAAGAATTGCAGTGGGAATTAACCGTTTGGTGACTCAATTATTTTCTGATTTGAATTTTTGTTAATACAATGTATTTTCATTAATGGAAGCATGTTGAATCATAGAATGTGTCTGGATTTTTGGTAGATAGTATGGATTTTTTTTTTCTTGCCCCCTGGTATGAGCCTACTCTAAGTGTTTAGTAGTACATAGGAAGTACCACTGATTGTAACCTAGAGTTCTTGCAAGGGTCTATTGGTACATATGTGTAACAAATAAAAATTTTCACAATTTCTATTTTTGCTACCAAAAATACAGACACCTCATACAACACCCTGTAAAATTTCATACAATACCTTGTAAAAAACAGTAATTTGTGGCACACACCCATTTCTTCCATTTCAAACAGTCAGAAAGGCCCCTGCTTTATGGCAGTAAGAACTATCTGTGGAAAAGTAGCTTTCCAATGAACCCCAGAGGCTGCAAAAGTTCATGTCACAGGGCACTAAAGTGTTAAAAATTGACAATTAGGCAGCAGAGTTTGTTGGAAGACACCAACAGTATTATACCTTACAGCTTGTATTTCTGAAGAACACAGAATTAGTGTACTGGAAGATAATGTCCAAATAAATCAAGAATATAACCTGGAGGGAAATAAAAATTATACTAAATTAAGAGTCATAAAAGATGGAATGAGAAAGGGTAACATTTATTTAATTGGAATCCAAACACTAGGAGAGAGAAAATGGAACGTAAACAATCTTTGAAGAGAACGCAATTCATAACTTTTCAAAATGGGTGAAGGTCTCAATTTACATATGTAAAAATCTTAAAGTATTTTCAAGTAATATAGATTAACAACAAATACAAATCACAATGACCATATTCAACATAAAAAAAAAATATTAAAAGCAACTATAACCTTCCAAGAACAATAATAAAAGTTAACTGTTTTCTGTAGGAACAGTGGAAGCCAGAAGACAGTGAAATGATCTGTTCAAAGCATTCTGGTTTTATTTCTTCTAACACTAATTCGTTTGTCAGTTAGTTCATGGTTCTCAAGTGGAAGACAGACATCCTGTGTTGTGAGCCACTACAACTAATGCTTCTGGACAACACAATTATTTGTACCTCTGGGAACTATTTGTTATATTCAAAATACGTGTCATCCTCTTTGATTTTCTTTTAAGATGATATAAAATAAAAAAATGTATGCACAAATACAAATAAAACTACACGCACATATGCACACCTACACACAGTTGTAGAAACTGCCGTATATATACATATAAAAATGTCACTTTAAGGATTAAGGCTCCTCTGACCCAAGCCACGGTGTTTTCAATCACCTCATATGCATGTGAAAGCTGGACATTGAATAAAGAAAACCAAAGAAGAATTGATGCCTTTGAATTACAGTGTTGGCGAGGAATATTGAATATACCATAGACTTCCGAAAGAACAAACAAATCTATCTTGGAAGAAGTACAGCCAGAATGCTCCTTAGAAGCAAGGTTGATGAGACTTCTTCTCATGTACTTTGGACATGTTATCAGAAGACATCAGTCTCTGGAGAAGGATATCAAGCTTGGTAAAGTAGAGGGTCAGTGAAAAAGAGGAGGACCTTCAACCAGGTGGATTGACACAGTGGCTGCAACAATGGGTTCAAGCATAGCAACAATTATGAGTACAGCTCAGGACCGGGCAGTGTTTCCTTCTGGTGTACATAGGGTTGTTATGAGTCAGAACCAGCTCCACAGAACTTAACAACAGCAATAAGAATCTTAGTTCCAACATCCTGCAATATAGGTTTCTGCTTTTTTTTTTTTTCCTTTTTTACCACATAAAGTAAATTGATGTGTTGTAACTTGAATTGGAAGGCTTAAAATAACTGTGATTTTAAGAGACAAGGTATGACAGGTGACAAGAGTATAATCTACAGACTTGTTTCTCTCATCAGCTTTATGTATTCAATCATTTAAAAAATTATTAATTGAACCCTTCTAGAGCAAGGACTTTTGTAACTGCTGGATATGTGTACAAAGGTAATTAAAACAGCATTCATCGCTGAAAATATTATTGTTTGGATGAAGTGGAATTTCTTGTACAGATAAATCCTTTAAAAAGAATAAGCCCTAGTAATAAGAAATTGAAACAAGTATACCTTAATTAGTAGAAATTAAATTGGACATAAAGAAGAATATAAATCCATGTAAAATTATACCTTCTCTGAAATAAAATATTACAAATGGAATATTTGTTATAAGGCAATGTAGAGTAAATTAAGGTTCAATGAAAATTAATGGTCAATTTAACAGGGTTTTAGCTCCACTATGATGATTGGTCATTTAATATCTATAAACAAAAAATATATATAATTCTATTTTAATTTTGAAGAAAGAATTTTTTGTTTTTAATTCATAAAGCAAATTGTGAAGGAGGAAGGAAATGTATAATCAACTCTACTGGATATTGTATCATATAAAATATCCTAAAATGAAATACTTTTCTTCATAAGCAATTTTATTTGGGGTAAATCTAATTCTGACAAACACTTCATTGAATAAATCTTAAAATACATGAGTAAAGACACTGAAGGGCAACTGAACAGGTTAATTACAGCAAAACTAGAAGTAATACTAAACAATTAGTGTATTTGAAGAGGAGAACACAAAATGTTGATGTACTAGCAAATCTACTCTAAGAGTAAAGTGTGTAAATATAGAAATTCATATTCTTAAGCCTTCTTCCTCTCAATTTTTCTTGTCCATTTAGCTGAAGAACATGGCAGAAGTGTGATATAAATAGTAGACTCTGTAGTTAGAATGGCATTTGTCAATCTGTTGAAGTTGCTGGAGACCATGCTAACTAAAGACAGTTCAAAGACAGATCTAAATACTTAAATTACCTTTGGATTCGAATTTCAATTTTTCTTTAGAGAGATAAACAGATTGCCCTTTAGAGATATTGAACATCTAATATGAAAAATATATGCTTCTCAGGACAGACAAGTGAAGAATTATTTTTTCAGTACCATGATATTCTAAGTTTTCTGTGTCCTGGAAATTGCAATCTTAGTTCCCTCTCACTCCTTCCCACCCCCTCATGCCTATTAAGTCTGCATTTTAACAAGATGTCCAGGTGATTTATTTGCAAATTGCCATTTGAAGCATGTTGATCAACTATATATGAATTATATTTGGCAGAGGAAGAGGTTCTAAATATTCTTATAGTTAAATTTGCAGTGACAAAAAATATGTTGTAAGTTGGGAACTACCTTTATTTTCAGTGTACGATTCAGTGGCATTTATTACATACATAATGTGGTACAACCATCACTATTATTTATTCCTCTTTTTATAATTATTGAAGGCTGCAATAATCCATTTGTGACTTTTTAAAGTCATTTTTGCAAATACTCTGTTCCTTGTCATGTGTGGCCACAGAAGTCTCTGTTCTTTAGCTTGTGTTCATCCAGAGTTTTGACAGAGATTTCCTTGAAAATTTGCATCTAAAATGAAGAGGAGAGAAAAATCTCTCTCAGTATTTTCAGATGGATCTGTGCTGGATATCTGTTTTAAGAACTTAGCTGAATTTGCATTGAATCTAGAGATCAGCTTGAAATGAGAGTTTAGGGTATTCTCAGATATTTTCTGAGCATGACTTTTGCTCTGGGCATGTGTGTGATTTCCCACACAAATGAGTGCTTCTGAATGACAAAATTTCCGAAAGAAACTCCAGCTTTTTCTCCTTGACTTCAGGTGGTCTGGTATATATTTCCACCACAAATCAGTCAGTTTGTTTTACTGTGGTGGCTTGCATGTTGCTGTGATGCTGGAAGCTATGTCAACAGTATTTCAAATACCATCAGGATTATCCACAGTCGACAGATTTTAGCAGAGCTTCAAGGCTAGTTGTTCTTGTTAAGCGTCATTGAGTTGGTTCTGACTCATAGTGAACCTATGTGCAGCAGACTGAAAAACTGCCGCGTCTTGCTCCATCTTCATGATCGTTGTTATGCTTGAACCCTTGCTGTAGCCACTGTGTCAATCCATCTCTTTTTCACTGACCCTCTACTTTACTAAGCATGTTATCCTTCTCCAGGGACTGATCCCTCATGATAACATCTCCAAAGTATGTAAGAAGTCTCACCATCCTCCCTTCTAAGGAGCATTCTGACTGTACTTCTTCCAAGACAGATTTCTTCATTCTTTTGGTAGGCCATGGTATATTCAATATTCTTCACCAACACTATAATTCAAAGGCATCAATCCTTCTTTGGTCTTCCTTATTCATTGTCCAGCTTTCCCATGCATATGAGGTGATTGACAAAAACATGCCTTGGGTCAGGCCCACCTTAGCCTTCACTTTTTAACACTTTAAAGCCATCTTTTGCAGTAGATTTGCCCAACACAATGTGTCTTTTGATTTCTTGACTGCTGCTTCCATGGGTGTTGATTGTGGATCCAAGCAAAATGAAATCTTTAACAATTTCAATCTTTTCTCCTTTTATCATGATGTTGCTTGCTGGTCCATTTGTGAGGATTTTTGTTTTCTTTATGTTGAGGTTTAATCCATACTGAAGGTTGTAGTCTTTGATCTTCATCAGTGAGTGCTTCAAGTCCCCTTCACTTTCAGCAAGCAAGATTGTGTCATCTGCATAACGCATGTTGTTAATGAGTCTTCCTCTAATCCTGATGCCACGTTCTTCTTCATACAGTCCAGTTTTCAGATTATTTGCTCAGCATACAGATTGAATAGGTGTGGTGAAAGCATACAACCCTGACACACACCTTTCCTGACTTTAAACCATACAGTATCCCCTTGTTCTGTCTGAACAACTGCCTCTTGATCTATGTACAGTTTCATCCACACAGTCGAATGCCTGTCCATAGTCAATAAAACACAGGTAAATTTCTTGGTGGTATTCTCTGCTTTCAGCCAAGATACTCTGACACAGCAGTAATATCCCTTGTTCCATGTCCGCTTCTAAATCTGGCTTGAATATCTGGCATTTCCCTGTTGATACACCGCTACAACTGCCTGTTAATGATTTTCAGCTAAATTTTACTTTTGTGTGATATTAACGATATTATTCGATAACTTCTGCATTTGGTTGGCTCTCCTTTCCTTGAAACAGTTGTAAATATGGATCTCTTTCAGTCGGTTGGCCAGGTAGCTGTCTTTCAAATTTCTTAGCATAGACGAGTGAGCACTTCCAGTTCTGCATCCATTTGTTGAAACATCTCAATTGGTATTCTGTCAATTCCTGACATTCTAGACTTAGACTAGGAAATAAAAGGTCTGATGATGTTCTTCCTAAAATTAGCCAATGAAAACCCTATGGATCACAACAGAATATTGTCAAATTTTGTGCTGGAATGAGCCCCCTAGGTTGGAAGGCACTACACGATTTTTCAAACAATGAGGTCAAACATACCAATGATAACGGAGACAGCACAGGACAGGGCAATGTTTTGTTGTATTGTAGTTTGGGTGGCCAGGAGTTGGAGCTAACTTGATGGCAATTAATAAGAACAGCACTTTGTATCTCTCAAACCCAATATTTTACTCCCAGAAACTGCCTGTTGTTTGTTAGCTTTATAGTGTTTTCAAGCAATGTCCATTGCTTTTCTGGCCTGAGGGAATCCTGAGATTTATGAAACAGAGACTAGCATCTGGTGTCAGTTCTTCAGGTACTCCCAGACAGATTACAGCCAACATACATAATAATTTGTGAATAAGCACTGCCCTGCTTCCTCCAAAATTAGAGGCCAAGATCCCACATTGGAACATGGATTGGTATCTCCATGAATGCCAATGAGCTCAGGAGGACATGGGGCAAGGGTAAGTAAAAGTCCCACAAGGGTTTACTACCATTGTAAAGTTGCCTTTTTTATAACTCAGTGTGAGTTTGATTGTTGGAAATTATTGACTGTATTCCTGTATTCCTTCATCTGAAATAGCTTGTTCTTAAATTTTCTACTTTTTTTTTTTATGTTTCTGTGAAGATGGGAGCTTGGAGCTGCCCTTGCTGCCATTTTGATGATATCACGCCTCCATCTTAGCATTTTATCCTTAATATATTTATTCCAGTTTACTGATGATAAAATCAGATACTTATTGCATTTCTAATTATCAGATTCCTCCATGTGTCTGTCAGTTTCTCATACTGTGGGGGCTTGAGCGTTGCTGTGATGTTAGAAGCTATGCCACCAGTGTTCAGATACCAGCAGGGTCACCCATGGTGGACAGGTTTCAGCTGAGCTTCCAGACTAAGACAGACTAGGAAAGAAGAAAAGAATTAGCCAGTGAGAACCTTACGAATAGCAGTAGAACATTGTCTGATATAGTGCCAGAAGATGAGCCCCACAGGTTGGAAGGCACTCAAAATATGACTGGGGAAAAGCTGCCTCCTCAAAGTAGAATCTACCTTAATGATGTGGATGAAGTCAAGCTTTTGGGTATTTCATTTGCTGATGTGGAAGGACTCAAAATGAGAAGAAATAGCTGCAAACATCCATTAATAATCAGAACATGGAATGTACAAAGTATGAATCTAGGAAAATAGAAAGTAGACAAAAAATGAAATGGAATGCATAAACATTGATATCCTAGGCATTAGTGAGCTGATATGGGCTGGCACTGGTCATTTTGAATCAGACTATTATATGATCTACTAAGCCAGGAATGACAACTTGAAGAGGAATGGCATTGTATTCATCTTTGAAAAGAATATTTCAAGATATATTCTGAAGTACAATTATGTCAGTGATAGGATAATATCCTATAATAATTATAATAATAGCCTACAAGGGAGACCAGTTAATATGACTAATTTTTTCAAATTTACCCACCAACCAATAAGGCCAAATATAAAGAAATTGAAGATTTTTTACCAGCTTCTGCAGTCTAAAATTGATTGAACATACAATCAGGATGCATTGATAATTGCTGGTGATTGAAGTTCGAAAGTTGGAAACAAAGAAGAAGGATCCGTAGTCGGATAATATGGCCTTGGTGATAGAAACGATGCCAGAGATTTCATGATAGAATTTTGCAAGACCAAAGACCTCTTCATTGCAAATACCTTTTTTCACCAACATAAACGGTGACTATACACATGGACCTCACCAGATGGAATATATAGGAATCAAATCGACCACACCTGAGGAAAGAGATGATGGAAAAGTTCAGTATTATCAGTCAGAACAAGGCCAGGGGCTGACTGTGCAACAGACCATCAATTGCTGATATGTCAGTTCAAGTTGAAACTGAAGAAAATTAGAACAAGTCCACGGGAGTCAAAGTATGACCTTGAGTATATCCCACCTGAATTTAGAGACCATCTCAAGAATAGATTTGACACATTTAACACTAATGACCAAAGACTAGACGAGTTGTGGAATGACATCAAGGACATCATACATGAAGAAAGCAAGAGGTCATTAAAAAAACAGGAAAGAAAAATAGATGTCAGAAGAGACTCTGAAACTTGCTCTTGAACATTGAGAAGTGAAAGGAAAAGAAAGAAATGATGACGTAAAAGAGAGGCACGAGAAGACTAAGTAAAGGATTATAATGACATGTGCAAAGAACTGGAGATAGAAAACCAAAAAGGAAGGACATGCTCAGCATTTCTCAAGCTGAAAGAATTGAAGAAAAACTTCAATCCATGAGTTGCAACAGTGAAGGAATCTATGGGGAAAATATTATACGACGCAGGAAGCATCAAAAGAAGATGGAAGGAATACACAGAGTCATTATACCAAAAACAATTGATTGACGTTCAACCATTTCACAAGGTAACAATTGTTCAGGAACCTTGGTACTGAAGGAAGAAGTTCAAGCTGCACTTGAACAGGGAATTGACAGAATACCAGCTGAGATGTTTCAAGAACCGGATGCAGCACTGGAAGTACTCGCTCGTCTATGCCAAGAGATTTGGAAGACAGCTACCTGGCCAACCAACTGGAAGAGATCCACATTTATGCCTAATCACAAGAAAGGTGATCCAACCAAATGTGGAAATTATTGAACAATATCATTAATATCACACGAAGGTAACATTTTGCTGAAGGTCATTCAAAAGCAGATGTAGCAGTATATCAAAAGTAACTGCCAGAAATTCAAGCTGGATTCAGAAGAGGATGTGGACCCAGGGATATCATTGCTGCTGTTAGATGGATCATGGCTGAAAGCAGAGAATACTAGAAAGATGTTTACCTGTGCTTTATTGACTATGCAAAGGCATTCAACTGTGTGGATCATAACAAATTATGGGTAACATTGTGAAGAATGGGAATTCCAGAACACTTAATTGTGCTCATGAGGAACCTGAACATAGATCAAGAGGCAGTTTTTTAAACAGAATAGGGGAATACTGCATGGTTTAAAACCAGGAAAAGTGTGCGTCAGGGTAGTATCCTTTCACCATACTTACTCAATTTGTATGCTGAACAAATAATTCAAGAAGCTGGACTATAAGGAAGAATAGGACAGCAGGATTGGAAGAAGACTCATTAACAACTGCATTATGCAGATGACACAATTTTGCTTGCTGAAAGTGAAAAGGACTTGAAGCACTTACTGATGAAGATCAAAGACTATGGCCTTCGGTATGGATTACAGCTCAACGTAAAGGAAACAAAAATCCCCAGACTGGGCTACTAAGCAACATCATGATAAACAGAGAAAAGACTGAAGTTGCCAAGGATTTCATTTTACTTGGATCCACAATCAACACCCATGGAAGCAGCAGACGAGAAATGAAAAGATGCATTACATTGGGCAAATCTGCTGCAAAAAGACCTCTTTAAAGTGTTGAAAAGCAAAGATGTCACCTTGAAGACTAAGGTATGCCTGACCCAAGCCATGGTATTTTCAGTCGCATTGCATACATGGGAACATGGGAAAGGTGGGCAAAGAAAAAGACTGAAGAATAATTGACTCCTTTGAACTGTGGTGTTGGTGAAGAATATTGAATATACCATGAACTACCAAAAGAAAGAACATATCTGTCTGGGAAGAAATGCAACCAGAATGCTCCTTAGAAGCAATGATGGCGCGACTGTGTCTTACATACTTTGGACATGTTGTCAGGAGAGATCAGTCCCTGGAGAAGGACATCATGCTTGGTAAAGCAGAGGGTCAGGGAAAAAGAGAGGACCCTCAATGAGATGGATTGACACAGTGGCTGCAACATTATGGGCTCGAACTTAACAATGATTGTGAGCATGGCGCTGGACTGTGCAGTGTTTCGTTCTGTAGTACATAGGGCTGCTATGAGTCGGAACTGACTCCATGGCACCAAACAACAAGAACAATTATCAAATTAGCTTATATAATTTATCAGGAGTATGATACTTACGTGGAATCGTTTGAGATTCCCCTCAAAATTCTAAAATACATCAAATTTAGGAGATGTTGCAATATAAAATCATTTTATTAATATGTATATAGGCCTAAGATGATAACAAATTATGATTTTGTGGTACATTTTATATAAGATTCCTCTCAAAATGAAAAATGCAAGATAACAGGTAAGTGGTATTTTAGTCACTCCTGGAAAAAATGCCTGATCAAGACAAGGCATTAAATTAATTACATCTTTATAGGGAATATTAATATATCACCTTTCCTCTCTAGATTAAGGTATTGTGTATTTCCTATTACTTAAAAAAATGGAATATGCTAGAATTTATAATACAGGCTTCCTATTTTGTATCTGTATCTGTATAACTATTATCACAAAGAAATTGACATGTGTACAATCTAATAAGAAGTCATGAAGAAGATGAGATTGTTTTTAAATATCCAAAAATATTTTTACTCTTACTATTTTAAATTAACATTTTGAACCAAATTATGCATTGGAAAGACTATGCTCTCTTAAAACCAAGCAAATTTTTAAATAAATAATTAATCATATAATAATAAAATCATTAAGAGCTCAATATTAGAATATATGATTATTTTAGAATATGTTCTTTTGTTTGAAGGAGCAAGTTATGCTAAGATCCCACTTTGATATAAACAAATAAAACAGACATACACATACAGATAATAAAGTACAAAGAAAAGTTGGAGCAAAATCACTACCATTCTTTTTCTACTCTAATTTTGAAATTTTCTTTGATAACTACATTTATGACATTAATAATGGTAAATATTTTTAAAGTAATAAAACAATACCTGCATTAGAGTCTGATAAATTTTTTGAAGCTTAAAACAGTCTATATGAATATGGGAAACCACAACCAATAAATAAGTTTCAAAATATATACACATGATAATTTTATGATCTCTTAGATTTTCCCTTCTCTTGGGAGAAAATAACTTTGAAAATTTGAATGAAAAATGTATTATGCAAATTAATTGAAAGTATTCATAAGAGACATATTAAAAAACATTCTAAGTGAAATATTTCATCTTCCTATAGAAATAAATGTATTAAAGTTCATAGAAAACTTCCAGTAAGTGTTTTTATACAAAATTCTCCATTTTTCTCTGTATTGGCCTTTCCTGGAATAAGTTTGCATATTTAACTTAATTTGCATTATTATATAAAAAGTCAATCATATTACAATTTACTTATATTTACAAGAGCATATTTAATTTAGCACAAAAACATCTAGTTGTTTGTTAATGTTTTAAAAGTCAATGAAGTAATTGTATTTTCAAAGATTAATAGGACTTAATCTAACTTCCATCCACCAAAATGAGCTCTCCCCTTTTGGAATGTTTTAAAATCTCTCAGATTCACTATTTGAGGATTGTTTTATCTATTTATTTATCAAGCTATCTATTTCTAATATTGATGTAGAATGTGGTTTTCTAACATGTCAGTGAACATCTGCATGTTACTTTACTGAGAAGTAATGCTGTGCTTCACAAAATACCTTTGCTATTATGCTACTTGTGCTTTTAAATCACTTCTACAGACCCCTACTTTCTGGCACGTTTAATGCACTAATTAGAACTGAATGTTACTTTCATAAGTGATGATTGCATATATTTGTAATTTATGTTATTTCTTAAATAGATGCATTATTATTTGTTATTTAACATAACTGAAAACATTTGTATTTTTTAAAACACTAATAGTTTTATTAAGATTTATTTACCAACAATTATTCTACATAAATTATATTTTAGTGTAGAAAGTTTAACACGTCT
The DNA here is from genome assembly GCA_030035585.1 of Dugong dugon. NCBI lineage: Eukaryota > Metazoa > Chordata > Mammalia > Sirenia > Dugongidae > Dugong > Dugong dugon. Next base: position 32,355,953 of record CM057460.1, on the reverse strand, counting down.
CTAATTTACTTTATGAGATAAAAAAGGAGAATGGAACGAAACAGAGTTTTGAATACTGTAATTTAACTTAAGCAGCATTATCCTTGTTAGTATGGGAAAACGTTACCACACAAAAGTGATAACACAAAAACCGTGAAAAACATGTCAGAAAGTTAATTTTTAGATGACCTCCACATGTTTGCAAAGTGAAGGAACTCCCACAGATTTACTTATAACCAGGAGGCAGAAGTTTTACTAAAATTTATATAGGTATAATTTGATGTAGCCATTTTTCCATGACATAAGAATTCATCAATATACACTTTATGTGGTTTGTAAAGTGTTAGCAGTATGTATACTGATCAGTTGTAATACAAAATTATAAAAATGTTAAAGGATGATTCTTCTTTCAACTAAATAAGAACTGTCGATCAGTGTTTTTAATTTATTCACATTGTTAAATTTTATTGTGTTTTAGGTGAAAGTTTACAGTGAAAATTAGTTTCTCATTCAAAAACTTATACACAAATTGTTTTGTGACATTGGTTGCAAGCCCTGCAGTGTGTCAGCATTCTCTCCCTTTCCCTTTCCACCTCGGGTTCTTTGTGTCCATTTATCCGGTTTTGTTTCTATCTGGCTTCTCAGCTTTGCTTGTGATCAGGTGTTGCACATTTGTTCTCATATACTTGATTGAACGAAGAAGTTCTTACATGTGTTAATGTTTGTTTCATAGGCCTATATAATCTTTGGCTGAGAGGTGGACTTTGGGAGTGGCTTGTTTTGAGTTAGCAGAATGTCTGGGAGCCAAAGCTTTGGGGGTTCTTCCCATCTCGGTCAGACCAGTAAGTCTGGTCTTTTTTTGTGAATTTGAATTTTGCTCTACCCCGCCAGCGGGTAGGGGTGGAGTGACCCGAGGCATTGGCTGCCCGGTGGCTCTCTAGCTGCAGTGGCACAGTAGGGGAGGAGGTGACGTACAGGGGCTAAGTGGGAGGGAGAAAGAAAGAGAAAATAATAAAATACATAAATAAACTGGTGGTGCAGTGGGGGCTGGCGAGTGAGGGCAGGGCAGACCCCAGGGTTGGTTGGAAGGGAGGGGAGGTGACATAACAGGGCTAGGTGGGATGGTGAATGAAAAGAAAGAAGAGTAAGCCATGTGGCAGGACCCAGAGGTTGGGAACTGGTCAGGCCCAGGCAAGCAACAAGCAGGTGGATCTCTAGTCCAACAGCACTGCGTGGCCTTTGGGAAGGGGTGGAGGCGGCGTATGGTGAGGGGTGGAAGAGCATGTTTCTCTGTTTACTGGGTGCTCTGTCTCCTGTTGGGAGTTCCCTGAAGTTGCTTTCCCATATTCCCTGAGTCGTTCCTGGCTGTGTTCCAAGATGGCGACACTGTGCAGTGTAGGTTGTCAGGGTGCCTCCAGTCTGTATCTCTCCTCGTTCTCCATTTTCCATCAGTTTCTTCTTCCAATGAATGTTTGTTCTTGTTCTTTATTGATTCTTAGGGTTCTAATAGTGACATTTGTTTTTGTTATCTGTTTTACTTAGTATTTCAGGTCTTTGCTGAAGAGGGATGGCATGGTGCATCTGTCTATGGTGCCATGTTGGTTAATCAGTGTTTTTAAATAGTGTATCATAAATTGTATGATATTATTCAAGAATATAAAATTATATTTAAAATAGAATATTTATGCCTATTATAATATCTGAGCTTATACAAGTGATTATACATAACATCCTCAACTATTACTCAAAAAATGGTAATTTTGTGATTCTTAATTCTTTTGATTTCATTTATTGCAGGAAGGAATTTTCTCAGTCAACAACTAGTGTTAAAATGGTATAAATAGACTTTATTACAAGCAGATGTTTATTTTATAACATAAATATTTAAAGTAGTGGATTGCAGGCAGTTCTTTAATGGAAGTGTTAACTTTATTGAGGAAAATTTAATTGCAGAATAGTTATTGCTGTGAATAAGCTTTGCATATACGTCTGTCTACCTGTCTTTTTATTGCATCATTAGTTTTAATTGCTTTAATTATATCATGTTAAACAATTTGCATGTTGTCATTGTGTGTCAGCGTATTTTTTAGCAAGCAAGTACTTTGAATCACAGACATCTATAATATTCGGTCTATGCATAATTTTGAAATAGATTTACATATTTTTTTATGGAGCTGTATTAGGACCAATGGGATAGTTTCCTGAAATAGAAGAACTAATTTCTGTGAGGGTCTTAAGGAGACAGCTGTCATATAATGCATCCCAAGTAGTTTACAAAGTACATAAACAATATACTGTAATGATCACTCGGATTTGCATATCAAATGAAGGAGAAGAAATCATCTTGGATAACTTTTAAATGGAAAGAAATTTTGAAGAATTAAAGAAAGAAGGTTTTTTGTCCCATACTACTGTGATTTTTCTGTCTGAAGTTTGATGGCGTATTTGCAGTATAAGTATCTTCCTAAACATTGTTGAAGTCAATGCAATGTTTTTCAGTGTACTTATGGCAAACGTAAGACCACCTTGTGATGCTAGATAAGAGAATGACAGTAATCTTTTAGTGAAAATTACTCTTCAGTAAAATAAATAAATAAAAGGAAAATAAAGTTTGTCTTTAAGTAATAGCCTATGAATTTGCTTCATTTAAACTTTTTGGATATACTATGAAATCTCAGGGAAAAAAATCTATTAAAATTGTTGTTGTTGTTGTTGTTGTTGTTAGATGCCATCGAGTCAATTCCGACTCATAGCAACCCCATGTACAACAGAACAAAACATTGCCCCGTCCTGCTTCATCCTCATGATTGTTGCTTTCCTTGAGCCCATTGTGGTAGCCACTGCATCAATCCATCTCATTGAGGGTCTTCCTCTTTTTCGCTGGCCCTCTACCAAGCATGATGTCCTTCTCCAGGGATTGATCCTTCCTGATAACATGTCCAAAATATGTAAGATGTAGTTTTGCCATCCTTACTTCTAAGGAGCATTCTGGTTGTACTTCTTCCTAGACGGATTTGTTCGTTCTTTTGGCAGTCCAATTATATATACATATATAATGTTTCATTAATATATATTTAATAGAAATATGACTTTATTTTATATATTTATCTATATACAGATATTAAACACTGGTTATGATGTGTAATAACAAATGTTTCATGGGAGAATAAATTCATCATTGGAATAAGTAACAAGAGGTTTCTTTTTTCTTTTTCCATAACTTATCTGAACACAGAAAGTTAAGATATGAATTGAAAGAAGAGTTAAGATCTCTTTTATCATGTTGTTGTCTGTCGTCAAGTCAATTCCAACTCATAGTGATCCTATGTGACAGAGTAGAAGTGACTCATAGGGTTTCCTAGGCTATAATCTTTACGGGAGCAGATTTCCAGGTCTCTTCTCCCATGGAGTGGCTGGGTGGGTTGGAACTGCTGACCTGTTGGTTAGCAGCCAAGCAGATAATGACTGGACCACCAGGTCTCCTTCTTTTCCCATGGGGGATTATTTTTTTAAAAGCATGGTGTTCATTAGACTCATCTGGGAAGCTTTAAATGTGTGTAAAGCTTATAAAATATATATTTTAAAACCATATAAAATTAAAAAAAAATCATCAGTGATTTTGACGTTCATCTTTGGATAAGAAAGTTTCCAGTAGTGCACCCTCTTCATGACTATTTACTACAAATAGAAACAAAGCAATATGACTCTCATGAAATGAAACAGTGACATCCTGAAGAGAAATTTTTGCAGTAAGTAGTAGGGAGAATTTTGGGATCACTACTACTAATGAAGGATAAACTACTGACTGCTTCAAGTTACCCAGGAACAAACATAATACATTGATGTGACTGCACACTAAGAGCAGAAGCAGTATTGCTGCATTCAGGTGGGCAGTTTGCACACTCTGCAGATAATCTTGGCATAGGGCACATGGTAGGGCTGAAGTGTATCCTGGACACTTTTTACCAAATGATGACAACTAGATTGAAGTTGTCTAAATCCAAAGAAAGTGGTGATTGATTCCTAACTTATTTACCCACGTGAAACACATTTTTAATGTGTCCAAAGATGTCACATGTGCTACAGGGACACTGCATAGAACCATTCTTATCCCAGTTTCTCAACATGCTCAATTATTGCCTTAGAGTTAACTATGAGTACTAGTTCTCTAACTTAAAATATGAGAGAATGATTCTAACAGAAACTAAGCATGTAGTAAGAGGAATCAAGAAGAGTCTGTCTATTTTGTATGGATTGACGTCTCTAACTATACAGGTAAGAAAACCAATAAAACCAAAACATGGAATTGTTTTTAAATAATTTTAAGATTTTTTTCTTTCTAAAATAACTATTGATAATAGTATGTATTGACTATTGAAGAAACTTAAAAATATATATGTAATATAATAATATGTAATATATATATTATAATATATAATATAAGATATATTTTTAAGTTTATTCAATAGTCAATACTTATTATCAATAGTTATTTAAAATATACAGTCATTTAAAACATACATATATATTAAATTTGACTCCATAAAATAGTAAAATTTGGAATGAAAATGGCAAAACTAATACTGAGGAAAAAATGGGAATAAAAATGAAGCTGAGTAAGTTGTGAAAAGATGGTACAAAATATAAATGTAAGTAATTAAAAACAATAGAGAAATGGATCATTGAGAGAAAATTGTTTCAATATGGAACTCAGGAAACTGAGATGACGTATATGCAAATTGTGTAGTGTCTAAAAATAGGAGACCAGACAAAAATAAAAGCTAATAAGTAAACAGAAATATATTTAGAGGAAAACTGTCTAAAAGAGAGCTTGAAGACAACGTTGATCTGCTGTCTGAATTCTCATCAAATTTGTGGAAAATGTACAAGTATAATATATGTATATATGCTGTTAAAATTTCCTTAAAATTAAAAATAGAAGGAGTCCTTTGAAAATATAAGGAATCAGGGGATACATCTTGAGTTTCCAGTCCCTCTACTCTTCAAGCCATAGCTAAACACTGGTACATTCCCAGGAGAGATTCAAAGAGGAGATGTGGCTTGAAAATCATAGTCACTTTTTACAGCTTTTTATAAACTAGATTTAAGTTTCTAATCTGGTAAAATATAATTTTCTTCACTACTACAAGTGTAAGCTCTGGATTAAAATCAATTTGGGTAGTCTCCTCAGTCCCCTTCATTTTTCTTAAGTGAAGGTTGTAAAACTCAGAAAACTAAAAGAGCTGTTGAAAATATTACACAGTGAAAAGAGCTCATGGTTTTCAGTGAATAAAAAATGTATTGCTTACTAAAAAGCAGAAGTTTGGACAGAGCTTCCCTAGGCAATCTGTTCACCAATGTGTGCTGGAACCTGAAAGACTCATGGATCAAATAAGCATTTATGGATTTACTGCCCTCACTCTCCTCCTTGTTTTTCTCATTGATTATAAATCTCTTTTCAATTTCTACCCTAAGTCATATAGATTTTATGGACAATTATTTTCCTTCCTACACAATACCATAATCAAGCAGATGACCTATGTTCTCATAAGCTATTTCCTCTCTTTATCTTAACAAAAATCATATGTAAGCTATACTAGCCTCATTAAAGCATTAATATCTCTATGAAAATAAATTTAAAAAATTACATAAGATATAATAAAGATTGAATAATGTTAGGGAAATTCCATCATTTTGGGACCAAAAGACTCTTATTGTAAAGACATGAATATCCTCCAAATAAATTTATAGAAGTAGCACAATTACCATATCTAAATTGTCACTAGGTGACATTATTTAAAAAGTTTATGTGAATAAACAGCAAAGTAACTACAGAGAAGGTACGATGGAAGTTAATGATGAGAGGAAGAAAGGGAGGAAGGAAGAAAGCAAAAAAGAAAGAAAGGAATAGAGGGAGAAAGGAAAGGAGGGAACATAGGATAAAGAAGTCACACTATCACATATTAAATTACTGGAATATTTATTTTAGGAGCCCTGGGGGGGCAGTGGTTAAAGTGCTCAGCTGCTAACTGGAAGGCCTACAGTTCAAACCCACCAGCCACTCAGTGGGAGAAAAAAACTGGCAATCTGCTCTCATAATGGTTAAAAAAAAAAAAAAAAAAAGTTCCACTGCTTTCAAGTCAATTCTGAATCACAGTAACCATATAGGGCTGAGTAGAACAGTCCCATAGGACTTCCAAGGTTGTAATCTTTACTGAAGCAGATTGCCACATCTTTCTCCCACAGAGTGGCTGGTGGGTTTGTACTGATGACCTTTAGGTTAGCAGCTGAGCCTATAATCATTGCACCATCAGGGATCCTTCCCATAAAGATTACAGCCTTTTTAACCCTATATGGCAGCTCTACTCTTTCCTATAGGGTGCCATGAGTTGGACTAACAATTCAAGAATATATATGAGGTTAATAATATCACTGAACATTTAAAACCAGATTTTTGTTGCAACGAATCAATGTTACCCAAATATATTAGTGGATAACAAGATAAAAAAATTAAAACTATACTAAAAGGAGTATAAAGCCTATATTTTACCTGGAAAGCAATTGGAAATATGGAACATAAATACAAACTATTTTACAATCTTTTGACACAACAATTTCACTAATAGAATTTGGTCTATAACATAGAAAACAATCCAAGTTGAGAAAAAAGTATACATTTTTACAAAATATGGTATTAAATATTAAAAAAACCCCACAAGTCCACAAGTTTCTAATAAATAGGAAAGGATTAATAAAATTTTGATTCAATTTAGATTAATTAACAAACATGTTTTTAACACTGATAGAACGGATTCATTTTCAAAATTTATTGTCAAGTGACACAAATAGACATCAAGTATATATATATTATGTTAAAAAGCAAAGATATTACTTTCAGGTCTAAGGTGCATCAGACCCAAGTCATAGTGTTTTCAATCACCTCATATGCATGCGAAAGCTGGACAATGAATAAAGAAGACTGAAGAAGAATTGATGCCTTTGAGTTATGGCGTTGGCAAAGAGTATTGAATATACCATGGACTGCCAAAAAAACAAACAAATCTGTCTTGGAGGAAGTGCAGCCAGAATGCTCCTTAGAAGCAAGTATGGTGAGACTTTGTCTCACATACTTCAGACATGTTATCAGGAGGGACCAGTACTTGGAGAAAGACATCATGCTTGGTAAAGTAGACGGTCAGCGAAAAAGAGGAAGACTGTCAACAAGATGGATTGACACAGTGGCTGCAACAATGGGCTCAGGCATAAAAACGATCATGAGGATGGCACAGGACAGGGCAGTGTCTCCTTCTCTTGCACATAGGGTTGCTATGAGTCTGAACCGACTCGATGGCACCTAACAACAACAATATATATATATGTATATATATATATATATATATGTGTGTGTATATATATATATATATAGACTGAAAGCAGAGAATATCAGAAAGATGTTTACCTGTGTTTTATTGACTATGCAAAGGCATTTTATTGCGTGGATCATAACGAATTACGGATAACATAGCGAAGAATGAGAAATCCAAAATACTTAATTGTGCTCAAGTGGAAGCTGTACATAAACAGAGATGCAGTTGTTCAAAAAGAGCAATGGCATACTGCATGCTTTAAAATCAGGAAAGGTGTGTGACAGGGTTGTATCCTTTCACCATACTTATTTAATCTATATGCTGAGCAAATAATCCAAGAAACTGGACTATAGGAAGAGGAACGAGGCATCAGGATTGGAGGAAGACTCATTAACAATCTTCATTATGCAGATGATACAACCTTGCTTGCTGTAAAAGAACCTGAAGCACTTACTTAGTAGTGAAGATCAAAGACTACAACCTTCAGTACGGCATGCACCTTAACATAAAGAAAACAAAAGTTCTCACAACTGGGCCAGTAAGCAACATCACGATAAATGAAGGAAAGATTCACATTGTCATGGATTTTATTTTACTTTGTTCCACAATTAAACACTCATGGAAACAGCAGTCAAGAAATCAAACGATGTATCGCATCGGGCAAATTGGCTGTAAAAGACCTCCTTAAAGCATTAAAAAGCAAAGCTGTCACTTTGAGGACTAAGGTGCACCTGACCTCATGTGCATGTGAAAGCTGGACAATGAATAAGGAAGACCAAAGAAGAATTGATGCCTTTGAATTGTGGCATTGGAGAAGAATATTATATTTACCATGGGCTGCCAGAAGAATGAACAAATCTGTCTTGAAAATACAGCCAGAATGCTCTTTAAAAGCAAGGATGGCAAGACTTCATCATATGTACTTTGGACATATTACTAGGAGAGACCAGTCCCTGGGGAAGAACATTATGGTTGGTAAAGTAGAAGGTCAGCTAAAAGAGGAAGTCCCTCAATGAGATGGATTGAAACAGTGGCTGCAACTGTGGACTCCAACGCAGCAACAATTTAGAGGATATCTCGGGACCAGGCAGTGTTTCTTTCTATTGTACATAGGGTTGCAATGAGTAGGAACCGACTCAAAGGCATCTAACAACAACAACAGATATATATATATATATATATATATATATATATATATATATATATATATATATATATATATATATATATATATATATCATATGGTTACCTATAAATTGTAAACTGAGGATTCAGCTCATGAGTGTCTAATATTAAAATATTTTCTAAACGACCACATTTAGAGTTATAATCAGAAGAAATATATTCATGCATTTTAACAATTTTAAGAGTGGTAGATTCTATTTTAAATACCATGAAATTTTATCTAATGAGCAAAAAATATCCTGATGGACTGGTTTTAAACTTTTTAAAATAATAAAAACAAAAGAAAACTGACTGTTAGAGAAATTAAGGAAATCATCTGAGCTCATTGTAGCCAGAAAGTGTCAGATTTGGGAAACGCAGCAAGTTCTGTCGTCTTTCTTTTTCAAATCATTATTGTCGCTAGATAACATACAGTCTGTTATTATCACTTAAGGGACAAATGAGTCCACATAGGGAGCACCATACAGAGAAGGTAAAATATGTTGACTCTGTAGAGACATAACCTGAGAGAAAGAAGTGGATCATAAAATTGAATGTTTATTCATTTGTCATCATCTTGTTTCTGCCAGCTAGGTTTGGATTCAACAATAAAAATCTGTGGTTGTTCTGGATATTCATAATATGGCATGTTCACTTTGAATTGATATGGTAAGGATATATTTATGATTTGTGCACTTCTTATGTATCATAGTCCAATATTAGTTAATTAAATATAAATACCACCAGTCCATGTATTTGTTATTTTCACCTAAAAAAGGCCAATAAATTTTTAAATTTAGGAAAGAGATTCTATCCTCTTTAGTTATTGAGACAATATTTTTGACATTTACTTATAGCAATATCTGTCATATTTTGAGTATTATTCAAAATATTTGTGTATGTCCTTTCCATATTGCATTTTGTTTTGTTTTTTAAGGCACTGTTGTAGTATAGAAATGAGAGGTAGCATAAATGAATGTAAACATATTAAATATTGTTTAAACATATGACTAGAATAATTATGTCTACTCACAGTAGTCAACTCTCATGTAATCTATCAAGAAAAAAACAAAATCAGTTTAGAATACTAGCATTCTTGAATCACATTCAAACACTGAACTATGGTTTCGTCAAATATTTCTATCTGACACAACTACACAACACATGTCAAAATTAATGCTAACTTTATTAATTTGTCAGAAATTAATCAATAGAAAATTCGGGAGAAATTAACATCTATGAAATCAAAGCCAATATTGTCATTGATAAGAGCGCCTTAACAATTTAGAAAATAGATGACATATGGATATAGTCATTAATTTCATAAGTCAATATAAACTTTTATCAGCTTCTCTGAAACAAACATCTAGGTACTGTAGAAGTAATATAGTCATTATTCATTTATTAATGGGAAATTATAGTACAAATATGTGACCACCTCATAAGAATTTCAAACAAACAATAATATTTTCTATTTTTAATATAAAATATTTGAGCATTTTACTTCATTTAGTTAATAAAAAATATTTCCTCACCTCTTACATCAATGAAATTAAAATACGGAAGAAGAATAAAAATTATTTCTGGGAACTAATACAAACACTAGATGGGACAGTATTAATTGCATCTCCAAAACTAAAGTCAATCCTCACATCCGGTACAAAATGGTTTACGTTAGAAGAAAATTTGAGGATATGCAATTCAGAAATAGAAAAAAAAATTAGAACATCAAGAATATCCTGCTCTTAAAAAATACAAATTATACATTCAAAGTTCTTAAAGTAAAACATAAAAATAAACTTATATTTTGTTAATATATTCTATATTTTTGGGAAGAAGCACTACAGAGTCTCTCAATGTTATATTAAACATTTAGGGTTTTCATTAAAATAGCACATGTTCAATAAATTATAAATTAGTGTTCATAAATGATGGAATTGACATTTCTAATCACATTTTATATAATTTTCACTGATCTATATAAAACAATTCTCAGGAGTATAGATGTAAATGTTGATATAGTTATAGATGCAGGTGTAAGTATACATATAGATCGATACCAGAAATTATGATTTGGATGTTATGTGTATTTCATAGGCATTATTAAAAGGAATATTATCTTCATTTAATTTAGATTAAATTATCTGTTGCCGTTGAGTAGATTCTAAAACATAGATATCCTATAGGACAGAGGAAAACTGCTCCATAGCGTTTACAAGGCTGAAATCTTTATGGAAGCAGACTGCCACATCATTTTCCCAAGGAGAGGCTGGTGAGTTTGTACTCCCAACCTCTTGTTTAGCAGCCAGGCGTTCAACCACTACGCCACCAGGGCTCCACTAGATTAGCTAAAATAGGCAAATACTTAAAAAAAAAAAAAACCAAGAAACTATAATCCAATTAAATTTCGATAACCTCTTACACAAATTTCCCCCACCTGCCTGTCTTACTGTGGAGGCTTGTGTGTTGCTGCAGTGCTGGAAGCTATGCCACCGATACTCAAATACCAGCAGGGTCACCCATGGCAGACAAGTTTCAGCTGAGCTTCCAGACTAAGACAGACAAGGAAGAAGGGCACAGTGGTCTGCTTCTGAAAAGAATTAGTGAAAACCTTATGAATAGCAGCTGAACATTGTCTGATTGAAGATGAGCCCTTCAGATTGGAAGGCATTCAAAAGACAACTGGGGAAGAGATGCCTCCTCAAAGTAGAGTCGACCTTAATGACATGGATGGAGTCAATCTTTCCAGACCTTCATTTGCTGATGTGGCATGACTCAAAATGAGAAGAAACAGCTGCAAACATCCATAAAAAACTGGAAAACAGAATGTACAAAGTATGAATCTAGGAAAATTGGAAATTGTCAAACATGAAATGGAACACATGAACGTCAGTATTCTAGGCATTAGTGAGCTGAAATGGACTGGTATTGAACATTTTGAATCAGACAATCATATGCTCTACTATACCAGGAATGACAAATTGAAGAGGAATGATGTTGCATTCATCATCAAAAAGAACATTTCAGGATCTATCCTAAAGTACAGTGCTGTCAGTGATAGGATAATATCCATATGGCTACAAGGAAGACTAGTTAATATGACTATTATTCAAATTTACTCACCAAATACTAAGGCCAAAGATGAAGAAATTGAAGATTTTTACCAACTTCTGCAGTCTGAAGCTGATCAAACATGCAATCAGGATGCATGGATATTTACTACTGATTGGAATTCGAAAGCTGGAGACAAAGAAAAAGGATTGGTAGTTGGAAAATACGGCCTTGGTAATAGAAATGATGCCAGAGATTCCATGATAGAATTTTGCAAGACCAATGACTTCTTCATTGCAATAACCTTTTTTCACCAACATAAACGACGATTATACACGTGGACCTCGCCAGACGGAATACACAGGAATCAAATCAACTACATCTGTGGAAAGAGACAATGGGAAAGCTCAATATCATCAAGTCAGAACAAGGCCAGGGACTGACTGTGGAACAGGCCATCAATTGCTTATATGCAAGTTCAAGTTGAAAAGGAAGAAAATTAGAACAAGTCCACGAGAGCCAAAGTACGACCCTGAGAATATCCAATCTGAATTTAGAGACCTTCTCAAGAATAGAGTTGAACACTAATGACAGAAGACCAGACGAGTTGTAGAATGAAGTCAAGGACATCATACATGAATATAGCAAAAGGTCATTAAAAAGACAGGAAACAAAGAAAAGACCAAAATAGATGTCAGCAGAGTCTCTGAAATTTGCTCTTGAACATCCAGTAGCTAAAGGAAGGGAAGAAATGGTGAAGTAAAAAGCTGAATAAAAGATTTCATAGGTTAGCTCGAGAAGGCAAAGGAAAGTACTATAATGACACGTGCAAAGACCTGGAGGTAGAAGACCAAAAGGGAAGAACATGCTAGGCATTTCTCAAGCTGAAAGAACAGAAGAAAAAATTCAAGCCTTGAGTTGCAATATTGAAAGTTACCATGGGGGAAAATATTAAACCACTCAGAAAGCATTAAAAGAAGATGGAAGGAATACACAGAGTCATTATACAAAAAAATTGGTCAAATTTCAATCATTTCAGGAGGTAGCATATGATCAAGAAATGATGGTACTGAAGGATGAAGCCCAAGCTGCACTAAATGCATTGGCAAAAACCAACTTTCCAGAAATGACGGAATACCAACTGAGATGTTTCAACAAAAGGATGCAGCACTGGAATGCTCACTTGTCTATGCCATGAAATATAGAAGACAGCTACCTGGAGAACTGACTGGAATAAATCTGTATTTATGCCTATTCCCAAGAAAGGTGATCCAACCAAATGTGGAAATTATTGAACAACATCATCAATATTACACAGAAATAAAATTTTGCTGAAGATCATTCAAAAGTGGCTGCAGCAGTATGTTGACAGGGAACTGCCAGAAATTCAAGCTGGACTCAGAAGAGGACATGGAACCAGGGATATCATTACTGATGTCAGATGGATCCTGGCTGAAAGCAGAGAATACCAGAAAGAAGTTTACCTGTATTTTATTGACTATGCAAAGGCATTTGACTGTGTGGATCATAACAAATTATGGAGAATATTGTGAAGAATGGGAATTCCAGAACACTTAATTGTGCTCATTAGGAATCTGTACATAGATCACAAGGCAGTTGTTGGAACAGAACAAGGGGCTACAGTGTGGTTTAAAGTCAAGAAACGTGTGTTCATCAGTGTTGTATCATTTCACCATACCTATTGAATCTGTGTGCTGAACAAATAATCCAAAATCTGGACTATATGAAGAGTAATGGGGCATCAAGATTGGAGAAAGACTCATTAACAACCTGTGATATGCACATGACACAAATTGCTTGCTGAAAGTGAAGAAGACTTGAAGGACTTACTGAAGAAGATCAAAGACCACAGCCTTTAGTATGGATGACACCTCAACATAAAGTAAACAAAAATCCTCACAACTGTACCAATAAGCAACATCATGATAGATGGAGAAAATACTGAAGTTGTCAAGGATTTCATTTTTCTTGGATCCACAATCAACACGTAGAAGCAGTAGTCAATAAATCAATAGATGCGTTGCACTGGACAAATTTGCTGAAAAAGACCTCTTTAAAGTGTTGAAAAGCAAAGACATCACCTTGAAGACTAAGGTACGCCTGACCCAAGCCATGATGTTTTCAATTGCCTCATATGCACATGAAAGCTAGGCAATAAATAAGGAAGACAGAAGAAGAATTGACGTCTTTGAATTGTGGTGTTGGAGAAGAATATTGAACATGCCATGGACTGCCAAAAGCACAAACAAAGCTGTCTTGGAAGAAGTACAACCAGAATGCCCCTTAGAAGTGAGGATGGCGAAACTACGTCTCATATACTTTGGACATGTTATCAGGAGGGATCAGTCCTTGGAGAAGGACATCATTCTTGGTAGACGGCCAGAGAAAAAGAGGAAGACCCTCAACAAGATGGATTGACACAGTGGCTGCAACAATGGGGTCAAGCATAACAAAGATTGTGAGGATGGCTCAGGACCAGACAGTGTTTCCTTCTATTGTACATAGGGTAGCTACGAGTCGGAACTGACTCGATGGCACCTAACAAGAAGAACAAGTAACAGAAATTGCATAGAACAAGTAAATAAGCATTCTAGCAATTGTCAAGTATTCTATATCTTTTAAGAACACGTTTACATAAAGAAAAGGAATGTTGTAAAATTTTCCTTTAAGTTGTTGTTGTGTTGTTAGGTGCCGTTAAGTCCATTGCGACTCATAGTGGCCCTATGTACAAGAGAATTAAACACTGCCTGGTCTTGCACCATCCTCACAATTGTTGTTATACTTGAGCCCATTGTTGCAGCCTCTGTGTTAATCCATGTGGTAGAGGGTCTTACTCTTTTTTGCTGATCCTCCGCTTATCTAACATGATGTCCTTCTCCAGGGACTGATCCCTCCTGATAACATGTCCAAAATATATGAGACGAAATCTTGCCTTCCTTCTAAGGAGCATTGTGGCTATACTTCTTTCAAGACCAATTTGTTCAGTGTTTTGACAGTCAATGGTATATTCAATATTCTTTACCAACACCGCAACTCAAAGACATCCATTCTTTTTCGATCTTCTTCATTCATTGTCCAAGTTCACATGCATATGAGGCGATTGAAAACATCACGGCTTGGGTCAGGTGCAGCTTAGTCTTTAAAGTGATATCTTTGCTTTTCAACACTTTAAAAAGGTCTTTTGCAGCAGAATTGCTCAATGCAATGTATCATTTGATTACTTGACTGCTATTACCATGGGTGTTGATTGCAGATCCAAGTAAAATGAAATTCTTGACAACTTCATTCTTTTCTCTGTTTATCATGAGGTTGCTTATTGGTTCAGTTGTGAGGATTTTTGTTTTCTTTTTGTTGAGGTGTAATCCATACTGAAGGCTCTAGTCTTTGATCTTCATTAGTAAGTGTTTCAAGTTCTCTTCACTTTCAGAAAGCAAGGTTCTGTCATCTGCATAATGCAGTTGTTAATGAGTCTTCCTCCAAACCTGATGCCCAGTTCTTACTCATATAATCCAGGTTCTCGGGTGTTTGCTCAGCATACAGACTGAATAAATATGGTAAAGGATACCAGGCTGACGCACACCTTTTCTGACTTTAAACCACACAGTATCGCCTCGTTCTGTTCCAATGACTGCCTCTTGATCTATGTACAGGTTCCTCATGAGCACAACTAAGTGTTCTTTAATTCCCATTCTTCACGAAGTTATCCATAATGTGTTATGATCCACACAGTCGAATGCCTTTGCATTGTCAATAAACGGTAGGTAAACTTTTTTCTGGTATTCTCTGCTTTCATCCAGGATCCACCTGATATCAGCAATTATATCCCTTGTTCCAGGTCCTCTTGTGAATCTGGCTTGAATTTCTGGCAGTTCCCTGTTGATGTACTACTGCAACAATTTTTGAATGATCTTCAGCAAAATTTTACTTCCATGTGATAGTAAGGATATTGTTTGATAATTTCCACATTCGGTTGGATAACATTTGTTTGGAATAGGCAAAAATATGAATCTCTTTCAGTCAGTTGGCCAGGCAGTTGTCTTCCAAATTTTCTTGGCATAGAAGTGTTAGCACTTCCAGTGCTGCATCGGTTTGTTTAAACACCTCAGTTGATATTCCATCAATTCCTTGAGCCTTTTTTTTTTTTTTTGCCAATGCATTCAGTGCATCTTGGACTTCTTCCTTTAGTACCACGGGTTCTTGATCATATGCTGCCTCCTGAAAGGGTTGAATGTAGACCAATTATTTTTGGTACAGTGACTCTGTGCATTCCTTCTGTTTTCTTTTGATGCTTCCTGCAATATTAAGTATTTTGCCCATTTATTTGTGTATCAATATAATATGATTTCAAGAAACAGATTACTAACAGGTGATATATATATATATATATTTAAACCAACCAAACCAAACTAATTGCAGTTGAGTTGATTATGACTTATAGCAACCCTGCAGAACAGAGTAGAACTGCCCCATAGGGTTTACAAAGAGCGGCTGGTGCATTCAAACTTTTGATTTGCAGTCTAGCTCTTAACCATTGACCACCAGGGCCGCTATATACATGTATATATCTGTATATATAGTAGTGAAATTACGAGGCAAGAATAGTATCTAATATCCACATAAATAAAAAGTATTTATTTTCTAACAAATGATGATTTATGGTTCCTTATACGTAATCTATTTTATCAAACTTATTTATCCACCACTAAAGATACTTCAGTTTCTTCTGGACACTATTATCTTTTGGAAAATGGTAAGATAGATACAAAACAATCTCAAAATTACTACTAAGATAGACTCACTTCAAAAATATTTTCACTTTATTGATACACTATAAAAAAATGCAGAAAAAAGAGAGCCAAATTAAAAGCTAATGGTGTAGCATTTTTTCTAAAAAATCAGAATCTCTATAAATAATGAAGTACACATAGCTACTCTTTACAATAAAATTTTAAAGTAAAACTAAAAATATATTTTGTCATTATTTTGATATAACTGGTTTGGTATCATGCAACTATTGCCTCAAAATCTAAGATATTGATGCTTTAAAAAAAGTTCTGTATCTTTTAGATATTCAGTGTATAAAAATGAAAAGAGATCTTTATTAAAATACTCTTCAACAAGGCCATAGAATTCCTAGGGAACTCATTTGGTTGCTGAAAGTTTCAATTCCGAGGATCATCCAAGCAGAGCAGATGCCAGATGCTCCCATGACCACAGGACTCAATATCCTATGTGGTTAGATATAAAAATGTGATATGTAGTATGGGAAATGTTATTTTTCCTTTTTCTTCCTACAGGAAAGAGAACCAAAAATAGTCATAGAAACAGGAGCTGACTTAGCTGTTTGTATTGTCTAAATAAAGTCAGTGTCAATATTTTAAGAGCACCAACAGTTGGAAAACGTACAGAGTCAGGTGGTTTTGAAGTAAATTATCACATACTTATACAATTCATTTGCTGTATAGTGCCAGGGAAATTATTTTTAACATTTAATTTAAAAGTAATCTATAAGAATTGTGATGTAAAAGATATTTTAGAGAGCATATAGGTCAAATCACACATCACAGAGAAGGGCAATAAAATCAGTTAAGAAAATCCAGGTAAGAATCTTCATTCATAGAAGTGGCAGCACTAACCATTAATATTTCCTCTGTTGGTGAAAATAATTGTGAAATTATTGTAGATATTTTGGATGCATGAAAAGTGTGTCTTACTGAGTTTTAACGATATGTTCAAACCAAGCATATGTCCTTCTTTCAGGGATAAAAGTTTTTTAAATGCCAATTTAACTTGCATATTACTCAAGCATAGAAGTAAAATATTATGAATATATGAAACTTTTAAAGATCAGGTGAAGTTCAATATGTGACATTGGTCGTATTCTATATTCTTAATAAGTATGTCATTCCTCTATCTACTTCATTCCAGTATTTCTAAATAGCATAACTTATAATATAAATCTGTGTCTATATCAATATACATGAATTACATGAGAAAATAAAGAGAAATAACAAATTTGTGCATATGCTAGTTTTTTTTTTTTTTTTAAGTTGAATCAATGAAACAAGAATAATAAGAAAGGAAACACATGTCAGAGAATATTATCTTCCAAAGGATGTTGTACAGAACATCAGGGAGACCAGGGAGTTCAGGGGGCTGTTAAGCACTGAGGAGGACAAAATATTTCAAGATCATTTATTATCCTTATCTCCAAACCAAAACTCAGAAGAATCACAGTGCACATTAGAATTTTAACGGCTCTGATGAGCCCTGCAATAAAGAAGCTGTTTGACTTTTTAAATTCAGGTGTTCTTTTTCTCATTCTGCTTCACTACTAATTCCTTAAGAATTGTGTTCTGTGCAGTAAAGTACCGATTTGGGAGATTTTGCTATACAGATTTCAAGACAAATGAGGTTGATGAAATACTGTAAAGGTACAGAGGGTATTTTTGGTAATGGAAGTCTATGAAGAAACTTTATTAAATTTATTTTCAAATATAATGCTATTAAAATTACCCATCTTAAATTTCCAGTGAAAAACTAATTTATCTAATATTTAACATTCAATTTAGTTATAAATTTATTAAGGTATTAAATGGTATCATGAGTTATAACTAATGAAACACATACAAAACAATTTTTTAAAAAAATACTTAGAAAACCTAGAAAAATAAGAAAATTACATTAATAAGATTTTGGTAAAGTATTAGGTGGGAAACCCTGGTGGCGTAGTGGTTAAGAGCTGTGGCTGCTAACCAAAAGGTCGGTAGTTCAAATCCACCAGGCGCTCCTTGGAAACTCTATGAGGCAGTTCTATTCTGTCGTATAGGGTCACTATGAGTCGGAATCCACTCGACGGCAGTGGGTTAAAGTATTAGGTATAAACATATATATATTCTAAAAAAGTATTTTATTAATGATAGAGGAAACTCAAAGCATAGAATAGCTTTTGTATGAAATACTAAACACTAGCTTTAATAATCTGTATCGTGAGAAATATAATTTGAATAGTCAAAAGTTATGCCATGCTACTGGAATGTGGAAAATTAATGTTAAAACAATGCAAAAAATGTTAACTTTTCCCAAATTAATTTGTTGTTTTCAACAATGGCAAGAAAAATTTAAAACAACCTTGCAGATTTGGTAATGTAATTCTAAATTCATCCACAACACATATGTTTATTTCAACATAGAAATTAGCACATACCCATATATACATGATTTCAAATGATAAAATTAGAGGCACCTATCTGTGAAATGGAAGAATAATAACAAGTAGAAATTTATTCTCTCACAGTTTAGGAGGCTAAAAGTCCGAATTCAGGGCACCCGCTCTAGAGGAAGGCTTTCTCTCTCTGTCGGCTCTGGGGGAAAGTCTTTATCTCCTTTCAACATCTGTGCGCCTGACATTCTTTGATATCTCAATTGTCTTGCCATCCATCTTCTCCTGGGTCTGGGAGCTTCGCAGTATAGGAAACCCAGTTCCAAAGGACAAGCTGTGCTCCTGGTTCTTCTATCTTAATGATAATGAGGTCCCTCCTCTCTGCTGGCTTTTCTCTCCTTTTATCTCTTGCAGGCCACAACCAGGAAACTCACCTTACATCAGATCAGGGTTGTAACCTGAGTCATGGTGTTGCGCCCCACCCTAATCCTCATTAATATGACTTAATCCTGTCTTATTAATATAACAATCAACTCCCAAATGAGACATAACAAAAAACTAGAAAACAAACCCATTGCCATCAAGTTGTTTCTGACTCATAGCATCTCTATAGAACAGAGTAAAACTGCACCATAGAGTTTCCAGTGAGAAGCTAGTGGATTTGAACTGCTGACATTTTGGTTAGTAGCTGAGCTCCTGATTAGCAGCCGAGCTTTTAACCACTGTGCCACCAGGGCTCCAAATTTGACCATAACCACAGGCATAGAGGCTAGGATTTATAACACATCACAAAATGGAGGACAATCACAAAATACTGGGAATCATCGCCTAATTAAGAGGACACATATTTTTGGAGAATACAATTCAATCCATGACAATATTCAAATTAAGAACATTTTTTAAAAATTACTCAACAGGCATTGCAGTTTTAAAACCATAAGACATCACTACATACTCAGTTCAAATGGCTAACATAAAACTAAGATAGACAATAATGTGTGTTGTCAATGATGTAGAGCAAATGGAATGCTTATACATAACTGGGGAGAATCCAAAAAGATACATTCACTTTGGAAAATAAGTTTTCAGTTTCTTATGAAATTAAATACGCATTTTAATATGTTGTTGTTAGGTGCCATCAAGTCGTTTCCAACTCATCGCGATCCTATGCACCACAGAACGAAACACTACCAGGTCCTGCGCCATGCTCATAATCATTGTTATGTCTGAGCCCATCATTGCATCCACTGTGATAATGTATCTTGCTGAGGGTCTTCCTCTTTTTTGCTGACCCTCCACTTTACCAAGCATGATGTCCTTCTCCGGGGACTGATCCCTCCTGATAACATATCCAAAGTATAACATATCCATCCTTGCTTCTAAGGAGCATTCTGGTTGTACTTCTTTCAAGACAGATTTCTTCGTTCTTTTAGCAGTCCATGGTGTATTCAATATTCTTCACTAACACCACAATTCAAACGTGTCAATTCTTCTTCAGTCTTCCTTTTCATTGTCCAGCTTTCACATGCATATGAGGTGATTGAAAATACCATGGCTTGGGTCAGGTGCACCTTAGTACTCAAGGCAACATCCTTGATTTTTAATACTTTAAAGGAATCTTTTGCAGCCAATTTGGCCAAGGCAATGCATCTTTTGATTTCTTGACTGCTGCTTCCATGGGTGTTGATTGTGGATCTAAGTAAAATGAAATATCTTTTCTCCATTTATCATGATGCAAGCTTATTGGTCCAGTTGTGTGGATTTTTGTTTTCTTTATGTTGAGGCATAATCCATACTGAAGGCTGTGGTCTTTGATCTTCATCAGTAAGTGCTTCAGGTCCTCTTCACTTCCAGCAAGGAAAGTTGTGTCATCTGCATAACGCAAGTTGTTAATGAGTCTTCCTCCAATCTTGATGCCCCGTTCTTCTTCATGTAGTCCAGCTTCTTGGATTATTTGCTCAGCATACAGATTGAATAGGTCTGGTGCAAGGATGCAACTCTGACACACATCTTCCCTAACTAAACCACACAGTATCCCCTTGTTCTCTTTGAATGACTGCCTCTTGATCCATGTACAGATTCCTCATGAGCACAGTTAAGTGTTCCAGAATTACCATTCTCCACAGTGTTATCCATAATTTGTTATGATCCACACAGTTTAATGCCTTTGCATAGTCAATGAAACACAGGTAAACATCTTTCTGGTATTCTCTGCTTTCAGCCAGGATCCATCTGACACTAGAAATGATATCCCTTGTTCCGTGTCCTGTTCTGAAGCTAGCCTGAATTTCTGGCAGTTCCCCGTCAACATACTGTTGTAGCCACTTTTGAATGATCTTCAGCAAAATTCTCCTTGCGTGTGATATTAATGATATTGTTCAATAATTTCCTCATTTGGCTGGATCACCTTTCTTGGGAATAAGCATAAATATGGATCTCTTCCAGTCAATTGGCTAGATAGCTGTATTCCAAATTTCTTGGCCTAGACGAGCGGGCACTTCCAGTGCTGCATCCATTTGTTGACACATCTCAGTTGATATTCTGTCAATTCCTGGAGCCTTATTTTTTGCCAGTGCCTTCAGTGTAGCTTGGACTTCTTCCTTCAGTACCATGGGCCCCTGATCATATGCTACCTCTTGAAATGGTTGAACATCAACTAATTCTTTTTCATATAATGACTCTGTATTCCTTCCATCTTCTTTTGATGCTTCCTGCATCATTTAATATTTTCCCCACTGAATCCTTCACCATTGCAACTCGAGGCTTGAATTTTTTCTTCAGTTCTTTCAGCATGAGAAATGCTGAGTGTGTTCTTCCCTTCTGATTTTCTATCTCCAGCTCTTTTCCCATGTCATTATAATACTTTACTTTGTCTTCTTGAGCTTCCCTTTGAAATCTTCTGTTTATTTTTGACAATTTCCAATTTTGCTAGATTCATACTTAGTACCTTCCACGTTCTGATTATTAATGGATGTTTGCAGCTGTTTCTTCTCATTTTGAGTCATGCCACATTAGCAAATGAAGATCCTAAAAGCTTGACTCTGTCCACCTCATTAAGGTTGACTCTACTTTGGGAGGCAGCTAGCTCTTCCCCAGTTGTCTTTTGAGTACCTTCCAACCTGGAAGGCTCATCTTCCAGCACCATATCAGACAATGTCCTGCTGCTATTCACAAGGTTTTCACTGGATAATTCTTTTCAGAATTAGACTGCTGGGTCCTTCTTCCTACTCTGTCTTAGTCTGTAAGCTCAGCTGAAACCTCTCTGCCCTGGGTGACCCTGCTGGTATCTGAATACTGGTGGCATAGCTTCAAGCATCACAGCAACAAGCAAGTCCTCACAGTATGACAAACTGACAGATATGTGAGAGCATTTTAATATATAGCCTAGCAATTTTGCACCTAAGTATTTACCAAGAAAAAGGAAGGTATATATTCGCACTATAATTTCCATAATTTCCACAGCAGCTTTCTTCATGACAGACAAAACTGGAAGACAGATTTAGAAGGTTACATACCGAATAATTCTATTTACATAGAATTATAAAGCAAAGTACAGTGACCAAAAGTGGATCAGTGGTTGCCAGGGGCTGGGGCAAGGGAACTGAATGAATGACTGAAAAGGACATAAGAAAATATTTAGGGGTGATGCAAATATTTTATAACTTGATTTTGATAGTGGTTACAAAACAATTTATGTCTCTTACAGTTCTGAGGTCAGAGTTTAAAATGGGTCTCCCTAAGCTAAAATCAAAGGGCTACATTCCTTCTGAAGACTCTAGGGGAAAATCTGTTTCTTTGGCTTTTCTAGTTTATAGAGGTTGCCTACATCCATTGTCTCATTGTTCCCTTCATCTTCAAAGCCAAGAGTAGTTTTATTCTGACTTCTGTTTTTGGCACATGTCTTCTATAACTCTGACATTTATGCCTCCCTGTTCCATGTATAAGGACTTTTGTGATTACAATGGACTCTCTGGGATAATCCAGTAAAATCTCCCTATTTTAAGGTCAACTGATTACCAAACTTAATTCCATCTGCAACTTTAATTCCTCCTTGCCCTGTAACATAACGTATACGTACCAGAAACTAAGACGTCGGTATCTATTCAGGGGAGTAAGGACACTATTGTTCCTACCACTAAGTAATAGAAGTTAGTAATGTAGATGTAGTAATGATATGTAGTAGGCACTAGGGAGGAACTCCCTGGCTGGCGCAGAGTTAAGCACTTCACTAATAGCCATTGGGGGTTGGAAACTTCACAGAGGTGCCTCTGAAGACCGGCCTGGTGATCTGCTTCCAAAAGCCTTGAAAATCCTATGGAACACAGTTTTATTTTGACACACATGAAATCATCATGAGTTGCAATAGACTCAATGGCAACTAGGCACTAGGAAGGCTTGTGCTTGCTACTGATGCATTGTATCTCGACCTGGGTTATTCTTATAAGTTTGTGTTCATGTTCCCTTTGAGGGATAGGGAGAGCTTCAAGCACTACATATACAATCTTTTTATACTTTTTTGAAATACTATGTTTCAAGAAAATATTATAAAAATATGTGAAAGGCGATAAATTAAGATATTTTAATATGCAAATTCAAGTTGAAGCTAAGGAAAATTAGAAAAAGTCCACAAGAACTGAAGTATGACCTGGAGCATAAACCAAAAAAAAAAAAAACCTCTTTGCCTTCAAGTCAATTCCGACTCATAGTGACCCTACAGGACAGAGTAGAATTAACCCATAGAGTTTCCAAGAAGCAGCCACTGGATTTGGACTGCCGACCTATTGGTTAGCAACCAAACTCCTAACCCTGCGACACCAGGGCTCCTTGATATTCAATATATTCCACCTGAATTTAGAGACCATCTCAAGGATATAGTTAACCCATTAAACACTAATGACTTAAGGCCAGACGAATTGTGGAAGGACATCATACATGAAGAAAGTAAGGGGTCATTAAAAAGACAGGAGAGAAAAAAAGACCTAAATGGATTCCGAAGAGACTCTGAAATTTGCTCTTGAATGTAGAGTAGCTAAAGCAAAAGGAAGAAATGATGAGATGAAGTAAAAGAACTGAACAGAAGATTTCAACGGTGGCTCGAGAAGACAAGGTAAAGTATTATAATGAAATGTGCAAAGACCTAGAGTTAGAAAACCAAAAGCGAAGAACATGCTCGACATTTCTCAAGTTCATAGAACTGAAGAGAACATTCAAGCCTCAAGTTGCAATACTGAATAATTCTACTGAGAAAATATTAAACAATGCAGAAAACATCAAAAGAAGATGGAAGAAATATATAGTGTCACTGTACCAAAAAGAAATGGTTGACATTCAACCATTTCAGGAGGTAGCATATGATCAAGAACTGATGGTACTGAAAGAAGAAGTCCAAGTTGCACCGAAGGCATTGGCAAAAAACAAGATTCCAGGAATTGATGGAATATCAACTGAGATATTTCAACAAAAGGATGCAGTACTGGAAGCACCCACTCCTCTATCTAAAAAATTTCAAGGAGAGCTATCAGACCAACCTGCTGGAAGAGATCCATATTTGAATCCATTCCGAAGAAAGGTGATGCAACAGAATGAGGAAATTATCAAACAATATCATTAATATTACACACAATAAAATTTTGCTGAAGATCTTTTAAAAGCAGTTGCAGCAATGCATTCAAAGGGAACTATCAGAAATTCAAGCCTGATTCACAAGGCAACGTAGAATAAGGAATATCATTACTGATGTCAGTAATTGGTTGAAAGCAGAGAGTATCACCAAGATGTTTACCTGTGTTTTATTGAGTATGCAAAAGCATTCGACTGTATGGATCATAAGAAATTATGGATAACATTACAAACAATGGAAATTCAAGAACTCTTAATTGTGATCATGTGGAACCTGTGCATATAGGAAGAAGCAGTCCTTCAAAAAGAACAAGGGGATATTGCATGGTTTAAAATTAGGAAAGGTGTGTGTCAGGGTTGTATCCTTTCACCATACATATTCAATCTGTATACTGAGCAAATAATCCAAGAAAGTGTACTATATGAAGAAGAACGTGGCATCAGAATTGGAGGAAGACTCATTAACAACCTATGTTATGCAGATGACACAACCTTCCTTGCTGAAAGTAAAGAGAACTTGAAGCACATACTGATGAAGATCAAAGACTACAAACTTCAGTATGGATTACATTAATATATAGAAAACAAAAATCCTCACAATTGGACCAATAAGCAACATCATGATAAATGGAGAAAATACTGAAGTTGTCAAGGATTTCATTTAACTTGAATCCACAATCAACGACCATGGAAACAGGAATCAAGACCTCAAAAGATGTATTGCATTGGGCAAATGTGCTGCAAAAGACTTCTTTAAGGTGTTGAGTAGCAAATATGTCACTTTGAGGACTAAGGTGTGCCTGACTCAAGCCATGGTGTTTTCAGTTGCCTTATAGGCATTGAAAAATTGGACAGTGAATAAGGAAGACCAAAGAAGAATTGATGCCTTTGAACACTGGTATTGGAGAAGAATATCAAATATACCATGAAATGCCAGAAGTAGGAACAAACCTGTCTTGGAGGAAGTACAGTCAAAACACTCCTTAGAAGCAAGAATGGCACGACTTCGTCTTGCATACTTTGGATATGTTATCAGGCGGGACCAGTACTTGCAGAAAGACATCATGGTTGGTAAAGTAGTGGGTCAGTGAAAAAGAGGAAAACCCTAAACAAGATGGATTGACACAGTGGCTGTAACAATGGGCTCAAACACAGCAAAGAGTGTGAGGAAGGTGCCAGACCAGTGCTTTTTCCTATAGTACATAAGATCACTAGGAGTAGAAACTGACTCGATGGCACCTAACAAGAACAACTACAAGGTGATATCTTCAAAGTAGAGTTGATTAAATTCATTATGGGCCACAGAAAAAATATGGTAGAATACAGTGATTCAAAATACAATATTTTACATAGTGAACCTGTATGATCTCTCATAATGTACCTAATAAAATTAGAACAATGTCTTGGTGGAGTGTGACATTATGAATATATGTATACTTACATTTTACTTAACTGTATTTTCTCCACATTCATAAAATATAAATTTTAATTTGAAACCCAATTAACTTTTAATTTTTTAATGTATATACACAAATATATATATGCAGATATAAGTGTGTGTGTGTGTATGCGTGTGTATATATATATATATATATATATATATATATTATTGTTGTTGTTGTTAGGTGCTGTTGAGTCAGTTCCAACTCATAGCAACCCTATGCACAAAAGAACGAAACACTGCCGTCCTGCTCCATCCCCACAATTATTGCTAGGCTTGAGCCCATTGCAGTAGCCACTGTGTCAATCCATCTTGTTGAGGGGCTTCCTCTTTTTTGCCTATCCTCTACTTTACCAAGCATGATGTCCTTCTCCAGTGACTGATCCCTCCTGATAACATATCCAAAGTATAACATATCCATCCTTGCTTCTAAGGAGCATTCTGGTTGTACTTCTTTCAAGACAGATTTCTTCGTTCTTTTAGCAGTCCATGGTGTATTCAATATTCTTCACTAACACCACAATTCAAACGTGTCAATTCTTCTTCAGTCTTCCTTTTCATTGTCCAGCTTTCACATGCATATGAGGTGATTGAAAATACCATGGCTTGGGTCAGGTGCACCTTAGTACTCAAGGCAACATCCTTGATTTTTAATACTTTAAAGGAACCTTTTGCAGCCAATTTGGCCAAGGCAATGCATCTTTTGATTTCTTGGCTGCTGCTTCCATGGGTGTTGATTGTGGATCTAAGTAAAATGAAATATCTTTTCTCCATTTATCATGATGCAAGCTTATTGGTCCAGTTGTGTGGATTTTTGTTTTCTTTATGTTGAGGCATAATCCATACTGAAGGCTGTGGTCTTTGATCTTCATCAGTAAGTGCTTCAAGCCCTCTTCACTTTCACCAAGGAAGGTTCTGTCATCTGCATAATGCAGGTTGTTAATAAGTCTTCTTCCAGTCTTGATGCCCCGTTCTTCTTCATGTAGTCCAGCTTCTTGGATTATTTGCTCAGCATACAGATTGAATAGGTATGGTGCAAGGATGCAACTCTGACACACATCTTCCTTAACTTTAAACCACACAGTATCCCTTGTTCTCTTCAAATTACTGCCTCTTGATCCATGTACAGATTCCTCAGGAGCACAGTTAAGTGTTCCAGAATTCCCATTCTCCATAGTGTTATCCATAATTTGTTATGATCCACACAGTTTAATGCCTTAGCATAGTCAATAAATCACAGGTAAACATCTTTCTGGTATTCTCTGCTTTCAGTCAGGATCCATCTGACATCAGCAATATTATCTCTGGTTCCACATCCTCTTCTAAATTTGGCTTCAATTTCTGGCAGTTCCCTGTTGATATACTGTTGCAGCCACTTTTGAATGATCTTAAGCAAAATTTTCCTTGCATGGGATATTAATGATATTTTTGATAATTTATGCATTCAGTTGGATCACCTTTCTTGAGAATAGGCATAAATATGAATCTCTTTTGGTCAATTGGCCAGGTAGCTGTCTTACAAATTTCTTGGCATAAACAAGTGAGCACTTCCAGTGCTGCATCCATTTGTTGAAACATCTCAATTGGTATTCCATTAATTCCTGGAGCCTTGTTTTTCGCCAATGCCTTTAGTGCAGCTTGGACTTCTTCCTTTCGTACCATCAATTCCTGATCATATGTTACCTCCTGAAATGGATGAACATTGACCAACTCTTTTCAGTATAGTGACTCTGGGTATTCCTTCCATCTTCTTTTGATGCTTCCTGCATGGTTTAATATTTTCCCCATGGAATCTTTGAATATTGCAACTCAAAGCTTGAATTTTTTCTTCAGTTCTTTCAGCTTGAGAAATGCTGATCGCTATCCTAGGCGTTAGTGAGATGAAATGGACTGGTATTGGCCATTTTGAATCAGACAATCATATGGTCTACTATGCCAGGAATGACAGCTTGCAGAGGAATGGTGTTGTGTTCATCATCAAAAAGAACATTTCAAGATCTATCCTGAAGTACAACGCTGTCAGTGATAGAATAATATCCATATGCTTACAAGGAAGACCAGGTAATACGACTATTATTTAAATTTATGCACCAAGCACTAAGGCCAATGATGAGGAAATTGAAGATTTTTATTAACTTCTGCAGTCTGAAATTGATCGAACATGCAATCAGGATGCATTGATAATTACTGGTGATTGGAATGTGAAAGTTGGAAACAAAGAAAAAGGATCGGTAGTTGGAAAATATGGTCTTGGTGATAGAAATGATGCCGGAGATTGCATGACTGAATTTGCAAGACCAACAACTTCTTCATTGTAGATTCCTTTTTTCACCAATATAAACAGCAGCTACAGACACGGACCTGGCCAGATGGAATACATAGGAATCAAATTGACTACGTCTGTGGAACGAGAGGATGGAAAACCTGAATATCATCAGTCAGAAAGGCCAGGGGCCAACTGCAGATCAGACCATCAACTACTCATATGCCAGTTCAAGTCAAAACTGAAAAAAGTTAGAACAAGTCCACAACAGCCAAAGTATGACCTTGAGTATATCCTACCTGAATTTAGAGTCCTTCTCAAGAATAGATTTGATGCATTGAGCACTAATGACTAAAGACCAGACCAGTTGTGGAATGACATCAAGGACATTATACATGAAGAAAGCAAAAGGTCATTAAAAAGACAGGAGAGAAAGAAAAGACCTAAATGGATTCCGAAGAGACTCTGAAACTTGCTCTTGAAAGTTGAGTAGCTAAAACAAAAGGAAAAAATGATGAAGTAAAAGAGCTGAACAGAAGACTTCAAAGGGTGACTCAGGAAGACAAAGTATTATGATGACATGTCCAAAGACCTGGAGATAGAAACACAAAAGGGAAGAACACACTCAGCATTTCTCAAGCTGAAGGAACTGAAGAAAAAAATTCAAGTCTCAAGATGTATATGTATATTCCATATATACCAGCTACTATTGTTTCGTTTCCAACTCGTGGTGATCCCATTTGTGTCAAGTAGAACCGTGTTCCATAGGGTTTCCAGTGGCTAATTTTTTAGAAGTACTTCACACTGACTTTCTTCCAAGTTGCCTTAGAGTGAACTCAAACTTCCATCATTTCTGTTAGCATCCAAGCATTTTAACTGTTTGCACCACCCAGGAGCTTGATGAATGAAGGAATACACTAGAATTTTATATAAATGTAGAAATACTTTACACAGCTTTTTTTTTTTTAACAAAATTTGAATAATTAGATTTATTATAATATTTCATACACAACATTATATATTCTTATTTATATTCCAATATATAAAGTAGATACTAGGCAGATAATTCTTTTAAAATAATTGAACAGTTTGAAATCACCAAATAACTATGCAACAAACTTATTCAAGTCACAAAACATTTCTACCTTTTCTTGTGGTGGATTTAACCCAAAGATATGTAACCAGTTCTTAATGGTTTATATACAACTGCAATTACTAATATTTCCGTCTAAAATCTGAGGAAAAATATACATTTTCAGTAGCCTTTTCCTGAAAGTTTTCTCAAAATAGTGATTGACTCATAAAATGTCTGACTGCTGTATTATCAGAAGTTTCTTTTTCTCCTCTTCTAAATCATAAAGTGATGTGTGCAATTCTTATTAAGTCCACTGACTAGAAATCTTTAGGAGGTGATTGATGTGACTATTCTGAAATGAAGCATCTACCAGCATTCGAAAGTACAAAGGTGATTACTGAAGATGATGGACTACTAAATTCTGCAGAAGAGAGAATTTTTCTGTTTAGGGATGATAAATGGCAGCAACCTCTCTGTTAATTTACTTTTCATTTTCCTTTAATTTCTTCCTTTTTTATTACTTTAATTTTCTAATTGATCTTGACTCAAAGGTGGCTTATCACATATTAGTCCAAAATTTTTTTTAAATGTTTGCAGATGCCAAAACTACCTCTTTAAGTAGTATGACAAGTGAAATGCATTTTGTTAATTTCATCATTTAATTCAGTAATTCCACTACAAACTTAATAACTATCTTGATAAATTTACCAGTTTTTTTTTTCCTGCAGCCACTTGTTTAGTCAG
Organism: Dugong dugon; assembly: GCA_030035585.1. Lineage (NCBI taxonomy): Eukaryota > Metazoa > Chordata > Mammalia > Sirenia > Dugongidae > Dugong > Dugong dugon. Next base: position 32,326,067 of record CM057460.1, on the reverse strand, counting down.
TCCTGTAGCATGAGTTAGTCCTAACAATGATAAATCAGTTCCTTGTTAGCTTATGTCAATATGATATTATCACTACATACAGCCACAACAAAATTAGCTCTAGGATTTTGAAATAGAATTTAATCTAATTTTCATATACTTATAGTAGACAATATAACCATGTATTCATGGGAACATATTGTTTCCTTTTTATGATTTTCCATTGTACAAGAAATCATTCCTTTTCTCAACATATGCTTTAAAAAATAAATGATAACAGGCCCACAAACATATATTTCTATCCTTGATGTATTTATGTAAGCATAAAAGTGAATGACTGAATCCTACTAGCTTAACTATATAGGGCTGCCAACATTTTTAGAACCTGTCCTGTTGATAGTAATGAGAGTCGCATTTTTATTAGATGTAGACTTCAGTGCTTTTTAAAATACCGTTTATTTCACCAATATTTATGTAAGTGGATTGTAAAATATTCAGTGAGTGATGTGTTCTGTCCCTTTCCTTTTCAGTAACTGGTTAGGAAATAAGAATGAACTATTATTGCCAGCTTACTAAAAAATTTGAATAATTTAAATATTATTTGCTTTCTTTCCCATGAAATAATTTAACATTGAACTATGTTAACTACCTTCAGTGTTAGCAAACCAGAGGTAAGGAAATTCAAAACCGATTCACTTTTTGACTGATGTATAAAACATTCTCTGACAAATATTCTACCTGTGTTAGGATTTTAATGTTTTTTTAATCCTTTTTGCTGGTTGCAGATATGAATGGCTTCAACTATAAGGACAGTAACAATAACACAATAATGACTGTCATTTATTAAGCATATATAGGCAGCATACAGTATACTGAGTGTTTAACTAGGAATGTATCACTTAATTTTCACAAAATTCTACAGGCATTATTAATATGCAACCTACTACAGACATGAGAGAATTCATTTATAAAGAGATTAAATGACTTTTCCAAGTTCACTCAGCTGGCGAATGAAGCAATGTAAAACATTTTACATTCAGTCTCCCTAACACAAGGATGTTTGGCTAAATATTTGTTGAGTTCTCTCAACACACACATGTACACACACACACACACCCCAAACCTGGTGCTTTCCAGTCAAATCCACTCATGTTGACCCCATGTGTGTCAAAGTAAAACTGCACTCCACAGAATTTTCAATGGACACGGACTTTCGGAAGTAGATTGATAGGTCTTTCTCCCCAGGTGCCTCCGGATGAACTTAAACTGCCAAACTCTCATATAGTAGTTGAGCTCTTAACTGTTTTTACCGCCCAGGTATCTTGCCGGTCAACATAAGGCACTTTTAAAGGAAGTTATACTTATTAGCTGTCATTTAGGAACATTCAATAATCTAAGTTTATTTTTGATATATTATTTGAACTGAAAGTATTTGCCAACACAATAACCCTAATAAATTACTCAGACTAACACTCTGCCCATTCACTGGCCTACCTCTGAAAGTATTAAGGTCATTTCCCATTTTTCCAGCTTTTCCAGGCTATTATATTTAAAACAGGTATTTATCGCCAACTGCCCAATTTCATCCCACCATCTACTCAGTTAGGCTGGAACTTACATCTAATTGGCAAAACTACTTAAGTGGACTTTGAGTTTTTGTTTTTTTTTTTTAAAAAGAGATCAAAGTTATATATTCACTGGTATATTTTGATCAATTTACTCATGGTAACTGATCAAAGACAATATTTTTATGAGAAAATATAAGCAGAAATAACAATATAACAAACAGCATTTAAATATCTAACATGTATTTAATAAAATAAATCATCATTTTATATGCATGACTGAACAAAATTACATTCTATTTTAATGTAGTATAATTTTAAGGGTAGCAAGGAGTTTAGTAATATTAACAAAAACAATGTAATGTTAAGTTCTTAGTAAGAATGCTTTATAATAATCTCCTTGGAAGTATTTTGCCCCTAATTCTGTTCGCCTTTACTTTGTGTATTTTTAAATATGTTATTTCTTTGAGCTAGAATTGTCCTTCCTTAATTGCAAAATACATTTCTATCTCCATTGAAAATACAACATAATATTTAAGTGTGACAGCTGCATTTCTGTCCAAGATAACAAAAATGATATGCTTGTGTGCCATACTGCTGGTGGTAATAGTTATCTGAAATTTTTAGCCAAAGTAATAACACGCACACATATACATTGTCACGAACAGTGTAAAAAATGAGAAAAAGCTATCACTATTGCAGGTGGCATTATTGCTGTTGTTGTTCTTAGGTGCTATCGAGTCGGTTCCGACTCATAGGGATCCCATGTACAACAGAATGTGGTCCTGTGCCATCCTCAAAATCGTTGTTATGCTTGAGCCCATTGTTGCAGTCACTGTGTCAGTCCATCTCATTGAGGGTCTTCCTCTTTTTCACTGACCTTCTACTTTATCAAGCATGATGTCCTCCAGGGATTTATCCCTCCTGATACCATGTCCAAAGTATGTGAGATGAAGTCTTGCCATCTGTTGTGGATGGAATTATGTCCCCCAAAAAATGTGTGTATCAGTTTGGCTGGGCCATGATTCCCAGTATTGTGTGGTTGTCCTCCATTTTCTGATTGTAATTTTATGTTAAAGAGGATTAGGGTGGGATTGTAACACCACCCTTACCCAGGTCATATCCCTGATCAATGTAAAAGGAGTTTCCCTGGGGCGTGACCTGTACCATCTTTTATCTCTCAAGAGATAAAAGGAAAGGGAAGCAAGCAGAGAGTTGGAAACCTCATACCACCAGGAAAGCAGTGCCAGGAGCAGAGGTCATCCTTTGGACCTGAGGTTCCTGTGCAGAGAAGCTGCCAGACCAAGGGAAGATTGATGACACGGACCTTCCTCCAGAGCTGACGGAGAAAGCGTTCCCCTGGAGCAGGTGCCCTGAATTTGGACTTGTAGCCTACTGGACTGTGAGAGAATAAGCTTCTCTTTGTTAAAGCCATCCACTTGTGGTGTTTCTGTTATAGCAGTACTAGATGACTAAGACATCATCCTTGCTCCTAAGGAGCATTCTGGCTATACTTCTTCCAAGACAGTTTTATTTATTATTCTGGAAGTCCATGGTATTTTCAGTATTCTTCACAAACACCATAATTCAAAGGCATCAATTCTTCTTCAGTCTTCTTTAGTCATTGTCCAGCTTTCACATACATATGAGGTGATTGAAACAACCATGGCTTGGGTCAGATACATCTCAGTTCTTAAAGTGACTTCTTTGCTTTTTAACACTTTAAAGAGGTCTTTTGCAGCAGATTTGCCCAGTGTAATGCATCATTTAATTTCTTGACCTCTGCTTGCTGCTTCCACGGACATTGACTGTGGGTCCAATTAAAATGAAATCCTTGACATCGTCAATCTTTTCTCCGTTTATCATCATGTTGCTATGGCATGATTATCTACTTGAAAATTCTAAAATGTTAACAAAATTAGAAAAAATAATCAGCAAGTTCAGTAATATGGCTGTATAAAATAAATAACAACAAAATATATACTTCTTATATAGCATCAATATTTAAAAATAAAATGGTAGAAAATCCAACTAGTAAGAGCAAGCTGCAAGGACAAACAAACAAATTGGAGAGACTATTGAGTTCAAAAACAAAACCCAAATTAAACATATATTGAGACTTGATTTAGGACAGATTGAGTCTTATCTTTTCAGTAAATGATTTTAGGTCAATTGGCTATCTTATTGAAGGATTTGATCCAGAATATGTTTAATCCTACAAGTTAATAAGAAAATAATGGAAATATAATTTATAAAAGAACATTTCACCAAATTAGATATAGAGTTGGTCAATAAGCGGTTTGTTAAATCTCAATAATGACTGTGAATATGCAAAATAAATTACCTTATGATGCCATTGCATCTCCTCAGGATAGGTAAAATTGAGAAAAATGCAAGTAATCTAAACTAAACTATACGTTAAAATGCTTATGGAACAATAATCACTCTCATGGCTCTTGGCAGGACTAAATTACAACAAACACTTCGGAAAAATCCTTAGCATTGTCTACTAAATTAAAACCTATACATTCCCTTATATAGATACAGACATAAATTTTGATATTGATATAGATATAAAAAATGAATACATTTGTGCACCAAAAGACATGCACATTTATATACTGAGGACCAACCTTCATAATATACCTGACTACCACCAAGAAAGAAGAGCTGGGAGCAGAGTGCATCTTTCGGACCTGAGATCCTGTGCTGAGAACCTCCTAGATCCAGAGACGGAGAGAGACAGCAAGAAGCAGTGGCAGAGAAATGGCAGTAGCAGAGGCAGCAGAACCAGGAGATCGGCAGAAGACAATGTGGTGGGCTTCCTGGCACACAAAGAGAAAAGGCTGAGGGCCTTCCTTGGGGCAGGAGATTGCTGACAGAGCCGGGTACCTCCAGGCACTTGGCTGAGCCAGGCTTACTAACCCAGGGAGTGAGAGAGACGTTGAAAGCCTATGTTCAGGAGGCTTCCCTGTGGAGTAGGGTGCCTCTGGTCACTTACTGGGGGAGCTAAAAGAACTTTGTAATACTTTCCTGAGCAGGGCAGAGGCGGGACCGAGGGGCCAAGGTGCCAAGAGGCCAAAGAGAGGCATGCCTGTGGGCACAGCTGAAAAGTGGCTATCCTGATGGAAAAAATGTATCCTGAGCATTCCTGAACCTGAACTGTAACCTGTTATTTATTTGTTAGTCTATTTGTTAAACTGGGTAGAGGTTACATTTGTATGTTCACTTGTAGATAATTCAAAAACCATCCAGTTACAATTTGTTCACCTTCTTCAATAAGAAATTTTATTTTAAAAATCAGGAAAAAAATTGAAAAGAAACCTGAGGAGAACATGATAATTAGAAAATACCGCCCCCCTTCCATCACACACATGCAAGAAATCTTTCTTTTTAGTATCTTTCTTTTTAGTTGTGTCAATTATTTGTACTGGCAGGGAATTTATTTCTTCTTTTTACTATAATTATATGAATAATTATATGACTACAAAGTAATGGAGGTTTAACTCAAATATATATAAAATATGTTTTATTTTATATAGAACACAAGCAATTTTAAGTAACATAAATCCATTTGGCTAAATTACATGTGTATAATTTTGGATTGTCATATAATAATATGTTACACTAAGAAGGCCATATTTGTACTGGGAAATTATTTTTGATAAATTACTGAAATTGTACTCATTATATTACAGAGGGATAATTTTTTTTTTTTAATTGTACTCCAGGTGAAGGCTTACAGAACAAATAGTTTCTCATGAAACAGTAGTACACATATTGTTTTATGACATTGGTTAACAACCCCACAACATGTCAACGCTCTCCCTTCTCGACTTTTTTTTTTTTTTTTTGGTGAAAATATACATAGCCAAAGATACACCATTTCCAAAATTTCTACATGCACAGTTAATTGACATCGACTACATTCTTCCAGTTGTGCTGCTTTTCTCACTTTAGATGAAGGCTTACAAAACAAAATAGTTTCTGATTTAACAGTTAGTACACACGTTACCCTATGACAATGGTTAACAACCTCACAACACATCAACACTATCCTTACTCAACTTTGGGTTCCCTATCACCAGCTTTCCTATCCCCTTCTGCCTTCTGGCCTCATTAGTCCCATTTGGTTTTATGGGGCTGTCCATTCCCCGGCTGAACGATGAACCTCAGAAATGACTTCCCCACTGAGCTAAAAGGGTGTCTGGGGGCCATACTCTCAGGGTTTCTCCAGTTTCCTTTAGGCCAGTAAATCTGGTCTTTTGTGTGTGTGTGTGTTAGAATTTTGTTCTACATCCTTCTCCAGCTCTGTCCAGAACCCTCAGTTGTGATCCTGTCAGAGCAGTCAGTGGTGGTAGCCGGGTACCATCTAGCTGTACTGGACTCAGTCTGGTGGAGGCCTTGGTAGCTGTGGTCCATTAGTCCTTCAGACTGATCTTTTCCTTGTATCCTGTTCTCTTCATTCTCCCTTGCTCCCGAAGGGTTGAGACCAGAGAAGTATCTTAGAAGGCTGGTCACAGGCTTTTAAGACCCCAGACACTATTCACCAAGGTAGAATGTAGAACATTGTCTTTACAAACTGGGTTATGCCAATTTCTCTAGAAGTTTACAGAGGGATACTTTTGCAGTTGAAGAAAAATACTATTGAGGCATTGGATTCTCTGTGTTCTCCAGATAGATTCACTGTTTCCTTGATGTGAAAACAAGATATTTTTAGCATAACTGGATAATTAAAAATAAATCGACTGCTACCTAAGCTGATATGTATAACTAAGCAAAACATCAGATTATGCATCTCAAATATCACTAAGATTTACACTAATCATTTATTGAAAACCCTGTTTATAAAATATCTTAAATATGTGAAAAATAAGCATGAGATTCTTAGCAAGAATGTCACTGAATTTTAGAGAACAGTCAGTCCAATGTTTCTTGAACAATGGTTCAAGGAAACTTTCCGCAAGTGACATCTCACACAAAAATCAATATATTAAACAGCAATTCAAAGTGAAAAAAGTGCAGTTCTAGCTGGAAAAGTGGAAGGCTGAGCTTAGAGTGTAATTCTCCTTCCTCCGTAATTTCTGAACATCACTCAGCAGCCATCCTTAGAATACCTCCAAGAAACCACTCTGAGTGGGCAGAAGACAGTTTAAGAATGACAGATTTTATTGATGCTTCCAGTTATTGAAATAGAATCTATGAGGGGAGCCAAAAAGGTGAAGGAGTATATTCAGTATCCTATATTTGGTTAGTGGTAAAATGATGAGCTAATTTTCCTCACCTTTATACAATATTTGTATAAATTTTTGTATAAATATTTGTATAAATCTCCAGTTGTATTCTTTCCATTTTCTACTATGTCTCAGAATTCCAGGATCTTACTTGTGAAGATGTATTTAGACTAGTTAGGTAAATTTATTTGCATATTTTTGTCTTTTTTTCCTGCTTAACTTTTTTCATGACCAGATTTAGAAGTGACACTGGAGTTTCCAGAAGTTTCTCATTAGTTTCTCAAGTTTCTTTTAGAAACTTCTCATATTTTAGCAAAACAAAAAATAATTTCTGAATGACTGGGTGTCCAGAGAGAGATGTTGCTTAAAATAATCAAAACAACATTTTAGTTCTTCACCTAATGGAAGAATTGAAGAAAACTCTCTCTCTCCAGTTCTCTTGATTTTATATGAGGTCATAAATTGCTTTTTACCCATAGTAAGACTTAAATGTAATCACAATCTTTAATTCTTACTCTCTGTCCATATCTTTATAATAATGCTGCCAATGATTTTTAATTTAGGTGAGAAATACTTTTCTTAAATATCTTCTAGCATGTAATAATATATTTTAAAGATACTTTCATAAATAATTTCTCTCTATATTATCTTGTATAACTATATATACTTATGTTGTTGTTGTTAGGTGCCGTCAAGTCAGTTCTGATTCATAGTGACCCTATACAACAGAGTAGAACTGTCCCATAGGGTTTCCAAGTAGTGGCTGGTAGATTTGAACTGGTTAGCAGCTGAGTTCTTAACCACTATGCAACCAGGGCCCCTATATATACATATATGGTATATATACGTACATACATACCATGTTTTTACACAGACAATGCATGCCTTCTACATTTGTTTGCAAACCCCTCTTTCCTCACAAAGTATTTTTTTTAAGTACCAATATGCCAATTTTTTTTACATGTTGTTGTACAAAAAAAAAAAAAAAAATTAGCATAACATGATTACTAAAATACCTCACAGGGGGAGGGACCAGCTGGCAAACAAACTTAGAAGGTGTGCATTACTTGAATAAAAATACAGTAATACAAATTGTATCAATAAATATGAAATAATATATGCATTTCCAATTGTTATTTCATTTTTGAACTATTCAAGTTATCGGAATATAGTCATAAGTTAAATGTCACTTACATGCAAATTATTTAAAAATACTTGCTTTTAGATTTGACAATATTTTCTAAGACTTACATGAGAAGTATAACATAGACTCAAAAAAGAAGTGGAAAACCTGTACATGATTGCCTTGAAGCAACTTGTTTCATTTATATTATTTAAGTATCTCTAGGGTCTCTAGTGTACAAGTCCTTTGTAAATCAATTGTAAATTGTGAGCTATAATTTGCCAACTTGTAAGATATTTATATTAGGGAAGGAATAATTCTACGTAACTAGATAATTGATAGAAGGTGCTCATATCATATATTGAGTAGCGGGTAATAATCTTTACTGGGCAAAAATCTGAAATTGTCAGCCTTAATATCTTTGCAACTCTATAGAACTGCAATTATGCCAATAAATATGGAGTACACCTATTCCTCACTTATCAGCTATCTCGTTGTCTGACACTACGCACTTACCACAATAGTGAAAAATCTGACTATTTCGCATAGTAACAACCTACATCTGGCAGTAATCAAGGCCAAGGTGTGAGGCGAGAGTAACTGTGGCTGTGATGGTTAAGCTTATGTGCCAACTTGACTGGGCCATGATTTTCAGTGGTTTGGCAGTTATGTCATGATATAATTTGGCAGTTATGTAATGATATAGTCATCCTACATTTTGTGATCTGAAGTATTCATCCTCCATTTTCACATAATGAACATTTTTGCATAATGACATGGTTTTTGGAAATTAACCATGTCAATAAAGTGAGGAGTGGGTGTATATGAAACTATATACATAAATCTACAACTGGCTGAAAGTATGGAAAAAGAAACAATGGCTCTAAAATAAGCATGAAACATTTAAAAATACGTATATACAATAAAACCTGTGAAAGTCAGAACCTATGTAAGGCAGAAAACTGTTAAAGAAGGAAATCTCAAATATTTTCCACTAACAGAGAGTGACAGAAAAGTGGTAAGACTGACCCTGTCAAAGGTGGAAAACTTGGGAGACCTGGAAAAACAAGGCAGTCCCATCAAACTCTAGCTCTCACAGGTTTCACTGTACAGATATAGATACAGACATTATGTTTATGCCTATCGATCACTGGAAAGAATAATCTATACTGAATCTGAACAAAAGTACAAATATATTTATTAATACATAAAGAGATACCTAAAAATATTTACAGACTCCTTTTTCAGTATATAACTTTCAATAAGTGCTGTAAAACTGTATAAAAGAAATTCCTTCACAGTAAAATATATAACATGAGATAGGCAAGAAGTATAAAATGAAATTGATAAAAATTAAGATGACTGTTAATTACTTTTAAAAACATGCAGTTCAAAATCTTGATAGGAAATTTGAATATCCTGACTTTATTTTAACACAAGGTCCCTGAATGGTGCAAATGGTTTGTGCTTGACTACTAATCTGAAAATAGCTTATTCAAACCCACCCAGAGGCACCACAGAACAAAGTCCTGACCATCTGCTTCCATAACCCTATGGAGAAGCTCTACTCTGTAACACATAGCATCCCCATGACCAGTTTCTACTCTGTAACACATGGCATCCTCATTACAGTTGTACTGTGTAACACGTAAGGTACCTTGGATCAGAATCAACTCCATGGCAATGGGTATTTCAACATGGAAATATTTTCTTTTTGTATACAGTACACCATTGTTTCTGTGATGATTAAGACTATGTGTCAGCTTGGCTGGGCCATGATTCTTAGTAGTTTGGCCATTATGATGTAGTTGGGCAGCTATGTAATGATATAATCACCTACATAATGAGATCTGATATAATGTAATCACCTCCATGGTAAGATCTGTTATGAGCAGCCAGTCAGTTGAGGGGGAATTTTCTTGAGGATGTGGCCTGCATCCAATACATGTGGACTTTCTGACAATGCTAGCTGGCTTTTGCTCACTCTGTATCCTCCTCTGACCTCCAGTTCTTGGAACTTGAGCTAGCAATTTACTTGCGGATCTTGGGATTCATCAGCCTCCGCAGCCTGTGAGCCAGCAGCCTGCTGCCTTACCTGCTGATCTTGGATTCACCAGCTCCTGCAGCTATGTAAGCCAGGAGAAGACTCTAGCCTGACCCACAGGCTTGGGACTTTCCAGCCTCTACAACCATGTGAGCCATTTCCTCGATATAAATCTTTCTGTCTCTCAATCTCTCTCTCTCTCTCTCTATATATATATATATATATATTCATATATACTTCACTGGTTTTGCTTCTGTAGAAAACCCAGCCTAAGATAGTTTCTGTTCCATCTGATTTGGTTTCATCTTCAGAACTGTCAACATGCTGATTTTATCTTTACCACTTATTTCATTTTTGAGAACCATTATGGACAAAGCACTGTTCTAGACATTGCAGATACAATTGTAATTAAACTAAAGAAAAAAAAACCCTCAAATAAACAATCTATGACTGGCTTTGGGCCAGGCAGATTGATGTTTTATACATATTTATTCACTTAATCCTCACAAAATCTTTATGAGGTTCATGCTATTATTATCTCCGTTCCATAATGAGGAAAATGAGACATTGAGTGAATTGTCAAAGTAAAAATGATGAATATGAGGTTCACATATAAGAATTATGGCTCCAGAGTCCCTCCTCATAGCAATTTTTAAAAAAATATTGATTGATAGATTATCATCTATTTTATTATCTACTTATCATAGATAAATGGAAGGTAGACAGATACATAGATAGATAGATGAGAGGCAGATAGAATTAGAATTGTTTTAATTGCATACTTATCTACAACTCAACATCCTTTCTAAATGATGAATTTACTCAGTGTTATAATCAACATGGTTTCCTTTTGACAGAACTTTAAAAAATTCAAAATTGCGAACTCATAAGAAAAAACAATGAAATGAGATGAAAATAAATCACTTTTTTTATTTAAGTACAGTGTCTGCTTTTACATTATATGGCTTGGAACATAATTCCTTTATAGACTGGATATCTCTTTCCAGATACCTTTATGACTGACAGTTTTGCTCTATTCCAGGTAGCTTTGATTCTCAGAGACAATGACCGGGGGCCAAGTCTGATGATGACCTGTATCCCAAATGCTCTAACCCCCAGTCATTGCTCCACATTGCTATCTAGTGTTTAATATGGGAATATGCAGTGGAATGCAAAGTTGGCATGCCAGGTGATGCACAGCCTGAAGAAGCGAGCAGGAGCTTTGTGTGAATGAAGAACTTAGACTTGTCCCTTGCAAACAAGTACAAAGCAATCCAAATATCAAGCGGTTGTCTGAGAAGAAGCTATGAGAAATCTATGGCTTATGCACAATTTATTTTTATGAGAGAAGGATGGGGAGGAGGGATCAAAGTGCTGAGCATCTCTGCCTTGCCCTGTCCAGTCTAGTTCTAATTCATCCAGGTAGCTACTCTGAGGTATGAAGTGATGAGGCTGATAGAGTGAAGGTAAATACTGATCTGTGCCATCTCCATGTCTATCATGCAAACAGTCCATCAGCAGGCTTAATTTTGCTGTGAGGACTTCTTTTCTCAAGTACTAAGACTTGTCCTCGGTGATGTTTATGCACAGGACTCTTCAATGTTGGAACCACTTGGGTCCAGATAACAAGGAATGTGTGCTCTTGGATGCAGATTACTTCTTATTTTATTTTAAATCCTTTTTTTTTCCTTTTTGCATCTTGAGGTCTCCTGAGCTTGTCATCTTCCACACTCATTCAATTTTTGCATATTTTGTTCACAAAACGGTCCACTAAGTAGATATTAATTCTGTAATTGTCTTCTTAGTTTCTTTGAAAAACATTCTTATTATGTCCATTTCCACTTTGATTACACCTTCATCTCCTGTTGTTTTCTCTTCTGATCCTGTTGATTTTCATCTCTGTGAATTCTCACTTTTTAAGAGACAAAAGGAACTTCTTGTAATCAGACCAGGAGGGACCACAAAAGGAGAGGAAATGCATAAACTGGTCAGTAACTCATGAGATGAACTGTAATGAAGGACTCTTCCCAGTTTAAGGGTTGGTAGATGCTAGTGTCATTGCACAAATATCATCTAGCTTACTAATGTGGAGTATGGGTTTCTTTATAGCAAGAAAAGATTCTTGTAATTATGAAAGGAAGACCACATGAGCCACGAGAGAAATATGGAGAAGAAAGTAAAAAATATTCCACAGATGATAGATTTTCAACTGTAGTTCTAGACCACAGGAATACTTTAATGTATATGCACATATCACAGTGGCTTGGGTGAGTTTCTGTTTCTTGTGCCTTACAAAAACAGCCTAACTTAACAAATTTGGAACTAGGATTAGCTTGTAGGAAAAGACTCTCAAAGTGAATGTGAAATTGGCTATGAAATTTTGTCTGTATGTGTGTTTTGAGTGTGTGTATGTGAGATGGTGGGGGAAGCAGACAGTAATCAATTTAGTTGTCACCTATTTTTAACTAAGGAATATATTTTGTAAAAAAATATAATTTTTCAGTATTTATCAACATGCTATAATGTAATTTTGAGAAATGAACTGTTGATTTCCAAAAGACTGGATGAAGAAAAATAAAGAGAATCAGGTCTATGGTTACCAGCAAGAGGCAGAAATGAAAATATAATGCCGTATGATCTAGCTTCAGGACACAAATTTCCCTTATTAATATTACATAAGGAAGCATCAAAAGAAGATGGAAGGAATGCACAGAATCACTGTACCAAAAAGAATTGGTCACCGTTCAACCATTTCATGAGGTAGCATACGATCAAGAATTGATGGTACTTAAGGAAGAATTCTAAGCTGCTCTGAAGGCATTGGTGACAAACAAGACTCCAGGAATTGACAGAATACCAATTGAGGTGTTTCAGCAAAGGGATGCAATTCTGGAAGCACTCAATCATCTATGCCAAAAAATTCAGAAGGCAGCTCCATGTCCAACTGACTGGAAGAGATCCATATCTGTGCTCATTTCAAAGAAAGCTGATCCAAGAGAATGTGGACATTATCAAACAACATCATTAATATTATACACAGGTAAAATTTTGCTGAAGATAACACAAAAATAATTGCAGCAGTACATTGATAGGAAAGTGCCAGAAATTCAAGCAGGATTCAGAAGAGGCCTTGGAACAAGGTATATCATTGCTGATGTCAAATGGATCTTGGCTGAAAGCAGAGAATACCAGAAAGATGTTTACTTGTGTTTTATTGATTATGCAAAGGCATCTGACTGTGTGGATCATATTAAATTTTGGATAACATTGGGAAGAATGGGAATTCCTGAACTCTTAATTGTGCTCATGAGGAACCTGCATTCACATAGACCAAGAGGCAGTCATTCGAACAGAATAAGGGGATAATGCATGGTTTAAAACTAGGGAAGGTGGGCTTCAGGGTTGTATACTTTGACCATACTTATTCAATCTGAATGCTGAGCAAATAACCGGAGTACCTGGACTATATGAAGAAGAACACGGCATCAGGATTGGAGGAAGACTCATTAACAGCTGCGATATACACGACACAACCTTGGTTGCTGAATGTGAAGAGAACTTAAAGCACTTATTGATGAAGATGAAAGACGACAGCTTTTAGAATGGATTACACCTCAACATAAAGAAAACAAAAATCCTAACAACTGTACCAATAATCAACATCATAATAAATGGAGAAAATATTGAAGTTGTCAAGGATTTCATTTTTCTTGGATCCACAATCAACACCCACAGAAGCAGCAGTCAAGACATCAAAGGAAGTATTGCATTGGGAAAATGTGCTGCAAAACACCTCTTTAAAGTGTTAAAAAAAAAAAAAAAAAAAAGCGAAGATGTCATGCCTAAGGTGTGCCTGACCCAAGCTGTGGGTCATCATATATGGGTCACCAGTCACCATATATGCATATGAAAGCTGGTCAGTGAAAAAGGAGGACTGAAAAAGAATTGATGCCTTCGAATTATGGTGTTGGTGGAGAATCTAGAATACACCATGTCCTGCCAGAAGAATGAACAAATCTGTCTTGGAAGAAGTACAGCCCAAATGCTCATTGGAAGCGAGGATGGTAAGACTTTATCTTATGTACTTTGGACATGTTATCTGAGGGACCAGTCCCTGAAGAAAGACATCATGATCGGTAAGGTAGAGAGTAAGCAAAAAAGAGGAAGACCCTCAATGAATTGGATTGACACAATGGCTACAACAATGGGCTCTGAACATAATAACGATTGCATGGATGGTACAGGATTGGGCAGTGTTTTGTTCTGTTGTGCATACGGTTGTTATGAGTTGAAACTGATTTAATGACACCTAACAACAACTCCAGGTTCATGACCAAAAAGTAAGACATTTCCATGGTGTAAATAAGCACGGACATCCCCTTCCAAGCCTGACCAACTTTTGTTACCAGAGTTGACAGTTTTCAGCAACAAAACCAAAGTAGATCTGGTAACATGGTGGTGCTCTCAAAGATAACAGCCAGTTACTTTCTTTGATGCAGGTAAGCCATTTCAAAATTTCATGACCTGAAGGAGGCCGTAACTTGTTTACACTGGAATAGACATTAATAATAGATTTGCACTGGCCATTCAAATTTCCTGGGCCTCTGTAAGTGGCAGTAAGTACTTGCTTGAATCTGATTATTTTACCGAAGTAGTGCATAGAAAATTGATTACTTGCTAGAAGCAATCTTAAAATAGAAATAAGGGCCTATAGCTAAGCATTCATAAGGAACCGGACAATTATTGATTAACTAGTCTATTGAATAATTAGAGTCCTGAATGGTAGAGGGTTAGAGAATGTGAAGTTTCCCTAATAGTCAGTTGACAATTATCCAGAAAACAAGAGAGCTGCCTCTCAACAACAAATTATGTTGTTGAATGTTTGCCTCTCTATCCTTAACAACTATGGATTTCTATGCTATGAATATTCTAGTAAATAAGGGTCACTATGAGTCAGAATCAACTTCACAGTGTAAGTCTGATTTTTAAATTAACCAGAAATATTGATAATAATTTTGGTAATCTGATATATAAAATGTCCTGAAATTTTCAGATTCTCAAAGGAAATAGATTAAACAAATACAGTTTTTGTAAGGATCAAATGAGTTTTTATATGCAAAGATTAGAACCTTGTTTAATATCCAGTAAACACATTATAAATGTTAGCTGTTATTATTGATACCAATACATATTTATGACTTCTTGTCTTGGTTAGTATCAGGAAAAATTCTCTCATTTATTTTCCTCAACCTTTCCCCTAAAAGGAAATGTAATTCCAAGAGTCCTCAAATAGTTTACCACTATCAAAGACCAACAGATAAAAAGTCACTCTACTTCCTACCAAGGCCCTCCAACCATTACCAGCTCCCCATCAAATGTAAATTCGCCACATTCTCTACCATTTTGACCTATTCTTTTTTATCTCAGTAGAAACCAAGAATTAATCTGTCTCCTCTGAGATTTTGCCCCATTGATCACTCTTCATATATCTCATCTTCAGCCCTTTTACCATATCTTTTTCCCTTTAGATCATGAAAATGCACATATCTCTACCATGTGTAAAAATCTCTCCCTGCACAGCAAAACCATCATCCTCTAAAACATTTCTTTCTCCCTAGGATTTCAATTTTTAGATGAATTAGTATAATTCAAATGTCTCCATTTCTTCATCTGTAATTTACTTTTTAAAAGGCTATAATTTAGCTTTTACCCCCTGCAATTTATCTAATCAACAATGCTAAGTGTTTATTTTGGCAAATCCTGTGGACATTTCCTACAGACTTCTTATTCTAATGTGTTTTATTCTACTGCTTCTTGCTCCCAAAAGGACTATCTGGTAAAGTTTTTAAACCTGCTTTTAGTCACAGGAGTGACTAAAAATTCTATAACATATTTCTAGAAGGAAGTTCCAATGTGTTGCATCCAACAGCTTTTTGTTAACGTCACTTAATTTAACACTATCGCTTCATACTCACAAAGTCCCATATCCAGATTCTTGCATCTACCCATGAAATTTTCCTTTGTAATACTTTCTCAACATCCATGTTATACAGTTGTCTAAGTCAAAATTATATGGAAAAAATTTTATGAACCTGGAGTTAGAAAATTAAAAGGAAAGAACAAGTTCAGCATTTCTCAAGCTGAATGAATTGAAGAAAAAATTCAATTATCATGTTACAATATTAAAGGATTTTATGAGCAAAATATTGAACGACGTAGGAAGCATCAAAAGAAGATGGGACGAATCACAGAGTTACTATACCAAGAAGAACTGGCTGAGGTTCCCTGTTATGCATAGGGTCACTATGATTCAGAACTGACTCAGTGGCACCTAACAATAACAACAGGAAAGATACAGGAGCCCTGGTGATCCAGTGGTTAAACGCTCAGCTGCTAACCTAAAAGTCAGTGGTTCCAACCCTCCGGTTGCTCTTTGGGAGAAAGTTGTGAGTTGGGTTTCATAAAGTTTACAGCCTTGGAAACACTATGGGGCAGTTTTACTTTGTCCTATAGGGTCAATACAAGTTGGAATCGACTTAATGACAATGCGTTTAGTTGGTTTTGAGTGAAGATGCCTTTGAATTTTGGTGCTGTCCAAGAATATTGAATATACCATGGTCTGCCAGAAGAATGAACAAATCTGTCTTGGAAGAAGTACAACCAGATGCTCCTTAGAAGCAAGGATGATGAGACTTCGTCTTACATAGTTTTGACATGTTATCAGGAGGGGCCAGTTCCTGGAGAAGGACATCATGCTTGGTACAGTAGCAGGTCAGTGAAAAAGATGAATTGGCACAGTGGCTGCAACAATAGGCTCAAACATAGCAATGATTGTGAGGATGGTGCACGACCAGGTAGTGTTTCATTCTGTTGTACATATGGTCATAATGATACCTAACAGTAACAACAACAGGGAAGTGGTTAACTTCTTAGAAAGAATTTTTTTTAATTTAATTGTACAACCACCATTGAGAATTAATTACACAATGGCTTGCATGTGTTTCTATTCTCTTGTACATTATAAACATCCTTTAATAACTTTGCCTTTCTCACAAAAATAAAACCTTATTTAAGTTCAAGATTATATGATTTTATATCTTCCCAGACATGACTAAACCAGTGTCTGGAATACAGTCAGAATAAATTCATTTTTAATAATTGGAATTAATTTAAATATTGAATTAATAAACACCTCTTTCTGACTCTTCTATCAACTTCAATTTAAAATCCCTGAAAAAAATGTAAAAAAATTAATTAGATATTGAAATTTTTTTGTTGTCTCATCTCAGTCAGCCAAGGCCAATTTATTGGATTTAATGATAGAGTGTGATAGGCATGTGTTGGAATAATGAAACTGTAATGCATGTGTATGTATATGTTGTAAATTTAATATAGTTAAAATAAGTATTATTTATTTTGAAATATAAAAGTATTGTAACTCTAAATTACCAATTAGTAAAATGTTTTATATATTTAACGTTTTTTGGAAGTTTCTTATGATGAACTGTAATCTGTGATTGTTGTTTAACTAGATAATGCTAAATAGTAGCATTGATTTTGTGATTGAAGAATAATGTATAAGTTGACAAGATATCTATTTTATAGAAATTTGGAATTAAAATGTAAATACTTTGGACCCATCCCTAGAATAAACTCTAGCATTTCAAACCAATTCAAAACTATTATCAGTTCATTTTTCTTGGTATGAAGAACATTCATCTAATATATTTGAGGTAATTTTTACTTATTACTGTATCATTGGTTAGAAATAATGTCTTTTTCATAATTTTCCTCTTTTTTTTTTTTAAGGAGTTGAGTTTTAGAAATACTGACATGACTAAATCCAACAAAAAAATTAACATAAACACTTCTTTTTCTTTTTGTATGAGCTTTAATCATTATTATAGTTTTCAAAGTGTCTTAGTCATCTAGTGCTGCTATAAGAGAAATGCCACAAGTGGATGGCTTCAACAGAGAGATATTTATTCTCTCACAGTTTTGGAGGCTATAAGTCCTAATTCAGGTTGCCAGCTCCAGGGGAAGGCTTTCTCTCTCTGTTGGCTTTCGGGGAAGGTTCTTGTCATCAACTTTCCCCTGGTCTAGGAGCTTTTCAGAACAGGAATCTCAGGTCCAAAGAATTCACACACCTGGCTTTTCTTGCTTGGTGGTAGGGAGGTCCCCATGTCTCTCTATTCACTTATCTTTTATATCTCAAAAGAGATTGACTTAAAACTCAATCTAATCTTGTAGATTGAGTACTGCCTCATTAACATAACTGCCTCTAATCCTGCCTCATTTAGCTTCATAGAGGTAGAATTTATAACACATAGAAAAATTACATCAGATGACAAAATGGTGGACAAGCACACGATACTGGGAATCATGGATTAGCCCAGTTGACACACATTTTTTTGGAGGGACACAACTCAATGCATAACATTCTACCCTTTGGTCCCCCAAGATTCATGTCCTTGCCACATGGTAAAACACATTCACCCCATCATATTATAGCAAAAGTCTTAATTCAACTCCCAGTCCAAAATTCAAAAATTCCTCTTCCTCTGTGAAATCTATAATACAAGTTATCTACTTCCAAAGTACAATGGTGGAACAGCCACAAGATGACATTTCCATTACAAATTTGAGGGAAAGAAGGGATAACAGGCACCAAGCCAAGTCAGCAGAACATATTACATTAGCCCTCAAAGCTTGAAAATAATCCTCTGTTCTCTGAGACCATTTACACAATGGCCCTGCCCTCCAGATTCTAGGTGTTGGCCATACTCTCTGGATTCTGAGTGGAGGCCCCTCGGACCTGGACTTCAACTCCACCTTCCAGGCCCACTGGAATGGCAACTGTACTCCCTTGGCTTTGGGCGGCCCCTTTCTCCTAGTCAATCTGAGTGGCAACTCAACCCTTTGAGACCCCAGAGGTCATGGCCCTGTCCTTTGAGACTGAGGCAGCTCTGCTTCCTTTGTTCTTTGTCTCTTCAGCTTCTGCTTCCTGGTTCATTGGCCTCTTGGACCCTTGGGCCTCACCATTCGCATCTTTCCTGCTGGGGTAAGTGTTCCAAAGCTCTTCAGCTCCACTGATAAGTGCCTGGAGGCACCGCAGTCCGCCAGTGAACTTCGTCTGGAAAGCACTCAGCTCCTCTGCTCCTTGGGTCGGCCAGCCTGGCTCCACTGATAAGTGCCCGGAGGCACCCCACTCTGCCAGAAAGCCTTCTGCACCAAAGGCACTCAGCTGTCTCAGTCCATAGGTAGGCTCCAGCGCTATGTCGTGCTGGCTCTCTTGGTTCTGCTGCTGCTCCTCCCCATCTGACCTTTGTCTCCAGTATAACAGCTTTTGTCACTTCCTTTTGAGTCCTCATCAGAATTGTCTTTGATGTCTATAATTCTACCAACAGTCTCTTCAAAGCAATCTAGGCTTTTACTATTAGACACTATGAAACTCTTCCAACCTCTATTTATTCACAATTTCAAAACTGCTTCCACATTGTAGGTATCTGTTAGAGCAGCACCCAACCCCCAATACCAAATTCTGTCTGAGTTATCTAGTGCTGCTGTAACAGAAATACCACAAGTGGACACCTTTAACAAAGAGAAATTTATTCTTTCACAGCCTTGGAGGATAGATGCCGAAATTCAGGGTGCTAGCTCCAGGGAAGGCTTCTTCTCTCTGTTGGCTCTCGGAGAAGGTCTTTGTCATCAATCTTCCCAGTCAAGGAGCTTCTCAGTGCAGGGACACCAGGTCCAAAGGACCCTCTATTATCCTGGCTCTTGTTTCTTGGTGGTATGAGGTGCCTCTATCTCTCTGCTTACTTCTCTCTTTTATATTTCAAAAAAGATTGTCTTAAAACACAATCTAATCTTGTAAATTGAGTCCTGCTTCATTAACATAACTGTCTCTAATCCTGCATCATTAACATCATAGAGGTAAGAATTACAACACATAAGAAAATCAAATCAGATAACAAAATGGTAGACAATCACACAATACCAGAATCATGGCCTAGCCAAGTTGACACATATTTTTGGGGAACACAATTCAATTCATGATTCAAAACAATGTATTTCTTTAAATTTATTTAATTTTCATGATCTAACTTCAAAAGAAACATCCATATATGGGAGTTGAAGCTTTACTTTTTGTCATCATACTTAGTTTCTCTTTTCATTAAAGAAACTAAATGAGAAAAATATACTATGTTTTTAATGTTTGACATGTATAATTGGGGGAAAAAAACCCTCTAGGGAATACCTCTTTTGACACTGTCTATAAAAATGAGTATGCTTGCTACTTTTTTGTTTTTTTATCCCCCTTTTATTTGAAAGGAAGTACAAAGAGATAAAAATTGTTATATTTTTATAGAACAAATAGAAGATAATATCAAAATAAATGCATTTTTTTCTCGATGAATTTTGAGTTACCTAATTCTTTCTTACACTTTTACTTGCCCTTTCCTTTCACAGGATATTCTTGGTCAAGGATGAGGGCTACTCTGTTTTTCTTGCTTGGCCTCAGACTAATTAATGGACCTAAGTGAAAGCTTCATATTTACATGAGTCAGACAAACAGAGTGACCAATAAACTGCTTTATTTGTCTCTGCAAGGGTTTTCCTTCCTGATTCCCATTCTTTCATATTTTAGGAGGGATAGAATGAGAAGATGTGATAGATTGATAATGCCCCCCAACCCCGATATCCATGTTCTTACCCCCAGAACATCTGAATATATTATCTTACATAGTGAAAGGGATTTTACAGATGTAATTAAATTAAGCGTCTTGAGCTAAGATTATCTCAAATTATCCAAGTGGACCCAATGTAATCACAAGGTTCCTTATAATAGGAAGATCAGAGTTAGTAGTAGGAGATGTGAAAACAGACCCAAGATGTTGGAGTGATGAAAGCGTGTGATCACTGATGGACCAGGAGTCCAGGTAGACTCTAGAAGCTGAAAAAGACAGGAAATGGATTCTGTCCTCAGAGTCTTTAGATGGAACCAGACCTGCAGACACCAGGACTTTATTCCAGTGAGACTGATTTTAGACTTCTGACCTTTAGAACTGTTAGATAATATATATTTTTTAAAGTCATTAAATGTGTGATAATGTGTTATAGCACCTATAAGAAACGAATACAGAAAAGTTTTCCATTGTCAATTTCTAGAATCATAGTAACTGTTCTTCCAGCACTGCTGTGTATACCCACTGCCGTCAAGTTGATTTGACAAATCGTGACCCTGTAGGACAGAGTAGAACCTTTCCCATAGGGATTCCAAGGAGCAGATGCTAGATTTGAACTACTGACCTTTTGGTTAGCAGCTGGGCTCTTAACTGCACCACCAGGGCTCCAGATTATATATAAGGAACTATAAATCATCATTTGTTAGATAATAACAATAGCACTCCCTTTTTATACAGGAAATTATTGTCAGCAATGAAATCCAAAAAAAAAAAACTTTTCTGTCTTACTTAGAGTTCTTGAGATACAGTTTTCTTCTGTCTTCTAATAGAAATACAAGGAAGTAGTAAGCATGAAAATTTTCCAGTGGTATAAAGCAAGATGAAAATATTGAAAAAGAAGGCTTCCATTCTTCCCTCAAGTTGTAAATTTATTAAATTATATACAAGGATTGAAAATGCCAAACTTTCAGGTAATATCCCATTCTGGTGACAGTTAATCAAGCTCAGCTCTGCCTAATAAGGAAGACACTGTCATAAAATATGTTAACTCAGATCCTCCAAGAAGCAGATGTCAAGGAAAGATTAAAAAAACCTGCAAGAATTTTATTAAAAGAAATGCCTGTCAGAGAAAATGGGGAAGGAGCAGGAAGAAGCTGAGACAGCAATCAAAGCATGAGATCAGCCTGACCATGAGTGAAGGAGAGAAGGAAGGTTGAGTGGGAGTGTCAGTGCTGTCAATGGCAAGGCCATTAGGGAATCCTTGAGTGAAAAGCCCATGGCTTCTAGGAATGGACCAGCTTTAGCATGTCTGCTCCACTCAGCTTGGCCTCCACACAAACACAGTGATGGATTTCTGAGTGCAACAGCAAAGATCCTTAGTAAATTATTCTCCCTATGTTTGGATTTCTGTGAGGTGCATTCTTATGACCAGCACATGTGGTTATGCCAGGAAATAAACCAGGTCTCTTGAGGCAGAATATCCAAAAGGGTCCACTGGAACACTAGAAAAGCTACCATGCTGGGAATGGTCAATGTAACCCCGACTTCTGTGGGTAGCACATTAGAAGAAGCAGTAAGATTTAATGAAATTACATTGAACTTGAAGCTGTAAATCTTGCATTTTAGAACAAATTTATTAAACTTTCTAAACTATAGAATCCCTTACAAAATAAATTTTATTCTATTAATTTTTATTATTTTATCTAAGAGGTATTGTTTATTTTTATATTTAAAAAAGTTAATAAACACCTTTCTGCTGAGCCTACACACACATACGCACACACACATACGCACACACACACACGCACACGTTTCTATTTTTATGCTGATACGCATTCATATTCATTGGCATTTTCTAGGAAGTCTAGTGTTCCAGTACCATATCTGTTCATGTACAATTCTCTTTCTGCTGAGTTAGTCTTCAAAAGAGACACCTTTAATGTACTTATCTGAATACTACAGAGAAATGTAATCTTTTGGTCTGCTGAAGAATTAAAACAATCCTCTATTTAGATTACTCCTAAAGTTCAGTAATGGGAATATCACTTGTATTACATTTTTTCTTCAATACTGCACTATTCAATGGATGATTTTTTTCATAAAATATAAGGAAAACCCAAAAAACCCAAACATCATCATTTATTTTTCCCAATTTTGTGAACTACCAAAAAAAAAAACACAAAAAACAAAGAGGCAGTTTAAGGAAACAGAATAATGTTAACACGTGGATATTATTAACACTAACCATCCTGGTAAATTTTAGATGATGTGCCTAAAATATTTTCCATAAGACATATTTACTTTGCCTCTCATTCTTCCACATGTTCAAACAACATTAGGGGTCACCATGAGTCAGGACTAACTAACCAAAAAAACAACAACAACAAAGCAAACAAAAAACAATTTAGAAAGAATCAGGCAGGCGTCACTGAATTTGTTAAGGCAGAGTTGTTTCATCTGAGTGATGTCATCATTCCAAAGACTATAGTTATCCAGTGTAAATGAATTTCTTTAAAGGATCTAGAGAACTGCCTACTTTACAAAATTTGGTCTGAAATATTGTAGTATAAATAAATAATCTAGTAATATCTTTAGTAATATAACTGTATGTTAAATGATTGAATTAAATATTAAATATTAAATGTGTTTGTTTTCTTTTCTAGAATTCTGAATACATAAAATAAGCATCCCATTTGGCATAACAACAGCCATTAACATATAATGGCCAGTATTTGTGTCTTTTTGTGTTAACTTTTCTTCAGTGAAAGAATTATTTCAGCATACCCACATATAAGATTCAGTTTGTACACATGAAAAATCAAAGTGGAAAAATTCAGGTTCACCATTGATTCATTATTTCAACAAGTAATATTTGAGCTCATACTCTGTAAGGATGTGTTCTAGACTCTGAAGATACAGTAATTAATAAAAGATAGATTTCCTACCAGAGTTCCTAGCAAACAGTTCAGGGCCCCACTACTAGCCCAAAGACATCCACTTCTGGTATTTCTGTTACAGCAGCACTAGATAACTAAGCCATGGTTGGAACTCACCTACAGGTGCCACAGAAGACAGGCTTCCAATCTGCTTCAGAAAGATCAAAGCCTAGGAAACCCTATGGAGAACAGTTCTATTCTGTACACATGGGTTGGAATAGACTCAATGGTGACAAACGACAAATTTCCTACTACCAATGATAAAAACTTGTAAAATGTATACTAGGTTAAATATATAGTAGAAAAAAGTAGAAAGTGCAAAGAGTATATTTGAAAGAGAAACTTGAGGAAATCTCATTGAAGTGACTGAGTAGTAGCTGGCTTTCCCTAGAGGAATGCGTGATGAGAGGGAAAAAGAGAAAGAAGGAGAGAAGGAGAGACAGAGAGAGAAGACATGCACACCCAGGATATAAGTTATACTTTTCTAATAACTTAATGTTGGAAATGAGCTCCCATCACTTGCACTATATTCTTTTGTTTAGCTTGTAGTCACTAAGATGAGCCCACTTTCAAGAGGAGTGGAATTAAGTTCCATTTCTTGAGGAGTCTCAAATAATTTGTAGATATATCTTTAAAATCTCTACAGTTTCCTTGCCCTCCAATATTTCACTGGGTTTTGTCCAGTGGGAGTCACTTTAGGAAACTGAATGTGGATATTTCACTCGTTCATCTCCTTACCTATCAGGTCATAGCGGGTTTGTTACTTCCTTCTACCAAAGTTCACCATTCCATATATAAATATCTCTTTCTTAAAATTTTCATAGCATGTCTCTCCTGTTTCTCCTTCATCCCGAGGGATGGGAATGATTCTCTACTGTTACTAGCCAAGGGGTGTTGCACTGTTCTTAGTTGTTTTCCTTAAATTTTGCCCACACCTATGTGAATTGTCCTTTAAGGAAACTCTCTTCACATTACCTGATGAGAGTACATCTGCTTTCTGCAGGGTTTCTAACTGATGCAGTAATTAAGAAGGTTGACTTTTGACTCAGATAAACTTGGATTCTAATCTACGTCTATGATACTTAATACCTGCATGACTTGGAAAATTTAATTAAGCCACCAATGTCTCACAATGATCCAGTACTTAACAAAAATTAAGAGATTAAGAGATGCCCTCTCTCCACTAAGCTGGACCACTCCATGTGCTGTAAGTTAAAGTTAAGGGTGAATGAAAAATAAACTACACAAATATACACATGTAGGTATGTGCAAGAAATAGGGCTTGACCCTTAGCACAGTAGGGAGAAAAAGATCCTGTGATTATGTAACCACAAGCTGGCCTTTCCACAGCTTTGTAGCTCTAATTCTCATTATCTGCTTTTTCTTACTTTCCTATTGGTGCTTTAACAGAAAGACCACAAGAGGGTGGTTTTAAAGAACGAATAACAAACATTTATTTTCTCACAGTTCTGGAGCCTGAAAGTTGAAATCAAGGTCTCGAACATGCCAACTCCTTTTTGTCAGTACCCTCGGCATTCCCTGCTTCCTTGGCAATCCTCACATGACATCTGTCTTCCTTCATGTGTGCTTGCTTGTTTCTGGGTCTAATTAGTTCTTTTTATAACTCAGAAGTGTGTAGGTTTAGGAACACCCTACATAGGTATGGCCTCATTAACATACCAAGGAAAACCATATTCAGGAATGGGATTTCATCCACAGGGATAGGGTTTAAGATTCCAACACATATTAGGTGGGGACACAATTTAATCTATAACCTGCATGAACCATAATAACTTGAAATAAGAATTTAACTTAAAGTGATACTGAACTGAGAATGGTCCCAAGAACTTGATAAAAAGCAAACACAAATCTCTGAGGTCCTCCATCCCACGTCTTTTCTACACTACAGCTTTCTGTAAATTGAGACAGCCACATATAGTATCCTATCAGCAAGGAGGCCTCTGCATAGACATCCCTTCCAACCTGGACTCCAGAGCCAGTGTGGATTCCTCCTCAGGATAAAGGCACACATTCCTCAAGCTTTTAGAGATGACAAATATTGAGGTTAACCCTTAAACCCTTCTTAGGGAATTTCCCTGGATAAAAGAAAGCTGCTATTTCTAGGGTCATGTTTCCTCCTTGATAATAGCCTACATAAAATTGATTAATATGCTGGTCTCTGTGAAGACATCTCTAAGGACCACCTGAGTTTCATAACTCCATTAGAGTTCAACATCTCCTTCTGTCTTTATTCCCTTAGATTGATGCTCCTGAAAGAATAAACCTCCTGCATGTAAATCTCAGTCTCAGAATCTGTTTTCCAGGAAGCCAAAACTCCAGTAGGGCCAATCTATACCCATTTTATGCTGGCATGTAATGCCAAAAACTGTGGTCATTGACAAGTTCTCTGGTTGAAGTTCCACGCACTCTGTGCCCTACTCATTATGAATTTTCCTTTCCAACTCCTTGCAACACTTAGGCAATCCCGCTACAGAAATGCATGAGAACTCCTGTTTTTTCCCCATGACACTGTAGCCCATGGAAGAAAGGGGGTTGTATTCCGGGGTGTATCAAATGTGCCACGCCACCATTTATGTATAATTCTCACCACTCCAACTAGTGTGGGGTATGTGCTGATCCAATCTAATTAGAATTATAAACTAGAAGTGGAGCACATTCTCCTTGCTTTCTTATTCCTCCTCAACCTATCTGGGGTTGCTAATATCTCACCTCCCTCTTTTATATTTAGTCCAGGGTTCTGGAGAAGTTATATCACTTCTTAGGATCCTAAGTAGTATCTTTGCCTCCAGGTTTCTTTCCCTTCCCAAAGTTCAGGATGGACATTTTTCTTTCCCATGTGACAGAGTTTCATACATCCTTACATTTTTTCCTGCATCATAAGTTGTACCTGACCCAAACTGTGGTGTTTTCAATTGCCTCATATGCGTGTGAAAGCTGGAAAATGAATAAGGAAGATTGAAGAAGAATTGATTGAATTATCATGTTCATGAAGAATATTGAATATACCATTGACTGCTGAAGAACAAACAAATCTGTCTTGGAAGAAGTACAGCCAGAATGCTCCTCAGAAGCAAGGATGGCGAGACTTTGTCTCATATGCTTCTGATGTGTTTTCAGGAGGGACAAGTCCCTAGAGAAGGACATCATGCTTGGTAAAGTAGAGGGTAGTCAAAAAAGTGGAAGACCCTCAACGAGATGGATTGACACAGTGGCTGCAACAATGGGCTCAAGCATAACAAAGATTGTGAGGATGGCGCAGGACCTGGCAATGTTTCTGTTGTACATGAAGTACCTATGAATTGGAACGGACTTGATGACACCTAAAAACAACAACAAATAGCTTACAGTAAAAACTCTTCCCCAAGTTCTCTAAACTCCTTCTTCTTTCTAAACAAGAAAACAAATGATCTAACAAACAAACCAAAAACAAGAGGTAGCACACACACAATCCTCTCACTTTTACCGATGAAAATCTTAGCTTTCACAGCTTTTTTCTCTGAAATTGCTGTCGATAAGTTTAAACAGAACTTGAAAACCACAGTGGATTAGGGTGTCACCAATATGATAATTAACAGTAGTAAAAAAATTTATTTATGTCCACAAGAAAAACTGAGAAAATTTTATTTAGAAAAAGATCTCAGCCTTCCTGAGGCCTCTTTTCTGCGAGAAGTCTAACTCTGACTGAATTTGTCTACTTAAGAAGGCTCTCTGGATGTGCAGGGTCAGATCTACGGGGCCAGGTCATGGATGTAAATGTGAAAACTGATCACTTAGAGGGAGGAAATGGCTCCTATCAGCTACTTCTAAAGTTAAGGTTTTGTCTTTCAGCTGAATATTGTATTCAGTGCTAAGGTTTATGTGCTCAGATTCTGGATGATACAAATTTCATGCACAAATATTTTTACTGAAGCCTGAGTGTGTGTGTATATGTATATATGCATATGTATATGTGCATAAGTATATATATATATAAAATCAAAAACCATACCCATTGCCATCGAGTTGATTTCAAATCATAACAACCCTATAGAACAGAGTAAACCCTGGTGGTGTAGTGGTTAAGAGCTACGTTTGCTAACCAAAAGGTCAGCGGTTTGAATCCACCAGGCACTCCTTGGAAACTCTATGGGGCAATTCTACTCTGTCCTATAGAATCGCTGTGAGTCAGAATTGACTTGATAGCAATGGGTTTTTTTTTTTTTTTTTGGTCTATAGAACAGAGTAGAACTGCCCCATAGGGCTTACAAGGAGCGGCTAGTGGACTCAAACTTTCCACCTTTGGTTAACAGCTAATATACAAACCACTGCGCCACCAGGGCTCCATATATACGTGCATATTTTTTTTATTAGAAACTCTGCCTAAGAGTGTATCCAGTGTAGGTTTTCAATGACATATTCCTATTATCTCAACTATAGTAACTTCATGATGGACTCCATAATTCAATTAAGAAATTTATTTTTATTTGCTTTCAATGCAATAAATTTGACACAGATCTGTACCTGTCACGGATTGAATTATGTCCCCCAAAAAACGTGTGTATAAATTTGGCTGAACCATGATTCCCAGTATTGTGTGGTTGTCCTCCATTTTGTGATTGCAATTTTGTGTTAAAGAGGATTAGGGTGGGATTGTAACACCCTTACTAAGGTCACATCTCTGATCCAATGTAAAGGGAGTTTCCCTGGGGTGTGGCTTGCACCACCTTTTATCTTACAAGAGATAAACGGAAAGGGAAGCAAGCAGAGAGTTGGGGACCTCATACCACCAAGAAAGCAGTGCTGGGAGCAGAGCGTGCCTTTGGACCCGGGGTCCCCATGCAGAGAAGCTCCTAATCAGGGGGAAGATTGATGAGAAGGTGGACAGAGACAGAAAGCTTTCCCCTGGAGCTGACACCCTGAATTTGGATTTTTAGCCTACTTTACTATGAAGACATAAATTTTTCTTTGTTAAAGCCATCTACTTGTGTTATTTCTGTTATAACAGTACTAGGTAACTACGAAAAGTACCTATCAAGAAAGAGTCCTTGGTGTTTTAAAATTTTGCAGTAATTACATGCATAATTGTAATTGCTAAGATGAAGTGAAATTATGTGCAATAGGATCAACCATCACAACCAGCACCAGTTAAAATTCTAGGCTGCTAACCAAAATGTTGGAGGTTCAAATCCACAAAGAGGCACCCTGGAGGTAAGGCCTGGAGATCTGCTTCTGAAAAATTAGCATTCCCATATATTTTTCCAAAAGTTCTTCATGAGATTATTTTTTTATGGCTGCTCTGAATTGCATGTCCTAAAAATTCATGTTATAATTTTAAATGCAATATTAATGCAGAATTAAATACAGCATCCTAGGTATTATCTGAGCAGAAGTTTCTGAACAGAAATACCAGGTCCTCCATTGAATCTTTTTTTTTTTCCCCAGACTCAGCTTGCTGGATTAGCTGTCTTGAAGCCACATCACAGGCTAATTCACATTGAATTTACTCTCCTGTGAATCATTTAAACATGTGTCACATGCTGCTGTTAACTCCATGCTAATATCATTTGCAATTTGGATCTAAGTATAGAATCTTCCACGTATGCATTTCTACTGTATCTAAGTATAGAATCTTCCACGTATGCATTTCTACTGTATTTAATTTGTTCGATCCTGCCCATCATTACTGGTTATGAAGATCATTTTTGGATTATAATTGTTCTGCAGTGCATTAGCTAACTCTTCAAGCTTCCCATAGTTTTAATGAACATGTAAGCTTGCTCTGTATATGTTCATCCAAGTCACTGATTAAAATGTTGAATAGGACACCACTGAAGGCAGTTCTGAGATTTCTATCCAAAGTGATAGTGGTCTTGTAATCTTCCTTAGTATTTTTGATTTTTTAATGAGTTTTTCATGCACCTGATTAATGGTGCTTATATTTAGACTGCATAATAAAACTTATGTAACAGCATATTGGCAATAAAGATTAAGAACATGTTTTTGATTAAAATATTAAAATGATTACTTATTACAATAAATTATATGGCAACAACAGCAACGAGTATATGGCTGGCAAAGAGGATCTAAAAGCAAAAGCAGAAAGAATAAATGTCAAAGTTTTAATGAATACCACAATCATGGCTTACTCCAACCTCAGTTTATGAATCACTTGAATTCATATCCAAATTTTTGTTGTAATAGATATATAGAAAGATATGATTTTTAAGGAAGAAAGGAAATTTACAAATTTTACAAGTTTCTCAAGGTGGTGCCATATCCTACCTAAAAAACTTTAAGAAATGTTACTTAAAACTTAAAAATAAATATAATTTCCCAACCACACTTTATTCAAGAAATCCTGATATGTATCAAAAGCATCATTTGGGGCAGACTGACAGTATATAACATTCTAAGGAATGAGATGAGTAAATATAATTATTACAAACTAATCTCCATTCCTTATATAATTTGCTTTGGTTGTCAGAAAGAGGTAATTGGGTGCTGTCATCTCCAGTGCAGTACTTTGAACTATTAACTTTTCTTTATTAAAACAAACAAACCAACCCGTTGCCCTCAAGTCAATTCTGACTCATAGTGACCCTATAAGGACTGAGTAGAACTGCCCTTAGCAGCCAAACTCTTAACCACTACACACACCAAACCCATTGCTGTCGAGTCAATTCCTAATCATAGTGACCCTATAGTGACCTTATAGGACAGAATAGTACTGCCCCATAGGGTTTCCAAGGAGCAACTAGCAGATTCTAAATGCTGACCTTTTGGTTAGCAGCCAAGTCCCGTTGCCGTCGAGTCAATTCCTAGTAGGTTTAAATATTGAATTGCTGTGTATCCTTACTTAGGCTCTATTGTTTCAAAGGAGTCAATTTTCAAATGAATAATGATTCAAGTCCAAGTAGCTTATTCTTACCTGTTTAGTTTCCTGTATTCCTATTGTTTGTATTTTTCCATTTTAAATACCAATAAATTGTAAAATATTGTATTTAAAAAGGAGCCCTGATGATGCAGTGGTTAAAGTGCTCTGCTACTAACCAAAAGGTCAGCAGTTTGTACCCACCAGCCACTCTGTGGGGGAAAGATGTGGCAGTCAGATTCCGTAAGGATTTACAACCTTGGAAGCCCTATGAGACAGTTCTATTCTGTCCATAATTACAGGAGTGCTTTGAGTTGGAATTGACTTGATGGTAATGGGTTTGGTTTGGCTTATTTTAATGGCATCTGTTAAATTCAATAAATGTTTGTTAATTTACTATATGAAAGATATATCTTGCCTGCTCAGGGGTACAGTAAAGAATCATCAAACATTGCCCTTCCCTTAAGGATTTTGTAAGGTATTTGAGAGAAATGATAGGAATATGCACACAGATTATTCCTATAAAGTGTGCTACATATTTTTCAATATTCCCATCATATAGCAGGACAGAATGTGGAAATATCTTGTGTAGAGTGTACTTTGAATGGAGCACTGGTGTAACAGTGGTTAAGAGCTTGACCTTTAACCAAAAAAGTTCAGCAATTTGAATCCACCAGCCATTCCTTGAAAACTCTATGGGGTAGTTCTACTCCATCCTATAGGGTCACTATGAATGGGACTTGACTTAACGACAATGGGTTTGGTTTTTTGGTTTTAATTTTGAATTTACCTTATGGATCAGTTCCCCAGTTAGACTCTGTAACACGTGTGGTTGCTATGAGTTGGAATCCGTTTGACCAACAATGGGTTTGTTTCTTTAGTTGGCTGGCTGGTTGTTTTTTGTTTATTTTTTTGTTCTTTGTTTGCTTGGCGTTTTGAATTATATAATGTTAATTTAAAATGGGAAAATGAAAATTTAAGTTAATTTATTTATTTATGTATTCAACAAATTAGGCTCCTATAACATAGATAATTGTTTGCATGTACACCTCTCCCCCCAAAATTTATTTTAACCTATTATTCTTTTAAAGAAGAGGAGTGTCATCTCATTCACACTTATTTCCAGAGCACAGAACAGGGCACAGGACATAAAAATAGCTCAGAAAATGTTGTTGTTCTTAGGTGCTCTTGAGTCGGTTCCAACTCAGAGCAACCCTATATACAACAGAACAAAACACTGCCCAGTCCTGTGCCATCCACACAATCGTTATGCTTGAGCTCATTGCTGCAGCCACTGTGTCAATCCATCTTCTTGAGGGTCTTCCTCTTTTTTGCTGACCCTCTACTTTACCAAGCATGATGTCCTTCTCCAGGGTCTGATCCCTCCTGACAACATGTCCAAAGTATGTGAGATGTAGTCTCACAATCCTTGCTTCTAAGGAGCATTCTGGTTGTACTTCTTCCAAGGTAGATTTGTTTGTTCATTTGGCAGTCGATAATATATTCAGTATTCTTTGGCAACACCACAATTCAAAGACCACATTTCTTCTTCCGTCTTCCTTATTCATCGTTCAGCTTTTGCATGCATATGATGCAACTGAAAACACATGGCTTGGGTTGGGAGCACCTTAGTCTTCAAGGTGACATCTTTGCTTTTCAACACTTTACGGAGGTTTTTTGGAGCAGATTTGCCCAGTGCAATACATTTTTTTATTTTTATTTTTTCCTTTTTTTTTAATTGTACTTTAGGTGAAGGTTTATAGAACAAATAGTTTCTCATTAAACAGTCAGTACACATATTGTTTTATGACATTGGTTAAAAACCCCATGACGTGTCAACCCTCTCCCTTCTCGACTTTTTTTTTTTTTGGTGAAAATATACATAGCCAAAGATACACCATTTCAAAAATTTCTACATGCACAGTTTAGTGACATCAATTGCGTTCTTCCAGTTGTGCTGCTATTCTCACTTTAGATGAAGGTTTACAGAACAAAATAGTTTCTCATTAAACAGTACACATGTTGCCCTATGACAATGGTTGACTACCCCACTACATGTCAACACTGTCCTTACTCAACCTTGGGTACCCTATCACTAGCTTTCCTGTCCCCTCCTGCCTTCTAGTCCTTGTCCCTGGTCCACTGTGCCTCATTAGTCCCATTTTGTTTTATGGGGTTGTCCAATACCCGGCTGAACGTTGAACCTTGGAAGTGACTTCACCACTGAGCTAAAAGGGTGTCTGGAGGCCATACTCTCAGGGTTTCTCCAGACTCTTTCAGGCCAGTAAATCTGGTCTTTATTTTGTGTGTTAGAATTTTGTTCTACATCCTTCTCCAGCTGTGTCCAGAACCCCCTGTTGTGATCCCGGTCAGAGCAGTCAGTGGTGGTAGCCGAGCACCATCTAGTTCTACTGGATTCAGTCTAGTGGAGGCCTTGGTAGCTGTGGTCTATTAGTCCTTTGGTCTAATCTTTTCCTCGTAGCCTGTTCTCTTCATTTTCCCTTGCTCCTGAAGGGATGAGACCAGTGGAGTATCTTAGATGGCTGCTCATAGGCTTTTAAGACCCCAGATGTTACTCACCAAGGTAGAATGTAGAACATTGGGTTTATAAACTGTGTTATGCCAACTAAGCTAGATGTTACCCAAGACCATGGTCCCCACGGCCCTCCGCCCAACAATTCAGTCCCTCAGGGGGTTTGGATGTGTGTCTGGAGCTTCCGTGACCTTTCCTTGTACAAGTTGTGCTGGTTTCCCCAGTACTGTGTACTGTCTCACCCTTCACCAAAGATACCACTTATCTATTGCCTGTTTAGTATTCCCCCCTACCCTCTCCCATCCCTTGTAAACAACAAAGATTGTTACTTTTTGTGTGTAAATGTTTTCATGAGTTTTTACAACAGAGGTCTCATACAATATTTTTCCTTTTGTGATTGACTTGTTTCACTCAGCATAATGTTCCCCAGTTTCATCCATGTTATGAGATGCTTCACAGATTAATCATTGTTCTTTATCCTTGCATAGTTCCATTTACATTCAGTGTAATTATTGATAGATCTGATTTTATTGCTGTCATTTTGTAGTGCTTTTTTTTTTTTTTTTTTTTTTTTTTTTTTTTGTGGTTCTGATGCTTTCTTTGTTCTTCTTACTCTCCTGTGCTGAATTCCTTTTGTTTGGGGATTTTTTTTTTTTTTTCATTTCTTTTGTTTTTGTAGGTTTTGTTATTACTGAAACTTTATGTTCTTCCTCTTTATTTTTATGAGTATGTTTGTTAACTTTCTTTGTGGTTACTGTGAAGTTCACCCTTATCTTTCTAAGTTTGAAGCTGCCTTTTATTAGTTGGTATCGCCTTGCCTTCCTCTCCATTAGAAGGTTCTGTACTTACACCATTTATTCCTTCTTTTATTGTTCTGATGTTATTGTCATTTACTGATTAATGGCCCTGATTCCCTATTGTATTTCCTTTGGTTTTGGATAGTCCTTGAGAGTTCATTTTCTAGATTGGTATCTGGCTGGTACGATCCTGCATCTTAGATTCAGCCTGTGAGCTGAAGTTATTTGTTCTCAGATGGAAGGACTCCTTTTAATAATTCTTGTAAGTTTGATTTGGTTTTTACATATTCCCTTAATTTCTGTTTATCTGGATATTTCTTAATTTCACCATCATATTCGATTGAGAGTTTTGCAGGATATATTATTCTTGGCTGGCAATTTTTTTTCTTTCAAGGTTTTATATATGTCATCCCATTGCCTTCTGGCCTGCATGGTTTCTGCCGGATAATCTGAGCTTAGTCTTATTTTTTCTCCTCTGTATGTGACTTCTTGCTTTTCAAGAGATGCTCTCAGGATTCTTTGTTTGTCTTTGGTTTTGGCAAGTGTGATTATGATATGCCTTGGTGATTTTCTTTTGGGGTCTATCCTAGATGGTGTTCATTGAGCTTCTTGGATGGCCAGCTTTTCATCCTTCATGATATTGGGGAAGTTTTCTGTCAGCAGTTCTTCAATGATCCTCTCTGTTTTCTGTTTTCTCCCCCGGTTCTGGAACTCTGATCACTCAAAAATTTTTGCTTTTGATTGTATTCCACATAATTTTCAGGGTCTCTTCATTTTTGTGTGTCCCTTTTTCTGCATTTTCCTTGAACAGAGTTGTATCCAGGTGTTTATCTTCAATTTCACTGATCCTGTCTTCCACCATTTCAAATCTGCTTCTCAGCCCTTCTGTGACACTGTCCATTTCTGAAATCTTGTTGTTTATCTTTGGATTTCTAATTGTTGTTTTTGTATAATTTCTAGTTGTGAATTTATTTTGGCATTTTGTTCCTGCATTATTTTCCTGAATTCTTCCATTTTTTGTCTGTATTTTCCATGAATTTGTCTGCTTTTCCATGTATTTGTCTATTTTTTCTTCATTTTTGTCCGCTTTTTGCTTCAGCTCTTGGATAGCTCTGAGTATTAGAGATTTGAATTCCCTATCAGGTAGTTCTATTGCCTTTTCTTCTACTGGAAAGTCATCCAGTGTTTTATTTTGAATGCCTACTGGAAGCATCCTGTCCTGTTTTTGTAAATGTTTTGATATTGTCTGCTGTCTTCAGGGCATTCAGTAGTTATTTTTCTCATTTATTGATTGTAGATTTGTTTGTTTCTTCCTTTTTTTTTTTTAATTTGGCTATGTCTGAGCAGGCAGGCTGTGTGTTCTTTGCTGTTTGCTCGTCTGTGGGCACAACACATTTTGCTTCCTTCTCCAATTGGCAAGGTCAGTCACTCAGATATGGTACAGCAGGGCAGGTCTAGCTAAAGAGAGTTTCTGGGATGGGATGTTTGTGGCACTTACTAAAGCCACCAGGGCAGGCTGGTAATCAGTGCAGGGCAGGTTCAGGTAGGCTGTGCCTATGCTACTTGGTGGTGTGATGTTAAGTGCACCATGCAGGTAGCAGGATGGAGGGGGGAGATTTTGATGTGTGGAGCTAAGATGGGTATGGGAGAGAGGAGAGATGAACAGGAGCCAAAAACTTACAAATGAAAGAGTGCTAGGGAAGTTTGCCTTTGGAGTGGAGAGATAAGAGACTGTGAAATGGAGAAAAACAAAAAGGGGAAGAAGAAGAAAGAAAAGAATGAATAACTAAAAATTAGAAAGAAAAAAGAACAGCAAAGCTCCCAGGGATCCCACCAGTACGACTACGAGGTCTGGGGAAGTTGTTCCCAGATGTTGAAGTACAGCCTGCCTAGGAGGCATAGAGCTATTCAGTGCTAGGTTTTCAGGGGACAGTAAGAGAAGGAAGGTATAGAGGGACAAGGAACTGAGTAATGAAGAAAGACAAAAAGTGGAAAAAAGGGAAAACAAAACAAAACAAATTTTCAAAAAAAACCAAGACCCCCTCCCCACCAAAAAAAAAAAAAAAAACAGAAAAAGAAAAAAGAAATGCCCTCAGGGATCCTTCTGAGCATCTGTGCAAGCTGACAGGGTAGGTCCCAAGCCACACAGCACTGCCCAGCCAGAACGGGCTCCCAACTCAAGAAAAGAAAAGGAAAACAAACAAACAATTCAAAACAAACAAACCAAATAAAGCCCCAGGATCTCACCAGCATGACAGCATGGACCAGGAAGCAGTTCCACCCTCGAATGGAGCTCTACAGCCCCTCAGGAAGAAGCAAAGATGGGGCATGGAGCCAGGTATTTGAGCAAAAGGAGAACAAGGTGGTGAGAGGTAAGGAAGAAGTCAAAAGAAGTGGAAAAAAGCAACACCAGCAGCCAACAAATGGCACTCAGAGAGCTGGCCAGTATGGGTGGGTGGAATCCAAGCAGCCGGTGCTTCCTGGCCAAGAGACTGTGGCTGCAGGAAGCAGAGGAGGCCGAGCAGGGGTGTAGAAGGGTCGGGGGTGGGAAAGCATATATTGCCAGTTACCAGTTGTTTGAAAGTCTCCTGCTGGAAGCTCTGTGAAGCTGCTTTCTCATACCCTCTATTTGCTGGTTTCTGATAGGAGTCCAAGATGGTGGATCCACGCTGAGTTAAGTGATAGGGGACCTCTGTATGAATCTCTCCTCACTGTCTGTTCTCTGTCAGTTTCTTATTCCATTTGGTGCTTGGCTGAGTTCTTTATCTCTTCATTTGATGTTTAGGGTTTCAGGATTACTGTTTTCTCTGTTTGGCTTAGTTTTTTGGATCTTTGCTGTGGAGGGATAGTGTGGTGCTTGTGTTTTTTGATTTCTTGACTGCTCTTTCCATGGGTGTTGATTGTGGATTCAGGTAAAATGAAATCCTTGACAACTTCAATCTTTTCTCCGTTTATCATGATGTTGCTTATTGTTCCAGTAGTGAGGATTTTTATTTTCTTTATGTTGAGGTGTAATCCATACTGAAGTCTGTGGTCTTTGATCATCATCAGTAAGTACTTCAATTCCTCTTCACTTTCAGCAAGCAAGGTTGTGTCATCTGCATAACGTAAGTTGTTAATCAGTCTTCCTCCAATACAGATGGAATCAAATCTACTACTTCTTTGGAAAGAGACAATGGAAAACTCAATATCATCAGTCAGAACAAAGCCAGGGCTGACTGTGGATCATATCATAAATTGTTAATATGCAAGTTCAACTTGAAACTGAAAAAAATTAGAACAAATCCACGAGAGCCAAAGTACAACCTTGAGTATATCCCACCTGAATTTAGAGACCAACTCAGGGATAGATTTGATGTGTTGAACACTTATGATTGAAGACTAGATGAGTTGTGGAAAGACATCAAGGACATCATACGTGAAGAAAGCAAGAGATCATTAAAAAGACAGAAAAGAAAGACCAAAATAGATGTGAGAAGAGAATCTGAGACTTGCTCTTGAACATCGAGTAGCTAAAAGAAAAGGAAGAAATGATGAAGTAAAAGAACTGAACAGAAGATTTCAAAGAGTGGGCCAAGAGGACAAAGGCAAGTTAAAGTATTATAATGAAATGTGCAAAGACCTACAGTTAAAAAACGAAAAGGGAAGAATATGCTTAGCATTTCTCAAGCTGAAAGAACTGAAGAGAAAATTCAATCCATGAATTGCAATATTAAAGGATTCTATGGAAGCATCAAAAGAAAATGGGAGTAATACACAAACTCACTGTTCCAAAAAGAATTGGTCAACTTTCAATCATTTCAGGAGGTAGCATATGATCAGTAACCAATGGTACTAAAGGAAGAAGTCCAAGCTGCACTGAAGACATTGATGAAAAGCAAGGCTCCAGGAATTGAAGAATACAAATTGACAGAATACCAAACAGATTCAGCACTGGAAGCACTCATTCTTCTATGCTAAGAAATTTGGAAGACAGCTCTCTGGCCAACTGACAAGAAGAGATCAACATTTGTGCCCATTCCAAAGAAAGGTCATCCAACAGAATGTGGAAATTATAGAACAGTATCAATATCACACGCAAGTAAAATTTTGCTGGAGGTCATTGAAAAGTGGTTGCAGCATTACATCAACAGGGAACTGCCAGAAATTCAAGCTGGATTCAGAAGAGGATGCGGAAACAGGGATATCATTGTTGATGTCAGATGGATCCTGGCTCAAAGCAGAGAATACCAGAAAGATGTTACTTTTTTCTTATTGACTATGCAAAAGTATTTGACTGTGTGGATCATAACAAATAATAGATAACATTGCCAAGAATAAGAATTCCAGAACACTTAAGTGTGCTCATGAGAAACCTGTACATAGACAGAGCCAGTCATTCGAACAGAATAAGGGGATAAAACTTTACTGCATTTTTTCTGCTAACTCACACAACCAATCCAAGCTGTATTCTAAGACATCCCTGCCTCCATCCTATAATATAATCAAACAAACACAGTCTTAATTAATTTCACACATTCTGCCTTTTCCATGTTTATTCCTTTACTTACATTATCCTTGACATTTGGAGCAAAATAATCCCTGCATCTTTTCCATTTCACAGTTCTGTCTTCTGTGCACTCAGCTGAAATTTTATTCATTCAGACAGCAGTGCCTTATTAACCCAAGCCCACAAGTCTTCTACTCACTTATCATAGAGAACAATTAATTCTAATTTGCATGCATAGAAATCTCTGCCAAGCTGAGCTTTGGGCAACCGAATTTTGCCTATGATGATTTTGAGAAAATACTAAATTTTATAGTATAACCGAAACTTTAAGTCTCCCATGTATCTGTCAGTTTGCCAAACTGTGATGGCTTGTGTGCTGCTGTGATACTGGAAGCTATGCCACTGGTATTTCAAACGTCAGCAGGGTCACCGATGGTGGACAGGTTTCAGTGGAGTTTCCAGACTCTTTAAAGTGTTGAAAAGCAAAGATGCTATTTTGAACACGAAGGTGTGCCTGACCCAAACCATGGTATTTTCAGTCACCTCATATGCATACGAAAGCTGGTCAATGAATAAGGACGATTGAAGAAGAATTGATGCCTTTGAATTATGGTGTTGGTGAAGAATATTGAATATACCATGGACTACCAGAAGAACAAACTAGTCTGTCTTGGAAGTACAGCCAGAATGCTCCTTAGAAATGAGCATTCTTAAACTTTGTCTCACATACTTTGGACATGTTTTCAGGAGGGATCAATCCTTAGAGAAGAAATCATGCTTGTTAAAGTAGAGGATCCAAGAAAAAGAGGATGACCCTCCAGGAGATAGATTGACACAGTAGCTGCAAAAATAGGTTCAAACATAGCAATGATTATGAGGATGGCGCAGGACTGGACAATGTTTCATTCTGTTGTACACTGGGTCACTATGAGGTGGAACTAACTTGATGGCATCTAAAAACAACAGCAAACTTTAAGTCTGCAGTTTCAATATGTATGGTTCATTTTGCTCCCCTATGAAAGATTAGGAATATTAGGAATATTCTCTTCGTCTGGCTACAACATGTATAGGTCATGGCAGATACTGCATGAAAATGCCTTCTGACATCTGTTGGTTTTCTAAGCACCCAATATATGGTTAGGGAACCAGGCTCAGGAATCATTCCAATAAAAATATGATGGTTTCTTTAAATTTAATGTGAATGTATAGTAACATAACACAGGCAAGTGTAGAAGGCATGGTATATAAAACTAAGAAAACCAAGACCATCTCATTCAATGGCTAACAAAGCAATGATGTGAAGTTCAATCTTAAAAATCATGATAAAGAAACTTTGAGAAGATGATACGGGCTATTACTGAAGAATACATATTCTATGGATTTTATTTGCTATGTTCATATTTCATAAATACAGTAGATTCTCATTATTTGTAGTAGTTATGTTCTATAAAGTCACCAGAAACGCTGAATCAGCATACACTGAACCTAGAGGAAACTCCTAAGCGGGACATAGGCTTAGGTACCTGTGAGCCTCTGGTCACATTTTCATCAGCTGATCAATACATGCTCTGGTTGTATATGTGCTTCTGTTTAAAGATACCTCATTTAATATATAGTGTTGACTCATTAACATGGAACTCAGGGCCAAAAGCACTTTGCTTGACTGAAACTTATGTAATACATGTATTCTCTCTGCAAGGAACATCATAGCCTTAGGACCTATAGATATCACTTCAAGAGTACGCTTGAGGCTCTTTTAAACAGCAAATCACTGACAAAAAGCACAAAAATATGAGAAAAATAGAACCAATGAGACCCCAAAAAGGATACTTGTTTATAGTATGAAATCTGAAACAAGAAGGCATAGCATTTCTTTGTTCGATCTCAGGTGGTAATGAGTGCATTGCGTGACAAAATTTTCACTACTCTACACATGTCAGCAAATGACTGTGTGTCTTAGGCAGGGTTCTCTAGAGAAGTAAAACCAGTGAAGCATATGTATGAATACATATACAGAGATGCATTTCAAGGAAATGGCTCATGCAATTGTGAAGGCTGGCAAGTCCCAAATCCATGGGTCAGTGGCTGGCTAGAGGCTTCTCCTGATTCACATGGTTGCAGGTCAGGCAGCAGACTGCTAGCTCATGTCCCAAGAACCAGCAATCAGAGGATGACTAGGCAAATGCACTGTCAAATGCAGGACTGAGAAAGAGTGAGCTTTGTCAGAACATCCATATATATTGGATGCAGGCCACACCTCCAAGGCAACTCCCCTTTCAACTGATTGGCTGATCACATCCAATCACAAAATGGAGAATGATTACATAATGTCTGCCAAACTACTGTGAATAATGGCCTAGCCAAGCTGACATATAAGCTTATTCACCCATCACTCCATGAAGCTCTGCGAGTATTGATTTTGTGATTACAAATAAATCCTAGCGAGTAGGTGAATTGGCAAATATGGTATCTGTGAATAATGAAGATGGATCGTATGTATATGGTGGCACAGTGGTTAAGCACTCGGCTGCTAACAAAAAGGTTTGCAGTTTAAAATCACTAGACATCCCATGGGAGAAAGATATGGCAGTCTGCTTCTGTAAAGATTACAGTCTTGGATACCCTAATGGACAGTTCTACTCTGCCCTACAGGGTCCTCATGAGTTGGAATCCCTTCATAGTGTCCACACAAAGGCACGGTATAAACATTAAATATGTGTTTGTATATGTAAATACACATATACTTAAGTTTCCATAATATATATGTGTGTCGTATATATTATACATGTATGATTGTATATATATATATATATATATATATATACTTATATATACATACAATCCTCATAATCATTGTTATGCTTGAACCCATTGTTGCAGCCACTATGTCAATCTATCTCTTTGAGGGCTTTCTTCTTTTTTGTTGACCCTCTGCTTTACCAAGCATGATGTCCTTCTCCAGATACTGATCCCTCTTTATTACAGGTCCAAAGTATGTGAGACGAAGTCTCACCGTCCTTGCTTCTAAGGACCATTCTGGCTGCACTTCTTCCAGTACAGATTTGTTCATTCTTTTGGAAGTCCATGGTACACTCAATATTCTTCTCCAATACTACAACTCAGAAGTCCCAATTCTTTTTCAGTCTTCCCTATTCACTACCATCCAGCTTTCACATGTATATGTGGCGACTGAAAACACGGTGGCTTGTATCAGGCACATCTTAGTCCTACATATAAATGTTAAAAAGCAAATACATCACTTTGAGGACTAAGGTAAGTCTGGCCCAAGCCATGGTATTTTCAATCACCTCATACGCATACGAAAGCTGGACAATGAATAAGTAAGACGGAAGAAGAATTGATGCCTTTGAATTATGGTGTTGGTGAAGAATATTGAATATACTATGGACTGCCACAAGAACAAACAAATCTGTCCTGCAACAAGTACAGCCAGAATGTTCCTTAGAAGTAAGGATGGCGAGATTTCATCTCACATACCTTGAACATGTTATCAGGAGGAACCAGTCCCTGGAGAAGGATATTACGCTTGGTAAAGGGTCAGAGAAAAAGAAGACCCTCAACCAGATGGATTGACACAGGTGTTGCAACAATGGGCTCAAGTATAACAGTGATTGCGAGCATGGCGCAGGACCAGGCATTGTTTTGTTCTCTTGTACATAGGTTCACTATGAGTTGGAACTGTCTTGAAGGCACCCAACACACAAACACACAAGTATATTAAATGCTTTACTACACATATACTTTTTGCATATCCCTAATTTACCTGAGACATTGACCTGCACAATACTAGTTTTAAACCACTTCTCAGAATCATTTTAGCAATATATACCAAGTTTTTTTAAAGTTTTATTTTTCTTACATACCAAACCAAAACCAAACCTACTGCAGTTAGGTAGATTCTTACTCATACCAACCCTGTAGGATAATTAAAACTACCCCATAGGGCTTCCAATGCTGTAAATCTTTACAGAAGCAGACTGTCACATCTTTTTCTTGCAGAGCAGTTGGTGGGTTAAAACTGGCAACTTTTTGTTTAGCAGCAGAGGACTTTAACCACTGCACCACCAGGGCTCCCATCTTCTTGCATAGTTACTATTTTATTAAAGTTGCTTCTTTCTGTTATTATCTTGTCTTTCACTGTGTAGGCTTTCCTTAGATATCTGGAAATCATTAACTCTATATTTATATTCAAGGCAGGACATTCAAAAGTTGATTGGATCTCTAACTTGTGAATAGGGTTTTTCAACAGTGACCTTCACTGCAGGATAATCTGGTTGGCCATTTCTTGAGAAATCCTCAGAAGCGATAATTTGAGGTTGTCAGCCCCTTAAGAAGGATCCTTCAATGTCATCTTTTGAATTCCAACAATCTTGGCAGCTGAGTTAGAGAAGAGATATGGGGAAAAAATTTAAAAAATGGCCCTAATTCTTCACTTCTCCTTGTTTCTTTATCGGGAACAAGGTAAAGCTGTAGTTTTTCTTTTTAAAAAATGTGAAGTCTACTTTGCCTGGCTGGATTTTTTATTTTTATTTTTTTGGCCATAAGAATACATCAGAAATGATTAAGTTTATGGTTCTTTATCAGCACGGTTGGACAGAGCTAGTTTTAGTAAAATGTAGCATCTTGTTTTGATATAGTCCAAACAAGTGCTGTTGTTGGTGGAAAATCCTTCACATTCTCATTGTTTTGTTTTCATTTATCCTCTTCTGACTACCAGCTCATTTATTCTAAAACTTTGATTCCAATTATTTTTCTTATCCCTTCTAGGACCTCTATTCCTGGTATTGGCAAATGTTTTCTGTAAAGGGCTGGACAGGACTAACTTATCTATGGGGTCCAGTAGCCACAGTGCCTAAAGCTACAATATGCCATATTTACAAGTTCTTAGTGAAGACCGTTTGGCACAGCACACAGACCAGTCACTGTTCTAATGGCATGGTCAACAGGAGTTTATTACTCACAGAATCAATAGGAGAGGGATGAGTAGAACAGTATACTTCACATCAGCCAAGTTTCCCTAAAGTTAAGCTCTAGTCCTAGGGTGTGATCTTATGATTGTATCCAAGTGTGATCCTCTTCACACCATGGAAGAGGAACACCAGAGACCCTCCTCTCTTTAAACTACTAACAGGATAACCATGTCTACATGTCAAATAGCATGTACAGAGATCAAACAGGGGTAAGGGGTAACAAGAGGGTAATAAAGAGTAAAAGGGAGCAATAAAAGAGGAAGGCCACTTGTGGGTAATGGCACTCCTCTACTACCACTATTTAGGGTGAGTGACCAACTTATAATATCTATTCTAGATTTACTGGTATCTGGATCATTCATTCCCCTTTTACACCAATAAGATAGCTTAACAAAGTTCTGGGTTTCTTCAGAGGGCAATCATGTTTCCTTAAGGCACATACTTTATTTTGTGTCCATTAGTAGCTAGGTAAACAGTGAGAGAGATTATAACATAACTGTGTACTCAGCAAAGGCACACAATACATTTAGTAGCTAACAAAAAATGTTAATTACTTTTAGAATGAGAAGAAAAATGAAAACATGGATATATTATATTCCAATCTAGGTTACAGTCATCTTTATACCAATACATCAACGCAAACAAACGTGGACAGTGCTGACACAAATAGGAATGGCTGTGTTTCTATAAAACTATTTACCAAAACAGAACAAATGCCAGATTTGACCCATGTGTCATAATTTGCAGACCCCTGCTCCACTTCATCCATCCTATCTTCATTCATTGTCCTAAGCCTCAGTGATATCCTCTCATCTCCTGCTTTCCCAGACTAAAAGTCATTATCAGTCACTATTACATACTTGTTTCCTTGCCCTGTGTAAACTTCCTCATTTTCTATATGGAAATTCTCAACTCAGATTAAGTTTATCATCTGCCTACTCCATGACTATACCCAGGCATCGTATGTGGTTGAGTGAAGACAAATAAATTCCACTTAAAATTCGTAACTGGGTACTTCCTGGCAACATGGTGCTATAGACAGAAGCACCACACCGTCCCTCCACAGCAAAGATCTGAAAAATTAAATCAAACAGAGGCAAATGACAATCCTGAGATAAAGAACTCAGCCCAGCACCAAATGGAATAAGAAACTGACAGATTACAGAGAGCGAGGAGAGATACATGCAGAGGACCCCTATTGGATAACGCAGCATGGATCAGTCATCTTGGACTCCTATCGGAGATCAGCTAACAGGGGGTACAAGAAAGCAGCATCATGGAGCTTCCAGTAAAAAGAGAATAACTAGTAACCAGTGATATATGCTTTCCCATTCCCCACCCTTCTTCACTACCCACCCCCCCACAGCCTCCTCTGCTTCCTGTAGCCACAGTCTCTTGGCCGGCAAGCAGGAGCTTCACCCTGGTGCCACTTGGATTCCACCCACCTGCACTGACCGGTTC
Organism: Dugong dugon; assembly: GCA_030035585.1. Lineage (NCBI taxonomy): Eukaryota > Metazoa > Chordata > Mammalia > Sirenia > Dugongidae > Dugong > Dugong dugon. The sequence continues at coordinate 32,281,356 of CM057460.1, read as the reverse complement.
CCTGAGTGCCATTTGTTGGCTGCTGGTGTTGCTTTATTCCACTTCATTAGATTTCTTCCATACCTCTCACTACCTCCCCATCCTTTCTCTCAAATACCTGGCTCCATGTGCTACTTTGATTCTTCCTTAAAAGCTGTGAGACACCATTCAACCGTTAAACTGTTTCCTGGCCCATACCGCCACGTTGGTGGGATCCTCGGGGCTTTTTTGTTTGTTTGTTTGTTTTGATTTGTCTGTTTGTTTTCTTTTTCTTTTCTCAGTTTGGGAACCCCTTCTAGCCGAGAAACTGCGTGGCTTGGGAGCTACTTCCTTACTCTGCACAGATGCAAAGTGGGATCCCTGGAGGCATTTCTTTTTTCTTGTTTTCTTTTTTTTTGTTGTTGTTTCTTTGTTTTATTTTATTTTCTCTCTTTTTTCCCTTTTTGTCTTTCTTCATTTCTCATTTTTCATCTCTGTATACTTACCTTCTATTTCTGTCTCCTGAATACCTGTTGCTGTGTGACACCTCTAACCCTTCTAGCCAGGCTGTACTTCACGGCCTGGGAGCAACTTCCCCAGTCCTTTCAGCCACACCGGTGGGATCCCTGGAAAATTTTCTTTCCTTTTTTATATTTTTCTAATTTTTATTTATTCATGGTTTTCTCCATTTCTCAGTCTCTCATCTCTCCACCCTAATAGCAAGTTCCCTTAGCACTCTTTTTTTGTTTGTTGTTTGTATCTTTTTGGCTCCTATTCCTCTCTCTTCTTTTCTATACCCATCTTAGCTCCACATATCGTGATCTCCCCTCTCCTTCCTGCCTACCTGCACAGTGTGCTAAACATCACACCCACAAGCAGCACAGGCACAGCATACGGGAACCCACCCTGCACTGATTCCCAGCCCACACTGTTGTCCCTAGTAAGTGCCACAAACAACCCATCCCAGAAACTCCCTTTCAGATGGACCTGCCCTGATGTACCATACCTGAGCGACTGACGCTGCCCATTGGAAGAGGAGGTGAAAAGTATCGAGCCCACAGATGAGTAAACAACAAAGAATGCACAGCCTGCCTGATCAGACATAACCAAATAAAACAAAAAAGCAGGACGAAACAAACAAATGTATAATCAATAAACAAGGAAAATAACTACTGAATGTCCTGAAAACATCAAACAATATCAAAACATATACAAAACCAGGACAGGATGGTTCCAGTAGGCATCCAAAATAAAACACCAGATGACTTTCCAGTAGAAGAAAAGGCACTAGAACTACCTGATAGGGAATTCAAATCCCTAATATTCAGAGCTATCCAAGAGTTGAAGCAAAAAGCAGACAAAATGAGGAAAAATACACAAATTCATGGAAAATGCAGATAAATTCATGGAAAATACAGACAAAAAATGGAAGATTCAGGAAAATAATACAGAAAAAAATGCTAAAATAAATTTACAACAAGAAATCATACAAAAACAACAATTAGAAATCCAAAAGATAAACAAAAGAGTTCATAAATGGCCAGTGTCATAGAAGGGCTAAGGAACGAGTCTGAAATGGTGGAAGACAGGATCAGTGAAATTGAAGACAAACACTTGGATACAACTCTGTTTGAGGAAATATCAGAAAAAAGAAGAAGAAAAATGAAGAAACCATGAGAATTATCTCAAATACAATCAAAAGCAAAAATCTTCGAGTGATCAGAGTTCCAGAAAAGGGGGAGAAAACAAAACAGAGAGGATCACTGAAGAACTTCTGACAGAAAACTTCCCAAATATCATGAAAGGTGAAAAGCTGGCCATCCAAGAAGCTCAATGAAACCCATATAGGATAGACCCCGAAAGAAAATCACCAAGACATATCATAATCTCACTAGCTAAAACCAAAGACAAGCAAAGAATCCTGAGAGCAGCTTGTTAAAAACAAGAATTCATATACAGAGGAGAAACAATAAGACTAACCTCAGATTATTCAGCAGAAACCATGCAGGTCAGAAGGCAATGGGATGACATATATAAAAACTTGAAAGAAAAAAATTGCCAGCCAAGAGTAATATATCCTGCAAAACTCTCATTCAAATATGATGATGAGATTAGGATATTTTCAGATAAACAGAAATTGAGGGACTATGTAAAAACCAAACCAAACTTACAAGAATTAAAGGGAGCCCTTCAATCTGTGAACAAACAATATCAGACCACAGACTGAATCTAGAATGCAGATCATACTAGCTAGATACCAACCTAGGGAATGAACCCTCAAGGACTATCCAAAACCGAAAGAATCACAACAGGGAACTAGAGAGGTTAATCTGTAAATGACAACAACACCAGAACAATAAAAGAGGGAATAAACAGTATAGGTATAGAACCTTCTAAAGGAGAAGAAGTCAAGGTGATACCAAGTAATAACAGATTTGTTCAAAGGTAGGAAGATAAGGGTAAATTTAAAGGTAACCACAAAGAAAGTTAACGAACCTACTCATCAAAATAAAGAAGAAAAACATAAAGTCTCAGTAAAAACAAAACCTACAAAAACAAAAGAAAGGAAAAAAAAAATCCACAAACAAAAAGAATTCTGCACCGGAGAGTAAGAAGAGCAAAGAAAACAGCAGCACCCCCTAAGAAAACACTACAAAATGACGGCAATAAACTCATACTTATCAATAATTACACTGAATGTAAATGGCCTAAATGCACCGATAAAGAGACAAAAAGTGACAGAATGCATAAAAAAAAACCAGGATCCATCAATATGCTGCCTACAATAGATACACCTTAGAAAAAAGAAGTAAATTTATTAAAAATCAAAGGACAGAAAAAAATATATCAATCAAACAGCTACCAAAAGAGCAGGAGTGGCAATACTAATCTCAGATAAAATAGATTTAAAAAAAAAAAATCCACCATAAAAGACAAAGAAGGACACTATATAATGATTAAAGGGACCATCCATCATGAGGACATAACCATAATAAATATCTACGCACCCAATGACAGGGCTCCAAAATACATAAAACAAACTCTAAAAGCACTGAAAAGAGAAATTGACAGTTCCACAATAATAGTAGGAGACTTCAACACACCACTCTTGGTAAAGGACAGGACATCTAGAAAGAAACTCAACAAAGATACAGAAGAACTAAAGAGCACAATCAGCCAACTTGACTTCATAGACATATATAGAACACTTCACCCTACACCTGCAAATTACACATTCTTTTCCAATACACATGGAATGTTCTCCAGAATAGACCAAATCTTAGGCCACAGAGCAACCCTCACCAAGATCCAAAATGTTGAGATAATACAAAGTATCTTCTCTGACCACAATGCCATCAAGATAGAAATTAACAACAGGAAGAGCAAGGAAAAAAAATCAACTACATGGAAACTGAATAACACCTTGCTTACAAACCACTGGCTAGCAGAAGAAATCAGATATGGAATCAAAAAATTCCTAGAATCAAATGAGAATGAAAACACATCATACCAAAACCTATGGGACACAGCAAAGGCAGTCCTCAGAGGACAATTTATAGCAATAGATACACACACCAAAAACAAAAAAAAAAAAAGGAAAGAAAGGGACAAAATCAAAATATTAACTACAGAACTCAAACAAATAGAAATAGAACAGCAAAAATAAATAAATAAATAAATAAATAAAAACCCACAGCCACTAGAAGAAAGGAAATAATACAGATCAGAGCAGAAAAAGATGAAATAGAGAATATAAAAACTGTAGAAAGATTCAACAAAACCAAAAGTTGCTTCTTCGAAAGGGTCAACAAAATTGACAAACCATTAGCCAGACTGACATAAGAAAAACAGGAGAGGACGCAAATAACCCAAATAAGACATGAAATGGGGGACTTTACAACAGACCCAACTGAAATAAAAAGGATTATAACAGAGTATTATGAAAAACTATACTCCAACAAATTTGAAAACCTAGAGGAAATGGATACATTTCTAGATACACACTACCTACCCAAACTACCACAAAGTGATGTTGAAAATCTGAACAGACCCATAACAAGAGAAGAGATTGAAAAGGCAATACAAAAACTCCCAACAACAAAAAAAGCCCTGGCCCAGATGGCTTCACTGGAAAATTCTACAAAACATTCAGAGAAGACTTATACCAGTACTATTAAAACTATTTGAGAACATAGAAAAGGGAGTGACTCTTCTGAATTAATTCTATGAGGCTAGCATAACCATGATACCAAAACCAGACAAAGATGACATAAAAAAAAATTAAAGACCAATATCTCTCCTGAATAAAGATGCAAAAATTTTCAACAAAATTCTAGCCAAAAGAATTCAGTATCATATCAAAAAAATAATACTCAACGACCAAGTAGGATTCATACCAGGTATGCAAGGATGGTTCAACATTAGAAAATCAATCAACATAATCTACCACATAAATAAAAGGAAAGAAAAAAATCACATGAACTTTTCAATTGATGCAGAAAAGGCATTCGACAAAGTCCAATGCCCATTCCTGACAAAAACTCTCAAGAAAATAGGTATAGAAGGGAAATTTCTCAACATAATAAAGGGCATCTATGCAAAATCAATGGCCAACATCATTCTTAATGGTGAGAGGCTGAAAACATTCCCCTTGAGAACAGGAACAAGGAAAGGATGCCCTTTCTCACCACTCCTATTTAACATTGTGCTGGAAGTCCTAGCCAGAGCAATAAGGCAAGAAAAAGAAATAAAGGCATCCAAACTGGTAATGAAGAAGTTAAACTGTCCCTCTTTGCGGACAATATGATACTATACATAGAAAACCCTAAAGACTCCATGAGAAAACTACTGGAACTAGTAGAAAGATTCAGCAGAGTAGCAGGATAGAAGATAAACATACAAAAATCAGCTGGATTTCTATACACCAATAAAGAGAATGATGAAAAGGAAATCAGGAAAACAATACCATATATAATAGCCCCTAAAAAATTAAAATACTCAGGAAAAAATCTAATCAGAGATGTCAAAGACCTATACAAAGAAAACTACAAAACATTACTGCAAGAAACTCAAATGGATCTACATAAATGGAAAAATATACCATGCTCATGGATAGGTAGACTCAACATTGTGAAAATGACAGTTCTATACAAAACAATTTACAAATACAATGGACTCACGATCCAAATACCAACAACATTCTTTAAAGAGATGTAAAAACTAATCATTAACTTTTTATGGAAAGGCAAGAGTCCCTGGATAATTAAAGCACTATTGAAAAAGAAGAATAAATTTGGAGTATTCACACTTCCTGACTTCAGAACCTACTATACAGCTACGGTAACTAAAACAGCCTGCTACATGTACAAGTACAGATACATTGACCAATGGAACAGAATTGAGATCCCAGATGTAAACTCATCCACCTACAGTCACCTGATATTCAACAAGGGCCCAAAGATCATCAAATGGGGAACGGACAGTCTTTTTCACAAATGTTGCTGGCAAAACTGGATGTCCATCTGCAAAAAAAATGAAACAGGACCTATACTTCACACCATATATAAAAACTAATTAAAAATGGATCAAAGACCTAAATATAAAGCCAAAAACTATAAAGCTCATAGAATAAAAAATAGGACCAATGCTACAGGCCATAATACATGGCTTTAACAGGATACAAACCATAACCAACAACACACAAACTCCAGAAGACAAGCTAGACAACTGGTATCTTCTAAAAATTAAACACTTATGCTCATCAAAAGTCTTCACCAAAAGAGTTAAAAGAGAACCTACAGACTGTGAAAAAATTCTTGGACATTACAAGTCAGACAAAGGCCTCATATCTAAAATCTACAAGAAAATCCAACACCTCTACAACAAAGAGACAAATAAACAAATTAAAAAATGGGCAATGGAAATGAACAGACACTTCACCAAGAAGACATTCAAGCAGCCCACAGACACATGAGGAAATGCTCGGGATGACTAGCCATTAGAGAAATGCAAATTAAAACCAAATGAGATACCATTTCACCCTGGCATTACAGGCGCGATTCAAAAATTCTGGAAATAACAAATGTTGGAGAGGCTGCAGGGAGATCAGAACTCTTATGCACTGCTGGTGGGAATGCAAAATGATACAACCATTTTGGAAAATGATATGGCATTTCCTTCGAAAGCTATAAATAGAAATAACATACGATCCAGCAATCCCACTCCTAGGAATATATCCTAGAGAAATAAGAGCCGTCACACGAATAGACATATGCACACCCATTTTCATTGCAGCATTGTTCACAATAGCAAAAGATGGAAACTACCTAGATGCCTATCAACAGATGAATGGATAAACAAACTATGGTATATACACACAATGGAGTATTATGCAATGATAAAGAACAATGATGAATCTGTGAAGAATCTGATAACATGGATGAAACTGGAGGACATCTATGCTGAGTGAAATAAGTCTGTCACAAAAGGAGAATTATTGTATGAGACGTCTGCTGTAAAAACTCATGAAAAAGTTTATACACAGAAGAAACAATCCTTGTTGGTTATGAGGGATGGGAGCGGGAGGGGGTAATATTAAATAAACTATAGATAAGTGGTAACTTTGGTGAAGGGTAAGACAGTACACAGTACTGGGGAAGCCAGCACAACTTGTAGAAGGAAAGGTCATGGAAGCTCCATAGACACATCCAGACTCCCTGAGGGATTGAATCGCTGGGAGGAGGGCTGTGGGGACCATGGTCTCAGCGAACATCTAGCTCAATTGACATAACACAGTTTATAAAGACAATTTTCTACATTCTACCTTGGTGAGTAACGTCTGGGGTCTTAAAAGCCTGTGAGCAGATGTCTAAGATAGTTCACTGGTCTCACCTGTTTGGGGGCAAGGGAGAATGAAGAAAACAAGCTACAAGGAAAAGATTAGTCCAAAGGACTAATGGACCACAACTACTACAGCCTCCACCAGACTGAGTCCATTAAAACTAGACAGTACCTGGCTACCACCACTGACTGCTCTAACAGGGATCACAACAGGGGGCCCTGGACACAGCTGGAGAAGGATGTAGAACAAAATTCTAACTCACAAAAAAAGACTAGATTTACTGGCCTGACAGAGACTGGAGAAAACCCAAGAGTATGGCCCTCAGACACGCTTTTAGCTCGGTGGTGAAGTCACTCCTGAAGTTCACCATTCAGCCAGGGATTGGACAGCCTCATAAAACAAAACAGGAATAATGAGGCACAGCAGTCCAGGGACAAGGACTAGAAGGCAGGAGGGGACAGGAAAGCTGGTGATATGGAACCCAAGATTGAGAAGGGACAGTGCGGACATGTAATGGGGTTGTTAACCATTGTCATAGGGCAATATGTGTACTAACTGTTTAATGAGAAACGATTTGTTCTGCAAACCTTCATGTAAAGTACAAAAAAAGAAGAAAAAAATCTACGTGAGATCAAATTGACAACAGCAACTCAAAAAGTTTAATGGAAAGCCTAGGGGACAGTGTGTTGAAGATAATGGTGATTTAATAATTTGGAAAAAGATAGAATAGAAGCACAACTGAAAGAATGTAATCGATGTCACTGAATTGTACATGTAGAAACTTTCAAAATGGTGTAACTTTGGCTATGTATATTTTCACAAAAAAAAAGGTCCTCAAGGTCCAGAAGGGAGAGTGTTGACATGTCGTATGGTTGTTAACCAATGTCATAAAACAATATGTGTACTGACTGTTTAATGAGAAACTATTTGTTCTGTAAACCTTCATCTAAAGTACGGTTAAAAAAAATAAATTACACATATACATACATATATATTTTGAGAGCAAGAGAGACAAAGAGACAGAGACAATCTCTTCTTTGTACGTATCAGAAGAAGTAACATGATATCTGCTGAATTTTCTATTTTAAACTCTTGCCCCTTCCCCTCTACTGTCCCCAGTACACACTGCAAAAAACAGACGAATCTGCCATAATTCCTTTCCCTGTACTCTTTTGGATTAGAGATTGTCAAAGAGAAAAACTATGGTGAGATTTCCATGTCATAAAAGCAGTACAGGCTGTTAATCTCCTGAATGTGCAGGCAAAAGTGTGACCCATGACAGCTTCTTGGCAGTGGTTTGTAAACTATTGGTTTTGAGGTTATAGTCTGAGAAAGTTGCTGGAACACCCCATCAGAGACTCTTGAGAATTGCTGCAGCTGTGCAGTGATGTTAGAAGAACTACAATGTTGAATATTCAAGTTAAATCCTCAAGTGTCTGATTCCTTAACTTGCCAGCTGCAGCTTATCTGATTTTCTATGAGTTTTTCCCAAACTTCAGTCTCCCTGCTGTTTCACCTTTCATGTAAACCCTAATAGTTATATAAAAAGCAGTATTTCTTAGATCAAACCTAACCTGACAGAGCATCTTGTAGGGAAGTCATAAAAATATATATTAAAAAAGAACAAGCTATTAAATAAATGGTGCTTCTACAATGTGCTGTTCTTATGAAAGAGATAAGTAGTTCTATCTTATCAGTCATAAACAAAAACTCTAAGTTCAAATTCCTAAATGTGAAAAATACAATGTATATTTAGATGACATATACAATATTTTTCATTTATTTTAAAGTAGAGAAGGATAGCTTAAAACAGACAGGAAAGGCAGAAATTATGAGTTAAAAGATTGATACATTTGGCAGCAACTCCACCATATATCTACTTCTACTACTAAAGTCTATAAGTCATAGGTAGTTTAAAAAACAAAACAGATAAAGATAGTGACTACTAATATCCATACAAGCTCTAGGTAGATTTTCTTAAAACTAATGCATACTAGGTTTCATTTGGCCAAGCCAAACACAAGCTAAAAGGATATTTTCTCACCTGTCCCTGAATCTAGATATGTTCTGGTGCTCAGATAAGTGAAAGATAATTATACTCAGTTATTAAATGTGCCTAAACAAAACTCTAACAGAGAAGTAAAAAGGCAATTCACAAAAAAGGCTCTCAGTGGTCAATAAAATAACAGGAGTGGGGGGAGGGAAACCTACTAATGGCCAAATAGCCAAAAAAATTGAAAATAAAATGTCAATAGGTTGCTATTTTACTGTCATGTTGTCACTTTTTTTTAATCTGACAATACCAAATAATTGCCAGGATGGGTGCAATATGAACTCTTTTACATTGCTAGCAGTGATTTCAATTTGATAATATTGAAAAACAATTTGGACAGCAACTTAACAAAATTTCTAAAAAGCTATAAAATAACCAATCATATTATTATAATTTACCTATTTTATGAGTTCGATGACATATACTTGTTACAGTATAGTATTATTTTTTTTAGAATTTTTCAAATATTGTGTGTATATTTGTATGTGTGTGTGTGTTTGTAACCCTGGTGGTGCATTGGTTAAGAACTTGGCTGTTAACCAAAAGTGTGGCAGTTTGAATCCACCAGCCACTCCTTGGAAACCCTGTGGGGCAGTTCTACTCTGTCCTATAGGGTCGCTATAAGTCAGGATCAACTCAACATCAGCAGGTTTGTATATATATTTTTTTTTTCTTACAATTAAATACGCTCTAGTAATTAAAATTATTGAGTAAATTATTATGTAACAATACCACTTGGTCTCAAAAGTAGTGCTGTGAGGAAAAAGTTGCAAAAAAAATAGCTATCGTCTGATACTGTACTTCTCAAGACACGCTGACTTGGAAAATCCTTTCGAGAAGGTAGAAGGCAAGACTAATAATTAAATTTAAACAACTCTAAATAGCAGTAATAAATAAGAGTGTTTTCTGGTCATGTCATAGTTGAACATATATCAGCAGTAGGGTAGGATATAGGTGATCATTCCATTCAGGGATCGAAGCTCCTTTGGTTTTATGCTTCTGTACCTCTTATGGTCTCCTAGACTTTTGTATTCAAACAGCTAGTGATGAACAGAAGGAGTGTGGAAGATTTTGGGTGATGTTTTAAGTAGTTCTTATGTTGAGGTAGTATAGGTTTCTTCTGCCCACATATTATTGGACACATTTAGTCTCAAGAACTCTGTTAAATATAAGAAATGTAAGCAGTTTAGTCAAGCAATGTGACCTGTAGGTAAGGAAAATACAGAAAACATATATTTAATTATATACAAAACAATATTTTTTATGGTTAGAATGTATGCATTTATATAAGTATTAGTTTCTAAGAATTGCTGTAACAGTTTACCACAAGCATAGTAGATGAAAAACAAACAAACAAAAAAACACCCCACAGATTTATCATTTGCATCTCTGTAGGTTAGAAGTCTTGCTGTGCTAAAATCAAGGTGATTGCAGGGCTATTTTCCTTGTGTAGGCTTTACAGGAGAATCCATTTCCTTTACTTTCTTAAACTTTTAGAGGCTTTTTGCATTCCTTAATTCACAGCCCCTTCCTCCAGCTTCAAAGCTAGCACATAACATGTTTAAATCTCTCTCTGATGTATTAGTAATTACTGGCGACTGGAATGCAAAAGTTGGAAACAATGAAGGATCAGTAGTTAGAAAATATGGCCTTGGGGTAATACAAATGGTGCCAGAGATTACATAATAGAATTTTGCAAGATTACCCACTTCTTCATTGCAAGTACCTTTTTTTCATTATAAACATAGATTATATACATGGGCCTGGCCAGACGGAATACATGGCAATCAAATCAAATACATCTGTGGAAAGAGACAATAGAGGAATCATTAGCATCAGTCAGAACAAGGACAGGGAACGACTGCAGAACAGATCAATTGCTCCTATGCAAGTTGAAGTCGAAGAAAATTAGAGCATAACATGAGAGCCAAAATATGAACGTGAGTATATCCCACCTGAATTTAGAGACCATCTCAAGAATACATTTGTCACATTGGACATTAATGACTGAAGACCAAATGAGTTGTGGAGAAGGCAAAAGAAATCAAAAGGTTATTAAAAAGACAGAAAAGAGAGAAAAGATGAAAATGGATGTCAGAAGAGACCTGAATAGAAGATTTCAGGAGGAAGCTCAAGAAGACAAAGTACGGTATTATAATGAAATGTGAGAAGGCCTAGAGGTAATCGGAAGGGAAGACCACACTCAGCATTTCTCAAACTGAAAGAACTGAAGAAAAACTTCAAGCCTCAAGTTGCAACATTGGATAATTCTATAGGAAATTACCAAATGACACAAGAAGCATCAAAAGGAGATGTAAGAAATACATTGAGTCACTGTACCAAAAAGAATTGGTCAACATTCAACCATTTCAGGAGGTAGCATATGATCAAGAACAGATGGTACTGAAAGAAGAAGTCCAAGGTGCATTGGAGGGATTGGCCAATACCAGGCTTCAGGAAGTGACATGATACAAATTGAGATGCTTCAAAGAATGGATGTAGCTCTGGAGATACTCACGTGTCTATGCCAAGGAATCTGCAAGGCAGCTACTTGGCCAACCGACTGGAAGAGACTCATATTTGTGCCCATTCCAAAGGTGATCAAACAGAACGCTCAAATTATTGAACAATATCATTAATATCACATATTAGTAAAATTTTACTGAAGATCATTCCAAAGCAGTTGCAGCAGTACGTCATAGAGAAATACTAGAAATTCAGGCCAATTCAGAAGAGAACATGGAACAAGGAATATCATTGCTAATTACAGATGTATCTTGCTGAAAGATGTTTACCTGTGTTTTATTTGCTATGCAAAGTCATTAGACTATGTGGATCACAACAAATTATGGATAACATTGTGAAGGATGGGAATCCCAGAACACTTAATTGTGCCCATGAGGAACCTGCACATAGATCAAGAGGCAGTCATTTGAACAGAACAAGAGGATACTGCATGGTTTAAAGTCAGGAGAGGTGTGATTAAGGGTTGTATCTTTTCACCATACTTATTATCTATACGCTAAGCAAATAATCTGAGAAGCTGGACTATATGAAGCATGGGGCATTAGGATTGGAGGAAGACTCATTTAACTACCTGAGATATGCAGATGACACAACCTTGCTTGCTGAAACTGAAGAGGACTTGAAGCCCTTACTGACGAAGATCAAAGACCACAGCCTTCAGTATGGATTGCACCTCAACATAAAGAGAACAAAAATCCTTCCAATTTGTCATGGATTGAATTGTCTCCCCCCAAAAATATCTGTCAACTTGGTTAGGTCATGATTCCCAGTATTGTATGATTGTCTACCATTTTATTATCTGATGTGATTTCCCTATGTGTTGTAAATTCTATCACTATGATGTAATAAGATGGATTAGCAGCAGTTATATTGATGAGATCTACAAGATTAGATAGTGTCTTAAGCCAATCTCTTTTGAGAAATAAAAGAGAGAAGCCAGCAGAGACACAGGTGGAACTCATACCACCAAGAAAGCAGCGCCAGGAGCAGAGCGAGTCCTTTGGACCTGAGGTTCCTGCACTGCTATGCTCCCAGACCAGTGGAAGATTGATGACAAGGATCTTCCTCCAGAGTCGACAGAGAGGGAAAGCCTTCCCCTGGAGCTAATACCCTGAATTTGGACTTGTAGCCTACTAGACTGTGAGAGAATAAATTTCTTTGTTAAAGCCATCCACTTGTGGTATTTCTGTAATAGCAGCACTAGATGACTAATACACAACTAGACCAATAAGCAACATCATGATAAACGAAGAAAATATTGAACTTGTCAAGAATTTCATTTTACTTGGATTCACAATCAATACCCATGGAAGTAGCAGTCAAAAAAAACAAACAGTGTATCACATTGGCAAATATGCGACAAAAGAGTTGAAAAGCAAAGATGTCACTTTGAGGACTAAGGTGTGCCTGACCCAAGCCATGGTATTTTCAATCGTATCATATGCATGTGAAAGCTGGATAATGAATAAGGAACCCCAAAGAAGAATTGACACCTTTGAATTATGGTGTTAGTGAAGAATATTGAATATACCATGGACTGCCAGAAGAATGAACATATCTGTCTTGGAAGAAGTACAACCAGAATGCTCTTTGGAGGTGAGGATGGTAAGATACGTCTCACATACTTTGGATATGTTATCAGGAGGGACCAGTCCCTGGAGAAGGACATCATGCTTGGTAAAGGAGAGGGTCAGTGAAAAACAGGAAGGCCCTCAATGAGATGGAGTGACACAGTGGCTGCAACAATCGGCTCAAGCACAACAACTATTATGATGATCTTGCAGGGCTGGGCAGTGTTTCCTTCTTTTGTACATAAGGTCACTGTGATTCAGAACAGACTTGAAGGCATCTGACAACAACAAAAGCAATAGGATAATCCAAATTCATCTTCCTATTTTAAGGTCAGTTGATTAGCCCATTTAATTTCATCTGCATCCTTATTCTCCATCACCATGTAACATAACATATTCACAGGTTCCAGGGATTAGGGGTGGATATCTTTGGGGGACCTTTATTCTGCCTACCGAATACAAATACATATACAGTTATTTTCTTATTTAAAAAATTATGATTCTCATGGACTCTCTCTGGATGGGACTCTAAAGTACTTCAAATCTCTTTATAAGCTTATGTTTGTTTTAAAAGTATAGTTATAAATGAAACATTATAAATTTATTATTTATTTTGACAGTGTGTTCATGGTTTAATATTATAATAACCTTTCCAATTTTAATTGTTTGAAATACAAAACATATAACATGTAAATAAATAAAAATTGAGTGAAGTAATTATTGAGCACTATTTCAATAAAAAAGAATAAACACTATCTTTCATCTAAGTATAACTTATTTGTAAATTTTAATGTAGTAAAAAGGAAAAATGAACAGAAGAAAAATTAAAAAATCATAAAATATACACCAAAAGTCAGTCATTAAGAAAAAAGCCCATATGGCTGAAAAATGTCAATAGCATCATTAAAAAAATTGGAAAGTGTCATTTAAAACAAAAGTTTTGATCAATAAGGTAGATCAGAACTATACATATATAACTTAAAGACAAAAAAAAAGACATGTATGAGAAACTTCGACCTTAACTTGGAAATTTAAGATTCTACTGAGATTGAAGGAGGGCGTTGTGCAGTGTCTAGGAAGAAAGGAATTCAATTACAACCTACACATTTCTTCACATCCAAAAGGAGGCCTTTGATCTGAGGTTGCTACATGTGGTTTGTGCTCTGAGAAGGGCAGATCTACAAATAGAATAGCTCTGTGTTAAGCCTTGGCAACTGCCATGGAGAGCATAGGAGGTGAGAGTAACTAGTGAAGTTGTTACTGTAAAGGGAGCATAAATTTATGTCTCTTTGTAGCAAGAAAAATAACCTTATTGCAAAAAATTGCAGAAATGTAAGGCGAAGTGGGGAAGGAAGGTGAGAAGAGTCCATTGTAAATTATCTTTAACTTAAACTTCTGTAAATCTCTGTATCAGTGTGGTCCTTTAAAAATATTCATAAAATATTTTTCAGATGCCTCCTTTTTTATAGACTTAACATGACATTTAGACACTTTGTAGTCAGTAGCTCATATCCAAAAAAATTAGTTTTAACTATCTCATAGGACTATTGTGGAACATATTTTGTTGTTGTTGTTGAAGTTTTAAAAATCTCTTGAACTTCTTAGTTAAAAGGGTGCTTTTTTCAAAAATTGATTAGAATGACCCTGGTTACCTTTCAAGTATTTATTCTTTCATAGTAATCTAGTGTCATATGAGGGTATATATGTATATACATATATATGTGTGTGTGTGTGTGTGTGTGTATTTTTCTTAAAGAAACACAATCATGACAGTGAAATCTAGATTCTGTTTGCACAATGAACCTTGTCTTGCAAAATATGTATGGCAGTTTTTCAGATGCCATTCAACATCATTCTCTGTAACTGTACATTTCGAATGTCTTAATGTTTTTAAAAATCTGAAAGACTAGATTTTAAGATAAATCAAACTAATAATTGCTTCCCATATGAATTATACATCAAAATGCAACTGTTTCATCCCCTTGCTTTTAGATTGTTTTATAAACAACAATATGAGTTTAAAAAGTAAGGTACTTAGCTTTTTTTAAGTGCAGGTAAAATACCTGATATATGAAAAAAGATTTCTGAACCTTTAAAGCCAAATGGGAAATCTGTGGATGTCATTGAGAGGTTCCTTATACTCACTCTATACTTTCATTTCCATGTGGTTTTTAATTTTATCTTAGGATCCCCAATATCACAATTTATAAAAATCACACATTTTAACTTTATTTGATGCAAGAATGTTATTAACAGACATATAAAGAAATTGAAACGTATTACATTGCTTTGGAAGAAATAAAAAAGGAGCACTTAGGGCACAAAAATATGGCTAACTATTAACCTCAAGACAAGAATGTCAGAAAACATAAAAATAAAATAAAACAAAGTAAAGATAAAATTCCTCAAATGGAGGGTGATAAATGCTTTGGAGTTGCTACCTACCTTGAGGCCTGAAAGAGCTGAATAGAAATAAGTGGAATTAATTTAAGGGCATAGATTCTTCCTTATACTAGCTGATCTTTCTAGTAAGGGGCTAGGTTTATTATTCTTCTAAACTGTAATGTTCATTATACTTACTATGGTTCAGATCATTAATTCACGTCTTTCTGTCCAAATAACTCATTGTGGTGACATCTCTTTTCCCATACTCTTACCATTGCTTCCACCTTTAGACTCTTAAATCCATCCTGGATGCAGCATTTAGAAAGTTCATTTTAAAAATTTAATTTGGATTATCTCACTCCATGGGATAAAATGAATCAAATTTATATAGCATTATATTTATGGATATAGACATACTCAAAGACAAGATAAATTTCAACTTATCAGGAGGAAATAAAAGTTAAAACTATGAGTCTGTTGAATTCCAATTCCTTGAACCGAAGAGACGTGTTTCATTTGATTTCTGCTGGAGAAGTGGCCCATGCATTGCAGGAAGCCAAGCTAGGCTTACGACATAAAACTGGTGGATGTAGGAGCCTTTCAGCACTCAGGAAGAGACTATAAACCACCTGCTACTGATTCCCATGGCCATGAATTCCATGGATATTGCTCACCTGGGGTGGCGAGAAGAAAAGTGGCAACCATTAAACCTTGGCGTATGCTTTTCTTACAGCTGCATAGTTGAACTGTGATATCTCCCTAGTTGCCTCTAGACAAGAGCCCAAAGCTCTCAGGTTAAGGGATTGGATCCCAGGGATGGTCCAGGCAACAATAAAATCACAAACTGGGGAGAGGTAAGCACAGAGGAAACAAGCAAACAAAAAACACACATGGAAATAAAAATCTTTTCTACTGAGCAACATTCTGGCAAATTAAAATTACGAAGCAACCAAAGAAAAATAATAGAAACAATACAAAAATCTCATTATTTATGACGTAAAGTAACTTTCAAAGAAATTCAATGATAGAGAATATGAAAATGATTTTAAAATAAGCATATTTATATTTCTTAAAGAGAAAACAGACTAAGTAAAGATCTTAGAATAGATATGAAGATATAAACCAGGACATGGTACAAAGTTAAAAGAATCAAGTAGGATTACTTAAAAAGGAAGTTGTAGTCACTGACACAGAAAAAAATAAAAGAAAGAAAGTAAGAAAATTTCCTAGATTAGATCAATTCTAGACTAGACATGGGGGTGGGAGATCAATTGGAAGTACTCAAGCATTCATTCAAAACAAAGCATAGAGAGATGACATAAAAACAAAGTATAGTCCATGACACAGAGATTGAGAGGTTCCATCATATAAATAATAGTCACTCTCAAATAAGATCACAGAGACAATGGCACAGAAGCAATTACTAAAGGACTATGGCTGAAAATCTACCTGAATTTAAGAATGGCATCTCTCATCAATCTGACAAGGCCAATGAGAGACAAATACAACTAATCCAGACAAATTCACACACCCAGACATACCATAGTAAAACTGCAAAAACACTGCGTATAAAGAAAAAAAAATCTTAACGATGTCAGGAAACAAACCTATGTTGTTGTTGTTAGGTGTCTTCCTCTTTTTCGCTGACCTTCTACTTTACCAAGCATGATGTCCTTCTCCAGGGACTGATCCCTCCTGATAAAATGTCCAAAGTATGTGAGACTAGTCTCGCCATCCTTGCTTCTAAGGAGCATTCTGGTTGTACTTCTTCCAAGACAGATTTGTTCATTCTTCTGATAGTCCATGGTACATTCGATATTTTTTGCCAACACAACAATTCAAAGGTGTGAATTCTTAGTTCTTGCCTATTCATTGTCCAGCTTTCACATGCATATGAGGCAACTGAAAACACCATGGCTTGGGTCAGATGCACCTTAGTCCTTAAAGTGACATCTTTGCTTTTTAACACTTTAAAGAGGTCTTTTGCAGCAGAATTGCCCAGTTCAATGCGTCTTTTGATTTCTTGACTGCTGTTTCCATTGTTGTTGACTGTGGACCCAATTAAAATGAAATCCTTGACAACGTCAGTAGTTTCTCCATTTATCATGATGTTGCTTACTGGTCCAGTTGTGAGGCTTTTTGTTTTCTTTCGTTTGAGGCATAAGCCATACTGAAGGCAGCGGTCTTTGATCTTCACCAGTAAGTGCTTCAAGTCCTCTTTAGTTTCAGCAAGCAAAGTTGTGTCATCTACATAAGGCAGGTTGCTAATGAGTCTTCCTCCAATCCTGATGCCACATTCTTCTTCACAGAGTCCGGTTTCTTGGATTATTTACTCCGCATACAGATTGAATAGGTATAGCGAGAGGATACAACCCTGACACACAACTTCCCTGCCTTTAAACCATTCATTATCGCCTTGTTCTGTTTAAATGACTGCCTCTTGATCTACGTACAGGTTCCTCAGGAGCACAAACTGATAAACAGACAAAAAAAAAAAAAAAAAAAACAAACAAAAAACAAAACAAAACTTCTATGCCCAGTGGCCTCCAAGGCCCTGGATAATTGGATATGGGACCTCTGTGTAGGTCTCCAGTCTTTTCTCACCGAGCTCTATCCCTCAGGCCCTAGTCTTCTCCCATGTTAGCCTTTTTACATTTTTTTTTGAGTAGATCTAGTCATTTTCTGGGGCCCTGGTGGCACAGTGGTTAAGAGCTTGGCTGTTAACCAAAAGGTAGTCAGTTTGAATCCACCAGCTGTTCCTTGGAAATTCTATGGGGCAAGTCTCCACTGTCCTATAGGACCACTATGAGTCACAATCGACTTGACAGCATTTTTTTTTCTTTTCAGTCATTTTCTAACATCATCTGCTATCTGATTGCTCTACCAGAATTGCTCCTAAGATGACACTTCTCATGTCAAGTTCTAATGATCTTTCAGATCTATGCTTAAATATTGTTCTCCAAGGAATAACTTTTCTGAACAATCAATTTATAACAATTTTTCACTCACACTGATACGCTTTCATTTTCTCTCATTGCGCCCTCTGCTTTCCCTTCATTGCAGTGACCGAACTTGTTGCCGTTGAGTCAATTCTGACTCATAGCGACCCTACAGGGCAAAGTAGAACTTCCCCATAGGGTTTCCAAGGAGTGGCTGGTGGTTTGAACTGCCAACCCTTTGTTTAGCAGCCGAATTCTTAACCACTGGGACACCAGGGCTCCATTGCAATGAACAGAAACTGTAATTACTCAAATACATTTACTTTTTAAAAAATGTCATTGTGTAGTACCCAGAAGAGTTATGTGGCTAACATAATGTTTGACCTATGATGAAGAATTTTCTACAGTCATTACAATGGTATGTTTTCTCTTCTTATATGGACCATTTTGCAACCATGCAGGCTTAATTCGTGGCTGAAACTACTTAGCAGATATCACAAAGGTCTGGTTTCTCCGCTTTGTATACTCCTTCAGTATTCGTTGAACACTGAGTGCTGTAGGAAGCCCTTCTTACAAGGATTCCATTTAAAGTTTCTCTCTCATGCACGTGCATATACTCCGATGTTTGTCAGACTTAAGTCTGTAAGAGGAACTTTTCCCAAGAACCACACAAGGCTATGATATTAATTCCATGGGCTCCTGATTTTGACCAGCATAATGGCCAGCTGAACCTATGATGCTCAAATAAGAAACTGTGATTAACACATGTTATTATAGACTTCCCTCCAGTCCTTAATCCCCGGAAGAAAATTTACACAATTGACTTCTCTTGAGGACTTCCTTATGTAATAGAGGCAATACTTGACTTTCTTCCTTTAAAATTAATCCCATTCTTCATCGTATCTTCTTTGTTTATACTTGGTTTATGTCTTGGGTTTCTTTGTTCATTTATTTACATTTGCAAGACAGGGCCTGTTTTGCAGCTGAGATTCTGGGCCTGATGTAATGCTGTCCATACTTTCACTGGGTACTTCTCTGACTTCTGTCTGAGGGTCAGACATTCTTGTTAAGTTTAGGGAAAAAATAAAAACTTTTAGGGGGGGGGAAAAGCATCATCTTATCCATATTCTCTCAATATTGTATAATTTCCAGCAGTTTCTGTTAGACCCCTGCTGACTTTCTGGCTTTTTACTAAATGTGGCTCATTTAGAGTCCTAAGGCTCCTTGGGCCATATTCTCACAAGAAACATCCTATTATCTCTGATTCAGCTCTCTTAACTTCAAGTTTTTGCAAAGTAAAGTCCTGTTCTTGCAAGATTATAAAATATGTCTTGGATTTTCTTTACTAGTTATCACGTTTTCCTACTATTTATGTTTCTCATTGCTTCTCTAAACATCTGCTTTTCTTTGTAAGGTCCTAAAGATGGCTAAGCATAGAGATCAAACACAGTTCTGTTACCAACTCATCAAGAATTTGTTTCTTGGTTTGTATGTCTAGCTCCAGTCAGGAATAACCAAGCTTCAACTTTTTTTTTCCCCCTCGGAGATTGTATGTGAGAGCTAAGTGTGAAAATTCTTTCATGCTGATGTGACAGATCCCATCTTTGCAATGTTGCTTTTGATAACTAGGTCCTTGGGAATACAGAAACATGCTGCTCTGATCCAAGACTGTCACAGGATATTTCACGCTCTCATGAAAGTCTCGGATCTGTAGCCAACCTTAGGATAATATTTATTACATAAATCAGAAACTGAGGTATTGAAAATTCAATTACTTAGGTTTATCTGGGAGAGTTTTCTCTTTTCTTTTTCTTATCAATTCCCTCAGTCATAGGATTTAACTGTGCTCATAAATTCTTTTCTACCCTTCCTTAATTTTCATAAGTGTTTTGTCCTAAATTCTCCTCTTTAATTATAAATATCTGCTTACTTTTTGATGTCCATCTCTATAATATATTCCATGAGATAGAGATTATATATAGAAATAACTTATACCTACTACCTGGCACACAATATGTTTTCAATAGCTATTGTAAAAAGTATACCTTATGATTATTTTCCTTTACCTAATCTGCTGTTACACTCCTTTTTCACTTCACACATTTTTATCCTGTACCATGTGGACACATTTTGGTCCTTAACTTATCTGCAGAAAGCTACACTATCTACTTTATTTTATAGGAATGAGTTGCTCTTCCACTTATAAATGAACATTTAGATGTTTGATTCAGGCTTCAGTCAATGCAGTAAACACAGCAGACATACTCCGACAGAGTAGGTTTAGTATGGCGTTTTCTACCTACAACATAGCGACTCTCATTCACGATTATTGACTTCTGCTACTCAAGTTTACTTTCCATGAAGTAACCAGGATGGACAGGCACATCCTGAATTACTCACTCAATTAAAATTAAAGTATGGTTAAAAACAACCCATTGCCATAAAATACAGATAACTCCTGCAATTTTTATTCCCACTACTATCTGGTTGGTGAAAGTAAATGTACAGGAGAGAGCTGACCAATATACATGTGACCAATATACAATATACAATATACATAGCTTATCATTTTACACTTGGTCACATTTGACAGTAAAAAGGGAGAATAAATTAAATAAAATCATCTAATTTTGAAATATTTTTGATTTCATGAACATATTGATTTATATTGCAGGATGTAGTAAATATTTCTACTAAAACATTTTCAAAAACAAAATTATTTCTGAAAGAAAAACAAATTTTTGTGTGCATTATAGCAAAATTTTAAGTAAACCTTCATTTTTAATAGATGAGCAACAATTTCTAAAATAGCATGAGCAGAAGAAATACTCATCCATTCAGTTTCTTAGCCTTATCTGTCTTTAATATCTCACTGTTTTTCTTTATAAATCAATTTGTTTAATGATCATACTAGTTTACTTTTTATAAAACCACCAATAATCTTCTTGAAATTTGTATTTATTGTTATTAAATTTGAAATGGGGAGCCACTATTTTCTTTAAGCAATTTTATTTTTCATTGGAAAGTAACCTCCAGAAATATCAAGCTGGGAAGAAATTTTACTAATGGTGTATTTTCTTAAAGGTATCTTTTTTTTTTTTTTTTTTTTGCATTTGAATGTGTAAATATTTAAGCTCAAACATTTTCACAGGTGCTGTGTATTTTTTCTCCATTTAGAGTGTTGTTCTTTGACAAACAGTCTTATATCATGAAACTTGTTGAGTAAGCTCTCTCTATTTATGATTATTAACAAAACTTCTTCAGAATTGGAGACTGAAAAGTCAATGCCCTTCTCAATTTCCTTCCATTTTGGCATAGGATATACCAATCCAATGAACAAAAATGAATAATATTCTATAAAAGTATCCCTCAAACAAGTTGAGATATTCAAAATTTAAAATTAAACCAGATACAATCTTTTAGCTCTTCTCAATAATTTTTTGAGGTCCTCTTTTTTTTTGTAGAAGTGACTGTAAATGTTTTTCTGTTTTAAATATTTGTTTCTGATTATTGCAATTTACTAAAAGCTGCAAAAGCTGTGTTTTCAAACTGTTCCAATTTTGGAATATTTTACTAAATATTTCCAACTGATAGTGATCAAAATAAACCAAAAATGCAAAAAGTGCCATTTAAAAAAAAAAAAAGTCTACTATGATTGTAGGATATTTAGATTGATTTACAATACAATTTTCAAAAGCTCAAACATTTCTATAATCTATTGATAAGCAATAAAAAAAGAAAGGATAATTGGACAATGACATTTAAAAGACTTTCCAAACAAGTTGCCATAGAGTTGATTCCAACTCATGGTGACCCCATGTGTTTCAGAGTAGAGCTACACTCAATATGGTTTCAGTAGTTTGCCAGGCCTATCTTCCAAGGCACCTTTGGGTGGATTTGAACTACCAATCTTTCTATTAGTAACTGAGCACATTAACCATCTGCATTACCTAAGGACTTCTTGACCCAAAGAGGTTAGAAAGAAATCTAAAGTTCTGCTTAAGTCAGCAATGCATTGACAACTACTGCTTCACTTTGCATACATCCAAAAGAAAGCTTAGGATTGAATATGAGTAAAATCACTTTAGAAGAGTAGTCATTTGATATAAATAGAAAATCAGGCTTCAAAAAGTAATATCGACTGACATCTTCTAAAGACATTTGAGATACTTCCTCTTCCTTGGGCATACATTTTGTAAAATAATTAAATTATCATTTTCTCAGCAGATTTTTTGGTTATCATGTGATCAGGGCCATTCACATGTCTTCCATAATGCATGCAAATGCTGACAAACATTTCATATAAATTACATAAACATCATCAAATTTCTTGAGAAATTAAAATTCAATACTTAAATTTTCATTAAATGTACAATTTGTCCTTGGAAGATGTCTTAGTTTCTTAATGCTACTGTAATAGAAATACCACAAATGAGTGGCCTTAATGAACAGAAATTTATTTTCTCACAGTTTAGGAAGCTAGAAGTCCAAATTTAGGGTGCTGGCTCTAGGAGAATGTTCTTTTAGTCCACTCTGGGGAGAAATTCTTATCTCAGCTTTTCTGGCATTCTTCTCTGTTTTTTCTTGGAGATTTCCACTTGGTATCTACCTTTTCCTCATTTTGCTAGCTTGTGTATGTGTCTAATCTGCTTTTTTTTTAATGTATCTCAAAAGTAATTGACTAAACACACCCTACACTGACATGGCCTCATTAACATAACAAAGAAAACTTTATTTCCAAATGAGATGACATCCACAAGTATAGATGTTAGCATTCCAATACATATTTTTGACAGACACAATTTAATCCATAGCAGAAGAGAAGTATCCATCTTGTTTCATCTGGAAATAGTTTGGGAAAGAAAAGGAAGAGTATCCTGTTGTATTAAAACAGCAAAAATCAAACAAGCAAAAAGCTCAAACACTACATTTAATGGCAAGTAGGTCAATGTATGCAAACCATGGCTGCAACAAACATATATATATCATATGTCCTGTCATCTCCCACTCTATGTGTGTGGCAGTCTCTAATCACTGCCTTCTTTCCTTATACTTCCACATTTTGCCTCATAATTCTTCTCATTACAGGTGCCAAAGGTAATGGTAAATTTTCCGTGAAGAAATACAAACTCAACCCAGGCCATTGGTAGGTTTCAAAGACAAAGCCTTGCTAAATAAGAGTGTTAAGAGTGTATAAATCAAATAGAGAGAGAAAGAGACCTTTTATGAGCAGGGGAAAACAAACTAATAACTAACAATAGCAAGGACTTAGAAGAGTTTATAACAAAAAGATTATTTGATGCTCATGGTAGGCAGGTTTCAATGGAGCTTTCAGACCAAGACAGACTACGAAGAAAGGTCTGGAGATCCACATCCAAAAATTAGTCAGTAAAAACCTTATGAATCACAACAGAACAATGTCTGACTTGCTTACTTTGGACATGTCATCAGAAGGGATCAATTGCTGAAAGAGGCAATTACCTTTAGTTAAGGAGAGGGCCAGTGAGGACAAGGGAAGGGAGAACCTTGATGAGATACTGGAATAATAAATGCAATAATGAACTTGACATGCCAACCATTGTGAGAATATCACAGATCTGGACATAATTTCCTTCTGTGAAGCAGACAGAGAATGATCAGCATCAGGAAACTAGTAGCAGACTTTTTAGATGTTGTCATGAATTCAACTGTGTCCCCCCAAAATATCCATTAACTTGACTAGGTAATGATTCCAAGTATTGTCTTAAGCCAATCTCTTTTGAGATATAGAAGAGAAAAGTGAGCAGAGAGACATGGGGACCTCATACCACCAACAAAGCAGTTCCGGGAGCTGAGTGAGTCCTTTGGACCTGAGGTTCCTGTGCTGAGATGCTCCCGGACCGAGAGAAGATTGATGACAAGGGCCTTCCTCCAGAGCCAACAGAAAGACAAAGACTTCCCCTGGAGCTGGCACCCTGAATTCAGACTTCCAGCTTACTTGACTGTAAGAGAGTAAACTTCTGTTTGTTAAAGCCATTCACTTGTGGTATTTCTGTTAAAGCAGTGCTAAATGACTAAGATAGAATTTTGTACCAGGATTGGGGTGCTGCTCTAACAGATACCTAAAATGTGGAAGCAGTTTTGAAACTGTGAATGGATAGAAGACTGACAGCAGCAGAGGATACAACCCTGACACACACCTTTCCTGACTTTAAAACACACAGTATCTCCTCGCTCTGTTCGAACGATTGCCTTTGATCTATGTACAGGTTCCTCATGAACACAATTAAGTGTCCTGGAATTCCCACTCTTGGCAATGTTATTCACAATTTGTCATGATCCACACAGTTCAATGCCTTTGCATAGTCAATAAAATACAGGCAAACATCTTTCTGATACTCTTTGCTTTCAGTCAAGATCCATATCTCATCAGCAGCAATATCCTTTGTACCATGTCCTCTTCTGAATCTGGCTTGAATCGTTGGCAGTTTTCTGTCAATCTACTACTGCAAAAGTTCTTGAATTATTTTCTGCAAAATGTTACTTGTGTGTCATATTAATGATATTTTTTTGAGAATTACTGCATTACCTTGGATCACCTTTCTTTGGAATGAGCATGACTAGGAATCTCTTCCAATGGGTAGAGGACTCTGGTGATTTCATTTAAATGGAATTGTGTGTTCTTTTTTGATTGACTTGTTAAACTTAGCATTTTTTTTCAAGTTTTATCAATGTATTACATTTGAGTATTAATCTGAAAATAAAGCAAGCTTATCGACATAAGTATGAATCAATATGGTTTCCTTATCAGATATATTTGACAATGCCTTCTGTCCTAAGGTATGCAATACATCCTGAGGGAAGTGTGGATATCCATGAGAGGGAAGATTTGAAAGTTATCTTTTATTTGTTTGTTTGCCTTTAGCACTTTGCAAGATAAGGCAGTTCACATGTTCCTAATTAAGTGTATTTAGAGATTATAATATCTAGTTCTAATTAAAATAACTTCTCTCAAAAGACAAGTCTATAAGATATTACTTCAAAGAAATTAGAAAATTGAGACTATAATAGTAAAACTATCACAGCAGAAAGCAAGGACTAACATTTCTCCTATTCCACCATTAAATGTCATTGTATTAAAAATGATGCAAGTATCATCTACAAAACAATCTTATATTTGCATACTGGAAAACGATTGAAACCAGAATTCTCTAACCTATTCCAAACAATGAGTTCCAATGGGTGTCACATGTATTGTAATTAATGCCACACTTTCTGAATAGTTTGTAAAAAACCAGTGATTGAGATGAGAAAAGATATAAATTTACTGTCTGAATTTAACTACATATACACAAGTGTGATATACATGTGTGTATGTGCTTGCTTAAATGATTTTGTTTGTTATCAGGTGCTGTCCATTCAGTTTTGACTCATATGACCCTATGTACAACAGAATGAAATATTGCCCAGTCCTATGACATCCTCACAATAGTTATCATGCTTGAGCCCATTGTTGCAGCCACTGTGTCAATCCATCTCATTGAGGATCTTCATCCTTTTCGCTGACTCTCTACTTTACCAAGCACGGTGTCCTTCTCCAGGGACTAATCCCTCCTAAAAACATGTCCAATGTATGGGAGACATAGTCTTGCCAATCTTTCTTCTAAGGGGCATTCTGGTTGTACTTCTTCCAAGACAGGTTTGTTCTTTCTTTCTTTAGCCCATTTTATATTCATTATTTTTCACCAATAGCACAATTAAAGGTGTCAATTCTTCTTTGGTCTTAAATTACAGTTGTATTTAAAAATTCACATCATAGTGTAGTAAGCAGGGCCAATGATGAACAGATATTTGTTGATATTTGGGAGGTATATTTTTCAGTACAACAGCCATTAAAAACAAGTGTTGAAATAAACTGAAAAGAGAACCAGATCATCCAAACACTTTATCATAAATTCTTCTCTTAAGGAAAAAAAAACCTGAAGAATATTCAGTTATAGTGTCCTCATTAAATATTATAATTAATTGTTCTCTTAAGAGAAAAGTTTGTAACAAACAAAGTTTATATTTATCATATGTTTTTACATTTTTTACTTTTTTCTTTAATTTTA
This sequence comes from Dugong dugon, assembly GCA_030035585.1. Classification (NCBI taxonomy): domain Eukaryota; kingdom Metazoa; phylum Chordata; class Mammalia; order Sirenia; family Dugongidae; genus Dugong; species Dugong dugon. The sequence goes on along the minus strand of CM057460.1, from coordinate 32,254,993 downwards.
AAACATATATGTTAGATGAGTCTTACAATCCTACTTATTATTAATAATCATAGATATGCTCAGTTTGAATGATCATGTATCTTTTACTACAGAGTATGACACATAAATATTTGAAAACCACTATTTTATAAAATCTCCTGGAAGCAGGGTTACATCTGATTTGGGTCCATTTATTTATTCACCAAGCTTAGTACAGAAGCTCCCACATAAAATCAAACACCTGCTTTTGCCCACAAGACATCTGTCCATTTTTTGGGTTGAGTACAGATTTGGGATCACCTCACCATTCCAGCAACTGTAGATATACTGTTAGTGAAAAGTTTTCTGCTTTGCAATATAATATACTGTTTCACTAAAAGCAAGCAGAGATTTTACCTCTGATCACTCATATCCTACATATATACAAAAGTATGCTTTCCTGGCCAAAGAGCTCAAATATTTATCAAACTAAGTGATTTGGGGAGGGTATCTATATATTTTTTTCCACAGTGTTTGCTCTTAGAATACAATTAAATTTTTTTTTTTTTTTTTTGTTATTGTTGTTCTTGAGCTTAAAAACACTGGGTTTAGGGAGGCAGGGCCAAGATGATGGAGTAGTCAGAAGGCTTCCTACATCCCTTACAACAAAGACCTGGAAAAACAAGTGATTTGCTTGTATATGAATATCTAGGAGCCCTTAACAAGGCAAAGTTGAGGAATCAAACTGAGAGGCAGGGGAGAGGGAGACGGTTCAGAAGAAGCAAGGAGCACCAGAGCAGAGGCACCGGGACTGCAGCTCTTCAGCTGCTCCAGGTCCACAGTGAAGCGAGCAAACAGCTATGCGCACGCTCAGGAGGTAGTTTCCACATTGAGAGAGATCTGGCAGCAGAGATTCTGCTTCCACCCTCTGAACCAGTGAAAAGCAGCTCCCAAGTGGCTAAAGATAAGTACTTGAATGTGGCCTTTCACGGGGATGTAAAAAAAAGCCCATTTGGGAAAAACCTCTTTCTCTTTTACCTCCTCACTCTGTGCTCTGCACTGGGAGTTCGCTGGGCCTGAAGTAGACCCCAAAGGCACCCTGACCTGACACTCCTGGCCTTGGAGAGGGAACAAATAAGTTGGAGAGGGAACAAATAAGTTACTGGCTCCCCTAAGTCAAGAACTCAGGGTCTGCACAGCTCCTTTGCTAGGCACAGGCATAAGGGGTCCGCAGACTTTGAGTACCTTACACCCCTGTATAGACTTGTGGCGACCCATCTCAACAGTGTTAGCCCTCACTACCATAGTACAACAGGATAAACTTCTGAAGTTTAATTTCAACTGTTTCAGCAGTGAAGTGGCAGATCTGTGACCCTCGACACAGGCCTGCCCCTTAAGCAGGCACATTTACCGATCCGCATCAGGGGCTTGAGGACTGGTAGCATCCCCTATGCCACCTAGTCACCTGCTACAGGAGTCCAGGAAAAAGTGGTGCCCTCGAGTCTTGACAGCCAACGGAGTGGGGTGCTCATAGTTTGACTGCAAACTCACCTACCTACTCACCCTAGGGAATAGGGACACGCTTTCCTTTCAGACTCTCAGGGGCAGCCATCAGTGCCCTGCCTGGCTCAGCGAGTGGCCCCCTACCACAGCCAGATACCACTGCCTGCACAAACCACCCATGCCTTTCTAAAATTGTAGCTGAGAGCCTGCACCACACTCTTGGTAACCTGAGCTGAACCCATATAAGAAAATTTAACAGACTCCTGTGTGCACATACTAAGTTACAGAACTAACTAACTGGTGACAGGACATTAGAGCTTCAAAGGCACCAATAATCAAACTAGCTCTCACAAGCAGCCTATTGGGGCATATTAAAACAAAACAAAACAAGAAGCTAGGACTCACTAAACAAATACAAAATAAAATTATAATAAATTATTGATGGCTTGGAGAACACAGTCAATATCAAATCACATAAAGAGGCAATCCATGATGGCTTCAGCAAGCTCCCAAAATAAAGAACCAATAAATTCTCTGGAAAAGGAGAATTTCTTGGAATTACCAGAAGCAGAACACAAAAGATTAATATACATAACTCTTCTAGAAATTAGAAAGGAAATTTTACATAATGTACAGACGGCCAAGGAACATACAGACAAAGTAGTAGCAGAACTTAAAAAGTTATTCAACAACATGATGCCAAATTTAATAGGCTGTAAAAATCCATAGAGAGACAGCAATCAGAAATCCAGAAGATTAACAATAAAATTTCAGAATTAGACAACTCAATAGAAAATCATAGGAACAGAATTGAGGCAGTAGAAGTTAGAATTCATGAATTGAAGATAAAGCACCTGATGCCAACTTATTTGGGGAAAAATCAGATAAAAGAATACAAAAGAATGAAGAAACTCTAAGAGTCATTTGGGACTCTATCAAGAGAAGTAACCTATGACTGACTGGAGTACCAGAATGGGGGGATAATAGAAAATACAGAGAAAATCGTTGAAGATTTGTTGACAGAAAACTTCCCTGATATCATGAAAGATAAGAAGATATCTATCCAAGATGCTCATCGAATCCCACATCAGGTAGATCCCAAAAGAAAGTCACCAAGACATATTATAATCAAACTTACTAAAACCAAAAATAAAGAGAGAATTTTAAGAGTGGCTAGGTATAAAAGAAAAGTCAACTACAAAGGAGAGTCAATTAGAATAAGCTCGGACTACTCAGCAGAAACAATGCAAGCAAGAAGGCAATGGGATGACATATATAAAGCCTTGAAGGAAAACAACTGCCAGCCAAGAATTATATATCTAGCAAAACTGTCTCTCAAATATGATGGCAAAATTAGGGCATTTCCAGATAAACCGAAGTTCATGAATTGGCAAAAACCAAACCAAAATTATAAACAATACTAAAGTGAGTCCTGTGTTTACATAATCAATAACACTAGATAACAACGCAAGACTAGAACACAGGACAGAGCAAACAGATATTGACTCAGATAGGGAAATTGAAAATACATCAAAGCTAAAACATTGAAAATAGGGAAACAGAGATATCAATATGTAAAAAAAGACAACATTAAAATAAAAAAGAGAGACTAAAAAATGTAGACATGATTTTTCATACAGAGGGGAAGTCAAGGAAATATAAAGTAATAAAAGACTGGTATAAACTTAGAAAAATAGGGGTAAATATTAAGGTAACCACAAAGGAATCTAACAATCCTATAAATAAAAAAGTAGAAAAATACAAAGACCCAGCAAACAGAAAATCTACAACAATGAATAAGATGTGAAAAAAATACATAAAAATAAAAACTCAGCAGAGAAAATTAAGTCAAACAAAGAAACCATGAACAACACACAAAAAGAGATATCAGGATGACAGCACTAAACTCATACCTATCAATAATTACACTGAATGTAAACAGACTTAATGCACAAATAAAGAGATGAAGAGGGACAGATTGGATAAAAAAGCATGATCCATATATATGCTCCCTACAATATATGCACCTTAGACTTAAAGACACAAACAGGCGAAAACTCAAAGGATGGAAAAAATATATCAAGCAAACAACAATCAAAAAAGAGCAGGAGTAGCAATATTAATCTTTGACAAAATAGACTTTAAAGTAAAATCCAGCACAAAGGATAAGGAAGGGCACTATATAATTATTAAAGGCTCAATACACCAGGAGGACATAAATATAATAAATATTTATGCACCCAATAACAGGGCTCCAAAATACACAAAACAAACTCCAACAGCACTGAAGAGAGATAGATAGCAACACAATAGTATAGGAGACTTCAACACGCCATTTTTGGTGAACGACAGAACATCCAGAAAGAAGCTCAACATAGACACGGAAGAGCAAAATTCTACAATCAACCAACTTGATTTCATAGTCATATACTGAACACTGCACCCAACAGCAGCCAAGTATACTTTCTTTTCCAGTGAACATGGAACAATCTCCAGAATAGACCACAAACTAGGCCATAAAGCAAGCCTTAAAATCCAAAACATCAAAATATTACAAAGCATCTTTTCTGACCATAAAGCCATAAAAGTGGAAATCAACAACACAAAAACAAGGAAAAAAAATCAAACACATGGAAACTGAACAACACCTTCCTCAAAAAGAAGAAATTAAGGATGAAATAAAGAAATTCACAGAATCAAATGAGAATGAAAACACATCGTGCCAGAACCTTTGGGACACAGTAAAAGCAGTGCTCAGAGGTCAGTTTATAGCAATAAATGCACATATCCAAAAAGAAGAAAGGGCCAAAATCAAAATACTAACCCTATAACTGGAACAAGTAGAAAGAGAGCAGCAAAAGAAGCCCACAGGCTCCAGAAGGAAGGAAATAATGAGAATTAGAGCAGAATTAAATGAAATAGAGAATAGAAAAACAACTGAAAGAGTTAACAAGACCAAAAGCTGGTTCTTTGAAAAGAGCAACAAAATTGATAAACCACTGGCCAAGCTGACAAATTAAAAACAGGAGAAGAAGCAGATAACCTGCATAAGAAATGAGATGGGTGAGATCATAACAGACCCAACTGAAATTAAAAGAATCATAACAGATTACTATGAAAAATTTTACTCTAACAAATTTGAAAACCTAGAGGAAATGGACAAATTTCTAGAAACTCACTACCTACCTAAATTAACACAAACAGAAGTACAACAACTAAATAAACCTATAACAAAAGAAGAGATTGAAAAGGTTATTAAAAAACTCCCAACAAAAAAAAAGCCCTGGAGAATTCTACAAAACTTTCAGAGAAGAGATAACACCACTTCTACTAAAGGTATTTGAGAGCATAGAAAAGGATGAAATACTCCCAAACCTATTCTATGAAGCCAGCATAACCCTGATACAAAAATCAGGTAAAGACACCACAAGAAAAGAAAATTACAGACCGATACCCCTTATGAACATTGACGCAAAAATCCTCAACAAAATTCTAGCCAAAAGAATTCAGCAACATCTCAAAAAAATAATTCACCATGACCAAACAGGATTTATACCAGTTATGCAGGCACGGACCAACATTAGAAAAACAATCAATGTAATCCATCACATAAATAAAATAAAAGACAAGAACCACATGATCTTATCAATTGATGCAGAAAAGGCATTTACAAACTCCAACACCTATTCATGATAAAAACTCTCAATAAAATAGGAATAGAAGGGGAATTCCTCAATATAATCAAAGGTATTTATACAAAACCAACAGCCAACATCATCCTAAATGGAGAGACTTTGAAACAATTCCCCTTGAGAACAGGAACCAGACAAGGATGCCCTCTATCATCACTATTATTCAACATTGTGCTGGAGGTCCTAGCCAGAACAATAAGGCTAGAAAAAGAAATAAATGGCATCCAAATAGGTAGGGAAGAAGTCAAAGTATCTCTATTTGCAGATGTTATGATCTTATACACAGAAAACCCCAAAGAATCCATAACAAAACTACTGGAACTAATAGAAGATTTCAGCAAAGTTTCAGTATACAAGATCAACATAAAAAAATCAGTTGGATTCCTTTACACCAACAAAGAGAACCTTGAAGATGAAATCACCAAATCAATACCATTTACAATAGCCCCCAAGAAGATAAAATACTTAGGAATAAATCTAACCAGAGACGTAAAAGATCTATACAGAGAAAACTACAAGACTCTACTGCAAGAAACTAAAAGAGACCTGCATAAGTGGAAAAATATACCTTGCTCATGGATACACAGATTCAACATAGTGAAAATGTCTATTCTACCCAAAGCAATCTACAGACACAATGCAATCCCGATCCAAATTCCACCGGCATTTTTCAATGAGATGAAGAAACAAATCAACAACTTCATATGGAAAGGGAATAGGCCCCAAATAAATAAAGCATTACTCAGGAAGAAGAACAAAGTGGGAGGCCTTACACTACCTGATTTTAGGACCTATTATACTGCCACGGTAGGCAAAACAGCCTGGTACTGGTACAATAAAAAATACATTCACCAATGGAACCGAGTTGAGAATCCAGATATAAACTCATCCACCTATGAGCAGCTGATATTTGACAAATGCCCGAAGTCCATTAATTGGGGAAAAGACAGTCTCTTTAACAAATGATGCTGGCATAACCAGATATCCATCTGCAAAAAACTGAAACAAGACCCATACCTCAAACCATGTACAAAAACTAACTCTAAATGGATCAAAGTCTTAAATATAAAATCAAAAATGATAAAGATCATGAAAGGAAAAATAGGGACAACACTAGGAACCCTAATACATGGCATAAATACAATATGAACCATAAGTAACAATGCACAAGCACCAGAAGAGAGACTAGATAAATGGGAGCTCCTAAAAATCAAACACTTATACTCATCAAAAGACTTCACCGAAAGATTCAAAAGACAACCTACAGACTGGGAAAAAAAATTTTGCTACAACAAATACGATCAGCGTCTAATCTCTAAAATCTACAAGATACTGGAAAACCTCAACAACAAAAAGACAAATAACCCAATTGAAAAATGGGCAAAGGATATGAACAGGCACTTCACCAAAGAAGATATTCAGGCGGGTAATAGACACATGAAGAAATGTTCACGATCTTTAGCTGTTAGAGAAATGCAAATCAAAACTACAATGAGATACATTTCACCCCAACAAGGCTAGCTTTAATCCAAAAATCACAAAATATAAATACTGGAGAGGTTATGGAGAGACTGGAACACTTATACACTGTTTCTGGGAATGTAAAATGGTACTACCACTTTGGAAATGGATTTGGTGCTTCCTTAAAAAGCTAGAAATAGAAGTACCATATGATCCAGCTATCCTGCTCCTTGGAATATATCCTAGAGAAATAAGAGATGTCACACGAATAGATATATGCATATCCATGTTCATTGCAGCACTGTTCACAATAGCAAAAAGATAGAAACAACCTAGGTTCCCATCAATGGAAGAAACGACAAACAAACTATGGTATATCCACACAATGGAATATTATGTAATGATAAAGAACAATGATGAAGCTGTGAAATATGGTATAACATGGTGGAAGCTGGAACTTATGCTGAGTGAATTTAGTCAGTCATGGACAAATACTGTATAAGACCACTATTATAAGAACTCAAGAAAAGGTTTAAACACAGAAAAAAACATTCTTTGATGGTTACAGGGGTGGGGAGGGAGGATGAGGGTTATTCACTAACTAGATAGTAGATAAGAATCATCTTAGGCAAAGGGAAGGACAGCACACACTACAGGGGAAGTCAGCACAACTGGACTAAACCAAAGCTAAGAAGTTTCCTGAGAGATAGAGTAGCAGGGGTAGGGGTCTGGGGACCATGATTTCAGGGGACATCCAGTTCAACTGTCATAACAAAGCTTGTTAGGAAAATGTTCTGCATCCTACTTTGGTGAGTAGCATCTGGGGTCTTAAAAGCTTGCAAGCGGCCATTTAAGACGCTTCGTTTGGTCCCAACCACTTGGAGTAAAGGAGAACAAAGAACACCAAAGACACAAGGAAAGTATTAGCCCAAGAGACAGAAAAGGCCATGTAAACCAGAGACTTCATCAGCCTCAGACCAGAAGAACTAGATGGTACCCGGCTACCACCAATGAACATCCTGACAGGGAACACGACAGAGATTCCTTGATGGACCAGCAGAAGCATAGAGTGCAGAACTCAAATTCTAGTAAGAAGACGAGACTTAATTGTCTGACAGAGACTGGAGGTACCCTGGAAAGTATGGCCCCTGGACTTTCTATCAGCCTAGAACTAAAACAATTTCCGAAGCCAACTCTTCAGACAGGGATTGGACTGGACTGTGGGACATAAAGTGATACTCATGAAGAGTGTGCCTCTTAAACAAGTAGATACAAGAGACCAAAGGGGTAGCTTCTTTCCATACGTGAGATGGGAAGGCAGAGAGGGTTAGGAGCTGGTTGAATGGTCATGGGGAATCAGGGGTAGAAAGGAAGAGTATGCTGACACAGAAAGGGGTGAGCGATTAGGGTCATATAACAATGTATATATAAAAATTTTGTATGGGAGACTAACTTGAAATGTAAACTTCATTGAACTACAACAATAAAAAAAAAAAAAAAGAAACGTGAAAAAAAAAAAAATACATTGGTTTTAGAAATCTAGGCAGCATGTTAACTCCTGAATAAATTAGTGTGATGTTTTTCAAGGTACGGAACCCAACTTAAGTTGGATGATAATTACCCATAAATCTATCTGCAAATAAAACTTCTTGCAAAGCCATTTGAAAATACAGTTAAAAATCTTCTTTTTTATGACTTAGCATTTTTTGTAAAAGACATAGAATTTCAATTTGTATTGTAACATTATTTGTCAACATTTTTCCCTATTCTCTTTCTTTCATTTGAAAGACTACCATACCAAATGTAGAATAAAGAATAGAGTTTCATATAATGATTTGATTATAGCTTGTTAAGAATAGACTTGTTTTCCACTCATCATTCCTTCTTCAATTTTTCACTGAGCTGTGCTCTTTCAGAAATTCTGTTGAGTGGGAAGATGTGAGCTTATGTAAACATGCATTGAACAGCTGAACCGAAATGCTTATAGACCCAAACAGGAGATTACTCATTGGCACTAGTACAATGCACAGACATTTTCATGCAAGACCTGTAACTGCGATATTGTATTTGAGTGAAAATGTGTTTGATGAAGAGTGAAAACAACTTCACAGTTGCTCAGGAAGATAACATTGTTTAAGTGAACTACATCAATTTTTCATCTATTGATGTGTTTACATCTATTGATGTGACAAGGTAGTCAAGGTAAATATTTCCCAGGTAACACGTAATGGCATAAACATTTAAAACTTGTAGATTAAAAAAAAATAATAATAACCCCTTACTTACAATTCGAACAGTTTTCACTTAAAAATTCAAATTGTTGTTTAACAATTGTGTTGCTGAACTATTTTTATAAATAAGTCCTACAGAATCTAATCTCTATAGCAAACAGTGTTGGGATCAAAGAATGAAGTCTTATTACAAACAATCTGTTTAGAGAGCATCAATCCCCATAAAGGAATTGTTCTAATTTTATATAGTCCCATATATACCTGTGCTACTCAACTGAAGTCATCAAATGCCATGTGGTCCTTAACAGCCCAGACATTAGACCCAGATGGGCAGCTCAAATCAATCACTTATGTCAAATCTTGTGAAAATTACTTAACGATTGCAACTCCTCAGGTAAAAAGATTTAAAAATGGTAAAAGTTTAGTAGCTATAGATTCTTGAAGAAATGCACCCAGAAAATTGTACAATTAACTGTCAGTAAATGCTTTAAAAGCTAGAAAAAAAATCTCAGATACTAAAGAAATGGCCCCTAGAGTATCCAGGAACTCTTCAAAATATCTAGCTCAAGAAGTAATCCAGAGAACTAGAAGATTAACCAAAATGAAAAAAATTATGATTGATAAATTTTACTCAAGATGGCACACTAAATTATGAAAAAAGTCTTCCATGCTTCCAAAACAGTCTGAATATTAGCTAAAATAAAATTTGAAAAGTACTTATATATGATATGTGACTGAGAAATGTTAGTTAACAAAGAAATGTAAGTTTAAGCTTTAAGATATTAAAAAAAGGAGAAAATTAAAATAAAGACATGTTAAAAGGTAAAAATGAGGAAACGTCCAGTAAAATGGTGCTCTAGGCAGAAGCACCACACTGTCCCTCCACAGCAAAGATCCGAAAAATTAAGCCAAACAGAGAAAAGAGCAATCCTGAAACCCTAAAACATCAAATGAAGAGATAAAGAACTCAGCCAAGCACCAAATGGAGTGAGAAAACTGACAGAGAACGGAGAGCAAGGAGAGATTCATGCAGAGGTCACCTATCAGCTAACTCAGCATAGATCTGCCATCTTGGACTCCTATTGGAGACCAGCAAACAGGGGGTATAAGAAAGCAGCTTCACAGAGCTTCCAGTGGGAGAAAAAACAACCGGTAATTTGCGATATACGCTTTCTGGCCCCCCACACTTCTTCACCCCCACTCGGCCTCCTCTGCTTCCCAAGGCCACAATCTCTTGTCCGGGAAGCACAGACTGCTTGAAATCCACCCACCCAGATGGGCCGGCTCTCTGAGTGCCATTTGTTGGCTGCTAGTGTTTCTTTTTTCTGCTTCATTTGATTTCTTCCTTACCTCTCACCACCTCCCCCTCCTTTCACTCAAATACCTGGCTCCGTGCGCCATCTTTGCTTCTTCCTGAGGGGACGCAGAGCTCCGGTAATTTGTGATGTACGCATTTTTCACCCCCTACCGTTCTTCACCCACACTCAGCCTCCTTTGATTCCCTTGGACACAGTCTCTTTTCCGGGAAGCACTGGCTGCTTGGATTACACCAGTCCACACTAGCTGGTTCTCTGACCGTCATTTGTTGGCTGCTGGTGTTGCTTTATTTCTGCTTCTTTTGATTTCTCGCTTACCTCTTACCATCTCCGCCTCCTTTTGCTCAAATACCTGGCTCGGTGCAAAATCTTTGCTTCTTCTTGAGGGGCTGCAGAACTCTGTTCGAGTGTGGAGCTGCTCCCCAGTCTGGGCTGCAGTGCTGGTGGGATCCCGGGGCTTTTATTTGTTTGTTTTGAATTGTTTGTTTTTTCCTTTTCCTTTTCTTTAGTTGGGAGAACCTTCTGGGAAGGCGGTGTGGCATGGCTTGGAAACTACCCTCTCGGCTTGCACAGAAGTGCAGAGGGGTCCCTGAGGGCATTTCTTTTTTTGTTGGATTTGTTTTTTTCTGTTTTTGGGGGGTATTTTCTTATTCTTTCCTTTTTTAAATTTGTTTTGTTTTCTCTTCCCTCTTTTTCCCTTTTTGTCATTCTTTATTACTCAGTTTCTTGTCTCTCTATATCTTCCTTCTCTTTCTGTTCCCTGAATACCTGGCACTGTATACCTCTATGCCTTCTAGCCAGGCTGTACTGCAACACCTGAGAACAACTTCCTCAGACCTCATAGCTGCAATGGTGGGATCCCTGGGAACTTGGTGGTTCTTTAACCTTTCTGATTTTTATTTATTCATTCGTTTCTTTTACTTTCTTCCTCTTTCCCTTTTTGTTTTTCTCCATTTCATAGTCTCTCATCTCTCCACTCCAACGGCAAGCTCCCCTAGCATTCTTTTTTGTTTGTTTGTATGTTTTTGGCTCCTGTTCTCACTCCTCTCTCCCGTATCCATCTTAGCTCCACAGAAAACAATCTCCCCACTACTTCCTGCCTACCTGCACCGTGCGCTTAACATCACACCAGCACGCAGCACAGGCACGGCCTACTGGAGCCTGTCCTGCACTGATTACCAACCTGCCCTGGTGGCTGTAGTAAGTGCCACAAACAACCCATCCCAGTAACTCCACTTCAGCTAAACCTGCCCTGCCATACCATATCTGAGTGACTGACCCTGCCAATTGGAGAAGGAGCCGAAAAGTATCATGCCCACAGACGAGCAAACAACAAATAACCCACAGCCCGTATGCTCAGACATAGCAAATTAAAAATAAAAAGGGATGAAACAAACAAATCTACAATCAATAAACGAGAAAAATAACTACCAAGTGCTCAGAAGACTGCAAACAATATCAAAACATTTACAAAAACAGGACAGGATGGTTCCAGTAGGCATCCAAAATAAACACTAGATGACTCTCCAGTGGAAGAAAAGGCACTAGAACTACCTGATAGGGAATTCAAATCTCTAATACTCAGAATTCTCCAAGAGCTGAAGCAAAAAGCAGACAAAAATGAGCATAAAATAGACAAATTCATGGAAAATTCAGATAAAAAATTGGATGAATTCAGGAAAATAATGCAGGAACAAAATTCCAAAATAAATTCACAACTAGAAATTATACAAAGACAACAATCAGAAATCCTAAAGATAAAGAACAAGATTTCAGAAATGGATGGTGTCATAGAAGGGCTAAGAAGCAGATCTGAAATGGTTGAAGAGAGGATCAGTGGAACTGAAGACAAACACTTGGATACTCCTCTGTTTGAGGAAAATTCAGAGAAAAAGAACAAAGAAAAATGATGAAACCCTGAGAGTCATTTAGGATACATTCAAAAGCAAAAATTTGCAAGTGATCAGAGTTCCAGAACACGGGAAGAAAACAGAAAACACAGAGAGGATCATTGAAGAACTGCTGACAAAATACTTCCCGAATATCATGAAAGGTGAAAAGCTGGCAATCCAAGAAGCTCAATGAACCCCATATAGGATAGACTACAAAAGCAAATCACCAAGGCATATCATAATCACACTCGACAAAACCAAAGACAAACAAAGAATCCTGAGAGCAGCTCATGAAAAACAAGAAGTCACATACACAGGAGAAAAAATAACACTAATCTCAGATTATTTGGCAGAAACCATGAAGGCAGGAAGGCAATATGATGACATATATAAAATCTTGAAAGAAAAAAATTCCCAGCCAAGAATAATATATCCTGCAAAACTCTCATTCAAATATGACAGTGAAATTAGGTCATTTCTAGATAAACAGAAATTAAGGGAGTATGTAAAGTCAAACCAAACTTACAAGAATTATTAAAGGGAGTTCTTCGATCTGAGAACAAGCAACGTCAGTTCACAGGTAGAATCTAGGATACAGGATCATACCAGCCAGATACCAACCTAGGAAATGACCACTTAAGGACTATACAAAACCAAAAGAAATACAACAGGGAATCAGAGCAGTTAATCTTTTAATGACAACAACATCAAAACAATAAAAGAGGGAATAAACGGCATAGGTATAGAACCTTCTAATGGAGAGGAAGGCAAGGCAATACCAAGTAATGGTAGACTGCTTCAAACTTAGAAAAACAAGGGTAAAATTCATGATAACCACAAAGAAAGTTAACAAAAATACTCATAAAAATAAAGAGGAAAAACATAAAGTCACAGCAAAAACAAAAGAAATAAAAAAAAAAAAGAAATCCACAAACAAAAGTAACTCAGCACAAGAAAGTAAGAAGAACAAAGAAAACTTCAGCCCCACAAAAAAAAAAAAAACACTACAAAATGAAATCGTCAAGCTCACATTTATCAATAATTACACTGAATGTAAATGGACTCAATGCACCCTTAAAGAGACGGAGAGTGACAGAATGGATAAGAAAACAGGCTCCATCAATATGTTGTCTATAAGAGACACACCTTAGAAACAAAGATGTGAATTTATTAAAAGTCAAAGGTTGGAAAAAAATATTTCAAACTAACAACTACCAAAAAAGAGCAGGAGTGGCAATACTAATCTCAAATAAAAGACTTTAAAACAAAATCCACCATAAAATACAAAGAAGGACACTATATAATGATTAAGGGGACGATCCATCATGAAGACATAACCATAAAAAACATCCACGTACCCAATGACAGGGCTCCAAAATACATAAAACAAACTCTAACAACACTGAAAAGAGAAAGTGAAAGTTCCACAAAAACAGTAGGAGACTTCAACACACCACTCTCAATAAAGGACAGAACAACTAAGGAAAAACTCAGCAAAGATACAGAAGACCTAAAGGGCACAATCAGCCAACTTGTCCTCATAGACATATACAGAACACTCCATCCAACCGCTGCAAAGTACACATTCTTTTCCAATGCACATAGAACGTTCTCCACAACAGACCACATCTTAGGCCACAGAGCAATCATCAAGAAGATGCAAAACACTGACATAATTCAAAGTATCTTCTCTGACCACAATGCCATCAAGGTAGAAATTAAAACAAAAAGCGCAAGGAAAAAATCAATTACATGGAAACTGAATAATGCCCTGCTTACACATCACTGGGTAATAGAAGAAATCAGAGATGGAATCAAAAACTTCCTAGAATCAAATGAGAATGAAACCACATCATACCAAAAACTTTGGGAGACCGTAAAGGCAGTCCTCAGAGGACAATTTATAGCAATAGATGCACACATCAAAAAAGAAGAAAGGGACAAAATCAAAACATTAACTACAAAACTCAAACAAATAGAGAACGGCAAAAAAAAAAAAAAAAAAAAAAAAAAAGGGCACAGCCACCAGAAGAATGGAAATAGTAAATATCAGAGCAGAAATAAATGAAATAGAGAACAGAAAAACAATAGAAAGAATCAATAAAACCAAAAGTTGGTTCTTTGAAAGAATCAACATAATCGACAAACCACTGGCCAGAATGACAAAAGAAAAACAGGAGAGGACACTAATAACCCAAATAAGAAATGAAATGGGGGACATTACAATAGACCCAACTGAAATAAAAAGTATTATAACAGAATATTATGAAAAACTATACTCCAACAAATTTGAAAACCAAGAGGAAATGGATAAATTTTTATAATCACACTACCTACCCAAACTACAACAAAGTGATGTTGAAAATCTGAATAGAACCATAACAAGAGAAGAGATTAAAAGGTAATAAAAAAAAACTCCCAACCAAAAAAAGCACTGTCCCAGAATGCTTCACTGGAGAATTCTACAAAACAATTACAGAAGAGTTTGTACCAGTACTACTCAAGGTATTTCAGAGCATAGAAGAGGAAGCAACACTTCCAAATTCATCCTATGAAGCCAACATAACGCTGATACCAAAACCAGAAAAAGACATCACAAAAAAAGAAAATTACAGACCAATATCTCTCATGAACATAGATGCAAAAATTCTGCACAAAATTCTAGCCAATCGAATGCAGCATCATATCAAAAAACATAATACACCACGACCAAGTAGGATTCATACCAGGTATGCAAGGATGGTTCAACATTAGAAAATCAATCAACATAATCCACCACATAACTAAAAGAAAAGAAAAGAATCACATCATCATTTCAACTGACACAGAAAAGGCATTTGACAAAGTTCAACTCCCATTCCTTATAAAAACTCTCAATAAAATAGGTATAGAAGGGAAATTTCTCAGCATAATAAAGGGTATCTATGCAAAACCGATGGCCAACATCATTCTTAATGGAGAGATGCTGAAAACATTCCCCTTGAAAAGAGGAACACGACAAGGATGCCCTTTATCACCACTCCTATGTAACATTGTGCTGGAAGTTCTAGCTAGAGCAATAAGGCAAGAAAAAGAAATAAAGGGCATCCAAACTGGTAATGAAGAAGTTAAACTGTCCCTGTTTGCGGATGATATGATACTATATGTAGAAAACCCTAAAGACTGCATGAGAAATCTTCTGGAACTAATAGAAAGATTCAGCAGAGTAGCAGGATAGAAGATAAACATACAAAAATCAGTTGGATTCCTATACACCAATAAGGAGAATGATGAAAAGGAAATCAGGAAAACAATACCATATATGATAGCCCTTATAAAAATAAAATACTTAGGAAAAGTCTAACCAGGGATGTAAATGACCTATACAAAGAAAACTACAAAACACTACTCTAAGAAACCCAAAGGGATCTACATAAATGGAAAAACATACCATCCACATACATAGGTAGACTCAACATTGTGAAAATGACAATTCTACCCAAAGGAATTTACAAATACAGCACAATCCTGAACCAAATACCAACAACGTTCTTTAAAGAGATGGAAAAACTAATCATTAACTTTAGATGGAAAGGGAAGAAGCCCTGAATAAGTAAAGCACTACTGAAGAAGAAGAATAAAGTTGGAGGACACACACTACTTGACCTCAGAACCTACTATACAGCTACAGTAGTCAGAACAGCCTGGTACTGGTACAACGACAGATACATTGACCAGTGGAACAGAATTGAGAACCCAGATGTAAATCCATCTACCTACGGTCACCTGATCTTCAACAAGGGCCCAAAGTCCATCAAATGGGGAAAAGACAGCCTTTTTAACAAATGGTGCTGGCAAAACTGGATATCCATTTGCAAAAAAATGAAACAGGACCCCTACCTCACGCTGCATACAAAAACTACTTCAAAATTGATCAGAGACCTGAATGTAAAGCCTAAAACTATAAAGTTCATAGAAGAAAAAGTAGGACCAACATTACAGGCCTTAATACATGGCATTAACAGGATACAAACCATAACCATCAATACACAAACCTCAAAAAATAAGCTAGATGACTGGGATCTTCTAAAAATCAAACTCCTGTGCTCTTCAAAAGACTTCACCAAAAGAGTAAAAAGAGAACCTACAGACTGGGAAAAAAGTTTTGGACAGTACGAGTCAGACAAAGGTCTAATATCCATAATCTACAAGAAAATCCAACACCTCTACAACAAAAAGACAAATAATCTTATTAAAAAATGGGCAAAGGAAATGAACAGACACTTCACCAAAGAATACATTCAAATAGCCAACAGACACATGAGGAAATGCTCGCGATCACTAGCCATTAGAGAAATGCAAATTAAAACCACAATGAGATACCATCTCACCCCAGCATTACTGGCATGAATCAAAAACACTGGAAATAACAAATGTTGGAACGGCTGCGGGGAGATCTGAACTCTTATGTTCTGCTGGTAGGAACGCAAAATGATACAACCATTTTGGAAAATTATATGGTGCTTCCTCAGAAAGCTAGAAATAGACATACCATTCGATCCAGCAATCCTACTCCTAGGAATATATCCTAGAGAAATAAGAGTTGTCACTCAAATAGACATATGCACACCTATGTTCATGGTGGCATTGTTCACAATAGCAAAACGATGGAAACAACCTAGATGGCCATCAAGAGACAAATGGATCAACTATGGTACATACACACAATGGAGTACTATGCAAGGAGAAAGAACAACAATGAATCTGTGAAGCATCTCTTAACATGGATGAAACTGGAGGACATTATGCTGACTGAAATGTCAATCACAAAAGGACAAATATCGTATGAGACCTGTATTGTAAAAACCTATGAAAAAGTTCCCACACAAAATGTAACAATCTTGTGTTGATGTGTTGTGAGGTTGTTGGCCATTGTCATAGGTCAACATGTGTACTAACTGTTAAATGAGAAACTATTTTGTTCTGTAGGCCTTCATCTAAAGTGAGAGTGGCAGCACAATTGGAAGAGTGTAGTCAATGTCACTGAACTGTGCATGTAGAAATTTTTGAAATGGTGTATCTTTGGCTATGTATGTTTTCACCAAAAAACAGAAAGTTCGAGAAGGGAGAGGGTTGACGGGTTGTGGGGTTGTTGACCAATGTCATAAAACAATATGTGTACTACTGTTTCATGAGAAACTATTTGTTCTGTAAGCCTTCACCTGAAGTACATTAAAAAAAAAAAAAAAAAGTAAAAATGAATACCTTCATGGAACCAGAAACAATAATAAAACATAATAAAACTGGAGGCTGACACCATGGTCCTGTTTTTCTGTTTGTTCATCTTTCTATTTGATAGTATTTAAAATTTGACTTTTGGTTTTAAAAATTTATAAAAATAACTTGGTGGTTTAGTAATTTTATAATGAAGTCCTTTTCTTTGCATATTTGTGTTCTAAAAAATATGAAAAATGAATTGAAAGTAGTAGTATAGCAACAGTCAAAAAATCAGATGACATATTGCCTTGGACAAATCTGTTGCAAAGTATCTCTTTAAAGTGTTAAAAAGCAAAGATGTCACTTTAAGGACTAAGGTGCACCTGACACAAGCCATGGTGTTTTCAATTGCCTCATACACACGCGAAAGCTAGACAATGAATAAGGAAGACTGAGGAAGAACTGAAGTCTTTGAATTGTGGTGTTGGCAAAGAATATTGAATACACTATGAACTGTCAAAAGAAGGAACAAATTTTTCTTGGAAGAAGTATAGCCAGAATGCTCCTTTGAAGTGAGAATGGTGAGACTTTCTCTCATACACTTTGAACATGTTAGTCAGGAAGGACTAGTCGCTGGAGAAAGACATCATGCTTGGTAGAGTAGAGGGTCAGTGAAAAAGGGGAAGACCCTCAAGGAGATGGATTGGCCCCGTGGCTGCAGTAATGGGATCAAGCATAACAAGGATCGTGAGAATGGCACAGGACCTGGCAGTGTTTTGTTCTGTTGTATATAGGATCACAAGGAATGGTAACAGACTCTATGGCACCTAACAACAACAACAACTATAATAACCATACGAGTGATTGCACTTTCAGTTCAGAGTTTAAAAGAGCTGAAAGATTATAGCTCCTACCCATAAAACAAGAAAAACAAAACAAAACTAAACCCATTGCAAATGTATTACTTTTTTTTGAAACTTTCAACGAACTGAAGGTCAAACAACATACCTGAAATCTTGAAAAGGATAGGCCTACATGGAGAGAGATGGAATCTGAGCATTGGCTTACCTGAGACTAGCCACAGCTTAATGTCACAATCTGGTGGGAAATTTACCTAGAAATTTTGAATGAATTGGTAAAGGCCAGGAGTGGGTCAGCATGATCCTTTGAAGATCTAGAGGACTACAGACAAAGGGGGATTTTCTCTTTCTTACAGACTGTTCCTCCTGGCACTCTACCGGATAATCACAGGGAAGATCTAGGAGAATCCATTGAAAATGTTCCCATGGATTTTTTACTGCGATTTCGGGCAAGGGGCATTGTAGAAATGCATCCATACTTACCGTCCATACGGAAAAAAAAAAAAAAAGCCTTAATATGCACTGCTCACATTAAAACAAACAAACAATAGTGAAAACAATAAAAAGTTTTAGTCTATGGGCATTAGTGGAATCCCACTGCAGCAGGAGTATGGGCAGGGAAAAAGGTCTACTCCAGGAGGTAGGGGGATCGCTGGATGGACTCAAGAACAGAATGGAGAAGATGAAGGAAAGAATCAGAAATCTGAACAACAGACAGAAAATATGCTGAAAATAATGAAAAAGCTTCCGGGATCTGTGGGAGTATAACAAAGAATCCAATGTTTGTGTCATCCGAATTCTAGAAGACGAGGAGAAAGAACGGGGTTGAAAAAATTATATGAAGAAATAATGGCTGAAATTTCCCAAAACTGATAAAATATACAAACTTACAGATTTAACAAGCTGAGTAAACAGGATAAATCCAAAGTATACAGTAAAACACATCATAATCAAAGTGATAAAGACAAAGAAAAAAATCGAAGCCAGAGAGAAAAATGACACTTTAGCTATAGCAGAAAACAATTCAAGTGACAGCAGATTTCTCATCAGGAACCATGGAGATAAGAAGGAAGACGCATGGTATTTTTCAAGTTCAGAAAGAATTTAATGGTCAGCCCAGAATTCCATATTGGCAAAAATATGATTCGAAAACACAGAGGAATTCAAGACATACTCAAAAGAAGGTAAATTTTGTTAGTTGGCTGCCAAGCTGACCTACTCCAAAATAAACATCCTTGAATTCAAACTGATGTAAAGAGAATTAAATAGGTAAGCAGACAGATGAATGAATGACTAAAAGTTGACGAGAAAATAGAAATCTTCCTTACAGAAAGATTCTGATTCATAAATGTAGAAGGAATTAGGTAATTTAAAAAAAAAAATCATTAAATTAACACAGTAATAATTGTTGCAGATTGATGAATGTTAAAATTGTAGTTGGAAATTTCAAGTAGTATACTTACATGATTCTAAAATATCTGCCTCCAACTATTTATTAATTATTATGGTGTTTTCCAGGAATACCCAGAAATGGAGCTTAATTCCCCTCCTCTTGAGTGGGAGTTGGACTTAGTGACTTGCTTCTGTGGAATATTGCTGTTGTTGTGAGGTACCATCCACTTAGTTCCAACTCATAGCAACCTAGGTACAACTGTTTGAGGCCTTGACACCTCCCCCGTTGGAGGCCTGCCCCTCCACCTTCTTGGTCCCCTGGGGCCCACTAGCTGCTCTTGCCAGCCCCCCGGGGACCACCACCCACCACAGTGATTCACCCACCAACTTCCAGCATCCACACCCCAGCACCGGGGGTCCATCCCCCAGCCCTGTCGGTCCACCCTCTGGCCCTGGGGGTCCACACTCCTCCATCTGCCAGAGTTCTTCCCCAGGCCTCAGGGGTACACTCACCAACTGCTGGAGTTCACCCTCAGCCTCCAGGGGTACACCCACCCACTCTTACCGTTCACCCCCAGGCTCCTAGGGTTGCACCCATCCACTCCTCAGGTCCACCCAGCAGGCCCAGGAGTTCACCCTCAGGCTCCTGGGGTCCACACTCAGGCTGCAGGAGTCCACCTTCAGGTTCCTGGGGTTCACTTTCAGACTCTGGGGGTCCACCCAGAAGCCCCAGAAGTTGACCCTCAGGCTTTGCGAGTCTACCCCCAGGCTCCAGGGGTCCACCCTCCTGCTGGTCCTGCACCATTCTAAAAATTGTTGCTATAATCATTGGTTCTATGGAATAGAGTTTGAAAAAAGAATGGTAAATTTACAATAGAAAACTCTGGCAGATATCACATTAACCTAGTGATCAAGGTTATCATCACCACTGAGTCACTTTGATCTCATGTAACTTGTGGTAAGATGGTGTCATGGATTGAATTGTGTCCCCCCAAAATATGTGTCTTCATGGATAGGCCATGATTCCCAGTATTGTGTGGTTGCCCTCCATTTTGTGATTTGATTATCCTCCATTTTGTCATGTGTTGTAAATCCTAGCCTTTATGTCTGTGGTTATGGTCCTATTTAGGAGTAAGCTGTTATTTATGTTAATGAGGCAGGATTAGGTCATGTTAATGAGGATTAGGGTGGTATGTATCTTGAGTCACTGCCCTTTACCACCCTTTTTGTTAGGTGCTGTTGCGTCAGTTTCAACTCATAGTGACCTTACGTACAACACAAAGCAACATCAGGTTCTGCACCTTACTCACATTCATTGCTATGTTTGAGCCCATTGTTGCAGCCACTGTGTCAGTCCATCTCATTAAGGGTCCTCCTCTTTTTTGCTGACTTCTACTTTAACAAGCATGATGTCCTTCACCACCCCACAAGACATGAAAGCAGAGAGAAGTGAGCAGAGAGGGAGAGACCACATTACCACTAAGAAAGGAGAGCTGGGAGTAGAGCACATCTTTGGACCCAGGGTCACTGCGCCAGGAACTTCCTAGACAGAGGAGAAGATTGAGACAAGGTCCTTCCCTCAGAGCTGTCAGAGACAGAGAGAGAGCAAAAGCCTTCCCATAGAGGTGGCACCCTGAATTCAGACTTCTAGCCTCCTAAAACTATGAGAGAATACATTTCTAATTGTTAAAGCCATCTATCTGTGTTATTTCTGTTATAGCATCACTAGATAACTAAGACAGATGGAATGAAAAAGAACATCACCTTTGTGGTACCTGGACAAATCCAGGTGGAGGGATTTTCAATAAAATATCTGATCAGTATGTTTCAAATGCCTCAAGGGCTAGGGAAAAAAAAAGAAACTGTCACAGATTAAAGGGGACTAAGGTGACACCATGTTACATACTGAAATGGTTGAACCTCAACAAATTCTTTTTGGTACAGTGACTCTGTGTATTCATTCCATCTTCTTTTGATGCTTCCCAAGTCGTTTAATATTTTCCCCATAGAAATCTTCTGTATTGCAAATTGAGCCTTGAATTTTTTCTTCACTTCTTTCAGTTTGAGAAATGCTGAGTGTGTTCTTCCCTTTTGGTTTTCTATCTCCTGCTCTTTGCACATGTCATCATAATATTTTGCTTTGTCTTCTTGAGCCACCCTTTGAAATCTTCTGTTCAGCTCTTTTACTTCATCATTTTTTTTCCTTTTGCTTTAGCTCCTCCACATTTAAGAGCAAGTTTCAGAGTATCTTCTGACATATATTCAGTTCTTTTCTTTCTTTCCTGTCTTTTTAATGACCTCTTGCTTTCTTCATGTCCGACGTCCTTGATGTCATTCCACAACTCGTCTGGTCTTCGGCCATTAGTGTTCAATACATCAAATCTATTCTTGAGATGGTCTCTAAATTCAAGTAGGATATACTCAAGGTCATACTTTGGCTCTTGTGGACTTGTTCTAATTTTCTTCAGTTTCAACTTGAACTTGCATATGAGTAATTGATGGCCTGATCTGCAGTTGGTCCCTGTCCTCATTCTGACTGATGATATTGAGCTTTCCTAGCATCTTTTTCCACAGAGGTAGTTGATGTGATTCCTGTGTATTTCATCTGGAGAAGTCCATAAGTATAGTCTCCATTTATGTTGGTGAAAAAAGGTATTTGCAATGAAGAAGTTGTTGGTCTTGCAAAATTCTATCATGTGATCTCCAGCATTGTTTCCATCACCAAGGCTACATTTTCCAACTACCAATCCTTTGTTTCCAACTTTCGCGTTCCAATCACCAGTAATTATCAATGCATCCTAATTGCACTTTGGATCAATTTCAGACTGCAGAAGTTGGTAAAAATCTTCAATTTATTCATCTTTGGCCTTAGTGGTTGGTGCGTAAATTTGAATTATAGTCGTATTAACTGGTCTTCCTTGTAGGGGTATGGATATTCTCTTATCATTGACAGCATTGTACTTCAGGATAAATCTAGGAATGTTCTCTTTGATGATGAATGCAACACCATTCCTTTTCAAGTTGTCATTCCCAGCATAGTAGACCATATGATTGTCCAATTCAAAATGACAAATACAAGTCCATTTCAGCTCACTAATGCCTAGGATATCGATCTTCATGCTTTCCATTTCATTGTTGACAATTTCCAATTTTCCTAGATTCATACTTCTTACATTCCAGGTTCTGATTATTAATGGATGTTTGCAGCTATTTCTTCTCATTTTGAGTCAAAAGAAGATAGAAGGAATACACAGAGTCACTATACCAAAAAGAATTGGTCAACATTCATCCATTTCAGGAGGTAGCATATGATCAGGAACAAATGGTATTGAAGGATGAAGTCCAAGCTGCACTGAAGGCATTGGCAAAAAACAAGCCTTTGGAAATTGACAGAATATCAGCTGAGTTGTTTAAACAAACGGATGCAGCACTGAAAGTGCTCACTCGTCTATGCCAAGAAATTTGGAAGACAGCTACCCGACCAACCGACTGGAAGAGATCCATATTTAGGCCTATTCCTAAGAAAGGTGATCCAACCAAATGCAGAAATTATTGAACAATATCATTAATATCATACACAAGCAAAATTTTGCTGAAGATCGTTCCAAAGAAGCTGCAGCAGTATACCAACAAGAACTGCCAGAAATTCAAGCCAGATTTAGAAGCAGATGTGGAACCAGGGATATCATTACTGATGTCAGATGGATCCTGGCTGAAAGCAGAGAATACCAGAAAGATGTTTCCCTATATTTTATTGACAATACTAAGGCATTTGATTGTGTGGATCAAAGCAAATTATGGATAACATTGCCGAGAATGGGAATTCCAGAACACTTAATTGTGCTCATGAGGAATCTGTACATGGATCAAGAGACAATTGTTCGAACAGAACAAGGGCATACTACATGGTTTAAAGTTTGGAAAGTTATGCATCAGGGTTGCATCCTTTCACCATACGTATTTAATCTGTATGCTGAGCAAACAATCCTAGAAGCTGAAGTATATAAAGAAGAACAGGCATCAGGATTGGAGGAAGACTCATTACCAACCTGTGTTATGAAGATGACACAACCTTGCTTGCTGAAATTAGAGGACTTGAAGCACTTACTAATGAATGTCAAGGACCACAGCATTCAGTATAGATTAAACCTCAACATAAAGAAAACAAAAATCCTCACAACTGGCTCAGTAAGCAACATCATGATAAAGGGAGAAAAGATTGAGGTTAACAAGGATTTCGTTTTACTTGGATCCACAATCAACACTCATGGAAGCAATAGACAAGAAATCAAAAGATGGTTGGTTGTATTGGGCAAATTGTGCATTACAAGAGATCTCTTTAAAGTGTTAAAAAGCAAAGATGTCACCTTGAGGACTAAGGTGAGCCTGACCCAAGCCATGGTGTTTTCAACTGCCTCATATGCATGCGAAAGCTGGACAATAAATAAAGACCAAAGAAGAATTGACGCCTTCGAATTGTGGTGTTGGTAATGAATATTGAATATACCATGGACTGCCAAAAGAATGAACGAATCTGTCTTGGAAGAAGTACAGCTAGAATGCTCCTTGGAAGCAAGGATGGAAAGGCTACATCTCACATACTATGGACAAGTTGTCAGGATGGATCAGTCCCTGGAAAAGGACATCATGCTTGGTAAAGCAGAAGGTCAGTGAAAAAGAGGAAGACTCTTAACGAGATGAAATGACACAGTGGCTGCAACAGTGGGCTCAAACATAGCAACAATTGTGTGGATGGCACAGGACTGGGCAATGTTTCGTTCTGTTGTGCATAGAGTCTCTGTGAGTTGGAGCTAACTCGATGGCACCTAACAACAACAACAAGGTGACACCATGTATAAATGCAATGTGGTATTCTGGAGACAAGAAAGAACATTCATAGAAAAAGTAGGGAATCTGAATATAGTTTTAGTTGTTATTATTGTACCAAAGTTAATTATTAAGTTTTAATAATTATATTGGTATTATATATGATTTTAACATTATTGCATGCTGGGTAAAGGGTATAAGAGGATTCTCTGTGCTATCTTTGCTAGTCTTATGAAATCCAACATTATTTCTATCATTTATTAAATTAAAATGTTTAAAAAAATACCATGAGATGAATACCTGTGATATTTATGTCTCTAACAAATCTCCCTCAAGATATTCTTCTATCTGGTCCTTGTTTTTACTACATCTCTAATTAGATAGGAATTATTCTGTGATATCTGCAAGAAATACAACCCCAAAACATGCACATGTAAGCAAAACACACATTTTTGAAATAGTTAAATTTAAAATACAAGTACATTCATGAATTCATATCCTTTAATGCATCTCTTCATTTGAATTCAAACACAGATGAGCCAATAATGCAAGTATTGCACCATGGTAGAAAATTTGTTCCTGGCATCACCATTTTCTCATACACATATAATTGGCCAACAGCTACCTATTTATGTTAAAAGGGACAGTATATTCTTCCGCCCTTATTCTGCCTCTGGGAAGATAGCCTCCCACTTGGAAGAGTGCTTCAGCAGTCCTGCTTCCCCCTTTTCACAATCAATGGCCATGTACTGCTTTCTGTTTCAACCACTACATTGTTTTTAATTCCCTCAAACAATGTATGGATTTGATATAGAGTCATGTTCCATATTCTTGTGATCTATGACAAGGAAAATTTCATCTGTTTATTTAAGTGCCCATAAAAATGTTTTTACTTTATTGATGAAAATTGTCTTCCAGATAATAGTCTCATATTTTATATCATCTTATGGACTGAGATAGAAAGTTACTAATTCATAGTGAAGAATTTGAGATCCTAGATATAAAATCTCCAGTTCCTACGAGTCAGAAAGACAACTTCATTTTTACTTGGAAGTTTTACATACCTCTTTCTATGCTTATTTGTTATTTCACATAAGCAATGATGAGTTAATCCATTCTCTTAATATCTGTTATGTTTATTTTCTCATTTTACTAAAGTAGCTTATGCTTGTTTCTACTTTCATTCATGTTGATCACCATACTCAGAAGGTGCCCAAATTATGCAAATTCTATATCTTTTTACAAACATCAATCCAGTGTCACTTCATACATAAAATTTTGCTTAAAGATTTCAGCTTCCATTGAACTCACATGCATTTGAATTACTAAAATTTAAACAAAAAGAAAGGAAAATATTTTGTTGATTATTTACTGTGTGTGAAATGTTGCACTAAGTTTACTTTCATTGCCTCTCACATCTACTCCATAATATGCGTGTTATTAATACTGCTCTGAAGGAAACTTCAGATACTAAAATTTCTAGTATATATATTTTTTATTCCTTGCTCTTGTTTTATTAGTAATTTTTTTCCAAGTAATATAATCTCCTTTATTTTCACCTTCTCTACAGCAGAAGATGTACAAAGATATATTCAAATAATACATTGTTTAGAACGTGATAGAAACTCAGTATTATTTGGGCTATGATTTAAAGATATCAAAAAAGAAGATAGATAGACAGAGATCTTAAGATATATATAATATATGAGAGAAAGAGATAAATTGTTCACTGAAGAAATGGAAATATCTTATGAAATTTGTTAGACTTGTAAACATGGATATAATCTGCTAAAATTATATTGTCATTCACTTGATATTCTAATACAATTATATATTGTTCCAGAGTTCTGTAAATAATTAGCCCATAGAAAGTACCTTCCTGGGGTCCTGGTGGCGCAGTGGTTAAGAGCTTGGCTACTAACCAAAAGGTCAGCAGTTCAAATCCACCAGCAGCTCTTGGAAACCCTATGGGGCAGTTCTATCCTGTCCTACAGGGTCACTATGAGTCGGAATCAATATGACAGCAACAGATTCAAGTGCCCTCCACCACCACTCCTCCATGATCTTTATTCATCTACAACAAAGGAAGGGGAAGTGCAAGTGTGATCCAATAAAATAATATTAATTTATTCGTGGTTTGCTACCTTTTTCTTACATGATTGACTTCTTAATATCAATTTAGATTAATTGCGATTACTTTTAAGCTCAAATACTTGGTTCAGTTCATATCCTCATAGCTGACTTACTGGATAGATGAAAAGAAAATAAGGTTATAATATATTCGTCTGGCTTATCTTCATGGGGAATCTCATATATTGATTAGTCCTTGTGAGAACAGCATTCTAAAACTATTTGCAGAAGGACATGACTCTTCAGTTAACACCCATGGTGCAACTGAGGATAATGAGAAAGCATTCTTATTAGAAAATCTAAAGCTAGTGTTGTCTTGACAACCAGTGGTAGTTTATGCTTACTCTCCATGTGACCTGCTTGGTATGGGTAAAATTCCATCCTGAGATGAATGATTTTTCCTTCATTAAATCAATTTCTCAAAAGTATATTCCTTGGATATGCTGAAGACATTAGCCTTATATAACAAATGAATTCTGATTAACAATCTGTTTTATTCCTTATATGAGCTCCCTATTTTAGACAGCAAGTGCTTATTGCTTAACTATCAGCTTGTGGTAGAACTACTATGCACCTTTTTAAAGAAGAAAAGACTGTGTTTTAGGAACATGATTTGGGTTACATGAGGTAGAGGCTGTCAGTATATGAGACCTTTTGCACAATGGAAAGCTCACATATCTACATCAAACTATGGAAAGCATGATCTTTTTGGAACTCTACAAATAGTCAATGTATTGGCAAAAAACTGCGTTTAGCAATTGAAAGCACACATAAAATTACATCTCCTGTAAGTTTTCCTATACATTTTTCTAACTAATGTATAGTTTTGCAGAATCCCTTCAGAGGGGTAAGAGTTGTCTGTTTTCCAATCCACAATACCTTTTTTACCTATCATTGTTATGAAATATTTTTTATTATTAAAAAATAACTACATGAGGGGAGAGGGGCAAGATGGCGCTCTAGGCAGAAACACCACGCCGTCCCTCCACAGCAAAGATCTGAAAAACTAAGCCTAACAGAGAATCTACAATCCTGAAACCCTAGAACACCATATGAAGAGATAAAGAACTCAGCCAAACACCAAACGGAGTGAGAATACTAAAAGAGAACGGAGAGCGAGGAGAGACTCAGGCAGAGATTCCTTACCAGCTAACACAGCGCGGATCCACCATCTTGGATTCCTATCGGAGACCAGCGAACAGGAGAGCAGCCTTGCAGAGCATCTGGTCGGAGACAGAACGACCGGTAAACTGCGGTGCGCGCTCTCCCACCACCCACCCCTCTCCGCCTCAGCTGGGGATCCCCTGCTTTCCGTGGCCAGGGTCCCTGGGCTGGGGGGCGCTGGTGCTTGGATTCCGTGCGCTCGGGCTGAGGGCTTTCTGGGAGCCGTTTGCTGGCCGCTAGCGAGCCTTTTTCTGCCGCCTCCCCCTCCTTTTGCCTGGGTGCCTGGTTCCGAGTGCCGTCTCTGCTCTCTCCTGTGGGGCTGTAGGGCTGCGTTCGGGCGTGTGGCTGTTTCCAGGTCTGGGCTCCCGCGCGGGTGGGATCCTGGGGCCTTTGTTCGTTGGCCCCTCTGCTTCCCGTGGCCACGGTCACTTAACCCCGAGACTACCAGCTTCTTGGAATTCGCGCCCCTGAGTGGGGGCTCTCTGGGTCCCATTTGTAGGCACTGACTGCTGGTGTTGCCCTTTTTTTTTCTTCTCAATTTTATTTTTCTTCCTTTTTTGATTAGTTTTGTCATCTTTTACCTCTTTTTCTCTTTTGTCTTTCTTCATTGCTTAATTTCTTGTCTCTCTATCTCTTCCTTCTCTTTCTGATCCCTGAATACCAGGCGATGTATGCCTCTGTACCTTCTGGCCAGGCTGAGCTGTGAAAATTGAGACCGACTCCCCAAGACCTCATAGCTGCATCGGTGGGATCCCTGGGAACTTTGCAGTTCTTTAACTTTTCTGATTTTTATTTGGTCATTCTTTACTTTCTTTCTCTTCCCCCTTCTGGTTTCCTCCATCCCATAGTCTCTCATCTGTACATTCCAACGACAAGCTCCCCTAGCATTCTTTTATGTTTGTACGCTTTTTGCTCCTCCTCCTCTCTCCTCTCTCCCATATCCAGCTTAGCTTCACACATAACCATCTTCCCGCTGCACCCTACCTACCTGCACCGTGCACTAGACATCACATCACCAAGCGCTGCAGGCACGCCCTATTGGAACCTGCCCAGCACTGACTACCGACCGTCCTGGTGGCTGCGGTGAGTGCCACAAGCAACCCATCCCAGTGGCTCCTCCTCAACGAGATCTGCCCAGCTGTACCACAAGAACGAAAAAAAAAAAAAAAATCTACAATCAATAAACGAGAGAAATATCTACTGAATGCCCCGAAAACAGCAAACAATATCAAAACATTTACAAAAACAAGACAAGATGGCTCCAATAGGCGTCCAAATTAAAACACCAGATAACTCTCCTGTGGAAGAAAATGCACTAGAAGTACCTGATACGGAACTCAAATCACTAATACTCGGAATTTTCCAAGAACTGAGGCAAAAAGCTGACAAACATGAGGAAAAAATAGACAAATTTATGGAAAATACAGACAAAAAATTGGAAGAATTCAGGAAGATGATGCAAGAACAAAATGCCAAAATAAATTCACAACTCGAAATTATACAAAAACAACAATTAGAAATCCAAAAGATAAACAACAAGATTTCAGAAATGGACGGTGTCATAGAAGGGCTGAGAAGTAGATTTGAAACCATGGAAGACAGGATCAGTGGAACTGAAGACAAACACTTGGATACAACTCTGTTTCAGGAAAACTCAGAAAAAAGAACAAAGAAAAATGAAGAGACCCTGAGAGTTATGTGGGACACAATTAAAAGCAAAAACTTACGAGTGATTGGCATACCAGAACAGGGGGAGAAAACAGAAAACACAGAGAGGATCATTGAGGAACTGCTGACAGAAAACTTTCCCAATATCATGAAAGATGAAAAGCTGGCCATCCAAGAAGCTCAACGAACCCCATATAGAAGAGACCCCAAAAGAAAATCACCAAGACATATCATATTCACACTCGCTAAAACTAAAGACAAACAAAGAATCCTGAGAGCAGCTCGTGAAAAACAAGAAGTCACATACAGAGGAGAAACAATAAGACTAAGCTCAGATTATTCAGCAGAAACCATGCAGGCAAGAAGGCAATGGGATGACATATATAAAATCTTGAAAGAAAAAAATTGTCAGCCAAGAATAATATATCCTGCAAAACTCTCATTCAGATTTGATGGTGAAATTACGTCATGTCCAGATAAACAGAAACTAAAGGAATATGCAAAAGTCAAACCAAACTTACAAGAATTATTAAAGGAAGTTCTTCGATCTGAGGACAAACAGCTTAAGCCCTCAGTCAGGACCGAGGACCTAGGACGCAGGTTCACATGAACCAGATACCATTCTAGGAACTGAACTACAGACGACTTTCCAAAAACAAAAGATATACAACAGGGAATCAGAGAAATCAATCAAAGGATGACAACAACATCAAAACAATGAAAGAGGGAACAAACGGCATAGGTATAGAAAATTCTAAAGGAGAAGAAGGCAAGGCGATACCAAGTAACGGTAGACTGCTTCAAAATTATAAAGATAAGGGTAAAATTCATGGTAACCACAAAAAAAGTTAACAAACCAACTCATAAAAATAAAGACGAAAAACATAAAGTCTCAACAAAAACAAAACCTACAAAAACAAAAGAAATGAACACAAAATCCACAAACAAAAGTAACTCAGCACAAGAGAGTAAGAAGAACAAAGAAAACTTCAGCATCACAAAAAAAAGCACTACAAAATGACAGCAACAAACTCACATCTATCAATAATTACACTGAACGTAAATGGACTCAATGCACCCATAAAGCGACGGAGAGTGGCAGAATGGATAAGAAAACAGGATCCATCTATTTGCTGTCTACAAGAGACACATCTTAGAAACAAAGATGTGAATTTATTAAAAATCAAAGGTTGGAAAAAAATATATCAAGCTAACAACTATCAAAAAAGAGCAGGAGTGGCAATTCTAATCTCAGATAAAATAGACTTTAAAACAAAATCTACCATAAAAGACAAAGAAGGACACTATATAATGATTAAGGGGATGATCCATCATGAAGACATAACCATAATAAATATCTATGCACCCAATGACAGGGCTCCAAAATACATAAAAAAAACTCTAACAGCACTGAAAAGAGAAATTGACAGTTCCACAATAATAGTAGGAGACTTCAACACACTACTCTCAGTAAAGGACAGAACAACTAAAAAGAAACTCAGCAAAGATACAGAAGACCTAAAGGGCACAATTAGCCAACTGGACCTCATAGACATATATAGAACAATCCATCCAACCGCTGCAAAGTACACATTCTTTTCCAATGCAAATGGAACGTTCTCCAGAATAGACCACATCTTAGGCCACAGAGCAATCCTCAACAAGATCCAAAATGCTGAGATAATTGACAGTATCTTCTCTGACCACAATGCCATCAAGGTAGAAATTAACACTAGAAAGAGCAAGGAAAAAAAATCAAACACATGGAAACTGAATAATAATCTGCTTACACATCAATGGGTAATAGAAGAAATCAGAGATGGAATGAAAAAATTCCTAGAATCAAATGAAAATGAAAACACATCATACCAAAACATTTGGGACACAGCAAAGGCAGTCCTCAGAGGACAATTTATAGCAATAGATGCACATATCAAAAAAGAAGAAAGGGACAAAATCAAAACATTAACTACAGAACTCAAACAAATAGAAAGAGAACAACAAAAAAAGCCTACAACCACCGGAAGAAAGGAAATAGTAAAGATCAGAGCAGAAATCAATGAAATAGAGAACAGAAAAACAATAGAAAGAATCAACAAAACCAAAAGTTGGTTCTTTGAAAGAATCAACAAAATCGACAAACCACTGGCCAGACTGACAAAAGAAAAACAGCAGAGGGCACAAATAACCCAAATAAGAAATGAAATGGGGGACATTACAACAGACCCAACTGAAATAAAAAGGATTATAACAGAATATTATGAAAAACTATATTCCAACAAATTTGAAAACCTAGAGGAAATGGATAAATTTCTAGAAACATACGGCCTACACAAACTACAACAAAGTGATATTGAAGATCTGAACAGACCCATAACAAGAGAAGAGATTGAAAAGGTAATAAAAAAACTCCCAACCAAAAAAAGCCCTGGCCCAGATGGCTTCACTGGAGAATTCTACAAAACATTTACAGAAGAGCTCGTACCAGTTCTACTCAAGTTATTTCAGAGCATAGAAGAGGAAGCAACACTTCCAAATTCATTCTATGAAGCCAGCATAACGCTGATACCAAAACCAGGCAAAGACATCACAAAAAAAGAAAATTACAGACCAATATCTCTCATGAATATAGATGCAAAAATTCTGAACAAAATTCTAGCCAATAGAATTCAGTATCATATCAAAAAAATAATACACCACGACCAAGTAGGATTCATACCAGGTATGCAAGGATGGTTTAACATTAGAAAATCCATCAACGTAATCCACCACATAAATAAAAGGAAAGAAAAAAATCACATGATTATCTCAATTGATGCAGAAAAGGCATTTGACAAAGTCCAACACCCATTCCTGATAAAAGCTCTCAATAAAACAGGTATAGAAGGGAAATTTCTCAACATAATAAAGGGCATCTATGCAAAACCAACAGCCAACATCATTCTTAATGGAGAAAGGCTGAAAACATTCCCCCTGAAAACAGGAACAAGACAAGGATGCCCTTTATCACCACTCCTATTTAACATTGTGCTGGAAGTTCTAGCTAGAGCAGTAAGGCAAGAGAAAGAAATAAAGGGCATTCAAATTGGTAATGAAGAAGTTAAACTCTCCCTGTTTGCAGATGATATGATACTATACATAGAAAACTCTAAAGACTCCACGAGAAATTTACTGGAACTAATAGAAAGATTCAGCAGAGTAGCAGGATACAAGATAAACATTCAAAAATCAGTTGGATTCCTATACACCGGTAAAGAGAACGATGAAAAGGAGATCAGGAAATCAATACCATTTTCAAAAGCCCCTAAAAAGATAAAATACTTAGGAATAAATCTGACCAGGAATATAAAAGACCTATACAAAGAAAACTACAAAACACTGCTGCATGAAACCCAAAGGGATCTACATAAATGGAAAAAGATACCATGCTCATGGATAGGCAGACTCAACATTGTGAAAATGGCAATTCTACCTAAAGCAATCTACAAATACAATGCAATTCCGATACAAATACCAACAACATTCTTCAAAGAGATGGAAAAACTAATTATTAACTTTATATGGAAAGGGAAGAAACCCCGAATAAGTAAAGCACTACTGAAGAAGAAGAATAAAGTTGGAGGACTCACACTACCTGACTTGAGAACCTACTATACAGCTACAGTACTCAAAACAGCCTGGTACTGGTACAACAACAGAGACATTGAGCAATGGAACAGAATTGAGAACTCAGATGTAAATCCATCCACCTACGGTCACCTGATTTTTGACAAGGGCCCAAAATACATCAAATGGGGAAAAGACAGTCTTTTTAACAAATGGTGCTGGCAAAACTGGATATCCATTTGCAGAAAAATGAAACAGGACCCATACCTCACACCATATACAAAAACTACTTCAAAATGGATCAAAGACGTGAATATAAAGCCTCAAACTATAAAATTCATAGAAGAAAAAATAGGACCAACACTTCAGACCTTAATACATGGCATTAACAGGATACAAACCATAAACCTCAACACAAAAAACCCAACAGATAAACTAGATAATTGGGATCTTCTAAAAATCAAACATCTATGCTCTTCAAAAGATTTCACCAAAAGAGTTAAAAGAGAACCTACAGACTGGGAAAAAATTTTTGGACAGTACAAGTCAGACAAAGGTCTAATCTCCATAATCTACAAGAAAATCCAACACCTCTACAACAAAAAGACAACCAATCCTATCAAAAAATGGGCAAAGGAAATGAACAGACACTTCACCAAGGAAGACATTCAAATGGCCAACAGACACATGAGGAAATGCTCGCGATCACTAGCCATTAGAGAAATGCAAATTAAAACCACAATGAGATACCATCTCACCCCGGCATTACTGGCACGAATCAAAAACACTGGAAATAACAAATGTTGGAGGGGCTGCGGGGAGACGGGAACTCTTATACACTGCTGGTGGGAATGCAAAATGATACAGCCATTTTGGAAAATGATATGGCGTTTCCTCAGAAAGCTAGAAATAGACGTACCATTCGATCCAGCAATCCCACTCCTAGGAATATATCCTAGAGAAATAAGAGTCATCACTCGAATAGACATATGCACACCTATGTTCATGGCAGCATTATTCACAATAGCAAAACGATGGAAACAACCTCGATGTCCATCAACAGATGAATGGATACACAAACTATGGTACATACACACAATGGAGTACTATGCAACGAGAAAGAACAATGAATCGGTGAAGCATCTCATAACATGGATGAAACTGGAGGACATCATGCTGAGTGAAATAAGTCAATCACAAAAGGACAAATATTGTATGAGACCTCTATTGTAAAAACCCATGAAAAAATTCACATGCAAAATGTAACAATCCTTGTTGGTTACCAGGGATGGGGGTGGGGGGGAATACTAAATAGGTAATAGGTAAGTGGTAACTTGGGTGAGAGATGAGATAGTACATAGTACAGGGGAAACTAACACAACCTGCACAAGGAAAGGTCATGGAGGCCCTATAGACACATCCAAACCCCCCGAGGGACTGAGTTGTTGGACGGAGGGCTCTGGGGACCATGATCTCGGGGAACATCTAGCTCAATTGGCAAGACACTACTTATAAAGATGATGCTCTACATTCTACCTGGGTGAGTAGTGTCTGGGGTCTTAAAAGCCTATGAGCGGCCATCTAAGATACTCCACTGATCTCATCCCTTCGGGAACAAGGGAGAACGAAGAGAACAGGATACAAGGAAAAGATTAGTCCGAAGGACTAATGGTCCACAGCTACCAAGGCCTCCACGGGACTGAGCCCAGTACAGCTGGATGGTGCCCGGCTACCACCAATGACTCCTCTGACCAGGATCACAACAGAGGGTTCTGGGCAGAGCTGGAGTAGGATGTAGAGCATAATTTTAACTCCCCAAAAAAAAAAAAAGAAGACCAGATATACTGGCCTAAAGAATACTAGAGAAACCTCGAGAGTGTGGCCCCCAGACACCCTTTCAGCTCAGAGGTGAAGTTACCTTCAAGGTTCGATGTTAAGCCTGGGAAAGGACACCCCAGTAAAACTAAATGGGACTAACGATGTACAGGAGTCCGGTGACAAGGGCCAGAAGGCAGAGGGAGAGTAGGAAACTGATGATAAGGAACACAAATTGAATAAGGACACTGTCGATGTATTGTGAGATTGTTGACCACTGCTATAGGGCAACATTTGTAGTAACTTAAATGGGAGGCTGTTTTGTCCTGTAAGCCTTCATCTTGGGCGAGAATGGCAGCACAATTGGAAGAGCATAGTCAATATCACTTAAATGTGTAAGTAAAAAGTTTTGAAATGGTGTTTAAATAAAATAAAAATAAATAAATAAATAAATAAACAAATGAGACTAAAGAGGTACAATAGTCCACTGACAAGGTCCAGAAGACAGAAGGGGACAAGGAAGCCCCCTGGTGATAGGGAACACAAGGTGGAGTAAGGATATTCTTGATGTGCTGTGAGATTGTTAACCATTGTCATAGGGCAACATGTGTAGTAACTGTTAAATGAAAAACTATTTTGTTCTGTAAGCCTTCATCTTAAGTGAGAATAACAGCACAGTTGGAAGAGCGTAGTCAATGTCACTGAACTGTGAATGTAGAAATTTTTGAAACGGTGTATCTTTGGCCATCTGTAATTTTCATCAAAAAAAAAGGTTGAGAATTTAGAGGCTTAATACGTTGTGGGGTTGTTAACCAATGTCAAAAAACAACATGTGTACTACTATTTCATGAGAAACTATTTGCTCTGTAAGCTTTCACCTGAAGTACAATAAAATATATATTAAAAAAAAAAATAACTACATGATCGTGCACGTAAAACAAATCTTGACTGCAAACTTTGTTTGGAAAGCACAAAATTCAAAGGGCTTCTATGTATTATAAAGGATACTGACAAACAATTTAATGATATATCTAGAGTGGAAGAACCCTGGTGGCACAGTGATTAAAGCACTTACCTGCTAACTGAAAGGTCTGCAGTCTGAACTGAACAGTTGCTCCTTGGAAGAACGATGTGGCAGTCTGCTTCCATAAAGATTTACAGTCTTGGAAACCCTATGAAGCAGTCCTACCCCGTCCTATAGCATCACTATGAGTTGCAATCGGCTTGACAGAAATAGGATATCTAAAGCAAAATTCACAAGGAGAAGGTCATCATCAGATGATGTCAAGAAGTATATATGCCATCAGCTTGTATGTTGTACTGGAAAGCATGGTAATAGTCAGAGACAGAGAAGAGTGAGAAGATTATAAATATATATTTGAATGTAAGGACAGTAGAACTTTTGGATCAAATAGAATCAGTGGAAAAATAAATACATAAAGATGGCATCTTCTAGAATCTCTGGCTTTCTTAACTATGCAGATAGGGATGTCATCATTCATAGTGCTGGGAGAGAGTAGAAGAAAAACAGAGGAGGTGTGAGCAGTCAAGCTTCAAAAATGTTATTATTATGTGTGTTCATTTGTACAGCTGTGTGATATCAAAGGGCCACATTAAATAGGTGGTGTGATACACATGATTGGACTTCTGAGGAGAAATCTGGGACTGAATATGTAAATGTGGGGATTTATAGCATATGAAATCTATATGTAAATGGTATAGTGATGATAACATTAGAAAATAGTAGATACTGAAGAGAGCCTGGGACCAAGTACTGAGGGACTCAAGAAAGTCAGTTACTGTTGGTGAAGTGTCCATTTAATTTAGGTGATAATAACTTTCAGAATTTACACACTTAAATGAAAGCTCATTGACTATCTTAGGGAGATTTTCTTTTATATGATGATCTCAGGTGACACATTGTGGGAGTTGATAAACTTAATTAACTCAATTTATCTTAAATATTATATAATACACAACGCTGTACAGTTGCCCTCAAAAAGGTGGTGATTTTCTAGTATTCTAATGAGGTGTGTGGCATTGTAGCCATCCTGGCAGCCCCAGGTCACATCTCAGTAAAGCCCTGGTGTGAGATAACTGTGACCAGCGGGGACTGAAGTGAGCTGGTGACTTTCAAGTTCAGTTTTAGTCAAAAATGACAGCAGTTAAAGTGTGATAACTTTAACTTTGTGTTCAGCATTCCCTCCCCTCCATCACTGGCTTGTGGAAAGAAAATAGTGACTATTTCATACTTTGACTACAGTGACTCAGATAAGCATGAATGTGTCTGAGATTATTTTAAATAAATAAGTACATATTTATGATAAAACAATGTTTATTGTTGCAATAAACATTTATAAATGATAGTGTTTAAATAATGGTATCCTGATCTAAATGACGAATGTATTTAAATGGCTTTCAATTGAATATTGGATGCTGGAGGTTAAAATAAATCTGAAGCCATCAATTATAAATATCCTGAAATCCTTATTGTACTGATGATTGATTTTGTACTACACAATTGCTATAAATGTCCATTTATAAGGAAGATTCATTCTATACTCAGATTAACTCTTCTCCATCTCCACTGATACCTTGTTTAAATTAGTAAACACTTTTATTTAGAGGGTTTTGTTTGGTTGCAGTTTTGGTTTGGTCTTTTCTACTTCATAACAGAAAAAAAAAAAATTCTTGCAATTTTCCCCAGTTTATTGTCATTGCAAATGGGTTGTCTTTAGAAAATTAAATCAATCCTCCCAAAGATTCTGTTGTACCTGGTAATTCTCTTCACTCCAATTATGTAAAATTGAAAGACGTTTTTAAAAACATAAACAAAACAAAACAACAACAAAAAGACACAATTTAACATGAAATTAAAATATAAATAAAATGAATGCAATGGTAAAACTCAAGAAACTGGCAATAAAACAAACTTTACAAGGTGACAGCAGAAACATATCAGGGGAAATGAAATTATTAAATTACACAATAATTCTCTCTCTATTTACTTTCAGTTTTGTTTTTTATTTAGTGTGAAACCCAGAAATAAAAACGATATGTTTTCTTCTCTAGGCACTAAACATTTGCTAGGGATAATAAGGGTAATAAACAAGGGTAATAAACAAAGAGATAACACACTCATAAATAAAGTCACATTTCTGGTATTTGTAGCAGTCATACCTCATGAAATCACAGGAAATATATTAAGCTAAAAGGGAGTCAGAATCCTCCCTCTTCCTGTTATCTACTTCACCCTCATCAGCCCGCCACTATCTATAGGGAAAAAACTAAGGCCCTTTCTCTGCTTGTCACTGATTTTTCTTCCCCCACCCCTAAATTCCAAAACAATGCATATGCCTTTGAGTGTTAATTTTTACTGTCAATCTTCTAGTTATAGCATAACTTCCAAAGGTCACTTTATAAGCAAGACCGATCAACTTAGAAAACAGGGCTCATCCACACAATGTCATCTTTGAGAAAGAAATGGCACTGACTAAATAGGAGCTTCCTGTCTGGTTTGGCCAATTACCCGAGGAATAGACAGTTTTTTGTATAAATAAATCCTTTCTGAGACTCTAATGGAGATAAAAATTACATGAGCTTTTTAGGTTATGTTATACTTGGCATTGTCTATACTCTCTAAAATAATCTATGCTGTATTCTTTATCATTATCTTATGAGTGGTTTTTTATCATGTCTTTCATGAGCTGAATTCTAGCCATATATCTACACCTAGTATATGTCAAAATCAAATCACCATTCAGCAGGTTTGAGAATAACAATCTCTCAAGTAAAATGCTTTATGATGACTAACTCAGTTACAACATACACGAGAAATAATCATCTGATTTCAAACAAAATGCTTCCAGTCATGGTGATTTCACCAATTCATCAGGGATTTTGGAATATAGCTTTGTGTTAAATATATATATACATATATTTAAACTTTGAGCAGAAGTCTGTAAAACTAAGAATTTCGAATGATTGTCATAGTAAGATTTTTCATATACAGGAAAGTATTTTGTTCAGTTACTTAGAGAACGTCTCTTGATAAAAATTCCAGTCCACCCTCAAATAATTTATTCTTACGTGTCAAGGTTTCTGGACACGCCATAGTCATACTTGGCATTCTCCAGATACATTATGTTTGCCATTGTCATTATACTTTCATAATAATACTGATTTTTATGGTTGTGGAAGCCAACTGGGCATCAAGTAAATTAGGTAATTGTGCACTAATTATTTTTTAATAAATCAACTGCTTATTGATATTTTTTGGACCTTAACTTCATTAAAACACATAAACACTTCATTAACATTGATCTTTAGTGGCATCCATATTTGTTTAAAAGATTAACGTAAGAAACATGCATGTTGAAAGTGTGTAGGGGTAACCCCATTTTTAATAAAGAATTCGTAATCTCTATTTTTTCCCTCAATGATATAGAGTTATACCTCCTTTGCTGTCATCATGTGAAATGATGGAAAGATGGAGTGAACCATAATCCTGTTCCCTACGGCTAGTTCACTTTCATTGAAAGTATACTTTCAATTTTACATAGTTAATGTTCTCATTAGGTTTTTTCCTTAAAATTGAGATTATTCAAAAGACATAGCATAACATAAACTTTTATAACAATCTTTGGAGTGAAAGTATCATCTAGCTGAATTTCTAGTTTGCCATGTATAAGTTGTTGATCTTTCAGACAAGTCAATTATGCTATTTAAACTACTGTTTTTGTTACGTGCTGTCAAGGCGGTTCCGACTCATAGTGACCCTACGTACAGCAGAACTAAACACTGCCCAGTCCTGCACCATCCTCACTATTGTTGTTATGCTGAGACCATTGTTGCAGCCACTGTGTCAATCCATCTTGTTGAGCGTTCTGGTTGTACTTCTTCCAGGATAGATTTGTTCATTCTTTTGGCAGTCAATGGTATGTTTAATATTCTTCACCTACACCACAACTCAAAGGTGTCAATTCTTCATCTATCTTTCTTATTCATTCTCCAGCATTCGTATGCATATGAGGTGATTGAAAACACCATGGTTTGGCTCAGGTATACCTTAGTCTTCAAGGTGACATATTTGCTTTTTAACACTTTAAACAGGTTTTCTGCAGCAGATTTGCCCAATGCAATGCATCCTTTGATTTCTTGAATGCTGCCTCCCTGGATGTTGATTGTGGATCCAAGTAAAATGAAATCTTTGACAACTTCACTCTTTTCTCATTTATGATGATAATGCTTATTGATTCAGCTGTGAGGATTTTTGTTTTCCTTATGTTGAGGTGTAATCCATATTAAAGGCTGTGGTCTTTGATCTTCATCAGTAAGTGCTTCAAGTCTTCTTTATTTTCAGCAAGCAAGGTTGTGTCATCTGCATAATGCAGGTTGTTAATGAGTCTTCCTCCAATCCTGTTGCCTTGTTCTTCATCATACAGTCTAGATTTACGGATTATTTGCTCAGCATATAGATTGAATAAGTATGGTGAAAGGATGCAAATCCGATTGACACATTTCCTGACTTTAAACCACGTAATATCCCTTGTTCTGTTCAACTACTGCGTCTTGATCTATGTACAGGTTCCTCAAGAGCACAATCAAGTGTTCTGGAATTCTCATTCTTAATGTTATCCATAATTTGTTATGATTTACACAGGTGAATACCTTTGTATAGTCAATAAAACACAGGCAAACATCTTTCTGGTATTCTTTGCTTTCAGCAAGAATCCAGCTGACATCAGCA
Organism: Dugong dugon; assembly: GCA_030035585.1. Lineage (NCBI taxonomy): Eukaryota > Metazoa > Chordata > Mammalia > Sirenia > Dugongidae > Dugong > Dugong dugon. The sequence goes on along the minus strand of CM057460.1, from coordinate 32,214,533 downwards.
ATGATGTCCCTGGTTCCATGTCTTCTTCTGAATCTGGCATGAATTTCTGGCATTTCTCTGTCGATATACTGCTGCAGCAGCTTTTGAATGATCTTTAGCAAAATTTTACTTGCTTGTGATATTAATGATATTGTTCGATGATTTCCACATTCGGTTGGATCACCTTTTTTGGGAATAGGCATAAATATGGATCTCTTTCAGTTGGTTGGCTAGGTAACTGTCTTCCAAATTTCTTGGTATAGATGAGTGAGCACTTTCAGCACTGCATCCATTTGCTGAAACATCTCAGTTGGTATTCCATCAATTCCTGAAGACTTGTTTTTCACCAATGCCTTCAGTGCAGCCTGGATCTCTTTAGTACCATCAGTTTGATCATATGCTATCTCCTGAAATCGTGGAACGTCCATCAGTTCTTCTGATACAGTGAATTTCTGTATTCCTTTCATCTTCCTTTGATGCTTCCTGTATCATTTAATATTTTCCCCATAGAATCCTTCAATATTGCAACTCGAGGCTTGAATTTGAACTATTACTCTCCTCTAATAAAAGTCTCGTATGACTTTTTTGAGTCGTTGTGGGGACTAATTTATTAAGAATGAAGCAAAGTCACAGATTGCTATGAAACTCTACATTCTGTTACCTCCTGTTTTAAAAGAATCCCAATTTCAAATAAATATGATTATGCACCTGAACCAAAACAACTAAAACTCACAGTAAGAATGATCACTATAAAGTTAAGTGAAATGGAATATATTTTGAATGAAGAATAATGTTTAAGGTTTAAAATAAACAATAATAGATTTGCATGAAAAGTTCACTACAAAAACTAGGTGATTGTCCACTAGTTACTTAACTTCTTTTAACCCCTTTATTTAATTACATAAAATTTAAGTTAGCAAAATCTCTTACAGAGTTGTTTAAGAGATTAAGTAAAATAAATTTTGTATATATCATGGGTCTAAGTCAGCATTTAATAATAATAGATTTTTTACTATTATAAATATTGTCATCACTATCATCATGAAAACTATTTTTTTAGCAAAATTAATTTTTTTATAATTATACATAGGCCGATAACATTTTACAAGTGGTTATTAACCACAAGGCTCATATTTAAAATACTTTGTGGGGAGGGGGAGGGAAAAAATTTAAAATAAATAAATAAGATATAAAAAATTAAGGACTATAGCACATGGCATAAACCGAATACGAACCATAAGTAACGATGCACAAACACTAGAAAAGAAACCAGATAACTGGGAGCGTCTAAAAATCAAACACTTATGCTCATCAAAAGATTTCACCAAAAGAGTGAAAACACAACCTACAGACTGAGAAAACATTTTGGCTATGACAAATCCGAACAATGTCTAATCTCTAAAATCTACAAGACACTGAAAAATCTCAATAGTAAAAAGACAAATAACCCAATTTAAAAAAATGGGCAAAGGATATGAACAGACACTTCACCAACAAGACATTCAGGTGGTTAGCAGGCACATGAAGAAATGCTCACGATCATTAGCCATTAGAGAAATGCAAATCAAAACTACAATGAGATACCATCTCACCCCAACAAGGTTAGCATTAATCCAAACAACACAAAATAATAAAGGTTGGAGAGGTTGTGGAGAGACTGGAACACTTACACACTGTTGGTGGAAATGTAAAATAGTACAATAACTTTGGAAATTGATTTGACACTTCCTTAAAAAGCTAGAAATAGAAGTACCATATGATCCAGCAATCCTGATCCTTGGAATACATCCTAGAGAAATAAGAGCTGTCACAGGAATAGATAAATGCACACCCAGGTTCATTACACCACTGTTCACAACAGCAAAAAGATGGGAACAACCTAGGTACCCATCAACGGATGAATGGATAAACAAATTATGGTATATTCTCACGATGGAATACAACCCAACGATAAAGAACGATGAATCAGTGAAACATAACATGAAGGAACCTGCAAGGCATTAAACTGAATGAATTTAGTCATTTACAAAAGGACAAATATTGTATAAGACCACTATCACAAGAACTCAAGAAAAGATTTAAACACAGAAGAAAACATTCTTTGATGGTTATGAGGATGCGGAGGAAGGAAGAGTGTTATTCACTAACTAGATAGTAGACATGAATTATCTCAGGTGAAGGGAAGGACAGCATACACTACAGAGGAAGTCAGCAAACTGGACTAAACCAAAGCTAAGAAGTTTCCTGAATACAACCAAACACTTTGAGTGTCAGAGTAGCAGGAGCGGGGGTCTGGGGATCATGCTTTCAGGGGACATCTAGGTCAATTGGCACAATGAAGTTTATTAAGAAAATGTTCTGCATCCTACTTTGGTGAGTGCCATCCGGGGTTTTAAAAGCTAGTGAGTGGCCATCTAAGATGCATCAATTGGTCCCAACTCACCTGGAGTAAATGAGAATGAAGAACACCAAAGACACAAGGAAAGTATTAGCCCAAGAAACAGAAACGGCCACATAAACCAGAGAATGCATCAGCCTGAGACCAGAACTAGATGGTGCCCAGCTACAACCAATGACCACCCTGACAGGCAACACAACAGAGAGTCTCTGATGGAGCAGGAGAAAGGCGGGGTGCAGAACTCAACTGTTAGTAAAAAGACCAGACTTAATGGTCTGACTGAAACTGGAGGAACTCCAGAAAACATGGCCTGTGGGTTCTCTGTCAACCCAGAACTAAAACCATTCTGGAGGCCAACTCTTCAGTCAAAGATTAGATTAGACTTTGGGACATAAAATGATACTCGTGAAGAGTATGCTTCTTAACTCAAGTAGATACATGAGACTAAATGGGCAGCTCATGTCCAGAGGTGAGATGAGAAGGCAGAGAGGGTTAGGAGTTGGTTGAATGGACACATAACATCTGGGGTGGAAAGAAGAAATGTGCTGTCACAGTATAGGGAGAGCAATTAGGGTCACATAACAATGTATGTATAAATTTTTGTATGAGACACTAACTTGAATTGTTAAACTTTCATTTAAAGTACAACAATAAAATTTTAAAAAAATTAAAGATTAGATTATTAACACCTACTGTCTTTCTTAGAAATCACCATTATCTTCAAATTAAGGATTAGAGCACCAATGTATCTGATCTCTTTACCAAAATATTTAGAAGAGTTAAATACTTTTTTTGTTATTATGTAAGGATAGAAAATGTATGTATATATATAGTTGTTTTTAGGTGCCATCGAGTCAGTTCCAACTCATAGTGACCCTGTAGGATAGAGCAGAACTGCCCCATAGGGTTTCCAAGGAGCAGCTGATGGATTGGAACTGCTGACCTTTTGATTAGCAGCTGAGTTATATACAGGCTCTATAGCCCAACTATTTTTGATGTTAGCTGATTCATCATAGCCACATAATAACATATGCTGAGTCAATTACTATATGTGTACATGTTTTAAGTCAGGAGAATATTTACAAATTATTATTCTGCATTATTTATAGTGTGTCTGATACGTTTTTCCTTCATGTGTCAAAGAAATAAAAGTCTCCTTTACCCTCCAAAAGATCATTGTCTGCTTTATAGATGATCTGACTTATCCCTTTAATTTGCCCTATACATTTAATACCCCCAAACATCAACACTTTTATTCTGAACTTCCAACTATATTTCCCTTCTGGAAGCTCCACTTATGCAAAATTTGAATGTTTGCTTTGTGTCGTTTTAAATCACAATCGAGGGAGAGATTTTAAGTGTGCAAAAAATGTACAAATATCTATCAGGAGGTGTCATGGATTGAATTGTGTTCCCAAAAAAATCCGTCAGCTTAGCTGGCCGTGATTCCCATGTGGTTGTCCACCATTTTGTCATCTGATATGATTTTCCTATGTGTTATAAATTCTATGTCTATGATGTTGATGAGATGAGATTAATGGCAGTTATGTTAATGATGTGGGACTCAATCTACAAGATTAGATTGTGTCTTGAGACAATCTCTTTTGAGATATAAAAGAGAGAAGTGAGCAGAGAGACACGGGGACCTCATACCACCAAGAAAGTAGTGCCGGGAGCAGAGCTCATCCTTTGGACCAGGGGTCCCTGAGCTGAAAAGCTCCTAGTCCAGGGGAAGATTGATGACAAAGACCTTCCTCCAGAGCCAACTGAGAGAGAAAGCCTTCCCCTGGAGCTGACACCCTGAATTTGGACTTCTAGCCTACTAGACTGTGAGACAATAAACTGTTGGTTGAACCCATCCACTTGTGGTATTTCTGTTACAGCAGTACTAGATGACTAAGACAGAAGGCCATTTGTTTTAAAAGAAACATCAGTTTCAGTGCTTTTGAAGTTTAGCAGAAAGAAATAACATATTTTGTCAATAGTCCCCTATTGTTTGCCAACTGATTCTGAAAGCAGCCTAAAATAGCTACGGTGTGGAAGGAATCCTAAAGTCACTCTTCCTGGCAGAAGTATGAGTAGCCACTATTTTCAGCAGAGCATTGTTATGAAAAAGAAAAGATAATGATCATGTCAGTTAAACTGTGAGTTCAATTCAGTTAAAACAGAATGCAAGAAACTTTTTATTTTTTTGTCAGTAGCAGTTGTGTCAGAATAGGAACAGATAAGAGACTTAGATGTAGATTAGGACCTGTTAAAGGAATTAATATGATTAAAAATGTTTATACCTAATGTGTCTGGATGTAGAAATGCTCTAAAGCTCCCAGCATCAAAGAAAAGGCCACCTATAGGAAAAGCAGAGGGATGCAGTCAGCATGGAGAGGGTAAACCTGGGTAATAATTATCTCATCTCTGCAAGAATACTGGGGAAGTAATGAGTTAATCAGTGTGTAAGACAGGATGAAAGGCAATAAACAGCTTATTGTGTTGTGCCCTTGTTCTTTTAATTACTGGTGTTGTTGATGTTTTCAATGGTTAATCACAATAATACAGACAATTAACTATATACATCTATGACTGTTGTACAGCTTAATATAATTCATTTAAATTTTAAGTTAACCTTTGTTTCGTGTGTGTGTGTGTGTGGTTGTTTGTTTTTTCCCCAAATCCCAGGGATGAAAAGAGTTGAACTTCAATTTCTGAGCCATCTCAGGGATCACTATGGCACACAATTAGTGGAGGAATTAACCAATATTAAGGGTGTATATTGTTACATTTTAGCAATATCTGAATTGTTGAAAACACCAAGGAGAGGGAAAGACAGATGAGAATATGATGACCAAAAATGGAAGAGGGGTCAGATCTTTTAACTGGGTTCTCCTCCTTCTCTCTCCCTTTCCCAATACACACACACAGACACACATGCACAAAGATAATTGCACTTAATGAGAATATTTTTAGGTTGATTTCCCCCTCAATACAAATTTGAAGACAAACAGATAATTGACTTAAGTGTTTACTTTGTTATTATAAAAGTAATATTTTATAAACTTGTAGATTTAAATCAATATATTAAATATTGTGTTAAAAATCTTTGTCATTAATAGATGACTTCTATTATCTCAACTTTTTTTTTTTTTTTTTGACAGCTTGGGAAAAACCCTTCCTTCAAACTTAAAGTCAGCAATTATGGTAAATAGTACTGATTTTTTTAAATTTTTTTCCTAGCAATACTTTCCAACAAGCCAAAAAATAAAAAAAAGTCTAACTTGATACACATGTCTGTCAGTTCGTCATACTGTGGTGGCTTCGTGTTGATGTGAAACTAGAAGCTTTACCAGTGGTATTCAAATACAAGCAGGGTCATCTATGGTGGACAAGTTTCAGCTGAGCTTCCAGACTAAGAAAGACTGAGAAGAAGGACATGGTGGTTTACTTCTGAAAAGAATTAGCTAGTGAAAATCTTATGAATTGCAGCAGAACGCTGATATAGTGCTGGAAGATGAGCCCCTCAGGTTAGAAAGCACTCAAAAAATTACTAGGGAAGAGCTGCCTCCTCAAAGTAGAGTTGGCCTAATGACATGGATGCAGTCAAGCTTTTGGGACCTTCATTTGCTGATGCAGCATGACTCAAAATGAGAAGAAATAGCTGCAAACATCTGTTAATTATCGGAAAGTGAAATATATGAAGTATGAATTTAGAAAAATTGGAAGTAGTCAAAAATGGAATGGGATGCATAAGCATCAATATCCCAGGCATAAGTGAGCTGAAATGGACTGGTATTGGCCATTTTGAATCAGACAATAATATGATATACTATGCCAGGAATGACAACTTGAAGAGGAATGGCATTGCCTTCATTGTCAAAAATGACAGTTCAAGATCTATCCTGAAGTACGATGCTGTCAGTGGTAGGATAATATCCATATGCCTACAAGGAAGACCAGTTAATATGACTATTATTCAAATTTACACATCAACCACTAAGGCCAAAGATGAAGAAATTGAAGATTTTTACCAGTTTCTGCAGTATAAAATTGACTGAACATACAATCAGGATGCATTGATAATTATTGGTGATTGGAATTCAAAAGTTAGAAAAAAGAAGAAGGATCAGTAGTTGGAAAACATTGCCTTGGTGATAGAAACGATGTCAAAGATCGCATGATAGAATTTTGCAAGACCAATGACTTCTTCGTTGAAAATACCTTTTCTTCAACAACATAAATGGCAACTATACACGTGGACCTCACCAGATAGAAAACACAGGAATCAAATCAGCTATATCTGTGGAAAGAAATGATGGAAAAGCTCAATACCACCAGTCAGAACAAGGCCAGGGGCCAACTGTGGAACAGACCATTGATTGCTCATATACAAGTTCAAAGTGAAGCCGAAGAAAATTAGAAGAAGTCCACAAGAGCCAAAATATGACCTTGAGTACATCCCACCTGAACTTAGAGACTATCTCAAGAATAAAGTTGACACATTGAACACTAATGACCAAAGACCAGATGATTTGTGGAATGACATCAAAGATATCACGCATGAAGAAAGCAAGAAGTCATCTAAAAGGCAGGAAAGAGAGAAAAGACCAAATTGGATGTCAGAAGAGATTCTGAAATTTGTTCTTGAAAGTTGAGTAACTAAAGTGAAAGGAAGAAATGATGAAGTAAAAGAGCTGAACAGAAGATTCCAAAAGGCAGCTCGAGAAGACAAAGTAAAGTATTATAAAAACGTATGCAAAGACCTAGAGTTAGAAAATCAAAAGGGAAGAACACACTTGGCATTTCTCAAACTGAAAGAACTGAAGAAAAAATTCAAGCCTCAGGTTCAAAAGGACCTGAAGCATTTACTGATGACAATCCAAGACGACAGCCTTTATAACGAATTATACCGCAACATAATGAAAACAAAAATGTTCACAACTGAACAAATAAGCAACATCAAGATAAATGGAGAAAAGAATGAAGTTGTCAAGGATTTCATTTTACTTGGATCTACAATCAATGCCCACGGAAGCAGCAGTTGAGAAATCAAAAGAGGCATTGCACTGGGAAATCTGCTGCAAAAGACTTCTTTAAAGTGTTAAAAAGCAAAGATGTCACTTTAAGGACTAAGGTGCTCCTGACCCAAGCCATGGTGTTTTCAATCACCTCATATGCATGTGATAGCTGGACAATGAATAAGGAAGACCAAAGAAGAATTGATTTCTTTGAATTATGATGATGGCAAAGAATATGAATATACCATGGACTGCCAAAAGAAAGAACAAATCAGTTTTGGAAAATGTATTGCCAGAAATCTCCTTAGAAGCAAGGATGGCAAGACTTTGTCTCATATACTTTGGACATGTTATCAGGAGGATTAATCCCTGGAATAGGACATCACTCTTGGTAAATTAGAGGTTCAGTGAAAGAGAGGAAGACCCTCAAGGAGACGGATTGACATAGTACCTGCAACAATGAGCTCAAGCATAACAATGAGCATGAGGAGGGTGCTGGACCAGGTACTGTTTTGTTCTGTTGTATATAGGGTTGTTATGAGTGGGAACTGATTCAATGACACCTAACAACAACAACATAATATATGATCATGTGAATTTCTTTGGTGGTTGGGGAAAAAAATTATTGGAGGCACTAACATATGTATAATTATTTGAATGCAACATTTAAAAAATATTTTTTATATCTTCTTAAATAAAGTAAGCTACTGTAGTAAGTAAAAAGTGCAATATTTCCTAAGGTATAGTGATGAAATATAAGTTATTTGATACTATAAACTATTTGAAAGTATTTTCTGAGTAAGTGTTTCTAAGGTCTGTTTCTTTTCATGGTTAAAACTACATACTTGTGAATATTTTTACTAATTAGATGCATTTTATACTTTATCAGAAAAATTTTAATATAAGTTCATGTAAGTTGACAAAATTTTAGATGTATAGTGAAAAATTAATATCTTGGAATACAAATTTTTAGATTTGTTTCTGAATGAACAAAAGTTAAAACAGGAATTATTTATGATTTAAATAAAATAAATAATTTGCATTTGATAGAGTAACCATATACCCACATTGGAACTACTAAATACTTTGGCAAGAAGCCATTTGATGCAGAAATCTTCATATTTTCTCAACCACTGAGTTATCAGACACTGATAAAGTTTTTCTGGATATGGGTCACCTTGTGACTTTATTCATCGGGCACCCAAAGATCACAAAAACGTCCTGTCAGCAACACTACATACCTGTTAGCCTTTTTTCCCCACTTTTTTCTAGGGAAATACTGCTAAGAAATAAAAGCAGTACTTGGAAATACCATTCTCAGATTTTTACAGCAATTGTGTTCATATATGCTATTTAAATATTTAAAAGGACTTACAGTATTCATTTTTGGCTGGTGGATTCAAACTTCCGAACTTTTGGTTAGCAGACATAGCTCTTAATCATTGGGTCACCAGGGCTCCTTTATAGAGCTCTACAGAGCTGTTGTTGTTGCTAGGTGCCATCGAGTCCCTTCACTGGCTAATATTTTTCAGAAGTAGACAGCCAGGTCCTTCTTCCTAGTCAACAAAGTATCAGGATACAAGATAAACATAAAAAAATAAATCGAATTCCTCTACACCAACCAAGAGAACTTTGAAGAGGAAATCACCAAATCAATGCCATTTACCATAGCCCCCTAGAAGATAAAGTACTTAGGGATAAACCTAACTAGAGACATAAAAGACCTATACAAAGAAAACTACAAACTGCTACTGCAAGGAACCAAAAGAGACTTACATAAGTGGAAAAACATACCATGCTCATGGATTGGAAGACTCAATACTGCAAAAATGTCAATTCTACCCAAAGCAATCTATAGATACGATGCAATCCCAATACAAATTCCAATGGCATTTTTTAATGAGAAGGAGAAACAAATCACCTCCTTCAAACAGAAAAGGAAGAGGCCCTGGAGAGGTAAATAATCACTAAAGAAGAAGAACAAAGTGGGGGTTCTCACACTACCTGATTTTAGAACCTATTATACCACCATGGGAGCAAAACAGCCTGGTACTGGTACAACAACAAATACATAGACCAATAAACAGACTTGAGAACCCAGATGTAAATCCATCCACCTATGAAGAGCTGACATTTGACAAAGGCCCAAAGTTTGTTAAATGGGGAAAAGACAGTCTCATTAACAAATGGTGCTGGCATAACTGGATATCCATCTGCAAAAAAATGAAACAAGAACCATACCTCACACCATGCACAAAAACTAACTCAAAATGGATCACAGATCTAAACAGAAAACCTAAAACAATATAGATCATGGAAGAAAAAATGGAGACAACACTAGGAGCCCCAATATATGGCATAAATAGTATGTAAACCATAAATAACAATGTACAAACACCAGGAGAGAAACTAGATAACTGGAATCTCCTAAAAATCAAACACTTATGCTTATCAAAAGAATTCATCTAAAGAGTAAAAAGAGAATCTACAAAATGGCAAAAAAAATTAAGCTACAACATAGCTGATAAGGGTCTAATCTCTAAAGTCTATGATATGATACTGCATGATACTGCAACACCTCAACAACAAAAAGACCAATAACCCAATTAAGAAATGGGCGAATGATACAAACAGACACTTCACCAAAGAAGACATTCAGGAGGCTAACAGATACATAAAGAAATGCTCACAGTCTTTAGCCATTAGAGAAATGCAAATCAAAACAACAATGAGATACCATCTCACCCCAACAAGGCTGGCACTAATCCAAAAAACACAAACTAATAAATGCTGGAGAGGCTGTGGAGAAATTGGCACTCTTATGCACTGCTGGTGGGAATGTAAAATGGTACAACCACTCTGGAAAATGATTTGGCTCTTCCTTAAAAAGCTAGAAATAGAAGTACCATACGATCCAGCAATCTCACTCCTAGGAATATATCCTAGAGAAATAAGAGCATTCACATAAATACACACACGCACACCCATGTTCATTGCAGCAATGTTCACAATAGTACAAAGATAGAAACATCCTTAGTGTCCATCAATAGATGAATGGCTAAACAAATGATGGTACATACACACAATGGAATACTGTGTAACAATAAAGAACAATGACAAATCAGTGAAACATCTCACAACATGGATGAATCTGGAGGGCATTATGCTGAGTGAAAGTAGTCAATCACAAAAAGATGAATATTGTATGAGACTACTATTATAAGAACTTACAAAAATGTTTAAAACAGAAAAAAAATTATTTGATGGTTATGAGGGTGGGGAGGGAGGAGGAGGGGAATTCACTAAGCAGATAGTAAGCAAGGATCAACTTCGGTGAAGAGAACAGTACACAGTACAGGGAAAGTCAGCACATTTGGATGTAAGCATAAGTTAAGAAGCTTCCTGAACACAACCAAACACTTTGAGGAACAGATTAGTTGGGGCTGGGGCCTGGGGATCATAGTATTGGGGAACATCTAGGTAAAAATTCTGCATCCCACTTTGATGAGTGGCGTCTGGGGTCTTAAAAGCTAGTGAGCGGCCATCTAAGATGCATCAATTGGTCCCATCCTACTTGGAGCAAAGGAGAATGAAGAACACCAAAGACACAAGGAAAATATTAGCCCAGGAGACTAAAGGTCCACATATACCAGAGACTCCACCAGCTTGAGACTAGAGGAACTAGATGATGCCTGGCTACCACCAATGACCACCCTAACAGGGAACACAACTGAGAGTCCCTGAGGGAGCAAGAGAAACGTGTGGAGCAGAACTCAAATTCATGTAAAAAGACCAGACTTAATGGTCTGACTGAGACTGGAGGAATCTCTTAAACTATGGCCCCAAGATGCTCTGTTAATTCAGAACTGAAACCATTCCCGGAGCCCGCTCTTCAGACAAAGATTAGATAGGATTATAAAACAAAAAAATAATACACATGAGGAGTATGCTTCTTATTTTAGTCAGATAGAGGAGACCAACTGGGCAGCTCCTGTCCGGAGGCAGGATGAGAATGCAGGAAGTAACAGGAACTGGTTGAATGGGCACAGGGAACCCAGGGTGGAAAAGGGGAGTGTGCTGTTACGTTGGGAGGATTGCAACTAATGTCACAAAACAGTATGTGCATACATTTTTGTATGAGAAAATAACTAGAATTGTAAACTTTCACCTAAATCACGATTAAAAAAAGAAAAAGATATATATTTACATTGATCTGGTGCTGCATAAGCCTTACTTTTGTAAAAGAAATTAGATTTTAAAGAGTACTCACATAACAACAGTTGCTTGGATTCTGTATTGTTTTTAGAAATCTCTGACACTTTGGTTTTAGTTAATTTGAATTAAGCTCTCAACTATGACAGCACTTTATTTTGAAGTGGGATTTTTGAATGTCAAGAATAAAAATCACCTCCCAGTTTGCTGACAATTTATTAAAACAAGAGGTCTCAGGAGATTAGTACACATAGCATTGTAAGATCTAATGTTCTAGGGCTTGCCTTTACAAACCATTTAATATGGATCGGAATGTGTTTGGAAACTCTCTTTTAAAAAAGCAAAAAAAGAATGTACGTAAAAAGATAATATTTTCTATTAATATGAACTTTCACATTGTCTTCTAAAAAGAAAAACAATCTCAATATCTTAGATATGCATGCATTAAAGCCTATTTAAGTAAATAAAAATTGGACATGTTTCTAACATTAAAAAGAAGAAAAAATGGAGAAAAATCAATATTTTTGCTAAGTTGTGTTCCTTTTTTCCACCCAGGAATTTTAATTGTTCTTCACCTGTTCCTGCTGCCAACAGTATTCTCAGAAATTTGCCAAAGTTGATTACAAATCATCTCATATGTGTTTAGAATGAGCTGGATATGATGATTATCATAATCCAGCTTGTTTTCTGGTACTCAAGTAGCAAGTTGAGGACTTAAGCTGAAATATAATTTGAATTTGAATGTAGAAATGATTGAATTGCATAGGCAAGTATTGTGTTATTATGTTTTAGCAAATTCTCCTTTCCTGTTAAGTTTGGTAAACCAGAAATTCCAATATAAATTTTAATCTTAAAGGAAGGATATAAGGAGTTTTACCTATGCTTTGAGTAAAAAATGGATAAGTTAGTAAAAAAATAAAAACATAAAGGAAGCAAAAAAAGATTTTTGGTCCCTAGTGTCTACGTTGCCACTGTTCAATACTAGCCAATAAGTTGTACTTTAGTATCCTCTTACGTAACATTGAAGTTTATATATATGCTGTTTTGGTGTTAGGTGCTGCAGAATCATTTCCAACTCATAGTGACACCAAATACTACAGAACAAAATGCTGTCCGGTTCTGTGCCATCTTCAAGATCGTTGCTAGGTTTGAGTCCATTATTGTAGCCACTGTGTCAATCCATCTCATTAGGAGTCTTCCTCTTTTTCACTGACATTTTACTTTACCAAACATGATGTCCTATTTCAAGAACTGGATCCTCCTGAGAACATATCTGAAGTATGTGAGATGAAGTCTTGGACCCTCCCTTCTAAGAAACATTCTGGTTGTACCACTTGTAAGAAAGATTTATTTTTTCTTGTGACAGTCTATGGTATATTTCATATTCTTCATTAAAAGCATAATTCAAATGCATCAGTTCTTCTTTGGTTTTTCTTATTTATTGTCCAGCTTTCCTATGTCTATAAGGCAATTGAAAATATCGTGGCTTAAGTCAGGCACAACTTAGTCCTCAAAGTGACAACTTTGCTTTTGAACACTATAAAGAAGTTTGCAGTAAATTTCCCCAATGTAATATGTTGTTTGATATCTTGACTGCTGTTTCCATGGGCATTGATTGTGGATCCAAGTAAAATGAAATCCTTGACAACTTCAATCTTTTCTCTGTTTATTATGATGTTGCTTATTGGTCTAGTTGTGAGGATTTTTGTTTTCTTTATGTTGAGGTTTAATCCATACCGAAGGTTGTGGTTATTGATCTTCATCTACAAGTGCTTTAAGTCCTCTTCACTTTCAGCAAGCAAGGTTGTGTCATCTGCATATTGCAGGTTGTTAATGAGTCTTCCTCCAATCCTGATGCCACATTCTTCTTCATACAGTCCAGCTTCCAAGATTATTTGCTCATCATACAGATTGAATAGATATGGTGAAAATATACAACGCTGACACACATCTTTTCTGAACTTAAACCATGCAGTATCACTTTGTTCTGTTCGAACGACTGCCTGTTAGTCTATGTACCGGTTCCACATAAGCACAATTAAGTGTTCTGTAATTTCCATTCTTCGAAATGTTATCTATAGTTTTGTTATGATGTACACAGTCAAACACCTTTGCATAGTCAAACACCTTTGCATAGTCAATCAAACACAAATAAACATCTTTCTGGTATTATCTGCTTTCAGCCATGATCCATCTAACATCAGCAATAATATCCCTCATTCTACATCCTTTTCTGAATGCTGCTTGAATTTCTTGCAGTTTCCTGTAAATGTATTGCTACAACAGTTTTTGAATTATCTTCAGCACAATTTTACTTTCATGCGGTATTAATGATACTGTTCAATAATTTCTTTGGAATGGGCACAAATATGGATCTCTTCCAGTTAGTTGGTGTCATGGTGTGAATTATGTCCCCCCAAAAATGTGTGTATCAATTTGGCTGGGCCATGATTCCCAGAATGGTGTGGTTAGCCTCCATTTTGTGATTGTAATTTTATGTTAAAGAGGATTAGGGTAGGATTGTAACACCACCTTTACCAGGGTCACATCCCTGATCCAATGTAAAGGGAGTTTCCCTGGGGTGTGGCCTGCACCACCTTTTGTCTCTCAAGAGATAAAAGGAAAGGGAAGCAAGCAGAGAGTTGGGGACCTCATACCATCAAAAAAGCAGTGCCGGGAGCAGAGCGCGTCCTTTGGACTGGGATCTCTGCACAGAGAAGTTGCTAGTCCAGAGGAACACTGAAGAGAAGAAGGCCGACAGAGAGAAAAAGCCTTCCGCTGGAGCTGACGCCCTGAATTTGGACTTTTAGCCTACTTCAACTGTGAGGAAATAAAACTTCTCTTCGTTAAAACCATTCACTTGTGGTATTTCTGTTATGGCAGCACTAGATGATTAAGACAGTTGGCCAAGTAACTGTTTTCCAAATTCCTTGGCATAAACAAAGGAGCGCTTCCAGCATCGTATCCCTTTATTGAAACTTTTCATATAACATCTGTCAATTTTTTGTACTGTGGTGCCTTGCATGTTACCGTGATGCTGGATGCTACATAAGGTGCACATGACCCAAGCCATGGTATTTTCAATCATCTCATATGCATGTGAAAGCTGGACAATAAGTAAGCAAGACCTAAGAAAAATCAATGCCTTTGAATTAAGGTGCTGGTGAAAAACATTGACTATACCATGGACTGCCAATAGAACGAACAAGTCTGTCTTGGAAGAAATACAGCCAGAGTGCTCCTTGGAAGTGAGGTTGATGAGACTTCATTTCACATACTTTGGATATGTTATCAGGAAGTACCAATCTCTGTAGAAGGACATCATGCTTGGTAAGGTAGAAGGTCAGCAAAAAGAGGAAGACCGCTGATGAGATGGATTGACATAGTTGCTACAACGAAGGGATCAAACATAGCAATGATTGTGAGGATAGCGCAGGACTGGGCAGTGTTTCATTGTGTTGTACATATGGTCATTATGTGTTGGAACCAACTGGATGGCACATAACAACAACAACAACACGCCACCAGTACTTCAAATACTTACAGAGTTACCCATGATGGTCAGTTTTCAGCAGAGCTTCCAGACTAAGACAGACTAGGAAGATGTACCTGGAAATCTACTTCTGAAAAATATTAGGCAGCAAAAACCTTATGGATAGTGGTGAAACATCATCCAATATAGTGCTGGAAGATGAGCCCCTCAGGAGGGAAGTCACTCAAAACAGGACTAGGGAAGAGCCGCCTCCTCAAAGTAGAGTTGACCTTAGTGATGTGTACAGAGTAAAGCTTTCAGGAACTTCATTTGCTGATGTGGCACGACTCAAAATAAGAAGAAACTGCTGCAAACACCAATTAGTAATCATAATGTGGAATGTAGGTGTCTTAGTCATCTAGTGCTGCTGTAACAGAAATACCACAAGTGGATGGCTTTAACAAAGAGAAGTTTATTTTCCTTACAGTAAAGTAGGCTAAAAGTCCAAATTCAGGGCGTCTGCTCCAGGGGAAGGCTTTCTCTCTTTGTTGGCCTTCTCGTCAATGTTCCCCCGGAAAGGGAGCTTCTCTGCACAGGGACCCCAGTCCAAAGGACACGCTCTGCTCCCGGCACTGCTTTCTCGATGGTATGAGGTCCCCTTGTCTCTCTTCTCACTTTTCTCTTTCCTTTTATCTCTTGCAAGGTAAAAGGTGGTGCAGGCCACACCCTAGGGAAACTCTCTTTACATTGGATCAGGGATCTGACCTGGGTAAAGGTGGTGTTACAATCCCACCCTAATCCTCTTTAACATAAAATTACAATCACAAAATGGAGGCCAACACACAATTCTGGGAATCATGACCCAGTCAAATTGATACACACATTTTTTGGGGGACATAATTCAAACCATGACAGTAGGAAACAGGAATCAAGGAAAATTGATAGTTGTCAAAAATGACGTGGAATGCTTGAAGATCGATATCCTAAGCATTAGTGAGCTGAAAGGGACTACTATTGGCCATTTTACATCAGACATATACTAGTTGTCATTAAGCCAATTCTAACTCATGCATATGGCTATAGATAGAGATTTACAGTTATTAATCTATTATATAAAAAATTTGTGAAAGGTCCTAAAAATGAAAATTCTTTCTCAATTAGAAAAGATTCATTTTCAAAGTGTATTTCTGAATAGCTTAATTAAAAATAAAAAATTTCATTATTTTTTACCTAAACTTATCAAAAGTAAAAGCAGTATATATAATGTAGATATTCAGCTTTTCCCCAGAGACACTATTTTGCTCTCTCTCTGGCCTTCACTTTATGTTTTATAATCCAAGGACAATACAAGTATTTAAATCAATAAGAAGTTATGTTGTTGTTAGATGCCATCGAGTCAATTCCAACTCATAGTGACTCTATAGGACAGAGTATAACTGCCCCATATGGTTTCCAAGGGGCATCTGGTGGATTTGAACAAAATACAGATTGAAAGAATGAACTCATTTTCATTTATTAGTTGTTCTATGCCAAACTATGTTCTAGATGTTCTTTCATTAAATTAAGTGTACTTCATTGCTATTAATTCTCATTATGTATACATATAGGGGCCAGCATTATGACTACTTCCTAGGAATAACAAATGTGTTAACAGTTAAGATACAGAGAGGAAAATGACAGTACAAGCGTGTTGGGCAGGAATCATCCCACCTCATCCAATCCTCAAAAGAAAAAAAAAAAATCACCTATTAAAATTTTAATAAAAATTTAGACATTTTAATAATTCTAAGTGTCTCATTTTATAGCATCAAAAAAAAAAAAAAGAAAAAACAAAAAACAAATACACTCTTAATTTTTTTCACTAACTAGAGAACTTAATTTTGATATTCAGTCCTGTAACTGCTTGGTTTAATGAGACAGACGGAGACAATTTCCTGTTTGGTTGGGGAGAAGGGCCATTCTGAACCTGGCTTACTAATTTTCCACTCCCCATTTTTTCCCGATTTGTCCAGGAATTATAAATTATCTTTATTCAACTTCTAATTCATTTTACAATAATTTCTGCCTAAAATATTATCACTTTCCTGTCAGATTACTTGCAGAACCATTCACAGTTTCTTACTTCAGACATTATCTACTGACTTGGAAAAAAAAATTACTATCCTCATATGTTAGTTATTAGTGAAAATGAGTAAATATGAAGTGTGGCATCTTTACTTTTTAAACCTTATGTAAAGGAATATCTTTTAAAGGCAGAAAAGTTGGACATGGTAGTAATAGTCTGAGGTCTTTAAATGCTAAAGAAGTTATGTCTTATAGATAATCACATCAATTTCTCATTTAGTCACGTAGTCACAGTAGTTACAATTTGTGAAATATGCTACACTTTTTGTCTATTCTGTGCTGTTTCTCATATTGGCCCCTGCCAAGAAATTCATTTTGTTCCTTCGTTATTTAACAACTTCCAACTGGAAACTGTTCTATTCCTTCAAGTGCATGTTATGGCACTGGCTTCAACCTGGCTTTTTTTCAGAATCATTTGACGATTTTTTTTTTTAAGTATTGATTTCAAGGTCACCGATCAATTGAATCACAGTCACCTGGAGTGAAATCCAGCATCAGTATTGGTATTTTGAAGTTCAGCAGGTAACTTTAATGTGCAGACATGATTTTGGAGCATGGGACTAGTGACTTCACCTCTGAGATCCCATAACCCTTAGAAGACTCTTAGAAGTTGTGCTGGAAAGTTGTGATACCCCAAGAGTTGCCTCTTATTCTTTTCAGGGGAAAAACAAACAAACAAACAAAAATACTCCACATAGAGTCCTGACAAAATTCTATGATTATCTTCATGGGAAGAAATAATAATCAAAAGATGTTAATTGTTTGGAATTTCTTTCTAAAACAGATTCAAGTAGTCTACTTCCATCTCAGATTAAATATTGAACCTAAAATTTATGTTCAAATATTTATTTGTTTCAAAAACAAATAATCAGGGTTGAATAGTGTATTTTTAGGCAAATAACATGGGCTTTCTATGTTGGTTAACCAACTGCTCCTTCTTCGTAGGAGGTATTTTTGTAAACTCACTGTGCTGATTTTTTTACAGCAACATGGAAAAAAAAAAAGGCACAGCGGTACTTAATACCTCCGGGTAGACGGAGCAGTTGGCAAGCAAATGGAGAAGGCATGTGTTATTTGAGTAAAAATACAGTAATCTGAAATAAAACTGAAAAATATTCTAGAGCATCATGTTTCTGACACAAGAACTACCACATCTTTCCAAATGTCGTCTCTGTGGCTTTTGTTTTCCTTCCTTTCTCCTAAGAAATACAGATGTGCTTTTATTCAGCCATCTATTGTCCCTAAACTTCATCTCTTTTCTTGATTCACATAAACATTGATAAGAGAGACTCTGTCCATTTTGACAAAATAGACAATGCTATGAAAGACAGCAAAGAAGAAAGGTTAAGATACAGCTGTCTGCTGCCTGACCACCCCACAGGTGGTTTCCTAAACAGTAGCCTCCCAACTGGATTCACCTTGATATATATGCACATTCATGCACAACTTTTATGAGATTTAAGAATATCTTTTACTTCAGCATTTAGCTTTCAAACAACTATCTGTTATACTCTACATATGTCATATTAGTTGGTAAGGGGTTTGAGGAGAACAGGTGGATGTCTGTGCAGGAGTAGTAGATAACTATTGCTTTAGTCCAAACATTTTTTCTTCTAACTCTATCACAATGGCTAGAACATTTCTAAATCTATTTGCTTAAGAAACAGGTTTTTTTTTTTTTTTCATCAAAGAAAGCTGTAAATAACAATTTATTACAACAAACACACACACATACACACAGATGCTAATGATGGAAGGTTTCATTTAAGTCATGAGTAAAGGTTAGTGGCTTGGAGCTAATAGAATTCTCCCGGGTACCATGAAATTGAAGTGATCTTCACTTACCATGTTCAAAATTTGAAATTACAATCATATATATCCATTATTTAAATGATTGTGAAGTGTTGTAATTCATTTATTAAAATACTAACTAATGGATACTTCAAATATATATGATAGCTACACCCATAAACCTTTTGCCATCAAGTCAATTCTAACTCACAGTGACTCTATAAGACAGAGGAGAACTAACTCATAGGGTTTCCAAGGAACAGCTGGTGAATTCAAACTGCCGACCTCTTGGTTAGCAGCCAAATGCTTAACCACTGTACCACCAGTACACATGCAGCCATAATTTATTAAATTTTAAAATATTTTTAAGTAACTACTTTGCTACAATTATTCTTGACACCAGATTATATCCTGAACAGAAGCTGGAAGAGATAATGAAGGATCACACTCTAGAGTGGACACAGAGAGCATGGTCCTGCAGACACCCCGGATTTGGACAATAAAATTTCTGTTTTTGTACCTACCAGTAGGTAGTACTTTGTTATGGCTGCCCTAGGAAACTAATACAAAAGGACATAATTAGAAGTTAGCGTTCCGTGTAAGAAAAGGTAAGAAATGTGGTCAGATCACAAAACTCTCATGTGTCAATTAACATGAGCTGGGTTATGATAAAGTTAAAAGAAAAATAGTCACCAACATTCACTGACTCAATCCAATAATTTCTTTATTGTTCAGCGTACATATTCAATGGAGTTCATTAGACAGTGCAAATAGGCACCTGCACTTCATTGTCCCTCAGAGACCCAGCCTCAGAAACACATTCTTACCATATTATTCTGCTATCACCATGACAGGTAAAAGGAATTTGAATTGCATCCTGGTTCTTAAAGCTTCCACATAATTAACTCATGTTAGTTATACTCATAGTTCTTTGATAAAAGCAAGTTGCACAGCAATCACTAACTTCAAACTGGATTGGGTATTACCTAATTATTTTTCCTTATGGAAGAAGACTAGAATATTTTTGGACAATACTAATGACTATTACACATTGTATGCCATATTTGGAAACCCTGGTAGTGGTTAAGAGCTACAGCTGCTAACCAAACGGTTGGCAGTTCAAATTCACCAGGAGCTTCTTGGAAACTCTATGGGACAGTTCTACTCTGTTCTATTGGGTCGCTATGGGTTGGAATTGACTTGACAGCAACAGGATTTTTTTATGCCGTATTTAGGAGTTTGTACTTAATCCTGAAGGCAATAGAAAGACATGAAAGATTGGGTTAAATAGTATATCTTTTAATTAGTATTTTGTTTTAGAAAGATCACCTGGTAATGTATGGAGAATATATATAAGAAGATTACTGGAGACTGGAAGACTGGCTATAAGGATATTGCCACATTTAATTGAGAGATGATATTGGACTAATCCAAGGATGTGAAAGTGGGAATATAGAGACATAGGTAGAATTGAGAAATATTAAAGACATGCAAGAACTTCAGGAGTGATTAGATTTAGAAAGTAGGGGCAGTGATTAGGACAAAGAGGTCTCAGGTTAATTCCCAGGTTATAAGACTCATCTCTGAGAAATACATAGCAGATTTTTAGGTAATGATAAGCAGATGAGTCTTGATAATGTTACATGTTAGGTATTGTGTAATATTTACTAGTATGCATCAACATTGAAATCACAATCTCAGAAGAGAGATTGAGTTGGAGATATAGCCCAGGAGCCCTCAGCATACAACTGGGCCTTGAATCTGAATGTGCAGCTGCATCAACCTAATTATTGTTTGTGGATTTAGATGATAAGAGCATCACTGGGACAAGAACGGGGCTCTGAGTGACACCAACATTTATTATAAGAGTAGAAAAATCAGAGTCTTCCGTAAGAGAAAGAAAGGAAGCATCCAGAAATGTACAGTGAAATAAGCAAATAGTAAGATCATAATACTCAAAAAAAGACTGATCAGCAATCACAAACGACCCAGGGAGATGAATTTAGGTTAAGAATTTATGTGTCTATTGAAATTGAATGGAAGGTTTGTATGCATCATCTGAAGAACAGAAACAAAATTTCAAAGGTCTGAGTAAATTTGATATGAGCCAGTGGAAACCTTGAAAATGAGCAGCTACTTGGAGTAACACATTTATGCAAAAACAAAATCAATATTATACATAATGTGGTAAATTAAAAAAAAAATCATTGCCATCAGGTAGATTCTGAGATTCCAACTTATAGCAACCTCATGTGTTTCAGAGCAGAACTGAGCTCCATAGGGTTTTCTTAGCTATAATCCCTGCAAAAGCAGATCTCCAGGGCTTTCTTCCATGATGCTGCTCAGTGGGTTTGCACTGCCAACCTTTAGATTAGTAGATGAGCGTAAACCATTTGCACCACCCAGAGACTTTACATAATGTGACAGAATAACATTATTTTTGGATAATCTGACTGTTAAAGTAGAAAATTTAGGAGAAGCAACTATACAATGTATTAGAAATGAAAAGTGAAGTAAGTGGTTGGTTTTATAATGATTTAAAATAATTTAATTTTTTTCTTAGAGGAATACTTGCAAATATATATCAAGTCACGTCCATTAAAGCAGCACTCAGTATATCAAATGACATATTGCATTGGGCAAATCTGTGGGAAAAGACTTCTTGAAAATTTGAAAAAGAAAAGATATAACTTTGATGACTAAGGTGCGTCTGCCCCAAGCCATGGTCTTTTCAATGCCTCATAAGCATGCAAAATTTGGATAGTGAAAAAGGAAGACAGAAGAATAGTTGATGCTTTCGAACCATGGTGTTGGCAAAGAATATTGAATATACTGTGGGCTTCCAGAAGAACCGACAAATCAATCTTAGAAGAACCACAACCAGAATGTCCCTTACAAGTGAGAATGGTGACACTTTGGCTCCCATACTTTGAACACGTCACCAGGAAAGATCAATCTGTAGAAAAAGACATCATGTTTGGTAAAGTAGAGGACCAATGAAAATGAGGGAAACCCTCAGTGAGATACACTGACACAGCAACTGCAACAATGGACTCAAATGTATTAATGGTCATGAGCAGGACTATGCAGGGTTTCATTCTACTATATTTAAGGTTGCCATGAGTTGGAGCAAAGGTATAACAAATAAGTATAACATCCCAGGAACTTTTAGGCCTTTAAATTTCTACAAATTGTGTAGAAATAGAGATTAAATATATATATTTTTGAGTGCCAAGGCTTGATATTGGCCAATAGTAAATCAAGCCTGGGAGCATTCAAGGATGTTTTAATTTTCTCTTTGCACCCTTCTATTTATTTATCCTTAATTAAATAACAACACAACAAAAATATATACAAAATAAATCTTATAAAATAATTGAAAACCACCCAATAAGATATTGGACAAAAGACAAGCATAGAAAGAAATATAAATGGAAATTAAACATATAAAAAAGTTGCTCTGTTAATGTAAATCTAGTGTTATATATATAAACTTTATACTGTATGAGGCAGCATATTTTCAAATAAGATTCATGTATCAGGTCAGTGTTCTTCAGAGAAACAGAACAATAGAAGAAGGATGTATATATACATAGAGAGAGAGAGAGGAGGTCAACAGTGCAATGAAGTTAAGGATAATAGTTGAAATGATAGATCATAATGAGAGAAAAAGTAGGTTTCCCTAAGGTAAAAGTGTAGGTATTGTGGAAATAACCTAGTAAGCGGGTGTGAAGCATTTGGATTTATTTAGACTTATTTACATGTATTTAGATTTTTTTCAGTGGTGCAACAGTTTCTGGGGAGACCAAAGCCTGTGTTGCCATTATACTTTTGGTGGCTAAAGTGAAGCTGAGGCAAACTGATGAGGTAAATAAACCAGTGTGAACCTGGATTAAGTCATTTAGAATGGTTGAGTTGTGAGACTCATGGAGGAGAGACAGATTGTTAAATGTCAACTCTCAAACTCTCAGTAAATGAGGCAGAGTGACTGGGAATCTAAAATTACAGTTGTTATTAGATGTCATTGAGTGTGTTCCAACTTACAGCCACCCTATGTACAAAAGAACAAAACACTGCCTGGTCCAATGCCATCTTCACAATTATTATACTTGAGTCTATTGTTGCAGGCACTGTGTCAATCTATCTTGTTGAAGGTCTTTCTCTTTTTATGTGAGACTACGTCTTGCCATCCTTGCTTCTAAGAAACGATCTGGTTGTACTTCTTCCAAGACAGATATGTTTGCTTTTTGGCAGTCCATTCAATATTTTTGCCGACACCATAATCAGGCATATCTTAGTCTTCAAGGTTACATCTTTGCTTTTTAACATTTTAAAGAGGTCTTTTAATATTTTTATTGTGATTATAATTTTCCTAATGTCTAATAATCTTGAGAATCTTTTTTTTTTTTTAAATTGGACTTTAGATGAAAGTTTACAGAACAAACTAGTTTCTCATTAAACAGTATATATATTGTTTTATGACATTGGTTAACAACCCCATGACATGTCAGTACTCTCCCTTCTCGACCTTGGGTTCCCTGTTACCAACTTTCCTGTCCCCTCCTGCCTTCTAGCCCCTGCTCCTGGGCTGGTGTGCCCCTTTAGCCTAGTTTTGTTCTATGGGTCTGTCTAATCTTTGGCTAAAAGGTGAACCTCCAGAGTGACTTCATTACTAAGCTAAAATGGTGTCCAGGGGCCATCCTCTCAGGGTTTCTCCAGTCTCTGTCAGGCCAGTAAGTTTTGTCTTTTTTTGTGAGTTAGAATTTTGCTCTACATTTTTCCCCAGCTCTGTCTAGGACCCTCTATTGTGATCCCTGTCAGAGCAGTCAGTGGTGGCAGCCCAGCACCATCTAGTTGTACTGGACTCAGTCTGGTGGAGGTTATGGTAGTTGTGGCTTATTAGTCCTTTGGACTACTCTTTCCCTTGTGTCTTTAGTTTTCTTCATTTTCTCTTGCTTTTGAAGGGGTGAGACCAGTGGAGTATCTCAGATGGCTACTCACAGGCTTTTAAGACCCCAGACACTACTCACCAAGGTAGAATGTAGAACACTTACTTTATAAACTATGTTATGCCAATTGAGCTATGTTCCCTGAGACCATGGTCCCCACAGACCTCAGCCCAGTAACTAAGTGCCTAAGGGAGTTTGGATTTGTCCATGGATCTTCCATGCCTTATCCTGAACAAGTTGTTCTAGCTTCCCCAGTATTGTGGACTGTCTTATCCTTCACCAAAGTTACCACTTATCTATTGCCTATTTAGTGTTTTTCTACCTCCACCCCTCCCCTCCCTTACAACCATCAAAGATTGTTTCTTTTTTTGTGTATAAAGCTTTTCATGAGTTTTTATAGTAGTAGTCTCATACAGTATTTGTCCTTTTCTGATTGACTTATTTCACTCAGTATAATGCCCTCCAGATTCATCCATGTGGTGAGATGCTTCGCAGATTCATCACTGTTCTTCATCCTTGCATAGTATTCTATTGTGTGTATATACCATCATTAGTTTATCCATTCATCTGTTGATGGGCATCTAGGTTGTTTCCATGTTTTTGCTATTGTGAACAATCTGCAATGAACATGGTGTGCATATGTCTATTTGCGTGCTGGCTTTTGTTTCTCTAGGATATATTCCTGGGAGTGGGATTGCTGGATCATATGGTATTTCTATTTCTAGCTCTCTAAGGAAGTGCCATACCGTTTTCCAAAATGGTCCTACCATTTTGCATTCCCACCAGCAGTGGAAAATAGTTGCAATCTCCCTGCAGCCTCTCCAACATTTGTTATTTTCTGTTTTTTTGATTCGTGCCAGTAATGCCAGGGTGAAATGGTATCTCATTGTTAAAAAGGTCTTTTGCAGCAGATTTTCCCAATGCAATACATTGTTTGGTTTCTTGACTGCTGCTTCCGTGGATGTTGATTGTGGAGCTAAGTAAAATGAAATCCTTAACAACTTCAATCTTTTCTCCATTTACCATGATGTTGTTTATTGGTCCAGTTGTAAGGATTTTTGTTTTCTTTATGTTGAGGTGTAACCCTTACTGAAGTCTATAGTCTTTGATCTTCTTCAGTAAGTGCTTCAAGTCCTCTTCACATTCAACAAGCAAGGTTGTGTCCTCTGCATAACACAAGTTGTTGAGTCTTTCTCCAGTCTTGATGCTCCATTCTTCTTCATATAGACAGCTTCTCAGATTATTTGTTCAGCATATAGATTGAATAAGCATGGTGAAAAGATACAACCCTGACACCTTTCCTGACTTTAAACCACGCGATACTTCCTTGTCCTGTTCCAACGACTGCCTCTTCATCTATGTCCAGATTCCTTGTGAGAATAATTAAGTGTTCTGGAATTTCCACTCTTCACAATGTTATCCATATTTTTTTTTCAAAATTACAGAGTAGAAAGGAATGTGTAGTTTATATTTTTCTCCAGGTAATTTACAGATCAGGAGGACTTTGTAGACTAGCTTGTAAAACTAATCTCATGTACAGTAATATTTTAAGAGGGATATTTGTGTTGAGTCTTAAACTGATTTAGGAGCATACTTCTGAACAGAACTCATTTGTTTCTGAAGTTTAAATTTGTTTCAATAAATATTTTTCATTTGTGTCCTTAACCTTTACTTTACTTTGTGGACCTGAAAGATTTATTATTTTGTTCATATAATTTACTTCTGGGTAAGGTCCAAGGAATGAGTAAGACTTTGTAACTTTAGGTAAAGAGTTCTAATTTTTGTTTCTCTTTTACTTTTTTTTTTTTTTTCCCTCTTCTTTTTTTAAATTAAAACCTATTTTTTTGTGTGGCAGATGTTGCGTCTTTCTTCATTCAATGGCAGTATGATCCAAGTTATTACTCTGGTTTCCTACATTATTTAATTATAATTTCTATATTATTTAATTATAATTTCGTTAACTGAAATTAAACAAATGATAGTAAAATACATAGGATGAATTGCTTTACAGTCCAGTTATTTTTATGTCAGGTCTAAATAATCACATAAATGTTAAGGGTCTACTAATGACTGAAATATTATTATTAGAAAGAATATAATCAGAATAAAAATATGAATAAGTTTTCCTTTAAATGGAACATGCCAGGTTTTTGAAAATTATCATGACAAACAAGTCAATGAGAATACATTCAATGTGATAACCCAAAAATATACAAAAAGATATGGCTACTTCTTCCACTACATTGTATTATATATATTCTTTTCATCTGTCTTGTGAAATGTTGTTTTTATGGAAATTCTATACAGAAAAATAAGTTTTACCAACTATATTCACTAGGGTAGAGCCAAAACAGTTTTAACAAGAATAGAAACAAACAAACAAAAAAATGCCATCAAGTTGATTCCAACTCATAGCTACCCTATAGGACAGGGTATAGCTGCCCTATAGTGTTTTCAAAGAGCAGCTGGTGGATTCGAACTGCCAATGTTTCTTGGTTAGCAGCTGCAACTCTTAACCACTATACCACTAGGGCTCCTTAACAATAATAATGAAAAACAAACAAACAAACTGTCTTAGTCATCTAGTGCTGCTATAACAGAAATACCACAAGTGGATGGCTTTAACAAAGAGGAATTTATTTTCTCACAGTCTAGTGGGCTAGAAGTCCAAATTCAGGGTGTCAGCTTCAGGGGAAGGCTTTCTCCCTCTGTCCTTGTCATCTGTCTTCCCTTGGTCTGAGAGCATCTCAGCACAGGAACCTCAGGTCCAAAGGATGCGCTTCGCTCCTGGCACTGCTTTCTTGGTGGTATGAAATCTCCCACTCTCTGCTTGCTTCCCTTTCTTTTTATCTCTTGTAAGATAAAAGGTGGTGCAGGCCACATCACAGGGAAACTCCCTTTACATTGGCTCAGGGATGTGACCTTAGAAAGAGTGTTACAATCCCACCATAATCTTCTTTAACAAGGAAAAGTTACAAGTTAACAAGAAAAGTTACAATCACAAAATGGAGGACAACCACACAATACTGGGAATCATGGCCCAGTCAAATTGATATACACATTTTTGGGGGGCATAATTCAATCCATGATACAAACTCATCACCGTTGAGTGGATTCTGACTCATAGTGACCCTATAGGACAGGGTAGGAATGCCATATAGGGCTTACAAGGAGCAGCTGCTGGATTCTGACTCATAGTGACCATACAGGACAGAGTAGGAATGCTGTATAGGGTTTCCAAGGAACGGCTGCTGGATTTGAACTACCGACCTTTTGGTTAGCAACCAAACACTTAACCGCTTCACCACCAGGGCTCCCTAAGAAGCATGAAAAAAAAAAAAAAAATTCCATTCCGACTCATAGGGACCTATAGAAAACAGCCACATAAATGAAACAAGGGTTTTCTTTTTAATTTTTCTTATTTCATTTTTTTCTCTTCCCATTGTCCTCTAGTGGGGCTGGGAGTTCAAGCCAGATGCATAGTACAATTTAGCTCTACTATGTCATTCAGAGACCAAGGTTTTGCCACCATACCTAGGCAGCATCCTTGTCTGCATGTTTGAAGCTAGGTTATATCCCAGTTATGGTACATAGAAAAGGAGGGCAAGTGATTTCATTTTATGCAAATAATGAAGTAGAAAATTTTCCTTTCATTCATATCCTCCCCCCACCATGAAAGCCCACTGCCACTGAGTTGATTCTGACTCAGAGTGCCCATTTAGGACAGAGCAGAACTGGCCCATATGGTTCCCAAGGCTATAAATCCTTACAGAAGCAGACTGCCACATCTTTCTCCTGCAGAGCATCTGGTGGGTTCAAAGCTCTGACCTTTTGGTTAGCAGCTGAGTGCTTAAACACTGTGTCACCAGGGCTCCTCACATTTCCTCAGGAGAACTAAATTCCATGTATGTTCGTCTTAGGTGCCATTAAGTAGATTCTGACTCATAGCGACTATTTGTACAACAAAATGAAACACTGCCCAGTCCTACGCCATGCCCACAATCATTGCTATGCTTGAACCCATTGTAGCAGCCACTGTGCCAATCCATCTCATTGAGGGTCTTCCCCTTTTTCACTGACCCTCTTCCTTTCAAAGCATGATATCCTTCTTCAGGGACTGGTCCCTCCTGATAACATGTACAAAATATGTGAGATGAAGTCTCAACATCCTTGCTTCCAAGGAGCACTCCGGCTGTACTTTTTTTAAGACAAACTTGTTTGTTCTTCTGGCAGTCCATGGTTTATTCAAAATTCTTCACCAACACTATAATTCAAAGGCATCAATTCTTCTTCAGTCTTTGTTATTCATTGTCCAGCTTTCACATGCATATGAGGTGATTGAAAATATCATGGCTTGGGTCAGGCTCACCTTAGTCTTCCAGGTGATATCTTTGCTTTTCAACACTGTAGAGAGGACTTTTGCAGCAGAGTTGCCCAATGCAATACCTTGTTTGATTTCTTTTTTTAAATTGTATTAAGGTGAAAGTTTACAGAAAAAATAGTTTCTTATGAAGGAGTAGTACATATATTGTTTTATGACATTGGTTAACAACCCCACGACAAGTCAACTCTCTCCCTTCTCAAAATCATTTTTTTATTTTTTTGGTGAAAATATACGTAGCCAAAGATACACCATTTCAAAAATTTTTACATGCACAGTTCAGTGACATTGACTACTCTCTTCCAATTGTGCTGCTATTCTCGCTTTAGATGAAGGTTTACAGAACAAAATAGTTTCTCATTAAACAGTCAGTACACATGTTGCCCTATGACAATAGTTAACAACCTCACAACACATCAACACTATCTTACTCAAACTTGGGTTCCCTATCACCAGCTTTCCTGTCACCTTCAGCTTTCTAGCCCTTGTCCCTGGACTGCTGTGCCTCATTAGTCCCATTTTGTTTTATGGGGCTGTCCACTCCCCAGCTGAATGGTGCACCTCAGAAGTGACTTCACCACTGAGCTAAAAGGGTGTCTGGGGGCCATACTCTCAGGGTTTCTCCAGTCTCCTTTAGGCCAGTAAATCTGGTCTTTTTTTTGTGAGTTAGAATTTTGTTCTACATCCTTCTCCAGCTCTGTCCAGAACCCTCAGTTGTGATCCTGGTCAGAGCAGTCAGTGGTGGTAGCCAGGCACCATCTAGCTGTACTGGACTCAGTCTAGTGGAGGCCTTGGTAGCTGTGGTCCATTAGTCCTTCGGACTAATCTTTTCCTTGTATCCTGTTCTCTTCATTCTCCCTTAGCTCCCAAAGGGATTAAACCAGTGGAGTATCTTAGATGGCTGCTCACAGGCTTTCAAGACACCAGACGCTACTCACCAAGGTAGAATGTAGAACATTGTCTTTATAAACTGTGTCATGCCAATTGAGCTAGATGTTCCCTGAGACCATGGTCCCCACAGCTTTCCGCCCAGCAATTCAGTCCCTCACAGAGTTTGGATGTGTCTATAGAGCTTCCATGACCTTTCCTTGTACAAGCTGTGCTGGTTTCCCCAGTATTGGGTACTGTCTCACCCTATACCAAAGATACCACTTATCTATTGCCTATTTAATATTTTCCCCCCACCCCTCCCATCCCTGGTAACCAACAAATATTGCTACTTTTTGTGTGTGAACTTTTTCATGGGTTTTTACAATAGAGGTCTCTTACAATATTTGTCCTTTTGTAATTGACTTATTTCACTCAGCATAATGTCCTCCAGTTTTATCTATGTTATGAGATGCTTCACAAATTCATCATTGCTCTTTTTCGTTGCATAGTATTCCATTGTGTGTATGTGCCATAGCTTGTTTTTCCGTTCATCTGTTGATAGGCATCTAGGTTGTTTCCATCTTTTTGTTATTGTGAACAATGCTGCCGTGAACATAGGTATGCATATGCCTATTCGAGTGACGACTCTTATTTCTCTAGGATATATTAATAAATTCACATCTTTGTTTCTAAGGTGTGTCTCTTGTAGAAAGCATATTGATGGATCCTGTTTTCTTATCCATTCTGTCACTCTCTGTCTGATTATGCATGCATTGAGTCCATTTACATTCAGTGTAATTATTGATAGATGTGAGATTGTTGCTGTCATTTTGTAGTGCTTTTTTCTGTGGTACTGACGTTTTCTTTGTTCTTCTTACTCCCCTGTGCTGAGTTACTTTTGTCTGTGGATTTTTTTTTTTTCATTTCTTTTTTTTTGTGGGTTTTGTTTTTGCTGAGACTTTATGATATTCTTCCTCTTTATTTTTATGAGTATGTATGTTAACTGTCTTTGTGGTTACCACGAAATTCACCCTTATCTTTCTAAGTTTGAAGCAGTCTATTACTACTTGGTAACGCCTTGCCTTCCTCTCCATTAGAAAGTTCTATAGCTACACCATTTATTCCCTCTTATATTGTTTTGATGTTGTTGTCATTTACTGATTAACTACTCTGATTCCCTGTTGTATTTCTTTTGGTTTTGGATAGTCCTTGAGAGTTCATTTCCTAGACTGGTATCTGGCTGGTACAATCCTGCTCCCTAGATTCTGCCTGTGAGATGAAGTTATTTGTTCTCAGATTGAACAATTCCCTTTAATAATTTTTGTAAATTTGGTTTGGTTTTTACATATTCCCTTAATTTCTGTTTATCTGGAAATGTCCTAATTTCACCATCATATCTGAATGAGAGTTTTGCAGGATATATTATTCTTGGCTGGAAATTTTTTTCTTTCAAGGTTTTATATATGTCATCCCATTGCCTTCTTGCCTGCATGGTTTCTGCCAAATAATATGAGCTTAGTCTTATTGTTTCTCCTCTTTATGTAACTTCTTGTTTTTCATGAGCTGCTCTCAGGATTCTTTGTCTTTGGTTTTGGCAAGTGTAATTATGATATGCCTTAGTGATTTTCTTTTGGGGTCTATCCCATTTGGGGTTCATTGAGCTTCTTGGATGGCCAGATTTTCATCTTTCATGATATTGGGGAAGTTTTCTGTCAGCAGTTCTTCAATGATCCTCTCTGTGTTTTGTTTTCTCCCCTGTTCTGGAACTCCAATCACTCACAAATTTTTGCTTTTGATTGTATTCCATATAACTCTAAGGGTCTCTTCACTTTTCTTTGTTCTTTTTTTCTGAGTTTTCCTCAAACAGAGTTGTATTCAAGTGTTTGTCTTCAATTCCACTGATCCTGTCTTTCACCATTTCAAATCTGCTCCTCAGCCCTTCTATGACACTGTCCATTTCTGAAATCTTGTTCTTTATCTTTTGGATTTCTAATTGTTGTTTTTGTATAGTTTCTAGTTGTGAATTCATTTTGGCATTTTGTTCCTGCATTATTTTTCTGAATTCTTCCAATTTTTTGTCTGTATTTTACATGAATTTGTCTGCCTTTTCCATGACTTTGTCGATTTTTTCCTCATTTTTGTCTGCTTTTTGCTTCAACTCTTGGATAATTCTGAGTATTAGAGATTTGAATTCCATATCAGGTAGTTCTAGTGCCTTTTCTTCCACTGGAAAGTCATTTGGTATTTTATTTTGGACACCTACTGGAAGCATCCTGTCCTGTTTTTGTAAATGTTTTGATATTGTCTGTTGTCTTCAGGGCATTCAGTAGTTATTTTTCTCATTTATTGATTGTAGATTTGTTTGTTTCATCTTTTTTATTTTGTTATGTCTGAGCAGATGGGCTGTGTGTTCTTTGTTGTTTGCTCATCTTTGGGCACAATACTTTTTACCTCCTTCTCCAATTGGCAGGGTCAGTCACTCAGATATGGTACAGCAGGGCAGGTCTAACTGAAGAGGAGTTACTGGGATGCATTGTTTGTGGCACTTACTACAGCCACCAGGGCAGGTCAGTAATCAGTGCAGGGCAGGTTCCAGTAGGCCATGCCTGTGCTGCTTGGTAGTGTGATGTTAAGTGCAGGGTGCAGGTAGGCAGGATATGGGGGTAGACTGTTATGTGTGGAGCTAAGATGGATATGGGAGAAGAGAGAGAAGAACAGGAGCCAAAAACATACAAACAAATAAAAAATAGTGCTAGGGAAGCTTTCTGTTTGAGTGGAGAGATGAGAGACTATGAAATTCAGAAAAACAAATAGGGGAAGAAGAAAAAAGAAGAAAAGAAAAGAATGAATAAATAAAAATCAGAAAGGAAAAAGAATAGCAAAGCTCCCAGGGATCCCACCAGTGCAGCTATGAGGTCTGGGGAAGTTGTTCTCAGGTGTTGCAGTACAGCCTGGCTAGAAGGCACAGAGGTATTCAGTGCCAGGTATTCAGGGAATAGAAAGAGAAGGAAGGTATAGAGAGACAGGAAACTGAGTAATGAAGAAAGACAAAAAGTGAAAAAGAGGAAAAAGAAAACAAAACAAATTTTAAAAAAAAGAACAAGAAAAGCCCCTCAAAAAACAGAAAAAAAAAAAAAAACCCATGAAAAAAGATGTCCTCAGGGATCCCTCTGCGCATCTGTGCAAGCCAAAGGGGTAAGTTCCAAGCCGCGCAGCACCGCCTGGCCACAACAGGCTCCCAACTGAAGAAAAGAAAAGAAAACAAACAAACAATTCAAAGCAAACAAACATAAGCCCCGGGATCCCACCAGCGTGGCAGCCCACACCAGGAAGCAGTTCCACACTTGGACGGAGCTCTGCAGACCCTCAGGAAGAAGCAAAGATGGTGCACGGAACTGGGTATGTTGGCGAAAGGAGGGGGAGGCTGTGAGAGGTAAGGAAGAAATCAAAAGAAGCGGAAAAAAAGCAACACCAGTAGCCAACAAATGGCACTCAGAGAGCCGGCCAGTGTGGACGGGTGGAATCCAAGCAGCTGGTGTTTTCCAGACAAGAGACTGTGGCCACGGGCAGCAGAAGAGGCCGAGTGGGGGTGAAGAAAGGTGGCGGGTGGGAAAGCATATATCGCAAATTACCGGTTGTTTTGTCTCCTGCTGGAAGCTCCGTGAAACTGCTTTCTCATACCCCCTATTTGCTGGTCTCCGATCAGAGTCCAAGATGGCGGATCCGCGCTGCATTAGCTGATAGGGGACCTCTGCATGGATCTCTCCTCGCTTCCCATTCTCTGTCAGTTTTCTCTCTCCATTTGGTGATTGGCTGAGTTCTTTATCTCTTCATCTGATGTTTTAGGGTTTCAGGATTGCTGTTTTCTCTGTTTAGCTTAGTTTTTCAGATCTTTTCTGTGGAGGGATGGCATGGTGCTTCTGCTCAGAGCGCCATTTTGCCGGAAGTCCCAGCTCGTTTGATTTCTTGACTGCTGCTTCCATAGGCATTGATAGTTGATCAAAGCAAAATAAAATCCTTGACAGCTTCAATCTTTTCTTCATTTATCATGGATGAAACAAAACAAAACAAAACAAAAAAACCTGTGTTGTGGAGTCAATTCCGATTCAGAGCAACCCTATAGGACAGAGTAGAGTAATATAGGGGTTTCCAAAGAGGGGCTGGTGAATTCAAACTGCTGACATTTTGGTTAACAGCCATTGCTCTTAACCACTGCATCACCAGGGCTCCTTATCATGTATAGTCCTACCTAAAAATGAATCTGAGACATGTAGTTTCTGATATATTATCAAGTCCCCAGCAAAACAACCAAAAATATTAATACTATGGAAGGAAGGAAGAAAAACAAGATTTGGAAGAAACTTAACAGTTTGCCACACCATGATCTTAAGTAAGGAACATTTGTAAGACTCAATCATACGGAGCACACATATTTGTGTATTTTGGCTAGGAACTCGTCAATCGTGTTGCTCTTTATTATATATCTCACCACCTTAGGTACAAGTGGAAGTCAAGTAATACTTACTCATATAATAATAATAAGTTCCTAGTTTCTATCTCACCTGTATCTTCTGCTGTCTCTACTCTCTCCTAGATTTCTCACTTTTGGGAGCATATCTAAACTATTTGATTGTTAATTTCCGTATGTGAAAAGTTAAGTTAATGAAAACAAAGTCATAAAATTATTGTGTAGCTCAAATGAGATGAAGTGTGTAAAGCATCTGAATATTTTAAAAAATAGTACTCATTTTCTGATTCATTTACTCTCATTAGCAAAATAAGTCTTATATAATGTTAAATGCATCCCAGAAACTTGGAGGCCTTTAAATTCTTACAAATTGGGTGTAGACATAGGGTTTTGAGTGAGTGTGTGTGCATGTGTGTGTATGAAGGCTAGATAGTGTCCAATAGTGAGTCAAGCCTGAGAGAATTCAAGAACGTTCTAATTTACTCTTTGCATTCATCTAATTTTTTATCCTGAATTAATTAATTAAGTGGAGTCCTACCCTCAGATGATTTATTCGCAAATGTCTTGAATGTATCACTTTACTTTGGTGAAAAGGAAATTATAAATAGAATATAAATCAGTATGAATATGTTTTCTCAATATGGCAAAAAAAAATAAAAGTACTCCAAACACAATACCCATGCTCAAAGAAAAATCTTTGGCTCTAAACCAAAAGACTGATACACAAATGCTTAATTAAAAATGCATAAGGAATACATACATT
Source organism: Dugong dugon (assembly GCA_030035585.1). Taxonomy (NCBI): domain Eukaryota; kingdom Metazoa; phylum Chordata; class Mammalia; order Sirenia; family Dugongidae; genus Dugong; species Dugong dugon. Next base: position 32,180,120 of record CM057460.1, on the reverse strand, counting down.
CATCTTTTAATTTTATTTTTAATTTACCTAAAGTAAAATTTGCTTTTTTGTGTATAGTTATATAAATTTTAAAACACGAATAGATTCATATTTTCACCAGTGTTACATCACTCCAAAAACCTCTCTCATGGTATCTCTTTGCACTGATAACCTACTTCAGTTCTTAACTTCTAGGTAGCCACTGATTTATTACCCAACACTATAGTGTTTTCTTTTTAAGAATGTTATATAAAAATAAGCACGCAGTACATAACCTTTAGAGACAGGCTTCTTTCACTCAACATCATTCCACTGAGATGCATCATTCCATGCATTAATAGTTTGTCCCTTTATATTGCTAAGAAGCATTCCATTGTATGGTTGTACCACAGTGTGTATTCATTAGACCTGTGGGACATTTTTACTGTTTCTATTTTGGGGCTATTATAAATACAGCTGCTATAAACATTTTTATACAGGTTTGTGTGTGAATGTAATTTTTTATTTCTCTACAGTAAATACCTAAGAAGGGGATTTCTGGGTGATACAATAAATGTATGTGTAGCTTTATACAAAACTGTGAAACTATGTTCCAGAGTGACTGTGATATTTTGCATTCCCACCAGTGAAGTATTAGAGTCTCAACTGTTCTATATACTCAAAAGTACTTTATACTACACTTATTTTTCTAAGTCATTCTAATAGGTGTGTAATTATATTCCATCTTGGTCTTAATTTATCTTCTTCTAATAGCTAATGTTGTTTATTATATTTTCCTGTGATTATTTTCCATTTGTACATCAAATTTGTATTTGGTATTTGGTGTAGTGTCCATTTGTATTTGGTGTAGTGTCCAGTCAAGTCTTTTGCCTATTTTTATTTAATTGTTCATTTTTACTTTATTGTTCATTTTTACTGTTAAGTTTTGAGAGTCCCTCATGAGTCTAGATAAAAGTCCTTTGTCAGATATATGAGTGTAAATGTTTTCTCCCTGTATGTACCTTGTCTTTTCCTTCTCTCAGTAGTTTCTTTTCACAGAACATGTGCTTTTAATTTTGATGAAGTCCAATTAATTATGTGTTTTTTGTCTTATGGCTTATGTTTTTGATGCCATGTCTAAAATTGTATGCTAATCACGGAGCACAAAGATTTTCACCTATGTTTTCTACTAAAAGTTTTAGAATTTTACATTTATATCTATGACCATTTTGAATTATTTTTATAAAATGTGAATTTTAAGTAGAAACTTATTTATCTTGTATCATTTCCTTTCTTTAGAAATTATTCAGAGCTGGTCTGTTGCAAAAAAAATGTATATATATGTATATATATATATACCTCTTTTTGATATCGTTCATCTGAGAATATCCTTACTTCACCTTTATTCCAGAAGGGTATTTTACTAGACGTAGAATTTTAGGTTGAGAGTTTTTTGTTTTTTTTTTTCCTGGCAATTTAAAAATATTTTTTCACTTCGAGTTTTTCGATAAGTTGTTGTTGTGTGTCTTGGAGTTGATTCTGACTCATAGGGACCCTATAGAACAGAGTAGAACTGTCCCATAGGGTTCCCTAGGCTGTAATCTTTACTGAAGCAGATCACCAGGTCTTTTCTCCAGATAGTGGCTAGTGGGTCCCCACCTCTGACCTTTTGGTTAGCAACTGAGCCATTAACAATTGCATCACCAGGGCCTCTATTCTATAAGTAATACATTATTTTCCTTTTGTTGCTTTCAAGATATTGCCTTTGTCTTTAGTTTTCAACAGGTTAAATATGATATGTCTGGGTACAGATTTATCCTATTTAAGTTTGCTGAGCTATTTGAATCTGTAAATGTATATCTTTTGTCTAATTTAGAAAGCTGTTAGCCATTTTTTTTTCTTTTTTTTTAATTCTTTCCAGTACACACTATTTTTCCTTTCCTCCTGGGACTCCAGTGGCATTAGTTTTAAATTTATTATTATTATTTATTATTATCTGCATCATTATTTCCCCATGTCCCTGATACTCTGTTCATTATCATTTTTTTTTTCCATGTTGCTAAGATTTGGATATTTTCAACTTTTCATCATTAAGATCACTAACACTTTCCTCTGTCATTTCTATTCTGCAATTGGATCACTCTAATAAGATTTTCCCCATGAGGCTGTCACTTTTTCATACTGTGGTGGCTTGTGTGTTGCAGTGATGCCGCAAGCTATGCCACCAGTATTTCAAATACCAGCAGGGTAACCCATGGTGGAAAGGCTTAGCTTAAATTCCAGACTAAGGCAGACTAGGAGGAAGGAGCTGGTAGCCTACTTCTGAAAAAAAAAAAAAAAAAAATTAGCCAGTTAAAACCTTATGAATAGCAGCAGAACATTGACATAGTGCTAGAAGATGAGCCCTTCAGGTTGGAAGGCACTCAGAGTATGACGGGAAGAGCTGCCTCCTCAAATTAGAATACACCTTAATGAAGTGGATGGAATCAAATTTGAGGGATCTTCATTTACTGATGTGGTATGAGAAAATGAGAAGAAAAACTGCAAACATCCATTAATAAAAGGAACGTGGAATGTACCAAATATGAAACTTGGAAAATTGAAAATCATAAAAAATGAAGTGGATATTGATATTATAGGCATTAGTGAGCTGAAATGGACTGGTATTGGCCGTTTTGAATCAGACAATCATATGATCTACTATGGTGGGAATCACAAATTGAAGAGGAATGATGTTGTCCATCCTTAAAAAGAACATTTAAGATCTATCCTGAAGTATAATGCTGTCAGTGATAGAGTAATATCCATATACCTACAAGGATGACCAGTTAATAAGATTATTATTAAAATTTACACACCAACCACTAAGGCCAAAGATGAAGAAATTGAAGATTTTTACCAACTTCCACAGTCTGAAACTGATCAAACATGAAGTCAAGATGAATTAAGAATTACTGGTGACTGGAATGTGAATGTTGGAAATGAAGAGGGAACAGTGGTTGGAAAATATGGCCTTGACTATAGAAATGATGCCAAAGATCACATCACAGAATTTTGCAAGATCAATGAATTCTTAATTGCAAATACCTTTTTTCAACAACATAAACGGCAATTATACACGTGGACCTTGCTGGATGGAATATACAGAAATCAAAACAACTTCCTCTGTAGAAAGAGATGATGGAAAAGCTCAACATCAGCAGTCAGAACAAGGCCAGGGGTCAACTGTGGAACAGACCATCAATTACTCATATGCAAGTTCAAGTTGAAGCTGAAGAAAATTAGAACAAGTCCACTAGAGCCAAAGTACCACCCTGAGTATATTCCACCTGAATTTAGAGACCACCTCAAGAACAGATTTGGTGCACTAAACTCTAATGACCAAAGACCAGACAAGTTGTGAAATGACATCAAGGACATCATACATTAAGAAACCAAGAGGTCATTAAAAAGACAGGAAAGAAAGAAAAGACCAAAAGTGCTGTCAGAAGAGACTCTGAAGCTTGCTCTTCAAAACAGAATAGCTAACGCTAAAGGAAAAAATGATGAAGTAAGAGAGCTGAACAGAAGATTTCAAAGGGTGGCTCAAGAAGAAAAAGGAAAGTATTATAATGACATGTGCAAAGACGTGGAGTTGGGAAACCAAAAATGAACAACACACTAGGCATTTCTCAAGTTGAAAGAACTGAAGACAAAATTCAAGTTTCAAGCTGCAATACTGAAGGATTTTACAGTGAAATTATTAAATGATGCAGGAAGAATCAAAAGAAGATGGAAGGAATACATAGTCACTGTACCAAAAGAATTGGTCAATGTTCAACCATTTCAGTAGGTAGCATATGATCAAGAATTGATGGTACTGAAGGAAGAAGTTCAAGCTGCACTGAAGTCACTGGCAAAAAAAAAAACAAAAAAAACCAAAAAACAAGGCTCCAGGAATTGAGGAAACACCAACTGAGATATTTCAACAAACAGATGTAGCCCTGGAAGTGCTCACATATGTATGCCAAGAAATTTGGAGGACAGCTACCTGGCCAACCAACTGGAAGAGATCCATACTTGTGACCATCCCCAAAAAAGGTGATCCAACAGAAGGCATAAAGTATCAAACTATATCATTAATATCACACATCTGTAAAATTTTGCTGAAGATCATTCAAAAGTGGGTGCAGCAGTACATCGAAAGGTAACTGCCAGAATTCAAAGCTGGATTCAGAAGAGGACATGGAACAAGAGATATCCCTGCTGATGACAAATGCATTTTGGCTGAAAGTAGAGACTGCCAAAAAGATATTTAGCTGTATTTTATTATCTATGCAAAGGCATTCAACTGCGTGGATCACAACAAATTATGGATAACATTACAAAGAATGGGAATTCTAGAACACTTAATTGTGCTCATGAGGAACCTGTACATAGACCAAGAGGCAGTCCTGTTAAACAGAACAGGGAAAACCGAGAGCTTTAAAATTAGGAAAGGTGTGTGTCTGTGTTGTATCCTTTCACCATACTTATCCAAACTGTATCCTGAGGAAATAACCTGAGAAACTGGACTGTTTGAAGAAGAATGTGGCATTAGAATTGGAAGAAATTCATTAACTATCTGTGATATCAGATGACACCACCTTGCTTGCTGAAATGAAGAGGACTTGAAGCACTTATTGATGAAGATCAAAGATTACAGCCTTCAGTATGGATTACTCCTGAGCATAAAGAAAACAAAAATCCTCACAACTGAACCAATAAGCAACATCATTATAGACAGATAAAAAAGTTTTAAGTTGTTAAGGATTTCATCTTACTTGGATCCACAATCAACACCCATGGAAGCAGCAGTCAAGAAGTCAAACAACATATTGTGTTGGGCAAATCTGCTGTAAAGAACTCTTTGAAGTGTTAAAAAACAAAGATGTCACTTTAAGGGCTATGGTGCAACTGACTCAAGCCATGATGTTTTCAATTGCCTCATATACATACAGAAGTTGGGCAGTGAATAACGAAGACAAAAGAATGGATGCCTTTGAATTACAGTGTTAGTGAAGAATATTGAATACACCACGGAGTTCCAGAAGAATGAACTAATCTGTTTTGTAAGAAGTACAGCCAGAATGCTCCTTAGAAGCAAGAACGTCTAGACTTCATCTCAGGTACTTTGAACATATTATCAGGAGAGATCAGCCCCTGGAGAAGGACATCATGCTTTGTAGAGGGTCAGCGAAAAAGAGCAAGATCGTCAATGAGATTGACCCAGTGGCTGCAATGATGGACTCAAGCATAACAACAATTGTGAGGATGGGCCGAGACAAGGCAGTATTTCCTTCTGTTGCTATTAGTTGGAACTGACTTGATGGCACCTAACCCCAGTAATAACAATAAGGTTTTGATTCCGGTTACTGAATTTTCAGATTTCAATTTTCCTTTTGGTCCTTCTTATGCCTTCTGTTTCTTTGTTGACACTGTGAATTCTTCCATTAATTTCAAGATGTTGTTGTTAGGTGCCTTTGAATCAGTTCTGAGTCATAGTGACCCTATGCACAACAGAACAAAACAGTGCCCAGTCCAGTGCTATTATGACACTCGTTGCTATGCTAGAGCCCACCATTGCAGCCACTGTATCCATCTAGTTGTGGTTCTTCCTCCTTTCACTGTTCCTCTACTTTACCAATTCTTTTTGGTAATGTAACTCTGTGTATTCCTTCCAGTTTTTTTTTTTTTTTTTTTTGGATGCTTCCCGCATCGTTCAGTATTTTGCCCACAAAATCCTTCACTATTGCAACTTGTGGCTTAAATTTTTTCTTCAGGTCTTTAAGCTTGAGAAATGCCAAGCACGTTACATCTTCCCTTTTGGTTTTCTAACTCCAAGTCTTTGCACATGTCATCATAATATGTTATTTTTCTTCTTGAACCACCCTTTGAAATCTTCTGTTCAGTTCTTTTATGTCATCATTTCTTTCTTTTGCTTTAGCTACTTGACGTTCTAGAGCAAGTTTCAGAGTCTCTTCTGACATCCCTTTTTGGTATTTCCTGTCTTTCCTGTCTTTTTAATGACCTTTTGCTTTCTTAATGTGTGATGTTCTTGCAGTCATTCCACAACTGGTCTGGTCTTCCGTCATTAGTGTCAATGTGTCAAATCTATTCTTGAAATGGTCTCTAAATTCCGTGGGGTATATCAAAGTTGTACTTTGCCTCTCATGGGATTCTTTTAATTTTCTTCAGCTTCAACTTGAACTTGCGTATGAGCAATTGATGGTCTGTTCATTTGTCAGCCCCTGGCTCTGTTCCAACTGATGATATTGAACTTTTCCATCATCATCATCTCTTTCCACAGATGTAGTTGATTTGATTCCTGTTTATTCCATCAGGTGAGGTCCATGTGTATAGTTGCTGTTTATGTTGTTGAAAAAAGGTATTTGAAGTGAGTAAGTCTCGGTCTTGCAAAATTTTACCATGCAATCTCCAGCATCGTTTCTATTACCAAGACCGTATTTCCAAACACCGATCCTTCTTTTTTTCCAACTTTCGCATTCCAATCACCACTAATTATCAATGCATTCTGATTGTATGTTCAACCAATTTCAGACTGCAGAAGTTGGTAAAAATCTTCAATTTCTTCACCTTTGGCCTTAGTGATTGGTGGGTAAATTTAAATAATAATTGTATTAACTGGTCTTCCTTGTAGGTGTATGGATAATGTCCTATCACTAACAGCGTTGTACTTCAGGGTAGATCTTGAAATGTGCTTTTTGATGATGAATGCAACACAATTCCTCTTCAACTTGTCATTCCTGACATAGTAGACCATATGATTGATTGTCTGATTGAATATGGCCAATATTAGTCCATTTGAGCTCATTAATGCCTATTATATTGACATTTATGTATTCCATTTCATTTTAGATGATTTCTAATTTTCTTAGATTTATACTTTGTACATTTCCAAGTTCTTATTACTAATGGATGTTTGCAGCTGTTTCTTCTCATTTTTAGTCATGCTTGGTAAAACAGAGGGTCAGGGGAACAGAGGAAGAGCCTCAATGAGATGTACTGACACAGTGCTGCAACAATGGGCTCAAGCATACCAACGATTTTGAGGATGGCACAGGACCAGGCAGTGTTTCTTTCTGTTGTACATAGGGTCACTTTGAGTCAGAACTGACTTGACGGCACCTAACAACAACATCAACAACAACTACTTTACTAAATACGATGTCCTTCTCCAGGGAGTTGTCCCTCCTGATAACATGTGCAAAATATGTGAGACAAGGTCTCACCATCGTAGCTTCTGAGGTTCATTCTGGTTGTACTTCGTCGGAGACAGATTTGTTCATTCTTCTGGCAGTTCAAGGTATATTCAATACTCTTTACTAACACCATAAATCAAAGACATCAATTCTTCTTTGGTCTTCCTTATTCATTGTCCAGCTTTTGAATGCATATAAAGCAATTGAAATTATCATGGCTTCAGTCAGTCACACCTTTTTCCTTAAAGTGATGTTTTTGTTCTTTAAAACTCTAAAGAGGTCTTTAGCAAATTTGTCCCTTACTTATTGAAGCATTTTTATAATAGCTGCTTTAAAGTTGTTGTAAGACTGTTTCAACATCTGTGTTGTCTTCGTGGTGGTGACTGTTGATTCTCTTTTCCCACGTGAAATGAGAATTTTCTTCTTGTTTGTAGGCTTAGTGATTTTGTATTGTATCATGAACATTCTTAATATTAAGAAACTAATCTCTGTGACTTGTTTCCTATAGAGAAAGCTGACATTTTTGTTATAGTAAGCAGTTGACCAGATTAAGTTCATACTGGAAGTCTGACCCTCTTTCTCTGGGTTTTAATTTAGTTTATTTTTCAAAACAGTGGTGGTATTTATAGGTCTTGCATGAGTGCCATCCTATGGCAAGTATGGGCCTTTTGTGGTGTTCTATCCTGTAGTTCCAACACTTGTTTGTCACTTTGTTGTACTGTGGTGGCTTGCATGTTGCTGTGACGCTGGAAGCTACATCACCAGTATTTCAAATACCAGTCAGGGCACCCTTGGTGGACAGGTTTCAGAGGAGCTTCCAGACTAAGACAGACTAAGAAGAAGGACCTGGCCATCTATTTCAGAAAAAAAAAAAAAAAACCTGTAGTGAAAATGTTATGGATAGTAGTGGAACATTGTATGATATAGTGCTGGAAGATGCACCCCTCAGGTTGGAAGGCACTGAAAATACGATTGGGAAAGAGCTGCCTCCTCAAAGTAGAATCTACCTTAATGCCTTGGTAAGAGTGACACTGTGTCTGCAACGATGTACTCAAACATAGTAACAATTGTGAGGATGGAGTAGTACCTGACATCCATTTGTTCTGTTATACATAAGGTCTCTATAAGTCAGAATTAACTCAACAGCACAGAACAACAGTATCCTGCAGTTCAGATCTAAAGATCCATGTGTGTTGTTTAGGATCATATCCACACATAAGCAACTCAGAGGTGAGTGCAGTGATTGATAAAGAAGTTTATACCTTCACTTTCCCAAGCTCCTCCCTCTGGACAATTTCCCAGGCATGTAATAATTCTTTGGGGCTCCCCTTTTCAACTCTTTGGCCAGAAAACTTTGACTTTAGTTATCCCACTGTCATGCATTGAATTGTGTCCCCCAAAAATATTTGTCAAGTTGGCTAGATCATGATTCCCAGTATTGTATGATTGTCTAACATTTTGTCATCTGATGTGATTTCCCTATGTGTTGTAAATCCTATCACTGTGATGTAATGAGATGGATTACTAGCAGTTATACTGATGAGATCTGCAAGATTAGCTAGTGTCTTAAGCCAATCTCTTTTGAGATAAAAGAGAGAAGTGAGCAGAGACACAGGAGGACCTCATACCACCAAGAAAGTAGCACCAGGAGCAGAGCACGTCCTTTAGACCTGAGATTCCTGCACTGAGATGTTCCCAGATCAAAGAAAGACTGATGACAAGGACCTTCCTCCAGAGCTGACAGAGAAAGAAAGCCTTCCCAAGGAGTTGGCACCTTGAATTCGGACTTCTAGCCTGCTGAACCGTGAGAGAATAAACTTCTCTTTGTTAAAGCCATCCACTTGCGGTATTTCTGTTATACCAGAACTAGATAACTAAGACACTTATGGTTGTCTTGTGTAATTCACATGATTGTGCCTATGTCTGAGGTAGAGCAACAGGAGTTGTTTCCCCTCCTCATCCATTGAGCCAGACCTATGGGTCTTCTATATTATTTTCCTATGAATGTTGTAACAAAATATTCTGGATATTAAACCCTCATCTGATATATGGTGTATAAGTATTTTCTCCTATTTTTTAGGCTATCCTTTCACTTTCTTGGTAATTTTCTTTGATGCATAAAAGTTTCTAATTCTGATGAAGTTCACTTTATTGTTTCTCTTATTGCTTGGATTTTGGTGTCATATATAAGAAAGCATTGCCTAAAAGAAGATCCTGAAGATTTCTCCCTGTGTTTTCTTCTAAAAGCTTTATGATTTTATTATCCCCTATGTTTAGGTCATGAAGACATTTTGAGTCAATTTTTGTGTATGGTGTAAGATATGGGTCTGATGCTTTCTTTTGCATGTGGAAATCCAGTTGTCCTAGAACAATTTACTGAAAAGACTATTCTTTCCCCATTGAGTGGATTTGGCATCCTTATCAAAAATCAATTGACCATAGATTTCTGGGTGTATTTTTGGATTTTTAAACCCTCTTCCATTAGTCTGTATGTCTATCCTGATACCAGTACCACAGTGTTTTTATTAGTGTAGTTTGTAGTACATCTTGAAATTAGGAAATGTGAATTCTCCCACTTTGTTCTTCTTCCCCCCGCCACCCCCAAGATTGTTTTGGCAATTTGAGCCCTTTGCAGTTCTATATGAATTTCAGTATGGGTGCTTCCATTTCTGCAAAAATAGGCTGTTAGAGTTTTTATAAAAATTTTGTTGTATCTGCAGATTGATTTGGGTAAAATTGACCTGCTAATGATATTAAATTTTTCAATCTATGGACACAGGATGTCTTTCTATTTACTTAGATTTTTTTGAAATTATTTTAGCAGAAGGCTCTGGTACTGCATTGGCTTAGTGATTTTTCCAAATCATTTTAGCAGAAACGTACAGAAGAAAGACCATCAGTAAAACAAACCTCTTTTTGTCTTTCTAGAATGTAGATTAAGAATTGGGGCAATTCTTAATCAGGCTTTCACTGAGCTGTGAGAGCCACCTGGGATCACATTATGTGTTCATATCAGCAACTACCAACCAGAGTGGCTCACCTGATTTATGAAAAACAAAAAAGTTTACTTTCTTGTTTTGTATTCAGGATTGCAAAGTGATAAGAGAAAGAGAAATACAGAGAGAGAGACACAAACTACATTAGTGGGGAGGCCTCACAATTAACCATTAATTTTTTAATTCACATTCACTGAACTTTTGCATTCATGATCAAAATAGTCTTCCCTTAATCAATCCTAAGGGACTTGGATTCTCAAAGCCCAAGTATGCTGAGACTTACCTCCTCCTAGGACATTTTTGTGACATAAAATTTTACTACTGTTTTAAAAGGTGTCATCAAAAAAGACTGATTATGGAATTAGTCAAAAGCATGTGAACAGAGTTAGGGGTTATATTGAATGTTGGTGGGAAGTCATTATGTGGAAGGTAGAAGAACTTACTTCATCACACAGTTTTAGAATGCAACACTATGGAAAATATTAAGAATGGGAATGTGAAATTGAGGAACATTTGTGAGAGTTTCAAATCTTCATGTTGTTCTCCATTGGGCTCTTGAAAAACAAGAACAACTCTAACTTTCAGTTTAAATTTTTTGAACTTCCTTGTATATGTATTTCCTTTTCCTTGTACCACCCCTTTAGTGAAATATGATATATACATACAGCCTTATTATGAGTATTATCCTATAATAAGAATTATAGATAATAAACAAAGCTTTAAAGATTAGCATAAATTTGATCACATTTATTGGTTTACCTGTTTTTTTTTTGGATTAAGGAAGATTCTCCTCTGGGGGTAATATCCATTTGTTACGTGTGACAATCATTACTTTGTGTATCCATATAGCTGGGAACATTGAAGAAAAGCAACTAAAGCACAAATACATACTGTAGATGGGCAATCCTTGCTGGGTCTATGCATGCTCACACATTTGGAAAAGAGAGCTACCAGATGCTTGTTTTAAAATGGTATCTTTCATCTTTTTCACATAGGCCTGGGTTTTTGTTTGTTGTTATTATTAATCTTTTCTACTTCTTTTTTGTTTTATAACCACTTAATCATTTGTATGTATTTTTCTCTCAAATTGCTGTATGTAGAACTTAACACATTTTTCTAATTAAATGCAATTCAATGGGAGACTGCATCTTGGCTACCATTTGTTTATATCAGGGTCATACTTGTTAGTATAAGATCTGTGCTAGTTTTTTGTTTTTTTTGTTTTTTTCCTCCCTTACATATAATTTGCTTTGCTCTATGAACATTAGATCATTTGGTGCTATTATTTTTATGTGGTGAATCAGTGAACAACTGATCATTGTCATTTTTTTCTAGAAAAGAGTGGCACATGGATGTTTATTCTCCTATTTATTATCATGTTTTACCTATAGAATTTAGCCTGGTAATTGGAAAAATGTTCAGCCACCCCGAACTCATTTCACATGTGCCTTCTCTCATCACTGATAAGGGATTCTACCTTCTCTTTTCCTCTAACGTGTGAAATTAGGTCTTCTTACTGTAACATGGCTTGTTAAAAGGGAGATAAGTGCTAGCTCTTGTGGTATGATGAGCTATAAGTATCCTGTGAAGCAATTATTTATGTGGTCAGACACCATGGGTTAAATCAGGTACAAAGGTGTGGGAGAAATGTGCTATGACAATCTGAACTAAAAGTTTTTTTCCAAAATATGTTAATTACTTGATTTTATAAGTCCCTGAGGGATATGACTAAGGCAGGGGCTACATCAAAATTCAATTTTACAGAGAATATTTAATGAAAATGAAAGGTCACAATATAAAAGTGCCTGGGGCAACTCATGGTTTTAAAACTGTCTGATTCTTAGAATTCATGCTTAAATTACCTAAACCTCCATATAAATTAGTTTAAAAAAATAACTCAATTAAGGAAGAAATTTAATTTAAAACAAATGTATAACATCCAATTTCAAAGTGAGTTTTATGGCATCGGACTAGATGATGTGTTTTTATAATCTACGTATCTCTTTTCCCTATAAAAGTCTACTTCAACCCTCTGGAAATCAGTGCTTTTAGCCTACTGAAAACTAAGCATCTTCAAGGGCCTTTCAACAACTTGTACTATATTGTTAAAGTATAAAGTGAGATTCATTTCTATTGAAAATCAGTTTTTGTACAATGACCCTGGTTCATGTGTATGCAAAAAAAATTATATTGCATGTTATATCTGTGAAGAGTGGGTACATGTTGATAAGGAAAAAATATTCGTTGAAATTTATAGGAATAAATGAAGAGTGAATAATTTTTTTTTATAAGGACAGAAATCTTAGGGCCATGCTCTTATATAATATCACCACCAGTCCAAAGAAAAAAGAAACTGTGGGTAAAATTAAATACTATTTTTTGAAGCATAGTATAGATCATTTTTTAAAATGTATGAAATATAAGTATATTTATATCACTTCATAGGCACAATCCTATAATAAAATAACATGAGATATCATAAAGTCTATCAATTTGAAGATGAATATTTATTTGTAATTACTAGAGTATAAATTTCATGAGGGCAGGGATTTTTTTTTCTTTCATTCACTGCTATAAACATTATGTTCACAATAATAGCTTATATATCCTAAGCATTGAATACATATTTGTTTGAACAATCATTACTTCTTTATACCTCAATTTAATTGTTATTTTTCTACTCTGCAATACATTGGTTTCTATCACTGGTGTTCATTTAAAGTATAACTGGTAATGACATATTTAATTTTTTGTAAAAGTAACACTCACAATAAATGCCAAAAGTCTTTGTATTTCTTTAAAAAAATAAATCTTGGATAATAAGATAACAAACAAACAACAACAAAACCCTTAAAATTCCTCTCTCTCACACAGTGTTGAGACCATGTGCTTCATGAATGAAAAACATCAAATGCTGTAAAATGCTGAAAAAAAGAGATAATTAAAAAAAAATTCAAGAAACCTACATTGGGAACCTACTGAGGTTTGAAAAAATAACAATAGACCCTTTACTCAAGAAGTTTAGCGCCTAGTGTATGATACAACATATAAACACATATGCATAAGTAGTAGGAAAGGAGCAATATTACAGGCATGCACAGGAACAGGAAAGGACTATCTACCCACAAAAATGGGCTGTTTAAAGAGGCATCATATTGTTTTCCATAGTGGTTGAACCATTTTACACCCCCACCAGCAGTGCGTAAGAGTTCCAATCTCCCCACAACCTCTCCATCATTTGTTATTTTCTGTTTTTTTAATTAGTGCCAGTAACATTGGGGTGAGATGGTATCTCACTGTAGTTTTGATTTGCATTTTTCTAGTGGCTAATGATCATGAGTGTTTCCTCATGTGTCTGTTAGCCACCTGGATGTCTTCTTTGGTGAAGTGTCTGGTTCATAACCTTTGCCCATTTTTTTAAATTGGATTATTTGTCTTTTTATTGTTGAGGTGTTGAAGTATTCTATAAATTTTAGAGATTAGACCATTGTTGGTTATGTCACAGCTAAATTTTTTTTCCCAGTTTGTAGGTTTTCTTTTTACTCTTTTGGCGAAGTCCTTTGATAAGCATAAATGTTTAATTTTTAGAAGCTCCCATTTATCTAGTTTATATTCCTGTATTTGTGCTTTGTTGGTTATGGTTTGTATTAATACCGTGTATCTGGGCTTCTAACACTGTCCCCATTTTTCTGATCAAACTGTTAGCTATAGGGAACACTGAAACTTCATTCTGTTGTCTAGATTTAGCTATTTCTTCAGTGTTATTATTTTTTCTTTTGTGTAGGTCATTTATATAGCATTTTCTTCTTGAGGTTTGAGAATATATTTCAAGAATATCAAGAATCAAGAATATATTTTAGACAAAAAACAAAAAGAAAAGTAATTGACTCAATACAGGTTAATTTTCAGAAAAATTCCCAAGATAAATGCACTCCATTAAGTCTAAAAGCACATAATATGAAATATACATTATCACACTTTTATGTAGGACACATGCAAGAATCTCACATTTGTATAGTCATTTGATAACATACTATTTAGTGTCAAATTAGATACTAACTGTCATGGATTGAATTATGTCCCCCCAAAAATGTGTGTATCTATTTGACTGGGCCATGATTCCCAGTGTTGTGTGGTTGTCCTCCATTTTGTAACAGTAATTTTACGTTAAAGAGGATTAGGGCAGGATTGTAACACTCTTACTAAGGTCACATTCCTGATCCAATGTGAAGGAAGTTTCCTTGGGGCATGGCCTGTACCAACTTTTATTTTATAAGAGATAAAAGGAAAGGGAAGCAAGCAGAGAGTGAGGGACCTCATACCACCAAGAAAGCAGCGCCGGGAGCAGAGTGCATCCTTTGGACCTGAGGTTCCTGCACTGAGATGCTCATAGACCAAGGGAAGATTGATGAGAAGGCCAACAGAGAGAGAAAGCTGATGACCTGAATTTGGATTTCTAGCCTACTAGACTATGAGAAAATAAACTCTCTTTGTTAAAGCCATCCACTTGAGGTACTTCCATTATAGCAGCACTTGATAACTAAGACACTAGCCATCTACAGTTAGCCTACTTTCAGTCTTCTGAGAAAAGCAACTGGATTGTCTTATTAGCCACAGATAAGTTAATCACTGAGCTATATTGATTGATTTCAGACATGAATGTGGATAAACTAGATGCCTCCTTATTAATGAAAAGCATAGTCTTTCCTTTTCAGTTACTGGACTACAAATTACTTTATCAAGAATCTGTGGGGATATATGCCATTTAAACATGGCTGCACTATTGACAACTGCAGCTCCCACAGGCCTCTATGCTGCACAACATGTTGAGACTTGTCCCCAACATGTTGAGACTTGTCACGACTTGTTTTCCCAAACCTATTGTCCCGTTACTGATTGGCTTGTTTACCTGAATTCCTTCTCCCTTGCCCGAAACTTATTGTTACTCACCCAAAGCCCATTGTTCTGTTATTTGCTTCACTGCTTGCTTATTGACTATAAATAAACTCCTGGGACTGAAGCCAAGGGTCAACTCCTCAGAGTGACCCTCCTGGCCCCACTTCTCTGTAAGAGTTCTGTCTGGTTACTGTCTCCGCTGTCCTGACATTCACCGCCGCTGCAACAAGAATCTATTTGTTGCTCCTCATAGAATGTAAAATTTGAGAAGTCAGTTTATTTATCAAGATTTGTTTGGTGTAGGGGATATTTACTTTTATTACTTACATTCCCAAGAATTTTTCTCTCCCTTCCCCTTTTCTAAATTATTATCTAGATAACCCTAGAAGAAATTCCCCATATTATATTGTCTCAGCAGAATGACAATGCCTGATATTTGCCTTTGAATAGTACTCCCATGAAAAATGTGAGGGGCCAAATTCTTCCACTCTTTCTTTTGTGGTAGATGCTGAACCTAGGATGGACTAAAGAAACCCTGATCTTCAAACTGTAAGTGATTAAAGACTGAACAAATAGTGGAGTTTCAAACCCATGGGTATATAAGCATTGGCATAAGAAGTGTATTTTTCTTACCAAGTGATGTTTGTCTAGTTCCTTAGATTGCAGACCCTTTGGAAATCACACCAGTTTTCTGTCTCATCAGTCTTCCACAAATTTTGTGAGGCCACTATTAATGAATTCATTTAATTTTGTATTGTTGTTGATTAAAATACTTAAAAATACAATACTTAGTGATACACTGCTTTTGCTGTTGTTAGGGGCCAAAAAGTTGGTTCCCACTCATAGTGACTTTATGTACAACAGAACAAAATGTTGCCCTGTCCTGCACCATCCTCACAATCATTGCTATATTTTAGCCCATTGTTGCAGTCACTGTGTCAGTGCATCTCATTGAGCAGCTTCCTCTTTTTTTTTTTTTTTTTGGTTTATTCTTTTTTTTTTTTTTCTTATTAAATATTTTATTGTACTTCAGGTGAAGGCTTACAGAACAAACAGTTTCTCATGTAACAGTAGTACACATGCTGTTTTATGACTTTGGTTAACAACCCCACAACATTTTAACCCTCTGAATTCTCAGCTTTTTTTTTTTTTTTTTTGGTGAAAATACACATAGCCAAAGATACACCATTTCAAAACTTGTTACTTACACATTTAAGTGACATTGACTATGCTCTTCAAATTGTGCTGCCATTCTCGCCCAGGATGAAGGCTTACAGGACAAAATAGCCTCCCATTTAACAGTTACTACAAATGTTGCCCTATAACAGTGGTTAACAATCTCAAAACACATCAACAGTATCCATACTCAACTTGTGTTCCTTATCATCAGCTTCCTACTCCCCCTCTGCCTTCTGGCCCTTGTCACTGGACTCCTGTACCTCGTTAGTCTCATTTAGTTTTACTGGGCTGTCCACTCCCAGGTTGAACAGTGAACCTCGAAGGTAACTTCACCTCTGAGCTGAAAGGGTGTCTGGGGGCCACACTCTTGAGGTTTCTCCAGTATCCTTTAGGCCAGTAAATCTGGTCTTTTTTTTGGTGGTGGGGGGGGGGAGTTAGAATTATGCTCTACATCCTTCTCCAGCTCTGTCCAGAACCCTCTGTTGTGATCCTGGTCAGAGCAGTCAGCGGTGGTAGCCAGGCACCATCTAGCTGTACTGGACTCAGTCCCGTGGAGGTCTTGGTAGCTGTGGTCAATTAGTCCTTTGGACTAATCTTTTCATTGTATCCTGTTCTCTTCATTCTCCCTTGCTCCCAAAGGGATGAGACCAGTGTAGTGCAGCTTCCTCTTTTTTGCTGACTCTCCAGTTTACCAAGTATGACGCCTTACTCCAGGGATTGGTTTCTCCTGATAGCGTGTCCAAAGTAAGTGAGATGAAATCTCACCATCTTTGCTTCTAAGTAGTATTCTGGCTGTACTTCCTCCAAGACAGATTTGTTAGTTCTTCTGGTAGTGCATTGTATATTCGATGTTCTTTCACCACACCACAATTCAAATGTGTTACTTTGTGTCAGTCTTTCTTTTCACAGTCCAGGTTTCGTATGCATATGAAGCAACTGAAAATACAATACTTGGGTCAGGAACACCTTAGTCCTAAAAGTGGTATCTTTGCTTTTTAACATTTTAAAGAAGATTTTTGCAGCAGATTTGCCCAATGCAACACATCCTTTGATTTCTAGACTGCTTTTTCTATGAGCATTGATTGTTGATCCAAGTAAAATGAAGCCCGTGACAACTTCAATATTTTATATATTTATCATCATGTTGTTTATTCGTCCATTTGTGATGAGTTTTTTTGTTTATGCTGAGGTGTAATCCATATGAAAGCCTGTAGTCTTTGAGCTTCATCAGTAAGTCCTTCAAGTCCTCTTTGCTTTCAGTAAGCAAGACTGTATCATCTGCATATAGCAGGGTGTTAATGAGTCTACCTCCAATCCTGATGCTGCATTCTTATTCATATAGTCCAGCATCTCAGATTATTTTCTCAGCAAACAGATTAATAAATATGGTGAAAGGATTCAACCTTGACACACACCTTTTCTGATTTTAAACGATGCATTATCCCTTTCTTGTGTTCAAACAACTGCTTCTTGGGTTATCTACAGGTTCCACAGGAGCACAATAAAGTGTTCTGAAATTTCCATTCTTCTTAATGTTATCTATAATTTGTTATTATCCACACAGTCGAATGCCTTTGTTGTGAATAAAAAACAGGTAAATATCTTTCTGATATTCTCTGCAATGATATCCCTCATTATAGTATAATGAAATGGGCAAACATCTGGAGTTAGAAAACCAAAAGGGAGGAACATGTTCCACTTTTCTCAAGGTGAAAGAAACAAAGAAAAAAAATCAAGCTTTGAGTTCCAGTATTGAAGGATGCTACAGGCAAAAAATTGAACAACACAGGAAGCATGAAAAGAAGATGGAAGGAATACACAGAATCACCGTACTAAAAATAATTGGTTGACATGCAACTATTTCAGGATGTAGCATATTATCAAGAACCAATGGTGCTGAAGGAAGGAGTCCAAGCTTCACTGAAGGCATTGGCAAAAAACAAGGCTCTGGGAATTGATAGAATACCAATTTAAAAGCTTTTAAAAATGGATGCAACACTGGTATTGCTTAGTCGTCTCTGCCAAGAAATTTGAAATACAGTTAAATGGCCTACCTACTGATCCATAAAATGTACCCATTCCAAAGAAGGGTGATCCAACAGAATGTGGAAATTATTTAACATTATCATTAATATCAAAGTGATACATTAGGTAAGAATAAAATGAGAATATGAAAAACAGGAAAGAAGAAAATATAGTTTCCAGATTCAACACTTTTCTCAGCTAGACAATAGCAGATGCATTCTGAAATATTTGGTTTCTTCGAGCACTACTTCCATGTTTAACATACTTTTTTTTTGGTATTTTTGTTTTGTTTTGTTTCTTAGATATGCTGTAGCTAGAATCAAGTTCCTATTTCATTGTTATAGTAACCATACAATGATGTTCATGATGCTTTTTGCATGGATATGGGAGGCAAGTTATCTCTTCCCATTATGTGCTTATTTAATTCAATATACTTGAAGAGATAAACATATTATCCACTGATGTTCCTATAGTGATTAACACAAATAACCTTACTAGATATTTTTAAATTATGCATATCAACTCTTTACATTCACACACACACTTTACTCTAGCTATATATACACCTACTCCATACTTATCTACTATCCCCTTATCCAACATTTTGCATTTATGACAATAGTAAAAAATCTACTATCCAAATATTTTGTGCATTAACCTGGGTTTCTTCCCTTCGTCCAGCTCCTGCCAGCAGAACCACCCTGTTTGTCAAGCTCCCAGTTGAAGCAGCCAGCTCTCCAGAAAGTCTCTTGCTGGTCCCATTCCCACTGAACGAGCCCACGTTGCAGCTCTTTGTGTGAATGAGACAACAGAGGTGGATTTTGAGGGAGCTCTTCCAAGAGAGGCCCACTAGTGGTGGAGGGGCCCAAGAGGAGGGAAGGGTGGGGAGGTTGCTGCTGCTGCTCCGCTCTACTCAAGCTCCTGGGATCATATCCTGCAGCTGGAGGGGTACTGGGGGTAATTCAGGGCCTGGGGGCTGCAGCAGAAACCAGCCACCCCCTCCACCTCCACACCCCAGGCTGTTGTGCTCGTGTTCCAAGAAGCTGTTAGTCTTCAGGTTCTGGACCTCGGATTCCAAGCCCTCCAAGACCAGCAGAGTGTCTCTTGTTTCCGTCGGATCCTTTCCAGCCTGCAAGGTGGCAGCAGGCAGCTGAGGCTACAGAGAGGCCAGCTGTGGGCTCATGGGCACAGGCAGCACCCCCCCACTGTCTTGACTCCAGGATCCTGCTGGTTGTCCAAGCCCTAGAGCCATCAGCTGTGCCACTAGTCCAGCTGCTGGGCCCCAGGTCCTCTCAAGCCCCAGCCCCAATGGTAGGGCCTTGAGGTCCAGACACAGCAGTGCCGAGCACACATTTCCAAGGGTCCAAGCTCTGGGGCCACCTACTGTATACTTCTCTTCCTTGAATAATGCAGATTTGCATAACTACCTGGTCTTTGGAACTTAACCGTGTCAGTAAGCGAAGTGCGGGTGGTAACTCCTCACTTATCGGTTATCTCATTATCCACTATTTTGCATTTTCAAACATAGTAAAAAAATCTACTATCTCACTGTTTTGTGCATTACTGAAATAACTCTTATAGTAAAGAAAGTCAAGCTGCGACATGAGAGTAATGTTGGCTGTGATGGTTAAGGTTATGTATGATGGCTAAGGTTATTTGTCTGGGTTATGATTCTCAATGTTTTGGCAGTTATGTAGTGATGTAATTTGCCAGTTATGTAATGATGTAGACATCCTCCATTTTGTGCCCCGATGTGGCCATCCTCCGCTCTTGCATAATGCCTATTTTCACATAATGACTTCATTTTTGGAACCTAACCACATTGATAAGTGAGGAGTGGGAGTATATTGCTTTTTTGTTCTTCCTCAATTCCTTCAGTCATTATACTAGATTGAGACTGTGGAGTTTTCTTGCTAAGATAACTGCCATGCCAGCCAATTGGGAGGTTGCATCTTAAAATAACTGCTATAGATGCCAATCGATACTCATGATTCCAAGCTTTCCAGCTGGTTTTTCTGATTCTAGTCTTCTCTGCACATAATTTGAAAATTATTTCAAGATCAATCTTATCTATATGGTTTTCAACATGTAATGCCATTGATTAATCTCCTAAAATGTTTTTTTCTCCTTTTCGATCAAGGTTAATACTATTAATTTCACATTCATAAAACTTCTAGACCTCTCATCTCACCTACCAAGCCTTATACCTCAGCCACAGTTACTTAACGATATCCCTCCAGAACTCTGTTATTCCTTAAAAAATAAACAAAAAAACACACTTTAAAAATGGAGATCATTGTAGTCAAATTATATTTCTAATTAAATATGGTATTACTTGGATCACATATATAGTCTCCACTTCTTTTTATTCCAAATATCACCTTGTGTATCATCTGACTCAAACAACTTTTGCCGAACTGAATTAACAGAGATAGCAATAAAATGGAAAAATATTCTCTCAGAGAAAATCAGTAAATTATGCTAGAAAATTTAAAAAGACTCATTTAACTAATTGCTACTTTATGACTTCAAGTGTTTTACTTATTTGATAAATATATTTATCGTCATGGAAATATATTATATTTCCTAGAAATTACACCAAAATATTTCAATGCAATGATACCTATACACAAATACAGAGCAATAAAATTGTAAATACACTTGCACAGCCTACTTATTTTTTTTTAAAGGAGATGAAAAGGGCCCTATTTTAAATTTTACTGTTTTCTTTCTTTGAAACATGCAATTATTTTAAGAGAAAATATATTTTCAAAATATTCCAAATGTATGATATTTTTTGAGCTCGCAAATGAAGGCACATAACTTGCAATTGCTTCAATGGAAAAATGAAACGTGGTATTTTTTTGGAGTCCTGGTGGCTCAGTAATTAAGTGCTCAGCTGCTAACTAAAAGGTTAACGATTTGAACCCACAAGTCTCTCTCCACAGGAGAAAGATGTGGCAGACTTCTCCCATAAAGATTACAGCCTTGGAAACTCTATGGAGCAGTTCTATCCTGTGCTGCGGGATTGCTAAGAGTCAGAATCTTTTTGTGTGAGTGGGTGTGATCATTTCACCGAGTATGACTTATCCCAAAGACATACAAAGATGTTACTTACTTTCATGCTGTCACAGTTACAGGATGTTTGCAGACTATATACTTATAAATATATCCACAGTATAAACTTAAATTTTTCTTATTTCTCAGGAGTTTCCTACTTATCTTACATATAATTACATAATTATACATGCTTATATTTTTTTTACGTAATTTAAAGTACACTGGCTAAGAGCACCTGCTCATGAGTCGAAGAATCTGAATTCAAACCTTGAGCTTATCACTTTTGTGAGGTGTACAATTTTAGGAAATTTATTTAACTTCTGGGTGTATCTATTGACTTATCTACTAAATCAAGTTTCCGAAGTTTCACAGTTTAGTATGTCCTTGGAGTCCTTTTGTTTTTTCCAATGGTACACATAGATCAAAAGAAATACCTATCAGTTATATTTATTAAGTAATGAGTTTATCAAAATAAAAAGTATTTATATCGTGACACCTTAATCACCCTTGGAAAAAATAATGCAAAAAATTTGAATGAAATTACTGTTATTTAATTCTTAAATAGGTTTAGTATTAGTTGAAATAGGTAACTATAACAAGTGTTTCCTTTTACTCAGTATAGCACCTCATGACAAATGCCAGCGGCAATTGAATACTGCTTAAGGGTTCAATCTTGGACTCCCATTGCTTTTTATTATAATAACCAACAAAAGCCCAGCTTCCCAAAGATATAATGTTATTGAAAGAAATGTATTGTAATCTAATCTTGAAAGAGTGAACTTTCTGCAGCTGTAGTTTACATGAAGCTGACACATGTCAAATACCACTGTGTTTCCTCAAAAAATTAAAAAAAAAAATATGGCTTATGTGTTTGCTGGCATGCCTAGAGACAACTTGGTGCTCTATTTTGAAACCATGTGTTAAATAGACATGGAATAACTTTGTCAAAGATTGCGTGAAAGAGGAGTCTGTCTATCTGTCGTCTATCTATCTATCATAATTATCTATCTTTCTCTTGTCTCTGTCTCTCTCCCGTTCTCTTCTATACCTCACACCACTCCATTATGTAATTCTGTTAGCACTGCCTTCAAAATATTCTTGCCTATCTTCACTACTATCTAGTACAAATTACTTATGCAGAAATTTTGACTGTTATTCACACCTTTTTTACCTATCTATGCTGTACTCTTTACTCTGTGAGACAGAGATTAATACGTATTTGTATCCCTGGAGGATTAATTCAGTTTTTTGCCAGAGTAGACTCTTAGTAATTGAGTAGTGCTTGGCCTGAAGTAGATCTCTTGTGTCACAACATGTTTTCAAGCTCAAGAATAAAATTTAAGTGTCTTGATTCCCAATCCAGTACATTGCCTATGACAATGCCAGACCATTAAATGTTTGCTGAGAACAATGTGAGGAGACAACATGACAATAAGGAAGAAAAGTTATTGTGCCTTATAGATGATAACTGCTCAAAGTATCTTGTCTATGTCCATAAAAAGAGAGTAAATATTGTTTTACTGCATCAACATCTATGTTCACAACTAACAATTCCCTATACCATATTATTGTGTTACAGTAGATAACCATTGTACCTGTGTTCATTTAATTCTATATTCTTCTAAAGTTATTTTACTATTAAAAAATCAAATACATAGCAAAGATAAATTCTACAGTGAACACCTATATATTCATAATTTAATTTTAACTAACATTTTACTATACTTGCATTATCACTAATCTACTTATGCTTCTATCTATCCATTGGGCCATCTTATTGTTTGGAACATTTCAAAGTAAATTGCTGAAATCACTACAATGTACATGTACAATGTACAATACATGTTGATTATTTTATACTTTTTTGATGTAAAATTGAATATAATGAAGTACAGAAATATTAAGTGTACATTGTCTGAGTTTTGATAAATACGTATATCTAAATATATGCCTTTAGGGACATCCAAGATCGCCTGTAGGCCATTCAAGGCACAACAGTTAGTCTCTATGTGCTTGGAGCAACAGAGGAAGAAGGACAGCCAGGAATAGGAGGAGGAAATGGAACAGGTGGTTAATCGCCTCCATTAACAACTGCCTCTTTTGCCCTGAGAACAGAAGAACTGGATGGTACACGGCTGCCATTACTGAACATTTTTGATCAAAGATTCTATAGAAGAATAATGATAAAAAGGGGAGAAAATGCAGAATAACATCTAAAATGCTAATGGACTTTAGACTTTCTGGAGTCATGGACAGGGGTGAACCCCTGAAACTACTGCCCTGAGATAATCTTTAAACCTTAAACCAGAAATACTCCCTGAAGTCTTCTTAAAACCAAACATAGTTTAGCTTAACTAGTAAAAAAAAAAGTCTTCCTTGAGCATTATGCTCTTTTAAAAACTATCCGTATGGGATCAAATTGACAACAGCAACTCGAAAGACTAGATAGGAACCTTAGCAGGTAATGAGTTTATGTTAATGGGAGGAACAACTCAGAAAATGAAGGTGAGAATGAATGGCTGCACAGCTCGAAGAATGTAATCAATGTCACTGAATAGTACGTATAAAAGCGGTTGAACTGATGTATGTTTTGCTGTGTATATTCTCAACAACATAAATCAAATGTTAAAAAAATAAATATATGCCTTTAGAGATTTTTATTTTCTGCTAATGACTAAGTACAACGCAAACCAAAACTTTAATGTGAACAATTTCATTAATGTTGTTTTAAATATATTTGTACTTATATTATGATTTATCTTTTAACATATTATTATTTTAAAATTTAATACAAATAACATATACCTTCTATGTTTGTTGCCAACAGCTCCCTCTCCCAGGAGGTATTTTCTTATGCACTCTATGCTTTTTTTTTTTTTTTAATAGCAACATGAAAAATACCTCCCAGAGGGAGGGAGTGGTTAACAAGCAAATATATAAGCTATGTGTTTTTTGTATAAAAATATGGTACCATTTTTTAAGTTCTGAGACTTATGTGTATTTTTCAATGATTTTAGTTTAGTTGAATTTTGAACAAAGAAGATACTCTAATGTTTTCTATTTTTGGAATTTGTTGAAATTTTTCTTAGAGCATTGCTAATGTTAAAATTAGCATAAATAGTTTCCCCATAATATTGAAATTCATCTGTATTTCTATGTATTGGACATACTGGTTTCTATATGTATGTTAGATTAAAATTATTAATTTTGTTGCTTCCATTGTCTAAATCCTTACGAATTTTTATTTAATCTATTCCTATGACGAATATGTACAAATCTGTTACTACAACTGTGAATGTATCAGTTTAATCTTTGTTTTATGTATTCAAGCTTAATTATTAGCTGTATACTGCTTAGAACTGTTATAACTTCTGATATTTTTATTTCATTGACCCTCTTTTTCCTTAATAAAACTTTTATTTAAAATTATCTTAACTATTATTAATATAATTAATACAACTTTACATTATGTATATGTACATATATAGGTATACATACACACATATATTTACATCAGTTGTTAGGTGCTGTCGAGTCGGTTCCGACTCAGCGATCCTATGTACAACAGAATGAAACACTGCGCGATCCTACACTATCCTCACAGTTGGAGTTATGCTTGAGCCCACTGTCACAGCCACTTTGTCAATCCATCTCTTTTAGGGTCTTCCTCTTTTTTGCCGATCCTCTACTTTACCAAGTTTGATGTCCTTCTCCAGGGACTGATCCCTTCTGATAACATGTCCAAAGTATGCGAGACATAGTCTCACCATCCTTGCCTCTAAGGATCATTCTGGTTGTATTTCTTCCAAGACAGATTTGTTCATTCCTTTGGCAGTCCATGGTATGTTCAATATTCTTCTCCAACATCACAATTTGACGCCGTCAATTTTTCTTTGGTCTTCTTTATTTATCATCCAGCTTTTGCATACATATTAAGGTGACTGAAAACAAAATGGCTTGGGTCAGGTGTACCTTAGTTTTCAAAGTGACATCTTTGATTTTCATCAATTTAAAGAGTTCTTCTGCAGCAGATTTGCCTAATGCAAGGCGTCTTTTGATTTCTTGACTGCTGCTTGCAAGGGTGTTAACTGAGGATCCAAGAAAACGAAATCCTTGGCAACTTCAATCTTCTCTCCATTTATCGTGATGTTGCTTATTGGTCTAGTTGTGATGAATTTTGTTTTATGTGGAGGTGTAATTCATACTGAAAACTGTGATCTCTGATCTTCATCAGTAAGTGCTTCAAGTCCCCTTTGCTTTCCACAGGCAACGCTGTGTCAGCTGCAGAGCCTGTTAACGAGGTTGTTAACGAGTCTTCCTCCAATCCTGATGCCCTGTTCCTCTTCATATAGACCAGCTTCTTGGATTATTTATACATCATACGGATAGAATAAGTATGGTGAAAAGATACAAACCTGACACATACCTTTCCTTACTTTAAACCACTCAGTATCCCCTCGATCTGTTTGAACGACTGCCTCTTGATCTATGTACAGGTTCCTCATGAGCACAATTAAGTGGTCTGGAATTCCTATTATGTATTTATATGCTTATTTAGGTATCGAATCTGTTTTCCATCCATTGCCTTTTAACTTTTTTTTTTTTTTTTTTTTTTTTTTAATATATATTTTATTGTACTTCAGGTGAAAGCTTACAGAGCAAATAGTTTCTCATGAAATAGTAGTACACATGTTGTTTTTTGACATTGGTTAACAACCCCACAACGTATTAAGCCTCTAAATTCTCAACCTTTTTTTTTGATGAAAATTACAGATGGCCAAAGATACACCGTTTCAAAAATTTCTACATTCACAGTTCAGTGACATTGACTACGCTCTTCCAACTGTGCTGTTATTCTGACTTAAGATGAAGGCTTACAGAAAAAATAGTTTTTCATTTCACAATTACTACACATGTTGCCCTATGACAATGGTTAACAATCTCACAGCACATCAAGAATATCCTTACTCCACCTTGTATTCCCTATCACCAGGGGGCTTCCTTGTCCCCTTCTGTCTTCTGGACCTTGTCAGTGGACTATTGTACCTCTTTAGTCTCATTTGTTTATTTATTTATTTATTTATTTATTTATTTTTATTTTATTTAAACACCATTTCAAAACTTTTTACTTACACATTTAAGTGATATTGACTATGCTCTTCCAATTGTGCTACCATTCTCGCCCAAGATGAAGGCTTACAGGACAAAACAGCCTCCCATTTAATCGTTACTACAAATGTTGCCCTATAGCAGTGGTCAACAATCTCACAATACATCGACAGTGTCCTTATTCAATTTGTGTTCCTTATCATCAGTTTCCTACTCTCCCTCTGCCTTCTGGCCCTTGTCACCGGACTCCTGTACATCGTTAGTCCCATTTAGTTTTACTGGGGTGTCCATTCCCAGGCTTAACATCGAACCTTGAAGGTAACTTCCCCTCTGAGCTGAAAGGGTGTCTGGGGGCCACACTCTCGAGGTTTCTCTAGTATTCTTTAGGCCAGTATATCTGGTCTTCTTTTTTTTTTTTTTTTTTTGGGAGTTAAAATTATACTCTACATCCTACTCCAGCTCTGCCCAGAACCCTCTGTTGTGATCCTGGTCAGAGGAGTCATTGGTGGTAGCCGGGCACCATCCAGCTGTACTGGGCTCAGTCCCGTGGAGGCCTTGGTAGCTGTGGACCATTAGTCCTTCGGACTAATCTTTTCCTTGTATCCTGTTCTCTTCGTTCTCCCTTGTTCCCGAAGGGATGAGATCAGTGGAGTATCTTAGATGGCCGCTCATAGGCTTTTAAGACCCCAGACACTACTCACCAAGGTAGAATGTAGAGCATTATCTTTATAAGTAGTATCATGCCAATTGAGCTAGATGTTCCCCGAGATCATGGTCCCCAGAGCCCTCCGTCCAACAACTCAGTCCCTCGGGGGGTTTGGATGTGTCTATAGGGCCTCCATGACCTTTCCTTGTGCAGGTTGTGTTAGTTTCCCCTGTACTATGTACTATCTCATCTCTCACCCAAGTTACCACTTACCTATTACCTATTTAATATCCCCCCCCCCTCCCATCCCTGGTAACCAACAAGGATTGTTACATTTTGCATGTGAATTTTTTCATGGGTTTTTACAATAGAGGTCTCATACAATATTTGTCCTTTTGTGATTGACTTATTTCACTCAGCATGATGTCCTCCAGTTTCATCCATGTTATGAGATGGTTCACCGATTCATTGTTCTTTCTCATTGCATAGTACTCCATTGTGTGTATGTACCATAGTTTGTGTATCCATTCGTCTGTTGATGGACATCGAGGTTGTTTCCATCGTTTTGCTATTGTGAATAAAGCTGCCATGAACATAGGTGTGCATATGTCTATTCGAGTGATGACTCTTATTTCTGTAGGATATATTCCTAGGAGTGGGATTGCTGGATCGAATGGTACGTCTATTTCTAGCTTTCTGAGGAAACGCCATATCATTTTCCAAAATGGCTGTATCATTTTGCATTCCCACCAGCAGTGTATAAGAGTTCCCGTCTCCCCGCAGCCCCTCCAACATTTGTTATTTCCAGTGTTTTTGATTCGTGCCAGTAATGCCGGGGTGAGATGGTATCTCATTGTGGTTTTAATTTGCATTTCTCTAATGGCTAGTGATCGCGAGCATTTCCTCATGTGTCTGTTGGCCATTTGAATGTCTTCCTTGGTGAAGTGTCTGTTCATTTCCTTTGCCCATTTTTTGATAGGATTGGTTGTCTTTTTGTTGTAGAGGTGTTGGATTTTCTTGTAGATTATGGAGATTAGACCTTTGTCTGACTTGCACTGTCCAAAAATTTTTTCCCAGTCTGTAGGTTCTCTTTTAACTCTTTTGGTGAAATCTTTTGAAGAGCATAGATGTTTGATTTTTAGAAGATCCCAATTATCTAGTTTATCTGTTGGGTTTTTTGTGTTGATGTTTATGGTTTGTATCCTGTTAATGCCATGTATTAATGTCTGAAGTGTTGGTCCTATTTTTTCTTCTATGAATTTTATAGTTTGAGGCTTTATATTCAGGTCTTTGATCCATTTTGAAGTAGTTTTTGTATACGGTGTGAGGTATGGGTCCTGTTTCATTTTTCTACAAATGGATATCCAGTTTTGCCAGCACCATTTGTTAAAAAGACTGTCTTTTCCCCATTTGAGGTATTTTGGGCCCTTGTCAAAAATCAGGTGACTGTAGGTGGATGGATTTACATCTGAGTTCTCAATTCTGTTCCATTGGTCAATGTCTCTGTTGTTGTACCAGTACCAGGCTGTTTTGAGTACTGTAGCTGTATAGTAGGTTCTCAAGTCAGGTAGTGTGAGTCCTCCAACTTTATTCTTCTTCTTCAGTAGTGCTTTACTTATTCGGGGTTTCTTCCCTTTCCATATAAAGTTAATAATTAGTTTTTCCATCTCTTTGAAGAATGTTGTTGGTATGTGTATCGGAATTGCATTGTATTTGTAAATTGCTTTAGGTAGAATTGCCATTTTCACAATGTTGAGTCTGCCTATCCATGAGCATGGTATGTTTTTCCATTTATGTAGATCCCTTTGGGTTTCATGCAGCACTGTTTTGTAGTTTTCTTTGTATAGGTCTTTTATATTCCTGGTCAGATTTATTCCTAAGTATTTTATCTTTTTAGGGGCTATTGAAAATGGTATTGATTTCCTGATCTCCTTTTCATCGTTCTCTTTACTGGTGTATAGGAATCCAACTGCCTTTTAACTTTTCTGGGTCCTTTTGATTATTCCTTTGGATTTGTTTCTTAAATAATTTGCAAATTAGTCAATTAGTTTTTTTTTTTTTTTTTTTTTAAATCCAGTCTAAGAGTAACTTAATTATTAAGTAGCAAGTTGAATTTATTTTGTTGATACTTTCAATGTATTTCCAATTGTCTGTCTTGGTTTTTGTAATTATCCCTCATGGTTCTTTCTTTTTCTAATTTTTGCCTGCTATTGAATTGATTTTTTTGTTTGTTTGTTTGTTTTGTTTTTCTTTACCCCTTACCCAAACTAAAATGCTTGGATGCCTACATTCTTTTTGTTTTTTTCTTTTAATGTTTTCCTTTTAAAAATAACATAATTCTTATTTTTAATTTGTGTAAATTAGCAAATATCTTCTGAACAATACAAGGACGTTAAACCTTTAAATTTATACACTCTTCTGCCATGTCTTGAATACAATATCTTCCATAATATGTGGGCCCATTATATAAATTCCTAAAATTTCCAACTTCTAAACTAACAGATGCAGCACTGGAGGTGCTCACTGGTCTATACCAAGAAATTTGGAAAACAGCTACCTGGCCAACTGACTGGAAGAGATCCATATTTATGCCCATTCCCAAGAAAGGTGATCTAACCAAATGAAGAAATTAATAAACAATATCATTAATATCACACACAAGTAAAATTTTGCTGAAGATCATTCAAAAGCAGCTGCAGCAGTATATCAACAGGAAACTTCCAGAAATTCAAGCTGGATTCAGAAGAGGACATGGAACCAGGGATATCATTGCTGATGTCAGATGCATCATGGCTGAAAACAGAGAACACAAGAAAGATGTTTACCTGTGTTTTGTTGACTATGCCAAGGCATTTGACTGTGTGAATCATAACAAATTATGGATAACATTGTGAAGAATGGGAATTCCAGAACACTTAACAGTGCTCATAAGGAACCTGTACATAGATCAAGAGGCAGCCATTCAAACAGAACAAGGGGATACTGCATGGTTTTGAAGTCAGGAAAGGTGTGCATCAGGGTTGTATCCTTTCACCATACTTATTCAATCTGTATGCTGAGCGAATAATCCCAGAAGTTGGACTATATGAAGAAGAACGGGGCATCAGGATTGGAGGAAGATTCATTTACAGCCTGTATTATGTAAATGACACAATCTTCCTTGCTGAAAGTGAAGAGGACTTGAAGCACTTACTGATGAAGATCAAAGATGACAGCCTTCAGTATGGATTCCACCTCAACACAGAAATAACAGAAATCCTCAAAACTGGACCAAAAATCAATATCACGATAAACGAAGAAAAGATTGAAGTTGTCAAGGATTTCATTTTACTTGGATCCTCAATCAACACCCATGGAAGCAGCAGTTAAGAAATCAAAGACACATTGCATTGGGCAAATCTGCTACAAAAGACCTCTCTAAAGTGTTATCAAGCAAAGATGTCACCTTGAGGACTAAGGTGACCCTGACCCAAGCCATTTTGTTTTCAATCGTCTCATATGCCTGTGAAAGCTGGACGATGAATAAAGAAGACCTAAGAAGGACTGATGCCTTTGAGTTGTGGTGCTGGTGAACAATACTGAATATACTGTGGACTGCCAAAAGAACAGACAAATCTGTCTTGGAAGAAGTACAAACAGAATGCTCCTTAGAGACAAGGATGGCAAGGTTACGTCTCACATACTTTGGATGTGTTATCAGGGGAGATCAGTCCCTGGAGAAGGACATTATACTTGGTAAAGTAAAGGGTCAGCTAAAAAGATGAAGATCCTCAAGGACATGGATTGACACAGTGGCTGCAACAATGGGCTCAAGCATAAGAATGATTGTGAGGATGGCTCAAGACCAGGCATTGTTTCATTCTGTTGAACATAGCATCGCTGTCAGAACTGACTCAATGGCACCTAACAACAACGACCTGAACTAACAAGAACAACAACAATATTTATATATTTATTGCATCTTGTTCAGTATGAGTACATTAAGAACAGGAGCCCTGATGGTGCAGTGATTAAAAGCTCAGCTGCTAACCTAAAGGCGAGTGATTTCAATCCACTAGCCACTCTGTGGGAGAAAGATGTGGAAATCTTCTTCCATAAAGATTGCAGCCTTGGTAACCCTATGGGGAATTTTTATTCTGCCTTCTAGGGTGGCTATGAGTTGGAATTGACTTGATGTTGATGGGTTTGGGTTCTTTATATTGATAAATGTATTTTCTGTAAATTTCTTTTTACATTGTACTTTGTTCCATCTGGTTCCACCCTTGTTTGCAATGGGCAAACATATGGATCTCTTCCATTCAGTAGGCCAGGAGGCTGTCTTCCAAATTTCTTGGCATAGATGCGAGTGCCTCCAGCACTGCGTGCATTTGTTGAAACATCTCAATTGGTACTCTGCGAATTCCTAGAGTGTTGTTTTTTACCATCTCCTTCAGTGTAGCTTGGACTTCTTCCTTCGATACCTATGATTTTTGATCATATGCTACTTTCTGTAATGGTTGAATGCTGACCAATTCTTTTTCGTACAATGGCTCTGTGTATTCCTTTCATCTTCTTTTGATCCTTGTAACTGGACCAATGAGCAACATCATGATAAATGGAGAAAATATTGAAATTTTCAAGGATTAATTTTACTTGTGTCTACAATCTACACTTATGGTAGCAGCAGTCAAGATATCAAATGATGTATTGCATTGGGCAAATCTGCTGCAAAAGAACTCTTTCAAGGGTTAAAGAACAAAGATGGCATTTTGGGAACTAAGAGGCACCTGATCCAGACCACAGTATTTTCTATTGCCTCGTATGCATGTAAAAGTCAGACATTTAATAAGGAATTGATGCCTTTGAATTATGGTGTTGGTGAAGAATACTGAATTTGGAAGAACACTGAATATACCTAAATGCCAGAAGAATGAACAGATCTGTCTTGCAAGAAGTACTGCCAGAGTGCTCATGAGATGTGAGGATGGTGAGACTTTGTCTCAAGCACTTTGTACATGTTATTATGAAGACTCAGTACCTGTAGAAGGACAGCATGCTTGGTAAAGTAGAGGGTCAGTGAAGGAGAGGAGAACTTTTAATGCGATGGATTGACACAGTGGCTGCAGTGATGGGCTGAAGCATAGCAACGATTGTGGGGATGGAGCAGGATTGAGCAGTGTTTCAATCGGTTCTACATAGGATCGCTGTGAGTCAGACCCAACTTAACGGCACCTAATAACAATAGCATTTGGTTTCAGTTGTGTTCTTTTGGAAATAACTTCTTTAATAGTTTTTGTAATTCACTTACCTTAGTTTTAAATACTTTTTCCCTGAAAATATTTTAATTATTTTTATTATCAAATAAGTTTATCTGAGTCTCAGATTCTATTCTAGGTTGGTAGAATTTTCTCTTAGCACTTAAAAAAAAATATTTGCCTTTGGTTTATGATTTTATTTTTTAGAAGTATTCTGTCAATCTAGTAATCTATG
Organism: Dugong dugon; assembly: GCA_030035585.1. Classification (NCBI taxonomy): domain Eukaryota; kingdom Metazoa; phylum Chordata; class Mammalia; order Sirenia; family Dugongidae; genus Dugong; species Dugong dugon. The sequence continues at coordinate 32,147,541 of CM057460.1, read as the reverse complement.
ATTTTGGGGGAAAGGAGTTGTTTATAAAAAGTTTTCTTCTTTCTTTATTGATCTGCTGATGCACATTTATTATTACATATCTTGCCCAAAACTGACTATGCTTTCTTTAGCTGAGGACTGATGTTTTTCACTAGTTCTGAAAACTTTTCTTTGGATATTGCTTCTCTTTTAGTTTCTCCATCTGGAATTTCTATGATATGCTCAAAGTTTTTTATTGTTTCTTTTCAAAATGATTTTTGAAAACATAATTTGCATCATGCTATTCCTCTGCTTGAAACTCTCCATGATTTCCCATTGGACTTAGATTAAAACACAGAATCTCTACACTGAATTACAAGATATGGTCTAGCCATTTGCTGCATCCCAAATCCATATCATTCAACAAATACCCCTCCCTCCTTATGCTCATGTCTGGCAATATCAATCAGCCACAGTATCTTCAAAATGGGAAAGATATATGAGAAAAGTTTATTTCGGCAATGCATTTAATTATGTAACAACTGGAGCCAAATATAGTTATTGAATGAAAGTACTTGTTTAACAATTTACAATTAATTTTGAATGCTTAAATAATTAAACAGTGAGTAAATGGATACCCTGATACTTTGCAGATGTTCAACAATTGAATTGATTTGAATATAAGATAATTTTTAAAGAAAGTCATCTGGAGATATCAGCAAACATATGGATGTATAAAATATTTTACTTAAAAGTTCAAAAAAGCATGCAGGAAAAATCCTTTAAAGAGATTTAAAATCATGACAGTGAGAATTTTGAAAAGCCTCAAGAATGGACACAAATGTGACTAATACAGCAAATCCACTTAACTTTGAACTTTCATAAAATATTCAACTTTTAAATCTATCTGTTGGATATTGTGAGAAAAATTAAATAAAATCAGATTATCAGTCATTGAGATGAGATAGTCCTACCTTAATTTCTTTTCTATAGAAAATAATGAAACTTATATTATCCCATAGTTCAGACTTCCCTGCATAAACTGTACTGGCAATTATCATAAAAACATAGAGTGCCTAATAAAAATGGATCCACTGTTTAGAATAAAACTTGCTTTTTTGAAGTCAGAGTCATCACATTTCTTCCACCCAACTTCTTGAATAATGAGAGTTTCTGCTTTCTTTAATGTTCTGAGAATTCTCTTTCAAAAAAACATAAAGGCTTATATTATCATGCAGAGGAAAAAGGTATGGGCTTCTATTGTGAACACGCTGCAATATTCCATTTAAATAAAGCTGATTCAGCACAATTTCCTAGATACTAACATTTTTATACTTTGAATAAATGTAGGATACTTGCCTGGGCTGACGCTCTCATTATATGCTGGCTTTCTATCATGAGAGGCTCTCTTAGGATCTTTGTTATGGTACGTTTTGAAAATAAAGATACAATAAAAAGATATGATTACTTTTTTCTTCTGTAGATGTGATATAAATACATCTAAATACCACTTTGGCTATTAGCCTAGAGTAGGCATTTATTCAAGAGTATTCTATGGCTTAACACTTTAAACCCTTATGGTATTTCTTTATATAAAAAATTATTGAGGTTTGAAAAGATATAAGATCTTCTAAAGTCACTACGTTGAAGAATGTTCTAAAATTTTGAAGGCTTTTAAAAAATGCCTGTATGGCATCAGTTTATATCTTATTAGATTATTAAAATTTAGAAAAATTATTTACTTGTAATAATAGTGAACATTTTTGGATATATTAAAAGTTAACTTTTTCTCATAAATAAATGTAAACAAAAATTAATATATACTAAAATATGAATTGATATAGTAAAAATATTAATGTATGAAATATATTGATGTAGCAATTGTAATAGAAATGGAAAACAAAGAAAATTACATTTTAAAAATGATGAAGTGATACTGAAATCTTACACTCTAAAAACTGTCTTCCTTACTGGAAAATTTGTCTAAAAAGTTTATATTAGCTTAATATAATACTACACAGCCATAAATTTTTATAACAATGATGGGGAGTGTCACCTAGAAAAGTAAATAAAACCATGAACTTTTATGCCAGCAAGTAACTCACTCAAACACACCAAAAACTATTTTCCTTACTGGGAAAATGGTTTGTCTAAAAAGTGCAACATTTATTCGTCAGTTTATTGTAGTGGTGACTTTTGAATTGCTGTGATGTTGGAAGCTATGCCACCAGTATTTCAAATACTAGCAGGATCACCCATGGTAGACAGATTTCAGTGTAGCTTCCAGACTAAGACAGACAAGGAAGAGGGACATAGCAATTTACTTCTGAGAAAACTGGCCAGTGAAAACCTTATAGATGGCAGCAGAACACTGTCTGATATAGTGCAAGAAGATGAGCCCTTCAGGTTGGAAATCACTCAAAATACAACTGGGGAAGAGATGCCTCCTCAAGGTAGAGTAGGCCTTAATGTTGTAAATGGAATAAAGTTTTCAGAACCTTCATTTGCTGAAGTGGCACAACTTAAAATGAGAAGAACAGCTGCAAACATCTACTAATAATCAGAACGTGGAATGTTGTTGTGTTTTTAGGTGCCATGGATTAGGCTCCTACTCGTAGTGACCCCATGTGCAACAGAACGAAACACTGCCTGGTCCTGCTCCATCCTCACAATCATTGTTATGCTTGAGCCCATTGTTGCAGCCACTGTGTCAATCCATTTTGTTGAGGGTCTTCCTCTTTTCTGTTGACCCTCCACTTTACCAAGCACCATGTCCTTCTCCAGGGACTGATCACTCCTGATAACATGTCCAAAGTATATAAGGCATAATCTCACCATCCTTGCTTCTAAGGAGCATTCTGGTTGTACTTCTTCCAAGACAGATTTGTTCATTCTTTTAGGAGTCCATGGTATATTCAATATTATTTGCTGACACCACAATTCAAGGAATCAATTCTTGTTCAATATTCCTTATTCATTATCCAGCTTGTGCATGAATAGGAGGCGATTGAAAACACCATGGCTTGAGTCAGGTGCACCTTAGTCTTCACGGTGACATCTTTGTTTTTCAACACTTTAAAGTGGTCTTTTGTAGCAGATTTGTCCAATGCAACACTTCGTTTGATTTCTTGACTGTGCTTCCATGGATGTTGATTGTGGATACAAGTAAAATGAAATCCTTGACAACTTCACTCTTTTCTCCATTTATCATAATGTTGCTTATTGGTCCAGCTGTGAGGATTTTTGTTTTCTTTATGTTGAGGTGTAATCCATATTGAAAGCTGTGCTCTTTGATATGCATCAGTAAGGGCTTCAGGTCCTCTTCACTTTTCAGCAAGCAACTTTGTGTCATCTGCATAATGCAGGTTGTTAATGAGTTTTCCTCCAAGCCTGATACCCAGTTCTTCATATAGTCCAGCTTCTCGGATTACTTGCTCAGCATACAGATTGAATAGCTCTGGTGAAATGATACAACTCTGATGCACACCTCTCCTGACTTTAAACAACGTAGTATTCCCTTGTTCTGTTCAGACGACTGCCTCTTAATCTATGTACAAGTTCCTCATGAACACAATTAAGTGTTTTGGAATTCCCATTCTTCACAAAGTTATCTGTAATTCGTTATGATCCATGCAGTCGAATGCCTTTGCATAGTCAAAAAAACACGGGTAAACATCTTTCTGGTAAAATTTGCTTTCAGTCAGGATCCATCTGACATCAGCAATCATATCCTGGTTCCATGTCCTCTTTTGAATCTGGCTTGAATTTCTGGAAGTTCCCTGTCGATATTCTGCTGCAGCTGCTTCTGAATTATCTTCAACAAAATTTTACTGTGTGTGATATTAATGATGGAATGTACAAAGTATGAATGAAGGAAAATTGGAAGTTGTCAAAAAGGAAATAGAAAACATAAAGATAGATATCCTAGGCATTAGTGAGGTGAAATAGACTGGTATTGGCCATTTTGAATGGGATAATCATATGGTCTACTATGCTGAGAATGACAAATTGAAGAAGAACATTTTGAAATACATTATGAAGTACAACGCTGTTAGTGATAAGATAATATACATATCACTGTAAGGAAGACCAGTTAGTATGACTATTATTCAAATTTATGCACCAATCACTAACACTAGACATGAGTATACTGAAGATATTTACCAACTTCTGCAGTCTGAAATTTATGAAGTGTGCACTCAAGATGCATTGATACTAATGAGATACAGTAGTCCAGTGACAAGGGCCAGAAGGCAGAAGGGGACAAGGAAGCTGTTGATAGGGAACCCAAGATTGAGTAAGGGTATTGTTGATGTGTTGTGAGATTGTTAACCATTGTCATAGGGCAACATGTGTAGCAACTGTTAAATGAGAAACTATTTTGTTCTGTAAGCCTGCATCTTAAGTAAGAATAACAGCACAATTGGAAGAGCATAGTCAATGTCACTGAACTGTGTATGTAGAAATTTTTGAGATGGTGTATCTTTGGCTATGTGTATTTTCACTGAAAAAAAAAAAAGGTTTGAGAAGTTAGAGTGTTAATATGTTGTGGGGTTGTTAACCAATGTCATAAAACAATATGTGTACTACTGTTTCATGATAAACTGTTTGTTCTATAAGCCTTCACCTGAAGTACAATTAAAAAAAAAAAAAAGATGCACTGATAATTTCTGGTGATTGGAATGGGAAAGTTAGAAACAAAGAGGAATGACTGGTATTCGGAAAATATGACCTTGATAACAGAAATGATGCTGGAGATCATATGATAGAATTTTGGAAGACTAAACACTTATTCAATGCAAATACCTTTTATCAACAACATGAACAGTGAGTGTACATGCAGACCTCACAGATGAAATAGTCTGTGAAAAGAGACAGTGTAGAAGCTCAATATCATCGGTCAGAACAAAGTCATTGGCTGAATGCAAAACAGACCATCATTTGCTCCTGTGCAAGTTCAATCTGAAGACAAAGAAAATTAAAACAAGTCCGTGAGAGCCATAATTTGACCTTGAGTTTATCCCACCTGAATTAGAGACCATCTCAAGAATAGATTTGACACATTAAACACTAATAACCAAAGTCCAGATGAGCTGTGGGATGATATCAAGGACAACGTACATGAAGAAAGAAAAAGTCATTAAAAAGGCAGGAGAGAAAGAAAAGACCAAAATGGATGTCAGAGGAGACTCTGAAGCTTTTTTTGAACTTAGAACAATTAAAGCTAATGGAATAAACGATCATGTCAAAGAGCTGAAGAGAAAATTTCAAAGTGAAGCTCAAAAAGACAAAGTAAAATATTATAATGAAATGTGCAAAGACCTGTTGTTAGAAAACCAAATGAGAAGAACACACTTGGAATTTCTCAAGCTGAAAGAACTGAAGAAAAAAATTCAAGCCTCAAGTTGCAATACTGAAAGATTCTATCCATACAATACTTCAATATTGCAACATTAGTTTTGAATTTTTTATTCGTTTCTTTCAGCTTGAGAAATTTCAAGTGTGTTCTTCCCCTGTGGTTTTCTAACTCCAGGTCTTTGTACATTTCATTATAATACTTTGTCTTCTGGAGCTGCCCTTTGAAACTTTCTGTTCAGCGCCTTCACTTCATAATTTCTTCTTTTAGAACACGCTTGTCATTTCTCAAGGTGAAAGAATTGAAGAAAAAATTCAAGCCTAGAGTTACAATACTGAAGGATTCTATGGGCAAAATATAATGAAGTATGCAAAAACCTGGCATTAGAAAATCAAAAAGAAAGAAAAAGCTTGGGATTTTTCAAGCAGAAAGAACTGAAGGAAAAAAACTAAGCCTCTATTTGCAGTATTGACAGATTCTAAGGGCAAAGTATTGAACAAAGCAGAAAGCATCAAAAGAAGATGGAAAGAATACAAAGAGTCACTGTGCCAAAAATAATCAGTCAACATTCAAACATTTCAGGAGGTAGCATATGATTAAGAACAAACGGTATGTAAGGAAGAAGTACAAGCTGCACTGAAGGCACTGGCAAAAAACAAGGCTCCAGGAACTTACAGAATACCAATTTAGATGTTACAACAAAGGGATACAATGCTGGAAGTGCTCACTCATCTATGCCATGAAATTTGGAAGACAGCCACCTGGCCAACTGACTGGAAAACATCCATATACGAGCCCATTCCAAAAAATGGTAATCCAATAGAATTCAGAAATTACTGAACCATGTTAATATCACATGCAAGTCAAATTTTGCTGAAGACAATTTTAAAATGGTTGCAGCAGTACATTGACAGGGAACTATCAGAAATTCAAGCCTAATTTAGAGGAAGACATGGAATGAGGGTTATCTTCACTGATGCCAGATGAATCTTGGCTGTAAGCACAGAATACCAGAAAAATGTTTACCTGTGTTTTATTGAATATGCAAAGGCATTCGACTGTGTGGTTCATAACAAATCATGGATAATATTGCAAAGAATGGGAATTCCAGAGCACTTAACTGTGCTCACAAGGAACCTTTACATAGACAAAGAGGAAACCGTTGAACAGAACAAGGCAATACTGCATGGTTTAAAAACAGCAAAGGTGTGCATCACGGTTGTATTCTTGCAGCATACTTATTCAATCTGTATGCTGAGGAAATAATTTGAGAAGCTGGACTATACGGAAAAGAACATGGCATCAGGATTGAAAGAAGACTCATTAGCAACATGTAATATGCAGATGACATATTGCTCGTAGGAGAGGACTTCAAGCACTTATTGATGAAGATCAAAGATTACAGTCTTCAGTATAGAATATACAGCAACATAAACCAACCAAAAATCCACACAACCGTACCCATAAGAAATATCATGATAAACAGAGAAAATATTGAATTTATCAAGGATTTAATTTTACTTGGAGCCACAATCAATGCCCATGGAAGTTGTAACAAGAATTCAAGCAATGTATTTCATTCGGCAAATTTGCTGCGTAAGACCTCTTTAAAGTGTTAAAAAACAAAGATGCCACTAAGGTATGCCTGACCCTAAACAATCGCCTCATATGCATGTTAGAGCTGGACTATGAATGAGAAAGACCAAAGAATTGATGCCTTTGATTTACAGTGTTGGCAAAGAATATCGGAACAACCATGAACTGACAGAAGAACGAACAAGTAAAGCCAAAATGCTCCTCAGAAGCGAGGATGGTAAGACATCATCTAATTTACTGTGGACATATAATCAGGAGGGACCAGTCCCTGGAGAAGAATATCATGCTTGATAAAGCAGAGTTTCAGCAAAAAAGAAGAAGACCCTTAACGAGATGGATTGATATAGTGATTGCAACAAGTCTCAAACAGCAATGATTGTGAGGACCGAGCAGTGTTTCATTGTGTGGACTGAGCGGTGTTTCGCTCTGTTGGGTATGGGGTCGCTTTGAGTCAGGTCTGACTCAATGGCACCTAACAACAACAAAAGTCCATATCAGGTTAACAAGTTAGTACTAGACTACGGTACACTTTTTATCATATGAAATTGATTGAGTTACTTAGCTTCTTTGCCATCAATTTCTCCTGTTTAAATTTAATTAAATATTAATACTTTCTTCATATGATTGTTGTGAAGTTTAGTTGAGATTATATGTGTAAACCCTTACAATAATGCTAAATAAAATATAGCTTGTGTTATGATTAAATAAAGAATTCCCCAGCCAGTGAGATAGTCGATTTCAGAAAGAGCATAACATTAGTAAGTGGTGCGGACATAAAGAAGGGGTGAGAAATATGAATGAGTTAAGTCCTAGGGCCTTAGGGGCACTACTGAGTTCTTGTGTATGACAAATTAGATAGAAGCTTGTGGGAGGCCTGGGTATTTTCCTACAGAATACTTTTATTAGCATAAATCTGATTCTGTTTATTGTAGTCCAGGAGCCAGTTTAATTAAATACAATGCTCCTTTTCTCTTGAAATCAGTCGTAGTCATGTTGCAGAAGGCTGGGTACCGGGATGTGCTGGCAGTGGCTCTGCCCACAGCCTCATTACAAAGTATACCAATGTTCACTGCAGCACTATTCACAATAGCTAATAGGCAAAAACAACCCAAGTGTCCCTTAACAGATGAATGGATAAATACAATGTGGTAAATATATACAATGGAATATTACTCAGTTATAAAGAGAAATTAAATTCTGATACATGCTATGACATGAATGAGCCTTGAAAACATTATGCTAAGTGAAATGTCAGACACAAAAGGACAGATATTATATAATCCTACTTATATGAAATATTCAGAATATGCAAATGCATAGAGACCAAGGTTCTTAATGGTTACCTGGGGCAGGTGGCAAGGGAAATGGGGGAATGTTGCTGAAGTGGAACAGAGATTTTGTTAAGAATGATGAAAAACTTAGGAAATGGGTTGTGGTGATTATTGAAAAACGTGGTGAATGTAGTTGAGGTCTCTGAATTGTACAAACAAAATTGATTCAAATGTTTTGCTGCATATATTTCACCACAACAAAAAATTTAAAAATTAGAAAAGGCATATAAAGCTTTCATTCTCTTTTACATGTCTTCCTTCTTTGTGCCTGGAAGTGTAGCAGACATCTTTCAACAATGGATCAGTATTTATGAATACAGAAAATGACAATACAAATGATGGAGGGGAGAGAGTATGGGTCCTTGTTGAACCACAGCACCAGAGATGAACTATATGTATCTGGACCTTGTCTCATTTGGGTAAAATGCATACTTCTGTGCTTAAGCCAATATATGTGTTTCTTCTTATTATGTACAGTTGAATGTACCCTAAAAGCCATAGCATAGATAGATGTAGGGAACAATAAATAGTAAAGACCATCCAAAATGTAAACTTGGCTCATATTAATAGCACTCCATCATTCTTACTGTTTTGCCTTTCCCTTTGCAGTACTGCTTTTAGCTTTCTTTTCTTTTTTTTTTTTCCTTACCAATATTCTATCTTTCCCTCTGTTATCTTCTTTGCTAGTTCATATTTCACCTGATCATTAAATGCTGAGGTTGGTGGTAGATTGTTACAAAAATAGCACGTGTCATTGATGCAAGCAGAGGCTTGGAAAATGTTTGATAATTAAGGGCTGCCCTCTCTCTTGCTGCTTTTGACCACAAAGTCCCCATGTGAAAAGGCCCTGATGATAATGAGTGACCTGGACGTCAGTTAGTACTGCTTCCAGTCATGTGAGTTAGGTTATTTTAGAGCAACTATCCCAAGACAAAGTGCTGAGGGATCTTAGTCAAAACCAGTTGAAGAACCACGTAGCTAAACCCAACCCAAATTGCTGATAACAAATGACAGTAACCAAATAAAGTGTTTTGTTTTGGTTGGTTGGTTGTTTGTTTTTAAGCCAGTTAGTTTTGGGGTAGTTTGGTACACAGAAATAGATAAATGATAGACGTTTCCTAAATTGTTTTTAGGTCCTTGTCTTGTGTGCCTGTGTTTTCTTTTCATCGCTCCCAATTGTATATTATCAAACTGTAAACTTCTATCATATAGACCCACATTTTCCACAGCCTACTAAGTCTCTCTATCAGGATGTTACTTACATAGGGATTTCAAATCACTTAGATCACACTAGTACTCCTATTCTTTCTTAGCTCCCACTTCTGCTCCTGTGTCTCCTCTTCCAATAAATGGCACTACAACTGAGACAGTGGATCAAATAAAAAAGCTGGAAGTCATAACTTTCCAATTTGTTGTTGCATTACACAACCAGATTACTAGATTCTGTCCAGTTTCCATGAAACATCTTTCTTTTCCGTCCAGTTCTCTTTAGTCACCACCAACCATGCCAAAATTTCTCTCTCCTTGACTTCAGCAAAAATTTCCACCTATTCAGTTTCTACCAAACTCTTATCCTTCTTCAATCTCTTTTGCAAACCATAGCAAAATTTATTTTTTTAAAATACAATATGGTTAACCTAGCCTGCATTATATTCACATTGTTTTTGAGATGAAAAGTTAAAATATTTATACAGATGAAAAGCTTTTTTCCTCGTAAGAATTTCCCTGCCATTTTCGACATCTTAAACTTCTGCCATTCTCCTATTTGTTTTCTATTTTAAGCTGTATTGAACTCTTTCATCTTATTCACTACATCATAGCCTTTTCTATGTATTTTTGTTTATGCTACTTTTAGAAACTTAAAACATAATAATCTCCCCTCTCCACCAAGATTTATCTTGATTATCTTACACTACTCAGTTTAAGCCTTAGTTCTTTCAGGGGACTTTCACTGATACCTTCTCCAATTCCTAACCATGAAGATTACTCTTATTTTACACTGCAAAGAATGGTGTGCTAGGGAATATCGAAAAACAGCCTACTTCTGGAAAAACAAAGAAAAATACAAACAAACAACAACAAAATACTTATAACATATGCCTATATCTATGGTATACATATTCCCACCATGATTGATTTCAAGTAAGATGACATTAAGCAGTCAGCAAAATTCCTAAAAAGTTAACAATTTCTGAATATTTACAACCTGTCCTCATGAGTTGATACATGCCAGCTCCAACACAGAACTGACTACAGAGCCTCACACTTCTCTGACAGCATGCCCAGAACACTGCTGGTATGAGGGGTCCATGGTGTTAGGATCCATTTATTTTTTTCTCACTACTGTATTCCCAGTGTCTGGCAGTTTTCAGCCCACTGAATGCAGATGATAAAGATATACTGAGTGAAAGATAAAAGAACTGCATGGATATAAATGTTTCCACAGCCTCCAGGGATGTATATTCTTAGGGAGTAGGAGAAGTGTCTTAAGGTAGACAGTCTCATCCCTATTTTCTAGACTAGTCACATCAGTATATTTGGGGGAGAAATTGGAATGGGTATGTGCAGCTTGAAATACTCAGCTGGTGAATATGATGCAATTCTACATTGGAAAAACAATTATAATTAATGTATGTTGAGTGTACATACATTGGAATATTCAAGCTAATTTGTAAATCCAATATCTATAGTCTTCTGTATAAAAACTCTTTGCGGTTGAGTCAATTCCAACTCATAATGACCCTACGGGACAGAGTAGAACTGCCCCATAGGGTTTCCAAGGAGCAATTTGTAGATTCGAACTGCTGGTCTTTTGGTTTAGCAGCCAAATGCTTAACAGCTGTGCCACCAGGGCCCTAATCTTGTGTATAGGCTACTATTAAAATGGCTGAGCTTTGCAGATATTAAGTGTATGTCTATTTAACTGGCAAAGAAAGGACTTAAAGTTAATGGGGGTGAATATATATCTCAATCTCTTTCAGCTGCTCTGTTATTTGTAGTTTTAAGAATCAGGAATAAAATTATCTTCATTACCCTAGAAAAGTTCCTTAAACAAAGTGTAATTTACTTGAGATCGACTAGAGAACAGGAAGTTAACAGGGGATTGAATGAACATAAGCATATCTTAGAAGCTTTGGGAGAATAAGCACAAGGGAATCAGACCAGTTCCGGAACCCCACAAAACTGATGCTCACATATTTTATGGCCGTGCTTGCAAGATAAATGATTCAGGTTCTTTAAGAAACAGTTAACATTTTAAAGCTCTTCATGTCATATTTGTATGATACTAATATGTGTATTTTTAATTTTCATATTTCTGAAATTCATATGCAATGAGAAAAACACCTTCAATTATAATTTTTTGGTAGCAGTCGCTTCTGCCTTAGTAATACACAAAAATAATTATATCATCAATTTGATAAAATGCAATAATTGAGCACCTGGGTGGTACATCTGGTTAACATGCTCAGCTGCTAACCAAAAGTTGGGCAGTCTGAGTCCATCCAGTGATGCCTGGGAAGAAAGGACTGGTGGTGAACTACTGAAAAGTCAGCCATTGAAAATCCTTTGGATAACAGCTCTACTCTGGCATATATGGGGTTGCCATGAGTCAGAATCAACTCTACAACAACTAGTGTAGGTATCATTCTACAAATAGGTTGTAAAATTACAATAATGCCCTTTTTCAAAATCTTAATTCAGAACAACAAAACAAGACAAACACACACACACACACACACATGGAAAAATTGGATGGCTGTAAACAGTAGTTTAGAATTAAAATAGTAACAGCAAGGGAGCTGAGGACATAATTATAATGTTTAAAATCACATTTTTTGAGTCCCCAGTATGGTTTTAAGGCTTAAGGTAGAGAGAGATAGAGAAGTGGAGGGAGCAAACTGCTCTGAAATTAAGCTATTAATTTAAAAAGGATGGGCATGAGCAGTTAGGATAAATTATATTTCTAAAATGTGGCCGAGGAACCGTATCTCTGATAATTACCTGGTATGGCTATTAAAAATGCAGATTCTTTGGCTCTGACCCAAAGGTATAAAATCAGAACATTTGTAGGTAGGAAACAGAAGGCTTCATTTTTAACAAGCTCTCTAGTGAGTTTTATTCATAGTAAAGTTTAAGAAACCCTGCTTTGTTGGAAAGAACAAAAAGAGACAAGGAAAAAACTGTAAGACTTAAGAAAAATGAAGCTAGGACGTAACTAAACAGTGTTACTTTAAATAATTATATCTTCTTGACACTTAGAATGATTTAATATAGTTTGGCACAAAAGTGAATGCAAAATTCATTTCTGTAGACTTTTGCCCTTGCTGATGGTCTATAAATAGTAATCTCCTCACACTGTTGATAATATCTCCCGACACACACACACACACACATGCACACACACAGGGCTCTGAAGTCTTGTTATTTTACCTTGTATTTAATGATTTTGCTGAATGTTGTCTTTTATTTTAAATTACTGCATTCATTTTGGAAGTAGGGTTTGTGCAAATAGTATACAAATTGTTGTTTTAGTTTTTATAGTTTAAATTGGCACATCAGAGGCCAATTATTAAAATATGGGTATTGTATCACTCTATCCAAAGGTATTTTCTTTAACCATAACTTTCTGTTAAAAAATAATTTTATTTTTTTCTATCATCACAGAATCTCGTGTATCTACATTACCTTAACTATGCTAAACACATTTTACCTCTTTAAAGTGAATTCTGCTTTGTTACAACAAAGAAAATATTAATTGGAAGCACTTTCAGTAATCTCTATAGCATGCCAGTTTCTTAAGTCATTAGGATGAATATTAATGCCATACCTTTAGACTGAAATTTCTAAAAAAAATTCATTTATATTTTATATCTTATTTTTTTACTGCAAAGATGCTCTTTGCTTCTTTTATATTTAAAAAAAAAAAAAAAACCTGCAACATCCATTCTATAAAATTATGTTATTTCTCTCTGATTATGACTGACTCTATGCAGTCATCCTAAAATTGGTATGTGAGGAAATAATACCTTGAAAAGAGGAGAGAGGAACCATAGTTTACGCAGCAGCTTCACTTAACATGCTACCTCACAGAGAGTAGACTGAAGGGAAACGGAACCCCCAGGAAAACAAGCCCTGTGCTTATGCGTTGAAATTTCTTTCCTCTTCTCCGACTTCGTGAATCAAGTACTTTTTCTTCTTGATTTTGATTCATGGTGAACCTATGTGTGCTAGAGTAGAATTGTGCTCCATAGGATTTTCAGTGGCTGATTTATCAGAAGTAGATCGCTAGGGCTTTCTTTTCAAGGTTCTTCCAAGTGGATTTGAATCTCCAACCTTTTGGTTAGCAGACAAGTGCAAAACATCTTCAAAATACTCCTCAGCTGTCTGCAATTTGACTTAAATGTCGTTTCTCTATGTCCCCAACACACTCTAGAAATCTCTCTTTTAAAGTGCTTATCACTACAAATTTAACTTTGGAGGTCACTTTTTGTCTCCCCATCACACTGTGAGATGTTTAAGGCCAAGAAGTTTTGTCACACACATAGTAGCTAAACGTTGAATATTGCTGAATTAAAAAAAAAAAAAAAAACATAGTTCTTTCAAAGCAAATGCAATTTGAAGTAGGCTAGGGTAAAGAGAGTCACAGATGACGCAGGGTTCTACAAAGTCCCTTAAAGCTTTTGGCTTAAAGCATGTATTTTGTCTCCTTGAGCACTAAGGCCAACCCTATTAGACAGCGTTATAAATGATAAATATGCAAATTTTAAAAAATTGTCTAGTTTTAATGGGGATTATAACAAAATTGAATATCAGCTTAACTTTGAACTTCTTGGCTTTTATGTTTCAAGTTAAATCCATGATACCATTTGAAACTAGTTTTTGGAATGCAAATCAGCACCAAGACTGCTGAATATAGTATGATAAATGAAAATAATAGCAAAAAAGACCTTATATAAACTATTGAATTTTCTTTTAAAACAGTAAGTAGAGTCAAAATGGTCTTTGTTATCATTTTAATTGACTGAATCTAAAACTTAACTTAAACTTCAGTATAAAGAAAGTCACACAATTTCAAATAGAAGGAATAAATAAAATAGTCTAATAAACCAAAAAATTACTACATTTTACATTTTACCTAGGAGATAGTAAGAATTAATTGCTTTAAATACATTGTTTTGTGAAGTATTCATTTTATTCTGAATTAATTTAAAACACTGTTTTCCCCTAAACTGTGTGTAAATTGCAAAGTTACAGAAATAGATCATTGAATATTGAAAGTCAATTTCTCTGCATTAATATTCTTATATAAAACTAGGACTTTGCTAAGGTATTTTTTTGTATATTATTTATTATCTGATTTCAGATAGTCACACAGTTGAAAGGTAGTTTCAATTTCTTCACATAATTAGTAAATTCAATATTAACATTATTTTTCTTGGAATTGAATTTTTTTATCATATCTACAACAAAATGCTTTGTCTTTACTAATATGATACAATGAAGAACCCTGGTGGTGCAGTGGTTAAGAGCTCAGCTGCTAACCAAAAGATCTGTGATTCTAACCCACCAGCCTCTCTACAAGAGAAAGATGTTGCAATCTGCTTCCGTAAAGATTACAGTGTTGGAAACCTATGGGGCAGTTCTACTCTGTTAAGGTTGCTATGAATCAGAATCTACTCGATGGTATGTAAAAACAACAATATGATACAAAAATGATGATGCAATCGAGCATTTCACAGTGAACATAAATTATCTTTTAAAAAGACTGAATATATTAAAAGTGTTCTTTGAGTCCAAACTCACTCTTCTGTGAACATTTTAATTCAGTGCCAATTTAATTTAGACGACGGGCATATACTTAAACATGCTCAACTTGGTTACACGTTTTTATCTTACAGAGATATTTAGATTTTTATATACTTCTGGTTTTAATAATATATAAAAATGCAGATAAATTGTAGAAAAAATATCATACAACTGAGAGGGAATGAGGGACAGGGGTGGGCAATTTCCATAATTACAGACATAGGATATATATTCTCTCATCTTTAGATCTATGTTCTCTCCTACTAAGTATTTTCTGTAACATTAATTATTTTCAATATCATCATTTTAATGGTTACCTATATTCCATGTAATAAATAAATAAGTATACAGATAATCATTCCAAAGTTTTTGGAATTTATATTATTAACAGGTATTATTAGTACACTTCCATTAAAATAATGTTACAATTTACACAATTAATGACAGGTGAGTGGCACAAAAGGCATAAAATAATCTGAAACAACGAAGGCAGCATAGTTACACAGTTTTTAATTCTGTAGTTCAACACCATGTATAGCTCACCTCATCTGTGGCACACCTGTCCTTTCTTTCATGTTCCAAGGATGAGTCTAGTAGTTATAGGCATATTATGATGATAAGTCCATCCAAGAGTCAAAAAAAATTTCCAGTAAAAAAAGAAAATATTCCTGTTTTGTCTTCTTTTGCAAGACTAAGGAAGAACTTTCCAGAAGCACCTCAGAAGTTTCCCTTTTACTTCATACTGGGAAGATTCTCAACAAAAATCGTGCCCAACTATTCATTTGTGGAGTGAGTAACTCCACATTGACTGATTTACTTGTTGAGAAGAGACGTTTTATTCCATATTATGCTGTTATTGTTGTTAGGTGCAGTCAAGTCGATTCCTACTCATGGCAGCCAAACGTGCTATAGAATAGAACTGCACCATAGGGTTTCTCTTGGCTATAATTTCCACCGAAGCAGATTGCCAGGAGTCTTTTTCTAAGGTATCATGGGTTGGGTTCAAACCACCAGCCTTTAGGATAGCAGTGGAGTGCAAACAATTTGCGCCACCGAGGGACCTTAACATTGACTGATTCAGAATAACAGGATTCTATCCCAGTGATAGGAGAGGGGCCTAGACTTTGCAAAGGGCACTTAAGTGAAGGATGAATATAATCAGATTTCTGAAATGTATGTCTTTTATCCTACAGCAGCTAACCAAAAGGTCAGCAATTCCAATCCACAGCTGCTCCTTGGAAACCCTACGGGGTAGTTTTACTCTGTCCTATAGAGTCGCTATGAGTCAGAATCACGTGGATGGCAATGAGTTTTTTTGGTTAATCAGTGAGTCGGAATGAACTCAACGACAACAAGTTTGGGTTTTGGTATCAGTAGTATATATGACAAGTTTCTTTATAGAATATAGGGCTATTATGAATCATAACTGAACAAATTCAGACATATTTACAGAACCCAGATAAAATTATTAATGTTTTACCATATAAAATGGGAGATTTTTCAGGAAAACAATATTTCCTAATTTTACTATGTTCCAAAAAAGGTACCAGGATGCTCACTTATAGGACTTTTACAAGTCACAATAAATAACTCATTTATTACATCATAGAATATATACGATATTAATGACCATAATTAATTTATTCATGTTTCTGAAGATGTTTAGCAGAACCACATTCATATAGAAAATAGATTTAAAATGAGCAACGATTTGTTTCTAAGTTGGCTGATGCAAAGAGTGTTAGGATGCTTCAAACAAAAAAAAAATTCATACATATTTTTGGCCATTGTTTGTGTTTTAAAATATTAAATTTATGAAAAATTTTCTGAGCTCCTCCTGAATCTATATGGTCTTATTGGAGCTCTCCTAAGTAGTGACAAAAATTAGAATAGTAAACATGGTTTTATGAATTTTGTATGGCATAATTTATATTTACATTATATTGAAAGCAATAAAGCAGAGTCGTATAGTCACAAGTTGAGTAAGGTGAGAATAATGTTACTGTTAGATGCTCAGAATAACCCACTAATGTTCTTCTACCTTACCTGAGGGAGCACTCCACAAAGATGAAAGTTTTACTACTGATTTTGCTATTTCACCTTGTGAATGCTGCATCCAGTTGATAAACTTACTGGCTATCAATTCAATTATGTAAATTGTGAGAAAAAGTCATTAATCAGTGCACAGTAATATGCTTATTTTTAAGACATGTTTACAAGCAAATTATTTGAATTTATGTTGATTATATAATAAATCATGAAGTAGGAAAGTAAATAAGAATTATCTTAATTTCTCTACAGTATACAAGCAAAAGAGGTTGCAAAGAAAGCCTGACTATATAATTATTTTCATTATTCTAACTATCATGCTTGTTTCTACAGCAAATAGTAATGACAAAAAAAATAAAAATATTAAGGAAAATAGTTTGTCTGGTGAGTCTCCTGGTTTTATGATTGGTGTTAAACATCGGTAAATTGCTAGCCTGAGTGTAGGTTACATTAGCCTATCTGGAAAGTTGTTTATTTAACCTAGGTATGATATGAAAGGGGCTTTGGTGGTACAGTGTTTAAGAACTACTACTGTTAACCAAAAGATCAGCAGTTTGAATCTACCAGCTGCTCCTTGGAAACCCTATGGGGCAGTTCTACTCTGTCCTACAGGGTTGCTATGAGTCAGAGTCAACTTAAGGACAACTTTTCTTTTTTTGGTATGACATGAAAATTGAATTTAATTTTATACTATCTTTTCCTTAAATTCAGCAAAGAACATAGTGAATGAAAGAGCAGATGAAAGACCATGTGAAAACACACCTTTACATGTATGCCTGAACATGAATATGGGTATGAACATGAAGTATGGACGTGAATAAGTAGGATTTTTTAAAACAGTGAGCATAAAAATCTGAAATTAATACACACAAATTCATCAAATGTAATTGTGAAGAAAACACACATTTATATGTTATTGTTTTCTCTTGATAATAAATGGAAGTTCTACTTTCGCTTCCAGCCATGATAAGCAACTGGTGCCAGACTAGTCCTTGATCAGGAATGAACCAGAAAATTGTACAAACATACAAAAAAAAAAAACAAAAAAAAAAAAACCTGTTTTCAGACATGGTACAACAGGAAGCTCAGGACTGTGATCTCTGTAGAAGGGAAACAAATGACCTATAATTTTCCAGCTCTCTACTTGGGGCACTTTCTGAATTGTGGCAAAAGAAGGAGACAAGCAAGCCAAGCACTAGGGTCCTGAAGAATTGAGGAAACAAATGAAATTTCAAGAGAATGAGGTGGTTGGAATTTGTAGGGCAGAATACCAAAAAGGAAGGAGCTCCATAAAATAAATGTTCCCAAGAAACATGCATAAAGCCCCGTTGGTGCCTGGCTAACTACCAAGGTGTTCATCCATGGGGTAAGAACAATCAAGTCTAGGTAGTACACCAGATCTCTAAATTCCCACTAAGAAAAATAGGCTGTGTAAGAACAACTATTTGGAAGCTAACATATGAAAAATTGCCAGACACACGCAATGATGGGGAATGTTTAATTTATAAACAAGGAGAGTGGAGACATCTTGTTGAACACCTACAATATTCAGTAGAGACACAGAATCATCATCGTTTAGTAGTAGTACTCATCTAAAACTATAGTAAATACTCCTGTATTGTAATCAATGTAGCAAATTGCCAAAACTTAGTGGTCTAAAACAACATAAATTTCTTGCTTTACTGTTGTGAAGATCAAAAATCAACAATGGATCTCGCCAAGTTAAAATCAAGGTATAGCAAGGGCTGCATTCCTTTCTGAAGGCCCTAGGGGACAATTTGTTTTCTTTCCTTTTCCAGGTTCTAGGGGCTGCCCACATTACTTGGTTTATAGCCACCTTCAATCTTCAAATCCAGCAACAGCTGGTTTAATCTTTCTTACATCCAATATCTTTCTCATCTTCATTCTGAAACTCACTTCCTCTTTGGCTTGTCTTCCATTTTAAAGGACTCTTGTGATTTCTTTGGGCCCAGTGGATGATCCAGAATAATCTCCTTATTTTCAGGTCACCTGATTAGCAATCTTCATTATATCTAAAACCTTAATCACCCCTTGCCATATGTTGTTACTGCTGTTGTTAGGTACTATTGAGGGGGCTCCTACTCATAGCGACTCTATGTACAACAGAATGAAACACTGGTCCTGGGCCATTCTCACAATAATTGTCATGTTTGAGTCCATTGATACAGCCATTGTGTCAATCTATCTTGTTGAGGGTCTTCCTCTTTTTCACCGACCCTCTACTGTACCAAACATGATGCCCTTCTCCAGGGACTGATTCCTCCTGATAACATGTCCAAAGTAAGTGAGACAAAGTGTCACCATCCTAGCTTCTAAGGAGCAATCCGGCTGTACTTTTTCCAAGTCAGATTTGTTCATTCTTCTTGCTGTTCATGATATATTCAATATTCTTAACCAACACCATAATTCAAAGGCATCAATTATTCTTTGGTCTTCCTTACTCATTGTCCAGCTTTTGCATGCAAAATATAACATATTCATAGGTTCCAGAAAGTAGGCTACACAAATCTTTGGGAGGGACCATTATTCTATCACGGATCCTTTAAATATAAACCAAGAAAGCTAAAACACAAACATTTAAAGATTCAACTAATCCTCAAGTAACTTGACTGCCTACCAAAAGAAACAAGCCTTCAGAAAACAATCCCACTCTTTAAAAATTACCAATATCAGGAATTAAAGAGAATGCTATAAAACTGAAGACATTAAAATGATAATAAAGATCTATAATGAACAATTTTGATGTAAAACTGACTTATTTGTCTCTAGACAAAAAGAACTCTTGGCATTCCATATAAATATTAGAAAATGAAAACAATGAAAAGTCATTCTAACTCACAAAAAGAGACCAGACTTACTAGCCTGACAGACAGACTGGAGAACCCTAAGAGTATGGTCCCCAGACACCCTTTTAGCTCAGTAATGAAGTCACTCCTGAGGTTCACCCTTCAGCCAAAGATTAAACAGGCTCATAAAACAAAATAAGACAAAAGGGGCACACCATTCCAGGCGCAAGGACTAGAAAGCAAGAGGAGATAGGAAAGCTGGTAATACGGAACTCAACGGTGAGAAGGAAAGAGTACTGGCATGCCTTGGGGTTCGTAATCAATGTCACAAAGCAATATGTGTAGTAATTGTTTAATGATAAGCTAGTTTGTTCTGTAAACCTTCATCTAAAGTACAATAAAAAAAAAACTAAAACTCATGCTTATTAAACATAGATATCATCTTTAAGATAGTGTTAATATTAGTACATAGTTTTATAAAATTATCTGCAAAATCATTTGTCATAAAATTTAGTCTATTTTTGAAAAATATACTTTCTACTTAAGAGCTGCATATTTTTAAAAAAAACATTAATTCTGTCTATTTTTTTTTTCTCCAATAAATTTTAAAAATGAGTCCATTAGGTCATTATTTTAATGAAATTCAAAAATAATCCATTTTAGACTGCTAAATATAGTTATAATCAGAATCTAAGCTCTAATTTTTGCATAAATTGTACTGGTGCACAGCATGCTTTACTGACTATTTCAATCAGCAGACTAAACAGTATTAATTATGAGTAAGTTATAAGTTGCTGTTCCCTTCATTGTTTTCACGTAAGAAATTTTAGTGTTGGTTGAAAAGGTATGATTTTATAAACTCTGCCTTGAAGATAAATATTTCAGCCCTGTTTTAAATCTAGGAACTAAGGAGAATGAAGTAAGGCAATGAGATAACTGGGAGAGGGTACTTACTAGTTAATATTCACTTTTACAAATCATGAAAAATTTACACTAGAAAATAAATTAGTAAATTAAATAACATTAATCAGTTGCAGTTCAGCTTTTAAATTAGTTTTATATGTGAATCTGTGTTCAGATACCTATTGTAAACCATTTTTAAGATTTGTTGAGTATATTACATTCTTTTGTAATATCCTATAAAGAACATTAAATTCATAATTATCTAGAGTTCCTTTTCCATAACTTCCTATTATCTGAAATTTAATATTAATATAATCACAGCTATAATATTTATTTAAAGAACAATAGGGTTAATCAAAAATTTTTCTGAGTCATCATATATAATTTCTTTTGTATAACAGTTTTATTTTACTTAGTTAAGTCACCATAAGTTATTGAAGTGGTTTTTTTTACTTGCAATTGCTGTAGAAAAAAATAGAAAGTCTTACCATTCTCATTATTTGCACATGTGGCAAGTAAAAGAATATCTTTATAACAGACTGGAGAAAATGACTATAAACCCACTGGCATATAACATGGGAAGTATGCATGAAAATAGGCCAATTTTTGTGGAAATGAACTTATTAATGCTAAATTTTTGCTGACTTCCAACTGATTTGAAAACTGCTTTACAAAATTCAAAAGGCACTTCATGAATTGTAGAAGAGATGAGGAAAAGTGGAATGAACTAACCATAACCAAGCACATTTCACTTATTTGGCTTCCAGCAAACTCCCCTGTAATCTATACCTGTGTGCCGGGGGAAATGAATAAAATTGATTAGGGTAACTGAGTTCCACCAGAGTGACACCAAAAGCTTGTTGAGCAGTGCAAAGCATTTTAGAGATGAAGCGTAGATATAATTTGATTGTTTTTTAGATCTTAGAGTATGTTTCTTCCACTTCCAAATTTTCACACATTTGTCATAAAAATGTCAACTTGTCGTAAGAAGGCTTTAGACAGTTGAGGAGGAAAACTAAAAAACAAAATGGGATTTGAAATAGATAAATATACAATAGAGATAAGACTGAGTGGAAAAATAAATATGTTTCTTATGTTTGATTAGCGTGCTTATCTAAAAAGTCACTTACAAGTACTTGATAAAACTGATAACTGGCTTCATAAAAACCCATACTGTCATAAATAGAAACAAAGCTTATTGAAGTAAAGATACTTCTCCAGGGGGGCTACTTTCCTTTAACGATGACTATTTTTATTGAAATAATCCTGAGTCTGTACGGTGCATTTTAAAGCACATGAAAAACTCAACACATGTTAAGAGATATTCATCTCAAATAGGAGGTTTTCAACATTGTGATAATCAAAACAATCAAAAAACTTGATTTTTCCTTTTCCAACTAATCCTGAAAATGTGATGACAAATCAGTCATCTGCTTCATCTACTCACCATCTATTTTCTCAAAAAAGTAGATTCAAACAAACCCAACTGATTTAAATCTGAGAAGAAAACTGCTATCCAAACTGAAGATATTCTGATTTAAAGTGACAATATTATTTTTATTTATTGTCTGTATTCTGCCTACCTCCAAAATTATATACTAAAGTTAAAAAAACTAAGAGGGCAAAGATTCAAAACAATTATATAAGCAGAGGACATATCAAATTTCAAGTAATAAATTGTGGCTACAAGACAACTATTGCCTAACAGAAGTACTATTACACTTAAACTTAAGTCCTCCAAGAAGGTGTTAAATTATTGGAGGAGCCAAACAGGGACCAGAAAATTTCTGTTAATTAAGTCGATCAGTCAAAATTCATCACAAAGGTTATTTTCCCATTTTCCACAAATACACTGACTAACAGCATAACATACCTGTCTGCTGGCACAAGCTAATAGGAGTGGAAACAAAAATGACAAATGTGATTCATCTAAGCCTACTAAAAATTAAACTTATTAAAAGAAAAGTTTATTTTATTTAGACTCAGTCTATTTGAATGTTAGTTTATTCCTTTTAGATTCATCAGAATCTCATATATCATAAAAGATAAATTCAGTTTAATTCAATAGATTGAATGTACTTATTGTGTGCATGCAATTAAAATGGTTGAGAATTCAAGGAAGAGAAAAGCAAATGAGAAATTTACTTTCTCAAGGTGCTATATCACAATTGTTGGGAGTATACTACGTGTTTCACAAAGACATGGTATGTTCTATAAAAGAAACACTTTAAAAATTAAAATATAAATAATATAGGATCACAGAACAGATGAATAAGCAATTGTTTTTAGTGGTGGCACAAGAAAATTTTAATGGAGGAGATAACATGTCAACTGATCACGTTAGCGTGCAGAACTTCAGAAGAGAGGTAAAGATAATAGCATCTGATCAATCAAATGCAATGATAATGCTTTTGTAAGTGGTGACTCAAATCATGGTGTTTTAAAAAGATTTGTGAGGGGATTATTGGAAAGATTGGGATTAGATTTTGAAGGACTCAAACTGCATGCAACACAATTTGAATTTCATCCTGTTAGTATTGGGGAGTGACGTGATCAACTGTGACTTTAAAGGGTTCATTCCCTCCTATATCTTCAAGGTCACACAGAAGTAAGAAGATAGGGCCTTCTAACCGAAAAATCAGCAGTTTGAAACTACCAGCCACTCTGCAGAAGAAAGATGTGACGGTCTACTTCTGTAAATCTTACAGCCATGAAAACCCTATGGTGTATTTCTATTCTGTCCTATAGGGTCTCTATGAGTCTGAATCAACTTTATGAAAATGAAGTTATCACCCTGCACAGGTCACTAGGTGATGAAATTGGTTTTCCCTGAAATACTTACTAAGCTAAAGGTTGGCAATTCAAATTCACCCAGCAGCACCAAGAAAAAAAACGCTTGATGATCTGCTTCTGCAAATATTATTGCCTAGAAAACCTTATGGAGCAGTTCTACTCTAACAAATCGGTGGTTCATGAGTCAGAATCGACTCCACAGCAATAAGAAATCACCCCGCACACGCACAAGGTACTCTAAATCCCCAGGCATATGACGGAGCTTATTAAAGGCCCCTGCAGACATCCATTACCCAATTTTTCCTTTTAAATTTTTTGACCAACTCCTTGTTTTACCCCAGTTGTAATCACTGCCTCAGGAAGCTGTAATGTTAATTGCTATCAATTGCTTTTGACAACTTACCAAAAAAGAAACCTGCTTGTAGTGAATGTACATCTGGTGAAATAAAGACAAACCTGCAAGTAGGGGTTTCCATGGCAATTCCAGACAGGACACATAGTGACAATTCTCTGGATATATGCTTTTTGGGGAGCTCTAATGCTTCCTCCTGTAATACTGCTGAGTTACTGGTTTGCACTAACAGCATTATTGAAAAAGTCTGTTGGTATTCAAGACTACCACTTAGCTCAGAAAGCAGGACAGGAACAGGGCAAATAAAAAGGCCATGAAGCATCATGCTCTTGCTGAGGTTCAGCCATTTTTCTTGAATAAACTCTCCTCAAATTGTTGTAATATTTTGGTAGGGTAAATTACACTATTTAAAAAAGTTGATTTTGACAATATTTATCAGTGTTATCTTTGATTTTTTTGAGGATCATATTTTTGGAGGTTATCTTTCCACTATTCCCACTGATATCCCTCATAATTTGCTTTTTCAGTTTGAATTTTTCCTGCATTTTGTTTTCTTAAAGCAGTTCCAAGTATGTGTATTCATAATTGTGTCTTTTTTGAAGTGAATTGGCTTTAAAAAATAAAGGATTTTTAGAGAGAATTCAGGAAAAATTCTATATTCATTCTTGCAGCATATCAGAGATCAGTGCTGTCAATAACTTTCTATACTGCAAAAATGTCACTATGTCCTTTGGGTATAATACATTTTTTAATGAGAAAAGTGCTGCTGGTTAAAACTGCTGCAGAAAGATCTAAGTTGTTTGTCCTTCAATTTCAAAAATGTACAATGATTATCACATTTGCTACTAGCAGAATTAATTCAAATAATTCATCAGCCCTGGTTTAATTATAAATTATCTTTGAAATTTTATCTAGAAATTGAAAATTTATAGGAGGTAATATGTGACTAAAAAAATTGAGTACAAATATTGTGATAAGCATTAACAAAAGCATATACGTACATGTAAAGGCAAATATAGAGACTAGGAAAAAGATGGTATAGTGATGAAAAAAGGGCTATGGGTTCAGACAATCTGGAACATAATTATGATGCCACCATTTATTGATATGGAAAATTGACTCTCAAAGTCCTCACTTGCAAAATGAGAAGGATAATAATGTCTGGCTGGAGTAGCAGTGAGAATTATATGTGATAATCCATGTAACGCACTCCCACAGAGTAGGATACAAAGCAAAACCACAACAAATATTCATTATTATTTTGAAATGTTACATATGTTGGCTTATGATAGCAAAAGGAGCCTCCCTGTAACAAGTTGTCTTAATAAAAATTGCTATCATGCTTATAACGAACCTGTACATGCACCAAGAAGCAGAAGTTCAAAGAGAACGGAGATACTGCATGGTTTAAAATCAGGAAAGGTGTGTGTCATGACTGTATCCTTTTATCATTCTTATTCAGTCTGTATGCTGAGCAAATAATCCGAGAAGCTGGACTATATGATGAAGAACGGGGCATCAGGATTGGAGGAAGACTCATTAACAACCTGCATTATGCAGATGGTACAACCTCACTTGCAAAAAGCGAAGGACCTGAAGTACTTACTGATGAAAATCAAAGACTACACGTTTCAGTATGGATTACACCTGAACATAAAGAAAAGAGAAGTCCTTACAACTGCACCAATAAGCAACATCATGATAAATGGAGAAAAGATTGGAATTGTCAAGGATTTCATTTTACTTGGATCCACAATCAACGCCCATGGAAACAGCAGTCAAGAAATCCAACAACATATTGCATTGATCAAATCTGCTGCAAAAGACCTTTTTCAAATGTTAAAAAGCAAAGATGTCACTTTGAGGACTAAGGGGTGCCTGACCCAAGCCATGGTACTTTCAATTGCTTCATATGTATGCGAAAGCTGGACAATGAATAAGAAAACTGAGGAAGAATTGACGTCTTTTAATTTTGGTGTTTGGATGCCAGAAGAACAAGTGGATCAGGACTGGACAGTGTTTCACTCTGTTGTACATATGCTCGCTATGTTGGAACTGACTCTACAGCACCAAAGAACAACAACCATTAACTAGTTTCCAACTAACTGCCAGGCAGTGTGGTAGTTATATTTTATATTAACATTCATAATTTCTTATCAAAATAATTATTTTATTTGTTATATTTCATTAATATGTGTTAAGAAATATAATAATGTCAAAAGTAACTATCAAAATTAGAGGACAAATACTTTGTGGCTCAAACAGTTGTGTCTGGTTAATATTTTGACTATGTCATCTTGCTAATTCCTTCTCATGCACATACTATGTAAACAAATACTTATTTTTGTTTTGTTTTGTTATTCCTCACTTGCCCAAATCTGTGACAAATATTGCCAAATATGTAACTATGATCTAAGATATTCTTTCACAATAGATAATTCTAGGAGTTCTAATATGTCAAGATTCAACAGTTGTTTTCCTTCTACTACCAGAATAGAGCTAGGTAAAAATGAGGGATTCAAGATGTAGAATTGGCACTTATTTCAGATTTTATGGAACATGTCCCATATAATATATCATATGAATTTTATGTACACTTAATCCACAAAGTTAGCAGAAAAAAGAAAGAGCAAGGCAGTATTTAAATTGAAAAAGAAAAAGAAAAAAAAATGTTTACTAAACTTTTCAGTTTAGAAAGCAGGTTGAGGAGTAGTATCTGACTTAGAAGACTGTGGAGTTTTAAACTAAGCATCTGTAGACTCTAATGCCAATGGCAGTCAGACAGATTTCTGCTGGTTGTAAAGATATCAAATGTCACAAGAGACTCTCACTTCAACTCTAATGATATGACTAATCCAGATAAGCTACAAAATCACTGATTTTCAAAAATGCATCTTAGAGCTGAGGGTGCAAAGATCCTTAAATAAAATAAATTCCAGAAAGAGTCACCTTCCTTATAGAAAGGAAGGCCCTGCTGCTTTATCACTCAACATACAGTGGAAACTATTAAACAGAAAGCAATCCAAATTGGATAAACTTTTAATGGCTGAATGTAGGCTGGCGTGATGGATTTGGCACTCAAGAAACCAGTCATCACCCACATGCTTACTCTGTTTTCATGGGATCTTTACCAACTGCAGGGAGATAGGGCACCTGAGGACTGGAACATCACAAGAAGGTTGAGAAGAATCCCAAAGGAAAATAGGGTTTTCACAAAGTGCAAGGCAACAGCTTGCCAAAGGGAGGGAGGCAGGGAAGGAAAGATGAAATAGATCTTCAGAAGGTGCCTAAGCACTCAACACCTCCCAGCACACCCCACCCTCTTGACTCAGTGGCTTGACTCAGGATGAAGGATATCCTAATACTCTCTTTGAAAGTTGGGTAAAAACTATTTATTTCAGTGTGTGTCTATTGTCCTTGTATACATAACATCTAACATACAAAATAAAAAATAATAACAAGGGCATGCAAAGAAGCAGAAAATCTGACTCATAATTAACGGACATTAGTCAATGAAACTAAATCCACAAATGATCCAGATGTAGGAGTTATCAGAATTAACAAAGAATTAATATTCTAAACTATGTTGTTAAAAACTAGGATATGTCTGTGAATTTCAGAAGAAAACAGAAAATTATCAAATGTTAATGGTAGAAAAAGCAAAACAGAATTACAGAAAGGAGGAATTCATTTGGTGGAATTTACAGCAGAATAGACTGAGTAGAAGAAATAATACATTAAATTGAATTCAGGTCAAACATAAGCAAACAAAACTGAAACATACACGTATACACTGCTCAAAATGTCTGAGATATCTAGGATAATAATAAGTCATACAATCAATTTGTTATTATAATACTAGAAGAATAATAAAGAGAAGCAGACAGAACAATTATTTGTAAATTTAAAATTCAAAACTTGATGAAAATGTAAGCCCAGTTTTAAGAAGCTCAAAGAAACCCAAGAAGGGTAGGTACATAAAAAACTAGAACAAGGATTATATAGCACTCAAACTGTACAAAAACCAAAAATAAGCAATTTTGAAAGACATATTACATGCCAGAAAAGATCATGAGAATAACTTTAATCAGAAAATTTGTATATCAGAAGAAAATGGAAAGATATCTTTAAGTGCTGAAAGGAAAAGCAAAAACAAATAAAATGAAATAATAAATAATAATATTCATTGGGAGGTGCAATGCTCAGGGTAGAATGAGTAGTACTAGAAAAAGTATTATTTAAAGCTAATAAAGGGGTCTATAACAAATTTAGAAGCAAAACATATTAAAATTTGGAAGTAAAATCAATAATATAATTATTTCATAGAAAATTAACAAGCTATATAATTTACAAAGATTAAAAATAAAAAAATTTAATAAAAATGTCTGTATAGCTTAATCATGATCAATATTTAATGATCCATAATAAAATAATGAGAGGATTAAGTTAACTAAATATTGTGATAAATCATCTTGGAAATACTAAAGAAGAGACAGTGGAGAGTGGTATACATGTTCTGTGTCTTTACTATTCTAATAAGACAATGGCTAATGTTTAATGCGATATAATTTGGAATAGGAATATAAGCATGTTTATATTTAACGATTAAGGTAAAACAGATGACATATTTTAAATGTTGAAAGTGATTGCCTCTCAGGATAGGACTAGCGATTGGAGATGAATGGTTCTGAGGACAGCTGTTTTGCATTGTAAGCATTTTAGTATTATTTATGTAAACTGGATATATTTTTACTTTCTTAAAAATAAATTTAGAAATCATAAATTATCATACAAAGGGAGAAAAATGTTAGCATTCCTGAAATGATTAGGGTTCTTATTAGTTATATTTATACCTTAGTGCAATAAATAGCAAGAATTTATAGTTTTTCTAAAATTTGATCTCTGTATGTTCAGCATTTTGCCCTTAATAGAGAGGGAGGAAAACTGGGACCTGTAGCCATCTTACTACTTATTGTCTTTAAAAAAGAAACAAGATTGAAAACAAAACTATGATTAAGTTTGGCAAAACATTGTGGTGAAGAACAGTTACAAGAAAAAAACAAAACAAAACAAAAATAGTGCTACCAATTTATCAGGGGGAAACTTGTATACATTTATACTCCTGTGGTTCTAATGGCAGAAAACCATGGAGATATAATAGTACTAATCAGAGTAGTTCTATACAGTTCTCATACAACCACTAACTCAAATGCTGGATCTATAAATGCAGGCTTTAAAAGCTAACATTTAATCAATTTTTATAAAATTAAACATCTTTTATTTAAATATTAAACAATTTCAGATTGCCTAATTAATAATTTAAGGAGTGTTTTCCCTTATTGAACACCTTAGCCTTGTTCTTAATTTACCATTTAAGATATCATGAATGAGGTTTTATTTCTTCAGGAGTCTTTATACTCTTTCTTAAGGGTTAGTCAGTTGTACTGCATATAATCCAAATATTAGCCCATATATGTTCTTAAATATATAGTTAAAAGTCATAGACTGTAATGATGAAATAAGTTTTTTATACTAATTTGCTATTGGAAACGCTAATGAAAACAGTATGTATGTATTGGTTTTAAAACAAAAAAGATGAAAATGGTGGAAAAAGGAAAAGGAGAAAGAGAAGGAAGCACCAGCCTATCATTGCATCTCACTTAAAAACAACATTAACCAATGAGTATGTTTCAGTTTTTAAAGTATTTTTTATGCACACAAGAATAATGTATTTTTACAAACATCACCTAAACTATTGCACAAAACAAAGTGATTAAATTCCTATGTATACAATTAGCTTAGAGATAATATGATAAAAGAGGTTTATTTTTTTAATGTCAGTAACAATACACAAGGAATTCTGACTTCAGTGGTTGTTCTTTCAAATCAAAATATTTTCTATTTTATCTATTGCCAACAACTCAAGTATCCATACACATTTCAATTAGATCAATATTCTTTATTTTGTTGATTCCCTGATGTTTAATGTAAAGAATGAAGGCATGTCATCACGTAGTATAAGTTGCAAACAAACAAAAAATGCTAGAATTGTTTGGTAAAAAAATTATACATTTATCAGTATTCTTTCATTTCTGAGTTGAATGGATCAGATTATTGGATATACCCACTAAAAGTTGATTATATCCAAACCAAGAGCCAATCCTGTTGCCATCAAGTCAATTCTGACTCATAACAACACTATAGGGTAGGGTAGAACTGCCCCAAGTGTTTCCAAGGAATGGCTGTTGGATTTGTACTGCTGACCTTCACTATAATTAAAAATACATATGTAATAAACTCTTATTAGAAACAGTTAGATTAATTGAATTAACATATTTGGAAATCCTTAGAGTCATAAAATAAAATTTCAAACATTGTATTTAAATTAGTTCATTTTGGTGTTTCAAGCTAATTTATTCACTCAAATTTTAACAAAAAAATGAAGAATATATAATATTCAGTTGGAATACCTCCAATCAATTTCTGCATGAGGTATATTATTTTAAACTCAAGCAAAAACAAATCTTGAAAGTCATCATGGTATATTCCCTGATTTTACTGAGTTTATAAAAAATTTGCCTTGAGAGGAGGGAGGGCCAAGATGGCAGACTAGTCAGATGCTTCCGGTGGACCCTTTTACAACAAAGACCTGAAAAAACAAGTGAATCAATTCTATATGACAATCTAGGAGCCCTGAATATCTAAGGCAATGTTGAGGAACTGGACTGAGTGGCAGGAGGAGGGAGAGATGGTTTGGAAGCAGCGAGGAGTTGCCAGACCCGACCCAGTGAGAGCCTGAGCCCTTCAGGCCTGATCAGCTCATGGGTGAGCAGTGAGGCAGGCAAGCAGTGGTGCTGGGGAGACGCGTTTTCCACACCAGCAAACACCCAGCACCAGAGAGTCTACTCGCCCACCCAGAACCAGTGAGAAGAAGCCCTGGATTGGCAAAAGATAAGTACTTGTGTACAGTCTACTGAGCAGATCAAAACACCCCCCTTGGGCAAAACCTCTTTCCCATTCACCTCCCCGCTCCCTGCTCTGCACTAGGTCTCGGGCTGGATTCAGCAATTGCCGAGTCTTCTGGGCCAGAAGTAAGACCCGTCACACAACCTGAGCCTTTCTCCTGGCCTTGGAGAGTGAACAAATTAACGAACAGGAAAAAATAAACTGCCAGCTCCCCTAAGCCAGGAATCCAGGGTAGCCACAGTTCCTTTGCCTAGGCAAAGGCATAAGGGATCCACAGACTTTGAGTGTATTACCCACTGCACAGACTTGTGTGGGCACATTTCAACAGCATAGGCCCTCATTACCACATTACAAAAGGGTATATACCTAAAGTTTAACTTCAACTGTTTCAGCTGTGAAGTGGCAGGTTCCTGACATTTGACACTGCTCTGCCCATTAAGCAGGGTCTTCACCTACCCACATCAAGGGCTTGAGGACTGGTGGTTCCACCAATGCCATATAGCTACCTGAGATAGGGGCTCAAGAATAAGAAGAGCCTCCCAGTTCTTACTGTCAACAGCACTGGGTGCTCATAGAAAAGCTGCAAAACCCACCCACCTACATGCTGTAGAGAACAGGGACACGCCTTTCTCCTGGACCCTCGGGGGCATCCGTCAGCCCTCTGCCTTGCTCAGAGTGTGTCCCCCTGCAGTAGCCAGATGCCTGTGCCTACACCAATCCCCCATGCCTGTCTAGGACTGTAGGTGAGAGCCTATATGACATACTTGGTGGCTATCTACCTGGGCACCTGAGATGAAGCAATACAGGAAGAGTGGACGGACTCCTGAACTCACATGCCTAGTAACAGATCTAACCACCAGGTGACAGGACATTAGTGCTTCAAAGGTGCCAATAATCAAACTAGCTCCTATAAGCAGTCTGTTTGGGCATATTAAAACAAAACAAGAAGATAGGACACAGTAAGCAAACATAAAATAAATAAACACAATAACTTATTGATGGCTTGGAGACAACCGTCAATATCAAATCACATAAAGAGGCAATCCATGATGGCTTCAGCAAGCTCCAAAATAAAGAATCTAGAAATTTTCCAAAGGAGGAAAATGTTTTGGGATTACTAGGGGAAGAATACAAAAGATTAATATACAGAACTCTTCAAGAAATTAGGAAGGAAATAAAGCAAAATGCAGAACAAACAACAGAGGAAATTAAAGAGATTAGAGAAGAGCATAATGACAGATTTAACAGGTTGCAAGAATCCATAGACAGATAGCAATGAGAAATCCAGAAGATTAACAATAAAATTTCAGAATTAGATAACTCAATAGTAAGTAATAGGAGAAGAATTGAGGCAATGGAAGTCAGAATTAGTGAGAGTGAAGATACAGCACTTGATAGCAAATGATTTGAGAAAAATCAGATAAAAGGATAAAAAAATGAAGACACCCTAAGAATTATGTGGGACTCTACCAAGAGAAATAACCTATGAGTGAATGGAGTACCAGAATGTGGTGAGGTGGGAGAGGGGTGGGGAAACAGAAAATACAGAGAGAATTGTTGAAGATTTGTTGGCAGAAATCTTCCCTGATATCGTGAAAAATGACAAGATATCTATCCAAGATGCTCATTGAATCCCACATAAGATAGATGCCAAAAGGAAGTCAACAAGACATATTATAATCAAACTTTCCAAACCCAAAGATAAAGAGAGAAATTTAAGAGTGGATAGGGATAGACAAAAAGTCATCTACAAAGAAGAGTCAATAAGAATAAGCTCAGACTACTCAGAGGAAACAATGCAGGCAAGAAGGCACTGGGATGATATATACAAAGTCTTGAAGGAAAAAAAAAAAAACAAACCAAACTGCCAGGCAAGAATTATAAATCCAGCAAAATTGTCTCTCAAATATGATGGTGAAATTAGGGCATTTCCAGATAAACAGAAGGTTAGGGAATTTACGAAAAACAAACAAAAATTGTAAGAACTACTAAAGGGAGTCCTCCGGTTAGAAAATCAGTAACATCGGATGACAACCCAAGACTAGAACACAGGACAGAGCAACCAGATATCAATCCAGAGAAAGAAGTCACAAAAATAAACCAAAGCTAAAACACTGAAAATAGGGAAACAGATGTCAATATGTAAAAAATGGCAACTTTAAAACAAAAAAGGGGGACCTAAAAAATGTAGACATAGATTTTTCATATTTAGAAAAATAGAGGTAAATATTTAGGTTACCCCAAAGGAAACTAACAATCCTACAAGTCAAAATAAAAAAACTCAGCAAATACAAAATCAACAACAATGAAAAAGATGGAAAGAAAATACATAAAGAAAAACAAGTCGGCACAGAAAATTAAGTGGAACAAAGAAAATGTCAACAAGACAGAAAAAATGACATCACTAAACTCATACCTATCAATAATTATACTGAATGTAAATGGATTAAATGCACCAAAAAAGAGACAGAGAGTGGCAGACTGGATAAAAAAACACGATCCATCTATAAATTGCCTACAAGAGACACATCTTAGACTTAAAGACATGAACAAACTAAACCTCAAAGGATGGAAAAAAATATATCAAGCAAACAACACTCAAAAAAGAGCAGGAGTTGCAATATTCATCTCTGACAAAATAGACTTTAAAATAAAATCTACCACAAAGGATAAGGAAGGACACTATACAATGATTAAAGGGTCAATACACCAGGAGGACATAACTATAATAAATATTTATGCACCTACCCAATGACAAGGCTCCAAAATACATAAAACAAACTTTAACACCACTGAAAAGAGAGACAGACAGCTCCACAATAATAGTAGGAGACTTAAAACACCACTTTCGGTGAAGGACAGAACATCCAGGAAGAAGCTTAACAAACACGTGGAAGAGCTAAATGCTACAAACAACCAATTTGATCTCATAGACATATACTGAACAATCTACCCAACAGCAGTCAAGTATACTTTCTTTTCCAAAGCACATGGAACATTCTCCAGAAAAGACCACATATCAGGTCATAAAGCAAGTCTTAACAAAATATAAAGTATCAAAATATTACAAAGCATCTTTTCTAAACATAAATTCATAAAAATAGAAATCAACAACAGAAAAAGGAAGGAAAAAAAATCAAACACATGGAAACTGAACAACACCTTGCTCAAAAAGTCCTGGGTTATAGAAGAAGTTAAGGATAGGATAAAGAAATTCATGGAATCAAATGAGAATGAAAACACATCCTACAAGAACCTTTGGGACACAGCAAAAGCAGTGCTCAGAGGTCAGTTTATAGCAATAAATGCATACATCCAAAAAGAAGAAGGACCATAATCAAAACATTAACCCTACAACTGGAACAAGTAGAAAGAGAACACCAAAAGAAGCCCTCAGGCGCCAGAAGAAAGGAAATAATAAGAATTAGAGCAGAATTAAATGAAATAGAGAATAGAAAAACAACTGAAAGAGTTAACAAGACCAAAAGCTGGTTCTTTGAAAAGAGCAACAAAATTGATAAACCACTGGCCAAGCTGACAAATTAAAAACAGGAGAAGAAGCAGATAACCTGCATAAGAAATGAGATGGGTGAGATCGTAACAGACCCAACTGAAATTAAAAGAATAATACCAGAATACTATGAAAAACTGTACTCTAAACAATTTGAAAACCTAGCGGAAACGGACAAATTTCTAGAAACTCACTACCTACTAAACTAACACAAACAAAGTTAGTAAAACTAAATAAACCCATAACAAAAGAAAAGATTGAAAAGGTATTAAAAACTCCAAACAAAAAAAACCCCTGGCCCGGAAGGCTTCACTGGAGAATTCTACCAAACTTTCAGAGAAGAGTTAACACCACTACTACTAAAGGTATTTCTGAGCATAGAAAAGGATGGAATACTCTCAAACTCATTCTATGAAGTGAGCATAACCCTGATACCAAAATCAGGAGAAGACACCACAAAAAAAAGAAAATTAAACACCAATATTCCTCATGAACACTGACACAAAAATCCTCAACAAAATTCTAGCCAATAGAACTCAGTAACGTATCAAAAAATTAATTCACCATAATCGAGTGGGATTTATACAGGGTACGCAGGATAGGTTCAACATTAGAAAAACAATCAATATAATCCATCACATAAATAAAACTAAAGACAAGAAACACATGATCTTATCAACTGATGCAGAATTGATATTTGACAAATTCAACACCCATTCATGATAAAAAAAAAAAAAAAACTCTCAAGAAATAGTAGGGAGAACTTCCAGCAAAATGGCGCTCTAGACAAATCACCATGCTGTCCCTCCATAGCAAAAATTTGAAAAACAAAGCCGAACAGAGAAAACAACATTCCTGAAACCCTAAAACATCAAATAAAGAGATAAAGAACTGAGCCAAGCACCAAATGGAGTGAGAAACCTGACAGAGAACGGATAACGAGGAGAGATTCATGCAGAGGTCCCCTACCAGCTAATGCTGTGTGGATCCGCCATCTTGGACTCCTATCGGAGACCAGCAAACAGGGGGAACAAGAAAGCAGCTTCATAGAGCTTCCAGCAGGAGACAAAACAACCACTCCACACATAACAATCTCCCCGCTACATCCTGCCTACGTGCACCGTGCGCTTAACATCACACCAACAAGCAGGACAGGCACGGCTTACTGGAACCTGCCCTGCACTGATTAACGACCTGCCCTGGTGGCTGTGGTAAGTGCCACAAACAACCTGTCCCAGTAACTCCACTTTGGATAGACCTGCCCTGCCGTACCATATCTGAGTGACTGACCCTGACAATTGGAAAAGGAGCAAAAAGTATTTTGCCCATGGACGAGCAAACAACAAAGAACACACAGTCTGCCTGCTCAGACATAGTCAAATTTTTTTAAAAAAAGGGATGAAACAAACAAATCTACAATCAATAAATGAGAAAAATAACTACCGAATCCCTCAAAGACAGCAGACAATATCAAAACATTTACAAAAACAGGAAAGGATGGTTCCAGTAGGCATCCAAAATAAAACACCAGATGACCTTCCCGTAGAAGAAAATCCACTAGAACTACCTGCTAGTATTCAAATCTCTACTACTCAGACTTCTCCAAGAGCTGAGGTAAAAAGCTGACAAACATGAGCGAAAAATAGACAAATTAATGGAAAATACAGACAAAGAATTCAAAGAATTCAGGAAAATAATGCAGGAACAAAATGCCAAAATAAATTCACAACTAGAAATTATACAAAGACTACAATTAGAAATCCAAAAGATAAACAAGAAGATTTCAGAAATGGACGGTGTCATAGAAGGGCTGAGAAGCAGATTTGAAACGGTGAAAGACAGGATCAGCGGAACTGAAGACAAACACTTGGATACAACTCTGTTTGAGGAAAACTCAGAAAAAAGGACAAAGAAAAATGAAGACACCCTGAGAGTTACATGGGATATAATCAAAAGCAAAAATTTGCAAGTGATTGGAATTCGAGAAAAGGGGGAGAAAACAGAAAACACAGAGAGGATCATTGAAGAACTGCTGACAGAAAACTTCCCCAGTATCATGAAAGATGAAAAGCCGGCAACTCAAGAAGCTCAACGAACCCCATATAGGAGAGACCCCAAAAGAAAATCGCCAAGGCATATCATAATCACACTCGACAAAACCAAAGACAAACAAAGAATCCTGAGAGCAGCTCATGAAAAACAAGAAGTCACATACAGAGGAGAAACAATAAGACTAAGCTCAGATTATTCAGCAGAAACCATGCAGGCAAGAAGGCAATGGGATGACATATACACAATCTTGAAAGAAAACAATTTCCAGCCAAGAATAATATATCCTGTAAAACTCTCATTCAAATTTGATGGTGAAATCAGGTCATTCCCAGATAAACAGAAATTAAGGGAATATGTAAAAGTCAAACCAAACCTACAAGAATTATTAAAGGGAGTTCTGTGATCTGAGGAGAAACCACATCAGCTCACAGGCAGAATCTAGCACGCAGGATGGCAACAGCGAGATACCAATCTAGGAAATGACCACTCAAGGACTATCCAAAACCAAAACAAATACAACAGGGAATCAGAGCAGTTAATCGATAAATGACAACAACATCAAAACAATAAAAGAGGGAACAAACGGCATAGGTATAGAACATTCTAATGAAGTGAAAGGCAAGGCGATAACAAGTAATGGTAGACTGTTTCAAACTTAGAAAGATAAGGGTAAAATTCATGGTAACAACAAAGAAAGTTAAGAAACATACTCATAAAAAAAAGAGGAAAAACATAAAGTCTCAGCAAAAACAAAACCTACCAAAAAAAAAAATGAAATGAAAAAAAAATCCACAAACAAAGGTAACTCGCACAAGAGAGTAAGAAGAACAAAGAAAACGTCAGCACCACCAAAAAAAAAACTACAAAATGACAGCAACAAAGTCACATCTATCAATAATTATACTAAATGCAAATGGACTCAATGCACCCATCAAGAGACGGAGAGTGACAGAATGGATAAGAAAACACGATCCATCAATATGCTGTCTACAAGAGACACACCTTAGAAACAAAGATGTGAATTTATTAAAAGTCAAAGGTTGGAAAAAAATATATAAAGCTAACAACTACCAAAAAAGAGCAGGAGTAGCAATTCTAATGTCAGATAACATAGACTTTAAAACAAAATCTACCATAAAAGACAAAGAAGAACACTGTATAATGATAAAGAGGATGATCCATCATGAAGACATAACCATAATAAACATCTACTCTCCCAATGACATGGCTCCAAAATACATAAAACAAACTCTAACAACACTGAAAAGAAAAATTGAGAGCTCCACAATAATAGTAGGAGACTTCAACACACCACTCTCAGTAAAGGACACAACAACTAAGAAGAAACTCAGCAAAGATACAGAAGACCTAAAGGACACAATCAGCCAACTGGACCTCATAAACATAAATAGAATACTCCATACAACTGCGGCAAAGTACACATTCTTTTCCAATGCACATGGAATGTTCTCCAGAATAGACCAGATCTTAGGCCACAGAGCAATCCTCAACAAGATAGAAAACGCTGAGATAATTCAAAGTATCTTCTCTGACCACAATGCCATCAAGGTAGAAATTAACAATAAAAAGAGCAAGGAAAAAAAAAATCAATTATATGGAAACTGAATAATACTCTGCTTACACATCATGGGGTAACAGAAGAAATCAGAGGTGGAATCAAAAAATTCCTAGAATCAAATGAGAATGAAAACAGATCATACTAAAACCTTTGGGACACAGCAAAGGCTATTCTCAGAGGACAATTTATAGCAATAGGTGCACATATCAAAAGAGAAGAAAGGGACAAACTCAAAACATTAACTACAGAACTCAAACAAATAGAAAGAGAACAGCAAAAAAGCCGACAACCACCGGAAGAAAGGAAATAGTAAAGATCAGAGCAGAAATAAATGAAATAGAGAACAGAAAAACAATAGAAAGAATCAAAAAAACCAAAAGTTGGTTCTTTGAAAGAATCCACAAAATCGACAAACCACTGGCTGGACTAACAAAAGAAAAACAGGTGAGGACACAAATAACCCAAATAAGAAAGGAAATGGGGGACATTACAACAGACCCAAGTGAAATAAAAAGGATTATAACAGAAGATTATGAAAAACTATACTCCAACAAATTTGAAAACCTAGAGGAAATGGATAGATTTTTAGAATCACACTACTTACCAAACTACAACAAAGTGATGTTGAAAATCTGAACAGACCCATAACAAGAGAAGAGATTGAAAAGGTAATAAAAAAAACTCCCAACCAAAAAAAGCCTTGGGCCAGATGGCTTCATGGAGAATTCTACAAAACATTTACAAAAGAGCTTCTACCAGTACTACTCAAGCTATTTCAGAGCATAGAAGAGGAAGCAACACTTCCAAATTCATTCTGTGAAGCCAGCATAAGGCTGATACCAAAAGCAGGCAAAGACATCACAAAGAAAGAAAATTACAGACCAATATCTCTCTTGAAAATAGACCCAAAAATTCTTAAAATTCTAGCCAATAGAATTCAACATCATATAAAAAATTAATACACCACGACCAAGTAGGATTCAGACCAGGTATGAGAATGGCTCAACATTAGAAAATAAATCAATGTAACCAACCACATAAAAAAAAGGAAAGAAAAGAATCACATGATCATATCAATTGACGCAGAAAAGGCATTTGACAAAGTCCAACACCCATTCCTGAAAAAAACTCTCAATCAAATAGGGATAGAAGGGAAATTCCTCAACATAATAAAGGGCATCTATGCAAAACCAACGGCCAACTTCATTCTTAATGGAGAGAGACTGAAAACATTCCCCTTGAAAACAGGAACAAGAAAAGGATGCCCTTTATCACCACTCCTATTTAACATTGTGCTGGAAGTTCTAGCTAGAGCAATAAGGCAAGAAAAAGAAATAAAGGGCATCCAAATTGGTAATGAAGAAGTTAAACTGTCCCTGTTTGCAGATGATATGATACTATACATAGAAAACCCGAAAGACTCCATGAGAAATCTACTGGAACTAATAGAAAGATTCAGCAGAGTAGCAAGATACAAGATAAACATTCAAAAATCAGTTGGATTCCTATACACCAGTAAGGAGAACAATGAAAAGGAAATCAGGAAATCAATACCATTTTCAATAGCCCCTAAAAAGATAAAATATTTAGCAATAAATCTGACCAGGGATGAAAAGACCTATACAAAGAAAACTGTAAAACACTACCGCATGAAACCCAAAGGGATCTACATAAATGGAAAAACATACGATGTTCATGGATAGGCAGACTCAACATTGTGAAAATTTCAATTCTACCCAAAGCAATCTACAAATACAACGCAATCCCGATCCAAATACCAGCAACATTCTTCAAAGAGATGGAAAAACTAATCATTAACATTATATGGAAAGGGAAGAAGCCCCAAATGAGTAAAGCACTACTGAAGAAGAAGAATAAAGTTGGAGGACTCACACTACCTGACTTCAGAACCTACTATACAGC
Source organism: Dugong dugon (assembly GCA_030035585.1). Taxonomy (NCBI): domain Eukaryota; kingdom Metazoa; phylum Chordata; class Mammalia; order Sirenia; family Dugongidae; genus Dugong; species Dugong dugon. The sequence continues at coordinate 32,107,558 of CM057460.1, read as the reverse complement.
TACAGTAGTCAGAACAGCCTGGTACTGGTACAACGACAGATACATTGACCAATGGAACAGAATTGAGAAGACAGATAAATCCATCCACCTACGGTCACCTGATCTTTGACAAGGACCCAAAGTCCATCAAATGGGGAAAAGACAGTCTTTCTAAAAAATGGTGCTGGCAAAACTGGATATCCATCTGCAAAAAAATGAAACAGGACACATACCTCACACCGTATACAAAAACTACTTCAAAATGGATCAAAGACCTGAATATAAAGCCTAAAACTGTAAAGTTCATAGAAGAAAAAAATAGGACCAACACTTCAGGCCTTAATACACGGCATTAACAGGATACAAACCATAACCATCAACGCACAAACCCCAAAGATAAGCTAGATAACTGGGATCTTCTAAAAACCAAACACCTATGCTCTTCAAAAGACTCCACCAAAAGAGTGAAAAGAGAACCTACAGACTGGGAAAAAATATTTGGACAGTACAAGTCAGACAAAGCTCTAATCTCCATAATCTGTAGGAAAATCCAACACCTCTACAACAAAAAGACAAATAATCCTATTAAAAAATGGGCAAAGGAAATGAACAGACATTTCACCAAAGAAGACTTTCAAATGGTCAACAGACACATGAGGAAATGCTCACGATCACTAGCCACTAGAGAAATGCAAATTAAAACCACAATGAGATACCATCTCACCCCGGCGTTACTGGCATGAATCAAAAACAGTGGAAATAACAAATGTTGGAGGGGCTTCGGGGAGATGGGAACTCTTATGCACCGCTGGTGGGAATGCAAAATGATACAACCATTTTGGAAAATGATATGGTGCCTCCTTAGAAAGCTAGAAATAGCCATACCATTCAATCCAGCAATCCCACTCCTAGGAATATATCCTAGAGAAATAAGAGTCATCACTCAGATAGACATATGCACAGCTATGTTCATGGCAGCATTGTTCACAATAGCAAAACGATGGAAACAACCTAGATGCCCATCAACAGATGAATGGATAAACAAACTATGGTAAATACACACAATGGAGTACTATGCACAAGAAAGAACAACAATGAATCTGTGAAGCATTTCATAACATGGATGAAACTGGAGGACATTATGCTGAGTGAAATAAGTCAATCACTAAAGGACAAATATTGTATGAGACCTCTATTGTAAAAACCCATGAAAAAGTTCACACACAAAATGTAACCATCTTTGTTGGGTACCAGGGATGGGAGGGTTGGGGAGGGGGAATACTAAATAGGCAATAGATAAGTGGTATCTTGGGTGAAGGGTGAGACAGTACACAATACAGGAGAAGCTAGCACAACATGTACAAGGAAAGGTTGTGGAAGCCCCATAGACACATCCAAACTCCCTGAGGGACTGAATTGCTGGGCAGAGGGCTGTGGGGACCCTGGTCTCGGCGAACATCTAGCTCAATTGGCATAACACAGTTTATAAAGACAATGTTCTACATTCTACCTTGGTGAGTAGTGTCTGGGGTCTTAAAAGTCTGTGAGAGGCCATCTAAGATACTCCACCGGTCACACACCTTCGGGAGTAAGGGAGAATGAAGAGAACAGGATACAAGGAAAAGATGAGTCCAAAGGACTAATGGACCACAGCTACCAAGACCTCCACCAGACTGAGCCCAGTACAGCTAGATGGTGCCCAGCTACCACCACTGACTGCTCTGACCAGGATCACAACAGAGGGTTCTGGACAGAGCTGGAGAAGGATGTAGAATATAATTCTAACTCACAAAAAAAAAAAAAAAAAAAAAGACCAGATTTACTGGAGAAACCTCGACTGTATGGCCCAAGACACCCTTTTAGCTCAGTGGTGAAGTTATCTCTGAGGTTCACTGTTCAACCTGGGAGTGGACAGCCCCGTAAAATGAAATGGGACTAATGAGGTACAGTAGTCCAGTGACAAGGGCCAGAAGGCAGAAGGGGACAAGGAAGCTGGAGACAGGGAACCCAAGGCTGAGTAAGGATAGTGTTGATGCGTTGTGAGACTGTTAAGCATTGTCATAGGGCAACTTGTGTAGTAACTGTTAAATGAGAAACTATTTTGGTCTATAAGCCTTCATCTTAAGTGAGAATAGCAGCACAATTGGAAGAGCATAGTCAATGTCACTGAAATGTGCAAGTAGAAATTTTTGAAATGGTGTATCTTTGGCTGTTTGTATTTTCACCAAAAAAAAAGGTTGAGAAGTTAGAGGGTTGACATGTTGTGGGGTTGTTAACTGATGTCATAAAACAATATGTGTACTACTGTTTCATGAGAAACTATTTATTCTGTAAGCCTTCATCTGAAGTCAATAAAAAAAAAAAAAAAGGAAATAGAAGGAAAATTCCTCAGTATAATTGAGGACATTTATATAAAGGCAACAGCCAACATCATCCTAAATAGAGATACTTTGACAGCATTCCCCTTGAGAATGGAAACCAGATAAGGCTGCCCTTTGTCACCACTCTTATTCAACTTTGTGCTGGCAGTCCTAGCCAGAGCAATTAGGGTAGAATAAGAAATAAAGGGCATCCAAATTGGTAGGGAAGAAGTCAAAATATCTCTGTTTTCAGATGACATGATCTTATACACAGAAAAACCCAGAGAATCCACAAGAAAACTACCGGAACTAATAGAAGATTTCAGTAAAGTTTCAGGATACAAGATAAACATACAAAAATCATTTGGATTCCTGTACACCAACAAAGAGAACCTCAAAGAGGAAATCATCAAATCAATACCTTTTACAATAGCCCCCAAGAAGATAAAATACTTAAGAATGAACATAACTAGAGATGTAAAACACCTATACAATGAAAATTACAAGACACTACTGCAAGAAACCAAAAGAGACCTGCATAAGAGGAAAACATACCTTCCTCATGGATAGGAAGACTCAAAATTGTGAAAATGTCAATTCTACCCAAAGTGATCTACAGATACAATGCAAGCCCGATCCAAATTCCACCAGCATTTTTTTAATAATATGGAGAAAGAAATCACCAACTTCCAGTGGAAAGGGAAGAGGCCCTGGATAAGTAAAGCTTCACTCAAGAAGAAGAACAAAGTGGGAGGCCTCACACTACCTGATTTTAGAACCTATTATACCACCACGGTAGTCAAAACAGCCTGGTACTGGTACAACAACAGATTCATAGACCAATGGAACAGAATTGAGAAGCCATCTATGAGCAGCTGATATTTGACAAAGGTCCAAAATCCGTTAACTGGGGAAAAAGATAGAGTCTTTAACAAATGGTGTTGGCATAACTGGATATCCATCTGCAAAAAACTGAAACAAGACCCATACCTCATACCATGCACAAACACTCACTCAAAGTGGATCAAAGACTTAACCATAAAATCGATAATGATAAAGATCAAGGAAGAAAAAATGGGGACAAGGCTAGGAACCCTAATACATGGCATAAACACAATACAAACCATAAGTAACAATGGACAAGCACCAGAAGAGAGACTAGATAACTGGGAGCTCCTAAAAATCAAACACTTACGCTCATCCAAAGACTTCACCAAAAGAGTCAAAAGAAAACATACCGACTAGGAAAAAATTTTTGGCTATGACAAATCTGATCAGTGTCTAATTTCTAAAATCTAGAAGATACTGCAAAACCTCAACAACAAAAAGATGAATAACCCAGTAAAAAAATGGGCAAAGGATATGAACAGGCATTTCACCAAAGAAGATTTTCTGGCAGCTAACAGACACATGAAGAAATGCTCACCATCATTAGCCATTAGAAAAATGCACATCAAAACTACAATATCATCTCACCCCAACAAGGCTAGCATTAATCTGAAAAACACAAAATAATAAATGCTGGAGATGTTGTGGAGAGACTGGAACACTTATACATTGTTGGTGGTTATGTAAAATGGTACAACCACTTTGGAAATCAATTTGGTGCTTCCTTAAAAAGTTAGAAATAGAAGTACCGTATGATCCAGCTATCCTGCCCCTTGGAATATATCCTAGAGAAATAAGAGCCATCACACGAACAGATATATGCACACCCATGTTCATTGCAGCACTGTTCACGATAGCAAAAAGATGGAAACAACCTAGGTACCCATCAATGGACGAATGGATAAACAAATTATGGTATATCCACACAATGGAATACTATGCAATGATAAAGAACAACGATGAAGCCATGAAACACGTTATAACATGGAGGAATCTGGAGGGCATTATGCTGAGTGAATTTAATCAGTCATAGAAGAACAAATATTATATAAGACCACTATTATAAGAACTCAAGAAAAGGTTTAAACACAGAAAAAAACATTCTTTGATGGTTACAAGGGTGAAGAGGAGAGTAAGTGTTATTCACAAACTAGATGGTATACAAGTATTATCTTAGGTGAAGGGAAGGACAGCACACACTACAGGGGAAGTCAACACATCTGGACTAAGCCAAAGCTAAGAAGTTTCCTGAATACAATCAAAACTTTGAGGGACAGAGTCGCAGGGGTAAGGATCTGAGGACCATTCTTTCAGGGGATTTCTAGGTCAATTGGCATAACTAAGCTTATTAAGAAAATGTTCTGCATCCTTCCTTGGTGAGTGGTGTTTGGGTCTTAAAAGCTTGCAAGCGGCCATTTAAGACGCATCGACTGATCCCAACCACCTGGAGTAAAGGAGAATGAAGAACACCAAAGACACAAGGAAAGTAGTAGCCCAAGAGACATAAAGGGCCACGTAAACCAGACTTCATCAGCGTGAGACCAGAAGAACTAGATGGTGCCCATCTACCACCAATGATCACTCTGACAGGGAACACAGCAGAGAGTCCCGGATGGAGCAGGAGAAAGGTGGGGTGCAGAACTCAAATTCTAGTAAGAAGACCAGAACTTAATGGTCTGTCTGAGACTGAAGGAACCCTGGAAAGCACAGCCCCCGCATTCTCTATCAGCCCAGAACTAAAACAATTTCTGAGGCCAACTCTTCAGACAGGGATTGGACTGTACTGTCGGACATAAAGTGATACTCGTGAAGAGTGTGCCTCTTAGCTCAAGTAGATACAAGAGACTAAACGGGCAGTTTCTGTCTGGAGGTGAGATCAGAAGGCAGAGAGGGTTAGGAGATGGTTGAATGGATGTGGGGAATCAGGAGTGGAAAGGAGGAGTGTGCTGTCACAGTATGGGAAGAACAATTACGGTCACATAACAATGTATGTATAAATTTTCATATGGGAGACTAACTTGAAATGTAAACTTCATTTAAACTACAACAATAAAAAAAAATTGCCTTGAAAAATATAGTGAAGCCTGTCTTACTCAGGCATTCTATTGTTATGTAGAGAAAATACTGATAACAGTGACTATCTTCAATCTATTTTTCTTTTCTTAAAGAGAAAAGTATGGGACGTTTAATGTTTCTGGAATGCAAAGGCATTCAACTGTGTGGATGGATCATGTTAAATAATAGATAAAATTGCTAAGAATGGGAAATGCAAAACACTTAATTGTGCTCAAGAGGAACCTGTACATATACCAAGAGGCAGCCCTCCAAACAGAATAAGGGGATACTGTGCGGTTTAGTCAGGAAGGTTTTGTGTTAGAGTTGTATCTTCTCACCATGCTTATTCAATCTGTATGCTGTGCAAATAATCCGAGAAACTGGACTGTATGAAGGATGTGACATCAAAATCGGAGGAAGACAAATTAACACGATGGCACAATCTTGCTTGCAGAAACTGAAGAGTCTTTGAAGCACTTATTGATGAAGATCAAAGACTACAGCCTTCAGTAAGGATTGCACCTCAACATAAAGAAAACAAAAATTCTCACAACTGGACCAATAAGCAATATCATGACAAATGGATAAAAGATTGAAGTTGTCAAGGATTTCATTTTATTTGGATCCACAATCAATGCTCACTGAAGCAGTGGTCAGGAAACCCAACGATGTGTTGCATTAGGCAAAGCTTCTGTAAAATACCTCTTTAAAGTGTTGAAAAGCAAAGATGTCGCTTTGAGGACTAAGATGCACCTAATCCAAGATATGGCGAGCTCTAATCGCCTCATATGCATGCAAAAGCTCGGCAATGAATAAGGGAGACTGAAGAAGAATTGATGCCTTTGAATTACAGTGTTAATGAAGAATGTTGAATATACCATGAACTGACAGAAGAACAAATTTGTCTAGGAAGAAGTACAGCCAGAAAGCTCCTGGCTACAGGGGCATTCTACTTCTCACATACTTTGGACATGTTATCAGAAGGGATCAGTCCCTGGAGAAGGGCATCATGCTTGGGAAAATAGAGTGTCAGCAAAAAAGGAGGAAGACCCTCAATGAGATGGATTGACATAGTGGCTGCAACTGTGTGCTCAAGTATAACAAGTACTGTGAGGATGGCACAGGACCAGGCAGTGTTTTGTTCTGTTGTACATGGGGTCACTCTGAGTTGGAAGCACCGGATGGCACCTAAAAATAACGTTTCTGGAAGGCTATTTAACTAGGTTTACATTGTATGATATTTGTGTACAATTAGAATATTCCTGACTTAATATGCATTCATCCTATGAGAAGATATATCTGTTTACAGGTGCCACTAAGTCATGGTGAGAGATGGCTTGCAATTACTATCCATTCTAATCTTCTCAGAAAAGGATATTCTTCTGGGCTCATTTCCATTAAAATCTGTCTCATGAGTCTGCGCTACCTAGTTGATTGGCTCTCTCCCCCCATTGATAGGTTTTGTGAACTGTTTTCATTAGTTGAAACTCTTTCTTCAAGAACTGTCCATTTGTACAAGGAAAGGTCATGGAAGCTCCATAGACACATCCAAACTCCGTGAGGGACTGAATTGCTGAGCAGAGGGCCGTGGGGACCATGGTCTCGGGGAACATCTAGCTCAACTGACATAACACAGTTTATAAAGACAATGTTCTATGTTCTACCTTGGTGAGTAGCGTCTGGGTCTTAAAAGCCCGTGAGCAACCATCTAAGATACTCCACTGGTGTCACCCCTTCGGAAGCAAGGGAGAATGAAGAGAACAAGATACAAGGAAAAGATTAGTCCAAAGGACTAATGGACCACAGCTTCCAGGTCTCCACCAGACTGAGTCCAGTAGAGCCAGATGGTGCCCGGCTACCACCACTGACTGCTCTGACCGGTATCACAAAAGAGAGTTCTGGACAGAGCTGGAGAAAGATATAGAACAAAATTTTAACACACACAAAAAAGACCAGATTTACTGGCCTAAAAGCAACTGGAGAAACCCTGAGAGTATGGCCCCCAGACACCCCTTAGCTCAGTGGTGAAGTCACACTCGAGGTTCACCGTTTAGCCAAGGATTGAACAGCTCCGTAAAACAAAACGGAACCAATGAGGCACAGTAGTCCAGGGAAAAGGACTAGAAGGCAGAAGGGGACAGGAAAGCTGGTAATAGGGAACCCAAAGTTGAGTAAGGACAATGTTGATGTATAGTGGGGTTATTAACCATTGTCATAGGGCAACATGTGTACTGTTTAATGAGAAACTATTTTGTTCTGTAAACCTTCATCTAAAGTGAGAATAGCAGCAGAACTGGAAGAACATAGTCGATGTCACTGAACTGTGCATGTAGAAATTTTTGAAATGGTGTATCTTTGGCTATGTATATTTTCACCAAAAAGAAAAAAAAAAAAAAGGTAGAGAAGGGAGAGGGTTGACATGTTGTGGGGTTGTTAACCAATGTCATAAAACAATATGTGTACTACTGTTTAATGAGAAACTATTTGTTCTGTAGGCCTTCACCTGAAGTACAATTAAAAAAAAAAAAAATGAAAGAAAAAAAAAAAGAATTGTCCATTTGGCTGATTTATCAAAAAGTCCCACTCCAATTGAGATGGTCTAAGATGAAATTTCTGCAGTCTTAGTCACTTCAAATAACTAAAAAAAATCAAACCCGTTGCCTTCAAGTCGATTCCTACTTACAGCAACCCTATAAGTAACTAGGTTGGCATTTTTTCCTGGATGTAAGAGGTTTTAGTTTGTTATGTGTATAAAGGTTTCCGCATGTAAGCAGGAGGGACCTCCATGTGTACTCAACTAGATACAATGGTTGTAATTTTTTATATTAGGAACTCATTCAAATAATAAATATTTGTTTTCTTAATTCTGTGTGTGTATAGGTTTTAGATTCCCAAATGTTAGGAATTACATATCTTGGCTCCTCTATTGGGTTTGGATATCATTTCCTGTTGGGCATTAAATGTATCTCCCCACTTTCATAGCTGGATGCTGCACTACACCAACATTCAAAAAAAAAAAAAAAAAAAAACTTAGAAGAAATGAGTAGTTGGCTATAACTTTGAAAACCTTAAGAAAACAAATTGATTTTTTTAATTCATGGGCCTGAAGCTTTCTTGCTACACTACCTGATTTAATGTCCTTGTAAGCTGGAACTGATTGGTTTAACATAGTGAATCTCAGTTTATGAAAATCACCTTGGTTGCTCTTTAAAAATACCTAATTCACTGTGACCTACCTCAGGGTAGTTAAAACAGAATCCCTGGGAACAAGGCCTACTCATTCTAGTGTTATTCTAATGTGAGGCCAGGCTTGAGAACTCTAAACCAAAGCATGGCATTGTCTCCTAAGTAGGATTTCTTACTGATAACTGTTTTAATCTCAGTTGGTAGACACACTTCAAGGCAGAATTCATGATGTTTGGATATTTAAATGTTATTATTGGTCAAAGTACTGCATTCCCTTCCTGTGGATACTCAGTTTAAATACAGATATATCAACATTTTTTTTTTTTTTTACATAAATAATGGTTCTGATTGAAATCATATAGTATAAAGGCAGAATATTTTTAATCACATTTCTATTTATGGAGCAAGTGTTGTATATTACCTCATAGTTCTTCTGTTTATACTGCAAGCTGTGAAGGATTATTCTAGACCAGGTAAAAAGTGCTTCCTATTACATTTTTATAAACCTATGGAGACGTCTGTTTGGAAGAATATAAGATAGGGGCTTTCACTGACTTTTCCTCAGGCTTTGGTTTTGTGGTAGGCAATTTACTAACAGCTAAACAGCTAGAGTTGAATACAGGCCTCTGGCTCTGATACTAGTAAGAGGCTATATTCTGATATTCATGGGAGAATCAGGGTTGGTAGGATCTGTGTTTTACTGGATCAGATAACAGTCCCCACTGGGTAATTTATACCTTTACTCCCTTTTGTAAATCAACTGAAGTTCTGTATATCAAAAGCTCCGGAGTAAAGATCATGGTGTATATTGCTGTCTTTGTTATTATTACTATACACCAATATTAAACTGGCTTATGTTAAGTAGCACAATGATGCCATTTAACGAGTTTAACTAAATATTCTTGACAACACTGAAAAATAGTATGTGGACCACATTATTCTGATCCCTGAAAAATTAATTTTAACGAACTAAAACGGGAAGTCAGTTTTAGCAAGGGTGTAACTCTTTCCCCTGAGTAGCTGGTTTGAATTTATCATCATCATACTTTTTTCTACAGACGGTATCAGCTTTCCATTAACTTGGAGAATGGCTTGAGATAATTTGTAGCCCTCCAATAGTGATAAATTCGCTAAAGGATTGTGACCAAATCATGCGCTCTGTGCTCTCTGCTGGTTTTATGTTGTTTTCCACACTAGCATTTTCTTTTCAGGTGATTTATTTCCCAAATTATTTTTTCAATCTTTCTCCTTTTGTATTCTATGTATTAAAGTCACTTTATACCCTTCCTGAAACAAGGTGGGTCATCTTTAAATAAAAGAAAACTAACAAATCCAAACTGTAAGTTAAATATCTTGAATAAAAACTTATTGGCCTTTCTCCCTCAAAATGATAAATACTTCACAAAAGCTTAGGGAATTGACCTCCTATCCCTTCTTCTACCCTCCAACGCCCTGGAATTTAATCTGTCAGTAAACATTGCTGAGCATTTTGCCTGGGATCCAATCCTGTGCAGGATATTTACACTTATAGATACACTGCTATTAAGACATCATGTCCAGTTGCAAAAATTTCTGTTATGTTGTATATGCATGGCTTAATGATTAATTGGATTTGCAACGGAATTTGATTTTTGAAAAATTTAAAAGCCTCCATCCTTGAGACAGAAATCTATTTTCAAAGTTCTATTTAGGAAGGTGATGAGGATCAAGAGCCAGTGAATGAAGTCAAATGGCAAGAGAAGCCGGAAATACCAGAAAGAGCAATAGAAGGAAAAATAACTTTCCTTCAGTGCAACAATTTAAATAAATTGAATACATTATCTGAAAGGCAGTATGCTATTTTCAGGAATTAGAAATTGTCAGAACAACCCTTTCTAGATTGGCTTCAAGCTGCTGGCAGTCTCCTTCCATTCACCCATTTGCCTGAGGATGAAAAGCAAGCCAGGTGGCTTATGTATGCATTTAAAAAAAAGGTGTTTTATCCAAGTGTGAGAACAGACAAGAAACAAAAATAGTCCTGTGATCTGAAAATGAGAAGGGGACTACATTCAAAAAAGATTTCTCACATTGAGAACAAATTCTTGAAATACAGAAGAAATCTCTGCTCATAAACGATAAAACCTGCCTGTTTTGGCAGGAGAGGAACCTACCTGCTTGTATTGCCTTTTCAAGGATTTGAAAGGCTGACGTTTAAACAGTATATAAAATTTATAAAGGGATAGCTTATTTAAAATACTTGCTAATGAATAAACTTTTAATTAGTCCTCATGTGTGTCATTTTGAAGCCTAATGGATAATTATTTCCAAAATAAAAATATATTTCCCGCTACTAATAACTACAACGAGGGGGAAATGTGCAATGATTTGATTATGAATATGCATACTCATAAGGTTTTGTTTTGTTTTTAATCTGGAAGTCATTCCTTCCCCTCACAATATTTCCAAGCAAGAAAGTGTAGACCAACTGGTATTACAGAAGACATCTAAATTGAGAATACATTTTATTTGAAGATCTGTGTTACAACATCAGCAAAACTGAGTTGTGACTGTCTAATTTTCTCAATATTTGTAAAATGCTTGATTTAAAAGGGCAAAACAAAAATTAGGAAGAACTTATATGGAATGTCTAAAATAGGCAAATATTCATAGAGAAAAAACATTTATTAGTAGTTACCAGGGGCTAGGAACAGGGGATATGGGAAGTTGTTGCTTAAAGGGCACTGAGTTTCAGTTTGGGGTGATGAAAAACTTTTGGAAATGGATAGGAATAATGGTAGTACAACCTGGTGAGCATAAAAGATGTGATACAAATGGCAATTTTTTTGGATATATATTTTTTTACCACAAAAAAATACAATTAGGGAGAAAACAATAGTTGTGATTCCTAATTCATCAAACTGGAAGAGTAGCTCTTACAGGTACACAAGTCACAGTTCTCTCACTGCCTCCACGATTGCACATGGCCTGTTTATGCTGTTCAGACAGAAATGATCATTGCTTGCCCTGTAGGAGGCATGAGAACATAACAACGTATGGACATTTTTTAAGGGGGGAAAAAGTATGCCAAGCAGAAGGAGAAATATGCTAAGCAGGGGGAAAAAAAAAAAGACCAGAAAGAATTTGCAGAAGAGAAATAATGTATTCTGCTCTCAGTTTTAAGTTTGCAAATCTTGGCCTTGAGCATTCAGCATTAGGGCTCATACTCAAAGCACCATTGTTGAAGGAGAGGAAAATACCACAGCAGCTACTTCATAATATTGAAACACCTATTTCAAAGTTATGGAAACAAGTTAAGAAATTAAACAGTTCAACAACAATAACAAAAAAATTGAAACACTGGGCTTAGATGCTTTAGCACTTTTGATTGTCAGAAAGTAGTTGTGTTTATAAATCTGAGTCCAGGACTGCATTGTGCAAGACATACTGAATTTTTTTCTTCTGTCTCTCACTGTCTTTTTTATCTGTCTTCCTGTCTGTTCTTTGTCAAAACAAATGTGATACTAAATTCCTAACATTGAACTACGGAGAATTTCAACCTCAAGTCTATTATTATAGCATATAATGGGAAGTTTTCTTAGTCTTATCTACACCAATTCATTGGGGACATTCCTACAAGTCTACATGGCTCTCTGCTGTTTCAATGTCAGAAAAAGGACTTGAAATTTTTGTATGAGACTGGGGATGACTAAGTTTAGATTCCAGGATCCCAGACTTTATCATTGAATCATTCCCCTGTGAGGGTTTGCCACACATCTGAGGCATTGCCAGGAATGAGTTCTGTCATCATAGCTGCCAGGAATCAGTATTTCATCTTTTTGTTCAAACATACCGGATTTCTCTTCCCAAAAGTCGGTTCCTCAAAATCCTCTGCTTCCCTTCAACCTCTCTAGAGCAGCTTTCATTATCTTTTCATTCATAAAAGTAAAATGTTTCTTTGACTTGAACTTTCACAAGTTCTCAGAAGCAAAAAAACTTACAAGACCCAACTACATGCTTAAAATGAGCAAAAAGAGAAAACTATGAGGAGGCCAGCAATAACTTAATATTTTATTAAGTAATGAATCTGTCACAAGTATATTACATTTTAGAAATAAGCTTTCACTTCAGCACCAAAACTTGCCAAATATACTCTTTGAAATTTCATAGTGGATTCGAACTGCTGACCTCTTGGTTAGTAGCCATAGCTCTTGACTACCTCACCAAAAGAGCTCTTTATTTTGGAGATTTTGTAGCATTAAGGAAGTTAACAAATGTCATTAAACATTATGAGTGATAGAGAGCATAGACTAGAGTGAGGTAGTTGACACATATCCATTGCTATTTATTTCATACTTTACTGCTTTATACACACACACGTACACACACCCGAGGTTACAATGCAACAAAAACAGTACTAACAGCTAAGAAGCAGAAACAGCTGTCTGGGAATACTACAGAAGTGCTCACAGTGATGCATTTCAACTGCTACACATGGAAGCAATTGATTGGATCCCAAATTGAAAGTGTGTAAGAATAACTTACAAGAGTTCGAGTCTCGAGTTCCAGCAAAATGGCACTCTAGGCAGAAGCACCACACCATCCCTCCACAGCAAAGATCCGAAAAACTAAGCCATACAGAGAATACAACAATCCTGAAACCCTAAAACGTCAAATGAAGAGATAAAGAACTCAGCCAAGCACCAAATGGAGTGATAAAACTGACAGAGAATGGAGAGCGAAGAGAGTTTCACGCAGAGGTCCCCTACCAGCTAACGCAGCGCGGATCCACCATTTTGGACTCCTATCGGAGACCACAAATGAGGGTACAAGCAAGCAGCCTCACGGAGCGTCCAGCGGGAGACAAAACAGCCAGTAATTTGTGGTGTGCGCTTTCCCACCCCCAACCCCTCTTCGCCCCGGCTCGGCCTCCTCTGCTTCCCGCGGCCACAGTCCCTTCACTGGGAGGCGCCGGCTGCTTGGATTCCACACGCCCAGGTGGGCGGCTCTCTGGGTGCCGTTTGTTGGCTACTAGTGTTGCTTTTTTTTTTTCGTGCTTCTTTTGATTTCTCACTTGCCTCTTGCCGCCTCCCCTTCCTTTTGCCCGAGTGCCTGACTCCATGCACCATCTTTGCTTCTTCCTGAGGGGCTCCAGAGAGCCGGCAATTTGTGATACATGCTTTCCCACTCTCCACACTTCTTCACCCACACTCGGCCTCCTCTGCTTTCCGTGGATGCAGTCTCTTGTCTGGGGGCACCGGCCCGCACTGGCTGGCTCTCTGGGTGCCATTTGTTGGCTGCTGGTGTTTTTCTTTATCTTTTTTCCTCCTTCTTTGGATTTCTTGCTTGCCTCTCGCTGCCTCCCCCTCCTTTTGCTCGAGTGCCTGGCTCCGTGCGCCATCTTTGCTTTTTCCTGAGGGGCTGCAGAGCTCCATTCGAGTGTGGAGCTGCTTCCCAGTCTGGGCTACCGTGCTGGTGGGATCCCGGGGCGTTTGTTTGTTTTGAATTGTTTCTTTGTTTTCTTTTCCTTTTCTTGAGTTGGGAGCCCTTTCTAGCCAGGCCAAGCTGCGTGGCAAGGAACTCCCCTTCAGCTTCCACAGACGTGCAGAGGGATCCCTGAGAACATTTCCTTTTTCACTTTTTTTTTTCTTCTGTGTTTTTTGGGGGGCCTTTCTTGTTTTTTTTTTTTTTTAATTTGTTTTGTTTACTTTTCCCTCTTTTTTCCTTTTTTGTCTTTCTTCATTGCTCAGTTTCTCGTCTCTCTCTGTCTTCCTTCTCTTTCTGATCCCTGAATACCAGGCATTGTATACCTCTATGCCCTCTGGCCAGACTGTGGTGCGACACCTGAGAGCGACTTCCCCAGACCTCATACCTCCATTGGTGGGATCCCTGGGAACTTTGTGGTTCTTTAAACTTTGTGATTTTTATTTGTTCATTCTTTTCTTTTCTTCCTCTTCCCCTTTCTGTTTTTCTCCATTTCATAGTCTCTCATCTCTCCATTCCAACGGCAAGCTCCCCAGCATTCTTTTTGTTTATTTTTTTTTTGACTCCTGTTCCTCTCTCCTCTCTCCCATATCCATCTTAGCTCCACACATAACCATCTCCCTGCTGCTTCCTGCCTACCTGCACTGTGCGCTTGACATCACACCACCAAGCAATGCAGACACGGCCTACTAGAACCTGCCCAGCACTGATTAAAGACCCACCCTGGTGGCTGTAGTGAGTGCCACAAACAACCTGTCCCAGTGGCTCCTCTTCAGCTAGACCTACCCTGCTGTACCATATCTGAGTGACTGAACCTGCCAGTTGGAAAAGGAGGCGAAAAGAATTGAGCGCACAGATGAGCAAAAAACAAAGAGCACACACTCCGCCTGCTCAGACATAGTCAATTTTTTTTTTTTAAAAGGGACAAAACAAACAAATCTACAATGAATAAATGAGAGAAATAACTACTGAATGCCAGGAGAACAGCAGACAATATCTAAACATTTACAAAAACAGGACAGGATGGTTCCAGTAGGCATCAAAAATAAAACACCAGATGACTCTCCTGTGGAAGAAAATGCACTACAAGAACCTGATAGGGAATTCAAATCTCTAATACTCGGAATTTTCAAAGAACTGAGGCAAAAAGCTGACAAACATGAGGAAAAAATAGACAAAATCATGGAAAATACAGATAAAAAGTTGGAAGAATTCAGGGGGATGATGTGGGAACAAAATGCCAAAATAAATTCACAACTAGAAATTATACAAAAACAGCAATTAGAAATCCAAAAGATAAACAACAAGATTTCAGAAATGGATGATGTCATAGAAGGGCTGAGAAGCAGATTTGAAACCGTGGAAGACAGGATCAGTGGAATTGAAGACAAACACTTGGATACAACTCTGTTTCAGGAAAATTCAGAAAAAAGAACAAATAAAAATGAAGAGACCCTGAGAGTTATGTGGGACACAATTAAAAGCAAGAATTTCCGAGTAATTGGCATTCCAGAACGGGGAGAAAACAGAAAACACAGAGAGGATCATTGAGGAACTGCTGACAGAAAACTTCCCCATTATCATGAAAGATGAAAAGCTGGCCATCAAAGAAGCTCAACGAACCCCATATAGGAGAGACCCCAAATGAAAATCACCAAGGCATATCATATTCACACTCGCCAAAACCAAAGACAAAGAATTCTGAGAGAAGCTCATGAAAAACAAGAAGTCACATACAGAGGAGAAACAATAAGACTAAGCTCGGATTATCTGGCAGAAACCATGCAGGCAAGAAGGCAGTGGGATGACATACATAAAATCTTGAAAGAAAAAAATTATCAGCCAAGAATAATATATCCTGCAAAACTGTTGTTCAAATTTGATGGTGAAATTAGGTCATTTCCAGATAAAAAGAAACTAAGGGAATATGTAAAAGTCAAACCAAATTTACAAGAATTATTAAAGTGAGTTCTTCGATCTGAGGACAAACAGCTTCAGCCCACAGGCAGAACCTAGGATGCAGGATCGTATGAGCCAGATACCACTCTAAGAAATGAACTCGAGAGGACTATCCAAACCCAAAAGAAATACAACAGGGAATCAGAGCAGTCAATCGATGGATGACAACAACGTCAAAACAATGAAAGAGGGAATAAACGGCATAGGTATAGAATCTTCTAATGGAGAGGAAGGCATGGCGATACCAAGTAATGGTAGACTGCTTCAAACTTAGAAAGATAAGGGTAAAATTCATGGTAACCACAAAGAAAGTTAACAAACCAACTCATAAAAATAAAGAGGAAAACATAAAGTCTCGGAAAAAACAAAACCTACAAAAACAAAAGAAATGAAAAAAAAATCCACTAACACAAGTAACTCAGCACAAGAAAGTAAGAAGAACAAAGAAAACTTCAGCACCACAAAAAAAAAGCACTACCAAATGGCAGCAAAAAACTCACATCTATCAATAATTACACTGAATGTAAATGGACTCAATGCACCCATAAAGAGACGGAGAGTGGCAGAATGGATATGAAAACAGGATCCATCAATATGCTGTCTACAAGAGACACACCTTAGAAACAAAGATGTGAATTTATGAAAAGTCAAAGGTTGGAAAAAAATATATCAAGCTAACAACTACCAAAAAAGAGCAGAAGTGGCAATTCTAATCTCAGATAAAATAGACTTTAAAACAAAATCTACCATGAAAGACAAAGAAGGACACTATATAATGATTAAGGGGATGATCCATGATGAAGACATAACCATAATAAACATCTACTCTCCCAATGACAGGGCTCCAAAATACATAAAACAAACTCTAACAACACTGAAAAGAGAAATTGACAGCTCCACAATAATAGTAGGAGACTTCAACACACCACTCTCAGTAAAGGACATAACAGCTAACAACAAACTCAGCAAAGATACAGAAGACCTAAAGGGTACAATCAGCCAACTAGACCTCATAGACATATATAGAACACTCCATCCAACCGCTGCAAAGTACATATTCTTTTCCAATGCACATACAACATTCTCCAGAATAGACCACATCTTAGGCGATGAAGCAATCCTCAACAAGATCCAAAACGTTGAGATAATTCAAAGTATCTTCTTTGACCACAATGCCATCAAAGTAGAAATTAACAATAAAAAGAGCAAGGAAAAAAAAATCAATTATATGGAAACTGAATAATATTCTGCTTACACATCATGGGGTAATAGAAGAAATCAGAGGTGGAATCAAAAAATTCCTAGAATCAAATGAGAATGAAAACAGATCATACCAAAACCTTTGGGACACAGTAAAGGTAGTTCTCAGAGGACAACTTATAGCAATAGATGCACATATCAAAAGAGAAGAAAGGGACAAACTCAAAACATTAACTACAGAACTCAAACAAATAGAGAACAGCAAAAAAAGCCCACAACCACTGGAAGAAAGGAAATAGTAAAGATCAGAGCAGAAATAAATGAAATAGAGAACAGAAAAATAATAGAAAGTATCAACAAAACCAACAGTTGGTTCCTTGAAAGAATCCACAAAATCGACGAAACACTGGCTGGACTTACAAAAGAAAAACAGGAGAGGACACAAATAACCCAAATAAGAAATGAAATAGGGGACATTACAACAGACCCAACTGAAATAAAAAGGATTATAACAGAAGATTATGAAAAAGTATACTCCAACAAATTTGAAAACCTAGAGGAAATGGATAAATTTCTAGAAACACACGGCCTACACAAACTACAACAAAGTGATGTTGAAAATCTGAACAGACCCATAATAAGAGAAGAGATTGAAAAGGTAATAAAAAAAACTCCCAATGAAAAAAAGCCCTGGCCCAGATGGCTTCACTGGAAAATTCTACAAAACATTTACAGAAGAGCTTGTACCAGTTCTACTCAAGCTATTTCAGAGCATAGAAGAGGAAGCAACACTTCCAAATTCGTTCTATGAAGCCAGCATAACGCTGATACCAAAACCAGGAAAAGACATCACAAAAAAAGAAAATTACAGAACAGTATGTCTCATGAACATAGATGCAAAAATTCTTAACATAATTCTAGCCTATAGAACTCAGCATCATATCAAAAAAATAATACACCACGACCAAGTAGGGTTCATACCAGGTATGCAAGGATGGTTCAACATTAAAAAATCCATCAACGTAATCCACCACATAAATAAAAGGAAAGAAAAGAATCACACGATCATCTCAATTGATGCAGAAAAGGCATTTGACAAAGTCCAACACCCATTCCTGATAAAATCTCTCAATCAAATAGGTATACAAGGGAAATTCCTCAACATAATAAAGGGCATCTATGCAAAACCAATGGCCAACATCATACTTAATGGAGAGAAGCTGAAAACATTCCCCCTGAAAACAGGAACAAGACAAGGATGCCCTTTATCACCACTCCTATTTAACATTGTGCTGGAAGTTCTAGCTAGAGCAATAAGGCAAGAAAAAGAAATAAAGGGCATCCAAATTGGTAATGAAGAAGTTAAACTGTCCCTGTTTGCAGATGATATGATACTATACATAGAAAACCCGAAAGACTCCATGAGAAATCTACTGGAACTAATAGAAAGATTCAGCAGAGTAGCAAGATACAAGATAAACATAAAAAAATCAGTTGGATTCCTATACACCAGTAAGGAGAACAATGAAAAGGAAATCAGGAAATCAATACCATTTTCAATAGCCCCTAAAAAGATAAAATATTTAGCAATAAATCTGACCAGGGATGAAAAGACCTATACAAAGAAAATTACAAAACACTGCTGCATGAAACCCAAAGGGATCTACAAAAATGGAAAAACATACCATGTTCATGGATAGGCAGACTCAACATTGTGAAAATTTCAATTCTACCCAAAGCAATCTACAAATACAACGCAATCCCGATCCAAATACCAGCAACATTCTTCAAAGAGATGGAAAAACTAATCATTAACATTATATGGAAAGGGAAGAAGCCCCAAATGAGTAAAGCACTACTGAAGAAGAAGAATAAAGTTGGAGGACTCACACTACCTGACTTCAGAACCTACTATACAGCTACAGTAGTCAAAACAGCCTGGTACTGGTACAACGACACATCCATTGACCAATGGAACAGAATTGAGAAGCCAGATAAATCCATCCACCTACGGTCACCTGATCTTCCACAAGGGCCCAACGTCCATCAGATGGGGAAAAGACAGTCTTTTTAACAAATGGTGCTGGCAAAACTGGATATCCATTTGCAAAAAAATGAAACAGGACCCATACCTCACACCGTATACAAAAACTACTTCAAAATGGATCAAAGACCTGAATATAAAGCCTAAAGCTATACAGTTCATAGAGGAAAACATAGGACCAACACTTCAGGCCTTAATAGATGGCATTAACAGGATACAAACCATAACCATCAATGCACAAACCACAACAGATAAGCTAGATAACTGGGATCTTCTAAAAATCAAACACCTATGCTCTTCAAAAGACTTCACCAAAAGAGTCAATAGAGAACCTAGAGACTGGTAAAAAATTTTTGGACAGTACAAGTCAGACAAAGGTCTAATCTCCATAATCTACAAGAAAATCCAACACCTCTACAACAAAAAGACAAAGAATCCAATTAAAAAATGGGCAAAGGAAATGAACAGACACGTCACCAAAGAAGACATTCAAATGGCCAATAGACACATGAGGAAATGCTCACGATCACTAGCCACTAGAGAAATGCAAATTAAAACCACAATGAGATACCATCTCACCCCGGCATTACTGGCACGAATCAAAAACACTGGAAGTAACAAATGTTAGAGGGGCTGCGGGGAGATCGGAACTCTTATGCACCGCTGGTGGGAATGCAAAATGATACAACCATTTTGGAAAATGATATGGTGCTTCCTTAGAAAGCTAGAAATAGACATACCATTCGATCCAGCAATCCCACTCCTAGGAATATATCCTAGAGAAATAAGAGTCGTCACTCGAATAGACATATGCACACCTACGTTCATGGCAGCATTGTTCACAACAGCAAAACGATGGAAACAACCTAGATGCCCATCAACAGATGAATGGATAAATAAACTATGGTACATACACACAATGAAGTACTATGCAACGAGAAAGAACAACAATGAATGTGTGAAGCATCTCATAACATGGATGAAACTGGAGGACATTATGCTGAGTGAAAGAAGTCATTCACAAAAGGACAAATATTATATGAGACCTCTACCGTAAAAACCCATGAAAAAGTTCACACACAAACTGTTACAATCTTTGCTGGTTACCAGGGAAGGGAGGGGTTGGGGGGTAAATACTAAATAGGCAATAGATAAGTGGTATCTTGGGTGAAGGGTGAGGTACTACACAATACAGGGGAAACTAGCACAACCTGTACAAGGAAATGTCATGGAAGCCCCATAGACACATCCAAACTCCCTGAGGGACTGAATTGCTGGGTGCAGGGCTCTGGGGACCATGGTCTCGGGGAACATCTAGCTCATTTGGCATGACACAGCTTATAAAGACAATGCTCTACATTCTACCTTGGTGAGTAGTGTCTGGGGTCTTAAAAGCCTGTGAGCAGCCATCTGGGATACTCCACTGGTCTTGTCTCTTCGGGAGCAGAGAGAATGAAGAGAACAGGATACAAGGAAAAGATCAGTCCAAAGGACTGGTTGTCCACAGTTTCCAAAGCCTCCACCGGACTGAGTTCAGTACAGCTAGATGGTGCCCGGCTGCCACCACTGACTGCTCTGACCAGGATCACAACAGAGGGTTCTGGACAGAGCTGGAGAAGGATGTAGAGCATAATTCTAACTCACAAAAAAAAAAAAGACCAGATTTACTGGCCTAAAGGAGACTGGAGAAACCTTGAGAGTATGGCCCCCAGACACCCTTTCAGCTCAGTGGTGAAGTTACCTCCGAGGTTCACTGTTCAGCCTGGGAGTGGACAGCCCTGTAAAACCAAATGAGACTAACAAGGTACAGGAGTCCAGTGACAAGGGCCAGAAGGCAGAAGGGGAGAAGAAAGCTGGTGATAGGGAACCCAAGGTTGAGTAAGGATATTGTTGATGTGTTGTGAGATTGTTAACCATTGTCATAGAGCAACATTTGTAGTAACTGTTAAATGAGAAACTATTTTGTTCTGTAAGCCTTCATCTTAAGTGAGAATAACAGCACAATTGGAAGAGCGTGGTCAATGTCACTGAACTGTATATGTAGAGATTTTTGAAACGGTGTATCTTTGGCTATGTGTATTTTCACCAAAAAAAAAAAAAAGGTTGAGAATTTAGAGGGTTAATATGTTGTGGGCTTATTAACCAATGTCATAAAACAACATGTGTACTACTGTTTCATGAGAAACTATTTGTTCTGTAAGCCTTCACCTGAAGTACAATAAAATACTAAAAAAAAAAAAAAATTGTCCGAGTCTCTGGAAAAGAACCTCTGCAATGCATTATTCCTTATTAGAAAGGCATTGTTTACTGTTCAGTAGCTAGAAAATAAGGGAACCAGTAATACCTGAGAACAATGGAATAAAAAAGAAAATGGTCACTATGACTTAATGAAGACTAACAATAGATTGGCAACCCTGGTGGCATAGTGGTTAAGTGCTACATCTGCTAACCAAAAGGTTGGCTAGTTCAAATCCATCAGGCACTCCTTGGAAATTCAATGGGGCCATTCCACCTTGCACTATAGGGTTGCTATCAGTCAGAATCGACTCGATGGCAATGGGTTTGGTTTTTTTGTTTTGTTTTGTTTTAACAATAGATTATTCTCGTGATAAGAGCATTCTCACAAGAACATAGTAACTGGGAAACATAATAAGGAAGCTTATCTCACAGAAATAAAGGGAAATCTGTCAAAAGTTTAGAAAATTCACATCTGGGAGGCATCACCTAAGACAAGGCTCAATCTACAAAAATGAGGCTCCCACTCAGGAATTTTGAGTCTCATGCAATTCAAAAGGCTTCCTTCTTGAGGCTAAACATGTTAATATCAGGCTACCCCCTTTCTAAAGAACTCCAAAGGCATAAAATTGGGTGGGATACTCTATGTCCCACTGGCCTTGAATGGGTTAAAGCAAATGAAAGAAAACACAATAACAACAACAAAAAAGAACCCTCTTGATTCTTCCTCTCTCTGTAGTTACTACCCCATTCCCTACTCTGCTTTATAGCTAACTCTTTAAATGAGTTGCCTATAATCTCTCAGTTTAATTCCTCTCTTTTCATTCTGTTTGGAGCACACTAATTAATGGATGAGCTTCCCACTAACCCATCAAAATCACTGTCAAGGTCACAAATAGCCTCAATATTCCTACGTAAGTTCTCTTTCTTGTCTTCCTTGATCTATTAACTGTATTTGACAGCTTTCTCACGTTTTCAGAATATGACTTGAGATTGGTTTACTCTTACCTCACTGAATCTTTCGCAGTCTCCTTCCCTGCTTCTTGATTATCACTCTAAGTTTCTAAAGTTTGCGTAACCCTGGTATCAGTCTTAGTCATACTCATTCGAAGATTGATCTCACCATGCTACAAGGTTTAAGAGCTACACTGATGGCTCCCAAATGTATTACTTCAGTCAAGAATGCTCTCCCTGAACTCCAGTCTCATATACCCAAATGGTTATTGGACATCTCTATTTAAAGTTCTAATAGGTATGTCAAGTTTATCAGTTCCAAAACCTGAACTCCTGCTGCTATTCTTTTCCTACCTTAGTAAATATCAGTTGCAAATGTATAAATGCTGAGACAAAACCTGAAATAAACTTCACGCCTCTTTTTCTCTTTTATTTTTCATTATTAAATATTGTAGGCTCTATTTTTAAAATGTATATAGAATCCAGCCACTCCTCAGTACAATGGTCTGTATTTTCATTTTTTTTTTTTTTTTTTACTGTACTTTAGATGAAGGTTTACAGAACAAATAGTTTCTCATTAAACACTCATTACACATATTGTTTTATGACATTGGTTAACAACCCCATGACATGTCAATACTCTCCCTTCTTGACATTGAAGGACTTTTTTTTTTTTTTTGGTGAAAATATACACAGCCAAAGATACACCGTTTCAAACATTTATACATGTATAATTCAGCGACATCAATTATATTCTTCCAGTTGTGCTGCTATTCTCACTATCCTTTTCCAAATTATTCCATCATCATTATCTTCAACTCACTGCCCCCAGGCTTCCCATCAAATCTTTTGAGTTGCTGTTGTCAATTTGATTGCACATAGATAATTCTTTTTTTGTGTGTGTGTGTGCTTTAGATACACATACTGCCCTATTTCAAAAGTTAACAACCTCACGACATGTCAACTCTGCACCTTCTCAGTCTTGGGTTCCCTATCACCAGCTTTCCTGTCCCCTCCTGCCTTCTAATCCTTGTCCCTGGACTGCTATGCCTCATTAGTCCAGTTTTGTTTTATGGGGCTGTCCAGTCCCTGCTGAATGGTCAAAGTCTGGAATTACTTCACCACTGAGCTAAAAAGGTGTCCGGGGGCCATACTCTTGGGGTATCTCCAGTCTCTGTCAGGCCAGTAAATCTGGTCTTTTTTTTTTGAGTTAGAATTTTGTTCTATATCCTTTTCCAGCTCTGTCCAGGAACCTCTGTTGTGATCCCAGTCAGAGCAGTCAGTGGTGGTATTCCGGCCCCATCTAGCTGTACTGGACTCAGTCTGGCGGCGGTCTTAGTAGCTGTGGTCCATTAGTCCTTTGGACTAATCTTTTCCTTTTATCCTGTTCTCTTCATTCTCCCTTGCTCCCAAAGAGGTGAGACTAGTGGAGTATCATAGATGGCTGCTCACAAGCATTGTAGACCCCAGATGCTACTCACCAAGCTTGAATGTAGAACATTGTGTTTTTAAACTGTATTATGCCAACTGAGCTAGATGTTCGCTGAGACCATGGTCCCCACAGCCCTCTGCCCAGAAATTCAGTCCCTCAGGGAGTTTGGATGTGTCTATGGAGCTTCTATGACTTTTCCTTGTACAAGTTGTGCTGGCTTCCCCAGTATTGCGTACTGTCTTACCCTTCACCAAAGTTACCACTTATGTATTGTCTATTTAGTTTTCCCCCCACCCCTCCCGTCCCGCGTAACCAACAAAGACTTTCTTTTCATGTGTAAACTTTTTCATGAGTTTTTCCAGTAGAGGTCTCATACTCTATTTGTCCTTTTGTGATTGACTTATTTCACTCAGCATAATATCCTCCAGTTTCATCCATGTTATGAGATGCTTCACAGATTAATCGTTGTTCTTTATCATTGCATAATATCCCATTGTGTGTATGTACCATAGTTTGTTTATCCATTCATCTATTGATGGGCCTCTAGGTTGTTTCCATCTTTTTGCTATTGTAAACAACACTGCAATGAGCATGGGTGTGCATATGTCTATTCATGTGAAGGCTCTTATTTCTTTAGGATACATTCCTAGGAGTGGGATTGCTGGATCATATGGTATTTCTGTTTCTAGCTTTCTAAGGAAGCGCCGTATCATTTTCCAAAATGGTTGTATCATTATGCATTCCCACCAGCAGTGCATAAGAGTTCCAATCTTCCCGCAGCCTCTCCAACATTTTATTTCCAGTGTTTTTGATTCATGCGAGTAATGCTGGGGTGAGATGGTATCTCACTGTGGATTTAATTTGCATGTCTTTAATGGCTAGTGATTATGAGCATTTCCTCATGTGTCTGTTGGCCGCTTGAATGTTTTCTTTGGTGAAGTGTCTGTTCGTTTCCTTTGCCATTTTTTAATTGGATATGTCTTTTTGTTGTAAAGGTGTTGGATTTTCTTTTAGCTTTTAGAGATTAGACCTTTATCTGACTTGTAATGTCAAAACATTTTTTCCCAGTCTGTAGGTTCTCTTTTTACTCTTTTGGTGAAGTCTTTTGATGAGTGTAAGTGTTTAATTTTTAGAAGACCCCAGTTATCTAGCTTATCTTCTGGAGTTTGTGTGTTGTTGGTTATGGTTTGTATCCTGTTAATGCTATGCATTAGGGCCTCTAGCTTTGATCCTATTTTTTCTTCTATGAGCTTTATAGTTTGTCGACTTATATTTAGGTCTTTGATCCATTTTGTATTAGCTTTTGTGTATGGTGTCAGGTATGGGTCCTGTTTCATTTTTTTGCAGACGGTCTTCCAGTTTTGCCAGCACCATTTGTTAAAAAGACTGTTTTTTCCCCCATTTGATGGACTTTGGGCGCTTGTCAAAGAACAGGTGACTGTAGGTGGATGGATTTGCATCTGGATTCTCAATTCTGTTCCATTGTTCAATATATTTGTCCTTATAGCAGTACCAGGCTGTTTTGACTACCGTAGCTGTATAGTAGGTTCTGAGTTCAGGTAGTGCAAGTCTTCCTACTTTATATTCTTCTTCTTCAATAGATCTTTACTAATCCGGGGCTTCTTTCCTTTCCATATAAAGTTAATGATTAGTTTTTCCATCACTTTAAAGAATGTTCTTAGTATTTGGATAGGGATTGCATTGCATTTGTAAATTGGTTTGGGTAGAATTGTCATTTTCACAATGTTGAGTCTCCCTATCCATGAGTATGGTATGTTTTTCCATTTATGTATATCCCTTTGGCTTTCTTGTAGTAGTGTTTTGTAGTTTTCTATGTATAGGCCTTTTACATCACTGGTTAGATTTATTCCTAAGCTTTTTACTTTTTTAAGGGGCTAGTATAAATTGTATTTTTTTCCTGATATCCATTTGATTGTTCTCCAATTTTTGTATGTTTATCTTGTATCCTGCTACTCTGCTGAATCTTTCTATTAGTTCCAGTAGTTTTCTCGTGGAGTCTTTAGGGTTTTCTATGTATGGTATCATATCATCTGTAAACAGGGACAGTTTAACTTCTTCATTACCAATTTCAATGCCTTAGTGCTCTAGCTAGGACTTCCAGCACAATGTTAAATAGGGGTGGAGATAAAAGTCATCCTTGTTGTCTTCCTGTTTTCAAGGGGAATGTTTTCAGCCTCTCTCCATTAAGAATGATGTTGGCCGTTGATTTCTCATAGATGCCCTATATTATGTTGAGAAATTTCCCTTCTGTACCCATTTTATTGAGATTTTTTAACTGTAATTGGTGCTGGACTTTAACAAATGGCTTTTCTGTGTCAATTGAGATGATCATGTGACTCTTTTCTTTCCTTTTATTTGTGTGGTTGATTATGTTGATTGATTTTCTAATGTTGAGCCATCCTTGCATACCTAGTATGAATCCTATTTGGTCATGGTGTATTATGTTTTGATATGATGTTGGCTAGAATTTTGTTGAGAATTTTGCATCTATATTCATGACAGATATTGGTATGTAATTTTCTTTTTTGGCGTCTTTGGCTGGTTTTGGTACCAGGGTTATGCTGGCTTCATAGAATGAATTCGGAAGTGCTCTTTACTATGTTCTGAAATAGTTTGAGAGGCACTGGTGTAAGCTCTTCTCTGAATGCTTGGTAGAATTGTCCAGTGAAGTCATCTCGGCCAGGGCTTGTTTTTGTTGGGATTTTTTTTTTTTTTTTAATTACCTTTTGCATCTCTTCTCTTGTTATAGGTCTGTTCAGATTTTCAACATCACTTTGTAGTAGTTTGGGTAAGTGGTGTGTTTCTATAAATTTATCCTTTTCTTCTAGGTTTTCAAATATGTTGGAGTATAGTTTTTCATAATATTCTGTTATAATCCTTTTTATTCCAGTTCCATCTGTTGTAACGTTCCCCATTACATTTCTTATTTGGGTTATTTGCATCCTTTCCTACTTTTCGTTTGTCAGTCTGGCCAGTGGTTTGTCGATTTTGTTGATCCTCTCAAAGAACCAACTTTTGGTTTTGTTGATTCTTTCTATTGTTTTTCTGTTTGCTATTTCATTTATTTCTGCTCTGATCTTTACTATTTCCTTTCTTCCGGTGGTTGTGGGCTCTTTTTGCTGTTCTCTTTCTATTTGTTTGAGTTCTGTAGTTAATGTTTTGAGTTTGTCCCTTTCTTCTCTTTTGATATGTGCATCTATTGCTATAAATTGTCCTCTGAGAACTGCCTTTGCTGTGTCCCAAAGGTTTTGGTGTGACGTGTTTTCATTCTCATTTGATTCTAGGAATTTTTTGATTCCATCTCTGATTTCTGATGGGTAAGCAGGGTGTTATTCAGTTTCCATGTAATTGATTTTTTTTTCCTTGCTCTTTCTGTTCTTAATTTCTACCTTTATGGCACTGTGGTCAGAGAAGACACTTTGTATTATCTCAAAGTTTTGGATCTTGTTGAGGATCGCTCTGTGGCCTAAGATGTGATCTATTCTGAAGAAAGTTTCATGTGCATTGGAAAAGAATGCATACTTTGCAGCTGTTGGGGTCAAGTTGGCTGACTGTGCCCTTTATGTCTTCCATATCTTTGTTTACTTCTTTCTACTTGTTCTGTCCTTCCGAGAGTGGTGTGTTGAAGTCTCCTACTATTATTGTGGAACTGTCAATTTCTCTTTTCAGGTGCTGTTAGAGTTTGTGTTATGTATTTTGGAGCCCTGTCATTGGGTGCATAGATGTTTATTATGGTTACGTCTTCATGATGGATCATCCCCTTAGTCATTATATAGTATCCTTCTTTGTCTTTTATGGTGGATTTTGTTTTAAAGTGTATTTTATCTGTGCTTAGCATTTCTACTCCTGCTCTCTTTTGGTAGCTGTTTGCTTGATATATATTTTTTCCATCCTTTGGTTTTTAATAAATTTACTTGTTTGTTTCTAAAGTGTGTCTCTTGTAGACAGCATATTGATGGATCCTGTTTTTTTATGCATTCTGCCACTTTCCATCTCTTCATGGGTGCATTTAGGCCATTTACATTCAGTGTAATTATTGATAAATGTGAGTTTATTGCTGTCATTTTGTAGTGCTTTATTTTACGGTACTCACTTTTTCTTTGTTCATCTTACTCTCCTGTGCTGAATTTCTTTCGTTTGTGGATTTTTTTTTTCATTTCTTTTGTTTTTCTAGGTTTTGTTATTACTGAGACTTTCTGTTTTCTTCTTTATTTTGATGAGTAGGTTTGCTAACTTTCTTTGTGGTTACTTTGAAATTTACCCTTATCTTCCTAGGTTTGAACCCATCTATTATTACTTGGTATGGTCTTGCCTTCCTCTCCATTAGAAGGTTCTATACTACGCAGTTTTTTCTCTCTTTTATTGTTCTGATGTTGTTGGCATTTATAAATTAACCTCTCTGGTTTCCTGTTGTGATTCATTTGTTTTCAGATAGTCCTTGAGGGTTCATTTCCTAGGTTGGTATCTGGCTGGTACAATCCTGTGTCCTAGATTCAGCCTGTGGTCTGATGTTGTTTGTTATCAGATCAAAGGACCCTCTTTAATAAGTCTTGTAATTTTGGTTTGGTTTTTACATATTCCCTTAATTTCTGTTTATCTGGAAATCACATAATTTCACCATCATATTTGAACAAGAGTTTTGCGGGATATATTACTCTTGGCTGGCAATATTTTCCTTTCAAGTTTTTATATATGTCATCCCATTGCCTTCTTGCCTGCATGGTTTCTGCCAAATAATCCAAGCTTAGTCTTATTGTTTCTCCTCTGTATGTGACTTTTTGTTTTTCTCAAGCTGATCTCAGGATTCTTTGTTTGTCTTTGTTTTTAGTGAGTGTGATTATGATATGCCTTTGTGATTGTCTTTTGAGGTCTCTCCTACATGGGGTTTTCTGAGCTTCCTGAATGGTAAGCTTTTCATCTTTCACGATACTGAGGAAGTTTTCTGTCAGTAATTCTTTAATGATTCTCTCTTTTTTTCTGTTTTCTCCCCCTGTTCTGGAACTCTGATCACTTGCAGATTTTTGCTTTTGATTGTATCCCACATAATTCTCAGGGCTTCTTCATTTTTCTTATTCTTTTTTCTGATTTTTTTCTCAAAGTTATATCCATGTGTTTGTCTTCAGTTTCACTGATCCTGTCTTCCATCATTTCAAACCTGCTCCTCAGCCCTATGACACTGTCCATTTGCAAAATCTTGCTGTTTATCTTTTGGATTTCTAATTGTTGTTTTTGTATGATTTCTAGTTGTGAATTTATTTTAGCATTTTCTTCCTGTATTATTTTCTTGAATTCTTCCATTTCCTTGTTTGTACTTTCCATGAATTTGTCTCCCTTTTCCATGAATTTGTCTATTTTTTCCTCATTTTGTCTGCTTTTTGCTTCAACTCTCAGATAATTCTGAATATTAGTGATTTGAATTCCCTGTCAGGTAATTCTAGTACCTTTTATTCCACTGGAAATTCATCTGGTGTTTTATTTTGGACGGCTACTGGAACCATCCTGTCCTGGTTTTGCAGATGTTTTGATATTGTCTGCTATCTTTGGGGCATTCAGTATTATTTTCCTGGTTTATTGATTGTAGATTTGTTTCTTTAGACCTGATTTTTCATTTTAATTGTTTATGACTGAGCCAGCGGGCTGTGTATTCTTTGTTGTTTGCTTGTCTGTTGACACAATAATTTTCACCTCATTCTCCAATGGGTGGGGTCCGTCACTCAGGTATGGTACAGCAGGGCAGATCCAGCTGAAGGGGAGTTGCTGGAATGGGTTGTTTGTGGCATGTACTAGGGCCGACAGGGTGGGCTGGAAATCAGTGCAGGGCAGGTGCCGGTAGGCTGTTCCTGTGCTGCTTGGGGGTGTGATGTTCAACACACAGTGCAGGTAGGCAGGAAGGAGAGGGGAGATTGTGTCTGGAGCTAAGATGGGTATAGGAAAGAGGAGAGAGAGGTTAGAGGAACAAGAGCCAAAAAAATACACGCAAGCAAACAAACAGAAAAGAGTCCTAAGGGAGCTTGCTATTGGAGTGGACAGATGAGAGACTAAGAAATGGAGAAAAACAAAAATGGGAAAAAGAATAAAAAAGAGTAAAAGAAAAGAATGAATAAATAATAATTAGAGAGAGAGGAAAAAAAAAAAAAGCTACCAGGGATCCCACCAGTCTGGCTGCTAGGACTGGGGAAGTTGCTCACAGGTCATGAATTACTGCCTGGCTAGAAAAGGCAGAGGTGTCACACAGCGCCAGGTATTCAGGAGACAGGAAGAGAAGGTAAGTATGGAGAGATGAGAAACTGGAATGAAGAAAGACAAGAAAGGAAAAATAGAAAGAAGAAAACAAAAAAGAAAAAATAAAAACAAAAAAAGCAAAAGCAAAAAAAAGAAGACAAGAAAAATGCTCCCAGGTATGTCACTGTGCGTCACAGAGTAAGGGAGTAGCTCCCAAGCCTCACAGCACTGCCCGGCTAGAAGGGGCTCCAAAGCTGAGCAAAGAAAAAGAAAACAAACAAACAACAAAAATAAAGCCCTGGGGATCCCACCAGTGTTGCAGCATGGGCTGGGAAGCAGTTTCACAGTGGAACAGTGTTTCTGAGCCTTTCAGGAAGAAGCAAAGATGGCACATGGAGCCAGGTATTTGAGAGAAAGAGGAGGAGGTGGTTAGAGGTAAGGAAAAAATCTAAAGAAGAGGAAAAAAGCAACACCAGTAGCCAAAAAATGGCACTCAGGGAGCCAGCCAGTACAGGTGGGTGGAATCCAAGCGGCACCAGGGTGAAGCCAGTGCTTCCCTGCCAAGAGACTGTGGCCTCAGGAAACAGAGGAAGCTGAGTAGGAGTGAAGAAGGGTCGGGGAGTGGGAAAGCATATATTGCTGGTTACCAATTGTTCTGTCTCCTGCTGTAAACTCCATGAAGCTGCCTTCCTGTACTGCCTGTTCGCTGATCTCCGATAGGAGTCCAAGATGTTGGATCTGTGCCATGGTAGCTGATAGGGGACCTCTGCATGTATCTCTCTTCACTCTCTGTTCTTGGTCAGTTTCTTATTCCATTTGGTGCTTGGCTGAGTTCTTTACCTCTTCATTTGATGTTTAGGGTTTCAGGATTCACATGTGTTGCCACCTTTATTTTTCTACATAGTACTTATCAATCTCTGACTTAATATACTTACTTTCTTCTTCTTTTTTAAATTTCCTCATCTACAATATAAGTTCAATGAAGTTGAGAACATTTATTTTTCTATTTTATTTATTTCTTGTATGCCTAGAAAAGAATGTTTCTGTCGTTAGGTGCTGTAGGGTTGGTTCTGACTCATAGTTCTGACTCACTGCCCGGTCCTGCACCATCCTCACAATCGTTGTTATGCTTGAGCCTATTGTTACAGCCACTAGGTCAATCCATCTCGTTGAGAGTCTTCGTCTTTTTTGCTGACCCTCTACTTTACCAAGCACGATGTCCTTCTCTGGGGCTGATCCCTCCTGATAATATGTTCATAGTAAGTATTTGAGACACAGTCACAACAGCCTTGCTTTTAAGGTGCATTCTGGCTGTACTTTTTTCAAGACAAATTTGTTCTTTTGGCAGTCCACGGTATATTCAATATTCTTCACCAACATGCCTCTGTCAGTTTGTTGTACTGTGGGGGCTTGCATGTTGCTTTGATGCTGGAAGCTATCCCACTGGTATACAAATACCAGCAGGGTCAACCATGGCAGACAGGTTTCAGCTGAGCTTCCAGACTAAGACCGACTAGGAAGAAGAACCTGGAAGTCTACTTCTGAAAAGAACTAGCCAGTGAAAACCTTATGGATAGAAAAGAATAGGTATTCAGTAAATATTGGTTGTATGAATGAATGAATAACATGGTTTAAAATTCATGATTATTTAAATAGCATTAGATTAAACTTAACTTGAATCAAGGGATTTCAATATACCAATTTTGAACTAGAGTTTTGATACTTCTTACATTTTATTTTGATTAGATGAAAGTAGAACATTTAATAAGCTCCTTTTCAGTCAAAGGAAACCTGGATCACATCAGTAAGACAGATATCAAAGGGCATGGAGACTAGGAGAGAATAATTAAAATGTTCTTTCATTTTTTTCTCTTGCTTTCTATTGATAAGTAATTATAGAGGTTAGTTCTCAGTTCTTTGATTTGCTTTAAACCAATTTGAAAAGGAACAAATTACCTGAAATCTTGGAAGACAACTTCTGTTAATCAGCAAAGTGCAGTTTGTAAATTTCCTGTGCACATCCACACGCTATAAACAGCTAATTTCAGACCTATCTGAGAGAGAAAATTCCAAGTTGTTATTGTTAATTCATTCAAACTAACTAACTCACCACCTACTCAGTCTGCGTTACTTCTTAGGGGATATAACAAAAAAGGGGTCAGTGATTGCATTACTTTTCAGTTTGAAGTGACAGTTCATCTTGATATTTTAGGGATGTGAGTTTGGTGGAACCTAGTTAAAATAAATGCCAATAGGAGAAATGTATCATGTAGCATGTTTTTGGCTACAAGTAAAGTTAACCATAATTCAAACTGGCTTATACTGTAAGGAAATGTCAGAATACAGTGAATTTAAGTGATAATTGGATCAGTTGCTCAAAGTTATCTTCAGGAATACAAATTATTTCTATCTTTCTACTTTTCTATCTTCTTATTTTAGAATGACATCCCTAATGGTTCAATATGATCTTAAGTTTAGATAAGATCAATTTTTATGGTATCTCTTTTAGAGAAATGAAACATTCCCAGAGAGCTCATCCACATATTGTATCTGATATCTTATCAAGTCAAGATTTCAGTAGTATACCTTCAGCAAATCAGTTATTACTGAAAGGACTAGTTTGCGTGGTTGTTGTAAGTGAATCATGGTTTTTCTCTGAAACTGATGATATGGTTACTTTTTCTGAGTGATGGATACCAAAAGAAATGTATGGTTCTATTAGCAGGAAAGAATGGGGAATAGATAAATGAAGAATAAGCCTTTTTAATTCCAGTATTTATTATTAGGGAACCCAGCTGACAGAGATGTATATGACACATTCTCTTACTTTGAATTGGACTAAATTCTCAATTAGTTCAGCACCTTATTGGGGAAAAGAGAGGTATTATTTCTTGATGTAAAGCCAATAATGATTAATTTACACCCTCAATGAGCTATGTATAGAGATCAAAAATTTGGTTTGAACAACATTTGAGGAAACTAAATACCATGAAGTGATTAAATACATGTGTACCAGGATACATAGTAAGAAGAAAATTGTAATATTTATAATTTCATTTTTTCCTGATAATCATATATAAGTAAAAGCTTTTGTTGTTGTTAGGTGTCGTTGAGTTGGTTCTGACTCACAGCGACCCTGCCTACAACAGAACAAAACACTTCCTGGTCCTGCATCATCCTCACAATCACTGTTATGCTGAAGCCCATTGTTGCAGCCATTGTGTCAATCTATCTCATTAAGGGTCTTCCTCTTCTTTGCTGACCTTCTACTTTACCAAGCATGATGTCCCTCTGAAGAGACTGATCCCTCCTGATAACATGTCCAAAGTATGCAAGATGTAGTGTCTCCATCCTTGCTTCTAAGGAGCATTCTATTAGCTCTTGGTATTATATTTATTTCTTGTCTGTAGATATTTATTTTTGTTTATGTATTTTTACCATGGAAGTAAATAATTATTAAACAATTATGATGCATAAAAATATAAATTCCCCAATAATTTTTACACTTTAATTTTTTCTTATTATTTTTAAAATCTTTCTATGTGCTTATTTTCCACTATTATGAACTCTTTTAAAAAAAATAAAAACCTCATTTTATTTTTGAAATGTTTACCTCTTGCAGTATTCCTGGAAGATCACTTGAACTCACTCATAATAGAAACCTTCAGATAAGACAGGGGTGAAGGCAAGCAATTTATTTAAACCACTATAGTAGAGAATACTCAAGAGAGAATGATTACCCTGGGCAAAACACAGTATTTTTGTTTATTTGTTTAATTGGGGCATCAGGATCAAGATTAGGGTGAAACATACTGGAAGAGCAAATTCGCTGACTTTGAAGGAGTGGTCTACAACTTGTCATTTTTCAATACTCCTGTGATTTTTTAAAGACGTTGTTGTTAGGTGCCATCAAGTAGGTTCTGACTCATAGCAACCCTGTGTACAACAGAAATAAACACTGCCCAGTCCCGCTCCTCACAATCACTGCTATGTTTATGCCTATCCTTGCAGCCACTGTGCCAATCCATCTGATTGTGGATCTTCCTCTCTTTCTCTGACCCTCTACATTAACAAGCTTTATGTCCTTATCCAGGGACTGGTCACTCCTGACAACATGTCCAAAGTACATGAGATTAAGTCTTGCCATCCTTGCTTCTAAGAAGCATTCTGGCTGTACTTCTTCCAAGACAGATCTGTTCATTCTTCTGGCAGTCCATGGTACATTCAATATTCTTCGATGAGTTGAGGGAAATCTACAAAATCTGTGCGCAATCATCTGCTCCTAACAACTGTAACAGCTATCTGTTTTTCTAAATCCATGATAATGCCCTCTGGCATGGAACTTCAGTTGACAGTTCACGAGTGAAAAAGTATAGTTTTTCATAACTTCCTTTTGGAACATCTCTGGATGGAATATAATTAAATTCTCATTATATCTTATATATTCACATTATGTTCTATATTAACTCTTTTTTCTTAAAGGATTAATTACCCACTTCACTACTAAATCCCTTTTGATAAAGCAGTATTAATTTATCCATTGACTGTGTTCCTACAGAGTTTTACAATTTTAAACTCACCTGTATGGCAATCATTATCTCATTGGATTACAAAGATCTGTTCACTTTAACATCTATCATAACCTGTACTTGAGGTTAGTAAATACTGCTTTTTTTATAGTTTTATCCCCAGAATTCAACATTGTGCCACAGACAAAACAGATACTTAACAAAATGCTGTTAAATTGAATTAGTAAAGTATATGTTTGGTTTAAAAAAGTGCTTACTCTAGAGTTTTGTCTTTGAATTATATTTGCCACAAATTGGGTTAAAGTGGCAAATAAGTAAAATAATATTAATAAAAAATAAAATGGTGATCAACCTTGGGCTTTCATTATCCCAGCTACTACCATCTGTGATTAAAATATCATAAATAAACTAATTCATATGGACAACTTTACTTTTTCCTGCCAAACAACTCTCTATTTGTCTTTTTTACTATGAACAGATGGAGCAAAAATATATGCTTGCCTAGACTGTTAACAAGTTATATTTTATCAACACAAAACATAAAACAGATGATGCACAACTATACAGCTATATTAAAAGCTCACATTAAAACAAAGAAATAAAGATAGTTTTCGTTCATTCTATGCTACCTATACAGCGAGGGTAAAATCACAACTATCCCTACCAGAAATCAATGGAAAAAATACTTATTGATGTCCCATTACCTTAATGCAAGTGCACTAAGCAATGCAAGATAATAAGCTGCTTAAGAAGCAGTTCCTGGACTCCCAGGATGGCATAAATGGTTAAGCATTAGGCAATTATCCAAAAGGTTGGATGCTGGAATCCACCCAGAGGCACGTTGGAAGAAAGACCTGGCAATCTGCTTCTGAAAGACTGAAAATCCTATGGAGCACAGTTCTACTCTGAAACACTCAGTGCAAATGTTTTTGCTGTTTGTTTGTTTCATTTTGTTTTGTTTTAAGAAACAGTTCCAGCTCCTAGAGTTTATGTTGTAGGTAAAGGCATTAAGATAAGCCCAAAATATAAAGGGCCAAGAGAGATTTACTCACAGCAAAGCAAAAGACTAAAGAGTATACAAACATGATAATATAAATAATTTTATAAACATGGTGTCCACAGTCTATATATCGTCACAAATTCTAAATAGTTATGTTGGGTTTTATGATATATTTTACGTAGTTTAGTGGCACAATTTTCAGTTTTTAGCATGCTACATCTTTGTAATTCTTTGCCACATTTCTCTACGACCATTACATTTTTAAAGTCCTGTGGTTGTCATTATATAATCATGTTCTCATTAAAGCCTAGTGATTACTCTCTAATTTGGACTATTTTTTTCTCCATTTTATAGATGAAAAACTGAATTCCCAAGAGTTTAAGTAGTGTTCCTAGAATCACTTAGCTTGAAAATTACTGAATTAGGAGTTAAATCAAGTCTATTTGACTCCAACACCCAAGCACTTTTTTACTCTGCTATGCACAAGGAATGAGCATTTCTACTTTTCCTACACACAGTAAAAAAAAAAAAAAAAAAAAAAAAAAAAATCACAATTTCTTCCTTGCCTGGGGTCATCTAATTCCCTACATCTGTTTGCTTAAGACTTTTCCCAGCAACGTTTGGAGAAGTAGTCAACCAATCTCTCACTGATCTACTGAAATGATAGTGTACTCAATTAATTATATCCAAGTATATTTCAGTAAAATCACATTATTAAAATGCTTATTTAAAATCAAATTATGTGTTTATATAACTTTTGTGCTCTACTCCCTAGAAACAATGATAACATATCTAAATATTCTAAAAAGAATCTCTTGCCCCTCAACTTTCTTCTTAATGTATTGAGCTCCATTTAATAATACATTTGCATGACCTGACTGGCACAAAATAGAGAGTCCATTGCCTATCCATACTTAATGCAGAGTAAAGTAATTCAACTATTTCTTTGCTTTAAAATGATGAGCCATGATAAATTTACAGCCAACTAAAATTGTTGTTTTAAATTGCTATTTTCTTTTGTGAACCAAACAAAAAAACCCACTGACGTCCAGTCAATTCTGACTCATAGAGACCCTATAGGGCAAAGCAAAACTGCCCTATAGAGTTTCCAAGGATTCGAACTGCTGACCTTTTGGTTAGCAGCGGAGCTCTTAACCACTATACCACCAGGGCTCATTCTTTTGTTAAGGCTTATCTAAATGTTCCTTTATTTTAGATTTTAACAGTGAAATGGAGAATCTTAATTTAATTAACCCATCATTTCAAACTATTCAGATTTTTTAGAAGGCTGAGAATTCCAAATATATGTTCCCTGCATATTTTATTCCAATGAACTAGATATACAGAAATTGCAGTGACCAATCTGTGAATACTGAACACTCTAGACATATGGCAGAAATTCCGCTACTGAGAAAAAAACGAGTAAGCATCAGTTTTTCACTTTTCATTTGTTTTATTCTCCTGAAAAAAATTGTGGTGCAGATGATTAACGAGCCTTGGTGGTACAGTGGCTAAGCACTCCGCTACTAACCAAAAGGTCTGTATTTTAAACCCACCAGCTGCTCCCTAGGATAAAAGGCCTGGCTATGTGATTCCATAAAGATTATAGCTTAGGAAATCTTATGGGGCTGTTCTACTCTGTCCTATAGGGTGGCTGTCTTAGTTATCTAGTGCTGCTATAACAGAAATACCATAAGTGGATGGTTTTAACAAATAGAAGTTTATTTCCTTACAGTAAAGTAGGCTAAAAGTCCAAATTCAGGGTGTCAACTCCAGGGGAAGGCTTTCTCTCTCTGTCAGCCTTCTCTTCATTGTTCCCCCAGACTAGGAGCTTCTCTGTGCAGGGACCCGGGGTCCAAAGGACACACTCTGCTCCCGGCACTGCTTTCTTGGTGATATGAGGTCCCCCACTCTCTGCTTGCTTCCCTTTCCTTTTATCTCTTGTAAGGTAAAAGGTGGTGCAGGCCACACCCTAGGGAAACTCCCTTTACATTAGATCAGGGACATGACCTAGGTAAGGGTGGTGTTACAATCCCACCCTACCCTCCTTAACATAAAATTACAATTACAAAATGGAGGCCAACCACACAATTCTGGGAATCATGGCCCAGCCAAATTGATACACCCATTTTTTGGGGGGACATCATTCAAAGCATGACATTCCACCGTTTGGCCCCCCCAAAATCACATCCTTGCAACATGGAAAACATATTTACCCCATTATATCATAGCAAAAGTGTTAACTCCAAGTCCAAAATCCAAAAATTCCTCTTCATCTGTGATATCTAGAATATAACTTACCTGCTTTCAAAGGTACAATGGCAAAACAGGCACAAGCCAGACATTTCCGTTACAATGGAAGAAACTGGAGGGAAAGAAGGGATAACAGGCACCAAACAAGTCAGCAGAACAGGTTACATTAGCCCTCAAGGCTTTGAAAATAATCCTCTGTACTCTGAGACAATTTACACAATAGCCTTGCTCTCTAGACTCTAAGTATTGGCCACACTCTCCAGATTCTGAGTGGAGGCCCCTTGGACCTGGGCTTCATATCTGCCTTCCAGGCCCACTGGGACAGCAACTCTGCTCTCTTGACATTAGGCGCACGATTCTTCCAGTCCATCTGAGTGGCAACTCTACCATTAGAAGTACCAGAGAACACTGCTCCACCCTTTGAAACCCCTGAGGTCATGGTCATACCTTTTGAGACTGAGGAAGCTTGGCTTCTTGTGTCCCTTGTCTCTTCAGCTTCTGCTTCTGTTTCCTGTGGCCTTTTGGCCCTCGGGCCTCATGCCCGCTTCTGCTCTGCTGGGGCAAGTGTTCCAAAGCTCTGTAGCTCCACTGGTAAGTGCCTGGAGGCACTCCACTCTACCAGGAAGCCTCCTGCACACAGGCATTCAGCTCCCTTGCTCCGTGGGTCGGCAAACCTAGCTCTACCGATAAGTACCCAGAGGCACCCCACTCTGCCAGGAAGCCTCCTGTGCACAGGCACTCAGCTCCCTCGCTCTGTGGGTCGGCTCCAGTGCCATCTTGCACTGGTCTCCTGGTTCTGCTGCTGTTGGTTCTCCGCAGCTGCAGGTTCTCTGCTGTTGCTGGTCCTCTATCACTGCCACTCCTCTATCCATTCATAGTTTCAAAATTTCTTCCACATTTTAGGTATGTGTTAGAGCAGCACCCCACTCTTAGCACCAAATTCTGTCTTAGTTATCTAGTGCTGCTATAATAGAAATACCACAAGTGGATCGTTTTAACAAAGAGAAGTTCATTTCCTTACAGTAAAGTAGGCTAAAAGTCCAAATTCAAGGTGTCAGCTCCAGGGGAAGGCTTTCTCTCTCTGTCAGCCTTCTCATCATTGTTCCCCCAGACTAGGAGCTTCTCTGCACAGGGACCCCGGGTCCAAAGGACACTCTCTGCTTCTGGCACTGCTTTCTTGGTGGTATGAGGTCCCCAATTCTCTGCTTCCTTCTCTTTTCTTTTATCTCTTGTAAGCTAAAAGGTGGTACAGGCCACACCCTAGGGAAACTCCCTTTATATTGGATCAGGGATATGACCTGGGTAAGGGTGGTGTTACAGTCCCACCCTAATCCTCCTTAACATAAAATTACAATCACAAAATGGAGGCCAACCACACAATTCTGGGAATCATGGCCCAGCCAAACTGATACACACATTTTTGGGTGGACTTAATTCAAACCATGACAGTGGCTATGAGTCGGTATCGACTAGATGAAACATAACAACAGCAACAATGACTTTGTGTGATTAGTAGAGATCGGCTATATTCTAAACCTTTAAATGCACAGTTTGACAGAGGCTACTTAATTGTCACCTATAGCATTTTCCAGTCACGCATCATACTTTTAACATATTTATGGCATGTATACTGGCTGAAAGCTTTAGCAGGCAAGTCATCAAAACAACGTGAAATACATATGCATATTTATTTCAGTCTGTTTCTCAGGTGAATACATTCAAAATGTATTCATCTTTACTAGGCAAGCATTTGTAAATTATATCTTTGAATATCTCAGTATGTCATAATAAAATCAATATAGTCTTCTGTTTTAAAACGTACATCTTCTTATATTGTTGTTTTTCATTATTGGGATTTCAAAATATTTTTTTATGAGTTATAAAAATGAATGCATTCTTACCCACATAAATCTATTCATTGCTGGAGAAAGGATTCTGTTTCTTTAATTTTGATGTGCCACAGCATTTATCAAAGAGAAATTGGTTGGATAGAATAGGGATAGGAAGTCATAGTTAGAAAGAGCTTCTGAATATTCCACTTGATGTAGTCTTGATTACTCCTAAATTTGCTCTACACATGTGGCCTTTCTTATTCTAGCATTTTCTTCTCCCACTAAACATCTTATATGATTTACTAGGACTCAGGACATTGCAGAGCCAGATGACATTATGAGGGTAGATAGACTGATAAATTTTCTTAGACAATTATCACAATCTTAGCAGCTTAAAATAATATGTATTTCAAAGACACGACAAAAATATTAGTCCAAAGGACTACTGGACCACATGAACCACAGCCTCCACAAGCCTGAGTCTGGAAAAACTAGATGGTGCCCAGCTACCACCACTGACAGCTCTTACCAGGATCAAAACAGAGAATCCTGGATGAAGTAGGAGAAAAAGGTAGAAAAAAATTCAAATTCACAAAAAAAAAGAACAGATTTTCTGATCTGACAGAGACTTAAGGAACCTCTGTGACTATGATCCCTGGACACCCTGCTAACTCAGAACTGAAGCCACTCCCAAAGTCCACCTTTCAGCCAAAGATTAGATAAACCTAAAAAGCAAACAATAAGATACATGAGGAATGTGCTTCTTAATTCAATCAAGTATACGAGACCAAATAGGCAACACCTGCTCAAAAGCAAAGATGAGAAGGCAGGAAGGGACAGGAAACCTGGAGGAATGGACACAGGGAACTCGGGGAGTAAAGGAAAGGGGGGGAGAGTGCTGATACATTGCAGGGATTGCAACCAATGTCATAAAACAATTTGTGTATACATTTTTGATTAAGAAACTGATTTGCACTGTTAACTTTAACCTAAAGTACAATAAAATTAAAAAACAAAACAAAACAACAACAAAAACATGTATTTGTTATCTTACTGTGGTTCAGGAGACTGGTAGTGACCTAACTAGGTGCTCTGCTCAGGGTTCCACAAAACCACAGTCAAAATGTCAGCAGGGCTATATTTTCATCGGCAGGATTAACTAGGGAAGATCTGCTTCCAAGTTCATTCTGGTTGCTGGAATAATTCATTTTCTCTCAGCTGTATGTCTGAGGGTCCCAGTGTCAGTTGACAGTTGGCTGGAGGCCACCCTAATGTCCTACAGGCCACTCATAGCTCCTAGAGGCCATCTGGACTTCCCTGCCATGTAGAATTCCACAACATGGCTGTTTAGTTTATTAAGGAAGCAAGAAGAATCTTTCCTAACAGGCTACTCATTATATAACACGATGAAATCACAGAGCTATATCCCACTGTCTTTGCCATATAACATGACAGAATTAAGGGATTCATGGAAGCAAGTCACAGATCCTATCTACATGGAAGAAAAGGGAATTAGACAAAGGTGTGGACATCAGGAGGTGGATATCATTAGTGTTATGGATTGAATCATGTCTTCCAAATGAGTTGGAATCAACTCGACAGCAATATATTTTTAAAAAAAATACCTGTGGAGGAGCCCTGGTGACACAGTGGTTAAGAGGTATGGCTGCTAACCAAAAGGCCAGCAGTTTGAATCCAACAGCAGCTCCTTGGAAACCCTATGAGGCAGTTCTACCTTGTCCTATAGGGTCGCTATGAGTTGGAATCGACTTCATGGAAAAAGTTTTTTTATTTTTTGTTTTTTTGGTATACCTGAGGAAGTAAACCTATCTGGAAATAGGGTTGTCTTTGTTATGTTAATGAGTCCATTATCAATGATCCATAATCAACACCCATGGAAGCAGCAGTCAAGAAATCAAATGACTCACTGCACTGGGCAAACCTGCTGCAAAAGATATCTTTAAAGTGTTCAAAAGCAAAGATGTCACATTAAGGACTAAGCTGTGCCTGACCCAAGCCATGGTGTTTTTAATTGCCTTATATACATGCGAAAGCAGGACAATGAATACGGAAGACGGAAGAATTGACGCCTTTGAATTACGGTGTTGGAGAAGAATATTGACTATACCATAGACTGCCAAAAGAATAAACAAATCTGTCTTGGAAGAAGTACAGCCAGAATACTCCTTAGAAACTAGGATGGCAAGACTATGTCTCAAGTACTTTGGACATGTTATCAGGAGGGATCAATCCCTAGAGAAGGACATCATACTTGGTAAAAGTACAGGGTCAGTGAAAAAGAGGAAGACCTTCAACGAGATGGATTGACCCGGTGGCTGCAACAATGCCCTCAAGCATAACATTGATTGTGGGGATGGTCCAGGATGGGGTAGTATTTCGTTCTGTTGTACACAGTGTCTCTATGAGTCTGAACTAACTGGAAGGCACCTAATAACAAATAACAACAACAACATGACCTAAAGCTAATCATTTCTAAGTTATAAAAAGAGCAGATCAGACACAGAAGCATAAGCAACAAATGGGGTAAGATAGATGCCACATGAAGATCACCAAAACACTGAGGAACACTGGGGCTATAGAAGCTGAAAGAGACAAAACTCTTCCCTCCGAGCCAACAAGGAGAGAAAGCTCTGCCCTATAGCTAGCGCCCTGAATTTGGACTTCTAGTCTCCTGAACTGTGAGAAAATAAATTTGTCTTCTTTAAAGCTACCCACTTGTGGTATTTCAGTTATAGCAGCACTAGGGAACTTAGACAATTGTTTAGTCACCTTAGGGTCTGTCCACAATATGTGAGATAGTTATTATTATTTTTTAACTTAGTTGTCTAGAGCTGCTAATTTTTAAACACTTCCTTGTTAACGTAAGAAACTACAGAAATATTATCAATCGAA
This sequence comes from Dugong dugon, assembly GCA_030035585.1. Classification (NCBI taxonomy): domain Eukaryota; kingdom Metazoa; phylum Chordata; class Mammalia; order Sirenia; family Dugongidae; genus Dugong; species Dugong dugon. The sequence continues at coordinate 32,065,036 of CM057460.1, read as the reverse complement.
GAATTCCAGCAAGTGTGCTGTCCTCTGCTATGTTAAGTTTGTGATAATTTTTTGTGTGCTACCATAGTCAGAAGAAGATGAGACTCCAGAGGGTCATTTTCTCCAAAATGTCCATAACTACAGCACTCTTAGTCTTTGTAGATATATAGACACTAACAGATCATTTTATACATAAGTCAGAAAATAGTTCTGCCTGTAAAAATATGAATGTCCCATTATTAGGCTAGTCTTAAAATTCTATTGAAATATAAAATAGAGTGTTGGTCAGAGGGATGTTGAAAAGTTTGTCACAATGGTATTTTTTTATTTTCCTAGCACTAAAGAAGGCTCTATTCATGTTTATATAATTGGACTATTTTAAGGTATCTACAAAGCTTGGTAAAAATAAGAGATAAACACTATGAAGGACTTCATTGCACATACAGAGAATGTCTAATTCTCATTTTTTTTTTTAATTTCAGAGAAAATTTCTTTGAACTGGATCTTATGCTTTGCCATCAATTTGGAGGTAAGGTTATATAAAAATAACACAATGGATAATGAAAGTGAATATGCTTGAAAAATACAAATTTCTATTAAAATAGAGTGCAAATTGCATTATACAATTATTCTCAGTATTTTACATACTTTTCTCTTGGGCTCGTATTTCATGTAAAGCTATAGTTATTATGCTAGTTATCCAGAATTGAAATAATTTATTGATTCCCAATGTACTTGACAACATAATTAGTGTAATGCACCTCTACATATACTGCTCAGTTAGACATTTAAACAGTTCTTGCTTTTGAAGTTCTAAATACAGAAAATGATTTTAGCAGAAAAATGCACTTAGCAAAATCAAACAAAAATCTCTGTAATTGCTCTCAACTGAATACAGAGATGCTTACCTCTTTTCAGATACATGCTTGAATACACAAAGTGTTAAACTACTAAACAAGTCATCACAGAGCAGGTAAGAAGAGACATTTTGCTCAAATGTTTGTCCCTGACAGAGAGCAATATTCAAATGACTGCTCTGCATATATGAAAATGCATTTGGGTATGTGCTTATAGGTAGGTGGGTAAAATAAATATAGAATTCTAGCTGCTTCCTTCTTAACCAAAACCAGACCAAACCCCTTGCCTTCTAGTCAATGCTGACTCATTGAGTCCCTATAAGGCAGAGTAGAACTGCCCCCATAGGATTTCCAAGAATGTAAATCCTTACGGAAGCAGACTGCCACATCTTTCTCCCATATAGTGACTGGTAGGTTCGAACTACTGAACTTTTGGTTAGCAGCCGAGCTTTTAACCACTACTGTGCCACCAGGGCTCCTTTTGCTTTCTTTAGACAAATTACATATTCAGGTAGAAACATTCACTGAGAAACCTTGTTTGCAAGCTCAAATAAGATCAATTATAAATTACCTTCTCAGTATTATTCAAATAAGAGAGAAGTGCTCACTCAATGACACCAGATCATATGTGAAAAATCTGATTACCATTTGTTGATGTCAAGTATCCTGCTATATTCCTAGATGTAACAAGCTTCTAAGTAATTGAAAAAACTCTGGCTATGTCCTTCTGAGTTTAAGGGCATGGGTCTTTCTCCATATTTGGTGAAGGTAACATGAATATAAATGTGACATATTTTGGCTACCTTCTGTCATGGACTGAATTGTGTCCCCCCAAAAATGTGTGTATCAATTTGGCTAGACCATGATTCCCAGTGTTGTGTTGTTATCCTCTATTTTGTGGTTGTAATTTTACCTTAAAGAGGACTCGGGTGGGATTGTAACACCACCCTTACCCAGGTCACATCCCTGATCCAATGTAAAGGGAGTTTCCCTGGGTTGTGACCTGCACCACCTTTTATCTTACAAGAGATAAAAGGAAAGGGAAGAAAACAGAGAGTGGGGGACCTCATACCACCAAGAAAGCAGTGCTGGGAGCACAGCGCATCCTTTGGACCAGGGTCCCTGTGTGGAGAAGCTCCTAGTCTGAGGGAACATGGATGAGAAGGCCGACAGAGAGAGAAAGCCTTCCCCAGGGGCTGACACTCTGAATTTGGACATTTAGCCTACTTTACTGTAAGGAAATGAACTTCTCTTTGTTAAAACCATCCACTTGTGGTATTTCTGTTATAGCAGCGCTAGATGACTGAGACACCTTCTCTACAGGTTTTATGATCTTGTTTTCAGGTTTGTTAATTTAACATTGTTTTATTAGCCTTAAATGTCATAGCAATATATCATCTTTAAAAAAATGTTGAAAATACATTATTTTCTGAGTATTTGTACCACCTCGAACTTCCATTTCATATTTATTCTTTCTGCCACCCCCATCTCCCCACATACACACACTTGCCATAACTCTTCCTCTGGTTATTTGGAAACATCTAGGATTGACTTACCTGCTCAACTAACAAAATGTTTCTAAGAAATGACAATGAACATCTAAAGATGTAGATGAGGCCACCAGGATAGCAAGGAAGGTTTTTTATTCACTGCATAGATAAGCAAAATGAAGCACAGATCCCCATTATTGTGCTACAAGTGGTCTTTCACCTGCATTTAATCAACAATAGGTATCCAACAAATTTAATGATCTTCTCTATACCCAGTGTTTTGCCTGTTACTCTGGGAAATACAAGAATGAATGAACTATTATTCTAAACTAAATAATCTCAAAAGCTTATGTGGAAATAGAATATCATTCAAACAATTATTTTATCGAACAAAATACATTAAGTATTTAGCAAAGTATCCACTGAGAGCCCAATGGAGGCAGTAAAAACTTTGGCCTGTAATTATCAAGGAAGTCTCAGAAATTGATGTTTTCTCTTGACCTGGGTGGTTATTTTTAATGTTAGAGGAGAATTAGAGGAAGAACATGTAGTGGAATAACAGCTTAGATCTTTAAGTAAGAGTGGAAAAGTAGTAGAACCCATTACTGTCCAGTCAATTCCGACTCAGTGACCCTATAAGAAGGAACAGAACTGCCTCATAGGAGTGGCTGCTGGATTCCAACTGCTGACATTTTGCTTAGCAGCCAAAGCTCACCATAGGTCTTAACCACTCTGCCGCCAGGGCTCTGGAAATGTAGTAGCCCATCTTTATATATCTTCCCTACATAAGCAGGTTTAAAAATAAGCTAGGAGTCTTGGTGGCACAGTGGTTAAGCTCGTGGCTGCTAACTGAATGGTTGGCGATTCCAACCCATCAGCCTCTTTGCGGGAGAAAGATGTGGCAGCCTGTTTCCATAAAGATTTACAGCCTTAGAACTATGGGGCAGTTTTATTCTGTCCTATAGGGTCACTGTGAGTTGGAAATGACTTGACTGAAATGGATTTGGTTTTATTTTTAAAGATAAGCTACTACATTTCAAGAAACTGGTTTAAGGCTGACAGTCAACTATGAAAACTTCTGCTGTAAGTTGTAAACAAGATTTTTACTTTTTTTCTTCTTTAAATTGTGTCAGAAGCACATTGCCCGGCCTTTCTTCCATGACACCACTGGATGGGTTTGAACTACCAACCTTTTGGTTAGCAGCTGAGTACAAACCATTTTTTGCCACTGAGGGACTTAAAAGTCTTTACTGCTACATTTTAAATCACATAACCATGAAAATATTTATTTTTTTATTATTTTAAGCATTCTCTTAATAACTTGATTATGATTCAGTTTACATTTTCTATATAGAAAATGGGCATGTAATGAGCTTAAGTATGAGTAAAAGCTATCTACAAAGTTTTTTAAAAAAAAGTAAAAATACTACATTAATTGTTTCCACTCAGATTAATGTGTTGAAGTAAGAATTAATGCCACTTTATAGTTATTTTGGGGAGTTTTTGGTTTCCTAATTCCTCCAAGATCCCAGGAAATATTATTAAACCTGGTCCTCTTTAATTAGCCTCTTAATATCTTTTGATGACTAGCATATGTAGCAATGAGAGACACTAGTTATGCCTTACCACTTAGCTCTATATTTTGAAAAGTATTAATGGTTCTTGTCAGTCACATTATGTGTGTGTCACTCCCTTGGTAATATCCTGACAACATGTAATTAAGTTTGAAGATTAAAGATTAATTTCCATGTTAGTGATGATCTGACTTAGCCCATTATCTGCAAACCAGTGAACATTTTTTTTTCTTTTTCTTTCAAAGTTTCTATGTGAACAGAATAATTGTCATACATGACTGTTATAATATAAAAATTAAAAATAATATCTTTGAGCAAACACCTAAATGTAGTTTAAAAAATAATATTTTAAGACAAGTCAGTTAAAGTTTGGGCTTTCATAATGGCACAAGAGTTTCATAAATGTGGGAATATGTGAGATCCATAAATCATTATCTCTTCATTGTGTTCTAGGATTATTTCTAATGCATGCATTAATTAAGCTAGTTTATTTTCAACTGCTTATTTGTAGTTATTCATGTACTACTTTAAGCTGTACTAGAGGAAACAGCATGTTTAGAGAACACTGAGTGATATCATGAATTCAAAAACTGAGACGTGTTCTTGATATGTGGCTGTGGTACGATTAATTACTTTTGCGTGTGGCCTTTCTAGCTATGAGTCTTGTAACTCCCGCCCAGGTGACTGTGTGATAGGGTAATTGTGGCCCACCAAGTGGATTGGTCAGTTTTGCCTTAAAAGAGAGCCAATTCCAGAGCAGGGGGAGGGAGCCACTGCCAAGAAAGGAGAGAGTGCTGTGGGAAAGACAGTTGGTGTCAGAATTGGTAAAGATGGCAGAGAGAGAAGGCTTGTCTGGCCTCCACCTCATGGGAGTCACCCTTGCACTGCTGATCCTGGCTCTCCTTCCCCCTTGTGGGGTTGGAGGTCAGACACTGCCCCTAAGCTGTTTTTACAGTAGTATATCTCCTTTTTCACCCCCATCTCTCTGACCATGACTGGGGCAGCAAAAAAGGCAGAAGACAAACACATATCCCTTGTCATGGATTGATTTTATGTCCCCACAAAAATGTGTGTGTCAATTTGGCTGGGCCATGATTCCCAGTACTGTGTGGTTGTCCTCTATTTTGTAATTGTAATTTTATGTTTAAGAGGATTAGGGTGGGTTTGTAACACCCTTACTAAGGTCACATCCCTGATCCAATGTAAAAGGAGTTTCCTTGGGGTGTGGCCTGCACCACCTCTTATCTCTTGTAAGAGATAAAAGGAAAGGGAAGCAAGCGGAGAGTTGGGGTCCTCATACCACCAAGAAAGCAGCACCTGGAGCAGAGCATGTCCTTTAGACCTGAGGTTCCTGCGCTGAAATGCTCCCAGACCAAGGGAAGACTGATGGCGAGGACCATCCCCCAGAGCGGACAGAAAGAGAAAGCCTTCTCCTGGAGCTAACACCCTAAATTTGGAGTTGTAGCCTACTGGACTATGAGAAAATAAATTTATCTTTGTTAAAGCCATCCACTTGTGGTATTTCTGTTACAACAGCACTAGATGACTAAGACATCCCTCCTACTGTGTTGTTAGATAGATGACAACAAATAACCAGTGGTAGGTAGGTAGATAGATGACAGGTAGCTGATAGAGAGATGACAAAGTGATTGCTAAAAGTATAGCACATAGTTTCTCTCCTCAGTTCCCAGTATTGGCATAATGTCTGCAACAGATTACTATAAACATATGCATTTGATTATGGGAAATAAAGAAAAACTCAGCTTGCAACATATGGAAGAGTCATAGCTAAGTCTCTCTTATGGAGATCATATTGTGTTTATTCATCATTATTTTAACAAAATGTTGTAAGAAGTCAAAATTTAATAGCAATAAAATGGTGCTGGGATTGCACTAGGTGGTGCATTACAATGTGGACACAATTTCACTATATCCAGACTGTTGGAGACACTTAGATACTCTCTATGGGGCAAATTGTACATGGTAAGTCTAGCAACCTATGAGAGTAATGACTGGAAGAAAACCCCAGAGGCATAATAATAATGGGACATTCTGGAAAGGAAAACTTAGTAAAATAACTGTACATATAACTGACAAATAATGTTTTAAGGAGGCGGGGCAAGATGGCGCTCTAGGCAGAAGCACCACGCCGTCCCTCCACAGCAAAGATCCGAAAAAATAAGCCTAACAGAGAATCAACAATCCTGAAACCCTAGAACACCAAATGAAGAGATAAAGAACTCAGCCAAACACCAAACGGAGTGAGAATACTAAAAGAGAACGGAGAGCAAGGGGAGACTCATGCAGAGAATCCTTACCACCTAATGCAGCACGGATCCACCATCTTGGATTCCTATCGGAGACCAGCGAACGGGAGAGCAGCCTTGCAGAGCATCCAGTGGGAGACAGAACGACCGGTAAACTGTGGTGCGCGCTCTCCCACCCCCCACCCCTCTCCGCCTCAGCTGGGGATCCCCTGCTTTCCGTGGCCAGGGTACCTGGGCTGGAGGGCGCCGGTGCTTGGATTCCGCGCACCCGGGCTGGCGGCTTTCTGAGAGCCGTTTGCTGGCCGCTGACGAAACTTTTTCTGCCGCCTCCCCCTCCTTTTGCCTGGGTGCCTGGTTCCAAGTGCCGCTTTGCTCTCTTCTGCGGAGCTGTGGGGCTGCGTTCGGGCGTATGGCTGCTACCGGGTCTGGGCTGCCGCGCTGGTGAGATCCCGGGGCCTTTGTTCGTTCGCCCCTCTGCTTTCTGTGGCCGGAGTCCCTGGGCTGGGGGGCGCCGGTGCTTGGGTTCCGCGCGCCTGAGCTGGCGGCTTTCTGGGGGCCGTTTGCTGGCCGCTGGCGAGGCTTTTTCTGCCACCTCCCCCTCCTTTTGCCTGGGTCCCTTGTTCCGAGTGCCGTCTTTGCTCTCTCCTGTGGGGCTGTAGGGCTGCGTTCGGGAGTGTGGCTGTTTCCAGGTCTGGGCTGCCACGCTGGTGGGATCCGGGGGCCTTTGTTCGTTTGCCCCACTGCTTTCCATGGCCAGGGTCCCTGGGCTGGGCGCCGGTGCTTGGATTCCGCGCGCCCGGGCTGGCGGCTTTCTGAGAGCCGTTTGCTGGCTGTTGGCGGGGCTTTTTCTGCCGCCTCCCCCTCCTTTTGCCTGGGTGCCTGGTTCCGAGTGCCGTCTTTGCTCTCTCCTGTGGGGCTGTGGGGCTGCGTTCAGGCGTCTGGCTGCTTCCAGGTCTGGGCTGCTGCACTGGTGAGATCCCGGGGCCTTTGTTCGTTTGCCCGTCTGCTTCCCGAGGCCACGGTCTCTTAACCCCAAGACTGCCAGCTTCTTGGAATTCGTGCCCCTGAGTGGGGGCTCTCTGGGTCCCATTTGTTGGCACTGACTGCTGGTGTTGCTTTTTTTTTTTTTTAATTTTTATTTTTCTTCTTTTTTTGATTAGTTTTGTCATCTTTTCCCTCTTTTTCCCTTTTGTCTTTCTTCATTGCTTAATTTCTCGTCTCTCTATCTCTTCCTTCTCTTTCTGATCCCTGAATACCAGGCGATGTATGCCTCTGTACCTTCTGGCCAGGGTGTGCTGTGAAAACTGAGACTGACCCCCCAAACCTCATAGCTGCAACGGCGGGATCCCTGGGAACTTTGCAGTTCTTTAACTTTTCTGATTTTTATTTGTTCATTCTTTCCTTTTCTTTCTCTTCCCCATTCTGGTTTCCTCCATCCCATAGTCTCTCATCTGTACATTCCAACGACAAGCTCCCCTGGCATTCTTTTATGTTTGTATGCTTTTTGCTCCTCCTCCTCTCTCCTCTCTCCCATATCCAGCTTAGCTTCACACATAACCATCTTCCCGCTGCACCCTACCTACCTGCACCGTGCACTAGACATCACACCACCAACCTGTTCAGGCATGCCCTATTGGAACCTGCCCAGCACTGACTACCGACCGTCCTGGTGGCTGCAGTGAGTGCCACAAGCAACCCGTCCCAGTGGCTCCTCCTCAGCTAGATCTGCCCAGCTGTACCACAAGGACAAAAAAAAAAAAAAAAAAAAATCTACAATCAATAAACGAGAGAAATATCTACTGAATGCCCCGAAAACAGCAAACAATATCAAAACATTTACAAACACAAGACAAGATGGCTCCAATAGGCGTCCAAATTAAAACACCAGATAACTCTCCTGTGGAAGAAAATGCACTAGAAGTACCTGATACGGAACTCAAATCACTAATACTCGGAATTTTCCAAGAACTGAAAAAAGCAAAAAGCTGACAAACACGAGGAAAAAATAGACAAATTTATGGAAAATACGGACAAAAAATTGGAAGAATTCAGGAAGATGATGCAGGAACAAATTGCCAAAATAAATTCACAACTCGACATTATACAAAAACAACAATTAGAAATCCAAAAGACAAACAACAAGATTTCAGAAATAGACGGTGTCATAGAAGGGCTGAGAAATAGATTTGAAACCATGGAAGACAGGATCAGTGGAACTGAAGACAAACACTTGGATACAACTCTGTTTCAGGAAAATTCAGAAAAAAGAACAAAGAAAAATGAAGAGACCCTGAGAGTTATGTGGGACACAATTAAAAGCAAAAACTTACGAGTGATTGGCATACCAGAACAGGGGAGAAAACAGAAAACACAGAGAAGATCATTGAGGAACTGCTGACAGAAAACTTTCCCAATATCATGAAAAATGAAAAGCTGGCCATCCAAGAAGCTCAACGAACCCCATATAGAAGAGACCCCAAAAGAAAATCACCAAGACATATCATATTCACACTCGCTAAAACTAAAGACAAACAAAGAATCCTGAGAGCAGCTCGTGAAAAACAAGAAGTCACATACAGAGGAGAAACAATAAGACTAAGCTCAGATTATTCAGCAGAAACCATGCAGGCAAGAAGGCAATGGGATGACATATATAAAATCTTGAAAGAAAAAAATTGTCATCCAAGAATAATATATCCTGCAAAACTCTCATTCAAATTTGATGGTGAAATTAGGTCATTTCCAGATAAACAGAAACTAAAGGAATATGCAAAAGTCAAACCAAACTTACAAGAATTATTAAACGGAGTTCTTCGATCTGAGGACAAACAGCTTCAGCCCTCAGGCAGGACCTAGGATATAGGACACAGGTTCACATGAACCAGATACCATTCTAGGAACTGAACTACAGAGGACTTTCCAAAAACAAAAGAAATACAACAGGGATTCAGAGAAATCAATCAAAGGATGACAACAACATCAAAACAATGAAAGAGGGAACAAACGGCATAGGTATAGAACCTTCTAAAGGAGAGGAAGGCAAGGCGATACCAAGTAAGGGTAGACTGCTTCAAAATTATAAACATAAGGGTAAAATTCAAGGTAACCACAAAAAAAGTTAACAAACCAACTCATAAAAATAAAGACGAAAAACATAAAGTCTCAACAAAAACAAAACCTACAAAAACAAAAGAAATGAACACAAAATCCACAAACAAAAGTAACTCAGCACAAGAGAGTAAGAAGAACAAAGAAAACTTCAGCATCACAAAAAAAAGCACTACAAAATGACAGCAACCAACTTCCATCTATCAATAATTACACTGAACGTAAATGGACTCCATGCACCCATAAAGAGACGGAGAGTGGCAGAATGGATAAGAAAATAGGATCCATCAATTTGCTGTCTACAAGAGACACACCTTAGAAACAAAGATGTGAATTTATTAAAAATCAAAGGTTGGAAAAAAATATATCAAGCTAACAACTATCAAAAAAGAGCAGGAGTGGCAATTCTAATCTCAGATAAAATAGACTTTAAAACAAAATCTACCATAAAAGACAAAGAAGGACACTATATAATAATTAAGGGGATGATCCATCATGAAGACATAACCATAATAAATATCTATGCACCCAATGACAGGGCTCCAAAATACATAAAAAAAACTCTAACAGCACTGAAAAGAGAAATTGACAGTTCCCCAATAATAGTAGGAGACTTCAACACACCACTCTCAGTAAAGGACAGAAAACTAAAAAGAAACTCAGCAAAGATACAGAAGACCTAAAGGACACAATCAGCCAACTGGACCTCATAGAAATATATAGAACAATCCATCCAACTGCTGCAAAGTACACATTCTTTTCCAATGCACATGGAATGTTCTCCAGAATAGACCACATCTTAGGCCACAGAGCAATCCTCAACAAGATCCAAAATGCTGAGATAATTGACAGTATCTTCTCTGACCACAATGCCATCAAGGTAGAAATTAACACTAGAAAGAGCAAGGAAAAAAAATCAAACACATGGAAACTGAATAATAATCTGCTTACACATCAATGGGTAATAGAAGAAATCAGAGATGGAATTAAAAAATTCCTAGAATCAAATGAAAATGAAAACACATCATACCAAAACCTTTGGGACACAGTAAAGACAGTCCTCAGAGGACAATTTACAGCAATAGATGCACATATCAAAAAAGAAGAAAGGGACAAAATCAAATCATTAACAAAAGAACTCAAACAAATAGAAAGAGAACAACAAAAGAAGCCTACAACCACCGGAAGAAAGGAAATAGTTAAGATCAGAGCAGAAATAAATGAAATAGAGAACAGAAAAACAATAGAAAGAATCAACAAAACCAAAAGTTGGCTCTTTGAAAGAATCAACAAAATCGACAAACCACTGGCCAGACTGACAAAAGAAAAACAGCAGAGGGCACAAATATCCCAAATAAGAAATGAAATGGGGGACATTACAACAGACCCAACCGAAATAAAAAGGAGTATAACAGAATATGATGAAAAACTATATCCCAACAAAATTGAAAACCTAGAGGAAATGGATAAATTTCTAGAAACATACGGCTTACACAAACTACAACAAAGTGATATTGAAAACCTGAACAGACCCATAACAAGAGAATAGATTGAAAAGGTAATAAAAATACTCCCAACCAAAAAAAGCCCTGGCCCAGATGGCTTCACTGGAGAATTCTACAAAACATTTACAGAAGAGCTTTTACCAGTTCTACTCAAGCTATTTCAGAGCAGAGAAGAGGAAGCAACACTTCCAAATTCATTCTATGAAGCCAGCATAACGCTGATACCAAAACCAGGCAAAGACATCACAAAAAAAGAAAATTACAGACCAATATCTCTCATGAATATAGATGCAAAAATTCTGAACAAAATTCTAGCCAATAGAATTCAGTATCATATCAAAAAAATAATACACCATGAACAAGTAGGATTCATACCAGGTATGCAAGGATGGTTTAACATTAGAAAATCCATCAACTTAATCCACCACATAAATAAAAGGAAAGAAAAAAATCACATGATCATCTCAATTGATGCAGAAAAGGCATTTGACAAAGTCCAACACCCATTCCTGAGAAAAGCTCTCAATAAAATAGGTATAGAAGGGAAATTTCTCAACATAATAAAGGGCATCTATGCAAAACCAACAGCCAACATCATTCTTAATAGAGAGAGGCTGAAAACATTCCCCTTGAAAACAGGAACAAGATTAGGATGCCCTTTATCACCACTCCTGTTTAACATTGTGCTGGAAGTTCTAGCTAGAGCAGTAAGGCAAGAGAAAGAAATAAAGGGCATCCAAATCGGTAATGAAGAAGTTAAACTCTCCCTGTTTGCAGATGATATACTATACATAGAAAACACTAAAGACTCCATGAGAAATCTACTGGAACTAATAGAAAGATTCAGCAGAGTAGCAGGATACAAGATAAACATTCAAAAATCAGTTGGATTCCTATACACCAGTAAAGAGAATGATGAAAAGGAGATCAGGAAATCAATACCATTTTCAATAGCCCCTAAAAGGATAAAAGACTTAGGAATAAATCTGACCAGGAATATAAAAGACCTATACAAAGAAAACTACAAAACACTGCTGCATGAAACCCAAAGGGATCTACATAAATGGAAAAACATACCATGCTCATGGATAGGCAGACTCAACATTGTGAAAATGGCAATTCTACCTAAAGCCATCTACAAATACAATGCAATCCCGATACAAATACCAACAACATTTTTCAAAGAGATGGAAAAACTAATTATTAATTTTATATGGAAAGGGAAGAAACCCCGAATAAGTAAAGCACTACTGAAGAAGAATAAAGTTGGAGGACTCGCACTACCTGACTTGAGAACCTACTATACAGCTACAGTACTCAAAACAACCTGGTACTGGTACAACAACAGAGATATTGACCAATGGAACAGAATTGAGAACCCAGATGTAAATCCATCCACCTACAGTCACCTGATCTTTGACAAGGGCCCAAAATACATCAAATGGGGGAAATACAGTCTTTTTAACAAATGGTGCTGGCAAAACTGGATATCCATTTGTAGAAAAATGAAACAGGACCCACACCTCACACCATATACAAAAACTACTTCAAAATGGATCAAAGACCTGAATATAAAGCCTCAAACTATAAAATTCATAGAAGAAAAAATAGGACCTACACTTCAGGCCTTAATACATGGCATTAACAGGATACAAACCATAAACATCAACACAAACAACACAACAGATAAACTAGATAACTGGGATCTTCTAAAAACCAAACATCTATGCTCTTCAAAAGACTTCACCAAAAGAGTCAAAAGAGAACCTACAGACTGGGAAAAAATTTTTGGACAGTACAAGTCAGACAAAGGTCTAATCTCCATAATCTACAAGAAAATCCAACACGTCTACAACAAAAAGACAACCAATACTATCAAAAAATGGGCAAAGGAAATGAACAGACACTTCACCAAGGAAGACATTCAAATGGCCAACAGACACATGAGGAAATGCTCACGATCACTAGCCATTAGAGAAATGCAAATTAAAACCACAATGAGATACCATCTCACCCCGGTGTTACTGGCATGAATCAAAAATACTGGAAATAACAAATGTTGGAGGGGCTGCGGGGAGATGGGAACTCTTATGCACTGCTGGTGGGAATGCAAAATGATACAACCGTTTTGGAAAATGATATGGCATTTCCTCAGAAAGCTAGAAATAGACATACCATTCGATCCAGCAATCCCACTCCTAGTAATATATCCTAGAGAAATAAGAGTCATCACCCGAATAGACATATGCACACCTACGTTCATGGCAGCATTGTTCACAATAGCAAAACCATGGAAACAACCTCAATGTCCATCAAGAGATGAATGGATACACAAACTATGGGACATACACACAATGGAGTACTATGCAACGAGAAAGAACAACAATGAATCTGTGAACCATCTCATAACACGGATGAAACTGGAGGACATTATGCTGAGTTAAATAAGTCAATCACAAAAGGACAAATATTGTATGAGACCTCTATTGTAAAAACCCATGAAAAAATTCACATGCAAAATGTAACAATCCTTGTTGGTTACCAGGGATGGTGGGGGGGGGGGGGGCGGGAATACTAAATAGGTAATAGATAAGTGGTAACTTGGGTGAGAGGTGAGATAGTACACAGTACAGGGGAAACTAACACAACCTGCACAAGGAAAGGTCATGGAGGCCCTATAGACACATCCAAACCCCCCGAGGGACTGAGTTGTTGGACGGAGGGCTCTGGGGACCATGGTCTCAGGGAACATCTAGCTCAATTGGCATGACACTACTTATAAAGATAATGCTCTACATTCTACCTTGGTGAGTAGTGTCTGGGGTCTTAAAAGCCTGTGAGCAGCCATCTAAGATACTCCACTGGTCTCATCCCTTCGGGAACAAGGGAGAATGAAGAGAACAGGATTCAACGAAAAGATTAGTCCAAAGGACTAATTGTCCACAGCTACCAAGGCCTCCACTGGACTGAGTCCAGTACAGCTAGATGGTGCCCAGCTACCACCACTGACTGCTCTGACCAGGATCACAACAGAGGGTTCTGGACAGAGCTGGAGAAGGATGTAGAGCATAATTTTAACTCCCCCCCCCAAAAAAAAAAAAAAAAAAAAAGACCAGATTTACTGGCCTAAAGAATACTAGAGAAACCTCAAGAGTGTGGCCCCCAGACACCCTTTCAGCTCAGAGGTGAAGTTACCTTCGAGGTTCGATGTTAAGCCTGGGAATGGACAGCCCAGTAAAACTTAATGGGACTAACGATGTACAGGAGTCCGGTGACAAGGGCCAGAAGGCAGACGGGGAGTAGGAAACTGATGATAAGGAACACAAATTGAATAAGGACACCGTTGATGTATTGTGAGATTGTTGACCACTGCTATAGGGCAACATTTGTAGTAACTATTAAATGGGAGGCTGTTTTGTCCTGTAAGCCTTCATCTTGGGCAAGAATGGCAGCACAATTGGAAAAGCATAGTCAATATCACTTAAATGTGTAAGTAAAAAGTTTTGAAATGGTGTTAAAATAAAATAAAATAAAAAAATATGAGACTAAAGAGGTACAGTAGTCCAGTGACAAGGTCCAGAAGATAGAAGGGGACAAGGAAGTCCCCTGGTGATAGGGAACACAAGGTGGAGTAAGGATATTCTTGATGTGCTGTGAGATTGTTAACCATTGTCATAGGGCAACATGTGTAGTAACTGTTAAATGAAAAACTATTTTGTTTTGTAAGCCTTCATCTTAAGTGAGAGTAACAGCACAGTTGGAAGAGCATAGTCAATGTCACTGAACTGTGAATGTAGAAATTTTTGAAACGGTGTATCTTTGGCCATCTGTAATTTTCATCAAAAAAAAAAAAAAAAAGGTTGAGAATTTAGAGGCTTAATACGTTGTGGGGTTGTTAACCAATGTCATAGAACAACATGTGTACTACTATTTCATGAGAAACTATTTGCTCTGTAAGCTTTCACCTGAATTACAATAAAATATAAAAAAAAATAATGTTTTAAATTGTGTGTGTATATATATATATATATATGTTAATATTTTTGTAAATATACATACACAAAAAAAATCACAATAGTCTGGTTATTGGTCATGTTTTATAATACTTTACAAATATCACTATAAAATCTGTTCTTCAGATTGTTGGTAGTTTTATTACCCCATTTAAATAGGAAACTAAACTTAAAAACATAAGTTACTTAAGCAAAATCAACCTAAGGAACAAAGCAGAGACCAGGACCTTCAGATTTTCTTATAGTAAGTTGGGATAGCAGTGTTGCACAGAAAGCTATTTATTGGGAGTGATGGTTGACAGCCTGCCTGCAGGGGTTGATCCGCCACAGTAGAAGGTCCTCCTGAGGCAAGTGGTGCAGGGTGTCACCAAAAGGGGCAGGAAGCAAAGGAATTCCTGGGGTAAGAGTAAAAGTGAGGAAGGATTTGCTTGTGTCTAGGTGATGTCCTTAGCAGCAAGATTAGAAGTTTCTGGGTCAGAGAACTCTAACAGGTAGCAGTGGCATAGGTTTTTATAGCTACCAGTACCAGTTACGTTGGAGTGGACTCCAACTCATGGATACCCTACATGTGTCAGAGTAAAACCGTGCTCCATAGTGTTTTTAATGGTTGATTTTTCAGAAGTAGGTCATCAGGCCTTTCTTCCAAGAAACTTTTGGTGGACTTGAGGAGCCAACCTTCGGTTAGTAGCTTGAAGGGCTCCCTTTATAGCTACAGGGTTTTTCTTATCTATGGGGCAGTTCTACTCCATCCTAAAGGATCGCTATGAGTCAGAATCAACTAGACGACAATGGGTTTGGTTTCGAGTTTTACGGTGAGCAGAAGTTGGGCTGCAGTTTCAAGGTGTATGTAAAGCAAGCAGGCTCTAAATGACTAAAATCGCTGATTGTCTGGGGGGATTTGTAAAATCACTGGAGGTATAAAAAGTTGAGTTTGGTGCTAGTGGGCTTTTTGGGCTGAAGAAGTAGACAACCTGGGGCCCATATACACAGGCCATCTCTGGCTTATTTATGTAACACTTATTGCAAAGTTGAAGCACATTTTATGTCTGTGGACTTTTTGAAGACAGTGGGTGTGTCTATTTGGAAAACCACCATATTCCCAGAATGAAGGATTTTGCCTGTAGCATACTAAAACCTCGTTGCCATCAAGGCAATTCTAACACATAGTGACCCCATCGGACAGAGTAGAACTGCCCCATAGGACTTCCAAGGAATGGCTGGTGGATTCGAACTGCCAAACTTTTGGTTAGCAGCTGTTGCTCACTGTAGCTTTTAGCCACTGTGCCACTAGTCATATATTTAAAAAAAAAAAAAAAAAGAGCAGAGTAACTGAGTTCATAACTTAATTTGCATGAGAGGTGAATTTGGAACATCCCAGAAAAAAGTGTGATATCTATTTTATAGAAGAGAGCACCAAAAATGCTGCCCTGGCATTATCTAGATTGGCTAGGATATTGCATTGAAGATCAGATGCGACTGACTTATGGAAACACACTGGTCAACACACAACAACAACAACAAATAGCACTGTCCAAATAAGAGCATTCTTTTATGAGAAGCTAACAATAAATATTAGAATTGGTGTATTCATTGATGCATCTAATAAATGAACTTTAATGCTATTGTTTCTTCTTTAAAGAGATCTTCCTTTTTTGCAAGCATATCTATTTGCCAGAAGGGTGAACATATGTCTCAGTTTTCCCAGGGCATTCCAACTTGACTACTGTCTTCCTGGTATAAGTTTTATTGGTACCTCATTTTACTCTCAAAAGAACATGGGTTTGGATAACGTGTCGTTATCCTATACATCTAAAATATAATCAACACAATGTCCAGTTTTAATATTTTACACCAACCAAAAAGGAACATTCAGTTTCCTTTGCGTGTGAAAAATGTTGGAAGAAGAGTATTAACCGTGATACTTAATTTAAAATGTAAATTTTTCATAAATGGTATATGATCTGAATTTGTTCAAAGAGTGTATGCTCTTCAGCACATTTAAATCAGGTAAAAAAAAAAAAAGATCAACAAAAATTAAAGTTAAAAGGACTTTGGAGCTTATCTGACTAATATTTTTATATCTGTCTTCCATGCCATATGAGGGAAAAAATTTGCCAGTGTGGACAGTGCTGAAGTGATATACATACCTAATATTTCATAAAATGAAACTGAGTTTTGCAGCAATCAAGCAACACCATTTAGCCAGTTGTAACAGATGCAGGACTAGAAATCAATTACCTTGACCTGGTCAATTTACTTTTACTACAACATACAACCTTTAATCACTAAGAAGGAACTAGGCCGTATCTGTGTGCATTATCCCAGGAAACAGAATATAAAATCTATTAAAGGCCCCCAAAGGTATAAAACATAAAAAAAACAGTTTATCAAAACAAATTTCAAAGTTTAAATAAAAGAATCAAAATTATACACACATACTTTTTTTTCTGAACAGTCATTTTACCTTTCCTGTTGTATGTAGCATGATAACCAAAGCTGACTATTGAAATGGAATACAATTTAGTTTTCTTTTTTCTTAAAATGTAATTACTTCTAAACACTATTCATTCTTAGGAAACCATATAATTTTGAAGCGTACTTTAATTTTAAGTTACTCCCAGTCTGTTTCTCTTCTAATTATTTTTTGAATGCTGTATTGAGATTAATTTCAGTGGTAGTGATGTATATAATTCAAATGAAATCAAATTACCACAGGCAGCTTAACTGGGGAAAAGTGAAATTAAGTACCGCATATTATTCAAATGTATAAGTTAATTCTTTCCTACTGTGTTAAGTAAAGGGTTTGGCATGAAATCTTTAGTTCTGCATTACAGTGTTTGGGGGCTTATATGTGGAGCAACATGAGCGAGCAAGGAAGGATTATCAAAGAAAAGAAAGAATAGCTGTTCTTGGGGGATCTTGAAATAAGGTTTAGTAAGAACACCCAAAATGTTCCTTTTCATTGTTGCAATATTATATTTTACTGCTTGTTATTTTATTTTATACTAATTATATTTACCTACTTATCCTTGTAAATTACAGAAAATAGCATATTCTTTCTTATATGCACATAATTATAAAATGGAAAAAATAGTGTTAATTTGATTTAGTGCAGTGATGTTCTTTGAATTCTGTGGAAATAATCTTTGAATAATAATCAGTGTTAGGAAAAGTAAGTTTAAGAATAACAGCAAGGACATTTGTATGAAATGTCCAGAATAGGCAAATCATAGAGACAGAAAGCAGATTAGTATTTGTCACAGGCTGGGGAGAAAGGAGAATGGGAAGTGTTTACTAATAGGTATGAGTTTTCTTTTGTGGTGATGAAAATGTTATAAAATTAGATTGTGGCAATGGTTTCACAACTCTGTGAATATATTAATAATCCAGGAATCATAAAAAATAGTAGCTGTACATAATTTAAAAGTAAACCCTATAATAAAATCTGACTATTTTACTGGTTAAAGGTATAAAAACTCTAGCAAATGCTTATATCCATAAGCCAATAAATTCTCTTCTCAGAATATAGTCTAAGAAAATAAAGATGCAAAGATTGAGTTATAACAGTATTTATATCAATAGTATAAGAGTATTCACACCAAGTGTTATTTATGATAAAAATTGTAAAAACAAACATACAAAGAAGAATAACAAGGGTAACAAGCCCTTTGGACTTAAAACAAACATGAAAAATTTAAGTTCAGGCCATACTTATGTTTTGTGCAAGACTCTTATTGTACTCTCTAGTTACAAGTACCCCTGCATTAGGCCTACTTAAAATCTAAGGCATATTCTGAATTTGGTGGGGCCCAGTAAGCTATGCTGGTTTGCATTTTGAATCTGATGTGGGGGATAAGTCCAGCAGATTTACAATGTGTTAAATTGCTCATTGTGTAGAAGATTGATAGTTGGGGATAAAGTCAGTGTATAGTTGGTATTACATTACATACTGCCATGGATTGAATTGTGTCTCCTGAAAAATACCTGTCAACTTGGCTAGGTAAAGGTTCCCAGTATTGTATGATTGTCTACCATTTTATCATCTGATGTGATTTCCCTATGTGTTGTACATTCTATCACTATGATGTAATAAGATGGATTTCTGGCAGTTACATTGATGAGATCTACAAGATTAGATAATGTCTTAAGCCAATCTCTTTAGAGACATAAAAGAGAGAAGCAAGCAGAGAGACATGGGAACCTCATACCACCAAGAAACAGTGCCAGGAGCAGAGCCCATCCTCTGAACCTGAGTTCCTGTGCTGAGATGCTCCCAGACCAAAGGAAGACTGATGCATCACAAGAATCTTCCTCCAGAGCCCACAGAAAGAGAAAGCCTTATCCTGGAGCTGATGCCCTGAATTTGGACTTGTAGGCTACTCAACTGTGAGAAAATAAATTTCTCTTTGTTAAAGTCATCCACTTGTGGGATTTCTGTTACAGCAGCACTAGATGACTAAGACACACATCATTTGAAACTTTCTTATCTTGCTTTTTTTTTTTTTTTTTCTTTTTAGTACGTATTTGCATTTATACTAACATTTTCAGATCTCCCATTGGGACATAGTGGGTTAAAATTTCATTACAGATTCATTGCAATGAATTTTAATTATTGACTTTGAGAACCATAGGTGAAGAGTAATCTGTCAGAGAGTAGATGGGAGGGTATCAGAGCAATGGAGGGCTGTTTGCAATTTTTTGCTTCCCAACGTACTACTCGCAAATGATCAAATCTTAAATTAGGTAACAGGAAATTATTATCTTTTCAGAGGAGCCTCTGAGTGTTGCAAAAGTTAACATGGTAGGCTGCCAACAGAAAGGTTGGAAGTTTGAGTCCACCCAGTGGCATGAAGGAAAAAATGACTGGCAATCTACTTCCCTCTCCCCCAAAAACTCAGCCATTAAAAAGCCTATGGAGATAAAGTCTAACACCCATTTATGATAAAAACTCTCAGCAAAATAGGAATAGAAGGGAAATTCCGAAACACAATTAAGGGTGTTTATACAAAGCCAACAGCCAACATCATCCTAAATGGAGAGAGTCTGAAAGCTTTCTACTTGGTAACGGGAACCAGACAAGGATGCCCTTTATCACCACTCTTATTCAACATTGTGCTGGAGGTCTTAGCCAGAGCAATTAGGCCAGAAACATAAATAAAGGACATTGAAATTGGTAAGGAAGAAGTAAAAGTATCTTTGTTTGCAGATGATATAATCTTATACACAGAAAACCCCAAATAATCCAAAAGAAAACTACTGGAACTAATAGAAGATTTCAGCAAAGTATCAGAATACAAGAAAAACATGCAAAAAGCAGTTGGATTCCTCTTCACCAACAAAGAGAACTTCCAGGAGGAAACGACCAAATCAATACCATTTACAATAGCCCCCAAGAAGATAAAATACTTAGGAATAAATCTAACCAGAGACGTAAAAGACCTATACAAAGAAAACTACAAGACACTACTGCAAGAAACCAAAAGAGCCTTGTACAAGTGGAAAAACATACCATGCTCATGGATCGGAAGACTCAACATTGTGAAAATGTCAAGTCTATCCAAAGCGATCTACAGATACAGCGCAATCTGGATCCAAATTCTGACAGCATTTTTTTAATGAGATGGAGAAACACATCTTGAACTTTATATGGAAAGGGGAAAGGCCCAGGATAAGTAAGCATTACTGAAGAAGAAGAACAAAGTGAGAGGCCTCACACTACCTGATTTTAGAACCTATTATACTGCCACGATAGTCAAAACAGCCTAGTACTGGTACAATAACAGATACATAGACCAACGGAACAGAATTGAGAATCCAGACATAAATTCATCCACCTATGAGCAGCTGATATTTGACAAAGGCCCAAAGTCCATTAAATGGTGAAAAGACAGTCTCTTTAACAAATGGTGCTGGAATAACTGGATATCCATCTGCAAAAAACTGAAACAAGACCCGTACTTCACACCAAGCACAAAAACTAACTCAAAATGAATCAAACACCTAAATATAAAATTTAAGACAATAAATATCATGGAAGAAAAAGCAGGGACAACGCTAGGAGCCCTAATACATGGCATAAACAGAATACAAACAGTAAGTAACAATGCACAAACACCAGAAGAGAAACTAGATAACTGGGAGCTCCTAACAATCAAACACTTATGCTCATCAAAAGACTTCACCAAAAGAATAAAAAGGCAACCTACAGACTGGGAAAAAATTTTTGGTTACAACAAATCCGATCAGCTTGTAATCTCTAAAATCTACAAGATACTGCAAAACCTCAACAACAAAAAGACAAACAACACAATTAAAAAATGGGCAAAGGATATGAACAGGCACTTCACCAAAGAAGACATTCAGGTGGGTAACAGACACATGAGGAAATGCTCACGATCATTAACCATTAGAGAAATGCAAATCAAAACTACAATGAGATACTATGTTACCCCAAAAAGGCCAACATTAATCCAAAAACCATAAAATAATAAATGTTGGAGAGGTTGTGGAGAGACAGGAATACTTATACACTGTTGGTGGCAATGTAAAATGGTACATCCACTTTGGAAATCAACTTGGAGCTTCCTTAAAAAAGCTAGAAACAGAAGTACGATATGATCCAGTAATCCCACTCTTTTGGAATATATCCTAGAGAAATAATAGCCATCACACAAATAGATATATGCACACCCATGTTTGTTGCAGCACTGTTCGGGACAGCAAAAAGATGGAAACAACCTCGGTGCCCATCAACGTGTGAATGGAAAAACAAACTATGGTATATTTACACAATGGAATACTACGCAATGATGAATCCGCGAAACATAACATGGAGGAATCTGGAAAGCATTACGCTGAATGAAATTAGTCAGTTGCAAAAGGACAAATATTGTATAAGATGACTATTATAAGAACTCAAGAAAAGGTCTAAACACAGAAGAAAATATTTTTTTATTGTTATGAGGGTGGTGAGGGAGGGAAAAGGGTATTAACTAACTAGACAAGAATTAACTTAGATGAAGGGAAGGACAACACACAATATAGGAGAAGTCAGCACAACTGGACTAAATCAAAAGCTAAGATGTCTCCTGAATACAACCACCTTGAGGGACAGAGTAGCAGGGGCAGGGGTCTGAGAACCATGGTTTCAGGGGACACATAGGTCAAAGTTTTTTAAGAAAATGTTCTGCATCCCACTTTGGTGAGATGGCATCTGGGGTCTTTAAAGCTAGCAAGTGGCCATCTAAGATGCATCAGTTGGTCCCAATCCACCTGGAGCAAAGGAAAATGAAGAACACCAAAGACAAAAGGAAAATATTAGCTCAAGAGACAGAAAAGTCCACATAAACCAGAGACTCCATCAGCCTGAGACCAGAAGAACTTAGATGGTTCCTGTCTACCACCAATGACCGCTCTGACAGGGAACAAACAGAGAGTCCCTGGTGGAATAGGAGAAAAGTGGGGTGCAGAACTCAAATACTAGTAAAAAGACCAAACTTAATGGTCTGAATGAGACTGGAGGGACCCCAGAAGACATAAAACCCAGAATCTCTGTTAGCCCAGAACTGAAAACATTCCTAAAGCCAACTCTTCATACAAAGATTAGACTGGACTATGGGACATAAAATGATACTCATGAAGAATGTCCCTCTTAGCTCAGGTAGATACATGAGACTAAATGGCAGCTCCCATCCAGAGACGAGATGAGAAGGCAGATTGGGTCAGGAGCTGGTTGAATGGACATGGGAAATCTGGGGTGGAGGGGAAGAGAGTGCTGTCACAGTATAGGGAGAGCAACTAGGGTCACATAACAGTGTGTGTATAAATTTTTTTATAAGAAACTAACTTGAATTGTAAACTTGCACTTAAAGCACAAAAAAAAAAAATAATATTTTTTAAAAAGTTAAAAAAAAAAAAACTTATGGAGCACAGTTCTACTGTGACACACTGCCATGACTCAGAATAGACTCAACAGTAAATGGTTTATCTTTTTAGAAGTGAAATGCCTGATGTTATTTTCAACATTTAATATTTCTTCCTTAGCTAATTTTAGTTCCAAAATAATAACTAAATTATTATAACTATTAATAATTATTAAATTTAGTAATTATAATTTTATTATAAATTATAAAAACTAAACCGATAATTTATTTAAATAAATCCCTGGGTGGTGCGAACAGTTTGTGCTTGGCTACTAACGTTAAGGTTGGTGGTTCGAATCCAATCAGCAACCAAAGAAGAAAGACCTGGCCATCTCATTCCATAAAGATTAAAGCTAAGAATACTCTATGGTGCAATTCTACTACTCTGTAACACATGGGGTCGCCATGAATCTTAACTGATAATTTTTTAAAGGTCATATTTAGTCAAATGAAAAAAGATCTTGTAGAGAAAATTGGCAAGTGCTTATATATGATTAACAATATATTTAAAAATTATATAATCACTGTAAATTTCATCTAAACCTGTTTTTTGATATTTAACTTTCTGCAAATTTTAGGTTTTAAGTACCTATTGTTGATAACTAACTAATGCATCTTATTCACTGATTTTCACATCTTGCATTAATTACATAATACTTAGAAGACTGAATTTTAGAAAATCTCTTTGGAAAATGCTTAATGTGGTGGGTAACAGAGAAAATAAAATGTTTCTGTATTTCACATGTTCATAAAATGCAGAATATTTTAGCCTGCTCTTCTTTTTTACCAAAACGACTATGAAACCATATTGATGTTGTAAACGTAAACTCATATCAACACCCTCCACAATCAGGCTCAATCTACCTTATAACATAATGTCTACTGCTTCACTGAAAATCCTGGTGGTGTAGTGTTTAGGAGCTACAGCTGCTAACGAAAAGGTCGGCAGTTCAAATCCACCAGGTGCTCCTTGCAAACTCTATGGGGTAGTTCTACTCTGTCCTATAGGGTCGCCATGAGTTGCAATCAACTCGACGGCAATGGGTTTAGTTTTGGTTATTGCTTTACTATGTATAACACTAGGTTTCAGGTAAACTGTATTACTTCCCTTCATGTATTCCTATAAGTGCTTATGTACTCCACGCCACAGGTAAACTCAATGTCCACGATATGGTAGCTAGGTAGTCTGAAATCAAATAGACTTGAGATTTGATTTCAAATTTTCAACTAAGTAACTATTCAATCTTGCATAAGTCATTTAACTTCTCAAAAACAGACATGTTGTTGGTGTTAGGTGTTACTGAATTGGTTCTCACTCAAAGCCATTTATGTTGTTGAAAAAGGTATTTCCAACGAAGAGTTCATTGGTCTTGCACAATTCTATCATGAGATCTCCACTGTAGTTTCTATCACCCAGGAAATATTTTTTAAATATTGATCCTTCTTCTTTGTTTGCAACTTTCACATTCTGATTACCAGTAATTTCAATGTTATCTTGATTGCATGATCAGTTTCAGACTGCTGAAGTTGCTAAAAATCTTCAATTTCTTCATCTTTGTCATTCTTGGTTGGTTTGAAAATTTGAAAAATAATTGTATTAACTCATCTTCTTTGTAGGTGTATGGATATTATCCTATCACTGAGTATTTTACTTCAGATATATTGTGAAATGAATGTGAAGCTATTTCTATTCAGTTTGTCATTCCTGGCATAGTATATGATTGTCCTAGTCAAAATGGCCGATGCTAGTCCATTTCAGCTCCCTAATGCCTAGGATATAGGCCTTCAAGTGTTCTATTTCATTTTAGACAACATCCAATTTTCTTAGATTAATACTTCATATATCCCACGTTCGAATTACTAATGGATATTTGCAGCTATTTCTTCTAATTTTGAGTCTTGCCACTTCAGCAAATGAAGGTCTTGAACTCTTTACTCCATCTACATCATTTAGGTCAACTCTACTTGAGGAGGCAACTCTTAGCTCTTCCTCACTCATTTTTTGAGTGCCTTCCAACCTGAGGGGCTCATTTTCCAAGACTATATCAGAAAATATTCTGTTGATATTCATAAGGTTTTCACTGGCCAATTTTTTCAGAAATAGGTTGCCCGGTTCTTCTTTCCCCAAAGACAGCAGACAATATCAAAACATTTACAAAAACAGGACAGGGTGGTTCCAGTAGGCATCCAAAATAAAACACCAGATGACTTTCCAGTGGAAGAAAAGGCACTAGAACTACCTGACAGGGAATTCAAATCTCTAATACTCAGAATTCTCCAAAAGCTGAAGCAAAAAGCAGACAAAAATGAGGAAAAAATAGACAAATTCATGGAAAATACAGACAAATAATTGGAAGAATTCAGGAAAATAATGCAGGAACAAAATGCCAAAATAAAATTCACAACTAGAAATTATACAAAAACAACAATTAGAAATCCAAAACATAACAAGATTTCAGAAATGGATGGTGTCACAGAAGGGCTGAGAAGCAGATTTGAAACGGTGCAAGATAGGATCAGTGGCATTGAAGACAAACACTTGGATACAACTCTGTTTCAGGGAAACTCAGAAAAAAGAACAAAGAAAAATGAAGACACCCTGAGAGTTATGTGGGACACAATTAAAAGCAAAAATTTTCGAGTGATTGGAATTCCAGAACAGGGGGAGAAAACAGAAAACACAGAGAGGATCATTGAAGAACTGCTGACAGAAAAGTTCCTCAGTATCATGAAAGATGAAAAGCTGGCAACCCAAGAAGCTCAACAAACTCCATATAGGAGAGACCCCAAAAGAAAATCACCAAGGCATATCACAATCACACTTGCCAAAACCAAAGACAAACAAAGAATCCTGAGAGCAGCTCATGGAAAACAAGAAGTCACATACAGAGGAGAAACAATAAGACTAAGCTCAGATTATTCAGCAGAAACCATGCAGGCAAGAAAGCAATGGGATGACATATATAAAATCTTGAAAGAAACAAATTGCCGGCCATGAATAATATATCCTGCAAAACTCTCGCTCAAATATGATGGTGAAATTAGGACATTTCCAGATAAACAGAAACTAAGGGAATATGTAAAAACCAAACCAAACTTACATGGATTATTAAAAGGAGTCCTTCAATCTGAGAACAAACAACTTCAGCTCACAGGCTGAATCTAGGACACAGGATCGTACCAGCCAGACACCAATCTAGGAAATGAACTCTCAAGGACTATCCAAAACCAAAAGAAATACAACAGGGAATCAGAGCAGTTAATCTGTAAATGACAACAACATCAGAACAATAAAAGAGGGAATAAATGGTGTAGGTATAGAACCTTCTAATGGAGAGGAAGGTAAGGCGATACCAAGTAATAATAGACTGCTTTGAACTTAGAAAGATAAGGGTAAATTTCATGGCAACCACAAAGAAAGTTAACAAACATACTATACACAAAAAGTAACAAGCTTTGTTGGTTACAAGGGATGAGAGGGATGGGGGAAAATACTAAATAGGCAATAGATAAGTGGTATCTTTGGTGAAGGGTGAGACAGTACACAATACTGGGGAAACCAGCACAACTTGTACAAGGAAAGGTCATAGAAGCTCCATAGACACATCCAAACTCCCTGAGGGACTGAATTGCTGGGCAGAGGGCTATGGGGACCATGGTCTCAGGGAACATCTGGCTCAACTGGCATAACACAGTTTATAAAGACTATTTCTGTATTCTACCTTGGTGAGTAGCATCTGGGCTCTTAAAAGCCTGTGAGCAGCCATCTAAGATACTCCACTGGTCTCACCCCTTCGGGAGCAAGGGAGAATGAAGATAACAGGATACAAGGAAAGGATTAGTCCAAACTACTAATGGACCACAGCTACCAAGGCCTCCGCCAGACTGAGTCCTGTACACCTAGATGGTGCCCAGCTACCAACACTGACTGCTCTGACTGGGATCACAATGGAGGGTTCTGGACAGAGCTGGAGAAGGATATAGAACAAAATTCTAGCACACACAAAAAAGACCAGATTTACTGGCCTGAAAGAGACTGGAGAAACCCCTAGAGTATGCCCCCCAGGCCCCTTTTAGGTCAGTGGTGTAGTCACTTCCGAGGTTCACTATTCAGCTGGGGATTGGACAGCCCCATGTAACAAAACGGGACTAACAAGGCACAGCAGTCCAGAGACAAGGACTAGAAGGCAGAAGGGATAGGAAAGCTGGTGATAGGGAACCCAAGTTTGAGTAAGGACAGTGTTGACATGTAGTGGGGTTGTTAACCATTGTCATAGGGCAACATGTGTACTGTTTAATGAGAAACTATTTTGTTCTGTAAACCTTCATCTAAAGTGAGAATATCAGTACAACTGGAAGAACAGAATCGATGTCACTGAACTGTGCATGTAGAAATTTTTGAAATCAATGGTGTATCATTGGCAATGTTATTTTCACCAAAAAAAAAAAAAAGGGTCGAGAAGGGAGAGGGTTGACATGACATGGGGTTGTTAACCAATGTCATAAAACAATATGTGTACTGACATTTTAATGAGAAACTATTCTGTAAACCTTCACCTAAATTACAATAAAAAAAGAAGAAAATGAAAAAACTCAATAAATGGTAACTGGACATCATCTGGTTTTTAAGATCCCAGGCCCCATACAGCAAACTAGGAAATAACACAGAAACACTAACAATTATATTCAGCCAATTGTCTGAAATAACCAATGAAACCATGACCCTAAGATCTTTGAACCAAGGAAACAAATCTCATGAGGTGTATGTCTATACATGAGCAGCATCAGTAACTGTTTCTCATGTGCCTCAACAGCAACTATATTCTGCAAAACCTCAGATTCAGTATTAACATAAATACAGCAACATTTATCTATTAAGACACAAAATGTTTCGAGAGACTAACAGGAAAGCTAATACTATTCTATTTTGTAAAACCATAGCTCGAATTTCAGATACTTCTCTGGTTATGATATTTACAACTTGGCTAAGTTTACCAACAGGGACTTCTAATTCAAGAGATATAATATCTAAACCCATTAGTTAGATAATTTAGGAGAAAGGAAAATAGTTTCTCATATCCAGAAAATAGGACCTCAAAACACCAGCAATATTCCCATATAAAACCCACAGTATCATTTTGTTTCTTCAGTCTTATGTAGTTAATTTTTGTTCCACGTGATTGTGGAGCTGCGGTCTGAGAACTCATCAACTACTGCATAGGAGTTCTGGAAATTTTATTTAGTCTAGTCACAGTCCTTTTAGCAAGTCCATCTTTTGGTTGAGATATTTTGGTCAAATGTTTTCAGCAAATCAGTAAAGTAAAACTTACCTGCAGATGACAAAACTTATCTGCAGATGACACGACTTAATATGGTCATGATTAATTCATAAACATAATATTCTCAATAGTAAAAGACCTGATAGAAATTAATTACAAGCACAACATAAAGGCCAAATAAAGTCAGTTAAAAAAAAACTTTAGATAAAAAATATTTCTAGTTATAGTCATTAACCGTATTCAAAGAGCTTCAGATATAATACATAATAAGTATGAGACAAAATACCATATAGTCAGGATATACCAAAAATATACCAAGATTAGCAAATCTCTAAATATGTGAATAGTAATAAAAAAAACTTCATAGGTAAATGATGTGAATTCCCTAATCAAACCACTGGCTTTGATAATGCTAGATTCAAAAAGATAAAGTTGGGACCAAGTTAACAATAAAGAAATAAGTTATTTAACCAAAGATCTTAAAATAAAAACCTTAGCTGTCTTTTCTAAAAGTCATGCGGCTTAGTATTCAGACTCAGGAATCTTATTCTAATGATAAGTCAAACCTTTCTCTTCCAGGTGGATTACACAAAGAATAAATTAACCCATTAACTCAGAAATCAAAGAAAATTTTGTTATTTTAACTGTGAGAACCCCACTTCTTTGTTTTATATGCTACTTAACATTAAAACTCCTAAAAATCTCATAAATTAAACCATTAAACTTTAGTCAGACAGATGAAACTTGACCATATCAAATAAATTTCTTTTTCAATAAACCTCTTAAACGTTGCTCTGTTGCATACCTCTTATAGCGTATCCCTTTAAATGGCAAAAATGAACACTCATTAGCAGATTTATGCATATATATATATATATCCTCTTGTGGCATAAAAAGTATATGAACTTAAATTATAACAAATATCTATTACTTAACTCAATTTAAAATCTGTAAGTTATCTAAAATGTCTTTGGAATTATTTTAAGCCTGTATACCATAGAACATAACTGTTGTTGAAAGAAAAGATATTTAAACATTCTAAGATTTCATTCAACTTTTACTACTTCTCATATTTTTCCCAATATAATTTTAGCTCTTAAAGATTTAATCAACTGGCTTTGGAAATCATGAAGGATCTGTTCCATTGACCAATTTATTGATAAGGATATAACCTTAAGGGTCTGGCTACTGCTGGACACATTTTTCTAGGCCATTTCGGGTGCATCTCATTGTGATTTCTATTTCTTTTTGACTTCTTAAATTTCCCCTATAATAGAGAGAACTTGTTTACAGTTCTGTGATTAGGATCTACCCAATTTCTGATAACTATAGCAAAGCAGCAATTTTTCTTATCTTTTGTCAATTTTTCTTTTATGTTTTTTCTTATCTTAAAAAAGTCTCCACCTAGTTGGAAGAGGTCTTTCAAAAGTGTCCCTGGAGCTACAG
Organism: Dugong dugon; assembly: GCA_030035585.1. Taxonomy (NCBI): domain Eukaryota; kingdom Metazoa; phylum Chordata; class Mammalia; order Sirenia; family Dugongidae; genus Dugong; species Dugong dugon. The sequence continues at coordinate 32,035,596 of CM057460.1, read as the reverse complement.
GACCTTGGAGACTGGGAGATGGGGTGGCCTGGTCATGCCCTGCCCTCACTCTCTTGACTCAGGGAAGACATTTACATATGTTTAAGTCGATGGAGGCATTTTGAAAGGCAAAAGATAGTTAATTTTTTTCTTTTTTACTGTTCTGGAACTGCTACTTTTACTTTAAGATAAAACTATCCTTTTTCCTTAAATAAAACACATATAATATCTAGCTTAAGTTACTTAAAAAGGTTTCACTCTTAAGATTGACATAGTATTGAACGTAAAGATCTTAGTGTACTTTTCAAATAGACCAAATTATATCAAAATTTCTCCAAGTAGCTTTTAAAAATCTAAATCATAAGACAGACACAAGACGCAGTTTTTTTCTGGATGAAGAAAGAACTGAGGTTCCATGACTAGCCTTACAAAAAACAACAATTCTTAGCCAAGACCTCCAACCTGATGCAAGACATAAACTTAGACACAATGCTCTAGACCAGAAGCAAGCTCTTAGAACAAAAGGAGACAGAAAGACCATATAATCTCACCAGATAATACCACACAAAACAAGGATATGGGGATCCTAGTTTCTAAAAGTGTATATAGCAATTTTTGGTAAAATTGACTCAATTCAATGGAAAAAACAGGTACAGAACTACCACTTCTCCCTTAAATATCAAGACACAGGTCAGGAGCTGCCACCTCTCCCTGCAAATTTGGCAAAACAGAGCACTATTTTCCAGGTTTTCTCTGAGTCACAGAAAAAAAACCTAATGAGGAATGCCATGGGGTTTGGACAGTGTTTTGCTTAGACCAATGTGTACGTTCGTTGCACAAGATTTTTCTTGTGGGTTGTAGGCAGCCTAGTGCTCTAGCCTGTCTCCTGACCACCTTATCCTATCACGGGAGACCTTAACGCTCGTGATGAGCGCCGGCGACTGCCCTAATGGCTTTTACTGGTCGACCCATGCCCGAATTTTTTTGTGTGGCTTATAGTGGCTCAAAACTCTTTGAAAATAGAAATACCTCTTCAAACGCCCGAATCCAGGCCTAAACTGCAGTTCACTTAAAGAGTTACTAAATGTCGCTCTTAACCAAACGATCAATCAAAAATCTAGGAAAGACTCTCCTTAATCAATCAACTGGTTTTACAAACAAATATGCCAAAAAAAAAATTAAGAAAACATGAGAAAGAGAACAATAAAGAATAAGCAAAGGCTCATTTTCTGAGAGCGCTCACCCGGTCAATGTTGAAGGGACATGGAGTGGGTCCAGAAGATAGGACCTTTCTTTGCTGGCTTCTGCTCCACAGCCCAAGTCTCCTCGAAGTTGACTGGATTCCTAGCTTCAGATCCTTGACGACTATGCCATTAACTGTAGTAGGGGAAAAACATCACAAAGTTTAGTAAAGCAAAAAAGAAAGTTTTATTCGGCATATATTCAAAAAGGCAGAAGTGGGAAGCGGACAACCATGCTGCTAGAGCCATGTGTGCCTGAGTCCAAGGAAATATCACAGGACAAAAGTAGGAAAATGGACAAGCATGCTGCCAGAGCCATGTCTGCCCAAGACCAAAGCATATTACAGAACAGGCAAGAATGGAAGAACGGACAAGCATGCTGCCACAGCCACGTCTGCCCTAGTTCCAGATGTGACTTTTTTAATACTTGCAGGACTGGTGTCATTGCTGAGCGGGGTTGGGAGGCATGAGGGGAAGGAAGCACCTGTCCACTGTGAAACTCCAGGAGGGGAAGGGGTTATTTTGCTTCCATGCGATAGGTTAGACACTTGCAAGTAACTTTCACAGGTCCAGCATCACTTCCACCTAGCTCCAGAGGTTTGTGCGGACTCGCCGCAGCCCGGTCACACCCACCATGTTGAGACTCGTCCCTGAACACTACTTCTCATCTCAGCCCCGCAAGCCAGCCAACACAGCCAGAAGGGCACCGGCAATCTTGTGACTGACATTTCTCTGCTGTTTTTGAATTGTCTCTCTTTCCTCCTGTTGCTTCGTCTGACTCTTCAGCTTTGTCTTTAATGATCAGGGCTCCTAGATTTTCATATGTAATTGATTCACTTGTTTTTTCAGGTCTTTGTTGTAAGAGGGACAACAGGAAACATCTGACTATTCTGCCATCTTGGTTCCTCCCCTCCAAGGATTCATATTCAGCATGAATACAGGCCAATTTTTTTTTTTTTGTAATTCACTTGCTCTGATTTCAAGATACATAAAGCATTACTATAAGCTCTGCAATCTAATACACAATCTAGGAACCTAAAATATAAAACATAAATGAACCAAACCTATTTAACTTTTATTACAGCTAAATATGCTAACAAATTCAGTCAAGGTGAAAAGTAATATCTTTGTGGTATATAATTATCCTTAGAATACTTATTGTTTTTTTTTTCTTTTCTTTTCTTTTTTAACATATTAAGTTTCTATATAAAGCTAACCATAGTAACCAAAGCCAGTACTTTGCTAAATGTCATCAAAGTGTTTTAATTATTTGTAATTCCAAAACTTCACAGCAAATCTTTAGAAAGGAATTTAAATTATTAGATTATATCCCTAGAGGCTGTTTAACCATTAGCATTGTTCATCCATGTGCCCACACCTGAATCCAGGAAGGGACAGAGTGGGGAAGGAAATCTATGGCCTCTTGAGGAAGAATGGGGAGGGTAATAATTTATTTATCCTCTTGTAACATGCTGATCAATATATTAGCATTTCTGTGCTAGGAATTCCCATTTTGTATCCCATATTTCTCTAATGTGAATTTGCTACCCAAACAAATGAATTGAGGAATAAAACCTCAGAACACATAGAGCAGTGATCTTCATCCTGTAACACATGTCCCTTTGACAATACAGGAAGTCTTTCCAGAAACCCATGCACAGACTGTTTCAAAGAAATATTTTTCTAGATCCTTTATTTCTGTATGTACTTTTTCCTAATGTGATATGCTTGACAACTGAGGTTCCTATCCGCTCTCCTCCTTTACATTGCACTTACTCTTTTTTTACAAGGGCAAGAACACCTCACATTTCACTAGGTGTATTGTTCCTGTAATATAAAAAATGCAGAGCCATTAAACATAGAACAAATTTAAAGAGTTCTATAAAATTTACTTTTATTATTAAACATTTTTTAAATGTGTAATATGTTATTGCATTATGTTACTCAATGGTGAATCACTAATAAATGGAATGCTGTCTCAATACAGAAATATAAATAATTACTTAAATATAGCTGTAATTGCACAGGAATTTTTTTTTTTTTAATGTGTGCAAGCTATGCTACCAGTTAGCTTACCACAGTTTCATTAGTGCCAAAAGTAGACAGTGAGTCTTGAGGGATCAGAGTAAGACAGTATATGACCAATGTCAGCACTGGGGTGAGACAAGCATGGTGTCTAGGGCACAGAATTCAACGCGGCACTTACTTTCACTTCCAACTTACTTTGTGTGTTTGTTTTTATTTTCTAAATTCAGAATGAGTACCATCACCTCACAGATACCAAAATTAAAAATATTGTTTATGGACACATCTCTGTCACTCCCCATATCCACTAAATAATTATGTGTTGTATGTTTTCTGATGTCATATTTCAATGAGATCAGAGTTTACGGTCTCAGATACAAATGTAGCCTCCTCTCAATGCACAACATTTCATCATGGTTACTTCTGGTGTAGGCTATATTAAAACATCTCTTAATTGATCTTCCTGTTTCCACATCATTCTTCTAAAATTAGCCATGCACATTTCTGTCTACTGGCCTGATCTTTCTAAAATGCAAAATTAGTCTTTCCATGGCTTTGCTTAAACCCTGAAATGACTCCTTGTTTCTCATGTAAGTAATGATGTTCACATCACAGTATGTTCATCACCTTATGTGTGCTCATCAACTTTTTACCTCTATCACCTTTTGTCCACTACCTAATAATTCTCATATACATGCAGTTTCTCCAGATGATGCTGTTGTTCATCTGTGTCTCTGTTCTCACACTATATCATTTCCTACCACTCAGTTCCTCTTGGAAAAGACCCGCTAGTGCCTCAAGCACCATTTACTTTATGAAAATGTTCCTGAACCTTCCCAAGCACAACTGAAACAGTTTCATTTATTCCATAGTGTGTGTGGATTTCTGTCATAGTATGTTTTATTATATTTATTGTTTACTTGACTCAAGCCCCTAAGAGTCAACAGATACATTTTCATTTCCTTTATTCACATTTCTAATAGAAGACTAAAAACATAGCAGTTTTTCAACACATGTATTTTGAATGAATAACTCATAATGAGTACAAAATATAAAAAGAAGAATGAAATGTCGGTAATATTTAATTCAGGCTCACTTGAATCCTTCTAATTCTAGAACTTTAAAATAATTATTAACTCTCCCAAATTTCCTAGATAATGGAAGCTCTAACACTTTAAAGTTATCAGTAGATAAACATGTGGTATTAGAAGAAAGTCTTCCCCCTCAAAAGGCAAGCTTAATGTTCTTCATCTTTCCTTCAATTCCCAGTGACCCTTTTAGCACCCTAACAAGAGAGTTGTCATATCAGACCCAGATGGTCTCCTCACACTAAAGAATTGCCCTATGGTATGCAATGGAAAACTTCCTCATAATCACTTTTGCTTGTGACTTAGCTGAATCGTAGGCAAACAATTTTCCCAAAGAGAACAGTAAACACAGCTCTCAAGACATGTTCAGAGTTTTTAAAGAATTGTTTTCTTTTTTCTTACTTCTTCTATATTTCCACATAAATTCTATAGAGAGCATGAGTTAAGCAAAAATCATAACTTATAAATTACATAATTTCATAAAATCAGCTCAGAGTAGAAACTAAACATAGTATTTTTGGATTTTTATATTCAGAGACTACACCTACACCAATTCAAATGCCCTACAATTCAGCTACATGAGCCTAAAACCACCAAAACACAGGATGCATGCCTAAAATTTACTACTGAACTACTTACAGTCAAATTAATTTCAAAAAAATTAATTATACAATGTTTATTTCAAAATAATCAGAAATAAAGGGTAACTGGTTCCCAGAAATGACAATACTATTTTTAATCAACAAAAGTAACATTTTTCCTAGTATAGTATTACATTTTTATCTATAATTAACATCTAAAACAGATATGCCTTGGAAAAATATAGCATTTAGAGATCATCAGAATGATTACTCCTCAACATACATTACACAAATATAAAGACACATACATATTGAACGGTGACACCTAGAGTCTAACTGCATAAAGTTGCATTTACCTTGTTCTAGTACTGGCAAGCTTAGAATGTTAACAGGGAAGCAGAAAGAATAGCATAAGCAAAGACAGGGAAGGACACAAAAAAAGAAATGTACGCTATGGTTTGCGAAGTATTTTTGCTTGACAAAAGTCTGCTGGATGTAGTTAGTAGTAAGGAAAAAGTCTGAAACTGGAGGAGGCCAACTTCATGAAAAGCTATCTTTAGGAAGGGAAAAAAAAAAAATTGGGCTTGTTTCAAATAGAAAAAAAAAAATGGAGAAGAAGATCTTAAAGAATAACAAACAATGCTTGAGGAAATAGAAGAGAAAAATGGTATAAGAAGACAATGCAAGCACAAGCAAAAAGGTGAAAAACCAAACCAAACCAAAACCTTTGACTTCAAGTCGATTCCTACTCATAGTGAACCTGTATGACAGAGTACAACTGCCCCATCGGGTTTCCAAGAAGCAGCTGGTGGATTTGAGCCACTGACTTTTGGTTAGCAGCCTGAGCTCTTAACCACTGTGTCACCAGTGCTCCAGAAGGAGAAGACAAACCTGAAAAAGGGATGAGGAGGTGAAGATTCAGAGAAAAAAAATATTTTAAGCAGTGATTAATTAATGTGAATGTCATTGCCCTACACATACATACACATTAAATGATAATTTCTCCTCCTTTTCTCCTGTTTACATGTAAGAATGTCTTAATAAACAAGGTTAAGGTGTGCAGCAGTGGAGGTGTGGCAGATGTACCGACGAGAGAAGCTTCTGCTACCGTGTGGATTCAATGAAAAGGAATGATACTTCCTTCTTCTGTGGCCTTTTTTTACTCCTACTCTGCTGTGTGAAGGTTGAAAGGATGCCCTAACTGAATCACTGGAGCTTCCTCAACTGCATATTAGGTAAAATATCATGAAGTGAGAAGCAGATTCTACTCAATCCCTCTTTCCATTTTAAATTTGAGGTACTTTTTTAAAGCATTATTTACTTCACAAGGTTTTTTTTTTAAACCTACTTTGAAGATATTGAGAAGACAATTAGTTTTTTTTTTAAATGCTTCTTATTTTTCTTCCAACTTCTCATTCAAATTTGTATTATAAAATAATGTTGCTGTTAGGTGCTTTCGAGTCAGTTCCCACTCCTAGTGTACCACAGAACGAAACACTGAAATGAAATATATATTTCAATACAGAGGAAATTTATTAAAAGATAATGTATTTGTTTTATGAGTTGTCATTGTTGTTAGGTACCCTCTAGTTGGTTCCAACTAATAGCGACCCTATGTACAACAGAGCAGAACACTGCTAGTCCTGCACCATCCTCAAAAACTTTACTGTGCTTGCAGCCAATGTGTCAATACATCTCATTGAGGGCCTTCCTCTCTTTTGCTTACCCTCTACTTTACCAAGAATAATGTCTTTCTCCAGGGTCTGGTCCTTCCGTCTAACACGTCCAAAATACATGAGATGAAATCTCTCCATCCTCGCCATCTTCACTTCTAAGGAGCAATCTGGCTGCACCTCTTCCAAGACAGGTTTGTTACTTCTTTTGGCAGTCCATGGTATGTCCAATATTCTTCACCAACACCATAATTCAAAAGCATCAATTCTTCTTCGGTCTTCCTTATTCATAGTCCAGCTTTCAACTGCATGTAAAGCAGTTGAAAATACCATTGCTTGGGTCAGGCGCACCTTAGTCCTCAAAGTGACATCTTTGTTTTTTCACACTTGAGAGAGGTCTTTTGCAGCGGATTGGCCCAATGCAACACGTCATTTGATTCATTGACTGCTGCTTTCATGGGCATTGATTGTGGATCCAAGTAAAATAAAATTCTTGACAAATTCAATCGTTTCTCTGTTTATCATGATACTGCTTATTGGTCCAGTTGTGAAGATTCTCGTTTTCTTTATGTTGAGGTACAATCCATACTGAAGGCCGCATTCTTTGATCTTCATCAGTATGTGCTTCAGGTCCTTTTCATTTTCAGCAAGAAAGGTTGTGTCATCACATATCTGAGGTTGTTAATGAGTCTTTCCCCAGTCTTGATGCTGAATTCTGCTTCACATCGTTCAGCTTCTGGAATTATTTGCTCAGCAAATAATGAGTACTTGTGAGTACTTATTGCCAAGAAGAAAATATATGTATATTACTGCCTTCCTTCAGTATTAAAGAGGTACTAAATAATATCAAGGAGAAGACATTTTTCAAGAAGAAATACCACATGATTTTTGATAACGTGTAGATTTTAATTTTGGTAAGATATATTCACAATTTTAAGATAAGTTTCTAGTTAAAAGAATAAATAAGTGGGCTATTAAAAATCCATTTTTGTTTGAGTCAAGAATATTGGACTAGAATTATAAAACTGTGTTTAAGTCATACAAATTCTTTAGTTAAAACCATTTTCTCCTGAAGGTACTTTCTACATTGAAAGTCATGGCAACTATCTGCATTGAAACATATGTAAATAAAAACCTGCATAAATTTCCATTAGTGGTTTAAACATCATTTAATTTACCTTAGACTGAAATTATAGTGTAAAATAAACAACATAATATTATTATTTCAACCTGAAGTGTATCAGTTAAAATACAAAGAGGAATGGCATCATATTTTTTAAATGAAATCTGGCACATGTGAAGTTTGCAAAAGTATTAAACACCAAGTAAGATAGAGCTTGATTAATCTTCCGCTTCAAAGTCATATTTGAGTAGAAAATTATACTCAAGGGCTCACCAACAAATAAAAACATGGCAAGCTGAATAATCTTCTACATACTTTTATAATAATTTATTTTCTTAATAATCCTATTTGTTACAAGATGGATTTTTACCATATTGCATAGTTAAATAACAATATTACAAACTAAACACTTTAGTCAAAACTAAAATATTTAATAAGGAGGTTTTATTTTTTAATTTAAAAATACGTTTTATCCATTGACTAAAAAATTGACTGTCTGGATAATCTCTTAGCATTGAATCTTACTTTTCTTCTGAGACAAAGTCAAAATGCTAAATTTTCCTCAAACTTATAAAACTAATACTAACTTTTGGTTAATAGGAATAAAGGGATATGAAAATGAGTGTTTATTAAAATGTGCTAGGAAAATTTGTCATAAATAAGGAAAAAAAATTTGACTTTATTTCACTTCACAAACAGAAATCAATTCTAAGTTTATTGAGAACTTAAGTAAACAAAATAAAATTATAAACTATTGCCCATCATATATTTATGATTATCAGCAAAAAACACTGAAAGACAAAAATTTTAAGTATAAAAATTTTAAAAAAATTGACATAATTCACTAAGAATTCAATTCATCAGAATTCAAAATGTAGAAAGTGAAAAGATAGGCCACCAACTGGGGGAAAAAATATATTAAACTGATAAAGGCTTTTTTAATTCCAAAATATATTGATAGAAATAATAGTATCAATACAACCAATACAAAAAAAAGAAAGAAATGGGCAGAACTCTTAAGCCATAATTTTAGGGAAGGGGGAATCTCCAATTTTGTTCTTCTTTTTAATATAATTTTGGAAATCCTGAGTCTCCTGCATATATTGATACTTTTAAAGAACCAACTCTAATTTTCACTGATTATTTCCTTGGTCTTTCTATTAATTATTTATTTCCACTCTAAATTTTATTTTCTTCCTTTTTACTGTTTTGGGTTATTTTGCTCTTCTTTTTCTATGTTTTTAAGGTGGAATGTTACCTATTGATTTTATATATATGTTGTTGTTAGATGCCATCAAGTCAGTTCCAATTCACAGCAACCCTATGTACAACACATTGAAACACTATACCTGGTCCTGTGCCACTATCACAATTGTTGTTATGCTTGATTCCACTGTTGTAGCCACCGTGTCAATGGACTTCACTGAGGGTCTTCTTCTTTTTTGATGATCCTCTGCCTTACCAAGCATGAAGTCTTCTCCAGGGACTGATCCCTCCTGAGAACATGTCCAAATATGTGAGGCAGAGTCTCGCCATCTTTGCTTCTAAGGAGCATTCTGGTTGTATATCTTCCAAGACAGATTTGTTCATTCTTTGACAGGCTATGGTATATTCAATATTCTTTGCCAACACCATAATTTAAAGGCATCAATTCTTCTTCGGTCTTCCTTATTCATTGTCCAGGTTGCACATACAAATGAAGTGATCGAAAACAACATGGTTTGGGTCAGGTGCACCTTAGTCATCAAAGTAAAATCTCTGCTTTTTAACACTTTAAAGAGGTCTTTTGCAGTACATTTGCCCAATGCAATGTGTCTTTTAATTTCTTGACCGCTAATTCCATGGGCATTGATTGTGGATCCAAGTAAAATGAAATGCTCGACAAATTCAATCTTTTCTCTTTTTATCATGATGTTGCTTATTGGTCCAGTTGTGAGGATTTTTGTTTTCTTTATGTTAAGATGTAGTTCATACTGAAGTCTATGGTCTTTGATCTTCATCAGTAAGTGCTTCAAGTCCTCTTCACTTGCAGCAAGCAAGGGCGTGTCATCTGTATAATGCAGGTTGTTAATGAGTCTTCCTCCAATCCTGATGTCACCTGATGTCCAGCTTCTCTAATTATTTGCTCAGCATACAGATTGAAAAGGTATGGTTAAAGGGTACAACCCTGACATACAACTTTCCTGACTTTAAACCACGCAGTATCCCCCTGTTCTGTCCAAATGACTGCCTCTAGGTCTAAGTACAGATTCCTCATGAACACAATTTAGTGTTCTGGAATTCCCATTCTTCCAAATGTTGTCAGCAATTTATGATCCACACAAATGCTTTTGAACAGCAATAAAACACAGGTAAACATCTTTCTGGTGTTTTCCGCTTTCAGCCATAATCCATCTGACATCAGCAACCTCTTCTGAATCCAGCTAGTATTTCAGGCAATTCCATGTTGATGAATTGCTGCAACCACTTATGAATTATCTTCAGCAAAATTTTACCTGTAGATGATATTAATCATGATGTTCTTGTTAGGTGCTGTCGAGTTGGTTCTGATTCATACCCACTCTATGTGCAACACAACAAAACACTACCCTGTCCTGCGTCATCCTCACAATCCTTATTATGCTTAAGCCCATTGTTGCAGCCACAGTGTCAATCCATTTTGTTGAGGGTCTACCTCTTTTCCAGTGACCCTGTACTTTACCAAGCATGGTGTCCTTCTCCAGGGACTGATCCCTCCTGATAACATGTCCAAAGTATGTGAGATGTAGTCTCGCCATCCTTGCTTCCAAGGAGCATTCTGGCTGTACTTCTTCCAAGACAGAATTGTTTGCTCTTCTGGCAGTCCGTGGTATGTTCAGTATTCTTTGCCAACACCATAATTCAAAGGCATCAATTCTTCTTCAGTTTTCCTTATTCAGTGTCCAGCTTTCATATGCATAAAAGGTGATTGATATTAATGATATTGTGCCATAATTCTTCACATTTGGCTGGATCACATTTCTTTGGAATGGGTACAGATATGAATATCTTCCAGTTGGTTGGCCTGGTAGCTGTCTTCCAAATTTCTTGTCATAGAAGAGTGAGTGCTTCCAAGGCTGTATCCATTTGTTGAAGCATATCAATTGGCATACCATCAGTTCCTGAAGACTTGTTTTTCAACAACGCCTTCAAGGCAGCTTGGACCTCGTCCTTCAGTAACATTGGTTCTTTATCGTATGTGACCTCCTGAAAAGGTTGAACGTCACCAGATTTTTTTTGTGTATTCCTTCCATCAGTTTTTGATGCTTCCTGAGCCGTTTAATAGTTTCCCTGTAGAATCCTTCAATATTGCAATTCCAGGCTTGAATTTTTAGTTCACTTCCTTCAGGTTGATAAATGTCAAGTGTGTTCTTCCATTTTGTTTTTCTATCTCCAGGTATTTGCATATGTCATTATAATAATTTACTTTGTCTTCTCAAGCTGCCCTTTGAAATCTTCTGTTCAGCTCTTTTACTTTCCTTTCACTTTAGCTACTAGACATTTAAGACCAACTTTCAGCGTCTCTTCTGACATCCATTTTGATCCTTTCTTTTTTTTTCTGTCTGTTTAATAACCTTTTGTTTTCTTCATGTATCATGTTCTTGCTGTCTTCCTACAACTCATCTGGCCTTCAATCATTAGTGTTTAATGAGTCAACTCTGTTCTTGAGAAGGTCTCTAAATTCACGTGAGATATACTCAAGGTTGCACTTTGTCTCTCGTGGACTTGTTCTAATTTTTGTCATCTGCAACTTGAACTTGCACATGAGCAATTGATGGTCTGTTCCACAATCGGCCACTGGCCTTGTTCTGACTGATGATACTGAGCTTTTCCATCATGTCTTTCCACAGATGTACTTGTTTTGATTCCTGTGTATTCCATCTGGTGAGGTCCATGTGTATATTCACCATTTATGTTGCTGAGATAAGATATTTGCAATGAAAAGTCATTGGTCTTGCAAAATTCTATCATGTGATCTCTGGTGTCATTTCTGTCACCAAGGCCATGTTTTATAACTGCGAACTCCTTTGTTTCCAACTTTCACATTCCAATCACCAGTAATTATCAATATATCTTGATTGCATTTTTTATATATATATATATATATATGTATATACACACACACATATATACATACATAAATATTCTTTAATTCAGTGTTTGGCGCTATAACATCTGAGCACTGATTAGCTCTATCCCATTAATTCCTGGTATGTTATGTTTTTGTCTTTATGCCTCTCAAAGTATGTTTTATTTCTTGTATAATTTCTCTTTTGATCCATTATTTAAGAGGATCTTTGTATATCTGGAGCCCTGGTGGCACAGTGATTAAGTGTTCAGTTGCTAACCAAAAGGCAGGCAGTTTGAATCTACCACTCGCTACTTGGAAACCCTACAGGGCAGTTCTACTCTATCCTATAGGGTCGCTGTGAGCCGGAATTGACTCTACAGCAAGGGGCATTTTTGTTTAACTTTCATATAATTATTCCTTTCCCAAATTTATTTCTGTTAATGATTTCTAGTATTGTGACTTTTTTATTTTTCCTAGAACATATTTTGTATGATTTTAATTCTTTAAATATATTGAGGCTTGTTTCATGGCCTAAATTAAGGTCTAACTTAGAGAACTATCCTTGTATACTTGGAAGAATTTGTATTCTGTCATTACTGGGTAGATTATTACTTAAACATCTGTTAGTTCTAATTATAGTGTTTTCCAAGTCATCTGTCTTTGTAGAGGTCTTCAACTTTGTTGTTTTATCCATTATTTATAGTGGAGTATCAAAGTCCACTGGCAGAAGTGACAACTACCAGTAATTACTGACTTTGTATTTTTGTTAGTTTCTCTTCAAAATAATTATTCTGACCTCAAATCCTAGAATTTCATATTAAAAACTCACAAGGATATCATTGGTGTCTGAATCCACACCCATCAACTCTAGCCAGAGGCCAGAGTCATGCAAAGTTAAGGCCACGACCCGTTACCATCGAGTTGTTTCCAACACACAGTAACCCTATAGGACAGAGTAGAACTGCCCCATAGGGTTTCCAAGCAGCGGCTGGTGGATTCAAACTGCTGACTTTTTGGTTAGCAGTCAAGCTCTTAACCACTTTGCCACCAGGGCATTTAATATTCATACGAGTGATAGAAGAGTGGAACCATTTCTTGAAGAACGGGGTCATAATAAGCAGTCCATTCCAGTGATGCCCACTATATAGATAATGATGGCAGAATATTGACTAGGGGAGGAAAATAATTGAAGTAGGTGTTAAATACTCCAGAAAAAAAATAAAATGATACTTAAGGAAAAATCTTGTCTCAAATAATTGCTAGCTTCAAAATAAAGAAATGAAGACAAAGAATAGCAAAATAGAAATGAGTGGGAGTATGAGTGCCCAAGACTCAGGACAAATAGTATAACTCTATTGTATATGTTATATGAAATGGTAGGGATAAATTGCATAGTGCTTTACACTATTTTCACCTTCTCTAAAGGTCCAAGACTATATCTATATCTAGATGAATATAGTCTTATAATATACTGTGTTTTACTTATACCTAGAAATATATCAGATTTATTTATATGCCATAACATCTGAGCTCTAATAAAATCTCTGTCTCCCCTCAAATTCTTTAATTAATTTTTAACTAGGGAATTCTAGAGTATTTAAGTCAAGTGAGGGGGAAAACATTTTTTTTTTTCCAGATGGATCTCAGATGTCTATTGGATGCACAAAAAATTTTTCAAAAGTGTATACTTTTAGAATAAACATATCATTTGTGTTATTAACAATTATGCTTTCAGAGTCTACCAGTATTTATAGCAAGTGATGGTCACATGGAATAAAATGTTTGAATGATTCAATAATATCATTAATTGATGTCTGTTTTATACCTTATAAAACATCGAAAACATTACACAATCTTTCAAATCAAGGATAGTATCTATTTCCTTCTTTTCATCATGCTTGTTAAATAAAAGCTTGGAATGTAATAAAAGCTGTACTAACTGTGGGCTGTTGGTAGTTTTCCTAAATACCTCATTCTCTTTTTACATTTATTTCTCTACTTCTACAAATTAAGAAATAGGGTTCAGGAGGTTAAGAATTTCACCCCAGACTTCTACAAAGACATGCCTGTTGGTTCTAATCACAGCTGTGATTAGAATCCAGGTCAATTTTTCTTAAATTGAAATCCATTGTTTCAAGCCCTGTGAGGTAAGATTTCATAAACACATTGTGTTCTTAAGAGACATATTTTTTTTTTCATCTTTGTGAATATTATACTTCTTTTTTTCTTCAACATTTCTTTGAGATTACCTTCATTTTCCAATGATGAATCTAAATCAGTGATGGGCTACTTTCAACTCTACAAATTAAATGGTTCCCAAATAGGTCTTGAGTTTCCATCTTAATTCAATGTTACATAGCAGTAGAATGTATTCATCTATGTATATATTCATTTATTCACCAAGCAAATATTTGTTGAGCCCCTACTATGAACTATAACCTGAGTTAGATGCTATTATTTATTATGGTGTGAGAAGAAATGACCTATTAGAGTTTTCATTTATACAAAAGTAATCATTGAGTTAAAAGTACTGACTATGACTTACCTTATATTTTGACAATTTGGGTACGGGAAGTATCCATTTTGTTATAGTTGCTTAGTAGGTGTTCCATGAATCTTGACACTTAGAGGGAAATGCAATATAAATTCATATAGAAATTAATTCTAAATTCTGTAAGGTTATTTTTGTTCACTTGATATAATAGAATTTGAAACTAAAATTAGCTACATGCAGCTCTTGTTAAAGGACATTGCCATTAGGATAATTTTAGAGGCAATATAAGAGCTTTATTTTACATATATGTATCTTAACTGAGAACATAATCAGTAACTATTGTTATAGTGCATTACAAGAAATGTGCAGAGTTCAAAGAAAAATATTTCTCAGCATTACATTTTCTGTGATTTCTAAAGGATCATTTATTTCTCCATGTCAGGGTAGGAATAATTTCCTGCTGCTCTAACTCTTGATGGATGCTTGGACAAGAGTGTCTCTGTAAGTCACTGTTTTTGCATTTTGCTTTTTAATTTCATCAAATTTTCATTCTCTACATTTTAGAATTGTGCTTCATCAAATAACACATGTTAAATATATGTAAAATGTCTTTTGAGATAATATAGGGCAGAAGAACATTGAAAAATATTATTTTGGTTACATATGTGAAATTTAAGTATATAGAAACTTACTTTATAAACCATTTGTAAGAATTTCTGAGATTGTCCACAAGTGTAGTGTTTTAGTTAGTTATTGCCATTTTTATTTACTTCTGTGATTATGTCTAATTTTATGTGATGTAATTAACTAAACTACAAGAAAAAGCTTTAGGACTGTTAACACTATTTACCTTAAGAGATCACAATTTTTAGTACCTATTAGTAGCTTAATAGCTACTTACTGATACAATGACATTAACAAAAAGTAAAAATTAATGTCAAAACACAGGAAAATTTTCAAATATGACTTAAAACAGTAGTGTGTTTAGTTTTCATTTTAAAAAGATGATATTATGTTAGCTTTTTCAAACTATATTTTTCTAGCATTTTCAGGCTATCACTGTAGAAAGGTTGAACATGTACAATTCAAATATCTTTTCAAATAATGCATAAATATGAAATGAGAAGAGTGTCAGAAATTTTAATCATGTAGTTAGACAAAGAATAAAAGGCAAATAAGTCTATGATGTTTTAATTAATCTATACATTTTAAAAATGAGTCTACCTATATATTTATATTACAAATTATAAATATAATTAAATATATACAATGGTGTAGATTATTTGTTCACATTTTAGCCTTGTTCTCTATGTATTTTAAGAAAATTCCATTAAGTTACAACCACTTATACTGGACAAAATTTATCTTGTTCCTTATACATTTCGATTATTAAAGAGAAATACACCAAAATTTATGGAGAGAGGCGTATTCAGAAACTGGTTAGTCACAGGAGGCAGGAGAAAGGTCTTAAAACTTTTTGCTGTTATATGTAAATGTTTATTTGTGTTTTTTTAATAAATATTGATTTTAAGTTTTATTTATATTTTAAAAATTTATATTTAAGTGTAAAAGTTTACATTTAATTTAAATTGCATTTTAAATTACACTTAAATATTTACCAGTTAAAATTCTGAGTTGTTGTTATTGTTGTTGTTAGGTGCCCTCTAGTTGGTTCCGACTCATAGCAACCCCATGAACAACAGAATGAAACATGGGCCAGTCCTGATTCATCCTCACAATCTTTGCTGTGCTTGAGTCCATAATTGCAGTCACTGTGTCAATCCATTTCATTGAGGGTCCTCCTCTCTTTCGCTGACCCTCTACTTTACCAAGCATAATGTTCTCCTCCAGGAACTGGTCCCTCCTGATAACTTGTCCAAAGTACACGAGGTAAATTTTCACCATCCTCACATCTAAGGAGCCTTGTGGCTGTACTTCTTCCAAGACAGTTTTTTTTTTGTTCTTCTGGAAGTCCACAGTATATTCAATATTCTTCATCAACACCATAATTCAAGGGCATCGATTCTTCTTCAATCTTCCTTATTCATTGTCCAGCTTTCACATGCATATGAAGTGACTGAAAACACCATGGGATGGATCAGGTGCACCTTAGTGACATCTTTGCTTTTTAACACTTCAAACAGGGCTTTTGCAGCAGATTTGCCCAATGCAATGCATCTTTTGATTTCTTGACTGCTGTTTCCAAGGATGTTGATTGTGGATCCAAGTGAAATGAACTCCTCGACAACTTCAGACTTTTCTCCATATATCATGATGTTGCTTATTGGTCCAGTGGTGAAGATTTTTTTTCTTTATGTTGAGGTGTAATCCATACTGAAGGCTGTAGTCTTTGATCTTCTTAAGTAAGAGTTTCAAGTCCTCTTCAGTTTCAGCAAGCAAGTTTTGTTGTGTGCATATCACAGGTTGTTAATGAGTCTTGCTCTAAACCTGATACCCCGTTTTTCTTCATATAGTCCAGCTTCTCAAATTATTTGCTCAGCATCAGAATGAATATTGTTGTTGTTAGGTGCCATCGAGTTGGTTCCTACTCATAGCAACCCTATGTACAACAGAACGAAACAATGCCCAGTCCTGAGCCATCCTCGCAATCTTGTTATGCTTGAGGCCACTGTTGCAGACACTGTGTCAGTCCATCTCATTGAGGATCTTCCTCACTTTTGCTAACCATCTACTTTACCAAGCATGATGTACTCCAGGGACGGGTCTCTTCTGATAACACGTCCAAAGTATGTGAGACTTAGTCTCACCATCATTGCTTCTAACAAGCATTCTGGCTGTACTTCTACCAAGATAGATTTGTTCATTCTTTTGGAATTCCATGGTATATTCAATACTATTCACCAACACCATAATTCGAAGGCCTCAAGTCTTCTTCTGTATTCCAGATTGAATAAATATAGTGAAAGGATACAACCCTGATGCACATATTTCCTTTGTTAAACCACGCACTTTCCCTTGTTCTCTTCGAATGACTGCCTTCTGGTCCACGTACAGATACCTCATGAGCACAATTAAGGCTTCTGGAATTCCCATTCTTTGCTATGTTATCCATAATTTGTTATGATCCACACCATTGAATGCCTTTGCATAGTCAACAAAACACAGGTAAACCTCTTTCTGGTATTCTCTGCTTTCAGCGAAGATCCATCTGACATCAGCAATGATATCCCTCTTTCCAAGTCCTTGTCTATATCCAGCTTGAATTTCTGGCAGTTTCCTGTCAATGTATTGCTTCAATCGCTTTTGAATGATCTTCATCAAAGTTTTATTTGTGCATGGTATTAATAATATTGTTCAATAATTTCCACATTCTATTGGATCACCATTCTTTGGAATGGGCACAAATATGGATCTCTTCCAGTTGGTTGGCCAGGTAGCTGTTTTCCAAATTTGTTGGCATAGATGAGCTGGCATTTGCAGCACTGTGTACATTTGCTGAAACATCTCAACTGGTAGCCCATTAATTCCTTGAGCTTTGTTTTTTGCCAATGCCTTCAGAGCAGCTTGGACTTCTTCCTTCAGTACCATTGGTTCTTGATCATATGCTACCTCATGAAGTGGTTGAAGTCTGGAAATTCCACTGAAATCTGTCTACCATGGGTGACCATGTTGGTATTTAAAATAGCAGTGGCATAGTTTCTAATACCAAAGTAACACGCAAGCCACCAAAGCAGGACAAACTCACAGACACGTCGAGGTAATAATTATAGATATATTCAAATATCTGAAAATAAAGTTTTCGAATAATTGCAATTATAATAATGACATGTACAAAACCTGGAGATAAAAAATCAAAAGGGAAGAACAAACTGAAAAAAACTAAAGAAAAATTCCAGCCTCGAGTTGCAATGTTGAAGGATTCTACGGGCAAAATACTGAATGATACAGGAAGCATCAAAAGAAGATGGAAGGAATACACAGAATCAGTGTACCAAACAGAATTGGTCAACATTGACTATGCAAAGGCATTCGATTGTATGGATCATAACAAATTATGGATAATATTGCAAAGAATGGGAATTCCAGAACACTTAATTGTGCTCGTGAGAAACCTGTACATACATCAAGAGGCAGTCATTCGAACAGAACAAGGAGATACTGTGTGGCTTAAAGTCAAGAAAGGTGTGTCAAGGTTGTATCCTTTCACCATACCTATTCAATCTGTATGCTGAGCAAATAATCCGAGAAGCTGGACTACATGAAAAAGTATGAGCATCAGGAATGGAGGAAAACTCATTAACAACCTGTGTTATGCAGATGACACAACTTTGCTTGCTGAAAGAGAAGAGGACTTGAAGCATTTACTGATAAAGATCAAAGACCACAGCCTTCAGTATGGATTATACCTCAACATAAAGAAAACAAAAATCTTCACAACTGGACCAATAAGCAACATCATGACAAATAGACAAACGACTGATGTTGTAAAGGATTTCATTTTACTTGGATCCACAATCAACACCCATGGAAGCAGCAGTCAAGAAATCAAAAGACTCATTGCACTGGGCAAATTTGTTGCAGAAGACTTCTTTAAAGTGTTGAAAAGCAAAGGTGTCGCCTTGAAGACTAAGGTGTGTCTGACCCAAGCCATGGTGTTTGCAATCACCTCATATGCATGTGAAACCTGGATGGTGAATAAGGAAGACCAAAGAAGAACGCACACTTTTGCGTTGTGATGTTGGTGAAGAATATTGAATATACCATGAACTATCAAAAGAATGAACAAATCTGTCTTGGAAGAAGTACAGCCAGAATACTTAGAAAAAAGGATGGTGAGACTATGTCTCATATACTTTTGACATACTATCAGGAGGGACCATCACCTGGTGAAAGACATCATGCTTGGTGACGTACAGGTTTAGCAAAAAAGAGGAAGATCCTCAATGAGGTGGATTGACACAGTGGCTCCAACAATGGACTCAAGCATAACAACAATTGACAGGATGGCACGGGATCAGGCATTGTTTCCTTCTGTTGTACACAGGGTCGCTATGAGTGGGAACCCACCTAACAACAACAATAGAGGTTGTTTTGGGAGATGACGCAGATAGGCACACAAAGTAGAACTCATGATAGGTTTATGTCAAGCTAGAGTATGAAATTAATTCTAAATGGGAGTCACTAAATAGTTTTAAAAATAATAAATGTGATAAAGTAATTCCTATTATTTTCTTGGCACATCCAATCTATCTATTCATCTTTCCTTCCACCTCTCATTCCACACATTTTCACCATTAACGTATCCATCTTGGATCAACTTACCTAACTGTCTATCTGTAGTACCCCTGCCCCGAAGTGAAAAAGAACGTGAGGTAAACTTTTGTATTGAGAATAAGAAAGTACTGATAACTTTGGAGAATAGAGAGGGGAGGTAATATTTTATAAGAAAAGCAGTTGACTGGGCTGTGTGTTGATCTAGAAGGAAGAAATAATACCATTGTATATGTCATGAGGCAAATTCATCTCCAGTATTTCTATTTCCTTTTCAATATCCACAAATGTCTGAACACATTTAAGAGTATTATCTATTACTGAAAATGAAACAGAGTTTTCTGTTGCCATTATCTAATTCCAAATACATAGAGGAGAGTGAGAGCCTTTTTTTTCCCATTGATTAATGTTCGGTGTGTATTAGCCTCTAATGAGTGTCTGATAGTTCCTTCTTTGTGTGGTGTCCATCTCTGTTTTTTCTTATTCTTGTTTTCCCTCAGTTTTGTCATCAGTTTTAAGGAGGAGGAAAGAAGCATGCTTTTATCTTAGGTTATCTCAAGATAGCCTCTAATGAATGATTGAAGAGTTCCAAGAACATTGGTAACATCATTGCAATCAGATAATGCAAGATTTATATAGTACTCTGTATAATAGTCAAAATGATGTATTACATGGGTACTGTAATTAAGGGGCATAAATACAGAGTTCTGGGAATAAGTTTAATCTTATCACATAATTTTAAATGATGCACATTAATAATTAATGTATTATGCTCAAATATAATTTGAGTGATTTAAATTCCCACAGAAACACCATATTAAATGATCTTGATTAGCACTGACTTAATATCAGATAAATTATTGTCAGGCCAATTATTTTTATAAATACTTCACAGAGTATGTCAATAGTTAATAAATATGTTTAAATAACAGTTAATGACAATAATTCCTTTTTTCCCTGTGTTAACCAATCTTTGTAATGTGACATTCCAGGTTCTCCTATCAAGAATTGGAGTTTGTTTACCACACTTTAAATCTCGGTTGGTGACTTGTTTTGTCCAATAGAATGCAGAAGAATTGGCTTTGTGGATGTCTGGACCTTGAATCTCCTGCTCTCTTCCTCGTGGAATGTTTCCCCAAAATCACTATTACATACAGTAAGTCAAGGAGACACATGGGGCAGAGATGAACCAGCATAGCTGAGGCTACCTAACCAACACATAAATAGCCAGCATTAATCATCAGAAAAGTTAGTGTGGCTATATTTGACCACCCAGTGACAGTTTAGTCACAGATGACTGCACCTGCATAAGGTACCCCAGGGGAGACAAGCAGAAGTGCTCAGCTGAGCCCAGTTAAATTGTTTAAAATTATGATTAAATAATAGGGTTATTGTTTTAAGCCACTAAATTTCAAGGTGGTTTGTTATTCAGCAATATAAAACAGATACACTTGCATTGCATTATGGTATTATTATTTTTCAATATGCAACTTTTTTTAGAAACAGAAAGCTTAGGTATAGTGAGAAAATGTCATAAAATAATCAATCAGAAAATATAATTATTTAGGACACGAAGTAATATTTTAGAGCACTTCCTATGTGCTAAACAGTTATTCAATGTGCTACATATTTATGCTGAGTAATCCCATATAATATAGCATAGATATACAGATATATGATATATAAAGCTACATCTACTTTAGATATGTGAAGATATAGGCACAGTAAACATGAATAACTTAACCAATGTTGCAAAGCAAGAATTGAAAAATAGAAGTCCAAGGGGTTTTGATTTCAGAGGATACCTTTTTTCAATAGAGCATAGTGCAAGTAAAAATATTTTGTGTATGTATCTTTATATAAAACTTATTTCCATTCAATTATTTAAAAATAGATATATTGAACTTTACTATGTATTAGTCATTTGGCTAAATTCTGATGATACAATTGTGAACAAAATAAAAATACTATCAAACCCTCTTTGATACAATATTTGAGTGCTGAGAAAGCCTTCATTAGTCATCAAATATGAATATTTCATAACATTGTCACAATGTCTAATTAATATTTATATTTAGAGATGTAATTTAGTCTCAAGGAGAGCCTCTCTGAAGGAGGGATATTGATGTTAGACACAAAGAATGAGTAGAAGTAGGGAAACCATAGATGCAAGAGCGTTTCAGGGAGGAAGAACTGAAGGTCAGGTGCCCAACAGTAGGCGAAATCTTGGTACATTCAAGAAACTGAAAGTCATTGAAGCACACTGAGGAAGGAGTTAAGAGGAATTAGTGTAAGACAGGGCTGGAGAGCTATGCAGAGGTCAGATATTGCAGGGTCTTGAGGGACATAGTACCAATTATGGATTTTCTGAGAGTTATTGATGACCTTAAACATTATACTGAATAATCAGAGCTGCGTTTTACGTTGTTTACAATTGTATATTATATAAAACATATACTGTTGGAATAAGATTTTTGGTTAGGTTTTAAGTACAAAAAGTAGAATTGCAAGGTCAATAATGTGCACATTTTAATGTAGTAGCTACATCTAGATTTCCCTATATGACCACGAATGCCTGTATTAGTTCCCTAGGGCTGCTGTAACAAATTACTACAAATCTGGGGACCTAAAACAACAAAAGTTAATTTCCTCACAGTTCTGGAGATTAGAAGGACAAAATGAGGGGTCAGCAGGGCCATGATCTCTCTCAGCTCTCTAAGGGAAAATCTATTGCACATTTTTCTTCTGGTGTTGCCAGAAATCCTTGGTGCTCTATGGCTCATAGATGGATCAGTCTAATCTCTATCTCCACGGTCACATGGCTTTCTCCTTGTTTGTCTGTGTCTCTCTTCCCTTCTTATAAGGACACCAGTCATATTTGATCAGGTCCCACACTGACAACATTAAATAACATTATAGAATAAATACATAAAAATGGAAATGTAATCTGCTTTCAATTTAATTTTGAGGGATGTTCCTAGCTTCTAGAGACCATGGCATCCTTGGCTCATAGCCACTTTTGTCCTCAAAGCCAGTAACAGAGAATCGAGTCCTTTTCAAGTCACATCTCTCTCACGAGGAAATGTTCTCCACTTTTAAAGACAGGGCCTCAGGGATAACCCAGGACAATCTACCCATCTCAAGATTTGTATCATTAATCACACCTGCAAAGGCCTTTTTGCCATGTAAAGTGACATACTGTCAGATTTCAAGGATTAGGTAGTGAGCATCTTTGGGGTGGCCATTATTCTGCCTACCACATCTGTCCAGTGAATTTAAATGACACACCTGAATTAACTGTAACATTTCCATTTGTGACTTTGTATCTTAGGCTTTCTATTCCCTTCATTATTCTATTTGAAGAGATGCTGTTGTTTCTGTTAGGTGCCATCAAGTCAGTTCCAACTTATAGCAACCCTATAGGACAGAGTACAACTGCCCCATAGGGTTTCCAACGAGCAGCTAGCGGATTTGAACTGCTGACATTTTGGTTAGCAGCTGACCTCTTAACCACTACAAAGAGATAATAAATGAGAATTACTTATAAATGATGAAAAATATACACCCACAAATTTAAAACACAAGATAAATCCCAAGTAGAAGAAATACAGAGAAAACTTTGACTTAGCACATTATAGGCAAACTACACCAAAGATAAATAAAACAATCTTAAAAACAGCCATAGAAAAAAGACACATTACCATTAACAGACTAATAAGAATGATGGCTGACATAAATAATACAAGTCAGTATGCAATGATATGATATATTTAAAGTGCTGAAAGAAAAACTGCCTAACTAAAATTTTATACTTATCGAAAATATTTTTTTTCAAAAATGAAGTCACTTTAAAGACATTTTATACAAACCAATGCTGAAAAAATATTGTCAACAAGAACTGCATTACAAGAAGTATAACACCCATTCCTTACTTATTGACATGGTTAGTTTCCAAAGACCAGGTCATTATGTGATAATCGGCATTATGTGAAAATAGAGGACGACCACATCAGATGTCAAAATGGAGAATGATTATATCATTATGTAACTTCCAAATTACATCATTACATAACTGCCAAAATACTTCATTACATAACTGTCAAACCACTGAAAATCATGACCCAGTCAACCTGACACATAACCTTAACCATTACAACCAGTATTACTCTATCCTTGAAACTTGACAATCGTTACTGCCAGACGCACATCATTAATGTACAAAATAGTCAGATAGTAGATTTTTTTCTATTGTCACAAATGCTAAATGTTGGATAAAGAAATAGTCAATAAGTGAGGAGCAGGTGTAAATGAAGTTCTTCTATCTATAAAATGATATCTCCAGATTGGAACATTCATCTTTAAAAATGAATAAAGAACATTGGAAAGGGTAAATCAAGTGAGCATCAAGGACAATCAAAGAGGCATTAACTACAACAATAACTCCTGGTTTTGAGGTCTGAATTTTATTTACTTCTAACACTCATACCCTAGGCTGGTAATTATTAAGTGTGTCATCTGTTTTACAAATCAGGAGAGACTACTGCTTGTTTCAAAGACCAGTGACACTGCTCACACAAGCCTCCTAGTTTTAGAATTTTTCCCCTTTTCAAATCTTGTTTTTTGTTTTTTTTTTCAACTATGGGAGAGTCAAGAGCATAAAAATTACATAGGTCTTTCATGACAGGACTCCAACCCACTTAAGTGCTTAGATGAGAGCCTCTTCCCCCTACCCCTTGGAGGGCCAACAGCTTATGCTTCTCAACTTCCAATACCATGCTATTCTTGCCTCTCTCACTTTTCTTTCCTGAAGCTACTGCTTCATTTACTGCCCCAGCAACAGCTTTCTGAAATAGACCAAGGCCATTACCCCTAGCCTCTATTCACTTGCCTGTTACCACCATCCATTGTTCAAGCTAGGAAAGGGATGGCTCCTCCACAGTAGGGAAGTACTGCCCTCTGAACCTAAGGCTTCATCCTGAATAGTCTGGCTTTTTAGGCAAGACACTCTTTATTTCTCCATTTCTTCTCTTTAGACACTCATACCCTAGCCTGGAAATCATGCATTAAAAAATGTGAACAAGGTGCATACCAGGCAACGATCTCCACTGATCACCAGTCAGTGTACCAGAATAGGTGTTCCTGCAACCTAACACTCTCCAATATAGAGTGCATTCCTGCCCAGCCAAGACATGTCTTGACGGTGTGTGTCTCAGCAATTTCCGATGTTCCTCATTTAGAATCGTGATTCTGGTTTCTATAGAGCCCTATACTGACTTCAAAACTTATCTTTCGTCACCCTTCACATGTAGTGGGTCTTCATGTAAAAGAATTTTTCCTGATACTGTTTTAATAGCCCTATCCCCGAGATGCTCTCATTTCAGAAGACTGGTCAGACCTTAATGGCAAGATATTTCTGATTGTCTGCCATGAATATTATGCCTGGCATACAGTAGAGGCTCAAAGAATATTGGTTAAATGAGAAATAAAATACAAATACTTAGAAAAAAGACAAGGAATTATTAACAACAGATATTTTTGACGATGCTAACATGTTTTGTTGATGTTATTGTTATTTTCCTGTAGTTACTATACACACTTAGGAGTTCCTGGGTGGTGAAAATGGTTAAGAGCTTGACTATCAGATGAAAGATAGGTGGTTTGAACCCACCCAGAGTCACCTTGGAAGACAGCTCTGGTGATCTGCTTCTGAAAGGTCACAGCCTTGAAAATCTTAGGGAGAATTTCAACTCTGCACACATGGGGTTTCCATAAGTAGGAATAGATTTGATAGCAACTAACAACAGCATGTGTGTATATATATATATATATTATATATATATATATATATCTCTCAAAGATTTCATTTTATTTGGATCAACAATCAACACTCCTGGAAGTAGTAGTCAAGAAATCAAACAACGCATTGCACTGGGAAAATCTGCTGAAAAAGATATCTTTAAAGTGTTAAAAAGCAAAGATGTCACCCTGAAGACTAAGCTGCACCTGACCTGAGCCATAGTGTTTTCAGTTGCCTCCTATGCATGCAAAAGCTGGACAACAAATAAGGAAGACAGAAGAAGAATTGATGTCTTTGAATTACGGTGCTGGTGAAGAATATTGAATATACTATGGACTGCCAAAATAATGAACAAATCTGTCTGGGAAGATATACAACCAGAATGTTCCATAGAAGCAAGGATTGCGAGACTGTGTCTCATATGCTTTGAACGTGATATCAGGAGGGATCAGTCCTTGGTGAAGGACATCATGGTCGGTAAA
Organism: Dugong dugon; assembly: GCA_030035585.1. Lineage (NCBI taxonomy): Eukaryota > Metazoa > Chordata > Mammalia > Sirenia > Dugongidae > Dugong > Dugong dugon. The sequence continues at coordinate 32,009,791 of CM057460.1, read as the reverse complement.
GTACCGGTAAGCGAAAAAAAAAAAAAAGACCTTCAGCTAGATAGACTGACACAGTGGCTGCAACACTGGGCTCAGGCATAACAATGATTGTGAGGATGGCACAGGACCAGGCAGTGTTTCATTTTGTTGTACATAGGGTTGCTATGAGTCGGAATGGACTCAATGGCATCTAACAACAACAACTATATATGTATATATAATGAAACTGTAAAATATAATAAAAAGTAATCTCATGGTTATCATATTTCTTTATAGATTATCTTAAATCAGTCATATGTTTCAGACATTAAAGTCTGACATACTAAATAGACCTGAGTGACATTTTTTACCTCTTCAGGGTCTAACTATCTTATAATCCTAGTTTCTTGATACGAGATTTTTTTTTCCCTTGTAATTCAATGACATTAAATTTATAATGCACCCTTACAATCAGATAAGTAATTCAATATCCTTGTCAAATGAATAATAAAAGGACATACTTTAGGCCTGCTTTACTTGCCAAACTTAAATTCCCTTTTTACATCTAGATATGAACATGCCATAAAGAATTTATCTTTGCAATACTTTGAATTTGAATTGATATTTTCTTTTGTGTGTAAAAATGAATAATTTGTATTAAAATGGATCTAGTAACTGAATTAATTTTTCTGACAAATAATATGATTTGGTATTTTTGGCCTAAGTCTCTGAAATATGTGTTTGTTCATTTCAACGTCACCAAAAGTATTGTTATAAGTAATTAAAACATAGAATAGTAACATATATTTAAAAAGAGATTTTTCAGATCTTTAGTAAATGTATTGAAAGGATACAGAGTTCTGTATTGCACAACTGTATCACAGTTCTGTATCACAGCATTGACTGCAATAAAATATATAAACACAGTAAATATATGCATATAATATTAACAAATTATAGGGCTTGTAGGCTTCCTTTAAGAACTCTGTGTGTACTCATTATAATGTTGATTTATATTTATTCTTAGTTTATATTGTTAAAAAAAGGAGGTGTAGATCTCCTTTGAGATACTGAGAGATGCATTATTGGTAATAAGAAACTATAGGAAGCCATAATTATAAGTAGAGAGAAAAGAGTCATATTTAAAAACCAAGTCGTCTCTTTGGAGTTAGGAAATCACATGGAAAGGAGGAAGATTAGGTTGAAATCATAGAAGAATAGAAAATCATCAACAGCAATAATTCTTAGAGCCTGTAATATCTGTAAAAAATATTAGCTCTTCTCAGCTGGTCCCAACTTCACAGTTTAAGTATCACCCCATCAGGAATACAATTCCCCTATTGCACAATTTTAGTCATCAGTGTTCAATGAGTCAAATTTATTCTTGAGATGGTCTCTAACGCTTTCATTACCATTGGGTTAATGGTATACAAGCCACTTTTTATGCCTCTGGACCTCAGAGGTAAGGAGTTATTCTAGTTCTAATGCATTTATCATCAAGATGGATCCATTCTGAAATAGGTGAAGCTCAGCACACTACAATTGGAGCCTAATTGTTGTGTAGACTGAGCATTTAATTATGTGATGCTTCCTGGATGTGTTAGTTTTATAAACTTTTGTCTTTTTTTTTTTCCTTTATTTTTGCGAGACAAAGTTTACAAGCATGGCTCTCCTATGCCCTGATGGGTTTCTTTTGGTTTGTCTGTGTCATATTCACAAAACCAGAGGTTCACCATGTAACTTAATGGAAAGGCACCCATGATAAATTATTGATATAGCTCTCTTTGGTATAATGTCATACAACAGATTGGTGGCACCAAAGTGTCCTTCATCTCATTGGTGGCTTGTATTTATTACCAGATCATATTTCTCAAAATCCATATAGCCAACCAAAAATTTAAACACACTCAATTAGTAAATGTGCATTCCAATACTGAAAACACATGTTATCAAAAAAAAAAAAAGAAGAAAAAAATGTAGTAATGAAAGGACTAAATTCAGGTGGGATATATTCAAGACCATACTTTGGCTCTCTTGGACTTGTTTTAACTTTCTTCAGTTCAACCCGAACATGTATATGAACAATTGATGGTCATATATCGGCTCCTGGACTTGTTCTGACTGATGATTTTGAGCTTCTCCATAGTCTCTTTCCACAGATGTAGTCAATTTGATTCCTGTGTGTTCCAAACTTGAGGTCCACACATAGTCATTGTTTACGTTGTTGAAAAAAGGTATTTCTAATGAATAGGTCATTGTACTGAAAAATTCTATCATGCAATCTCCAGCATCATTTCTATCACCAAGACCACAGTTTCCAACTATCAATTCTTCTTTGTTTCCAACTTCCTCATTCAAATTACCAGGAATTATCAATGTATTTTTACTGCATGTTTTATCAATTTCAGACTGTAGAAGTTAGTAAAAATCTACAATTTCTGCATCTTTGGCATTAGTGGTCGTGTAAATTTGAATAAAATTGGTATTCCAATTGAATAAAACTGGTCTTCCTTGCAGGTGTATGGATATATTGAATATCCCATGGACTGCGAGAAGAATGAACAAATCTGTCTTGAAAGAGGCATAGTCAGAATGTTCCTTAGAAGTGAAGATAGTGAGACATTGTCTCACTTCCTTTGGACATGGTATCAGGAGGGACCAATCCCTGGAGAAGAACATCATGCTTGGTAAAGTAGAGGTCCCTGTAAAGAGGAGGACTGTAAACAAGACTGATTAACACAATGCCTGCAGCAATGGGCTCAAACATAGCGACTATTGTAAGGATGGCACAGAACCAGACAGTGTTTTGCTCTGTTGTACATAGGATCTCAATGAGTTGGAAACAATTGGAGGCTTCCTAAGAGCTTGGCTGCTAACCAAAAGGTTGGCAGTTCAAAGCCACCAGCCACTCCTTGGAAACCCTACAGGGCAGTCCTATTCTGTCCTACAGGGTCGCTATGAATTAGAATCGACTCAGTGGGTTTGGTTTTGGTTGTTTGTTTCAACAATAATAACAACATGACACAGTTTGTGCTCAGCTGCTAATATAAAGGTTGGTGGTTTGAACTCAACATGGAAGGAAGGCCTGGAGATCTGCTTCTATAAATACTCAAGAAAACCCCGTGGAGCAGTTCTACTCCATAACACATGTGATTGCCATGAGTCAGAATCAGCTTGATAACAATGGATTTGGTTGTATTTTGTTTGTTTACTTTTATTTTTTATCCTAAAAGATGTTAACTCAATTTTTTTTGCTCAAATTATGAGTTTAAAATAGAAAGTGCTTGTTTACAATCAACAAAAATAATTGAAATATTTACACATACGACCATAGTCTAAATTTTAAAAACAATTTTACAACATTCAAAGTCACTGAAAAAATCATTTAAATCAGAAACTTCCTATTTTTAGAACCATGTCTTTTGTGCTTCCTACATGGACATGCCATTCCTGGAAAGTGTTATGTTTATTTTGTTTCTGTCAGTCAAACTAAATCTATAGCAAGATTTTAAGAATTACACAACAGTCAGGAATAGAAAAAAGCAATGCTTATTAGCTGATATTTCTGATATTTTTAATGTGACAATTTTCTTATTTTCCTTAAGTAATCTGTAATCATGATCTAATAGATACACAGGTGTTTTCTATTTGTTTGTTTCTTTATATGTTTAAACAAAAATATTTTGTTAATATGAAACTCCATTCTCACCCACATCATTCATCATTTTTCTAAATATACTTCAAAGGATTTTAGAAAAAAATTATGATGTACAAAAAGGTTAAACTTGAATTAATTTCCTTTATGAAGGAAGATATTTTTAACTGGAGTTTATTTTCTACACATATATTCAAAATATGAAGTAATATTCAATATCTGAGTTCATTAGCAAAATTCATATATTTTAGCTCAAAACTACATAGTTTAAATTCAAGTAATATATAAATAAAATTAAATATCACTTATATAAAAAATCCATTGCTGTTAAGTCAATTCTTACCCATAACAACCCTATAGGACAGAGTAGAACTGCCTCATGGGGTTTCCAAGGATGTAATCTTTACAGAAGCAGACTGCCACATCTTTCTCCCATGGGGTGGCTTGTGAGTTCGAACTGATGACCCTTCATTTAGCAGCTGAGTGCTGAACCACCGTGCAACCAAGGCTCCTTAGCAAGTACATAGGCAGTTCCCAATTTATGGGTAACAAAGAGATACTGTTACATACAACTTGTTTATTCAGTTATTATATTATCATGCCTTCTCCCTTATCCTAAAAGATCCTATGAGAGTTCTAAGATGATTTGGCAAGAAAACAAACAAGATAAATCAAATCAAAACAAATTTATAGATTATGGAGATTCCATAAATTCAGAAGTAGATGCAAACGCAGTAAAAAGTAGAAAAAGCTGAAGGCGGGAAGCCTAAATCCAATCATACAATATTCTGTTTCTCTAGACATGTTGTCAGCCCTGGGGCCATTTTCTGGGTTGGGTTCGGCAGGAAGGTAGCTCTGTTCTTTGTTTGCTATAGAATTTTTTGGAGTTAGGTATGAATCAGCTAAGATTTAAAACACTACAGCTAAATTTAAAACACTAAGGAAATAAACCAATATAACATTCAAACAGAGTATAAATTCTACAAAATATACAGATATGAAGCAACAAGATAAAAACTAGTAGTATGCAAATGGGCCTGGAATGAAATGTAGGAAGTGACTTCTGGAGAGATTCTAACTATAGATGTAGATTTGTTTGTTAGATTCTCTGATCTCACTCTGGGTAAAAAAAAAATAGCTGTGAAGAGGCTATGCTGTCCAAACATGCCTCTGTGAGGACTCTACGTACAAGCAGAAACTGTCTAGAGTATCTGGATGTCTAACTGGAAAACCTATCACTTACTACTAGCATACCTGGAGTTGGCCCTGGAATCACATTAGTTCAGCACCAGCTTTGTAGCATGTTCACTTTCCCTGATCTGGTTTCAGGTGATGTGTTCTTACTCATGTCATCAAAAACAGGATCTTTTTTTTAAAAAAGGTTGATAAATCAAACGTCATCAGAACTAAAAACTTTTGCCCTGCTAAAGGTAATGTGGAGAAAATGAGAAGGCAAGCTACAGAGTAGGAGAATATATTTGCAAATAACATATCTGAAGTACATTATATATTAAAAATATATAATGGACTCTAAAAAATAAGAAAAAAAGAATCATATTAAAAAACAGTCAATGTCAACTTCACAATGTTATCTGTAATTTGTTATGATCCACACAGTCTAATGCCTTCTCATAGTCAATAAAACACAGGTTACCAACTTTTTGGGATTCTCTGCTTTCAGCCAAGATCCATCTGACATCGGCAATGATAGCCCTCATTCCATGCCTTCTTCAGAATCCAGCCTGAATCTGGAGTTCCCTGTCCATGGACTGCTGCAAATGTTTTTGAATTATCTTCAGCAAAATTTTAACTGCCTGTGATATTGTTGGATAATTTCAGCATTCTGTTGCATCGTCTTTCTTTGAAATAGGCATAAATATGGATCTCTTCCAGTTGTTTGGCCAAGTAGCTGTCTTCTAAATTTCTTGGCATAGGTGAGTGAGTTCTTCCAGCTTTGCATCCGATTGTTGAAACATCCCAATTGGTATTCAGTCAATGCCTGGAGCCTTGTTTTTCACCAATGCCTTCAGTGCAGCTTGGGCTTCTTCCTTCAGTACCATTGGTTCATGTTCATATGCTACCTTCTGAAATGTCTGAACATCGACCAATTCTTTTTGGTATAGTGCCTGTGTGTATTCCTTCCTTCTTCTTTTGATGCTTTCTGTTTTATTCAATATTTTGTACATATAATCCCTCAATATTGCAACTTGAGCTTGAAATTTCTCTGCAGTTCAGCTTGAGAAATGTCAAACGAGTTCTTCTCTTTTGGTTTTCTAATTCCAGATCTTTGCACAGTTTATTATAATACTCTACCTTGTCTTCTCTAGCCACTCTTTGAAATTGGCTGTTCACTCTTATAGGTCATCATTTCTTCCATTTTCTTTACTCTATGATTTACAGCAAGTTTCACAGTATCTTCTGACATATATTTTCTCTTTTCTTTCTTTCCTGTCTTTTAATGATGTTTTGCTTTTTTCATGTTCGATGTCCTTGATGTCACGTCACTAATGCTATGTGGCCACGAGTGTTTGATGCATCAAATCTATTCTTGAGATGGTCTCTAAATTTAGGTGGGATATACCCAAAGTCATACTTTGGCTCTCCTGGACTTGTTTTAATTTTCTTCAATTTCAACTTGAAATTGTATATGAGCAGTTGATGGTCTGTTTCCAAGTCAGACTTGGCCTTGGTCTGACTGATGTTATTGAGCTTCTCCATTGTCTCTTTCCACAGATGTAGCAGATTTGACTCCTGTGTATTCCATCAGGCAAGGTCAACACTTACAGTCACTGTTTATGTTGTTGAAAAAAGGTATTTGCAATGAAGAAGTAATTCCATCATGCAATCTCCAACATTGTTTCTAGGTTAGAAGCCAAGTGTAAACTGTTTATACCACCCAGGAACTTTAAATGTCATTAGCCATTACCAATCCAGTTGCCATGAAGTTGACTTTGATTCATGGTGACCCCATGTGTCCCAGAGTAGATGTCCACTCTATTGGCTTTTCTTGTCTGTGATCTTCTGGAAATAGATTGTGTCTAGGTGTATTTGAACTGCCAAACTTTCTCTTAATAGCCACACACATAACCATTTGTGCCACTCAGGAATTCCTAGGGAAATACAAATTAAAGAGAAAGAGAGATGGCTACATATTTAGAATAAATAAAATAAAAAAATACTGACAATACCAAGGGCTGGGGAGGATTTGGAATAACTGGAACTCTCATGACATGGCTGGTCAAAATGCAAAATGTCACAGATACTCTGGAAAATAGTTTGACAATTTTTATAAAGTTAAATATATACCTCCCATATGACCAGGCAATCCTACTCCTTAGTATTTACCCAAAAGATAAGAAAGCTGATGTCCACACACACACACACACACACCAAAAAAAAAAAAAACTTTACATGAAGCTTGTAACATATCAATATTGCCAAAATTTTCAGACCACCCAGATATCCTACAAGAGTAAAACAGAATACTATGAGCAATGGAATGAAACGAAATACTGTTCAGTAATAAAAAGGGGCACATTTTTGATGCATGCAAGACTTTCGATGACTCTCAAATGTATTATGCTAAGTAAAATGAGCTAGTCTCAAAACGTTATATACTCTATGATTCCATTTATTTTTCATCCTTGGGTGGTGGAAGGGAAACTACAGGGATGGGGAACATGTCAGTAGTTGTCAGGGTTCAGGAGAAGGAGGGAGGTAAATAAAAAGGGTAGTAGAAGACTATATATGGAGGTGATGAAGCAGTTTGATATCCTAATTATGATGCTAGTTACATGAATCTATAATGTGTTAAAATTCATATAACTGTGCACTAAAAGAAAAATGTCAATTTCATGATAATTATGAAAGTTAAAAATAAAATAAAAATAAAAGTAAATAAATTATTTAAAATTAATATTAAAAATAAATACAGGCATTTAAATCACCTTGTTAAAAGGTGAATTTCATAGTTGAAGTTATACAGCCATTATTCCTTTGGGTCCAAAGTCTTTTCTGAAGAAAGTTTTTAACAAAACTGACAGCTTGCAACTGTGCGTTGTGAAATTTCAGCCACAAGTTCAATAACTTCAGGCCTCAGTAACAGAGTGTTTAGGAGATTTACAAGAGTAAAGGAGGCGAGGATGGGGATCTCAAGTGGGGTAACAGATTCTCTTAGAGAAATCAATTGCTTCAACTTCTTTATTAAATTAACATTATTTGCTCCTTTCAGTAGATTAAAAAAAAAAGCTCTAGTTTTATTTTCAGTTTCTTGGCCAGTTTAATAACCTACAGTCACAAATCTTAAGTTATTGTTTTTGTTTCATTTTATCATCCACTTATTTTATTTTAATATTTAAATGGAAATAAATCTTAGGTTTAAAATGTTTACTACTTTCTCTAAGAATTGGAAAAGCATGTAGTCTGTATTCCTATACATTTTTTTTACCTCCAATTATTTGTAATTAAAACCAATTCAAGAGCCTATTAACCCCAAACTTGTTTGTCTCACCATCTATATGTTAAAAGCAACAATGCTAAATATGTATAGTTTATGTATTATCTACATTGTTAGCACAACAACAGGGATAGAAACATGCTTTTTTCCCATTTTACCTATGAGGAAACTGAATGAACAAAATAATTATTACTCACAGATTATTTGAAAAAATAATCTGGGTTATAGCAACTTATTTTAACTCCACTGTTCACTGACATCTAACCACTAAGACACTATTATTCTATATTCCTTACAAGTCTTGAAAATAATAAATTTTACCAGAGAAATAGAAAGAGTGGTGAAGAAAAGCAAAGAATTCATATTTTAAAAATCAAGTTTTAAGGATAGCATTGAAGAATTAAAACATTTTTATGTAAATTTTCTTTAAAATATTCAACAGTTTCCCATCATTAACCCGAGGTCCAAGATATACTAACTTTGTGACAGCCAAACCATCCCATGGATATTTTTAAATAGTGTAAGACTGCTGAAAATCAGAACTAGCAAGTGCATTTCTTGAGCAGTTTAAATTGAGCTTTTCTAAAATCCTCTAAGCCATTCAAATCTAAAAATAACCTAAATTATTCAGATCTTTAATAATGTGCAAATACGATTCCATCCTTTCTAAGCCCTGGGTATGTGATAATTCCTATCATTTTTCGTTAAAGGCTGTTGGATTTTGAACATTTAGAATTCTAATCTCATTTCCGTAAAGGGATGGAATGGCATTAGTATCGATATCAAAGGAGATCATACATTTCATCTGCTTAGAGGAAGTATGATGATGCTACAGAAGGAGAGGAGGAAGAGAGAAGCAGGTCCACTATGCCATAAGGAAGATTTGTCTGGTCAATATGTTTGGGCATCTGCACTCCAAGAAATCAAAACTAAACTAAACTAAAGGAGATTATAAAACAATCTACTCCCATGAGAAAAGGTTAGGCAACATGTCTTAAACGTTCAATACTATAAGTTGTTTTTGCAGTTTTGTCTTAGGAAAATTGAAATTTTCAGAGCTATTCTATATTGCAATGTGTAGAAAAACTAAAAACTACATGCGTAGTATGTTTAATAATATTTGACAATCTAGGTAAGAGTGAGAAAAATGTTTTACATACCTAAAAATCAAGAGATTTGAGGAATACAATATTATCAATTTAAACAGATAGAAAAAATAATGCTTTTATATTGCATATAATTTTATTTTAAAATATTAGGCTCTTAACAACATATCAATCATATAACTTAGACATGACGTAATGGTAAGGTTAAACTTAGGAAATTCTGAACTACGGAGTCTTACTAAAAAAAATCATCACATTATTAAACCTAACAACTGCCTACAGTATTTATTTTAAAACATAATTCCACTTCTCTTTAGCCAGTTTGTGGGTAATGTATTTGTATTAGTGGAACATTCATTATGGTTGCTTTCCTGAGATTGAGGTTCACTATCCCTATGGTAGAAGCAACTTCCCTTTCTTTTGCCAGCTTTCTAAACTATGATTCCACTTGTTTTTTCAGGAAGTATTTTCCTTCTAACTGGACAAAAGGTAATGTGAGGCCATGATAAACTCAGTACAAGACAGAAACAGTCAGTTCAGCTTGCCTGTAATTTTAGTGCCTTCCACTTTCAAACCATGGAAACCTAAGGACGCAGGATTTTTCTATTTCAGTTTACATCTGTCAGTCTATATGATGTGGTTTCATTCAGCTGACACCCACTATTGACTTACCTCTATGTGTACAGTATAGTGGTTAAGAGCTTGGCTGCTAGCCAAAAAGCGGGCAGTTCATCTCCACCAGAGCTCCTTGGAAACCCTACGGGGCAGTTCTACTCTGTCTTGTGGTATCACTATGATTCGGAATTGACTCAAAGGCAACAGGTTTGTCTTTGTTTGGTGTGAGCATACAACCCATATGATGAAACAGTGGCTCCTCCGAACTTCTTCAAATATTACATCAAAAATATTATGCTTTCTGAATTATTCTGACTACATGAGGAAACCAGGATTCTGTTTCAGACGGTAATTAAATGTGTAACTTTTGCAAATGCTTCAATACTTTTAAATCAAGAGTTCTCTTAACATTTACTGTAAAAAAGAATAACTTGGAAGGTTTGTTACAATGTTGATTTCTGGGCATCACTATAAAAGGTCAATTTCAGGGATCATTCTAGAGGGTTCTGAGGGATCCTAGAAACATTGTCCTAAGCATTAACTTCATAATGCATGTCATGATCTGGCTGGTGACGTACATGTAGTTCAGTATCTCTAAAGGGAATCACCTGGGTAACTATCAAATGTTACACTTTAAAAATCTCCCTAGATGTGATTGTGGGGATGCTGTAGGAATGGACAGTGTTTCCTTCTGTTGTATACAGGGTCACTATGAGTAAGAACTGACTCCACAGCACTTAACAACAACAGATGGTTGGGTATGACAATATCCTTCCTAGTCCTCTCTCACTACACTCAGACACACTAAAGTAACTCTTTTTCTCTGTGAACATGAGTACAGCATTTGATCCATAAACTTCCAATCACTTTAATATTCTCACATGGTTCCTTCACACTTTGTTTTCAGTGGAACGAAAACACTGGACATGGACATAGCAAAGACATTTTTATTGCTGACTAGTTAAGCAGCAGCAAAGTTAGTGGGGAAGGATCAGACTTTGGATTTAAACCACTCACTCTGTGACCCTGGACAAATTACTTAACCTCTCTGAAATGCAGTTTGCTCTCCGTGAAAGTTTAATAACGGTACCTACCATGAGAGTTCATTAAATTGATTCTGCAAGATAAACCTGTTATGGAGTTGTATTGAAGTGCCAGCTACATAACAAACAGGACCTCAAATGTAACTGCTACTTTTTTTGTTTATTATCATTGTTGTATGTTGAAAAAATACATTGTAACAAACAACAAATGTATAGCCATGATTTATAATTGATTTTCTGAAAAAAATATAGTTCTAAATACTTGACTTTTTCTTCTGGTATCTATATACAAACTACATTTATTTTCAGAGCTGAGATCATTAACTCATACTTTTAAGTTTATACATACATAGGATCAACTGGGACTGAACTCAGCTAACCTATCAGATTGCATGCCTTTATTTCTATTCTTGTCTTTTCCTTCAGATTATGTGTAAGGAATTCAAATTTGAATACTAGAATTTACATTTTAATTTAAATTCTTATCATAAATAAGTTCAAGACTGGAATTTTTCTCTGCTTACTCTTCATCTGGTATTAGAAACAATGACCTTACCACTTGCCCTAGGTATGACTGGTCGCCTTTGTGTGGTGCCATTCTTTTCTGAGACTGCCTGAAAGGGCATCATTTATCACCTACACTGTATACATCCCCTGATTGCTGTCATGCAAAACAGGTCTGTTTTCATCCACACACTTGATGTCTCCCTTATGTTGTTGTTAGGTGACATCGAGTAGGTTTGGACTCATAGCGACCCTATGTACAACAGAACGAAACACCAGCAGGTCCTGCACCATCCTCACAATCTTATCTAGAGGGAATTTAAAAGCGTAATGGGAATCATCTGGGTAACTTTACCAAATGTTACATTTTTATGTTTGAGCCCATTGTTGCTGCCACTGGGTCAATCCATCTAACTGAGTGTCTTCCTCTTTTTTACTCACCCATTATTTACCAAGCATGATGGTCTTCTCCAGGGACTGGTCTCTCCTGATAACATGTGCAAAGTACATGAGACCAATTCTTGCCATCCTGGCTTCTAAGGAGCATTCTGGCTATAATTCTTCCAAGATAGATTTGTTCATTATACTGGAAGTCTATGGTATATTCAATATTCCTCGCCAGCACCACAATTCAAGGCATCAATTTTTCTTCAGTCTTCATTATTCATTTTTCATGCATAGGAGACAAATGAAATACCATGTGTTGGGTCAGGTGCACCTTAGTCCTCAAAGTGATGTCTTTGCTTTTAAACAGTTTAAAGAAGTCTTTTGCAGTAGATTTGCCCAGTGCAATACATCATTTGATTTCCTGACTGCTGCTTCCTTCAGCATTGACTGTGGATCCAAGTAAAATGAAATCCTTGGCAATGTTAATATTTTCTCCAATTATCATGGTATTGCTTATTGGTACACTTGTAAGGATTTTTGTTTTCTTTATGTTGAGGTGCAATCCATACTGAAGGCTGTGGTCTTTGATCTTCATCAAGTCCTCTTCGCCTTCAACAAGCAAGGCTGTGTCATCTGCATATCGTAGGTCGTTAATGAGTCTTCCTCCAATCCTGATGTTGCACTCTTCTTCATATAATCCAGTTTCTTGGATTATTTGCTCAGCATACAGATTCCATAAGTACGGTGAAAAGGATACAACCCTGACACACAACCTTCCAGATTTTAAACCACACAGTATCCCCTTTTTCTGTTTGAACAACTGACTCTTAGTCTATGTACAGGTTTTGCATTAGCATAATTAAGTGTTCTGGAATTCTCATTCTTCACAATATTACCCATAATTTGTCATGATCCACACAGTGTTATGCCCTCCCATACTCAATAAAACATAAGTAAACATCTTTCTTGTATTCTCTGCTTTCAGCCACGATCCATCTGATAATAGCAAAGATATCTCTTGTTCCAAGTCCTCTTCTGAATCCAGCTTGAATTTCTGGTGGTTAACTGTTGATGTACTGCCACAACCATTTTTTAATTATCTTTAGCAAATTTTACTTGCTTGTGACATCAGTGATATTGTTTGATAATTTCTGCATTCTTTTCGATCACCTTTCTTTGGAATAGATACAAATACGGATTTCTTCCAGCCGATTTGCCAGGTAGTTGTCTTCCAAATTTCCTGGCATAGATGATTGAGAGCTTCCAGCTTTGCGTTCCTTTGTTGAAACATCTCAGTTGGTATTCTGTCAATTCCTGAGGCCTTGTATTTTCACCAATACCTTCAGTGCAGCTTGGACTTCTTCCTTTAGTACCATCGATTCTTGATCATATGCTACCTCCTGAAATGTTTGAACATCAGTCAATTCTTTCTGATATGGTTACTCTGTGTATTTCTTCCATCTTCCTTTGATGCTTCCTGTATTGTTTAATATTTTGCCCATAGAATCCTTCAATATTGCAACTCAAGGCTTGAATGTTTTCTTTAGTTCTTTCAGCTTGAGAAATGCCAAGTGTGTCCTTACGTTTTGGTTTTCTAACTCCAGGTCCTTGCACAATTCATATACTTTACTTCCCCAGCTGCTCTTTGAAATCTTCTGTTCAGCTCTTTTACTTCATCATGTCTTCCATTTGCTTTAGCTACACTACATTCAAGAGCAATATTCAGAGTCTTTTCTGACATCCACTTTTGTCTCTTCTTTCTTTCCTGTCTTTTTAATGACCTCTTGCTTTCTTCGTGTATGACATCCTTGATGTCATTCCACAACCTGTCTTGTCTTCAGTCATTAGTGTTCAGTGTGTCAAATCTATTCTTGAGATGGTCTCTAAATTCAGGTGGGATATACTCAAGATCATATTTTGGCTCTCATGAAATTGTTTTAATTTTCTTGAGCTACAACTTGAACTTGCACATGAGCAATTGATGGCCTGTTCAGCAGTCGGCCCCTGGCCTTGTTATGACCAATGATATTGAGCTTCACCATTGTCTCTTTCACAGATATAGTTGATTTGATTCCTATGTGTTCTATCTGGCAAGGTTTACGTGTACAGTCACTGTTTATGTTGTTGAAAAAAATGTCTTTACAATTAAGAAGTCATTGGTCTTGTAGAATTCTATCATGTGATCTCTAGCCTCCTTTCTGTCACCATGGCTACATTTTCCATCTCCAGATCCTTCTTTGTTTCCTACTTTCGTATTCTAATTACCAGTAATTATTGCTGCATCTTGATTGCATGTTTGATCAACTTCAGACTCTAGAAGTTGGTAAAAGTCCTCAATTTCTCCCTTATGGACCTCTGTGAATTCGTTTTGAGAGTTCCTTGTGATAAAGCCTATTAGCAATCTTCAGCCCTAGTGAATGTCTCAATCAAAAGCTCAGCAGTCCCTCAGACTAGAACAGCTTGAGGTTAAAGATTCTTCATTTTCAGGTTCCCAGGAACACATCAAATTTAAACCACTGGCCAGATAATCCTCGAGCTACATTGATCTAAAACTCCTCCATAATATGTATTGTTCAACTTGGGTCTAAGTTTATCGGGGAGAGGGTAGTTCTGGGGACAGAAAGAGGATGTGAAACTTAAAAAAGAGGAAAAGGATATAAAGAAGGAAAAAATAATTTCATTACACTAACAGACCAAACTGAAATCAGTGTGGGTACAGTTACTACATAGACAGCTTAGCTAAGCAAGATGTTGACAGTGAAGATGACTGCTATCGTCTATAGAGCACCATTGTAGTTTTTCATAAACAGAGCCTACCAGGGATTCTCTTCTTTCTCATTCAAATATCCCATACTCACCCATGCTACTGTGACTCTCCCCTATCTCCTTCTCTAAAATGCCATTGCTGATTTCTTCACCTCTTTAAAGATTGTTAAAAATTCTCCTAAGTTTAAAATTTATGCATCTCAATATCCATTATCTCTTTATGGGTTAAATGCATAGATTGGTGGATCCAACCAACATCAACTCTATATGATATTTCTGCTATCCTCCTATCTGGTACTTCTGCTTCTGCCTTCTCTATTTTCATTCCGTCCTCAACTCAATAAATATGACCTTATTAAAGCATGTGAGGCCATATTATGCTGTTGCTCCAAGTTCCCCTAAGTTCTCCTTTATTATTCAGAGTAAATACCACCCCTTAAAATGTCCTATTTATCACCCTTCCCTCTGCTCCTTGCAACCCCTTTGACCTCATCTTCTACTACTAACTCGATTTGCACTCTCCTGCTAAGCACCAAACCAAAACAAAACCAAAGCCATTGCTGTCCAGTCAATTTCGACTCATAGTGACTTTATAGGACAGAGTAGAACTTCCCTATAAAGTTTCCAAGGAGCAGCTGGTGGATTTAAACTGCCAATCTTTTGGTTAGCAGCTGAGCTCTTAACCACTGTGCCACCAGGGCTCCTCCTATGGACTTAAAACAAACAAACAAACAAATAAACAAACCCAAACTTGCCATCGAGTCGACTCTGAGTCATAGCAACCCTACAGGACAGACTAGAACTGCCCCATAGAGTTTCCAAGGAGCGGGTGGTAGATTCGAACTGCTGACCAAAAATGTTTTTCCTATGCACTAGACCCCTTGATTTCTGTGAACATGCCTGGCATTCTTCTGTCTCAGAACATTTGCTGCCCCAGCCATTAGACTGCCCTTTTTCCAATTATCTAGGTCTTTGGCTTTCACATGTCCTACAACCCTTCATTTAAGTATTAGCTTCTCAGTGATTCTTCCCTTAATCACTTTATTTACATCTGCCCCCCCCCAGCATCTTCTACTTTACTATCTTTATTTTATTCATATCAATAACAAATATGGGTTACATTTAACTTATTTATTTTTTATATGATATATCTCCCTTAGAATATAAGGACCACAAGGGCAGGGATATGTCTGTATTGTTAACTACTGTATTTGTAAAAACAATAATATATGGCAGAGTAGACAGTAATTATTTACTCTTCAACAGGTACTCACTAACAATTACTACTGAGGCAAAAATACTATTTTAATCAGTGATCTCTTATAGATGCACAAAAAATTGACACAATTGTCTTGCCGACATGATACACTTGGGTACTGATAAGGACTGCTTTAGGCTAAGATTGTTATAAAACACATTTCCTTAACAACAAAGCTATTGACATTGAGGTTGAGTAGATGACATTGGGACTAAGGATGCAAACTCTTTCTTTCTACTCTGCCATGCCCAGTATGTGAAAATGTCTACTTTCATGGTCCCAAGATGGCTTCATAAGACTTTTTTTTCACATGCCACTTTATTTTCAGTAAGTAATATATCTTTATGGTGAGAAATAGGTCACATATGACTCTTGGAACAATCATGGCAAAAAGAATAAGGTTGTCTTGGCTGGACTAAGTAAATCATGAATCATTCTTTTGGGCTGGATGCACTGGCCCCAGAAGAAAAGTGAGGTTCCATTTGGGGATGTAGGGAAGGACAACTATTTAGTAGGTAACCTCCAGTGTCTGACAAAGCTTGTGAAGATTAGGACTGACTATTTGGGTAATAGATAATTCAACCTTTATGTAAATATAGACATTCATATTTGTTTTAAAGATTTGACCAGGATCCATCTGTCGATGGTGCCATTTAATATTCCATTAAGAAGCAATTCTGGATAAGAGAAACATTAACAAAGATATTGGTATGGTATAATGAATAAAAACTGAAAGAGGATGCTAGCCTATTTTATTAAGGATGAAATAATAAATTAAGCAAGTGTCTTTGTTTCTTAGTGTTGCTAATACAGAAATACCACAAGTGGGTGGCTTTAAAAGTAGACATTTATTTTCTCACAGTTCAGGAGGCTAGCACCACAAATGCAGAGCGTGGCTCTAGGGGAAAGTCTTTCTTTGTCTAATTCAGCTTTTACTAGCAGGCAATCCTTGGCTATCTTCATGTGATATCTATCCTCCCCAGTTTACGCTTGCTGATCTCAGTGTCTATTCTTGTTTAGGATGCAACCTACACTGATAATTGCCTAATTAATTTAAGAAACAAAAACTTATTTCCAAATAGGATTATATTCACAGGTATAGGGGTTAGAATTCCAACATATATTTTGGGGAAACACAATTCAATCCATAACAGCAGGTTTTGATAGCCAGGGTATTAATTGTCACTCATTTTACAATTTTATTGCATGTTGCTTATGAATGCTGTACTTGCATCTGTATGACCTTGGGCAAATTACTTAACTTCTCCTCTATAGAATGAGGGGTCCAATCAATACCAATTTTGCAAATTTAAAGAACAAGTTGGAGAGAAATGAGTCAACACACCTTTCTGAATATACTGAATCCAAACACAAATAAGTAAGTTATCTGAGTTCACGAAATAATTGTTAAGGCATTTCAATGCATCACTTCATCAGTAATTAGGTTTTAAAATCTCTACTCTCATTAGGATTTTGCTCTAAACACTGAATATATATTATGAGCATTGATTTGAATATTTTATTCTGATCAAAATATTCTCATATATTACAAAAACTGTGGGACCTAGGAGTCTTTAACAATGATGAAGCTGCATTTTTAAGAAAAGTAATTTCAACCATTTTCCTACCTGTGCATATGCCTGTAGAGTAGAAGAGTAGAAACACAACTCATTTTGAAATCAGAAAGTTCTGAGTTCCAGTCATGTTTTTCCAGTTCCTAGCCATACACCTTTTAACAAATAACTAAAAGTTTCTGCACTTTATAGTTTCTAAAATGGGGGAAAATTTCCTTTAAGAATATACATACATATATATATATACACATACATATATGTTGCTGTTAGTTGCTGTTGAGTCTATTTCAACTCATAGTGACTCCATATAACACAGTAGAACTGCCCCACAGGGTTTTCCAGACTTGAATCATTATGGGAGGAATTCGCAAGGTCCTTCTCCAGAGGAGCAGCTGAGTGGGTTGGAAATGCCACCCTCTCGGTTAGCAGCCAAACATCTAAACATTGTGCCAGCAGGAGATACATATATATGTGTGTAATATGTATGTGGCATTTATTAATATGTATGTGTCATATACATACTCCAGTATATTGTTTAAGTAATAGATTTCCTATTGTTGTATGTATCTACATTAACCTGGAAACCTACTTGAGGCATATAATAAAAATAGTAACAATTGGGCAGGATGACAGTGTCTAGACTGAAAGTGGTAGATCTTTTGAAGGGATGATTCTGAGATTATTTGCATAATTTATTTTTAACTTGATAAAAAGACTCTGGTTTTATTCTATCTTACAAATTAATTGTAACTTAAATTTTACAATTGACAATACTTATTTGAACTTTCCTTTTCTAGGGCAGTCTTTAAAACACAGGCTTAGATACTGAGAGTGTTAAATTCTAGCTCCACTCATTTCTGGCTCTGTTTCTATGGAAAAGCAAATAAATTTTTTTCTCCATTTCTTTATCTACGTCACAGTATCTGACACATAGTAAATACTCAAACATATTGACTGTTTTCAGGTTTTCTTTAGCATTTCAGGGAATCCTGTACATTTCTCCGTCTCCGTGACAAGATTTTTACTGACGCACTACATTGGTCCTTGGAAGAGGGGCAACTTACTATGAAGTGTGAGATCTATGTTGATTTAGATGTTTATATTTCTCTCTCATCTTCGCTACATTCTTAGATTTGCTCTATGCCACTGAAACCCACAGTGTCGCTGACTTAAAATTTCATTTTGTTCCAGAATGTTCAGTTTTCTGCAATACTTGAAAACTTCACAATTGTAACTGAATAAAACATAATGGAAAAATAATTTGAATATCTGTTGGCTAGACTGACTGATCTAATGACAATGCTATAAAAATCTACTCAAAAAATTTTGAGGTGGTGAAGCCAACATGGTGATACAGACTGAAGCACCATGCCGTCCTTCCACAGCAAAGACCCGAGAAGCTAAGTAAAACAGATCCGAATGTCAATCCTGGAAACCTAAGGATCAAATGAAGAGATAAAGAACTCAACCAAGCACCAAAATGAACAGGAAACTGATAGAGAACAGAGAGAGATATGGAGTGGAGCTTCCCTATCAGCTAACACGGCACAGATTTGCCATCTTGGATTTCTCAGCCACTGACAATGGCAGACAGGGAGTATAGAAAGACAGTTTCAAGGAGCTTCCAGAAGGAGACAGAGCACCTGATAACCAGCTATACTCGCTTTCCCACCCCCTAACCTTCTTCCCCCTGCTCAACCCCCGCTGGTTCCTAGTTGGTATTTTTGGAGATGCCTGCTAACAAATCAAAGATACATCTTTCTATTCCAATTTTTCTAAATTTTTTTTAAAAAATCATGAATAGATATAAATTTTTCTCAAAAAAATTTTTTTTCATCTTTGACATGATCATTTAATTTTATACCTTTATTCTGTTTATATGGTGACCATAATAATTTAATTTCAAATGTTAAAGCAACTTGTTTCCTGGTATATATCACATTTCATCATGATTATATTTACACTTTTAATATATTGATGGATTAAGTCCACTAACATTTTGTTAAGAACTTTTGCATCTAATTTCATGATGAATTTGGTCTATGATTTTCAGATCTTATTATTTCCTTTTCAGATTTGAACATCTAGCTTATCTTGGACTGGGTTTCAAAATTGCATTGGAAAATGTTTTCTCCTCTATTTGCCCAAATAATTTCTAAAGGATTGACATTATTTCTTTCTTTAATGTTTAAAGGGATCCTCAGTAAAGCCATACAGTATTTTTCTTTTTCCTGTTGGAAGATTTTTGATTATGGCACCATTTTTTTTAAGATAAATTTGAGCAATTCATATTTTCTTCTGCTTCATGTGTCATATTTGGTCTATTTTTCAACAAAAAAATTATATCCAAATATCTATTATTCTAACTTAATGATTTAATGGCATGTAACAAAAAACCAAAACAACAACAATTAAAAAAAAAAAAAAAAAACTTACCACATAGAGTCAATTCCAATTCAAGGCAACCCCATGTGTTATGGAGTAGAAATGAGCTCCACAGGATTTTCCTGGCCGTAATATTTGTGGAAGCAGATCACAGGGCCTTTCTTGGAGGGATCTGAACCAGCAACCTTTTGGTTAGTAACCCAATGCTTAACCATTTGCACCATCTAGAGACCCTAAACAGTGCAAATGGTTAAGCACCATCTAGGGACCCTAAGGCAGTGTTTTGTTCCATTGTACATAGGACTGCTATGGTTAGAACTGGCTCATCGGCACCTAATAACGGGCACCCTGGTGTCATATAGATATTCTTAAGTTTCTACTGTTTTCTTTCAAACGTTTATAAGATATGTAGTGGTATGCTCTTTTTCATTTCTGATATTGCTTATACATATTTTATCTCTTAAAAAATATTCAGTCATCTATATGCTTATCAATTTTAATAACCTCTCAAAAAGCCAATTTTGACTTTTTAAATTTTCTCTATCATTTGTCTTTCTAAAATTTATTTATTGATGCTATTACCTTTATTATTTTCTTACTTCTTATTTGCTTTGTTTTCTCCTCTTACACTGATTTTTAAATTAAAAAAAATCCTTATATGACAAATTGAAGCTATGGTTTTCTTATGAGCACAATTTTAGTTGCATCCCATTGATTTTAAACTTTTCTATTTCCATTATCATTCGATTTAACAATTTTTCAAATTTCCTTTGTGATTCCTTTTCTGATCCATTTATTGTTTAATTGATATTTTTATTTCCTAATATTTGGGGATTTTTCTAAATTTCTTAAGCTTAAATACATCTAATTTAAAACCACTGTGGTTAGATAATATATTTTGAAATTTGATGGGTCTCTTTTTTAAAGCCTGTCATTTGGTCTATATTAGGAAACCTTCCATTTGCAGTAGTAGAAATTCTACATTCAGCAGTTGTTAGTATAAAAAAGCTATAGTATAAAAAAAGTAATTAAATTCAAATTAGTTGATTGTTGTTGTTCTTAGGTGCCATCAGGTCAGTTCCAACTCATAGAGACACTATGTACAACAGAATGAAACCCGGCCTAGTCCTGCACAATCCTCATAATTATTGTTATGCTTGAGTCCATTGTTGGCAGCCACTGTGTCAATCCATCTCTTTGAGGGTATTTCTCTTTTTTGCTGACAGTCTACTTTACCAAGCATTATGTCCTTCTCCAGGGACTGGTGTCTCCTGATAACATGTCCAAAGTATGTGAGACAAAGTCTTGCCATCCTGGCTTCTAATAAGCATTCTAGCTGTACTTCTTACAAGACAAATTTGTTCTTCTGATAGTCCATGTTATATTCAATATTCTTGGCCAACACCATAAAACAAAGGCATCAATTCTTCTTGGGTCTTCCTTATTCATTGTCCAGCTTCCACATGCATATGAGGTGACCAAAAACACCATGACTTGGTTCAGGAGGACCTTAGCCCTTAAAGTGACATCTTTGCTTCTTCACACTTTAAAGAGGTCTTTTCCACAGATTTGTCAATGCAATGTATCCTTTAATTTCTTAACTGCTACTTCCGTGAGTGTTGATTGTGGATCCAAGTAAAATGAAATCCTTTACAATTTCAATATTCTTTCTATTTATCATGATGTTGTTTACTGGTCCAGTTGTGAGGATATTTGTTTTCTTTATTTTGAGGTGTAATCCATACAGAAGGCTATGGTCTTTGATCTTCATCAGTAAGTACTTCAAGTCCTCTACACCTTCAGCAAGCAAGGTTGTCATCCGCATATCGTGAGTTGTTAATGAGTCTTCTTCCAATCCTGATACCCCATTATTCTTCATATAGTCCACCTTCCTCAGATTATTTGCTCAGCATACAGACTGAATAAGTATAGCAAAAGGATACAATCTGACACACACTGTTCTTGATTTTAAACCACACAGGATCCCCTTATTCTGCTTCAAGGATTACCTCATGGTCTATGTACAGCTTCCTCACAAGCACAAGTAAATGTTCTGGAATTCTCATTATTCCCAATATTATTCATAATTTGAATCCAGCTTGAATTTCTGGCAGTTCCCTGTTGATGTACTTTTGAATGATCTTCAGCAAAATTTTACTCGTGTGTGATTATTAATGATATTATTTGATAATTTCAGCATTCCGTTGGAACACCTTTCTTTGGAATGGGTACAAATAGGGATCTCTTTAAGTAGGCTGGCCAGGTAGCTATCCTCCAAATTTCCTGACACAGAATAATGAGCACCTCTAGCCTTGCCTTGCATCCGTTTGTTGAAACATTTCAATCGGTATTCTGTCAATTCCTGAGGTCTTATTTTTCACTAATATCTTCACTGCAGCTTGAACCTCTTCCTTTAGTACCATCAGTTCTTGATCACATGCTACCTCCTGAAATGGATGAACATTCGGCCTAATTCTTTTTGGTACAGTGACTCTGTGTATTTCTTCTATCATCTTTTGATGCTTGTTCTGTCGTTTAATATTTTCCCTGTAGAATTCTTCAATATTGCAACTTGAGGCTTGAATTTTTTCTTCAGTTATTTCAGCTTGAGGAATGCCAAGTGTGCTCTTCCCTTTTGGTTTTCTATCTCAGGTCTTTGCACATTTCATTATAAAACTGTACTTTGTCTTCTTGAGCTGCCTTTATAAATCTCTTCAGCTCTTTTACTTAATCATTTCTTCCTTTTGCTTTAGCTACTCTACGTTCAAGATTTCTTCCTTTTGCTTTAGCTACTCTACGTTCAAGAGCAAGTTTCAGAGTCTCTTTTGACATCTATTTTGGTCTTTTCTTTCTTTCTTTTTTTTTTTTTTTTAAATGACCTCTTGCTTTGTTCATATATGATGTCCTTGATGTCATTCCACAACTCGTCTGGTCTTTGGTCATTAGTGTTCAGTGTGTCAAATCTATTCTTGAGATGGTCTCTAAACTCAGGTTGGATATACTCAAGACTGTAATTTAGCTTTCAGGGGCTTGTTCTAATTTTCTTCAAGTGTTGTACTTCAGGATAGATCTTGAGATGTTCTTTTAGACAATGAATGCAAAATCATTTGTCTTCAATCTTCCATTCCTGGCATAGTAGACAATATGATTGTCTGATTCAAAATGGCCAGTACAAGGCTATTTCAGTTCACTGAAGTACAACACTGTCAGTGATAGGATAATATCCATATGCCTACAAGAAAGACCAGTTAATACGAATATCATTCAAATTTATGCACCAAACACTAAGGCCAAAGATGAAGAAATGGAAGACTTTTACCAACTTCTTCAGTCTGAAATTGATCAAACATGCAATCAGGATGAATTGATAATTACTGGTGATTGGAATGTGAAAATTGGAAACGAAGAAGGATCGGTAGTTGGAAAATATGGCCTTGGTGACAGAAATGATGCCGGAGATCTCATGACAGAATTTTGCCAGACCAATGACTTCTTCATTGCAAATACCTTTTACTAACATAAACGGCAACTATACACATGGACCTCACCAGATGGAATACTCAGGAATCAAACCGACTACATCTGTGGAAAGAGATGAGGGAAAAGCTCAATATCATCAGTCAGAACAAGGGCAGGCACTGACTGCAGAACAGACCATCAATTCCTCATACGTAAGTTCAAGTTGAAACTGAAGAAAACTAGAATAAGTCCACAAGAGCCAAAGTACAACCTTGAGTATATCCCACCTGAATTTAGAGACCATCTCAAGAATAGATTTGATGTGCGGAAAACTAATGACTGAAGACCAGACAAGTTGTGGAATGACATCAAGGACATCAGACATGAAGAAAGCAAGAAGTCATTACAAAGACAGGAAAGAAAGAAAAGAACTAAATGGATGTCAGAAGAGACTCTGAAACTTGCTCTTGAATTTCAAATAGCTAAAGCATATGGAAGAAATAATGAAGTAAAAGAACTGAACAGAAGATTTCAAAAGGCAGCGGGAGAAGATTAAAGTATTATTATGACATGCAAAAAGCTGGAGATAGAAAACCAGAAGGGAAGAACACGTTCGGCATTCTTCAAGCTGAAAGAACCGAAGAAAAAATCCAAGCCTCGAGTTGCTGTGTGAAGGATTCTATGAGGAAAATATCAAATTATGCAGGAAGCATCAAAAGAAGATGGAATGAATACACAGAGTCATTATATCAAAAAGAATTGGTAGACTTTCAACCATTTCAAGAGGTAGCATATGATCAGTAACCGACAGTATTGAAGAAAGAAGTCCAAGCTGCACTGAAGGCACTGGCAAAAAACAAGACTCCAGGAATTGACAGAATATCAATTGAGATGTTTCAACAAAAGGATGCAAGGCTGGAAGTGCTCACTTGTCTATGCCAAGAAATTTGGAAGACAGCTACTTGGCCAACCGACTGGAAGAGATCCATATTTATGCGTATTCCCAAGAAAGGTGATCCAGCCGAATGTGGAAATTATCAAACAATATCATTAATATCACACACAAGTAAAATTTTGCTGAAGATTATTCATAAGCAGATGCAGCAGTATGTCAACAGGGAACTGCCAGAAATTCAGGCCAGATGAGGAGGATGTGGAACCAGGGATATCATTGCTGATGTCAGATGGATCCTGGCTGAAAGCAGAGAATACCAGAAAGATATTTACCTGTGTTTTATTGACTATGCAAAATCATTCAATTGTGTGGATCATAACAAATTATGGATAATAACAAATTATGGAAAACATTGCGAAGAATGGGAATTGCAGAACACTTAATTGTGCTCATGAGGAACCTGTACACAGATCAAGAGGCAGTTGTTCAGACAGAACAAGGGGATACTGCCTGGTTTAAATTCAGAAAAAGTGTGCGTCAGGGTTACATCCTTTCACCGTACCTCTTCAATCTGTATGCTGAGCAAATAATTCAAGAAGGTGGACTATATGAAGAAGAAAGGGGCATTGGGATTAGAGGAAGACTCATTAACAACCTGCGTTATGCTGATGACACAACCTTGCTTGCTGAAAGTGAAGAGGACTTGAAGTACTTACTGGTGAAGATCAAAGACCACAGCCTTAGTATGGACTACACCTCAACATAAAGAAAACAAAAATCCTCACAACCGGACCAATAAGCAACATCATTATAAACGGACAAAAGATTGAAGTTGTCAAAGATTTCATTTTACTTGGATCCACAATCAACACCCATGGAAGCAGCAGTCAAGAAATCAAAAGGTGCATGGCACTGGGCAAATCTACTGCAAAAGACCTCTTTAAAGTGTTGAAAAGCAAGGATGTCACCTTCAAAACTAAGGTGCGCCTGGCCCAAGCCATGGTATTTTCAATCACATCACATGCATGCGAAAGCCTGACATTGAATAAGGAAGACTGAAAAACAACTGACTCCTTTGAATTGTGGTGCTGGTGAAGAATATTGAATATACCATGGACTGCCAAAAGAATGGACAAATCTGTCTCAGAAGAAGTACAACCAGAATGCTCCTTAGAAGGACAGATGGTGAGACTATGTCTTACATACTTTGGATATGTTGTCAGGAGGGATCAGTCCCTGGAGAAGGACATCATGTTTGGTAAAGGGTCAGCAAAAAAGAGGAAGACACTCAAGGAGATGGATTGACACAGTAACTGCAACAATGGGCTCAGGCATAACAGCGATTGTTAGCATGAAGCAGGACTGGGTAGTGTTTCATTCTGTGGTGCATAAGGTCGCTATGAGTTAGAACCAACTTGGCGACACCTAACAACAAAAACAATGACGTCTTTACGGCTTCCAATTCATTTTTGACGACTTCCAATTTTCCTAGCTTCATACGTCATGCATTCCATGTTCCAATGGAATGTTTGCAGCTGTTTCTTGTCATTTTGAGTCGTACCATATTAGCAAATGAAGTTCCTGAAAGCTTGACTCCATCCACAACATTAAGGTCGATTCTACTTTGAGAAGACAGCTCTTCACCAGTCATATTTTGAGTGCTTTCCAACCTGAGTGGCACATCTTCTGTCACTATATCAGGCAGTGTTCAGCTGCTATTCATAAGGTTTTCACTGGCCAATTTTTCATAAATAGACTGCCAGTTCCTTCTTCCTAGTCTATCTTAGTCTGGAGGCTCTGCTGAAACCTATCCACCAAGGGTGACCCTGCTGGTATTTGAAATACTGGTGGTAAAG
Source organism: Dugong dugon (assembly GCA_030035585.1). Lineage (NCBI taxonomy): Eukaryota > Metazoa > Chordata > Mammalia > Sirenia > Dugongidae > Dugong > Dugong dugon. The sequence goes on along the minus strand of CM057460.1, from coordinate 31,983,874 downwards.
CTTCAATATCACAGCAACATGAAAGCCACCACAGTATGACAAATTGACACGTGGTGGAATTGGTTGATAGTGATGTTTAAATCTATATTCTAATTTTTTGCCAGATAATCTACCAGTTCTTTAGAGAACAATGATAAAAACTCCAACTGTGACTGTGGACTTGGCCATTTCTATGATTAGTTTGGTGAGATTTTCTTTATGTGTTTTGATCCTCTCTTATTAGTTACATGCCCATTTGTGGTGGTTATATTTTCCAGATTATTTTATCATTATAAAATGTCCCTCTTCATCTTTGGTGGTACTCATTTCCTTGACATTTTCTTTTTCTGATATTAATGTTTCCACACAAGTTTATTTATTTATTTATTTATTTTTTAATTGTACTTCAGGTGAAGGCTTACAGAACAAATAGTTTCTCATGAAACAGTAGTACACATATTGTTTTATTATATTGGTTAACAACCCCACAACATGTCAACCCTCTCCCTTCTCAACCTTTTTTTTTTTTTATTTTTTGGTGAAAATATACATAGCCAAAAATTTCAACATGCACAGATCAGTGACATCGACTACACTCTTCCAACTGTGCTGCTATTCTCATTCTAGATGAAGGCTTACAGAACAAAATAATTTCTCATTAAAACATTAGTACAAATGTTGCCCTATGACAATGGTTAACAATCTCACAACACATCAACACTATCCTTACTCAACCTTGGGTTCCCTATCACCAGCTTTCCTGTCCCCTTCTGCCTTCTGGCCCTTGTCCCTGGACTGCTGTGCCTCATTAGTCCCATTTGGTTTTATGGGGCTGTCCACTCCCCGGCTGAACTGTGAACCTTGGAAGTGACTTCACCACTGAGATAAAAGGGTGTCTGGGGACCATACTCTCGGGGTTTCTCCAGTCTCCTTTAGGCCAGTAAATCTGGTCTGTTTTTATGAGTTAGAATTTTGTTCTACATCCTTCTCCAGCTCTGACCAGAACCCTCTGTTGTGATCCTGGTCAGAGCAGTCAGTGGTGGTAGCCAGGCACCATCTAGCTGTACTGGACTCAGTCTGGTGGAGGACTTGGTAGCTGTGGTCGATTAGTCCTTTAGACTGACCCAAGTTTTTTTATGCTTATTATTTATATGATAATTTTATTTATTAATTCACTCTCAAAAATGATTTTTTTGTATTTAATATGTACAAAGAGTCGAGTGTTCCTATCCTGTCAATTTCTGCCTTTTCTGCCATGATAGTCAATATATATGTAATTATCAGTATAGACGGATTAAGTCTACCATACAGAACCCTAGCGGTGCAGTGGTTAAGCACTTGGCTGCTAACCAAGGACTGACAGTTTGAACCCACCCAGCGGCTCCATGGGAGAAAGACCTGATGATTTCCTCCCATAAAGATTACAGCCATGAAAACCCTTTGGGTAAGTTCTGCTCTATCACACGGGGTTTCTGTGAGCTAGAACCCAAAACGACAAGTCTACTTTTTATTCTACTGGCCTAACATTTTTTTTTCTTTCTTTCTGTAACTACTTTCCTACCTTCTTTTAGGTTACTCAAATATGTTTTTTATCCTTTTTAACTTGTCTATTGTGGTACTTGCTATGTTTATCACAGTATTATCCTTAACCTACTACAGTACTCTTATCATTAATTAATATTACATCACTTTATAATAAATGTAAAAGAAAAAAACTATAACAGTAAAATTTGACTTGGGCTTTGTGTTATTGTTAAAATGTATGTCACATCTCTATAGATAATATATTCCACAATTCACTGTTTTTTTTTGTTTGTTTTGTTTTGTTTTCAACAGTCAGCTGTCTTTCTAATAAATTAATAGAAGAAAAAGAGAATAGTCTTTTCATACTTTTCTATATAACCACTCGTTGACCATTTTCACTGCTGTTCATTCATTTATGTAGATCCCAGTTCCAATCTGGTTTTATTTCTTTTCCTCCTAAAAAGCTTCCTTTAGCATGTCTAAAAGTTCAGGTGTACTAGTCTCAGTACCTCTCGGATATATTTTTTATCTATTTCCTTTTGAATTTTTAAGTATATATTTGCCACATAAAGAATATAAGCTACTATTCATCTGCTTGTCCCCTTACACTTAATGTGTAATATTTCTGGGTATGTTTAAATATTTTCTTTTTCATCTAGATTTCCACCAGGGTAACTAGCTTGTGTCCAGAAATTTATCTAAGCACATATATCCTATTTGAGATGAATGAGTTTCTTGTACGTGTAAACTAATATATTTCATCAAATTTAGGAAATTTTCAAACATTAATTCTACAAATGTATGTAAAATATACAAATACACACACACATACATTTATATATATATATATATAAAATCTCCAGCCTCATTCTCTTATTCCTCCTTCTCAAGGACTACAATTAAATTAATTTTATTTATTTTTCTGTATATTGACCCTCAGGTCACTGAGATTCCAAACAGGTTTATTTTAACTTTTCTTTTTTTCCCCAAATTGGATCACTGCTATTGATTTTGTCTGGCTTTTACTATTCTTCCTGTTGCAGACTCCAATTTGTTGTTAACCCACTCAGTGTTTGTTTGTTTGTTTGTTTGTTTTCCTTCTTCTTCTTGTTCACATATTCTAATTTTTAGTTCAAGTATCTGGTTAACACATGTGGTTGCTAACCAAAAAGTCTGAGGTTCAAATCCACTAAGAAAAAAAGTCTTGGAAGTTTAATTTCAAAAGATCAGCCACTGAAAAACCTATGCAGCACAGTTCTACTCTCACACACAGGGTATCCATAAGTTGAAGTCAACACTGTGGCAACAAGTTTTGTTTTTTTATTATTAAATTTATGTCTTTTTTTTTTTTCTTTTAGACTCACCTTCACACTGAAAGTTCCTCATCCATTCCCTCATCATCATGATTTTCCATTAAGTCCATAAACATATTTGCTTTAAATTTCTTTACCCTCTGAACAATTATTGAGGAAGACAAAGAGCTTTGTTTATTTGGGTTAGAGCTATTGGTATTTACAACTTTAAAATCTAAGAAATGTTCAAAAAACAAAAATAAACAAGAACATGTCATTCAGACTTTGGAAAAGTCCAATGCACACCTGTTATAGAATGAGGAGAAAAGTCAAAAAAGTCTCAGTATAAATATGAACATAATTCTTACACTGAAGATTCCCTTATATCCAGACCAAACTTTGAGAACTTTTAGTTGAGCCTAAGTAATCCATTTAGTTGTTGCATTTGGGAATAAAACTCTATTACTAATTTATATCCTGAAAATAAATTTTTAATTGGGGTTAAATAATACAAATTATTGTCATTATTTATAGTCAAGATAATGCTATGTATTCATCGAACCATTGCATTTTTCTCCTAGGCACACAAGACAACTGCATTCCCCACATTGTCTTATGTATGTAAGGCCATGCAGCCAGCTCCATAATGTGAACTATGAAAGAAATAATACAACACTTGGCCCTTTAGTCCTTCAGAATTTCCTCTGATATATTTACCTCATCTTCCTGTTCTATGAAGACTATCCAGTAAAGGGCTCCCCAGTGTCACTACAAATAGAGGAACCGAGGGTCTTTGAGTTATCATTTGAAAGAGTCACTGGATCAAGGTACATTGCATTTGAATTTGTGTGAGAATCATTTGAGTAGATACTACGTCACTGAGATTTGTGGTTGTTTGCTATGGCAACTAGTATTATTTACCGTGACTAATACATTACTAAATTAAATTTATAAATTTAATTCCTTTAAAAATGTCATGCTTTTTGAGTGTGAGCCTAAAGCTTATTTCCTTTACATCTTCAAAGATTACATAAAAACTTCCTTTAATTCATTTAATACAACTATAAAAGCAAATTTTTTAAGTATGTTCATTTTTATGCATGCTAACCATTCAGAAACATAATACTTTCACAGCTATTATATATATATATATATATATATATATATATATATATATATATATAGTTAGCAGAAATTTAAAGTGACATGAGGTGTAAATGGCTATTGTCTTAAAGAATTTTTTAGATTTGGTATAATTGACTATCCTATTCCAAAACTTTCTTTCAAAATTAAAAAATGGGACCCTAGCTATTAGACATATATTTCCAAAACATTCCTCACCGCATTCCTCATTACATGATAAATTGTTTAACTCCATCTGTCTGAAAATAACATTTGATCTCATCATTAAACAGATATATATATAGATAGATAGGTATATAAAGAGAGAGAGTGTGAGAGAGATTCTACTTTTCTAGTCCTCATTACATTCACACTTTTAAAAAGTGATGAGCCCAACTTTCAGAATATCCTACTGTAAAATTTTTAGTGGAACATGAAATTTTTTCTTGCTGTTTGTGTATCCAGGAAGATATTTTTATGTAAATCACAGGAGAAAAAAATAGAGCTCTACTTGTTAAGGTTGCATACTTTGTAGCAAGGCAGACATAAATTCAAGTCACCTCTGGCACTTACTGGCTGTGTTAAATCAGAAAACTTTTTAACTTCATTAAACTTCAGGTCCCTCACATGTATAATAAAAACAATAATGGAAAAAATACTTTGTGTGTGAGGTTTAAACATAACAATTCTAAAATACTTTGTATGTCTGACAAGAAAAACTGACTAATTTTCATTCTTATGTTTTCTCTTATGAGTTTTTTTAATTTTCATCAAAATGTATCATTGGATACAGTTGCCTGACAAACAAGAGCACTGATGCCTTTTTTTTCCCCCCATTATTGTAATCCCAGCACAGAGGGAAAATAGGTCTGCTGTGGATGAGTATACATCTTATCTTATTCCTTAATAAACTTACAACTAATAATAAAATAACACATAAAAATACTAAACTGTCAAAAGATGTGTAACTGGTTTATTAAATGGCTTGAATTTGTTGGAGTACATAAATGGAAAATCATTTTCTTTTGATCTAACTTTTGATTTAAATCAAAGGAAATCAAATCACTCTTATCCACCCCTTGATGTCATCCTGGGAAGAGGTCATAACTTTCTGGAGAACTAACTTTCTTTTTGAGACATTACAGAGCATTTTCAAGGCCAAAGTTAAACTTTAATCTCATGTCTAATTTATCACATTTCCTGCCTCATCAGTGTAGATTACTGAGAATCTGGGATCAGCATTGCTACGATAGTGATGATTACTCAATCAGTATAATTCTCTGCATCTTCTGGATCTTCCAGAGTTGAGGGAAAAAAACAACAGAAGATGGGTGTGATAGGCAAAATAATGGTCCCTCAGAGGTGGTCACATGATAATTTCTAGAACCTGTGACAAGGCACCTTATATAGCCAAAAGGATTTTGCAGATGTGGTAGATGTTATAGACCTTGAGATGGGAAAGATTATCTTGGATTATTCTTATAGGCCCAATCTAATCACATGTATCCTTAAAAGCAGAGAAACTTTCCAAATTGTGGTCTGAGAGATGACTGTAGATGAAGGTCATAGAGATAGAAGAAGAAGGATTGTGTGCCCTGTTACAGATTCTGAGTTGTAGGGCACTGTAATAAGAACTTCCTTTGACACCAGCTAAAATGATAACCCTGACGTAAGAATCAGCACCAAGCTGGTTCTTATGAGGCAGTGGTCAAATATACACCCATTCTCCAACTTTTTAACTATTTCTGACACCAGCTGTTCCTCCACAGTGCTATTTCTCTATTGTGTTCTATAATTAATGGGAATGGTCAGAGAGAACTAATAGAAACAACATAACTACAATAATAACTTCAATAACAAAAGTTATAAACAAAGAATATATAAACAGAAAGGAAGACACGCAAAGGGCGAGATTTGGGAAGGGTCCCGGTACAAGGTCTCAGTGTCTGAAAGGAGACCTGCTTACACCTCCAATGGCACCTTCCTGCCCTGCCATAAAACCAGTGCTCACTCTCACCCATCAGGAAACTTTCAAACAAGAAATTCACTGAAATCACTTGGCAATCTTGACTACTGGTCACTCCTCTTTGCGCTCAGCCGGGGTTCCATCTTCGCACTCCTGACACCATCTGGGTCTGCTCATTGTCTCTAATTCTTCTGGTACTGTCACAGCTGCTACTTCCGTTAGGCACTTCAGTTGGACAAGCCATAGGTTTATTCAATCTGAGAGATTCATAGCACAAGGCCCAGTGTCCAAAAGAGGCGCACCTCTCCTGGCTCTGGTTGATCAGAAAGCCTCGTCTGAACCTCCATCTTCTAGGATTTTTATCAGTCACCAGCAGGCTCTGCAGCCCATCTGTGTGAAGGTCAACTGTGGGGCGGGAGTCCTCAGCCAATCCACGTAAAGGTCGACTACAGGATGGGGCCCTCCTAGACAAATATAGTAAAGGCCAGACCCCTCCCCCATCCAGTCCAAGTAAACCTTAGTTCTTGGATGGGACTTCCCAGCCAATCCAGTAAAGGTCAGTCTGGGTGGACCTCCCCACCAATCCAGGTAAACCTTGGCTACTGGGAGGGAGCCGCAACAAATTCAGGTAAAGGTAGCCCAGAAGGGGTTCAGAAACCAGGACCAAAAGGGCAAATTGCATTTTGGCAAGGTAATTCTACATGGCACACGTGCTATGTGCATGGATCAGAGAAAGGCCTCTAGGTACTATGAGATACCTTTAGACGACAGCAAGCAAGCAAGTGAAAATTTCAGTCCTAAAATCTAACAGTACTGAATTCTGTCAACTCCTGAATGACCAAGGAAACATTCTTCCTGGAGCCTCCAAAAAGGAACACAGCCAGTCAACACCTTGCTTGTGGTACAGTGAGTCCTGTAGTGGCCTTCAGACTTATAGAAGTGTAAGATAATAAACATGTCTTGTTTCAAGCTACTGAATTTGTGGCAATTTGTTAAGGCAGCAATAGAAAACTAATGGAATAAGAGTATTTAAGCCTATACTGTTTATAATTTGTTTTCAGTTGTTTGTCCCCAGCATAGCATGTATACAAATTTTGAATTTTCTGTGCGATGAATTTGTGAGTTCTCAGAGGCCTCAATGTCCCCCTATGCACCAAAGTTCCTTAATATTGGTACTGTACTATCAGACAGATACTTCTTTACCACATTCTTTCAGTTCTTCCCAGAGAAGTACACTCAGTTGAAGGAGTGCCTTATGCTGCCTGGCTGCTGCTTTCTTGGGAGCAGCACCTTCAAAATGGTTTGAGCCCGCAGCCCCAGAAAGCCACTTGACTTACAGGAAACTTGTAGCTGCTTTGTTTTCATATGCCAAAGATGGAGACCACCAATGCTCCAGTGGATGTACTCTCAATTTTCCCTGTGGAAGTAGTTGACTGGTGTTTTAATCACCTCTTATTCACCCTATTTGTAAAGATGAAGTTTTCACCCTAGGGTCATAGGGATGGTGAACACATGACACCTAACACTGGACAAATAAAACTGACAGTAGTTTATTAGTCTCATATAGTCACAGCCCAGAGGAGAAGGACATACTTGCCATGCAGGACCACATGAGGGCTGTACCCAGGAACAGAATGAAAAATCAGGGATGGAGGAGGCAGGCTTTCTAGTACCAAGAGGGTGGGAAGACCCCTGCCCACAGGAATACGTGACTGATTCTTTTGAATAAAAATTCTGTGAGGTGGCAGGGAACAGAAATTCCCCACGCAGGGGTAAGCAGGAAATGCACCTGCTCTACTCAATAAGGAGGGTTGTTTGGCTAAAGGGCCTTCGGAGAAGAGCGGGTAGGAGAATTTGAGGTTAGGCCATTTGAGGCCCTCCATGTTTCAGATGTCAGGGCAGCACATGATTTTTGTTATTAATTTTAGGCTTTACACCACAGTTTAGGATGAAGATGACGGACAAGGTGGATAGGACAAATGCCAGAGTAATTCACATAGGGCTTAGGAAGTCCATGCTCCTCTCTCCTGACAGACTCTTATGTTACATATGCTGGTGGGGGAATGGGGGTGGGCAATAGTGCATGAGTTGGTGTCTTATTTATAATACAGTAAGTTTGGAATGTAAAACACCTTTCTTTAGCTACAGTGTTAATTTTCTAAAACCATAGAAAAAGAACCATTTAACATGCTTCTGTGAAGTCCCTCGGTGGTGCTGTCAAAAATAAACAACTCAGAACACCCTTAACAGATTGCTGTGCACATTTAATAGACAGCTTTAAAGTTGGGCAGCGTGTCATTACCGAGTAAATCAGTGCTCCGATTAATTAAGATTTTCAGGGTACTTATATATAATTTCATCAAGAACTTTGAAAAAAATAATTTTGACTGGTTGACAATTGTGTCAGAACGCATAAATCTTATTATAAGAGAGCAGTATGTGCTCAAACATTATAAAGAATAGAAAGAACAAAAATCTGGGTAAGACAATTGCAAAATCAGCAAGCCATGATTGTAAGACCTCTGGAGTCTTAAAAACAGAACACATTCATTAATCTTTGATTGTTTTCTGAAAGAACAAGTTTCAAGTGTTTCAGTAAGTCTGATCACCTAAATACAATTGTGTGGAATAAGACAAGCTGCTTCTAAAGGTTAGTTACAGTTTAAGGCATAACTGTGAGCTTTAAAATTATATATATATAGCTTTCTAACATTTAATAAGATGATCTTTAGTGTTATGGGCAAAAGAACTCTGTTTTCATAAAACAAAACTTATAATTTTATTTTAAAGCTCAAACTGTTAAGTGCTCGTGTAGTAGCCAGAAAGTTGGCAGTTGGAACCAACTCACAGGCACCTCAGAAGATGGGTCTGGCAATCTACTTCCAAAAGGTTACAGTCTTGAAAACCTTCTGGAGCACAGTTCTAATCTGCACACATGGGTTCGCCAACAGTCTGAATTGACCTGAAGGCATCTATCAATAATAGCATGCTTGTAAACATTTAAATGAACTGTATTAAAATTAACCCTGAATGTATTTTACAGTTAAAAATTACTGAAGTCCAGCAATAAAATATAGTTATCTGATTCTTTCTATTATGGTTGACTGAGTTTTTTCAATGGCTACACGTGCTGGGGAGGGGATTCTGCAATAAACATTGCCAGTGGAAAAGACTGATATTAGACGCTGGTGTCTCCCTGAAATTTACTCTGCAAATCCTTTCTTCACGTAACAGAAACATTAATGTACCATTTCAAGGGGATTTCCCTACTCTCGTAATAAGAAATGTTAAAAACCATTAGGTATTTTCAGGGTAAAAACAACCATATTGCAGAAGAGGCTAGAGAACTCAGACTGCAGTTGCCTCCTTCAGTCAAGCACAGAGACATACACATACATGAATATAAGCACCACTAGAAACTGACAAAGTTTTCACACTTTCTTTAATGGAAAGAGCTTTAAATGTGTAGGGAAGGAGCAAAGGAAGATGAAGAGAAGGAAAAGAACACATATATGAATCCAAGTGATAGAAGCAGTCTTGTAAGGACTCAGACAAATTCATTTTTCCATTATACCTCCGATATTCATGACTTGCTTTTATATCACAGAAGATGGAGAAAAGAACAGCCTAAAAAGCTGCAACCAGGCTTTCACAGATTCCTCATACTAACTTTTCCTCTTTGGCATGAGTTTGAGAGGCCACATAAAAATTCCTTATATGTCTTTTTATTGTTTAAAAAAAAAAGCCAAACAATAGAATTGTTGAGCTATTGCTTTTTTCATTGTCTACTACTACAAGAGGATGATAATGGAAGCCAGTGAAACAACTTTCAAAGGCAGTAATAAACTTGTCACTTGAATGGATGATGTAAAAATTCCATCTCATCTGCTTTAAGATTTTCATAACTTTCTTGTCCAGGAAAAGAACTATTAACACTGTTGTGAATCAAACTACCTACTTGAAAGAACAGTGGAAACACTAGCAAAGATGGTGGAAAGATTGAACATGACAGGGAAAGATTTAGAGAATCAATCAACAGGAAACTGTCCAACATTCTCTGTCTGAAGAAAAACCAGCATATAAACCTGCTGTCTTTATTATGTAGCTTGGAGCAACTCTCCCAGTGTGTTGAAATTTGGTTTACATTTTGATTCCTTCTACCTTTCTATCTGCAGCTAATTCCTGGCAGGATGCCATCGGGGTATTTAAACACTTTTAGATTTCTGCCCCAAAATAAAGAACAGTTGACTGTATTAAACAGGTACTATTAAGACCTCTTCCCTGTGAAACAAGGCTAAAAACTGCAGGAGGTGAAGAATAAACCATTTAGGAAAAAACTGATGAATTTTCAAGATTTATATATTATAGTCCTTAAGAATACCTTAATGATGTCTACATATTCTAGGTTAACCCCTTGCAGTTGAGTCAATTCCAACTCCTAGTAACCCTACAGGACAGAGTAAAACTATCCCATAGAGTTTCCAAGGCTGTAAACCTTACCGAAGCAAATCTTTCCCCCGTGGAGCAGCTGGTGTGTTTGAACAACCAACCTTTTGGTTAGCATTCCTGAGTGCTTAACCACTTTGCCACCAGGGCCTCTTATATTCTAGGTTGTGTTAGGATAATTTTAATAATAAAGCATTAAATCTTTATAGTATCATGGAAGAATATTGCAAAATAGTTTATTTTTCTAGTTATCCATAGAAGAATTGAGATATGTTAAAACAATACATTAGTTTTCTTTAATGTTTAAATTGTATCTTACTCTGCAAGATTTGTGTTGCTCTAAGGCACACATCATTTTGATCCTGTATTATTGTCTCTACAATATGGTCAACAATTCACTCACACTGCATTTCATTATCCACAAAAATTGAGGATTTTTTTTCCTCCTAATTCACCTTATAATCTCTGTAACTTCCCACTTTGTTAGTGGAAAATTTATAACTGACAATTACAATTAACTATATCTGAATTTCTTGCAGTTGAAAACAAGTTTCTTCAATTCAAAGCAAACATTTTCATGTAAATGATAGATATTTTTACCTCCTTTTCTGAAAAGGACTTTTTCTAAGCTATGCACTACTTCCTTTTCTAGTATTAAACCTTAAAGTTTAATCTGAGTAGCTACATAGGTCCCCTTTGTTCATTGTTTGAGAAACACTAGTTGGCCTCGGTCTTGATTTACAAAAAGGGGAGTGTATTAATTTCTTCTTGGAGGAGTATTATCTTGTGAAAGATATCAAGAAAGTAGTAAGTAATCAATGCCATCTTATTCTAGATGTTATATATGCTCTGTTTCTATTAGATTCACTCTTGGAGAAACACACAAAGTAACTGATTTAAGGGCAGAGATGGGATAATTTGAATTTACCAGTTAAATGGGTTCAGTGTAGTATTTTTATTACCACTCTCTTTTCCTCTTTGCTCATTAACAGGAAAGAAGGAGGAGGAGGAATAGGAGGAGGACACTGTTGAGTCCATGGCAGGTAGAGGGGAAGTAGGGTACGCTAAAATACAGCCCATAAGATTTGAGGAAAGTAATACAAATAATTGGCCATTAGAGCATTTATTAGCCTATAAGATTTACTAACTTATGTTTCTTTTATTTTCAAAACAGAATACGTTCTTATGGCAGTTTAAGTAAAGGTGAAAACGTGAGAAAGGACAATAATATCTTTCATTTAAATCAAACATGTAGTTTGACAACAGCCTGGTTCTGTTTATGTGTGTATGTTTGTTGTGGTGTATTTATTCAGGCACTTATGTTTATTCACAGAAAACTTTTTTTCTTTTTTTAAGTTTTGGGCAAATATGGCCCATTACTTATTTCTGGCATCTATTTGTTTTAACACAGAATCTCTTCTTTTTAAAAATTGGTCCAAAATTTCTTGATTCAAAATATTCAAATCAATTTTTTTTCTAAATTTAATTTATTTTGTTACTGTTATTGAGAATACACATGGGAAAACACGCACCAGTTCAATCATTTCTATATGTACAATTTATTGACATTGATTACACTCTTTTGAGATGTGCAACAATTTTTACCCTCCTTTTCTGAGGTGTTCCTCCCCCATTAACATAAACTCACCACCCCCTAAGGTTCTTATCTAATCTTTCAACTTGCTATTTTCAATTTGACCTCATATAAATAGTTCTTAAAAGAGCATAGTGTTCAAGGCAGGCCTTTTTTTACTAGTTAAGCTAAACTGTTGTTCAGTTTTAAGATGACTTCAGGGTATATTTTTGGTTTTAAGTTTTAAAGATTATCTCAGGGCAGTAGTTTCAGAGGATTCCCCCCCCCCCCCCATGGCTCCAGAAATTCTAAAGTCCATTAGAATTTGAAATTCTGTTCTGAAATTTCCCCCCTTTTGATCAGGATTCTTCTATGGAATTTTTAATCAAAATATTCAGTAACAATAGCCAGTTCTTCTGGGACCATGGAAAAGGGGGGAGTTGTTCATGGAGGCAATTAATCACACATTCCATATCTTCCTCCTATTCCTGAATCTCCTTCTTCTTCTGTTGTCCCAATTTTTATGAATCAATACTACAAACATATGACTCTAATATGAATATCCTACTAGATCCAGACTGTGATAAAGGGAAAAACTGATTCTATTGGGCAAATAACATGATGATTATACTTTCCTATTCTCTAATCCTACATAAATTCCTATGCACATGTCTCCTCAATATGAATAATTCTTATATCTGGATAATTTGAGACTGGCTGTTATATAACCTAAAGGGATCAAGGTTTAATCCCACCTTTTCCATTCTCCTTAGAAGTGTTTTGAGGATACATATGGTTCACTCAGTTAAATGATCTGATAAAATGGGAATGTGCACATCTTGGTTTGTGGCTTTCTGCATATAAGACATTCAAGAGTACATGGAGGATATGAGCCAAGTAATACTATTTTCCTTTTTACAGAAAGCTATTAAGCACAAAGCAAATTCAGACATACATTTTAATAAACTGTTTGTTTGTCCTGAATCTAATTCAAAAAGGTGAAAGCAGAGCAGAATAGTTTTCTAGCAGTATACTGTCATCAAGATTTACTGACTTTTCTGCTTTAAAACCTTTTTAAATTATTCCTTTCAATACATCAATGAATCCGATATTGCCAGCCACCATGATACTATAAAAGAAATGTGGATTAGGAAATATTCATAGAATTTCCTTTTATTACTCTTCACAAAAAATCATAACATCAATCAGAAACAGCTTTGAGAGAAAAGAATTGAGGCATGTGGTAATGCAATACCATGGTTTATGTTTGTTGGCTATTTAAAAATAAAACTGGAAGTAATTTAGGATCTGGAAGATAACTATTCTGGGATCACAGAATTTTAGTGTGTTAAATGATTCTGAAAGAAACTTTCATCTTTTATACTTAGTATTATCCAAATTACATTTAATATTTCCAAGTTGGGATGAGAAAATATACAGGCATGGTGATAACAAATCATAATAAAATTCACATATTTTATAAATTCTTTTACTTTCATTATGTCATTTAATCTGCTCCCACAAAAAATTATTTCAAATTTCTTTAAAAACTACAGTGAGAATTTAGTAATTTCTTGTCTGGTAGAACATGTTAGCAAAAGTAGACAAGAAAAAACCTGATTTTAATCAATCTCACATGCTATTAGAAAGAGAATACTATTACTAACCTCTGATCTTTAATCCCTTATCAGTCTTCACCCTACTTTTGTTGTCAAACTCTAGGTAATCTAACACATATCAAAAAGTTTCTATCAGATATTTGATATATCCTTAAAGGACTACAGTGCTATACAGCATATGGCATATTTACCTTGTTGTTTAAAAGCTCCAGTTTAGTAGTTATGCCTACCACTTACCTTCTAAATGAATGACCTTGGGAAATATTAGCTAACCTCTCTAGCTCAGTTTCATAACTTGTAATGTAGAAAAATAATTAGGCCTTCAATAAAAATAATTATTGTGCTTTTTAAATACGATATATAGCATTTATATCTCACAAAAGTACAGGTGTCTATGTTTGTGTGAGGGAGATACTGTGTTTGTAATCTTTAACAACAAATATTTACTGAATAAGTATGATATGAAAGGAACCTAATTACTATTGTTAATTATTTCAAAGAAATCCAAAACAAACCAGAAAAAACAACTAAAACTAAAACGCTACTCCACCAAACAAGATACCATCTGGAAAGTAGACAACTTAGCTAAGAATTCATTTGGGTCTTTACAGCTAATGCTTTAATTAAAATTGTGCCCATTAAGAGATAACAAACTTTTCAAAGGATTTCTTAAAACTTGCTTCTATAATAGACTCAAGAAATGAAACAAATGCTTTTCATTATAATCTTAAATGTCAACTCTGTGATGCAAGAGAGGTCTGATAATTATGGAATGATTTAGAAATCATTTATTTTCTTCAGTAATTTAAATTTTATGTTACTATTGTTGTTAGCATCCATCCAGTCAGTTCTGACTCACAGTGACCCTGTTCAACAGAATAAAACACTGCCTGGTCTTGTACCATCCTCACAATCATTGTTAATGTTTGAGCCCATTGTTGCAGCCACTGCGTCAATCCATTTCACAGACGGTCTTCCTCTTTTTCACTGACCCTCTACTTTATCAAGCATGATACCCTTTTCCAGGGACTGATCCATCTTGAAAACATGTTCAAAGTATGTAAGGCATAGTCTCCCCATCCTCGCTTCTAAGGAGCATTCTGGTTGTACCTCTTCCAAGACAGATTTGGTCGCTTTTGGGTAGTCCGTGGTATATATTCAATATTCTTTGCCAACACCACAATTCAAGGCATCAATTCTTTTTCAGTCTTCTTTATTCACTGTCCAGCTTTTGCATGCATATGAAGCAATCGAAAACATCATGGCCTCATCCCATAATAAGTATTGTCTAGGAACCAAAAGATACATGCCAAAGAACCAAAATCACTGGACGTACGTCATCAAGCAGTGACTGAGCCCATTTCAGAAGCAAGAAGTCCGTCAGCCACTTCCATGCCAGATCCTACCCTGACCCCTTTTTGAATATGCATGAAGTTAATGAATATGTATAACTTCCCCTTTCCCACGTGGAACAAAACTTCCTCAAGCCCTTTGTTCAACAAGAGAGTGCTTTGAGATTGATCCCCCCATCTCCTTACTCACTGAGAGTAATAAACTATGCCTTGTTTTAAATCTGCTTGACTCTTAGTTATTCTTAATGAGAGTACAAACAGCAAACCCACTGCATTTGGTAACAAATTTCCTGGCACCCCAGAAGGGACCCTACTTGGGGTCCCCCCATGTCAACTATCGGAGTGGACCGGACATTTCCTGGAAGTGTGTTGTGGCCACCTGAACTCTTTTTGTTCAGTGCCCCTCGGGCTTGGTAAGTTCAAACTCAGAGTTTACTTTCAATTTGACTTGAAAGAAAAGCATATAATTTTCTTTCTTCTGTGTGTGTGTGTTTTTCCTGGGTTGTCTGTTTCTGGCTGATGCACTCTGAATCTAGGAGGCTGACATAGATGTCTCTATCTGTTCAGATTCAGAGATTAAAACCCCTCCATCCTGGCCTGGCTCTGAGGAGTGGACATGAAATTCTCCAACTGGCACCCGATTGAGAGATTGAGGTTAGAAGTCCCTCCATCCAGTATTGGGGATAGAGGGCATCTGAAAGATTGAAGTGAGGGCTGGACCTCACTAAGTTCATCTTTGTTCCCCTTTCCCTCTCTGGCTTGTTTGGTGTGAGCGCTCTGTCCATCTCTTTGTCTGCCCGTCTTACGTGTATAGTATATAGAAACTGAAGTGGAAAGAAATGCAGGTTGAATTAGAATGTACCTATAGAGACTCCTGTAAGTTTATTGATTGGGCTAAAGAAAGAGATACACAGGGAGAGGAGATTTTCAGTCTAGACTAGGATTTGGATCACAATACAGGGAACACTCCACATGGCATGTTAAGATTTCAAAAACAGCTTCTCTCCAGAAGCTGGGAAAAATCTTGGCTGCAGCATGAGTTCCTATTGGACTAGGAAGAAAAAGCTGGTGGTATCAACTATCCATAAAAATAAAAAGCTAGGTTCTTGGGAACAGTTAATTGGACAGAATGGGAAATCAGGAAAGCATACCAGGAGATTCACCCCTAGAGTGCATTCTTAAACATTGGTAATTTTTTTCATATGATCAATTAAAAAAAGAAACATAGTTTTCCACAACACTGCCTGGCCTTAGTATACCCTCGCTGACCAGGAGAAGTGGCTTTTGTACCAGTCTCTGAATTTTAATACTATTTTACAGCTGGACTTATTTTGCAAGAGGGAGGAAAAATGGGATGAAATTCCATATGTACAAGCCTTTATGGCCCTCTACCAGAATAAGGGGCTACAAACAAAATGCAAATTGACCTGTGTAGCTTTAGCTATCGAAGCTCAATCTAAAAAGGCTCCAAGGGAATCTGGGGAGTCAGATCTTTGTAGGATTCCCTCTTGAACTGAAGTCTGGCACTGACCTCACCAATGCCTTTGCCTGAACCTCCAGCATACCACCCTCCCAAGCTCACATTCCTCCACTGTTTCTGATCCTGTCCTCAACACTCCTTCCTCCCTCCCCTCCCTCCCCTCCCTTACTCCTCATTCAGGACCCATAGCCTCTTTGGTGACTGGTCCCAGGGAGCTTCTCTCTACCCCTATGGTCCTCCATCCTAGCAACATTTATCCTCCCCTCCCAGAATCTAAAGAGACCTCAGGGGGGCTGTACCCCGTGAGAGGTGGTAGATGGACAGGGTGGGGTAGTCCAGGTACAGGTCCCCTTTTCTGTTTCAGATTTTTAAGTGTGTGTAAAGAGAAACTGGGTCAGTTTTCAGAAGACCTGGAGAAATTTAGAGAGGAATTTATTAAGCTTAGTCGTAACTTTGTTCTCAGTTGGTAGGATGTGTTAGTAGTTCTGACCATCTGTTGTTCTACTGATAAGAATAGAGTACTAGCTAAGGCAAGAGAGCATGCAGACAGCTTTGTCCCCACCTACCACAAGTACAATGTTTTGAAGTCAGGGGATGAGGCAGTTCCCAGAACCAATCCTCAATGGGATTATCAGGACTGACTGGATTGGACAAGAATGAAATATTTTATAACCTGTGTGGCTGAGGAGATGGAAAAGTGTGTCAATAAGTCAGTTAACTATTTAAAGGTTAAAGAAATAACCCAAGGAAAAGATGAGAAACCTGTAGCCCTTTTGGATAGGCTGACAGAGAACTTTAAAAAATTTACCAGCATGGACCTAGAAACCACCCCTCTGCATTTTGTAACCCAGAGTGCCTCAGATGTTAGAAAAAAGCTTCACAACTGGAGGCCAGTCCCAAGACCCTGTTATCTAAATTGGTAGAGGAAGCCTTTAAGGTTTTCAACAATAGAGATAAGGCAGAGGTAGAGAAGAGGGATAAAAAGATAGAAAAGAAGGCCCAGTTGTTGGCTGCAGTTATTCAGGGACCACCTCGGGGTAACCCTTGGGGACCAGGACTGTCACAGGTAAGTACCCAATCAAACAGGCCTTGCGGTCGCCCTTCAGGGCCGCCAGCAAAGCTGAGCCCCCAACAATGTGCATACTGCAAAAAGGAGGGACACTGGAAAAAGGAGCGTCTGGACCATCCTCAGCCAGGATAACCCGATCGCTACCTAACCATCTCAAGCTGCAAATGCCACAACTCTTTGGGTGATGAGGCCCAGGGGACCACTCAGCTCCCATGGAACAGCGACAGCCGATTTCCGTCACTCCTACGAAACCTCAGGTTGCCTTCAACGTGGCAGGTGAAAAAACTCAATTTTTACTTGATACGGGTGACGCCTACTCTGTCTTGAACAAAACTATTGGCAAACTCTCCAGTCAGGATTGTGTGATGATGGGAGTCTCGGGACAGCCCTAGACTAAGAGGTTTACATTCCCTTTAGCATGTGAGGTGGGAACAGATATTCTATCTCATTCTTTCCTATATATACATATATATATAGATAGATATAGATATAGATATAGATATAACCTAAATGTCCAGTCCCTTTGCTTGGCAGGAACCTATTAAGTAAACTAGAAGCTACTGTTTTCCCCTCTGGAGATCAGGTCACCACAGAAATAGATAAAAGTCAAAGGGCAGGATTCCTAGCGTTCCTTGAGATAGGAGGTTCTGCACAAAGGACACCTAATATCCCTCAGTATATTTTAACCTTAATGAACCCATTAGTTTGAAATGTAAACCAACTAAGAAGGGCCAACAATACCAATCCTGTCCAGGTTAAACTAAAACCTGGAGCTGCTCTCCCTTGGCACAAGCAATATTCACTTAAGCCAGATGTGAGAGCTGGGATTAAACCAGTGTTAGAAAAGCTCCACACACAAGGGCTTATTGAAGCCTTGCCAATCCCCTTACAACACTCCCATTTTACCTGTCAGGAAGCCTAATAGACAGTATCACTTTATACAAGATCTAAGAACAGGGAATGAGGTTGTAGTAACTATTCACCAGCTGGTCCCTAAACAATATACCCTGCTTACTCAGGTGCCCACCACTACTACTTAATTTACAGTGTTAGATTTAAAATATGCTTTCTTCTGTGTACCTTTACACCCTGACTCCCAAAAGTTATTTGCTTTTGTGTAGAAAAATCCAGAAAACAACTCCTTCTGCTCTCAGGCTAAAGGGAGTCACTCCGTGGGTCCATCATACTCGTGTCCAACCTTTCTCCAGAAAACCCTGGTGGACTCCTGTGAATCAAGATTTCCTGCACCTGTGAACCAGTTGAAAGACTTAAGTGACTGTTCAAAGACAGAACAAGGACTGGTAGATAAGTATCATAAAAATAAGGGTTATAGAAATATTAAGAATTCTTTCTGTCCTGATTCTGTGGTTGATTCTCATCTTAGCTATTGCCTGTGTGACTCCTCTTCTTGGGCTCTGCTATGCCTCATAGACTTAGAAGACTATTTTACTACTTTTAAATGTTGGTTCTAAGTGTGATAAGGGGCGCTATCACACTTTTGCTACTAATAGACATATTTGTGTTAGACTAGTTCACTCTCCAACTACTTAATATAAGCCAGATAATAGTACTGATATTGCTTCTGACAGGTTGACTAAGTTTTCTTGTATTCATAGCTGCTAGTTATACTCAGATTTAATAGTAAAAGAAAAATGAAATTGGCTTCACTATTTCTCCTCTCTATATTGTGCAGAGTCTTCCCTCCCACAAGACCAGCAAAAAGAAGAATAAGAGACAATGGGTAGAGAGACAATTATGTTGTCTCCATCTCAAGGGCAATATCTAATGGATTGAAACTTACCAACTGTTGGGTGTGTCATTCAAAAATTTAAAAAAACCCAAGAAAACAAACCCTAATATTAGGACAACCAATACTGGTAGAATACAAGTACATTAACAATAACAGCCAGACATAACCCTATTTGACACCTAAAGACACCAAAGTAATTATCTTTCAAGTGAAACCCATCCCAGCTGACACCAGGCTTGACAGTAATAGAAGTGTGTGTTTAAAGCTGTGAAGAACCTTCTCCCTTCAGTTACTCGGTTTCTGCCATTACTTGATCCTCTAATTGCCATCTTGCTGTTACTTCTTTTTGGTTCTTGCCTGTTTAATTTACTTGTCAAGTTTGTCTCCTCCAGATTACAAAAGTTCCATATTCAAATGATGGTTGCTCAAGGATTCCAGCCCATTCTCCTTCAAGAAGAAACACAGCCAGCTTATGAAGGACCTTCAGGGACCCAGGGAAGATATGACAGTTTAGCTCAGGCAGCATGAGAATTCCACTCCTCTAACCTTTAGGCCTCTGCGTCCCATGTCAGCAGGAAGTAGCTTTAAAAAAAGAGACCTCTGTCCCTACACCCCTCAAGAATGAGGAGTGTGAATTTCTCAGGGGGGAGTTGAGACCAGCTAGGGACAGAAAAGGCCTTAAACAACAAGTTATGTCAGTTAAAATTTTTTCTAGAAGAAGAATGGTGTCAACCGCAACACACTGTTTACCTCACTTGCAGTTAAAGTTTAAACTGCTTACCTCTCTCGCGGTTAAAGTTTAAGCTGCTGCCTCCTAATCTTCCCGCTTGCAGCTGTCTTTCAGATCTACCCATTAGAACTAGAATCCTGGGCATGCGCTGTAAGAGAGCAGGTTGACCGCCAGACGGCCCCATCCCATAATAAGTATTGCCGCCTAGGAACCAAAAGACCCATACGGAGGAACCAAAATCACCAGACATTCGTCATGGAGCGGTGGGTGACCTAGCCCATTTCAGAAGCAGGAAGTCCGTCAGCCACTTCCGTGCCAAATCCTACCCCGACCCCTTTTTGAATATGTATGC
This sequence comes from Dugong dugon, assembly GCA_030035585.1. Classification (NCBI taxonomy): domain Eukaryota; kingdom Metazoa; phylum Chordata; class Mammalia; order Sirenia; family Dugongidae; genus Dugong; species Dugong dugon. The sequence goes on along the minus strand of CM057460.1, from coordinate 31,963,620 downwards.
AGTTAATGAATATGTATCACTTCCCCTTTCCCACGTGGTACAAAATTTCCTCCAGCCCTTTGTTCTACAAGAGAGTGTTTTGGGATTGATCCTCCCGTCTCCTTACTCACTGCAAGTAATAAACTATGCCTTTCTTTAAATCTGCTTGACTCTTAGTTATTCTTAAGGAGAGTACAAACAGCGGACCCACTGCTTTCGGTAACAATAGTCCCCTTCCCCCACTGCTACAATAGTCTCTTATCCTTTTCCTCCCCTTTTCTTCCTGAATAAAGCTTTTCCTTATCAAAGTCTGGATTTTTTTTTTTTTTCACAATATAATTGATTTTTCTTACCAAAGTCAATGCTATTACAGCCACCCTTGAATACTGAATACAGTTGAGCACTGAGTTTAACACTAAACACACAATATGATATCATTTCCTGGAGGATTAGTCAGACACCAGGTTATACTGGATCTCACTGGAAATCTTCCATCATGAAAGGGGCAGCTCTTTTTTCTCACTGGAATAGACGCCTAATGTAGATATTTATTTGCCTTTTCTGCCAATAACACTTCTGCCACACAATATTGTTTCTGCCCAAGGAACTAAGTTTTTGTGGTAAATTAAGATCAACAATGAGCTCATGATCATGAAATACAATGATTTTGCTATATTCTTTATTAGCCTGAAGTAGCTGCCCTTAAGAAATGGTAGAATTGCCTTTGAATATTCAGTTATAGCATCAAAATGAGGGCAATGATTTAATTTGCTGGGGAAGCACTCTCTTCAGTGTGGTCTGTGCTAGGAAATGGTGACCAATATCTATCTCTGTCTCTGCCAAAGCCAGAATTCACAGGATATGGCTTCAAAGGATAGGAATGGAAGTAGCTTCTTTAACTAGTACCCTTTTATGATACACCAGTGAAATGTTTACTTTCTACTTGGCTACAATAGACACTTCATGCTTGTCAATCAATAGACAAAGAAGGCAGTTACTCTACTGGCTAAAATGAGTAATCTTCACTCTCAAGGAAAAAAATGTGTTGCATCCACCCATGAGTGATAAGAAGAAATTTGTCTGGAATGCAGGGGATCCCTGGGCTATTGTTTGTATTCCTGCATTATAATATGTAATGGAAAATTACCCCATAGTTACATTTGCTAATGACCAAGAACCCCTCAGGAAGGGATATGTAGGTGACCCAATTAGGCAAGGAACACTGACTAACTGAAGTATCCTCTCAGAAAAAAAAGAGGTGAGGAATGAGCAGTGAAAGACAAAATGTAATTAAGTGTTATGATCATGTAAATATCTGCAGAAACGAGGACTTTAAATGAAGATGATAATAGTTAAAAGTATTTCTACCTTACTTTGATATGGACACGTTAATATATTTAAAAGCTCTTTCCTTTTTTGTTTCTCCTCACTCTTTCCCTTACATCTAACATAATATTTATTCATAGTAATTAACTTATCTTTATGTTTCAGTAATCCAGAGATGAGTGTGACTCAGCTAGACGCTTAATGCACATAAGCTAAAGAAGAATAAATTGACCTATGGAACATTGTTTAATTTTTTTCATAGATGATTATTGTATTTGTGGTTTTACTAAAGATAGTTTCATCATGAAGAGGTTCATGTAGATTACACCAGTAACACTAGGTTTTGAGGATTTGATAATATGAATGTTATACTATGCAAAGATGCAATTACAAGAATAAATTGTTGACTGTCACATATTTATATTAAAAAAATTGTCCTGTTTATCATAATATACTGATATTCTATGAAATAGTTCCATAAAGATGACAATATATTTCTTCAAACCTGGTATTTTTTATACTTCTTGTAATCACTTTAAAAAAAAGTGTCCACATCTATGGTGGCTACCTGTAGTGGAATTTATATCAATTTATTGTATTTCATTGATTTTTCTGAACTCTTTTATGTTGCTACATGTGCTATGACTACATGCAATTTATAGCAATTCAACTATTAAATATTTTAACGTGTTTGCTTATTAGTTACCATAAGTTACTATATTATAGCTGGCATGCTGACTTATCACAAAAATTTCTACGTTTTGTTGGTTATTAAAGAGTTTTATAAACGAATGCCAATATATTTCTTTTTAAATAAATGTTATTAATGTTGGTACAATACTTCAGTATATTCAAACTTAGATTTTCCTACTGAATTCTAGTGTGCAGTATAGTCTATTCATATGGGAAAAAACCTCATACAAATAACGTTAAACTATCTTTCAAAACTTGCATAATAAAACTACATAATTTGGTTTTGTACTGCTAAGATGCATGTCAGGCAATAGGATGACTTACTTAGAAATTATATTTATGTAGGCAGTTTAATCTCAGATAAAATGAAACTATGTGGTGTAGGTACATTATAAATCAGTCAAAAGAAATTTACAACGTGGTAATTCAAAAAGTCAAGATCACAATTAATAGGAGGAATGAATAGAACAGAATAACTTTTGGGGAACGTGAAGATTTCTACTTACTGGCCTATGTGGTAATGACATGGGTAATATTCCCATATATACTAAACAAATGGTGCTTTTTATGAATGTCTTTTCCTCTGTTATATTGCATATGAAGACAAAAATATATAAAAGAAAGTATATAATTATCTTAAGAAAATTTACTATCAGGAGATTATTATTACTATTACTATTAAAAATAACTGATGTGTTTGCAATTTGTGTTATAAATATTCTTGTAATTGATTTGTGTACTTTTCTTAATAGCTCTGAAATAGGTGTTGTTATAATATCAATATTGTCTTGAATAAAAAAATAAATATAATATGAAATATATGATAAATTAATTTTATACTGAATTTATGATTTCCTCATATACCTACTAATATTATAAATACACTAATATGGTATTTTGTATTAACAGATACATATTGCATATCAAATACTCCATGTTTTATACCCATTGATTTAGTTAGTCTACCTTAACATTTTAGTAAATTGTAAAACTTAAAAATGAGAAAATTGTCGCTCAGAATGATGATATCTTAGAATTCGGTCATTTCCTCCTTTACTATTTTGTTGTTTTTTGGTGCCTTCAATTTAGTTCTGACTCATTGTGATCCTGTGTACAACACAACGAAACACTGCCTGGTACTTTGCCATCCTCACAATCAATGCTATACTTGAGCCCATCATTGGGGCCACTGTGTCAAACAATCTCATTGAGGGTCTTCCTCAGTTTTGCTGAGCCTCCACTTTACCAAGCAGAATGTCCTTCTCCAGGGACTGGTTCCTCCTAATAACATATCCAAAGTACATAGGATGAAGTCTGGCCAACCTCCCTTCTAAGGAGCACTCTGGCTGTACTTCTTCCAAGACAGATTTGTTCATTCTTCTGGCAGTATATTCAATATTCTTTGCAAACAACGTAATTTAAATGCATCAATTCTTCAGTCTTCCTTAATCATTGTCCAGCTTTCGTATGCATATGAGAGAATTGAAAATATCATGGCTTGGGTCAGTGTACCTTAGTCCTCAAAGTGACATCTTTTTTTGCTTTTTAACACTTTAAAGAGGTCTTTGCAGCAGATTTCCCCCAATCAATATGTCATTTGAATTCACTGCTACTTCCATGGGTATTGATTGTGGAGTCAAGTAAAGTGAAGTCCTTGATAATATCAATATTTTCTCCATTTATTATGATGTTGCTTATTGGTCCAGTTGTAAAGATTTTTTATTTCTTTATGTTGAGGTGTAATGCATACTGAAGGCTGTAGTCTTTAACCTTCATCAGTAAGTGCTTCAAGTCCTCTTAGCTTTCCGAAAGCAAAGTTGTGATATCTGCATATCTTAGGATATTTTTTTTTCCTTTTTTGTTTTCTTTATTTTTTTTTATTCTGCTTTAGATGAAGGTTTACAGTGCAAATTAGTTTCTCATTAAACAATTAATACATACATATATATATATATTGCTTTTTGACATTGATTTCCAACCCCACAATGTGTCAACACTCTACCCTTCTCTACCTTGGGTTCCCCATTTCCATTCATCCAGCTTTACTGTCCACTCCTGCCTTCTCATCCTTACCCCTGGGCTGGTGTGCTCATTTAGTCTCATATACATGGTTGAGCTACATGCATTATTGTTTGTGTTATGGGCCTGTCTAATCTTTGGCTGAAGGATGAATCTTAGGAATGACTTCAGTACTTAGTTAAATGGGTACCTAGGGGCCATACTCTTGGATTTTCTCGAGTCGCTATCAGACCAGTAAGTCTGATCTTTTTTTGTGAGTTTGAATTTTGTTCTACATTTTTCTCCAGCTCCATCCAGACCGTTTATTGTGATCCTTGTCAGAGCAGTTGGTGGTGGTAGCTGGACACCATGTAGTTGTGCTAAACTCAGTCTGCTGGAGGCTGTGGTACTTGTGGTCTATTAGTACTTTGGGTTAATCTTTCCCTTATATCTTTGAGTTTCTTCATTCTCTATTGCTCCAGATGAAGTGGGGTGAGTGGAGTATCTTAAATGGCTGCTTACAAGCTTTTAAGACCTCAGATGCAATTCACCAAAATAGGATGTAGAATACTTTCTTTATAAACTGTGTTATGCCAACTGAGCTAGATGTTTCCTGAGACCATGGTCCCCAGCTCTCAGCCCAGTAATTCGGTCCCTTAGGAAGTTTGGATGTGTCTATGAAGCTTCTATGACTTTGCCTTGGTCAAGTTGTATTGACTTCCCTGGTATTGTGTACTGTCTTTCCCTTCACCAAATTTAGTACTTATCTATTGTCTAGTTAGTGTTTTTTCCTCCCCATTTCTCCCCTCCCTTGTAACAATCAAAGATTGTTTCCTTCTGTGTGTGAACCTTTTCATGATTTTCTTTTTTAATTGTACTTTGGGTGAAGGTTTACAGAACAAATAGTTTCTCATTAAACAGTCAGTACACATATTGTTTTATGCATTGGTTAACAACCCCACAACATGTCAACCCTCTCCCTTCTTGACCTTTTTTTTTTTTTTTTTGGTGAAAATATACATAGCCAAAGATAAACCATTTCAAAAATTTCTACATGCACAGTACAGTGACATTGATTACATTCTTCTAGTTGTGCTGATATTCTCACGTTAGATGAAGGTTTACAGAACAAATAGTTTCTCATTAAACAGTACACGTTTCCCTATGACAATGGTTAACAACACCGCTACATATCAACAATGTCCTTATTCAACCTTGAGTTCCCTATCACCAGCTTTCCTGTCCCCTTCTTCCTTCTAGTCCTTGTCCCTGAACTGCTGTGCCTCATTAGTTCCATTTTGTTTTATGGGGCTTTCAATTCCCCAGCTGAATAGTAAACCTCGGAAGTGACTTAGCCACTGAGCTAAAAGAGTGTCTGGGGGCCATACTCTTGGGGTTTCTCCAGTCTCTTTCAGGCCGGTAAATCTGGTCTTTTTTTGTGAGTTAGAACTTTGTTCTATATCCTTCTCCAGCTCTTTCCAGAACCCTATGTTGTGATCCCGGTCAGAGAAGTCAGTGGTGGTAGCCAGGCACCATCTACTGGTCTCATTCTGGTGGAGGCCTTAGTAGCTGTGCTCCATTAGTCCTTTGGACTAATCTTTTCGTTGTATCCTGTTCTCTTCATTCTCCCTTGCCCCCAAAAGTGGTGAGACCAGTGGAATATCTTACATGGCTGCTCACAGGCTTTTAAAACCCCAGACACTACTCACCAAGGTAGAGTATAGAACATTGTCTTTATAAACTGTGTTATGCCAGTTGAGCTAGATGTTCCCAGAGACCATGGTCCCCACAGCCCTCCGCCCAGCAATTCAGTCCCTCAGGGAGTTTGGATGTGTCTAGGGAGCCTCCAGGACCTTTCCTTGTGCAAGTTGTGCTGCTTTCCCCAGTATCATGTACTGTCTCATACTTCAACAAAGATACCACTTATCTATTGCCCATTTAATATTCCCCCCCATCCCTCCCATCCCTCGTAACGAACAAAGATTCTTACTTTTCATGTGTAAACTTTTTCATGGGTTTTTAAAATAGAGGTCTCTCACAATATTTGTCCTTTTGTGATTGACTTATTTCACTCAGCATAATGTCCTCCAGTTTCATCCATGCTATGAGATGCTTTGCAGTTTCATCATTGTTCTTTCTCATTGCATAGTACTCCATTGTGTCTATGTACCATAGTTTGCTTATCCATTCATCTGTTGATGGGCATCTAGGTTGTTTCCATATTTTAGCTAATGTGAACAATGCTGCCATGAACATGGGTGTGCATATATCTATTCGAGTGACGAATCTTATTTCTCTAGGATATATTCCTAGGAGTGGAATTGCTGAATCGTATGCTATTCCTATTTCTAGCTTTCTAAGGAAGCTCCATATCATTTTCCAAAATGGTTGTATCATTTTGCATTCCCACCAGCAGTGCATAAGAATTCTGATTTGCCCGCAGCCCCTCCATCATTTGTTATTTCCAGTGTTTTTGATTCATGCCAGTAATGCCGGGGTGAGATGGTGTCTCATTGTGGTTTCACTTTGCATTTCTCTAATGGCTAGTGATCGCGAGCATTTCCTCATGTGTCTGTTGGCCACTTGAATATCTTCCTTGGCGAAGTGTCTGTTCATTTCCTTTGCCCATTTTCTAATAGGCTTATTTGTCTTTTTGTTGTAGAGGTGTTGGATTTTCTTGTAGATTATGGAGATTATACCTTTGTCTGACTTCTACTGTCCAGGTTCTCTTTTTACTCTTTTGGTGAAGTCTTTTGAAGAGCATAGGTGTTTGATTTTTAGAAGATCCCAGTTATCTGGCTTATCTTCTGGGGTTTGTGTGTTGATGGTTAAGGTTTGTATCCTGTTAATGCCGTGTATTAGGGCCTGTATCATTGGTCCTACATTTTCTTTTATGAACTTCATGGTTTTTTGCTTTATATTTAGGTCTTTGATCCATTTTGAATTAGTTTTTGTATATGGCATGAGGTATGGGTCCTGTTTCATTTTTTTTAGATGGATATCCAGTTTTACCAGCACCATTTTTTAAAAAGACTGTCTTTTCCCCATATGATGCACTTTGGGCCTTTGCTGAAGACCAGGTGGCTGTAGATGGATGGATTTACATCTTGGTTCTCAATTCTGTTCCATTGGTCAATGTATCACTTTTTGTACCAGTACCAGGCTGTTTTGACTACCGTAGCTGTATAGTAGGTTCGAGGTCAGGTAGTGTAAGTCCTCCAACTTTATTCTTCTTCTTCAGTAGGGCTTTACTTATTCAGGGCTTCTTCCCTTTCTGTATAAAGTTAATGACCAGTTTTTCCATCTCTTCGAAGAATGTTGTTGGTATTTGGATCGGGATTGTATCGTATGTACAAATTGCTTTGGGTAGAATTGTCATTTTCACAATGTTGAGTCTATCCATGAGCATGGTATGTTTTTCCATTTATGTAGATCCCTTTGGGTTTCTTGCATAGTGTTTTGTACTTTTCTTTGTATCGGTATTGTACATCCCTGGTTAGATTTATTCATAAGTATTTAATTTTTTTAGGGGCTACTATAAATGCTACTGTTTTCCTGATTTCCTTTTCGTAGTTCTCTTTATTGGTATATAGGAATCCAACAGATTTTTGTATGTTTAGCTAGTATCTGGCTACTCTGCTGAATCTTTCTATTAGTTCCAGTAGATTTCGTATGGAGTCTTTAGGGTTTTCTGTGTATAGTATCATATCATCCGCAAACAGGGACAGTTTAACTTCTTCATTACCAATTTGGATGCCCTTTATTTCTTTTTCTTGCCTTATTGCTCTAGCTAGAGCTTCCAGCACAATGTTAAATAGGAGTGGTGATAAAAGGCATCCTTGTCTTGTTCCTGTTCTCAAAGGGAATGTTTTCAGCCTCTCTACATTAAGAATGATGTTGGCCATTGGTTTTGCATAGATGCCCTTTATTATGTTGAGAAATTTCCCTTCTATACCTATTTATTGAGTGTTTTTATCAGGAATGGGTGTTGGACTTTGTCAAAAGCCTTTTCTGTGTCAGTTGAGATGATCATGTGATTCTTTTCTTTTGTTTTATTTATGCGGTGGATTACGTTGATTGATTTTCTAAAGTTGAACCATCCTTGCATACCTGGTATGAATCCTACTTGGTTGTGGTGTATTATTTTTTTGATATGTTGCTGAATTATATTGGCTAGAATTTGGTTGAGAATTTTTGCATCTATATTCATGAGAGATATTGCTCTGTAATTTTCTTTTTTTGTGGCATCTTTGCCTGGTTTTGGTATCGGAGTTATGCTGGCTTCATAGAATGAATTGGGAGGTGTTTCTTCCTTTTCTATTCTCTGAAATAGATTGAGTAGTACTGGTACAAGCTCTTCTCTGAATGTTTTGTAGAATTCTCCAGTGAAGCCATCTGGGCCAGGGCTTGTTTTCATTGGGAGTTTTTTTTAATTACCTTTTCAATCTCTTCTCTTGCTATGGGTCTGTTCAGATTTTCAATATCACTTTGTTGTTGTCTGGGTAGGTAGTGTGTTTCTAGAAATGTATCCATTTCCTCTAGGTTTTCAAATTTGTTGGAGTATAGTTTTTCGTAATATTCTGTTATAATCCTTTTTATTTCAGTTGGGTCTACTGTAATGTCCCCCATTTCATTTCTTATTTGGATTGTTTGTGCCCTCTCCTGTTTTTCTTTTCTCAGTCTGGCCAGTGGTTTGTCGATTTTGTGGATTCTTTCAAAGAACCAACTTTTGGTTTTGTTGATTCTTTCTATTGTTTTTCTGTTCTCTATTTCATTTATTTTTGCTCTGATCTTTACTATTTCCTTTCTTCCAGTGGTTGTAGGCTTTTTTTGCTGTTCTCTATTTGTTTGCATTCCATAGTTAATGTTTTGATTTTGTCCCTTTTTTCTTTTTTTATGTGTACATCTATTGCTATAAATTGTCCTCTGAGGACTACCTTTGGTGTGTCCCAAAGGTTTTGGTATGATGCTATTTGATTCTCATTTGATTCTAGGAATTTTTTAATTCCATCTCTGATTTCTTCTATTAGCCAGTGGTTTGTAAGCAGGGTATCATTCAGTTTCCATGTGACTGCTTTTTTTCCTTGCTCTTTCTGTTGTTAATTTCTACCTTGATGGCATTGTGGTCAGAGAAGATACTTTGTATTATCTCAGCATTTTGGATCTTGTTGAGAATTTCTCTGTGGCCTAACATGTGGTCTATTCTGGAGAACGTTCCATGTGCATTTGAAAAGAATGTGTAATTTGCAGTGGTTGGTTGGAATGTTCTATATATGTCTATGAGGTCCAGTTGGCTGATTGTGCCCTTTAGGTCTTCTTTATCTTTGCTGAGTTTCCTTATAGATGTTCTTTCCTTTACTGAGAGTGGTGTGTTGAAGTCTCCTGCTATTATTGTGAAACAGTCATTTTCTCTTTTCAGTGTTGTTAGAGTTTGTTTTATGTAATTTGGAGCCCTGTCATTGGGTGCATAGATGTTTAGTATGGTTACGACTTCATATTGTTTGTCCCCTTAATCATTATATAGTGTTCTTCTTTGTCTTTTATGGTGGATTTTGTTTTAAAGTCTATGTTATCTGAGATTAGTATTGTCACTCCTGCTCTTTTTTGCTAGTGGTTAGCTTGATGTATTTTTTTCCTACCTTTGATTTTTAATAAACTCATGTCTTTGTTTCTAAGATGTGTCTCTTGTAGACAGCATATTGATGGATCCCATTTTTTTATCCATTCTGTCACTCTCTGTCTCTTTACAGGTGCATTGAGTCCATTTACATTCAGTGTAATTATTGATAGATGTGAGTTTATTGCTGTCATTTTGTAGTGCCTTTTTTTTTTTTTTTTTTTTTTTTGTGGTGCTGACGTTTTCTTTGTTCTTCTTACTCTCCTGTGCTGAATTCCTTTTGTTTGTGGAGTTTTTTTCATTTCTTTTGTATTTGTAGGTTATGTTTTTACTGAGACTTTATGCTTTTCCTCTTTATTTTTATGAGTATGTTTGTTAACTTTCTTTGTGTTTACCATGAAATTTACCTTTATCTCTCTAAGTTTGAAGCAGTTTATTATTACTTGGTATTGCCTTGCTTTCTTCTCCATTAGAAGGTTTTATACCTACACCACTTATTCCCTCTTCTATTGTTCTGATGTTGTTGTCATTTACTGATTAACCGTTCTGATTCCCTGTTGTATTTATTTTGGTATTGGATAGTCCTTGAGAGTTCATTTCCTAGATTAGTATCTGGCTGGTACAATCCTGCGTCCCAGATTCAGCCTGTGAGCTGAAGTTGTTTGTTCTCAGATCGAAGGAATGCTTTTAATAAGTCTTATAATTTTGGTTTGGTTTTTACATATTTCTTTATTTTTTTTTTTATTTGGAAATTTCCTGATTTCACCATCATATTTGTACGAGAGTTTTGCAGGATATATTATTCTTGGGTGGCATTTTTTTTTCTTTCAAGGTTTTATATATGTCAGCCCATTGCCTTCCTGCCTTCATGGTTTCTGCTGAGTAATCTGAGCTTAGTCTTATTGTTTCTCCTCTGTATGTGACATCTTGTTTTTCATGAACTGCTGTCAGGATTCTCTGTCTTTGGTTTTGGTGAGTGTGATTATGATACGCCTTGGCAATTTTCTTTTGAGTTCTATCCTATATGGTGTTGGTTGATCTTCTTGGATGGCCAGGTTTTCATCTTTCATGATATTGGGGAACTTTTCTGTCAGCAGTTCTTCAATGATGTTCTCTGTCTTTTCTTTTTTCTTCCCCTGTTCTGGAACTCCAATCACTTGCAAATTTTTGCTTTTGATTATATCCCACACGATTCACAGGGTCTCTTCATTTTCCTTTGTTCTTTTTTCTGAGTTTTCCTCAAACAGAATTGTCTCCAAGTGTTTGTGTTCAATTCTGCTGATCCTGTCTTCCACCATTTCAAATCTGTTCCTCAGCCCTTCTATGACACTGTCCATTTCTGAAATATTGTTGTTTATCTTTTGGATTTCTAATTGTTGTTTTTGTATAATTTCTAGTTGTTAATTTATTTTGGCATTCTGTTCCTGAATTATTTTCCGGAATTCTTCCAATTTTTTGTCTGTATTTTCCATGAATTTTTCTATTTTTTCCTCTTTTTTGTCTGCTTTTTGCTTCAGCTCTTGGAATATTCTGAGTATTAGAGATTTGAATTCCCTATCAGGTAGTTCTAGTGCCTTTTCTTCCACTGGAAAGTCATCTGGTGTTTTATTTTTGATGCCTACTAGAACCATCCTGTTCTGTTTTTATAAATGTTTTGATATAGTCTGCTGTCTTTGTGGCATTCAGTAGTTATTTTTCTCATTATCGATTGTAGATTTGTTTGTTTCATCCTGCTTTTTGTTTTATTTGGTTACGTCTGAGGAGGTAGGCTGTGTGTTCTTTTTTGTTTCCTCATCTGTGGGATCGACACTTTTCCCCTCCTTCTCCAAATGGCAGGGTCAGTCGTTCAGATATAGTACAGCAGGGCAGGTCTAGCTGAAGAGGAGTTGCTAGGATGGGTTGTTTGTGGCACTTACTACAGCCACCAGGGTGGGTTGGTAGTCAGTGCAGGGAAGGTTCTGGTAGGTGCTTGGTGGTGTGATGTTAAGTACATGGTGTAGGTAGGCAGGATGGAGGGGGAGATTGTGATGTGTGGAGCCAAGATAGGTTTGGGTGAGTGGAGAGAGGAACAGGAGCTAAAAACATACATACAAACAAAAAAGAGTGCCAGGGAAGCTTGCTGTTGGAGTGGAGAGATGAGAGACTATGAAATGGAGAAAAACAAAAAGAGGAAGAAGAAAAAAAAGAAAAGAAAAGAGTGAATAAATAAAAATTAGAAAGAAAAAAGAACAGCAAAGCTCCCAGGGATCCCACCTGTGTGGCTACAAGGTCTGGGGAAGTTGTTCCCAGGTGTTGAAGTCCAGCCTGGCTAGAAGGCATAGAGGTATTCAGCACCAGGTATTCAGGGGTCACGAAGAGAAGGAAGGTATAGAGAGATGAGAAACTGAGTAATGAAGAAAGACAAAAAGGGAAAAAGAGTGAAAAGAAAACAAAACAAGTTAAAAAAAAAGGAACAGGAAAAGCCCCCCAAAAAAACAGGAAAAAAAAAACATGAAAAAAGAAATGCTCTCAGGGATCCCTCTGCACTTCTGTGCAAGCTGAGGGGGTAGCTCCCAAGCTGCATAGCACTGCCCAGCCAGAATGAGCTCCCAACTCAAGAAAAGAAAAAGAAAACACACAAACAAAGCAAAACAAACAAACAAACAAAAAGCTCTGGGATCCCACCAGTGTGGCAGCACAGACCGGGAAGCAGTTCCACCCTTGAATGGAGCTCCGCAGCCCCTTAGGAAGAAGCAAAGATGGAGCACGGAGCCAGGTATTTGAGCGAAAGTAGGGGGAGGTGGTTAGAGGTAAGGAAGAAATCAAAAGAAGTGTAAAAAAGCAACACCAACAGCCAACAAATGGCATTCAGCGAGTTGCCCAGTGTGGGTGGTTGGAATTCAAGCAGCCGGTTCTTCCCAGCCAAGAGACTGTGGCTGAGGGAAGCAGAGGAGGCCAAGTGGGGGTGAAGAAGGGTGGGGGGTGGGAAAGTGTATAACACAAATTACCAGTTGTTTTGTCTCCCGCTGGAAGCTCCGTGAAGCTGCTTTCTCATACCCCCTATTTGCTGGGGTCTGATAGGCGTCCAAGATGGCGGATCTGCGCTGCATTAGCTGATATGGGACCTCTGCGTGAATCTCTCCTCGCTTTCTGTTCTCTGTTTTTCACTCCATTTGGTGCTTGGCTGAGTTCTTTATCTCTTCATTTGATGTTTTAGGGTTTCAGGATTGCTGTTTTCTCTGTTTGGGTTAGTTTTTTGAATCTTTGCTGTGGAGGGACAGCATGGTGCTTCTGCCTAGAGCGTCATGTTTCCAGAAGTCTCCTTCATGACTTTCTATAATAGTGGTCTCATACAGTATTTGTCCTCTAGTGATTGACTTATTTACCTCAGCATAACGCCCTCCATCATCCATGTTGTGAGATATTTCGCAGATTCATCATTGTTTCTTATCCTTGCATAGTTTGTAATGAGTCTTCTTCCAATCCTTCTTCATATAGTCCAGTTTCTCAGATTATTTTCTCAGCACACAGATTGAGTGAGTATGGTGAAAGGATACAATCCTGATGCACACGTTTCTTGATTTTAAACCACACAGTTTCCCCTTGTGTTGTTCCAATGACTACCTCTTAGTCTATGTATAGGTTCCTCAAGACCACAAATCAGAGTTCTGTAATTCCCATTCTTTGCAATGTTATCCATAATTTGTTATGACTCACACAGTTAAATGCGTTTACATAGTAAATAAAACACAGGTGAACATCTTTCTGATATTCTCTGCTTTCAACCAAGCTCCATCTAATGTCAGCAATGATAGCCCCCCTTTCAAGTCCCCTTCTAAATCTGGCTTGATTTTCTGGCAGTTCTTTATCAATGTATTTCTGCAACTGCTTTGGAATTATCTTCAGCAAAATTTTACTTGCATTGATATTAATGATATTGTTCAATAACTTCCACGTTCTCTTGGATCACCATTCTTTGGATTGGGCAGAAATACATCTCTTCCAGTTAGTTGGCCAGGTAGCTGCCTTCCAAATTTCTTGACATAGATGAGTGAGCATTTCCAGCACTGCATCAGTTTATTGAAACATCTCAGCTGATATTCTATCAATACCTGGAGCCTTGTTTCCCGCCAACGCCTTCAGTGCAGCTTGGACTTCTTCCTTCTAAAATACCATTGGTTCTTGATTATATACTACTGCTTGAAATAGTTAAACATCGACCAATTATTTTTGGTACAGTGACTGTGCATTCCCTCCATCATCTTTTATGTTTCTTGCCTCATTCAATTTTTTGTCCATAGAACCCTTCAATATTGCAACTATAGGTCTGAATTTTTTCTTAAGTTCTTTCTTGTGAAATGTTGACCGTGTTCTTCCCTTTTGTTTCCTTACTCCAGGATTTTGCACATTTCATTATAATACTTCACTTTGTCTTCTTGAGGTGCCCTTTGAAATATTCTGTTCAGCTCTTTTCATTCAATATTTTTTCCGTTTGCTTTAGTTCCTCTATATTCAAGAGTAATTTTCAGAGTCCCTTCCGAGATTCATTTTAGTCTTCTTTTCTTTTCTCTTTTTGATGACCTTTGGCTTTCTTCATGTATGATGTCCATGATGTCATCCCACAACTGGTCCGGTATTCAGTCATTAGAGTTCAATATGCCAAATCTATTCCTGAGTCTCTAAATTCAAGTGGGATATACTCAAGGTCATACTTTAGCTCTCTTGGATTTGCTTTAATTTTCTTCAGCTTCAACTTGAATTTGCGTATGAGCAATTGATGGTCTGTTCCACCGTCGGCCCTTGGCCTTGTTCTGACTGATGACACTGAGTTTCTCCATAGTCTCTTTTCAGACGTGAAAAGTCGATTTGATTTCTGTGTACTCTATCCAGCAAGGTTCATGTATGTAGTTTTCGTTTATGTTGTTGAAAAGGGGTATTTGCAATGAATAGGTCCTTCTCCTTGCAAAATTTTATCATGTGATCTCTGGCATCATTTCTATTACCAAGGCCATATTTTCCAACTACAGATCTTTTTTCTTTGTTTCCAACTTTTGCATTGCAATCACCAGTAATTTTCAATGCATCTTGATTGCATGTTTGATGGACTTCAGAATGCAGAAGTTGGCAAAAATCTTCAATTTCTTCATCTTTGGCATTAACGTTTGTTGTATAAATTTGAATAATAGTTGTATTAACTAGTCTTCCTTGTAGGTATATGGATATTTTCCTATCACTGACAGTATTGTACTTCAGAGTAAGTCTAGAAATGTTCTTATTGATGATGAACATGACTTCATTCCTCTTCAAGTTGTCATTCCTAGCATAGTAGACCGTATGACTGTCTGATTCAAAATGGCCAATACCAGTCCATTTCAGCTCACTAAAGCCTAGGATTTCAATCTTCCAGCTTTCCACTTCATTTTTGACGACTTCCAATTTTCTTAGAGTCATAATCTGTGCATTCTACATTCTGATTATTAACGGAGGTTTTCAGTTTTTGGGTTTTTTTCCCTCATTTTAAGTCATGCCATATTAGCAAATGAAGGTCCTGAAAGCTTTCTTCCAGCCACATCTTTAAGGGTGACTGTACTTTAAGGAGGCAGCTCTTCCGTAGTCATATTTTGAGTGACTTTCAACCTGAGGTGCTCATCTTCTGGCACTATATCAGACAATGTTTGGCTGTTATCCATAAGATTTTCACTTGCCAGTTTTTTCAGAAGTAGATCGCCAGGTCCTTTCTCCCAGTCTGTCTTAGTCTGGAAGCTCTGCTAAAACTTGTCCACCATGGGTTACCCTGCTGTTATTTGAAATACAGTTGGTGTAGCTTCCAGCATCACAGCAACGCAAGAGTCACTACAATAAGAAAAACTGACAGACAAGTGGTGACATTTCCTCCATAGACAGTTTTAAAAAGGACTTTTTGATATTTCAGAACTTCAATATTCCTGCTTAGGAATTTTAAAGTTCTAGTTATGACAAAAGTGGGGTCATATTTTTGAGAATATTTATAACTTTTTATTTAAATGGTTGCTTAGAGATAGTTCATTACTAAGAGTTAAAAGAATATGGAACTCTTTCTATAAATAAAAAAAAATCATAGATATTAGAACTGAAATCTTTCTTAGAGTCTGTCTCAATAAATGCAGTCAACTCAATGATGAATAAACCAAGATCCAAACTGAAGAAATGATTTTCTCAAAGTTGAATGAAGATAACTGATCCTAAAAAAATAAAATTGTCCTAAATGATGTCTCTTTTAAGTGGCCTTTCATGTTACCAATCTTTTGTGATTCTGCAGTACCATTCCGTGTCATCATTCAGCATTTTATAGCACCATTCCTTTTCATCATTCAGCATTTTTAGATAAATTCTCTAAGTAAAAGAAATATGATTCTGATGCTGCATTGACCTGGGATTCACCTTTTTTACTGCTTGTAATTATTAAGCTAAATATAAAATTCAAAAAAAAATAGATTGGTAATAATTTTATGCAATAGATATTTAGATGAGTATTTTGATTTTTTTTATTCTTTTTTTATTGAGCCTCAAGCATTTTGAAATACTAGAGAGCAATGTTCCCTCAGACATACCAATACATATCTCACGTAGAAGTTACGAGTTTAATGAGCTGACAGCTGTGAACCTATTTCACACCTTCTCTGGAATACCAGTTTAAAGAGAATAATAGATTGGCAAATCCACAGGGAGGTTGCCATGACAATGCCTTCACAGGAAACCAATACAATCAAATATTCACAGATACCTAGGATAACTATTAGCCAACCTCTATTAGGCACTGTGAAGAAGCTTAAGGCCAAAGGATTCATAAACATAAGTAGATGGAATATTTTCTCACAACTTGCTTCTAGACATATGTTCTTCATTACATTTCATTTAGCCAGCTATCAAATAATGCCTAAATTTTATCAGATATATAAAAATAGGTTTTTTTTGTAATTCTTTAATGCCCTTTACTCTCTCTCAATGAATGTTTTTCAAGAAGAAAAAATAGTACACATCTGGATAAATAATTTTGAATAATCTAATTATGTAGTTGATGTTAAAGAAATCAAACACAGAATATCTATTTTTAGGTGATAATAGGAAATTAAGAAAATGAAACGATTAACATAACAGATTATGCTTATTTTTATTTTTTTGGATTATAGATGGGAAAACCTCTTAGACATTCAAATAGATTTTGATAGTCTTGAGACAAGCTGGATAGTGGAAAGAAACCGCCAATTATTACTGTATCAGAGAAAAAATGTATAACAGTGTTAACAATCCCTCCATTTCAAAAAGGTATATTTAAGATTCACACATTTTTTTCCATTATACTGCTGATTTTTGATTGATAAACAATATCTTTGTTTAGTATCTTATCTAATTAATACATTTGATTTGTCTTATTTAACTAGTAAAATTTAAAATGCTGTCAAATTACATGTTACTAATGTCAGGTCCTTTGCTACTAATTTTGGAAATTAAGTGAAATGCTAAAGATATGATTGTAATAAATTCATGCTAGGTAATGCACTTCTGCTTTATACAAGATATTCATTTTGTAACAATGGGCAAGCCTCAGTTTGCAATAGTGAAGAATTCTACAGGGAAAATATTAAACGATGCAGGAAGCATCAAAAGAAGATGGAAGGACTGCACATAGTCACTATACCAAAAAGAATTGGTTGACATTCAACCATTTCAAGTGGTAGCATATGATCAGGAACCAACGGTACTGAAGAAAGAAGTCCAAGCTGTACTGAAGGCATTCGCAAAAAACAAAGCTCCAGGGATTGATGGAATATCAATTGAGATGTTTCAGCAAACTCATGCAGCACTGAAAGTGCTTGCTCGTCTATGACAAGAAATTTGGAAGATCGCTACCTGGCCAACCGACTGTAAGAGATCCGTATTTATGCCTATTTCCAAGAAAGGTGATCCCACTGAATGCAGAAATTATCGAAAAATATCGTTAATATGAAACACAAGCAAAATGTTGTTGAAAATCATCCAAAAGAGGCTGCAGCAGTATATCAACAGGAAACTGCCAAAAATTCAAGCTAGATTCAGAAAAGGACCTCGAACCAGGGATATCATTGCTGATGTCAGATGGATCCTGACTGAAAGCAGAGAATACCAGAAAGATGTTTATCTGTGTTTTATTGACTATTCAAATGCATACACTGTGTGGATCATAAAAAAATTATGGATAACATTGAGAAGAATGGGAATTCCCAAACACTTAATTGTACTCATGATGAACCTGTACGTAGATTAAGAGGCAGTCGTGAACAGAATAAGGGGATACTGCATGGTTTAAAGTCAGGAAAATCGTGCGTTGGGGTTGAATCCTTTCACCATACCTATTCAATCTGTATGCTAAGCAAATAAGCTGAGAAGCTGGACTCTATGAAGAAGAACAGGGTATCAAGATTGGAGGAAGACTTATTTATAAGAAATCAAAAGATGCATTGTGTTGGATAAATCTGCAAAAAACATCTTTAAAGTGTTCAAAAGCAAAGATGTCACCTTGAAGACTAAGGTACACCTGACCCAAGTCATGGTGTTTTTAATCCCCTGAAATGTATGTGAAAGCTCGACTATAAATAAGGAAGACCAAAAAAGAATTGACACCTTTGAATTATGGTGTCGATGAAGAATATTGAATATTCCATAGACTGCCAAAAGAATGAACAAATTTATCTTGGAAGAAGTACAACCAGAATGCGCCTTTGAAGCAAGGATTACACTACATCTCACATACTTTGGACATGTCGTCAGGAGGGGTCAGTCCCTGGAGAAGGCTATCATGGTTGGTTAAGTAGAAGGTCAGCCAAAAAGAGGAAGACCCTCAAGGAGATGGACTGGCACAGTGGCCGAAACTATGGACTCAAGCATAACAACGATTATGAGGATGGCGCAGGACCGGGTAGTGTTTCGTTTTGTTGTACATATGGTCCCTATGAGTCAGAATCAATTTGAAGGCACCTAGCAACCACAACAACAGGTAATGCATTTCTGCTTCATACAAAATGTCCATTTTGTAACAACAGACATATATGATCACAGGAGCTCTGTCATAAGACATAAAATTTATCCATGTTAAAATTTTAAATCATTGAAGACAGACACTTTATTTCACACTTCTTTTGTTCTCCAAAAGTACGGGCAGAAATAAATATATAATATGTAAGGAATATTTTAATTGTGATTGAGGTAAATATTAGTAGTTTTAAATATATTTTTATGTATGGATATCATGTAAAATTTTTCAAAATGCCCCCTATATGTATGTCAGAACTTTAATATCTCAAAATGAGTTATATATGAAGGTCTGGCTGCAATTTTTTCTTTATTGTTTTCTGGCAAATGTATTGTGTTTTGGGCATATTATAAACAAGAGACTTCAAACCATTTCCATTTAAAGAAAGGGAAATCTCAGCATGTTTGTGTAAGGTTATAAAAACTTTAACATAGAACCATTTATTTCTTTAATTAAAAACTTTTTTTTTGTCTTTATAGTCTGGATGATTTTTACTCACCATTAAACTTTGTGGTCTATTTATTATACAGGTGATACAAACGAAGTATTTTACTGTGTATCTTCATAGAAATTACAACTACACTAAATTTGATACAAGCTATATGGAGAGGAAAATTTCCTACTGCAGAAGAAAATATATCAAGAATACTTCAAATATGAGCTAAAATAATCTTACAGCAAATTAGCAGAATTCTAATAGTTTCATTTTGAATTTATAATATACTTTATGGCACCCTAGTGGCAGTGTGGTTAAAAGCTTCGGCTGTCAACCGAAAGGTCAGAAGTTCAAATCCACTAGCCTCTCCTTGGAAAACTTCTTGGTAGATCTACTCTGTAAACCTTAAAACAGCTGTTTTTAGTATATATAAGTAGGTAAAATACTTGTTTCTCATTTTACTGATAAGGGTGATGGAGATGTTAAGGTATGTGTCCAGGGTAAAGGATTAGAGGGAATGAGAAATTTATATCAAGGTTTATGAGACTCTGAATGCTAATGTGAGCAAGCCTGTTATGAGCAGCCATGCAGGATGCTTCTGTAGTCTGTGGAGCGCACACATGGAGGGTTCCTAAAATGGTGCCCTGGGGATCCTCCTGTGAGGAGATGGGAAAATATTGGGATTATCTTAGCCCCAAGCTAGCAAAACTTTTGTCAACATATTTATGGATGCAGTGAGACTGATCTTTTATATTTTAAATTGAGCAGAAGGTTTTTAAGAAATCCTGAAGTATTCTTGACATCTTGAAATCAGGAACAGTATTCTGTTCAACCCAGTGTTACCAATACCTAATATAGGGTTGAAAACTAGCAGCTGTTAAATGTATGTTTTACCAGTAGATTAATATGACTTTTCTATTTTCTTTCCTAGGAGTCCCTGAGTGGTGCAAAAGTTTAAGCACTTGTCTATTAACCGAAAGGCTTGTTGTTTGAATCAATCTAGAGATGCCTTAGACAGAAGCCTGACAATCTACTTCCATAAGATCACATCCATTGAAAACCCTGCAGATCGCAATTCTACTCTGAAACACATTCCCAAACCCCATTACTGGTCAGTCAATTCCAACTCATAGTAACCCTACAAGACAGAGTAGAACTGCTTCATGGTGTTTCCAAGGAGCAGCTGGTGGATTGAAACTGTTGACCTTTTGGTTAGCAGCTGAGCTCTTAACCACTGCACCACCAGGGCCCCCTGAAAAACATTAGGGATTAGTAATGCACTAGGCATGAAGTTGTCCTGGAAGATGTACAGCCAGAATGTTCCCTAGAAACAAGGATGGTGAGACTACATCTCATATACTTTGGCCTTGTTATCAGGAGGAACCAGTCCTTGGAGAAGAACATCATGCTTGGTAAAGTAGAGGGTCAGCTAAAAAAAGGAAGACTCTCAATGAGATGGATTGACACAGTAGCTGCAACAATGGGCTCAAACATAACAACAATTGTGAGGATGGTGCAGGACCAGCAGGTGTTTCATTCTGTTGTACATAGGGTCGCTGGACAGCACCTAACAACAACAACAGCAGGCATGAAGTGATTTGAGCTTCATAAAACGAATATACTCCCTTTCCAAGAATGCTTATGGCTGAGTCTGAAAATTAAAATAGCTGACCCAATAACTATTTCTCCTCTAAAAAAAAAAAAAAATGCAATTGGGATAGTGACGAAAATAATAAAAAGGAGTTACCATCTAACTTAAAAAAATTGCTTTAGAAGACAAAAAACAAAACAACCTCTATTAGTTGTACTAGTTATATTCCCCAAAGTATTAATTTCTTTCTTAAAAGGAATAAAATAAATTTCAGTTTGGTCCTGTCTCACCATATATTATTTGTATCATGTATTCAATCTTCTTTTTTTGTTTGTTTTGATTGTTTGTTTGTTTGTTTTGGAGGAATCAATATTTTAAGCTATCTTAGATATAATCATGAATTGATTATTATTGATGAAAATATAACCCTCAAGTGATGAGGCATACATTGATATATATTATGTTGGGGTAAAGTGTCCAGAAGCCCCTTTGAAAGACAAACAAAATTTGAGTACAAGTTTTAGTGGTGTATGTATATGAGAAGCATTTTCACTGGAAAGAAAGAATAAAATAAAAGACTATTTCCCAACTATGGTATCTATGAGTAGTGTTTCAAGTAATCGGGAACTCTTTACTCTCTTGATGCCTGTTGTTATTTCTTTGTTTTAGGAGGAAATGTGGGAAACACTGGACCTGAGAGATTGAAGGCACTCTATTATTGTTAAATGAATGAGTGTAAGAATTATTGAACTAACCATAGATTTAGTTCTGGCATCACACCTGTATACCACTTGCACGAGTTTTCCTTTCTCAACTTCACTATCACGTCTACATTGGAGATAATAAAATCAACGCATAGGTTTGTGGAAACTGAATGATGATATATATGAAAAAAGACAATGATGATGTATAAAAAAGGATTAAAAGGACAATATTCACTCATTAAACTAAATTTTTTTCAGTAACTGCTACACACGAATTCACTGTTCTAAGGATTCAGCATATACCAGTGAAATGCAGTCTTTTGTAATGATGACTATGATAATCACAATGATGATGATCATTGTCACCATAATTATAAAAATAGCTAACAATTTCATAATGCTTAAAATATGTGCCAAATGATGTTATAAGCATTATATATGTATAATTTATTTAATTATTCCACAAAAATTATGAAATAGGTGTTTTAATTTATTCTTATCCTGTAAATGTGGAATTAAAATATAGTGACATTAAAGAATTTTCCCAAGGTCATACAGCTGGTAGATGGTAGAACTGAGATCAAAGCCAAGCTGTCTGACTCCAGGATCTGTTTTTAAGTTAACACCATAATGCCACCTAATTTTTCTAAGTGACTATTAGTTGATTCTCTCAGTCTGCTAGATAAGGTACATTAACACCAGATAAAATGCTACAGTGAGTGGTAATAGAATGCTTTCCTTGTACCCAGAAAAAGGATAGAATAGTTTAGAACAGAAAAGTAATGCTTATCTTAAACATTTAATGTAAGTCTTTAGGATTAATAAACGTAAAACGCAACTGAGCTAAGAAATTTGT
Source organism: Dugong dugon (assembly GCA_030035585.1). NCBI lineage: Eukaryota > Metazoa > Chordata > Mammalia > Sirenia > Dugongidae > Dugong > Dugong dugon. The sequence continues at coordinate 31,941,392 of CM057460.1, read as the reverse complement.
ATAGTAGAAAACTGTTCAGCTACAAGGATCCCTACATATTTAGTCAAACAACCTGAATTTGTAGATGAGAAAGCTAACAATCACAGACTCTAAATAATTTTCTACAGACACAAGTACTTAGCTGTAGGGCGTGGCTAGGATGCTGTGCAGCAAATAAAGGCTCAGTGTTTACACTTTTTCCTGCACGCATTGTGATTTTTACTTGACTATTATCCATAAATGGTTTATTTAAATTAATAAACAGAAATATACACACAAAATGGGATATAAATTATTGTCTCTTAGGGATTATTGCAAATCCAAAGTTTTTACTCCACAAATTAACGACTCGACTGCTCACCTCTCAGATAAATTAAGTAATGTCCTTGTTTGCATTAATTCAACAAATATTATTGGATGCCAACTTTACACAGTATCTATGACAAATACTGGTTGTAGAGTAGTAAATAAGATGGAAAAAGAATAATTAAAATAAACAGTATTATGTTTTAACAGTATAATTATTTCTCAAAATAAATCATAGGGTTCATATAGATTATGATATCATTAGTTTTTCTAGATTTATAGATTTTTATTTATTAAATATGAAAAACTATAATATGATTCATCATTTACGTGTTGGGTACATATACCATACAAAAATATTGTGCTATGTACCTAAATATATGCTTAAAGTAGACAGTTATTCAATTTGAAGTGACACACAAAATGAATGCATTTTTAAGAAAAATTTAAATGGTAACACTGAGTATAAAATACACATGTTAATGGCTAATCATATGTACATTTTTCCTCAGTATGGAAATTATATTTTAATGCATATGGTATGTTAAAGAAAAATGAGCAAAAACATGTTTCTTTTCAAGATAATTTATAATGTCAAGTCATGCATGACAGTAACCAGTAACGAGGTTAATAATAGAAAGTATAGATTTATTCATTCTCTGGAAGATAAATCATGACAAGTCATTAGAGTTACATAATTCTGATGCAGTGAAACCTTGTGATGGCTGAGAGAATGGATGATACTATTTAGAAGAGTTCCTCTCTAGTTGACGTGTTAAAATTAAGTCAGAGATATTAGCAGTGCTCCAAAAATGTTTTACATTATTAGAAATTTGCCAACTTTGAATGGAGTATAAATTATATTAGAATTCAATACTACCATTGATGATTCCAGTATTACACTTGAAGAGAACATTCCAAGATGAGCTAGTACCTCTAAAAATTTATGATTCATTGATTGAGCACTTACATGAAACACATCACTAGCACCAATAATTAATTTAAAATGTAACATAAAGAACATGAATTTTATTTATAAGCTAGCAGTCACCAACTGTTTATTCGTATGTTAATTATTCATGGGTAAATTATTCGTTAATTGTGATTGTTGTTGTTGTTGTTGTTAGGTGCCATCAGATAAGTTCCAACTCACAGTGACCCTACATACAAATAGAAAAAAACACTGCCCAGTTCTGCACCATACTCACAGTCGTTGTTATGCTTAAGCCCATTGTTGCAACCACTGTGTCAGTCCATCTCATTGACGGTCTTCCTCTTTTTCGCTGACCCTCTACCAAGCATGACGTCCTTCCCCAGGGACTGATCCCTCTTGATAACATGTCCAAAGAATGTGAGACAAAATCTCACCATTCTCGCTTCTAAGGAGCATTCTGGCTGTACTTCTTTCAAGACAGATTTGTTCCACCTTTTGGCAGTCCATGGCATATTCAATATTCTTAGCTAACACCATAATTCAAAGGAGACAATTCTTCTTTGGCTTTCCCTATTCATAGTCCAGCTTTCACATGCTCATGAGGGGATTGAAAACACCATGGCCTGGGTCATGTGCACCTTAGCCTTCACGGTGACATCTTTGCTTTTCGACACATTAAGGAGGTCTTTTGCAGTAGATTTGCCAAGCGCAATGCACCCTTTGATTTCTTGACTGCTGCTTCCATAGGTGTTGATTGTGGATCCAAGCAAAATGAAATCCTTGACTTCAATCTTTTCTCCATTTATAATGAGGTTGCTTATTGGTCCATTTGTGAGGATTTTTGTTTTCTTTATGTTGAGGTATAATTAACAGGAAAGGCTGTAGTCTTTGATCTTCATCAGTAAGTACTGTAAGTCTTTTTCACTTTCAGCAAGCAAGGCTGAGTCATCTGCATAACACAGGTTGTCAATGAGTCTTCCTCCAATCCTGATGCCCTGTTCTTCTTCATATAGTCCAGATTCTCTGATTATTTGCTCAGCATTCTGATTGAATAAGTATGGTGAGAGAATACAACCCTGATGCACACCTTTCCGGACTTTAAATCATGCACTACCCCCTTGTTCTATTCGAACGACTGCCTCTTGATCAATGTGTAGGTTCCTCATGAGCACAACTAAGTGTTCTGGAATTCCCATTCCTTGCAATGCTATCCATAGTTAGTTATGATCTACACAGTCAAATGCCATTGTATAGTCAATAAAACACAGGTAAACATCTTTCTGGTATTCTCTGCTTTCAGCTTTTATCCATCTGACATCAGCAATGATATCCCTGGTTCCACGTCCTCTTCTGAATCTGGCTTGAATTTCTGGCAGTTCACTGTCAATGTTCACCTATAGCAGCTTTTGAATGATCATCAGTAAAATTTTAATTGAATGTGATACTAATGATAATGTTTGATGATTTCTGAATTTGGTTGGATCACCTTTCTTGGGAATAGGCATAAATATGGACCTCTTCCAGTCAGTTTTGCAGGTAGCTGTCTTCCAAATTTCTTGGCATACACAAATGAGCACTTCCAGTGCTGCCTGTGTTTGTTCAAACATCTCAGTTGGTGTTTCCTCAATTCTTGGAGCCTTGCTTTTTGCCAGTGCCTTCAGCGCAGCTTGGACCTCTTCAGTTCCATTGGTTCCTAATCATATGCTGCCTCCTGATATGGCTGAATTTCGACAAATTCTTTTTGATATAGCAGCTCTGTGTGTTCTTTCCATCTTCTTCTGATGCTTCCTGTGTTGTTTAATATTTTCCCCATAGAATCCTTCACCATTGCAACTCGAGGCTTGAATTTTTTCTTCAGTTCTTTCAGCTTGAGAAATGCTGAGTATGTTCTTCCCTTTAGTTTTCTAACTCCAGGTCTTTGCACATGTCATTATTATACTTTACTTTGTCTTCTCAAGCCACCCTTTGAAGTCTTTTGTTTAGCTCTTTTACTTCATCATTTGTTCCTTTTGCTTTAGCTAGTCTATGTTCAAGAGCAAACTTCAGTGTCTCTTCTGACATCCATTTAGGTCTTTTCTTTCTTTCCTGTCTTTTTTATGACCTCTTGCTTTCTTCATGTATGATGTCGTTTCACAACTCCTCTGGTCTTTGGTCATTAGAGTTCAGCACGTCAACTCTATTCTTTAGATGATCTCTAAATTCAGGTGGGATATACTCAAGTTTATACTTTGGCTCTCGTGGACTTGCTCTAATTTTCTTCATCTTCACCTTGAACTTACATATGAGCAACTTTTGGTCTGTTCTACACTTGGCACCTGGCATTGTTCTGACTGATGATATTGAGTATTTCCATTGTCTCTTTCCACAGATGTAGTTGATTTAATTCTTATGTGTTCCATCTGGCGAGGTCCACATGTATAGTTGCCGTTTATGTTGTTGAAAAAAGGTTTTTGCAATGAAAGTGGCTGGTGTTTCAAAATTCTATCATGGGATCTCTGGCATCATTTGTATCATCAAGGCCATATTTTCCAACTACCGATCCTTCTTTGTTTACAACTTTCACATTCCAATCACCAATAATTACCAGTGCATTCTGATTGCGTGCTTCATCAATTTCAAACTGCAGAAGCTGGTAAAAATCTTCAATTTCTTCATCTCTCACCTTACTGATTGGTGCATGAATTTGAATAATAGTCGTATTAACAGTTTTCCTTGTAGGCATATGGATATTATGCTATCGCTGACAGCATTGTACTTCAGGATAGATCTTGAAATGTTCTTTTTGATGATGAATGCGAGTCACTCCTCTTCAAGTTGTCATTCTTGGCATAGTCGACCACATGATTGTCTGTTTCAAAAGGCCATTGCCAGTCCATTTCAGTTCACTAATGCCTAGGATACTGATGTTTATGCTTTCCATTTCATTTTTGACAATTTCCAATTTTTCTAGAGTCATACTTTGTACATTTCACGTTCCGATTATTAATGGATGTTTGCAGCTATTTTGAGTAGTGCCACATCAGCAAATGAAGGTCTTGAAAGCTTGACTCTGTCCATGTCATTAAAGTCATCTCTATTTTGAGGAGGCAGTGCTTCCCACATAGCCTTTTAAGAGAATTCCAACCTGAGGAGCTCATCTTTGGCACTATATCAGACAATGTTACACTGCTATTCATAAGGTTTTCACTTATAATTTTATTTTTATAATTGTTAAAAATAATGAAAATTCAATGAAATTTGAACATAAGATTTATTCTGAGCAGTTATTCTATATACATATAGGGAGACCTTTTTTTTTTTTAATATTTTATTGTACTTCAGGTGAAGGCTTACAGAACAAACAGTTTCTCATGTAACAGTAGTACACATGCTGTTTTATGACTTTGGTTAACAACCCCACAACATTTTAACCCTCTAAATTCTCAGCTTTTTTTTTTTTTTTTGTGAAAATACACATAGCCAAAGATACCCCATTTCAAAACTTTTTACTTACACATTTAAGTGACATTGACTACGTTCTTCTAATTGTGCTGTTATTCTCACTTAAGATGAAGGCTTACAGGACAAAATAGCCTCCCATTTAACAGTTACTACAAATGTTGCCCTATAACAATGGTTAACAATCTCACAACATATCAACAGTATCCTTACTCAACCTTGTGTTCCCTATCATCAGCTTCCTACTCCCCTTCTGCCTTCTGGCCCTTGTCACTGGACTCCTGTACCTCGTTAGTCTCATTTGGTTTTACTGGGCTGTCCACTTAGGGAGACCATTTTGATTACCAAAAAAGGAAATGGGTCGAAGAAGCTAGATAAAATGAAGCTTATAAAGAGAAGATGAAGGAGAAATATAGGAGATCAAGCACTGACTAATCTTAACATGATTGATTGAACCCTGCCCTCCTCCTTTTACTGACATCAATGGATATCAGTTCTCAAGATGGTCTCTCCTCTCTACCCAGCCATATCTTTGGAAATTCAAATTTAGTGAATCTGGCTTCCAATAGGAAAGAAAGAATTTTCAGTTTTGGGTGAAAGAAAAGCTGCTGGCAGATTGATTTTGGTCAGGGATTTCTATGAAGTGGATGTATGGTTTTGTGTATAAGAAAACCCTAAAATCAAAGCAAGATATCTGTTATCAATTTCTCTCTTTGGCATAATTATTGTATTGGCAAAAAAATTGTAAAAACATCAGGTGCACAGTTCAAAAGTTACAATGGGATGCCTTCCAACCACAGAGTAGTTCCTGTAGAAGTTCCCAGTGTTATCAATTTATTGGATGGTCTTTCAGAGATACATTACACACATAAAGCATATAAACATAAAAAAAGTTGTCGAGTTGATTCTTACTCACAGTGAACCTATAGGACAGAGTAGAACTGCCCCATTGGGTTTCCTTTTGGTTAGCAGCTGAGCTCTTACCCACTGGGCCTCCAGGGCTCCCCTTATAAAGTATATACATACATTTATATACTCATTTCCCTCTGCCTTTTTTTACACAAAATATCAACATAATAAACACACTGTTCTGAAACTTCTTTCTATTTTTTTTATTTAATAAATCTCAGAACCCATTTCATACACTGTCATTAATCTTCTGCGAAATCAGACTCTATATTAGAAACAGTTATCAAAATTAAAAAGTGTGTGATTTTTAATTATTACATTCAAAAATGAGAGCTAGTAATATGTCTAATTATTGCCAAGATTTTGAAGGAGATCAGCTTAACTGTTATTTTGAGATAGGCATGAAACTATAAAGTATTAGGAAAATACTTAAGATTTCTCTTATAATTCTATTGCAGGTATTGCTAAAGTATTATACTTTGTGGTCAGTGTTCATATATCAAGAAAATATTCAATTTGATGGCTTAGTATGAATAAAGTTTTTTGTTGTTATATTCGTTTTTTGTTTGTTTTGTTTTATAATGCGTTTTCACAGAAAAGCTAAATGCTTCCCAAGGGTGTGGACTCCATGTTATGAACTTCGCTTAAAGGAGTGCTGTGTCTCAATTCTGTCTTAATTATCTAGCGCTAGCTATAACAGAAATACCACAAGTGGATGACTTCAACAAAGAGAAGTTTATTTCTTCACAGTCAAGTAGGCTAAAAGTCCAAATTCAGGGCGTCAGCTCAGGATGAAGGCTTTCTCTGTCTGTCGGCCTTCTTGTCAATGTTCCGCTGGACTAGGAGCTTCCCTGCACAGGGACCCTGGGTCCAAAGGATGCACTCTGCTCCTGGCACTGCTTTCTTGATGGTATGAGGTTCCCCTGTCTCTCTGCTTGCTTCTCTCTTTTATATCTCAAAAGATTGCCTCAAGATATGATCCAATCTTGTAGATTGAGTCCTGCCTCACTAACACAACTGCTGCCCATCCTCCCTCATTAACATCATAGAGGCTGGATTTACAACACATGGGAAAATCATACACTACTAGGAATCATGGCCCAGCCAAACTGATACATACGTTTTTGGGGAGACATAATTCAATCCATAGCATTATTTTTAAAAAAGTCAGTTTAGAAACTACACTAAATGGCATTAAAATTTCGACAAAACTATTATAGATTACTAATTTTTACATTTTTAAAATTCTTATCTACCAAACTGTTAAATATATGTTTAGTAAAAATGGCACGTGACAGCTGCATCTGATCTCCTGTAACTTCACAAGGGGGAAAGAGAATCAAGATCAACAGCTGAAGGCTGATTCCTATGAGGCAGAGGTCAGAGATTACTTCCTCTCTCCAAACTTTTTACCAATTCTGACACCAGCCGTCCCTCCCACAGCACTTTCTGCATTTCTGCTAGATTTGATAAATCATTGCAGTGGCCACACAGAACTCACAAGCCATACTTACATTTATGGGGTTTATTAGGGAAGTAACAGATCACAATTCAGGATCAGGAAGAACTCAGGATACAGTTCTTCAATCAGGACAGCCTCTTCTCAGCTGTACCAGCAGGCAGGCCTCTCTCTGACCCTCTCAGTCCTGGACCTCTCAGACCCTTGACCCCTTTGTGTCTTTGGCCAGCCTAGCCTCTGCTCTGCTCGGGCAAGTGTTAGAAAACACTTTAGCTCCACTGATAAGTGCCCAGAGGTATCCCACTCCACCAGCAAGCCTCTGCCTAAAGGTGCTCAGATCTCTCCTTCTGTGGGCCAGAAAGTCCATTGTGTCATCTTCTGCCAGTCTCCTAGCTCTGCTGCCCTCTGCTGCCACTGCTTCTTCTTGTCTTGTGTCATCTCCTGTATTAGAGCTCTCTCTGTCCCCTGAGTCTAGGAAGTCTCAGAGCAGGGATCCCAGGTCCAAATGACCCACTCCACTCCTAGCTCTTCTTTCTGGAGATAGGAGGTTCCCTACTTCCACCTCTGGGATGGCTCATTTTTAGTCTAGCAGGATGGCAAAACTGACCAATCCCCTAATTAGGGTTCTATACACCTTATTTGCATGGTCTTACTCCCACAAGCATGTCATGCACCTTATTTACATTATCAGCAAGCTGTCCAATCCCCTTGGTGAGCTACAAGCACCTTATTTGTGTAGTTCCGCCCAATCATTTGGGGGTAGTTACAAGACTATGGTGAGAAAGGCCATACAAAAGCAATCCATCACATCACATAAGTTTTGTACATATATATAAAACCAAAAAACCAAATCCATTGCTGTTGAGTCGATTCCAACTCATAGTGACCCTATAGGACAGAGTAGAACTGCCCCATAGGGTTTCCAAGGAGTGCCTGGTGGATTCAAACTGCTGACATTTTGGTTAGCAGCCATAGCTCTTAACCACTACACCACCAAGATTTCTTATTTAATACTTACTGAATATAATTAAGGATACATACATTTAAATATTGCAAGTAATAATCTGTATACTCAATTATTCTAACTTCATTTTCTGATATATATTTACTTTCCATTGGACATACAACACAAAAGATTCCTTATAAGTCTTTGAGATGCACCGTCAAACCCTGCTTCCCTTCACCAAATCAGAGGCATCTCAATTCCAGCATCTGCAGTATACTCACAAGCGGTCCCCTATTTCTAGATAGCCAGGAGGCCATTAGAAAAAATACACCAATAACTAACATGAATTGATCCGTTTCTATCACTTCCTTCTGATAAGAGCCTGAACACACATTAGCACAGGAAAACTAGGTTTTATTACTTACAAAAAGGAAGCAGACAGCATACAACATATAAGCAGTCCTTCCAGCTCAAAAGCTGTATGGCCAGAGATAACGACTCTTCCACATACCCCATTCTGTGCTGTGGGTGAGAGACTTAAATGGGACAGTCACGTGACAGGCCATCTCTCTTGGCTTCTGGAAGCTATCCTGGTTGATATAGAGAACTTTTCCAGGTATACCCTTCTCCTGGAGACACAATGGGATCCTGCCTTCTGCTGGTCTACCTTGGCCAAGCATGCTCATTAGGTGGGCTGTCAGCTTCCGCTTATGTTATGCTTGTCGCCCATTTGCACTATAGCTTTAGAGACCACTACGGACCTCAGGTGGCCATTTTTACACTCCAGAGGTGACGTGACTGGGGTCTATGTTACCCTCTACAGGAAGCATAATGTAGATGTCCCAGCTTGACCAACCAAAGAAGGGTATGGTCAGGCACAATGGTGCCTCACCCAGAATTGTATCTCTTTTAACCTGCTGATATTTAGACAAACCATTAGATTTGGGGGGAAGAGAGGAGAGGATGTGGTGGTTTCTTTCAGAAGCCCAAAGATGATGACAAGGGAAAAAACTGAGGAATACATGGCCACTGGGATTGTCCAAAGGACTATCTCCTCACACTGGATGACTTCCAAATATGTCTTATTCAATAAAGTTTATTATTATTCTCTATTATGTACTAGGAAAGAAGCTTCACATACTCACAATTTTAAAATGTAATTATTTTATCCACGGATTTATAAATTATATTCAAAAGCTATTGTCTAAAGTATAATATAACTCTTAAACATATTAATTACCAACTCTTTGACTGATGCAATTTCTTGGTGATTAATCGCAAAGTATGTATCTTTTTAAGATCTTCAAACACATCGACAATCAAGGTGCAAACTACTGCCTATTTCTGTAACAATTCATAACTCTGAAACAAGGAAAAGTTTTGCCAACTGCTTAAAACATATATCTTCTCCAATAAAATTGTTCTGAAAACATTGCAAACTTATTATTTCTCTTAAGAGCACAACACTTAGTAAGGATTATAATAAGCTGCACTGGTAAGTGTAGATAAATAGCTAAGTCAGTCTGTCACCTAAATGGATAGAGTTTTGCTGCAGCTTGATGAACTCGTATACACCAATGTGCACATTTATCATCCTAATATGTTATAGGGTAAACCTAGGATAGAATGAAATTTATCTTTCTTGAAAGGATTTCTCTTTAGGGTAAGTTAGCCTTTTTTCCAATTGGAAACAGATGTTCATTACTCCTTTTCATCCCTGATCTCATTCCCCACTGTCCCTTTCCACTAGCCCAACTTCCAAGGCTAGTACAAACTTTCTAACTACACTAAAAAGTCGATATACATGCTAATAATCTAGAGAATTAAATGTACTTCCCTCCCAGTAACATTCAACCATTGTTCAAGCATGGATAAGATATAACCCATGAGGCTATAATCTTGCTCACCACCTGCTTTTTCTTTGAATGGTATAAAGGATAATCACAGAACAGATTGTCTAAAGTAATATCCCTATATTCAAGCAATAGCCAACTATCTAGACATATGGATTAGATAAGAGTAAATTAATACAAATTCTTAGGTATAAATCCTTTCATTTATTAATTCATTAATTTAGTAAACATTTCTTGAATAAAAACTACATCTATAGCACTTTTCTAGGTTCTTGTTATAGACAGAAGTTAAATATGACATGGTTCATGTGAATGACAGTTTTTGATTTAACAGTTTTACAATTATTTCAAATGTAGTATTCCTATGATGTTTTAAGTAAACAATATAATTTCTGATATGGAACACTTTGTTCATTTATTCATTCATGTATTCATTACAAAAATTATGCTCAGAAAACCTACTTTTTGCAGTTTTAAAAAAATTTTCTTTTCATTTTATTTTAGATGAAGGTTTACAGAACAAATTGTTTCTCATTAAACAGTCAGTATCATATTGTTTTAGGACATTGGTTAACAACCCCACGATATGTCAACACTCTCCCTTCTCGACCTTGAAGGAACTTTTTTTGGTGAAAATATACACAGCCAAAGTTACACCATTTCAAAAGTTTCTGCATGTACAATTTGATGACATCCAATCCCTGGCTGGACGGTGAACTTCGAGAGTGACTTCACCACTGAGTTAAAAGGGTGTCCGGGGAAGATACTCTTAGGGTTTATCCAGTCTGTCAGGCCAGTAAATCTGGTCTTTTTTTTGTGAGTTAGAATTTTGCTCTACATCCTTTTCCAGCTCTGTCCAGGGCCCTCTATTGTGATCCCGGTCAGAGCAGTCAGTTGTGGTAGCCAGGCACCATCTAGCTGTACTAGACTCAGTCTGGGGGAGGCTGTAGTAGCTGTGGTCTGTTAGTCCTTTGGACTAATCTTTTCCTTGTATCCTGTTCTCCTCCTTCTCCCTTGCTTCCAAAGTGGTGAGACCAGTGGAGTATCTTAGATGGCTGCTCACAGGCTTTTAAGACCCCAGACACTATTCACCACGGTAGAATATAGAACATTGCCTTTATAAACTGTGTTTTGCCAATTGAGCTAGATGTTCCCTGAGACCATGGTCCCCACAGCCGTCTGCCCAGCAGTTCAGTCCCTCAGGGAGTTTGGAAGTGTCTATGGAGCTTGAATGACCTTTGCTTGTACTAGTTGTACTGGCTTCCCCAGTATTGTGTACTGTCTTACCCTTCACCAAAGTTACCTCTTATCTATTGTCTATTTAGTACCCCCCACCCCCACCTTTCTCATCCCTCGTAACCAACAAAGATTGTTTCTTTTTGTGTGTAAACTTTTACATGAGTTTTTACAGTAGAGGTCTCATACAATATTTGTCCTTTTGTGATTGACTTATTTCACTCAGCATAATGTCCTCCAGTTTCATCCCTGTTATGAGATGCTTCACAGATTCATCATTGTTCTTTATCATTGCATAATATTCCATTGTGTGTATGTACCGTAGTTTGTTTATCCATTCATCTGTTGATGGGCATCTAGGTTGTTTCCATCTTTTTCTTATTGTGAACAATGCTGCATTGAATATGGGTGTGCATATGTCTATTCGTGTGATGGCTCTTATTTCTCTAGGATATTTTCCTAGGAGTGGAATTGCATTTTGTAGTGCTTTTTTTTTGTGATGTTGAAGTTTTCTTTGTTCCTCTTACTCTCCCGTGCTGAGTTCCTTTTGTTTGTGGATTTTTTTTTTTTTCATTTCTTTTCTTTTTGTAGGTTTTGTTTTTACTGAGACTTTATGGCTTTTTTCTTTATTTTGATGAGTAGGTTTGTTAACTTTCTTTGTGGTTACCTTGAAATTTACCCTTGTCTTTCCAGATCTGAACCAGTCTATTATTACTTGGTATTGCCTTGCCTTCCTCTCTGTTAGAAATTTCTATACCTACACCATTTATTCCCTCTTTTGTTGTTCCAATGATGTTGTCATTTACAGTTTAACCTCTCTGGTTCCCTTTTGTAATTCTTTTGGTTTTGCATAGTCCTTAAGAGTTCATTTCCTAGGTTGGATCTGGCTAGTACAATCCTGTGTCCTATATTCAGCCTGTGGTCTGATGTTGTTTGTTCCCAGATCGAAAGACTCCCTTTAATAAGTCTTATAAGTTTGGTTTGGTTTTTACATAGTCCCTTAATTTCTGTTTATCTGGAAATGACCTAATTTTGCCATCATATTTGAATGAGAGTTTTGCAGGATATATTATTCTTGGCTGGCAATTGTTTTCTTACAAGGTTTTATATATGTCATCCCATTGCCTTCTTGCCTGCATGGTTTCTGCCAAATAATCAAAGCTTAGTCTTATTGTTTCTCCTCTGTATGTGACTTTTTGTTTTCCTCGAGCTGATCTCAGGATTCTTTGTCTTTGGTTTTAGTGAGTGTGATTATGATATGCCTTGGAGATTTTCTTTTCAGGTCTATCCTATATGGGGTTTGTTAAGCTTCTTGGATGGTCAGCTTTTCATCTTTCATGATATTGGGGAAGTTTTCTGTCAGCAATTCTTCAATGATCCTCTCTGTTTTCTGTTTTCTCCCCCTGTTCTGGAACTCCGATCACTTGTAGATTTTTGCTTTTGATAGTATCCCACATAATTCTCAGGATCTCTTCATTTTTCTTTGTTCTTTTTTCTGATTTTTCCTCAGAGTTGTATCCAAGGTTTGTCTTCAATTTCACTGATTTTATCCTGCATCATTTCAAATCTGCTCCTCAAACCTTCTATAACACTGTCCATTTCTGAAATCTTGTTGTCTATCTTTTAGATTTCTAATTGTTGTTTTTGTACCATTTCTAGTTGTGAATTTATTTTAACATTTTGGTCCTATATTATTTTCTTGAATTCTTTCATTTTTTCTCTGTATTTTCCATGAATTTGTCTATTTTTTCCTCATTTTTGTCTGCTTTTTGCTTCAACTCTTGGCCAATTCTGAATGTTAGAGATTTGAATTCCCTATCAGTTAGGTATAATGCATTTTCTTCTACTGGAAAGTCATCTGGTGTTTTATTTTGGATGCCTACTGGAATCATCTGTCCTGTTTTTGTAAATGTTTTGAAATTGTCTGCTGTCTTTGGGGCATTCACTGGTTATTTTCCTTGTTTATTGATTGTAGATTTGTTTGTTTCATCCTGCATTTTTTTTTTTTTTTTAATTTGGTTATGTCTGAGCAGGCGGGCTGTGTTTTCTTTGTTGTTTGTTCATCTGTGGGCATGATACTTTTCACCTTCTTCTCCAATGGGCAGGGTAAGTCATTCAGGTATGGTACAGCAGGGCAGGTCCAGCTGAACGGGAGTTGCTAGGATGGATTGTTTGTTTCAGGTACCAGGGCTGACAGTGCGGACCAGGAATCAGTGCAGGGCAGGTTCCAGTAGGCTGTGCCTGTGCTGCTTGGGAGTGTGATGTTCAGTGCACAGTTCAGGTAGGCAGGAAGGAGGGGGTAGATTGTGATGTGTGGAGCTAAGATGGGTATGGGAGAGAGGATAAAGAGAAGAGAGGAACAGCAGCCAAAAACAAACAAACAAACAGAAAATAGTGCTAAGGGAGCTTACTTTTGGAGTAGAGAGATGAGATACTGAAAAATGGGAAAAAACAAAAATGAATTCAAAGAAAAATAAAAAGAGTAAAAGAAAAAAATGAATAAATAGAGAAACTGGAAATGAAGAAAGACAAAAAAGGAGTAAGAGAGAGAAGAAAACAAAACAAAGAAACAAAAACAAAAAACAAGAAAAAAGAAATGCCTCCAGGGATGTCCCTGTGCATCTGCACAGAGTAAGGGAGTAGCTTCCAAGCCAAACGGTACTGCCCAGGCTAGAAGGGGCTCTGAAGCTGAGAAAAGAGACAGAAAACAAACAAATCAAAACAGAACAAATCAGAGCAAACAAACAAAAAAGCCCAGGGGGTCCCACCAGTGTGGCGGCATGGGCCGGGAAGCAGTTTCACAGTTGAGTGGTGTTTCACCGCCTTTCAGGAAGAAGCAAAGATGGTGCACAGAGCCAGGTGTTTGAGCGAAAATAGGGGGAGGTGGTGAGAGGTAAGGAAGAAATCAAAAGAAGCAGAAAAAAGCAACACCAGCAGCCAACAAAAGGCACTCAGGGATCTGGCCTGTGCGAGCGGGTGGAATCCAAGTGATGCCAGGGTGAAGCTGGTTCTTCCCAGCCAATAGACTGTGGCTGCAGGAAGCAGAGGAGGCCAGGTGGTAGTGAAGAAGGGTGGGCGGTTGGAAAGCATATATCGCTGGTTACCGGTTGTTCTGTCTCCTGCTGGAAACTCCGTGAAGCTGCTTTGTCATATCCCTTGTTTGCTGATCTCTGATAGTAGTCCAGATGGATGGTGGATCTATGGTGTGGTAGCTGATAGGGGACCTCTACATGTATCTCTTTTCACTTTCTGTTCTCGGTCAGGTTCTTATTCCGTTTGGTGCTTGGCTGAGTTCTTTATCTCTTCATTTGATGCTTAGGGTTTCAGGATTGATGTGCGGCTCTGTTTGACTTAGTTTTTCTGATATTTGATTTGGAGGGATGTTGTGGTGCTTCTGACTATAGTGCCATGTTGCCTGGAAGTCAGAAAAACTATTTGTTAAGAAACACTGTAGACACTAAGGTTATGTGACTGAATTAAAAAAAAAAAAAAAAAAAAGCTTCTCTCCTGGAACTTAAGATACAACAGGTGAAAAGACACTTGATGAACAAATAAAAAATATGTGTACAAAATGTATACACAATGGCTTTGAATTCCATGGGGAGAGAAAATGCAGGTTAGTAGAAATAGGAAATTCTAAGAAAGTTTCCACAAGATCAAAAATACAACCTTGAGTATAGCCTACCTGAATTTTGAGGCTTTCTCATGAGTAGATTTGATGTATTGAACAAAAACAACCAAAGACCAGACAAGTTGTGGAATAACATCAAGGACATCATACATGAAGACAGCAAGAGGTCATTAAAAAGACAAGAAAGAAAGAAAAGACAAAAATGGTTGTCAGAAGAGACTCTGAAACTTGCTTTTGAACATAGAGTAGCTAAAGCAAATGGAAGACTTGAAGAAGTAAAAGAGCTGAACAGAAGGTTTCAAAGGTGGCTCAAGAAGACAAAGCAAAGTACTATAATGACATGTGCAAAGACCTGGAGTTAGAAAACCAAAAGGGAAGAACACATTAAGCATTTCTCAATCTGAAAACAACTGAAGAAAAAGTTAAGTCTTGAGTTGCAATATTAAAGGATTTTACAGGTAAAATACTGAACGACACAGGAAGCATAAAAAGAATATGGAAGGAATACACAGTCATTGTACCAAAAAGGAACAGTTAGAAGAGAGTGACAGGAGCACAGTGAGCTAGTTAGAGAACCGTAAAAGTCAAAATTATACAAGCAGTAGAAGTCTGAATAGTAGGACATTGAAGACTATTTTAAGGGCCCTGGATTTCACTTTAAAGGAAAGGAAGCCTTTGGAAGTTTTTCCTTGAAGTGGGAAAAACAAATACTAAGCTTAAGATATAAATCTGAAGGTATATACATGGTATTTAAAGGCATGAAACAAATAAGATCTTCAAAGGAATGAAAGCAATTAAAGAAAAGTTCTAAGACTGAATTTAGAGGTCAAGAAAGTAAAGAAAAGCCACCAAAAGAGACAAGAAAGAACAGCCAGTAAGATAGAGAAGAACTTGAACTTAAAGGAAGTTGTTCCTGGAAGCAATTTATAGAAAATTTTTCAAGAAGAAGGGAGTGGCCAATTGTTTTGATCATCGCTGATAGCTTAAATAAAATGATTGAGAAATATTCCCATCCACATTAATACCGGGAGCTGCCAGACACTAAAGAAGCAGACAGAGAGAACAACATGAGTATGTTTTTCTTACATATGGACAAATACTAGTTGACCCAAATGAAATAGCAACTGGTGAAATTCCCCAAACTGATTTACACATAAAGCAAGATGTATTTCCTCTTTTTCCACCCTCTTCATTATCCTTCATTAGACAAGGGGATATTGCATGGTTTAAAATCAGGAAAGGAGTGTGTCAGGATTGTACCCTTTCGCCACATTTATTCAATCTGTATGAACAAATAATCAGAGAAACTGGACTGTATGAAGAAAAACATGGCATCAGAATTCGAGGAAGACTCATTAACAACCTCTGATATGAAGATGACACAACTTTGCCTGCTGAAAGCAAAGAGAACTTGAAGCACCTACTGATGAAGATCAAAGACTATAGCCTTCAGTATGGATTACATCTCAACCTAAAGAAAACAAAAATTCTCACAACTGGACCAATAGGCAACATCTTGATAAACAGATAAAATACTGAAGTTTTCAAGAATGTCATTTTGCTTGTATCCACAACAATTTCATTATCTTGATTCCTCTTCTACCAACATTTATCCAGTTCTCTTTCAGCTATCAGCAGGTCTCTGGGATCCATGTGAAGCACCATACAAGGACAGGGATAGAGTAAGGAGAAAAACTTCCACCTATGAAATAACCAGTTAGATGAAATATTTGTAATTCTGGGAAGAAGTTGAATTCCTTTGCTATCTTAGAGAATGGAAAGAACGTCTCAGCTTTATGATTTCCTATGACATTTGATATCGGATACTAAGTCTATATATAAATATGTTCATACACACATTTTATGCAAATATATTCGTGTGTTCATGTTTGTGTAAAATCGATCAGTTTTTTTTAAATTTACAGAAAATAGCTCTTCATTCAGATAAAATGGTATTTTATCTCCCTAAATAATAAAATTTTCACTATGAAATAAAAGCCTCATAAAATTACAGTGGTGCAGCTTTTGATGGAAAATCCCCATGATAACTCCTCTACTTGGTCACGTACACTCCTTTTGACACGTATATTTTTATATGCTCCCTAAAAATAGGCATATAACTTTAAAATAATATTCTCTATATAAACAATTACAGATAGAATAGTAAACAGTGAAAGAGCCCTGATGGCATAATGGTTAAGCTCTCAGCTGTTAGCCAAAAGACTGGTGGTTTGAAGCCACCCAGTGGCTCTGTAGGAGAAAGGTCAGCCATCTGCTCCCATAAAAATTACATTCTAGAAAATCCTCTGGGGCAGTTCTACTCTGAGTTGAATCGATGAGCTGAAATCGACTTAACTGCACCTAACAACAACAACATAACCATACTAAGTAAACTAGTTGCTATAATATAAATATATCTACAACCTATTTGGCATTCAGGAGCCCTAGTGGCACAATGGTTAAGTGCTTGGCTACTAACTGGAAGGTTGGTGGTTCAAACTCATCATCAGCTTCACAGGAGAAAGATGTGGTAGTCCACTTCCCTAAAAGATTACAGACTATAAAATCCTATGCGGCAGTTCCACTCTGCCATATAGTGTCACTATGAGTCAGAATAAACTTGACAACACACAACAACAACATGATGCATTCAATCTCAATGGTTCGTGTTAAAAACAATAAATTTAAAACAAGATGAAAATGAGGAAATACTTAAAATTATAATATGATACAAATATAAAAAATGCTGAATTTAAAATATGTAAATATTTATTACTATTTTCTAGAAAGGTAAATAGGGTGGACTGCTATTCAGATTTAACCAGTTATTAACCTTCACCTGATAATATTTGAAACTTTGTTTAAACAGCAAAGAAAAAGACAAAACAAATATTCTCAAGTTCTTAGGTTTACATAATTTGGTGAATTAAAACCAAGAATGTCACTTTAGAGAATCTGATGAAAGCGCTGGATATTCTCCAGTGAAAATGGCACTATCACACAAAATGTTGCATGTAATTTCAGAGTATTAATAATATTGTTATTATCAAAGAGCTCTTTCCTTCTTTGAATCCTAGTTAAAACTCTTTGACTTACTTTATTTACTTCATATTGTTAATGTAAATATTATTTTTTTTTAGAGAAATACTTGAGGGTGATTCCTACACGAATGATATGTCTTAAC
Source organism: Dugong dugon (assembly GCA_030035585.1). NCBI lineage: Eukaryota > Metazoa > Chordata > Mammalia > Sirenia > Dugongidae > Dugong > Dugong dugon. Next base: position 31,923,517 of record CM057460.1, on the reverse strand, counting down.
TATACTGTACCTTCTCTTCATCTCTGTTAAGTGAAGAATATTTCAGGGTATAAACGATAGTGAAAGGCAATGTTTAGATTATTGTTATCATATTTTCTTGAGAATATATGTATTTTTCGAAATCAATTTATCTACACCATAAAATGTATTTGATTTTGTTATAAATCAATACAATGAACTGATATATGTTCCTTAAATGCTGATACCAATATGCTTCAAGGCACATGCATATTTTGAATACATAATAGAAACAAAGAATTAATGTATGCGTATAAACTAAGAGGAAATATTGATTTAAAAATGTATATAAGTTTATTAAATAGCCTTGAGGAATTGTAAGATCCAATAATATAATATTAACGAATTAAAGTGTAATAGAATTTGATGTGTTCTAAAGTTTGATATAGTGATTATATTTATTTTACAGTGTAGAAATTTGTAACATAATTAGTAAAATAAAGATAATTATATGACTTGAAATGATAGTTCCATATATATATGTGTGTGTGTGGTTTAACTCTTAGATTTCTATGAACATTCATTGACTTTAAAAAGAAGATTTTTAAGTCTACATCATAACTGAAAAAAAATTACAAATTACAGGATGAACCCCTCCATTCAGCTGATTTTTGATGATTTCACAAGGATAAATTTCAGTAATTTGAAATTCATCAGTAGCATTTTCCCTATGATACATCAATAGTGCAGTGAAGTGCTGAGTTCATTTAGAATGAACTAATCATAAAATCGTACCATGATGAAATACGTGACCAAAAAATGGCATCACCATGCTTATTTTAAACCAAGGATAGTCACCTGAAGTTGCTAAAGGTGGTTGGTTACTGAAATGAAACTGGATTTAAAGCTAAATATCTTTATTTACTCCAATGACTTAAATATAATGGTAAGAATACAAATTTATAAATACCTAAACATTTTTAATAGCAAATTAACACCTAAGAGAAAAAAAAAAAAGAAATATGACAATATTAAAAAGAATACAGCAAGGACTTTTTTTTCTTGTAAGATAAATTATAAGATTGAGTCATGTCCCCCCAAAATATCTGTCAACTTGGCTGTTTCATGATTCCCAGTATTGTATAATTGTGTACCATTTTGGAATCTGATGTGATTTCCTTATGTGTTGTAAATTCAATCACTATGATCTAATAAGAATGATTAGAGGCAGTCACACTGATGAGGTATACAAGATTGGATAGTGTCTTAAGCCAATCTCTTTTGAGACATAAAAGAGAGAGGCAAGCAGAGACACATGGGAACTTCATATCATCAAGAAAGCAGTGCCAGGAGCAGAGCACTTCCTTTGGACCTAAGGTTCCTGAGTAGAGAATCTCCCAGACCAAGGGAAGATTGATGACATGGACCTTCCTCCAGAGCTGACAGAGAAAGTGTTCCCTTGGAGCTGACACCCTGAATTTGGACTCGTAGCCTACTGGACTGTGAGAAAATAACCTTCTCTTTATTAAAGCCATCCACTTGTGGTATTTCTCTGAGAGAAGTACTAGATGACTAAGACAGCAAAAGTTATGGTGAAGCTATGCTATAATATTGTTAAGATGGTAGAAAGGAGACAAAAAAATACAAAAAGATAAAAGATTATGTTATTATAATGAAATGTGCAAATATCTAGAGTTAGAAAACCAAAAGGAAAGAACATATTTGCACTTCTCAAGTTGAAAGAAGTGATGAAAAAATTCAAACTTCGAGTTACAATATGAAAGGATTCTATGGAAAAATTGAATGATTCAGGAAGCATCAAAAGACGGAAAGACTACACAGAGTGACATTACCAAAAAGAATCGGTCAATATTCAACCATTTCAGGAGGTAGCATATGATCAAGAACTGATGGTATTGCAGGAAAGAGTTCAAGATGCAGGAAAGGCATTGACAAGACTCCAGGAATTGATGGAATATCACCGAGATGTTTCAGCAAAGGGATGCAATGCAGAAAACACTCACTCATCTATGTCAAGAAATTTGAAAGACAGCTACCTGGTAAACCGACTGGAAGAGATCCGTATTACTCCCCATTCCAAAGAATGGTGATCCACGGGAATGTAGAAATTACTGAACGATATTATTAATATCACATGCAAGTAAAACTATGCTGAAGTTAATTCAAAAATGGTTGCAGCAATACATAGACAGGGAACTGCCAGAAATTCAAGCTGAATTCAGAAGAGGATGTGGAACAACAGATATCATTGTTGATGTCAGATAGATCTTGGCTGAGAACAGAGAATACCAGAAAGATGTTTATCTGTGTTTTATTGACTATGCATAGGAATTCAACTGTGTGGTTCATAAAAAAACTATGGACAATCTTTCAAAGAATGGGAATCCAGAAAACTGAATTGTGCTCCTGAGGTAACAGTACCTAGACCAAGAAGCAGTCATTCGAACAGAACGAGGGAATACTGCATGATTTAAAATCAGGAAAGTTGTGTGACAGGCTTGTGTCCTTTCACCATACTTATTAAATCTATACATTAAACAAATAATCCAAGAAGCTGGATTATATGAAGAAGAGCACAACATCAGGATTGGAGGAAGACTCATTAACGATGTGCTATATGCAGATGACATAACCTTGTTTGATGAAAGTGAAGAGGACTTGAAGCACTTTCTAATGAAGATCAAAGACAACAGCCTTCAGTATGGATTACAGCTTTAATAGTAAAAAGGAAAAATCCTCAGAAAGGGACCAATAAGCAACATCATTATAAATGGAGAACATATTGAAGTTGTCAAGGATTTTATTTTAATTAGGTCCACAATAAACATCCATGGAAGCTGCCATCAAGAAATCTAAGGACATATTGCATTGGGCAAATCTGCTGCAAAAGGCCTCTTTAAAGATGTCACTTTGAGAACTGAGGAGCTCCTGATCCACATCATGATATTTTCAACAGCCTCATATGCACACGAAAGCTGCTGATGAATAAAAATGATCAAGAATTGATGCATTGAAGTATGGTTTTTCTAAGAATATTGAATATACCATGGACTGCCAGAACAATGAACATATCTTTCCTGGAAGAAATATAGCCAGAATGCTTCTTAGAAGGGAGAATGATGAGACTTTGTCTTATGTACTTGGGACATGTTAACAGGAGGGACCAGTCCCTGGAGGTAGAGGGTCACCAAGAGAGAGAAAACCCCTCAACTACACAGATTTACACAGTGACTGCAACAATGGGCTCAAACATAGCAACAATTGTGAGGGTGACACAGGACTGGGCAGTGTTTTGTTCTCTTGTGCATTGGGTCACTGAGTCAGAACTGAATTGAGGGCACCTAACAAAAAAATGTCATTTTTTAGCCTGTATATCTGCTTTTCACAGAGGATGAATTAGAAACCCATGGAGGAATTGATTTAATAAAATGTTAGAAAAATTGGCTACCCACATATAGAAAAAGAAAGGTAGATCTCATCACACTATGCACACTGATTTTCTCAGGGCGATTAATAACATATAGGCTCGAACAAAAACTCTCAACTATTACCTAGAAGACAAGATACTATCTTGATGACATTCAGTAGAAAAGAAATTGTTAAAAAATAACTAAATAAAAGCAGAAAGATAAAATATTAAAATTGAGAAAAATATATTTCAAATTTTTTTTCTGAACCAGAAAAAATAAAATGAATAAAATTAAAATATAAGCCACTAATTGAGAGAGGATATTTTCAAATCATGTAACTAGTTGATTATCCAAATTATTTGCAGAATTTCTGCAAGGTAACAAGATTAAAAATAAAACAGAACAACTAAACTTAAATGTGCAGAGGATGTAGTAAAAAATAAATCAAAGTTGATTATGAATGTTCAATAATTATATAAAAAGAGATTGAGTCTTACAGGTTACCCACATAATACAAAATGAAACAACAATGAGGCATATTTTTACATGTGCCAGATTGATAAACATTAAAATTTCTTATAATACCAAGAATAATATGAACGTAAAACAAAAGTAACATTTATGCACTCCTAGCAGAAGTGTTAAATATTACAACCACTTTGAAGATAAACATTTATTAAAGTTGAATACATATATGCTTTGACTCAGAAATTAAATTTCTAATCACACAAACACACATGTACAATCATATATACGTATGTATGTATGTATATTCATATACATATGTACATATAAATATAAATGGATATATTAAATCTCAAAATATCTACATATTTATATTTATATGTATACGTCTATCTCTATTCATCTATCTAAATCTTCAAAATATATTTTTCCAAGGAAAAAATATGCAAAGTAGTTTGTTGTAAATTTATTTATAATATAAAATTATTAACCAATCCAAATATTCATCAATACATAAATATAAATTTATTATGGAATAATCACTTAATTCGATACTATACAGTAGTTAAAATGACGGTACCATTATAAATAAATATATAAATAAACTTTAGCAGTATACTAATGTAAATTGAATGAAAACAAAACACGATACTCAGGGTGATGATTAGAGTATAACATGTTTCATGAATATCTTACGTTGGGTTATACTACAAGTCTTAAAACATTTAAGAGACTAAAATTATACAGAAATTATCTTACCATGGTGCAATTAAACAATAAATCAATAGTCCAAAGATAATTGTGCAACTGTACACATTTGGAAATTAAGTAACACTTTTAAATGATGGAAACCCTGGTGGTGTAGTGGTTAAGAGCTACAGCTGCTAATCAAAAGGTCGGCAGTTCAAATCCACCAGGAGCTCCTTGGAAACCCTATGGGGCAGTTCTACTCTGTCCTTTAGGGTCGCTATGAGTCGGAATTGACTCGACGACAATGGGTTTTGTTTTTTGGTTTGGGTTTTTTTAATGACATGTAGGTCAATGAAGAAATCATAGTGGAAATTAGACGTTATTTCAATGAGGAAAGATAATAAAAATACATTTCAAAAACAGTTAAAAAAAAACTTTTCCAAGCATTCCTAGAAAACTGTATGTGCATAAATAAGAAAAATTGAGAAGCAATAAACTTGTAATTAAAAAAAAAGCATCCTCCTCAAGAAGGTAGAAAGAAATATAATTATATTCAATAAGGAAAAATAAAATAATAAACACAGTAGTTTCTAAAAATTCAATAAAGATTTAAAAAACACAGTCTTTAAAAAGACTAAGGAGGTTAACATATTTCTGGCAAATGAACAAGGAATAAAAGGAGAAAGAAATGCACATGTTAAAATGTCAACATTGAAGTCATCAAGGGTTTCATTTTACTTCGATCAATAATCAAAACTCATGCGATCAGTAGTTAAGAAATCAAACAATGTATTGCATTGGGGAAATTTGCTGTGAAAGACCTCTTTGAAATCTTAAAAAGCAAAGATGACTCTTTGATGACTAAGGTGTACGTGACCCAAGCCATGGTCTTTTCAATCGCCTCATATACATGTTAAAGCTAGGTGGGCAATGAAAAAGGAAGACCAAAAAAGAACTGATGTATTTGAATTAAGATGTTGGCAAAGAATATTGAATATACCATTGACTGCCAGAGACAAACAAATCTGGCCTGGAAGAAGTATAGCTAGAATGTTCCTTAGAAGTGAGGATGGTGAGAAGGTGTTTCAATTACTTTGGACTTGTTATTAGGCAGGACCAATCCCTGGGGAAGGACATCATGCTTGATAAAGCAGAGAAAGAGATGAAGCTTTCAATGAGATGGATTGACACAGTGGCTGCAACAATGAGCTCAAACATAATTACTATTGTGAGGATGGTACATGACTGAGGAAGTTTTTTTTTTATGTTATACATAGGGTCGTTCCGAATGGGAACCAAGCAGGCAGCACTTAACAACAAAATGCCAGCAATATAAAAAGGAAACAAATACTGATGTACTATATATTCAAAATAATGGATCATAACATTAAAAATGTAATGTGAAATATCTGAAATTTTACGAGAAATTTCTGGGACAGTATCCCTTAGCACAATGCACTCATACTATTGGAATGCTCCCAGAGACTTTAAAGTAATTGCATCATAACTAAAATCTTTTAACAATAAAAACTCCAGGCACACGTGGCATCTTCAAATAATTCTACTGAACACTCAATGAAAGAAAAAAAATAATAACTTGAATCTTATATAAACTCTTCTAGCAGAAAGCAAAAAGACAGGATTCTACCCAACTCATATTTTTATGATTATAACCTTGATACAAAAAGTTGCTACCCACAGTACAAGAATAATGTTATAGGTCAAATTATTTCATTTTAAAAAAGTTGAATAATTTTAATCATACAAAACAGAATTCAACAAAATATAGAATGGCTAATATCAAATGACCACATGGGTTACACAAGAATGAAAGTCTGCTTAAATATTAGAAAAATCCATTACTGCAATAAAGCATATAGACTATTAGAATAAACAGAAAAAAATCTTTCACTATATTGAGAAACAGAATTTGATAAAATTAAAAACCTTTAAAATAATAAAAATTTTAGAACACCAGTACTACTGAATTCTATTTTAAAAAGTTGCAGCAGACATCAGGACTAAGTTCACTAATTTTCACATAACATTGGATCACCTTTATTTGGAATGGGTTTGTGTATGGATGTGCTCCATTGATTCAAAAAACTTCCAATCAAATCTAAAAAATACTTTTTATCAACCTTGGCATAAGGAGACTCAAAAATTTACATCAATATTCAAAAGACGAGGAATATCAATCGTCATTTTTGTATGTTGTTGTTGTTAGGCGCCTTACAGTTTGTTCCGACCCTCTGTACAACAGAACGAAATACTTCCTGGTCCTGCACCATACTCATGATCATTGTTATGCTTGAGCCCATTGTTGCAGCCACTGTGTCAATCCATCTCATCAAGGATTTTGCTCTTTCTTGCTGACCCTCTACTTTACAAAGCATGATGTCCCTCTCCAGGGACTGGTCTCCCTGATAACATGTCCAAAGTATGTGGGATGTGGTCTCGCCATCCTTTCTTCTAAGGAGCATTCAGGTTGTACTTTTTCCAAGACAGATTTGTTCATTCTTTTGGCAGGCCATGGTATATTCAGTATTCTCTGCAAACACAACTCAAAGGTGTCAATTCGTCTTCAGTCTTCCTTACTCATTGTCCAGCTTTCTCATGCACATGAGGTGATTGAAAACACGCTGCCTGGCTTGGCTCAGGCACATCTTAGTCCTCAAAGTGACATCTTTGCTTTTTAACACTTTAAAGAGGTCTTTTGCAGCAGATTTTCCCAATGCAATGCATCTTTTGATTTCTTGACTGCTGCTTCCATGGGTATTGATTATGGATCCAAGTAAAATGAAATCCTTGACAACTTCAATCTTTTCTCCGTTTATCAAGATGTTGCTTATTGGCCCAGCTGAGAGGATTTTTGTTTTCCTTAGTTAAAGTATAATCCATACTGAAGGCTGTAGTCTTTAAGCTTGATCAGTAAATATTTCAAGTCCTCTTCACTTCCAGCAAACAAGGTTGTGTCAGCTGCATAACACAGGTTGTTAATGAGTCTTCCTCCAATCCTGTTGCTGCATTCTTCTTCATACAGTCCAGTTTCTCAGATTATTTGCTCAGCATACAGACTGAATAAGTATGGTGAAACGATCAACCCTGACGCACACCTTTCCTAACTTTAAACCAGGCAATGTTCCTTTTTTCTCTTCGAATGAATGCCTTTTGGTCTATGAAAAGGTTCCTCATGAGCACAATTCGGTGTTTTAGAATTCCTATTCTTCACAATGTTACCCACAATTTGTTATGATCCACACAAGGGAATGCCTTTGCATAGTCAATAAAACACACATAAACATCTTTCTGATATTCTCTGCTTTAACGAAGATCCATCTTGTTACCGCAACAACGCAGATTGGAGTCGCCTGCCACAATAGCCAGTTCTGAGAGGGGTGAGGTGAGCAGCAAGAGTTTTATTATTTATGATATATAGGAGACAGAGGGGAATAGATTCCTCAAAAAAACCCGTCTCCCCAACTGGAGATCGGCCGAAGGCTTTTATAGGGACAAGACTATGGGTCTTAGAAGTTTGTGTTAGTCCCCCCTTGAGAGGGTCATGTCCCAGATGAGTTAATCTTTTCTTGGGGGTTATCTGGCAACATGCTGGTTTTCTTGTCCCAAGATGGGTGCTTTGTTTGGTTTGTCATTCCTAGATCATTAGCACTTGTTTTCCACTCTCCAAGGAGGAACATCGGTTAATGTTAAACTTTTTATAGAGACTGGAATCAGAGGAAAAAACAAGATCATATGACAATGAGGGGGTCAGCAATGGGGAGTAATGGTAGTGAGCCGGACCGATGCAGCCTCTTCCAATCTGACATCAGCATCCTTCTCTGAATCCAGCTTGAACTTCTGGCAGTTCCCTATTGATGTACTGCTGCAACTGCTTTTGAATTGTCTTCAGCATAATTTTACTTTGTGTGATATTAATGATATTGTTCAATAATTTCCGAATTCTGTTATATCACTTTTCTTTGGAATGGGCACAAACACGGATCTCTTCCAGTCGGTTGGCCAAGTAGTTGTCTTCCAAATTTCTTGGCATAGAAGAGTGAATTCTTCCAGCATTGCATCCATTTGTTGAACTATCTCAACTGGTATTCAGTCAATTCCTGGAGCCTTGTTTTTCTCCAGTGCCTTCAGTGCAGCTTGGAATTCTTCCTTCAATACCATAGGTTCTTGATGATATGTTACCCCCTGAAATCCACCATACATGTATGTAATTGTTCAATTCCAGTATACATGTAGTGTAGTATTATAATTGTTAACCTATACCCTTGTGAACAAGTTTGTTAACTAGATTATTGTGCTTATGTTCAGTTTCTTTTGTCATTGCCTTTATAGACTCCTTTCGTTTCCAGAGTTATTTAAGTCAACATCTTGTCCTCCTCCCTCTTTGAGATTATCTCATACATTTGTAAAACATTTAGATATTTATCACATGCTGTATAAAGTTTCGGATACAATGACCTCATTAGTGACTTTTTAAATTTACAAATATTAAGGTTCACTCTTCATGTTGTAAACTTTCAATGAATTTTGACAAATGCATGGTGTAATGTATGCCTAAATACATTATCATACAGAGTAGTTTCACCACCCAAAGAAATTCTCTCCACTTTAGCTATTCAATCCTCTCCCCTGCCCCTGAATCCCTGGGAATCACTGATTTTTTTTTTTTCCAACACCATAGTTTTGCCATTCCAGAAATTCATGTAATTGGAGTCATACAGTATGTTGACTTTTCAAACTGGTTTTTCACTTAGCAGTATGTATTTAAGTTTCTTTTGTGTCTTTTTGTAGCTTGTTAGGTCATTTCTTTGTATTACTGAAAACAAAAATCCCATTGTTTATATGTTGCACAAATGGTTCATCCATTCAGCTACTGAAGAAAATCTTGGTTGCTTCCAGTTATTGGCAATGATGAACAAAGCTTCTATACAACATTAGTTTAAAAAATAGTGTTGACTCTAGTTGTTCATGTCTATTTCTGGGGTTTCTGTTCTATTCCTCTGATTTACGTGTGTATTCTTTCACCAATATTGACTGTTTTACTGAAGATCTATAGTAAGCCTTCAAGTGGGTATTGTGAATTCTGCAACTTTTTTCTTCTTCAGTGTTGTGCTGGTGATTCTGAGTCATTTATTTTTATTGGGTTTGGACCCTGGACTGTGACTTCACAGGTGTTTTCTATCATCCTACCTTTTTAAGTGATGAGTCCCTGGACTACTAGTCAAGAGGTGTGACAATCAGCTTCAAAATGTGACAGCTTTGAAAACCTTATGAAATGGAATTCTACTCTGTAACATATAGTGTCACTATGAGTCAGAACTGACTCCATGACAGCTAGTTTGGTTTTGGTTTTTACCCTTTTGAGTCACAAAGGCTAAAGTGAGCTGGAATCAGAGAAATCTCCTACCTCTAGGAGGGCTAAGACTTTGGTAGTCTTTTTTCCCCTGGACAGTAGGCTTTTGTGGTTGATAGTGTTCTGGGCTTATTTCACAAGGATTATTCTTCCCCTCTCCCTGCCAAATCCATGAGAGATTCTTTCTTGGATCTTCTTCAAGAGAATCTGGTAGATTTCCTAGAAGTGAAACCCATGAAATATTGGGGACCCCGAAGACTGTGGCAACCAGAATTTTTACACTCTCTCTCTCTACTACACACTTTGCCTCTATAAATGCAGAAAAATTATATTTAGTGTTTCAATCTCTTCTAGGTTCTCTAGCTGCTTCTACCCAAGGTAAGCAGATCTTAGCTGTGACTCTCTGGACTTCCCTGTCTCTTCAGATTTTGGGGTGATGGTTTGCCCTATAAACTCAGTTTTCTGATGAATCTAAGAAAATTTGTTAACTTTCTGTTTGTTCAGCTTTTTTGTTCCATTTTGTTTTAAGGTTTAGACTGATAGCTTCAAAGCTATTTATTTGTTGGAAAAGTGACAAATCAGAAGTCTGATTTTTCAATAAATAATGCTAAAATAATTTGCTATTTCATAATTTGCTAATGTAAATTGGTACAAACTTTTCAGGAAACAATTTGATTTTTGTCTAATTAATTTAAAGAGGCACGTAATTAACTAAGTACCTATAAATTCTACTTTGTATATACTAAACTAGAGAAATTCTTTTATAAATACATATACAAGAGTATTGATGTTAACATTTTTGTAAAGTCTCAAATAAAAATAGCTCAAATTCTATTAATATTAGAATGGGTAAATAAATATTAAAATATTCAGATAGTGGAAAATTATGCACCATAAATATAAATAAGCTGCAGCTTTAAACATCAATATGAATAAATATCACAAAAATGTTGAACTTAAGAAGTGATCACAATAGAATGTATGCTGTTTTATTACATTTATAATAAACGTACCAACTTTATCATAAGTTTTATTATTGTTCCAGTATCCTATTGCTACTGTAACACATTACCACAGATTTAATTAAACAATACAAGTTTACTAACATACAGTTCTGGAGGTCAGAAGTTGGATGGGTCTATCCAGGCTAAAACCAAGATACATCATCAGAGCTGAAGTTCTTCCTAGAGACTCTAAGGGAAAATCCCCTTCCTTGCTTTTTCCGTCTTCTTGAGGATGCCCACGTTCCTTGGTATATGCTTCATTATTCCATTTTCAAGCCAACATCATGAACTGACTCCTTCTCACACTACCATTTCTTAGCTATTTCTTCCTGCCTTCTTTTCCACTTTTAAGGCCTTGTGATTATATTTGTCTCACCTGAATAATCCAGGATAAACCTTCTGTTGTAAGGTTAGCTGATTTGTTCCATTTACAACTTTAATTCCTTTATGAACTGTAACATAACAAGTTCCTATATTTCCTAGATTAGGACATGGGCATCTTTGAAGGACCACTTTTCTGCCTACCACCGTTGTTATTCAAACAATAACTTTGAAATGTATATATTGCTGGTAAAACAGTAAAGAAAAGTAAGGAAATAATTCTCACTAAAGTTTGGAGAGTAGCCACTTCTCTAATGGAGGCAAGAGGATGTGCATACAGAGGGGCAAAATGGGGCAGGCTTTTCATACTGGTAATGTCTGATTTCTTAACCAGAAGATACGAGTGGTCTATAATCAATTTTTATCCTGTATCGTGAGTACAGTGTTTAAATTGTATGTTGTACGACTTAAGTATATCTGGACTTTTCTTCCTTATAATTTTAATGGTCCTGTTAGTGTTTTATAAAACCTTTCTCAGGTGACCCAGAAGTTAGAAAGCATGTGCACAAAAAATAAAGTTATATATTATTTATGAATACAAAGATATCTAGTTCAATTAAGAAAACAAAAATCTTGGAGGAAAAAGGGCGTTTGCTGCTGTTTCTCCCTTATTCTCCTCCTTTCTTCTTCACACTCTTCTTCCTTTTTTCCTTCTGTAGTTTGATTGCTTGTTTTCCTATTGTTGTTCTTAGTCTTTCAGGGAGATTTGATTTACTTGATACACTTCCTTCGAGTCAAAGGAGAAAAGTAAAAAAGACATCATAATTTAGAATGATATGATCATTGCTTATACCAAAATAGTATACAAAAAAGTGGTTTCTAGAAGTCACTGTAACTATACATATTTTTCCTTTGTTATCTCCTCTGTATCCTTATCTTCAGTAATTTCAAAGACAACAATCTATTCTATAATAGAAAAAAGTAACTGTAAATTACAGTTGAAAAAGTAATGGGCTTCTACTTTCACTCTGAAATGTGAATTATTAGGTACGAGTGTGGAATGACAGAAGAAGGAAGAACATTTGATGGTGATAGACTCCTGACTTTGATCTTGAATTTGAATCTGAAATACTGATTCCTTTTTTTCCCCTGATTACTATTCAGAAATGGCTGCTTTTACTCTAATCTATTAGAGTTGGGGGTAATAGACGAGGATAAGCTAAGTTTACAGATTGTATGACATTTTCAAACTCAGACAAAAATATTTTTACTTTCTCTATTACAGAATTATAAAGATGGAGTTCTTAATAGTTAAATGTACTTGTGTGGGCATGTAACAATTCTTACTGTAGTATTTTCATGAAAGACTAGAATGGGAGGCTTTCTAGTATAAACTGTCTTGTATCTGGAGTCATACTGCCTGAATTCGAAGACTGACTAACAAAATTAGCAATCATGTGGTCTTTTACAAGTAAATTAGACTCTCTGTTCTCAAGTCAACCTTCCATAAATTTGGAGTAATAATAATGATCTCAGGTTTTTTGTAGGTCTCAAATTATATACATAGAAAACCACTTAAGAATGTCTAAAATATATTAAGCATTCAATATATATTAGTTTTTGCTTTTTGGCAAAATAAATAATCTCTGAAGTTTCAACATGTATAATGCATACCTATAGTTATAGACTTTAATACCAAATGAATGTATATTTGTATGTATTCATTTGCTCAGTAGCATCTCTAATAGTAATTGGAGTCTGAAAAAAATAAAATACATGTAACATTATACATTTTTGACCAGAAAAAATTCATTTCTTTCTTTAATGTTATTGCTGGTTACTTTACAGTTATTTATAGAATTATATGGATGGCTAATGGTAATAATCACATAATCATGATCACAGAAATCAAAAAAAATTTAGTTTTTCAATGGAGCTTAGAAAGTTTCCTTTGATTTTAAAATAACTTCACTCTTCTGATTCTACCATAAACCAATATTTTTACTGTCTGTTTCACATTGGCATGGGCATGACCAGAATATATCTGGATATATGGATTCGTACCTCAAGAGTGATATGGGCAAGTCATTTTTTTCAAGTTTTTTTTCCATAGTTCTCTGTTTTTCTCTTTCTATAGTCTTTCTATTGAAAACCTCTTTAACCACCTTTTCTCTAACTCTCCCAGATATGAGAATGTTTCAGTTTTGCATCTGGCACTTTGACTTCTCTCTTTAAATAATTTTGCATTTTCGATAGTTTCTGGTCATTTTTGCATGTGAAATATTGTCTTTCAAAACATTATCTGGAAAAAGAAAACTAACACGCTTTTAGATACAAAGGGTAGGTAGTATTTGATGCTTTACAGAAAAGAAAGCTGAATCTCATAGGATTTATGTTATAGATGCCAAACCACAGATTTAATAACTAGAAAGTCAGAGAATAAAACTCAGATTGCTGAATCCAAATCCACTGTCATTTCTATATGGTACTGATATACGTAAGTGTATTCTAATGCATATTAATGCTATAATAATTCAGTTTTATTATATGACTATACTTATATCACCCAGCATAATATGTGGTCTGGTCACAGTTAATTTATTTCATTTGATCCTTCCAGCATTGTAAATATAGAAAATGTTCCTTACACGAAGTTATCTGAATGAACTGCTGCATATTATGCTTTGATGATGGCATTATTGCTTTGTGTCTCTTTGGGGTATTGCAAATTCAAAAATATAAAGCTTATTAACATGTAAAATCTCCCTGAGGAGATGTGCTATGTGGAAACCAATGTTTACAAACATTTATAGCCCTATCCATCTAAAAGTTCTTTGTTTGTTGGCAGTAAATCAGTGTGATTTGCATAGAAATACACTATCTACCTTTAGTAGCCATACAGCTGTCTGTATATATAAATACATACATATGTATAATGAAATAACAAAATTCTGCAATATCTTTTTTCTAAGGTAAAGAAATCAACCAAAAATTTTAAAAAGAGATACATGTATATTTATTTTCATGTTCAGTGCCTTGATAATTTATGTGTTTGATTTTCAATAGTGCTCAGTAGCTAAGATTTTTGGAAAACTCTATTTTAGAGCTATTACCTGGAATTCTGAGACAGACTTAAAAATAATCATTGTACTCCTGAACGACAGTGCTTCATGTTTATAATTGCAATGTCTCAGTTATAACACGAGAAGGCAAATCTGGGATTGATATCGTTATGGATTGAATTGTGTCTCCCAAAAATGTGTGTCAGTTTGACTAGGCCATGATTCCCAGTATTGTGTGAATGTCCACCATTTTGTCATCTGATGTGATTTTCCTGTGTGTTGTAAATCCTAACCTCTATGATGTTAATGAGACAGGATTAAAGGCAGTTATGTTAATGAGGCAGGACTCAATCCACAAGATTATGTTGTGTCTGAAATCAATCTCCTCAATCTCTTTTGAGATGTGAAAGAGAGAAGCAGAGAGCTAAGGGGGCGACATACCACCAAGAAACAAGAGCCAGGAGAACAGGGCATACTTTGGACCGTGGGTTCCTGTACTGAGAAGCTCCTCAACTGGGGAAGATTGATGACAAGGACCTTCCCACAGAGCTAACAGAGGGAAAGCCTTCCCCTGCAGCTGGTACCCTGAATTTGGACTTCTAGCCTCCTAGACTGTGAGAGAATTAATATCTCTTTGTTAAGACCATTCAATTGTGGTATTTCTGTTATAATAGCACTAGATAACTAAGACATATATTAATGAATGTATTTATCAATTTATTAAATACCAGTGAATATATACAATGTGATATCATGTTTTATTAAGTTATTCATTATTCATTTACTTAATAAGTATCTGTTAAGATCCTAAAATGTACAAGCTTCTTGCAGGAGATACAAATGTGAAAAAAAAAAAATACTTTTTTCCTGTAATTTACTTTGAAGAAGGGCACAAAAATAAAAACCAAGTTAAAAAATAAGTAAAGAGACAGTGTGGGCACCTTTGACTAAGAGAAGGCTGTACCCATACAAGGGCTCCAAGAGATAAAGGGCTTGGCAGTCATCATTCCTGTACTCACAACATATAAATAAATACATACATAAAAAGCTGAACAAACTGAAAACTAGCAAATTTTCTTAGTCATCCAAAAACTGAGTTTGCAGGGAAATCTGCCTCCCAAAAATCTGGAAAGAAAGGCAAACCCAGAAAATCACAGCAGAAATTTGCTGACCCTGAGCAGGCACCGCTGGAACACTTAAATGGTAATTTTGACAAATTTCTGAAGCCTAAGAATGTACTAACTTGAGAGTTAAAAACTCCTGGTGCCCAATCTAATGGGGCCCCCACACCTTTGTGTAAATTACTGTGAGGAACCTCGCCAGGTTCTGACAGTGAATATCAGAGAAAAACTCCTTTATATTTGAGGCAGGGAAGAAGAAAAGTTATGATTTTGAAATAAATCCAGAGCATTCCTCATGACAAAGGTTAACCCTCCAAGGGAAACTACTTTGCCAAAACCTTATCTGAGCAGAAGAAGGGTATTTAGTCAGCTCAAGCCTTGCAGAGTTTTATTGCCTAATACAAGGGGGAGGAAAAAAAAAACCCTGCTAAGAAAGGCTTCTGAAAGTCACAGACTTGGGACTCAGGCCCACCAGAAATGAGATTTGATTACAAAGTTGTAGATCTTTCCCCCTTCCAACATCACACTACCACATCAACAGGGATCCGGTATACTAACAGTACCTATATTGTTGTTGTTAGTTGCCATGGAGACAATTCTGATTCATGGCAACCTCCCCTCCCCTGCCACCACATGCTCAGAGTACAACTGCTCCATAGGGAGTTAAATGTTGTGAACTTTTGGAAGCAGATCACCAGGCCTGTCTTCCTTGGGCTTCTGGGTGGGTTCTAACTACTCACTTTTAGTCTAGTAGTCAAGTGCTTAACCATTTGCACTACCCGGGAACTCCTGATAACAGTATTATAACAACTAAGACAGCAGTAAGTCACAGGTTCCATTTACTAAGAAGTTCTTAAGTAAATCCAAAGACAATGAAATAATGATTACAAACAGAAAAAAAGAAAAGAGAGGAAACTGAAGCCCCAGATCCTATTCAGAAGCCTGTTTACCACAGTCCCTATTGTCCAGTACACCATTTCTGGCTTTCAACAAAAAAAATTGCAAGGCATGCTAACAGGCAATAAAAACTACAGTCTGAAGAGAAAGCAACTATTAGAAACAGATTGAGATATGACAAATTTTTTGGAATTATCAGGCTGTTGTTATTGTTTTGTGCATGGTTGAGACAATTCTCTCCCATAGAGATGCAATGTGACAGAGTAGAACTGCTCCATAAAGTTTTCTATGTAATCTTTATGGGAACAAATTGCCAGGTCTTTCTCCACAGAGCCGCTGGGTGGGTTTGAGCTGCCATCCTTACACTTAGCAGCCAAGCACTTAACAATTGAGCCTCTAGGGCTCCTAATTGTCAGATAGGGAAGATACAAGTTAATTAATTAATATGTTAATGAGTCTAAGGTCCCTGAGTGGTAAAAATGGTTTGTGCTCTAGTACTAATATAAAGATTGGTGGTTCAAATTCACTCAGTGGCACCATGGAAGAAAGGCCTGGTGGTATTCTTCCAGAAAGTTTACAACCAAAAAACCCCATAGAGCAGTTCTACCCTGTAACACATGGGGATTCCATGAGTAGGATTTGACTTGGCAGCAAAAGAAAAATGTAAGGACTCTAATGGAAGAAGTAGACAACCTGTAGGAAAAGATGGGAAACTTAAACAAAGAGATAAAAACAATAAGTAATAATCAAAAGGAAATATTAGACATCAGATTAAAAATACTGTAACAGAAATAAAGAATAGCTTTGAAGGATCATCAATAGACTGTGCACGGCAAGGGAAAAATCAGTGAACTTGAAGATATATCAATAGATGCCTCCTAAACTAAAAGAAGAAAAAAAAAGTTCCAAACAAAATATCCAAGAACTGTGGGACAAACAAAAGTATAATATACACACATAATGGAAATGTCAGAAGAAGAAAAAGAGAAAGGAGCAGAAGAAGTACATGAAATAATAATAGCTGACAATATTTCAAAGTTAAAGACAACAGAGCACATATCTAGGAAGCTCAAAGAACAACAAGTAGCATAATTATGGAAAAAAAAATCAACACCTAGGCATGTCATATTCAAATTTTGAAGCAACCAAAGGTAAATAGCAAATCTTGACAGAAGCCAGAGGAAAAGAAATCTTACCGACAAAGGAACAAGGTTAGGAATTACACAGAACTTTTTGTCATAAATCATGCAAGTGAGAAGGAAGTAAAATGAAACATTTAAAAGTTTGAAAGAAACCAACAACCACTTACAATTCTGAATCCAGAGATATATTTCTTCAAAGGTGAAAAGAAATAAGGGGTCTCCCAGAAAACAAAAGCTGAGGTAATCTGTAACCAGTAGAATAGTTTGGAAAAGATGTTTTCTATAGGGAAAGAAAGTGACATAGGTTAGAAACTCAAACTGACAAAAAGAAAGGAAGATCTTCAGAGAAGGGATTAATGGTGGTTTAAAAAAAAACTTTGTATATGCATGTTATTTTTAATTGATCTACTAGACACTTGTTGGTTAAAAGTAATAACAGCAACGAATGTGTTGTGTAATTACAGCATATGAATAATGAAATGAATGACAGCAATGCTGTGAGACACAGGTGGAAGGAATTGGGAATACTCTGTTAAGAGATATCTGCTCTCTTTGTAGAAGGGCCAGCACTCGTTTCTCAGTTTGACATACTGTAGTGGCTTACATGCTGCTGTGATGCTGGCAGCTATGCTATTGGTACTTCAAATACCAGCAGGGTTACCATGGAGGACAGAGTTCAGCAGATATTGCAGATAAGACAGACTGGGAAGAAGAATCTGACACTGTACTTCTGAAAAATGTGGACAGTGAAAACCTTATGGATAGCAGCAGGACACTGTCTGATACAGTGCTGGAAGAAGAGCCCATCACGTTGAAAGGCACTCAAGATATAACTGGGGAAGAACTGCTTCCTCAAAGTAGAGTTGACCTTAATGATGTGGATAGAGTACAGCTTTCAGGACCTTCATTTGCTGATGTAAAATGGCTTAAAATGAGAAGAGACAGCTGCAAACATCCATAAATAATCTGACCATGAAATGTATGAATTATGAATCTAGGAAAATTGGAAGTCCTCAGAAATGAAACAGAACACACAAAGATCAATTTTCTAGGCATTGGTGAGCTGAAATGGACTGGTATTGACCATTTTGAGTTTGAAAATCATATGGTCTACTCTGCAGGGAATGACAAATGGAAGAGGAATGACATCACATTCATCCTCAAAAAGAACATTTCAGGATCTATCCTGAAGTAAACACTGTCACTGATAGAATATTATCAATACGCCTACAAGGAAGACCAGTTACTATGATTATTATTCAAATTTATGCACCAATTTCTAATACCAGAGATGAAAGAATTGAAGATTTTTACCACCGTCTGCAGTCTGAAGTTGATAAAAACTGTAATCATTTGCAATGATAATCACTGATGATTGAAATGCAGAAGCTGGAAACAGAAAAGAAGTATCAAAACGGAAAATATGATCTTGGTGGCAGAAAATATGTCAGAGATGGCATGATAGAATGTTGCAAGAAGAATGACTTTTTCATTGCAAATACCTTTTTTCAACAACATAAATGGCAACTATAAAGTAGACCTCACTGGATGGTATACATAAGAGTCAAATTGAGTACATCTGTGGAAAGAGAAGATGGAAGAGATCAATATCATTAGAACAAGACCAGAGGCCAACTGAGAAACAGAACATAATTGCTCATATGCAAATTCAAGTTCAAGCTGAAGGAAATTAAAACAATCCAAGAGAGCCAAAGTACAATCATGAGTATATTGCACTTGAATTTTGAGACTATCTCAAGAACAGATTTGACACATAGAAAACTAATGATCAAAGACTAAACGAGTTGTGGATGACATCAAGGACATCTTACATTAAAAAAAAAAAAAAGCAAGAAGTTGTTAAAAAGACAATAAAGAAAGGAGAGACCAAAATGGATGTTAGAAAAGACTCAGAAACTTGCTTTTGAACACAGAGTAGCTAAAGCAAATAGAAGAAATGATGAATCAAAAGAGCTGACCAGATTTCAAAGGACAGCTTGAGAAGAAAAATATTATAATGAAATTGGCAAAGATCTGGAGTTAGAAAACCAAAAAGGAAAAATATCCTTCCATTTCACAAGCTGAAAGAACTGAAGAAAAAATTCAAGCCTTAATTTGTAATATTGAAGTATTCTATGGGCAAAAATATTGAATGACACTCAAAGCATCAAAAGAACGTGGAAGGAATACAGAGAATCAGTATACCAAAAAGACTTGGTTAATATTCACCCATTTCAGGAGGTAGCATATGATTAAGAACTGCTGGTACTGAAGAAAGAAGTCCAAGGTGTGCTGAAAGAAATGGGGAGAAACAAGGTCCTAGGAATTGACGGAATACCAATAGGGATATTTCAACAAACCAATGCAACTCTCGATGTGTTCACTCATCTATGCCAAGAACTTTGGAAGACAGCTACCTAGTCAGCCAGCTGGGTGAGATCTATATTCATGCCCATTCCAAAGAAAGTGATCCAGCAGAATGTGGAAATTATTGAACAATATCATTAATATAATATGCAAGTAAAATTATGAAGAAAAAGAATATCTGGATATTCAAGTCAGATTCAAAAGAGGAGGTGGAATGAGGACTATCATTGCCGATGTCATTGGGTCTTGGTTGAAAGCAGACAATATCAGAAAGATGTTTACCTGTGTTTTATTGACTATGCAAAGGCATTGGACTGTGTGGATCATAACAAATTATGGATAACATTGCAAAGAATTGGGAATACCAGAACACTTAATTGTGCTCATGTGGAACCTGTACATAGACCAAGAGGCAGTCATTCGAGCAGAACAAGGTGATACTGCTTGGTTTAAATCCAGGAAAATGTGTGTCAGGATTGTATCCTTTCACCATACTTATTCAATTTGTATTCTGAGCAAATAATCTGAGAACCTGGACTGTATGAAGAAGAACGGGACATCAGGATTGAAGAAAGATTTATTAAAATCCTGCATTATGCAGATGACAGAGCCTTGCTCACTGAAAGTGAAGAGGACTTGAAGCACGTACTGGTGAAGATCAAAGACTATAGCCTTCAGTATGGATTACACCTCAACTTAAAGAAAACTAAAATCCTCACAACGGGACCAATAAGCAACATTTTGATAAACGGAGAAAAGTTTGAAGTTGTCAAGGATTTCATTTTACTTGGACCCACAATCAACGCCATGGAAGCAGCAGTCAAGAAATCAAAGGATATATTGCATTGGGCAAATCTACTGCAAAAGACACCTTTAAAAATATTAAAAAGCAAAAGTGTCACCCTGAGGACTAAGGTGCACTTGATCCAAGCCATGGTATTTTCAATTGTGGCACAGTGGTTAAGAATTTATCTGCTAACCAAAAGCTCAGCCATTGGAATCTACCAGTCATTCCTTTGAAGCCCTAAGGGGCAGTGCTACTTTGTGTTAGATGGTCCTATGAGTCAGAATGGATTTGCTGGCAACCGTTTTTTTTTTTTTTTTTTTTTCATTTTTGTTGTTGTTTTTCATATGCATGCAAAAGCTGGATAATAAATAAGGAAGACTGAAGAAAGTTTGGAAACCCAGGTGGCGTAGTGGTTAAGAGCTGTGGTTACTAACCAAAAGGTCAGCAGTTCAAATCCACCAGTTGCTCCTTGGAAACTCTATGGGGCAGTTCTACTCTGTCCTATAGGGTCGCTATGAGTCAGAACTGACTCGATGGCAATGGGTTTTTTGGTTTTGGGGAAGAAAAATTGATGCCTTTGAAGTATGGTGTTGGCAAAAAGTATTGAATGTACTGTGGATTGCCAAAAGAATGAACAAATCTGTCTTGGAAGAAGTACAGCCAGAATGCTCCTTAGAAGCGAGGATACTGAAACTTCATCTCGCTTACTTTGGACATATTATCAGGAGGCACCAGTTCCTGGAGAAGGACATCATGGTTGGGAAGGTAAAGGGTCAGCGAAAAAGAGGAAGACCCTGGAGATAGATTGACAAAGTGGCTGCAGCCATGGGCTCAACTATAGCAATGATTGTGAGGATGGCACAGGATCGGGAAGTGTTTTGCTCTGTTGTGCATGGGGCTGCTCTGAGTTAGAAACAACTGGACAGCACATAACAACAACAACAATGTTGAATGTTATATTGTTATATAAATGTATATTTTTATGTAAATGTGGACTTAAATTAATTTTAAATGTGTATTGCAAACTTTAGGACAACGACTGAAAAAAAAACTTAAAACAAGCATAAATGATGAGCTAAGTTGTTGTTAGGTGCTTAGTAACTTCTGACTCACTGCGACCCTATGTACAACAGAAAAAACACTGTGAGGTCCTGCGCCATTCTCACAATCATTGTTATGCTTGAGCCCAGGATTGCACACACTTTGTCAATCCATATCATTGAGGGTCTTCCTCTTTTTTCAGGACCCTCTACTTTACCAAGAATGATGTCCTTCTCCAGTGACTGATCCCTTCTGATAACATGTCCAGAGTATGTGAGACAAAGTCCTGCATCCTTGCTTCTAATGAGCATTCTGGCTGTACTTCTTCCTAGGCAGATTTTTTCTTTCTTCTGGCAGTCCATGGTATATACAATATTCTTAACTAACACCATAATTCAAAGGCATCAATTCTTCTTCGGTCCTCGTTATTTACTATCCAGCTATTACATGCATATGAGGTTATCGAAAACACCATGTATTGGGTCAGGCACGTCTTAGTCCTCCAAGTGACATCTTTGCTTCTTAACACTTTGAAGAGGTTTTTTGCAGCAGATTTGCCCAATGCAACCTGTGGTTTGATTTCTTGACTGCTGCTTCCATGAGCATTTATTGTGGATCCAAGTAAAATGAAATCCTTGACAATTTCAATCTTTTCTCAGTTTATCACGATGCTGCTAATTGGTCCAATTGTGAGGATATTTGTTTTCTTTATGTTGAGATATAATCCATAGTGAAGGCTATAGTCGTTGATCTTCATCAATAAGTGCTTCAAGTCCTCTTCAGTTTCAGCAAGCAAGTTTGTGTCTGCACAATGTATGTTGTTAATGAGTCGTCCTCCAGTCCTGATGCTGAATTCCTCTTCATATAGTCCAGCTTCTCAGATTATCTGCTCAACATACAGATTGAATAAGTATGAGCTAAAAACAACAACAACAAAAAACCCATTGTCGTTGAGTTGATTCTGACTCATAGTGACCCTATAGGACAAAGTAGAATGGTCCCATATGGTTTCCCAGGAGCTCTTGGTGGATTCGAACTGCTGATCTTTTGGTTAGCAATGGTAACTCATAACCATGAGCCAAGACAGGACTGAAAATGGAAAGCTATTAAATGCTTAATTAAATCAAGAAAAGGCAGATACAGTAAGGAAGGGAAGAAAAAAGAATGCAAATTTAAAAAAAAAAGAGAACAAGGACAATGCACAGGAGTAGTTACACAAGATGCCCATTGCAGCTCAGGTCAAAACATGTTTCTAGGCAGGAGTAAAAAGAATGAAGGAAGACAGATTCAGGCAGCAGGGATCTGCTATTTTGGGCGAGTTAGTGATCAGAGGTAGAATGTCAGTGAAAAAGAGGAAGACTCTCAACGAGATGGATTGACACAGTGGCTTCCACAATGGACTCAAACACAGCATCTTTTATAAGGATGACACAGGACCATGCGGCTTTCATTCTGTGGTCCATAGTGTTGATGTGAGTCAGAACTGCCTTGACATCACCTAACAACAACAACAGTAATCAGAGAAAATCCAAGCATGACATAGTTGAAAATATACTTCAGAGTCAAATGAAAAATGGCCTTCCCCTGAGACTACTACCCTTGGATATCCCTTTAGCCTGGAACTGAAACAACTCACAGAGGTCATCTTTCAACCAAATAATAGATCGGCTTATAAAATAAACAATATCACCCGTGAGTAATGTGTCCCTTAAACAATTACCTATATGAGACCAAATGGTCAACATTTACTCAAAAGTAAAGATAAGAAGGCCAGAAGTAGAAGGGAAGTTAGATTAATGGAAAATGAACAAGCAGAATGGAGATCATGAGAGTGGTGACTCATTGGGAGAATTGTAATCAATGTCATGGAACAATTTGTATAGAGATAGTTAAATGGGAACCTAATTCACTGTGTAAACTTTCACCTAAAATACAATGAAGTATTTTTTAAAAACGGTCTTGTAGTTTATGATAAAGTTTGGATTTTATTGTTAATGCAATGTGAAGTCATATAATGGTTTTATCTGCATAGTGACTTTACCTAAGTTATAGTTTAAAAATATCATCTAGCTTTTACGTGGGAAATTGATAGTGACAAATGTAGATTAAGAAGATGAAATTAAATAATATTAAAGATGACAAATGGCTACCACTCTGACTATGATGTCAACTATTACAACTGTTACAAAACCTGTTACAAAATCTACCACTCTGACTATGCAACAGTGGGGAAAGGCAGATGAGATGAATTGGGTGTGTTTTAGAAGTAGATGTTGCAGGGTTTACTGATAACTGGGTGCAGACAATGGGAGAAGGGGAGGAAAAAATTACTTTTAACTTTTGGGATGAAATGGCTGATTAATGCTGCAATTCAATGAACCGGGAAGATTAAGGGGAGAGACAGATTTGGAGGAAGCAACAAACAGAATTTTGTTTTGGAGATGTTAAATTCAAGATGGCTGTAAACTTCTGAGTGGTTGTCTATAGTCATAAAGTTGAATGTGTTTGGCACTTGGGTAGTAGTTAAAATAGAGGTATTAGGTTTAGGAGTTTTCACCATATAGATGGTCTTCACAACTACACAATTACAGAGATAGTAGTAGACAGTGTAGGTACAGAAGAGAAAGGGATCTGAGAACAAACCATGGGAGCCACCATTGTTTAGAATACACATAAGAAAGGAGAAGTCCATGTAAGTAGACTAATAAGGAGGAAAACCAGGCAACTGTTACAAAATCTAGGTGCAGAAAATGTTTAATGAATGAATCAATGATCAAAGATGTCAAGGAGATGAAGATTAAGTAGTGTATTTTGAATTTGACAACTGGGAGAGCTGTCAACATTTATAAGATCAGTGTCTTTGTAAGAGTAGAAATGAAAGTCACTTTCAAGATGAAAATGCCCTGTAGAAAATTTGAAAGCATAAAAGACAGGGAATAACCAATGAGTTTATACTTTGCAAAGAGAGGGAGTCATCTGAAATTGGAAGGAAGGAATTACGATTGGACACAAATACAAAAGGGCTGAGGAATTATAAACATAAAAACCAAATTCAACTAATGAGAAAGAGAAAGATGATAATGGGGTGGGGGAACTTGAGAATGAAGTTGTGAAAATATACATTGTAATTTTTTTTTTGCTGACACTAAGTCATAATGATTTACGGCAATGACTAAAATCATTTAGCCACGTGTATTACAAAAAATCCTTCATTGATAATTACACCTGACCAGTGGAAGAATAATATCAAATATTCCTAAAGACTACTACAGGAAACTTTTGGGCTGGGAAGAAAAATAGACATAAGAATAAGACATTATTTTCTTAACCCCTTATCTGTCCCTACTATTATACAAGTACATGAAAACCTCATAGAGCAGTAAGAAAGGATAAGTAATTCTGAGAAAGTAGCCCCTGGAGGCACACATCCTAAAAAGTTCTAGTTTCTAGTTAATTGCCTAGGAGTTGCTCCAGGCCAAGTGCAGTAAATCAGTGAACATTTTGGGAGGGACAGCACTGCTAATTCCCTATGACTATAAAAAGGTTTACTGGAATATATGATTTAAATCTCTTTTCAGCTAAAACCTTCTGTGATGTACATACATTATGCTTGTATTATAGTCCTTGTGTACTCTACCACTCTGTCTTTGCTATTAAACTGTGAACTCCTTTAGGGCAAGGGAGCCCTGGTTGCGTAGTAGTTAAGAGCTTAGCTGCTAACCTAAAGGTTGGCAATTCAAATCCACCAGCTACTCCTTGGAAACTCTATGGGACAGTTCTACTCTGTCCTATAGGGTCACTATGAGTGGGAATCAACTCGACGGCAATGGGTTTTTGATTTTTAGGGCAAGGAGTAGGTAATATTCTCTATTTTCCTCAGTTCAGAAGCACTCACCTCTGGCTCCTTGCCCTCTCTCTCCATTTCTCCACATGCTGTCACATCTTCCAAGACCTTCCACATGACTTGGCTTCTTACTTGATAGTCACAGGCTATATGACCTTGTTGCCATGGCAGCTGGTTTCCACGAGCAGGAAGTAGAAGTTTTCAGGTCAGTTAAGGGCTTGACCCACAGTTAGCACTGTCTCACTTCTGCCACCTTCTTATGGTCAAAGTCAAAGAAACAGCAGAAACCTGCATGGATAAATAGATTCTATCTCTTGATGGAGGAGAGGGAAAAAATATCATATTGTAGGAGAGCCTGTGGAACAGGTAATATTTTGGGGAATGAAGGCCAGTTTTGGAAAATAGGTTGGCACTAAGTGAGATTTGAGGTTAAGTCACTAGAGTGCACCCTGAATCCAGTCTTTCTGACAATGACAACTGGCTCTACATGACAAAGCTGCAAGTACCAGGAAGAAATGCAGTTGGCTTTTCTAAAATATTCAAATCAGTCTTAACTAAAACCCTTTTATCTTCAAATCTTTTATACATACTGTTTCTTACCTTTGAACTTTTCTGCCCCTCCTATACACAGATACACATGTTCACCTGGGCAGACACACAAACTCACATTCACACTATCTTTTTTCTGGCTAACTCTAACATATCCTTCATGTGTCAGCTTTGAAGTCATTTCACAAAAGAAACCTTCCCTGTCTCACAAAGAAGGGATTAATAGCCTCTGCATCTTACTTCAAGGAGCCCTGGGAATGCAAAGTTTAAGCCCTAGGCTGTTAATCTAAAGGTTGGAGGTTCAAACACACCCAGTGGCTCCTCGAGAGGAAGATCTACTCAGGTAAAGACTACAGTGTAGGAAATCCTATGGGGGCTGTTCTACTGTCATGTAGGATTGTTTTGAGTAGAAAATCAACTGGACAGCATCTAGCAATAACAAACTCTTATTTCACAACATTTCACAATGCATTTTTATAGAAAATTTACTTGCTTCTGTTTCTTACTGGGCTGCAAGCTCTGGGAGGACTTCTCTCTTGCTCATCATTTTCTCACAGTGATTGGCATAGAGTAGATGATCAACAAATATTTGTTGAATGAATGAATGCATAAATGTATAAAAGTACTATTGTGTGAAAGGAATTTTCTCCAGGGTTTGAAATAATGATGGCTATTATGGATTGAATTATGTCTCCCAAAAATACGTGCTGTGAATACTAATCCCTATAGTTGCACTGTGGTTAAGAGCTAGCTACTAATTGAAAGGTCGGCAGCTTCAATCCACCAGCCGCTCCTTGAAAACCCTATGGGCCCTATTTAAAAAAAAACCCTTTGCTGTTGAGTCAATTCCTACTCATAGCGACCCTATAGGACAGAGTAGAACTGCCTCATAGAGTTTCCAAGGAGCTCCTGGTGGAGTCAAACTGCCAACCTTTATGGTCAGCAGCCTTAGCACTTAACCACTACGCCACCAGGGTTTAGGGCCACTATAAGTTGGAATCGACTTGAAGGCAACGG
The DNA here is from genome assembly GCA_030035585.1 of Dugong dugon. Taxonomy (NCBI): domain Eukaryota; kingdom Metazoa; phylum Chordata; class Mammalia; order Sirenia; family Dugongidae; genus Dugong; species Dugong dugon. The sequence goes on along the minus strand of CM057460.1, from coordinate 31,896,450 downwards.
ATATGTTTTTTTTTTTTTTTAAACTGTAGAAGAGGAGCCTGGATGGCACAATGGTTAAGCACTTGCTGCCAACTAACTGAAAGTTTGGCTATTCGAACCCACCAGAGACTCTGCAGGAGAGAAGACCTGGTGATCTGCCTCTGTAAAGACTACATAGCCTAGGAAATCCTATGGGGCAATTCTGAATTCAGTCTTCAGTCCCTGAATTCGGAGTTCATGCCTCCTAAAAGGTAAGAAAATAATTTTTTGTTCGTTAAAGCCACCCACCTGTACTATTTCCATTGTACAAGCATTAAAAAACTAAGAGAATGGCTAATTGAATTTGAAAGCTTTATTCCATAGCAATTTTCCTTTTGTAAAATCTAATTATTAATGACTAATTTTTACTCTTGAGAATCATTTTTTTTAAATTTTTTTTTAACATTATCACATTTTTCTTGAAAGTGTTTTAATGAGATGGTCTTAGGCTAATGCACAAAGACAAGTTAATTGTTGTTGCCCACAACTTGGGCTAATACATTTCTTAAGTGTTCTTTTTATTTAAATTTAAGCATCAAGAAGAAATTCTTATAAGGTAAAACACTCATTTCTGTTATCCATAACCTTTTACAGTTTAAAATAGGCAGTTAGTTTAGATGTTGTAACATAATGTGCTTTATTAAGACCAAAACAAGTTTATTTTAGCATATATATAATACAGCAGGAAAATAACATCTCTTTCTTTGGGGATCATAGATAACTTGGAGCATTTTGTGAATCTTTTTCCCTTGGGGTAGGGGTGGGGGGTCGGGATGCCCTCAAACATAAAAATTGTTGTATGCAATGTAGAACTATTTATAGTCCCTCTAAAATGTAGGTCATGGACCAAAGTTTAGGAATATTTTCCTCATGCGATGTGCACGTATAAAGACGGAACATCAGAAATGATCACCACCACCCCCTAAAAAAGTGTCTATAACACATATGTAAGTTTGGTGTGTTAAAGAGGAAAACAGAAGGATAACTGTCTGGACTGCATGTTTTGACATCATGTGGAAAGCTTCTATTTTTCATCTGAAAGTTTTAAATTAATTGAAATTTTTCTTCTGTGGAGGCCTTTTGTCTTTTTATTGTTCTATTCTAAGGATAGTCTATGCTTGATCATCATCATCTCATTTTGATTTTTCATGGTGACATCTGATTGAATAAAAATGGAGTAATCAGTACCAAAATTACTTTTAAGACAAATAGATATACAATAAAAATAGGGAAAAAATCTTTCCTCTATAATAGGAAAAACTCCATTGACTTAACTGCAGATTTCAAGTAAACGTGTACTGTTTTCAAAATGGTATCTTTTTTTAAGGTTCTTGTTCATAATTAGATTTTAAACAATATAATATGATAGCTAAAGATGATGCAAATAAATATTTGAATGTATAGTCTACTTTAGTTCTTGTCTATTCCATTCCAAGTACTGTGGTAATCTTTTTTACCTTTTCTTCCTTTTTTAACACCTTCTGGAAAATTTAATCATATAAAAAAGTAAAAAGAATTGTATAATGAAACTTCACATACTCCAGAGTTATCAACTTATGGCTAAATTGTTGTGTACCACCTCCTCCAAACATTTTTTACCATCCCAATTCTAGCACCAGATTATTTTGAAGCAAATTACAGATATCACATAATTTTGTTGAAATATTTCAGAATATATATATCAAAGAGAGTTGTCTATCTGTTAAAGATACATGGGCAATGCTGTCAAAACCTTAATTTCACTGAACAGCCAGTGTTCTTATTTTCCGGATTATAGTATAAATTTTGTTTCAGCTTGCTTTTGTTTTCTTTTCACCAAATCATGGACCTAGGATTTTCTACTTTTTGAGATTTCCATCCTTTTATCTGAGCGTGTTTTTTCTATTGCAACTATTGTTCCTGTCTTGCTTAGTTCTTATTCCACTCTCAGAGGTTTCTCTTCTATCACTGAATGGTACTTTGATTTGTAATTAGATTTTGAGACAGCTTTAACCCCAGGAGATCTTCCTTTGGTCTCCAGGGCCCTCTCTGTAAATTTTAGCCTGTGTTGTCTCCTCTGCTTTGTGCTGATTGTCTCAGACTTTTGAGGAGTGCATTATGGTGATATGTGGGCTCTCTAGACCAAAGGACTATAACAGATTTCTATGCCATTCCTCCTTTCTTCATGCACAGATTCTGATACCATGAGGTTCTTGAGGCTGGTGGTGATTGGTTCTTACCCACTCATATTTTGAGGTTTGTGGAGATACATTGTTATGCAGTATATTAATTTCCTGTGGGTACTATAACATTTTACCACAAGCTTCATGTTCTAAGACAACACAAATTTATTTTTTTATAGTTCTGGAGGCCAGAAGTCCAAAACCACTTGGACTAGGTTTAGATCGATATGTCAGCAAGAGTGTTCCTTCTGCATGGGGAGAGGAGAATCTGTTCACTTGCCATTTCTAGCTTATAGAGTGCACCTGAATTTCTTTGCTTGTGACCCTTTCTCTCATTTCTCCAACTTTTGCTTACATGTCTTCTACTTTGTATTGAATCTCCCTCTATTTCATTCTTATAAAGATATTTATGATTATAGTCAGGTCATTATCAATATCTTGCCATCTCAAAATCTTTAAGCACATTTGCAAAGCCCCTTTTACCATATATAATATCATTAATTCACAGGTTTGAGATATTACATCCTGGACATTTTTTGGGGGCCATCATTCAGTTTACAACATAGTGTTTTGTTGTAAAGCTCACCCATAAATTTTTGATTTTATTATCTTAATCTGGGCTTTATCTTTTTTATGGGAAATTTAATGAGCTTCATGTACCTATTTTCTCCAGTATCTTATTTTTTTACTTATTATTTAATAGAAATTGTTTATAATCCTGAGTAAATTACTGCTTCCCTTTTTGCTGACATAAAATATTTATTTAATTTATATCTTCCTTAAATGGAAAAAGATTCTACAGAAATATACATTGGTTTATAATAAGTGAAATATTTCTTGTTTTTTTATAAATGCAAAGCTCAGAATCTCCTGTCTTGAAAAGATCATTTTCATTAACATGTTTCAAGCATAGTTATGAGTATAAAGCTGGATCCAATAATATAATGCATCAGCAGAAAAATAATAATTGTTCGGTTTTCAATCTCATTGTCAATATCGTTTTAACTTCATATTGGTCATATTCCAACAACTTAGCCTGATAACCTTACTTTCATACTGTTAATAATAACAAATGATTTTTCTAGGCATATACAGTCTACATTAATTATTCAAATGCTGCAAGTTAAGCCCAACAGATGTTCTTACTCATTTTTTTAAGATTAAATATACCCCCCCAATAGAAATTAACCACACCATCATAGCAAGTGTTACAGATTTAACTGGGTTTCTCTAAAAGATATGTTGAAGTCCTTACCCTTATACCTGTGAATATGATGCTCTTTGGAAATAAGGTTTCTGTTTTGTTAAGTTAATAGGGTCATACCTGGGTAAGGTGAGTCTTAAAGCCAATCCCTCTGAGTAATGTCTTATAAAGGGGAAGAACAAACACGGAAATACACACACACACACACCATGAGAGGAAGACACAACATGAAGATCCGACTCGAATCCAAAGAATGCTAAGAACTGAAAGAGAAAAGGAATGATCTCCTAGAGTGGACAGAGCTTAGCCCTGCCAATGCCATGAATTTGAATTGCTAACTCCCAAAACTGTGAGAAAATAAAAATTTTAATATTTTTTTTTTTATTAAGGCAGCACAAGGTAATTAAGATCTCATCATGGAGGTGATTTTCCCCAGTTAAGGTAAGGTAAGTGGGTGTTTAAATAACAGTCTTCATAGTTACAAGTGAGACTGCTGTTTAGCAGTTAAGTAGCAGCACTGACTATTGAAATATTGAAATAATTCTGTATCAGAGAGTTGTAGCCTCTGCTCCAACTGTCTGGATTGCTTTCCAACTTCTTTTGAGTATCCGTTAGCCCTCTCCATGGTTCATCAAACAAAGATTTTTATCTGGTGCAGCAAGAAGCCTCTATACTCCTGCACAGCACTATGGCCTGCATGGCTCAGATTGCTCAGTGATGGTGCTAAATGATATTAATTATCTTTAATATCATATCTTAAGACAGTTAGGGCTCCACTTAAAGAAATAATCTGTATAAAATCCATAGTAGTGAAACAGGCAAAAGAAAGTAGTAACAACAACAACAAAAAGACATCTGTAGTAATTATAACGATATGAAGCTGTATTTTAAATTCATGATAGAATCACAACATAATTGTTCATAGTTCTCAAGAACAGAAATGGGCTAGATCCAGGAGCAAATGAAACAGGGGATTCATTGAGACATTCTTTTTAATGTCTTTGTTTCTTTCTTCTCTCACACTACACATGGCTTACTTTACATTACAGAAGGCATGGCCCACAAAACAAGTCTGAAATTCACCTTTCATAGGCGTATCCACTACAGACAGACTTAGGTGACTTCACTGGTACCAAATAAAAAATTTCAGCAAAGGTACCTATTATTCCATTTTAGTTCAGGTGCTCAACCTTGAACATATCAGCTGTTTAAAGTATGATGTAATCTTACATAATAACAAACCTAATAGGAAACAAAAATATTGAAAGCTTACAACAACAAATAGCAACAGCAACAACAAACAGATCAGTTAAAGAGGCTGATAAAATATGAATCAGATTGCATAATGAAATATAATAATTAATAGTATAGTTCTTGTCAACCTAAAGGAAAGAAAAAATAAGTCAAAATAATTAAATATTATATGTTGTTTATGAAGTCAAAGTAAGTGAAATTTCTATTGTTTGTATTATGTTCAAGAAAACACACATACACACACTCTTAGACCAAGATAAAACAGTAAGGACTTAAGGTTGTGTCATAAATTGAATTGTCTCCCCTCAAAATATCTGTCAAATTGGCTAGGCCATGATTCCCAGTATTATGTGCTTGTCCTCCATTTTGTGATTGATGTTCCTATATGTTGAAAATCTTAATCTCTGCCTGTGGTTAATGAGGCAAGACTGGATTATGTTGAAGAGGATTAGGGTGGGATGTAACACCTTTGGTCAGGTCACATCCCTGATACAATGTAAAGGGAGTTTCCCTGGGGTGTGGCCTGCACCACCTTTTATCTTAAGAGAGATAAAAGGAAAGTGAAGGGAGTAGAGACTGGGGACCTCATACCACCAAGAAAGAAGCACTGGGAGCAGAGTGCATCCTTTGGACAGAGGTTCCTGCACGGAGAAACTCCTAGTCCAGGGAAAGATTGATGGGAAAGACCTTCCTCCAGAGTCAACAGAGAAAGAAAGCCTTCCCCTGGAGCTGACCCCCTTAATTTGGACTTGTAGCCTACTAGAGAGTCAGAGAATAAATTTCTCACTGTTAAAGCCATCCACTTATAGTATTTCTGTTATAGCAGCACTACATAATCAAGACAGGTTACAAAGCAATTTAACAGCTAGAATCAAGAAACAAAGAATTTAATAGGTAACTGTGAAAGTACATTGATAAGAATAAAAAGAGTAACAAAATAAATACTTCAAGAATGACTCTCTAAACAACTGAAGACTACATGACAAATTTCTGTTAAAGAAAAATAAAACCCAATTGACTTTTGCATATTGATCTTGTACCTTTCTGCTTCATTGAATCGTTCCATTATATCCAGTAGCTTTCTTGTGGAATCTCTGGGATTTTCTATGTATAGGACCATACTGTCTGGGAATAGAGATGATTTTACTTCTTCCTTTCCAATCTGGATACTCTTTATTTCCCCTTCTTGCCTTATTGCTCTGGCTAGGACTTCAGTACAATATTGAATAAGAGTGGTGATAATGGGCATCCTTGTCTCATTCCCGTTCTCAAGGGAATGCTCTCAATCTTTCTCTATTTAGAATAATGTTGGCTGTTGATTTTGCATATATGCCCTTAATTATATTGAGGAATTTCCCTTCTATTCTTATTTTGCTGACAGTTTTTATCAGGAAAATATGTTGGATTTTATCAAATGCCTTTTCTGCATCAATAGAGATGATCATGTGATTCTTTTCCTTTGCTTTACCTAGGTGGTGAATTACATTAATTTATTTTCAAATGTTGAACTGTCTTTGCATTCCTGGTATGCATATATGTCTATAGGAATATATATGTGTGTATATACATAAGCACATATAGGTGTTTATGTAAGCACATCTATACACACGTTTGTGAGTGTTGAACAGATATTCATACATATAATAAAGCACATGGGGGTACAGTCCTGGATACCTCCTAGATGTAATCAGACACATCACAGTATTGGTTTACTGGGTTTAAAGGCTTAGGACCATAGACTCGTGGAACATCTTGGTCAGTTGGCACAACACAGTCTATAAAGTTTGTTCTACATCCTAGTTTGGTAAGTAGTGTCTGGGGTCTTAAAAGCTTGTGAGCAGCCATCTAACAACAATTGGTCTCTGCTAGTCTGGAGCAAAAAGGAAAGAAAGAAATCAAAGAAGAAACGAGTCAGCAGGACCAACAGACTGCATGAACCATGGCCTCACCTACCCAGAGGCCAGAAGAACTAGATGGTACCCAGCTACCACTACCAACTCTTCTGACCAGGGCCACTATAGATGATTCTGGATAGAATGGGAGAAGATTGTAAAACAAAGCTTAAAATTAAAAAAAAAAAAAAAAAAAAAGAAGACCATGCTTACTGGACTGGCAGAGACCTGGGGAACCCCTGAGACTATTACCTGAAATATCCTTTAAACTTTGAACTGAAACTACTCTCGGAGGTTACCTTTCAATGAAATAAGAGATTGACTCGTAAAATAAACAATATCACCCATGAGTACTGTGCTCCTTTTATACGAAAAATAATTTTTTTTTAAACCAATCAATCGTCTATTTGAGACTGAATCATCAACATTTATCCTAAAGCAAAGATGAGATGGCCAGAGAGACCAGGCAGGGAAGCAAGAATAATGGAAATGGAACAAATAATGAGAATGTTGATGTAATGGGGAAAATGTAACCAATGTCACTGAAAAGTATGTGTACAAATTGTTAAATGAGAACATAATTTGCTGTGTAAACTTTCACCAAAAACTCAGTCAAATATTAAAAAATAAATAACAATATTCAAACTCCAATTTAACAGAAAAAAAAGAAAAATAGAGTGTTAGGAAAGAAGAAGTAAGGACAGCAACTAATGAACTGTACTGTGCTTCTAGACGTACCAAAATACCACTAGACACAGACAGGTAAAAGAAGACCAGAGAGGATATTGTATTTAGATTATGAAAGTTAATGGAAAACAAATCAAACATAGGATAATTCTGTGGCACTTACTAGAATTTCAAAGTGATCAGTGGTATTTTAGTTGAAATGTTACCCTGAGTATTTTATAAATATATTTTGCGTCATTTTTACTGACTTAACCTGTGATAATTTTAATCTGGTTATTTAATTTATTTGTTTTTTTACACTTTTTTATGGAAAAATAAGACCACAATATCATTATTATTATATTATTTTTAATGATACATAACCCTAATGCCTTAGAATTGTTTTAAGTTTTAGCCTGTTAAATTTACTTGTAAAAGAAGTTTAGATATTTCACTAATATCTAATTTGTTCTAATATGCACCCTACTCTTTTCACTAAATAATATATTGTAAATGTGGTTTGTGTTGTGTAAGTTTCAATGTCAGTATAACACTGCACTCTGATGGTATCACACACAGAGATCCCTCAATTTATGACCATGACATGTGATCACGTGTTCATGTCTCTTACAAAATTTGTAGTACTAAGGTATTTTAACTATGATTGTTGAAACTACTGATTTGTTCTTTTTTCCCTTCGTCTTTGTTTTAGAAAAAAAAAATTTCTGTCAGTGTTTATTAAATTTAGATACCCCGTATAAGATATATTTATTCATAACTCATATTAAGTGCTTAAGCATAGTATTGAACACAATTTAAAAGTAAATATGAATATTACAATGGTGTCTTAGTTTCCTAGAACTGTCGTAACAAAGTATCACAAAGTACTTGGCTTCAAAGAACAGAAACTTATTTTCCCAGCGTTCTGGAAGCCATAAGTGCAAATCAGGGTATCCTCCTTGTCAATTCCTTCTGAGGATTTTGAGAGATGAACAGTTCCATGCCTCTTTCTTAATTTCTGGTGGCTCCTGGAAATCCTTGGCATTATTTGGTTCTCATAGATGCATCTTCCTCTCTTATTACATGGGGTCTGTCTTCTCCCTGAGTATAGCTCAATTTCCATCTCTCTTCTCCCCTTTTATGAAACATCACTCAGAAGAGGTTAGGATTAAAACCCACCCTACTCCGGTATGACTTCATCAATAATATATTCAAAGAAATACTCTATTCCTCCAAACAAAGTTACATTTACAGGCACAGTAGCTAGCACTTCAACATATCTTTTGGGGTGGGGAGGCAGAACTTAAACGGTGGAAAGCATTTTTGAAGATCAATGAAAATTTTGAGTCTGCATTCCTAAATCTTTAGTCCACAGAACACCAGTCTAACAAATATAAATGGGATTATTGAGTTAAAATATTATGAGTTCAAATGTGTTTTGAAAGCAGCAGTCAAAATTACAATAACTAAATGCATTTACTACAGACCAATTAGAGCCTTAAATATGCACATATGCATTTGAAACCTGAGAGAGGGCACTTCTCAACCTTACTTCACCATGGAAACATCATTCCATTCTTATTTTCTTAAACACAGCTTCCAAAAACACCACTCCCTTAAATGTCATAGAACTAAGTTAAGCCATAATTTCAAGGTTATCACTGTAACAAATCCACATAATTTTATATTCTAGCTCAAAATTTCTCAACATAATTCTTATGAATTTATGAAAAAGTTGAGGAATAATGATCACAGTAAAAAATAAGAACAATAGAAGACGACATGTCAATATCTGGAAAGAAAATTCAAAACATAAATGACCTACTGGGTCTTGTATCCCCCTCCCCAAAACAGAAAGAAAAACAAGAAAGAAGATAACATGAATTGTAGCAATCATGTACGCAGCAAAGAAGAGAGTCAAAGGGAATATTAAACATGATGTTGAGAAAGGTCGGAGACGGCATGGAAAGGCATCAGGTCCTTTACATCAGGAAAAAGAGATCCACATTAGGGCTGGGGAGCAAGGGATGGGACGGAAGTACACAGGCATTATTCTATTGTGTGAATACTAATCAGCCAATGTTCAAGTCAAAAAGAAAAAATCTTTGATTTAAAAATTTAGAATTAACTTGAATTAGATGCTTACAAAAAAGATAGTGTTGGAAATAAGGAGCCATTCCTGAAATATTAAGGTCAGTTTCCTATGACAATTATTATGATTCTGATGTCAGGAAAAGGTGTCTGTTATGTGTCAATACCACAAATACTAAAGTCTCTATATCCTAGTCCGCCAACAGAATTAACTACAGAAACATATCTTCTCCCTCTCTCTGCATTCCATGTTTCTTGTAGGTGCATATAATTGGAGGACTCCTATTCAGATCTAGAACCCTCATAGCAAAAAATTTCACGTATTTCTTTACTTTTTCAATCGTTTCAGCTGGAAGAAAAATGGGATGGCACCAATCCACAATATTTACCAGCATTATATTTAGAGGCATTGTTATGTCAGAAAGTTTTGGGACAAAATTAGTTATATGAATATATCTACTAAACCACTAGAAGCTGTGTAATAATTAATTCAGGGTAAATTGTGATTCCTACAATAAGGAAATGTTATGTGCATTTGTTAGTGTCACACATAGGTTGTTATACTGCAAGCTTTAAATAATGATATAACTAAAATTTATGGTGTGACTATATCTGCGAGACAAATGCAATCAGAAAGTGTTTTAAGTTAGCTAATTGCTCATCTCATGGACATAATAGGTAATTTTCATTAAATCAAAAACAACAATAACTAGTCTTTATTGAGAAATAAGGACTGCATACAAGAAGACAACTGAACTTGCCTCAAACTTTGAGGCTCAGGGATATGTAGACATGTAGGAGTAGACTGCTGTAATGTATTCAGCAATGAAAATATCCATATGTATCACCTTTATAAATATTAATTTCATTAAGAGACAAAATTGATAAAACTTTTTATGATAAAAATTTCTAGTCTATCAACAATAAAAGGGATAATTCTAAATATAATAAAATTCTTGTTAATACTTAAAAGTATAACAAACACCAAGCAAATCATAAAAACTAAGAAATAATTTCTTTCAATTCAAAAAGAAGATCACTGTCATTCCTTTTATTCAGTATTTATCAGAGGTTCTAACCAACACGAAAATAAAAGATAAATTATAATAAACAATATAAGATTTAAACACCAGAAACAGAACTGCCCTTATTATCAATAGAAGCATAGCATTCCGATATACCAGTAGGGACCAATTAGAAAATAAAATAGGACAAATAAATTCCACTCAAAATAGTAACAAAAAAAATGTTACCCAGAAATTAGTTCACTAAAGAAGTCTAAAATCTATACAGAAGCAACTTCAAAATATTACTGGGTAAAAATTAAAGGAGAAAATACATCACTTTGAGGACTAAGATGTGCCCGACACAAGCCAAGGTATTTTCAATCGCCTCAGATGCATGCAGAAGCTGGACAATGAATAAGGAAGACCGAAGAAGAATTAATGCCTTTGAATTACGGTGTCAGTGAAGAATACTGAATATGCCATGGACTGCCAGAAGAAAGAACAAATCTTTATTAGAAGAAGTACAGCCAGAATGCTCCTTAGAAGTGAGGATGGTGGGCCTTTGTCTCACATACTTTCCACATGTTATCAGGAGGGATCAGTCCCTGAAGAAAAACAACATGATTGTTAAGGAAGATGGTCTGCAAAAGAGGAAGATCCTCAATGAGATGGATTGACACAGTGGCTGCAATGATGGGCTCAAGCACAGCTACAGTTGTAAGGATGGCACAGTACCAGGCAGTGTTTCATTCTGTTGTACACTGGGTAGCTATGACTTGGAACGGACTTGAAGGCACGTAACAACAACAAAAATTAAAAAATATAAAAACCTGTATAAGCAAATACTAGATTCAAGTATTGGAAGTTTCAATATCACACAAACGTCAATTTTCCATAAATTTATATATTCAGTACTATTTCAACAAAATCTCAAATGTGTCTCTCCCTCCACCTCCTAGAATCCTGGTAAATGGTTACTAAAATTTACATGCAAGAAAATTAGGATTATGGAGAACTCTTTCCTGCCTTCATGAACTTGACAGCTTCTGTTCTGATGTGACAGGTGATGACATTAAAAAATGATTTTTTTGATATTATAAAATGTCATATGCCAACATTTAGAAGTTCTACATTACTTGGTGGGCCAATATTTTCCAAATGACTGTGCATGATGTTATAAAATTATGCGTGACTAAAAATCCATTTTAAGTGAGAGACCAGTGGATTTTAATGTAATAGCCCAGAAATTTTATTAATGTGGTTCGAGTTCTCATTGCAACTAACCTTTAAGAAACTATCATTTGTCAAGTTTTGGTGTAATATTGAAGTTTTCCTTTTCCCCTTAAAATATAGCCCCTGGAGTCTTCATAAAACTAAATTATAGTTTAGCTTAACTGGTAGATAACATCTGCCTTGAACATTGTGCTCTTTTCAGAACTATGTGGGATCAAATTAAGAATGGTAACTCGAAATATTAGATAGGAACCTTAGAGGGCATTGAGTTTATATTAATGGGGGAAGAACAACCAAGAAAAGGAGGGTGAGAGTGGTTGCAAAACTGGAATGTGGTCGGTGTCACTGAGTTGTACATGTAGAAATTGCTGAGTTGTATGTTTTGCTGTGTATATTCTCAACAATAAAATATACCAAAAAAAAGGAAAGAAAGCTTCCTTTTCCAACTATGTATCAGTGTGAGGACAAGTTTTCTTTATATATATTTCAGCCAGAACAACATACTGGAACAGAATGTGTACAAAAGCAAATGTGAGACTCCACTAACCTTCTGTTAAACCAGTCATTAAAGAGATTGACAAATATTAAACAAACAAAAAAAAAATTTACATGCAAGAGCAAACTAGTGAAGACTTTTTTTAAATGAATATGGATAAATGGAGGGAGATTTACCATATACCCATAAATATTATAAATATATAATCTTTAAAGTGGTTTGGTATTGGCATAGCAGAAGACAAATAGATCATTAGAACACAATAAAAAGCTTAGAAATACATCTATTTATATAGAGACATAAGTATATTCTAGTTAATGAATGGTGCCAGGGCACAGCTACCCACAGTGAAAAAAAAATCTTATTTCTTTTATAAAACAAAATTACAGTTGGATTATAGACAATTATTAATTTTAGAACAAAATACCATGAAGCAAATTATTTCCTAAAGAGGAACTCTACACTCAAAGCATATAAAAAAAAAAACTCCAAAACCCAAACCTATTGCCGTCGAGTGGATTCCTACTCATAGCGACCCTATAGGACAGAGTAGAATTGCCCCATAGAGTTTCCAAGGAGTACCTGGTGGATTCAAACTGATGACCTTTTGGTTAGCAGCTGTAGCTCTTAACCACTGCGCCACCAGGGTTTCCCCCAAAGCATATATGTATACATACATATATATAGTTGTTGTTGTTATTAGGTACCGTCGAGCTGGTTCCAACTCATAGCGACCCTATGTACCACAGAACGAAATACTGGCCAGTCCTGCACCATTCTCACAGTCATTACGCTTGAGTCCATTGTTGCAGCCACTGTGTCAATCTGTCTTATTGAGGGTCTTCTTTTTCACTGACCCTCTGTATATGTAATATATTTATTTTCTACCTTTTAATACTTAAAATTGTAAACAGTGAAAATATGAGCCATCGATTGGGGGAACATATTTGAAAGCAAGTAGCAACCAATTAGCATCCAGAATACACAAAGACTCCTACAGTCTCTAAGAAAAGACAAGCATCCAAACACACATGGTGAACTCATGTGTGCAGAATAGATCTGCTGCATAGGGTTTTTAAAGCTGTGACATTTCAAAAGCAGATCACCAGGCCCCTCTTCCCAGGTGCCTCTGGGTGGATCTGAACTGCCAACCTTTCAGCTAGTAATCAAGCCCTTAACCTTTTGCACCACTCAGCGACTCCTTTCTAAATGCATATAATTTGCTAAATTAGAAAGACAGGTAGAGTACTGCTGGGCGGGTAAAGTGTTGGTGCTATGAAAATTTTATAAATTAAGTTGGCAACAACTGAGAACATTGAAGACATGAACAATCATGATCATGAATGGCATGAACCTAGAGCATCTTGGTTGAATGTTAATCTCTATTTATTATGTTTACAATTATATTGACTTATTTCTTGAAGTGATGGAGATGGGAGCAATTAGAAATTTGAGTTTTATTTTAAATATCTGCAAACTCTTTTCATGAAATTATATTATATGCATGTTACCTTTAAAATGTACACTATGCAGGACAGCCCAGTAAAACCAAATGAGACTAACGAGGTACAGGAGTCCAGTGACAAGGGCCAGAAGGCAGAAGGGGAGTAGGAAGCTGATGATAGGGAACACAAGGTTGAGTAAGGATACTGTTGATGTGTTGTGAGATTGTTAACCATTGTTATAGGGCAACATTTGTAGTAACTGTTAAATGGGAGGCTATTTTGTCCTGTAAGCCTTCATCTTAAGTGAGAATAACAGCACAATTAGAAGAGCGTAGTCAATGTCACTTAAATGTGTAAGTAAAAAGTTTTGAAATGGGGTATCTTTGGCTATGTGTATTTTCACCAAAAAAAAAAAAAAGCTGAGAATTTAGAGGGTTAAAATGTTGTGGGGTTGTTAACCAAAGTCATAAAACAGCATGTGTACTACTGTTACATGAGAAACTGTTTGTTCTGTAAGCCTTCACCTGAAGTACAATAAAATATTAAAAAAAAAAAAAAAAGAAATGTACACTATGCATTTGTTTCACCCTTTAACAACTGTAGAGATCTTGGCCATAAATCCTGTTTAAGAAGCTGTAAGGTGTCTTCCAATACCGTGAATGATTTACTTATAAAGGGATGACATTTAACTATCCACCTTTCGAGGGTCCCTGGTGTAAAATGAGACATAATGTTCTTTGTTGGTCTTACTTGGTATCCCTGTAAAGCTTAGTGAAAAATTATTATCTTGCTTGACTTGAAGAGTCATTTCTTAAGTTAATGGTTAAAGTGAAGTAACATGCTTCATAAGGATATTAAAAAAATGTTAACCTTTTTTTCCCTCAAGGAATTATAATCAGTCATGAACTCAGTAAAAAGGATGAGATCATTATTTAGGTTGAGACAATTTCAAGATAACAAAAGATATGACAGCTTGAATATATCAAAAATTTTTTTGAAAAGTTAACATTAAGTCATACACTTCAAAAAACATAAACTTATTGTCAATACATAAAACCAAAATGAAACTTGTTGCCATTAAGTTGATTCCAACTCATGATGACCTTATAGGACACAGTAGAACTGCCCCATAGGGTTTCCAAGGCTGTAATCTTTATGGAAGCAGACTGCCACATCTTTCTCCTGAAGAGTGGCTGGTGGATTTGAACCTCCGACCTTTCCGTTAGCAGCTGAGCACTTTAACCACACCACCACAGCTCCTTTGTTCCCTACAAAAACAAGTATTCATCATATCAAAAAGGTTATATGTGAGTCCTTAAAAATTGTTTAACTCTTTAATGACTGATGGCACATACAATGCCCACTTGCATTTGCCACCTCTCAGGTTTATTGGGAAGCTGCTTTCCCAGTGACAGTACATGCAGTCATCAGGAGGGCACTTGTACAACTGTTTGAAATTGAAGAAATGGCCTTGTGCCACAAATTACTGTTTTTACAGGGCATTATATGAGGTGGTGCAGCTAGTTCATCCTATAGGGACATGTATGTCCCACCAATCTGCACCAGAGTTCACTGGGATGTAATTGTCCCAGAGTACATAAGGATGTATGCATCCCACCAATCCTAGCCCCCAGCGTCCAGAAGGACACAATTCAGACACATTCAATGATTAAGCATGCATTCTATTAAAGAAAAAACTTTATATCAACAATTGTGAGTACAGTGCAGAACCAGGTAATGTTTCAATCTATTGTACATAGGGTTGCTATGAGTCGGAATTAACTTGACACCATCTAACATCAAAACTAACAACTTACGGGGGGAGTTTTTGGATTTTGGACTTGGAGTTGATTTAAGACTTTTGCTATGATATGATGGGGTGAATGTGTTTTACATGTAGCAAGGACATGAATTTTGGGGGGCCAAAGTGTGGAATGTTATGGATTGAATTTTGTCCCCCCAAAAATGTGTGTCAACTTGGCTAGTCCATGATTCCCAGTATTGTGTGATTGTCCATCATTTTGTCATCTGTTGTGCTTTTCCTATGTTTGTAAATCTTATGTCTATGATGTTAATGATGTGGAATTAGAGGTAGTTATGGTAATGAGTCAGGACTCAGTCTACAATATTAGATTGTGTTTTAAGTCAATCTCTTTTGAGATATGAAAGACAGAAGTAAGGAGAGAGACCTGGGGAGCTCATACCACCAAGAAAGTAGTGCCAGGAGAACAGCACGTCCTTTGGACCCAAGGTCCCTGTGCAGAGAAGCTTCTAGACCAGGGGAAGGTTGATGACAAAGACCTTTCTCCAGAGCCGATAGATAGAGAAATCCTTCTGCTGGAGCTGGAGCCCTGAATTCAGACTTCTGGCCTCCTAGACTGTGAAAGAATACAATTCTCTTTGTTAAATACCGCCACCCCCTGCAAAAAAAAAAAAAAAAAAAAAACTTACTAATATATGTTTTAAAAGGATTCAGCCAGTCTTTTATCACATTCTCTGTACCGTGTATTTCATTTATTATATTTTTCAATGCAGTATCTCCATTTGTTCTTTATAGTAATGTTTCTTCATATATTGCTGATTGTTTTCCTATATCTGTTCCAATAGTTTTGATACAGTTCTAAAAGTGGTTCAGTATGTCTTTTTTAGTTAACATTATACTCCAGGTGCTTAATTTTTTTGATTAAATCATGGTCCACCAAGGTTGTCAATAATGGTATCTGGTAATATGTGTTGGTTTAGAACCCAAGTTTGGGTCTCAATCTGTGTTCACTTCAGTACTGTTAAGGTGAGCTGAGGCATACGCCCCATTGTGGAGAGTCATAGCAAAGACTCCTGCTTGCTGCAACTCCAAAGACAACGCTGGTTAGAAAGTTATTTTAATCGTTTTAGGGTTAAATAACATTATCAGGAAGTAATTCTAGTAAATTTTAATCCACAAATGCAGGGAATTGAGGAAGAAGTGATGGAAGATTGAATGCAAGTATCTGAGATAACCACACAAAGCAGTGGTTATGTTGGAGCAACACTAGGGAGAGACAAATACAATGTTGCTTTTGCCTATAGCTACTAACCTCCTCCACTCAAATCAGTTCAAGATAGTCTTCTGTTTCTTGGTGAGATGGGGAGTATTTTGAGTTTGTTGGTGATGATGATGGTAGATTTGGTGGTGGTTCCTGGAATTCATGTTTCCATATCGTTTGTATATGCTTTCCATCTCTTTTCTGGGCTGATTTTGGAGGAAGCAGCCAGTAATGCTTGTTTTTTGCAAATATTGAGAGAGAAAAAACAAACAAACAAACCTCTGCCGTTGAGTTGATTCTGACTCATAGCGACCCTCTGTTGGGAGAGAACAACATCTTAATTTATCGCTATATTTGCAATCTCATCTAGAGAGGCTAGATGTGTAAATATTCACAATACTCTAAATGAACTGAAGAATATTGTATATACAACAATATTATTTTTTCACGGTAAATATCACCATTAGGCTAACTTTGAACTTCAGAAACGATATAAAACTTTGCATTTAAAAACAAAACAAGAAAAAAAAGTGCTTACAATGAAACTGCTTTGATTACCTTACACAATTTAAGTTCTGTCTTAGGCTGGATTCTCTAGAGAAGCAAAACTAGGAAAGTGTATAAATATATATAGATGGAGATTTATATCAAGGAAACAGCTTCCGTGATTGTAGAGGCTAGACTGTCCCAAGTCCGTGGATCAGGGTAGAGGCCTCTCTCAATTCACACAGCTACAAAAGCTGGTGAACCCAAGGTCGGCAGGCCAGAGAGCAGGGCTCCCACTGACAGGCTGTGAAGGTCAATGAATTCCAAGATCAGCAGACAAGACTGCAAGGTTTCTTCTGATTCATGTAGCTACAGGGGTTGGCAAATGCAAGACCCGCAGGTTGGGGAACAGGATTCTTGCTCACAGGCTGTGAAGATCAATGAATTCCAAGATCTACAGGTAAGCTGCTAGCTCAAGTCCCAAGAACCGGAGGTGAGACAACAAGAGGCAGCTGCTGGGTCTAGAACAAACCAAAAACATTGGCAAGGCAAGCAGGAAGGCAGTAGCCACAGGAAGGCAGATAGATGAAGGCTGAGGGGGTGGTGAACCACCACAGGCCCCACCCCCACTGGTACCACTCAGTAGATTCCATCATGGGGGTGATTGCATATCAAATTTCAGCAGGGAAGTGATCACAACATTGTACAACAGCAAAAACACTGAGAATCATGGCCTAGCCAAGTTGGCATACAATCTTAACCATCACAAGTAGCTTTGAAAATTTTTATACAATGCCACCCCAGTCATTAGGGAAAATTTTAGGAGCAAATACCCACTTTAGATCAGTTTTGTTACAGTGATAGTCACACTTCTTTAACAATATAAAGACCTAAAGAAAACTCCCCACTCTTCCAATACAGTAAAAAATTTATTCACAAAGCTATAATTACATTTGAATATTAGTTGAACTACTAGCCAACTAGTATTGGAATGTAATAATTCTGATGCAAGAGTGAAACATACACTCACACACACACATTAATAAGTTAAATTAAAAAAAAATGTTTACGTGATTTTTATATTTGTGGCATGACTAAAGTGCTCTCCACCAGCTAAAATACTAAGTTATGTTAAATAATAGGACTTATAGACTGCCTGAATTACCTAGTGCTGCTATAACAGAAATACTATGAGTGAGTGACTTTAACAAACAGAAATTTATTTTCTCACAGTTTAGGAGGCTACAATTCTAATTTAGGGTGCCACCTCTAGGGGAAGTCTTGCTCCCTATGCCAGCTGTGGAGGAATGTCTTTGTTTCTTTTGAGCTTCTGCTCCTGGGAGATTCTCATGTGGCTTGACATCTCTGTTCCCCCAACTCTGCTTGATCACTTGCTTGTTTAATCTCTTTTGTATCTCGAAAGTGATTGGCTTAAAATACACCCTACACTGACACGGTGTCTTTAACATAACAAAGAAAACCCATTCCCAAATGAGATTATAACCACAGGTAGAGGGGTTAGGATTTATAGCACATATTTTTGGGGGAAAAATTCAATCCATAACAGGCTCCTATTTTAAAAGTAATTGTAACATAGTGGATTTTAACATGAAGTTTAAAGCAAGATTGTAAAATGTGGCTTATAATTGTTATTAAGTGTTGTCGAGTTGGATCTGAGTCATATCAACTCTTTGTGCAACAGAATGAAATACTGCCCTGTCCTGCGCCATGCTCACAATTATTGCTGTGCTAGAGCCCATCTTTTCGTCACTGTATCAATCCATCTCTTGCGGGTCTTCCTCTCTTTTGCTGATCCTCTACTTTACTGAGCATGATGTCATTCTCCAGGGACAGGTGCCTTCTGATAACAAGTCCCAAGTATACGAGATGAAGTCTCACCATCCTTGCTTCTAAGGAGCATTCTGGCTGTACTTCTTCCAAGACAGACTTGTTTGTTTTTCTGACAGTCCGTGGTACATTAAATATTCACCACCAACACCATGATAATTCAATAATTCTTCTGTCTTTCTTATTCGTTGTCCAGGTTTCACATGCATATAAAGCAATTGAAAATACCATGGCTTAAATCAGGTGCACCTTAGTCCTCAAAGTAACATCTTTGCTTTTTAACACTTTAAAGAGGTCTTTTGCAACAGATTTGCCTATGATGGTTAAGGTTGTGTGTCAACTTGGCTGGGCCAGGATTCTCAATGGTTGGCAGTTATGATGTAGTTTGCCAGTTGTATGACAATGTGTTCACTTCCATGATGAGATTTGATATAATGTGATCACCACCATGATTGGATCTGCTGTGAGTAGCTAATCAGTTGAAAGTGAGTTTCCATGGGGTGTGACCTGCATTAAATATAGGTGGACTTTCTAGCCTGGCAAACTGGGTTTTGCTCACTCTGGATCTTGCAGCTGGCTCCTGTTACTCTGACCTCTGGTTATTAGGAATAGAGCTAACAGCTTATCTGCCATCTTGCCTGCAGATCTTGGGATTCATAGGCCTTCACAGCCTGTGAGCAAGAACCCTGGTGTCTGACCTGCTGATCTTGGGTTCACTAGCCACTGTGGCTACCCAAAGCAGGAGAAGTCTCCAGCCTGACCCATGGGCCTGTGACATTACAGCCTCTACAACCTTGTGAGCCATTTCTTTGATACAAATCTCTCTCTATATATAGAATATATATATGATCAGGAATAATCCATACTGAAAGCTGTAACCTTTGATCTTCATCAATAAGTGCTTCAAGTCCTCTTCATTTTTAGCAAGGAAGCTTGTGTCATCTGCGTATCACAGGTTGTTAATGAGACTTCCTCCAATCCTGATGCTGCATTCTTCTCATATAGTCCAGTTTTTCTAATTATTTGCTCTACGTACAGAGTGAATAAGTATGGTGAAAAGATACAACCCTGATGCACATGTTTCGTGATTTTAAACATGCAGTGTCCCACTGTTCTGTTCCAGTGACTGCCTTTGCTCTATGTGCAGGTTCCTCATGAGCACAATCAAGTGTTCTGAAATTCCCATTCTTTGAAATGTTATCCATAATTTGTTGTGATCCAGTCAAATGCCTACGTATAGTCAATAAAGCACAAGTAAACATCTTTCTGGTATTCTCTGCTTTTAACCAAGATGCATTTGACATCAGCAATGATATGCCTTGTTCTGGCTTGAATTTCTGGCAATTCCATGTCAATGTACTGCTGCAACCATTTTTGGTTTTTCTTCTGTGTAATTTTACTTACATGTGATATTAATGATATAGTTCAATAGTTCCTGCATTCTTGTGGCTCACCCCTCTTTGGAAAGGGCCTAAATATGGATCTCTTCCTGTCAGTTTGCCAAGCAGCTGTCTTCCAATTTTTTTTATTTAGATGAATGAGTACTTCCAGCATTGCATCCATTTGTTGAAACATCTCAGTTGGTATTCTGTCAATTCCAGGGAGGCTTGTTTTTTTCCAATGGCTTCAGTGAAGTTTGGACTTCTATATACACTTCATTCTCACAAAATCTTTTTAAAGTAGGTAGTATTATAAACCACATTTTACAATCTTGCTTAAAATTTCATGTTAAAGTTCACTTTGCTGCAATCACTTTTAATACAGGAGCCTGTTGGCAACTGTACATATATAGTTACTGTTAGTTGCCATCCAGTCTATTCCAACTCATGACAACCTCCTACTTGTGTGTAGAATAGAACTTATATATAGGGTTTTCAAGGCTCTGGCCTTTTGGAAGCAGATCGCCAGGTCTATCTTCTGAGATGCCGCTGGGAGGGTTTGAATTGCCAAACTTTTGTCAAGTAGTCAAGGGCTTAATGGTTTCTGCTACCCAGGAACCCTTTACGTGTATATATATATATATATATATATGTATGTATCATATACATACCATATGTAATATAGATTATATATGTGCTACATATAAAATATAATATAATATAAATAATAAACATATACTCTGTATATATTATATGTATCATATATATACCATATGCAATATATATTATATATAATATAGTAATAAACATATATGCTATATATATAATATATATCATATATATACCATATATTGCATATATGCTACATAATCTATGTAATATGCATATACACTACATGTATCATAAATATATACTATGTATTATATATTCATGCTATATTTATTTATAGACATACTCATTTTTATACAATGTACAAGCATAATAATACATTTTTACCTTGCAAATTAAACTCTTTACTAATAAATTATTATTTTAAGAATAATATTTTTTCTGATTGCACAATTTACACGGCTGATGAAAACAGAATACAGTTAAATATGAAAACACTTTTTGGAAGACAATATATGAAATAATAAGACTTGAACATTCCAATAGTTGTATTAAGTACAATACTTCAAATGCAAAAATTTGCTCCAAGAGGAATTATTATATTTTAAAATTCACCGTTCTTCTATTATAACAGTTACTTGAGTTAAATTATGTAAAAGGAGCACTTAGTACATTAACTATAATCATTATAATTTAATATATTTGGAAAACTCTTCATTGCCTATAATAACCCTCACTTTGATAAAATAAGTAATATGGTAGTGTCTATATTCTTATTAGGTGCCATCAAGTAGATTCCAAATCATAGTGACCATATGTACAATAGAACTAAACATTGCCTGGTCCTACACCATCCTCAAAATCCTTGCTATGTTTGAGCCCACTGTTGCAGCCACTGTGTCAATCCATTTCGTTGAGGGTCTTACTCTTTTTCATTGACCCTCTACCTTACCAAGCATGATATCCTTCTCCAGGAACTGGTCCCCCCAATAACAGGTCCAAAGTATGTAAGATGAAGTCTTGCCATCCTCACTTCCAATGAGCACTCTGGCTATACTTCTTCCAAGATACAATTGTTCATTCTTCTGGTAGTCCATGGTAGGATCTATAGCTATATAATTTATTTTTCCTTTTGAAACATTAGAACAACACTATGGAACACCCAACGTAATGACTAATGATGGTTCTTGGCATTGTAGAACCCTGTGCATGAACAGTGATGGGCGAGTCAGACAACTAGAAGTGTGTGTCACATTTTGGAAAAAAATATAGAAACCTCTTAAAGATGTAGAAGCAAAGCATTGCATGCTTCATTGCCCATTTGTTAAAAATTATTTTCTGGCCCTTTTCTGGTTCTGTATTGCAAATATTAAGCTCTGCTAGTCAGGTTTTTCTTTCAGAGCTAACAAATGGAATTCCGGTGCTTAGGCTTGACAAAGCTGCTTGGGGGAGAAAAATCAGAAAGATATAAAGGAGGAAGTGTTTCTTCCTCCCTTATGGCTATGGAAATGCAGACACTATTTTGCATTAAGGAACTAGTTTTGATGAAGTGGTGAATTGAGAGTATTAACAAAAGCATCAATCTTACTTGCCTTTAAAATGTGAAGACGTTTAGAAAAATGTATTATCCTGTTCAAGTCAGTGTTTAACAAAGGCATATTTTAAGGCAAATGTTCTACAGAGATTGCTTCTATCCTCTACAAAGTATAATCTTTAACCCTTAAATGCCTGTTTCACTACTTGGTTCTCTTCTTTAATTACTAGTTACCATGTTAATAATATTTAAAACACCTTTCATATTTTTGTAAACAAATAAATACTTATAAGGTCCTTTATTAAGCCAGAGAAGGAACTTTAGGTTTATTGTCCTCTTCCTTTACGCATAAAAGTATAGCCTATGACTTTGATGGAGTCCTTTTTAAAACAAAGAATTTAAGAATCTTTCTTATTTAAATTAACAAAATAAGAATCCATGTGAATGATATTCCCAGAAAACGAGACTAAATCAATAAACTGTGCAGTAGATGTTGTCTACCAGGCATCTGCAAATGTCTCTTCCTTTACAACTGTATTTAACTTGTCTTAGAGGCATCCATGCAACCACTGCAGCTAAAGTATAAGCCCTGTTAAGAATGAACTATGCCTATTTAGTCCACTAGTTTAACCTTGAGCACCTATTACACTTCCAGACACACAGTAATCAGTCACTAAATATTTATTAAATGAAAACAAATGAATTATGAAATAGGAAATTATTAACTCATCAAGGATTTGGAATTTGAGCTAGTGTTCCTTATGGATGCAACATTGAGAGAAAGGACAAGGAAATGATATTGTGTTGCTATATGAAAAATGGTTGGATTATAGTATTTATCCGGATTATATTAGAATCCTTTAACTACCTAACATTTGAAAGTTAAGTTAGAAAATGTAATTTAAAAACCTTATTATTTCCAAGAAGAGCCCTAGTGGCACAGTGGTTAAGTGCTCATCTGCTAATTGAAAGGTCGGTGGTTTGAACCCACTACCTGCTCCACAGTAGAAACGTGACAGTCTGCTTCCATTAAGATCACAGACTTGGAAACCCTATGGGGCAATTCTATTCTGTCCTGTAGGGTGCCTATGAGTCGGACTTGACAGCAAAGGGTTTGGTTTTTTGATTTTATATTTCCTAGCTAAGACAGTTTTTAAACTTTGGTATATATGAGTAAAATTTTTCAATTTATCCTTTAGAAAATAGCAAACTGTTAAAAAATATAGAGTCAGTGAGGTCCACTAAAATGGTATTGAAATTAAAATGTATTACCTGTTGCCATCCAGTCAATTCTGATTCATAGCGACCGTATAGGACAGAGTAGAACTACCCCACAGGGTTTCCAAGGAGTGCCTGGTGGATTTGAATTGCTGACCTTTTTGTTAGCAGCCGTAGCTCTTAACCACTATGCCACTAGCATTTCCTAAAATGCATTAGATATGTTAATTTTCAAAAGTTATATGATAACTTGAATTATAACAAAAATTCACTAAAACACAACATATGCATAAATAAAGGTCTCACAGTGTAAGAAAAAATTAAAATATCACTAATAATTAAATTTCTTGGACATAGCTAAAATCTCAAGGCAGATAACATTGTTTTAAAGGCTAGAATATGAGTCATGAGACGATGAAATTTGTCTTATTAGGAAATGCTTTATCTCCAGCTCTTAGAATATACCAAATATGGAGTAAATATTTATTGAATTAGTAAACGCTTTTTGCAAAATTTAAACATGTATTACAGGGATTTCCTGTCAGCTCCACAGCTTTAATGGAAAAATCAAACTTCTTGATTTACTAGGACAAGTATGTGCAATCTACAAGTTGCAGAATCAAGTTCTTCTAAATCTAATTCTGAACTCATTAATAAATCATGCGTGTTAACAATACTTAAGATCTATAAGAATGTAGGACACTTTTTTCATTAATTTATTAATTTAATTAATAAATTAATTAATCATTAATCAAATTAATTAATTGTTTTTCCATAGGCACCTAAGGACAGACTGGCTCTTCCTTTGGCCAGATAACTCTTCTAATCCTTTAAAAAAAAAGTCTGGAGATTTCTGGAGAAGATAAGGCTATTAGCCTGAAAAATATTTAATCACAAGGTGGAGTTTAAGCTTTTTGGTAGTTTGTCCTTTGTGTATGAGTGCCAAATGTTGGACCTTCTAGTAGTAGAACTTCCTGTTCCAGCCTAGGCACCACAAATCACTTACTGGGAAAAAACTATGTCTATATCTATATATAGATATATGAAGGAAATAAGTGATGATATTATTAAATACCTTGCATGAGTACTATGTTTATAAACCAAAACCCATTGCTGTCAAGTTGATTCTGACTCATAGCAACCCTGTATGTCAGAGTAGAACTTCCCCATGGAGTTTCCAAGGCAGTAATGTTTATGGAAGCATACCGTCACATCTTTCTTCAGCAGAGTAGCTGGTGGGTTTGAACCGCTGACCTTTTCAGTTAACAGCTGAGCACTTAACAATTGTGCCACCAAGGCTCCTTATAATGACTACAGTATTTTGTAATATTGAGCTCCATCCCAGATAAAGCAAATAGAAATTCAGTAAAACTACCAGGCTCAAAAAGAAATTGGATTTATATAAGTACACTACAATCTAGAGAGAGACAAAACCAGAAGTGAACACAAAAATCAAATTAAAACATTTATAACTGTGAGTGAGACAGTGAAAAGTCTGGATATCCAAAGTCCAAAAAACTGTTGCAGGAAAAGAAGAGTGGTCAGTAACAAGAAAAGAAGACTTAGGGCAGGATTTCTTAACTTTGGCACAATAGACATTTGGGGCCAAATAATTCTGTGTTTGAGGGTCTGTGGTCTGCAATCAACGATATTTCCAGTCATTGCCAAATCTTCTCTGGGTGTCAAAATCACTCCTCCTTAAGAACTACTGGCTTACAGAAAGAAGTTTAGCAGTGGGTAAGAAAAATCAACACCTTTTTCTGCATACTAGATGTCTTAGGCTGGGTTCTCTAGAGGACCAAAACCAGTGAAGGTATTTGAGTGTGTGTGTGTGTGTGTGTGTGTGTGTGTGTGTGTGTGTGTGTGTGTGTGTGTGTGTGTATACATATACATATATATAAAGATAAAGAGAAATTGAGATTAATTTCAAAGAACTGGCTCACACAGTTGTAGAGGCCGGCAAGTCCCAAATCCATGGGTCAGATATCAGGCGAGAGGTTTCTCCTGACTCATGTGGTTACAGGAGCTGGTGAACCTAAAATTGGCAGGTCAGACAGAAGACTGCTGGCTCATATCCCAAGAACTGGAGGTCAGAAGACAACGACTCGGGTGCAGCATCCAGAAAGGGTGAGCTTTACCACAACATCCACATACATTGGATGTAGGCAACACCCCCAAGGAAACTCCCTTTTCAACTTACTGGCTGCTTGTATCAGAATTAATCATGGAGGATGATTACATAACATATGCCAAAGTGCTGAGAATTATGACCTAACCTTGACGCATAACCTTAACCATCACAGTTCACCCTTTGTCAACTTGGCACCTGTACACATCTCCTTAAACCATATATAATCTCCAAATAAAGACAGTTATAAAGTCTTACTTGTGCCTAACATGATACAACTAACATTGGTACAACCAAAAACACCATAGCTGCTTTTACATCTTATATTTTCTAATACTTCAGGGAATAAGGGAAGGAAGGAAGCATGGATATTTTTTATATATATATACTTATATGCATACATATGTATACATATACACACACATTCATGTATAATAAAACAAGGAGGAAATACTAAAAACAGTTACAGTCCTCTTTTCTACATCTGGTCACGTGGTTGTAGCTGGTATTTAAAACTACTTTCTTATACCACCCATTCTGTATTCCCTTTGCCCTCAGCAAGTCCCTCAGCTGGTTGTGGTTTTTGCCTGGTGGGGTGACCCAACCTTCATTCCTGAAGGATCTGGGCCATTAGTTGTCATGTTGGAAATGGGTTGCTATAATTTTCCATTGAATTTAATCACAGGGCTTGGTAATCCTAAGAGATGTCCTAAGGTATCTGCTGTATGCCAGACATACTCTTCTTTACCTCCATTATGCAATATAAATCTGATTTTCCCTTGGTAATCAGGATCTGTCACAAAAGTCAATATGGTATCTCCTTTTTTTGCCTGCTAATCCAGAATTGTGAGAAGCCCAATGTGACCAGGTGGCATTTGTAACTTCCAGTTCAACGGAATCAGTGCTGTGTTTTCTGGTGGGAGCATTCCTCCCTTTGGAACTAAGACCTCTAGACCCACAGAACATAGCTTCGCAGGGACAAGAAGCAAAAATTTTGTGAGTAGGTCACTAAGGGTAACAGTGAGTAGTGCCGCTCCCATTTCTGCTCCTTGATTTCTGGACCAATGAATCCTGGCTATGGAAGAAATAACACCATATATCAGATGCTGGTTTACAGCGTAGTCATATCAAGCCAGCTGCTTCAGATGATGGGGAACATGGTAAGACCAGTGAATTCCATTAGCATGGGCCCATTGCTGCATTTCTTTTGCTATAAAGTTAGTTCCTTGATCCAAGGCAATACTCTGTGGGATACTATGACAGTGACTAAGGGATTCTGTAAGTACACTGATGGTAGTTTAGGCAGAAGCATTGCATGCAGGGAAGCCAAATCTGGTATCCACAGAATGTGTCATGCTATCCACCTGATTGTTAAAATCCTCTTCTTCCATGATCACCCTTTGGTGAGGGTTCACAAGAGACACAACTACCTTCACTTCTTTAGCCCATTTTGAAAGGTGTATCCACATGCCTCTTCCCTATTCCTCCTTGTCACCAATATTCCAATCATGTTCCTTCCAAGTCACTGACCACCCAGCCAAACCATTTGCCACAGCTCAGGAAGCAGTACACAATCACACACCTGGCCATCTCTCATTCCAAACAAAATGAACAAGTGGATAAACTGCTAAAGTTATGCCCACTGGGAGGATTTCCCTTCACCACAGTTTTTCAGGGAGGTTCCAGAAAAAGGCTTCAGTGATGCATCTGTCCACTTCCAAATGGTGCTGCATGTCGTGCAGAACCATCTGTAACCCAGGCATGAGTTTTCTCTTCCTCAGACAACTGATTGTAAGGAACTTCCTATGAGGCTGTAGGTATGGTCTGGGAGATGGAAAGTAATGTGACAGGAGTGGGGACCATGGCATTTTGGCCACTTCCTCATGTAACTTACTTGTGCTTTCAGGTCCTGCTTGGACCAGATCTCATATATACCACTTCCATTTAATGACGGAGTGCTGCCGTGCACGTACAACTTTATGACTCTGTGGGTCACACAGCACCCAGTTCATGATGCACAAGCTCAGTCTGCATAGTGACTTGGTTGCCCATGGTTAAACATTCAGTCTCCACTAAGGCCCAGTTAGAAGCCAAAAGCTGTTTCTCAAAATGAGAGTAGTTATCTGCAGAGGATGACAGGGCTTTGCTCCAATATCCTAAGGTTCTGCACTGTGATTCACTAACAGGGGCCTGCCAAAGACTGTATCTGCCACTGACACTTCAAGAACCATTGGATCAGCTGGATCATATGTCCCAAGTGTCAGTACGGCTTGCATGGCAACCTGAACCTGTTGCAGAGCCTTCTCTTGTTCTGGGCCCCACTCAAAACTAGCAGTTTTTCGAGTCACTTGATAAATAGGCTGGAATAGCACACTCAGACGAGGAATATTGTGCCTCCAAAATCCAAAGAGGCCCACCAAGTGTTGTGCCTCCTTTTTAGTTTTAGGGGTCAGATGTAGCAACTTATCATCCACTTTAGAAAGACTATCTCAACATGCCTCACACCACGGAACCCCTAGTAATTTCGTTGAGGTGCTTAAATATTTGTCACATTAATTTCTCACACTGTAGCACACAAATACCTTAACAATAGGTCTAGAGTAATTGATGTTTCTTCCTTGTTAGGTCCAATGAGCATAATGTCATAAATGTAATGGACCAGTGTGACGTCTTGCAGAAGGGAAAGATGATCAAGTTCCCTGCAGACTAAATTATGACATAGGCCTGGAGAGTCGATATACACTTTATGTAGCATCATGAAGGTGTATTGCTAGACTAGCCAGTTGAAGGCAAACTATTTCGGGTGTTCCTTCGAAAAAGAATCACAAAAAGGGCAATTGAACAGATCAACTGCTGCATACTAGTTACCAGGAGATGTATTAGTTTGCTTAAGAAATGAAACCACATCTGGAAGAGCAGCTACAGTTGGACTCAAAACATAGCTGGAGAAGAGCTGCCTCCTGAAAGTACAGTCCACTCTGATGACATGGATGGAGTGAAGCTTTCAAGGACGTTCATTTGCTGATGTGGCATGATTCCAAATGAGAAGAAAGGTCTGCAAATATCCATTAGGAATTTGAACATGGAATGTACGAAGTATGAATCTAGGATAATTGGAAATCAACAAAAATGAAATGAAACACATAAATATTGATATCCTATGAATTAGTGAGCTGAAATGAACTGGTATTGACTATTTTGAATCAGACAATCATATGGCCTACTATGCTGAGAATGACAAGTTGAAGAGGAATGATGTTGCATTCTTCATCAAAAAGAGCATTTCAGGATCTATCCTGAAGTATAACGTTATCAGTATTAGGATAATATCTATATGCCTACAAGGAAAACCAGTTAATAAAAATATTGCTCAAATTTACCCACCAACTACTAAGGCTGAAGCTGAAGAAATTGAAAATTTTTATTGACTTTTACAGTCTGCAATTGATTGAACACGCAATCAGGGTGAATGTACAATTACTGGTGATTGAAGTGTGAAAGTTGGAAACAAAGAAGAAGGAGCTGTAGTTGGAAATATGGCCGTGTTGACAGAAATGATGCTGGAGATCTCATGGTAGAATTTTGGAAGACTAACAAATTCTTCCTTGCAAATACCTTTTTTTCAACAACATAAATGGCGACTCTACATGTGGACTTCACCTGATGGAATACACAGGAAACAAATCAACTACATCTGTTTAAAGAGGTGATGGAAAACTTAGTATCAGCAATCAGAACTAAGCTAGAGGCCCATTGTGGAACAGACCATCAATTGCTCATATGCAGTTTCAAATTAAAGCTGAAGAAAATTAAAACAAGTTCAAGGGAGCCAAAGTATGACCTTGAGAATATTCCGCCTGAATTTAGAGACCATCTCAAGAATAGATTTGACTCATAAAACACTAATGACTAAAGACCAGACGAGTTGTGGAATGACGTCAAGGACAACATACATGAAGAAAGCAAGAGGGCACTAAAAAGACAGGAGAGAAAGAAAAGACCAAAATGGATGTCATAAGAGACTCTGAAACTTGCTCCAGAAAGTAGAGTAGCTAAAAGGAAAGGAAGAAATGATGAAGTAAAGGGCTGAAAGAAGTTTTCAAAGGATGGCTCGAGAAGATAAAGTAAAGCGTTATAATGGCATGTGCAAAGAACTGGAGTTAGAAAACCAAAAGGGAAAAACATGCTTGGTATTTCTCACGCTGAAAGAACTGAAGAGGAAATTCAAGCCTACAGTTAAAATGTTGAAAGATTCTATAAGCAAAATACTAAACAACTCAGGAAGCATCAAAAGCAGATGGAAGGAATACACAGAATCACTATACCAAAAAGTATTTGTCTATGTACAATCGTTTCAGAAGGTAGCATATAATCAGGAATCAACAGTACTGAAGGAAGAGGTCCAAGCTATACTGAAGATATTGGTAAAAAACAAGGCTCCAGAAATTGACAAAATAACAACTGAGATATTTCAACAAACTGACACAGCACTGGAAGTGTTCACTTGTGTATGCCAAAAAATTTGGAAGACAGCTACCTGGCTAACCAATTGGAAACCATCATTTTTTATACCTGTTCCAAAGAAAGGTGACTCAACTGATTACAGAAATTATCAAACAATATCATTAATATCACAAGCAAGTAAAATTTTGCTGAAGACCATTAAAAAGTGGTTAAGCAGTACATCGACAAGGAGTTCCGGTCATTCAAGACAGATTCAGAAGAGGTCATGGAACCAGGGATATCACTGCTGATGTCATATGGATCCTGACAAAAGCAGAGAATAACAGAAACATGTTTACCTGTGTTTTATTGACTATGTAAAGGCATTTAACTGTGCGCATTATAACAAATTATTGATAACATTGTGAGGAATGGGCATTCCAGAACACTTAACTGTGATCATGAGGAAACTGTACATAGAACAAGAGGCAGTTTGAACAGAACAAAGGGATACTGTGTGGTTTAAAGTCAAGAAAGGTATGTGTCAGGGGTGTATCCTTTCACCATATTTATTCAATCTGTATGCTGAACAAATAATCTGAAGAGCTGGACTGTATGAAGAGAAACAATGCATATGGATCAGAGGTAGGCTCATTTAACAACCTGAATTATGCAGATGACACAACCTTGCTTGCTGAAAGTGAAAAGGACTTGAAGCACTTACTGATAAAGATCAAAAACCACAGCCTTCAGTATGGATTACACCTTAACATAAAGAAAACAAAAATGCTCAAAAATGGACCAATAAACAACATCATGATAAACAGAGAAAATATGGAAGTTGTCAAGAATTTCATTTTAGAGACTTCCAGGCAACATGGTAGTATAAGCAGAAGCACCACGCCATCTCTCCACAGCAAAGATACGATAAACTAAGCCAAACAGAGAAAACGGAAACACTGAAACCCTAAGCATCAAATGAAGAGACAAAGAACTCAGCCAAGCACTGAATGGAATAAAAAAACTGACAGAGAACAGAGAGCAAAGAGAGATAAATGCAGAGGTCCCCTATCAGCTAACGCAGCACAGATCTGCCATCTTGGACTCCTATCACAGACAAGTGATCAGGGGGGTATGAGAAAGCAGCTTCACGGATCTTCCAGTAGGAGACAGAACAACCAGCAACCAGTGATACAAGCTTTCCCACCCCCCACCCTTCTTTACCCCCACTCAGCTTCCTCTGCTTCCTGCAGCCACAGTCTCTTGGCTGGGAAGCATTGGCTTCACCCCTGTGTCACTTGGGTTAAACTTGCCCACATTGGCCATCTACCTAAGTGCCATTAGTTTGCTGCTGGTGTTGCTTTAGATTTCTTTAGATTTCTTCCTTACATCTCACCACCTTCCCCTACTTTCTCTCAAATAGCTGGCTCCATGTGCCATATTTACTTCTTCCTGAAAGGCTGTGAAACACTGCTAGAATGTGACACTGCTTCCCGGCCTGTGCTGCCACGCTAATGGGATCCCGGGATATTTGTTTGTTTTGAATTGTTTGTTTGTTTTCTTTTTCTTTTCCCAAATTGGGAGCCAGTTCTAGCCAGGTAGTACTGCATGGCTTGGGACCTACGCCCTGATTTTGTGCAGAAGTGCAGCAGGATACATGAGGGCATTTCTTTTTTCTGTTTTTTTTTTTCTTCCATTCTTCTTGTTTTTTAATTTGTTTGTTTAGTTTTCTTTTTCCTCTTTTTCCCTTTTTGTCTTTCTTCATTACTCAGTTTCTCATCTGTCATACTTTCCTTCCCTTCCTGTCCCCTGAATACCCAGTACAGAGTGACACCTCTACACCTTCTAGTCAGGCTGTACTTCTCAGCCTGGAAGCAACTTCCCCAGACCTTGTAGCTACACCAGTGGGATCTCTGGGAGCTTTTTTTTTTTCTTTCTAGTTTTTATTTATTCATGCTTTTGTTCTTATTTGTCTTTTTGTTTTTCTCCATTTTATTGTCTATCATCCCTCCACTCCAACTGCAAGCTCCCCTAGCACTCTTTTTAGTTTGTATGTTTTTGGCTCCTATTCCTCTCTCCTCTTTGCCATACCCATCTTAGCTCCACACATCACAATCTCCCCCCTCCATCCTGCCTACCTGCCCTGTGCGCTTAACATCACACTCCCAAACAGCACAGACATTGACTACTGGAACCTTCCCAGCACTGATTACCAGCCCCCCCCCCCCCCCCCGCCGCGTGGCTGTAGTAAGTGCCACAAACAACCCATCCCAGCAACTCCTCTTAAGCTAGACCTGCCCAGCTGTACCATATTTGAGCAACTGACCTGCCAACTGGAGAAGGAGGTGAAAAGTATTGTGCCCACAGACGAGCAAACAAGAAAGAACACACAGCCTGCCTGCTCAGACTTAGCAAAATAAAACAAAAAAAGATCAAAACAAGTAAATTTGCAATCAATAAAAGAGAAAAATAACTACCAAATGCTCCAAAGAGAGCATACAAAATTAAAACATTTACAAAAACAGGACAGACTGGTTCCAGTAGGCATCCAAAATAAAAAACCAGCTGACATTCCAGTAGAAGAACAAATAGGGAATTAAAATCTCTACTATTCAGAGCTATTCAAGAGTTGAAGCAAAAAACAGACAAAAATGAGGAAAAAATAGACAAATTCATGGAAAAGGCAGACAAATTCATGGAAAATAGAGACAAAAAAATGGAATAATTAAGGAAAATAAAGCAGGAACAAAATGAAAAATAAATTCACAACTAGAAAGCATACAAAAACAACAATTAGAAATCCAAAACATAAACAACAATACGTCAGAAATGGACAGTGTCATAGAAGGGAGGAGGAGCAAGTTTGAAACAGTGGTAGACAGGATCAGCAAAACTGAAGACAAATATTGGCTAGAACTCTGTTTGGGGAAAACTCAGGAAAAAAAATGAAGAAAAATGAAGAGACCCTGAGAACTATGTGGGATACAATCAAAAGCAAAAATTTTCAAGTGATTGGACTTCCAGAAAAGGGGGAGAAAACAGAAAACACAGAGAGGATCAATGAATAACTGCTGACAGAAAGCTTCCCCAATGTCATGACAGATGAAAAGCTGGCCATCCAAAAAGCTCAATGAACCCCATATAGGATAGACCCTAAAAGAAAATCATCAAGGCATATCATAATCACACTTGCTAAAACCAAAGACAAAGAATCCTGAGAGCAGCTCAAGAAAAACTAAAAGTCACATACAGAAGAGAAACAATAAGATTAAGCTTGGATTATTCATCAGAAACCATGCAGGCAAGAAGGCAATGGGATGACATATATAAAACCTTGAAAGGAAAAAAAATGCCAGAAAAGAATAATATATCCTGCAAACTCTCGTTCAAATATGTTGGTGAAATTAGGACATTTCCAGATAAACAGAAATTAAGGGAATATGTAAAAATCAAACCAAACTTACAAGAATTATTAAAGGGAGTCCTTTTATCTGAGAACAAACAACTTCAGCTCACAGGCTGAACCTAGGACACAAGATCATACCAGACAGATACCAATCTTGGAAATGAACTCTCAAGGCCTATCCAAAACCAAAAGAAATACAACATGGAATCAGAGCAGTTAATCTAAGTGACAACTTCAGAGCAATAAAAGAGGAAATAAACAATGTAGGTATAAAACCTTCTAATGGAGAGGAAGGCAAGTGATACCAAGTAATAACAGACTGCTTCAAAGTTAGAAAGATAAGGGTAGATTTCACAGTAACCACAAAGAAAGTTAACAAACATAAAATAAAGAGGAAAAAAAGTCTCAGCAAAAACAAAACCTACAAAAACAAAAGAAATGAAAAAAAACCACAAACAAAAAGAATTTAGCACAAGAGAGTAAGAGGAACAAGAAAACGACAGCACCACAAAATAAGCACTACAAAATGACAGCAATAAATTCATACCTATCAATAATTACACTGAATGTAAATACCCTCAATGCACCCGTAAAGAGACGGAGAGTGATAGAATGCATAAAAAACAGGATCCATCAATATGCTGTCTAAAAGAGACAAACCTTAGAAACAAAGATGTAAATTAATTAAAAAACAAAGGCTGGAAACAATATATCAAGCAAATAACTATCAAAAATGAGCAGGAGTAGCAATATTAATCTCAGATAAAATAGATTTTAAAACAAAATCCACCATAAAAGACAAAGAAGGATGTTATATAATGATTGAGTGGGAAATCCATCATGAAGATATAAAAATAATAAATATCTAAGCACCCAATGACAAGACTCCAAAATACAAAAAAATTAACTCTAACAGCACTGAAAACGGAAATTGACAGTTCCACAATAATAGTAGGAGGCTTCAACACATCACTCTCAGTAAAGGACAGAACATCTAAAAAGAAACTCAGAAAAGATACAGAAGACCTAAAGGGCACAATCAGCCAAACTGACTTCATAGACATAAATCTAACACTCCACTCAACAGCTGCAAAGTACACATTCTTTTCCAATGCACATGGAACGTTCTCCAGAATAGACCATATCTTAGCCCATACAGCAATCCTCAATGAGATCCAGAACACTGAGATAATACAAAGTATCTTCTCTGACCACAATGCCATCAAGGTAGAAATTAACAACAGAAAGAACAAGGAAAAAAATCAATTATATGGAAACTGAATGACACGCTGCTAACCAACCACTGGGTAAGAGAAGAAATCAGAGATGGAATCAAAAAACTCCTAGAATCAAACGAGAGTGAAAACACATCATACGAAAACCTTTGTGACACAGCAAAGGCAGTCCTCAGAGGACAATTTATAGCAATAGATGCACACATCAAAAAAGAAAAAAGGGACAAAATCAAAACATTAACTACACAACTCAAACAAACAGAAAGAGAAGAGCAAAAAAGCCCACAGCCACAAGAAGAAAGGATATAGGAAAGATCAGAGCAGAATTAAATGAAATAGAGAATAGAAAAACAGTAGAAAGAAACAACAAAACCAAAAGTTGGTTCTCTGAAAGAATCAACAAAATCGACAAACCAAAGGCCAGACAGACAAAAGAAAAACAGGAAGGGATGCAAGTAACCCAAGTAAGAAATGAAATGGGGGATGTTTACACAGACCCAACTAAAATAAAAAGAATCATAACAGTGTATTATGAAACACTATAGTCCAACAAATTTGAATACCTAGAGGAAATGGATAAATTTATAGAAGCACACTACCTACCCAAACTATCACAAAGTGATGTTGAAAATCTGAACAGATGCATAACAAGAGAAGAGATTGAAAATGTAATAAAACAAACTCCCAATAAACAAAAAAGCCCTGGCCCAGATGGCTTCACTAAGAATTCTACCAAACATTTAGAGAAGAGATTATAGCAGTACTACTCAAACTATTTCAGAACATAGAGAAGGAAGCGACACTTCCAAATTCATTGTATGAAGCCAGCATAACCCTGATACCAAAACCAGGCAAAGACACCACAAAAAAAGAAAATTACAGACCAATATCTCTCATGAATACAGATGCAAAAAGTCTCAGCAAAATTCTAACCAATAGAATTCAGCATCATATCAAAAAAATGATTCACCACGACCAAGTAAGATTCATACCAGGTGTGCAAGGATAGTTCAACATTAGAAAATCAATCAATGTAATCTACCACATAAATAAAAGGAAAGAAAAGACTCACTTGATCATCTCAATTGACGCAGAAAAGGCATTTGACAAAGTCCAACACCCATTCCTGATAAAAGCTCTCAATAAAGTAGGTATAGAAGGGAAATTTCTCAACATAATAAAGGGCATCTATGCAAAACCAATGGCCAAGATCATTTTTAATGGAGAGAGGCTGAAAACATTCCCCTTGAAAACAGGAACAAGGCAAGGATGCCCTTTATCACCACACCTATTTAACATTGTGCTGGAAGTTATAGCTAGAGCAATAAGGCAAGAAAAGAAAATAAAGGGCATCCAAACTGGTAATGAAGAAGTTAAACTGTCCCTGTTTGCGGATGATATGATACTATACATAGAAAACACTAAAGACTCCTCGAGAAAACTCCTGGAACTAATAGAAAGATTCAGCAGATTAGCAGGATACAAGATAAACATCCAAAAATCCATTGGATTCCTATACACCAATAAAGAGAATGATGA
Organism: Dugong dugon; assembly: GCA_030035585.1. Lineage (NCBI taxonomy): Eukaryota > Metazoa > Chordata > Mammalia > Sirenia > Dugongidae > Dugong > Dugong dugon. The sequence goes on along the minus strand of CM057460.1, from coordinate 31,860,134 downwards.
AAAGGAAATCAGGAAAACAATACCATTTATAGTAACCCCTAAAAAAATAAAATATTTACGAATAACTCTAACCAAGGATGTAAAAGACCTCTACAAAGAAAACTACAAAACACTAGTGCAAGAAACCTAAAGGGATCTACATAAATGGAAAAACATACCATGCTCATGGATAGGTAGACTCAACATTGTGAAAATGACAATTCTACCCTAAGCAATTTACAAATGCAACACAATCCCAATCCAAATACCAACAACATCCTTAGACAGATGGAAAAACTAATGATAAACTCTATATGGAAAGGGAAGAAGCCCCAAATAAGTAAAGTACAATTGAAGAAGAAGAATAAAATAGGAGGACTCACACTACCTGACCTCAGAACCTACTATATGGCTACAGTAGTCAAAACAGCCAGGTACTGATACAACAGACACATTGACGAATGGAACAGAATCGAGAATCCTGATGTGAATCCATCCACCTACGGTCACCTGATCTTTGACAAGGGCCCAAAGTCCATCTAATGGGGGAAAAGACTGTCTTTTCAACAAATGGCACTGGCAAAACTGGATGTCCATCTGCAAAAAAATGAAACAGGACCCATACCTCACACCATACACAAAAAAACTAATTCAAAATTTATCAAAGACCTAAATATAAAGCCAAAAACTATAAAGTCCATGGAAGAATAAATAGGATAAAAACTAGAGGCCCTAATACACGGCTTAACAGATTACAAACCATAACTATCAACACACAAACTCTAGAAGATAAGCTAGATAACTGGGATCTTCTAAAAATCAAACACCTGTGCTCTTCAAAAGACTTCACCAAAAGAGTAAAAAGAGAACCTACAGACTGGGAAAAATTTTGGGCCATTACAAGTAAGACAAAAGTCTAATCTCTATAATCTACAAGAAAATCCAACACCTCTACAACAAAAAGACAAATCATCATATTAAAAAATGGGCATAGGAAATGAACAGACTCTTCACCAAAGAAGACATTCAAGTGGCCAACAGACACATGAGGAAATGGTCATGATCACTAGCCATTAAAGAAATGCAAATTAAAACCACAGTGTGATACCATCTCACCCTGCCATTACTTGCACGAATCAGAAACACTGGAAATAACTAATGTTGCACAGGCTGCAGGGAAATCGGAACTCTTATGCACTGCTGGTGGGAATGCATAGTGATACAACCATTTTGGAAAATGATATGGATCTTCCTTAGAAAGCTAGAAATAGAAACACCATACGATCCAGCAATCCCACTCCTAGGAATATATCCTAGATAAATAAGAGCTGTCACACGAATAGACATATGCACACCCAAGTTCATTGCAGCATTGTTCACGATAGCAAAAAGATGGAAACAACCTAGATGCCCATCAACAGACGAATGGATAAGCAAACTATGGTACATACACACAATGGAGTATTACGCAATGGTAAAAAACAATGATGAATCTGTGAAGCATCTCATAACATGGATGAAACTGGAGGACATTATGCTGAGTGAAATAAGTCAATCACAAAAGGACAAATATTGTATGAGACCTCTATTGTAAAAACTCATGAAAAAGTTTACACACAAAAAATAACAATCTTTGTTGGTTACAAGGGATGGGAGACGTGGGAGGGAAATACTAAATAGACAACAGGTAAGTGGTAACTTTGGTGAAGGGTAAGACAGTACTCAGTACTGGGGAAGCCAGTAGAACTTGTACAATGAAAGGTCACGGAAGCTCCAAGGACACATCCAAACTCCCTGAGGGACTGAATTGCTGTGTCAAGGGCTGTGGGGACCATAGTCTCGGGGAACATCCAGCTCAATTGGCATAACACAGTTTATAAAGACAAAGTCGTGCTTTCTACCTTGGTGAGTAGCATCTAGATGGTAAGTAGCCATCTAAGATACTCCACTGGTCTCACCTCTTCAGCAGCAAGGAAGAATGAAGAAAACAGGATATAAGGAAAAGATTAGTCCAAAGGACTAATAGATCACAGCTACCAAGTCCTCCACCAGAATGAGTCCAGTATAGCAAGGTGGTGCCCGGCTACCAGCACTGACTGCTATGACTGGGATCACAACAGAGGGTTCTGAACAAAGCTGGAGAAGGTTGTAGAACAAAATTCTAACACACACAAAAAAAGATTAGATTTACTGGCCTGACAGAGACTAGAGAACCCTGACAGTATGGTCCTGGACACCCTTTTAGCTCAGTGGTGAAGTCACTTCCAAGGTTCACAGTTCGGCCAGAGATTGGACAGCCCCATAAAATAATACGGGGCTAATTAGGCACAACAGTCCAGGGACAAGGACTAGAAGGCAGAAGGGAACAGGAAAGCTGGTGATAGGGAACCCAAGGTTGAGTAAGGACAGTGTTGACATGTCATGGGGCTGTTAACCGTTTTCATAAGGTAATATGTGTACTAAGTGTTTAATGAGAAACTATTTTTTTCTGTAAACCTTCATCTAAAGTGAGAATAACAGCACAACTGGAAGAATGTAATCGATGTCACTGAATTGTACATGTAGAAATTTTTGAAATGGTGTATCTTTGGCTATGCATATTTTCATAAAAAAAAAAAAAAAAAGTCCTCCAAGGTCGAGAAGGGAGAGGGTTGACATGTCGTGGGGCTGTTAACTAATGTTATAAAACAATATGTGTACTGACTATTTAATGAGAAACTATTTGTTCTATAAACCTTTACCTAAAGTACAATAAACAAAATATAAAAAAAAAAAATTATTTTACTTGGGTCCACAATCAACATCCATGGAAGTAGCGGTCAAGAAATCGAAAGGTGCATAGCATTGGGAAAATTTGCTGCAAAAGAGCTCTTTAAAGTGTTAAAAAGCAAAATGTCACTTTGAAAACTAAGGTGTGCCTGACCCAAGCCATGGTGTTTGCAATGGTGTCATACGCATGTGAAACCTGGGCAATGAATAAGGAAAAGCAAAGAAGAATTGACGCCTTTGAGTGGTAGTGTTGGCGAAGAATATCAAATAATACCATGGACTGCCAAAAGAATGAACAAATCTGTCTTGGAATAAGTACAGACAGAATGCACCTTAGAAGCTAAGATGACAAGACTTTGTCTCAAGTACTTTGATCATGTTATCAGGAGGGACAATTCCCTGGAGAAGGACATCATGCTTGGTAAAGTTGAGGGGGAGCAAAAAAGAGGAAGACCCTCAATGAGATAAATTGAATCAGTGTCTGCAATAACTGGCTAAAGCATAGCAATGATATTGAGGATGGCAGATGACCAGGCAGTGTTTTGTTCTGTTGTTCTTTGGGTCGCTATGATTTGGAACCTACTCAAAGGCACCTAACAACAACAACAACATACGAATGCAAAAGCTTGACAATGAATAAGGAAGACTGAAGAAAAATTGATGCCTTTGAATTATGGTTTTTATGAAGAATATTTAATATACCATGAGCTGCCAGAAGAATGAACGAATCTCTCTTGGATGAAGTACAGCCAGAATGCTCCTTAGAAGCAAGAATGGCAAAACTTCATCTCAGGAACTTTGCTTATGTTCTCAGGAGGGACAAAAAAACTTGAGACGGACATCGTGCTTGGTTAAGTACAGGATTAGCCAAGGAGAGGAAACAAATGTGCATAAGAGTAAGACTATTCTGATTACTGCTTTGACTCTGCTGTCCATTATAGCAACCAAGCCCATCTTGTCTTTGTTGATTCAGTACCACCGTGTGGCCCCTACCACCCCAGCATCCAGGCAGCCACATTGTATTTAGGTGTCTTAATTCAGTTCCTACTGTAAAATGTGACTTACATAAAATAGCAATCACAGCAGTCTCGAGGATGCTGGGGCTTCCTTCACAAATTTGTTACTCACTGTTGTGGTAAAAGGTGTGTCCTCTGGGCTCTCCATTGGTGAATCTGTGGGTCCAACCTGATAAATCCACTCTAACATGCCAATTTCCCTAAGGGTTTGGTTACCTAATTCTACAGTATAATAGGGAAAGTCTTGCATTTCAACATCATTTGATGTAGATGATCACTTAATCCATGCTTCAGTGAACCAAACAAATTATTAGATCCTTTTCCAATTTCTCATGCTGTAACATTGCATTAAGAATCTGTGCTTAATTCCCCTTGAGAACAGGAATGAGACAAGGACGCCCTTTACCACTACTCTTATTCAACATCGTGCTGGATGTCCTAGCTAGAGCAATTAGGCTAGAAAAAGAAATAAAAGGCATTCAAATTGGTAGGGAAGAAGTCAAAATATCTCTATTTGCAGATGATATGATGTTATATACAAAAAACCCCAAATAATCCACAAGAAAACTACTGGAACTAACAGAAGATTTCAGCCAAGTTTCAGGATACAAGATAAACATACAAAATCAGTTGGATTCCATTACACCTATAAAGGGAACTTCGAAGAGGAAATCACCAAATCAATACCATTTATAATAGCCCCCAAGAAGATAAAATACTTAGGAATAAATCTAACCAGATATGAAAAAGACCTATACAATGAAAACTATGAGACACTACTGCAAGAAACCAAAAGAGACCTGCATGAGTAGAAAAACATACCTTGCTCATGGACAGGAAGACTCAACATTGTGAAAATGTCAATTCTACCCAAAGCAATCTACAGATACAATGCAATCACGATCCAAATTCCAACGAAATTTATTAATGAGATGGAGAAAAAAATCACCAAATTTATATGGAAAGGGAAGAGGCCCCGGATAAGTAAAGTACTACTCAAGAAGAAGAACAAAGTGGGAGGCCTCACACTACCTAATTTTAGAAACTGTTATACCGCCATGGTAGTCAAAACAACCTGGTACTGGTACAACAACAGAGACATAGACCAATGGAACAGAATTGAGAATCCAGACATAAATTCATCCACCTATGAGCAGCTGGTATTTGACAAAGGCCCAAAGTCCTTTAATTGGGGAAAAGACAGTCTCTTTAACAAATGGTGCTGGCATAACTGGATATCCATCTGCAAAAAACTGAAACAAGACCCATACTTCACACCATACACAAAAACTAACTCAAAATGGATCAAAGACCTAAATATAAAATCAGAAATGATAAAGATCATGGAAGAAAACATAGGAAAAATGCTAGGAGCCCTAATACATGGCATAAACAGAATAAGAACCATAAGTAGCAATGCACAAACACCAGAAGAGAAACTAAATAACTGGGTGCTCCTAAAAATCAAACACTAATGCTCATCAAAAGACTTCACCAAAAGAGTAAAAAGACTGCCTACAGACTGGGAAAAAAAATTTGGCTATGACAAATCCGATCAGCATCTAATCTCTAAAATCTACAAGATACTGCAAAACCTCAACAACAAAAAGACAAATAACCCAATTAAGAAAAGGGGAAAGGATATGAACAGACACTTCTCCAAAGAAGACATTCAGGAGGCTAACAGGCACATGAAGAAATGCTCATGATCATTAGCCATTAGAGAAATGCAAACGAAAACTACAATGAGATACCATCTCACCCTAACAAATCCAAAAAACACAAAATAATAAATGTTGGAGAGGTTATGGAGAGACTGGAACACTTATACACTGTTGGTGGGAAAGTAAAATGGTACAACCATTTTGGAAATCGATTTGCCACTTCCTTACGAAGCTAGAAATAGAAGTACCATACAATCCAGCAATCCTGCTCCTTGGAATATATCCTAGAGAACTAATAGCAGTCACACAAATAGATATATGCACAGCCATGTTCATTGCAGCACTGTTCATGATAGCAAAAAGATGGAAACAGCCTAGGTGCCCATCAAAGGACAAATGGATAAACAAATTATGGTATATTCACAGAACGTCATACTACACGATGTTAAAGAACAAAGATTAATTTGTGAAACATCTTATAACATAGAGGAACCTGGAAGGCATTATGCTGAGTGAATTTAGTCAGTCACAAAAGGACAGATATTGTATAAGACTACTATTATAAGAACTCAAGAAAAGGTTTAAACACAGAAGGAAACATTCTTCAATGGTTACAAGGGTAAGGAGTGGGGCAGAGGGTTATTCACTAACTAGACAGTAGACAAGAATTATCTTAGGTGAAGGGAAGGACAGCATACACTATAGGGGAAGACAGCACAACTGGACTAAACCAAAGCTAAGAAGTTTCCTGAATACAATCAAACACTTTGAGGGTCAGAGTAGCAGGTTTAGGGGTGTGGGGACCATGCTTTCAGGGAACATCTAGGTCAACTGGCATAACAAAGTTTATTAAAATGTTCTGCATCCTACTTCAGTTAAGTGGCATCTGGAGTCTTAAAAGCTAGTGAGAGACCATCTGAGATGTATCAATTTGTCCCAACCCTCCTAGAATGAAGGAGGATGCAGACCACCAAAGACACAAGGAAAGTATTAGCCCAAGAGACAGAAAGGGTCACATAAACCAGAGACTGCATCAGCCTGAGAACAGAAAAACTGGGTTTTGCCTGACTACCACCGATGACCACCCTGACAGGGAACACAACAGAGAGTCCCTGATAGAGCAGGAGAAAAGTGGGGTGCAGAACTCCAATTCTAGCAAAAAGACCAGACTTAATGATCTGACTGAGACTGGAGGAACCCCAGAAGGCATGGCCTCCGGAATCTCTGTCAACCCAGAACTAAAATCATTCCCTAGGCCAACTCTTCAGATAAAGATTAGACGAATTATGGGACATAAAATGATGCTTGTGAAGAGTGTGCTTTTTAGCTGAAGTAGATACATGAGACTAAATGGGCAGCTCCCGTCCTAAGGGGAGATAAGAAGGTAGAGAGGTCAGGAGCTGGTTGAATGGACATGGGAAATCAGAGGTGGAAAGGAGGAGTGTGCTGTCACAGTATAAGAAGAACAATTAAGAGTCACATAACAACGTGTGTATAAATTTTTGTCTGCGAGACTAACTAGAATTGTAAACTTTCACTTAAAGTACAACAATAAAATTAAAAAAAAAAAAAAAAGAATCTGTGCTTAGTGGGCCCATATCAATAAAGTCAGACTGATACAACTGTATGTTTCTTGCATCATTATCCCACACCCTTAATAGCCATTCCTACACGTATTCCCCAGGATTCTGTTTGCATATATTAGAAAAACCAGGCAGTAGTTTTGGATTGTCGTGTACCTTCTCCTTGGTCAGACTTTGTACTTCACCTCTTGGACTTGCTAGAACCTAAGTCTAATTACAGGTCTAAAAGCAAAGATGGATGGTGGGAGTGGTTCCTGGGGACATTTGCTGTTGTTGTTAGGTGCTGTTAAGTCGGTTCTGACTCGTAGCAACGCCACGTATGAAAGAACAAAACACCACCTGGTCCTAGGCCATTCTCATAATCATTGTTATACTTGAGCCCACTGTGGCATGTCTATCCATCTCTTCGAGGGTCTTCCTCTTTTTTGCTGACCTCTACTTTACCAAGCATGATGTCCTTCTCCAGGGACTGGTCCCTCCTGATAACATGTTCAAAGTATGTAATATGAAGTCTTGCCATCCTTGCTTCTAATAAGCATTCTGGCTGTACTTCTTCCGAGACAGATTAGTTTGTTTTTCAGTGGATATTTAGCAATGTCTTATAAGGCATCTGTCTCAGACAACGCACCAGGCAATGTCCCAGGCTTTATTCCAGGCAATACCTGAGAAAAAGACTCTTCAGACAAATTGGGTAAATCTAATCATGTGGGGGTGAAAAGGATTATGGTTTTACTGGGAAGGGTGTCATAGCTGACAATGATGGAGTAATCTCTTCAGATGGGAGTAAGAGGGATGGCCCTGTTGGGAGGAGTATTTCAATGGAAGTTAGGGGCTCAGGCTCAGTGTCTTCAGCTTCCTGATCATCTGCCCTTATGTCCCTATCCCAAGTTTTGGGACCCCATTTCTTCCCAATCAGTGCTGTCACTTTAACTTCAGAAACCATTTGAGGTTGGGAATTCAGTTGTCATGTAATTCAGCCACTCTCACTGTAATACTCTGGGTTTGGTTTTCAGCAATATCACCTCTGTTACCAGAAGAAATAAGGCTTTCTTTCAGGGCACAAGTGGAAACTTTCAGGTCTTTTATGTGGCACTTGAGCTATGACTCTGAAGCCCTGATCTCATCTCTTTCTTTCACCACTTTGTCTAGTGAAAGTAGGACCAGCCAACCAGACTCCCCATACTTCTTATTCTGGCAAAATTGTAGAAAAGTATTAATATGCAATCACCCAGAGCCATGTTTCTCACAAATATTTGATTCATTGGTGATGATATTTTGCATATTTTTATTGTCACCTCACACCATGGAACAGCAGTGCCCTCTTTACTACTGGAGGCAGAGTCATCAGCACCTTTAACACTTGTCATACTTGAGAACCAATTTAGAAAACTCATCCTTACAATTTTGTTCCACTAGAACCACTCTTGGTACCAAATGTCTTTAGGCTGGTTGTCTAGAGGAGTAAACATAAACATAAATATAACATAAACATAAAAGTAAGTAAAAATATAAATGTAAATATAAATATAGATATATATCTAGAGAGAGAGATTTCAAAGAAATGGCTCACACAGTTGTAGAGGCTGGCAAGTTCCAAATCTGTGAGTCAGACATCAATCTGTAGGTTTGTCCTGACTCACTTGGTTGCAGTTGCTGACAAACCCAAAATGAGCAGGTCAGATGGCTGATTCACGGGGCTGCAGGAGCTGGCAAATCTCAAAATCTGCAGGTCAGACAGTAGGCTAATAGCTCAAGTCCCAAGGACCAGAGGTCAGAGTATGATAAGTCAGATGCAAGATCTAGAGAGGATGACTTTTGCCAGAACATCCATATATATTGGATGCAGGTCAAACTCCTAAGGAAACTCCCTTTCCAAGTGATTGGCTTCTCATAACAGAGCCACTCATGGAGGATAATTATAAAATATTTGCCAAACTATTGAGAATTATGGCCTAGCCAAATTAACACATAACCTTAACCATCACACTAGGCAAGAATGGGTTAAAATTATGCTGGCCAATGGATACAGAATACTAGTGAAAGCTACAACATCATATTCTGTTTCCACAGCTAACAATGATACATAATGATTATAAAATACTGGTTATTTTATAGGCTGCTGCTAAGCTACATTTCCTTTCAAACTGGAAACATATGATGTAACTATGCTTTTTTCTCTATTTTACAGGGAGAAATTGAGGTTGATATATAGTAAATAATTCCCCAAAATCATGTAACTAATAAAGATTATTGTTTAGTTCTGTCTAAATTGAAAATCTATGAATAAGGACCAGGTTATGCTGCCCTGAATTTCTTGTATGTTTCCTGAGTAGTAAGGGAGTGCTGTGGACATTCTAGATCCAAAAGGTAAGAGCTGGTATTATTGTAAAACCCTGGGAGCTAGTGGTTAAGCGCTACAGCTGCTAACCAAAGGGTCAGCAGTAGGAATCCACCAGGCACTCCTTGGAAACTCTGTGGGGCAGTTCTATTCTGTCCTTTAGGGTCACTATGAGTCGGAATCGACTCGACGTAAATGGGTTTGGATTTTTTTGTTGTTTTGGTATTGTTGTGTTATATAGTGGTCTTTAGGGCTCACAGGGACAAAAAGAAAAAAAAATGAAGCTCCTTCTAATGAACTAGTTTGTTTTTCAGCATAAAAACCAAAAACTAAACCTGATGCTGTCGAATCGATTGTGACTCATAGCCATGAGCATACAGATACTCTTAATCACATAATGATCCTTTTCTTTGTCTGCATTAGTAATGTGGCAAACTCAGAGACAAAACTGAAGAAAAAAATATTTAAGATCTTATTTTATGAGTTCAACTCTGACTTTATCACATTATTTTTTCTTTTTCTGTTTGTCTTTATTGCTCCACTTTTATTTAATTGTACATATCGTACATATATATATATTCCAAAGGTGGCTTTGAGGTTGTATATATTTGTAGACAACCTAAAGCCACTCTTGGAATCTATTGAAATGAAACTGATTATTTGAACTAAGTCCAATAGCATGGATTGTGATAACACACAAATCGAAGTAAAAATCCAAACTCTTAATAAGAATTTGAGTAATGTTTTTAAAATGTCTGTTTAAAGACAAACAATTTCCTCATCTTCAGTATAAATACACCCTTTCTATGTTTTATGTAAAGTTAGTATTATTCTTTTCAGCCATGTGGAAAACGTGCAAATGTTGTATCAATACTTTAGTGCTTAGACACAGATTAAATAATAAATATATGATGATATCATTTTTATTTTATTTTTCTGTTAATGGAGATTGTGCTCTGAGGCTGTATGATAGAAGTGACAAAAGCTTTAAAATAGTTTGCTTGACTTCGTTTTCCCCTTCTTAAAGAGACGAGACTATTAGCCTGACTCATTCTTTAGGCTGCTTCTATATGATGACTAATTTATTCCCTCAAACGACTGGCCAACACAGTATACAGTATCCAGCTGTTCATGTGACAAAAATAGTGCCTGCAGGCACACACCGGCTTAATGTTTAAAAAAAAAAAATGAATGCACATCTGAAGATTTTTATAGTCTCAAATTACTAATCAGTTCCCTTCATCAGTAAATAAGTTAACAAATTTTGCTGAACACTTTCATTATGGAAGAGAGAAGGAAAAAAAAAAGGTGACCTGAAGGAGAGTAGGATCTTAATAAATATTTAGTACAAGAAAGAAAAATAAAATGTTCTATTGTTGAAATGGATAAGAAATTCTGAGTGTGTACCTTATTTTGAGTTTATAACAATTAATATTAATGTGCTATAAGAAAAGCACATGACTGGGGTCTAAAAGATGTGCCTAAGAGGTGGCATAAATTGTATTATAGGACCTTTGCTCTATATGCTTTGTAATAAAGCACTTCCAAGGAGGTCAGGTTTTACTTCTATTTTGAAGAGTGCAGGTTTGTGTAGACAAAGAGAATTGGTAAAGTATGTATAGAATAAGAGGGTATAATGGGGGGGGAGGAGAAAGTAGAGGACAGATATTCTTGGAAGTAGATGAAAAAATAATAATCTGATGGCATTTTGCCAGATGGATACGAGTGTGCATATTGGAATAGAGGAGGCAAGTTCGGAGACAAGAACAGCAGTATGAAATCCATTGCAATGATCCAAATATGAAGTAATATGAGACTGAAGTAACCAAATGGCAGTAGAATAGAAATGACAGTTGTGTGAGATACGGCACATGATAAATCAACTCTCTCTTTTCCATTTCCAAAATAGCCCAGATAGTTAAATATGCTGACAATACACATTTATGGGAGTGGTGAACATGAGACAATATAAATGAGGATTGGAAAGGTGCTAGAGTATTTTGATAAACAAGCTAGTTGGCAAACACATTTAACTGACAGCTCCTGTGAAGAAAAATATGTTCAATAATAATTAAGCACCATCAGGAATTAATGGCTTGAGTCATACTGTAACTGTGTTTATCTTATAGACAAGAGAACCCGTAGTTAGATTTGTCATCCACACAAAAATAATGCTTATCACATTTTAAAATTTATAAAATATTTTCTCATACATTATCTCATTTGATATTAAAAAACACCATAAGGAAGACATAACTCAAATTATGATGTGTATTTTACTAGTACAGTAACACATTGCTTTCATTGCAAGGCCACCCTATTGTGTGGAAGTACATTTGAGGCTCTGTTTGGGGGTAGTGTGTTATAGGCAGAGACATATTCCCAGGTGTTTGCTTAAGAAGGTGTTATGGATTGAATTATCCCCACCTACCACTCAAATATGTGTGGGAATCCTAACCCTTATAGCTGTGGATGGAGACCCTCGTGGTGTAGTAGTTAAGAGCTACAGCTGCTAACCAAAAGGTCAGCAATTCAAATCCACCAGGCACCCCTTGGAGGCCCTATGCAGCAGTTCTACTCTGTCCTGTAGGGTCTCTGTGAATTGAAATCAACTGAACGGCAAAGGGTTATACCTGTGGATACAATCTCTTTTGGGAACAGGGTTTTCTTTGTTAGTGAGGCTTTATCAGTGTACTGTGTGTACTAAACCTAATGAACTTCTGAGTGAAATAAAGTGTGAGATAAACATAGAAAAAACCAATCATAAACCAAGGAAGGTATATACCGCATGAAGATTACCAAGGAACCCAGGAAAAGAGAAGGAAGAGCCTACAGAGATAGAGACTTCCCCTAGAGTGGATAGCCTGAGTTTGGACTTCTAGCCTTCTGAAGGAGCCCTGGTGGGACTGTGGTTAAGAGCTCAGCTGCAAACCAAAATGTCTGCAGTTGGAATCCACCCAGTTGCTCCTTGGAAACCCTATGGGGGAGTTCTATTCTGTTCTATATGGTCGCTATGAGTCAGAATCGACTGAAAGCCACTGAGTTAACCCACTGAAAATGAGAAAGTAAATTTCTCTTTTTTCAAGACACCCGTTTGTGATATTTCTGTTACAGTAGCACTAGGAAACTGAGACAGTCACATATATCAGTCAGAGTCCTGGCAGGAAAAAAAGATGTCATTCAGGAGAGTTTAAAATTTAAAAATCTGGACAGTATCCTAAGGCTAATAAAATCAGGGAGCTCTTACCAAACCTAGATTTCAAAGGCAAGAAGAGGGGAAAGGTAGCAGAACTCCACAGGAGTTGTAGCTTTTGATAGTGGAAAGCAACTGACCTATGGAAACCCAACAGACAGTGTGATCTGGGAGATAAACACTCTTGCTTCATTCACCTCATATACAAAGATCTCCTCTTGCTTACTTTCAATAGCAACGATAGCCAGAAGCAAGGGAAGCTGTTGATGCTGTGTTTATGAGTAAGCCTCCCAGGGAAAAGAGAAGGATAGAGCCAGATGGCTCTGAAAGGCAAAAAGAAAATATCCAGCAATAGTTTGTGGTATGCATTTCAGACAAGATTTCAAAATAACTGGAGAAAATTATAAGAGACTATTTGCATCTTCTGCACTCAAAGCTTCATTCTAGGCAGATGGTAAAAACAGTTTAGTTTTTTTTTTTTTTTTTTTTTGGCATAAAATGTCTCTGATGTATATTACGTTTGTGAAATGAAAATACCTTGGCCTAACTTCAATGGTATTTGAATACTGGTGGCATAGCTTCCAGCATCACAGCAACATGCAATACCAGCAAGGTCACCTATGGTGGACAGCTTTCCACTGAGCATCAGGATTGCAGGAAGGCTTATTTAAACTTGCTGTATGCAGCTGACATAACCTTGCTTGCTGAAAGTGAAGAAGACTTGAAGCACTTACTGATTAAGACCAAAGACTATAGCCTTCCACGTGGGTTACACCTCAACATAAAAAAAACAAAAATCCTCACAACTGGACCAATAAGTAACATCCTGATAAACAGAGAAAAAATTGAAATTGTCAAGGATTTCATTTTACTTGGATTCACAATCAACACCTATGAAAGCAGCAGTCAAGAAACCAAAAGAAGTATTGCACTGGGCAAATCTGCTGCAAAAGACCTCTTTAAAGTGTTCAAAAGCAAAGATGTCACTTTGAAGGCTAAGTGGGTCTGACCCAAGCCATGGTGTTTTCATATGCATGTGAAAGCTGGACAATGAATAAGGAAGACTGAAGAAGAATTGATGCCTTTGAATTACGGTGTTGGCCAAGAATATTAAACATACCATGGACTGCCAAAAGAACAAACAAAGCTGTCTTGGAAGATGTATAGCCAGAATGCTCCTTAGAAACGAGGATGGTGAGACTTTGCCTCACATACTTTGGACATGTTATCAGGAGGGACCAGTCCCTGGAGAAGGAAATCATACTTGGTAAAGTAGAGGGTCAGCGAAAAAGAGGAAGACTCTCAAGGAGATGGATTGACACAGTGGCTGCAAAAATAGGCTCAAGCATAAAAAAGATTGTGAAGATGATGCAGTACTGGGCTGTGTTTCTTTCTGCTGTATACAGGGTTGCTGTGAGTCGGAACAACTCTATGGTGCCTAACAACTACGACAACTTCATTGGACCAAGAAAGTTCCCTTGAGATATATATAGGACTGGGCATGAGTGAAGGTGAACTTTTCTGAAGTGATTAGGTGCTCAGTATGCCTCAAATATATCTATATTAAAAACACTATGTTCTCAAAGAGAAGGCAGTTTTCTCAAGCTCTGGATTAGTCCTGAATAAAATTGAATGTGAAATTTTTCTGGCTACAATAGTTTTTTTTTATAACATTGTACAAATAGGGATCCAAATGGTTGCCAAAATGCATTCAACATACATGACCCTTTAAGTTTCCTGATATCCTTTCAGCAGAGTCCTATTTCCAGAGATGATCTAGGTGTAATTCTTTCTTTCAACATTTATGAGATTAATTAGAACACAGGACTTCAATAAAGTAGTGAAGTTGACCAAGTTATTCCTGTGGCTATTTCATAAATAAATAGTTGAATTTGAATATTCACTAAGTCAAGTACAGGATAAAATTATCCAATAGTGTCTGTGACAAACACTATTAGCACCCACTAAAACGTACAATTTGTCTCTCTTTTGATACCTACCACATCATATTAAGAAGTACCATGCAATTTGCTTTGGTTAGTGAAATATGAGGGTAATAATTTGTGTCAGTTTTGGGTAGAACTATTTAAGGGCGAGTACATAAAGGACATCATGCTTGGTAAAGTAGAGGGTCAGCAAAAAAAGAGGAAGACCCTCAAAGAGATGGAGAGACATGGTGGCTGCAAAAATGGGCTCAAGCATAACAAGGATTGTGAGGATGGTACAGAACAAGGCAGTATCTCGTTCTGCTGTACATAGGGTTGCTATAAGTCAGCACCTAACAACAAACACAGTACATAATGGGTGGCACAAATGGTTTACTCTTGGCTATGAACTAAAAGATTGGGGTTCAAATTCACCCAGTGACAGAAGAAAGGCCTGACAATCTTCTTTCATAAGATTATAGCCAAGAAAACCCTGTGATGTGTAGTTCTACTCTGAAGCACATGGCTTCATCATGAACCAAAATCGACTCAGTAGCACTGGGTTTGGGTTTTTGTTTACTCTTGCCAAGGTGAACACTGAGATCCAGTGCCAAAATAGTTGCAGCATGTGATGATGGGACCTGCATCAGCCTTGATACCTATTTGAGTGCAATGAACAGAGTTTCCCTGTTAACCAGCACTAGGCATGTAGAAAGAGTGAGAATTAACCTTTGTTGTTTTAAGACCCTGAAGGTTTGGATTATTTTATATATATATATACTGCAGCATAAACTAGTCTATCCTGCCTTATGTATTCACCAATACAAGAAGATTGAAATTCTTAATATTATCTGCGAGACCCTTAATGATCTGCCCAATTCCTGTTTCTTGTAATCTTCTAAAAGTATACGACTCTTAAAACATACAGAACTATTTTATCAATCATGCCATCTTTATGTTTCTAAGCACTTTTACATTCATGTAGGATCTTTCCACCCAAATTCATTTATCGTTCCTTGCTCGCGTACTCTTAGTAGGCCCACCAGGTGACCTTACTCCACTAAAGCAATGTTGTGCTGAAGCCAGTCCATATCAACCCGAGAAAGCCAAGTGTTAAATTTTCAGGACTTTTGCAATGTAGTTTTTAAATAGCCTAAGCATTAAATCATGTAACCTTATTATTAAATAAATTGTATTAAAAACAAAAATAATAAATACTCATAACCCACAACCTCATTGTTATTTTACTATATTTCTGATTATTTATTCTCTTTAGGGTTAGTTTTGACTATTGTATTTTTATGTTGGCGTACTGTGTAGTGTTGTGTTAATGCACATCTCTTCACAAGTCTGAGTTCAATGACATCAGCTTGATAGCTTGAAATCAGCCATGGTAGGAGCATTTCTACTACAGAAAACAGTAAATACTATAAGTTAGGGCTTGATTGATTGTTTCCTGGAATACCTAGTCTTAAGAAAATGATGGAGAAAAATGTTAATAAAGCGGATCCCAGTTAATAGTGTGTCGTGTCTATAGTTTACAGTGCAAATGGCCACAAATAATTGAGGAAACAGTATTCAACAGTATTCAAACACCATTGTCGGATTCAGCAAAGAAATTGCTCACTTTATTGGTAAACAAATGCAGTTATGACATACATTTAATTTAATTTTTTTATTTTATCTTGTTCATTAACATAAACAAAAATATCAACCAATATTCAGAGTAGAACTAGACCCTCAGAGGCAGTTGTCAAACATTTATTGGCATATCACTGCACAAGTTATCTCATTCAGGAAATTTTTCCTTGTAATCTTCTTTCAGAAAGTTTTTCATGATAACCCACTCTGAATGATGCTCTCTCTAACTGCTTTTATTGCTTCCTTAGAATAATATTGTCTGAAAACATATTACACTCTAGTATAAAAGCTTCTGTTAGTCACAACCAGTACAAATATTTATTGATTATGTGTTGTGGGAAGTACTTCCTAAATGCTAGGATGCAGCTTTGAACAATATAGAAAAGTTCTTTGCTCTCATGGTGATTATTCTCTAATAGAGGAGACAAAAATAAACCAGTAAGTAAGATCAATAAAAAACAAGATAATTTGGAGAAGAGTAAGAAAAAGAAGGAAAATTAGGCAGTGTTAAAAAAAAAGTCATTGTGAAGAGAAGGGATTTTGTATATAAGGCAATGATCGATTTGCTTAATTAAGCAGATTCCACTAAAAAGTGTGTTGTGTCTGTAGTTATAGTGCAAATGGCTGCCAACAATTGAGGAAATTCTTCAAGTATTCAAACACCATTGTTGGATTCAGCAAAGAAATTGCTCACTTTATTGATAAACAAATGCAGTTATGACATACATTTTATTTTATTTTTTTGTTTTGTCTTGATCATTAACATAAACAAAAATATCAACCAACATTCAGAGAAGAACTACACCCTGAGAGCCAGTTGCCCAGACTCCCATCTCTCTGCTTTCAGGACTGAATCATTCATTTCCCCAGCTGCTGTGAATGTTAAGAACTGCCTGTTCACAGCTGAACCTCCCTGCAGACACTGACCTTAGCTGAAGTTAGCTACCATTACAAAGGAAAATCTCCCTTCTTCTCTGCAATACACATCCAATAACTGAACAATAAACAGTTACAGGGACCTTATTGTCTCAATTCAAGACAATTCTGTATGATCATCCCAGCTTCAGAGCTCCCTGTGCGATTGTCCGAGGCTTTTGTATGACTGCATCTTCAAACAATCAACTTTTTCCTCCATCCAATCCTGCTTCCTTAATTACCCAAAGCTGTTAATCCTGAAAACATCCTCCATTAAAATTGCTATTTCAAAATTTCTGTGTCAAGTTGTTTCTTGGAAAATTCAGCTAGCAATAGCTGGCAACAGAAATGGCCCCAAAAAGCAGATGCTGAAATGGATTATTTGACCTGAATCACCTACTGACAAATGGCAATAATGATTTTGTCACTGGTGGTGGATAACCCTTGACATGGGACAGCATTTGTACAATTGTTAAAATGTACAATTGTTAAAACTTCCACTGGTAGTGAAATAAGGCAGAATACCAGTGGAAGAAAATGCACTGTCATGTGTAAAGTAGCAGGTGTTTTGAAGTATAGAGAAAATTGCAATCATAAAGACAATAGAAATGGATGGCTCTTTCTAGGGGACGATTGATGTGAAGAAGGACTATAAAAGAGTGATGGTGATTGATCAGCAATTTAACCCTTTCAATACTCCATTTTTTCTGCTTTGAATTTTTTTTTTTTTTTCCTTTTGGATACCATATGTTTTCATTAATAGAAGCATGCTGAGTTATGGAGTGTGTTTAAATTTTTGGTTGGTAATGTGGATTTTGAGAAATATTATGTAGGAGTACACGAGTGGTGGGCACCCATCTGTCCCACAGATTATAGTAGGCATGGCCTTATTCAACGCACATTCCATTGTATACATTTTGCACCTCTAGTTTTGCCTGATACCTCAATTATTTTGTATCACCAAATGTTTCTTTCACCTTTCACCATTACACAAATCCCTACTGGAGGGCACCAAATACTTTTAGCAGAAAAGATAGGGTCCCAAGAAACCCAGGAGGCAGAAAAATTGGATGGGCAACTGTATATCCCAGTGATCTTGATGGTCACAGGGAATCTGGTAGCATATTAAAAGATTCTCATGCTTACTTATGCATCCAGAGAGCAGAAAAAGCTGAGCGTCAGGCCGGGGATTAGTTATATGATCAGCAAAGCCTCTGAGAAGATTGCATTCTCACCCCCAATACATATACTACAAAGAGGCCAAGGCACTAATTGAGAAGGAAAGGGGAAATGAACTGAACCATAGGATAAAAACATATGGTTGACACTGTCCAAAATCATGAATCCATAGATACATCTGACTCCTCCGAACTCATAGATGTGGCCCACTCCTACCAGTTAAATGCTGAAATACGGAGTTTAACTTGCTTGATGAAAATTGTAAGGACTCTGCCTTATAAGACAACACACACCCTGCTCCGGACCAGCTCCTTCCTTCCCTCCTGGTTATTTGTACAAAATTAGAATGAAGGCCAACATAACGCTGCTCAGAAGGTTCTGAATGCTAAGTGAGAAAAGAGACTATGCTCCAAAATAGGAGCAAGAACAAGTTAATATGTACCACCAAGAGGTGGGAAAATGTAGTTTGGACTGGATTCTGAGGGTGCCTGATCAAGGGAGAACAAAACAGAAAGCTAGAAAGTGAAAAATTTGTCTTTTGAGGAGCACTCTCTAAGATACAATAATCAATACTCTGGCAAGAACCCTGGGAGACAGGGCCAACCCATTGCTAGGACTGGTATTAGAAACTTGGAGGAAGCAAATAAAGTAGAAATTCCAGAAATACCATGGCAGATGGAAACGATACCATTTAAAACATTGAGAGAATGTAGGAATGCTGAAGTGACGTAGTATGTAAAGTCAACAAACTCACCAGAGAGCTGTGTTTTGTGAATGGGTCCCAAAGAACATTTCTGTCACCAGAGTGATCAGAAATGTGATGGTGAGAGAGGCAAAAAGATCTCCAAAGCTCAGAGATCATCACCTTCTGTAGACTAGGGGTGACAGAAGAAAATGCTGCTTCACAACTCTGTTCCTTTATACCACTGAGGATGATATGATCCTGTTATCTCAGAGGCCAAGAGGCAGCACTTAACCATCACAAGAAAGGTGGGTGCAATTATCATAAGGAGTAAGGAGGAATTAAGTGGGCAAGGTGACCCATAGAGAACTATTTAGATAGATAGCAGAACACAACATCTGTATGTAAAAAAAGTAGTCCCTATCAACAAGGGTATTGCTCAATCTATTTAAAAATAATAGAGGATCAGCCACTGAGAACAGCTACTCCAATTTAATATAGTGTTCTCTTGCCCAGTTCTTGAGCCAGATTGTAGACTTGGAACCCACTGAACAAAGAAGAGGCTAGGCCTCCAAAGAATGCTGCAAAACTGTGGCAAGAGAATGTAGTAATGATTACCCCAGTCCTCCCTGAAAGAGACCTACAGGCATTTATTGAGGTAACATAAATTGAGGAAAAGGGAATGCTCAAACCTGGATTGTTAAATTCAGGTTCCAGTTGACACTGATACCCATAGACCCTTCTGACAGAGTTCACCTAATGGAGGTTAAAGTAATAAATATTGCTTTGGTACGGGTTTGGTTCATAGTGGGTCCACTGGTTCCAAAATCATATGAAAACTGCAGTAGTTAACTGTATTCAATATAGGCAACAGGGGAAATACAATATGATAAAGAATCTGATTATTTGACATTCAGAAGATCATTTTCATGTTCAGTGGCATGTGTGGGGAAGAAAGCCAGATTAAAGAAATTTAGGCATGAATAATTATTGAATGAAGCAGACATGTAGATAGCAATATCTGTTTTTTAGAGGCACCTTGCTGAAAAGACGGGTACAATAATGAGATGAAAGCTAACTATAAACATTTTGTTTTGTTTTCAAACTTGGAGATACCAGGGCATATTTATATGCTGTTTGGAATAATTCAGTAAAGAAGGACAAATGAATGAAGCAAGAGAGAGAAAATAATTATGAGAACTATGTCCTTTAAAAAGTAAATGGTATAGGATGTAGACTAACAGAATGGATATCTATATCTATATATCTCTATCTATATCTAAAGGTTGAAAAATTAACAGGAAACAAATCAGCTACATGGTAATGTACATTCTTCTAGATGTACCCTTCAGCAAAGCATTTTACTGTAATATTATATATGTGTTAGTTACATTTATTAATCTGTATCCTTAAAACTCACACTGAAAAATTTAAAATTTTTGTCTTTTAGTTTTATATATTTATTTCTTAATGATTACTTCCTCTGGATAAACAATAGTATGCACGTATATGTTACATCCACTCACCTCTTGTCCACCTATAAAACATCCAATATCTTATTCTCAAAAAAATGTGCATAGTTTTGTCTTATTGTCATTTTTTTCTCCCTAGTTGTTGTTGCATTTTATTGTTTCCAATGGTTCCTCCAGATATTTGAGTATTCTTCTTGCTTGTATTATATCTCGTTTCTTATTACCTCCCTGTTACCATACATAATTCACTCACTATAGAAGAGCATCCCATACAAGTAATTTGTAATGAGCAAGGTCTTCACATTCATGTACTATTTTCTAGACTTTCACTGTGGGGAACCTTTCATTTGCCATACAATTTTGTGCAAGACATATTGATGTCAAAGAATAATGTTTTCTAAGGAGTTATTCTGTCAGAGTTGTGAATTTTTTAATACCAAAAAAAAAAAAAAAGAACGGGTTGACAACAATTTGACTACGTGGCTTAGTCTAAAATGTAAACTTACAGGTTTATATTACAACGTCTGTTACTGGATATTAAGACTGTATTTTTTATGTACTTTTCTAGTAATGTAACTTCACTAGTTCTCAGAAATTCTAAGCTCTCTAAAACATAACTGATCTAATCTATGCATATAGTGATAACTGTTTCTTCCTTTCAGCACATTTTTAATAATTCCTGAGTCAATTAGAAAAAGCTCATATGGCAGACAAATTAAAAAAAAAAAAAAACCTCACAATGCTTCTTCCCTAATATGTATTTTTACAGAAATAAAACATGTAAAAACAATAGTATACTATAAGGTTTTATTAAATGTTCTGAATTTTATGACTATGCAAACACTTTTACTTATATATAATGTCTTAGTTTGCTGTTTCTGACATTACAAAAATAAAATACCACAAATTGGTGGGTTTAAAGAACAGAAATTTATTTTCTCACAGTTTTGAAGCCTAGAAGTCCAAATTTGGAGTGTTGGCTATAGGGCAAAGTTCTTTGGGTCTTTCGGCTTTATTAGCTGCCAACAATCCTTGGTGTTTCTGGACTTACAGATTCATCTGCCTTCACCTTCACATGGTATCTTCTCCTATGTGTCCATTCTGCTCTTTTTATAAGATGTGAGGCAAAAGGGATTAGGTTTAGCACTCACCGTGCTCTAATATTACCTAATAACGTAACAAAACTCCTATTTCTAATTAGGATCATATTTACACTTACAGGGATTAATGCTTCAACATAAATCTTGAGAACATAATTCAATCCATAATATAGTTTTATTATACTTAACATATTTGATAATGATGTTGAAAATGATAGATCAGTAGACATTTTATTTATTTGGAACATCACAAAACTTGTGTTTTAAATTAATTGTCATCTAGAGCTTATAGTTTTTTTTTTTTTTACATTTAATAGTTTTACAATAGGAACACTAAAAATGTTTTCAGAGACCGATAATTCTAAACATGTCTGAGGCTGTAATGCTACATTTATGTTGGCTAGATACTGTGACAAAACTATATTAAATATTATCTTTTAAAAAAACCTGTGGATACCATTAAAAATCAAAGTAAAGATAATTTTATTGCCAGTGATTTGCAATACTCTCTTATTTCATTAAAGATATTTTAATGAAACAATATAAAAATTGGCCATCAAAGATTTGAGTGTTGGACTCACAGGAAATGTTCTGAATCACTAAATTGTCATATGTTTTATAACATCATAGGAAGGTATTTATGACATAGTATGTCATTGTTGTATAAATTCAGCTCAGAAACCATATGTTCATGTGACTCTATCCCTAGTTTCGTTTTATTTTTTTTTCTTCTATTTGGAGACATACCTTATTTACCCTTAGTAACCAATCTCAATAAACCTAGGATTTCTCCTGACAACAGTGGTATTCTTATCACTGCTCTGAGTCAAGAATATCTGAATACTTGGTAAAGTACAAGATTTTGAGTTTTTGACAAGCACAGGATCCAGCATTAATTCCTGAGGACCAAAATATTTCTCATTATAATACAGCTTTACAATCAAGTATAGGAACAATTGTCCATATGAATATTTACAAGTGAATCAATTACATATTTGCAAGTTTAATTCTAGTGATCATTAAGGTTGTGTATTAACTTGGCTGGGCCAAAATTCTCAGTGGTTTGACAGTTATGATGTAGCTTAGTAGTTGTAACATGGTGTAATCACCTCCATGATTAAATCTGATATAATGTAATCACCTCCATGATTGGATCTGCTGTGAGTAGCTAATCAGTTGAAAGTGTGTTTCCTGAGGGATGGGGCCTGCATGCAATATAGGTGGACTTTCTGAAAAGTATCTCTGGCTTTTGCTTACTCTAGATCCTGCGGCTCCCTCCTGTTTATCTGATCTCTGTTTAGCTGGTAACTTTCCTGCCAATCTTGGGATTCGTCAGCCTCCAAGGTCTGGATCTTGGGTTTGCTAACCCCTACAGCTATGTGAGTTGGGAGAAGACTTCAGCCTGATCCATGGATTTGTGACTCCCCAGCCTCTACAACCGTGTGAGCCATTTCCTTCATATAAATCTCTCTCTCTCTATATATATATATATGTATATATGGAGCCCAGCTGCTAACCAAAAGGTAGGCATTTTAAATCCACCAGCTGCTTCTTGGAATACATTATGGGACAGTTCTGTTCTGTCACATAGGGTCCCTGTGAGTTGGAATTGACTTGACGACAATGAGTTTCTTTGTTTGTTGGTTTTTGGTTAATATATATATATACTTCACCAGTTTTACTTCTCTAGAGAACCCAGTCTAAGGCATTTGATACTGGGAGTAAAGGGCTATGCTATTATGGTAGGAAAAGCCAAACAGAAGCCATTAGAATTGCCCCTATCTAGGAAAATGGTAAACCAAAAAGAAAATCGCATTTCTGGAGGGACTGCGGAGATTACTGCCACCATCAAGGACTTGAAGGATGCAGGGGTGATAATTCCCATGACATCCTTATTCAACTCACCTATTTGGCCTGTTCAAAAAAAAGAAAAAAAACAAAAACAAAAACAAAAACAGATGAATCTTGGAGAACGACAATGGATTATCGAAAACTTAACCAGGTAGTGACTCCAATTGCAGCTGCTGTTCCAGATGTAGTCTTACTGCTTGAGAAAATTAATATATCTTCTGGTACCTGGTATGCAGCTATTGATCTGGCTAAAGCCTTTTTCTCCACACCTGTTTTAAAGGACCATCAGAAGCAGTTTACCTTCAGCTGGCAAGGACAGCAATACACCGTCAGCTGCCTACCACAGAGCTACATCAACTCTCCAGCCCTATGTCATAATTTAGTCTGCAGGGAAATTGATCACCTTTCCCTTCCATGAGACATCACACTGGTCCATTAGATTGATGAACCTAGTAAGGAAGAATTATCGATGACTCTGGACTTATTGGTAAAACACTTGCATGCTAGAGGGTGGGAAATTAATCAGACAAAATTTCAGGTACCTTCCACCTCAGTGACATTTCTAGGGGTCCAGTGGTGTGGGGCATGTCAAGACATTCCTTCTAAAGTGAAGGATAAGTTATGGCATCTGGCTCTTCCCACAGCTAAAAATGAGGCACAATGCCTAGTGGGCCTCTTTGGATTTTGGAGGCAACATATTCCCCATTTGGATGTAGTACTCTGGCCAATTTATCAAGTGACTCAAAAAGCTGCTAGTTTTGAGTGGGGCGCAGAACAAGAGAAGGATCTGCCACAGGTTCAGGCTGCTGTGCAAGCTGCTTTGCCTGTTGGGCCATATGATCCAGCTGATCCAGTGGTGCTTGAAGTGTCAGTGACAGATGTTGTTTGGAGTCTTTGGCAGGCCCCTACTGGTGAATCACAGCACAGACTCAGGATTTTGGAGCAAAGCCCTACCATCCTCTGCAGATAACTACTCTCCTTTTGAGAAACAGTTTTGGCTGGTTACTGATCCTTAGTAGAGACTGAATGCTTAACCATGGGACACCAAGTCAACTGAGCTGCCTATAATGAACTGGGTGTTGTCTTATCCACAGAGTCATAAAGTTGGACATGCACAGCAGCACTTCATCATTAAATGGAAGTGGTGTATATGAGATCGGGCCTGAGCAGGACCTAAAGGCAGAAGTAAGTTGCATGAGGAAGTGGCCCAAATGTCCATGGTCTCCATTCCTGTCACATTACCTTCCGCATCCCAGTTTGCACCTATGGCCTTATAGGGAGTTCCTTATGATCAGTTGACTGAGGAATAGAAAACTCATGCTTGGTTTACAGGCAGTTCTGTGTGATATGCATGCTCCACTTGAAAGTGGACAACAGTAGCACTACAGCCCCTTTCTGGGACCTCATTGAAGGACAGAGGTGAAGAGAAATCCTCCCAATAGGCAGAACTTCAAGCAGTGCACCTGGTTATTCACTTTGCTTGGAAGAAGAAATGGCCAGATGTGCTATTGTATACTGATTCATGGCCTGTGGCCAATGGTTTGGCTGTATGGTCAGGGATTTGGAGGAATATGACTAGAAAATTGGAGACAAGGAGGTATGGGGAAGATGTATGTGGATAGGCCTCTCTGAATGGGTCAAGAAAGTGAAGATATTTGTGTCCCATGAGAATGTTTACCAAAGGGGGGACCTCATACCACCAAGAAAGCAGCACCACTAGCAGAGTGCCTCCTTTGGACCTAGGGTTCCTGTACAGAGAAGCTCCTAGACCAGGGGAAAATTGGTGACAAGGACCTTCTTCCAGAGCCAACAGAGAGAGAAAGCCTTCCCCTGGGGCTGACACCTTGAATTTGAACTTCTAGCCTATCTATGAATGATAAAATATCTACTGTGCTCACTTTGAGGATAGGTCTCCTATACCCCTTTTGGTAACTTTGTTACAATGCTAGAAAAGAAAATGATTTGCTGGGACCAAAATTAAAATCTTGAGGATTATAAAGATAATGTTTTCCGGAATGCCATCACATTCCAAAAAAAATCATACAGTATGGTATATGAGAAACAAAGTAACATTTATAATCATCATACTTCAGGTATATTAAATAAGAAAATTTTTATCTTCTCAAATCTAACTACAATATTAAAAATAAAGTCATCCTTAAAATTGTGTTTTTAAAATAATTTTTTTCAATTATTATGCTTGGGGGTTTTGATTTCTGTTTAATAATTTATTGACCATTTTGTATGAGGTTACTTAACCGCAAAAAAGAAAAAAAAAGATATTGCTACTATCCTGTTTTACAAGTTTCAGTAAAGTGTAATTCTATTTGATGTGAGGGATGAAGAAATGTAATACTATATTATAGTATGTAGAAAAACTCTTTGCTATGGTAAAATAAGATGGAGTTGAGTGTTTTTCTTTATGCTTCAAAATTTCAGCAATATGTAGAAATAATCTGGCATGTATTTATTTGTAAAGTCATTTTTCTTCTTTTTTCAGTCTGGCTTCCTTTTAAAGCTATTATATACTTCAATTTAGTAATTCTAAAATGTTCAAGTGTCATTTCTACAAAATACATCATGGTTTTGCAATAATTTATTGATTTAACTAATATTCATAAATATACCACAGTATGAAATTATTCCTGAAATCAAACATGAATAACAATTAATATAATTTAATGATTTCTTTTATCTTTTTGAAAAATATTTTGGGATTCTCTGACAGAAAAGAAAATTGACAACCAAGCCAAACATGGATAGAATATGAAGAGACAATATTGAGATTGAGATAATTCTTAAAAAAAAAAAAAAAGAAACATTTAAAGGCAAGTTGGCATTAACCAGCTAAAAGATGACCACGTGCAAAAATATGGAGGAGTGAGGGAAAATGCAAAGAATCTGATGAGCTGACACCACTGATGGAGTACAGTTTGCATTTGGAGTAGTGGCAAGAAAGACAGTCATACCGTGGACACCCTTTTAGCTCGGTGGTGAAGTCACTCCTGGGGTTCTCTGTTCAGCCGGGCATAGGACAGCCCCATAAAACAAAACGGGACTAATGAGGCACAGCAGTCCAGGGACAAGGACTAGAAGGTAGAGGGGACAGGAAAGCTGGTGATAGGGAACCCAAGGTTGAGTAAAGACATTATTAACATATAGTAGGGTTCTTAACCATTGTCAGAGGACAATATGTGTACTAACAGCTTGATGAGAAACTGTTTTGTTCTGTAAACCTTCATCTAAAGTGTGAATAGCAGCATAACTGGAAGAATGTAATCTATGTAACTGAATTGTACATGTAAAAATTTTTGAAATGGTTTATCTTTGGCTATGTATATTTTCACCAAAAAAAAAACAAAACAAAAAAAGGATCCTACAAGGCCTAGAAGGGAGTATGTTGACATCTCTTGGGGTTGTTAACTACTGTCATAAAACAATATGTGTACTGACTGTTCAATGAGAAAATACTTGTTCTGTAAATCTTCACCTAAAGTACAATAAAATAAATAAATAAATAAATTCTGTCCAAAAAAAAAAGATGGTCATAGAGGTATTTAGGTATAAATCATTACAAATCCTGTTTTCCCATAATATCTTAATTATCTAAGGCTGGTGGGGCAGTGGTTAAGAGCTTGACTTCTAACCAAATGGTCAGCAGTTCAAATCCTCCAGTCACTCCTTGGAAACCCTATGGGACATGTCGTTCTACTCTGTCCTGTAAGTTTGCTGTGAGTCGGAATCCACTCAAAGGCAATGGATTTGTTTTTGTTTGTTTGTTTTTCACCATAACCAAAAAAAAAAAAAAAAAAGAGTTTCTGAGTGGTGTAAAAGGTTAACGTGCTTGATTACTAACTGAAGGGTTGTCTGTTCAACCTCATCCAGAAGTGCCATGGAAGAAAGCCTGACGATCTGCTTCCAAAACGTCACAGCCATAAACACACTATGGCGTGCCAGTCTATTCTGCAACACATGGGGTCGACATGAGTCAGAAGTGACTAAATGAAGACTGGTTTGGTTTCTTTTTATTTATTTATTTATTTTACCATAATAAAACACACAAAATGAGTGGCTTTAAAGAACATACATTTATTTTCTTACACTTCTGGAGGCTAGAAGTCCAGATTCAGGACATTGGAAGAGCTGTGCTCTCTCTCTTTCTGTGAACTCCATAGAAAGATTTTTCCTTGAGTCATTCTGCTTCTGGTAGCCTCAGGTGTTTCATGAATTTCTTTGACTTGTTGGCGGATCCTCACATGGTGTATTACCCCAGTGTATGACTGTTCTTCTCTTTCATAACACACCACTTAGAAAGCATTAGGACTAGGCCCATCTTACTCCAGTATAACTTAACAGATAGTATCTTCCAATAAAGATCCTATTTCTGCAAACAAGATTACACCCAGAGGTACAAGGGTTAGGACATATATATATATATTTAGGACAGAATTTAATTCCCAACACATAACAAGTAATTTTGTTTTTAATATGAAAAGACAGTGGGGAAAGCAAAGGTTTCTAAGTAGGAAGATGACATGATCACGATTGTTTTTTTGAGCTAATGTGTTCTTGCTATATTGTTCAGTGAATTGTAAAGTGTCATGGATTGAATTGTGTCCCCCAAAAATATGTGTATCAATTTGGCTAGGCCATAATTCCCAGTGTTGTGTGACTGTCCACTATTTTGTCATCTGATGTGATTTTCCTATGTGTTGTAAATTCTAACTCTATGATGCTAATGAGGTGGGATAGGTGGCAGTTATGTTAATGAGGCAGGACTCAATCGATGAGATTGAATTGTGTCTTGAGCCAATCTCTTTTGAGATATAAAAGAGAGAAGCAAGCAGAGAGACAAGGGGACCTCATGCCACCAAGAAAACAGCACTGGGAGCAGAATGCATCCTTTGGACCTGGAGTTCCTGTCTGGAGAAGCTCCTGTACCAAGGAAAGGTTGATGACAAGGATCTTCCTTCAGAGCTGACAGAGAGAGAAATATATCCCCTGGAGCTGGCAGCCTTAATTAGAACTTCTAGCCTACTAGACTGTGAGGGGAAAAAAAAAAATTCTCTTTGTTAAAGCCAACCACTTGTGGTATTTCTGTTATAGCAGCATTAGATGACAAAGACATAAGGTAAAGTCCTTGTGTAAATTTTTATAAAAATTAAAATATGTTTTGGGAGTAAAAAAATACATAGTAATAATAATATTTAAGTAAGAATATAAAGTCATTTAATATAGTATTATATAAGTGTGTACATGTATATATATATCACTACATTTTTGTTCATATAAATAAAATTCTTTACCTTATAACAGGCAAATAATTTCTTTTTTCAGTTCAAACAAAAATACTTTTCTTCATTACTTTGGCTTAAGTTAACATTTATGCAGTTCCCAAATCTACTTGTCCAGCACAGACTTTTCTGCTAAGCAACATTCTTCCATCTGCCTAACGCTGTTTTCACCTGCATGTTTCACAAATACTTCCAATAGAATTTGTTCCAAAGGGGGTTCACCTTCACGACATCTACAAGAGTTGTTTATTTCCAATCATTTCTTATATCCCTTCTTTCTAGCCAGATAGTTGAAAAGCAAGATATTTTACAACCCTCAAATTTTCCTGTCCTTTAATTTGCTGTATATTCAGTCAAGAAGTTCTATTGATTGTGTCCTTAATAGCTTTTAACTCCATTTCCTCTTTTCATTCACACTGGTGATTTACAATAGGTTCCTATCACTGATTTGCTTTTTCCCATATTTTTCTAATTATTAATCATATTTGGATAATTATTCTTCCCATTTTCAGTCCTGCCACTTCATGCCATCCTCCATTTTCACTACCAAACCATTATCCATCCCAGACCATCCTATCTTTCTCCTACTTATATCCTTTCAGTTCTTCCTTATTGTGCTCAGACAGAAGATTCCTGAGAATCTGAAGTCCATTATTACATTGAGACCTCTCAACTCATTAGCTTTATATTGCCACTCTTATTCCTACCCTCTCCAGATCTGTGTTTCAGCCATGTTGAGCTAATTTCACTTTACCAGATTCAGCAAGCGTTTCTGGCTTTATTCCTTAGCTTATGTTATTTGTTTTGTCAGTATCGCCATCCACTTTCTTCTTATTCCTTCTGGCTAAAGCCCAATTATCCTCCAAAACTGAGTTATAAATATATTCTCTTCCCAGAAGAATTTACTTATCACTCCAGGTTAAGTTTGAGTAATTTTCCATATGCTCCAATGGTATCTTTGAGCTACAGGTAGAGTTGTTCAACATCTTGTTAAATAAATGTCAAGGCAAGGCAATTTTAAGCCTCAATAAACCATTTTTTTCTCATCATTTATTGATAATTTGTAGACTTCTATCATTTACATCTTTGGAAGTCTGCTCTGAATAAATTACAAGGGCACAAATATCACCCTTAAAAGTACGTTCACAATATCTCTTCTTAAATTCATAAGACAAGCAAAAGGTACTGCTTATGCCTGCCTTCATCCCTCTGTTCAAGTATTCTGACATCTTCGGAAAGTATTTCCTGAAAATGACAGTTGAGATGTGTTTAATGAGGAAAAAAAATGCAATACTATAAAAGATAGAGACTGCTTGCAATTAGTAATGTAATTAAAGGTACTAAAGACTCCCAGGAGCTTTGCAGTCTACTGGGCACATCGGCAATCTCTGTATCTTTGAGTTTAAATAAACATAATCCTTGATAGAATCCGTATTATTAATCAAAGTTTAGTCTACATAAAATGTCCTTATGTCTACATCTCAGGCCGCCTGTGAAAACTTCCAGATTTTTAAAATTAGTTTTATGACTGCATGGCCTTAGTGCACTTATGCCCTTAAACTGCAAGCATTAAATGACAAGGCATGTCATAAAATGGGACATAAGTAGTGAAAGTATTATCTTTCTTTTACATATCATGTCCTGCTTAGCATAATTTCACATTGAAAAATTTACTAAACTAGGATAATTGTTCATTGAATGTTAGCCAGTAACTAAATAATTCTTTGAAATGAAAAGTTGCTTTTTTTTTCTCCTAAGAGAAGATAGATTTATAGGAATATACCAGATCATTTCAGTTGTAAGGCTAGTTTAGTTTTAGAGTTGTATGTTACATTGTCAGACTGGGGCTCTTAATCTGAGATCCCTCAACAACCTGTTGCTCACAGAGACTTGCATTTCAATTTTCGGAGGCCATAGCAGTGTTTTATGGATTTCCTATACTGAATCACACTGAATCTAGGAGAGCGAATATGGAATTCATTACAGTATAGCTATGCTCAGTCAATAAATCCAGAATATTGCTGTAATAGATTTCTGAAGGACCACCTACATCAGACAGTTTCTTCATATCTCATATATTTTCTGGTGGACACAATTCACATTTCTAAATTGCAGTAGCCTACATAAAATATTCTTATATCTAATCCTCATGCTACAGCTGAAGACCTAAGATATATTATGTGTAAATGACCTGAGCAAAATTGATTATTTTAAAAGATTCAAATGTAAAATGGGTTAGTGCATAATATTATAAAATGTATTTTTTTCTTGCACCTAAGTCACATTATTATTATTATTATTTTATTAAGGGGCAATAACCTAATGAAGCATATCAATTTATGCTTTTTCTTCCTAGCAAAATGTGAAGTCCATGTGGAGTTTATTGTACACTTGGAATACTTTCTAGGAAAGTGATTAAATAATTGAAGATTATTAACCTCTAATCTGAGAAGCTGGATTATATGAGGAAGAATGGGGCATCAAGATTGGAGGAAGACTCATTAATAATCTGTATTATGCAAATGACACAACCTTCCTTGCTGAAACTGAAGAGGATTTGAAGCACTTACTGATGAAGATCAAAGACTACAGTCTTCAGTATGAATTACACTTCAACATAAAGAAAACAAAAATCCTCACAACTGGACCAATAAGCAAATAACGTGATAAACAGAGAAAAGATTGCAGTTGTCAAAGATTTCATTTTACTTGGCTCCACAACCAACACCCATGGAAGCAGCAGTTAAGAAATCAAAAGAGGAATTGCAATGGGCAAATCTGCTGCAAAAGACCTCTTTAAAGTGCTGAAAAGCAAAGACGTCACTCTGAGGAGTAAGGTGCACTTGACCCAAGCCATGGTGTTTTCAATAACGTCATATGCATGCAAAAGCTAGACAATGAATAGGAAGACCAAAGAACAATTGACAACTTTGAGTTGTGGTGCAGTGAAGAATATTGAATATACCATGGACTGTCAAAAGAATGAACAAATCTGTCTAGGAACAAGTGCAACCAGAATGCTCCCAAGAAGCGAGAATGACAAGACTGTGTCTCACATACTTTTTAGGAGGGACCAGTCCTTGGAGAAGGAAATCATGCTTGGTAAATTGGAGGGTCAGTGAAAAAGAGGAAGACCCTCAAGGAGATAGATTGACATAGTGGCTGCAACAATGTGTTCAAACATAACAACTATTGTTTCAGAGTGAAAAATGAGATACATAATACAATCTTTCTTGCATAAGCTACATATATTTCTGATGATTTACTACTCTTAAAGAATTGATTAAGGTTTAATCATTTCAGGAGGTAGCATATGATCAAGAACTGATGATACTGAGGGAAGAAGTCTAAGATGCATGGAAGGCATTGGCAAAAAACGCTCCAGGAATTAACAGAATACCAATTGAGATGTTTCAACAAACGGATGTAATGCTGGAAGCGCTTACTTCTATATGCCAAGGAATTGGGAAGACAGCTACCTGGGTAACCAACTGGAAAAGATCCATATTTGTGCCCATTCCAAAGAAAGGCGATCCAACATAGTGTAGAAATTATTGAACAATATGATTAATATCACACACAAGTAAAATTTTGCTGAAGATAATTCAGCATCACCAGGGAACTGCCAGAAATTCAAGCTGGATTCAGAAGAGGGCATGGGACGAGGAATATCACTGCTGATGTCAGATGGATCTTGGCTAAAACCAGAGAATAACAGAAAGATATTTACCTGTATTTTTTTGACTATGCAAAGGCATATGACTGTATGGACGATGTCAAATTTTGGATAACATTGAGAAGAATGGGAATTCCAGAATACTGAATTGTGCTCATGATAAACCTGTACATAGACCAAGTGGCAGTTGTTCAAACAGAACAAGGGGATACCATGTGGTTTAAGATCAGGAAAGTTGTGCACCATGGTTGTATCCTTTCACCACACTTATGCAATCCGCATGGGAGCAAATAATCTGAGACTTCATCTCACACACTTTGGACATGTTATCAAGAGGGATCAGTCCTGGAGAAGGATATCATCCTTGATAAAATAGAGAGCCAGCAAAAAAGAGCGAGACCCTCAATGAAATGGATTGACACAGTGACTGCAATAAGGGGCTCAAACATAGCAATAATTATGGGGATGGAGCCGGGCCAGGTAGGGTTTCCTTCTGTTGTACATAGGGTTGTGATGATTCAGAACTAACTCAATGACACCTAACAACAACAAAAACAAAGTTTTGATATCAATTTGTAAAGTTCAGTATGCACACAGCTATATAAGTGCTTTCATTATTCCTGCTGAAGATAATTTGACCTAGTGTCAGTCATCTAGATCATGGATTCTTAATTTGGGGTCCATGGAGTCTATGTGTGGAATTCACAGGTCTGTGAATTTTGGCTTGGGAAAAAAAAAATCTTTAAAATCACAGATATTTGATTTTTTTCTTTCTGCAGATATCTTAAAATACCATTTATAGTCATCACTGCAAAATCACAGTAGTTATTTTGATGAGGAAAACATCAGTGATTGCCTGCAGATGTTTGTGCAATAAAACTGGCCGTTTCTTGATCTACTTTGAGCCTAGCAGTCATTTGGCCACAAAACACGTTGATTTCCAGTTCTCCATTGCTGACCCAGACTATAAAGTTGTTTTGCAGCATGGCCCATTGACAATTGTTTGTTAACAATGTTCTTTGTTAATGAAAGACCAGCTCAGAACTTAATGTTAAACAATTAATGTTTTTACACTAATCTGTCTTAAAACATAATATGCAACTTGCTTGTACTTAAATGTGTTTTCTTGTTATTCATTGTGTTAGTAGAGAAGTGTATATATTACTATATCAAAATTAATATATGTATATCCATTTCAATATATTTAATTTCTTTTATATTATCATGGATTCATACCTTAGGTATGTTTTTAAAACTTTTTTTTAAATTTTCAGATTGTCTATAGAGTGCAGCAGATTGCCAAAGCAGTCCATGGCACACAACATACCAAGCTTTCAGAATCCTTTTTCTATTTAGTTTGTACATGCTCAAGGAGCCCTAGTGGCTCAGTGATTAAGTGCTTGTCTGCTAACCAGAAGGTCGGCGGTTTGAACCTACCCGTGGCTCTGTGGGAGAAATACATGGCGGTCTGCTCAGGTAAAGATTACAAACTTGGAAACCTATGAGGCAGTTCTATTCTGTCCTATAGAGTTGCTGTGAGCCAGAATCTACTGAAACTTCCTTCATAAAATCTTCGGTTTTTCTCGAAAGAATGGTTAACTATCAACATCATCTATTAAGTGATTCACTATGTGGCAGGCAGGCATTTTACATATATTATTCTAACAATTCCTCATAACAATCTTGCAGGCTATTTAGCATCATCCTCAGTTTAAAAATACAGTCCAAAGAGTTTAAGTAAATAATGAAGTCTGTCCAGACTTAAAGTGGTTAAGTTAAAACTAGAAATCATGATTTCCTACCAATTTTAGATATATCCTGCTGCTATTTTATTTCTTTGCTCCTGTTTTGTCCTTATCACTCTTAGTACATTGTGAGGCTCAGTTTTATTTATTTTGCACATGTTGTGGCAACTGGCACAGCCATTTACTCGTAGTGGGTACTCCAAAACCAGTCATTTCCAACTCATAGCAACACCATAGGACAGATTAGAACTACCCTATAGGGTACTCAGTGGCTATTTATTGGACAAACCACAGCATGGTTTTACTTCAATGAGATGGAAGCAAATATAATCGAAAACAAAAATAGCAACAAATAAAAAACCAATTCATACTTCAAATATTTATTTGAATCATACTTGAATATGATTATTTTTCATTGTTGGATTCTTCTAAGTGTGTTTTTCTTTTGTTTTTTTTTAACTTACAAGACCTTGGAGAATCATTTTAAAACTGAAAGCCAGGCCTCTGTACAATTTATTCTTGGTAATAGCACTTCCTTTCCTAAAGAAAAGTAATTTGTTTTGTTCGCTGCATAAAAGTTCATAATGACTGAAGAAAACATTCTTCTAAAAATGAATTAGCTCCTAGATTGCATTTATTTTCTAAATTAGCCTGTGTTTCTTTCTAGGATCTCTTTCTAATCGGTTTAATCATACTAATATTAATAATATAATAGCCCTTTTTCCCCTAGAAACTATTTCCAAATAGTGCCATAGAAAGAAAATGCTCCTCTGATCCTTCTTTTTTTTCTAATAAGAAACCGAATATCTAAAAGTTAAGTGAGTTTGCAAACTGTACGTTCCTCACTAACCTTGATATTAGGGATTAGAAATCCAACCTTTCTGGCATAAGTTACATATTTTTCTGATTATAGTATTATATATTGATTTTTTTGCTTGAACTAGTCACTGCACCAATGCTTTAACACATAGCCTTTCAGTTAGGCTTGGCAACAATTCTATACTTATTATTAATTTTTTACATATATATCTATTAGGAAACTAAGGAATCAATGATTTTCTAAAATTGCTTTATTTTATAGAGTTAGTGGTGGCATCTGGATTGGAGACTACAAGTGTCATCATTCACGGGAAATATTTTTACTGAGCATGCTAGTCTGGGTTTTCAGTAGACATACCAATGCATGTTGAGATTCTGTGGCAGGCCAGTTTTTCTTACATCCTTTAAACTTGTTCTCATATATTTTTCATGAACAGCAACGGCCTATTTCTTTTTTTTTTTTTATTGTCATACTTTAGTAAAAGTTTACAATTCAAGTTAGTCTCTCAGACAAAAATTTATACATACATTGTTATGTGACCTAGTTGCTCTTCCTACTGTGACAGCACACTCCTCCTTTCCACCCTTGATTTCCTGTGTCCATGCAACCAGCTCCTGACCCTCTCTGCCTTCTCATCTCGCCTCCGTACAGGAACTGCCCATTTAGTCTCATGTGTCTGCTTCAGCTAAGAAGTACACTCTTCACAAGTATCATTTTATGTCTTGTAGTCCAATCTAATCTTTGTCTGAAGAATTGGCCTCAGGAATCATTTTAGTTCTGGGTTGACAGAGATTCTGGGGACCATGCCTTTTGGGGTCCCTTGAGTCTCAGTCAGACCATTAAGTCTAGTCTTTTTGACTAGAATTGGAGTTCTGCACCCCACTTTTCTCCTGCTCCAACAGCGACTCTCTGTTTTGTTCCCTATCAGGGGAGTCATTGGTGGTAGCCGGGCACCATCTAGTTCTTCTGATCTCAGGCTGATGCAGTCTCTGGTTTATGTGGTCCTTTCTGTCTCTTGGGCTAATACTTTCCTTGTGTCTTTGGTGTTCTTCATTCTCCTTTACTCCAGGTGAGTTGGGACCAATTGCTGCACCTTCGATGGTCGCTCCCTAGCTTTTAAAACCCCAGACGGCACTCAACAAAGTAGCATGCAGGACATTTCCTTAACTTTTGTTATGCCAATTGACCTAGATGTCTCCTGAAAGAATGATCCCCTAACCTCCACCTCTGCTACTCTGTCCCTCGAAATGTTTGGTTGTATTCAGGAAACTTCTTAGTTTTGGTTTAGTCCAGTTGTGCTGTCTTCCCCTGTAGTGTGTGCTGTCCTTCTCTTTACCTAAGATAATTTTTGTCTACTATCTAGTTAGTGAATATTCCTCTCCCTCCTTCCCTACCCCCGTAACCATCAAAGAATGTTTTCATCTGTGTTTAAACCTTTTCTTTAGTTTTTATAATACTGGTCTTATACAATATTTGTCCTTTTGAGACTGACTAAATTCACTCAGCATAATTCCTCCTGGTTTCCTCCATGTTTTAAGGTATTTCACGAATTCATCCTTGTTTATAATTGCATAGTATTCCATTGTGTGAACATACTGCAATTTGTTTATCCATTTGTCCGTTGATGGCCACATAGGCCATCTTTTTGCTATCGTGAACAGTGCTGCAGTGAACTTGGGTGTGCATATATC
Organism: Dugong dugon; assembly: GCA_030035585.1. Taxonomy (NCBI): domain Eukaryota; kingdom Metazoa; phylum Chordata; class Mammalia; order Sirenia; family Dugongidae; genus Dugong; species Dugong dugon. The sequence continues at coordinate 31,823,601 of CM057460.1, read as the reverse complement.
TATTTGTGTGATGGCTCTTATTACTCTAAGATATATTCCAAGGAGCAAGATTGCTGGATCATATGGTACTTCTATTTCTAGCTTTTTAAGGAAGTGGCAAATCGATTTCCAAAGTGGTTGGACCATTTTACATTCCCACCAACAGTGTATAACTGTTCCAGTCTCTCCACAACCTTTCCAACATTTATTATTTGGTGTTTTTTGGATTAATGCTAGCCTTGTTGGTGTGAGATGGTATCTCATCATAGTTTTGATTTGCATTTCTCTAATGTCTAATGAGCGTCAGCATTTCTACATGTGTCTGTTAGCCGTCTGAATGTCTTCTTTGGTGAGGCACCTGTTTATATCCTTTGCCTATTTTTTAAATGGGTTATTTGTCTTTTTGTTTTTGTGATTTTCCAGTATCTTGTAGATTATAGAGATTAGAATCGGATTTGTCATAGACAAAATTTTTTTCCCAGTCTGTAGGTTGTCTTTTTACTTTTTTGGTGAGGTCTTCTGATGAGCATAAGTGTTTGATTTGTAGGAGCTCCCAGTTATCTAGTTTCTCTTCTGGTGTTTGTGCATTGTCACTTGTGGTTTGTATTCTGTTTATGCCTTGTATTAGGGCTCCTAGCATTGTGCCTATTTTTTCTTCAGTGATCTTTATCGTTTTCGATTTTATATTTAGGTCTTTGATCCCTTTTGAGTTAGTTTTTGTGAATGGTGTGAGGTATGCGTCTTGTTTCAGTTTTTTGCAGATGGATATCCAGTGATGCCAGAACCATTTGTTAAAGAGACTGTCTTTTCTGCAGTTAATGGACTTTGGGTCTTTGTCAAATATCAGCTGCTCATAGGTGGATGAATTTGTCTCGTTTCTCAATTCTGTTCCGTTGGTCTATGTCTCTGTTGTTGTACCAGTACCAGGCTGTTGTACCAGGCTGTTTTGACTATTGTGGCGGTATAATAGGTTCTAACACTAAGTAGTATGAGGCCTCCCACTTTGTTCTTCTTCTTGAGTAATGCTTTACTTATCCGGGACCTCTTCCCTTTCCATGTGAAGTTGATGAGTTCTTTCTCCATCTTATTAAAAAATGCCATTGGAATTTGGATTGGGATTGCATTGTATCTGTAGATCGCTTTGGGTAGACTTGACATTTTCACGATGTTAAGTTTTCCTATCCATGAGCTAGGTATGCTTTTCCACTTATGCAGTTCTCTTTTGGTTTCTTGCAGTAGTGTCTTGTAGTTTTCATTGTATAGGTCTTTTACATCTCTGGTTAGATTGATTCCTAAGTATTTTATCTTCTTGGGGGCTATTGTAAATGGTATTGATTTGGTGATTTCGTCTTCAAAGTTTTCTTTGTTGTTGTAGAGGAATCCAACTGATTTTTGTATGTTTCTCTTGTATCCTGATACTTTAATGAAATCTTCTATTAGTTCCAGCAGTTTTCTTGTGGATTTTTTGGGGTTTTCTGTGTATAAGATCATATTATCTGCAATTAGGCATACTTTTACTTCTTCCCTACCAATTTGGATGCCTTTTATTTCTTTTTCTAGCCTAATTGCTCTGGCTAGGACCTCCAGCTCAATGTTGAATATGAGTGATGATAAAGGGCATCCTTGTCTTGTTCCCTTTCTCAAGGGGAATGCTTTCAAAGTCTCTCCATTTAGGATGATGTTGGTTGTTGGTGTATAACTGCCCTTAATTATATTGAGGAATTTCCCTTCTATTCCTATTTTGTTGAGAGTTTTTATCATGAGTGGGTATTGGACTTTGTCAAATGTCTTTTCTGCATCAATTGATAAGATCATGTGGTTCTTGTCTTTTGTTTTATTAATGTGATGGATAACGTTGATTGTTTAATGTGATGGATAACGTTGATTGTTTTTCTAATGTTGAACCATCCCTACATACCTGGTATAAATCCCACTTGATCATGGTGAATTATTTTTTTGATATGTTGCTGAATTCTACTGGCTAGCATTTTGCTGAGGATTTTTGTGTCAATGTTCTTCAGGGATATTGGTCTGCAATTTTCCTTTTTTGTGGTGTCTTTACCTGTTTTTTTTTTTTTTTAATCAGGGTTATGCTGGCTTCATAGAATGAGTTTGGGAGTTTTCCATCCTTTTCTATGCTCTGAAATACCTTTAGTATTGGTGGTGTTAACTCTTCTCTGAAAGTTTGGTATAATTCTCCGGTGAAACCATCTGGGCCAGAAACCATCTGGGCCAGGGCCTTTTTTTGTTGGAAGTTTTTAAATTATCTTTTCAATATCTTCTTTGTTATGGGTTTATTTTGTTGTTCTACCTCTGTTTGTGTTAGTTTAGGTATGTAGTGTTTTTCTAGAAATTTGTCCATTTCCTCTAAGTTTTCAAGTTTGTTACAGTATAATTTTTCGTAGTATTCTGTTATGATTCTTTTAATATCATTTGGGTCTGTTGTGATATCACCCATCTCATTTGTTATTCAGTTATTTGCTTCCTCTCCTGTTTTTCTTTTTGCCAATTGTTTATCACTTTTGTTGATCTTTTCAAAGAACCAGCTTTTGGTTTTGTTAATTCTTTTGATTGTTTTTCTATTCTCTATTTCATTTAATTCCACTCTAATTCTTATAATTTCCTTTCTTCTGGTGCCCAAGGTCTTCTTTTGCTGTTTTCATTCTACTTGCTCAAGTTGTAGGGTTAATATTTTGATTTTGGGCCTTTCTTCTTTTTGGATGTGTGCATTTATTGTTATAAACTGACCTCTGAGCACTGCTTTTACTGTGTCCCAAAGGTTCTGGTAGGATGTGTTTTCATTTTCGTTTGATTCTATGAATTTCTTTATTCCATTCTTAATTTCTTCTATAACCCAGTAGTTTTTGTGCAAGGTGTTGTTCAGTTTCCACGTGTTTGATTTTTTTTCCTTGCTTTTTCTTTTATTGATTTGTACTTTTATAGTCAGGGCTTAGGCTTACTGACTCTCCTTTGTGGATGACTTTTCATTTATCCTTAGCCACTCTTAAAATTCTCTATCTTTGGTTTTGGCAAGTTTGATTATAATATGTCTTGGTGACTTTCTTTTGGGATCTATCTTATGTGGGATTTGATGAGCATCTTGGATAGATATCTTCTCATCTTTCTTGATATCAGGAAGTTTTCTGCCAGCAAATCTTCAACAATTCTCTCTGTATTTTCTGTTATACCCCCGTTCTGGTACCCAATCACTCATAGATTGTTCCTCTCGATAGAGTCCCACATAATTCTTAGGGTTTCTTCATTTTTTTAAATCATTTTATCCAATTTTTCCTCAAATAAGTTGGTGTCAAGTACTTTATCTTCAATCTCGCTAATTCTGACTTCCATTACCTCAATTCTGCTCCTATGACTTTCTATTGAGTTGTCTAATTCTGAATTTTTATTGTTAATCTTCTGGATTTCTGATTGCTCTCTCTCTATGGATTCTTGCAGGCTATTAAATTTGTCATTATGCTCTTTAATAACCTTCTTGAGATCCTCTATTGCTTTGTCTGTGTGTTCCTTGGCTTGGTCTGTGTTTTGCCTTATATCCTTCCTGATATCTTGAAGAGTTCTGTAAATTAATCTTTTGTATTCCATCTCTGATAATTCCAAGAAATTCTCTTCCTCTAGAAAATTTTTTGATTCTCTCTTTTGGGAGCTTGCTGAAGGCATCATGTCTATCTGTTTATGTGATTTGATACTGACTGTTGTCTCGAAGCCATCAATAAGTTATTATATTTATTTATTTTATGTTTGCTTTCTTTGTCCTAGCTTCTTGTTTTGTTTTGTTTTGATATGCCCAAATACGTGGCTCCTGTGAGCTTGTTTGATTATTGGTGTCTCTGAAGCTCTAACGTCTTTCACCAGGTGGTTAGATATGTTACTAAGTATGTGAACACAGAATTCCATTTACTTTTTTTGTATGGAATCAGCTCAGGTGTCCAGGTAGGCAGTCACCAAGTGTGTGGTGCAGGCTCTCACCTACAGTCCTAGACAGGCATGGGTGATTGGTGTAGGCACAGGTATCTGGCTGCAGTAGGTGTCACATGCTGAGCAAGGTAGGGGACTGACGGCTGTCCCTGAGTGTCTGGGAGGAAAGCATCTCCCTGTTCCCTAGAACGCCTAGGTGGGTGGATTTTGCTGCTGGACTATGAGCACCTAGTGTTGTTGGCTGTAAGGACTGGGGTGCACCACTTATTTTTGGACCCCTGTTGCAGGTGGCTAGGTGGCATGGGTGGAGCCACCAGTCCTCAGGACCCTGATGTGGATAGGTGAAGACCTTGCTTATGGGGAGAGCATTGTCAAATGTCATGAACCTGCCATTTCACAGCTGAAACAGCTGAAGTTACACTTCAGGTATATACCCTGTTGTACTGTGGTTATGAAGGCCTACCCTGTTGAAATGGGCCCACACAAGTCTATGCAGGGGGAAACAAACCCAAAGTCTGTGGACTCCTTATGGCTGGGCCTACGCAAAGAAGCTGCACTTACCCTCAGTTCCTGTCTTAGGGGAGCCAGCAGATTATTTTTTCCCCTGTTTGTTAATTTGTTCCCTCTCCAAGGACAGGAAAATGGATCAAGTCACACGACAGGTCCTTCTTCTGTCTCAGGGGACTCGGCAATCACTGAAGCCACCCCAGATTGAGTGCAGAGCAGGTAGTATTTATCTTTCACTGATTGAGAGCTGCTTCTCACTGGTTCTGGACGACCGAGTAGACTCTCTGCCGCTGGGTCTCTCCCAATGTGGAAAATGCCTCCCGAGAGCCACTGCTTGCCTCACGGTGCTCACATGAGTTGATCTGGCCTGAAGGGCTCCGAGTCCTGCCAGGTCAGGTCTGGCAACTCCTTGCTGCTTCCAAACCATCTCTCCCTTCCCCTGCCATTCATTCCAATTCCTCAACTTTGCCTTTGATGTTCAGGGCTCCTAGATTGTTATATATAATCGATTCACTTGTTTTTTTCGGGTCTTTGTTGTAGGAGGGACCACAGGAAGCATCTGACTACTCCGCCATCTTGGCCACACCTCTCTTACTCTTCCATTTTTAACTAAGTGTCAGACTAGGTATAACACAATAGCATATTTCTTAATCATGATTTTTTTCTCTCTCCTGTAGGATATTAGTTATACTAATTGTGGAATTTTATAATGTCAAGGATAAAGCAGTGTCTACAATCAAGCCCTGATCTCATACAACTTACATTTTAGTGATTTTCTGTCTAAAAAAATGGATTGGTTAGAAGTGTACTCCTTAATTTTCAAATATGAGGGTCTTCACTACATGTATTATTATTATTATTTTTTAATTGTGTTTAGGTGAAAGTTTACAGAGAAAGTAAGTTTCTAATTAAACATTTAATACACAAATTGTTTTGCGACATTGGTTGCCAACCCCGTGATGTGTCAACATTCTCCTATTCTCTGCCCTGGGTTCCCTGTTTCCATTTGTCCAGTTTTCTTGTCCCTTCCTGCGTTCCTTTCTTTGCTTTTGTGCAGGTGTACCCATTTAGTCTCATATACATGTTTGAACTACGAAGCACGTTCTTCACATGTTATTGTTTGTTTTATAAACCTGTCTAATCTTTAGCTGAAGGATAAACTTCGGGAAAGACTTCACTTCTGAGTTAAAAGGGTATCCAGAGACCATACGCTTGGGGTTTTTCCAGTCTCTGTCAGATCAACAAGTCTGGTAAATTTCTGTGAATTTGAATTTTGTTCTACCTTTTTCTCCCACTCTGTCCAGGACTCTCTATTGTGATCCTTATCAGAGCAGTCAATGGTGGTAGCCTGGCAACTTCTAGTGGTTCTGGGCTTAGGCTGATAGAGGCTATGGTACTAGTGTTTCATTACTCCTTTGGACTAATGTTTACCTTGTGTCTTTGGTTCTCTTCATTCTTCTTTTATCCAGATGGGATGGGACCAGTAGATTTATCTTAGATGAACATTAGCAGGCTTTTAAGACCCCAGACTCTACTCATCAAAGTAAGATGTATAACATTTTCTTTATAAATTATATTATGCCAATTGAGCTGGATGTCCCCTGATACCATGGTCCCGCCCCTTGGACCAGTAACCCAGTCCTACAGGGAGTTTGGATGTGTCTATGAAGCTTCTATGACTTTGCCTTGGTCAAGTTTTGTTGACTTCCCCAGTATTTTGTACTGTCTTTCCCTTCACCAAAGTTACCACTTATCTATTGTCTAGTTTTTCCCTCCCATCCCTCATCTTCCTTGTAATCATCAAAGATTTTTTCTTTCTATGTGTAAACCCTTTCTCCAGCTTTTAAAATAGTGGTCTCATACAGTGACAAATACTTTTGCGATTGACTTATTTCATGCAGCATAATGCCGTCTAGATTTATCCATGTTGTGAAATATTTCAAAGATTCGTCAGTATTCTTTATTGTCGCATAGTATTCCATTGTGTGCGTGTACCGTAGTTTGTTTATCCATTCATTTGTTGATGGGCATTTAGGTTGTTTCCTTTTTTGCTATTGTGAATAATGCTGCAGTGAACATAGATGTGTATATGTCTACTCGTTTGATTTCTCTTATTTCTGTTGGATATATTCTTAGGAGTGGGATTACTGGATTATGTGGTATTTTTATTCCTAGCTTTTTAAGGAAGCACCATATTGTTTTCCAAAATGGTGGTACCATTTTACATTCCTACCAGCAGTGCATAAGAGTTCTAATCTTCCCACAACCTCTTAAACATTTGTTATTTTCTGTTTTTTTATTTGTTACAGTAAACTCGGGGTGAGATAGTATCTCATTGTAGTTTTGATTTGCATTTCTCTAATAGCTAGTGATCATGAGCATTTCCTCATGTATCTGTTAGCTGCCTGAATGCCTTCTTTGGTGAAGTGTCTGCTCATGTCCTTTGCCCATTTTTTAAATGGATTATTTGTCTTTGTGTTGGAGTTCCTTATTGATTTTAGAGATTAGAGTTTGTCAGATGTGTCATAACCAAAATTCTTTTCCCAGTTTGTAGGTTTTCTTTTTAGTCTTTTGGTGAAGTCTTTTGATGAGCATAAGTGTTTAATTTTTAGAAGATTCTAGTTATCTGGTGTTTGTGTATTGTTAGTTAAGGTTTGTATCCTATTTATGTCACATATTAGAGACCCTAGCATTGGCCCTATTTTTCCACCATGATCTTTATAGTTTTTGTTTTTATACTAGGTCCCTGAGCCATTTTGAATTTGTTTTTGTGTATAGTGTGAAGTATGTGTCCTGTTTCTTTCTTTTCTTTCTAACAGGTGGACATCAGTTTTGCCAGCACCGTTAGTTAAAAAGACTGTCTTTTCCCCATCTGATGGACTTTGCACCATTGTCAAAGATCAGCTGATTAGGTGGATGGATTTACATTTGGGTTCTCAATTCTGTTCCGTTGGTCAACGTGTCTGTCATTGGTTTAACTACTGCAGCTGCACTGTAGTTTATGAAGTCAGGTAGTGTGAGGCCTCCTACTTTGTTCTTCTTCAATAATGCGTAACTTATCTGGAGCCTCTTCCTTTTCTATATAAAGTTAATGATTAGTTGGTATTTGCATAAAGATTGCATTATATTTGTATATCACTTTGGAGGGATTGACATTTTCACAATGTTGATTCTGCCTATCCATGAGCATGGTCTGTTTTTCCATTTATGTAGTTCTCTTTTTGTTTCTTGCAGTAGTGTTTTGTAGTTTGTTTTTTTTTTTTTTTATATGGGTCTTTTATATCCCTGGTTAGAGTTATTCCTAAGTATTTTATTTTTTTAGGGACCATTATATACGGTATTGCTTTACTGATTTCCTCTCCTTACTTCTCTTTATTGGTGTATAGGAATCTAACTGATTTTTGTATGTTTATCTTGTATCCTGCTATGCTGCTAAATCTTTCTATTAGTTCCAGCAGTTTTCTTGTGGAGTCTTTAGGGTTCTCTATGTATAGTATCTTAACATCAACAAATAGGGATAGTTTTACTTCTTTCTTACCAATTTGGATGTCTTTTATTTCTTTTCCTTGCCTTGTTGTTTTAGCTAGGAATTCCAGCACAATATTAAAAAGGAGTAGTGATAAAGGGCATTCTTGTCTTGTTCCCATTCTCAGGAGGAATTCTTTCAGTCTTTCTCTGTTGAGAATGATGTTGGTTGTTGGTTTTGTATAGATGCCCTTTATAATGTTGAGGAATTTCCCTTCTATACCTATTTTATGGAGAGTTTAACAAGAATGTGTGTTGGACTTTTCGAAAGCCTTTTGTGCATCAATTGAGATGATATGTGATTCTTTTCTTTTTTTTTAAATTTATGTAGTGGATTACATTGATTGATTTTCTAACTTTGAACCGTCTTCGCATATCTGGTATGAATCCTACTTAGTCATGGTGTATTTTTTTTTTTTTCTGTTTCACTTTTTTGCAGATGGATATCCAGTTTTGCCAGCACCATTTGTTAAAAAGACTGTCTTTTCCCCATTTGATGGACTTTGGGCCCTTGTTGAAGATCAGGTGACCGTAAGTGGACTGATTTACATCTGGGTTCTCAATTCTGTTTCATTGGTCAATGTATCTGTTGTTGTACCAGTACCAGGCTGTTTTGACTACTGTGGCTGTATAGTAGGTTCTGAGGTCAGGTGGTGTGAGTCCTCCAACTTTCTTCTTCTTCTTCAGTAGTGCTTTACTTATTCAAGGCTTCTTCCCTTTCCATATAAATTTAATGATTAGTTTTTCCAACTCTTTGAATAATGTTGTTGGTATTTGGATCGGGATTGCATTGTATTTGTAGATTGCTTTGGGTAGAATTGTCATTTTCACAATGTTGAGTCTGCCTATCCATAAGCATGGTATGTTTTTCCATTTATGTAGATCCCTCTGGGTATCTTGCAGTGGTGTTTTGTAGTTTTCTTTGTATAGGTCTTTTACATCCCTGGTTAGATTTATTCTTAAGTATTTTATTTTTTTAGGGGCTATTATAAATGGTATTTCTTTCCTGATTTCCTTTTCATTGTTCTCCTTATTGGTGTATAGGAATCCAACTGATTTTTGTATGTTTGTCTTGTATGCTGCTACTCTGCTGAATCTTTCTATTAGTTCCAGTAGATTTCTCGTGGAGTCTTTAGGGTTTTCTAAGTATAGTATCATATCATCTGCAAACAGGGACAGTTTAACTTCTTCATTACCAATTTGGATGCTCTTTATTTCTTTTTCTTGCCTTATTTCTCTAGCTAGAACATCTAGCACAATGTTAAACAGGAATGGTGATAAATGGCATCCTTGGTGTATTATTTTTTTATATGATGCTGGATTGTATTGGCTAGAATTTTGTTGAAGCTTTTTCATCTACATTCAGGAGAGATAGTGATCTGTAAGTTTCTTTTTTGTGGTGTCTTTGCCTGGTTTTGGTATCAGGGTTATACTGTCTTCATAGAATGAAGTATCCCTTCCTTTTCCATATTCTGAAATAATTTGAGTACTACTAGGGTGAATTCTCCTCTGAATTTTTGATAGAATTCTCCAGTGAAGCCATCCGGGCTAAGACTTTTTGTTGTTGTTGTTGTTATTGAGAGTTTTTTTAATTACCTTTTCAATTTCTTCTCTTGATATGGGTCTGTTCAAATTTTCAACATCATTTTGTGTTAGTTTGGGTAAGTAGTGTGTTTCTTGAAATATGTCCATTTCCTCTTGGTTTTCAAATTTTTTGGAGTTCAGTTTTTCATAATACTCTGTTATAATCCTTTTTATTTCAGTTGAATCTGTTGTAATGGCTCCAATCTCATTTCTTATTTGCTTCCTTTCCTGGTTTTCTTTTGTCAGTTTGGCCAGTGGTTTGTCAATTTTATTGATCTTTTCAAAGAAGCAACTTCTGGTTTTGTTGAGTCTTTTCTATTGTTTTTCTCTTCTCTGTTTCATTTATTTCTGCTCTAATCTTTAGTGTTTCCTTCTTCTGGTAGCTGTGAGCTTCTTTTGATCTTTTCTTTCTATTTGTTTGAATTGTACAGCTAACGTTTTGATTTTGTCCATTTCTTCTTTTTTGTCTGTGCGTCTATTGCTATAATTTGACCTCTGAGCATGGCATTTGCTGTGTCTCGAAAGTTTTGTTATGATGTGTTTTCATTCTTATATGATTCTAGGAATTTTTTGATTCCATCTTTTATTTGTTCTATTATGCAGTGGTTTTTAAGCAAGGTGTTTTTCAGTGTTATGGATTGAATTATGTCTCCCAAAAATAAGTGTCAGCTTGGCTAAGCCATGATTCCCAGTATTGTGTGATTGTCCAGCATTTTGTGAACTGATGTGATTATCCTATGTGTTGTAAATCCTAACCTCTCTGATGTTAATGAGGCAGGATTGAGGCAAGTATGTTAATGAGGTAGGGCTCAATCTGTAAGATTAGGTCGTATCTTCAGTCAATATCTTTTGAGATATGAAAGAGAGAGTCAGCAGAGAGAAGAGAGACCCCATGCCACCAAGGAAGAAGTGCCAGCAGTGGAGCACATCCTTTGGACCCGGGGTCTCTATGGAGCCGGCGGGGAGGGGGTTGTCATGGGACCAGTTCCACTCGAGGCTGCAGGATATGGCATGGCAAAGCCTGTGGGGATGCGGCTGGTGCTAGTCTATTTCTGCTTGGGGCCTCATGGTGCAATGGGGCAAAGGAGAGAGGTGGGAGGAGGTGAAGGGATGGGCAGATGGGGCTAGATAGAGGAGGGCAATAGGGTTGGTTTGTACTGTGGTCCCTGGAAGTCAGGGCTATTCACTAGAAGGGTGGGTATTATAGAAGCATGCTCCTGTGGTTACCGTGCGAGAGTCTGGGCACTTCCTTGAGCTGCAGCCAGCAAACGTGGTCTTACTTAACTCTGAGTGTGTCTGCACTGTACCTCTATCTCCTGTTGGGAATTCTGTGAAGGTGTCTTTCTGTGCTCTTCATGCAGGGTTGTTGGCTTTATTCCAAGATGGTCACTCTGTGTCATGCCAGTTGGCAGGGAATTCCAAGATGGACACACTGTGTCATGCCAGTTGGCAGAGAATCTCCACTTCATATCTCTAGTCCTTTGCTGTTTTCAATCAGTTTCTTCTCAGTGGCTTCCAATCTAGTACTTTATCCCTTCATTCAAGGTTCAGGACTCCTGGATTGGTGTCTGTATCAGTTCTACTTTGTTTTTCAGGTCTTTGTTGCAGAGAGATGACTTAGTGCATCTGACTTGTACACCATCTTGGTTCCCCTCTTCAGATGTATTATTTTTATTGACTTTTATTTCACTTAATTGTGGCCAGTAATATACTATATACAATTTAAATTTATTGACACTAGTTTCTTGTACAGCAAATTTTCTATTTTAGTGACTATTCGTGTACACTTGAAAACAATGTTTCCTTGGCATTTCATGGATCTAAAGTTCTATAAATATCAATTACATCAAGGTGTTTTATTTATAGTTATTATTATTATTGTTTGGTGGTTATATTAGTTACTGAGAAAGTGGTGCTACAATTTTTTACTATATTTATGCAATTGTTTATTCATTCTTTTTAATTCTATCAGTTTTTGCTTCAAATACTTTCAGCTTTTTTATTAAATCAAAATCAAATCAGTAGCCATCAAGTCAATTCCAACTCATGGCGAACTCATGTATTACAGAGTAGAACTGCTCCATAGAATTTTCTTGGCAGTCATTTTTAGAGAAGCAGATTGCCAGCCTTTCTTCTGTGGCAGGGCTGGTTGAGTTCTAGTCACCAACATTTAGCTTAGTAGACAGCACAAACTGTTTGCATCACCCAAGGACCTTATACAAATTGGCAGCTTTTATTATTTCTTCTGATGAAATTATCTTAAGAAATGTTTCTATTTACCTCTGTTAATATTTATTTGACATTTTTTTCAAATTTTTAGTCACTATTGGCTACATGTGCCTACTCTTTGTTTCATATATGTTTTCCATGAATGTAATTTTAACTTACCTGTATCTTTACATTCAAAATGAGTTCCTTATAGAAAGCAGGGAGGTGAATCTTGCTTTTTATATCCACTCTGTCAGTCTCAAACAGTCGCTTCCTTTACTACTGAATGCAAGTTTCCCTCTACTATTATTACAATTCAACCTTAAAAAACTTCCTCTATAGTTTTTTTTTTTTTTTTGTAGAGCAGCCTTATTGGTTCTTTTGTTTTTTTTTTTATTCAAATGGAAATATCTTTACTTCATATTTGATCTTGACAAATATTTTCAATGTATATAGAATTTTAGGTTGACAGAGTTTTGTTTTTGTTTTTTCCTCTGTCTCCGAGAACTTCAAAGATGTTGTTTCACTCTCTTTTGGTCTCATGGTTTCTGAGAAGTCATTCAAGTTGTTTCCCTCTATGTAACTTGTCAATTTTCTCTAGTTTCTTTCAAGATGTTTTTTTGAAATTTTCTTTCCAGCAGTTTTATATGATGTATTTAGGAGTGCTTTTCATGGACCTTGCCTTATTTGGGATTAGTTGAGTTTTGTGAATTTGTAAATTTATGTCTTTTACCATATTTGAGTTTTCAGACATTATTTTTTGAAATCTACCCCAATCTTCTCTTCTGGGAGTCAGATCATGAATATTTAAGACATTTTAATATTATCTCACAGGTCTTTGAGTCTCTATTTTCTTTTTCAAAATTTGTCTTTACATTCATTTTTTTCTTTATGTTCTTTAAGTTAGATAATTTCTACTGATCTATTTTCGGTTTCACTGACTTTTCTCACTGTCATCCCCATTCTGTTACTGAACTTATCTAGTGAATTTTTTTTGATATAAATATGTTATTTTTCATTTGTAAAATTTCCATTTGGTTGTTTTGTATAATTTCTATACCACTGATGATATTTATTATCTCTTCATTCATGTCAGGTTTGGTTTCATTTATCTCATGGAGTATAGTTAAATAACTGCTTTAAAGTCTTTAATAATTCCATTATCTACGCCTTCTTATGGTTGACATCTGTTGGTTATATTTTCTCTGGATAATGGGTCACATTTTTTTTTATTCCTTGTGTGTCAAGTAATTTTTTAAAAATATTTCCTGGATATTTTAAGAGCTATGTTGTATAGAATCAGTGTTCTATTATATTCATCTGGAGAATAGTAATTTTTTTTTTAAGCAAACAATAATCCTATTTAGGCTCAGACAATGATACTGTCTGATTTGTCTTTTAGGGATAATGGTTCAAATCTGTTAGCTTTCTCTAAGTATTTTACATTAGGTTTCATCTATCAGGGCTATATGTGTTTTGAGGATTGGATTGAAATTTGTGCAGCTTCTGGGATCTAGTATTATAAAATCCACTTGCCCACAGAAAATAAGCAATAAAGTACACATCTGGTTTCCTCTCTGCCTTACTCTGATCCAGTTTCTCATTTGATTCAGAACTTGGCAATATAAGAAGAATGTTATTTATAAGCCTCCTTTTAACACCAGTTTTTTATTATTCTTAACCTGGTTGTTTATACTATTAATTCTATGAGTTTTAATTATATATGTGATATTCTATATTTTAATAGCTATTATCAACAAAATTTTGTATCATTGTTATTTTAGAATCAAAGTAGGATTTTTTTGTTATCTTAAATTTTGAAATATTTTTTTTAGTTTCCTTGGTTATTCTTTGAACATTTTCAGTCTAATTGGGTTATTATAGTTTTAGTCAATCTTTAATCAATTCAGATTGTTCTCAAATTATCATATAAACACATCTAAGGCTTTACAACTAGCCACCATCAACTTTCTACTCTCACATAAAATGTGTGAAATACAAAAGTATGCTATTATTCCATTGTGGAAACATACCACAATCATAAATTGGATCTAGGGTGACAGGGTATTTAAATTAATACTATAGGTAATTGTTATATTGGTGGCTGTAAATTTTTTGGCCTTATCAATTATACAGTTATATTTCACGTTTGTCTCTGAGTCAATTTGAAATTTAGGTTAGTTACAACTTTCACTTGATTATAAACATTATTTTGGTTTGGCATTTTTCATTCTTTCAAATTAAAGCAATGAAAACAAAAATCAAAGCATTTGATGTGTTGGAATTAATCTAAAGTGTGCACAGTGATTTAAAATCATTGAAAGACTTTAAATTTTAAATTACTCTTCACTACACAAAGAGATTTAAATTTATTGGAAACAAAATCTAGAAGAGTTCAAATTCTGGGCAATATTGAACATACTGCTTGAAAATTACTAAGAGCACTTAAATGTTTTTTAAAAGCACTTCATTTAAAGCTGATCCAAGCTTTGGCATGGAGTGATATAGAAACAACTGGAAGAGATGAAGTCACTCCAACTTCAATTCTAATTTGAAAAACTAAAGCTCTTGGATTACTGTGCATATATATAATATTGATAACATACTATAATATAACTAATATTCATATATTCATAATATTAAATATATTTTGATGTACATCTGTAAAAGTATTATTTTACAGAGTTCTCATGGTTCATTTCTGCAAAATCAGTGAAGTTCTACTAGTTGTAATCTGTAAGGTTCAGATGTAAAGGCCAAATGAAGTTCAGATGAATTTTGATTCTATTAAAACTGTGCCACTCAGTTATTATCTATTATTATGCAAATAAATCAACATAAATACAATATGAATCCATTATAAGTAAATCCAAGGAGCCCTGGTGGTGTAATGGTTAAGCCTCTTGACTACTAATCAAAAGGTTGGGGATTTGAACCCACCCAGCAGCTCTGTGGGAGAAACACCTGATGAACTACTCCTATAAATATTACAGCCTAAAACGCTATATGGGACAGTTCTACTCTGTCACATGGGTCATTATGAGTCAAAAATTGACTCGGCACACCTAAGAAAAAAGCAATTAAATAGATTATTTCATGAAATAACTAGTGAGATAATAAAAAAAATATTAAAAACGTATCTATTATTATTTGGCAAGCACAAATATCCCTTCATTTAAGAATTGATCTCCTCAAATGTGAATAGAGTTTTCAAGGAGAAATACAATGTTCGGGATAGTGATATTTGAAAAGCAGTTATGAAAATTATGCTATCTCATACTTTAAATCTTAACAATATGTTTTTCTCTCCTTGATATGGCTTCATGTTTATGTACAAAGCAGCACGCTGAGTAACAGCAGTAACTAACCCTCGGTTTTGTCTACAGATTATAAGAAGTGTCATTTAAAAATGGACCTACCTATGCACAACATCCTCCTGAAGCTCAAGGAATGAGGGATTTTCTTGTTTCACCTTAGTAAAAAAGTAGGCACTTAAGCATTTTGTCAGTGTTTCAGGAATGATGAATAAGCTGGCTTGAAGTACTTCATGCATGCATTTTAATGATTAGAAGGGGCTATAATTCTCCCTAGAC
This sequence comes from Dugong dugon, assembly GCA_030035585.1. Taxonomy (NCBI): domain Eukaryota; kingdom Metazoa; phylum Chordata; class Mammalia; order Sirenia; family Dugongidae; genus Dugong; species Dugong dugon. The sequence continues at coordinate 31,808,272 of CM057460.1, read as the reverse complement.
TACCTAAAGTTCCATTGGAACCTAACTCCTGAAACTGAACCTGCATTACCTGGTAGCCATCTTTATAAATGAATCTAGAAATGCTGTTCACAGTATTTGCCTCCAGTGACGTTCATCCTAATTGAATTGTAAATGAAGCAGTCAGGGTGTAAACCAACCTAAAGCTTTTTTTCACTATTGAAAAGCAAGAAAAATCCTTAAGTATTTTCTTTTTCATTGCCAGTAACTCTGAAAAGGCATTGAAAATTGTCCATTCAGAGCTTCTCTGCTCCCCAGAAGAACTTCATTTTTAATTGCTTTTGTCTTAAAGACATTCACTATATTGTCCTTACAAAGGAAGTAACAGAAGAGTCAAATTCAAACATGCCACAAGTGAAAATACTAACAATTTGATTTATTCATGTAGTCACTCCCAATGGTCTACTAAAATATGGTAAATACCACAGTTCCACTGCTTTGGCATAATTTGGAAGATGTATGTGCCTCTCACTGTTTCTGGAGACATCAGAATTGACCTTGATTTTGATTTCTGGTAGATGATCTCACTTAACACTTTCTGAATGTGTTACTCAAGTTTGTAGCTGTATTATGAGAATCACAGTTATGTTTCTAAAATACACATATACCAAATGTTGGAAATCCAACTATATATTATAGAATTTTAATAGGAAAAAAGAAATGAATAATAATAGATTTTGTTATAAAGGAATAGTTTCCAAGACAAAAAAAACAATGATTGAAGGGGGAAAAAAGTAATTTATAAAAAATTATCACCTTTGTTAAGTTATAGCGAAGACTCAGTTTGATCTTCAATGGGAACATTAATATCTATACACAATCTATTCTTAGCAATTGACGTCTCCTCACTTAACAAAACTGTAGTTATGTCTGAGTAGAATCGACTGTAACACTTGTTTACAACCTCGTTCCATCTTGGCAGATTCAGTAATTTAAAAGAATAAAGGTAACAAATAAAAGCTACCAAGGGGTCAGAGTTAATAAATACAATTCCCTTGAAATGGAATATAATAAAAAAGGAAAAAAAAAAGTGATAGCTAAAAAAAAATAAAACAGGAGGTATTTAATAGTAGAGCAGAAAGAGAAAATATCCTGGAGGTTCTTCTGGTAGAAAAAATATAATATTCTTTACAATTATTTATGGATGAATGAGAACCTAAGGGCAAAATAAAATATGAGTTAAAATCGAAATGGGGAGGTTAAAGAAAAACAAAATTACAGTGGGAAAAGAGAAAAATGAAAATATCTACTATCAACTCAGCATATTAAGTTCTGTACTCACTTCAGTTTGGAAAGACGGTTACTTCTGGTAGCCTATTGTTAGAGGAATTTGGGGTCTATCATTAATACACAGCGGATTTGATAGATTGCCCCTTTGCGGTATTATGCAACAGCAAGAGGCAAAGCAATAGATAAATACACAACTATATAGATGTATGTTAAAAGTGTATTTTGAGTATAGAGAAAAAGAATAAATAATAACAAGATACAATTATGTAAACTGAAAATGCATATATACATAAAAACAATTATTTTATGAGGACATGCATTATACAAAAAGATACCTGTGTTAGTTATCTAGTGCTGCTATAACAAAAAATATCACAAATGAGTGGCTTTCACAAAAAGAAATTTATTTTCTCACAGTTTAGGAGGCTGGAAGTTTGAATTCATGGCTCCAGCTCTAGGGGAAGGCTTTCTGTCTCTGTCTGCTCTGGGAGAAGGTACTTGTTCCTTGGATCCTTGGTGATCTTCATGTGGCATGATATCTGTCTTCCCCTATCACTGCTTGCTTGCTTGTTTAATCTTTTTTCATATCTCAAGAGATATTGATTTAAGACACACCCTACACTAATACTGTCTCATTAACATAACAAAGAAACCCCATTCCCAAACAAAATTATAGCCATGAATTATATCAAAAAGAACTGATCAACATTAAACGATTTCAGGAGGTAGCATATGATCAGGAAACAATTTTACTGAAGGAAGAAGTCCAAGATGCACTGAAGGCGTTGATGAAAAACAAGGCTCCAGGAGTTGATGAAATATCAGTTGAGATGTTTCAACAAAAGGATGAAGTGCTATAAGTGCTCACCCGTCTATGCCAAGAAATTTGGAAGACAGCTACCTGGTAACCTACTGGAAGAGATCCATATTTATGCCTATTCCCAAGAAAGGTGATCTAGCTGAATGTGGAAATTATCGAACAATATTATTAATATCACAGTCAAGTAAACTTTTGCTGAAAATCATCCAAAAGCAGCTCTAGTGGTATATCAACAGGGAACTGCCAGAAAGTCAAGCCAGATTCAGAAGAGGACTTGGAAAAGGAAAATCATTACAAATGTCAGATAGATCATGGCTGAAAGCAGAGAGCACCAGAAGATGTTTACCTGTGTTTTACTGATTATGCAAAGGTATTCAACTGTGTGGATCATAGAAAATTATGGATAACATTGCAAAGAACTGGAATTCCAGAACACTTAATTGTGTTCATGAGGAACTTGTAGTTAGACCAAGAAGCAGTTGTTCAAACAGAACACGGAATACTGTCTGGATTAAGGTCAACAAAAGTGTGAGTCAAGGTTATATCTTTCACCATACTTATTCAATTTATATTCTAAGCAAATAATATGAGAAGCTGGACTATATGAAGAAGAACGGGGCATCAGGATTGGAGGAAGACTCATTAACAACTCGAGATATGCAGATGACACAACTTTGCTTGCTGAAAGTGGAGAGGACTTGAAGCACTTACTGTTGAAGATGAAAGACCACAGCCTTCAGTATGGATTACACCTGATCAAAAAGAAAGCAAAAATCCACACAATTGGACCAACAAGCAACATCATGATAAATGGAGAAAATATTGAAGTTGTCAAGGATTTCAGTTTACTTTGACACACAATCAATGTTCGTGGAAGCGGCAGTCAAGAAATCAAACAGTGTATTGCATTGGGAACATCTGCTATAAAAGATCTCTTTTAAGTTTTAAAAAGCAAAGATGCCACCTTGAAGACTAAGGTGAACCTGACCCAAGCCATGGTCTTTCCAATCACCTCATATGCATTGAAAGCTGGACAATGGATAAGGAAGACCAAAGAAGAATTGATGCCTTTGAATTACGGTGTTGGCAAAGAATATTGGATATACTGTGGACTTCCAGAAGAATGAATAAATCTGTCTTGGAAGAAGCACAGCCAGAATGCTCATTAGAAGCAAGAATGGTGAAGATGGTCCCCGGCTACCACCACTGACTGCTCCGACTGGGATCATAACAGAGGGTCCCAGACAGAGCTGGATTAAAATGTAGAACAAAATTCTAACTCACAAAAAAAGGCCAGACTTACTGGCCTAAAAGACACTGGAGAAACCCCAAGAGTACAGCCCCCGGATACTCTTTTAGCTCAGTAATGAAGTCACTGCCGAGGTTCATCATTCAGCCAAAGATCAGACAGCACTATAAAACAAAACGAGACTAATAGGCACAACAGTCTAGGGACAAGGACTAGAAGGCAGGAGGGGACAGGAAAGCTGGTAATAGGGAACCCAGGTTTGAGAAAGGACTGTGTTGACGTGTTATGGGGTTGTTAACCATTGTCATAAAACAATATGTGTGCTAACTGTTTAATGAGAAACTATCTGTTCTGTAAACCTTCATCTAAAGCACACACACAAAAAAGAATTATCTATGGGAGATCAAATTGACAACAGCAATTCGGGGGTTTGATGGGAAGTCTACGGGGCAGTCAGTTGAAGATAATTGTAACGGAATAATTTGAAAAGGGATAGTGAGAATGGAAGCACAACTGGAAAAATGTAATCAATGTCACTGAAGTGTACATATAGACATTTTTGAGATGGTGTATCTTTAGCTATGAATATTTTCACCAAAAAAGAAAAAAAAAGGTCCTCCTTGGTTGAGAAGGGAGTGTGTTGACATGTCATGGGGTTGTTAACCAATGTCATAAAACAATATGTGTACTGACCATTTAATGAGAAATTATTTGTTCTGTAAACATTCATCTAAAGTACAATAAAAAATTTTTTTTTAAAAATTAAAGAGACAAAAAGAAAAGAGAGTAGTGTCAACACAACTCAAAATCTTTACACACACACAAAAATGAAAACTATAGACTGAAGAAGCAAATTTATTTATCAACAAAATAGTTCAATAATATGTTATTTAAATTATACACTGTTAACTAATAGTTAATTCAAATAAATAAAAAAATTTCATGTAATAATCTGAAACAAATGACTGATTAATATTTTCAAAAAAGACACATTCGTTATGATTTTAAAATAAGTCATTTCCCCTTCCAAGCTAATTCCTCACTGTTACTTGTAATTAGAGTTTTATAAGTTGAATGGTTATCTATGTATCTATTGATCAATACATCTATCAATCTATCTATATAACCACCTATTGCTTTCATGTAAGAAATGACAAAAATTTTATATTCTTTCTGAATTCACATTTAAAATGATGAAGACATGTTTTTTTAAAAATTCTGCACAAAGTCATTTTCGAATTTACTAAGGAAAAACAAAGACATTTAAATCTTAAACAAGAAGAATAGTAAGAAAGGTAACACATAAAAATAACAACGAACACACACACATACATACTCACACACACAAACACAGAACATCAACAACAATGACTGGACTGCTGGGTAAATCAACTAATAGTATTTTCTAAGGGGAAGAAAGCTCATATTTTCAATGATCTTAGGACAGTACTGGAGTTAAGGAATTACTTATATTATGTAAATCCAGATTTAGGAGGCATGGCTTCCTGGGTTATGTCATATAAGCTAGAAAAAATTCTGGAGTTTAAATTGGAGATCCTTCACGACTTCAGTGCCCTTCCCTTGGAGAAACATGACCACATGAACTTGACTTACAGCTGTCATGTATTATTGTAGGTGTTGCTGTTGGTAGGTACCGATGAGTTGGTACTGACTCACAGTGACCCTATGTACAACAGAACGAAATACTGCCCAGTCCTGCACCATCCTCACAATCATTGTTACGTTCAAGCCCATTGTTGCAGCCACTGTGTCAATCCATCTCTTTGAGAGTCTTCCTCTTTTTCAGTGACCCTCTACTTTACCAAGTATGATGTCCTTCCCCAGGGACTGGTCCCTCCTGATAACATGTCCAAAGTATGTGAGACAAGTCTTGCCATCCTCGGTACTGAGGAACATTCTGGCTGTATTTCTTCAAGATAGATTTATTTGCTTTTCTACCAGTCCTTGGTATATACTCAATATTCTTTGCTAACACCATGATTCAAATGCATCTATTCTTTTTTGGTCTTTCCTATTCATTGTAGATAGAAGGCAGGTATCTGACGTAGAAAGGAAGGACCTGGGGAATAGTACTAGATAATGTGTAAGATATGTTATCATATTTGTGTAATTGGACAGTTTGATCTTGTAGTTAGCTCCTGTGACTAGATCTGGCAGTATCTGTGTTCATTCTAATTGAGTTTTGTAGCACTTTTTTCACTCCCTTCAAATATTGTTTTGCTCCTATCTTCTCTCTGCTTCCCTTCTGTTACTCCAGTTATACACATGTAACGTCTTTATGCCATGTCCCATGTCTATCTTGTGTAATTCAAATGTATTTCATGTGTAGTTCACACAGAGTTCACTGTAGCTCACCTGTTCTTCACTTTACAGTTTACATATATTCTCTCTGTGCTTCAATTTGACTAATATCTATTAACCTAATTTCCAGATCATCTACCTGTTATGGAGTTTTTAGATTCAGTTACTGAACCCTTCTCTTCCAGAATTTTAATTTGATTCCTATTTATACATTTCATTTTTTCTGGTTAAAGTCTCCATCTGTTTTCTAATATTTTAACCAGCTTAGATTGTGTGCCTTTAATTTCAAAATAAAGATTGTCTTTAAGTCTGCTTTTATTGTCAATTAGTTTTCTTTTTTTGCCATTTTTTTCTCTCATTGAAATTTACTATTTTTTTTAACTGAACTTCATATTCATTAAGAACTATTGTAGAGGAGAGGTAATTAGCATACATGTAGGTCATCTTGATACAATGAGAGATTGAGATGATTTGAATCCAGGTTTCAGCTTTGTGAGGCTGCTCTATTTCTTATTTACCTTCACTTTCAAGGAGTAGTGTTTCAGAAGACTTGACAGAAACACTGAGGTGTTTATCAGAGCCTCTTCTCCATTTGTTTTTGAAACTAACATAATCAGGGTCTCAACTCAAGTACTGCCTGCTCCTGAATTTCTATTTTTCTGTCATAAACACAGTGAGACTCCCAATATTTCTGCTTAGGTTTCCAGTATCTCAGCTGCTTCTTTCGGCTTGCTATCTAGTCCTGCCATCTCCCATGACTTAGTGTATTTTTAGTTCACACGGGGTCTTGGTTTCTCAAGTTTTAACTGCTTTGGTTGCTCTCCAATACATTCAAATCATTTTATTTTTGTTCTTATTTGTTTATTTTTTTAATAAGCTTTTATAGTTGTCCTCAGTGGAAAAATTGGACTGACAAAATTGAATTCATAATAGCCATAGGTAGAAAGAAGTCGTGTTTATTATTTTTAATCAGTAGCTTCATTTCCTCTTTTTAAAGAGTTTAAGTGGTTATTTCATATTTTCCTTTAAAATAAAGAAATGTAACTATATTCTACGTATGTGTCTATTATATTTTCCTTTGGGAAGTTGTTACGCTGGTTGCCATCGAGTTAATTCCAACTCATGACGACTCCATCTATCCTTTGAGATAATGACTCTTTAAAAGAAAAACAAACAAACAAAACAAAAAGTTACTAGATAAGAACATCTGTTCTTGTATTTGGAGCCCTGGTAGCGACGTTGTTAAGAGCTCAGCTGCTAACCAAAGGTCACCAGTTCGAATCCACTAGCTGTACCTTGGAAACTTTAAGGGGCAGTTCTACACTGCCCTAGAGGGTTACCATGAGTCAGAATTGACTCAACAGCAACTTCTTTTTTTTTTTTTTTTTTTTTTGGTAATGGTATTTAATTTTCTTAAAAGAGTTAAATTGGTCAGGGATGTCAAAAATATATTTAATAAAATCCAATGTCACTTAATACTTTAAAAAGTAGTAGCTCTAAAATCTAGAGAAAAATACATTTCTGTGGCAAGGATTACTAGTCGTTAGCAATACCTATTTTCTTCTCCTTGTCTTGAGCACAAAGCTCAGTTAGATTCCCCATTACCCTTGCTGTTAGGTAGAATTATGACACCAAGTTTTAGTGAAAGAGATATGAGCAGAACTGATATATCCCTTTTACAAAACTGATCACATAATATCACCCACATAATTCTCAATTATCATTCACTTATGAGAAAGTCTGGAGTACAAGTAGTGACGAGGAGGGCAACAAAAGAGAAAGGAGCATGTTCTCTTGTGTTACCGCTTACAGAGGAGCCACTGAATCCACATTGCAATGTAATATGATCAAGAAATAAAGTTTTATTGGTTTAAGACACTGAGATTTCAGCATGTTTCGTTGTAACACTCAGTATAGTCTGTATATGATAAACAATGAATATTTTAAATCAGTTTACTTAGATCTTAATACTATTCCGTATGCATTCAGAACGGTTGTCCCGTGCCTAAACATTAATACTAAGTTAATCATTCTAAGCAAACTAGGAATGGGTTAAAATATAAAATGAAATCTTTTTTTTTTTAATTTAACAAATGTTTATTAAATGCCTAATATATAACAATTGTTATTCAAACACTGGGGATTTGAAGGAGAGCTTACAAATTTCTGTAATCATGGAAATTACAAACTAGGAAAATATTGTTTTACTTAAAATATATAGAACCATTTGGAAGTCATAAATATTAGACAATATTCTCTGCCTTGGAACAAATACAAATTATATTAAAGGGTTAAGTGGATTAAGTATTAAATAGATTATCAAATGCATAATCTACAAAGTAGACAATATAGATTTTTTAAAAAAATTGTTGAGTTTCAACCTTATATTTAACAAAATAAAAATGATTTTGCCTAGAAAGCTTACATCATAAACTGTGTAAGTTGTTTTTTTTATAGTAATTTGCAGAGTGAGAAGACGTTAAAGATACTGTGATGATATCACTATTATTTTTGAAACTACCACAATCAGGGTCTCAACTCAAGTACTTCTTTCCTTTGATTTGTTTCCTGAGAATGCACTAAGTTGAATTGAAAAAAAAAAAAAAATTGGACTCCAGAGACTAATCGAAGCATTATAATAAAAATTCATGAATTATTTGCAATTTAAAATCCACAATTCCATTTTCTATAGGCTTGGACAAGTGAAGTTCTGTTTTGTTTTTGATTAGTCATAGGTTTCTTTAAATTATATACACATTATAGAAATGTATAGGAAAAAGAAACAAAATATGAGAACTATAACTTTGTTGTTGTTATGTGCTGCCAATCAGTTCCTACTCATAGCAACCCTATGTAAGACAGAAGGAACACTGTCCAGTCCTGTACCATTCTCACAATCATTGCTATGTTTGAGCCAATTGTTGCAGTCACTGGGTCAATCTATCTCCTTGAGGGTCTTCCTCTTTTTTGCTGCCCCTCTACTTTACCAAGCATGATGTCCATCTCCAGGGACTGGTCCCTCCTGATAACATGTCCAAATTATATGAGACGTCGTCTCACCATCCTTGCAACCGAGAAAGACTCTGGCTGTATTTCTTCCAAGACAGACTTGTTCGTCTGGCAGACCATGGTATATTCAATATTCTTCACTAACACCATTCAAAGGCATCAATTCTTCTTTGATCTTCCTTACTCATTGTCTAGTTCTTGTATGCACATGAGGCACTTGAAAATATCTTGGCTTGGGTCAGGAACACCTTAGTCCTCAAAGTGACATTTTTGATTTTTAACACTTTAAAAAGGTCTTTTGCAGCAGATTTGCCCAATGAAATACGTCATTTGATTTGTTGAATGCTGCTTCCATGTACATTGGTTGTGGATCCAAATAAAATGAAATCATTGAAAGCTTAAATCTTTTCTCCATTTATCATAATGTTGCTTATTAGTCCAGTTGCGAGGATTTTTGTTTTCTTTATATTAAAGCGTAATCCATACTGACGGCTGTAGTCTTTGATCGTCATCAGTACGTGCTTCAAGTCCTCTGCTTTCAGCAAGCAGGTTTGTGTCATCTGCTTGTGGCAGGTTGTTAATGAGTCTTCTTCCAATCTGGATGGTACTTTCTTCTTCATATAGTCCAGTTTCTCAGATTATTTGCTCAGCATACATATTGAATAAGTGTGGTGAAAGGATGCAACACTGACACACACCTTTCTTGATTTTAAAACATGTAGTATTCCCTTGCTCTGTTGGAACAACTGCCTCTTGGTCTATGTACAGGTTCTGCACAAGCACAATTAAGTGTTTGCAATTTTATCCAAAATTTTTATGATCCAAACAGTTAAATGCCTTTGCGTAGTCAATAAAACACAGGAGAACATCTTTCTGGTATTCTCTGATCAGATTCATCTGACATCAGCATTGATATTCCTCAATCCACATCCTATTCTGAATCCTACTTAAATTTCTGGCATTTCCCTGTCAATGTATTACTGTAACCGCTTTTGAAATCTTCAGAAAATTTAACTTGAATGGATATTAATGATATTGTTTAACAATTTCTGCATTCTGTTGTATAAGCTTTCTTTGGAATGGACATAAATGTGGATCTCCTCCAGTTGGTTGGCCAGGTAGCTGTCTTCCAAATTTCTTGGGATAGACAAATAAGCACCTCAGCACTGCACCTGTTATTGACATATTTCAATTGGTATTCTAACAATTCCTGGAGCCTTGTTTTTCAGCAACGCCTTCAATGCAGGTTGGATTTCTTCCTTCAATACCATTTGTTCTTGATCTTATACTACCTCCTGAAATGGCTGAACATGGACCAATTCTTTTTGGTACAGTGACTCTGTGCATTCTTTCCAACTGCTTTTCATGCTTCCTGAGTAGTTTAATATTTTGCCCATAGAATCCTTCAATATTGCAACTCAAGTCTTGAATATTTTGCTCAATTCCTTCAGCCTGAGAAATGCTGGGCATGTTCTTTCCTTTTGGATTTCTAACCCCAGGTATTTGCACATTTCATTGTAATACTTTTTCTTCTGGAGCCATTCTTTGAAATCTTCTGTTTAGTTCTTTTACTTCATCATTTCTTCCATTTGCTTTAGCAATTGGATGTTCAAGAGCAAGTTTCAGAGTCTTTTCTGTCATCTATTTTGGTCTTTTCTTTCTTTCCTGTCTTTTAAATGGACTCTTGCTTTCTTCTTGTATGATGTTCTTGATGTCTTCCCACAAATCCTCTGGTCTTCAGCCATTAGTGTACAAGGCATCAAATCTATTTTTGAGATAGTCTCCAAGTTCATGTTTGATATACTCAAGGGCATATTTTAGCTCTCATGGACTTGTTTTAATTTTCTTCAGCTTCAGTTTAAACTTGTGCATGAGCAGTTTATGGTTTGTTCCACAGTGGACCCCTTGCCTTGTTCTGACTGACGATATTGAGCTTTGACATTGTCTCTTTCCACAGATATAGTCGATTTGATTTCTGTGTTTTTCATCCAGTGAGATCCACATGTATAGTTACTGTTGATGTTGTTGAAAAAAAGGTATTTGCTATAAGGAAATCACTGTTCTTGAAAAATTCTGTTTGCAATCTGCAGTGTCATTTCTATCACCAAGGCCATATTTTCCAACTACTGATTCTTCTTATTTTCAACTTTCCCATTCCAATCACCAGTAATTATCAATGCATCTTGACTGCATTTTTGTTCCATTTCAGAGTGCAAATTTGGTAAAAATCTTCAATTTCTTCGTCTTTGGCATTAGTGTTTGGTGCATAAATTTAAATAATAGTGGTATTAACTGATCTTCCTTGTAGGTGTGTTGATATCTTCCTATCACTGTTGGTGTTGTACTTCAGGATAGATCTTGAAATGTGCTTTTTCGATGATGAATGCAGTGCCATTCCTCTTCAATGTTTCATTCCTGGTGTAATGGACTACATGATTTTCTCATTCAAAATGTCCAATATCAATCCATTTCAGCTTACTAATGCCTGAGATATCAATCTTTGAGTGTTTAATTTAATTTTTGAGGACTTCCAATTTTCCTAGATTCATACTTGGTACATTCTGCATTGTGATTATTCAACATCCAATGGGTAATTTTGCTGTTGTTATGTTTTTTTTTGTCATGGAAGACTTCCTCGTTATGTGATTTTCCAGTTTATGCTTTGCTTGAAAAAATGAACAAAGTGACAATAATGGCAAATCTCCATTTTCCTTCAAATAAAAACAATTAAACTTCAAATAGAGAAAAGGTGAATACAATTAGTCACAACTTAGAATTTGATATGATCAAAAATAGAATAAAATAATAATTTCCCATATGTACACAGAGTCCCATTCAAGAAAACCAAAATAACTACACCAAAATCCATTGCCATTAAGTGAATTCCAACTCATAGCAGCCCTACAGGACAGAGTAGAGCTGTTCCATAGGTTTTCCAAGGAGCGCCTGGTAGATTCAAACTGCCAACCTTTTGGTTAGCAGCCATAGCTCTTAAACCAGGGTTTAGCTATAAGGAGTAATGTTTATTTGATAGCTCTTCACAGGAAGACCTTGGCCAATGACTGATCAAGGCATTGGTATCAAGTGTCATGCTCTTGTTTGGTGACCCTCAACAATGACTAAACAAATCCTTGGGTCAAGGGTCTAGCCATATCCATCCAAGACAGGACTTTCCTCCAGAATTGTTCTTTGGTCTGAAGATAATTTGTGAAGTCTTCATGTAGTCTGATAGCTCCCCCTGGCCATCCCTGCTTCTTCTCTATATTGTTAATATGTGTTACTCCCCAATATAATTTTTTGTGCCCCTAACTCTTTCTCATCTTATATATCCCAGAGAAAACACCCTACAACTGCCAGCAAATAAAAGTCTTTTCAATTAGGAAGGAAGAAGTGACCCTGAAAATGAAATTGATTTAGTACATGACTTCTTTTTAGAGTTTAAAAAGATTATATTTCATTAGTGTTATATTCTGACATCAAAGCACCAGGTTGGAAAAACTTGATGCCTGATACTTTTCAACTACAATATATGTAAAATGGTATGGAGGGAAAATATTATTGCTATAAATTTCTGTTTTAGAGAGACAAAATGTTCAGGAAAAGAGGAGGCATGTGCCCATGCAAGATGAACATTTTAATGTTGTTTATAATTAGATGAATAACTAGGAAGAGATAAAATAAACATTTCACATTTGATAGTTTCACAATTTTGGAAAACTCTGCCTCTTAATGCAATTATATCTTAATCTTGCTATATTGCAAAGCACTGTTTATTAGCCAGCGCCCATTTTTCAAAGGCACATAAGAAAAGACAAACTGATTTCTAACAAATACCAGAGAAAATGTGAGTCCCTGGATGGTAAAAATAGTTAATGCTCTCTCCTGCTAACTGAAAAGTTGGTGGTTTGAGTGCACTCAGAGACTCCTGGAAGAAAGGCTTGGTGATCTATTTCCAAACAATCAACCATTGAAAACCCTATACAGCACAGTTCTACTTTGATATAAATGCGGTTGCTGTGACTCAGAATCAACTAGACAATAACTGGTTTTACCAGAGAAAATGAGTCTTGGAACTAGCTTAAAAACACAACATTGTGAGTCCTGGGTTGCAATGCCATAGGCAGTTACCCATTACTTCTCATGGCACCAATAAATTCCTGTTGAGAAAATATGGATTTCGTCAGATTTAACCAACCATTGGGTTGAAAAAATTGTCACATTATATATTAGTTGTGTAGAAAAGCTAGGAGTATCAGAGAATTATTTTCAGCAATTGCATTGAGCATTATATCATCTGTTGCTACATGCTTTTTCTCTATACTACTGTAGAACTTCAGTAGCAGACAAATAGACTCAAAGAATTAGTATTGATTCTCAGACAGAAGCATCAAATTGTTGTCATGACAATAAGCTATGGTTACAATCGTGTTCTCATTAGAAACGATACAGCGAAGCTCCTCACATCACAACACTGTTGAAGCAGCTAACTCCGCTTAAGTGCAAAGCCACAGAGAAGGATGTAGCCAACAAAAGCTTTATATCTTTTCTATATAACAATAGCAAATTACACATGCACTAGAAAATTGACCAAATTGTGTGTCAGCTCACCTGATTTCTCTATACATTGCCAGATGTATGCATTTATCTTGGGACATCTGCATTGAATTCTGTTCTGGTCTCTCTTTCTTTCTCTCTCCTCTCTAAGAATCAAATAGATTATTTTTAGTGGTTGTCCAGTGTTATTCGGGTTGATTTGGGGAAAATAATGTAATTCTACTACAGGATTAATAATGTAATGAATCTAATAATTTTCATCAGAAAGTAGATTTTTACATCAAAATACTGTAAACAAGATAATTCATCTTTTCCCCATTGTACATACAAATAAAAATAAAGAAATAATGAATCTCAGTGATTGTTCCAGTTTTAAAAACTTCCTCTTATAGGCATGTCTAAGTACTGTTGACTATGTAAAGACTGGCTGCATATACAAAATTTCTACTTTTAAATGAATGGTATATTATTTTTCTATATTTTAATGAGATATAAATATGACTCCTTTGGATAAAAACATTTAAAAAGTAATTATGTCCTTAAAACCTGAATTTAGAAGTTTATTTCTTTGTTATTTCTGATTATTACTGGTCTAAAAAATCTATCACTTGCCAAGGAAACATTTCAGATGTCTCTCTTAATACAAGTTGATTTTTGAGTATGATGAACATGATCACATTTAGCCTGTCAATAAAAGCAAACAAACATTTTGGCAGAGAATAACTGTACTGAAAACTGTGAGTGGCAGTGCTGTTATTGAAAATAAAATAATGTGAAATCAGATTTCACTTGTGTGTCTGTGGTGTTTCTATATTTATATCACAATATTGTATTTTCTTCTAAGCCAGTTTAAAATACTTTGGATTTCATTATATTTGAACCTTCTTATTTTTCACACCTCCTGTACCTTATAAAGAAACAAACAATTCAGGTGCAGTTGGAGTATAAATTTCAAAATTATAATTTGGAGTGAAAAGAGGTATTTGTTCTTATTTTTGATTAATAGTAAATATTCAAATACCATGTTATTTTAATTATCATATTATAATTTATAAAATAATATAGTAGAATCAAAGAGATGCTTAATGTACTAATAGATAAATTTTTAAAAATCTGCCTTCTCATTCATTCTTAAGTGACTTTATATTATCTGCTTCTAATTACCTCTAATGGCAATTAAGCATGTGTATTTTTTCCTTCATGATAGTTTCGAGGTTTTTAAGGATTCCATATCTTCATTTTTTCTGTTTCATAAAAGGAAAGAGTGATAATTAACTCTATTATTATGAATATTTTTAAAAGTTGGTTAAATATTTTGTATATTTGGATATTTCAAACAACACAAAGAGTGAAACCTTGTCTTTAAAAAAAAAGTCCCAATTGATGTCTCCAAGAGAAAAAGCTAGTGAACAAGTAAGGAAAAAATTAAAAAGTTTCATAGTTAGGTCTATCATATTAGAAAATTCTTTTTAGAAAATTAAGTAGTTTACTTTTTATAGACATGATCTGATGAAAACGATTGAAATGAGGTGAAGAAAGGGAAATGAATAGATTTGCTCCAAAACATCTTAGAGCAAATATTTTCCCTTTTGGAAGTGGGGCGAGAGACCTTCTTTCCTAAAGAAAAAATGTCTCCTAATCATCTACTTGCCAAATTTATATGTTGATAATTTTATTTTATTAGATTTAAAAGATTAATTATTTGACCATAATACATCTTGATGACTTCACTAAGGTAAACATGAAGCAGTCATTTGTTTCTTTGGACTCAAAAAGTGAAGCCCTCTATGAACTGATGAGTTAGTTCTTGTTAGATTAGTATAAAGTACGTATAATTACAAATTATAATTAAATTTTAATGCAATAATTCAGGGAAGTGGATAGTATAGTAAATTTTTACTGAAAATGCTACTTCTTCCTATGCCTTTTACAAATACAGGCAGTTAGGGGATTATGAATGAGTTCCATTCCTAAATTTGTCTTTTCGGTAGAATTTGTATGGGTGTCAGAACAGTTAGTTAAGTTAGTCAAATGTTTGTCTTAGTATGTAGTATATAGTGTGCCTTTCTATGTATAAAATACATAAAAGAAAGACTTCCAGATACACTAAAACATCCTTAACATAATAATACAGAAATAATCATAATAATAGTTGGATGAATGTAGCAAAGTAGCACCTGTTATTATGAACCATTGTATGTACCTCAAATTTTTCATATGTTTTATGGGGGTTGATTTGTAACTATGGGTTATATGTAAGTCTGACATTTGTAACCCAGAGACTGCCTCTAAATGAATTCCAAATGAAAATGCATAAAAAATCATTTTGAATTCAGCTTATCAACTTTCCCTGTGCTGAAACCACTCACACTTTCTAGAAACCGGCAACCTCACTAGTCTTAATTCAGACCCTCCAATATGGTGACCTCCCCTTTTCTTTTTCTATCCTTTTATTCCCATCACCTTGTTAGATAGTGGAAAAAAGTCTACCATCAATAATGCAGTACATTAATTTTAAAAGTATGAATAAATGAAAGAATGAGTGTATGAGATCAGCTTTTGAGAGTGCTTTTGACTGCCTGGGAACTTGAACAATATTGCACAGCAATCCTAAAATCAAAAGCCCACAATTTAAGGTTTAGAAAAGAGATTCCTCTTCATCCTGTGATTAAAATGGTTTCCATAATTTAATAAAGCATGTTTTTACCCCATTTGTATGTTACTGCATTACTTTCTCCACTCAGGTAAAAACTTGATGGGCAAGAGGTCTTGGATATTTTGTACCTTAGTATGTAATTCTCCAATCTGCACGCTAATTCTGAACTCTTAAGAAAAAAAATGGCTAGAAAAGGAATTTACCTGAGTGGGTTTTAAACATGGGGAAATGTTTTAATTACTGAACACTTATTTTAAACCTGAGGTCCTGCCTTTGAGTAAAAAAGGATTGTTTCTCTTTCTGACTTTGAGACATGACTAATATTTCAAAGAATACTAGAGGGATAAAAGTGCTAGAGTTGCAATAGTGAAGGATTCTATGGAGAAAATATTAAACGACACAGGAAGCATCTAAAGAAGATGGAAGGAATATGAAGAGTCATTACACCAAAAAAATTGGTCTACTTTCAACCATTTCAAGAGGTAGCATATGATCAAGTCCAAGCTGCACTGTAGGCGTTGGAGAAAAACAAGGCTCCAGAAATTGACAGAATACCAACTGAGACGTTTCAACAAACTGGTGTAGCCCTGGAAGTGCTCACTCATCTATTCCAAGAAATTTGTGAAGACTACTACCTGGCCAACCGACTGTAAGAGATCCATATTTATGCCTGTTCCCAAGAAAGGTGATTCAATTGAATGCAGAAGTTATCAAACAATATTATTAATATCACACACAAATAAAATTTTGCTGAAGATCATTCAAAAGTGGCTGCAACAGTATATCAACAGGGAACTGCCAGAAATTCAGGCAGGATTCAGAAGAGGACTTGGAACCAGTGATATCATTGCTGATGTCAGATGGATCCCGGCTGAAAGTAGAGAATACTAGAAAGTTGTTTACCTGTGTTTTGTTGACTATGCTAAGGCATTCGACTGTGTGGTTCATAACAAATTATGGATAACATTGCCAAGAATAGGAATTCCAGAACACTTAATTGTACTCATTAAAAAACTGTACATAGATCAAGAAGCAGTTGTTCAAAAAGAACAAGGGGATACTATGTGGTTTAAAGACAGGAAAGTTGTGCGTCAGGGTGGTATCCTTTTACCAAACCTATTGAAACTGTATGCTGAAGAAATAATCAGAGAAGCTAGATGATATGAAGAAGTACGGGGCATCAGAATTGGATAAAGACTCATTAACAACCAATGCTGTTATGCAGGTGACACAACCTTGCTTGCTGAAAGTGAAGAAGACTTGAAGCATTTACTAATGAAGTTCAAAGACCACAGCCTTCAATATGGATTACACCTCTACATAAAGAAAACAAAATTCCTCACAACTGGACCAATAAGCAACATCATTATAAACAGAGAAAAGATTAAAGTTTGCATAGGTTTCATTTTACTTGGATCCACAGTCAACACCCATGGAAGCAGCAACCAAGAAATCAAAAGAGGCATTGCATTTGGCAAATCTGCTGCAAAAGACCTCTTTAAAGTGTTGAAAAACAAAGATGTCACCTTGAAGACTAAATTGTGCCTGACCCAAGCCATGCTATTTTCAATCGCATCATATGCACATGAAAGCTGGACAATAAATAAGGAAGACCAAAGAAGAATTGACGCTTTGGAATTGTGGTATTGGTGAAGAGTATTGAATATACCATGGACTTGCAGAAGAACAAACAAATCTAACTTGGAAAAAGTACAACCAGAATGCTCCTTAGAAGGAAGGATAGAGAGACTGCATCTTACAGAATTTGGACGTGTTATCAAGAGGGATCAGTCCCTAGGGAAGGACATCATGCTTGGTAAAGTAGAGGGTCAGCGAAAAAGAGGAAAACCCTCCGTGAGATGGATTGACACAGTGGCTGCAACAATGGGTTCAAGCATAACAAAGATTGGGAGCATGGCACAGGACTGGGCAGTGTTTTGTTCTGTAGTACATATGGTTGCTATGAGTCGGAACGGACTCAAAGGCACCTAAAAACAATAACAACATAGGGACAATGCTGTTATTCCCGGCATCAGATGAAATAATATTTGGAAGCACTCCTTGAGTGTTTTGTGTTCTGACCTATAATTAACATAAATCATTCTCATTCTTTTTATTTCATCAGAAGACTATAATGACTAATAAGTGTTATCAAAGCAATGATATCTTACACCTTAAAATTCCTATGCTGATAAATCTGCCCAAGGATCTCTTGCTAGACAAATATAAACAAATTCCAAAGATCTAGTGTCATGCAAAAATGTATGGTAAAATTATTCAAAAAGACCTCGTCTGGATTCCTGTGTTAAATATATCCAAAAGACTTATATTCATACCTTATTTAAAAAAAAATTTAAAAAAGAAAGAAATCAAATGATAAAGTGATATTCTTTCATTCATTTAATAAAATATTTTACTGGATGTTCCTTATGCGCCAGATACAATTTAAAACACAGAGAAAAATATCAGACAAGATCCACACATTTCTTCTACTCCTGAAATGTACTGTCAAGCTGGAGAGATGGATAATTAACAAATAAAAATCAATGAATTATCATGGAGTTATTAGTGCTATGTTGAAAATAAAAATATGGGCTATAATAATTGATGGTCAGAAAAAGCTTCTCTTAGGTGGAACATGTATCATGTGACAGGAAAGAGTTATCTGTGAAAAGATGGGGAGAGGGAACACTCTCAGAAGAGGAAACAGCTGGTGCAAAGACATTACAGCAGAAATTAGTTTATCATTTCCCGAAAAAGAGGTGGTTAACTATGCTAGAGCACGTTAGTGAGTTAGAAGGAGGCAAGTAGTAGGTACATCTGAAACGATAGACAAGGAGAAAACAAATGGATCTTTGTAGGGTCATTGTTGTTGTGTGCCCTCAAGTCGATTCCAACTCATAACTAGCCTATACGACAGAGTAGAACTGCCCTTTAGGGTTTCCTAGGCTGAAGTCTTTAAGGGTGCGGATTGCTAGGTCTTTTCTCCTGCAGAGCTGCTCATGGGTTCCAACTGCCAACCTTTCCGTTAACAGCTGAGCACTTAACCATTGCACCACCAGGGTTCCTTGTAAGGTCACTAAGTGGTGCAAATGGTTTTCACTGGACTAATGGTAGTTAGTTTGAATACACCTTGTTGCACTGCAGAAGAAAGGTCAGGAGATCATCTTCCATACATATTACAGCCAAGAAAACCCCATGCAGTAGTTCTACTCTGTAAAACTTGGGTCACCAAGAGTTGGAATCGACTCTACGGCATTTTTTTGGTTTTGTTTTTGTTTTGTTTTTAGGGTGGGATTGCTTCTTGACTCAATGACCACAGTTGCTTAATTTCTTTCCTTAGGAAAACAATTTTAAAAGTTATTTTTCTCTGAGATCAAGAAAACAAGACTTTGGGGGAGAATCTAGGTGGGGCAGTGTCATGGATTGAATTATGTCCCCCCAAAAATGTATCAGTTTGGCTGGGCCATGATTCCTGGTATTGTGTGATTTTCCTATATGTTGTAAATCCTACCTCTATGATGTTAATGAGGGAGGAGGAAGATTGATGTGAAGGTTGACAGAGGAAGAAAGCCTTCCCCTGGAGTTGATGCCCTGAATTTGGACTTTTAGCCTACTTTACTGTGAGGAAATAAATTTCTCTTTGTTAAAGCCATCCACTTGTGGTATTTCTGTTACAGCAGCACTAGATAACTAAGACAGTGTGCAGTACTTACTTTTGAGGGAAGAATTTGAAAATGGTCAGCATGTTTCAAGTCGTTCTTGAGACAAGTGATTGGGAACCCAGCTTATGTCAAGTAGAGCCAGCCTGAGGTGGAAAACCTGTTGTGATCTGAAGTTTTCTGTACTGGAGGAATTATAAGCTTGCAGAGATTTTGACATCCTTAAGAACTATCTTACTCCGTAGTTTGTGATGAAACGAGAAGAATGGAAGGTCACACTCCATTGCTTTCTTTGACCCCTTACTGAAAAATAAACAGGAGTCTGTTTTAAGAGCTTGGATGTCAAGACTGTGCAATTCTGACATCCTACAAGACTGGATAAAATTTCCCTTTGTAATATAGGTGCTAGGCCCTTTTATGGAGCTCTGTATGGAACTTGATTGAATCCTTTTGAGACCCCAAAAATTGTCAGTCCATAGAAACATTAATCAAATTGAACACCAATATTAATTCCTTACTAACTTGAGAAAAAAATAAATACGTAAAAAAGAATAAAAGTCTGTGCTTCATTGCATGGCTCTAATTTAGGATCCTGGGAAATGTTCTATATTGTCACAGTTCTTTACTTAATTCCTTAAAAGACAATGTAGCAGAGAACCTAAGAATGTAGTTCTCTAGACAGATTGGGGTAGAAGAAAAAGTCAACACCTACTTTCTGTGTGAACTTGACCTTCAGTTTCCACCTTATGGCTGAGGTGGGGCTGATTAAATGATACATCTAAAATATCTGAAACATTTTCTATTACATACCAATATGAATCTAAAATTTAGTTTGAGAACAGTGTCAAGAAGAAATAGATCACCAAGTGAGTCATCAGAGCACTGTGTGGAAATTTCATAGTAAGATTTCAATGGCTCTCAAACCTACAAAGAGGTTGTAAATGAGTCAAAGACATAGAGATAGAAGGTTTTTATAAGGGAGATATCTTTGCCAATACACTGTGACTATGCAAGTCTATAGAGGTCGTAGGGTCGGGCACCTGCACCACGCTCCTTTCAGAGTTACTGAGGGGACTTCAAAGAAGATCACTTCAAAGAGTTATTCACACCCTTCCTGAAATTTGCATGTGCACACTTTGGAATAATGTTTTGAGACTGTTTTAGTCATCTAGTGCTGTTATAACAGAAATACCACAAGAGGATGGCTTTAAAAAAGATAAATTTATTTTCTCACAGTCTAGTAGGCTAGAAGTCCAAATTCAGGGCGTCAGCTCCAGGGGAAGGCTTTCTCTCTCTGTCAGCTCTGGAGGAAGGTGCTTCTCATCAATCTTCTCCTGGACTAGAAGCTTCTCTGAGAAGGAACCCCAGGTCCAAAGGACGCACTCTGCTCCCAGTGCTTCTTTCTTGGTGGTGTGATGTCCCTGCCTCTCTGCTGGCGTCCCTTTCCTTTCATCTCTTGTAAGATAAAAGGTGGTGCTGGTCACACCCCAGGGAAACTCTCTTTACATTGGATCAGGGATATGACCTTAGTAAGGGTGTTATAATCCCACCGTAATCCTCTTTAACATAAAATTAAAATCACAAAATGGAGGACAACCACACAGTACTGGGAATCATGGCCTAAGCAAGTTGACACATATTTTGGGGGGACACGGTTTAATCCATGACAGGGACATAGTTGACATCTTACCAAGAGATGGTCTAAAGTGGCCTGTGATAGGAAAATATAAGTAATATTTAAAAAGGGATTCATTATGGGCTTAGACCTTACACATTTGTGGAAGCTGGTTAAGTAGTCTATGTAAGACTGTTATGTTCAGAACCTGAGTCAGGCCTGAAGTCAGCAAGCCAGCAGTTGGTAAGGAAGATCACTAAGAAGAGGAGGAGAGTAAGGACAAACTAGAACCTGTGAGTACACACTGAACCAGCATTTTTCTCTCAGTATTTCTATTATTTGTGGTATGAGTGACCTGCATGGCGAACTGGATCCCTTCATACATGACTGGTTCAGGATTTAGACAGATTGAAGCAGGAGCTCCATTGGAAGCTAAAGAGCTTCAATCCCAGCTACTGGACCAAGAAAACAAGATGAGCTGACAGATTACCAAAAAATGAAAACCAAACTCATTGCTGTCATTTCGATTCCAATTCATTGCAACCCTGTGGGACAGAGTAGAATTTCCCCATGGGGTTTCCAAGGCTGTAATCTTCCACATCGTCCTCCCATGGAGCAGCTTGTGCGTTCAAACCACCGACCTTTTGATTAGTAGGCAAGTGCTTAACCACTGCGCCACCAGGGCTCCCTGAGCTGGCAGATTAGAAATAATATAAGCAAGTTGCAACAGTAACTGGCTTTGCTCCATCCTTCATAGCATAACAATGGATGCTAATTCAACTCTACCATTAAAATATCAAGAAAATTTATCTAGTATTCAATCCTAACCTAGAACCATACAGGGAAGGAAGTTCTTATAAATTTAGTCTCAGATTAGTTAAACTGATAACCGTTCAAAGGCACCATAGGGCTGCACTAGGGAATAATTGAACTCCCTTGTGATGGTGATTGAAATATACTCATCTTGAGGTATTGTCTCCATTCTCTAGTGAAATATTTCTATTGAGAGGAGGACTTGCAGAATTAGAGGAAAACCCACCACACCCCACTGCCTAAAGGCAGGTGAATTGAACTGAACATCACCGGTTGAGTCCCTGGGCCATGTAAAAAGGTTAACATGCTCGGCTGCTGGCAAAAAAATTGGAGGAACCTCAGAAAAAAGGCTTAGTGATTTACTTCCCCCCCCAAAAAAAAAAATTTCTATTGAAAACCCCATGGAACACAGCTCTACTCTGACACACATGGGGTCACCATGAGTCAGAATCAACTCGAAGGTGACTTATTTTTAACTGGTTAATTTTTAAGTTGATGTTGTGTACTTTGATGTGACTATAAGACATTATTATTAGCTGTGAGTAATGAGAAATTTGTGGGATGATCTAAAATTTTTATTAGACAACAGGGAAGTATCAGTCCCTCCTAAAATAATGTTTAAAGAGACAGCATAAAGACAAAATGTTTACCCTTAAATATATCTCAGCACCCATGCGTATTTAATAAAAACATTGTGTACTGTATGAAAGTTAAATAATGTAAATATTATATGTTCTAACCTCACCATTTGCTACTTAGCCATATTTAAATTATCAATAACCATTTAGGGCTTCTGAACCACTGTAAAGTAAATATTTCAAAATCAGAATAGAATGTCATTGTTTCCTTGTTTTAAACATTGATGTAGAGTTTGTCTTCACTTATGAATGCACTAGGCAAGTCAGTAGAGGGGTTTTCAAAACCTATAGATTATATGTTTCTGGCTGGAGACTATTTTAGATTCCATTTGCCTTTAAACCTCTTTAGCTGAGGTTATTACTGTATCTGCAGGCAGCTAATTGAAGATTAAAAACAAAAAACAAAAACTGTTAAACAATTTAAGACCAAATAGACCCACTTTTCTAGTACATGATATATCAATACTTTCTGGGTAGTTAAAAGTTTCTGATTAAGTTAACTGAGGTACTAGTAAACCATCTAAAGCAATCATTGAGAGACTTATGCAATTTAAAACAGATATTTTTTAAGCATGTTATAAAACATAGCTCTAATAAAGTCCTGCAGTTAGAGCTATTATTTTGGCAATAAGGACTGAATTTAGAGTAAAATTCCATGATGATTGAACTTGGATAATTAAGTTCTAGAGGTTCAATTAATTTCCAAGATTTGATTTTTCCATAAACCACATAGCAAGTTCAACTGCCGTAAGTTTTGTACTCCCCAAAGTACCTTTTCACTGAGACCCAACATGACCTCCCGTCTTCACAGGAGACAATAAAACCTGCATTGAATAAATGTTCATACGGCATTAAAAGAAAACAGTGAATGATGCAGTCTGATCCACATTAATATCATCGTTTATAAATTGTGTAGAAGTACTAATTTTCCCATTTTTTAAAAAAAAAAAGTTTAATTCTTTATTCCCATAAATTTTGTAACCATTCTTTTATTAATCTAAAATAACAGAGCGTTGATTTTCAAACATGTCTCAATGTTACCGCAATAACGCAGATAGCCGCAATAGCCAATTCCGAGACAGGGTGAGGTGAGCAGCAAGAGTTTTATTATATATTGATATAGAGGAGATAGAGGGGAATAGGTTCCTCCAAAAAAAAACATCTCCCCCGCTGAGAATCAGCTGAAGGCTTTTATAGGGACAGGATTATGGGTCTTAGAAGTTTGTGTTAGTTCCCTTTTGAGGTGGTCATGTCTCAAATGAGTTAACCTTCTACTGGTATTCTTGGGGGTTATTTGGCAACATTCTTGGGGATTATCTGGTGACATCCTGGTTTTTCTTGTCACAAGACTGGAGCTTTACTCATTTTTTCATCCCTAGATCATTATCACTTGTTTTCCACCCTCCAAGGAGGAACATCGGTTAATCTCAAACCTTTTGTAGAGACTGGAACCGGAGGGAAAGACAAGATCATGAGACAATGTGGCGGTTAGCAATGGGGAGTAAATAATAGCGAGCCGGGCTTATGCAGCCTTATGGGATAGTTCTACTCTGTCCCACAGGGTAGCTACAAGCAAGCACCACTGGAAGTTGAAACTTTTTTTTTTATTTGAGAATGCCAATCCTGTTGACACAACCCCATAAAAATGCCCCTTTTTGTCTGCAATAGGATGCATTTGGGTTTTGGATTCATCTGACAAGTTTCTTACCATCAAAGTATGAGGGATCATTAGCCATTTTAGTTATGAAGTATCTGTTTTATACCTCGTTGGTTAAGAGTTTGTAAGATAAGCCCCCATTCTTTGGCCAGCTATGCTCCCTGTAATTCCAATTATATATATACATATATACACACACACACACACACATACACATATAGATATACTCTTTACATATACATATATACATATATGCTCATTGCCTTCAAGTCGAGTCCAACTCATAGTGACCCCAAAGAACTGCCACATAGGGTTTCCGAGGAGCTCCTGGTGGATTCCAACTGCTGACCTCTTTCTATTAGCAATTGATAACTTTACCTACTATGCTACCAGAGCTCTCTCTCTCTTTCTATATATATATGCAATGAGCAAACTTGACTGACTTGTATAACTTAGTAAACACATTTTAAGGATAAGAGATCTTGGTCATCTCTCCTCTATTAAATATCATTAATAGCCTTACCAGAGGTGTGGTTATTAGTATGCTTTTAAGGATATTTGATTGAGGTCATTCTTTCTCCAAGGCATCCCACCATTCAAATAATTTGCCATCTATTTTCTTAAATGCAAATTTGGTCATCTCTTGAAAGTAAATTACATAAATACCAGGCATGCTTAAACATAGTTCTTTCATAATAGACCACATCTTGGAAAAAGTAGCAATGAGCAAAATGTTAGATTCTTTTTATACTATTAAATTTATGGAAGCCTTTGATTATTTGGATAAGAATTATTAATAAGCTAAATTGTATAATACTGGCTTAAACACACTGACAATGATGCCTATGGAGAATTTCCACTGTAACACCATCAAGAAAGGAATATTAAAAGAAATGGGCTATTGACGGAGTGCTTAAAATGTGTGATGTAGTAGTATAAGAATGTATTTTTCATTACCATAAAACAAATGGCACTTTTTAAGCATATTTCTAAATGATTTGCTATCACTAGCTCTATAGTTCTAAATCATGGTGACCCCATGTGTTTATGGAGTATAACTGTTCCATCATGTTTTCATGGTTGTAATCTTTAGGGAAGCAGGTCACCAGTCCTTTTCTTCTGCAGCACTGCTGAGTGGGTTCACACCGCCAACCATTCCAGGTAGTAGCCAAATGCAAATCGTTTGTGCACTCATGAGCCAGAATCAACTCAACACAAGACAACAACAAGGTTCAAAATGTTTTGCTAAATTCACATGTACCATGACTTTATTCCTTTGAACAGGGATTGGCTTAAATAAAGTGTAGTGATGCAATACAATTTGAGAAACATTCTACAAAATACCTGACCAGTACTCCTCAAAACTGTCAAGGCCATGAAAAACAAGGAAAATCTGGCAAAAAAAGTCGTAGACCAGAGGAGACTGAGGAAATATAACAACTAAATGTAATATGCTATACTGGATGGGACTCTGGAACAGAAAGAAAACATTTGTGGGAAAAAAAGTGAAATCCAAATACAGTCTCAATTTCTGTCATAATAATGTATGAATTTTAGTTTATTTGTAACAAATGTGCCCTGATAATGTAAGATGTAGAAACTGGGTTAGGGGTATATGCAATTCTCTATAATAACTCTGCAATTTTTCTGTAAATCCAAAACTGTACTAAGATAAAAGCTTATGATTTAAAAAAAAATGTTAATAGTCCTATTTAGACATAATCATATAAAATATCAAATTTTTTAAACTAAAATTGTCATTTTTGCCAGAGGTATCTTCACCCTTCTTGAAAATTAGCAGCCCATACAGCATATCTCAATTTATTAACTTGGTATGCAGTTCATAAATGGTTTACCTTGCAGAACGTATAAGCAGTATTGTTTAAAGCTAGATATTGTGTAACATACTATTGAAAGCCATTATTATTAAGAGTTTATTTTGAATGAGAAATCTGTATGCTGAAAAATGTCTTGAGCCTTCTATTTATATTTTTTAAGTATAAAATTATTGAAGTCCTCCAATTTGGAGGAAAATAGAGTGCCTTCTCTGGCAGAATGCTTGTTTGCTCATGCAGATTAAAGGCAAAATTCTGAGAGGTCATTTGAGCAGAGGAAGGAAACACTCTCTTACAGGCACACGCATCTGTTAAACATGTCAGCTTTCACCGACTCATCAACCCTATCCTTACCTACTTCATTTCTATACTAAACTCAAAGACGTTTAACTGTCTTCAAGCCATACTACAATATAGATGTGCATAGCCCAAAAGCTATCTGTGAATCATTTTTAAAAAATAAATACTGATTTATCAAATTTTAACATTTAAACCCAAGACACACATCATTATTTTTCCTTCTGTGTTGGAGGTTGTATACCAAACAGTGAGGTAAAATTATTCAAACTAAATTAACAATAGAAGGGTGTGGGTATTCCAGAAAGTTCAGTGCTAAAAAAAAAAAGGAAAAAAAAATATTCAGGAAGGAATGATTGAATGGCATACAATTTTTCCCCACTTCCAGATGTACTTAGTATGCTGCCCGTCTATGTCAGATCAACAGAGATCTACTTATGCAGGCTGATTGAATTGTACACTTGGCCCTTATGCATGTGCATTGAATGCCTCCGAGGCATGCTTTTTTTAAGAGGTATTTGGTGCAATACTATCAGCAATGGAAGTAACCACTGCATTTCTCTTAAAAATGTTGTCAAAGATTACCTTAGTTTTATCAGTTTGTTATTATTTACGAATAGTTGTACTTTTTGTAATGTCCTTGCATTTATTCAGTGGTTATGGTAATTGTGTAGCTAAACAGATTTGCTTATATTTTTTGGCAGCAAGGTAGTATAAACCAAATTCTGGCACATCTAGTATGATGCATTTTAATTTTCTTCCAATCTCTAATTTATGTCTTAATTTTGCATTTTGAACTTATTTCTTTCCAGTTTTAATTTTTGTTATCTTGTGTTGTACAAGAATCATCCGCAGTTATGTCTGAATATTTTTTTAGAAGAAATAGTGGTTTTTTTTGTGTATGTGCTTTCGGTGAAAGTTTACAGCTCAAATTAGTTTCTCATTAAAAAATTTATACACATGTTGTCTTGTGACATTGGTTTCAATCCCTACAATGTGGCAGCACTTTCCTCCTTTTAACCTCAGTCTCCCTGTTTCCCTTTGTCCAGTTTTCTTGTCCCTTCATGGCTTCTCATTTTGCTTTTGGTCAGGAGTTGCCCGTTTGGTCTCGTATATTTGATTGAACTAAGAAGCACTTTCTTCATGTGTGTTATTTTTTGTTTTCTAGGGCTGTTTAATCTTTGTCTGAAAAGTGGGCCTCAAGAATAGTTTCAGTTCTGAGTTAGCAGAGTGTCCGGGGGTCATAGCCTCTGGGGTTCCTCCAGTCTTTGTCAGACCAGTAAACTTGGTCTTTTTTCGTGAATCTGAATTTTGTTCTACATTTTTCTCCCACTCTGTACCGGAACTCTCTATTGTGATCCCTCTTAAGGCAGTTGGTGGTTGTAGCCAGACACTATCTAGTTCTGGGCAGGCTGGTAGAGGATCTGGTTCATATAGTACTTTAGTCCTTTGGGTTAATATTTTCCTCGCGTCTTTGGTTTCCTTCTTTCTCCTTTACTCCGGATGGAATGGGATCAATAGATATATCTTAGATGGCTACTGGCAAGCTTTTAAGACCCCAGACACTACTCACAAAAGTAGGGGGTGGAATATTTTCGTTGTGAAATATGTTATGCCAATTGAGCTAGGTATACCCAGAGACTGTAGTCCCCAATCCTCGGCCCAGAAACTTGATCCCTCAAAGTATTTGGATGTGTCTAGGAAACTTCTACACCTTTGCCTTGGTCAAGCAGAAATAGTGATTTTTTTTTTTCATTTTTTTTTTTTTATATTTTATTGTACTTCAGGTGAAGGCTTACAGAACAAATAGTTTCTCATGAAACAGTAGTACACATGTTGTTTTATGATGTTGGTTAACAACCCCACAACATATTAACCCTCAAACTAGTCAACCATTTTTTTTTTTTGGTGAAAATACACATAGCCAAAGATACACAATTTCAAAAATCTCTACATACACAGTTCAGTGACACTGACCATGCTCTTCCAATTGTGCTGTTATTCTCACTTAAGATGAAAGCTTACAGAACAAAATAGTTTCTCATTTAACAGTTAGTACAAATGTAGCTCTATGACACTGGTTAACAATCTCACAACACATCAACAAATCCTTACTCAACCTTGTGTTCCTTATCACCAGCTTCCTTGTCCCCTTCTGCCTTCTGGTTCTTCTCACTGGACTCCTGTACCTCGTTAGTCTCATTTGGTTTAACAGGGCTGTCCACTCCCAGGCTGAACAGTAAACCTCGGAGGTAACTTCACCACTGAGCTAAAAGGGTGTCTGGGGGCCATACTCTCGAGGTTTCTCCAGTCTCCTTTAGGCCAGTAAATCTGGTCTTTTTTTTGTGAGTTAGAATTATGCTCTACATCCTTCTCCAGCTCTGTCCAGAGAACCCTCTGTTGTGATCCTGGTCAGAGCAGTCAGTGGTGGCAGCCGGGCGCCATCTAGCTGTACTGGACTCAGTCCAGTGGAGGCCTTGGCTGCTGTGGACAAACAGTCCTTTGGACTAATCTTTTCCTTGTATCCTGTTCTCTTCAATCTCCCCTGCTCCCGAAGGGACAAGACCAGTGGAGTATCTTAGATGGCCTCTCACAGGCTTTTAAGACCCCAGACACTACTGACCAAGGTAGAATGTAGAGCATTGCCTTTATAAACTGTGTCATGCCAATTGAGCTAGATGTTCCCCGAGACCATGGTCCCCAGAGCCCTTGCCCAGCAATTCAGTCACTCAGGGAGTTTGGATGAGTCTATGGGGCTTCCATGACCTTTCCTTGTACAGGTTGTGCTAGTTTCCCCTGTATTGTGTAGTGAGACACCCAAGATACCACTTATCTATTGTCTATTTAGTATTCCCCCCCACCCCTCCCATCCCTGGTAACCAACAAAGATGGTTACATTTTCTGTGTGAACTTTTTCATGGGTTTTTACAATAGAGGTCTCATACAATATTTGTCCTATTGTGATTGACTTATTTCACCCAGCATAATGTCCTCCAGTTTCATCCATGTTATGAGATGCTTCACAGATTCATTGTTGTTCTTTCTCGTTGCACAGTACTCCACTGTGTGTATGTACCATAGTTTGTTTATCGATTCATCTGTTGATGGGCATCTAGGTTGTTTCCATCGTTTTGCTATTGTGAACAATGCTGCCATGAACATAGGTGTGCATATGTCTATTCGAGTGACGACTCTTATTTCTCTAGGATGTATTCCTAGGAGTGGGATTGCTGGATCGAATGATATCTCTATTTCTAGCTTTCTGAGGAAGCGCCATATCATTTTCCAAATGGATGTATCATTTTGCATTCCCACCAGCAGTGCATAAGAGTTCCCATCTCCCCACAGCCACCCAACATTTTTTATTTCCAGTGTTTATGATTCGTGCCAGTAATGCTGGGTGAGCTGATATCTCATTGTGGTTTTAATTTGCATTTCTCTAACGGCTAGTGATCACAAACATTTCCTCATGTGTCTGTTGTCCATTTGAATGTATTCTTTGGGGAAGTGTCTGTTCATTTCCTTTGCCCATTTTTTAATAGGATTATTTGTCTTTTTGTTGTAGAGGTGTTGGATTTTCTTGTAGATTATGGAGATTAGACCTTTGTCTGACTTCTACTGTCCAAAATTTTTTTCTCAGTCTGTAGGTTCTCTTTTTACTCTTTTGATGAAGTCTTTTGAAGAGCATAGGTGTTTGATTTTTAGAAGATCCCAGTTATCTAGCTGATCTGTTGGGGTTTGTGTGTTGATCGTTATGGTTCGTATCCTGTTAATGCCATGTATTAAGGCCTGAAGTGTTGGTCCTAATTTTTCTTCTATGAACTTTATAGTTTTAGGCTTTATATTCAGGTCTTTGATCCATTTTGAAGTAGTTTTTGTATACGGAATGAGGTATGGTTCCTGTATCATTTTTTTGCAGATGGATATCCAGTTTTGCCAGCACCATTTGTTAAAAAGACTGTCTTTTCCCCATTTGATGGACTTTGGGCCCTTGTCGAAGATCAGGTGACTGTAGGTGGATGGATTTACATCTGGGTTCTCAGTTCTGTTCCATTGGTCAATGTATCTGTCATTGTACCAGTACCAGGCTGTTTTGACTACTGTAGCTGTATAGTAGGTTCTGAAGTCAGGTAGTGTGAGTCCTCCAACTTTATTCATTTTCTTCAGTAGTGCGTTACTTATTCTGGGCTTCTTCCCTTTCCATATAAACTTAATGATTTGTTTTTCCGTCTCTTTGAAGAATGTTGTTGGTATTTGGATCGGGTTTGCGTTGTATTTGTAAATTGTTTTGGGTAGAATTGTCATTTTCACAATGTTCAGTCTGCCTATCCATGAACATGGCATGTTTTTCCATTTATGTAGATCTCTTTTGGTTTCATTCAGTAGTGTTTTGTAGTTTTCTTTGTATAGGTCTTTTACTTCCCTGGTCAGATTTATTCCAAAGTATTTTATCTTTTTAGGGGCTATTGAAAATGGTATTGTTTTCCTGATTTCCTTTTCATCGTTCTCCTTACTGGTGTATAGGAATCCAACTAATTTTTGAATGTTTATCTTGTATCCTGCTACTCTGCTGAATCTTTCTATTACTTCCAGTAGATTTCTCATGAAGTCTTTAGGGTTTTCTAGGTATAGTATCATATCTTCTGCAAACAGGGACAGTTTAACTTCTTCATTACCAGTTTGGATGCCCTTTATTTCCTTTTCTTGCCTTATTGCTCTAGCTAGAACTTCCAGCACAATGTTAAATAGGAGTGGTGATAAAGGGCATCCTTGTCTTGTTCCTGTTTTCAGGGGGAATGTTTTCAGCCTCTCTCCATTAAGAATGATGTTGGCCGTTGGTTTCGCATAGATGCTCTTTATTATGTTGAGAAATTTCCTTTCTATACCGATTTGATTGAGATTTTTTATCAGGAATGGGTGTTGGATTTTGTCAAATGCCTTTTCTGTGTCAATTGAGATGATCAGGTGATTCTTTTCTTTCCTTTTATTTATGTGGAGGATTACATTGATTGATTTTCTAATGTTGAGCCATCCTTGCATACCCGGTATGAATCCTACTTGGTCGTGGTGTATTATTTTTTTGATATGATGCTGAATTCTATTGGCTAGAATTTTCCTCAGAATTTTTGAATCTATATTCATGAGAGATATTGGTCTGTAATTTTCTTTTTTTGTGATGTCTTTACCTGGTTTTGGTATCAGCGTTATGCTGGCTTCATAGAATGAATTTGGAAGTGTTGCTTCCTCTTCTATGCTCTGAAATAGCTTGAGTAGTACTGGTGCAAGCTCTTCTGTAAATGTTTTGTAGAATTCTCCAGTGAAACCATCTGGGCCAGGGCTTTTTTTGCTTGGGAGTTTTTTTTATTACCTTTTCAATCTCTTCTCTTGTTATGGGTCTGTTCAGATGTTCAACATCACTTTGTTGTAGTTTGGGTAGACCCTGTGATTCTAGAAGTTTATCCATTTCCTCTAGTTTTTCAAATTTGTTGGAGTATAGTTTTTCTTAATATTCTGTCATAATCCTTTTTATTTCAGTTGGGTCTGCTGTAATGTCCCCCATTTCATTTCTTATTTGGGTTATTAGTGTCCTCTCCTGTTTTTCTTTTGTCACTCTGGCCAGTCTTTTGTCGCTTTTATTGATTCTTTCAAAGAACCAACTTATGGTTTTATTGATTATTTCTATTGTTTTTATGTTCTCTATTTCATTTATTTCTGCTCTGGTCTTTACTATTTCCTTTCTTCCAGTGGTTGTGGGCTTTTTTTGCTGTTCTCTTTCTATTTGTTTGAGTTCTGTAATTAATGTTTTGATTTGTCCCTTTCTTCTTTTTTGATAAGTGCATCTGTTGCTATAAATTGTCCTCTGAGGACTACCTTTGCTGTGTCCCAAAGGTTTTGGTGTGATGTGTTTTCATTCTCATTTGATTCTAGGAATTTTTTCATTCCATCTCTGATTTCTTTTATACCCAGTGATGTGCAAGCAGGGTATTATTCAGTTTCCATGTAGTTGATTTTTTTTTCCTTGCTCTTTCTAGTGTTAATTTCTACCTTGATGGCAATGTGGTGAGAGAAGATACTTTGAATTATCTCAATGTTTTGGATCTTGTTGAGGATTGCTCTGTGGCCTAAGATATCTTCTATTCTGGAGAACGTTCCACGTGCATTGGAAAAGAATGTGTACTTTGCAGTGGTTGGATGGAGTGTTCTATATATGTCTATGAGGTCAAGTTGGTTGATTGTGCCCTTTAGGTATTCTGTATTTTTGCTGAGTTTCTTCTTAGTTGTTCTGTCCTTTACTGAGAGTGGTGTGTTGAAGTCTCCTACTATTATTGTGGAACTGTCAATTTCTCTTTTCAATGGTGTTAGAGTTTGTTTTAAGTATTTTGGAGCCCTGTCGTTGGGTGTGTAGGTGTTTATTATGGTTATGTCTTCATGCTGGATCATTCCCTTAATAATTATATAGTGTCCTTCTTTGTCCTTTGTGGTAGATTTTGTTTTAGAGTCTATTTTATCTGAGATTAGAATTGCCACTCCTGCTCTTTTTTGGTGGTCGTTAGCTTGATATATTTTTTTCCAACTTTGACATTTAATAAATTCACAACCTTGTTTCTAAGGTGTGTCTCTTGTAGACTGCATATTGATGGATCCCATTATCTTATCCATTCTGTCACTCTCCATCTCTTTATGGGTGCATCGAGTCCATTTACATTCAGTGTGATTATTGATAGATGTGAGTTTGTTGCTGTCATTTTGTAGTGCTTTTTTTTTGTGGTGCTGATGTTTTCTTTGTTCTTCTTACTCTCTTGTGCTGAGTTACTTTTGTCTCTGGATTTTTTTTTCATTTCTTTTGTTTTTGTAGGTTTTTTTTTTTTGCTGAGACATTATGTTTTTTGTCTTTATTTTTATGAGTTGGTTTGTTAACTTTCTTTGTGGTTACCATGAATTTTACCCTTATCTTTCTAAGTTTGAAGCAGTCTACCATTACTTGGTATTGCCTTTCCTTCCTCTGCATTAGAAGGTTCTATACCTATGCCATTTATTCCCTCTTTTATTTTTTTTGATGTTGTTGTCATTTATTGATTAACTGCTCTGATTCCCTGTTATATTTCTTTTGCTTTTGGACAGTCCTTGAGAGTTCATTTCCTAGATTGGTATCTGGCTCATACGATCCTGCATCCTAGGTTCTGCCTGTGAGCTGAAGCTGTTTGTCCTCAGATCAAAGAATTCACTTTAATAATTCTTGTAAGTTTGGTTTGACTTTTACATATTCCCTTAATTTCTGTTTATCTGGAAATGACCTAATTTTACCATCAAATCTGAATGAGAGTTTTGCAGGATATATTATTCTTGGCTGACAATTTTTTTCTTTCAAGATTTTATAGATGTCATCCCATTGCCTTCTTGCCTGCATGGTTTTTGCCGAATAATCTGAGCTTAGTCTTATTGTTTCTCCTCTGTATGTGACTTCTTGTTTTTCATGAGCTGCTCTCAGGATTCTTTGTCTTTGGTTTGGCAAGTGTGAATATGATAAGCCTTGGTGATTTTCTTTTGTGGTCTCTTTTATATGGGGTTCGTTGAGCTTCTTGGATGGCCAGCTTTTCATCTTTCATGATATTGGGGAAGTTTTCTGTCAGCAGTTCCTCAATTATCCTCTCTGTGTTTTCTGTTTTCTCACCTGTTCTGGAATGCCAATCACTTGATTCTTGCTTTTAATTGTGTCCCACATAACTCTCAGGGTCTCTTCATTTTTCTTTGTTCTTTTTTCTGATTTTTCCTGAAACAGAGTTGTATCCAAGTGTTTGTCTTCAATTCCACTAATCCTGTCTTCCACGGTTTCAAATCTGCTTCTCAGCCCTTCTATGACATCATCCATTTCTGAAATCTTGTTGTTTATCTTTT
Organism: Dugong dugon; assembly: GCA_030035585.1. Taxonomy (NCBI): domain Eukaryota; kingdom Metazoa; phylum Chordata; class Mammalia; order Sirenia; family Dugongidae; genus Dugong; species Dugong dugon. The sequence goes on along the minus strand of CM057460.1, from coordinate 31,774,001 downwards.
GGATTTCTAATTGTTGTTTTTGTATAATTTCTTCTTGTGAATTTATTTTGGCATTTTGTTCCTGCATCATCTTCCTGAATTCTTTCAATTTTTTGTCTGTATTTTCCATGAATTCGTCTATTTTTTCCTCATGTTTGTCAGCCTTTTGCCTCAGTTCTTGAAGAATTCTGAGTATTAGAGATTTGAATTCCCTATCAGGTAGTTCTAGTGCATTTTCTTCCACAGGAGAGTCATCTGGTGTTTTATTTTGGATGCCTACTGGAACCATCCTGTCCTGTTTTTGTAAATGTTTTGATATTTTCTGCTGTTTTCACGGCATTCAGTAGTTATTTTTCTTGTTTATTGATTGTAGATTTGTTTGTTTCTTCCCTCTTTAAAAAAAAAAATATTGACTATGTCTGAGCCGGCAGACTGTGTGTTCTTTGTTGTTTGTTCATCTGTGCGCTCAATACTTTTCACCTCCTTCTCCAACTGGCAGGGTCAGTCACTCAGATATGGTACAGCAGGGCGTGTCTAGCTGAAGAGGAGTTACTGGGGTGGGTTGTTTGTGGCACTTACTACAGCCACCAGGGCGGGTCAGTAATCAGTGTAGGGCAGGTTCCAGTAGGCCCTGCTTATGCTGCTTGGTGGTGTGATGTCAAGAGCATTGTGCAGGTAGGCAGGATGCAGCAGGGAGACTGTTTTGTGTGGAGCTAAGATGGATATGGGAGAGAGGAGAGAGGAACAGGAGCCAAAAACATACAAACAAAGAAAAAAGAATGCTAGGTGAGCTTGCCATTGGAATGGAGAGATGAGTCACTATGAAATGGAGAAAAACGTAAAGGGGAAGAGGAAGAAAAGAAAAGAATGAATAAATAAAAATCAGAAAGGTTAAAGAACCGCAAAGTTCCCAGGGATCCCACCGATGCAGCTATGAGGTCTGGGGAAGTTGCTCTCATGAGTTTCAGTACAACCTGGCTAGAAGGGATAGAGTATAGAAAGCCAGGTATTCAGGGAACAGAAAGAGAAGGAAGATATAGAGAGATGAGAAACTGAGCAGTGAAGAAAGACAAAAAGGGAAAAAGAGGGAAAAGAAAACAAAAGAAATTTAAAAAAAAAAGAACAAGAAAGGCCCCCCAAAAAAACAGGAAAAAAAAAAAGAACGAAAAAAGAAATGCTCTAAGGTATCCCTCTGCACGTCTGTGGAAGCTGAAGGGGAGTTCCTTGCCACCCAGCTCTGCCTGGCCAGAAAGGGTTCCCAACTCAAGAAAAGGAAAAAAAAATAGACAAATAATTCAAAATGAACAAAAGAACAAAAGCTCCTGGATCCCACCAGTGCAGTAGCCCAGACCAGGAAGCAGCTCCACACTCAAATGGAGCTCTGCAGCCCCTCAAGAAGAATCAAAGACAGCTTACGGAGCCAGGCACTCGAGTGAAAGGAGGGGGAGGCGGCTAGAGGCAAGCAAGAAATCAAAAGAAGGAGAAAAAAATAAAAAGCAACACCAGCAGCCAACAAATGGCACTCAGAGAGCCAGCTAGTGCGGGCTGGTGTTTCTGGACAAGAGACTGTGTCTGTGGGAAGCGGAGGAGGCCAAGTGTGGGTGAAGAAGGGTAGAGAGTGGGAAAGCATACATCGCAAATGCTGGCACTCTGCAGCCCCTCAGGAAGAAGCAAAGTCGACACACGGAGCCAGGCAGTTGAGTGAAAGGAGGGGGAGGTGGCGAGAGGCAAGTGAGAAATCAAAAGAAGCAGAAAAGAAAAGCAACACTAGCAGCCGACAAATGGCACTCAGAGAGCTGCCCACTTGGGCGTGTGGAATCCAAGCAGCCGGAGCTTCCCGGTCAAGAGACCGTGGCCGTGGGAAGCAGAGGAGGCCTAGCTGGGGTGAAGAGGGGTGGGAGGTGGGAAAGTGCACACCGCAAATTACTGGTTGTTTTGTCTCCCGCTGGAAGCTCCGTGAGGCTGCTTTCTTGTACCCTCATTTGCTGGTCTCTGATAGGAGTCTAAGATGGTGGATCTGCGCTGCGTTAGCTGGTAGGGGACCTCTGCATGAATCTCTCCTTGCTCTCCGTTCTCTGTCAGTTTTCTTACTCCATTTGGTGCTTGGCTGAGTTCTTTATCTCTTCATTTGATGTTTTAGGGTTTCAGGATTGTTGTATTCTCTGTTCGGCTTAGTTTTTCTGATCTTTGCTGTGGAGGGACGGTGTGGTGTTTCTGCCTAGAGTGCCATTTTGCCAGAACTTCAGAAATACTGATTTTTTACTAAGCTTTAACAATGTAAATTCTTGAGTTCTGACATTTTCCCTGCTTTTGAAAGTGTATTTTGTCCACATAGTTGTTTATTTGGAAGACTACTTCTGTCATCCAAATAAATCAATAAAGTTTTACAAAATGTTAAATATGAAAATAAAATTCTTTGATATAAAAATTACATAAAACTTGTCAATTTTGTCCTTTTTCTGTATAATAGAATGCTTCAATGTTTGAATACGAGATTAGAGTTCTAAAGCTTTCTAAGCAGATGAGGATTATTAAATTTTAATATTATCTTTTAAAGCAGAGGTGCATTTTTAGAGTATAGACATGAAAATAAAAAAGTTCCCTTTGATAAACTTTGCTTGTAGTGTTAGGATAAAGCTTGGTAGCATTAGAATTAAGAGACTTCTTAAGGATAGAAACCATAGCTATGATATAAGTGAGCTTTAAATAAGCCAGTAATAAATGGCTGGTAACATTCACAATCTAATTGTTTTGATTATAATTGTTTACTTCTTTTTTTGTTTTTGTGTCAGGTTTTATGTAATATTTTGTTGTGCTTATTCTGACGTTGGTACTGAAGATCATGGGTAGATATTTTTTAAAAATCCCTGTAACAATCTAAAATTCTGATTGAAAGGAACGTTGTGATTTTTTTTTTCTTCTTTTTTACCAAAGACCTTTATGATCTAGTGTACTGCTTCTTAAAGCTGGAAGGAGGGATTAATTTCACATTGAGCATTTCCATATTTGGGTCTTGTTCAAAGATGGAGAAAATTCTCAGATATTAATTTTGTTAATCTTCTATCTTTTTATCATTGTGAGGTCTTTGCTATTTATGTTGGCACAATAAATCTTTCTATTACATCTTTACTTAACAAAGTACTCAGATTAAATTCATTACCTAACCAAGCATATTACACACACAAAAAAGCCAAACCTGTTGCCATTGAGTTGATTCCGACTCATAGAGACCCTACAGAGCAGAGTAGAACTGCCCCATAGGGTTTCCAAGGAGCAGCCGGTGGATTCAAACTGCAGGACTTTTGGTTAGTAGCTGAACTCTTTAACCAATTCACCACCAGGGCTCCATCATATTCCAGGCATCTGTAACAAAAGGGGTACTCAGGATTTCAGTATAACTGCCTAATACATGTTTATATCTCAGATAACTTCATGGTTCATAATAACAAAAGTACCAACATTAGCCACAAACATTATAAATTCTAATGCACATCCAGAGGGGTGATTTTTTTTTTTTTCAAGATCTTTTTTTTTTTTTTTTCTATACCTTTAGACAATCCACTTAAAATTCCTTCTGGATAATGTAAAATATATGAAACAAAATACGTTTCATTGGAATTCAGAAATAATAATTAATGTGGACCAGGTGGGTTAAAAAAATGTATCTGGAGGGAGGCATAGTCTGGTTCTAATAAGATATCTTTTGTATATTTGGGGGAGAAAAACTGAAAAGGAGGTACATTTCAAAGACAGGAAACCATTAGAAAAAACACAGATGCTACCAGAATTACTGAGTAAATAGCTAGATTAGGATAGAAGTTCTCAGTTATGTAAACTAGTCAACCATAAAAATTTATGCAAATATATATTGCATGAAAATTACAAGAAACTCACCATTTAGATTCTGACCCCGGTTTCACTCAGCCCTTCAGAATGTATGTCAACTTAAAATAAGCATGAATATTAACTTCACATAGCTTCCTTTAGAATAATTGCCATAGAGCAAGAATAGCATTATGTATTCTCTCCCAGTAATTTTCTATTCATGCTATATCAATGTTAATTGCCAGAGTTGGAGAAAATACAGGTATACAGAGGTTTGATTAGAGGTGTTCAATTTCCTTTTGGTAATTTTAATTTTGTTTTACGTGCTTACTTTCCTTCTTTTTCAGATTAGTTATAACCAACTAGTTGCCATCAAATGGATTCTGATTCATGGTGACTCGATATGTTTCAGAGTAGAAGTATGGTCCATACTCCTTTCTTCTGAGGCATCTTTCTTCCAGGGTGCCTTGTTACACAGGGACCTCTGGGTGGATTTGAACAGCCACCTTTTTGATTAGTAGCTACGTGCTTAACTATTTTCACCAACCAGGGGCTCCTAGATTAGTTATACAAATGGATAATAATAGTGATGAGCAAGAATACAGTGTGATTGTTAAAATGGAGACTTGAAAGTGATTTCTCCTAATATTTCCAAATTTCTTCTCACCTACTAAAAATATTCTGAGTATAACTTCCTTCAGGCTTATGTTTTATCTGCTGAAAGTTTTTCTGTTTGTTTGTTTTTGTTTTTTCCAATCCGTTTTTTCTGTACGCCTCTTAATAAGCACTGTGAGTTTAACATGATTGGCCCCCTCCTCCAGTAGTTCTTTAATCCTGTGATACAGTATATTGGTAATTTTTACTGTCAGGTTTGGAGTTTAACCTTAACTCTAGCAAAATAAGAAGTGTTTTATTCAGTAGCTTGTAATAATATAAATATACCAAATACTATTCAGAAATTTATAATGTATGATTGTGAACAATGTATTCAGTTATTTTTACTGCAATACTTTCTCAGTTATATAAAATTCCATGAGATAAGGTCCTACAACACTGAACACTGTTTAATTGATATATACTCTTAATTTAAAAACAGTGACTTGTATTTTCTTTCATAGCATTGAAAATAATTGAGGTTAAGTAAAAATTTTCGTATGTATTTGTTCCAGATTATGGCTCATCTAAAAATTATGAGATCAGACACTATGTATGATCTGTTCACTGCTCTAAGAACAAGTAAAAAAGCTCAGTTTAGGCACCTAATAAATATCTAATACAAGAGCAAATGAGTGAATGAATGACCTACCTACCCATAGCTTAAAGTCTGGTATGGGAGACAGATAAATGACCATAGAAGCAACAGTTCTTAGTGAGACATATATATATATACAGACATAGAAAGTAAAGTGCTTTGTGGAAGTAAAGGGAGATGCAACTAACCCACACTAAGAGATTAAGGACATTATTATGAGTAATAGAGGAGTGGGATTGTAAAGATCCGAGTTTTCCAGGTTAAGGGAGCCACCTTTGCAAAAAGCCATAAGTGAGCTCGGAAGTAGTATTTTCTAGGAGCTGAGCGTTGACAAAGGAAATGCCAAAAAAGGAGTTTAAAAAATAAACAGGGTACAGGATATCAAGGGACTTTTATACAACCACCTCTTCACCAGCTCATTGAAGATATGTTGTTGCTGTTTGGGAGTGATTTGCCACTTCTAGAAAATCTAGAAGAGTGCAAAATTCATTTAAAAAATGGAATATTAAATGCTTCTGAGAGCTGCATTAAGATAAAGACTGACAATTGGTTATTTGATATATATCCAAAGACATTTAAAGGCCTCAAAAGAATTTTCCATTTTCATATCGGTGTAAGGTTAAGATGTCTGTATATTTAGGGCATTGAGTTGAGAAGAAGGTAAATGGAGATTTTAGATATGTGTGCACTTTTCAAAAAGTTTTATTTTCAAATAGATGAGCTAACAGGCAGTGCCTGGAGAAAAACCTTGGATCAAATGAAAGTTATGTTTTCCAATAGTTGGTTTTTACAAAAGAGAAGCGAGTTTTTAAAACTATTAGCAAGAGTTCATTGAGATGGGGGAGGTTGAATGTAAACAAAGAGAGCCAAATAGAAGTGTAAATAAAAGGAGAAGTTCTTCAGGAAAGCATATAGGAACATGACCCACTCCAAAATTATTTGGATTAGACTCAGAACCCAAAACCAAACCAAACTGATTGCCGTTGAGTCAATTCCAACTCATAGTGACTGCATAGGACAGAGTAGAACTGCCACAGAGGGTTTCCAAGGAGCAGCTGGTGAATTCAAACTCTGCTGACCTTTTGGCTAGCAGCTGAAATCTTAACAACTGAGCCACCAGGGCTTTATTCTAAAATGAAGAATAAAGTGAAAGGGGCATTCTTATACAGGTAAGCTGAAATGTAGATAATTTGGTGGTAACTAAATGTATATGTGTGTGGATGTTCTCATTACCTCTACATGGCTTCCACTTTTGTTATCAGGTAGAATGGGAGTTGGCTGCTTAAAGTGAACTGTGGGGGTTTTAGGGTGAAAGGAGAAGATTTTCAATAATTTTCATGGAGCATGGGGCAGGTAAGTTAACAGAAAGAGGTAAAAGGCATGCTTCTTAGGTTTTAGACTTGACGAGTTGTTGCTGTTCTTAGATGCCATCAAGACAGTTCTGACTCATTGAGAACCTATGTACAACAGAACAAAACACTATCAAGTCTTGAGCCATTCTTACAGTCCTTGCTATTCTTGAACCCATTATTGCAGCAACAGTGCCAATCCGTCTTCTTGAGGGTCTGAAACATTCAGCTGCTAACAAAAAGGTCTGCAGTTCGAATCCACCAGCTGCTCCTTGGAAACCCTATGGGGCAGTTCTACTCTGTCCTGTAGGGTCGCTACGAGTCGGAATCTACTCAGCAGCAGTGGATTTGGTTTTTGGTTTATACTTTACCAAGCATCATGTCCATCTCCAGGGACTAGTCCTTCCTGGTAACATGTCCAAAATACGTGAGACAAAGTCTCGCTGTTCTCCTCCTAAGTAGGGTTCTGACTGTACTTCTTCCAAGACAGATTTGTTCATTCTTCTGGCAGTCTATGGTACATTGAATATTCTTCACCGAGAGGATACTTCAAAGACATCAGTTTTTCTTCAGTCTTTTTTATTCATTGTGCAGCTTTCACAGGAATATGAGGCCATTGAAAATACCATGGCTTGGGTCAGTTACACTTTAGTCCTCAAAGTGACATCTTTGCTTTTTAACACTTTGAAGATGTCTTTTGCAGCAGATTTGCTCAATGTACTATATCTTTTGATTTCTTGAGTGCTACTTCCATGAGCCTTGATTGTGGATCCAAGTAAAACGAAATCCTTGAAAACTTCCTTATTTTCTATGTTTATCATGATATTGCTTATTAGTCCATTTGTGAGGATTTTTGTTTTATTTATGCTGAGGTGTTTTCCATACTGAAGGGTGTAGTCTTTGATCTTCATCAGTAAGTACTAGAAGTCCTCTTTGCTTTCCGCAAGTAAGGTAGTAACATCTGCATACTACAGGCTATTAAGGAGTCTTCCTCCAGTACTGCTGTATGTTCTTTGTTGATGCTGTATATGAGGAACTTATTGTTTATTTTTTTTTTATTGTACTTCAGGTGAAGGTTTACAGAACAAATAGTTTCTCATTAAACAGTAGTACACATATTGTTTTATGACATTGGTTAACAACCCCACAACATGTCAACCCTCTCCCTTCTCTACCTTTTTTTTTTTTCTTTTTGGTGAAAATATACATAGCCAAAGATACACCATTTCAAAAATTTCTACATGCACAGTTCAGTGACATCGACTACACTCTTCCAGTTGTGCTGCTATTCTCACTTTAGGTGAAGGTTTGCAGAACAAATAGTTTCTCATTAAACAGTACACATGTTGCCCTATGACAATGGTTAACAACCTCACAACACATCAACACTATCCTTACCAACCTTGGGTTCACTATCACCAACTTTCCTGTCCCCTTCTGCCTTCTAGTCCTTGTCCCTGGACTGCTGTGCCTCATTAGTCACATTTGGTTTTATGGGGCTGTCCACTCCCCAGCTGAATAGTGAACCCAGAAGTGACTTCACCACTGAGCTAAAAGGGATTCTGGGGGTCGTGCTCTCGGGGTTTCTCCAGTCTCCTTTAGGCCAGTAAATCTGGACTTTTTTTTTTGTGAGTTAGAACTTTGTTCTACATCCTTCTGCAGCTCTGTCAGGAACCCTCTGTTGTGATCCCGGTCAGAGCAGTCAGTGGTGTTAGCCAGGCACCATATAGCTGTACTGGACTCAGTCTGGTGGAGGCCTTGGTAGCAGTGGTCCAATAGTCCTTCGGACTAATCTTTTCCTTGTATCCTGTTCTCTTCATTCTCCCTTGCTCCCGAAGGGATGAGACCAGTGGAGTATCTTAGATGGCTGCTCACAGGCTTTTAAGACCCCAAATACTGCTCACCAAGGTAGAATGTAGAACATTGCCTTTATAAGCTGTGTTATGCCAATTGAGCTAGATGTTCCCTGAGACCATGGTCCCCAGAGCCCTCCGTCCAACAACTCAGTCCCTTGGGGGGTTTGGATGTGTCTATAGGGCCTCCATGACCTTTCCTTGTGCAGGTTGTGTTAGTTTCCCCTGTACTGTGTACTATCTCACCCTTCACCCAAGATATCACTTATCTATTGCCTATTTAGTATTTCCCCCCACTCATCCCATCCCTGGTAACCAACAAAGATTGTTACATTTTGTGTGTGAACTTTTTCATGGGTTTTTACAATAGAGGTCTCATACAATATTTGACCTTTTGTGATTGACTTATTTCACCGAGCATAATGTCCTCCAGTTTCATCCATGTTATGAGATGCTTCACAGACTCATAGTTCTTCTTTATCGTTGCATATTAGTTCATTGTGTGTATGTACCATAGTTTGTTTATCCATTCATCTGTTGATGGGCATCTAGGTTTTTTCCATTGCTTTGCTATTGTGAACAATGCTGCCATGAACATAGGTGTGCATATGTCTATTCGAGTGACGACTCTTATTTCTCTAGGATATATTCCTAGGAGTGGGATTGCTGGATCAAATGGTATGTCTATTTCTAGATTTCCAAGGAAGTGCCATATCATTTTCCAAAATGGTTGTATCATTTTGCATTGCCACCAGCAGTGCATAAGAGTTCTGGTCTCCCCGCAGCCCTTCCAACATTTGTTATTTCCAGTGTTTTTGATTTGTGTTTGTAATGCCGGGGTGAGGTGGTATCTCATTGTGGTTTTAATTTGCTAATGGCTAGTGATCGCGAGCTTTTTCTCATGTGTCTGTTGCCTCTTGAATGTCTTCTTTGGTGAAGTGTCTGTACATTTCCTTTGCCCATTTTTTAATAGGATTATTTGTCTTTTTGTTGTAGAGGTGCTGGATTTTCTTATAGATTAGACCTTTGTCTGACTTGTACTGTCCAAAAGTTTTGTCCCAGTCTGTAGGGTCTCTTTCGACTCTTTTGGTGAAGTCTTATGAAGAGCATAGGTGTTTGATTTTTAGAAGATCCCACTTATCTAGCTTATCTTCTGGGGTTTGTGTGTTGACAGTTATGGTTTGTATCTTGTTAATGCCATGTATTAAGGCTGTAGCGTTGGTCCTATTTTTTCTTCTATGAACTTTATAGTTTTTGGCTTTATATTTAGGTCTCTGATCTATTTTGAATTAGTTTTTTTATATGGCGTGAGGTATGGGTCCTGTTTCATTTTTTTGCATATTCATATCCAGTTTTGCCAGCACCATTTGTTAAAAAGACTGTCTTTTCCCCATTCGATGGACTTTGGGCGCTTGTCGAAGATCAGGTGACCATAGGTGGATGGATTTACATCTGGGTTCTCAATTTTGTTCCATTGGTCAATGTATCTGTCCTTGTACCAGTACCAGGCTGTTTTGACTACCATGGCTGGATAGCAGGTTCTGAGCTCAGGTAGTGTGAGTCCTCCAACTTTATTCTTCTTCTTCAGTGCTGCTTTACTTATTCGGGGCTTCTTCCCTTTCCGTATAAAGTTAATGATTAGTTTTTCCATCTCTTTGAAGAATGTTGTTGGTATTTGGATCGGGATTGCCTTGTATTTGTAAATTGCTTTGGGTAGAATTGTCATTTTCACAATGTTGAGTCTACCTATCCATGAGCATGGTATGTTTTTCCATTTATGTAGATCCCTTTGGGTTTCTTGCAGTAGTGTTTTGTAGTTTTCTTTGTATACGTCTTTTACATCCCTGGTTAGATTTATTCCTAAGTATTTTATTTTTTTAGGGGCTATTATCAATGGTATTGTTTTCCTGATTTCCTTTTCATCGTTCTCCTTATTGGTGTATAGGAATCCAACTGATTTTTGAATGTTTATCTTGTATCCTGTTACTCTGCTGAATCTTTCTATTAGTTCCAGGAGATTTCTCATGGAGTCCTTAGGGTTTTCTAGGTATAGTATCATATCTTCTGCAAACAGGGACAGTTTAACTTCTTCATTACCAATTTGGATGCCCTTTATTTCCTTTTCTTGCCTTATTGCTCTAGCTAGAACTTCCAGCACAATGTTAAATGGGAGTGGTGATAAAGGGCATCCTTGTCTTGTTCCTGTTTTCAAGGGAAATGTTTTCAGACTCTCTCCACTAAGAATGATGTTGGACATTGGTTTTGCCTACATGCCCTTTATTATGTTGAGAAATTTCCCTTCTATACCTATTTTATTGAGAGTTTTTATCAGGAATGTGTGTTGGACTTTGTCAAATGCCTCTTCTGCGTCAAATGAGATGATCACGTGATTCTTTTCTTTCCTTTTATTTATGTGGAGGATTACGTTGATTGATTTTCTAGTGTTGAACCATTCTTGCATACCTGGTAGGAATCCTACTTGGTCGTGGTGTATTATTTTTTTGATATGATGCTGAATTCTATTGGCTAGAATTTTGTTGAGAATTTTTGCATCTATATTCACGAGCGATATTGGTCTGTAATTTTCTTTTTTTGTGGTGTCTTTGCCTGGTTTTGGTATCAGAGTTATGCTGGCTTCATAGAATGAATTTGAAAGTGTTGCTTCCTTTTCTTGCATATCAGGAATTTTTGTGTCTTAATGATTTTCTTTAACAACTCTTTGCAGCTTGGACATAGGCAAAGGAAAAAAGGTTAGTTGCACTATTCACAATTTTGATTTGGCCAAAAAAGTGAAAAAAAAAAAAAAGAATAATGTAGGGAAGTTGGTTGCAAGAAAAAGATTTGATGGATTTCAGATGGAAAATGTTTTGATTGATGAAAAACCTGAAAGTCAGTTTAAATGAGACTGATAAAAACGCTGATCATGTCTAAGAAATTAAAAATCAATCAAATTGATCAAATGAAAAAGGGCTGAAAGGGTGTGAGATTTTTGTAAAATACTATGCATTTGAATTTAGTGTTTCATAGGATTAATGTTTCTAGTTATCATAAATGGTCGGTGGGTTTCAATTGCATTAAAACAGTAGTAGTTACTGTATTGAATGTGTTACCCATGTAGTTGCTGATATTACCTGAAGTTTGATATAGCCCATGAATTTCTAAAATTAAGGATGTGTAAGGAAAACAGCAATGGAAATTAGGTTAAAAGGCTAGAGAAATTACAACCCACTATAGGAGTGAGAGTTGTTGGGAGATTTGAACAGGGTAGATAATTCATTGTTAAGTGAAAAAGGATTTCAGGGCATAAGGCTTGGTGAGTTCATATGGAATTATTAAGTGTGATATCTTAGTGGAGCTCAAGGAGGGAGTGGTTTCTGTTTCTGGATTTTAAAGTTTATTCACTCGGAAAGAGAACCCTGTAATCTTCACCCTGGACTCTGTGGAGTCTATAGAAAGAACGATAACCAGCTTTGAGTTTTCTATCTGTTCAGAGATTACTGGGGAGTAAAATTTAAACTCATAATATCTTTAAAACATGAGTGTTCCCTTAGTATCCTTTTATACTTCTATATTTTGGACCAACTCATTAAATATGTATGCGTATGTATATACATATATATATATATATATAGATAGATATGTATGTAGATGTGTATATATAGTATATATGTAGTATATACATATAGTATATATATAGTATATTTAATGAAAGTATTCTATACATAAATCAGTAATTGAATCAATTGAGCAAGATTTAGTAAAGAAAAGAATGGTGAATACATTTTATGGGATGTCTTCCATATATTATTATCATTAAAGACACACAAAAATGTTGTTGTTGTTTTTGTTAGGTGCCATCGAGTTGGTTCCGACTTATAGCGTCCCTATAGGAGAGTAGAACTGCCCCATAGGGTTTCCAAGGAGCAGCTGGTGGGTTTGAATTACCAACCTTTTGGGTAACAGTCGACTTCTTAACCACTATGCCACGAGGGCTCCAATAATAATATTATAAGGTTGTTATTATTGTCCCCATTCTCTAATTAAAGAAACTGATATGATTTCTCAAACTTATTCTACTAAGTCAGGAGATAGAATTTGAATCAGTACAACGTGATTCTTAACACCCTTTGCACTTTTCCCATGTTGCCTTTCAAAAAATTAGGGGGAGAAAAAGATGAAAACACCTTACCCTTGCTTTCATGGAGTTCACAAGTCAGTTTGGACCAACAATATATTTGAAATACAGAGTATGATTTTTATTTTGATAAATATTGCACAAAGGCAGAAAAGTTCCTATTTATATTACAAAGTTTAATATGGAGACCACCGAGTGTAATGAAACTATCTTAAAATTTAAATTCAGAGTACTGGATTATCAACCAAATAGCTCTGTAACCTTGTACAGGTTAATTATACATTCATGTGAAAAGGAATTTGTAATTAGTAACTTGAAGAAATATTATGAACATTGTAAAACAATGGCTATAAAAGTTTTATTTTAGTGTCTTGCAACAAATAAGCATTAAATTAAAAATAGTGCATATTAATAAAAATAAAAGACTACTATGAATTGTAAATTTTAAATAAACAAAGTTGACAGCACATATATTAACTAACAATCCTATGAACTTAATATAAAAAAACAATAGTTGGAAATGTTTTATGTATTCAGATTTTCTTTAAATGCCACATACTTCCTTTCCCTACATTAGTCTTAAATGTAATCGCCATTCAGTGTAATGTCTTCATTTTTTAATAGTTAGTATAATATTGTAAGGAATCATGGTAGGACAGTGGATAAATAGCCAGCTGCTAAGAGAAGTGTTGGTGGTTCAAAGCCACCCAACGGCTCCATGGGAGAAAAGACCAAGCAATTTGCTCATGTAAAGATTAAGCCTAGAAAACCCTACAGGGCAGTTCTACTCTGTCATATAGGGTCACTATGAGTTGGAATCAACTTGATGACACACAACAACCCAGCATAATATTGTATACATATCAACCAAATTAGAATGCCTGATGTAAAATAAAACTCATATACAATTCAAATCAACTTTTTCAAATATTAATACATATATAATTTTTAATGGCAGAAGTTAATAATGTAAATAGTTTTTCACCAATTAATATTTGTGTCAGTTTTATTAGATCAAATTATCAAAGATATGAGTTACTTTCACCCATGTAGAGACATATTTTACACATATATGGACTACAGCTGCATAAGTTTGGCAATATGCATTCAAAGTATTTCAAATGTCTAGGATGGTGAAGGAAAGGAAGCCAAATGAAAATGTTCATCAACATACTGAGCTGATGAGTAGAAAATGGTCAGTTTTACAGGTGAAATGAAAATAATTTTAAAAGTTTTTTTTTCTCAAAATTATTAAAGTTAGGCATATCGCAATACTTACTTCTCTAAGAGATTTATTTGATTTTATACTTACATCTTGAATAAATTATTTTAAATTATGTGAAATGTGACTTTTTATTTTTTTAATTAAAACCTATAATGCTGAATAAGTTATTGTGAAGGAAATCTATTTTTTAAGAGAAAAGAGCTGATTTTTAAACACACCAAGGCAACCAAAAATATTACTCTCTGGTAAAGTAAAGCTATGCAGTATATTAGCCTCCATAGTTGGACGAAGATCAGTATAAAATAAATTATTTTTTTGAAGAGTATCCTTGTATTATATACCACAGTGTAGAACTGGGAAAGAAGCATTTGAAATAAAGAGAATGATGTTGATCTCAATGAGGTGTTTAGTAACTCACAGCCTGAACGAAAATATCAGAATTCATAGCAAAAAGGACAGCAAGAAGAAATTGCTTCATGTTGTTGTTTTTTTTTTTTTAATCTCTTTCTAATAGACATAAATCCAATTATTTTTTATTTGTCAGTGCTGAAAGTAATATGCCCAATAGGTAGAATGGGAATAGAAAGCAAAGTGTCTACCACTCTTGGAAATAGAGTGACCCAACTATGAATATTCAAGAGACACCAGGAGTCATTATAGAAGTTCTTAATCTTTTTAGTTTAAATTTTGAACAAAATTTTCTCCTGTTTAAAAAAAAAACAAAAAACTTCAAATATAATTAATACACAGCATTCAAGATTCTAGCATATTGGTGCTTTAGATATACTTCACTAAACTGACTGCTAGACAGGTGAAAACTGTTTGTCAAGAGAGATTTTTGCACCTAAAAAGATGTTTGTAGATGTTATAATTTGATAAGTAATGAGATTTTTTGCTTGTTTGTTTCCAGGAGATTTGAGTCACATTTAGAGTGTATGTAGTTTCTCTTTGCATGCTTTTTTTCTCCCACATTTATAAATCAAAACCAAACCCACTGCCATCGAGTCGATTCTGACTCATAGCAACACTATAGGACAGAGTAGAACTGTCCCATAGAGTTTCCAAGGAACACCTGGTGGATTCAAACTGCTGACCTTTTAGTTAACATTTATAAAGCACTTGTATTTTTCCAATAATAATATTTCTCTTATCTTCAATCTCTTAAGGTAATGTGAGATACATTATTTCATTATTTTTTTGTGGGAATTAAAACATATTCTTAATGTATCACCTTGTTCACTTAAACAAGATATAAAATTAATATTTAAATAAAAAATGATCTCCATTGTGTTTTAGTGAAACATCGGAAAATTATGGAATTCTGATTATGAAAGCATTGCACAATTAAAAATTCTGTTGATTTAGATTAAGTACATATTTAAAAATGGCATTTTTAATAGTTTATTATTCCTTCTTGTGCAAGTTTTGCAATATTTTATGAATAATACTAGATTGTGTTTAAATAGAGTATCATGTTTTGATATTTTTAAATGTAACAAATCTTATCTGCAGAAATTCATCTTCCTTTTATAAGAGGAATAAGCATAAAAACCAACTCCAAAATGTAGGTAAAATTCAATTTGTTTTAATAAATTAAAAGGCAGTTGCGTCTTGCTTTAGAGATTTTTCGCTTTGATTTTCTATAGCTGTGTTTCCCCTTAAGATTTGCAAAAACAATTTGTGGATTTAACAGGGGTGAGAAGGGAGAGTAGGGGGAGAGCAGCCCAGGAAACCAAATAAAACAAAACAAAGCACTCATTTTCTTGAAGTTGAAATATGAAACTTTTCTTTTTCTTTTGATTTTAATTGAAAATTAGATTACAAGATATTTTGAATTCCAAACAATGTAGCTTGATCGAGGGTTACCACAGACACTGTAACTGTCGTCTTCTTGTATGAAGCAAAAGGAAAATCCTACACTTCTCCCTTCTCCATTATTTCATTCAGTACAAATACAGAGGGTAACATGAGGAGTAAAACATGCAGCTCACACTTAAGGATTTTGACCTTGCAGATATGAATAAATTAACTTCTCCTAACAGGAAAAGTATCAGGTGGCTTGCATGGTATCCCTTTTATTGGAAAGAGTGATGTTCTATGGGAGGAGTCTATGCTAAACTGAAAGAAATGAGCAACAGGAGGATCATCTGCTTAGAAATTTGGAAAGAACAAGCTTGGAATATTTCTGACAAACAAGTCTAAGGAAGAGTTATATGCACATGTATATTCCCATCAGAAGGAAAGCACTGTGGAAGAAGGACTCTGAAATCAAGTACATCAGCAGCTGTCAAAATATGTCCTGTGGACTAAACCTGCCATAGGAACTCTTCGTGTAAATAATGTTCTATTGGGACGTGGCCATGTTTGTTGGTTTATGTATTGTCTCTGGCTGTTTTTTGTTTGTTTTTGTTTTTTTGTACAACCACAGAGATGAGTAGTTTCAATAAAAATAGTATAGACTGTAAAGCCTAAAGCCCTGGTGGCGCAGTGGTTAAGAACTACTGCTGCTAACCAAAAGATTGGCAGTTCTAATTCACCAGCTACTCTTGGAAGCCCTATGGGGCAGTTCTACTCTGTGCTATAGGATCACTATGAATCAGAATCAACTCCACTGTTATGGGTTAACCCTTTACAGAAAAGTTGTTGATCAATGAAATTAGTCTAACATAAAATAAAAGAAAATTATTTTATAGCTTTACAAGTGCTGTGAGGTGTGGAATCACCTTGCAGAAACACATTTGGCCTTTGTTCTTGGTTCTTTTGTGCCTTTTCAACACTTGAGGGTAATGAATAGGGGCTTATCAGACCAAGAGGGACCACCTGGGGGCCTTGCTGACTAAGCCTCACAGTAGATATAATCTCTCTCTCTCACTAAGCAATGAGGCCTATAAAAAACCTGAGCTCTAAGGCTCAGAAGGAGTTTCCTGGTTGGTGACCATGCACAAGAGGGGGTAATACCTCCCTCTTTGGAACACGGAAGCTTCACACTGTGCCCTCTCCTAGACCTCTCCCTATGTTTCTCTTCATTTGTATTCTTTTTGGTGAGTTGTTCCTGCAGATTAACAAATCCACAGGGACAGTGAGAGTAAGCAGGAGCTGGCATCTGCCTATCTGACAGTCTGAAAAAAGATATCCTTCTAACGTGTGATCTCTGACCTAGCTCTCAGTGGCTAGGGTCTGAGAATTGCTGCACGGGCAGCTAATCTGAAAGATGCTGCCCATCCAGTTTGTGAGCCCTGACCCATTCTGGGTGCCTGGGGTCAGACAGAGACAGAGTATGTCACTTGAGCCACTGAAGACAAGGGTGGAAAAGTGGGAGGGTGAGGACTGGATAAATTTCCACACTTTGGGAATTGAATTCATGCTGATCATAAACATTCAGATAGCAGTGAAGGTGAGATTTGCCCACTTATTTAGTGCAGATACCATCTAGCTTTTTTTTTTACCAGCCATCAGTGTGCCTCAAAGGATCCATAAATAAACTGGACATAGTGGCAAACTATTAAACAAGAGCCTGCTACTTCTGAGTGCCCAATTTCCCAAAACACTGACCAACACTTAACTCCTAATATGGCACTATTCCCAGAGGGCCAAACCAGCAGATGAATTACATTGGATTCTTTTTGTCGGACAAGACAGTGATTTGTCTTCAAAAAGACAGACACAGATTTCCCTTAACTGCCTGCAGTGTTTCTGCCAACATTATACTTTTTTGGAATTAATGAACACAAACCAAAGGAAGTAGAGTGGCAATGAGCTCCATTACAGGAGTTACTTTTCTACTCTTATGGAAGACACATGGGGAGCTTTTACTTTGTGCCTTAAACCTAAGCTATATGTATACATATACATACATGTATGTATTCCCACTCCTCACTCACCGACAGGGTTAGGTTCCAAAGACCAAGCTATTATGTGAAATCGACATTACATCAGAGTCTGGGGCCACACCTTGTCTTCTGCATCAGTGCCCCCTCCCAGTCGCTCATTGCCAATTGGGCACTCCCAGTGCATCTCAGGATGTGCGTGGCATGGTAAACCCTCCTTCCCACCACACCTTCCCCACCACTGCAGAGCCCACGGGGGTCAGGGGTGGTGGTGGTGGTCAGGTGTTGCCTGCCACCTACTGCCTCCCAACACCTGCCCTGCATAGGGACCCCACTTGTCCTTCATCTTCCTCTGCCTTGCTGCCCTGTGTGGCCCCATTCCCTCTTCCTCTCTTCTGGTCTGCCCCCACTGACCTCCCCAGCAACTTCAGGCCCTTGGCTGGCCTCTCCCTGCCCACCTGTGACCTCACATCATCCCACCATTGCCCCATGCCCTCTGCAATTAGACAGATAAGTTGGGCTTCCTTGTGTGACCCTGTCTTGGCCAAGGTCTCCAGTATATCATTTGGGGTAACCCGTAGAAGGTGCCCTGGACCTAGCTGTGGCCCAGCATGGAGACTGGACCATCAGAAGCAGTGCCTGAAAATTTTTTCAATATTGTCATAAATGCAGAATGTCAGCTAACAAGATAGAAAATAAATGAGGAGTAGGTATGTGTGTGTATATATATACATATATATGTATACGTATACATATATATGTATACGTATACATATATATACATATGTGTGTGTGTGTGTATAGTATCATATCCTGCAGTCAAAATACACAAAAATGTGAGCCAAGGGGTGAATTTGAGAGGGTCTTTCTCGCTATGACACCAAATAATCCAATTACAAAGCTTTTGCTTCCTGCCCTGAAACACTTAGGTTCAGTACACGTGGAGGTCCCATTTAGTAAGGGAGGAATGCTTCTATTAATGCATACAATTGATTTTTTATCCATTAATTGAAAGCTGAGGCTGTTTTCTGGCTTCAACCAAAAGACAGAAAGATGGTTACAATGGGGATAGATCGTGAACAAGGGGAGTTTTTATTGTTCCCACACACTGGAAGTAAGAAAGACCATGTCTGGAACCAAGATTATTCAATGATACATACTTAACAGTCAGTTGTCTAATAGTCCTGGTTAAAGTGCAACAATACAATAAATACAAGACTCTGAGATCTCAGATATTGCGGAGATGAAGTATGGGGTTACAATTTCATGTACTCCTTTCAGCTGAGGTGCCAGCAAAATTTAAGGAAAAATGGCAAAGAAGAAAATTGAAAGTTAGAATTTTGTCTGGTGTTCCTGGGTGGTGCAAGTGGTTAATGCGTTTTGCTGCTAACTTAAAAGTTGAAGGTTTCAGTCCATCCAGAGTTACCTTGGAAGAAAGGCCTGGCAAGCTACTTCTGAAAAATTAGCCATTGAAAACACTATGCAGCACAGTTACTATTTTACTCTGACATACTTGGGGTCAGCAAGAGTGAGAGTCTACTAGACAGCAACAGGTTAGTATTATGTTCAGATACATGAACAGGGACTGTGGCAGCTTTGTTTTATTTTATTTAAATTTTTCATTTTTTCTCTTTGTCCCTAATGCCTTATATGAAAGTCAGTAGTGATGACTCACATTTTAAGGTTGCGAAGTGAGTATGATTTAACTGATATTACCACCCAATGGTATAATAGCTGACCTAACTCTGTGCATGCTCTGTGTTGGGTAATGATGTTTCACTCTGACACAGAACAAGGGTGGGTAAGAGTCATCTGTTCTGGATGATTTCCATTCGCATGTTCACAATCTAATTCCATCTTTCTTTCTTTTTTTTTAAAATTGTACTTTAGATGAAGGTTTACAGAATAAATAGTTTCTCATTAAACAGTTAGTACACATATTGTTTTATGACAATGGTTAACAATCCCACGACCTGTCGACACTGTCCCTTCTCAACCTTGGGTTCCCTATTACCAGCTTTCCTGTGCCCTCCTGCCTTCTAGTCCTTGTCTCTAACCATCTTTCTTTCTTTCTCTCCCTCCCCTCCCTCTTTCTCTTTCTTTTTTTCTTCCCCAACCAGCTCAGTGTCCAATAAAGCTAACTTTTCTGGGCTTCCTCAGTGAGTTCCCTTGAATTCTGCTTTCCAGAAGGGTATATCAATAGAATTAATAACAGGAGATTCCAGAAGGTGTGGGGGGAGTAAAGCTGGGGTATCTATTCCTCTTCCTGCCATATCACTATACATTACCAGAAACCAAACCAACCCCACTACCGTCTAGTTAATTCCAACCCATAGCGACCCTATAGAACAGAGTAGAACTGCCCCATAGTGTTTCCAAGGAGCAGGTGGTGGATTTGAACTGCTGACCTTTTGGTTAGCAGCTGAACTCTTAACCACTGAACCACCAGGGCTCCACCATGCATTAGGAAGCCCAATTTTGTAATATCCCCAGATTCTTGTATTTTCCCACTCCCCTGAGTAGGATTTTTTTTTTTTTTTTTAATTCCCTGCAGAAGAGGTAGATTCAACTTACGGAGAAATTTTTTAAGGAGAACATTCTTACTTATATTTTTAATCAGAATGTTTACTTTTCATACCCATAAGAACTGTGTTTCCAATGGGTAATGTTTCTGACTTGCCCTTTTAAACTTCATTAGTTCCCATTCTTGGTCACAAGGCTATGCCTTTTTTTTTTTTTTTTTTAATATATATATATTTTTAATTGTAATTAAATGAAGTTTACATTTCAAGTTAGTCTCCCATACAGAATTTTTTTTTTTTTAACATGCATTGTTATGAGACCCCAACCACTCACCCCATTCTGCAACAGCACACTTCTCCCTCTGCCCCTGATTCCCCGTGAACATTCAACCAGCTCCTAACTCTCTCTGCCTTCCCCTCTCACCTCTGGACAGAAGCCGCCCCTTTGGTCTCTTTTATCTACTTGTCTAAGAGGCATTTTCTTTACAATTATCAATTCTGAGTAGGATTGTTAACAGGATTCTGCAATTCCCTTCAGTAATACGAGATTTTTCAAAAAAGGCTAGGAAAATTAAAATCAATCAATTGATTATCAATCAATCAAATAAATGCAAGGTTTTAGCATAATTGGTACAGCTATACTCTGTTTCAGATGCTATGGAAATCCATGTGGAGGCTGTCATTGATATAAAACTTTTGTAATTCCTGCCATCATTGATCTGATCAGCTAATGCAGAATACAGACTTTAAACAAGTCATTACCATGATAATGTGTGTGTGTGAGATAGAGAGAGAAAAGGTCAATTATATAGAATAACAATGGAGCCTAGGGACATAGTTTTGAGGTTATTTCAATAATTCCAGCATGAATCAATGTGTGAAAAGACAAGCCTACTTGCTAATATTGGCATTGTTTTATAAGGTCCTAGCAATAGGGTTACACTGAATAGGAATCAACTTGACTGCAATGGGTTTGGTTTTAACAAATGCAAGAGCCCTGGTTGCACAGTGGTTAAAGCACTCGGCTGCAAACTGAAAGGTCAGAGTTTCCAACCCACCAGCCACTCCATGGGAGAGAGATGTGGCAGTCTGCTTCAGTAAAGATTTACAGCCTTAGAAATCCTTTTGGGTAGTTCTACCCTGTCCTATAGGATTGCTCTGAGTTAGAATCAACTGGACTGCAGTGGGTTTGGTTTTTTTGGTTTTACTAAGTGCAATAAGATAAAAGATACAAAATATTGAAAATGAGACAGAATTATTATTTTTAGGTAATATGCTTGGCTATGTGGGATACACATAAGATTCAACTGAGAAAATATTAAAATTGAATTCATTAATGAGATGTGTTACCATCTCAATATCTCCCCTTTTTACCAAAACAGTGAGTCACTGGAGTTAGAAAATACTATTCAGCACAGCAAAGATGAATGTAATACAAAGGAAAGAGAGCCCTGGAGAGTTGAAGAGGGCTGGTTAAGGCTGGAAGTAATTACAGAATCAACTGTGGTCTAGACGCTGTGATCATTCATAGGCAAGACAAAAGCAAGGATGTTGTATTGTTTACTTGGACATAGTGACAAGTATGTAAGAATCAACTTGACTAAATGAAGAAATAGACAACATTCATTGTTTACAAGATTTTACATCTCAATATGTTAATTCTTCTCAAATAATTTTTAAAGTGTATTTGCATTTCAATTGAAATCCCAATGAAGTTTCTAACCAAGATCAATCATTTTCCAAAGCACGTACCTTTTGGAGCTATATCAATTTATGTTAAACTATCAATTCTCTTATTAGTTGACCTATATGTCCTTGGGCATTTGACTAAATTCTCTGGTCCAATCTTCTACATGAGGCCAATGATATCTTGTGGTAATTAAGGAGAGTAATTGGATCACATATATAAAATATCTGATACATTGTCTGGCACTCAGAGAATGCTTTCTAAATGTTGATTTTGTCTTTTCTTTCATGAGCTTTGTGGATGAGAGACCTAACTGTCCACCAACATCTGTAATTTTCCTCACAGACCTGTCATTAAGTAGCAGTTGCTAAACCAGGGACTACAATCCCCACACCCACTTGCAATAGTTGGAGTCTTGATAATAGTTCTTGCCAATGGTATATGGATATAAATGATGTGCCTGTTTGAGACATGAATGTTAATCAGTGCGCCAGATTTCCAGTTTCAGCTCCAACAAATAAAGAGCTTGAAAGTTATTACTCCCAAACTTATAACAAGAAAAACGTTAAACAAATTTAAATCAACAATTTTCTTGGATCCATTAGAGAATGGAAAGCACATTGAAAACTACCACCCTGAAATCTGTAGACAGGTGAATACCAAGAATGACATCTTGCTTCACATGAAAGTTTATAGAAACTTTTTGTATAATTACCAAAAAATAGAATTATTAAAGCCATTGTTATGGATTGAATTGTGTCCCCCAAAATATATGGTGTAGATCCTACCCTCTATACCTGTGGTTATAATCCAGTTTGGGAACTGGTTGTCTTTGTTATTTTAATGAGACAGCATTAGTGTTCTGAGTCAATCTTTTTTGAGATATAAAAGAGATTAAACAAGCAAGAAAGTAAGCAGACATGGGGTAAGAAAGATGCCAAGCCACATGAAGACACCAAGGAGAAGTTCAAAAAGAGATAAGGACCTTCCTCCAGAGCCAACAGAAAGAGGAAGTCTTCCCCTAAAGATGACACTCTGAATTTGGACTTCCAGTCTCCTAAGACAGACTAAGAAGAAGGACCTGGTAGTCTACTTCTGGAAAAAATTGGCCAGTGAAAACTTTATGAATAGCAGCATAACATTGTCTGGTATAATGCCAGAAGTTGAGCCTCTCAGGTTGGAAGGCACTCAAAAGAAGACTATGGAAGAGCTTCCTCCTGAAAGTAGAGTCAATGTTAATGACGTGGATGGAATAATGCCTTCAGGACCCTTCATTTACTGATGTGGCATGACTCAAAATTAGAAGAAACAACTGCAAACATCAGTTAATAATTGGAATATGGCGTGTACAAAATGAAATAGAACTCATAAAGATTAATATCCTAGGCATTAGTGAGTTGAAATGGACTAGTGTTGGCCATTTGAGAAGAACAATCATATGGTATACTATGCTGGGAATGAGAAATTAAAGAATGGCTTTGTGTTAATCATCAAAAAAAGAATATTCAATATCTATCCTGAAGTACAATGCTGTCAGTGATAGGATGATATCCCTACTCCTATAAGGAAGACCAGTTAATAAGACTATTATTCAAATTTACACACCAACCACTAATGCCAAAGATAAAGAAATTGAAAATTTTCATCAACTTCTTCAGTCTTAAACTGATCAAACATGCAATCAAGACACATTGATGATGATTGGTGATTGGAATATGAAAGTTGAAAACAAAGAAGAAGGATTAGTAGTGGGAAAATATATCTTTGGTGATAGAAACAATGTCAGAGGTCACACGATAGAAAGTTTGCAAGACCAATGACATCTTCATATCTTTTTTCAATAACATAAATGGCTACTATACACATGAATCTCACCAGATGGAATATACAGGAATCAAACCGACTACCTATGTAGAAAGAGATGATGGAAAAGTTAAATATCATCAGTCAAAACAAGGCCAGGGACTAACTGCGGAACAGACCAACAATTGCTCCTATGCAAGTTCAAGCTGAAGCTGGAGAAAATTAGAGCAAGTCTACAAGAGCCAAAATATGGCCTTGGGTATATCCAACCTGAATTTATAGACCATCTCAAGAATAGATTAGACACATTGAAAGCTAATAACCAAAGACCAAATGCCTTGTGGAATGACATAAAAAAAATATAAATGAAGACAGCAAAAGGTCATTAAAAAGACAGGAAGGAAAGAAAAGACCAAATGGATGTCAGAAGAGACTCTGAAACTTGCTCTTGAAAGTGGAATAGCTAAAGCAAAAGGAAGAAATGATGAAATGAAACAGCTGAACAGCAAATTTCAAAGGACAGCTTGAGAAGACAAAGTAAAGTATTATAATGACATGTGCAAGACCTGGAGTTAGAAAACCAAAAGGGAAGAACATGCTTGGAATTTCTCAAACTGAAAGAACTACAGAAAAAATTGAAGTTGCAAAATTGAAGTATTCTACAGAGAAAATATTGAATGACACAGGGAGAATCAAAAGAAGATGGAAGGAATGCACAGAGTCACTATACCAAAAAGAATTGTTAGACCTTCAACCATTTCAGGAGGTAGCATATGATCAGGAACCAACAGTACTGAAGAAAGAAGCCCAAGATACACTGAAGGCATTGGTGAAAAACAAGGCTCCAGGAATCAACAGAATAACAACTGAAATGTTTCAACAAACAAACGCAGTGCTGGAGGTGCTAACTCATCTGTGTTAAGAAATTTGGAAGACATCTTCCTGACAAACTGGCTGAAAGAGATCCATATTTGTGCCCATTTCAAAGAAAGATGATCCTAGAGAATGCTGAAATTATTAAATATAATTAATATCACACACAAATAAAAATTTGCTGAGCATCATTCAAAAGCTTTTTCAGCAGTACATAAATGGGGAACTGCCAGAAGTTTAAGCTGGATTCAGAAGAGCACCTGGAATGAGGAATACCATTGTTGATGACAGATGGATCATGGCCGAAAGCAGATGATACCAGAAAGATGTTAAGCTTCATTTTATTGACTACGAAAAGACATTCAACTGTGTGGATCATAACAAATTATGGATGATATGGTGAAGAGTGGGAGTTTAAGAACAATTAATTGGTGCTCATAAGGAGCCTGTAGGTAGATCTAAAGGCAGTTGTTTCGAACACAACAAGGGGATGCTGCGTGGTTTAAAGTCAAGAAAGGTGCGCATCAGGGTTGAATCCTTCCCCCATACTTATTCAGTCTATATGCTGAGCAAATAATCTGAGAAGCTGGACTATATGAAGAAAAACGAAGCATCAGGATTAGAGGAAGATTCGTTCACAACTTTCAGTATGCAGATGACACAACCTTACTTGCTGACAGTGAAGAGAACTTTAAGCACTTATTGATGAAAATCAAAGACTACAGTCTTCAGTATGGATTACACCTCAGCATAAGGAAAACAAAAATCCTCACAACTGGAGCAATAAAGCAGCATCATGATAAACAGAAAAAAGATTGAAGTGTCAAGGGTTTTATTTTATTTGGATCCACAACCAATGTCTATGGAAGCAGCAGTCAAGAAATCAAACAATGTATTGAATTGGGCAAATTTGTTGCAAAAGACCTCTTCAGAGTGTTAAAAAAGCAAAGATGTCACTTTAAGGACTAAAGTGCTCCTGATCGAAGCCATGGCATTTTCAGTCACCTCATATTCATGTGAAAACTGGACAGTGAATCAGGAAGACCCAAGAAAATCAAGAAGAATTGATGTCTTTGAATAATGATGCTGGTGAAGAGTATTGAATATACCATGGACTGGCAGAAGAAGGAACAAATCTGTCTTGGAAGAACTACAGGGAGAATGTTCCTTAGAAGCAACAAGGATGATGAGACTTTCTCACTTACTTTGGACATGTTATTAGGAAGGATCAGTCGCTGGAGGAGGATATCTTGCTTGATAAAGTAAAGGGTCAGTGAAAAAGAGGAAGACTCTCAATGAGATGAATTGACACAGTGGCTACAACAGGGGGCTCAAACATACCAATGATTGTAGTGATGGCTCTTGATCAGAGAGTGCTTCATTCTGTTGTACATCGGATCACTATGAATTGGAACTGACTAGATGACACCTAACAGCAACAAGCCTCCTAAACTGTGGGAAAATAAATTTCTGTTTGTAAAATCCACCCACTTGTATTTCTGTTACAGAAGTCTTATATAATTAACCCATCAGTAGGTGAATATATAAACCAACTGTGGTACATACAAACAATGGAATATTTTTCAATGATAATAATAATGATCAAGCCACAAAAAGACATGGAAGAAACTTAAATGCATTTTGCAAAGTAAAAAAGTCAGTCTATAAAGGCTACATATGGCACTATTCCAATTATGACATCTGGAATAGGAAGATCAGTAAAAAAGTCAGTGGCTGACAGTGTTTTAGAGGGTAGGGGGTTAAATGTGTAAGAAAACACAGGGAATTGCAAGGGTGTTGAAACTATTCTTTATGATAATTAAATGTAGATACCAGACACTGCATTTGTTAAAACTCATAGAACTTGTAGCACAAAGATTAAACCTTAATGAATGTAAATTAAAAACAGCATACATTTAGGAAGTTGGGAGATTCCAGAATAGAATGCAGACTGTGACAAAACAATCTAATTGTATTAAAAATATATGAAGCAACCTCAGTGAATTGAGTGGGGAGAAATGTTGCTGACTTAAGTAACTTTGGAAACGAGTAAGTCTGTAAAACTAAAGCAAAATAAACATATAAACACTGTACTCTAGTTCATAAAGTAGTTTTCTATGAAGGTTCAGGTTAATGTTTCTGATACTATTATACATGTGTACTAGAACTGAACAATAGAAGAATAGGGCCCACATTCCTCATTATTGGAATGGAAGTTTACAGATAAGCAAGGGGAAAGGACTAGAGAGATTCGTGTGGTAATGGATTAGAGTTGGAAACATCAGTATGAACTCATGTTTAGCTTAATATAGATATAGATAGTTACATATAGAAATATTTTATATATGTGTATAAATATAGACTAGTATACACACGTATTTCCTTGATCTGTCAGCTGAAGCCCTCAAAGCAACAGCACCCCAGTGCCAATATGCACAACTAGCTCCACGATCTTGGTTTCTAATACCATTCACAAGTAAAAGGAGCCAGGGCACTATGGAGAAATGGATGATTTTAAGGCTGAAGCAGGAAATATGCATGATAAGCCTGGAGTATTATGAAGTGTAAGAAAGTAAGAAAGTGCTAAAAAGGATAATAAATAAACAAATTAATGAGAATATATAAAATGAATATAGCAGGAGCCAATAAGAAGCGCTCTCAATAGCCAAAGGTGGGAAAATTTGAGCAGCAAAATAAAGAAGTATTGGATTATAACTGAAAGTGTAAACTAAATATTCACAACTTTACACTGGCATAAATAAATATTTCAGTAAATAAATAAATGTAGGAGAACAGACAAATTTTCAGTGCATAAAAATTCTAAATAATTTATATAGATATTACACCCTAAAGGAGAAAAAGTACTTACTTCATAAGTGTGGGCTGTGCAAACTTCCTTTCAAAGAATACAAAATGGAAAAGGGGAAAAAAGTGGCTTTACAATGGAGAAACCTGGCAAAAACTACCTCATTCAGGTGACCCAAGTCAACATAAACAACAATAAATAATATTAATAGGGGGTATCTTTGATATGATGCAATGAAATGGCAACAAGTACCAAACTAATGTAAGATGTTAATAGAGGAAACTGAGTGAAGTCTGTACGGAAAACCTCTGTACTATCTTCTCAATTTTTCTGTAAATCTGGAACTGCTTTATAAAATAAAGTCTATTTTAGGAAAGAAAAAAAAAGTGCCTATTTCATGCTCTCAACTTCATGAATTAATAGAATTTAGAGATCTTTGAAGGCCTATGAATTCACAAGACAGAAGGAACTTTAGTCCCTAAATCACTGTGCAGAGTACGCTGTAGACCAGTAACGTCACATTGGACTGTTACAAACGCATGAAATAAATGTCTGTTGTGCAAAGCCATGAAAATTTGGGGATTTTTTTAACAGCTAGAATTACCCTAATCCATACAATCTCTTTGTAAGGTTCATGCTTATTATGTTTGGCTTCCTATACTTGTTCTTTAGATAATTACAAAAACTAAAAGGTAAGATAGTCAATAATTGGGTGAATGCACATGAATGTTAAAAATAAAAATATAAATTTAGGACTGATTTGTTCTTCCAAAAAAATTAAAATTGCCTCCATTTTATCTCTGAAGATATAGTGTTGAACAAGCAAAGTCATCATAAAAAAAGAAAGCAGAAGGTGGAGGATAGGAGAAGGACAAGAGCAAAAGGAAGAAGGAGGTAAAAAAGAAAGAGGAAGAGAGAATTATCAGAGAAGAGAACAGAGCCCTGGGGGAATATAATCACCAACCCCTTGCTGTCCCATCAATTCTGACTCATGGTGACCCTATAGGACAGAGTAGAACTGCACAGTAGGACTTCCAAGGCTGCGATCTATATGGATGCAAACAATCATATCTTTCTCCTGGTGGTGCCATCAGGGCTCCTTTGAATATAATCAAAGAGATGCTATTGGTAAGGAGAAATACAATGATAGGATGAAATCTAAAGTTTTAGCGTCTTATCCCTTCCTCAAATTGCCTGTGTCCATTTCAAAATGCAAAATCAATGATGTCTTTAAGTGATAGAACTTTAAACAACGGATCTGTCTCTGGAGAAGGACATCATGCTTTGGAAAGTAGAAGGTCAGTGAAAAAGAGGAAGACCCTCAAGGAGATCAACTGACACAGTGGATGCAACAATGGGCTCAAGCATAAGAACGATCGTGAGCATGGCGCAGGGCCGGGCAGTGTTTAGTTCTGTGGTACATAGGGTCACTATGAGTCGGAACCGGATCAATGGCACCTAACAACAACAACAAGGAATATTTAAATGTGAATTTCCTCAGGATTTGTAGCATACGTTGGCATTTTGAGAATTTCCATAAGGAAGAGAAGTATTGAATGGTGGTGTTTGAGGGTAAAAGGGAAAGAATAATAATTTGTCTTTAATTTACATAATATTTGTCTCTTTCATAACCTAGATTTTTACTGTCCAAAGTCAAATAGTG
Organism: Dugong dugon; assembly: GCA_030035585.1. Classification (NCBI taxonomy): domain Eukaryota; kingdom Metazoa; phylum Chordata; class Mammalia; order Sirenia; family Dugongidae; genus Dugong; species Dugong dugon. Next base: position 31,745,202 of record CM057460.1, on the reverse strand, counting down.
AAGTGCTTGCTAGAAAAAATATGACATGCTTTTCAACACAAATAGGCATATATAAGGGAAAGAAAATACACTGACAATTAGAAGTAACTTTTACACAGCTCTTTTTTATTCTACTAAGGAAGTGATTATGCCACTAATTAGAGCTGTATTTCTTATTGGGTGAACATGTAAAGTAATTTGCTTGTCCTACTTAACTAATTGGCAAATGATAGCTTTTTGAGAAAATGACTTACTAGCTTATTTATAAAATCAGATTGTGACCAAGAAATAAGTAGAGAATTGAATCAAGTAGTAGCTTATGTTAGTGTGTAGAGAAACTCTTTGAGATTTGAGTGAATTATTGATCAATATGTGGAAAACTAATTCTAATATCCTCTACATAAATTTATTTTTTTGATATGTAACTCTATATGGGAAGGGTTGTATGCATCTATAGACAAATGTGTATACATTCTTTATTTTACATAATCTCTTAAGAGAAATTTTAAAAAAATGGGTTACCTTAAATGAGAGGAAACTATTTATGGAATTGTTAAAATGACAATATGAAAATCCTACTACAGGTTGTTTTTTTCTATGAACTTGTGGTAAGGAAGAGAAAATAACTGAGCGTTCATTTTTATTAAAAAATGGCTTTTATGAGCCCTAATACAGACAGTGTGTCTGAATAAGTTGAGTTAGATTTCCAAGAAACAGAAAAGAATGACCTTATGCAATCAAGAAAATGAATAATTTTAAAAATTTATAAGCTAAAATATGACAGTAATTTTCTCAAGCAGTCAGGCACATTGCCCTTTTATATTACTGGGCTCAATGAATTATGAATATTGGCTGAATAAAAAGCCTGAGGGTGACAACAGAGTCTCCGTTTTGTCATTTGCACTTACAGAATACCTACTGCCCTAGCTGGGTTTCCAAACCTTACTGTGATCACTGGTTGCTAAGGACTTTGGGAAATATACAAACAGTAGTTCAGGGCTAGGGGCGATTAAATGCTAATTTCTAACCACGATAATGTCTAAAGCATGCAAATATTTTAGTCTTTTGCACTATTTCAGTATCTATACTCACCAATATTCCCTTGTCCTAATCCATCTGAACATATAGAAGTAAAAAGCAAAAAATCAAGACAGTTTAGAAGTGCACACATCTCAGCTGCAGGAATTATGAGTGGAGAGAACAGGTGTTCTGAGAGATTCTACAGTGCTTCAGTTGCTAAGGAAACCACTTTCATCAGTTCAGAAAGGTTGATAACCTGGACTTTTGCTGCCAAATCAGTATCAACAAAGGTTCGATCAGATAGAAACATGCATACACAAATGAAAAGGACCTGGGTAGTTTTAAAAATAACTCAATGATAAGGTTACATTGAGAGATGTCTGAAAAATATTTTTATATGAAACAAGAAAAATTGCTTAATTGCTAAATTATTTGAAGGAGATTACTCTAAGCACAAAACTCCAAACTGAAAGAATAAAATTGAAAAAAATTCACTCATGTCCATGATCTCAGTGAAAACAATGTTAACGCAATGACTGACATTTATATTTTGGTAATTACACAATAGATTTCAAGTTATATTTTAAAGCAATGTTAATTTTATAGAATAGAGATAAGTGATTACTAAATAATTTAGTTGGATATAGCTAATAAGTATAGCTATAATGTTGTTAAGTGCCATCGAGTTGGTTCTGACTCATATATGGCGACGTTATGGACAACAGAATGAAACACTGCCTGGTCTTGTGCCACCCTCACAATTGTTATACTTGAGCCCATTGTTGCAGCCACAGTGTCAGTCCATCTCCTTGAGGGTCTTCCTCTTTTTTGCTGTCTACTTTACCTAGCATGATATCTTCTTCAAGGATTCATCCCTCCTGATAGCATGTCCAAAGTATGTGAGACAAAGTCTTACCATTCTTGTTTCTAAGGAGCTTTCTGGCTGTAGTTTTTCCAAGACAGATTTGTTCATTCTTCTGTCAGTCCATGATATATTCAATACTGTTTGCCAACACCACAATTCAAAGGCATCAGTTCTTCCTCGATCTTCTTTATTCATTGTCCAGTTTTCTCATGCATATGAGGCAGTTGAAAATACCATTGCCTGGCTTAGGCACACCTTAGTCCTTAAAGTGACATCTTTACTTTTTAACACTTTAAAGAGGTCTTTTGCAGCAGATTTGCCCAATGCAATATGTCTGATTTCTTGACTGCTGCTTGCATGGGCATTGATTGTGGATCCAAGTAAAATGAAATCATTGACAACTTGAACCCTTTCTCCATTTATTATGATGTTGCTTATTGGTCCAGTTGTGAGGATTTTTTTTTTTTCTTTATCTTAAGGTGTAATCCATACTAAAGGCTTTACTCTTTGATTTCCATCAGTAAGTGCTTTAAGTCTTCTTCACTTTCAGCAAGCAAGATTGTTTTATCTGCATATAGCAGGTTGTTAACGAGTGTTCTTCCAATCCTGATACCCTGTTCTTCTTCATATAGTTCAACTTCTCTTATTATTTGTTCAGCATATAGATTGAATAGGTATGGTGAAAGGATACAAACCTGAACACACTTTTCCTGACTTTAAACCATGCAGTATGCCCTTGTTCTGTTCAAACAACTGCCTCTTGGTCTACGTACAGGTTCTGCATGAGCACAATCTATAATAATCTTTCTAAATAATTAGCTATTTCAATGGCCAAATTGTGTATGAGACAAAGAAGCATTTATGAGTGATATAATATGATCAGTATTACAAGGAGAAAAATATGATTGATGTCTCATAAGCCCCATCCACATATTTTTATGCTAATAATAATTTCATGAATTATTATAATTGTTTTTGTTAAACTGTTTTACAATTCCTTGAGTGAAATAGTGTTTTATTTTTCTTTACAGCTCTGAGCTATGTAATACATGTATCAAAATGTGAGAGGAAAAGGAAGTAGGAAGTATGAAAGAAAAACTTCTTGCTTCCCAGTTTGATTATTGCAAGACTGTTGTTGTTTTTGTTGTGCAGTGTACCAAGTTCACAAGTTCTTACTGTTGAAAGACAGTTTGAAGCAGAGCATAGAACAGACACTGTTTTAGTGGCATGATCAACAGGTGTTCGTTACTTACAGAATAAATAGGACAGAGATGAATAGAACAGCAAACTTCATCACCAGCCTAGGTTCCCCAAAGTTAAGCTCAGAGTGTGTGATCATCTCCTCATTGGCTATTCTAGGCTTACTAGTGTCAGGGAAAAATCCTTCCTCCTTTACCCCACTAAGACAATAAATGCTTTGGGTCTCTCAGAGGGCAATCATCTCTCTCTAAGGCACGTAATTTGTGTCTATTATTGGCTGTTATGTCCATTAGTAGCAATGGAGATGGTGGGGGGTGATTATAGTGCAGCATACCTGTGCACTCAACAGTTTGTTGCCGTGGAGTTGATTCTGACTCATGGCAAGTTCATGTGTGCAGAGTAGAACTGCTCCATAGGATTTTCAAGGCTGAGATCTTTTGGAAGCAGATCTCCAGGCCTGCCTTCCATGGTGACTCTGGGTGTATTTGAACCACCAACATTTTTGGCTAGTAGTTGAATTCTTAAATGCTTATGCTACCCGAAACAAAGAGTCAATATTCATTTAATATATAACATCTTTCACTCTTACATTATGTTGTTGTTAGCTGGTATCGAGTTGATTCCAACTCATGGCAACCACGTCTTTTCAAGGCTATGTGACCTTTAGGAAGCAAATGGCCAGCCTTGTCTTCCAATGGATCTCTGGGTGTGTTCGAACCACCCATCTTTCAGCTAGTAGTTGAGCACTTAACTTTTGTGCCACCCAGGGACTCCTTTTATATTGTATAAGCAATTTAAATGATGACTTATAAACTAAAGCTTAATTTAAAAAAATACATCTTTTATCATGCTTGATTGTATTATTCTTAAAATAGGTTCAAAGTGATAAAAAGTAGCATTGTACATTTGTCTTAAAAAACATTAAGAAGTATTATTAAAATTTAACATTGGGAGTTTAGTACCAAAGTATGTGTGTGTGTATGATAATATATTATGCAATCTATTTTTAAATTTAAATTAACAATTAAATTTTGACCATTCCATTATGTTAAAAAAAAAACGGTGATAGAAACATTGCATTTTTAGTGCCATTTTCATCAGAAAGTCATTTGTTTTAGAAATAGTATATAATTTTGGTGAAGTTTTATAGAACTGGCACATCTGCAGAAAACGGTACAATTTGATATTCATAAATTATCAAGTTTTCTATAAATATGTATTTCTAGTTTCCATGGAAATTTAGTAATCATTGGAGCTGATTTGTATTTATCTACTTACGGTGAAATCAAATAATGCTGTTTAGAGAGCTTATTCAAAAGTTTCTAACAATTAACTCTTTGATGATTTCTTTTATAAATATAATAGCCCCTTGACTATTTATAAAGTCACCATATATATACTTCAAGTCTGCATCTGCAAATAAGAATTCCTGATTCAAATGGAATCTCAAATTTAAATAGGCTGCTTGAGTTTTAATCCTAACTTTCTCACTTACTAGCTCTTGGACTCTGGAAAAAGTAATTAATTTCTGGAATTCCTTTCCTTTTCTCTCTCTCTCTCTCTCTTTTGGTCTTTCTTTTTTTCAACATTCTCTCTCTCTCTCTTTTTTTTTTAACCAAGTGCTAAAATGCAAGTATTAATGTTAACAACTTTATAAGGTTATTGTCAGAATCAATAGAGTTAGTACATGTATATAGCATTCAGAAAATCACCTTGCACGTGTTTAAGTGATACATAAATGTTCCTACCATAACGAAAACCCCATAAATAATAAGATTTCTGAAAGATTACTTGCATAGAGGTACCACTCAATAAAATATGTTTATTGATTACATTTGGAGTTTATTCTTTGTTTCTCTTCTTACTGAATTTCAGAATAGTAAATGTAAAATAGGAACCCCACATTATATATTTGTGGTCTTCAAACAGGGAAAGTCCTAACCCTGGATTATATACACAGATTCTTAAAAGTATATATGGGCATAGATAGTCATAGAGAATAACTTTTCAAATAGTCAACTACTGTAAATACTTCTCATCACAAAAAAAATTCAGCCTGTGGACACTTTTTGACGTTCTCCCCTTTCCATTTTACATAAAGGAGATCTTCATTTCTCCTATTCTGAATGTTGCCATAGTATTTTCCCTTTGTTTAAAAATACAGTTGATATCATAAAATATAGTGTTTTGTTGCTCTAATAGTTTAGGAGTTCAAGTTGGCTCCTATGTTCTTTAAATATGCTTTCTACTTGCCTTTTTCTTTCTCCTTCTCGTTTTCCTTTTCCTTTTCCTTCTTTCTCCTCCTCTTCCTCCAGCTCTTTCTTCTCCAGCCAATACTCTCTCGCTGCCATCAGTTTGAAAAGACTACACAATATTAGGCAGGTGCTGGTTCAAAATAGTGCTGCTTTAGATGAGTATTAATGACTCTTAAGTAGAATTCGTACACTGTTGGAAGATCAGTGTACTTAAGTCCCTACAGAATCTTCTCAGATCTTTAATATTACTAAAATATCCAGAAAACAAATAAGAAAACCATGAATTTATTTAATTTGTCTTAAGCAGGCGCTTCACAAAATGATCTGATTTTGATTCGGAAACTCTTGGCTCTTGGCTTAAGGATGAACTAAAAACTCTGATCAGTTTTCTCTTAGCACTTGTCTGTGATGCAGTGCAGACGTGTGTGATCTGCAGATTTATAAAGCTGCTCTGAGGCTGATTTCTTGTTATATTACTCAAAAAGTGATCTTCCAAACAAAAGAATTGAGACATTTACAGAAAAAAATCCTACCGTCAGAAACTCTATATGCAGTCTTCACACATCAAACAGTAGCCCCACATCTGAATGAATAATGCCCCCAGGTAATGAAGAATGGTGTGTTCTCTGGATTGGGCTGAAGAGCGAAGAGGGTTGGGGCACTGGGAACTGACACTAAGACAATATTCTGTGTTAAACAGTACTGGTAATAGGCATATTTTTATTGTTCATGCAGTAAACAATAGTGAGAACTTAGCTAATTTCTGTAGAAAATGCTTGCTCTTGGAAGAAGGTATGACTGTAATCCAACTGAAATAGTTTGCTTAACAAGACTAACAGCTCTTGCCTCACTGTACCTACCAATGAAAAGCTATTTTGTCCTCAAATCTGCCTAACTCCAGCCTCTTTCTTGGCTTGCCATATCCTTCCTAAAATCACCCAGTCAAGGTTCTAAAATGTTATAAATCTCCTCCCCTAACAGTCCTTTTTGAAACACTGTTAAGACACTGTCAAGTTATGCTCTCTTAGAGTAGTACGACTTAAACTTAGCTTTGCTTGAGCAAAGATTTTTCTGATGTCTTTTTGGGGAACTGAAAGAAAATATTTGATTAAGCCCTCGAAAGTCTTTAATAATCTTCCTAGAAATCGAGGAAATGAATAGAACAAATGATTTGGTGACCAAAACATTTACAGATCAAGTCTTTTCCAAACTTTTGAATCAAATAATTTTCATGAAACTTATTGCAATTTTTTGAAAAATGTATCATTGTGAATTTTGAAATATAACCCAGAAGTTGTGTATCTGTATATTGAAAGTGACTACTACTCCCATCTGTTCATTTATGTAAACAAATTTTCTTAGCATCTACCTCTATAAAAATTGGCATGGAAGTGATGCTGAACCATGACTCAATTTAACACTAATTAATATCTGTTTACAATTATTTAAATTAATTTTAAAAAGAAAGTAAATGATGTATCTATTTCAATGAACTACAGTTGAAATAAAATTTTATTCTTACATGTAATAAGTCTTTATCAGATCTATTTATCTATCATCTATCTACATATCTTTATAAAAATTATAATCATGATCCAATCCAAATTAGTATTTCCATTCCAATCAGACGTTTATTGACACCAGCCCTCCTAAAAGGTCATTTTCAATGTTACGTATAACTTTTTTGTTTTTAATACAGTGTTCATATCTCAGGATTGACCTTAGTAGCCTACCAGAAGCATGTCAAATAGTTGAACATCTCTTCCTCCTTGGAACACTTTCCTAAATTGGCTAGGTGGCAGTGTACTCTCTTTGACCTCATTGGTTATTCCTTTGCACATTCTTTTATTTTTCAGAGATTTCACATATTCATCACTGTTAAACCTAACAAGAGATATTTCTAGAGTGAAGTCCTATAACTCCTTCTCCCTTTATCTATCCATTTTCCCCTAGTAATCTTATCCTCCTGTTACTTGAAATACAATTTCTAGCCTGGGGCCTCCAAAATTTTCACTTCAGCTGGAATATCTTGTTTAAAATAAAGTCATAAATCTGATTGTGTACCTGAAATCTCAATATTTATGTCAAAAATGTATCTGAAATTGAATATGCCCAAGCACCAACATCTGACCTCAGCCTCTGTATCATTCTAAAACTGGTCAGGAAAACATTTAAACAAAACATTATAAAAATAAAAGGCTTAATATAAGAATTAGTTTTCAAACACACATAGGAATTTTGAAAGAACGAAGAGTCGAAGAGTCAAAGAGTCACTAATAAGTGCAGCTAACAGTGGGTAGAGAAAGTGGAGCTTGATTGGGTGTCTGCAGAATTTATCAGTACCACAAAGCTGTCTCACCAGCTGAAGTCACTAAATCTTATAAAGGCACTATGTCTGACCCCAAAATGTCCTTGGGATAATGGTTTCTCTTCAATTTGAACATTCTGTTTCCATGAGAGTTCCCTTCATTGACAAATTGTAACCTAGAAAAAAATTAAAGAACGGGATTCTGGGAAATATAGTTCCCAGTCATAGGTGGAAGTGATTATGATTATGTATTTTAATGTGTTTAAACTAGAGTAATATAGCATGTCAGCATTTTGCTAATAAAAGCTCTTCCACCAAAAATATTTTCCTATTAAGATGAAATTTGAGCTGGATGAACTACTGAGTTGCATAAAAATAATTCAAGACAATTCACTTTTTACAGTATTTTTTCTTTCCAGGGAGGAAATGAAGATGTTGTGTAAGAATTTCATAAAATTGAAAAACTGAGAATATAATTAAACAAACAAAAAGCTTTTTTTTAGAAAATGCCATTTTTCAAGTCTTCTGTATTCTATTTCATTTAAATCACAATTAGAATAATTTTTATAATTATATGGTTACTCTAAAGCTTATTTTAATTTGAGAACTTTGGGAATTGTCCCTGAAAAAAATATATATAGTGGAAAATAGAGATGAAAATTAAATCCTCCAAAAGCCAAGCCTTAGATAAAATAATTAATAAACCTTCAGAATTATTTATTTTCCTTTCCTTTAAATGGGATATATATGTATATAGATATCATTAGAAATAGAAATATATATGTAGATATAGATACAGACATATAGATAAACATATATATATATATATATTTACATTTTTTAAAATTGGTAACGGACTTCCTCTATGTCAGTATATATAGCCTTAAATTTTTTAATGGGCAAATATAATAATCCATTATTAATATATTCTAATTCATATAACTAAATCTTTTTGTATAGGCATTGGGTTAATTCATTCTTTTTATTTATTTATTTATTTATTTTTATTGTACTTCAGGTGAAGGCTTACAGAACAAATAGTCTCTCATGAAACAGTAGTACACATATTGTTTTATGACATTGGTTAGCAACCCCACAACATGTCGACCCTCTCCCTTCTTGACCTATTTTTCTTTTTTGGTAAAATATATATAGCAAAATATACACCATTTCAAAAATTTCTACATGCACAGTTCAGTGACATCAACTACGCTCTTCCAATTGTGCTGCTATTCTCACTTTAGATGAAGGCTTACAGAACAAAATAGTTTCTCATTTAACAGTTAGCACACATGTTGCCTTATGACAATGGTTAACAACCTCACAACACATCAACACTATCATTACTCAACCTTGGGTTCCCTATCACCAGCTTTCCTGTCCCCTTCTACCTTCTGGCCCTTGTCCCTGGACTGTTGTGCCTCATTAGTCCCATTTGGTTTTATGGGGCTGTGCAGTCCCTGGCTGACCAGTGAACTGTGGAAATGACTTCACCACTGAGCTAAAAAGGTGTCTGGGGGCCATACTCTGGGCTTTCTCAGTCTCCTTTAGGCCAGTAAATCTAGACTTTTTTGTGTGTGAGTTAGAATTTTGTTCTACCTCCTTCTCCAGCTCTGTCCAGAACCCTCTGTTGTGATCTTGATCAGAGTAGTCAGTGGTGGTAGCCGGGCACCATCAAGCTGTACTGGACTCAGTCTGGTGGAGGCTTTGGTAGCCGTGGTCCATTAGTCCTTTGGACTAATATTTTCCTTGTATCCTGTTCTCTTCATTATCCCTTACTCCCAAAGGGATGAGACCAGTGGAATATCTTAGATGGTTGCTCACAGGCTGTTAAGACCCCAGATGCTACTCACCAAGGTAGAATGTAGAGCATTGCCTTTATAAACTGTGTTATGCCAATTGAGCTAGATGTTCCCCGAGACCGTGGCCCCCACAGCCCTCCACCCAGCAGTTCAGTCCCTCAGGGAGTTTGGATGTGTCTATGGAGCTTCCATGACCTTTCCTTGTACAAGTTGTGCTGGTTTCGCCTGTATTGTGTACTGTCTCACCCTTCACCCAAGATACCACTTACCTATTGCCTATTTAGTATTTCCCACCCACCCCTCCCATCCCTGGTAACCAACAAAGAGTGTTACATTTTGTGCGTGAACTGTTTCATGGGTTTTTACAATAGAGGTCTCATACAATATTTGTCCTTTGGAGATTGCCTTATTTCTCTCAGCATAATGTCCTCCAGTTTAATCCATGTTATGAGATGCTTCACAGAATCATCATTCTTCTTTCTCGTTTCATAGTACTTAGTTGTGTGTATGTACCATAGTTAGTTTATCCATTCATCTGTTGATGGGCATCTAGGTTGTTTCCATCGTTTTGTTATTGTGAACAATGCTGCCATGAACATAGGCATATGTCTATTTTGAGTGGTGACTCTTATTTCGCTAGGATATATTCCTAGGAGTGGGATTGCTGGATCTAATGGTATGTCTATTTCTAGCTTTCTGAAGAAGTGACATATCATTTTCCAAAATGGTTGTATCATTTTGCATTCCCACCATCAGTGCATAAGAGTTCCGATCTTCCCACAGCCCCTCCAACATTTGTTATTTCCAGTGTTTTTGATTCGTGCCGGTAATGACGGTGTGAGATGGTATCTCATTGTGGTTTTAATTTGCATTTCTCTAATGGCTAGTGATCGCGAGCATTTCCTCATGTGTCTGTTGGCCATTTGAATGTCTTCTTTGGTGAAGTGTCTGTACATTTCCTTTGCCCATTTTTTAATAGGATTATTTGTCTTTTTGTTGTAGAGGTGCTGGATTTTCTTGTAGATTACGGAGATTAGACCTTTGTCTGACTTGTACTGTCCAAAAATTTTTCCCAGTCTGTAGGTTCTCTTTTTACTCTTTTGGTGAAGTGTTTTGAAGAGCATAGGTGTTTGATTTTTAGAAGATCCCAGTTATCTAGCTTATCTACTGGGGTTTGTGCATTGATGGTTATGGTCTGTATCCTGTTAATGCCACGTATTAAGGCCTGCAGTGTGGGTCCTATTTTTTTCTTCTATGAACTTTTTGGTTTTAGGCTTTATATTCAGATCTTTGACCCGTTTTGAAGTAGTTTTTGTATACGGTGTGAGGTATGGGTCCTGTTTCATTTTTTGCATATGGATATCCAGTTTTGCCAGCACCATTTGTTAAAAAGACTATATTTTCCCCATTTGATGGACTTTGGGCCCTTGTCAAAGATCAGGTGACCGTAGGTGGATGGATTTACATCTGGGTTCTCAATTCTGTTCCATTGGCTAATATATCTGTTGTTGTACCAGTACCAGGCTGTTTTGACTACTGTAGTTGTATAGTAGGTTCTGAATCAGGTAGTGTGAGTCCTCCAACTTTATTCTTCTTCAGTAGTGCTTTACTTATTCGGGGCTTCTTCCCTTTCCATATAAAGTTAATGATTAGTTTTTCCAACTCTTTGAAGAATGTTTCTGGTATTTGGATCGGGATTGCATTGTATTTGTAATTGCTTTGGGTAGAATTGTCATTTTCACAATGTTGAGTCTACCTATCCATGAGTATGGTATGTTTTTCCATTTATGTAGATCCCTTTGGGTTTCTTGCAGTAGTGTTTTGTAGTTTTCTTTGTATAGGTCTTTTACATCCCTGGTCAGATTTATTCCAAAGTATTTTATCTTTTTAGGGGCTATTATAAATGGTATTGTTTTCCTGATTATGTTTTCATCATTCTTCTTATTGGTGTATAGGAATCCAACTGATTTTTGTATGTTTATCTTGTATTCTGCTACTCTGCTGAATCTTTCTATTAGTTCCAGGAGATTTCTCATGAAGTCTTTAGGGTTTTCTAAGTATAGTATCATACCATCTGCCAACAGGGACAGTTTAACTTCTTCATTACCAATTTGGATGCCCTTTATTTGTTTTTCTTGCCTTATTGCTCTAGCTAGAACTTCCAGCACAATGTTAAATAGGAGTGGTGATAAAGGGCATCCTTGTCTTGTTCCTGTTTCAAGGGGAATGTTTTCAGCTTCTCTCCATTAAGAATGATGTCGGCCTTTGATTTGCATAGATGACCTTTATTATGTTGAGAAATTTCCCTTCTATACCTATTTTATTGAGAGTTTTTATCAGGAATGGGTTTTGGACTTTTTCAGATGCTTCTTCTGCATGAATTGAGATGATCATGTGATTCTTTTCTTTCCTTTTATTTATGTGGTGGATTACGTTGATTGATTTTCTAATGTTAAACCATCCTTGTACACCTGGTATAAATCCTATTTGGTCACGGTGTATTATTTTTTTGATATGATGCTGAGTTCCCTTGGCTGGAATTTTGTTAAGAATTTTTGCATCTATATTCATGAGAGATACTGGTCTGTAATTTTCTTTTTTTGTACGTCTTTGCCTGGTTTTGGTGTCCATGTTATGCTGGTTTCATAGAATGAATTTTGAAATGTTCCTTCCTTTTCTATGCTCTGAAATAGCTTGAGTAGTACTGGTACAAGCTCTTCTGTAAATGTTTTGTAGAATTCTCCAGTGAAGCCATCGGGGGTAAGGCTTTTTTTCTTTGGGAGTTTTTTTTTATTACCTTTTCAATCTCTTCTCTTGTTATGGGTCTGTTAAGATTTCCAACATCACTTTGTTGTAGTTTGGGTAGGTATTGTGCTTCTAGAAATTTATCCATATCTTTTAAATTTTCAAATTTGTTGGAGTACCATTTTTCATAATATTCTGTTATAAACTTTTTTATTTCAGTTGGGTCTGCTGTAATGTTCCCCATTTAGTTTCTATTTGGGTTATCTGCATACTCTCCTGTTTTTCTTTTGTCATTCTGGCCAGTGGTTTGTTGATTTGGTTGATTCTTTCAAAGAACCAACTGTTGGTTTTGTTGATTCTTTCTATTGTTTTTCTGTTCTCTATTTCATTTATTTCTGCTCTGATCTTTACTATTTCCTTTCTTCCAGTGGCTGTGGGCTTTTTTTTTTTTTTGCTGTTCTCTTTCTATTTTTTTGAGTTCTGTAGTTATGTTTTGATTTTATCTCTTTCTTCTTTTTTGATGTGTGCATCTATTGCTACAAATTGTCCTCTGAAGACTGCCTTTGCTGTTTCCCAAAGGTTTTGGTATGATGTGTTTTCATTCTCATTTGATTCTAGGAATTTTTTGATTCCATCTCTGATTTCTTCTATTACCCACTGATGTGTAATCAGGGTATTTTTCACTTTCCATGTAACTGATTTTTTTCCTTGCTCTTTCTGTTGTTAATTTCTACCTTGAGGGCATTGTGGTCAGAGAAGATACTTCGAATTATCTCTGCGTTTTGGATCTTGTTGAGGATTGCTCTGTGGCCTAAGATGTGGTCTATTCTGGAGAATGTTCCATGTGCATTGGAAAAGAATGTGTACTTTGCACCAGTTGGATGGAGTGTTCTATATATAACTATGAGGTCATGCTGGCTGATTGTGCACTTTAGCTCTTCTGCATCTTTGCTGAGTTTCTTCCTAATTGTTCTGTCGTTTACTGAGAGTGGGGTGTTGAAGTCTCCTACTATTATTGTGGAACTGTCAGTTTCTCTTTTCAATGTTGTTAGAGTTTGTTTTATGTATTTTGGAGCCCTTTCCTTGGGTGCATAGATGTTTATTATGGTTATCTCTTCATGATGGATAGTCCCCTTAGTCATTATATAGTGTCCTTCTTTATCTTTTACGGTGGATTTTGATTTAAATTCTATTTTATCTGAAATTAGTTTTGCCACCCCTTCTCTTTTTTGGTAGTTGTTAGCTTGATATATTTTTTTCCAACCTTTTAATTTTAATAAATTCACATCTTTGTTTCTAAGGTGTGCCTCTCGAAGACAGCATATTGATGGATACTGTTTTCTTATCCATTCTGTCACTCTCTGTCTCTTTATGGGTGCATTGAGTCAGTTTACATTCAGTGTAATTATTGATATATGTGAATTTGTTGCTGTCATTTTGTAGTGCTTTTTTTTTTTTTGATGTTGAAGTTTGCTTTGTTCTTCTTACTCTCCTGTGCTGAGTTACTTTTGTTTGTGGATTTTTTTTTTTTTTTTCATTTCTTTTGTTTTTGTAGGTTTGGTTTTTGCTGAGACTATGTTTTTCCTCTTTATTTTTATGAGTATGTTTGTTAACTTTCTTTGTGGCTACCATGAATTTTACCCTTATCTTTCTACGTTTAAAGCAGTCTACCATTACGTGGCACTGCCTTGCCTTCCTCTCCATTAGAAGGTTCTATGCCTATGCCGTTTATTCCCTCTTTTATTGTTTTGATGTTGTTGTCATTTACTGATTAACTGCTCTGATTCCCTGTTGTATTTCTTTTGGTTTTGGATAGTCCTTGAGAGTTCATTTCCTAGATTGGTATCTGGCTGGTACGATCCTGCGTCTTAGATTCTGCCTGTGAACTAAAGTTGGTTGTTCTCAGATCGAAGAACTCCCTTTTATTCCTGTAAGTTTGTTTTTGTTTTTACATATTCCCTTCATTTCTGTTTATCTGGAAATGACCTAATTTCACCATCATATTTAAACGAGAGTTTTGTAGGATATATATTATTCTTTGCTGGCAATTTTTTTTTCTTTCTAGATTCTATATATGTCATCCTATTGCTTTGTTGCCTGCATGGTTTCTGCCAAATAATCTGAGCTTAGTCTTATTGTTTCTCCTCTGTATGTGACTTCTTGTTTTTCACGAGCTGCTCTCGGGATTCTTTGTTTGTTTTTGGTTTTGTTGAGTGTGATTATGATATGCCTTGGTGATTTTCTTTTGGGGACTATCTTATATGGGGTTCCTTGAGCTTCTTGGATGGCCAGCTTTTCATCTTTCATGATATTGTGGAAGTTTTCTGTCAGTGGTTTTCCAATGATTCTCTCTGTGTTTTCTGTTTTCACCCCCTGTTCTGGAACTCCAATTACTCACAAATTTTTGCTTTTGATTGTATCCCATGTAACTCTCAGGGCCTCTTCATTTTTCTTTGTTCTTTTTTCTGAGTTTTCCTCAGACAGAGTTGTATCTATGTTTTTGTCTTCAATTCCACTGATCCTGTCTTCCACCATTTCAACTCTGCTTCTCAGCTCTTCTGTGACACTGTCCATTTCTAAAATATTGTTGCTTATCTTTTGGATTTCTAATTGTTGTTTGTGTATAATTTCTAGTTGTGAATTTATTTTGGCATTTTGTTCCTGCATTATTTTCCTGAATTCTTCCAATTTTTTGTGTGTATTTTCCATGAATTTGTCTATTTTTTCCTGATTTTTGTCTGCTTTTTGCTGCAGCTCTTGGAGAATTCTGAGTATTAGATATTTGAATTCCCTATCAGGTAGTTCTACTGCATTTTATTCCACTGGAAAGTCATCTGGTGTTTTATTTTGGACTCCTACCAGAACCATCCTGTCCTGTTTTTGTAAGTGTTTTGTTATTGTCTATTGTCTTCGGGGCATTCAGTAGTTATTTTTCTCATTTATTGATGGTAGATTTTTTTGTTTCATCCCCCTTTTTTTTAATTTGGCTATGTCTGAGCTGACGGGCTGTGTGTTTTTTGTTGTTTGCTCATCTGTGGGCACAATACTTTTCTCCTTCTCTGATTGGCAGGGTCTTTCACTCAGATATGGTACAACAGCTCATGTTTAGCTGAAGAGGAGTTACTGGGACAGGTTGTTTGTGGCACTTACTACAGCCACCAAGGCATATCGGTAATCAGTGCAGTGCAGGTTCCAGTAGGCCATGCCTGTGCTGCTTGGAGGTGTGATGTTAAATGCATGGTGCAGGTAGGCAGGATGTAGCAGTGATATTGTTATGTGTGGAGCTAAGATGGATATGGGAGAGAGGAGAGAGGAACAGATGCCAAAAACTTGCAAACAAACAAAAAAGAATGCTGGGGAGCTTGCCCTTGGAGTGGAGAGATGAGAGACTATGAAATGGAGAAAAACACAAAGGGGAAGAGGAAGAAAAGAAAAGAAAAAAATGAATAAATAAAAATCAGAAAGGGAAAAAACAGCAAAGTTCCCATGGGTCCCCCCAGTATGGCTGTGAGGTCTGGGGAAGTTGTTCTCAGGTGTTGCAGTACAGCCTGGCTAGAAGGCGTAGAGGTATACAATGCCAGGTATGCAGGGAACAGAAAGAGAAGGAAGATATAGAGAGATGAGAAACTGAGTAATGAAGAAAGACAAAAAGGGAAAAAGAAAACAAAAAAAAATTAAAAAGAAAAAAAGAACAAGAAAAGCCCCCAAAAAACAGAAAGGAAAAGAAAAAAAAAAAATGACCAAAAACAGTAATGCCCTCAGGGATCCCTCTGCACGACTGTGCAAGCCGAGGGTGCAAGTTCCAAGCCATGCAGCACCACCTGGCAAGAACAGGCTCCCAACTCAAGAAAATGAAAAGAAAACAAACAAACAATTCAAAACAAACAAAGAAAAGCCCCAGGATCCCACCAGTGCAGCAGCCCAGACCTGGAAGCAGTGCCACACTCGAACAGAGCTCCGCAGCCCCTCAGGACGAAGCAAAGATGGTGCACAGAGCCTGGTATTTAAGTGAAAGGAGGGGGAGGTGGTAAGATGTAAGGAAGAAATCAAAAGAAGTGGAAAAAAAGCAACACCAGCAGCCAACAAATGGCAGTCAGAGAGCCAGTAGTGCAGGATGGTAGAATCTTAGCAACTGGTGCTTCCTGGACAAGAGATTGTGTCAGTGGGAAGCAGATAGTGGATCCGTGCTGCTTTAGCTGATAGGGGACCTCTGCATGAATCTCTCCTCAGTATCCATTTTCTGTCAGTTTTCTCACTCCGTCTGGTGCTTGGCTGAGTTCTTTATCTCTTCATTTGATGTTTTAGGGTTTCAGGATTGTTGTTTTCTCTGTTCGGCTTAGTTTTTCTCATCTTTGCTGTGGAGGGATGGCATAGTGCTTCTGCCTAGGGTGCATTTTGCCAGAAGTCTCATTCTTCTTTTTTAATAATATAAAGTACATATTGACAAATACACTTGTGCATATTTGGCTCATTTTATCCAGTTTACTGATGAATGAAATGTGTTATTGAATGGAGTAAAATCTAATGCAGAATTGTGGAATTTGAAATGTAGACATATTCTTAATAATAACATATTTTACTTTATAAGTGGGGAAACCAAGGCAAGAATATAACTTACCAAAGACACAATAAAAGTAAAAATAAATTGTGAAAGCTAACAATAAAAATAAATAATCAAATCTGACACTTTAACTGTATGTACTCTCTGTCAAGTACTCTCTAAGTGCTTACAAGTATTTTAAGTATATTAATTCAATGAACCATCACAATAATCTTATAAGTGTACTATTATTATTACTCACAACTATAGAGCATAAAACTGAAGCATAGACAGAAACAGAATCTAACAGTGGTGGTGGTAACATTAGTAATATTCATAACTATTGCAGCAATTAAATATTATTGAGTACATATTGTGTGCCAGGAATTATATTAATATTTACTCAGTTTATCCAAATACGATATAAGGTAAAAATGATTATAATGTTTATTTGACAGAGATAAAACTGAGGTCTCATTCCAGAAGTGTTTTTGGATGACGTTTATGAAGATAGGAACCAATTAGCATACATTACATCATCAAAATTACCACCCAGAGAAGACATATTTATTCATTAGTTTAATAAATATTTGCTAAAAAATTATTGCATATGTAAGAATTTTTGCTTAGGGCTTTTAAATTCTTTGTCTTCATTCTATAAATAAACTTCGATAATAAGGTATTTTAATAACAGTCTATATGAGTTTAATTACTTCCATTAATAGAATTGTTGTAGAATCTATTCAATGGCAACTAACAACAGCAATAGATTATATACAAGTTTACATGTCTCTACTTTTTATTTAAATTTCCTATTTGATTTATAAATATTTCTATTAATTCAGCATAGTATTATGTACATGCATATGCAGTTTATTATGTAATATAAAAAATCACAACTCTTCATGAACATCAGTGCTTTGGAATCATTCTCTCTTTGAAACATATGAAGTTATGAGAAACAAAATAATTTATTCTATAAAGTTTAATTTTTTTAAAAATCCATCTTGAAAGTAACCACTTATGAAGATATAAGCTATATTCTTTAATTAGATTCCACTACATTAACATCTTCCCTCCTAGAAAAGAGGACAAATTTGTTTGACTGTTTCTCTATTCTATCGCTACAGTAGAATAGTTTATTACTAAGTAAAACAAGACTAAGTATTCTTGTAGGCAAAGTAAGTAAGCACTTGGCTGCTAACTGAAAGCGTGGATGTTCAAACTCACCCAACAGCTCTGCAGCAGAAAGACCTGGCAATCTGCTTCTGTAAATACTACACCTAGAAAATCCTATGGGACAGTTCTACTCTGTCACATGGGGTCTCTATGAGTCCAAATCAACTCAAGGGCAGCTAACAACAACAAAACAAGACTAAGGGAACTGAACAATAACAAGAATTTTGTTGACGTTGAATAAAAGTTTCTCAAATAAGTTTAGAGTTTCTCAAAGCAAATAGTATGTGTCCAAGAAGTAAAATTTTTTAGGAGACAAAGTCAATGAACAAAAAGTATTTGTGATCTGTAGATGTGATACAATAATGACAGACTGATGTGAAAAAGAGGATTTAGACATACACAATAATTACCCTCAATTCTAATATTGTAAAATGAAGCTAGAGAACCATTCAAAGTGCTTTATCTATAAGGGAGATACAGTGTTTAAAATAAATATTCCTTATTTCAGTTTAATTCTATAAAATAGTCTTAGATCTTTTTATTTACCAAATACTGTGGTAATTACTGGGAGTGTAAAAATAAATTATATATACTTGTGATGTTTAAATATGGAGAAAAGTATTATTACATGAGAAAATTATGAGATAATTTTGATGCATTGGTGTAAGTGTTAAGAAGGTTATGGGAATAAAGTAGCAAAAGGAGAGGTAGTTTTTCCAACTTGTTTTATCATTTTTAATAACTAACTTAGATAAATATTTGTCATATGTCAAGCTTTTAGATTAACTACTTGTATTCATTTTGTCACTTAGGATTCAGTGTGAATGATCTAGTACTGTTGTTGATGTTGTTATCATTATTATCTCTTATTTTATAATAAGGAATATAAATATTAGAAAAGTTTGGTGTCTACTCCATAGTTCCACAGTTTGTTAATTGGTGTAACAGAGATTATAAACCGTGACCATCTAACCATACAGCCTATACAGAGATGACATCTAGTCCAAATATGAACTACTAATTACAATTATTTAGCTGTGGAGAATAATGGAATCATCCGTTGTGTTGGTTTTGGTGATTGTTATAGTGATAGTGATGATGTGTGTATATGTGTATGGGTGTGTGTTGGAGTGGTAAAATATCACAGAATAGAATGACATGTCATCTCTCTATAGGCTGTACAGTTAGATGGTCATGGTTTATAATCCCTGCTACACCAATTAACAAACTGTAGGACTGTGAATTTCAGGAAACACCTAAAAACAAAAAAAAAGTATAGGGCCATTTTGCTGAAGACCATTCAAAAGTGACTGCAGCAGTACATCAACAGGAAACTGCCAGAAATTCAAGCTGGATTCAGAAGAGGACATGGAACCAGGGATATGATTGCGATGTTGGATGGTTTCTGACTGAAAGCAGAGAATACCAAAAATAGGTTAACCTGTGTTTTATTGACTATGCAAAGGCATTTGACTGTGTGGATCATAATATATTATGGATAACATTGCAAAGAATAGGAATTCCAGTACACTTAATTGTGCTTATGAAGAATCTGTACATGGATCAAGAGGCAGTCATTTGAATAGAACAAGGGAATATTGAGTGATTTAAAGTCAGGAAAAGTGTGCATCAGGGTTGTATCATTTCACCATACTTATTCAGTCTGTTTGTGTAGCAAATAATCCAAGAAGTTGGACTTTGTGAAGAAGAACGGAGCATCAGGGTTGGAGGAAGACTCATTAACAACTTGCGTTACTCAGATGACAGAACTTTGCTTGCTGAATGTGAAGAGGACTTGAAGCATTTACTGATGAAGATCAAAGAATACAGCCTTCAGTATGGATTACACCTCAACATAAAGAAAACAAAAATCCTCACAGCTGAACCAATAAGCAACCTCATGATAAATGGAGAAAAGATTGAAGTTGTCAAGCATTTCATTTTACTTTGGATCTACAATCAACACTCATGGAAGCAGCAGTCAAGAAATCAAAAGAAGAATGAAGAATTGCATTGGGCAAACCTGCTCCAAAATGCTTCTTTAAAGTATTAGCAAGCAAAGATGTCACCCTGAAGACTAAGTGTGCCTGACTCAAGCCATGGTGTTTTCAATCACCTCATATACCTGTGAAAGCTGGAAGAAAAATAAGGAAGACCAAAGAAGAACTGATGCCTTTGAATTTTGTGGTGTTGGTAACGAATACTGAATATACCATGGGCTTCCAAAAGAAATAACAAATCTGTCTTAGAGGTTGTACACCAGAATGCTCCTTGGAAGCAAGCATGGCAAGACTGTGTCTCAAATACTTTGGACATGTAATCAGGAAGGATCAGTCCCTGGAGAAGGACATCATGCTAGGTAAAGTAGAGGGTCAGCAAAAAAGAGAAAGACTCTCAGCAAGTTGGATTGACACTTGCTGCAAAGATGGGCTCCATCATAGCAATGATGATGGTGTTGGACTGGGCAGAGTTTTTTTCTGTTGTACATAGGGTAACTATGAGTCAGAGTCGACTCAATGGCACCTAACGACAACAACAACTTGAGCACTATCAGTTCATCTTGCTGAGCTGAAGTGACTTCAAGAAGGGTGCCACTTTTGAGGACCTTGGTGGATGTGGTCACAGCATATCCTCCCTGTTAATGAGAGATAGTAGGGTCAGGTTTTAAGTAGGATCCATCAACAAATAAGATCAAATCAGTATTTGCAAATGGTGTTTCTTGTAAGTCTTTTCTGGGAAACAAGAGTTGCTCCATAAGATTTAAACAATCATAAGATGATCATCATCATTAGGTAGGGGTAGTGGTATGGCTGTGTTTAAAGAGGTTACTAGAAGTAACCAAATATTAGAAGCAGCTAAAAAGAGAGCTTCATAAGAAATCAGTCTGCTGGCTGAAAGATGTTGAGTCAAGATTCAGTTCAAAATGTCTGACACTGCATCAGAAACATAAACATCAAGAAAATTCCCTAAAGCTATACCTGTTGTGGTCTCAACAAGCCTAGCAGTTGCAGGGACTGCTCTAAGGCAAGTGGGGTAGCCTCAAGCAACTGGGATCCAATTGGAAATTATAATAGCCAATGGGCCTTTTTTGTCATCTGTGTTTTTGAGTGAGGCCTCCTAAAGTGTTTCCAGAAGTGTTGTGTACACAAAGGAAAAAATCTAAACTATAACTGGGAAATCCTAAGGCAGAAGTATTAACTAATGCTTCTTTTAACTCAGTGATGGCTATTTGGCCATTTTCAGAAAGTTGAAAGGGATTAGGTTCTGAAGTTTTTAAATATTGATAAAGAGATTGGACTAACAAGGAAAAATTTGTTGTCAAGACTCTGTAGCAGCCACAGAGTCCTAAAACTCCTCTCAGTTGTGTTGTTTTCTTTTTCTTTCTTTTTTTTTTTTTTTGTGGTGTAGACAGGATAAGTTAGGATAGTTTTTTTTTATTTTGGGGTCTATAGTGACTCCTTTTGCTGAGATTATGTGTCGTAAGTATTTAACAGATGGTTTGGATAATTGTAGTTTTTCTTTGGAGGCTTTATGCCCACATGTGGCCAAATGTTAAACTACAAAATCCTATGTAAGACATGCTTGTTGGGAACTTGAAAAACTAGTAAATTGTCTACATATTGAAATAATGTAGACCCTTAAGTAAATTTCAAAGGTTGAAAATCATGTAATAGTTTACAAAAATAGGTAGAAGATTCAGTGAACCATTTAGATGTTACAGATCAGGTATATTTTTGATCTCCCCAGTTGAAAACAAAAAGATATTGACTATCTTTGTGTACTGGTATGCTGAAAAAGGCACTGCATAGATCATTAACGGTGAAATGGATAGCCTCAGGAGGTACATTATAAATGAGTAAATGGGGAATGGGAACTATAGGAAACTTGGGGATTATTGTACAGTTGATATCATGTAAGTCCTGTACAGATCTCCAGCCTCAGTTGTTGAGTTTCTTAACAGAGAAAACTGCAGTATTGCAGGGACTAATGCAAGGAATAATCAGATCTTTAGTTTTAAAATCTTGAATTATGGGGGCAAATCTTTTCTTCATTTTCCATTTTAATGGGTATTGTGAAATTTTAAGTAGGGGTTTACAGGTATCTATTTGAATTTTAATAGGTTCTGCTGATAATACATGGCCAAGATCTGTAGAAGTAGTGGCCCGTAGGGTTTCTGGAACAGAAGAAAGGCAATCTATAGGAGTGGGAGAAGTAGAAAAACTGCATTCTTGCAGGGATATGTTGAATGCCTTCAGATAGCATAAAGCTTCTTTTGAATCTTCCTAAATTTCTTGGTAACTGTCAGGGAGTTCTAATAGCATTTTTCCTTGTTCATTAAATTGTATGTGACAATTCCATTTAGGTAGTAAATCTCTTCCTATTAAATTAACTGGAGTATCCTTGCTAAGTAAAAAGGGATGTAAGTATCTTATAGGACCAAAGTATATTGGAACGGGTTTAGAGTAGGTTAAAATTTGTTCTTGATTGGCAACCACCCCAACTTTAGAGGTTTTAGTACTCTGGGTCAGGGGTTTCTGTAAACATATGCAGTTAATGGCTAAAAGGATCGCCCCTGTATTAATTAAAAATTTGCAAGATTCTCCATTAACTTGAATTATAGTTTCCCCTTGAAAATTTAAGGCCACCATTGAAAAAGCCTCTATTTTATCCCTGGAGTCCTGTCATTCAGTTTTTATCTGGGAAGTATCTGAGGACAAAGTGTCCAATTTGTTCTTTAGTTTTATACTGTCTCTTTCTTAAAATGCCGAGGTTCTTTGCAGTAATGACAAATTTCAGGTTTAGTGTCCCCTTGCTTAGAGCCTATATAAGCTTTAAATTTATTATAATTAGGGGACTGCAGTTGTTGCAGCTGTAGAGCCATCAACTTATTTATTTAAGTAGTTTGTTTAGTTTCCATAGTTTCAACTAGTTTGTGGGCTAAACCAGTTAGTTTGGTGGTAGGAGCTGCCTTCCAGTCTAGCCTATATCTTTTAACTAAAGCTGAAAGGTCAGAATTAAGTCTGGATACAAAGTCTGCATTAAAGGCTCCTGTAGCCCCCAGAGTGTTCTGGTCTAAACCCAAATATTCAGTAAAATTATGATAAAGTCAAGCTTGGTAGTCATAAACATTTTCATCCTGTTTTGAGTGCATGAATGAATTTTCATCTACCCTACTACATGGGGAAAGGTCATTTCAAGGGCTTTAAGTAAGTAATTTTCCCTCTTTCCATCCTCCTGGAGAAAGTCTTCAACAGTTTTATTGGTGTCTAAAGCAAGACTAGCTTCTGTATCATTCCAATCAGCATGTTGTAACCACAATTGAGTGTCCCCAGAACTTGCTAACTTGTGGATTAACTGGTATGAGTCCAGCAACCTAGGCTGTTAAGCCTCAATAAGGAATTTTAAATTACTTAGAAAATTTATAAGGGTCCTTTCATAAATCCTGAACAATGCTATGTAATTCAGTACAGGTCCAAGCAACAAAGGACACAGTAGGTTCTCTAGGAGGATATCTGCAGCCTCCTCCTGGGGGAGGCGCAGGACAAAGTTTAAAGGGCATCTCAGAGATAAGTTTTATCTTTGGTTTAGCATTTTCTAAATTTTCTTCAGGATAATATGGAGTTTAAAGAGAGTGTTTTAGGAGGAGTAAAATGGTAAGGTTGGATAAAGGGAAGTTATTGCCAGAGAGGCAGAAGAAAGTGAAAGGACTGTCATCGGAAAGGTATCCAGCGAGGTTGTAGAACTCTGACATTGTAGTTAGTTATTTTGTTTACTCTGTTTAGAAATAGAGTCCTGTAGGGTTACAAATTTGAAATTTTGATGTCTTTTGGAAGTTTCTAGGTACCAATTAAAAAAGGTGTCCCATTGCATTTGTTTTATTTGGGAGCCCTTAACTTCTGATTTACTGTGCAGAAAGATTAGCTTATTTAAATGAAATGAGCCCCACAACGGCCATTGGTCTTCTAAATTTCCCTCAGTAAGTGTATGGTGGTGGTTGATGTGCAAAATTAAACCAAGGCCATAATGTTTAACCATACAAGCTGCAGGAGTCCCCAAGGGGGATCTTGAGTGAGCTTTTGATGTGGCATTCCCCATCTTACTGAGAAACTTGGTATTTAAAACTTTAAGTACATACATAAACCTCAAGGTGTACCAAGAAAAAGGGACTGGCCACTAGGTGTCAGCCTCACCAAACTTAATTTGCTAATGAACTCAGCAAGATATGCAAGAGACAAGCAGAAAATAAAAGTAAGAAAAAGAGACTGACACTATATCTCTCAAAGAGCTGTCTTTGCAGTATAGTGGAGGCTCGATTTGAGACACTTTACCTTTGTGAATCTTGAGAGTTTGAGGATACAACTGAGCTGAAAGGGTCTGTGCTGGTACCAGAGCACTGTGTCCATGACTTCTCAAGAACACAGAAGATAATTCACCTTCAAATTCTGCCGACTATACCAAGAAGTGTCATAGAGTAATGACATATACTCTAGATAAAATGAAAGTAAGATATTTATCGAGTACAAGGAACAGTTCCAGCCAAGGACACACTACATCTCACTAAATGAAAGCCAGAGCTCCAGAGACAAGGAGTTACAAAGGCATAGTTATAGGGATAAATCAGGAACTTAGATTATAATATTCTGATTGGCAGGCAAATGATTAGGGAAGTTGGAGGCAGGATATCTTGAAGTGGAGGCCTTAACATGATTGGTCTAAGGGTCATAAGTGGATACACTGGGTTGGATACAATACATAATTGCAGAAATATGTGACTATAGTTGGAATTGTGGTGGTGGTCATAGGATGATTACAAGGCTTTCTTTTTTGAGAACACCCTGATAACAATAGGTCACTAGGTGAGCATTTTTATTATAATTGCTGTTGGTGGAAATTTTAGATAAGATTCTGGCATCAGGATCATTCTTTCTACCTCCTCAGCCAGACCACAGAGAAACATTTTCTTAGTTGCATGATTAAGTCTGTACAAAGGTTAACTGCTGCTAGGGTAAAACCAGAACTGACAAAATGAAGTCAAGCATAGATATCAAAATGGAGTTGGGCCTATCCCTAAGCCAGCTAATCCAGACTACCAGGCACCTTGATTTTGTGGCCTTTTAACAGCAGGTTGCCATTTAGATAACTAGTATCATTGTCTTGTAACTAAAAAAGAAAATACTTAACTGTGGAAGTGATAGTAATTTTAGATTAATTAGAAAAATATTTGGGATATTTGATTTCCTGAACTTCAGCATTAAAAGTGCAACTAAAATCTATTGTCTTGGAATCAAGAGATATGAGACTTGGATCTGAATTCTGATTCTACCACCTATTAGCAGTCTACCCTTTAGAAATTTATTGTATTGTACTTAGATTCAGAATCTTGTAACAAAAGTAACAAAACTTTTCTCATTGAAATTTTTTGTCATTAGATGTCATCAAGTTGGTCCCAACTCATATAGCAAACCTGTGTACAATAGACTGAAACACAGTCTGGTCCTGTGCCATCCTCACAATAGTTACTATGCTTGAGCCCATGGTTGCAGCCACTGTGTCAGTTCATCTCATTGAGGGTCCTCCTCTTTTTTGCTGACCTTTTACTTTGTCAAGCATTATGTCCTTCTCCAGACTAGTCCTTTCTGAAAACATGCCCAAAGTATATGTGAGATAAAGTCTTGTCATCTTTCCTTCTAAGGAGCATTCTGGCTGTACTTCTTCCAAGACAGATTTGGAACATTGGGCTTTAGTGATGATTTAAATGCCTAATAGAGTATATAGCTCATAGTAGGCAAGTTTGAACTAACTTAGAATGCAGAGTAGGTAAGTATTATTTCAATATTCCTGTCTTATGAAAATATGGAAACAATTTGCAGGGTTTGGAAAGTTTTTGATAGAGTCTTTAAAGTTTTCCCTTAAAAGAACACGATTGATGCATATGATGATCTTGGAACAGCTAGTGTTTTGGTAAACAGAATATGATTCCAGGAGGAGGTACCTTACTTTAACCAATTTACAGAGATAGTAGGAGTGAAGAATTTCCATTGGGAAAAAAAGTAAATTAAAAAATAAATAAATGAAAAAGCAGCAGTTAATTTAAAATTCTAGAGTTATTAAAGACCAAGAAAACTTTTGGCTTTAAATCTTGGGAACTCAGGTTGTGGACATGTGTTTCAAATTATAATTATACTGTAGAACCACTTAGGTACCAGGGCTTTGAAATGGTTCATTCCGGTTCATCCCCCTGCAGATAATTTTCATTTGCACCTCAGATATACTGAATCATAATCTACATTTTAACAAGGTCCCTAGGTGATTCTTACAGATCCCCTGGGGGTTAAAGCTGGTTTGAAGCTGTGTTAGGAATTAGATGAAAACACATGTCTATATAGGAGATAAACGGAAGAAAGATGTGACGTCTGCTCCCATAAAGATTACAATCTTGGGAACGCTATAGGGCAGTCTACTCTGTCTTGTAGGGTGGCTATGAGTCAGAATCGACTGGATCCCAATGGGTATATAGGAGATAATTTATATTTTATTGTTGTTTTTTTCTTACTTTATCATATTTAACCAACTGATGTTTAACAGAAAAGCTTTGGTCATTTACTATTTCAAAGTATTTCTTTTAAAAAAGTACTCACTGTTTTGGTAAAGTCCTCTGATGAACAAATGTTTTTAATTTTTGAAGTCTCATTTATTTTCTCTTCTGCTGTTCATGCTTTTGATATTATACTAAGTAATTCATTGTTAAAGCTAGGCCTGACCAGATTGCCCTTGCATTTTATTCTATAAAAATTTATGGGTTTGACTTTCAAATTTAGGTACTTAATTCATTTTAAGTTTGTTTTTGTGTATGGTGAGAGGCACGGATCCTGTTTCATTTTTCCGTGTGTGGAAATCAAATTTTCCAGACTTCCTTTATTGGAGACTCTTCCTTCTCCATTGAAAGGACTTGGTACCCTTGTCAAAAATTAGTTGACCATAGGATGCTTATGTACAACCAAACAGCTCATGGGATTTGGTTTCTTGGTTTGGAGGTTTAGGGTCATGCTTTTATGTGCTATTCCAGTTAATTGGCCTAATACCATGTTTATTGCTTATGTTCTACCTTCTAGTTCATTGTGTAGTGCCCGGAATCTTAAAAGCTTACAAGTGGCCATCCAAGGTATAACAATCGATCTCTATTCACCTATAGCAACAGAAGAAGAAGGAGTGTCAGGAATAGGAGGAGGAAATGAAATGTGGCTAATTGCTTCCTTAAATAACTGCCTCCTTTGCCATGAGAACAGAAAAAACTGGGTAATAGCCAGTGAAAAAATAGTAAAAGATTCTATAAAAGAATCTTTGACCAAAAGAGAAAACGTTCAGAACAAAATTGCAAATTCTCATGGAATCCAGTCTTTCTGGAGTCAGGGAAGATACATGAATTCCCTTAACTATTGACCTGAGATAATCTTTAAACCTTAAATCAAAAATTTTTCCTGAAATCTTAAAACCAAACAATAGTTTAGCTTAACTAGTAAATAATGTCTGTCTTGAGCATCATGCTCTTTTAAGAACTATCTATGTGGGATCAAGTTGACAAAAGCAACTCAAAAGTTTAGATAGGAAAATTAGGGTCAGTGAATTTATGTTACTGGGGGAGGAACAATTTGGAAAAGGAGGGTGAGAATGGTGGTATAACTTAAAGGTTGTAGTCAGTGTCACTGAATTGTAATACAGAAATTGTTTAATTGGTGTATGTTCCTGCTGTGTATATTCTCAACAACAAAAAATAAAACAAATTTTTAAAAAAGTACTCGTATTACTGTACTGGCCTAGACTTAAATGAAAATGTACTTTTACTGTTACTCCTATCTCTGCGGGGATACACATTTCATGGGGATTGCTAAATGCTCAAGTTTAGTTAAATATCATCAAAGGGATATTTTCATATCAAAGGATCAGTTTGATTGTTTCCTCATAGTTCCAACAATTTAGTTGTGTTGTAAAAGAAATTTATCAAGTAGAAACGTGTACTTGTAAATTTTTCTGTAGTTTAAATTTATTTTGTTTCTCTACCTTAAAACATAATAAAGTTCTGAAATAATAGATGTTTGATTTTAATACTTATTAAAGTTTTATAACACATGATGAGATTGTTCTCATGTATGGTTATATTTCCCAGAAATAGCTCAGTCATTTTTTTTAGTGTTCCCACAAATATCTAAAGTGTTTATTTCACATCGCTCTTAATAGCTTTTTATCAAAAAACTCATGAAATGTAAAATTGGCAGGCCAAGGGAACTTGATTTAAAAATAGAATGTGCAAAACATTGTCAGTCCATACGGAAGAAATAATAATTAATGTGAAATGCCACTACATGGAAATTTAATTGCATTGATCCTACTCATAAATAAGAATTTGTTCTAAAAGCCCAGAAATTTCATTTACTTTGTAAAAAGTGAACATATTGTAAACCAACTCTCAGAACAAGGAGGATTATCTTAAATCAATGCTGCTCCATAGAACTTTCTTTGATAGTAGAAATGTTTTATAATTCTGATAGTCTAACATGATAGCCACTAGCTACATGAAATGTAATGTAGCACTTGAAATGTGATTAGCATAATTCAGGAAATGACTTTTTAACCTTATTTAATTAAATTTAAATAGCCATATCTGGCTAGTGGTTTCTGTGTTGGACAGAAGAGTCTTGAATTGATAATGAAAGTTTTTTTTTTTTTTTTCATGTAGGAGAATTATGCACAGCAGGGGTTATTAACTATGATGAAGTCCAATCAACAGACGATTTTTCATCTGAGAAAAGATCAATGGTCAGTTCCCTGTCTGAACTTTAGAAGAAGCACTGAGAAGCGAGCTGGAAAATGTTTTAACAAAAATTTCTCACAAGTCTTTATAAGAATAGCGTGTGTATAGGTTATAACGCGAAATTTTCCTATCCGATAGAATTATTGAAACCACTTGATTTAACATTTCTATTATCTGGAATAAGAACAGAACCCTTTCCCCCGTACCATTTCAACTTGACTTAACTGTCTGTCCCTGGATAGTCTTGTGCAAAAATTTAAGGATGGAAACAAATACGTATATTTACTTTTTGATTCAGGGAATTCTTGTAAGCCAATATCTGATGAAATAACTTGCTCATTTAGATAAACAGCTCTCCTACCAGGAAAAAAAAAATTTTTTTTCAAGTTGACAAGCATTTTGGTTAACAAACAACAGTTTACTTATCAAGATCATTGCCTGGCTGTGTCTTCTACAATCCTAAATTTTTATGTCAAAAAATTTCCACTCCCTGTTAGTTTCTCACATTGAAAGACTTTAAAACACTTTGACCCAGAATTTAAATAAGCCTATGAATATCTTCTTCTGACTCCTTTCCTTCTGAGATATTACTAAGCTTCCATCAAGGTGATGGTCTCCATACTTCCATTGGTCTCCATATTTTGATACTTCTAAAAATTTAGTTTGTTTCATCAACAGATTTTCTGGTGATCTTTTTGGTAAATAAACAGTGCACGTGGATCTTGATAGGAATTACTAGTTAATGATATTAAAAATTCATTCTTTGTTTTTTTCTGGAAAGGAATGGAAAGAAGTTACTAAAGTCACAACCATAATATTGAAATGAACTGTGTGGCCTTAGGAAAGATTAACATCCATTTATTTCACTTTCCTTTTTTATGAAATAGGAATGTTAATAGTGCCAACCTCAAAAAGTTGTTATAAGGATCAAATGAACGAATTCATAAGCTATACTTAGTTCCTGCCCATAAAAACCCTCAAGAGACATTGATCATTTTAATAATTACTCCAAGAAAAAAATCATTAAATTTTAATATTTTCCAAAGGGAGTGGAAATTACCATTAAATGTTCAGATGAAGGAGGATTTGACTGTATACTAGAATAGTGTTGATGAACTTTTTGTTTAAGTTCCATGTTATTCTCTTTGGCCTAAGTATTCATGTTCCTGATTACAGTACTTTTTGTTTTTGTTTGTTTACTTTCCTCTGAGATATAGTAACCAAACTATACAAAATGAATATAGTAAAAGAGATTCTAGTAGATATGTCATTTAGCCCTCACACATCTATCAGTTTGTTATACTGTGGGGGCTTTCATGTTGCTGTGATGCTGGGAGCTATGCCACCAGTATTCAAATACCAGCAGGGTCACGCACAGTGGTCAGGTTTACTGGTGGTTGGAATTCAAAAGTTGGAAACAAAGAAGAAGGATTGGTAGTTGAAAAATATTGCCTTGGTAATAGAAACTATGCCAGAGATCCCATGATAGAATTTTGCAAGACCAACGATTTCTTCATTTCAAATACCTTTTTCCACCAACATAAATGGCTACTAAAGACATGGATCCCACCAGATGGAATACACAGGAATCACATCGACTACTTCTGTGGAAAGAGACAATGGAAAAGCTCAATAACACCAGTCAGAACAAGGCCAGGGGCTGACTGCGGAACAGATCATCAATTGCTCATATGCAAGTCCAAGTTGAAATTGAAACAAATTAGAACAAGTCCACAAGAGCCAAAGTACCACCTTGAGCATATCCCACCTAAATTTAGAGAACATCTCAAGAATAGATTTGACGAATTGAACACTAATGACAGAAGACAAGATGAGTTGTGGAATGACATAAAGAACATCATATATGAAGAAAGCAAGAGGACATTAAAAAGATAAGGTAGAAAGAAAAGACCAAAATAGATGTCAGAAGAGACTCTGAAACTTGCTCTTGAACATTGCATAGCTAAAGCAAAAGGAGGAAGTGATGAAGTACAACAGTTGAACAGAAAAGTTCAAAGGGTGCCTCAAGAAGACAAAGTAAAGTATTATAATTACATGTGCAAAGACCTGGAGATAGAAAACCAAAAGGGAAGAACACGCTCAGTATTTCTCAAACTGAAAGAAATGAAGAAAAAATTCAAGCTTCAGTTGCAATATGGAAAGATTCTGTGGGCAAAATACTAAATGAGGTAAGAAGCATCAAAAGATGGAAGGAATACACAGAGTCAGTGTACCAAAAACAATTCGTCAATATGCAACCATTTTAGGAGGTAGCATATGATCAGGAACCGATGGTACTGAAGGAAGAAGTCCAAGCTGCATTGAAGGCATTGGCGAAAAACAAGGCTCCAGGAACTGACTGAATACCAACTGAGATGTTTCAACAAATGGACGCAGCACTGGAAGTGCTTACTAGTCTATGCCAAGAAATTTGGAAGACAGCTACCTGGCCAACCAACTAGGAGACATCCGTATTTATGCCTATTCCCAAGACAGATGATAAAGCCAAATGCAGAAATTATTTAACATCATCATTAATATCACAGGCAAGTACAATTTTGTTGAAGATCATTCAAAAGTGGCTACAGCAGCATATCGACAGGGAACTGCCAGAAATTCAAGCCAGATTCAGAAGAGGACATGGAGCCAGGGATACCATTGCTAATGTCAGATTGATCCTGGCTGAAAGCAGAGAATACCAGAAAGATGTTTACCTGTGTTTTATTGACTATGCAAAGGCATTCCACTGAGTGGATCATAACAAATTATGGATAATATTACAAAGAATGGGAATTTCAGAACCCTTAACTCTGCTCATAAGGAACCTTTACATGGATCAAGAGGTGGTTGTTCAAACAGAACTAGGGGCTACTGCATGATTTAAAGTCAGGAAAGGTGTGCATCAGGGTTTTGTCTTTTCACCATACTTGTTTAATCAGTATGCTGAGAAAATAATCCTAGAGTCTGGATTCTACGAAGAATAACTGGGCATCAGGATTGGAGGCAGATTCATTAACAACCTGCAACATGCAAATGACACAACCTTGCTTGCTGAAAGTTAACAGGACTTGAAGCACTTACTAATGAAAACCAAAGACCACAGCTTTCAGTATGGATTACACCTCCACATAAAGAAAACAAAAATCCTCACAACTGGACCAATAAGCAACTTCATGATAAATGGAGAAAAGACTGAAGTTGTCAAAGATTTCATTTTACAATCAACACCCATGGAAGCAGCAATCAAGAAATCAAAAGTCACATTGCATTGGGCAAATCTGCAAAAGACCTCTTTAAAGTGTTGAAAAACAAAGATGTCACCTTGAAGACTAAGGTGCGCCTGAGCCAAGCCATAGTGTTTTCAATTGCCTCATATGCATGGGAAAGCTGGACAGTGATTAAGGAAGACTGAAGAAGAACTGATGCCTTTGAATTGTGGTGTTGGCAAAGAATAATGAATATACCATGGACTGCCAAAGAACGAATAAATCTGTCTTGGAAGAAGTATAACTAGAATGCTCCTTAGAAGCAAGGATGGTAAGACTTGTCTCACATACTTTGGGCATGTTATTAGGAGAGACCAGTCCCTGGAGAAGGACGTCATGCTTGGTAAAGTAGAGGGTCAGCGAAAAAGAGGAAAACCCTCAAGGAGATGGATTGACACAGTGGCTCCAACAAGAGATCCTGGTAGGTATGCCATTTAGGCCAGATTTATGTCCAGCTATGGACCCAGTTTATATTGTTATTCTGGAATATTGTTTATAACCATGGTCTAAAACCAATTTCGTAAACTAATTTTGTAGTTAAAATATTATATCATTGTTGCAAAGAATTAGAGACATAATAAGAGGTAAGATATTAACAGACTAGCAAAGCATATGTGTTATTCTGCCACGAAAGACTTAACTCATCAAATATAAATTAATATATACCAAAATGCATGCCAAAAAAGGAAATATCAATATAAAGTAAGAGGTTCAGCAGAAATCACCTTTCATGTATCTAGGAATCTGACCTCTTAAGGATGACATTACCTTATCAGTATGATCACCAATCCAGTTCTTTGCAAAATCTCTCTTAGCAATTTTCACAGATTTTGTTTCAGTTTTTTCCCATTTTGCTATTTTCCAATTGGACTAGGAACCCTGTACACTAAGCAAGGGGCACAGAAGGCCACTCCCACCTTCATTACTGTGTGTTAAGGATTAGCAAGAATCTAATTTCCAAAATGTGGAAATGGATCCAGTCATCATGATCCCACTCCTCCATCCTCATTACCAGCCAATCCTGCAGCACTGTCTCTCCGACTCCTAGAACTGGGTCACAGGTCACATGTTAGATGGACACTGTCATGGATTGAATTGTGTCCCCGAAAAATGTGTCAACTTGGCTAGGCTGTGATTCCCAGTATTGGGTGATTGTCCACCACTTTGTCATCTGATGTGACTATCCTATGTGTTGTAAATCTTACTTTTATGAAGTTAATGAGGTAGGAGTAGAGGTAGTTATGTTAATGAGGCAGGACTCAATCTACAAGCTTAGGTTGTGTCTTAAGTCAACCTCTTTTGAGACATAAAAGAGAGAAGCAAACAGACAGACATGGGAACCTCATACCACCAAGAAAGCAGTGCTGGGAATAGAGCATGTCTTTTGGACTTGAGGTTCCTATGCTAAGAAACTCCTCGACCAGGGAATAATGATGACAAGGACCTTCTCCAAGAGCCGAAAAAGACAGAAAAATTTCCCCTACAACTGGTGCCCTGAATTCGGACTTCTAGCCTCCTAGACTGTGAGAGAATCAATTTATCTTTGTTAAAGCCATGCACTTGTGTCATTTCTGTTATAGCAGCACTAGATAACTAAGAAAGACATCATATCTCATGCTAACTCCCTGCAGTGTGATAGATCCCTTTTGTGCGGCTTTTCTCACCATGGTTTAGTAATTCCTATCCAAGTGATAGTGTGGGACTGTGCAAATGCGGTGATTGTGACCCACTCACTAAGGAGCTTGGTCAGTTTTGCCATCCTGCTGGGCTTGAAATGAGCCATCCTAATGCAGGAAAGAGATGATCTCGCCACCATCAAGGAAGAACAGCCAGGAGCTGAGCGTGCCCTTTGTACCCAGGATCCCTGCACTGAGAAGCTCCTGGAACCAGAAGACAGAGAGAGAGCTGTAACACTGAAGACAGTGAGAAGCAGTGTCAGAGAAATGGTGGCAGGAGAGACTGGCAGGAGACAGCATAGTGGGCTTCCCAGCCCATGGAATGAGAAAACTGAGTGCCTTTGGGCAGGAGGTTAGCTGGTGGAGCAAGGTCATTCTGGAAACTTGGTGGAGCTTGGTTTGCAGACTCATGGAGCTAGAGCTGAGTTCCTTTGGACTGAGGCTTACTGGCAAAGTGGGGTGCCTCTGGGCACTTACTGGCAGAACTAAAAGAGCTCTGTAATACTTTTCCAAGCAGTGCAGAGTCTGAGGGCTAGGGAGAGGCATGCCTGAGAGCAAGGCTGGGAAGAGGCTGTCCTGATGGAAAAACTATATCCTAAGCATTCCTGAACCTGAATTATAACCTGTTATTCCCCTAATAAACCCCATAACTGTGAGTATTGTCTGTGAGTTCTGTGCGGCCATTGCAATGAATTAGTGAACCCAGCAGAGAAGTAAAAAATGGCATGAGAAGGACAGTTGGTGTCAAAACGGTAAAAATGGTGCTGAGAGAAGGCAGGTCTGACCTCTGCCTCACAGGAATCAGCCTTGAGCTGTTGACCTTGATTCTACTTCCTCATTTTGAAGTTAGAGGAGGTCAGACACTACCCTCATGCCATTTTTACACTCCCTATGCAGTATTTCCCAGACCCTAGACACCCAGAACTAGGTCAAAGCACACACGTTAGAAGGACACCATTTTCAGACTGCCAGATAGGCAGACACTAGCACTTGCTAGCTCTCACCGCCCCTTTGAGTTTGTTAATTCACTGAAACAATTCACAGAATTCAAGAATATACCATACTTACAGCTACAGATTTTTTCAAACCAAAAAGGATACAGTTAAAAGATGTATAGGGAAAAGTCTGGGAGTGGTCACATGGCAAAGCATCCATGTCCCGAAGAGGGACATGCTACCATCTCCCATGCATGGTCACCAACCAGGAAGCTCATCTGCACCTTATGGCTCAGGGCTTTTATCTGCCTTCTGATGTGGCCATGATAGATTCAATCACAACTGGACTGAGAAGCAACATCATGATAAGCAGAGAAAGTATTGAAGTTGTCAAGGATTTCATTTTACTTAGATTCACAATCAACGCCCATGGAAGCAGCAGTCAAGAAATCAAATGACATATTTCATTGAGCAAATCTGCTTAAAAAGACTCTTTAAAGTGTCAAAAAGCAAAGCTGTCACTTTGAGGGCTAAGGTGCATCTGACCCAAACCATAGTATTTTCAATTGCTTCATATGCATATAAAAGCTGGACAATGAAGACATTGATGGCTTTGAGTTATGTGGTTGGTGAAGAATATTGAGTATACTCTCACATGCTTTGGGCATGTCATCAGAAGTAACCAGTCCCTGGAGAAGGACATCATGTTGGTAAAATAGTGGGTCAGTGAAAGAAAGGAAGACCCACAATGAGATGGAATGACACAGTGGTTGCAGTGATGGTCTCAAGCATAGCAACAATTGTGAGGATGGTGCAGGACCAGGTGGTGTTTTGTTTTGTTGTACATAGGGTTGCTAAGATTTGGAATCAACACGATGACACTTAACAACAAGAAAACCCATTTTATATGAGTGTGTGTGTGTGTATGTGTATACATATGTGTGTGTGTGTATGTATACATATGTGTGTATGTGTATATATGTGTATATGTATATATGTATATATGTATATATGTATGGAGCCCTGGTGACACAGTGGTTAAGTATTTGGATGCTAACCAAAAGATTGGCAGTTTGAATCCTCCAGCCACTCCTTGGAAACCTTATAGGGCAGTTCTACTCTGTCCTATAGGGTTGCTATGAGTCAGAATCAACTTGACAGCAATAGGTTATTTTTAATCTTGTGCTTCAGCCATGTGCCCCAGTCCAGATAACCAAAAAGCCATTCTTTTGTGATTACAGACACTGGCCCAGCCTAGAGTAATGTCTCACAGGAAATTCATGGAAGGAGTTGTGGTTGGAATAATACAAGGATGTACATGGCAATCCAATGCTATAATATCTACAGTCATTCCTTCTTCAGTAAAATTATTACATGCATCAGCTACTATGATGCCCTTCTATCAGAGAAAAATTGTCACTCTTCAATACCAAAGTGAACTTTATGTGGAGGTCAATGTGAAATGTTGAAAAGATATGGGGAAAATTGTAGAATAAATATCCAAAAAACTGGAACTGATTACCTATAATGACAAATGAGAATACATTTTAATTAACATTTGCCAATTATGAAAAATCCAAATTCAAATTAATTGACATCTATATCAAAGCCTTCAGGCCTATAAATTAGCTCTATGGGACTCATAATTCCAGGAAAGTTTAACAAAGACATCTATAATTGATGTGTTAGCAGTCTCAAAGTATGCCAAAGAGTACATTTAGGTGTCACTGGCTATTCTGGCATTGCTGGAGATGAACAAATTACTCACCTGCAGATCCTATGGAATTTCACAAGAGTCTATTTTAAGTTTCAAACAGTTCGAGAAGATTTAGGAACAATGCAGGAGATTAAATAATCATACAGATAATGATAACAGATTTTACAATGCAAGAAACATCATCACTTATTCATCTATTTTTGTCTGTCATTGCAAGCTCTTTATCACCACAGAAACTCATACTAACATTATAAAATGATTTTACGCTTAGTGATTGCTTGCATAATAGGGGTTAACTGTGAAGAGTAACTTTACTTGATATTATTGGTGCAATAAAATATTTAATTATTGAGGAATGATATAGACAGTAGTTTAGATATAAATACATAAGAAAATAATGTGAATTAAATGTGAGTTGCTATAAGAATCCAGTATAAAAATAAATCTAAATTTTATGCAATTATTATTGTACTTTCAACAATTAATGTTTGTAAGCTGTCTTATTACTTACACAGTGTGTATATTGAGCAAATAATCTGAGAAACTGTATTACTTGAAGAAGAATGCAGCATCAGGATTGGAGAAAGACTCATTAACAATCTGCAATATGCAGATGACACAACCTTC
The DNA here is from genome assembly GCA_030035585.1 of Dugong dugon. Taxonomy (NCBI): domain Eukaryota; kingdom Metazoa; phylum Chordata; class Mammalia; order Sirenia; family Dugongidae; genus Dugong; species Dugong dugon. The sequence goes on along the minus strand of CM057460.1, from coordinate 31,708,278 downwards.
TTCGCTGAATGCAAAAACTTGAAGCACTTACTGATGAAGATCAAAGACTATAATCTTCCCTATGGATTACACCTGAACATAAAGAAAACAAAACTTCTCATAACTGGACTAATAAGAAACCTCATGAAACAAATACTAATGTGAAAGGAGAAATAGACAACTCCACAATAACAGTAGGGGACTTCAACACACCACTTTCAATTATAGAAAGAACATCTATAAAGAAGATCACCAAGGACACTGAGAACTTAAATGAAATCATAAGCCAACTGGACATAACAGACATATATAGAGCACTCCAGCAAGCACCAGAACACACACATTCTTCTCCAGTGCACACGGATCATTTTCCAGATGTTAGGACACAAAACAAGTCTCAACAAATTTAAAAAAGATTGAAACCATACAAAGTATCATCTTTGAACATAATTGCATGAAGCTAGATATCAACAACAGGAAAAATAAGGGGAAAAAACAATACATGGAAACTAAATAATACACTATTAAAAAAAAAAACTATGGAGTCATAGAAGAAATCAAAAGTGAAATAAAAAAATTCCTAGAATCAAATAAAAATGAAAACAGAACATATCAATACCTTTTGGTCACTGCAAAAACAGTACATAGAGGGAAATTTATAGCAATAAATGCCTAGACTAAAAAAGAAGAGAGATCCAAAATTATTAACTTAAACCAACAACTTGAATAAATAGGAAAAGGAGAGCAAAAGAAGCTAAATCTAGCAGCAAAAAGGAAATAATAAAGATCAGGGCAGAAAAAAATGAAATAGAAAATAGAAAAAACAATAGAAAGAATCAACAAAAACAGAAAATGTTTCTTTGGAAGGAGCAATAAAATAGACAAACCACTAACTGGATTGACCAAAAAAAAAAAAAAAAAAAAAAAAAAAACGGAAGAGGCAAATAACCCAGTTAAGAAATGAAACTGCTAACATTACAACCAATCCAACAGGGATAAAGATTATGAGAGATTACTATGAAAAACTGTACTCCAGCAAATTTGAAAAACTACCCTAAATGGTCAAATTTCTAGCAATACAGGACCTACAAAAAAACTAACACAAACAGAGGTAGAAAATTTAAACACACTCACTACAGAACAAGAGATTGAAGATGTCATTAAAAAACTGCCAACAACAACAGCAAAAAAGCCCAGGACCAGATAGCTATACTGGGGAATTCTACAAAACATTCAGAGAAGAATTGACAACAGTTCTACTCAATCTCTTCAAAAACATAGAAAAGGAAGGAACACTGCTGAACTCTTTCTATGAAGCCAGCATAACGGTGATACCTAAACCAGGCAAAGAAAATTACAGACCAATATCCCTTATGAACACAGATGTAAAAATTTTCAACAAAATTCTTGTGAACAGGTTTCAGCAACATATCAAAAAAAATCATACACCATGATCAAGTGGGATTCATACCAGGATTACAGGGATGGTTCAACATTAGAAAATCAATCAATGTAATCCATCACATAAATAAGACAAAGGAAAAGAACCACATGATCATATCAATTGATGCATAAAAGGCATTTGATAAAACTGAACACGTTTTCCTGATAAAAAACTCTCAACGAAATAGGAATAGAAGGGAAAATTTTCAACATAATTAAGGGCATATATGCAAAATCAACAGCCTACATTATACTCAACAAAGAAAGACCAAAAGTCTTCCCTTTGAGAACAAGAACAAGACAAGGATGCCCATTATCACCACTCTTATTCAACACTGTAGTGGAAGTCCTAGCCAGAGCAATCAGACAAGAAAGAGAAGTAAAACGTGTCCCAATCAGAAAGGAAGAAATAAAATTGTCTCTATCTGCAGATGGCATGATCCTATACATAGAACTCTTTAAAAGATTCCAGAAGAAAACTGCTGGAATCAATAGAAGAATTTAGCAACGTTGCAGGGTACAAGATCAGCCCACAAAAATCAGATGGGTTCCTCTATGCTATCAAAAAGTACTCTGAAAAAGAAATCAAGAAAACAATACCATTTACTATAAAACCTAAATTGATAATAAACTTAGGTATTAACCTAACCAGGGACATAAAAGACTTATACAATGAAAATTATAAAAAAAAAAAAAAACTGCTGCAAGAGACTAAAAGAGACCTACAAAAATGGAAAGACATCCTGTGTTCATGTATTGGAAGACTTACATAGTGAAAATGCCAATTCTACCTAAATCAATCTACAGATACAATGCAATCCTGATACAAATACCAACAACATTCTTTACTGTAACAGAAAAACTAATGACCTACATCATATGGAAAGGAAAGAAACTTGAATGGCAGTATTGAAGAAAAAGGACAAAGCAGGAGGCCTCATACCCCATGATATCAAAACACACTATACAGCCACAGTAATCAAAACAGCCTGGTACTGATTCAGTGATAGACACATAAACGAGTGAAATAGAATTGAGAACTCAGAATTAAACCTAGCCATCTATGGACAACTAATTTTTGACAAGAGGTCAAAGTCCATCCAGGTATATACCCTACAAACCTAAAAATAATCACATGAATAGACATATGCACACCTATGTTCATTGTTGCTTTGTTCACAATAGCAAATAAATGGAAACAACCCAAGTTCCCATCAACCGATGAATGGATAAGCAAATTATGGTACATACAATGGAGCCCTTGTGGCACAGAGGTTAAGAACTTGGTTGCTGACCGAAAGGTCAGCAGTTTGAATCCACCAGCTACTCCTTGGAAACCCCATGGGGCAGATCTACTCTGTCCTATACGGTTGCTATGAATCAGAATCGACTTGATGGCAATGGATTTGGTACACACATACAATGGAATACTAGGCATCATAAAGAACAACGAAGAGTAGGTGAAACATATCATAACATGGGTGGACCTGAAGGGCATAATGCTAAGAGAAATAAGCCAAGCATATAAGGACACATATTGTATGATATGACCCCTCTTTTATAAGAAGACAACAGTAGAGATATATAGAGAGACCAAAGTTCATTTGTGGTTACCAGGGAGACAAGGTGGGAAGAAAGTTGTTATTTTTGGTGAAGTGAAAAATGGCACTGAATATGGATGTAGTGAGCACAGCACAACCAAAGTAAAAATGAGTGTTTGAGCACATATGGATGGGTACGTTGTTGTTATTGTTAGGTGCTGTCAAGTTGGTTCTGACTCATAACAACCCTATGTACAACAGAAGAAAACACTACCCAGTCCTGCACCACCTTCACAATCTTTGTTACGCTTGAGTCCATTGTTGCAGCCACTGTGTCAATCCATCTCATTGAGGGTCTTCTTTTTCACTGACCCTCTACCTTACCAAGCATAATGCCCTTCTCCAGGGACTGGTACTTCAGACAACACATCCAAAGTACATGAGACTTGCTCCTAAGGAGCATTCTGGCTGCACTTCTTCCAAGATATATTTGTTTGTTCCTTTGGCAGTCTATGGTATATTCAATATTCTTTGCCAACACAGTGATTCAAAGGCGTCAAATTCTTCTTCAGTCTTCTTTATTCATTGTACAGCTTTCCCATGCACATGAGGTGATTGAAAACACCATGGCTTGGGTCAGGCACACCTTAGCCCTCAAAGTGATATCTTGGCTTTAAAGAGGTCTTTTGCAGCAAATTTGCCCAATGCAATGCATTGTTCGATTTCTTGAGTGCTGTTTCCATGGGTGTTGGTTGTGGATCCCAGTAAAATGAAATCCTTGACAACGTCAATCTTTTCTCCATTTATCATGATGTTGCTTATTGGTCAAGTTGTGAGGATTTTTTCTTTATGTTAAGGTGTAATCCACACATAGTCTTTGATTTCATCAGTCAGTGCTTCACGTCCTCTTCACTTTCAGCAAGCAAGGTTGTTTTACCTGCATAACGCAGGTTATTAGTGAGCCTTCCTCCAATCCTCATGCTGCATTCTTCTTCATATAGTCCAGCTTATCCGATTATTTGCTCAGCATACAGATTGAATAAGTATTGTGAAAGGATACAACCTCGATGCACACCTTTCCTGATTTTAAACCACACAGTATGCCCTTGCTCTGCTCAAACAACAGCCTCTTGATCCATGTACATGTTCTGCATGAGCACAATTAAGTGTTCTTGAATTCCCATTCTTATTAATGTTATCTGTAGTTTGCTATGATCCACAAAGTCAAATGCCTTTTCACGTTAATAAAACACAGGAAAATATCTTTCTGGTATTCTCTGCTTTCAGCCAAGATCCCCATCTGACATCAGCAATAATATCCCTTGTTCCATGTCCTCTTCTGAATTCTGGCAGTTCCCTGTTGATATACTGCTTCAACCACTTTTGAATGATCTTCTACATGGGTATAGGCATATAGATATATGGGTAGGTAAAGGTGTATACAAAGGTGAGAACAGATAAAACTATCTACAGGTACGTGTAAATGCCATATGTGGGTGCAGGCACATACCCTATTTTTATGCAAATAACAGGCACCATCTATGTTTGTTTGCCAACTTCTCTATCCCCATGGGATGTATTTTTACGCTAATTTTTTTTACAGCAACTTGTAAAAAACTTGGTATAGCAGCACTTAGGAAAATCTCCTGGGGGGAGGGAGCAGTTGTAAAGAAATGTAGAAGGAGTGTGTTATTTGTGTAAAAATATTCTTTGAAGACACAAATATGGATACTCCTCATACATAACCGAACACTTTCCGAGATTGGTTTTCTGAGTTTGAAAGTTAAGGACCGTAGTCTCCTGGGACAACTCATTTAATTGGCATAACATAATTCACAAAAATCATGTTCTGGATTCTAGTGAAGTGAGTAGCATCTGGGGTTAAAAGTTTGTGAGCAGCCATCTAAGATACAACTACTAATCTCTACTCACCAGGAGCAAAAGATTAAGAAGGTAACCAAAAGCTCAGAGAAGAAACAAATCTATATGAGCAATAACCTCATCTACCTTGAGATCAGAACTAGATGTTGTCTCGCTACCACCACTGACTATTCTGACCAGGGTCACACTAGGTGGTCCTGGATAGAATGGGAAAATGATGTGGAGCAGAGCTCAAAAATAGAAAAAAAAAAAAAAAGTCAGACAAACTGGAACAGTAGAGAACAGAGGACTCCCTGAGACTATCACGCTAAGACCTCACTACTACCAAGGAAAAAGAGTTTGGAGTGAAGCATGTCCTTTGGACCCAGGGTCCCTGCTCTGAGAAACTCCTTGACCCGGGAGACAGAGAGCTGTAACACCAGAGACAGTGCGAGATGACGAGAAGCAGTGGCAAGCGCAGCAGTGAACTGGCAACAGCAGAACCAGGAGACCAGCAGGAGACAGCGGTGGTAGGATTCCTGGCCCATGGAGTGAGAGAATAGGGCTTTGAACTGGTTCATTCTGGTTTGACCCCTGCTGAGAATTTGCATTTCCATCTCAGATATACTGAATCAGAACTTAGAGTTTAACAAGATCCCCTGGTGATACGTATATATACATAAGCATACATAGAATACACGAATCACCTGGGGATCTTGTTAAACCACAGATTCTGATTCAGTATATCTGAGGTAGAAATGAAAACTCTCAGTAAGGCATTGAACTGAAACAAACCCACTCGAAGTCCTGCTAGAGAGGTGAGTACCTGCCCGAGTAGGTGCTTCTGGGAACTTGCCGGTAGCACTAGGCTCACTGACATATGGAGTAAGAGAGCTAAGCACCTTTGGGCAGCAGGCTTGCTGGCAAAGTGAGGTGCCTCCAGGAACTTGTACGCGGAGCTAAAGAGCTTTGTAACACTTGCCCAAAGAGGGCAGAGGTCCACCTGGCCCAAGAGGCCTGAGGAATTGAGTGCCAAGAGGCTGAGGGTCCGGGAGAGATCTGCCTGTAGGCATGGCCAAGAAGCTGTCCTGACCGAAGAACTGTGTCCTGAATTGTTCCTGACACTGAATTGTAACTTGTTACTACTCTAATAAATGCCAAAATTATGAAAACAAACAAAAAAACAAAACTAGAACCAAGCCTATCCCCTGAGATCAGCTTTTAGTGAAATAGCAGAGTGACACACAAAATAAAGGATATTACCCATAAGATTGGTGCTTTACTTAAAAACCATCTGTATGAGATCAAAAGGTTGACAATTACTCAAAAGCTAAGATGAGAAAATAAGGAGGCAGGGAAACTAGAGTACTGGAAATGGAACCAACAGAACACAATTAAAGAGAATGTTGACACATTGTGATAAGTGTAAGTAATGTTCTTGAACAATTATGTGGAAACTGTCAAATGGCAACTTATCTTGCTATGTAAACTTTTACCAAAAGCTCAATGGGATTGGGAACCAATGTTACAAAGCAGTATATTAATTGTTCAATGAGAAACTAATTTGCTCTGTAAATCTTAATCTAAATCACAAAAAAACACACTTTTTGTATATATATATAAAATGTCTGTATATATATTATTTTTAAAAGTATGTTTACCAAATTTATCTTTCAATTAGGGTCTTACAGTTCTAGCATTATTTTTGTGCAAGCAAGCAAACTTAAAATTGTATCCATATGTAAATTATATATTATATATAATATATACAAACATATACATTCAGATATATATCTGAATTAATGCAGATAAAACAAGTTAATATTAATAATGAATGCCAAATTATTAAATGCTAATAATAAAATTAATTATTTTCAAATAAGTATTAATCAAATCATCTTTAAGTAGGTAATATTCCAAACATTATAAAACATAAATCTAAGATAAGCATAGCACATTTAATATACTTATTTTTCCAGACAATAGATTAGCACAGGAAGATAACTGCTATAAGACAGCATTAGGTCTGAAGCACAGCTGGCTTTTTATCAGTAAGAAAAAATTTAAAAGAAGCAATAAAAAACTCCACAGCTTTTAGGAAAACAAAGGGAAAACAAAAACAAAACAAAAAAACACACAGTAATATTTGACTCTAAAAAGAAAAAATTAGCTATCCTCCTGGCCCAGACAGAAAATTAAATTTCTTTAAATAGTTTGCTTCTTTGTATGCATAGGTGTCATAATGCATTTTAGTATTTCTTTCTCACATATACAAGGTCCTTAAAATTTTTGAAATAGGTGTGCTTAGAGCATCAATCATGAAATTAAACACAAACAAAATCAAAAACATTTTGTTACTACTTTTGAAATATGCAATATACTGTCTGTAATTTAATTCCAGTATAATATATATTAAATATAACTTGCTTTAAAATAGAATATATCATATTCTTGCATAGATAGTTCTGACCACAGTTTGTATTTCTTTGATGATTTGTTGCTTATTACCTTCCAGACTGGATTGTAAGCTCCCGGAAGATACAACAGTCGCTTTGTTTGGGTCAAGCACAGGAGCAAGAGGTCAGTGGTGGTACATGGAGACCCAGGTTTGATTCCCAGTGAATGTACTTCAAGTACACCCACCATTCATCTGTCAGTGGAGCTTGTGTGTTGCTATGATTCTGAACAGGTTTCAATTCAGCTTTCAGACTAAAATGGACTAGGAAGAAAAGCCTGGTGATCTACTTTCAAAAATCAGCCAGTGAAAGCCCTATTGATCACAAAGATCTGATCCACAGCACAACCAACCATGGGAAAGGAGGAGAACCAGGCAGCTTTTCCTTCACTTGTGCGTAGGGTCACCATGAGTCAGGGGCTGACTAGATGACAGCTAACAACAACCGCACAGGAGCACTGTCGTTGCTGTTGTCGTTAAGTGCCATCAACTATGATTTGGATTCCTAGTGACCACATGTGACTGAGTAGAGCTGCTCTTTAAGGTTTTCTGGAGAGGAAGGCACCCTCATGGTGCGATGGTTAAGCAGTTGGCTTCTAACCTAAAGGTTGGTGGTTTGAACCCACCCGGCCTCTCCATGGAAGGAAGACCTGGTGATCTGTTCCCATAAAGATCACCACCTAGAAAACCCTATGGGGAAGTTCTGCTCTGTCACATGGGGTCACTATGAGTCCAATTCAACTCACTGGCTCCTGAAAGCAATAATTTCTTTGTGAGCAAATCACCAAGTGTTTCTCCCAAGTTGCTGCTGGGTGGGTTCAAACCCCAACCTTACAGTTCGCAGCCAAGTACTTACCCTTTGAGCTATCAGAGCTCCTTACATAAAAATACACACACATTGACATTCATTCCTAAGTCAGTCTTCAAATGTACTTTTAATGGAATTTCAGTTGAGAGAATATTTACCACAAATACTATAGAAATCTTCACAATGGTGTCATTGACACTTGTCATTTCATTTAAAGATATTTTTTGATAACAAGTGATCATTGTAACACACCTAATAAAGAAATCAGTCTTCATTGATTTTTAATTAAATTATATCCATAGACAGGTATATTCATTCTGATGAAAGTGACTGAACTTTCTCAATAAGATTTGAATAGTTTTGTTTTGCTTAAAAAAAATTTTTTTTAGAAAATTAGCTTTTATTTGACACTATTGTCAAAGCTCACCAACTGAAGGAAAGACATTGTAAAGAATCAATATTTCCTTACAGCCTTCACATTCTGTAAGGACCTAAATCCACATTATTAGGCTGTTTGACAAAAAACATGGAAGTATTACAAGGATAGGTACGGGGAACAATGAGCACCTACTTACTTAATTCTTCCCATAATGTCTTTCACCACTTTTTTTTACTCCAGGATTTGAAGGGCACTGGACAAGTTTGACTAGAAGTTTAGATTAGTCAACATTTTCTTTGATAAAATGAGTCCCCATTGTTCATGCTACATCTGAGAAATCCTTGACCCTTGGAAACTTTGAGGTGGGGTTGATTTTAAAGTATATGGAGATGGGAAAATCCATGTACAGTTGAGCAATAAAGACTCCTTGGATGTTTCAAGAAATAGTGAATCTTTAAAGCATTTGATTTGTCAGTATCATTTATAAAGTAGGTTGTTGTTGTTAAGTGATACTGAGTTGGCTCCAGCTCATAGATATCTTATGTGTAACAGAATGAGATGTTGCCTGGTTCTGTGTCACTTTCATGATCCTTGGTGTGCTTGATCCCATTATGTGGCTATTGTGTCATTCTATCTCATTGAGGATTTTCTTCATTTTCATTTACTCTCTACCAAATGTGATGTCCTTTTCTAGCAATTCATCTTTCCTGATGACATGTCCAAAGTAAGAGAATAAAAGTCTTGCCATCCTCACTTTTAAGGAACATTCTGGTTGTATTTCTTCTAAGATTGGTTTGCTCCAGGAATTGATGGAATACCATCTGAAGGAGCTCAGCTTCCCTGAGGAAGCCTTGGTTTACAGGCTTTTGTGCATTTCTAGCTGTAACATATGACCACAGCCTTCACTGGCCACTACCACTTTGGATTCAATGCTAAGGAGTTTGGGGAACAGGAGGAAAGCGATAACTCATTATGTGACAAGACAGCCACTATCACCTTCTCCCTCAATGCCTACAAAGAGAACCCCAAATCCAATCTGCTTAAATTATGCTGCAAGGACCTAATCCAGCAATTTGATGAGGAGGAGGAGGAGGAGGAGGAAGTACCAGGGATCTGAGGAGTCTAGCAATGAGGATGATGCCTTGCAGAACAGCTGGCTGCCAAAGGGGGCCCACCTTGGCCAGGCCAAGGGCGTCTGGTAGAGGCGGCTCAGACAGAGAGGAATAAGATGATGAGGAAGAGGAGGAAGATGAAGAGGAGGAAGGCTGAAGCCATGTGGCCAGTGGAGGAGTGCATTCTTCCTATTTACCCATCCCCAATCCCCAGCCCGCAGTGTTGCAGCTACCTCAGTGTCCAGGATGGAAAGCCGCCTTGACCCAATGTTTACTGAAACTCCAACAGTCCCCATGTCTCCAGGGAAAGGAACCAAGCCCTGGGCTCATGGTCCCATAGGGGTCTCTTAAAAACCTACATGTACTCCCCATTCAGAACTTGGCCACCTTTCCAGACAGTGTTTCCCTGTTGGTCAGGTCTAAGGACCCTACAGTCCCCTAGGCACCTCAAGAAGCCTTGGCTGATGACAGTGTCACAGAGCCCTGGGCCCCTTACCAGGGCTTGGTCAGTGTTGGAACCTCCAGATCACCCTCCATGGGATATAAGGTGCCCTGTTTCTAGGACAGAGCAACTAGAGGTCCCTCTATCTCTGTCCCAGCTCCTAGAGCCCACCAGCCCCCCAGACCACAGAGGGGGGAAAGAAACCCAAATCCCTTGGGACTTTTCCAAAGCCAGTGTGCCAAGGCCTCAAGCCTTGTCTGAAGCCAAACATGTCTGTCCCAGGCAGGCCTATGTGCTTGGGCTCCCAATAACTGCCTGGTCCTGGCTGTGGCAGCCACAGCATCCATACTCTGCCTGGGGTGGGGAAAGGCCTAGGCCCCAGGGTGGCTCCACGTTCCCTAACCAAAAAAAAAAACCTACTGCAGTCAAGTCGATTCTGATTCATAATCTTCAGCCTCAGTAAAATCACAGCAAAATCTCATCTTTACATTAATTTTGAGATAATTATAAAATGATCATAACTTTGCCTAAAAGAAAATTATTAAGAAGAATGTGAAAAATCTCTCTGAAAATAGATTTAAAAAAAAAAAAAAAGGCCATCTAAACACATTGAAATCACTGTGTCATTGATAGTAGTTTATATCTTTAAGGGAAAATAATTGTTTTAAAAATAATGTCTCTATAAACTATACTTGATTGATTACATAATTGGAGAAATTTAAATATGGGGAGATCTTCAGAGGGAAAAGTACTGTTATATTAAGTATTATTAATATTTATTGCTTCACATTTTAGAAGCTAAGCACAATCATATTAACAGTTACGTGTAGACAGTTTTCTTACTGTGGGAATGTAACATTTTACTGTCCCATTAATAACGTGTTTTGCTTTATCATTCTGGAAAAACTTTGTATTTTGATTTCTACTTCATTTTAAAATAATTTCGTACCTTAACTTCTATTTTTCTGCTGTTTATATGTTAATTCTGTACTTGCAGTTAGAAGCAAATCATTAAGCGATAATAACCCAATCCAAACCCAAACCCATTGTGGTCAAGTTGATTCTGACTCACAGCAACCCTATAGGACAGAGCAGAGCTGCCCCACGGGTTTCTGAGGTTGTAATTCTTTATGAAAGCAGACTGCCACATATTTCTCCCCTGGTGTTCTTGTCTGGTTGAACCTCCAGTGTTTTGATTAGCAGTCAAGCATTTAACCACTGTGCCACCAGGGCTCCATTAAGGAATAATACTCTAACTTCAGTGTTTATTTGACAATAGTTATTAAATATTAGTATATTTTCACTACTAGGGAAACTTACTGGATCAAAAATAATTCATTGACCAATACTTATTTTAGGCTCCATTTCAACTGTGAAACATTAAACAGAAAAACTGACTGATTTAGTAATTCGAAGTGATACTTTGAGGAATTACAGTGATAAATTAAGTAAAAAAATAGAAAAATATCTCTACTCATGTATTATATTTAAGCTTAACAACTTTAAATAAAATAGATTTTCTTTTAATAATAGCTAATATTTAAGAGAATCAGGAAGATCAGAGAAGAACTGATGCTTTTGAATTATGGTGCTGGTGAAGAATATTGAATATACTATGGACTGACAGAAGAACGAATAAATCTGTCTTGGAAGAAGTACAATAAGAATGCTCCTTAGAAGCAAGGATGGGGACACTTCATCTCAAGTACTTTAGACATGTTTTCAGAGGGCACTAGTCCCTGACGAAGGACATCATGCTTCGTAAAGCAGAAGGTCAGTGAAAAAGAGGAAGACCCTCAACAAGATGGATTGACAAAGTGGCTACAGTGGGCTCAAGCATAACAACGATTATGAGAATGGTGCAGGACCAGGCAGTGTTTTGTTCTGCTGTACATAGGATTGCTATGAGTGGGAACTGATTCAATGGCACCTAACAACAACAACAATGTTTGAAAGATGCATATTAGATCAAAAATCGGTGGGGATAATTCTTTACCTCTTTGCCTGGGGAAATTTGATGCACATATTCATTTAGGTCCGTGTACCTGTGAATATGATTCTGTTTGGAAATATGGTTTTAATATGTCAGTGATATCATAGGAGAGTAGGTCCTAAATATAATCACTTCTGAATATTGTCTTATAAAAAGAGCAGAATAGATGCACAGACACACATACACACTCAGAAAAGTGAGATAGACAACATGTGAGTATTGTCAACTAGCAAAGGAAAGACAAGGGTTGCCAGGAATCACCAGAAACTAGGAGACAGGCCCTGATTTGGACTTTACCCTCCAGAACTGTGAGAAAATAGGTTTCTGTTCCTTAAAGCTGTCCAATTTTGGTAACTTTTGTTAAAGCAACACTAGGTAGCTAACATATCTTCTTACACAGATATATATATATATATACTGACTCTTTCCAATCTATTTAATATGATTTTGTATATTTTCCTTTATTTTGCAACTTACGCTCTAGTCACATTATTTATCTTTTTGCTAATACCATATTTATCTTAACTCCAGTGAATAGTTTCAGCATGATCAAACTACTTCCATCCTTAATGTGTTGTGTGGTCTCACACTTCTGTGTCTTGGCTTATATTATTTCATCTGGCTAGGCTATCCTTATCATTTACCAAGGTTCCTGGTTGAACAAAATACTGCAAATTCAAGCACCAGTATCAATCTTGCTGTGAAGTTGTTTGTGTTGTCTTGACAAACTGTGGTATCCCCTCTCTTCTGCACAATCCCCACTGCACTTTTACTTGAATCATTGCTCGTCTCCTCCAATTTCTACCAAAAAAACCCTCAAACCCATTGTTGTTGAGTTGATTCTGACTCATAGCAACCCTATGTTGTTGTTGTTAAGTGCTGTCGAGTCAGTTCCAACTCATAGCTAGCCAATGTACCACAGAACAAAACACTGCCCGGTCCTGCGCCATTCTCACAATCGTTGTTACGCTTGAGCCCACTGTTGCAACCACTGTGTCAATCCATCTCATTGAAGGTCTTCCTCTTTTCTGCTCACCCTGTAGGGGAACCTTAAATTCAACAATTAAATTTAATCCATCATTGTAGGTGCACACACTAGATATTTCTTATAAAATACACTAATACTCAAATTTAGGTGTTTCTTGAGTATAAAATAAATATTTGTCTGACAGTTATTAAAAAAAAACACTCTCCCTACATGAATAATTCTATTTCAAAGAACCAGATTTGATGAGTATTTTGGAATAAAGCCTTCTCTAACCTTTATCTTATAAAGTATACCATAATTATAACCTTATTTTTATAAGATCTGCATATTTATTAGCAAGACTGAAAGTGGCTTTATGTTCTCGTTCTACAGATAGTATTTTTATAAATTCCTTTTCTGTCATTAAAAAATGTATAACTGGACACTGATTTGAGCAAATAAATAATTGCTGATCCTTGTTAGTACATATCTTTATTTTCAAGAATAATATCTTATTACTCTGTTGGAAATATTTTTAACTTTTTAATGTCTCTGAAATTTGGATCTATCTTTCAATCAATGGGATCTTAAAATTGCTATCAGCCCAACATGTAGCCACTTGGTTGTTATTCTTGGTGGTGTGACTGCCTAACTGTAACCTATTAACAGTTTAGTCAACAAACTAAGAAACTGTGAAAACAAGGACGTGAGGCCTAGTTGTGTGAAAATGTTCACTCTCAGGAAACATTGATTAAGAAAAAGCATCAAAACTTAAAAATAGGTGTCAACAGCTTGGAAAACATTTATGATTTGGGAAAGATAGCTAACAGAGAGCAAAGTTTAAAAGTTGCCATATTCTCAGAACTGTTGGGACGAAATGATATTGTGTGGAAACAATATGTGTATCTATGGCTTTGACATAAAAAAAAGACTTAGCCAAGTCAGACTCTGTGAAGAGACTTTTGAAATATTTTAATCATTTCATTTTCTTAGTGTCCTTTTATTTAATTGGAAAATATATACAATCTTAATATCTAAATAAGCCTAAAATAGCATTTTAATCTACATACAAAACACTTATAAATGATAAGAAATCATTCTGTCACAGTTTAATTTGAAACATGAATAATTCTTTAAAATCGTTGAAATTTTACACTGGATAATATATATGGTAATAGTAGCATATGATTATCTGTTAAAAGCCATTAATAATCAAAATAATTACATTAAATACTTAGCAAGCTATTCATTTAATTATAGTCCAAACTATTACTGACATTAATATTAATTACTTAAGCTTCAAGTCACATATTTCCATTATTATTTATAATATATATGTATAAAACATATACACTCACACACACGAATACACATATGCACACATACACACATATATATGATTTTATGCATAATTTTGTGTATAATTATATATGTATATGCATATATACTTATATATGCAGAAATGAGTATATTAAACTTTAGTAAGAATTTAAGATCGTAGTTTTTTATTAAAATTTCTTACATATCTCTGTTTCTCACTCTTTAATTTTCAAAATTAATATTTACCTTTTAAAATTATCCTTCAGGCTCAGTGTTTACTTTCATAATTGACTTTCCAGATTCTAATAGCGTAATCAAATGTTTTTGGTAGTTTAATTTTTATTCCCCCTAATTTTAGAGACACCCAACAAAAGAGACCAGGTTTGGTATAGCTTTTTACTACTTTTTTCTAAACTCCCTATTGATCCCCAGGGATTTTTTTTTTGAAGATTTCCTTTTTAATTAGCATTAAATTCATGACTTTTTTTTTCCTGTTGATCTATGGTTCAGCAGGGGAGTGTTTATTCACTGTTAAAAATATGACCTCCAGCATTTGGACATATACAGGAAAAAAAAAATAACAATCATTTCTTATATGCCTTCAGGATTTTTTTTTTTAATGATAGATCATCTATTTATATGCATGCATATAAATATTTGAACATATATATAACAGATCATTATATACTTCTTAAGAAGATATATAAGAACCTTCAGATTTGTAAGTGAGAAATTTAAATCTTAATATATTCACTTTATTGTCTTTGTTGTTAGGTGTCGTCTAGTTGGACTCCTAGTGACCCTATGTATTGCAAAAACAGTGCACACAATTTTCAGAAGAGCTCCTCTGGTATTTTTGCCTCTGTTTTTCTATTCATTGCTTCAAATTATTCAGTTGTTTGCTTCTCAGTTGTGGCATAGTCTGTCTGGGAGTTTGTCAATCCAATTTCTCTTCTTTCTGGATATAGCCAGGTTTTATCCCCCAGCCTCCCTGCAGTAGGTGTGGCTGTCGTCCTATGTATTGGCAGATGGGAGAATGTCATTAGAAACTACAGTAGTCTCTTCTACTATTATTCCAAAATACTTCCATGCATGACCCTTTACCCTTTTTCATTTGAGTCATTGCACTGACTGAACCCAGGGGATTCAGAGCTTTAAAGCAGGGCAGACTCAATTGGAGAAGGAAACTGGGTCCCTGAATGAACAAGTGGCAGTACCCACACTCACCAGCTCATTTTGGATTTTACTTGAATGAAGAAGAAGGAAACTTCTAGTGGGTTAAACCAATGGATTTTGGGTTTAATATGTAAAAACAATGAGCACTTTTCTTACTAATATAAATGTCTTAGGCTGGGTTTTCTAGAGAAGCAAAACCAGTAAAGTGTATAAATATGTATATAGAGAGAGATTATATCAAGGAAACAGCTCACCTGATTGTAGAGGCAAGAACGTCCCAAGTCTGTGGATCAGGGTAGAGGCCTCTCCCAAGTCACACAGCTGCAGAAGCTGGCAAGCCCAAGATTGGAAGGTCAGAGAGCAGGGCTCCCACTCACAGGCTGTGCAGATCAACAAATCCCAGGTTCGGCAGATAAGCTGACAGCTCAAGTCCCAAGAACGGGAGATGAGATGACAGGAAGCAGCCGCAGGATCCAGAGAGAGCCAAAAGCCAGAACGTCTGCTCATATACAGATGCGGGCCACACCCCCAAGAAGACTCCCTTTCATCTGATTGGCTACTCACAGTATATTCAATCACGGGAGTGATTTCATTAAAACACGGAGAATCATGGCCCATCCAAGTTGACACACAATCTTAACCATCACAATCTACCCCTTGTCAACTTGCCACATGTACACATCTCCTTAAAACATACATAATCTCTGAATAAAGACAATGAGAAAGTCATACTTGTGCCTAACATGATACAACTAACACACGTATGATTGAAAACACACTAGCCCCATTTACAGCTTATATTTTATAAGTGAAGGAAACAAGAATATTTGATGCACACATACAGAGTACAAATACTCATAACAATTACTGTCCCCGTTTCTGCAACTGGTCACATGGCTGTAACTGGTATTTAGAACTACCTTCTTCCACCACCCATTCTGTATTTCCTTTGCCCTCTGCAAGCATCTCGGCTGGTCATGGTTCTTTGCCTGGTGGGGTGACCCAAACCTTCATTCCTGAAGGGTCTGTGTCATTAGTAGTCATGTCAGAATTAGGTTGCTGTAGTTTTCCATTGACTCTAATCACAGGGCATGGTAGTACTAAGAGACGCCCCATGGAATCTCCTGCATTCCAGACATACTCTTCTTTACCTCCATATGTAATATCAGTCTGATTTCCTCTTGGTAATCAGGATCAATCACGCCAGTCACTATGGTAACTCCCTTCCTTGCCTGTTGATCCACAGGCATAAGGAGCCCAAAGTGGCTGGGTGGCATTCTTAACTTCCAGTTCAATGGAATCAGTGATGTGTCTCCAGATGGGAGCATTCCTCCCTTTGGAACTAAGACCTCCAGGCCTGCAGAGCATAAGGTCGAGGGGACAGGAAGCAAAAATCTTGCAAGTGGTTCACTAGGGGTAATAGTGAGTGGTGCCACTCCCATTTCCACCCCTTGATTCCTGGACCCGTGAATCCTGGCTATGGGATAAACAGCACCATATATTGGATGCTGGTTTAAAGCATATAGAACATCCTGGAGAACATTGCCCCAACCCTGCAAGGTATTGCCACCTAGCTGGCACCATAACTGTGTCTTTAGAAGGCCATTCCATCGTTCTATCAAGCCAGCTGCTTCAGGATGATGGGGAACATAGTAAGACCAGTGAATTCCATGAGCATGGGTCCACTGCCAAACTTCATTTGTTGTGAAGTGAGTCCCTTGATCTGAGGCAATGCTGTGTGGGATACCATGATGGTGGATAAGTCCATGGATGGTAGTTTTGGCAGAAGCATTACGTGCAGGGAAGGCAAATCCATATCCAGCGTAAGTGTCTATTCCAGTAAGGACAAAACACTGCCCTTTCCATGATAGAAGTGGTCCAATGTAATCAGCTTGTCACCAGCTTGCTGGCTGATCAACTCGAGGGATGGTGCCATATCAGGGACTCAGAGTTGGTCTCTGCTGCTGGCAGATTAGGCACTCAGCAGAGGCTATGGCCATATCAGCCTCGGTGAGTGGAAGTCCATGCTGCTGGGCCCATGCATAACCTCCATCCCTGCCACCATGGCCACTTTTTCATGAGTCCATTGAGCAACGGCAGGATTAGTTGGGGAAAGAGAATGAGTGGTTTCCACAGAAAGCGTCATCCTATCCCTTGATTGTTAAAATCATCCTCTGCTGAGGTCACCCTTTGGTGAGCATTCACATGAGACACAAATATCTTCATGTGTTTAGCCCATTCAGAGAGGTCTATCCACATACATCTTCCCCATAAATCCTTGTCTCTAATTTTCCAATCATGATCCTTCCAAGTCCTGACCATCCAGCCAAACCATTGGCCACAGCTCATGAATCAGTATATAATCGCACATCTGGCCATTTCTCCTTCCAAGCAAAGTGAACAACCAGGTACACTGCTCGAAGTTCTGCCCATTGAGAGAATTTACCTTCACCACTATCCTTCAGAGAGGTCCCAGAAAGGGGCTGTAGTGCTGCCACCGTCCACTTTCAAGTGGTGCCTGCATATCACACAGAACCATCTGTAAACCAGGCACAAGTTTTCTCTTCCTCAGTCAGCTGATCATAAGGAACTCCCCATGAAGCCATAGGTGCAGACTGGGAGATGGAAGGTAATGTGACAGGAGTGGAGACCATGGGCATTTGGGCCACTTCCTCGTGCAAATTACTTGTGCTTTCGGGTCCTGCTTGGGTCCGATCTCGAATATACCACTTCCATTTAATGATGGAGTACTGCTGTGCACATCCAGCTTTATGGTTCTGTGGGTCAGACAACACCCAGTTCATGATGGGCAGCTCAGGCCTCATGGTGACTTGGTGTCCCATGGTTAAGCGTTCAGTCTCTACTAAGGCCCAGTAACAAGCCAAAAGTTGTTTCTCAAAAGGAGAGTAGTTATCTGCAGAGGATGGTAGAGCTTTGCTCCAAAATCCTAAGGGTCTGCGCTGTGACTCACCAATAGGGGCCTGCCAAAGACTCCAAACAGCATCTCTATCTGCCACTGACACTTCAAGCACCATTGGATCAGCTGGATCATATGGTCGAAGTGGCAAAGCAGCTTGCACAGCAACCTGAACCTGTTGCAGAGCCTTCTCTTGTTCTGGTCCCCACTCAGAACTAGCAGCTTTTCAAGTCACTTGATAAATAGGCCAGAGTAGCACACCCAAATGAGGAATATGTTGCCTCCAAAATCCAAAGAGGCCCACTACGTATTATGCCTCCTTTTTAGTTGTGGGAGCAGCAAGATGCTATAACTTATCCTTCACTTCAGAAGGAATGTCTCGACATGCCTCACACCACTGGACCCCTAGAAATTTCACTGAAGTGGAAGGTGCCTGAATTTTTGTGAGATTAATCTCCCACCCTCTAGCATGCAACTGTTTTACCAATAAGTTCAGAGTCATTGACACTTCTTCCTTACTAGGTCCAATCAGCATAATGTCATCAGTGTAATGGACCAGTGTGATGTCTTGTGGAAGGGAAAGGCGATCAAGGTCCCTGCGGACTAAATTATGACATAGGGCTGGAAAGTTAATGTAGCTCTGAGGTAGGCAAGTGAAGGTGTATTGTTGGCCTTGCCGGCTGAAGGCAAACTGCTTCTGGTGGTCCTTTGAAACAGGTATGGAGAAAAAGGCATTAGCCAGATCAATAGCTGCATACCAGGTGCCAGGAGATGTATTAGTTTGCTCAAGCAGTGAAATTACATCTCAAACAGCAGCTGCAATTGGAGTCACCACCTGGTTAAGTTTTTGATAATCTACTGTCATTCTCCAAGATCCATCTGTTTTTTGCACAGGCCAAATAGGTGAGTTGAATCAGGATGTGATGGGAATCACCACCCCTGCATCCTTCAAGTCCTTGATGGTGGCAGTAATGTCTGCAATCCCTCCAGGAATGCGGTATTGCTTTTGGTTTACTATTTTCCTAGGTAGAGGCAGTTCTAATGGCTTCCACTTGGCTTTTCCTACCATAATAGCCCTTACTCTATTTGTCAGGGATCCAATGTGGGGGTTCTGGCAGTTGCTGAGTATATCTATTCCAATTATGCATTCTGGAACTGGGGAAATCACTACAGGATGGGTTTGGAGACCCACTGGACCTTCTGTGAGACAGACATGAGCCAAGAATCATTAATAACCTGACCTCCGTATGCCCCCACTCTGACCGGTGGGCCACAGTGACGTTTTGGTTCTCCTGGGATAAGTGTCAGCTCAGAGCCAGTATCCAGTAATCCCCAAAAAGTCTGATTATTTCCTTTTCCCCAGTGAACAGTCACTCTTGTAAAAGCCTGTAGATCCCTTTGGGGAAGGCTGGGAGAAAGACTAACATTAAAAAAATTTGGCAGTGTATTGGAGTCCTTCCTCAAGGGGATCTGGCCTCCCCTTCATTCAAGGGGTTGTGGGTCTTTAAACTTGCTCAAATCTGGGAATTGATTGAGGAACCATGACTCTCTATTCTGGCGATTCGGGTTAGACTGCTCTTCACCTGACCTAGAATTCATCCATTTGTATAGATCAAGTAAATAGTAGATTTCCTATCTATTTCACTCCTAGGGACACCATGACTAAGCAGCCAATGCCATAAGTCCATACAAGTCAGACTATTCTGATTACTGCTTTGACTCCTCTGTCCATTACTGTAACCACGCCCACCTTGTCTTTGTCGATTGAGTGCAGCCACTTGGCCCCTATTACCACAGGGTCCAATCAGCCCCATTGTAGTTAGGTGTCTTAATTCAGTTAGTGTAGTTTCCACTGTCAAATCTGGCTTACATAAAACAGCAATCATAGCAGTCTTCCAGGATGCTGGAGATCCCTTCACAAATTTGTTCCTCACAGCTGTGGTAAAAGATGTGTCCTCTGGACACTCCATGTGTGGGTCTGTGGGTCTAACTTGATAAATCCACTTTAGCATGCCAATTTCCCTAAGCCTTTGGATACTTTCTTCTACAGTATACCAAGGCAGGTCTGGTACTTCAACTTGATTTAGTGTCGGCCACTTCATAATCCATGCTTCAGCAACCCAACCAAATAAATTAGTAGATCCTTTCCTAATTTCTCTAGCTGAAACATTGAAGGAACAGTCTGTGCTCAGTGGACCCATATCAATAAACTCAGACTGATCCATCTTTATGTTCCTTGCACCATTATCCCACACCCTTAATAGCCATTCCCATACATATTCCCTAGGTTTCTGTTTGTACATATTAGAAAACTCAAGCAGTTCTTTTGGAGTGTAGCGTACCTCCTCCTGGGTCAGACTTTGCACTTCACCTTTTGGGGCTAGCTGGGACTTAAGCCTAGTTATAGGTCTAGAAGCCAGAATCGGTAGTGTGGAATTGTTCTGAGAGCATTCAGCATTATCTTGTAAAGCATCTGCCTCAGGCGATGCTCCAGGCAATGACTCAGGCAAGTGCTCTTTAGAGGCAGCTGGGTTAGGGCTAATCTTCTCAGATGGGAGTGGAGGGGCTAATGGTTTTTCTAGGCAGTGTGGTTTAGCAGACAAACATGAAGTAATCTCTTCAGATGGGACTGGTTCTGCAGGCAGGAGTGATTCAACAGAATTTACAGGCTCAGTGTCCCCAGCTTCCTTATTATCTGCCCATATGTCCCCATCCCAAGTCTCAGGATCTCATCTCTTCCCAATCAATGCCCTTACTTTAACCTCAGACACCTCTTGAGGTTTGCAATTGAGCGTTGTAATTCAGCCACTCTTACAGTAAGACTCTGGATTTGGTTTTCATCAATTTCAGCTCTGTTACTACAAGAAATAAGGCTTTCTTTCAAAGCACAAGTGGAAGCCTTGAGGTCATGTATGTGGCACTTGAGCCTTGACTCTGGAGCCCTGAGCACATCTCTTTCCTTCATCAGTTTGTCTAGTGAAAGTAGGACAAACTAACAAGCTTCCTTATACTTCTCATTCTGACAAAGCTGTAGAAAGATATCATACATGTGTTCACCCTGAGACTCACCTTTCACCAACACCTGATCTACCGGTGGTGATGTTTTGTGTATTTGTATTGCCACCTTGCTCCAAGGACTAGCAGTGACCTCTTTACTGCTGGAAGCAGAGTCATCAAAGTCCTTATGACTAACCAGACTTGAGAACCAATTTAGAAAACTCATCCCTACAATTTTGTTTCTCTAGAACCACTCCCGGTACCAAATGTCTTAGGCTGGGTTCTATAGAGAAGCAATACCAGTAAAATGTATAAATATATATATATATAGAGAGAGATTATATCAAGGAAAGAGCTCACGTGATTGTAGAGGCTAGAACATCCCAAGTCCATGGATCAAAATAGAGGCCTCTCCCAAGTCACATAGCTGCAGAAGCTGGCAAGCCCAAGATCAGAAGTTCAGAGAGCAGGGATCTCATTCACAGGCTGTGCAGATCGACGAATCCCAGGTTCGGCAGATAAGCTGACAGCTCAGGTCCCAAGAACGGGAGATGAGATGACAGGAAGCAGCCGCAGGATCCAGAGAGAGCCGAAAGCCAGAACGTCTGCTTATATGCAGATGCCAGCCACACCCCCAAGGAGACTCCCTTTCATCTGATTGGCTACTCACAGTATATTCAATCATGGGAGTGATTGCATTAAAACACGGAGAATCATGGCCCAGCCAAGTTGACACACAATCTTAACCATCACAATAAATAATACATTAACTCACCTTAAATTTTTCACCTTCACATAATTAGTTCTGCTTTTAATCTTTGTCCTCTCTCCTAGGAGCTCACAAAACATACTAATACCATTTGCCATTGAGTTGACTCTGACTATGGCCAGCCGGCTCATGGCAACTGTGCTCCATGGGGCTTTCAATTGCTGATTTTTTGGCAGTAGAACTCCAGGCCTTTCTTCCTATGAATCATTGGTTGGACTGGAGCTTCTGATCTTTCCGTTAGCAGCCAAGCATGTTAACTGTGTGAACCCCCTAGGGACTCTCACCAAACATCAGGGATAGAGATAAGAACCATCAGTTTGGACTCATTCAGTAGGGATTCTACTAGAAAAAAAAAAAAAAATATATAAAACAACATTTAAAATCAGTTCACTTTATAAAGCTTGAATTTATAAAATATTTATAGTCTAGATCCAGATTTCTCAGCTGACATTATTTATCAGCCACATGGATAATATGTCTTCTTAAAACTGGCTTTCCATTCTTATCAGAGTCAAGCCGGCAGTGCTTTTTTATTTAGTAGAATTCCCAAATCCTCCAAGAACTTAATTTTTTGTCTTCTTTTGACTATGGGAAATCATTAATTTCTCCTCTGGCCCATATTTGAGCTGTATTTTTGCTTGGCTGCTGACCTTCATTTTTCAATTATTTCCTTCTACAACTGACCCCAACTGTGGCCATACTGGACTCCTGGTTGCACAAAGGTTAAGAGCTATGGCTGTTAACCAAAAGGTCGGCAGTTTGAGTCCACCAGCTGCTCCTTCAAAACCCTGTGGGGCAGGTCTACTCTGTCCAACAGGGTCACTATGAGTCGGAATCGACTTGACAGCAATGGGCTTGGTTTGGTTTTTTATGGTCATACTATATTCTTAAATGGTATTGGAGTTCATCCGCTAGAATTTCATATGTGATCTTAACACATGAATATTATAAGTGAAATGAATACAGTTTTTTTTTATAGTAGGTAGACACATCATATGCACAATACAGATGCAATAATAGACATACTATTCTAACAGTATTTGAAAGAACAACTAAAAAATGTAAAATGAAAATAGCAAATAGCTTTCTGTAAAGGCAGCTATTTCTAGAACCAGACAGTGAGATTAATTGAATTCTATCAGCAGTGTAACAATGAAGATAAAAAAGCTGTACAGTACTAAAATATTCAAATTGGGGTTAAGATGTAAGAGATTTCAGGCTACTGGAGAAAATAAGGCATTTCACTAATTAGCTCCCATAAAGAAAGAAAACAGTGAGTAGAAAAGAAAAACCCAAAGCAGGTAAAATACTTTAGAAAACATCATTGGTTGCAATATACTTATCCTTTTTTTATTTCAAAATGTCAGCAAATAGAAAGTGATACTTTGCTGAGTTTCAGTCAATGCAAGAAATAAAACTGTTTTGTTTATTTTTATTCAACCATTTGACAATTATCTATTTAGTGTTTAGTAAGTGCTGTGTGAGGAGCCCTGGTGGCACAGTGGTTAAAGAGATCTACTGATAACATAAAGGTCAGCAGTTCGAAAACACCAGCGTCTACTTGAGAGATAGCTGTGGCAGCTGGCTTCCATAGAGATTTATGGCCTTGGAAATCCTATAGGGTTGCTATGAGTCGGAATCATCTAGATGGCAGTAGGTTATTTTCGTTTGGTTAAGTGTTATGTGGAGACCTGGTGTATATTGGTTAAGAGATGGGCTACTGACAAAAAGGTCAGCAGTTTGAGTCCACCAGCTGCTCCTTAGAAACCCTATGGGGCAGTTTTATTCTGTCCTGGGTTGCTGTGAGTAGGAATCAACTTAACCTCAACAGGTTTAGTTTTGGTTTTTTTGAAATGCTATATGTTGAGATTATAACAATGTTTAAAGCATAGAACCTGGTTTTAAAAGTACTTAAAATTTGGTGAAGCAAAATTCATATTAAAAAACATGATAGCAAAAGTAAAATAAAGTGTTATGTTGTTGTTAGGTGCCTTCCAGTCAACTCCAACTCATACCCACTCTATGTACAACAGTATGGAACACTGCCTGGTCCTGCACCATCCTCACAATCATTGCTATGTCTGATCCTATTGTTGTAGCCACTGTGTCAATCCATCTTGCTGAGGGTCTTCCTCTTTTTTGCTGACCCTCAACCATACCAAGCATGATGTCCTTTTCCAGGGACTGGTCCCTCCTGGTAACATGTCCAAAGTACGTGAGACAAAGTCTTACCATTCTTGCTTCTAAGGAGAATTCTGGCTGTACTTCTTCCAAGATACATTGGCTCAATCTTCTGGCAGTCCATAGTATATTCAATATTATTCACCAACAACATAATTCAAAGGCATCAATTCCTCTTCGGTCTTCCTTATTCATTGTGCAGCTTTTGCATGCATATGAGGCAATTGAAAATATCATGGCATGGGTCAGGCCCACCTTAGTACTTAAATTGAAATCTTTGCTTTTTAATACTTTTAAGTGGTCTTTTGCAGCAGATTTGCCCAATGCAACACGTCATTTGATTTCTTGACTGCTATTGTCATGTGTGTTGATTGTGGATCCAAGTAAAACAAATCCTTGATGGCTTCAGTATTTTATTCCTTGATCATGATGTTGCTTATTGGTCCAGTTGTGAGGATTTTTTTTTCTTTATGTTGAGGTGTAAGCCATACTGAAGTCTTTGATCTTCATCAGTATGTGCTTCAATCCTATTCACTTTCATCAAGCAAGGTTATGTCATCTGCATAGCTCAGGTTGTTAATGAGTCTTCCTCCAATCCTGATGCCCTATTCTTCTTCATATAGTTCAACTTCTCAGATTATTTGCTCAGCAGACAGATTGAATAAGTATGGTGAAAGGATACAACCCTGATGCATACCTTTCCTGATTTTAAACCATGCAGTATCCCTTTGTTCTGTCCAAATGACTGCCTCTTGTTCTATGTACAGTTTCCACATGAGCACAGTTAAGTATTCTGGATTTATGAGGGTGGTAAAGAATATTGAATATACCATGGACTTCCAAAAATAGTAACAAATATGCTTTTGAAGAAGTACACCTGTAATGCTCCTTAGCAGCAAGAATGGTGAAACTTCCTCTCAGGTACTTTGCAGATGTTATCAGGACGCATCAGTCCCTTCAGATGGACATCATGCTTGGTGAAGTAGAGCATCAGCTTAAAGAGAGGAAGACCCTCAAAGAGATGAACTGACACAGTGGTTGCAATGATGGATTCAAGCATAGAAATGATTATGAGGAAAGCCCAGGACCTGGCAGTGTTTCTTTCTGTTGTACATAGGGTTGCTATCAGTCAGAATTAACTTGAAGGCACCTAACAACAACAACAAAAACATGATTCGGAATTGAATCTATGGCACACAACAACAAAAAACAGGATAGAGAGGGACATAAAATTTAAACGTCCAAAATGTCTTCTTTCATTTTTCCCACTTATGGAAGGAAGGGGATTATCTGAGGAAATTAGGAAGAAATACAGTTTCCATTTCCTTGTAGCTGGATATTAAGTGTTGTTTAGCTTAATAGATTACTTTGATGACCAGTGCTTTATAGTTTTAACTTTGTACTTGTACATTGTTTTTTGCCAAAGCATAATATGAATACAGAAAAATGCATCTACCTTCTCCCTCCCCTCAAATCATCCTCTACACACTTACTTCATTCCTCATGTTGCTGTTAGGTGCTGTCAAGTCATTTCAGACTTATAGTGATGCTATGAACAACAGAGGAAACACTGCCTGGTCCTGTACCATCCTCACAATCCTTACAGCTGAGCCCATTGTTGCGGCCACCAGGTCAATCCATCTCCGTGAGGGTCTTCCTCTTTTTCGCTGACCCTCTACTTTACCAAGCATGATGTCCCTCTCCAGGGACCGATCACTCCTGATAACATGTCCAAAATATGAGTGACAAAGTCTCACCATACTTGCTTCTAAGGAGCATTCTTGCTGTACTTCTTCAAAGACAGATTTGTTTGTTCTTCGCAGTCCATGCTATAATCAATATTCTTCAACAACACCATTATTCAAAGGCATAAATTCTTCTTCAGACTTCCTTATTCATTGCCCAGAACTCACATGCATATGAGGAGATGGAACACCACGGCTTGAGTCAGGGGCATCTTAGCCTTCAAGATGACATCTTTGTTTTCAACACTTTAAAGAGGCCTCTTGCAGCATATTTGCCCAATGCAATGTGCCTTTTGATTTTTTGACTACTGCTTCCATGGGTGTTGATTGTGGATCCAAGTAAAATGAAGTTCTAGACAACTTCAATCTTTTATCTGTTTATCATGAGGATGCTTATAGTTCAGTTGTGAGGATTTTTGTTTCCTTTATGTTGAGGTGTAATCCATACTGAAGGCCGTTGTCTTTGTTCTTCATCAATAAGTGCTTCAAGTCCTCTTCGCTTTCAGCAAGCAAGGTTGTGCCATCCGCATAGCTCAGGTTGTTAATGAGTCTTCCTCCAATGCTGATGCTCTGTTCTTCTTCATATAGTTCAGCTTCTCAGATTATTTGCTCAGCATACAGGTTGAATAAGTATGGTGAAAGGATACAACCCTGAAGCACACCTTTCCTGACTTTAAACCAAGCAATATTCCTTTGTTCTGTTCGAATGACTGCCTCTTGATCTGTGTATAGATTCCTGCTGAGCACAATTAAGTGTTCTGGAATTCCCATTTTTCACAACACTGTCCATTATTTGTTATGACCCACACAGTCCAATGTCTTTGTATAGTTAATAAAACAGGTAAATATCTTTCTGGTATTCTCCGCTTTCAGCCAGGCTTGATTTGACATTAGCAATGATATCCCTGGTTCCACATACTCTTCTGAATCCTGCTTCAATTTCTGGCCGTTCCCTGTTGGTAGACTGCTACTGCTGCTTTTGAATGATCTTCAGCAAAATTTTACTTGAGTGTAATATAAAAGATATAATGTTCTTTAATTTCCTTATTTGGTTGGATCACCTTCTTTGGAATAGGCATGAATGTGGATCTCTTCTAGTCAGTTGGCCAGGTAGTCGTCTTCCAAATTTCTTGGTGTAGACAAGTAGCACTTCCAGTGCTGCATCTGTTTGTTGAAACATCTCAATTGGTATTCCATCCATTCCTGGAGCCTTGTTTTTTGCCAGTGCCTGCAGTGCAGCTTGGACTTCTTTCAGTGCCATCCATTCCTGATCATATGCTACCTCCTGAAATAGATGAAGGTTGACGAATTCTTTTTGGTACAGTGACTCCATGTGTTCCTTTCATCTTCTTTTGATGTTTCCTGCTTCATTCAGTATTTTGCTCATAGAAACCTTCACTGTTCCAATTCAAGGCTTGAATTTTTTCTACAGTTCTTTTAGCTTGAGAAATGCCGAGCGAGTTCTTCCCTTTTGGTTTTTTACTCCAGGCCTTTGCACATGTCATTATAATACTTTGTTTTGTGTCCTCAAAATGCCCTTTGAAATCTTCTGTTCAGTTCTTTTACTTCATCAGTTCTTCCATTTGCTTTAGTTACTGAGTTCAAGAGCAAGTTTCAGAGTCTCTTCTGACATCCATCTTGGTCTTTTTTTTCTTTCCTGTCTTTTTAATGACATCCTGCATTCTCCATGTATGATGTCCTTGTTGTCATTCCACAACTCCTTTGGTCTTCAGTCATTAGTGTCCAGCATGTGAAATCTATTCATGAGATGTTCTCTAAATTCAGGTTGGATATACTCAAGGTTGTACTTTGGCTCTCGTGGACTTGTTCTAATTTGCTTCAGCTTGCACTTGCATAGGAGCAATTGATGGTTTCTTCCACAGTCGACCCCTGACCTTGTTTTGATTGATGATATTTAGCTTTTCCATCTTCTCTTTCCAGAGATGTAGTTGATTTGATTCCTGTGTATTCCATCTGATGACATCCACATAGCAACAATACTTTTGAGGGGCATGAGACTAGAGATGGATAAAATTATGTGAGAAAAGTTCAGAATCTTAATGAATAAGGTGATAATGAGGATGGAAAGGAAATGCTAAGAGGTATTAAAGAGGAAGAAGAGAATTAATTTAATTATTGATTAATTTCTGAGATCTTTAAGTAGACACTGAGGTTGATACTTTTCTTTGTTGCAAGTCTGTGAAATGTGGGGAAGTATTAAGTATAACAACGTGTGATGTAGATTGTGTGTCAACTTGGCTGGGCCGTGATTCTCAGTGTTTATATGTGATTACTCCCATGATTGGATCTGCTGTGAGTAGCCAATCAGTTGAAAGCAAATTTCCTTGGGAATGTGGCCTGCATCCAAATATAAGCAGATGTTCTGGCTTTTTTGCTCCCTCTGGATCCTGCGGCTGCTTCCTATTCATCTGACCTCTGGGACTTGAGCTATCAGCTTATCTGCCGATCTTGGGATTCATCGATCTTTACAGTCTGTGAGTGGAGCCGTGCTTTCCAATCTGCCGACCTTGGATTCGCCAGCCCCTGTAGCTACATGAATCGGGAGAAGCCTCTATCCTAATCCATGGATTTGGGATTTTGCAGCCTCTACAATCCCATGAGCTATTTCTCTGATATAAATCTCACTCTGTATATATTTATACGTTTTACTGGTTTTGCTTCTCTAGAGAACCCAGCCTAAGACATTTAGTACTAGGAGAATTCTGTCTTAGTCATCTAGTGCTGCTATAATAGAAATACCACAAGTGGATGGCTTTAACAAAGAGAAGTTTATTCTCTCACAGTCTGGTTGGCTACAAGTCCAAATTTAGGGTGTCAGCTCCAGGGAAAGGCTTTCTCTGTATGCTCTGAAGGAAGGTCCGAGCCATCAATCTTCCCTTGGTCTAGGAGCTTCTCTGCGCAGGAATCTCAGGTCCAAAGGATGCACTCTGCTCCTGGCACTGCTTTCTTGGTGGTATGTGGTTCCCCTGTGTCTCTGCTTGGTTCTCTGTTTTATATCTCAAAAGAGATTGGCTTAAGACACTATCTAATCTTTTTTTTATTATTATTGTAGTTTAAGTGAAAGTGTACAATTCAAGTTAGTCTCTCATACAAAAATTTATACATACATTGTTATGTGACCCTAATTGCTCTCCCTATACTGTGACAGCATGCTTCTCCTTTCTACCCCTGATTTCCTGTGTCCTTTCAACAAGCTTTTAATCCTCTCTGCCTTCTCATCTCACCTCCAGACAGAAGCTGCCCGATTAAGACACTATTTAATCTTGTAGATCTCCTCAATATAACTGCTGCTAATCCATTTTATTACCTCATGGTGATCACATTTACAACACATCAGGAAATCACATCAGATGATGAGATAGTAGACAATCATACAATACTGGGAATCATGGCCCAGTCAAATTGCTAAACACATTTTTGGGGGGACATAATTCAATCCATGGCACAAAGGTATACATATGCGGGAATAATTTTTTTTAAAGAAAAAAATAACAGACATTATATCAGCTCTTTGTTGTACGCATGTACTAGCTATGTTCTTCAAATGTGTTACATATATAATCTTCAAAATTACCTTTAGAACTAGATATAATCCCCACCCCCCACATCTCTCAGTTTGTCATACTGTGGGGGCTTGTGTGTTGCTGTGATGCTGGAAGCTTTTCCACTGGTATTCAAATACTAGCAGGATCACCCACAGTAGACAGGATTCAACTGAGCTTTCAGACTAAGAGATCAGGAAGAAGGACCTGGTGATCTACTTCTGAAAAGAATTAGCCAGTGAAAACCTTATGAATAGAAGTGGAACAATGTCTGATGTAGTGCAGGAAGATGAGCCCCTCAACAATATTATTTAATCACACTTTCACAGATAAGAAAATTTAGACTTAATGAAGTTATGTATCATGTGGCAAAGCAGAGAATATTCTATAATCCACAATGTCTAAACATCAGATATGTTAACATGTTGCTGTTGTTAGGTGCCATCAAGTTAGTTCCAACTCATAGCAACCCTATGTACAACAGAATGAAACACTGCAGGATCCTGTACCATCCTCACAATTGTTGTGCTTGTGCCCATTGTTGCAGCCACTGTGTCAATCCATCTTGTTGTGAGTCTTCCTTTCTTTCACTGAACCTCTACTTTACCAGGCATGATGTCCCTCTGTAGAGACTGATCCCTTCTGATAATATGTCCAAAGTATGCGAGACAAAGTCTCACCATTCTTGCATCTAAGGAGCATTCTGGCTGTACTTCTTCCAAGACAGATTTGTCTATTCTTTTGGCAGTCCACAGTATATTCAATATTCTTCATCAACACTATAATTCAAAGGTGTTAATTATTCTTCTGTCTTCCTTATTCATTGCCCAGCTTGAACATGCATATGAGGCTATTGAAAACATTACGGCTTGGGTCAGGCGCACCTTAGTCTTCAAGGTGGTATCTTTGCTTTTCAACACTTTAAAGAGGTCTCTTGCAGCATATTTGTCCAATGCAATGTGTCCTTTGATTTCTTGACCGCCGCTTCCATGAGTGTTGATTGTGGATCCAAGTAAAATGAAATCCTTGACAACTTTAATCTTTTCTCCATTTCTCATGATGCTGCTTATTGGTCCAGTTGTGAAGATTTTTCTTTTCTTTATACTGTGGTATAATCCATACTGAAGGCTGTAGTCTTTGACCTTCTTCAGTAAGTGCTTCAAGTCCTCTACATTTCCAACAAGCAAGGTTGGGTTATCTGCATATCTCAGATTGTTAATGAGTCTTCTTCCAATCTTGATGCCACTTTACCCATGGAGGATATTAACATTATAGGACTTGATAATTCTTGTATCAGTTCTCCCAGTTGTGATGATCAAAAGTGTCTCTAAATATTTCCAAAAGTCCCTGGGTTTAAGGGGGAAATATTACCCCTCTTAAAGAACCAGTGATCTAATTTAATTTGCTTTAAACCTTGCACTATTGATCAGCATTTTATATTTCCTTCCTGAGTTAAATATTTAACTTTGATTTTGATGTTAATAGATTATGAATACAATGAATACTGTAGGTGTAAATAGAGGCAATGTTGTTAAATAGCTTATAAGTAGTATCAAAAGTATGAGAAAATAAGTGAAATTTTCCTGGCCTGATGGAAATTTTAGTATGTGTGGCATATGCCTAATTAGTGATACTAACAGAATTTCACCTAAACCATTTTGTTTCATATTAGATTTTATTAGCCAGATTAAACTGCTTTTAAAAATCCATAAAAGTCCATCTGTCTTTAGTCTCTAGACAGCCACATCTTTCTCAAGGTCCTTTTATGAACTGATAATTAACCTTCCAAATATAGGTACTTCAGAGTAAATGTCTTTTTCTGTATCTAATTCAAGTGATACAGTTATATTTGTATCTCCCACAAGATCGGTGGCTTGCAGTTATATTAATATTACAATCCAAATAAAAAGTTTCCATGATTTTTTACAAAATAAAATGGTTGATGAAAATGGAACATTTGTTAAGATAGCAACAGTAGTAATAGTATCTATATCTTTCAAGAAGTCATTATTAAGCAACAACTCTTAGTCTGAACCAGAGTTCTATAGGTTCCAGGAAAGACCAGACAGAAATATCTTGCATTGAGAAAATAAAATCAATCGAATACTAAAAATGCAAACATAGGAAGAAAGTCTGAGGTCTATTGTTGTATGGAATATCAGGTTTAAGATTGAAAAATCAGAACACAAAGAATAAATAGTGTTTAGGGAAAAGCAAAAGGCAGAGATTGTAGTTATGCTTCCGTAAACCAAGAAATGTCTAGGTTTACCAGAAGCTGAGAGACAAGGCATGATCTTCCTTTAGAGCCTTCGAAAAGAGCATGGCATTGCTAATGCCCTGAATTCAAAATTCCAGAACTGTGAGAGAATAAATTTATGTTGTTTTAAGTCATCCCTTTGGGTAACTTGTATAGCAGCCCCAAAAAATGTTTATTTTGAATGTTGACTTATTTATATTTAAGGAAATTATTGATTTGTTTGAATTTAAATATACTGTCTTAATGTTTGCTTTTTATTTTTCTAATCTCTTCTTTATTCAGTTGTCTTTCACTTATACTTTGGCTTGAACTGAGCATTTTTAGAATTTCCATTTATCTCTTATTTGACTTTTTATCTACATATCTTTGTTTCATAGTTCAGAAATTGTTCTAGGGAATATACTGTGGAATCTTCACTTTCTGTTAAAAAGAAACAGCAACAAACAGTTGCCATCAAGTTGATTCTGACTTCTGGTGACCCTGTGTATTACAGAGTAGACCTGCACTTCATAGGGTTTTCAAGGCTAGGACCTTTTCAAGCAGATCACCAGGACTTTCTTCTGAGATGTCTCTGGGTGGGTTCAAATTGCCAAACTTTCAGTTAATATTTGAGCCCTTAAATGTTTGTGCCACTCAGGACTCATAGACTATCATAAATTGTTATTTAACCACTTTTTGTGTAATGTATGAATTATACGACAGTATGTTTATATATAACTCCCTGTTCTTTGTAAAAATTTTGTTATATATTTTATTAATACATATACAACTGTACAATATATTTTAGTTAAACAGTCAATTGTCTTTTAAAGAAATTTAAAAAGGAGACATATAGCTGTCTTAGTCATCTAGTACTGCTCTAACAGAAATACCACAAGTGGGTGGCTTTAACAAAGAGAAGTTTATTTCCTCACAGTAAAGTAGGCGAAAAGTCCAAATTCAGGGTGTCAGCTCCAGGGGAAGACTTTCTCTCTCTGTCAGCCTTCTCATCAATCTCCCCCTGGACTAGGAGCGTCTCAGCTCAGGGACCCTGGATCCAAAGAACGCGCTCTGCTCCTAGCACTGCTTTCTTGGTGGTATTCTCTGTTTGCTTCCCTTTCCTTTTATCTCTTGTAAGATAAGATGTGGTGCAGGACAAACCCCAGGGAAACTCCCTTTACATTGGATCAAGGATGTGACTTTAGTAAGGGTGTTACACAATCCTACCCTAATTTTCTTTAACATAAAATTACAATCGCAAAATGGAGGACAACCAAACAACGCTGGAAATCATGGCCTAACCAAGTTGACACATATTTTGGGGGGACACAATTCAATCTATGACAATAGCCTTTATATATAACTGCATATTTTCAATATCTTGTGTATCTGATTTTCCGTTTGGTATCATGTTCTGCATGAAGAATTTCTGTTAGTTTATGTCGTGGTGCTGACTTAACGAACATGGGTTCTCTCAGTTTTCGTTTATCTGAAAAAAAATGTTTTCTCACCTTTGCTGAATATAGATTATAGGATGACAGTCATTACATTTCAGTTCTGTGAAAATTCTACCAATTGTTTTGGGCTTTCATTGATTCTTCTGTGAAATCAGGTATCATCTGTAACATTGTTTCCCTCTATGTAACGCGTCTTTTTACCCTAGCTTTTTCTTAGAATTTATCCTAATTCTAAATTTACTCTAGCTTCTTTTAAAAATTTATCAAAGCACAATAATTGACTTTGATATGCCTTGTTGTTGTTAGTAGGTGCTACTGAGTCAATTATGACTCATAGGGACCATCTGTACAACAGAACAACATGCTGCCTGATCCTACGCCATCCTCAAAATCATTGTTATGTTTGAGTCAATTTTTGCAGCCACTTTGTCAATACATCTCATTGAGGATCTTCCTCTTTTTCTCTAACCCTCTGTTTTACCAAGCATGATGTCTTTTTCCAAGGAACTGTACCGTCCTGATAATATGTCCAAAGTACATGAGATGTCTCTCCTTTCTTGCTTCTAAGGAGCATTCTGGTTGTACTTCTTCCAGGATAAATTTGCTCTTTCTTCTGGCAGTCCATGATACATTCTATATTCTTTGCCAACACCATAACTCAAAGGTATGAATTCTTCGGTCTTCCTTATTCATTGTCCAGCTTTCACATGCATATGAAGGGGTTGAAAATACCATGGCTTGGGTCAGATGCACCTTAGTCCTCAAAGTGACATCTTTACTTTTCAACAATTTGTAGAGTTCTCTTGCAGCAGATTTGCAAACTATGAAATACATAGTCTGAATTCTTGACTGCTGCTTCCATGGGTATTGATTGTGGGTCCCAGTAAAATGAAATCCTTGATAACTTCAATATTTTCTCCATTTATCATGATATTACTTTTTGGTCCAGTTTTGAAGATTTTTGTTTTCTTTATGTTGTAGTTTAATCTTCACTGAAAGTTGTAGTCTTTGATCCTTATCATTAAGAGCTTCAAGTCCTCCTCACTTTCAGCAAGAAAATGTTATTGAATGACCAAAGACCAGATGAGTTGTAGGATGACATTAAGGATGTCATAAATGGAGAAAGTAAAAGTCGTTAAAACACGTGAAAGAAAGAAAAGACGAAAATGGATGTTAGAAGAGACTCTGAAGCTTGTTCTT
Source organism: Dugong dugon (assembly GCA_030035585.1). Lineage (NCBI taxonomy): Eukaryota > Metazoa > Chordata > Mammalia > Sirenia > Dugongidae > Dugong > Dugong dugon. The sequence continues at coordinate 31,673,738 of CM057460.1, read as the reverse complement.
GAACATAGAGTAACTAAAGCAAGTGGAAGAAATAATAAAGTAAAAGAACTGAACAGAAGATTTCAAAGGACAACTCTAGAAGACAAAGTAAAGTATTATAATTAAATGTGCACTGGTCTGGAGTTAGAAAACCAAAAAGGAAGAACACAGCATTTCTTACGCTGAAAGAACTGCAGAAAAATTTCAAACCTTGAGTTGCTATTTTGAAGGATTCTATGGGCAAAATACTGAATGACGCAGGAAGCATCAAAAACAGACGGAAAGAGTATAAAGAGCCAATGTACCAAAAAGAATTGGTCGATGTTCAACCATTTCAAGAGCTAACATCTGATCAAGAATCGATGATACTGAAGGAAGAGGTTAAAGGTGCACTGAAGGCATTGGTAAGAAACAAGACTGCGGGAATTGACAGAATACCAACTGAGATATTTTCAACAAATGAATGCAGCTCTGAATGTGCTCCTTTATCTATTCCAAGAAATTTGGAAGACAACTACATGTACAACTGAATGGAAGAGATCCACGTACATGGCTAATACAAAGAAAGGTTTTCCAGTGGAATGTGGAAATTATTGAACAATAATAACTGATATGCCTAGGTGTGATTTTTTTTTTTTTATTAATCCTAATTTGCATTTGTTAAGCTTGCTGATTTTGTACTTTTTAAAAACAAATTTGGGAAAGTTTTAGCTATTATTTCTTCAAATATTTTAGGCCACTTTGTTCTTTTTCTCTCATTCTAGGATTTTGTCTGTATATATATGTAAGTTATCGATTTTTATTCCTGGTGCTTATTACTTATCACTTCAATAAATTATCTTAAACATTTCATCATTTTTGCAATTTACTTAGCATTTTTAATAATTTTTTTCATATTTAATAATTTCCAAAGAGTATCATATGCCTTTCTCCTTAGCATATTATTATGATGGCTCACATTAAAATAGCTCATACTATGGTATTCCTTGAATTTCTGAGGTGGTGGAAAAACATTCATTCATGATTTGTACCTTTTTCACTTTATGAATTTGATGATGGATTTTGTTTGCAATTTATAAAGTTATTTCAGAATTAATATTCATAAATAAATTGGGTATATAGCTTTCATTTTTGTTGTAGTTTTTGACAGTTTTGGAATCAATTTTATACTCTCGTAAAACTAATTTAGGAATTCTCTTTCTTATGTTCTGGGACAGTTTAAGTAGCAATTAAATTAGCTGTTCTTTCAAGAATCTATATAATTCTGTAATACTTTGGAGAGTAAAATTAGGTACTATTAACAATTATGCCAATTCTGTACCACTCTAACCAGAACATATTATAAAATTAATAATATGAGCATATGAATGCTCTGACTCTATCTGTAATAAACTAACTTTATTTACGTACCTTCTGGAGTATAGTTTTCTTCAAAATAACTACTTTGAGAATATGCAAGTGTTGTTGCATAACTCTATATTAAAATGTTATTTAAGTCATTTTTAAATTATTTCTTTGAAATTGCATGCAAATTATGTTTGCACGTTATTTAATGATATGCTTATATATTTTTATACATGATACATCTTCATTTAACAATTTTTCCTAAATTGGTTGTTTATTATTAGCTTCACTCATTCATTCATTCATTCATGCATTCATGGATGCATGCATTCAGTAATTCAGCACATTCTTTTTGAGTGTTATGTTATGGTAATATAATAAGAACAGGCTATTAACAATTACTTTTTTTCCCACTTTGAGAAACTAATAGAAGTGTCATAAAAAATCCACGACGATAGTATAGTTCCTCACAGCAGGTGAAAAACACATTGATACTATTTTTCAAATATTAATGAAGTGATATTCAGAAATGTTAATAATATAAGCAAATTAGTCCAGTGCAATGTCTTGCTGACACCAAGTGCAAGACTTTGAGAAATCATAATACTGGATGTATTTTTTAGTTTTTAATATGGAATTGAATATGTATGAAACTCTAAATATTTTGAAAAATGTAGTAGATTACTACTGTCAAGGAATATAAATATGTTTGGTAATTCGAGCATTGTATCACATGATGATTAAAGTCATGATCCTTAAATTTATTTAGCTAGGGTTATAGTAAAGGGTCCATCTATCTTTTTTTTTTTAAACATTTTGTTATGTTTTAGGTGAAAGTTTACACAGTAAATTAATTTCCTATTCAACAATTTACACACAATTTTTTCCATGACATTGGTTGCTATACCCCTTCTTGCCTTCTCATCTTTGCTTTTGGACAAATACTGCTCATTTGGTGTCATATAGTTGATTGTTTTAAGGACCACATTTCTCACAGGTGTTACAGTTTAGTTTATAGGCCAATCTATTATTTGACTGAAATGTAACCTCCAGGAGTGTCGTCAGTTCCAGGTTAAAAGGGAGTCTTAAGGCGATCGTCTTGGGGATTCCTCCAGTCTCTGTCAGTCCAGTCACTCTGGTCTTTTGAATGAATTTGAGTTTTGTTCTACATTTTTCTCCCGTTCTAACCAGGACCTTCTGTTGTGTCCCTGGTCAGAGCAGTCAGTCATGAGTGGTAACCGGCACCATCTAGTTCTTCTGGTCTCAGGCTAGAGGAGCTATGGTTTGTGTGGAAGGCGCTATCTTAATTGCTTTAAGACTATGGACAAACTATTTAACCTCACCAAACTTCTGATTTCTGATGAAAAAAGGGACCTTAATTGTAAACTAGCTTATAGAACTGTTGTATGGATTAAATGCTTCTGGCTATTTGCAAGTAGTACGTGAGTGTTTGCTATATTTTTTATTAGATAAAAAAGGCAAAATATATGATAAAATTTAAGCTCCTTTTAAAATTACTAATTAATATCAATAATTCCCTTTTATTCAGGTTACTCTATAAATTCAGTTAGTATTTACCAAATATCTCTATTCAACAAGATGTCTGATTTGGTCATCTTTGGTACATTTTCTAGTTCAGGCACCTCAACTGGCCCATTTGAAACAACTCTTCTCTGAAGCAGATATTTCGGGAGAGCATTGCTCAGTTTTCTCTATGGTAGCATCTCCTTCATAAATGTGCAGCCCTGGTTACATCTATAAAGTTTGTGGTGGATCTCTGGGGTGGATTTAAACCATCCTTTTCTCTCTCTCTCTCTCTTTTTTTTTCTCTCTCTCATTCTCCTTGCTTGATATATAAGGTCCCTGAGGCAGAGATACTTCATTACTCACTGGCATGAGACTCTATCTTTATCCGAGTACCTTGAGGGCTTATTTTCCAGCTGTTCCTAAGATATAAAAAGTGGCAGGGGGGTGAATTATTTCAATTCATTATGGAGATTTTAAAAATAAAAAATTTTCGTCCTTACATTGGAAGCAAGTTATCTCATCCAGGTTTAATAGAAATAAATGATATTTTTATTCCCTCATGAATAATGTGTCTGTTAAATTAAATTCTAATTAGTTAGAAATCATTAGGGAAGAAGAGTAATTAATTAGGTTCCACTGGACCTCCCACAATGTAGAAATTAATTAAATAGCAAATTAAAAAAATTATTTTCCGCAATTTCCAACTGATATTGTCACCTTCAATAAATGTCTTTCTATACTGTTGATTCTTTACTGTAGCCCTTATGGTAAAACTGAAAAACTGGACATCCAATTTCTAGATAGTCTTCATTTTAATCCTCATTATATATGTTAAAAAAAAAAAAAGACCCCTGGTGGCGCAGTGGTTAAAGCACTGGGCTGCTAGCCAAAAAGGTAAGCAGTTCAAACCCACCAGCCACTCCACAGGAGAAAGAGGTGACAGTCTGCTCCTGTAGATATTCATAGTCTTGGAAACCCTCTGGGGCAGTTCTACTCTGTTGTATAGGGTCACTATGAGTCAGAATCAACTGCAGTCAGTTTGGTTTTGGTTTAGTTTATTAAAAAAAAAAGACCTATCCACCTACAAGATATATTACTTTTTGACCAAACTTATCTGTTGAATATTGTTAGTTATTGGTAAGAATTTTATTATGTATTCATTTGTGATCTGTCTCATTTTAAAAGATGACATAGAAAAGGTATACTGGTTAATTATTTTTCATAGTGACTAACAGAGGACAATAACCCGTTGCCATGGAGTCAATTTTGACTCTAGAGATCCTACAGGACAGAGTAGAACTGCCTTATAGAGTTTCCAAGGAAGGGCTGGTGGATTCGAACTGCCGATCGTTTGCTTAGACAAACACTTAACCATTGCACCACCAGGGCTCTAGAGGACAACAGTCCACATAAAAATTTAACTGATAATATTTCACAATAATGGTGAGAAAATCATCATGTAGAGAAAAGAACTAGGAAATGGAGTAAGAACAATAAGCGTTTTAATTGTGGCTCTGCTACTGACTGTATATAAGCACGTAGGTCCATTACCTACTCTCTATGCATCTACTTATACTTCTGTTTCCTAGAGTTCATAATCATTACCTAATGATGTGCAGGCACCACGTGTATTTGTCTTGATGTAACATTAATATCTTGTCATAAGACTCCAATATTTTACTTAAATTGTCAAAAGTTAGTATCTGTTTCTTTTAGTAAATGAAAATGAAGATCTATGATGAGGACACTTTACAGTGGTATAGCCTGGGATCATTTTATAACAACATGTTCAGTAGTGTGTATGGTGATTAGTGTGATAACTTGGTTTGAGAGAATAATTAATTATGTTTCTATATAAAGATCTGAAAGATACAGAATTCATAAAATACAAGAGAATAATAGGTTCAAGACAATATCTTCTCAAAACCTACCATTACTATCCAGGTGTTAGTTTACAGATTGAATTATTAGACAAGTCTTCATGAAAATAATATATAAATACTGCTCCTTTTTTTTTTCTAGTAGACTTCCAGTCATCAATTTTCAAGTATATCAATATATTGCTTTAGTCAGTATCTGAGAATTTTTTGTCAATAACAAGATTACTTTCACTATAGGTATGTGGTGATAACACACATAAGAATATATAGAAACAATGAATAATTATAATTACATTTTAATAAAATATAATTTTATATGCTTTGAGATATATTAATCTTTTACTGATTTCAAAAGTCATACACATTGAGTGTAGAAAAGTAGGAAATAGAGAAAAAATAATTTAAAAATCATGATAATCTAAAAATATACTGTCATACAATATATAATCCCACATACACAAATGGAAATAAAATGCATGTTGTTGTTATATGTCATAAAATTTATTCATGTTTTACAATGAAACAATAAAAGTGGAAAATAATTTTATTATATTATTTTGAATAATTGAATTAAAAGTATATTTTTATTGCTCAACAAGATATATTTTAATACATGTTCCTTGTCATCATAATATCAACATCATATAATGCAGGTTATTAATGAGTCTTCCTCCAGTCTTGATGCAGTGTTCTTCATATAGTCCAGCTTCTCGGATTATTTGCTCAGCATACAGATTGAGTAAGTATAGTGACAGGATACAACCCTGATGCGCACCTTTCCTGATTTAAACCAGGCAGTATCCTCTTGTTCTGTACTAATGACTGCCTCTTGATCTATGTACAGGTTTCACATGAGCACAATTAAATGTTCTGTAATTCCCATTCTTTGCAATGTTATCCATAATTTGTTATGATCCACACAGTTGAATGCCTTTGCATAGTCAATAAAACGCAGGTAAACATCTTTCTGGTATTCTCTGCTTTCAGCCAGGATCCATCTGACTTCAGCGATGATACACCTCATTCCACATCCTCATCTGAATCCTGCTTGAATTTCCGGCAGTTCCCTGTAGATATACTGCTGCAACCACTTTTGAATGATTTTCAGCAAATTTTGCTTGCTTGTGATATTAACGGTACTGTTCGATAATTTCTGCATTTAGATGGATTAACTTTCTTTAATATAGGTAGAAATATGGATCTCTTCCAGTTGGTTGGTCAGGTAGCTGGCCTCCAAACTTCTTGGCATAGATGAGTGAGCACTTCAAGCACTGCATCCGTTTGTTGAAACATCTCAATTTGTATTCCATCAATTTCTGGAGCTTTGTTTTTCATCAATGTCTTCAGAGCAGCTTGGACTTCTTCCTTCAGTACCGTTAGTTCTTGATCATATGCTACCTCTTAAAATGACTGAATGTTGACCAATTCTTTTTGGTACAGTGACTGTGTATTCTTTCCATCTTTTGATGCTTCCTGTGTTGTTCAGTATTTGCCCATAGAATCCTTCAAAATTGCAACTCGAGGCTTGAATATTTTCTTCTGTTCTTTCAGCTTGAGAAATGCCAGACGATGTCTTTCCTTTTGGTTTTCTAAATCCAGGTTTTTGCACAGGTCATTATAATGCTTTATTTTGTCTTCTAGAGCCACCCTTTGAATCTTCTGTTCAGCGATTTTACTTCATCATTTCTCCCAGTCATGTTAGCTACTTTAAGTTCAAGAACAAGTTTCAGAGTCTCTTCCTATATCTATTTTGGTCTTTTCTTTCTTTCCTGTCTTTTTAATGACCTCTTGCTTTCTTCATGTATGATGTCCTTCCACAACTTGTCTGGTATTTGGTCATTAGTGTTCAGTCTAATCTATTGTTGAGATGGTCTCTAAATTCAGGTGGGATGTATGCAAGGTTGTACTTTGGCTCTTGTGGACTTGTTCTAATTTTCTTCAGCTTCTGCTTGAACTTGCGTATAAGCAATTGATGATCTGTTCCGAAGTAAGCCCCCGGCCTTGTTCTGAATAATGATATGGAGCTTTTCCATCACCTCTTTCCATAGATGTAGTCAATTTGATTCCTGTGTGTTCCATCCGGTGAAGTCCATGCTATAGTCACCTTTAAGTTGTTGAAAAAAGGTATTTGTAGTGAAGAAGTCACTGGCCTTGCAAAATTCTATCATTAGATCAGCAGTACCATTTCTATCACCAAGGCCATATTTTCCAACTACTGATCCTTCTTTGTTTCCAACTTTTGAGTTCCAATCACCAGTAATTATCAATGAATCCTGATTTCATGTTCCATCAATTTCAGACTACAGAAGTTGGTGAAAATCTTCAATTTCTTCATCTTAGGCCTTAGTGATTGGTGTGTAAATTTGAATAATGGTCGTTCTAGATCTTCCTTGAGGTGTATTTATATTATCCTATCACTGGCAGAGTTGAAATGTTCTTCTTGACAATGAATCCAATGCCCTCTTCAATTTGTCATTCCTAGCATAATAGACCACATGATTGTCAGATTCAAAATGGCCAATAGCAATCCATTTCAGCTCACTAATGCCTGGGATATTGATATTTTTGCATTCCATTTTATTTTTGACAACTTCCAATTTTCTTACATTCATACTTCATACATTCCACATTTAAATTATTAATGGATATTTGTAGCTATTTCTTCTTATTTTTAGTTGTGTATACTTATAATTATATAATTAATTATAATTATATACATAATTATATAAATAAAAATATACACTTCTTGGACACCACTTAAATTCTCCCAGCCCCACCTCCGATGCCAGCCACTGTTGAATTTACTGGTTCTGAGCAGGTTTCATCAACCTCACAGGTTCACCTTGCCAAGTGTGTCCTAGGTATTCTTGTTCTTGGCCTTTGGCTATTCTGACATTACAGTGTGGCGCATTCACCATTCACATACCCTGTAAATGTCATACTTGACCAATGATGGATACCAGACAACAGGTAAATATTCTCCTTTTATAGTCCCATGCCTGTTCCCAGTTATAAGATTCATTTCAAAAGGCTTCACAGAATGTCTCATAGGATTAAATTATAACATTGGAGACCAACTTTATAACCAACCTTTTGTTTATTTATTGCTCTATGTCCCACTTCCTTATTACTCATTCCTGCTCTCTACCATTTCTTGGAGATAAGCTATCTGTATGCAAGCATTTGAGGGGAAAATGAGACAAAAATGTAGTTTTACTTTGGAAAGGCCCTTACAATCTGAAAACATCAAACTTTTTCCACTCAGATTTTTATCACTTATCTTTAATTATTTCATTTTCAATTATTCTGTATACTTCTTTACCAACAGTACTGGTTAGTTTGTTTCATCTTGATAAATTTTACTCATAGGGAAAGATTTATCAGGACCAACTGATTAACTACAAGCAAGATGAGTTGCACTTTAGTGCACTTTAGTGGACTGGATTGTCATTTGGTTAAAAAAAAAAAAAAAGGACAAATTACTGTGAGTAGCTCTCTTCTTATTCCTCATCTCTAGTAGTTTTCTTCTTCTTGGCAGTGCTCTAGTAAAAGCAATCCTACTTTCTAACCTTACCACATTTTTCAGATATTCTTGAAATTGTAGTTCATGGGAAACTATAGTTCAGCTGATATATCTCACCATCTTTTGTTGTTTTTACTAGGCTTAAAATTGCCAGTTTTTTTCTAGAAACTACATCTACCATTGTCTGTGTGTCTTGAATACCTTTCTTCCTATCCTCTTACCCATCTGTATTTTTTTTTTGGCACCTGGAATTTATCTGAGATTGCTGAATGAGGGTGGTAGTACTTTCTTCACTCAAAGTGTTATAGTGCAAGAGGGTTTGAGAGGCATAACTTCCCATCTTTCTCTTTAGGACAGACTCTGGCCTTTTGATCTCAGTATTTGCTAGGTCCATCTCTAAGATTTTTACATACATTATCACATTTAATCCATGCACCAACTAATATAAGCCTCATTTTAAAAATTAGAAAACTGAGGCACAATGAAGTTTAAAGCAACTTGTCTCTATGACCAAAACCAAACCAACCTGTTGTTGTTGAGTCGATTCTGACTCATAGTGACCCTATAGGACAGAGTAGAACTTCCCCCTAGGGTTTCCAAGGAGCAGCTGGAGGATTCCAACTCCTAACCTTTTGGTTAGCAGACAAGCTTTTAACCACTGTGCCACCAGGGTCACACAGCTAATAAATGGTGGTTCCTTGATATAGGTTCTGAATTCAAACACAGACTCCAGAGCTTGTGCTTATTAGTACTACAATACCCTTCCTCACTCCTCACTACTATATAGGTGTCTTAGTTATCTAGTGCTGCTATAACAGAAATACCACTAGTGGATGGCTTTAACAAGAAGAAGTTTATTCTCTCACAGTCCAGTAGGCTAGAAGTCCAAATTCAGGGTGCCAACTACAGGGGAAGGCTTTCTCTTTCTGTTAGCTCTGGAGAAATGTCCTTGTCGTCAGTCTTCCCTTGGTCTGGGAGCCTCTCTGAGCAGGAACCCTGGGTCCAAAGGACATGCTCTGCTCACACTGCTTTCTTGGTGGTATGAGTTTCCCCCTTCTCTGCTAGCTTCTCTTTCCTTTTATCTCTTATAAGATAAAAGGTGGTGCAGGCCATGCCCAGGGAAACTCTTTTAACATTGGATCTGGGATGTGAGGTTAGTAAGGGTGTTATAATCCCACCCTAATCCTCTTTAACATAGGATTACAATCACAAAATGGAGAACAACCACACAATACTGGGAATCATGGCCTAACCAAGGTGACATATATTTTTGGTGGGACACAATTCAATCCATGACAATAGGTCACATTTATTAAGGGCTTATTGTGTGCCAGGCACTATGTTAAGTGCTTGACATGGAATATTTTATTGAATCTTGCCAACAATCCTATGAGTTCAGCATTATTATGATTTTTCTTCTGCGTATGAAGAGACTGAGACATGGAAAATTTAAATAACTTGCTTTAGGTAAATGTTAATAAATTTCAGAGAGGATATTTCACTTAGGCAATTAGACACCAGAATTTATGGTCTTAGTCACTACAAGTTTAATGCAAACCAATCTCATCATGCCAAGAGTTACAAAAATTACTACACTTACTCCTCCTTTTATTTCCTCTAAATTAGTAACTGCTACCATCAAGTAACCAGTGAGACATGAGGGTGTCCTGGGCAAAAGAATTTATAACAAAATCACTGACATCTCCTATGTATCAGGGAATGAGTTAGGCACTGAAGAAGACATGGAAAATGTCTCTCCATTCATGTTTATTTAAGAACTCTGCTCCATTCACTCCGTGTCCACCATCACTATTCTAGGACACCATCATCTCTCACTGTTTTACTGCTATGGTAAGATGACAACCAGACTACATGTCACCATATTCCACACCTCTAATCAATTCTCCACCCTGCAGCCAAAAAGATTTTATCCAACACACACACACACACACACACACACACACACACACACACACACTAGTATGTTAATCCCCTGAAAAGGTGAAATGTTTTTTCATTTACGATTGCCTTTAAAATAAATTCCAAATCTCTTAACATGAATCCTAAGAGTTTTTTTTGTTTTTTTTCAGTTTAGATCCTGTCTCTCTCTCCAAACTCATATTATCAACATTGTTCCTCTCAGATCCTACCTTTCACCATAATGAATTTATTCAAGTTTCTTGTTTCATGCTCTGTCTAATCCTGGGTCTTGGCCCTTGCTCTTCCCTCAGTGAATGGTGAACTCCATGAGCAGGGGCTAGGGATGTTTCTAAACCAATGCATCACAATCCCTGCCACATATTAAGCACTCAGCAAATATTTATTATCTGAGAGAAAAAAATGCCTAACAGCTAATTTCTTCCTTATTTGTTTTTCTCTCTCTCATCATTCTGGTTTCAGCTTATATATCATTTCCTCCAGAAAGCCTTAAATCACTTCCCTTAGAGAAATTAGACATGTTACAAATAGCTTGTATTCAAGAAAATTGTTTCTTTTACTTTTTTTGTTGTCATTCTTTTTTTTTTTTTGTAGTCTTTCTTTTATTTTTTTTTTTAACATACACATTAAGTTTTAACTGGTAAACTGTTAAATGAAAAATATCAGTTGCCAACCTGTAAACATGGGATGTTAAAACATAAACATGGGGTGGTGGGATGTATAGCTCCAGGCTGACGCATCCCTTGTATAAAAGAAGAAGCCCCTGTTCGAGCCTGGTGGATCGGAGACACATAGTGTGTGCCCAGTATTGTCACATCTTCCGGTTCTCAAAAATGTCCAGAACACGGACCTTCCTCTTCAAATATCAATTTTTTAAATACTGGCAATTTATTCAATTTTAAATAATTTTTAAACCTCTTCCCCCATTTATGACTTCTATCTAAATTATATCAGGTGTCTGGATATTCCTTTACATTTACTACCAGTTGCTCCCTTCTGTAGCACATAGAATATTATTTTAGTGTTCAATATCTGTCTTCTTCCTCTCCAGCTAGACGGAAAGCTCTGAGAGGTTGGCACCAAAGGAACAGATATGTATCTTGTTCACAGCTTTAGATGCCAAGCATATTCAACATTCTAGCGAACAGTAGATTCTTGATACGTGACTTAAGTTATGAATAAAATAAAGCAGTTTTGTTTTAGCTCATCAAACTTTAATACATTGTAAACTGATTCAGTATAAAATACTGCTAAAAGGGCTTTGAAATTTAGTAAGCTAAATGATTTTTATTTACCCATTCTACTATATATATGTATATGTATATATATATACATATATATATATGTGTATATATATATATATATATATATATATATATATATATATATATATATAAAATTTCCCCACAAAATGGAGTAATTATACTAATACAACTGTCACTGTGAAATTTTATTATTCTTTTTAGGCTAAGTAAATAAAAGAGAATACAAAAAACGACTTATTTCTCTCTTACCTGAATGAACGATTTTGAATTTTTAGCTATTTAATTTTGGCCTAATTTTTGCAAGTGTTTAGTTTGTTAATTATAAATATTGCCTATGTCAGTGAAAACAATATAAATATGAATAAATGCAAATGCTCAGTTAAACAAAATTGTGAAATTGGAAAGGCTGTTTACTCATAATTTCAATAACCCTGTTCACACACTCATACGTATTTCCTCTCTATCAATTTTCCAGCTTCTAGGCTCCCTTTGGTTACACATAGTTGTAGCTGTTGTGTGCTGCCAAGTTGATTCTGGTGCATAGGGACCCTATATGACAGAGTAGAACTGCCCCTACAGTTTCCACGGCTGTAATCTTTCTGGGAGCAGATCATCACGTCTTTTCTGCCAATAGGCAGCTGGTGGGTTTGAACCAACCTTTTGGTTAGCTGCCAAGTACTTAACGAGGGCTCCTTTTCGGTTGTACAGAGTTATAGTTTCACTGTGAGTCGGAATCGACTTGACGGCAAGGGGTTTGGTTTTTTTTTTTTTTGGTCGTAAAGAAGGATATTCACTGTTTTATCCCATAAAGTGTCATGTGTCTATTTTTATGCAAAGAGGAATCCTTTATATATTTTGTTCAAATTCACTATTGTGGAAGGTAGAATCTAAGAGTAAGAATGTTGATCCATATATACGTGTGTGTATTATGTCTGTATATAGTAATATGCATATATATACATATATATGTATATATAAAAAAGTTGTCATTGAGTTGATTACAATTCATGACAACTCCATGTATGTCAGAGTAGAACTGTGTTCCATAGTTTTCAATGGCTGATTTTTTTGGAGATATATCCCCAGACATTTCTTCTGAAGAGTCTCTGAGTGAACTAGAACCTTCAACCTTTCAGTTAGCAGCCTAGTGTGCTAAAAGTTTGCACCACCAGGAACTCCTATGATACAGCTATATCTCTTTCTCTATATATAGAGAGAGATAGATAAATGGTAATATATACATACCTGTGCATTTGTGTGTGTGTAACTTTATTTAAAAAATTGCCTTATTCAAGGTCTTTGGGTCACCTATGCAATAGTGGACACATGTTAAACTAAAATATATTGTTAGTTGCTACTTACTCTTAAGAAGGAAATTCACTCTTTCTATCCTATAAACTGTCATCATATCTCATTTTCTATCCAAAAAAATAATTATTTATATTGTTAGCTCTAATCAGTAAAAGAGTCTTTCTGGGCAAAGATGTTGAGAATTTCTTCTCTTTGCCTTTGTATTACAGAGCACATAATGGGAAGAGGAAAAAGACTTAAAGTACTCAGTCTAGATACAGGGAAATATGTTAAACAAGTAAGAAAACAGTAACAGGCATTTTTCAGAGCATATAAGTAAATAGGTTTACCTATCTCTGCAAAACTTATTGATAGGTTTTTACTGGGATTATTTTGATTCATGTGAAAAGGTCCCTGATTCAAGGACGTGACTATTCCTGTCCAGAATACTGTGGAGCTAAGAACCGCCTTGGGCACCAAAACAAAAGGTCATATTCACCTGAACAAAGGAGTGGAATTCATCAAGGGCTAAAATATAAACTGTCTGCTTAGCCACACTGCTTAATAGTTCTATTACTTTCTCTTTAGAGAGAATGTAGAAATTTGTAAGTGAATTCAGCATGTATTGTCTATAATTGTGCTTATTTGTATACAAGTGTATAAAAACCTTAAATGCTTCTCATCTCATGGAATGCTTTAAAATTTCATCATCAGTTATTTTTCTAATCTCCAAGATATATAATTCCAATTCCAAAATTTTAGTCTAGCTAGTCAAATACTAAAAAAAAATTCTAAACTTCACAAAATATTGACTCATGAAGCCAATATATATTTCTTTAAGCTGCATTTAAACCAATTCTCAGAATTGTTGAGTAAAATATTTTGTTTTTTTTCAAGATCATTTGAGCATAACTGAACAATTGAGAAAATATGGGGATCATGAATGCATATTTTCAAATAATCCTGAAAACATATATTTGATAGTTTCTACAGAGATTCTTACTCTTTGAATGTTTCAGGAAATTGGCCACGGTCTGTTAGAACCGAGGGCTAGTTAACAACACCTTATCGAATGGCAAAAAGTAAAACCATTCTGTAGTTTAGGAAAGAAAAGAAAAATATCATTCAGTAAAATCTTCAGGGGGAGTTAGCATGGGCCTCAACCCCTGTAATTACTTTTATGATGTTTGGTTAGAAAGCCAAAGGTACTTTTTCTATTATTACATCTGTTTCCAGGCTAGATTTAAAAAGTTCAAAACTTCTGGATTATATTTTATTGAAAAGGCAATATAGTTTTCAAGAGCAATAACTACTATTAATAAGAATAGTTTCTCTAGAGACTGATATATCGAAAGAATAGCAACAGCAATACAACCCATTTTGATGTACTTTTCCCTTTAGGGTTTTTTCTTACCCTGCCTATGTAGAGTTTATAAATAAGAGTTTGGAATTCATTTGCTTATTACTATTGTTATTTTTATTTATTTTGGTTGTAATTATTTATTAAAATAGATTATAGGTTATCATGGTAGGACATCACTTTCTTTGAAGGCAATAATTGCTCATTTATCTATATAGATAATAAGAACAGATCTGTGGCAATAATTAATCTCTAACTATCTTGACATAGCAGGGAATAAACTACTTGTAGGAAGAATTATAAATTTGAAAAGGTTTTCAAAGTCTTTTTTTTTTTTTTTGTATTTCAAAACTGAATGCCTTAAATTCTACTTTATGGCAGTTAGTAAAATAATTATTACAATAATAACATAATCTGGGACTATTTAAGTAAAAAAAAATTACATAGAAAATAGCTGTGTGTGTGTTTGTTGGAGACAGGTTAAAAGCAGGGCATATCAGTTTCTCCAGAAAGCCTCTACCCATTTGTACATATCAGCTTCATCACAACGCCAAAGTCTGCTGTTTTAAAACTGATCATCTGAATATGACCTGCCCCTTCCTTCTATCACACCAATCCATTTTGAGAAACATTTTTATAGATAATCCCACCAGATTTTTCAAATGGATAAAGTGTGCAAAATTAGCAATATGGGTAATGTTATTACCTCCTTTACAATTATTAGAGTGGAATTAAATTTTTCTTGTTCATGTGAATTTACATAATTGAAGTATTTTAAACATTCTGAAGTATATGGGAATATAAGTTAGACTTTAGTTAAAATACACTATGTATAAAAATTATCAAACTAATTATTATACTCACCTAGTATAGTGCTGGAGCCCTGATGGCTCAGTGATTAAGAGTTTGCCTGCTAACCAAAAGGTCAGAAGTTTGAATACAACAGCTGCTCCTTGGAAACCCTACAGGACAGTTCTACTCTATCCTGTAGACTCACTTTGAGTTGGAATCTACTTGATGGCGATTTTTTTTTAAGTATAGTGTTATGTAGCACTTTCAAAACTTCTAGTATTCTGTTACGTTAAACCAGCACAACTTTGTCTTATTCTGAGAATGTGACATTAACTTATACTTTTCAGAAAAAAAAAAAAAGATACTAGTTACAACTGGAAATATTTTCCTGACATTAAACTTATTTTCTTGAATCCCCACTCTCTTTCTTAATTCCTAAACACAATCCATCCACTTGGATTATGATTCTCAAATATTGCTGCTTTTTCAGGGATATCTCCTTTGAGTTAAAACCTTATTTCCACACATGCTTCATAATTTGGTTATTCTCATGAAGATTTAATTATACTCAAGTCTCTTCATTTTCAAAAAAATACTTTTACTGTAAGATCCCTTATTTCTATTATTGACATTTTCTCCTTCCCTTTATAGACACATATATTGAAAGAATTGTCTACATGTTATTTCCCTGTTTCCTAACTGCATCTACACGTAAACTTGGTGCATTTTGGCCTTTGGCCCCAAAATAAACTAAAATGATAGTGTCAATCTTCTTGCTGAAAAAATTAGCAAGCAAATTTTATCAAAGGTAACACTCTGTGTTACTTGAGTATGCTGAACATTCAAGCAGTATCATCCCCTGTGTTTGATGATATCAATTTCTCTTAGTTTGCTCTAAAACCAGTTATTCTGGTCTCCTTTGCAATGTCTGATTTCTCTTTTCCACATTTAAATGTCTTAAAAGTGGAAAAAGTACAGCCCCTGGGCTCTAGTGAAGGCTCAGTAATTACAGCAACCATTGCTAGAATCCTTGTTCTAGTGATTGTGTTCAGGGCTTCTCACCTCCTCCCCAAATCTGGGATTGAATCCTGTTGGACCCAGGTCTCCTGACCCCCAGGCACTTCTTTGTGTTTGCCCTCCACCTCTTCCTCTCTTGAAGGTCTGTCTTTAGGGCTCCTGATCCCATACCCATGGTGGGCCTTTAAAGGGCTGGCACCCCAACCTGTCCCTGCAGAGGCACCATGGCCAGCCCCTTAGGTACAGGTTGCAGCCAGGCAGATTAGGGGCTCAGCGAGGAGCCTGCTCTCTGTGGCCCTTGACCACCTCCCACCCCTCTGACACCAGGGAGCATCTTCTTGGACCCAGCTGGCTGGGGCATTTCCAGGGGTGGCAGTTCCCTAGTCTGGGGAAGTTTGGATTTAGCTGCCCCCCTGGTGCCCCAGATGGGGGACTCTGGGATGCATTTAAGACATTTAAATGTCTTAAAAGTGTTTTTTTGTTTGTTTGTTTTTGTTTTTTTACCTCCTGATATTCTCTTAAAAGGGGCTCTTTAATAGCTTGCTTCTACTTATTAAGCATAACCAGAAATAATAGACACTTTTTTTTAAATTTGTGATTTAGAGTGCTCTCCTGGGCTGCATACCTTTATAAAACACTCTTTTCTGCACATTTCTACTTATATGTAAAACCAGCACTGAAAATTGGATTCTTCATATTTGTAACCAAATTTGATTTTTTTTTTAATTTCTTTTCTGAAAAGGAAAAAAAAAATGACACGCCTTGTTTTCTAAGCAAAAGATCAAATGTGTTCTCACGTCTTTTGTCTCATTCAGTCACAGCATCCAGTCCATTAAAAGTACTATTCAATGTATGTCTGTATTACCTCTTTGATCCATCTACTTTTTTCACCATCCTCCAATTTCCTAAATTTTGTGACCATTACCTCTTCCTCCCTCAGTGGAATTATCTTGTCTCCACATTACTTTTTTTGTTTCAATTTAACAATCTCCAGTCCTTTTGTGTAAGGTTGTCAGGTAAACTTAGCACTTCTCATATCTTGCTTAGTCATTTTGCATTATTTAGTATCCCTTCAGCCATTTATTTCAACAATTATTTATTAAGCTTCCACTATGTGCTAGCCACCATACTATGTGCTGATCATATAATGGTGAACAAAATAAATAAGTCAAATTACACTAGGCTTTTGAAAATAAAACAGTGAAAGTATGACTTTAACAATGAATAGATGCCAGTAAAAGGATTAGGCTGGAAGAGAGGATTCAGGGTGCAAAAACTGTAAATATGGAGCAATATGGCAATGTAGGCAGCTCCAAACTCATACCCCTTCACCAAAGCACTTAAAAACAAGCAGGAACTGTCAGAATCAGCTTAGTCAGAACAGTCTAAGGTCTGCAGCAACCAGGTGAATGCTGATTAAAGAACAAAGGCAACTTAATAATGGTAGATAAGTTTTGTACACCTTTTACTTGCCATTGACATACCTCTCCCCAGATATTGGGTGATCTTGAAGACAGCAGCCTATGGTCCCAGTGTGAGACCCTGGTACCTAGTTGCAGACGTAACAAAGACCTTATTCTCAAATTATTCTGTTTGTCTACTCTATCCTGTCTAGGGGCTGTCTGAAAGACAGATACAATTTGCTTGTCTCTGTCCAGAATAAGTAGATCCGTTGAAACATAATACAGATTATTGGTTGCAGTGGGGTTGGCAAGAAGGGAAAATATCAAGAAACTGATTAATAGATAAAGGGCTTCATTTCAGAATGATGGAAATATTTTAAAACTAGACAGAGGCGGTGGTTTCAGAACACTGTGAAGGCACTAAATGCCACAGAGTTGTTTACTTTAAAATGGTTACTTTTAAGTTATGTAAATTTTGTGTCAATAAATTATTTTTCATTAAAGAAGGTAATTTCAATGCTCTTACATAAGAAAGATCTGTTGATTTTGAGAAATGGAAGGACCACTATGGTTGAAATATAATAAGAGTAGTGGAAAGAGATGAAGCTTGAATGGGAGGCAGGGTCCAGATTGCCATTCATACTAATTAAAAAAAAGAAAGGACTAATAACTTTAAGAAGAGAATTATTCTTTACTAATTGAGTTAAACTATTGTTTGGTTTAAGGAGTCTTGCTGGTACAGTGGTTAAGGCTCAGCTGCTTACCAAAAATCTGGAGGTCTGAATACACCAGCTGCTCCACGAGACAAAGATGTGGCAACCTGCTTTTGTAAAGATTGTTGTGGTTGTTAGGTGCCATAGAGTAGGTTCTAACTCATAGCAACCCTACATACAACAGAATGAAACACTGTCTGGTCCTGCGCCGACCTTACAAACATTGCTATGCTTGAGCCCATTGTTATAGCCACTGTGTCAATCCATTCATTAAGGTTACATCTTTGAAACCCTATGGTGCAGTTCTACTCTGTCCTATACTGTCACTCTGAGTTAGAATTGACTGGACAGCAACGAGTTTGGTGTAATTGGTTTATCATCTGGCTTAAAGAAAGACTTCTGGAAATACTTTTGACTTAATGTTTAAGGTTTAAAGATTATATCAGGGCAATAGTTTCAGAGGTTCATCAAACCTCAGTGGCTTCAAAAAGCCTGGATTCCATGAAAATTTGAAATTATGTTCTGCATTTTCCACCTTTTGATCAAGATTCTTCTATAGAGTCTTTGATCAAAATGTTCAGGAATGATAGCCAGGCACCATTCAGTTTTTCTGGTCTCAGGCAAAGAAGGACATTGTTCCTGGGGGCAATTAGCCACACATTCCATTTCCTCAGCCCATTCTTGACTCTTCTTCTTTGTTGCTCCAAGTGAAGAGAAACCAATTGCTGTACCTTGAATGGCTGCTTGCAAGTTTTTAAGACCCCAGACACTACACAGCAGACGAGGTGGCAGAACACAATGAAAGGCCAATTAACTTGGATGTCCCATGAAACCATGACTTTAAACTCTCAAACCAAGAAACAGTAGTGGCAGGTATATTTTACATTTATTTTTGATGGGGCAGTCCGATCTTTTGCCATTTCCTCACTCTCATCCCAACCAACCAATGTATCTGATAGTCATATAATACTTTTTTCAAGTCCTAAAAAGTACTCTGCTCTCTACTTTTCACAGGCACATCTTTACTTGAGCAGAATTCTATTAGCCTAAACCACGATTCCTGTGGTAAGCGCCCTTCTTTGCTTCCACAATATTTTGTACTTTCCGTAAGATAGCACTCATCACACTTCATTGCAATTACCTGAAGACCCCTCTGTTTTACAGGAAATTATGTATAGACAGATCAGTTGTCATGCATAACTTGTTCCACATGTTACCTCTAGTATCTAATAAGTTTCCTAGCATGTGGTATATAGTCAGGAAATAATTCTTCAGTGCTGTTAATAACATGTTTCCCTTTATTCTCCCACCCATGAAAAGCACCTGTGATTTAATTCACACTCTGATTTAATCAATTCACCTCTGATTTAATCACACTTAATTTTCATTATCTAAAATCAGAATACAGTCTTGAACTGGAAATCTTTCATTCTTACCTTCCACTAATTACTGCCAAAACTTTGTTTCCAAGCACAAACAAGGGTTTAATGTCAAAAGTTCACTTCAATTTGCCTACTGAGGTAAATGAAATGAATTTACATCAAAAGTAAATTAGAGATAATGATTCATCTTTAAAAAGAAGTATTTTTAAGTGAACCAATCAAGTAATAATTAATTTCTGTTATATACCAAACACTGTATTATTATGAAAAATAAAAAAAAAAGTCGATACCATAAACTTGGCTCTTAATCAGTTTGTAATCTACTTGGAGAACCTAAATTAATGACAAGATAGTAAATATAACCTCAGTATATAAGCAGGCTATTAAATACTACTCGGGTGAAAAATACAAAATCACAAGAATATATATATAAAGAAGAAAATTCTTTTTATAGTAGGCAGGCAGGCCTTGACCATGGTATTCACAATTGGGACAGAAGGAAATATAAGGTGAGAGAAAGGTCACTTGTGGCTTGAGGACAACAAAAGAGCAATTGCTATGAGTGAGAGTTAGCATGATGTCTGAAGCATTGTTTAAAAACAATATTGACTGAAGTGAGGGATATTTTGAGATCAGTCAAAGTATGTTTTGGCAACTGAGAAACAGAAATACTATTGTGAGACTCTAGGTAAAGTAGAGTACTTCAGATTTTATACTGAAAGCAGTGGTGTGTCATTTAGGTTTCTTAATCAGTGACTTTTTTAAATCTGCTGTCAGATAGTTTAATACCAGTTAGACTAGAGGAGAAACAATAAATGGCCAGTCTAGTTCATAGAAATGGAAAAGAAAAAATAAATATAATAGCATTAAAGGGACTTTATGAGGAAAATTATACAAAGAATTTAACCAAATTTGATACATTCAAGTAAATAAATTGAAACTCTCTTGAAAATGGTACTCCTACATCCGTGTTTTTGGAATGTGCGATTTTCTGTCTTCAATTATCTTGAGAGGAGAGTAAGGAAACCTACTCCAGGTTTAGAATCAGAGATATAGTTATTTCAAATAATGATATAATTATTATAAATAACAAATAACAATCTAGAGCAACATTTAAAAGCTAGGTTCTTGTGTTTTTAATATCACATAATCTGCAAAAGTGATAAAACATGAATAATGTAATTATAAAATGAAAAGTAACCATCCTATCTCCATCACCTCTTTGCTGCACACATTTACAGCACTACTTTCTGTTTGCCACCATGTTTAAGAGTTTATACTTTGAGATCTTCTGTTGGTCAGTTAACATTTTAACTGTAAGCACCCTATTTACAAATGTCTTTTATTAACATACATAATTATAATGAGCAAAATATGGAAGTCTAACAAATTTTATTTCTTTCCTAGAGGAAATACAATTTTAATGTTTCATAGTCTCCTGTCCTTCCTGTGTGTGTGTTTAATTATATGCATATATGTATATATATTTACAATATACTCAATTGCTTTCCATATATCTAATTATTTAAAGCCAGTTAGTGATTTTCTACAGAAAATGAGCTATAAATGAAATACAGTTGATTGTACTCCCATTAGTAGACATGAGATTATAATTTTTTTAGTATAAAATATAAAAAATATATATTTGTACATATACCATCATGAACAAGTCTTTTTTTTCACATTAGAATGACAATATAATAAAATGGTGGACAGCCTGGAATCTGGAGGCTGAATGCCCTGATTCAAATCTATTATCTTCCAGTGACTAGCTGTGTGAACGTAGGTGAGCTACTTTAACCTCTCTGTGCCCTATTTTTCTCATTCATAAATCGAGACAATATTATTACCTAATCGATGCTATCATGAGAATAACTTGCCCAAGCAAATATCACAGAAGAGTTGTTGGCCCAGATGAAATACTCAATAAACATTGGCTATTATTATTATCACTGTAGTTTTTATAAGTGGAACTGATAGATGAGATGGGAAATCATTTATACTTTGCATAATTTACAAAGGATGTCTAAAACATGTTTAGGAATTTTTACCACTATATACTCTTACACAAATCACTAAATAAAACTTGCCACTTTCTTGCACTTTATATCACAACTCTGGTTAATTTTTGTTAAACTTATAGAAAAAAATGAAATTCATTCTTGGTTTGATTTGTAACTTTCTGTTTGTAGATGAAGATAAGCATCTTTCATGTTTTACTGATACTAGAAAGAGATTCAGTAAAGTATCTGCTCAAGATTTTGGGGATTTTTTTATTCACTGATTTGTCTACATCACACAGGATTGCTGGAAGTTTTTTATAGGTTATTTCCAAACTTAGTTTACTGTGTTTATCCATATTTCCATTATAATTTCACAGGCTTTTTTTCTCCTGTGGATTGTTTACTCCAAAATATTTTCGACTATTTTCTCTTTACTTCTATACTCCTCAATTTAAAGACAGTAGAATCTTCTCTCTTCAACTAATTTTCTAGATATTTGAATTAGTATGTGATATCTAGAGGTTTAGCAACTAACAGCTATAATGCAAGAGGTATGAGGAACATGCCAGAAGAGTCACAGATATTTTGACAGTGGTGCTTGAAATAATTCTAGCAACAGTTTGCTCCAGACTTACTGTATTATGATAAAAATATATTCTTAATTTCTTAAAAAATTATAGGTAGTATATACAGTTCCTTGCATTAAAATTCATAGCAAACTATCTTAAACTGGTTTTCCTCTTCAAGCCTTATAGATAATTCTGCTAAAATTTCTTCTAATATTTTAAATTTTCTTTATTTTAGTATCTGATCATTTATTCATGCTTTCCTTTTTAATCAACCGAACACTTATTTGTTCATGTGAAGTGAGAACCTAACTACATTTATTTTATGAATGTATAGTCAACTTTCAAGACAAAGCTTATTGAATAGTTAATGATTTTTCTGAAAATTTGAAAATTACATAATAAACCTGCATTTTGCCTGTCAACACCATTGCATGATCTATATTTTTAGCCATCTACTAAAATCATAGAATTTAAATTAAAGCTTTGTAGGGCATCTTATATTTAGTGCACCAAGAAATGAACCAAATGACAAAAATCCAAAAGAGAAACACAAAAAAGAGAAAATAGAAACAGAGCCAAAGCCATTACAAATATTGATGATGTGTCATAAACTTTAAAATTTATGTGATTGTTATGCTAAAAAATAGATAATAAAGTGGAGAATCTTGCTAAAATATCAAAATATACAAATGAAAAGAACATGAGAAAATTTTAGACTTGGAAGTTATAATAATTAAAATTAAGAATTCAATAGATTGGATTACATACAGCCAAAGAGAAAATTAGTGACCAGAACTGAAAACCATCAGAAAACATCTAGACTGAAACATAGAGAGGCAATACTCGATTAAAAATACAGAAAGGAGAGTACCATGTGGAACTGGTAAAAATTTCTATATATATGTTATTGGAATCTCCAAATAACAAAAGAGGAAGAATGAAAAAGTCAAATTGGAAAAAATTATTGGCTGAGAAGTTTCCAAAAGTAATGAGAGATATTAAGCCTCAGACTGAAGAAGCTCCACATAACCCAGAGGATAACTTCAAAGGAAATCATATTATATACATAATTGTAAAAGTGTAGAATACCAAAAACAGAAATAAATATAAAAAGTAGTTAGAGAAAACAATAACAACATATACTTTCAAATGGGCAACAAGAAGACTGTTGATGACTCTTCAAAAACAAAAATGATGAGGTCTAGAAGACTAAGAAATCGTATCACTATAGTGCTGAAAGAAAGTAATAGTTAATTTGGAAGTATGCATTCAGCTAAAATGATTTAAAATGTAGGAAAAAGAAAGTTAGAAAAATAAAATATAGAAACAGCTCATATTTACCTCAACAGCATAATGGCTAAGTAATTACTGATACATTTATACACTGAGGTCAGATGCGATTGGCTTATCTAGGCTCTCCTCAGTTGGAGAGGTTTACCTCTTCTCTGCATGTTTCAAACCCTTCTTCTCCCAGATAGCTTGCCCAGGCATGCTTTTCTAATGTCCATGGCAATGTACAAGGAAGTGCAATCACTATTCAAACCTTTCATCATATGTTCACCACTAATATAGTCAAAGCAAGTAATATGGCTGACCCAAAGCCATGCAAGTGGTATCAACTATGAAGACAACTGTGAAAGACATGATAAATAAAGGGATAAATGATGGGGGTCCGCAAATCAACCTACTACTACATGATTCATTTTTATGTTTTATTTATAAAATAATAATTCTCAGATTAGCTACAGGTATGTAAGAACTGTGATTGTAACAATCGTGAATCAATTTGAATCTACACTCTTTTGTAAGGTATTGAAAATATTTCATAATTGCCTCATATGCATGAGAAAGCTGGACAATGAATAAGGAAGACTGAAGAAGAACTGACTCCTTTGAATTATTGGGTTGGCAAAGAATATTGAATACACCATGGACTGCCTAAAGAATGAACAAATCGGTCTTGGAAGAAGTACAGCCAGAATGTTCCTTAGAAGCAAGGATGGAGAGACTACATCTCACATAATTTGGCCATGTTATCAGGGGGGATCAGTCCCTGGAGAAGGACATCATGCTTATTAAAGTAGAGGGTAAGTGAAAAAGGAAGACCCTCAACAAAATGGATTGGCACAATGGCTTCAACAGTGGACTTGAGGATAACAACGATTGCAAGGATGGCACAGGACCAGGCAGTATTTTGTTCTCTTGTACGTAGGGTCACCATGAGTTGGAACTGACTCAACGGTACCTGACAACAACAACAACACACATGATCTTCACAATTCTATTTTTATTGATCATCTCAGTCATAGAGTATGGCACGGAAGTTCCTTAAACATTTAACACTTAAATTACAGATGCTTAAATATCACACCAGCCATTTTCCCATTTTCTTTTGTCTTTAAGCATATCCTCACAGTAAGTTGATGCTGATAGTAGATACTGTTGAATTCATTATGACTCTTTAGTGATCCCAAGTACACAACAGAACAAAACGCTGTCTAGTGCTATGCCATCTTAACAATAGTTGTTATGTTTGAGCCCATTGTTGCAGCCACTATGTCAATCTCTGACCCTCTGCTTTACCAAGCACGATGTCCTTCTCCAGGGACTGATCCCTCATGTTCCAATTAGGTAAGACAAAGTCTTGCCATTCTCCCTTCTAAGGAGCATTCTGTCTGTACTTCTTCCAAGACAGATTTGTTTGTTCTTCTGGCAGTCCAGGTATATTCAATATTCTTCATCAAAACCATAATTCAAATGAATCAATTTTTATTCGGTCTTCCTTATTCATTGTCCAGCTTTCACATTTACATGAGGCCATTGAAAATACCATGGCTTGAGTCAGACTCACCTTAGTCCTCAAAGTGACATCTTTGCTTTTTAACACATTAAGAAGTCTTTTGCAGCAGGTTTGCTGAATGCAATGTCTGTTGAGGAATTTCTGAGTGGAAACAAAGTTAAAGTGATGCTAGAGATTAATTAGTTGATCAAACAATTCATGAATTGGCAACACACAGCATAAACTGAGTGGTTCAAAGAAATGAGACAGTATTGGGGTTTTTATGGAGCCCTGGTGCCATCTGAGGAACAAAGAGATCAGGGAAGTTCAGGCAATTTCCATCAGCTTCAGATATTCATCAAAATGACTCTCGAAATCCTTTCTTTTTTAGAAATGTCAGCTTTGCTAAGAAGACAGAAAACACAGGTCTCCAGGGGATTATTGCCTGCCACCACAGGTTTCCAGATGGCTAGGCACATATTTGTCTGGGATGTAGGCCCTAAATATGCAGGATGTTTGTTACACATAAACCTAAAGAAGCAAGCTAGTTATTATCTCTAAAGGTGAGGTTATTATCTTAAACTTTTGTCCTGTGAAACCAGGCCTTGCTATGTTGTCCAGGCTTTACATATGTGTCTCCATCTTGTTTAAGTTTCCATACATTGTTTACTTTTTTAACTGCTGCTTCTATGGGCTTTGATTACAGCTCCAAGTAAAATCAAATCCTTGACAATTTCATTCTTTTCTCTGTTTATCACAATGTTGCTTGTTGGTCCAGTTTTGAGAATTTTTGTTTTCTTTATGTTGAGATGTAATCCATACAGAAGGCTATAGTCTTCGGTCTTCGTCAGTAAGTGCTTCAAGTCCTGTATGCTGTCAGCAAGAAGGGTTGTTTCATCTACATATCAGAGGTTGTTAGTGAGTCTTCCTCCAATCTTAATGTCTCGTTCTTCTTCATATAGTCCAGCTTCTCAGATTATTTGCTCAGCATACAGATTGAATATGTATGGTGAAAGAATACAATCCTGATATACACTCTTCCTGGTTTTAAACCACAGAGTATCCCCTGATTCTGTTCAAAAGACTGCCTCTTGGTCTATGTACAGGTTTCACAAGAGCACAATTAAGTGTTCTGGAATTCCCATTTTTAGAAATATTGTTCATTATTTACGGCGATCCACACAGTCAAATGCCTTTTCGTAGTCAATGAAATGGAGGTAAGCAACTTTCTGGTATTCTCTGCTTTCACTCATGATCTATCTGACATCAGTAATGTTATCCGTTCTTGAATGTCCTCTACTGAGTCTGACTTGAATTTTTGGCAGTTTCCTATCTATGCTGCAACATTTTTGAATTATTTTTTGAGTAAAATTTTACAAGCCTGTGTTATTAATGATATATTGATAATTTCCACATTCTTTGGAGCACCTTTCCTTGGAACTGGCATATATGTGGATCTCATTCACTCAGTTATACAGGTAGCAATTTCTTGGCACAGACAAGTGTGAATGCTACCAGAGCTGCATCCATTGGTTGAACTTCTCAATTGGCAATTTGCCAGTTCCTGGAACCTTGCTTTTCTCCAATGCCTTCAGTAAAGTTTGGACTTTTTCCTTCAGTATCATTGGATCTTGACCATATGCAACTTCCTGAAATGGTTGAATGTCAACCAATTCTTTTTGATACAGTGACTCTGTGTATTCCTTCCATCTCCTTTTGATGGTTCCTGACTCGTTCATTATTTTGCCCATAGAAACTTCAATATTGCAACTCTCTGCTTGAATTTTTTTCCTCAATTCTTTCAACTTGAGAAATACCGAGGATGTTCTTCCCTTTTGATTTCCTAACTCTAGATCTTTGCACGTTTCATTATAAAACTTTACTTTTTCTTTTTGAGCTGCCCTTTGTTATCTTCTGTTCAGCTCTTTTACATCATCATTTCTTTTGTTTGCTTTAGCTACTCTATGTTCAAGAGTAATTTCAGAGTCTCTTCAGACATCCATTTTGGTCTTTTTTTTCTTTCCTGTCTTTTTAAAGATCTTTTGATTTCAAGTGTGATATCCTTGATCTCATCCCAGACATGTCGGTCATTAGTGTTCAATACTGCTTCAAGTCTATTCTTGAGATAGTCTGTATACTTAAGTGGGATAAGTTCAGGGTCATACTTTTGCTCTCATGGACATGTTTTTCTTCTGCTTCTACTTGAACTTGCATCTGGGCAATTGGCAATCTGTTTCGCAGTTTGTCCCTGGCTTTATTCTGACTGATGATATTGAGCTTCTCCATAGTCTTTTTTCATAGATGCAGTCAATTTGACTCCTGTGTATCCCATCTGGTAAGGACCACGTGTATACGTTTATGTTGTTGAAAAAAGTTTTTTATGTTAAATAAGTCTTTGGTTTTTTTACAAAATTATATCGTGCTATCTCCAGCATTGTTTTTATTACCCAGGCCATATTTTCCAATTACTCGTCTCTCTTTGTTTCCAACTTTCATAATCCAAATCACCAGTAATTATCAACGCATCTTGATTGCATGTTTGATCAATTTCAGATTGTAGATGTTGATAAAAATCTTCAATTTCTTCATCTTTGACATTAGTGACTGGTGTGTAAGTTTGAAGAATATTTGTATTAGATGAATGGATATTATCCTGTCATTAACAGCATTGTACTTCATGAAAGGTCTTGAAATTTTCTTTTTGATGATGAATGTGATGCTGTTTCTGGTCAATATGTTTTCTCGGCATAGTAGGCCATATAATTTTCTGATTCGAAATAGCCAATATTAGTCCATTTCAGCTCACTAAAGCCTAGGATATCAATCTTCAAACGTTCCATTTCATCTTTGACAACTTCCAATTTTCCTTGATTTATACTTTGTACATTCCACATTCTGATTACTAATGGATGTTTGTAGCTGTGTCTTTTCATTTTGAGTCCTGCCACATCAAATGAAGGTCCTGAAAGTTTTACTCCATCCACATCACTAAGGTCGACTCTACTTTGGAAGGCAACACTTTCCCAGTCATCTTTTGAGTGCCTTCCAACCTGAGGGCTTCATCTTCCAGCATTATATCAGACAATGTTCCACTACTATCCATAAGGTTTCCACTGGCTTTTTTTTTTTTTTTTTTTTTTTTGGAAGTCATTGCCTGGTCCTTTTTCCTAGACTTAGCCTGGAAGTTTCACTGAAACCTGTCCACCATGGGTAACCATGCTGGTGTTTGAAATAATGGTGACATAGCTTCTAGCATCACAGTAACAGACAAGCCACCACAGTATAACAAACTGGCAGAGAAGTAGTGAGTAGCATATAATAAAGCACAATCAAATATAACATACTATACTCTATTTTTTTTTATATTGTGACAATTACAAATTGATTCATTATGATTATTTGATAGAATCAGGCTGTATTCAGAGTTACACTTCCACCAATGATTCCCCTTAGGGCATAGCTTGGTGGAGAGAATGATTGATCTTCAATGGTGTCAGTTAGGACTAATCCCTAAAACCTGTGAATTTATTAGCTTACACAGGTAAAAAGGAATTAAGGTTACAGATGGAATTAAGGTTACTAATCAGCTCACATTAATATGGACAGAGCAGGTTATGCTGGATTATCCGCATGGGCCCAATGTAATCATAATGGTGCTTATAAACGCAAGAAGGAGGCAGAAGACAGAGAGAGACAGACAGGTGGCAGTATGAGAGGGCCTTGACCTGAGGTTGCCAGCTTTGAAGATGAAGGAATGGGCCCACTAGTCACAATATGTGGGTGGCCTCTAGACCAGGAAAAGGTAAGACAATTCTCCCCGAGAGCCTCCATCAGAAGTGCAGTCCTCCTAATACCTTTATTTTAGCTCACTTAGACCCATTTTGCAATGCTGACCTCCAGAATGGTAAGATAATACATTTGTGGTGTTTCAAGCAACTAAGTGAGTTTCAACTTATTACAGCAGTAATAGAAAACATATATACTAGAATATTCATAGTCCATATACCTATATTTAAGAACTACCAATAACATTTAAGTGCTTTCTAAAACCGTTAAGTATTCAAAGTGCATAAAATATAGATCAATGAGAGACATTATAAAGTGGAATATGTGGTCCTTTAAATTGATAATTTCCACTAATGTGCATAGATTATTAAAATAATATATAACTGGCTCATATTGAGGTATGAAATTGTGCTTATTGTGAGAGGACAAAATATAGTTAATTGTAAAAGTGTACAGATTTTCTTAAGTATGTTTCTTAAAAAATGGATAATTAACAGTTAATTCTTTAAAAAAACAGATATCTCATTTTAAATTAAATAAAAAATTATACAATGTTATTTTAAAGGTATTCATTTCCTCTTTCTTATTTGCTTGAAATTCACACATTTTATTACTAAAACTGATATAAATTCCTCTAAATTGTTAAGGTAATATCAATTTTTTTCAATATATTGTATACGTGTATGTATACACACACACACACATATACACACATGCACACACACACATAAATATATTTTTGGAAACTAATCTGTCTTTATTACCAAACTTTTCAGTATAAAATCCAATTTTTAGTAATAGAAAAATATATGAATAAAAGAAAACAGTATATAATTATAGATGCATTCAACAGGGAAATACAAACTGGAGGAAAACAATACCATTCGTTTGCATTACAATGGAGGTCTTTTCTCTGACCACTTTATTCCATTATAGCAGTATAAGTACTTAGGAGGCATGTTCAGTTCATTAGACCGTGACAATAATGATAAAAATAAACATAGATAGCTTACTGGAAACCGTGCTCTATAATTTAAAAAGAAATCCTTTCATCTACTTTCTCCTAAAATTCTCAATCCATTTACAGAATCTTCGAAAAGGTTGAGTCATGTGTTCACGTACTTACAAAAGGCAAAGAATCTGATCTGTATAATAACTGTTGATGGGTCAGTTTTTTAATTATTGCTGTAATATATTAATTATTACGTAGACATGAATAATTTAAAATATTGCTCCTTTGTATTTTTTGTCATTTTATCAAACAAACAAAACAGAAAGCATTCAGACATACCTTCCAGTTTCTAAAATAATGTATTTTCTAATTGAGTGATGTCTAGAAATATTCCTTAGACTTAAATTTGCCCTTTGAAGAATTCTCATTTTCAGTGCTTATGAAACTGTTTTGAACAAAACGTGAACTCAGAGGCCTGTTTATTGCTTCACCTCAGCTCTCACTAGGCTCTTGTCTCATCTCATACTCTGCACTTCAACCATATGAATGTCTGGTAGAAACCTAAATGTATGATGCCCTGTTTCACCTTTTACTCTTTAAACATGTTATTCCTTTTGCCTATTAAATCAATTAAAATTACTTATATTTTCCTTAATCTGAATTTGCTTGGATCATATTTCTTTCTGGTACTTTATTCTTGGTTCTCTTTTTCCTTAAATTTTTTGCATTTAGTTAAAACAAAATTTACTAGTTGTTCTAATTCTGTCTTTTAACTAGTGGGAAATCATGCCCCTGATCCTGATGCAATTCCTGATTTCAGTGTAGTCTTCCTTAAAACTAGATTAAGATTAAGCATTATTTTATTCTATAACTGCAAATTCTAGTCTTTGAAAGCATAAAATATATTTTGTTTTCAAATTTTGAAAACATAACATGTATTTTATTTGAAAAGTTTAATAAAATTGGCTTCACATATGGGTTTTGGAAGAGTGTTTTCGGACATGTCATTAATGTTTCATATATTTAAATTCTGAATTTAAAGAACAATTCTAATTTAAAATAAAATTTCTGCCATACACCAACAGACAAATATATCAGACAGGTTTTTCTGTGCAAAGCAAGATCTATTCGGATTGAGGCCAGGCCATGTAAAATTTTCTAAGATATACGTTTTATCAGACTATTTTATATAACTAAAGAATATTATCTGTTCTTACAACTTTTATAACATGTTCTACAGCAAGAGAGAATTCTTGAGGGATCCTGGAACACAAGCCATAAGTTTAAAAGGTGAATAAAATAATTGGATGGATTTACCCTTACTAGACAAGACTGAAGAAAAATGAGTAGATAGGGAAGATGAGACCTAGTTCCATTTTTATTTCATTACACCCAGGAATTTATTTTATATTGAAACTTCCAGACAAGTCTATCCAGATTTCCACTTTATTTTTATTTCAGCCCCACAATATCTCTTTATTATTAACATTTAGTAAATGTGAACAAAGTAAAACA
The DNA here is from genome assembly GCA_030035585.1 of Dugong dugon. Taxonomy (NCBI): domain Eukaryota; kingdom Metazoa; phylum Chordata; class Mammalia; order Sirenia; family Dugongidae; genus Dugong; species Dugong dugon. The sequence continues at coordinate 31,642,721 of CM057460.1, read as the reverse complement.
AATAAACAGTAACAACAGCAAGCTCTAACCCTTAGACAGCTTCAACTGATTGGTACATCTAACTAAAGAGCAAGATGAGAGGCAAAAAGCTAGATGAAGATTATTTTATTCCACTCTTAACAAGTACAGGAAGTGATCTTCCTAATCCTTTCTTAGTTTCTTTACCATCTTTCCTTCCTCCCTCCCTCCCTTCTTTTTTCTTCTTTCCTCCCACTCTTCCTTCCTTCTTTCTTTCCTTCCACAAACATACTTAAAAATTTACTAAATGTTAAATAGGAAAAAAAAAAAAAAAAAAGGATTGAAATATGAAAAGGATAGAATGTTAGGAAGTCAAGAAGGTCAGAATACTTTATGGTAAGAACAAGCAAGTAAGCAGGATAATGAAGCAGGGAAGCCCCTGCAAAGAGTCCAACTTCAGGTATTACAGGTAGAGAAAGAGGAAAGAGAGTTTGCATGAGACAGAAAAACTTCCAAGGAGTACATTTTGGAATAAGACACTACTTTGACATGGAAATTTAAACAGAGAATCTAAGATGGGAAGGCAGAATCCATAACTGAAAAAAATTTTTTTTTCTGAAGCACTGTTTAATTTCGTGGATGATTGAAATTTTCCATTTCAAAAATATACTCAATTCTCCAAGAAATTTACTTGTCTATAATATGTCCACTCCTGTTAAAATGAAAACCTGAGATCCCCAAAAGTTGGTTACATACACAATAATGAAAACAAAGGTAATTCTGCTGTGCTTACAGATGGATGATTTCATTAATGAGGATGTGAGTACACCTGTAGTTTGACAATTCTAAGGACATTTTAATAAGAGCTGTTTCACTTCATTAACGTCAACTTTTTAATTTGAAGCTGAAATAGAATAAATAAATTCATAATTTCTTTCTGTTCATATACACATATGATATAGTTAAGCATACACGCAAAATATACGCTCAGTTTTACTGAAATTCAATACTAACATTACATTTTCTGTCAAGCAATGAGTGCATCATGTATACTGAATAAATTATTGTTGTGTAACATCATTATCATTTTTATTTCATTTCCCAGTTAATTTAGGTCCTTCAAAGGAAACACAAAGTGCTCCAATATATATGGCAAGAGTTTGACTTGAAAAAAATACATACTGTATCTGATTATTCATTTTAGTATTTTCAAATAAAGTTTTAATTGAATTAATAGATGAATTAAGAAAAGTGCATAAATAATATGTGGACAGACTGATGAATTTTCACTAAATAAGCACAGCTATGTTACTCCTGGAGCCCTGGTGGCACAGTGGTTTAAGAACTCGGCTGCTAAGTTCGAATCCACCAACCGCTCCTTGGAAACGCTATGGAGCAGTTCTACTCTGTCTTACAGGGTTGCTTTGAGTCGGAATATGCTCGACGGCAAGGGAGTTAGTTTTTTTGGTTTTATGTTACTATTACCTAGATTAAAAATTAGAATATTGCCAGAACCACGGAAACTTTTTAGATTGTTTCACAAAACATTCAAACTCTTGATATCAAACATTCTTCTGATTTCTATCACCATTGAATAATTGCCCTTTCTGTACTTTATGTATCTTTTACTTTATATAAATTGAGTCATACGGTATATACCTTTATGAGTCTAGCATCTTTTAGGCAAATCTATGTTGTGAACTTTATTTTGATTAATTCATTTTCATTACCAAACTAAAAACCCAGACCCTATTCTGACTCATAGCTACCCTATAGGACAAAGTAGAACTACCCCATAGGGTTTCCAAGGCTTTATGGAAGCAGAATGCCACATCTTTCTCCCACAAAATGGCTGGTGGGTTCAAACCACCTACCTTTTGGTTAGCAGTTGACTGCTTTAACTACTGTGCCACCAGAGGTCCTTAATTCATTTTCATTAACAAGTATTAATTGCTTTGGTGCACACTTACTGATGTATCTATTCTACTGATATTGGACATTTAGTTGCTTCCATTTTTGGTTTAATAAGATTAATTATGCTAAGGACATTCATATGCATATTTCTAAATGCGCATATATACATATTTCTGTAGGGTATAGTCCTAATAGTGGAATTGTCAGGTTATAGAACATAGGTGCTCAACTTTAGTATATGTTGCTCAAAAATTTCCCAAAATGTTTTCAAAAAGATATGATCTCATCTGCTGTGTATAAGACTCTTACTCTACTTCTTGCCAACAGTTGTTATGTTCCAACTTTTAGAATTTTAGCTATTCTGATGGGAGTATAGTGGTATATCACTGTGGCTTTAATTTGCTTTACCCTGCATAGAAATGAAGATGAGTTATTTACTATTTCCCTATGGACTATTTGCATATCATTGTGAAGTTCTTATTCAAATCTTGCTTTCCTCAAGTTTTCCCATTGAGTTTTTTTTTTTTTTTAATAATTTGAATAGTCTGTATGTATTTTGGAATATAAGTACCTTTTTTGTTGTATCTATATCAAATATCTTCTCCCACTCTAAGGTATGCATTTACACTCTTTTGATAGTTCCTTTTGATTAATAAATATTCTGAATTTAATGTCATCTATCAATTTTTTATATTATGATAGAGTTTTTGTGTTCTGTTTTATAAAATATTGACTTTTATTGAAGCCACAGCAATATTTTTCTATATTGACTTCTGAAAGCTTCAGTGTTTCACTTTTCACATTTACATATACAATATAAGTTGAGTTGATTTGTGTGTACGGTCCTGGAGTTCCCTTCTACATCATTTCCACTGATATCCACTTGCAGGACTATTCAGGTTTTTATTTATCAGTTTTGATAGATGATGTGCTAATAGTAACATGTCTAAATTCTTACAAACTTTCAAAAACATTGCATAAAGGTGTTTAGAATTTCTCCCATTTTAGTATATCTAGGATCTGTTATGATGTCTGCTGTTTCTTTCATGATATTGAAGTTTATATGTTGTCCTTTTTCTTGCAACATCTAGCTTGAATTTACCATTTTATTGACATTTTCAAGGACCCAGTATTTGGCTTTGTTGAACCTTTGTGTGTTTCACAGAATTTAATGTGTTCTATTTTTACTATTATTTAGTTAATGTATTTTCTAAATTGTTTTGAAATTTATTTTTCTACCCAGCACTTGTTTAGAAATGTAGTGTATGTCTAACATTGAATTTCTATCTTAATTCCATTTAATCAGAGAAGATAATTTGTAAGATTTTCAGTCATTTGAATTTATTAATGAAGAAAACAAGTGCTTAATTTTGGCAAATATTCAATGTGACTTTCAAAATAATTCATATTCTACAGTTCCTAATTACACTATAAAATGTCAATTAAGATGTTTAAATATTTTATATTCTTAAAGACTTATTTCAATCTTTTTTAGTTAATGAGAATTTGTCTAATTCTAATTTTGTTTTGTTATTTGTTTCTTTATATATTTAGAATCAATATTTTTGTTGTTTTTGTTGTTAGTTGCCTTCAAGCTGGTTCCAACTCATACTGACCAAATGTACAACAGAAGGAAATATTACTTGGTCCAGCACCATCCTCAAAATTATTGCTATGTTTGAGCCCATTGTTGAAGCCATCTGGTCAATCCATTTTATTAAGGGTCATCCTCTTTTTCAATGACCCTCTACTTTATCAAGCATGATGTCTTTTACCAAGGATTGGTCCCTCCTGATAACATGTCCAAAGTACATGAAACAAAGTCTCACCATCCTCATTCCCAAGGAGCATTCTGTGTGTGTTTCTTCCAAGACAGATTTGTTTGTTCTTCTGGCAGTTCATGGTATATTCAGTATTATTCGCCAACATCATAATTCAAAGGCATGAATTCTTCTTCAGCCTTCCTTATTCATTGTTCAGCTTTCCCACGCATATGAAGTGATTGAAAATACCATGGCTTGGGTCGAGTTCACCTTAGTCCTCAAGGTGATATCTTTGCTTTTTGATACTTTTAAGAAGTCGTTTGCAACATATTTGCCCAATGAAATGCGTCCTTTGATTTCTTGACCACTGCTTCCATGGGCACTGATTGTGGATAGCAGTAAAATGAAATCCTTGAAAACTTCAATATTTTCTTTATTTATCATGATGTTGCTTATTGGTGCAGTGTGGGAATTTTTGTTTTCTTTATGTTGAGGTGTAATCCATACTGAAGGCTGTAGTATCTTCAAAGGGTCTTCACTGGTAAGTACTACAAGTCCTCTTTGCTTTCAGCAAATAAGCTTGTGTCATCCGCACATAGCAGGTTTTTAGTGAGTCTTCCTGCAATCCTGACGTCACATTCTTCCAGCTTCTTGGATTATTTGCTCAGCATACAGATTGAATAAGTATAGTGACACACAAACACCTTTCCTGATTTTAAACCATCCAGCATCCCCTTGTTCTGTTCTAACAACTGCCTCTTGGTCTGTGTACAGTTTCCACATGAGTACAATTGAGTATTGTGGAATTCCTATTCTTAGCAAAGTTACCTGTAATTTGTTATGATCCACACAGTCGAATGCCATTGCATAGTCAATGAAAGATAGGTACACATTTTCCTTGGATCTCTTCTTTCAGCCAAGATCCATCTGACATTAGCAATGATATCCCTTGTTCCATGCCCTTTTCTGAATCTGTCTGGAATTTCTGGCAGTTCCTGGTCAATGTAATGATGCAACCGTTTTTGAATTATCTTCAGGAAAATTTTATTTGTGTGTGATATTAAAAATACTGTTCAATAATTTCCACATTCTGTTGTATCACTTTTCTTTAGAGTTGGCAAAAATATGGATCTCTGTCAGTTTTCCAAGTAGCTGTCGTCCAATTTTCTTGGCATAGATGAATAACCACTTGTAGCATTGCATTTGTTTTTTGAAACATCTCAGCTGGTATTCTTTTAAAACCTGGAGGCTTGTCTTTCACCAATGCCTTCAATGCAGCTTGGACTTTTTTCCTTCAATACCTTCTGTTCTTGATCATATGTTACCTCCTGAAATGGATGAATGTTGACTATTTATTTTTGGTACAGTGACTCTGTGTATTTCTTCCATCTTCTTTTGATGCCTCCTGCATCATTATTTTTTTTCCCCATAAAATTCTTCAATATTGCAACTCAAGGATTGAATTTTTTCTTCAGTTCTTTATGCTTGAGAAATGCTGAGTGTGTTCTTCTGTTTTGATTTTCTAACTGCAGGTCTTTGCACATTTCATTATAATACTTACTTTGTCTTCTTGAGTCACCTTTTGAAATCTTCTGTTCAGTTCTCTTACTTCATCATTTCTTCCATTCACTTTAGCTATGCAACATTTAAGATCAACAGCTTCCAGCATCATCAAAACACACAAGCCACCACAATACTACGAACTGAAAACAGGTGGTGGAATTTCATATGTATTCGTCCTATATAGCAATTAAATTTACATCTATACTTTGGTATAACATTCACAAGAAGAATGCTATTTTTCAATGATAAGAGCTCAGTAGGTCCTTCTATTTAATTTTGTCTCATTCTGTTTGTTAATGACTAATGTGGCTACATGATTATAATTGTTTTATAACTCCTCTACTTAAGAGATATGACTATGCTATGTGTAAAATAATCTTGTATACTAAGCCCCATCCTTCTGTACAATGTGATGTATTGAAAGCTTTGTTCAGGAAATCTTTCCCTTGCCTGCAGGCACACACTCAGGTACTGTCTGAACCGATGTCAGAGAGCCTTTCATTCAGGCACACATCCTGGCTAGACTATTCAATTTCCACAAGAGAAGGTCAACTCTATCTGGAGCTTGACTGTTAGCACATATAGGTCAATATTTATCTGGCAGCATAGAATTGCTTTATTCCAATTACTTGTCAGGGAATACAATCTCAAATTCCCTACTGCCCAATATCTATCTATCAAAAACCCTTTTGAGAGGAGTCTATGTGTGGAGCATTTCTTCAAGTCTATACTGTTTATCAGTTCTTCCACATAATCTGAAATGTACTGTTCAGTTATGTCAGACATTCACAAAAATGAGTAATTGCATCATGTCCTATTTCTTCCATTCTTCCACCAAATAATTGCAACTATTAAATTATGTGCTTATATAAATCCATTGTCATTAAAAGCAACAACCCATCATGCTTTTTATAGTTAGGATGCAACAGGGGCCAGTTTCTAGGAAGAAACTTTTGCGTGTGAGTGTGTGTGTGTGTGTTTGTTTACTTGGGTTGCCTGTATTTCTCCTGAGCAAGTCGATTTGCTTTGATTTTATGAACCCTATACATTGTTACACAGACTAGATTTCTTGTTTCTGTCTTGCTGCAAAATGCTGAGGACTGTATTTGAAGCTCAATAATTCCCTTATAATCTGCATTTTTTAAGGTTATCTCTATTCTTGGAACCATTTAATATGCTTTTTTAACTCTTTTTTTTTTCAACTAATTCTAATTTGTGTATTATTACCAAAAATTACTTTATTTCTTGAAGATGGTGGAGTATAAACAAATTCATATGTATGCAGAAAAAATAATATTATAGCAAATGATGTTACACTGATATTGTACTGTTTTCTTTGGTGTATTTAACTGACTCTCCAGATTTATTTTCTTAGCTCATTCAATTGTGCAGGAAAAGTTTTCATAATTTTTTCAAGATTATTATACCGAAACAAACTATAGCAGAAAAGAGTGGTTTATAACCCTGTAAAGTTCTTGTTTTAAAATTATTTTTTTCTAAAGAAACAAAATTTAAACTATAATATCTGAAACTGAAAATTTAACCAGATTTTATTGCCTGATTCTATTAAGGAGGAGAGCACTAACTTGAACAATTTTCTTTTGTGAATATACACTTTGATTATGTATCAAAGTTCCTGAAGTGTGACCACTTTATGATAATTTTTTCATTTTCAAGTTAAATTCATGACATACGTATTCCAAGCACCCTTATTATTTTCATTAATAGATAATACTACATTAGGTAAGCTGTTATGTCCTGATTTGTCAGTTTAATAAATGTGATATTTGAGCTTTATCAAAACTAGGCTAATTATAAGACTCTCCATTGCATGGTTTAAGCAGTTCTAAAATTAAGAATTTTGTCTAAGAATTTTACCAAATTTCTCAATAATTCTTATCCTAAATTTTCACACCCTAGATAGCTATATTTGTAAGTGTTTTATATATATCTGCAACAGACATGAAGTTTTATTCAGTAACCTATCAAGTATACTGTTAAGTAAATACATAAATAAAATGCACTTAATACAAATAAGATTAGAACTGATGAGATCATCTACATTGTAAATAGTTGCATTAAGTTTGATAAGACTTAAAAGTAAGGCTATTTTTAAAATTGGTAGGTTACATGTGATCTTTTTATATGTTGTTGTAAAACACTACCTTGTGTTTTACATTTAATAAAATAGTAACAATTTAGTAAAACTTACCTTAATTGATTAAATTTAAAACATTTTTCTTATTTTTATATTGATTTTATAATTAATATAGAGACATAACTAATAAACAGTTATATAAAATGTGCAAAAGCACTAAGAATATTTAGGGTAACATTTAAATATTAAATGACAAGAAGCGTTTCCTTACATTCACAATTGATTTCAGTTTTGCATATCCATGTTTCCACTATAATTATGTATTTTAATGTTACCAGCCGAACAAAGAAAAGCACTTCAAGTAACACGCTTGTACTGCTCAAAGTTCTACTGAATATGGCAGCACAAGGAGAATCAGACAGCAAACTCTTGACCTACATAACCGTTTCTATTCCCACTCCTGATTCCATCTTTCACCAACAAGGGTATCAAATAAACATATGAGAACACCTCAGACCTCATGTCCAGTCTCTGTCCAACCCTCTGTGAGAAGTGGCCTCTTGCTTGCTCATTGGGTTTAAGGATGCACAGACTAGTTGCATAATCTGCATTCCAGATGATATATCGTTTATTATTACTATGTGCTATGCTGTGGAGTCGATTCCGACTCATAGCGACCCAATGGGGTTTCCAATGAGCTGCTGGTGAATTCAAACTGCAGACCCTTAGGTTAGCAGCCAAACTCTTAACTACTGCACCACCAGGGCTCCATTTCCAGATGATAGACCCAGGTTGAAAAGTGTGTTCAGGTCCTGGAAATTGACTTGAGATCATTTGGGAAGGAAATCTCATAGTTCATGCACTTGGAATGTGGTCTAGAAGGAATATGTGATCTGAGGGAATGCATGTCTCTTCATTCTATGGATTTCTTCCCATGAGCAGAGGGCTGAAGCCAAAGAATGGTTAGAACAGGGCCCTCTGAAGTGCAGGACCCAGGACAGCTGCCCATCCTGTCTGGTCTAAGGCTGATACCAAATATAAGGCAAATAGAAATGTGTTTGTGACCAAATCAGTGTAAAAGGTAGAAAACTTGATGAAGCCAAAGGTAATATTAGTGGGAAACTTGCAAATTTAGGGTTATATTTATAGGAAGGGAAGGAAATGTAAGATATAAACATATCTATACTGTTCAAAAGATCTCAAAAAAAATTTTGACATCGGGATCTAAGAAATTTTTTTCTCTTGGATCCTCATTAATGGATTGTGATAAAAATTAATGAATAATATGTATGACAATATCCTTAGAGTGAATGCCACAATTATCTTAATTTTTTTTCTAATTAATCCCTTTTAAGGTAGCTCATTGATCATAAAAGATCATAATATTGCAATTCTTATGTGAAGTCTTCTGGTTATATTATTTTCTACAACTTTCTCTAAACAAGCTAGCATATAACAGTTGACTGCAGAGCAGTGAAACCCTGCTAGAACTCATTGAACCCTGAAGTTCCCTGAAGACATGTAGCAGTGAGGGTTATATCCAGCCCAGAATTCTATCTTTCATGTCTGTCCTTACCCCTGACCCTCCTATTTATGTAGGCATAGTTACAACAGTTCCTCCACACATACATAGTACATTCCTTCTTCTACACATTGTTCTATCACCAGCATCCATAATGTTTTGGTGGAACTAAAGAAGATTCTTCTGATAGATTGTTTATATGAAAATAACTATTATTTGAATGCCTTTATTATGCATAGTACTTTTTTCTTTTCTGAGGACAAAACCAAATATTTTTTAATGTGTATAATATAATTTTTGCTCTAAGATCTTTAAAATCTGTTTATTTATGCCACTGAAATCATGAACACAAAGTGTTCCTTTTACAGCATAATGATTATACTTAGAGTCAGACCGGATCTTGATTTAAATCCTGGTTCCATTATTAGTAATTCTTTATTCTTAATATACCAATTTCTGTAAAACACTCATTCAAAACAATAACATTCCGCTTATTTCAGAAGATTTCCCCTTTTTTATCAAGTTTCCTTAAAGCAAATGATGCCCGCATTTATTTTCTTATTTTCTCTATTTGTCCATTGAAAGATGTGTGAAGATGAAGATTTATTAACAATAACTGTATATAACTCTTTGTTAAAATATTTGGCATGCTATCCAAAAAATATATTATTGGAATTAGCTGCTTTTTCTAATTTCAGGGTTTTTCTTCATAATGGGTAAGACAATTTGAAAATATGTACACTTCAGGAATTTCATATTTACGTTAGGGAATACTTTAATACTCCATCAGGCAATTGAAGCTACAAAGTTTTGCAATCTACCAGTGTAGCATCTCTGATTTCTCCTTTTCATTTTGCTGTTACATATCTCTGTTGGACATGAGTCATGGAGGCTATATTTTGGAATTTCAAGCAAGTAGATGCTGAAATGAAATTTCTTCAATACATCCAAAGTATTTTATCTGCCATGATAATGGCAATTCTTTATTCATATGGAGAACAGTGATAAATATGATCAATATTGAGAGTGCAACTACATTAAGCATTGACAATACAGTATGAAAAGAATAAAATATCTCTGGTTAATTTGCCGCTTTTGAAAACTAGAAGAAATCTGACCCAGATTTAGTATAGACAAGTTGCCAGGACATCAGTTCAAATAGAAGGTTTCAAGTCACTGTATTCGTACATTCACACTCTTAAAAGGCTTTGAGGATAACATGAATCATAGTTAGCATGCTTCCACACAGCTGGCAAGGACTGCTCTGAAAGAAACCATGCTGTTACCATCTCAGCCCACTAGATTGCTGTGCCAGCTTGGTGTTTGTTCTCTGGTCATTCAGCACTGATTTTGCTCTAAGTTCTGTCACAGATAAAACTTACTTTTAGTGGAGTGACTGTTAAATTGTCTCACCTCAAATGCAGATACTGAGCCTGAAATAAGTCCAATGTCCACTAAGTCTTTTCCTCTTGAAGAGATGGAAAAGGATCATAAGAAAAAGCAGTAATTCTTTTTTCAGCAAGTGGAGCAAATAGCTGCAACTAAAATATATGAAAACTTTGAGATTAATTTAAAAAAAATTACCTATGATATTTTAGTTAGAGGGGTTCCAGTAAATCCTCATCATTAGGTTTCATCTTTCTATGCAGTTGGTAAATCATATATATAAGAATGTCATTTACTAAATTCATGCTACGGTACACAAAACTTGTATACAAAATCTTACCGTCTGAGATAATAATCAACTTCAATGAAATTAGCTTAGTTACATCACGTAAAGTTTATTCTGAATTGTACCTAACAAATACTTATTTTGTTAAGCATTCTTACAAAGCAATCATTATTTTGAGTTTATAATAAAGTAACTCTGTCAGTTTGTCTTACTGTGGTGGCTTGGGTGTTGCTGTGATGCTAGGAGCTTTGCCACCGGTATTTCAAATACCAGCAGGGTCACCCATGGTGGACAGGTTTCAGGGGAGCTTCCAGTCTAAGACAGACTAGGAAGAAGGACCTGGCAGTCTATTCCTCAAGAAATTGGCCAGTAAAACTTATTAATAGAAATGGAACATTGTCTGATATAGTGCCAGAAGATGAGCCCCTCAGGTTTGAAAACACTCAAAATACAACTGGGGAAGAGCTGTCTTCTCAAAATACAGTCAACCTTAATGAAATGGACAGAGTAATACTTTTGGGACATTCATTTGCTGATGTGGCATGACTCAAACTGAGAGAAAACGCTGCAAATATCCACTAATAATTGTAATATGGAACATTCGAAGTATGAATCTAGGAAAATTGGAAATTGTCAAAAATGAAATGGAACTCTTGAAGATTGATATCCTAGGCATTAGTGAGCTGAAATGGACTGGTATTGGCCATTTTGAATTGGACAATCATATGGTCTACTATGCTGGCAATGAAAAATTGAAGGGAAATGGTGTTGCATTCATTGAAAAAAGAACATTTCAAGACTTATCCTGAAGTACAACACTGTCAGTAATAGGATAATATCCATATGTCTACAAGGGACAACAGTTAATAAGACTATTATTTCAACCTATACACCAACCACTAATTACAAAGATGAAGAAATTGAAGATTTTTACCAACATCTTCAGTCTGAAATTGATCAAACATGCAGTCAAGGTGCATTGGTAATTATTGGTGATTGTATTATGAAAGTTGGAAACGAAGAAGGTTCAAAAACAAAAACCAAACCCTTTGCCACTGAGTCAATTCTGACTCATAGCGACCCTACAGTACAGAGTAGAACTGCCCTATAGGGCTTTTAAGGAGCAGCTGTTGTATCTAACTGCTGACCTTTTGGTAGCAGCCTGAGCTCTTAACCACTGTGCCACCAAGGTTCCAAGAAGAAGGATCAGTAGTTGGAAAATATGGTCTTGGTGATAGAAATGATGCTGGAGATTGCGCGATAGCATTTTGCAAGACCAATGACTTATTCATCCCAAATATCTTTTTTCAAGAACATAAACAGCAACTATACATGTGGACCTTGCCAGGAGGAATATACAGGAAATAAATACACAATATCTGTGGAAAAAGATGATGGAGAAGATCAGTATCATCAGGCAAAACAAGGCCAGGTGCCAACTGTGGAATAGACCATCAACTGCTTATATGCAAGTTAAAGCCAAAGCTGAAGAAAATTAGAAACTCCAGGAGAGCCAAAGTACATTATTGAGTATATCTCACTTGAATTTAGAACATTAATAACCAAAGACCAGACTAGTTATGGGATGACATCAAGAACAACATACATGAAGAAAGCAAGAGCTTATTAAAAAGACAAGAAAGAAAGAAAAGACTAAAATGGATGACAGAAAAGACTCTCAAATTTTCTCTTAAGCATGCAGTGGCCAAAGTGAATTAAAAAAATGATGAAGCAAAAGAGCTGAAGAGAAGATTTTAAAGGGTGACTCAAGAAGATAAAGTATTATAATGAAATGTGCAAAGACCTGGAGTTAGAAAACCAAAAGCAAAGAACATGGTCAGCATTTCTCAAGCTGAAAGAACAGAAGAAAAAATACAAGCCTCAAGTTGCAATATTGAAAGATTCAATGGGCAAAATATTAAATGATGCAGGAACCATCCAAATAAGATGAAAGCAGTACATAGAGTTACTGTACCAAAAAGGATTGGTAGATATTCATCTATTTCAGGAAGTAGCATATGATCAAGAACCAATGGTACTGAAGGAAGAAGTCCAAGTTGCACTGAAAGAATTGGCAAAAAACAAGTCTTCAGAAATTGACAGAACACCAGTTGAGATGTTTCAGCAAACGAAAGCAGCTCTGGAGGTGCTCACTTATTTATGTCAAGAAATTTGGAAGACAGCCACCTGGCCAACAGACTGGAAGAGATTCATATTTGTGCCTATTTCCAAGAAAGGTGATCCAACCAAATGTGGAAATTGTCATTAATATCACACACAGGTAAAATTTTGCAGAAGATAATTCAAAAGCAGTTGTGGCAGTACATCAACAGGGAGTTGCCAGAAATTCAAGCCAGATTCAGAAGAGAACTTGGAACGAGGGATGTCATTGCTGATGTCAGATGGATCCTGGCTGAAAGCAGAGAATACCAGAAAGACGTTTACCTTTGTTTTATTGACCATGCAAAGACATTCAACTGTGTGGATGACAACAAATTAAGGATAACATTGCAAAGAATGGGAATCCTAGAACACTTATTTGTGCTCAAGAGGAACCTGAACATGACCAAGAGCAGTCATTTGAACAGAATGAGGCAATACTGCATTGTTTAAAAACAGGAAAGTTGCGTGTTAAGGATGTATCATTTCACCATACTAATTCAATCTGTATACTGAGCAAACAATATGAGAACCTGGACTATATGAAGAGAAATTCAGCAACAAGATTGGAGGACAATGACACAACCTTGCTTGCTGAAAGCAAAGAGAACTGAATCACTTAATGATGAAGATCGAAGACTATAGCCTTCAGTATGCATTACACCTCAACATAAAGAAAACAAGAATCCTCACAACCAGATCAATAAGCAAATCATAATAAACAGAGAAAAGACTGAAGTTGTCAAGGATTTCATTTTACTTGGGTCCACAGTCAACACCCATGGAAGCAGCAGTGAAGAAATCAAACGACATACTGCGTTGGGAAAATCTGCTGCAAAAGACCCCTTTAAAGCATTAAAAAGCAAAGATGTCACTTTGAGGACTAAGGTGCGTCTGAACCAAGCCATGGTGTTTTCAATCATCTTATATGCATATGAAAGCAGGACAGTGAATAAGGAAGACGAAATAAGAATTGATGTCTTTGAATTAAGGTGTTGGCAAAGAATATTGAATATACCATGAACTGCTAGAAGAACATACAAATCTGTCTTAGAAGAAGTACAGCCAGAATGCTCCTTAGAAGTGAGGATGATGAGACTTCTCCTCACATACTTTGGACATGTTAGCAGGAGGGACTAGTCCCTGGAGGAGGACATCGGTCTTAGTAAAGTACAGGGTCAGTTAAAAAGAGGAAGACAAAATGTATTAACACAGTGGCTGCAAGGCTGGGCTGAAATATAGCAATGATTATGATGAGGACAGTGAAGATCAGGTGGTGTTTCATTCTGTTGAACATAAGGTCACTATGAGTAGGAACTGACTCAAAGACACCTAACAAAAACAACAACAGTGAACTCAGAAAAATATGAGCAATTTTTGTTGACATTTATTTCATTTCAAATTGCACTTTGGCCTTATACAAACAAATGTAAATGTTATTTCCTTCAAACACGAAAGCTTAAGTTATTTGAGATGTTGTGACTCTTCCAATAAATAATTTAAGTTGTCTTTCACAAAAAAAAAACCTTTGTTGTGACTGTGGAAGAAGACGTCAATATTCTCTTGCAATTGACATCTTGCTGACATCTTTTATGGATCCCAGGATACCTATGACCTTTGCGTTCTGGGGTTTCCTTGCCCAATTGACCACTGAGTATCATTACGAGACGGAGCCATAACGGAGAAGAAAAAAGCTGTTGCAAAAGGTTATAATTATAAAAACAACTATGCATTTAAAAGAATAGAAAAAAATCATTTATGCCTCAGGAATCATAACACTAACAGACATTCTAGAACATCTCTCTTTGTTTTCACTTAAAAGATGATTAAATTGCACAAGATCCTGAACATCTGTAAGATATCTGTCCTTTGTTTGTATAAAGGGGATTATCATACTTAATTTTTGGACTATATGAGGACTAAAAATTTGGGATGTGTAAAATGCTTGACATGTGGAAGATTCATAATAAATATATATTTTCCTTGTTTGATAAATGAGCATCCAAACTGTAAGCAATTCCTTCCAATTTTTTATGTGAGGTCTTTTTAAATCTCCCTCTAATAATCTTTTTAACCTGATTTAAACTGATGAGGGAAAACACAGAAAATTGGAGTAGAGGTTCTGAATTTTCTAAGAATGGTTGTTACTCTAATAAGCTGAGAAGCATACTCTTTAAAGTATATTGAACAATGAGTTTCTATTACCAAATCAAATAGATAACAGTTTGTCTTCTTAATTTTGAGTTTTTTTCATTATTTATTTTAATATGCAAAATTGTCATTCAGGATTTTGTTCATTTTAGAATAAATTTTTGTTATTAGTGTTCAGTTCAAATGAACTAAAACATATTCAGAGCTATTAAAGTTAAATCAGTTTATGATAAAATATACATTTTGATTAAAATAATTGAGAGTTTGTATGCTATCAGAGGCATCTATAATTGTCATAAAGGGAAGTTAAGGACAACTGAAAAGAGATTTCATTAAGTTCTTATGATAAGAGAGTTGAGACAAATCTTAAACATTAACTAAAAAAATATCACTCATACATCTGGATAGGCTCTACATTCTGCTAAACAAATGATCTCCAAGCTCGTGTAGTCATTGATGCTGTTCTTGATATTTCTGGCCTTGTCCTTATGAGCATGGGCTGTGTTCCACATGTCTGTTCCTGCATTATAACCACCCCACAGTATAGTGGTATATAACAGCAATCATTTTATCATACTCATCATTGTGTGACCAAGGAATTTAGGCAAAGCATGTTGAGGATATCCTTCTCTTTTTTTCAAAAATATTGTGTGCTCAGCTGGGGCATATCTAATGACTGTGATGATTGGAACACAGTCAAGTCAATTTTCTTGGTTCTTGCTTTTGCCTAAGTTCTCAGTTTTTTCTCCCTATCATATGTACTGTTTCTGGAGGGTTCAAGATGGATTTTTTAATCACACAGCTGGCACCTAGGCTAGGATGCCTGGGACAAATAAGTGAAGTCTCTCCATGTGGCTAGCTTGGGGTTCCTCATGGCACATTTGTTGGATTAGAGTACTTAGATGGAATTTGGAGATTTACTCAAATATCTAGTGATTTAAAAAACAAAAAGTTTATATTTAGGAGTGAGACAATATAAGAACTCATTTTGCTGATCAGGATATCAGAAAAAAGCTGACAATTGATCTGAGACAATCTAAAGTGCCAAGTCTCTTATCATATGTCATTTAGTAATATATTAGAATTTTTTTTTTCCTTTGGTTTAGGGGAGAATGTTTTTGTTGGTTGTTGAGTATAGTGGTGTTTCCAGCCATTCCTTTTACAAGGATAGTAGAAGAAAGTGTTAGTGAAGTTATCAATCCTTATACAGACTGTCACATAATCCCCCTGTGTCTATAAGTAGACATCAGGAAGTGATAAGATGTGCAGGAGATTTACTAGGGTAAATGTCTAAAAAGGATTAAAAAGAAAGGAACAGAAGTAGTCAAGGAGAGTCGTCAGACTTTAATGTTGGTCTAACAACTCTGAAAGGAGAGAGGGAAGAAAAAATTGGGTATGAAGAGGCTTAGACCACAGTTCATATATGAAAACGTCTTGGATAGACTAATGTGAAATTCCCAAGTTAAACTTATGTTAAAGGAATACTGAATTGGACAGGAATGGCCTAGAAGTGTTATCTCTGCTGTGTCCAGTTAAAGGCTGGAATCAACCTGGGGAACAGTGGCCTGAAATGAACCCTGTAGTGAATCCACAATTTGGCAACTACAGGCTGGAAATCAACTATGTTTCACACAACAGGTCCTCTTAAAGGTAGATCTCAGTGGGCTACCTCTATGGACACCACAGATCCTTTTCTTCAGCTGTGAATTTTATCCCTGAATTTTCTGGTACCTGGAATTTTCAGATCCAAATCACTTGTGAGGTTATTAAAAATAAATAAATAAAAAGTCACCTTCTATATGTTTCCTGTAGATGAAAACCTTCTTGCCTCTTTTTCCTCTGTTACCGCTTTTCCAGTTACTCTTTGTTATGGAAAGGTATAAGATAGTACTTGTCATAACTCCATGTCAGTTTACTTCAGTGATATGGGTTTATGTCTTCATTATTGGTTTCCTTTTATGTTACCTCAGTGAGATCTCAGAAGGGTAAAAATTTACATATGCATATATATGGCAAAACTTTCTCTTTTAAACGGATATTACTTCTTACATTTTAAATTTTCATAATGGGGAACTAATTACTTCCAGAGGCAACCCACTCTCTCTTGGTATACTTATATGTATACCAAGATTGTTATAAAACCAAAACCAAATCTGTTGCCATCGAGTCAATTCAGACTCATAGCGACCCTATAGGACAGAGTAGAACTGCCCCATAGGGTTTCCAAAGAGCACCTGGTGAATTTGAGCTGCTGACCTTTTGGTTAGCAGCGGTAGCTCTTAACCACACCACCAGGGTTTCCAAGATTGTCATATATATATATATATATATATATATATATATATATACTCAATTTTCTTTGAGTCAAAACCTGACCGTTTATATTTGTTTACTTATTGCTCCTTTTCCTAACATTCTGACATTCGAGAATCACCAAAACACATTTCAATTCTTTATCTTGTGATGAATCTTTCTCTTGATGCGCTCATACATGGTGCATCAGTCAGGGCTTCGTCAGAGAATCAGAAAACCCTAAGAAATATAGACATCAAGGAATTCATTATAGGGATATGGCCTTACATATTGCTTAAGAAGTCCATGGTGGCCATTGGTTTTGCATCTAGTGTTGGATTTTTAAGTCACTGTAAGTTACTAGGAAGAAAAGTAGGGAGGACAAGATGGACTTGAAGTTTTGAGGAGCAAAGACAACTGATCATCATTTTTGTATCTTTCTGCCTCCAATGCCAATGGTGCAGGTGAAACAAATGTCCTTCATCATGGAATCACACATATCTAGACAGAACTGAGGTAGAACAGAAGCACTAAAAATGTTATTAGGCCAATCAATTAACTGGGACATCCCTTGAAACCATAACCCTAAAACTCCAAACCAAGAAACCAAATCCCATGAGGTGTCTGGTTGTACGTAAGGAGCCTCAACAGCTACTCCTTTTTTTTTTTTTTTAATTTTTTGTCATGGTTTTAAGTACATCGGTGACATAACTTGGGCCTTTTTAACTTTTTGCAGGTGTACAACTTATTGATAGCAATCACATTAATTGGTTGTGCAACTCTACACTTAATCAGTGCAATTTTTCAGTCCCCTTTTGATATTCTGTAATTTAAATATTGAGATGTATTTAGCTACTATCAGTGCATCTTATGTTGGATGGAAGGAGAATAAGAGAGAAAAAAGAAAAAATGTAGCTTAATATATGCATAAATACATTCATATAAAATAATAAAGAAATACTGATAACTATTACAGTTTTGTGATTTAGCCACTTACCATATGGTTGCAGCTGGTTTTTGTAACTATCAACTCTATATTTCTTTTGTGGGTAGCTTCAAAATAGAACATTAAGAGATGCCTCCAGGGAAATACTGCATTCCAGACGTATTTCTTTTCAACCCCATTATATAGCAATAACTCTGTATCTCACTGGCAGTCAGGTATCTGGATCTGCAGGCCTCTTCTTTACTTACTGGTTTATTGATATGAGGAGACCAAAGTGGCCAGCTACAAGTCTAAATTCCAGTTTAACTGGATTGTTGTTGTATCCCATGGTGGAAGACTTCCCCCCTCTGGTAAGAAAACCAACAGAGCCTAAAATTATGGAAATAGAAAAGTAAAAATTACACTAATAGCTCACTAGTGCTGATGGTCAAAGAAGTTTCTCCCCTTGCTATGACTTGATTATTGTAGCTGTGAATTGTGATTATTGAAGAAACAACACCATATGTTTGTCACTAATTTAGAACACACACAACAACCTGGAAGAAAATAATCCATTCCCATAAGGTGTTTCCTACCAGCTGGTATTGTTAAAGGCCATTCCACTAGTTTCTCTGGCCAGCAGCTTGAGGGTAGTAAGGAAGATAAGACCACTGTTTTCCAAGTGTTAGTCCACCGCTGCACTTCATATGCTCTAAAATAAGTGTCTTGGTTAGAATAAATGCTGAAAAGAATAGCATGAAAGAGAAGAGGCATGTTTACAGTTTTTTGAAGTATAATTTACATGGCATAAAATTCACTTATTAAAACTGTATCATTCAATGCTTTTTAGTAGATGCAGCAATCACACTATCCAGTTTGAGAACATTCCCATCACCCCAAGAAAGTCCCTCGAGCTCATTTGTAGTCGATCTCTGCTCAAACCCCCAGCACCAGGCAATCACCAGTCACATCCACTAGCACCAGCTGATCTGCTCTATGTCTCTATTGATTTGCCTTTTTTGAACATTTTATATAAGTAGATCCATACAATATGGGGTCTTTGGTATCTTACTTCTTTCACTTACCGTATTCTTGTTGAAGTTCATCCATGTTGTAGCATTTATGAGTAGTCTGTTAAGTGTTGAATGGTATTCTATTTTATGGATAAAACAGATTTTGTTTATCTATTCAATGGTTGCTGAACATTTGAATTGTTGCCAGTTTTCAGCTATTATGGAATAATGCAAAATTGAACATTCACATAAGAGTATTTGTGGGGACATATTTGTATTTCTCTCAAGTAGATAGGACTGGTATTGGCAGGTTGTATAAGAAGTTTACATTTAACTTAAGAAACTAACAAACTTTTCCAAGAAGTTGTATCTTTCCACACAAGTACCAGAAAATTATGAGAGTTCCAGTTTTTCTATATCCTCATCAAGAGTTTGTATTGTCTTTTTTTATTGTAGTCATTCTAGTAGCTGTTAGAGTTTTCATTTTCATTTATCGAATGACTAATGATATTGAGCACTTTTGCATATGCTTATGCACTATTTATATATATTTTTTGATAAAATGTCTAGTCATATATTTTGCCAAGATTTATATTTGGTTTTATTATTCAGGTATGAATTCTTTTTTGTACTCTGGATTGCTTTTGTTGTTGTTAGGTGAAATAGAGTCTGTTCTAACTAATACTGACCCTAGGGACAACGTAACAACACACTGCCCATTCCTGCACCATCCTCACAATCGTTGCTATGTTTGAGCCCATTGTTGCAGCCACTGTGTCAATCCATATCGTTAAGGGTCTTCCTCTTTTTCGCTGACATTACCAAACATAATGTCCTTCTCTATGGACGGGTACCTCTGATAACATGTCCAAAGTACATAAATGAGAGAGTGAGTAACAAAGTTGCACGGCCACAGAGAGGCATAAACGATGTGAACTATGTTCCCAGAGTCCTCTTTTCTCCACATAAAGCTCTCAATTACCCTGGTGGTGCAGTGGGTTAAGAGCTCAGCTGCTAACCAAAATGTCTGCAGTTCGAATCCACTAGCCGCTCCTTTGAAACCCTATGAGGCAGTTGTATTATGTCTCTGCCCTATAGGATCTCTATGAGTCAGAACTGATACGACAGCAATAGGTTTCTCATTACCCGAATCACTCTCTCCAATTTTCTGTGACTTTCCTACATCATGACATTCACAATTAAATGTAGTTTTATGTCATATTATGTGATCTAAATTGCATAGAGGAGAGAGAGACTACTAGTAGTGAGATTAAAAAAAAGACAAACTTATTGAGATGTGGCTTATTCATTTTAAAAGGTTGTTAATGATTTCTGACTGTTTTGAGGAAGACTGTTTCAGAAAATATACATAAAATTAAGTCTTTTTTAAAAAAAACTCTAAATTATAAACCATTAAAATTATTAAAATACTGTTTTGCTAATACTAAAAGTAACAGAATTGTATTTGTGCAGCCACAGATAATGGGTGACTCATATTAAGGATAAAAAAAAAAAGGAAAACCAAATCCATTGCTGTTGAGTCAATTCCGACTCATAGCCACCCTATAGGACAGAGTAGAACTGCCCCATAGCGTTTCCAAGCAGTGCCTGGTGGATTCGAATTGCTGACCTTTTGGTTAGCAGCTGTAGCTCTTAACCACTGCCCCAACAGGGCTTCCATATTAAGGGTAGTGTTTACAAAAAAACTCTCAGTCTTCCTCAGGCCATTGTTAACTCACAGCTAATGTTTTCTGCACTTAAGTAGCTATTTCTTTCAAAAACTTTAGCAAATAAAATTTTTGCCAAATACCTAGCAATCTGATTCAGTACCATAACCATATTTTATGTAACCATGTTATACAGTGTGGTAGGGATATCACCTGCGTGCGTCATGCTATCAATGTATATGTTGCACGAGACCTATGTATATTCCCAGTTAATTCATACAATTATTGGACAAAGTTCAAGATAAAGACCAAGTACATATTATTAGAAATCACTCCCCCATATTTTCATCCATACTTCATCACTACTTATAGTAGAAAATTCATTACATAATACTACATTCAACTTTACTATAATTTAGCTAAATGTGCACATAATTTTACAAGGCAATAAAGTAATTTATAAAATGTATTTCTAAAAATATATATGCACCCAGTTTTGACCTACCAATTTTTTCTCATATTAGAGAAAATAAGTATGATAGGATGTATATGACTTTAAAATACATTTGGTGGTGAAAGTAGAAAATTTTTTATAATAATACATTTTGATAATTAATTGCCTGTTGAAAACAAGCCATAAGAAAAAGACAAGAGCTTAGTCCAAGTATTAAGGTTATTTTCAAGATATAAGATGATATATGAACACATGAAAGTTGTGGCAGTAAGCAGACGTATTTTAAAGGAAATAAATAAGAAGAAAATCTTACATGTTATTGATTTTCAAGTTAAAACAAACTAACAAGCTAGAAATACCTTGGAGATTGGAAGGCCAAAAAAAGTATGTATTTATGTATGTGTGTGTGTATACATACATGCATGTGTGACTTTCTTTCATAATAATTTATTTTTTCTGTAATTACTGCTTTCACATTTAGACATTCTTTTGTTGCAACTTTGCCCATACATCAATTTCTTGATTTTTCACTTGTTAGTCTTAATTTATCATAATTGATTGATACTGACTACTTTAGGATGAAATTATTTAACTGTGAGTAACTGGGGACATTTAACTTTATTGAAACAGCAGGGGGAAAATGGAGGAAACAAGTAGATGTCACTAAATGTACTCATTTGTGAAAAAAAAAGACTTCAGACACAGCCTCGCTCCTTGACCTAAATAAAAGCTTATTGAGATTAAGTTGACATAATTAATTGAATACAAATTTTACTTCTTTTGTTGTAAAATGGAAATAGAGATGAAGACCTTTGAAACTAAATAAGACCTGTATATGCTCAGAGACTGTAATGAAATACACCAAAATGGAATAAGAATCAGTAAGATAATCATATTTTAAAACCATTTAAGAAATATTTACTTCTGAGACATATTCCCTTTGAAAGATTTTTATCAGTAGATATTATATATATATTTGATCTGTGTGTAGTCAGAGAAGATCTTACTACCATTAACATTTTATTGATAAGAAACTTTAGGTTTAAAGAGTCAAAATCATAAAGTCAGCAAATGGCAGCTCTGCCAATTAACTTAGCTCTTCTCACTGAAGATCCTGTTTTGTTATTATTGTTGTTTTCCTTCTGCTACAAAGTTTCATTTCCATTACACTCCTTTGGTGTTTTGAAAATATATGGTGAAGTACTGATTATTTTCATAACAATATTAATGATTGGTTAATAATAACTATACAAATATGTATAAGTATACTGAAATGGACAGGTATGATCATTTTGAATCAATCATATGGCCTACTATGTTAGGAATGACAAACAGAAGAGGAAAGGAGTCACGTTCACTATCAAAAAGAACGTTTCAAGATCAATCCTGAAGTACAACATTGTCAGTGACAGGATATTATCCATATGCCTACAAAGAAAGCAAGTTAATACTACTGCTATTCAAATTTACACACCAACCACTAAAGCCAAAGATAAGGAAATTAAAGATTTTTACCAACTTTTGCAGTCTGAAATTGACCAAACATGCAATCAAGACACGTTGATAACTACTGGTGATTGGAATGCCAAAGTTGGAAACCAAGGAAAAGGATTGGTAGTTGGAAAATATGGCCTTGGTGATAGAAATGATGCTGGAGAATGTATGATAGAATTTTGCAAAACCAATGGCTTCTTCCTTACAAATACCTTTTATCAACAATATTAACAGTGACTATACACATGGACCTTGCCAGTTGGATTACACAGGAAGCAAATTGACTACAACTGTGGAAAGAGACCTTGGAAAAGCTCAATATCATCAGTCAGAACAAGGGAAGGGGCCGACTGCGAAACAGACCATCAATCGTTTATATGCCAGTTCAAGTTAAAGCTGAAGAAAATTAAAATAAGTCCACCAGAGCCAAAATACAGTCTAAATTTGGACACTGCCTCAACAGTAGATTTGACACATTGAACACTAATGACGGAAGACCAGATGAGTTGTAGGAAGACATCAAGCACATCACACATGAAGAAAGCAAAAGGTAATTAAAAAGACTGTGAGAAAGAAAAGATAAAAATGGATGTCAGAAGACACTCTGAAAGTTACTCTTGAACATAGAGTAGCCAAAACAAATGGAAAAGGTGATGAAATAAAAGAGCTGAAAAAAAGATTTCAAAGGGCAGCTGGAGAAGACAAATTAAAATATTATAATGAAATGTGCAAAGACCCGGAGTTAGAAAACTGAAAAAGAAGAACATGTTAGGCATTTCTAAAGCAAAAAAACTGAAGAAAAAAAATTCAAGCCTCCAGTTGCAATACTGAAGGATTCTACGTGGAAAACATTAAGAGATGCAGGAAGCATCAAAAGCAGATGGAAGGAATATACAGAGTCACTGTACCGAAAAGAATTGGTCGAAGTTCAACCATTTTAAGAGGTAGCATCTGATCAAGAACTGATGAACTGAAGGAAGAAGTGCTGCACTGAAGACGTTGAGGAAAAACGAGGCTCCAGGAATTGATGGAATATCAGATAAGATGTTTCGACAAATGGATGCAGCACTGGAGGTGGTCATTCATCAATGCCATGAAATGTGGAAGAAGGCTACCTAGCCAACTAACTGGAAGAGATCCATATTTGTGCCCATTCCAAAGAAAGGTGATTGAACAGAATGAGGAAATTATCAAACAATATCATTAATATCATATGCAAGTAAAATTTTGCTGAATATCATTCAAAAGTGGTTGCAGCATCACATGGACAGGGACCTGCCAGAAATCCAAGCCATATTCAGAAGAGGACATGGAACAACGGATGTCATTGCTAAAGTCAGATGGATCTTGGCTGAAAGTAGAGAATACCAGAAAGATGTTTATCTGTGTTTTATTTACTATACAAAGGCATTCGACTGTTTGAATCATAACAAATTATGGATAACATTGTGAAGAATAAGAATTCTGGGACATTTCATTGTGCTCATGTGGAAACTGTACATAGACCTGAAGCAGTTGTACAAACAGAACAATGGGACACTGCATGATTTAAAATCAAGAAAGGTGTGAGTCAGGGTTGAATTCTTCCAACATACTTATTCAGTCTGTATGCTGAGCAAATAATCCGAGAAGCTGGACTATATGAAGAAGAATGTGGCATCAGGATTGGTGGAAGTTTCATTAACAACCTGTGACATGGAGGTGACACAACCTTGCTTGCTGAAAGGGAAGAGAACTTGAAGCATTTACTGATGAAGATCAAAGACTACAGCCTTCAGTATGGATTACACCACAACATAAAGAAAACAAAAATCAATACAATTGGACCAATAAGCAACATCTTGATAAACTGAGAAAAGATTGACTTTGTCAAGGATTTCATTTTACTTGAATCCTCAACCAACGTCCATGGAAGCAGCAGTCAGGAAAGAAAACAACATACTGTGTTGGGTAAATTTGCTACAAAAGACTTCTTTATTGTGTTCCAAAGCAAAGATATCACTTGGATGACTAAACTGCTCCTGACTCAAGCCATGATATTTTCATATGCATGCAAAAGATGGACAATGAATACGGAAGGCATAAGAATTGAGCCTTTACATTGTGCTATTTTCAAAGTATTGAATATACAATGGAGTGACAGAAGAAAGAACAAGTCAGCCTTGGAAAAAATACAGTCAGAGCGCTCCTTGGAAGTGAGGATGGATAAATTTTGCCTTACATACTTTAGACATGTTATCAGGAGGGACCAGTCCCTGGAGAAGGATGTCATGCTTGGAAAAGTAGAGGGTCAGCGAAAAAGAGGAAGATCCTCTAAGAGATTGATTAACACAGTGGCTGCAACGATGGGCTCAAACATAACGAGTAAAAGAATGATGCAGGATCGGGCTGTGTTTAGTTCTGTTGTACACAGGGTCATTATTAGGCGGAACTGACTTGAGGGCACCTAACAACAACAGCAATATACAAATATTGAGGTAAACTTACTTTTTTACAATCTACTAGGTAGGTAAACAGAATTTTTTAAAAACTGAGGCAGAATGAATGCATTGCTTATGCATTGGAATAAGTAACATAGACAAATCTGGGAATGCTTCAACATAAACTTCTATTTAGATGTCAGTTTATAGTAATTTCTATAAAAATGGTTTAAAATATCAGAGATTTGAGAGTAGTACTATCTAGCTGTGGTTATATATAAATTCATCATAAGTTTGTATATTTATATAAGCATGTATGTTTGTATGATTTTTTTCAAAAATAGAAATCCTTTGAAGTTGCTTTACTTAAGACACAAATCATTGGTTTCTGAATCTTGATTATAAATGAGAAGTGAGTAGCCAGACAACGTGAAAAATATAGCAGTTAGAGAAGAAATGGTCAGTAAAACGGTTTTTCCTACGCATCACCTAATTACTCCCATGTCCTCAAATGTCATGTTTATACACTCACCAGAAGATACCCCTCCATTATTTGCTTGTATTTAATTCTTCAAATCTTTTCCTATGTTTTGAAGTATATGGGGTTAAGTCATGCTGACAATTTTTTCTTTTACCACTCTTTTTCCACACTGGTCATTCATTCCTGCAAACAGTACCTGTTATTCTTCTGTTAGTAGGAAGAATGCAATGATATAGGAATGTTGCAGGGATACCAAAGTTCATATGACATTTAATGTGGTGACATGTAAGTTATTAATTCAATCACACACAACCATGATAATATTATATATCGGTATATATGCTGAAAAGAATTACACAAACACAAATGTTAAAATAAATAAGGAAATAAAGAGTAGAAAGTATTCAGACTGAAAGTACTGAGAGTTTTGCATTCATGAGCAATCCTGTTTTGCTTTCCCAGCATCATCACTCACCAGAATCTGTAAATGTGACATTTTGATGAAGGTTGTCTTTATGTGATTGGTTGCTTTCATTTTTTAGATGTTAGAAACAGTCCAAGAAACAAAATAATATATCAAGTGATGCAGAAGAAAATGAAATCAGGAACTTTATGCATAGTATTTTGAATGATGAAAGCAAACTTGCTAGAAAACAAAATTATGCTGCCTAATATATAGTCAGCTAATAAAAAAGATGTAATTCCCAAATACAAAATGAAATTTATAAACATAAAATAATATTAATATGTGCATACATGTGGTCAATGAACATTAGTTGTTATTGTTGTTTTTTTAACTCGCCACCTAAAATAAAGTCTTATTCACCAAGTCAGGATCTTTTGTTCCATGTTCTGCATAAATAGTAAAAACCATGATAAAAACCTATGACTAGTAAAACGTATGGTTAATCGTAGTAAAACTTATCATTGCATTGGGAAAATCAGCTTCAAAGGACCTCTTTAAAATGTTAAAAAGTGAAGATGTCATTTTGAAGACCGAGGTGCACCTGACCCAAGCCATTGTATTTTCAACAGCCTCATATGCATGCAAAAGCTGGACAATGAATAAGGAAGACAGAAGAAGAACTGGTGCCTTCAAATTATGGTGTTGGCAAAGAATATGAAATATACCGTGGACTTCCAGGAGAACACACAAATGTATCTTGGAAGAAGTACTGCCAGAATGCTGCTTAGAAGTGAGGATGCCAAGACTTTTTCTCATGTACTTTGGACGTGTTATCAGGAGAGATCAGTCCCTGGAGAAGGACATCGTGCTTGGTAAAATAGAGGGTCAGTGAAAGAGAGGAAGATCTTCAACGATATGGATTGACGCAGTGGCTGCAACGATGGGCTCAAGCATAGCAACAATTGCGAGGATGGCACAGGACTGGGCAGTGTTTCATTCTGTTGTACACAGAGTGGCTATGAGTCGTAACTACTAGATGGCATGTAACCAGAACAACATGATAAAGCAAGAAGTAATGTTAAATATTATCTAACTAGGAATTATTTTTGAAATGACCATTTATTTTGTAATTGTCTGCACATATTTAATAACCTAAGGGGTTTGAAGTCGGTTACATAGTTTGACTTAGTACCAACTAAGTGAATACCACCATTATAAGAGTAAAACAACAACAACAAAAACCCACTGCAGTAAGTCAATTCTAATTTAGCAACCTATAGAACAGAGTAGAACTGTCCCATAGGGTTTCCAAGGCTGTAAATCTTTACGGAAACAGACTGCCACATCTTTTGCCTGTGTAGTGGCTGTTGGGTTGGGTTTGAACAGCTGACCTTTTGATTAGCAGCCAAGCCTTTTAACCACTGTGCCACCAGGGTGCACATTTTAGTGAACTGGTCTTAAACTATCCTACTAAAATTATTCCTCCGAATGTGTAATTTCAATGAAGGAGTAAAAAATTCTGATTGTCAAATTCTCTAGTATAATTTTAAGATTGGATGGGATCAAAGAATTGGGTGACTCATCATAGTCTCATAGACAGTAAATACTTATAAATACTAGTTACAAAAGAAAACTAAATGTCTGATTTGGAAGACTTCAAGATAAAATATAGCAAAAATATATATATACAGTTTCTCTTCACTTATCGACTATCTTGTTAACTAATATTTCACATTTAAAACAATTGTAAAAAAGCTATTTTCCAACTACTTTGTGCATTAACATCGTTTATCTGGTAGTAACCAATGACAAGGTTTGAAGCGAGAGTAATACTGGCTGTGATGGTTAAAGTTATGTGTCAGCTTGGCTGGGCCATGAATCTCAGTGGTTTGGCAGTTATGTAATCATGTATTTTGACAGTTATATAATCATGCAGTTTGACAGTTGCATGAAGTCTTGGTTATCTAGTGCTACTATAACAGAGATTTCACAACTGGATGGTTTTAACAAGGAGAAATTTATTCTCTCATAGTCTAAGAGGCTAGAAGTCTGAATTCAGGGTGCCAGATCCAGGGAAAGGTTTTCTCTCTGTGTTGGCTCTGGGGGAAGGTCCTTGTCATCAATCTTCCCTAATCTAGGAGCTTCTCAGCACGGGAACCCCAGGTGCAAAGGATGCAATCTGCTCCTGGTACTGCATTGCATTGGGCGAATCTGCTTCAAAAGGCCTCTTTAAAGTGTTAAAAAGCTAAGATATGGCTTTAAGGACTAATGTGCACGAGACCCAAGCCATAGTATTTTCAATTGCCTCATAAGCATGTGAAAGCTGGACAATGAATAAGGAAAACCAAAGAAGACTTGATGCATTTCAGTTATGGTATTGTTGAACAATAGTGAATATATTATGGACTACCGGGAGAATGAACAAATCTGGCTTGGAAGAAGTACAGCCAGAATGCTCCTTAAGAACTTTGTCTTAAGTAATTTGGACATGTTATCAAGAGGGACCACTCCATGGAGAAGGACTTCATGCTTGGTAAAGTAGATCGTCATCAAAAAAGGGGAAAACCCTCAACGAGATGGATTGACATAATGGCTCCAACAGCAGGCTTAAATATAGCAATGATTGTGAAGATGGTGCAAGACCAGGCAGTGTTTTGTTCTGTTGTATATAGGGTTGCTATGTGTCACTATATATAGTTCTTCTCTTGCAAGTTCTATTTACACAAAAGATTCATTATTCTTTTTGTATTAGGCCAAAGTGTGCTGAAATTCTGGGGAGTGAAAAATGCACTCCCCTTGCATTAGTTACAAGTAAATTGATTTATATTATTTTATAATTTATTAGCTTATTTTCAAGAGTTAATCAATTAATCATAAAATGAAATAATATATTGAAGAATCTTCTGAATGCTTTCAAATAATGTGGCTCTATTACATTTAAGTGTATCAGTCAAGTCATAGTATTTGTCGATCCCCCATTGTGCAAATGAATGTGTTGTGCATTTGTATATAAATGTTATGTTAATTACCTTTAAACTCCATTTTCTGGACAGCTTTTTATCACAAAATATCTATTTATAACTATATTGTCAATTTTCTAACCACTGTTGTTTATTTCTTTACTATATAGGGCAAAACTATAAAATATTTCAAGAAAATACATGATAGAAATTTTTACATGTGCAAAATAAAACAGCAAATTAAGTTCATGTCTTCTACTTTTTCACACATAAAATCAACAAACAAAAATGTTATGAGAAAATCAGGTACAATAAAATGTGTGAAGAGTTGCTTTAGCGTTCAAACATCTGCTATGTTAGCTAGAGAAATCAGACTAATTTAACCAAATCCTTCATAAACCTCACATATGGTCTCATTACACTCAGCTTATTTATTGTGTATAATGAGCCAAGACGGAAAGATGACAGTAGCGCTAGCCCCAATTCTCTCTAACTTCTGAGCCCTAGAGTTCTGGCAAAACATTCAAAAGGTTAGTGATTTTTCCACTGGGAAATGTGTAGCCCACCACAGAGATAATATAACTGAACACATTTGATAGTAGTGTGCATTATTATTGTTAAAATGAAGAAATCAAAGAAGCGTTATATTATTATATTGAATATACCATGGACTGCCAGAAGAATGAACAAATATAACTTTGAAAAAGTACAGCCAGAATGCTCCATAGAAGCAAGGATGGAGCAACTTCATCTTATGTACTTTGGACATGTTATCAGGCGGGCCCAGTCCCTGAAGAAGGACATCATGCTTGGTAAAGTGGAGGGTCAGTGAAAAAGAGGAAGACCCTCAATGAGGTGGATTCACACAGTGGCTGCAATAATGGACTCAAACAGATCAATTACTGTGAAGATGGTGCAGGGCTAGGCAGCGTTTTATTCTGTTGTATACAGGGTTACTGTGAGTCAGAACCAGCTAGATGGCACCTAACAACAACAACAACAGTGTTATATCAATAAGCACAGTGTTCACCAGAGCAGTCTAACCCACAAGTTGAGTTCTGTTTTCTTTAGTAGCCTAATCAATTTAAAGGGAAATCTACTTCTCATTGGTTGTTGCTTTAAAAGAGAGACACTGCATTTTTATTACGTAATTTACTCATAAACTTTTTCAAGGAATTGGTACAGTTATCCCTTGCTTTACGAAAGTTCGCTTTATGCCACTTCACTTGTACCAAAGACTTACGTTAATACCTATTTTTCACTAACCAAAAGAAATCTGGAGAGGATTTTCGCTTTTACGAAAAAAGGTGAAAATCAGTAACAGCGTTCAGTGTTTGTTTTGCATCAAGCCATTAAAATGGCAGCAGGCATCCTGATCTTCGATAATGATGTCGCCAAGCTCCTTCCCTGGGAACTACACTCAGCATGTCAGCATCAAGCCTTCATAGCGTTGAACTGTGTCTGTGAACACTATATGTTAGAGTTATTTTAAGTTTTATGTGTTGTTTGGTATGATTTTTTAAGTTATCTTTTGGGTCTGTGAGTGCTCAAAAATTTTTCCCGTATAAATTAATGAAAACTGCTTCTTCACTTTACACCATTTCGGCTTATGGAAGTTTTCATAGGAAAGCTCTGATTTATAATAGTGGGGGAATCCTGTATTTGATTATTTTTGGCTTGACTGTATTTCTCATAAAATATACAATGGTAAAGCTACACATCATGGCATTTTCTGGCCATGTCTAACAAAAAATGAACAGCAAATAAGACAAACACAAATCTAATTTATTTTGAAACAGTACATTCTAAGTTAAAACAAGTTCAACATGATTTTAATTTAAGCTTTACTAAAATAAAAGACACAGAAGTATCCTTTAAGAATATTGTATAAATGTATTTATAATATACTTCCATGTTTTATATATATTTGCAATTTATATTTATACAAAGTTCAGTTGGGTTACTGCTTTGTTTCAATCAATCTTCCCAAAATTTAACAGAGCATTGGTCATAAGTCACCTTTCCAGTCAATAGACTTACTTACATCTATATTGGCAAAAATTATACCAAATAACACTAAAGAACTAAACTAAATATTACATGGAAAGAGGATAGAAAGAGAAAGGGAGAGGAAGAGAAAAAGGAAGAGGAAAGGTGGGGGCAGAAAGTGAAAGAAAAAGGGAGAGGAGAAGAAAGAGAGATGAATTTTCTGTTAGTGAACTATTGCCACAATAAGAGTTGTGTCACAATTTTGAGGGCTAAATTTAGTGGCTTACAACAAGTATTTTATACCATTATGTGGTCTGTATTATGACTGCAAATCACATGTGTTAGACTGGTCTCTAGACTCCAGTCTCTGGCCTTTAGTCTCTAGGCTGCAGCTTGGGTTCCAGTCTTCTCCTTGGACCAGCAGCTATCTGGAATGAATGGTTGGCTTCACATTTTGTATTTGACTGGGCCCAGGCTGAGGCATGTAGTTTTCATGGTCAAGAGAGGATATAGAAGCTCTGGTGCCACAACAGTTAAGCGCTCTGCTGCTAACTGAAAGGTTGGTGATTTGAACCCACCCAGTGCCTCCACTGAAGAAACACCTGACGATCTGCTTCCAAAAAGATTACAGATAAAAAATCCCTATGGGGAACTTTTGCTCTCTCACATGAGGTTCACATGAGTCGAAAATCTAGTCAATAGCGCTTAACAATAGCAACACCAACTGGAGTATGATACAAGCCCAAGTGTACAAACATACTTAATTATCTGATAACGTCATGTCATATGATACCTTATTGACAAAACAAAGTCATATATCCAAACCGAAATCCAAAAAGGCACTAATACATACTCCATGAACTCATAAGAATAGGATGAAGGCATAGTTTCATTATAGCAAAGTGAAGAATGGGATTCAATAAACCGCATATTGTAGAAAACGTCTACCTTTTAATGGGCACCTACTGCACACCAGAAATTTTTTGAAGGGCATTATAAATAAATAGTCATTCTCACAACAACCCTTTGCAACAGTCACTATGGTTATTTCTTATAAAAAACAAATGCATTGTCATCAAGTCAATTCTGACTCATAATGACATTAAAGGACAGAGTAGAACTACTCCATAGGATTTCCAAGACTAATCTTTATGAAAGCAGACTGCGACATCTTTATTCCATGAAGCATCTGGTGGGTTTGTACTTCCAGCCTTACGGTTTGTAGCCAAGGACCTAACGACTGCGACACCAGGACTCCTTGTTTGCTTATATTATACGTGCTGAAACTGAAGCTTAGAAAGGATAAGCAGTTTTCCCAG
The DNA here is from genome assembly GCA_030035585.1 of Dugong dugon. Classification (NCBI taxonomy): domain Eukaryota; kingdom Metazoa; phylum Chordata; class Mammalia; order Sirenia; family Dugongidae; genus Dugong; species Dugong dugon. Next base: position 31,610,500 of record CM057460.1, on the reverse strand, counting down.
GACTACACAATTGGTAGGGTGGACTCAGAACTCATATCCAATCCTACTGATACTGCAACTCTAGTACTTTATTGACCAGAGGTCTCAATATAAAAAACTTATAGTCAAGAGAGAGAAACTACTTAGATTCCATCAGGGAACTTAGCTGTTTGCAGTGATAAAAGATAAAAGAGAGGGAGTTGGTGAAGGCTGCAGGATGAGAGAAAGGAAGATGTCCTGTAACTCAAATTACAATCTAGGCAGAGGCAGGTCTCTCCTGTGCCTTGCCTCCACACTCACTATACTCCCCTTATCACATCCTGGATTGTAGAAGCAGGGCAGTGGCCAGAAGTGTGGGAGATATTTTCCTCCTAAGGCAACATAGATGGAATAGATGGTTGTGATTGGTCAATGGAAACTCATTTTTGAAGGAGATAGTAAGGGTGATAGTTAATTTTAAGTGTCAACTTGGCTTAGCTATTGTGCCCAGTTGTTTGATCAAATATTTGTCTAGATGTTGCTATGAAGTATTTACATGTGATTACATTTAAATAAGTTGGCTTTAAGTAAAGCAGATCACCTTCCATAACATGTGTGAGGCTCATCCAATCAGTTGAAGGCCTAAAGATTAAAATCAGAAGTCTCCCTAGGGAAGATTCTATCTCCAGAATATAAATTGATATTCTGCTAGAATTCCAATCTCTCCCCCACTCCCTGACCTATGAATTTGGGACACAAGCCATCCAGGTTTTCCAGCCTGTTGTCTGATCTATGAATTTTGGACTAGACAGACCCCATAATCGTGTGAGCCAATTCCTCAAATCTCCTCATCTAGCTGTCTCTCTCTCTTTCGCTCTGTCTACCTATTTATATTAATTATCTACAGCTGCTATAACAGAAATACTACAAGTGGATGACTTTAACAAACAGAAATTTATTCTCTTACTGTTTAAGAGGCTAGAAGGCTGAATTCAGGGCACCAGCTCTCAGGGAAGGCTTTCTTTCTCTGTTGGCTCTGGTGGAATGTCCTTGCTTCATTTCACCATGTGTGGGCCTGGCATTCTTTGGAGATCTGCATGTGCTTTGGCATCAGTCTTCCCCTGGGACTAGGAGATTCTTAGCATAGGGACCTTGGGTTCAAAGGAAATACTCTGCTCCCAGGTCTTACACAAAATGGAAGATGATTGCACAATACTGGGAATCATGGCCTAGCCAAGTTGACACATATTTTGGGGGGACACAATTTATTCCTTGATATTTCAACCTTTGCCCCTCCCCCAAGAATTCATGTCCTTGCTGTATGTAAAACACATACACCTCATCATATCATCTCAAAAGTAGCTTTGTGCTGTAGCCTCATCCTTCTGACACATCTTAACGGCAACCCCACACTCTGGAACTGAGTTGGTGAAGATTCAACTCTTTGAAACCTAGGAGACAGTGGCCCCACCTTTTGAGATCTAGGAGACTGTGGCCCCACCTTTTGGAACCAAGAAGGCTCTGCCTGTGAGTATTACAACAGTCAGACAGCGTTCTTTCCTTTTGTTCTTTCTCTGTGCTTAGTTTGTACAACAAAATTTTCCAAATCTTTAAGTTCTGCTTTCATTTTACATAGTTCATTTTTAAGTCCATCTCTTTCCTCTCACATTAACTGTAAACAGCAAGGAGCAAATACACAACCCCTTTAAGATCTTGCCTAGAAATATCATCAGCCAGTTACCCAAGTTCATCGATTACAAGTTCTACATTTTGCCAAACATTTGAACATAATTGACAAGTTCTTTGCCACTGCATAAAAAGCATCACCCTTCCTCCATTGGCCAATCACATGTTCATCATTTTCTTTTAAAGTCTCACCAGAAGCATGTTTAATGTTCACATTTCTAGCAACATTCTGTTGCTAGCACCATATGTATTCTCTAAGACAATAGAAACTTTATCTATAGGTCTCCTCACTTACTTCTGAGCCCTCAACAGAATTGCCTTTGGTGTCTGTAGTGCCACTAACAGTTTCTTCATGGCAATCTAGGCTTTTACTATTAGGTACCTTAAAAATTTTCCAGCCCCTATCTGTTATCCAATTCCAAAACTGCTTCCACATTTTAGGTATCTGTTAGAGCAGCACCCCACTCTTGGTAGCAAATTCTATCTTAGTTATCTAGTGCTGCTAACTCAGAAATACCACAAGTGGATGGCTTTAACAAACAAATTTATTCTCTCACAGTTTAGGAGGCTCAAAGTCTGAATTTAGGGCACCAGCTTTAGGGGAAATCTTCCTCTCTCTATCAGCTCTGAGGGAAGGTCCTTGTCTCCTTTCAACATCTGTGGGCCTAGCATTCCTTGGAGAGCCCCATGTGTCTTGGCATCAATTTTCCTCTGGGTCTAGGAGGTTATCAGTGCAGGCACTCCAGATCCAAAGGATATGTTCCATTACCAACTCAACACAAAATGGAGGACAATTACACAATATTTGGAATTGTGGCCTAGAAAAGTTGACAGATAATTTTGGGGGACACAATTCAATCCATGACTCTATCTGTATGTATATCTTTCTGTGTCTCTAGAGAACTCTGACAAGACAGTAACCATTACTCTCCTCCCAACTCACAGAAACATATTCACATACAACAGCCCCATTCTTGTCATAGCTTCTTCCAAACCTCACTCATCATTCAAGTAACTGTCATCCAATCCTGCAAGGAGGTGTGAAGATATTCAGAGATACAATCAAATCTTACACCACACCTCTCTGGAAACGCTCATGAGTTTGTTTACTCCATATCCCTGGATTCAGAGTCCTTCTAGATAAATAGTTCCGTCAAGACAAAGTGACTCACTCATTTCCTGGCCAGAATAACCATTCCCAAAACACTAAGTTACAAATAATAGTAATCAAAAAAAAAAAAAAAAAAACTCTATGGAAACTAATAATTCCAGACAAACAGAAAAACTGCAAACACTGATTGCTCCATATATACTAACCTTTTCTGATTTATAGACCATCTTGGATATTTTTGTTAATCCGAAGAGACTATCTTAAACCGTCTTCAAAAATGGACATGCTGAACCTTCAGATACACAGCCTTCCATGCACACTGACCACTGTCAACGCTAAGAGACAGGTGTTGGCATTGGATAGTAGCCTATGATGAGATCACTTAATCTCCCCCAGAAGATCACCCTTATAGAATCATAGAAAACGCATTGGAGAATGTACTAAAGGGACAACTCACCAAAGTTTTCACATACTTACAATACCCAGCGAGTGCATAATCAATAAGTACATAAAATCCAAAATCTGCATGTACATATACTTCGATACCTACAGACAGTCACTGTAAGAATTGAATTTATTTTCATAATTTATTTATAAAACACTTTAAAACTAAATCTAGATTTTCTAAACTAACTAAATCTTATGATTTGGGGAATACTATGATGTCTAAAACTGCTGATTGTAAGAATTGTTTTAAACTTTCTAAGTCAGTCACAGGCATAGAATTTTCCCAGAATCTGCCTATATTGGCTGATATCTTTCTCAGTATTTTATTAGCTGAACTCAGTAAATGATGTATCTTAGAAAAATAACTTGTAAACTATGCTTACAATAAAATATATAAATAAAATAACTATGTTTACAAAGTGTAATATTTCCTTTATTTGCCCAGCATTCTTTTCCTCTCTTTTAAGAAAGAGCAGCTTCATTTTCTTACAATAACACCCTTGTCTCATTCTAAGTTCACATGGAGATGACTCTAATCCTGGCTAGAGATTGATAACGAACATCAACCTTGGCCAATCATATCATTGTATACATTTAGCTACAGCGATTAGTTCAAAAACGGCCCTGCAATCCAAGCTAGACAAATAAGAACACATAAGATAACACCGTGTTTCTGTTGTTCTATTTTGGTACTAGTCTCATTGAATGTAGTTCTATCATGGGAATATAAAATGTGGTGGTCAGCTTCGCTTCCGGACAATGAAGAAGGCTAACAAAGCTAACACAGAGTCAATAATGGAGAATCCCAAGCTGTGTTCCCTTTATCTAGCTGTACTTGAGCTTTTCCTGAACCTTTCAGTTTTAAAAGGGAAGGAATTTCACAAACTATTTGAAGTGAGTTCCTTATACTTGCGACCAAAGTAAACCATACAAATAACAATGATTTATTATTTTATAAATAAATATGACATCTAAAATGGTGCAATTTATGCTAGATATATATACTCTGTAGTTGTATAATGAAATTTAAACATCCATAATAACATCACATACAGTATTTGAGTACATAAAAGAAAGAATTGCTAAGAACAAACCACCAAATATTTAAATACGTTGACACTTTACACCTAGTCCAGAGATGACAATAGCTGATTTTATTTTAAGTAAGTAAATTATTAAATATGCTGGGTTTTCAAATAAATTTTAAATAAAATCTCTATGGTACAACTGATAACAATGACTCCAATGAGTTGTTCTCAGAAACATTAATTAATTCAATTAACACTTTTGGTTGGCCAGATTACTAATACATATATTATTGGCTAACAGGCACTGTATGAAAATCCTAAGCATTTCTTAAAAATATTTTAAGAAGCCATTAATTTGAATATTTTTTTAAAAAATCAAATGCCTGCCTGTAAGTTTTTTTTTTTTTTAATCTAATAAATTATGATTTGTACTGGTATGGTGAAGATGTCTGTGTTTATAGGAAACTTCAAGGTGATTTTGAACAATACGTGAGTTGAAGGATTATTGATGTATCCTTCAAGTTGTGTGCAACAAATAGAAATATAAACATCAACATTGAATTTCATATTCACCATCAACTTTCCTGTCATATCATCATTAAAATGTGCATGACAGAGTGTTTTAAGTAACTAAATCAACAGCTTCTAAACGTAACATTAAAGTAAGAATAATTGTGTATATGCATTTTATTCACTTTCCTTTTCACTAGTTGTCATGGATTGTACTGTGTCCCCAAAAAATATCTATTTGGCTAGGTCATGATTCCCAGTATTACATGATTGTCTACCATTTTATCATCTGATATGATTTCCCTATGTGTTGTAAACTCTATCATTATGATGTAATAAGATGGATTAGTGACACTTATATTGATGAGGTCTACAAGATTAGATAGTGTTTTAAGCCAATCTCTTTTGAGATATAAAAGAGATATGGGAGCCGAGAGACATGGAACCGCATATCACCGAGAAAGCAGTGCCAGGAGGTCGTTTGGGCCTGCCGTTCCTGCCCTGAGATGCTCCCAGACCAAGGGAAGACTAGTGCATCAGGAGGACCTTCCTCCAAAGCTGACAGAAAAAGAAAGCCTTCCTCTGGAGCTGCTGCCTTGAATTTGGACTTGTAGCCTACTGGACTATGAGAGACTAAACTTCTCTTTGTTAAAGCCATCCACTTTTGGTATTTCTGTTATAGCAGCACTAGCTGACTAAGACACTAGTATATAAATATTCATTATGAGCCCCAGTGCTCTACAGATATCTAAGTAAGCACTTTAATCAATGTTATATTTTGCTCATGGTTACATTTTATGTTAGTATTTATATAATTGTAGTCTCTTGTTATTTTATGTGATTTTGTGGATGTATATCCCAATTTAACTTTCTTGAATAACAAATTTGGATTCTTGGGGCATATTTAAGAACAGTAGATAATTATATATTTTCTGAAACTTTTCTAAAATTTTAAGTGTGAGAATTACTTTTAAAGGTTTACGATAAGAAAGTAAGATGTAACAGTTTTTAAAATATTTTTCCCCTCAAATGAGAATAATGTTTATAAAGAAACCCTCACTACAAAACATCCATTTATTAGAACAGAATAGCTTTTGGGCACAAGTTAAAATAGGAAACAGAATTACAAATAATTGTATATTATTTACCAGTAGACATAAAACAAGTTTTACAAAATAATTGCCAAAGAGGATATTGGCTTACAAGGTAGATAATTTTATCATAAAGAGTTAGAACAATTCATCAGTTCTAATAATATGGACCCCACATGTCTTAGCTGTCTAGTGCTGCTATAACAGAAATAACACAAGTGGATGGTTTTAAAGAAGAGAAGTTTATTTCCTCACATTCAAAGTGGGCTAAAAGTCCACATTCAGGGCGTCAGCTCCAGGGGAAAGCTTTTTCTCTCTGTTGGCCTTCTTCTCTTCGCTGTTCCCCCGGACTAGGAGCTTCTCTGCACAAGGACCCTGGTCCAAAGGATGCGCTCTGCTCCCAGTACTGCTTTCTTGATGGTATGAGGTCCCCAATTCTCTGCTTGCTTCCCTTTCCTTTTATCTCTTGTAAGATAAAAGGTGGTGCAGGCCACACCCTAGGGAAACTCCCTTTACATTGGATCAGGGATCTGACCTGGGTAAAGGTGGTGTTACAATCCCACCCTAATCCTCTTTAACATAAAGTTACAGTCAAGAAATGGAGGCCAACCACACAATTCTGGGAATCATGGCCCAGCCAAATTGATACACACATTTTTAGGGGGACATAATTCAAACCATGACACCACACATTTGTCAGTTTGTTGTAGTGTGGTGACTTGTGTGTTGCTGTGATACTGGAAGCTATGCCACCGGTATTTCAAATACCAGCAGGGTCACCCATGGTGGACAGGTTTCAGCTGAGCTTCTAGACTAAAACAGACTAGGAAGAAGGACCTGGCAGTCTACTTCTGAAAAAGTTAGCCAGTGAAAATCTTAGGAATAGCAGCAGAACACTGTCTCATGTAGTGCCAAAAGATGAGTCTCTCAGGTTGGAAGGCACTCAAAATACAATTGGGGAAGAGCTGACTCTTCAAAATAGAGCTGACCTTAATGACGTGGATGGAGTCAAGCTTTCAGTACTTTCATTTGCTGGTGTGGCACAACCCCAAATGATAAGAGATAGCTGCAAACATCCATTAGTAATAGGAATGTAAGAAGTATGACGCTAGGAAAATGAAGCACTGTAGAAACTCCCAGAACACCTGTTCTTTCCACTCACGCTTCCTGCATCTGAGATATGCACACTTCAAAATTGCCTTTTTTTTTAAATTTTTGTTTTAATATTGTCTTAGTCATCCAGTGCTACTGTAACAGAAATACCACAAGCGGATGGCTTTAACAAAGGGAAATTTATTCTCTCCCAGTCTAGTAGGCTACAAGTCCAAATTCAGGGCATCAGCTCCAGGGGAAGGCTTTCTCTTTCTGTTGGCTCTAGAGGAAGGTCCTTATCATCAGTCTTCCCGTGGTCCGGGAGCATCTCAGTGCAGGAACCTGAGGACCAAAGGAGGCACTCTGATCCTGGTGCTGCTTTCTTGGTGGTATGAAGTCCCCAATTCTCTGCTTGCTTCCCTTTCTTTTTATCACTTGTAAGATAAAAGGTGGTGCAGGCCACAGCCTAGGGAAGCTCCCTTTACATTGGATTGGGGATGTGACCTTAGTATGGGTGTTACAATCCTGCCCTAACCCTCTTTAATATAAAATTACAACTACAAAATAGAGGACAACCACACAATACTGGGACTCATGGCCCAGCCAAACTGATAAACACATTTTTGGGGGGACATAATTCAACCCATGACATACATGTTCAGGAAGATTAGGACAGAGGAAGTTTGGTGAACTTAGATACTCATATAGTGCAAAAAACTAAAGCATTTGTGTCTTAGTTATCTAGTGCTGCTATAACAGAAATACCACAAGTGGATGGTTTTAACAAAGAGAAGTTTATTTCCTCACAGTAAAGTAGGCTAGAAGTCCAAATTCAAGGTGTCAGCTCCAGGGGAAGGCTTTCTCTCTCTCTTGCCTTCTTATCAGTGTTCCTCTGGACTAGGAGCTTCTCAGTGCACGGACCCTGGTCCAAAGGATGCGTTTTGCTCCCGGCACTGCTTTCTTGATGGTATGAAGTCCCCCACTCTCACTGCTCACTTCTGTCTTTTATATCTCAAGAGACTGCCTCAGGACACAATCCAATCCTTTAAATTGAGTCCCGCATTACCAACACAACTGCCACCCATCCTCTCTTATTAACATCATGGAGGCAGGATTTACAACATATAGGAAAATCACATAATACCAGGAATCATGGCCCAGCCAAATTGACAGATACATTTTTGGGGGGACATAATCCATGACAATTTGCATGCTTTAGACTCATTATTATGGTTAGAAAGTAGTATTTCATTCCTCCTACCCCTGAACTCAACAGCTGAAAACACCCATTAATAATTGGAACAGGGAATGTATGAAGTATGAATCTAGGATAATTGGAAGTTATCAAAAATGAAATAAAATGCATAAACAGCAATATCTTAGGCATTAAAAACCCTTTGGCATCGAGTTGATTCCAACTCACAGTGACCCTATAGGACAGGGTAGAACTACCACATAGGGTTTCCAAGGAGCAGCAGGTGGATTTGAACTGCTGACCTTTTTGTTAGCAGCCATAACCCTTAATCACTGTGCCACCAGGGCTCCATCCTAGGCATGAGTAAGCTGAAATGGGCTGGTATTGGCCATTTTGAACTGACCATTCCTATGGTCTACTATGCTGGAAACAACAAATTAAAGAGGAATGGTGTTGGAGTCATCCTCAAAAATAACATTTCAAGAACCATCTGAAGTACAATGCTGTCAGTGATAGGATAATACCTATAGACCTACAGGGAAGGCCAGTTCATATGGCTATTATTTAAATTTACACACATACTACTAAGGTCAAAGATGAGGAATTTGAATACTTTTACCAACTTCTGCAGTCTGAAATTGATCACATATGCAATCAAGGTGCATTAATAATTACTGGAGATAGAAATGCAAAAGTTGGAAACAAAGAAGGAACAATAGTTGGAAAATGTGGCCTAGATAATAGAAACGATGACAGAGATCATGTGAGAGAATTTTGTAAGGCCAAGAAATTCTTCATTGTGAATACCTTTTTCAACAAAATAAATGGCAACTATATACATGGACCTCGCCAGACAGAATACATAGGAATCAAATTGCCTCCATCTGTGGAAGGAGACTAGGCAATGGAAAACCTCAATATCATCAATAGAACAAGGTCAGAGACCGACTGTGGAACAGACCATCAATTGCTCACACGCAAGTTCCAGCTGAAGCTGAAGAAAATCAGAACAAATCCACGAGAACCAAATTACAACCTTGAGCATATCCCACCTAAATTTAGAGACAACCTCAAAAGTAGATTTGACATAGTGAACACTAATGAATGAAGACCAGATGAGTTGTGGAATGACATCAAAGACATCATACGTAAAGAAAACAAGAGGTCACTAAAAAGACAGACAAGGAAGAAAAGACCAAAATGGACATCAGAAGAGGCTCTGAAACTTGCTCTTGGATGTAGAGTAGGTAAAGCAAATAGAAGAAATGATGTAGTAAAAGAGCTAAACAGAAGATTTCAAAGGGCAGCTCGAGAAGACAAAATAAAGTATTATAATAAAATATGCAAAAATCTGGAGTTAGATAACCAAAAGGGAAGAACACACTCAGCATTTTTCAAGCTGAAAGAACTGGAGAAAAAATTCAAGTTTTGAGTTGCAATAGTGAAGGATTGTACAGGGAAAATACTAAAATACACAGAAAGTACCAAAAGAAGATGGAAGGAATACACAGTCATTGTACCAAAAAGGGTTGATTGACTTTCTACCATTTTAGGGGGTAGTACATGATCAAGAACCAATGGTACAGAAGGAAGAAATCCAAGCTACACTGAAAACATTAGCAAAAAACAAGGCTCCAGGAATTAGTGGACTACCGATTGAGATGTTTCAATAAATGGATGCAGAGCTGGAAGTGCTCACTTGTTTATGCCAAGAAATTTCGAAGACAGCTACCTGACCAGTAGACTGGAGAAGATCCATATTTAAGCTCATTCCAAAGAAAGGTGATCCAACAGAATGTAAAAATTATCAAACAATATCAATATCACATGCAAGTAAAATTTTATTAAAGATCATTCAAAAGCAGTTGCAGCAGTACATCCACAGGGAACTGCCAGAAATCCAAGTCAGATTCAGAAGAGGACATGGAAGGAGGAATATCACTGTTGATATCAGATGGATCTTGGCTGAAAGCAAAGAATACCGGAAAGATGTTTACCTGTGTTTTATTGCAAAGGCATTCAGCCATGTGGATCAAAACAAATTATGAGCAACTTTGCAAAGAATGGGAATTCCGAAACACTTAACTGTGCTCATGAGACACCTGTCCATAGACCAAGAGGCAGTCATTAGAACAGAACACGGGAATACTGCGTGGTTTAAAATCAGGAAAGATGTACATCAAGACTGTATCTTTTCACCATACTTACTCAGTCTTTACGCTGAGCAAATAACCTGAGAAGCTGGACTATATGAGAAAGAACATGGCATCAGGGTTGGGGAAAGACTCATTAAAAACCAATGATGTGCATGTGACACAAGCTTCCTTGCTGAAAGTTAAGACGACTTATTGATCAAGATCAAACACTACACCCTTCAGTATGGATTACATGTTAACCTAAAGAAAACAAAAATCCTCACACTGGACCAATAAGCAAAGTCATGATAAACACATAAAAGTTTGAAATTGTCAAGGATTTCATTTTACTTGGATCCACAGTCAATTCCCACGAACGCAGCAGTCAAAAAATGAAGCAGTATGTCTTAGGCTGAGTTCTCTGGAGAAGCAAAACCAGTAAACTGTATAAGTATATATAGAGAGAGATTTATATCAAGGAAACAGCTCAAGCGATTGTAGAGGCTAAAACGTCCCAAGTTTGTGGATCAGGGTAGAGACCTCTCCCAATTCATGCAGCCACAGAAGCTGTCAAACCCAAGGTCGGCAGGTCAGAGAGCACAGCTCTCGCTCACAGGCTGCAAAGGTCAATGAATTCCAAGATCATCAGGCAAGAATGCAAGTTTCTCCTAATTCATGTAGCTGTAGGGGCTGGCAAACCCAAGATTAGCAGGTTGGGGAACAGGACTCTTGCTTGCAGGCTGTGAAGATCAATGAATTCCAAGATTGACAGGTAAGCTGCTAGCTCAAGTCCCAAGAACGGGAGGTGAGACGACAAGATGCAGCTGCTGAGTCTGGAACAAGCCAAAAACTTTGACAAGTCAAGGAGGCAGAAAGTAACAAGCAGAAGGCAGACAGATGAAGATGAGGGAGCGATGAGCTGCCACAGGCCCCACCCCCACCAGTACCACTCAGCAGATTACAACATGGGGGTGATCACATATCAAATTTCAACAGGGAAGAGATCACAACATTATGCAACTGCTAAAACACTGAGAATTATGCCCTAGCCAAGTTGACACACAATCGTAACCATCACACAATGCACTGCATTGGGCAGCTCTGCTGCAAAAGACTTCTTTAAAGAGTTAAAAAGAAAAGATGTCACTTTAGGGACTAAAGTGTGCCTGACCTAAGCCATGGTGTTTTTAATCACCTCATATGAATTGGAAAGCTGGGCAATGTATACAGAAGACCAAAGAAGAATTGAAGCCTTTGAATTATGACGTTGGCTAAGAATATTGAATATGCCATGCAATGCCAATAGAAAGAACAAATCTGTCTTGGAACAAGAACAGCCAGAATGCTCCTCAGAAGCAAGGATGGCAAGAATTCATCTCACATACTTTGGACATATTATCAGGAGGGACCAGCCCCTGTAGAAGGACATCATGCTTGGTAAAGGAGAGGGTCAGTGAGAAAGAGGAAGACCCTCGATGAGATGGATTGACACTGTGACTGCAACAATGGACTCAAGGATAACAATGATTGGGAGGATGACACAGGACTGGGCAGTGTTTCGTTTTGTTGTGCATATGGTCACTGTGAGTTGGAATACACTGGACACCACCTAACAACAGCAACAACAATAATATGCAAAGCTTATATGTGAGGTACACACACAATCTTCTTTTTGACCATATTTTAAACTTCTCTGTAGAAAGCATTATACACACTTCTTGATAATTATCTGAACCTTTGAAAATATTTTAATAGATTCATTTCAGATAATTAAGAACAAGGCTGATAATCAAAAGGTCAGTGGTTTCAATCCACCAGCTTCACCTTGGAAACCCTCAGAGAAGTTGTCTGTCCTATAAGGGTCGCTACGGGTCAGAATTGACTCTAGGGCAACGGGTTTCATTTGATTTGGTTTCACAGACTCTTCCATTCTCTTCTTATTTCTCTTAACTTTATATGATGTATTTGGTAATCATCTTTACTGACCACATCCCTCCAAATCAAATTAGAATAGGACAGTTAGACATCAACTGTAATACACAGTAATTTAAAGCAGTTTTGTTGCTGGTTAATAATGATGCTCATGTAAATTCCTTGTAATTGTTTTATGATTAAACTCTTTAGTTTAAAATAATAAAATATTTTATTTCTTAAGAAGGACTGATTAAATTTAGAAAATGTAAGGCAACATAAATTGCTGGAATTAGCCAAGCAGCAAAGTTGCGGTACACAGCCCTCCAGATCGCCAAGTCTATGCAAGACTCTGATACCAACCGCAAGGAGTTAGAGTCCAACTTCAAAGTCAGAGGCAAGAGTCCACACAAGACTACACTAAGTTCTGACACCAACTACAAGTTAGGGTAGGGGTTCCTGAAACCACCTGCAATGTTAACAATTCCCTAGAAAGACTCACAAAACTCGTTAAAAACTACTGTACTCAACAATTACAGTTTATCACAGGGAAAGGATACAGATTAAAATTAACCAAAGGAAAAGATGCATAGGGTATAGTCTGGGTTGGTTCCAAACACAAATATTCTGTTGTCCTAAGGATGCATTGTTGTTGTTGTTAGGTGGTGTCAAATCTGTTCTTACTCATAGTGACCCTATGTACAACAGAACAAAATACTCCCCAGTCCTGTGCCATCCTCACAATCGTTGTTATGCTTGAGCCCATTGTTGCAGCCACTACGCCAATCCATCTATTTGAGAGTCTTCCTCTTTTTTGCTCACCTTCTACTTTACCAAACATAATGTCCTTCTCCAGGGACTTGTCCCTCCTAATAACATGTCCAAAGTATGTGAGGCAAAGTCTTGCCATTCTTGCTTCTAAGGAGCATTCTGGCTGTGCTCCTTCCAAGACAGATTTGTTTGTACTTCTGGCAGTACATGGTATATTCAATATTCTTTGTCAACACCATGATTGAAAGGCTTCAGATCTTCTTTGGTCTTCTTTATTCATTGTCCAGCTTTCTGATTCATATGAGATGATTGAAAACACCATAACTTATGTCAGGTACAGCTTAATCCTTAAAGTAATATCTTAGCTTTTTCACACTTTAAAGAGGTCTTTTGCAGCAGATTTGCAGGGTGAGTTACCTGTAGTAATTATGTCTGACAATCTGCATAGGGTATTTCCAACCAGGGAAGCTCACCTGAGCTTCAGTGCCCAGTGTTTTTATTAGAGCTCCACTTTTTATGTGCAATTGATTGATCATTTAATTACTCACATGATTGCACTCAGTCTCTAGGTTGACTCATACTATGTGATCCAAAGCCCCAACCATAAATTCCACAATTGGTCTTTCTGGTGGCCAGATTTCACCCTAAAATTTTTGTGTGTGATCACTCCCACCAGACACATGGCATGACCAGTACCAGCCCTAAAGACACAGTAGTAATCAAATACACCATAGGTTACCTCTCCTATGGACAATGTTATCAGTAATGGGTTAATATCCATACCCCTATAAGGAAGACTAGTCAATATGACTATTATTCAAATTTACGTACCAACCACTAAGGAAAAAGATGAAGAAATTGAAAATTTTTACCAACTTCTGCAGTCTGAAATTGATTGAATGTGCAATCAGATGAACTGATAATTACTGGTAACTGAAATGTGAAAGTTGGAAACAAAAAAGAAGGATCAGTAGTTGGAATACAGGGCCTTGGTGATAGAAATGATGCCAGAGATCGCATGATCAAATTTTGCAAGACCAATGACTTCTTCATTGCAAATAACTTTTTCCAACAACATAAATGGTGACTACACAGACGGACCTTGCCAGATGGAATACACAGGATTCAAATTGCCTGCATCTGTGGAAAGAGACAATGGAAAAGCTCAACATCATAAGTCAGAACAAGAACAGGGGCCAACTGTGGAACACACTACCAACTGCTCATATGCAAGTTCAAGTTGAAGCTGAAGAAAATTAGAACTAGTCCATGGGAGCCCAAGTATGAACTTGAGTATATCCCACCTGAATTTAGAGACCACCTCAGGAATAGATTTGACACAGTGAACACTAAGGAATGAAGACCAGACGAGTTGTGGAATGACATCGAGGATGTCATACATGAAGAAAGCAAGAGGTCATTGAAAAGACAGGAAAGTAAAAAAGACAAACGTGGACTTCAGAATAGACTCTGAAAACTTGCTCTTGAACGTTGAGTAGCTAAAGCAAAAGGAAGAAATGATGACGTAAAAGAGCTGAACAGAAGATTTCAAAGGGAGGCAAGAAAAGACAAAGTATTATAATGACATGTGCAAAGAGTTGGAGATAGAAAACTAAAAGGGAAGAACACACTTGGCATTTCTCAAGCTGAAAGAACTGAAGAAAAAATTCAAAACTTAAGCTGCAATAGTGAAGGATTCTATGGGGAAAATATTAAAAGACACAAGAAACATCAAAAGAAGATGGAAAGAATACACAGAGTCACTCTACCAAAAAGAATTGGTAAAGCTTCTACCATTTCAGGATGTAGAATATGATCAAGAACTGATGATACTGAAGGAAAAACCAAAGCTGCACTAAAGGCATTGTTGATAAACAAGGCTTCAGGAACTGATGGAATATCAGTTGAGATGTTTCAATAAACGGATGCAGCACTGGAAGTGCTCTCTCATATATGCCAAGAGATTTGGAAGGCAGCTACCTGGCTAATTGACTGGAAGAGATCCATATTTATGCCTATTCTCAAGAAAGGTAATCCAACCCAATGTGGAAATTATCAAAGAATATCATTAATAGCACATGCAAGAAAAATTTTGCTGAAGATCATTCAAAAGCAGCTGCAGCAGTATATCGACAGGGAACTGCCAGAAATTCAAGCCGGGTTCAGAAGAGGATGTGGAACCAGGGATATCATTGTTGATGTCAGATGGATCTTGGCTGAAAGCAGAGAATACAAAAAGGTTGTTTACTTGTGTTTTATTGACTATGCAAAGGCACTCGACTGGGTGGATCATAACAAATTTTGGATAACATTGCAAAGAATGGGAATTCCAGAACACTTGATTGTGCTCATGAGGAACTTGTACATAGATCAAGATGCAGTCACTCAAACAGAGCAAGAGGATATTGCATGGTTTAAAGTCAGGAAACGTGTGCATCAGGGTTGTGTCCTTTCACCATACTTATTCAATTTTTATGCTGAGCAAATAATCCAGGAAGCCAGACTCTATGAAGAAGAATGGGTATCAAGATTAGAGACTCATTAATAACCTGCGTTATGCAGATGACACAACCTTCTTGCTGAAAGTGAAGAGGACTTGAAGCACTTACTGATGAAGATCAAAGACTACAGGATTACATATCAACATAAAAAAAAAACAAAAATCCTCACGACTGGACCAATAAGCAACATCATGATAAACAGAGAAGAGATTGAAGTGGTCAAGGATTCGTTTTACTTGTATCCACAATCAACACTCATGGAAGCAGCAGTCAAGAAATCAAAAGACACATTGCATTGGGCAAATCTGCTGCCAAAGACCTGTATGAAGTATTGAAAAGTAAAGATGTCACCTTGACGACTAGGGTGCACCTGACCCAGGCCATGGTGTTTTCAGTTGCTTCATATGCATACAAAAGCTGGACTATGAATATGAAGACTGAAGAAGAATTGACGCCTTTGAATTGTAGTGTTGGTTAAGAATGTTAAATATTCCATGGACTGCTAAAAGAACAAACAAATCTGTCTTGGACGAAGTACAACCAGAATGCTCCTTAGAAGCAAGGATGGCAAGACACTGTCTCACATACTTTGGACATGTTATCAGAAGAGATCAGTCCCTGGAGAAGAACATCATGCTTGGTAAAGTAGAGGGTGAGCGAAAAAGAGCAAGACCATCAAATAGATGTATTGGCACAGCGGCTGCAACAATGGTCTCAAGCGTAACAATGATTGTCAGCGTGGTGCAGGACCTGGCAGAGTTTCATTTTGTGGTACGTGGTGTTTCTATGAGTTGGAACCAAGTCAATGGCACCTAACAACAACGCAACAACCTCTCTGATGCTAAAGGCAAAGGCCAGACAAGATCAAATTCTTTACTACATACTAAGTCTTAGTGAAGTAGCATTTTTAGGAAAGGACTACCAAGAATATATTGTACTTTATGACTTATAAACTTGATTGATAATAAGAATCACCCGGGGGGGTTGTTAATAATACAGATTCCCATGACAGAACCCAAAATCAATGAAGCAAAATTCCCAGTAAAGGGGCTTGGGAATTTGTTTTTAATAAGTGTCTCAGATGACTCTTATAATCTGATGATTATATGCGAATCTTAAAATTCCAGGTTGCATGTGCAGCATTACTCAAAATAAGTGGGAGAAGTACTCTTTTTATGCTAAGATATTTAGTTTCCATAGTAGATTAGGAATAATTTTTAAAAATTTTGATTATGAATGAAAGAGTAAACTTGTACAGAAAAATAACTGGCGGCAATGTTACAAAGAGTGGTTGAGACTAGAGGCAAGAAAGACGATAAATGACATCTGTGATCCAGATGTCCTGTGAGGAAGGTTTATAATAGGACAAGGAATGTCACACTTTAGAGAAGGGATGGCTGTGAATGAAATGAGGAAGTAATCTTAACCCAATGTGCTACTTAAGTACAGGCCGTCTCTGACTTACGATGTATTCAAGTTATGATGAACCTCACTAATGAAGGTTCTTTTTTTTACATCTTATTGTTAGTAATATGAACTACACATAATGTTGCAGCATGTAACTTGCTGATGTTATCATTCTCAGATGTTCACTCACAGATGTTCAATTTTCTGATTTACTGTTCAAAACACTATCATACAGCAGGCTACGACCTGGTCTACAATGATGTCGGTGTCAGCAATGGGAGTTGTAAAGGATAGAAAGTTGGCCAATGTTCAACTCTAACCACATACAACAGTTAAACTGAGCATGTGCCTGACAGCCATTATGTTTTGCTGAGATATGCGAACATGCTCTGAGCATGTGATCAGGATAATATGATGGAAGACATAGGTGGAAAAATCATCTGACTGGCAACAACGATGAATTTAGAACTTGATATTGCCTATCTGGAACAGCTCATAGATCATGAAGCAGAGGAATTGACAGATCAGGACCTAATGGATGTTGAAGAGGAAAGAAATGCTGAAGAAAAAAAATAAATAATGAGGAAAAGGAAGGAGAGAAGTTGTCAAAAAATTTTACAGTGGAAGGATTAGCTGGAGTTTTTTTCTAAACTAAATCAGGGGCTCCAGTTGCTTGAAAATGTAGACCCAAACATTAACTGCTTTGCTAAAGCTGATAGGCAGATTCAGGAAGCAGTGAGATGTTACTGCAAAATATATGAAGAAAAAAAGGGCCATACAAATAACTCTCAATAATTTTCTGACTAGAAGCACAATCCCCTTTCCCAGGGTTAATCCAGATGATCCAGAACCTTCCAAAAGTGGAGCAATTACCACAACTGGCAAAATTCCAATGGTGTCCAACTCTTCTTCATGGGAATAAAATTTATAATTTGTGTAATTTTTTGTGTTGGTATGTATGTATTAAAATATATCTGTAAGTTTATATGTAATGTTTCCAGCCCCCAAAGACAAGTAGAGATCAGATTTATAAAGATACTGATAATAAATTCAGTAATAATGAAAACTAAAAAAGCATGTGGTATTCAACTTACTTCAGAACTGGCTTATGATGGAGATGTTGGAACAGAACCCCACTGTAAGTCAGGGACTATCTGTATCAGGGTTAGGAGTAGTGTATGAAGCTCAAAAGATGCCAAGAATGATGATTCTGACAAATAAGTGGGTGCTGATGTCCTCCTCCAACATAAGAAACACACAAAACAGATGATCAATATGGATAACAGGGTTCATTTGAAAATGTCATATGCGAAAAAACCCTGAAAGCTGAAAACCGTGTAAGGTGGAAACCTGTCAGAGAAGGAAAATTCAAGTATTTTCCACTAAAAGAGTGATGGAAAAGTGGTAAGACTGCACCCTGTCAAAGGTGGAAAACTTGTGAGACTTGGAAAAACATGGAAGTCCCCTGGAGTTCTGGCTCTCAGAGGTTTCATACAGCCAATATGTGTGTGTGTGTGTGTGTGTGTGTGTGTGTGTGTGTGTGTACGGCTATAGATTGAATTGTGTCTCCCCAAAAATGTGACTTAATCCCTTTTAGAAATAAGATTATCTTTGTTATGGTAATGAGGTTGTATCCGTGGTGGGTGTGTCTTAAACCTACTTACTTTTCTTTCCCTTTTTTTTAAATTGTGCTATAAGTGAAAGTTTACAGTTCAAGTTAGTTTCTCATACAAAAATTTATACACACGTTGTTCTGTGACCCTAGCTGATCTCCCTATGTGGCAGCACACTTCTCCTTTCTACCCGGATTTCCTGTGTCCATTCAACCAGCTCCTGTCCCTTTTTACCTTCTCATCTGGCCTCTGGACAGAAGCTACTCAATTAGTCTCATGTATCTACATGAGCTAAGAAGCACTCTCTTCACGAGTATCATTTTATGTCTTATAGTCCAGTTTAATCTTTGTCTGAAGAATTGGCTTCGGGAATGGTTTCAGTTCTGGGCTAACAGAGTCTGGGGGCCATGTCTTCCAGGGTCCCTCTAGTCTCAGTCAGACCATTAAGTCTGGTCTTCTTCTTACCAGAATTTTAGTTCTGCACCCCACTTTTCTCCTGGTCCCTCAGGGACTCTGTAGTGTTCTCTGTTGGGGCAGTCATTGGTAGTAGCTGGGCACCATCTAGTTCTTCTGGTCTCAGGCTGATGGAGTCTCTGGTTTATGTGGCCCTTCCTGTCCCTGGGGATAATATTTTCCATGTGTCTTTGGTGTTCTTCATTCCCCTTTGCTCCAGGTGGGTTGGGACAAACTGATGTATCTTAGATGGCCGCTCCTAGCTTTTAAGACCCCAGATCAAAATGGAACACAAAACATTTTCTTAATAAATATTGTTATGCCAATTGACCTAGATGTCCCCTGAAACCATGGTCCCCAGACCCCCACCCCTGCTACTCTGTCCCTCGAAGTGTTTGGCTATATTTAAGAAACTTCTTAGTTTTTGGTTTAGTCTAGTTGTGCTGACTTCCCCTGTATTGTGTGTTGTACTTCCCTTCACCTAAGATAATTCTTATCTACTATCTAGTTAGTGAATACCCCTCTCCCACCCTCCCCACCCTTATAACCATCAAAGAATGTTTTCTTCTCTATTTAAACCTTTTCTTGAGTTCTTATAATAGTGGTCTCATACAATATTTGTCTTTTTGCAACTGACTAAATTCACTCAGCATAAAGCCTTACAGATTCATCCATGTTATGAGATGTTTTGCAGATTCAGCCTTGTTCTTTATCACTGCATAGTATTCCATTGTGTGAATATACCATAATTTATTTATTCTTTCACCCTTTGATGGGCACCTACGTTGTTTCCATCTTTTTGCAATTGTGAACAGTGCTGCAATGAACATAGGTGTGCACATATCTATTCATGTGATGGCTCTTATTTATCTAGGATATATTCCAAGGAGTGGGATTGCTGGATAGTATGGGACTTCTGTTTCTAGCTTTTTAAGGAAGTGCCAAATAAATTTCCAAAGTGATTGTACCATTTTACATTCCCACCAGCAGTGTATAATGTCTACTTACTTTTGAGATATAAAAGAGCAGATAAGGCACAGAAAAGAAAGCACAAATGGAGGGGAAAATACATGCCTCCTGGAGATCCCTAAAGAATCAAGGAATATGGGTCTACAGAAACTAAAAGGGATCTTCCCCCACAGAGGACAGAGAAAGAGCCTTCCCCTAGAGCCGGCACCCTGAGTTCGGACATCCAGACTAAACTGTGAGAAAATAAATTATCTTTTCTTTAAAACCTCCCACTTATGGTATTTCTGTTATAGCAGTACTACAAAACCAAGACATGTAGGTTAACTATATATATAATATTATTTGATTTGAAAACATAAATTGAGGGGAAAAAATGAACAATGAATAATTCTTATTTTTGCACTTCATAGTATCATAAAGTGTTATCATTGCTTAATTTAAAACTATGCCTTGTTTTCCTCATGAATCCTTATTAGTTGTGCAGCCAGTGACCTTAATTTCCCCCTAGTGAGAAAGGCTTAATTGTATTCTTCATTAATTTAAGCTATGTATTTCTTCACTTTTCTGCTTTCCAGCTTTCTGTTGATCCTTCTGTGTAGCTGGCTGAAGAAAAGAGGCTGGTTATTTAAGTATTTCTGTACTAGCAAGATCTCTGTTGCATTGGCTGCCTTGTTTCTCAGTGTTTTGGCCAGTTTCAAGGTTTCCACTTTTTTTGAAATGAATCCTTACTAAAGTGAATTAGGAAGAATTAGTTATTTTATTCAACTAGAACACACAAGACGATGTGTTGAGACAGCTTTCTAACATGATTTAGTGTTATAAATGCATGCTTATGCAAGAAAATAAAATTTAAATACAAAAATGAAATAACTCAGAAAATATTTTATACCACAATCATATGCATAACAATATTAAGGAGAACCTAGTCAGGAAAATATCCTAAGATAAGTCATGTTCAGCAATTTTTTCCCCCTGTAAGTAGGACAAGTCATCAGAATTATATAAAAACCACCAATTTACAAAGAAATTCAAGCCAATACAAATGTATAAATTATTGTAATAGTATTTCAACAAAATATATGTTTATGCATAGATATCAATGTATTAACAAAAACATTCTGTTTCCTTCAATTTACTATACATCCGTATATGTTTTTGTTGAAAATAAACATAATAACATTTCTCTTAAATGATTTTAGGAGAAGATGTTTAGAAAGAAATTAAACAGTGAAACAGATCTCTTGTTTTGGGCTTTTACATTATTCCTGGTTTTCTTTTACATATGGTTATATAATATATACATATACAGTATTTTTTTCATTTCTTTTCAAAATACTCTAAGAGAGATACTTTCAGTTTTAAATTTCATCCACTATGGCTACTTTACTTTTGTTGACCTTGACTTTTAGACAAGGACAGTTCAATTAAAT
This sequence comes from Dugong dugon, assembly GCA_030035585.1. NCBI lineage: Eukaryota > Metazoa > Chordata > Mammalia > Sirenia > Dugongidae > Dugong > Dugong dugon. Next base: position 31,589,192 of record CM057460.1, on the reverse strand, counting down.
AGGAAATATTTCAAGGTTATGTAATGCTATTAGTGGCAATAATATTTGGATTTTCATTTTTTTTTCCATGAAGTAGATGATCAATTATTTATCAAAGCGGAAAAGAACTCTAAGGCTTTATAGGTTGTGCTACGTTATTTTTTTTCAATATGATTCATTGCAGACCATCTGCATGGTGGCAATAAATCAATAAAAAATAGGTCCATGTGTTTCCTCAAAATTGTAATTCAATCCTTCTCCTCCCTTAAAGTGTTTATCACTTTCCACCGCGGTAGGTACTATGGAAACAGTTCCTTCATTATAACTGTCATTGTTTTAGAGTCACCTTCATACATCTAATCTTTAGGAAAAAGTTGCAGAACACTGTTATTTTTTCTTCCTTTCCCTTAGCATTTACTGTAGTAAGTATTCTTCATTCTGATGACAAAACAGAAGAATCAACCCACAGGAAAAGATTGCAAGATGGATGCCAGATCAAGTAGTCACATGCTTGTAAATACTTGTGACATTGAATTGCCCCAAAGACGAATTGTTGTACCCAAGATGTTGTTGTTAAGTGCCATCAAGTTAGTTTCGACTCATAGCAACCCTATATACAACAGAGCGAAACACTGCCTGGTCCCCTGCCATCCTCACAATAGTTGTTATGCCTGAGCCCATTGTTGGAACCGCTTGTCAATCCATTCCTTGAGGGACTTGTTTTTCATTGACCCTCTATTTTACTAAGCATGACATCCTTGTCCAGGGGCTGGTCCCTCCTGATAACACGTCCAAAGTATGTGAGACGAAGTTTTGCCATTCTTGCTTCTAAGGAGCATTCTGGCTGTACCTCTTCTAAGACAGATTTGTTCGGTCTTTTGGCAGTCCATGGTAAGTTCCATATTCTTCACCAGCACTACAGTTCAAAGGCATCTATTCTTCTTTGGTCTTCCTTATTTATCATCCAGCTTTCGCATGCATATGAGGCAATTGACAATACCATGGTTTGCATCAGGTGCATCTTAGTCTTCAAAGTGATTATCTTTGCTTTCCAACACTTCAAAGAGGTCTTCTGCAGCCGATTTGCCCAATGCAATGAGTCTTTTGATTTCTTAACTGCTGCTTCCATGGGTGTTGATTGTGTATCCAGGTAAAATGAAGTCCTTGGCAACTTCAGCGTTTTCTCTTTTTATCATGATGTTGCTTACTGGTCCAATTGTGAGAATTTTTATTTTCTTTATGTTGAAGTGTAATGCATACTGAAGGCTATGGTCTTGGATCTTCATCAGTAAGTGCTTCAAGTCCACTTCACTTTCAGCAAGCAAGGTTGTTTCATCTGCATATTGCAGGTTGTTAATGAGTCTTCTTCCAATCCTGTTACCCCATTCTTCTTCATATACTCCAGCTACTTGGTTGATTTATTCAGCGTGCAAATTGAACAAGCATGATGAAAAGCTACAACCCTGAAGCACACCTTTCCTGACTTCAAACCCAGCAGTATCCCCTTGTTCTGTTTGAAAGACTGCCTCTTGATCTATGTACAGGTTCCTCATGAGCACGATTAAGTGTTCTGGAATTCCTATTCTTCGTAATGTTATCCAAAATTTCTTATGAACCATGCAGTTAAATGCCTTTGCATAATTAATAAAACACCAGCAAACATCTTTCTGGTATTCTCTGCTTTCAGCCAGGATCCATCTGACATCAGCAATGATATCACTCATTCCATGTCCTCTTTTGAATCCAGCTTGAATTTCTGGCAGTTCCCTGTCAATGTACTGCTACAACCACTTTTGAATGATCTTCAGCAAAATTTTACTAATTCTTACTGTTCACAAACTCATGGTATCCAGATATTTCCCCCCTTGTAGATTTTATTTACTTTGAAAGGAATAAAATATAGGCTGCTAATACGAAACAACCAGCAGAACTAATAGCTATTATTTTACCCAGTATTGGAAGATGTGTATACATACATTGTCATTCAGAAAGATTAATCTGTTCTAAGCTGCTGTGTCAGAGTTATGAAATATATTTATATCTTTTTACTCTATAATTCTTCCATTTTCTCAGTATACTATACTGCCTCCAAGAAAGACAAAGCTTCATTATGGCATATGTTGGTATGATCCAGAAGTGTTTGAAAAGACCGTGACTTGAGTCACCCATTAAAAAAGAAACAAACAAAGAAAAAAAACCTGTTGCCCTCGTGTCCATTTAAACTTATAGAGACCCTATAGGACAGTAGAACTATCTCATAGGGTTTCTACAGAGCAGCTAGTGGATTTGAACTGCTGCTTTTTGGTTAGCAGCCAAGCTCTTAACCACTGCGCTCAGGTGCACCGTAATCATTAAGGTGACACCTTTGCTTTTCAACACTTTAAAGAGGTCTTTTGCAGCAGATTTCCCAATGTCACACATTGTTTGGTTTCTTGACGGCTGCTTCCATGAACACTGATTGTTGATCCAAGCAGAAAGAAATCCTTGGAAACTTCAATTTCTTTGTCATTTATCATGATGCTCTTTATTGGTCCAGTTGTCAGGATTTTTGTTTTCTTTATGTTTATATAAGTTCATATTGAAGGTTGTAGTCTTTGACCTTTGTCTTAGTCATCTAGTGCTGCCATAACAGAAACACCACAAGTGGATGGTTTTAATGAAGATAAGTTTATTTCTTCACAGTCAAAGTAGGCTAAAAGTCCAAATTCAGAGCTTCAGCTCAAGGAGAAGTCTTTCTCTCTCTGTCAGCTTTCCCGTCAGTGTTCCCCTGGACTAGGAGCTTCTTGGTGCAGGGACCCTGGTCCAAAGGAACCGCTCCACTCCCGGCACTGCTTTCTTGATGGTATGAGGTTCCCCTGTCTCACTGCTCACTTCTGTCTTTTCTGTCTCAAGAGATTGCCTCAGGACACAATCCAGTCTTGTAGATCTGATTGTAATGAGTCCTCCTCCAATCCTGATACCATGTTCTTCTTCATATATTCCCGTTCCTTGGATTAGTTGCTAAGCATAGAGATTGAATAAGCCTGCTCTTACTTTCATCTATACTCATACTGTGTTCATATTTCTATCATATGAAATTTTAATTATGGAGTAAAATAAAATTTGTTTCAGTTGATTCTTACTGATAAAACTAAACAAAAAAATGTACTTCTGTCTGTTTTCCATTGCTTCCTTCATATCACTGATGCTTTTTTGATGTTATTGTGTTTTTATAAAAATACTTCTTTATGGCACTTTTATCATGGCTTGCTGCCTGGAATCTTTGTTCTGTGACTGAAAATATCTTCATCAGTTTCATATCAAAATTATAGTTTAGCTGTAATAAGATATTTTGGATTCTCAGTACAAAAGATTTTTTTTTCAGTATTCTGTAGGGATTGCTCTGAAATTCTCTATGGTCTAGTGTTGCTATAGATTTTATGATGTCCATAAATTATCATTTTCTTATTTCTCTCAATTCATTTTCTTATTTTTTTCTCTTTCTCTTTTTGTACTTCTTTCATTATATTTAGAAATCTAATACCATGTGTCTAGATGTGGCTTTTTGGAAAGTGTCTTTTTCAGAAATCATTGTGCTTTAATACTGATAAATCATGTTTTTAATGGTTCTAAATTTTTCAAAGTTTTCCTCCCACCCAATTCTTCTCTGCTTTCTTTGGTAATTTCTTCAGTATGGATTTTAAAATTCACTATTTCCTACAATTAGTTTTTTGTACCAATAAATTTCCCTGGTTATGTTTTGTGGGATTTTTTTTTTTTTCTGTCTCCATTTACTAGTTCACTAACTTTGCCAAGAACTCTCTCCAAAACATTTATTATTCAGATTACCTGTGATTTTGGGGGGCACATTTTATTTCAATTTTCATTTAAAGAAAGCAAACTATTTCACCATCATAATTCTTGTTTTTATGTTATATGTGTAGCCATCTCTCTTATCTGTCTGTGAATATAAAGTATATTTATTTTAAAGAATTACTTCAACTTTCTTCCCTTTCATTTGTCCCCGACTTCCCCCTCTCCTAGGAGTGCTGTTTTTTTTTTTAATATACCTCTCATCATTTATGATAGACCCCCTCAGTTGTCCTGGCATGTTCTTTGCCTTTTCTGATATGACCCCATCTTATTTTAGACTATTAAAGCTTTCTTCACAATTTTTGATCTACCAAGACACTCCCCTTATTTAGAGCACCATTATGACTTGACTTAAATATATTTCCTATCATAGCCAATTGTCTTAGTAATCTGGTGCTGGCATAACAGAAATACCACCAGTGGGTGGTTTTAACAAACAAATTTATTTTCTCACATTTTAGGCAGCTAAAAATCTGAATTTAGGGTGCCAGCTCTAGGGGAAGGCTTTCTCTCTCTGTTGGCTCAAGAGGAAGGCCCTTGTCTCTTCTGAGCTTCTACTCTTGGGCTATCTTCAAATTGTGTGGCATCTCTATTTCCCCATCTCTGCTTCTCTCACTTACTTGTTTAATCTTTTTTGTATCTCAAAAGAGACTGACTTAAGACAAACTCTACACTAATTCTGTCTCATTAACATAACAAAGACACCTCATTTCCAAATGAGATTATAACCACAGACATAGAGGTTAGGATTTACAACACATAATTTTGGGGGGACAAAATTCAATCCATAACACCAATATTTATTGCAACAAGTCCATCAACTTCAAACGAGAAAATAGTGAAGTATTTGTCAAGTATCCATTAATTTTGAAAAAATAATTATTTCTCCAAGACAGTCCTCTTTTTGTAGGATTATAGGAGGAATTTTAATGAAAAGAATATCTTATTCCTGTGCTCATACTTTATATCAAACATTAGAGCTGAAAATTAAAAGCATTAAAATATTTTAAAAAAGAAGTTATTTATAATAGCTTGGTATGGAATATAATTAATTTCTATTTTTTTTCCAAGTTTCAAGTACTCTTGCAGAAAATTCAATAACCTGCTTATGGCTGTTTATATAATAACACGGTGTTAACGCATATTTTTTGGGGAAAAAAACTGTTAGTTTCAGAAGCAATGCTATAAAAATTAAATTAATATATACCCAATTGATCGCTTTGAAGTAAAATCCATTATGGGTTCTAAATTTAAATATCTTTCTTGGTAAGTGGATTATGGACGTCATCGCTTAGCACCCGACCATCAATTTTGCTTTCATTTTAGAACTGTAATGTCGTTTATGACATATAAGCAAGTTTGCATTTGGTTAGTAAGTTGGATGAGAGTCATCTATATTTACTGTCAAAAGCAGCAGCAGAACTCTTGCATGTGTGGAAATAAATTCACTTCCAGTATGGAACTATAAATCTCTTCAAAATGGGCTTTTACAAAAAAATTGAAAAAGTGCCCAGCATCACATTGATATATTAATCATGAAAGTAATAGTGATGAGTCCAACTCTATATGGTAAAGTGACACCTTGGAATAGTTCAGGTGAATTTAGACTACAGATTTAACAAAAGTACAAACTGGTATACTGATAGGAAAATCACAGGTAGGCAAGAAGATAATCAGGCTACTGTTTTAAGAAATAACTTAAGTGCCAATGGGAGATAGCAGTTCTTCTAAGTGGTGAGTAGGTGTGTGTGTGTGTACAATGTGCCGGAGCAGAATGGCAGAATAACAAGGTAGTTAAACGTAAACCTAAATAATTATTAAGGCAGCAATTTTCAGAAGCATTGCAAACAAAGATGTGAAACTGGATTATAATTCAGATTACTAGGAGAACCACAGGATTTTATTTGAAATTGACTATGGAAGTTTAACACTAAAGTTATTGACACATGCAAGGTGTTTCCTTTTATATGTGATTCAAATGCAATATAAAATTTCTACAAGAGAAGAGAAAATTGTTTGAACTATATATTTTTGTTTCCCATTAGCATTTCTCTAGAGAATAAAATCTTCCAAGACAAGCCTAGAGGAAAGAGTTGTGTAAAGAATGCAGTGATATTGTTATCATATAATGGCAATAATTTAAAAGTGAAAGAATTTAAAGAAAGGAGAATGGAGAAATATCGGACATAAAACATTCAGCTAGGATGATGATCTGGATATGGAGTATCAATTTATTGATTAATTTATACATTGGCCTAATAAAATTTGAATTATATATTTGATTTCCTTTTACAGGGTTAGGAATATATAACAATATAACAAGTATTCTTAATATGTGAGATAATTTAAGGGGTGATCCTAAGTACCAGAATAAAAAAAAATTAATAATATTTAATAAAAATAAGTCAAAAATCAGGGAGCTGAAATACTATTGGAAGTCTAATATCACACACCATGAGCAAGGGAATTCTAAAACCATGTAAAGGAGATAAAACAAAATATGATGAAAACATTGAAAAAATTGGAGGTAAAGTATAAGATTGTATGAATTAAATGATTAAACACATGCACTGTGAATAAAGCAAGCACACTGAGATGTGGACTTAACAATGGCTTATTTTTAATTGCCGTCCAGATAATTCGAACTCAGGGCGACCTTACTGCCAGCATGGTCGAGTCCATCATTGCAGGTATTGTGCCAATCCATCCCACCAAGAGTCTCTTTTGTACTTGTAGGCCCTCTACTTCAATAATCATGATGTCCTCCTCTAGCAATTGACCCCTCCTGAAGACGTGACAAAAGCAAGTGAGTCAGACAATGTTCTGTTGCGATCCATAAGGTTTCCGTTAGCTAATTTTCAGAAGTCGATTGCCAGCGCTTTCTCCCTCGTCTGCCTTAGTCTAGAAGCTCTGCCAAAACCTGTCCATCAGGGGTGACTATGAAAATTCGAAATAATAGTGGCATAGTTTTCAGCATTGTAGTAACAAGCAAGCCACCACAATAAAACAATCTGACAGACAAGTTGTGGATAACGAAGGCAAATAGGCTTAAATTAGAAACATGGGAACAGATACTGGAACTATGAAGTTGAGAGGACATTGTTTACCTTGAATAAATTCACATTTGAGTGACGGAGATAAATGACAATTTGTAATTTTAATGCAATGTGTTACAAGTACCATAATGGAGTCTTGAATAGGCTGATACAATGATTCACAAGCAAACTTAGATTATTGGTTGTGGAAAGGCTTTACAAAGCCCCAGCACTTGAATTTAATATTAACTGATATATAAGATTTCTCCCAGTATAGAATTAGTGATAGGGGAGAATGTTCCAGAAAAATAAGAAAACATTCATTTGGGTATAGAGGTCTTCAGCAGCATTTGACATCCAGGTAATGCCAAAGAGGCGAGAGTTAAGAAAATGTCAAAGAGATGCTACAAATGAGTCCAGTCATGAAGGACTTCTGTGACAGGCAAAACAATTTGAAAATTATCATGAAAGTTTTGAGAATTAAAGTAGATAACATTATTAAGTTTGTAATTAAAGAGTATTACTCACCATGAGTTGCAATCAACTCGACAGCAGTTGGTTTCTAATAGCAGGCTGTAGGATGAACATTAAAGAACAAGAGAAGAAATCAGCATAGTTAAGCAGTAAAGTAATCTTTGGGAATGTTTATGACTAATTTAACAAAAACAATGCTGGTGAGAACGGAAAGGGGGAAAAATGTCAACATAGATTTTGGGTGTCACCCCTTCTATAGTCTACTCTTCTCAGTGACACCATATGTTCGTTTCTAAAAGGCAAATCAGATCATGACACTCCATTATATAAATCCCTCCAATATCTTTCACTTAGAGTAAAAGGCAAAAGGCCTGTAGAGCATTAAATTCAGTGGCCTTTCCAATTTCATCATCTGCCATTCTCCCCATTACTCATCCTTCTCCAGCACACTGAACCCCTTGATCTTCCTCAAATCCATTTGGCAACCTCTGCAGCAAGACCTTTACATTTGCTGTTTCCTTTGTCTGAAAGGATCCTCTCCATGCATCTTCAGGGTTTGTTCCTTCATTTCAAGTCCTTGCTCAAGTAGCCCCTTCTTAAGGAGTTCAGGCCTAAACACTTCAATTAAAATTGTACCCTGTAAATATGGCCTTTCTAATACTCTCTAATCTGTTCTATGTATGTCCATAGGACATATCACCTTTAACATATGCTTACATGTATATTTATTGTTCATCTTACTAGCATCTGGAACAGTATCTTTCTCAAAGCAGATAATCAATATTTTTTAATTGAATTGTTTCAACAGAAATGATGAAATGCTAAGTGGTCTTAGTGATGAGAATAAATATGGAATTATCTGAAGAATCACGAACGCTTTAATCAACAGAGTAACAGTAAAAATACGGGGAAGTTTTAAAAATTTTATTACTCTATTACCATACCAAGCAAAAAAAATGCATGTTTAAAGTGGTTAATGACAACTTTTCACAGAGTATAAATACAATATAATTTTGATGTTATGTGTTCTTGGAACATTTGCTAGGACTGGGTTGCAAAGTTTTTTTGTTTGTTTGTTTGTTGTTTGTTTAAAGAAGAATCACTGGCTATTGGCCATTTTTGCCTATTACAGTGGGAAAACAGACAACACAGTTAGAAGGAACCAGATGTTCAACCATGTTCAATCACAAGGTAGGAAACATAAGGGTTTAAATCATGTTTACGTATGTGAGTATCTGTGTAAGTGTGTCTGTATATGCGCATGTTTGAGTATAAGTATACAAATAAAGATACGACACAAATAATGTCAAATGAGAGCTTTAGAAACTAGAACATCGGCAAATAATCATGAAACTGATTTTATATAAAGCATTCAAGGATACACTGGAGATATAATTTTGACCTGATCAAAAACAGGGAAATGTTAATTTGAAGGAAATGAAGGATGTTAAAACTAAGTAGTGGATAGGATGACAGTGTACCATATATTTTCAAAAAACATATTTTAGGAGATTTATAGTAATTCAAATCTGAAAACACTTTGGGCTTTTTGTAACTTAATAAATGGGCAATTAAGTATGAGTTTCAAATTGTAACTCCAATGCAATCTTTTGGATATGATCAAGATTTCCTGGAACACAATTATAATTTGAAAATAAAAGTGGTAAGGTATTCTGCACTCTCAAGAAATATATTTAATAGAGTACAAAATAAAGCAAAGCTGAACTACATGAGGAAGAATGCTGCATCGGGATTGGAGGAAGACTCATAAGCAAGTTGCAATATACTAATGACACCACCTTACTCGCTGAAAACAAAGAGGACTTGAAACACTTTCTGATAAAGATCAAAGACTACAGTCTTCAGTACAGATTACACCTCAACATAAAGAAAACAAAAATTCTCACAACTGAATCAATAAGCAACATCATAAGTGGAGAAAAGACACCAATTGTCAAAGATTTTATTTGAGTTGGATCCAAAATCAATACCTATGGAAGCAGCAGTCAAGAAATCAAAGGACGTATTATTGCATTGGGCAAATCTGCAGAAAAAGATCTCTTTATAGTGTCCAAAAGCAAAGTTGTCACTTTGAGGACTAAGATGCACCTGACCCAAGCCATGATATTTTCAATCACCTCATATACATGAGAAAGCTGGACAGTGTATAAGGAAGACCATAGAAGAATTGACACATTTAAATTATGTTGTTGGCAAAGAATATTGAATATACCATGGACTATGAGAAGAAGGAACAATTCTGTCTTGGAAGAAGTGCAATCAGAATGCTCCTTAGAAGGGAGGATGGCAATACTTTGTCTCATGTACTTTGGGTGTGTTATCAGAAGGGACCAGTCCCTGGAGAAGGACATCATACTTGGTAAAGTAGAGGGTCAGCAAAAATGAGGAAGACCTCAAGGAGATGGACTGACACAGTGGCTGCAACAATGGGCTCAAACATAGGAATGATTGTGAGGATGGCACAGGACCAGGCAGTGTTTCATTCTGTTGTGAATAGGGTCACTATGAGTCAGAACCAAGTTGACTGCACATGACAACAACAGCAACAGTTGTCACTAGTTCTTTATTAGTGATGTAGTATTTTAGTACAGGATTCTAAAAACCAAAACAATACGAAATAGTACAATTACAAATATACATTCAGTATGTTTTCCCCACAAGTCCCAAGAGTCATCAATACACTGAACTTTTTACTATTTTTTTTTAACAGCTATCTCCAGAAACCCATTCTCTAATCCATTCTTTCTAGTCAGTTGTCATCTTACATGCATCTTACCGTCATAATTAATCTATATTCACTACAAATGAATAAAATCTTTGAGTCTAAACCATACAGATAAAATGAGAAAAATTAGGATATATCTCAAAATATTTTCCATTCAGGTAATATTTTTTTAATGCCTAAATAATTTCAGAATTAATACAGCATGAGAGTAATGATAGGTTCACTAACTCCATGGAACAAAGTACAATTATACATATATAATAAAGAAGAGCAACTAGTCCATTAAGATAGCTTTTAAATAAAAGTTTAATTTACTCAGTGAAGTTACTTTATTTTCTATTTATTAGGCTCAAAGCTTTATGAGGCAAAAGTAGTTTTATTACACTGTCGATGTTAAGTATAGAAAATATTATATAAAGTTGTTTTTTCTTTTTTTTATTCCTTATATTCAGTTTCTGTGTTTAAGATTTTTCTTATGAAATCCTTTGATAAAGGATAAAGTCAGACATAACAACAAGAAGAAACACCCAAGATATTGTCAATACCTTGTTAGATGATGATTAGACAGAAGCAATGGCCATATGAAAACATAATATTAAGGTATTAACTAAGAGAAAATATCAGTTGCCAGTTATTGTAGCATGAGTTCTTATTCATGGAGACCCCAGGTGTGTCAGAGTAGAACTATGCTCCATAGAGTTTTCAACGGCTGACTTTTCAAAAGTAGCTTGCCAGACCTTTGTTCATATTAGCCTCTAGGTGGACTTCAACCACTTACCTTTCTGTTAGCAGCCAGGTGTTAACCATTTACATCAAACATGCACTGCAAGATAAAACAGTTCAGTAATAATAGCATCCATAGTTTAGGCTTTGCCAAAATGTAGCACTGTGATACTCTTGTGCCAATAAATTCTGATAGAAATATTTAAGTTGTATTCAAATCACCAATACAGAATATGTGTATTTTAAGAAATCTTGAGAAAAAAATGCACAGTATCAGAATCTTTTTTAAAAGAAATTATCTTAAAATAGTTCTAACTAATAGCATTTAACAAATGTCATAATATTTTAACAATATTCATTTCTGGAGAAAATAAAGTGCCAATATGTTAGAAAAGTCTCTTTGCATTGAATTTGGCAAGTTCATATTTAACTCCGTATGTCCACCATGCTGTTCTGATGGCATTGGAATCATCCATCTCCAATTTCCAAATACTGACTGTGTATTGTGGACTTCTCTTAGATTTTGCCTTCCATGCATCTGTATCTCTTTATTTCTTCCTATTCCATTTTGTAGAAACACTTACCTCTTCCCATTTTTTATTTGGGAGAATAAATCCTGATATCTTTAATAAACTGTAAAGACAAAATAGTCTAATACTTCTCCCCCATCTTCTAGAAGTGGATTTTAATAGAATGATACAAAAAGTAAAGAAACAGTTGCTTAGTAATTCTAGTATGACATACATATCAGATTGTTATTGTTATAAGGAAATTTTTGCTTCTATATGCCTAATCTGTTGCCATGGAGTCGACTCCAACTTATAACAACCCTATAGGACAGAGGAGAACTGCCCCATAGGGTTTCCAAAGAGTGGCTGGTGGATTTGAACTGCCGACATTTTGGTTAGCAGCCAAGCTCTTAACTACTGTGCTACAAAGGCTCCTCCAGCTTCCTGGAATTTCCTCAGTCCCTAGCAATTCTCAGTCCTGCTTCATCAATTCATTAAATACTTAATGTCCTTTTTAAGAATGTTATTTTATTGAATTTATCTAGCATAATTTTTATGACTAGTTAACCTTTATTAACTAGGCTACCCTATGCTATGCTGTGATAAACAAAAATACTAAAAAATTTCAGAAATGTCTACTTCTGGTTCATATTGCAAACCAAATGCATATTACAAAACCTCTCCTCATGATATAGAGCCCTAGGATGATGGAGACTCCACCTTCTAAAATGCCATCATCTCAACATGAGGCATTAGGGATTGCCCCAGCACGGTAAGAAATCTTCTACAATAAAATGCTTCAGAAAGTTTCATGTGTCTCTCACAGTCCACTGCCAAGAACTAGTTACACAGTTTCCTCCAAATTCAAAGAAGCAAGATACTGAATACCCAAGTGCCTGAAAGGAGAGGGAAGACACATAAATTTAAGAACTAGAAGTCATTACCGCACATTCCTAAATGATATAATTTAAACTATACTACAGAAGGATTATAATGAAGACTTCTTGGTCATAGCTTATATGTTCATTGCCTCTTTAGTTTCCAATGTAAAATCTCATGCTTGTATAAAAATTTTATCCGCTTATTATCTTTTTAACTGCAAAGGGAACATTGATGTATTTAATTACAAAGAGAACATTGAGACATTTTTCCCTGAAAATTTTGAAACACGATAAATTAATCTTGGAATGCCACCCCCATTCCAAGTCTCCAGCCCAAAGGTTAATATGTTTTTACTTTAGGATGTAGCCACAAGAATACTGTGAAACAGAAGTTAAGTAACAACATAAACTGTAAGTGAACCTATGGATATGGTTTCCATATAGGTATTAGGGCCACAGTAGTATTCAGAATGGTCTTACTTAAAGGGATCTTTGGCAATGTTAATCATTGTGGTCTCTAGGATGAAAAAGAATACTGGTGGTTCAGTGATAAAATTGTCATCTTTTATGTGAGAGACCTTGTTCAATTCTTGGCCAATGCACGTCAAATGCAACCAACCACCAATCTGTCAAAGGAGGCTTGTATGTGGCTATGATGCTGAACAGGTTTCATCAGAGCTTCCAAACTAAGACAGAGTAGGAAGAAATCCCTGGTGATCTACTTCTGAGAATTAGTCAATGAAAACTCTATAATTCATAGCAAGTTGATCTACAACTGACCATGGGAATAGTGCAGAACCCAACAGCATTTTGTTTTGTTGTGTATAGGGTTGGTATGAGACCAAGACTGACTCAATGACAGCTAATAACAGCAACAGCTACAATATATAGGCAGCTCACTAAGGTCTACTTGATATATATAGCTGCAATATCAAAATAAAAACTTAAATGAGTTGGATAACAGCAAGTAATAGTACCATGCCTAACATTATTACTTCAGTCAATTAAACGATCTAGAGCACCTTCAAATAACAGGATGTCAAGTTTACTGGCTTGTTGTATGAAAACTGAACACTAAACAGTATAAATACACAGAAATTTTGGAAATTAGTAGACACTGACCATAAACTGAAGTTCTTTTTTTTCCCTCTATCTCTTTCTCTCTCTCTCTCTCTTTTTTTTTTTTTAATTGTACTTTAGATGAAGGTTTACAGAACAAACTAGCTTCTCATTAAACAGTTAGTACACATATGGATTTATGACACTGGATAACAACCCCATGACACATCAACACTCTCCCTTCTCGACCTTGGGTTCCCTATTACCAGCTTTCCTTTCCTCTTCTGCCCTCTAGTCCTTGCCCCTGGGCTGGTGTGTCCCTTTAAACTCATTTTGTTTTATGGACCTGTCCAATCTTTGGCTATGGGGTGAACCTCAGGAGTGACTTCATTACTGAGCTAAAAGAGTGTCCAGGGGCCATACTCTTGGGGTTTCTCCAGTCTCTGTCAGGCCAGTAAGTCTGGTCTTTTTTGTGAGTTAGAATTTTGTTGTACATTTTTCTTCATCTCTGTCGGAGGTCCTCTGTTGTGATCCCTGTCAGAGCACTCAGTGGTGGTAGCCAGCCACCACCTAGTTGTACTGGACTCAATCTGGTGGTGGCCATGGTAGCTGTGGTCCATTAGTCCTTTGGAATAACCTTTCCCTTGTATCTTTAGTTTTCTTCATTCTCCCTTGCTCCTAAAGAGATGAGACCAGTGGAGTATCTTAGAAGTCCACTCGCAGGCTTTTAAGACCCCAGACACTACTCACCAAAGTAGAATGTACAGCATTTTCTTTATGAACTGTCTTATGCCAATTGAGCTAGATGTTCCCCAAGACCACAGTCCCCACAGCCCTCCACCCAGCAATTCGGTCCCTTAGGGAGTTTAGATGTGTCTACGGATCTTCCAAGCCCTTGCCTTGCACAAGTTATGGTGGCTTCCCCAGTATTGTGTACTGTCTTACCCTTTATCAAATGAAGTTAATTCTTGAGGAAGAGTATAACACTGGTCCTCTGGTCAGAGGGGAATCTTGTGGTGTTAGATAATTAAGGTAGTTGTTGCTTTAAATCTACTTAATTTAGGCAAAATTTATAGCTTTAAGAAATATTCATCATATGAGGAGAATCCTAGAATTTTCCCCTGAACAAGTGTTGGGGAAAAAAATACAAAAAGAAAAAAGGAAAATGAACTGTTATGGTAGGAAGGCAAAGTATAAGTGCTGGAACTTGCATGACATTCCAGAAGTATAAACAAAAACAAAATAATAATTTCAAGAAGAATCACAGATCTCAAAAAGCTCAACTCCTGATTAAATTGATTCTAAATCCCACTTTCAAACCTTAACATCAGGAAATAATTGCAAAATTTCATACATAAAGTCTATTTATCTCAGTTTCTATTGTCTTAAAAAGATGTCAAGTTGCAAGGCATACACAAAAGAAAAGAAGGAAGGAGGGAAGAAAGGAAGGAAAGAAAGAAAGAAGGAAGGAAGGAAAAAGAAAGCAAATGGGAAGAGGGAGAGTGGAAGGGGAAGAGGGAGGGAGGAAGGGAAGAAGGAAGGAAGGAAGAGAGAATAATCCAAATAGCGTATGCCCAAGAGATAAAGCAATTGACAGAACCAGAACAAGATAAGACACAAATGTTGTAAAATGTAAACTAAAGGCTATAGTGCGAAAGGTTAGCAACAGGCAAGATTAAATGTGTGACAGCAGAGAGAAGAAAATTGTAAAGAAAATCAAATAGAAATGTTAGAAATGAAAAACATAGTGACAGAAATGAAGAATACCTTTAAGAAGATTATCAGCAAGGCAAGAAAAGAATCAGTGATCTTGAAAATAAGCTAGTAGAAAGTACTCACACAGAAACACAAATGGATGCAAGAATGAGAAAAAATTAAACCAAATATTCATTAGCTGAAGGAGGGGAAGAGGTGGGTAGCAAACAATGTAATATACATACAAATGGAATCCAAGAAAGAAAAAAAAAAGAGAACTGGACAAAATTAATGTTTGAGGAAAAAGGGATGAAAAATTTCCAAATTTAATTATAGATGCCACCCACAAAGCTCAGAGAACACCAACAGGATAAATATACAGATGCTCATGTCTGTATGCATACACACATACACACACACACACACACATACATGTAACACACCGAACCATATCATATTCAAACTTCTCAAAACCAAAGAAAAAGAAAAAAGTATATATTGAAAGAAACCATAATGGAAAACAACAACAACCACATTATACACAAATAAATATAGAAACAAAAAAATGTAATCCCAGCAGACTTGTCATCAGAAGCCACACAAGCTAGAAGATTACGGGATGATCAAGACTAGGAGAAAATACAGTAATATCTATAAACTGCTAAAGTTACACATATAAAAAAAAAAAAAACTGCTGTCAATCTGTCAATTCAGAAATCTATACCTAGTGAAAATATAGTCTAGAAGACAGATGTAAACACTTTTTCTGAATATTGAAAACTGAAAATAATTGCCAGGAGATTCATACTACATTTATATTAAAGAAAGATCTTCAAGTAGAAGAAATATCAGACAGAAATTTTGGAAATACACATTAAAAAAAGGAGAGAATTGGAAATGGAATAAATAAAGGCAAAATAAAACTCATTTTTCTTACTTTTAATTACTCTAAAGGACCAATTACTCTAAATTAAAAAAAAAAAGCTGACATACACTGTGTGTTTTTAGCATACATACATGTAAATTATATGGCAAAAATAGTATAAAAACTGAGAGGGAGACATTTAGAGTACAGTGTCGTAAAGCCTTTATATATGCATAAACCAAAAAAAAAAGAAAACAAACCCATTGCCATCGAGTTGATTCTGATTCATAGCGACCCTATAGGACAGAGTAGAACTGCCCCATAGGGTTTCCAAGGAGTGGCTGGTGGATTCAAATTTTTGGTTAGCAGCCGAGCTCTTAACTGCTGTGCCACCAGGGCTCCATATATGCATAAATTAGTATAATATTATTTGAAGATAGAGTCTGATTAATTAAAGATTTATATTGCAAATACTAGGACAAAAATTAAAATGTTTAAATTGAAATATAAATAATGAAAGGAGCCCTGAAGGCAGAGTGGTTCAAGTGATCTGAAGCAAACTAGAAGATCGGCTGTTCAAATCCACCAGCCCCTCTGCAGGAGAAAGATGTGGCAATCTGCTTCCATAAAGATTAAACGCAAAAAACAAACCTGTTATCAGAGTCAATTCTGACTCACGGCGATGCTATAGGACAGAGTAGGACTGTCCCATAGAGTTTCCAAGGCTGCAATCTTTAATATCTACCTTTAACGTAATATATATATAAACAAATACATATGTATTTATAATTTTATTATAATATATGTACTGCTTCAATATATATTAAAGGTAGATATTAATCCTCAAATTAAAAAAACAAAAACCAATATTGTCTGGATAGAAAGCAAAACTAAACAAATGGATCCATTGCCTTCCAGTGGATTCCAACTCATAGCCACCCTATGTACCAAAAAGAAAAAAAAGAATAACCATACTTGTTGCCGTGGAGGTGTCTATTCCTACTCATAGCTACTCATAGTGACTCTATAGGACAGAGTAGAACTGCCCCCATAGGGTTTCTTTCCAAGGGTCGGTTGTTGAATTAAAACTGCAGATCTTTTGGTTAACAGCTGAGCTCTTAGCCGCTGCACCAACAGACATCCACCCTGACAAAATCACTTTAAATATAAACAAAGAAAGAAAAGTAAAAGAATGTGAAAGGCATATTTTGCTAACACTGATCAAAACAAAGCTGAAGTAGCTATATTAACGTCAAGCTAAGTATACTTCTGAACAAGGAATATTACCAGAGGAGGGGAAATAGTGCCATTACGTTACTATAAAGGGTTCAATTCTCCAAGAGAGCACAAAGTCCCAAATATGTATGTACCTAGCAAAAAAGCTTCTAAATGTTTGATGCAGAAACTGATAGAACTGAAATGAGAAATAGAAAAAATATATGATTATATTTGGAGATGCAGCCCTCTTTTCTCAGTAATTAGTAGGAAAAAAAAAATGGAAAGAAATTCATTAGGACTATAGAAAACCCAAATGGCACTTTAAACCACCTTGACCTAAAAGGCATTATAGATCATTCTATCCAACAAAAAAATTCTTCTCAAGTACACTTGAACATTCACAAAGATAGACTATATTCTGGGCCATAATAAAGAAACATAAAAAGTACTAGGTAGTAACATAAAGTGCTCTTTGAATAATTGCCGGTATAAAGGAGTCAAACAAAATGTATGTGTGCATAGATATTATATTTTTCCTTATTTTATTAAAAATAATATCTGTTGATTTAAAATCACCGATTGCTATCTAATGACGAGGTCAAGTTCAATTTAACATCATTATTAATGATGAAATAACACATCACATATGAATTTTGATTTATTTTACTTTTTTTTTTAAATTGGAGTACTGGTGGCCCAGTGGTTAAAGTAATCCACAGATAACCAAAAGATTAGTGGTTTGAAATCACCAGTAGTTCCTAGGAAGAAAGGTGTGGCAGTCTGCTTCTATAGAGATTTACAGCCTTGGAAAATCTATGAGGTGGCTGTGAGTCAAAATCTACTGGACTCCATGGCAGTGGGTTTTTGTTTTTGTTTATTTAAAATTATACAGGGAAGATGCAGTAAAAATAGAAAACATACTTTTTCCTTTATCACTAAAAAATCACTCTCACTTTCCCCTTGTGGGTTTACTACTGTTAATAGATGGTAACACATTTGTGAATTCTTCCTTAAATAATAAATCTCTATATTATTTTGTAGTGGATGGCAGGAAATTAGTACCATGACTTTTTACAAAATTAATTATGTGTAGCAGAGACCTTTCTTTTTCCATACACTTACAACTATATTTCCTGTTTCTTACCAGGAATTTAATCTCTCTGAGACTGAAGACATTCCTGTATGGTGATTTCCAGTTTTCTGCTATTACCAGCCTTGCAGTGGAGAGAATTAGACTTGCTTCTTGGTGCTCATCTGCAAATATTTTTCTTTGAGACATCACTAGAAGTGTAATTTCTATGGAAATTCTTGTTCAGTTAAATATTTTAAAACAAGCTGCCAAATTGTCCTCCAAAATTGTGTGCCATTATCCCTTCTTCCAATAATATGTGAATATCTGTTTCCCAGACTCTAGTCAACCCAAGAAACCATTGGTCTGTTCATTTCCAGGGCAAAATGTTACACATGAAATATCACTTTACTTCAGATGATTCATTTGATGCTGTTGCCAGTTAGATTTTACTCAATAAAAGCAAAAACAAACAAAAAAGGACACATTTGGAGGAAAACTCAGGCACTTAATACATGAGTCATTTGACTGATTTCAACATTATTATTAACTGCATATTATTTACCATATGTCTTAGTTGCCTAGTGCTGCTACAACAGATATACCACAAGTGGATGGCTTTAACAAAGAGAAGTTTATTCTCTCACAGTACAGTAGGCCGCAAGTCCAAATTCAGGTCATTAGCTCCAGGGGAAGGCTTTCTCTCTCTGTCAGCTCTGGAGGAAGGTCTTTGTGATGGATCAGTCTTCCCTTGGTCTGGGAGCATCTCAGTGCAGGAATCTCAGGTCCAAAGGACGCACTCTGCTCCCAGCACTGCTTTCTTGGTAGTATGAGGTTCCAGTGTATCTCTGCTCACTTCTCTCTTTTATATCTCAGAAGAGATTGGCTTAAGACATTATCTAATCTTGTAGACCTCATCAGTATAACTGCTGATAATCCATTTTATTACATCATAGTGATAGAGTATACAACACGTAAGGAAATCAGATCAGATTACAAAATGGTACACAATCATACAATACTGGGAATCATGATCCAGCCAAGTTAACAGATACTATGGGGGGACACAGCTCAATTCATGACACCCTATGTATGTGACGTTTGTAGAGAAAAGCTCAAATTGCCCTCTAATTTCAAGATAGATAATCCCCAATCTTCACTTTAAATTTGTTAATTTATGTGGTTTATTATTTCTCATTAGTTCTGCAGATATTAAGAGCTTAGTACGGGAATTGCAATTTGATCTGTTTTTATATAATAAACCAAAGGACAAAGTAACAACAACAAATATACAATTCTCTCTATAATTTGTTTGAATATGTAGTATAGTTACAAATAAAATGCATAAGCAGTAATCTAAGACTCCGTTTTGTTAATTGCCAATATAAGTGTTTCAGAAAATACAATTTATTAAATGCTTAGAGAAAAGGTTACAATACATGGAATATAGTGGTAGGAAAATCTCATGGTCAGGTCAGAACTGTACAGAAACTTAGTTTGGATCTTATTTGTGCCATTAATGTGAACTATGCTAATGATTCTCAAAAGAGGGGAAAATCTTGAAGATTAACTCAGCAATGAAAGTGCAACCAATGTATCCATTTATTCTAACTTGAGTCAGTAGTGTTAATGCTGAATTTTACCTTTTGAATACAATTTTTTTTCATATTTTCAAGCACTGTTAAGGAAAAAAAGAAAAAAAACAAAACAAAACATTGCAATCTAGTCGATTCTGACTCACAGAGACTCTGTGGGGCAGAACAGAACTGTCCCATAGGGCTTCCAAGGAACAGCTGGCGGATTTGAACTGCTGACCGTTTGGTTAGCAACTGAGCTCTTAACCATTGTACCACCAGGACTCCTCCAGTACTGTCGTTGTTCACAAAGTGAGTAAATGATTTCTAGGTGACACAATTATGTAACAGATCATCAAACTATTTTTGTTTTTATAAGCAGAACATGACTAATCACTAATTACTCATGAACAAAATTGGGTAAAAAAGAAATATAATGTGCATTTATTATAAACTGGCAAATTTGGCATTGCGGAAAGAACACTGAGGTTTAGAAGATCTCATTGTTGACTGGAGAAGGGGATCTGAGAATTAGTAAGAAAGAGTTGTATGCATGTTGCAATTCTTTGTAGCAACAGACAGTAAATTCAATTATAACATAACATGAAACATTATTTTTCTCCAGTGCCATGTCGAGTAGAGTTAACTGAAAGCCTGGCTAGTTTTTTGGTGCGTAAATAGGGTCTCTCAGATTACTTATCAGAATTCATTTTGAATTCCTTGAGCTGTACTGACGTTTCTGTGTCATCCAGATAATATTGTGTAAATAATAACAGTGCGTTAAAACTAGGTTCGATTTTGAGTGGTTGTGGGTGGTACAGAAATGATGTGCAATCTGTCATTTTTCTAGGTTTAAAAGATGCTGTTTAGATTTACTAAAAACACCTTTGCTAGTAGCTCTCAGTAAAATAAGTGATTTTGAGAAGAAAATTGCTAACTTTAATTGTCAAAGGCATTGTTGTATATTAATGTTAAAAGAATCCAATTTTGTGGGAAAATGGAAAAGGCTCAAAATATTTTTTTCCAATGATGTTTCCAAAAATCGGTGTTGTGGCCTGTATCCCATCATCTGGCACTATATCATTTTACAGTTTATAAATGATACCCATATAATGAAACCAGGAATGGTCAATAGTAGCTGAGGATGCACTTTCCGTAGTCTTACAAATAGACCTACAGTCGGGATACTGCTGCTGATTTCCATCTTCAGGAGTGCTCTTGTCTGTGCAGGTGGCTCATATTTTGAGCTTGGACATGAGATCAGCCGGAAATGGTAGCCTCGCTCCTGATCACTCAAGCTTTTGGCTGTCATCATCTGCCCAAAAATATCCAGGCATTTCTTGGCATTCAGCCTCATAGTTTAGGGGAATGAAATATAGATACTTCTCAAAAATGACACAGAAGACTGACAGAATAATACATCTGCTATAAGAAATGTAATTTTGAATGTCCAGGTTTCATTATAATCACATGCTTAGGGGCTAAAAAGAAATGCAAATTCAGTAAGTCACCTGACACATGCCCTGTTTATATAAGAAAAACTATAAACATATAAACTTCCTGATTGTCATCCTGAACAGTTTGGGGTGATGGGGGGGAAGAGAAATGTATTTCAATTCTGAATCCATTTTCAAGATAAAAAGCCATGAAAACAACTCGAAACCTATTAATTCCATGACAGAAGTTTCTTTATCTAGAGCATGGCCTCATTTCACTTGCTGAAATTGTTCAGTGATTTGCACTAAAGAAACATGATTTCATTTTATTTTGCACAGTTTATTGATATTGGCTTACACTAAAATTTACAATTACATCACGTTTCATATATACCACAGATTTAGTATGATGAAGGGCTACTAAGTTTAGTGCACCTATTATCCGTGTATGTTCTAGTATTTCTCTTTCTCTAGCTGTCTGAAACTGGCCTTCCTATGCAATGGTGGAGTTCTCTTGTGTGGATTGAGGCAGAGGTGTTCACATCACAAGTGAAGCAGGCAGACAATAGTTCATATAGTACACAGCAAGATCAGAGGAATCCTAGGGCTAAATTATTTGTTGGCAATCTGTTTCTGTTTTTTATAGCAGATGGAAGCAATATCTTCCCTGAAATTATCCCAATCAATTTGAACACTCAGTACAAAATTCTAATATATGGTTTAGATTTTAAACAGCAATTTGCTTTTATTCATTTCACTAGTGACTGCAATAGGAACCTGTAGTTCAATGAACAAAAGATGCCAAATGCACATTTTCTTTTGCATAAGTATTTCTTTTGCTGAAATATTCATAATGTAAAGTTTGTTTTCTGTAGCATATGCTCCCAAAACGTGTGATGTGCTTATTTGGGTGAAGTGAACTTTTGGGCACAATAGGATAACTTTATATCACAACTTTTTGTCAAGTGCCATGCTAGTCCACAGAAGAACAAACCAAGGTTTTAGATCAAGTAAACCAAAACAAACAAAACAAAGCAAAGTATTGCAAAAGCCAAAGCCCAATGCCTTAGCAGATGCCCTTCAGGTCTCATTTTCCCATCCTACTATGACTTACATTTGAATTAAGTTTCCAATTTTATTGAGTGCCACTGAATCTAATCAGATCCTCCCCATACCAAAGGACTGTCAATTATATTAACTACAAATTTATCAAATTAAAAACACAAAAACATTCTTTTTCAAAAAAAGTATACAATTTCAATTAACTAAAACATGCTTTATTTTTATAGACTATGTTTGCTTCTTAAAATGTAATATGTAAATCATTGGATAGTCTTAAAATGTTATTAATAAAAATATACTATATTATTGTATGAAATGTCAAAAAAAACATTTTCAGATAAGACCGTGGTTTGAAAATATAAGCGATCTGATCATTAAAACTCTTAGAAATAGATGTCCATGAGCTTAGGTTTAGAACAGTTATACACAGCAGAACTACATCTCAGGATTGCTTTGAAAATTATTTTAAGAAAGTTTAGCTCATGTTTATTTAAAACTCATAAGTATATTTGAAAGAGTAACTAGAATAATACTAGCGATTCCAGAAAGAAGATGAAAGCAGAAACATAGATCACAGAAAAACAGAAGATTACGTGGATAATATGATCAAAACAATTAGGTGAGAAAAAATATCCCCACAAGACCCAAAATTTAACCATATTGTGACAAACCACCAGCCAGATTTACGTGCATCAGCAAGTCTACAATCTTGGCAGAAAAATGGACTAGATTTAAAAGTCAGTTAGAGTTTTCCTTCCTACCCTCCCTACCTTTCTTCCCTCTTTTTTTTTTTTTAAACAAACTTTTAAATTTTATTTTTAGAGTAGTTTTATATTTACAGAAAAAATACAAAGATAGTACAGTCATTTCTTATATGTGCCATTTGTAGTTTCCCCTAGTAAGAAAAAAGAAAGGAGCCCTGGTGGTGTCAGTGGTGTCAGTATTTGGCTGTTCGCCAAGAGGTTGGCAGTTCCAATCCAACAGCAGCTCCTTGGAAACCCAATGGGGCAGTTCTACTCTACCCTATAGGATTGCTATTAGTTGGAATCAACTTGATGGCAATGCATTTAATTTTTGTGGTGCAAAAGTTAAGTGCTCCCCTGCTAACCCAAAAATTGGCAGTTTAAACCCACCCAGCTGCTCCACCGGACAAAGACCTGGTGATCTACTTCTGTAAAGGTAACAGCCAACAAAAACCCTATGGGGCAGTTCTACTCTGTCACATGGGGTTGCTATGAGTGGAAAATCGACTTGATGGCACCTAAAAACAACAACATGGTATAGTAATAAGACATATTTGTTACAGTTAGTGAGCCAATATTGGTATAGTATTAACTAGAAATCCCTGGGTGGCACAAATGTTTAAAGTGCTGGACTATTAACTGAAAGTTGGTGGTTAAAATCTACCCTAAGACATCTCAGAAGACATGCCTGGTGATCTGCTTCTGAAAAGCCACATCCTTGACAGCTTGGATTAGTTCTAGTCTGTGCACATGGAGTCACCGTGAGTCGACATTACATTTAGTTGTCAAGTCTCTTTCATTTAGTTTTCATATCTCTTTAGACTCCTTTTGACTGTTACTTCCCTTGTTTTCTATTACCATGAGAGTTTGGAGGGGGATATGTCAAGTATTTTATAGACTGTCCTTCCATTGGAATTTTTCTGATGTTTTTCTCATGATTAGACTAAGATTATGAGTTCTTAGGAGGAAGACCACAGAGGTAAAATGCCATTTTCATCACATTATATCAAGGATACGTACTGTCAATATGACTTATCACCGTTGATTTTATCCCTGATCACCTGCCTGACTTAGTATTAGGTATATCTCTCTATTCTAAGTTATTCTCTTTTTTGCCACTTTTCCTACTGCAGTGTTTGGAAGAAATTCAATACGTCAGCTGAAACTCAAAGAGTGGGGAGTTAAGCACCATCATCTTGAGAGCAGAGCACATACAAGTATTATTTTGAATTCTTATAGAAAACAATTTGTCTATTCTTCCTTATATATTTATTTATTCCATCATTCGTTTATATCATTGTGGACTCATTTTATACTTGGGTTATAATACAATACCATTTTTTTTGTTTTGTTACTCTCAACCCCACCCCCAGCCATAGTCATTGGGACCTCTTTCTGTTGGCTCCTGTATACCTTTGATATATCCCAATCTTTCTTTTTCCTCTCTTTGAGCACTTTGTTACATTCTGAAACTATAATATCCCCAATGATTATCTTGTATATTTCATGCCTTAGTTCTAAAATTATCTATTTCTCCAAGGAGCTCTGATCCTTTTTTTACAGAACAGATTTAGAAAACCAAGGCCTGGGTGCTTAGATGTGTTTGTTGCTAATGAGGTGTATTTACTTCTAGGCCCTCTCTCTGACAGAGCAAAGAATTATATGTGTGTATACTAACCTGTGCATATACACATATCTATAAACATTTATATATGTAACCATCTGTATCTATATTCAGCTAAATATGAGTTCATACTGATGTTTCCAACTCTAATTCGTGACCAGATGGATCACTCTAGCCTTCATCCCTCACTTATCTGTAAACTCATACACCTGACTCCTACCATCTACCATCCATTTACTAAAAATTTTGGTCTGGGGTGCAACTATAGCAAAATCAGAATTCTTAACCTGTACCCTACTGGAAATGATCAGCCAGTACAGAGCTTCTGTTCGTTTCCTTTCATCTTCGCCTTACGGATTCCACTCATGTCCAAAGTTATTTAGGTCAGCGTCTTTTTCCTTTCCCCTTCCCTACTCTTCTGTGAGGTTGTTTTGCACATTTTTAATAGAATCAGATTGTTTTGTAAAATTCTACATTCCATCCTGGATTTCTCCAGCCTCCTAAATAATTATTTTTTTAAATTTGTATGCATTAAGGTTCACTCTTTGTGCTGTAAATTCTAAGGGTTTTGACATATGTATGGTACTTTCCTTTTTCCTTCCTTCTTTCAGTCCTTCTTTCCTCCCTTCTTCTTCCTTCTTTTTTGTTTTCCTTCCTTCCTTCTTTCTTTCTTTTCTCTCTTTCTGTATTTTCTTCTTTACATGCTAACAATATGTCAGTTTCATGAATTATAATTAATGTTACTATTGTGGAGGTAACACTGTAATATTTTGTGTATAAACAATTTTACAGCTTTTTTGTTGTTACTCTCAATAATTTTTGTTTTACCATTAGACTCCATTTCCTCATTCTTTCAGAGAAATTACTCAAAAGAAAAGAAAGGAAACAATGGAGCTAACGGGGAAAAAAAAGTATCACATTCTGAGTTTTTAGGTAAAGAAGTCTCAGTTTAGGCGTATTAGAGAAAGAAAGACTTGGTGACAGTTTAATCTTGAGCAAGCTTTGATTTGTTTTTTCTTTGCCACTCCCTTCCTCAATCACATATTAGAAAGAACCCTTCAAGTTAGGGAAAAAAAGGATAAAACTTGGAAAGGGAATATGAGTTTTTGATAAAAGTGACAGAAAATGTCACCATACGCTGAAACTCTATGTCCATACCAAAACAATGCGTTCCATAGGGAAGAGGCAAGATGAAAGAATCCAAAGGAAAATTTTGTAGATTACAGGATGCTTCATGTAGGATTGCCCTGTGAGGCATCCAAACCTATCTAGACCTATGGACGTTAAAGAATAGGAGCCAGTAGTACTAAATGTCTAAGAATGAGGATCTGGTACTATCTAAGATATAATAATAATAATAATTCATTAGTGGTGTTTATGGAATAGTAATCTCACAAAGACTAATAGGAAAATACACTATAGATGTCTGTCACACAACACAGTAGAGTAGACCTTGAAAGAATTGGAAATAAGGTGGCAAAACAGGATGTAACTTAATGGATGATTACGTTGAGGGGCATCCACAACCAAGGCTACACAAAATTGTATACATCACAGTGAAATGTGCCATAAGACCGGGTATGTCTTTGTGACAGACACTCATTCCCATTGGCGCACCACAAGCTCAGGCCAAGACATTAATTAAATATCTTAGAGGAATTTGAGGAAGAATAGGAGAGAGAGAGTACAAAATTCTCAAATTCACTGTATACAATCCAATTAATGAATTGGACAGAGTCTACATGGAAGTGACTAAAATTAAACTTTCTGCTATCGTGTAGAAATGAGAGCTTGTGATATAAATTAAGTCCAGTTATATGAAAATAACATTACATGTTTGCACATCTAAATTTGAGGTTTGTGAAAATCATACCTCTATGCTCTATTCTGCCTTCGATAATGAAGTTCAATGTTTGCTTTGTCTTGCTGTATAAATTCATTTTTATATTGAGTTTGCTTTCCTTCTGTATGCTGTGCAAAGTGCTGACTGAATGTCTTCCCCCCCCCCCCTTTTAACCTTAGAAAAGCTTATCTTTCCAACTGGAGTGTTCTTTGTGTGTCGATGTGCTATCCAGTGATATTTCTCTGTCACACTGTGGCCAAGAGAAGGACTAAATCATATTATCTCTGGCAGAGAGAATCGCTTCCTTATTGAGGTTAGATCTGAAAATGGATCTATTATTGTGCTGCCAGAGCTCCTCCCCCAACAAAAAGAAATTGCTTTTTAACCAGCTCACACTCAGTCTTGTTGCCATCAACATTCTGACTTAACAGATAATTGTGGAAACTTTCCACTTGTCTGGATGACTAATATGGGTTATTTCTTTATTGTAAATAGATCTGAGCTTAATGTTTTAAAAGAGGAAGTCTCTTTAGATAAGCTGCTATGTGTCTCATTTTTATATAGCATTTAGACAAGTTGCAAAAATCAATTAAAAAAGTGAGAGAAGATGGGATGTAAATATTGTAAATTTAAAACACCTGACTTCTGTTTTGCTGAAATTCAATCTCTTTGTTATAATTGAAAGATTGATTTTATAAATTAAAATTGTAAAAGAAAAAAATGTATACAAAGCATATCAATTTAAGAAGCATAGAGGGTACTATATTTAAGTCCATTAAAATGGTAATGTGAAATTTTAAAATTTAGAAAACGAAGTTAGAATGTTTTTGTCAGCTTGATATAGTATTCCAAAGCAAAGGCTATGTTAAACCTCATAAGTGAAGTGAAACTTGCTGTATTATTTCAAAATTTTATAAAATAATAGCAATCTATAAACAGACTACAGTGTATTATTCGAACTCAAACTTCAGCAGAATGAGTCCTGACTGACTTTATTGCTACAAATTTGATCTCCACATTTCCATGGTTATTTCTGGAAACATACCTTCTACGTTTATGATTATATATTCGAGCCTTTTAATTTTACCACGAGCCTGTATCTTATTGTCATTAAAATAACCCCTGTACATGGCCTCATAATATGGCTGTGAGAAAGAAGACACTGATATTTGTTTGTCTATGTCTTACACCGCCAGGATTCCTTAAAACGGTCCTACAACAGTTTAACACAAGGAGCCCTGGCAGTGGAGTGGGTAAGCACTTGGCTGCTAACTGAAAGTTCAGCGGTTCGACCCACCAGTGGTTCCCTTGGAGAAAGATGTGGCAGTCGGCTTCCATAAAGATCACAGCCTTAGACACTCTATGGGGCAGTTCTCCTCTGTCCTGTGGGGTCACAATGAGTCGGAACTGACCTGAAGACAATAGGCTTTTGGTGACAGTTTAATATCAGAACATTTTCCAAAACTGGAGATGTGAATCCTAAAAAAATATTAAAGTCAGTCATCAAAGACTCAGTCTGGTTGAGTCTGCACAAAGCTCAGGCCAGCTTTTTTTAGGTTCCTTATCAAAAGAAAAAAAAGTTCAAACATTTTTCATGTTAAGCTTGCCCCTTGGTCAACATGTTAAACCATAAAAAGATGTCAGATATATACTTTCAGCCAGGATTAAAAAGCAGAAATAAATAGGTAATACTAAACTAATAAACATCACTGAAATTCAGGCTACATTGTTTTAATATGATACACCAAAAAAACCCCTCAAATGTATTTCTATATTTTCTCTAAACAAATCATGATCTATCTTGCGAAAAACAAAGTTGCTCCAATAAATAATAAGTACCTGGAAAATTCCCAAAATAGTGAAATATATTTTTAATCGGATGACTACTAGATCACCTAGAGAACTTGACAGCTAGATCTAATAATGCGTTGGCAACCAAACTGTGTGTCAAACAATTTAATAATTTACTGACTTGGGCTTTGGATATGGTAAATGGTAGCCTAGTTGACATTGCTTGAGGGGCCTTTCTTAAGAGAAGTATTGTTGGATAGAAAGGATCATTGTTCTTCCTGTAATTCTGCTGTAACATACTCTTAACCTCCTCAAGCAAACATAATTTACTCAGTTACTCAGATTTCAAGGTTTCTTTGTTTCTTTTTTAACTTAAATAGATCACTTTTTTGAACAATCTGCTGAATCACACTATCCCATGTTTTCATCCATAAGACTTTGGGGGAAAGTATGGTGAAGTTGCTCAAAGAAGTATCTGTATTTTGTAGTTAACATTTTGTCCAATCACCTTCTATTGACTCATGATTTGTAAACCTGACACTTTTTTTAAATCACCTTTTCCATTGCACATGAAATGCAGTTTTCTCACAGTTTCTTTTTCTATTGTGGTAAAGGCTTTAATTTTATAGAGTGGTGTGAAAAGTTAGGAACATACTGAGCTTTGTTTTCCTGGACTGACCATTAGAAGTAAAATAAGCAGAGTTCCAATTTCCCTTTGACTTTAAAAAATATAAAAAGTTATACTGGAAAATCTATTATTTTTTAGTCTAAAATCCATTGAAAAACCAAGTTTCTTTCTATGCCTTCCTGCTAAATACAATGTCTATTTTTATTACTATGACAAGAAATACACTCTTACCTTTCCTCCTCAAAAGTTAAACAGAGAATTACATCCACTACCCAACATACACTCATAAACATAACTCTTTCATAAGAGAATCTCGATTTTTGTTTGTGTGTTTGTTTTGCTTGTATCATTTACATTTTATCCCATCTAGTTTTCATTTTTTACAACAAATATCCTTAGAGACCAAATAACCTTGTTGTGCCATATGCCTATTGATTATGAAGATGAGATTTTCATAGTTTAACATCTAAATATCTTATATTGCAATCAGTTTAAAATCTAGCTATATTACAGTAGTCTCTTTTATCTATTTTTTCATATTCCTTTTAAGTCTGGAAGAATTATCTAGTCTGATCTTTACCATTTTTAATTGATGACAATTTACACCTGCCTACAGGACTAATCCTTTTTTCTACATTTCACAGACACTTTAATTTCAACATTTCCAGAATAAACTTACTATCTTCCCTTCAGCCAAACTTGACCCTCCCCAGGGGTTCTTTATTCTTTATTCCCTTTAGATGACATTATTCGCCAAATTATTCAAGTTATTCCGGGAAGCCTTGTTTAACTAACTCCTCATTATCAACCCTAATCAGTTGCAATACCTGTTTAACAATTTCCAAGTCAAGTGACCTTTACATTGGATATCTAACATTTGTTATTTGGACTACATATATGTAATATATATGTATGTATTCTTTTTTTTCACTGTTCTCCCTGTTACTCCTCTCTTCAACTAAACATCAAACTAGTAGAGGAATTATTTCTTTCTCCTCCTTCTCCAAATCCTCTTTTTTTTTTTTCCTTCTCTTATTTTCTTCTCCTCTTTTTCCTCCTTCTCCAACATAAACTTGTTCATATTACCACTACACAAATAAAATGGATAGGTCTCCATTTATTATAGATTCAGTCAAACTCTTTACTATTAAGGCTGTTTTTTGTTTTAACTAATTTTTCCTTTCTGCAGGTGCACAAACTCAATGCCCTCTGTTATTTTACCACACTGATCCAAAAATATGATCCATGTTCACTAATGTAAACCTCTAATTTGAAGGCTTTATTTTTAAAGAACCCATGGCATACTATTTTCATTGTGAGTTTTTAAATACTATGCAAATCATCAAGAGATCTATATTGCCAATATCATTTTCAACGGACTTTATTTTACTCTCAGAAATAATATGAAGAGAACTCTGATGTCATTAGTTGATTCTCAACTCCTTCCGTAATTTTTGTTCAGAAGTTTTATAAGAAAAAATTCCAATTCATCCCCAAATACTTTTTTTTTAATTTTATTTTCTTGTACTTTAGATGAAGGTTTACAGAACAAATAATTTCTCATTAAACAGTCGGTACACATATTGTTTTATGACTTTGGTTAACAACCCCACAATATGTTAACACTCCTCTTTGCGACCTTGGAGGACTTTTTTTTTTTTTTTTCGTGAAAATATGCACAGACAAAGATACACCATTTCCAGAATTTCTACATGTACAATTCAGTGACATCGATTACATTCTTCCAGTTGTGCTGCTATTCTCACTAACCTTTTCCAAATTATTCCATCACCTTTTTCTTCAACTCACTGTCCCCTAGGCTTCCCATCAAAACTTTTGAGTTGCTGTTGTCAATTTGATCTCACATAGATAATTCATTTTTTTTCTTTTTTTGTAATTTAGATGATTACAGAACAAATAGTTTCTCATTAAACAGTCAGTACACATACTGCCCTATGACAATGTTAAAAAAGCCCACAGCATGTCAATACTGTCCCTTCTCAAACCTGGGTTCGCTATCACCAGATTTCCTGACCACGCCTGCCTTCTAATCCTTCTCCCTAGACTGCTGTGCCTCATTAGTCCCATTTTGTTTTATGGGGCTGTCCAATCCCCTGCTGAACGGAGAACCCTGGAAGTCAATTCACCACTGAGATAAAAGGGTGTCCGGGGACCATACTCTTGGAGTTTCTCCAGTCTCTGTCAGGCCAGTAAATCTGGTATTTTTTTTTTTTTTGTGTGTGTGTGTGTGTGTGTGTGTTAGAATTTTGTTCTGCATTCTTCTCCAGCTCTGTCCAGGACCCTCTATTGTGATCCTGGTCAGAGCAGTCAGTGGTGGTAGCCAGGCACCATCTAGGTGTACTGGACTTAGACTTGTGGAGGCCTTGGTAGCTTTGCTTGTATTTTGTTTTCTTCATTCTCTGTTGCTCCTGAAGGGGTGAGACCAATGGAGTATCTTAGTTGGCTGCTCACAGGATTTTAAGACCCCAGACGCTACTCATCAAGGTAGAATGTAGAATATTATCTTTATAAACTGTGTTATGCCAACTGAGCTAGATGTTCCCCGAGAACATGGTCCCCACAGCCTTCCCAGCAATTCAGTCCCTCAGGGAGTTTGGGTGTTTCAATGGAGCTTCCATGACCTTTCCTTATACAAGT
Source organism: Dugong dugon (assembly GCA_030035585.1). Classification (NCBI taxonomy): domain Eukaryota; kingdom Metazoa; phylum Chordata; class Mammalia; order Sirenia; family Dugongidae; genus Dugong; species Dugong dugon. The sequence continues at coordinate 31,557,728 of CM057460.1, read as the reverse complement.
TGTGCTGGCTTCCCCAGTATTGTGTACTGTCTTACCCTTCACCAAAGATACCACTTATATATTGTCTATTTAGTTCCCCCACCCCTCATAGCCCTTGTAACCAACAAAAATAGTTTCTTTTTGTCTGTAAACTTTTTCATGAGTTTTTACAATAGAGGTCTCATACAATATTTGTCCTTTTGTGATTGACTTATTTCACTCAGCATAATGTCATCCAGTTTCATCTATGTTATGAGATGCTTCATAGATTCATCACTGTTGTTTATCGTTGCATGATACTCCATTGTGTATGTACCATAGTTTGTTTATCCATTCATCTGTTGATGGGCATCTAGGTTGTTTCCATCTGTTTGCTATTGTGAACAATGCTGCCATGAACATGGGTATGCATATGTCTGTTCATGTGATGGCTCTTATTTCTCTAGGATATATTCCTAGGAGTGAGATTGCTGGATCAAATGTATTTCTATTTCTAGCTTTCTAAGGAAGCGCCATATCATTTTCCAAAATGGTTGTATAATTACGCATTCCCACTAGTACTGCGTAAGAATTCTGACCTCCCCGCAGCCTTTCCAACATTTGTTATTTCCAGTGTTTTTCATTTGTGCCAGTAATGCCGGGGTGAGATGGTATCTCACTGTGGTTTTAATTTGCATTTCTCTTAATGGCTAGTGATCGTAAGCATTTCCTCCTGTGTTTGTTGGCCACTTGAATGTCTTCTTAGAAGAAGTGTCTGTTTATTACCTGTGCCCATTTTTTAATTGGATTATTTGTCTTTTTTGTGGTAGACGTGTTGGATTTTCTTGTGGATTTTAGAGATTAGAACTTCATTTGACTTGTAATGTCCAAAAATTTTTTCCCAGTCTGTAGGTTCTCTTTTTACTCTTTTGGTGAAGTCTTTTGAAGAGCATAGGTGTTTAATTTTTAGAAGATCCCAGTTATCTAGCTTATCTTCTGGAGTTTGTGTGTTGTTGGTTATGGTTTGTATACTGTTAATGCCATTTGTTAAGGCCTCTAGCATTGATCCTGTTATTTCTTCTATGAACTTTATAGGTTTTGGCTTTGTATTTAGGCCTTTGATCCATTTTGAATTAGTAGTTTTTGTATATAGTGTGAGGTATGTGTCCTGTTGCATTTTTTTGAAGATGGACATTCAGTTCTGCCAGCACCGTTTGTTAAAAAGACGTCTTTGCCCTATTTGATGGTCTTTGGGCTCTTGTTGAAGATCAGGTGACCATAGGATTTACATTTGAGTTCTCAGTTCTGTTCCACTGGTCAAGGTATCTGTCGTTGTACCAGTAGAGGGTTGTTTTGACTACCATAGCTGTATAGTAGGTTCTGAGGTCAGGTAGTACAAGTCCTCCTACTTTATTGTTCTTCCTCTGTAGAGCTTTACTTATCCAGGGCTTCTTCCCTTTCCATATAAAGTTAATGATTAGTTTTTCCATCTCTTTAAAGAATGTTGTTGGTATTTGGATCGGGATTGCATTGTATTTGTAAATTTTTTCAGGTAGAATTGTCATTTTCACTATGTTGAGTCTAACTATCCATGAACATGGTATGTTTTTTTCCATTTATGCAGATCCCTTTTGGTTTCTTGCAGTAGTGTTTTGTAGCTTGTAACATCCCTGGTTAGGTTTATTCCTAAGTATTTAATTTTCAGGGGGCTATTATAAGTGGTATTGTTTTCTTGATTTCCTTTTCATCATTCTCTTTAATAGTGTATAGGAATTCAACTGATTTTCGTATGTTTATCTTGTATCCTGCTACTCTGCTGAAACTTTCTATTACTTCCAGTAGTTTTCTCATGGAGTCTTTAGGGTTTTCTATGTATAGTATTATAACACCTGCAAACAGGGACAGCTTAACTTCTTCATTACCAATTCGGATGCCCTTTATTTCTGTTTTCTTGCCTTGTTACTCTAGCTAGGACATCCAGCACAATGTTAAGAGTGGAGATAAAGGGTATCCTTCTCTTGTTCCTGTTCTCAAGGGGAAAGTTTTCAGACTGTCTCTATTAAGAATTATGTTGGCCATTGGTTTTGCATAGATGTCCTTAATTATATTGAGCAATGTCCCTTCTATTTCTATTTTATTGAGAGTTTTTGTCAGTAATGGGTATTGGACTTTGTCGACTGCCTTTTCAGCATCGGTTGAGATGATCATGTGATTCTTTTCTTACCTTTTATTTATGTGGTGGATTACGTTGATTGATTTTCTACCGTTGAACCATCCTTGCATACCTGGTATGAATCCTTCTTGGTCGTAGTGTATTACTTTTTGATATGATGCTGAATTCTATTGGCTAGAATTTCACTGAGAATTTTTGCATCTATATTCATGAGGGATATTGGTGTGTAATTTTCTTATTTTGTGACATCTTTGCTTCGTTTTGGTATCAGAGTTATGCTGGCTTCGTAGAATGAGTTTGGAAGTGTCGCTTCCTTTTCTATGTTCCGAAATAATTTGAGTTATACTGGTATAATCTCTTCTCTGAATGTTTGATAGAATTCTCCAGTGAAGCCATCTGGGACAGGGCTTTTTGTTGCTGTTGTTGGAAGTTTTTTTCTTACCTTTTCAGTCTCTTCTCTTGTTATCGGTCTGTTCAGATTTTCAACTTCAGTTTGTGGTAGTTTGGGTAGGTAGTGTGTTTCTTGAAATTTATCCATTTCCTCTAGGTTTTCAAATTTGTTGGAGTATAGTTTTTCATAATACGCTGTTATAATCCTTTTTATTTCAGTTGGATCTGTTGTAACATCTCCATTTCATTTCTTATTTGGGTTATTTGAGTCCTCTCCTGTTTTTCTTTTGTCAGTCTGGCCTGTAGTTTGTTTATTTTATTGACCCTTTCAAAGAACCAACTTTTGATTCTGTTGATTATTTCTGTTGTTTTTCTATTCTCTATTTCATTTAGTTCTACTCTGATCTTTGTTATTTCCTTTCTTCTAGTGGCTGTGGGTTTTTTTTTTTTTTTTTTTTTGTATTCTCTTTCTATTTGTTTGAGTTCTGTAGTTAATGTTTTGATTTTGTCCCTTTCTTCTTTTTTGATGTGTGCATATATTGGTATAAATTATCCTCTAAGGACTGCCTTCGCTGTATCCCAAAGGTTTTGGTATGATGTGTTTTCATTCTCATTTGTTTCTAGGAGATTTTTGATTCCATCTCTGATTTCTTCTGTTACCTAGTGATGTGTAAGCAGCGTGTTATTCAGTTTCCATGTAATTGATTTTTTTTTTCCTTGCTCTTCCTTTTGTTAATTTCTACCTTGATGGCATTGTGGTCAGAGAAGATACTTTGTATTATCTCAAATGTTTTGGATCTTGCTGAGCATTGCTCTGTGGCCTAAGATGTGGTCTATTCTGAAGAACGTTCCATGTACATTGGAAAAGAATGTGTACTTTGCAGCTGTTGGATGGGGTATTCTATATATGTCTGTGTGGTCAAGTTGGCTGATTGTGCCCTTTAGGTCTTCTGTATCGTTGTTAAGTTTCTTTCTAGCTGTTCTGCCCTTTACCGACATTGGTGAGTTGAAGTCTCCTATTATTATTGTGGAACTATCAATTTCTCTTTTCAGTGCTGTTAGAGTTTGTTTTAGGTATTTTGGAGCCCTATCATTGGGTGTGTAGATGTTTATTATTGTTATCTCTTCTTGATGAATTGTCCCCTTAATCATTATATAGTGTCCTTCTTTGTCTTTTACGGTGGAGTTTGTTTTGAAGTCTACTTTATCTAAGATTAGTATTGCCACTCCTGCTCTTTTTTGGTAGCTGTTTGCTTGATATATTTTTTTCCATCTTTTGATTTTTAATAAATTTACACCTTTGTCTAAGGTGTGTCTCTTGTAGACAGAATGTTTATGGATGTTATTTTTTTTATCCATTCTGTCAATCTCCATCTCTTTATGGGTGGGTGCGTTTAGGCCGTTTACATTCAGTGTAATTATTGATAGGTGTGAGTTTATTGATGTCATTTTGTAGTACTTTTTTTTTTTTTTGTGATGCTGACGTGTTCTTTGTTCCTCTTAATCTCCTGTGCTGAATTCCTTTTGTTTGTGGGTTTTTTTTTTTTTTTTGTAGGTTTTGTTTTTACTGAGACTTTATGTTTTTCTTCTTTATTTTGATGAGTAGGTTTTTTAACTTTCTGTGTAGTTACCTTGAAATTTACCCTTATTGTCTTAGGTTTCAACCAGTCTATTAGTACTTGATCTCACCTTCCCTTCCTCTCTGTTAGAAGGTTCTTTTCCTACACCATTTATTCCCTCTTTTATTGTTTTGATGATGTTGTCATTTACAGATTAACCTCTCTGGTTCCCTGTTGTAATTCATTTGGTTTTGGATAGTCTTTCAGAGTTCATTTCCTAGGTTAGTATCTGGCTGGTACAATCCTGTGTCCTAGATTCAGCCTGTGGTCTCATGTTGTTTGTTTTCAGATTGAAGGACTCCCTTTAATAATTCTTGTATGTTTGGTTAGATGTTTATATAGTCCCTTAATTTCATTTATCTGAAATGACCTAATTTCAGCATCATAGTTAATGAGCGTTTTGCAAGATATATTATTCTTGGCTGGCGATTTTTTTTCTTTCAAGGTTTTATATATGTTATCCCATTGCCTTCTTGCCCTCATGGTTTCTCACAATAAAATGAGCTTAGTCTTCTTGTTTCTCCTCTGTATGTGACTTTTTGTTTTTCTCGAGCTGCTCTCAGGATTCTTTATTTCTCTTTGTTTTTAGCGAGTGTAATTATGATAAACCTTGGTGATTTTCTTTTGGGTTCTATCCTAAATGGGGTTCGTTGAGCTTTCTGGGTGGTCAGCTTTTCATCTTTCATGATATTGGGGAAGTTTTCTGTCAGCAATTCTTCAATAATCTTCTCTATTTTCTGTCTCCCACCCACCCCTTTCTGGAACACTCATCACTCAAAGATTTTTGCTTTTTATTGTATCCCACAGAATTCTCAGGGTTTCTTTAGTTTTCTCCATTCTTTTTTTCTGATTTTTCTCAAACAGAGTTGTAGCCAAGTGTTTGTCTTCAATTTCGCTGATCCTGTGTTCCATCGTTTCAAACCTGCTCCTCAGCCCTTCAATGACACTGTGTATTCCTGAAATCTTGTTATTTAGCTTTTGGATTTCTAATTGTTGTTTCTGCATAATTTCTAGTTGTGAATTTATTTTAGCATTTTGTTCCTGCATTATTTTCCTGAATTGTTCCATTTTTTGTCTGTATTTTCCTTGAATTTGTCTGCCTTTTCCATGAATTTGTCTATTTTTTCCTATTTTTGTGTGCTTTTTGCTTCAACTCTTTGATAATTCTGAGTCTTAGATATTTGAATTCCCTACCAGGTAGTTCTAGTGCCTTTTCTTCTGCTGGAAAGTCATTTGGTGTTTTATTTTCAACACCTACTGGAACCATCCTATCCTGTTTTTGTATATGTTTTGATGTTGTCTGCTGTCTTTGGGGCCTTCAGTAGTTATTTTCCTTATGTATTGATTGTAGATTTGTTTGTTTCAACCTTCTTTTTTGTTTTATTTAGTTATGTCTGGTCAGGTGGGCTGTGTGTTCTTTGTTGTTTGCTCATCTGTGGGCACGATACTTTTTACCTCCTTCTCAAATTGGCAGGGTCAGTCCCTAAGATATGGTACAGCAGGGCAGGTCCAGCTGAAGGGGAGTTACTGGGATGAGCTGTTTGTGGCACATACTGGGGCTGACATGTCAGGCCTGGAATCAGTGCAGGGAAGTTTCCAGTAGGCTATGCCTGTGCTGCTTTAGGTTGTGATGTTCAGTGCATGGTGCTGGTAGGCAAAAAGGATGGTGGAGATTATGATGTGTGGAGCTAAGATGGGTATGGAAAAGAGGAGAGAGGAACAGGAGCCAAAAACATACATACAAACTAACAAACAAACCAAAAAGAATGGTAAGGGAGCTTGCTGTTGGAGTGGAGAGATTAGAGACTAAGAAATGGAGAAAAACAAAAAGAAAAAAAAGAAAAGTGCTAAAAGAAGAAACATAAATAAATAAAAATTAAAGGAGAAAAATGGGAAAAGGAAAGCCCCCAGGGATCCCACCGGTGAGGCTGTTAGGACTGGGTAAGTTGCTCTTATATCATGAAGTGCAGCCTGGCTAGAAGGGGTAGAGGTGTTGCACAGTGCCAGGTATTCAGGAGACAGGAAGAGAAGGTAAGTATACAGAAAGAAAAAACTGGAAATGAAGAAAGACAAAAAGGGAAAAAGAGAGCGAAGAAAACAGAACAAAGAAGCAAAACAAAAAAAAAACCCACAAGAACAAAGAAATGCCCCCAGGGATGTCACTGTGCGTCTGCGCAGAATGAGGGAGTAGCTCCCAAGCTACGCAGTACTGCCCGGCTAGAAGGGGCTGGCAAGCTGAGAAAAGAAAAAGGAAACAAACAAATGGAAACAGAACAAACAAACAAGGAAAAAGAGCCTTGGTCGTCCTACTAGCATGGTGGCTTGGGCCCGCAAGCAGTTTCACAGTCTAGCGGTGTTTCACTGGCTTTCAGGAAGAAGCAAAGATGGCACATGAAGCCAGGTATTTGAGAGAAGCTGTAGGGTGGGGGGTTGGGGGGTGAGAGGTAAGGAAGAAGTCTAAAGAAGCAGAAAAAAGCAACACCAGCAGCCAACAAATGGCACTCAGAGAGCTGGCTAGTGTGGGTGGGTGGAATCCAAGTGACACTGGGGTGAAACCAGTGCTTCCTGGCCAAGAGACTGTGGCCACAGGAAGCAGAGGAGGCTGAATCCAGGTGAAGAAGCCAGGGGGGTTGGAAAGCATGTATTACTGATTACCGGTTGTTCTGTCTCCTGCTGGAAACTCCGTGAAGCTGCTTTCTCACACCCCCTGTTCACCGATCTCCGACAGTAGTCCAAGATGGCGGATCCATTCTGCAGTAGCTGATAGGGGAACTCTACATGTATCTCTCCTCACTCTCTGTTATCTGTCAGTTTCTTATTCCATTCGGTGCTTGGTTGAGTTCTTTCTCTCTTCTTTTGATGCTTAGGATTTCAGGACTGACATGTGTCTCTGTTTGACTTAGTTTTTCAGATCTTTGCTGTGGAGGGAAGGTGTGGTGCTTCTGTCTATAGCACCATGTTGCCCAGACGTCCTCAAATTCTTAAATGAAGTGAATAAATACAATTTTTGTCTTAGTCATCTAGTGCTGCCATAACAGAAATACCACAAGTGGATAGTTTTAATGAAGAAAAGTTTATTTCCTTACAGTCAAAGTAGGCTAAAAGTCCAAATTCAGGGCATCAGCTCCAGGGGAAGGCTTTTTCTGTCTGTTGGCCTTCTTCTCTTCAGTGTTCCTCTGGCCTAGGAGCGTCTCTGTGCAGGGATCCCAGTCCAAAGGACGCGCTCTGCTCCCAGCACTGCTTTCTTGATGGTATGAGGTCCCCCTGTCTCACTGCTCACTTCTGTCTTTTCTATCTCAAGTGATTGCCTCAGGACACAATACAGTCTTGTAGATCAGGTCCTGCCTTACTTAACACAACTGCCACCCATCCTCCCTCATTAACATCATAGAGGCAGGTTTACTACATGCAGGAAAATCACACAGTACCAGGAATCATGGCCTAGCCAAATTGATACACACATTTTTGGGGGGACATAATTCAAACCATGACACTTTTGATGTTCCCATGAGAAAAATGACTTTGTTTTTTTCATATTGAAGATGTTTGGTAAGCAGGACATTTACTTCTATCTTTTTCTTCCTAATTTAAGACACTGAGAGGTAGGTATCCTCTCTTCCAGTAATAGAAGTATTACAATGGGTCACTTTTTAATTTGTAGCATGCCAAATTTCAAGACTCTCTTTAAGAAACTCATCTTTTATTTTTCCTGTTAACTTTTAGAAATTTATGCAAATTTTCTTTGGAGAGAAAAGGTCCAAATTCTGTGGTACCTTATTCTCCTGGTGTTGGTATTTCAAGTCCATTGTTAGGATGAAAGGATTACCACATGACATATGTTCAAGAATGTATGATTTTTCCTAGAAATTTTAGGAAAACAAATATTATAGGCAGAATTTGGTCCCCATGATTTTCATCCCTTAGTGTTCTATAGGCTTGCTATGAGTAGGAATCAAATTAACCACAACAGGTTTTTTTTTTTTAAGTGGGTGTTCTGTCCAGAAACATATTATGTTACGTGGCAAAAATAACTTCGCAGATATGATTAATGTTACTAATCAAATAACTTCAAAGATAGAGAAATTATCCTGGATTATCCAGGTTTGACTAGTTGAATGAGGTCCATGGTGGCTCAAACAATTTTCACTCAACTACTGAATTAAAGGTTGATGGCTCAAATTCAACCAATAGTGCCACAGAAGAAAGGACTGTAGATCTGTTTTGGTAAAAATTACAGCCAAGAAAACCTTATGGAGCAGTTCTGCTCTGCAACATATGGGTTTATCTGTGGGTTGGAATGAGAAGAGGAAGGCAGATGAATTCCACACTTAAGAAAACTTTTGTGTGCCATTATCAGAGGGTCTCCCACGCAAAGCATGAGAAGGAATGTGCATAGCCTCTAGGACTAAATACCAGTTCATGATTGATAGCCAGCAAGAAACAGGAGCTTCAGTCCCACAATGACAAGGGACTGAATTTGGCTAACAACCTCAATGATCTTGGAAGTAGATTTTAATCTTGTGGGATCTAAAGCAGAGGAGATGGTCAAGACCATCCAGACTTGTGAACCATAGAATCTGTGAGATAATAAATTTGTGTTGTTTTAAGCTGCTGAGTGTGCAGTAATTTGTCTATTTGGCAATAAAAATTAACACAAGTTCTTTCTTTCCTTGCATTCTTCTTTATTACAATATTTTCCTCTCAAAATATTACTGATTTTATCAATTCCCAATGCAAATACCATATACTTGATCTTTCCATTCAGATGAATTGTTGGTATCTGTATTAGCAACCATGAGTAATTCCTATAACAGGTGTGTGCATACTTGTATTTGTCACTAAATTCTGAAGCTAGATGTGGTTCTGGACTCATTATTTTCTTAATACACCTAGCCCCTCTTGATTCATAGCACAGTGTCTGGCACATCATAGGCTTTCCATAAATATGAAACACTGAATTGAAATCAGTTAGTATATTAATTCTTTCTGTCCTTCCTTCTCTTCCATGTTTTCTAGATGGCTTCTTCTGTTTCACTAATATTTACTAAGGGTTTATTGTGTACCAGAGCCCTGGTGGCACAGTGGTTAAGAGTTTGGCTGCTAACTAAACGATCAGTAGTTCAAATCCACCAGCTGCTCCTTGGAAACCCTATGGGACAGTTCTACTCTGTTCTGTTGATATGAATTGGAATAGACTCAGTGTCAACTAGTTTGAATTTTTTTTTTGGTTTCTTTTCCACCAGACCATGTTCAAGAGAGGAGGCTAGGAGCAACACAAGCACATTCTGTGCCGTGGTTAAGATAACAATAAATGTCCTCTTAGAGAGAATATACAATTACCAACTAAATGAATATGACAATTTCAGACAATGAAGATCAAAAAATTGATACAATTAAGAGTAAGGGGGATGGCTTGCTTGGGGGTAAGGATAAACTTTTCTAAGTAGGTAACCTTGAATCAGACACCAGAATGATATCGAGGAAGCAGAGTAGGTAGAGATCTGAGCAGAGCGTGCTCCAAGCATAGGGAGTATTAAGTATAAAAATGAGGTCAAGAATAACATTGAAGTGCTTGAACATAAGAAAGAGAGCCTGAATAGTATGAAGACCTTATGTCAGAAAGATACATCAATCTTTAAAGACAGGGATTTTATCTTGTTTATCTCTGTACCAACAAGGCCCAATGAAGAGCATATATCACATAAGATATATGCAATATATATATATATATATATATATATATATATATATTTTGCTTTTTTTCTCATTTTATTTTATTTTGATTTTTTTTTTTTATTGTACTTCAGGTGAAGTTTTACAGAACAAATAGTTTCTCATTAAATAGTAGTACACATATTGTTTTATGACATTGGTTAACAACCCCATGACATATCAACCCTCTCCCTTCTAGATCTTTATTATTTTTTCTTTTTTTGGTGAAAATATACATAGCCTAAGATACACCATTTCAAAAATTTCTACACGTACCATTCAGTGACATCAACTGTGCTCTTCCATCTGTGCTGCTATTCTCACTTTAGATGAAGGTTTACAGAACAAAATAGTTTCTCATTAAACAGTACACATGTTGCCCTATGACAATGGTTAACAACCTCACTACACATCAACGCTGTCCTTACTCAACCTTGGGTTCCCTATCACCAGATTCCCTGTCCCCTTCTGCCTTCTAGCCCTTGTCCCTGGAGTGCTGTGCCTCATTAGTCCCATTTTTTTTTTTTTTTAATGGGGCTGTCCACTCCCCAGCTGAACGGTGAACCTTGGAAGTGACTTCACCACTGAGCTAAAAGTGTGTCTGGGGGCCATATTCTCGGGGTTTCTACAGTCACCTATAGGCCAGTAAATCTGGTCTTTTTCTGTGTGTGTTAGAATTTTGTTCTACATCCTTCTCCAGCTCTGTCCAGAACCCGTTGTGATCCCAGTCAGAGCAGTCAGTGGTGGTAGCTGGGCACCATCTAGCTGTACTGGACTAAGTCTGGTGGAGGCCTTGGTAGCTGTGGTCCATTAGTCCTTTGGACTAATCTTTTCCTTGTATCCTATTCTCTTCATTCTCCCTTGCTCCTGAAGGGATGAGACCGGTGGAGTATCTTAGCTGGCTGCTCACAGGCTTTTAAGACCCCGGACGCCACTCACCAAAGTAGAATGTAGAACACTGCCTTTATAAGCTGTGTTATGCCAATTGAGCCAGATGTTCCCCGAGACCATGGTCCCCACAGCCCTCCACCCAGCAATTCAGTCCCTCAGGGAGTTTGGATGTGTCCATGGAGCTTCCAAGACCTTTCCTTGTACAAGTTGTGCTGGTTTCCCCAGTATTGTGTACTGTCTCACCCTTCACCCAAGATACCACTTATCTATTGCCTATTTAGTAACCCCCCCAAGCCCATCCCTGGTAATCAACAGAGATTGTTACTTTTTATGTGTAAACTTTTACATGGGTTTTTACAATAGAGGTCTCGTACAATGTTTGTCCTTTTGTGATTGACTTATTTCACTCAGCATAATGTCCTCCATTTTCATCCATGTTATGAGGTGGTTCACAGATTCATCATTGTTCTTTCTCGTTGCATAGTGCAATATATATTTTTAACTAATCTAATTTCACTCTAAATTGAACCAATATGATAGCCAAAATGCCATAATAAATCTGCTTGCCTAAAACATGCCCCAATAGAGAGTTTGTGATATAAACACCAAGTTCACACCATTTTCTATTTCTCCACTTGTAGTTTCTGTTGCATTTTTTATCTTTTTCTTTCAGTTAAGAGAAAAAGCAAAAAAGATCAGCAATAGGTACTCCAAAGTGTCTTAGAAACACTTTTTTTCCCCCTCAAGAAAGTGTTTCTCTCTCTATAATAATAATAAAAGCATATTTGAATGTGTTTCACTAGGACAATTATAATGAAACATACCAGACTCTCGACATTAGGTAGTTGTGTACTGACCATGGCCTTCAATTGAAGAGAGCTCTCTGATCTTCTTTCAGCTCTAAAAATTTATGCTTCTTTTGCCACATTTTAGCAATAAGAAGTGTGTTAACAATACATATATACACATAATAACAAAAATACTGTGTTCTTCAAAAGATCTTTTATTATAAAGGACTACATCAGAGTATGTAAAAGGGATTTGAAAATCACAGACTTCAACTATTTATCCCCAGTGATAATTTTAACCTTTTTGAGGCATTTGTGCATTCAAAGCTATAGGTCTATGAATGCTTGACAAAAAAGATGAATTAAGAAACTTACCTTTAGCCCATGTTTGATTATTCAAAACTACAATGGTCTCATCAAAAATTATCATATTAATTGCATGGTCTGGAGGATCCAATCATAAGAAATTAAGCTAGTAATTCAACGTTTTAGAGTATCCACATATTTTCCTCTCTTATCTACTTATGTCATCCAAATAATTTATTCATATATTCTGGCCTAAGATTTCTTTTACTATAGAACTTGACTTTTGACTTCAGTGGCAAAAACCTCCAGGGACTAGGAATACAGTATTTCAGAATCTGAAGCTAAGGAGATGATTTCATACCCTGATTTTGTGACTGTCACTTTTTCCCCTTAGAGAAAGACCATGTCACTTTAAGAATATATATATATATATATATTTCTGGGTTCTTGCTTCCCTCATTATTTGGCCTTCTATCTTGTGTGAAATTATTGGAATAGTTAGAATGGTGAAAACACCAACAGTCCAGTCTTTACTGCCTTACATTTGTTGTATTTCTGGCACTGTGAAAATATTCGTCTAAGTTTCAAATTTTACCCCTTTAGTTTCCAGTGGGTTGATGTAGAATCTGGTGGCACAGTGCTTAAGTGCTCAGCTGCTATCCAAAAGGTAAGCAGTTCGATCCCACCAGTCACTCTGTGGGACAAAGATGTAGCAGTCTTCTTCTGTAAAGATTTACAGCCTTGGAGACCCTATGGGACAGTTCTACTCTGTCCTATACAGTGGCTATGAGTCGGAGTGGACTTGATAGCAACAGGTTGGGTGATGTAAAAGAGTTTTTGTATCACATTCTAAAATACCAGGGCTTCACTTCACAAATCTGCTAACTGAGGAAATATGGCATTTCACCCTACCATAGACTCACAGCTTCTATTCCATTCTTCAGGCAGTTTTTGCTTAAGCATTGAAAGTTGTTCTAAATTAGTTATTCAATAAATATATATCAGAGTCCCGTGGTTCATTGTCAACCTATCAATTTTTTGTCTTCTTTTTAATTTTAATTTTCCTGGAAAACGTCTACTATTAACCTTCTTGTTTCCTCTCTTAAAAGCTACCATCAAGCTTTTATTCTTAGAATATATACGTATTTTTTTTAGTGTTACTATTTAAAGGATTGAAAAGTTGTGTATTGATTCTATTAATTGATGACCATTAATGACAAGTTTTCAGCTCCTGGAAATAGTATACCACAAGTGAGTGTGAAGAGCAGAGCCACTACTGCTAATATGTGTCAATATTTTTTTTTTACAAAATAAAAATGTAGAGGGTCCTTTTATCTAAAAACCGGGCCTTAACAAAACAAGAACCCTGTTGCTATCGAGTCAATTCTAACTCACAGTGATCCTATAGGACAGAGTAGAACTGCCTCATCGGGTTTCCAGGAAGCAGTAGGTGGATTCTAAAGGCCAACCTCTTAACTGAGCCACCAAGGCTCCTAAAAGTAGTCCTTAGGCTTAGTTATTCCAGTAATGATAACTATATTTTCTGATTCCCAAAGTGGAATAAAGTATTTTGAAAATATATTTTGTAATCATGAATTACTTTTAAAAGGCTATTTAAAAATTATAGAAATTAAATCACAGTAGTTGTAACTACTTGTGCTCTTGTTGAGTGTTAGGACTCTGGAACCAAATTGCGGGGTTGAAATCCCAGTTCCAGCACTCAGCTGTACATAATATTACATGTAAATACAAAACTTATTGATATTTAGTCAATTCCAAGTCATAGCAACCATATAGGACAGAGTAGAACTGCCCCATAAAACTTCCAAGGCTGTAATCTTTAAGGAGTCAGACTGTCACATCTTTCTCCTGAGGAGCAGCTGATGGGTTCGAACCAGAGATTTCTCAGCAGCCGTGAGCTTTAACCACTGTGCCAGCAGGGCTCACATATATATACAGGGATATATATATACACACACATACCTATAGTATAGCATATGTATCTTGTTGTTAGATGCCGTCGAGTGGGTTCTGACTCACAGTGAACCAATGTACAACATAATGAAACATTACCCTGTCCTGTGCCATCCTCATTATTGTTGCTGTGTTTGAGCCCATGGATGCAGCCACTGTGTCTATCCATGTTATTGAGGGTCTTCTTTCTTGCGGACTGTCTACTTTACCAAGAATTATGTCCTTCTCCAGAGACTGGTCTCTCATGATAACATGTCCAAAGCATGTGAGAAAGAGTCTCACCATCCTCTCTTCTAAGGAATATTCTGGCTGTACTTCTTCCAGGACAGATTTCTTTATTCTTTTGGCAATCCATGTTTTATTCAATATTATTCACCAATACAATAATTTAAATGCATAAATTCTTAAGTATTCTTTATTCTTAGTCCTACTTTTCCATGCTTATGAGGCAATTGAAAGTACCATGGCTTGGGTTAGGCACACCTTAGTCTTCAAAGGAATATCTTTGCTTTTTAACACTTTAATGAGGTCTTTCACAGCAGATTTGTCCAATGCAAAACTTCGTTTGATTTCTTGACTGCTGCTTCCATGGGCATTGATCATGGATTTCAGTAAAATGCAATTTTTGACAACTTCAATATAATCTGTTTATCTTGATGTTGCGTATTAGTCCAGTTGTGAGGATTTTTGCTTTCTTTATGTTGAGGTGTAATTCATAGCAAAGGCTGTGATCTTTGATCTTCATCAATAAGTGCTTCAAGTCCTCTTCATTTTCAGCAAGCAAGGTTGTGTCATCTGCATATCGCAGGTTGGAAATGAGTCTTCATCCAGTCCTGATGCCATGTTCCCTTTATATAGTCTAGCTTATTAGATTATTTGTTCAGCATATAGATTGAATCAGTATGGTGAAAGGATATAACCCTGACACACACGTTTCCTGATATTAAGCCATGCAGTATCACCTTGCTCTGTTTGAATGACTGCCTCTTGGATTATGTACAGGTCCCACATTCCACATGAGCACAATTAAGTGCTTTAGAATTCCCATTCTTCACAATTACATAATTTTTGATGAACTATACAGTCATATGCCTTTGCATTGTCAATAAAACACAGGTAAACATCTTTCGAGTATTCTCTTCTTTCCGCGAAGACCCATCTGATATCAGCAGTGATATCCCTCTTTGCGTGTTCTTTTCTGAGCCCAGTTGGAATTTCTCACAGTTTGCTGTCAATGCACAGCTGTAAATGTTTTTGATTTACTGTTAGCAAAACGTTACTTGCATGTGATATTGGTGATATTGTTTGATGATTTCCACATTCTGTTGGATCATGTTTCTTTGGAATGGGCATGAATATGGGTATCTTTCAGTCAGTAAATCAGGTAGCTGTCTTCCAAATTTCTTGACTTAGACAAGTAAGCACTGCCAGCATTGCATCCATTTGTTGAAACATCTCAACTGGTAGTCTGTCAATTCCTGGAGCCTTTTATTTTCACCAATGCCTTCAGAGCAGCTTGGACTTCTTCCCTCAGTATCATTGGTCTCTGATCATATGCTAACCCCTGAAATAGTTGAATGTTGACCAATTCTTTTCGATATGGTGACTCTGTATATTCCTTTCATCCTCTTTTGATGCTTCATGCGTTGTTCAATATTTTGCCCATAGAATCCTTCAATATTGCAACTCAAGGCTTGAATTTTTTCTTCAGTTTTCTCAGCTTGAGAAATGCCAAGCATTTTCCTCCTTTTGATTTTCTAACTCCAGGTATTTGTATATTTTATTATAATACTTTACTTTGTCTTCTCTTGCTATGAGTGGGAATGTCCCAATGACACACACACAAAAAAAAAAACAACATATATATGTTGTTTTTGTTGTGTTCTGTCCAGTAAATTTCAAATTATAGGGACTCTAAATGACAGAGTAGAACTACTCCATAGGGTTTCCTAGGTTTTAATCTTTATTGTGTTATGCAGATGACACAACCTTGCTTGCTGAAAGTGAAGAGAACTTGAAGTACTTACTGAGGAAGATCAAAGACTACAGCCTTCAGTATGGATTATACCTCAACAGAAGGAAAACAAAACCTTCACAACTGGACCAATAAGCAACATCATGATAAACAGAGAAAATATGGAAGTTGTCAAGGATTTCTTTTTACTTGAATCCACAATCAACACCCATGGAAGCAGCAGTCAAGAAATCAAACAATGCATTGCATCAGTCAAATCTGTTGCAAAAGACCTCTTTAAAGTGTTAAAAAGCAAAGATGTCACTTTAAAGACTAAGGTGGGCCTGATCCAAGCCATGGTGTTTTCAATTGCCTCGTATGCATGGGAATGCTGGACAATGAATAAGGAAGACCTAAGGAGAATTGATGCCTTTGAGTTGTGGTATTGGCAAAGAATATTGAATATACCATGGACCGCCAAAAGAATGAACAAACCTGTCTTAGAAGAAGTACAGCCAGAATACTCCTTAGAAGTGAGTATTATGAGACTTCGTCTCATGTTTTTTGAACATGTTATCAGGAAGGACTAGAGCCCTGGTTTGTGCAGTGGTTAAGAGCTATGGCGAGGCATGACTGCTAACCTAAAAGTGGGCAGTTCAAATCCACAAGCAGCACCTTGGAAACATTATAGAGCAGTTCTACTCTGTTCTGTAGAGTTACTATGAGTCAGAATTGTCTGGACAGCAATGGCTTTTTTATCAGGAAGGACCAGTCCCTGGAGAAGGACATCATGCTTGGTAAAGTGGAGGGTTAACGAAAAAGAGGAAGATCCTCAATGAGATGGATTGACACAGTGGCTGCAATGGTCTCAAGCATAATAACAATCATGAGGATGGTGCAGGACCAGGCTGTGTTTCATCTGTTGTACATAGGGTCTTTATGAAGTTCAATTTATTTTTTTCTTTACTTGCTCATGCTTTTGGTGTTGTATCTAAGAATTCTTAGCCAAATCCAAGGATGTGAAGATTTATGTCTATGTGTTCTTTTATGAGTTTTAGAGCTTTAGCTCTTATTTTAGGATGTGGAGCCATTTTAAATTATTTTTGTATATGGTTTTAGGTGTTGTTTGGTGCTGTTGAGTCAATTTTGACTCATAGCAACTCCATGTGACAGAGTAGAACTGCCCCTTAGGGCTGTCTAGGCTCTAATTGTTACAGGAGCAAATCACGAGGAGTGGGAAAACCGTCTTGGTTCTAATACCACAGATTCTTGCCTTTATTACTGAATTTTCATAGATGTTCTTTTATAGCTTTTTTTTTTAATTTACTGTTTGTTCTTAGGACCATTTTCAGAGTACTTAAATGGTATTTGTCATATATAGTTTTCACCACATTCAAAGGCGAAGGGGTCAGTGGAACTCCTCATGCTGTCATGCCAGGAGTGGATCTCTTATACTATTAATTTCTGATTTCCTTCACCCTTAGCGACCACTTCCAACTGACTTGGTGACCTACTTGTGAGTGCAATCCCAACCCTTATTTTTATTACTACATTAAATAAGCCAGAAAAACATGTTGATAAGACAAACCACATGAGTTTTAAAAACTAGCCCACCCATAAACAACCATGAATATATTTACTAGAATTCAAAAGTTATATACAGACACTAAGACAAAGTGTGAAAAACTGGGTATTTTTTTTAAAAGAAGGAAGGAAATAAGAAAAAAAGAACCACCAGATACCCTATGCCTACAGGATATTAAAATATTAAAATTTAAAATGTTTAGGGTCTTTGAGTTTCTTTCCTACCACTAAGAATTGCTTGAACAATATACATAATGTATGGGCAGCATGTCACAAACTCATCAAAACATTTGGCATATCTTACATGTCTAGTTTCTAAAAGTAAACTAAATATAGAAATGGAACTACTAAGTGACACTTAAACTCTTTGATCTGGGCATTAAACTCTCAGGAAAAAATGATTTAGTTTTCTTAATAGAAGCCTGCTCATTACATAAGACCGAGCTGAGAAATGTTCATGTACTTTTTTTTTTTTTTAACCCTTAGTGCTATATTACAACCTTCCGCTGACAGTAAAGTATCTCCCACTGTGACAAGTATTGCTCTTATTTTTCCTTTCAGACTCCTAACAAGCCAAACTGCAGCTTCCTAAAATATTCAACTGGAGCGCTAGTTTGTCAGAAGTATAAGTTAAAAAGAAATTTACTTTTATTCTCCTGTTGAAAAATGAAACACAATTAGTATTCACTGTGTATTTACTGATTACATGATTGTTTTATCAGCTAAATAGCTGAATGATCCAAGCATTGAAGCCAAGTTTCATTTTTATTTTACTTAAGTATATAATTATTCTTGTTTAGAGAGAATAGTCAACATTTTTATACATGATATAATAAAATTGAGGGATGTAAGCAAATTTGAGAAAATAACAGTTGTAAATATATTGTAAAATAATATTTTAATGTTTAAATTACAAATTATTTTATGTACTAATACACATGAAATTAAATAGTTTACATAAACAATAAAATAAAAAAAACCTTATAAGAGGCTCTTTATTTCTTATTCATGTCATATTTTTATGAAAATTATATATGAATAGCCACTTCATATCTGTCAGTTTGTTGTACTGTGTTGGCTTGTGTGTTACTGTGATGCTGGAAGCTATGTTACCGGTATTTCAAATACAAGCAGGGTCACTCATGGTAGACAGGTTTCAGCTGAGCTTCCAGACTAAGACAGACTAGGAAAAAGAACCTGTGGATCTACTTCTGAAAAAAATTAGCCAATTAAAACCTTATGATTAGTAGCAAAACATTGTCTGATATAGTGCCAGAAAATGAGCCCCTGGGGTTGAAAGCCACTCAAAATAAGACTGGGGAAGAGCTGCCTCCTCAAACTTGGGTCAATCTTAGAGATGCGTGTGGAGTAAAGCTTTCAGGACCTTATTTACTAAGGTGGCATGACTCAAAATAAGAAGAAACAGCTACAAATATCGATTCATAATTGGAACATGGAAAGTACAAAGTATGAACTTAGGAAAATTGGACATCATCAAAAATGAAATAGAATGCATAAGATCAATATCCTAGGCATTAATGAGCTGAAATGGACTGGCATTGGACATTTTGAATAGGACAATCTTATGGTCTACTCTGCTGGAAATGACAAATTAAAGAGGAATGGTGTTGCATTCATCATTAAAAAGAACACTTTAAGATCTACTCTGAAGTACTACACTGTCAGTGATAAGATAATATCCACATACCTACAAGGAAGACCAGTTAATACAACTATTATTCAAAATTTTACATATCAACCACTAATGCCAAAAATGAGGAAATTGAAGATTTTTAGCACCTTATGCAGTCGTAAATTCATCAAACATGCAATAAACACGCATTGATAATTAATAGTAGTTGGAATGGGAAAGCTGGAAACAAAGAAGGAGGATCAAAATTAGAAAATATGGCCATGATGATAGAAATGCTGTTGGAGATCGCATGATAGAATTTTGCAAAACCAACGACTTACTCATTGCTAATACAATTTATCAACAATATAAACATTGACTATACATGTGGATCTTACAGGAAGGAAAACACAGAAATCAAATCGACTACATCTGTGGGCATAGATAATGGAAAGGTCAATATCAGTCAGAACAATGCTAGGGACCGACTGCAGAACAGACCATCAATTGCTCACATGTAAGTTCAAGGTGAAGCTGAAGAAAATTAGGAAAAGTTCAGAGAACCAAAGTTTGACCTTGAGTATATCCCACCTGAATTTAGAGATCATCTCAAGAATACATTTAATGCATTAAACACTAATGACTGAAGACCAGAGGAGTAGTGAGATGATATCAAGGACATCATACAGGAAGAAAGGAAAAGGTCATTAAAAAGACAGAAGACAAATGAATGTCAAAAGAAACTTTCAAACTTGTTAGTGAATGTAGAGTAGCCAAAGAGAATGGAAGACATGATAAAGTAAAAGAGCCTAACAGATTTCGAGTGGCTCAAGGAGACAAAGTAAAGTATTTTAATGACATTTGCAAAGACCTGGAGTTAGAAAACCAAAAGGGAAGAATATGCTTGGCATTTCTCAGGCTGAAAGAACTGAAGAAATAATTCAGGCTTTGAGTTGTAATTTTGAAGGATCTATGGGCAAAAAACTGAAAGATTCAGAAAGCATCAAAAGAAGATGGAAGGAATACACAGAGTCACTGTACCCAAAAGAATTAGTTAACGTTCAACCATTTCAGGAGGTAGAATATGATGAAGAAACAACTGTATTAAAGGAAGAAGTCCAAGCTTCACTGAAGACATTGGTGAAAAACAAAGCTTCAGGAATTGATGGAATACCAATTGAGATGTTTCAACAAAAGGATAAAGTGCTGGAGGTGCTCACTCAACTATGTTAAGAAATTTGGAAGACAGCAACCTGGCCAATGGACTGGAAGAGATCCATATTTCTGCCCATTCCAAAGAAAGGTAATCCAACAGAATGCAGAAATCATTGAATGATACCATTAATATCAAACACAAGTAAAATTTTGCTGAAGGTAATTCAAAAATAATTGCAGCAGTGCATCCACAGGGAGCCACCAGAAGTTCAGGCCGGATTCAGAAGAGGACAAGGAAAGAGGAATGGCACTGCTGATGTTAGATGGATCCTGGCTGAAAGCAGAGAATACCAGAAAGATGTTTACCTGTGTTTTATTGACTATGCAAAGGTATTTGACTGTGTGGAACATAACAAATTATGGATAACATTGCAAAGAATGGGAATTCCAGAACACTTCATTTTACTTGGATCCATAATCAATGCCCATGGAAGAAGCAGTCAAAAAATCAAAGGACATATTGCAGTGGGCAATTCTGTTGCAAAAGACCTTTTTCAAGTGTTGAAAAGCAAAGATGTTACTTTGAGAAATAAAGTGTGCCTGACCAAGACTATGGTATTTTCAATCACCTCACATGCTTGGGAAACTTGACAATGAATAAGAAAGGCCAAAGAAAAATTGAATTATGGTGTTGGCCAAGAATATTGAATACAGTATGGACTCCCAGAAGAAAAAATAAATCTATCTTGAAAGTACAACCAAAGTACTCATTGGAAGCTAGGCTGGCAAGACTTCCTCTCAAGTATTTTGGACAAGTTATCAGGAGGAACCAGTCCTTGGAGAAGGACATCATGCTTGGTAAGTTAGATGTTCAGCAAAAAAGAGGAAGAGCCTAGATGAGATGCATTTAACACAGTGACTTCAACAAGGAGCTCAATCATAGCAACAATTGTGAGGATGATTCAGGACCAGGCAGTGTTTTGTTCTGTTGTACATAGGGTTACTATGAGTCAGAACTGACTGGAGGGCACCTAACAACAATACATGAACAAAATGTTTGAAAGTAGAGAACGTTTAGGGTAGTGATTACTTGTGATTTTGTTAGAATATTGAATAACAAAAGTTTACAGATAATGATAGTGACAGTATTTAAAATCCATTTCATCATGGAATTTGGTATAAAGAATGGTTATAAAAATAAGAGTGCAAATGCCTAGGAGTCTATATCAGAAACAAACAAACCTGCTGCTATTAAGTCAATTCTGACTCGTAGCAACTCTACAGGACACAGTAGAACTGCCCCATAGGGACTTCTAGGACTGCTTCATGGATTCGAACTGCCAGCCTTTTGGTTAGCAGCCATAGCTCTTAACCACTAAGCTACCAGGGTTTCCAGGAGTCTGGACAGCAGTGTTTAACTCATACTGCAAAAAAAAGAATGAGTTTAATTTTAAAAATCACCTCAAGTCAATAAAAGGAAAACAAAAATGTTTCCAAGACCATTAGTAACTTTAACCAGAATTTAAAAGTATATGATGTGACTTTGAAAACAATAATTTATTTAAAAATTATTTTGTTTTGGCCTCTCTGTATGAGGAATATTTGACTGGAATAGATCATTATCTCTCATAGATTAATATTAAATCATAATATACAATATTTACATATAAAAGGGGAACTTTTTATTACATAAGATTTACATATCTTTTTGTTTATATTAACAGTATAGAGTCTTTAACTCTTTCATAGGAAATCATATTTTGCAAAATTTATTTCTATCCTTTGAAGAAAATATTTCTATTATGTATATATATTTGCCATAAAGACATAGAAGCACAAAAAAATGGGTTAATCTTCATTTTAGGAGGGAATTCTCAATACTGAAAAGTGTATGCCCATTAAGTTGAGCACTGAAAACTCACAAATATTTTTTCACTGTTGTGGTTGTTGTTAGGTGCCATCAAGTCAGTTCTGACTCAGCGAACCTATGTAAAACAGAACGAAACACTGCCCAGTCCTGTGCCGTCCTCATAACTGTTGTTATGCTTAATCCCATTGTTGCAGCCACTGTGTCAGTCCATCTCTTTAAGGGTCTTCCTCTTTTTCACTGACCCTTTACTTTACCTAGCATGATGTAAACCCTTCTCCAGGGACTGATCCCTCCTGATAACATGTCCAAAGTATGTGAGAGGTAGCCTCCCCATTCTTGCTTCTAAGGAGCATTCTGGTTGTACTTCTTCCAAGACAGATTTGTTCATTCTTTTGGCAGTCCATGGTATATTCAATATTCTTCTCCAGCACCACAATTCAAAGGCGTCAATTCTTCAGTTTTGTTTATTCATCGTCCAGCTTTCACATGTATAGGAGGCGATTGAAAACACCATGGCTTGAGTCAGGCCCACCTTAGTCTTCAAGGTGACATCGTCGCTTTTAAACACTTTAAAGAAGTCTTTTGCAGCAGATTTGTCCAAAACCATGAGTCTATTGATTTTTTGACTGCTTCTTCCATGGATGTTGATTGTGGATCCAAGTAAAATGAAATCCTTGACAACTTCAATCTTTTCCCTGTTTATCATGATGTTGCTTACTGGTCCAGTTGTGAGGATTTTTGTTTTCTTTCTGTTGAGGAATGATCCATATTGAACGCTTTGATTTTCATCAGTAAGTTCTTCAAGTCCTCTTCACTTTCAGCAAGCAAAATTGTGTCATCTGCTTAACGCAGGTTGTTAATGAGCTTTCCTCCAAACCTGATGCCCCGCTCTTCTTCATATAATCCAGTTTCTCAGATTATTTGCTCAGCATACAGATTTAATAGGTATGGTGAAAGGATACAACCCGGACACACACATTTTCTGACTTTAAACCATGCATTATCCCCTTGATTGAATGGGGATTGTTTGAATGACTGCCTCGATCTATGTGCAGGTTCCTCATGAGTACAATTAAGTGTTCTGGAATCCCATTCTTTGCAATGTTATCCATAATTTGTTATGATCCACACAGTTGAATGTTTTTGCAAAGTCAATAAAACACAGGTAAATATCTCTCTTGTATTCTTTGCCTTCAGCCGGGATACATCTGACATCAGCAAAGATATCCCTGGTCCTGAGTCCTCTTCTGAATCTAGCTTGAATTTCTGGCAGTTGCCTATAGATACTCTGCTGCAGCTGCTTTTGAATGATCTTCAGCAAAAACAACAACATGTCTGCCAGTTTGGGCTTGCGTGTTGCTGTGATGCTGGAAGCTATGCCACTGATATTGAAATAGCAGCAAAGTCACTCATGGAGGACAGATTTCAGCAGAACTTCCAGACTAAGACAGACTAGGAAGAACGACTGGGCAGTCTACTTCTGAAAAGATTTAGCTATTGAAAACCTTATGAATATCAGCAGAACATTTATTCATCAGGATAAGTGATTCTCCCCTTCTAAAAGAAAGATCTGTGGTTAAAGCTTAATCCCCAGATGACAGATTAAAACTTCATTCATTTCAACTACAGGAAGAAAAATAGTAAAAAAAACAAAAACAAACCAAAAAAAAAAAAAAAAACCAATATTACCGCTTCTGGAGAGTTCACATGAAACACACTAAAGAGAACCTTGCTTGTTAACCACCTAAACAGATGTTTGGTATAGGAAATACAGCACTCACATGTGTGACTGGGATTCATTCACAAGTGTCCTTTGTAGAATGTATTCTCTTTTCTTCTTAAATAAATATCCAAAACAAACTATGAACTAAATATCCCTTAAAATTACTATAAAAATTCACAACATCTGAAAACCCACAGAAGGAGGACAAAAGACTTGTGCAACGGATTGCATTGGGCAAATATGCTGCAAAAGACCTCCGTAAAGTGTTAAAAAACAAAGACGTCACTTTGAGGACTGAGGTGCACCAGATCCAAGTCATGGTATTTTCAATCATCTCATATGCATGCAAAAGTTGGACAATGAATAAGGAAGACCAAAGAATAATTGATGCATTTGAATTATGGTGTTGGCAAAGAATATTGACTATACCATGGACTGCTGGTGGTGCAGTGGTTAAGAGCACAGGCTACTAAGCAAAAGGTCAGCAGCTCGAATCCACCGGCCACTCCTTGGAAAACCTATGGGGTTGTTCTATTCTGTCCTATAGGTTCACTATGGGTCAGAATTGACTCAAAGGCAATGGGTTTTTGGCCATAAGAACAAACAAATCTGTCTTGGAAGATGTACAGCCAGAATGCTCCTTAAAGGCAAGGATGGCAAGACTTTGTCTCACATACTTTGGACATGTTATCAGGAGGGATCAGTTCCTGGAGAAGACCGTCATGCTTAGTAAAGCAGAGGGTCATTGAAAAGGAGAAAGATCCTCAAGAGATGGATTGACACAGTGGCTGAAACAATGGACTCAAAACATAGCAATGATTGTGAAGATGGCTCAGATCTGGGCAGTGTTTTGTTCTGTTATACATAGGGTCACTTTGATTCAGAACTGATTCAATGATTATTTTCCATGTTTCAGAATAGACGAGAATAGATTGACAATTTAATATTATGAGCTGCATTAATTTGTCTATAAAATAATTTTAACACAATTACTCATTAACACAGCCACATATAATGCTTAGACATCTAGTTTTTACATATAAGAAAATCAGAAATACTTTCATTCAACTATTTTTTTTTTTCTTCTTGATGTCCCAAATGAGTTCTTTTATTTGATAGAATTTACAAGTAAAATTTCTGGCTTTTGATGAGTTTATATTTTAATCCAAAATGTTTTATAAGATTAAACAAATTTAATGGTTTCCAATATTAAAAACACATCCATTATTTTATATTTACAGAAGAGAATGTTTTATAGCTATTTCAATTTATTTTTACATTTTTTTGTTTCCTTTTTATGGTGTCTATACCTGAATTGGAGGCCTGGTTGCACAGTGGTTAAGAGCTCAGCTGCTAACCAAAAGGTCAGCAGGTCGAATCCACCAGCAGCTCCTTGGAAACTCTATGGGGCAGTTCTACTCTGTCCTACGTAGTCAAAACCTGAATTAAAGGACCCCTGGTCTCTCAGTGGTTAAAGCGATTGAAACAAAGGTCCACATTTCCAACCCATCAGCTGATCCACGATAGAATGATGTGGCAGTCTGCTTCCATAAAGATTTACAGCCTTGGAAACCGTAAGCAGTTCTATTCTGTCCTATAGGGTTGCTATGAGTCAGAATTGACTCAACAAAAGTGGTTATGTTCTGTTATACATAGGGTCACTTTGATTCAGAACTGATTCAATGATTATTTTCCATGTTTCAGAATAGACGAGAATAGATTGACAATTTAATATTATGAGCTGCATTAATTTGTCTATAAAATAATTTTAACACAATTACTCATTAACACAGCCACATATAATGCTTAGACATCTAGTTTTTACATATAAGAAAATCAGAAATACTTTCATTCAACTATTTTTTTTTTCTTCTTAATGTCCCAAATGAGTTCTTTTATTTGATAGAATTTACAAGTAAAATTTCTGGCTTTTGATGAGTTTATATTTTAATCCAAAATGTTTTATAAGATTAAACAAATTTAATGGTTTCCAATATTAAAAACACATCCATTATTTTATATTTACAGAAGAGAATGTTTTATAGCTATTTCAATTTATTTTTACATTTTTTTGTTTCCTTTTTATGGTGTCTATACCTGAATTGGAGGCCTGGTTGCACAGTGGTTAAGAGCTCAGCTGCTAACCAAAAGGTCAGCAGGTCGAATCCACCAGCAGCTCCTTGGAAACTCTATGGGGCAGTTCTACTCTGTCCTACGTAGTCAAAACCTGAATTAAAGGACCCCTGGTCTCTCAGTGGTTAAAGCGATTGAAACAAAGGTCCACATTTCCAACCCATCAGCTGATCCACGATAGAATGATGTGGCAGTCTGCTTCCATAAAGATTTACAGCCTTGGAAACCGTAAGCAGTTCTATTCTGTCCTATAGGGTTGCTATGAGTCAGAATTGACTCAACAAAAGTGGTTATGTCTGAATTTCCTGAAGAGTATACATAAAGTATGGGCAACTTGTCACAAACTCATTATGATTTATGCAATCTGTGTTCCCAAATTCTTCTTTTGATAGATGGGTATGTGTAAACTCTTTAAAAATTGACGTAAGATTTTTTTTTCCCAAAATACGCTAAAATTCATCTATGACCTTTTGGAGATAAAAACAGTTTTTGAAAATGTTTATTGATTTGATACATGCCTTCAAAAAGCCCATCTATGAAATAAATAATTAACTTAGCATATGTCATTGTATAGGTGTGACTATATATTAATTACACAGTTCATAATTGATTTAGTCTAATTCACTCTATTTTACAGAGATAAATATAATTAATTAAATGACATATATATTTCCTCACATTTCAATATTACCATTTCAATTTAATATAATACTTTCTTATAAACTTCATTACTGATTATGGATAATACTTTGTGTGCTAACCTTAATAATATCACTCATTAAAACAGAAATAGTCATAGTACAAATATTGAATGCCTCACATTTGAACGGAAACCCTGGTGGCATAGTGGTTAAGAGCTACGGCTGCTAATCAAAAGGTCAGCAGTTTGAGTCCACCAGGTGCTCCTTGGAAACCTTGGAAACCATATAGGGCATTTCTATTCTGTCCTATAGGGTTGCTATAAGTGAGAATTGACTCAATAGCAATGGGTTTGGTTTCTTTTCATATTGGAATATTATTCCAAAGCAGAGTTTGCTTACCTAACTTCATTTTATTTTACAATCTCAAAAACAAGCAAATAATGTAAAATCAGTTTAAAAAATTGCTCATAATATAACATTCATTATTACTTTACTTTTAATGTAAAAAGAAAAGTATAAGATAATCTTTAATCATTGTTTTAGATTGTATTTATAATGTTCTGTTTCATTAAAAAATGATCTCAGAAAATATAAATTCTGATGTGGAATGGGAGGTTCATGGAGAGCATCATATAGCTATTTCTCTCATTTTTTTCTAACACTATCCCACCTATTTCTGCCTGCCCACTCTTTCTTTTTCAGATTACTCTTCTGACAATAATTTCTTTCCTTGGAGACATCCGAACATACATTTTTAAGAAACTCCATCTGAAAACAGGATTGATAACCACCATTTATAGTAATCTGGTAATATCTAACCATTGGTCTATCTATCTGTCTACCTACCTATCTACCATCCGTCTATCTCTCATGTGTGATAGGTAGATAGATAGATACGCATATATGTATGTATATATATTTATGTATACATCATTTCTATTAAAGTACATATAAAACATTCAACCATGTTAAAACATGCTTTGGTTTTACTTAATAGAGTAATTATAAGCATATGAGGGATGACTATGGACAAAGAACCCTGCACCAAGTCTTTTAATGAAATATTTACATATTTTAACCAGTGACTTAGAAGTATTATCTTTGTTGGTAAAAGTAACAGATGTATCAAAAATCACAAAGTTCATTTTCATTAAAAATGTTGCAGCTGAGAAGTTTTAAGAGTGCCAGGTACAGAGCAAATGAAATAAATGAGCTCTCCTTATATTTAATAAAGCATGGCTTGGCTAATAATGAGAATTGTGCAAACTTTTTTAGCTATTACTACATCTAGACAATGGACTAAATATTCTGCCTACAGTATCTCATTTATTCGTCATCACAATTTCATGCAGAGTAAAATAATTATCCTGAGATTATTAGCTTTTCAAAAGCGATATATGTAATGTGACATTTTAATAACTATATTCACGATGTTCTAGACAGTTATAGCTTAATACTGTATCATAAATGGCTTTTTGCTTAATAAAGAAAAATGTTATTGATGAATATTTTTAAATTAAAAAATGTAATGCCTAATTATAACATTCGTCATGACATGAGGATACACATACATATAAATTCACTCCTGTGTTCGTTGTACAATTTCTAATCTTAAGGTATAAGATTAAATAAGATTTAGAAAGACAGGATCATCTAAGAGAGATATACAGAAATATAGACATTTTCCTGATATATATAATCTGTTTTATCTTCTGTTTTCAGCTGGAGTGAAAGTAAGCAAAACAAAACAGGGAAAGCCAGAGAGAAGAAAAGATTAGATGGATGGATGGATAGATAGGTAGGTAGACAGATTCAGAAAGCATGAGACTATCCATGAACAAGTGAACATAAGTAATAATAAAAACCACACAACCAAATCCCTTGCCATTGAGTCGATTCCAACTCATGTGTTACAGAGTATTATTGATCTATAGAGTTGTCATGATTGTAACTCTTTCATGACTGAATTATTTTATATTTGTAATTTTTTTTGGGTGATGTGATGTTTTTTCACTAAAGGAATGCATGCTGAATCATTGAGTGTCAATAGTTTTTTTTGTTATGCATGATGGATTTTTTAAAATATTTGTTGGTACACATATGTACCAGTGACCTCTGGAGGTAGCATAGATGGAGTGAGGAAGGGAAAAAATCGTTTTATCTTAGCAATTTTATTTTATCGAGTGAAAGTTTTGAAAAACGTGGGGAAACACATAAAGACACCTTGCACTGGCTGTACATAATTGTTTGAATCTGCTTTTCCTTCTCTGCATTGCCTTCTGGTTCCCTTGACAGGTAAGTGATTTCCAACCTGTCAGAGCTGGACATTATTTGGCACCCCACTGACTCCTGGCTTTTTCATGACAAGAAAGGAAAGTCTTCCTCTTGTTTTTATTTCCTGGTTCACAGTAAGCTGCCTAATGAGAGTGATCCTGAAGAACAGTTGATCACATCTGCCCTCGTTGTTATAGTTCCACACTGTAAAACTGTTTACAATGCCAAGGTCAATAAGGAAATACAGTAATTGTCTTAGTCATCTAGTGCTGCTCTAACAGAAATACCACAAGTGGATGGCTTTAACAAAGAGAAATTTATTCTCTCATAGTCTAGTAGGCTACAAGTCCCAATTCGGGGTGTCAGCTCCAGGGGAAGGCGTTCTCTCTCTGTCGGCTCTGGAGGAAGGTCCTTGTGATGCATTAGTCTTCCCTTGGTCTGGGAGCTTCTCCGGTGCACGGAACCTGGGTCCAAAGGACTGGTGCTGCTTTCTTGGTGGTATGAGGTCCCCAACTCTCTGCTTGCTTCCCTTTTCTTTTACCTCTTACAAGAGATAAAAGGTGGCACAGGCCACACCGCAGGGAAACTCTTTACACTGGATCAAGGATTTGACTTTAGTAAGGGTGTTACAATCCCACTCTAATCCTCTTTAACATAAAATTGCAATCACAAAATGGAGGACAATCACACAGTACTGGGAATCATGGCCCAGACAAACAGATACACACATTTTTGGGGGGACTTAATTTGATCCATGACAGTAATCAATGCCATCATTTGACAAAGTGTCTTTATATTGCATACCTTCTGTGCTTCTGGTCAAAGTGGTCCACTCCTCCCATAATTGCATTGGATTCTGCAACTGTTCTTAGGCGGGGGATTACTGAGGAGGCACCCGAGGGACAGGAGGAACAATTTTTCTTCTTTCTTCTGAAAACAGTGATATCCAAAACTGTCTCAGGTTTATTGTCCTGCCACTTTACTGACAACATACATCCTTTTGTACAAAACAGAGAGTCTCCCCTCTCGGATGCCAGTAAGTACTGTAAGTGTGAAAAAAGCCTCCTAAGAAACCCCAGAGGTGAAAAACGTAAATTGTACTTACATGTACCTGTGGTGATGCAGATCATACAGAAGCAGATCACCAGGCCTTTCTTCCATAGCACTGACTGCCAACCTTTAGGTTAGAAGTCTAGAACAAACCACTTGCACCACCCAGGGACCAAAGTAAAAATAAGGAGAATAGAAATGCAAGAGGATCTGCACTTTTTTTATTAAAAAAAAAAAAAACTTCATTTAGCAGGGCAAAATTTCACAAAAGCACTTTCTTTGTGGATTATACCATTACCTAAGAAATATCTCAATGTTTCCAATTGCTGTGTTATGGGTTAAATTTTGTCCCCCTGAAAATTTGTATTGAAATCCTAAACTTTACAGCTGTGGATGTAATCTCATTTGAGAATAGTGTTTTCTTAATGAGGTGTAGGGTTTGTGCTACACCTCATCACTTCTGAGTTGAAAGAAGGATCATAGACACAGAGACAAGAAAGCACAAATGGGGAGAGTATAGATGCCACATGAAGATTGCCAAGGGCAGAGGAAGGCTAAGGTAACAGAGGATGAAAGAGACTAGGATCTTCCCCCAGAGTTGACAGAGAGCCCCTAAAGCCAGTGCTCTGAGTTCAGATCTCTAGGCTTCTAAACTGTGAGAAAATACATTTCTGTTGTTTAAAGTCACTCATTTTATGACAGTAAAATATATGATCAGTCAAAAACATTCAAATTATCTTCCTCTTTCCCCCTTTCTGTTAGCACCCTACACATCCAGTCTGTCATTAATTTTATTTCCAAAATGCATTTTTATGACACTTGCATTTTTTCAACTCTTTTTATATAACACTACTAGTGTGGACCACTCTCATTTCTCTCCTTAATTACTCAAACAAACTTAGTAGGTTCCATGTTCTTATCAATTTTGTCACCGCTTTTCCATTTTTAAAAATATATTTATCATTTTAGCATAGCTTTAGATTTACAGAGAAGTTGTGAATATAGTACACAGAGAGTTCTGTGTACCCTGAAACTAGATTTCCATTTTATTAGCATCTTATATTAGTATGATACATTTGTCACAATTAATAATCTAATGTTGAGAATAATTATTAATTATATCTTATTTCATATTTTATTCAGATTATCTTAGTTTTTATTTACTGTCTTTTTCTGTCTCCTGATTCCATCCAAGATACCACATTCTGTTTAGTAGTCATGTCTCCTTAGGCACCTCTGTTTGTGACATCTTCTAGATCTTCCTTGTTTTTGATAACCTTGGCATTTTTGAGCAGTGCCAGTCAGGCATTTTGGAGAATGCTCCTCGGCTGAGATTATTTAGTGTTTTTTCCATAGCTATACTGGCGTTATGGGGTCTTAGGGAGGAGATGCCATTCTCATCACATTATATCAAGTGTATATACATTCTATATGACTTATCACATTTGTTAATATTAATCTTCATCCTCTGGCAGAGATAGTGTTTATCAGATGTCTCTACTATAAGTTACTTTTTCCCCCCTTTCCACATTATATTTTTGAGAAGAAAGTCAATATGGACAGCCAAATTTAAGGAGTGGGGAGTTATGCTCTACCATTTCCAGGGCGGAGTAGCTACATAAATTACTTGAAATTTTTCTGCATTGAAGTTTTGCCTATTCATGATTTATTCAATTATTTAATTCTATATAGGCCACAAGTTATGACGCATTTGAGTTGCGACGAACCACACTTATGAGGGTCTTTTTTTTTTTTTTTTACATTTTATCATTAATAATACATGCTACATACAATGTTGCAGTTCAAAAGAGAACCAGACAGGAAACTCTCGCTACTTAACCACTGATCACACTGCTCTTCATTTTCTCAGATCACTTTTACAATTTCCTTACCCTAATGACTTTATACACGTAATTTGCTTTACTTGAATGTTGTTCAGTCCACTCTCTATTTAGCCCTTATATATCATTTTAAGTATAATGTTTCAGGGCAGTATTCTGTGAGCAACATATATAAATTACACTCTTTTTGTGCCAAGAATTCTATGACAGACATACATTCATTCCCCTTTCATGCAGTCAAGTATTTTTCCCCACTGAGGAAAATCTGCACACACAGCATTACTAAAAGATTTGACTAGATAATTTAATCAGTCTACATTTCACTTTTTATTAAAAAAAAAAATACTATCACACCATTATATGTACCCTATTGTCTGGTTGGAAAACCTGGTGGCATAATGGTTAAGTGTTGCAGCTGCTAACGAAAGGGTCGGCAGTTCAAATCCACCAGGCACTCCTTGGAAACTCTATGGGGGAGTTCTACTCTTTCCTATAGGGTTGCTATGAGTTGGAATCCACTCAACAGCAATGGGTATGGGTATTGTCTGGTTGGAGGCCTGGTGGCACCAGTGGTTAAGTGTTCAGCTGTAACGAAAAGGTCAGCAGTTTGAATCCACCAGCTGCTCCTTGGAAACCCTATGGGACAGTTCTACTCTATTCCATACGGTCGTTATGAGTTGGAATTGACTCGATGGCAATAGGTATTTTCTGGTTACCTACTATTGCTGTAACAGAAATATCAGAAGTGGGTGACTCTCAAACATAAAAATGTATTTTCTTACAGTTCTAAAGGCTAATTAAGTCCAAATCAGGGTGTTGGCCATGTTGTTTCCTCCTACAGACCTCTCCACAAGTTGCCGGTGATTGCCATCAATCCTTGGAGACCTGGCATTCCTTAGCTTCCTTTGGCATTCTTTGGTATTCCTTGGCATCTGTGTTCCGCTTGAATGTGTTTCTGTGTCTACTCTCTTCTTATAACTCAGGAATGATTTGGTTTAGGACCCATGTAACTTGGTATGATCTCATTTACATAACAAATGAAAATTCCTATTTCCAAACAACGTCATTCTCATAGGTACAGGGGTAGAATTTCAAAATTTATTTTGTGAGGACACAATTGAATCCAGAACATTCCACTCATTAGCCCTCCAAAATTCATGTTCTTCTCATGTGCAAAACACATTCATCCTATGGTGATGCAAGACAGGAAGCATTTACTCATCTATGCCAAGAAATTTGGAAGACAAACATCTGGCTAACAGACTAGAAGAGATCCATATTTGTTCCGATTACATAGAAAGGTGATTGAACAGAATGTGGAAATTATTGAACAATATCATTAATAGCATACAGAAGTAAAATTTTGCTGAAGATCATTAAAAAATGGTTGCAGCAGTAAGTTAACAGAGAACTGCTGAAAATTCAAGCTGCATTCAGAGGAGGACATGGAACAAGGGATATCACTGCAGTTGTCAGATAGAGCATGTTGAAAGCAGAGAATTTCATAATGATGTTTATTTGTATTTTATTGACTGTACAAAGGCATTCAATTGTGTGGATCATAGCAAATTATCAATAACATTACAAAGAATGGGAATTTCAGAACACTTAATTTTGCTCCTGCGGATTCTGTATATAGACAAAGAGCAAGGAGATTCTGTGTGGCTTAAAATCAGGAAAGGTGTGTATTAGGGTTGTATTCTTTCACCATACTTATTCAATCTGTATGCTGAGCAAATAATCCGAGACGCTTGACTATATGGAGAAGAACATGGCATCAGGATTGGAGGAAGACTCATTAAAAACCTGCAATATGCAGATGACACAACCTGGCTTGCCGAAAGTGAAGAGAACTTGAAGCATTTACTGAAGTTCAAAGATTACAGTCTTCAGTATGGATTACACCTCAACATAAAGAAAACAAAAATCCTCACAACTGGACCAATAAGCAACAAAATGATAAACGAAGAAAAGACTGAAGTTGTCGAGGTTTTCATTTTACTTAGATCCACATTCAACGCCCATGGAAGCAGCAGTCATGAAATCAAAGGACATATTGCATTGGCCAAATCTGCAGCAAAAGATCTCTTTAAAGTGCTAAAAATAAAAAATGTCACCTTGGAGACTAAGGTGCACCTGACCCAAGCCATAATATTTCCAATCACCTCATATACATGTGAAAGCTGGAAAGTGAATATGGAAGACCAAAGAAGAATTGAAGCATTTGAATTACGGTGTTGGCAAAGAATATTGGATATACCATGGACTGCCAGAAAAAAATGAGCAGATCTGCCTTGGAAGAAGTGCAACCAGAATGCCCCTTAGAAGTGCATGTGGTGAGACTTCATCTTATGTACTTTGGACATATCTATCAACAAGGATCAGTCCCTGAAGAATGACATCATGCCTTGTAGAGGGTCAAGAGAAAAGAAGAAGACCCTCAATGAGATGAATTGACACAATGACTACAACAATGGACTCAAATATAGCAACGATTGTGGGGATGGCGCAGGACCGGGCAATGTTTAGTTCCATTGAATGTAGGGTGGCTATGAGTCAGAACCAACTCTATGGCACCTAACAACAGCATGACATAATCCCCCATTAACCCATTCCAGTATCAACTCAAAATCCAAATTCCCATTTTCTGCATCATCTCAAACAAAAATGGGCGAGACTCTGTGTGTGTTCCATCCTGTGGCAAAATTTCTTTTTATCTGTGGATTTCTGAAACCTGGAACAAACGTTATTGTACTTTATCTGCTTCCAAAGTTCAATGGTGAACTAGGTATAAAGCAGTCATTCCTACTCCAAATAGGAAAATAAGAGGTCAAGGATATGAAGGAAGTCTAAAATACAGCAAAGCAATCCTCATAGGCTCTTAAGCTTGAAAATAATCCTCTGTTTTCCAAGCACATAAGGACAATGGCCCCTCTCTCTGTACTCCTTTAAGAAACCTATGTTTCACAAAGTGGGGTTATGGTTACTTGGGACTCTGGACATTTGCCCTCCTCTAGGGATTCTGAGTCTAGTCCACTCAGCTCTAGGCATCACCTATGTCTTTCCCGCACATTGCAAAAGTGGCCCCGAACCCTCAACCATGGGTAGCTCCATTCTCCCAGCCCACTAGAACTGAGGTGGTGGTTACCCACTCTTTGAAACCTAGGCAGTAACTCCACTCTTTGAACCTAGAAGGAGATGGCCCCACCCTTTGTAACTGAGGAAGTGGTAGCCTTGCTCCCCATGAGCTTCCCAACAGTTCTGTTGGTCTCTAAACTACTCTTGGGATGGTGCCTTCCTTTTCCTGAAAAACAACAGATTTTTGCAACCAAATAGCCCCATTGTTCTGTTTTCTGCCTGTAGAATTCTAGGAGGTAGACAACTTTCCTTCATTTTATCCTCTCTCTATCGCTGCTTTCAGTCTGAGCTGACAGGGTTTCTGCTAAGGTTGTTGATTAGACCCATCAGTCACAGGACTAATCTCTTCAGCAAAAAAAATGTGCAGCCACATCCTCGGTGTCAGTTCCCAGGCATGCTCTCTTAGATTTTACAATAGAAATTTCCAAATACTTAATTTTTAATTTCTTGTTGAACAGTTCTTTTCTATGTTTGTCACTTTCCACCTGAATTTTACTATAAGCAGTAAAGAAAAACCATCTTTTACCATCTTGTTCAGGAATCTCCTCAGCCAAATATCTAAATTTATCGGTTATAACTTCGACTTTCCACAAAACATTCAAACACAATTCAGATATGTTATGTGCCACTTTATAACAAGGATTTGCTTTCTTCTAGTGCCTCATCACATGTTCATCATTTCCTTTTACTATCTCACAAGAAGCACATTTAATGTCCACACTTTTAGCAACACTCTCTTTATAATAACATGAACTTTCCCTACAACTCTCAATTCTGAGCCCTCATCAGAATCAACTTTAATGTCAATAATTCTACCAACAGTCTCTTCGAGGAAATCTAGGCTCTTAATATCAAGCACATAAAATTTCCTCTAACCTCTACTTATTACTCACTCCAAAACATTTTCCATATTTTATGTATTTGTTAGAACAGCACCCTCACTTTCTGGTACCAAATTCTGCCTTAGTTACCTAGTGGTTCCATTACCGAAATATCAAAAGTGGATCACTTTAAAGAACAAAAAATTATTTCCCACAGTTCTGGAGCCTAAAGGTCCAAACCAGGGTTCTGGCTATGTCAATTTCTTCTAAGGACCTCTGTCTTAGTTACCTGGTGATTTATGTAACACAGATACCACAAGTGTGTGGCTTTATAGAACAGAAACTTATTTTCTCACAGTTTTGAAGACTAAAAGTCCAAATCAGGGTCTCAGCCACATTGATTCTTTCCTTGATGGTAGCCCTGGTTGTTCCTTAGTTCCTTGGTGTTCCTCAATTTGTGGGATCCTCCCATGGCATTTGTCTTCTCCCAAGTGTGCATTTCTGTATCTATTTTGGTCTTTCTATAACTCAGAAGTTATTAGGTTTAAGATCCACCCTACACTACTGTGAGTTAATTAGCATAAGAAAAGAAAAGCTCTATTTCCAAACAGTATCATATCCTTCATTACAAGGGCTAGAAATTGAACACATTTTTAGCAGGCACAATTCAATGCATAGCAGCTTCTTTCCTAGTTCTGGTGACTACTACCAATCCATGTATGTCCTTGTCATTCCTTTGCATTTGTTCGTGCTCATTAGTGTCTCTATTCCTACCTGTGTGTGTCCCTGTGTCTATTTTACTCTTTTTATAACTCAGAAGTGAATAGAATTAGGACCCACCCTAGTCTGGTATGAACTCACCAACAAAAAAAGAGAATTGTTATTTCCAAATAAGGTCCTATTTACAGGTACAGGTTAGAATTTCAGCACACTTTTTTGGGGGACACAATTCAATCCATAGCACCTATGAAAAAAAAATCAAAGTCTAGAAAAATGTTATAAATTTCAATATAGATAGCTATGTATATATCATAGGAAGCCACTTACTGTATCTTGAAACTTTCATATTACATTTACCTCTCTCTTTTTCTGCAAGTTATGTCCATATAATGTTTTGCCTAGTTAATTTCAGAGCAATTCTAAGTGAAACATTAACAACCTATTCTTTTAAAGACTAAACAAATAAATAAATAATGGTTACTCTTTACATGGCTCTAACGAACAATAATGCCCTCAAACCTTTGTGATAGTCTCAGAAACGGTGTTTCCCATTCTGTTCATCACAATGTTTCAAGGTAGACTTTATTTTCAAAGCTTGCAAAAGACATATCCTTTCAAAGGAAACATAAGTGGAAAAAACAATGCTATGATTTAAATGAATATCGATTTCCATAGTTGATATTTGTATATGCATATAGGATTTTATTTTGTTACTGAAAACAAGCACACATAAAAGCTTGTTTGTACCCATGGCTATCACACAACAAAAGAAATAAAAATAGGTTTTAAGACTTTATGATGTTAGCTTTATGCTATGTGGAAAACGGTTAAATGAGGGATGTAAATGTCCCTGTCTTTCCTCTCTCTCTCTCCTTTCTTCCTTTCTGGATTGCTTATTTTTGTTCTTCCTTCCTGCCTACTTGCCTATCTACTTTCTTGCCCTCATGCTTCCCTCCTTTCTTTCAAGAAACACCATTCTTTACTGCAGATTTAAGAAGCCTAAATGCTCAGTTCTGACTTGATACAAATTGTATTCTGTGTTTTATTTTATAGGCTTTTTTCCCCCCAGAGATCATTTTATGAATGTACAGAGGGTCAAAAAAATGAAAATAGTGTTGAAGAATCTTAACAAACATTCTAGCTTTACTCTGGGTAACAGCTTAAAATAAATAAATGATACTTTTGAAAGCCATGACTAAAAGCACTTCTAGGAAATTCAACACAAATGTAGAAGGTCTTTGATTTATCAAAACGAATCATTTCTTAATTAAAGAAACCATCAGTACCCATTGGCCTATCAATATGAGTGTTTGATGCTATGGACTATGATATCTAAATCAAAGAAGTGTACATATGTATGCAGAAGCCTAAGCTAAGCATATTGAAACCTGCAACCATAAGAATTAATTAGCTATGTCAAAGGTAAAAGAGAAAATACCATGCTGTTGAAATATTGTCCAAAAAACATTGGA
The DNA here is from genome assembly GCA_030035585.1 of Dugong dugon. Lineage (NCBI taxonomy): Eukaryota > Metazoa > Chordata > Mammalia > Sirenia > Dugongidae > Dugong > Dugong dugon. Next base: position 31,519,908 of record CM057460.1, on the reverse strand, counting down.
TAGTGATTTATACACATTCCATAAAGCATCATATTGTACGCATTCAACATTCACATCTGTCAATGTTCAGATAACTCAAGATATTTCACTATATTAGGGCCCCTGCTACTGCCCTATCTCATAATTTTTGTTTATAACAAAATCATAAAATTACAAAAGTACAGGTTTCATCTCACAGTGTTTGACTCTTCTCTCTGTGTCTCTCTCTTTATCCATCTATCTGGATCTCTATTATCTCCATAGGTATTTATTGAACATTTTTCTAATATAAAATGACTATTATCTCAGATTCACAGATTGCTGGGTGAAATCCTAGAAGCTGCTACTGAGTACAGGGACTACAAGGCTCTGACAATTAAGATTTTGTGTCAACTTGGCTGGGCCATGATTCTGAGTCATATAATGTTGCGATCACTTCCATGTTGAGATTTGTTATGTCATCACCCTCACAATGAGATCTGCTATGAGTAGCCAAAAAAGTTGAAAGGGAGTTTCTTTGGGTGTGTGGCCTGAATCAAATATAAGCGGACATTCTGGCAAGGCTTGTAGCTTTTGCTCACTCTGTATCCTGCAGCTGGCTCCTATACCTCTGACTTCCAGTTCTTGGGACTTGAGCTAGCAGCTTACCTGTGATCTCTCCTGCTGATTTTGGATTCATCGATCTTAGCAGCCTGCAAGCAAAAGCTCTGCTCTCTTACCTGCCGATCTTGGGTTTGCCAGCCCCTGCAGCTATGTGAATCAAAAGAAACCTCTATCCTGACCCACAGACTTGGGACATTCCAGCTTCTACAACTGTGTAAGCCATTTCCTTGATATCAATCTCTCTCTATATATATTTATATTCTTTACTTGTTTTGCTTCTCTAGAGAACCCAGACCAAGAAAAAGGCACAGATGGGTTTTCATGAGTACTTACATCAAGTCAGAAAGGCTTCATGTTTCAAGTTCCATAGCTACTTCTTTATGTTCTCTTCCACATGTGATTTTTGTCATTCATGACTCAGAATAAAGGTAACTTTTTTGGGTGTGAAATACTCCCTAAATAATCCCAGTCAGAATTCATTAACTCCTTTCCTATAATTCAGTCTTTATATAACATGAGTTTTTACTGTCACAACAGCTCGTACCACATTCATACTGGTATAATTGTTTGATATATTATCCTCATTTTCCTTTCCCATTAGGCATCTAAAAGGAATTTAATAAACAATTAACAACATCAACAAACTGTTAGCTTCCAGGTTCTGGCAATATTCCAATTTGATTTCAAAGTGCTTGTAATTTAAAAGGGTCAATTATTTGTTTTATACATGGGACACAACTGAAAACGAAATTAAACAGATTTAACACAGTTGGATACTATGAAAATACTGTGATTTCTCCAGGATTACATATTTAGTGTATTCTACTTTAAAAATCCCAATAATGTTCCCAGTTATTTAACTATATGGCTTGCTCTTGCTATAAGCAATCTTTGGCTTTGGATATATATGATAAACTCTTTATAAATATAGTCAGTACTCATTCAATAATTTTTAAAGAAGAATAACAGTTGACTGAAAGGAATATCTTGTACATAAGTCATATAGATTTCTTTGCAGGCATGTATCCTATAATCTGATTAATTACCTATATTTAGACTATAGGGAAAATTCAGGCTTAACCTAACAAAACTAAAAAAAAAAAAATACTCCCAAATATTATAATTTACATTTACATAACTTTCAGTAAGTGAACATAACGTGGTGATTTTATAGGTTGGGAATTAAGAAAGCATGCTTGCAAATCACCCTGTGCTGCTGCTGTGAGCACACTGTGGTATTGGTCATGTTTGCTCTGTTAGAGTGAGAAGCCCTGTTAATGATCCCAGGGTACAAGAAACTAGCACATTCAAAGTCATTTTTAGACCATATAAAACTACCAGGTAGGCAAACAGAGGAATACAATAGATCTAAAAATATTACAGGCATTGAAAGTAAAAAAGAAATGCAATAAAAAGGAATTTCAATATGGTAAAATGCAAAGTAATACAGCTGTGAAAAGAAGTCATTTAATCAATGAAATCTGGAACATTGATTCTGATGGTGATAATGAATAGCAAATTCACAAAGAGTTTACAGTGTTACATGCAATGTTATTGGAGGTTGCATATAATACTACTATTTTTGAAAAGAATCAAGTGAGTTATTGCCATTATATCATTAACCTCTAAATATCATTGTGGGATAAATATAAAATGTTAGTATGTTAAACTGAGAGACAATAAGTGACTCACCTATGCCTGTAGACATGAAATACCCAGAAGCCTAAGAGCTTGCTCCCCTTTGATGTAAACTAATACTTCATAATAGTTTTCAATATAGGATATGAGTTACGGGTTGAATTAAGTTCCCAAACAATATTTGTTCTAAATCCTAACATCTATGCCTGTAATTATAATCCTTCTTGAGAATAGGTTGTCTTTGTTATGTTAATGAGATAAAATGAGTGTGGAATCCCTCTTAAATCAATCTCTTTTAAAATATAAAAGAGAATAAATAAGCAAGTAAAAGAAGCAGAAATGGTAGAAGATTGATGCCAAGACACATGTAGGTTTCCCAGGAGCACAAGCTCAGACGAGACAAGGATCTTCCTCCAGATCCCACAGAGAAAGAAAGCCTTCACCTAGAACCAGCATCCTGAATAAGGACTTCTAGCTTTCTAAACTGTGAGAAAATAAATTTCTGTTTGTTAAAGCCATACTCTTTTGGTATTTCTGTTATAGCAGCACTAGATAAATAACACAATATACAAATACAGTATTAGGTTTTCACAGTGTCGTTCAAGTTTGAAGATCCTTAAGAAAATATTAATAGCTTTTGCTGATGAAGTGACACTAATGACACCCAAGACCAAAGATGAGGAAATTGAAGATTTTTACCAACTTTCGCAGTTTGAAATGGATTGAACATGCAATCAGGATGCATTGAAAATTACTAGTGATTGGAATGCAAAAGTTGGAAACAAAGAAAGATCAGTAGTTGGAAAATATGGCCTTGGTGATAGAAATGAAGCCAGAGATGGCATGACAGAATTTTGCAAGACGAATGACTTCTTAATTGCAAATACCTTTTTTCACCAACACAAACAATGACTTTACACATGGACTTCTCCACATGGAATACACAGGAATCAAATCAACTGCATCTATGGAAAGAGATGAAGGAAAAGCTCAATATCATCAGTCAGAACAAGACCAGAGGTTGACTGTGGAACAGACCATCAGTTGCTCATACGGAAGTTCAAATTGAAACTGAAGAAAATTAAAACAAGTCCATGAGAGCCAAAGTATGACCCTGAGTATATCCCACCTGAATTTACAGATCATCTCAAGAATAGATTTGAAGTACTGAACACTAATGACCAAAGACCAGACAAGTTGTGGAATGACATCAAGGATATCATATATGAAAAAAGCAAGAGGTCATAAAAAATACAGGAAAGAAAGAAAAGACCCAAATGGATGTCAGAAGAAACTATGAAACTTGCTCTTAAACGTCATGTAGCTAAAGCTAAAGGAAGAAATGACAAAATAAAAGAACTGAAGAGAAGATTTCAAACAGCAGCTCAAGAAGACAAAGTAAAGTATTATACTGACGTGTACAAAGACCTGGAGATAGACAGCCAAAAGGGAAGAACATGCTCAACATTTCTCTAGCTGAAAGAACTGAAGAAAGAATTCAAGCCTGGAGTTGCAATATTGAAAGATTCTGTGCAGAAAATATTAAACGAAGCAGAAAGCATCAAAGAAGATGGAAGGAATACACATGGTCACTATACTAAAAAGAATTGGTTGACATTCAACCATTTCAGGAGGTAGGATATGATTAGGAACCAATGGTACTGAAGGAAGAAGTCCAAGCTCTCTGAAGGTATTGGTGAAAAACAAGACTCTAGGAATTGACAGAATACCAATTGAGATGTTTCAAGAAACAGATGCAGAGCTGGATTGCTCACTCATCTATGCCAAGAAATTTGGAAGACAGCTACCTGGCCAACCGACTGGAAGAGATCCATAGTTATGCCTATTCCTAAGAAAGGTGATTCAACCAAATGTAGAAATTATCATACAATATCATTAATATCACAGGCAAGTAAAATTTTGCTGACGATCATTCAAAAGTGGTTGCAGCAGTACATCAACAGGGAACTGACAAAATCAAGCAAGATTCAGAAGAGGACATGAAACCAAGGATATCATTTGAAGTTAGATGGATCCTGGCTGGAAACAGAATACAAGAAACATGTTTACCTGTGTTTTATTGACTATACAAAGGCATTCAACTGTGTGGGTCATAACAAATTATGGATAACATTTCAAAGAATGGAACTTTCAGAATCCTTCATTCTGCTCATGAGGAACCTGTACATAGATCAAAAGGCAGTCATCCAAATAGAAAAAGGGGGTGCTGCATGGTTTAAAGTCAGGGAAGGTGTGTGTCAGGGCTGTATCCTTTCACCATACTAATTTAATCTGTATGTTGAGCAAATAATCCAAGAAGCAGGGCTATATGAAGAAGAACAGGCATTAGCATTAGGTGAAGACTCGTTAACAACCTGCAATACACAGATAACACAACATTGCTTGCTTAAAGTGAAGAGGACTTGAAACACTTACTGCTGAAGATCAAAGACTGCAGCCTTCAGTATAGATTATACCTCAACGTAAAGAAAACAAAAATCTTCACTACTGGACCAGTAAGCAACATCATGATAAATGAAGAAAAGATTAAAGTTGTCAAGGGTTTCATTTTACTTGGATCAACAATCAACATCCATGGAAGAAGCAGTAAAGAAATCAAACTACGTATTGCGTTGGTCAAATCTGCTACAAAAGATATCACCTTGAGGACTAAGCTGTGCCTGACCATGATATTTTCAATGGTTTCATATGCATGCAAAAGCTGGACAATGGATAAGGAAACTGAAGAAGAATTGACACTTTTGAATTACGATGCTGGGGAAGAATATTGAATATATCATGGCTGCCAAAAGAACAAACAAATCAGTTTTGGAAGAAGTACAGCCAGAATGTGCCTTAGAAGCAAGGATGGTGAGATTTCATCTCACATACTTTGAACATGTTACCAGGAAGGATCAGTCCCTGGAAAAGGACATCATGCTTGGTAAAGTAGAGGGTCAGCACAAAAGAGGATGACCCTCAACAAGATTGAAGGACACAGTGGCTGCAACATGGGCTCAAGCATAAAAATGAATGTGTGAACGGCATTGGAACAGACAGTGTTTTGTACTGTTATACATAGGGTTCCTATGAGTTGGAACCTTCCTGATGGAACCTAACAAAAAACAGCATCTACCTATGTACCTCTATCTAACGTCTATATGTATATATATATATAAAGGGGATGAAAAAGTAAATATCATTTTTCTTAACGTAATTAAAAGCATGTTTTATGTATGGCTGTTGTTGATGTTGTTAGGTGTGTTCCAGTCAATTTCAGCTCATAGGGGCTGTCTTAGTCATCTAGTGCTGCTATAACATAAATATCACAAGTGGATGTCTTTAACAAAGAGGAGTTTATTGTCTCACAGACCACTAGGCTAGAAGTCTGAATTTAGTGTGCTGGCTTCAGGGAAGGCTTTCTCTCTCTGTCGGCTCTGGAGGAAAGTCTTTGTCATCAGTCTTCCCTTGGCCTGGGAGCATCTCAGCACAGGAATCTCAAGTCCAAAGGACTCATTCTGCTCCTGGGCACTGCTTTCTTGGTGATATGAGGTTCTCCCTGTCTCTCTGCTTGCTTCTGTCTTTTATATCTCAAAAGAGATTGGCTTAAGACGCAGTCTAATCTTGTAGATCTCATCAATATAACTGCTGCTAATCCATCTTATTACATCATAGTAGGATTTACAACACATAGGAAAATCACTTCAGATGACAAAATGGTAGACAATCATACAATACTAGGAATCATGGCCTAGCCAAGTTGATAGATATTTTTGGGGGGCACAATTCAATCCATGACAGGGACACTAGGTAAAACACAATGAAACACTGCCTGGTCCTGTGCCATTTTCACAATCCTGGCTGTGCTTGAGAACATCATTGTAGCCACTGTGTCAATCCGTCTCAGTGAGGGTCTTCCTCTCTTTTACTGATCATTTACCAAGTATGATGACATTCTCCAGGGACTGGTCCTTCCTAATAACATGTCCAAAGTACATGACATAAAGTCTCGCCATCCTTGCTTCTAAGGAGCATTCTAGCTGTACTTCTTCAAAAAGAGACTTGTTCATTCTTCTCACAGTCCATTGTATATTCAATACTTTTTGCCAACATCATAATTCAAGTGCATCAATTCTTCTTTGGTTGTCCTTATTCATTCTCCAGATTTCTCATGCATATAAGACGATTGAAAATATCATGGCTTCGGTCAGGCACACCTTGGTACTCAAAGTCATATCTTTGCTTTTTAACACTTTAAAGAGGCCTTTTGCAGTAGATTTGTCCAATGCAATATGTCCTTTAATTTCTTGACTACACCATCCATGCAGGTTGAGTGTTGATCCAACTAAAATGAAATCCTTGACAATGTCAGTCTTTTCTCCGTTTATCATGCTGTTGCTTATTGGTTCAGTTATGAGGATTTACGTTTTCTTTATATTGAGATGCAATTCATACTGATGGCTATAGTCTTTGATCTTTATCAGTAAGTGCTTTAAGTCGTCTTCACTTTTGCAAACAAGATTGTGTCATCTGCTTAGTGCAGGTTGTTAGAAAGTCTTTCCTCCAATCCTGATACTGCATTCTTCTTCATATAGTTCAGCTTCTGAGATTATTTGCTCAGCATATAGTTTGAATAAATACGGTGAAAGGATACAATCCTGGTGAACGTCATTTCTGATATTAAGCAAAATGGTATTCGCTTCTTCCCTTCTAATCACTGCTACTTGGTCTATGTACAGGTTCTGCATGAGCACAATTAAGTGTTCTGGAATTCCCATTCTTCGCAATGTTATCCATAATTTGTTATTATCCACATAGTCAGATGTCTTTGCATAGCCAATAAAACACAGGTAAATATCTTTCAGTTATTCTCTGCTTTCAGCCAAGATTTATCTAACATCATAATGATATGCCTCCTTCCATGTCCTCTTTGGAATCCGGGTAAAGCTTCTAGCAGTTCCCTGTCGATGTACTGCTACAATTGCTTTTGAATAATCTTCAGCAAAATTTTACTTGTGTGTGACATTAATGTTACTGTTTGATAACTTACACATTCTGTTGGACCACCTTTTTTTGGAATGGCACAAATATGGATCTCTTCTATTTGGCTGGCCAGGAAGCTGTCTTCCAAATTTCTTGGTGTAGACAAGGGACCACCTCCAGGGCTGCATTTGTTTGTTGAAACATCTCAATTGATACTTCATCAACTCCTGGAGACTTGTTTTTCAGCAATGTCTTCAGTGTAGATTGGACTTCTTCCTTTAGTACCTTCGGTTGTTGATCATATTGTACCCCCTGAAATGATTGAATGTCTACCAGTTTTTTTCTTGTACAGTGACTCTGTGTATTCCTTCCATCTTCTTTTGATGCTTCCTGCATCTTTCATATTTCCCCCTCATCATCCTTCGATATTGCAACTTGAATCTTGAATTTTTTTTTTTTTTTCAGTTCTTTCAGCTTGAGAAATGCCAAGCATGTTCTTCCTTTTTGGTTTTCTAACTCCAGGTCTTTGCACACGTCATTATAATACTTAACTTTGTCTTCTCGAGCTGCCCTTTGAAATCTTCTGTTCAGCTCTTTTACTTCATCATTTCTTCCATTCCCTTTAGCTACTTGACGTTCAAGAGCAAGTTTTAGAGTCTCTTCTGACATCCGTTTTCGTCTTTTCGTGTGTGAGGTCCATGATATGTGGTCTTCTGTCATTAGCATTCAGTGTGTCAAATCTATTCCTGAAATAGTCTCTAAATTCAGGTGGAATATAGTCAAGGTCATATTTTGGCTCCCTTGGACTTACTCTAATTTTCTTGAGCTTCAGTTTGAACTTGCATATGAGCAATTGATGGTCTGTTCCACAGTTGGCCCCGCCTTTGTTCTGACTGGTGATACTGAGTTTCTCCATTGTCTCTTTTCACAGATATACTTGATTTGATTCCTGTGTGTTCCAGCTGAGGAGGTCCATGTTTATAGTTGTCATCTATGTTGTTGAAAAAAGGTTTTAGAAATGAAGAAGTTGTTGATCTTGCAAAATTCTGTCATGAGATCTGGGGGTTCTTTCTATCACCAAGCACATATTTTTCATCTACAGATCTTTCTTCATTGTTTCCAACTTTTGCATTCCAACTACATGTAATTATCAATACATCTTGATTGCTTGTTTGATCAATTTCAGACTGCAGTGGTTGTTGTTGTTAGATGCGGTTGAATCCATTCTGACTCATAGGGATCCTATGCACAACAGAATGAAACACTGCCCGGTCCTGCACCATCCTCACAATCCTTGTTATGCCTAAACCCATTGTTGCAGCCACTGTGTCAATCCATCTCATTGAGGGTTTTCCTCTTTTTCTTTGACCCTCTACTTTACCAAGTATGATGTCCTTCTCCAGGTACTGATGCCTCTTGATAACATGTCCAAAGTATGTGAGATGTAATCTCTCCATCCTTGCTTCTAAAGATCATTCTGGTTGTACTTCTTCCAAGACAGATTTGTTCATTTTTTGACAGTCCATGGTATAGTCAATATTCTTCACCAACACCACAATTCAAGGGTGTTAATTCTTCTTTGGTCTTCCTTATTCATTGTACAGCTTTCGCATACATATGGGGCAATTGAAAAGACCATGGTTTGCCTTAGGTGCATCCTAGTTTTCAAGGTGACATATTTCTTTTTCAACACTTTAAAGAAGTCTTTTGCAGCAGATTTGCCCAATGCAATGCATCTTTTGATTTCTTGACTGCTGCTTCCATGAATGTTGGTGGATCCAAGTAAAATTAAATCCTTGAAAACTTCAATCTTTTCTCTATTTATAATGATGTAGCTTACTGGTCCATTTGTGAGTATTTGTGTTTTCTTTACGTTAATGTGCAATCCATACAGAAGGTTGTGGTCTTTGACCTTCTTCAGTAAGTGCTTCAAGTCCTCTTCACTTTCAGCAAGCAAAGGTGTATCATCTACATGTCACAGGTTGTTAATGAGTCTTCCTCCAATACTGATGCCCTGTTCTTCTTCATATAGTCCAGCTTCTCTTATTATTTGCCTAGCATACAAACTGAATAGATATAGTGAAAGGATACAACCCTGATTCACACCTTTCCTGACATTCAACCATGCAGCATCCCCTTGTCCTTTTGGAATGACTGCCTCTTGATCTATGTACAGGTTCCTCATGAGCACAATTAAATGTTCTAGAATTCTCATTCTTTGCAATGTTACCCACGATTTTTTATGATCCACATAATTTAATGCCGTTGCACAGCCAATAAAACACAGGTAAACATGTTTCTGGTATTCTCTGCTTTCAGCCAGGATCCATCTGACATCAGCAGCAGTATCTCTGGTTACACGCCCTCTTCTGAATCCAGCTTTATTCTGGCAGTTCTCTGTTGATGTACTGCTGCAACTACTTTTGAATGATCTTCAGCAAAATTTTACTTGCCTGTGATATTAATGATATTATTTGATAATTTCTGCATTTGGTTGGATCACCTTTCTTGGGAATATGCGTAAATATGGATCTCTTCCAGTCGGTTGCCAGGTAGCTGTCCCCCAAATTGCTTGGCATAGACGAGTGAGCACTTCCAGCTCTGCATCTCTTTCTTGATACATCTTAATTGGTATTCTGTCAATTCCTGGAACCTTGTTTTTCCCCAATGCCTTCAGTGCAGCTTGCACTTCTTCATTCAGTACCATTGGTTTCAGATCATATGCTACCTCCTGAACGTCGACCAATTCTTTTTGGTAAGGTGACTGTGTATAATTTCCATCTTCTTTTCATGCTTCCTGAGTCTTTTAATATTTTCCTTATAGAATCCTTCAATATTACAACTCGAGGCTTGACATATTCCTTCAGTTCTTTCAGTACGAGAAATGCCGAGCATGTTCTTTCCTTTTGTTTTTCTAACTCTAGGTCTTTGCACATGTCATTATCATAATTTGTATATTACAATACTTTATCCTGTATAATACTTCTTGAGCTGCCCTTTGAAATCTTCTCTTCAGTTCTTTTCATTATTTCTTCGTTTCGCTTTAGCTACTCAAAGTTCAAGACATCCATTTGGGTCTTTTATTCTGACATCCATTTGGGTCTTTTCTTTTAATGACCTCTTGCTCTCTTCTTGTATGATGTCCTTGATGTCATTCCACAACTCGTCTGGCCTTCGGTCATTAGTGTTCAACTTATCAAATCTGTTCTTGAGATGGTCTCTAAATTCAGGTGGGTTATACTCAGGGTCATACTTTGGCTCTCGTGGACTTGTTCTAATTTTCTTCAGTTTCAACTTGAACTTGCATATGAGCAATTGATGGTCTTTTCTACAGTTGGCTCCTAGTCCCATTGTGACTGATGATACTGAGATTTTCCATAATATTTTCCACAGGTGTAGTTGATTCGATTCCTGTGTGTTCCATCTGGAGAGGTCCACATGTAGAGTTGCCATATATATTGGTGAACAAAGGTACTTGCAATGAAAAAGTCGTTGGTCTTGCAAAATTGTATAATGTGATCTCTGGCATGGTTTCTATCACTAAGGCCATATTTTCCAACTACTGAACCTTCTTCTTTGTTTCCAACTTTAGAATTCCAGTCACCAGTAATTGTCAATGCATCCTGATGGCATGCTCAATCAATTTCAGGCTGCAGAAGTTGATAAAATTCTTCATCTTCTTCATCTTTGTCCATAGTGGTTGGTGGGTAAATTTGAATAATAGTCACATTAACTGGTCTTTCTTGTAGGTGTATGGATATTATGCTGTGACTAACAGTGTTGTACTTCAGATAGATCTTGAAATGTTCTATTTGCCGATGAATGTATGCTGATCCTCTTCAAGTTGTCATTCCCAGCATAGTAGACAACATGATTGTCTGATGCAAAATGTCCAAAACCAGTCCATTTCAGCTCACTAATGCCTAGGATATTGATGTTTATGAGTTCCATTTCATTTTTGATGATTTCCAATTTTGCTAGATTCATATTTTGCACATTCACATTCCAACTTATTAATGGATATTTGCAGGTGTTTATTCTCATTTTGAGTCGTACTACGTCAGCAAATGAAGGTCCTGATAGCTTGACTCCATCCATGTCATTAAGGTCAACTCTACTTTGAGGAGGCAGCTCTTCCCCAGTCATCTTTTGAGTGCCTTCTGACCTGAGAGGCTCATCTCTCGGCACTATATCAGACACTGTTCTGCTGCTCTTCATAAGGTTTACACTGGCTAATCCCTTTCAGAGTTAGACTGCCAGCTCCTTCTTCAAAGTCTGTCTTAGTCTGGAAGCTCTCTTGAAAGCTGTCTGCCGTGAGTGACCCTGCTTATATTTGAATACCAATAGCATAGCTTCCAGCATCACAGCAACACACAAGCCCCTACAGTACAACAAACTGACAGAAGCGTGGGGGTCAACTGCAGAGGTTGGTAAAAATCTTCAGTTTTCTCATCTTTGGCATTAGTTGTTGGTGGGGAAACTTGAATAATAGTCATATTAACTGGTCTTCCTTGTAGGTGTATGAGTATTATCTTATCACTGATAGCGTTGTACCTCAGGAAAGATTTTGAAACGTTGACAATGAATGCGAGCCATTCGTCTTCAGTTAGTCGTTCTCAGCATAGTAGAACATATAATTATCTGGTTGAAAATGACCAATATTAGTCCATTTTAGTTCACTAATTCCCAGGATATCAATGTTTATGTGATCCATTTCATTTTTGACTACTTCAAATTTTCCTAAATTCATACTTCATACATTCCATGTTCCAGTTATTAATGGATTGTTGCAGTTTTTTCTTCTCATTTTGAGTCATGCCACATCAGCAAATGAAGGTCTCGAAAGCTTGACTCCATCCATGTCATTAAGGTAGTCTCTACTTTGAAGAGTCATCTCTTCCTCAGTTGTATTTTGAGTGCTTTCCAACCTGAGGGACTCTCCTGCACTATACCAGACATATCCACCACTATTCATAAGGCTTTCATTGGTTAATTCTATTCAGAAGTAGATCACTGGGCCCTTCTTCCTTGTCTGTCTTAGTCTGGAAGCTCAACTGAAATCTGTCCCCCCTAGGTAACCCTGCTGGTATTGGAAATATTGGTGTCATAACTCTAGCACCACAGCAACGTGCAAGCCACAAAGTACGACTGATAAATGGTTGGAGTATGTAGGGCTATATATTTTAAATATATTGCTGATAATGGGAGAGAACATGTGGGAATTCCAGAAGCCTATCCTAGAACACGTTTCTTGCTTCAATGCTATTTCTCACAGCACTCTGCTTGGTGATGCATAGCTCATATTCTAATGTTAAAATATAGATTTATTTGCTAAGTGTATTATTCTCTGAATTTGTTCGTTAGGCACACAGTTTTGTATTATATAATGTAGTACTTTCTTTTATTCATTATCTTTCCTTCACCTTGAATTTCTCTTTTTTTCCCCATTGTATTGGGTGAATTTTTTAAAAATACTAAAAGACATTTTCAGAACAAATTATATTATTTGAAAACACTAATAGATAAATTAATAAAATATAAATGAACATACGCCAATCCATGATTATGTACACAATGTATGTAGAAATTTTATAGAAGCAAGGACAATATCTGATTTTCTCTTTACCATATGTTCAATGCATAGCACAGTAGAGGTGATCAATAAATGGTGTGGAATAAATGCATAAAAGTATGAATGAATATTTACGTTTTTTATGTTTTTCTTTTTTATTATTATTTTTTTCCAGATTTCCAATTTTCCCAAAATGCTTCATGGAAAAAATCAACTATTAACTAATCCATTTTTAATGTCTATTTATAATAGTCTTTTCTGTGGTTTTTCAGGGTCATCTTGTCTATGTCATTAATACATGTAACTATTTTTCATCAATAATATACTCTTTAATAATCAAATTTTGTATCCAATGGTTAAGAAACAACCCTCAGTAACATCATTGTAATTTTTTTTCTGAATGACTTTTTAATTAAATGTGAAAAAAATACATGGTGATTTTAATTAAAACTGCCTCATATTATACATGAATTTGATAAAAACTGTCCACTTAAAAATATTCAGTCATGATTTTAGGACAAGTTTAGTCTCTTAGGTTTTCCAGATCTTTTGAAATGTCTCAGATTTTAATGAGTACAACACAAAATTATGCTTAGTTTTAGAAATATAATTTCTTGCTATATTGTCTGAGTAGTTATTTCTAAGTTTAAAAAAAGTGGGTAGTGGGTAGATATCTCAAATCCAGCTATTTGGCGATTTTATTTTTAGAGTGACAAGTTTGACTCACTCATAAATATGTAAGGCAAATATTCCAACATAGAACAGATAGATTGAGCAATCTATTTCCCCTCTGTTTGTGGTACATATTTAATATTTTTTAAAAAAATTATTTTATTTTTTGTTACTGCTATTGAGAAAATACACAGCGTAACATGCCCAAATTCAAGTTTCTACATGTACAATTCAGGGATATTGATTACATTCTTCAAGTTGTACAAGAATTGGCACCTCTTTTTCCAAATTGTTTCCCCTCATTAACGTAAACTCTCTGACCTGTATGTTTCCTATCTAGTATTTTGAATCAGTATTTTCAATTTGATCCCATATAGATAATTCTTAAAAAAGCACAATGCTCAAGGCAGATATTCTGTACTAGTTAAGCTAAACTATTATGTGTTTTTAGGAAGACTTTAGGGAATATTTTTGGTTAAAGATTTAAAGATTATCTCAGGGCAGTAGTTTCAGGAATTCATCCAGCCTCCATTGCTCCAGAAAGACTAGATTCCATGAAAATGTGAAATTCTGTTCTGAACTTTTTCCCTTTTGATCAGGATCCTTCATAGAATCTTTGATCAAAACGTTCGGTAATGGTTGTCAGGCACCATCCAGTTTTTCTGTTCTCGTGGCATAGGAGGCAGTTGTTCATGGAGGCAATTAGCCACACGTTTAATTTCCTCCTACTATTCATGATTTTTCTTCTTCCCCTATTGCTACAGGTGAATAGAGACCAATTGTTGTACTTTGGATGTCTGCTCGTAAGCTTTTTTTTTCCCCATACAAAAATTTCTACATACATTGTTATGTGACCCTAATTGAAGTCCCCATACTGTGATAGCACAATTCTCCTCTCACCCCTGATGCCCCATGTCCATTTAGCCAGCTCCTAACCCTCTCTGCCTTCCCATCTCACCTCCAGACAGAAGCTGCTCCTTTAGTCTTTTGTATCTAAGAGCTAAGAGGCACATTCCTCACGAGTATCACTTTATGTCCCACAGTCCAGTCCAATCCCTGTCTGAAGAGCTGGCCTAGGAAATTTTTTTAGTTCTGGGCTGATAGAGAATCCAGGGGCCATGAATTCTGGGGTTCCTCCAGTCTTAGTCAGACCATTAAGTCTGGTCTTCTTATTAGAATTAGAGTTCTGCACCCCACCTTTCTCCTGTTCCATTTGGGACTCTCTGTTGTGTTCCCTATCAGGATGGTCATTGGTGTAGCCGGGCACCATCTAGTTCTTCTGGTCTCAGGCTGATGAAGTCTCTGGGTTATGTGACCCTTTCTGTCTCTTGGGCTAATAATTTTCTTGTGTCTTTGGTGTTCTTCATTCTCCTTTACTCCGGGAGGTTGGGACCAACTGATGCATCTTAGATGGCCGTTTGCAAGCTTTTAAGACCCCAGATGCTACTCATCAAAGTAGGATGCAGAACATTTTCTTAACAAGCTTTATTACGCCAATTGACCTAGATGTCCCCTGAAAGAATGGTCTCCTGACCCCTACCCCTGCTACTCTGTCCCTCAAAGTGTTTGATTATATTCAGGAAACTTCTTAGCTTTGGTTTAGTCCAGTTGTACTGACTTACTCTGTAGTGTGTGCTGTCCTTCCCTTCACCTAAGATGATTTTTATCTACTATCTGGTTTGTAAATAACTCTCAACCTCCCTCCCCACCCCCATAACCATCAAAGAATGTTTTCTTCTGTGTTTAAATCTTTTCTTGAGTTCTTATAATAGTGGTCTTATACAATATTTGTCCTTCTGTGACTGACTAAATTCAGTCAGCATAATGACCTCCAGATTCCTCCATGTTATGTTTCACGGCTTCACCGCTGTTCTTTACTGTTGTGTAGTATTCCATTGAGTGGATATACCATAATTTGTTTATCCATTCGTCCATTGATGGACACCTAGGTTGTTTTTGTCCTTTTGCTATTGTGAACAGTGCTGCAGTGAACATGGGTGTGCATATATCTATTTGTGTGATGGCTCTTATTTCTCTAGAATACATTCCAAGGAGAAGGGTTGCTGGATCATATGGTACTTCTATTACTAGCTTTTTAAGGAAGAACATAATTGATTTCCAAAGTGGTTGTACCATTTTATATTCCCACCAACAGTATATAAGTGTTCCAGTCTCTCCACAACCTCTCCAGCATTTATTATTTTGTGTTTTGGGGACTAATGCTAGCTTTGTTGAGGTAAGATGATATCTCATTATAGTTTTGATCTGCATTTCTCTAATGGCTAATGATCGTGAGCATTTCTTCATGTGTCTGTTAGCTGCCTGAATATCTTCTTTGGTGAAGTGCCAGTTCATATAATTTGCCCATTTACTAATTGGGTTATTTGTCTTTTTGTTGTTGAGGTTTTACAGTATCTTGTAGATTTTAGAGATTAGATGCTGATCGGTTTTGTCATAGCCAAAATTATTTTCCTAGTCTGCAGGTTGTCTTTTGACTCTTTTGGTGAAGTCTTCTGATGAGTGTAAGTGTTTATTTTGAGGAGCTACCAGTTATCTAGTGTGTCTTCTGGTGCTTGTGTATTGTTACTTATGGTTCGTATTGTGTTTATGCCATGTATTAGGGCTCCTAGTGTCGTCCCTGTTTTTTCTTCCATGATCTTCATCGTTTTTGATTTTATGTTCAAGTCGTTGATCCATTTTGAGCTAGTTTTTGTGCATGGTGTAAAGTATGGGTCTTGTTTCAGGTTTTTGCAGATGGATATACAGTTATGCCAGCACCATTTGTTGAAGAGACCCCCGGTAAAGGACTTTGGGCCTTTGTCAAATATCAGTTGCTCTTAGGTGTAAGAATTTATGTCTGGATTCTCAATTCTGTTCCATTGGTCTATGTATTTGCTGTTGTACTGTACCAGGCTGTTTTGACCTTGGAGGCAGTATAATAGGTTCTAAAATCAGGTAGTGTTAGGCCTCCCTCTTTGTTCTTCCTGAGTAATTCTGTATGTATTCGAGGTTTCTTCCCTTTCCATATGAAGTTGGTGATTTGTTTCTCCATCTCATTAAAAAATGCCAGTGGAATTTGGATTGGGATTACATTGTACCTGTAGCTTGCTTTGAGTAGAATTGACATTTTCACTATGTTGAGTCTACCTATCCATGAGCAAGGTATGTTTTTCCACTTCTGCAGGTCTCTTTTGGTTTCTTGTAGTAGAGTCTTGTAGTTTTCATTGTATAAATTTTTACATTTCTGGTTAGATTTATTCCTAAGTATTTTATCTTCTTGGGGGCTATTGTAAGTTGTATTGATTTGGTGGTTTCCTCTTCTAGGTTTTCTTTGTTGGTGTAAAGGAATCCAACTGATTTTTGTATGTTTATCTTGTATCCCAAAACTTTGCTGAAATCTATTCGTTCCAGTAGTTTTCTCATGGATTTGTTGGGGTTTTCTGTGTATAAGATCATATCATCTGCAAATAGAGATACTTCGACATCTTCCCTACCAATTTGGATGCCGTTTATTTCTTTTTCTAGCCTAATTGCTCTGGCTATGACCTCCAGCACAAGGTTGAATAAGAGTGGTGATAAAGGACATCCTCATCTGGTTCCCAATCTCAAGGGGAATCCTTTCAAATTCTCTCCATTTAGAACGATGTTGGCTGTTGGCTTTGTATAAATGCCCCTATTATATTGAGGAATTTCTCTTCTATTCTCCTTTTGTTGAGAGTTTTTATCATGAATGGGTGTTGGACTTTGTCAAATGCCTTTTCTGCATCAATTGAGATGATCATGTGATTCTTGTCCTTTGTTTTGTTTATGTGATGGATTACATTGATTCTTTTTCTAATGTTGAACCATCCCTGCATACCTGGTATAAATCCCACTCCATCATGGTGAATTATTTTTTTGTTATGTTGCTGAATTCTGTTGGCTAGAATTTAGTTGAGGATTTTTGCATCAATGTTCATGAGGGATATTGGTCTGTAATTTTGTTTTTTGGGGTGTCTTTACCTGGTTTTGGTATCAGGGTTGTGCTGGCTTCATAGAATGAGTTTGGGAGTATTCCATCTTTTTCTATGCTCTCAAATACCTTTAGTAGTAGTGGTGTTAACTTTTGTCTGAAAGTTTGGTAGAATTCTCCAATGAAGCCATCCGGGCCCGGATTTTTTTTGTTGTTGTTGTTGGGAGTTTTTTAATTACCTTTTCAATCTCTTCTTATGGATTTATTTAGTTGTTCTATCTCTGTGTTAGTTTAGGTAGGTAGTGACTTTCTAGAAATTATTCCATTTCCTCTAAGTTTTCAAATTTGTTGGAGTACAATTTTTCATAGTACTCTGTTATGATTCTTTTAATTTTAGTTGAATCTGTTGTGATATCATCCATCTCATTTCTTATATGGGTTATCTGCTTCATTTCCTGTTTGTTTTTTTTGTTTTGTTTTGTTTTGTTTTTTTGTCAGTTTGGCCAATGGTTTATCAATTTTGTTGAGCTTTTCAAAGAACCAGCTACTGGTCTTGTTAACTCTTTCAATTGTTTTTCTGTTCTCTATTTCATTTAATTCTTCTCTAATTCTTATTATTTCCTTTCTTCTGGTGCCTGAGGGCTTCTTTTGCTGCTCTCTTTCTACTTGTTCCACTTGTAGGGTTAATGTTTTGATTATGGCCCTTTTTTTCTTTTTGGATGTGTGCATTTACTGCTATAAACCTACCTCTGAGAACTATTTTTGCTGTGTCCCAAAGGTTTTGGTAGGACGTGTTTTCATTCCTGTTTCAGTCTGTGAATTTCTTTTTTCTATCCTTAATTTCTTCTATAACCCAGTAGTGTTTGAGCAAGGTGTTGTTCAATTTCTATGTGTTTGAGTTTTTTCCCTTGCTTATTCTGTTGTTGATTTCTACTTTCATGGCTTTATGATCAGAAAAGATGTTTTGTAATAATTTGATGCTTTGGATTTTTTTAAGGCTTGCTTTATGGCCTAATATGTAGTCTATTCTGGAGAATGTTCCATGTGGGTTGGAAAAGAAAGTATACTTGCTGTTGGTTGGAGCATTCAGTATATGTCTATGAGATCAAGTTGTTTGATTGTAGCATTTAGCTCTTCCGTGTCTTTGTTGAGCTTCTTTCTGGACGTTCTGTTCTTCACTGTAAGTGGTGTGATGGTCTTCTACTATGATTGTGGAGCTGTCTATCTCTCTTTTCAGTGCTGTTAGAGTTTGTTTTCTGTATTTTGGAGCCCTGTTGTGGGGCGCTTAAATGTTTATTATAGTTATGTCCTCCTGGTGTATTGACCCTTTAATCATTATATAGTGTCCTTCCTTATCCTTTTGGTGGATTTTACTTTAAAGTCTATTTTGTCAGAGGTTAATATCGCCACTCCTGCTCTTTTCTGAGTGTTGTTTGCTTGATATATTTTTTCCATCCTTTGAGTTTTAGTTTGTTTGTATCTCTAAGTCTAAGATGCATCTCTTGTAGGCAGCATATAGATGGATTGTATTTTTTTTTATCAAATCTACCCCTGTCTGTCTCTTTATTTGTGCTATTTAGTCCATTTTCATTAAGCCTAATTATTGATAGGTATGAGTTTAGTGCTGTGGTTTTGATGTCTTTTTTGGTGTGTTGTTCACAGTTTCTTTGTTCTGCTTAATTTTCTATACTGAATAGTTTTTATTTATGTATTTTCTTTTCATCTATTTCATTGTTGTTGATTTTGTGTTTGCTGAGTCTTTATATTTTTCTAGTTTTTTATTTTGACTTGTATAATTGTTAGTTTCCTTTGTGGTTACCTTAATATTTCCCCTTAATTTTCTAAGTTTATACCAGTATTTTTTTTCTTTGTAGTGTTCACATCCTCTCCATATGAAAAATCTATGCCAACATTTTTTTTTAAATTTTTTTATTGTACTTCAGCTGAAGGTTTACAGAACAAATAGAGTCTCACGAAACAATAGTAACATATTGTTTTATGAGATTGGTTAACAACCCCATGGCATGTCAACCATCTCCCTTCTTGACCTTTTTTTTTTTTTTTTTTGGTGAAAATATACGTAGCGAAAGATACACCATTTCAAAAATTTCTACATGCACAGTTCAGTGAAATTGACTACGCTCTTACAATTGTGCTACTATTCTCACTTTAGATGAAGGTTTACATAACAAAATAGTTTCTCATTAAACAATTAGTAAACATGTTGCCTTAAGACAATGGTTAAAACCTAACACCACATCAACACTATCCTTATTCAACCTTGGGTTCCCTATCACCAGCTTTCCTGGTGCCTTCTGCATTCTAGTCCTTTTCCCTGGACTGCTGTGCCTCATTAGTCCCATTTGGTTTTATGGGGCTGTCCACCCCCCGGCTGGACAGTGAACCTCACAAGTGACTTCACCACTGAGCTAAAAGGGTGTCTGGGCGCCATACTGTCAGGGTTTCTCCAGTCTCCTTTAGGCCAGTAAATCTGGTCTTTTTTTGTGAGTTACAATTTTGTTCTACATCTTTCTTCAGCTCTGTCCAGAAACCTCTGTTGTCATCCCAGTCAGAGCATTCAGTGGTGGTAGCCAGGCACCATCTAGCTATACTGGACTCAGTCTGGTGGAGGCCTTGGTAGTCCTTTGGACTAATCTTTCCTTTGTATCCTGTTCTCTTCATTCTCCCTTGCTCCCGAAGGGATGAGACCATTGGAGTAACTTAGATGGTTGCTCACAGGCTTTTAAGACCCCAGACACTACTCACCAAGGTAGAATGTAGAGCATTGTCTTTATAAACTGTGTTATGCCAATTGAGCTAGATGTTCCCTGAGACCATGATCCCCACAGCCCTCCGCCTAGCAATTCAGTCGTTCAGGGAGTTTGGAAGTGTCTATAGAGCTTCCGTGAACTTTCCTTGTACAAGTTGTGCTGGTTTCCCCAGTATTGTGTACTGTCTCACCCTTCACCAAAGATACCACTTATCTATTGCTTATTTATTTTTTCCTCCCCACCCCTCCCATCCCTGGTAACCAACAAATATTGTTACTTTTGATGTGTGAACTTTTTCATGGGTTTTCACAGTAGAGGTCTCATACAATATTTGTCCTTTTGTGAGTGACTTATTTCACTCTGCATAGTGTCCTCCAGTTTCATCTGTGTTATGAGATGCCTCACAGATTCATCATTGTTCTTTATCATTGCATAGTACTCCATTGTGTGTATGTACCATAGTTTATACATTCATCTGCTCATGGGCATTTAGGTTGTTTCCATCATTTTGCTATTGTGAACAACACTGCCATGAACACAGGTGTGCATATGTCTATTCGAGTGACAACTCTTAGCTCTCTAGGATATATTCCTAGGAGTGGGATTTCTGGATCCTATGTTATCTCTGTTTCTAACTTTCTAAGGAAGGGCCATATCATTTTTCAAAATGGTTGTATCATTTTGCATTCCCACCAGCAGTGCATAAGAGTTCCCATCTCCCCGCAGCCCCTCCAACATTTGCTGTTTCCAGTGTTTTTGATTCTTGCCAGTAATGGCCGGGTGAGATGGTGTCTCATTGTGGTTTTAATTTGCATTTCTCTGATGGCTAGTGATCACGAGCATTTTCTCATGTGTCTGTTGGCCGCTTGAACGTCTACTTTGGTGAAGTGTCTGTTCATTTCCTTTGCCCATTTTTTAATAGGATTATTAGTCTTTTTGCTGTAGACTTGTTGGGTTTTCTTGTAGACTATGGAGATTAGACCTTTGTCTGACTTGTACTGTCCAAAATTTTTTTCCCAGTCTGTAGGTTCTCTTTTTACTCTTTTGATGAAGTCTTTTGAAAAGCATAGGTTCTTGATCTTTAGAAGATCCCAGTTATCTAGCTTATCTTTTGGGGTTTGTGCATTGATGGTTATGGTTTGTATCCTGTTAATGCCATGTATTAAGGCCTGAAGTGTTGGTCCTATTTTTGCTTCTATGAACTTTATGGTTTTAGGCTTTATATTCAGGTCTTTGATCCATTTTGAAGTAGTTTTTGTGTATGGCATGAGGTAGGGGTCCTGTTTCATTTTTTTGCAAATGGATATCCAGTTTTACCACCACCATTTCTTAAAAAGACTGTCTTTTCCCCATTTGATGGACTTTGGGCCCTTGTCGAAGATCAGGTGACTGTAGGTGGATGGATTTACTTCTGGGTTCTCAATTCTGTTCCATTGGTCAATGTATCTGTCGTTGTACCAGTACCAGGCTGTTTTGATGACTGTAGCTGTATAGTAGGTTCTGAAGTCAGGTAGTGTGAGTCCTCCAACTTTATTCTTTTTCTTCAGTAGTGCTTTACTTATTCGGGGCTTCTTCCCTTTCCACATAAAGTTATTGATTAGTTTTTCCATCTCTTTGAAGAATGTTGTTGGTATTTGGATTGGGATTGCCTTGTATTGGTAAATTGCTTTGGGTAGAATTGTCATTTTCACAATATTGAATCTACCTATCCATGAGCATGGTGCGTTTTTTCCATTTATGTGGATCCCTTTGGGTTTCTTGCAGTAGTTTTTTGTAGTTTTCTTTGTATAGGTCTTTACATCCCTGGTTAGTTTTTTTCCTAAGTATTTTATTTTTTTAGGGGATATTATAAATGGTATTGCTTTCCTGATTTCCTTTTCATCGATTTCCTTATTGGCGTATAGGAATCCAACTGATTTTTGTATATTTAGCTTGTGTCCTGCTACTCTGCTGAATCTTTCTATTAGTTCCAGTAGATTTCTCATGCAGTCTTTAGGGTTTTCTATGTGTAGTATCATATCTTCTGCAAACAGGGTCAGTTTAACTTCTTCATTACCAATTTGGATGCCTTTATTTCTTTTTATTGCTTTATTGCTCTAGCTGGAACTTCCAGCACAATGTTAAATAGCAGTGGGGATAAAGGGCATCCTTGTCTTGTTCCTGTTCTCAAGGGGAATTTTTTCAGCCTCTCTCCACTAAGAATGATGTTGGCCATTGGTTCCGCATAGATGCCCTTTATTATGTTGAGGAATTTCCCTTCTATTCCCATTTTATTGAGAAATTTTATCAGGAATGGGCATTTGACTTTGTTGAATGCCTTTTCTGCATCAGTTGAGATGATCATGTGATTCTTTTCTTGCCTTTTATTTATTTATTTATTTGTTTGTTTTATATATATTTTATTGTACTTCAGGTGAAAGCTTACAGAGCAAATAGTTTCTCATGAAATAGTAGTACACATGTTGTTTTTTTTTGACATTGGTTAACAACCCCACAACGTATTAAGCCTCTAAATTCTCAACCTTTTTTTTTTGATGAAAATTACAGATGGCCAAAGATACACCGTTTCAAAATTTTGTACATTCACAGTTCAGTGACATTGACTACGCTCTTCCAACTGTGCTGTTATTCTCACTTAAGATGAAGGCTTACAGAACAAAATAGTTTTTCATTTAACAGTTACTACACATGTTGCCCTATGACAATGGTTAACAATCTCACAGCACATCAAGAATATCCTTACTCCACCTTGTGTTGCCTATCACCAGGGGACTTCCTTGTCCCCTTCTGTCTTCTGGACCTTGTCAGTGGACTATTGTACCTCTTTAGTCTCCTTTGTTTGTTTATTTATTTATTTATTTTTATTTTATTTAAACACCATTTCAAAACTTTTTACTTACACATTTAAGTGATATTGACTATGCTCTTCCAATTGTGCTGCCATTCTCGCCCAAGATGAAGGCTTCCAGGACAAAACAGCCTCCCATTTAATAGTTACTACAAATGTTGCCCTATAGCAGTGGTCAACAATCTCACAATACATCGACAGTGTCCTTATTCAATTTGTGTTCCTTATCATCAGTTTCCTACTCTCCCTCTGCCTTCTGGCCCTTGTCACCGGACTCCTGTACATCGTTAGTCCCATTTAGTTTTACTGGGGTGTCCATTCCCAGGCTTAACATCGAACCTTGAAGGTAACTTCACCTCTGAGCTGAAAGAGTGTCTGGGGGCCACACTCTCGAGGTTTCTCTAGTATTCTTTAGGCCAGTATATCTGGTCTTCTTTTTTTTTTGGGGGGGGGGGCGGTTAAAATTATGCTCTACATCCTACTCCAGCTCTGCCCAGAACCCTCTGTTGTGATCCTGGTCAGAGGAGTCATTGGTGGTAGCCGGGCACCATCCAGCTGTACTGGGCTCAGTCCCGTGGAGGCCTTGGTAGCTGTGGACCATTAGTCCTTCGGACTAATCTTTTCCTTGTATCCTGTTCTCTTCATTCTCCCTTGTTCCCAAAGGGATGAGATCAGTGGAGTATCTTAGATGGCCGCTCATAGGCTTTTAAGACCCCAGACACTACTCACCAAGGTAGAATGTAGAGCATTATCTTTATAAGTAGTGTCATGCCAATTGAGCTAGATGTTCCCCGAGATCATGGTCCCCAGAGCCCTCCGTCCAACAACTCAGTCCCTCGGGGGGTTTGGATGTGTCTATAGGGCCTCCATGACCTTTCCTTGTGCAGGTTGTGTTAGTTTCCCCTGTACTATGTACTATCTCATCTCTCACCCAAGTTACCACTTACCTATTACCTATTTAGTATCCCCCCCCCTCCCATCCCTGGTAACCAACAAGGATTGTTACATTTTGCATGTGAATTTTTTCATGGGTTTTTACAATAGAGGTCTCATACAATATTTGTCCTTTTGTGATTGACTTATTTCACTCAGCATGATGTCCTCCAGTTTCATCCATGTTATGAGATGGTTCACCGATTCATTGTTCTTTCTCGTTGCATAGTACTCCATTGTGTGTATGTACCATAGTTTGTGTATCCATTCGTCTGTTGATGGACATCGAGGTTGTTTCCATCGTTTTGCTATTGTGAATAATGCTGCCATGAACATAGGTGTGCATATGTCTATTCGAGTGATGACTCTTATTTCTCTAGGATATATTCCTAGGAGTGGGATTGCTGGATCGAATGGTACGTCTATTTCTAGCTTTCTGAGGAAACGCCATATCATTTTCCAAAATGGCTGTATCATTTTGCATTCCCACCAGCAGTGTATAAGAGTTCCCGTCTCCCCGCAGCCCCTCCAACATTTGTTATTTCCAGTGTTTTTGATTCGTGCCAGTAATGCCGGGGTGAGATGGTATCTCATTGTGGTTTTAATTTGCATTTCTCTAATGGCTAGTGATCGCGAGCATTTCCTCATGTGTCTGTTGGCCATTTGAATGTCTTCCTTGGTGAAGTGTCTGTTCATTTCCTTTGCCCATTTTTTGATAGGATTGGTTGTCTTTTTGTTGTAGAGGTGTTGGATTTTCTTGTAGATTATGGAGATTAGACCTTTGTCTGACTTGTACTGTCCAAAAATTTTTTCCCAGTCTGTAGGTTCTCTTTTAACTCTTTTGGTGAAATCTTTTGAAGAGCATAGATGTTTGATTTTTAGAAGATCCCAATTATCTAGTTTATCTGTTGGGTTTTTTGTGTTGAGGTTTATGGTTTGTATCCTGTTAATGCCATGTATTAACGTCTGAAGTGTTGGTCCTATTTTTTCTTCTATCAATTTTATAGTTTGAGGCTTTATATTCAGGTCTTTGATCCATTTTGAAGTAGTTTTTGTATATGGTGTGAGGTATGGGTCCTGTTTCATTTTTCTACAAATGGATATCCAGTTTTGCCAGCACCATTTGTTAAAAAGACTGTCTTTTCCCCATTTGATGGATTTTGGGCCCTTGTCAAAAATCAGGTGACCGTAGGTGGATGGATTTACATCTGAGTTCTCAATTCTGTTCCATTGGTCAATGTCTCTGTTGTTGTACCAGTACCAGGCTGTTTTGAGTACTGTAGCTGTATAGTAGGTTCTCAAGTCAGGTAGTGTGAGTCCTCCAACTTTATTCTTCTTCTTCAGTAGTGCTTTACTTATTCGAGGTTTCTTCCCTTTCCATATAAAGTTAATAATTAGTTTTTCCATCTCTTTGAAGAATGTTGTTGGTATTTGTATCGGAATTGCATTGTATTTGTATATTGCTTTAGGTAGAATTGCCATTTTCACAATGTTGAGTCTGCCTATCCATGTGCATGGTATGTTTTTCCATTTATGTAGATCCCTTTGGGTTTCATGCAGCAGTGTTTTGTAGTTTTCTTTGTATAGGTCTTTTATATTCCTGGTCAGATTTATTCCTAAGTATTTTATCTTTTTAGGGGCTATTGAAAATGGTATTGATTTCCTGATCTCCTTTTCATCGTTCTCTTTACCGGTGTATAGGAATCCAACTGATTTTTGAATGTTTATCTTGTATCCTGCTACTCTGCTGAATCTTTCTATTACTTCCAGTAAATTTCTCGTGGAGTCTTTAGGGTTTTCTATGTATAGTATCATATCATCTGCAAACAGGGAGAGTTTAACTTCTTCATTACCAATTTGGATGCCCTTTATTTCTTTTTCTTGCCTTACTGCTCTAGCTAGAACTTCCAGCACAATGTTAAATAGGAGTGGTGATAAAGGGCATCCTTGTCTTGTTCCTGTTTTCAGGGGGAATGTTTTCAGCCTTTCTCCATTAAGAATGATGTTGGCTGTTGGTTTTGCATAGATGCCCTTTATTATGTTGAGAAATTTCCCTTCTATACCTATTTTATTGAGAGCTTTTATCAGGAATGGGTGTTGGACTTTATCAAATGCCTTTTCTGCATCAATTGAGATAATCATGTGATTTTTTTCTTTCCTTTTATTTATGTGGTGGATTACGTTGATGGATTTTCTAATGTTAAACCATCCTTGCATACCTGGTATGAATCCTACTTGGTCGTGGTGTATTATTTTTTTGATATGATACTGAATTCTATTGGCTAGAATTTTGTTCAGAATTTTTGCCTCTATATTCATGAGAGATATTGGTCTGTAATTTTCTTTTTTTGTGATGTCTTTGCCTGGTTTTGGTATCAGCGTTATGCTGGCTTCATAGAATGAATTTGGAAGTGTTGCTTCCTCTTCTATGCTCTGAAATAACTTGAGTAGAACTGGTACGAGCTCTTCTGTAAATGTTTTGTAGAATTCTCCAGTGAAGCCATCTGGGCCAGGGCTTTTTTTGCTTGGGAGTTTTTTTATTACCTTTTCAATCTCTTCTCTTGTTATGGGTCTGTTCAGATTTTCAATATCACTTTGTTGTAGTTTGGGTAGGCCGTATGTTTCTAGAAATTTATCCATTTCCTCTAGGTTTTCAAATTTGTTGGAATATAGTTTTTCATAATATTCTGTTATAATCCTTTTTATTTCAGTTGGGTCTGTTGTAATGTCCCCCATTTCATTTCTTATTTGGGTTATTTGTGCCCTCTGCTGTTTTTCTTTTGTCAGTCTGGCCAGTGGTTTGTCGATTTTGTTGATTCTTTCAAAGAACCAACTTTTGGTTTTGTTGATTCTTTCTATTGTTTTTCTGTTCTCTATTTCATTGATTTCTGCTCTGATCTTTACTGTTTCCTTTCTTCCGGTGGTTGTAGGCTTTTTTTGTTGTTCTCTTTCTATTTGTTTGAGTTCTGTAGTTAATGTTTTGATTTTGTCCCTTTCTTCTTTTTTGATATGTGCATCTATTGCTATAAATTGTCCTCTGAGGACTGCCTTTGCTGTGTCCCAAAGGTTTTGGTAGGATGTGTTTTCATTTTCATTTGATTCTAGGAATTTTTTAATTCCATCTCTGATTTCTTCTATTACCCATTGATGTGTAAGCAGATTATTATTCAGTTTCCATGTGTTTGATTTTTTTTCCTTGCTCTTTCTAGTGTTAATTTCTACTTTGATGGCATTGTGGTCAGAGAAGATACTGTGAATTATCTCAGCATTTTGGATCTTGTTGAGGATTGCTCTGTGGCCTAAGATGTGGTCTATTCTGGAGAACGTTCCATGTGCATTGGAAAAGAATGTGTACTTTGCAGCGGTTGGATGGATTGTTCTATATATGTCTATGAGGTCCAGTTGTCTGATTGTGTCCTTTAGGTCTTCTGTATCTTTGCTGAGTTTCTTTTTGGTTGTTCTGTCCTTTACTGAGAGTGGTGTGTTGAAGTCTCCTACTATTATTGTGGAACTGTCAATTTCTCTTTTCAGTGCTGTTAGAGTTTTTTTTATGTATTTTGGAGCCCTGTCATCTTGCCTTTTATTTATGTGGTGGATTACATTGATTGATTTTCTAATGTTGAACCATCCTTGCATACCTGGTATGAATCCTACTTGTTCATGGTATATTATTTTTTTGATATGATGCTGAAGTCTATTGGCTAGAATTTTGTTGAGAATTTTTGCATGTATATTCATGAGAGATATTGGTCTGTAATTTTCTTTTTTTGTGGCGTCTTCGCTTGGTTGTGGTGTATTATTTTTTTGAAATGATGCTGAAGTCTATTGGCTAGAATTTTGTTGAGAATTTTTGCATCTATATTCATGAGAGATATTGGTCTGTAATTTTCTTTTTTTGTGGCGTCTTTGCCTGGTTTTGGTATCAGTGTTATGCTGGCTTCATAGAATGAATTTGGAAGTGTTGTTTTATTTTCTATGCTCTGAAATAGCTTCAGTAGTACTTGTACAAGCTCTTCTCTGAATGTTCTGTAGAATTCTCCAGGGAACCCATCTAGGCCAGGGCTATTTTTTTGTTGGGAGATTTTTTATTAGCTCTTCAATCTCTTCTTTTGTTATGGGTCTGTTCAGATTTTCAACATCACTTTGTTGTAGTTTGGGTAGATAGTGTGTTTCTAGAAATTTATCCATTTTGTCTAGGTTTTCAAATTTGTTGGAGTATAGTTTTTCATAATATTCTGTGCTGATCCTTTTTATTTCAGTTGGGTCTGTTGTAATGTCCCCCATTTTCTTTCTGATTTGGGTTATTTGCATTCTCTCCTGTTTTTCTTTTGTCAGTCTGGCCAGTGGTTTGTTGATCTTGTTGATTCTTTCAAAGAACCAACTTCTGGGTTTGTTGATTGTTTCTATTGTTTTCCTCTTCTGTATTTCATTTATTTCTGCTTTTATCTTTATTATTTCTTTTTCTTTCCGTGGCTGTGGGTTTTTTTTTTTTTTTTTTGCTCTTCTCTTTCTATTTGTTTTCGTTGTGTGGTTAATGTTTTGATATTGTCCCTTTCTTCTTTTTTGATGTGTGCATCTATTGCTATAAATTGCCCTCTGAGGAGTGCCTTTGCTATCCCAAAGGTTTTGCTATGATGTGTTTTCATTCTCATTTGATTCTAGGAATTTTTTGATTCCATCTCTGATTTCTTCTATTACCCAGTGATGTGGAAGCAGGGTATTATTCAGTTTCCATGTAATTGATTTTTTTTCCTTGCTCTTTCTGTTGTTAATTTCTACCTTGATGGGATTGTGGTCAGAGAAGATATTTTGAATTATCTCAACGTTTTGGATCCTGTTGAGGATTGCTCTGTGACCTATGATTTGGTCTATTCTGGAGAACGTTCCATGTGCATTGGAAAAGAATGTGTACTTTGCAGAGGTTGGATGGAGTGTTCTATATATGTCTAAGAGGTCAAGTTGGCTGATTGTGGGCTTTACGTCTTCTGTATCTTTGCTGAGTTTCTTCTTAGTTGTTCTGTCTTTTACTGAGAGTGGTGTGTTGAAGTCTCCTACTATTATTGTGGAACTGTCAATTTCTCTTTTCAGTGTTGTTAGCATTTGTTTTATGTATTTTGGAGCCCTACCATTGGGTGCGTAGGTGTTTATTATGGTTATGTCTTTATGATGGAGCATCCCCTTAATCATTATATAATGTCCTTCTTTGTCTTTTATGGTGGATTTTGTTTTAAAGTTTATTTTATCTGAGATTAGTATTGGCACTCCTGCTCTTTTTTGTAGTTGTTAGCTTGATATATTTTTTTTTCCAACCTTTGACTTTTACTAAATTCACATCTTTGTTTCTAAGGTGTGTCTCTTGTAGATAGCATACTGATGGATCCTTTTTTCTTATCCATTCTATCACCTTCCATCTCTTTATGCGTGCATTGAGTCCATTTACATTCGTAATTATTGATAGATGTGATTTTGTTGCTGTCAGTTTGTAGTGCTTTTTTTTTTGTGGTGCTGATGTTTTCTTTGTTCTTTTTCCTCTCCTGTGCTGAGTTACTTCTTTTGTGGAATTTTTTTTTTTTTTTTGGTTTCTTTTTTTTTATAGTTTTGTTTTTGCTGAGACTTTATGTTTTTCCTCTTTTCTTTATGAATATGTTTGTTAACTTTCTTTGTGGTTACCATGAATTTTTCCCTTATCTTTCTAAGTTTGAAGCAGTCTACCATTACTTGGTATCGCCTTGCCTTCCTCTTCTTTAGAAGGTTCTATACCTATGCCATTTATTCCCTCTTTTATTGTTTTGATGTTGTTGTCATTTACTGATTAACTTCTCTGATTCCCTGTTGTATTTCTTTTGGTTTTGGATAGTCCTCAAGAGTTCATTTCCTAGATTGGTATCTGGCTGGTACGATCCTATGTCCTGGATTCTGCTTGCGAGCTGAAGTTGTTTGTCTCAGATCGAAGAACTCCCTTTAATAATTCTTGTACGTTTGGTTTGGTTTGGTTTTTACATATTCCCTCAATTTCTGTTCATCTGGATATGTCCTAATTTCACCATCATATTTGAAAGAGAGGTTTGCTAATATATTATTCTTGGCTGGCTGTCTTTTTCTTTCAAGGTTTTATATATGTCATTCCATTGCCTTCTTACCTCCATGGTGTCTGCCAAATAATCTGAGCTTAGTCTTACTGTTTCTCCTCTGTATGCGACTTCTTGTTTTTCATGAGCTCTTCTCAGGATTCTTTGTCTTTGTTTTTGGCAAGTGTGATTATGATATGCCTTTGTGATTTTATTTTGGGGTCCATCCTATATGGGGTTCGTTGAGCTTATTGGATGGCCACCTTTTCATCTTTCATGATAAATGGGAAGTTTTCTGTCAGCAGTTTTTCAGTGATCCTCTCTGTGTTTTCTGTTTTCTCCCCTGTTCTGGAACTCCAATCGCTCGTAAATTTTTGCTTTTGATTGTATCCCACATAACTCTTAGGGTCTCTTCATTTTTGTTTGTTCTTTTTTCTGAGTTTTCTTCAAACAGAGTTGTATCCTAGTGTTTGTCTTCAATTCCACTGAGTCCAAAATGGCGGATCCGTGCTGCATTAGCTGATAGGGGACCACTGCATGACTCTCTCCTTGCTGTCTGTTCTCTGTCAGTTTTCTCACTCCATTGGTGCTTGGCTGAGTTCTTTTTGTCTTTATTTGATGTTTTAGGGTTTCAGGATTGCTGTTTTCTCTGTTTGGCTTAATTTTTCAGATCTTTGCTGTGGAGGAACAGTGTGGTGCTCCTGCCTAGGGTGCCATTTTGCTGGAGGTCCTATGTCTATGTTTTTAAGTCCCTCTTTTTTGTTCTAATGTTGTCATCTTTTACATATTGACATCTGTTTCCCGATTTTCAGTGTTTTAGCTGTGAATTACTTTTGTGACTTCTCTGTCTGGGTTGGTAACTGGTTACTCTGTCCTGTGTTCTAGTGTTGGGTTGTTATCTGATGTTACTGATTTTCTAACAGGAGGACTCCCTTTATTATATCTGGTAATTTTGATTTTGTTTTTGCAAATTTCTTAAACTTTTGATATCTGGAAATGCCCTGATTTCACCACATCATATTTGAGAGACAGTTTTGCTGGATATATAATTCTTGGCTGGCAGTTTTTTTTTTTTTTTTTTTTCCCTTTAATGCTTCATATATGTCATCCCATTGCCTTCTTGCCTGCATGATTTCTGCTGAGTAGTCCGAGCTTATTCTTATTGGCTTTCCTTTGTAGATGACTTTTTGTTTATCCCTAGCTGCTCTTAAAATTCTCTCTTTATCTTTGGTTTTCGCAAGTTTGATTATGATATATCTTGGTGACTTTCTTTTAGTGTCTACCTTATGTATGGTTCGAAGAGCATATTGGGTAGATATCTTTTCATCTTTCAAGATATCAGGGAAGTTTTCTGCCAACAAATCTTCAACAATTCTATCTGTTTTTTCTGTTATCACCCCTGTTCTGATACTCCAATCACTCATAAGTTATTCCTCTTGATAGAGTCTCAGATAATTCTTAAGGTTTTGTCATTTTTTTAAATCCTTTCATCTGATTTTTCCTCAAATATATTGATGTCAAGCGCTTTATCTTCAATCTCACTAATTCTGACTTCCATTGCCTAAGTTCTGCTCCTATGATTTCTATTTAGTTGTCTAATTCTGAAGTTTTTTTGTTAATCTTCTGGATTTCTGATTGCTGTCTCTCTATTGATTCTTTTTGCCTGTTAAGTTTGTCATTATGCTCTTCTCTAATCTTTTAAATTTCCTCTGCTGTATGTTCTGTGTTTTGCTTAATTTTCTTCCTAATTTATTGAAGAGTTCTGTATATTAATCTTTTGTATTCTGTCTCTGGTAATTCCAAGAAATTTTCCTCCTCTGGAAAATTTCTAGATTCTTTTTCTGGTAGCCTGCTGAAGCCATCATGGATTGCCTCTTTATGTTATTTGGTATTGACTATTGTCTGTGCGCTATCAGTAAATTATTATATTTGCTTATTTTATGTTTGCTTACTGTGTCCTAGCTTCTTGTTTTTTTCTGATATGCCCAAATAGGCTGATCGTGTGAGCTAGTTTGTTTATTGGTGACTTTGAAGCTCTCATGTCCTGTCACTGGGTGGTTAGATCTGTTACTAGGTATGTGAGCTCAGGAGTCCACTCACTCCTTCTGTATGGATTTACCTCAGTTGCCCAGGTAGATAGCCACCAAGTGTGTGGAGTAGGCTCTCACTTACAGTCCAAGACAGGCTTGGATGACTGGTGTAGGCACAGGCATCTGGCTGCAGCATGGGGACACACTCTCAGCAAGGCAAGGGGCTGATGGCCACTCCCGACTGTCCAGTAGGGAAGAGTGTCCCTGTTCCCTAGAGTGCATAGGTGGGTGAGTTTTGCAGCTGGTCTATAAGCACCTATTGCTATTGGCTGTAAGGACTGTGGAGCACCTCTTATTCATGGGCCCCATCACAGGTGGGTAGGTGGCTTGGGTGGGGCCACCAGTCTTCAGGCCCCTGATGTGGGTAGGTGAAGACTCTGCTGAATGGGCAGAGCGGTGTCAAATGTCAAGTACCTGCCACTGCTCGGCTGAAACAGTTGAAGTTAGGCTTCTGGTATATACCCTGTTGTACTGTGGTAATGAGGGCCTCTGATGTTGAGATTGGCCCACACAAGTCTATGCAGGGGGAATGGCACTCAAAGTCTGTGGATCTCTTATTCCTGTGCCTGGGAAAAACAGCTGTGTCTACCCTGGGTTCCTGGCTTAGGGGAGCTGGCAGTTTATTTTTTCCCCTGTTTGTTTATTTGTTCACTCTCCAAGCAGGGAGAATGGCTCCAGGCATGTGACAGATCCTACTTCCGTCCCAGTGATCTCGGCAATTGCTGAAGCTGGTCTGGGACCCAGTGCAAGGCAAGGAGTGGTGAGGTAAATGGGAGAGAGTTTTTTCCCTAAGGAGAGTGTTTTTGATCCACGTGGTAGGCTATAGGCAAGTACTTATCTTTTGCTGATCCAGGGCTGCTTCTCACTGGTTCTGGCGCCGGGTCTCTCCCAATGTGGAAAACACGCCTCCTGAGCTTTGCTGCTTGCCTGCCTCACTGCTAACCACTGTGCTGATCAGGCCTGAAGGGCTCAGGCTCTTGAAGGGTCAGGTCTGGCAACTCCTCACTGCTTCCGAACCGTCTCTCCCACCCCCTTCCACTCAGTCCAGTTCCTCAACTCTGCCTTTTATGTTCATGGCTTCCAGACTGCCATGTATAATAGATTCACTTGTATTTTAGGAACTTTATTTTTAAGAGGGTCACCAGAAGCGTCTGATTACTCTCTCCCATTTACCTCCCCACTCCCTGCTCTGAGCTGGGTCCCAGACCAGCTTCAGCAATTGTTGAGACCACTGGGACAGAAGTAGGATCTGTCACATGTCTGGAGCCATTCTGCCTGCTTGGAGAGTGAACAAATAAACAAACAAGGGAAAAAGATAAACTGCCACCAGAAGCATCTGACTACTCCACTCTGCCTCCCACTTGCAAGCTTTTAAGACCCCAGTCACTACACAATGAACTAGGAGGTAGAACAGAAGCACTAAAAGCAATATTAGACCAACAAATTGGGATGTCCCATGAAACTATGATCCTAAACCTCCAAAAGAAGAAACCAAATCCCAGGAGGTCTTTACTTGTACAAAAGCAGCCTCAACAGCTGCTCTTTGTTGTTGTTGATGATGTTAAAAATATACCTATTGCATAACTTTTGCCAATTCAACTTTTTACAGGTGTACAACATACTTAAAGAAATTATGTTAATCATCTATGAAACCTTACCCTTAATAAGGTGACTTTTCCATCATTGCAAACCAAAGCTCAGTGCTCCATAAGCAGTAACTCTCCTTTCCCCTCCCTCCAGCCCCTGATAACCACTAATAAAGGTTGATCTCTATACATTTGCCTGTTCTAGTCTTTTTATGTAAGTGAAATCATACAATATTTATACTTTTGTGACTGACTTATTTCATTCCACATAACGTCTTCAGTTTCTATCCATGTTATAGCATGTATCAAGACTTCATTTCATTTTCTGGCTGAGTAGCATTCTGTTGTATGTATGTACTACATTTTGTGTATCCATTCATTCAATGGTGGACATTTAGGTTGTTTCCACTTTTTGGCTATTGTGAATAATGCTGCAATGAACATTGGTGTATGTCATGGTTTGAATTATGTCCCCCAAAAACATGTGTATCAATTTGGCTGGACCATGATTCCCAGAATTGTGTGGTTGGCCTCCACTTTGTGATTGTAATTTTATGTTAAAGAGGATTGCAGTGGGATTCTGACACCACCCTTACCCAGGTCACATCCCTGATCCAATGTAAAGGGAGTTTCACTGAGATGTGGCTTGCACCACCTTTTATCACTCAAGAGATAAAAGGAAAGGGAGTGAGCAGAGACACTCGGGAACCTCATACCACCTAGAAAGCAGTGCCGGGATCAGAGCACATCCTTTGGACCTGAGGTTCCTGCACAGAGACTCCCAGACCAAGGGAAGACTGATGACATGGACCTGCCTCCAGAGCCGATGGAGAAAGTGTTCCCCT
The DNA here is from genome assembly GCA_030035585.1 of Dugong dugon. NCBI lineage: Eukaryota > Metazoa > Chordata > Mammalia > Sirenia > Dugongidae > Dugong > Dugong dugon. Next base: position 31,485,368 of record CM057460.1, on the reverse strand, counting down.
GGAGCTGAAGCCCTGAATTTGGACTTGTATCCTACTGGACTGTGAGAGAATAAACTTCTCTTGGTTAAAGCCATCCACTTGTGGTATTTCTGTTGGAGCAGCACTAGATGACTAAGACAGTGTACATTTCTCTGTTTATGTCTCTGCTTTCAAGCTCCTTAGGAATATTGCTAGCATTGGTTTCGCTGGGTCATATGGTATTTCTATTTTTAGTCTTTTGAGGCTATACTATTTTGCATTACCATCACCAATGGATAAGTGTTCCTATTTCTCCATATCCTCACCAACATTCATTATTTTTTGTTTCTTTTTTTTTTTAAAATTTGTTTGTTTGTTTTCTTTTATCTTAGCCATCCAAGTGGGAGTGAAATGGTATCTCATTGTGCTTTTAGTCTGACTCTCTCTGATAGCTAATGATCTTGAACATCTTTTCAAGTGTTTGATAGCCATTTGAATGTTCTCTTTGGTGAAAAGTAAAATTATCTGTATTCACTGATGACATAATCCTGTATATAGAAAATCCTGAAGAATCCACAAGAAAACATTTAGAGCTAATAGAAGAATTTAGCAAAATTTCAGGGTAAAAGGTCAACAAACAAAAATTAGTTGGGTTTCAATACACCAACAATGAGATATTTGAAAGGGAAATGATTCCATTTACAATAGCATCTAAGATAATAAAATACCTAGGGGTAAATTTAACCAGGGATGTCAAAGACATATGCATTGAAAATTATAAAACATTGCTGAAAGATGTTTAAAAAAGACTTAAATAAATGTTAATAGATTGAAATTCTTAATGTTGTTAATACTACCAAAAGAGATCTATAGATTCAATGCAATCTCTATCAAAATTCCAACAGCCTTCTTTACAGAAATGGAAAAACCAATCCTCAACTTTATATGGAATGACAAGAGGCCCGGAATAGGTAAAGCAATGCTGAAGGAGATGACCAAAGTAGGATGACTCAAACTTCCAGATTTTAAGGTATATTATACAGCCACAGTAACCAAAACAGCCTGGTACTGATATAACAATAGACACATAGACAAATAGAATAGAATTGAGAGTGCAGAAATAAACCCTGTACACATCTATGGTCAACTAATTTTTGACAAGGGTACTAAGTCCGTTTGATGAGGGAAAGAAGAATATCTTCAACAAATGATGTTGGGAAAATTGTATTTCCACATTCAAAATAAATAAATAAATAAAACAGGATCCATGCCTCACACCATACACAAATGCAAATTCAAAATGGATTAAGTACCTAAATTTGTAAACTAAAACCATAAAATTCTTAGAAGAAAACTCAGAAGCCAGACTGTCAGGCCTAGTTTTTAACTATGTATTATCTAATATAGTAATAAAAGCACAAAAAGCAAAAAACATAATAAATAAATGGGACCTTATAAATATTAAAAACTTTGTTTCTAATGGCTTTAGGGGAAAAAAAATGAAAAGACAAGCTTCCAACTGGGAGCTACACATAGCATGAAACTCTGAAAGGCCACTAGAGGGCAGTCCCTGCACACTTGAGAGGTGAACAGAGGTACCAGAGATCAAAAAGGATGGAAAATGCTGGACTTCTGGCTCTTGAGCATTCAGTTGAGACTTCAGATAGGCCATGTCTTAGGAGTAAGGAACATACACTAAATAAAGAAACACACACTAGGACTAAAAGTAAAACCTAAATAGGACCTTTGTAATAAAGCAGTTGACCAAGGATATTTATTTAATATCTTAAAAGAGTCAGAAATTTAGACAATTCAAAAGAAAGTTTTAGTTTCTCCAAGCCCTTGTCTATTTCTGGTTAAATCTAGCTCCTAGGTTGTGGCTCATGTAGATTACCCAAAAAAAATCTAGAGTATTCACCAGAGCCCCTTTTATTCATGAAAGTCCTGAACTCTAACTTGGTCCTCCAGCCTGGTGATTCTTTCTTTAGATCTGCTCAGTTTCGCAAGCTCTTAAATTTTGCTTTCAGTACCATGCAGATACCAGGCTCATCTCTCCGAGTGTTCCCTCTCTCTGAGATTTTACCGTCTTGAATCATCATTGCCAGAGTATCACTCAAATGCTTTCAAACAGATTTGTAACCTGTAATCATCCTGTGCTTCTAGATGTTATCAGGAGAAGAAGAACTTTCTTCCATTGTTAGAAACAGTATCTAAGCAGATTATTTTTTCTCAAAAAAGAAATTTTTTTCAGAAGGATCCAATTCAATTTCAAATCTGTGAGCAAGGGTAAGGTTTTATGTGCAATAATTAAAGACCTTTAATTTTGTTTAAGCTATAATTATAAAATTTTGATATTTTAAAATAATTTTATAATTTAAAATAATTTTATAACGTGGAAGCAAAAAAAATTTATTCTGAGTTAAAATGTACTCTTGGTAGTAGTAAACTAAAAACAATACTAATTTATTTATTTATAAGGAAAAAAACAATTAGGTTCTACTATGTGCAAAAGTGAAAATAATTAGTTTTAGTTATATTCTGCTTCTCATGACATAATGGTTGCTGACCACAAAAAAAAAAAGAAAAAAAAGACAAAATGAGCAATCAAAAATGTCAGTTGCCTGGGAGATTCAGTGAAACAGATAGTAGAGAAAGAGAGAGGGAAATAAATTATTGATAAGTATAATAATCTTATGATTATTTCTGTGATAAAATTGTGATGAAAATGTAAATTATGGTAGCTTTTTAAACTAAGAAATGTCCACAAAATATTCAACATCAGTGTTTTTGATTCATTGAAAATTACTTATCACTCTTTTATACTTTGAACTCCCTGTCAAGAAAGTTAAAAACACGAGTAATTATTATGACAACACTAACATATAAATAGAGTTTTCTAATAATACCAACAAACTGGTTTTCATTTGCTGTCTATGAATTAGAGCTGGAAGGGATCAGGCAGAGGGAAATTAATGTGTATTGAGTTATTTTACACACATTTTTGCTAGTCAAAATTCAAGAAGTTTTGCTAGACAAATATAAATATCTCGCTTAACCAACGCCTAACACAGCATAGTAGAGCTTACCACAATTCTGCAGATGAGGAAGCTATTTCAACCAGTTAAATCAGACTTTCCTAAGAAAGAAGTAGTAATTTGGAATGGAGGGACTTAAATTCTTGTTCCTCAGTCATAACGCCAAAGTGTAATGTCAAACAAAGGAGATAATGACGATGATGATTTAAGTAGGAAGAGCTGGGGCATTAAAAAAAGAGAAATCTTTAGTGTTACTGCTATGAAAATAAATGATGACATCCAACACTCAAAAAAGGAATTTACCTGCTCAGTCATGACAATTTTATATTTCTCAAATAAAATGCCTGGTTTAGATGGGGAGAACAAAATGGAATATTGAGTGCCTTGCCCTTTATACTCCATTTTTCTGTCAACAGTAAATTTCTAATTATCTGGCTATTCATCCCTCTAAACGCTTCTTTACACTAACCTGCCACATTCATAAATATTTGAGTCAAGGGATCTTTCTACTATCACATTGAAAAGGAATTTGTATCAAAAAAGTCAACAAGCCAGGAAGAAAGAAGATCAAGTACAATGAGGTGAGAAGTAAAATAATAGTTTTAGCAGGCAAAATAAAGTAATAAACCTGTCAAAATACAGTGAGGCACAGGAGTCAACCTCAATGATTTGAAGAAATGCTAATGATCTATGGTGGTAAAAGCAGTTTAATATGAAAAGAGGTCAGATGAATCTCCAAAAGCAGCTACTTCATGGATCACTTCACACATGAGAAGAAGAAAAGGGTCACATGGGAATGACTTCAGAGACTGTCATTAAAAATAGGATTATGATAGAGTGTCCTGGACAGAGTGGGAGAAAAATGTAGAACAAACTCCACATTCACCAAAAATGACCAGACTTACTGGTCTGACAGAGACTGAAGGAACTCCAGAGTCTATGGCCCCTGGACACCCTTCTAACTCAGAACTGAAGCCACTGCCAAAGTCCACCTTTCAGCCAAAGCTATAAAACCAGATGAGACTGACAAGGTACAAGAGTCCAGTGACAAGGGCCAGAAAGCAGAAGGGGACAAGGAAGCTGGTGATAGGGAATCCAAGGTCGAGTAAGGATATTGTTGATGTGTTGTGAGATTGTTAACCATTGTCATAAGGCAACATGTGTAGTAACTGTTAAATGAGAAACTATTTTGTTCTGTAAGCCTTCATCTTAAGTGAGAATAACAGCACAATTTGAAGAGCATAGTCAATGTCACTGAACCGTGCATGTAGAAATTTTTGAAATGGTGTATCTTTGGCTATGTGTATTTTCACCAAAAAAGAAAAGGTTGAGAAGTTAGAGGGTTGATATGTGGTGGGGTTGTTAACCAATGTCATAAAACAGCATGTGTACTTCTGTTTCATGAGAAACTATTCGTTCTGTAAGCCTTCACCTGAAGTACACTAAATAAATAAATAAATAAATAAATAAAAGTTAAAAAAAAAAAAAAAAACTACCAATAACGTGTGAGGAACGTGCTTCTTAGTTCAGTCATGTATACAAGACCAAATGGACAAGCCCAAAAGCAAAGACAAGAAGGCAAGAAGTCACAAGAAAACCGGACAAACAGAAACGGGCTACCCAGGGTGTAAAGAGAAAGGTGGAGAGTTGCTGACACGTTGGGGAATTGCAACCAAAGGCATAAAAGCAATTTGTGTATACATTTTTTAATGAGAAACCAATTTGCACGATAAACTTTTCGTCTAAAGCACAATAAAATTAAAAATACAAAAAAAGTATAAAAAGATTTATAAAAACCTGAGAGAAAAAAAAAAACCCAAAACTTAAAAAACCCGCTGTCTTTGAGTTGATTCCAACTTTTAGTGACCCTATGGAACAGAGTAGACCTACCCCATGGAGTTTCATAGGCTGTAATCTTTATGGAAGCAGACTGCTACATCTTTTCCCATGGAGCAGCTGGTGGGTTTGAACTGCTAACCTTTCATTTAGCAACCGAGCACTTTAACCACTGCGCCACGAGGGTTTCTTAAAAGTAACTTAGACAATAAAATCAGATAATAAATAATTGAACCTTGGAAGGCTTTTACAAACTCATTTGACAAAAGTAACTTTCAAAATCCTTACAATTTCCAATTTACTTAGTAATAAAAGAAGATGACACTATGGCCTAGATTCAAGTGAATTTTCTAAGGATTGTCATGATTATTATCTTTAAGGACCATACATTTAGTTGCTTACAATCAGCAGGATGTTGTGCGAAATAATTAATTAGTGTTAATTTATTTAATACTCAATATTAGTGAAGTGACATATTTTGCCAGTGTAGAAATGGGGCTTAGATAATTGAAGGGACTTATCTAAAGTTACCCATTTAGCAATGTTGAAGCAGTTATCTGAACACAGGTCAGAAAGTCATGTGTTATTTAAATAGCAATGCACATTCCTTTTTCGGAATATATATCTATATCTATTTCCATACGTATATTTTATCTGTATCTATGTATATCTGCCTATAAATCTATGTATGTATGTATGTACGTATCTATCTAAAGCTATCAATTTATCTGTAAGTATCATCAATAGTGAAGATTCTACAGTACAACCTACTACTTCCATAAACCTTATTTGCAAATCCGGAAGACGTGATCCTAAGAAGTGTTCACAGTGGGAATGGCTGATAGACGAACTCAAAAGTCAAGTGTTTTGCCTCTCATCTGAAGGTTTTTTCAACTGTTGCATACTGAACATGAATACTCTGAGTATAAGTAGCTTTCTTAAAGTAAACCACCGTGGCTGGCATTCACAGCTGCAACAATTTCTATGTACTGTACAATAATTCTACATAGACAAGTAGGAAATTGCTTTCTAGCTTGAATCTCAAGCAAAGTGTGACTTTTCTTACTACTGGAATTTTAAAACTTCCCAGTTACCAAAAGGGCAGAATATTATGTTATTGTATCAGAAGGAATATTGATGAAAGGTACTAACACAGGGATTTTGAGGGATAGAAATTTGCAACATCACATAGGAAATGCCAGAAGTTTGCATAACGTATTGGAGAAAGTAAAATTGCTATACTTGGATTGGTGCCCAGGTGGCACCACGGTTAAGGGCTTGGCTGCTGACAAAAAGGTCCGCAGTTCAAATCCACCAGTCGCTCCTTGGAAACCCTATGGGACAATTCTGCTCTGACCTATAGGGTCGCTATGAGTCGAAATCAACCCAATGGCAATGAGTTATACTTGGTTTATTAAAATCCAAAATCAAACCCACTGCCATCCAGTCGATTTCAACTTATTGTGACCATATAAGACAAAGTAGAGCTGCCCCGTAACGTTTCCAAGGCTGTAAATCTTTACAGAAGCCGACTGCTACATCTTTCTCCAATGAAGTGGCTGGTGGATTCAAATTCCCAGCATTTTCGTTAGCAGCCTATAGTTCCTTACACTTGGATTATTGGCAATGATTAAATCTCCAACGCAGAACAGTTTATTGTTGTCCTTGTTGTTACTGCTGCTGCTGCTGTTGTTGCTATTATTGTTTTTTTTTGTTTGTTTTTTTGTTTTGTTTTCTTTTTCTTTCTTACATATTTCTCAATTAAAACTTTTGTTTTCTTCATAAATTCTCTGGCGAAATCTTGCTTCAGATAAATTTCTAGTTTGGCTCAACCTTAACATTGGAGTTTTGGTTCTTTTAAGGAAAATCAGGTGAACAGAACCCTTTAGAAAAGACTGATTTACCAAGTCATATATGGCGTAAATGTTTTAATCAGTCAAAACTGAGTAATCAAAACCTTGAAACTTGCTGGAAACTTAAAAAAAAAAAAAAAGCTTTATGACCAGAACTCCTTATATTGTGGACTTTTTATTTTTTTTTTTTATTTTTTATTTTAGTAGCTATAGGTCTGCATCCACCACTGAGCTATAAACAGCTCAAGATTAGACACCAGCTTATTATTTATAAATAAGTATTTTTCTGACTTCTAATGGCATAAAAATTCATTACCTGAATGATTATGTTGATTAAAATTGTACTTAGTAATGTTAGGAGCATAGATATTTAGAGGTAAGCCGTCTTCTTTATATTAGGATACATGAACACGAAGGCAACAGCAATAATTATAGCTAGATATTTGACAAATATATATGCTCTTTTTTTAAAAAAAAAGTCAGACATGAGATACTTTGTAAAGCCTATCTTGAATTTATAATTATGCTGTCTGCATTTCTTATTGTATAGAAGGCTCAACTGCCCTATTTGATGTGGGAAAGAAAGAGGTGGGTAGTGAATATCAGTCATTTTAGGATATGTAACTCCTGACAGAATAATTTAAGTATAGAAGATGTGAACAAAGCACTTACATTACCTTCTGATAAAGATTTTGACACTTTACCTCTTGAGTCTCCTGGGCTTGTGCTTTTAGAAGGTTCAGCATCAGAAAAAAAGTCAGTTTTTCAAGCACTGCCTCATAGTCAATTGAATGAAAAAGTCGTCATTGTCCCTTGCAAAAAATGTGGAATCTCTTCAGATTCGTTATTGCTAACTCTAGGCCATCTACCTACCATTTAGAACACTAGTACTAAAATGATGAAAAAAATATATATATATGGCATTATTAAGAATAAAGTAAAAGAAAATGAGAAGTTCTTGAAATAATTGGAGGCTAAATAAAAATTATAAAATAGAGATAGTATAAAATTATGGAAATTAAGTTATATCAAAATGGAAAAATATGTTTGACACATAGTAATGAGTTAAAAATAAATCTTTTCCAGGAAGATGAATTTCTAAAAAAGAAAAGAGAAATATTAAGCATGATCTCTAGGATAGCACTCCATGGTAGAAGAGAAAGTGGGCTCTGGAATTAGAGGAACAAGAGTTTAAGTCCCTCCATTCCAAATTACTACTTCTTTCTTAGGAAAGTCTGATTTAACTGGCTGAAATAGCTTCCTCATCTGCAGAATCGTGGTAAGCTCTACTATGCTGTGCTAGGTGTTGGTTAAGTTGGTTAAGTATATTCTATTATGGTTAAGAGCTATGGGTGATAACCAAAAGGTCAGTAGTTCAATTCCACCAGCTGCTCTTTGGAAACCCTATGGGGCAGTTCTACTCTGTCCTATAGGGTCAACATGAGTTGGAATCGACTCAACAGCAGTGGATTTTTTTTTTTCTTTCTTTCTATTATAAGAAGCCCTGACAACACAGGGTTTAAGCGCTTGGCTACTAAAAGAAACGTTGATGGTTCTAACCCACCAGCCACTCCATGAGAGGAAGATACGACAGTCTCCTTCTATAAAGATTACAGCCTAAGAACCCTGTGGGGCAGCTCTACTCTGTTCTATAGGATTGCTGTGAGTGGGAATCAACTCCACGGCAACAGATATATTCCGTTATCAGTCTTTCTATAGCTCTTCTACAATCTTCAATTCTGTGATAGCAATAATGCCCAAATGCTTTCTTAATGATAGTATGTCTCTGAAGTGCCTGGATGAAATATTTTGCATTTGTTGTATGAAGACTTATTTGCATTTTTATTTTAATACCTTCTAGTTTTTCTATAATTATATTTTTGAGCACTCTGGAGGTATAATCACACATAAGTGTTAATATCTTAAAGAAAGCTGCAATTCAGATATTTTATTAAAGTTTTGTTCATGCTCTCTATTTTTACGCATGTCCTGTCCCACAAAATTTTTCTCTTGGTATAGTTTATCTCTCTATAATATTATGTTATTATTTTTCTTTGTATTTTTAACTTAGTAAATACAATATATAGCATTTATAGAGTGCTTACATGGTGAAAGCAATATGAGCATTTGTTAGCTTATCTTCATAATGATTCTATGAAATTATGATCCTTGTTTTATAAATGAGGTGAGACTCAGATAAGTTAAGTTTACCTAAGGTTTCATAGCTTTTAGAAAAATTATAATGGAATTTAAACTGAGCACTCACCTTAAGCATAAAATTTAAGATGTCATCACATATTTCAGTAATCAAGATTTAAAATGTTTTAATGTAATATTTTTTAAAAAATCAATATCAATGAAAAAATTCCCATGATGCACAAAATATCAAAAATTTTAATAAAGACAGCGTTGATATTACTGATTTGTCATTTGGACTCAGGCGCCAATGTAACTCAGGGTGATAGTGTACCCTGATCCCAACTTTATTTAAAATTTTGATATTTGTTCACCATGGAATTTTGCATTAATTTTGATTTTTTTTAAAAAAATTGTATCAAAATATTATTTCACTTGATTACTGAGGGCTTTTTTTTTTTTTTTTTTTTGGTACCTTCTTAAACTTTGCACTTGAAATGAATGCCTTACTTGTCTCAGTCTAGTCCTGACCCAGGTATGAGGTCAAATGGGTCATTCTCTGAAAGCCTAAGGGATTAGTTGGAATCAACTCAATGGCAATTTTTTTTTTTTTTAAGGGAACAGAAACTCTCTTAACACATCCTCATGTAACTGACTTGCTTGATTAAATTATTTAAACCCATAACCATGGCATATCAAAATTATGCATCTAGGTGGCTACCCTTCAGGACACCATCCCGCTGATTCTCTACCAAGTGACTGGTGCACTCAAGTCAGTGGTGTGGTTAATAAAATGTGTTTTGCTGGTTGTGTTTGTTATTTTCATGAATTAATTATATCACATTATCAGAGTTAGTGATATGAGTGTTTTCTTATATTAATTATTTGAAAAGTCTTGATAAAGGCAAATGGCCAGATGATTGCTTTAAATTAGTTATGTTACACATATTGGAGGAGATACAAACATCAGAAAGCATTCTTCACTAAAATTGCTTCACAAGTGTCTCTGAATTATCTTTCCACTTTAACCACAAAAGTCTGTGTTTTTGTCTTTTACAAAAGAAAAAAAAATAATAATACAACCTGTACTAAAAATTTCTTTGCCACACACAATACCATTGTTGAATTAATGTAAATTTATACCTTTTAAAATGAAGTGTTTATTTACATAGTGAATGTACCATAAGTACATGTCATCATTTTAACCAATCTTCTCAGTTAATGTATCACCATGAGTCCTAACTGCTTCAGATAAAAGCATTTCTAGTGTATAATTCTTTTGAAATCAAGATGAACTTAGAGATCACCCATTCCTTCTTTGCTAAACTCCCAAACATTTTCAATTTTAAGGAATATGTGGTCAAAACTTTAAAACGGTTTAAAAAAAAATGCCTATCAAGTTGCTGTAAAAAAGACCTAAGGATCCCTGGTGGCACAGTGGTTAAAGTGCTCAGCTAGCTGCTAACTGAAAGGCTGGCAGTCCAAACCTGCCAGCCACTCTGTGGGAGAAATATCTGGCAGTCTGCTTCTTTAAAAAAATACAGCCATGGGGAGTTCTGGCAAAATGGCGCTCTAGGCAGAAGCACCATGCTGTCCCTCCATAGCAAAGACCTGAAAAACTAAGCCGAACAGAGAATACAACAATCCTGAAACCCTAAAACATCAAATGAAGAGATAAAGAACTCAGCCAAGCACCAAATGGAGTGAGAAAACTGACAGAGAACAGAGGAGAGGAGAGATTAATGCAGAGGTCCCTTACCAGCTAAAGCAACGTGGATCCACCATCTTGGATTCCTATCAGAGACCAGCAAACAGGGGTACGAGAAAGCAGCCTCACGGAGTGTCCAGCAGGAGACAAAATAACCAGTAATTTGTGGTGTGCGCTTTCCTACCTCCCACCCCTCTTCGCCCCGGCTCGGCCTCCTCTGCTTCCTGCGGCCACGGTCTCCTGACCGGGTAGCACTGGCTGCTTGGATTCCACACACCCAAGCAGGCGGCTCTCTGGGTGCCATTTGTTGGTTGCTAGTGTTGCTTTTTTTTTCTGCTTCTTTTGATTTCTCACTTGCCTCTCCCCACCTCCCCCTCCTTTCACTCAAGTGCCTGGCTCTGTGAGCCGCCTTTGCTTCTTCCTGAGGGGCTACAGAGCACTGGCAATTTGTGATATATGCTTTCCCACTCTCCACCCTTCTTCACCCACTCTCGGCCTCCTCTGCTTCCCTTGGACACAGTCTCTTGTCCAGAAGAACCAGCCTGCACTAGCTGACTCCCTGAGTGCCATTTGTTGGCTGCTGGTGTTGCTTTTTTTTTTTTTTCTCCTTCTTTTGATTTCTTGCTTGTCCCTCGCCTCCTCCCCCTCCTTTCGCTCGAGTCCCTGGCTCAGTGTGCCATCTTTGCTTCTTCCTGAGGGGCTGCAGAGCCCCATTTGAGTGTGGAGCTGCTTCCTGGTCTGGGCTACCGTGCTGGTGGGATCCGGGGGCTTTTGTTCATTTTGAATTGTTTGTCTGTTTTCTTCTCCTTTTCTTGAGTTGGGAGCCCCTTCTGGCCAGGCAGAGCTGCGTGGCAAGGAACTCCCCTTCAGCTTCCACAGATGTGCAGAGGGATTCCTGAGAGCATTTTTTTTCCTTTTTTTTTTTTCTCTGTTTTCTTGGGGGGGGGGGCTTTCTTGTTCTTTGTTTTTTCTTTTTTTTAATTTGTTTTGTTTTCTTTTCCTTCTTTTTCCCTTTTTATTCCTTCATTGCTCAGTCTCTCATCTCTCTATATCTTCCTTCTCTTTCTGATCCCTGATTACCAGGCGTTGTATACCTCTACACCTTCTAGCCAGGCTGTACTGCAACACTTGAGAGCGACTTCCCCAGACCTCATAGCTGCATCAGTGGGATCGCTGGGAACTTTGCAGTTCTTTAACCTTTCTGATTTTTATTTATTCATTCTTTTCTTTTCTTGCTCTTCCCCGTCTTGTTTTTCTCCATTTCATAGTCTCTCACCTCTCTATTCCAACAGCAAGCTCTCCTAACATTCTTTTTTGTTTGTTTGTATGTTTTCGGCTCCTGTTCCTCTCTCCTCTCTCCCATATCCATCTTAGCTCCACACATAACTATCTCCCCGTGGCATCCTGCCTACATGCACCGTGCACTTGACATCACACCACAAAGCAGCACAGGCACAGCCTACTGAAACCTGCCCTGCACTGATTACCAACCCGCCCTGGTGGCTGTAGTAAATGCCACAAACAACCCGTCCCAGCAACTCCTCTTCAGCTAGACCTGCCCTGCTGTACCATATCTGAGTGACTGACCCTGTCAGTTGGAGAAGGAAGTGAAAAGTATAGAGCGCACAGATGAGCAAACAACAAAGAACACACAGTCCACCTGCTCAGACATAGTCAATTTTTTTTTAAAAGGGATGAAAGAAACAAATCTACAATCAATAAATGCGAAAAATAACTACTGAATGTCCCCAAAACAGCAGACAATATCAAAACATTTACAAAAACAGGACAGGATGGTTCCAGTAGGTGTCCAAAATAAAACACCAGATGACTCTCCTGTGGAAGAAAATGCACTAGAACTACCTGATAAGGAAGTGAAATCTCTAATACTCAGAAAACTCCAAGAACTGAGGCAAAAAAGCTGACAAACATGAGGAAAAAATAGACAAATTCATAAGAAAATACACACAAAAAATTGGAAGAACTCAGGAAGATGGTGCAGGAACAAAACGCCAAAATAATTTCACAACAGAAATTGTACAAAGACAACAATTAGAAATCCAAAACGTAAACACCAAGATTTCAGAAATGGATGATGTCATAGAAGGGCTGAGAAGCAGATTTGAAACCGTGGAAGACAGGATTAGTGGAACTGAAGACAAACACTTAGATACAACTCTGTCTCAGGAAAACTCAGAAAAAAGAACAAAGAAAAATGAAGAGACCCTGAGAGTTATGTGGGACACAATTAAAAGCAAAAATTTATGAGTGATTGGAATTCCAGAACAGGGGAAGAAAACAGAAAACATAGAGAGGATCATTGAGGAACTGCTGACAGAAAACTTCCCCAATATCATGAAAAATGAAAAGCTGGCCATCCAAGAAACTCAACGAACCCCATATGGAAGAGAACCCAACAGAAAATCACCAAGGCATATCATATTCACACTCACCAAAACCAAAGACAAACAAAGAAACCTAGGAGCAGCTCGTGGAAAACAAGAAGTCACATACAGAGGAGAAACAATAAGACTAAGCTCAGATTATTTGGCAGAAACCATGCAGGCAAGAAGGCAATGGGATGACATCTATAAAATCTTGAAAGAAAAGAATTGCCAGCCAAGAATAATATATCCTGTAAAACTCTAGTTCAAATTTGAGGGTGAAATTAGGTCATTTCCAGGTACACAGAAATTAAGGAAATATGTAAAAGTCAAACCAAACTTATAAGAATTATTAAAGGGAGTTCTTCAATCTGAGGACAAACAGCTTCAGCTCACAGGCATAACCTAGGACGCAGGATTGTACGAGCCAGTTACCAGTCTAGGAAATGAACTCTCGAGGACTATCCAAAACCAAAAGAAATATAACAGGGAATCAGAGCAGTTAATCAATAAACAACAACAACATCAAAACAATAAAAGAGGGAATAAACAGCAAAGGTATAGAAACTTCTATTGGAGAGGAAGGCAAGGTGATACCAAGTAATGGTAGACTGCTTCCAACTTAGAAAGATAAGGGTAAAGTTCATGGTAACCACAAAGAAAGTTAACAAACCAACTCATAAAAATAAAGATGAAAAACATAAAGTCTCGGCAAAAACAAAATCTACAAAAACAAAAAAATGCAAAAAAAAATCCACAAACAAAAAGTAACTCAGCACAAGAGAGTAAGAAGAACAAATCAAACTTCAGCACCACAAAAAAAAGCACTTCAAAATGACAGCAACAAACTCACATCTATCAATAATTACACTGAATGCAAATGGAGTCAATGCACCCATAAAGAGGTGGAGAGCAAAAGAATGGATAAGAAAACAGGATCCATCAATATGCTGTCTACAGGAGACACACCTTAGAAACAAAGATGTGAATTTATTAAAAGTCAAACATTGGAAAAAAATATATCAAGCTAACAACTACCAAAACAGAACAGGAGTGACAATTCTAATATCAGATAAAATAGACTTTAAAACAAAATATACCATAAAAGACAAGAATGACACTATATAATGATTAAGGGGATGATCCATCCTGAAGACATAACCATAATAAACATCTACGCACCCAATGACAGGGCTCCAAAATACATAACACAAACTCTAACAACACTGAAAAGAGAAATAGACAGTTCCACAATAATAGTAGGAGACTTCAACACACCACTCTCAGTAAAGGACAGAACAACTAAGAAGAAACTCAGCAAAGATACAGAAGACCTAAAGGGCACAATCAGCCAACTGGACCTCACAGACATATATAGAAAACTCCATCCAACTACTGCAATGTACACATTCTTTTACAATGCACATGGAACGTTCTCCAGAATAGACCACATCTTAGGCTACAGAGAAATCCTCAACAAGATCCAAAATGTTGAGATAATTCAAAGTATCTTCTCTGACCACAATGCCATCAAGGTAGAAATTAACACTAGAAAGAGCAAGGAAAAAAAATCAACTACATGGGAACTGAATAACACCATGCTTACACATCACTGGGTAATAGAAGAAATCAGAGATGGAATCAAAAAATTCCTAGAATCAAACGAGAATGAAAACACATCATACTAAAACCTTTGGGACACAGCAAAGGCAGTCCTCAGAGGACAATTTATAGCAATAGATGCACATATCAAAAAAGAAAAAAGGGACAAAATCAAAACATCAACTATAGAACTCAAACAAAGAGAAAGAGAACAGCAAAAAAAGCCCACAACCACCGGAAGAAAGGAAATAGTAAAGATCAGAGCAGAAATAATGAAATAGAGAAAAGAAAAACAATAGAAAGAATCAATAAAACCAAAAGTTGGTTCTTTGAAAGAATCAACAAAATCGACTAACCACTAGCCAGACAGACAAAAGAAAAACAGGAGAGGACACAAATAACCCACATAAGAAATGAAATGGGGGACATTACAACAGACCCAACTGAAATAAAAAGGATTATAACAGAATATTTTGAAAAACTATACTCCAACAAATTTGAAAACCTAGAGGAAATGGATAAATTTCTAGAATCACACGGCCTACACAAACTACAACAAAGTGATGGTGAAAATCTGAACAGACACATAACAAGAGAAGAGATTGAAAAGGTAATAAAATAAGTCCCAACCAAAAAAAGCCCTGGCCCAGATGACTTCACTGGACAATTCTACGAAACATTTACAGAAGAACTTGTACCAGTACTACTCAAGCTATTTCAGAACATACAAGAGGAAGAAACACTTCCAAATTCATTCTATGAAGCCACCATAACGCTGATACCAAAACCAGGCAAAGACGTCACAAAAAAAGAAAATTACAGACCAATATCTCTCATGAATATAGATGCAAAAATTCTCAACAAAATTCTAGCCAATAGAATTCAGTATCATATCAAAAAAATAATACACCACGACCAGGTAGGATTCATACCAGTTATGCAAGGATGGTTCAACATTAAAAAAATCAATCAATGCAATACACCACATAAATAAAAGGAAAGAAAAGAATCACATGATTATCTCAATTGATGCAGAAAAGGCATTTGCCAAAGTCCAACACCCATTCCTGATAAAAACTCTCAATCAAATAGGTATAGAAAGAAAATTCCTCAACACAATAAAGGGCATTTATGCCAAACCAATGGCCAACATCATTCTTAATGGAGAGAGGCTGAAAACATTCCCCTTGAAAATAGGAACAAGACAAGGATGCCCGTTATCACCACTCCTATTTAACGTGGTGCTGGAAGTTCTATCTAGAGCAATAAGGCAAGAAAAAGAAAGAAAGGGCATCCAAATTGGTAATGAAGAAGTTAAACTGTCTCTGTTTACAGATGATATGATACTATACATAGAAAACCCTAAAGACTGCATGAGAAATCTACTGGAACTAATAGAAAGATTCAGCAGAGTAGCTGGATACAAGATAAACATAAAAAAATCAGTTGGATTCCTATATACCAGTTAGGAGAACGATGAAAAGGAAATCAGGAAAACAATACCATTTTCAATAGCCCCTAAAAAGATAAAATACTTAGGAATAAATCTGATCAGGGATGTAAAAGACCTATACAAAGAAAACTATGAAACACTACTGCATGAAACCCAAAGGGATCTAAATAAATGGAAAAACATACTATGCTCATGGATAGGCAGACTCAACATTGTGAAAATGGCAATTCTACCCAAAGCAATTTACAAATACAATGCAATCCTAATCCAAATACCAGCAACATTCTTCAAAGAGATGGAAAAACTAATCATTACCTTTATATGGAAAGGGAAGAAGCCCCAAATAAGTAAAGCACTACTGAAGAAGAAGAATAAAGTTGGAGGACTCACAGTACCTGACTTCAGAACCTACTATACAGCTACAGTAGTCAAAACAGCCTGGTACTGGTACAACGACAGATACATTGACCAATGGAACAGAATTGAGAACCCAGATTTAAATCCATCCACCTACGGTCACCTGATCTACGATAAGGGCCCAAATTCCATCAAATGGGGAAAAGACAGTATTTTTAACAAATGGTGCTGGCAAAACTGGATATCCATCTGCAAAACAATGAAACAGGACCCATACTTCACACCGTATACAAAAACTACTTCAAAATGAATGAAAGACCTGAATATAGAGCCTAAAACTATAAAGTTAATAGAAGCAAAAATAGGACCAACACTTCAGGCCTTAATACACAGCATTAACAGGATACAAAGCATAACATCAATGCACAAATCCCAATAGATAAGCTAGATAACTGGGATCTTCTAAAAATCAAACACCTATGCTCTTCAAAAGACTCCACCAAAATAGTAAAAAGAGAACCTATAGACTGGGAAAAAATTTTTGGACAGTACAAGTCAGAGAAAGGTCTAATCTCCATAATCTACAAGAAAATCCAACCCCTCTATAATAAAAAGACAAATAATCCTATAAAAAATGGGCAAAGGAAATGAACAGACACTTCACCAAAGAAGACATTCAAATGGCCAACAGACAAATGAGGAAATGTTCACAATCACTAGCCATTAGAGAAATGCAAACTAAAACCACAGTGAGATACCACCTCACCCCGGCATTACTAGCATCAATCAAAAACACTGGAAATAACAAATGTTGGAGGGGCTGCGGGGAGATGGGAACTCTTATGCACTGCTGGTGGGAATGCAAAATGATGCAACCGTTTTGGAAAATGATATGGCGCTTCCTCAGAAAGCTAGATATAGACATACCATTCTATCCAGCAATCCCACTCCTAGGAGTATATACTGGAGAAGTAAGAGTCGTCACTCGAATAGACATATGCACACCTATGTTCATGGCAGCATTGTTCACAATAGCAAAACGATGGAAACAACCTAGATGCCCATCAACAGATGAATGGATAAACAAACTATGGTACATACACACAATGGAGTACTATGCAACCAGAAAGAAAAACAATGAATCTGTGAAGCATCTCATAACATGGATGAAACTGGAGGACATTATGCTGAGTGAAATAAGTCAATCACAGAAGGACAAATATTGTATGAGACCTCTATTGTAAAAACCCATGAAAAAGTTTACACACAAAATGTAACGATCTTTGTTGGTTACCAGTGATGGGAGGTGTGGGGGGAACTACTAACTAGGCAATAGATAAGTGGTATCTTGGGTGAAGGGTGAGACAGTACACAATACAGGGGAAACTAGCACAACCTGTACAAGGAAAGGTCATGGAAGCCCCATAGACACATCCAGACTCCCTGAGGGAGTGAATTGCTGGGCAGAGGGCTGTGGGGACCATGGTCTTGGGGAGCATCTAGCTCAATTGGCATGACACAGCTTATAAAGACAATGCTCTACATTCTACCTCGGTGAGTAGTGTCTGGTGTCTTAAAAGCCTGTCAGCGGCCATCTAAGATACTCCACCGGTCTCATCCCTTCGGGAGCAAGTGAGAATGAAGAGAACAGGATACAAGAAAAAGATTAGTCCGAAGGACTAATTGTCCACAGCTACCAAGGCCTCCACCGGACTAAGTCCAGTACAGCTATATGGTGCCCGGCTACCACCACTGACCTCTCTGACCAGGATCACAACAGAGGGTTCTGGACAGATCTGGAGAAGGATGTAGAGCATAACTCTAACTCACCAAAAAAAAAGACCAGATTTACTGGCCTAAAGGAGACTGGAGAAACCTTGAGAGTATGGCCCCCAGACACCCTTTTAGCTCAGTGGTGAAGTTACCTCCGAGGTTCACTGTCCAGCCTTGGAGTGGACAGCCCGGTAAAACCAAATGAGACTAACGAGGTACAGGAGTCCAGTGACAAGGCCAGAAGGTAGAATAGAACAAGGAAGCTGGTGACAGGGAACCCAAGGTTAAGTAAGGATATTGTTGATGTGTTGTGAGATTGTTAACTATTGTCATAGGGCAACATTTGCAGTGACTGTTCGATGAGAAGCTATTTTGTTCTGTAAGCCTTCATCTTAAATGAGAATAAGAGCACAATTGGAAGAGCGTAGTCAGTGTCACTGAACTGTGTATGTAGAAATTTTTGAAACGGTGTATCTTTGGCTATGTGTATTTTCACCAAAAAAAAAAAGGCTGAGAAGTTAGAGGGTTAATATGTCGTGCAGTTGTTAACCAATGTCATGAAACAACATGTGTACTACTGTTTCATGAGAAATTATTTGTTCTGTAAGCCTTCATCTGAAGTACAATAAAATATAAAAAAAAAGAAAAAAAAATTACAGCCTTGGAAACGTTATGGAGCTGTTCTACTCTTTCCTATAGGGTGGCTATGAGATGGAATCGACTTGATGCAGTGGCTTTTTTGTTCGTTTGTTTAGTCTCAATGCTATTTTAAAACATAACCTGGGTTTCCATTTGTATGAATTGAGTTGTGTCCACTCAAAATATGTGTCGAATTGCTGCCCTTTGTACCTGGATTTGATGCTATTTAGAAATAGAATTTTTGATTTGTTATGTTACTGAGGCCATACCAGTGTAGGGTGGATCCTAAACCTAATCTTTTCTGAGTTATGGATATTAGAATAATAATAATAATGGATACAGAGACACACAATTGTTAGACAAACAAGAAACACCAGGAATTCTTAGCAGATACCAGAAACGAGGTGATAGGCTCACAGAAGGAATTGACACAGTCAAGACCCTGATTTGGACTTTTAACCTCCAGGACCATGAGAAAAGAAATTTCTGTTCTTTAAAGCCACACATTTTTGGCATTTTTGTTGCAGCAGCACTAGGTAACTAAGGCACTATTTTCTCCTCCCTTTTTTAGTTCCATTGACAAAAACAACAGCCAAGCTCCTTCTTTTACTACAAACTCTGCTTTGTTAGTTAGGGTTGTCCCAAAAGCAGACCCTTAAATAAAGATTTGGGTGCAGGGAGTTTATTTTGTGAGGATAGCACAGTACCAGGAAGTTTATTTCCTTCTGTTGTGGATAGGGTCGCTATGAGTGGGAACTAACTGAACAGTACCTAAAAACAAGCTTATTTAAAGATGATTCTAAGAACCACAAGAGAAGAAGGGGCATAAGGAAAGGAAGAGAGCAAAACCAATAAAGTGTGCTGATTGGACACACTGTAAGTAATTGGGACAAAATCCTGTTAGAGACATTCTGAGAAATTGTTTGGGACACATCTTGAATATTCCCATTTGAAGATGATGAGATTGTGAAATTTATCCCGTGACTTTTCCCCCATAGGCTGAGCGTTACCTCCCCTGTACTCCTACGTTGCATTTGCCCAATTCCAGTCACTCTGTTGCCAGATAAAGTACGCAGGAATAAAAGCAGAGAGATGAAATAATTAACTTGGCACTGTCTGCTTGCCAGAAGATGGATACCACACCTGCTAGTGAACTCAGAGGTTGTACAAGATGATATAATATTTACTACAGCCGTATTAGACCCATAAATAAGTAGATCAATCATCTATTTGCTAGAGAGGTGATAACTGGGAATCCTTATTATCCTGTTACTCATGTAAGTAATCTTGTAACTAAGCTTGAGTGATATTTCCCAATATGAATATGTGGCATCCATAATCTTAAAATTGACTAAGTTATTTGAACTCCAATATACGATTTTGTTTACAATTATTATTAAATTATTTATAGCCCATGAACTATTGACTTCTTACCCATTTTAGACAATTCAAGTTCTCGAAGACTCAGTGCACATACCAAAACAAACAAACAAAACAACAAACTCATTGCTGTCGAGTCGATTTTGACTTGTGGTAACCCTATAGGACAGAGTAACAGAGTAAAACTGCTCCGTAGGTTTTCCAAGGCCATACATCTTTATGGAAGCAGACTGCCACGTCTTTCTCCCATGGAGCAGCTCTGGATTCAAAGCACTGACCTTTCGATTCACAGCCAAGCCCTTTAACCACTGCACCAGCAGGACTCTCCTTTGTGCACGTAATAGGTGTTAATACAGTACTGATGACATAATAAATGCATAACTGTCACAGAACTATAAAACATAGTTGTATCTTTCTCAAGAACATCTTAAGTCTTGTATAATCCTATCTCTGAATTTTACATTGTTTATACACAGATCATAGTGCAGAACACAGACTCATGATAGGTCAATAGTTTTCATGGTCTGTTCTTTCATTCATACTTCGTATTTCAAATTCTTCACCTTGGCCATGTTACTATATAATATGTCCTATGTTGGAGAGATTTTATTAGCAATTGTTGTATAAAACTCTTAGAAGCCGTTTTTAAGCCTTATTAAACCAGCACCAATATAGTAGGCAGAGAAAACAGACAAGTGACAAGTTTTTAATAAGAGACACATCTTAATAATTAAAAAATAATAATAATAAAGCAAAACTTGTCAACAAATTGAAAACTGTACGATGGAAAGTCAAATATATTTATAATTGTTTGAATATTTCAGTCTTGAACCTGTTAAATAGTTTGTTGTTTCTGTTTTTTGTTTATTTTTCTCTCCTCAACCCCCCAGGGCTTAAACGTAAACAAATGCTTGGTGTCACCAAAATAATTGATAAATGATAGACACTCTTTGTTAAATATTTTTTCGTTTACTGAAGTAAAAGCTAATATTTCAACTTGAGATATCAAGCCAAAATAAATTTTGTTCTCCAATTTAAAACCAAACTAGAGTTTTGTGCAATATAATGGTTAAAAATAACAGTGTGACGAGAAACTTGATATCCAAAGTCACAGTGGTTGACAGCTGAGTGATTTCTAGCTTTTCTCTTTCCCTTGTATTTCCAGAGGTAGGAATTTGCAGGGGTTATTGGATTTTTGTTGATTGATAGTTTATACTTTACAAATTTTACTAGGTTATTTTTTTTCATTTTCATTACTGTTGAGTATACATTAGTAGTTATTTTATGGAAACTTAGAAGTTTCTCTTTTATTAGTTTTGGTTCCAGCTATAATCCTAATTTGATTCAGAAAAGCAGGAAGCCACCATTGCAATAATAAGCTTGGTATGTAATGTTCCTTCATTTTAGACAATATCATAGGCAATACTGAGCTTCAGATGCTGTACTTTGTCTCCAGGCAACATCTTCTGCTCAGCACAGTAGCAGCTGTCAGATTTCAATAGAAAATCCTGATTTTGGTAAATTTGTTTGCCTGGAGTTAATGCACTATATGCATATTATACTATCACTCATGTAACTAATTGTAGGTAATGCAAATAAATAGTCATCAAAAGAATAATTTATTTTGCTTCTTTATTTTTTGTTAAGTGGCTCACTTCCTTTTTTTAAAATTTATACCTAGCAAAGTTTAATGGAAACATTACATTTTCAATTTCATCTCATCAAACATTCGACTTACAAGTAAATATAAAACACATTACCAAGGACCTTACTGAAAAGGCAGAAAGCAGCATATGATTTGCTTCACAGTGATAAAATTTTAAAGCTGAAAGGGACTCTCTCCCATCACAGATGAAAACATTTAGGAGCAATCTGTTAAATGACTTGTCCAAAGACATACAAAGATTAAGTGCTAGTTTTGGCATAAAATGTATATTTTCAAAAATAAAGTTCTCCACTCATCCTCAGGTTCTCAAAAATAAATCGGGTAACTACGCGTTATGTATCACTGCATGTTTATTGTCATTCGTTTCTACAACTCATGGCAGTCCCACATACAACATAACAAAACAGTGACCAGTCCTGTGCCATCTTCACCATCATGGCCATGTTTGAGTCCATTGTAGCAACCCTGTATGGTGCTTTCCAACCTAAGGGGCTCATCTTCTAGCACTATATCAAACAATATTCTACTGTGCTTCAGAGGGTATTCACTGGGTAATGTTCAGAAGTAGATCATTTGGCCTTTCTTTCTACTCTGTCATAGTCTGGACGCTCTGCTGAAACCTATCCAACATGGGTGACCCTGCTGGCATTTGAAATACCAGAGGTATAATTTCCAGCATTGTTGTGACATACAAACAGCCATAATGTAACACTGACAGACAGGTGGTAGAACTAAATGTTAGATATAGCTTAAAGGGCTATAAAATGTTTGGAAGAATGGATAGTAAGAACCTAAAAGCTATAAATATATATGACCTCTTTCCTGTTGAACTAATGTTGTGGAAAAGAATAGAAACAGTGGCCAGTACAAATGAAGAGGAGTATTGTTTCATCTCTTCATCATAAAATCTGGAATGATGAATATGAGGGGTGGACCCTTAACAATAGACCATCTTCACCTCCTATGTCTAAATATATGAGTAGTTTGTATATACGTTTGTGTGTGAATGTGTGCTTGTGTGTGTGTCTCTAAGAGATAGATAATAGAAAATGATGGAATGTAATACCCACAAGTGAATTTGTTTTAATGTGGGTTTTTCTGGATATGGTATTTAAATGGATATTAAGATACTATCTAAACCACAGGAAAGGAACATTCTATTGCAGGATTATATTAGTTAATTGTGTTGATACATACTAATCCATTGTTTAGTATACAAAGCTGATAGACTCTCTTTCCCTACTACTTACAAAGTTGTTACCTTTTATATGGTTCACTTGCCATTATTCCTCAAATAGGCTGAAGCCATCCCATTCTCTCAAGTTTCTCTGTTTTCCCAACTTCCTTCTCTCTCTATGATTTAGTCTGTGTCTTTTCTTTTGATGAGCATTCCAATTCATTTATTTTCTGTTCAGGCATGCTTACTCACCGGTTAAACCAATATGTTGAGTTTAAAGTTTACTAATTTTTTTTCTAAAATTCTAATCTAATCATTTCTTTTTATTTTCTAGTTCTCTGCTCAAATTCTCTATAGTTTGAAACTTTCTTGGGCATATTAATTACATATATTTAAAGTCCATGTTTAAAAATGCCAATATTTTTATCCCCTCTCTGCATGTTTCATTAGAGATTTTTGGAGAAAATCTTTTAAAAGTTAATTATTGTTAATTAAATGTCTATCATTCTATGTGACAAATTACAGTGATAATTTAAAGATCTTAAAGATTTTATCTACCTTAAGACAGGTTGATGCGTTTTGGTATGTTATGCAGTAAAACTAGAAGCAGACTACAATAATCCAAAGAGGGAATGAAATGATTTGAGTCTCTGCTGCACACTTTTAAGAGGTAGTTTATTGTTAGTTCACTTTTATACCTAGGTAACTACCTTTCAAAGCCAGGTGGAACTCGTGTATTTTACCAGTTTCTATTATTTGTCACAGGCCCTGAACTCCATTATTTGTCCTCGCAGCTCTGTGAAACGCCTTTCTTTCTAAGGCTGTCTCCTCCACTTTTAAATTTTTCAATTTAATCAAAGTGAAAACTGACACCAATTATTGGGTTCACATTTTCTAGTCTTTCTTTTCTTCTAGGTACATAGACTATCAGATTCTCTGATGTTTTTCAGCCATTTTTTGTTTCTCCATATTTTCTAGGGTTATTTTAAGGAAAGATTGTTCTGAAAAACAAACAAAAAAAAATCTATAATTATCAATGACAGATTCTTTTACATTTTTAATATTTTGATAGCTCCAACTTGAGTTCATATTACTTGAAGACAAAGATTAATCCCTGTACCTCTGTTTTTTTTCTTTTGAATATAAAACAGTGCTAGGCATAAAACGTAATTACCTTATATTTGTTTAAGTTACATTTAAATCTTTTGTAGAGATGTATTTCTTATCGGTCCACTGCAAGGTAGGTAATATTTAGTGGCAAACATTAAAATATAATTATTAGTAAAACCAATAGTCATTGTTTGTAAATGCAGACATTTGATGGTACTGAAAACTGCATGCATCTGAATCCAGAAATTACGCATAGTTGATTATAGAGAGTATTCCTGCCTATAGCATTTTTAATACACATTATGATATTAATTTACATGAAAGTTTAGTGACTAGTTAAAAATGCCAAGGATAGTGGAAGAAGTTTCATAGTCTAGCCGTCTATTGCACAATAAAAAATTAAAAACTTTTTGGTATAAAAACTGCATCACTGGAGAAAAAAATGCACGAATATGTATAAATTTAATTTGCTTTAAATTACATATAATTTTAAAAAGCTATATGTAGATTAGTCACAATTTTTCCAGTGTGATGAATATGAAACTAAATAAATCCCTATATGAATGATTTCCCTTGTTGGATCATTTGAAAGTCCGAAATTACCCTTATTAAGGATGCTCATATATTTTAACTGTACTGTGGCGTTACGGTCTCTAGAAGGGGCAACCCTTCGAAAGTTAATATTGTTGGAGGAATGCTTATCTAATCAACCACATAGTTATTCATTGTTATGTGGTAACAATAAGAATTTGTTATAATAGCAATAGCAGTGACTATCATTTATCAAATGCTTGCTTTGTGCTGGAGACTAGACACAGGGGGACTATATAAGCTTCTGTGTGTGTTTATGTATGTGTGCCTGTGTATTTCCTTCTTCCCATTTTTCCTGTGATCATAACTTTTCAGATATTTACTGTCTTTCTTCTCTTTCATACACACACACACACACACACACACATAATACTCCTAAAATGTAGTTACTATTTGCCATATTTCACACAAGAGGAGAAAGTGGCTTAAAATGTTAAGTACCTCATAAATTATAATCCAGCTAAGAAATTACAGAGTTCTAATCCACACCAGTGTTTCTCAGGTATGTGGCATAGGTCAGAGCATCTCAAACTAAGCTCATCAACAAACAACCAGCTGTTTGAAAACCTAACTTGAAGTGGAATTATTGTGAGTTATTTGTGGGATTTTTTCACCTTTTGTTTGTATGTTTAGGGAATCTTATCTGTATTACTTTCTCATAACCAATAAGTGACATCATCTCATAACCAATGGCTGATGTGTTTGTATTTATTTACAACTGAGTTGCCCTAAATAATGCGACATTACTTGAATTAGAGGAAAAGAAATCAAGAGTAGTGGTAATTAATGAATTTTGATAATGCTGCCTGAAAATTTTTAAAAACTTGGAGTCATGGTGTGACATAAGGTCATGTAGTGATAGCAAATTCATGAACCTTTCTTTATCAGTCAATACCTTATTGAATTTGAGAGAAGTGATACATTTTAGAAAAGTTTATAGGTACATAAAATTAATATTGTTATTTAGAATTGAGGCATGTGAGAAATCATGAGGTCTCATGAACTTGTCATATGAGCGCTTAAAATAATTCAGGAGCAACTAGTGAAGTGGGTAAGATAGTAAACATAAATCTCCTCCTTATTTTACTTAAAGCTTGATCTAAGCAACAGACTCTTCCACAGTGTGATACTTACCTAAAGGCAGAATGAAGTCAAAATTCTATTCCTTTTTAGATTTGTTTTTTACTGTAATGTCTGTTAGGGAAACACTTATTGAAATGTTAAATTATTTTGTTTTGAAAAGTGATAAAATTGATCTATAAGTATAAGGCAATCTGGAAAATAATAAACATAAATACATATACATAAACACAGGGGAAGCCAGGTACAAGATCCAAAGAAAAATATACTTGTCCACATAATATGAACACTTTTAATGCTACACAAATTGCTATAAATTTAAAATATTGAGTTCTAAAAAAGTACAGAAGAGGTCACTTTGCAAGTCATTTTGCATTTATGGAATAGAGAAATAAAATTTTAAGGTCTGAAGTATATCACCTTCTAGTCCTCCTTTTAACTACCCACTAAGTGGCAATTCTTTCATCACTTTAAGTAGGCATTCAATATGAAGTATATAAGTTCACGTATTATTGATCAAGGCAAGTAAAACTAGCTTTATTTACCATATTTGAGAAAAGAATAGTGTGCTCTTTCTGTCAGTTTTATGAAGAAGCTTATTTTTCTTGTAAGAGTCATTCAAACAAGAACATTCTTTCAATGGGATTTGTGCTTGTGAAGAATCAGATGAACTTTAAGTCTCAACCAATGAATGAATAGAAGAGTTGACCTTGAGGTCACAGTGGGATTGACTTGCGTGGAAACTGTCTGCTTCACAGGTGGCAGATGTGGTGAATCTTAGGAAAGTGGATCAGAGGAGCTTTCACAAGTTGACTTGCATTTTATTTACTTGCAAAACTAGAAATAAGTATTGGGATATATTTATATGTTGCTCAAAACATTAATGCAATATATATTAAATGCAATTGATAGTGCCCATTTCCTGGAGCAACACAATAGAATGTACGTTCACTAAACAAGTAGAGAAAAATTATTGGAACAAAGAAACTCTATTAGCCTAATAAAATTAGGAAAATAATAAGACAACAAGGTTGCATCCATATTAAAAGGGACACAGTGAGCACAAGATGGATAAAGGTGCCTACATACACATCAGTAAATAAAATACTTGTGAGCAAGTTAAAACCTATACTAAGAAGAGACTCAGATTTATTCCACATATAAAAATTTAAAAGTAGATAAAATATATTAAGTAAATTCATTTTATATTACACATAGTACAAATATCTGAAACACTATAACAGTCTTATAAAGTAGACAACATGGACAGAGTAGAACTGCCCCATACAGCTTCCAGAGAGAGGCTGGTGGATTCGAACGGCTGACCTTTTGGATAGCAGGCGAATGCTTAACCGCTGTGCCACCAGGGATCCTGTCCTTACATATATTGCATGTATTAAAAGTATGTAATGCTACTATCCTAGAAGTGGGTGGCATATTCCATACTTTAAAGTTCAGAAAACTGAGATTTAGAAAAACCATTTGCCCAAGATCACATTGCAATTATCAGTGGAGCTAAGATTTAAACCTGCATTTACTTTCAGAATCTGTTCTATTAATAACACACTACAGGAAATTTTGACAAAAATGGATGAAAAAATTAAGTAGTGAAAAAATGTATATTCGAGACAGGCTAAACAAAAATGTATGTTCTTCAATATTAACAGAAGAATAAACAGAATTAATATTGAAAACAGGAAAAATAGGGCTATTTTGTGTTGCTGAATTACATAATTATTATTTTATTATAGAAATGTTTATTCACAAAAAAATTAAAATGCAAAGTATAAAAGTTTACAAGCCCATGAATACACTGGATTTCAATAATATAAATCTCATAGATATCAACATCTTATTTTTTAAATAAAAAAAGTAAGAAATTTAAATAATGCAATTAATATGCTCAAATATAAAAAATACGTATATATATTATAAAGCTTATAATAGCCATCATTATGTGTTTTCCTTACTGCACTTGAAATCAATACCTGAAAGATAGCCAGCTTTTTCATTTCTTCATCTATTTTTAATTCTTGTGTCCACTGAGTAATGACCTCCCCTGTCAATGAAGTTCAGCCATAATCTCTGTTGTTGTCTGTCATTGAGCCGATCCTGACTCATAGCAACCTGCGAATACATTACCTTACACATCAAAAGGGATTTTCTAGAGGTAATTAAGATTAAGGGCCTTACTATAGGGAGATTATCCTGGTTTATCTGGGTGGGCCGAATCTAACTGCAAGAAGCCCTTAAAATTATTAGACATTTTTCAGCTGGAGCTAGAAAATATTCAGTGAAAAGGGATATTATATAGGGTTTCAAAGTGTGAGAAAGACATAACCCAACTTTGTTGGCTTTGCACATGGAGGGGGTAATGTGATAAGGAAAGGAGGTGACCTTAAAGAGCTGAGAGAGGTTCTGGCTAAGACACTGCAAGGAAATAGGTATCTGAGTGCTATAATCACAAGGCATTTAATTGGGTCAACAGTCAGAATGAGCTTGGAAGTAATTATTCCTCAAGTCTTCAAGAAACTCACCCCTGCCGACTTGATCTCAGCCTTGTGATTCTAAGCAGTGTGCTTATACTTCTGACTTAGAGATTTCTGAAATAACTGTGTTTAATTTTCAGCCACTAAATTTGAGACAGTCCTTGGAACAGAACAAGGGAATACTGTGTGGATACGATAGTAAATATAAATTACCTCCTCATTTTACTTAAAGCTTGATCTAAGCAACAGTTATAACCATCAATGCCATTCCTAGGTGGTTTTCCAGTTTCTTAAAATGGAAAGTTAGGTTAGAGATTTGAGATCTTTCATATTTTTCTGCATTTTGTTTAAGATGTTGAAACAAATATAACAAAACAAATTTAAAGCAACAAGAACAGTGTCAGAGGTAAAAATATAATTAAATAAGCAAAGATAATGATAATCCACTGTCATTTTAATTACACAGCAATAGAAAATGAAAACAAATTTTTAAGTTTATGGTGTCAAAGCTGAATCCCCTGATATGGCAGCAGGCCGAGCACTTGCTCTGCCATAATAAATGTGTTGCATAGTGTCATGGATTGAACTGTGTCCCACCAAAAATACGTGTCAACTTGGCTAGGCCATGATTCCCAAGATTGTGTGATTGTCCACCATTTTGTCATCTGATGTGATTTTCCTATGCGTAGTAAATACTCTATGATGTTAATGAGGCAGGACTCAATTTACAAGATTAGGTTGTATCTTGAGTTAATCTCTTTTGAGATAATAAAAGACAGAAGCAAACAGAGAGACAGGGGGACCTCATACACCAAGAAAGCAGCACTGGGAGCAGAGAAAGTCCTGTGGACCCAGGATTCCTGCAGAGAAGTTCCTAGACCAAGGGAAGATTGATGGCAAGGACTTTCCTCCAGAGCCAACAAAGACAGAAAGCCTTCCTCCAGAGGTAGCACCCTGAATTTGGACTTCTTGCCTACTAGACTGTGAGGGAATAAATTTCTCTTTGTTAAAGTGATCCATTTGTGGTATTTCTGTTATAGCAGCATTAGATATCTAAGACAAAATATGGTACTGAAAGAGTAGGGTGCTGCTGTTCTAACAGATACCTAAAGTGTGGAGGTGGTTTTTAAACTGTGAATGGATAGAGTACTCAGAAGAAAGTGAGGAAAACTGTTAATACTGGAGATGGTGCAGATAGACGGTGAGAAACAGTAGTAGAGAGGTGTTGGTGGCAGCAGAGAAGGGGTTGCAGAACCAGGAAACCAGCTAGAGACAGGGTTAGAGCCAACCCATGGAGCTAGAGAGCTGAATGCCTGTGCACAGGAGGCTTCCTCGCAGAATGGGGTGCCTCCGGGCACTTACCGGTGGAGCTGAGCTTGCCAACCCTCTGAGCAAGAGTTGAGTGCCTTCCTGTGGAAGTTTACTGGTGGAGTGGGGTGCCTCCAGGCACTTATAGGCGGAGCTGAAGAGCTTTGGAACAACTGCCCCAGCAAGGCAGACATGGGCAGTGAGGCCCAAGGGGCCAAGAGGCCAAGGAACCAGGAAGCAGAAGATGAAGATACAAGAAACACAGGAAGCAGAGCTGCCTCAGTCTCAAAGGATGGATTTGCCACTCAGATGGACTAGGAGAAAGGGGCCACCCTAATTTGAGGGAGCAGAGTTGTCATTCCAGCGAGCCTGCAAGGAGGAGCTGAAGCCCAGGGCTGAGAGGTCTCCACTTAGAATCCGAAGAGCATGATCAATACCTAGAATCTGGAGAGGAGGGCCATTGTGTAAATAGTCTCAGAGAACAGAGGATTATTTTCAAGCCTTGAGGGTTAATGTAATGTGTTCTACTGACTTGCTTGGTGCCTGTTATCCTTTCTTTCCCTCAAATTTCTCCCATTTGTAATAGAAATGTCTAGCTTGTGCCTATTCTACCATTGTACTTTGGAAGCAGATAACTTGTATTCTAGATTTCACAGATGAAGAGGAATTTTTGGATTTTGGACTTGGAGTTGAATTAAGACTTTTGCCATGATATGATGGAGTGGAATGTGTTTTACATGTGGCAAGCACATGAATTTGTGGGGGCCAAAGGGTGGGATGTCATAGATTGATTTTGTCCCCCTCAAAACATGTGTGAACTTTGCTAGGCCATGAATCCCAGGATTGTGTGATTGTGCACCTTTTTGTCATCTGATGTGATTTTCCTATGTGTTGTAAATCCTATTTCTATGATGTTAATGAAATAAGATTAGAGGCATTTATGATAATGACAGAAGACCTAATCTACAAGGTTAGATTGTGTTTTAAGTCCATCTCTTTTGAGATATAAAAGAGAGAAGCAAGCAGAGAGACAGGGGAAAATCGTACCACAAAAAAGTAGCACTGGAAGCAGAGCACATCCTTTGGACCTAGAGTTCCTGTGAGGAGAAGCTCCTAGACCAAGGGAAGATTGATGACAAGGACTTTCATCCAGACTGACAGAGAAAGAAATCCTTCCCCTAGAGCTGATGCCCTGAATTCGGACTTCTTGCCTACTAGACTGTGAGAGAATAAATTTCCCTTTGTTAAAGTCATCCATTTGTGGTATTTTTGTTATAGCAGCGCTAGATAACTAAGACATACAGTATATGTTCTTTGCCAGCAAATTCACAGTCAAACATAAGTTTGTGTACACAGACACTCACACCTTATATGTCTTGCTGCTAAGAAGAGAGTAAAACTTCTCGCCAACCAGACATTAAAGAAATTCTAATATCAATTATCCTATGACTTTTGAATAAAGGTTTAAGTGTTCTTTATCCTGTCATCATATAAATATGTACAGCCAGTGACCTGATAATGACCAGATTGATTAAGAGCTAAGTTAAATTGTCTCCTCTCATTTAGAACACAAATATTAACTTACATTAAAGTATGACTCCTAGCTTCTAATATATAAACATCAAATATTTTGTGTTTGTGTCTGATTCTCTGAATTATTGTCTTTTAATAATTTCATAGTTTTTGGTCACTGCCATTTTCATTATAAGTTCTTCTGGGCCTTATAGACTATAAAAATGATGTTAAGTATTTGTTTTCATGCTAGCTACAATAAACGAGGAGAGTATTTATATGTCTTGAATACCATTAGTCTTCATGCTTTTTTACTTCTGAGTCTTTATGTTTAGGAACATACCAGCAAAGGGATTTACTTATTTATGCTTCACAATGTTCTAATAACAACAAACAAGAGGTAGAAAAAACTGCTGTGTGTACAAGCCATTTTTATTTCATGAAGAGTTATATGAAATAAAGTAAAGCTATTCTAGATGCACAGGCCTACTTTAAAAACTAATCCACAATTTATTAAATTTATGAACTTTATCATTTGACTTTTCTGATGCAGAGGCTCCTCATCTGTATAATGGAAATGATTTTACCTATATTTAAGTTACTATGGAATGAAATATTACCTCTTCTGAAAGCATCTAAGTTTAAATCTAGAACATAATAGGAGTAATTTTTATTCTATTTTTTTTATTTGAAGACGGCTCTTAATGCTCATCTTCTTTGCACTAGGAATCAGCTGCCAAGCCTGAGCCAGCAATTAAGAATCCATATTCTAATTCTGTTAAATCTTAATATTTGCCTCTTAGGGCTCTGATCTTCCTTATCTAGTGCTGCTATAACATAAATATTACAAGTGGATGGCTTCAAAAAAGAGAAAATTAATCTCAGTCAAGGAGACTTACTGTTGTTAGGTGCCATCGAGTCAGTTCCAACTCATAGCGACAGAACGAAACATCGCTAGGTCCTGTGCCATACTCATAATCCTTGTTATGCTTGAGCCCATTGTTGCAGCCACTGTGTCAGTCTATCTTGTTGAGGGTCTACCTCTTTTTTCTGCCCTTCTACTTTACAAAGAATGATGTCCTTCTCCAGGGACTGGTCCCTACTGATAACATGTCCAAAATATGTGACACAAAGTCTGGTCATCCTTGCTTCTAAGAAATATTCTGGTTGTACTTCTTCCAAGAGAAATTTGTTCTTATTTTTGGCAGTACATGGTATATTCAATGTTCTTCACCAACAACACACTTCAAAGGCATCAGTTCTTCTTCAGTTTTCCTTATTCATTGTCCACCTTTCGCATGCATATGAGGCAACTGAAAACACCATGGCTTGAGTCAGGTACACCTTAGTCTTCTAGATGAGGTCTTTGCTTTTCAACACTTTAAAAAGGACTTTTGCACCACATTGGCCCAATGCAATGTGTCTTTTGATTTCTTTTTTTTATTGTACTTCAGGTGAAGGCTTACAGAACAAATACTTTCTCATGAAACAGCAGTACACAAATTGTTTTATGACATTGGTTAACAACCCCATGGCATGTCAACCCTCTCCCTTCTCGAACTTTTTTTTTTTTTTGGTGAAAATATACATAGCTAAAAATACACCATTTCACAAATTTCTACATGCACAGTTCAGTGACATCGATTATGCTCTTCCAATTGTGCTGCTATTCTCACTTTAGAAGAAAGTTTACAGAAGAAAATAGTTTCTTATTAAACAGTTAGTACACATGTTGCCCTGTGACAATGGTTAACAACTTCACAACACATCAACACTATCTTTACTCAACCTTGGCTTCCCTATCACCAGCTTTCCTGTACCCTTCTGCTTTCTAGTCCTTGTCCCTGGACTGCTGTGTCTCATTAGTCTCATTTGGTTTTATGGGGCTGTCCACTCCCCGGCTGAACGGTGAAACTCAGAAGTGACTTCACCACTGAGCTAAAACGGTGTCTGGGAGCCATACTCTCGGGGTTTCTCCAGTTTCCTTGAGACCAATAAATCTGGTCTTTTTTTTTTTGTGAGTTAGAATTTTGTTCTACGTCCTTCTCCAGCTTTGTCCAGAACCCTCTGTTGTGATCCCCGTCAGAGAATTCAGTGGTGGTAGCTGGGCACCATCTAGCTGTACTGGTCCTAGTCTGGTGGAGGCCTTGATAGCTGTGGTCCATTAGTCCTTTGTACTAATCTTTCCCTTGTATCTTGTACTCTTTATTCTTCCTTACTCCCGAAGGGATAAGACAAGAGGAGTATCTTAGATGGCTGCTCACAGGCTTTTAAGACCCCAGATGCTACTCATCAAGGTAGAATGTAGAACACTGTCTTTATAAACTGTGTTATGCCAGTTGAGCTAGATGTTCCCCAAGATCATGGTCCCCAGAGCCCTCTGCCCGGCAATTCAGACCCTCAGGGAGTTTGGACGTGTCTATGTAGCTTCCATGACCTTACCTTGTACAAGTTGTGCTGGTTTCCCCAGTATTGTGTACTGTCTCACCCTTCACCAAAGAAACCACTTATCTATTGCCTATTTAGCATCCCCCCCCCCCTTCCCATTCCTGGTAATAAACAAAGATTGTTACTTTTTGTGTGTAAACTTTTATATGGGTTTTTACAATAGAGGTCTCATACAATATTTGTCCTTTTGTGATTGACTTATTTCACTCAGCATAATGTCCTCCACTTTCATCCATGTTATGAGATGCTTCACAGATTCATCATTGTTCTTTCTCATTGCATAGTACCCATTTGTGTGTATGTACCATAGTTTCTTTATCCATTCATCTGTTGATGGGCATCTAGGTTGTTTCCATCATTTTGCTATTGTGAACAATGCTGCCATGAACATAGGTGTGCATATGTCTTTTTGAGTGACAACTCTTATTTCTCTACGATATATTCCTAGGAGTGGAATTGCTGGATCGTATGGTATGTCTATTTCTAGCTTTCTAAGGAAGTGCCATATCATTTTCCAAAATGGTCGTATCATTTTACATTCCCACCAGCAGTGCATAAGAGTTCCAATCTCCCCTCAGCTCCTCCAACATTTGCTATTTCCAGTGTTTTTGATTCGTGCCAGTAATGCTGGGGTGAGATGGTATCTCATTGTGGTTTTAATTTGCATTTCTCTGATGACTAGTGATCGTGAGCATTTCCTCATGTATTTGTTGGCCGCTTGAATGTCTTCTTTGGTGAAGTGTCTGTTCATTTCCATTGCCCATTTTTTAATAGGATTATTTGTCTTTTTGTTGTAGAGGTGTTGGATTTTCTTGTAGATTATGGAGGTTAGAACTTTGTCTGAATTGTACTGTCTAAAAATTGGCGAAGTCTTTTGAAGAGCATAGGTGTTTGATTTTTAGAAAATCCCAGTTATCTAGCTTATCTGTTGGGGTTTGTGTGTTGATGGTTATGGTTTGTATCCTGTTAATGCCATGTATTAAGGCCTATACCTTTGGTCTTGTTTTTTCTTCTAGGAAATTTTTAGTTTTTGGCTTTATAGTTACATCTTTGATCCATTTTGAATTAGTTTTTGTATATGGCATGAGATATGGGTCCTGTTTAATTTTTTTGCAGATAGATACCCAGTTTTGAAAGCACCATTTATTAAAAAGACTATATTTTTCACATTTGATGGACTTTGGGCCCTTGTCAAAGATCAGGTAACAGTAGGTGGATGGATTTACATCTGGGTTCTCAATTCTGTTCCATTGGTCCATGTATTTGTCGTTGTACCAGTACTGGGCTATTTTGACTACGGTAGCTGTATAGTAGGTTCTGAGGTCAGGTAGTGTGAGTTCCCCAACTTTATCTTCTTCATCAGTAGTGCTTTACTTATTTAGGGCTTCTTCCCTTTCCATATAAAGTCAATGATGAGTTTTTCCACATCTTTGAAGAATGTTGTTGGTATTTGGATCAGGATTGCATTATATTTGTAAATTGCTTTGGGTAGAATTGTCATTTTCACAATGTTGAGTCTACCTATCCATGAGCATGGTATGTTTTCCATTTACATAGATCCTGTTGGGTTTCTTGCAGTAGTGTTTTGTAGTTTTATTTGTATAGGTCTTTTACATCCCTGGTCAGATTTATTCCTAAGTATTTTATTTTTTTAGGGGCTATTATAAATGGTATTGTTTTCCTGATTTCCTTTTCATCTTTTTCCTTATTGGTGTATAGGACTCCAACTGATTTTTGTATGTTTAGCTTGTATTCTGCTACTCTGCTGAATCTTTCAATTAGTTCCAGTAGATTTTTCATGGAGTCTTTACAGTTTCCTAGGTATAGTATCATATCTTTTGCAAACAGGGACAGTGTAACTTCTTCATTACCAATTTGGATGCCATTTATTTCTTTTTCTTGCCTTATTGCTCTAGCTAGAAGTTCCAGCACCATGTTAAATAGGAGTGGTGATAAAGGGCATCCTTTTCTTGTTCCTGTTCTCAAAGTGAATGTTTTCAGCCTCTCTCCATTAAGAATGATGTTGGCTGTTGGTTCTGCACAGATGCCCTTTATTATGTTGAGAAATTTCCCTCTATGCCTATTTTATTTAGAGTTTTTATCAGGAATGGGTATTGGACTTTGTCAAATGCCTTTTCTGCATCAATTGAGATGATCGTGTGATTCTTTTCTTTCCTTTTATTTATGTGGTGGATTATGTTGATTGATTTTCTAATGTTGAACCATCCTTGTATACCTGCTATGAATCCTACTTGGTCGTGGTGTATTATTTTTTTGATATGATGCTGAAATGTATTGGCTAGAATTTTGTTGAGAATTTTTGCATTTTGCATGAGAGATATTGGTCTGTAATTTTCTTTCTTTGTGATGTCTTTGCCTATTTTTGGTATCAGCGTTATGCTGGCTTCATAGAATGAATTTGGAAGTGTTGCTTTCTTTTCTATGCTCTGAAATATCTTGAGTAGTACTGGTACAAGCTCTTCTGTGAATGTTTTGTAGAATTTCCAGTGAAGCCATCTGGGCCAGGGCTTTTTCTTGTTGGGAGTTTTTTTTACTACCTTTTTGATCTCTTCTCTTGTTATGGGTCTGTTCAGATTTTCAACATCACTTTGTTGTAGTTTGGGTAGGCTGTGTGAATCTAGAAATTTATCCATTTCCTCTAGGTTTTCAAATTTGTTGGAGTATAGTTTTTCATAATATTCTGTTATGATCCTTTTTATTTCCATTGGGTCTGTTGTAATGCCCCCCATTTCATTTCTTATTTGGGTTATTTGTGTCTTTTCCTGTTTTTTTTTTTTTTTTTTTTTTTTTGTCAGTCTGGCCAGTGGTTTGTCGATTTTGTTGATTCTTTCAAAGAACCAACTTTTGGTTTTGTTGATTCTTTCTATTGTTTTTCTGTTCTCTATTTCATTTATTTCTGCTCTGATCATTATTTCCTTTCTTTCAGTGGCTGTGGGCTTTTTTTGCTGTTGTCTTTCTATTTGAGTTGGGTGGTTAATGTTTTGATTTTGTCCCTTTTTTCTTTTTTGATATGTGCATCTATTACTATAAATTGTCCTCTGAGGACTGCCTTTGCTGTGTCCCAAAGGTTTTGGTATGATGTATTTTCACTCTCATATGATTCTTGGAATTTTTTGATTCCATGTATGATTTCTTCTATTACCCAGTGGTGTGTAAGCAGGGTATTATTCAGTTTCCATGTAATTGATTTTCTTTTCCTTTCTCTTTCTTTTGTTAATTTCTACCTTGATGTCATTATGGTCAGAGAAGATTCTTTGAATTATCTCAGTGTTTTGGATCTTGTTGAGGATTGCTCTCTGGCCTAAGATGTGGTCTTTTATAGAGAATTTTCCATGTACATTCAAAAAAAATATGTATTTTGCAGCTATTGGATGGAGTGTTCTATATATCTCTATGAGGTCAAACTGGCTGATTGTACCCTTTATGTCTTCTGTATTTTTGCTGAGTTTCTTTTTAGTTGTTCTGTCCTTTACTGAGAGTGGTGTGTTGAAGTCTCCTACTATTATTGTGGAACTGCCAATTTCTCTTTTCAGTGTTGTTGGAGTTTGTTTTATGTATTTTGGAGCCCTGTCATTGGGTGTGTAGATGTTTATTATGGTTATGTCTTCATGATGGATCATCCCCTTAATCATTATATAGTGTCCTTCTTTGTCTTTTATGCTGGATTTTGTTTTAAAGTCTATTTTATCTGAGATTAGCATTGCCACTCCTGCTCTTTTTTGGCAGTTGTTAGCTTGATATATTTTTTCCAACCTTTGACTTTTAATAAATTCACGTCTTTGTTTTTAAGGTGTGTCTCTTGTAGACAGCATGTTGATGGATCCTGTTTTCTTATCCATTCTGTCACTCTCCGTCTCTTTATGGGTGCATTGAGTCCATTTACATTCAGTGTAATTATTCATAGATGTGAGTTAGTTGCTGTCATTTTGTAATGCTTTTTTTTTGTGGTGCTGAAGTTTTCTCTGGTCTTCTTACTCTCTTGTGCTGAGTTACTTTTGTTTGTGGATTTTTTTTTCATTTCTTTTGTTTTTGTAGGTTTTGTTTTTGCTGAGACTTTATGTTTTTCCTCTTTTTTTATGTTTGTTAGCTTTCTTCGTACTTACCATGCATTTTACCCTTTTCTTTCTAAGTTTGAAGCAGTCTATCATTACTTGGTGTAACCTTGCCTTCCTCTCCATTAGAAGTGTCTATACCTACACTGTTTATTTCCTCTTTCATTGTTTTGGTGTTATTGTCATTTACTAATTAACTGCTCTGGTTCACTGTTGTATTTCTTTGGTTTTGGATAGTCCTTGAGAGTTCATTTCCTAGATTGGTATCTGGCTGGTAGGATCCTGTGTCCTAGATTCTGCCTGTGAGCTGAAGTTGTTTCTTTGCAAATCGTAGAACTCCCTTTAATAATTCTTGTAAATTTGGTTTGGTTTTTATATAATCCCTTAATTTCTGTTTATCTGGAAATGTCCTAATTTCACCAGTATATTTGAATGAGAGTTTTGAAGGATATATTATTCTTGGCTGGCAATTTTTTTTTCTTTCAAGGTTTTATAGATGACATCCCATTGCCTTCTTGCCTGCATGGTTTCTGCCAAATAATCTGAGCTTTGTCTTACTGTTTCTCCTCTGTATGTGACTTCTTGTTTTTCATGAGCTGCTCTCAGAATTCTTTGTCTTTGGTTTTGGCGAGTGTGATTATGATATGTCTCAGTGATTTTCTTTTGGGGTCTATCCTCTATGGGGTTTGTTGAGCTTCTTGGAGAGCCAGCTTTTCATCTTTCATGATATTGGGGATGTTTTCTGTCAGAAGTTCTTCAATGATCCTCTCTGTGTTTTCTCTTCTCTCCCCTTGTTCTGGAACTCCAATCACTCACAAACTTTTGCTTTTGATTTTATTCCACATAATTCTCAGGGTGTCTTCATTTTTCTTTGTTCTTTTTTCTGAGTTTTCCTCAAACAGAGTTGTATCCAAGTGTTTGTCTTCATTTCCACTGATCCTGTCTTCTACCATTTCAAATCTGCTCCTCAGCCCTTCTATGACACTGTCCATTTCTGAAATCTTGTTTACCTTTTGGATTTCTAATTGTTGTCTTTGTACAATTTCTGTTGTGAAATTATTTTGTCATTTTGTTCCTGCTTTATTTTCCTGAATTCTTCCAATTTGTTTTTGTATTTTCCATGAATTTGTCTAGTTTTTCCTCATTTTTGTCTGCTTTTTGCTTCAACTCTTGGAGAATTCCTAGTATTAGAGATTTGAATTCCCTCTCAGGTAGTTCTAGTGCATTTTCTTTCACTGGAAAGTCATGTGGTGTTTTATTTTGGATGCCTACTGGAACCATCCTGTCCTGTTTTTTTAAATGTTTTGATATTGTTTGCTGTCTTCAGGGCATTCAGTATTTATTTTTCTCATTTGTTGAGTGTAGATTTATTTGTTTCCTCCTTTTTTTTATTATTTGGCTATGTCTGAGCAGGTGAGCTGTGTGTTCTTTGCCGTTTGCTCGTCTGTGGGCACAATACTTTTCACCTCCTTCTCCAGTTGATAGGGTCTGTCGCTCAGACGTGGTACAGCAGGGAAGGTCTAGCTGAAGAGGAGTTACTGGGATGGGTTGTTTGTGGCATTTACTACAGCCACCAGGGTGGGTCGGTTATCAGTGCAGGATAGGTTCCAGTAGGCCGTGCCTGTCCTGCTTGGTGGTGTGATGTTAAGCACATGGTGCAGGTAGGCAGTATGGAGGGGGGAGATTAGTATGTGTGGAGCTAAGATGGATATGGGAGAGAGGAGAGAGGAACAGGAGCCAAAAACATACAAACAAACTAAAAAGAGTGCTGGGGGAACTTGCTCTTAGAGTGGAGGGATGCGAGACTGTGAAATGGAGAAAACAAAAAGGTTAAGAAGATGAAAAAAAAGAATGAATAAATAAAAATAGAAAGGAAAAAGCACATTAAAGCTCCCAGGGATCCCACCGTTGCAGCTGTGAGGTCTGGGGAAGTTTTTCTCAGGTGTTGCAGTACAGTCTGGCTAGAAGGCATAGAGATATGCAGTGCCAGGTATTCAGGGAACAGAAAGAGAAGGAAGGTACAGAGAGACGAGAAACTGAGTAATGAAGAAAGACAAAAAGGGAAAAATAGAGAAAAGAATAAAAAACAAATTTTAAAAAAAGGAAGAAGAAGAACCGGGGGCAAGATGGCGCTCTAGGCAGAAACACCACGCCGTCCCTCCACAGCAAAGATCCGAAAAACTAAGCCTAACAGAGAATCAACAATCCTGAAACCCTAGAACACCAAATGAAGAGATAAAGAACTCAGCCAAACACCAAACGGAGTGAGAATACTAAAAGAGAACGGAGAGCGAGGAGAGACTCAGGCAGAGATTCCTTACCAGCTAACGCAGCGCGGATCCACCATCTTGGATTCCTATCGGAGACCAGCAAACGGGAGAGCAGCCTTGCAGAGCATCTGGTCAGAGACAGAACGACCGGTAAACTGCGGTGCGCGCTCTCCCACCACCCACCCCTCTCCGCCTCAGCTGGGGATCCCCTGCTTTCCGTGGCCAGGGTCTCTGGGCTCGGGGGTGCTGGTGCTTGGATTCCGCACGCCTGGGCTGGCGGCTTTCTGGGAGCCGTTTGCTGGCAGCTAGCGAACCTTTCTCTGCCGCCTCCCCCTCCTTTTGCCTGGGTGCCTGGTTCCGAGTGCCGTCTCTGCTCTCTCCTGCGGGGCTGTAAGGCTGCGTGCGAGCGTGTGGCTGTTTCTGGGTCTGGGCTCCCGCGTGGGTGGGATCCCGGGGCCTTTGTTCGTTCGCCCCTCTGCTTTCCGTGGCCGGGGTCCCTGGGCGGGGGGGCGCCGGTGCTTGGGTTCCGCTCGCCCGGGCTGGGGGCTTTCTGGGAGCCGTTTGCTGGCACCTAGCGGACCTTTTTCTGCCGCCTCCCCCTCCTTTTGCCTGGGTGCCTGGGTCCGGGTGCTGTCTCTGCTCTCTCCTGCGGGGCTGTGGAGCTGCGTGCGGGCGTGTGGCTGTTTCTGGGTCTGGGCTCCCGCGTGGGTGGGATCCCGGGGCCTTTGTTCGTTCACCCCTCTGCTTTCCGTGGCAGGGGTCCCTGGGCGGGGGGGCGCCGGTGCTTGGGTTCCGCGCGCCCGGGCTGGGGGCTTTCTGGGAGCCATTTGCTGGCACCTAGCGGACCTTTTTCTGCCACCTCCCCCCCCTTTTGCCTGGGTGCCTGGTTCCGAGGGCCGTCTCTGCTCTCTCCTGCGGGGCTGTAGGGCTGCGTTCGGGTGTGTGGCTGTTTCCAGGTCTGGGCTCCTGCGCGGGTGGGATCCTGGGGCCTTTGTTCGTTGGCCCCTCTGCTTCCCGTGGCCACGGTCACTTAACCCCGAGACTATCGGCTTCTTGGAATTCGCGCCCCTGAGTGGGGGCTCTCTGGGTCCCATTTGTAGGCACTGACTGCTGGTGTTGCCCTTTTTTTTTTTTTTTTCTCAATTTTATTTTTCTTCCTTTTTTGATTAGTTCTGTCATATTTTACCTCTTTTTCTCTTTTGTCTTTCTTCATTGCTTAATTTCTTGTCCCTCTATCTCTTCCTTCTCTTTCTGATCCCTGAATACCAGGCGATGTATGCCTCTGTACCTTCTGGCCAGGCTGAGCTGTGAAAATTGAGACCGACTCCCCCAGACCTCATAGCTGCATCGGTGTGATCCCTGGGAACTTTGCAGTTTTTTAACTTTTCTGATTTTCATTTGGTCATTCTTTCCTTTTCTTTCTCTTTCCCCTTCTGGTTTCCTCCATCCCATAGTCTCTCATCTGTACATTCCAACGACAAACTCCCCCAGCATTCTTTTATGTTTGTACGCTTTTTGCTCCTCCTCCTCTCTCCTCTCTCCCATATCCAGCTTAGCTTCACACATAACCATCTTCCCGCTGCACCCTACCTACCTGCACCGAGCACTAGACATCACATCACCAAGCGGTGCAGGCACGCCCTATTGGAACCTGCCCAGCACTGACTACTGACCATCCTGGTGGCTGCGGTGAGTGCCACAAGCAACCCATCCCAGTGGCTCCTCCTCAACTAGATCTGCCCAGCTGTACCACAAGAACGAAAAAAAAAAAAAAATCTACAATCAATAAACGAGAGAAATATCTACTGAATGCCCCGAAAACAGCAAACAATATCAAAACATTTACAAAAACAAGACAATATGGCTCCAATAGACGTCCAAATTAAAACACCAGATAACTCTCCTGTGGAAGAAAATGCACTAGAAGTACCTGATACGGAACTCAAATCACTAATACTCAGAATTTTCCAAGAACTGAGGCAAAAAGCTGACAAACATGAGGAAAAAATAGACAAATTTATGGAAAATACAGACAAAAAATTGGAAGAATTCAGGAAGATGATGCAAGAACAAAATGTCAAAATAAATTCACAACTCGAAATTATACAAAAACAACAATTAGAAATCCAAAAGATAAACAACAAGATTTCAGAAATGGACGGTGTCATAGAAGGGCTGAGAAGTAGATTTGAAACCATGGAAGACAGGATCAGTGGAACTGAAGACAAACACTTGGATACAACTCTGTTTCAGGAAAACTCAGAAAAAAGAACAAAGAAAAATGAAGAGACCCTGAGA
This sequence comes from Dugong dugon, assembly GCA_030035585.1. Lineage (NCBI taxonomy): Eukaryota > Metazoa > Chordata > Mammalia > Sirenia > Dugongidae > Dugong > Dugong dugon. The sequence continues at coordinate 31,443,232 of CM057460.1, read as the reverse complement.
CTTATGTGGGACACAATTAAAAGCAAAAACTTACGAGTGATTGGCATACCAGAACAGGGGAAGAAAACAGAAAACACAGAGAGGATCATTGAGGAACTGCTGACAGAAAACTTTCCCAATATCATGAAAGATGAAAAGCTGGTCATCCAAGAAGCTCAACGAACCCCATATAGAATAGACCCCAAAAGAAAATTACCAAGACATATCATATTCACACTCGCTAAAACTAAAGACAAACAAAGAATCCTGAGAGCAGCTCGTGAAAAACAAGAAGTCACATACAGAGGAGAAACAATAAGACTAAGCTCAGATTATTCAGCAGAAACCATGCAGGCAAGAAGGCAATGGGATGACATATATAAAATCTTGAAAGAAAAAAATTGTCAGCCAAGAATAATATATCCTGCAAAACTCTCCTTCAGATTTGATGGTGAAATTAGGTCATTTCCAGATAAACAGAAACTAAAGGAATATGCAAAAGTCAAACCAAACTTACAAGAATTATTAAAGGGAGTTCTTCGATCTGAGGACAAACAGCTTAAGCCCTCAGGCAGGACCTAGGACCTAGGATGCAGGTTAACATGAACCAGATACCATTCTAGGAACTGAACTACAGACGACTTTCCAAAAACAAAAGATATACAACAGGGAATCAGAGAAATCAATCAAAGGATGACAACAACATCAAAACAATGAAAGAGGGAACTAACGGCATAGGTATAGAACCTTCTAAAGGAGAAGAAGGCAAGGCGATACCAAGTAACGGTAGACTGCTTCAAAATTATAAAGATAAGGGTAAAATTCATGGTAACCACAAAAAAAGTTAACAAACCAACTCATAAAAATAAAGACGAAAAACATAAAGTCTCAACAAAAACAAAACCTACAAAAGCAAAAGAAATGAACACAAAATCCACAAACAAAAGGAACTCAGCACAAGAGAGTAAGAAGAACAAAGAACACTTCAGCATCACAAAAAAAAGCACTACAAAATGAAGGCAACAAACTCACATCTATCAATAATTACACTGAACGTAAATGGACTCAATGCACCCATAAAGCGACGGAGAGTGGCAGAATGGATAAGAAAACAGGATCCATCTATTTGCTGTCTACAAGAGACACATCTTAGAAACAAAGATGTGAATTTATTAAAAATCAAAGGTTGGAAAAAAATATATCAAGCTAACAACTATCAAAAAAGAGCAGGAGTGGCAATTCTAATCTCAGATAAAATAGACTTTAAAACAAAATCTACCATAAAAGACAAAGAAGGACACTATATAATGATTAAGGGGATGATCCATCATGAAGACATAACCATAATAAATATCTATGCACCCAATGACAGGGCTCCAAAATACATAAAAAAAACTCTAACAGCACTGAAAAGAGAAATTGACAGTTCCACAATAATAGTAGGAGACTTCAACACACCACTCTCAGTAAAGGACAGAACAACTATAAAGAAACTTAGCAAAGATACAGAAGACCTAAAGGACACAATCAGCCAACTGGACCTCATAGACATATATAGAACACTCCATCCAACCGCTGCAAAGTACACATTCTTTTCCAATGCACATGGAACGTTCTCCAGAATAGACCACATCTTAGGCCACAGAGCAATCCTCAACAAGATCCAAAATGCTGAGATAATTCACAGTATCTTCTCTGACCACAATGCCATCAAGGTAGAAATTAACACTAGAAAGAGCAAGGAAAAAAAATCAAACACATGGAAACTGAATAATAATCTGCTTACACATCAATGGGTAATAGAAGAAATCAGAGATGGAATTAAAAAATTCCTAGAATCAAATGAAAATGAAAACACATCATACCAAAACCTTTGGGACACAGCAAAGGCAGTCCTCAGAGGACAATTTATAGCAATAGATGCACATATCAAAAAAGAAGAAAGGGACAAAATCAAAACATTAACTACAGAACTCAAACAAATAGAAAGAGCACAACAAAAAAAGCCTACAACCACCGGAAGAAAGGAAATAGTAAAGATCAGAGCAGAAATCAATGAAATAGAGAACAGAAAAACAATAGAAAGAATCAACAAAACCAAAAGTTGGTTCTTTGAAAGAATCAACAAAATCGACAAACCACTGGCCAGACTGACAAAAGAAAAACAGCAGAGGGCACAAATAACCCAAATAAGAAATGAAATGGGGGACATTACAACAGACCCAACTAAATAAAAAGGATTATAACAGAATATTATGAAAAACTATATTCCAACAAATTTGAAAACCTAGAGGAAATGGATAAATTTCTAGAAACATACGGCCTACCCAAACTACAACAAAGTGATATTGAAAATCTGAACAGACCCATAACAAGAGAAGAGATTGAAAAGGTAATAAAAAAACTCCCAACCAAAAAAAGCCCTGGCCCAGATGGCTTCACTGGAGAATTCTACAAAACATTTACAGAAGAGCTCGTACCAGTTCTACTCAAGTTATTTCAGAGCATAGAAGAGGAAGCAACACTTCCAAATTCATTCTATGAAGCCAGCATAACGCTGATACCAAAACCAGGCAAAGACATCACAAAAAAAGAAAATTACAGACCAATATCTCTCATGAATATAGATGCAAAAATTCTGAACAAAATTCTAGCCAATAGAATTCAGTATCATATCAAAAAAATAATACACCACGACCAAGTAGGATTCATACCAGGTATGCAAGGATGGTTTAACATTAGAAAATCCATCAACGTAATCCACCACATAAATAAAAGGAAAGAAAAAAATCACATGATTATCTCAATGGATGCAGAAAAGGCATTTGACAAAGTCCAACACCCATTCCTGATAAAAGCTCTCAATAAAATAGGTATAGAAGGGAAATTTCTCAACATCATAAAGGGCATCTATGCAAAACCAACAGCCAACATCATTCTTAATGGACAAAGGCTGAAAACATTCCCCCTGAAAACAGGAACAAGACAAGGATGCCCTTTATCACCACTCCTATTTAACATTGTGCTGGAAGTTCTCGCTAGAGCAGTAAGGCAAGAGAAAGAAATAAAGGGCATCCAAATTGGTAATGAAGAAGTTAAACTCTCCCTGTTTGCAGATGATATGATACTATACATAGAAAACCCTAAAGACTCCACGAGAAATTTACTGGAAGTAATAGAAAGATTCAGCAGAGTAGCAGGATACAAGATAAACATTCAAAAATCAGTTGGATTCCTATACACCGGTAAAGAGAACGATGAAAAGGAGATCAGGAAATCAATACCATTTTCAATAGCCCCTAAAAAGATAAAATACTTAGGAATAAATCTGACCAGGAATATAAAAGACCTATACAAAGAAAACTACAAAACACTGCTGCATGAAACCCAAAGGGATCTACATAAATGGAAAAACATACCATGCTCATGGATAGGCAGACTCAACATTGTGAAAATGGCAATTCTACCTAAAGCAATCTACAAATACAATGCAATTCCGATACAAATACCAACAACATTCTTCAAAGAGATGGAAAAACTAATTATTAACTTTATATGGAAAGGGAAGAAACCTCGAATAAGTAAAGCACTACTGAAGAAGAAGAATAAAGTTGGAGGACTCACACTACCTGACTTGAGAACCTACTATACAGCTACAGTACTCAAAACAGCCTGGTACTGGTACAACAACAGAGACATTGACCAATGGAACAGAATTGAGAACTCAGATGTAAATCCATCCACCTACGGTCACCTGATTTTTGACAAGGGCCCAAAATCCATCAAATGGGGAAAAGACAGTCTTTTTAACAAATGGTGCTGGCAAAACTGGATATCCATTTGTAGAAAAATGAAACAGGACCCATACCTCACACCATATACAAAAACTACTTCAAAATGGATCAAAGACCTGAATATAAAGCCTCAAACTATAAAATTCATAGAAGAAAAAATAGGACCAACACTTCAGACCTTAATACATGGCATTAACAGGATACAAACCATAAACATCAACACAAAAAACCCAACAGATAAACTAGATAATTGGGATCTTCTAAAAATCAAACATCTACGCTCTTCAAAAGATTTCACCAAAAGAGTTAAAAGAGAACCTACAGACTGGGAAAAAATTTTTGGACAGTACAAGTCAGACAAAGGTCTAATCTCCATAATCTACAAGAAAATCCAACACCTCTACAACAAAAAGACAACCAATCCTATCAAAAAATGGGCAAAGGAAATGAACAGACACTTCACCAAGGAAGACATTCAAATGGCCAACAGACACATGAGGAAATGCTCGCGATCACTAGCCATTAGAGAAATGCAAATTAAAACCACAATGAGATACCATCTCACCCCGGCATTACTGGCACGAATCAAAAACACTGGAAATAACAAATGTTGGAGGGGCTGCGGGGAGACGGGAACTCTTATACACTGCTGGTGGGAATGCAAAATGATACAGCCATTTTGGAAAATGATATGGCGTTTCCTCAGAAAGCTAGAAATAGACGTACCATTCGATCCAGCAATCCCACTCCTAGGAATATATCCTAGAGAAATAAGAGTCATCACTCGAATAGACATATGCACACCTATGTTCATGGCAGCATTATTCACAATAGCAAAACGATGGAAACAACCTCGATGTCCATCAACAGACGAATGGATACACAAACTATGGTACATACACACAATGGAGTACTATGCAACGAGAAAGAACAATGAATCGGTGAACCATCTCATAACATGGATGAAACTGGAGGACATCATGCTGAGTGAAATAAGTCAATCACAAAAGGACAAATATTGTCTGAGACCTCTATTGTAAAAACCCATGAAAAAATTCACATGCAAAATGTAACAATCCTTGTTGGTTACCAGGGATGGGAGGGGGGGGGGATACTAAATAGGTAATAGGTAAGTGGTAACTTGGGTGAGAGATGAGATAGTACATAGTACAGCGGAAACTAACACAACCTGCACAAGGAAAGGTCATGAAGGCCCTATAGACACATCCAAACCCCCCGAGGGACTGAGTTGTTGGACGGAGGGCTCTGGGGACCATGATCTCGGGGAACATCTAGCTCAATTGGCATGACACTACTTATAAAGATAATGCTCTACATTCTACCTTGGTGAGTAGTGTCTGGGGTCTTAAAAGCCTATGAGCGGCCATCTAAGATACTCCACTGATCTCATCCCTTCGGGAACAAGGGAGAATGAAGAGAACAGGATACAAGGAAAAGATTAGTCCGAAGGACTAATGGTCTACAGCTACCAAGGCCTCCACGGGACTGAGCCCAGTACAGCTGGATGGTGCCCGGCTACCACCAATGACTCCTTTGACCAGGATCACAACAGAGGGTTCTGGGCAGAGCTGGAGTAGGATGTAGAGCATAATTTTAACTCCCAAAAAAAAAAAAAAAAAAAAAAAATAAGACCAGATATACTGGCCTAAAGAATACTAGAGAAACCTCGAGAGTGTGGCCCCCAGACACCCTTTCAGCTCAGAGGGGAAGTTACCTTCAAGGTTCGATGTTAAGCCTGGGAATGGACACCCCAGTAAAACTAAATGGGACTAACGATGTACAGGAGTCTGGTGACAAGGGCCAGAAGGCAGAGGGAGAGTAGGAAACTGATGATAAGGAACACAAATTGAATAAGGACACTGTCGATGTATTGTGAGATTGTTGACCACTGCTATGGGGCAACATTTGTAGTAACTATTAAATGGGAGGCTGTTTTGTCCTGTAAGCCTTCATCTTGGGCGAGAATGGCAGCACAATAGGAAGAGCATAGTCAATATCACTTAAATGTGTAAGTAAAAAGTTTTGAAATGGTGTTTAAATAAAATAAAAATAAATAAATAAATAAACAAACAAAGGAGACTAAAGAGGTACAATAGTCCACTGACAAGGTCCAGAAGACAGAAGGGGACAAGGAAGCCCCCTGGTGATAGGGAACACAAGGTGGAGTAAGGATATTCTTGATGTGCTGTGAGATTGTTAACCATTGTCATAGGGCAACATGTGTAGTAACTGTTAAATGAAAAACTATTTTTTCTGTAAGCCTTCATCTTAAGTGAGAATAACAGCACAGTTGGAAGAGCGTAGTCAATGTCACTGAACTGTGAATGTAGAAATTTTTGAAACGGTGTATCTTTGGCCATCTGTAATTTTCATCAAAAAAAAAGGTTGAGAATTTAGAGGCTTAATACGTTGTGGGGTTGTTAACCAATGTCAAAAAACAACATGTGTACTACTATTTCATGAGAAACTATTTGCTCTGTAAGCTTTCACCTGAAGTAGAATAAAATATATATTAAAAAAAAAAAAAAAAAGGAAGAAGAAGAAAAGCCCCCCAAAAAACAGAAGGAAAAAAAACCTACAAAAAAAGAAATGTCCTCAGGGATCCCTCTGTGAGTCTGTGCTAGCTGAGGGGGTAGGCTCCAAGCCACGCAGCTCCGCCCGGCCAGAATGGGCTTTCAACTCAAGAAAAGGAAAAGAAAACACACAAACAATTCAAAACAAACAAACAAACAAAAGCCTCAGGATTCCACCAGTGCAGCAGCCCAGTCCGGGAAGCAGCTCCACACTTGAACAGAGCTTCACATCCCCTCAGGAAGAAGCAAAGATTGCACATGGAGCCAGGTATTTGAGCAAAAGGAGGGGGAGGTGGTGAGAGGTAAGGAAGAAATCAAAAGAAGTGGAAAAAAAGCAACACCAGCAGCCAGCAAATGGCACTCAGAGAGCCGGCCAGTGTGGGCAGGTGGAATCCAAGCAGCCAGTGCTTCCCAGACAAGAGACTGTGGCCGCAGGAAGAAGAGCAGGCTGAGTGGGGGTGAAGAAGGGTGGGGGGTGGGAAAGCATATATTGCAAATTACCAGTTGTTCTGTCTACCGCTGGAAGCTCCATGAAGCTGCTTTCTCATACCCCCTATTTGCTGGTCTTTGATAGGAGTCCAAGATGGCGGATCTGTGCTTCCTTAATTGATAGGGAATCTCTGCATGAATCTCTCCTCGTTCTCAGTTCTCTGTCAGTTTTCTCACTCCATTGGTGCTTGGCTGAGTTTTTTTATCTCTTCATTTGATGTTTTAGGGTTTCAGGATTGCTGTTTTCTCTGCTTGGCTTAGTTTTTCGGATCTTTGCTATGAAGGGACAGAGTGGCACTTCTGCCTAGAGTGCCATTTCACCAGAAGTCATCTTTTGATTTCTTGACTTCTCCTTCCATGGATGTCGATTGTGGAACCAAGTAAAATGAAATCCTTGACAACTTCAGTCTTCTATCAGTTTATCATGATGTTGCTTATTCATCCAGTTGTGAAAATTTTTGGTTTTATTTATCTTGACATGTAATCCATACTGAAGGCTGTGATGTTGGGTCTTCATCAGTAAGTGCTTCAAGTCCTTTTCACTTTCACCAAGCAATGTTGTGTCATCCGCATATCACAGGTTGTTAATGAGTCTTCCTCCAATCCTGATGCTCCATTCTTCTTCATATAGTCCAGCGTCTTGGATTATTTACTCAGCATACAGATTGGATAGGTATGGTGAAAGGATACCACTCTGATGCACGCCTTTCCTGACTTTAAACCACTCAGTATCCCCTTTTTCTGTTTGAACGACTGCCTCTTGTTCTATGTATAGGTTCCTCAGGAGCACAATTAAGTGTTCTGGAATTCCCATTCTTTGCAATGTTATCCATAATTTGTTTTGATCCACACAGATGAATGCCTTTGCATATAGTCAGTAAAACACAGGTGAACTTCCTTCTCGTATTCTCTGTTTCAGTCAGGATCCATCAGACATCAGCAATGATATCCCTCATTCTACGTCCTCTTCTGAATCTGGGTTGAATTTCTGGCAGTTCCTGGTTGATGAACTGCTGCAGCTGCTTTTGAATGATCTTGAGCAAAATTTTACTTGTTTATGATATTAATGATATTGTTCGATAATTTCCACATTGGGTTGAATCATTTTTCTTGAAACTAGGCATAAATATGGATCTCTTCCAGTCAGTTGGCCAGGTAGCTGTATTCCAAATTTCTTGGTATAGATAAGTGAGCACTTCCAGAGCTGCGTCTCTTTGTTGAAACATCTCAGTTGATATTCCATAAATTCCTGTAGCCTTGTTGTTTGTTAATGCCTTCAGTGCAGCTTGGACTGCTTCCTTCAGTGCCATTAGTTCCTTACCATACTCTACCTCCTGAAATGGTTGAATGTCAACCAGTTATTATTTTTTTTTTGTATAGTGACTGTGTATTCCTTCCATGTTCTTTTGATACTTCCTGCATCATTTAATATTTTCCCTGTAGAATCCTTCAGTATTGCAACTCTAGGCTTGAATATTTAATTCAGTTCTTTCAGCTTGAGAAATGCCTATCATGTTCTTCCCTTTTGGTTTTCTATCTTCAGGTCTTTGCACATTTCACTGTAGTGCTTTACTTTGTTTTGTCGAGTAGCCCTTTGAAATCTTCTGTTCAGTTCTTTTACTTCATCATTTCTTCCTTTCACTTTAGCTACTCACTGTTCAAGAGCAAGTTTCAGAGTCTCTTCTGACATCTATTTTGTTTTTTTTCTTTCTTTCCTGTCTTTTTTATGACCTGTTTCATTTTTCATGTATGATGTCCCTGATGTCATTCCACAACTTGTCTGGTCTTCAGTCATTAGTGTTCAATGTGTCAAATCTGTTCTTGAGATGGTCTCTAAATTCAGGTGGGATATGTTCAAGGTTATACTTTGGCTCTCATGGACTTGTTCTAATTTTTAACTTGAAATGGCATATGAACAGTTGATGATCTATTCCACAGTCAGCCCCTGATCTTGTTCTGACTGATGATATTTAGCTTTTCCATCACTATAGCATTTTGCTAGTGATAAATGCTAGGAGGAAAAAATAAAGTAAGAATACAAGAGGAATAATAAATGTAGGTGTTAGAGACTGTTCCTAAGTTTAATTAATTGCTATGGATTGTATTTCATCTTCCAAAATATGGATTGAAATTCTAACCACTCTACGTGTAAACATGATCTTATTTGAAGATAGGATTTTTCTTTTATTGTTAACAAGTTCATACCAGCGTAGGGTGGACCCTAAACCTAATCCCTTCTGAGTTATAAAAAAGGAGGAATAGACAGACATAAACAATGGGAAAAAAGATGTCAAGAAACAAAAAGGACCGCCAAGGAACTCCTGGGGCTACCAACAAAGAAGCACCTTCTTGTAGAGCTGTGCACTGATTTAGAATTTTAGCCTCTTGAACTATGGGAAAATAAATATCTGTTATTTAAAGGCACTCACTTGTGGTATATCTGTTACATCAGCACTAGGTAAATATGACAATAAGCAAGGGAAAGCCTCACTGAGTGATATTTGGGTAAAGTCATGACAAAAGGGAGGCAGCCGGTATCTGAGGTAGGAGGTTTCCTGCAAGTGCAAAGACTCTGTGCATGTTGGAAAATTCTAGGGAAGAAAGGAGGGCAATATATGTGAATCAGAGTTAGTGTTGGGGAGACAGAATATATCCAAGCTTAGCATAACCAAAATGAAAATCCTTGTCATTGCACCAAAACTTCCTGAACCCACAGCCTTGATGTTCCCTCCATCCATCCTGTTGCTCTGGCCAAAAATTTTGTATTCATCCCCCTTTTTTTTCCTCACAACCCACATTAAATGCATCAAGAAATCTACCTATCTTCAAAATACACCCAGAATCCACTCAGTGTTTCCCTTCTCCTCTCCCCTGTCCCAGTTCATCCCATTCTGTCCAAAACACAGTAACACATGGTCCTGTTAAACAATAAGTGAGATTTTGTTACTCCATTTCTCAAAGCTTGCAATAGTCCTTCATTTCATTCAGTCATACATTTCAGTATTCTTACTATCACTGTTGTATTTGAGTTATTGATTGTTTTGCTTTCCTTTTAATCCCACTTGACACCAAAACAGTATGTGCAATTTGAGAAAAAAAAAACAAAAAAAAAGTATTTCTCAATTCTTTTAAATTTTCAGATTTCTTAATTTAAATATTGCATCTCTACCCTTGCCTCTGTTCACTCATTCTAACCCTTCTATTATACATATTTGGGATTTCTTTTATATACCTACTTCATCTCTTAACACTGCACTATGAAAATTATCAGCTTAACTCCATGGGACCCGCTATAAACTTTACCAAGTTCTTATTTTCAAAATTGAATAGTGTTTTTTTCTCATATATGTCTATAGGAAGTTCTATGTTCATGTCTTTTTATATGTTTAGAAGTTCCTTTTCACATTTCTGAATATAATACATACATTAATTTTTATTATTATTTCTTATTGTCTTTTTAAGTGATTTTTATTTTGTTATGTTTGTTTTCACAAATAACTGAGTCTAGGATTCTCTTTTAATGTTGATCTTTTTAAGATAGCTAGTGAATTTTAGAGACCTGCTAATTTTATCTTGCCCAAGTTTCCTAATGCATGGACATAGCAATTGCCTGCTCTGCATTGAGAGATGTAAGATTCAACATTGAACAAGTTGTGAACCACAACAGGAACTTTTCAAAATTTCCTAACTTGAACATCAGCTTCCTTGTCATTATATACTGCCTTGTTGTAAAATCTTCCTGTCCCTGAGTGCCAGATCTACATGACAGCAAAACACACTTATGCAGACTATGCATGGAATGCCTTGTAATTTCATTGTTTTTGTTGCAAGTGAGTGTATCTGACAAGAACTAAATACATCATTAGGATTTTTTATATTGCAAGTAATAAAAATCCTGATTCAGATTGAAACCACAAGATAAGATTAAACTAAGCTTTGATATCTCACAACTCAACAATGTCACCAAGGACTGACTCTGTCTATTTCTCTCTCAGTCTTTTTTCTTCCTTCTGTTGTGTCATCTTCATCTTAACTTTAATATTCAATAGTAGACAAACCAGGTGGTGCAGTGGTTAAGAGCTTGGCTGTTAACCAAAAGGTCAGCAATTCTAATCCAGCAGCCACTCCTTGGGGCTCTGGGGCAGTTCTACTCTGTCCTAAATGGTCTCTGTGAGTTGGAATTGACTCAACAGCAGTAGGTTTAATTTTGCAGTAGATAAACCTTCCACTCACATTTTCCATATTTCCTGGGCCATGGTACTGAGATATACTGTGTATGGATTTGCTTCATGGAACATAGTACTGATATGGCCCAATGTAAATCAAACTAGTAACAATTTTCTGTGCAGTAAGTGCAACGTTTATTTAGTATTCCATGTATATTTTTGGAAAGTTGAGTAAGGTAGTGTGTGACTGAAGTGTAACCAGAAAGTGTGATGCACTTCCTGGACCATGGTACCAATATGTACCACTTGCAATTGGCACCCCAATTAATAAAACAAACAATGATTCAGCATCCATTAGGGAAAAAAACATGGCATCACAAAAAATTCAGATAAATAAATAAATAATTCATTCCTTAAAAGTTTAAGGCTCTGTACATCCTCTTAAGAGATAAAAGAGGGCTGCTAATGACTATAAGGGATACACGTTTCCATATCATTATCCAAATAAAGAGAGAAGGCTTTTGCTCCATTGTTTTGTGACTTCTTTTATCCCTAGGAGAGATGATTAATTGTAAAGACTCCAGTTACAAGTTTTTTCCTATGCTAATCACTGTTGTGAGGGATCTGAAATATATTGCCTGGCATAGTATGGATCACACGCTCCATCCAGAATCAGTAGGTGAAGCCAAGTTTTCCTAGAATAAAATGGACCCTCAAATTCTGCAGATAGGATAATTACTGGAAAGAGAAACACACAAGCAAAACTCTTTTACACTGAAAGAAAAGAAATTAAAAAGAAAGAAAATGACAACAAAAACTTGAGATACATGGTTATTTTAAGGATTAAATAAATTGTAGAAATAACAGAGATGGAGGAATTCATTCAGAACAACTGAAATCAGAGATTCAAATACCAACCAGAATCTCTGTCTTTCTTCTCATATTCTCTGTGTGTGTTGACTTCTTTCTATTCACTCACTTATGACAAGATATTAACATGTGACACATTTTGCCATAACACTTAGCCTTAAAACTCCCAAGTTTTATATACTTTTTTTGCCTTATTATCTTAGCTACCTCATGTGCAAGTTTAATTTGAAGCTGGAGAAAATTAAAGCAAGTCCAAGAGAGCCAAAATACTACCTTGAGTATATCTTACCTGAATTTAGAGACCATCTCAAGAACAGATTTGAACCATTGAACACTAAAGACCAAACACCAGACAAGTTGCAGAATGACATCAAGGACATCATGCAAGAAGAGAGCAAGAGGTCATTAAAAAGACAGGAAAGAAAGAAAAAAACAAAATGGATGTCAGAAGAGACTTTGAAACTTGCTCTTGAATGTAGAGTAACTAAAGCAGAAGGAAGAAATGATGAAGTAAAAGAGTCGAACAGCAGATTTCAAAGGGTAGCTCGAGAAGACAAAGTAAAGTATTATAATGAACTGTGCAAAGATCTGGAGTTAGAAAATCAAAAGAGAAGAACAGGTTCAGCATTTCCCAAGATGAAAGAACTGAAGAAAAAATTCAAGCCTCGAGTTGCAGTATTGAAGGATTCTGTGGAGAAAATATTGAAGCATCAAAAAAAGATGGATAGAATACACAGAGTCAGTATACCCCAAAGAACTGGTCAATATTCAACCATTTCAGGAGGCAGCATATGATCAAGAACCGATAGTACTGAAGGAAGAAGTCCAAGATGCATCAAAGGCATTGGGGAAAAGCAAGGAATTGACAGAATGGGAATTGAGATGTTTCAACAAACACATGCAGAGCCGCAGGTGCTCATTTGTTTATGCCAAGAAATTTGGAAGACAACTACCTGGCCAATCGACTCGAAGAGATCCATATTTGTGCCCATTGCAAAGAAAGATGATCCAACAGAATGCAGCAATTATTGAACAATATTATTAATATCTCACACAAGTAAAATTTTGCTGAAGATCATTCAAAGTGGCTTCAGGAGTACATTGACAGGAACTGCCAAAAATTCAAGCCTGATTCAAAAGTGGACTTGCAACAAGGGATATCATTGCTGATGTCAGATGGATCTTGACTAAAAGCAAACAATACCAGAAAGATGATACCTGTGTAGTCCCAGGGACACGGTGGTTAAGTATTTGACTGCTAACCAAAAGGCTGGCAGTTCAAATCCACCAGCCGCTCCTTGGAAACCCTATGGGGCAGTTCTACTCTGTCCTACAGGGTCACTATGAGTAGGAATTGACTCAGTGGCAAAGGATTTGGTTTGGTTTGGTGTTTTATTAAGTATGCAAAAACATTCAACTGTTTGGATCACAAAAAATTATGAATAACATTGAGAAGAATGGGAATTCCAGAACACTTAATTGTGTTCATGAGGAACCTATGCATAGACAAGGGGCAGTCATTCAAACAGAACAAGGGGATACTGAGTGGATTAAAGCCAGGAAAGGTGTGCATCAGGGTTGTATCTTTTCAATACTTATTCAGTCTGAATGTTGAGCAAATAATCCAAGAAGCTGGAGTATATGAAGAAGAATACAGCATCACGATTGGAGGAAAAGTCATTAATAACCTGCTTATGCAGATGAAATAAACTTGCTTATTGAAAATGAAGAAGACCTGAAGCACTTACTGATGAAGACCAAAGACTACACCCTTCAGTAAGGATTGCTCCTCAACATAAAGAAAACAAAAGTCTTCACAACTGGACCAACAAGCAACACCATGAATAAGGGAGAAAAGATAGAAGTTAACAAGGATTTCATTTTAACTGGACCCACAATAAACATCCATGAAAGCAGCAGTCAAGTTATCAAATGATTTATTGCATTGGGCAATCTGCTGCAAAAGACCTCTTTAAAGTGTTAAAAAGCAAAAATATCACTTGGAGGATTATGGTGTGCCTGACCCAAGCCATGGTATTTTTAATCACCTCATACACATGGGAAAGTTGGACAATGAATAAGGAAGACTGAAGAAGAATTCATGCCTTTGAATTATGGTGTTGCTGAATACACCATGGACAGCCAGAAGAAAGAACAAATCTGTCTTGGAAGAAGTACAGAATGCTTCTTGGAAATCAAGGGTGGGAGATGTTGTCTCACGTACTTTGAACATGTTATTAGGAGGGACCAGCCCCTAGAGAAGGATGTCATGTTTGGTAATCAATGGTTATCAATGGTAATTAATTGGTTATCTATGTTTCACTTTTCCTTTCCACTGTGGACTGATATACTAATCATATATTACATTAAGACTCAGAAATGTTGGTCATTTCTCAATTTTTTCTTTCATATCGCTTTATATACCCTTTAATGTATTCTGTCATAACATTCACATTAACTAACTTATTTTATTTCATGTGCTTGTATGGCAAGAATTATATCATATTTATGTTAATTTTCAATACCTGGTAAAAACTAAATAAATATCACATTATCTTTTTGTATTTTTTTCCAAAGCTTACCAATTATTCTTGTTCATATTTTACTATCTGTTTAAGTCACAGTCATCACTGGTGCCCTTCTCTCTAATTCCCAAATCTGTTGTTGTTTGCATGCAAACTCCCCGTATATACCAATGTATTATTTAAAATCTCAATGTTATGTCTTCTTTGTAGTTCCATTGTTTGACCTAAATAGAGTCAAAGCATTCCAGAGATTCTGATTCTTCTTTTCTCATGATTCATTTTGTCAATTTTATTTCTTTGTTCTTGAACTTCACCTCATCTTCCTTACTTTCTGAAATTTGAATGGCTAAATATATTCTTTAAGGCTCATTGAAATTAAATTAACACCTAAACTCCTTGACATGCAGCTGCTCTTTTCACTTTCTCTACCTTGAATGACTTCTTCACCTTTTTTTCTACTTTTGTTCTTCCTTAGCATTTTCTTTTGTAACTGAAAGATGTAGTTCTTCATATTTTAGGCTAATAATAGAGAGAAAAAAAAATCATGGTATATCATAGGCAAATCATCAATTTCTTTTTTGTCTGTTGTTTTTCTTGTGGATTTTCTGTTTTTTAGGCTGTGCCAGAGTCCAGCTGAGCCTTTCCCAGCTTTGGGTCTGAGTGAATCGCTATTATGTCCCCTGCAGGCACTCACTCTTCTCAGGGGTGGCTCATTTGTTTCTTTCAACAATTCTGTGAGGCAGACAAGGTAGGTGTTATCATTCTTTAGTGAATTGTGAAGTATTTGTTGGAGATGTTAAGGTACAGAAAGTTCATGTAGACTGAGCAGTGGTAATGCTACAAGCATGTTTTCAAGCATTTTTGTTAAGTGACACTGAACAGGTACAGTATGTTAGAAATAGTAACTGATAGGATCTGGCAACTGACAACCAAATGGGCTTACTTGAGAGAAAAGACTGAGCAGTCTGTGAGTGTAAGAATTCAAATCCACTCCATTTCATATCCAAAGCACATGCTGTTTTCAGTACATGACACTGTTTCTACAGTTATACGCTCCTGGCAGACATAAAAATAAATGCATCTTGACACACACTAATCATGATTTGCTACAGGAGGGGTTGAAAACAGGGAAATCATGGCTCATTAAAATTCCAAAATCACCCAAAATATCTCACAAACACTGCCAGAACATTTTTGTTAATTTTACCATGCCTGGTGAAAATGAGTAATTGTTAAGCTCTATCGGTTTCAATCCTTCAAGCAATTGTCACTTTTATTAGATTTTAAAATAAGTGCACAAGTTAAAAACATCATCCTAACTGCTGTGCTTGTGTGTGTTTATATAGGACTAAAATTTAGAAGGATGCCTATAAAACCAACTTCACTGATATATTTATTTAATGGTAAACTCGCTCTCGATATGATAGAAGCTTTGCTTTTTGAGATGAGATGTAATCTCTGGCATCATTCTAAAATCGGGGCAGTAGAATGTTTATATGTAATCATTATCACCTCACCTTTAATATGTCTCTACTTCTTACGTTTTTTTCTTATGCATAGCACCTTTGGTTTCTACTTATTTATTAAAATGCTATTTTGCCTTTTGGAAATTGTATCTAGACTAAATATGCACTTCAGTGTCAATAATTCACTGCCCCAATACACTCGTAGATATTTACTTAGGGGCATAGTTTTAGATATACTAACTTGAGGCTCTAAGCTGCATGTGAGCTCCATGCTGCCTCTTGAATATGTGACATACCAAGAAGTATGTACAGACACAAGTTGAAGAACACCACCAAAAAAAACTGATAGACACATACCAGCAGTGGACAAAAAGCAATAAGCAAGAGGAAATCAAAGCCATAATCAATTAGGAGCAATGTTAAAGAGTAAATTTAGTAACTCAATTCAAAGGGACTAAACACGAGCATGCATCAGCAGCGAAAATCAAAGACAGAGTGATTAAGGGGCCATGAAAGCAGAGCTAGAGTAAGAAACAAAGAACATCTAATTCTGGGAGACAAGTTAATCATGAGAGTAATGCTACTCCCCAAATGAGGAGCCATATCCTTGAGGTAGAGCCTTGCAGCCTCAAGGATCCGTTCTTCCTCACTTCTATGAAAACACTTCCTAAAATCCAGCACTTACTGAGATGATCAGAGCTATCTTTTCTTTCTTGCAGCCATGATGAGGTCAAGTAACACAAATAGATGCCTAAGAAAACGTATTTGCATGAAGAAAACAGAAACTTCTTTGTTAAATGGCATTTCAGTCTCTAAAGCAATGCAGATTGCATTGTCTAAAGGAAGAAATCAAAAATAGCATGATGAAGATGGATTTTACACTATCTGGGATGTTTCAGATAATTTTGGTTTTGTCTGAAATATCCATACAATATTAACAGAAAATGGGAATGCTAATGGAAACTGCCCGTGAAATACAGACTCACAGTTTTCTAATGTGCAGCTTTCACCAACATGGATATATACAAAGCCAAATCAAAGCTCTGCTTGAATAAACATGCTCACAGTACTCTTTGCTTTTTAAATAAGGGATGTAAGAAAGAAAAGCAGTGCATAAGAAAGGATTTGCCACTTGTGTTCCTGTTCTCTGAAAGATGACCAGTTAGTACCTGCTTTCTGAGATTCTTACTCTTCAAATTTTAACGTAAAAATATTTTTGTACATAAATGAGCTGTACATATGAGTATAATGTATAAATAATTGTATTGACAAATGCATATAATGCCATCTATAAAATTTTATATTTATAAAGAAATATATTAAAGTGATAATAGATTGGTTACCACACATAAGTCATCAGAAGCACACCAGCACATTTTATATGTGAGTTACCCACAAGCAAAGTGTGTTGCTTCTCAAATTGGTATCTAAAAAGATTATTGTATTTATTCCATTTACGGCAAGGAATAAATAGTTGGAGTCTCAAATAGTTGGATAAATACTTTCATTTTAATATATATTAAATACAGCATAAGTAAGAACCAGCTTACATTGAAATATGGTTATTTAAACAGGAAATATACTGACCACTTTTTTTTCCATGTGGACAAATTTAACTTTGTGTTCTACATTTGTGAATCAGAAACAAAACTAAGTTTTGTATTCTTCCCAGCTATTAGATTAGCTTCTGATTTTGGTATTTCTTTGTTTTGGTGCAAGAGTAAACACCATATTAAAGAGTGCTACTTATGGTCACCTGAACATTATCACTTCACTGGTAACTTTAGTAATCACCTATGCTACAAGTATGAACTATAAAAAGGTCAATGTTATAGATTTTTTTAAATAGCTTTATGTTTATAATTTGCATATTTATTGTACAGTTATCAAGACGTTTAACATTTATAAAACATTTTTGTTGTTATTGTTAGGTGCCGTTGAGTCAGTTCCTACTCATAGAGACCCTATGTACAACAGAACATAACATTGCCTGGTCCTGTGCCATCCTCACAATCTATCTTCTTGAGGGTCTTCCTCTCTTTCACTGACCCTATACTTTACCAAGCATGATGTCCTTTTCCAGTAACTGATCCCTCCTGACAACATGTGAAAAGCATGTGTGCTGAAGTCTCACCATTCTTGCTTCTAAGGAGCTTCCTGGCTATACTTCTTCCAAGACAGATTTGTTCCTTCTTCTGGCAGTCCATGGTATATTCAGTATTCTTCACCAACACCATAATTCAAAGGCATCAGTTCTTCTCAGGTCTTCCTTCTTCATGGTCCAGCTTTCGCATACATATGAGATGATTGAAAATACCATGGCTTGAGTCTGGCACACCTTATTCCTCAAAGTAACATCTTTGCTTTTTAACTCTTTCATGGACCGAAAGATATATACGCCCGTGTTAATATTTTTCTGCATCGGAGATTTATTGGCAGGCATTTGAGCCATTTTAGTACATCCTGAGGTCATGACAGATACTGGTGCAACTGGTGAAAACACAAAGAAGCTACGCTGCACCACATTTGAGTATTGAGAGCCATTCTTATGAGAGGATGCTTCCTGGAGGAGTGATTGTGTGAAACTACTGTGTCTTTTGCCTTCTGTACAGTGGGATATGACTTGCAAATATGTTTAATATATCCTTTGTGTTAATGGAAATCTATGCTTACCGGTCTTCAAAAATATTCAAGTAAATGAGTTATTTTTGGCATGAAAACTGTTTGTGATGGACTTCCTGGGCCATGGGATCAACATGTCCCGGGTGTGTGGTGAGCTTCATGGAGAATAGTACTGATATGGCCCACTCTAAATCAAACTTATAACAATAATATGCAGCAAGTACAATGTTTATTTAGCATTTTGTGTGTATTTTAGGAAAGTAGAGTAAGATACTTTACAGCTCAAGTGTAATCAGAAAATGTGATGCCCCATGGGATAGATATCTCCCATATGTGTGATGTATTTCATGCATTGTCTCATGTGCAATTGGCACCCCATTTTTCAAATAATAAAAAAAAAACTATCAACAAATAATGATTCAGCACATTCCATTAGTGAAAAACATGGCATCACCAAAAATTTCCAAAAATAAAGTAATTTATTCATGAAAGGGTTAATACTTTAAAGGGGTCTTTTGAGGCAGATTTGACCAATGCAATACATTCTTCAATTTCTTGACAGTTGCTTCCATGGCATTGATTGTGGATCCTATTAAAATGAAATCCTGGATTTCAATCTTTTCTCCATTTATCATGATGTTGTTTATTGGTCCAGTTGTGAGGATATTTTTTTTTCTTTATGTTGATGTGTAATCATTACTGAAGGCTGTAGTCTTCAGTAATGCTTCGAGTCTTCTTCAGCTTCACCAAGCAAGGTTGTGTCATCTGCATATCGCAGGTTGTTAATGAGTTTTCCTCCAATCTTGATACTATGTTTTTCAGATAGCTTCTTGGATTAGTTGCTCAGCATATAGATCGAATAAGTATGGTGAAAGGATACAACCTAATGCACGCCTGTCCTGATTTTAAACCACACAATATCTCCTCGTTCTGTTCAAATGACTGCCTCTTGGTCTATGTACAGATTCCTCATGAGCACAATTAATTTCATTACTACTGGTTTAATGGTATACCTGCCACTTTTTATGACTCTGGACCTCAGAGGTAAGGAGTTATTCCAGTTCTAATGCATTTAGCATCAAGGTGGGTCCTTTTTGAAATGTGTGAAACTCATCAGAAGGAGTTGGAGCCTCATTGTTGTGTAGGTTGAGCATTCTATTAGATGATGCTTCCTGGATATGTTAATTTTTTTAAATTTTTACCTAATTTTCCTTGTATTTCTGTAATATAAGGCTTGCAAGCATAAGTGTGGCTTTCCTGTGTGATAGTTAGGGAGCCCTGAGGGGTTTGTTTTGGTTTTTCTGTGTCATAATTGGATAACCAGAGATTTCTCACATAACCTAATGGAAACATGCCCACAATAAATTATCTATATAGCTCTCAGTGGTATACTGTCATACCACAGATCAGTGGAGCCAAAGTGACCCTCACGTCATTGGTGGCTTGTTTTTCCAGATCATAGATCTCAAAATACTAACTCATATCAAAAATTCAGAAATAGTTTTTGAATCAACATGACCTCATTAGTGAAAACACATTGCATCCAAAATAATTTTTTTTTAATATAAAAATTTGCTAGTGGAAGGGTTAAACGTTCTGGAATTTCCATTCTTAGCAATGTTATCCATAATTTGTTATGACCCATACAGTTGCATGCCTTTGCATAGTCAATAAAACACAGGTAAACATCTTTATGGTATTCTCTGCTTTCAGTCAAGAACCATTTGACATTAGCAATGATATCACTCATTCCAAATCCTCTTCTAACAACTTCCTGTGTATATAGTACTACTACCATTTTTGAATTATCTTCAGCAAAATTTTATTTTCTTGTGACATTAATGATATTGTTCAATAATTTCCACATTGTTACATCACCTTTCTTAGGAATAGGAACAAATATGGATCTCTTCCAGTCAGTTGGCCAGCTAGCTGTTTTCCAAATTTCTTGGCAGAGATGAACGGGTGCTTCCAGCCTTGCATCCATTTGTTGAAACATCTCAATTGATATTCTGTCAATTCCTGGAGACTTGTCCTTTGCCAGTGCCTTCGGTGCAAATTGGACTTCTTCCTTCAGTAAAATTGACTCTTGATCATTGCTACCTCCTGAAATGGTTAGCCATCGACCATTTCTTTTTGGTACAGTGACTTTTTGTATTCCTTCCATCTCCTTTTTATGCTTCCTGTGTAGTTCAATATTTTGCCCCTGAAATCCTTCAATAGTGAAGTTTGAGGCTAATTTTTTTCCTTCAATTCTTTCAGCTTCAGAAATGCAAAGTGTGTTCTTTCCTTTTGGTTTTCTAAATCCAGGTCTTGGCAAGTTTCATTAGAAAACTTTGTCTTCTCGATCTGTCCTTTGAAATCTTCTGTTCCGCTCTTTTACTTCATCATTTCTTCCATTTGCTTTAGCTACTCTACTTTCAAGAGAAAGTTTCAGAGGCTCTTATGATATCCATTTTTGTAATACCAGTTTTATTAGGAAAGATTCTGTACAATATTGAGTTTGGCACAACTTGCTTTATCAGTCTATTCAAATGGAAAAACACTAGGTCCTAGATCATCCAGCCTTTAGTCCAATTGTTATACAAAAATTGTCTTGTACTTAATATTGTCTAAGCCTTGGTTTTCATACTGCCTCTAAATTTCATTGACATAATTCTATAATTATGTAATGTTTACTTTCATTGCTATTTTTATAACTATTTGTAGGGTCTGCATTTTTTCCTGTATATATTATTCAGCAAGTCTAAATCCTTCTTCAGTCTTTATTCTGTAAGTCTGTGGTTCTCAAACTTTAGCATGCAGTGCATCAGAATCACCTCACAAGTTTCTTATAACAAGTATTGCTTTGTCTGCCCCCAGAGTTCTTGATTCATTAGGGTCCTGAGAATTTGCTTTTCTAACAAAATCCCTGGAGATTCTGATGCTGTTGTTCTGGGGGCCTCACTTTTAGAACCATTGCCATAAACCAACGAGTTTTCTCTTCCTTTCCTCATTATTTGATTCACAGATTAGATGAAATTGCTTTTATATATTTATTTAAGGTATTGGTTTCTGTGGAATTGAATTGTGTCCCCCAAAAATGTGTGTCAACTTAGTTAGGCCTTGATTTCCAGTGTTGTGTGGTTGTCCACCATTTTGTGATTTGATGTGATTATTCTATGGGTTGTAAATTCTAACCTCAGTAAGTTGGAATTGACTTGATGGCAATGGGTTATGATGTTAATGAGGCAGGATTAAAGGCAGATATGTTAATGAGGTGGAGCTCAAGATACAGGATTAGGTTGTATCTTGAGTCAATCTCTTTTGAGATATAAAATAGAGAAAAGGGACATCATACTACCAAGAAAGAAGAGCCAGGAGGGGAGCATATCCTTTGGACCCACGGTCCCTGTGCTGAGAAACTCCGAGGGAAGACTGATGACAAGGACCTTCCCTCAGAGCTGACAGAGAGAGAAAGATTTCCACTGGAGCTGGTGCCTTGAATTCAGACTTCTAACCTCCTAGACTGTGAGAGAATAAATTTCTGTTTGTTAAAGCCATCCACTTGTGGTATTTCTGTTATAGCAGTGCTAGATAACTAAAGACGTTGATAAAAAAATACTTTGAAAAGTTCAACTAAAAACTCCTCAGAAGATTAAAATGTTGGTACAGTTGTTGTACTTGACTCTAATCCACATAATTATTCTTGCACCCAGACAAATTTATCTAATCAGAAATGGCTTTATAAATATATTTAATAGTACTTGAAAATACTATTTAGACTGCCTTATCAAAATTTCTGTTTAGTTGTGTTTATGGTTTTGCCTAAGTAATGCAGAAATACTACCACTAGTCATAAGAATTTTCAAGATTATAATTATACCAAAAGTTTAATTAATATGATTAATTTGTGAAATACATTTAAACAAACTTTTTTGTCAAGTTAATTTTTATTAAGAAATATGTTAAAAGGAACAGAAGTAAAATCCTGTTCAAATCACAATTGTTGAGCATTTTTATAATTGTCCAATTACAAAAAACAAGACTACAAACATAAATTAAAGTAACATTGTCTAGGTTTGTACTCCACATAACAGACTCAATATATGCATCTCAAACCATTCTCTGTATCCTTTTAAGTTAAATTAAGTGTTTAACTTCAATATGTATAACTGACTTCAAGTCTCACCAACACCTTGTAACTTCTCCCTAGTATAAACTCCTCATTGACTTTGTTGTTTTTGTTGTTAACTGTTGTCAAGTTGGATCTGAGTCATAGAGACCCCATGTACAACAAAAGGAAACACTACCCGGTCCTGTGCCATCCTCATAATCGTTGTTATGCAGAGCCCATCATTGCAGCCACTGTGTCAGTCCATCTCATTGAGGGTCTTCTTTTTTGCTGACCCTCTACTTTAGTATCTACTTTAGTATTCACTTTAGTATCTCTGATTATTACATAGTTAGCTCTGCTATATTTTAAGAAGTACATTATTCAGAAAAGACTTTACCCTTCTTTGACTATTACAGAATTATTTTAGGTGTGACTCTCATAAACCCATGCGACATCAATTTAGAGGTTAAATCTTTCTACTGGAGGAAATGTTGCTCGCATATTTTTAATAACAAATTGAAAATTTTCTCCCTTTGTACTTTCTTTCAATTGTACTATTGTTTAACAAAGATAAGTTGTAGTATAATATCTCAAAAATGCTGTCAAAATGTAATTTTGAGGCCCTGGGTGGTGGGTGGTCAGTTCCTCTTCTTGAGCAGCTGACGATGTTCACTCTCCAACCACTCCCCTTACTGGCCTTTCATACTCTTGGACCACCATGCACCCCCTCTTCCTCAATACCCCTGGAGCCAGATACCCAACAACTTTGTCCAGAGCCTGTAAAATTATTCAAAACCATCAATCCCCAGAAAGCCCTGGAAACCTACCTAACTCTACACATTTGCCATACATAAGCTGTCTCCTACAACCTCAGTTTGCTGTTATCTTGTCTCTGGGTGCAACCAATTGTGTAGCTCTGCATCATGGTATGTATTCTTTCCAGGGAACTGTAAATATAATAAAACTTCTCTCTCTCTTTGTCTCTTGTTCTGCTTTTTGCATTACCATACTTCATCCAATGTAATATGATGAAATCAATAGTATATATATATGCATATATATATATATATATATATATATATATATATATATATACACTATTTTTGAGTGTGATGTTTTATACAATGAATGTTAAATAAATAGGGATGATCATTGCTTTATTCAATTAAACAGCTGTTGAGTAGATTTTCAAAAAGGTTGTTGCTATGCCAATATCAGTTCTTGCATATCAGTTCTTGCATTTCTAATTCGATGCTAATTTTATCACATAGTGATACCAATTTTAAAGAGACATTGTTCTACCATTCACTCTTCCATTTATAAATGAGTATGCAGTACTCACCAAGTTCCAGCTATTATGTTAGGGATGCATGAATTAACAAATAATTCTTCTTCTTCTTTTTTTTTTTTTTTCCCCATAAACTATAGGTTTTCAGGCATATCTCTCTGTCCTCAAGAGACAGAAAACTGGTGTGTAGTTTATAGTATGTCACTTAGGAATTATGTTTTACTTTTCTTTTATAAAAATCCTTACAAGGAGTAATCTTTTATTTATCTGAATGAAGCTATAGCTTTAAAATACTTTTAAAAGATCTTTTCTGGAAATATCTTCAGTCATTACACTTTATTCTGGATAGATAAACCTGAATCTTTTTGGATGTATTGTAGATGTTACCTTTTTAGAGGATAGCCTATCTCCACATTCACACTACCCAGAAGGAGTATACTTGTTAAAAATGAATGTCCATCACCATAGCTGATCAGTAATTTAATTAGACTGAATACCTTACCTAGGCAAGCCAATCAAGCTCTCTTCCGTTAGATTTCTGATTTGTAAAAACTCGGAGGAAATAGATAACAATGATTATTTGAATTACAAGGTTAAAAATGTACATAAAGTCAAGGGTGGAATCAATCAGGGGAATAAGAGAATACAGCTGGATGTGCTTACCAAAAGAAGGAAGGGAAGAGAGCAAATGCACACGGGAATGGTAGGATCCCCTGAGATGCTGATAGTCTAATCCCAGACACCCTCTTTTAACTTGAGCTGCTTTAACAATTCATATTTTCCTTGAAATTAAATGTTTCCTGACAGGATCAGAAATGAATTTGTTTTCTGAAAACAGCTACAAATAATACAAAACTAAGTACATTGGACAAAATTTAGTAATCACACTCTTTATGGTCCTAATAATGTATCAGAGTATTGATTAAGGTATCATTTAAATCTCCAGGCACAATGATCCTGAACATTGTTGTCGCGTAGTACACATTTAAAATGTGTGGATGAAAAAATGTGAGACTACAAACTATTTTAATGATTATTATCAATTTTTAAATAGAAAGACAGGATGTAACATATTTTCGGAAATGACTTCATTAAAGAAAAAAGGCAGATTTCTTTCAACGTGACAATAACTCATTTTGATGGGTATATGTTAATATGTTTTGTAAACACAAACAAAAATATCATTGTCTGAGGTCCTTTTCAATATACAATCTCATACACTTTTGGCCTTATCTGTTTTTAGCTATTGATTACCAGTAACTCGAAATTATGGGCACATACAGTATGCTGTGGAATGTAAAGATAAACTTCCATTTTAAGTTCAACCTTTTAAGTTACCAGGAAGTTTTTCTTGGAAAGAAATGTTTATAATCTTTTAAAAAAAGAATATATTAAAAGTTGCTGAATTTCCACAACCTGTTCCCGACAGCTATTTCAGTGTAAGTAATACATCACAGGGGTGATGGCAATCTGAGGATGTATTGGACCTATACATCATTGTGGTGACAGTGCTTTAATGACAGATGAGTCATACATCTTCAAGTAAAGCTCTCAAATTTAGGCCTGCCTGAAAAATAGAGTTTCTGGGGGAAAAAAAAAAATCTTATTAACTTTATAAAAAAATGCACATAATAAAACGTAACTTGCTAAATCAGAGGGTGGTAAGTTTGGATACAGAAATGAAATATTATGAAATAATCATAATTTATTTTTCTTTTCTTTTTTGGTATTTAACAGATTTATTGCAAGCTAAAGATGCCCTCAGCATTACCAAAGCGTTCTCGTTTGTTTTTCTCTTCTTTACCCTTCATGTATCCAGCATTTCAACATGTAGCATGTGTATTGCTTTCTCATTTTTTCCCTTGGAACTAGAAGAAGTCTCCTTTTAATTTAGAGTTTTTAGAACCAGTCACACTCCTTCTACTAATAAGAACTCCCTAGCACTGTACAAGTGGGTATATGATTTACCATCTTATTCCTGTTTTTCTGCCTTTAAAGAACTGTTTAAAACCCTAGAACTGTTTAAAACCATATTTTCTTGGGATTGTCCCTCCTTTAAGTATTTAATTTTTCATTTTTAGATAGGCAGGAAAAGCAATGACCTTTTTGTCATATACTATACTCATTAAGAGGAAAAATTAAGAAAATCAGAGAAAAACAAAATAAGCAAAATTCTACAAACTATGTAAGACTGTGGACTTAAAAATTATTTTCAAATTACTTTAAAACTTTTAAAGATTATATATATGCACATATATTCATAAATACATGTTTGCCTGGGCGTGTATGTTTCTGGGTGTGTTTTTTGTTTTAGCTACCAACAAGTCATTTCCAGTTCACAACGACTCTATGTGTGTGGAGTAGCAGAGTGGAACTACACTTGATAGAGTTCTCAAGACTGTGGTCTTTTGGAAACAGATCACCAGGCCTTACTTCTGAAGTGCTTCTGGGTGGGTTTAAACTGCCAGCCTTTCAGTTAATAGTCCAGCTCTTAATCATATACACCACCCAGGGATTTATCTGTACATATATAGTATAGATATAGATATAGACCTAGACATAAACATAGACATATATATGTATCTACTTTATGCACATATGCACACAGTGTTACCAAATATATGGTTGTAATAGACTTCATCAATATTCTGTATTTTTATGAAAGATTATTGACTTCTATGTACACTAAAAAGCAAAAGCATATTTATACTATCTTTAAAATCATTAAAATATGAGGAACTGTCAAAATATATATTTAATTTTGATACATAAGGAAAAAAGTGTAAAGTAACTTGCAGAATTCACAACTAAAGCATTTCATATATATAAATAACTGTCATAATAGCAGAAATCTAACACAATACTCAACAGGATTTGATGGAGTTGATGAAATGTGTTTCTTGACTTAACTATTATAATCAGATGCAAAGAGGTAAAATGGACAGTAGTGACGTGTGCTTAGCTCCATGTGTGACGTGGTAGGAATACTTGGTGTCACATTTCTAATTCCATCCTAGGCCTGCCTCTGTGTATATTGATGCAGGATTATTCCCCCAAATGACAACAAAGATCAGAATATATTGTTAATCTGCTATATCATACATCCATAACCTGGACCTGGGATTAGAAAATGGATTTATTTCGCTTTTTTCTTTATATTAAATTAGATCTAGGGACAGGTGGAAATTACGGGCACCCCCCCACCCCCCACACTTTTACTGAATTGCTCCTGAAAGCAGCAAATCTCTCCAAAGCATACATGCAACTGACACATAGTGTTAGCTAAGCTGTCTTTACAAAAAGAGCAAAGGAATTGCCTGTGAGTTAGGCTTGATGGTATGATACGAAAATTGGAAATATGGTTTTAGTGGCCCTCAGCCTTGGATTTTTCAACTGCAGTTCGGAGACATATTAGCTGGGTGACTGTGGCATAACACTTAACTATTTGAATCATTTGAATCTCATGCTGATTTCTGTTAAATATGCTGATTTCATACCTCTCTGAATGGACTATTGTGAGGATTAAATTAGAAAACATATGTACAAGAGAGCACCTGGCGTATTTTAGGTTCTCAGTAAATAGTAACTCTAGATTACAGTTACATAAGTAGATAACTCTTTAAACTGACTGTTTATTAAATTTAAAGAAATCAATAAAGTGAAAAAAATGCCTATGGGAATAGCTACCGTGAAAAGATTTAACAAAAGGATAACAAACAAAAGAAAGCTAATAAATTTGAAATCTCAAAGTTCATGGCTTATATTTCTTCAGTTGAGAATTGGACTTGCTCTACTGGATCATGCTTTTTGTCTTTAGAATTCCAACATTCTAAAAGGCAAATTGAGGGGGCGTGATGACATATTTGCTTTTTCTCATATCCCTAAAAATACGAGAAAACATTTAAAACCTTTGATTGCAAATATAGTATTTTGTGAAATACAGACTCAGCAAAGTCCAGTGGGACTCCACAGTGGGCTGAAATTAGAAACTGAAACAAACAATCTGAAAAAATGTTACCTTTGAGTAGATTCTTTCTCATGGTGATTCCATATGTGTCAGAGTAGAACTGTGATACACAGGTTTTTCCATAGTTGATTTTTCAAAAGTAAATTGCCAGGTCTTTCTTCCCGGGTTCTTCTGGGTGAACTTGAACTGTCAAACTTTGATTAGCAGCCTAGAACGTTGATTACACACTCAGAAACTGAAAAGGGAGTGAAAAATAGCTGCTGACTTCACAATGATGCGGCTGCATGTTCCCTGCATGTCAGTGTTTGTCTTTACTTTTTGGCAGAACAGATTGTTTTGCTTGTTTGCACATTTGTTGGAAGATGATCTTCTAAATGTACCTAATTACAAATATGATTTGAAGAGATAGATTAGTGTTTCTACCTTTGA
This sequence comes from Dugong dugon, assembly GCA_030035585.1. Lineage (NCBI taxonomy): Eukaryota > Metazoa > Chordata > Mammalia > Sirenia > Dugongidae > Dugong > Dugong dugon. The sequence goes on along the minus strand of CM057460.1, from coordinate 31,414,947 downwards.
ACTTGTTGATGTTGTTATTAGATGCCATTGAGTCGGTTCAGACTCACAGAGACCCTACGTACAACAGAACAAAACACTGCCCGGTCTTTTACCATCCTGAAAATTACCGACTCAGCTTGGGTCAAATGTGAACAATGATCCCATCTACTATGATCTTTATATTGAAGTGTTTTTCTGTACGAACATCGCAGCACGTAGCTATCATATGTACACCAGAACAAAACACTGCCTGGTTCTGTACCATCCTCACAATCATTGTTATGCTTGAGCCCATTGTTGCAGCCACTGTGTCAATCCCTCTCATTGAGGGTCCTCCTTTTTTTTGCTGACCCTCTACCTTACCAAGCATGACATCCTTCTCCAGGGACTGATCAATCCTGATAACATGTCCAAAGTATGTGAAATGAAGTCTTGCCATCCTTTCTTCTAATGAGCATTCCGGCTATACTTCTTCAAAGACAGATATGTTTGTTCTTCTGGTAGTCCATGGTATATAATTCAGTATTCTTCACCAACAACATAATTCAAAGGCATCAGTTCTTCTTCAGTCTTCCTTATTCATTGTCCGACTTTTGCATGCATATAAGGTAATTGAAAACACCATGGCTTGGGTCAGGAGCACCCTAGTTCTTAAAATGACATCTTTGCTTTTGACCACTTTAAAGAGGTCTTTTGCAGCAGATTTGCCCAACGCAATGCATCGTTTGATTTCTTGACTGCTGCTTCCATGGGTGTTGACTGTGGATCCAAGTAAAATGAAATTTTTGACAACTTAAATCTTTTCTCCGTTTATCATGATGTTATTTATTGGTTCATTTCTGAGGATTTTTGTTTTCTTTATTTTGTGGCGTAATCCACGCTGAAGGCTGTGGTCTTTGCTCTTCATCAGTAAGTGCTCCAAGTCCTCTTCACTTCCAGCAAGCAAGGTTGTGTCATCTGCATAATGCTGGTTATTGATGAGTTGTCCTCCAATCCTGATGCCCCTTTCTTCTTCATTTAGACCAGCTTCTCTGATTATTCGCTCACCATACTGATGAGTAAGTACGGTGAAATGATACAACCTTGATGCACAACTTTCCTTACTTTAAACCATGCAGTATCCCCTTGTTCTGTTCAAACAACTGCCTCTTGATCCATGTATAGGTTCCTCATAAGCACAATTAAGTTTGTTATGATCCATTCAGTTGAATGCCTTTGCATAGTCAATAAAAGAGAGGTAAACATCTTTCTGGTATTCTCTGCTTTCAACCATGATTCATCTGATATCAACAATGATATCCTTTGTTCCAAGTCCTCTGGCCTGAATTTCTAGCAGTTCCCTGATGATGTACTGCTGCTTTTCAACACTCTTCAGAAAACTTTTATTTGTGTGATATTAATGATATTGTTTGATAATTTATGCATTCTGTTGAATCATCTTTCTTCAAATTGGCATAAATATGGATCTCTTCAAGTCGGTTGTCCACATAGCTGTCTTCCAAATTTCTTGACATTGACAAGTGAGCACTTGCAGTGCTGCATCTGTTTGTTGAAACATCTCAGCTGGTTTTCTGTTAATCCCTGGAGCCTTGTTTTTGGCCAATGCCTTCAGTGCAGCTTTCAGTACCATTGGTTCCTGATCATATGCTACCTCCTGAAATGGCTGAAATCAACCAATTCCTTTTGATACAGTGACTCTGTATTCCTTTCATCTTCTTTCGATGCTTCTTGCATCATTCAAAGTTTTCCCCATAGAATCCTTCAGTATCGCAACTTGAAGCTTGAATTTTTTCTTTAGTTCTTTCAGCTTGAGAAAATCCTAGCGTGTTCTATCTTTTAGTTTTCTATCTCCAGGTCTTTAAATATTTCATTATAATACTTTACTTTGTGCCCTTGAGCTGCCCTTTGAAATCTTCTATTCAGCTCTTTTACTTCATTATTTCTTCCTTTCACTTTAGCTACTCTACATTCAAGAGCAAGTTTCAGAGTCTCTATGGCATCCATTTTAGTCTTTTCTTTCTTTCTTGTCTTTTTAATGACTCTTGCTCTCTTCATGTATGATGTCCTTGATGTCACTCCACAACTTCTCTGGTCTTCGGTCAGTAGTGTTCAATGTGTCAAATATATTCTTGAGATAGTGTCTAAATTCAGGTGAATATACTCAAAATTGTACTTTGGATCTTGTGGACTTGTTCAAATTTTCTTCAACTTCCACTTGAATTTGCATATGAGCAATTGATGGTTTGTTCCACAGTTGGCCCCTGGCCTTGTTCTGACAGATTATATTGAGCTTTTCCTTTGTCTTTTTCCACAAATGTAGTTGATTTGATTCTTGTGTATTCCATCTGATGAGTTCCATGTTCACCATTTATGTTGTTAAAAAAAGATATTTGCAATGAAGAAGTCATTAGTCTTGCAAAATTCTATCATGAGATCTCTGGCATCATTTCTATTGCCAATGTCATATTTTCCAACTACCAACCCTTCTGGTTTCAAACTTTCACATTCCTGTTATCAGTAATTATCAATGAATCTTCATGGCATGTTTGATCAATTTCAGATTGCAGAAGTTGGTAAAAATCTTCAGTTTCTTCATCTTTAGCCTTCGTGGTTCATGGGTAAATTTGAATAATAGTCTTATTAACAGGTCTTCCTTATAGGCATATGGATATCATCCTATTACTTACAACATTCTACTTCAGGATCTTGATTTTCTTTTCTTTTTTTTTTTTTTTTTACTAAGAACCTGATGCCATTTCTCTTCAATTTGTGATTCCCAGCATTGTAGATCATATAATTGTCTGATTCAAAATAACCAATACCAGTCCATTTCAGCTCACTAATACTTAGGATATTAATGTTTATATGTTCCATTTCATTTTTGACAACTTCCAATTTTCCTATATTCATACTTGTTATATTCAATGTTCCAAATATTAATGGAAGTATGCTACTGTTTCTTTTCATTTTGAGTCATGCCACATCAGCAGATGAAGATATTAAAAGCTTGTCTATATTCCATGTCATTAAGGTCAACTCTGCTTTTAGGAGGCAGCTCTTCCCTTTTGTGTTCTGAATGCCTTCCAACCTGAGGGGATCATCTTCTAGCACTATATCAGACAACATTCTGCTGTTATTTATAAGGTTTTTGCTGTCCAGTTTTTTCAGAACTAGACTGCTAGGTCCTTCTTCCTAGTCTTTCTTTGTCTGGAATCTCCACTGAAACCTAACTACCTAGAGTGACCCTGCTGGTATTTGAAATACCAGTGGCAGAGCTTCCAGTATCACAGCAACATGCAACCAACCACAGTATGACAAACTGACAGACATGTGGTAGAAGGATGTCCATAGGCTAGACTAACTCACCAATTGTTTCTATTATAAATGACAACATACATTTTCTTTAATTAGCAGTCACTGTATGTAGTATAGGGGCCCTGGTGGCGCAGTGTTTAAGTGTTTGGCTGCTTACCAAAAGATCAGTAGTTCAAATCCACCGGCTGCTCCTTGGAAACTCTACTGGGCAGTTCTACTCTGTTGTATAGCGTTGCTAAGAGTCAGAATTGATTCAATGGCAATAGGTTTGGGTTTTTTTTTTTATGAATAATTTAAAAATCTACCTGAATTGTTTAAGTGATCCAAAGGACCACAATATAATGATACTCTAATATTTAGATTCCACATAACATAAGCTGTGATCAAACTAATAAGAAATAAACATGGAGAAACAACTAATTTTATACTGTCATGCTCCTACAAATTATTAGAAACAACTGATATGCAGTAGGCCCATCTGCTATAGCCGTTGTAGCTGGGTAAACTTATAAAGCATGTTGTTTTTGTTGTTGTTGTTGTTAGGTGCCATCAAGTGAATTTTTGACTCATAGCTACCCCAAGAACTGCCCCACAGGATTTTCTTGGCTGTAATATTAGCAAGAGTAGATCGCCAGGTCCTTCTTCCTTGCAGCAGGCTGGGTAGTTTTGAACCACCATCTTTTCAGTTAGCAGCTGTATGTTTAACTCTTGCACCACTGGGGCATAAAATGTACAAATTATAAATAAAAACTGTTGTGGAACTAAATATGTGAATTGTGTAAATAATGGGCAGCTAAATAAAAGCTACTGTATTTATCAACAACAACAACCAAGAAGAAGTAATACTGCACCATTCAGTATGCTATCGGAATGCAGAACTCTATAGTAATCACAAAAAAGAAAAAATTAAAAGACTAATAGATAAACTTATTTTAAATAATTTTAACGTAATTAATTTAACTCTAAAAACCATATAGAGTTGTGACATGTGGCCAAGGAATAAAATCATCTATATGTTCATACATTCCATTTTTTTCCTTGATTTCTTTTGGTCCTGAGTAGCATTTCACTTTGTCTTTACATTTTTAAGGGGAACAAAACATACGTAATGAATATGTATTTGCAGTTTTAAATAAAATTCAGATCCATCTGTGCCAACTTGAGAAAAAACATTAACATGACAAAACTTTTCTTGTATGATGGAAAATTATTCTGTGTATTTGTAATAGTAAATTAATTACCAATAAACATAAGAGAGGAGCCCTGGTGTTAAGTTCTGGGCTGTTAACTAATAGATTGGCAGTTCAAACCCAGCCAGCCCACTCCATCGTGGAAAGACCTGGTGATCTGCTTTCATAAAGATTATAGCAAAGAAAACCCTATAGGGCACTTCTGCTCTGTCAGATTATAGCAAAGAAAAGCCTATAGGGCACTTCTGCTTTGTCAGATTATAGCAAAGAAAAGCCTATAGGGCACTTCTGCTCTGTCACAGGGGGTTGCTATGAGTTAGAATGGACTCCATGTCACCCAACAACAACAACAGCGCATAAGAGAGAATGAGATTTTTATCTTACCGTTAAAGACAGTAAGTTATTTACTCACTTGCCTAATGTTTTCCCAAAATGCCAGAATGCACTATTGTGTATCCTGTACAAATGCAAAAATGTTTCATATGAAGTGTGTCTGTTAAATAATATAAAACGTAGTAAAGGTTATAAAACACACCTAGCAACTCAAGAGTTAAACACAACAAAACAATGAAGAGTCCTTTTTTGTAAAATTCACTAAGAAAAAGGCAACTTTGAAACAAATTACACAGTGCTAAAGGCTCAAAAGGAGCCCTAGTGGCACAGTGGTCAAGAGCAATGGCTTTTAACCAGTCAGCAGTTTGAATCCACCAGCTGCTCCTCGGAAACCCTATGGGAAAGTTCTACTCTGTTCTATAGGGTCGCTATGAGTTGGAATAGACTTGACAGTAATAGTTTTTTTGTTGTGCTTTTTTTTTTTTAAGGCTCAAAAAATATGATAAAATGCAAAAAGAACTTTGTTTTACCAGTATACTCTTCAGCCTTTTTTTATTTTTTGTGAATAAATGACAAATGTTTGCTTATTTAGTTGTCTTATTTACCGTTAAACTTGTGGTCTACTTGTTCAGTGCTGTGGTAAGATTAATAGTGACCATCCAAAATATGTCCTTGTTCTAATCCCTGGAAGCTGTGAATGTTACATAATTTGGAAAAGACTTTGCAAACATGATTACGTTAAGAATCATGAGTTGGGAGATCATACTGGATTATCAAGATAGGCCCTAAATGCAATCACAACTGTCCTAATAAGAAGAAAGCAGAAGGAGATTTCACACAGCAGAGGAGAAGGCTACGTGACCACAGAGGCAGAAATTGAAGTTATATAGCCACTAAACAAGGGAAGCCAGGACTACCAGAAATTGAAGGCACAAGAGGCAGATTCTTCCCTAGAGCCCTGAAAGCAAGTATGGCCCTGCTGATATCTTGATTTTTTATTTCTTCAGGTGTTAATGATTTTGGATTCTCTAATACATAAATTTTCTCCAGCTTCTTATACATGTTGTTTTATTTTTTGTTTATTACTATCAATTGTCATCACTTGTCATTTCTTTATCCACATAGAATTGAGTGTTATTTTAAAATTTGCAAATTTAAAAGCTCACTTTCTCTTTAAAATTGCTTATTAAAAGTCTAAAAAAGAACAAACCTAGCAATAATTTTATTTCTTACATTTTTCCATTCAGAGGAACTTTCACTTATCTTAGACAATACTGTTTACTTTCAGACAACCTCCTAAACATGGGGAAAATGTCACAACTCCTCTTAACGTTACTCAATTTAGAAAGAACCTATTTGGGCAGTCAGAAGTAAGTCAACATGTAAATAAATTAAATATTATGCACCTGCTTAACTTTTTTTTTTTTTTGTCCCCATGTTTTGTTGACCAACGTATTTGAGATGCTACATTCAAATAACTTTGGAAATAAATGCCTTGCTGAAAATAATAAAGTCCTCAACTAGACAGTAAGTTGGAATCAACTCAATAGCAGTGGGTTTGTTTGGATTTCTGCTAAGCTAATACTGATAAATACATTCATTCCATTTGATACTACCGTGGTACGTAGCAAGTTGATCTATACCTCTGATCTGGCATATTAATATTAAACGTTATAAATGGCAACCATCTCTCTCTTAATGAACTGAGGAGCTGTAGATCATTGTAAATAAAAAGTCAATGAATGCTGTTTTCTGTATAGGTAATATGAATTCAAAGAAATGTAGTGCATTTACCTTGAAAAGATGTTCTGCAATTATATTCAAAAGATGTGCTGTATTTATTTGCAAAAGATGACATTTCATTTACCAAATATTTCTTTTAAATTCTTTGGTATAAAGAATAACTTCTGTGAAGCTATGTATGTACATATGAGGGGGTAGGAAGAATCAGTAGCCTTGAAATAAACTCATGCAAAAATATTTATCCAAAGTTGTAAGTAGTTTGTTATGACTCTTAACAGTATCATTGTGATTTTTCTTGTTTGTAAACTACCAATAGAATTATTATTTCCCTGCAATGAATCAAATGTAAAAGTTGCCAAGAACTTATTCAAAGATTTCAGATCAGTTTTTTCTTTTTTTTTAAGATTTTTTATCTATAGCACCTTCGGTTATTCAAAGGAAATTGCTATTGTCATTTATTATTCATGAAAAAATACTATGAAACATCCAGATTGTTTTTTCTGTAATATAATGGATATTTGAGACTATGGTTACATGCACGAAACAATTTAATTATTTGGACTAGCGTAAGTAGCTGTCTAACAAATAATCAAATCTACAATGTAGATAAACATAATTCATATGCAAAAATTAAAAAAAAGTAACTTTACAACTTCTGTCTTAGTAGGACTTGCAGAATAAGAAGAAAATTTTTAGCAGATAGTTTCTACTCCATGCAGATAATTTCCCCTTGTTTTACAAATATTGTATTAATCATTTTAGTAGGTTTCAAAATAATATCCCACCAAAAATATATAACTACAGATGCTACAAAAATCTTCTAATCCACTAGCAGATTTAGTAGGAATGATATTTTTAAGAATGTTGAGCATTGAGTGTCAAATCCATAACTTTTCCTTTGCTTATATAAATCAGGGAACAGACCATGGCAGGAACTGTTTCAATTTATATATGCAGTCAAGAATGTTTCATATTTTATGTTTATATTTACTTTATTTGAAAATAAGGTAATCTATAGTAAACTTATCTTGTTTTATTATACATCATACTATCTGATACCCTCCAATGCTGTCAGTTAGAGATGGCATTAGCCAATGAACTTTCAGTGAAGTTTAAGGGTTTATACCTATACTCTCTGACATAGGAGCCACTAGCCACACATGTGACTATTGAGCACTTGAAGCAGTACTAGTCGTAAACGAGATGTTCTGTAAGTGCAAAACGTGCTCAGCTCCTAACCCAAAGTTCACAGTCCATCCAACAGGCATCTCAGAACAAAGGCCTAGTGATCTACTTCTAAAAAATCAGCCATTGAAAATCCTATGGTGTGCAGTTCTGCTCTGACACACATGGGGTCTCCAGGAGATGGAATGGGTTAGACAGCAACTGATAAGTATGCAATTCATACTTGATTTCAAAGATTAAGTAGGAAAACAAAAAAAACTAAAATATAGCAGGTGACTTTTTATTTTATATTGATGATATGTTGAATTGATGACATTTAGAATATGCTTAAGGAGCTATCATGGATTGAGTTGTGTCTCCCCAAAATATATGTCAACTTGGTTAGGCCATGATTCCCAATATTGTGTAGTTGTCCTCCATTTTGTGATTACAATTTTCCTATGTGTTGTAAATCCTAATCTCTGCCTGTGGTTAATGAGACAAGACTAGATTATGTTAAAGAGGATTAGAGTGGGATTACAACACTCTTACTAAGGCCACATCCCTGATCCAATGTAACAGGAGTTTCCCTGGGGTGTAGCCTGCACCACCTTTCATCTTACAAGAGATATAAGGAAAGGGAATTGAGCAGAGAGTATGGGGACCTCATACCACCAAGAAAGCAGGGCCGGGAGCAGAGTGCGTCTTTTGGACCCGGGGTTCCTGCGAGGAGAAGTTCCTAGTCCAGGGAAAGACTGATGAGAAGGACCTTCCCCTAGAGCGAGCAGAGAGAGAAACCCTTCCCCTGGAGGTGACATCCTAAATTTGGACTTCTAGCCTACAAGACTCTGAGAAAATAAATTTCTCTGTTAAATCCATCCACATGTGGTATTTCTGTTATAGCAGCACTAGATAACTAAGACAGGAGCCCTGGTGGCACATTGGTTGAAGCAATCAACTGCTAACTGAAAGGTTTGAAACCACCAGCTGATCCAAGGTAGAAAGATGTGGCAGTCTGCTTTCATAAAGATTTACAGCCTTGGAAACCCTATGGAGCTGCTATGAGCTGGAATCTACTTCACAACAGTGACTTTAGAATATGTTTGGTTAAATAAAATGTATTAAGATTAATTTCACCTGTTTTTTTTATGTTTTTTAATATGACTAGTAGAAACTTAAAAATTATATATTACATAGAGCTATTTTATACTATTTGTCAGTTTATAAAATGTCTACATAGGAAATATCCCATTAAATTATCAGTAAATATGAAAAGGCAAATTCAGTGAGGTTTATTGGGTTGGCTAAGCTCACTCAATTGAAAATAAAATGATCTCCTGCTTCCAAGTTCTTTTTCTATTTTCTGAAAACATTTATAATGTGCACAACTTGAATATTGCTTAGTCGACAGATGGTAAGAATGGAAAGCCTAATAATTAAACTGTTTCTTTTTTTACTTTTCATTTTTTATCACTGTATTTTCAAAAGTGTAAGTATTAATTGTTATCTGGTGTACTAATAAATCAACTCAAACAGTTAAATTTAAAAGAAATTGTCATATTAAAACAATTATTATTTATTGATTTGGCTACTGATTTTATGGACATTTTTTCCACTTTCTGGAAAATGTATCAAGGTATTCATTTATTAAGTTTGCTCTGCTCTATATTTGTGTCATTTTTTTAAAAGTTTACTAAAAATTTAATACTCATAATTTCAGAATCTGAAAAACTAAAATTTATCCTAAAGACATTCCTGTGATGAAGACATTACAGTTTTTCTTTCTCAATGACATATTAGAAATTTAACCCAAGATACTTTGGTACAGAGACTTCCAGCAAAATGGCACTCTAGGCAGAAGCACCACACCATCCCTCCACAGCAAAGATCCTAAAAACTAAGGCTAAAAGAGAAAATAACAATCCTGAAACCCTAGAACATCAAATGAAGAGATAAAGAACTCAGCCAAGCACAAAATGGAGTGAGAAAACTGACAGAGAATGGAGAGCTAGGAGAGATTCATGCAGAGGTCCCCTATCAGCTAACGCAGCAGGGATCCACCATCTTGGACTCCTATCGGAGACCAGCAAACAGGGGGTATGAGAAAGCAGCTTCACGGAGCATCCAGTGGGAGACAAAACAACCGGTAATTTGCGATATATGCTTTCCCACCCCCCACCCTTCTTCATTCTCACTCCACCTCCTCTGCTTACCACCGCCACAATCTCTTGTCCGGGAAGAACCAGCTGCTTGGATTCTACCCACACGAATGGGCCGGCTCTCTGAATGCCATTTGTTGGCTGCTGGTGTTGCTTTTTTCCACTTCTTTTGATTTCTTCCTTACCTCTCACCACCTCCCCCTCCTTTCACTCAAATACCTGGCTCCATGCACCATCTTTGCTTCTTCCTGAGGGGCTGCAGAGCTCCATTCGAGTATGGAGCTGCTTCCCAGTCTGAGCTGCTACTCTGGTGGGATCGTGGGGCTTTTGTTCATTTGTTTCTTTTAAATTGTTTGTTTGTTTTCTTTTCCTTTTCTTGAGTTGGGAGCCTGTTCTGGTCAGGCGGTGCTGCGTGGCTTGGAATCCACCCACTCGGCTTGCACAGACAGGCAGAGGGACACAAGAAGGCATTTCTTTCTTTGTGGGTTTTTTTTTTTTTCCTTCTGTTTTTTTGGGTGCTTTTCTTGTTCTTTTTTATTTTTTTTTTAATTTTTTTTGTTTTCTTTTCCCTCTTTGTCTTTCTTCATTACTCAGTTTCTCGACTCTCTATATCGTCCAACTTTTCTGTGCCCTGAATACCTGGCGTTGTATACCTCTACACCTTCTAGCCAGGCTGTACTGCAACAACTGAGAAGAACTTCCCCATACCTCATAGCTGCACCAGTGGGATCCCTGGGAATTTTGCTGTTCTTTTCCCTTTCTGATTTTTATTTATTCATTTTTTCTTTTTTTTGTTCTTCTTCTTCCCCATTTTGTTTTTCTCCATTTCATAGTCTCTCATCTCTCCACTCCAATGGAAGCTCCCCTAGCATTCTTTTTTGTTTGTTTGTATGTTTTTGGCTCCTGTTCCTCTCTCCTCTCTCCCATATCCATCTTAGCTCCACACATAACAATCTCTCCACTATATCCTGCCTACCTGCACCGTGCGTTTAACATCACACCACCAAGCAGGACTGGCATGGCCTACTGGAACCTGCCATACACTAATGACTAACCAGCCCTGTTGGCTGTAGTAAGTACCACAAACAACCCATCCCAGTAACTCCTCTTCAGCTAGACCTACCGTGCAGTACCATATCACAGTGACTGACCCTGCCAATTGGAGAAGGAGGTGAAGAGTACTGTCCCCACAGATGAGCAAGAAACAAAGAACACACAGCCCGCCTGCTCAGACATAGCCAAATTAAAAAAAAAAAGGAAGAAACAAACAAATCTACATCAATAATCAGAAAAATAATTACTGAATACCCCTAAGACAGCAGACAATATCAAAACATTTACAAAAACAGGACAGGATGGTTCCAGTAGATGTCCAAAAAAAACACCGGATGACTTTCCAGTGGAAGAAAAGGCACTAGAACTACCTGATAGGGAATTCAAACCTATAATCCTCAGAATTCTCCAAGAGCTGAAGCAAAAAGTGGACAAAAATGAGGAAAAAATAGACAAATTGATGGAAAATACAGAGAAAAAATTCGAGGACTTCAGGAAAATAATGAAGGAACAAAATGCCAAAATAAATTCACAACTAGAAATTACACAAAAACAACAATGAGAAATCCAAAAGCTAAACAACAAGATTTCACAAATGGATGGTGTCATAGAAGGGTGAAGAAGCAGATTTGAAACGGTGGAAGACAGGATCAGTGGAATGGAAGACAAACACTTTGATACAACCTTGTTTGAGGAAAACTGAGAAAAAGGAACAAAGAAAAATGAAGAGACCCTGAGAGTTATGTGGGATACAATCAAAGCCAAAATTTGTGATTGATTGGAGTTCCAGAACAAGGGGAGAAAACAGAAAACACAGAGAGGATCATTGAAGAACTGCTGACAGAAAGCTTCCCCAATATCATGAAAGATGAAAAGCTGGCCATCCACGAAGCTCAATGAACCCCATATAGGATAGACCCCAAAAGAAAATCACCAAGACATATCATAATCACACTTGCCAAAACCAAAGACAAACAAAGAATTCTGACAGAAGCTTGTGAAAAACAAGAAGTCACATACAGAGGAGAAACAATAAGACTAAGCTCAGATTATTTGGCAGAAACCATGAAGGCCAGAAGGCAATGGGATGACATATATAAACTTGAAAGAAAAAAATTGCCTGCTGAGAATAATATAGTCTGCAAAACTCTCGTTCAAATACGATGGTGAAATTAGGTCATTTCCAGATAAACAGAAATTAAGGGAATATGTAAAAGCCAAACCAAATTTACAAGAATTATTAAAGGGAGTTCTTTGATCTGAGAACAACCAACTTGAGCTCACAGGCAGAATCTAGGATGCAGGATTGTACCAGCTAGATATCAATCTAGGAAATGAACTCTCAAGGACTATCCAAAACCAAAAGAAATACAACAGGGAATCAGAGCAGTTAATCTGTAAATGACAACAACATCAAAACAATAAAAGAGGGAATAAACAGCATAGGTATAGAACCATCAAATGGAGAGGAAGGCAAGGTGATATAAAGTAATGGTAGACTGCTTCAAACTTAGAAAGATAAGGGAAAAAATCATGCTAACCAGAAAGAAAGTTAACAAACATACACATAAAAATAAAGAGGAAAAACATGAAATCTCAGCCAAAACAAAACTTACAAAAACAAAAGAAATGAAAAAAAAATCCACAAACAAAAGTAACTCAGCACAGGAAAGTAAAAAGACCAAGAAAACGTCAACACTACAAAAAAAAAGCACTACAAAATTACAGCAACAAACTCACATCTATCAATAATTACACTGAATGTAAATGGACTCAATGCACACATAATGAGAAGGAGAGTGACAGAATGGATAGGAAAACAGGATCCATCAATATGCTGTCTACAAGACACACACATTAGAAACAAAGATGTGAATTTATTAAAAGTCAAAGGTTGGAAAAAAATATATCAAGCTAACAACCACTAAAAAAGAGCAGGAGTGGCAATTCTAATCTCAGATAAAATAGACTTTAAAACTATAAAATCCACCATAAAAGACAAAGAAGAACACTATATAATGATTAAAAGGATGATCCATCATGAAGACATAACCATAATAAACATCTACGCACCCAATAGAAGGGCTCCAAAATACATAAAACAAACTCTAACAACACTGAAAAGAGAAATTGACGGTTCCATAATAATAGTAGGAGACTTCAACACGCCACTCTCAGTAAAGGACAGAACAACTAAAAACAAACTCAGCAAAGATACAGAAGACATAAAGGGCACAATCAGCCAATTTGACCTCATAGACATATATAGAACAATCCATCCAACTGTTGCAAAGTGCACATTCTTTTCCAATACACACGGAACATTCTCCAGAATAGACCACATCTCAGGTCACAGAGCAATCCTCAACAAGATCCAAAACGTTGAGATAATTCAAAATATCTTCTCTGACCACAATGCCATCAAGGCAGAAATTAACAACAGAAAGAGAAAGGAAAAAAAAAAAACAAATTACATGGAAACTGAATAATACACTGCTTACCCATCACTGGGTAATAGAAAAAATCACAAATGAAATTAAAAAATTCCTATAATCAAATGAGAATGAAAACACATCATACCAAAACCTTTGGGACACAGCAAAGGCAGTCCTCGAGGACAATTTGTAACAATGGATGCACACATCAAACAATAAGAAAGGGACAATATCAAAACATTAACGGAAAGAAAAAGAAATAATAAAGATCAGAGCAGAAATAAATGAAATAGAGAAGAGGAAAACAATAGAAACAATCAACAAACCCAGAAGTTGGTTCTTTGAAAGAATCAACAAGAGCAACAAACCACTGGCCAGACTGACAAAAGAAAAACAGGAGAGAATGCAAATAACCCAAATCAGAAATAAAATGGGGGACATTACAACAGACCCAACTGAAATAAAAAGGATCATTACAGAATATTATGAAAAACTATACTCCAACAAATTTGAAAACCTAGAGGAAATTGATAAATTTCTAGAATCACACTACCTACCCAAACTACAACAAAGTGATGTTGAAAATCTGAAAAGTCCCATAACAAGAGAAGAGATTGAAAAGGTAATTAAAAAAAACGCCCAATCAAAAAAAGCCCTGGCCCAGATGGCTTCACTGGACAATTCTAGAAAACATTTACAGAAGAGCTTCTACCATTATTACTCAAGGTATTTCAGAGCATAGAAAAGGAAGCAACTCTTCCAAATTCATTCTATGAAGCCATCATAACGCTGATACCAATACCGGGCAAAGACGTCACAAAAAAAAGAATATTATGGACCAATATGTCTCATGAATATAGATGCAAAAATTCTGAACAAAATTCTAGCCAATAGAATTCAGCATCATATCAAAAAAATAATACACCATGACCAAGTAGGATTCATACCAGGTATGCAAGGATGGTTCAACATTAGAAAATCAATGAACGTAATCCACAACATAAATAAAAGGAAAGAAAGAATCACATGATCATCTCAATTGACGCAGAAAAGGCATTTGACAAAGTCCAATACCCATTCCTGATAAAAACTCTCAATAAAATAGGTATAGGAGGGAAATTTCTCAACAAAATAAAGGGCATCTATGCAAAAACAATGGCCAACATCATTCTTAATGGAGAGAGGCTGAAAACATTCCCCTTGAAAACAGGAACAAGACAAGGATGCCCTTTATCACCACTCCTATTTTACATTGTGCTGGAAGTTCTAGCTGGAGCAATAAGGCAAGAAAAAGAAATAAAGGGCATCCAAATTGGTACTGAAGAATTTAAACTGTCCCTGTTTTCAGTTAATATGATACTATACATAGAAACCCCTAAAGACTCCATGAGAAATCTACTGGAACTAATAGAAAGATTCAGTAGAGTGCCAGGATACATGATAAACATTCAAAAATCAGTTGGATTCCTATACACCAATAAGGAGAATGATGAAAAGGAAACCAGGAAAACAATACCATTTATAATAGCCCCTAAAAAAAATAAAATACTTAGGAATAAATCTAACCAGGGATGTAAAAGACCTATACAAAGAAAACTACAAAACACTACTGCAAGTAACCCAAAGGGATCTACATAAATGGAAAAATATACCACGCTCATGGATAGGTAGACTCAACATTGTGAAAATGACAATTCTACCCAAAGCAATTTGCAAATACAACGCAATCCCGATCCAAATACCAACAACTTTCTTCAAAGAGATAGAAAAACTAATCATTCACTTTATATGGAAAGGGAAGAAGCCCCAAATAAGTAAAGCACTATTGAAGAAGAAGAATCAAGTTGGAGGACTCACACTACCTGACTTGAGAACCTACTATACAGCTATGGTAGTCAAAAAAGCCTGGTACTGGTACAAAGACAGATACATTGACCAATGGAACAGAATTGAGAACCCAGATGTAAATCCATCCACCTATGGTCACCTGATCTTCGACAAGGGCCCAAAGTCCATCAAATGGGGAAAAGAAAAGTCTTTTTAACAAATGTTCCTGGCAAAACTGGTTATCCATCTGCAAAAACATGAAACAGGACCCATACCTCATGCTGTATACAAAAACTACTTCAAAATGGATCAGAGACCTGAATATAAAGCCTAAAACTATAAAGTTCATAGAAGAAAAAATAGGACCAATGGTATAGGCCTTAATACATGGCATTAACAGGATACCTACCATAACCATCAATGTACAAACCCCAATAGATAAGCTAGATAACTGGGATCTTTTAAAAATCAAACACCTATGCTCTTCAAAAGACTTCACCAAAAGAGTCAAAAGAGAATCTACAGACTGGGAAAAAATTTTTGGACAGTACCAGTCAAATAAAGTTCTAATATCCATAATCTACAAGAAAATCCAACACCACTATAATGAAAAGACAAATAATCCTATTAAAAAATGGGCAAAGGAAATGAACAGACAGGTCAGCAAAGAAGACATTCAAGCGGCCAACAGACACATGAGGAAATGCTCGCGATCACTAGCCATCAGGGAAATGCAAATTAAAACCACAATGAGATACCATCTCACCCCGGCATTACCAGTACAAATCAAAAACACTGGAAATAACAAATGTTGGAGGGGCTGCGGGGAGATCGGAACCCTTATACACTGTTGGTGGGAATGCAGAATGATACAACCATTTTGGAAAATGATATGTCACTTCCTCAGAAAGCTAGAAATAGACATACCATTCAATCCAGCAATCCCACTCCTAGGAATATATCCTAGAGAAATAAAAGTCGTCACTCAAAGAGACCTATGCACACCTATATTCACAGCAGCATTGTTCACAATAGCAAAACAATGGAATCAACCTAGATGCCTACCGACAGATGAATGGATAAAGAAACTATGGTACATACACACAATGGAGTACTTTGCAACGAGAAAGAACAATGATGAATCTGTGAAGCATCTCATAACATGGACGAAACTGGAGGACATTATGCTGAGTGAAATAAGTCAATCACAAAAGGACAAATATTGTATGAGAACTCTATTGTAAAAACCCATGAAAAAGTTCACACACAAAATATAACAATCTTCCTTGGTTACCAGGGATGAGAGGGGTGGGGAGAAAATACTAAATAGGCAATAGATAAGTGGTATCTTGGGTGAAGGGTGAGACAGTACACAGTACTGGGGAAACCAGCACAACTTGTACAAGGAAAGGTAATGGAAGCTCCATAGACACATCCAATTCCCTGAGGGACTGAATTGCTGGGTGGAGGGCTGTGGGGTCCATGGTCTCAGGGAACATCTAGCTCAGTTGGCATAACACAGTTTATAAAGACAATGTTCTACGTTCTACCTTAGTGAGTAGTGTCTGGAGTCTTAGAAGCCTGTGAGCAGCCACCTAAGATACTCCACTGGTCTCATCCCTTTGGGAGCAATGGAGAATGAAGAGAACAGGATACAAGGAAAAGATTAGTCTGAAGGACTAATGGACCACAGCTTCCAAGGCCTCCGCCAGACTGAGTCCAGTACAGCTAGATGGTGCCCGGCTACCACCACTGACTGCTCTGACCAGGATCACAACAGTGGGTTCTGAACAGAGCTGGAGAAGGATGTAGAACAAAATTCTAACTCACAAATAGAAGAGCAGATTTACTGGCCTAAAGGAGACTGGAGAAACCCCGAGAGTATGGCCCCCAGATACCCTTTTAGCTCAGTGGTGAAGTCACTTCCGAGGTTCACCGTTCAGCTGGGTAGTGGACAGCCCCATAAAATCAAATGGGACTATTGTGTCACAGCAGTCCAGGGACAAGGGCCAGAAGGTAGAACAGGACAGGAAAGCTGGTGATAGGGAATCCAAGTTTGAGTAAGGATATTGTTGATGTGTTGTGAGATTGTTAACCATTGTCATAGGGCAACATTTGTACTAACCGTTAAATGAGATACTATTTTGTTCTGTAAACCTTCATCTAAAATGAGAATAGCAGCACAATTGGAAGAGTGTACTCGATGTCACTGAACTATGCATGTAGAAATTTCTGAAATGGTGTATCTTTGGCTATGTATATTTTCACCAAAAAATAAATAAATAAAGGTCAAGAAGGGAGAGGGTTGACATGTTGTGGTGTTGTTAACCAGTGTCATAACACAATATTTACACTACTGTATAGCAAAAAAAAAAAAAAGAACTAAATTAAAAAATACCAAAGATGCAAATTTGGTAAATACAAATAAAAAATATTTTTATTTAAAAAAAAGGATACTTTGGTAAGTTTAAAAGACCAGTTTCTGTAGAGTAGATTCCAGCTCATGGCTACCTCATGTGTGTTAAACTAGAACTGTGCTCTACAGTGTTTAATGGTTGATTTTTCAGAAGTAGATCACCAGGCTTTTCTTCCAAGGTGCCTCTGGTTGAAGTCAAAGAGCCAATCTTTGAGTTAGTAGCTGAAAATGTTAACCATTTACTCCAATCAGAGAATCTTTGGTACATGTAAGTAACAATAATTGGTAAACATGAAAAGTCCATTTTTGGTACCAAGTAACCATGCTCCTTGAGATGAGATTTGTTTTAGAAAAAAAAAAAAAATAATAATATAAAATGTCAGTGCAAAATATCAGGTTAGAAAAACACACAGAGGTTGTTATGGTAAAATTGAAAAAAAAAGTATAAAAAGTAGTAAAAGATATTTTTAAATTGTATGATTATATCTTCAAATTTATTATTTTTTGCTAAATATATGATGCACACATTTCTTTAGTCAAGATTCACATTATATTTTTAGTAAATTTATTTTATATATATATCTGATATTGATTAAATTCCTCAGTAAAATATATTCAAATTTCAATGGCTGATACAAAAATTCAATACTTATTCTATTGATATATTTTTATATAATCATATGCAAACGGTAGTTATTGTAAAACTATGTTGCATTAATGCAAAATAATGTTTTTTTCTATCAACCTTAAATGATCTGATTTCAGTGCTTGATTTGGCAGCACATATACTAAAATTGGAACGATACAGAGAAGATTAGTGTGGCCTTGAGCAAGGATGACATGGAAATTTGTGAAGCATTCTGTATTTTTTGTTTAAACACAGAAGTAAACATTCTTTGATGATTACGAAAGTGGGGAGGGATGGAGGGGGATTCACTAACTAGATAGTAGACAAGAATTATCTTAGGAGAAGGGAAGGACAACACACAATACAGAGCAAGTCAGTACAACTGGACTAAACCAAAAACTAAGAAGTTTCCTGAACACAACCAAACACTTCCAGGGACAGAGTAGCAGGGGTGGGAGTCTGAGGACCTTGGTTTGAGGGACATCTAGGTCAATTTGCGTAACAAAGTTTATTAAGAAAATATTCTGCATCCCACTTTGGTGAGTGGTGTCTGGGGTCTTAAAAACTTGCAGTGGCCATCTCAGATGCATCAGTTGGTCCCAGTCCACCTGGAACAAAGGAGAATGAAGAACACGAAAGACATAAGGAAAATATTAGTCCAAGAGACAGAAGGGCCACATAAACCAGAGACTTCATCAGCCTGAGACCAGAAGAACTAGATGGTGCCCGGCTACCACCAATGGGTTCCCTGGCAGGAAACACAACAGATAGTCCTTGACAGAGCAGGAGAAAAGTGTGCAGAACTCAAATTCATGTAAAAAGACCTGACTTAATGGTGTGACTGAGACTAGAGGAACCCCCGAAGACATGGCCCCTAGGCTCTCTGCTAACCCACAACTAAAACCATTTCTGAAGCCCTTTCTTCAGATAAAGATTAGACTAGACTATAAACCGTAAAACAATACTCATGAAGAGAGTGTTTCTTAGTTTAAGTAGATACACTAGACTAAATGGGAAGCTCCTGTCTGAAGGCGGGATGAGAAGGTAGAAAGGGATAGGAACTTGTTGAATGGACACGAGAAACCAGAGATGGAAAGGGGGAGTGTGGTATCACATTACAGGGATTGCAACTAGGGTCCAATAACAATATATGTATACATTTTTGTACGAGAAATTAACTTAAGCTGTAAACTTTCACCTAAAGCATGCCTTAAAAAAAAATTTTTTTTTATTTCAATAAAAATCTTTACTCATTTATTTATATTTCAGAAAACAAATAAACAACAAATTATAATCAGTGCTATGTCTCATTTTGTTGGATTGGGGCAGCTAACCATGAATTACAAAATTAAACCAGACTGACTATCCTTAGTCAGACTTAGTATATAGGTTTTGGAATCTTATCAGCCTAACTTGCTAAATACTGGAGCCATTCCAAACTCTTTTTTTTTACTTATTGGAAAGTGGAACTCATACTTTAACTTCAAAGGTTCGAGTATGATATAGGTATGTTTTAATTTTGATATAGGTATTTGTCATCAATAACAAAGTATGTTGTTGGTGTTATGTGTTATCGAGTTGCTTTCCACTCACAGCAACCCTATAGGACAGTGTTGAACTATCCCATAGTGTATCCTAAGCTGTAATCTTTACAGGAGTAGATCTCCAGTTCTTTTCTCCAGTGGAACGGCTGGTGGGTTTGAAATGCTGACCTTTCAGTTAGCAGCCAAGAGCTTAACCATTGTGCCACCAGGGATCCTTCATAACGAAGTGTTGAGAATGACAAATAATTTTAAGTTTTAATATGAATAATAAAAATGTTTGAAGTTAGTATTTAGTTTTGAAAGAAATGTTAGGTATACAGATGTTTACTATCTGCTCAAGCTTCATTTAATATAACAACATAGAAATTAAAAAAGAATTATATATAAAACTCATTTCTTTCTCAGGCTAATATTTTGAAATACACCAAAGAAACTCTTTACTAAGCCAGACCAAAGAACATTGAAATTGGTATAGTAAGGCTGTTAGTAAACTTCCTGTCTCAGTTTCCTAGCACTGCCACAACAAAATACCATAAAGTGGATGGTTTTAAAGAACAGAAATTTATTTTCTCAAAGTTCTGGAGTCTGGAAGTTTAGATCACGGTCTCAGCTGCTTCGATTCCTTCTGGGGGCTTTGAGAAAGGAACTGTTCCATGCCTCTCTCTTGGTTTCTGGTGGCTGCTGACAATTCTTGGCATTCCTCGGCTTGTAGCCAGATCCTCACATGTTGTCCTCCCCGTGTGTGTGAGTGACTCTATTTCTGTGTCTCTCCTTCTCTTTCATAAGATGTTGCTCAGAAGAGGTTAGGATTAGGACCCACCCTACATCAGTATGACTTCATTAACTTAATTGAGAACACCTGTAAGAAAAACCCTATTTCCCCAAACAAGGTCACATTCACTGGTGCAAGGGTTAGAATTTCAACATATTTTTCTGGATGGAGAACAATTCAACATGTTCCTTCCACATTTCTGTAATAAGCCTATGGATTTTTAATGTCCTCTGTGGAAATCTTATGTATGTTTTCCACTTCCAAATTGAGATAAAAATGTCTCAATGCCAGAAAAATTAATTTTTAATTCTTATTTTAACAGTAAGCCTTTACTGGTACTGCTCTTTTCAAGTAATAAGGAATATTTTCACCATTCTATCCTCACAAAAATTGTGGTTATAAATATTATTTTTCCTCCAACTTATAAACAGTGAAATTGAATATGTAAGTGCTTTGTTCATCAAGCAAATGGAAAAATCAAAAATAATTGTTGAAATTTTGATTACCTATATGTTTAAAGCATTCTTTAAAAAATGTGAAATGATTATGCTACATATCCACTATGATCAAGAAGGAATTTCTTCATTCATCATTCAAATGTTTATATAGTGACCCATGCATTTTTATGTTTTTTAAAATGGGTGCAATATGTTATAATATTGACTGTGGAGTAATTAACTATTTAAAAAATAAAAACTGCTATAAATAAGGTAATAACTGTATGACTTTATATCTTGTGTTCAGTTAAGTAGCATTTCAAATACATATATAATGTCTGAACATTCCAGAAGCTGACTACCTATTACTTCCAGTATTATCAGAAATCTAAATGAAAGATTTTTTTAGCTAATATAATGGTCCTTAGAGATATCTTGTCATTGGTGAAATGAATGGTGCTCAAAATAGGTTTTGTTTGTTTCTTTTTGTTTTTTAGGAACAATGTTCATGTCCTACCATCCTTCAAAGGAGATATAAAAAAGCAGACAAGCCCAGTGGTCTAATATCATTGGGACAGCAGTCAAGGTTAAGAGCACCAACATTCTGCTACCGGCTGCTTCAGAAAGGACTTTACTGCCCAAAGTATCTGGTCCTGCCATCAGACTGTTACATCTGCAGTGGTGAACGTTCGTGTTGCCCAAGGCAGAGAATAGGGCTTCTTAAAAAAACAGAAGAGTCTATGTGATTATTTCTGTGCCTGTTTGTTTACCAAAAAAGTTTCCACTTTTGGGCAAAATTTGAGTTGAAGACTTCTTTTCCTTGTAACAACATTTGCTGAATAGACAAAAAAAAAAAAAAAAAAAAATTGCCTTCAAGTTGATTCCGACTCATAGCGACCCTATAGGACAGAGTAGAACTGCCCCATAGGAATTCCAAGGAGCAGCTGGTGGATTTGAACTGCAGATCTTTTAGTTAGCAGCCATAGCTGTTAAACATTCATTCAGGTCATTTGGCAACATTTGTGTATATTGGACAAGTGAAATAAAAGAGAGATGGTTCTTCCTTTCAAGAAGGTCACAGCTGAGCCTAAACTGCTGACGTTTTTTAAACATCCTTCACTACAGATGTAGAGAGCAGTGGTGGTTGTGTGGTAGAATCCTTGCCTGCCACGGAGGAGAACCGAGTTCAATTTCTGGCCAATGCACCTCAAGTGTAGCCATCACCTGTCTGTAATTGGGGCTTGTGTGTTGCTGAACAGATGTCAGTGGAGCTTCCAGAAGGCAGAATAGGGAGAAAGGTCTGACAATCTACTTTCAAAAATCAACCAGTGAAAACCCTATGGCTCACAATGGTCTGATCCCATTGTGCTTTTGGTCACCATGAGTTGGGGTCACCATGAATTGGGGCAGCCTAGGTAGCAGCTAAAATAACAACAACCACATACACAGACTTAGGACCCACCCCATCCAGTACGTAGATTAAATGATAAGAAAATAAAAAAAAGTTAAAGATCTTTGCCCTAGGACCTGAGTTAAATTCTGCAGTTGAAAACAACTCTTGTTGAGCCCAATGCCCCAGTCTTCAGGCTCTTCCTTATTATCTGCTCCTATTTGATTTAGCTGACCTTCCTGAACTTAAAACTCTTGCCTACTTAAGACTGCAGTTTTTGTGTGTTTGTTTGTTTCCAAACAACAAAGTGTTAGTTGGAGCTCTAATTTGGTTCCTCTTTGTGATTCGTTAATACCATGCACTAATATGAAAAATTGTCAGTTTGCTCAATATGTATCATGAATTCTCTGGTCTTTCTTTTCTTTTTTATTATTGTACTTTAGACAAAGGTTTACAGAACAAATAATTTCTCATTAAACAGTTAGTACACATATTGTTTTATGACAATACCACAACATGTCAACACTGTCCCTTCTTGACCTTGGGTTCCTATTACCAGCTTTCCTGTCCCCTCCTGCCTTCTAGTCCTTGTCCCTGGACTGTTGTGTCCCATTAGTCTCATTTTGTTTTATGGGGCTGTCTAATCTTTGACTAAAGGGTGAACCTACTTCAGTAGTGACTTCATTACTGAATGAGCTAAAAGATGTCCCGGGGCCATACTCTCAGGGTTTCTCCAGTCTCTGTCAGGACAGTAAGTCTGGTCTTTTTTTGTGAGTTAGAATTTTGTTCTACCTTTTTCTCCAGCTCTGTCCGAGACCCTTTGTTGTGATCCCTGTCACAGTAGTACTGGACTCAGTCTGGTGGAGGCCGTGGTAGTTGTGGTTCATTAGTCCTTTGAACTAATCTTTCCCTTGTATCTTGTTTTCTTCATTCTCCCTTGCTCCCGAAGGGGTGAGACCAGTCGAGCATCTTAGATGACTGCTCACAGGCTTTTAAGACATGAGACGCTACTCATCCGGTCTTTCTTAATAAAAGGTAATGGGAAAATAAGAACAACTAAAATAAAATAAAGTACAAACGTAAAGTAATTATAAATATGTTAGTTTAATAGATAATACATTTCCAATAGCTTCTAATGCATCATTCCATTTAAAATCTCAAAGCAATTTCAGCAATGTTGAGATAAGTCACCTGAGGCTCAAAAGTTGTACATGCCTAGATACATTCACAGCTCTCAACAGGCAAATCTAGGACTGGAGCACTGTCTTTCTGCCTCCCAAATAGTTCACTTTATATATCACTACCAATGGGTAACTACAAGGTGAAAGGTTCAAGTCCACCCAGAAGTGTCTCGGAAGAAAGGCCTGGTGATCTACTTCTAAAAAATGAGTCACTGAAAACCCTGTGAAGCAAAGTTCTACTCTGACACACATGGGGCCATCATGAGTCAGAATCGACTTCACAGCAACTGATTTTTTTGGTTTTCTGTAACCAAAAGTCGACTTTTTATATGTTCAAGAACCCCTGATATTATTCTGGCAAGTGAAGTTCATTGTTATAAAAAGAAATTACCTCCTGAGGCAAGTTATCCAGGATTCATAAAAAAGAAACAAACACTGTTAGTATACATTTGTATTTTTACAGACTGCTAGTCTGACAGGCTTCACGAGTCTACCTAGTATAGAAATATATAGCATATCTTTTTATGGCCAAGAGAAATTTAGTTCTCATAAAAAATAAAATGCACTTAAATCTCAGTTGTTTTTCCCCTGGGTGATAATGCAAATGCTTAAAATGTAACTTTGAACATCCCTTCCATCAGTTCTTTATTAAATCATTCATAATTCAAATTCAAAACATCATCATCTGCATGGCAAGTATTATAGCTCCTGTATCTAATCTCCCTTCCTCCGTACTCCTTTTCTTCATGTAGTCACCGAGTATTTACTGAATATCTGCTAGATATCTCATGCAATAAACGGATGCTAGAGATACCCTGGTGAATAATCAAGACAAAACACCCTCACTTTTTCTAATGAATCAATGTATGAGATTACTTTAGGAAATACAGATGTGTAATATTCTTAAGAGCTATCTAACTATTTATGAAGAAATACTCACATTCACATATGGTAACTTCAGAGCAAGCAGTGCAAATACTTACTGTAAATATTAGGAATTCATTACACTGATAATATCACAAACAATAAAAAGGTATTAATTTTAAGACAAAGAAAGTGTGACCTTCTAAACAAGGCATTATACTTGATATTCAAATCTATGATACTTACAAGTACTTAGAACAATTAAATACAGATAAGACACATTTGAGTTGGATTTTCTAAGAGACACTGATTTTTTTTTTCTTTTTTAAATCACCAAGAACAAATGTACTAACCTCCATAATATGCATTATCTCCCTCTGCAAAAAGAAATTAACATTGGACATCTTTCCGTTGCCAAAAATTAAAGTAACCCTTCAGCTAGAAGCTTTTCCTTTTAAAAATGTATATTTATCAAGAATTGAGATGCCTGGAATGGATATATCATAAAATGAGCTGTGCTGATTAACATTAGTTGGAAAATACATCAACTTGAATTAGTGATATGCTTAAAATGTAGATTTATGATTTTCAAGTAGTTATAATAAATAAAAGGCTACATGGGGCAAAATGGAAAAAAGTACTTAGAGAAACTGTCTTAAATAAATATTTTTAATTAGCATATAAAAATGGCTGAAAAAAGAGGACTTTAAGTGTTCTGTCAAAGGGTTTTGTGTCTTATGTAATTCCATCCTTCTTAACAACACTGTGTGCAAGTGTGTGTTTCAATACCTCGACTTCATTTTATAGTGGTGTTATTTTTCCCCTATGGTATTTCTCACTTAAATATGGAAATCTGCCTAGTGTTGCATCAGTTTATTTTCCATTACACACTTGTTTGTGCAACTGTTACTTAGTGCATCTTGATACAGTTTCTGACTATAAAAGTAAGATACCTCTCAAGATAGGATGGCATAGGATATGACAGTTGCCAATTGAAAAAGGGATCAAGGGATTAAAGTTACTAGCCCACCACCTGAATGTATTTTCTCTCTATTCACAGAGAAGTTGTTCATGTAGCATCATACTGATACTTTTGAAAATGTCATCCTATTATCTTTGTCACACTACCTGCAGCAAAATTGGGTTTTTGACTGAATAAATAGACAAGTACTGTTTTGGTGACATTTCTAGAATTGTTTTCAACTGATTCTCAGAATGACCTTAAGTGATATTAGGTCAGTCTCAAAGATGAATTGCAGAAAATAAAGCTCTGCATCAGCACTTCCCTAGGCTTGTGTTCCTTTACACTATTTTTGTGATAGTGAGTTGGTGTTTCTTTGAAACAATTAAGAAATGTACAAGTAGAAACTTTATCAGAAATGTTATAATAGTACCAAATTACACTTAACAAATCGTCAGGCTGAAAGAATGAACATATGAAGGATTTTCCAAAACTGTTACTGCATTTCTAGCATGAAGTGTTCATGTTAAGAAGATTAATTTGATATAGTTCTCATTTTATTGTAGTTACTCTTAGATTTCTTCATTGTTTTTTTGTTTGTAAATGTTTTGTTATTATTTTATTTCTGTAAACATTTTGGAATTTCCTGCCACAATATGGCAAGTTTGGGACTTTTAATTTTAATACATACTTGAATAAGAATTTCTTCTTGTATTAAATGAAGAAAAGATGTGAGAAGCAATTTACTTTTTGTTTTGATTTCAATTTATTTTATTCTGGTTTATCATATTAATGCTTTCTTCCATTTTAAAATTCTAATGTCTCATTTTTTCTGTTGAACATTTATTTGTTTCTCTTTTTCTTTTCCTATTAATTTATTTATGATATTGGTTGTCCCTATGAATAGGGATTTGGCTACGTTCCACAGCTTTGTTTTACTCTTAATTATACTCTGTTAATAAAGAGACTATGCAAATTGGCAAACTGGTGCTAAGAAAAAGCAGGGCTACATATTAAACATCTAAATATAGAAGATGCAAATATTGTCCTAAATTTCAGTAAAAAACAAGAGCAAACTCAGATATTAGAAGACAATAAGGCTAGCAGAGCCATAGCAAATGTAGAAAAATATTTATTTTCTCTACTAAAAATATTATAATTTATCATTGAGCATTTTGATATTTATCTCCCTTATTTTAGCTCATATTATAGGATTAAGCTTATTTAATAATATTGAAATATTTTTCTGAATCTATAATATGTAAAAAACATTTTTTGTCTTGTAAATGAGAATGGCTAATGTAAATGGAAACAGGAGTAAGGGCTCTTAAACTGTAGACTTATCCCATATTCTTACTGTCAACATAATTTTGGCCAAATCTCCATATTTTTAACATCTTAACAGTGGGAAACAAAGTTTTTAATTATTTCATTCAACATTTGTGAATCACTGTTTCTCAGTTCTCAAGGTATACACTGATGATACAGTGATGATCAAAAATTTGAGTCACAGTAAAATCATAGATAAAATCCATACCAGGAAGTGGCAAAAAAATGGCGCTTTAGGCAGAAGCACCATGCCGTCCCTCCACAGCAGAGATCCGAAAAACTAAGCCGGTCAGAGAACACAACAATCCTGAAACCCTAAAACATCAAATGACGAGATAAAGAACTCAGCCAAGCACCAAATGGACTGAGAAAACTGACAGAGAACAGAGAGAGAGGAGAGATTCATGCAGAGGTCCCCTACCAGCAAACGCAGCACGGATCCACCATCTTGGACTCCTATTGGAGACCAGCAAACAGGGGGAACGAGAAAGCAGCCTCACAGAGCGTCCAGCGGGAGACAGAACAGCCGGTAATTTGCGGTGTGCGCTTTCCCACCCCCCACCCCTCTTTGCGCCAGCTCAGCCTCCTCTGCTTCCCGCGGCCACAGTCCCTTGACCGGGAAGCCCCGGCTGCTTGGATTACACAGACCCAAAAGGGCGGCTCTCTAGGTGCCATTTTTTCCCTGTTAGTATTGCTTTTTTCCACTTCTTTTGATTTCTTCCTTGCCTCTGGCAATCTCCCCCTCCTTTCGCTTGAGTGCCTCACTCCATGTGACATCTTTGCTTCTTCCTGAGGGGCTGCAGAGCGCTGGCAATTTGTGATATAGGCTTTCCCACTCTTTACCCTTCATCACCCACACTCGGACTCCTCTGCTTCCCGTGGACACAGTCTCTTGTCCAGAAACACCAGCCCGTACTGGCTGACTCTCTGAGTGACATTTGTTGACTGCTGGTGTTCCTTTCTTTTTTTTTTTTTTTCCTGCTTCTTTTGATTTCTTGCTTGCCTCTCGCTGCCTCCCCCTCCTTTTGCTTGAGTGCCTGGCTCCTTGCGCCATCTTTGCTTCTTCCTGAGGGGCTGCGGAGCTCCATTCGAGTGTGGAGCTGCTTCCCAGTCTGGGCTACCCTGCTGCTGGGATCCTGGGGCTTTTGTTCGTTTGTTCGTTTTTAATTGTTTGTTTGTTTTCTTTTCCTTTTCTTGAGTTGGGGGCCCTTTCTGGCAAGGGGGAGCTGCATGGCAAGGAACTTCCCTTCAGCTTCCACAGACGTGCAGAGGGGTCCCGGAGTGCATTTCTTTTTTTGTTTTTTTTTTTTCCCCTGTGTTTTTAGGGGGCCTTTCTAGTTCTTTTTTCTTTTTTAAAATTTGTTTTGTTTTCTTTTCCCTCTTTTTCCCTTTTTGTCTTTCTTCATTGCTCAGTTTTCTGATGCCTGAGTACCAGGCGTTGTATACCTCTACGCCTTCTAGCCAGGCTGTATTGAAACACCTCAGAGCGACTTCCCCAGTCCTCATAGCAGCATCGGTGGGATCCCTGGGCTTGGCGGGACTTTAACCTTTCTGATTTTTATTTATTCATTCTTTATTTTCTTCCTCTTCCCCTTTGTGTTTCTCTTCACTTCATAGTCTCTCATCTCTCCATTCCAATGGCAAGCTCCCCTAGCATTCTTTTTTGTTTGTTTGTATGTTTTTGGCTCCTGTTCCTCTCTCCTCTCTCCCATATCCATCGTAGCTCCACAAATAAAAATCTCCCCGCTGCATCCCGCCTAACTGCACCGTGTGCTTAACATCACACCACCAAGCAGCACGGGCATGGCCTACTGGAACCTGCCCTGCACTGATTACCAACCTGCTCTGGTGTCTGTAGTAAGTGCCACAAACAACCCATCCCAGTAACTCCTCTTCAGCTAGAACTGCCCTGCTGTACTATATCTGAGTGACTGACCCTGCCAGTTGGAGAAGGAAGTGAAAAGTGTTGAGTGCACAGATGAGCAAACAACAAAGAACACACAGTCCATCTGCTCAGACATAGTCAATTTTTTTTTTAAAGGGATGAAACAAACAAATCTACAATCAATAAATGAGAAAAATAACTACTGAATGCCCCCAAAACAGCAGACAATATCTAAACATTTACAAACACACGACAGGATGGTTCCACTAGGTGTCCAAAATAAAACACCAGATGACTCTCTTGTGGAAGAAACTGCACTAGAACTACCTCATAGGGAATTAAAATCTCTAATACTCAGAATTCTCCAAGAAGTTAGGCAAAAAGCTGATAAACATGAGGAAAAAATAGACAAATTCATGGAAAATACAGACAAAAAAATGGAAGAATTCAGGAAGATGATGCAGGAACAAAAAGCCAAAATAAATTCACAATTAGAAATTATACAAACAGAATAATTGGAAATCCAAAAGATAAACAATAATCTTTCAGAAATGAATGATGTCACAGAAGGGCTCAGAAGCAGATTTGAAATGGTGGAAGACAGGATCAGTGGAATTGAAGACAAACACTTGGATACAACTCTGTTTCAGGAAAACTCAGAAAAAAGAACAAAGAAAAATGAAGAGACCCTGAGAGTTATGTAGGACACAATTAAAAGCAAAAATTTACGAGTGATTGGAATTCCAGAACAATGGGAGAAAACAGAAAACACAGAGAGGATCATTGAGGAACTGCTGACAGAAAACTTCCCCAATATCATGAAAGAAGAAAAGCTGACCTTCCAAGAAGCTCAACGAACCCCATATAGAAGAGACCCCAAAAGAAAATCACCAAGGCATATCATATTCACACTGACCAAAACCAAAGACAAACAAAGAATCCTGAGGGCAACTTGTGAAAAACAAGAAGTCACATGCAGAGGAGAAACAAGAAGACTAAGCTCAGATTATTCGGGAGAAACCATGCAGGCAAGAAGCCAATGGGATGACATACATAAAATCTTGAAAGAAAAGAATAGCCAGCCAAGAATAATATATCCTGTAAAACTCTTGTTCAAATTTGAGGGTGAAATTAGGTAATTTCCAGATAAACAGAAATTAAGGGAATATGTAAAAGTCAAACAAAACTTTCAAGAATTATTAAAGGGAGTTCTTCGATCTGAGGACAAACACCTTCGGCTCACAGGCAGAACCTAGGACGCAGGATTCTATGAGCCAGATACCAATCTAGGAAATGAACTCTTGAGGACTATCCAAAACCAAAAGAAATACAACAGGGAATCAGAGCAGTTAATCAATAAATGACAACAACATCAAAACAATCAAAGAGGGAATAAAAGGCATAGGTATAGAACCTTCTAATGAAAAGGAAGGCAAGACGATACCAAGTAATGGTAGACTGCTTCAAACTTAGAAAGATAAGGGTAAAATTAATGGTAACCACAAAGAAAGTTAACAAACCAACTCATAAAAATAAAGATGAAAAACATAAAGTCTCAGCAAAAACAAAACCCACAAAAACAAAAGAAACGACAAAAAAATCCACAAACAAAAGTAACTCAGCATAAGAGAGTAAGAAGAACAAAGAAAACTGCAGCACCACAAAAAAAAGCACTACAAAATGACAGCAACCAACTCACATCTATCAATAATTACACTGAATGTAAATGGAGTTAATGCACCCATAAAGAGATGGAGACCGACAGAATGGATAATAAAACAGGATCCATCAATATGCTGTCTACAAGAGACACACCTTAGAAACAAAGACGTGAATTTATTAAAAGTCAAAGGTTGGGAAAAAAATATATCAAGCTAACAACTACCAAAAAAGAGCAGGAGTGGCAATTCCAATCTCAGATAAAATAGACTTTAAAACAAAATCTACCATAAAAGACAAAGAAGAACACTATATAATGATTAAGGGGATGACCCATGATGAAGACGTAACCATAATAAACATCTACGCACCCAATGGCAGGACTCCAAAATACATAACACAAACTCTAACAACACTGAAAAGAGAAATTGACAGTTCCACAATAATAGTAAGAGACTTCAACACACCACTCTCAGTAAAGGACAGAACAACTAAAAAGAAACTCAGCAAAGATACAGAAGACCTAAAGGGCACAATCAGCCAACTTGACCACATAGACATATATACAACACTCCCTCCAACCGCTGCAAACTACACATTCTTTTACAATGCACATGGAATGCTCTATAGAATAGACCACATCTTAAGCCAGAGAGCAATCCTCAACAAGATCCAAAATGTTGAGATAATTCAAAGTATCTTCTCTGACCACAATGCCATCAAGGTAGAAATTAACAATAGAAAGAGCAAGGAAAGAAAATCGACTACATGGAAACTGAATAATACCCTGCTTACACATCCATGGGTAATAGAAGAAATCAGAGATGGAATCAAAAAATTCCTAGAATCAAATGAAAATGAAAACACATCATACCAAAACCTTTGGGACACAGCAAAGGCAGTCCTCAGAGGAAAATTTATAGCAATAGATGCATATATCAAAAAAGAAGAAAGGGAAAAAATCAAAACATTAACTACAGAACTCAAACAAATAGAAAGAAAACAGCAAAAAAAAGCCTACAACCACCGGAAGAAAGGAGATAGTAAAGATCAGAGCAGAAATAATGAAATAGAGAACAGAAAAACAATATAAAGAATCAACAAAACCAAAAGTTGGTTCTTTGAAAGAATCAACAAAATCGACAAACCACTGGCCAGACTGACAAAAGAAAAACAGCAGAGGACACAAATAACCCAAATAAGAAATGAAATGGGGGACATTACAACCGACCCAACTGAAATAAAAAGGATTTTAACAGAATATTATCAAAAACTATATTCCAACAAATTTGAAAACCTAGAGGAAATGGATAAATTTCTAGAAACACATGGCCTACCCAGACTACAACAAAGTGATAGTGAAAATCTGAACAGACCCATAACAGGAGAAGAGACTGAAAAGTTAATAAAAATACTCCCAACCATAAAAAGCCCTGACTCAGATGGCTTCACTGGAGAATTCTTCAAAACATTTACAGAAGAGCTTGTACCAGTTCTACTCAAGCTATTTCAGAGCATAAAAGAGGAAGCAACACTTCCAAATTCATTCTATGAAGCCAGCATAACCCTGATACCAAAACCAGGAAAAGATGTCACAAAAAAAGAAAATTACAGACCAATATCTCTCATGAATATAGATGCAAAAATTCTAGCCAATAGACTTCAGCATCATATCAAAAAAATTATACACCACGACCAAGTAGGATTCATACCAGGTATGCAAGGATGGTTCAACATCAGAAAATCCATCAACGTAATCCACCACATAAATAAAAGGAAAGAAAAGAATCACATGATCATCTCAACTGACACAGAAAAGGCATTTGACAAAGTCCAACACCTATTCCTGATAAAAGCTCTCAATAAAATAGGTATAAAAGGGAAATTTCTCAACATAATAAAGGGCATCTATGCAAAACCAACGGCCAAAATCATTCTCAATGGAGAGAGGCTGAAAACATTCCCCTTGAAAACAGGAACAAGAGAAGGATGCCCTTTATCACCACTCCTATTTAACATTGTGCTGGAAGTTCTAGCTAGAGCAATAAGGCAAGAAAAAGAAATAAAGGGCATCCAAATTGGTAATGAAGAAGTTAAACTGTCCCTGTTTGCAGATGATATGATACTATACATAGAAAACCCTAAAGACTCCACGAGAAATCTACTGGAACTAATAGAAAGATTCAGCAGAGTAGCAGGATACAAGATAAACATTCAAAAATCAGTTGGATTCCTATACACCAGTAAAGAGAAGGATGAAAAGGAAATCAGGAAATCGATACCATTTTCAATAGCCCCTAAACAGATAAAATACTTAGGAATAAATCTGACCAGGAATGCAAAAGACCTGTACAAAGAAAACTACAAAACACTGCTGCATGAAACCCAAAGGGATCTACATAAATGTAAAAACATACCATGCTCATGGATAGGCAGACTCAACATTGTGAAAATGACAATTCTACCCAAAGCAATTTACATATACAAGGCAATCCCGATCCAAATACCAGCAACATTCTTCAAAGAGATGGAAAAACTAATCATTAACTTTATATGGAAAGGGAAGTAGCTGCAAATAATTAAAGCACTACTGAAGAAGACGAATAAAGTTGGAGGACTCACACTACCTGACTTCAGAACCTACCATACAGCTACAGTAGTCAAAGCAGCCTGGTACTGGTACAACGACAGATATATTGACCAATGGAACAGAATTGAGAACCCAGATGTAAATCCATCCACTTATAGTCACCTGATCTTCGACAAGGGCCCAAAGTCCATCAAATGGGGAAAAGACAAGTCTTTTTAACAAATGTTCCTGGCAAAACTGGTTATCCATCTGCAAAAACATGAAACAGGACCCATACCTCATGCTGTATACAAAAACTACTTCAAAATGGATCAGAGACCTGAATATAAAGCCTCAAACTATGAAGTTCATAGAAGAAAAAATAGGAACACTTTAGTCCTTAATACATGGCATTAACAAGATACAAACCATAACCATAAAAGCACAAACCCCAACAGATAAGCTAGATAACTGGGCTCTTCTAAAAATCAAGCACCTATACTCTTCAAAAGACTTCACCAAAAGAGTCAAAAGAGAACCTACAGACTGGGAAAAAATTTTTGGGCAGTTCAAGTCAGACAAAGGTCTAATCTCCATAATCTACAAGAAAATCCAACACCTCTACAACAAAAAGACAAATAATCCTATTAAAAAGAGGGCAAAGGAAATGAACAGACACTTCACCAAAGGAGACATTCAAATGGCCAACAGACACATGAGGAAATGCTCACCATCACTAGCCATTAGAGAAATGCAAATTAAAACCACAATGAGATACCATCTCACCCTGGCATTACTGGAGTGAATCAAAAACACTGGAAATAACAAATGTTGGAGGGGCTGCGGGGAGATGGGAACTCTTATGCACTGCTGGTGGGAATGCAAAATGATACAACCATTTTGGAAAATGATATGGTGCTTCCTCAGAAATCTAGGCATAGACATACCATTTGATCCAGCAATCCCACTCCTAGGAATGTATCGATATAAGAGTCGTCAGTCGAATAGACATATGTACACCTATGTTCATGGCAGCATTGTTCACAATAGCAAAACGATGGAAACAACCTAGATGCCCATCAACACATGAATGGATAAACAAACTATGGTACATACACACAATTGAGTACTATGCAACGAGAGAGAATAACAATGAATCTGTGAAGCATCTCATAACATGGCTGAAACTGTAGGACATTATGCTGAGTGAAACAAGTCAATCACAAAAGGACAAACATTGTATGAGACCTCTAGTGTAAAAACCCATGAAAAAGTTCACACACAAAATTTAACAAACTTTGTTGGTAACCAGGGATGGGGGGGGGAATTAAATAGGCAATAGATAAGTGGTATCTTGGGTGAAGGGTGAGACAGTACACAATACATGGGAAACTAGTACAACTTGTACAAGGAAAGGTCATGGAAGTCCCATAGACACATCAAAACTCCCTGAGGGACTGAATTGCAGAGTGGAGGGCTGTGGGGACCATGGTCTCGGGGAACATCTAGCTCAATTGGCATGACACAGCTTATGAAGACAATGCTCTACTTTCTACCTTGGTGAGTAGTGTTTGGGCTCTTAAAATCCTGTGAGCGGCCATCTAACATACTCCTCTGGCCTCCTCCCTTTGGGAGCAAGGAAGAATGAAGAGAACAGAGTACAAGGAAAAGATTAGTCCGAAGGACTAATTGTCCACAGCTACCAAGGCCTCCACCGGACTGAGTCCAGTACAGCTAGATGGTGCCCAGCTACCACCACTGATTGCTCTGACCAGGATCACAACAGAGAGTTCTGGACAGAGCTGGAGAAGGATGTAGAGCATAATTCTAACTCAAAAAAAAAAAAAAAAAAAACAGATTTACTGGTCTAAGGAAGACTGGAGAAACCTCGGGAGTATGGCCCCCAGACACCCTTTTAGCTCAGTGGTGAAGCTACCTCCGAGGTTCACTGTTCAGCCTAGGAGTAGACATCCCTGTAAAACCAAATGGGACTAACGAAGTACAGGAGTCCAGTGACAAGGGCCAGAAGGCAGAAGGGGACAAGGAAGCTTGTGATAGGGAACCCAAGGTTAAGTAAGGATATTGTTGATGTGTTGTGAGATTGTTAACCATTGTCATAGGGGAACATTTGTAGTAACTGTTAAATGAGAAACTATTTTGTTCTGTAAGCCTTCATCTTAAGTGAGAATAACAGTGCAATTGGAAGAGCGTAGTCAATGTCACTGAAGTGTGCATGGAGAAATTTTTGAAATGTTTATCTTTGGCTATGTGTATTTTCACCAAAAAAAAAATTTGAGAAGTTAGAGGGTTAATATGTTGTGGGGTTGCTAACCAATGTCATAAAACAACATGTGTACTACTGTTTCATGTGAAACTATTTGTTCTGTAAGCCTTCACCTGAAGTATAATAAAAAAAAAAAAATCCATACCAAACACCAAAAATTACAAAACTGACTGCATAAAGGGGCTACAGGAGTACTTGCGGGGAAGACTTAAACTAACCTTGAGCCTGGGAAAACTCTTATGTTGCATTAAGCAAAAAAAGGGGGGCAGCGGAAGACAGATACTTCAAGAAATATAATGAATACTGGAGAGAGCAAATTAGAGCATGACACTTTCAGAGACTGGAAGTCATTCAGGGTTACTAGAATTTACAGGACAGTTGGAGATGAGACAGCATAAGAGATACTAAATGAACAGATCAGAGAGAGCAATTTGAGTCATCAGAAGCTTGTGGACTTTCAAATAAAAATGCCCAAAAGGCAATAGAACAGTTTTTAAGCAGGGGAGTGGTAGATTTAATAAGATAAAAAAGAAATATAGCAAATTGAAAGTAATGATAATATTAATAGTAATAAGAGTCAAAATTTAGACTTAGTTCTTAAAACTCAAAATTGGTCTAAGATTATTAAAATTAATTTTAAGGATGAATAAAGTAGCTCAATATTTGGCAAGCTGGATGAATGGAAAAAATTTAGAAGATACATTAACATCATAAATAAAAATGAGAACACATGTACAGATAAAAAATTATGTGTATGTTGTTTTTAGTTTTCTTCAAGTTGATTCCAACTCATGGTAACCCTATGGTTTCAGAGTAGAACTGTGCTCATTAAGATTTTCAAGGCTGTGACCTTTTGGAAGCAGATCCTCAGGTCTTTCTTCGGAGGTGCATCTAGGAAGGTTTGAACTGCCAATCTTTCAGGTAATAGTCTAGCATTTAACCATCTGTGCCATTTAGGGATGCCTCTCATTGAGGATCTTCCTCTCTTTCCCTGACCCTCTACTTTACCAAGCATGATGTCTTTCTCCAGGAACTAATCCCTCCTAATGATATATCCAAAGTACAAGAGACAAAGTCTCATCATCCTCACTTCTAAGGAGCATTCTGCCTATACTTCTTCCAAGACAAATTTGTTCATTCTTTTGGCAGTCCATGTTATATTCAGTATTCTGTGCCAACACCATAATTTGAGGGCGTCAATTCTTCTTTGGTCTTGCTTATTCATTGTCCAGCTTCTGCGTGCACATGAAGTGATTGAAAATACCTTGGCTTGGGTCAGGCACACCTTCATCCTCAAAATGACATCTTTGCTTTTTAACACTTTAAAGAGTTCTTTTGCAGCAGATTTGCCCAATGTAATATGTCTTTTGATTTCTTGACTACTCTTTGTACAGTAAAAATCAGTCTCCTTGCGATTATATCAACTGATAAAATTAAATTTGAAACCATAATTAAAATATTTAATATTCTAGAAAATTCAAAATACACTCATAGAATTTAAAATATTAATAACTGAAGCATTTTAAGACAAATTATAAAAAATTTATTCCAAAAAATAACTTGGACACAGAACATTTTGGAAAGTTCTTCCAAACGTTTGAAGAATCTTAATGACAAACTCTTTACACAGGGAAAAAAAGACTTAAAAAATAAAAGAATTCATTATATTACACTAATATGATTTTTAGAAGGAATAAACAATAATGAACTCAAGCTATTAATCTCAATTTTAAACATAGTTGCAAAAATACAAATGAAATGATTAGTATGTAAATAAAATAATAATCCATATTAAATATGCTTTTACCTACCAGTTTACTAAAGCTCCAATTATTGCTGAAGTAACTTCTTATAGGTTTAGTATTGTATTTCATTAGAAATCAAGTAAATATAGTCCTGGACTGGGATCTGTAAACAATAATTAAACCGAGTCTGTTGCTGTGGAGTCGATTCTGACTCATAGCAACCCTATAGGATAGAGTAGAACTGCCCCCATAGGATTTCCAAGGAGCAGCTAGTGGATTTGAACTGCCGATCTTTTGGTTAGCAGATGAGCTCTTAACCACTACGCTACCAAGGCTCTGTGGGATAGAGTAGAACTGCATAATTACTGTTCCACTTCCAATATACTTATCTATAGAAAACTTAGTTCTAGATTTTGCTAAAAATATGTTAATTGATTGGCTTCATTTTCCTAATAATGCCTAGTATAATGTCAAATATTTCGGCACTATCAATAAAAATTTAATGTTAATAATAAGTAAACTTCTTTAAAAATCTACCATGGGCTCTATGATTTATTGAATTTATTGAATTCATTAGACTTATGCATTTTCATTGAGCTGTGAGGGGAAATGAACCAGGGAACTGTAGATGTCAGCAGGTGAAGGAATCTTATAACATTCATGATATTCAAAGCCAAGGGTCTTTAGGGAGAAGGGAGGAAAAATGGTAGCAGACGTGCAAAGTGAAATCCAGAGAAGTTATATAAACTTGACTTCCTCATTTACATTGTTCCTTTCGATTTTGCATGGCAAAGCTTATCAGTGTTGACTAAATAAGTTGTATTAGTTTTCTAATGTGGTTAAAAAAAAAAAAAAAAAAGAAAAAATTATCACAAAGTTAATGGCTTAAAACAACCCAAATTTACTATCTTAGAATTTGTAAGTCAGAATTCCAACATACTTCTCATCAGGCTAAAATCAAGGTATCAGCAGGGTTGTATACCTTTCTGGAGACTAGGTAAAAATCTGTTTCCTTGCTCATTCAGCTTTTTAAACAAATTGTAGTTATTTGTGGCTGTAGAGCTAAGGTCCCATTTCCTTGCTGACTATCAATGTGTAGACACATTGTTCCATTTTAAAAAACCAGCCATGCTGGGTGAAGCCTTTATCATTCTTTGAATCTCTCTAGCCTCTTCTTGCTTCATTGTTATTTCTCTGACCCTTCTACCTCCTCCAGTCTGAAGGGTTCTTGTGATTAAATAGGTCTACCCAGTAACACAATGTAACATCCCTATTTTAAGAAATGTAACCTTAATTGCATCTAAAATGTCTTATTATTTATTTATTTAGTGTAACATGACATAGTCACAGGCTGTGGGGATTCGGGCATGGACATCTTTGCAGTAATCATCATCTCGGCAAGCGCATTATTTAATAAATAGAACTACCAAATTAATTACCTGAGTAACACTAAAAATCTGTGTATTGTTTATTTGTATAATCTAACTTATGCAGTTGATAATATATCTGACAAAGTACTTGTATTCAAGATATGCTTGTATCCAAGATAGATAAAGAACTCAACAAGAAGAAAATCAACAACCCAACTAAAAAATGGACAAAAGATCTGAATAGACACCTCACCAAGGAGACATACAGATGGAGGGTAAGCATATGAAAAGATACTCAATGGCATATCTCATAAGGGAATTGCAAATGAAAACAGCATTGAGATATCATTGCTGATCTTTTAGAACACCTAAATTCCAAAACACTGACAAAATCAAATGCTGGTAAGGACGTGGAGCAACAGGAACTCTCATCCACTGCTGATCAGAATGCAAAATAGTATAGCCACTTTGTAAGACAGTATGATAGTTTTTTTTAACAAAGTAAAACATAGGCTTACCCTAATATCTAGCAATCATACTCCTAAGTATTTATTAAAACGAGTTAAAAATGTATATCACACAAAAACCTGCACCCGAATGATTATAGCAGCTTTATTCATAATTGTCAAAAATTGGAAGCAAATAAGATTTCCTTCAATAGGTAAATGGATTAACAAACTGTGGTGCATCGATACGTTGAAGTGCTATTCAGTGATAAAAAGAAATGAGCTATCAAATAATGGAAAGACATGGAAGAACCTTAAATACATACTGCTAAATTAAAGAAGCCAGTCTGAAGGTGCTACATGCTGTGTAATTCTAACTATATGACATTCTAGAAAAGGCAAAGCTATAGAGACAGTATGCCCTGGTGGCATAGTGATTAAGAGTTTGGCTATTAACCAAAAGGTTGGCAGTTCAAACCCACCAGCTGCATCTTGGAAACCCTATGGGGAAGTTCTACTCTGTCATATAGGGTAGTTATGAGTTGGAACTGACTCAACGGCACCTAACAACAAATCATAGAGACAATAAAATGATCAGTGGTTGACAGGGGTTCAGGGGAGGAGGAAGTGATGAATAGATGAAAAAACACAGAGTTTTTTTCAGTTGCTGAAACTATTCTGTATGATACTGTAATGGTCGATACATGACTTTATGCATTTGTCAAAGCTCATAGAAATGTACAAGAAAAAGAGTGAACCTTATATTAACTATGACTTATATAATAATGATAATGTATTTATACTGACTCATTAACTCCAACAAATGTTCCACACTAATAAAAGATGTTAATGATGGAGAAAACTACATGTGGGAGGAAGGTATATGGGAACTTTCTGTATTATCTGCTCATTTTTCCTATAATCTAAAGCTATTCTAGTAATTAAAAACAATAAATAAATGAAATAGCATTTGTGAAAAATTGCTCTAAGAATAGGATAGGCCACATAATTTGATGTGCATTTAAGATGGTTAAAGTGGAACTTGTGATTCATAGTTCAGTCGACCAGGGATTTAAGTGGTTCATGTCTATTATTTTTCTTTTTTTGGTATTGCAACTGAAGGCACTTGACTAATAAACAACTTCAGAGATTGTTTCAATATTTTTAGTTATGAAAACATGCTGAGTTATGTGTGTGTGTACATGTTTGTGCTTTTATGGATATATGTTTGTATAATACATCATATATAAATTTTACATCATACCAAACAAGAATATCATTGATTGATTTTTTACTATAATATTAATTCCTGATTTACAGATGACAAGATGAAGCAGATAAACTATTTCTCCTGGATCAAGTTTTTATTGACAACATGAATGACTGCCTGCCCCTTTCAATGAGTCTGAGAAAAGCTAGTAAGATACCTTGATGGTTTGTGCACTGCAGTATTTAAGAAAACGTCGTTGGTTATTGTGTGTCCTGTGTCCTACTTTTTCAAAAACTCACATCTCCAAAGATTTAATACCAAAGATATCACACTCATACACACACATACACTATATTCAAATACTAACAAATATTTATTTTCCCCCTTCCCTTTCTATGTTAGTCAACCAGCTTCTTGTAAAAAAGGAAAATGCTTTCTTTGTGACAATTTACCAATATTTAATGGTTATGCACCTTATTTTTATATCAGTTTTCCTCCATGACCGATTATCCTCATAAAAAACAGAGTGTTTTGCCCAAAGGATGAACAGTTTTGTTGCTTAGAGGTGGTGGCTATTTATTACTCCTATCTGCTCAGTTGTAAGTAGTAGAGGACATAACCAATATGACAGTTTGTGAAGCCAAATAGTTGGAAGAGACAGATAAAATATCTTCAGACTGTTTTTCTAACCCCTGTGGTTACAAGTAATGAGAGAACACATCTCTTTACCACCAACTTCATTCACTTACACATACCTCTGAGGCTGGGCTTTATGACAGGCCCTTTCTTTCCACGTTGGGGTAGAGGGGCTTGCTTTCTATTGGATTCTTTTCTTCTTTTTTTTTTTCTGCCAGAGGTAAAAAAGTAAAAGTGGGAAAGAGGGTTTTACATGGGAATAAAGAGAACACATCCTTGAATGTAAGCTCAATGCAGTTTACCCTTCTCATCAATGTGAAGAGTTTCTTTGAGTAATATGTAATAT
Organism: Dugong dugon; assembly: GCA_030035585.1. NCBI lineage: Eukaryota > Metazoa > Chordata > Mammalia > Sirenia > Dugongidae > Dugong > Dugong dugon. The sequence continues at coordinate 31,374,077 of CM057460.1, read as the reverse complement.
GGTCTTTATATCAGAATCCTGGAGTGAAAGAGGTCACAACAAATAATGCCAGGCCAACCACATCATCTCTACTCCCAGTGTTGTGAGTGAACAGGTAGCCCTCAGACACCTTAATACCCATTACATTCTACACTAAATCCACAAGAATCATTCCCACTATAGCCTTTATCTTTGCATGTAGTAACCGCAAGAACATCCATATTCGGTTACTCCTCATCCCTCAAAATCGAATCCCCTTTAAAGCTCTGCAATCCCTTTCTCTTCCCTTTATCCTACCTCCTTATTTTCTGACACCCTTACACTGTGACCTATGAAATTAAAAATGTTTTCTCTGATTGTTTCCTTCAAATTCTTTTTCTCATGGAAGCAGAAATCTCTACTGAAGACATGGAGTCTCCTAATGGATTCTGAAGTGATTTTTACTTTTGCTCCCCTAGCTCTAATAACAGAAAGCCTAGATATTGTCCTTAGATTTTATTGCCAATTTCATACTGTTTTTCCTCCCTTCTCCCTAAAGACCCTTGGCTTTGAATATCATGAATGTTATAAGATTCCTTCACCTGCTAACCCTCATTGTTGCTGACATCTACAGCTCCCTAGTTCATTTCCCCTCACAGCTCAATGATTGTAGCACTGGTTCCAGTGGCACTCTTGCCTTGATTCTCTGTGAGTGCAATAAACAACTAGATTATCCATTCAACACCAAGCACTTCAATTTCTTAAACTCTTCTTCTCTGAAGTTCTTGTCTTCAATCTGAACCATAACTTTTCATAGTCTTCAAGTCTAGATCTTGTGGTTACAAATGAATGCAACAACTCAATTATCTCAGTTCCTTGGATCCAACTCTTTGACCACCACTTCTTGTCTCTAATTCACACTTTCTAACACCTTGACCTGAAAGTTTGTTGACCCCATTGAAATCTCCATTCCATTGACTTCACAACTTTGTATTGTCCCTCTTCTACTTGGTATCTCACATTTCTCACTCCCCATCTTTAGTTTCATAATCTTTAACTCAACAAATATTCACTGAGTAACTATGTGCTAGGGACTATTTTAAGTGCTTGCAATGTATTAGCAAACAAAACCAAAAGGACTTCTTCCTTCATGAATCTTAAACTAAAACTGTTCACCTGCACATATTGTAGTGGATCAGACACTTTAGGCTAAATTATCTTGTGGTAACAAGACTTCTAAGCATTAGTGAGTTATCAATTTTTTTTTTTATCTTACACACATTATGTATATTGTGAGTTGGCTTAGATTCTTCTCCATCAAACCAATAACCCATTCACCAAATCCATTGCTGTCAAGTTGACGCTAACTCAAAGGGACTCTATAAGACAGAATAAAACTGCCCATAGGATAGTCAAGGCTGTAAATCTTTATGGAAGCAGATTGTCACATCTTTCTCCTGCAGATCAGCTGGTGACCAGCTGAGTGCTTAACCACTGTGCCACCAAGGCTACTTATCAAATCAATATTAGGCTATAATTTGAACCTTCCCATCTATAGCATACAGAGAAGAAATATTACATATTTATATGATGGTTCTAAAATTTTCTGCTTCTAAGTGGAACATGGTATTTACAAAATTTTATTGGCCGACATAAGTAATGTGGCCAAAATTGGAAGCATAAGATTCCTACAGATGAAGCCCAAAAGAAAGGCTTGATAGACTTCAGTCTCTTGCTTGGCAAAACCATAGCCTTGGTTATTTCAAACAATCTCTGCCTACACTGCATGTGTTCTCATGTAGCTTAACATGGATAGAGAAAAAAAATAAAAAGTTCACCAACTTGTGAAATGGTCAAACTTTAAATGGATGACCGTAAATATTAAATGAGTCATTAATGTCAAAGAATCAAAGTATATAAATTATTGACTGGTTTATTCTTCTATCTCCCATTTTCTTCTCTCTCCTCAAACCATTAATAACACGTATCTGATCCTCAGCCTCAGCTGACGACTTTACTTTCTATGGCACTAAATATATCGAAATAATGAGAAAGGGCCTTCTACAGGCTCTCACAACAATATATACTCACTTAAAAGCATCCACTTAAACATACTCTGCATTACTGCCTAATGTCATAAATGAGATAGCCTTGCTCCTATCTAAAACCAATCACTCCACTCCCTTCCTCTTACCTAGTCAAGGGCAGCACTTCAGCAATTCTCATCTCTTCCTTCTATATAATTAACTGTTTCTGTTTTGTTGCAATATTTCAATGATCAAACAAGAAGTCACCCCCATAAAATATTTTTTATTCTACTTCCATTCCTAAATATAACACTATTTATTTGCTCACATTTGCAATGAAATTGTTGAAAATTCTCCTTCTCTCCAGTTCCCCACCTATTTTCTTTTAAATTTGCTCAGATCAGGCGTTCTTTCCTACTATTCTACTGAAACTACTCTCACTGCGGTGGACAGACCCTAAAGTATCTCTCAGGATCCCTACCTCCTGATATTCATACCTCCTTATATTCACCCCTTCCTCTTCAGTGTTGGTGGGACCTGTGAATTGCTCTTAACCATTAGAATATTGAAAACGTGAAAGGATGCGCATGATTATGTGACGTGGACACGTAACAATCTTATGTAAACCTCTTGTTAAGAGACTATGTCCCTTGAAGACTGATGAATCAAGTGCCGATGTTGGGAAAGCCCATATGACAAAAAACTGGGGGGAATCTTCCAGCCATCAAAGAAGTGAAGGTAACATCTGGCCAAAAGAAAAAAACAGACTCTCAGTACAATCCTTCACTGAGCATATACATCTGATAATGCTTGTTCCTTTGTTTACAGGATCAGGTGTTTCCTGGTGGTGAAAGTGTACGATTTCATGTCAACTAGGCTTGAGGTTTAAAATGTGAGTCCAATGCTTCTTAACCATGTAACCTAGTCAATTTTATTAACATAATTCTGCACTTTAATTCCCAATTGAATAATTTGTATATTATTGTTGTTAGTTGCCATCAAATTGATTCCGATTCATGGTAAATCCAAGTATGCTGAGAAGAACTGCTCCATAGAGTTTGCAAGGCTGCAAGCTTGAAAACAGAAGCAGATTGCCAATCCTGTCTTCTGAGGTGCCAAAAGTTTGGTTTGAACTGCAAACATTTGGCTAGTAGAGTAATAATATCTGTATTTGATGAATTAAATAAGATACTTTTCTGTGAGAGAGATACCCGGCAATCTGTTCCCATAAATACTGTTGTTGTTGTTATTAGGTACCTTCTAGTCACTTCCCACTCATAACTACCTTATGTAAAACAGAAGGAAACACCCCCCAGACCTGTGCCATCCTCACAATTGTTGTTATGCTTGAGTCCATTGTTGCAGCCACTGTGTCCATCCATCTCCTTGAAGGTATTCCTATTTTTGGCTGACCCTGTACTTTATCAAGCATTATGTCCTTCTCCAGGGACTGGCCCCTCCTGATAACATGTCCAAAGTATGTGAGACAAAGTCTTGCCATCCTTGCTTCTGAAAAGCTTTCTGGCTGTACTTCTTCCAAGAAAGATTTGTTCATTCTTCTAGCGGTTCATGGTATATTCAATATTCTTCACCAATACCATAATTCAAAGGTATCAATTCTTCTTCGATTTTCCTTATTCATTGCCCAGCTTTCACCTGCATATTGAGACAATTGAATATGGCTTGAGTCAGGCAAACCTTAGTCCTTAAAGTGTCATCTTTGCTTTCTAACACTTGAAAGAGATCTTTTGCAGCAGATTTGTCCAATGCAATATGTCCTTTGATTTCTTTTTTTTTTTTTTTTAATATATATTTTATTCTACTTCAGGTGAAAGCTTACAGAGCAAATAGTTTCTCATGAAATAGTAGTACACATGTTGTTTTTTGACATTGGTTAACAACCCCACAACGTATTAAGCCTCTAAATTCTCAACCTTTTTTTTTGATGAAAATTACAGATGGCCAAAGATACACCGTTTCAAAAATTTCTACATTCACAGTTCAGTGACATTGACTACGCTCTTCCAACTGTGCTGTTATTCTCACTTAAGATGAAGGCTTACAGAAAAAATAGTTTTTCATTTAACAGTTACTACACATGTTGCCCTATGACAATGGTTAACAATCTCACAGCACATCAAGAATATCCTTACTCCACCTTGTGTTCCCTATCACCAGGGGGCTTCCTTGTCCCCTTCTGTCTTCTGGACCTTGTCAGTGGACTATTGTACCTCTTTAGTCTCATTTGTTTATTTATTTATTTTTATTTTATTTAAACACCATTTCAAAACTTTTTACTTACACATTTAAGTGATATTGACTATGCTCTTCCAATTGTGCTGCCATTCTCGCCCAAGATGAAGGCTTACAGGACAAAACAGCCTCCCATTTAATAGTTACTACAAATGTTGCCCTATAGCAGTGGTCAAGAATCTCACAATACATCGACAGTGTCCTTATTCAATTTGTGTTCCTTATCATCAGTTTCCTACTCTCCCTCTGCCTTCTGGCCCTTGTCACCGGACTCCTGTACATCGTTAGTCCCATTTAGTTTTACTGGGCTGTCCATTCCCAGGCTTAACATCGAATCTTGAAGGTAACTTCCCCTCTGAGCTGAAAGGGTGTCTGGGGGCCACACTCTCGAGGTTTCTCTAGTATTCTTTAGGCCAGTATATCTGGTCTTCTTTTTTTTTTTTTTTTTTTTGGGAGTTAAAATTATACTCTACATCCTACTCCAGCTCTGCCCAGAACCCTCTGTTGTGATCCTGGTCAGAGGAGTCATTGGTGGTAGCCGGGCACCATCCAGCTGTACTGGGCTCAGTCCCGTGGAGGCCTTGATAGCTGTGGACCATTAGTCCTTCGGACTAATCTTTTCCTTGTATCCTGTTCTCTTCGTTCTCCCTTGTTCCCGAAGGGATGAGATCAGTGGAGTATCTTAGATGGCCGCTCATAGGCTTTTAAGACCCCAGACACTACTCACCAAGGTAGAATGTAGAGCATTATCTTTATAAGTAGTGTCATGCCAATTGAGCTAGATGTTCCCCGAGATCATGGTCCCCAGAGCCCTCCGTCCAACAACTCAGTCCCTCGGGGGGTTTGGATGTGTCTATAGGGCCTCCATGACCTTTCCTTGTGCAGGTTGTGTTAGTTTCCCCTGTACTATGTACTATCTCACCTCTCACCCAAGTTACCACCTATTACCTATTTAGTATTCCCCCCCCCCCCATCCCTGGTAACCAACAAGGATTGTTACATTTTGCATGTGAATTTTTTCATGGGTTTTTACAATAGAGGTCTCATACAATATTTGTCCTTTTGTGATTGACTTATTTCACTCAGCATGATGTCCTCCAGTTTCATCCATGTTATGAGATGGTTCACCGATTCATTGTTCTTTCTCGTTGCATAGTACTCCATTGTGTGTATGTACCATAGTTTGTGTATCCATTCGTCTGTTGATGGACATCGAGGTTGTTTCCATTGTTTTGCTATTGTGAATAATGCTGCCATGAACATAGGTGTGCATATGTCTATTCGAGTGATGACTCTTATTTCTCTAGGATATATTCCTAGGAGTGGGATTGCTGGATCGAATGGTACGTCTATTTCTAGCTTTCTGAGGAAACGCCATATCATTTTCCAAAATGGCTGTATCATTTTGCATTCCCACCAGCAGTGTATAAGAGTTCCCGTCTCCACGCAGCCCCTCCAACATTTGTTATTTCCAGTGTTTTTGATTCGTGCCAGTAATGCCGGGGTGAGATGGTATCTCATTGTGGTTTTAATTTGCATTTCTCTAATGGCTAGTGATCACGAGCATTTCCTCATGTGTCTGTTGGCCATTTGAATGTCTTCCTTGGTGAAGTGTCTGTTCATTTCCTTTGCCCATTTTTTGATAGGATTGGTTGTCTTTTTGTTGTAGAGGTGTTGGATTTTCTTGTAGATTATGGAGATTAGACCTTTGTCTGACTTGTACTGTCCAAACATTTTTTCCCAGTCTGTAGGTTCTCTTTTAACTCTTTTGGTGAAATCTTTTGAAAAGCATAGATGTTTGATTTTTAGAAGATCCCAATTATCTAGTTTATCTGTTGGGTTTTTTGTGTTGATGTTTATGGTTTGTATCCTGTTAATGCCATGTATTAAGGTCTGAAGTGTTGGTCCTATTTTTTCTTCTATGAATTTTATAGTTTGAGGCTTTATATTCAGGTCTTTGATCCATTTTGAAGTAGTTTTTGTGTATGGTGTGAGGTATGGGTCCTGTTTCATTTTTCTACAAATGGATATCCAGTTTTGCCAGCACCATTTGTTAAAAAGACTGTCTTTTCCCCATTTGATGTATTTTGGGCCCTTGTCAAAAATCAGGTGACCGTAGGTGGATGGATTTACATCTGAGTTCTCAATTCTGTTCCATTGGTCAATGTCTCTGTTGTTGTACCAGTACCAGGCTGTTTTGAGTACTGTAGCTGTATAGTAGGTTCTCAAGTCAGGTAGTGTGAGTCCTCCAACTTTATTCTTCTTCTTCAGTAGTGCTTTACTTATTCGGGGTTTCTTCCCTTTCCATATAAAGTTAATAATTAGTTTTTCCATCTCTTTGAAGAATGTTGTTGGTATTTGTATCGGAATTGCATTGTATTTGTAAATTGCTTTAGGTAGAATTGCCATTTTCACAATGTTGAGTCTGCCTATCCATGAGCATGGTATGTTTTTCCATTTATGTAGATCCCTTTGGGTTTCATGCAGCAGTGTTTTGTAGTTTTCTTTGTATAGGTCTTTTATATTCCTGGTCAGATTTATTCCCAAGTATTTTATCTTTTTAGGGGCTATTGAAAATGGTATTGATTTCCTGATCTCCTTTTCATCGTTCTCTTTACCGGTGTATAGGAATCCAACTGATTTTTGAATGTTTATCTTGTATCCTGCTACTCTGCTGAATCTTTCTATTACTTCCAGTAAATTTCTCGTGGAGTCTTTAGGGTTTTCTATGTATAGTATCATATCATCTGCAAACAGGGAGAGTTTAACTTCTTCATTACCAATTTGGATGCCCTTTCTTTCTCTTGCCTTACTGCTCTAGCTAGAACTTCCAGCACAATGTTAAATAAGAGTGGTGATAAAGGGCATCCTTGTCTTGTTCCTGTTTTCAGGGGGAATGTTTTCAGCCTTTCTCCATTAAGAATGATGTTGGCTGTTGGTTTTGCATAGATGCCCTTTATTATGTTGAGAAATTTCCCTTCTATACCTATTTTATTGAGAGCTTTTATCAGGAGTGGGTGTTGGACTTTGTCAAATGCCTTTTCTGCATCTATTGAGATAATCATGTGATTTTTTTCTTTCCTTTTATTTATGTGGTGGATTACGTTGATGGATTTTCTAATGTTAAACCATCCTTGCATACCTGGTATGAATCCTACTTGGTCGTGGTGTATTATTTTTTTGATATGATACTGAATTCTATTGGCTAGAATTTTGTTCAGAATTTTTGCATCTATATTCATGAGAGATATTGGTCTGTAATTCTCTTTTTTTGTGATGTCTTTGCCTGGTTTTGGTATCAGCGTTATGCTGGCTTCATAGAATGAATTTGGAAGTGTTGCTTCCTCTTCTATGCTCTGAAATAACTTGGGTAGAACTGGTACGAGCTCTTCTGTAAATGTTTTGTAGAATTCTCCAGTGAAGCCATCTGGGCCAGGGCTTTTTTTGGTTGGGAGTTTTTTTATTACCTTTTCAATCTCTTCTCTTGTTATGGGTCTGTTCAGATTTTCAATATCACTTTGTTGTAGTTTGGGTAGGCCGTATGTTTCTAGAAATTTATCCATTTCCTCTAGGTTTTCAAATTTGTTGGAATATAGTTTTTCATAATATTCTGTTATAATCCTTTTTATTTCAGTTGGGTCTGTTGTAATGTCCCCCATTTCATTTCTTATTTGGGTTATTTGTGCCCTCTGCTGTTTTTCTTTTGTCAGTCTGGCCAGTGGTTTGTCGATTTTGTTGATTCTTTCAAAGAACCAACTTTTGGTTTTGTTGATTCTTTCTATTGTTTTTCTGTTCTCTATTTCATTGATTTCTGCTCTGATCTTTACTATTTCCTTTCTTCTGGTGGTTGTAGGCTTTTTTTGTTGTTCTCTTTCTATTTGTTTGAGTTCTGTAGTTAATGTTTTGATTTTGTCCCTTTCTTCTTTTTTGATATGTGCATCTATTGCTATAAATTGTCCTCTGAGGACTGCCTTTGCTGTGTCCCAAAGGTTTTGGTATGATGTGTTTTCATTTTCATTTGATTCTAGGAATTTTTTTATTCCATCTCTGATTTCTTCTATTACCCATTGATGTGTAAGCAGATTATTATTCAGTTTCCATGTGTTTGACTTTTTTTCCTTGCTCTTTCTAGTGTTAATTTCTACCTTGATGGCATTGTGGTCAGAGAAGATACTGTGAATTATCTCAGCATTTTGGATCTTGTTGAGGATTGCTCTGTGGCCTAAGATGTGGTCTATTCTGGAGAACGTTCCATGTGCATTGGAAAAGAATGTGTACTTTGCAGCGGTTGGATGGAGTGTTCTATATATGTCTATGAGGTCCAGTTGGCTGATTGTGTCCTTTAGGTCTTCTGTATCTTTGCTAAGTTTCTTTTTAGTTGTTCTGTCCTTTACTGAGAGTGGTGTGTTGAAGTCTCCTACTATTATTGTGGAACTGTCAATTTCTCTTTTCAGTGCTGTTAGAGTTTTTTTATGTATTTTGGAGCCCTGTCATTGGGTGCATAGATATTTATTATGGTTATGTCTTCATGATGGATCATCCCCTTAATCATTATATAGTGTCCTTCTTTGTCTTTTATGGTAGATTTTGTTTTAAAGTCTATTTTATCTGAGATTAGAATTGCCACTCCTGCTCTTTTTTGATAGTTGTTAGCTTGATATATTTTTTTCCAACCTTTGATTTTTAATAAATTCACATCTTTGTTTCTAAGATGTGTCTCTTGTAGACAGCAAATAGATGGATCCTGTTTTCTTATCCATTCTGCCACTCTCCGTCGCTTTATGGGTGCATTGAGTCCATTTACGTTCAGTGTAATTATTGATAGATGTGAGTTTGTTGCTGTCATTTTGTAGTGCTTTTTTTTGTGATGCTGAAGTTTTCTTTGTTCTTCTTACTCTCTTGTGCTGAGTTCCTTTTGTTTGTGGATTTTGTGTTCATTTCTTTTGTTTTTGTAGGTTTTGGTTTTGTTGAGACTTTATGTTTTTCGTCTTTATTTTTATGAGTTGGTTTGTTAACTTTTTTTGTGGTTACCATGAATTTTACCCTTATCTTTATAATTTTGAAGCAGTCTACCGTTACTTGGTATCGCCTTGCCTTCTTCTCCTTTAGAAGGTTCTATACCTATGCCGTTTGTTCCCTCTTTCATTGTTTTGATGTTGTTGTCATCCTTTGATTGATTTCTCTGATTCCCTGTTGTATATCTTTTGTTTTTGGAAAGTCATCTGTAGTTCAGTTCCTAGAATGGTATCTGGTTCATGTTAACCTGCATCCTAGGTCCTAGGTCCTGCCTGAGGGCTTAAGCTGTTTGTCCTCAGATCGAAGAACTCCCTTTAATAATTCTTGTAAGTTTGGTTTGACTTTTGCATATTCCTTTAGTTTCTGTTTATCTGGAAATGACCTAATTTCACCATCAAATCTGAATGAGAGTTTTGCAGGATATATTATTCTTGGCTGACAATTTTTTTCTTTCAAGATTTTATATATGTCATCCCATTGCCTTCTTGCCTGCATGGTTTCTGCTGAATAATCTGAGCTTAGTCTTATTGTTTCTCCTCTGTATGTGACTTCTTGTTTTTCACGAGCTGCTCTCAGGATTCTTTGTTTGTCTTTAGTTTTAGCGAGTGTGAATATGATATGTCTTGGTGATTTTCTTTTGGGGTCTATTCTCTATGGGGTTCGTTGAGCTTCTTGGATGACCAGCTTTTCATCTTTCATGATATTGGGAAAGTTTTCTGTCAGCAGTTCCTCAATGATCCTCTCTGTGTTTTCTGTTTTCTTCCCCTGTTCTGGTATGCCAATCACTCGTAAGTTTTTGCTTTTAATTGTGTCCCACATAACTCTCAGGGTCTCTTCATTTTTCTTTGTTCTTTTTTCTGAGTTTTCCTGAAACAGAGTTGTATCCAAGTGTTTGTCTTCAGTTCCACTGATCCTGTCTTCCATGGTTTCAAATCTACTTCTCAGCCCTTCTATGACACCGTCCATTTCTGAAATCTTGTTGTTTATCTTTTGGATTTCTAATTGTTGTTTTTGTATAATTTCGAGTTGTGAATTTATTTTGGCATTTTGTTCTTGCATCATCTTCCTGAATTCTTCCAATTTTTTGTCTGTATTTTCCATAAATTTGTCTATTTTTTCCTCATGTTTGTCAGCTTTTTGCCTCAGTTCTTGGAAAATTCCGAGTATTAGTGATTTGAGTTCCGTATCAGGTACTTCTAGTGCATTTTCTTCCACAGGAGAGTTATCTGGTGTTTTAATTTGGACGCCTATTGGAGCCATCTTGTCTCGTTTTTGTAAATGTTTTGATATTGTTTGCTGTTTTCGGGGCATTCAGTAGATATTTCTCTCGTTTATTGATTGTAGATTTTTTTTTTTTTTTTTTTCGTTCTTGTGGTACAGCTGGGCAGATCTAGTTGAGGAGGAGCCACTGGGATGGGTTGCTTGTGGCACTCACCGCAGCCACCAGGACGGTCGGTAGTCAGTGCTGGGCAGGTTCCAATAGGGCGTGCCTGCACCGCTTGGTGATGTGATGTCTAGTGCACGGTGCAGGTAGGTAGGGTGCAGCGGGAAGATGGTTATGTGTGAAGCTAAGCTGGATATGGGAGAGAGGAGAGAGGAGGAGGAGCAAAAAGCGTACAAACATAAAAGAATGCTAGGGGAGTTTGTCGTTGGAATGTACAGATGAGAGACTATGGGATGGAGGAAACCAGAAGGGGGAAGAGAAAGAAAAGGAAAGAATGACCAAATGAAAATCAGAAAAGTTAAAAAACTGCAAAGTTCCCAGGGATCGCACCGATGCAGCTATGAGGTCTGGGGGAGTCGGTCTCAATTTTCACAGCTCAGCCTGGCCAGAAGGTACAGAGGCATACATCGCCTGGTATTCAGGGATCAGAAAGAGAAGGAAGAGATAGAGGGACAAGAAATTAAGCAATGAAGAAAGACAAAAGAGAAAAAGAGGTAAAATATGACAAAACTAATCAAAATGGAAGAAAAATAAAATTGAGGAAAAAAAAAAAAAAAAAGGGCAACACCAGCAGTCAGTGCCTACAAATGGGACCCAGAGAGCCCCCACTCAGGGGTGCGAATTCCAAGAAGCCGATAGTCTCGGGGTTAAGTGACCGTGGCCACGGGAAGCAGAGGGGCCAACGAACAAAGGCCCCAGGATCCCACCCGCGCGTGAGCCCAGACCCGGAAACAGCCACACGCCCGAACGCAGCCCTACAGCCCCGCAGGAGAGAGCAGAGACGGCACTCGGAACCAGGCACCCAGGCAAAAGGAGGGGGAGGCGGCAGAAAAAGGTCCGCTAGGTGCCAGCAAACGGCTCCCAGAAAGCCCCCAGCCCGGGCGCGCGGAACCCAAGCACCGGCGCCCCCCTGCCCAGGGACCCCGGCCACGGAAAGCAGAGGGGCGAACGAACAAAGGCCCCGGGATCCCACCCACGCGGGAGCCCAGACCCAGAAACAGCCACACGCCCGCACGCAGCCCTACAGCCCCGCAGGAGAGAGCAGAGACGGCACTCGGAACCAGGCACCCAGGCAAAAGGAGGGGGAGGCGGCAGAAAAAGGTCCGCTAGGTGCCAGCAAACGGCTCCCAGAAAGCCCCCAGCCCGGGCTCGCGGAACCCAAGCACCGGCGCCCCCCCGCCCAGGGACCCCGGCCACGGAAAGCAGAGGGGTGAACGAACAAAGGCCCCGGGATCCCACCCACGCGGGAGCCCAGACCCAGAAACAGCCACACGCCCGCACGCAGCTCCACAGCCCTGCAGGAGAGAGCAGAGACAGCACCCGGACCCAGGCACCCAGGCAAAAGGAGGGGGAGGCGACAGAAAAAGGTCCGCTAGGTGCCAGCAAACGGCTCCCAGAAAGCCCCCAGCCCGGGCGCGCGGAACCCAAGCACCGGCGCCCCCCAGCCCAGGGACCCTGGCCACGGAAAGCAGGGGATCCCCAGCTGAGGCGGAGAGGGGTGGGTGGTGGGAGAGCGCGCACCGCAGTTTACCGGTCGTTCTGTCTCCGACCAGATGCTCTGCAAGGCTGTTCTCCTGTTTGCTGGTCTCCGATAGGAATCCAAGATGGTGGATCCGCGCTGCGTTAGCTGGTAAGGAATCTCTGCCTGAGTCTCTCCTCGCTCTCCGTTCTCTTTTAGTATTCTCACTCCGTTTGGTGTTTGGCTGAGTTCTTTATCTCTTCATTTGGTGTTCTAGGGTTTCAGGATTGTTGATTCTCTGTTAGGCTTAGTTTTTCGGATCTTTGCTGTGGAGGGACGGCGTGGTGTTTCTGCCTAGAGCGCCATCTTGCCCCCGGGTCGTCCTTTGATTTCTTGACTACGGCTTCCATGGGTGTTGATTGTGGATCTAAGTAGAATGAAATCCTTGACAACTTCAATCTTTTCTCCCTTATTCATGTTGTTGCTTGTCGGTCCAGTTATGAGGATTTTTGTTTTCTTTAGGTTAAGGTGTAATTCATACTGAAGGCTGTGGTCTTTGATCTTCATTTGTAAGTGCTTCAAGCTCTCTTCACTTTCAGCAAGGAAGGTTGTTTCATCTACATATTTCAGGTTGTTAATGAGTCTTCCTCCAAACCTTATGCCATGTTCTTCTTCATACAGTCCAGCTTCTCTGGTTATTTGTTCAGCATACAGACTGTATAAATATGTTGAAAGATACAACCTTGACACATACCTTTCCTGATTTTAAACCACGCAGTATCCCCTTGTTCTGTTAGAACGACTGCCTCTTGGCCTATGTATAGGTTCCTCATGAGTACAATTAAGCATTCTGGAATTCACATTCTTTGCAGTGTTGTCCATAATTTGTTAAGATCCACACAGTCAAATGCCTTTGTATAGCCAATAAAACACCGGTAAACTTCTTCTGGTATTGTCTGCTTTCAACCAGGATCTATCTGACATCAGCAATGGTATCCCTCTTTCCACATCCTGTTTGGAATTCGGCATGAATTTCTGGCAGTTCCCTGTCAATGTACTGCTACAACCACTTTTGAGTGATCTTCAGCAAAGTTTTACTTGTGAGTTATATTAATGATATTGTTCAATAACTTCTGCATTCTATTGAATCACCTTTCTTTAGAATGGGCACAAATATGGATCTCCTCCAGTTGCTTGGCTAGGTAGCTGTCTTCCAAATTTCTTGGCATGGACGAATGACCACCTCCAGAGGCCTCATCCACTTGTTGAGACATCTCAATTGACATTCCATCAATTCCTGGAGCCTTGTTTTTCACAAATGCCTTCAGTGAAGCTTGGACTTCTTCCTTCAGTACCATCAGCTCCTGATTATATACTACCTCCTGAAGTGGTTAAACATCAACCAACCAATTCTTTATGGTACTCTGAGTCTGTGTATTCCTTCCATCTTCTTCTTCTTTTTTTTTTTTTTTTTAATTGTGCTTTAAGTGAAAGTTTACAATTCAAGTTAGTCTCTCACACAAAAATTTATACATACGTTGTTATGTGACCCTAGTTACTTTCCCTGTACTGTGACAGCACACTCCTCCTTTCCAGCCTGGGTTCCCCATGTCCATTCAGCCAGCTCCTGATCCTCTCTGCCCTCCCATCTCACCTCTGCACAGCAGCTGCCCATTTAGTCTCATGTATCTACTTCAGCTAAGAAGCATGCTCTTCACAAGTATCATTTTATGTCCAGTCTAATCTTTGAAGAGTTGGCCTTGGAAATGGTTTCAGTTCTGGGCTAATAGAGTCCTGGGGTCATGTCTTCCAGGGTCCCAGTAATCTCAAACAAACCACCAAGTCTGGTCTTTTTAGTAGAATTTGAGTTCTGTACCCCTCTTTTCTCCTGCTGCATCAGGGACTCTGTTGTGTTCCCTGTCAGGGTGGTCATCGGTGGTAGTTGGGCTCCATCTAGTTCTTCTGGTCTAAAGTTGATGAAGTCTCTGGTTTATGTGGCCCTTTCTGTCTCTTGGGCTAATACCTTCCTTGTGTCCATGATGTTCTTCATTCTCCTTTAATCCAGGTGGATTGGGACCAATTGGTGCATCTTAAATGGCCGCTTGGTAGCTTTTAAGACCCCAGATGCCACTCACCAAAGTGGGATGCAGAACATTTTCTTAATAAACTTCGTTATGTCAATTGACCTAGATGTCCCCTGAAACCATGATCCTCAGACCCCTGCCCCTACTACTATGTCCGTTGAAGTGTTTAGTTGTATTCAGGAAACTTCTTAGCTTTGGTTTAGACCAGTTGTGCTGACTTCCCCTGTAGTGTGTGCTTTCCTTCCCTTCACCGAAGGAAATTCTTGTCTACTATCTAGTTAGTGAATACCCCGTTCCCTCCCTCCCCACACTGTTAACCATTAAAGAATGTTTTCTTCTGTGTTTAAACCTTTTCTTGAGTTCTTATAATAGTGATCTTACAGAATATTTGTCCTTTTTGTGACTAACTAAATTCACTCAGCATAATGCCTTCCAGATTCTTCCATGTTATAAGATGTTTCACAGATTCATTGTTGTTCTTTATTGCCTAATATAACATTGTGTGAATATACCATAATTTGTTTATCCTTTCTTCCATTGATGGGTACCTAGGTGGTTTCCATCTTTTTGCTATTGTCAACAGTGCTGCAATGAACATGGGTGTGCAGATAGCTATTCATGTGATGGTTCTTATGCCTCTAGAATATATTCCGAGGAGCAGGATTGCTGGATTACATGGTACTTCTATTTCTAGCCATTTAAGAAAGCACCAAATCGTTTTCTAAAGTAGTTGTGCCATTTTACATTCCCCCAACAGTGTATAAGTGTTCCAGTCTCTCCACAACCTCTCCAACATTTAGTATTTTGTGTTTTTTGGATTAATGCTAGCCTTGTTGGCGTGAGATGGTATCTCATTGTAGTTTTTATTTGCATTTCTCTAACGGTTAATGATTGTGGACATTTCCTCATGTGTCTGTTAGCCACCTGAATATCTTCTTTGGTGAAGTTCCTGTTCATATCTTTTGCCCATTTTTTAATTGGGTTAGGTGTCTTATTATTGCTGAGGTTTTGCAGTATCTTGTAGATTTTAGAGATTAGACCCCGATCAGATTTGATGTCAAAATTTTTTTACAAGTTTGTAAGTTGTCTTTTTACTCCTTTATTGAAGTCTTTTGATGAGCATAAATGTTTAATTTTTAGCAGCTTCCAGTTATCTAGTTTCTCTTCTAATGTTTGTGCATTGTTACTTACTTTTTGTAATCTGTTTTTATCATGTGTTAAAGCTTCTAGCACTGTCCCTATTTTTTCTTCCATGATCTCTACAATTTTTGATTTTATTCTTAGGTCTTTGATCTATTTTGAGTTAGTGTTTGTGCATGGTGTGAGGTATAGGTCTTGTTTCAGTTTTTTGTAGATGGATATCCAGTTATGCCAGCACCATTTTGTTAAAGTGACAGTCTTTTCCCCAATTAACGGACTTTAGGCCTTTGTCAAATATCAGCTGCTTTTAGGTGGATGAATTTGTATCTGGATTCTCAACTCTGTTCCACTGGTCTATGTGTCTATTGTTGTACCCGTACCAGGCTGTTTTGACTACCATGGCAGTATCATAGGTTCTAAAATCAGGTATGTGAGGCTTCCCACCTTGTTCTTCTTCTTGAGTAATGCTTGATTTATCTCTTCCCTTTCCATATGAAGTTGGTGATTTGTTTCTCCATCTCATTAAAAAATGCCATTTGAATTTGGATTAGGATTGCATTGTATCTGTAGATCGCTTTGGGTACAGCTGATATTTTCAAGGTTAAGTCTTCCTATCCATGAGCAAGGTATGTTTTTCCACTTATGCAGGCCTCTTTTGGTTTCTTGCCGTAGTGTTTTGTAGTTTTCATAGTAGAGGTCTTTTACGTCTCTAGTTAGATTTATTCCTAAGTATTTTATCTTCTTGGGGGCTATTGTAAATTGTATCGATTTTGTGATTTCCTCTTTGAAGTTCTCTGTGTTGGTGTACAGGAATGCAACTGATTTTTGTATGTTTATCCTGTATCCTGATACTCTGCTGAAATCTTCTATTAGTTCCAGTAGTTTTCTTGTGGATTCTTTAGGGTTTTCTGTGTATAAGATCATATCATTTGCAAATAGAGATACTTTTACTTCTTCCTTACCAATCTGGGAGTCCTTTATTTCTTTTTCTAACTTAATTGCTCTGGTTAGGGCCTCAGCACAATGTTGAATAAGAGTGGTGATAAAGAGCATCCTTGTTTGGTTTCCGTTTTCAAAGTCTCTCCATTTAGGATGATGTTGACTGTTGGCTTTGTATAAGTGCCCTTAATTATGTTGAGGAATTTCTGTTCTTCTATTCCTATTTTGCTGAGAATTTTTATCACGAATGGGTGTTGAACTTTGTCAAATACCATTTCTATATCAATTGATAAGATCATGTGGTTCTTTTCCTTTGTTTTATTTATATGATGGATTGCATTGATCTTCTGATGTTGAACCATTCCTGCATACCTAGTACAAATTCCATCTTCTTTTGAGGCTTCCTGCATTGCTTAATTTTTTCCCTGTAGAATTCTTCAGTACTGCAACTGGAGGCTTGAATTTTCTCTTCAGTTCTTTCAGCTTGAGAAATGCTGAGCATGTTCTTCTCTTTTGGTTTTCTAACTCTGTGTCTTTGCATATTTCATTATAATACTTCACTTTCATTTCATTATAATACTTTACTTTGTGTTCTTGAGCCACCCTTTGAAATCTTCTGTTCAGCTCTTTTACTTCATCATTTCTTCCGTTCACTTTAGCTAATCTATGTTCAAGAGCATAGATATTACAGTCAAGAAAACTGTATGGGGCAGTTTTACTCTGTCATACGGTTTTGCTATGAGTCACAATCGACTAGACAGCACCTAACAACAACAGCAATGCACACTTAAACTGTTTTGCCACATATAATATTTACTATTAACTGTTGTTATTGTGAACATAAAGATGTCAGTGTAACTTTATCCCAAAGAGTTTTGCTCTCTCAATTTGTTTTTCTTGAAAATCAGAATTAAGAGATCTGGGTTATACATGTAGACTTGCCTGCCTTGAAAATTTCAAAGAATTACGTCTGAATAAACATAAGCTGTTAAGGTAATCTCTCAGAAAGCTGAAGAAGCAAAGGGGTAAAAGTCAGTTTGGTTTTATATCTATTCATAAGAGTACTGGGGACCAGTTATTTAAAGTTTATTTGTTAGACTGCATTATGAAACTGAATTCTCCATCCATTTGAATCTATTTTCTATGCATTTCAGCAGTACAGTTCCTCACAGTAAGAAATGGAGTGTCTTTGTCTCCCTCTTTTTTCTAATATTTTATTGTGTTTTTTTGTGAAAGTTTATCCAGAAATTTAGGTTCTCACTTACCAATTTCTATATATATTGTTCAATGACATTGGTTACATTTTTTACAATATATCATTATTCTCATTGTTTCCATTCTGGTTGTTGTTTCCAATAATTTAGCTTCCTTGCCCTCCTCCACCTTCTCATGTTTGGTCTATTGAAAATGTTTACTATTTGGTTTCATTTAGATGATTAGTTAGTGATGCACAATACTCACATGTGATATTTATTTTATGGTTTGCTTTCCTCTTGACTTAGAGTCTCACCTTGTGACTTTCTTTAACTATTATAAGGCAGTAATGATGGCAGGCCGTTTCAGAAGGTGAACTAGATACATTAGGAATAGAATCAGTCCAAACCCAAAAGGATGAATGAGCCTAGACAAGATCAGTAGAGCCTCCCAGCTAAGTCAAATCTAGATCAGTCAACAGCCTATCCACACATCCACGGCAATAAATTATACTTGCTGTAAGCCATTACTTTTAGGGTGATTTGTTGCACATCATTTCTTGTGACAAATAGCATGAGCTAAAGATCTACAATTTTAAGATATACGTGCTCACACACACACATCTATATATATATATACACACACACATCTCTGATTATGTATATAGTATATATTATATATATACAGAGAGAAAGAGGGAGAGGAATAGAGAATATAGGAGTATATATTATATAGAATATTGAAAAAATACAGACACACACACACAAACTTAACAAAGCTTCCCAACTTTATCATGAGTTCAGAGGAATTTCAGATTATAAAACATATTATATAACTAGTTATTTTCATCTACATAAATAACATCAAAAGCGTAACATACCCCAGACTTTACAACTTTGACAGACTGTCTAATTAAAGAGCAGTTTTCTCTTGTATTGAGAGTTTGCAAACTCTGGTAGACATTATCCCCAACTGACTGATGGCCATAACATTTCTGTTATTAAAAATCACCTCCTTTATGTTCAACCTAAATCAATAATTTGATAAAGATAACACATTAGAACCTTGTTTTAAAAGGTCACTACATATGAAATTTGGTTTAAGCGTTTTAAATAGTATTTTCAGGAAAATTCCATTGAGGCCTTATAAACTCTTTCTTTCTTTGTATTCTTTCTGTGGTTGAACTAATCAAGCTCAAATCACCACATTAAAAAGGTTCCTATGGGTTTAGAACCATCATTTTTGTCCCTTACAGACTGTGTTGGAGGATAGGATGATTTGACTAACTCAGTGCATTTACAAATCAGTGATGATAGAGTGAATTGTGGATTGATGATCATGTCTTTAAACAGAACACATTTTATTTAGTTCTTCCATCAGTTTTTACCAGCTGATTATGAGTGAGGAGTTTTATTCTTTTATTTCAAAGCCTTGTCAATGCATGGGATGACAGTGCAGAGGAAGAGAATAGTTCTTTTTGATTGCTCCCAGCACAGAACATTCTCTTGTGAGATCTAAAATAATGTGATCCTCATTGTCTCTATCTAAACAAATCTAGACAACCTCATATAAATATATAAACAACCACACAAACAAACCAGTGTTGATAGGAGTCAACATGACTCTAAAATAAAGCATAGGTATTGATGAGTTCTATCACCCATCTGTCAGTTTGTTATACTGTGGTGGCTTAAAGGTTGCTCTGATGCTGGAAGCTATGTTACCAGTATTTCAAATACCATCGGGGTCAGTCGTAGTGGACAGCTTTCAGTGGAGCTTCCAAACTAAGACAAACTAGGAATAAAGGCCTAGTGATCTATTTCCAAAAATTAGTCAGTGAAGCCCTAAGTATCACAATACAACACTGTCCAACTTGCTTGCTGTGGACATGTCATCAAGAGTAATCAATCACTGGAGGATAACATCTTGTTTCAAGAAGTAGAGAGCCATTGAGAGTGAGGGAAATCCATGGTGAGATTGATTGGCACAGTAGTCACAATGACAGACTTGAATATGCCACCAATCGTGAGGCTGATGTAGGATTAGGCAGTGTTTTGTTCTCTTGTACATAAGGTGACCATGTGATGGAGTTGGCTTGATGGCAGCTATCCATTTGTCTCTAGCTATTGATGAGTTGGTTAAAGCAATTGTTAGAAAATAAACTAGAATTTTTTTTATGAAACTTTTCTTTGGTTCATGTAAATTTATTTTTAAAATATCTGTTTAATTTGAATTCTGTAAATTCATATTTTCAAACATTAAGCCAAAAAAGTATACATTCGTACTATAGTAAATGCTTCATAATATGATGATTTTAAAGTAATCTCTAACTATGTTTTTATTATAAATTTTCATTTGAAAACTGTCTTCTAAAAAAATCTAAGTTCATTTAACTATTAAAATTATTTTAAACAACAACAAAACTGATAATCTGTGTAGGAAATGTACATATAGATACAGCTTTTGATCTTTTATTGAACGTATTTGTACAAAAAATATTCTGTGAAATAATTAAAGCCTAATAAAACTGCTAAAATTTATTAGACATCAGTGTATCATTGTAAAAAATATAACTATTCAAAAAGTTGATATTGTCTCTTGAAATATTTCTTCCTGGATTCATATTTAATTGGATATCAAGTATGGTGATTAACGTCATGTGTCAACTTGGTTAGGCCATTCTTCTCAGTGGTTTGACAGATACAATGTAATCATCCTCTGTTTTGTAATCTGATATGAGCAGCCAATCAGTTGGAAAGGGAGTTTCCTTGTGGATGTGGCCTGTATCCAATGCATATGGATGTTCTGGAAAAGCTCACTCTCTCTTTCTCTCAATCCTGCACTTGTCTCGTGGTCTGACCTCAGGTTCTTGAAGAAGCCTTCAGCCAACCACCTGCATATTTTGGATTCTCCAGCTCCCACAACCCCATGAACCAGCAACCTGCTGCCTGAACTGCAGATTTTGGGTTTGCCTGCCCCTGCAAACATGTGAGTTAAGAGAAGCAACCAGCCTGTCACTTGGCCCATGGATTTGGTACCTGCCAGCCTCCACAACTGCATGGGACAATTCCTTGAAATAAATCTCTCTATATATTTATATATACACTTCACTTGTTTTGCTCCTCTAGAGAACCCAGCTTATAACATCAGAATATTTTAAAAGATCAGAATGTATTCAAATGTCATTTATATCACATTCCACTCAAAATGAAAGGAAGAAAAGCAGTATTTGATTTTCTTTTTGCCCTTGCTAGCTCTTCTTACTAGTGGATATGGTTCTCTGTGCTATCCTCATTCTTCTGTCTTCTTAGCATCAAGTTCTTTCAGTATTTGATGAGTAGTTCTATCTATTTTTCATAGTAATTGGTCTCTCTGAAACCTCTTGCTCACTTAGCTACTGAACTTTAACGGCCAACTGAAGACTGACGCCAAATCCAGTCTTAGCACTCTCAATTAATAGCCCTAAAATCCAAGCCTCCATAATCTTTAACCGCAACTTATCCATGATCCTTACCTTATTCCAGTTGGATGTAATTAAGAGCTGGTTAATTTAGATCTAGTTAATTTAGAATAACAAATAATCAGTATGATAGAAAAGATGGCATACAAATACTTAAATAAATTATATATTCAAATCTCCACGAGTATATAGTTTTCTTCAAGAGACTAAATTTCCAATGCTTGTGATCCAAATTGTATCCTGATTTTCTTTTCTTCCTGGTTTGTGACTTTTGTGGTAATTGTATCTTTCTTCCGTGTCATCTTTGGTATTTTTTAATGATCATGTGTATGTGTGTGCATGTGTGTATGTATTTAAAAATCATAACTGTGTCACAACAAGAACTGCCATAGAAAATAATTTTCTCAGTGATGCTTTTTGGTATATAATTTGGAGTTGTGATTGTCATATGAAAAACCCAAATACTGGAAACTCATTGATTTGCCATCTAAAGTAATTATTTTACATGAGCTATGCTTTGGTTTTAAGCCCAGAAATCATATTGAGGACAAAGTCATAAAATTCTCATCATCTCATGTAAAATGATTTTACTTTCAAGTAAACACAAAACCTGGTTCAAAGTAGCTTATCAGTATAGGAACTTATCAACTCATGTTAGTATATTAGGATGAGATTCGCAGTTGTTTTGAGTAGGTATTAATATCAAAGACCTGTTATCTTTACTTGTTTCTCCCTTACTTTCAGCCCAATACTAGATAATTGTGGTTGCAAGACAAGTGTATACAGTTTTCAGGTCATAAGATAAACAACCAAGTCTAGAAGAGAAAAAAAATAAACATATCCCATCTAAAAGCTGAACAAAGTACTTGCTGTCACTTTCTCACTTGTTTTACTTAACGTATCACTGTGATAACGTAGCTAGGAATATACTGATTAGCTTTTCTAAGCAGGCTCATTACTGAACTTCATGTGTTACTCATCCCAAGACCATACTGAGGTAGGGAAATAGAAAATCTCCTAGAGTTAATAATATATAATTGTAAGCTAACACTTACATATAAGTGTTTCAATGTATCAAAGTTGATCTGGGCACTTTAAAAATATTATAGCAATTTGATCCTGTAGAAAAAATCCTGTGACATAAATAATATGTAAAAAGAATTGCTACAGAGATTATTTTTCATTCTGTTATTCAATATTACTTACGTAAAAATTCTGGAAGAAATATCTTTCAGACTTAGGTGCTAGGAAAACTGTATTTTTCTCCTGAGATCTGAAATGTATTATTGTTTCATCATGAACAATAAAATTCATTTAATTGACTGAATTTTCTATTGCCAAACTCTCCAGTCCAAATTTAGAGCTAAACGTGAATAACTTTGTAGGGCCTTAGTGCTTATATGCAAATATTCTAATTTTGCCCCATTTCAATCTTTCATTAAAATTATATTTTTCTGATACAGAACATCCGGGTTTGGGGAACAGTGGCAACAGCTTGATTCAGAATGTCTTAATTACCCTCTTAAAACAATGGTAAGAAGAGTAAATATTCCACACAGGACCCACACTTGGAGCATTACTAGGATACAGAGAACACCACAATCCTTAAATAACCTTAATATAAAACAATGAAAAACAAACGAACCAAAAAATTCAACTGAACACCCATCACCATTCCATGGTTTCTGTAAGCTAATGGTTGCAGAGAGCTTGAAAGGGGGAAGCTAAAGATATTCCATGATAAAGAACAGACAGGAACTGAGGCGTTAGAAGAAACATATACAAAATCATTCCCAGAAAGAGAAAGTGAAATAAATACAAACATTGAGGACAGATTGGAAATCGGGAATTCATAGAGTTCTTATTCCTGACTAGAGATGCGAAACTTGAACATGTGTGGAATCAAGGGAGAGCTTAAGAGAAGCATTGCTTCTGGGAAATAATCTGATCAATAGAAGAGATGGCACACTTTGGGGATTATGTTGTAACAGACATGAAGGAAATAAAGGAGAAATTAATGATCTTGAATACATGAGGGAGAAAAATAAGACAACGTTTTTCCCTCTCCTCCAAACCAACATCAGCCATTAAAAAAAAAAAAAGAGGGTGGAATTAACAGATGTAACCTTGTCTTCCAAATAGATAAGAAAAGAAAAAACATAGACAGCATCAATACAAAACCACTGCTGAATATCATATATCATTAAGAAAAAAAAGATTTTCTATTGATGGAAAGTCTTTGCAATAAACTAACCATGAAGATGAAGAAACCTAACACTACACTGCAATCTAAAATACCCTTAAGAATTTTGGAAACATGAAATAACACTTTGAATAAGAAATATGTATCTAAATCTGTATCAGTCTGTGTATCTACCTACCTATCTATACAGGAACACTATGAAATCAGCAAAACCAAAAACTAAACCCATTTCTGTGAAGTCTATTCCAACTCTTAGCGACCATGTAGGACAGAGAACAACTGCCCCATAGGGTTTCTAAGGCTGTAATCTTTAAGGAAGCAGACTGTCACATCTTTCTCCCATGGAGCAGCTGGTGAGTTCAAACTGCTGTCCTTTTACTTAAAAGCCCAGTGCTTAACCACTGTGCCATAAGGGCTCCTTCTAATGAAATGAGAGTTGGCTGAAATCAGGAAAGACGTATCTGTAAAAGATGAAATCATATCAGAAATGCCCAAGAGAGACTATATTTCAATGAAACCTTAATAAGAAACATGGAATAAATGCAGGAAAACATTCAAGAGAATAAATCTCAGTTAAAGAAAAAGTATAAAGGACCACAGAGAAAGTGGTAGAAATAGAAGATAGTCAAAGGAGAGTGAACTTTTGTATTATTCATTTCCCCGAAGAAGAAAATCAAAATAATAAACTGGAAGTAATGTTTAGAACTATAATCCAAGATAATGTTACAGATAAATGAGTAGCCTTAATATTTGCATGCTATCCTGTGATATTTGGGTAGAGCCATGTCACTCTTCTGACCAAGGGACTGTGGGTGGATGGAGGTATTTTGTGAGACTTTGGGACCAAATCAATTCTCATATTTGTGAATGGCAAAAATATTAATGCCTTTTGGAATACCAGTCCTCAGCATGGAGGACATTTGACTGAAGATTTGCTTAGACTCAATTTGAACTTTGAAGGAATGAGAAAAACACTTTGTTTTTATATATCATCCCACTATATTCTAACATTCTGACTGATGTAGCTATTCATATAAAAAATATGAAACCAAGATGTGATTTTATGAAATAATATATGTAAATAATAAATTATAAAATGAGTATCAAACTTTACAATTGGTAAACTCTGGCTTGTTACATCAGAATATTTTTTAGTAAAGTCCAGGAATTGTTATTTTAAAAATTTTCTTCAGGTATACAACCATAGCTGAAGAACCTTACTTTATTGAAATGGATTCTGTACATAATTATGAAAATATTTCAGTGAAAATCTATTTAAAAAGCAAAATGCATGGAAAACTTATCATTACAAACATCTTTTCTTCTTCCCTGTAGAACAGAATTTATTATTTCGATGGAATTCCATATCACCAGGCATGACTTGCACCTGCTGATGTTTTGGAAAATTCTTTATTTCTTTCTATGATGATTGCTTTGCATAGTTTGCATTTTTCTATTTGAATTTATATCATCCTCTGAAAAAATACTTGTTTTCTGAGCTAGGGTTCTCATTAAAGTTTTCTTGGCTGATTGCAGTAGAAGCACACTATATAATCACAAAGCTTAGTCACATAGCATGGAACAAGTATGGCATCTACTCTTTCTTAGAAAGTGATTAGGTAAAATTTAACATCTTTACAACCAAGATCTTTTCTAAAGCAGCTCTGCCCCACCTGTCCTCAATCTTATTTTCATATCATATTTTAGATTTTGTATCCTGTTAATGATCCTACTTTCTATGTTTTCACATTTTGTTGACTCAGAATCCTTACTAAACTCTGCATCTTCTTTTTAAACTTCTTTCTATAAATTTTCTCTGGTAACAATACCTTTAATGGCTATGATTAAGAAAAAATCTCTCCGTATAATAAATGCATATATATAGTTTTCTTATTAATAATATTGACATTCTTATATAATGTTGTTGTTAGCTGCCCTTGAATCAGTTCCCAGTCATAGCAACCCCAAGCACAACAGAATGAAACACTGCCTGGCCCTGGGCCACTGAAAATGGTGGCTATGTTTGAGGCCAATGTTGCAGCCACTGTGTTAGTCCATCTCTACAAGGCTCTTCCTCTTTTTCACTGACCCTTTACCTTACCAAGCATGACGTCCTTCTCCAGGAACTGATCTCTCTTAACAGTATGTCCAAAGTACTTGAGATGAAGTCTCCCCATCTTCTCATCTAAGGTGCATTCTAGTTGTACTTCTTCCAAGAAAGACTTATTTCTTCTTATGGAAGTTCATGATATTTTCATTTTTCTTTGCCAACACCTAATAAAGTGCATCAATTCTTCGGTCTTTCTTATTCATTGTCCAACTTCTGCATACATATGAAACAATGGAAAATACCATGGCTTGGATTAGGCACAACTTAGTTCTCAAGGTGACATCTTTGCTTTTTAACAGTTTAGAGAGGTCTTTTCCTGCAGAAACCCTACGGGGCAGTTCTACCCTGTCCTATAGGGTCGCTATGGGTCAGAATCGACTTTATGACAATGGGTTTATGGGTTTGCTGCAGATTTGCCTAATGCAATGCATTGTTTGATTTCTTGACTGCTGCTGCCATGGGAGTTAATTGTGAATCCAAGTAAAATGAAATCCTTGACAATTTCAATCTTTTATAGGTTTCTCATGATGTGGTTTATTGGTCACTTGTGAGGATTTTTGTTTTCTCTGTGTTGAGGTATAATCCATACTCAAGGCTGTAGTCTTTGATGCTCATAGTAAGTGCATCAACTCCTCTTCACTTTCAGCAAGCAAGGTTATCTCATCTGCATATCGCAGGTTGTTAATGAGTCTTCCTCCAACCCTAATGCCGAGTTCTTCATACAGTCCAGCTTCTTGGATTATTTGCTCAGCATACAGACTGAATAAGTACAGTGAAAGGATACAATGCTGATGCACACTTTGTCTGATTTTAAACCCTACAATATCCCCTTTTTCAGTTAGAATGTACAATTTTGCATGAACACAAGTAAGTGTTTTGGAATTCTCGTTCTTCACAATGTTATCCATAATTTATTATGATCCACACAGTTGAATGCCTTTGCATAGTCGATAAAACACAGTTAAACATCTTTCTCTGTTTTTAGCCAAGCTCTATCTGACATCAGCAATGATGTCCCTAGTTCCAAGTCCTCTTCTGAAAGCATTGAACACTAATGACCAAAGACCAGACTAGTTGTAGGATGACATCAAGGACATCATACATGAAGAAAGGAAAAGTTTATTACAAAGACAGAAAATAAAGACTAAAATAGATGTCAGAAGAGACTCTGAAACTTGCTGTTGGACATAGAATAGCTAAAGAAAATGGAGCAAATGATAAAGTAAAAGAGATGAACAGAAGATTTCAAAGGGCAGCTCAAGAAGACAAAGTAAAGTATTATAATAAAATGTACAAAGACCTGGAGTTAGAAAACCAAAAGGGAAGAGTATGCTCAGCATTTCTCAAGCTGAAAGAAGTAAAGAAAAAAAATTCAAGCCTAGAGTTGCAATATTGAAGGATTATCTGGACAAAACATTGAATGATGCAGCAAGCATCAAAAGAAGATGGAAAGCTCAAGAAGTGGTGTCAGAGAAACAACGGTGGAAGACACTGTGGTGGGCCTCCCGGCCCATGGAGCAAGAAAGCTGAGTGCTTTAAGGCAGGAGGCTTGCTGGCAGAGTATAGTTCCTCTGGGCACATATTGACAGGGGCTTAAAAAGCTTTGTAACACTTACCTTAGCAGGGAAGTAGCCTAGGGCCAGAGAGAGATGTGCCTGCAAGCAAGGCTGAAAAGAGGCTGTCCTGATGGAAGAACTGTATACTGAGTGTTCCTGAGCCTGAAATGTAACCTATTACTTCCCTAATAAAACTCATAACCATGAGTTCTGTCTATGAGTCCTGTGTAGTCATTGCAATGAATTATCAAACCCAGCAGAGAAGTAGAGAGTGCCGTGGGACGGATGTTTGGTTTCAGAACCTGTAAAGATGGTGGAGAGAGGGGGCATGTCTGATCTCTGCTTATAGGAATCAGCCTTGGGCCGTTGATCTTGATTCTCCTTCCTCCTTGTGAAGTTAGAGGAGGTCAGACACTGCCCCCACACCATTTTCACAACAATATTTAAACGACACTAAAGTTTTGAAATCAGCCAATACATAATAATACGGTTAAATAGACAATATCCATTATGTTTTGCTGAATATTTATTCCTATTTGTCAATACTTGTGTCATACCTGTCTTTAAATGTTTTGAATAGCTCTCCTGGAAAATATCACTGAAACAGCCACTTTTTAAATGAAAGGATGGTTCCAAACAGTTAACTGACCAAAAAACATTAAAAAAATGTGGACTTTACAAAAACTAAACAAACAAGCAAAAAACAAATTTATAGAAATCCAAGGAATGTCAGATTAAGCTGGACATTAAATTAACTGCAAAGTTTCTATGATTTCTTCAACTAGTATTTATAATAATATGTCCAAGTAGCTGTAAAGTTCCCTGGAAGGCACAAACAGTTAAACATTCGAATACTTGCCAAAAGGTTGGGGGTTTGAACCCACCCAGAGGTGCCTCAAAAGACAGGCCTGGCAATCTGCTTCTTAAGGGTCAAACCAAACCCAAGACACAAACCCACTGCTGTCGAGTAAATTCCGACTCATAGTGACCACACAGGACAGAGAAGAGCTGTCCCATTGGGTTTCCAACCCTGTAAATCTTTACAGAAGCAAACTTCCACTTCTTTCTCCCATGGAGTGGCTGGTGGGTTTAACCACTGCACTACCCAAGCTCCTTCTATAAGATCACAGCCTTGAACCTTATGGAGCAGTTCTACTGTACACACGGGGTCGCCATGAGTAGAAGGCTACTCCATAATAACTAACAACAGTAACAACAAAGTATCTGTAAAAACATAGATGTGCATCAGCAAAAAAATTCAAATCTCCCACAAAGCAGTTCATAACATACATGATTTTCAACTGTTGGATAAATTATTTTAATCTATATCTTAATTAAAGAAGCAATTGGACCAGAACAGAATCATCAACTGGTAATGAAAATCTTTCCTTGACATGAGTGGAATAAAAATTTTTCTCATTTTCTGTTTTATTTCATTGAAACGGTAACTTTTAGGTCTTTATTTAAGATTGGTTAAAGTAACTATTAGTTTGGATTTTCTGGAAACCTTTGGAATTATGAGTTTACTCACACAACTTAAAGAAATTTGGATTCTTAATTTTAAATGCCAAGGAAACTCTTGTGTGAGTCTTCTCACCTCGGTTATTTTCTTTGTGATTATGGCAATTAGCCATGTGCTAGAATGACTACCCTGCTGTGGTGTTAATCAGATGAGAGAAGACTCTGCTGGGAGCTGTGGTAATTACACCGGGATAGTTCATCTCTTTTTGAACTCTCTCTAGGTCTTCATTCTTTCTAATAGCAACAGTGATACTAATTAAAAATGGATGTTAATTATAAAAGTTTAAAATGTCTTTCCTTTGCAAGTTAGAATATATTTCCCACCAATGAAAAGAGGTAAGTTTTTTATATTCCTGTAGTTTTTTTGTCCACCTTTTTAAAGGGGAAAAAAAAAAAAGCTTCCAGATGATCATTTTTGTAAATGAGAAATGTTCCTTTATATGGTGCATATTTTTCATCCTTACTTAAGCATATTTTCATTCCCAAACACTTTTCATTTATTAATAAGTAAACCTTCTATTAAACTTTATGGCTTATAAAATTGGCATCCTATTTACAAAAAGAGTGGAGTATTTATTGAAGTTTTGAAAAACAATCTTTGTTTATAGACCATTACTAAAACATCAACTAGAACTGTTTTTGCAAGAATGAAAAATTCAAATAGATTTTGATGTTAGTGCCTGTATATATCCATTGAAGTATTACATTGAAACCTACTTTTTTCATTGAAATTAAATTTATAAAATATCTATATTTCAAATGTTCTTGTTTGTTACTTGCCATCGAGTTTGTTCCAACTGACAGCAAACCTATAAACAGCAGAACGAAACATTGCCCGGTCTTGCGCCATCCTCACAATCGTTGCTGTTTGAGTCTATCATTACAGCCACTGTGTCAATTCATTTCATCAAGGATCTTCCCTCTATTTTCCTGACCCTGCACTTTACCAAGCATGATGTCTTTCTCCAGGGACTGGTCCCTCCTGGTAACATATTCAAAGTATGAGAGATGAAGTCTAGTCATCCTCGCTTCTAAGGAACACTCTGGCTGTACTTCTTCCAAGACACACTTGTTCGTTCTTTCAGTAGTCTATGGTACTATATTCAATATTCTTTGCCAACACCATAATTCAAAGGCATCAATTCTTCTTTGGTCTTCCTTATTCATTGTCCAGGTTTCACATGCGTATGAGACAATTAAAAATATAATGGCTTGGGTCAGGTGCACCTTAGTTAGTACTCAAAGTGACGTCTTTGCTTTTTAACACTGTATAGCAGTTTTTTGCAGCAGATTTGTCCAATGCAATATTTCATTTGATTTCTTGACTTCTGCTTCCATAAGCATTGATTGTGGATCCAAGTAAAATGAAATACTTGACAACTTCAATCTTTTCTCCGTTTATCATGATGTTGCTTATTGCTCCAATTTTTTTTTTTTTGTTGAGGATTTTTGTTTTCTTTATGTTGAGATGTAATCTATACTGAAGGCTGTAGTCTTCATTGTTCATCAGTAAGTGTTTCAAATCCTCTTCATTTCCAGCAAGCAAGGTTGTGTCAACTGCATATCACAGGTTTTTAATGAGTCTTCCTCAAAACCTGATACGATGTTTTTCTTCATATTTTCCAGTTTCTCGGATTCTTTGCTCAGCATACAGACTGAATAAGTATGGTGAAAGGCTATAACCCTGACACACTCCTTTCCTGATTTTAAACCATGCACTATCCCCTTGTTCTGTTCCGAGGATCGCCTCTTGATCTATGTACAGGTTCCACACGGATATAATTAAGAATTTTGGAATTCCCTTTCCCGTTTTTCACAATGTTATTGCAAACAACTGTGAATAATGTTTATTAATGAAGCTGTCTCTGAAAATAATGAAATCTGTCTAAAAATCACGAATGTATTAGAAATATATATAGTCATAGATAATGGGGAAATTGGTAGTAAATTTGTGCTGAGAGGGTGTAAGTAGAACATTAGTATGAGAAAATCTTGTGTGTTTTATATGCTTAATTTGAATGTAAAGCAGTATTTCTAAAATTGGAATTACTATTAGTTGTGTTCCCATTTACCTTTATTTTTTACTTTGCATAGGAAGTATTAAAATGTCCAAAAACATCCTCTAAAGAATAAACACTTCTGACTTATAAGCACCAGATAAAGTTCTAGCAATTATTCTATGAAATCTGGGAAAAAGAAGCTACTTGAGTGCATTATTATAAAACTCTAGGGGAAAACAACAAGTTCAGCAGAACTGTCAAAGGTTTAGAACGTCTCAACCCTTTATAGGATTAATCTCTCTGGAAGCACAAGATCTGAAGCAAATCATGAAAGAAGCAAACGCATTTTAAGTGCTAATGTGTCTAAAGAGATTGTCAGTTTTTGGATAACCGTAGCATCTTTAAATATTGGATCTTCAAGAATGTTAGGGTTTATAATTTAATCCTCCACCAAATTCTTCTAATGTACACTTACATATTTATAAATCAAATAGGTTAAATATTATTATATTGTTTAAAAAAAATCTTATTTCCCAGATTTTGTATATCTGAATCTTCTTTTAAATAAATAATGCCAAATAGAGTAAGATTTCTCAGAATTTTCTTTTTTTTTTTTTTATATATCCAACTGTGTTTAACTGTATGATCACGTTTGGTTGATTTTTAGTTTCTATAGCTTTAAAGTTCAGAATATATAGTTCAGATCCAGAATATATAGTTCAGATTTATTCTGTAGTCATTGTCCAAATAATGAACCTTTGTGGAAGGTCATATTTTCTAATTTCCTACTAGACTAACACAGTTGCTTTTGAAAACCATGAAGTCCATGGGTCACTAGTTTAAGAATTAGTTTAGTTTGAAGGGTCCACACATACGGGCCATATACTGGGGAAACAATAATATACGTAGTAAAATGAAGAACAAAATTAAAAAAAAGAAAGTTTTGTTTGCATTTATTTAACCATATGACTTTTAGAACTTTAACTGATATATTTGGGGTTTTTTTTTGAATTTTATGATTTTTTGCTTATTGTATTTCAGGTGAAGGTTTACATAACAAATAGTTTCTCATTAAATGGTAGTAAACATATTGTTTTATGACATTGCTTAACAACCCCACAACATGTCAATCCTCCCCCTTCTCAACTTTTTTTTTTTTTTGGTGAAAATATACATAGCCAAAGACACACCATTTCAAAAATTTCTACATGCCCAAAAATATGGAACGCCTCACGAATTTTGCGTGCCATCCTTGCCCAGGGGCCATGCTAATCTTCTCTGTATCATTCCAATTTTAGTATATGTGCTGCCTAAGTGAGCACTAATCGATATATTTGAACCATAATTTTCACATCTAATATTTATGGGACTCTGATGATGCAATAGCATTTAGGAACACTGCAGTTAGTAGTACTATTATGTAATAAAGAGGGCCTACATCATTTTGCTGTTATCAAAGACTTGAATATTTTATATGCTCACATAAAATCTGAAATTTCTTTAAAAAAATAAATAATATAATGATAATTTATTTGGAGTTTGTACACCAAACCTATATAGAGAGTTATGAGAGAGCTTTCCTATAATGCCTCTTGACTAATCAAATGTTCTAATAGCCTAATAATAATCTTTGTAATAAAAGTGACATTACTGTATGCAAACCAAAAAACAACAAACCTGTTGCCATCCAGTCAATTCCAACTCATAGCAACCCTATAGGACAGAATAGAACTGTCCCATAGATTTTCAGAGAGGCTGATGGATTCCAACTGCCAACCTTTTGATTAGTAGTCAAGCTCTTAATCACTGTGTCACCAGGGCTCCCATTGTATGCAAAAGAAATTAAATTAATAGATTTTGCCATTATAGAGTAATTGGTAATGTACAATTACAAAACTATTGGCAATAAATCTTCAAAACAAAAGCATATTCTCAATATTGATGAAGGAGCTCAATCTATATTTTTCTCAAGTTAATAAGACATGTAGCATTTTGCTTGCAGATATCATAATAGATAGTGGAGCATTTTCTAGACAAAGGTGTACATTGAAAGAATATGATAATATATGTTGTAAACCCTAGAACTTTTCCAGCAGTTGATATTGATCTGGATCACTTTTTAAATCATAGAGTGATATTAAATATATTGCCTAATATAAAAAATGGACTAGTTAAATTTTTTAGTTTTAAGTCAAACAAACAAACTTTAGCTAATTTAGCAAAAAGAAAATGAGAGTTCAGTAGAAATAGACTTGGAAGAACCATGAAACATCACCTGATGTCATAACACAGAAATACTGCAGCATCCATGCAGTACAAACAACTGTTCTTCATACAGCCAACATAGCTGCCATTAGACATTGAATGGTATAACAAAAATATTATCTCTAATGCAGTCCCTGGAAACTCACTGCCACAGGCACTGCCACCAAATACGAGTTTCTGCAGCAACTTCATTTTTGTGTCCCTAGATCCTGACTGGAGACCTGGGGTGATGTAAATGGTTAATATGCTTAGTTACTAACTGAAAGATTGGAGGTTCAAGTCCACCCAGAGGTTTAGATTCTGAGATGCCAAAAAGAATATTAACCTTCCATTGCAATAAGATAATGTGTTTATATAAAAGGTAAGGTAAAGTTATTGACAGTATAGCATTTTTATCCAATGTAAAATTTTTGAAGTAGATAAATCAGTGAAAAACAGTCATGCTTCTAAAGACTCAGGAACCAAGTAGAATTATATATGCCAAAAGGTCAGCAGTTCAGATCCACCAGCAGCTCCATGGACACCTTATGGAGCAGTTCTACTCTGTCCTATAGGTCACTATGAGCTGGAATTGACTTGAAGACAAAGGGTTTGGTTTGGTCAGTTTTATATATCTATAAAGTGTCATCTGAAATATATATATATTTCAAATGTCACTTTAAGGCCTAATTAACTCTTAGGAGATTACATCCTCTGCAGTGGTTAAGAGCTACGGAGAGCTATGGTTGCTATCCAGAAGACCGACTGTTCAATTCCACCAGCTCTCTTGGAAACCCTATGGGGCTATTCTATAATGTCCGGTAGGGTCGCTGTGAGTCGGAATCGACTTGACGGCAGTGGGTTTGGTTTTTGGTTTTTGTATTTATTTTATTAATACTACTCTGGATAAATTTCTCTTTTACTCCTTATTTTCACAAACAAGTTTCTTCAAAGAATGTAGTACCTGTGCTAACCTTCATCCACTGCATTTAGATTTCTGTTGTACAACTTCACCAAAGTTACTCTTACTAAGTAACCATTGTTCCCAATTTTTTATATTTTAAATTTCATTTCAGCTTCTAACAATATTGAAACTACTTCCACTGTTGAGGACTCCCACCTTCAAACTCTCTGCTTCTTTTTCTCCATTATACCATCACCTCTCTATTTCGACCCATTTCTTTGACTGTTCCTTAGCAACTTGTTCAGGAACCTTTAACATATAGGTGATTATGAAGCTTCTTTTATTTATATACTTGCCTTTGCATGAAATCATCCAAACCCACTGCTTCATGCACCTCTCATAAACTCTCAGCACTCCATCTAGTCACTGTATTTCCGTCTTCCTATGTTACAATTCCAAACATCCCAATTATCTATAGAAGTACCCGATAAAATCTTACACTCTCTCTAAATTAACACATCTTTCAAGACTAAAATCTTCTCTTCTACCTATAGTCATCTTTTAAATTAAAGTCACTACTTCATCTCATTTACTTTGGACATGTTATCAGGAGGGACTATGCTTGGTAAAGTAGAGGGTCAGCAAAAAGAGGAAGACCCTCAATGAGATGGATTGACACAGTGTCTGCAACA
The DNA here is from genome assembly GCA_030035585.1 of Dugong dugon. NCBI lineage: Eukaryota > Metazoa > Chordata > Mammalia > Sirenia > Dugongidae > Dugong > Dugong dugon. The sequence continues at coordinate 31,339,873 of CM057460.1, read as the reverse complement.
ATGGGCTCAAACAAAGCAAAGATTGTGAGGATGGCTCAAGACCCAGCAGTGTTTTGTTCTATTGTACATAGGGTCCCTGTAAATTGGAACCAACTAGATGGCATCTAAAACATAACAGCAACTGCCACATAAATAAGTTAAAACTTGGATGTTTTGCTAAAATTCCCTCTTTTATTCACTCATCGCAGACAATCTGTGCTTGTGCTGTAGAGTCAAACTCTGAAATAGTATGCCTTTTTCCTTTTTGTTTCCAATCTCAAAGCTTTAGTTAAGACCCTGTTACATTTTAATATATTTCTAACTTTTGCTAACTCAATCACTTCCCTCACTAGTCCACTTTCACACAGTTTTTCTATCTCCTTCAAAAGCTTACCACAGCCTGTGAAAAAGAAATTCCACAACCTTAACTTGGCATTCATAGCCATTCACAAAGCAGCTTCTACTCTCTGCTCTTAAATCTGGGCTCCATACTTAATGCAGTCAAGTAATGGCTCAACTTCTGACTTTCTCTACATATGTCATCCCCTGTGCAATCCCATGATAAGCTGAGAGGCTGTGTGACTTATAGGAAAGATATATGATGAGATTTAAGATAAATGTGAGTGTGAATCCTGGCTTTGCATCTTACCTATGACAGTGGCAAATTCGTTTCTCTAGGCTTCAGTTTTCTGATTTATAAAACTTATCTGGCAGCGTTATGATGAGGAATAAATTAGTTAATGTATATGTTGATGTCTTAGTTATCTAGTGCTGCTATAACAGAAATACTACAAGTGGATGGCTTTAAGGAATGGACATTTATTTTCTCACAGTTTAGGAGGCTACAGTCAGAATTCAGGAGCCAGGTCTAGGGGAAGGCTCTCTCTCTCTGCCGGCTATGGAGGAAAGCCCTTGTCTTTTCTAACTTCTGCTCCTGGGCAATCTTTATGTGGCTTGGCATGTCTCCTTCCCTGTCTCGGCTAACTTGCTCTCTTGTTTAATCTCTTTTATATCTCAAAAGAGATTGACTCAAGACACACCCTACACTAAAACTGCCTCATTACCAAACAAAGAAGACATGTTCTCAAGTGGGATTATAACCACAGGCCTGTTGTTTGCCCTCAAGTGCCTTCCAGTTGGTTCCTACTCACAAGGACCCTCTGTACAAAAGAAGGAAATACGACCCAGTCCCACACCATTCTCACAATTGTTGCTATATTTGAGCCCATTGTTGCAATCCATCTCACTGACAGTCTTCCTCTTTTTTGCTGACCCTCTACAACCACAAGGCATAGAGGTTAGGATTTACAACATATACTCCTGGGGGACATAATTCAATCCACAGCAAAGAGTTTGGCACACATTGTTCAGTGAAATTCCATTTTTAAATGACCCTCGTCCATACACCACTTGTAATCCATTGTAATCCATTATTTAATTCATTCTGTCATCAGTTATTGAATGCCTTTGATATGCCAGATGAGCATTATGAATGAAAAGTGTGCATATATCTACGAACCAAAAAGCAAACCCACTGTTGTCGAGTCGATTCCGACTTATAGCGACCCTATAAGACACAGCAAAACTGCCCTACAGGGTTTCCAAGGCTGTAAATCTTTATGGAAGGAGGCTGCCACATCTTTCTCCATTGGAGCAGCTTGTGGGTTCAAACCACTGACCTTTAAGTTAGTAGCTGAGTGCTTTAACCACTGAGCTGCCAAGGCTCCTTATTTATGAATAAAACAACTACATTTCCTTTACTTACCCTTGTTCCTTTCTCTTTATGAACTGATACTTCTGACCCACATGTTTTTTTCTCATCTTATCTGTCTGATAAAACACATTAACAGACACACTGCAGAATCTCATATGTATCCCACACCCATCAATTTCTGAAAAGTTACTCAAATTCTTTGTACTGTAGCCCTGGTGGCACTCATTAATTAATTTCAATTTTAAGTAAATTGCAGAGCACAGATCTTATCATCTCAGTAGCTACACGCCAAAAATAGCACATAATAAATAAAAAAGAAAATTGTCCTATTGTCAGATGTGTTAAAACAGGGATTTACATTTCACCAACCATATTTTCAACAATGTATATGTATTAATAAACCATATTAAAAATTGGAGATTAAAAAAGTATAAGAATCATTACTAAAAATTCATTCAAGCAAAAGATGTTTGTATGTGAGACATGGTCAAATTGCAACATAGTTTATTTGACTTAGAAGTTCAGATGATAAATTCCCTAAGTGTTCAAAGTAAAGAAACATCACTGTGGATTACTCTAGATAAGTGAAATTCCATAGAGAGTTCAACTTTAATGAGAGAAGAGAAAAGCAAGGACATTCCAGGTGGTAGGAATGAAGTCAGCAGTGGAGCAGAGCCAGGAATGTGTGGCATATTTTATGGGGAAAATATTAGATCAATTTTCTAAAGTAAAGAATTCTCTTAGGGAAGTAGTGAGCAATAAATTTGGAGAACTACAAGATGGCTTATGAGAAATCTGAAGGCCTGGGCTTTAGCTCGGCTGTATGATTTAGGTAGCAGAGCCATGATAGTTGATTCAAGAGAAGGAGCTGCATAGCATTGTTTCAGGCATTTTAGACAGGCTGTGAGAAAATTTATCTCTCTAGATCTGTGAAGATCAGTTAAAATCTATTGTGATCATCTTAGTGTGAAATAATAAGGGTCAAGATTAGGTTTGTTGTACATTCTTTAGTCTTCTAGTGAATTTAATTTATTCTTAAAGTCAAAATTATTATAATAGCTCCACATAAAACTAGAGAAGTTCTTAGAAATGCATGTAGTTTCCATTTAATTTCTTTCCAAAAGATGCCTGAAATAGATAGCATTAAAATCATATGGATTCTGGAAGCAGATATTATTTTGTAATAATTGTTGTTAAAGAATAATATGCATGCTTATTTTTAATTCATTTAGCATTTGAGTGATTATTATACTGTAGAAGAAAGAAAAATGAACAGAATAATTTTGCTTTCACAATGCTTACAATCTATTACGGAGACCATCACATTTATCAATATGACATAAGATATAATGAGTGGTGGGTACCGTATAGGTTTATAAAAAACAAAAATTCCCATGTGAGCAAAGTTCTGGTAGGAATAAATTGAGGAAAATGCCACTGAAAGGGTTGCACGTAGACTCTGTTTTGAAGTCAGAGTGGAATGGTAAGCCACAGAGATGCAAGTGAGGCCACTGAAGATAAGAACATCGAATAAGTAGTAAGACATATTTATAGCATGCTTGAAAATTGGTAAGGAGTCCACTGTAACCTGAACAAAGGATGAGAGGAAGAAAGTAATGAGAAATAAAGAAGATATGACTATGATCATGTCATGAGTCAGTGGTCACTGGGGTATGTGTCTGTGTGGGTGTGTGCACTTGTTAATGTAGGTGTACTTGGAAAGTGGAACTTCAAGTATCATTCTATGGATTTTTAACATTATTTTGTAGGGGATAGGGAGTTGTGGAGATGGGAAAATAGGGGCAAAACAAGAACTAAGAGACAGGTCCTGGGGCCAGATCACAGCCATAGGAAAGTTTAGGCTTTATGATGCAGGCATCATGGACTCATTGAAGATCTGTCAGCAGTAGAATGCCATGGTTAATATGCCATGGTTAATTAGTTGTTTGGTTTAGGGAAATATGGCATCTCTGATAGTAGAATGTGAGATACACTGAAAATGGGTGATTGCAAACAAGGACAAGGAGATTTTTGCAATAGTCCAAGTAAGATGTAAAGGAGATCGGAAACCAAGCCTCCCTTTCCCAAACACAATGTAACGATGTACAGAACAAACAGGGGCATCTGTATCACTAGTGTGAGGCCCTGGGGAATAAGGCCTGGACTTGGAAACGTGCAAGCTCCACTCACTAACATGACAATGTTGGTCCAGAAGGCCATGGAGCCAGCACTTCCAAGCCAAGATACAGAAAATGGGACAAATAAGTAGGAAAAGACAATACAATTTTGGAGGCTTGGGTTGGTGCCTTGGGTTGGATCTATAGCTATATGTTCAATGTAATGAAGGTCTAAACACAGGCTTCTCCTTCTGAAAATTGAACTGAGATACCATATCTCTCCTTTTCCTGAAATCATGCCTTCAGAAACCACAGACTGACTAAAGAACTGCTGGCGATATATATTATATAGTCAATGGGGTGAAAGCAATCAGTATTGGTTATGTCAGTTTATTCTTGGCACTGTATTTACTATTGCATTTGTACGCACACCTCAATCCTGCAAGTATATCATTCACTGTAGGATTTCAAAATTAGTTTTCTGTCTTTGTACTGTTATCCTGACACTGAAAATGAAGATTGTTCGAAAATAATTAAGTAGGTGTAATATTTAAGAATGTTGTTTCCATTTCCTAGATCAGAATATAATTGTGAAATAAGTCAAAGAGTATTCTGTTCAAAGTCAGAAAAATCTTAATGAAAATAGTTTCCTTACGTTGAATAAGCTATCAAAATCTCTGGACCCCAGTTCCTTATCTGCATATGGATATAATGGTACCTATTTCACGATAATTTCAAGGGTTACGTGATAACACATAGAGAACACCTGTCATATTTCTTCACCCATATTAGCAACACTTTTACCAAATGTGCATATTCTATCATTGTCACCACCCATATTTGTACATCCCAAGGTTAGTGAGAAACTTTGATAGAAATAAAAAATGCTGAAATTTAAGTCAAGGTTCTTCATGTTGCATTTTCAAGCAGCACATTTTTTTGTGAGGAACATATTTGACCATAATCTATTAAACATGTCCTAAAATTATGATCGCATTTTAAGCAGCTCAGTTTTAAACACTTTGGTTCTATGGAGTCCTGCATAAATCTCTTGGTCATGCATCATTGATTTATGGAGAGTTGTCACAAACAGAACAGGCCCATAGGTTTAAGCACTTGCCAGTTTTTTGTGACTGCTCTCAATCAGATTGAGCAGATTAACGATTGTAATAATCTGTCATTCTGGTTTTCAACTACATGGTCTTAACTATCCTACAGTTTCAGCTTTGGCCCTAATATAAGCCATTAATCTCTTAAGGATTTGTTATGGCTTCTTTTTGGGCACATTGATCATCATTCAACTTGTACCATTTTTATAATGCTCCTTTTCTATCACGGACTTTCATAAAAAGTATTCCTTGTATTTGTTTTGTTATTATATTGCTTTAACTTAGTTTTTTTTCCAGATCTCCTTGAATCCAGTATTTAAATGCTTTAACCTTTTATATGTCTTTGTAATGTCCTCCCGTGTAAGGTCAAGTAGAGAGGATTGACTGTATTTTCTAGTGAAAATTAAAAACCCATTTTTTCAGCTTGACTTATGCTTAGTGACAGCTCTGTGTATTTTTCAGTATGATGTGAATACATGAAGGACACAGCATAAAAACTCACTGCATTATATTCCATCTGCATTGTGAAATCAATGTGATTGGAGTAATTACTACTGTCTACGATTTTATTCCATTTTACGTTAAAGCTGTTATCATGTCGGGGACGAGGATAAATAATACCTAATACCTGGCTTTTATTAGTTTCTGTCTTTGGTAAATGTGAATGAAGTGAATTGAAATAAGTAATAGTATAAAAAAATCATAAATAAAACTTTAGCACTTTTCTTTAATAGCACAGGTGTAAATGTCACTAATGAAGTAAGAATAAATATGTGATGTTAATTATTTTGGCTTATCTAAGTGTAAAAAGTGAAAGGAAATGTAGTGCTTGACAAAAACGAAAATAGGCAAATCACACATATTGTTTTGCGTTGTTGTTTTTCTAAATTTTCTAGGAAATGCTCCTTTGTTTTTTCCTTACATTTACCACACTAAAAATAAAAAAATAAAAAAACTTCTTGCCTTCAAGTTGATTCTAATTCTTAACGACCCTATGGGACAGAGTAGAACTGTCCCATAGGATTTCCAAGGAGCAGCTGGTGGATTTGAACTGCTGACCTTTTGGTTATCAGCCTGAGTTCTTAACCACTTCACCACAAGGTAGGTTATAACAGAGGGTGGACTGTGCAGTAAAACCAAGTATGCAGCAATTTCATTGTTTTTAATTTCCATTCCATTCATAGTCCGTTATTTAAGGTTGCATATATGTGTGCATTTTTCATTACTAAAATGTCTCTGGGTGGTGCAAACTGTTAATGCACTAAGTTGCTAATGCAAAGTTTGGAGAGTTGAGTCCACCCTGAGGCACCTATGAAGAAAGGGCTGGCAATCTACTTCTGAAAAATCAGCCATTGAAAACCCTATGGAGCACAGTTCTACTTTGACACACATGGGGTCACCATGAGTGGAAGTCAACTTTATGACTATTGGTTTTAAAATATCAGTAAAACTTAGGTGATATATTTGCATCGTAACCATATAAGAGACTTTGCATAGGTATGAATTTACAAAAAATTCAATTTCATGTCTTCAAACATCAAAAAAAATATCATTCTAACTTGTTTGGGGGATTTTGGTAGTAGCTATTTCAACATTTTTTTTTTTTTTATTTGACACATTATTCAACCTGTTTTATAGAGTGATAGTCCAAGCACAAAAAAAGCTTGTGTGGCTATTACAATTTTGATGGTTAGTCCTAATTTTATATGTAGATAAGGACTATATGTTAAAGTATATTTTTGTCTGTATTTCCTCAGGGTCCACTGGTGAACACACAATATTGCATCATCAGTGTTTCCTATTTGTTTTTCCATAAATTTCTTCTGCTACATACCACTCTTTTTTTATATGTCAAGAGGTAAGAAAACTGAACATGTTAGACTTATACTTAATCAAGTGTAAATAAGTATAAATAGAACAAGAATGACCACTTTAAAAAGCCAACCTATAAGCAAAGTTCATGAACTATAGCAATGTTTCGTTTGTTTTATTTGCTTTGATGCTGTTGGTTTGTTTCTTTGGTATACTCTAAAAGGAAAAAGAAAGTATTATTGGAGTTCATGGCTCACTTTTGGACATCTCATTATTTCCATTGGTGTGGCTTGTGGAGATAGACTATCTTAGATTAACCACCTCACTCTTAGATGCAACGGACCACCTCACGGAGCTGCTCAGGCTCTAATAAATTCACCAAAATATTAGCTCTAATAATCATTCAATCTTCTTTGCTCACTGAACACTATTGTATATAGAAAGAAAAAAATAAATTCCCCGTAAGTCATACTCTGAACACTTTGTATGCTTATGCTCTGTCTTAGACAAAACACTAACAATAATTGAGTCAGTTGAGCACATACATTAATAATGAGACTGCTTAGCTGTTTACAGAAGTCTTAGAAATTGGTTAGCAGAGAGTTTCCACTTGTACTGACTAGATAATCACAATGACAAAGTTGTTAGGATGGCTGATATTCTGAAGCTGATGAAATTTTGAAATATTAATAACAAAGGTGACTGTGGTCATTGATTATCTATTACCTGCAGGTTAATTTGTTTTTATTATTCCTTTTATATTTTCATAAACACCCTGTAAAGCCCCATTTTATAGATGACTGATTTTTGGATCAGAGCGGCAATTGATTCCTTCAAATTCCTTCAGCCATCATGCTTAAAAATCAGAATTCAAATTGGAATTCAAATAATCGTCATTTCCCATCCTAGCTTCTGCGCTCATTCATCCCAAAGGATTATCTCCAGCCAGCCCAGACATTATCTGGATGGTATGCCCACTTACTCTGATCTGAATTCTCAACACATCAGCTAGGATGTGCAAACACATTGGAAATTGCTGAAAGTGAGTTTTCTTCAATTCTTGGTTCAATGAATGACAACACCATGTGGCTAGTTTCTTAAGCCTGGGATTGAGCCTTTAACTTATACAACTCTTTCTCCCCTGCTCGCTGTACCCAGTGCAAAACTTTATCCTATTATCTTTTTCTCACAGATATATCTCACATTTATTCACATTCCTTCATCACCATGGAAATCACTGATTAGTGCAGACAACTTTCCTCCTACCTTTCACACTTGCCCAAACACTGCAGTGTCTCCTAAATGTTCTGCACATACATGATCTTTTTTACCTTCAATCATTTCCTCACACTGCATTCAGAATGATTAAAAGCCTAGCATACCACTTTCCTTTCACCCTACAATACTTTTCTGAGTGCTTTTTGGTGGTAAATCACTCTAGATTTCTTTCAATTTCCCAAGTGAACTGTACAGTCTCCTGCCACAGTGCCTCTGCATACACTGTCCTTCTACCTGGAAAGCTGTTCACCAGAAACTCTTTACTTGCCCTTGTCTCTGCCTACTTATCTCTCTTATTTGAGTTCAAATACAATTTCCTTGAAAATGGTATATGGAACACATACACATTGATATCCTAGGCATTAGTGAGCTGAAATGAACTGGTACTGGGCATTTTGAATTGGACAATCTTAGGGTCTACTATGCCAGAAATGACAAATTCAAGAGGAATGGAGTTGCATTCATCATCAAAAAGAACATTTCAAGAAATATCCTGAAGTACAAAGTCGTCAGTGATGAGATAATATCCACACACCTACAAAGAAGACCAGTTTATATGACTGTTATTCAAATTTATGCACCAACCACTAAGGCAAAAGATGAAGGAATTGAAGATTTTTACCAATTTCTGCAGTCTGAAATTCTTCAAACATGCAATCAAGATGTGCTGATAATTACTGGTGATTGGAATGCGAAAGTTGGAGACAAAAAAGAAGGATTGGTAGTTGTAACATACGGCCTTGGTGATAGAAACGATGCCGGAGTTGGCATGATTGAATTTTGCAAGACCAACAACTTCTTCATTGCAAATACCTTTTTTAACCAACATAAATGACAACTATACAAGTGGATGGAATACACAGGAATCAAATTTACTACATCTGTGGAAAAAAAAAGATGGAAAAAGTCAATATCCTCAGTCAGAAAAAGGCCAGGGGCTGAATGTGGAACAGGCCATCAATTGCTTATATGCAAGTTCAGGTTGAAACTGAAGAAAACTAGAATAAGTCCACGAGAGCCAAAGTATGAGCTTGAGCATATTCTACTTGAATTTAGAGACCATCTCAAGAATAGGTTAGATGCATTGAACATTAATGACTGAGGACCAGACGAATTGTGGAATAACATAAAGGACATCATATGTGAAGAAAGCAAGAGGTCATTAAAAAGACAAGAAAGAAAGAAAATACTAAAATGGATGTCAGAAGAGACTCTGAAACTTGCTCTTGAATGTCGAGTAGCTGAAGCCAAAGGAAGAAACAATGAAGCAAAGAGAGCTGAATAGAAGATTTCAAAGGGCAGCTCGAGAAGACAGTAAACTATTATAACGACATGAAAAAAGACCTGGAAGTAGAAAACCAAAAGAGAAGAATACGCTAGGCATTTCTCAAGCTGAAAGAACTGAGGAAAAAATTCAATCCTTGAGTTGCAATACTGAAGGATTTTACAGAGAAAATATTAAACGACACAGGAAGCATTAAAGAAGGTGGAAAGAATACAAATAGTTACTATAGCAAAAAGAATTGGTCAGCATTCAATCATTTCAGGAGGTAGCAAATGATCAGGAACTGATGGTACTGAAGAGAGAAGTCCAAGCTGCATTGAAGGTATTGGTAAAAAAACAAGGCTTCAGGAACTGACAGAATACCAGTTGAGATGTTTTCACAAACAGATGCCGTGCTGGCAGTGCTCACTCGTCTATGCCAAGAAATTTTGAAGACAGTTACCTGGCCAGCCAACTAGGAGAGATCCATATTTATGCTTATTCCCAAGAAAGATGATACAACTGAATGTGGAAATTAACAAACAATATCATTAATATCACACAAAAGTAAAATTTTGCTGAGATCATTCAAAAGCAGCTGTGGTAGTATATCAACAGGGAACTGCCAGAAATTCAAGCCAGATTCAGAAAAGGACATGGAACAAGCTATATCATTGCTGAAGTCCAATGGATCCTGGCTGAAAGCAGAGAATATCAGAAAGATATTTACCTGTGTTTTGTTGACTATGCAAAGGCATTCGATTGTGTGGATAATAACAAATTATAGACAATATTGCAAGGAACGAGAATTACAGAACACTGAATTGTGCTCATAAGGAACCTGTACGTAGACCAATAGGCAGTCATTGGAACGGAACAAGGGGATATTGAGTGGTTTAAAGTCAGGAAAGGTGTGCGCAGGGTTTCATCCTTTCACTATACTTGTTCAACCTGTATGCTGAGTAAGTAATCCGAGAAGCTGGACTATATGAAGAAGAATAGGCCATCAGGCTTGGAGGAAGACTCATCAGTAACCTGCCATGTGCAGATGATACAACTTTGCTTGCTGAAAGTGAAGAGAACTTGAAGTACTTACTGATGCAAGTCAAAGACCACAGCCTTCCGTGTGGATTATACTTCAACATAAAGAAAACAAAAATCTCACAACTGGACCAATAAGCAACATCATGATAAATGGAGAAAACCTTGAAGTTGTCAAGTATTTCATTTTACTTGGATCCACAATCAACACCCATAGAAGCAACAGTCAAGAAATCAAAAGACAAATTACATTGGGCAAATGTGCTGCAAAAGACCTTTTTAAAGTGTTGAAAAGGGAAGATGTCACGTTGAAGACTAAGGTGTTCCTGACCCAAGCCATGGTGTTGTCAATCGCCTCATATGCATACTAAAACTGGATGATGAATAAGGAAGACTACAGAAGAATTGTCGCCTATGAGTTGTGGTGTTCACGAAGAAAAGAGAACATACCGTAGACTGCCAAAAGAATGAACAAATCTGTCTTGGAAGAAGTACAACCAGAATGCTCCTTGGAAGGAAGGATGGCAAGACCACATCTCACATACTTCGGACGTGTTATCAGGTGGGATCAGTCCCTGGAGAACAACATCATGCTTGGTAAAGTACAGCGCCAGGGAAAAAGAGGAAGACCCTCAACAAGATGGACCGACACAGTGACTGCAATAATGGGCTCAAGCATAACAATGATTGTGAGGACAGGGCAGTGTTTCATTCTGTTGTTTATAGGGTTGCTCTGAGTTGGAACCGACTCGATGGCATTTAACAACAACAACAATAACAACAACAATTTCATTAAGGTAATGTTAATTTAGCTTCAGATTTGTTCAAGGTTCGTTTTTATGTTGCCTAATAAAAATAGCTCTGATTTATAGCATTTTCTCTTTCTAATTACATATTTTTGGTGTTATAATTTTAAAAAGTTTCTTGTTTCTATACTAATATTTATATTAGGGAAATGTATCCTGTAGACACTAGCACAGTGCCCATCAAAAATTATGTAATAATTAAATGCATGTTGAATGACTGAAGGCATGTTTAATGTTAAAGCTAATGTTTTCATATTATATTGCAAAGTTACTTGATGATAAGCAAACATTTAATTAGAAATATCCTTTTTTTTCTAAGTGATTATTGTGACAGAATTCACATGAATAAATTTTGAAGGAATAGTATAATGAGTACCAGCATAACCTACACCAAAATTCACTAATTTTTAACATTTTGCCACAGTTAGTTTGTCTAGTTTTCTCTCTTATTCATTCTTTTTTTTTTTCTTTTTGAACCATTTGAAAATAGTTGCAGATGTCATGACATACTATCTAATTAGTGTTATCATCCCTAATTTCTTCAACTTGAATTGCTTAAAAACAAAAGCACACTCTTTCTAACCTAAACACTATTACCACTCTCAAATATTTAACAATGGAAATTTATAAAATCCCAAAGAGAAAAATAAAATAATTCACATATGCTTCTGAATTTTATGTAAAACCTATTGTATGATAGGGGCATTGATGGTTCAGTGATAGAATTCTTGCCTTCTAAGTAGTATACTGGGGTTTGATTTCCAGGCATTGCACCTCATGCATGGCCACAACCCCTCTGTCAGTGGAGGCTTGTATGTTGCTATGATACTATCTTAGGCTGAGTTTTCCAGAGGAGCAAAACCAGTGAAATGTGTTGTGATCATTAAGATTGTGTGTTAACTTGGCTGGGCCATGATTCTCAGTGATTATATGTGATCACTCCCATGACTGAATCTGCTGTAAGTAGCCAATCAGTTGAAAGGGAGTTTCCTTGGGGGTGTGGCCTGAATCCAAATATAAGCAGACATTCTGGCTTTTTGCTTGCTCTGGATTGTTTGGCTGCCCCCTGTCATCTCACCTCCAGTTCTTGGAACTTGAGCTAGCAGCTTACCTGTTGATCTTGGGATTCGTGGATCTTCACAGCCTGGGAGCAAAAGTCATGCTCCCCAACCTGCTGATCTTGGGTTCGCCAGCCTCTGCTGCTACGTGAATCAGGAGAAACCTTGAGGTCTTGCCTACCAATCTTGGAATTCTTAGACCTTCACAGCCCTGCTCTCTGACCTGTCAATCTTGGGCTTGCCAGCATCTGCGGCTTCGTGAATTGGGAGAGGCCTCTACCCTGATCCATGGACTTGGGACATTCTAGCCTCTTCAATCAAGTGATGTAAATCTCTACATATATTTATACACTTTACTGGTTTTGCTTCTTTAGAGAATCCAGCATAAGACATGTATATGTTAGTATAAAATAGATTTATTTCAAGGAAATGGCTCACACAATTGTGGAGGCTTGCAAGTCCAAAATCCTTGGGTCAGATGTCAGGCTGGAGGTTCCTCCTGACTCACATGGTAGCAGGAACTGACAATTATAAAATCTGCAGGTCAGGCGGCAAGCTGCTAGCACACTTCCCAAGAACGGGAGGTCAGAAGATGATGAGGCAAAAGCAGGATAGAGACAGAGTGACCTTTGCAGAAACATCCATATATATTAGATACAGGTCACAATCCCAAGGAAACTCCCTTTTCAACTCACTGGCTGCTCACGTCTGATAACAAAATAGAGGATAATTACATAATTTCTGCCAAACCACTGAGAATCATGGCTTAGCCAAGTTGACACATAACCTTAACCATCACAGATGCTAAACAAGTTTCAGTGGAACAACCAGATTAAGACAAACTAGAAATAACGGCTTGGTGACAAACTTCAAAAAATCATCCAATGTAAACCCAGTGGATCACAATACAATGTTATGTGGTATAGCGCTGGAAGATTAGCACCCTAGGTTTCAAGGAACTCAAAATACACAATCACATCAACAATGGACTCCAGCATAACAACAATTGGGAAGAACCAGGCAATGTTTCGTTTGTTGTGCACGAGTCAAAATGAGTCATGACGCACTCAACGGTAGGTAAAAACAACAATTGTGTGATAAATACTGTGCTAGGTATTTTAAACATTTTATCACAGTATACCAACGGTAGTCTATCAGTTTGGCATACAATGGTGGGTTACATGTTGCTGTGATGCTGGAAGCTACGCCACCAGTATTTCAAATAGCAGCTTGTTCCCGGTGCTGGTGGACAGGTTTCAGTGGTGCTTCCAGACTAAAACAAACTGGGAAGAAGGACCAGGCAAACTACTTTTGAAAAAATTGGCCAGTGCTAACCTTACGGACAGCAGTAGAACATTGTCTAATATAGTGCAGGAAGATGAGCCCCTCGGGTTGGAAAGCACTCAAAAAATGAGTAGGGAAGACCTGCCTCCTCAAGTCAACCTTAATGACGTGGATGGAGTAAAGCTTTTAGCACTTTCATTTGTTGATGTGGCAAGACTCAGAATGAGAAGAAACAATTGCAAACACCCGTTGATAATTGGAACATGGAATGTACAATGGATCAAGGAAAATTGAAAGTTGTCAAAAATTAAATGCAACTCTTGAAGATCAATATCCTAGGCATTAGTCAGATGAAAAGGACTGGTATTACTGGTTTTTAACTGGAATATCATATGATCTACTATGCTGGGAATGACTAATTGAACAGGAATGGTGTTGCATTCATCATCATAAAAAAAAAAAATTAAAGATCTATCCTGAAATACGATGCTGTCAGTGAAAGGACAATATCCATATGTCTAACAAAGGACCAGTTAATATGACTATTGTTCAAATTTACCCACCAACCATTAATGCCAAAGACAAAGAAGTTGAAGATTTTTACCAACTTCTGCGTCTGAAACTGATCAAACATGCAATCAAAATGCATTGATAATTACTGGTGATTGGAGTGCAAAAGTTGGAAAAAAAGAAGAAGGATTGGTAGTAGGAAAATATGATCTAAGCAAAAAAAAAAAAAAAAAAAAAAAAAACGATGGCCGAGCTCTAATGATAGAATTTTGAAAAATCAATTATTTATTCATTGAAAATAATCTTTTTCGACAACAAAAATGGCGACTATACACATGGATGCTGCCAGATGGAATACACAGGAATCAAATACACTACATCTGTGGAAAGATATGATGAAGAAGTTCAATATAATCAGTAAGAACAAGGCCAGGGGACGACTACAGAACAGACCATCAATTGCTCATATGCATGTTCAAGTTGAAGCTGAAGAAAATAAAACCAAGTCCATAAAAGCCAAAGTATGACCTGGAGTATATCACACCTGAATTTAAATACCATCTCAAGAATGGATTTGACACCTTGAACACTAATGACTGAAGACTAGACAAGTTGTGGAATGACACCAAGGACATCAAACATGAAGAAAGCAAAAGCAAAAGGTCATTAAAAAGACAGGAAAGAAAGAAAAGATGAAAACGGATGTCAGAAGAGACTCTGAATCATACTCTTGAATATCACCTAGCTAAAGTGAATGGAAGAAAAGAAGAAGTAAAAGAGCTGAACAGAAAATTTCCAAGTGTGGTTCCAGAAGACAAAGTAAATTGTTATTATTTTTAATTGTACTTTAGATGAAAGCGTACGGAACAGTTTCTCATTAAACAGTTAATACAAATATTGTTTTATGACAATGATTAACAACCCCACAACATGTCAACACTGTCCCTTCTCAACCTTGGGTTCCCTATTGCCAGATTTTCTGTCCCCTCCTGCCTTCTAGCCCTTGTCCCTGGACTGTTGTGCCCCATTTGTCTCATTTCATTTTATGGGTCAGTCTAATCTTCGGCTAAATGGTGAAACTCAGGAGTGACTTCATTACTGAGCTAGAAGGGTATCTGGGGGCCATACTCTCGGGATTTCTCCAGTCTATGTCAGGCCAGTAAGTCTGATCTTTTTTTGTGAGTTAGAATTTTTTTCTACATTTTTATCCAGATCTGTCCAAGACCCGCTGTTGTTATCCCTGTCAGAGCAGTCGGTGGTGGTAGCTAGACACCACCTAATTGTACTGGGAGTTGTGGTCCATTAATGGTAGTTGTGTTCCGTTAGTTCTTTGGATTAATCTTTCCCTTGTATCCTGTTTTCATCATTCTCCCTTGCTCCCAAAGTATACTCCCAGTGGAGTATCTTAGATGGCTGCTCACAAGATTTTAAGACCCTAGATGCTACTCACCAAGGTAGAATGTAGAACATTTTCTTTATAAACTGCATTATGCCAATTGAGCTAGATGTTACCCAAGACCATGGTCCCCACAGCCCTCCGCCCAGCAGTTAAGTTCCTCAGGGAGTTTGGATGTGTCTATGGAGCTTCCATGACCTTTCCTTGTACAAGCTGTGCTGGCTTCCCCCGTATTGTGTACTTTCTTACCCTTTACCAATGTTGTGACTTATCTGTTGTCTACTTAGTTTCCCCTCCCACCTCTCCTATCCCTCATAACCAACAAAGATTGTTTTTTTTTTTATGAGTTTTTACAGTAGTGATCTCATACAATATTTGTCCTTTTGTGATTGACTTATTTCACACAGCATAATGTCCTCCAGTTTCATCCATGTTATGAGATGCTTCACAGATTCATCATTGTTCTTTCTCGTTGCATAGTACTCCATTGTGTGTATGTACCATACTTTTTTTATCCATTCATCTGTTAATGGGCATCTAGGTTGTTTCCATCTTTTTGCTATTGTGAACGATGATGTGATGAACATGGATGTGCATGTGTCTATTCGTATGATGGCTCTTATTTCTCTAGGATATATTGCTAGGAGTGAGATTGCTGGAATGTATGGTATTTCTATTTCTAGCTTTATAAGGAAGCATTGTATCATTTTCCATAATTGTTGTATCATTTTGCACTCCCACCAGCAGTGAATAAGAGTTCTGGTCTCTCTGCAGCGGCTCCAACATTTGTTATTTCCAGTTTTTTTGATTCGTGCCAGTAATGCCGGAGTGAGATGGTATCTTATTGTGGTTTTAACTTACATTTCTCTAAAGGCTAGTGATCACAAGCATTTCCTCATGTATCTATTCGCAGCTTGAATGTCGTCTTTGGGGAAGTGTCTGTTCATTTCCTTTGCTCATTTTTTAATTGGATTATTTGCCTTTTTGTTTTAGAGGTGTTGGATTTTCTTGTAGATTATGGAGATTAGACTTTTGTCTGACTTGTAGTATCAAAAATTTTTTTCACAGTCTTAGGTTCTCTTTTTAGTCTTCTGGTGAAGTCTTTTGATGAGCATAAGTGCTTAATTTTTAGAAGATCCCAGTTATATACCTTATCTTCTGGAGTTTGTGTGCTGTTGATTAAGGTTTGTAACCTGTTAATGCAGTGTAATAGGGCCTCTAGCTTTGATCCTATCTTTTCTTCCATGAACTTTATAGTTTTTGGCTTTATGTTTAGGTCTTTGATCCATTTTGAATTAATTTTTGTACATGGTGTGAGGTATGGGTCCTGTTTCACTTTTTTGCAGATGGACATCCAGTTTTACCAGCATTATTGGTCAAAAAGACTAACTGTTCCACGTTTGATGAATTTTGGGCCCTTGTCAAAACTCAGGTGACCATACGTGAATGGATCTACATCCGGGTTCTCAATTCTGTTCCATTGGTCAATGTATCTGTCGTTGTACCAGTACGAGGCTTTTTTTTTTTTTTTTTTTAATGTTTTTTTACTGTCTTTAGATGAAGATTTACAGAACAAATAGTTTCTCATTGAACAGTCAGTACACATATTGCTTTATGACATTGGTTAACAAACCCACAACACATCAACACTTTCCCCTCCCGACCTTGGAGGACTTTTTTTTTGGTGAAAATATACATAGCCAAAGTTACACCATTTCAAAAGTTTCTACATGTACAATTTAGTGACATAGATTACATTCTTCCATTTGTGTTGCTATTCTCACTGTCCTTTTCCAAATTATTCCATCACCATTATCTTCAAGTCACTGCCCCCTAGGCTTCCCATCAAACCTTTTGAGTCACTGTTGTCAGTTTGATCTCACATAGATAATTCTTTTTTTTTTTTTTGTTTCTACCTTAGAAGAAAGTTTGCAGAACAAATAGTTTCTCATTAAACAGTTAGTACACATATTGCCCTATGACAATGGTTAACAACCCCACGACATGTCAACGCTGTCCCTTCTCAACCTTGGGTTCCCTATCACCAGCTTTCCTGTCCTTTAGTCCTTCGGACAAATCTTTTCCTTGTGTCTTATTCTCTTCATTCTCCCTTGCTCCTGAAAGGGTGGAGTATCTTACACAGTTGCTCACAGGTTTTTAAGGCCCCAGACGCTATTCACCAAGGTAGAATGCAGAACATTGTCTTTATAAACTGTATTATGCCAATTGAGCTAGAAGTTACCCGAGACCATGGTCCCCACAGCCCTCCGCCCAGCAGTTCAGTCCCTCAGGTAGTTTGGAAGTGTCTATGGATCTTCCATGACCTTTCCTTGTACAAGTTGTGTTGGCTTCCCCAGTATTCTGTACTGCCATACCCTTCACCAAAGTTACCACTTATCTATTGTCTATTTAGTCTCCCCCCCCCAATACCTTGTAACCAACAAAGACTGTTTCTTTTTGTGTGTAAACTTTTACATGAATTTTTACAGTAGAGGTCTCATTCAGTATTTATCCTTTTGTGATTATTTCACTCAGCGTAATGTCTTCCAGTTTCATCCATGTTATGAGATGCTTCACAGATTCATCATTGTTCTTTATCTTTGCATAATACTCCATTGTGTGTATGTACCCCTAGTTTATGTATCCTTTCATCTGTTGTTGGACATCTAGGTTGTTTCCATCTTCTTGTTATAGTGAACAGTGCTGCAATGAATATGAGTGTGCATATGTCTGGTCATGTGATGCTCTTATTTCTCTAGGATATATTCCTAGGAGTGGGATTGCATTTTGTAGGGCTCTTTTTTTTTTTTTTTTTTTTTTTGGTAGTGCTGACGTTTTCTTTGTTCCTCTTACTCTCCTGTGCTGCGTTTCTTTTGTTTGTGGATTTTTTTTTTTTTTCATTTCTTCTGTTCTTGTAGGTTTTGTTGTTACTGAGACTTTATGTTTTTCGTCTTTATTTTGATGAATAGGTTTGTTAACTTTTTTTGTGGTTACGTTGGAATTTACCCTTACCTTCCTAAATTTGAAATAGTCTATTATTACTTAGTATCGCCTTGCCTTCCTCTCCATTAGAAGGTTTTATACCTACACCATTTATTTGTTCTTTTATTGATCTGATGCTATTGTCATTTACAGATTAACCTCTCTTGTTCCCTTTTGTAATTCTTTTGGTTTTGCATAGTCCTTAAGAGTTCATTTCCTAGGTTGGTATCTGGCTAGTACAATCCTGTGTCCTATATTCCAGCCTGTGGTCTGATGTTGTTTTTTCTCAGATTGAAGGACTACCTTTAATGAGTCTTGTAAGTTTGGTTTAGTTTTTACATAGTCCCTTAATTTCTGTTTATCTGGAAATGACATAATTTCACCATCATATCTGAATGAGAGTTTTGCAGGATATATTATTCTTGGCTGGCAATTTTTTTCTTTCAATGTTTTACATATGTCATCCCATTGCCTTCTTGCCTGCATGGTTTCTGCTGAATAATCCGAGCTTAGTCTTATTGTTTCTCCTCTGTATGTGACTTTTTGTTTTTCTTGTGCTCCTCCCAGGATTCTTTGTTTGTCTTTGTTTTAGCGAGTGTGATTATGATACGCCTTGGTGATTTTCTTTTGGGGTCTATCCTATATGAGGCTTGTTGAGCTTCTCAGATGGTCAGCTTTTCATCTTTTATGATATTGGGGAAGATATCTGTCAGCAATTCTTCAGTGATCCTCTCTGTGTTTTCTGTTTTCTCCCCCTGTTCTGGAACTCCGAACACTCGTAGATTTTTGCTTTTGATTGTATCCCACATAATTCTCAGGGTTTCTTCATTCTTTATTCTGATTTTTCCTCAAACAGAGTTGTGTCCAAGTGTTTGTCTTTAATTTCACTGATCCTATCTTCCATTGTTTCAAGCCTAATCCTCAGCCCTTCTATGACACTCTCCATTTCTGAAATCTTGTTGTTTATCTTTTGGATCTCTAATTTTTGTTTTTGTATGATTTCTAGTAGTGAATTTATTTTAGCATTTTGTTCTGGTATTATTTTCTTGAATTATTCCAATTTTTTGTCTGTATTTTTCATGAATATGTCTGCTTTTTCCATGAATTTGTCTATTTTTTCTTCATTTTTGTCTGCTTTTTGCTTCAACTCTTGGATAATTCTGAATATTAAAGATTTGAATTCCCTATCAGTTAGGTCTACTGCCTTTTCTTCTACTGGAAGGTCATCTGGTATTTTGTTTTGGATGCCTTCTGGAGCCATCCTGTCCTGTTTTTGTAAATGTTTTGATATTGTCTGCTGTCTTTGGGGTGTTCATTGGTTATTTTCCTAGTTTATTGATTGTAGATTTGTTTGTTTCATCCTTTTTTTTTAATTTGGTTATGTCTGAGCAGGTGGGTTGTACGTTCTTTGTTGTTTGCTTATATGTGGGCACAATACTTTTCACCTCTTTCTCCAATGGTCAGGGTCAGTCACTCAGGTATGGTACAGCAGGGCAGGTCCAGCTGAAGGGGAGTTTCTGGGATGGCTTATTTGTGGCTCCTACCAGGGCTGAGCGTGTGGACCAGGAATCAGTGCAGGGCAGTTTCCAGTAGGCCATGCCTGTGCTACTTGGGAGTGTGATGTTCAGCGAACTGTGCAAGTAGGCAGGAAGGAGGAGGTAGATTGTGATGTGTGGAGCTAAGACGGGTATGGGAAAGATGAGAGAGAAGAGAGGGGAACAAGAGCCAAAAACATACACACAAACAAAAAAGAGTGCTAAGGGAGCTTGCTATTGGAGTGGTGAGATGAGAGACAGAGAAATGAGGATAAACTAAAATGAAAAAAAGAAAAAGGGTAAAAGAAAAAAAGAATAAATCGAGAAACTGGAAATGAAGAAAGACAGAAAGGCAATAAGAGAGAGAAGAAAATAATACAAAGAAACAAATAAACCCAAAAACAAACAAACAAGAAAAAAGAAATTCTCCCAGGGATGTCCCTGTGTATTTGTGCAGAGTAAGGGAGTAGCTTCCAATTTGAGTGGTTTTGCCCAACTAGAAGGGGCTCCCAAGCCGAGAAAAGAAAAAAGAAAACAAACAAATTAAAACAGAACAAATCAGAGGAAACAAAGAAACAAACAAAAAAAAAAAGCCCCAGGGGTTCTACCAGTGTGGCAGCACAAGCTGGGAAGCAGTTTCACAGTCAAGCAGTGTTTTGCAGCCTTTCAGGAAGAAGTAAAGATGTTGCATGGAGCCAGGTATTTCAGAGAAAGGAGGGGGAGGTGGTCAGAGATAAGGAAGAAATCTAAAAAAGTGGAAAAAAAACAACACCAGCAGTCAACAGAAGGCACTGGGAGGAGACCAGTGTGGGTGGGTGGAATCCAAGCAACACTGGGTGCTTCCTGGACAAGAGACTGTGGCTGTAGGAAGCAGAGCAGGCTAAGTGGGATGAAGAAGGGTTGGGGGGTGGGAAACAAGAATGTTG
Source organism: Dugong dugon (assembly GCA_030035585.1). Taxonomy (NCBI): domain Eukaryota; kingdom Metazoa; phylum Chordata; class Mammalia; order Sirenia; family Dugongidae; genus Dugong; species Dugong dugon. Next base: position 31,319,062 of record CM057460.1, on the reverse strand, counting down.
TTGGTATTAGGATCGGGATTGCGTTGTATTTGTAAATTGCTTTGGGTAGAATTGACATTTTCACAATGTTGAGTCTATCTATCTATAAGCATGGTATGTTTTTCCATTTATGTAGATCCCTTTGGTTTTCTTGCAGTAGTGTTTTGTAGTTTTCTTTGTACAGGTCTTTTACAACCCTTGTTAGATTTATTCTTAAGTATTTTATTTTTTTAGGAGCTATTATAAATGGTATTGTTTTCTTGATTTCCTTTTCATCCTTCTCTTTATTGGTGTGTAGGAATCCAATTGATTTTTGTATGTTTATTTTGTATCCTGCTACTCTGCTGAATCTTTCTATTACTTCCAGAAGTTTTCTCATGGAGTCTTTAAGGTTTTCTATGTATAGTATCATATCACCCACAAACAGGGACAGTTTAACTTCTTCATTACCAATTTGGATGCTGTTTATTTCTTTTTCTTGCCTTATTCCTCTAGCTAAGACTTCCAGCACAATGTCAAACAGGAGCAGTGATTGTTACTGTTTGTTACCGTGTCTTGTTACTGCTCTCAAGGGGAATGTTTTCAGACTCGCCCCATTAAGAATAATGCTGTCTTTTGGTGTTGCAAGATTTGTTTTATTATGTTGAAAAATTTCCCTTCTATACCCATTTTATTGAGAGTTTTAATCAGGAATCGCTGTTGGACTTTGTCGAATGCATTTTCTGCATCAATTGAGATGATCACGTGATTCTTTTCTTTCTTTTATTTATGTGGTGGATTACGCTGATTGATTTTCTAAAGCTGAACCATCCTTGCATGCCTGGTATCAATCCTACTTGGTCGTGGTGTATTATTTTTTTGATATGATGTTGAATTCTATTGGCTAGAATTCTGTTGAGAAGTTTTACGTCTATATTCATGAGAGATATTGGTCTGTAATTTTCTTTTTTTGTGGCATCTTTGCCTGGTTTTGGTATCAGGGTTATGCTGGCTTCATGAAATGAATTCAGAAGTATCCCTTCCTTTTCTACGTTCTGAAATAGTTTAAGTAGTATAAGCTCTTTTCTGAATGTTTTGTAGAATTCTCCAGTGAAGCCATCTGGGCTAGGGCTTTTTTTTGTTGGGAGTTTTTTTTATTACCTTTTCCATCACTTCTCCTGTTATGGGTCTGTTCAGATTTTCAACATCACTTTATTGTAGTTTGGGTAGGTACTGTGTTTGTAGAAATTTATCCATTTTCTCTAGGTTTAAATTTGTTGGAGTATAGTTTTTCATGATATTATCTTATGATCCTGTTTATTTCAGTTGGGTCTTTTGTAATTTCTCCCATTTAGTTTCTTATTTGGATTATTTGCGTCCTCTCCTGTTTTTCTTTTGTCAGTCTGGAGAGTGGTTTGTCGATTTGGTTGATCATTTCAAAGAACAAACTTTTGGTTTTGTTGATTCTTTATATTGTTTTTCTGTTCTCTATTTCATTTATTTCTGCTCTGATCTCTATTATTTCCTTTCTTCTAGTGGCTGTGTTTTTGTTTCTTGTTTTTTCTTGCTGTTCTCTTTCTATTTGTTTGAGTTGTGTAGTTAATGTTTTGACTTTGTCCCTTTCTTCTTTTTTGATGTGTGCATCTACTGCTATAAATTGTCCTCTGAGGACTGCCTTTTCTGTATCCCAAAGGTTTTGGTATGATGTGTTTTCTTTCTCATTTGATTCTAGGAATTTTTTGATACCATCTCTGATTTCTTCTATTACCCAGTGATTTGTAAGCAGGGTGTTATTCAGTTTCCATGTAATTGATTTTTTTTTTTTCCTTGCTCTTCCTGTTGTTAACTTCTACCTTGATGGTGTTGTGTTCAGAGAAGATACTTTGTATTATCTCAAGGTTTTGGATCTTGTTGAGGATTGTTCTGTGGCCTAAGATGTGCTCTATTCTGCAGAATGTTCCATGTGCATTGGAAAAGAATGTGTACTTCGCAGCTGTAAGATGGAGTGTTCTATATATATCTATGATGTCAAGTTGTCTATTGTGCCCTTTATGTCTTCTGTATTTTTGTTGAATTTCTTTCTAGATGTTTTGTCCTTTACCAAGAGTGGTGTGTTGAAATCTCCTACTATTTATTTTGGAACGGTCAGTTTGTCTTTTCAGTGCTGTTAGAGTTTGTTTTATGTATTTTGGAGCTCTGTCATTAAGTGTGTAGATGTTTATTACGGTTATGTCTTCATGATAGATTGTCCCTTAATCATTATATAGTGTCCTTCTTTGTTTTTTATGGTGGATTTTGTTTAAAGTCTATTTTATCTGAGATTAGTATTGCCACTCTTACTCTCTTTTGGTAGTTGTTGGCTTGATATATTTTTTTTCCATCCTTTGATTTTTAATAAATTTATGTCTTTGTTTCTTAGGTGTGTCTCTTGAAGACAGCATATTGATGGATTCTTTTTTTTTTTTCTTTTATCTATTCTGTCACTCTCTGTCTCTTTATGGGTGCATTTAGGCCATTTACATTCAGTATAATTATTGATAGATGTGAGTTTATTGCTGTCATTTTGTAGCGCTTTTTTTTTTTTTTTTTTGTGGTGCTGATGGTTTCTTTGTTCCTATCACTCTCCTATCCTGAATTCTTTTTGTTTGTGGATTTTTCTTTCATTTCTTTTGTTTTGTTTTTACTGGGACTTTATGTTTTTCTTCTTTATTTTGATGAGTAGGTTTGTTAACTTTCTTTTTGGTTACTTTGAAACTTACCCTTATCTTCCTTGGTTTGAACCAGTCTTTTATTGCTTGGTATGGCCTTTCCTTCCTCTTCATTAGAAGGTCCTAAACCTATACCATTTATTCCATCTTTTATCTTTCTGATGCTGTTGTCATTTACAGATTAACCTCTCTGGTTCTCTCTGGTAATTCCATTGGTTTTGGATAGTCCTTGAGAGTTCATTTCCTAGGTTGGTATCCGGGTGGTACAATCCTGTGTCCTAGATTCAGCCTACCATCTGATGTTGTTTCTTCTTAGATTGAAAGACTTCCTTTAAAAATTCTTGCAAGTTTGGTTAGTTTTTTAAATACTCCCTATTTCTGTTTATCTGGAAAAGTCCTAATTTCACCATCATACTTGAACAAGTGTTTTGCAGGATATATCGTTTTTGTCTGGCAATTTTTTCTTTGAAGATTTTGCGTATGTCATTGCATTGCTTTCTTACCTGCATGATTTCTGCTCAATAATCCGAGCTTAGTCTTATTGTTTCTACTCTGTATGTGACTTTTTGTTTTTTTTGAGCTGCTCTCATGATTCTTTGTTTGTCTCTGATTTTAGTGAGTGTGATTATGATATGCCTTGGAGATTTTCTTTTGAGTTCTACCCTAAATGGGTTTCGCTGAGCTTCTTGAATGGTCAGCTTTTCATCTTTCATAATATTGGGGAAGTTTTCCATCAGCAGTTCTTTAATGATCCTCTCTGTGTTTTCTGTTTTCTCCCCCTGTTCTGGAATTCCGAACACTCGTAGATTTTTGCTTTTGATTGTGTATCCCACATAATTCTCAGGGTTTCTTGAATTTTCTTCATTCTTTATTCTGATTTTTCCTCAAACAGAGTTGTATCCAAGTTGTTGCTTTCAATTTCACTGATCCTGTCTTCCATCGTTTCAAACGTGCCCCTCGGCTCTTCCATAACACTGTTCGTTTCCGAAATCTTGTTGTTTAACTTTTGGACTTCTATTTGTTTTTGTATGACTTCCAGTTGTGAATTTATTTTGGCATTTTGTTCCTGTATTATTTTCCTGAATTCTTCCATTTTTTTGTCTGTATTTTCCATGAATTTGTCTGCCTTTTCCATGAATTTGTCTATTTTTTCCTCATTTTTGCCTGCGTTTTGCTTCAACTCTTGGATAGCTCTGAATATTAGAGATTTGAATTCCCTATCATGTAGTTCTAGTGTCTTTTCTTCTACTGGAAAGTCAGCTAGTATTTTATTTTGGACACCTACTGGAACCATCTTGTCTCTTTTTTTAAAAAAAAAATATTTTGATACTGTCTGCTGTCTTTAGGACATTCAGTAGTTATTTTCCTCATTTATTCATTGTAAATTTGTTTGTTTTATTCTGCTTTTTTGTTTTATTTGGTTATGTCTCAGCACGTGGGCGGTGTGTTCTTTGTTGTTTGCTTGTCTGTGGACATACTTATCACCTCCTTCTCCAATGGGCAGTGTCAGTCACTTCTGTATGATACAGTAAAGTATGTCCAGCTGAATGGGAGTTGCTGGGATGCGTCATTTGTGGCATCTACTAGGGCCGGTAATCAGAGCAGGGCAGGTTCTGGGAGGTCATGCCTGTAATGCTTTAGGGTGTGATTTCCAGCACACTATGCAGGTAGGCAGGAAGGAGGGAGGAGCTAAGATGGGCATGGGAAAGAGGAGAGAGGAACGGGAGCCAAAAACATACAAACAAACTACTATCAAAAAAGAGTGCTAAGGGAGCTTGCCATTGGAGTGGAGAAATGAGAGACTGAGAAATGGAGAAAAACAAAAAGAAAAAAGGTAAAAGAAAAAAAATGAATAAATAAAAATGAGAAGAAAAGAAAAGCCTCCAGGGATCCAATCAGTGTAGGTGCTACGACTGGGGAAGTTGCTCCCAAGCTGTGAGGTGCAGACTGGCTAGAAGGGGTAGAGGTGTCACAAAGTACCCAGTATTCAGAAGACAGAAAGAGAAGGTAAGTATAGAGAAACAAGAAATTGAGAAATGAAAACAGATGAAAAGGGAAAAAGAATGAAAAGAAAACAAAACAAACAAATGAGAAGAAACAAACAAACAAACAAAAAAAAACACAAGAAAAAAGAAATTCCCCTTGGATCCCACTGCGCACCTGCATAGACTGACAGAGTAGCACCCAACAGCACAGTACTGCCGGGATAGAATGCCCTCCCAAGCCGAGAAACAAAAAAGAAAACAAAAACAAATCAAAACAAATAAAAAAACCCCGGGGATCCCACCAGTGTGACAGCACAGACAGGAAGTAGTTCCACAGTGGGATGGCATTTCACAGTCTTTCAGGAAGTAGCAAAGATGGTAGATGGAGCTAGTTATTTCAGAGAAAGGAGGGGGATGTGGTGAGAGGTATGGAAGAAATCCAAAGAAGTGGAAAAAAGCACCATCAACCAACAAATGATACTCAGTGAGCCAGCCAGTGTGGGTGGGTGCAATCCAAGCTGCACGGGGTTGAAGCTGGTGCTTCCAGTCCAGGATACTGTGGCCACAGGAAGCAGAGGATGCCAAGTTGGGGTGAAGAAAGGTAAAGGTTGGGAAAGCATATATTGCCGGTTACAGGATGTTCTGTCTCCTGCTGAGAGCTCTCTGGAGCTGCTTTCCCATACTACCTGTTCGTCAATCTCTGACAGGAGTCCAAGATGGCAGATCCATGCTGCATTAGCTGATAGTGGACCTCTGCATGTATCTCTCCTCTCTCTCTGTTCTCTGTCAGTTTCTTATTCCATTTGGTGCTTGGCTGAGTTCTTTATATCTTCATTTGATGCTCCTGGCTTCAGGATTGACGTTTGTCTCTGCTTGACTTAGATTTTCAGATCTTTGCTGTGGAGGGATGGCGTGGCACTTCTCTCTATAGCACCATGTTACCTGGAAATATGACAAAGTAAGTTGTTATAATGAAATGTGCAAAGGCCTGGAGTTAAAAAAGAAAGAACTGGAAAAAAAGTTCAAGCCACAAGTTGTAATACTGAAGGTTTCTATGGGCAAAATATTGAAAGAAGCAGAAACATCAAAAGAAGATGGAAGGAATACAAGAGTGACTATACCAAAAAGAATTGGTCTACTTTCATCCATTTCAGGAGGTAGCATATGATAAAGAACCAATGTTACTGAAGGAAGAAATCCAAGCTGCAATGAAGGCAAATTAGTGAAAAACAAGTCTCCAGGAATTAACAGAATACCAACTGAGATGTTTCAACAAACAGATGCAACACGGGAAGTGCTCACTCATCTAGGCTAAGAAATTTGGAAGACAGGTGTTTGGTGAAACAACTTGAAGAGATAGTTATTTGTGCCCATTCCCAAGAAAGGTGATACAACAAAATGCAGACATTATCAAACAATATAATATCACACAAAAGTAAAATTTTGTTGAAGATAATTGAAAAATTGTTGCAGCAGTACATCAAAGGTAACTGTCAGAAATTCAAGCCAGATTCAGAAGAGGACATGCAATGAGGGATATCATTAGTGATGTCAGATGGATCTTGGCTGAAAGCAGAGAATACCAGAAAGATGTTTATTGGTGATTTACTGACTACTCAAAAACATTTGACTGTGTGGATCATAACAGATTATGGATAACATTTCAAAGAATTGGAATTCCAGAACACTTAAGTGAGCTCATGCAGCACCTGTACAGAGACAAAGAGGCAGTTGTTCAAATAGAACAAGGGGATACTGCATGGTTTAATATCAGGAAAGGTATGTATCAAGGTTGGATCCTTTCAACATACTTATTCAATCTGAAAGCTGAGTAAATAATCTGAGAATCTCGACTATATGAAGAAGGAGGTGACATCAAGAATGGAGGAAGAATCATTAACAACCTGTGATATGAAGATGACACAACCCTGCTTGCTGAAATTGAAGAGGATTCAAAGCACTTACTGATGAAGATCAAAGACTACAGCCTTCACTACGGATTACACCTTGACATAAAGAAAAGAAAAATCCTCACAACTGGACCAATAAGTAGCATTACAATAAACGGAGAAAAGATTGAAGTTGTTGAGGATTTCATTTATTTGAATCCACAATCAGTGCTCATTGAAGCACCAGTAAAGAAATCAAAGGACATATTGTAATGGGCAAATCTGCTGCAAAAGACCCCTTGAAAGTATTAAAAAACAAAGACGTCACTTTAAGGATTAAGGTGCACCTGACCCAAGCCATGGAGTTTTCAATCACCTCATATGCACATGGAAAAAGGACAATGAATAAGGAAAACCAAAGAATGAATTGACGCCTTTGAATTATGGCGTTGGAGAATAGTATTGAAAACACCATGGACTGCCAGAAGAACAAACAAATCTGTCTTGGAATAAGTACATCCAGAATGCTTCTTAAAAAAGAGGATGGCGAGATTTTATCTCACATACTTTGAGGATGTTATCAGGAGGGACCAGCCCCTGGAGAAGGACATCATGCTTGGTAAAGTAAAGGGTCAGTGAAAAAGAGGAAGACCTTCAATGAGATGAATTGACACAGTGGCTGCAACAATGTGCTAAAGTATAACAATGATTATGTGGATGGCACAGAACTGGGCAGTGTTTCGTTCTGTTGTACACAGGGTCTCTATAAGTCAGAACCAATTAGATGGCACCTAACAACAATAGTTACTACTAAGAGAAACTTGCCTCCATACATACATGTCACACTTTATGGCAAAGTCTCTGCCAGGGGTAGAAGGTGCTCATATTTTGAGAGTGTTTTTAGCATACCACTCTTAGCAAGTAGAGAGTGATCTCTACTCAGTAAAAGAAATCAAATGATCTGAAAAACAGCAAGAGAAGGCTATGCTCTATGGAGGGCTATCTAATGAGAAAATCGAGAAAAAAAATTGAATCAAATTACAAACTCTTAAGAACATAGAACTTTAGAATTATGAGTGTTTGAGTGTTCTGGAAAAGCCTCAGAACTTTTACATAATGTATTTTTTTAAAGAAGGCTTCCAATATTGTATATGTTCCAGTCCCCACTCAAAGTAGATACATTCCAATATTACAATTTAAAAATTTCTATGAAGTCATTGAAGAAAGAGTCTTCATTATTAGACATTGGATCAATACTTTGGAAAACTGTCGCACAAAAAATCACTGGAAAATCTATGTGAGATCAAATTAACAACAGCAACTCAAAAGTTTTGATGGGAAGCTTAGGGACAGTGAGTTGAAGATAATGGTGATGGAATAATTTGGAAAAGGATAGTGAGAATAGCAGCACAACTGGATGAATGTAATCAATGTCACTGAATTATACATGTAGAAACTTTCAAAATGCTGTAACTTTGGCTATGTGTATTTTCACCAAAAAAAGGTCCTTAAGGTTGAGAAGGGAGAGTGTTGACATGTCGTGGGGTTGTTAACCAATGTCATAAAATAATATGTGTACTGATTGTTTAATGAGAAACTATTTGTTCTGTAAACCTTCATCTAAAGTACAATAAAAAAAATTTTTTAGAAATCACTGAATTAAAAAAGATAAGGAAATCATGTGTAAAAAGACAACAGATATAGAAGACATCTCCAAGAGAACTAACATACAAATGACATGTTTTCTGAAATATCACATAACAAAAGACAGAATCAAAAGGATGATCACATTAATAATAGCAGAAAACTTAACTTGTTCTAACAATGTGTCTCTCTAAAAAAATGGAAAACAGCAATGATTCAACAAGATCTTATTCAATAACTTCACTTAGTCAAGTAGAGTTCTTAGTACTGGGGATTCAGCAATAAAGAAGAGAAGCCAGAATACTGTTATCTCATAGGCGTTAACCAAAGTAAGGAGACAGACAATGAATGAGTAAAAATACCTATGTATGAGATTATTTCATGTTGCTGTATGAGAAAATGAGGTGAAGAGGTAGAGAGTGGTTTGGGTGCAACTAATTACAATACTGACATTTCTAATCACTAGGTTTATAAGGACTATTTCACCCAGTTCCTAGCAAAAGGGTTTTTTTTTTTTTTTTTAATTGAGAAATTTAAGACAATAACTGCAGAGCATTAAACCAGGTGATGTGCTTATCTACTGTAGGGCCATGTGGGACTGCACAGGTCATATAGCCATGAAGAGCAACTTTTGAACTGCTTCCTAATAAAAGCTAGTTGCGATGGGAGCCTGTAAAACGGATTTTTTAAGAGTCTGTCCCACTGTGAAACAGAACAGAGTAAAATGAGGGAAAGCAAAAAAAGTGGATCTTCCAGCAAATATACAAATGTAACTAGTAAGCAAATCTTGCAGTAGTGACACTGGTTAAAACAGAATTGAAGCCAAAAAAAAAAAAAAAAAAATTAAGTAGAATAAGAGAGGACATGACAGCCACTAGTTTAATGAAAATCTACAGTTTAAAAACAAGAAAAAGTTTTTATCCATTGAGTTATACCTCTAAGACACTTAAATGATAAATTCCTATTTTGAAAATTATTTTAATTAGAGAAATAAAAAAGATTTTCAATACATTTTAAGAAGTCAGAATAACTTTATTAGCAACACGTAGTGAGCATAGCCTAAAACAAAAACGTAATTTATTTGTATTTAGGTACATGGATGTAGCCATCCTATATAAATAAAGATGTAAAGCTGATTCCAACAATCGTTTATTAATACATCCCTGATAAAACACTTTTTTCTAGGAAAGTTTGTTAATTTTCTATTGTTGCATCACAAATGACCACGATATGACTTAAAAAATACTTTCATTATCTCAGTTTCCATGTTAAGGAGTCCCAGAACAGCTTAGTTGGATCTCCTGCTTAAGGTCACATAAGGCTGAAATCAAAGTTTCCATCTTATTATTGCCTGTCTGTCAGTGACTACTCTCCTGGAGACCACCTAGAGTTCTTTGCCAATTGGCCCCCTCGGTACAAGGCAGCTTATTTCTTCAAAGTTAATAAGGGAGTCTCTCACTCAGGTCAGCCAAAACAGTATCTTGTATATTATAACATAACCAAGGGATAACTATCCCTTCATCTGTACCACATTCTTTTGGCTAGAAGAAGGTCACAGGTTCCACTTGAATTTAAGAGGAGTGGATTATAAAGGGCAGAGGAATGGATTATGAAGGACATAACACCACAGGAATGGAGATCATGGCAGCCATCTTAGAATTCTGTCTACTAGAGAATTAAAAATATTTTATTCGTATGAACTTGATCAAAGTATTTTGTTAAATAAAATCATTCAACAAGAAAAATATATTTTTGATCACATAGAATAATTTAATTGAATTACAAGTCATTCCTAAAACAAAACTCAAAATAAGATAGGAAATAATGAAAAAAAATAGGATAATAAAAAGAAGAATGTAAAGGAGCTACCTAAATATGGTAAGAATGATTTACCAGGAAAAAAAAAAAAGCAAATACCATAGAGGACAGTTAAATTCTAAACCGATTTTATTAAAATCAGAACCAAGACGAGAAAGCTTGAAAACATTTTATTAGTCATAAGTATTTTAGAAGCTCTATCTAATCTAATAAAATAAGAAAACAAAGTATATTTCTAAACATAATACCAAACAAAACAAAACCCTTTACTGTCAAGTTGATTCTGACTCATAGGACCCTTGAGGACAGAGTAGAACTGCCCATAGGGCTTCCAAGGCTGTAATCTTTACAGAAGCAGACTGCCCTATCCCCCAGAGTGGCTAGTGAGTTTCAACCCCTGATTTTACGGTTAGCAGCCAGGCGCTTAACCACTACTACACCACCAAGGTCCTGTCTAAACATAGGAGGCTACAAAAACCTGACTAAAATCAGTTGTAGTCGAGTCGATTCCAACTCATAGCTGCCAGTATTCCTCAAAACTGTCAAGACTGTCAAAATCAAAGTCTGAGAAACGATCACAAGAAAGAGGAATCTAAGGAGACATAACTAATTGCAATGTGATAGGATGGGTAGGATTCTGGAACAAAGAAGTAGGTTAGATAAAAACTGAAGATATCTGAATAAATTGTGGACTTTAATTAATAATTATATGTCAACTTTGCTTCATTAATTGCAACAAATGTACCATGCTAATGTAAGATGTTGATAATATGGAAAATTGCTGCTGGGTACACGGGAACTCTCTGTACTATTTTACATTTTTTCTGTAAATCTAACATTGTTTTAAAATAAAAAAAATTATTTTTAAAAACATGCAGGGGGCTTTTCCCTTTTAGATACTTATCATCTCTCAGTAAAAAGTTGAGCTCTTCCTGCCTTCCTATTTATGCTATTTGAGCTGATACACTTCATCCATATTTCATTCAGAATAACATATTTGTAGGGAGACTTGATTGTTATCCCTGAAATCAGTAAGACTTTTTTTTTAAGTCTTATTTTATATTTTACATGGGAAAGTCCTTAATTTTCATTTGAAAGTATTTTAGAACAATAACACAGATCACTTTAAGCAAGTTGCACTATTTATTTACTCTTCAGAATTTTTTTGTATGTATTTGTCATATTTAATTTTATAAAATAAATATTTGGCATAACTAAATTGAGAACAAATCATGTCTTATAAACTACATATTTACGACAATAAACAAAATGTATCTACTATCCACTCATTAATGTTGTTATTCATATTTATACTGTGCTGATATTTTAAGATCATACTATTTAAATATCTAATAAAATGAGTTTATTTAAAAATATTAGGAAAGACTAACATTGTCAGAAATGATAAAATCAGACCTCTTGAAAACTAAGGTGGCTCACTTAAAAACTATTAATATAAGAGAATTTTCTAAACTTAATGAAAGAATGCTAGAAATAAAATTACTATTCTACTGGCAGTAATTAGCAGGTTGTGAAATTAGTTTAAAATCTATCTCCATAATGGGCACAAAAATTCATAAAGATACTTAGGAATGCAGTTCACAATAATGTACGAGCTCCTTATAAATAAAAATAAAAAATGCTACTAAAATACATAAAATCCAGAATAGAGGGAATATGGTCTTATTCCTTGACATTTTAATATCAAAATGTTAATGCTTGCAAAAAGTTATCTATAAAGACAATATATTTACAAAATTTCCAAATTTGGGAATAGAAAAATAATTTTTAATTTTATATAATACAGTACATTTTCAATAACTTAGTATATTAATTAGAAAAAAATAATTGCACTTCAGAGAACTATTTTACAATATGCAGTAAGTTGGATATTTATACCTTACAATCATTGATTTTCACTTCTAGTATATAATGCAGAAAAATTTTCATACATTTACAAGAAGAAACAAACAATTGAAAGAATGCTCAAGAAACCAGTAAGAATATTGTTTCACAAAAGCAATAAATTGAAAACAAACTCTATGTTCACCAGTAAGAAAATGGATAAATAAATTGTGGGAATATTCATACAAACAAATACTATGAATTGATAAATCAATATGAATTAGACCACACTGATGAATATCACAAAGCTGATATTTAGCAATTATAAGAATTTCCAGAGGAGTAAGTACAGTATAGTATTGTTTCTATAAAGTTTAAACAGATACAATACTACATATTACTTTTGTATACACACTTAGTTGTATGTATTATAAAATATTCAGAAATGCATGGGAATTACAAACTTCAAATTTGAGAGGATGGTTCTCTCTGTTAAAAGTAGTTTCTGCACTAGATAAGAAGTGCATACGTACGTTCAACTGACCTGGTAATGTTTTATTTTAATAAACGGATGGCGGATACACAGATGTTTCTTGTTATAGATGAATTGTGTCCTCCAAAAATGTATGTCAGTTATAAGCCATTTGTATCATGATATTCCTTGCTTTTTTTTTTTTTTTTTACTTCCACCTGTTTCACATTCTGTAAGTGCCTGTTTTATGGTAATAACTTTTAGCCTTAAAAATTGTAAAATATAAATGATACGTCCTGTTGAACTAAAATATTAGATAATACAGAACTGTGAAAGCAATGAAGAGATCTCTAAAATTTACTGCTCACTAACTCATTAAATACATATAGAAGAAGAGTGAGACGTGAAAAGGGCCTTTTCTACCAGTTAATAAAACTTTCTATGAAGATCAGTAATGTGAAGGAAATGGTTCTGCACAAAATCAAAAAGAAAAGTGGAAGAGAATAGAGTGGCTCCAATAGATAAAAGTACAGACGATGACATAATAAATATATGTTGAACTGATATATTTCATCCTCATTTCATTCAGAATAATATATTTGTAGTTAAAATATACCATGGACTGCCAGAAGAACGAAAAAATTTGTCTTGGAAGAAGTACAACCAGAATGCTCCTTAGAAGCAAGGATGGCAAGAGTATGTCTCTCATACTTTGGACATGTTGTCAGGAGGGATCAGTCCCTGGAGAAGGACATCATGCTTGGTAAAGTAGAGTGTCCGTGAAAAAGAGGAAGACCCTCAATGAGATGGATTGACGCGGTGGCTGCAACAATGGGCTTAAGAATAACTACTGTGAGGATGGTGCAGGGCTGGGCAACGTTTTTTCTGTTGTACATAGGGTCGCTTATGAGTAGGAACTGACTTGACGGCACCTAACAACAACAGTTATATGGAGAACTTACTATGCCCCAAACATGTTTAGTTGGTGATGGGAATTAGAACATTACTGAGTTATTTGTTTCCTCTGGAGGATGGATATCTAAGGGTCTATAGGTAAGCTCATCCATTCTGCTTACAATCACTGCTAAAACTCATTTGGAAAATAAATAAATAAATGTAGCACAATCTATCGTTGTTTTAATATATGCTTTTTACCTAGAGGTTCAACATTGTTAACTTACAGTAAAATAAACCAACAGAAATATCCTCCTAAATATGAAATTGTAGATGCATTGCTATCTAGGGAAGAAGTTTCTAATAGCAAATGTGTGTAACCACTTGAATGTTCATATATAGGGAAATGGATAAGTAAATAATTATGGCACATGCATAATAGTGAATACTATATATCGATTTCAGAAGAATTAGACTGCTGACTCTTGTCACCAATAGAGGCCATTGATTTTTTTTTTTTTTTTTTTTTTTTTTGGTGGGGTTCCCTTTATTCTTTCCTTCCTTCCTTTTTTTTTTAAATTTTTTTTTATTGTACTTTAGATGAAGGTTTACAGAACAGTTTCTCATTAAAAAGTCAGTACACATATTGTTTTATGACATTGGTTAACAACCCCACGGCATGTCAACACTCTTCCTTCTCAACCTTGAGGACCTTTTTTTACTGAAAATGTACATAGCCAAAGTTACAGCATTTTGAAAGTTTCTACATGTATAATTCAGTGACATTGATTACATTCATCCAGTTGTGCTGCTATTCTCACTATCCTTTTCCAAATTATTCCATCACCATTATCTTCAACTCACTGTCCCTAAGCTTCCCATCAAAACTTTTGAGTTGCTGTTGTCAATTTGATCTCACATAGATAATTCTTTTTTTTTTTCTTTGTACCTTAGATGAAGGTTTGCAGAACAAATAGTTTCTCATTAAACAGTTAGTACACATATTGCTCTATAACAATGATTAACAACCCCATGACATGTCAACACTATCCCTTCTCAACCTTGTGTTCCCTATCACCAGTTTTCCAGTCCCCTACTACCTTCTAGTCCTTGTACTTGGACTGCTGTGCCTCATTAGTCCTGTTTTGTTTTACGAGGCTGTCCAATCCCTGGCTGAATGGTGAACTTCTGGAGGGGCTTCACCACTCAGCTAAAAGGGTTTCTGGGGGCCATATTCTTGGGGTTTCTCCAGTCTTCCAGGCCAGTAAACCTGGTCTTTTTGTGTGAGTTAGAATTCTGTTCTACATCCTTTTCCAGCTCTGTCCAGGAACCTCTATTGTGATCCCGGGCAGAGCAGTAAGTGGTGGTAGCCTGGCACCATCTTGCTGTACTGGACTCAGTCTGGTGGAGGCCTCGGTAGCTGTGGACAATTAGTCCTTTGGACTCGTCTTTTCCTTTTATCTTGTTCTCTTCATTCTCCCTTGCTCCCAAAGGGGTGAGACCAGTTGAGTATCTTACATGGCTGCTCACAGGCTTTTAAGACCCCAGATGCTATTCACCAAGGTAGAATGTAGAACATTGCCTTTATAAACTGTGTTATACCAATTGAGCTAGATGTTCTCCCAGACCATGGTCCCCCCCAGCCCCCGCCCAGCAATTCAGTCCCTCGGGGAGTTTGGAAGTGTCTATGGAGCTTCCATGACCTTTCCTTGTGCAAGTTGTGCTGGCTTCCCCAGTAATGTGTACTGTCTTACACTTTACCAAAGTTACCACTTATCTATTTAGTCCCCCCCCCCACTCCTCCCATCCCTTGTAACCAACAAAGATTGTTACTTTATGTGTGTAAACTTTTACTTGACTTATACAGTAGAGGTCTCATACAATATTTGTCCTTTTGTGATTGACTTATTTCACTCAACATAATGGCCTCCAGTTTTCTTCCTCTTACTCTCCTGTGCTGAGTTCCTTTTGTTTGTGGATTTTTTTTCATTTCTTTTGTTTTTGTAGGTTTTGTTTTTACTGAGACTATGATTTTCTTCTTTCTTTTGATGAGTAGGTTTGTTAACTTTCTTTGTGGTTATTGTGAAATTTACCCTTATCTTCCTAAATAAGAACCAGTCTATTATTACTTGGTATGGCTTCACTTCCTCTCCATTAGAAGGTTCTATATCTACACTGTTTATTCCCTCTTTTATTGTTCTGATGCTGTTGTCATTTACAGATTAACCTCTCTGGTTCCTTTTTGTAATACTTTCGGTTTTGCATAGTTCTTAAGAATTCATTTCCTAGGTTGGTATCTGGCTAGTACAATCCTGTGTCCTATATTCAGCCTGTGGTCTGATATTGCTTGTTCTCAGATCTAAGGACTTCCTTTAATAAGTCTCGTAAGTTTGGTTTGGCTTTTACATAGTCCCTTAATTTCTGTTTATCTGGAAATGACCTAATTTCACCATCATATTTAAATGAGAGTTTTGCAGGATATATTATTCTTAGCTGACAATTTTTTTCTTTCAAGGTTTTATATATGTCATCCCATTGCCTTCTTGCCTGCATGGTTTCTGCCGAATAATCCAAACTTAGTCTTACTGTTTCTCCTCTGTATGTGACTTTTTGTTTTTCTTGAGCTGCTCTCAGGATTATTTGTTTGTCTTTGGTTTTAGCGAGTGTGATTATGATATGCCTTGGTGATTTTCTTTTGGGGGTCTCTCCTATATGGGGTTCATTGAGCTTCTTGGATGGCCAGCTTTTCATTTTTCATGATATTGGGGAAGTTTTCTGTCATCAATTCTTCAATGATTCTCTCTGTGTCTTCTGTTTTCTCCCCCTGTTCTACAACTCCTATCACTCGAAAATTTTTGCTTTTGATTGTATCCCACATAATTCTCAGGGTTTCTTGATTTTTCTTCATTCTTTATTCTGATTTTTCCTCAGACAGAGCTGTATCCAGTGTTTGTCTTCAATTCTGCTGATCCTGTCTTCCACCATTTCAAACCTCCTCCTCAGCTCTTCTATGACACTGTCCATTTCTGAAATCTTGTTGTTTATCTTTTAGATTTCTAATTGTTGTTTTTGTATAATTTCTAGTTGTGAATTTATTTTGGCATTTTGTTCCTGCAATATTTTCCTGAATTCTTCCATTTTTTTGTCTGTATTTTCCATGAATTTGTCTGCCTTTTCCATTAATTTGTTTATTTTTTCCTCTTTTTGGTCTGCTTTTTGCTTCAACTCTTGGATAATTCTGAGTATTAGAGATTTGAATTCCCTAGCAGGTAGTTCTAGTGCCTTTTCTTCTACTGGAAAGTCATCTGGTGTTTTATTTTGGATGCCTACTGGAACAATGCTGTCCTGTTTTTGTAAATATTTTGATATTGTCTGGAGTCCTCGGGGCATTCAGTAGTTATTTCTCTCATTTATTGATTATAGATTTGTTTGTTTCATCCTTTTTTTAAATTTTAATTTGGCTATATCTGAGCAGGCAGGCTGTGTGTTCTCTGTTGTTTGCTCGTCTGTGGGTAAGATACTTTTCATCGCCTTCTCCAATTGGCAGGATAAGTCACTCAGTTATGGTACAGCAGGGCAGGTCTAGCTGAAGAGGAGTTGCTGGGATGGGTTATTTGTGGCACTTACTACACTCACAAGGGTGGGTCAGTAATCAGTGCAGGGCAGGTTCCAGTAGGCTGTGGTTGTGCTGCTCAGTGGTGTGATGTTAAGCACACAGTGCAGGTAGACAGGATGGAGGGGGGAGATTGTGATGTGTGGAGCTAAAATGGGTATGGGAGAGAGGAGAAAAGAACAGGAGCCAAAAACATACAAATAAACAAAAAAGAGTGCTAGGGGAGCTTGCTGTTGGAGCAGAGAGAAAAGAGACTATGAAATGGAGAAAACAAATAGGGGAAGAAGAAGAAAAAAAAGAAAAGAAAAGAATGAATGAATAAAAATTAGGAAGAAAAAAGAATAGCAAAGTTCCCAGGAATCCCACTGGTGTGGCTACGAGGTCTGGGGAAGTTGTTCCCTGGTGTTGAAATACAGCCTGGCTAGGAGGTGTAGAGGTATTCAGCTCCAGGTATCCAGGGGACAGGAAGAGAAGGAAGGTATAGAGATGAGAAATTGAGTAATGAAGAAAGAAAAAGAGGGAAAAGAAAACAAAACAAATTTTAAAAAAAGAACAAGAAACCCCCCCCAAAAAAAGAAAAAAAAAAACCACAAGAAAAGAAATGCTCTCAGGGATCCCTCTGTGTGTCTGTGCAAGCTGAGGGGGCAGGTCCCAAGCCACACAGCACCACCCAGCCAGAATGGGCTCCCAACTAGAGAAAAGAAAAAGAAAACAAATGAACAGTTGAAAACAAACAAACAAAAGACCCGAGATCCCACCAGCATGGCAGCATGGACTGGGAAGCAGTTCCACACAGGAACAGAGCTCCACAGCCCCTCAGGAAGAAGCAAAGATGGTGCATGGAGTTAGGTATTTGAGCAAAAGGAGGGGGAGGTGTTGAGAGGTAAGGAAGAAATCAAAAGAAGTGGATAAAAGCAACACAAGCGGACAACAAATGGCATTCAGGGAGTTGTCCAGTGTGGGTGGGTGGAATCCAAGCAGCCAATGCTTCCTGGCCAAGAGACTGTGACCGTGGGAAGCAGAGGAGGCTGAGTGGGGGTGAAGAAGGATTGGGGGTGGGAAGGCGTATATCGCTGTTTACCAGTTGTTCTGTCTCCTGCTGGAAGCTCCGTGAAGCAGCTTTCTCATAGCCCTTATTTGCTGGTCTCTGATAAGAGTCCAAGATGACAGATACGTGCTGCATTAGTTGATAGGGGACCTCTCCATGTGTGTCTCCTTGCTCTCTGTTCTCTGTCAGTTTCTTATTCCATTTGGTGCTTGACTGAGTTTTTTATCTCTTCATTTGATGTTTAGGATTTCAGGATTGCTGTTTTCTCTGTTTGGCTTAGTTTTTCAGATCTTTGCTGTGGAGGGATGGTGTGGTGCTTCTGCCTAGAGTGCCATGTTGCCACAAGTCTGTGATTTTTTTTTTTTAAGAAAATATGGGTCATATTATTGAAAATAAAACAAAATAAGCAGTATAAGTGTGTGTGTGCGTGTGTGTATGAGATCATAAAGAAAGATATGAAGTGTACACACAAAACTATGATCATTAGTAACTTCAGGAGTTAATAAATAACTTTTATATTATCATTTAATATTTACGTGAACATTTGTTATTTGTGTGAGTATATTTTATAAAGTCCATCAGCCTAAAAATTAAATGACTAATAAACTAAAGAGTAAATTAAAAATTATGATTGTGATATACTTTCCAAGATATCATAAGTCAAGTACCTTAAAGGAAATTCATATCCATTAGAAGCAGAAAGATATAAATATAAAATAAAATTCCTGTCCTACTAAATTAGTATTCAATTTTTATCTCTGTACATATATTCCTCCTAAAACATTAAAAGAGGAATTTTTTTTCTTCCACTTCTTAATCTGATGCTATATGATGATGATTAACATCTGGGATTGGAGATGACTGAATTGGCAACTGGAAAACCAAAAGAAGCCTCCATTCATGTGCATAAATCAAGTCTTTTGATAATGATTGCAGACATGATGTGATGTGCTTATTGCTATTGAATCATAGTTGGCCTGAAGAAGACTTTGCTTCGAAAAAGAAATCTTGATTCTCTAATTCTTAATAAGAAGTGACTGTAAAATAGTTCTGACAAATCAGAAAGTTGAAATAAAGCAACATAATAGCTTCCTTGATTGTTCCTCCCCAATTTGAACACCCTAACAGAGCACTCAATAAAACTGAATCTGATGCAAAAAGGATACAGAGTGCCTTTGTTGGACAGGCTTAAATAAACAAAAGAATAGCTCTCTTTTTGTAAGCATTTTGGCAAAGGATGTGGAATGAAAAATAAAATGACACGAGACTAAGGAAATATCCCGTTTTGCAATGAAGTGGATTCTGTTTTTTTTTTTTGAGGATTGGAGGGTCTTAAGTAGCAAGTCTCACTTGCTAGGCACGTTTATCCCTCACCACATCAGCTTCTTATTCTTGTGTGTAAAATTAAATTAAGTTTCCAGTTACACTTTTAAACAGAATCCCTGAAATGCTATTTGAAGTTGTTGAGATAGAGGGATAGAACTACCAGGTTAGTTTTGTACAATAGAAAGATAAAAATAACTTCAGAATTGTGATGACATAAATAATTTTAAACAGTGACGTGTCTAGAAAAATAAACACTGGAGGAGATGCTTCCATAAAAAAAGGGGAAGGCGGAAAGAGAAGACTGAAAATCATGAACTTGACATTTCCACCTTATCTGTACGTCTGTTTCCTCCAACTGTCCTAGGTGATAAAATTCCTTGCTGTGTCTTAAGCTTGAGAGAAATCAAATCAAATAAATATAATATTATAATATCATGGTTTATAGACTCTTCCAAATGGTTGAGTTAGAATCACAGGAAAAGAGCTTACATATGATTTAGCTTAATCTCTCGTAAAAATTGGGGCACAGAGAACAGACAAGATTTGCACAGTCATGAGAGGAAAGCCAGTCATTACGGGAACAGGGATTAACATGCAGAGATTCTAAACCGTTTTGAGTGATATTTTGTCTGTATAAAGGAAGAAATAATAAAACAATTCATTTATCCAGCTGAAAAAAATATTAACGGACAACTCTTATTTACCAGCTAGTTTTGTAGATCTGAGGATAGAATTAAGACAAGATAGACTTCCTGTTGAGATTTAGTTTACATTTCTAAGAGTGGAGACAAGCAATTAAAAAAAAAAGTGACAAAAAGCACAAAACAATAAATCCAAGTGATTATAGCATAATTAACAAATTAAATTAGTGAATGTGATAAAAAGGGACTGGTAGAGAGAGTGTTATTTTCCTGCAGCCGGTTGAGGAAGACCTAACTGAAACGGTGGTCTTTGAGCTGAGTCCTAAATGACAAGAAAACTGTCACATGAAGAAATATGGTAAGAGCATATTGGACAAAGGGAATTAAGACTCCCAGTTTTGCAAAGGAACGTAAGTTTGAAGTGCTCCAGCATGAGAGAAAAAGATATTGTGTTTGGAAAATAACGACCATGCAGAAAAATGTTACTAAAAATAACTGAACCAAATCCACTGCCATCAAGTCGACTGTGACTCATAGTGAGCCTATTGGACAGAGTAGAACAGCCACATAGGGTTATCAAGGCTGTAAGTCATTATGGAAACAGACTGCCACATCTTTCTCCCTCAAAACGGCTGGTAGGTTTGAACTGCCAACATTTCATTAACAGCTGAGCACTTTAACCACTGTGGAGAACTATGAAGGGGTCAGAGGATGTAAAACACTTAAGGCATATAAATAAGCTGAATTTTATTCTGGTAATGTAAAAATCCATTTGCATTTACAAAGAAGCTCTGAGATTTTCCCCTGTGAATAAGTTGATTTATACTGGGGCAATGATGGAATCAGAAATACCAGTTAGCAGGCTATTGTTTTGGTTCAGATAGTATTAAACAATGCTTTGAATAAAGTACCAACAGCAGAAATGGAAATCATTGTATTCATATTGTTTACATTTTTAAAATAGGCCTGACAGTTCTTCATAATAAATACAATATGAGAATTAAAAAAAACAAAAGATGAATTAAGAGTCAATGCACAGTTTTTGGCTGAGCAGCTGGGTGGGCAATGTTGTTCTTAAGATGAGAAACAACTGGGGCTATTTGCAGTAAAAGAAAGAAGTTCAACTATTAACATTTTACATTTGAGAAATTTATAAGACAACAACATGGAGATGTCAAGTAGGCTTCTCGTTGGGTGCCCTCAAGTCAGTTCCAAGTCATAGCGACCCTATATACAACAGAACGAAACACTGTCCAGCCCTTTGCCATCCTCACAATCATTGATATACTTGAGCCCGTTGTTGCTGCCACTGTGTCAATCCATCTCATTGAGGGTCCTTTTTTTTTCACTGACCCTCTCTTTTACCAAGCATGATGTCCTTCTCCAGCGACTGGTCCCTCCTGATAATATGTTCAAAGTATGTGAGAAAAAGTCTCATCATTCTTGCTTCTGAGGAGCATTCTGGCTGTACTTCTTCCAAGACAGAATTGTTCTTTCTTTTGGAAATCCATGTTATTATATTCAGTATTCTTCACCAACACAACATAAATCAAATGCATCAACTCTTCTTTGGTTTCCTTACTCATTGTCCAATTTTAGCATGCATATGAGGAGATTGAAAATATCATGACTTGAGTCAGGCACTCCTTAGTCCTCGAGGTGACATGTTTGTTTTTTAATATTTTAAAGAGGTCTTTTGTATTAGATTTACTGAATGAACTATATCATTTGATTTCTTGACTGCTGCTTCCATGGACATTGATTGTGGATGCAAGTAAAATGAAATCCTTGACAACTTCAGCCTTTTTTGCTTTTATCAAATGTTGCTCCTTCGTCCATTTGTGAGACTTTTTGTTTTCTTTATGTTGAGGTGCAATCAGTTCTGAAGGCTGTAGTTTTTGACCTTCATCAATAAATGCTTCGAGTCTTCTTCCCTTTCAGCAAACAAGGTTGTGTCATCCGTATATCACAGGTTGTTAATGAGTCTTCCTCCAATCCTGAAGCCCCATTCCTCTTCATTTCTTCTTAATATAGTCCATCTTCTCAGATTGTTTGCTTAACATTCAGATTGAATAAGTACGGTGAAAAGATACAACCCTGATGCACACCTTTCCTGACTTGAATCCATTCAGTATCCGCTTGTTCTCTTTGAACGACTACTCTTGTCTATGTACAAGTTACTCATGAGCACAATTAAGTGTTCTGCAATTTCCATTCTTTGCAGTGTTATCCGTAATTTGTTATGATCTACACAGTCAAATGTCTTTGCATGTCAATAAAACACAGGTAAACATCTTTCTGGTATTCTCTGCTTTCAACCAGGATCCATCTGATATCAGCAATGATATCACTTGTTCCACGCCCTCTTCTGAATCAGGCTTGTTGCTGAATCAAGCTTGAATTTCTGGCAGTTTCATGTTGATGTACTGCTGCAACCATTTTTGAACTATATTCAGCAAAATTTTACTTTCATGTGATATTAATGACAGTTTTCAAAATTTCTGCATTCTGTTGGATCACCTTTCTTTGGAATGGGCACAAATCTGGCTTTCTTCCAGTCATTTGGCCAAGTAGCTCTCTTCAAATTTTCTTGGCATTGACAAATGAGCATTTCCAGAGTTGCATCCATTTGTTGAAACCTCTCAGTTGCTATTCTGTCAATTCCTGGAGCCAAGGCCTTCAGTACAGCTTGGAAATCTTCCTTCAGTATTAAACTCATTGCCTTTGAGTTGATTCCAACTCAGAGCAACCCTATAGGACAGAGTAGAATTGCTCCATAGGGTTTCTAAGGAGGACCTGGTGGATTTGAACTGCTGACCTTTTGGTTAGCAGCCAAACTGTTAACCACTACATCACCAGCTTTCCCCTTCAGTACCATTGATTCTTTATCATATGCTATCTCCTGAAATGGTTGAATGTCAACCGAATCTTTTTGGTACAGTGACTCTGTATATTCCTTCCATCTTCATTTAATGCTTCCTGTGTGGTTCAATTTTTTGACCATAAAATCCTTCAATATTGCCATTTAAGGCTTGAATGTTTTCTTCAGTGCTTTTAGCATGAGAAGTGTCAGGTGTGTTCTTCCCTTTCGGTCTTCTAACTCCAGGTCTTTGCTCATTTCATTGTAATTCTTTACTTTGTCTTCTCAAGCTGCCCTTTGAAATCTTCTGTTCATCTCTTTTACTTCATCATTTCTTCCTTTTGTTTTAGCTACTGTATGTTCAAGAGGAGGTTTCAGAGTCTCTTCTGATGTTCTTTTTGGTCTTTTTTTTTTTTTTTTTTTTTTTGTCCTTTTGTGTCTTTTTAATGACAGTTTGCTTTCTTCATATATGATGTCCTTGGTGTCATCAGACAACTTGTCTGGTGTTCAGTCATTAGTGTTCAATGCTTCAAATCTATTCTTGAAATGATCTCTAAATTCAGGTGGAATATACTCAAGATCATACTTTGGCTCTAGTAGACTTTTTTTTAATTTCCTTCACCTTCAACTTGAAGTTGCATATCATCAATTTATGGTCCATTCTGCAGTTGGCCCCTGGCCTTATTCTGACTGATGATATTGAGTTTCTCCATAGTTTCTTTCCACAAATGTAGTCAATTTTATTCCTATGTATTCCACCTGGTGAGGTCCACATGTATAGTCACCATTTATGTTGTTGAAAAAAGGCATTTCCAATGAATAAGTCTCTCTTGCAAAATTGTATCATGTGTTCTTGAGCATCATTTCTATCCCCAAGGCCATATTTTCCAACTACGGATCATTGTTCTTTTTGTCCAACTTTTGTATTCCAATCAGCAGCAATTAGCAAGTCGTCTTGATTGTAAGTTTGATCAATTTCAGACTGCAGAAGTTGGTAAAAATTTTCGATTTCTTCATCTTTGGCATTAGTGGTTGGCGTGTAAATTTGAATAATATTCATATTAACTGGTTTTCCTTGTAGGCATATGGGTATTATTCTATCACTGATAGTGTTTTATTTCAGGATATATATTGAAATGTTCTTTTGTAAGTACACCTTTCAAATTGGTTTCAGACTCATCTTACTCTGGCATAAGCCCATATTAACTGATAACATCTTCAAAGACCTCATTTTCAAACAAGGCGCCCTCATGGGTCCTAACAAATAAAACAAATAAAACACCAAACCTACTGTTGTCAAGTCAATTCAAACTCATAGTGACCCTATAGAACAGAGTAGAATTACCCCATAGGGTTTCCAAGGAACGGTTGGTGGATTCAAATTCCGAACTTTTGGTTAGCAGTCAAGCTGTTAACCACTGTGCCACCAGGGCGCCTCATAGGTATCAGTGGTTTTGATTTCAACAAATGTTTTGGAGGATACATTTAATCCATAACAATGATAGTACAGAAGAAAAAGGAACTGAAACAATCAGAAAAAAAAAAGAAGAAGTTTGCAAAGGATTAATAGATTTCATCTGGCTTGTGCTAACTTTCATGATGTTAAGAAATTTCAATGAGGAATATGTGGCCCTGTATAATTAACCTGAGAAATTCATCTAGATGAAAAGGTTAATGCTGACAGAAGTGAAAGTTAAATCATAACTATTCAAGTGAAATAAATAGTCTTGTTTCACTGTATGAAATGATTTCCTCAAAAAATAATGTAAGCAGAGAGTCTGCTGGTTAGACAGAACAGCACATGGTTGATTACATGAGGTGTAAAATTACTCAGTGTTTTAGAATAATAGGTAATAATACAGCTTCTTTGCTATTTTATTTTTCCATCTATTTTAAAAACTACATTGCCTTTCATTTTCCTTTTTTTTATTTTGAAATCTATTACTAAGTATTTAGATTAGCTTTTCCAAGGCTTAAACCCCTCTAGAAATACAACTGACTTTGCATAATCATTAATTTTTAACAATTGCTGATGTCCATTAAACAAATTACTGTGAAGTCCTGACTTAGAGGAGAAGCTTCACAAGTAAGTTATGCAAGTCAGTTATATAATTGGTTGGCTAGTTCTTTTTACCGTTTTTAATGTACCTTTATTTCATCTGTCAAAACCATCATGGTGATTTGTGAATTCAAATTGCTTAAATTGCGTTCAGGTAGTTTAAAAGGTACTCTAGAAGAATAAACAAGACTTGAACTTTATTATTCCTTATGTGTTTGATTTAGTTAACACTGCTTGCTGAGGGAGATGATATTGGACCACTGCAAACAAAAGGAAAGTGGCTACTACTAATGTTCAAACTTACATTGAAATGGAGCTCCAAATACTTACAGCTACTAATGTTAATAAGAATAATATATTTAATGCAGAGTTTAGTTTTTCTGTGATAAGTATTATTGTTTTTAATATTAGAAAAATAAGGTATTTAAGGATGTTCATTCAGAAACAACATGCATCCAAACACCAAAATCCCCAGCATTGTACAGTATGATATAAAAGACTCTTGGGGAAATCAAATTAACCCATTTGGATCTCTGCTTGCTTTGCTCCCATAGGGTCTAGGAAGAAAATTGCAGTATACCTCAAATAAAATGAGGTTAAAGATCACCTCTGATCTGTTGTCTAGCTTTGTTACCCTGTATAAGACATGTAATACGTTCACTCATTTTGTCTCTAATAATAATGTTTTGACATACTTCAAAACAATTTAAGGGACTTTTTCAAATTAAAAGAAAGAAAGGTGTATCTCCTAATATCCATTTTTATTGGAAGAGTCTCAAAGATCTTCAAATGGGTTTGTTATCTGTAACAAATGCATGAGTTAGGGTATATAATTTTAGAATGGAAACCTATGAAGTTAAAAGCAGAGAATTGAAATACTACCCTCTGAAGAGGTGGCATCCAACTGTTCATAATTGCTTGTGAATGCAGAAAGTGAGAAAAAGAAAAAAAAAAAGCCATAATATTTCTGATTCATTTTCATGATCTGCTCTGAGGAGAAGCTCTAATGAAGCATGCGGTTTCATGCTGCTTGTCCCCACAGCACCATCCATGCTTCACTTTAGGGTCACATTTTCCACCCGCTCCTAACACCAAAAAGGTCCATGTGTTTTGGACACATTAAAATAAGATATGTACATATTATTTAGCTTTCTTTAAAAATCACTGACAGTTATCGTACCTTTTGTTAGAGTGACAGGATTCAGCAGAGCATTGTTCTGTGAAATAGAGAATCGAATCACACAGTGTGAAAGGAAAAATGCAAAATCAAAAGTTTTCCAGAAGCTATTATTTAGTAAAAGGAGCCCTGGTGGTTCAGTAGTTAAGCGTTTGTCTGCTAATTGAGAGGTCAGCGGTTCAAACCCACCATCGGCTCCATGTGAGAACCATGTGGCAGTCTGCTTCTGGCAAGATTTACAGCCTTGGAAACCCTACGGGGCAGTTCTACTCTGTCCTATAGGCTTGGTATGAGTCGGAATCAAATCAATGGCAGTGGGTTTGGTTTTTACTTTTAGTAAGGTTTTTGTTAAGGAGTTAATACTGTAATGGCTCACCTATAATTTTGTTTCTTCTTAGGAGAAAAATTGCATTCTGCAATCAGATTGTAGTGTTTATTACATGTTTTTGATGTTCCTATCACTTATTACTTTTGTGTTGCATTTCCTAGCATGGTTAAAAAATAAAAAGGTCTTTGACATTACAGTTTACAACTGAGTGTTGACAGCATAACAATGAGATTTTCTTACTAAAGTATTGTTATAAGCATAAAAAAATAAAATTTAAAAATGTAGTTTACATTTTGGCATGTCAAAAATAAACAACATTGTTTTGTTTTAAATTACCCAGCAGTTGGAGAGACTGAGCCAGTTGATGTTAGGCATATAAATATGAAGCTCATTTTTGACTCTTCTTGTTGTTCTTGTCTTCAAGTTGGGATTGAGTTTCAAATGCAAACAACTTGTAGAATTCCATCTATGACTATTGGCTGTTATTAAAAGGGGAACATGAATCCTTTGTATATCTGTTAAAGCATGCCCTAACGCAGGTTTCACCTAAATTAGTAGAGACGTTCAGTGCTCTTTCCTACATTATTTAGTTCAATATATCATGAATTTATTCTATGAATAATACATTATGCATACAAGGACATTAGAAAAAGTATAGTAACACAGAAAGCCAAACTCCGGGCTTTAGCTGAGATAGAATTACAGTCAAAGCATTTGCATGGATATTGTGGATAAAATAGAAATTCACTATAGTTACCAATTAGTCTGTAAAACTTGCTGGTAATTTTTAAAAAACTTAGAAATACTCAGTTTTTGCTTTCTCTCAGAAGTCTTCATCTTTGGATTCCCCTAACATCTGAGGATCTGAGATCTATGAGAAGGTAGCATACTGAGACTTATTCTCAGCAAGGACACCTTTTCGGGGACCCCTTGCCTTCAAGTAGTTTCTGACTCATAGCAACACCATAGGGCAGAGTAGAACTGCCTCATAGTGTTCGTAAGGCTGTAGATCTTCATGGAAGCAGACTGCTTTATCTTTCTCCCGTGGAGCAGCTGGTGGGTTCAAACTGCCAACCTTTTGGTTACCAACCAAATGCTTTAACCACTGCTCCAACAGGGCTCCCTGTTGGGGAAGGGAACCTAAATTGGACAGAGTAGGGAGATGGACTTGAATATTTTTGCAACAAAGGCCACACTGGTCCAAGCAAGGGAGCCATACCTTAAATCCCAGCAGAACTTGTCACTGGATATGGGCTGCCCTGAGGAGGTGGAGTGGCTTTGCAAAAGGGGACTTTCTTCCTGTAAGAGCAATTCCCAGAGAAGGGTCTCGATTTTTGTGCCCTTGCCAAGTTTATATACTAACACTAAGCTATATGAGAGTTGCTGGGTGGCACAAGCAATGTGCAATCTACTGCTAACCTAAAGGTTGGCAGTTCAAACACAGCAGCTCAACAGGATAAAGTTCTTGCTTCTGTAAAGATTACAGTCAGAAAATCTTAATGGAGTTGTTCTACTCTGTAACACATGAGGATGACGTGACTTTCAAAACTTTGGCATATTATTTAAGCACACCATTGTTTTCAGAAGCAACAATGCATAGTATTAACATAAATATTAGAAGAGATAAGAAAATTTATACCCCTATTATTAATGAAAATAACATTGTTATTACTATTTATTTTTCTATGCTTTTGGTGATATTGATGGTATATAAATTCATGCGTTGTTATTTTTATTGGGTATTGATGTTTGTTAAAGGAACATTATAAAAGCTATTTTTGATTAGAAAGCATGCAAAAGATTTTGTGGAGATTGGGACACATTTTCAACCAAGAGGTAAACATTAAAAGGGGAAAAAAAGATGAAAAAGCCTCAGAAAAAATTAAAAATACAGCACTTGATATGTCTTAATATCTTTTATATTTTTATTTATCTGTATCATCACATGCTATAAAGAAAAACTTTCTAGGTAAATAAATTTTAAAAAACCCTAAAATAGAAATTAAGAAATCAACTTATGTTAAATTTACACATTTGTGCTTAGCAAGGTGATAATGAAATAGAATTCAGCAATACCATCAACACTTCAGAGTCCGTAGAATCTATTCTCATATTACATCCCTCTTGTCAACCTTTTATAGGGTCAGCATTATTATCCACCTTTTTACAGATAAGTAAATTGAAGTTCAAAGAGGATAAAGGAATTGGCTGTTTAGCTAAAAACATGAATGACGTGATTAGACCATCCAAGTCGTCTAGAATTACATTCATTAAAAATCAGTGAAATTCATTGCCCTTGGAGAAGAAAAAGAGGATGGAGAAGGAAAAAGAAAAATCACAAAAAGGAGAAGATACAGGAGAACCTACCTTCCCACCCAATAATAATGCAACGTATAACGTAGTAAAAGAGAATCAAGGCATCTGCATTGATTGGATGAAGATCTATGATCCATATTTTGAGCTGTAATTACTTTAGTTAAGTCATTCAACAAATGTGAGCACCTATCATGTGCTAGGCACAGAGATATAAAGTGCCTTGCCCTCACAGGAGTCAACAATTGGAAATTAAACATACTTCTATTTTCTCTGGTGTTCTTGAGTGGTGCAAACAGTTAACAGGCTCAGCTGCTAACCAAAAAGATTGGTGGTTTGAGTCCATTCAGAGGCTCCTTGGAAGAAAGGCCTGACACTACTTCCAAAAAAACAGCCATCAGAAACCCGGTGGAGCACAGTTCTACTCTGAAACAAATGGAGTTGTGAAAAGAAGGATTGGACTGGAGTTCACCTGGTGGGATTTTTTTTTTCCACTCATTTCTTTAAGACTTGCATTTGTATAGCAGTAAAGTTTAACAGGAGGTCTAGTGGCACAGTGCTTAAGAGCTCAGGCTGCTAACTGAAAGGTCAGAAGTTCGAATCCACCAGCTTCTCCTTGGAAACCCTACGGAGCAGTCCCACTCTGTCCCACAATGTCGCTAAGAGTCGGAATCGAATCAAAAGCAACGGGTTTCCTTTTTGGTTTGAAAAGTTAAAAAAAAACAAGTCAGTATAGTTTTCTAGTCATTATTTTTCCTTAAATTTTACATAATACTAGATAACAAAGGAAATATGCACTACGATGTTTTTTTCTTTTTTTTATTGTACTTCAGGTGAAGGCTTACAGAACAAATAGCTTCTCATGAAACAGTCCTACACATACTGTTTTATGACATTGGTTAACAACCCCACAACATGTCATCCCTCTAACTTCTCAACCTTTTTTTTTGGTGAAAATACACATAGCCAAAGATACACCATTTCAAAAATTTCTACATGCACAGTTCAGTGACATTGACTACGCTCTTCCAATTGTGCTGTTATTCTCACTTAAGATGAAGGCTTACAGAACAAAATAGTTTCTCATTTAACGGTTACTACACATGTTGCCCTAAGACAATGGTTAACAATCTCACAGCACATCAACAATATCCTTACTCAACCATGGGTTCCCTATCACCAGCTTCTTTGTCCTCTTCTGCCTTCTGGCCCTTGTCACTGGACTCCTGTACCTCTTTAGTCTCATTTCATTTTACTGGGCTGTCCACTCCCAGGCTGAACGGTGAACCTCGGAGATAACTTCACCACTGAGCTAAAAGGGTGTCTGGGGGCCATACTGTCGGGGTTTCTCCAGTGTCCTTTAGGCTAGTAAATCTGGTCTTTTCTTGTGAGTTAGAATTATGCTCTACATCCTTCTCCAGCTCTGTCCAGAACCCTCTGTTTTGATCCTGGTCAGAGTGGTCAGTGGTGGTAGCTGGCACCATCTAGCTGTACTGTACTCAGTCTGGTGGAGGCCTTGGTAGCCGTGGTCCATTAGTCCTTTGGACTAATCCTTTTGTTGTATCCTGTTCTCTTCATTCTCCCTTGATCCCGAAGACATGAGACCAGTGGAGTATCTTAAATGGACGTTTACAGGCTTTTAAGACCCCAGACACTACTCACCAAGGTAGAATGTAGAGCATTGTCTTTATAAGCTGTGTCATACCAGTTGGGCTAGATGTTCCCCGAGACCATGGTCCCCACAGCCCTCCGCCCAGCAATTCAGTCCCTCAGGGAGTTTGGATGTGTCTATGGGGCTTCCATGACCTTTCCTTGTACAAGTTGTGCTAGTTTCCCCTGTATTGTGTACTGTCTCACCCTTCACCCAAGATACCACTTATCTATTGCCTACTTAGTATTTCCCCCCCACCTCTCCCATCCCTGGTAACCAACAAAGATTGTTACATTTTGTGGGTGAACTGTTTCATGGGTTTTTACAATAGAGGTCTCATACAATATTTGTCCTTTTGTGATTGACTTATTTCACTCAGCATAATGTCCTCCAGTTTCATCCATGTTATGAGATGCTTCACAGATTCATCGTTGTTCTTTCTCGTTGCATAGTACTCCATTGTGTGTATGTACCATAATTTGTTTATCCATTCATCTGTTGACGGGCATCTAAGTTGTATCCATCATTTTGCTATTGTGAACAATGCTGCCATGAACATAGGTGTGCATATGTCTATTCGAGTGACGACTCTAATTTCTCTAGGATATATTCCTAGGAGTGGAATTGATGGATCAAATGGTATGTCTATTTCTAGCTTTCTGAGGAAGCGCCATATCATTTTCCAAAATGGTTGTATCATTTTGCATTCCCGCCAGCAGTGCATAAGAGTTCTGATCTCCCCGCAGACCCACCAACATTTGTTATTTCCAGTGTTTTTGATTTGTGCCAGTAAGGCGGGATGAGATGGTATCTCACTGTGGTTTTAATTTGCATTTCTCTAATGGCTAGTGATTGTGAGCATTTCCTCATGTGTCTGTTGGCCATTTGGATGTCTTTTTGGTGAAGTGTCTGTTCATTTCCTTTGCCCATTTTTTAATAGGATTATTTGTCTTTTTGTTGTAGAGATGTCGCATTTTCTTGTAGATTATGGAGATTAGACCTTCATCTGACTTGTACTGTCCAAAAATTTTTTCCCAATCTGTAAGTTCTCCTTTTACTATTTTGGTGCAGCCTTTTGAAGAGCATAGGTGTTTGATTTCTAGAAGATCCCAGTTATCTAGCTTATCTATTGGAGTTTGTGCATTGATGGTTATGGTTTTATCCTGTTACTGCTATGTATGAAGGCCTGAAATGTTGGTCCTAGTTTTTCTTCTATGAACTTTATAGTTTAAGGCTTTATATTCAGGTCTTTGATCCATTTGGAAGTAGTTTTTGTATACGGTGTGAGGTATGGGTCCTGTTTCATTTTTTTGCAGCTGGATATCCAGTTTTGCCAGCACCATTTGTTAAAAAGACTGTCTTTTCCCCATTTGATGGTCTTTGGGCCCTTGTTGAAGATCAGGTGACCGTAGGTGGATGGATTTACATCTGGGATCTAAATTCTGTTCCATTGGTCAAAGTATCTGTTGTTGTACCAGTACCAGGCTGTTTTGACTACTGTAGCTGTACAGTAGGTTCTGAAGTCAGGTAGTGGGAGTCCTCCAACTTTATTCTTCTTCTTCAGTATTGTTTTACTTTTTCGGGGCTTCTTCACTTTCCATATAAAGGTAATGATAAGTTTTTCCATCTCTTTAAAGACTGTTGTTAGTATTTGGTTTGGGATGGTGTTGTATTTGTAAATTGCTTAGGGTACAATTGTGATTTTCACAATGTTGAGTCTGGCTATCCATGAGCATGGTATGTTTTTCCATTTATGTAGATCCTTTTGGGTTTCATGCAGTAGTGTTTTGTAGTTTTCTTTGTATAGGTCTTTTACATTCCTGGTCAGATTTATTCCTAAGTATTTTATCTTTTTAGGGGCTATTGAAAATGGTATTGATTTCCTCATCTCCTTTTCATCATTCTCCTTATTGGTGTATACGAATCCAACTGATTTTTGAATGTTTATCTTGTATCCTGCTACTCTGCTGAATCTTTCTATTAGTTCCAGTAGATTTTTCGTGGAGTTTTTAGGGTTTTCTATGTATAGTAGCATATCATCTGCAAACAGGGAGAGTTTAACTTCTTCATTACCAATTTGGATGCCCTTGATTTCTTTTTCTTGCCTTATTGCTCTAGCTAGAACTTCCAGCACAATGTTAAATAGGAGTGGTGATAAAGGGCATCCTTGTCTTGTTCCTGTTTTCAAGGGGAATGTTTTAGCCTCTCTCCCTTAAGAATAATGTTGGCCATTGGTTTTGCATAAATGCCCTTTATTGTGTTGAGGAATTTTCTTTCTATACCTATTTGATTGAGAGTTTTTATCAGGAATGGGTGTTGGACTTTGCCAAATGCCTTTTCTGCATCAATTGAGATGATCATGTGATTCTTTTCTTTCTTTTTATTTATGTGGTAGATTACTTTGATTGATTTTCTCCCATCCTTGCATACCTGGTATGAATCCTACTTGGTCGTGGTGTATTGTTTTTTTGATATGATGCTGAATTCTATTGGCTAGAATTTTGTTCCGAATTTTTGCCTCTATATTCATAAGAGATATTGTTCTGTAATTTTCCTTTTTTGTGACGTCTTTGCCTGGTTTTGGTATCATCGTTATGCTGGTTTCATAGAATGAATTTGGAAGTGTTGCTTCCTTTTCTTTGCTCTGAAATAGCTTGAGTAGTACTGGTACAAGCTCTTCTGTAAATGTTTTGTAGAATTCTCCATTGAAGCCATCTGTACCGGGGCTTTTTGTGGTTGGGAGTTTTTTTAATACCTTTTCAATCTCTTCTCTTGTTATGGATCTGTTCAGATTTTCAACATCACTTTGTTGTAGTTTGGGTAGGCCGTGTGTTTCTAGAAATTTGTCCATTTCATCTAGGTTTTCAAATTTGTTGGAGTATACTTTTTCATAACATTCTGTTACAATCCTTTTTATTTCAGTTGGGTCTGTTGTAAAATCCACCATTTCATTTCTTATTTGGGTTATTTGTGTCCTCTACTGTTTTTCTTTTGTCATTCTGGCCAGTGGTTTGTCGATTTTGTTGATTCTTTCAAAGAACCAACTTCTGGGATTGTTGATTGTTTCTTCTGTTTTCCTCTTCTCTATTTCATTTATTTCTGCTCTGATCTTTATTATTTCTTTTTCTTTCAGTGGCTATGGGGTTTTTTTGCTGTTCTCTTTCTATTTGTTTTCATTGTGTGGTTAATGTTTTGATATTGTCCCTTTCTTCTTTTTTGATATGTGCATCTATTGCTACAAATTGTCCTCTGAGGACTGCCTTTGCTCTGTCCCAAAGGTTTTGGTATGATGTGTTTTCATTCTTATTTGATTCTAGGAATTTTTTGATTCCATCTGTGATTTCTTCTATTACCCAGTGACGGGTAAGCAGGGTATTATTCAGTTTCCATTAATTGATTTTTTTCGTTGCTCTTTCTGTTGTTAATTTCTACCTTGATGGCATTGTGGTCAGAGAAGATATTTTGAATTATATCAACGTTTTGGATCTTGTTGAGGATTGCTCTGTGGCCTAAGATGTGGTCTCTTCTAGAGAGTGTTCCATGTGCATTGGAAAAGAATATGTAATTTGCAGCTATTGGATGGAGTGTTCTATATATATCTATGAGGTCAAATTGGCTGATTGTGCCCTTTAGGTCTTCTGTATCTTTGCTGAGTTTCTTTTTAGTTGTTCTGTCCTTTACTGAGAGTGGTGTGTTGAAGTCTCCTACTACTATTGTGGAACCGTCAATTCCTCTTTTCAGTGTTGTTAGTTTGTTTTATGTATTTTGGAGCCCTGTCATTGGGTGCGTAGATGTTTATTATGGTTATGTCTTCATGATGGATCATCCCCTTAATCATTATATAGTGTTCTTCTTTGTCTTTTATGGTGGATTTTGTTTTAAAGTCTATTTTATCTGAGATTAGAATTGCCACTCCTCCTCTTTTTTGGTAGTTGTTAGCTTGATATATTTTTTTCCAAGCTTTGACTTTTAATAAATACACATCTTTGTTTCTAAGGTGTGTCTCTTGTAGGCAGCATATTGAAGGATCCTGTTTTCTTATCCATTCTGTCACTCTCCGTCTCTTTATAGGTGCATTGAGTCCATTTACATTCAGTGTAATTACTGATAGATGTGAGTTTGTTGCTGTCATTTTGTGGTGCTTTTTTTGTGGTGTTGAAGTTTTCTCTGGTCTTCTTAATCTCTTGTGCTGAGTTACTTTTGTTTGTGAGGTTTTTTTTCATTTTTTTTTATTTTTGTAGCTTTTGTTTTTGCCGAGACTTTATGTTTTTTGTCTTTATTTTTATGAGTTGGTTTGTTAACTTTCTTTCTGGTTACCATGAATTTTACCCTTATCTTTCAAAGTTGTAGCAGTCTACCTTTACTTGGTATCACCTTGCCTTCCTCTCCATCAGAAGGTTCTATACCTATGCCTTTCATGACCTCTTTTATTGTTTTGATGTTGTTGGCATTTACTGATTAACTGCTCTGATTCCCTGTTGTATTTCTTTTGGTTTTGGATAGTCCTCGAGAGTTCATTTCCTAGATTGGTATCTGGCCAGTACAATCCTATATCCTTGATTCTGTCTGTGAGCTGAAGTTGTTTGTTCTCAAATGGAAAAACTCCCTTTAATAATTCTTGTAAGTTTGGTTTGACTTTTACATATTCCCTTAATTTCTGTTTATCTGGAAATGACCTGATTTCACCATCAAATTTGAATGAGAGTTTTGCAGGATATATTATTCTTGGCTGGCAATTATTTTCTTTCAAGATTTTATATATTTCATTCCACTGGCTTCTTGCCTGCATGGTTTCTCCTGAATAATCTGAGCTTAGTCTTATTGTTTCTCCTCTGTATGTGACTTCTTTTTTATGAGCTGCTTTCATAATTCTTTGTTTGTCTTTGGTTTTGGCGAGTGTGATTATTATAAGCCTTGGTGATTTTCTTTTTGGGTATCTCCTAAGTGGGGTTCACTGAGCTTCTTGAATGACCAGCCTTTCATCTTTCATGATATTGGGGAAATTTTCTGTCAGCAGGTCTTCAATGATCCTCTCTGTGTTTTCTGTTTTCTCCCCCTGTTCTGAAATTCTAATCACTCGTAAATTTTTGCTTTTGATTGTATCCCGCATAACTCTCAGGGTCTCTTCATTTTTCTTTGTTCTTTTTTCTGAGTTTTCCTGGAATAGAATTGTATCCAAGTGTTTGTCTTCAATTCCGCTGATCCTGTCTTACACCATTTTAAATCTGCTTCTCACTGCTTCTATGACACTTTCCATTTCTGAAATCTTGTTGTTTATCTTTTGGATTTCTAATTGTTGTCTTTGTATAATTTGTAGTGTGAATTTATTTTGGCATTTTGTTCCTGCCTTATTTTCCTGAATTCTTCCAATTTTTTGTCTGTGTTTTCCATGAATTTGTCTATTTTTTCCTCAAGTTTGTCAGCTTTTTGCCTCAGCTCTTGGAGAATTCTGAGTGTTAGAAACTGGAATTCCTGATCAGGTAGTTCTAGTGCATTTTCTTTCACTGAAGAGTCTTCTTGTGTTTTATTTTGGACACCTACTGGAACCATCCTGTCTTGTTTTTGTAAATGTTTTGATATTGTCTGCTGTCTTTGGGGCATTCGGTAGTTATTTTTCTCTTCTATTGATTGTAGATTTGTTTCGTCCCCCCTTTTTTTTAAAATATGACTATGTCTGAGCAGGCGGACTGTGTGTCCTTTTTTGTTTGCTCATCTATGGGCACAATACTTTTTGCCTCCTTCTCCAATTGGCATGGTCAGTCACTCAGATATGGTACAGCAGGGCAGGTCTAGCTGAAGAGGAGTTACTGGTATGAGTTGTTTGTAGCACTTGCTACAGCCACCAGAGTGGGTCGGTAATCAGTGCAGTGCAGGTTCCAGTAGGCCGTGCCTGTGCTGCTTGGTGGTGCGATGTCAAGCGCACGGTGCAGGTAGGCAGGATGCAGCGGGGAGATTGTTATGTGTGGAGCTAAGATGGATATGGGAGAGAGGAGAGAGGAACAGGAGCCGAAAACATACAAACAAACAAAAAAGAATGTTATAGGAGCTTGCCGTTGGAGTGGAGAGATGAGAGACTATGAAATGGAGAAAAACAGAAAGGGGAAGAGGAAGAAAATAAAATAATGAATAAATAAAAATCAGGAAGGTTAAAGAACTGCAAAGTTCCAAAGGATCCCACTGATGCAGTATAAGGTCTGGGAAAGTCACTCTCTGGTGTTGCAGTACAGCCTGGCTAGACAGTGTAAAGGTACACAATGCCAGGTTTTCAGGGAACAGAAAGAGAAGGAATATATAGAAAGATGAGAAACTGAACAATGAAGAAAGACCAAAAGGGAAAAAGAGGGAAAAGAAAACAAAATAAATTAAAAAAAAAAAAAAAACAATAAAGTCCCCCCCAAAAAATCAGAAAAAAAAAGACAGTGAAAAAAGAAATGTTCTCAGGGATCCCTCTGCACGTCTGTGCAAGCTGAGTGGGGCGTCTCCTTGCCACGCAGCACCGCCTGGCCAGAAATGGGTCCCAACTCAAGAAAAGGAAAAGAAAACAAACAAACAATTCAAAACAAACAACGAACAAAAGCCCCAGGATTCCACCAGCATGGCAGCCCCGACTGGGCAGCAGCTCCACTCTCGAACAGAGATGCACAGCCCCTCAGGAAGAAGCAAAGATGCACATGGAGCCAGGTATTTGAGCAATAGGAGGAGGAGGTGGCGAGATGTAAGGAAGAAATCAAAAGAAGCAGAAAAAAAAGCAACACTAGCTGCCAACAAATAGCACTCAGAGAGCCAGCTAGTACGGGCTGATGTTTCTAGGACAAGAGACTGTGTCTGCGGGAAGCAGAGGGGGCCGAGTGTGGGTGAAGAAGGGTAGGGAGTGGGAAAGCGTATATCACAAACCACCGGAGCTCTGCAGCCCCTCAAGAAGAAGCAAAGTTGGCTCACAGAGCCAGGTATTTGAGCGAAAGGAGGGGGAGGTAGTGAGAGGTATGGAAGAAATCAAAAGAAATGGAAAAAAGCAACACCAGCAGCCAACAAATGGCACTCAGGGAGCCGGCCCATTCGGGTGTGTGGAATCCAAGCAGCCGGTGTTTCCTGGTCAAGAGACTGTGGCCGTGGGAAGCAGAGGAGGCCGAGTGGGGGTGAAGAACGGTGGGTGGTGGGAAAGCATATATTGCAAATTGCTAGTTGTTTTGTCTCCTGCTGGATACTCCATGAAGCTTCTTTCTCATACCCCTTGTTTGCTGGTCTCCAATAGGTGTCCAAGATGGCAGGACCACACTGCGTTAGCTGGTAAAAGACCTCTGCATGAATCTCTCCTCACTCTCTGTTCTCTGTCAGTTTTCTCACTCCATTTGTTGCTTGGTTGAGTTCTTTATCTCTTCATTTGATGTTTTAGGGTTTCAGCATTGTTGTATTCTCTGTTCGGCTTAGTTTTTTGGATCTTTGCTGTGGAAGGATGGCGTTGTGCTTCTGCCTAGAGCGCCATTTTGCCTGCACTACTATTTTAAGGATATTATTCCATAAGTTGTAAAAAGCAATTATAACTTTAAAATATATTTAAAAACACTATTTGAGATTGATTATATAGTGACATTATTAATCAGAGAATAATTTGCAGGTAATTAGGCCAGTATCAATGTATATTAGTTGATGTACCATGCTATTTCTCTAGCAGTGTTTGTGTCTTATCCTATATACAAAATCAATTTTAGTGAAACATCTAGTATGACTTTATCTGAGACCCCCCACCAACTTCTCCATGCTGTGAAATTTAGCAAGAAAAGTTAAATGAAAAGTTAATGCTTAAAAGTGAAATTCTAAATGCAAAATCTTACAAAAAACATAATTGTTGATTCTGGAACTTAAAGGTTGTCAAGAGAGTAGAACTCAGGATAAAGCTGAAATTAACTTTTTTTTTTTTTAAATTTTTTCCCGTACAAAAATTTATACATATATTGTTATGTTACTGTAATTGCTCTCCCCATACTGTGACAGCACACTCCTCCTTTCCACCCCTGATTTCCCATGTCCATTCAACCAGCTTCTAACCCTCTCTGCCTTCCCATCTCACCTCCAGATAGAAGCTTCCCATTTAGTCTCTTGTATCTACCTGAGCTAGGAGGCACACTCCTCACGAGTATCATTTTATGTTCCATAGTCCAGTCCAATCCTCATCTGAAGAGTTGGCCTTGGGAATTGTTTTAGTTCTGGGCTGATGGAGAATCCAGGGACCACGTTTTCCCGGGTTCCTCCAGTATCAGACCATTAAGTCTGGTTTTCTTACTAGAATTTGGCTTCTGCACCCCACCCTTCTCTTGTTCCATCTGGGACTCTCTGTTGTGTTCCCTGCCAGGGTGATCATTGGTGGTAGCTGGGCATCATCTAGTTCTGGTCTCAGGCTGATGAAGTCTCTGGTTTATGTGGCCCTTTCTGTCTCTTGGGCTACTACCTTACTTGTGTCTTTGGTGTTCTTCATTCTCCTTTACTCCAGGTTGTTGAGACCAACTGATGCATCTTAGACGGCCACTTACAAGTTTTTAAGACCCCAGACGCCAGTCACCAAAGTAGGATGTAGAATATTTTCTTAATAAGCTTTGTTATTATAATTAACTGAGATGTCCCCTAAATGCATTGTCCCCAGACCCCTACCCCTGCTACTCTGTCCCTCAAAGTGTTTGATTGTATTCAGGAAACTTCTTAGCTTTCATTTAGTTCAGTTGTGCTGACTTTCCCTGTAGTGTGTGCTGTCCTTCCCTTCACCTAAGATAATTCTTATTTACTATCTAGTTAGAAAATAACTCTCACCCTCCCTTCCCACCATCATAACCTTCAAAGTATGTTTTCTTCTGTGTTTAAACCTTTTATTGACTTCTTATAATAGTAGTCTTATACAATATTTGTCCTTCTGTGACTGACTAAATTCCCTCAGCATAATGACTTCCAGCTTCCTCCATGTTATAAGATATTTCAAGGATTCAACTTTGTTCTTTATCGTTGTGTAGTATTCCACTGTGTGGATATACCTTAATTTGTTTATCCATTCGTCCTTTGATGGGCACTAGGTTGTTTCCATCTTTTTGCTATTGTGAACAGTGCTACAGTGAACATGGGGGTGCATATAACTATTCGTGTGATGACTGTTATTACTCTAGGATATATTCCAAGGAGCTAGATCACTGGATCGTGTGTACTTCTATTTCTAGCTTTTTAAGGAAGCACCAAATCAATTTCCAAAGTGGTTGTAACATATTCCCACCAACAGTGTATAAGTGTTCCAGTCTCTCCACAACCTCTCAAGAAGTTATTATTTTGTGTTTTTTGGATTAATGCTAGCCTTGTTGGGGTGAGATGATATCTCACTGTAGTTTTGATCTGCATTTCTCTAATGGCTAATGATTGTGAGCATTTCTTCATGTGTCTGTTAGCCACCTGAATATCGTCTTTGGCGAAGTGCCTGTTCATATTCTTTGCCCATTTTTAATTGAGTTATTTGTCTTTTTGTTATTGAGGTTTTGCAGTATCTTGTAGATTTTAGAGATTAGACACTGAACGGATTTGTCATAGCCAAAATTTTTTCCCCAGTCTGTAGGTTGTCTTTTGAGTCTTTTGGTGAAGTCTTTTTTTTTTTTTTTTAATTGTACTTCAGGTGAAGGCTTACAGAACAAATAGTTTCTCATGAAACAGTCCTACACATGTTGTTTTATGACATTGGTTAACAACCCCACAACATATTAACACTCTAACTTCTCAAACCTTTTTTTTTTTTTTGGTGAAAATACACATAGCCAAAGATAAACCATTTCAAAAATTTCTACATACACAGTTCAGGGACATTGACTATGTTCTTCTAATTGTGCTGTTATTCTCACTTAATATGCAGGCTTACAGAACAAAATAGTTTCTCATTTAACAGTTACTACAAATGTTGCCCTATGACAATGGTTAACAATCTCACAACACATCAATAATATCCTTACTCAATCTTGGGTTCCCTATCACCAGCTTCCTTGTCCCCTCCTGCCTTCTGGCCCTTGTAACCGGACCACTGTACCTCATTAGTCCCATTTGGTTTTACGGGGCTGTCCACTCCCAGGCTGAACAGTGAACCTCGGAGGTAGCTTCACCATTGAGATAAAAGGGTGTCTGGGGGCCATACTCTCGGGGTTTCTCCAGTCTCTTTTAGGCCAGTAAATCTGGTCTTTCTTTTGTGAATTAGAATTATGCTTTACATTCTTCTCCAGCTCTGTCCAGAACCCTCTGTTGTGATCCTGGTCAGAGCAGTCAGTGGTGGTAGCCGGGCACAGTCTAGCTGTACTGGACTCAGTCCAGTGGAGGCCTTGGTAGCTGTGGACAATTAGTCCTTTGGACTAATCTTTTCCTTGTATCCTGTTCTCTTCATTCTCCCTTGCTCCCGAAGACATGAGACCAGTGGAGTATCTTAAATGGACGCTCACAGGCTTTTAAGACCCCAGACACTACTCACCAAGGTAGAATGCAGAGCATTGTCTTTATTAGCTGTGTCATGCCAATTGAGCTAGATGTTCCCCAAGACCATGGTTCCCACAGGCCTCCACCCAGCAATTCAGTCCCTCGGAGTTTGGATGTGTCTATGGGACTTCCATGACCTTTCCTTTTACAGGTTGTGCTAGTTTCCCCTATATTGTGTATTGTCTTACCCATGATGAAGTCTTTTGATAAGCATAAGTGTTTTATTTTTAGGAGTTCCCATTTATCTAGTCTCTCTTCTGGTGCTTGTGCATTGTTACTTATGGTTCGTATTGTGTTTATGCTATGTATTAGGGCTTCTAACGTTTTTCCTATTTTTTCTTACATGATCTTTATCGTTTTTGATTTTATATTTAAGTCTTTGATCCATTTTGAGTTAGTTTTTGTGCATGGTGTCAGGTATAGGTCTTGTTTCAGTTTTTTGTAGATGGATATCCAGTTATGCCAGCACCGTTTGTTTAAGAGACTGTCTTTTCCCCAATTAATGGACTTTCGGCCTTTGTCAAGTATCAGCTGCTCATAGGTGGATGAATTTATGTCTGGATTCTCAATTCTGTTCCGTTGGTCTATGTATCTGTTGATGTACCAGTACCAGGCTGTTTTGACTACTATGGCGGTATAATAGGTTTTAAAATCAGGTAGTGTGAGGCCTCTCACTCTGTTCTTCTTGAGTAATGCTTTACTTATTCCGGCCTCTTCCATTTCCATATGAAGTAGGTGATTTGTTTCTCCGTCTCATTAAAAAATGCTGGTGGAATTGGGATCGGGATTGCATTCTATCTGTAGATCACTTTGGGTAGAACTGACATTTTCACAATGTTGAGTCTACCTATTAATGAGCAAGGTATGTTTTTCCACTTATGCAGGTCTCTTTTGGGGTTTCTTGCAGTAGTGTCTTGCAGTTTTCATTGTATAGATCTTTTACGTCTCTGATTAGATTTATTCCTAGGTATTTTAACTTTTTGGGACCTATTGTAAATGGTATTGATTTGGTGATTTCCTCTTCGAGGTTCTCTTTGTTGATGTAAAGGTATCCAACTGATTTTTGTATATTTATCTTGTATCCTCAAACTTTGCTGAAACCTTCTATCAGTTTCAGTAGTTTTCTTGTGGATTCCTTGGGGTTTTCTGTGTCTAAGATCATATCATCTGCAAATACAGACACTTTGATTTCTTCCCTACCAATTTGGATGCCATTTATTTCTTTATCTAGCCTAATTGCTCTGGCTAGGACCTCCAGCACAATGTTGAATAAGAGTGGTGATAAAGGACATCCTTGTCTGGTTCCCGTTCTCAAGGGGAATGCTTTCAAATCTCTGCATTTAGGATGATGTTGACTGTTGGTTTTGTATAAATGCCCTTAATTATATTGAGGAATTTCCCTTCTATTCCTATTTGATTGAGAGTTTTTATCATGAATCGGTGTTGGACTTTGTCAAATGGCTTTTCTACATCAATTGATAAGATCATGTGGCTTTTGTCTTTTGTTTTATTTATGTGATGGATTACATTGATTGTTTCTCTAATGTTGAACCATCCCTGCATACCTGGTATAAATCCCACTTGATCATGGTGAATTATTTTTTTGAAACGTTGTTGAATTCTGTTGGCTAGAATTTTGTTGAGGATTTTTGCATCAATGTTCATGAGGTATATTGGTGTAATTTTGTTTTTTTGTGGTGTCTTTACCTGGTTTTGGTATCAGAGTTATGCTGACTTCATAGAAAGAGTCTGAGAGTATTCCATACTTTTCTATGCTCTGAAGTACCTTTAGTAGTAGTAGTAGTGGTTGTGTTAACTTTTCTGTAAAAGTTTGGTAGAATTCTCCAGTGAAGCCATCCGGACCAGG
Source organism: Dugong dugon (assembly GCA_030035585.1). NCBI lineage: Eukaryota > Metazoa > Chordata > Mammalia > Sirenia > Dugongidae > Dugong > Dugong dugon. Next base: position 31,276,481 of record CM057460.1, on the reverse strand, counting down.
GCTTTTTTTTTGTTGGGAGTTTTTTAATTACCTTTTCAATCTCTTCTTTTGTTATGGGTTTATTTAGCTTTAGTTTAGGTAGGTAGTGAGTTTCTAGAAATTTGTCCATTTCCTCTAGGTTTTCAAATTTGTTAGAGTACAATTTTTCATAGTATTCTGTTATGATTCTTTTAATTTCAGTTGAGGCTGTTGTGATATCACCCATCTCATTTCTTGTATGGGTTATCTGCTTCCTCTCCTGTTTTTCTTTTGTCTCTTTGGCCAGTTTTTATTAATTTTGTTGATCTTTCAAAGAACCAGCTTTTGGTCTTTTTAATCTCTTTCAATTGTTTTTCTAAACTCTATTTCATTTAATTCTGCTCTAATTCTTATTATTTCCTTTCTTCTGGCACCTGAGGTCTTCTTTTGCTGCTGTCTTTCTACTTGTTTCAGTTGTAGGGTTAATGTTTTGATTATGGCCCTTTATTCCTGTTGGATGTGTGCATTTATTGCTATAAACTGACCTCTGAGCACTATTTCTGCTGTGTCCCAAAGATTCTGGTAAGATGTGTTTTCATTCTCGTTTGATTGTACGAATGTCTTCATTCCATCCTTAATTTCTTCTATAACCCACTAGTTTTCGAGCAAGGTGTTGTTCAGTTTCCATGTGTTTGATTTTTTTTTTTCCTTGCTTTTTCTGTTGTTGATTTTTACTTTTATGGCTTTATGGTCAGAAAAGATGCTTTATAATATTTCGATGTTTTGGATTTTGTTATGGCTTGCTTTATGGCCTAATCTGTGGTCTATTTGGAGAATGTTCCATGTGCATTGGAAAAGAAAGTATACTTGGCTATTGTTGGGTGGAGTGTTCAGTACATGTTTATGAGATCAAGTTAGTTGATTGTAGCATTATCTCTTCCATGTCTTTCTTGACCTTCTTTCTGGATGTTCTGTCCCTCACTGAAAGTGATCTGTTGAAGTCTCCTACTACTATTGTGGAGCTGTCTATCTCTCTTTTCAGTGCTGTTAGAGTTTGCTTTATGTATTTTGAAGCCCTGTCATTGAGTGCATAAATCTTTATTATAGTTATATGCTCCTGTTCTATTGACCCTATAATCATTATATAGTGTCCTTCCTTATCCTTTGTGGTGGATTTTACTTTAAAGTCTATTTTGTCAGCAATAAATATTGTCACTCTTCCTCTTTTTGGAATGTTGTTTGCTTGTTATATTTTTTCATTCTTTGAGTTTTAGTTTGCTTGTGTCTTTAAGTCTAAGGTGTGTCTCTTGTAGGCAGCATATAGATAGATCATGATTTTTATCCAATCTGCCACTCTCTGTCTCTTTATTGGTGCATTTAGTCCATTTATATTCAGAGTAATTATTGATAGGTATGAGTTAAGTGCTGTCATTTTGATGTCTGTTTTTGTGTGTTGTTCACAGTTTCTTTGTTCTGCTTAATTTTCTGTGCTGAGTCATTTTTCTTTATTCATTTTCTTTTTATCTTTTTCGTTGTTGATTTTGTGTTTGCTGAGTCTACATTTTTCCAATTTTTTATTTTGACCTCTAGGATTGTTAGTTTCCTTTATGGTTACCTTAATATTTACTACTATTTTTCAAGTTTATACCAGTCTTTTATTCCTTTATATCGCCTTGACATCCTGTCTTTACACAAAATCTGTGTCTACATTTTTTAAGTCCCTTTTTCTTGTATTAATGTTGTCATCTTTTTTATATTGACATCTCATTGCCTATTTTCAGTGTTTTAGCTTTGATTTACTTTTGTGACTTCTCTATCTGGGTTGATATCTGGTTGCTCTGTCCTGTGTTCTAGTCTTGAGTTGTTATCTTATGTTGCTGAATTTCTAACCAGAGGATTCCCTTTATTATTTCTTGTAATTTTAGTTTGGTTTTTGCAAATTTCCTAAATTTCTGTTTATCTGGAAATGCCCTAATTTCACCATCATATTTGAGAGACAGTTTTGCTGGATATATAATTCTTGGCTTGCAGTCCCCCCCCACCCCCCCCTTAAGGCTTTATATATGTTATCCCATTGACTTCTTGCCTGCATGGTTTCTTCTGGGTAGTCCAAGCTTATTCTTATTGACTCTCCCTTGTAGATGACCTTTCATTTCTCCCTAGTCACTCTTAAAATTCTCTCTTTCTCTTTGGTTTTGGCAAGTTTGATTATAACATGTCTTGGTGATTTTATTTTGGGATTTACCTTATGTGGGGTTCCATGAGCATTTTGGATAGATACCTTGTCATCTTTCATGATATCAGGGAATTTTTCTGCCAAGAAATCTTCAACAATTCTCTCTGTATTTTCTGTTATCACGCCTGTTCTGGTACTCCAGTCACTCATAGGTTATTCCTCTTGGTAGAGTCTCACGTAATTCTTAGAGTTTCTTCATTTTATTTAAATCTTTTTATCTGATTTTTCCTCAGATAAGTTGGTGTCAAGTGCTTTATCTTCAATCTCACTGATTCTCACTTCCATGGCCTCGATTCTGCTTCTATGACTTTCTATTGAGTTGTCTAATTCTGAATTTTTTTTTTTTTTTTTTTATCTTCTGGATTTCTGATTGCTGTCTTTCTGTGTATTTTTGCAGCCTGTTAAATTTGTCATTATGCTTTTCTCTAATCTTTTTAATTTCTTCTATCTCATGGTCTGCATTTTGCTTAATTTCCTTCCTAATTTCTTGAAGACTTCTATTTATTAATCTTCTGTATTCTGCCTCTGGTAATTCCAAGAAATTTTCCTCCTCTGGAAAATTTCTTGATTCTTTATTTTGGGAGGTTGCTGAAGGCATCATGTTTTGCCTCTTAATGTGATTTGATATTGACTGTTGTCCTTGAGCCATCAATAAGTTATTATATTTATTTATTTTATGTTTGCTTACTGTGTCCTAGCTTCTGGTTTTCTTTTGATATGCCCAAATAGGCTGCTCGTAGGAGCTAGCCTGATTGTTGGCACCTTTGAAGCTCAAATGTCCTGTCACCAGGTGGTTAGATCTGTTACTAGGTGTGTGAGCTCAGGAGTTCACCCACTTCTCCTGTATGGATTCAGCTTAGGTGCCCAGGTAGATGACCGCCAACTGTGTGGTGTAGGCTCTCACTTATATTCTTAGACAGGCATGGGTGATTGGTGTAGGCATAAGCATCTGGCTGCAGTAGGGGGACACACTCTGAGCAAGGCAGGGGGCTGATGGCCACCCCCAAATATCCAGGAGGAAGGCATGTCCCTGTTCTCTAAAGTGGGTAGGTGGGTGGTTTTGCAGCCTTACTATGAGTACCTAATGCTGTTGGCTGTAAGGACTGGGGGGGCTCCTCTTATTCATGGGCCCCTATCACAGGTGGTTAGGTGGCATGGGTGGAGCCACTAGTCCTCAGGCCTCTGATGTGGGTAGGTGAAGACCTTGCTTAATGGGCAGAGCAGTTTCAAATGTCAAGAACCTTCCACTTCACAGCTGAAATAGTTGAAGTTAGACTTCTGGTGTATACCCTGTTGTACTGCAGTAATGAGGGCCCCTGCTGTTGAAATGGGTCCACACAAGTCTATGCAGGAGGAAAGGCACTCAATGTCCATGGATCCCTTATGCCTGGGCCTAAGCAAAGGAGGTGTGCCTACCCTGGGTTCCTGGCTTAGGGGAGCCAGCAGTTTATTTTTTCCCCTGTTTGTTAATTTGTTTATTCTCCAAGGCAGGGAGAATGGCTCAGGGCATGTGACAGATCCTACTTCCAGCCCAGGGGACTCGGCAATTGCTGAAGCCTGTCTGGGACCCAAGGCAGAGCAGGGAGTGCAGAGGTAAATGGAAGAGAAGTTTTTCCCTAACGGGGGTGTTTTTGATCCATGCAGTAAGCCGTATGCAGTTACTTATCTTTCACCAGATCGAGGGCTGCTTCTCACTGGTTCTGGGTTGCAGAGCAGATTCTCTGGTGCTGGGTGTCTCCTAGTGTGGAAAATGTGCCTCCGGAGGCCAGCCGCTTGCCTGCCTCTCTGCTCACCCATGAGCTGCTCAGGCCTGAAGGGCTCTTGCTGAGTCAGATCTGGCAACTCCTTGCTGCTTCCAAACAGTCTCTCTCTCTCTACCTGCCACTCAGTCCAGTTCCTCATCTCTGCCTTTGATGTTCAGGGCTCCCAAATGGCCATATACAATCGAATCACTTGTTTTTTGGGTGTTTGTTGTAAGAGGGTCCACTGGAAGCGTCTGACTCCTCTGTCATCTTGGCCCCACCTCTGAAAATAACTTTTCATAGGCAGTTTTTCAGAGGCATAAGCCTAAGGGCTGAGGAAAAAAAGAAATGTATTATAAAGTGTATTAAAAGAGATACATTGATATACAGAGAAAATTCTCCTAACATTTTCCAAAAAATATTTCAACATTCCTCAAATACATCAGCAAAAATACACAGTGAACAACTGCTGCCTAGTTCTACCATTAATATTTTACAATAGTTGTTTTATTATATATCTGACCAATTATCCAATTCTTTTTCCATATATGCTTTTTTTTGTTTTCCAAAGTAAATCTTTTATGATTTTTAAATTATTCTTTGATGTTTTCATGTGAGTTTTCTTCAGACTTTTGCAAAAAAGTTTCTCAATTAGTTTTTAATTTGGCACACTATTCTATTTAAAACTGCAACCTTCCCAATACACACATGCGTACACATGCACATACACATACAAAAACTCCATAAATTTGCAATGCAAATTTCCATTACCCAATATATATCTTTACATAGCTTCTAGCCCTTTCCAGATGATATAATAATGTAAACACCATGTTGTTGCTGTTAGTTACCATTGAGTTGATTCTGACTCATAGCGACCCCATGTACAATAGAACGAAACACTGCCTGGTCCTGTGTCATTTTCACAGTGGTTGTTATGCTTGAGCCCATTGTTTCAGCTGCTGTGTCAATCCATCTCTTTGAGGGTCTTCCTCTTCTTTGCCGACCCTCTACTTTACCAAGCTTGATATCTGTCTCTAGGGACTGATCCATCTTGATAACATGTCCAAAGTATGTGAGACTTAGTCTCGCCATCCTTGTTTCTAAGTAGCATTCTGGTTGTACTTCTTCCAAAACAGATTTGTTCCTTCTTTTGGCAGTCCATGGTATATTCAATATTCTTCACCAACACCACAATTCAAAGGTGTCAATTCTTCTTTGGTCTTCCTTATTTATCGTAAGCACCATAGAGGCAGGTATTTCCTTTTTTTTTTTTTAATTCCCTAACTTTTTTCATTAATATCATTAGTATCACACCCAAGTAAAATTTTATTTAAGACAATTCAAAAACAATTGTAGCAGGAAACTTCCAGAAATTCAAGCAGGATTCAGAACAGGACATGGAATGAGGGATATCATTGCTGATGTCAGATGGATCTTGGCTGAAAGCAGAGAATATCAGCAAGACGTTTACCTGTGCTTTATCGATTATGCAAAGGCCTTCGACTGTGTCAGTCATAACAAATAATGGGTAAGATTGCAAAGCAATTCCAGAATACATAATTGTGCTCACGTGGAACCTGTACATAGACCAAGAGGCGGTTGTTTGAACAAAGGAAGGGCATTCTGCGGTAAAAACAGCATGGGGTGGTGTCTGACATCCTCCAACTACACAAAGGGGAAGGAGAACCAAGATCAGTAGTGCAAGGCTGACTCTCATGAGGTGGAGGATGACAAGACAAGCCTCCTCCCTCTGTCATCTTTACCAATGCTGACACCAACAGTCTCTCCACAGCACTTTCTACTGGGTTCAATAATTCATTGCAATGGCCACACAGAACTCATAGACCATACTCATGATTATGGGGTTTATTAGAGAAGATACAGTCACATTTCAGGCTCAGGAACACTCAGGATATAGTTCTTCCATCAGGACAGACTCTCCCCAGCTGTGCTTGCAGGCACACCTCTCCCTGGCCCTCAGCCTCTGCCTAAAGCACTCAGCTTTTCTGTCCGTGTGCCGGGAAGCCCAGCACGCTGTCTCCTGTTGCCAGGTCTTTTCTGCCACCACTTCTCACCATCTTCAATGTTATAGCTCTCTCTTTCTCTCTGTCTCCCGCTTCCAGGAGCTTTTCAGTGCAGGGATCCTGAGTCCAAAGGACGTGCTCTCTGCTCCTGACTCCTGGCTGTTCTTCCTTGCTGGTGGTAGGATCCTTCTCTCTGCTCTGAAATTGGCTCTCTTTTAAGGCTAAACTGACCAATCCCCTTGGTTGGCCACAGTTACCCTATCATGCAGTGCCCGCCCAATCACCTGGGTGGATGTTACAAGACCATGGCTAGAAAGGCCACACACAAAAGTAATTAATAGCATTACAGAAGTTTAAGTTCAGGAAAGGTGTGCATTAAGGTTGTATTCTTTTACCATACTTAATCTGTATGTTGAGCAAGTATTCAGAGAAGCTGGACTATATGAAAAAGAACATGGCCATAAGATTGGTAGAACACTCAACGACTTGTGGTATGCAGATGACCCAACCTTCCTTGCTGAAAGGGAAGAGGACTTGAAGCCCTTACTGATGAAGATCAAAGACTGCGGCCTTCAGGATGGATTACACCTCAACATAAAGAAAACAAAAATCCTCACAACTGGACTATCAATAAGCAACATCATGATAAACAGAGAAATAGTGAAGTTGTAAAGGATTTCATTTTACTTGGATTCACAATCAATGCCCATGCAAGCAGCAGTCAAAAAATCAAATGAAATATTGCATTGGGCAAATCTGCTGCAATAGACCTCTTTAAAGTGTTGAAAAGCAAAGATATCTCTTTGAGGACTAAGATGCTCCTGATGCAAAACATGATATTTTAAATTGCTTCATATGCATGCGAAAGCTGGACAACGAATAAGGAAGACTGAAGAAGAATTGACATCTTTGAATTACGGTGTTGGTGAAGAATATTGAATATGCCATGGACTGCCAGAAGAACGAACAAGTCTGTCTTGGAAGAAGCACAGCCAGAGTGCTCCTTGGAAGCAAGGATTATGAGACTTTATCTCACGTACTTTGGATATGTTATCAGGAGGGACAAGTCCCTGGAGAAGGACATCATGCTTGCTAAGGTAGAGGGTCAGTGAAAAAGAGGAAGACCCTCAACAAGATGGATTAACACGGTGGCTGCAACAATGGGCTCAGATATAGCAAAGATTGTGAGGATGGTACAGGACAAGGTAGTGTTTCCTTCTGTTGTACATGAATCTGAACTGACTCTAGGGGGGCACCTAACAACAACAACAACTTATTTCAAATGCCTAGAAGAGTGCCTAGTGCATTATATGCACTCAATACTTGTTAATTCTATTGTGTTTGTGTACATGTGATGGTACACTATATCCCATTGCAAAGTATCTTCTGCCCAGCTGGACATGTAACCTTGAGTTTTCCATATGCAATTGTATAAACTGAAGATACATAAATAACTCTGAAAATTGATCCAAAAGCTCCTCCCTAATAATACCCTCTATTAATTTGACAATTTATACTAGTTTCCATTGTTATATTTCTAGCCTGGTGATCTAGCTGCCAAGATACATTTTTAGTTAAGAAAAAATTGCAAATAGACATATTTTACCCTTGGTTGCCATTTTCCCCTTCAGTATCATTTTCCATTTGTTGATTCTGCTACAGTGAAACCTGTAGGAGCCAGAACTCTATGGGACTGTCTTGTTTTTCTGGGTCTTCCAAGTTTTCCACATTTGACAGGGTGCAGTCCTACCACTTTTTAATCACTCTCTAGTAGAGGAAAATATTTGAGTTTTCCTCTGACAGGTTTCCACCTTACACAAGTCCCAGCTTTCCCAGGTTAAACATTATCATCTGTTGACAAATGTTTTGTGTTCTGCCATGACTATATTCACTAAGGTTGTCAGAATTACAAAGGTAAATGAAACCCAAAGTATGTTAAACACTCTCCCAAACCACCACAAGTACATACATTCTCTCAGAGAGAATTATAAATGGATCATCAACAAACTTTCAAGATTCAAAGAGTAATGCTTTAAGACAAAACACTCACTGAGTTGTGGAGGGCCCCACAACTCTCTGTCATACCAGCAAATTTACACAAAGCCAACCTCTTACGTTTCTCATTCTAAGTTGCCCCAGAGCTTTGCTGTCTTGACAATCTGTTTATTATGATGAGGTCTCAGCTTTGACTTGGTCTTGACATCAGTTAGCTTTTATCTGAAAATTTGCAATTGAGATGGTGAAGCTGTCATTCTTCTTGACCTTTCAGCAGCCTGGTGACAGAGACTCATTTTCTTTTGTTAGACTTTTGTTAACCAGAGAGTCTGTGAGCCAGTTTAAATCGGAGATTTGGAAGCACAAGCTAACAATCTGACAAATAGGATTAAAACATTCTATGTGAGAAAACATGCTTGTTATTCCAGCAGATGTTAGAAGAATATTGGTTTGGTTTACATAAGCTGCTTTTCAAAAATATAGGCGAAATACCACAGATGAGTTTTTATTTCTCTCTTTGACTTTGTGAAGATTCTTTTTGAAAGTAAAACTGCTCAGTTCTAGAGAATACAATATGTCACACTAAAAACTTTACCAATAAACTTTAAGTGCAATGGAAATCAGATGCTACAAATAAAAAATATTTACTTAAATGAAAGGTTTTTACTATGTCTTCAGGATAAAATACTTCTAAAAATTATTGCAAGAATAAATGCCTTCAAAGTGTTAAAGCATAACAAAATCCACAATAGCCAATGATGCAGTTTCAAATATTCATTTGTTATATAGTAATATCCACTTTCTACCTGGGTGCTTCTTAGAAGCAAGGATGGTAAGACTTCTGCCACTTACTTTGAAGATGTCATCAGGAAAGATCTACTGCTAGAAAAGGACATTATATTTGGTAAAGAAGAGGGCAGCAAAAATGAGGGAAACCGCCAATTACATGGATAGACATGATAGCCAAAGCAAGGGACTCAGACACACCAAGGACGTGAAGATGGCTAAGTACTGGGCAGTGTTTTGTTCTGTCATACATAAGGTCCCCATGAGTAGGAGTGACTCCAAGGCAAATAATAGCAACAACATATTTTAAAAAATCATTTGCTGTTGAGTAGATTTCTACCTATGGCAACCCGTGTGTGTCAGAGTATAAATGTATTCCACAGGGTTTTTAATGGTTGATTTTTCAAAAGTAGATGGATATGTCATTCTTCCAGGTTCCTCTGGGTGAACTCAAACCCCAAACCTTTTGGTTAGCAGCCTAGAGTGTTAACTGGTTTTACGGCTCAGGTCCTCCTGTCTATAGTTAGATAATTGTAAATTATAACTACTTCAAATTATAATTAAAACATAATTGAAAGAAAATGTGTACTTTATACATTTTGACTTAAATCTTAAAAATATGAAAATATTTACTAGCATTTATTTACCAAGTTTAATCTGTTGCATTCGAGTCAATTCCAACTCATAGGGACCCTACAGGACAGGGTAGAAATGCCCCATAGGGTTTCCAAGGATTGGCTGGTGGATTCAAACTGCCAAGCTTTTGGTTAGCAGCCAAGCTCTTAATGACTACGCCACCAGGGCTCCTTTCCAAAGTTTAGTCACCCATTTATAGAAAAGAGTGCTTGATTGTGAGGATAATGCAGAACTAGGCAGTTATTCATTCTGTTGTTCATAGGGTCCCTATGAGTGGGAACAACAACATGTTATATGTTTCATTTTATAAAAAAAAGTCTTATCCACTGAAATTCTGTAAAAGTTTCATGTGGCATCTTCTGAAAACGTGTATTCATGATCTATATTTGAGATCATATTTTTTTCTTCTTGTCCTGGAATTTTCCCTTACAGTTCTTCCCCCTTACATGCCTGATTCATATTAATCCTTTAATCGTAATTCTACCTGATCATTATAATAAATCTTTTTAACGAGCATTTTAAAAACATCTCTGACATTCGTATCAAGAATTCAACAGCTCAAATTAAGTAATTGGTAAATCATGATTTCATTTGTATTCACTGTAATAATGTTATTCATAAGGCATTATTTTGACATTTGTGTGAATGCAGCTCGGTATTTCCATGGAAATTTATTTTTATTTTGTCCTTAACTGAGTCAATTTGAATCATTGTTCTAGCTGGTTTAGTTAGCAGGTCCTTGGCTCAGCCTACCTAAGAAACAATGCAGGTAAAATGGAAGAGCAGAAGTTCTACACATTTAGCAAACATTTTGTTTGGCCTGTATAATGTTTAAAAGGTATTAATAATTAAAAATTAGCAGAATTTATATAACGGTCGGCACTCCACCACAAAGAGACATGAAGTGGTGATACATCCCACAAGGATGGACCTTGGAAATATTATGCTGAGTGAACTATGACAATCACAAAAAGATAAATATTCTGTGATTAGTAATATGAAATATTTACAATAGGCAATGTCCAGATATCAGAGTTTAATAGTGGTTACTAGGGGCAGGAGGGAAGAGGAAAGACAGGAATCTTTGTTTAGATAGCATTGAGTTTCTGTTTAAACCCTTTAACAAGCAATGGCACATATATGTTCTAGCTATGTTTTCCGCCCCTGGAGATTTATTGGCAGGCATATGAACCACTTGATGTGTTCTGGAGTCATGGTGGATACTGGTGCAACTACCTAAAACACAAGGAATATGGTCTGCACCACATTTGATTGCTGAGAGCCAATTGTAGGAGGGGATGCTTCCTGCAGGAGTGATTGTGTGAAACTTCCATGACTTTTGGCTTCTGTACAGCGAGATCAGGCTTGCAAGTATGTTTACCATTTCCTTTCTGTTATTGGGAAGGTACAGTTACAGGTATTTGGAAATACTCAAGTAAATGACTTATATTTTGGGTAAAAACAATTTGTGATGCACTTCCTGGGCCAGGGGCCCAACATGTACCGTGTATGATGGGCTTAATGGAACATGGGACCGATATGACCCACTTGCATTTTTCACCTCCCTAATGATATTTTTTATAAAGTGCTCGCCTCCCTGATGACATCTTTTGTAAAGTGCTTGCCTCCCTGAAAACAGTTTGTGATGCACTTCCTGGGTCATGAGACCCATATGTACTGTGTTTGTTATGCACTTCATAGAATACGGGGCTGATATGGCTCACTTGCAATTGGCACCCTATTTTTTCTAATAATAAAAAATCACCAGCAGACAATGATTCAGCATCCATTCCCTTAGTGAAAAAACACCACATCCCCCCAAAAGTCATCCTTTAAAGGTTTAAGTGGATGGAAACTATGGCAATGGAAGTTGGTGATAGCTGTACCACACAATTAATGTAACTGGTTTCATTACATTGAATTGACAATTGTTGTATTACCTATATTTTTGTAACAGTAAAAAAAAGTGAGGCTGGAGAGATACAGGAATAAATGTTAGATTGTTAGTGTGTTCTCTAATTTGTTAAGGTCCCATTTGATTTTCATATTGTACTTGCCTAAAATCTAAGAACATTCTATCTCTCGCAGTCCAGTGAGCTTGCATCACCTATGACACAGGTTTTCTTAAAGAATATTGAGGAAAACTTGTACCTGGTGTTACCTATTAAAATTTTTTGTCACTTGTTAAGATTGGTTCTGATTTCAACCAGGTCCAGGGCCTCATGTTATTGATACTGTTATCAATACAAGAGGTAATTTGGCAGAGAACAATTTATTAGAGATTTAGAAAATGAAGAACAAATATTTATAATAGAATCGACCACTGGCCTGGACTAATCTAGACTTACCATACGGCAGACACTCTCCGATCAGATGGATATTGTGGAAAATGGATAAGACGCTTGTGACTCCTTGTGTTCATGTTGACTGCTAGATCCGAGGGAAAAAAAGCTTAAACTGGGAAAACATTAAGAAGCAAAGTCATTTTTTAAGAAATTTTCTGGAAAAAAAAATGGATGAAATATTCCAACTGTCACAGCCTTTAATGATGGCCATGTTTTTTGTTTGTTTGCTTGTTTCCCTTCCCTTTTACTTATTGTTATAAGGAAGGCCCTGAATTTTACTCTTCCTTCAAAATTTTTGCATCAAAATTACGAACTTAATTTGTAACAGATAAACTTTTTCAATATAGCAAAATACAACCTTTCAAGTAAGTGCATTTTGCTAGTTAGCCGCTACTGGTAAGAGGTTGTTTTTTTTTTGTTTGTTTGTTTGTTTTCCCTTATTATTGTCATTTTCTTTCTAAAAATACACTTGCAATAATTAAACTTCTTTGACACTTGACCGTGTTTCCTCATTTTACAGAGAAATGTGACTACAAATAGTGGGATTTAAAAAAATCGCTTTCATATCAATCAGGCATGCGCCTCCTCACCTCCCACTGCTAACCCTTTATATTGGCTGTCCTTCAGTTTTTATCTTCTCTTTTGCATTTTCACCGTGATTAATGAGAAAGCAAACCCACACAGAAGTTCTTGTTCTGTTGTTTTCAGTTATGTTCGAGAGGTTGCCCAGCAGCTGCCTTTTATAGTATGCCCTTCCACAGGCAGTTGCCCTTTCTCAGCTTCTCTTTTTCATCTGTAAATTAAGATGTTACTCTTGGTTTGTCAACCCTGTAAGGATGTTTTAAGTATCAGTGATGCAGATGAATATAAAGGTTGTTTTAGACAATAGAGCATTGCTCTTACAATTAATATTTCTGACCAAGTAATTTTTATTTCCACATCTTCACAGCTAAAGGAAACATGTTAAATCAGGAACAGAAATATGATGATAGGCGTGATAAGGAGGGGGACGATGGTAATAATGCTTTACTGTTAGGAATGAACAAGGGTATCGAGCAGAATGACTTTTCCAAAATAACAATCAACCCCAACTAGAATTACTTTCCTACAACACAAATTTAATAATATTGCTTCACTGTTTAATATCCTTCTCAATCAGATAAATTGAAAATCATTATGCACAGCGTGAAAGGTTTTCCATGATCCAGGCCCTGCCTATATTTCAGGGTCTTTATTTTTCTATTGTCTATTTTCTTATATCTGTGATAAGCAAACTGAATTATACCTGCTGGTAGTTTTGTAATTCAGGTCTCCATTCTTTTTCAATTGTGGGTCTTTATGCTTGGAATTCCCTAGCACTTTTGTTAACTGGCTGTCTCTTCCTTACATTTTAAGACTCCAATCTCATGGCACCACCACCGTGCTTTATGCATAACATTCTGAATGTTACTCCCTTCCTTTATCTGTCATTGTGAAGTCTGCTCAGTCTGTTTATAAAGGGGGTGAAGGATGAGGGGTGAAATAGAATGAATGGCCAATATTAAGTCTGAAAGGAAAGAGAAGAAGACTACCTTCTGGACCTTATGGGAGGTGTCTGAACAACCTTCACTGGGAACTGGATATATGCTGTTTTTCAGTCTAGATATGGTCACAGAGATGGAGGGGATAACAGGTGTTTGAACTACAGATCTTGGAACTGAGATCGATGCGAGAGGCAGAGACCTAAACTTGAAGATGTTATGCCAGAGCTTAAGAATCTAGGCATGAATGTTACTAAATCCAAGCAAGGAATTTTAGAATGGAAGGTAGAAAACAGAGGCTGGAGTGATTCCTTAAAATATAACATAATGGATTATAGTGGCAGCGTTAGATTTTTGTTCGTTTGTAGCAAGGTCACCCCCTATCCCCACCCCCGCCTCCATCCCCAGTGGCATTCATGGAGAGGGAACAAGCTGTTAAGGAAGCCAAGCCAGTCCAGAGAGAAAAAAAGTAAAGGCTGACCTGGGAGGAGGTCAGAATCTGAGTAGTGAACTTTCGGGGTAGTTAATGAGAAGGTTGCTTTAGGTCTATAGCACAAGACTAACAATATTCCTTAAGACTATTTCCCCAAGATTTGATAAAAGAAGTATAAATTTAGATAATGATCCTTAAAGCAAAATAGTCTTTATTGAAATGACTGTATATGATTATAAAAATCGTATAATAACGATAATAAAAATAAATTATAATTATTGAACATCTATTATGTTCAAGACATCTTGCCAAGCAGTATATGAAGATAATTCAACTTACTTCTCTTAAAAAATTCTGATCATTTTACAAAAAAGCCAGTTGAATCTTGGAAGCATTATGTAATTTGATCAGGATCAGTAAGTATTAAGAAAAGCCTGAATCTAGATCAGGTGTGCCTCTCACTCACCCCATGAGCATAGGAAGAGCTCACTTCTCTCAATCTATTTCATCTTGATATGTTTGCTTTGTGGGTAACTTTTAAAATCCTTCATAGAGGAAGCTGTTCATTTTTCCATAAATAATTAGAGGTTAAGATCTTTTTTTTTTTTTTTTACTTTGAATATTCGACTAGAATCCTTGGAGCCCTGGTGGTGCAAAGGCTCAGAGCTTGACTGCTAACCAAAAAGTCAGCCTTCTGAATCCACCAGCCGCTCCTTGGAAACCATATGGGACAGTCTACTGTGTCATATAGGGTCACTATGAGTCGGAATCGACTTGAGGACAGCTGGCTAATGTCCCTTAGCAAAATAAATTTTATAATTAAGTTCTACAGGCATAAACTATAGTTAAAATCAGAGATAAATATTAATAGAAATCTTCTATGAACTCACAAAACTGTGCTCAGAAGAATTCCCTTCAAGGATGATGAGTTGAATTTTCCACTTTTATGTTAAATAATTACTTGCTTACAAGTTAACATCTTGAAGGTTAGATTCAGAAATATTTTCCCGGCTCTGGATCTGGAATTTGGCACTAATATACATACTTCAAAGCAAAATAAGATTTTATGTTTGAAGCTTCCTATATAGCAAGGAAATATTTTTTAGGTTCACTGAAAATGCATGTACATATGTACTTTACTAGTCATGGAACCAGGATTATTTTCTCTGCTACTTAGTACAGTGCTTCTTAAAACATAACATATTCTACCTTTAGGTAACTGTACTTGATTTTTTTTATTCAACCCACTCTTTTTCATATTTCTTTTAGGTATTTCAAATAAGTTTCTATCTGAAAACAGACTTTGCCATTCCTGGCATTTTTTTTTTTTAAAGAGTATTTAGGAAAATGTTGTTTATTTAACTTTGATAAAATATATTTATTTTTCTTCCCTATTGTTCTCTATTATAATTTATATTTGATTCCAGGTATGAATATAGGAGATGCAAGAAACTTAGAACACCAACTACTACCATATTTTTAACCATAGCAGAATTTGATAGTTTTATGTCCCCAGATAATTTATTATTAATTATAGTACTGATAATATGATTGAAGATCACTTTATTACATTTTACAGAGATATGTAAGAATTCACATTAAAAAAGAAAAAAGACATATCTGTTCAGTATTCAAAGAAAAAATAGCCCTCATCCTCACGTTGGCTCCTATTATTCACTGGAATTAAACTTCTACAAACTCAAAAGATCCTGTGAGAGGCAAATGTTGGAAAGATAACGAAAGTCCAACCAATAGCATGCCACGAGGCCAGCGGCTCTTGTACACAATAAGGGTATGAATCTACAATACATGCATTTTTCCTGAACTTCTAATCACAAATGGCTTTAGGAATATCCCACCTTAATTCAGCAAAGCTTTGAGGGAATTTATAGCTTTGTTTGTTCTATAAACCAAAGTGTTGAATTTATCATCACTATTTTCTTCTCAGATTTCATGCATCAAGGAATTATTTAAGCAAATTGGGAGTAAAACTTAACCAATAAATCCATAGGTATGGTTTTTGAAACACCATTATAGTTCTAAAAAGTAAAGATAAGCCTCAATATGGGGAAAATACGTAGCTGTAGATTCATAAATTTATAGAATCATTTCTATCTCTGGAATATGAACCTGGTTTTTCTTATCTGAGTGGTTGCTAACTGCTTTTTAGCTGAGCATGTAATTACAATGTAAAATATCAGACGGAGGAATACTGCAATAAAACACCCACAGGAAGTGCAATTGTTCATATATTTTGTTACAAATCTTTGGACATCTTCACCTGAATTATTGAATTATTAATTTAAATGAAACAAACAAATAACAACAAATGAAAGACTTTCCATATAAGAATAGTATAGTTTTTGTTTTTCTGTTTGTCTTCTTTTTGAATAAGGGTCAAAGAATATAACAAGGGCATTCAAGTCACAAAACTTACACCTCAAATTAAAAAAAAAAAAGCAAAAACATGAACTAAATTTTAAGAAAAGAACGTATATTGCAAGAAAGAAAAGCTTATATTTGTGAATAAAATATGTATTTCCCATTAAAAATAGAAGGTGTTGGCTATCTAGATACTGCAATTGGAGGAAAAACCTAAAAGTAAGTATGTTTTTTGCTTTAAAAACTTATTTTCTCAAACCCACAGCCCCAAAGTGAAAAATAGTCACACCCTTAGTGCCAGTAAACATCACTCATTATTATCATTGTTGTGTGCCATCGAGTTGATTCTGACTCACAGTGATACTGTATAACGTAGTAGAACTGCCCCATAGGGTTTCATAGTCTGTACTCTTTACAAGAGCAAATTGCCAGGCCTTTTCTCCCGAGTAGCAGCTGGTGGGTTTGAACTACCAACCTTGTGATTAACTATTGCACCACCAGGCCTCCTTATTATTACACATGTATAAATTCTTTGTATGCTTCAATTGTTTGTGAATAATTGTTGTTGTTGTTGTTAGGTGCCGTCGAGTCAGTCCGAACTCATAGCGACCCTATATACAACAGAAAAAAACACTGCAATGATTGTGAGGATGGCGCAAGACCGGGCAACATTTTATTTCGTTGTACATAGGGTCACTATGAGTCAGAATCAACTCGACGGCATCTAACAACAACAACAACAAGGTTTATTATTGGGCTGTTGTTGTTGTTAGGTGCAGTAGAGGTGGTTCCAACTCATAACGACTCCGTACCACAGAACAAAACACTGCCTGGTCCTGCGCCATCCTCACAACCGTTGTTATGCTTGAGCCCATTGTTGCAGCCAGCGTGTCAATCCATCTCATTGAAGGATTTCCTCTATTTAATTGACCCTCTACTTTACCAAGCATGATGTCCATCTCCAGGGACAGGTCCCTCCTGATAACATGTTCAAAGTATGTGAGTTGTAGTGTCGCCATCCTTGCTTCTAAGGAGCATTCTGGCTGCATTGCAAGACGTATCTGTTCATTCTTCTGGAAGTCCATGGTATGTTCTATATCCTTAGCCAATAGCGTAATTCAAAGACGTCAATTCTTTCTTTGGGCTTCCTGATTCATTATCCAGCTTTTGCATGCATATGAGGTGATTGAAAAGTACCGGGGTAGTGTGAGATTATTTAATGGATAGTATTGGTGATTAAGAGGTTGGCTGTTAACCAAAAGGTCAGCAGTTCAAATCCACCAGGCGCGCCTTGGAAACCCTATGGGGCAGTTTTACTCTGCCTATAGGATCACTATGTGTCGGAATCAACTCCACTGGCAACAGATGTGAACGTTTCTTTTTTTTTTTTTTTTTAATTGAAAGTGTTACGCATTACTCTGCCCGCATGCCATTGACCAGATTTTTGTTATGTGGCTGTGTCTAGATTAAAGGAAGATGGAAAATGTGATCTTATCTGTGCTATTGTTATGTGTTTACAGTTTCCCAACTGTGAGCAGAAAGCACGAGGTAGAAATAATTGACTAAAAGTAAACTTAACATTTAAAAAATAAACAAACTTAAAAAAATGAATAAACTCAGTTTATAAAGGAAGCTTCAGGTCTTGAGAAACAAAAATTAATATTAAAGAAAAAAACATAAATAAAATAAGACAATCTTATTGATTTCCAAAAGACATAGGAGTTTAAAAAAAAAAGAAGAGTCTTCAATTTAAGCAAAGAAATGTTCCCTGATGTTCAGTTTCTTATTGATATATTTCCCTGCATCAATGGACTCTTAATAGAGTCAAATGCAACCAAACCATATAAAACTTATTTTCTGCTAAGCAAACGGTGCCAAATTATATTAGAAGGTACATGCAACCTTGAACTGTTACTTATCTTTTTATATTCAAAGCCTGTCTATTGCTTAAACTGTAAATTTAGTCACTACAGTAGATGGTGATTTTTTAAAAAATGCCTTATTGTTAGACTTTTCTGTGGTGCTCTGTTGATGGCAGATAAAATGAGAATTGGAACAATCTTGGTCAAGATGCTAACCTCTGTATATCAATTTCTCAACTGTAAAATGAGGATGATAATAGCATATATTTCATTTGGTTGATGTGATAATCATATGTGCTTGTATTGGTGCCTTATAGACAGTGAGCACAATATGCTGCTTAGCTCGTTTAATAAAGCACAGAGCTATACTGTATGCCCACTTATCTCAATATTCCAGTATCACTGCTGTTGAGTGACTCCAGACATATATAATCCTATAGTTGTTAGTACTTTATAAACTACCCAGCAGTTCATCTCTTAGGGTGCATTAAAACAAACAAGCAAAACAAACACGAGTGTCTAGAAGATTTTCATTTCTAAACATTTTGAAAATAGTTACGACCTTTTCTGTTGTTCCTTTAATAGAAGTAGCCTCCTAGATAGCTTTTCTGTGTGAATAAACTGAGATCACGTGCTATCATATTTTAAAACAGCTAATAACCTTGAGAAAGAGAGACAGAAAAATTCTAATGTTTCAGAATCTAGTTATAACATTTCTAAAGTTTTTGACCAAACACAGAAACAAATATATAGATTTCACTGAATCCTATATAATAACAATATAAAGAATATTAAGAGATTCAATTAAGTAGTATATTTTTAAACCTCTGTTTAGATTATTAATGTATATTTGATTTGGATTTGTGTCAAAGTCATTTTCCAGGTTAGGAATCTTGCAGGTAGTCATTTTTATTTATTTTATTTGTTTGGATTCACCTTTTCAGTGAAAAATTACAAACTGATTTCACGAGTTTTCTGGTGAATAAACATAGTAATCCCAATGCCCAAGTTACTAAAGTGGAAAGGTAACCACTAATATCATCAGAACAAGGAATGTGCAGCTGAAATCAGTGACATACAAACAGTGCTGGTAATCACTTCCCATGCAGAAATATCACTCAAGGGCCACTGAAGAGTTCCTCTAGAGAAATAATAAAATGTCTTTCCCTAGTATAAAGAAAATATAGCTGGTGGTTTTGAATGGAGTAAATTTGAATTCAGTCTTTAGTTCAGCGAGGAAAGTAAACAGTAGAATGTAGTAATAACCCATTTGAGGTTGCATTAAAACAATTCTCATTCTTTTGCTCTTAGACAAAAGCTGATGCATAGATTTAGGGACTTGGTGTGATTTACCAAGAGACTCCAAGAAAAGAAAATTGTTCTATTTAAGCTAAACATATTTTTTTTCAATTGACACATTTGATATGAACACATTTCTGTGGAGTTGTTAAACTTTTAGATATATTGCTATAAAGTTACTTCTTATTCTTATCGTGAAATATTATACAAAAAGTTAAACTACTTTAGGAAAATGAACAATTAATCTTAGTCCTTCTGGGACATTCACATTACATTGCATTGTTGAATGCATTTAAAAACTTGCAATTATAATACATAGGTATGTAAAAATGGAGACATACTACAGGGATATTTTGAGAAATTTCTTGTGTGAATTTAAAAAAAAAAATTTTTCTAGCAGAAAAAAAGTAATCGAATGATTGGAGAGATACAATAATTGCCAACGGGTGTACAAGAGTATTAAGATAGGGTTTAATAGCATAGATTTTTGAGCTACACAGGACTTGGACCAATAGCTTAGTTCTACCTATCTATACCAGCTGAACACTTTTGTCCAAGTCACTGAGCCCTTCTATTTTGTTTCATAATCCTAAAGTTAGGATAACAATAGAAGAAGATTGTTATGAAGATTACATGAGATAGCTATGTGGATGAAAGGAAATTAAAATTGCCTAGCTCACAATATCACTTTTCAATTCAAAATCACACAGATTCATCTCAGAGATATTTGCTTTTTACACATTTATGCTCATTATCTAAAATGGGGAAAATTATTAATTGTTACTTAAATATTAATTAATCTTTATTATTATTAAATAATAATTACTGAGTCACCATACAAAAATGAGTGCTACACGAAATTTTACAACAGTTACGACATGTTGATAATGATAGCTGGTGTTGAGTCAACTCCATCTCATGGTGACGTTAAGTCCAATAGAATGAAATGTCGCCCAGTCCTGTGTCATCCTCACAACTGCTGGCATGTTCAAGTCCATTCTGGTGGTTATTGTACCAATCCATCTCACCAAGTGTCTCCCTTGCCCTGGCTGGCCCTCTTTCACCAGACATGATGTCTTCCTCCAGTGATCGATCCTTCTCGGTGATGTGTCCAAAGCAAGAGAGTCGGACAAAGTTCTGTTGCTATCCATAAGGTTTTCACTGACTAATTTTCAGAAGTAGATTGCCAGGCCTTTCTCCAGTCTTAGTCTGTAAGTTCCTCTTAAACCTATCCTCCATGGGTGGCCTTGCTGGTATTTAAAATACTGGTTGCATAGCTTCCAGCATCACGATAACATTCAAGCCTCCACAATATGTGAAACTGACAGACAGCTGATAGAGTTAAAATATAGGGGCGTAGGCAAATCAAAATTGATGCTAATTGTGAACTGCCAGTAAGCAAGAACGATTACAAAACCACTGAATATCAGCTCAAGAACAGGTAAAAGTGTAGAGAAATGCACAAAATGGGAATAGATGATGAGCTTGTTAATGGTTTCTGTTGAAAATTCTGTCCTTTGACACCATGATTTTATTTTTTTGTGGTTTGGATTTACTCCTAGCCTAATATGCCTTGTGATAGATGATGCTTCTTAAAACGCCAGCTGTTTGTCGACTGAATGAAGAGCAAAAACATAATTCTTTTTTATTATAATTCACAAATGTACTGGTAGTATATTATTTAAAATGCACCAAATTAATTTTGTCTTCCCTACATTACATCATTCTTATATGGGGTTTCTTGTAAGTTTCACTATCTTCCATTTTAAAAGTATTTTTGTTCAATTAGATCTTGATAGGGACTTGTTTAGAAAGTATTCTTTATATTCTAGACCAGGGGTTGACAAACTTTTATTAAAGGGCCAGATAGTAAATATTACAGGCTTGTGGACATATTATCTGTGATTATACTATTCAAGTCTTCTGTTGAGGCTAAAAGCATCTTAGAGAAAATGTAAATGAATGAGCGTGGCTCTGTTACAATAAAACTTTATTTACAAAAACAGGTGGCAGGCCAGATCTGGCCCACAGGCTGCAGTTTATTGAATCCTTTTTCTAGAGCGTGATTTCCTCACCTGCAGGAACATGTATGGAGCCCTGGTGGCATAGCAGTGAAGAGCTCCAATGCTAACCAAGGGGCCAGAAGTTTGAATCCACCAGCCACTCCTTGGAAAACCTATAGGGCAGTTCTACTCTGTCCTATAGGGTCACTAGGAGTCAGAATCGACTTGACAGCAATGTGTTTGGTTATTTTTGTTTTGTTTTGTTTTAGGAACATATATGAGAAAGGGACTATGTCTGTTTAGTTTAGTACCTTATACCCAGGAACAGAGTTCATGTCACATAGAATGGACTTAGTAAGTCTCTGGTGAGGAAATAAATAAAAGAACACCTATTCACTAGAAATACCTATTAATATTTTGTTTTGTAGACATTTTATTTTACCTGTGATTTGGTATAATATATTCTGTTTTCTCCATAATGTAAACTCCATTAAAAGGATTCTGGTTATAAGAATTTAATAAATAATGTAAATTGCACAGTGAGAAGAGTGTGATTGCATATTACTCTGTATGAATAATGTACACAAACATCCATGTATAGTGATAATTGTGCAATAAGGTATGTAAGTCATAGTCGATAAGGAATATGTAACAAAGAGAAAAATAGACTATCTTCCCATTCAGGTAAACTAAATATCCACATTTAATAACAATGGCCTAAATAATTACAAAGTGACAATTTATATATATTGTTTTTGTTGTTAGCTGCCATCAACCGAATCATAGTGACCCAATGTACAACAGAAGGAAACATTGCCCGGTCCTGTGCTATCCTCATCACTACTGTTATGTTTGAACTCATTGCTTCAGTCACCGTGTCAACCCATCTCATTGATGGTCTTTCTCTTTTTCACTGACTCTCTACTTTACTAAGCATGATGTCCTTCTCCAGGGACTGATTCCTCCTGATAATATATTCAAAGTATGTGAGATGATGTCTCTCCATCCTTGCTTCTAAGGAGCATTCTGGTTGTACTTCTTCCAAGACAGATTTGTTCATTCTTCTGGCAGTCCATGATATATTCAATATTCTTTATCAACACTGTCTTTCAAAGGCATCAATTCTTCCTCTGTCTTCTTTATTTATTGCCCAGCAATTGAAAACACCATGGCTTTGATCAGGGGCACATTAATCCTCAAAGTGAAATATTTGCTTTTTAGCACTTTAAAGAGCTCTTTTGCAACACAGTTGCCCAAAGCAATGAGTCCTTTGATTTCTTGACTTCTGCTTCCATGGCCATTGATTGTGGATCCAAGTAAAATGAAATCCATGACAACTTTAATCTTTTTCTCTGTTTATCATGATATTGCTTATTGATACAGTTGTAAGGATTTCTGTTTACTTTATGTTGAGGTATAATCCATACTGAAGATTGTGGTCTTTGATCTTCATCAGTAAGTAGTTCACTTTAAGCAAACGAGGTTGTGTCATCTGCATAAGGCAGGTTCTTAATGAGTCTTCCTCCAATCCTGATGCCCAGTTCTTTTTCATATAGTCCAGCATCTCAGATTATTTGCTCACCATACACATGGAATAAGTATGGTGAAAGGATACAACCCTGATGCACACTTTTTAAACCACTCAATACCCCCTTGTTCTGTTTGAATGACTGCCTCCTGGTCTGTGTACAGTAGCCTCATGAACACAATTAAATGTTCCAGAATTCCCATTCTTCGAATTGTTATTTATAATTTGTTATGATCCACGCAGTCAAATGCATTTGCACAGTCAGTAAAACACAGGTAAGCATCTTTGTGGTATTCTCTGCTTTCAGCCAAGATCCATCTGACATCAGCAATGATATCCCTAGTTCCATGTCCTGTTCTGAATCCAGCTTGAATTTCTGGCAGTTCCCTGTTGATGTACTGCTGCAACTCCTTTTGAATGATCTTCAGCAAACTTTTACTTGTGTGTCATAGTAATGATATTGTTCAATAATTTCCGTGTTCTGTTGAGTCATCTTTCCTTGGAATGGGCACAAATATGAATCTCTTCCAGTCGGTTGGCCAGGTAGCTGTTTTCCAAATGTCTTGGCATACACGAGCGAGCAACTCCAGTGCTACATTCATTTGTTGAAACATCTCAGTTGGTATTCTGTCAGTTCTTGGAGCCTTTTTTTTTCACCAGTGCCTTCAGTGCAGCTTAGACTTCTTCCTTCAGTACCATCAGTTCTTGATCATATGCTACCTCCTAATATGGTTGAGGAAACCCTGGTGGCATAGTAGTTAAGAGCTACTGCTGCTAACCAAAAGGTCGGCAGTTGGAATCCACCAGGCATTCCTTGGAAACTCTGTGGGGCAGTTTTACTCTGTTCTATAGGGTTGCTAGGAGTCAGAATCGACTCGATGGCAATGGGTTTGGGTTTTTTTTTCCAGTTATGGTTGAATGTTGACCAATTCTTTTTAGTACAGTGACTGTATTCCTTCCATCTTCTTTGGATGCTTTCTGCATTGTTTAATATTTTCCTTGTAGAATGCTTCACTATTGCAACTCGAGACTTGAAGTTTTTTCTTCAGTTCTTTCAGCTTGAGAAATGTCGAGTGCGTTCTTCTGTTTTCTAATGCAAAAAGTCTTAATGAAAATACATGCTACATGCTGTGTGTGCAAGTTTCTCGTGGCTTTGAATTAAATATTCTCGCTCATACACATCAAAATGTGCTGCTGAAAATTCTCAGTAAATATCACTGCATGACTGGGAGGTTTGTTCTCTAAATCTGTTGATGGCATGTTTTAATTTAGAGTGTTAAAATTTCTGCATAAAATTATTTAGGAACACATCTGCTTCAGAAAATTACAACCTATCTTAGTAGTCAATTGTAGTATTAATATTTCCTTCTAGCCTTCCAATATTTCTTATTCTAATCAGAATATGCAAACCTTTCTTATTATTCACTGTTAACATCCCATTAACAAATCCCATGGGAAAAAAAAATGTTTTTTAGCACATTGAGAGTGCAATTTTAAATAGAGATTTTGTTCTTGTGGGCATACTAGTATAGAAAATCAGAAATGGAAAATTATGTAGAGTAGTGCTTTCTTTTGCCAGCAAAAGTTATATTTATGGAATATAATTTTTTTTATTAACACAAATACATATATATACATGAGAAATATCATTCTATTCAAAAACTATATAAGAACTTTCTTTAAGTAAAATTCATCTTAAAAAATAATGACCTATCCACTAGAAACTGAAAAGTGTTCTTATGACACAAAGTTTTACTTTGTGATTAAAATCTGTAGTGTTTATATTATTTCATGATCATGGAGCTTGAAGGAGCCCCATGAATTATCCACAAATTAATACAATATCTTCTTCATGGATTGTAAAAATTATCATATTTAATGGTGTCGTTTTGATCATGAGAAAGCAATAGAAATGATTAGTAATCAAAATTCTCCAGCCATACCCTCTGCCATAGCCATGCATTATCAAAGCATACATCCTTATGGTTTTTGTTAATGTCAACAGGATCTACTAATTTAAATAATCCCCTTCAAATAAAGTGAGCTAATTAGTCATACCTAATGTCGCCTGTTATATTATTGGAATTTGTTTTCATAATAGCCAATCTAGACCCATGGCAAAAAAAAAAAAAAAAAAAGAGCTGTATATGTACTTCCTAGCATTAACGAACAAGGTCCTGAAATGATAGAGTAAAAACATAATAACTTAATGTTGTTTCTGATATCCTTATTTCTTAACAAAATGTACACCAAGAAACACAGACCACAGCTTGTGACTTCACGACATTCACTACAGCAGCGCCGCAATCCAAGCCTCCAGCCCTGACCTAGCATATGAGTCTTAGTTTCTTATCTCCTGAGTAATTTATAGGGCATTTCTGGTTGTTTGTGTTGCTGTTGTCTCGAAGAGAATGGTTCTAATATTGACTCGATTTTTCCTTTCTCTCTCAGCCTTCTTATCTTCTAATAAATACAAGCAGAAAGATTTTTCTTTACAAGTCCAACCAACAATTACAGATGTCTCCGAAATATTACTTTCCCTTTGTTCTGCATGAAATATTTTATGACTCTAGACTGTACTTTCTTATAAAGAAGGCATCTAGTGGAAAATAATAATGTCTTAATTTTATTGAGAAATTACCTTAAGACAGGTGTTAATAGATACATTATTTTAAATAATCCTTACAATATCACTAAGGTTAATATTAACTCCACTTTTCTGATGTAAAAAAAGAGACTTAGAGAGCTTTGCCACCTTGCTCAAAATTGCATTGCTGATGGCACTGAAAGAGGCTATAAAGAGAAAAGAAGTACATATATTTAGATAGAAAAAATGTATAAAAAAGGAAAGAAGATCTGTGAAACAGGGAACAAAATTGATAAGAGTAGTGGAAAAATAAGACAATGAGGTACTAAATATGCCAATTTAGTGTTCCTATCACATATTAATGCCATCAAATATTGATATTACAAAATATTGAAAAATCTGGGCATTTTTTTTTTATATTTTAAAATTTCCCAATTTGAATTCACTGATATTTTCTTTGATATTTTATATAATATCTATCCATTATGTAAGAATTTTCGTACTCTTTAGTATTTTGAGTGTGTTCTTAAAAACGTTCTCCCTATATTGACTTATCATTATTGGTCATCTCTACACTACTATATGAGCATAATTTAGTAGAATTTTCCTCTCTATGGAATACGGTAGCCTGTCTTATGGCTATTGAAAACTGGAAATGTGGCTAGTGAGACTTTAACATCATTTTATATCAATGTATTTAAATTTAAAATTTCTGGATTGTATTCTGGTAACACCAATAGCCTCTTATATTGCCTATGCTACTTAATTAATTTAAATAGTATTTTAATTCTGTGATCATTCTTTGCTTTATGGGTGTGTGTGTGTGTGTGTGTGTGTGTGTGTGTGTGTGAGAGTTTGAGTCTTTCAGAAAGTGAATGGGAGTAACAACTGTGAAAGGTAAAGAGGAGAGGGTGCAGGAATAGTGAGGGAGACATTGAAGGCTATGAAGCAGCTTGTGAAGCGAGAGAGAATCTTGTTGGCATCCATCTCCAGACGTCCCCGTCATATATTTACTTGTTCCAGGTTTTCCCAAATTGGGCCTTGACATTATCATAACAAGTGATCAATCAGTACTGAAAAGTAGATTTACGTAAGGAGGAGTGTCCAGGATCAGGAAATAGATTTTTCCCACTTGTTCTTGAAAAGCTATGAGAAAACTAAGTTGGGTAAAGATAGAGAGATAGGCATCAGATGAAAGTGAGGGGCAAGGAACAGTTATCAAAGATGTTGCACGGCTATATGCAGGTGCATATTGGGAAATGGAACTTCAAGGTAATTTAAAGAAATATCTTGGAAAATGGTCAGATTACAAAGACAGGGATCTCTCAAGTTCACGTGTAAAAGTTTATATCATCTAAACAGGAAGACAAAAGCCACTAAATGAAGTCCAAATATGCAATATCTGTTGTAAAAACTAGAGCTTACTGTACTTTTGGAAGCAGTCGCAATGATAATGTCAGCAACCCTGCCATAAAGTTCAGGAAATATTTCAGGAAACAAACACAAAATAACTTAACCTGAAGCTCTAACATTGATGCTTCTCAAGAGCTCATTGGCAAGTATCTGTAAATTTTGTGTACCCCTCTGCCTGGCTGAAAATGCCTCTAGAAAATAATGGCTTTTTCTTCTCTTTTAAGCTCCAAGTCTCATGAGAGTGCCTTTCATTCACAAAGTATAATCTGAAATCACAGAAGGTAGGAGATTCTGGGAAATTCAATTCCTAGTATCTCTCATGAGGTGCAGAAACAATCCTAGAAGGAGATCATAGTGGTGTCAAATTGAAGACGAACATGATACAAATTACCACTTTGTCAACTCAACATTTAAACACAACTTTTATTACCGTATTTAATTTCAGAATAAAGTAAAAAATAAATATTATTCTGCCAAACTTGATACAACTATTTCTTGTGTAACAAAAAAATGAATGAACACTTTCCCTAAGAATGGAGGCACTAAGTTTAAAACATCATTGTATTTATCTCTGAAAGATGATTGTGCATTTGTTAGGTCAGTCACAATCACTCTTAGACTTAAGATAAAATAATTGCTGAATTACATGGTTAAAATGACATTAAAGAAAAGGTAAAGAAATAGGAAACATTGGCTCCATATAATCTATAAATAACAAAATGAGAAATAAAATACACCACCATATTCACTTCTGCAACTGGCATTGTGACCATAATTTGTATTTATAAATTCTTTCTACCATTACACATGCTTAATTTTCTTCTCCTTATTCAACACCTCTGTTGGTTGTGTCCTTACCTGAAGAAGGAACCCAAAACTTTATTTCTGTTGTGTCTTTACTATTAGCAATTCTGCCTCTAGTGAATGACTAATTTTCATTATTTTTATCTATGGGCATGGGATAATAAAAGAAGACTCAGGGAACCTCCTGGGTTGCAGACATATCCCTGCTTGCTCCCATTGTGTAGCAACAATCATATTTCCATCTGATAATTGTGATCAACCCATTCAATATGTGTCATGGACTGAATTGTGTTCCCCCAAAATATCTGTCAGCTTGGATAGGTCATGATTCCCAGTACTACGTGATTGTCTTACCATTTTGTCATCTGATGTGATTTCCCTATGTGTTGTAAATCCTATCACTATGATGTTAATGAGATGGATTAGCAGCAGTTATATCAATGAGGTGTACAAAATTAGGTAGTGTGTTAAGCCAATGTCTTTTGAGATATAAAAGAGAGAAGCAAGCAGAGAGACATGGGGACCTCATATCACCACGAAAGCAGTGCGGGGAAGACAGTGCATCCTTTGGACCTCTGGTTCCTGCCCTGAGATGCTCCCAGACCAAGGAAGATTGATAACAAGGACCTTCCTCCAGAGCTGACAGAGAGAAAACCTTCCCCTGGAGGTGATGCCCTGAATTTGGACTTGTAGCCTTCTAGACTGTGAGAGCCTAAATTTCTCTTTGTTAAAGCCATCCACTTGTGGTATTCTGTTACAGTAGCACTAAGTGACTAAGACAGTATATTAACCCTCTCATTTGCCTGTAGTTTCAGTAGCAAGAGAAGACCAAAATAGTCAGGCAATGATCTCAAGTTGCACTTCAATTGAAATCTTAATGATTTCCTGTAATACTGTAGATCCCAGGTGTTATGGATTGAAATGTGCTCCCCAACAATAGGTGTCAACTTGGCTAGGCCATGATTCCCAGTATTGTGTAGTTGTCTTCTGTTTTGTGATCTGATGTAATTATCCTCCATTTTGTGATGTGTTGTAAATCTGAGCCTGTACGCCTGTGGTTATGGTCCCATTTGGGAGTGAATTTTCTGTTACATTAATGAAGCAGGCTTAGGGTGGGATGTATCTTGAGTCACTGCCTTAGTAGAGGGTGTGACTCAAGTCACCACCTTTATCCCAGTCACCACCCTTATACTCTTATTCAAGCCACACATTTACTTGAGTCACACATTTTATCTTACAAGAGATAAAGGAAGAAAGAAGCAAGCAGAGACAAGGACTTCAATACCAATAAGAAGAAGAGACAGGAGTACAGCATGTGCTTTGGACCCAGGGTGCTTGCACTGAGAACCTTCTAGAACCAGGAGACACAGAGAGAGCTGTAACACCAGAAATGACCCAAGATGGTCAGAAGTGGTGTCAGAGAAACAGCAGCAGCAAAACCAGGAGACTGGCTCTAGATGTTGAGGGAGCTTACCCACAGAGTGAGAGACAGCTGAACGCCTTTGGGCAGGAGGTTTCCTGGAGGAGTGGGGTGCCTCTGGGCCCTTACTGGTGGAGCTAAAGAGCTTTGTAACACCTGCCCCACGGAGCAGAGGCCGGAGAGAGGCCTGCCTGCGGACATGACTGAGAAGACGCTGTCCTGATTGACACATGGATCTTCCTCCAGAGCCAACAGAGAGAAAAAGCCTACCCTAAAACTCGGCACTCTGAATTTGGACTTCTAGCCTCCTAAACTGTGAGAAAATAAATTTCTGTTTGTTCAAGCCATCCACTTGTGGTGTATCTGTTATAGCACCACTAGATAAATAAGATACCAGGCTTTAGAGATGGGATTTTTTTTTTTTTTTGGTCTTTTGCTAATGGATAATTAAGAGTGATAAAGGAGCCAATTCTATTTCCACGTTTCTGTTTTCATATATTATAGTATCTTGTTTTCTGGCTATGCGGAAAAAGTATAATGTATTGGTTGCTTGTAGAAAGCACGTAGTTCATGTCAAAGAACAGCCTATCAGCTCTAAGTGTTGTCAACCAGCCGGTGCCATAACTGAATACATAATGACCTATTGGTCATTTTATCAGGCAAGCTGCTTTGGGGCAGGGGTTATGTGGAACACTGGTAACTTTTCTAAGCCTAAGCTCACTGCCTCACTTTATTTGCTCTAAAATGAGTTCCTTGATCAAAAGTGATGTTGTGATGGATAAAAGGATGAAGAACAAAATTTTCTGTACTCCAAATCCATTGATGATGGTTTTGTGAGCCAGAAAGGCAAATCCATATAGAGAAAAATTGCCTATTCTGTTGAAGATAAATCAATGCCCTCTTTATGATGAATGGATCCAATGTAATAAATATATAACCATATGGCTGGATGGTCCCCCTGGAGAATATTGGTGCATGGGGGCTCAGTTTTATTCTCTGCTGTTAATATATTGGGAATCAGCAATGGTCACAGCCAGATCTGCCTTGGTGAGGCTCAGGATTGTTACAGAGACTTCTTTTTTCCCGGGCTCCAATAAAAACTAGAAAACTTATTTGATGATTGCATGTGTGTATGGGGGTGGGGGACTACAAATGCTTCTATAGAATAATGATTTTTTTTTTCATTTCTGTCATTTGAAGTATATGTCTAGCATAGAAAACTATAACTTAGAACCAAGTAGGAAGGGAGAATCTGGCAAATGTAGTTATTGGCTTCTACTGTACAGTATAGTGGAGAAAGTAGCAAGAGGTGGTTTTGAGGTTGTGGTGACAAACAATCCATTTCACCAAGAATAATATCTGTCCATTATTTAGAGTCTTCTGTAATTAGTATAGACACTGAGGTATGTGAAATTTCCATAAGTTAAACATTGCAAATCTTTCAAGCAAATGTTTTAATGAAAAATTGAAGTCTTTTTCTCAAATTAATTTTTAAATCTATATTCCTAAAACTCTGTTGCTGTTCAGTCAGTTCCAACTCGTAGTGACCCTATAGGACAGAGTACAACTGCCCTATAGGGCTTCCAAGGAGTGGCTGGTGGATTCGAACTGCTGATCTTTACTGTTAGAAGCTGTAGCTATTAAACACTGTGTCACCAGGGCACCTTACAAGTGTGATGGTGAGACTACATCTCACATGCTTTGGACATGTTATCAGGAAGGATCAGTCCCTGGAGAAGGACATCATGCTTGGTAAAATAGAGGGTAGGCGAAAAAGAGGAAGACCCTCAACGGAATGGATTGACCCAGTGGTTACAACAATGAGCTCAAGCATAAGAACGATTGTGAGGATGGTGAAGGACTGGCCAGTGTTTTGTTCTGTTGCACATAGGATCGCTATGAGTCAGAACTCACTCGACAGCACCTAACTACAGCAACATGTTCCTATGGAAAAAGTAATCTCAGACTTATGCATAGAAACATATTTTCACTGTTTCTGCTCTGTTAGATAACCCATGTTGTTTTTGTTGTTAATTGCTGTTGAGTCAATTCTGATTCATGGTGCGCTCATGTGTTGCAAGGTAGAAATGTTCCAGAGAGTTTTCAAGGCTGTGACCTTTGGGAAGCAAATCGCCAGGCCTGTTCCTGAAGAGCCACTGGGTGAGTTTGAATGGTCAACCTCTCAGCTAGTACTAGAGTGCTTAAACATTTGTATCACCCAGGGCTCTATAATGCAAATAAGTGAGATAAAGAAATATGTTCCTTTTCATCTAATTTGGCCTAAAATTTTGATAAACCTTATCATAGGAAAAAATAATTAATTAATTATAAGAAATTAACTAACTAACTTACTGAATATAAAGTTATTTTAAAAAGCTGAATGTGAACTACTTTTTCAAAGTAACACAGTTAACTAAGGCTTAACGAACTAGTTGCCCTCAAGTAGATGATGCACACAATGTGTGTAAGATTAGAACTGTATTCTAGAGAGTTTTCTTTTATTTTTTATATATTTAATGAATCTTTATTATAAATGGAAAATGGATGCATGATCTAACTACCCAGAAGCATAACATTTTGCATACAGTAGATTCTCATTATTCAAAACACTATAGTACGAGCTCTATAAGGCTCTCGCAAATGCTGAGTTAGTGAATAACAAGCCTTGCCAGACCTCAACTGGGAACGTCCATGTCAGCAACTCATATTTTTCACAGCTCAGTGCACTAACATGTCCAGAAATGTCCTTGATTTGGGGGTTACAAATAAATTTTAGTGAATAGGTGAATTCACAAATAAATAATCAGTGAATAATGAGGATCAACTGCATTTCCTTGCAATCTCTTTTTCCTCTGCTTTTAAAAAATTATAACTGAAATTTACTCATGAATATCATGCTCTTTTTCATTTAAAATAGACTAAACTTTTCGCATGTACAAGTTCATTGTTTCTGAACTTTTTTCTTATGGATATTTTCAAATGCACACAAAAATAGAGAGAACAGGAAAATAAGGCCCATCATCTGGCTTCAACCATTATTAGCACAAAGATAATCTGGTTTCATTTACCCTTTACCATCACTTAATCCAATCTGGGATTATTTGGAAACAAATTCCAGAGATCATCTATTATACATGAATATTTATTTCAGTAACCCTAAAATATATAATTACAAATACTTTTAAAAAGTATGATCACAATAACATCATCATATCTAAAATGTTAATAATTCCTCAATACCATACAGATACAGTGTTCATTTTGGAAATCGATTTGGCACTTCCTTTAAAGGCTAGAAATAGAAGTACCGTACAATCCAGCAATCCTGCTCCTTGGATTATATCCTGGAGAAATAAGAGCCATCACACGAATAGATATATGCACACCCATGTTCACTGCAGCACAGTTCACAATAGCAAAAAGATGGAAACAACCTAGGTGACCATCAATGCACAAATGGATAAACAAATTATGGTTTATTCACACAATGGAATACTATGTAACAATAAAGAACAACCATGAAGGCATGAAACGTCTTATAACATGGAGGCATCTGGAGGTCATTATGCTGAGTGAATTTAATCAGTCACAGAAAGACAAGTATTGCATAAAACCACTATTATAAGAACTTAAGAAAAGGTTTAAACACAGAAGAAAACATTCTTTGATGGTTACTAGGGTGGAGAGGGAGGGTGAGGGTTATTCACTAATTAGATAGTGGACAAGAATTATCTTAGGTGAAGGGAAGGACAGCACACACTACAAGGGAAGCCAGCACAACCGCACTAAACCAAATCTAAGAAGTTTCCTGAATACAATCAAACACTTTGAGGGACAGAGTAGCAGGGGTAGCGGTCTGGGGACCATGCTTTTAGGGGACATCTAGGTCAATTGGCATAAGAAAGTTTATTAAGAAAACATTCTGCATCCTACTTTGGTGAGTGGCATCTGGAGTCTTAAAAGCTTGCAAGCAGCCATCTAAGATGCATCAATTTGTCCCAACCACCTGGAGTAAAGGAGAAAAAAGAACACCAAAGACACAAGGAAAGTACTAGCGCAAGGGACAGAAAGGGCCACACAAATCAGAGACTTCATCAGCCTGAGACCAGAACTAGATATTGCCCGGCTACCACCAATGACTACCCTGATAGGGAACACAAAGGAGAGTCCCTGATGGAGCAGGAGAAAGGTGGGATGCAGAACTCAAATTCTAGTAAGAAGATCAGACCTAATGGTCCGACTGAGACTGGAGGAACCCTGGAAAGCATGGCCCCCGGACTCTATCAGCCCAGAACTAAAACAATTTCCGAGGCCAACCCTTCAAAGATTGAACTGGACTATGGGACATAAAATGATACTGGTGAAGAGTGTGCTTCTTAGTTCAGGTAGATACATGATACTAAATGGGCAGCCTCTGTCCGGAGGTGAGATGAGAAGGCAGAGAGGGTTAGGAGCTGGTTGAATGGACATGGGGAATCAGAGGTAGAAAGGAGGAGTGTGCTGTCACAGTACAGAGAGAGCAATTAGGGTCACATAACAATATATGTATAAATTTTTGTATAAGATACTAACTTGAAATGTAAATTTTCACTTAAACTACAACAGTGAAGAAATATACAAAAAAAGATACAGTGTTCAAACTCACCCAATTATCTCATAATTTTTTTTTATTTGTTTGAATCAAGAGCCAAATAAAATCCACATAAATTGGTTGATATCTCTTTTATTCAAGTGTTGCCTCTACCTCTTTTCAATTGTTTTTTTTTTGCAATTTTTTTTTTGTTGTTGTTGAAGAGAGCAAGTCATTTGTCCGGTAGAGTTTCCAAGAGTTTGCTGATGGACTTTCCCTGGTGTCATTTAACATTTTCCTCTCTCCCCTGAATTTCTTGTAAGAGCCCAAGGCTGTAGATCATCCATCCCTTTTCTAATTTCTCAATATCTGGGAACTGTGCTCCATCAGCATCTCCCAGGAAGATCTTTTCCTTCAATAACAAGTACAACTATCCTAATACCTCCAACTTTCCCACGATCTTCACCAGTATTATCACTCTCACTTTGTTACTTCCATATTTCTGGCAATATTTCACAGCTGCATTTGAAGCCTGGTCTTTACTGCCATCAACTACTATTATCTCATAAATGAATCCATTATATTGTTTATGTCTCTTTTCTAGAAATCTAGAGATTCATCCACAACAGTTTTTCTTCACTGTATGAAGGCATGACAACAAAAAGCTGTTTGGTAGGTGAGTCCCACGTGCTGAGTGTATTAGTTATCTACTGCTATTGTAACAGAAATATCACAAGTGGATGGCTTTAGCAAAGAGAAATTTATTCTCTCACAGTCTAGAAGGCTAGAAGTCCAAATTCAGAATGCCAGTTCCAGGGAAAGTCTTTCTCTGTCTGCTCTGGAGGAAGGTCCTTGTCATCAATCTTCCCCTGTTCAAGGAGTTTCTCAGCTCAGGGACGCTAGGTCCAAATGATGCATGACTCTCCTGGCTCTTGTTTCTTGGTGCTATGATGTCCCCCTTTCTCTCTGCTCACTTCTTTCTTTTATATCTGTCTTAGTTACCTAGTGCTGCTATAACAGAAATACCACAAGTGGATGGTTTCAACAAACAGAAGTTTATTCTCTCACAGTCTAGTAGCTAGAAGTCCAAATTTAGGGCATCAGCTCCAGGGTAAGATTTTCTCTCCCTGTCAGTTCTGGAGGAAGGTCCTTGTAATCAATCTTCCCCTGGTCAATGAGCTTCTCAGTGCAGGGACCCCAGGTCCAAAGGATGAGTGCTCCTGGTTCTTCTTGCTTGGTGGTAAATAGATTCCCATGTCTCTCTGCTTGCTCCTCTCTTTTATTTCTCAAGAGAGGATGGTTTAAGACAACACCAAATCTTGTAGATTGAGTCCTGCCTCATTAACATAGCTGCCACTGATCCCACCTCATTAACAACGTAGAGGTAGGATTTACAACACATAGGAAAATCACATCAGATGACAAAATGGTGGATAATCACACAATACTGAGAATCATGAATAGCCAGGTTGACACACATTTTTGGGGGGAACACTATTCAATCCATTACACTGAGTAAAGTTTCCTTCCAGCCTCTGGCATTTGAGATAACTTCTTGTCTTCATGTTGATGGGGTTGTGACATTTTTATAGCAGTTATAAATGCAGGAAAGGAACTCAATATCAGGGCTGTGGTGCTGAGCACCACCAGCTCTAGCAGGAGCAGTACCATCCTTCATGCCAGGGCTAGAGACTGAGCTGCCTCTGCAGTCTCCATAGAGATTTCAATGGCTGATTTTCAAAAGTAGATGAGCAGGCCTTTCCTGTGAGGTGCGTTAGTCTGGATGG
Organism: Dugong dugon; assembly: GCA_030035585.1. Taxonomy (NCBI): domain Eukaryota; kingdom Metazoa; phylum Chordata; class Mammalia; order Sirenia; family Dugongidae; genus Dugong; species Dugong dugon. The sequence goes on along the minus strand of CM057460.1, from coordinate 31,241,148 downwards.
ACTTGACTCTCCAATATTTCAGTTAGCAGCCTAGAGTGTTAACTGTTTACACCACCCAGGGATTCCAGTTAAGGCTTAGTCATTTACTCCTTCCTATTAGATACAGTTTATAAAAGCAAACATTAGTATTTAATAACTGTGTCCTGAAATGTTTGGAACTATGGCAAGTGAATTGTGCCACTTTTAGCTTTCCTGATTTAGTTTGTTTAATCATAGAGTTTGCAATCAACTTTCAAAAGGTAGATTAGAATTACCAATAAGGTTTGCACACACACATAACACACACACACACACACACACACGCTAATGATGACCCCGGTGGCATAGTGGTTAAGAGTTTGGCTGCTAACCAAAAGGTTGGCGGTTTGAATCCACCAGGTTCTCCTTGGAAACCATATGGGGCAGTTCTACTCTGTCCTATGGGGTTGCTATGAGTTGGAATCGACTCAATGGCAACAGATTTAGTACCAGAAATGGTGTTGGAAAGAAGTTCACCCAGGCACTGATTGTTATTACACACTTTGGAGAAAATATCTGACACACAGATAAACATCAAAATTGTGCTTTACCTTTGACACTGAAAAACAGATTTTAGAATTCTAACAGAAATAATAACACCATGTATGCACATTTTGTAACTGTTCCAGCACGTATGCACCCTTTGTAACTGTACTAGGAGAACATAGGGAATAGAGTCAGTGTTCATCAATGTGAAAGTAGTTCACCTTTATATATTCGTTTGATGGAATTGATATACTATACATCCATATCTAGTCACAATTAACTGTCTAAGTATGAAAGCTCATTGTGCCACACATGCATATATATGTAGAGAGAGAGAGAGCCCTGGTGGCACAGTGGTTAAGAGCTACAGCTGCTAATCAAAAGGTCTGCAGTTCAAATCCACTAGCCACTTCTTGGAAACTCTATGCGGCAGTTCTGTTCTGTCCTATAGAGTTGCTGTGAGTTGGAATCAAGTCTACAGCAATGGGTTTATATAGCGAGAGAGAGGGCGAGGGAGAGGAAGGGTAGGAGAGGATTGTAAATTTATGAGGAAACCACCAAACTTCTGTCATTTGGTTACTTCAGGGACTACGTGGAAGGCTAAGAGAAGACTCTTAAAAAAATAAAAAAGAAAGAAAGAAACAATACCTTAATCATACTTAAAAAAATTAAAAAAGGATACTAAATAAAATATTTGTATGGATTTCTGAATAACGGTAAGAAGAACCTTCATTTGAAGATAGAATTTGATTAAGGGTGGCAAACTAGCTTTTTCCTTTCCCACTTAAACATATAATTGTGAATATAGTCATCATTGTGTATGTTCAAACCCTGAAACTTCATTGATCATTGTTCTTTTGACCTTTATTTTCCACATGGAATATATTAGTCGTTTTAATAAATTAATACAGAGAGTTTTGCTGATGTTTTCCCCCTAAAATTTCATAAGTAGACCACATTGACTTGCTAAAAGAAAAAAAAAAAGTTTTTTTTGTAAACTTAAAATTTTTGTGAAATCATTTCATAAAATTTATCTTAACTTTAAATTACAAGACGTACCTTATTTCCCTTTAATACATGAATGTTTACTAGGCCATTTGATGTCTTGTTCAGAAAGATTATGGGAAAGGTATGGATTTCAGTAAACACAGAATACTCAAAACTAACCTCATATTTAAATTCCATCTTAAGAGCTTGCTTGATCAAGAATAAGAAGTATTTCCAAGAGTTGTATTACTATTTAAATCACAGCATTTGCAAAGTTGAAATTCAATTACAGAAAGCAGTTACAACTAGATGAAACTGTTTTCAGTTGAAATGTAGTCGTCGCTACAAAGTTAGGTGTAAAATGCTATTGCTGACAGGCTCTTAGCATCTGGATGTTCATTATTCATTTCTGCTGCAAGAAACAAACTTTTATTTTAATTTTCGTTAGCTGACACTCTTTAATGCTTGACTAATTTTAAGACAATGGAAAATAGCACTCTTATACATAAACTGATCTGGTTTAATGGTCAGGCACAATTTTGGAAAAGAATGCTTTCTAAAATACACAACGTAGAAGAAAAGTCTTCCCTGTTTGCTTGAGAGCAAGAAAGCTGACAGACAGATGGGTAGATATGTGTGTTCTTTTGGTATTTTCGTATTTCAGGGAATAAGAGGGGCTGATACAACCTAATCTTCTCATGTTTATTGATTTTAATTTGATTTTCATTCTTTCCCTCTCTGTATCCTTCCAGAGGCTGTTGCAGTGGGATTCTATATAGACTGTGTCCTTTCAGTAAGATACGGGAAAAGCAAGAAATATAATTTTACATTTCTAGTCACATCAGTAGTTGATTGTGCAATCTAATTTTGTGACATTTTGTATCTTAGTACAAAAATTTGTATATCTAAGAAATTGGAAAGGACTTTTATTTGCACGTCGAAATTAAGCTGCCAACATAGCTGCACTGATTTCATGGTTAGTTGCTATTTGCCAACAATGTGTCCCAAACTAGAAATCATTTCAAGTGAAGGTGAGGGGAGAAAAAAAGAGAGAGAGAGATAATGACATTTCTGCACAAAAGAATTTGAAACTGTGTCAATTACTTGAAAAAAAAAATTAATAGTAAGCCTAGTCTCAGTGAGTTTGGTAGTTTGAGTTTAGACAACCATTTATAAAATGCCTTTTTACTTCTTTGGTTTAATCAGTAGTATTATGTAATGGTAGGAGAAAAGACAGGGTGCTTAAATCAGAAACAGTTTGACTTAATAACTGTGTGATTGATAAAACTTGTTTGAAAGAGAAAATTTTACTGTCAAGTGCAATATAAGCAAGAAGCTTTATTCCACTTTCATGGTAGAACAATAGGATATATGTAATTCTTCTTTTTCCCCCATACAAAAATTTATACATACATTGTTATGTGACCCTAACTGCTCTCCCCATACGACAGCACACTCCTTCTTTCCACCCCTGATTCCCATGTCCATTCAGCCAGCTCCTAACCTGCTCTGCCTTCCCATCTCACCTCCAGAGAGAAGTTGCCTATTTAGTCTCCTGTGTCTACTTGAGCTAACAGGCACACTCCTCACGAGTATCACTGTATGTCCCACAGTCCAGTCCAATCCCTGTCTGAAGAGAAGGCCTCAGAAATTCTTTCAGTTCTAGACTGATAGAGAATCCAGGGGCCATGCTTTCTGGGCTTCCTCCAGTCTCAGTCAAACCATTAAGTCTGGTCCTCTTATTAGAATTTGAGTTCTGCACCCCACCTTTCTCCTGCTCCATCCAGAACTCTCTGTTGTGTTCCTGTCAGGGCAATCATTGGTGGTAGCTGGGCGCCATCTAATTCTTCTGGTCTCAGGCTGACGAAGTCTCTGGTTTACGTGGCCCTTTCTGTCCCTTGGGCTAATACATTCCTTGTGTCTTTGGTGTTCTTCATTCTTCTTTACTCCAGGTAGTTGGGACCAATTGATGCATCTTAGAAGGCCACTTGCAAGCTTTTAAGACCCCAGATGCCACTCACCAAAGTAGGATGCAGAACATTTTCTTAATAAGCTTTGTTATGCCAGTTGACCTAGATGTCCCCTGAAAGCATGGTCCCCAGACTCCTAACCCTGCTACTCTGTCCCTCAAAGTGTTTAATAGTATTCAGGAAACTTCTTAGCTTTGGTTTAGTCCAGTTGTGCTAATTCCCCTGTAGTGTGTGCTGTCCTTCCCTTCACTTAAGATAATTCTTATCTACTATCTAGTTAGTAAATAGCCCTCACCCTCTTTCCTCACCCTTGTAACCATCAAAGAATGTTTTCTTCTGTGTTTAAACCTTTTCTTGCATTTTTATAAGAGTGGTCTTATGCAATATTTGTCCTTCTGTGACTGGCTAAATTCACTCAGCATAATGCCTTCCAGATGCCTCCATGTTAGAAGATGTTTCATGGCTTCATCGTTCTTTATCGTTGTGTAGTATTCCATTTTATGGGTATACCATAATTTGTTTATCCATTTGTCCATTGATCGGCACCTAGGTAGTTTCCAACTTTTTGCCATTGTGAATAGTGCTGCAATGAATATGGTGTGCATATATCTATTCATGTGATGGCTCTTATTTCTCTAGGATATATTCCAAGGAGAGAGAGAGCTGGATCCTATGGTACTTCTATTTCTAGCTTTTTAAGGAAGTGCCAAATTGATTTCCAAAGTGGTTGTACCATTTTACACTCCCACCAACAGTGTATAAGTGTTCAAATCTCCCCACAACCTCACCAGCATTTATTATTTTGTGTTTTTTGGATTAGTGCTAGCCTTGTTGGGGTGAGATGATATCTCTTTGTAGTTTTGATCTGCATTTCTCTAATAGCTAATGATCATGAGCATTTCTTCATGTGTTTGTCAGCCGCCTGAGTATCTTCTTTGGCTAAGTGCCTGTTCATATCCTTTGCTCATTTTGTAATTGGGTTATTTGTCTTTTTGTTGTTGACGTTTTTCAGTATCTTGTAGATTTTAGAGATTAGACACTGATTGGAGTTATCGTAGCCAAACTTTTTTTCTCAGTCTGTTGGTTGTCTTTTGACTCTTTTGGTGAAGTCTTTTGAAGAGCATAAGTGTTTGACTTTTAGGAGCTCCCATTTATCTAGCCTCTTTTCTGGTGCTTGCGGATTGTTACTTATGGTTTGTATTGTGTTTATGCCATGTATTAAGGCTTCTAAAGTTTTTCCTATTTTTTCTTACATGATCTTTATTGTTTTCGATTTTATGTTTAAGTGTTTGATCCATTTTGAGTTAGTTTTTATGCGTGGTATGAGGTGTGGGTCTTGTTTCAGCTTTTTGCTGGTGGATATCCAGGTATGCCAGTAACACTGGTTAAAGAGACTGTCTTTTCCCCAATAAATGAACTTTGGGCCTTTGTCAAATATCAGCTGCTCTTAAGTGGATGGATTTATGTCTGGATTCTCCATTCCATTCCATGGACCTACGTATTTGTTGTTGTACCAGTACCAGGCTGTTCTGACATCTGTGGCGGCATAATAGGTTCTAAAATCAAGTGGTGTGAGGCCACCCGGTTTGTTCTTCTTCATAAGTAATGCTTTACTTATTTAGGGCCACTTCCCTTTCCATATATATTTGGTGATTTTTTTCTCCATCTCATTAAAAAATGCCGTTGGAATTTGGATTCAGATTTCAATGTATCTGTAGATTGCTTTAGGTAAAACTGACATTTTCACAATGTTGAGTCTACCTATCCATGAGCAGGTCTCTTTTGGTTTCTTGCAGTAGTGTCTTGCAGTTTTCCTTGTATAGGTCTTTAATGTCACTGGTTAGATTTATTCTAAGTATTTTATCTTCCTGGGGGCTATTGAAAATGGTATTGATTAGACGATTTCCTCTTTGAGGTTCTCTTTGATGGTATAAAGGAATCCAACTGATTCGTGTATGTTTATCTTGTATTCTGAAACTTTGCTGAAATCTTCTATTAGTTCCAGTTGTTTTCTTGTGGATTCTTTGGGGTTTTCTGTCTATAAGATCACATCATCTGCAAATACAGATACTTTGACTTCTTCCCTACCAATTTGGATGCGCTTTATTTATTTATTTTCTAGCCTAATTGCTCTGGCTAGGACCTCCAGCACAATGTTGAGTAAGAGTGGTGATAAAGGGCCTCTTTGTCTCGTTCCTGTTCTCAAGGGGAATGCTTTCAAACTCTCTCTATTTAGGATGATGTTGGCTGTTGGCTTTTTGTAAATGCCCTTAATTATACTGAAGAATTTCCCTTCTATTCCTGTTTTGTTGAGAGTTTTTATCATGAATGGGTGTTGGACTTCATCAAATGCCTTTTCTGCCTTGATTGATAAGATCATGTGGTTCTTGTCTTTTGTTTTATTTATGTGATGGATTACATTGATTGTTTTTCTAATGAACCATCCCTGCATACCTGGTATAAATCCCACTTGATCATGGTGAATTATTTTTTTGATATGTTGTTGAATTCTATTGGCTAGAATTTTGCTGAGAATTTTTGCATCAATGTTCATGAGGTATATTGGTCTGTAATTTTCTTTTATTGTGGTGTCTTTACCTGGTTTTGGTATCAGGGTTATGCTGGCTTCATAGAATGAATTTTGGAGTAGTCCATCCTTTTCTATGCTCTGAAATACCTTTAGTAGTAGTGGCATTAACTCTTCTCTGAAAGTTTGGTAGAATTCTCCAGTGAAGCCATCCAGGCCAGGGCTTTTTTGTAGGGAGTTTTTTAATTACCTTTTCAATCTCTTCTTTTGTTATAGTTTTATTTAATTGTTCTACCTCTGTGTTAGTTTAGGTAGGTAGTGAGTTTCTAGAAATTTGTCCATTTCCTCCAGGTTTTCAAATTTGTTAGCGTACAATTTTTCATGGTATTCTGTTATGATTCTTTTAATTTCAGTTGGGTCTGTTGTGATATTACCCATCTCATTTCTTATACAGGTTATCTGCTTCCTCTCTAGTCCTTCTTTTGTCACTTTGGTAAATGTTTTATCAGTTTTGTTGATCTTTTCAAAGAACCAGCTTTTGGTCTTGTTAACTTTTTCAATTGTTTTTCTCTTCTCTGTTTCATTTAATTCTGCTCTAATTCTTATTATTTCCTTTCTTCTGGTGCCTGAGGGCTTCTTTTGCTGCTTTCTTTCTACTTTTTCCAGTTGTAGGAGTAATGTTTTGATTATGGCCCTTTCTTCTTTTTTGGATGTGTACATTTATTGCTATAAACTGACCTCTGAGCACATGCTTTTGCTGTGTCCCAAAGGTTCTGGTAGGATGTGTTTTCATTCTCATTTGAGTCTATAAATTTCTTTATTCCATCCTTATTTCTTCTATAACAAAGTAGTTTTTGAGCAAGGTATTCATCAGCTTCCATGTATTTGATGTTTTTTCCCTTGCTTTTTGTGTTGTTGATTTCTACTTTTATGGCTTTATGGTCAGAAAAAATGCTTTGTAATATTTCGATGCTTTGGATTTTGTTAAGGCTTGCTTTGTGGCCTAATATGTGGTCTATTCTGGAGAATGTTCCACGTGCATTGGAATAGAAAATATACTTGGCTGCTGTTGAGTGAAATGTTCAGTATCTGTCTATGAGATCAAGTTGGTTGATTGTAGCATTTTGATCTTCTATTTCTTTGTTGTGCTTCTTTCTGGATATTCTGTCCTTCACCGAAAGTGGCATGTTGAAGTCTCGTACTACTATTGTGGAGCTGTCTATCTCTCCTATTAGCGCAGTTAGGGATTGTTTTATGTATTTTGGATCCCTGTTATTGAGTGCGTAAATATTTATTATAGTTATGTCCTGGTGTACTGACCCTTTAATCATTATATAGTGTACTTTCTTATCCTTTGTGGTGGATTTTACTTTAAAGTGTATTTTGTCAGAAATTAGTATTGCCACTCCTGCTCTTTTTTGAGTGTTTTTGCTTGATATATATTTTTCCATCCTTTGAGTTTTAGTCTGTTTGTGTCTTTAAGCCTAAAGTGCATCTCTTGTAGGCAGCATATAGACTAATCGTGTTTTTTAATCTGATCTGACACTCTCTGGCTCTTTGTTGGTGCGCTTAGTCTATTTACATTCAGCATAATTATTGATAGTTATGAGTTTAGTGCTGTCATTTTGATGTCCATTTTTTGTGTGTTCACAATTTCTTTGTTCCTCTTAATTTTCTGTGCTGAGTCATTTTTCCTTATGTATTTTCTTTTCATCTTTTTCATTGTTGTTGATTTTGTGTTTGCTAAGTCTTTACATTTTTCTAAGTTTTCATTTTGACTTGTAAGATTGTTAGTTTCCTTTGCATTTGCCTGTATTTTTCTGAGTTTGTAACAGACTTTTATTTCATTATATCTCCTTGACTTCCTCTCCATATGAAAAATCTATGTCTGCATTTTTTAAGTCTCCCATTTTTGTTTTAATGTTGTCATCTTTTACATATTGACATCTGTTTCCCTATTTTCAGAGGTTTAGCTTTGATTTATTTTTGTGACTTCCCTATCTGGGTTGATATCTGTTGCTCTGTCCTGTGTTCTATTCTTGGGTTGTTATCTGCTGTTACTGATTTTCTAACTGGAGGACTCCCTTTATTATTTCTTGTAATTTTGGTTTGGTTTTTGCAAATTTCCCAAACTTCTGTTTATTTGAAAATGGCCTAGTTTTGCCATCATATCTGAGTGACAGTTTTGCTGGATAAATAATTCTTGGCTGGCAGTTTTTTTCCTTCAAGGGTTTATATATGTCATCCCATTGCCTTTTTGCCTGCATGGTTTCTGCTGAAGAGTCGAAGCTTATTATTACTGACTCTCCTTTGTAGATGACTTTTGGTTTTTCCCTAGCCAATGTTAAAATTGTCTCTTTATCTTTGGTTTTGGCAAGTTTGATTATAATGTCTTGGTGACTTTCTTTTGGGATCTACCTTGTGTGTGGGTTCCAATGAGCATCTGGGATAGATATCTTCTCATCTTTCATGATATCAGGGAAGTTTTCTGCCAACAAATCTTCAAGAATTCTCTCTGTATTTTCTGTTATCCGCCCCCCCCCCCTTCTGGTAATCCAATCACTCATGGGTTATTCCTCTTGATTGACTCCCACATAATTCTTACAGTTCCTTCATTTTTAAAAAATTCTTTTATCTGATTTTTCCTCATATAGGTTGTTGTCAAGTTATTTTTCAGTCTCACTGGTTCTGACTTCTATTGCCTCAATTCTGCTCCTATGTCTTTCTATTACGTTGTCTAATTCTGAAATTTTATTGCTAATCTTCTGGATTTCTGATTGCTGTCTCTCTGTGGATTCTTGCAGCCTGTTAAATTTGTCATTATGCTCTTCTCTAATCTTTTTAATTTCCTTTATTGCATGTTCTGCATTTTCCTTAATTTCCTTCCTAATTTCTTGAAGATTTCTGTATATTAATCATTTGTATTCTGCCTCCAGTAATTCCAAGAAATTTTCCTCCTCTGGAAAATTTCTAGATTCTTTATTTTGGGAGCTTGCTAAAACCATCATGGATTGCCTCTTTATGTGATTTAATATTGACTGTTGTCTCTGAGCCATCAATAAGTTATTATATTTATTTATTTTATGTTTGCTTACTGTGTCCTAGCTTCTGGTTTTGTTTTAATATGCCCTAATAGGCTGCTAGTATGAGCTAGCTTGATTATTGGCAACTTTGAAGCTCTAACATCCTGTCATCAGGTGGTTAGATCTGTTACTAGGTATGTGAGCTCAGGAGTCTGCTCATTCCTCCTATATGGATTCAGCTCAGGTGCTCAGGTAGATAGCCACCAAGTGTGTGGTGTAGGCTCTCACATTCCTAGACAGGCATGGGTGATTGGATTAGGAACAAGCATCTGGCTGCAGCAGGGGGATACACTCTGAGCAAGGCAGGGGGCTGATGGCTTCTCCCAACTGTCCAGGAGGAAGGCATGTCCCTGTTCCTTAGAGCATGTAGGTGGGTGGGTTTTGCATCCAGACCGTGAGCACCTGATGCTGTTTGCTCTAAGGACTGGTGGCACCTTTTATTCAAGGGGCTCTTTTGCAAGTGGCTAGGTGGCATGAGTGGAGCCACCAGTCCTCAGACATCTGATGTGAGTAGGTGAAGACCCTGCTTAATGGGCAGAGCAGTGTCAAATGGCAGGAACCTGCCACTTCACAGCTGAAACAGTTGAAGTTAGACTTCTGGTATATACCCTGTTTTACTGCGGTAATGAGAGCCTATGCTGTTGAGATGGGCCCACACAAGTCTATGCAGGGGGGAAAGGCACTCAAAGTCCGTGGTTCCCTTATGCCTGTGCCTAGGCAAAGGAACTGTGCCTACCCTGGTTTCCTGGCTTAGTTCAGCTGACAGTTTTATTTTTCCTCTGTTTGTTAATTTGTTCAGTTTCCAAGGCAGGGAGAATGGCTCCAGGCATGTGACAGATCCGACTTCCAGCCCAGGGGACTAAGCAATTACTGAAGCCAGTCCACGATCCAGTGCAGAACAGGGAGCAGGGAAATAAATGGAAGAGAGTTTTTTCCCTAAGGGGGATGTTTTTGATCCACATTGTAGGCTGTAAGAAATTGATTATCTTTCACCGATCCAGGGCTGCTTCTCACTGTTCTGGGTGGCCTTGTAGACTCTCTGGTGCTGGGTCTTTCCCTGTGTGTAAAGTGCACCTCTTGAGCACTGCCAGTTGACTGACTCACCGCTCACCGCTGAGCTGATCAGGCCTGAAGGGCTCAGGGTCTTGCCGGGTCAGGTCTAGCAACTCCTCGCTTCTTCTGAACTGTCTGTCCTGCCCCTTGCCACTCAGTCCGGTTCCTCAACTCTGCCTTTGATGTTCAGGGCTCCCAGATTGCCTTATATAATCAATTCACTTGTTTTTTCGGGTCTTTGTTATAAGAGGGTCCACCAGAAGTGTTTGACTACTCTGCCATCTTTGCCCCACCTCCAAGAGATATGTAATTTTGCCTAAATTTGCCTCACTGTACAGTTCATAATTATATACACTGTCACAAGTGCCTTTCTGCTTATAAATTAGTGAATAGCAAAATAATGGTTTTACCTAGATAGTATAAGTTGCTATTCCAACTGAATCATTCCTTCATATATGTATATATATAAAAATCTTTCAAATTTGGTCAACTTGGGTCTGACTCATAGCCACCCTGTGTAGAAAAGAATGAAACACTGTTCAGTTTTGTGGCAATATTCTGCTAGTATTCATAAGTTTTTCACCGACCATTTTTTATAAGTTTGTCTCCAGATCCTTTTTCTTAGTCTTTCTTTGTCTGCAGCTCCACTGAAACCTATCCACCGTGGATGACACTGCTGGTATTTGAAACACCAGTGGAGTAGCTTCCAGCATCACAACAACACTCGAGGCACCACAAGAAGACAAACTGACAGAAGAGTGGTATACATATTTGTAAAGATTTCTATGACATTTGCTTGGTTATATAATTTTTAATTTTATAAGTTTTGTATTTTTAATGATGAAATTTAAATTAATAACCTGCTTACTTCATAGAATTAAACAAACATATTTCATATTGTATCCTCAAACTCTGAGAAACTGTGGACTTTTGGCAACATGGCGCTCTAGGTAGAAGCACCACGCCATCCCTCCACAGAAAAGATCCAAAAAAACTAAGCCAAACAGAGAAAACAGCAATCCTGAAACCCTAAAACATCAAATGAAGAGATAAAGAACTCAGCCAAGCACCAAATGGAGTGAGAAAACTGACAGAGAACAGAGATCGAGGAGGGGTTCATGAAGAGGTCCCCTATCAGCTAACACAGCAAGGATCTGCCATCTTGGACTCCCATCAGAGATCAGCAAATAGGGGGTACGAGAAAGCAGCTTCACAGAGCTTCCAGCAGGAGATAGAACAACCAATAGTTGGTGATATGCGTTCTCCCACCCCATCCTTCTTCACCTCCACCCAGCCTCCTCTACATCACACGGCTACAGTCTCTTGGCTGGGAAGCACCGGTTGCTTGGATTCCACCAGCCCGCACTGACAAACTTCCTGAGTGCCATTTGTTGGCTGCTGGTGTTGCTTTTTTTCTGCTTCTTTTGGTTTCTTCCTTACATCTCACCACCTCCCTTTCCTTTCAGTCAAATACCTAGCTCTGTGTGCCATCTTTGCTTCTTCCTGAGAGGCTGTGGAGCTCCATTCAAGTGGGGAACTGCTTCCCAGTCTGGACTGCCATGCTGGTGGGATCCTGGGGTTTTGTTTGTTTGTTTGTTTTCTTTCCCTTTTCTCAAGTTGGGAGCCCGTTCTGGCTGGGCAGTGCTACGCAGCTTGGGACCTGCCCCCTCAGCTTGTGCAGATGGGCAGAGGGATTCCTGATGGTATTTCTTTTTTTTTTTGTGTGTGTGGGGTTTTTTTTTTTTTCTGTTTTTTGGGGGGCTTTACTTGTTCTTTTTTAAAAATTTTTTTTCCCCTGTTTTTCCCTTTTTGTCTTTCTTCATTACTCAGTTTCTTGGCTCTCTATACCTTCCTTCTCTTTCTGTCTCCTGAATACCTGGCGCTGAATTCCTCCATGCCTTTTATCCAAGCTTTACTGCAACATCTGGAAACAACTTCCCCAGACTTCGTACCACACCAGTGGGATCCCTGGGAGATTTCCTGTCTTTTTTTCATTCTAATTTTTATTTATTCATTCTTTCCTTTTTTTTTCTTCTTCTTCCCCTTTTTGTTTTTCTCCATTTCATAGTCTCTCATCTCTCCACTCCAATGGCAAGCTCCCCTAGCACTCTTTTTTGTTTGTTTGAATGTTTTTGGCTTCTGTTCCTTTCTCTTCTCTCCCATACCCATCTTAGCTCCACACAGCACAATCTCCCCCCTCCATCCTGCCTACCTGCACTGTGCACTTAACATCACACCACCAAGCAGCACAGGCATGGCCTACCAGAATCTGCCCTTCACTGATTACCGACCAGCCCTGGTGGCTGTAGCAAGTGCCACAAACAACCCATTCCAGCAATGCCTGTTCAGCTAGACCTGCCCTGCTGTATCATATCTGAGTGACTGACCCTGCCAATTGGAGAAGGAGGCGAAAAGTATCGTGCCCACAGAAGAGAAACAACAAAGAACACACAGCCCACCTGCTCAGACATAGCCAAATTAACAAAAACAAAACAAAACAAGGGATAAAACAAAGAAATCTACAATCAAGAAGCAAGAAAAAATAGCTACTGAATGCCTCAAGGACAGCAGACAATATCAAAATATTTACAAAAACAGGGCAGGATGTTTCCAATAGGCATCCAAAATGAAACACCAGATGGCTTTCCAGTAGAAGAAAACGCACTAGATCTACCTGATAGGGAATTCAAATCTCTAATACTCAGAATTATCCAAGAGTTGAAGCAAAAAGCAGACAAAAATGAGGAAATAAAGACAAATTCATGGAAAATACAGACAAAATATTGGAAGAATTCAGGAAAATAATGCAGGAACAAAATGCCAAAATAAATTCACAACTAGAAATTATACAAAAGGAACAGTTAGAAATCCAAAAGATAACCAACAAGATTTCAAAAATGGACAGTGTAATAGAAGGGCTGAGGAGCAGATCTGAAATGGTGGAAGACAGGATCAGTGGAATTGAAGACAAACACTTAGATAAAACTCAGTTTGAGGAAAAATCAGAAAAAAGAAAAATGAAGAGACCCTGAGAATTATGTGGGATACAATCAAAAGCAAAAATCTGTGAGTGATTAGAGTTCCAGAACAGGGGGAGAAAACAGAATACACAGAGAGGATCACTGAAGAATTGCTGACAGAAAACTTCCCCAGTATCATGAAAGATGAAAGGCTGACCATCCAAGAAGCTCAATGAACCCCATAAGGGATAGACCGCAAAAGAAAACACCAAGGCATATCATAATCACACTCGCTAAAACCAAAGACAAACAAATAATCCTGAGAGCAGCTCAAGAAAAACAAAAAGTCACATACAGAGGAGAAACAATAAGACTAAGTTTGGATTATTTGGCAGAAACCACGCAGGCAAGAAGGCAATGGGATGACATATATAAAACCTTGAAAGAAAAAAATTGCCAGCCATGAATAATATATCCTGCAAAATTCTCGTTCAAATATGATGGTGAAATTAGGTCATTTCCAGATAAATAGAAATTAAGGGACTATGTAAAAGCCAAACCAAACTTACGAGACTTATTAAAGGAAGTCCTTAGATCTGAGAACAAGCAATATCAGACCACAGGCTGATTATAGGACACAGGATTGTACTAGCCAGATACCAACCTAGGAAATGAACTCTTAAGGACTATGCAAAACCAAAAGAATTACAAAAGGCAACCAGAGACGTTAATCTGTAAATGACAACAGCATCAGAACAATAAAAGAGGGAATAAATGGTGTAGATATAGAACCTTCTAATGGAAAGGAAGTCAAGCGATACCAAGTAATAATAGACTGGTTCAAATCTAGGAAGATAAGGGTAAATTTCATGGTAACCACAAAGAAAGTTAACAAACCTATTCATCAAAATAAAAAAGAAAATCATAAAATCTCAGTAAAAATAAAACCTACAAAAACAAAAGAAATGAAAGAAAAATCCACAATAAAAAGGAACTCAGCACAGGAGAGTAAGAGGGACAAAACTGGAGGACATTATGCTGAGTGAAATAAGTCAATCACAAAAGGACAAATATTGTATGAGACCTCTACTGTATAACTCATGTAAATGTTTACACACAAAAAGAAACAATCTTTGTTTGTTACGAGGGATGGGAGGAGTGGAAGTGGGGGGAACTAAATAGTAAGTGGTAACTTTGGTGAAGGCTAAGACAGTATACATTACTGGGGAAGACAGCACAACTTGTACAAGGAATGGTCATGGAAGTTCCATAGACACTTCCAAACTCCTTGAGGGACTGAATTGCTGGGTGAAGGGCTGTGGGGACCATGGTCTCAGGGAACATCTAGCTCAGCTGGCATAACACAATTTATAAAGACAATGTTCTACATTTTACCTTGGTGTGTAGCGTCTGGGGTCTTAAAAGCCTGTGGACAGCCATCTAAGATACTCAACTGGTCTCACCCCTTTGGGAGCAAGGGAGAATGAAGAGAACAAGATACAAGGAAAAGATTAGTCCAAAGGACTAATGGACCACAGCTACCACGGCCTCCACTAGACTGAGTCCAGTACAGCTAGATGGTGCTCGGCCACCGTCACTGACTGCTCTGACAGGGATCACAATAGAGGGTCTTGGACAGAGCGGGAAAAGGAAGTAGAACAGAATTCTAACTCACACACACAAAAAAAAAACAGATTTACTGGCCTGACAGACTGGAGAAACCCCAAGAGTATGGCCCCCAGACATCCTTTTAGCCCAGTGGTGAAGCCCCTCCTGAAATTCACCGTTCAGCCAGGTGTTGGACAGCTTCATAAAACAAAACAGGACTAATGAGACACAGCAGTCTGGGCACAAGGACTAGAAGGCAGGAGGAGACAGGAAAGCTGGTAATAGGGAACCCAAGGTTGAGAAAGGAAAATGTTGGCATGTCATGGCATTGTCAACTATTGTCATAGGGCAATATGTGTACTAACTGTTTAATGAGAAACTATTAGTTCTGCAAACCTTCATTTAAGGTACAAAAAAAAAAAAATTATCTATGTGAGATCAAATTGACAATGGCAACTTAAAAGGTTTGATGGGAAGCCTAGGGGACAGTGAGTTGAAGATAATGGTGATGGAATAATTTGGAAAAGGATAGTGAGAATAGCAGCACAACTGGAAGAATGTAATCGATATCACTGAATTGTACATGTAGAAACTTTCAAAATGGTGTAACTTTGGCTATGTATATTTTCACCAAAAAAAAGATCCTCAAGGTTGAGAAGGGAGAGTGTTAACATGCCGTGGGTTGTTAACCAATGTCGTAAAACAATATGTGTACTGACTGTTTAATGAGAAACTCTTTGTTCTGTAAATGATCTAAAGTACAATAAAAAAACTTTTAAAAAATTCTGAGAAATTCTGAATGTATTATTTACTTTTTCAGAGTTTATTGCTTTTCCTGGAGGCTTTTGAGTTCTATTTAAAGAAATCTATGTGCTACAACATGGATAAATATTGAAAACATCAGGCTTACTGAAATAAGTCAGTCACAAAAAGGTGGCTATAGTATGATTCAATGTATATGAAATATCTAGGATAAGCAAGTGTACAGAGACTATACTTGATTAGTGGTTACCAGGGGCACTTGGAAGGAGGGGAAAAGAAGGACTCACTGCTTAGGGGACACTGAGCTTCTCTTAAAGGTAATGGGAGAATTTGGAATCAGATGATGATGGTAGAACAACGTGATAAACATAATTAATGTCAATGAATTGTGCATGTAAAGAATGTCGAAATGGCAAATTATTTCTCATATGTATGTATGTATATATGCGCATATATATATATATATATAGTTGTTAGGTGTGCTGCCAAGTCGATTCCAACTCATAGCGACCCTATAGGACAGAGTAGAACTGCCCCATGGGGTTTCCAAGGAGTAGCTGGTGGATTCAAACTGCCGACCTTTAGCTTAGCAGCTGAGTTCTTAACCACTTTGCCAGCAGGGCTCCATATGTATATATACCATAAAAAAGAAGAAATCAGCAACATAGAATTTCTGAACATAAATATATGTATACAAACACACACACACCCATACAAACATGGGCAATGTGAGACCATATATAGAGTTCTGATCCACAGTGAGACTGAAAAATAAACCAGAATCTGCAGCAGCGAGTCCAGGAAGCCATACCACAACCTCTGCAGCAATCAGCCCAAAATGATCCAGACTCCATCGATAACTACAGTTTCCCTAAATTTTATTCCTGCTTCCAACTTAAGACCAACTGGTGAAAGCCAGATTTGCTCCCTTAACCAGTCACAAAGGATGCCTTTCTTCTAGTTAGCTTGCTTTCAGCTTCCCCACGCCAATGTTATCCAATCAGAGTAAAGCTAAAGCTTTCCTTTTTTTCACACTCTAAAGCTTAACTAATCCTTTGCTTGCTTTGAGGTGATGGTGGATGACTCCCTTGCTATAGTAATCTTGAATAAATAGCCTTTGCTTGTTCTCATGTGTGTGGTCTTTGTTTATTTCTCTGTATGTGTGTGTGTGTGTTAAGAGATCATGCTTAAGTTAGCTTACTTGGATGATTCCATTCTATTCATCTGGATTATGATTTAGAATTAAAAGCTTTTTGCCTGTGTCTTATTGTCTTAAAATATCAGCTTCGCATTCTTAAAACAACAATAATTATACTAAAAGTTACATTCAAGTGGAGAATTATAGAGTCAATTTTGTTTAGTGAAAATAATATGGATACCAGAGTTCTAAGAAAATCAGGTTTCCTGTACTGGATTCAAGGCTAGCTATTATGGGAATGTAAATAAATAACCTCTCATAATCTCAACATATGTTGTTGTTGTTTGCTTCTGTTTCGTTTTTTAGTTTTATGTCAGAGATTGTTTAGGATAACCAGAAACATTTTGTATACAGAACAAATGCTTCATATAAATTTAAAAAAAAAGTTACCATCAAGCCAATTCTGACTCATGGTGACTCCCGCTCCACAGGGTTTTTAAAGACTGATTTTAAGATGCAGATCACCAAGCCTTTCTTCCAAGGCCTCTCTGAGTAAATTTGAACCGCCCTCCTTTCAATTAGTAGCCAAGCATGTCAACGTTTGAACACCCAGGAATGCCTTCATACCAATATTGCACAGTAAATCAAATGTATTATTGCATGTTTAATTCACACAGTCATTTTTTCCAACAAGTATCAATTATCCCACCTCTTCATAGAAATACAAATAGTAGGAAAGCAAAGATATTTTTTTCTCGAAGAACATATTGTCTAGTATGTAATTTATTAAATATAATATATGCTAATATAATATTATGCTCATTGATTTATAGTCACATAGAAGATGAAGCTCTTAATTTTGCTTGAGTAGATGGGAGAAAGAGATAAAGGTAAGATGATATTTAAGGTAAGTCTTCAGGAAGAAATATGTGTTCTTCAGGTAGATTGAGTTTGAATATGAAATAGGCAGGGAGGGGACGATTAAAATGAATAGGTAACTTCGTAGGCAGAAGGAACAACAAATGGAATTTGTAAAGAAATTGACATATTCAACTACCTGAAAATAAGAGCACATGGCTCAAATTCAGGCATACGTGGAAGATATAAAATTTTATGCTATAAGGAGTCCCATAAGCCATCTGGAAAGAAAAGAGATAAGAGCAAACCGGTGAGTCACCTCTTCCATTCCTGTGGTTCACGTAATTGACACACAATTTTTTTTCCCCACCAGAGCTCCTTATACGTATGCTAATAGTATATACAAAAGTTTCCTGAAAATACGCATAAAAAAACTAATACACTATTCCTGGATTTTAGTAGAAAATACCTGGATTTCTAGTTTCCTTATTATAAATTAGTCTGAAATTTACTGATGTAAGAATCTTAGCAGGATGAATTATGTGAGTGAGTCATGCAGACTTTTACCATATGTGTGTCCACATATAGAGATAAGTATTAGATTATTTATTGGGAAATTTAAATTTCCTCTTTCAATTCTCTATGATTTCTACTATTTGCATAGCAGGCTCCTCTTTTCAAGCTTTGAATTAGGGTTTATCACAAAGCCGTTTGATTTAAGGGTCATTCTTTCTAAAATTTAAGTTGTTACTACTAGACTTTTCAATATCAGAGTCTCTCAACTTACATTTTTCATTTCAAATTTGTTTAAACTAATGTCATATTTTTCTTTGTTCTTCCAGTTTATTAATGATAAAGCCTAAACATGGAACTTGATTCAACCTGAAAAATTGAACACAGACATGTAATTTTACTCCTTCTGGTAACCAAATAAAACCAATTCAAAATAGAGGAAATATGAGGAAAGGAGAAGGTAACTAACTTTGGGAAACTTGAAAGCAGATTTTTTTGCCTGGGGAACCAGATTCTAAATTTTCAGTTTGATAAGATGCCAACTCTGCCACTTTCCCACTGTCCTGTGACTTTTGGAGAATGGAAACAAGTATATAATCTGGGAGTAGCATACAATAGGTTTGTAAGGTAATGGTAATGCTCCAATTCTTAATTTGTATACACATATGTTCATTATAACATTGTTTTCAAACTTCATGCATTTTAAGTACTCTTCTTTATGTAGGAAACATTTCCCAAACAGACAGTAAATATTGAATGTATACATCATGTGTTTTTCATTTTACATGCTTCCTGGATTTGAAAACAGCTGTTCATTCTTCTACTTTTCATTTATTTAATCGTTATTCTTTCAGTAATCTTTCCTAATAGATAAAGATTCCATGTGATAAAGGCAGGTGAATAGAAGGAGGGAGTCAGTAAACATCTTGGAATTTTTATCCTAACAGAGAGTTAAAGTTACAGATAATGAGGTGATCTATTAGGATCAGAATTCACAATAATTAGACAATCATCTTATAGGCACCGGGAGGGTGAGCAGGGAGTCTATACTGAGTTTTGTCACAGAAGTTTAAACTAGTTAAAAATTTAAATCAAAGATTAAAAAAGCAATTCCTACAAACTGGAATAGACTAGAGAAATAAGGCACAATAACCGAAAATTGCAATTCTTTTATAAAACTGGAGTCTTCATTAGGTTTAGATCTTGATACAGGTACGGATAGTTTTATCTGGATGAATTTTATATCCAAGATGGCCCTAGGCTCAATGTGGTGCAATGATCAGTGCTGGAGCATTATGTTCCAGACTATCCTAACACAGAACATGATAAGCCTATTGTATACAGAAAGAGAAGAGAACTCATAGCTGTTTATGCATTTCCTGTCTGTAATAGTTCCTATTGAAGAGAATTAATTCTATAAAAATCTAAGAAAACTATGCAAAGTATGAGAGTGGGGATTTGATAGAACAAAACAGTAAAACATATTATAAAGCCACTATTATTGGAGTCCCCGGTTAGTACAAAGAGTTAACGAGCTCAGCTCTAACCAAAATGTTGGCTGTTCAAGTCTGCCTAGAAGCATCTTGGAGGAAAGCCCTGGTTATTTACTTCTGAAAAATCAGCCATTGAAAATCATACAGAGTACAGTTCTATTCTGACACACATGGCGTCCCCGTGAGTAGAAATTGACACCAAATGGTTTATTGTGAAAGCAGCGTGGCATTGGGATAATAGATTGGTGGAGAATTTTACACTTATTGCTGGAAATAGAGAAGGAAAGAGAGAAGGTTACCCAGTCTAATCTCCTTGTAAACATGCTGATAGCCTACATCGTGGTACATAAGCCAGTGTTACTTGCTTATTTGTGGAAAGCCTTTAGCAGGATCTACCTGACTATGAGATTTATTCATTCTTATGGCATTCCATGGTATAATCAATATTCTTTGCCAACACCACAGTTCAAATGCATTAATTCTTTTTCAGTCTTCCTTATTCCTTATCAGGTGATTGAAAATACCATGCCTTGGGTCAGGTGCATTTTAGTCCCTGAATGCCACTTCCATGGGTATTGATTGTAGATCCAAGTAAAATGTAATCCTTGGCAACTTCAATATTTTCTCTGTTTATCATTATGTTGCTTACTAGTCCAGTTGTGAGGATTTTCATTTTCTTATGTTGAGGTGTAATCCAATCTGTCTTTGAAAAAGTACAGCCAGAATTCTCCTTGGAAGCAAGGATGACAAGACTTCATCTCACATACTTTGGACATATTATCAGGGGGGACCAGTTCCTGGAGAAGGACATCATGCTTGCTAAAATAGAAGGTCAGCAAAAAGAACAAGACCTTAAATGAGATGGATTGGCACAGTGGCTGTAACAATGGGCTCAAACATAGCAATGGCTATGAGGATGGTGGAGGACTGTGCAGTGTTTTGCTCTCGTGTACAAAGGGTTGTTATGAGTTGGAACCACCTTGAAAGTACCTATTGACAACAACAACCTGGCTATCAAAGACTAGTTATAGCAAACAAATCTAGAATCTATGCCATCTACTGGAAAACACAAAGTTCATGTAAAACAGCTATTTAAGAGCTCTTGTCTGTGTAATTAAATTAGCTATTCATATTATGTGGATACTTAATATGTTAAATTTGGAACGGGCAAATCTGATGGTGAAAAAAAAACCCCGTCCCAGAAGTCTATTTGTTTCAACTGTGTCTTATGGTTATCTGCATTTTGAAGTTAACCATAAAATTGGATAGTGATTTGTATGGGTCTGATTTTGTTTTATTTTTTCCCATGCAAAAATTTATACATACATTGTTATGTGACCCTATTTGCTCTCCCCCTACTGTGACAGCACACTCCTCCTTTCCACCCCTGATTCCCCACGTCCATTCAACCAGCTCTTAACACTCTCTGCCTTTCCATCTCACCTCTGGACAGAAACTGCCCATTTAGTCTCTAGTATCTACTTGATTAAGAGGTACACTCCTCACGAGTATCACTTTATGTCCCACAGTCCAGTCCAATCCCTGTCTGAAGGGTTGGCCTCGGAAATTGTTTTAGTTCTGGGCTGATAGAGAATCCAGGGGCCATGCTTTCAGGGGTTCCTCCAGTCTCAGTCAGACCATTAAGTCTGGTCTTCTTACTAGAATTTGAGTTCTGCACCCCACTTTTCTCTTGCTCCATCCGGGACTCTCTACTGTGTTCCCGGTCAGAGCAGTCATTGGTGGTAGCCAGGCACCATCTAGTTCTTCTGGTCTCAGGCTGATGAAGTCTCTGATTTACGTGGCCCTTTCTGTCTCTTGGGCTGCTACTTTCCTTGTGTCTTTGGTGTTCTTCATTCTCTTTTACTCCAGGTAGTTGGGACCAGTTGATGCATCTTAAATGGCCACTTGCAAGCTTTTAAGACCCCAGATGCCACTCACCAAAGTAGGATGAACAACATTTTCTTAATAAGCTTTGTTATGCCAATTGACCTAAATGTCCCCTGAAAGCATAGTCCCCAGACCCCTACCCCTGCTACTCTGTCCCTCAAAGTGTTTGATTGTATTCAGTAAACTTCTTAGCTTTGGTCTAGTCAAGTTGTGCCGACTTCCCCTGTAGTGTGTGATGTCCTTCCCTTCACCTAAGATAATATGGGTCTAATTTTAAATATAATTCTAATTAAAAAGAAATTTGGAAGAGCACTAACTGGCCAGTCGAATGGAAGAGATCCATATTTGTACCCATTCCAAAAATGGTAATCGAAAAGAATGTGGAAATTATCGAACATTATCATTAATATCACACAAAAGTAAAATTTTGCTGAAAATCATTCAAAGGCAACAGCAGCAGTACATCAACAGGGAACTTCCAGAAATTTAAGCCAGATTCAGAAGAAGACCTGGAACTAGGGTTATCATTGCTGATGTTAGAGAGATCATGGCTGAAAGCAGAGAATACCAGAAAGACGTTTTCCTGAATTTCATTGACTATGCAAAGGCATTCAACTGTCTGGATCATAACAAATTATGGATAATATTGTGAAGAATGGGAATTCCAGAATACTAAATTATTCTCATGAGGAACTTGTATTTAGATCAAGAAGCAGTTGTCGGAACAGAACAAGGGGATACTGTGTTTTAAAGTCAGGAAAAGTGTGTGTCAGGATTATATTCTTTCACCATATTTATTCAATCTGTATGCTGAGCAAATAATTCAAAAAGCTGAACTATATGAATAAGAATGGGGCATCAGGATTGGAGGAAAACTCACTAACAACCTGCGGTATGCAGATGACACAACCTGGCTTGCTGAAAGTGAAGAGGAATTGAAGAACTTACTGATGAACATCAAAGACCTCAACCTTCAGTGTGGATTATACCTCTACCTAAAGAAAACAAAAATCCTCACAACTGGACCAGTAAGTAACATCATGACAAATGGAAAAAGATACTGAATTTGTAAAGGACTTCACTTTACTTGGATCCACCATCAATACCCATGGAAGCTGCAGTCAAGAAATCAAATGAGACATTGTATTGGGCAAATCTGCTGCAAAAGACCTCTTTAAAGTGTTAAAAAGCAAAGATGTCACTTTGAGGACTCAGGTGTGCCTGACTCAAGCCATGGTGTTTTCAATTTTCTCATATGCATGTGAAAGCTGGACCATGAATAGGGAAGACTGAAGAAGAACTGATGCATTTGAATTATGGTGCTGGCAAAGAGTATTGGCTGCCAGAAGATCGAACAAATCTGTCTTGGAAGAAGTACAGCCGGAATGCTCCTTAGAGGCAAGGATGGAGAGACTTCTCACATACTTTGGACATGTTATCAGGAGGGATCAGTCCCTGGAGAGGGATTTTTTGCTTGGTAAAGTAGAGGGCCAGCGAAAAAGAGAAAGTCTGTCAAGGAGATGGGTTGACACTGGCTGCAATAATGGGCTCAAGCATAACAATGATGGTGAGGATGGCATAAGACAGGCAGAGTTTCGTTCTGTTGTACGTAGGGTTGCTATGAGTAGGAAACCACTCAATGGCACCTAACAACTGTAAAACTGATTTCTTCATTTATATCAAGCAGAATAAATTCCAGAAATATCGTCCAGAAAGTATGAAAATATATTATATGAAAAAAGTAGTATTTTAATTAAAGGTTACGAATAGACAATTCACTGAAAATATAATTAAAAAAGCCAGTGATAAGTTCTTAGCCAGGGAAATTTAACTAAAGTTACCTTGAGATATCTCTATCATCAAATTGGAAAAAAAAGACTAAAATCCTCAGGAAAGTATGAATTATTCTTTAGGCAACATATAATTAAATATCTATTAAAAATATTTCCCAGTACAGATAGCTTATTCCTTAATTTTTTCCAATAAAAATGGAAAACAAAGGCAGTTAAAATGTTAAGTAATTATAAGTTTCTTTATGTATCTTTGTAATATAAACATACAAACTTTGAGAAAAAAAAGTCTATGAAAATTAAATAAGAAAGTATATTTAGCAGTCCATAAAACAATGGCATATATGTATAAGTTGGCTTGTAGAGATTTATACATTTTTAGGTAGAAAGTAAGATACAGAGAAGTTAATTAAATAAGCTGTTTATTTTAAGATAAAACAATATGATACATGTAAACATCACAGAGGAGAGAGAAATAGAGATATAGATAGATACAGAGAGATATTTTAATAAAATTATATAATATACATAAAATTATACAAGAAGCTGTTAATAATAATTCCTGAAGTAGAAACATGGAGTTGGTAAATGAGAAGAGTTACAGGGTGGGGGCAATTAAAGAAAAATATAATAGCATTAAAACAACAACAAAAAATTAAAGTACCCTTGATGCAAACAGTATGCAGGATATGATCTCATTTATTTAAAATTAATTGTGTAAGTCATTGTGTTGGCAAGCTAAAATTGTAGTAACAAACATTGTCTTTTATTGGTGTGATTTCAAGTGATTTTATTTTTTCCTGATTCTACTCTCTGGTTTTTTTCTTTTCTTTTCTTTTTTTTTTTTTTCTTTTTAGATGACTATACAGTGTTTACTTATAAGTTTTATAACAAAAACTAAATAAAAAAATGACCAAGTATTTTTATTAAATGTTCCTTTTGTCTGAAATATATTCAGCATAAAATACACCATTTACTGGCTAACTGTTCTGTGTTTTTCGGTGAGAGGATACAAAGATGAATAAAACTGTAGAATTCTTTTAGTGCCTGAACTTTCTCTGTCCCACAGAGAGGGGTGCCTGGACCGTGCACGCTAGATAATGCTCCAGAATAGAATCCCACCCTAGGAGGGGGCAGTGGACGTCAGATCCCTTTGATATTTCTAGCTGATACAAGGTCATATGTATGAAAGGAATACTCTGGCCTTTAACTTTCTTTTCTTGAGAAACAGTAAAAGGTAGGTAGGAATCTATTAGACTTACATGCTGCCATAACTAAGCTCTACTGAGGCGACTCCTTGTTAGTCCATCTTGAGGGTTTGAATGGAGAAAAAAAAAACACTGAGGTTGTCCAGAAAGAAAACAAAACCAAAAAAAAAAAAAAAGCTATCTTTCTTCTCAATAGAGTATGGCCAAGGAGTTTGCAGTGGAAGTGGGAAAGAGGATCACTGGAAATGGGAAAATCAAGACAATAAGTGGTCAGCGTGTTGGATGGATCATTTAAGTGAATGTTTAACTTATTAACAATTATCACAATAGTGGTTATAAAGAAGAAAAAGAGAGGGAAAAAAAAAAAAAAAACAGACACTGACCTAGGGACTCAGTTTCAACGTCTGAGGAAGAGTAATGCTTGGGTCTTTAAATTACTACAACAAGGACAGTTAGACATGATACAAGCTGAAGACAAGCAGGAGAAAGGAATGAAGAAAAATGGCTTGGAATGACAAGTAAGTACATGACAAAAGGTACAGGAGCTATAAGAATAACATCATCTCTCACGTGAGTAACCTGAAATGAAAACCAATCAGGAGACAACATCCAGCTTTGAGTTAGAACAAGGAATTGAAGGGAATGTTACAAGAGAAGGCTGAGGACACGCATGATTTTGTGATGTCAGTTTGAGATCTTCCAGCTGGCATAATTAATCTAAGGGATTCGGATCAGATTTGGGGATGCTACAATCCACACAGTGATGAGAATCCTTGTGATGATACGAAGAGAATCTTAAACTCCTGAGGTAAGTAGGAATGTGAAAAATGATAGGATTAATTCTGATCGTTAGGGAAAACAAGAAAATAATTTATAATTTTTGCTTTGTTCCTGAGTATATCTTAATGTGAAGGTTGTAGGAAAAAGTCCTTGGTGTATTGGTCTGGGTGGTTGTTTTTAGGTGCCCTTAAGTCAGCTCTGACTCACAGTGACCTTGTGTATAACAGAATGAAATGTTGCCCGGTCCTGCACCATTCTCAAAATCACTGGTATGTTTGAGTCTGTTGTTGCAACTATTATGTGAATCCGCATCACTTAGGGTTTCCCTAGTTGTCATTGACAAAACATGATGTCTTTTTCTAGGGATTGATTTTTCCTGATGACTTTCCAAAATAAGCAAGACAAAGTCGTGCCATAAACACTTCTCAGAAGAATTCTGGCTGTACTTCCTCCAAGACTGATTTGTTCTTGTATCTGGCCCTCCACGATATCAATATTCTTCACTAACACCACAATTTAAATGCATCGATTCTCCTTTGGTGTTCCTTTATAATTGTTCAGCCTTCAAACGCATATTAGGCAACTAAAAATACCATGGCTTGGGTCAGATGCAACTTAGTTATCAAAGTGACGTTTTTGCTTTTTTCAGATTTTAAAGAGGTCTTTTGCAGCAAATATGCTCAATGCAATGCAATACATCAGTTGACTTCTTGACTGCTGCTCCATAGGCATTGATTGTTGATCTAAGTAGAATGAAATCCTGACAATTTCAATTTCTAAATCATTTATCATGATGTGGTTGATAGGCCATGTTGTGAGGATTTTCATTTTTTTTTATGTTCAGGTGTAATCTATATAGAAGGTTGGGGTCTTTGACCTTCATCACTAAGTACTTCAAGTCATTTTCATTTTCAGCAAGCAAGGTTGTGTCATCTGAATATCCTAGGTTGTTACTGAGTCTTCTTGCAATTCTGATGCCTTGTTCTTCTTTATACAGTGCAGTTTACAGATTGAATAAGTATGTTGAAAGGATGCAAACCTGGCACATAGCTTTTCCAGTTTTAAACCATATGACATTCTCTAGTTCTGTTGGGAAAACAAATCTGGATGAAATATTGTAATAGTGTCATGCAAAAGCTGTTGTGCAAAGTGTATCAGTTTCAGCTGTGAAGGTAGATCCTACCAGGAGCAGATGATGGTCTTAAATCTCAGGGTGTTCCTATGAGTGGTGGCACAACACAGGGAGCTCTTATATCAAGGGTGTCCCAGTGGAACACTGATGTCATATGGGCTTCTATAAACACAGTGAGACAAATTGCATGCTTGAAAACCAACTTGATCGTAAAGTTTATTTTCATCTTTAATCTATCCTTTTTAAAAAATTTTTCATTTCAGTGCAATTTACCCTAGCGTTGTGTCTAGTTTAGCTCTTAAAATATTTCTCAAAAATTTTAAAAATGGTTATTATATAGTAGAATGACATTTAAATAATAAAACAAGAAAATATGGAGTTTTCAATGCAGGAAAAAAAAGAAAAACACAAACAAACCCATTGCAGTCAAGTCGATTCTGACTTTAAGTATGAAGATGCATTATAGTCAAAGAAGAAAACAGAAAAAAACATCCATAAAATATGATGATTTTCAATAAGATAACCAAAAAACCAGACCAATCACCATCAAGTCAATTCTGACTCATAGCAACCCAACAGGACAGAGTAGAACTGCTCCACAGAGTTTTCAAGTAGTGGCTAGTGGATTCGAACTGCCAACCTTTTTGTTAGCAACTGTAGCTCACCATAGCTCTTAACCACAATGCCACCAGGCTCCTGTAATACATTAGTACCTTTAAAGTACCAAATAATGAAAGAAAAAGTTAATTCAAATTAAAGTATTATGGAAAAATATTTCAACTTATATTTTACATTTACTGTTAATGGATTTTGATCTTTCAACATATAGGAAGAGGAAATATACTCCTGCTACTATGAATAATAAAGATTATTAATATTTTTGTAAAAATAGGCTGTATTCATTATTCCAAGCATTAAAAATAGTTTTAATATGATAGATAACACTAATTTTCAAGTCATCATACATGTAATGTAAAAGAATTTTCAGTAATTCCAAGCTTCAGGTCCTCTGTTTTCAAATTTCCCATGGTCACCATTAGCAGCAGGAGAAAGGCAGGAGACTCTTGAAATGGTAACTGTTTTTCACTTGGTAACACTTTTTTCCCTTGTTTTTTTCTAGAAGCAGTAAAAATAACTTCAAGTCAGGTTACAGAATGCTCTGCCGGATTGCGGATTTCACACAGAACAGTCTTTCCCTACAGCTGGGTTTCAGTGGGAAATAAAAAGTGTGCCACTTGAGAGATTTAAAGCCTTTATTTACAGGTATTTACCTTAAACTATGATAAAGTATTTTGTTGGTTCCTTTTTTCCCAGTCTACATAAATTATTTTACCTCACTATTAACAAACAGGGTTTAAGAATATGTAATTGCATTTAAGGGAACAAGTAGACCTGGAAGAAATAAGTCTAAAGGAGCCTGTGAATTTTAAATTAAGCATCTTTGCCTCAAGAAAACACTCTTAGCCTCCACGAAGAACTCAGTAAGCTGTTCTTAACCACTGGGATCTATCTAGTCCTGGAAAATAAGCACTAATCTGTATTTCTTCTTTCTCTCCCTTCTTTGTAAGTGAACAAAATGAAGTTCCTTTTCTTTGGGCTACCTGATACACTTAAGAAATTCCCAATTACTTTAAACCCACACTCTGCAAGTGGAATCACCATTCATTAGTAGTCTCACGTTTTAGTTTGGGATATGTCAAGTTGTCTTTTCTAAGCATTTGTTTTCCTTTTTAAGAAGTGAATTTCCATAATGCCCAGGCTTCAGATAGGCAGCTATATTATCTCCACTTCAAGGATAAGCTTTAGCATTGAAAAAATAAAGAAGTGGCAATTTTATTATTTTTTTTCCCTATTGTCAGTTTTCCTTTGAAGCATCAAATAGGATATTGATATTTTTTGGCACTTAAGCTATTTACTTACTGTGACTTAACGAGCCGTTATAAAGTGAGCCATATTCCCACTGTGCATTTCATACAACTATGACTAGAACTTCTTTTCAGAAGGATTTATCTACTAATCAATATCCATCTTATTGTACCATTTCCAGAGGTACTGAAGAGACTTCTCTTTTGAAACAGAGCTTGCCTTTGCTCTGGTTACTCTCTCTAATAGTTTTAGGATGTACAATAGGGAAGCCAACAGGTGGACCATCTAGTTTTTGTGATGTGATCATGTTGTTGTTGTCAGGTGCTATGAAGTCTATTTTGACTTATAGCAACCCCATGTGACAAAGTAGAACTGCTGTATAGGGTTTTTGAGGCTGTAATCTTTACGGGAGCAGATTGCCAGGTCTTTTCTTCCACTGAGCCTCTGGATAGGTTCGAACTGCAGATCTTTCTGTTAGCAGCCTAGTGCTCAACCACTTCACCACCAAGGCTTCTTTTATGCAATTATAGTCACCATTATTTTTGGACATTTCTGGGGAAGGGGAACACCTCTCAATTGAGTTAGCAAGTAAAAAACAAAGTATTTTAGCAATTTCAGATTATATTTGAGATCATTCCCTTCACTGAAAAAGAACACCCCAAGACATCAATTATTGCATGTCTTAAAATCACTGTTTTTGAAAGATAATTTCAGATGGCAAACTCAGAGACACTGATAAAAATTCGCTATTATTAATAATGGATATAATCTGAGTTCTTTCTCTTCCTTTTCTTAAACTTAGAATTTTGGCATTGAGTTGATAGAGGTAGTAGAGAATTCTGCGGGACTGTGCACAGCATTCCTTTTGAGCAACAGCACTCTCTATGTGATAAATATTTTCTACAGATGACTTACAGGTTACAGATATGCTGTGACCTTTGTCTCCTAATTGCAAACAGATTAAGCAGATCTGATTAACTCAGACAAAAAACACCTGGCTATTTTCTCCTAGGGGGGGTCTTTGACAAAGCCCTCCTCTCTGAGCCCTCCCACTTCATTCGCTTGCAAATCACTGTGCCCAGAGAAGTCTTTACTCCCCCAGCCCTGAACTCGGAACCCTGCAGCTCCATCAGCAGCAATATCTTCCCATGTGAGGGACGTTTCATATTAATCAGAAACGCTGAATGGAAACCAATCAGATAGAGAGTTCCTTTGGCTTCAGCTTCCTGCCTGTCTGAGTTAAAAGTGATGCTCGAAGAGGGAGGCACGCTGAGATACATGAAGATTCAGCTGTGAAGATATTATAAAAAGAGAAGAGAAGGAATGAGAGAGAAGCAACACGCAATTGTTAGTGCTGAGCAGGGCTGAAGTCAGTTTGATTACTGAACAACGTAAGTGTTGTTTACTTCGCTTGACAATATGAGCTATATCAATTTCTGCTTTCTTATAATGAAGTGGTATAAATATTGTTTTTCTCCTAGTTGCTATGTCGCTTGCTCTCTCTTTCTCTCTTTGAACATTTGGAGGCAGGTAAGAATACATTTTATAGTATTTGAATAAAATGTTACAATGCGTAGTGAACAAAACTTGCAGTGTTTTCTGCTTATTTTACTTTTACAAAACTGATACATACCCAAGCTCTTTGCATATTCCTCAAATATACATATGGAACATTACTATAAAAATACACCTAAACTTCAAATTGTGATAGTTGATTATGGTGGCTTTGCGTTGCTTACATATCAATGTGTGCTTATGCATATTATTATTATTATATTAATTTGAAATGGACTCCTGGTTTTCTCATGAACTCTTGTTGACATAATTTGAGTCAGACCGGTCAAAATTAAAGGCATCCTTAGTCATAATTTATTAAGCTGTGATTTCTTTATTTTTGTTATTGTAAGTGGAATGATTTATAAATAGTAAAAACTACATAGATGGATATTGTGTGTCAGGATGAAGGTGATCACCTTACCTGGTAAAGAAGGTTTCTTCACATATTTATGGTGTCACTCAGATTAACATTCTGATGTGCAAGTCCATTAGCTTTAATTGTTCTCTATTAACTCAGCAAATGTATCTTAATGTAATGAAAATGATGAAATCCAGGAGAGGGGAGAGTTTCAAAGGCAAAAGTGTCAATTTTTATTTTTTAATTTAAAGTGATGTGGAAAATGGAATGATTTCACATGGCATTGTTTTTTATTTATTTTTCTAAACGTAATATTCACATCAATTACGTTTCGCCAAGCATGTTAATCTCAAAAATGACATGATAAATTCCAGCTATAAGGTTATCAATATTCTATAAAATTTACAGTTAGTATTAACAGAGTATGCTCTCAGAATCTGTTTTAAATAATACAGTGCAATGAAAGAAAAGTTATAACCTATAGTAGATAAGCTTACATTTATTTGTGCATTAACTTTTTAATGAGAATGTAATAGACAATAGATTTGTGGAGAAATTTGCATCTTTTTCTTGATATCTATGGTCATTTAATATGCAGGGTTTTTACTAATATTATAAATCTATTGTCTGTCTAATAAAGGTTTATCCATAGGTTTCTGAAATCCATACAGCATGAGAAATGAGGGAGTCTGTGACATTAAAAAAAGACTGATAACTTTTGCCTGACATTTGGTTCTGTTTGCTATTGTTATAGAATTAGAAGTGTTTACCCATCTTTTGCCATATCTCACTAAGAATGAATTTGAGCATTCAGTATTCTTAATTAGGAAAAAGGTGTGATATAAAAATCTCCTCCATTCAATAGAGGACATAGCTTGTTTTTAGCTTCAGACACTGTTTCAATACATACGTGTTGCTATGTCAAGTGGGGAGGGCATTTGTGTAACTAAGAAACTAGCTAATCCAGATTTTCACTGCAGATCTTTGGAAAAATAACGAATATGAAATAACATGCTATTCAGTACATAGCAGCAAAGAACTTGGCCATAAAATGGACAGCATGCATGTGTAGGCTTGTCATCAAACATAGTACGTGTTCAACAAAAGTTTTCTCAAATGTAGAGTTGACAAATAATCGCATGCACTTAATAAAATATGTCAACATGTTGAAATATTATCATCCCTATGTATTTTGAAAATGAAAAAATGTAAATGTAAGGTAAAATAAATATTATGATAAAAATTATTTCTTGAAATAATGAATATAAAATGCTTTAGATAGTAGTTTTACCTTAGAAATTTTAAGATAAGTCTAAATTTAAAAAAAATGTTACATTTAAAAGATAGTCTTTGTGCAATCTAAATATATGTGTGAAATCACAATTGGCATAGTTTGTCTTGGGATATTCAGGGCTTTAGAAGTCATTATTTCTGGGCTTGGTAAGTGATTTTATGAGATCTACTGCTCTAGAAACTGTAAATGACCATTTTGTATTGCTTCCTGGCTACCGGTCAGATTATACTGGCTGTGTTAATGTAATCTGTTTTTGTTATGGATTATATTAATAGTAGGTCAAGTAATTGTAAAAAAAAGAAAAAATTAAAAAAATGTGTTAGAGAAAGCAGATAGTATCAATTATAAAGCAATTTCACCAATAACTTTAAGATAGGTAAATTTGGCTACTAATTAAGTAAGGGAGCCCTGGTGGTGTAGTGGTTAGGTGTTCAGCTGCTAACCAAAAGGTTGGCAGTTCAAATCCACCAGCTGCTCCTTGGAAACCCTATGAGGCAGTTCTACCCTGTCCTGTTGGGTTGCTATGAGTAGGAACCAACTTGATGGCACTTAACAATAAAAATTAAGCAATGGCCATATAGTCTTCATTTTAAAACTGATTTATAATACCAGAGTTTATCTACAGTGGAAATACTATTTTCTTTATGACACTATTTGATGTTTTTTTTAAAGTAATTTTGAAATGATTTACATACTTAGGCCACCACTATTGTATTCATATCATAACTGAAGTATAAATGCCTTGTACCACTGCGTACACATAGCGAGATGACAATATTAAAGCTGATTTAGGAAGTGTGTTTCTAAATGTTGTGTTGGCTTTGCTTGACAAAGTGTGTGTTGGGTCAGAAGCTCTTCTGAAGGTCACCTTGCATGAAGAGATTTCATTTCATATTTCCTTTAACCCCTAAACATGCAAAACTTAGCCAGTGCAGTGTCCTTTCCAAGGCACAGTCACTAAGTTAGATAAATAAACTTAAAAAAAAAATACATATTATTATTATCTTTTCCTACTGGCTTACTTCTCTTTAGGCATCGGTAGTGACAGGAGAAAGATACTTCCTGCCTACAATATTTCTACAGTACATGGTGAGGTTAATCAGAATGCTTTGGACAATGCTTACAATTGTGTAACTTAAAATATGTGAGTAATGTGGCAATATGTGGTACACAAGAAAATACAATTCAAGCTGAAAGGTAATATAAAGAATGCATGCAAATATATCCTGAATAAAGATTGGCAGTAACTTGCTCTCTGTGAAAGTAAACCTCCTAGATTGATAATTTTTTAGCATTATTAAGATTCTTCAGTGTAATTATTAGTTTGCTATATTCTTTAATGCTAATTTTGTTCACTAAAATGCACATTTAAAATATGAAGTAGAAATAAATCTTACATTTGAAAAGAGTGCAATATTTTAAAAAATGTTCAATGTAATATTTTAAATATTTATGCTCCTGCCTTCAAGTATATCTTTGTATTTATATACATAGATATATAGAGAGATCTATGTATAGATATATATACATACATAGATATATATACATATACATATATGTATATGTATATATAGAGAGATCTGTGTGTAGATATATCTATATATGTGTAATATCAGATCAATAATAATTTTACTATACAACAAATTTGACCTATGGTGAGGTATTTTATAATAAAAACTCTAGTTGGGTTCTTAGGTATTTTACTTCTTAAATTATATACTTAACTAAAATTAAGTTTTCTTAAGAAGAAGAGGACATAATAAACAGGATCAAAAGACACATGGTTAAAATTACTTTTGTTCTGTTTTACCCAATGCTAATTTATAAATATGATAATTATTATTGATGACCAAAAGACATTTTCCCTAAGATATAGCCCTTTCTTTTTTTTTCTTACGTATTTGCTTTCAGTAATGAATTGTCTCATAAAATATATCCCATTGAAGTCCCTTAATAGTTATGCCATTATCTTATTTCAGTGTTTACATAAAATTCAAGAACTTTGTAAAAGAGATTTTTAACTACCTCCAACTCTGATTTTACACATGAGAAAACTGAGCCTTAGAAAGACCAGGTTACATATTCAGGGCTGTCAAATTGTGTGTGCAAGAAATGCAGCATTTTGTGGCCATAGATCATGCTTAGTGATGAAAGTCAGATTTTTCAATATATATATTAAATATATATTTGTGTGTGTGTATTATGTTTATGTGTATTTGTATATGTGTATATATGTGTATGTATCCAAAAACACATAGCCTGATTAGTTTAAAACAATGACTCCTTGATTGTTTTAACTATCCTACAAAAAGTTTTTCCCTTTTGAGTGACCTCAAATATCTTTGCCCGGAACCACCATTATCCTCATCATGAAAATATAGTGAGGATGCACAAGTGAGAACACTTCTTTAGAGCACCTTTATGTATTTCCATAGCAGTCCTAACATCTTAATGCACTTATCCCTAAATTTAGAACTAGTAAGAGATGGTCATGAAGCAGCCCTCGTGGTCTTATAGCCACATTAAGAATGCAAAGTGCTTGAATAAAAGCAGGGTCTCTGGAGCCAAAGAGAAGGAGAGAGCTTTTATATTAGTGCTACCAAGAAACACCTCCCCGAAACATAAAAGTCATGATAATCGATCTTACTAACTGAGAAGGTAAAATGAGAAGATCATGAGATTGTTGTTTGTTTCATTGTTGAGTTGTTGGTTTATTTCCAGAAGTAAAGAAGGAGACTTCTGAATATTTTCTTAAAGAACATTCAAAGTTTTTTTTTTCTTTTATCCCATTACTTTGGCAAATCATAAGTCAATTGCAATAGCAACGAGTGCTCTCATAGCCTCTATTTTCTCATAAACTCTATTTCTCCTGATGAGCAAGATAATTCTTGGCCTTTCTAATTAATCAGTGAAACACCAAAGTATATGATGGTTTCATACGTATAGATTAAAAAGTCTGCCCCTCATAACTATTCCATAACAATTTTTGAGATTGGCCCTATGATTCTAAAAAGCATGGATGACTTGATTTTGTTATTTATTTCAAGCACTAATTCAACTTACAATGTAAATCACATACTAGTAACTAACAGTAATTATTTGATTTTTGAGTTTAAAGATTTATTATGTTCCCAAATACATTG
This sequence comes from Dugong dugon, assembly GCA_030035585.1. Lineage (NCBI taxonomy): Eukaryota > Metazoa > Chordata > Mammalia > Sirenia > Dugongidae > Dugong > Dugong dugon. The sequence goes on along the minus strand of CM057460.1, from coordinate 31,206,677 downwards.
GAAGAAACAGATACACCTGACAGAATTCATATTAGAATGTAGTAATCTCCCTACACTTTATGTATTATTAATAAAGTATACAATGCATAATGGACTTTTCCTCATAATTAAGTATAATGGTATCTTAGTAGAGCCATACAAAAGAACAAACAATATTTACAGGAAGTCAGCATAACAGAGGAAGTAATGGTGCAAACAACAAATGTGTATTATAGGCAAATGAACAAGAGTAATCCAATTCTTAGGAAACAAAACATTATGTGAAGTATACTGCTTTTATAAAACAGTGGCATCAGTCCTGAAAGTTCTCAAATGGAGGTTGTTCTCAGACTATCACAGTATCTTTATCATCTATTTTTCTACCAAAGTAGATTTCTATAATAATTTAATGTAATTTCCAGATATGTTTCCTAAAATATTCACATCTATGTGAAAAATACTATTTCAGAAATTCAGATCTCTTTACTGATTTAATGGTAATTAAGCCACAAATGAAATATCCAGGAAAATGTATAGGTCAAAGTATAGGGTAACAGCTATAGATCTATATCTTCATATCTTTTCAATATATGTTCTTCTAGATCTATGTGTCCATTTATATTTTTGTGTATCTGTATATATAACTAAATCTTTCTGTCTCCACCACTCTGTCTCTCTGTCCCTCTACCTTCTCTCTGCCTCTACCCCTCTGTCTGTCTGTCTCTCTCTCTATGCACACATACATACACACACACACACACACACACACACATACGAACATATATAATACATATGGAAAATAGAAAGAACTAGCACACTCAATTATTTCAATGTATAAATTAAAAAGTGTTTAATTACAACAACGAATAAGGCACTAAAAAGTTACTTTCTCAAGCAACCATAGATACTATATCAACAAACAATAAAATAGATACTGTAACTTTCTTTTGTTAAATTTTGTCAGGCAACTGTAGACATTATAATACAGCAAACAATAAGATACAAATTAGAATTTTCTTTCAATAGTTAAACCTCTTCCAATTAGAAGGAATGGCGGTAATAGAAACGTTTATCCTTGACTGTTATATTAACTATTCTGTATATCTTAATAGATAAACATCTTGTGTGCCTATGTATGTAAATAATATTTCTACATCTTTTGTCATGTGCGGAATCCATGTCCCTGATACAATGATTTAAAGGGAGAAGGTTGTTTTACTTTCAATAAATTCATATTTTCAATTAAAAGTGTTTCTATTAATATACAAAAAATGAATGCCAATAATTAGATATCTTTTTTAATAGTATACGATTATTTTAGTCCATTAAAAATTGAAGAGTCTACCAGCACTATCAATCTTTACATATCTTTCTTTATCTAGCCAGAGAGTTATATATATATATATATGGTGTGTCTCATGGTCAATGCTTTGGGCTTTTGGCCTGTGATAAACTTGTTTTTTCCATAGCTAAGTATGGAAATTTTTTTAACTGAATTTTTATTGAGTTCCAACTTTTGAAGTCTTTTGCAATTTTAGAAAATTAAGAGAATTGAATTTAAATCATCTGTCCAAATTAAGTTTTTGATGTTTTACTTATTTTTCTTTCTCAGTGTTTGGCTTGTGTCAACCAGAAACAGCATGAAAAATGATATATAATTAAATCCTTCATAAGAATAATTTAAAGGTATTAACTCATCAATGTGTTAAAAGTAGATTTTTAACTAATTTTAACATATAGCAAAAAAAGTGTATAAGATCACATAGTTTTTATTTTAATTGAACATATGATTAAAACTGTTTTCTGTAACAATCAAACATATAAGATTAACTGCATATTAGTATGCAATACTAATATATATACATTAATAACAACTATTATTTCTAGGTGATAGGGTTCTTTTTTTTCCCTGAAAATATTACATCGTCTCCTTTAAATTTAATTATAATCTATGAGGAAAGATTATCCCCCTATCTTCTGCTTTAATTTTCTCTTTTTCTGCTTTAATTCTAAATCATTTGGTGGCTTATACGGACTTTATTTAAGTTGTACATTGTTCATTGCTTTCTACTAAATCACCATGGTGATTCGTAGAAAGTAGATGTATCTTTCCCATGCAACGAAGTGTGATTTTTATTTCTCTTGCTGCTTTTGACGACTTGTGCTTTCTTGCCTTCATTGCAGCTTTGGCTTTGCTGCTACTTCTGTTTCCATATCTAGTGCTTTGCTTCTTTCCCTTATCTTTCTTCCCCACTCCCACTTCTCCTCCCCTTCAGAGGCAGAATGTATTAACTACGCATGCCTATCCCTCTTAACCTGGCTTGCTCTAGAGGGGGAAATGATTCAGTGAACTGTAGCAAAAAGCGACTTTTCCAGCATGAAGAACTTCTTAAATGTGGGAGCTAATAAAAACTCGTGAACATTTTCCATGACCAATTTTAGAAACATCTCTCCTCGGCTTTACCTCTGTCTCCTTTCACTCTCTTACTAACAAGAAATGGGCCTAGAGAGACTAGAGCACGTTGGAGATAATTCACTGAGAGCCAATGAGTAGAACAAGGTGAAATATTGCTGCTGACAAGATGGCTTATCTTAAATTCAGGAATGCAACCCTGAATGTATAGAGCTATATGAGGGTTTTGGAGAATTAGTAAGAAAAACTAGGGTTTGAAAAGTTAAGGTTATCCTTGTATACACGATGCTGATGAGGTATAGGGACACAAATTAACAGTGTTTTAATACTGATTACTTCATCTCAGGAGCCTAATAATTGATTCATTCAATATTTCACATTAAGACACTGAACTTGTGTCCCATTTCCAGGTACTGTGGTAGAAATATCAGCCCATGTTATGGTTTGCAGATGTAGGAGGAATCAATGATTTATCATAACACCACCAACCTCAAGGTTATATCCTAAGTCAGTGCAGACATGTTGAGAAATATATTTAGAATGCTGTATTTACCCTTCATATCCCTTTATTTAAACTCAAAATCAAGACACAGAACTTTAGATTATTTTTTCATCCGTTTATTCATCCATTCATTGGTTGATTGCTTTATTTTCTTACTTTATAATTTGTTACTGCACAGCTGCTATGTCCCAGGCTCTGTTCTGTGGTGAAGCCACATCTGCTGTGCTGGTGAGATTATCTTCACGTGGAAACCACTTTTATTTCCAAAACACTATTGTTAGAGACTTTTTTTTTTTTTTCATTCTGTAAAAATCTACCTGCTTGGAAATGCTCTCTCTTTGTCTTTGTCTTGTCCAATACAGCTTGAAACTTATCTATATTCTACCCATATCTAATAGCATTAAACTCAAAGAAAATTTTATCTGGTCTATACTTGCTCTATAGGATACATAGCTCTCATTTACTTCAGTTTTACACTGAATAACATTTTACAGATTGCCTCAGCGTTCTAGTTACCCTCTGATAAGTAAGTAAACTTTTGTTTGATGTTGTCCCTAAAATTGAAATCAATCATCCTAATATGAAATAGAATGCATAACATAATTAGGAGTATAACCTCCATTTAAAAACTGCTTTTCAATTTACTCCCAAACCATGTTTTTATATCCCTTCACTGTCTCTAAAAATTGTATATAGAAAAATGTCTTTGTGATTTCTAATTATGTCATCAGAGACAAATTCTGAGAGACATAACCCTTGTCATACCTTACATAGGTCTTTAACTGTCTAGTCTTGGGGCCACTCTTCTGGTTCAGAACTTTACGTCTTTTCTATGTCATTGTAATGAACTTTTAATTGTTCAGTTAGCCATCAATTTCTTTAACTACTAATATATTCTAAAAGGTATAATGTTGTAAATTACAGATTTGTCCACGTAATTCCCTTTCTCCTCACTGCCACTCCTAGCCCTATCACATCCAGAAATATGTCCTTACTCCTCAGCCTTGAATTCAAGACTTCCACAATTGGGTTTATCCTATATTTTCTTTTTTTCTGCTATATTGTGAGTTTTTGGAGGAGAAGATGGTATTTCAGTATTAAACCAGTACCTTGTAATGTACTTGAAACATTTGTAGAATTGTACTAACTCCAAGTGCAATTTCAAAATCACTTTACATTCTAGTCAAAACAGATAACATTGTAGGGAAAAGACTTGCCATTCCCTGGTTCCATGCCTTTGCTCATGCTTTTCCCTGTACTTTAAATGCCATTCTCCACTACCACCTCATCTTAACAGTTGTTGTTGTGTGCTGTCAAGTCAATTCCGACTCACAGCCACCCTGTAGGATAGAGTAGAACTGCCCCATAGGGTTTCCAAGGAGCAACTGATGGATTTGAACTGCCGACCTTCTGGTTAGAAGCTGAGCTCTTAACCACTTCGCCACCAGAGCTCCATCTTAATAGTAGCTACCACATATTAGAGAGTATAAAAATGCCCAGTATAATATACAGTAAATTCAGGAAGCAGAGGCTGACAATCATTTTTAACAAAGAGTCCTAACAATGCTTGTTCACAAAATGTCTTAGGGTCACTGCCCAATATGTAGGTTTCAAAAGTTCAAAAGCTATTCTGAAACCATTACAAAAATATTGTACTTTTGATTCAATATGGAGTTCTGTGGCCATATTCATGGAAAGTTTTCATACCTTCTCCTCCAAAACTCTGGATTGCTTAACAAAACTACTTTATTAGACTAACAATAAAAATGTTCTAGGCTAGTGTTGTCACTCAAGCCACAATCTCTTTAGGCTCCTACCTTTGCTTTCTCTGTTGTGTTGGTTACTTCTGAGTGTAAATTGTCTCATATATAAAATATAATAAGCAAGAAGTTTGGATAGGTAATGTTTTATGGCTGTAAGGGGAGATGGAGTCCTGGAATCAAGCCTCATGGATATAAGAAGCAATTTTAGTATTTACCTCACAGTGAGTCTGAGAAAGCCTCTTAATGTGTCTGTGCTCCAGTAGCTTCCTGTGTATAGTGAAGATACTAGCAGTAGCTACATTATAGAGTGTGATGAGAGGACGTAACTGATGGCTCTTGTTATGGCTACTGGAAACCCTGGTGGTGTAGTGATTAACAGCCTGGCTGCTAACCAAAAGATCGGCAGTTCAAACCCACTAGCCGCTCCATGGGAGAAAACTGTGGCGGATTAAAAACTGTTGACCTTTTCGTACGCAGCCAATCTCTTAACCACTGCATCACCAGGACTCCCCATAGAGATTACAGCCTTGGAAACCCTATAGGGCAGTTCTGCTCTGTCCTGTAGGGTCACTATGTGTCGGAATTGACTCGACGACAGTAAGTTTGCTTTTTTGGTTACAATGGCTACTATTATTGTTATTATTAGGAATATTATTGCTCACATTCATTCTGTCTGGGTAAAGTGTATTAGGGCCCTCCATAAGTAAAATTAGGAGAGATCTAACCTAATTTGATAACTAATTTCATTGTTCTTGAAATTAGATAAGGAAAGTCTAGAAGTCAGGTTAAACATTATAAATATGAATATTAATATATATCACATGGTCCCTTAGGTTGACATAGCATGCAAAGGAAATATTTATATATTTTGAATGTTTTTGTATTTTAAATATTTATCATCTTGACCTTAATGTAGAATATTTACTGTCTGTAATAGAACACTATAAAGTTTATTGCTTTAAATTGAAACGAGTACATTACTCATGAATCTTGGAGATATGAGTTATGGAAGTCTTTTTAATCAATGCTAATAAAGTTTCATAGTATCTCATATCATCACATATTTTAATGCCAGATTTTTGACTTTCCTTTTCTATCATTTTTATAGTTTTCCCCCATTATTCTTCTAATTATATTAGTGACTACAAAGTAAATGCATTCTGGGCATTAAAATGAATAGAGTTCATGGAAATGGTTTATTTGTGTAAGGATTTTACTTTGGTTTGAAAAATACAGTTCATACAAGAATTGTCATAATGACTGCGTATTTGTGAGTTGTTGTTAGTTGCCGTCGAGTTGATTCCAACTTATGGCGACCCTGTGCGTGCAGAGTAAATTTGCTCCATAGGATTTTCAAGGCTGTGACCTTTCAGAAGCAGATCTCCAGGCTCGTCTTCTGAGGTGCTTCTGGGTGGGTTTGAACTTCCAACCTTTTGGCTAATAGTCAAGCGCTTGGCCATTTGTACCACCCTGATGCCTACTTGTGAGTAACATGTACCAAAATTAATTTGCAAATTATATTTGCTGTGAATGTTAATAAATTGGCTAGTTTATCCTTAAGCTTTGTAAAATGGAGTCAATATTATTTATAAAATACATCCACTATTTTAATTTATATTGTCTTATAATCTCCAAATATTTATTCAACCTTTACTAATTTATAGGGTGTATTTCTGGGTGCTAAATTTCCAGCAGTGAGCATGATATAGAGTTTTTAATCACAAAAAGGTACTTTCTAAAGGAGTGCTACAAACAATAAATAAGATAATTATAGGCATTGGTGATTGCTGTGAAAATAGGTATTATTATGGGAGTGACTGAAGAGGTGGGAGGAGCTTTACTGAGAACTGTCAGGGGTGTTTCTTTGAGAAGGTGGCGTTTGAATTGACTTATGAGTGAAGAGAAGGAAATATTATCAGAAATACTATTTTAAGTAGAAGGAATGACAGGTGCAAAGGTCCTGGTATGTTACTAACTTTGCTTATTCTATAATGTAATCTTAATTACAATTAATTTAAGTTATAAACCCCACATAATACTATTCATATGATACTTATGAACTTGGTAATAAAAAATTAAACTGAAAGTTTCGTTTTTCATAGTAGAATTATATTAAAAACAATCTCCATTCTTTTTTTATTTTATGTTGATTCTTTAAATAACTGGTCCCATTATAACATTCATCTTTTTGATGTATACAAATTTAGATGATTACTAATTACCACTATTTATTCAGTAGTGTGAATTTTAAACAGCTACTATAGAATATTTAAATATTACGTGTGTCCAAAATGTTTAGTTCTCTAATTTCTCCTGGTTATAAGTAAAAGAGTCACTCAAGCTAATCCAGAGAAGGGGGGCTGCAAGTAAAGACATAGATATCGGTACATATCTCTGTCTCTAACTCTATGTCATTATCTGTAGCGTGAAGGGAGAATTAGTCTTACGACTTTTTTTAAAAATCAGAATTCTTCAGTAGGATTGATTCTCCTTTAGCCTGTGTGTTGAAGTCACAGGGACTGTAGTATTAGTTCTAGAATTACCTCAAACATCTCCAAATGTCAGTTACTTCTTAGTCCTGTGACTTTAGCTTGAAGATTAGTTTCATACTTCTGGTATACTTTCCAAAGGCAGGAATCAAATTATACGCCAGCAATTCCCTGCTTCCGAGAATCTGCTTTCTTGCAGATTTCACTCTCGTTACTTTGTCTTGTGTGTCATGTTTACCTTTAATTTCTCACACTATTATGGCTTCTCCTTCCTCTTCATTGATTTATTTTTTCATGATCTCTAATTTTCTCGGGCAATTGTATTCATCTTTTTTTTTTTTTTGGTAACAGAACTAGACAATCTTTTGGTTGGTATCTAATACTTTTGTAACCATATCTCAGTTAGATGATGGACCAGGTATCTCATGTTAGATCACGATAAACAATGCTCTTACTGAAAAACAGATGTTGATCTTTCAGCAGATATTGTGGCTACTCTTCTTTAAACGGATCCATCAGCATGGTACTCAATGTATATTGACAAATCTCCACCATTTGAACAAAATGAACTATTATATAATTGTCACCAAAATAATATGTAAATAATATATTTGTCACTGTAGAGAGTGGTGTTCATTTTGGCAAAAATTTATTTTATGGTTCTTAAGCTAAAAAGAAAAATAATACCTCATTTGGATTTGTTAAGGTTATATCATAAACATTTAATGGCTGTTTTCAAAAATAAAACACACCATTGTAAGTGTTTTAGGCAAATCATCTTCTGCTAAATTGTTATTTAAGTAAAGTCTGCATTGCTTGATTATCAAACAGATCCCTATATCAGATTGCAAATGATATGGTCTCATAACTTTGGGCCTGATACGAACTCCACACATTCTAACTCTCTGCCTCTCCCTTTCCACCCCAACTATGAAATTCTTTTGAGCTACAGACTAGGGAAGAGCTCAGATTTATTTACATGCAAACTGTAATGATTTAGAGCTCACGTTCTTGAGTCAGAAACACCATCTTCACATTATGCATATTGTGTGGTGCCACTTAACGTATTTAATCTTTTTAAATCTCAGTTTCCTCAAGTGAAAATCTGGATAACTATAATTTTTAGGATTATTGTCCAGATTGATTATGATAACAAATGTAGCAAAGTGCTTATCAGCAAACCAAGAAACAAACCTATTACTCTTCAGTGGATTCCAACTCATAGTGGTACTTGTCACAATAGCTACTTAATAAGTATTAGTCTTGTTTATTATTAACATTATAGTAGTAGTAGAGTTACAGTGTAGTCAAACTGTCAGTTTCTAATATTTTTATATTTTTAGAGAATTTTACTATTCTACTTTAGAAAAGCAGTAACCATATTTTATAAGTGTTTCAGGATCTTTCCTTTTCTAGACTTTTAAAAAAAGTAGAAAATTATATATATTTATATATATGTGTATCTATATGTACCTCCACATAATTGATGGAAAACGTGATTTTTTCCTATGCTATGATTTCACTTGATTGGGTAGTATATTTTCTCAAAAGAACTTAATAGAAATGGACAGCAACTTTTAAACATATCCTATAATTAATCATGAATACAGACGGTGGGAGTAACAATGAGAATTATATTAGAAAAAATTAAAGAGATGTTAAAAATTATATAAGCAACAACACTTTCAAAGGCACAAAGCATAATAAACGATTCATATTATACGAGTATGAAAACATATTTTTAAATGTGTGAAAGATACAGTTAATGGAAAATATTTGTTTAATTTTGTTTATCATTAATGAAAAGAGGGTCAAGTTTTAATAGTTTCTGATGATTCTCAATGCTATTTTCAAATGAAAAAGTTAATCCTATAAAATGTGATCTCTGTCTTGTAAAAAATATTTTAAATTAAGAAGAGAATGATTCAATATAATCAGAGATCACTACAGCAAAAAGCCATCCTTACTGACATTTCATTTCGTTAACTGGTTTTACAGGTAAGGATACCAAAATCCAGATCCTGGAGCAGAAAAACCAACAGTAGAATCTAGGTTTTTTGGAATGCAGTGTACAATTAAGAATACCTTATCAATATAGATCTTTATACTTTTAGAGAATTGAATTTGATTTATAATCCTTTACATGTAAAATATGGCATTATATTAGGCATGCATAACAGAAGGTAAAACAAAACAAAAAAAACCAGCTACCATTTAATTCACCACTGTGGGTGGTTCTGGCTTTGTCCACAAACGTTCCTGAAACATTCGGATGGATCAACTGAATCCTGAATGTGAAGGAAGGGCATGGAGGCTGGGTTTATACCAAGTGCATATGCTACCTCCAAAAACCAAAGGGAGGCCAACTAATTGTTTCCAAATTCTGCATGTTGCAATTACGCTCCATTTGACATAGTAAGGACAGCAATGATAAGAGTGATATGATCAGAAATAGGGGACTTGACTTCTCATTTACCAGCTTGAGACTTAATTTCATTATTTTGAAAATGAAGGAGGTAGATTAGATTTCTAACATCTCTGTACCAAAGTTATTTGAATCTTTGTTTGAAAATTGTTATTTAAAACTTGCAGTCTAACAAACCTGTATCTTGTAAGGAAAAAAAAAATAGATCAACAGAAATAATAGACATATTTAGAAATGTCCAAATACCTGTATATCAAACCCTTATACCTGGTTCTCTTGAAAGCCATTTCTGAGATGTGGATTCCTCTAGGTTGTACCCAGTCTAAAACCAGATCTACTGTGTTTAATTGGCCTTCTCCATATGGCCTGAATTTCCGTGAACTGATCTCCAAAGTCGTGTGTGTAAACATAATATGAGTTGTTGTTGGTGTTGTCAGTTGCTGTTGAACCAGCTTTGACTTATCAGAATGGACATTGACTGGTCCCAAATTGTTAGATTGCCAGGTCTTTCTTCCTAGTCTGTCTAACCTGGAAGTTCCACTGAACCATGTTCACCATGGGTGACCCTGATGGTATTTGATATATCAGTAGCATAGCTTCTAGTATCAGAGCTACATGGAAGCCCCTACAATACAACAAACTGACAGACAGCTGGTGGATGAGTTAAAATTCTGTTATTGTCACACACATTGAGAAACATTCATATTTCAAGTTGACAGTGCCACTCTGTTTCAAGCATTCTATCAGTATATTCACATCTGTTATAATCCGGTAACAAACTCAGATATCAACCACCTAAAAGAAAGACTAGTTTTAGCCATCATTTTTAATCATTTAAATCAGCTGATTCTATTAGTAGAACCTCAGCATTCAATGGAGCTCATCATATGTGTTTCTGAAGGTATACAGTTGTGCTATTCTGTGCATTATTTATACATACAAACTATATTTAAATTACATCAAAGGAATGCATGACATGGAGCTGTTTAATAATATAACTGATTGATCCTTTGGGAAAGAAATATGTATAAGTCAGTTTGACAATTTTAAAGTTAAATATTGAGTTCGTTCATAGAATACACAATTCTAATGTAAACTAAAATTCTAAAATATAATAACAATTGTTTACACATGATTTTTAAAAGAAAGTGTAGTCAGTTATCTACATATCTATATCTGTTTATTATATATTGGTATTGCTTTATAATTCTAACCTTGGATGTTATTTCATTAGGCTATGTCTAAAAAAATCTCTTTGGCACTTCAACTGCTAGACTCCTCAGTTAATCCTACAAGAAACTGCTATCCTTATTCATGTTCTATCTCTAGTGTTATGGGAGTAATAAGAAAAGTGTGAGTGTGTAAAGATAAGCTCACCCAATTCACAAAAGAGCAAAATCCACTGTTTCAATATAATGTCTTGAGGAAACATAACAAGACGAGTACCTGACAGTCAATTAAACATTTTGCTTTTACAATCTATTTACAAGAAAATTAATTATTTATAGATAAATTTTCTCTTCTCTTCATGATTCCTACTGGAGTTAAATATTTCTTGCTGATGTGCAAAGGAAGTAAATTAATCTATTCACTAATTAAATTAATCTCATTATAAAATACCATTTTTCATGGGGTATTTCGGGTTCTGTTTTTCTTTGGCAATGAACCTTTATTTATAATGGTGTCTTGTCTTAGTCTATGGGGGAAATGGCTAGCAGCTGTGGTGGATAAACCACACACATAATTAACATAAAGGGTCTCTTTGCCAACTATCCCACTGAAGTTAATACAAAAGCTGTATTTTCCTGGTGTGTGTTTTATAGATGCATCTTATTTTATATTACTTTTAAGGGTATTCATGTGCACAGAAAAAACCTCAATCTTATTGGTACTATTTATATAAATGTAGGCAAATTCCTGTGATTCAAGTTACCAAAGCCTTATATGATTCCTCTCCTTCCATTCTAAGATTCAATATTAAGAATAAATTTTATTTAATGCTCCTTCTGTTTTTTGCAATTTATTTTTAAAATTTGATGGTGGTTGAAAGAAAAGAATGTTCTTGTGTGAGAAAAACAAAAATTTAGGACCATAAGTTAAACATTGTCCATTACTTTTCAAATGCTAATAATTTAACTTCAGTCAGGTTAAATTTCCATCTAAAAACAGCATGCAGAACATATATGAAACTATTCAAAATCTCAGATTCATAAAACCAAGCTACTTAGCACAATACTATAGCTCCCTCTTTTGGATGGCCCAGATTGCAATAAAAAAATATGACAAAATAGAAGCTAATATGTCTTCAGGTCCTCTGGCATTTTATAATATTTGCAGCAATATTGATTTTATTGTTAAATCGTATACTGTTAATCATTTTAATCACTTATAAAAATGAAAACATGCTTTATCTGAATCAGGAAACAGTTTTACTAGTTGAATACTCCGTTATTAACACTTTATTTTAAAGTTAAAGATGCATATTGATACTAGTGTTTTAATACATATTATTTTTAAAAGAATTAATAAACAGAAACTCAATTTTATGATAACTTTTCAATATCATTTTTTTAAATAAAATATTTCAAATTAAATTCCCTGCAAAGATTTACTAATCAAGAAACACTTTTGAAACTATTGAGCAACAGATACCATATATTTGGTGGATTCCTATTTTAAATGTTCTTGTTTATTTCCCTTGGTTATTGCAGTAATGACATGGAGAATAATACACCGAAAGTTATAAAACGAACATGTTGTGCCATTCTCATACATATAAATGTTATAATATGGATACATGTTATTGATATGAATGTATATATGCATCATATTACCACTTAATTTAATACTAATTCTAAAATAATCAGTTTCTGAACAGCAAATTATCATATCTGGTAATAAACTTTTATATTTCTTCCAGTAGTGCAATTGTGTACATTATATTGTTTAATATTTGCTATCAGCAAACGTTATTATGTAATTATACTGTATTTGATGGGACTGTTATATTCCAGGGAAAAAAAGAGAGAGAGAGAGAGAGAGGGGTTAAACTATTGTTCTAAATATCTGGAAGTATAAATGAAGGGGTATATTTTTATTTTTTTGCAATTGAAATTTATTTGATTAACCTTTATATTGAAAATAAAGGAAAAAAAAGAATAATTGCTTTTAATTAAACATCATTATTTATACTCAAAATAATTGTAAATTATAAGAATATAAGTTTTTTATTACAATATTTTAAAATTATATTTTTAAATACTAGTTTTATCTAATTATAGAAAATAAACTATAACGAAAATGCCATATCAAGACAATCAATAAATGGATATAATTTATCTTGGAGGTATCCACTATCTAAATATAAACTCCCAGTAGGATAGTAGTTCTTTTTTTTGAAATGCATTTAATTTTGCCGATACTTTAAGAATTATTTTGACAAGTAATGTTAAAATACTTTTTAAAAACCTATGTATGGTAGATGAATACCAGGAATTTTTGCATGAGGGGAATAATTCTCTCTCAAATTTTCTATTTTGTTTAAACCTCATTTTATTCAAAAGGATATTTAATATCTTCGTTTCCAATGAGTGAATTTAAAAATCCACTTCTCTTGTATTTATTTATATATTTTTATACATATCTCTTATTTGAATAGACATTTTTTTCTCAGCTAAATGTGAGTTGATTCCACCATCTTCATAGTAATTTTTCTTCTCTGTATATTCTATTCAAACTGAAATTAATATAACAAATATGCAAGAGTTTCAGAATGAACTTGATTTCAGTCTGCATAAATGTTGCCCTTAGTAATTACAGCTCTTTAACCTATTCACAAAATGTCACCAAGTTCATAAAAAAGATTAAAATTAAAAAACTGTTAATATTCTAATAATGATAGAAACAAAACAGGATGAAATATTTAAGAAGTCAGGCTGGAATTCATATTAGGTATAAAAATATGTTTAAATATTACATTATCATTTTAATATCGTATATGAGTTGGCAAGAAGAATTAAATATTTTAGAAAAAGCAGAGTCAAAACAACAAGAAACACCATACAAAATCTCTTTACTTAGAGATGGTCATATGAAACCATAAGCATATATATCACATATCTCTGTTTCTCTATCTCCTTCCATATCTACATCCCATATTGGTCTTCTCACCTGTAATCTATATTCTTACCTGTACCTAAATTTTCCAGTCTTTACATTTGTTCTTTCATTCATATCCAAATAAACAAACCCTAGTCCAAGTTTGTATGACAAATAGTAATTCCAATCCACTTCACAAAATGCTGTTTAAAATTGATAGGAGCGTGTCCAAACTTTTGGATTTCACATGTTACCTCTTACTTAGAATTCCTGCTCACATTTCTCCATGCTTAATCCTTACTATGCTCTTTTTTTTTGTTTCCCCCAGCACAACTCAGACTAGGACAGAGAAACAAACAAACAAATAAATAAATAACAACACCCTTAACGGGATGAAACAACAAAAATGATGTTTAGGTAATAAAAGGCATCAGGAAAGGAAAATTAAAACTGAATACATCACTACTAAATCTAAGTTCCATCAGCCAGACAGTATCCTAGCATCGGAATCCTGGCCGTCTCTGTCTGTAGCTCTCAGCTTGCTGCAATGTAGCTAGTGTACATTTCTCTAACCAATACGTATTACCCTGGGCACTAACTTGAATTTGGGAATCTGGAGTCCTCCATCCAGACTCTGGGAAATGATTTAAAAAAAAAAAAAAACCTACTAATTCATTTAATAAATAACGTTATTACAGAGATGCCAACTTTTTAAATTTTTACATCACTATATCATTAAATAGAGTGCTTAATACCCACTATGACACACGAGCATTTGAATTTCTCTAACAGAAAGTACAGGGACATCAAATAACTTACACTAGATCCTGTGTATAGAGGATATACGATGTGAGGCTATATAGGATTTAGAGCCCATATCAGGTTCTATTCCCTCGACTTGTTTTTCAGGGTCCCATAATCTAATATTATGCTACATTTTTAATCTCTGGTCCCTCTTCTTCCTTGCACAAATCCGCTTTTCTAATCAGGACATTTTCTGCATGTGTCTGGGAGACAGAGAGACAAAGAGACTCAATAATGACATTATCCTTTATTTTCCTAATACCAGTAATACCCTCTTTTTTTTTAATTTTTATTTTACTTCAGGTGAAGGCTTACAGAACAAAATAGTTTCTCAAGAAACAGTAGTACACATATTGTGTTATGACATTGATTAACAACCCCACAACATGTCAACCCTCTAACTTCTCAACTTTTTTTTTTTGGTGAAAATACACATAGCCAAAGATACACCATTTCAAAAATTTCTACATGCACAGTTCAGTGACATTGACTACGATCTTCCAATTGTGCTGCTATTCTCAATTTAGATGAAGGTTTACAGAACAAAATAGTTTCTCATCTAACAGTTAGTACACATGTTGCCCTGTGACAATGGTTAACAACCTCACAACACATCAACACTATCCTTACTCAACCTTGGGTTCCCTATCACCACCTTTCCTGTCCCCTTCTGCCTTCTGGCCCCTGTCCCTGGACTGCTGTGACACATTAGTCACATTTGGTTTTATTGGGCTGTCCACTCCCCAGCTGAATGGTGAACCTCGGAAATGACTACACCACTGAGCTAAAAGGGTGCCAGGGGGCCATACTCTTGGGGTTACTCCAGTCTCCTTTAGGCCAGTAAATCTGGTCTTTTTTTGTGAGTTAGAATTTTGTTCTACATACTTTTCCAGCTCTGTCCAGAACCCTCTGTTGTGATCCTGGTCAGAGCAGTCAGTGCTGGTAGCTAGGCACCATCTAGCTGTACTGGACTCAGTCCGGTGGAGGCCTTGGTAGCTGTGGTCCATTAGTCCTTTGGACTAATCTTTTCCTTGTATCCTGTTCTCTTCATTCTCCCTTACTCCCGAAGGGATGAGACCAGTGGAGTATCTTAGATGGCCGCTCACAGGCTTTTAAGACCCCAGACACTACTCACCAAGGTAGAATGTAGAACATTGTCTTTATAAACTGTGTTATGCCAATTGAGCTAGATGTTCCCGAGACCATGGTCCCCACAGCCCTCTGCCCAGTAATTCAGTCCCTCAGGGAGTTTGGATGTGTCTGTGGGGCTTCCATGACATTTCTTTGTACAGTTTGTGTTCGTTTCCCCTGTATTGTGTAGTGTCTCACCCTTCACCCAAGACACCACTTATCTATTGCCTACTTAGTATTTCCCCCCCACCCCTCCCATCACTCGTAACCAGCAAAGATTGTTACATTTTGTGTGTGAACTTTTCATGGCTTTTTACAACAGAGGTCTCATACAATATTTGTCCTTTTGTGATTGACTTATTTCACTCAGTATAAAGTCTTCCAGTTTCATCCATGTTATGAGATGCTTCACAGATTCATTGTTGTTCTTTCTCATTGCATAGTACTCCATTGTGTGTACGTACCATAGTTTGTTTATCCATTCATCTGTTGTTGGGCATCTAGGTTGTTTCCATCATTTTGCTATTGTGAACAATGCTGCCATGAATATAGGTGTGCATATGTCTATTTGAGTGATGACTCTTATTTCTCTAGGATATATTCCTAGGAGTGGGATTGCTGGATCGAATGAAATGTCTATTTCTAGCTTACTGAGGAAGTGACATATCATTTTCCAAAATGGTTGTACCATTTTGCATTCCCACCAGGAGTGCATAAGAGTTCCCATCTCCCCACAGCCCCTCCATTTGTTATTTCCTGTGTTTTTGATTCGTGCCAGTAATGCCGGGGTGAGATGGTATCTCATTGTGGTTTTAATTTGCATTTCTCTAATGGCTAGTGGTCGCAAGCATTTCCTCATGTGTCTGTTGGCCATTTGAATGTCTTCTTTGGTGAAGTGTCTGTTCATTTCCTTTGCCCATTTTTTAATAGGATTATTTGTCTTTTTGTTGTAGACGTGTTGGATTTTCTTGAAGATTATGGAGATTAGACCTTTGTCTGACTTGTACTGTCCAAAAATTTTTTCCCAGTCTGTAGGTTCTCTTTTGACTCTTTTGGTGAAGTCTTTTGAAGAGCATAGGTGTTTGATTTTTAGATGATCCCAGTTATCTAGCTTATCTATTGGGGTTTGTGCATTGATGGTTATAGTTTGTATCCTGTTAATGCCGTGTATGAAGGCCTGTAGTATTGGTCCTATTTTTTCTTCTATGAACTTTATACTTTTAGGCCTTATATTAAGATCTTTGATCCATTTTGAAGTAGTTTTTGTATACAGCATGAGGTATGGGCCCTGTTTCTTTTTTTTTGCAGATGGATATCCAGTTTTACCACCACCATTTGTTAAAAAGACTGTGTTTTCCCCATTTGATGGACTTTGGGCCCTTGTCGAAGATCAGGTGACTGTAGGTGGATAGATTTACATCTGGGTTCTCAATTCTGTTCCATTGGTCAATGTATCTGTCGTTGTACCAGTACCAGGCTGTTTTGACTACTGTAGCTGTATAGTAGGTTCTGAATTCAGGTAGTGTGAGTCCTCCAACTTTATTCTTCTTCTTCAGTAGTGCTTTACTTATTCAGGGCTACTTCCCTTTCCATATAAAGGTAATGGTGAGTTTTTCCATCTCTTTGAAGAATGTTGTTGGTATTTAGATCTGGATTGCATTGTATTTGTAAATCGCTTTGGGTAGAATTGACATTTTCACAATGTTGAGTCTGCCTATCCATGAGCATGGTATGTTTTTCCACTTACGTAGATCACTTTGGGTTTCATGCAGTAGTGTTCTCTAGTTTTCTTTGTATAGGTCTTTTACATCCCGGGTCAGATTTATTCCTAAGTATTTTATCTTTTTAGGGGCTATTGAAAATGGTATTGTTTTACTGACTTCCTTTTCATCGTTCTACTTATTGGTGTATAGGAATTCAACTGATTTTTGAATGTCTATCTTGTATCCTGCTACTCTGCTGAATCTTTCTATTAGTTCCAGTAGATTTTTTGTGGAATCTTTAGGGTTTTCTATGTATAGTATCTTATGATCTGAAAACAGGGACAGTTTAACTTCTTCATTACCCATTTGGATGCCCTTTATTTCTTTTTCTTGCCTTATTGCTCCAGCTACAACTTCCAGCACAATGTTAAATAGGAGTGGTGATAAAGGGCATCCTTGTCTTGTTCCTGTTTTCAAGGGGAATGTTTTCAGCCTCTCTCCATTAAGAATGATGTTGGCCATTGGTTTTGCATAGATGCCCTTTACTGTGTTGAGAAATTTCCCTTCTATACCTACTTTATTGAGAGTTTTTATCAGGAATGGGTGTTGGACGTTGTCAAATGCCTTTTCTGCATCAGTTGAGATGATCATGTGATTCTTTCCTTTTATTTATGTGGTGGATTACGTTGATTGATTTTCTACCGTTGAACTATCCTTGCATACCTGGTATGAATCCTACCTGGTCGTGGTGTATTGTTTTTTTGATATGATGCTGAATTCTATTGGCTAGAATTTTGTTCAGAATTTTTGCATCTATATTCATGAGAGATATTGGTCTGTAAGTTTCTTTTTTTGTGATGTCTTTGCCTGGTTTTGGTATCAGCCTTATGGTGGCTTCATAGAATGAATTTAGAAGTGTTGCCTCCTCTTCTATGCTCTGAAATAGCTTGAGTAGAACTGGTAAAAGCTCTTCAGTAAATGTTTTGTAGAATTCTCCAGTGAAGCCATCTGCACCAGGGCGTTTTTTGGTTGGGAGTTTTTTTATTACCTTTTCAATCTGTTCTCTTGTTATGGGTCTGTTCAGATTTTCAACTTCACTTTGTTGTAGTTTGGGTAGCCCATGCATTTCTAGAAATATATCCACTTCCTCTAGGTTTTCAAATTTGTTGGAGTATAGTTTTTCATAATATTTGGTTATAATCCTTTTTATTTCAGTTGGGTCTGTTTTAATGTCACCCATTTCATTTCTTATTTGGGTTATTTGTGTCCTCTCCTGTTTTTCTTTTGTCAGCCTGGCCATGGGTTTGCCAATTTTCTTGATTCTTTCAAAGAACCAACTTTTGGTTTTGTTGATTCTTTCTATTGTTTCTCTATTGTCTATTTCATTTATGTTTGCTCTGATCTTTAGTATTTCCTTTCTTCTGGTGGTTGTGGGCTTTTTTTTTTTGCTGTTCTTTTTCTATTTGTTTGAGTTCTGTGGTTAATGTTTTGATTTTGTCCCTTTCTTCCTTTTTTATATGTGCATCTATTGCTATAAATTGTCCTCTGAGAACTGCCTTTGCTGTGTCCCAAAGGTTTTGCTATGATGTGTTTTCATTCTCATTTGATTCTAGGAATTTTTTGATTCCATCTCTGATTTCTTCTATTACCCACTCATGTGTAAGCAGGGTATTATTCAGTTTCCATGTAGTTGATTTTTTTTCCTTGCTATTTCTATTGTTAATCTCTGCCTTGATGGCATTGTGGTCAGAGATGATACTTTGAATTATCTCAACGTTTTGGATCTTGTTGAGGATTGCTCTGTGGACTAAGATGTGGTCTATTCTGGAGAATGTTCTATTTGCATTGGAAAAGAATGTGTACTTTGCAGTGTTTGGATGAAGTGTTCTATATATGTCTAAAAGGTCAAGTTGGCTGATTGTGGGCTTTACGTCTTCTGTATCTTTGCTGAGTTTCTTCTTAGTTGTTCTGTCTTTTACTGAGAGTGGTGTGTTGAAGTCTCTTACTATTATTGTGGAACTGTCAATTTCTCTTTTCAGTGTTGTTAGAGTTTTTTTTTTTTTTGTATTTTGGAGCCCTGTCATAGGGTGTGTAGATGTTTATTATGGTTATGTCTTCATGATGGATCATCCCCTTAATCATTATATAGTGTTCTTCTTTGTCTTTTATGGTAGATTTTGTTTTAAAGTCTATTTTATCTGAGATTAGAATTGCCACTCCTGTTCTTTTTTGGTACTTGTTAGCTTGATATATTTTTTTCCAACCTTTGACTTTTAATAAATTCACATCTTTGTTTCAAAGGTGTGTCTCTTGTAGACAGCATATTGAAGGATCCTGTTTTCTTATCCATTGTGTTACTCTCCGTCTCTTTATAGGTGCATTGAGTCCATTTACATTCAGTGTAATTACTGATAGATGTGAGTTTGTTGCTGTCATTTTGTGGTGCTTTTTTTTGTGGTGCTGACGTTTTCTTTGATCTTCTTACTGTCTTGTGCTGCGTTACTTTTGTTTGTGGACTTTTTTTGCATTTTTTTTGGTTTTGTAGGTTTTGTTTTTGGTGAGACTTTATGTTTTTCCTCTTTTTTTTTATAAGTAAGTCTGTTAACTTTTTTTGTGGTTACCATGAATTTTATCCTTATCTTTCTAAGTTTGATGCATTCTACCATTACTTGGTATCGCCTTGCCTTCCACTCCGTTAGAAGTTTCTATACCTATGCCGTTCATTCCCTCTTTTATTATTCTGATGTTGTTGTCATTTACTGATTAACTGCTCTGATTCCTTGTTATATTTCTTTTGGTTTTTGATGGTCCTCTAGAGTTCATTTCCTAGATTGGTATCTGGCTGGTATGATCCTGCATCCTAGGTTCTGCCTGTGAGCTGAAGCTATTTGTCCTCAGATCGAAGAACTCCCTTTATTAATTCTTGTAAGTTTGGTTTGACTTTTACATATTCCTTTAATTTCTGTTTATCTGGAAATGACCTAATTTCACCATCAAATTTGAACGAGAGTTTTGCAGGATATATTATTCTTGGCTGGCAAGTTTTTTCTTTCAAAATTTTATATATTTCACTCCATTGGCTTCTTGCCTGCATGGTTTCTCCAGAATAATCTGAGCTTAGTCTTATTGTTTCTCCTCTGTATGTGACTTCTTCTTTTCCACGAGCTGCTCTCAGGATTCTTTGTTTGTGTTTGGTTTTGGTGAGTAGTGATTATGATATGCCTTGGTGATTTTCTTTTGGGGTGTCTTCTATATGGGGTTCATTTATCTTCTTGGATGGCCAGCTTTTCATCTTTCATGATATTGGGGAGGTTTTCTGTCAGCAGTTCTTCGATGATCCTCTCTGTGTTTTCTGTTTTCTCCCCCTGTTCTGGGATTCCAATCACTTGAAAATTTTTGCTTTTGATTGTATCCCACACAAGTCTCAGGGTCTCTTCATTTTTCTTTTTTCTGAGTTTTCCTGACACAGAGTTGTATCCAAGTGTTTGTCTTCAATTCCACTGACCCTGTCTTCCACCGTTACAAATCTGCATCTCAGCCCTTCTATGACACTGTCCATTTCTGAAATCTTGTTGTTTATCTTTTGGATTTCTAATTATTGCCTTTGTATAATTTCTAGTTGTGAATATATTTGGCATTTTTTTCTTGCATTATTTTCCTGAATTCTTCCAATTTTTTGTCTATATTTTCCATGAATTTGTCTATTTTTTCCTCACGTTTGTTAGCTTTTTGCCACAGCTCTTGGAGGATTCTGAGTATTAGAGATTTGAATTCCCTATCAGGTAGTTCTAGCACATTTTCTTTCACTGGTTAGTCATCTTGTATTTTATTTTGGATGCCTACTGGAACTATCCTGTCCAGTTTTTGTGAATGTTTTGATATTGTCTGCTGTCTTCGGGCATTCAGTAGTTATTTTTATTATTTATTGATTGTAGAGTTGTTTGTTTCATCCCTTTTTAAAAAAAAAAAATTGACTATGTCTGAGCAGGCGGACTGTGTGTTCTTGGTTGTTTGCTCATCTGTGGGCACAATACTTTTTGCCTCCTTCTACAATTGGCAGGGTCAGTCATTCAGATATGGTATGGCAGGGCAGGTCTAGCTGAAGATGGGTTACTGGGATGGGTTGTTTGTGGCACTTACTACAGCCACCAGGGCGGGTCAGTAATCAGTGCAGTGCAGGTTCCAGTAGGCCATGCCTGTGCTGCTTGGTGGTGTGGTGTTAAGTGCACAGTGTAGGTAGGCAGGGTGTAGTTGGGAGATTGTTATGTGTGGAGCTAAGATGAATATGGGTGAGAGGAGAGAGGAAAAGGGGCCAAAAAAATACAAACAAACAAAAAAGAATGCTAGTGGAGCTTGCCGTTGGAGTGGAGAGATGAGAGACTATGACATGGAGAAAAACGGAAAGGAGAAGAGAAAGAAAAGAAAAGAAAAGAATGAATAAATAAAAATCGGAAAGGTTAAAGAACCGCAAAGTTCCCAGGGATCCCACCGGTGCAGCTATGAGGTCTGGGGAAGTCACTCTCAGGTGTTGCAGTACAGCCTGGCTAGAAGGCATAGAGGTAGACAAAGCCAGGCATTCAGGGAACAGAAAGAGAAGGAAGATCTAGAGAGACGAGAAACTGAGTAATGAAGAAAGACAAAAAGGAAACAAGAGGGAAAAGAAAACAAAACAAATTAAAAAAAAAGAAGAAGAAAAGCCCCCAAAAAAGAAAAAAAAAAACGAAGAAAGCAATGCTCTTAGAAATCACAGTGCATGTTGTGCAAACTCAGGGGGCAGTCACCCCACCCTGCAGCACCACCCGTCCAGAAAGGGCTCCCAACCCAAGAAAAGGAAAAGAAAACAAACAAGCAATTCAAAACAAGCAAACGAACAAAAGCCCCGGGACCCCACCAGCATGGCAGCCCAGACTGGGAAGTAGCTCCACACTCAAACAGAGCCCCCCAGCCCCCCAGGAGGAAGCAAAGATGGCACACGGAGCCAGGTATTTGAGCAAAAGGAAGTGGAGGTGGTGAGAGGTAAGGAAGAAATGAAAAGAAGCCAAAAAAAAAAAGCAACACCAGCAGCCAACAAACGGCACTCAGAGAGCCAGCTAGGGCGTGTTGGTGGAATCCAAGTAGCCGGTGTTTCTTGGACAAGAGACTGTGTCTGCAGAAAGCAGAGAGGGCTGAGTGTGGTGAAGAAGGGTAGAGAGTGGGAAAGCGTGTATCACAAAGTACCGGAGCTCTGCAGCCCCTCAGGAAGAAGCAAAGATGATGCATGGAGCCAGGTATTTGAGCGAAAGGAGGGGGATGTAGTGAGAGGTAAGGAAGAAATCAATAGAAGCGGAAAAAAGCAACATCAGCAGCCAACAAATGCCACTCAGAGAGCCGGCCCATTCGGGTGTGTGTAATCAAAGCAGCCAGTGTTTCCCGGAGAAGAGATTGTGGCCGCGGGAAGCAGAGGAGGCGGAGTGGAGGTGAAGAAGGGTGGGGGGTGGGAAAGCGTATATTGCAAACTACCGGTTGTTTGTCTCCCGCTGGAAGCTCCGTGAAGCTGCTTTCTCGTACCCCCTGTTAGCTGGTGTCTGATAGGAGTCCAAGATGGTTAATTGGCACTGCGTTAGCTGGTAGGGGACCTCTGCATGAATCTCTCCTCGATCTCCATTCTCTGTCAGTTTTCTCACTCCATTTGGTGCTTGGCTGAGTTTTTTATCTCTTCATTTGATGTTTTAGGGTTTCAGGATTGTTGTTTTCTCTGTTTGGCTTAATTTTTTGGATCTTTGCTGTGGAGGGACGACGTGGTGCTTCTGTTTAGAGTGCCATCTTGCTGCAAGTCCGAATACCTTCTTTTTTTTAAAAAAAAATATGTAAATTAATGTTTTTCAACTGCTACATCGCTCCCTAAGAGATCTTTGGGAAATCTGTCAGAGAGATTTCTTTGCAATTATTGTAATACTTGAGTATTTTTATTCAAAATTATGCACCAACTGCTAAGGACAAAGATGAAGAAATTGAAGATTTTTACCAACTTCTGCAGTCTGAAATTGATCTAACATGCAATCAGGATGCATTGATAATTACTGGTGACTGGAATGCAAATGTTCAAAACAAAGAAGAAGGATCCCTAGTTGGCAAATATGCCCTTGGTGATAGAAATGATGCTGGAGATCGCATGCTAGAATTTTGTAAGACCAACAACTTCTTCATTGCAAATACCTTTTTTCCCCAGCATAAACAGTGACTATACATATGGACATCACCAGATGTAATACACAGGAATCAAATCAACTACATCTGTGGAAAGAGATGATGGAAAAGCTCAAAATCATCAGTCAGAATGAGGCCAGGGGCCCACTGTGGAACAGACCATCAATTGCTACTGTGCAAGTTCAAGTTGAAACTGAAGAAAATTAGAACAAGTCCATGAGAGTCAAAGTACAACTTTGAATATATTCCACCTGAATTTAGAGACATCTCAAGAAGAGATTTGATGCATTGAACACTAATAACCTAAGACCAGATGAGTTGTGGAATGAAATCAAGGACATCATACATGAAGTAAGCAAGAGGTCATTAAAAAGACAGGAAAGATAGAAAAGACCAAAATGGATGTCAGAAGAGACTTGGAAACTTCTTGAACTTCTTTATCTCTTGATGTCAAGTAACTAAAGCAAAAGGAAGAAATGATGAAAGAAAAGACCTGAACAGAAGATTTCAAAGGGCACCTTGAGAAGACAAAGTATTATAATGACATGTGCAAAGAGCTGGAGATAGAAAATACAAAGGGAAGAACGAGCTCAGCATTTCTCAAGCTAAAAGAACTGAAGAAGAAATTGAATCCTTGAATTGCAATAGTGAAGCGTTCTACTGGGAAAAGATTAAATGACGCAGGAAGCATCAAAAGAAGATGGAAAGAATACACAGAATCATTATACCAAAAAGAATTGGTCAAGTTCAAACATTTCAGGGGGTACCATATGATCAGGAACTGATGGTACTGAAGGAAGAAGTCCAAGCTTCATTGAAGTCATTAGCAATAAACAAGGCTCCAGAAATTGATGGAATATCAATTGAGATATTTCAACAAATAGATGCAGTGCTGGAAATGCTCACTCATCTATGCCAAGAAATTTGGAAGAGAGCTAACAGGCCAACTGACTGGAAGAGATCCATATTTATGCCTATTCCCAAGAAAGGTGATCCAAAAGAGTGTGAAATTATCAAATAATATCATTAATATCACAGGCAAGTAAAATTTCGCTGAAGATCATTCAAAAGTGCCTGCAGCAGTATATTGACAGGGAACTGCCAGAAATTCAAGCCAGATTCAGAAGAGGACATGGAAAGAGGGATATCATTGCTGATATCAGATGGATCCTGGCTGAAGGCAGAGAATACCAGAGAGATGTTTACCTACGTTTTATTGACTATGCAGAGGCATTGGACAGTGTGGATCATAACAAATTATGTATAAAACATTGAGAAGATTGAGAATTCCAGAACACTTAATTGTGCTCATGAGGAACCTGTACACAGATCAAGAGGCAGTCATTCAAACAGAACAATGGGATACTGTGTGGTTTAAAGTCAGGAAAGGTGTGCCTAAGGGTTGTATCCTTTCACCATACCTATTTGATCTATAAGGTCGCTATGAGTCGGAATCAACTTGAAGCCAATGGCTTTGGTTTCATTTTTTTATTCAATCTGTATTTCGAGCAAATAATCCAAGAAGCTAGACTCTATGAAGAAGAATGGGCCATCAAGATTGGAGAAAGATGCATTATCAACTTGCGTTATGCAGATGACACAACCTTCCTTGCTGAAAGTGAAGAGGATTTGAAACACTTACTGATGAAGATCTAAGACCACAGCCTTCAATATGGATTATACCTCACATAAAGAAAAAAAAAAAATCCTCACAACTGGACCAATAAGCAACATCATAATAAATGGAGAAAAGATTGAAGTTGTCAAGGATTTCTTTTTACTTTCATCCACAAACAACACCCGTGGAAGTAGCGTCAAAAAAATCAAAAGAAGTATTGCATTGGGCAAATCTGCTGAAAAAGACCTCTTTGAAGTGTTGAAAAACAAAGATGTCACCTTGAAGACTAAGGTGCACCTGACCCAAGCCATGATGTTTTCAATAGCCTTATATGCATGTGAAAGCCAGATGATGAATTAGGAAGACCAAAAAAGAATTGAGGCCTTTGAATTGTGCTGTTGGAGAAAAATATTGAATATACCATGGACTGCCAAAAGAACGAACAAATCTGTCTTGTAAGAAGTACAGCCAGAATGGTCCTTATGAGCAAGCACGGCGAGACTAAGTCTCACATACTTTGGACATATTATCAGGAGGGATCAGTCCCTGGAGAAGGACATCATGCTTGATAAAATAAAGGGTCATCAAAAAAGAGGAAGATCCTCAATGAGACGGACTGACACAGTGGCTGCAACAATGGGCTAAGCATAACAAGGATTGTGAGGAAGGCACAGGACTGGGCAGTATTTCCTTCAGTTGTACATAGGGTCGTTATGAGTCAGAAGAGACTCAATGCCATCTAACAACAACAGCAACTTAGAAGAAAAGCATGTGGCCAATCATGTTTCCTCCTAAAATGTATGGAACCAAATCCTCAGATCCTTAGAGGCATCACTTGAAAAAAATCAAAGTTAAAAAACCTTAAATTTGCTTAGTATTTTATAAGATACGTAGCAGAAAAGTTTTCAAGTGTATCAGCCAAATGGGCTCCCTTTCTGAACTGATGGCAGACTCTAGCATGTAGAATGATTCAATATGTGTGTGTGTAATTATTTTTTGTGATCTCACTGTAGCATTTTGTGATAAGTAATGTATTTTTCACTAGAAGATAACCTTTCTCATCTTCATCACCTTCATCATTCTCCCTCACAAAGTCTATTGATTCTAGCACTATGTGGTAGAGGTGGCTTGTGCGTGTAAGGCCAAAAGCCATACCTGACAACGTATCAGTGTTCTGGAAAATCCAAGATAAAGGTTATTAATAGTAGGTATCACATGTTGGTACTGTCTGTTAGAGATTTATAGAGCTACTGTAGTATTCATTTTAGAGATTGGTTACAATTTAGGAGAAAATAAGCCATTGGAAACCACTGGTAGATATGTGGAGATGTAAAAGAATAGATATCTCATGAATATGTGTTATATAAGATGTCAGCACGTTTGAATTTGTCTTTGTCTGTACAGTCCCTCTATCCACCTACATCAATTCTGAAGTTGATGATGACATATTAAATTAAGATGACAACATCATGAACAAAAATAATTTTTCACTACTTTATTATCAGAAGACCTGGCATAGTGAGTGTTCTGATTAGCAACATTGAGAAAGGTAACCCTAATATCCTTAATATGCAGAGTCCCACTAGAAAAGACAGCTGTGAAAAGTAGTGATTTTCATTTGCAACAGTGCTTCAAACCAGTTCGTTCTGGTTCGAACCTCTGCCAAGAATTTGCATTTCCACCTGAGATAAACTGAATCAGAATCTACAATTTAACAAGATCCCCAGGTGATTCTTTTGTATAATAAATTTTGAGAACCATTGCTGTACTAATAGTCCTCCGAATTGGTCCCTCACCAGCATCATTAGCATGGCCTGGGAACTTGATAGAAATGAAAATTTTCAGCAGGGGTTCAAACCAGTTGGAAGCCCTGATTTGCAAAAGCTTTTGGCAGAGTCCATGGCAATATATTATTCAATAGGAACATGCATTAAATAATACTGTGAATCACTAATAATGTCCAAGAAATCATAGCACATCTTTTAGAATTCATATTAAGTAACAGATACATTTTGAAAAGGCAAACATTGCAGTATAACTTTATTTAGCTTTGATAAATACATTTCATTTTAGTATTTCTTGTCTCTGACACTGCATGATGCTGTTTAAGCAGCAAACGTTGCTTTGGTATATACATGAGGAAAAAAATAAAAAGATAAACAGGTCTGACTATGTGGCAGAGTTAAACTAATCTCCTACAGAAAAGGATCTATCGCAAAAGATATAAGGAATTTCAGGAAGGCCTGATTTTAGGCGCTTAGTCCTGATGCATTTTCACTTTTAAGATTTTCTCTTACAGCAAAGAAAAGATGTCCTACAAAGCCTTCGAGTGAGACTATGACCATTTAAAGTGAAAATAACAAATGCTCCCATGTTGGAATTCAGTGGGTTAATAAGAGAGAGAGTTCAGTCCTCAAATAACCTCTTTGGTTGTGCAGTATCTCTAATTAAATTTTAAGCATTTTGAACTGTACAACGCCTTAAAATGAAATCCAATTATGTGCAATATATGCAAAGTGAAGGACAACATGTTCAATTTGTTGAAACAGCTCTTTATTGTCAGGTGTTCCGTTCCAGGTGTTCCTGGTTTTATAAGGCAATGACTGAGCACATGGAGTCAATTGATTCTTGATTCCTGTTCCTCCTACAAAAGCAGATCATAATTCTATACTAACCACTGGGGATATCATAAGGACAATTAATTTTGATTGTAAAACACATTGGATTTAACGGCCTCTTAGTTATTGAAAAACCTTTGAAGGAAGTAGGGGGGATTGGGAGTGGTGAATGGGGATAAAAATAAATCCATGAAACAAGAGAAGGTCCTTGTGTGCACCAAGACTAATTATAGTCTATGAACTGGGAGTATAATTGATTAAACCCTCGGTGTGTGAGGTCAGGACGGCGGGGTGCCTTTTTTGTATTGCAGAATAGTGATTACTTTGTGGGTTTTTGAGTGAGACTCCCTGAGTTTAATCTCAACTACAACTGAAAAGACCCAGTGTCCAAAAGATCACCAGGACACATCTGAAGTCAAACAATGTTAAGGGTATAAACTTCCCGCAGCAAGGCCTACTGCGTATCTTGGGGAAATGTGGAGTGGTTTGGTCAGAGGAGGTTAGGATCAGCTTATGATAGAGTATGGGAATATACTGGGACATTTGGGGGGTGTTGAAACAAGCAGGGGTCAGTACTGGATTGGGTACAGTCAGGAAATAGGGTGATTCTGTAGATTTATATTAATGCATATTTAAGAGGCCGGAGGAACAATATTTGAAGTGGTAATTGATAAAGAAACAGTTACCAAGAGAGGCAGATGTTTGGTCATTTTCAAGGGGCTTAGTGCCCTTGTTTTTGTCTTGTTCTATCACAGTCACTAAGTCAACTTATCTGGTATTGATATGTTGTCACATTGTTTTCATTCAGTAGAAAGTATTATAGCCTAGTTCTTAGTTGGAACTCTGGTAGCTTAGTGGTTATGAGCTTGTGTACTAATCAAAAGTTTGACAGTTCATATCTGGTGGCGCAGTGCTTAAGAGCTACAGCTGCTAACCAGAAGGTTGGCAGTTAGAATCCACCAGCCACTTCTTGGAAACCCTATGGGACGGTTCTACTCTGTCCTATAGGGTTTCTACTTAACGGCAATGGGTTTGTTTGTTGTTGTTGTTGTTTTCAATTTGTTGAGAGCCCATTGATTTGTGATTTCTCCCTCACCACCTTGGCCAACATATTTAAACACTGAGCTTTCATCATTCGCATGTATAAAATGGGAATTATAGAACATTAAGTGGATTTTTTGACAGTTATGTGACATAATACATGTGTGTCCTTCATAATGATTGAGGATATGCAATGTTAATAAAGAGCTTTTAAATCTCAGACAGATTATAAAAGAAAAGTTTATTTTTCTCTCATACTGTGTATTTATCACAGGTCTCTTGGCATGGTACGGAGGGCAGCAGTGGGGGTGGAGGATGGCTCCGTGTTGTCATTTTGGTAACTAGGTTGAGATTTATTGCTACTTGGCACAGTAAAGAGAAAAAGACAGTTGCAGGGTCATGCAGCTGTCCATAAACCTTCTTTCCAGAAATAACATACATCACATTTACTCACATTTCACTGGTCAAATAGCTACATCAGAGTGGTGCAAATGGTTAAGCATTCAACTACTAACTGAAGGGTTGGCAGTTTGAACTCACCCAGAGACACCTTGGAAAAAAAGGCCTGGTGATCCGCTTCTAAAATGTCACAGCCTTGAAAACCCTGTGGGGTGTAGTTCTACTCTGCAACACATAGGGTTGCCATGAGTCATAATTCAAGGCAACTGGTTAATTTAAAGATGGTCTCAAAGCACAATTCCTTGGGCTGGTAAGAGGAAGACATGGAGCTGTTTATGTGTAGAACAAATGACTACCACAAACTGAGACACTTAGGACAGTGCCTGGCCCATAACATGTGTTTAATTAATGCAAGTTATCACAATAATAAATGACTATTATGGTATTATTATCATCTCCATATTTCTTTTCTCCGCAGGTATAGTGTTTTACCCATTGTGTGCTAGTTTATTTTCAGATGAACTTTTTAGCTGAAATAAACCCTGGAATTTTCTAATATCAGTGTTTTCCAGCTATATATGGAGGACATCTTTGTAATTGTAATGTGTTCTCATAATAGATTTACAAAGGGAAACATACTAATGTATTTTTATAGTAATTTTTTTTTTTTACTTACAGAATATTTTAAAAGGAATCGAAATCTGGAGAAAGTTCATGGCTGTTGCTAGTTTGAATATTTGATCTGTTTAGATTTTAGTTAACTGGTAAATGTAACTAATCTGTAGATCCATTATGAAGTTGTCAAATGGTATACTAGACTCAGATTATGCCTGGGACTGTGTAGTACTAATTCAAAACACTACCATGGTAACTTTTAAATTGGCCTTGGTGCCAAGAAATCTTTACTATCTATCTAATAGAGCATACTTCACAATACACCTGAAGAATAGAAATGGATTTTTGCATGTGTTTTCATATATACAGTGTGGGGAAAAGAAAAATTTATATACTTTTTATTAAGTTTTGAAAATAATAGTAGCTTTTTAGTAAATGTTTAAATTGAAATGTTCATAATTTAGATATAAAACTATTTTTAATGATATCATAATCCTTCATATAGTTCTCTTACATACTACAGATATATTTGTAGTTAGAAATCTAAAAAAAAAGATTAAGCATCTACTATATTTATGTAGGAAACCCTGGTGGTGTAGTGGTTAAGAGTTTGGCTGCTCACAAAAAGATTGGCAGTTCGAATCCACCAGGCACTCCTTGGAACACTGTGGGGCAGTTCTACTCTGTCCTACAGGGTTACTATGACGCGGAATCGAGTCAACAGTAATGTTTTTTTTCTAATTTATGTAAATATACTGAATATTAAGTATTTTAAATTTATTAAGCCATTTAGTCCTGTAACACATATTTTTAAGATTCTTTACTATACTTTGAAAAATGCTGCAATATGTAATATTTAGATGGGGGAAAATCCATATTCTATTTTTGAATCACATTCTAGAAAAGAGAGAGCCATAAGTAATTTTAAAAAATAGCTAATCTTTTTTACATTCTTTTTTTTTAAATTCTAGTAAATATATATGTAACAAAAGATTTGCCATTTCAACATTCTTCACCTGTATAGCTCAATGACATTAACTTATGCTCATCATATTGTTCAACCATTACCCTTATCCATTCCCAAATTTTCCCATCAGCCTTAATAGAAGCTCAGTGTCCCTTGAGCATTTACTATTATAAGCCTCTTAAATGAATTAGCAGCAACCTTATGAATATTAGACCCCTGGTGGCACAGTAGTTAAGAGCTTGGCTGCTAACCAAAAGGTCAGAAGTTCTAATCCACCAGCTGCTCCGTAGTAACCCTATGGGACAGTTATACCCTGTCCTATAGGGTTGCTCTGTCCTACAGGATTGCTGCCCTATAGGGTCAAGTTGGAATTGACTTCAGGGCAATGAGTTTGGCTTTGGTTTATTAATATTATTATTGATATTGTTATTATAATTAATTCCATTTTTCAAATTAAGAATCTGAGGCAGAGAGAGGTTAATCTCTTACCAAAATCCCTCAGCTAGTAAGTAGCAAAGCCTTCAGGAACAATCCAGAGTTTGCCGCCTTAAAAACTCTTCAGGTTAACACTCTATCCTTAATAATATGAAATCAATGCTGCTAAAGCATTCAAGAATAATCTCTCATTGTTTATCTGATAAAACAAAGAGAGATTAAAAATGGATGATAATTATTAATATCTAAATGGCACTTACATAGGCAAGTAAAACAATCATCACAACTGTTCACCAAATATTTCTGGCTTTCTCTCTTCTCAAACATATGATAGGATTTGATTGTACTTCTTCCCACCACCTCTGAATTTAGACATAGCCATGGAATTTGCCTACTGAAATGTGAGTGCGAGTGTGTCTATTATGTGTTGAAAATTTAAAAGACAATGTGCCATCTTCCTTGTTCCTTCTCTCATGTATTGGTAATCATGGGAGCATGGTGATGGAGATTCCTTGACTGAGATTCCTGACGATAGGGTATCTCAGAGTTTCCCAGGAAACCCACAGTGGTCTTATAGTCTGAGCAGGAATAAGCATTTGCTTTTAAAGTCGCTGAACTTTTGAAAGTAGTTTGTTACCACAGCATAATCCAGCCCATCATGAATGGTGCATAAATAGGTACTGGAAGTGACATGCTGTCTTAACAACAACATTAAAAAAAAAAAAAGTTTGTAGTATCGATTTAAGGACACAGCTATCCAGCAGTTGGTAATACTGTTATCAGAATCAAAAGATGGAGATTTATCTCATGCAGTGGTGAAACTGTCACTTGTGATAATTTAGAAGGCAAAATGAACTGTCTCCTAGGAGAAAGTGTGAGGAAACAATATTTGTAGGGAGTGTTTCTCGTTATGGACGTATTGTCAGAGTACTATAAAAAAAGGATATATTCAGATAGACTTTTTGCCCGTTTGCTGGTAGGAATGTAAGGGACTGGCAAGGTGGGAGAGACAACTTTTCTAATACTCCTTGACAAAAGATAGAATAATAATACATTTTGTGCAAATAGCCAGTTGAAATTTTTGTAGCAAAAAGCAAACCATGATAAATAGTAGTCAAGTCTTTTTATAGAATTTCCAAATAGATTGTTTAAATAAGATATTGGATTAATTTAGGAATTTGGTTCCCAGGTGTTGTTGTTAGGTGCTGTCGAGTCAGTTCTGACTCACAGTGACCCTGTGTATAACAGAATGAAACACTAGCATGATGTTTTTCTCCAGGGACTGGTCCCTTCTGATAAGATGTTCAAAATACGTGAGACAAAGTTTCATCATCCTTGCTTCTGAGGAGTATTGTGGCTGTACTTTCTCTAAGACAGACCTGTACTTTCTTCTAGCAATCCATTATATATTCAATATTCTTCACCAACACCGTAATTCCAAAAATCATTTCTTCTTCGGTCTTCCTTATTCATTGTCCAGATTTTGGATGCATATGAGGTGAATGAAAACACCATGGCTTGGGTCAGGTGCACCTTAGTCCTCAAAGTGTCATCTTTGTTTTTAATGCTTCAAAGAGGTCTTTTGCAGCAGATTTGCCCAATGCAATATGCTATTTCATTTCCTGACTGCTGCTTCCACGGGCGTATTATCCATCCAAGTGAAATGAAATCCTTGACAATTTCTGTCTTTTCTCCTTTTATCATGATATTGCTTATTGGTCCAGTTGTGAGGATTTTTGTTTTCTTTATGTTGAGGTGTAGCCCATACTGAAGGCTGTAGACTTTGATCTTCATCAGTAAGTGCTTTAAGTCTTCTTCATTTTAAGTAAGCAAGGTTGTGTCATCAAGGCCATATTTTCCAAAAACAGGTCCTTCTTTGTTTGAACTTTCTCATTCCAGTCACCAATAATTATGAATGTGTCTTGATTTCATGATTAATCAATTTCAGACTGCAGAAAATGGTAAAAACCATCAATTTCTTCATCTTTGGCACTAGTGGTTGGTGCATAAATTAGAATAATACTCGTATTAACTGGTCTTCCTTATAGGTGTGTGATATTATTCTATCACTGACAGTGATGTATTTCAGGATAGATCTTGAAATGTTCTTTTTGATGAGGAATGTGATGCCATTCCTCTTCAATTTGTCATTCCTGGCATAGTAGACCATATGAATGTCCTATTCAAAATGCACAGTAATAGTCCATTTCTGCTCACTAATGCCTAGGGTATCGATTGTATGCATCCCGTTTCATTTTTGACAACTTCCAATTTTCCTTGATGCATACTTTATACATTCCATACTGTGATTATTAATGGATATTTGCAGCTGTTTCTTCTCATTTTGAGTCATGCCACATCAGCAAATAAGATCTCGAAAAACTCCATCCATGTCATTACGGTTGATCCTACTTTGAGGAGGCAGCTCTTACCGAGTCATATTTTGAGTGCTTTCCAACCTGAGGGGCTCATCTTCTGGCACTGTGTCAGACAACGTTCCGCTGCTATTCATAAGGTTTTCTCTGGCCAATCTTTTCAGAAGCAGACTGCCAGTTACTTCTTCCTAGCATGTCTTAGTCTGAAAGCTCTGTTGAAACCTCTTCACCATGGGTGACTCTGCTGTGTTTGAAATACTGGAGACATAGCTTCCGATATCATAATAACACACAAGCCACCACAGTAAAGACAAACTGCTAGACGAGTGGTGTTTTTTTCACTGATGTATCTCAAGCGCCTAAAAATATGTCTGACTATAGTAGGCACCAGATAAATATTTGAAGAGTAAATGGATGGTCCACTTATAACAGAGAAGATGTTCATTGGACCACTGATACATGAGCATGTAATCTCAGGTGGGGTTCCCTAGTATCAGAGCCTTCGACTTTGATTCAGGTGCATGTGATTGGTTGAAAAAGTAGTAATGGATTCGGTTTCATATCATTTGATTGACAAAGTCCTTCTCAGGAGAAATCTGTAAGGGAGCAAATGAAGAGGATAGAGAAGAAGAAAGAATCCAACAACAGTATGGTATCAGGTTGAATCTAGCCTTAGCCTTGACCTGATCCACAAATAGCCTTTGGAACATAAAACAGAATGCAGTTGACCCACCTGAGGCAAAGGGGCTGGTTACTTGTACTCCGGTATTGTTAACTATAAAGATCCCTGGTGGCTCAATGGTTAAAGCATTTAGCTACTAACTGAAAGGTCAGTTGTTTGAACACACCCAGAGGTTCTGTGGGAGAAAGACCTGGTGATCTGCCTCCGTAAAGATTACAGCATAGGATAAGTTATAGGGCACTACTACTGTGTCACATGGGGTTGCTATGAGTCAAAAATAGACTTGATGCTGTATAACTACGACATCTTTGTTAGTGGTTCTCATCAACTGAAGAAAATTCTCAGATAAAGCAGGTAGCTATAAGCACTTATCTGCCAAACTTCACAACAGCTGGCTTGGTAAATGGGGTCTGCATGGGGCACCACGGTGTCTACTACATCATCCATTATTAACACTTACTATAAACAATGCATATGCCTTTAAAATGGTTACTATAATAGTTTAAAATGACTCTCTCAAATCTCATTTGTAGTTTCACAGACAAATGTATATTGTTTTACTGCATGTTAAGAGAGTAATGGATCCCTGGTGGCTCAGTGGTTAAGAGTTCAGCAGCTAACCAAAAGTCTGGCGGTTCGAATCCTCCTTGGAAACTCTATGGGGCAGTTTCACTCTTTCTTATAGGGTCGCTATGAGTCAGAATGGACTTGACAGCAATGGGTTTGGTTTTTGGTTTTAATCAAATAGTGTCAGTTTGAAAAAATAGAAAAGGAAGATTGTAATTATGTACTATGGGTCTACTATATTTCAGTTTCTTTCCACACACATTATTTTATTTAATCATTATATCCCCTTATAAGGTAAGCTTATGATCTCTATTCTAGATAGAATGAACATAAAACCTAGTTAATTAACTTGCCTAAGCTCATTATAAGAAAGGCAAACTCAGAATATTAATCCATATATCATTACTCCAGTTTTACTGTTCATTCCACTCTTCTACTTATGCAAATAGACTTCAATAATGTCTATGTAAAAATTACATAATTTTCAAAATTTAAGTCCCCTCTACCTCTGAACGTTGTTCTAAGAGCTCCTAACCTGGAGTCAATACATTTGAATCGAAAAACATTACATCATGTTTGTACTAATCTCTAATTGATTTTACCATATCCCTCAATCATGATTATGAGTATCAATCCAAAACATCTGTGACTATATCACCAATAGATATTTCATATCATTTAAATATCTTGTATGTGTATTAATTCTTTGAAATTCTGGTAAGTGATCAAATCTGCAGCTGATCTTACATTTAATATATTAAGAAGCATATATGTTATTCTGCAACTTTTTAAAATATGTTGATAACTGTATTTTAATAAAATTAATTTCCTTTGCCATGCTATATATAATTTTGTGCTTTTAAAACATTATTGTGTCAGCAGACTAATAAGTTTCATGGAACAAAAAAGGTTGAAATTTCTATTTAAAATCCTTAATCTCTTAAATATTTAAAGTATTGCTTAATTCCATATCTCTACTGTGGAATTTATCATGAATGATTACATAGTTTTATAATTTGCCCATCCTTAGCTATTCAATTTTTCCTCCTCTTCTGGACATTGCCATACCACCCTACACACCCACCCACCCCTGATCTCTTCCACTCCCACCCATAGACATAAGTTGCTCACCATTTTGGTCTGAATGATTGCTTTTTACAACTAATTTAAGAAAGAAAACTTTCAAAGCTAATAAAGCTTTAAACATGGACAGTTTGTAGCCCTACAAGTATTTTTTTGGGAGAGGAGCATTTAGCATAAGCTGCTGCATGTGAGACACTCACTGACTCATCTGATAAACTTCAATGTTCATTTCTGGCACTGAAAGCTCACGTGGACCCACAGACATAAAATCACTTATACTTTTATGAACTGATTTATAATTTTCTACATAAACTGAAGTTAATCTTTAATTGTCCTAGTAGATTAAATATAACTCAATAAATGGCCTCTAGTGGCACTACTCTATTTACAAATATGTCATAAACTCTCTCTTTTTATATATGTAGACTACGTTCTTAGAATGTAAACTCCTCAAGGAGTCTGTACTTCTGTTAATCTAGGAAAATGCCTAGGAAAAGTGTAGACACTTCATATGTATTTGGTGAAAGAATAAATACACGGACTTTTTGATCACTTCATGAAATGACATTTTACTACATGTAAGAATAAGTGGCACTTTAAAAAAAAAATTCTTCCACTACTGTTACTTAGTTCACATCCACTTTCCCCCAATGGTTCAGTCAGGATGCTGGCAGGAAACAGACGACATACTAACATACTCCAGTGCAATCATTGGGAAGGGTTTAATAGAGGGTTCTGGCAGAGTTAAGAGAACTAACCAGGATTGATGTCTCATCACAGGAATTCCCAATAGCGTGGATCTGTTACCCCTCCTGAGGCTAAAGGGGAATAGGATGGAAGCAGTTTACTACTGCAAAGAGAGTGTCCTGTTATTCTACCACAGGGCCATGTGAGAAACAGCCACATCTTAGGGATTGCATAGAGGACTTCTACCTCACTCTTTCTTCTACTGTGATTCCAAGCTTCACCTCACATTGACTAAACCCAACCAAGGATTAGTGAGCCCACTGATGCAATTCATAGTGGCTTGCCTCCTATATTATTGAACAACATGGGAAGACATGAAAGTGAATCTGAAGAGGCAAATATAAAAATCTAATACATCTATTAATTAATAATGCTTTGATAAACAAGATTATACCCAAAGCAAATTTATTAATTTCTTAATAAACTTCCTAGAATTTGAATTAGTCAAACAATATAGACAATTTTAAGATCTTTAATGTATGTTGCCTAATTGCTTTAAATTAAAATTTTATGAATTTCACTCCCACCAACAATATTTTGGTTTCCTTTTTGTACCAAGAACTACGCCCATTCTTTGCCGTTGTCGAGTGCCTTCGAGTCAATACTCACAGCAACCCCATATGACAGAGTAGAAAAGGCCCTATAGAGTTTCCTATCCCCATTCTACTACCTCTTTAATAGCATTAAATACTGTCCTTGTTTTGTTTATTTTTTTTTAGTGTTTTGACTTTCCAAAGGTAACCTTAAATCTTAATCATAAAATTTGCATCTTCTTGCCTTCCTTTCAGACTGAAATTGTGTTATTTTTATTTCATGTGTGATTCCAACTACTCAAATATATTTAAATATTTTGGAATACACTGATGGATCTCAACGTTTTAAATCCAATCCGGATAAGTCCTTTAAACTCCAGACTTGAATATCCAAATCCATATTGGACATTAAATAAAGCATATCAATATTAATATGTTCAAAATCAAAACCTTGATTTTTTAATCCCACGTGAACTATTCCAGTGCCTCTCAGCAGTAAATTACAGCTCTAACCAATAATTTAACCAAAAGCCTTAGATTTATCCCTAACTCCTCCATCCATACTAATTAAATCCCAACGAGCACATTCTTTCATCAGAATTATTTCAGCTGTCTTCTTACCATTCTCCCAGTTTCCTTTCTTCCTTTGTGAAGTCATTTTTCATACAGCAATCAGAGTTACTCATTTAAAATGTAAGTTATGTTATGATCCTCCTCTGTCACGAAACCTCCAGTGATTTCAATATTATGAAGGTTAAAACTCCTTATCATGGCTTGCACAGCACTTGAAGACCTCTGCTTCACTGAACTCATTGTCTACAAATCTTCCCTTGGTTGTTCAGCTGTAAGAACACTCAAGTCTTTTCTGTGCTCTCAAGTCTTCTAGTATACACACCACCCTCCACTGAAGAATATTCATTTTAGTGTTCCCTTTTTCTGTAATGCTCCTCCTAGTGAAATCCTTCTAGCTCACTCCATTCAGATTTCTCCTCAGTTGTCACCATAACAGAGAGGCCTTTTTTGTCTACATTATTGAAAATAACACTAACTCATCTCAAACATACTTCATCTTCTATCTATTTAACTTGATATTTTTTTAATAGACTATTTTTGTTAGAACCTCTTTAAATTTAAGAAAAATTGAGAAGATATTAAAGAGACTTTCAATATACCCCTCCCCTAGTTTTACCTATTATTAACATCTTACATTGGCATGGCACTTTTGTTAAAATTAATGAACCAATACTGATATATTATTATTAACTAAAGTTGACAGGAGGATAGTGGTGGTTCTGTGGTAGAATTCTCACCTTTCATGAAGGAGACCTAGGTTTGAATTCTGGCCAATGCACCTCAAGGGCAGCCACTAGATGTCTGTCACTGGAGGCGTGCATGTCGATATGATGTGAACAGATTTCACTGAAGCTTCCAGAGTCGGAGGAACTAGGAAGAAAGATTTGGCAATGTACTTTTGAAAAATAGTCAGTGAAAACCTTATGAATCACAACAATCCAATCCTGTTGTGCATGGGGTCACCATGAATCAGGGGTTGACTCTATGGCAGCTAACAACAACAACGAAATTCATAGTTTATTTCCTTAGTTTATATCTAATGTCTTTTTTCTGTTCCATGATTCCATCCAGAGTACCACATCTCATTTAGTAGTCAAGTCTCCTTAAGCTCCTTTTGGCTGAAACAGTTTCTCCCACTTTTCTTTTTTCGTTTAATGACCTTGATAGTTTTGAGGAGTAATGGACATGTATTTTGTAGGATTTTCCTCTATTAGAATGTATCTGATGTTTTTCTCATGATTAAACTGGGCTTATGGATTTTTAGGAGGAAAATCACAGAGGTAAAGTGCCTTTTTCATCATATAATATCAAGGGTATTTCGTATCAATATGATTTAACAATGTTGATATTGACCTTGACCAACTGGCTGAGTACAGTAGTAATTTCCAGGTATATCCACTGTAAATCTACACATTTATCCTCCATGCCATACTGTACTCCTTGGAAAGAAGGTACTATGTGCATCTAACACTTAAAAATTAGAGATTTATGAACTTCTTTGAGGGTAGATTATCTACATAAATTATTGGGAATATGTCTGCAAGGAAGTCTTGTGTCTTCTCAGTGGTTTAATTTATTCAATCACTTTTATCACTATGGACTCATGGATATTTATTTTATAAATTGGGTAACAATCCTATACTTCTTTATTTCGTTGTTCAAATTGCTTCAACTTTGATCATTTGAGTATTTCATTTGGTTCCTATGTCCCTTAGGCATGTTGTTGTTGTTAGGTGCTGTCAAATTGCTTCTGACTCATAGCTACCCTATGTACTACAGAACAAAACCTGCCTGGTCCTGCGCTATGCTCATAATCGTTATGCTTGAGCCCATTATTGCAGCCACCGTGTCAATTCATCTCGTTGAGGGTCTTCCCCTTTTTCACTGACCCTTAGGCATACACCACAACAATGTAGTTTTTAAAAGCTTATTTAGTGAGTGAATGAGTTAATTGTGTTTTTGTAACACTACCTTACTTCCTGCCTCTGGCACTATAAGATTTTTGAGGCTCATCTTGTATGATTCTTTTTTCAGTCCTAGAATCAGCCATTTCTCAAAGAGCCATATTTCCTCTCTTGGAAAATGGTATTAGAAACCAGTATCTGTGTACTAGGTGAGCTCATTGCTACTGAGGAATCATTGCTTCTAAGCCATCTCAGCTGACAAAGCAAGGAAATATATATATACTGACCCCTGTGTATACGCATAACTCTACATATTTCTATATGTAACCATGTAACCATCTGTATCTACATTCAATTACATGAATTCATATTGCTATCACTAACTCTAATCTCTTACCACATGGAATATTCTAATCGCCTCCTCTTGCTGTACATTTCCACTCCAACAGTAAGAAACCTGGCTTACAACACCCACCATTCATTAATTTAATTTTTCAATATCAGTATGCATATGTAGCAATATCAGACTTGTTAATCCTTATTAACTCTGTGAGAAAGAACTTTTATCAACTAGAGTGCAATATCTATGCACAGTTCATTCTCCATTTAATTTTAGAGACTCCACTCCTTTCCACGGTTACTTAGATCAGCATACATTCCTCCTAGACTTTCCTTGAATTTGTTTCATACATTTATAATACAGGTATATTCTCTTGTCACATTCTGCATTCCTTCTTGAAACCCTCCAAACTTAAAAACAAAAATGTTTTAATTTTAATACATCAAGTTTCAATCTTAGTGCTGCAAGATTTTATGGGTTTTGACAAATGCCAACATCACGTATCTACCACTGTAATAGTATTCAGAATAGTTCCATTGCCCCTAAATTTCCCTGTGCTTCAACTATTCATTCCTACCCAAATTTCTAGCAACTACTGATATTTTTATTGTCTCTGTAGTTTTTCCTATTCCAGAATGTTATACAAAGGGAATCATTCAGCATGTAACCTTTCAGACTGTCTTCTTTCACTTAGCAATATCTATTTAATATCCTTCCATGTCTTTTTCTTGAATTTATAGTTCATTTCATTTTGTCCTGGAATTATATTCCATTGTATGTAATTTCCACAATTTTGTATCCATTTGTCTATTAAAGGGTGTCTTGTGTTTTTTGTTTTTATTGTTTGTTGTCCTAATGTTTGTTGATTATGGATAAAGCTTCTATAAACACTCACATTTAGGTTTACATGTGGACACAATTTTTCAAACCAACTGGGTATATACCTAGAGGAGAATGATTATTGGATCATGTGGTAAGATTGTGTTTAACTTTGTAAGAAACTTTCAGTTTTCCATATTGCTGACCATTTTGCAATTATTTTAGCAATGAATGAGAGAATCCCTATTGTGCCACATCCTCACCAGCATTTGATATTATCAGGTTTTTTAATTTTTTTATTTTATTTTAACTATTTTAATAAGTGGGTAGTGGGATCTCTTTGTTGTTTTAATCTGCCATTCCCTAGTGACAAATTATTTTGAATGTCTTTCTGTATGCTTAGTTGTCATATATATATCTTCTTAGGTGAGATGTCTGTTCTGACCTTTTGTCCATATTTAATTGAGTTGTTTGTTTTCCTGTTGTTGAGATGTAAGGGTTCTTTGTAGATTTTGTAAGGGTTCTTTGTACAAGTACTTTATCAGATAGGTGTTTTGCAAATATTTTCTCCCAGTCTGAGCCTTGCCTTTTCATTCTCTTAACAGTTTCCTACAAAGAGCAAAAGGTTTTTTTAAATTTTATTCATTCAACCTTATCATTTTTTTTTCCTTTCATGGATTATGCTTTTGATAATGTATCTAAAGCTAATTGCCAGAATCAAGGTCACTGAGATTTTCTTCTATAATTTTTTCAACAATTTTATAGTTTTGCAATTTACATTCACATCTATGATGCACTGTGAGTTATTTTTTTGTGAGAGGTATTAAGATTGTGTTTAGGTTCTTTTTTTTTTGTTTTACTGTTTACTTTGCATGAGAATGCCCGAGTGTTTGTTGAAAAGACTATCCTTTCTCCATGGAACTGCCTTTTTCTCTTTTGTCAAAGAGCAGTTGACTATATTTTTGTGGATCTAATTCTGTGCTCTCTAATTTGTTCAATTGATTTATGTTAGTATGGTTATATCAATAGCATGCTGTCTTGATTATTGTAACTTCATATTAAGTCTTGAAGTAATTTTGCTTTAGTTTTATTTATAATGCTTAGCACTACCTGCCATTATATTTATATTTAAAATTTATACTTTGGTACCAACATATAGTAGCCCTGGTGGTGCACTGGTTAAGAGCTTGGCTGCTAACCAAAAGGTCAGCATTTCAAATTCACCAGCCACCCCTTGGGAACCCCATGGGGCAGTTCTACTCTGTCCTATAGAGTCGCTATGTGTGAGAATTGACTCCATGGGAATAGTTTTTTTTTTTTAAATTCCTCAGATAAACATGTTACTGCACATGGTTATGCCATGGGTTACTGGCTAGAGGATACATATATACATATTTACATTTGTACTTCTTAAAGACATAGATGACTACTATTTTGTTACTAATTGATAAGTGGATTCTTTATACATTAATGATATTCACTCATTCCCCATAAAATTTGTTGATGGATTGGACTTGATGGCACCTAACAACAACAAAATAACATATAACCTGATTGTCTTGAGTGGATTCCTACTCATAGAGACTCTTTAGGACAGAGTAGAAATGCCCGGTAGGGTTTCCAAGGAGTGGCTGGTGGATTCGATCTGCCAACCTTTTGGTTAGCAGCCAAGCTCTTAACCACTGCACATATATAATTGTGTAACCAATATAATAAACAATTATCAATTACTATGAACAATAGATATGTTAAAGAGTATAGCCCCAAGTTTTCTCTTGATTATGTAAGACTCATCAATGTAGTGCCTACTCAGATTTTGTTCTTTATGTATGTGTTATTTACCTAACCTGTCAGAATTATCTCTCCGACTGATATAAAAAGCACAGTAGTTTACTGTAAAGGTCACCGGCCACAGATGTGAACAATATGTCTAATTTTTACCAAAACCGCAAAATAGGTAGGTAATCATAAATGATTAGCTTTATCTTGCCAAGCATCAGCTTTCTCATCTGAAAAAAAGATTTAAATTATATCACCATATCACGTAGTTTTCATTAATCACATACACATGTGTCATATATACGTTTCATCTGAGATATTTTGCCTTAACAACAAGATTAGAGTCATGAAACTTCCTGATCTGAGTTAACGTTTTTAAGTGTGTATGGATAGAGATAGGGATAAGAAACAGTGGTAAAATTTAATATTGGATGTGGATTTGTATGCTATAACATTCTATTTAATTACAATAATGCACATTTTTCTTCTTTCACAAATAGCCAACAGCATTTTTCTCAAATGCAATTGAAATATAATTAAGGGAATAAGGGAATAATAGCAAAACAATTTACGGTTTTTTAAGTTAACAAGTTTCTAGTGAATTCCCTGATTACAAAATCAAAGTTAAACCAAATTTAAAATATTGTACTTTATAATGCATCTGATGGTATTTATTTAGCAACAAAAATGTGATTAAAATGCAGAGCATTTAAGGCTGATAATTAAGCATGGAAAACTTAGTAATCAGCTTGTTGCTATTGAGGGAATAAAGGATGTGAAGAATTTTTAATAAACCTCATGGGATATGAACGTGCTAACTTTAAAATCAAATGCAAAAAAAAAAATGCCTTTTAAAGTGTGCACTTTGTGCACTTTGTCTAAGACAGAGGAGTTTACAGGTGTTAAATTGGTCATAGGGTTGCGCTAATATTCCCTAAATGCTAAACAAATATGTCAAGAATTATGAGGAAAACAAAGGAGATATTTAATTAAAGGGCTTCAAAGTTCAAACAAGTATATTCTGTATTATATACCAATCACATTGTTAAATTCATAGTTAATCCCATTTTATGCACATTTTTATGAATATTACTCTTCACTTCAAATATTCCATCTGTTAGAAAAATCTGAAATCTTTCAAAATACTTGCATATTTTCTTCTAGTTCAACTCTTTTTCAATACGTCTCTTAGCTTGTTTATATAATGGAGTATTAGTCAATTTACTGTGACCCTAGGTTCACATTAGGAATTATCCAGTTTAGACTCTTACCAATTAACCAATTAGATAATTAAAATTGTGTTAAGTAATGTGAAGGAAATAAATGGATGGTATTAAAAAAAGCATAGCTACTGAACAGGAGGTGAATTATTTTTGAAAAGGTTGCTATGGAAGACTTCTCAAGACAGCAAAATATGGCATTTTTCTATATATATGCTATAAATAATGCTATGTATATAGAAAATATATAAAAATTTAAAAAAGAAAAGAAAAGATGGCTATGGGTGAGCTAGCTAATGATGATCCAGGTCAGAACGTAAGTGAAGGGAAAGGCCCTGCACTGGGGAAATGTTTAAAGCACATAAAGGAGAATTTTAGATGGGCACTTATAGAGCAATGTCACCTGGCAGCTACACAGTTAATATTAGGAGCTATGATGTTAGACAGATTTCAAATCCTCTTTCCCACATTTGTTGTTGTTAGTTGCCTTGGATTTGGCTCTGACACATGGCAATCTTATGCATAACAGAACAAAATATTGCCCATCCCTACG
This sequence comes from Dugong dugon, assembly GCA_030035585.1. Classification (NCBI taxonomy): domain Eukaryota; kingdom Metazoa; phylum Chordata; class Mammalia; order Sirenia; family Dugongidae; genus Dugong; species Dugong dugon. Next base: position 31,162,316 of record CM057460.1, on the reverse strand, counting down.
CCATCGTCACGATTGTTGATTATGTTTAAGTCCATTGCTGTGGTTGTTGTGTAGTGCCTTTCAGCCTAGGGGCACTGTTCAGACAATATTCTACTGTGATCCATAAGGCTTTCATTGACTTTCAAAAGTAGATTTTCAGACCTTTCTTCCTAGTTTATCTTAGTCATAATCTAAGTCTATCTTAGTCTGGAAGCTCCACTGAAACCTGTCTACCATAGGTGACCCAGCTGGTATTTGAAATACTGATGGCATAGCTTCCAGCATCACAGCAAAGTGCTAACCACGACAGTATGGCAGACTGACAGATGTCTGGTGGCTCCCACTTATAACTCTGTGATATTAGCAGGTTACTTCAATAAGCACAGCCTCAATTTGCCCCTCTAATTAATGGAGTTATACCTTCTTTGTAATATTGCTATGAAGAAAGTTAAAGAAACAGTGTTTGGGGTGGGGGAATTTACCACAGCACTTAGAACACAGAAGGCAAATAACACAGTAATTGTTGTTTATTAGCATCAAAGATGTTAGTAGGCTATTTCTATGGCAGTAGAGACCAAGAACACAGGAATGACCGGATTTAAATCCCAGATCTTCTGTTTTCTAGTTATATAATATCAGGAACTCGTTCAACCCCCACCCCTGCACTTCATTTCCTTATAGTAATCTGAGGGATTATAGTAGAATCTCTCTTAAAGGATTGTTATAAACATATGAATTAATTTACATAATATTAGGGCAGTGAATCATTTCTGGTAATGCTCCCTTTTATTACTTATGCCAAACTGTCATTAGTAGCAATTTTAGAAGCAATTCTTTCTTTCGACCAAGAATAAGAAGGAAATTGATTCTTGATTTATCCAGTCAACACCCTTCTCCCCTGACATAAAGGACATTCAGTAAATGCTTCGACCATCCACACAGTTCACAAACTATTAACCTATGAGTTATACTTCATTTTTCTCTGAGCTTCCATAAACAATACATAGGATTGAGTTTCCACTCTTCTTAATATCTGAATATGGGGAATCTATCCATGTCTTAGATCTGGTTTCCCAGAAGCAGACACCGAGTGAAGGATTCATGTAAGCAAGAGATTGATTAAAAAATTGCTTCCAGCTAAGAGAGTGGGGGTGGAAATGAGGGAGGGACAGAGAAGGAAAGACGCCAAATAAGAGTGAGATGTTTAGTGAAGTCTCAACTGCAGCATGGTTCTTGTAGGGGAGCTCTGGGATTTAAATATTGTCTGACTTTCCACATCTGTACCTGCTAGGCACTGGCTAAGGGCTTCTGGTGGGGGAACTGTTAGAAACTTGCAGGCATTTCAGGCTCCCTGTGCATGACAACAACGTGGCTTCAGAAGCCAAGGGAAGTCTTCCAACAGAGTTACAGGTGCTGGCCATTAGAAGAAAAAACACAAAAATTGTTGTGTATGTGGCAGGTGTATGCGAGTGTGTGGGCACGTGTGTGTCTGTGGCCATATTATAGGCTCAAAGTGAATCTGACCAGAGTATCAGTGTCCAATTCAAACCACTTCCCTATATACTGGACTATAGCAATAGATTTTAAATAAACTTTCCCTTGATCAAATCTCCTTCCTTCTCTCGAATCTAACTCAGTAGCCAGACTGAACTTTTCTGTAATTGACTCAGATCATATCATGTAAAAATCTTCTAATAGTTTTCCACTGCACTGAGAGTGAGGATGCATCCTTAATCTAGTTTACAAGGGTCTGTGTGTCCTAGTCCCTTTCTAAGTCTCTGACTCCATATAATGCAATGGCCTTGTCTGTTCAAAGGCCTACATGCCACACAAAGGAAGTGGGCTTCTTATAGAACAGACGACAGGACAGAGGGAGTGCACTACAATTTCCCTTGTAAGGGTGACCAGCAAAGACAATGGCCATGAGAAACTGTAGGGAGAAGAAACCAAAGTAACCAGGATGATCAGCTAAGGAATGTATTACAGTTTAGCAAAGCAAAACAGCAGCTGTCTTTGAGGTTCTCTGGCGGTCCTTCTACTACATCGTTACCCATCTAAACAATATGGGGCACGTTCTGGATCAGAGGCCACTAGAAAGATTTTTTTTTTTTCCATTACTCTTTTTCTAAATACTATTTGACATTATAGTTTCTGACATTTTACTTGTGGTTTTAAATTTGCTATGGTTAAAATTTATTAATTATTACATAGTATGGGAAGTTAGAGTGCTCCTTAGAAGTGAGGATGGTGAGACTTTGTCTCATGTACTTTGGTCATATTATCAGCAGGGACCAGTCCCTGGAGAAGGACGTCATGCTTAGTAAAGTAGAGGGTCAGTGAAACAAAGAGGAAGACCCTCAACAAAATGGATTGACAGAGTGGCTGCAACAAGGGGCTCAAACATAGTAATGATTGTAAGGATGGTGCAGGACCAGGCAGTGTTCCGTTCTGTTATACATAGGGTCTCTATGAGTCAGAACCGACTGGACGGCACCTAACAACAACATTGCAAGGTTACTAGGAGACACATAAAGTCCTAATTAAGGATGATTAAACCAAAACCAAACCAAACCCTTTGCCATCCCGTCTGTTCCAACTCATCGCAACTCTGTTGGACAGACTAGAACTCCTGCATAGGGTTTCCAAGTCTGTGCTCAGCGGCTAACTAAAAGTTAGCAGTTCAAATCCACCAGCTGCTCCTTGGAAACCCTAGGGGGCAGTTCTGCTCTGTCGTATAGGGTAGCTATGAGCTAGAATCGACTCTACAGCAATGCGTTTGAGATAGATAGATGATACAGATACAGATATTTTTCGAACCTTTATGGAAGTAGCCTGCCACACTTTCTCAAGCGGTACAGCTGGTGGTGGGTTTGAAGTGTCGACTTTTTGGTTAGCAGCTGAGTGCTTAACTACTGCATCAACAAGACTCCTTCAAAGATAATTACCATCAACTAATGTTCCAGACTTTCAGAGTCAGAAACTGATACAGTAATGATACGGCTTTCGATTTTCTTTTACTTTCAAGTGTATGTGTTTGTGGCCATGTATGTGCACAATGTTAACTAAGAGTGTTGTTTAATAATAGGTATAGAAATTAGGGTACATGTATATGCTGGGAAAAGCCAAGAGCTGTAGACAATAGACAGCATCTATAGTGTTGCCTTCCAATCACCCATCTCTTTTCCCCTGTATCAAAACCATATCTACATGACCATAGTGGAAGCAGCCATGGTTCATGATGATGATGATGATGGTGGTGGTGGTGTTTACATTTTGAGAGGTGATATGCCTGTGCTAACTTCTTTACATTCATTATTTTATTTAAAATAATAGCATTTAAGGCTGTGAGTCTGAAACCTGACTCTAACACTTGAATTGCCCTATATGACCTTGGACAATTTACTTAAATTCTCCATGCCTCAGTTTTTTCATAGATACCGTTTATGAAATATAGTGTTGTAAAAATAAAATAAGTCTTTGTAATACATATACCTATTACTCTGTATTGATAAAAATTCAAAAGTACGAAATTAATATTAATACCTTGTGTCACTATGAGTTGGAATCGACTCACCCCAATGGATTTTGTGTGTGTGTGTGTGTGTGTGTGTGTGTGTGGTACTAATTATTTCAATTTTATAGATGGAGAAACTGAGATACAGTGATACTGGGTAAATTGCCCAAAATCTCACACAAAAGCCAAGATTTGAACATAGGAGTCAGGATATAGAACTTGTGTATATGACCTTTATGCCTTCATAATCCCATGCATGAATGCGTAGTTGTTGTTTTTTTTTTTTTCTGGGTCAGGGTATCTAACTGAAGCCAGGTGAATCAGAATCCATTCCCAGGAAATTTTAAACTGTAATTAGGAAAAACTCTCAGTCGCTTTCTGGGATGCAAAATGTTGAATATGAACTCAGGAAATAGTGTATCATGCATATTCTCCATCAAATTGAGGAGGTTCAGTTCAAAGTGAGAAAGAAGAACCAAAGTGTAAAGAGAAGTAGATACAGCCTGTAGATGGAGAGATAGAATGAGAAAGGAAGAGAGAATAGAACTATGCACTGAGCCCCTAATTTTTGTTTCCACGAGCAGGAAATGCTTTGTTGCTTATTTTCTGCTTTCATTTCTTTCCCCCACACTTTTGACTTTTTTCTATGCTCGTACTAGTTTGAGGTATGTTCCTATTGCTTACCAAATAATAATAATAATGATAATAATAATACTTTCATGCTATAAATTGAATGTCTTACTGTTTAAATAATTTTGCTTATAAATAAAACTAATTCTGAAATACTAAATTAATTAACTTAATTAATTACAAAAAAAACCCAACTGTCTCAATACAGAGAAATTGTTTAAAAATTCTCCATCAAATTATCCTACAGGTAAAGCAGCTATGTCTAATTTTACAATATCATTGTATGTTATCTTCTATCTTATTATTTTAGGAAATAAATATGTGTTGTTGTTTTTAATAAGCAAGTAAAATCGTTCCATTTATGATTGTGTGCTGCTAACATTAAACAAATTTAAGTGGCTTACTCGAATGCTTGTTGGAAAAAAATAGCTATCAACTGTAAAGGATCTTTAAGAAGTATCCATAGGATTAACTTGGGCTGTAAACCTTCGCTGAAAGCACAATTAAAAAAAAAAAAAAATCTATAGGGGATCAGATTGACAACAGCAACTCCATAGATTAGATAGAAACCTGAGGGATAGTGAATTTGTGTTAATGAGGGAGGAACAACTCTAAAAAGGAGACTGAGAATAGTTTACACAACTCGAAGAATGTAATCAGTGTCACTAAATGCTACATGTAGAAACTGTAGAATTGGTGTATGTTTTGCTGTATATATTCTCAACAACAACAAAATAAATAAAATTATTTAAAAGAAACAAACAAACAAAAAAAACTGTAAAGGATCAACGGGGCTGCACAATCCAAAGTGTATTTGTTGCAGTTTATTTTGTCTTTAGGCAGCATCTCAACCTATTACCTATTACCTAAATAAATAAAATTGTAAAAATTGGTAGATTGCAAGTGGAAAACAGTGTCTCTGGAAGTATGTATATATCAATGAATTTTCTGCTTTTATTTATCATAAAGATTTTGGGACTCTCAATGTAAACACTAAAAATTAACTGGTGTATTGTAGAGTTTCTTTTTTTTATATTTAGTATTTTAAATTAAATACATGTTCACATTCGTACGGCTATAATATAGTAATTTTAAAGTCAAGTTAAATTCCTGCTCTAATTTACTTGAACTATGTTTGGCTCCCTACTTATCTAATTTGATGTAAATTTTTAATGATAGTTTACTGGATGTCATATATAAAAATGTCTACATATATATTTTTTATTTATCAGATTAAAAAAAAAACAGGGTAAGTTTTATAGTTTACAGGTTATGTGAAACTGGACCGCAAGCTAATAAAATTAAATTGTCTCCCTCCACTCCTTAGGGGAAACAGAAAATACATTGAATTTGACATCTTGTTGAAGCTGCAGATAATGAGGACTTACCATTGCCTGCCATTATTAATTTGGACCTATATGTTCCATATAGTTGATGCCATTCCATTACAAGAAAAAGCTAACAATTATTTACCAAGCAAAAGGACGTTGGATCTGACAAAAGATAATGGTAAAATGTTACGTCGCAGCAAACGAGGTTGGATGTGGAATCAATTCTTCTTGTTGGAAGAGTACACAGGTACAGACACGCAATATGTAGGAAAGGTAAGAAGTTTTATATGGGAAATATGAAAGCTGAATGTGAGAGCTATTTATTATTATTATTTTTTACAGAAACTTACACACCGCTAATGGCTATGAAAAAATATTTGACTAATACCATGGCAGAAGGGGTGGCATTTCAAAGTGTTTTAGTGGGTTAGGGTGGGGATGTGATTTATTCAAGTAGTTAAATGTAGCTCAATAAACATGTTGTTGTTGTTAGGTGCCGTCTGGTCGGTTTTCGACTCATAGGGACTGCATGTGACAGAGTAGAACTGTCCCATAGGGTTTCTTAGGCTGTAATGTTTATGGAAGCAGGACACCAGACCTTTCTCTCATGGTGCTGCTGGGTGGGATCAAACCACCAACTTTTTGATAAACAGGTCAATACTCATAGCAAGCATCAAAATTATATGTCATATATGGACTTGATTAGTTTTTAATAAACAAGACGTGATTTAATTTCATCTGTATGTATCTAAAAGAAAAAAAGCTTTCATTTAAATTTAATCAAAAATCGTGGGTAAATAATAACCTACCATGTTAAAAAAAAGCAAAAAAATTCAATTGTAATATGCAAAGCAAAACACTAAAATATATTGGTGTCTACCAATGAATAACTTATTACTATTAAAATTTGAATGGTCTATATGAGAAAAAAATAATTAAAGCTGCGTCTAGATACTTCTATTTCTTACTATTAACAAAACTGGACTATTTCCTGCCTGCTTTCCAGATTCAAGAATTCTAGACACATAGAAGAGGGAGAAAGAATATCTGTTTGCAGCAGAAAGGCAACAGTTGTTTACTAGCAATTAGGGACAAATGGCAATAGAAAATGTGTAACTCCTTTCTGGAGTTCAATTTGGAGGAAATGGATTCTTTGTTCTCTCTTTGCTTCATGTCTCAAACATGTGACATAATCTTCCCTACACCCATAATTTTCCACGGATTTTTTTTATTATCCATTTACCAATCTCACATATTACGCATACTCAGGATTCTCTCCAAATTAATCTCAATACTGAGAGCTATTTTCAAATTCTGAGAATACAAAAATAAACAATCATGGATACTAACATTGTCTGGAGATTATATACTTATTCACCTTGATGCTTGCCACATGAGTACTAGAAGTATCTGTACTGGTCTGAGTATTGGTGAATCAACTGGCACCACTGAGGGAAATATGATAGAAAAGACCAAAAATAAAAGCATACAAAGTAACTAATATCACAAAAGACATCCCTGTAGTTTTTAAAACAGAAATATATGTATTTTGTGGAATCGGCAACATTATTTCTTTATTTTTTGCATGTGGCAATATAGTGTATTTTTCAAATGCAGCCTTCTTTATGAGAAGTGTATTATTTCCTCTTCTGGTGTTTTCCTCTTCTGGATTCATAGGTCATACTCATTTTTTCCCATATAGTTCACTTGCTGATTCTTTTTTCCCTCTTATTTTTCCTCAAGTAAGTCATATGACATCCTCCAGCATCCCTCATTTAACATCAATTTTCATACTATACTTAATAACTAACATCAGGTTATTTCAAGTTCAACTCTGTCTGAGGATTTGAAATTGCCTTATGATTCTTATTCAGAGGCAGTGTATAAAGGACAAATTTAGGTCACAGGGTCTTACATAAAGGGTTTTATTTTTGGAGATTCACAGATATAAAACAATAGCCACAGAGAAACAGAGATACTCATAATCTTAAGGCAATGAAATCTCCACTACAAATATATTTTTCCTGTTACAAAAATGCTTTCTTCTAAAAATTGCATGTGCATTGATTAATTTCTAAATTGACCACCATTACTGAACCGACATTTTGCTACACATACTGTGCTTTCTATCTTTTTGAACTATGTTGCTTAATTTTTAATCAGCTCTCTAACCCATTATAAACTATTACTAAATGTTTGTGCCTATTTTTATTTAATTACTTTTTGTACAATATTTTATCATTTGTCTTAGGAACATCATCTCTTTTATCACCCATGGACAGGTAAAGGTGTATAATTTATTGTGTCTATTTATCCTTGACAATGAGATCATGAGCCTAGAATGGAAAAACCACTAGTTAAGATTTTTGGTTTAATGAGAAAAATTAAACCACAATTTTACCTGTCAACTTTTTTTTTTTTTTAATACTAGCTGTGAGAAACAACATGAATATGAAACAGAAACGTCAACAAAATAAAATGCTCAGATTTTCTTTATAAGAAAATTGCTTTCACCATTGTGTTATAGGCCCTTGTCTTAGATAAGCCATGCAACATATAGCTGTTGTTAGCTACCATCAAGTCGGCCCCCAACTCATGGCAACCTCACGCACAAGGAGTCAACCTTTGTAATTGACAGGGTTTTCACTGGCTGATTTTTCTGAAGTAGATTGCTAAGATTTTCTTTCTAGTCTGTCTTAGTCTGGAAGCTCTGCTAAAACCTGTTCCGCATCACAGCAACATGTAAGGCTCTACTTACAGATGGGTGGTTGCTGAGTGTTGGCCGGGAATGAAACCTGAGTGGGCCTCCCATCACTCTTTAACGTTTGTTATGTTATTAAGGGCCTACACACTCTCTCCCGATATGCTCTCCTAGTTTTTTACGTCATTATCTGTTTACATATTCGGAGACTCCAGGCTCTTACCCCTGAGCTTAATCAAAAGCATGAACTCTGATTAAGATTTAATTTCTTGAACACCACGAACATTATCTTTTTAACCACACTGCTTCTGGTTTCACTGGTTAAACCCAAATCTAGTCTTCCAGGATCCACAGCATTGGTTATATTCCCTGTGAAGTTTAACTACCAAACCCAACCCGTTGCTGTTGAGTCTATTACAACTCATAGCGACCCTATAGGACAGAGTACAACTACCCCATAGTGTTTCCAAGGCTGTAATCTTTACAAAAGCAGATTGCCACATCTTTCTCCTGCAGAGAGGCTGGCAGGTTCAAACCACTGACCTTTCTGTTAGCAATCAATTGCTTAACCACTGTGCAACCAAGGCTCCTTTTTATGAGGTATAGGCCTGCCGTGTTCATCTTGCCTCATGATTGGGTAAATATGAGTGGCTTCTAATGGGAAGCAATCATAGTTTTTTTTTAGTTTTGTGGAAGGTAGGTGTCACAGAAAATGACATGAACCATATTAATTTATAGTTGATATAAAATTTTGTGGGGTCAGGAGGACATAATCCATGTGTATGAAAAGTAGGGTTTGATCTTGAGTTTAGAGGAAACAATTTTAGAGCAAATAAAGTAGTGGCAGCATAATTTAATAAGCTACACATGTAAACATATGCAAACACTTAGCTTACAAGTTCAATACAGATTGTACCTTTCAGTAACTACAACATAGAACTTAGAAATCACTTGAACTTTCCAAACCTTGGATTCTTGTGAGATTAAACTAAATTCTTAAAATTTCTTTTAACTCTAAATTTCTGATATTTTTTAGGATTCAGAAAGAGGGGAAGTGTCATTGGGGATAGAAAGAGCAAGAAGCTAGTAAACATTTAATAAAATTTGGCATATGGATAAATCTGAGGATGGAGGAGGTAGGATTGTATATGGCATGATAAAATAAATTTGAAAAGTGAAGAGGTTAGTCTAATGGAGGTTAGAATGCTACTTTGGGCCATGAATAGCTGTTAAAAAATTCTTGTTCAAATGGATGTTTAGTGTGCTTTCGTTGTTCAGGTTGGATTAGAGAAGGAAAAAAAAAATGAGTTAAGACAATATTTCAATGAAAAATGTTGCAGGATTTTTCTTTATGTTGTTCAAAATATTTGTAATAAAGAAGAAAAACAAAAATGTTGGAATTAATACCAAGATTTTGTTTTTCACTATAATATAATCTCAAATTTGATTGGTTATTTTTGACTGAAACTATCAGAGATTAACAAATTCTGTTTTAAGTAATAAAAATTATCCTTTTGTTCTTACTCAAGAGAATTAAAAAATCATAACTATTGCCACCTGGCTTCTGTATAATTTGAGTAGATATATGGGACTGAATTACTTAAGCAGTATAGTAATACAGCTCAAGAGAGGAATGAAAATAATTTTAACAAAAAGCATAGCAAATGCTCCTACTATTCTGTTAGAAAGTCTTCATGTGCATTTGACTTTTTATGCATTAAATCTAGGTCCTAAAAGATCCCTTGTTATTATGAATTAATAATCAATTGATCTGATATCAATTATTAATGAGAACTGAGCAGAATTTAATATGATTTTACTAGCTGTTTGTTAAACCATAGTTATTCCATGAAGAAATACAAACTTCCAGTTGTACTGCTTATTTCTTGAAGGAAAATATCAGAATTCATGCAATGGTTTTGAAATATTGACTTAAATGACCATTAAGTTTTAATGCAAAGATATGTATTTGGCACTTGCTTCGTGCAGGGCAAGGTACATGGTGCCAGTGAACTCCCTGTAAGTTGTTGCCATGAGAATAAGATATCTTTATCTCAGTGTTTGTTCTTGGTTTTTCACATTTTAGTTCAGTAACTGTTATTACTCCAGAGTTGAAATCGTCATGAGTATAATCATAGAATTCTAGAGTGGCAAGGGCTTTGACATTTATAGAGTGCCACCTTCTTGGATGCAATCCGTTAGGTGTTACCAAACACAATGAGAAACACAAGTACCAGATGTAAAACTGATAGGAGTCTGGCTTTTATTAAGCTGGGAAATCAATTGTGGGGTGAATCTTTTTTGCACTTTATTATGCTGATACATAGATGATGCACTAAATAATGACATTTTCTCAAAGCCTATATATAAAAAAATGTACGTACTTGAATAGAGAATTTTCTCCTTAAGCCTTAGGTTATGGCAGTTTGCTGTGCACAAGTAATATGTAAAAGAGAAATTAGAGAGAGAAATAAAATCTTAAATTTACTGCAGGATATTTGTTGAATTTTGATAGTATATTACAGTGTTTTTCAGAGCCTAAATGAAATGTCTTTTTGAAGGTTTTTGAATGTTATTACATGTAGTGCTGTATAGGCAGTGTCTGCTTCTGATTTATGGATACATTGTATTCTAAAATTCTCTTTATGTATTGGTCGTTTAAAACAAGCCACATGAGAAAAATATTAAGCATATGGCTACGTTCTCAGGACAGTCTACAAAATTCTATTTACACTGAGTTCTACAGAAATCTACTTTCATAATACAGCCCTGGCTTTTAATACTTTTTGCCAATACTCTAGATAATACAGTTTTATCTCTTCGCTGGACCATTGCATTGGCCCATTAAACTAGACTTTTAGAGCTTCCTTTTCTTTTTAGTTCTCAAAAACAAACTTATACACTGATGCTTGAATAGCAACAATTACTTGTGCAAAATATCTATTGAAAAATAATCCAAATTTATTTAAGTAGAATTCAAAGTATTTATTATTCTTGAACATGCCAGCTTACCTTCTATTTCTCATAACTGTAACCTTACTTCTAACTAAAAGGAAATATTTTATTTTCCATGACCATGACCTTGATTTCATCATGTCTATAGGCCATTTCCTAGGGGATATATGACTTGCTTTTCTAAAATCTCATCTCTTCTCCTTGATTTATGTCCTGTCACATATTCTTCCTCTTATATTCAATTTATCTTTATTCTTCCCAACTAGAATTCCCCCTCAAAACACTGAGATAATTGTCCAAACTCTCATATATTGAACAATGTCAATGTTTTTGGTGGTCTAGCTTCCATTTCATCTCCTAGAATCTGTGATGCTTTAGCATTGAATCTGTGTTGGGTTTAAGTGCTTTTTGCTTTTTTTAATTTTTCTTACTCAAATCTTTGTTACCATACTTTCATTCAAAAGAAGTATTTGGCTAATAATACAATAAACAGTTATTAAACATTTCTTTTTCTGGGTTTTGAGACATTGACACTATAAAAAACCAGAAAGCATAGAGATAGTTAAAAATAAATGTTTTACCTTTTCTTGAGTTACAGTAAAGTCAAACTTTCTCAATATACGTGGCTTATTTTTGCTGTTCTTCAAATTTCTTTCTTATATTTCCTTAATACTCAAGTCTTAATTATAACCAAGTCCCTGCAATTTTTGTCTAATCCCTCAAATTTCACATGATTTAGAATGACTTCCACTCCAAAACACCTTTCTCTTATTGTGTTTTTCATATTATTGATGAGTTGGCATTAGCCATGTTATATCATACATACAGTCATACTAATTTAAACTTTTCCCCAATGTTCACATATAGAAACACACATCTCTTCAATAGAAAATTTTGTACATGATGCTCTTAGTGTATATTATTGTTTTAGGCTAGATTACTGCAAGTGGAATTTCCAAAGTCAAAGATAGTAATTGTTTTAAAACTCTGGGTACATTTTAGCCAGTTGCATTGCAGAAAATGTATACCATGTCCATTCCAATGGCAGTAAATCAGTGCATCAACCTGGTTGGTTAGTATGTTGGATATTTATTTGTAAGGTTGAGATTGTGTTTTAACATGGATTTTTGTCCTGTGTATAATTATTGAATTGATTATTTTTTTTAAAGGAACATCTACAATGTGGGGCACTATGCTAATCCTAGAAAGAAGAGTAAATAAGATGATATGGTCTTTATCTTAAAGACATTGTCTTTCTACAAAAATCAAAATGCTACCATTGCCAGCGTGTTATAAGAATGACCTGATACAAGTCTCAGTTCTTAGAAAAGCTAACTTTTTTTTTTCTTATCCAACAGACTGGCTTCCTAGCCCCTAAACTCTATTTAGGTTACTTTGACACAAGAATCATTCTCTAAATTATTGTTTGTCTGTTTACTTGCTTGCTTATTTAAGAGCTGCCATATTTCTGTATTCCAGTGAATACAGAAATGTGTACCAGCTGTTCACAAATATTCAAAACTTACTTGTGCAAAGCTTTTGTAATTTGTCCATATTGTTGCTATTAGTTGCCTTCGAGTTGCCATGAGTTGCTACCTACTCATGGTGATCTTATGAATAACAGAACCAAACATTACCCAGTCTTGTGCCATTTCATAATCATTGGTATATTTAAGTCCATTGATATGGCTATTGTTTAGTGCCTTACAACCTAAGGGGTTCATCTTCTAGCAATGTATCAGACAATATTCTTTTGTGATCCATAAGATTTTCACTGACTAATCTTCAAAAGTAGATTACTAGACCTTTCTTTCTAGTCTGTTTTAGTCTGAATCTCTGATGAAACTTGTCCACCATGGATGACCCTGCTAGTATTTGAAATACTGATGACATAGCTTCCAGCATCTTAATAGCATGCAAGCCACCAAAGTATGACAGACTGACAGACAGGTGATAAAATTTGTCCATAGTATATCCTAATAACTCAGATTATGTATTTTACAGTTATGGTGGTATTGTTGGTTGGAGGGATGTTTGGAAGATATTCTAAAAATGTAAATACCACTTTACACTCATATCATGAGGTAATTGGAGTTGCTCTTGATAGGTAATTGAATATATACTTAGTAGAATTACTTCAGTAAATATTTTACTTCACAGCCAGAATTGCTTGTAGCAGTGATTAGAATAAATCCTCTTATTCACAGCTCTACAACCAAAAACAGAGGTTAATGAATAAGTAAGTAACATGGCAAATATAAGGGTAAGAGGTCATTTTCCGACAATGGGAAAAGTAATATTCTTGCATTTGGCCATGTTATGAAAATTCTGACCCCCTTAATACTTCCAACAAAATATTTTTCTTGGAAAATTGAAATCATATTCCCTTACACTGTATATTTTATCGATCTTACTCTTAGTTAAAACCACTCCTCTATTTTGTTAATACTTTTAGAAAAAACTGCAAATTTTTAAAACTTTCTTGTGAATGTTATTATATTAGAAAAGAATCTGTATGGTGTACTTGCTGGGTATAAAAAATAAAATTAATTAATTAAAAAAAAAAAAAAAAACTCCTTGCCAACGAGTCGATTCCCACTCATAGCAACTCTATTTATTTGTTGTTAGGTGCCTTCGTGTTGGTTCCAACTCATAGAAACCATATGTACAACAGAACGAAACACTTCCCAGTCCTGCGCCATCCTCACAATTGTTGCTGTGCTTGAGCCTGTTGTTGCAGCCACTGTGTCAATCTATCTCATTGAGGGTCTTCTTCTTTTTTGCTGACCCTCTTCTTTAACAAGCATGATGTCTTTTCCAGAGACTAATTCCCCCTGATAACATGTCCAAAGTATGTGAGACATAATCTCTCCATCCTTGCTTCTAAGGAGCATTCTGGCTGTATTTCTTCCGAGACAGATTTGTTCATTCTTTTGGCAGTCCATGGTATACTCAATATTCTTTGCCAACACCGCGGTTCAAAGGCATCAATTCTTCATTGGTCTTCCTTATTAATCATCCAGGTTTTGTGTGCATATGAGGCGATTGAAAACACCATGGCTTGGGTCAGGCACAGCTTAGTCCTCAAGGTGACATCTTTGCTTTTCAACACCTTAAAGAGATCTTTTACAGCAGATTTGCCCAATGCAATGTGTCTTTTGATTTCTGACTGCTGCTTTCACGGGTGTTGACTGTGGGTACAAGTAAAATGAAATCCTTGACAGCTTCAGTCTTTTCTCCATTTATCATGATGTTGCTTATTGGTCCAGTTGTGAGGATTTTTGCTTTCTTTATGTTGAGGTATAATCCATACTGAAGGCTGTGGTCTTTGATCTTCATCAGTAAGTGCTTCAAGTCTTCTTAACTTTCAGCAAGCAAGGTTGTGTCATCTTTATAACACAGGTTGTTAATGAGTCTTCCTCCAATGCTGATGCCCTGTTCTTCTTCATATGGTCCAGCCTCTCAGATTATTTGCTCAGCATACAGATTGAATAGGTATGGTAAAGGATACAACCCTGACACACACCTTCCCTGACTTTAAACGATGCGGTATCCCCTTGTTCTGTTCGAATTACTGCCTCTTAATCCATGTACAGGTTTCTCATGAGCACAATTAAATGTACCAGAATTCTCATTCTTTGAAATTTTATCCATAATTTATGATGATCCACACAGTCAAATGCCTTTGCATAGTCAATAAAACACAGATAATCATCTTTCTGGTAGTCTATACTTTAAGCCAGGATCCATCTGACATCAGCAATGATATCCCTGGTTCCATATCCTCTTCTAAATCCAGCTTGAGTTTCTGGCAGTTCCCTGTCGATATACCACTTTTGATTGATCTTCAGGAAAATTTTACTTGCTTGTGATATTAATGATATTGTTCAATAATTTCTGCATTCGTTTGGATCACCCTTCTTGGAAACAGGCATAAATATGGATCTCTTTCAGTCATTGGCCAGGTAGCTATCTTCCAAATTTCTTGGCATAGATGAGTGAGCTCTTCCAGCACTGCATCCATTTGTTGAAACATCTCAGTTGTATCCCGTCAATTCCTAGAGCCTTGTTTTTCGCCAATGCCTTCAGTGCAGCTTGGACTTCTTCCTTTAGTACTACCCGTTCTTCATCATGTGCTGCTTCCTGTGATGTTTGAACATCGACCAATTCTTTTTGCTACAGTGACTGTGTGTATTCCTTCCATCTTTTTTTATGCTTCCTGCTTCATTCAATATTTTTCCCATAGAAGCCTTCAAAATTGAAACTCGAGGCTTGAATTTTTTCTTCAGTTCTTTCAGCATGGGAAATACTGAGTGTGTTCTTCTCTTTTGGTTTTCTATCTGCAAGTCTTTACACATGTCATGATAATACTTTACTTTGTCTTCTCGAGCCACCCTTTGAAATCTTAGGACAGAGTAAAACTGCCCCATAGTATTTCCAAGGAGCAGCTGGTGGATTCTAACTGCTGACCTTTTGGTTATCAGCCAAATTCTTAACCACCACGCCACCAGTATTCTGCAAATCTTAGTTGATGATGGTGTTATTTAATGCTGTATCATTACACTTTTTATGTCTCCTTGTTCCAGTTCTTACTGGGTGAAGGATATTAAAACTTTAAAAATTTTAATATTTCTCTCTTTACTTCTGTGATTTTTTTCTTCATAATTTTTTATATAGTTATTAGATACATATTCAATTATATTTTTGTTTCTGAATGTTTGTTTTGTGTTTTATGAATTGATGTTTTATCATTATGAAACACTCTCCTTTATCTGTGATGATACTACTTTAGTTTGCTTGCTATGATCTTACATCAATTCTCTTATGATTGTGTTTGTCATTTTTTTTTCCTGTCCCTGCTCTAAGTCTTCCTATGTAGTTTTATTTAAAGTGGAACTCTTGTAAACAGTTCACAGTTGGTTGATACTTTTTGATCTGGTCTGACAATCTTTGACATTTCGTTGGAATGTTAAGTCCATTTAAGTATAGTACAATTATTGATATACTTGGATTTAAGCCTACCATTTTCTTATGTGTTTTCTATTTGTTCTTTATTCTTTTGTTTCTGCTTTTCTACTATTTTTTGTGTCAATTTAGCATTTTTTAGTATCTTAATTTATGTTCCTCATTGACTTTTCGTGGAGCCCTGGTGGTGCAGTAAGTGTTCAGCTGCTAACCAAAAGATTGACTTTTCTTAACTATGTTGTTATTGTTGTCTGTTGCCCTCAAGTCAATTCTGATTCATGGTGACCTCGTGTGCGGAAAAGAACTGCTCCATAGGGTTTTCAAAAGCAGATTGCCAGGTCTGTCTCCTGAGGAGCCTGTGTGTGGGTTCTGATGGCCAACCTTGTGGCTAGTGGTGGATTGCTTAACTTTCTGCACCACCCCAGCTTGTACAAGGGATATGAATAGTCACTCTTGACTTATTACAGTCTGTGATGGTTAAGATTGTGTGCCAATTTGGCTGGACCATGATTCCCAGTGTTTTGGCAGTCATATAACGTTGTGATCACTTGAGATTTGATATGTGATCAACACTGTGATGGGATCTGCTGTGAGTAGCCAGTAAGTTGAAAGGGAGTTTCCTTGGGCTTATAGCCTGCATCCAAATATAAGCGGACGATATGACAAGGCTTGGGTGCTTTTTGCTTGTGCTGGATCCTGCAGCTGGCTCCTGTTCATCTGTCCTCTGGTTCTCAGAATTTGAGCTAGCAGCTTACCTGTGAAGTCTTGCCTGCCTGTCTTGGTATTCATGGGTCTTTGGAGTCTGTGAGCAAGAGCCCTGGTGTCTGAGCTGTCGATTTTGTGTTTGCTAGCCCCTGTGGTGACATGACTCAGGAGAAGCCTCTAACCTAACCCTTGGACTCGGGACATTCCAGCCTCAACAACTGTGTGAGCCATTTAGTCGATATAAATCTCTCTCTGTATATATTTGTAGGCTTTACTGGTTTTGCTTCTCTAGAGAATCCAGCCTAAGATACAGTCGAAATTGAATTAATATTATGTATCTTAGCATATAACATAAGAACTTTACAACAATATAATTTCATTTCCTCTACATATCTTTGTTCTACTTGTGTCATATATTTAGCTTCTGTATATGTTATAAATTGTATAAAACATTGCCGATGTTATTATTTGAAGGAGCTCTGGTAGTGCAGTGGTTAAGTACTCGACTGCTACCTGAAAGATCAGCAGTTGGAACCTACCAGCCATTCTTCAGGAGACAGATGTGGCAGTCTTCTTCTGTAAGATTAAACCAAAAACCCAAAACTTGTTACCTTCAAGTCAATTCTCACTCATACCGATCCTATAGGACAGAGTAGAACAGCCCCATAGGGTTTTCAAGGAGCTGCTGATGGATTTGAACTGCCAATTTTTTGGTTAGCAGCCAAGCTCTTACGGCCTTGGAAACCCTGTGGAGGCAATTCTACTGTATTTTATAGGGTCACCATAGGGGTCACTATAAGTAGGAATGGACTCAACAGCAATGAGTTTTTGGTTAATTTTATTATTTAAATAGTTACTTATTCATTGAAAACTTAAAAAAGAAAAAAAAAACTATACGTTTTTACAGTAACCTTTATAACTACCATTTCCAATCAGTGCTTCTCATTTCTTCCTGAAGATTTGAATTTATTTATGGTATCATTTCCCTTCAACCTGAAACACTTCATCTAGTATTTTTAGTAGTGTGGCTCTACTAGAAATAAACTTTCTTAGCTTTTGTTTGTGTGAAAATATCTTTGTTTCACTTTCATTTTTGAAGAATATTTTCAATGGATATAGAAACCTAGGCTGACCTTAAAGTTTTGTGTGTGTGTGTGTGCACACGTGTGTGTGTGTGTGTGTGTGTGTGTCTGTGTTTTCTTTTAGCACTTTAAAAATGTTGCAACATTGTCTTCTGGATTCTATTACTTGTAATAAGTTAGCTAATATTCTTACTTTTTTTTTTCCCAATACAAAATCTGTATGTTTCTCTGTCTGTAAGGTTTTGCCTGTATCTTTAATTCTTCATGGTATTTTTGTGTCCTTTCTCTCTTTCTGGTAACTTCAAATACAAGTATATTAGCATATTTGATATTGGCCCGTATTCTTTGCAACCTTAACTTTTTTTCAATATTTTTCTCTTTATTTCAATTATTTTAACTGTATTCAAATTTATTATTTCTTACTTTTTTTAGCCAGTGTGCTATTGCACATTTTGTTTATATTTCAGATATTTTTCAGCTTCAGATTTTCTTGTTTGTTTATGTATTTTATAAAATACCTCGTCCTTGCCCATTATTTCAGTATGCCCTATAAATCATGTAGTATAATTTGAAAAACATATACTATGTAACCCTTAATCCTAATGTACCTCCGTAAGTGATCACCCTTCTTGTGTTTCACTGGAAAACCCAAAATGTTTACCAGGCACAATTACTAAAGAGGAGATTCAACTGTAAACTCCTCTTTCCTAGTACCAGGCTATTGCTAAAATCTCTGCTCAATTTTTCCCTTTCATGCTGTTCCTTTTCTCTGGATTCCTTGAAGCCTCACTCTTTACATTTACAATTTAGCAGTTAGTCATATGCCTAAGTAGAACGTACTTGCAGTTTTTATAGCTTACTCCTTTGTGGCTCCCTCCATACTGGATTTTCTCTGCTCAGTTTCAGCCATTACGGCCTCTCTGAAAATGGGATCAAAGGTGAGAAAGAATATACACATTCTTAGAGAGTACCTAGCACTTATTTCCACAGAGCACCTTGTTCAGCCAGGGCTTTCATCAGTCATGGAAAACTTTCTAGTAATAAAAGTACTGAAACTGTGTGACATTAAGATCACCATTAAGTTCAAGACCATAGTGCTACAGAGATTTTCTGATTATGAGCACTTGTAACATTTTAGAATTAATTTTATAAGCGTTATTTATTGACCATCTCTTAGGAGCTTTAGGAAGACTGAAAGAAGTCCAGAAAAGTCACAAATGCAGATTAAAAAAAAACTCTTAGCAATGCAGGTAATTGGTGTTACATTTTCTCTGATATTCTTTGCTTTGGAAGACTCAGTCATTATCACTGTGTGTTTTGCATATCTCTTAAAGGTCTAAGTCAAAAGGCAATAATATAAAATGGGAAGATTTGGGATTAAAGTGTGAAAAATATAATTAGAAAATTTCAGTATTTTTAAAACTAGAGTTGAACAATAATAAAAGGGTCTCCTTTGTCATATAATAAAACTTTTATTCAAAATACGCAAGTAAGAGTTAAATGTACACTGATAGTAGATAATTGAGGTAGTAAGGAATGATATAAAGAAGATAATATAGGATGCATAATCCTACAACTCATCAATAATTACTTTTATGATGAGGTAAATTGCCTGTGGTGTTTTTGTATCATAAAATGTGCATGTGTTAAATATCTAAAAAATTAATATTATCTCATATGCAAATTGTGTTCTGCATTTTGTACATATGATTGAAATATCATATTCTGAGGTCTCAAACTACTTTTCCAGAAATAGTTTTTAATGGTTATGAAATATTGTGTTATTTAGAAAACAATATTATGAAGAAACATGTTACAAAATGACAGTGAATATAAATAATTCTGTATCAATGAATATGGAGTTTTAATGAAGGAATGTATATACGGATCCCTGGTGGCACAGTGGTTAAGAGGTCGGCAGCTAACCAAAAGTTTGGCAGTTCGAATCCACCAGCCGCTCCTTGGAAACCCAATGGGGAAGTTCTGCTTTGTCCTAGAGGGTTGCTATGAGTCGGAATCCACTGGACCACAACAGGTTTGGTTTTGATATACATATATATGTATATGTGTATATATATATTTATATATATATATATATATATATATACACATACACAAGTTGGTTGCTTAAAGGTATACATGCATATCTTACTTGTTTATCTCATTGTAATTTTGCATTTGTATGTAACTGTTAACCATAGCCAAGATAAAAATACTGAAAAATTTCTGCATCTCAGAGATGCTCTGTCATTTGTCCATCTCAAATGACCTCCTAAAGATTACCACTTTGCAGACTCTAATTCCCATTGATAAGTTTTTCCAGCACTATAATTGCACCAGCACCATTTTTTTTTTTTAAGAGAATTACTTCTGTATTTTATTCCAATGGACTTTTTTTTTTTTGGTAATTCAGTGTGTGTACGTGCCTTTGTTTCTATTCTCTTTATCCATGAGTTTGTCTATCCTTGTGCCAATATAAAACTTTGATATGGCAGAGCTATTTCATTTTTTCATTACTTCTAGGGCTTGTCTGTTCTTGAGCTCAAATGAAGATTTGAAGTACTTAAAAGATTACACTAATTTGATTGAACTCTAGTTTCCTTCTCCTACTGATTAAATCTCTGCTTAGCTCCTTAGCTTTTTGTTAATATTTTCTACTATGTTACTTCGAGTTGTGTCTTGTGTATATGATGTTTAGACATCAGCTAAATACTTGAAGGGGATTTTAACACAGACTTGGGGCTCCCCTCTCTATAACTCTCTCCTAAGATTGTTCCCTTCAATTTCCCATCACTTGTGCAGATCCACAATCAGACCTCTGTCTCTTCAGCCCAATAAGACTGTTTGGCTCTGATTGTATTCTAATCTACATAACTCCTATTCCTTGTAACTGGAAAGCCTGGTAATGGTGGAAGCCACAAGAAGCTTAACTCAAGGTCATATCCGTTACAGCTCCTCCTCTGTCTGCCTGTCTGTCTAGTTTGATTGTTTTTGTTAGGCTTTTATAATTATTTTCAGTGTGTAAATTACTTAATGGAGATAGCTTTTGCAAATGAAACCTTCACACACAAGTCAATTTTGAGAAACACAGCTTAATTTGAGTATGCAAATTTCTTTGTACCACTAAGGCTTTTAATATTGTAATATTTTAAAAATGCTATGGCTGCTAACCAAAAGGTTGACAGTTCGAATCCACCAGCCATTCCTTGGAAACCCTGCGGGGCAGTTCTACTCTGTCCTACAGAGTCACTACAAGTTGGAAACAACTCAGTGACAAAGAGTTTGGTTTTTTTTTTAAGGAATGTTCTAAGTAAAAAAAAAAAAAGCTTATTTTTTTCAAAGTTATATCTATTATTGCTGTTTTATGTTTTATTACTTAGAACTTACAGAATGTTTGATAGCATAAGTGATAGTGTGAATCATCCCTTCACTCTGATGCTTCTTCAGCATAAGATTTTCATATGTTGAGGTGCTCTAGCCTGTTATGAAATGATTCTTCTTAATTTCCTAACCATTTATTTAAAAAAGTGTTGAATTTTATTAGATGAATTCTGGCCATTATTAATTTGCCAAAACATGTTTACCCTATTGATAGATGTAAAATATGTGACATGATTAGACTGCCTAATATAATACAAGTGTCCTCAATCTTCAGCCTCTCTGTGATGCTTCCTCTTTCCAAGTATGGTAGACCATGACAAAATAAGGACCCTGGGGAAAATCTGACTCGCTGCTTCTTTTTGTACAGAACAGGAGTTAAGTATTGGTTTTCTATGTTTTAATGATTGACAATTAATAAAAGAAAAATAATATTTTGTAAGACATAAAAAAGTATATGAAATTCAAATTTCAGCACCCTTAAATAAAGTTTTATTATGGAACTTTACACACTGGAACACTGACACAATAATTTTCTTATGTAATATTTATGGCTGCTTTCATGCTGCAGAGGCAGCTTTGAGCAATTGCAACAGATAGCACAAATCCTAAAACATTACTATTTGGCAAAAAACATTGCCTGCTCCCAGTACATGGTTAAGAGTAGAGGTGCTGGAATTATAAAACATTGGTTAAAACCCCAACTCTATCATAGATGTGTATGATGTGTATATCTGTACAAGTTAAAGTTACACATTCTCTTGGTACCTCAATTTCATTTGTAAAACGGTATTACATAGTATATTTGTAGGACTGCCATAACAAAGTATCACAAACTAGGTGGCTTATAAGAACAGAAATGTGTTGTCTCACAGTTCTGGAGGCTACAGGTCCAAATTAACGTGAATTAACGTGTTAACTGGACCGTACTCTCTCCTAATTCTCTAGGGGAAGAGCCTTTCTTATCTCTCCAGTTTATGGTAGTCCCAGGCGTTCCTTGGCTTCTTCACATGCCCATCCTTCCTTTGTCTTTCTGTGCCCCTTCTCCTCTTTTGTAAGGAAGTGGGTTAGTACCCACTCTATTCCAGAGTGTTAACTGATAATAACTTAAAGACTTTTATTTCTAAAGAATATCACATTCAGAGGTCCCAGGGGTTAGGAATTCAGCATACCTTATTGGAGGACACACATCAATCCATAATAAGTAGCAACACTAACCTGTTGATTTATTGTGAGGATTGAATGAGTTCATACAGGTGAAGTACAGTGCCTATTACATAGAAGGGCTTAATTCATGTTAGCTTTT
Organism: Dugong dugon; assembly: GCA_030035585.1. Taxonomy (NCBI): domain Eukaryota; kingdom Metazoa; phylum Chordata; class Mammalia; order Sirenia; family Dugongidae; genus Dugong; species Dugong dugon. The sequence continues at coordinate 31,139,770 of CM057460.1, read as the reverse complement.
GTTATTATTGTTATTGCTGTTATTATGCTCCAGATAAATAGCATGACTTTCCATCCTTTGGAACCTCCATCACCATAACTATTCGAGGGCTGCACTGCCTGATCTTTACCATCATAATGAGTTTACATATTTGCTATCTCGTATGAGTAGACTGATGCATTCAATACACAACACTATCTAGCTTTATTTCCATTCTTCTTTAGACTTACCAACTTGATGTGATTGTGTGTTGCAAACCCTTATGACACAGTTTGGGTAGAATGGAGTAACTGCGCAAAAGACAAAATCTTCAAGTTTAGTTTTAGATATCAGAGTCCTAGAAAATTAATTCACCATTTCTTAAGAGATTTCTGCTTTTCTGTATTCTAGATAGCCCTTGACTTATTGAAATTTCTTCTCTCATTCTGAGCACACTTTTTCTCCATCTGAAAAATTCTTACTGCAGACTTCTATCTGCATATCTATAACTGTAGATGTATATGTGTATGTGCTAAATTCTCTTTGTGTTATGATATAATTTTCAGCTATAGTCAGTAGGCCTGAAATGCCTCACTTTCTCAATGAAGGTTTATCAAGACTTGCTAAGTTACTTGCACAAATTAAAGGAGAAGTTGACTTGTGTTGAACATTGCAACTCCCCAAAAAAGTGTAATTACAATGGATATGTTGTTTTCCAAGTTGCTTCATTTATTTTATGCTTGCCAATGAGTCAATTCTTACTTATGGTGATCCCGTGTATGTCAGAGTAGAGCATTGCTCTATAGGATTTTCAATTATTGATTTTTTGGAAGTCAGTATCCAGGCCTTTCCTCTGAGACATCTCTGGGTAGACTTGAATCTCCAAACTTCTGGTTAGTAGCTGAGATAGTTAACCATTTACACCACCCAGGTACTCACTGGATAAAATCTACTTGGTCTTGTTCTACTGAAATTACTAATTGGTTAGAATTTTACTTAAGATCTGTTTTAATTTGAATATATAAATAAAATTGCTTAGTATTTTTCTTCATGCCATTACCTAGGAATCTTAGTTATGCAATTTTCAAGTAATTTAGGAAATTTCCTAATATTTTCTTTATTAAGGAAAACTGAATAGTGTAATGATTACTTATGCATTGAATGCTTTAATATATATTCACTTTTACATATCTGGGGTTAGTATCTGTCCTAGTTATCTAGTGTTGCTATAACAGAAATACCACAAGTGGATGGCTTTAACAAACAGAAGTTTATTCTTTCACAGTCTAGTAGGCTAGAAGTCTGAATTCAGGGCACCAGATCAAGTGGAATGCTTTCTCTCTCTGTCGGCTCTGGAGGAAGGTCCTTGTCATCAATCTTCTCCTGGTCTAGGAGTTTCTCAGCACAGGGATCCTGGATCCAAGGGACACTCTCAGCACCTGGAAATACTTTCTTAGTGTTATGAGGTCCCTCTATCTGCTTTCTTGTTTCTTTTATATCTCAAAAAAAATTGACTTAAAACACAGTCTAATCTTGTAGATTGATAGATCCTGTCTCATTAACATAACTGCCTCTAATCCTGCCTCATTAACATCATAGAAGTGGGATTTACAACATGTAGGATAATCTCATCAGATTTCAAAATGGTGGACAATCACACAATACTGAGAATTATGGCCTAGCCAAGTCGACACACATTTTTTGGGGACACAATTCTATCCATAGTAGTATCTTTTCAGAGATAATTATTGGAAAGCTTATTATTTTATTTGAAGACTAATTAATTTAATCAGGTCAGCTGCATATTTTTGAATTATTATTGGTATTTTGATTTTAACATAACATTTTAGTTTGTTACGTGCCACCATGCATCTATCAGTTTGACATACTGTGGTAGCTTGCATGTTGCTGTGATACTGGAAGCATTGACACCGGTATTTCGAATAAAAGAAGGGTCACCCTTGGTGGACAGATTACAGCAGACTTTCCACAATAAGGCACACTAGGAAGAAGGACTTGTCAGTCTACTTCTGAAAAAACTGACCAGTGAAAAATTTATGAATAGCAGCAGAACATTGTCTGATCTAGTGCCTAAAGATGAGCCCCTCAGGTCAATAGTCACTCAAAACATGACTGGGGAAGAGCTGATCCCTCAATGTAGAGTTGACCTTAAGACATGGATGGAGTCAAGTTTTTGGAACCTGCATTTAGTGATGTAGCTTGACTCAAAATGAAAAGAAACAGCTGTAAACATCTATTAATAATCAGAATGTGGAATGTACGAAGATGAATCTAGGAAAACTGGAAGTTGTCAAAAGTAAAATGGAACACGTAAAGATCAATATCCTAAGCATCAGTGAGCTGGAATGGACTGATATTGGCCATCTTGAATCAGATAATCATGTTATCTACTATGCCGGGAATGACAAACTCAAGTGAAATGACATTGCATTCATCATTAAAAGAACATTTCAAGATGTATCCTGAAGTACAATGCTGTCAATGATATGATAATATCCATATGCCTACAAGGAAGACCAGTTAATATGACTATTATTCAAATTTACTCACCAACCTCTCATGCCAAAGATGAGGAAGTTGAAGGTTTTTTACCGATTTCTGCAGTATGAAATTTATCAAACATGCAGCAAGATGCATTGACAATTACTGGTTATCTGAATGAGAAAGTTGGAAACAAAGAAGTAGGATTGGTAGTTGGAGAATATGGACTTGGTGATAGAAACTACGCTGGAGATGGTGTGATAGATTTTGCAAGACCAGCAACTTCTTCATTGCAAATACCTTTTTTCCATGACATAAATGGCCACCATGCAAAATGACATTATCAGATGGAAAACACAGGAACCAAGTCAACTACGTTTGTGGAAAGAGGCAATGGAAAAGCTCAATATCATCTGTCAGAACAAGGCCAGCAGCTGACTGCAGAACAGACCATCGATTGCTCATATAAAAGTTCAAGTTGAAGCTGAAGAAAATGAAAACAAATTCAAGACGGCCAAAATATATCACTGAGTATATCCCACCTGAATTTAGAGACCATCTCAAGAATAGATTTGATGCATTGAACACTAATGACCAAAGACCAGACGAGTTGTGGGAAGACATCAAAGACATCATACGTAATAAAAGCAAAAGGTCATTAAAAAGATAGGAAAGAAAGAAAAGACTAAAATGGATGTCAGAGCAGACTCTAAAACTTGATCTTGAATGGAGAGTAGCTAAACCAAATGGAAGAAATAATGAAGTAAAAAAGCTGAGCAGAAGATATCAAAGGGCAGCTTGAGAAGACAAAGTAAAATATTATAATGAAATGTGCAAAGACCTGGAATTAGAAAGCCAAATGGGAAGAACAATCTCAGCATTCCTCAAGCTGAAAGAACTGAAGAAAAATGTCAAGCTTCAAGTTGCAATTTTGAAATATTCTGTGAGCAAAATATTGAATGACTTACAAAGCATCAAAAGCAGATGGAAGGAATACATAGAGTCACTGTACCAATAAGAACTGGTTGATGTTCAACCATTTCAGGAGGTAGTGTATGATCAGGAACATGCTATCAAAGGAAGAAGTCCAAGCTACACTGGAGGCATTGGCGAAAAACAAGGTTCCAGTAATTGACAGAATTACCAATTGAGATGTTTCACCAAATGTATGCCATGCTGGAGGTGCCCTCTCGTCTATGCCAAGAAATTTGGAAGACAGCAATCTGGCCAACCACCTAGAAGAGATCCGTGTTTGTGCCCCTTCCAAAAAAGGATATCCAACAGAATGTGGAAGTTATCAAACAAATCATTAATATTACATACAATTATTGCTGAAGATCATTCAAAAACGGTTGCAGCTGTACATCAACAGGGATCTGCCAAAATTTCAGGCTGGATTTAGAAGAGGACTTGGAACTAGACATACCATTTTAGATGTCTAGTTTATTGACTATGCAAAGGCATTTTACTATGTGGATCATAACAAATTATGGATAACACTGGGATGAAAGGGAATTCCAGAACACTTAATTTCGCTCGTGCGGAAGCTGTAGAAAAACCAAAAAGCAGTCGTTTGAACCGAGCAAAGAGATACTGCATGGTTTAAAATCAAGAAAGTTGTGTATTGGGGTTGCATCGTTTCACCATACTTATTCAATCTGTTAACTGGGCAAATAATCCAAGAATCTGGACAATATGAAGAAGAATGTGGCATCAAGATTGGTGGTAGACTCATTAACAACCTGCTTTATGCAGACGATACAACCTTGCTTGCTGAAAGTGAAGAGAACTTGAAGCATTTACTAATGAAGATCAAAGACTACAGCCTTCAGTATGGATTATACCTCAACAGAAAGAAAATAAAAATCCTCACAACTGGATCAATAAGCAACATCATGATAAGTGGATAAAATATTGAAGTTGTCAAGGATTTTATTTTACCTGGCTCCACAATCAACACCCATGGAAGCAGCAGGAAAGAAATCAAAGGGTGTATTGCATTGGGCAAATCTGCTACAATTGACCGCTTTAAAGTGTTAAAAAGCAAAGCTATCACCTTAAAGACTAAGGTGCACCTGACCCATGCCATGATGTTTTCAGTCGCCTCATATGCATGTGAAAGCTGGACAATGGATAAGGAATACTGATGAAGAATTGATGTCTTTGAATTATGGTATTGGTGAAAATATACCATGGACTACGAGAAAAACAAACAAATCTGTCTTGGAAGAAGTACAGCCAGAATGCTCCTTAGAAGCAAGTATGACGAGACTATGTCTCACATACTTTGGACATATTATCAGTAGGGGCCAGTCCCTGGAGAAGGACATCATGCTCGGTAAAGTAGAGAGTCAGAGAAAAAGAGGAAGACACTGAACAAGATGGATTGATACAGTGGCTGCATCAATAAGTTCAAGCATAACAACGATTGTGAGAATGACTCAGGATCAGGCAGTTTTATTTTCTGTTGTATGTAAGGTCCCTATGAGTCAGAATTAACTCAATGGCACTTTACAACAAAAAAACAACATGTATGGATATATGTATACACATATGCTAAATGCAGCTTTGACACTAATATATACAACATGTTACATTATATAATATATATTGTTCTTTATTACATTGTGTTAATGTTCCGTATTAATATTTTAAAAATTACACTTATTTAGGCAAAGATAGTTTTTCTCAAACCTCATTTCACCAGCATGACTTTTATTCTTTTTCTTATTTTCTCAATTATAACAGTTAGTTGCTTGTTGATTATATTTTTGTTGTCGTTGTTGAACCAGACTTGTTTTCTGATTTAGTTTTGAACTATGTGTTTATCAGTAGTTTACATTCATCCTACTTTTCTTGGTTTTGCTTGTTGGTTTACTGTTTATTGTGCAAGTATAGCTGCAGAGAAAAGGTATTCCAATTGCCTTCGCTGCTTGAAAAAGGTCCCCTCAGTCATATAGCCATGGGGGCTTATTGCTTACTTCCTAGAAAAAACACTCAAACCCTGAAGTGGAAATTACAGTGGCCGCATGTAAATGTCTTGTTTTCACTTCCTATCTCAAAAATTCCTTTTGAACTTTCTACTCTTTCGTTCTACTGCATATATAATAAAGTTATTTGAAATAAATTAACATCACATCATGTTTTTTTCTACTGATTTTATCATATCTATCCAAACTGATTTGTTCTATAAAGATTTGGGTTTTCATTTTGTTTTGTTTTTCCCTAGTTCATTGAGTGGCACATATTAGCATTCAATTCAATGTCAGTTTTTAAGCACAGGACTCTAATGTAGTTTATAACTATAGTAATCACTGCACTGATTAAGCACAAAATATCAGAGCTAAAAATGAACAGGCAGATATGTTCTAAACCCATTTAATTGCTTTACTGGAATTTTGCAAAGGAAAAAACAAAAGCACATATTGCACTTATTTATTGTCATAAATACAAAATCATTATCCTGCTCACTAAAGATTGCCTTTTCTTAACATGAAGACACGATCTTAACGAAATGGATAAGAGGGAAAATTCAGATGTTGGAATACATTATGCAAGATATTTAGGTAAAACTTAACAATAATATAAATATTACAAGTAATTTTAAATGTAAAAATGTGTTGCTAACACAGTTTTGAATCCTTAAATTCATTTATGATATTAAACAGAAAATGAGAACAATACAAAATAATAATTAAAAAAAAACATTCAAAGAAATGTACACTAACACATACTCCCTGAGTTACATTTGGGCAGAGAGAGAGAGACACTTAAATCAGTGAAATATCATCTTTGTTAAAATCACTTGTAAAACTATGGTCATGGAAGGGGTTCAAATTGACAGATACTATTCTATAATTGGAGCCCTGGTGGTTCTGTGGTTAAGAGCTTGGCTGCTAATCCAAAGTTCAGCAGTTCAAATCCACCAGCCACTCCTTGGAAACTCCATGGAGCAGTTCTACTCGGTCCTATAGGGTTGCTGTGAGTCAGAATTGACGCAACAGCAACGGGTTATTCTATAATTATATGCTTGTGATAAGTTTAAATTCAGTCACAACTGTGTATTAGTGGTTAATATGACTTGTTTGTTCATCTTTAAGAGACATCTTTAGTAAAATAATACAAAATAAAATAGATACCCGAACAGGAACTTTAAGCTAATGTACAAAAGAAAATTATATATTCATGCAATCAGATATCTAACAGGATCGTCCAAAGGCTATACACACCATTGCAACTTACAAAACAAACAAACAACAACAAAAATACAGTTGTCCTCGAGTTGATTCTGACTCACAGTGACCCTGTGTGTTGCAGAGTAGAACTGCGCTGCATAGGATTTTCAAGATTGTGACCTTCTAGAAACAGATTACCAGGCCTTTCTTCTGAGGTGCCTCAGTAGGTTCAAACCACCAACCAACCTTTTGGTTAGTAGTCAAACATTTAAGCATTTGTGCCACACAGGGACTGCCATAGTACCTGAGGTTATTCAGTGTCTTAAGCCATAAGCTTAAGTATAGATACTATAGGAAACACATTCAATAATCAATTTTAAAGCCCTGTCTTACAATCAGGTATCACATCAAATTTGGAATAATAACTTACTATTACATTCATTAACAACGTGTGATATGCAGAAGATAGAACGTTGCTTGCTGAAAATGACGATCCTTTGAAGCACTTACTGGTGAAGAACAAAGACGGCAACCTTCAGTATGGATTATGCCTGAACTTGAAGAAAATAAAAATCCTCACAAGCGGACCAATAAGCAGCATCATGATAAATGGAGAAAAAAAAATTGAAATTTTCAATAAGTTTATTTAATTACTGCAGCAGTCAAGTAATAAAAGCACTTACTGCATTGGGAAAATATGCTTCAAAGACCTCTTTAAAGTCTTAAAAAGCAAAGAATCACTTTGAAGACTAAGATGTGCCCGACCCAAGCTGTGATCTTTTCAATTACCTCATATGCATGTCAACACTCTTTTATCCGTCTTATGTAATTGATCTCCTGGTTCTACAGATTTATCGTTCAAACACTTAAGTGCATCTACTTATTCGTTGCTGCGTAAGTAGTAGGCATTCACTGTCTTCAATGAAATGAAGAAGACAGAAGAAGAATTAATGCATTTGAATTGTGGTATTGGTAAAATAATACTGAATATACCATAAACTGCCAGAAGAATGTACAAATCAGCCTTAGAAGAAATACAAACAGAAGGCTCCTTAGGAGGGATGATGGTGAGACTCTGGTTCACTTACTTTGGACACATCATCAAGAAAGACCAATTTCCAGAAAAGGATATAATGTTTGGTAAAATAGAGGGTCTTCAAAAAGGAGGGAAACCCTCAATGAGATGGATTGACACAATAGCCACAGCAATGGACTCAAACATTCCAATGCTCATGAGGATGAAGCAGGACCAGACAATGTTTCATTCTATTATAAATAAGGTTGCCACAAGTAGGAGCCCACTGGAGGGCAACTAATAACAACAACAAACATTGCTTCAATCATCAATCCCAAGGATGACTCATTATGCTCTTTCCTTAACTCTTCCTCATACCCCATACCTGCAAATAAAGACCTGCACCAGAGCACATTTTAAATGTTTGGCCACATGCTGTGGGTCCTGATAACAGTTCTGTTCCTATTTTTATATATTGTCTCACAGAACCACTAAAAGCCATCCATTAGAGAAAGTACAGTGATACCTGTGAAAACTGGAACATATGTGAGGCAAGAACCTGTCAGAGAAGGAAAACTCAAATATTTTCCACTAATAGAGAGTGATAGGAAGTGATAAGACTGAACCCTGTTAAAGGCAGAAAACTTGGGGGACCTGGAAAAACAAGGCAGTCGCAGGGAGTTCTAGCTCTCACAAGTATCACTGTATAAAAAAAAGATAAATTCAGAAAATAAATGCATTGAGTTTATTGCTTATGTCACCACTCTTTTATTCATCTTATGTGATCGATCTCCTGGTTCTACTAGTTTATCTTTCAGACACATGAGTGCGGCTACCTATCTGTTGCTACAGTAAGTAGTTGGGCATTCAGTCTTTCATCAGCTTTGTTATATTGGATTCCTAATTGGTCTTCTTCCTCCCAATTATTTTTTCTCTTTCATATGAGCTTTCTATACTTTTACCTGGGCGTTGTTGTTAGGTGCCGTCGAGTCGGTTCTGACTCATGATGACCCTGTGTAGAACAGAATGAAACACTGCCCGGTCCTGCCCCATCCTCACAAAATTTGTTATGCTTGAGTCCATTGTTGCAACCACTGTGTCAGTCCATCTCATTGAGGGTCTTCTCTTTTTCACTGACCCTCTACTTTACCATGCATGATGTCCTTCTCCACGGATTGATCCCTCCTAATAACATGTCCAAAGTATGAGACATAGTCTCATCGTCCCTTCTTCTGAAGAGCATGCTGGCTGTACTTCTTCCAAGACGGATTTGTTTGTTCTTTTAGCAGTCCATGGTATATTCAATATTCTTCACCAACACTGTAATTCAAAGGTGTCAATTCCTCTTTGGTCTTCCTTATTCATTGTCCAGCTTTCGCATGCATATGAGGCAATTGAAAACACAATGACTTGGGTCAGGTGCACCTTAGTCTTCAAGGTGACATCTTTGCTTTTTAACACTTTAAGAAGGTTTTTTTTCAGCAGATTTGCCCGATGCAATGTGTCCTTTGAGTTACTGGAGTACTTTTTCTAAATTTTGCATCAAAATATTATCCTCCTTTTTAAACACTTTTAATAGTTCCTCTTGATTTTGTAAAATGTTAGGCAAAATGCTCAAATCTGTTAAGAATACCATTCTTTTAAAAGCCGTTAACAATATAATATTCACTATTCTTTTTGGGGAAACCCTGGCGGCATAGTGGTTAAGAGCTATGGCTGCTAACCAAAAAGTTGGCCGTTCTAATCCACCAGGTGCTCCTTGGAAACTTTATGGGGCGGTTCTACTCTGTCATATGGGGTTGCTATGAGTTGGAATTGACACAACAGCAATGGATTTTTTTTGGGGGGGTATTCTCTATAGGTTGGCTAGGAGTCAGAATCCACTAGACACCAATGAGTTTGTTTCTTTGGTACAGTATCCTCCACATCATAATCACACCGTATTTAATTTACCATTTGTAACTCCTTACTAATCCCTACAACTTCATAGCTTCTACATACCCTCCAGTCTATCCTCTGAACATTAGATCCTGTTCAGATTTTAAAAGATCTACCTCTGATGTCACTTTTCCCACTTACTTGTCAAAAGGGGATACTCTGTGCTCTGTTAATAGTTAACAGTATTTTTATAACTACTTATCACACAGCTGTGTGTGTGTGTTGTGAGTTCACTTGTGTGCAGCTTCTAAGAAGAAAAAGGGTTTAATCCCCTTATATTTCCAGTGCCCCAGCACAGTGAATATGTGTTAAAGTACTAAGAACAAATTTTATTGTAAAGAGATTAAACTAAAAGAACAAACATGGCAAAGCAAATCCTCTCGTCAAAGTACAGTTCAACCATGTGTTTGGTTTTAGCAACATGTACAAATAACATGTTGCACGATAATAATTCACTCTAAACACCCTTCCTTTTGATGGCAGGCCTTACATTTAATGAATTTTATGCATCGAGAGCACAATGGATAATCCCATATAAAGCTAGTCCTACTGAACAGGTATCGCTCTAAAGACAGAATGAAATAGTGAGACCAATAATAAATTGCTGTAGTTAGCACTCCCTAGAGTATAAAAATTGCCTCTTGAAAATGATGTGTTCAAGGCTATAACCTTCGTTTGTATTCTGTAAGATATAATATGACCGATGAGTGAATCCTAATTTTCTCTCATGTCATTTCACTTCCAGTAATGTGTGCTTCATCTTGACCATTTTCATGGTGAATAATGCCAGAATCATACAGTACACATTCCATTTTCTGACTTTGTGGTCAAGGCTAGAAATAGAGGCTTGCATTTTAACTTTAAATAAGCTTGAAAAGAAGCAGAGTTTGCATTTATGTCAAAAGGAACTTCATAGAATAAAAGGGAGCTGAAATATGTGAATCGCGATAAGGATGGCCTCTTCTATGTCAGAAACATTTCTTCCACTTTTACTGCTAGCGTTTTTTCCCCCTGCTGTGGTTCAGAAAATGTAGAGGAAATGAAAGTTTATGCTGGTATTCAATTTGAATTATATATGAAGATCCCAGGACCATTTTTATTGTGTTCACACTAGGCATTTGAATCACTGCAACACTTGAATGTTTATGAGAAAAATCATCTTATTTTTATTTGGATTTATACAGACATGCAGGGCAAGGTTGATTTTGTAAAATGAGTTGTTTTTTGTCTTCTTTTTTTTTTAACAAATAATATGTAGTCTATGTAAATATATGGAAAGAAAATCAGTGCAAGCAGAGAAATGCAGGTTCTCATTACTAATGCATAAACTTCAGGGAGCGCTCAAGTACTCTGTCCTACTCTTTGAAGCTGTTGCAGAGATTTAGTTATTTTCTATGCTTATTTTCACCTAACAAGACTGGTAACATGATGTAACTTGAACAGTAAAGTCTGATAATGTATTTCCAAGTGAAGCTATCTATTTTGGGATATATATATATATATATATATATATATATATATATGCATGTATGTATGTATATAAAGACCTTGGCTGCTAACGCAGTTAGAATCCACCATGGGTTCCTTGGAAACCCCATGGGGCAGTTTGACTCTATCCTATGGGGTTACTATGAGTTGGAATCCACTTAGCAGCAATGGATTTGGGTGTGTGTGTGTGTGGGTGTGGGTGTGGGTGTGTGTGTTTGTCAAATATAGAATTGAAAAATGTGTCCCAAGTCCCATGTTCTATAGATCATATACGTGCATATATATGCATGGGTGAATGTGTTTCATCTTGACCACTTTCATGGTGAAGAATGCGGGAACCATACAGTATACATTCTGTTTTCTGACTCATAGAAGCTTGCTCTATTTTGAATACAAGGTTTTCTTATATTCAAAGAAAAATAATATTTTCTTGAAAAACTCTAAGACGTAAAACAATATGACAGTTTTATTACAAAGCTTGTGAATATATGATTCAAATTTTTTATTGTATTTAGCATAAGCACATATTTTTCCTTTTTTGTTTCATGAAAAAATGATAATACTACTGCTATGGACATTACAAATCACTTGGTAAAATCTATTCAATTTATCAAGATGGATTAATTTTATTTTTCTAAGAGCATGCAAACACTTATGCAGAAACCTTTTTTTGAATTCCTAATCAGTGTTCTTCATTTTTTTCTGGTGGTGCACTGGTTAAGAGCTTGGCTACTAACCAAAAGTTTGGCAGTTCAAATCCAACAGCTGCTCCAGCTGCTCCTTAAAAACCTTATGGGTCAGTTCTACTCTGTCCTGTAGCATCACTGTGAGTCAAAATCGACTCGACGGCAACAGGTAATCAGTGATCTTTCTTTCTGTTAATCTTTAAGCTCCAATTAAAGTACATTTTTCCAACTTCTTATTTCGTGATTTAATTAGCATTGGATGAGTTACCTCATTTATGGGAATCGCTTCTCCATGTCCATCGTAAGGATGTATCTTTTTTTTTTTTAAGAATGGCAAAGGCATAATCACAAATATGCATGGGTTTTCATAGTGGCTCAGTGATTAAGTGCTTGGCTACTAACCAATAGGGTTGCTATAGGTTCACTATGAGTCAGAATTGACTCCATGGCAAATTTTTTTTTTTTAATGAGTATTTTATCCATTGTTCTAGAAATAAAGATAAAATAATGAAGTCAAAGCCACCCAGTTTCTCTACTTAACATTTTGTGCAGGGTTAGTGATGGAGATTTATTCATTCGATACTAATTTTACATCTTTGTTGTAAGCAATAAATTAATGTTACATTTTTGTAGCAAGAAATAAATTAATTTTCTGTACTATTGTGTTTTGCCTTAAGTGCCAACAGTAGACAGTTCACCATAAATCAAGAAAGATGGAATTGAGATTCAATGCCTTTTGGCCTAGTCTCAATTTCTGTATACATTTTGAGGGAGTCTAGGACATAATTGTCTTTTTCAAAATGCAGTCCAGCAGAGCACCTCAAAGAGACAGGAGCGAAAATCTAAATACATTGCTGTCCTTCAAAGGAATGTAAGTTATTATTATTATTATTGTTTATGCTACAGTTTTTATATGTTCTCCTCTAGGAAAAAGAATTACCTATTACTCTAAAAAATAAAAAAGTCTAAGTGGTATAGATTGAAGATCATATAATTGTTGGAGTTCTATGTGATCAATTCTAATGTGATTTAGTAAGTTCTGATCAATTATTCCTCAGTATTCATCTGTATCTTAGTTATTGTATTTGCAAAGAATACCAACATGGGTAATGTTTTGCCTTCTTTTATATTCATGAAATCACAATACAGGTTAATCAAAGAGGATAGATTTTTTTGAAGATAAATATATTGATTTAGTTGTCAGTAGCATTCTTTTTATTAAGTAAATAATTTTGTTTAGAAAACAAAAACTGTGAGGGTGAGATCTTGGATGTTGGCAGGATCTCAATCAACAAAAACATACTTTTGTTGGTTAGTACAATATAAGAAGAAAGATTCAGGAGACCACCGGGGACAGAAGGCTAAGTGCTTTGTGTGGTGAGGGGTCAGTAAGGGTCAGTATGTAACCTGAGGTATTTGGTAGCAAAAAGCACTTTAACATCAGAAACACATACTGTTAGATTTCTGAGTGTTGTCAAAACATTTCCATTGAAGGACTTTCATATAGTAAATAAAATCTACAACACAGTAAAAATCATATGTGAATAGGTTAGCAGGTTGGTTGCTTTGGGTGGAAATCGGGTAAGGGGAATCATTTTCTTTTGTTTTATGTGTGTGTGTATGTGTATATATATATATATGTATATATATATCCCCCTGGGCTAACCTGTAGAGACACAACATAAAATAACAAGTTAAGAGAAGAGGAGTAGAAGTGATAGAATATAAGCATCCCACATGATTCGCTCACCTAATAGGGTTTTGTATGGCAATAGGGCATCAAAAAATTGATTGTATAGTTCTATCTAGAATTTCAAGACATCAGAGATAAATACTGATCCTAGTTTACAACTGGAGCTATAATATATATTTAAAAATATATTATCATCAGTAGTATTAATCAATATTGGTTTGAGGATCTGATAATGAATGTTAGAGAAAGAAAGAGGAGGAGGAGGATGACAATGACAATTTATACTCTAACAATTGACAAGTTACCTTACCAGAGCATAAATTGGCAGTTAAATGAGAATATAGTTTTGTCTGATAATTTGGAGTGTTTATTTGTCCTTTACAAAATAGTTAGTAGTTTCATAAGTACGTTATGTATTTTAAATTATCATTATTTGTAAAGTAGTATATGTATATTGAAGTAAAACCCCAGTGATGACAACTTTTTGAACTTTGACTGGTGTTACTTTTACATTGGAAACTTTTATACGATACATGTTTATGATTAATTCTATCTTAGGTCTGAAGTATGATTTTTTAAAAAAGGAAAACCATTATAATATTTATAATTATGATAATTTAAAATGTATTTCATATAGACAAGCATAGATATAAGAAGTGTTATATGTTCGTTTTCTTAGCATAAACTTTGATAATAAAATGGGGTGACTTAATGAAACTATTCAAAGCTTCGAGAGCATATTAATTATCTTCTCTTAATAGCTACCAGATACTAAAATCCTACTACAATTTAGCTTATTTCCTATTTGGACTGTGAATACTTTCTACACTTTTTTTTTTTTTTTTAAGTAACCGATTCTCCTTTTTTTTTTTTTAATGTATGTTGTAAAAATACACAAACATTATCCTCGATAGAAAGTCTATGGTGTTGTCAGTGTATTATTAATCAGAAAATCTGATATGCTATATAAATCTTTCAGTTGTCATTGTTTTAGAAATGGTGTACAGGAGGTAAATTTTTGTGTTCCTACAGTAATCGTTTTATTTATCCTTATATTTAACTGGTAATTTTGCTGAATATGGGATAGAAGATTCAAAATAATTTATGCTTACAACTTGAGGAGCATGAATTACTCCTCTACTTTTAGTTTCCATGGTCACTGATGGAAAGTCAGCTGTTTAGATAATTCACGTTCCTGGGCAGGTGATCTATTTTTCATCCCCTCTCTGGAAACATTTGGGATGTTTTCTCTTTATGAAGAGTTGTGAGATTTCATCATAACAGAGGAGGAAGCACATCAGATTAAAGAGCATCCAATTTCATATTTTTCAACATTTTATCTTTATTTCTGCTTCTTATTAATATTTTGTCGATTTTCTTGTTGTGTAGATTCTCTCTGGATCTTTAATTGTCCCCCTTTTATAATAAGCTATTTCAAAATAGTAAATGAAAACTCTTTTTGATTCTAATAAGCTTTGCAATTTAACATTTAGTTAAAGTAATTTTGTCTTCATCATGCCAATGCAGTGTCTTCTTGGTTCAGATTTCTAATCTTAATTTCAAGTCACTAGTTTTCCTCAAACATATTGTGAGTCTTGTTTTTATTTATGTATTCATTCATTCTTTTGTTCATCCATCCATCCATCCATCCATCTATCCATCCATGTATTTATTTTTGTCTGTTCATATCTACCACTGTTAGTACTATCACTAACCCCTGGTTTACAGGATGCACTTCAGCTTTGTGCAAGTGCAGGAAGCCAACAGACTGACAGACTTCATCCCAGGATGCGTGGGTGCACATTGGGCAGGCAAAAAAGGAAGACATCTTTCAGTCAGATGAATTTGTAACAAAGATTCCCCTATTTATTAGAAAGTATGGGCCTTGTTTCAATTTGGAGGTAAACTCTCTCTTTGCTCCTGTTGGGTAGAAAAGAAGGGTGACAGAAACCAACCAAGTAAAGGTTCAATTCTATAAAGTTTTTTTTTTTTTTTTTAATTTACTCCCTCAGTATTCATCTTTCTTCTCATTTTCCTTTTCTTATAAACTCAAGGATTCATTTGTTTAACAGAAAAAGCCTTCCCCACCCCTCAATGGAGTATTCTTTTGTTGTTGTTATTGTTGTTGTTGTTGTTCTCTGAGACTATGTCTCTCCTTTGAATCATGTCTTAGTAAATCCCACCCATCCAGTGTAGTCCAGGGATGTGCTAGGCCTCACTGATGTGATCCTTCTGGTTCTCAACACTGTTATAAATTGAGTCTTTTCTGTAATTATTTGTTAAAATTTCAGTAAATTTGTGAAACAAAAATGATGCCTTTTTTTTTTTTTTCATCTACCTACTTAAAATAAGAAGTTTCAGAAACATTAATGGTAATTTTCAAATAGAATGTGTATATAAAATGATGGAAACTTATTTCAAATGTAATCAGTGTGAGAACATATTAATTAACTTGAGGTAGAGAAACCATAAAGTTGTATACCATAGAATCTGTGTAATGCCTGTAGTTGTGCACTGAATTTGCCACAGGAGAAAGGGAGGCAGTATTAGAAGATGACTGATTTTAAGTATTGTGGGAGATGGGGAGAAGGTAACAATATAACCAAAAAAATAAAGCAAATTTTCAATAACAAAATTTTATTATTTCTAATCTATGTTTAAGAAAGCTTCTTATGTGGATTATATAAAAATGCTTTTCACTTCTATAGCACACTTCTACAGCAAATGCAATTAAAAATGTCATTCTACTGTTGTTGAGTAGATTCTGACTCATAATAACTCAGTAGAACAAAGAAGATCTGTACCAGAGGGTTTCTAAGGCTATAAATTTTTATAGAAGCAGACAGCCACATCTTTCTCCCGCAGAGCAGCTGGTGAATTCAAACCACAGATCTTTAAGTTAGCAGCCAAGTGCTTAACCAATGCACCGCCAGAGCTCCCTAAAAATGTCACAGAGTGGTTTATTTGCATTAACATTTTTTAGATGGATGTCAAAGGTGTGATATTAAAATTCAACAGAATATAGGGACATTTTTGAAGAAGCAACGTAATACGCTAAAAAAAATAAAAGGTATGGAAGTTACTCAATTAATTCTACTATAATTTTTCAAGAATCATTAACAGCTAGGTACTAAGGATAGAAAAGTAATTAAATTTTCCCAAAATGAAATGAAAAAAAGGGCATGGAAAGACAATTATATTACAATATGCTAATGATCATAGCTAATACTTATTGGGTGCTAACTATGGCCCAGGCGAACTTCTAATTTTTCATCTATTTTAACATGTTTAATTATCAACAGTAAGAGTAATTGCTGTTATTATAATAATTTTATGGAGGAAAAGGAGATACAAAAAGATTAAATTACTTGCTTACATTGCTTAGGTATCAGTTGAGCTAAGGTTTAAATTTAGTCTTTTTGCTCTAGAATACCTGCTTTTAACCACTATGCTACACAGGTGCTCAGTGCAGATTATAGTTTATCAGAAGTACATTTGCTAAGTGTATAAAGAGTAGATAGTGTAAGTAAGTCTACTTTGAGGTATCTGCTAGGCAGAATAATGGTTCCAAATATGCCCATATCCTCACACAGGGAACCTGTGACTATGTTACATATATTACTTGGCAAAAAGGAATTAAGTTTCCAAATCCGCTGACCTTGAGCTAGTCAGAAGAGAGACAGATGTGATGATAGAAGGTTTGGGGAAATGCCCCATGAAAAGCACTTCACCCACTATTGCTGGTTTTGAAGATGGAGTAAGGGAGCTATAAGCCAAGGAATTTGGGCAATCTCTAAAAGTTGGAAAGCATAAGGAAATGGATTATTCCCTAGAGCTTCCAGAAAGAAACACAGCCCTGCCGATACATCGATTTTTGCCCAGTGAGTCTTTGTCATATTCTGATCTACAGAACTGCAAGATAATAAATCTGCATCATTTAAGCCACTAAATTTGTCATAATTATTACAGCAGCCTTGGGAAATGAATACAGATTTTAGTAACGGAAAAGAGAGTGCTGCTCTAACAATACCTGAAAATGTGAAAGTGGCTTTGGAGTTGGGTAAAAGTCAGAAGCTGGAGGAAGGCCGAGAAACACGATAAAGCTCAGAATGTTTAAGAGAATGTTAGTAAAAATGTGGATGTTACAGGCTCTGTTAGTAAGAATTCAGAAAGAAGTGAGGAGCAGGGTAGTAAAGCACATACTGTCTTAGAAAATACCTAAATCACTTTGAAAGCTGGAAATGGAGATGGGATTATCCAGGCAAAATCTATGGAGGAATCTCTTGTCTAATGAAGTCAATCCCAATAATATTTGAAGAAGTTAAACCGATAGTATCACTGCCAGCTTGGACTGAAAGGGACAGAGAAAAAGGAAAATGAAAGAAGACTGCCAGATTTACAAAATTCTAGGGGCAGGGAACATGCTGGCAAAACTACTCAACTGCAAACGCATGTACCTCTCATGCAAAAGGAAGGGTGACTCCAAGGGCAGAGCCATGAACTAAGGGCAGAGCCCTGAACCACATAAGATTATTCCTAGGATTTGAAACCTAATGGAGGTTGCCCAGCTGGATTTCAGAATTCATTGGGACTAGTCAGTTCTTTTTGCCTTCCATTTTCTTCTCTTAATCTACATGTTTATCACTGTTATCCAACACCTGTTCCATTATGGCACTGTTGGGGCACATCACTTGTGTCATGGATTGAATTGTGTCCCCCAAAAATATTTGTCAACTTGGCTAGGTCATGACTCCCAGTATTGTATGATTGTTTATCATTTTGTCATCTGATGTGATTACCCTATGTGTTGGAAATCCTATCACTATGATGTAATGAAATGGATTAGTGGAAGTTATATTGACGAGATGTACAAGATTAGATAGTGTCTTAAGCCAATGTCTTTTGAGATATAAAAGAGAGAAGTGAGAAGAGAGACATGGGAACCTCAAACCACAAAGAAAGCAGTGCTGGGAGTAGAATGAGTCTTTTGGACCTGAGGTTCCTGTATTGAGATGCTCCCAGACCAAGTGAAGATTCATGACAAGGACCTTCCTGCAGAGCCGACAGAGAGAGAAAGACTTCCCCTGGAGCTGACGCCCTGAATTCGGACTTCTAGTCTACTGGAATTTGAGAGAATAAACTTCTCTTTGTTAAAGCCATCCACTTGTGGTATTTCTGTTATAGCAGCACTCGATGACTAAGAATTTGATACCAGGAGTGGGGTGCTGCTCTAACAGATGCCTAAAATGTGGAAGTGGTTTTGAAACTGTGAATGGATAGAAGACTCAGAGGAAGTGAGGAGAACTGTTAATACTGGAGAAGGTGCAGATGGTGAGAAACAGCAGCAGAGGACTGGCTGCAGCAGAGAACTGGCAGCAGCAGAGGACAGGCAGCAACAGAACCAGGAGACAGTAATAGACAATGCCAGAGCTGACCCATGGAGCTAGAAAGCTGAGTGCCTTGGCGCACCTGGCTTCCTGGTGGAGTGGGGTGCCTCCAGGCACTTATCAGTGAAGCTACAGAATTTTGGAACACTTGCCCCAGCAGGACAGATGCAGGCATGATGTCTGATGAGCCGAGAGGCCAAGAAACCAGGAAACAGAAGCTGAAGAGACAAAGAACACAGGAAGCCAAGCTGCCTCAGTCTCAAAGGGTATATCCACGACCTCTAGAGTTTCAAAGGGTGGAGCCATGGCCTCAGGTGTTTATAAGTGTAGACTTGCCACTCAGATGGACTAGCAGAGTAGTGCACCTAAAGCCAAGGGAGCTGAGTAGCTGCCCCAGTCGGCCTGGAAGGTGGAGCTGAAGCCCAGGGCCGAGGGGCCTCTACTCAGAATCTGGAGAGTGTGGCCAATACCTAGAGTCTAAATGGCAGAGCTGTTGTGTGAATGGTCTCAGAGAACAGAGGATTATTTTCAAAGTCTTGAGGGCTGATGTAATATGTTCTGCGGACTTGCTTGGTGCCCGTTATGTCTTCTTTCCCTGGAATTTCTTCCATTTATAATAGAAATGTCTAGCTTGTGCCTGCCTGTTCTGTCATTGCACCTTTGGAAACAGATAACTTGTATTCTATATTTCACAGATGAAGAGAGATTTTTGGATTTTGGGCTTGAAGCTGATTTAAGACTTTTGCTCTGATATGATGGAGTGAATGTGTTTTACATGTGGCAAGCACATGAATTTGTGGAGACCAAAAGGTAGAATGCCATGGATTGAATTATGTCCCCCAAAAATATTTGTCGGCTTGACTAGGTAATGATCCCCAGTATTGTATGATTGTCTATCATTTTGTCATCTGATGTGATTTCCCTATGTGTTGTAAATCCTATCACTATGATGTAATGAGATGGAATAGTGGCAGTTATATTGATGAGCTCTCCAAGATTAGATAGTTACTTAAGCCAATCTCTTTTGAGATATAAGAGAGAGAAGCGAGCAGAGAGACATGGGTACCTCATACCAAGAAAGCAGTGCCAGGAGCAGAGTGAGTCCTTTGGACCTGAGGTTCCTGTGCTGAGATGCTCCCAGACCAAGCGAAGATTGACGATAAGGACCTTCCTGCAGAGCCAAAAGAGAGAAAGTCTTCCCCTGGAGCTGATGCCCTGAATTCAGACTTCTAGCCTACTGGTCTGTGAGAGAATAAACTTCTCTCTGTTAAAGCCATCCACTTGTGGTATTTCTGTTATAGCAGCACTAGATTACTAAAATAACATGTTTCTAGTTTCACAGGTGAAAAAGAATTTTGTACCCTGATGGATTATACTCAGTTGTTATTGTTGCAAGGTGCTGTCAAGTCAGTTCCAACTCATAGCAGCCCTATGTTCCACTGAATGAAACACTGCCTGGTCCTGCGCCATCCTCATAATTGTTGTTATGCTTGAGGCCATCGTTGCAGTCACTGTCTCAATCCATCTCATTGAGGGTCTTCCTTTTTTTCACTGACCCTCTACTTTACCAGGCATGATGTCCTTCTCCAGGGGCTGGTCCTTCCTGATAACATGTCCAAAGTATGTGTGATGAAGTCTTGCCATCCTTGCTTCTAAGGAACATTCTGGCTGTACTTCTTGCAAGACAGATTTGCTCATCCTTCTGGCAGTCCTATATATTCAATATTCTTCACCAACACCATAATTCAAAGAAATTAATCCTTCTTCAGACTTCTTTATTCATTGTCTAGCTTTTGCACGCATATTAGGTGATTGGGTGACCATGGCTTGGGTCAGGCACATCTTAGTCTTCAAGGTGACATTTTTGCTTTTCAACACTTTAAAGAGGTCTTTTGCAGCAGATTTGCCCAATGCAATGTGTAATTTGTTTTCTTGACTGCTGCTTCCATGGGCATTGATTGTGGAGCCAAGTTAAATTAAATCCTAATTCCTGATTCCTGGAAACTGTTAATACTTCCTTAAAAGGAAAAAGGGTCTTTATAGATTGATTAAGGATCTTTAGAAGAGGAGATCATCCTGGATTTTCTGAGTAGTCCCTAGATCCAATTACAAGTGTCCTTGTAAGAAAGAGGCAGAGGGAGATTTGATGCACACAGAAGAGGGTGATGAAATGTGACCATAGAGGCAGAGATTGGAGTGGCAGCCACAAGTCCAGCTGACTTCAGAAGCTGGAAGAGGTGAGGAGCACATTATCCACTAGAGACTTTGGAGACAGTTTGACCCTACAGGTTAATTGTTTAACTTCCCAGTCATTCTCTTTCATAAGTCAATATTTCCGTACTATCTAGTTATAAGATAGCTTTTTATTTTCTTATGTTTTCTGCTATATTTTATACAATGAGTAATCGAACTGATATCACGACAATGAATTGGATTTGAACCATGTAATGGCTAATAGAAACTTTCTTTTCAAAGCCTGGTAATCATACACATATACCTTCTGAATTCTTTTAATATTCTTTTATTGGTTCAATTAGTCTTATTCCTCTGTCAGTCACAGTCATTTGAACTTTTTTACATGTGTTGATATAAGTATTTATTGAGTGTGTAATTTTTCTAATGCCAGATAGTCTTCCTTTTATGTACAATTAGTTTCTAGAGGCATTTTGTTAAGTTTTCAATTCAGATTGTAAAATATTTTGTCATCCTGTAGAATAATTATTTACATAAGGCTGGTTTCTATTTAATTCTATTAATAAACTTTCAAACTCTTTGCTCATCATATATTTGAGGCAGAGAGATTAAAGTATTATTTGATACATCGTACAACATTTTTCCATGTACCATGCAGTCCCAGTGACTGGAATGGTGACCAAAGGACAATATTCTGTAAATTATGGATTACATATGGTTTTTAGATATAACACTATTCCAACTATAATTGTACAAGTTTTAAAACACTGGCTTCCAAGTGTTAGTGTATAACACAGTCTATTTAAAATCAGTAGGGATAACCAAGTTCTGCCCCTTCATCTGTTCAATTCCAGTTACTTTCATCACAGAGAAGACGCACTTCTTTTTCTCTATGATATTCAGGCTATTCAAAAACAATGCTACCCTTAGAAAACTAATGCCAACATTCAAAAACTAAAAGTCACAATTCCTTGTGATGTCCCACCATCACTAAGATCTAACATAGTATTCACATGATTGAACTTCCTTTGCATAGTTCTCTAAGTAACATAGCCATGAATCCTTAAAGAAATCAATGATTATGATATCTAATAGCCTTTCCTGGTAATGAAGAAGCCTTTACTCAACATTGTTGATATTTCTGCTAAAGTTGTTATTAAATTAATCCGTATAATTACAACTTTGTTTTCCCTCAAGATCGATTTCTGGCTATTGCCAGGCTCCCAGAAAAAAATCTCTTCCTAGTACCTCCATTTGTGTTGGCAAGTTTTTTTCATCATGCTAACAACCTTCAAGGAATATTATTTGAGTCTGACTCAGTACCCCTAGATCAATTCTTAATATCTCCACAGAAATTTGAAAGAAGTGTATCAGTGCTAATGAAGTCACTTCATACGTTATTGTCATGGTGTACACAATAGGAGTTCAGTATTACAAGTCCTGAAATTTATCCCACCACCTGCCATTTGTCATCAAAAGTATTTGAGAAGGATAGCAAAGAGTATTATTCTCTTTCCCTGATGTGCTATCTCAGAAATTGTATAGTTGCATCCCTCCCTGGATAGTAATTCATTTATGAATGTGTCTTCTGGTTGTTAAAATCTCCTAATTTCTGTTTACAGTAATACCTTTCTTTCCCTCTTATGATTAGCTTTTAAGATCAACAGATGTATTATTCACCCACAGAGCTGGTGATAAGAGCAGTCTTATTAACACTTCTCAGCTCCAACTTCAGGTAGATGTGGGATTTGCCAAGGTGGAGAATTATAGGATAGGCTATGCTATTTGGTAATGGAGCTCTATTTACAGGTAACCATAATTAGATCACAGGGGTGCAGTTATGATGCATACCAAAATACCTTTAGAAATGTGCACTGGAAAATTCAACGGCACCAAAATTAGGTCTTAAGTATTAATTTTATATACAAAAATTTTAAGATAGACTGGGCACCACTGGCTTAAGGAAGAATAGAAGAAAACATTTGTTAGATGGAAATACGAAGAATAGCAGAAGTATATTACCCAACTACCTCATTCCCATCTCTAGTGAAGATTCCACCTTACCTCTTCTCATATTCAAATGTAGGAAATGTTCATTTAAGCAATTAAGCCAACCCATAGAGCTTTTCCAGTTTCTCCTTTACAGTAAGTATTTCAATTGCCTATTGAATTTTCAATAGAGCACTTCTCTGAGTGTAAGAAGTACTGTAGTGTGGTCACAATTTTTTCCTTGATTCTTTCTCTACATTGGTAACAGTAAAGTGTGTAACTTGAGTAGAAGAAAAATATCCTCAGTGGCACATATTGACAGATAATTTGCTGTTCTTAAATGTACTTTCTGATGTTATTTCTGCTACATTCTCAGCAAAGCCAAAATACGAATCAGTGTCAACTCCATGTAACACACATTTGTAACTCCTACATCTACCGTAGTGATGCAATGTAATTTACTTCAAAGATTATGAATGTCCCTAATCTTTGCAGACTTTAGGCAAAGCCGTTTTGAAGCATTTTCTTTCTTGTTGATACTGGGTGAGTTTCTTGACACATTAGCTTTTTATTGGATCCTAGAGATAGTTTTCATCTCTCAGTCCATCACTGATTGGCTGAGCCTCAGCATGACCTTTCATGAACTCCAGATAGCTAGCTCTAGGGATCTGACTAAGGCATTTCCTTAGCATTCCATTGTCAAATAAACTGTTATTTGATTCTTTCTCTTTCTTGCTTTTTTTCCTTTCTTTCTTCATCTACATAAAACAGGATAAATCGACTTTAATTTTTTTCTTTAAATTTGTTTGATGATACAGTAGATCTGTAGCCAAAGAATCTATGCATATCCAAACACTTCCCTGAGAATAGAAACCTAGTACCTTTTCCATTGTTGAAGCCCATAGCTCTCAACTTTTCCCGGTATTCAGAATTGACTTTGCCTTCTTCAATCACGGTTTGAGCTGCAAAGAGGGTTTCTGCTGATTGTCAAACAGTAAGGCAACCTTCAATCTATGTGCTTTCAGGAGTGAACTAGACCGCCTGCTATGCCTTGACTAGGACAGAATGAAAGAGTTTGTATCACACAGAGATGGCAGCAGGAGATTATTAAGAGACTGTACCTTCAACTTTTGGTCTATGAAGCAACCAACTTTGTAGACTCCCACGGTACGCCCCCCTCAAAGGATATGTTTAATATAGCACTTCTACTTCATAGGTTGACTTTACTGTTTTGCTCTTTCCTATTCAAATGTGTCTCTCATCACTTAAGACAATATCTGTATTTCTAACACCAGAATTATCTGAAGATCTTTCATTGTGAGAGGGTTTTACTCAATGTTAACAATTGCCTTTCAAGTAAATAATAACAATCAGCCTCTTTTGGCAGCCTTTAGGGTAAAAAACTCAATAGGTCTCTGCTGTTGTAACCTGATGGATTTCTGCCAAAGGCTGCAGTCTGGGTATGTTTTGGTTACAGGTACTTCTAATATCACTGAGCCGTTGGATTATATGGCTTATTGGGACTGTCTGTGCTACCACCTTCTGTAATTACTTCAATGCTTGTTTCTGCTCGGGGCTTCACTCAAATTTAGATTTCTTTCTATGAGTAGAAATCAGTAGAATTCCTGGATGAGAATACAATTATGTCAAAATCCAAATAGTTTTGCTTGTCTCTAAGATTCTTGGTTATTGGCAGAGTATAGGTGAAACAGTTTTTTGGTTTTTTTTTTTCTCATCATTGAGGAATGTCACTGGTTGCTCCAGCTTACATAATTCTCAGGAACTTTACAGATTTTAGTGGGCCTTACATTTTGTTCAAATTGACAACCAGTCTATATTTATCATATGGTTGATTCCAGCTCTTAACTCCTCCTGAGATTTCTTCTTTTGATGTGATGGTGGTGGTGGTAAGGGACAGTATTTATTATAATAGCATCAATGTAAGACGCTAACTTGCTCTTAAAGATTTTGATTTTAGGCCCAAGCCTCTCATCACTAGAGCATGACATTTAACTGTCTCTAAAACAAAACAATAAATACATACTGATAGCCATTCAAGAAGAATCTGAATCTTTCTTGACTGGGCTGAACAATTGGGGTAGAAAAAAAGGCATTGCCAGGTCTGTTATGGCATATAAACAACCCTTGAGCTATTACAATTCTTATATTGGGTTAACCATATCAGGATCAACTGAAGAAATCAGAAAAGCAACCTCTTCAATACTTAATAGCTTTTCCTTAACTGTGAACTATCCTGTCATCTGCTTTTTTCTTCTTCTTCTTCTCTTTCTCTCTCTCTTTTTTTTTTTTTTTGGTTGTTTCTTTTTTTATTGTTGTGCTTTAAATGAAAGTTCACAATTCAAGTCAGGCTCTCATACAAAAATTTATATGTACACTGTTATGTGACCCTAGTTGCTCTCCCTATACTGTGACAGCACACTCCTCCCTTCCTCCCCGGATTTCCTGTGTCCATTCAACTAGCTCCTGACCCTCTCCACCCTCCCATCTTGCCTCCAGACAGGAGCCGCCCATTCAGTCTCTATTGTTATTTCTTTATGCATCTACATAAGACAGGATAAATCTACTTTAATATTTTTTCTTTAAATTTGGTTGATGATACAATAAAGCTATGTCCAAAAGGGTGTTTGTTAGTTAGGATGAAATCACTAATCTCAATCAGTCGGTTAATATTAGTAGTGATCTACTGCTAACCCTCAGAATTTTGTATTGCTTCATATTTTCCGGGTAATGAGGACATTTTCAAACATTACCATTGAATCTAGGTGAAGGGAAGACATTGACAAAGTCCTCTGTGGAAAGAGTAAGGCAACTTGCCCCATTCGTACATAATATCCATCAGTCACAATTACGGACTCTAATAAAAGTTACAAAGCATTGAATCCTACTAGAGGGTAGAGTATCCCGCAAGTATAGTTCATTTAAGAGTTGTTGTTGTTGTAAGGTGCCGTCAAGTCAGTTCCCACTCATAGTGACCCTGTGCACTACAGAATGAAACTTTGCCTGGTCCTGCGCCATCTACACAATTGCTATGTTTGAGCTCATTGTTGTAGCCACTGTGTTAATCCATCACTTTGAAGTTCTTTCTCTTTTTCACTGATCTTCAACCTTACCAAGCATGAGGTCCTTCTCCAAGGACTGGTCCCTCCTGATAACATGTTCAAAGTACAAGAGATGAAGTCTTGTCATCCTCGCTTCCAAGGAACACTCTGGATGTACTTCTTCCAAGACAGACTTGTTCGTTCTTCTGATAGTCCACGGTTTAGTCAATATTCTTCACTAACACCGTAATTCAAAGGCATCAATTTTTCTTAGGTCTTCCTTATTCATTGTCCAGATTTCACATGCATATGAGGCAACTGAAAATACCGTGGCTTGGGTCAGGCACACCTTAGTCCTCAAGGTGACTTTTTTTGCTTTTGAACACTTTAAAGGGTCTTTTGCAGCAGATTTGCCCAATGCAATATATTGTTTGATTTCTTGACTGCTGCTTCCATGGGTGTTGATTGTGGATCCAAGTAAAATGAGATCCTTGACAACTTCAATCTTTTCTCTATTTATCATGATGTTGGTTATTGGTCCAGTTGTGAGGATTTTCGTTTTCTTTATGTTGAAATGTAATCCATACTAAAGGCTGAAGTCTTTGATCTTCTTTGCATAGTCAATAAAACACAGGTAAAAATATTTCTGGTATTCTCGACTTTCAGCCAAGGTACATCTGACATCAGCAGTGAGATCCCTCATTCCATGTCCTCTTCTGTATCTGGCTTGAATTTCTGGCAGTTCTAAGAGTATATTCTTAAAAATTTATTTCTATTAATATTAAAATTTAATTTAAATTATTAGTTTTATTAAGTATCATCTATAAAAAATATTGAACAATATGTATAAGAGAGAAAATACCCTCCTTTTAAAAGAGTAGAATGGCATGATGTTTTTCCTTATTATTGAAAATGGTGCTACAATATACATTCTTTGGAAGATATGTAAAGAAAAACAAAATAACAAAAGTGATGAGGATATAAAAAATACTGAAATATCTGAATATCCTTCTCTATTACAAGGATTCTTAAAGGGACAGAGCATATTAAGTTGTCTATTTCTGGATCAAGAAATTTTGGAAAGTCATTTCGTTTTCCTCAGCTGAGAACAGTCTCTACTGTGAAGAATCAAGAAACCAAACGAAACAAATGAGATTACAGAAAAAACAAAACATGAAGATTGGAAAAGGAAAATTAGTGAGACAAAGTAGTAATCAATGGATATTCAAAATATGATTATATTGGATGAGGTAAAAAATAGTATTTGCAGAGGAAAAAAATTAAATTAATGAATAAGGAGAAAAATACATGTCTATACTATATTAGGATAAAATTAATTAAGAGAAAAAGAAAAGACAGGGAAAATGGTAGATATGATATAGAGAAAATCATAGAATGGAATTGTTTTGAAGAAACTAGAAACATAAATGTAATAATAATCAAATTTAATAAGCATACTTATAGTACAAATATAAAAGAGTACTCTTACTAGCAATTTAATTTATTGAACATATGTTATATGCTAGGAATTGACCTAAGACTTGGCAAACATAATCTCATTTAACCTTTATATAAGGCTGTGTGTTGTTAGGTGCTGTCAAGTTGGTTCTGACTCATAGCGACCCTATGTACAACAGCACAAAACACTGCCAGGTCCTGTGTTATCCTCACAGTCGTTGTTATACTTGAACCCATTTGTACAGCCACTGTGTCAATCCATCTCCTTGAGGGTCTTCCTCTTTTTCACTGTCTTCTTTACCAAGCACGATGTCCTTCTCTAGGGACCTGTCCCTTGTAATAGACATATGTATAATATTAAATATTTCTTTCTAGTAACATAATAATGTTCTTGCTTTATTCAGATAATGTATGTACCATCCTGAAGATATGATATTGTCTCTATATTGATCCTACAAACTTATCGAAATTTTACTCAATATTTTATAATTTTGTTGTTGATTTTTTTTTTTTTTACTTTTCATTTTCTGGGTAGTCATTGATATTGTAGAGGAAAACTAGTGGTGTTTCAATTTTTGTACTTAATATATCACTTCATTAACCTCTGTATTAATGAAAATTATATTTGAACATCTTGTTTATTTTAATTTTTAGGGTAATTAATTTTTTTTGATAATTTACTATAATATGAAGGAATACTCAAACTAATTGTTAATTTTAAGTTGTCAATTTCCTATACTAAAAAAAAAAAACTAGAATTCTGATAGGAATAGAATTTACTCCGTATAATTATTTAGAGAGAATAGACATAATACAGGCCATAAAACAAACAGGTGGTGGGCCAGATTTTTGTCAGCTTTGACCGATATATAGTATAAGCTAGTGACTATTCCATGTGCACTAGAAAAGTATATGTATTGTGTGGATGATGGGTCTTGTTCTGTGTAAATATCCTTGAAGCTGATTTGATTATTTGTATTGTCCAAATATTTTGTATCCTTACTGATATTTGCCTGTTGGTATATCAGTTTCTTAAATTTGTATGTAAAAATATCTGACTATAGGTATCAATGTGAATTCATGTTTAACCTAATATTGATACAGATAATTGTATACAGAAAAAATTTATAGATAAATGTCTATGCAAGGAGACCTAGTGGTACAATTGTTAAGCACTGAGCTGCTAATGGAAAGATAAGACGGTTCGAATCCACCAGCTATTCTGCAGGAGGAAAGACCTGGTGATCTGCTCCCGTGAAGATCACAGCCTAGAAAACTCTATGGGGTAGTTCTACTCTGTCCTATAGAGTCACTGTAAGTTGCAATTAACAGGATGGCATGCAACAACAACATATGTATATGCTTTGCTTCATATAGATGCACATATTTCCTTGTTCCATCAGCTAAGAAGGCTTAAAAGCAATGACACCCAGTGACAACGAGCACATAGCACCCAGATATTTGTTTCTAATGCCATTCTTTAATAAAAGAAATGAAGGCTTCTGGGAGAAACAGTAGATTTTAGGATCGGAACAGGAAATACACAAAATGGTCCTGGAAAATTTTGTAGTGTCAGAATAGTAAGGAACACTAAATACACACACACATGCACATAATGATAATGATGGTATGTTCAAGTGACACAATCACTGCTTGAAAGGACTTGCTTCCAGTTGGCAAAACTGTGAAAATTGGAACAAAAAATAAGGTGGCATTGGATTATAACCTAAAGTATAAACCAAATAGCCATGAATCCCCCATGATACAAGTAAATTATTGAGTCAGTAAATAAATGAGGGAGAATAGAAAAATCACCTGTTTAGAAGAATTCTAAATATGTTTGTCACCTTCAAAGAAGTGGGGTATTAACTCCCAATACTTAAGTGTAGATTACACACAGTGACTTCCTTCAAAAGAATAGTTATAAAAGGGAGGAAATAGTAACATTATAGCAGAGAAGCCTAACAAACACAAAATCAACCAGGTGATCAAAGTTAACATCCACAGAGACAAATCATGTGATATGAAGTGATGCAAATGGCAATTTACTTCTGTGACCTTTCACCCACAAACATATAATACCCATTGTCACTGAGTCAAATATTATATATATGTTTGAAAGCACTGGTGGCACAGTGGTTAAGAGCTCGGCTGTTAACCAAAAGGTCAGCAGTTTGAATCTACCACCTTGGAAACTCTACAAGGCAATTCTACTCTGCCCTATGGGGTCTCTATGAGTCAGAATCAACTTGATGACAATGGGTTTGGGTTTTTGGTTTTGGTCATTGAGTCATTTCTGTCTCATAGAGACATTATTGGATAGAGTAGAACTGCCCCATAGGGTTTCCAAAGCCATAATCTTTATGGAAGTGGACTGCCACATCTTTCTCCCGTGGAGCAGCTGATGGGTTCTAACCGTGGACCTTTTGGTTAGCAGCCAAGTGCTTAACCACTGTACCACCAGTACTCCTAAACATATAATACTTGTTTAATAATGAGAAAAAACATCAGATAAATCCCAATAGAGGAACATTCTACAAAATACATAGCATATGCAACTGAAAACTCTCAAGGTCATCAAAAACAAAGAAAGTCTGAGAAACTGTTAGCACAGAGGAGCCTAAAGAGACATGAGCACTGAAATTGATATGGTATCCTGGATGATATCCTGCAATAGGAAAAAATAGATAAAAACTAAGAAATCTGACTAAAGTATATACTTTGGTTAATATTCACGAATCAATATTGGTTCATTAGTTGAAACAAATTACCATACTAATGAAAGACGTTAATAATCGTGGAAACTAGGTGTGAGGTGTATGAGGATTGGCTATTTTTGCAATTTTTCTGCAAATCTAAAACTGTCGTAAAATAAAATGGTATTAAAATGCATATACAGAATTATATGAACATGCTTATTATTTGTACACGCAATATTATTCGTTGCTTTAATTATATGTGGATAGTATAATACTCACTGGGAAAATCTATTGTAAAATCTTATAATTTCAATTACATGAATCTAATTTACTAGCTTCTTGTAAGAAATAAAAGTTAAGTAGTTCCACAAAACATATCCAACTATGATTTCTGATTTGACTAATACTTCTGTTTGTTTTATGAATTTTGCTTCATGTATTTTGAAACTCTTCTCAAGTCCATTCACAGTAATAGTTGTTATGTCTTTCTGATGTATTGACCACTTTGTCATTATGAAACACTCCTTTTTATCATATCTCAATGTCTATTTTTTCTGGTATTAATATATTTATATGTGCTGTCTTATGATTAGTATTTGCTACATATGTTTTTATTTCTTTACTTTGCACTTGTTTGTGCTATTATATTGAAAGTATTGCTCTTGAAATCTGCATACAATTAATTATCTCTTTTTTATTACAGTTTTTAGTCCATTAATGTGCAATGCAATTACTGATTTATTTGTGATTGTATCTACTGCTTGCTTACTTCTTTTATACCTGTCTTATTTATTAGTTGTTTATCTCTTCTTTTTGTCTTGCTTTTGTTTGTAGGACAATCTCTCCCATCTGTCTTTCTTTCTATTCCAGTTAGTATTCCATTTTATGTCCTTAAGTGTCTTGTTACATTTATCTCCTTCTATTACTTAGTGATTACTCTAAGGATTATAATATTCATCCTTAACATATCAGAGCCCAACTGGGATTCGTATGATGACAAACCCATTGCCATCCTGTCGATTCTGACTCATAAATACCTTATCTACAGTACAGAGTAAAATTGCCCCTTAAGATTTCCAAGACTGCAATCTTTACAGTAATTTACAGCTTGTCCTACTGTGGTAGCTTGTGTGTTGCTCTGATGTTAGAAGCTATGCCACCAGTATTTAAAATAATAGGAGGGTCATCTATGGTGGCTAAGTTTCAGCAGGGCTTCTAGAATAAGAAGACTAGGAAGAAGGACATGAGTCTAATTCTGAAAAAATTAGAAAATCTTATGAATAGCAGCGGAACATCACCTAATATAGTGCCAGAAGATGAGCCCTTCATGATGGAAAGCACTCAGAATATCACTGGAAGAGATAACTCCTCAAAGTAGCATCAAACTTAATGACACAGAAGAAGTAAAGTCTTCTGGCCTTCATTTGCTAATGTAGCATGACTCAAAATGAGAAGAAAAAGCTGCAAACATCCATTAATAATTATATTGTTGAATGTAAGAAGTGTGAATCTAGGAAAATTAGAAGTCATCAAAAATCAAATGCAATACATAAAGATTGATATCTTCTACACTAGTGAGCTGAAATGGACTGGTATTGGCCATTCTGAATCAGACAATCATATGATCTACTACGCAGGGAATGACAACTTGAAGAGGAATGGTCTCACTTTATTGTCAAAAAGAACACTTCAACATCAACCCTGAAGTACAATCCTGTCGGTGATAGGATAATATCCATATGCCCACAAGGAAGACCAGTTAATATGACTATTCAAATTTACTCACCAACCGCTAATGCCAAGGAGCCGTGGTTAAGAACTCGGCTGCTAACCAAAAGATCCGCAGTTTGAATCCACTAGCAGCTCCTTTGAAACCCTATGGGGAAGGTCTACTCTGTCTTTGTTAGTTGGAATCAACTTAATGGCAAATGGTTTGATATTGATACTAAAGAAGAGGAAATTACCAAATTCTGCAGTCTGAAATTGATCAAACATGCAATCAAAATGCATTGACAATTAACGGTGATTGGAATGCCAAAGTTGGAAACAAAGAAAAATGAGAGATAGTTGAGAACTCTGGCTTTGATGATAGAAGCAACAGTGGAGAGATCATGATAGAATTTTGCAAGACCAATGACTTCTTCATTGCAAATATCTTTTCTCAACAACATAAATGGCAAGTATTCACGTGCTCCTCATCAGATGGAAAACACAGGAATCAAATCTACTACATAAACAAGTCCACGAAAACCAAAATATGATCATGAGCATATCTCACTTGAATTTGGAGACCATCTCAAGAACAGGTTTGACACACTGAACAACTAATGATGAAAGAACAGACAAATTGTGGGACGACATCGAGGACATCATACACGAAGTAAATAAAACATCATTAAAAAGACAGGAAAGAAAGAAAAGACCAAAATGGATGTCAGAAGAGACTCTGACACTTGTTTTTGAATATAGAGTAGCTAAAGAGAATGGAAGAAATGATGACATAAAAGAGCTTAACAGAGATTTCAAAGGGCAGCTCGGAGGGACAAAATAAAGTATTATAATGAAATGTGCAAAAACCTGGCGTTAGGAAACCAAAAGGGAAGAACAGTCTCAGTATTTCTCAAGCTGAAAGAACTGAAGAAAAAATTCAAGCCTCAAGCTGCAATACTGAAAACTTCTATGTGCAAAATAGTAAACAAAGCAGGAAGCATCAAAAGAAGATGGAAGGAATATACAGTCAATATACCAAAAATAATTGTTCAACATTCAGTCATTTCATGAGATAGCATATGATCAAGAACAAATGGTACTGAAGACAGAAGTAAGCAACACTGAAGGCACTGGCGAAAAAACTCCAGGAATTGATGGAATACCAATTGAGATATTTCAACAAATGCAACCAACTCTGGAAGCGCTCCCTCATTTATGCCAAGAAATATGCAAGACAGCTACCTGGCCAACCGACTGGAAGAGCCCCATATTTGTGCCCATTCCAAAGAAAGCAGAAATCATCAAACAGTATCACACTGAAGTAAAATTTTGCTGAAGATAATTCAAAAGCAGTTGCAGGGGCCCATTGACAGGGAACTACCAGAAATTCAAGCTGGATTTAGAAGAATGTGGAACATGAAACATCATTGCTGATGTCAGATGTATCTTGGCTGAAAGCAGAGAATACTAGGAAGATGTTTACCTGTGTCTTACTGACTATGCAAAGGCATTCAACTATGTGGATCATAACAAATCATGGATGACACTGTGAAGAATGGGGATTCCAGAACACTTAATTGTGCTCATGAGGGATCTGTACATAGAACAAGAGACAGTCCTTTGAACAATACAAGGGGATACTGAGTGGTTTAAAATCTGGAAAGGTGTGCAACAGGGTTGCATCCTTTCACCATAGTTATTCAGTCGATGTTCTGAGTAAATAATCAGAGAAGCTGGACTCTACAAAGAACACAATATCAGGATTGGAGGAAGACTTATTAAAAACCTGCTATATGCAGTTAATACAACCTTGCTTGCTGAAACTGAGGAGAATTTAAAGAATGTACTGATGAAGATCAAAGACTACAGCCTTCTGTGTGGATTACACCTCAACATAAAGAAAACAAAAATCCTCACAACTAGACCAATAAGCAACATTGTGATAAACAGAGAAAATATTGAAGTTGTCAAGGATTTCGGTTTACTTGGATCCATAATCTACACCCATGGAAGCAGCAGTCAAGAAATCAAAGAACATACTGCATTGGGCAAATCTGCTGCTAAAGACCTCTTATAAAGTGTTAAAAAAAAAAAAAAAGATGTCACTTTGAGGACTAAGGCACACGTGACCCAAGCCATGGTATTTTTAATTGCCTCATATGTATGTGAAAGCTGGACAGGGGATGTTGTTGTTGCTAGGTGCCTTCAAGTTGTTTCTGACTCATAGTGACCCTATAGGACAGGGTGGAACTGCTCCATAGGGTTTCCCAGGAGCAACTGGTGGATTTGAACTGCTAAACTTTAGGTTAACAACTGAGCTCTCAAGCACTACGCCACCAGGGCTGCACAGACAATGGTTAAGGAAGACCAAAGAAGAATTTATGCCTTTGAATTATTGTGTTGGTGAATAATAATGAATATACAATGGGCTGCCAGAAGAAGAAACAAGTCTTGAAAGAAGTATAGCCAGAGTGCTCCTTGGAAACAAGAATGGTGGGACTTTACCTCACGTACTTTGGACATTTTATCAGGAGGCACCAGTTCCTGGAGAAGGACATCAGGCTTGGTAAGGTAAAGGATCAGCAAAAAAAGACGAAGATCTTTGAGGAGATGAATTGACACAGCGGCTGCCATAATGGGCTCAGTCATAGCAAGGAGTATGAGAACGGCGCAGGACTGGGCACATTTTCCTGCTACTTAAATCTAGTGATATTTGTTATATCACTATATTCTGGACATTGTAGATGATGCAATGTCCTCAAAAGTCTTGATTTCTGACTTTAGTTCAGTAGATCTATTTTAGTTTGCCTATTATCTTATGATGCCTTCTTTATTCTTAGACCACAGTTCCTACTCCTAAGACAAGGCTTTTCTCAAGTCTTTACTGAATTAACATTTAGCATTAACAATATTCATTGACGTAACAATGAACATTTTGTGGGTACAATGTTCAATTAGGACTGAACCATTCTGGTGGTATCAAAACTCCCATCTCTTCCCATGCTTTACCATGTATTTTAAGCTCTCAGACCCCCAGAAACTGTCTATGCTAGGCATCACGGCACATGTACAGCTTGTGATTCTACTATAAATCCTCTTTGTACCTTGTCCAGTAAATTCATGCCACAATAGCAGCCCTGAATTCTAATCTCTGTTTTCTCTACCAAGCAAGGATTGCCAGTCTCTGCACATGCTGCACTTCCTTGCAGAGAAATTATTTCCAAGGCAGCAAGCTATGGTGAATATATAGCTATCATGTTGCTGCTCTTCTGCTGTTCAAGCCCTAAAAAAAGTTGCTTAACATATTTTTCCCAGGTTTTTATTTCCTTATTCTGGGAGGGTAAGTGCAGATAATTCATCTTAGTCAAAAGTGTAAATCTTTATGGTGTAAATATTTTGCATATCTATAGCATTGTATCTATTTTTCATTTAATATAAAACTGGGAATTAATATACTTATCATCCAACCAGTACCTAATTCAAGTAGGTTCAAAGATAATAAGTTCATATATCTAAATTAAACATGACAATCTACCTTTATGTATAAAGTACAACATAGTATTCTTGTAAATATTTTGGAAATTTATTACACCATTATTAAAATATCCATAATACTGTATTATAATTTTATTTCAGCAACTGTCAGCAAGTTATTTTGGATTTTCTCATTAAAAATTCAACAAGAAGTTATAAAACCCGAAAAATATTTTGAAGGAAGTGTGAGAGTTTTGGGTAATAATTGTTGTTCATCTTGGCATACTTTTGCATTAAATCAATTTTAATCAAAAACAAAAAATGAAGCAAAAAAACCCCAAAAAACAAAAAACCTTACTCCTAATTTTTAAAGGAAAATTGTTTAGTGGTGTATTAACTTTGATTTTGCAAAATTTAACATTATTCTTTTCTAATATTTAGTGACCGTGAGAAGCCAGATCATTCTCAGATTGATTTAAAAGCCCCATTGCCTTCATAAAGGCTACAATTTTGCTCAAATGTTATTTCCCATGTTAATGAGCTAACTGGGATTGTAATATTGGCAGAAATGTTGGTTTTGGACTTAAGTATTTAGCCTATTTTGTATGTAGATATTTTAATTTCATCAAATTCCTAAATGTAAAACAGGGTGATATTGGAAAGTAATAGTATTTCAAAAAATCATCTAAAAATCATTGTACTTCTGTGTATATTTACTCAAGTTTAGAAGAAGCAAATAAGTTATTTTCAGTGTGACAAGAGAAAACTAAGTGATTCGTTGAGATCTAAAAGAACTAATTGTACATTGGTACTGGTATTCCCAAAGCACTATGTGTGGGCTTTATTCCGTAATTAATAAAAACATATTCTTAAGATTTCTACTTCATTTTATCTGATTACTTGAAAAATCTGTGAATTTTGATTTCATGCAAAAGATTCTTATTTTACTTAGCTTATTCTATAATAGATTATGCCTTTTTTTTTACAGTTCTATATGTGTGGTTCAAATCAATAATAAGCATGATACAGCAATTTGATATTTTAATATAATTTTTTTTTATTGTTAGATTGCACCAGACAATAACTACTGGGAGTTTCATTCTTAAAATGAAAAGACATCCTTCTAAAATGTGCGTGATTGTGTGTAAGATAATTGTTTTAAAACGACATTAGGAATTAACAGAATAAAGAGTATAGTTAAAATAGGTGGCAGGAATTAGAGAAGATGGGAATTAAATAATCTAAATTCAAGATTACAATGACTGAAATAATATTTTAAAATTTTGTAAATATTTTATTTTATAACTAAAATTCATTATTTTCATGCAATATATTTATTCTGCATATCCTGTCATTTGCTAAAATACCTTAATTTCTGTTTGGAAATCATCTTCAGTCCAAGTAGCACAATTTTAACATATACTGAGTTTTCATTCAGATTTTCTAAAGAAATTGATCATAGAAAGCATTCAGAGAAAATGTAGTGGCTATGATTACTATCATGTTTGGCTAAATATTTTTCCAGACTCCTGAATATTTTGACCACCACTTGTCTGTCAGTTTGTCATATTGTGTTGCCTGTGTGTTGCTGTGATGCGGGAATCTATGGCACTGGAATTTCATATACTAGCAGGATTACCCATGGTGGACAGGATTTCATGGGACTTCTGGACTAAGACTAGGAAGAAAGGTTGGTTTATCTACTTCTGATAGTTAGCGCATGAAAACCCTATAGGTCACAATAGAATATTTTCTGGTATAATGCTGGAAGATGAGCCCCAGTTTGGAAGACACTCAAAATACTCAGTGTCCACAACAATGGACTCGAAGCATACTCACAACAGTAAAGATGACACAGAGCCAGTGTTTCCTTCTGTTGTACACGAGGTTTCCATGAGCTGGAGGCGACTTGATGGCAGCTAACAATAACAACATACTTGTATTTAGTTACCAATAGGAGAGTTACAGAGGACACAAAAGTAATTTGAAATGAAAAAGTAAGTTTGTCTTTTTAAAAAATTTGGTGACAAACAACCCACTAATCTAAGAATGTCAGTGCATTCCAAGCAAGATAAACAAAACTCAAATCTAAGTAGCAAAGTCAGACTGCAGAGGACCAACAAAAACAACAACAAATGCTCTGAATGAGAATAAAACACTTGAAAAGTGGATTGTTTTCATAGTTTTTTGAATATCTATCTAATTTAACTGTAGTATCATATCTAATAAAGTGTGAGAGATATAGATTTGGTTCCCTGCACATTTTAATAAATCAACATAAAGTGTAAAATAAAACATTTCTTAATGGCAAAAATTAAAGGAATAGCAACATGTTTTATTACTATATTATTACAATTATGTTAAATACATGGAAAATTATTTTCAGTTGTGTACATGTATGTAAATTTTCCTATGAAATTCATGTAACAATACAGATTTTTTCTATTTTTGATTAACACATCATTTTATATTTTATTTACTTATTAATATTTCCTATAAAATAAGCATAGTTTTGTGATCCCTTTACATAATGCATTGTTTGTCAGATAACACTTATTCTTCCAGAGTTATTAGTAAAAGGCAGTTACACTTGTGAATTTCCATTTTCTCAGTTTGAAAAATTTATTTGACAATATTGACAATCATGTTTCTTTGTTTGTATTGTTTTGTTTTCCTGAATGTATAAATGTGAGAAGAGTACAGTATAATTTGAGGGAAGACACTTCATCCCTTAATTATTTCAATTTTTGTTACAACTCTTTTGATTGTTTTTTCCCATTTCATTGAGAAATTAATACTAATTCATTCAGAAGAATGTATAAAACACCTATTAGTTAAAATTGTGGAAAAGTAAATAAAAAAACATAAATAGCTGCTTCAACATCATATATCTGTTGAGAGTAGTATTATGAAAAATAAAGACATAAAAAGATATAATTATTTTTTATAAGCTGTGTTTTCATATGAATATCTTACTTAAAAGTATGTACTTTAGTCAATGATTACGTCAAACTATATAGGTAATTCCACAGCAATGGGTTTGGTTTTTTGGTTTTTGGTATATAGGCAAGCCACAATTTTAGTGGCTGCATATGATTCCATTGTTCACTAATTAGCCTAACCAAATCCAATAAGATGAATATTTCAATTGTTTTACAATTTTTATAAATCAAATACAGTATCCAACACATATCACCATCTACATATCTATCTTTTTCATTTTTTCCTAATTTTATTTCATCAAAAACATCTTTTCTTTCTCTTCTCTTGGAATAAGAATACCAGCAATGCAAGAATACATGTACAAAAATACGCATTATAATATTGTTTGAAAAATTTTTAATGCATTCATTAAAATAATATTATTTGCATATACAAATGTCTGATACGCATTTTAACTAAAAAAGTTCTATTTTATTATATTATTTTTCTAATACTGACAAATAAGCTGCATATATGTAAAAAGATACTGTTAAAAAAGAAGAAACATTTGATCTTTTAAGTAACATATATTGAGATTCTAGGAATTCATTAGAAAAAATATCAGTCTCTTTCTCTTATGTTTTACAGTTTAGTGGGGATGGTAAACAATTACACACAATGTCATGAGTATTGAGAGGGAAGTGAAGTGTGCTATGAATTATATTGCAGGCACATCTACCCTAATCTGGAGAGTCAGGAAAGGTGTCCCTGAGGGTGAAACTTAAAAATGTAGTATGATAAATAAACACAATTTAGTTCAAAGGAAATGCAGAGAAGAAAGAAGAGTGTTAAGGGTGAGCGAAGCGTATGCAAACATCAGAAATTGGAGCTGGAACAGGCCTTTTGAGAAATGAAGAAAAAATAAAACATAACAAAGCAAAGCAATTGATATGTATAGAATGCAAGTAAAGGGGCAAAGGAGGCAGAAATGCGTCTGGAGATCAGTGAGATTATCAGGTACTTAAAAATAAGGCTATAGCGTTTGTGTGCCTTCCTTCTAGCAATTAGATGTCTGTTATAAGATTTATTCTAATTCAAAATTTCTGCAACCATATGATAAATGTAAATTTTTTGTTTGTTTGTATGTTGTATTATTCCATTTTTATAAAAGAGGCTTAGAAAAATAAACAACGTTGCCCAAGGTAACGTGAGAAGTCCTGGTGGCGTAGTGATTTAAGAGTCCGGTTGCTAACTAAAAGGTCGGCGGTTCGAATCCACCAGCTGCTCTTGGAAACCCTATGGGGCAGTTCTACTCTGTCTTGTAGGGTCGGTATGAGTCGGAACCAACTTGACGGCACCTAACATTAACAACAATGTAACACAGCGAGTTGCATGATACAAACCCTGTATTTTAATTAATATTTTTAAGCTAGGAAGTAATATGACCAGACTTGTGTAGCAGAACAATTATTCTCTTCAGTGTTTGAAATAGAGCAAGAGTGGAGGCAGGCGTCAGGGCATTTCTACATTTCTACAGTGGCTCAGATATGATATGATGCACAGCAGAGTGGTAGCCATAGGAATGGAGATAGGTAGATGGGTGGGGGATATACTTCACAGAAGAAAAGGCTGTTTTGATGATTATTTTGATGTTGGGTTCGCAAGTGAAGGAAGGTTAAAATGTGAAATGTGGATTTCTAATTTTGGCTACCATAATAAAAAAGAACATCGAGATAGTCAAATAATTCAAAGATGGGATGGGACACAACTCAGAAAGAAGTGGAGCCAGGACCATCAGAGGAACTGTCGAGTATATAATAGAAGACAACCAGGTGAGAACAGGCTAATTAAGAATCAAGTTTCAGAATAATGTTTGAATTGCAAAAACTTTAAGATTTATTCCAATTCAAGCTATTTATGACTACATAGTTCATTTGTCTATTTTAAATACTCAAAGATCATCCTTCTACTTTAATAACTAATTTTTACAGATTGGGATATATGAAATAAGGAAAGATAATTTATGAAAAAAATTCTAATTTTTTTCTTAAGAAATTATTTACATGGTCACTTGGGGAGGGAGGGAGGAACCTCTATGTTTTATATGCCTTGAAATTTACAATAAGCTTATAAGTCAATTTCTAAAATGAGAACTTTATTATGTAAAGGATTAAGTACCCTTTCATGACCATATAGACAATAAAAAATTGTTTCAAACACTGGTTTCTCTGAGGACAAAGCCTGTGCTGGTAAAATCTGTTACGCTGCAGGGTTTGGGGGGATGTGGAGGTGAAGTAAAATTTGTCTATAACTAACACACACATCCTAAACTTGCCAAATAATGAGTTTGAAAGCTCCTTATATCTTTAAGTTTAGTGATTTTAAAAGTAATCTAGTTTTTATCAAGATTTTTACAAGTTCCAAGACAATGGGTTTTATCTTTTCATTGTATTAGAGGCTTAGATCTTGGTAACTTGCTCTTTAGAAACATCCTGGCAAAACTGTACTGTGAAAAAATTTTCATTTTCCTTATATTTTAAATCT
The DNA here is from genome assembly GCA_030035585.1 of Dugong dugon. NCBI lineage: Eukaryota > Metazoa > Chordata > Mammalia > Sirenia > Dugongidae > Dugong > Dugong dugon. The sequence goes on along the minus strand of CM057460.1, from coordinate 31,098,880 downwards.
AATCACTTATAATGTATAAATATAATTGCTTGAAGTTTTTTTTAGTATAATCAAAACTGAAATGTTTAGTTTCTCTTCAGTGAAAATTAAGGTGACCATTGAGATCGTTACTGTGATGCTATGTGGAGACAAACTGGTATCTATCAACATTTGTTTCTGTAATTACAATGCATATATTTACACAACTCTTCTTTTCTACCTCTCTGAAGCTTCACACTGACCAAGATAAAGGAGATGGAAATTTAAAATACATATTAACAGGAGATGGGGCTGGCAGTCTGTTCGTTATAGATGAAAACACGGGAGATATTCATGCTGCAAAGAAATTAGACAGAGAAGAAAAATCGCTATACATTCTTCGTGCCAAGGCTATAGACAGAAAGACCGGGCGGCAGGTGGAACCTGAATCGGAATTTATCATTAAAATCCATGATATCAATGATAATGAACCAAAATTCACAAAAGACTTATACACTGCCAGTGTTCCTGAAATGTCTGGAGTTGGTAGGTATATGCTAATCCATTTAAGCAAACTTATTTCTGTGTCTGCCTAAGTAATTAAAATGGGTATAGTTATGATATGTGCTCTCTTTCAAGGTAAGAGCTATAAATGGAAACCACTCTTTAGTGTTATGCAACTTATTCTTAATTATTTTCAATTCCATGTATCTAAATGCTACTTGCTATATTTTAACTGATATCTAAGATGATTGCTGAGAGCAGTTATTCCATTACATTACAATCAACAGCCTCACCTCTACTCCACCGCATACAAATGGCAGTCAAGTTGCATATATTTCTGCCTGAAATGAAAGGAATATGCAAACACTGTTAGCATTTTTGGAAAATTTTGTTTGCATTATTTTGAATAATAATGAATGCTTGCATTTGACAAATTTCCTTTGAAATACTGTCTCATTTGATCATTAAAACAACCTTACGTGTTAAGTATTGGAGACAGAAGTTTAAATCCCTATTCTGTTAATTAAGAAACCAAGGTTCAGAAAGATTAAGCAAGTGACTTAAGATCAAATAACCTGGTTGCATTAGGACAAGATTCCAGGTCTTTCTGTTATTATAGCACATTTCACTATTGAACACTGAGATTTTCATGCAAATTGAAAATAACTGTTTAACTTTTTAAGGCTGCCCGCATTTTTATATACCACTTATTTTCATGCAATATTTTCATCTGTGTGACTACCTTCATCTTTACTAATATGAAAGGCTCAGATTTATTAATAAGATAATAAAATCTGACTCTTTAAAATCAAATGTTTCTATAAAACAGTGATATAAACTTACCACAATATCCAAAGAGCCCTAGTGGCACAGTGGTTAAGTGCTCAGCTGCTAAATGAAAGGTCAATGATTCGAACCCAACAGCAGGTCTGCAGGAGAAAGATGTGGCAGTCTGCTTTTGTAAAAATACGGCCTTAGAAAACCTATGGGGGTGGTTTTACTCGGTCCTATAGGGTCGATATAAATTGAAATGGATTGGATGACACACAATAATAACCACAACATAATATCCAAAATATGAACCCAGTTTCCCAAATCTGATACAATTTAGTTTAATATAATTTCAAAAACACTTTTAAGTATATGATTTCAACATTATCATAGTTACTATGTTTCAGTCTAAAATAATGCTTGTATTAGGAGAATCAAACTTACATCTACGTTTACCGAGTTATTAATGTAAAGAGATTTCTTAGCTGTGTGCGCTTTCAAGTCTGAAGGACCAAGAGATTGTAAGGAAGGTGTTCTTCCCACTAAACCTAATATGAAATCTTATCTCTCTGAGGAAAGCACAGTTCTTCCACTATTTCACGTATTCAGTCCAATAATGTGAAAGTGACTTATGAAATCAGATAGGAGTCCTGTGGAATAATAAAGCGCCGGGATAAAACATGAGTGGATCTGTTTTCATTATTTTTTTTATGACTCTTAGCCTTTTACAGTTTCATGGAAAGTACTGAATTGATTCATATAATTCTATTGTGGGCCAATTTAGATATATATCATGTGCTCTTGACTGGCTTATATTTGAGATGATGCTACATCTCAAATTATACTCTCCACATCAGCTTTCTATAAATGAGCATTCTGAGTAGTTTGGTTGTCTGGTTAACACTTGTAACCTTTGTAAAACATTACGTTTTTCTTGTATGTATTTTACTTTACTTGTGGTTTTGACACCTGTCAGCAAGTACATTTTCACTTACCTTTCTGCAGAAACAATAGACATACCTATAGGAGGAAAAGGCACAATTAAGATTACAGAAATATTTATGAGAAATTTTGCTTATAATTTGTTTTAATTTGAGTATATTTTTGCAATTTTCAAAGCATTATCTCTTTTTAAAAACAATCTTGTTCTATTAGACAATATGGATATTTAACCTCAGATAATCTATAGTTTTCCCCTTTATTAATTTTGATGTTTGCAGTCTCTTCCATGTCTAGAATTCCAACAAAACTAATAAAAATATTTTGAAGTTAGCTGTCTGGCTCGGATTGCCAGCTTTCGGAACTAATAAATAAAGATTTGAGAAGTACACACAGAGCCACTAATAAATATATCTAAATCAAAAAAATAGATGTGTTTTATATCCCAAAATACTTTTGCTCTTTCATTGTAACTCTCCTATCTTATTTAGAGGGAAATGAAAAATTAACTCATAATTTTTGAAGATATGATTTTTGCTGCTTTTACCTATTCAAATAAACCATTTTACATAGGAAAACTGTAGGAATTTTTTTTTTCAGGCTGTGTATGATCCATATATTTATAAGCAAAGTCTATGCATTATGAAAAAATAAAATATGCATCATCTATAAATGAAGTAATGTGCAATGATTGAATACCAATATTATTTTCATTATATTAGTGATTTTCATTTAAATCAAAGAGTTGAAAACTGCCCCTAGTTAACTTTGGGGAAAACAGAAAACTAATGGAATACAGCAAAATGTCTTTTATTACGATCCCCTTCTTTCCAAAGCTACCCTCCAATGTTCTGCACATGTTGCCCTCTGCTGCTCGCCCCCTTCTTTGTGTTCATTTTGATGTCTTAACATATTTGTCTTCTATGTTTCTCTTTCATCAACTCCTTTCCTTAGGTTTTTTTCCCTCCAGCTCTGTTGCTTTCTGTCACAACCATACACCATATTCAATTTTGGCTTTCAGAATGGTATGTCAACTCCAATAAACTCTTGAAATCTGAAACCAATAGCATCTACTGATCAGAGCAAATACTCTTGATGACATACAAGTGTACATATTGAAGTAAAATGAATATACTTTAGTAAAAATGTTTGTGCCAGGTCCCTGCATTTTTATTTTTCCATTTCTTGTGGTCATTATATCATTGAATAAAGATTATTTCCATCAGCTTTCTATATTTGCATGCATTCGATTTCATTTGAACAAATTTTCATTGTGTAAATGTGGTTTTGAAAGTATGCTTTTTGATTGATTGTGTTATTCTCTTAAATATTCCTTCAAAAAGTTATCCAGTTCCTTACCACTACTGGAAAACCCTAGGTAATTTTTCACAGGTTACACATAAGTGTATTCACTCTGAGTATGTCTTTATAAATATTATAATGTAAAATACATAAATTACTTCTTATCCAATATTATTACTAAAACATGTTAGTTGTGTAATAATTTCTGAGAAAGCACACCCACATACACAAATTAACTTTCCATTCCCTATTGTCCAATAGATTATTTCCCTTTGTTATTATAAATAAAACATCAGAAGTCATTTTGTTTATCTGTGTTTAGCAACATCTGTAATTATTACAGTGATCCTAAGAGGTGGGACAGGTAGTGTATAAGGTGTTTGAGGCTATTTAGCCACATCAGTGCTGGTTTCTATTCAGAATATAACCTGGAAATATAACTTTAGAAAATAACTTCCTTACTATTTAGTTTAAGTATTTTTGGATAAATTCAAAGAGCACATGCACACAATATAGAGCAAAAAATCAAAATGAAATTTAACAAAATAATTGTATTAAAAAGGGTCAAAAAAGATGCAGAGATACGCTACTTCCTGTGCTCATTGTGAAAGCTTAATATGATACCACAGTAAAAGAAAAAATGAAACTGGTAACAAAAGAAACGCCATAATATGTTTTTTAATTAACGACTACATTTTCAACATATTATTTATGCTCAATAATTCATATTTCGCTAATATCTCCAGATGTGAAAACAGTTCTTAGTCTACCTAACATATATTTATACAGGGTTTTATAAAATATAAATCAAATGTAAATCAGAAAATTCCTTTAGTTGAACTGCTTAGCATTATTATGGGGAAAAAATCACTTAATCACTTTTGCTTTTATCTATCTGCAACATGAGTACAATATTTTTAAATGATCAAATATTACAGCCAGGATAGACTGAGAAATTATGTAGTATGTCATCTCACATGGCACATCCACTCCCCTGAAGTTTAGGAAACAGAGGCCTCAAAAAGAAGAGCTTCGTCTCATCATATTTTGATATATTTTTGAATATGTATTTATTCAAATATACAAATTGCTAAACTCATGTGTTCATATTCATACCTGTTGCTAAATTCATGGGCTTGTATTGAAATGTACTAATGGGAAACAATTTGTTTGCTATAATGTACAGTATATTAATTTTTGTAAGCATAAACACAAAATTTCAGAAGCATTCACTAAAGCTCAATTAGAAAGTTTGTTTTTTTTTTTTGAGTATGTAATTTTTGTGGGACATTAAAGTAGGTGACAGGACCAATAGGGAATTGTCCCTGTCCTCAAGAATTTTAAAATTCTAAGTAGGAGGCAAATTGGAGAAAAACTGTAAGTAATACACTTGAAACTGTCCCACAAACTTATTTTTCCCAAGGGGATACACGATAGGCTTCAGTTGACAGTAGTTTTAGAACCATTCCTTGAATCTTTATAGAGACCCAGGAGAACATAAGAAAAAGTCCATCAATATATTTCATTATTCTTAGCTCCTAAAACTGGCTCTTTTCAAGCTTTTTTACTTTTTAAATGATGGTTTGTAATAGTGAAAATAAAATAAATTAAATTTCATAAAATAAAATTATAAACAAAGGGTAATGTTAAATTACAGTATTGCATGTGACACAGAATCGTTCTTTATCTTTTTAAAATATCTACTGATTTACTTATGCACAGAAACTAACTAATAATATGTAGCATATCAATAGGCATAATCATATCTGACTATGTAATCTACATTTTAAAGAAAGGCACAGATGTTTCATTATCAGATATATCTTGTACATGAAAATATTTCACAGGTCATTTTTATGTAATTTTTTTTTCAAAAAATCAGCTTCCTTGTATTTCATTCAATTTACAGTACACTTAATTTATCTAAGTAAAAACCATCAAAAGGGTTATAATACCTTTTTAAAATATATCTTCCTAATTAGCAATAGTTGTATTAATTGAAAGTTACATATGCATTTTATTCAGTGGAAAATTTCTGGCCCTCATGATATTTCCAGTCAATTAAAAATGCAGTCCATTAGTCTCATTATATTCACCTCATTATATTCATGAAATAGTCTTTGGATTTTTCCATTTTTAAAAAAAAATTAACTCCAACAATAGAGGGATGTTCAAATTAAAAAAGAGGGGGCTGGATAAAGGTAATTTTTTAGGATGAGATCATTTAAGTTTCTTCAAATATTATATACCATTTTCTAACTTATCACATTACCAACACTATTTTCAGCAAGAGAGTTGCAAATTTAGACTTGTTTACGTGTCTGTGTTTGGCTGGGGCTTCACACAGGTACATCGGTTATACAAGTGACTGCAACAGATGCAGATGATGCCAACTACGGAAATAGTGCCAAAGTGGTCTATAGCATATTGCAAGGACAGCCATATTTTTCAGTGGACCCAGAATCAGGTAAGAACCTTTTACACTTGGTCTGTACTACATCTGGATCCCTATAGATCTTTTCTATATTTTACAATCTATCAATTTAGTATTAAGTTTCAATTCGTTACCTAAAGTTATTCCATGGAAACAAAAGCAAACTTTCTATTATTAAAATAGATTATTTAAATTGTTAGCTCTTTAGCCTACTGTTTATTAAGTTTGGATTTAAAACACTAAATCAAAAATTTCAAATTTCACAGAACTTTATGCACCACGTTATGTGGCAGAGTGAACACTTAAAACCTACAGTATGAAATCATCTCAGTTAAGACAACTTATTTGTCTAAATGATTTTTAACTGAAGATTTGATTTTGTATCAAAATGATAATTACTCTGATTTAGCAAAACCTATTCCTTGAACAATAGTTATGGTAGAATTATTTCTTTTTTGTGAGTTATGCTAGATTTGTCGTGGTACACCAACATTTATCTGTTTGTTATCATTAACTTCTGTAAAATGGATCTTGCATAGCTTAAACAAATTCAGGGAATAAGTAGCAAAACATCTGTCTTCTTTCTCCAAAAGGTGTAATAAAAACTGCATTACCAGACATGAGTAGAGAAAACAGAGAGCAGTACCAGGTGGTTATACAGGCCAAAGACATGGGCGGCCAGATGGGAGGCCTTTCTGGAACCACGACAGTGAACATCACGCTGACCGACGTCAACAACAATCCTCCCCGATTCCCTCAGAGTAAGGAAGGTTTCAGTGATTCATACTGAAAAGCTTCTCCGAAGCTACTAAGAGATCTGATATTTCTTGAGTCGTTTCACTGCTGTGGAAACCCTGGTGGCTTAGTGGTTAAGAATTATGACTGCTAATGAAAAGGCTGGCAGTTAAAATAGACTCCAAAGTCAGAAGGACTTAGTTTTCTATTTTACTTTTCTCAAGACTGCAGGATTTCCTTGAGCCTTGCCCCTCAGGATATTATACTAATCTTGAATAATTGATAGGATTAAATAAATTAGTACAAAAGACTTTAGGCCTTGTATGGGGCTCAGCACACAGTAAGCATTTAAAAATATTTTTGACTTTTATTAACTTTTTTTGTATTATTGTCCGTATTGTTTCTTGAGCAAATAGTTTTATGAACAGCAGTATTAATATAATAAATGGCTGGACCACCAGAAAACAGAAGAAGCCATGCCTTAATTAATTAATATTTAAAAAAGCAAAAAAGAAAAGATTTATATACATTTATGTATATAAATATCCATCTGTATTTGTGTGTGTATATATACATATATGTTCCATGCACAACAAGAAAACAATAGTTGGTTTTCTTGTTCCTTTAAAGAAAGAATTTTGTCTTTCCGTCTTTAAAATTTCTACACCTGATGCAGAATAGTAAATGCATGTTCTTTTAGATAATTTAATATTAGTAAAAATATGTAATGGCAAATCTGAAATCCCCAAATAAGCAATAAATAATTGGTTTTCTTGTCCATTTAAGTCAAAAGTTCTGGATTCTAATATCAGATCTACCATCTATTATCTAAATAACCTTGGCATATTCAATTTATCTTTCTGGGAGTTATATTTCTCATTTACAAAATGAGAGTGTTCTGCCTTTATAAGTTATTTTTCCAATTTAATAGATCTATAATTTTTGACAGGTTACATTTCAATACGATGAAAAAACTCTCCCAGTTTTAAGTAAATTTATTTAAGTGAAAATGGCAGAGGAAATGATTTTTGTTATCTAAAGATGAAAAGTCAAAACAGCTCTGATTTAATTTATAGGTACATATCAATTTAATTCTCCCGAGTCTGTACCTCTTGGAACCCATCTTGGGAGAATAAAAGCCAGTGACCCTGATGTGGGGGAAAATGCTGAGGTGGAATACAGCATTGCTGAAGGAGACGGAGCAGACATGTTCGATGTCATCACCGACAAGGATACACAGGAAGGGGTTATAACTGTCAAACAGGTTTCTTTTCACTCTCTTCATTTTTTCATTTAGCCCTCTGAAGTTTATTTTTGCTTTTCAGTTAAGAGAAGAAAGCCTAGGATTTATTTTACCCGTCCTTTACATACTGTCTATCCTTCATATTCCTGGGGATAGTTGTTGTGATGTCAATTCAATAAGTTAAGCATCTTTATCACTGACACTTATAAAGTGGTATAAAACCTCAACTTCCTGTGCAGATAGTACAGGTATAGGAATACCGAAATTCAAACATATTCGTTTGTATTCCTCCACGGGAGAAAAAGTAGTCATGTTGCCATCCCTGTTATTTCATGCAATTTTAAAAATATTTTGATTATAAATGTGATGGTCTTTTTAAACAGATGAAACGTGAAGATGCTATGTGCTTTATGTGTTTTGTTTTTACGTTTGGTGCAATGGGAGAGAACATTCAGAAACCTTACATAGAATAATCCAGCAAAGTATTCATTATTTTATATTGTCCCGGTTCTGTCATTTCATTCACCCCTTACTTTCCACAAATGCACAGAATAATGAACTCTAAATCTTTTTTATTTTTAAAATACCAATTTTAGAAAAGAAGGAGTAAGGAACTTACATGAATAGGTTGCTAAATCTCTTTATTTTATCCTTCCTCTAAACTGTCACTGTGTCTGACTTTAATAATAATACTTAATTTATATATCCATTAAATAATAATTTACCTTTTACCACTTAAAAACTGAAGTACATTCATTACTAAATGGGAATCAATCATAATGTGTATACAAATATACTTAGTTAACTCCCTATAAATAATTGTAAGGCAAAACAAATGTTTACTAATTTATTTGACATAATAAAGAAGCAATGATTGAGAAAGTTATTTAACCATAATTGTTGTTACCATCAAGAGAGCTAGTTATTAAATTTTGAAATTGTGTTGCATTGATATTTTCTACATTGTGTTAATTTTTATTATTTAATGAACTCCAGAATTTAGATTTTGAAAACAAAATCCTGTACACTTTAAGAGTGCATGCAAGCAACACTCACCCTGATCCACGATTCTTACACCTGGGACCTTTCAAAGATACAGCGGTGGTCAAAATATCTGTGGAAGATGTAGATGAGCCTCCTGTGTTCAGCAAAGTGTCTTACTTGATAGAAGTAGATGAAGATGTAAAGGAAGGCAGCATCATTGGGGAGGTTACCGCATATGACCCAGATGCCATGAACAATTTAATAAAGTAAGTACTTTGAGAAAACTTATGCTTTCAGAAGAATTATAATTTTATCCCTTATTTACAAACTTTGTAGAAGAAAAACTTGCACAGTGTGTGATCAAGCAGTGTAATAATACAAACACTTCCATAGCACAAACTATTTGCTGGACTATTGTCTTAGTTATCTAGTGCTGCTATAACAGAAATACCACAAGTGGATGGCCTTAACAAAGAGAAATTTATTCTCTCATAGTCTAGGAGGCTAGAAATCCAAATTTAGGGCACCAGCTCCCGGAGAAGGCTTTCTCTCTCTGTTGATTCTGGAGGAAAATGCTTGTCATCAGTCTTCCCTTGGTCTAGGAGCTTCTCCATGCAGGAATCTCAGGTCCAAAGATGCAATCTGCTCCCGGCACTACTTTCTTGGTGGTATGTGGTCCCAATGTCTCTCTGCTCTATTTTCTCTTTTATATCTCAAAAGAGATTGGCTTAAGAAACAATCTAATCTTATAGATCTCAGCAACATGACTGCCACTAATCCATCTCATTAACATCATACTGATAGGATTTACAATGCATAGGAAAATCACATCAGATGACAAAATGGTGGACAATCACACAATACTAGGAATCATGGCCTAGCCAAACTGATACACATATTTTTTGGGGACACAATTCAATCCATGACAACTATTTCTATATATCTCTGGATATACTGTTTAATCTCTGGACATATTGTCTTATTTGACTCATCACTCTACAAGGTAGAGCCTTTTACTATATTTTTCTGCTGATGATAAGGCTGAGGCACATAGCATTAATTTTCTTTTTATTTTATTATTGTACTCTAAGTGAAAGTTTACAATTCAAGTTAGTCTCTCATACAAAAATGTATACATACATTGTTATGTGATCCTAATTGCCCTCCCTATACTGTGACAGGGCACTCTTCCTTTCCACCCCTGATTTCCCGTGTCCATTCAACCAGCTCCTAACCCTCTCTGCCTTCTCATCTCACCTCCAGACAGGAGCTGCCCATTTAGTCTCATGTATCTACTTGAGCTAAGAAGCACACTCTTCAGGAGTATCATTTTATGTCCCATAGTCCAGGCTAACCTTTGTCTGAAGAGTTGGCCTCAGGAAAGGTTTTAGTTCTGGGGTGACCAGTACCAGGCAGTTTTGAACTCCATGCTCTCTGGGGTTGCTCCAGTCTCAGACCATTAAGTCTGGTATTTTTATTAGAATTTGAGTTCTGCACCACACTTTTTCTCCTGCTCCATCAGGGACTCCATTGTGTTCCCTTGCAGGGCAGTCATTGGTAGTAGCTGGGCACCATCTAGGTCTTCTGGTCTCAGGCTGATGAAGTCTCTGGTTTATGTGGCCCTTTCTGTCTCTTGGGCTAATACTTTGCTTGTGACTTTGGTGTTCTTCATTTTCCTTTACTCCAGACGGTTGGGACAAACTGATGCATCTTACTTAGATGGCTGCTCACTAGCTTTTAACACCCCAGATGCCACCCACCAAAGTAGGATGCTGAACATTTTCTTAATAAACTTTGTTATGCCAATTGACCTAGATGACCCTGAAAGCATGGTCCCTAGGCCCCCTCCCCTGCTACTCTGTCCCTCCAAGTGTTTGATTGTATTCCGGAAACTTCTTAGCTTTGGTTTAGTCCAGTTGTGCTAATTTCCCCTGTAGTGTGTGCTGTCTCTCCCTTCACCTGAAAAGATAATGTTTGTCTACTATCTAGTTAGTGAATAACCCTAACCCTCCCTCCTCACCCTCGTAACCATCAAAGAATGTTGTCTTCTGTGTTCAATCTTTTCTTGAGTTCTTATAATAATGGTTTTATACCATATTTGTCCTTTTGTGACTGACTAAATTCACTCAGCATAATGCCTTCCAGATTCCTCCTGGTTAAGTTTTACGGATTCATCATTGTTCCTTATAGTTGCATAGCATGCCATAATGTGAAGATACCATAATTTGTTTATTCATTCATCTGATGATGGGCACCTAGGTTGTTTCCATCTTTTTGCTATCATGAACAGTGCCACAATGAACACGGGTGTGCAAATATCTATTCGTGTGATGGCTCTTATTTCTCTAGGATATATCCCAGGAGCTGGATTGCTGGATCATATGGTACTTCTATTTCTAGCTTTTTAAGGAAGCACCAAATTGATTTCCAAAGTGGTTGTACCATTTTACATTCCCACCAACAGTGTATAAGTGTTCCAGTCTCTCCACAACCTCTCCAGCATTTATTATTTTGTGTTTTTTCGATTAATGCTAGCCTTGTTGGGTGAGATGTTATCTCATTGTAGTTTTGATTTCCATTTCTCTAATGGCTAATGATCGTGAGCATTTCTTCATGTGTCTGTTAGCCACCTGAATGTCTTCTTTGAATCTTATCTTATAAAGAGGAGAACAGTCCCAGAGAGTTAGAAGAAGGATGGCAGATGTAAGTGAAAGGGCAACAAGAATTTCTGGGAGCCACCAGAAGCTAGGAGAAAGCCGGGGGCATTTTCTTTCTCAGAGCCCTCAGAAGGAATCAACACAGCTGTTAATCTGATTTGGACTTCTGGCCTCTAGAATTATGAAACAATAGATTTTTGTTCTTATAAGTAACCCAGTTTGTGGATATATTGTTATAATAGCCGCAGGACACTAAGGTGCATACATTGTGTGATATTAATATACAGACTTCATATTTTTTTACATTACTGTTTTCAGAATATATATTTTGCATCCTTTTACATTTAACCTATTTCTTTCTTTATATTTAAACCAGGTTTCTTGTAAGAAGCATATAGTTGCATATTGTTTTATTATGCAATCTAACATTATGTGTATTTGGATTGATAAACCATTTATATTTAATGGGATTATTGATAACAGTTAAGTTTAATATACAATCTTCCAATTATTTCTGTATGTGCCCCTCTCTTTTTGTTAATTTTATGCCTTTTTTGGATTAATTCTGTATTTTGGGGGAGGGGTGGGAAGAAATTCTATATCATTTCCTTTTTAGGCTTATTTACTGTCAGTCTTTTTTTCCATTGGTAAGAATTATAGATTAAGAAGTTTTTGTTTTATTTTCCTTCAGTACAGTATTAATTCTATTCTGCCCTTATTTTTCTTAATCTCTCTGTAATTTCTCAGTTGTTCATAGGCATCCTTTTAAATATTTCTCATTATTTTTAAGCAATTTGGTTATGATGTGCTCATCTATATTATGCTTCTCTTGTAGTTGGGGTTCATTGAGCTTCTTCAATGTGTGTGTTTATAGCTTGGATCAAAGTTGGAAAATTTTCAGCTTCTCTTTAATATTTTTTTATTCTACTCTTATATCCTTCAGAGAAATGAATTACAAGAGGTCACTTGAACACAGCCATTGACATTAAGTTTATCTTTATCAACTTTTTTTTCTGTTTGTAATTTAGAATAGTTTCTGTTATAACATTTCATCAAGTGTATTCTTCTTTCTTCTGATGCATTTAATATGCTGCTAATTTCATCCAGTATATTTTTTCTCACATATTGTCGCTTGTTGTCTAGAAATTCTATTGAATATATATGTATAGTCTACCTAAAATGCTTTTTCTTTCCTCTGTCTTAGTATGAATGTAGTTAAAATAGGTTTTTCTTTTTTAGTCATTTTCAGCTAATTCTATCAACAATGTCATTATTTGCTAGGTTTTGACTGATGTATATTTTTCTCCTTTTTATGCAGTCATAGTTTCCTGCCTCTTTGCATGTCTGTAATTTTTTATTGGATGGCAGACATTGTGACTTTTACAATGTTATACCAGGCAGCTTTGCATTTTTATAAATATTATTGAGCTTTGTTCTCATGTATTGTTAAGTTGCATGAAATACCTTGATTCGTTTGGATCTTTATTTTGTGCTTTATTTGCTGCAATTTGGAAGCCCCAGATGGTGCAGATTGTTAATGTATTTGACTACTAACCAACAGATTGGAAGTTTGAGTTGACCCAAAGTTGTGTCAGAAGGAAGGCCTGGTGATCTACTTTTAAAAATCAGTCATTGAAAACCCTATGGAGCATAGTATGACTCTGATACACATGAGGTAGCCTTGAGTCACAGTGGACTCTGGTAGATCATTTCCTGTAAACCAGTCAGTCCTTAGTCTAGGACTTGTTTTGTCTCATTAGTGAGGTAAGACCTTTCTGAGTAGTCTCCCCCATGTCCTGTGAATTATGCAGTTTTCCACTCCAGTTGGTGGGAACTGGAATTGTTTTAGATTACATGTCAGCTTGTAATTTTCTTTATTCAGTCCTTCTAATGGATTATTTCTATGCCTTTATGCTATCAGCTCTCATGCATGTTCTGGTTAGTACTTTAATGAAGAGTTGAGTGAGATCCCCTTCAGTTTCCAGTAGCTCTTTCTTTCTGTGAGACTCTGTCCTCTGCAGTGCTTTGCTATGAAAATTCTAGCCACCTTGGCCTCACTGGACACTCAGCATCATCTCCTAAATTTAGGGAGATTGACATACCACATCTGGTTTCCCACTTCCTGCATTGGGTTCTGGAAACTCTTTCCAGGCAGCATACTGAGAAAGTTTTAGGGGTCATCTCATTTTTTCCTTTTCTTTAAAGATTACTGGCCTTGTTTCCTGATGCCCAATGTTTACAAAAGTCATTGTTTCATATATTTTGTCTGGTTTTTTTTTTTAAAATTTTAGGTTGGGATGGTAAATCCATCTCTTTTTTTTTCATACTTTCCATAAGAAGATATTTGAGAGAATTATTTTTAAACATGTTTTTTGATCATACAATCATAGTGATTTATTTTAGATATCATGGATGACACAGGAAATTTTGTAGCAAGTAAGACATCTATAATTCTTCCCTTAATAGATATTCTAGTGTAATTTTGATACATTTCCATTAAGCAGTCCAACTTTTAAACGAATAATTTTTGTGTTCTCTATCTCATGTTTATGTAATTGAGGTTATGTACATATAGGTGCATGAGTTTTTTATAATTGTGAATATTTGCCAATGTCATTAAACATCTTAATACACTTGTATTATATAAATAGCACACATATATAGGAGAAACATCAGTGATGGAAATTCAGATTGTTTGGAGATTATATATATATGTGTGTGTATATATATTTATAGGAGCCCTGGTGGCGCAGTGGTTAAGAGCTTGTCTGCTAATCAAAAGGTTGGGAGTTAGAATCCACCAGCTGCTCTTTGGAAACCCTATGGGGCAGTTCTACTCTGTGCTATAGGGTTGCTATGAGTTGGAATTGACTCAATGGCAACGGGTTCAGATATATATATCTCCTCCCCTGTATCTGATAATTTCCTCAGGATACATATTTAAGAGTAAAATTTCTGAGTCAAAGACTGACAATAAATTTGTAATCTTGCTTCCCATTGGATAAAAGTGGCTGGTATTTTTTTTCATGTTTGTAGCAATGCCAAAATAGGTGATTTGTATAAAGTCCTCAAGCCTTGAAGGAAGAGTAGACAGTAACTTCACCTGTAAAGTCTCAAGAATTATGACAAAGACAATGAAAATATTAAGAGAACAAATTAATCTCAAACTGTGTCCCTTGAATTATTCTGCAAATTCTGCCAATATATAAGGCCTTACCTGAAAACATAGGGGATGGTCTGATTGCTGTTAGCATACAAAATGTATGCAAAATAGAAAAGAAAAAATAAATAAAAGCTTTAGATTCCAATTATAGTGTAAAGAAAAGCCAGCAATAATTCAGCAAGGTGCAACATTGTAACATGAAACTCTTGTTTGCTCTGATGGATTTTAGAAGGATGGCTGGTCCCCAGAGCAAAGATAGGCTATGGTAAGCATCATGGAAGACTATTTTTCAAGGGAGAGCTTGGGAACTAATCCTTATCCACTAGTAAATTTATTCATCAAACATATTTTCTGAAATACATCTGCCAGTTGCAACATATTATAATAGGTTACAATTAGTAGCAGTTGTCAACTCTTTCACCTCATTAGTAATCACAGATATCCCAAGTTATAGAGCTGATGATAGCTTTACAGGTTCTGAAAGAGCATGTTGTCTCATTTCACACTTCTTTTATGCTCAATATATTTAAAGTTCAACATTTTTTAGAAGTAATCTTTTCTACTGCTGTCAAATTGAAAGTAAGCAAAACACACACACACACAGACAATTGCTGGCAAGAAATTTAGTTATGCAACAATAAAAGGTACATGATCTCACCATAAGCTAGTTCATGGAAGTGTACTCATATATAGCAGTGTTTCCCTAACATATATATATATATATATATGTTATGTATTGCATAGTATATGATAATAGTAATAATAAAACAGTTCCACTTATCTCTTAAAAAATATTGGAACTACGTGTTCAAATGAAATAAGTAATTTCATTATATAGCCAGGTTCTCTTTTTGAGTAGGGATGAAGGTTTCAGATTTCATAGCTAAAAAGTATATTTATGGGGGAAAAAAACTAGAAAAGAAAGAGTAAATCCACAACCTAACTATATAGTTAGTAAAAAGAAGTACCTAGAATCCAGTTAAGGAAAGAAATATTTTCCTTTTCTTTGACATATTTCTGCCTATAACTTGTTTGTTATGGTGTCCATAATTTAGTTTTGATGTTTACTCATAGTGAGTAAAACTACAAGGATCTGATATGTGTCTGGCTCTTAACTGTAGAACATAAAGGTGAAAAGCAAACAACAAACAAAACCAGAGTTCTGCTTCCACAGGCTCAATTCTCTTGTGTTCTTTCCAAGTTGTTATATCCTGGCTGTATGTTTGGATCCTCTCCCTGCAGAAGGTATTCATACAAAAATTCTGCCAGTGGTCTTTTATTTAAAAACTTATTGTTCAAAATTCAATATAAGGAGATCAATAAAATATTTTTGTTATAATAGGTCACCACCTGGGACATAAAGATAGCTTTGTTCTTGGGTTAAGTATTTATCAGGCTATCTCTGGTCATTTGTTGCAATTCAATGTATTTACTATTAATAGTTAAACCAGAACATCCTATTCTGTGTTGAAAATAGAACTCTGGCTGCTAAATAAATGAAAATTTTCTGTGGGCCTTGACAAATTATAAAGCATCATTTGCATTAGGGCAAGATTTCTGAATACAGACCTGGATGTTTGCAATTTTCAAGTTAAGTGAACTATTTATAAGTCATCAAAGTGATTCTTCTTTCTAAATTTTTAATTTGAAAATTAATCTCTTTCAAGGTTGAACATAAGACTAGGTCATCCAGAAACTGTGACTTATTTTGATCCCACATAAGCTCCAAATGAATCAAACCTGAGCGTGGATGTTAGAATTGTTAATTATTCCTCAGTCTTATAAATCCCCATACTAATAATATTTAGGACAAGAAGCAAAAGGTGACAAAATATATTTTTATTTTCCTTCTTGTTCAATGCAAACAGTAGGAAGAAATCCAAAATCTATTCAGCCATAAGAAGATAATGGTTAAATTATTGACCTTTCCAACAATGCTGAGAAATATTTCCAGGAGAATATTGTGAAGTGTGGAACCTTGGTACACATTGGTTAGCTTGGCTGCTAACCAAAAGGTCAGCACTTCAAATCCACCAGCTGCTCCTTGGAAACCCTATAGGGCAGTTCTACTCTGTCCTATAGGGTCTCTATGAGTTGGAATCAACTCAACGGCAATGGGTTTGGTTTTTTTGGTAATTGTGAAGTGCGTTCCATTAAACTCATAGATATGGTTGAGTTATGTTTGCTTTCTTTTTGTTCATTTTAAGTTTGTTTTCATTCATAAGCAGGAATTGATGTAAGTAGAGAAAATAAAACTTTTTTTGTTTTAGTAACTTTTAGTGCTTCTCTCTCAAATGTATTATAAAAGATATTTGTACCAATATAAATAAATTCTACATTAGTTACTAAATTGTAGAAGGGTTCAGATTATTTCTTAAATTCAGCATATTTTTTACAACAATAGATCAGCTCACATATTCATATATCCTGTATTAAAAAATGAACCCCAAAAAATGAACTCTAAAATCTAGATAAATATATTTTCATCCAATATTACAAAAAAAAAGTCAATATTTCACAGTGTTAAATGAAATACCTTTTACTTATATTTGTTAAAGCCAGTGCCAGAAGTGAGTATATTACAGATTTTTACTGGGAGCTATAATTTTTCAGCTCACCAAAAAAACATTTGCCAATAGCCTTTAACATGATATCTAGAAAAGTGAAAAATACACCAGACACTGGTTAGTCTGTTTGTTGTCCTTAATTGCTCTTCCTTTTTCTCGTCTTAGTCCAACCACTTTATCCCACGGTCTAAAGCCTTAGCTACACAAAGCTTAGTCCATGGACTTAAAACATGGGCTTGACCAAAGAGTTTGTTAGAAATACAGAATCCTGACTCCCACACCAATTAACTGAATCAGAATCTCATTTTTAACAAGATTCTCAGCCTATACATATGATCATTAATATGTAAGAAGTACTCACTTTCTTATATAGCTCCATTAAAGAATCCATAACAGAAAGTCAGATGTAAAAATGATGGCTAGCACTGCATCATGTGGACTGATGTAACTAAAGGATTTGCATGCAAGCTAGCCTTTTAAACATATCTCTCTTTTGAGAGTGTATTAGTTCTCTGTTGCTGCCATAACAAATTCCCATAAACTTAGTTGTTTAAAATGACACAGATTTGTTATACTATAGTCTTTTAGGTCAGAATTTCAGGAACAATCTCAGTGTGCTAAAAATCAAGGTCTTGCTATCTGATGTCTCTAGAAAATAGTTTCCTTGCCCATTCAGTTTGCGTGGTCATCTCAGTTTCTTGCACTTGTAGGACTGAGGTCCCTGTTTCCTTGCTGACTATGAGCTGAAGGATCATCCCCAGTTTTTAGGGGCTACCTTCAATTTTTGGCTGGTGGCCTCCTTCTCCATCTTCAAAGCCACCAGTTGTGGGTTAAATCTTTCTCACACTTCAAACCTCTCCTCTTTTTTTCTTCTGTCAGATTTCTCTGACCCACTTTTCTGCCTTCCTCTTTCACTTTTAATGACTCATATGATTCAATTGAGGCTATCATGGTAATCAAGGATAATCTCCCATCTCAATGTTCTTAACCTTAATCACATCTGCAAAGTTACTTTTGCCATGCAGAGTAAAATGTTCCTAAGTTCTGCTTATTAGGGTGTGGACATCTTCGGGGGAGGGAGCATTATTTTGTCTTCTGTAGAGGGATACAAAGTTTCAAGTAACTGATTTCATATCCAACCCTGATGAGAACAAGTCACATAAATCTCTGATAAGATATCATTTCATTTTTTATTTCGAATAAGCTGGAGGAATAGACTGGAGGAAAATCTTTGATTTAGCTGAGATGTTCTCTGAGTAGTACTTCATTCAAGAGCAATGTATTTTATAATACCCTCTCTGTATGTGCTTATATTCATAGAGGACTCTGGACACACTTTCTTATGTTTTGTTGTTGTTTTACATAATTTCCATTTATTCAATGCTGGTTTGACTCTATCAAGTAATTACTGACTTTTTAATATGTCTTAAGCACTGCAATAGTCCTATGATAGGATAAGTGAATCAAACGTGATTTAAAAGCTCACTTAAAATCTGCCACAAGGACTCTTGAGTATAAGTAATGACTAAACTGTACATAATTATGAATAGTAACAACGGAAGCAGTTAAATATAGCAAATTGTTTAAATGAAAATTGTTTTAAAAATGCAAGAAAGTTATTAGCATCTTACAGATTACGTCTTTGTCAGCTCATTGTGTGAATTGCCTAAAATTTAAGGAATAATGGAAGAACTAATGATCATAAACAGTGCTAGGACTTATGCATCTGTTTTCTGCCAGATACACTGTGGACCGGCACACCGATACGGACTGGATTTTTAGTATCCACTCAGAAAATGGTTCTATTTTCACTTTGAAGCCCCTTGACCGGGAATCATCCCCTTGGCACAACATCACAATTACAGCCACAGAAATAAGTAAGTTGGAGATAAACCCATCTGAACACATTATCTTTCACTAAAGTGGTGAAAACATGGCATTAAGTAGACTCTTTTCCTTGAGTGATAATTTTATCATTAGGAAAATCTGAAAGAAACAATTCAGAGTGTGTTAGATATTTATATTACTTTAATGATTATCAAATTATTCATTTCTTTTAAACTTGATTCTTTTTTACACCTTACTTTAAGATAGAAATATAACTTATCCTCATACAAATAAACTTATTTGGCCTAAGGAAATTATCTACTATAACTAATACTTTGTTCTCAATCATATGCTGCTTTTTTTATTGTTGCCTTCTATTTGCACCATGTAAGCAAACTGAGATATTCATAAACAATCCAATCCAGAAGATGAATACCACAGAAATGATCCGTTGCTAAGTTACAAATGAGGCGAGTGGCATCACTGCTTCTCTATAAATGAGGCTGAAATTTTACATATGTTCTCATTGCAGATAACCCAAAACAAAGTAGCCACATTCCTGTCTTCATCAGAATTTTAGATATAAATGACCATGCACCGGAATTTGCCACCTACTATGAAACATTTGTTTGTGAAAATGCAAAACCTGGGCAGGTAAATAAAATTATTATAAACTTGCTTCAAATTTTCTCCCAGAAAATCAGATGTGATTGCATTATTTTCACTACTTTTTCTATGCAGACTATTGTCATTCATCCTTGCTACCTCTTTTATCTCCCCTTATCAAAGAACTTGTAGTGATTTAAAAACAAAACAAAATTTTTTTTTAAACTTATTTTGTTATGGAATCCATGATACAAAAGGGGAAATCACATTACATGCTTTAATTTACACACTGGGTATATAACAGATATCACACATGTAAAAACTTGGATTATTAATTATTAAGCTGATGCTGAGTTATATTCATGAATAGAATGGATAAAAATTATTAAATAGCACATGAAGCATATACAAATTGCTCTCTGCTAATATAAAGGGCATCACCATGTTGTTGATTACATTTTGCTACATCTAATGACTGTCAGAACACTTTGATGTATTTTGTGCTTTTCTCTTAATTTTCATGTTATTAGAATAAAAGGTATATTTATAAAATAGTTACAAGATCCCTTTATAAAGTAATATTCTGGATATCACTAAAATACTTTTTGACAAAAGTAATTTTAACTAGTTATTTAGATTTTTTAGGTAAAAATGTAGGCAAATAGTAAGAGTCATCTATAATCCCATCACGCCTTTTTAAATATAAAAAATAAATACAGCTTTTCTCCTATTGCCAAAGAGATACATACCACACACCATTCTCATACACAAATACACAACTGAGATTTTTTATTTTTATTTTCATTTTACCAATATAGAATCATTACCTAGCTACTGGACAAAAAAACAAAAATATCCCCACTTTATAACAGGTAATGAACATCTTCTCAGTTCAGTAAATGATTATTTTTAACTTGATGCTTAAGTTTTATAGCATAACTATAGTTTATTCAACTATCTTCCTATTAAAAGCATTTGATTTTCCAACAAAATATTACTATAACCTACAGGATTGTGATGAGAATTACAGTACATTTATATTCATATACTACCTGGCATTATTTTCCTTTGATATCAAGGGGGAATAAATAAATTTCATGCATGAATACTGATAGATGCTGCCAAGTAACTCTCCAAATATGTGACATAAAAAGTGATGCTCCCACCAAATATACATGATAGCCTATTTACTTGGACAACACTTAGTTTTAAATATCTGTAAATATGCAAATATCTCATAATAATTTTAAGGTGAATTCCTCCCAAATTATTGAGGTTGAACATTGTTTTTCATAAAATGTGGCCATTTAAAAAAAACTTTATAGCCTATGTATGTATTATTTGACCATTTGTCTATTAGTATGCTGATCCTTTATTAATTCATGTAAGTTCTTGATATATTACATTTGTAGTATAATATTTTATAATAAATTATCATTGACATTATGTAATTATAATGACTATAGTCTGTGATATTACTATTAAAATTTCTATGCCAAAAATTCAATGTTTCTGTTAAAATGAACCGAGATTAAAAAAACTATGTATTTTAAGCAACTAATATACACTCTTTTAAAACATGGTTGAACAATGGCCTGTATAATCTCTTCAAGAATCCAGAGTGTTATAATCAAAGAAAAAATATTGCTTATGATTTAAAATATTACTAAAATTAGATTTGTTATTTGCTACTTAGAATGAGGTGGTAAATGAGCAAGAATATTAGATTTTATATACATTTTTTCTTTTGTTATACTCCAATTTTCTAAGAGTATATTAAATTCATATTAATAACCATGTACTTTTAGAAGTGTTTGTAAAGAAACATATGGTTATGTGTCACTCTGTCAATAAAATGAATGAAATATTAAATATCAAATTAAAGAGTAAAAGCATTGCCTGGTGAGTATGCAGAGTGGTATGGTTGGTTATAGAAGGGATTCAGTAACCAAGACAATGGCTAGATTAAAGGACTGTGAATTTCAAATAATTGCTCATCACAGAATGTTGGAAGATTATAACTGGAAGTGGTGCAACTTTATTTTTCTGGAAGAGAAATCTGAAAGTAAAGGTAATTAAATGACTGCAATTTCAAATCACACAAATGGCAGATCCAGGACTAGAAAAACAGGCACCCTTGGTGGGTAGCTTAGCGCTTTTTCCAAAATAAAATGGAAATATTCTGCACAGTCTGTTGTTTGCTGCTCCATCTTACACTAGGGCACACTTCTGACCTATGTTAAGGACAGCCAAGAGGTGCTGCAATTTCTAAACTTTGATAATGTATTTAAAAATCTTTAAAACCATTTATTTATACAATTATCTAAACTTTTTAAGTGCTATTCAAAGAAAAGTGAACAATTTTAATAAAATATATAGTATAATAGTAATGTGGCCTCTACCTTTAAAATCTGTTGCTTTCTGATATATGATAAATTGTTCTTTTTTTCTAAAAATGAGTTAATAGCATTCTTAATTTGTGGGTGTGACCGTGCTTAGCACTTGTGTAAAAAAAAAATATATATATGTATATATATATATATATTAGTTATTTTCTTTATCTTTGAGAAAATCGTCCTCAAGTAGAGTCAAGAAATCGGTACTAATTTATAATAGAGTAGTACTCTATCTTGGGGTATCTGGGTAGCACAAACGGTTAAGTGTTCAGCTATTAACCGAAAGATTAGAGATTAAAATCTACCCAGGATTGCCTGGGAAGAAAGTTCTAGTAATCTTCTAAAAGATCATAGCCATCAAAAACCCTACAGAGTGCAGTTCTATTCTGAAACACACGAGGTCGCTATGAGTCAGAATAAACAGGACAGCAACGGGTGGTGCTTAGTGGTGGCGCTTTACAAAAATGGTAAAGGAGGATAGACATGGAAGTGATCATATTTGTCTTTAACTATGTATATGCCAATGGCAGGGAAAATGACAGTGATGCATAGTGATGCCCTACAAACTAGTAATTAATGAACATTTTTCATTCTTATTTAAATAAATTACATTTGACAGAATCATTACAAACCTTTACATGATTTTTAGAAAAGCAATGTTTCTAAATTTCAGTAATATATTTACTGTTTCTTTTTGTGTGTTTTGTGTTCTAAATTGATTGTTGGTTCCAGTTGATTCAGACTGTCAGTGTTATGGACAAGGATGACCCTCCCCGAGGCCACAAATTCTTCTTTGAACCAGTACCAGAATTCCCTCTCAATCCGAACTTCACCATCGTAGACAATAAAGGTAGAGCACATCTTTAAAAGTGAAATGTATGAGACCTTAAAATACCAAATTAAAAACTGGTCTGAGTGTGCTTTTGCCTTTCTTTTCCCCCAGATAATACAGCAGGAATTATGACTCGGAAAGATGGATATAGCCGCAACAAAATTAGCACCTATCTATTGCCGATTTTAATCTTTGACAACGATTATCCGATTCAAAGCAGCACTGGCACGCTTACCATTCGAGTGTGTGCCTGCGACAATCAGGGGAACATGCAGTCCTGCAATGCAGAGGCTTTGATCCTCTCGGCTGGCCTGAGCACGGGGGCTCTCATCGCCATTCTTCTATGCGTCCTCATACTGTTGAGTAAGCAATGCCGCTCTCAATGCTCATTTCACTTACAAAATGCACTCTGTCTTTGCCCAGTGATTGTACACTGAATAGCACTCTTCTCTTTAGCTCAGAATTGCAAAATTTTAACTTGTTCATAAAATTGTTCTTTCAATTAGAAAAAAAAGTGTATATATATATATATATATATAATATATATACACACGCACATTTATATGGAGCCCTGGTGGTGCAGTGGTTAAGGGCTCGGCTGCTAAGCAAAAGGTTGGCAGTTTGAATTCACCAGCCGCTTCTGGGAAACCCTAGGGGGCAGTTCTGCTCTATCCTGTAGGGTAGGAATGAGTTAGAATCGACTCCATGGCAACAGGTTTGGTGTTTCTTTTTTCTTTTGATCACACACACACACACGCACACACATATGTGTGTGCGTGTGTGTATGTGTGTGTGTGTGTGTGTGTGTGTCCCCCATGGAGATAGGTTTAGCTTTCTAGAGATCAAAACCCAAGAAATAATGAGTAGTGTTAAAGGAGCCGTGGTGGTGCAGTGGTTAACAGTCCAGCTGCTAACCAAAAGACCGTCAGTTTGAATCCACCAGCTGCTCCTTGGAAACCCTATGGGGCAGTTCTACTCTGTCCTATAGGGTCACTTTGAGTTGGAATCAACTCAATGGCAATGGATTTGGTATTCTATATGTATAATATTTTAAAATATTCTTTTAAAATAGGTTTTATATTTATAGTGTTTAGTGCTATGTAACCATGATGTCTGTTCTAAAAGCCGTTGGCTCTAATAATTGATTCAATATTCATATTAACTCTATAAGATAAAAACTTTTATTTTTATATAGAAAAGCTAAATAATTTGTCAGAAATCACTCATCTAGAAAGTGCCTTAGCTCTACCTAGACTGTTCTACTTAAGAATTCTCCATTATTCTCAAAACCAAAGACTTCTTTATCTTTACACGCAAAATACCAAAAAACACTAAATTATGTAAATCAAATATCTAATTGACAGATGAATTAAAGTTGTCATGAAAATATAATTATTTTTTTCATTTTTTTTTGGTAGTAATTATTATGTATAGGTACAATACATCAAATTCAAAAACGGAAGTTCAGTTTTCAAAATGTCACTATGGCACTGTGGTCATACCTAGCCCTGCAATATTTTTAAAGTAAAGTCATGCTTCCAGAAGCAAATGTTTTATTAAGCATACCTTAACAGCACAACTATTTAATTCAATTAAACAGTTGTTCCATTATAAAACACTCCAAAAAATTGTTTCTGTCAAATATTCATCCAAAAATGCTTATGCTTAGGACAGGAAAGCCAGCCAAATTTATGTTCTAATGCTCATATGTTCTCGCTCCTTTTCACTGCAAATCCTTTCAAGCGATCTGGATGAAATCCCTTTGGCCAGATATCCTTACAGGACTTCAGTGAGGGATTGATAAAAGTGAGGGGAAAAAATTGTCTCAGTTGAAATGATCCAACTATTTAGAAAAACACTTTTTCCAGGGTCATGTAGAACACACACACCACTGCCATCACCTCTACCTGCTGCTAGAATGTTCAACTCTTCTGGAAAATATTTTTGTATCCCCACGGAGATTCAAATTTGGCTTGTTCTTTGAGCTAAATACTACAGATTTCATATTGTTTGTTCAGACAGTTCTATTTTCTTAATTTAGAACAATATGAAAACAAGTATGTTGCAATTGATTTTTTTATTTCTAACTTACTGTAGTACACACACATAAGCAGACATACATGGGTGAAAAGAAGCATGACTCCCACAAGAAAAAAATAAAAGATAATGTTAGCAAATTGAATTCTCTGAACTTTTTCTCTATGCAGGAATTCTAGGAGGCTGGTTTTGAAAAGTTTGCCAGCTTTTTGTACTGAGCAATTTTGAAGGCACACATTTCCCATTTTTTTACCTTCCCATTGCCCAAATGTGGAGTTATTTTTTATTATTTTTGTTAAATTTGGTTGTAATTCAAAGGATTTTATTATCAAAAGTTACTAAGATGCCCTTGATCTTATTGTGAGTCCTTATACTAATGGCTAGAAATAGTTTCTGCAGTTCTATAGTTAAGAGAATCTGTTCTTTGCAAGATAGTGAAATAGCACGGGCAATATTTTAGACCTACCCTGTTCCAGGAGCCCTGGTGGTGCAGTGGTTAAGTGCTCGATTGCTAACTAAAAGGTCAGTAGTTCAAATCCACCAGCTGCTCCTCGGAAACCCTATGGATCATTTCTACTCTGCCCTATAGGGTTGCTATGAGTCAGAATCAACTGGATGGAAACAGGTTACCCTGTTCCTGTTCAATGCAGTTTCTAGTTTATACCTGTTATAAGTTGAAGTGGGGGTTAAAGCCTAGGTCAGGGCTTTTAAGCTTTTCATTCTTTGATGGTTCATGAAGTTTATGTACCTCCTTCTCAAAAAAATAATTTAAATTCATAAAAATAGAATATATATGAGAAAATATAAATATAGTTATTTCAATGAAACAAAACAAAAACAATGTGCTTGTTTATTAAGGTATGAATGCCATGTTCTAGAGGCAAGGCTAATGTTGCACAAAATGATGGTTTGAGATATCTCTCATGACAGATACAGAAATACAGAAGTTACAGAGACAGAAATCAGTGATTTCTATTAGTTTAATAGTCATACATACTGTTATAAGTCACACTTTGATGCCTATATTCAAAATGAAAGGAAATGCTAAATTTCAGTTACAAATTACTAAAAATATGATGTACTTTTCTCCACTCCTTATCCTGGTCTCAGTGAATTTTGTTCACGTATCCTAGATAAAGAACTCTAGTCTAGAGAAATGAAGCAGTTAATTTTGACCTACGTGTGGAGAAACAACTCAGAATATATTCTGAGGTTCATTTGTGAGAGTTAGTAAAGACTATAATTGCTAAGCACACCTTAACAAAATAATGGCACTTTAGGGTTTTTATTTTACTTATAAAAAATAGAGTACTTAAAATTAATTCATTCAAAATTATATTTAGTAAGAACCCACTTTTCACTTTTTTTACTTCGTGGTATAAATGTGATATATTTAAGAACTATGTTGGCCTTAATTAATTTTATGTTCATCTTTTAATAAGAGAGAGAGTACAGACTTAACTCATTTTTACCAAAAAGTTTTAAAAAGTCTCCAAGACGATTCTGAGCATAACTCATCTTATACAGTGAAACGTGTGAAAGCTGGAACTAGACAGGACTGCCTTGTTTTTCCGGGTCTCGGAAGTTTTTCGCCTTTGGCAGAGTGCAGTCTTACACTTTTCTAGCACTGGTTTTAGTGGAAAATATTTGAGTTTTCCTTCTCTGACAGGTTTCCGCCTTATACGCGTTCTGGCTTTTGTGAGTTTTACTCTATGAGGTCACATACATCTCATAGAGTCATTTAGAAAATATTCAGTTGTAGCCCAATTTCTCTTGGGATAATTTCAGCATTTAAATGTTTGGAAACAAATGTACATTTGGGAAGAGAGAAGGGTCAGGGAACTTCAGTTGAATAAAGTCAAAAGCCATGACTGAATAAAGTATCTCAGTGTTAGCCCCATAGGAGAGTGAGTCTTGAAAGTAAATTAATGACACTGTGATATCTGTTTCATTATTAATACAATGCATACAACATTGGCCCATGGCACTCTGTGTTTGTGTAAGATAGTTACTCTTTTTATCCGCAGTAACCGTAACACTGCTTACACCCCATAAACTTTATTCACAGAAGTCTTTCACAGAAGTATGACATATTTAATTTAATTGTGCATGATGGACTCTCACTATTTTTCTCTCTTTTTTTTTTTTTTTTGATTGTTTTGTTAATAGTTTTAGTTGTGCTGTTTGCCGCATTGAAGAGACAAAGAAAAAAGGAGCCTCTGATAATTTCAAAAGATGATGTCAGGGACAACATTGTGACTTACAATGATGAAGGGGGTGGGGAAGAAGATACTCAAGCTTTTGACATCGGCACACTAAGGAATCCTGAAGCAAGAGAAGACAGTAAACTTAGAAGGGATGTAATGCCTGAAGCTATTTTTCAGATAAGGAGGACTGTGCCTCTGTGGGAAAATATTGACGTGCAAGATTTTATCCATCGAAGATTAAAAGAAAACGATTCAGACCCAAGTGCACCTCCTTACGATTCACTGGCAACCTATGCCTATGAAGGGAATGATTCCATAGCAGATTCACTCAGTTCTTTGGAATCTCTCACAGCAGATTGTAACCAAGATTATGATTACCTCAGTGACTGGGGACCTCGTTTTAAAAAATTGGCAGATATGTATGGGGGTGATGACAGTGACCGAGACTAATAGTATTGTATGACTTGACCAATATTAGTGGAAGTACTGTCTTTATTACTAGACTGAGTGGCCTGCATTCTCTTTCTGGGAGGAAATAAAACAAAATCTAAATCACAAACAATACGTAGGTGTTGTCTTAGTAAAGGTTTCCTTAATCAGTAAGTTTCTGTGAATGAATACGAATTACATAGATAAAAAAATAATAATAATAACCAGTTCACCCTCTTTGCCTAACAGTCTCTGAATGAAGGTATATCACATGAATAATCAATAAAAATACTTAAAAGGCTTTTTGTGCCTTTTCTTAGATAAAACTTTATAAATGTTTTCCTAATTGACTTATAGTCACCTTTCCTATTAAATGAAATGTTGTGCAACTGCTTTGTAAACTAAAATGGAAAAAATGTATCCCTAAAGAAGTAGGAATGATTATTACTGCCATATTTATTTAGTTGAAGAATGTCTTTGTGTTAATTCATTCATATTTTTATAAATGTATATTTATATTTTTATATTTTTATGAAATAAACTAGTATTTATAAAAATAAATTTTATTTTACTTAATTCTTAGAGGCAGTTCTGATCTCACGTAAAAGTGGAAATTGTAAATCTTGAAATGTAAAACATGATTTACTCAGGGGAAAAGGAGCTAAGAAATTACTCCGTGGGGTTGGAACTAGAACGCGGTGGGAGTATAAAAAGCTTTGGTACAGGCTGTGATTTTCTGTCTCAATCACTTAAACATGAACACTAGTTTTTGAATCACTGATGTCTGCCCATCAATAGGATGTGAAACACGTTTGGAATATAAAATAGTATAAATATAGTATGGATAATAAACTTTAAATTTTTTGCACAGGTCTTTACTATTGGAATAACTAGTGGACTTTATTTGAGACTAAATGAAGTATGTACAGGTAATGTTATGTAGATGAAGAAAAAAATCTAAATCACTCTTCCTACATCGGTAGTATAGTTTTTGGAACAAAAATGATAGTTTTGATTTTTTTTTTCACATGATCAGACAATTCATGGAATATGAACTCACTTTTGGGTAACACATCTAAACTTTGTATAGAAAAACTATGTTTTAACTTGGTGATTTTATTGAAGATATTCAAAGTCATTTTATTTGAGGAAATCTTGAACAAGCTAGAAACATGTAGACTAGCGAAAAGAAATATTAAATGATGTGATGGTTCAATAATGATTGGGATTGTCTACAAAACAGAATATAGGCATCTAAAGACATGGGAATGGAGAAGAAGAGAGAGGGAGAATAGGGCAAAATAATCATTCACAAATTTCTGAAAGGCTGCCTTGCACAGAATTTGCCCTGTGTTGGCCTGGAAAATAAAACCTAAACCAAAAGATGAAAACAGGATGACTGCATCTTAACTATTTTTTGTGTCAAAAATTATCCTTTTCTCCCAATTTTATTGTTGTTGTTAGTTGCTGTCTAGTTGGTTCCAAATCATAGAGACCATATGTACAACAAAATGACACACTGCCTGATCCTGTGCCATCCTCACAATGGTTGGTATGCTTGAGCACATCTTTGCAGCCACTGTGTCAATCCATTTCATTGAGGGTTGTCTTCTCTCCCATTGACCCTCTACTAAGCATGATATGCTTCTCCAGGGACTGGTCCCTCCTGATAACACGCCAAGCTTTAAGGAGCAAATGTCATCCCTCCTATGATCCTTAAGTGGGATTCCTCTAGGCAGAATTTTACGTTGATTAGTCTGTTACCAAGACAATCCAGTTTAATAACAAATACTTACCCAATTGTAGACATGCCCTTGTGTATTCTACTATGTTGCTGTCTTGTAAAATTTTTGAAGGCTGAACCTATCTCAATAACTTTAGTCATCACCAATATCTAACATGTATTAAAGATTCAATTCAATGCTAAAAAGAAAAATACTGAGCACTAAGGGTCATTTGAAATTGTCACAATGATTAGAATTCCCCAGATGATCAAAAGTAGGCATTAGAACATAATTTTTGCATAATTAGGGGTGTTCTAGCATGGACCATACCAATATTTGGAAAGTAGAATACAGAGAAATTGAAGGTAGGAAAAAAAAAATTAATTACACATCTACTAAGGCCCTTTGTAGTCACAGCTTTCTACAATCACAGAAGGGATAAATGGCAATATGTAAACAAAATCTAAGGAGGCCTGTGCAGACTGTAAGTGTAATGGCTGTCTAGAAAAGAAGAAACTGTGAGGAGTTAGAGGGGAGAGAATCATTAACTATACTTAGTCTGCCTGAATTTACTATGCCTAAAATTTAAAGAGCACTACAATAAACCAAGGTCCTACAAATCTGTAGACCTACAACTGCTATGAGAGAGTCATACTGATTCAAGATAGAATTAAAAAAGGAAGAAAGAAAGAAAGAAAAGTGCCATTAAGTCGATTCAAACTAGGAATGCTCATCGTAGCGTTTTCAATGGCTATGATGTTTCCGAAATGGAACACCAGAAATTTCTTCCCAGGCACCTCTGGGTGGATTTAAAGTGCTCTACCCAAGGACTCCTAAAAGGTAGAATAAAACATACTAAATGTGTAAGCTTGATTATGAAAAAGTTGTTCATATTAACATTTTTACTATCATTTTTTGACAATTAAATAATGAGATTAGTTTCTCAGTTCTCCATGTTCTCTATCTGTGGAATAACTGATAAATGAACACTGAAATCTTTATAAGAAGGGCAGAGCTAAGTTTTCATATTTGCTGATAGGTGTACTGTTGATTTTGCTGAAAAATGGAAGGTCTGATTTGATCAAAGAAATCACCAGATCTGTGTACTATTAATAATTTCCGTAATATGTTGTTGTTGTTGTTAGGTGCCCTCAAGTCAGTTCTGAATTATAGCTAGCCTATATACGACAAAATGAAATACTGCCTGGTCACACACCATCCTCACAAGTGTTGTCACACTTGAGCCCACTGTTGCAGCCACTGTGTCAAACCATCTCGTTGAAGGTCTTCCGCTTTTTCATTGAGCCACTACTTTACCAAGCATGATGACCTTCTCCAGGGACTGGTTCTTCCTAATAACCTGTCCAAACTACATGAGATGAAGTGTTGCCATCCTTGCTTCCGAGGAGTATTCTGGCTGTTACTTCTTCCAAAACAGATTTGTTCTTTCGTCTGGCAGTCCATGGCATATTTAATATTTTTCAACAGCATCATAGTTTAAAGGTATCAATTCTTCATAGGTCTTCCTTATTCTTTGTCCAGTTTTGGCATGCATATGAGGCAATTGAAAATACTATAGCTTGGGTAAGGCATACCTTAGTCTCAAAAGTGACATCATTGTTTTTTAACACTTAAAAGAGATCTTTTACAGCAGATTTCCCCCATACACTACTTCCTTTGATTTCTTGACTGTTGCTTCAATGGGCATTGACTGTGGATCCAAGTAAAATGCAGTCCTTGACAATTTCCATATTTTCTCCATTTATCATGATATTGCTTATTGGTCTAATTGTGAGGATTTTTGTTTTCTCTATGTTGAGAAGTAAGCAATACTGAAGGCTGTAGTCTTTGATCTTCAAAGGTGTTTCAAGTCCTCTTCACTTTCAGCAAGTAAGGTTATATCATCTGCATATCATAGGTTGTTAACAAGTCTTTCTCTACTTCTGATGACCCGTTCTTCTTCATATAGTCCAGGTACTTGGATAATTTACTCAGCATACAGATTGAACAAGTATGGTAAAACGACATAACCCTAATGCACACCTTTCCTGATTTTAAACCATGCAGTATCCACTTGTTTTGTTCCAACGACTGCATCTTTGTCTGTGTACAAGATCCTCATGAGCACAATTAAGTGTTCTGGGATTCCCATTATTTACAATATTATCCATAATTTGTTATGATCCACATAGTCAAATGCCTTTGCAGAGTCAATAAAACACAATAAACATCTTTCTGGTATTCTCTGCTTTCAACCAAAATCCATCTAATATCAGCAATGATATCCTTCGTTCCATGACCTCTGCTGAATCCAGCTTGAACTTCTGGCAGTTCCCTGTCAGTGTACTGCTGCAACTGTTTTTGAAAGATTGTCAGCAAAATTTTACTTGTGTGTGATATTAATGATGATGTTGGATAATTTCTGCATTCTGTTGGATCATCTTTCCTTGGAATGGGCACAAATATGGATCTCTTCCAGTCAATTGGCCAGGCAAATGTCTTCCAAATTTCTTGACGTTGATAAGTGAGTGCCTCCAGAGCTGTATCCATTTGTTGAAACATCTCAATAGGTATTCCGTCAATTTCTGGGTACTTTACTTTGTCTTCGTGAGATGCCCTTTGACATCTTCTGTCTGGCGCTATTTTTTTTTTAATTGTTGTTTTTTTTTATTGTACTTCAGGTGAAAGCTTACAGAAAAACTAGTTTCTCATGAAACAGTAGTACACATATTCTTTTACGACATTGGTTAACCACCCCACAACAAGTCCACCCTCTAACTTCTCAACTTTTTTTTTGGTGAAAATACACATAGCCAAAGATACACCATTTCAAAAATTTCTACATGCACAGTTCAGTGACTTTGACTGCACTCTTCCAGTTGTGCTGTTATTCTCACTTAAGATGAAAGCTTACAGAACAAAATAGTTCCTCATTTAACAGTTACTACAAATGTTGCCCTATGACAATGGTTAACAATCCCACAACACATCAACAATATCCTTACTCAAACTTGGGTTCTCTATCACCAGCTTCCTTGTCTCCTTCTGCCTTCTGGCTCTTGTCACTGGATTACTATACCTCGTTAGTCTCATTTTTTTGGGGAGGGGGGCTGTCCACTCCCAGGCTGAATGGTGAACCTCGGAGACAAATTCACCACTGAGCTAAAAGGGTGTCTGGGGGCCATACTCTCGGGGTTTCTCCAGTCTCCTTTAGGACAGTAAATCTGGTCTCTTTTTTGTGAGTTAGAATTATGTTCTACATCCTTCTCCAGCTTTTTCCAGAACTCTCTGTTGTGATCCTGGTTAGAGAGGTCAGTGTGGTAGCCGAGAACCATCTAGCTATACTAGACTCAGTCCGGTGGAGGCCTTGGGAGCTGTGGACCATTAGTCCTTTGGACTAATCTTTTCCTTGTATCCTGTTCTCTTCATTCTCCCTTGCTCCCGAAGGGATGAGACCAGTGGAGTATCTTAGATGGCCACTCACAGGCTTTTAAGACCCCAGACATACTCACCAAGATAGAATATAGAGCATTGCCTTTATAAGCTGTGTTATGCCAATTGAACTAGATGTTCCCCGAGACTATGGTTCCCACAGACCTCCGCCCAGCAATTCAGTCCCTCAGGGAGTTTGGATGTGTCTATGGGGCTTCCACGACCTTTCTTTGTACAACTTGTGTTAGTTTCCCCTGTATTGTGTACTGTCTCGCCCTTCACCAAAGATACCACTTATCTATTGCCTATTTAGTATTTCCCCCTACCCCTCCCATCCCTGGTAACCAACAGAGATTGTTACATTTTGTGGGTGAACATTTTCATGGGTTTTTACAATAGAGGTCTCATACAATATTTGTCCTTTTGTGATTGACTTATCTCACTCAGCATAATGTCCTCCAGTTTCATCCATGTTATGAGATGCTTCACAGATTCATCATTGTTCTTTCTCATTGCATAGTACTCCATTGCGTGTATGTACCATAGTTTGTTTATCCATTCATCTGTTGATGGGAGTCTAGGTTGTTTCCATCGTTTTGCTATTGTGAACAATGCTGCCATGGACATATGTGTGCATATGTCTACTCGAGTGATGACTCTTCTCTAGGATATATTCCTAGGAGTGGGATTGCTGGATTGAATGGTATGTCTATTTCTAGATTTATGAGGAAGCACCATATCAGTTTCCAGAATGGTTGTATCATTTTGCATTCCCACCAGCAGTGCATAAGAGTTCCCATCTCCCCGCAACCCCTCCAACATTTGTTATTCCCAGTGTTTTTCATTCATGCCAATAATGCCGGGGTGAGATGGTATCTCATTGTGGTTTTAATTTGCATTTCTCTCATGGATAGTGATCGCGAGCATTTCCTCATGTGTCTGTTGGCCATCTGAATGTTTTCTTTGGTGAAGTATCTGTTCATTTCCTTTGCCCATTTTTTAATAGGATTATTTGTCTTTTTGTTGTAGAGGTGTTGGATTTTCTTGTAGATTATGGAGATTAGACCTTTGTCTGACTTGTACTGTCCAAAATTTTTTTCCCAGTCTGTAAGTTCTCTTTTTACTCTTTTGGGGAAGTCTTTTCAAGAGCATAGGTGTTTGATTTTTAGAAGATCCAAGTTATCTAGCTTATCTGTTGGGGTTTATGCATTGATGGTTATGGTTTGTATCCTGTTAATGCTGTATATTAAGGCCTGAAGTGTTGGTCCTATTTTTTCTTCTATGCTCTTTATAGTTTTAGGCTTTATATTTGATCCATTTTGAAGTAGTTTTTGTATACGGTGTGAGGTATGGGTCCTGTTTCATTATTTTGCAAATGGATATCCAGTTTTGCCAGCACCATTTGTTAAAAAGATTGTCTTTTTCCCATTTGATGCACTCTGGGCTCTTGTCGAAGAACAGGTGACCGTAGATGGATGCATTTACATCCGGGTTCTCAATTCTGTTCCATTGGTCAATGTCTCTGTCATTGTACCAGTACCAGGCTGTTTTGACTACTGTAGCTGTATAGTAGGTTCTGAAGTCAGGTAGTGGGAGTCCTCCAACTTTATTCTTCTTTAGTAGTGCTTTACTTATTCAGGGCTTCTTCCCTTTCCACATAAAGTTAATGATTAGTTTTTCCATCTCTTTGAAGAATGTTCTTGGTATTTGGATTGGGATTACATTGGATCTGTAAATTGCTTTAGGTAGAATTGTCGTTTTCACAATGTTGAGTCTGCCTATCCATGAGCATGGTATGTTTTTCCATTTATGTAGATCGCTTTGGGTTTCATGCAGAAGTGTTTTGTAGTTTTCATTGTATAGTTCTTTTACATCCCTGGTCAGATTTATTCCTAAGTGTTTTATCTTTTTAGGGGCTATTGAAAATGGTATTATTTTTCTGATTTCCTTTTCATCGTTCTCCTTATTGGTGTATAGGAATCCAACTGATTTTTGTATGTTTATCTTGTATCCTGCTACTCTGCTGAATATTTCTATTAGTTCCAGTAGATTTCTCGTGTAGTCTTTAGGGTTTTCTATGTATAGTATCATATCATCTGCAAACAGGGACAGTTTCACTTCTTGATTAACAATTTGGATGCTCTTTATTTCTTTTTCTTGCCTTATTGCCCTAGCTGGAACTTGCAGCACAATGTTAAATAGGAGTGGTGATAAAGGGCATCCTTGTCTTGTTTCTGTTTTCAAGGGGAATGTTTTCAGCCTCTCTCCATTAAGAATGATGTTGGCCATTCGTTTTGCATAGATGCCCTTTATTATGTTGAGAAATTTCCCTTCTATACCTATTTTATTGAGAGTTTTTATCAGGAATGGGTGTTGGACTTTGTCAAATGCTGTTTCAGCATCAATTGAGATGATCATGTGATTGATTCTTTCTTACATTTTACTTATGTGGTGGATTATGTTGATTGATTTCCTACCGTTGAACTATCCTTTCATACCTGGTATGAGTCCTACCTGGTCGTGGTGTATTATTTTTTTGATGTGATGCTGACTTCTCTTGGCTAGAATTTTGGTCAGAATTTTTGCATCTATATTCATGAGAGATATTGGTTTGTAATTTTCTCTTTTTGTGACTTCTTTGCATGGTTTTGATATCAGCGTTATGACAGCTGCATAGAATGAATTTGGAAGTGTTGCTTCCTCTTCTATGCTCTGAAATAGCTTGAGTAGTACTGCTGCAAGCTCGTCTTTAAATGTTTTGTAGAATTCTCCAGTGAAGGCATCTGGACCAGGGCTTTTTTTGGTTTGGAGTTTTTTTTAATCACCTTTTCAATCTCTTCTCTTGTTATGGGTCTGTTCAGATTTTCAACATCACTTTGTTGTAGTTGGGGTAGGCTGTGTGTTTCTAGAAATTTATCCATTTTCTCTAGGTTTTCATATTTGCTGAAGTATAGTTTTTCATAGTATTCTGTTATAATCCTTTTTATTTCAGTTGGGGCTGTTGTAATGTCACCCATTTCATTTCTTATTTGGGTTATTTTTGTCCTCTCCTGCTTTTCTTTTGCCAGTCTGGCCAGTGGTTTATCGATTTTGTTGATTCTTTCAAAGAACCAACTTTTGGTTTTGTTGATTCTTTCTATTGTTTTTTGTTCTCTATTTCATTGATTTCTGCTCTGATCTTTACTATTCCCTTTCTTCTGGTGGTTGTGGGCTTTTTTTGCTGTTCTCTTTCTAGTTGTTTGAGTTCTGTAGTTAATGTTTTGATTTTGTCCCTTTCTTATTTTTTGATATGTGCATCTATTGCTATAAATTGTCCTCTGAAGACTGCCTTTGCTGTGTCCCAAAGGTTTTGGTATGATGTGTTTTCATTCTCATTTGATTCTAGGAATTTTTTGATTCCATCTCTGATTTCGTCTATTACCCAGTGATGTGTAAGCAGGGTATTATTCAGTTTCCATGTAATTGATTTTTTTTCCTTGCTCTTTCAATTGTTAATTTCTACCTTGATGGCATTGTGGTCAGAGAAGATACTTTGAATAATCTCAACATTTTTGATCTTGTTGAGGATTGCTCTGTGGCCTAAGATGTGGTCTATTCTGGAGAACGTTCCATGTGCTTTGGGAAAAGATGTGTACTTTGTAGCGGTTGGATGGAGTGTTCTATATATGTCTAAGAGGTCAAGTTGGCTGATTGTGCCCTTTAGGCTTCTTTATCTTTGCTGAGTTTCTTCTTAGTTGTTCTGTCCTTTACTGAGAGTGGTGTGTTGAAGTCTCCTACTATTATTGTGGAACCATCTATTTCTCTTTTCAGTGTTGTTAGAGTTTGTTTTATGTATTTTGGAGCCCTGTCATTGGCTGTGTAGATGTTTATTAAGGTTATGACTTCATGATGGATCATCCCCTTAATCATTATATAGTGCCCTTCTTTGTCTTTTATGGTAGATTTTGTTTTAAAGTCTATTTTATGTGATGTTAGAATTGACACTCCTGCTCTTTTTTGGTAGTTGTTAGCTTGATATATTTTTTTCCAACCTTTGACTTTTAATAATTGCACATCTTTGTTTCTAATGTGTGTCTCTTGTAGACAGCATATTGATGGATCCTGTTTTCTTATCCATTCTGTCACTCTCCGTCTCTTTACGGGTGCATTGAATCCGTTTACATTGAGTGTAATTATTGATAGATGCGACTTTGTTGCTGTCATTTTGTAGTGCTTTTTTTTGTGGTGCTGAAGTTTTCTTTGTTCTTCTTACTCTCTTGTGCTGAGTTACTTTTGTTTGTGGATTTTTTTTCATTTCTTTTGTTTTTGTAGGTTTTGTTTTTGCTGAGACTTTATGTTTTTCCTCTTTTTCTTTTTATGTTTGCTAACTTTCTTTGTGGTTACCATGAATTTTACCCTTATCTTTCTAAGTTTGAAGCAGTCAACCATTACTTGGTATCACCTTGCATTCCTCTCCATTAGAAGTTTCTATACCTATGCTGTTTATTCCCTCTTTTATTATTTTGATGTTGTTGTAATTTACTGATTAACTGCTCCTATTCCTTGTTGTATTTCTTTTGGTTTTGGATAGTCCTTGAGAGTTCATTTCCTAGATTGGTATCTGGCTGGTACAATCCTTTGTCCTAGATTCTGCCTGTGAGCTGAAGCTGTTTGTCATCAGATTGAAGAACTCCCTTTAATAATTCTTGCAAGTTTGGTTTGACTTTTACATATTCCCTTAATTTCTGTTCATCTGGAAATGACCTAATTTCACCATCAGATTTGAACGAGGGTTTTGCAAGATATAGTATTCTTGTCTGGCAATTTTTTTCTTTCAAGATTTTATATATGTCATCCCATTGCCTTCTTGCCTCCATGGTTTCTGCCAAATAATCTGAACTTAGTTTTATTGTTTCTCCTCTGTATGTGACTTCTTGTTTTTCATGAGCTGCTGTCAGGATTTTTTGTTTGTCTTTGGTTTTGGCGAGTGTGATTATGCTATGCCTCGATGATTTTCTTTTGGGGTCTCTCCTATATGGGGTTTGTTGAGTTTCTTGAATGGCCAGCTTTTCCTCTTTCATGATTTTGGGGAAGTTTTCTGTCAGCAGTTCTTCAATGATCCTCTCTGTCTTTTCTGTTTTCTCCCCCTGTTCTGGAATTCCAATAACTCGAAAATTTTTGCTTTTGATTGTATCCCGCATAACTCTCATGGTCTTTTCATTTTTATTTGCTCTTTTTCTGAGTTGTCCTGAAACAGAGTTGTATCCAAGTGTTTGTCTTCAGTTCCACTGATCCTGTCTTCCACTGTTTCAAATCTGCTTCTTAGACCTTCTATGACACTGTCCATTTCTGAAATCTTGTTGTTTATCTTTTGGATTTCTAATTGTCGTCTTTGTATAATTTCTAGTTGTGAATTTATTTTGGCACTTTGTTCCTGCATCATCTTTCTGAATTCTTCCAATTTTTTGTCTGTATTTTCCATGAATTTGTCTATTTTTTCCTCATGTTTGTCAGCTTTTTGCCTCAGTTCTTGGAAAATTCTGAGTATTAGAGATTTGAATTCCCTATCAGGTAGTTCTAGTGTGTTTTCTTCCACAGGAGAGTCATCTGGTGTTTTATTTTGGATGCCTACTGGAACCATCCCGTCCGGTTTTTATAAATGTTTTGATATTGTTTGGTGTCTTAGGGGCATTCAGTAGTTATTTTTCTCGTTTATTGATTGTAGAGTTGTTTGTTTTGTCCCTTTTTTTTTTTTTTAATTTGGCTATGTCATAGTAGGCGGGCTGTGTGTTCTTTGTTGTTTGTTCGTCTGTGGGCACAATACTTTTCATCTCCTTCTCCAATTGGCAGGGTCAGTCACTCAGATATTGTACAGCAGGGCAGGTGTAGTTGAAGAGGAGTTACTGGACGGGTTGTTTGTGGCACTTACTACAGGCACCAGAGCGGGTCAGTAATCAGTGCAGGGCAGGTTCCAGTAGGTCGTGCCTGTGCTGCTTGGTGGTGTGATGTCAAGCCCATGGTGCAGGTAGGCAGGATGCAGCAGGGATATTGTCATTGTGGAGATAAGTTGGATATGGGAGAGAGGAGAGAGGAACAGGCGCCATAAACATACAAACAAACAAAAAAGAATGCCTGGAGAGCTTGCTGTTGGAGTGGAGAGATGAGAGACTATGAAATGGAGAAAAACAGAAAGGGGAAGAGGAAGAAAAGAAAAGAAAGGAATGAATAAATAAAAATTGGAAAGGTTAAAGAACCACAAATTTCCCAGGGATCCCACTGGAGCAACTATGAGATCTGGCGAAGTCGCTCCCAGGTGTCCAGTACAGCCTGGCTAGAAGGCGTAGAGGTATACAATGCCAGGTATTCAGGGAACAGAAAGAGAGGGAAGGTATAGAGAGATGAGAAACTGATCAATGAAGAAAGACAAAAAGGGAAAAGAAAACAAAACAAATTAAAAGAAAAAAGAACAAGAAAGGCCCCCCAAAAAACAGAAAAAAAAAATCAACAAAAAAAGAAATGTTCTCAGGGATCCCTCTGCATGTCTGTGCAAGCTTAGGGGGAGGTGTCATTGCCATTCAGCCCCGCCTGGCCAGAAAGGGCTCCCAACTCAAAAAAAGAAATAGAAAACAAACAATTCAAAACAAACAAACAATCAAAAGCCCCAGAATCCCACCAGCACGGCAGCCCAGACTGGGATGCAGCTCCATGCTCGAACGGAGCTCCACAGCCCCTCAGGAAGAAGCAAAGATGGCACACGGAGCCAGGTGTTTGAGCGAAAGAAGGGGTAGGTGGTGAGAGGTAAGGAAGAAATCAAAAGAAGCAGGAAGAAAAGCAACATTAGCAGCCAACAAGTTGCACTCAGAGAGCCAGCTAGTGCAGGTTGAAGTTTCTCGGCAAGAGACCATGCCCGTGGGAAGCAGAAGGGGCTGAGTGTGGGTGAAGAAGGGTAGGGAGTGGGAAAGCATATATCACAAATTACCAGAGCTCTGCAGCCCCTCAGGAAGAAGCAAAGATGGCGCAGGGAGCCAAACATTTGAGCGAAAGGAGGGGGAGGTGGTGAGAGGTAAGGAAAAAATCAAAAGAAGTGGAAAAAAAGCAATGCCAGCAGCCAACAAATGGCACTCTGAGAGCCGGCCTATTCGGGTTTGCGGAATCCAAGCAGCCGGTGTTTCCTGGTCAGGAGATTGTGGCCATGGGAAGCAGAAGAGGCCGAGTGGGGGTGAAAAAGGGTTGGGGGTGGGAAAGCATATATCGCAAATTACCAGTTGTTTTGTCTCCCACTGATGCTACATGAGGCTGCTTTCTCGTACCCCATTTGCTGGTCTCTGATAGGAGTCCAAGATGGCGCATCCGTGCTGTGTTAGCTGGTAGGGGACCTCTGCATGAATCTCTCCTCACTCTCTGTTCTCTGTCAGTTTTCTCACTCCATTTGGTGCTTGGCGGAGTTCTTTATCTCTTCATTTGATGTTTTAGGGTTTCAGGATTGTTGTATTCTCTGTTTGGCTTAGTTTTTCAGATCTTTGCTGTGGAGGGATGGAGTGGTGCTTCTGCCTGTCCAGCTCTTTTACTCCATCATTTTTTTCCATTCAGTTTAGCTACTCTACGCTCACAAATAAATTTCAGAATCTCTTCTGACATCCTTTTGGTCTTTTCTTCTTTTTAATGACCTTTTTTCTTTTTTCATGTATGATGTCCTTGATGTCATTCCACAGCTTGTCTGGTCTTCTATCATTAGTTTTCAATACATCAAATTTATTCTTGAGATGGTCTCTAAATTCAGGTGGGATATAGTCAAGATCTTATTTTGGCTCCTGTGGACTTGCTCTAATTTTCTTCAACTTCAAGTTGAACATGCAT
Source organism: Dugong dugon (assembly GCA_030035585.1). Lineage (NCBI taxonomy): Eukaryota > Metazoa > Chordata > Mammalia > Sirenia > Dugongidae > Dugong > Dugong dugon. The sequence goes on along the minus strand of CM057460.1, from coordinate 31,058,297 downwards.
GTGAGCAATTAATGGTCTGTTCCATAGTCAGCCCCTGGTCTTCTTCTGACTGATGATACTGAGCTTCTCCATCAGGCATAGTCAAGTTGATTCCTGTGCATTCCACCTGGTGATGTCCATGTGTATAGTTGGTGTTTATGTTGTTGAAAAAAGGTATTTGCGGTGAAGAAGTCATTGGTCTTGCAAAATACTATCATGTGATCTCTGGTGTCATTTCTATCATCAAGGCCATATTTTCCAACTACTGATTCTTCTTCTTTGTTTCCAACTTTCACATTCCAATTGACAGTAATTATCAATGCATCTTTATTGCATATTTATTCAATTTCAGACTACAGACTTTTGTAAATATCTTTTTTTCATTTTTAGCCTTAGGGGTTGGTGCATAGATTTGAATAATAGTCATATTAACCAGTCTCCTTATAGGCATATGGATATTATCCTATCACTGACAGAGCTGTACTACAAGACAGATCTTGAAATGTTCTTTTGGAAGATGGATGTAATGCCATTTCTCTTCATGTTGTCATTCCAGCATAGTAGACCATATGTTTGTCAGATTCAAAATGGACAACATCAGTCCATTTAAGCTCACTAATGCCTAACATATCGATCTTTATGCAGTCCATTTCATTTTTGATGACTTCCAATTTTCCTAGATTCATGCTTCATACATTCCATGTTACCGTTATTAATGGATGTTTGTAGCTGTTTCTTGTCATTTTTGAGTCTTGCCACATCAGCAAATGAAGGTCCCAAAAGCTTTACTCCATCCTTGTCTTTAAGGTTGACTCTATTTTGAGAAGGCTGCTCTTCCCCTGTCATATTTTGAGTGCCTTCCCACCTGAGAGACTTATCTTATGGCACTATATCAGACAATGTTCCACTGCTATTCTTAAGGTTTTCACCGGCCAATCTTTTCAGAAGTAGACCACCATGTACTCTTCCTAGTCTTTCTCAGTATGGAAGCTCTGCTGATACCTGTCCACCAAAGGTGACCCTGTGGTATTTGAAATACTGGTAGAATTGCTTCCAGCTTCACAGCAACACACAAGCCACCACAGTGCGACTAACTGATGGATGTGGGGGGTCTTAAAGTTTCCAATGATCTACAAAATTCTTATAGTAGAGGAAAGGAGCATTTAGGACTCAGAGGAAACAGGTTTTCTTATTTCTTTACTGACAAACTAAATAAATTATTTAACTTATCCAGAAAAATGAACATAATAATATTTACTCTATTAATATTTGATACTTTTATTTTACTAAAAGTACACAATACACTCTGTAAACATTAGTTCTTGTCACTTGATTTTCATGAACCTTGGGTTTGGTAAAAACTTACGGATAATTAATTCTAAATATATTAACTTTTTTTTGGAAACCCTGGTTGCATAGTCATTAAGAGTTGCAGCTGCTAACCAAAAGATCAACAGTTTAATCCACCAAGTGCTCCTTGGAAAATCTATGGGGCAGTTCTACTCTGTCTATAGGGTCACTATGAGTTGGAATTGACTAGACAGCAAAGGGTTTTTTTGTTTTTGTTTTTTGATATTAACTTTAAATGTGTGCTGACTTTCCAAACAAAATAAATTAATTAGCTTTGATTAATTAATCCTAAAGAATGAATTAAATTCAACTCAGTTGAATAAATATTATTTGAAATAAAATTAAAACTTAATTGTATTTTCTGTTTTATTCTCAATGTTTATGAATTTTCATAACAATATAGGATACATATATATTTGAATTTTTTTCAGTGTGAACAGACTATCAACATTATTTGAACTTTAATACACAGTCTGGGTATTATTACATTCAATCCTGTTCTCAGGTATTTAAAATATATTTTCCTGACCCAAATATTAAACTTAGTAAACAAATTAAAAAAAAAAAAAAAAAAACTCTGTGCCACCATGTTGATTCTTACTCTTGGAGACCCCATGTGTTACAGAGTAGAACTGCTCGAGTGTTTTCTTGGCTGTAATCTTACAAAATCAGATCACTGGGCCTTTTTTCCAAGAAGCCACTTGCTAGGTTCGAACAGTCATGTTAGAGTTTGAGCCAAACTGTGCCGCTAGATCTACCTCTAATAAACAAAATAAAACAGTATTATCAACAAAAGAAAGCAAATATATAAGGGGGGAAAAAAAAACAATGCTTTCTCACCTTTGTCAGAGTTTCAGCTGATCCCAGTTGATCATTCTTCCCACTCTGGCATAAAAACTCTAATTGACTTCCACAATTCTTCATTTTTTAGGTTATCTTTCTACTTTAAAGTAATCCCTCTCAGTTTCCTTTACGGGCTCCTTCTCTTCTTTCTAATTCTCTATTTTGGTGTGGTCCAGAGCTCTGTCTTTGGGTTTTTTCTTCACTATTTAAATTCTGACCTCGGTGACCCTATTCACTTTGCCAGGTTATATCTCCCAATATATATTGAAAAAGTTTAAATTTGTACCACACGTCTTTATCTCTTTCCTAAAATCCAAACATGTATTAAACTAACTATTCTCAATTTTCACTTAATAGGCATTTCAAAAGAAATATGTACATATTTAAGTCATGGCTCTCACCCGTATATCTGCTCCACCCTCAATTTACCACTTCTCAGTTGACGACAACTCTATACTTCCAGTTGTTCAGGCAAAAAAACTTGCAATCATCCTTCACTCCTTTCATTCTGTTATCCTCCATATCTAATATTTTAGAAAGTTCCATTATCTCTACCTTAAAATGTATCCAATGTACAGTAACTTTTCATCACATTCTTGGACTAAACTTCTTACCTTGATTATTGCAATATGTTTCTAAAATGTTCTTACCCTTTCTATGCTTTGCCCTGCCATCTGACTTCAACACAGAGTTTGAACATCTCATTTCTCTATTCAAAACTATTGTTCTTCATTCACAGAGCCAGTCTTCCCAATTGCCTCTATGGCTCTACCATAGAATTTAAGTCCTTTATGAGCAACAATCTTCTTCCATTTTATGAAATATAAAATCCCATGTGCTTAGATTAGCACCTCATACATTGTTGGCATGCAGTAAATATTTGCAGAATGTTCAATGAAATGCTTATTATTTAATTTTATAAATTAATTAAAATATTGTAAATGCATATGAGATTAAAATCAAAACAAATGTGAACAAAAAAGGGGGATTATACTCAAATTTATTACAATAACTATTCTTTCACTGAAATATTGACTATAAAGTAATCTGTTAATTTCGAGTACTATTTGCTAAATTCTAGTTGATCAAAACTAAGTTACTATATGAAAAGATCTTTTAATAATTACTGAAATATATGTGTATTTTTTCCAGTTTAAAAGAAAAAAACTTCCACATTGAACTCAAATTGTATTCCATGATATTTTCTTCTAAGAGAATATGATAATGGGACTTTATTAGATTTCAGATCATCAATTCCAAATGTCAGAATCTAAACACAAGCCCACACAAAGAGGAATTAAATGAATTGCCTTCTCTTCTGCCTTTGTAATTACCTTCACAAACTCATAGTCTTTAGACTGCTCTCAGCCCACTATTTTCTTACAATTGAGTGATAGAGTGTGGGTTCTGGCAAGCTGTACAACTCTAAGAAACTGTTTTCTTACTTAAAAATGTTTAATTGCTTTCCAAATTTCAGTATTAAGATACTGAATTTTTTTCTGAATAAACATTATTTGATAATAGCTTATATGAGTTAGGAACTTCAGTTCTTTAACTCTATATAGTTCAAATAATAACTGGAGACATTGAAGTCTCCTCTGATCTGGAGACTTAATTTTTGGGAAGAATATTGTTAGCTAATATAGTGTTAAAAATGTAACAAAAATTATCCTATCTTTTTTTTTTTTTAATCAAGACATTTTGCATATTTTTTTCTTGAAAAAGTAATATGTAACAACATTTTGCTCTAATTTTTCAAGAAAACATTTGGCTAAATAAAGTCCAAGACAGATGCTACCCTGTTACATAGGGCATCATATTCATATTTTATTAGACTAAATCACCCATCAATCTCTAGTACATTTTTATATACACAGTATATATATATATGTATACACACACATATATGTATACATACATATAACAGTTAAAATACATAAAATACACATTTATCAATTTACCACATTTTTTATAACTTCATATCTAAAATAACAGAAACAGATAAACCCTCTTGCACATCTTATTTTCATCCTTTCCACTCCAGTAGCAAACTCTGGTCTGCAGGTGTTTTAAACCCTTCCCGTGCATACATTTGTACCTTACTATGTATGTATGACTTACAACAAGAAATATTAGTTACTGCTTTTAAAGTTTTCAACAATAGTCTAATGCATATGTGTTTTGAAAATTATCATTTTTTCACTCCTAATTATGCTTTGAATAGCACAAATGTTTATGCATTATGAGTAGCTCATTCATTTTGACTTCTATACAGCATTCTATCACTTGTGTGTCTATTCTATTAATCCACATTGATGTTGTATTCAGTTTTTCACTATTGCTAATAACATGTCAATTAATGTACTATTGCATAACTACATGTGAAGGAAGGTACACTATTCTCTAATTTACATATGCACAGATGTATATATATATATATATATATATATAGTGGAACAGATATATGTAGTGGAACATTGTGAATGGCCTACTTCAAATATGCTATTTCTCAATAACTTGCCAAAGTATTATAAACTACATTCGCACTGTACTGTATGCAAGTTTTTATTCCCCTGTATCCTGTCAACTTTTTATTAGCATACTTTTAAAAAATACGGCATTCTGATGACTGTGATGTGATAGTTCATGAATTTGAAAGTTTTCTTTTAGATTTTTATAATTCATTACTGTTTTTATGTTTTTAAACATATTATATAATCTTTATAGTAATAATCCTAATTATATGTTATAAATATATTTTAAAAATAGCTTATCTTTTCACTGTATTTAACTTCAATACAACCAAAATTATCTTTTATGTTTTCCCTGCTATTTTTTTGCTCGATTTTCTATGTGTCTGGTGGTACAATGGAAACCCTATGGGGCAATTTGACTCTGTCTTATAGGGTCCCTGTGAGTGGCAATCAACTTGATGGCAACTGGTTTGTTTTTTGGTTTGGTATCTCTAATTCTGTCCCAAACTCTCTGCCAGATTTTTAATTCTCTTTAGAGGTTCAGACACATAAGCATAGAAAGAATTTCATCTTCTTGAAGAAATCTCTTTTTAATCTTCTGACCTATTCTAGTCTTGACCAATCACCATCTGTCTTAGGCTGGGTTCTCTAGAGAATAAATATATATAGAGAGAGATTTATGTCAAGGAAACAACTCACATGACTGTAGAGGCTGGAACATTCCAAGTCCGTGGATCAGGATAGAGGTGTCTTAGGATGGGTTTTCTAGAGAAGCAAAACCAGTAATGCATATAAATATATATATAGAGAGAGATTTATAACAAGGAAACAGTTCACGCAAATGTAGAGGCTAGAACGTCCCAGTCCATACATCAGGTAGAGGCCTCTCCCAAGTCACCCAGTAGCAGAAGCTGGCAAGCCCAAGATCAGCAGATTGGAGAGCAGGGCACCCGCTTACAGGCTGTGAAGGTTGACAAATTCCGAGATCAGCAGGCAAGACCACACGGTTTCTCCTGATTCATGTAGCTGCAGGGGCTGGTACACCCAAGATCAGCAGGTCAGAGAGCAGGGCTGTGCTCACAGGCTGTGAAGATCGACAACTCCCAAGTCTGGCAGACAAGCTGACAGCTAAAGTCCCAAGAACTGGAGACGAGATGACAAGAGGCAGCCACAGGATCCAGAGAGAGCAAAAAGCCAGAATGTCTGCTTATATTCAGATGTGGGCCACACCTCCAAGGAGATTCCTTTTCATCTGATTGGCTACTTAAAGTATATTCAATCATGGGAATGATCACATTAAAACACTGAGAATCATGGCCCAGCCAAATTGACACACAATCTTAACCATCACTATCCACCCCTTGTCAACTTGGCACATGTACACATTTCCTTAAACCATACATAATCTATGTCTTAGGCTGGGTTCTCTAGAGAAGCAAAACAAGTAAAGCGTATAAATATATATATACAGAGATTTATATCAAGGAAATAGCTCACGCAATAGTAGAGGCTAAAACGTACCAAGTCCAAACATCAGAGTAGAGGCCTCTCCCAGTAGCTGCAGAAGCTGGTGAACCCAAGGTCAGCAGGTCGGAGATGGACTCCTGCTCACAGGCTGTGAAGGTCAGTGAATTCCAAGATCAGCAGAAAAGACAATCAGGTTTCTCCTGATTCACGTAGCTATATGGGCTGGTGAACCCAAGGTCAGCAGATCAGGGAACCGGACTCTTGCTTGCAGGATGAAAAGTTCAATGAATTCCAACATAAACAGGTAAGCTGTTAGCTCAAGTCCCACGAACTGGAGGTGAGACAACAAGAGGCAGCTGCTGAGTCTGGAACAAGCCAAAAACCTTGGCAAGGTGAGCAGGCAGAAAGTAACCGGCAGAAGTCAGACAGATGAAACTGAGAGGCGGGTGAGCTGCCAGAGGCCTTGCCTCCACCAGGACCACTCAGCAGATTCCATCATGGGGGTGATCACAACATTATACAACTACTAAAACACTGACAATAATGGTCTAGCCAAGTTGACATACAATCTTAACCATCACAGTCCACCCCTTGTCAGCTTGGCACCTGTACACATCTCCTGAAACCATACATAATCTCTGAATAAAGACGATTACAAAGACGTACTTGCACCTAACATGATACAACTAACATGTGTACAATCAAAAATGCACTAACCCTGTTTACATCTTATATTTTATAAGTTAAAGAAACAAAAATATTAGATGCACACATACAAAACAGAAATACTCATAGCAATTACAGTCCCGGTTTCCGCAACTGGTCACGTGGATGTAACTGGTATTTAGAACTACCTTCTTCCACCACCCATTCTGTATTCCCTTTGCCCTCAGCAAGCACCTCAGCTGGTCGTGGTCTTTTCCTGGTGGGGTGACCCAAACCTTCATTCCTGAAGGGTCTGGGTCATTAGTAGTCATGTTGGAATTAGGTTGCTATAGTTTTCCATTGACTTTAATCACAGGGCACAGTAGTACTAAGAGATCCCCAAAGAATCTCCTGCTTTCCAGACATACTCTTCTTTACCTCCATTATGTAATATCAATCTGATTTCCTCTTGGTAATCAGGATCCATCACAACAGCAAGTATGGTAACTCCCTTCTTTGCATGTTGATCCAGAGTCATAAGGAGCCCAAAGTGGCCAGGTGGCATTCTTAACTTCCAGTTCAATGGAATCAGTGATGTATCTCCAGGTGGGAGCATTCCTCCCTTTGGAACTAAGAACTCTAGGCCTGCAGAGCATAAAGTCGAGGGGACAGGAAGCAAAAATCTTACAAGTGGGTCACTAGGGGTAATAGTGAGTGGCGCCACTCCCATTTCCACCCCTTGATTCCTTAACCCTTGAAACCTGGCTATGAGATAAACAGCACCATATATTGGACGCTGGTTTAAAGCATATACAGCCTCCCGGAGAACATTACCCCAACCCTGCAAGGTATTGCCACCTAGCTGGTATCATAATTGTGTCTTTAGAAGGCCATTCCATCGTTCTATCAAACCAGCTGCTTCAGGATGATGGGGAACATGGTAAGACCAGTGAATTCCATGAGCATGGGCCCACTTCTGCACTTCATTTGCTGTGAAGTGAGTCCCTTGATCTGAGGTAATGCTGTGTGGGATACCATGATGGTAGATTGAGGCATTCTGTAAGTCCATGGATGGTATTTTTGGCAGAAGCACTGCATGCAGGGAAAGCAAATCCATATCCAGAGTAAGTGTCTATTCCAGTAAGTACAAGACACTGCCCTTTCCATGATGGAAGTGGTCCAGTGTAATAATCAACTTGCCACCAGATTGCTGGCTGATCACCTTGAGGGATGGTGCCATATTGGGGACTCAGTGTTGGTCTCTGCTGCTGGCAGTTTAGGCACTCAGTAGTGGCTGTCACCAAGTTAGCCTAGTGAGTGGAAGTCCATGCTGTTGGGCCCATGCATAACCTCCATCCTTGCCGCCATGGCCACTTTGTTCATGAGCCCATTGAGCAATGCTGGGAGTAGCTGGGGAAAGAGGATGACTGGTTTCCACAGAACGTGTCATCCTGTCTACTTGATTGTTAAAATCATCCTCTGCTGAGGTCACCCTTTGGTGAGCATTCCCATGAGACACAGATATCTTCACTTCTTTGGCCCATTCAGAGAGGTCTATCCACATACCTCTTCCCCATAAATCCTTGCCTATAATTTTTCAATCATGTTCCTTCCAAGTCCCTGACCATCCAGCCAAACCATTGGCCACAGACCATGAATCAGTATATAATTGCACATCTGGCCATTTCTCCTTCCAAGCAAAGTGAACAACCAGGTGCACTGCTCGAAGTTCTACCCATTGAGAGGATTTAGCTTCACAGCCATCCTTCAGGGAGGTCCCAGAAAGGGGCTGTAGTGCTACCGCAGTCCACTTTTGAGTGACGCCTGAATATCACGCAGAACCATCTGTAAACCAGGCACGAGTTTTCTCTTCCTCAGTCAACTGATCATAAGGAACACCCCATGTGTCCATAGGGGCAGACTGGGAGATGGAAGATAATGTGACAGGAGTGGAGACCCCCATGGGCATTTGGGCCACATCCTCATGCAACTTACTTGTGCCTTTGGGTCCTGCTCTGGCCCTATCTTGAATATACTACTTCCATTTAATGATGGAGTGCTGCTGTGTAGGTCCAGCTTTACGGTTCTGTAGGTCAGACAACACCCAGTTCATGATGGGCAGCTCAGGCTCATGGTGACTTGGTGTAACATAGTTAAGCATTCAAGTCTCTACTAAGGCCCGGTAACAAGGCAAAAGTTGTTTCTCAAAAGGAAAGTAGTTATCTGCAGAGGATGGCAGAGATTTCCTCCAAAATCCTAAGGGTTTGCCCTGTAATTCACCAGTAGGGGCCTTCCAAAGACTCCAAACAGCATCTCTATCTGTCACTGACACTTCAAGCACCATTGGATCAGCTGGATCATATGGTCCAAGTGGCAGAGTGGCTTGCACAGCAGCCTGAACTTGTTGCAGAGCCTTCTCTTATTCTGGTTCCCACTCAAAACTAGCAGCCTTTTGAATCACTTGATAAATAGGCTGGAGTAGTGCACCCAAATGAGGAATACGTTGCCTCCAAAATCCAAAGAGGCCCAGTAGGCATTGTGCCTCCTTTTTAGTTGTGGGAGCAGCAAGATGTCATAACTTATCCTTCACTTTAGAAGGAATGTCTCGGCATGTCCCACACCACAGGATTCCTAGAAATTTCCCTGAAGTGGAAGGTGCCTGAATTTTTGTGAGATTAATCTTCCACTCTCTAGCACACAAATGTTTTACCAATAAGTCCAGAGTCATTGACACTTCTTCCTTTCTACATCCAATCAGCATAATGTCATCAGTGTAAATGGACCAGCATGATGTCTTGTGGAAGGGAAAGCTGATCAAGGTCCCTGTGGAGTAAATTATGACACAGGGCTAGAGAGTTGATATAGCTCTGAGGTAGGCAAGTGAAGGTGTATTGTTGGCCTTGCCAGCTGAAGGCAAACTGCTTTTGGTGGTCCTTTGAAACAGGTATGGAGAAAAAGGCATTAGCCAGATCAAGAGCTGCATACCAGGTACCAAGATATGTATTAATTTGCTCAAGCAGTGAAACTACATCTGGAACATCAGCTGCAATTGGGGTCACCACCTGGTTAAGTTTTTGATAATCTACTGTCATTCTCCAAGATCCATCTGTGTTTTGCACAGGCCAGATAGGTGAGTTGAATGGGGATGTGGTGGGAATCACCACCCCTGCATCCTTCAAGTCCTTGATGGTGGCAGTAATCTCTGCAATCCCTCCAGGAACATGGTATTGCTTTTTGTTTAATATTTTCCTATGTAGGAGCAGTTCTAATGGCTTCCACTTGGCTTTTCCTACCATAATAGCCCTTACTCTATTTGTCAGGGATCCAATGTGGGGGTTCTGCCAGTTGCTGAGTATATCTGTTCCAATTACGCATTCTGGAACTGGGGAAATCACTACAGGATGGGTTGGGGACTCAATGGACCTACTGTGAGACGGACATGAGCCAAGACTCCTTTAATAATCTGACCGCCATATGCCCCCACTCTGACTGGTGGGCTACAGTGACGTTTTGGGTCTCCTGGAATTAGTGTAAGCTCAAAACCATATCCAGTAATCCCTGAAAAGTCTGATTATTTCCTTTTCCCCAATGAACAGTCACTCTCGTAAAAGGCCATAGATCCCTTTGGGGAAGGCTGGGAGAAAGATTAACAGTAAAAATTTTTTGCAGTGTATTAGAGTCCTTCCTCAAGGGGACCCGGCCTCCCTGTCATTCAAGGGGTTTTGGGTCTTTAAACTCACTCATATCTGGGAATTGATTGAGGGACCGTGACTCTCTATTCTGGCGATTTGAGTAAGACTGATGTTCACCTGACCTGGATTTCATCCATTTGTATAGATCAAGTAAATATTTAGTAGATTTCCTATCTATTTCACTCCTAGGGACACCATGACTAAGCAGCCAATGCCATAAATCCATACAAGTCAGACTATTCTGATTACCGCTTTGACTCCTCTGTCCATTACTGTAACCACGCCCACCTTGTCTTTGTTGATTGAGTGCAGCCACTTGGCCCCTACTACCACGGAGTCCAATCAGCCCCATTGTAGTTAGGTGTCTTAATTCAGTTAGGGCAGTTCCCACTGTCAAGTCTGATTTACATAAAATAGCAATCACAGCAGTCTTCAAAGATACTGGAACTCCTTTCACAAATTTGTTCCTCATAGTTGTGGTAAAAGGTGTGTCCTCTGGACACTCCATGTGTGGGTCTGTGGGTCTAACTTGATAAATCCACTCTAGCATGCCAATTTCCCTAAGCCTTTGGATACTTTCTTCTACAGTATACCAAGGCAGATCTGGTACTTCAACTTGATTTAGTGTCTGCCACCTCATAATCCATGCTTCAGCAACCCAACTAAATAAACTATTAGATCCTTTCCTAACTTCTGTAGCTGAAATACTGAATGAACAGTAGTGCTTAGTGGACCTATATCAATAAACTCAGACTGATCCATCTTTATGTTCCTTGCACCATTATCCCACACCCTTAATAGCCATTCCCACACATATTCCCCAGGTTTCTGTTTGTACCAATTTATAAAGTCAAGTAGTTCTTTTGGAGTGTAGTGTACCTCCTCCTGGGTCACATTTTGTACTTCACCTTTTGGGGCTCACTGGGACTTAAGCCTAGTTATAGGTCTAGAAGCCAGAATCAGTAGTGTGGAATTGTTTTGAGAGCATTCATCATTATCTGGTGAAACATCTGCCACAGGCTATGCTTCAGACAATGACTCAGGCAAGGTCTCTTTAGAGGCAGCTGGGCTAGGGCTAATCTCATTAGACAGCAGTAGAGGGGCTAATGGTTTTTCTGGGCACGGTGGTTTAGCAGACAAACATGAAGTAATCTCTTCAGATGGGACTGGTTCTGCTGGCAGAACCAATGGAATTTACAGGCTCAGTGTCCTCAGCTTCCTGATTATCTGCCCATAAGTCCCCATCTCAAGTTTCAGGATCCCATTTCTTCCCAATCAATGTCCTTATTTTAACTTAAGACACCTCTCAAGGTTTGCAATTGAACTGGCATTGTAATTCAGCCACTCTACAATAAGACTCTGGGTTTGGTTTTAGACAATTTCAACTCTGTTACTACAAGAAATAAGGCTTTCTTTCAAAGTGGAAGCCTTGAGGTCATGTATGCGGCACTTGAGCTTTGACTCTGAAGCCTTGAGTGCATCTGTCTTTCACCAGTTTGTCTAGTGAAAGTAGGATAAACCAACCAGCTTCCTTATACTTCTCATTCAGACTAAGCTGTAGAAAGATATCACACGTGTGTTCACCCTGAGCCTTGCCTTTCACCAATACCTGATCTACCGGTGGTGATATTTTCTATATTTGTATCGCCACCTCACTCCATGGACTAGCAGTGACCTCTTTACTGCTGGAAGTAGAGTCATCAATGTCTTTAAGACTAACCAGACTTGAGAACCAATTTAGAAAACTCATCCTTACAATTTTGTTTCTTTAGAACCACTCCCAGTACTAAATGTCTTAGGCTGGGTTTTCCAGAGAAGCAAAACCAGTAATGTGTATATATATATATATATACATATATATATATATATAGACAGAGAGAGAGAGAGATTTATATCAAGGAAACAGCTCTCGTGATTGTAGAAGCTAGAATGTCCCATGTCTGTGGATAAGGGTAGAGGTCTCTCCCAAGCCATGCAGTCGCAGAAGCTGATGAGCCAAAGATTGGCTGGTCAGAGAGCAGGGTTCTGCTCACAGGCTGTGAAGATTGACGAATCCCAAGTTCAGCAGATAAGCCGACAGCTAAAGTCCCAAGATCTGGAAATCAGACGACAGGAGGCAGCCCCTGGATCCAGAGAGAGTAAAAAGCCAGAACATCTGCTTATATTCAGATGCAGACCATGCCCCCATGGAGACTCCCTTTCATCTGATTGGCTACTCACAGTATATTCAATCATGGGAGTGATAATATTAAAACACTGAGAATCATGGCCCAGCCAAGTTGACACACAATCTTAACCATCACAGAGGCTTCTTTCCATTTACGTAGCTGCAAGGGCTGGTGAACCCAAGATTGCAGGTCGGTGAGCAGGGCTCCCACTCACAGTGAAGATCCATGAATCCCAAGATCGACAGATAAACTGATAGTTCAAGTCCCAATAACCGGAAATCAGAAGAACAGGAGGCAGCCTCAGGATCCAGAGCGAGCAAAAAAGCCAGAACATCTGCTTATATTCGGATGAAGGCAGCACCCCCAAGGAAACTCTCTTTCAACTGATTGGCTACTCACAGCAGATTCCATCATGAGAGTGATCACATATAAACACTGAGAGTCATGGCCCAGCCAAGCTGACACACAATCTTAACCATCATACCATCTAAGCTGAAGCTTTCATTCATCCTAGTATCTCCTTCTATATTCAATCTGGAAAGTCCTTGATCTTTCCTCCAGGGTTGGAGTCCCGAGTCTCTTATTCCAGCTGTAGCACTTCCAGTTTACTTCCATTGTTCCTCCTCCCAACAAATACAAGATAATTCAGACTACTCATATCCTAAATGATGCTATTGCTTATTTTTTCCTCTGATATTATAGTTTCATTATATTTTAAGATAAATATATTCCTTGGTAATCAGTCTTTTATCTCTGTCTGTACTTGTTGCTTTGAAGTTTCACCAGTACAGATATATTTTAGCCCCTAGGTCACCAGAAGTGTCTCTCATGGATACTTCTACAACTGCTGAATTATTTATATTACTTGCCTATGCCTTGCAGTTTGTTTCTCTTATCATTTAACATTGCTTAGAATTTTTTTAACTATGAATGCAATTATTAACGAATTTCATATTTCTTTGTTTCTTAATTATTGAAAATTAAGCATAAAATTACGCTAATATATAACTTCATATATATGGAATAATATGGAAATATATATTAAAATTATATTCCTGAGATAAGCATAAATATTTAGCTCTTTGTCTGTTTATTTTTATCATACTAATTATATACTACCTTTCCTTATCTAATCTCTAGAAGAAGCTTTCAAAGAGTTGGATATTCAGTATGCTAAAATTCATTTAATAACCAACTACAGCATAATCTTAAAACTTATTTTACATGACAACAACTAAAGCCATGTCAAGTACATATTTCCTATACATTCATTTGTATTAGTTCTTTTAAGAACTAGTCACATCTATCAACACTTTTCAAGGTTAACTTTTTAAAAAAATTGCTTGGTTACGTGATGTGTTTATTTCAAAATGTATTTTTATAGAAAACACATCGGTCCCTTTTTAATTTATTTTATTAATAACATTAGTATACTGATAAAATAATTATTTTAATAAAAAAAATGACTTCATATTGCAATCTACTTTCTTCAGGGTGCTTTATCAATGAAATAAACATCCTTGGTAGGATCTTATATAAGCGACTGATTAATTGATTTATTAATTTTATAACTTCCTTAATGGGTTTTGGTTGGGTTTACATGAGGTTATATGAAAAAGTATATAGAGAGATATGTAAAACTCTCCCTTATCATATTTTAGTTTTCGGTTTACTAGATAAAAGCATGAACACAAGAAACTAAAGTAACCAATACAAGCGGTGTGTGATTAAAAATAAACAAAAAGCAGTTGCCATTTAGTCAACTCATAGCGACCCCACATGTGCAGAGTAGAGCTGCTACATAAGGTTTTCAAGGCTGTGAGCTTTTGGTAGCAGATTGCCAAGCCTGTCTTATGAAGCATCTCTAGGTGGATTCAAATTGCTGGCCTTTCAGTTGGTAGTGGAGCCTTTGTGCCACCCAAGGACTTAGAAATGATGTACAGATGATATTTTACCGCTTTATATATGTTTAAAAATAAATATTTTAAAAATAGTTGAGTGAGGATTATTATATGCAGTAAAAAGTATTCAAGCCGTCTTTGAATAAAATAATGTAAGAAACAATTTCTATTGATTCAATTTAATGATTCAATTTAAATATCAAAATGTAATGTCACAGATTATAGCTAAATTTTTGATACCTAAAAAGGATACTTTGATATGGCTAAAACAAATTAGTCATATATATGGAACTTTTCTAAATACTAAAAGATAAATAATTTGCTGTCTTTTTATCCTCATCTTTAGAGATATTTCCTCATGACTCCTTTAATCATGGAATTGCTCAAAATTTCATTTTATTTATTAAAACAATATTTTAGTATCTAATGTTTGTGGTTTTAATTATCGAGTGATGTGCATTTCATTATTAAAAGACTATGGGGTTTGGGAAATGTAGGACTAGAACGGTTTTACGTTAACATGTCCTGAATGCTTATGTGCCAGGCATTGTACTAATCATTTTACAAGGCTTATCCACTTAATACTCAAAAGTCTTTCATTTAGGTATTATCCTTATCTTCAACCTATTTAACAGAAAACTTAAACTTATATAAGGTCACAAGTTAGTAAGATGTGAAGCAGTGATTAAAATCCAGCCAAACTGACTCAGTAGATTTCCCTTTAAACCAGTATGCCATATAGTATCATCATCATTTAATGAAACTGACAGGAAGATATCATTGATCTGGGAAATGTTTAATCTTATATTTATCTCAGATGTCATCAATTATGTTTAATTTGTTTATAAAGGAATTAAAAAAAAGAAACTAAAAGAGTGTAAGTTCCAATAACAGCTTGGCATTTGAAAAATTAAAGAACATAAAATATTTTTCTTGTAAATAAAAAACCAAAAAAAAAAAAAAAAAACCAAACCAAAACCACTGCAGTCGAGTCAATTTCTACTGATAGCGACCCCACTGGGTTTCCAAGACTGTAAATTTCTACAGAAGCAGACTGTCACATCTTTCTACTGCAGAGCTGCTGGTGGTTTCGAACCACCAAACTTTTGGTTAGCATTTGATTGTTTTAACCACTGTGCCAAAAGGGCTTCTTTGTAAATAAAAGAACCTGGAATTATACAAGCAAATTCTAAATAAAAATAGTACCTAAATCTACAGCCATACAACATCTAATAATATATACCAAAAGCTATCTTTAAAACATAATATATTAGAACAAAGACCTCTGCTGTAGTATAAAAAAGCAGTTCAGTATAGTACATACCATAAAGATTTATTGTACACTTATAGTGAACCAAGAACTGAGTGAGTACTTCATTACCATTCTTGAGCAGCATGAACCTCAAGGAAAGGCTAAAGTTGTAAAGACAATGCAGGAATACATAACAAGGGAGGAAAATTTAAGAATTGCACAGATAAAAGTGCGTTGGGTAAAGCATACAGAGCTTGCAAAAAATAAAATGCAGCACGTATAAAACTCGGATTAAAAGTCAGAGTATCTTAGACAAGTGTAATTTTTCACAAACAAAAAATATGAAATAAGACACATGAATTATTAACTTTACTCAATTTTTAGGATAATGAGTTAATTAATCACAAAATGTTTACTAAATGTATTTATCAGGAGGTCACATTTTATGTTGACAATAAAAACTAAGTAGACCATACATGTAATGAATCAGACAGACAGGCTACAGTGAAGATAAGATTAGAGAAATCATCAGAATTAAAGGAAATTGGAGTTTTACAGTGTCATTAAGGAGAGCTCTTTCCAGTACTGTTTTTCTTTATCTGTTTTAAAGATAATTGTCTTTTCAGTGTGGAAGAAATATTGGGATAGAATCAGAAGGAAGATTAGATGCTGCAAAATGTTAAAGGTGAATGGAATATCATAGACTACATGTAATGACGATGTAAAATACATAGTAGCCATAGAATTTAAAAAGATATTCTATTTTTAAAAAGCAATGACACAAAATCAACAACATTCATTTTATTGTACCTAAAAGTGTGAGAAAGAACAAGACATGTACAATAATTTATCTGTCTTAGGTGATTGAGTATATTGGATTTTTGTTAGACAAAAGAAACAAACGAAATTGTAGGAATTTTATGAAAGAGATTAAATCCAATTTTGACATTTTGAATGTTCAGTTCCTGTAAGACATTCATAGGGAAATATCCAGTTAATCATTGCATTTTCAAACTTGGAGCTCAAAATGGTGGTCTTGATTGAAAATTTGGAAATCATTTAAGACAGAAGTGTTAATTAAGCTGCACTGCATAGGTACCAGTTGCCAGTGGAGACCCTATGTATGTCAAAGTAGAACTGAGCTCCATAGGCTGATTTTTCTGAAGTAGATCCAGGCCTTCATTCAGATGTGCCTCTGGGTAGACTCTAACTTCCAAACTTTCAGGTAGCTACCAAGCATGTTAAACATTTTCACCAGCCAGACACTCCAGATGAAAGCCATAGGACTAAATAAGTCATTCAGAGACAGAAAGAAAAGGGCTATGAAGAGAATCCTGACCACTTTAAATAATGAGTGAAGGAAGATAATGCAATAAATGTATTTGAGAAAGGAAGGTGAGTGAAGAACAATAAATACTCTTGTAATAGAAGATAAGGTAGGAGGTTTTTGTTGTTAGCTGCCAAGTCAGCTCCAACTCATGACAACCCCATGTACAACATAACAAAACATTTTTCATCCCTGCACCATTTTCATGAACATTAGTATTTTTGAGTTCACTGTTGAAGATGTCATCTACCTAGGGGATTATAGGACAGTATTCTCTTGCAATCCTTAGGTTTTTCATTAGTTACTTTTTGGAAGTAGATTGCCAGGCCTGTCTTCCTAGTTTATCTTCATCTAGGAGATCCAGTGAAACCTGTCTACCATGGATGACCTTGCTGGTATTTAAAATACTTATGGCATAACTTCCAGCATCATAGTAACTCTCAAGCCACCACAGTCTGACAAACAGAGAGCCAAGTGTTGGAAGGATGGAGTAGAGGATGTAAAATAATGGAACCAGTTTTATTTCTAACACTGATGGAAGATCAAATGATTTAAGGACAAAAAGTGTCACCAGTGCATTAGGTAATTCCTTAATTGGAGACCAATATCAGAGGAGTTTCAGTAAAATGTTATTGTTAGCTGTCATGAAGTTGGCCCTCAACTCATGGTGACTCCATGCACAATGTAAATGGAGCATTGTTTTCCATAGGATTTTCATTGGCTGATTTTCAGGAGTAGCTCACCAGGCCTTTTTCTCTAGTCTACCTTAGTCAGGAAGCTCTGCTGAACAGCATCTCAACAACGCAAAAGCCTCCACTGAGAGACAAATGGTGGCTGCACTTGAGATGCACTGGCCGGGGATTGAACTTGGGTCTCCCACAAAGAAGGAGAGGATTCTACCACTGAACCACCATCCACTGGCTGCTTCAATAAAATAAAAACTAAAATAATAAAAAAGTTGTCATTGAGTTGATTGAACTCGTGGTGACGCCATGTGTTACGGAGTAGAGTTGCAATAGGGGCTGCAAAACTTAGTTTATAATAGAGGTAAAGCTGAAATGGATGTTATATGGGAAAAAAATGAAGGTGATTTTTTAAGGAGCTTGGTACTAAAGAAAGGACATATAAGATAGTAGCTGAATAGATGTGCTAATAATAAATACTTAATACTTAGTAAACTTCAGTGACAGTAAATATATATTACTATCAGGAGTAGTAGTATTAGTAAATATTAAGATTGAATGAAATGTGTATGTGTGAGTGTGCGTGTGTGTGTGTGTTTTAAATACAGAAGACTTAAACTTGTATGTATCCAATAAAAAAGAAAGAATGAAGTGCTAATTTCAAAATAAAGTACAAAAAGACAATAATTAACAGAAAGTTTCAAAGAACTGGTAGAGTAAAAGCAGAAGCTTGGATCCTATAAACATCTATCTTCATACTTGGTTGTTCCCCCTCCTACCCTATTTATTTTCTGTTAACTGTAATAACATTCAAAGAAGAATTAGTAATTTATAATATTTTATTATGTATCTTAAGTATATAAAGAGGCAGGAAGGTAGAATGTCCAGTATATATCACTTCAGAATTCCAGACAATTCTAAAAGTAGTTATAGAAGAGAGATGATATTTGAGAACTTAGATATGAAAGCTTTCCAGTATTTATAAAAGTACTCAGATTTATTAAACTACATGATGCCAAACAGGATACTTACAAATAAATGAATGAATGAATAAATAATAATAACGCAGAGTAGTAAAGCAACAACAAAAGAGTTAATTTATCAATAATAACAAAGAAATCCAGAAGATATTAGAAATAATATGTTCAAAATGTTCATAGTAAATTATTGCCAACTTAGAATTGTAAACCCAAGGTAAAATACATATTTTCAGACAAAGAAAAACTGAGTACATCTACTACCACATAACCTCACTAATGAATACCTCATGCAATAGTTCACTAAAGAGGAAAAATGATCCTCAAAGGAGAGATTAAAATGCTGAATCATAGAAAAAATAAATAAATATATGACTAATTTAAACAAATATTAACTAAAAATACAAAAATATTTTTGTATTTTATAGGAATAAAAAAATCAAGAATGTTAGAATCAACAAATCCAAATTGGTTTTTGGAAAGACTAATAAAATAGACAACTCTCTAATGAGTTTAATCAAGAAGAAAAGAGAGAAGGCACAAATAATAGGTATATGAAAATCAAAAGGGATGGAAATAGAAATGCTGTAGTTGCTAAAAGGTTAAAAGTATAGTAAGAAAAAAATATATATATAAGTACTTTTGAAAATATAAATGAAGTGTAGAACTTCATTGAAAAAATACACCAAGCAAAACTGACTCAAAATTAATACAAGCCTGAATACACCTATAATTATCAAATAAATTGATTGCAACAAATAATATATAGCATTTACGATCCTCCAAGCATACTTGGAAGCTTAAGTAATTAATACACCTTCACAGTAGTGATTAGATATAGTTAATATTAATAGACTCATTTTGCCAAGGAAGAAACCTAAACACAGGTTAAGAGACATTTTGGGTCACTAATTCATTAAGTGAAAGTATTAGAATTTGAACTAACAACAGAATAGCTCCAGACCTGGCATTCCTCACACTTGCCTCCACGGATGTCTGTTAGTTCCCGGTCTGTTCAACATTGTACTAGAGAACCTAAAGTATGCAATAAAACATGAAAAAGAAATAAGAAGGTAGAAGGACAGTAAAGGAAATACCAGAATGTCATTATTCAGGGATGATAAAGTTTTGTATACAGAAAAACCAAATATTTCTACTAATAACTTTCTGCAATATATGAGAATTTATCAAGACAGCTTGGTGCAAAATCATTACAAACATAAATGTGTCTCATAAATTTTAAGATGTAAGTAAAAATAATATTAAATATGTGATTTATAGTAACCAAAAAAATAAATTCTTAGAAATAAATCCAAAAAATATGTGCAGAATTTTAATTGATTGAGAGAAAAGGAAGAAAATCTAAACAGAAATAAAAACACATTTCTATTTTTTTAAGTTAATTTTATCCAGAGAGAACCACACACTCACTCTAATCACAATCAAAATCCCAATGGTATTTTTTGAAGAAATTGACAAATTTATTTTGAAATGTATAAAAAATGCATACGGCCAAGAAAACTAAGACACACTTAAAGAAGAAAGTTGAGGGAGGACATCGATACCATCTATAAAGTCTTATTTTAAAGTTACATAAAGTATCACCCCCCCAATATTTAGAAAAGGATAGGTAAATAGACAAAAAGAAAAGAATATAGAGTCCAGATGTAAACACAACCATATTGATACTTGATATATTGATACTTATTATCATATTCACCTTTGACATATGACATATGTGGAATGGCAAATTAAGAGAAAAGTAAAACATTTCAGTGAGTGATACTTGGAGAAATCTATTATGTGCAAAAACTAATATTGGCTATTTACATGACACCATAAAAAAACACACAACTGAAAAACAATTGCAAGTAATTTAAAGAACAAAATGAAAAGAAAAAATAAAACACAGGCCTTTAGAAGATAATAGTGTTTAGTGCTTCTGTTCTACCTTCTACTTTGTTGCATAGTGCTTAGGATCTTAAAAGCTTGCAAGAGGCCATCCAAGGCAGAAGAATTGGTCTCTAGTCACCTGAGGCAAAAGAGGAGGAAGGAGAGTCAGGAATAGGAGGAAGATATGGAATGTGTAGCTAATTTCCTCCATGAACAACTGCCACCTTTGTCATGAGACCAGAAGAACTAGATGGTGCCTGGCTACCAATACTAAACATTTTGATCAAAGATTCTATAGAGGAATGCTTATCAAAAACATCAAAAATGCAGAACAGAATTTTAAAGCTTCATGAACTTCAGACTTTCTGGAGCCATGAAGGCTGGATGAACCCCTCCAATTACTGCCCAGAGAAAATCTTTAAAACTTAAACCAGAAATATCCCCTGAAGTCTTCTGAAAAACAAATAACAGTTCAGTTTAACTAGTAAAGAATGTCTGCCTTGAGCATTGTGCTCTTTTCAGAACTATCTATATCAGATCAAATTGACAACAGCAACTAGAAAGATTAGATAGGAACCTTAGGGGGCAGTGAGTATATGTTAATGGGGAGGACCAACTCAGAAAAGGAGAGTGATAATGGTTGCATAACTCAAAGAAGGTAATCAATGTCGCTGAATTGTACTGTTGAATTCATGTCTATTTTGCTGTGTATATTCTCAACAACAAGATAATAAAATCTAAAAAATATGTAGTAGAGTGCAGTCATGTTCATAATGTTGGAAAGACTTCTAAAATAAAAGGCAAACGTACTAAACATTAAGGAAAATAATGATAAATTTATGTTCCTGAAAATAATGAATTCCTATTTATTAATCAAAACATTGATAGTTGCGAACTCGTAGTGACCCTATGTACAACACTACAAAACACTGCCTGGTCCTGCAATATCTTCACAAGCATCACTATACTTGAGCCCATTGTTGGAGCCACTGTGTCAATCTGTCTTCTTGAGGGTCTTCCTCTTTTTCACTGACCCTCTATTTTACCAAACATAATGTCCTTCTCCAGGGACTGGTACCTCCTGAAAACATGTCCAAAGTATGTGCAGCATTCTGGTTGTACTTATTCCAAGACAAATATGTTCTTTTTTCTGGCAGTCCATAGTATATTTAATACCATGTTATATTCAAAAGCATCAAATTCTTCTTCGGTCTTCCTTATTCATTGACCAGTTTTCACATGCTTATGAGGTGACTGAAAATACCACGGCTTGGGTCAGGCAAACCTTAGTCCTCAAAGTGACTTCTTTGCTTTTTAACACTTCAAGGAGGTCTTTTCAGGAGGTGTTTGTCCAGTGCAATGAGTCGTTTAATTTCTTGACTACTGCTTCCATGGGGGTGGATTGTGGATCCAAGTAAGATGAAATCTTTGACAACTTCAATCTTCTCTGCTTATCATGATGTTGCTTATTGGTCCAGGTGTGAGAATTTTTGTTTTTTTTTTATGTTGAGGTGTAATCTATACTGAAGGCTGTAGTCTTTGGCATTATCAGTAACTGCTTCAAATCCTCTTCATTTGAGTGAGCAAGGTTGTGTCATCTGTATATCACAGGTTGTTAATCAGTCTTTCTCTAATCCTGATGCTGTGTTCTTCTCCATATAGTCCATTCTTTGAATTATTCACTCAGCGTACAGATTGAATAAGTATGGTGAAAGGATACAACTCTACTGCACATCTTACCTGATTTTAAACCACGCAGCATCCCCTTTTTTTTTTTTTTTTGTTTGAACCATTGTCTCTTGGTCTATGTACACGTTCTGCATAAGCACAAATAAGTGTTCTGGAATTCCCAGTCTTCACAAAGCTGTCTGTAATTTGTTATGATCCACACAGTCCAATGCCTTTTTGCATAGTCAATAAAACATAGGTAAACTTCTTTCTGGTATTCTCTGCTTTCAGCCAGGATCCATCTTACATCAACAATGATATCCCTCGAATTCTACCTCCTCTTGTAATCTGGCTTGAATTTCTGGCAGTTCCTTGTTGTTGTACTACTGCAATCATTTTTTTAATTATCTACAGCAAAATTTTACTTGTATGTGATAATTATGATACTGTTTGATAATTTTCCACATTCTGTTGGATTACCTTTCTTTAGAATGAGCACATATATTAGTCTCTTCCAGTCATTTGGCCAAATTGTCCTCCAAATTTCTTGGTGTAGAGAAGTGAGCACTTCCAGTGTTGTGTCTGTTTATTGAAACATTTCCATTGGTATTCTTCCAATTCCCGGAGCCTTGGTCTTGCCAACGTCTTCAGTGCAAGTTTGACTTCTTCCTTCGATACCATCGGCTTTTGATCATATGCTACCTCCAGAAATGTTTGAACGTGGACCAATTCTTTTTGGTACAGTGACTCTCCCTTTGATAGTTCCTGCGTCATTCAATATTTTGCTCATAGAAACCTGTAATACTGGAACTCAGGGTGTGAATTTTTTCTTTATCAGCATGAGGAATGCTGAGCATGTTCTTCTGTTTTGGTTTCCTAACTCCAGGTCTTTGCACATTTCATTATAATACTTTATTTTGTGTTGTGGAGCTGCCCTTTGAAATCTTCTGTTCAGCTATTTTGCTTCATCGTTTCTTCCATTCACTTTAGCTACTCTATGTTCAAGTGCAAGTTTCAGAGTCTCTTCTGACATCCATTCTGACTTTTTCTTGGAAATAGAAACATAAAGGGAGTAAAAATACAAACCACAGAGCAGGAGAAAATATTTGTAACATATTAAACCAACAAAATGAATACTAGGCCTTCAAAAAATCAGTGAAAGACCAAATATTCCAATTAAAAAAAAATAGGCAAAGTTAGGGACAGAAAGGAGACATTTTGATAGCCATACATCCAGTGGGGCACACATATACACTCATCTTCCCATCATGACTACTATACAATAGTGTAATTCCTTATTTTCGAGACTAAGTGTTAGGGCATCTGGTTTATAAAACCATATATACTATCAACTGTTTATGCCTCCTTGTACAAATCATTTTAACTCTTTGAACTTTATTTCCTTTCTAAATAAACAAAATAATTGAGTTGTGATCTCTCTCCTCTTCCTATTTTTACTAAACAGTGGTCTATATTCTTTTATTTAACAAATATTGATTGAGTGCCTCGTATGTTATTTGCTGTTACAGGTGATTGGGATACGTCAGTGAGAAAATCTTATTCTATAAGTCTTGTTTGTTTTGTTTCCATTACCACCTTTATAATTTTTTTTAAAGGCTCTTTAAATATGTCAAAAATGCAAATATTTCCCTAAGAGCTGAGAAGCTTTTCAGTGATGTGCATTGCCAAGGGTAAAACTAGAATAACACTGTGCTAAACAGAAGTTCATATGTTTATTCCCAGTAATGATTTGCATCTATATAATAGTATATTTTAAATGTTTCCAAAGTTCTTCATGAATGTTATCTGTGTGTTTGTGTGTTATACTCAGACTTTACTTTTTCTATTAAAAAAAAATCATGCATTGAATCACAACTCACCCATTTTATACAAATGAACTACTTGGAATGCTTACACTATCCTAAATATCCCCCTTATTTTTCCTATTGAATGGTAACACCCTATATTGATGGTATCATGCTAATAAACTGCCTAACCTGTAGATGATGCAGCTAAAAAACTCACACTTGTTTCTCTTTCATAACAGTTGATATATTTGCTTAATGAAATAAGGCATCTTATCAAAAAGTAATCATGTCATAGGATCAAGCTCTTACTTGGATATTATTCATTGAATTATGGTAACCTAATGGGCTGATGGAAATGTCAATCTAGTGCCACTATATAAGAGAGCAGCCATGTTCTGAAGAGAAGAGTTGATTACACTGATTTAAGCGTTGGTTAATAAAATAGTGGGAGAGTTATTTCCATTTCATTGTCTGTAAAATTAATTTCTTAACCTTCTAGCTATAATGAAATATCATATTCTGCATTTTTTCATTATTAATCTACTCTCATACTTACTATCATGAAACTATATTAACTATGCCCAGCTTTTATTCATTAAAATTTTGATGTAATAACCATCAGTTTTCCTCACTAATAAATAATTTAGAAACAGTGTTAAAATATATTTAAATGCAAATGTATGTTAAATTTAGCAGTGATCTGAATTCCTGAAAAAAAATTTTTTTTATTGTACTTCAGGTGAAGGCTTACAGAACAAATAGTTTCTTATGAAACAGTAGTACATGCATTGTTTTATGACATTGGTTAACAACCTCACAACATGTCAACCCTCTAACTTCTCAACCTTTTTTTGTTTTGGTGAAAATACACATAGCCAAGATACACCATTTCAAAAATATCTATATGCACAGTTCAGTGACATTGACTAAGCTCTTCCAATTGTGCTGTTATTCTCACTTAATATAAAGGCCTAGAGAACAAAATAGTTTCTCGTTTAACAGTGACTACCAATGTTGCCCTATGAAAATGGTTAACAATCTCACAACACATCAACAATATCCTTACCCAACCTTCGGTTCCCTATCACCACTTTCCTTACCCCTTCTGCCTTCTGAACCTTGTCACTGGACTACTGTACCTCATTAGTCTCATTTGGTTTTACAGGGCTGTCCACTCCCGGGCTGAACGGTGAACCTCAAAAATGACTTCACTACTGAGCTAAAAGGGTGTCTGGGGGCCATACTCTTGGGGTTTCTCCAGTCTCCTTTAGGCCAGTAATCTGGGTTTTTTTTGTGAGTTAGAATTATGTTCTACATCCTTCTCCAGCTCTGTCTAGAACCTTCTGTTGTGATCCTGGTCAGAGCAGTCAGTGGTGGTAGCAGGACACCATCTAGCTGTACTGGACTCAGTCCGGTGGAGGCCTTGGTAGCTTTGGACAATTAGTCCTTCTGACTAATCTTTTCCTTGTATCCTGTTCTCTTCATTCTCCCTTGCTCCTGAAGGGATGAGACCAGTGGAGTATCTTAGATGCCTGCTCACAGGCTTTTAAGACCCCAGACACTACTCACCAAGGTAGAATGTAGAGCATTGACTTCATAAGCTGTGTCATGCCAATTGAGCTAGATGTTCCCCGATACCATGGTCCCCAGAGCCCTCCGCCCAGCAATTCAGCCCCTCAGGGAGTTTGGATGTGTCTATGGGGCTTCCATGACCTTTCCTTTGTACAAGTTGTGCTAGTTTCCCCTGTATTGTGTACTGTCTCACCCTTCACCCAAGATACCACTTATCTATTGCCTATTTAGTATTTCCCCCCCATCCCTCCCATCCCTGGTAACCAACAAAGATTGTTTCATTTTGTGGGTGAACTTTGTCATGGGTTTTTACAATAAAGGTCTCATACAATATTTTTCCTTTTGTGATTGACTTATTTCACTCAGCATAATGTCCTCCAGTTTCATCCATGTTATGAGATGCTTCACAGATTCATTGTTGTTCTTTCTCATTGCATAGTACTCCATTGTGTGTATGTACCATAGTTTGTTTATCCATTCATCTGCTCATCGGCATCTAGATTGTTTCCATCATTTTGCTATTGTGAAGAATGCTGCAATGAATATTAGTGTGCCTATGCTTACTTGAGTGACGACTCTTATTTCTCTAAGGTATATTCCTAGAAGTGGAATTGCTGGATCTAATGGTATGTCTATGTCTAGCTTTCTGAGGAAGTGCCATATCATTTCACAAAATCGTTGTATCATTTTGCATTCCCACCAGCAGTGCATAAGAGTTCCCATCTCCCCGCAGCCCTTCCAACATTTGTTATTTCCAATGTTTTTGATTCATGCCAGTAATGCTGGGGTGAGATGGTATCTCATTGTGGTTTTAATTTGCATTTCTCTAATGGCTAGTGATCGCGAGCTTTTCCTCATGTGTCTGCTGGCCATTTGAATGTCTTCTTTGGTGAAGTGTCTGTTCATTTCCTTTGCCCATTTTTTGATAGGATTGTTTGTCTTTTTGTTGTAGAGGTGTTGGACTTTCTTGTAGATTATGGAGGTTAGACCTCTGTCTGACTTGTAGTGTCCAAAAATTTTTTCCCAGTCTGTAGGTTTTCTTTTGACTCTTTTGGTGAAGTCTTTTGAAGAGCATAGGTGTTTGATTTTTAGAAGATCCCAGTTATCTAGCTTATCTATTGGGGTTTATGCATTGATGGTTATGGTTTGTATCCTGTTAATGCTGTATATTAAGGCCTGAAGTGTTGGTCCTATTTTTTCTTCTATGCTCTTTATAGTTTTAGGCTTTATATTCACATCTTTGATCCATTTTGAAGTAGTTCTTGTATACGGTGTGAGGTAAGGGTCCTG
The DNA here is from genome assembly GCA_030035585.1 of Dugong dugon. Taxonomy (NCBI): domain Eukaryota; kingdom Metazoa; phylum Chordata; class Mammalia; order Sirenia; family Dugongidae; genus Dugong; species Dugong dugon. The sequence continues at coordinate 31,031,308 of CM057460.1, read as the reverse complement.
TTTCATTTTTTTTGCAGATGGATATCCAGTTTTGCCAGCACCATTTGTTAAAAAGATTGTCTTTTCCCCATTTGATGGACTTTGGGCCCTTATCGAAGATCAGGTGACTGTAGGTGGATGGATTTACTTCTGGGTTCTCAATTCTGTTCCATTGGTCAATGTATCTGTCGTTGTACCAGTACCAGGCTGTTTTGATGACTGTAGCTGTATAGTAGGTTCTGAAGTCAGGTAGTGGGAGTCCTCCAACTTTATTCTTCTTCTTCAGTAGTGCTTTACTTATTCAGGGCTTCTTCCCTTTCCACATAAAGTTAATGATTAGTTTATCCATCTCTTTGAAGAATATTGTTGGTATTTGGATCGGGATTGCGTTGGATTTGAAAATTGCTTTGGGTAGAATTGTCATTTACACAATGTTGAGTCTGCCTATCCATGAGCATGGTATGTTTTTCCATTTATGTAGATCCCTTTGGGTTTCTTGCAGTAGTATTTTGTAGTTTTCTTAGTATAGTTCTTTTACATCCCTGGTCAGATTTATTCCTAAGTGTTTTATCCTTTTATGGGCTATTATAAATGGTATTGTTTTCCTGATTTCCTTTTCATCATTCTCCTTATTGGTGTATAGGAATCCAACTTATTTTTTTATGTTTATGTTGTATCCTGCTACTCTGCTGAATCTTTCTATTAGTCCCAGTAGATTTCTCGTAGAGTCTTTAGGGTTTTCTATGTATAGTATAATATCATCTACAAACAGGGACAGTTTCACTTCTTCATTACCAAATTGGATGCACTTTATTTTTTTTTTTTTTCTTGCCTTATTGCCCTAGCTAGAACTTCCAGCACAATGTAAAATAGGAGTGGTGATAAAAGGCATCCTTGTCTTGTTCCTGTTTTCAAGAGGAATGTTTTCAGCCTCTCTCCATTAAGAATGACGTTGGCCATTGGTTTTGTATACATGCCCTTTATTTTGTTGAGAAATTTCCCTTCTAATCCTATTTTATTGAGAGTTTTTATCAGGAATGGGTGTTGGACTTTGTCAAATGCCTTTTCTGCATCAATTGAGATGATCATGTGATTCTTTTATTTCCTTTTATTTATGTGGTGGATTATGTTGATTGATTTTCTAGTGTTGAACCATCCTTGCATATCTGGTATGAATCCTACTTGGTTGTGGTGTATTATTTTTTTGATATGATGCTGAATTCTATTTGCTAGAATTTTGTTCCAAATTTTTGCATCTATATTCCTGAGAGATACTGGTCTGTAATTTTCTTTTTTTGTGATGTCTTTTCCTGGTTTTGGTATCAGCGTTATGCTGGCTTCATAGAATGAATTTGGAAGTGTTACTTCCTCTTCTATGCTCTGAAATAGCTTGAGTAGTACTCGTCCAAGCTTTTCTGTAAATGTTTTGTAGAATTCTCCAGTGAAGCCATCTGGGCCAGGGCTTTTTTTTTTTTTTTATCGCCTTTTCAATCTCTTCTCTTGTTTTGGGTCTGTTGAGATTTTCAACATCATTTTGTTGTAGTTTGGATAAGCCATGTGTTTGTAGAAATTTATCCATTTCCTCTAGGTTTTCAAATTTGTTGGAGTATAGTTTTTCATAATACTCTGTTATAATCCTTTTTATTTCAGTTGGGTCTGTTGTAATGTCCGCCATTTCATTTCTTATGTGGGTTATTTGTGTCCTCTCCTGTTTTTCTTTGGTCAGTCTGGACAGTGGTTTGTCGATTTTGTTGATTCTTTCAAAGAACCAACATTTGGTTTTGTAGATTCTTTCTATTGTTTTTCTGTTCTCTATTTCATTTATTTCTGCTCTGATCTTTACTATTTCTTTTCTTGTGGTTTTTGTGGAATTTTTTTTGCTGTTCTCTTACTATTTGTTTGAGTTGTGTAGTTAATGTTTTGATTTTGTCCCTTTCTTCTTTTTTGCTATGTGCAGCTATTGCTATAAATTGTCCTATGAGGACTACCTTTGCTGTGTCCCAAAAGTTTTTGTATGCTGTGTTTTCATTCTCATTGGATTCTAGGAATTCTTTTATTCCATCTGTGATTTCTTCTACTAACCAGTGATGTGTAAGCAGGGTAATATTCAGTTTCCATGTAATTGATTTTTTTTCCTTGCTCTTTCTATTGATAATTTCTACCGTGATGGCATTGTAGTCAGAGAAGACACTTTGAATTATCTCAGTGTTTTGGATCTTGTTGAGGATTTCTCTGTGGCCTAAGATGTGGTCTCTTCTGGAGAACGTTCCATGTGCATTGGAAAAGAATGTGTACTTTTCAGCAGTCGGATGGATTGTTCTATATATGTCTATGAGGTCCAGTTGGCTGATTGTGCCCTTCAGGTCTTCTGTATCTTTGCTGAGTTGCTTCTTAGTTGTTCTGTTCTTTACTGAGAGTGGTGTGTTGAAGTCTCCTACTATTGTTGTGGAACTGTCAATTTCTCTTTTCAGTGTTGTTGGAGTTTGTTTTATGTACTTTGGAGCCCTGTCATAGGGTGCGTAGAAGTTTATTATGGGTATGTCTTCATGATGGGTCATCCCTTTAATCATTATATAGTGTCTTTCTTTGTGATTTATGGTAGATTCCGTTTTAAAGTTTATTTTATCTGAGATTAGAATTGCTACTCCTGCTCTTTTTTGGTAGTTGTTAGCTTGATATATGTTTTTCCAAGCTTTGACTTTTAATAAATTCATATCTTTGTTTCTGAGGTGTGTCTCTTGTAAACAGCATATTGATGGATCCTGTTTTCTTATCCATTCTGTCACTCTCCATCTCTTTATGGGTGCATTGAGTCCATTTACATTCAGTGTAATTATTGATAGATGTGAGTTTGTTGCTGTCATTTTGTAGTGCTTTTTTTGTGTTGCTGAAGTTTTCTTTGTTCTTCTTACTGTCTTGTGCAGAATTACTTTTGTTTGTGGATTTTTTTTATGATTTCTTTTGTTTTTGCTGTGACTTTATGTTTATCCTCTTTTTTAATGAGTATGTTTGTTAACTATCTTTGTGGTTACTGTGAATTTTACCCTTTTCTTTCTAAGATTGAAGCAATCTACCATTACTTGGTATTGCCTTGCCTTCCTCTCCATTAGAAGGTTCTATACCTATGCCATTTATTCCCTCTTTTATTGTTTTGATATTGTGTCATTTACTGATTAACTGCTCTGATTCCCTGTTGTATTTCTTTTTGTTTTGGATGTCTTTAAGTGTTCATTTCCTTGATTGGTATCTGGGTGGTATGTTACTGCGTCCTAGATTCTGCCTGTGAGCTGAAGCTGTTTGTCCACAGATTGAAGAATTCCCTTTAATAATTCTTGTAAGTTTGGTTTGACTTCTACATTTTCTCTGAATTTTTGTTTATCTGGAAATGACCTAATTTCACCATCCAGTTTGAATGAGAGTTTTGCAAGATATATTATTCTTGGCTGGCAATTTTTTTCTTTCAAGATTTTATATATGTCATCCCATTGCCTTCTTGCCTGCATGGTTTCTGCCAAATAATCTGAGCTTAGTCTTATTGTTTCTCCTCTGTATGTGACTTCTTGTTTTTCAAGAGCTGCTCTCAGGATTCTTTGTTTGTCTTTGGTTTTGGCGAGTGTGATTATGGTATGCCTTGGTGATTTTCTTTTGGGGTCTCTCTTATATGGGGTTCGTTGAGTTTCTTGGATGGCCAGCTTTTCATCTTTCATGATATTGGGGAAGTTTCCTGTCAGCAGTTCTTCAGTGATCCTCTCTGTGTTTTCTGTTTTCTCCTTCGGTTCTGGAACTCTGATCACTCACAAATTTTTGCTTTTGATTGTATCCCACATAACTCTCACGCTCTCTTCATTTTTCTTTGTTGTTTTTTCTGAGTTTCCCTGAAAACAGAGTTGTATCCAAGTGTTTGTCTTCAGTTCCACTGATCCTGTCTTTCAAGTTTCAAATCTGCTTCTCAGCCCGTCTGTGACACCGTCCATTTGAAATCTTCTTGTTTACCTTTTGGATTTCTAGTTGTTGTCTTTGTATAATTTCTAGTTGTGAATTTATTTTGGCACTTTGTTCCTGCATCATCTTTCTGAATTCTTCCAATTTTTTGTCTGTATTTTCCATGAATTTGTCTATTTTTTCCTCATGTTTGTCAGCTTTTTGCCTCACCTCTTGAATAATTCTGAGTATTAGAGATTTGAATCCCCTATCAGGTAGTTCTAGTGCCTTTTCTTCCACTGGAGAGTCATATGGTGTTTTATTTTGGATGCCTACTGGAACCATCCTGTCTTGTTTTTGTAAATGTTTTGATATTGTCTGTTGTCTTCAGGGCATTCAGTAGTTATTTCTCTCATTTATTGATTGTAGATTTGTTTGTTTCATCCCTTTTTTTAAAAAGAAATTGACTATGTCTGTGCAGGCAGACTGTGTGTTCTTTGTTGTTTGCTTATCTGTGGGCACTATACTTTTCACTTCCTTCTCCAATTGGCAGGGTCAGTCACTCAGATATACTACGGCAGAGCAGGTCTAGCTGAAGTGGAGTTACTGGGACAGGTTGTTTGTGGCATTTAGTACAGCCAGCAGAGTGGGTTGGTAATCAGTGCAAGGCAGGTTCCAGTAGGCCATGCCTGTGCTGTTTGGTGGTGCGATGTCAAGTGCATGGTGCAGGTAGGCAGGATGCAGTGGAGAGATTGTTATGTGTGGATCTAATATGGATATGGGAGACAGGAGAGAGGAATAGGAGCCAAAAACATGCAAACAAACCAAAAAGAAAGCTAAAGGAGCTTGCCGTTGGAGTGGAGAGATGAGAGACTATGAAATGGAGAAAAACAGAAAGGGGAAGAGGATGAAAAGAAAAGAATGAATAAATAAAATCAGAAAGATTAAAAAAACACAAAGTTTACAGGGATCCCATTTATGCAGCTATGAGGTCTGGGGAAGTCGCTGTCAGGTGTTGCAGTACAGCCTGGCTAGAAGGCATAGAGGTATACAACACCAGGTATTCAGGGAACAGAAAGAGAAGGAAGATGTAGAGAGATGAAAAACTGAGCCATGAAGAAAGACAAAAAGGGAAAAAGAGGTAAAAGAAAACAAAACAAATTAAAAAAAAAAGAAAGCCCCCCCAAAAAAACAGAAAAAATTAAAAAATCAAGAAAAAAATAAATGTCCTCAGTGATCCCTCTGCACATCTGTGCAAACCGAGTGGGAAGTCTCCTTGCCAGGCAGCACCGCCTGGCCAGAAGGGGCTCCCAAATCAAGAAAAGGAAAAGAAAACAAGCAAACAATTCAACACAAACAAACAAACAAAAGCCCCGGGATCCCACCAGCATGGCAGCCCAGACTGGGAAGCAGCTCCACACTCGAACAGAGCTCAACAGCCCCTCAGGAAGAAGCAAAGATGGTGCACGGAGCCAGGTATTTGAGCAAAAGGAGGGGGAGGTGGTGAGAGGTAAGGAAGAAATCAAAAGGAGCAGAAAAAAGCAACGCCAGCAGCCAACAAATGGCACTCAGCCACCCGTTCAGGTGTGTGGAATCTAAGCAGCCGGTGTTTCCTGGTCAAGAGATTGTGGCCGCAGGAAGCAGAGGAGGTCGAGTGGGGGTGAAGAAGGGTAGGGGGTGGGAAAGCATATATAGCAAATTATGGGTTGTTTTGTCTCTGCTGGATGCTCCTTGAGGCTCCTTTCTCGTACCCCATTTGCTGGTCTCCGATAAGTGTCCAAGATGGTGGATCCGCGCTGCGTTAGCTGGTAGGGGACCTCTGCATGAATCTCTCCTCGCTTTCCATTCTCTGTCAGTTTTCGCACTCCATTTGGTGCTTGGCTGAGTTCTTTATCTCTTCATTTGATGTTTTAGGGTTTCAGGATTGTTGTATTCTCTGTTCGACTTAGTCTTCCGGATCTTTGCTGTGGAGGGACGGGGTGGTGCTTCTGCCTAGAGTGCCATTTTTCAAGCATTAACCTGAATTCCTGAAAATTTTTATTTAAAATTATGCTGTATTTCAGTTGAAACTAATAGTGGTAAACTACTTGCTGTTATTTCCTATGTGACAAATTAATTAATTAGCATGACTTGTTTTTACTTTAAGCAGCTTAACAAAAAATATGTTCTATTTATTCTCTAAATGCTATATTAATCTTCCATTTAAGAGTAAGTATGCATGTCATCAGGGTACAGAAGCCTATAAATAAAATACTATTTAAACAGAAAAACAAATGTGTACTTAAAAATTTTAGTCATGTATTTTTTATAAATTTCTTCATATGCTGCAAAAACACTTTTGTGAATTGAGATCAAGAATGTGAACTTAAGATTAAGCCGAAATGTTGCTCGTCTTTAAGGGAAAATTTCTTTTTATAGATTCCTATGAAGGGTCCAAGAGGAAAAGCAGTAAAACGTATGTGATCAAAGAGAAAAGCCCCAAGCTAAGAAATATGTAACAAGTCTCATAAGGCAGTTGTATTTTCAAGTTTTGTTTTTTTTTGTATAATTCTCCTCTGAAGAAAAAAGAAGTGATTTCATCCTTATTCTTCTTCAATTTATAAGGAAAGGAAATTACTTCATTAAAATTTAATTTAAAATTAAGTCCCAAAAAGAAGAAAATCAACCATAGAAATGAGATCATTTCTAATCCACTGAGAGGCAAGACGACAATGATTTAAGGAATAATATGTCCATATGAAAGTGTTCATGTGCTGTGATGGCACTCTTCATCTTTTGGACAAAAGTGCTTTATGACTATAAAACCTAACAATACATAGTAATCATAGAAAAGACAAGTAGCCAGGGAGATAGTGAACAATAAGAAAGAATTCACATCCCTCCCTGGCTTATCTTGACCAACTTATTTAAATTGTATTTTTACCATTTCCACTTTTGTGGTTGTCAAGTGCCGTGACTTCATTAGTTTCTTCAGTAACATACACAGCCAATGGATGAATCTTCAACTCTAAAATTGTTTATAATGAGATGAATAAGAAAAACATATGCACTTAATGTGACTCTTTCAACAGATTGAGGGAAAAATGAATATTGGAATCATAATCCTAGTGGAACTTCTTGGACACATATTTCTTTGGAGCGACTATAACATTTTCAGTGGGAAAGGAATCGTGTGTGTGTGTGTGTTTGTGTACATATGTATGTCCTTTAATGTTAATGTGCTAAGATTATATATTTTGTCATATTCTGATTACCTTCTAATATGCAGTTTCAGGTAAAACTGAAAATAAACATGCACTTACAAATGTGAGCATTGCCATACTAAACTGTAGCCTTTCATATGGACACCTGTTTTAATGAATTTGTCACTGAGATGAGTTTGAGAATCTAGGATTAGACAGGCACTGTCCTAGAAATTGGAAACCTTGTGGCACAGTGGTTAAGAGCTTCAAATCTGTGCAAACCCTGTGGGGCAGCTCTATTCTGTCCTATAGGGTCGCTAGTTGGAATACACTTGGTGGCAATGAGTTTGGTTCGGTGCTAGAAATCAGGTGAAAGAATAAGAGCTCTTTCTGGTCCAGTATCTGCCATAAAAGTAGACACCCTTAAGGCAGTGATAGCCAAATTTTTGTGTTAATAGCACAAATACAAATACTAAAATTTTGATAACACTCTTGAAGGAATTAAAAGACTCAAGACAAAACTTAAAAAAGTGAACATTCTAAAACACCTCACTATAAAATTATAACAGTGTCTACGAAGATATCTTCTTCTTGGATTTTGTCATTGAGTCACATTTCGTGAAATACCATTTACTGACTTCACCTCCTGTCTTCTTACTCACAAATTAAAGTTTTCTCTCATGCTCTGGGGATAATATCATCTCTCTACTTCAGAAAAATCCTTTGTACTTTCTGTGCTTCTTTATTAGGAACCACAGAAGTTCTAAGATACTTTTCTTTACCCTCTTAAGGTAAGGGAAGATTGAGTACTTGGGAGATGTCTCTCATCTTTTCCCCATACACACCATTAATCCGTGCTTTCTCCTTACCTCACTTTCATTAGCTATTTCAGTAAATCTCAGATTAAAACATCTAAACTAAAGTGAGAAAGAACCTCCAGAGACATGCCCACCAGTCAGAATTAGGAGACACATGTTGGATTTTCCCAAAAAGGTAGTCTCACTACATCTTGTTCTTCTCTAATGACAGCAATGGAGCAGGTCACTTATTCAGGGGTTTAGTAGGTATCTAATCAAGTAGAGTGTACTGGGTTGAATAAAAAAAAAAAATCCCATTGCCATCCAGTCGATTCCAATTCATAGCAACCTTATAGGACAGAGTAGAACACTTCATAGAGTTCCCAAGGAGTGGCCAGTGGATTTGAACTGCCGACCTTTTGGTTAGCAGCCCTAGCAAGTCATAGCTCTCAACCACTGTGCCACCAGGGCTCCACTGGGTTGAATATTGCCTTTCAAAATTCTATGTCCACCTGGAACCTATGAATGTAACCTTATTTGAAAACAAGATGTAATCAAGTTAAGATAAGGGCATACTGGATTAAAGTGGACCCTAAATCCAATATCACTAGTATCCTCATCAAAAGAGGAAAAGTCAGACACAGAAACACAAACATACACAAGGAGAATACCAGGTGACTATGAAGGCAGATATTTGAATGATAAGTCTACAAGTCAAGAAATGCCAAGGATTGCCAGCAACCACCAGAAGCTAGGAAAAGTCTCCCTAGAGCCTTAAGAAAGACCCTGCTGACACCTTGACTTTGGATTTCTAGCCTTAAGAACCGTGAGAGAATAAATTTCTGTTGTTTTAAGCCACCAAGCATGTGTTCCTTCTTATAGTAGCTTTAAGACACTAATAATTCCCCCTGCTCTGAATTATGTTAGATTCTCTTGGAGCAACCCTACACCTGATCTGGAGAAGTAGGACAGTGGTAGACTGGGGAAAAAAAAAATACAGATTCTTTACAACTGCTCCCATCAAGAGGTAAAGTTTATTCCATAATGCCTTGAATTTGAGATGATATTTAAATCTTCTTTAATGAAAAGACTATGAAAGAAGTGATTTGTGCAAGTTCTGATCTTATGTCTCAAACGGCCTTGCAGCTTCTGCTCTTGCCCTGAGAAACTTTTCTCCATCACATGCAAGAAACCTAGCTAGGCACCTGGAGGATGAGGGCTTATGTGAATAGAGGCCCTAGATTATTCCAGCTACCCCAGCTTAGGCCCAAAGTTGTGAGCAAGCACTGAAAAGAGTACCTATGCTCATATGAGAAGAACCACCCATTTGTGCCTAGGCCAAATTGCCAACCCACAGAATGGTGAGCTAAATGAAATATTTTGTGTTTTAAACTACTAAGTTGTGTTGTTGGATGTTACAGAAGATTAGCTAACAGATGTACTGGGGGAGAACCATTTCCTCACTACGTAATGAGGAAGAAAGTCAGAAATCTATTTCCGGGTACAAAGTAGGTACGTCTATAGCCTCTGATACAGCATGACTATCCCTCTTCTTCCCTATAGTCTATGTTCATAAAAATAGATGGAGTGGGTGCTTAGTGATGAAGAAGTAGAGCTTTTTCAGGGGTTTCTTTGTCCTCTTCTTATACTTAATTCACTCGGAAAAAAAAAAGAAGAAAACATGGCATATTCAACATGCTTAATCGAAGAGATATTAATTAAGAAACTGTATGTAAAAGAATGGACGGAGTTAAGAGAAATAAACAAAGGAAACTGAAGTGCCCAGTGACCAATGACAGTAGAAAGACTTTTCATGCATGAACCATAAAAAGTACAGACGGAGAACAATGTGAGAGGAACAAGGTGCAGAATAGGATCAGGGTAGAGGAACGCATAGAAGATGAATAGAGGACTACATCTAATATGACATATTAACGTTTTGATTTTTCTCTCTCTTTCCCTCTCTGTATTTCTGATATCTTCTATTGGCTAAACCTCAAAGGAAGACAAGGAAGCCTAGTGAGGCAGTCTATAGATTTTAGTATTCTGTGGCACAGAGAAAATTAACACAGAAAATCTGAGAAAGTTGAAATTGAAATAGAAATAGCCAGCAAGTTTATCTATTATGAGACCATAACTTAAGTCCACTCATCAACTCATAACATTCTGTGTATGTATACAATCAAAGGTTTACTGAAGAATTTTGTGTTCCAAGCATTGTGCTAAGATCTTATATCTATTTATGAAATAGTTTCTATTGAAAACACTATGAGTTAGAAGTTCCGGCAAAATGGCACTCTAGGCAGAAGCACCACGATGTCCCTCCACAGCAAAGATCTGAAAAACTAAACCGAACAGAGAATACAACAATCCTGAAACCCTAAAACAACAAATGAAGAGGTAAAGACCTCAGCCAAGCACCAAATGAAGTGAGAAAACTGACGGAGAATGGAGAGCGAGGAGAGATTCATGCACAGGACCCCTACCAGCTAACGCAGCACGGATCCACCATCTTGGACTCCTATCAGAGACCAGCAAACAGGGGTACGAGAAAGCAGCCCCACAGAGCATCCAGCGGGAGACAAAACAACCAGTAATTTGCGGTGTGCGCTTACCCACCCCCCACCGCTCTTCACCCTGGCTCGGCCTCCTCTGCTTCCTGCGGCTACGGTCTCTTGACCGGAAAGCACCAGCTGCTTGATTTACACACACCCAAGTGGGCGGCTCGCTGGGTGCCATTTGTTGGCTGCTGGTGTTGCTTTTTTCCACTTCTTTTGATTTCTTCCTTGCCTCTACCCACCTCCCCCTCCTTTCGGTCAAGTGCCTTGCTCTGTGCTCCATCTTTGCTTCTTCCTGAGGGGTTGCAGAGTGCTGGCAATTTGTGATATACATTCTCCCACTCTCTACCCTTCTTCACCCATACTCGGCCCCCTCTGTTTCCCACGGACACAATCTCTTGTCCAAAAACACCAGCCCGCACTAGCTGGCTCTCTGAGTGCCATTTGTTGGCTGCTGGTGTTGCTTTTTTACTGCTTCTTTTGACTTCTTCCTTGCCTCTCGCTGCCTCCCCAACCTTTCACTCGAGTGCCTGGCTCCATGCGCCATCTTTACTTCTTCCTGAGGGGCTGCGGAGCTCCATTCGAGTGTGGAGCTGCTTCCCAGTCTGGGCTACCACACTGGTGGGATCCCGGGGCTTTTGTTCATTTTTTCTTTTTCAATTGTTTCTTTTCTTCTCCTTTTCTTCAGTTGGGAGCACTTTCTGGCCAGGCGGAGCTGTGTGGCAAGGAACTCCCCTTCAGCTTCCACAGACGTGCAGAGGGATCCCTGAGCTCATTTCTTTTTTCATTGTTTTTTTTTTTTTCTGTTTTTTTGGGGGCCTTTCATGTTCTTTTTTTTTTTTAATTTGTTTTGTTTCCTTTTCCGTATTTTTCCTTTTTTGTCTTTCTTCATTACTCAGTTTCTCATTTCTCTATATCTTCCTTCTCTTTCTGATCCCTGAATACCAGGCCTGGTATACCTCTACGTCTTCTAGCCAGGCTGTACTGCAACACCTGAGAGCAACTTCCCCAAACCTCATAGCTGCATAGGTGGGATCCCTGGGAACTTTGTGGTTCTATACCCTTTCTGATTTTTATTTATTCATTCTTTTCTTTTCTTCCTCTTCCCCTATCTTTTTTTCTCCATTTCATAGTCTCTCATCTCTCCATTCCAACGGCAAGCTCCCCTAGCAATCTTTTTTGTTTGTTTGTATGTTTTTGGCTCCTGTTCCTCTCTCTCCTCTCTCCCATATCCATCTTAGCTCCACACATAACAATCTCCCCAATGCATCCTGTCTACCTGCACTGTGCATTTGACATCACACCACCAAGCAGCACAGGCATGGCCTACTGGAACCTGCCCTACACTGATTACCAACCTGCGCTGGTGGCTGTAGTAAGTGCCACAAACAACCCGTCCCAGTAACTCCTCTTCAGCTAGACCTGCCCTGCTGTACCATATATGAGTGACTGACCCTGCCATTTGGAGAAGGAGGTGAAAAGTATTGAGCGCACAGACGAGCAAACAACAAAGAACACACAGTTCACCTGCTCAGACATAGTCAAATTTTTTTTTTAAAAAGGGATGAAACAAACAAATCTACAGTCAATAAACGAGAAAAATAACTACTGAATGCCCCAAAGACAGCAGACAATATCAAAACATATACAAAAACAGGACAGGAGGGTTCCAGTAGGCATCCAAAATAAAACACCAGATGACTCTCCTCTGGAAGAAAGTGCAGTAGAACTACATGATAGGGAATTCAAATCTCTAATACTCAGAATTCTCCAATAACTGAGGCAAAAAGCTGACAAACATGAGGAAAAAATAGACAAATTCATGGAAAATACAGACAAAAAATTGGAAGAATTCGGGAAGATGATGCAGGAAAAGAATGTCAAAATAAATACACAACTAGAAATTATACAAAGACAACACTTAGAAATCCAAAAGATAAACAACAAGATTTCAGAAATGGATGAGGTCATAGAAGGGCTCAGAAGCAGATTTGAAATGGTGGAAAACAGAATCAGTGGAATTGAAGACAAACACTTGGATACAACTCTGTTTCAGGAAAACTCAGAAAAAAGAACAAAGAAAAATGAAGAGACCCTGAGAGTTATGTGGGACAAAATTAAAAGCAAAAATTTTTGAGTGATTGGAATTCCAAAACAGGGAGAGAAAACAGAAAACACAGAGAGGATCATTGAGGAACTGCTGACAGAAAACATCCCCAATATCATAAAAGATGAAAAGCTGGCCATCCTAGAAACTCATAGAACCCCATATAGGACAGACCCCAAAAGAAAATCACCAAGGCAGATCATTTTTACACTTGCCAAAACCAAAGAAAAACAAAGAATCCTGACAGCAGCTCGTGAAAAACAAGAAGTCACATACAGAGGAGAAACAATAAGACTAAGCTCAGATTATTCGGCAGAAACCATGCAAGCAAGAAGGCAATTGGATGACATATATAAAATCTTGAAAAAAAAAAATTGCCAGCCATGAATAATATATCCTGCAAAACTCTTGATCAAATTTGATGGTGAAATTAGGTCATTTCTGAATAAACAGAAATTAAGGGAATATGTAAAAGTCAAACCAAACTTACAAGATTTATTAAAGGGAGTTCTTCAATCTAAGGACAAACAGCTTTAGCTCACAGGCAGAACCTAGGATGCAGGATCGTACCAGCCAGATACCAATCTAGGAAATGAACTCTCGAGGACTATCCAAAAGAAATACAACAGGAAATCAGAGCAGTTAATCAATAAATGAAAACAACATCAAAACTATAAAAGAGGGAATAAACGGCATAGGTATAGAACCTTCTAATGGAGAGGAAGGCAAGGCAATACCAAGTAATGGTAGACTGCTTCAAACCTAGAAAGATAAGGATAAAATTCACAGTAACCACAAAGAAAGTTAACAAAACAACTGAAAAAAATAAAGACAAAAAACATAAAGTCTCGGCAAAAACAAAACCTACAAAAACAGAAAGAAATAATAAAAAAATCCACAAACAAAAGTAACTCAGCACAAGAGAGTAAGACGAACAAAGAAAACTTCAGCACCGTAAAAAAAATCACTACAAAATGACCGCAACAAACTCACACCTATCAATAATTACACTGAATGTAAATGGGCTCAATGCACCCATAAAGAGACAGAGAGTGGCAGAATGGATAAGAAAACAGGATCCATCAATATTCTGTCTACAAGACACACACCTTAGAAACAAAGATGTGAATTTATTAAAAGTCAAAAGTTGGAAAAACATATATCAAGCTAACAACTACCAAAAAAGAGCAGGAGTGGCAATACTAATCTCAGGGAAAAAAAAAAAAAAAAAAAAGACTTTAAAACAAAATCTACCATAAAAGACAAAGAACGACACTATATAATGATTAAGGGGATGATCCATCATGAAGACATAACCATAATAAACATCTACGCACCCAATGACAGGGCTACAAAATACATAAAACAAACTCTAACAACACTGAAAAGAGAAATTGACAGTTCCACAACAATAGTAGGAGACTTCAACACACCACTCTCAGCAAAGGACAGAACAGCTAAGAAGCAACTCAGCAAAGATACAGAATACCTGAAGGGCACAATCAGCCAACTTGACCTCATAGACATATATAGAACAATCCATCCAACAGTCGCAAGTTACACATTCTTTGTCAATGCACATGGAACGTTCTCCAGAATAGACCACATCTTAGGCTACAGAGCAATCCTCTACAAGATCCAAAATGTTAAGATAATTCAAAGTATCTTCTCTGACCACAATGCCATCAAGGTAGAAATTAACAATAGAAAGAGCAAGGAAAACAAATCAACTACATGGAAACTGAATAATACCCTGCTTACACATCACTGGGTAGTAGAAGAAATCAGAGATGGAATTAAAAAATTCCTAGAATCCAATGAGAATAAAAACACATCATACCAAAACCTTTGGGACACAGCAAAGGCAGTCCTCACAGGACAATTTATAGCAATAGCTGCACATAGCAAAAAAGAAGAAAGGGACAAAATCAAAACATTAACTACAGAACTCGAACTGATAGAAAGAGAACAGCAAAAAAAGCCCACAAACCACTGGAAGAAAGGAAATAGTAAAGATCAGAGGAGAAATCAATGAAATAGAGAACAGAAAAACAATAGAAAGAATCAACAAAACCAAAAGTTGGTTCTTTGAAAGAATCAACAAAATCGACAAACCACTGGCCAGACTGACAAATGATACACAGGAGAGGACACAAATAACCCAAATAAGAAATGAAATGGGGGACATTACAACAGACCCAATGGAAATAAAAAGGATTATAAAAGAATGTTACAAAAAACTATACTCCAACAGATTTGAAACCCTAGAAGAAATGGATAAATTTCTAGAAACACACGGCCTATCCAAACTACAACAAAGTGATGTTGAAAATCTGAACTGACCCATAACAAGAGAAGAGATTGAAAAAGCAATAAAAAAACTCCTAACCAAAAAAAGCCCTGGCCCAGATGGCTTCACTGGAGAATTCTACAAAACATTTACAGAAGAGATTGTACCAGTACTACTCAAGCTTTTTCAGAGCATAGAAGAGGAAGCAACACTTCCAAATTCATTCTAGGAAGCCAGCATAACACTGATACCAAAACCAGGCAAAGATGTCACAAAAAAAGAAAATTACAGACCAATACCTCTCATGAATATAGATGCAAATATTCTCAACAAAATTCTAACCAATAGAATTCAGCATCATATAAAAAAATAATACACCACAACCAAGTAGGATTCATACCAGGTATACAAGGATGGTTCAACATTAGAAAATCAATCAACATAATCCACCAGATAAATAAAAGAAAAGAAAAACATCACATGATCATCTCAATTGACGCAGAAAAGGCATTTGACAAAGTCCAATACCCATTCCTGATAAAAACTCTCAATCAAATAGGTATAGAAGGGAAATTTCTCAACACAATAAAGGGCATCTATGCAAAACCAATGGCCAACATCATTCTTAGTGGAGAGAGGCTGAAAACATTCCCCTTGAAAACAGGAACAAGAAAAGGATGCCCTTTATCACCACTCCTATTTAACATTGTGCTGAAAGTTCTAGATAGAGCAATAAAGCAAGAAAAAGAAATAAAGTCATCCAAATTGGTAATGAAGAAGTGAAACTGTCCCTGTTTGCAGATGATATGATACTATACATAGAAAACCCTAAAGACTCCACGAGAAATCTACTGGAACTAATAAAAAGATTCAGCAGAGTAGCAGGATACAAGATAAACATTCAAAAATTAGTTGGATTCCTATACACCAGTATGGAGAACGATGAAAAGGAAATCAGGAAAACAATACCATTTTCTATAGCCCCTAAAAAGATAAAATACTTAGGAATAAATCTGACCAGGGTTATAAAAGACCTATACAAAGACAACTACAAAACTCTACTGCAGAAAAGCCAAAGGGACCTACATAAATGGAAAAACATACCATGTTCATGGATAGGCAGACTCAACATTGTGAAAATGTCAATTCTACCCAAAGCAATTTACAAATACAATGCAATCCTGATCCAAATACCAACAAGATTCTTGAAAGAGATGGAAAAACTAATCATTAAGTTTATATGGAAAGGGAAGAATCCCCGAATAAGTAAAGCACTACTGAAGAAGAAGAATAAAGTTGGCGGACTCACACTACCTGACTTCAGAACCTACTATATAGCTACAGTAGTCAAAACAGCCTGGTACTTGTACAAAGACAGACAGATTGACCAATGGAACAGAATTGAGAACCCAGGTGTAAATCCATCCACGTACGGTCACCTGATCTTCTACAAGGGCCCAATGTCCATCAAATGGGGAAAAGATAGTATTTTTAACAAATGGTGCTGGCAAAACTGGATATCCATTTGCAAAAAAATGAAACAGGCCCATACTGCACACCGTATACACAAACTACTTCAAAAAGGATCAAAGACCTGAATATAAAGCCTAAAACTATAAAGTTAATAGAAGAAAAATTAGGACCAACACTTCAGGCCTTAATACACGGCATTAACAGGATGCAAACCATAACCATCAGTGCAGAGACCCCAATAGATAAACTAGATAACTGGCATCTTCTAAAAATCAAACACCTATGCTCTTGAAAAGACTTCCCCAAAAGAGTAAAAATAGAACCAACAGATTGGGAAAAAAATTTTGGACAGTACAAGTAAGACAAATGTCAAATCTCCATAATCTACAAGAAAATCCAACACCTCTACAACAAAAAGACAAATAATCCTATTAAAAAATGGGCAAAGGAAATGAACAGATACTTCACCAAAGAAGACATTCAAATGGCCAGCAGACACACGAGGAAATGCTCGCGATCACTAGCCATTAGACAAATGCAAATTAAAACCACAATGAGATACCATCTCACCCCGGCATTACTGGCATGAATCAAAAACACTGGAAATAACAAATGTTGGAGGGGCTGCAGGGAGATGGGAACTCTTATGCACTGCTGGTGGGAACATAAAATGATACAACCATTTTGTGAAATGATATGGCGCTTCCTCAGAAAGCTAGAAATAGACATACCATTCAATCCAGCAATCCCACTCCTAGGAATATATCCTAGAGAAATAAGGGTCATCACTCGAATAGACATATACACACCTATGTTCATGACAGCATTGTTCACATTAGCAAAACGATGGAAACAACCTAAATGCCCATCAACAGATGAATGGATAAACAAACTATGGTACACATACACAATGGAGTACTATGCAATGAGAAAGAACAATGATGAATCTGTGAAGCATCTCATAACATGGATGAAATTGGAGGACATTATGCTGAGTGAAATACCTCAATCACAAAAGGACAAATATTGTATGAGACCTCTATTGTAAAAACCCATGAAAAAGTTCACACACAAAATGTAACAATCTTTGTTGGTTACCAGGGATAAGAGAGGTGGGGGGGGGCAATACTAAATAGGCAATAGATAAGTGGTATCTTGGGTGAAGGGTGAGACAGTTCACAATACAGGGGAAACTAACACAGCCCGTACAAGGAAAGGTCATGGAAGCCCCATAGACATATCCAAACTCCCTGAGGGACTGAATTGCTGGGTGGAGAGTTGTGGGGACCATGGTCTTGGGGAACATCTAGCTCAATTGGCATGACATAGCTTATAAAGTCAATGCTCTACCTTCTACCTTGGTGAGTAGTGTCTGGGGTCTTAAAAGCCTGTGAGCAGGCATCTAAGATACTCCACTGGTTACATCCCTTCGGGAGCAAGGGAGAACAAAGAGAACAGGATACAAGGAAAAGATTAGTCAGAAGGACTAATTGTCCACAGCTATCAAGGCCTCCACGGACTGAGTCCAGTACAGTTAGATGGTGCCCGGTTACCACCACTGACTGCTCTGACCAGGATCACAGCAGGGGGTTCTGGACAGAGCTGGAGAAGGATGTAGAGCATAATTCTAACTCATAAAAAAAAGACCAGATTTACTGGCCTTAAGGAGACTGGAGAAAGCTCGAGAATATGGCCCGCAGACACGGTTTTAGCTCAGTGGTGAAGTTACCTCCGAGGTTCACTGTTCAGCCTGGGAGTGGACAGGCCCGTAAAACCAAATGAGACTAACGAGGTACAGGAGTCCATCGACGAGGGCCAGAAGGCAGAAGGGGACAAGGAAGCTGGTGATAGGGAACACAAGATTGAGTAAGGATATTGTTGATGTGTTGTGAGATTGTTAACCATTGTCATAGGGCAACATTTGTAGTAACTGTTAAATGAGAAACTATTTCGTTCTGTCAGCCTTCATCTTAAGTGAGAATAACAGCACAATTGGAAGAGCGTAGTCAGTGTCACTGAAGTGTGCACGTAGAAATTTTTGAAACTGTGTATCTTTGGCTATGTGTATTTTCACCAGAAAAAAATGGTTGAGAAGTTAGAGGGTTAATATGTTGTGGGGTTGTTAACCAATGTCTTAAAACAACATGTGTAATACTGTTGCATGAGAAACTATTTATTCTGTAAGCCTTCACCTGAAGTACAATAAAATATTAAAAAAAAAAAAAAACCACTATGAGGTAGGTACTATGGTTTTACCAATTTCAAAGCTGAGGAAACCAAATCACAAAGAGTTTATTTGCTCAAGTCCACACAGAAGGTAGAAGATTGAGGAATCAAATAAAATACACTCCAGCATAAGAAATATGACTTTAATCAGTTTTCAGCATTATCTTCAAAAGATTCTATAGACTGAATTATTGCAGAAACAAGCCTGACAGACAAGGAAACCTAGACTTAAGAAGCATTCCTGAAATTCATGAACATAAATAAACGCATGTTTTTCAAATGGAATCTGTATGTCTAAGCCTGTATGCATTACCTCCTTATTATTCCACACAAACATTGAATAGACTAAGCTACTGGCTAGGGGCCACCTTCAAGCACATTCTGTCAGATAGGGAAAAACCAGAGATACTCTTTCGACTCCTGGAAATTGCATGAGAATCTTTCCATACACATCGGGAGCAATCTCCAGCATAATCTTTTGTACTGAAATATATTTAATATATACTCATTAGCTGTTCAGTCAGCAGACCACTCCAATGGCCTAAAGATGTGAGTTCTGTCTCAAAAGGGGATTCTGAACAATCTGAATAACTGCGTGTGTCGATACTTTCCAAAGGACACACCCTGGAAAACATTCTTAAAATCAAGGCGTATGGGAAATAATTTGAATATAATATTGTAGGACTGTGATTTGCTTGAGCTGTTTTACAATAAATTGCCATGTCATTTATTAAATCAGAGGATAGTTTGAGAAAATTATTTCAAATTATTTTTCAAGGATAATATTACCTATATAGTAAATCTGTATATATTCTCATGATTGTAATTTTTACAAGAAACTTGGAAATTTAGTTTATCTCCAAATCTACATGTCTGGAATGGAATTAAAAACTTCTGTATTAGTGAAAATAGTATTGTATTAATGAAGCATAGGTAAGAAAATAATTAACGTACATACACAGAAGTCTATTATTGTAAAGCATTCTGAAGGTCAAACTATGAATATGCAATTATTTTATAAAATGTCGAATTTTAGTCCAAAAACTTTATGGCAATGCTTAAGACAAAAAGGTCATTTTGGAAGTATGAGAACTTAGCATATATGGCAATAACTTCTTAACCTTAATAAGCCTCCAGAAATGTACAGATTATTGGATTCCTAAAGTCTGAGAGTTAATAAATTCTCATGAAATGTGATCTGTTGGATGATTTACTGGAATTTTGTACTTTATTCATCTTGGCACTGTTTTAGTGACAGGAAAATGAATAAGGAGGAGCCTATATGTCTAAAATAATTCATTCCTATTTCTAGGTGATAGACTGCCTTTTGAAATACATTGACTGACAGTAATGTAAGGGACATTATGGAGTTCAAAAGTCAGTTCAATTAATATCCTGGGTGTGATGCATAAATTCTCCTTACTTTTTCAAAATCTCATACATTGTATCTCTCAAATATATGCATTAAATGCATTGTCTAAATGTCTCCTTTTTATGTATATTCAGCCATTTCTCCTACCAATGTAATTAGCTCCAGGAGAAGAGAGATCATATCCTACTTACTCATTTATCCTTAGTACCTAGCAGAGTGTAGGTATTTTGGAAGTAGTTAATATGTGTGTGTTGTTTACCTGAATGATAGATATTTAGGATGAATATTCCTTGTTTAAAAAAGTAGAACAGATTAGAAAACTTTACCTCATAAAAGTCAGAGGGTGTTCAAAATGATTCTGAAGACTGAAGAGAGAAAATTAAATGAGAGACAGCTGTTTTTCCAAAGAGATTGTCTCCAGTATAAAGACTTAGTGAATAATGACAATAAAGTCAAAACTCGCTTGTCTTTTGTCATTGAGAAAATTAGCATAAAGACAATAAATGTAAGATAATCTGTGAAAACCTTTCCTAAATTTACAGGATAGGTGAGCCAATACATGAGAGAAGAATTGCTATTCTGGGGCACAATGGCAAAAAAATAATTCATTTAAATGAAGAAGAGATGTGGAGACCACACTTCTGAGAGGTTACTGAGTGGCAGCCCTGTTAAAACAGTATCTTTTTTAAGGAAGAAAGAAATGAGTAACTGATCACAGAGAAACTGTTTTGCTTGATTTTATATCTGAAGGGCACTGTTTCTCTAAATCACTAGGTTGAATCACCAGTTGGCATTCATTGCAGTCATATGCCAGTGAGAGCAGATGGAATATAAAATGGTATAAAGCATATCAACTGAAGAAACAAGCATTTTAAAACTTAATGAAAGGCAAAACAGCAAGAGTGTAAAGAAGGCCTAAGTGAATGTTAAGGTAGTTACAGCATAAAGAGTACTCCTACACTTAATGATTATTCAAATGGTCAACAACAATAATGATAACTCATAATAATACTTAAAATATATTTATTATTTTTGTAATCATTGAATTAAGCACTTTTAGTATATCACCTTACCTGATCTGACAAATAACATTTGAGAAGTGTACACTTATTCATCCTATTTTAAAGATAAGATAAATGGAGCTCAGCTAAGTTGAATAAACTTCAGGGAGTGGCAGTTCCAGCATCCATATCCAGACAAATCCACCCTAGTATGATTGCTCATAAATGATATGCTATGCCAACTACAATGAGCTATGTTTTGAGTATTGGGTTCTTTATAATAAGAAACAGGTAAATAATGTAAAAACAGTTTTAGTGGAATGTTTTGAAATGTTTAGTGGAATGTTTTGAAATATTTCAATGTCTACTATAAGGCAGGCACTTTGGACATTGGCAATACAGCATTCAACAGAAAAGACAATGATTCTTTATCTCAAGGTGCTTACTATCTTATCGATCAACAGGCAATATATATTGAGCATTTACCATGATTTTCCTAATTTTCTATAAATTTATTAATTGATTTAATTCACCAATAAACAAATGAAGAAAATCAAACTAAATTCCTTGCCATCAAGTCGAGTCTGACTCATATTTAGACTATAGGACAGAGTAGAACTGCCTCATAGGGTTTCCAAGGATTTGAACTGCTGACCTTTCAGTTAGCAGCAAGTTGTTAGTATTATTTCACACATTTTTGAGCTGAGTAAACAAGCACAGAGAAGTTAAATGACTCGCCAAATTTCTTATAATTAATAAGTAGCAAAGCTGGAAGTTTTCCCCAAGCAATCTGCCTCTAAATTGTAAAGATGTAACTACTCTGTAATAATCTAGGAATATTTTATCACAGAGCTATCATAACTTCTAAGGAGCCCTGGTGGTGCAGTGGTTAAATTACTGGCTGCTAACCAAGAGGTCAAGGGTTCAAATCCACCAGCTGCTCTGTGGGAGAAAGATATGGCAGTCTCCTTCCCTAAACGTTTACAGCCTTGAAAATCCTATGGGGCACTTCTACTGTGTCCTATAAGGTCAATAAAAGTCAGAATTGATTTGATGGCAACGAGTGTCATGAATTCTAAACTTTATATTTTAGTCAACCCCCAAAATCTGGTATTTTTAAGGGTGAATTAAGTTGTGGAGTTTGAAGATGGAAATAACGCCCAAGTAAATGTAAATATTAAATTTCATAACAAGAAGATAAAAGAAAAAAAAATTAGCTGGGAAATGGTATACTGAGAAATTTGATGAAAACTGAAAAACTTTAAAATAGCTTATTCTAGAATTTCTCAAAGTATGACCCATGGCATATTCACCTTGCAAGATGCATTATGAATAATATATTCTATGGTCAAATTTAGAAAAAAAAACTACCTGCATACTCAATAAAGATTCTCATTCTACTTTAGCGTGTTAAAGAATCTGAATTTTGATGCTGTGAAGGGACACATTACTCACTGATTAGCTTAGTGATTCATCAAAACATTTAAAACTATAACTTTCTGTGACTATATTTAAATGCCATTAAAGTTCCATTTTATATAAGCTACATGAGAGAGGATAGTTTTCCTACTGTATTTTCTCAAGATGCTAAACTTTATTATGACATTCTCAAAAAACTTATTGATTATATTCCTCCAGGTTGTTCTCTCTACATACATCTAACCATAAAACACGATAATTATCTTAAGCTTTAATCATGTCAAGCTGAATGAATATGTTGGAGATTGTGAATGAATGACTTGATTCTGATGTGAGACCACACTGGAAGGAAGATGTGATGGTTAGTTTTGTTTGTCATCTTGGCTAGGCTATATGGCCAGCTGTTTGGTCAAACATCAGTGAAGACATTGTGAAGGTATTTTGCAGATATGACTTTAAGTAAAGGATATTACCCTTTATAACTGTACAGACCTCATCCAATCAATTGAAGGCTTTAAGAGCAAAAACTGAGGTTTCTGGGAGAAGGAGGAATTCTGCCTCAAGGATGCAATATAGAGATTCTGCCTGAGTTTCCAGCCTGCTGACCTGCCCTGCAGATTTTGGATTTGCCAATCCCCGCAATCAAGTGAGCAAATTCCTTAAAATGTCTCTCTCTCCCCCTTTTCCCCTATTGATACTGTTTCTCTGCAGAACCTTGACTAGGCAGGAAAAGTAGCTAGAGGTTATGGCAATGGTGAGTTGACTTCTCAACACCTAGGAGATACATGCTTACCTCTGATCGATAAAACACGGTCATGTTTTGCCTATAACTGACTAAAGAAAATCCTCTCTTTTCCTATTTGGTAAGTTTATCAGAAGCACGTGGTGAAGCGATTGGCCCACTATACTTCACAGAACTGGAACTAAAAATAGGACGCTCTGAGCCTCACAGAATCTTATGACCATTAAACTAAACATTCCTGATGACAAAGAAGACGAAGGAAGTCTACAAGATAAGATGGAAGAAATATTTTTGCCTAAAGCAGGTAAAAAAGTTCCGAATAGGTCACCGTAATATACAATCTTATCTAAATGCAGCCTCTTTACATAAACACAGAAACTATCTCGCATGATAACGGTTAGAGAAATTGCCAAATAAACAAAGGCATTGTGAAAATCTGTAACATTTCTCTTGATAGTATCATCTGGGCTCATTTTCTTCTTCCAGATTCTGAGTACTATGTGACCGATCCACTAACACTGTACAAATTACTGTATTCCAAACACCTGGAACTAGTTTATGGTAAAAACCCGCATTTATCTTCCCAGGGGCTAGTCAGACAACGTGTGCACATCAAAGTAAGTTTTTTAAAAATAATAAATCAAAGCTTACAGAGCACAGAGGGTAAATGCATATCAATCTAACTAATCAACAATTCCAGGATCAAAAAAAGTCCAGATCCCAAGTTACTCATCATAAAGGGTTTATGAGCAACAAAGATAGCGATAATATTTAAAGTGATTTCCTCAGCTTATCTCAATTATGCTGGGACACATCCCCATTTTAAGCCAAATAAGACATGTTGTGTAATTTAACCAATAATCTATTTGTAAAAACTATATTATAATTATTAGATTTATTAAGTAGCTATATGAAATATGATACATTTTGCATAAATAAAAACCCTATGATAGCAATATACTAAACTTGTATCAATTTAGTTTTATGTCCACCATTTCACTAGGGAGTTTGTAAGACTCTATTTAAGGATGATGGCTCTTTAGACTTCTCTTTCCTTTTTCTAATCTATCTCCATGGTTCCTATATTGGCTTCCACATCTTTCTATGTGCTTTGAAAGTACTATCTCTGTAACGCCTCTTTCTGCAATGACCCGATGTCTAAAAATGATAATTCCCTTAAACTTTCACCCTGTTCACTGAGAAAGCTTATAACCTCTCTATATCCTCTGCTCATTTTTTTTTTTTTTTCATTATTTTGCTCTGGAAGATATTGCTTCTACCTCTTATTGTTTCACTCTTCCCTTCTTCTCCCGTCTGAATTCTTGCAATAGTAACAGCAATGTAAAACAGATGTTCCGTTGTGTAGTGCTATCTCTTTATACGTTTGCATTTGGTAAATCAACGCTTTATCCTTTTTTGCACAGTAGGAACATTACATATTTTTCTGCTGATTACACAGAAATCCACCGATCACATTCAAATTACAAAAAAAAACCAAAAAGCTTCCTTGGAGAAAGAAGATGATTAAACCCACAGGAAACAAAATAACTTCCTCATCTATGAAATTCCTGTTTATATCATGCTAAAATACCCAAATTATAGCTACTGGGCAGGATTAACAAGGAGCCCAGGGCGCACAGTGGTTAAGCTCTTGGTTGCTAACCAAAAGGTCAGTGTTTCAATGGCTCTGCAGAAGAAAGACATGGCAGTCTGCTTCCATAAAGATTACAGCCTTGGAAACCCATGAGCCAGTTCTACTCTGTCAAATGAGGTCACTATGATTTGGAATCGACTTGACAGCAGTGGGTTTGGTATTTGGGGTTTGGGCAAGATTAGAGAAGTCATTAGTTTTGAGGACAGAATAAGCTGGAATAACAGTGGTTTTCCTCTTAACTTTTTAATTCCTACCACGTGTAGATTTAAATGGTACAACATAATCTTAAACCTGCATTGGCAGATGGCTCAACCCATCAGCATTCAGCATTGCTCTTCCCAGATTTTAGATAACCATAAGCATTAAGTCATAAGCATTAAACAAAAGGCTCCAGTACTGCACGCATGGTGATGTAATTAAAAATGTAGGCTGATGCTCAGAAAAATGTGGTTAAAGACATTTGCGATCTGTGCCGCTCAGAGAAGCAAGACATTAGAGGCAGCTTAAAATGTCTTCTCAGGTCTTTTAAGCCTCAAAAAATTTGATAAATTTAATTTGTAGCTGGTGTATTTGCCTTATTTGTGCTTTAAACAATTGTTTCATTTATCTAGTGGGTTAATATGCAAAACCTAGAATATAATATACAACATGACTGCTCAATGTCCTTTAAAAACTCTGTTCTTCTCCAATCAAAGCACTTCATGTTCTGTGTGGAAATTGCATCATGGTTGATCTCCCTGATCAACAATATCACATCTTCTTAATCCACTGTTACATACCTGTTACTTAATACAATGCCAAGCACATGATACCAAAAAAAAAAAAAAAAAGTTGCCATTGAGTAGATGCTGACACAAAGCAACACTATAGGACAGAGTAGAATTGCCCCACAGGGTTTCCAAGGAGCAGCTGGTGGATTGTAACTGCCGAGCTTCTTTATTTATTTTTTATTTTATTGTACTTTAGATGAAGGTTTACAGAACAAATATTTTCTCACTAAACCGTTAGTACACATATTGTCGTATGACAATAGTTAACAACCCCATGATATGTCAGCGTTGTCCCTTCTCACCATTGGGATCCCTATAACCAGCTTTCCTGTCCCCTCCAGCCTTCTTGTCCTTGTCCCTGGACTGTTGTGCCCATTAGCCTCATTCTATTTTATGAGGCTGTCTATCTTTGGCTGAATGGTGAACCTTGGGAGTGACTTCATTACTGAGCTAAAAGGGTGTCCAGGGGCCACACTCTCAGGGTTTCTCCAGTCTCCATCAGGCCAGTAAGTCTGGTCTTTTCTTGTGAATTAGAATTTCATTCTACATTTTTCTCCAGCTCTGTCCGGGACCCTGTGTTGTAATCCTGGTCACAGTAGTCAGTGGTGGTAGCAGGGCACCATCTAGTTGTATTGGACTCAGTCTGGTGGAGGCCGTGGTAGTTGTGGTCCATTAGTCCTTTGGACTAATCTTTTCCTTATATCTTGTTTTTTTCATTCTCCCTTGCTCCTGAAGGGGTGCGACCAGTGGAGACAACTGCCTACCTTTTGGTTAGCAGCTGAGCTCTTAACCACTGAGCCACCAAGGCTCCAAGCACTAGATAGACATCCCAAAATATTCATTTATAACAGGATATTCTGAATGAAACTGAATTTCAAAAGTTTTAGATTTTGTAGAGGGAACTGTGCAAAACAATGACTAATTGTTTATCTGAAAAAAACTATAACTGTACATGTTTTTTCTCTATTAAAACAAATTTTAACTATATTCTGAACTCATGTTTTAATACTTGCATTTTTCTAAACACACTTAGATTTTCCATAAACTCTGAAGATTTATTCACTCAGTTCCTTTTATTTATTCATTTATTTATTGAATCAGTCAGTGATTTTTTATTAAAAGAAATTACTGTGGGCTTAATTTGTGCCATACTGAGATTGATGCTTTATTAACACAGTGGTAAATAAAACAGCCAAACCCACTGTCCTCATATTCTAGTGCGTTAAACTTATATTCTAATCAAGAAGATAGGCCAAACAAATGAATAGTTAATAAAACAATTCAAAGGAGTATTAATAAGTGCTGTGAAGAAAATATAGCAGGTTAAGCAAGTTATTATTCTTCAATTGGAATACATTATTATATATAAGAGGATTAAGAAAGTACTTTGATATAGCAATATTTGAGTAGCTACGAGAAGAAAATGAAAAAAAAAAAAAAACAAAAACAAATGCTTGCAAATTTCTGGAGAATATTTTCAAGGAAGAGAGAAGAACATATGCAAAGCTCCTGAGGCAGGAGTGTGCTTCCATGACTTCTTGTTGTTATTGTTGTTAGGTGCCCTCCAGTCGGTTCCTACTCATAGTGACTCTGCGTACAATAGAACATAACACTGCCTGGTCCCGGGCCATCCTCATGATCGTTGTTAGACTTGAGCCCATTGTTGCAGCCACTGTGTCAGTCCATCTCACTGAGGGTCTTCCTCTTTCTAGCTGACCCTCTACTTTACCAAGCATGATGTCCTTCTCCAGGCATTGGTCCCTCCTGATAACAAGTCTAAATGATGTAACACAAAGTCTCTCCATCCTTGCTTTTAAGGAGCATTTTGGCTGTACTTCTTCCAAGACAGATTTGTTCATTCTGTTAGCAGCTGTGATACATTCAAAATTCTTTGCCAACACCATAAGTCAATGGCATCAATTCTTCTTCCATCTTCCTTAGTCATTGCCCAGCTTTCACAAGCATACAAGGTGATTGAAAACACCATAGCTTGGGTCAGGCACACTTTAGTCCTTAAAGTGATATCTTATCTCTTTTAACACTTTAAAGAGGTCTTTTGCAACAGACTTGCTCAATGTAATGCATCCTTTGATTCCTCGACTGCTGCTTCCATGAATGTTGACTGTGGATCCAAGTAAAATGAAATCTTTGACAGCTTCAATCTTTTTTCCATTTATCCTGATGTTTCTTATTGGTCCGGTTGTGAGGATTTTTGTCTTCTTTGTTGAGGTGTAATCCATACTGAAGGCTGTGGTCTTTGATCTTCATCAGTTAGTACTTCAAGTCTTCTTCATTTTCAGCAAACAAGGTTGTGTCATCTGCATAATACAGGTTGTTAATGAGTCTTCCTCTAATCCTGATGCCACGTTGTTCTTCCTCATATAGTCCAGCTTCTTGGATTATTTGCTCAGCATACAGATTGATTAAGTAAAGTGAAAGGATAGAACCTTGACAAGCACCTTTCTTGACTTTAAACCACACAATATCCCCTTGTTCTGTTTGAAAGACTACCTCTTGATCTAAGTACAGGTTCCTCATGAGCACTGTTAAGTGTTCTGGAATTCCCATTCTTTGCAATGCTATCCATACTTTGTTATCATCCACACAATCAAATACCTTTGCATAGTCAATAAAACACAGGTAAACATCTTTCTGGTATTCTCTGCTCTCCGCCAGGATCCATCTGACATCAGTAATAATATCCCTCATTCTTTGTACTCTTCTGAATCAACTTGAATTTCTGGCAGTTCCCTGTTGATGTACTACAGTAGCCTCTTTTAAATGATCTTTAGCAAGGAATAGGCATAAATATGGATCTCTTCCAGTTGGTTGGCCAGGTAGCTGTCTTCCAAATTTCTTGGCATAGACTAGTGTGCACTTCCAGTGCTGCATCCATTTGTTGAAACATCTCAATTGGTATTCGGTTAACTCCTGAAGCCTTGTTTTTTGCCATGTCTTCAGTGCAGCTTGGACTTCTTCCTTCATCACCACTGGTTCTTGACCACATACTACCTCCTGAAATGACTGAAGGTAGACCAATTCTTTTTGGTACGCTGACTCTGTGTATTCCTTCCATCTTCCTTTGCTGCTTCTTGTGTCATTCAATATTTTGCCCATAGACTCCTTCACTATTGCAACTTGAGGCTTGACTTTTTTCTTCATTTCTTATAGCCTGAGAAATGCCGAACTTGTTCTTCCCTTTTGGTTTTCTAAATCTAGGCCTTTGCACATGTCATTATAATACTTTACTTTGTCTTCTTGAGCCACCCTTTGAAATCTTCTGTTTAGCTCTTTTACTTCATCATTTCTCCCATTCACTTTAGTTACTCAGCATGACGGGATTGCAAAAAAAGCAAATGTGTTAAAATGAGAGTTAGAAAAAGGAAAAAAGGTTAGAGGTGAGATTACATATATAGCAGTGTCTCAGATCATGTATATCTTGGGATTGGGTCATAGGGACTTTGGATTTTACTCAGAATAAGATTGGAAAACTACTAGAGAGTTTTCAGTGATATTATGTTACCTATCTTTAAAGCCTCAAAGCTTCAAAGCTGTTGTCATAGACAAGCAGTAGAGATGGTAGGAAGTGTCCAGACATGGGATGACTTTCAGCGTGCCTTAGTTATCTAATGCTGCTGTAACAGAAATACCACAAGAGGATGGCTTTAGCCAACAGAAATTTTTTCACATGTTAGGAGGCTCAATGCCAATTTCAGAGCACGAGCTCTAGGTGAAGGCTTTTTCTCTCTGTCTACTCTGGAGAGAGGCTCTTGACTCTTCACCTTCTGCTTCCTGGTTCCTTGGAGATCTCCATGTGTCTTGGCATCTATCTTTCCCCATCTCTGCTCCCCAGCTTGCTTATTCAGTTTCTCATATATTCCAAAAGTGATTGACTCAAGATACATCCTTCACTAATCCTATCTCATTAACATAAAAAAGAGACCCATTCCCAAATAGGATTATAACCACAGGCATAGAGGCAGGGTTTACAACACATATTTTGGGGGACACAATTCAATCCATAATACAGTGGAACAACCAATTATATTGCTGATGTACTGTGTATGGGTTACAATGGTGAAGGCTCAATGATGATTCCATGGATTTTAGTCTGAGAAAGTAGAAGAATAGAGGTGCCTTTTTATTGTGATAGAAGTTCTGCAGAAGGGATAGGTTCAATGAGGGATTTAAGAGTTCCATTTTGGACATATAAATTTTGAAGTGCACCCTAGTCATCTAAGTGTGGATAACTGAGGGATACTTGTCTGGATTTAAAGAGTAATATTTGGACTAGAGATTTTTAAAAAATTGCAGTTTGTCAACATATAGATGATTTTAAAATCCATGTGATGAAATATGATCACTTATATCATGATCAGTTTTATCACATGTTGCTGATAGGTGAGAAAAATGAAATCTGCAAATTTTCCGTTGGGTTTGGCATTTGTGACTCATTAGCGATCCTGAAAAGAGTTGTTTCAGTGAAGTCAAAGGAGAACCAGAAGAATTAAAAAAAAAAAAGGAAAAAAACCTCAAATATTTACCTCTAAGTGAGGAGCCAATGAAGATTGTTACTTGGAAGAGGTTTAGAATCAAAGGAGAGTTTTTGAAATTGAGAGGTATGGAAGCAAGTATACACATATTGATGAAAATTATTTAATGGCAAGAAAACATAATGGAGTCACAGTCAAAAGCAGGGACAATTTCTGTAGTGATAGTTCTGAATAGTCAGGAAAGGAAGGAATAGAAAGTGCAAGTGGATATTTTTCCTTAGAGAGGAATCAAAACAGCTTATCCAGTGGGACAGGAAGGAAGACTGAGAACATAGATTCAGGTGTAGGTGAATTGATTGATTTGGTGGTGTATACATGAAGAAATTTTCTTCTCATTGCTTCTGTTTTCTCAGTGAAAAAGAGCTAATGTTATCCTGGAATATGGTGAGAAAAGGAAGTCTTAAATTATTTAAGAGACTGAAGAAGATGTGACATAGCTAATAGAGTGCATCTCTGTCCCCAACTGTTATTTAATTTACTTAACCCTACCTGAAGGAAGAACAGCTACTCTTTTTCATCCCCTTTAAGAAGCTTATCTCCACCTCCAAGTAGAATTGACCGAATTTTCCTTTGGCTTTATTTCTTGACCCTGAATCCTGTGCTACTCCTATAACATTTCTCTGGCACTCAATTTTATAGTCGTCTTACTCTGGTAGACTGTCAGTGCCTCACGGGTAAGAGCTCTGCCCTATATTTCATTGTATGTCCAGTGTATATATCATACTCTCTTCCTATCAATTTTTTTGAAGAAATGAATGATAACTTATGCAATGATGAAATCATAGTTAAGAGATACCATTTGAGGGACTCATCATAAACTTCAGATATAAGGAAATTCACATAGCATATTGACTAAGAAATATTCTAAATTTCATTACTGACATGGTCCTAGAAATTTAGAGTTAAAGCAGCAGTGTCTTCAGTGATCCACTTAGAGTAATTTACATGACTGCCAGTGTTCTGTAGCCTGAATCTTCACTAGTTGAACAAATCAATCAAATTTCCTTGTCTTAGGTAATGGACATTATTTTGGCATATATTTTAATCCATAAGTATATAAGAGTATTCCATTCAGATACCACTATTTGTTTTATTTCCAATTAGACTGACTGTAATTTTATATCAAATAACAGTATATCCCTAAATAGTAATTTGAAGACCAACACTAATTTCAGAACAGAGGAGGATGTGACAGCATTAAATTGACATGAACGGAACAAAACTTTAATAGCAGATCTACACTGTCAGCCAAAAATACTTTTATAAAAAATTTTACTTGTAGCCAGAACTGCTTTATCATATGACTCTTTATCACAAAATACTCTCAACTCTTGACCTACAATAAACATACCTACTTGAATCACTTATTGGCTGACGCAAAGGCAAATTAAACTCAACAAGACCAAACTGAAGTCATGATCCTTCCATCCCTCAAAATTGGTTCTTTTCCAGCATCCCCGTCTTAGTAACAATAGATTTCACCCAGTTACAGAAGCCAGAAACCATAGTATTACACTATTTTACAGCCCTCATTATTCAATCCATTATCATTTCCTGTCAATTTTCTTCTTAAATAGTGTTTTAAATTTGTATACTTTTTTCCACATTTATAACTACTTTCTTAACCCAAGAAAGAAACCAAACCCATTGCTGTAGAGTCAGTTCCAACTCTTAGCAACCCTATAGGACAGAGTAGAACTACCCCATATGATTTCCAAGACTGTAAATCTTTACAGAAGCAGACTGCCGTATCTTTCTTCCACAGTGCAGCTAGTAGTTTGGAACCTCTGACCTTTTAGTTAGCAGCCCAGTACTTAACCACTGTACCAGCAGGCCTTAATTCCTGGACTGCAGCAACCTTTTAATTTTTCTCTAAATGATTAGGACTCTTGCAATCTATTTTGGGTACCACACTCAGGGAGATTTTTCACAAAGTTCAAATCTTAGTTTTGTTATTCCATATTTTTAAAAAAATAAAATCAAAAACAAAAGTCAATAGCTTACTGTTGCTCCTAATTCTTTAACAGGACCTAAAAGGTCAGGCTTCCATATGCCTCTGCAGCTTTGCTTCATAACACACTCCCCACTGCCCCTGGACACCAGCCATTCAGTCCGTTTTAGGCTTCTGCAAATGTGACATGCACCCTTTGATCAAAGACATTTTCAGTTTTTGACTTCACTGCCTGTGAGACGGTTCAGTCGGCCTCTTGATGGACGATACAGATTCTTTCGTCTAGTTAAATCGTACTCTTCCTTCCCATTTTAAGCTAAAAGTCATATCCTCAGGGGTTTGCATAGGTCAACTCTTCTTACATCCTTTCGCTGTGGCGTCATATACTATCACCATGCAGCACTGATATTTTACATGTCTTTGTATACTCTTATGATTATTTGATTGATTTCTATCCTTTAGATAGAAACTCCACAAGGTTAGGTTAAGAAACTTGCATATTTATGCTCACAAGCATCCAACGTCCACAGGTAACCGAGTACATAAAATGTCCCCATTAAATACTTTGAAAGAATATCTGAATGAAACAGATACGCTAATGTAGAGCAATAGCACTCCATAGAATATATAATAATTTCCCAAAGACAAATCCATAATAATAGCATTCTGAGCTTAAACTAACTAAAGCATTTGTTTTTCTTTTTTATAAGAAAGGTGCCAGAGGCAACTCTGAAATCAATTGTTCAGAATTGCACAAACTGGAAGAGTGTTCTAGAAACTTTTTGTTTTCTTTTAACAGATTGCAGCTGTTCATACAAGAACATACACATTATGTAAAAAAAAGTAACTGATTAAAATCAAATAAAACATATTTAGATGGATGATACATATATCTATAGAAACAACACTTATTCTTCTGATGTTTGTTCTAAAATCATTGTACAACTGTTAGCAGTTGGAAACCCCAGGTTTGTGCTCAACATGACTTGTGCGGGCCAATAAAGGAGAGATCGAGGTGGGAGAAGAGGAAACGCACCTTGATTTCGCTGTACAAGGAAAGGAATCAGTTGAAGCCACTCCTGCCAAGACTGCTGGCCAAGGCGGCCAGGCAAATTACTTTTAAAGGGTTTTACAACTGGGAGTTCATACAAGTTAAGTCAGCAACATTCTTAATTATACTACTCAGATGCAATGGGGTTTACATATAACCTCGAAGCAAAAGCAGTATTCAAATGCAAAGCTAGGGGTGGGGGGCAGGGGGAGCCCACCAAAGGAAATTATTTTTCAGTACAACACTGTAGGGAAGGAAGCCAGGTAATGAATACGACACTGGAGGTCTCTGTCTCTCAACTTGCTCATTGTCTTGGTTTAATTTGAGGCACATTTCTTTCATAGTTAACAATGTTTCCTATATGTAATTATTTTCTGTTTTGTTTTATAAGAAAAAAATATGAAAGTGCTATATGTACTGAATTTCTCTTAAATAGATAGTAAGATTAGTCACTAGAATTTTTAAATTAAATGTCACATTTCTAATCAATATGGATTTCTAAACATGTTAGTGGAAAAGTTCATAAAGGAAGTATTTTCTAGAACCACGTCATTGTAAAAAATAAAGTTCTGTGTAAAAATAAATTTAATTCATAATTATGTAAATCAATTTCTTCAATTTATATTCTGTATTTGTCACAGTTTAAGTAAGATAGCCCCTGAAAAGGAAAATGGAGAATTGTATTTCCCCGGAGGCTCTGCCAGTCACTAGCTACTTGGCCTGGGGCAATGCACACAGACATCATGGATCTTGCTTTCTTCATATCTAAAATGAATGTGCTACCCTTGATTATTTCTAAGAGACATTCAAAGCCATGATTCTGTGGTTTGATTTTCTAACTCAGATAAAATACAGTGTTAATATAGTCAAAGATTTTTATCCCTGGTATTCCTTAAATGGGGAAATTAAAATAGCTTTAAGAAAATTACAAAAGTAAAATTAGAGAGGTTAAGTAGACCTGGAGATTATTTCCCAGTTTCGATGGTTTTGCTGCTAAGAGATTGTTTCCATGGTACACATTCTGTCAAAATCCCTTGGAAAAGAAGTCTATATTACTATTATTTGCTCTGACAATATCAGCCGTTAACAGTCTTGCACTTCCTTTTCAAAACAAAGATTGAAGCAAGGACAGAGAATGAAATGTTGTAAACTCATTACTGTGCCAAAATTTAATTCAAATTCATTATCATTTAAAAGCTATAATCTTGTGCTCTCTCAAGACGAGATACTCACTCAGGGATACTACATCATTATCTTTCCATAGCGACCATAAAGAAAAAAAAAAAAACTCTGCAGGGAACTGAAGGCCATCAAAAATCAACATCTTTTCTGTTTGAAACTAGAATATCCTTTATGTTTTTATATATTAATTTTGAAATTAATGTCTACATTGCAAGTCAGAAAAAATGATGTATTTACATATATGTATAAATATACATAGAGAGACACATATTTACATACATACATCTTACAAATTCAGAGCATGTATTATTTAATAAAATTGTCCTTTTTCTTTCTTTTTCCAGTAAATAATAATTCAGGCAAATTAATCAAAATTTAACTTACTCCTTTGGATGGCTAATAATTACACCCCCCTTCCGCCCCTCCCTACCCATCTCTCTCTTCTTGGAGCGATTAGAATTAGAGAATATAGCAGTTAATATATTTTTGTGTAGTCTATATTGTTAAGTTCCTCTGATCCATAGTTTTGTTGTAATTAACCATTGTAATTAACCTTGTCATCCTTGATTATTTATTACTTTTTTCTAAATTTGTGTTTTTCTCACATGCTGTGCCATTTTATACCTCTGTTTATACCGGAATACATAATCTAAAATGAAGCAAACTATTTAATACAGTTTTCACCTGTTATAAATGAAACCAAACCTGTTGCCATCGAGTTGATTCCTACTCATAGCAACCCTATAGGACAGAGTAGAACTGCTCCATAGGGTTTCCAAGGAGTGGCTAGTGGATTCAGACAGCTGACCTTTTGGTAAACAGCTAGAGCTCTTAACCACTGTGCCACCAGGTTTCCTTTTATAAATAGCATATTCAAATTTTACATTTTATTAGGTTAAAATTATTAATTATTTTCTTTGTGTGAGGAACCAGAGGCTTCACAGTTATTAATAAATTTAGATTGAAAAAAGTTTCAATAATAAAATTAGTATGCAATTTTAATATTTTAAATGGGGTATTTTATTTTAGTGTTTTCTCTCAATTATTTAAATGTAGTTATCCACCCGTATAGAACATAGCATCTGGCTAATACTGACTTAATGTTTTATAAATAAATAAACACTACAAATGTTTACATTTCTTTCCATTTAAACTTTGACTAACATAACCTCTCTTTAGGTATCACTGTGAATACCTTCAGATATGCTCTTGATCTATTGGCTTCTGACCTTATCCTTTTGGTTTTCATATTTCAGCACTTGTATTTAATGCCTCTGTTTCCCTTATTTATTAATTTTTCTGACCTTTGTTCTGTCATATATTTAATTTGGCTTCCAAAAGTATTAACAGCTTTATTGCATCTCCGGTTTTGATATTCCCACAAGAACTTGGACAGGAATTTCCCTACTCAAAGTTTCGCCTTAGCTTACTTTTTGCCTTAGGTACTGACTAGACTAAACCCCAGATTTCACCAGTAGGGAATTAATTTGAAATTTGCCTCAAATAGACAGTTCTTGTGCATGCAATTACCTGATTGGCTGCAAGAAACAAAGACTGATTGTTCTCTAGTCTCATCCCTGAACCTAGTACAAAAACTTTATGAGTGGTGGTTTGGTTCAAAATTCAGTTGGCAGAACTGCACTTCCAGGAGGATTAAAATATTATAGTCTGGTACTCTTCCAACCAACAGAGACTGGGATAGAATAGTAATTCTCAATATACATTTTGAAATTTCTCTACAAATACATCTGTTGGCCTTACAAATATCCAGCACTCTTAGTATACAGTTGATAAGAGTAGATAAACTTTTCTTGTATCTGGTTTGTGAAACAGAGATTTGTACTTACACAATTAAGGAGCCTTTTCTCAGATGATTACAATTATACTATTGCAGCTGCTGGGTGCCATGGGGTTGATTTCTACTCATAGCAACCCCATGTGACAGAGTAGGAATGCCCCATAGGGTTTCCTAGGCTGTAATCTTTATGGGAGCTGATTGCCAAGTCTTCCTCCTGAAAAGCCCCTGGGATGACTTCCTGTCAATTGGTGGCTTGCCTAGGGAAGAGAAGCTTTTATAAGCCTCTGGGGAGGAAATTACTTTTAAGGTTCCTAATTTGCATTTCATCAATTAGATGTTTACCTGCTACTTTGACATGTTTTACAGAAAAAAAAATTATTTCCATGTTCAGGTATAAATTCAAATTTTCTAGCTTTAATTGAGCCACTTCCACTAGTTGATAAAATCACAATGAGTTAAATGGACAAGAACTTCACTTTTCCTTCTCCCTTTCACACAGGAGTGTCAAAATAACTCCCTTGTAAAAAGCTCTGGATAGTATTGTTTCTTTCTCACTGTTTAAGTTCTCTGGAGCCTCTGGGTGGTGGCAACAGTTAACCTGGCTACTAACCAGAAATGTGGTAGTTCCAGACCACCCAGAGTTGCCTGGGCAAAAAGTTCTGGTGATCTACTTCCGAAAAATCTGTCACTGAAAACCCTATAGAGCACAGTTTTATTCTGACACATATGGGGTCACCATGAGTAGGAATTGACTCAATCGCAACTGTGTTTTCTTTGTTTGTTTGTTGGTTGGTTGGTTGGTTTTTGTTGTTGTTTTTTCTTTTTCTTTTTGTTTCTCATAAGGCTGAAGAAATGAACTGCTCCCTTTTTCTTCGGATAATATTACTTTCTTATCCTTTCAGGTGAGAATATGAAGTTTGGCCAGGGTTTGTATTTAAGGCTGGGAAAACTCAGTTTACAGTTGCAGTTAGTTGCTGCCCAGTGGGGTCCGACTCTTGACCATCTTATTCATAACAAACTAAATATTGCTTGTCCTGTGCCATCTTCGTGAACTTGTCATGTTCGAGTTCATTGTTGCAGCTTTTATGTCAGTCCATCTCTTTGATGGTTACCCTGGTTTTTGAATAGATTTTTAGTAATGAATTAGCCTACGTGTAGATTTCATGGGAGTAGAAGAAGTTGTTGACAATTCGGAATTCTGGTTTTCCTGAGCTTCATGGACATAACACTTTTCTAATACTCATAAATTTTACCATTATTCCTTACAGTTTGATACCATCATATATTTCACTTTCTCTGTTAGAGATTAATGCCCCAGAAAAATATCACTGACCATTCTCTACCTGAATATTCCTATGTCTGTAAGCCTGCTTCAGCCTTTA
Organism: Dugong dugon; assembly: GCA_030035585.1. Classification (NCBI taxonomy): domain Eukaryota; kingdom Metazoa; phylum Chordata; class Mammalia; order Sirenia; family Dugongidae; genus Dugong; species Dugong dugon. The sequence goes on along the minus strand of CM057460.1, from coordinate 30,993,900 downwards.
ACCATTCCAGAACTTGTGAACTGAGCCCCAGGTTAAAGCCCATGAAAATGTGGTCATGGTTGAAAAATTGTCAGTCAACATAGATATTTTCTTCTATGTCCTTTAGGAACCAATCAAAAATTCATTTGAGAAGACTATCATCTTTTAAAGTAACCATTAATTTTGGATCTATATCTAATACCTACACTACACAGTCAGAGAGAACTGCCAAACTCTCTCCTAAGTGGTATGAATTCCTTTTTTCTGGCATGTTAGTAAATTGAGCCTTTATATAGACTATTTTGTTGTGGTGTTAGTTGTTTTTTTTTTATTATTTAGCAATTCTTTATGAACATTAACAAGTGGATAGAAATGACATGTTTATCCCTCTATTTTGTGGGAGACCACAATAAAAGACATCGCAGTTTTGGCTAAGTCTTTTCCACAGATTTTAGTTGTGAAATGGATCTTACTCTGAGTTTGAATGTGTATGGGATCTCAAGCAATCTTCCACATACACCTGCTTTCTGCAGAATGGGAGGATGCTTCAGACAAAAGAAAGCATCATGGGTAAGTGGCTGTGAAAGCAGCAGTGGGCACATCAAGGGAAATCTGCTTAAAGTTTTTGAGCAGAGCAGTTGGCCCTGCTATGTCCCTGTCTTTAGCTTCTATCTCATTGCCACAGGATGGACTTGGGAAACATTCTCTGACCCTGTGAATGTAGTTCCTCTTTTCAGAACTGAGCCATGACGAACAGGAGCTATATGGTAGTTTTGTGGATTAAACCCAGTTTTATTAGGTTCAATTCCTCCAGCAACCCAAACCTTTTCCAACTGGCAAAGCAATTCCTTTGGAGTATTACTAAATCACTTCTTTGGGGCAATACTTATACTAAGAATTTGGAACATTTATATATATATATATGTAAACCCATATATATATGTATTATGTATATATATGTACATACATGTATACACATACATATAAAGAGCAAACCTTTTGCCATTGAGGTGATTCAGACTCATCGTGACCCTATAGGACAGAGTAGAACTGTCCGATAGGGTTTCCAAGGAGCGCCTGGTGGATTCAAACTGCCGACCTTTGAGTTAGCAGCCATAGCTCTTAATCACTACGCCACCAGGGTTTCCGTATATATATACCATAGACATACATATAATAAGTTGTATAATAACTTATATAATAAGTTTGTTGGTATATATATATATATATATACACACGCATATATATACATACATATATATATGTATAGATATACCAACAAACTTATTATTGACAAAGAGTTATTCCAGTACATTATCCCATAATGCTGGTTTATTTTCCAGGTATCCTGAAGTTATTTAAAAACTGGATTCTTTTCATAAATTGAACCAGCATAATAAAGTAAATTGTAAAACTCTTTTTTAAACAAATTTTGTTTCGTTGTGAATACATGCCATTTTATGAACATGAAGTTTTAAATGATATATTCATGTTTGTATAATGATGTAAAATTTATTTATAGATGTTTTAAGGCTCATTTTTAATTGTTTAGTATGGCCATATTTAGTTTTATTTGAAACATGAAACAAGACATAGTACTTGGTTATATTGGAAGGGTAAAAGGCAATAAAATACAATTCAAAAATTAATCAGACCAGAACACAACAGCAAACCATAAAGAAAGAAGTGTGTTAGAGCTGTTGGATGGCTAAAAGTTTCAGTTTATTCTGTAACCTCAGTGTACATGATGCATGAGTACTTCACAGGTTGCTTAAATGTGATAGCTTATATTTTCATGTGCTTATTTAGAGAAATGCACTTGAAAAAGTACAGGTGACATTGTAAGCAAGAAAATACTTTTGATTCTTATTTTGTATGAATAATGTTTTGTATGGATAATAATAATCTTCCCTAAGGTTTCTATTTACCATTGATTTGAACTATTTTAACATTTCTTATTGCACTTAATAGTTCTTCAACTCTTTGAAAACTCTTCCAGAAAGTAATCATACTGTTTAAACACAGTATAAAATGGCAAGACTACTCATTGGTAATTTGCAAATTAATTCACCTAAAGATTTCTTGTTTTTGCCCCCCACGGAAATTTGCCCTAAACTCACTCAATCATACCTATGCACACGTGCCTGTCTAGAATCAGATTTTTGGCATACTGCTGGTCTTTAGTAAGTGCCAACAATGGAGTCACATTTTAAAAAATATATTTCTTCCTTGGGACTTGACGTGGTGCTGTATTAAGGACAACTGAAAGTTGCTGTTAAAATATTGATGTTTTCAAAAGCTATTGTCAGCTGCTAACATCTCAGTTTGAATTCATTTCTGAGATTTAAGAATCCTGTATCTGAGCAGAAAGCTGCAGAGATGAGAGATGGGAGAGATGAAAACAGTAATATGATCACTGGGGAATGGCACTGAGCTGCGATTCTGTTGTGACCTAGCAATGTGACATTAGGCAAGCTATTTCATCTTTTATATCCTCGGTCTTCATACCTGTAAAGAAGGGTTAAAACCTGCAATCATACACCATTTGCAAGATGTAGATCATTTATTTTCAAAACAAGCATTTTTAACCTCAACCTCACCCTGACCTCCAGATATGAGAAAATTAAAGGAGTAACTGAAAAGCCGTAATTATGCTTGCAAATAAAGGATAAGGAGTATTATGCAATTTAGCTGGTGCTGATCCACGGTTCATTGTTAAAAACCCTTAGGGCCAAATATTTTTCTATGTAAAAAAAAAAAAAATTCAGATTTCAGAAATACTATCAGATATGTATACTGAATATTGATTATTGTGCCCACTAACCAATTATATTAATATGTATGAAATGAAACATGAATATTCATCTAAATAGAATAGATACCTCACATCAATTTCTCCATTGTCGCATCAGGAAAAAAAAACTAGTTTTCAAAAATTTTTGTATTTCTCAATTGCATTTAACTAAGAATGCTGTTTAATGTACTCATCATAAATATACTACACAGTATAAGGATAACCAGAGAGTGTAAAGACATTCTGTACTTTGGTGAAAAGCTTTGAGTTTCCAAGGATTCTTGTTTTCTGTCTATCATTTAGGTATTACTGTAACCAAACCATTGGAGAAAACACTGTTTCAGTGGTTGGTATACAGGTCAAATTAAGTAATGGATATGAAAGAATACTAAGAACATTCACATTGTAAATAGATAAATAAATGTGATATAGAAAGCTATGGTTTGATGGATTAGGGAAGAGCAGAGAAGTCCAGAGCAAAAATCAGACAGCTGATGCACTGTAGGTAGAGTGGGGGCATGAGAGGCCGTTAAGAGAAGAAGAGAGTTGTTACAAAGAGAGAGAAAAATGAAAAAGAAATGGAAATACCCTAAAGGCACTTTCCCCTCCTGTTTTACAGTATTATTAAGGCTTGACCTAATTTCTGGTGAAAATATGATGTGAGTTCTTAAACTTGATTTTAAAAATATAGTCATTACCAAATATCATAACAAGAAAGTATGACAATTTATGATATATTTTTTTGAAATAGATTTCAATATCTTTTATCCAAAGAAGAATTTAAAAGAAGAAAGCATTTAGAATAACCCATTAAACATATTCAGCTCATGTTTAAGTGTCTAACATATTCAGTGATGATATAAAAAAATACATTCAATAATTTAAAAATCTAAATACAAGCACTCTTGGTATTCTATGAAAGTGAATCTTTTACACTTTGGTTTACATTACATTTTGTAGATGATACATAATGGAATAAAATTAAGAGTTTTACCATTGTAAGAATTCATATATTCTACAAGCTAAAGCAAGAAATTTAAAGAGAAATACAAATAGCATATATTTTGAATAAAATACTAAAATGAGAGTTATTTTCCTAAATATACAGTTATGACCAGATAACCTGAAAGAAGGAGCACTTATTTCATTTTTGAACTTGAGTATCATTGAAAGGCACATTCTTCTGAATTATGAAGTAACACTTGCACTTAGCCAGTACATTACATTTGTTATATGGTTTCCTTACTATTATGTGAAATTGACAGGAAGTATCCATCATAATTCAATGTGAATAAAATATAATAAAACTAAGATTTACAAAGTACACAGCAGGAATCATGTCCACCTCAGAGTACAGCCCATTATTCATGGTCCCATACAAAAAAAATCACTAACATCACTTTGTAATCTCTCCTTTTGTGTTTGTACTTTCTTTTGCTTTATTTGCTTATATTGTTTTATTTACCACAAAAGTCATTTTTCTAGTTAATAACCACATGCTAATTAACTACTTGAAACTTTGGATCAATTTCCATTATAAATGAACATGCTTTCTAAATATGAAGATATATACCAAAGACAACTTAAAATTGAGTTGTAAAATAAAAATAGGCTGATAGCATTCATTACATTTGTATAAAAGTTTCAAGGCATCTATTTCTAAAGAGATGACATGCAAGCATGATTTTATTATTTTCAATAAACTTGATTTTTTTAAATGACAAAATAAGAGATCATCTGAACATTGCCTCCTACATACTGCCAACTGTACTTTGAAGAAAAGATCATGATTTTCAGTAAATGACTACTAATTCATTAATTTGCATAGGAGAAAAATGGTATATTTCAAATATATTTCCTGTTAGTTTTATGCCACTTTCATAGACGGTACAAGTGGTTAAGCACTGGACTATTAACTGAAAGTATGGTGATTCGAACCCACCCAGAGTTACCTCAGAAGTAAGGCCTGGCAATCTGCATCTGAATGGTCACAACATTGAAAACCCTATGTAGCAATTCTATTATGCACACCTGTGGTCAATCAATCATGAAACCTAAACTAACAACAACAAAAACAGTGTTATGCCTCTGTTTTATTAAGTAAACTCATTTTTCCATAACAAAATAAACATTAAGGCAATGCTTATGTTATCATTAATTCCAAGTCATTGAGCCCTAGTGTGGTGCAGTGAATTACTTAACATGGCCCTTCTAGCCATCATCTTTGTGACTCCCACACAACGATTGGTGGTTGTTGGTGTTGTAAGGTGCCATCAGTTGGTTCTGACTCATAGCGGCCCTATGTACAATAGAGAAAAAAACACTGCCTAGTCCTGTAGCATCCTCACAGTCTTTGCTATGATTAAGCTCATTGTTGCAGTCATGATGTCAATCCATTTTCTTGAAAGTCTTCCTCTTTTTCATTGACCCTCTACCAAGATTGTGTCCTTCTCCAGAGACTGATACCTCTTGACGACATGTCCAAAATAAGTGAGACGAAGTCTCACCATCCTCGTTTCTAAGGAGTGTTCTGGGTGTTATTTCTTAAAGTACAGGAAGTAACTGAGCAAAGTCTCACCATCCTCACTACTAAGGAGTATTCAGGCTATATTTCTTCCAATATAGATTTGTTCATTCTTCTGGCAGTCCATGGTTTATTCAATATTCTTCTCCAACACCATAATTCAAAGGCTTCAATTCTTATTTGGCCTTCCTTATTCATTTTCCACCTTTGGCATCCATACAAGGCGATTGAAAATACCGTGCTTTGGGTCAGATACACATGACGCAAAGTGAGATCTTTACTTTTTAACACTTTAAAGAGGTCTTCTGTGGCAGATTTGCCCAATACAATGTGTTCTTTGATTTCCTGACTGCTGCTTTCATAGGTGTTGATTGTGGATCCAAGTAAAATGAAATCCCTTACAACTTCACTATTTTCTCCTTCTATCATGATATTACTTATTGATCAAGTAATAAGGACTTTTGTTTTCTTTATGCTGAAATGTAATTCATACTTCAGGGAGTAGAATTTGATCTTAATCAGTAAGTGCTTCAAGTCCTCTTCATTGTTAGCAAGCAGTTACATCATCTGTATATCACAGTTTTTTAATGAGTCTTCCTCCAATCTGATGCCTTGTATTCTTTTTCATACAGTCCAGCTTCTCTGAATATTTGTTCAGCAAACAGATTGAATAAGTATGGTGACAGCTTACAACCAAGACACACATCTTTACTGATTTTGAACCACAAAGTATCCCCTTGTTCTGTTCGAATGTCTGCTTCTTGGTTTCTATACAGATTACTCATGAACACAGTTAAGTGTTCCAGAATTCCCATTCTTCACAATGTTATCCATAATTTGTTATGATCCACATAGTCTAATGCCTTTGCATAGTCAACAAAATACAGGTAAAACATCTTTCTGATATTCTCTGCTTTCATCCAAGATCAGTCTGACATCAGTAATGATATCCCTTATCCCATATCCACTTCTGAATTTGGCTTGAATTTCTAGCAGCTCCCTGTTGATGTACTGTTGCAACCACTTTTGAATGATCTTTAGCACAATTTTACTTGTGTGTGATAGGAATTACATTGTTAATAATTTCCACATTCTGTTGGATAACCTTTCTTTGAAATGGCATAAATATGTACCTCTTCCAGTCAGTTGGCCTGGTAGCTGTATTCCAAATTTCTTGGCATAGACAAGTGAGCAACTCCAGTGCTGAATCTGTTTGTTGAAACATCTCAATTGGTATTCCCTCAGTTCCTGGAGCCTTGTTTATCACCAATGTCTTCAGTGCTGCTTGGTTTTCTTCTTTCAGTACCATTGGTTCTTATTCATATGCTACCTCCTAAAATGGTTGAACGTCAACCAATTCTTTTTGGTACAGTGACTCTGTGTACTCCTTCTATCTTCTTTTGGTGCTTCCCACTTTGTTCAATACTTTCCTAGTATAATCCTTCAGTGTTGCAACTCAAGGCTTGAATTTTCTCTTTATTTCTTTCAGTTTGAAAAATGCTGAGCATATTCTTTCCTTTTGGTTTTCTTAACTCCAGGTCTTTGCACATTTCATTATAATACTTTACTTTGTTTTTTTGAGTCACCCTTTGAAATCTTCTGTTTAGCTCTTTTACTTCATCATTTCTTCCCTTCACTTTAGGTGCTCTATGTTGAAATGTGAGTATCAGTCTCTTCTGACATCATTTTTGGTCTTTTCTTTCTTTCCTGCCTTTTTAATTACCTTTTGCTTTCTTCATGTATGATGCCCTTGATGTCATCCTACAATTGGTCTGGTCTTTGGTCATTAATGTTCAATGAATCAAATCTGTTCTTGAAATGGTCTCTAAATTCAAGTGTAATATTATCAAGGTCATAATTCGGCTCCTGTGGGCTTATTTTAATGATCGGGTGGGACTGTGCAAATAAGGCAGCCCTAGTGATGACTATGAGTTGGAATCGACTAGGCAGCACACAACAACAACAGCAACAGCAATACAAATTAGGTGCTTGTAGCCCAACAAGTGGATAGGACAGCTTGCTGCTAATAAGGTGCATGAAACGCTTTTGGGGGTGGAGCCATGCAAATACTATGTATAGAACCCTAATCAGGTGATTGGTCAGTTTGGCCATCCTCCTTAAAAGGAGACACGGAGAGAGAGATAGAGGAGCTGTAACATACAAGACATGCAACAGCAGCAAGAGTGATAGTGGCACAAGACAGCAGGATCCAGTATACTGGTGGGAGATATCTGTGGTAGTGCTTGCTCACCAACTAGGCTAGCAGCCTTGTAACATTATCCCACACAAGGCAGAGGATGAGCAGATAGGCCAAGAACCAGAGAGAGGCCTACCTGTAGGCACAGCTGAGAAAAAGCTCTCCTGATTGAATAACTGTATCCTGAGTTGTTTCTGTACCCTTTAACTTCCCTAATAAACCACTTAATTGTAAGTATTGTCTGTGAGTTCTGTGAGACATTGCAGTTAATATGGAACCCAAAGACCAGAGGGAGAGTAGTGAGGGAAGGGGTAATAGTTGATGTGAGACATGATGGGATGGTACAGTATTTTGGAAAAGTTTGACATTTGCCTCATAGGAACCAGCTTTGTGCTGATCTTTATAAAATAAATTATTTACCTTGTTAATGAAAAATTTCAAAGTAAAAAAAATTTGCAAGACTTTAAATATTTAGAAGACTTTCCAAATGTCATTAACTGTCACATTCTCTCTTCTAAATATATATAGGTAGAGAGAAAGAAATGTGATGAAACCCATGAGAAATTGTAAGCCCATGCTTACCTTACTTACTGGATAATCTACCCTGTATGTATGTATATATATCTTTCAAGATCTATCGTGAAGTACAATGCTGTCAGTGATAGAATAATATCCATACACCTACAACAAAGATCAGTTAATACGACCATTATTCAAATTTGTAGACCAACCACCAAGACCAAAGATGAAGAAATTGAAGATTTTTACCAACTAAAATTGATCAAACATGCAATCAAGATGCATTAATAATCACTGGTGATTCAAATGTGAAAGTTAGAAACAGAGAAGGATAGGTAGTTGAAAATATGGCCCTGATGATAGAAACTGTGTCCGAAAGTGTATGATAGAATTTTGCAAGATCAACAAATTCTTCATTGCAATTACATTTTTTCAACAACATAAACAGTGACTATACACGTGGACCTCGTCAGATGGAATACACAGGAATCAATTTGACTACATCTGTGGAAAAAGATGATAGAAAAGCTCAATATCACCTGTCAGAACAAGGCCAGGAGCCGATTGTGGAACAGACCATCAACTGCTCCTGTGAAAGTTCCAGTAGAAGCTGAAGAAAATTAGAAAAAGTTCATGAGAGCCAAAGTACAACTTTGCGTATATGCCACCTGAATGCAGAGACCATCTCAAGAATAGATTTGAAGCACTGAATACTAATGACCAAAGACCAGACAAGTTATGGAATGACATCAAGGACATCATACATGAAGACAACAAGAGATCATTAGAAAGAAAGGGAAGAAAGAAAAGACCAAAATAGATGTCAGAAGAGACTCTGAAACTTGCTCTTGAATGCAGAGTAGCTAAAGTGAAAGGAAGAAATGATGACGTAAAAGAGCTGAACAGAAGATTTCAAAAGGCAGCTCAAGAAGACAAAGTAAAGTATTATAATGAAATGTGCAAAGACCTGGAAATAGAAAACCAAAAGGGGAGAACACAGTCGGTATTTCTCAAACTGAAAGAACTGAAGAAAACAGTCAAGCCTCGAGTTGCAATACTGAAGTATTCTAAGGGGAAAGTATTAAATGATGCAGGAAGCATCAAAAGAAGATGGAACAAATACAAAGAGTCACTGCACCAAAAAGAATTAGTAGATGTTCCACCATTTCATGTAGTAGCATATGATCAAGAACCACTGGTACTGAAGGCAGAGGGCCAACCTGTACTGAAGGCATTGTCGAAAAACTAGGCTACAGGAATTGATGGAATACCAACTGAGGTATTTTCAACAAAAAGGTGCAGAACTGGTTGTGATCACTCGTCTATGCCAAGAAATTTGGAAGACAGCTACCTGGCCAACCCACTGGAAGAGATCCATACTTGTGCCCAGATGCAAAGGAATGCAGAAATCATCAAACAATATCATTAATATCATACACAAGTAAAATTTTGCTAGAGATCATTCAAAGGCGGTTGCAGCAATAGATCGACAGGGAACTGCCAGAAATTCAAGCCAGATTCAGAAGAAGACTTAGAACAAGAGATATTATTGTTGATGTCAGATAGATCTTGGCTGAAAGGGGAGTGTCTTAGTCATCTAGTGCTTCTATAACAGAAACACCACAAGTGGATGGTTTTAATGAAGAGAAGTTTATTTCCTCACGGTCAAAGTAGGCTAAAAGTCCAAATTCAGGGCATCAGCTCCCGGGGAAGGCTTTTTCTCTCTGTCAGCCTTCTTCTTTTCAGTGTTCCCCTGGACTAGGAGCTTCTCTGCGCAGGGACCCTGGTCCAAAGGACGCACCCTGCTCCTGGCACTGCTTTCTTGATGGTATGGGGTGCCCCTGTCTCACTGCTCACTTCTGCCTTTTATATCTCAAGAGCTTGCCTCAGGACACAATCCAGTCTTGTAGATCCAGTCCTGCCTTACTAACACAACTGCCACCCATCCACCCTCATTAACATCATAGAGGCAGGTTTACAACATACAGCAAAATCACATTGTACCAGGAATCATGGCCTAGCCAAATTGATACACACATTTTTTGGGGGACATAATTCAAACCATGACAAAGAGAAAACCAGAAAGATGTTTACCTGTGTTTTATCGACTATGCAGATATATTCAACTGTATGGATCATAACAAATTATGGACAACATTGCCAAGAATGGAAATTCCAGAACACTTCATTGTGCTCATGAGGAGCCTGTACATAGACCAAGAGGCAATCGTTGGAACAGAACAAGGGGATACTGCACAGTTTACAGTTAGGAAAGGTGTGCACCAGGGTTGTGTCCTTTCACTGTATTTATTCAATCTGTATGCTGAACATATAATCCGAGAAGCTGGATTACAGGAAGAATGTGCCATCAGGATTGAAGGAAAACTCATCAACAGCCTGTGTTATGCAAATGACACAACCTGGCTTGCTGAAAGTGAAGAGGACTTGAAGCACATACTGATGAAGATTAAAGACCACAGCCTTCAATGGATTACACCTTAATATAAAGAAAACAAAAATTCTAACAACTGGGCCAATAAACAACATCATGATAAACAGAGAATAACTGATAAACTTTATCATAAAATCTCCCATACCAGTTTTATATTCTTATTAGTTTTTGCAGAGTTATTTTTCTTTCTTTCCCATTAAAATGCTCTAAAGTTGATTTTCAGCAGTATATTTTCTCTGTGAAATCATTCTCAATTACTGGTGCCTGTTTAACCTTCGAATGAGCCTCAGTTATGTGACTCTAGGACATTAGGACACTTGTCTTTCTCTTAGGATCTCAACGTTCAAGTTTGTCGCAGGCTCCTTTGGTTATCTAAATTCCAACCATTCCCAACTAAGTCTTCCTTGCAGTGGCACCTCTCTCTCCATCTGTAGGTTGGAATGGCCAGATACTAAATTCCTCACCTCTCTTATAACTAGAGTTTGTACACCAGACCTGACTGAATGTAAAATAAAAAACCTGGAAGTTTTTGAAAAATCTGATAAACTGAATAAAGAAGAGAGAAGGCCAGCCCTGCCGTTCCTGTTACAGGCATTATTTTGTGAGGAATAGAGGAAGAAAGCCATTCTAGTTATCAAGAGGAAGGTCTAGAAAATAACAGAAAAGCGGTTTCAATTTCAAAAATATTCAATCCCCTACCCATAGATTTCTTGATAAGAAATTTAAAATATATATTATTTTCCAAAAACTTTTAGTGAAATATAATTTCAGCCAAAACCACCTGAACTGATAAAAGTTCTCAGAATTATCAGTTATCATGATGATTCGGGGTTGTGCCTTTATGTCCCTCTATTATTTGAGATAAAATACAAGAGACAATATTTATTTTATGTTCGAGTTTTATATGAATGCTAAGAACTCATCAAATTCATTATACGTGCAAACACCCTCACAGAAATTTTTGCTGAATATTTAAATATTAAGGAAGAATCAAATCTGGTTTTGATGACTATATATTTATTAATCTAATATAGTTTCTTATATTTTATATACTGATAATTTATTCTTAAATTGCTTAATCTTTAAAATCTTTTTTTCTCTTATCTATTTTCTATCTGTTGTAAAATTACATGAGTTTGTTTATGATCAAAGAGTTGATATTCACAACAAATTTTTGCTACCACTAAACTTGCTCTTTAGTAATGTTAAGAATCCAAAAGTAAACATTAATGCATTTCCCAACCTGAGTTGATTTTTTGTGTAGTATTCACAGATTTACAAAGGAGTGACATTCACGGCATCACAGCTTCATTACATTAGAAGCTTGAGTTTAGTTCTCCTTGTCTTAAATTTTTAGAGAATCCTGCTGTGTTTATGGCATATCACCAGAAACAATGACTCACTAAGTTGTGAGTAGCTAGCTGTTTCAACCATTTCAATAAAAATGAAGGGGGCGGGGGGGGGAGCAATGTTCTCTGGCTAGAACTTGAGAAAACGTGAAATTATTTAAGGTACATAATATGATTATGGTTGTCAAAATATTTCTGTTATAGAAAGCGTGTTCAGTCATTAGATGGCATTTATCTTCAAGATGATTTGGATTTATAAGACTGACACTACCAAAAAGCACTTCAGTGTTATGTAATGAATACAACTGGGAAAGTGCTAGAGAATAGACTCCCCAAGCAACTTGACCCTCTTTTGTACCCTGGAGGGATTCCAGTCAAACTTTACATTTCACAAATCATCCTGAACTTTGAAATCTATTAGTGAGGTATTCCAAATATCAGTGTGGAATGGATTTTCTTAATAGAATGAAGAAAGTTTAGAGAGCATTCTTGACAGGTGGCCTATCATCAGCCATTAGATAATATTAATAGAAGTGCTGGTCACTATGAATCAGAATCAACTCAATGGCAGTGGATTTTTTTTTAATATTAATGTGTACACTTAGATTAATTTTATATGGTTTTAATACAAATATTGAAAGTATTTCTACTAGCTATCAGTTTACTTTCAGATCTAATTACTCGCTAGATATTTATTATTATTTTTCCATTATTTTTAATCTTCAAAATGTCTATGTATTGCTAAAAAACGTATAGACTATAAATAATTTATTACAATACGCAATCTAAAATATATTTTATGTTATTGGAGTCTCTTACATATATATGAAAAAAGATAATCAGATACATTGAGTAAATTGCCTAAACTATTATTGTTAGAACCAGGACTAGAATAAAACAAAAACCAAACCCACTGCCGTCGAGTCGATTCTGACTCATAGCAACCATATTTGACAGAGTAGAACTGCCCCACAGGGTTTCCAAGGAGCACCTGCCCGATTCGAACTGCTGACCTTTTGATTAGCAGCCCTACCTCTTAACCACTATGTCACCAGTGTCTCTTATTCTAAGATAAATGCACTCAATAACTAAACGATATTTCCTGTGTCTCTACCAAGTTAGACCAGAAAGTTAGGACATACAGGGAAACAGGGAAAAGAGACTGAAAATTCCATTTTAGCCAAGAAAACTTCATGCTCACTATCCATAAGTCACATCTTTCACCATGGTCCTAAGTCTCATAAATTAATCGTGTTAATCATGAAGAAAGCCTGCTTGTAATCATGTGAATATATCAGTGCATATTTTACAGAGATTTCTAATTAATAAATGATTAAAATAAGTTTAGCTAATATTGTTAATAAGTTATATTTGTTAAGAGGGGAAATACACAGTCTCGATTACTGGTGCCTGTTTAACCCTTAAATGAGCCTCAGTTATGTGCATGACCAAGATTCCATGACTGAAAAATTCTGAACTGAGCGGTTGTTAAAGGCATAGGCTCTTAACTTCCCATTTATACCTCTGTAGACCTGCTGTTATAGCTGCTAACACACACACACCCCACACACAATCACACACCAAGAGATATAAGTGACATAAAGTTCAGAAAAATCTTAGCACAATTCTTGGAGCAAAGTAAGCTGTTAATAATCGGTGCCTAATCCATGTTTTGAATCAAATGGGTAAGATGTGATTTAAAATACGGCTATAAGGAATGCCAGTGGAATGAAGGCTATTCTAAGTGGCACAAAATTGTTGAAATTTAGCAGAAGTATATGCAGGCCCATTATCAGTTTTAAGAGCTTGGGGACATTTCATAGTCGCAATGGCTTGGGTGAAATGCCAACAGGCATGAGTAGAATGTTCCCCAGAAAGGGCTGTGGCATAAAGAAACCCAGAACATGTATCTATGGATACATGGAGATATTTAAGTTTCCCAAAGGGAGGATAGTGTGTTACATCAATTTGCCACAATTGATTGGCTATTAGACCATGTGGGTTGACGCCAGCAGCAAAGGACGTGGGAGAAAAGCGTTGGCAGTTAGGACAGGTGTGAACAATATGTTGTGCATCAGTAAGGGAGATAGAAATCATATAAACACTGTGCTCCTCCAACTCCTGTGAGGGTTTCAGCAGTTTGCTTCTTGGGCCAAGAAGAGGGCCAGAAATCAGAGGAGAAGATAGTTACATCTGCCCCAGAATCCACGAGCCCTTTAAACATGTGATCATTGACCTGAACAGTAAGATATGGTCAGGAAGATGGTAACTTAGTAATCCAAAAAGCGTCAGTACTGCCGAAACCCCCAGCTCGTCTTGGGGTAGTGCGAGCAGAGGGGACTACAAAGGGAAGTAAAATTAGCTGTGCTATCTTATCAGAGGGAGTAATGTTCCAGTAAGAGAGACTGGAAACCATAATTTTAATTTGTCCTTCATAATCAGAATCTATTACACCAGGATGAACAGTTAGACCTTAAGATGTAATACTAGAGCGACCCATTAGGAGTCCTAAATATCCTCGAGGCAGGGGTCCCCAAACCTGTGTTGCTATAAGAAAATCTTTTCCTGCCTCATCTATTATGACACCTTCTGCCAAGGGTAAATCTAGTCCTGCACTCCCTTCAGTAGCTGCTTTTAAGTTGTTAACCTGCAAGCGTTGTTGTTTGGAATCTATGCTGTGGTTTCCACACTCCACACTCAGGGGCCCTCTGGATTTTTCAGGGCGTGAGAGTTCTCCCCCCTCTTCCTGTTTCCTGACATAGGGTTGCCTTGATTGTTAAATTCAGATCTGCACGCTTAGCCCAATGACCGCCTTTACCACAGCAGGGAGACTTTTGGTTTGGAGGTTTAGTGTTGGCATTTTTGTTTTTTAAACTATGACAGTCTTTCTTAAAATGTCCAGGTTTACCGCACCCAAAACTGGTGGCAGTGGATGGATGGAGAGCTGCCACTAATACTTGTGTCTTATGAGTTTCTGTGCCAACATTTTGACATGCTCTAATCATTTCAGCTAGATTAAGACTCTGTACTTTTAAGAGAGCTAAAACAGCCCAACAGTCAGCATCAGCATTTCCACAAGCAAGCCGGAGACAAAGAATTTCAGCTGCTTGTTGATTGTCTACCTGTCAGGAAATGGCAGATTCAATTAAAAACAGAAGTTGGGTAAGGGCTTCTTCTGACACCTTAAGCTTAGAGGCCTTTAACAATCCCAACAACTGGGTTTTGTGTTGGCGCTGCTTAGGAGAAAAAGAATTCCCCATAGCGAGGAGGGATAGGAAAATGAAGGGAAGAGTGATAGGAAAGCTCCTGGCCTGAAGCCTGAAATCCCTTGAGGGAGCATACGAGAAAGCCCCGCTGCTCCCTGGGCTATAGCAGCCCAAGATGAGAAAGTCCAGGAAAGTTCCACCCATGGAAAAACCCCGCCGCTCCCGGGGCCGTAAGAGCAGCCCGAAATGGACGCGTCCTGTACTTACCACCTTCAGGGACTGAGTGCGAGGATGTCTACAGCATCCTCACACAGGGCCATCTGTCGCAGCAGCGACGGTTGTTGGGGCGGCGAAGACAGTAGCCAAACACAACTCTTACAGAGAAGTGGGGCCAGGAGGGTCACTCTGAGGAGTTGACCCGGCTTCAGTCCCAGGAGTTTATTTATAGTCAATAAGCAAGCAGTGAAGCAAATAACAGAACAATGGGCTTTGGGTGAGTAACAATAAGTTTCAGGCAAGGGAGAAGGAATTCAGGTAAACAAGCCAATCAGTAACAGGACAATAGTTTTGGGAAAATAAGTCGTGCCTAATCTCTTTCTTATAGCTGACAAGTCTCCAACATGTCATATACAGCATAGAGGCCTGTGGGGGCTGCAGTTGTCAATAGTGCAGCCATGTTTAAATGGCATATTTATTTTGTGTTGCTACTATAACAAAGGACTAGATGCCTAGTGACTTACAACAACACAAATATGTATTCTTACAGTTCTGGAGTCAGAAGTACAAAATGAGTCTCACTGGGCTAAAGTAGAGGTGTTGACAGATTTGGTTCATTATGGAAGGTCTAGGAGAGAATCTGCTTCTTTGACTTTGCAAGTTTCTACAGGCTGCCTGCGTTCCTTATCTTGTTACCTCTTCATTGACCTTTAAAGCTAGCAATGCAGCATCATCAAATCTGCTTCTGCTTCTGTCTTCACATCATCTTTTCTGACTTTGATCCTCCAGATGGCTTGTTTTCAGAACGTTTATGATTACCTTGGAAACCTGATTGCATAGTGGTTAAGAGCTACAGCTGCTAACCAAAAGGTTGGCAGTTCGAATCCACCAGGCTCTCCTTGGAAACCTGATGGGGCAGTTCTGCTCTGTCCTGTAGGGTCACTATGAGCCGAACTCGATTTGACAGCAACGAGGTAGGATTACTTTGCCCTTGCCTAGATAATCTGGGATAATAACTTCATTTCAAGATTCTTAATCATATCCGCAATATTTTTTTTTTTCTTTTTTGCCAAAATAAGGCAGTGTATTCATTGGTTCTGAGGATTAGGATGAGGTTATATTTGGGGATGCATTATTCTGTCTCCCACACAGTCTAATACATATGTGCCTAAATCAAGCTAACGGTGTTAATCCATATACCAAGACTCTCTGGGATACTAACCTTCCTTATTTTTGCATACTCTACTGGTTTCAACACTGAAAATCTGGTTTCACAAAATACTTCTTAGTCTCAGGCAAACTGGAATAGATAGTCACCTTAAGTGGCAACTGTAGTCTTTAATCATCTTCCATTAACCAAAATATTATGACATCTGTGTTTTAGGCATCACCAGGCTCCATTTATAAGATATTTGGCTGAATAAGGATGTGGTGATATGATTACAGGCTTGTGTTGGAGAAGAGCAAAAAATATCGTAAGGCAAGTGAAATCCAGCAGGACACTAATATATTATACAGTCTCTTAGCTAATCCTATGGCTTTTTACTACTAAGTGAATAACTATAGCTAACTTGGTACATCTTTAAAACGTCTTAACCTCTAGGTCACTTATGTGAAATTAATGATGCCTCAGAGGGGATGTGGCTAATATCACAAAATTTCAGGGAGGAATTTTGGAATCCTCATTTTATTATATATATTTTTTGGAAATGCTATAATCTATGCTGAGCAAATAATCCAAGAAGCTGGACTACACAAAGAACTCGGCATCAGAGCTGGAGGTAGACTCATTAACAACTTGCTACATGCAGATGACACAACCTCACTTCCTAAAAGTGAAGAGGACTTGAAGCACTTACTGATGAAAATGAAAGACTATAGCCTTCAGGATGGATTACACCTCAACATAGAGAAAACAAAAATCCCGACACCAGGACCAACAAGCAACATCATGATAAATGGAGAAAACATTAAAGTTGTCAAGGTTTTCATTTTATTTGGATTCACACTCAATGCCCATGGAAGGAGCAGTCAGGAAATCAAACTATATATTGCATTGGGCAAATCTGCTGCAAAAGATCTCTTTAAATTGTTCCAAAGCAAAGATATCACTTTGAGGACTAAGGTGCACCTGACCCAAGCCATAGTATTTTCAATCACCTCATATACATGTGAAAGCTAAACAATGAATAAGGAAGAATGAAGAAGAATTGATGCCTTTGAATTATGGTGTTGACAAAGAATATTGAATATACTATGAACTGCCAGAAGAACGAACATATCTGTCTTAGGAGAAGTACAGCCAGAATACTCCTTAGAAGCAAGGATGGTAAGACTTCGTCTCACGTGCTTGGGGTATGATATCAGGAGGGTCCAGTCCCCAGAGAAGGACCTTATGCTTGGTAAAGTAGAGGATCAGCAAAAAAGAAGAAGACCCTCAATGAGATGGCAGCAGCAATGGGCTCAAACATAGCAACAATTGTGAAGATGGCGCTGGACTGGGCAGTATTTTGTTGTGTTGTACATAGTGTCACTATGAGCTGAAAGTGACTTAATGGCACCTAACAACAACAACATAATATTAAGATTGATTATTGTAGTGTCAAAGCTGTCATCCATGAGATCCATGAACAACATTTAAATACACAAATCTGTTTATATATACAGAGAAATTAAATGGAAGCTCACTCCTAATTTATATATTTTGATTAGATACAACTAGAAACATTTTATTTTAGCTAATCTCTACTGAGTGATCTTTTGGATGCATGCTCTAATAATCATAACATATTAAAAATGATTATTTATGAGGAACCACAAATGATTATAAGATTCAAATAACTCTTCCATAAATGCTATTAATTTTACTTAAATTGAAAACATCATCATTTTTAAAAGTCTTTACAATTTAGATAGGTAACTAGACATAATTAAGCAGATTTCATTTAAACTTTGGCATTTCTATAAAAAGGTACTTTCAGGAGAGGACAGAAAAGCAATGTTCCAGGAATTTTCTTCCATTTTAATTATCACAATGATTAAAGGAGTTTCCTCACTCTCTTTCAGCCATCTCACTCCTCTAAATCTGATGAAGAATGGGCATTTTTGTGAAAGACAAAATACATAAAAACCCCTGATTTCTCAAGCTCTATTCTTCACAGGCTTCTTCTTGCCAAAATGCGTGACCACACCACAAATACGATAAATATTAAACACATGAAACACACACACACATTCACAAACCACTATGACTAAATAACACAGTAAAAAAAAGACACTGAAAACATATTTTCAAAGAAGCAAAATCTACTATCTACTTCCAGAGAAGTTTTGGAAGAAATACAGAAACACATACCACAATATAATATGTTGGAATTAAAAATACAAGCTAAATTTGTGAGATTGTCATAACCATTCCTTTGAAATTGATCCTTAATTGTTTCTAGATATTCCATTAAAAATGACCCAAGAAGTATTTTGAGAAAGGAAAAATTAATGTAAATAAGTAGTTGAAAATCAGTAAACACTTTAACAAAAAAAAAAAACAAAAAACTTTCACAATGTACTAGTTTGTTACTTTGCTATTCCATAATAAGAAATTGAATGGAAATAGAACCTGATATAGAGATAATCCTTTATATGAAAATAGTAAGAATTCAGGCAAGCAAGCAAGAAAGAACATATGCTGTAATTAATAATAGTAATTATAACAAATAGCAAAGCACAAATAGAAACTTTTGAAGTAAAGAGTCAAGTAAAACTTATATTAAACAAATTAGTACTATAAAATTAATCTGAAAATCAGCACAGAGATTGAGATAAATAAGAAATAGATTGAAGTTTTAAGCTATTTTGACACTGAGTTTGAATGAAGTATGTGAATTCATTTTTTAAATGATCTCAAAACTTCATATCAACTTGTGAGTAATATTTAATATCCTATATTTTGAGCTATATACAAGTTTATATTGTTTCACATTCCATTTTCCATTTATTATATCTGTTAATAGGTTTTTATTTGTTTTATGTTAAAGGAAAAATTACTCACCCTAATTATGTGGTAAATAAACTGCCAAGACTGTAATGTCAATGCTTAATGTGAAAGTCAAAGAAAAAAGTCAGCAGCTATTTGTAAAATTATATCTTAGACACTGTTATGGTTGCTATTTTAAGACAAACAGTTCTGATCCTGTAAAACCTAAAAACAAATCATCAAGTCATCAAGTCATAGGTTTATAACAAAAGATAAAAAGAAAAAAATAGCACCTAGCATAACCAAGCAATCACTTTTTTAGTTAAAATCTATTTATCCCAGAGTCCAAATATATGTATGTACTAGTTTTTTCCTATTTAAAGCCAAATAATTGCAAAAGAAATTTCTACAAGTTGAATTTGATTGAAATATGAGTGTTCTAGTGAGCTCATCATATTTAAATGGAAGGACTAAGTAATGTAGTTATTTGTGATCAAGTTTACTTACAGTAAGAAAGAATATTGTTCTGGATGACTAGGATTAAAAGAAAGCAAAATAAAGAAGCCAGATGGAAAATAAAAAATAAAAAAAGAAAGAATAAAGTTATCATTTATTTATTGCTGCATTAATAAACTACTCAAAAACTTAGTGGTTTAAAACAATAAATATATTTCACAGAGTTTCTGAACTGTGTTTACTTCAGTTTCAGAAAATCAAGTACATTTCAAATGGTGTATTCTGGCCTAGTATCTCATGAAGTTTAATCAAGAGTTTGGCTAGGAATACAGTCATCTGAAACTGTACTAGGACTAGAGGCTCTATTTCCAAAATAGCTCCTTCATATGGCTGATAAGCTGGACCAGGTTATTGGCAAGAGGTCCCATTTCCTGACCATGCAGACCCCACGGTAGGATGATTTGAATGTTCTCACAACATGATATTCTGTTTCCACCAGTCAAAATACTAAAGAAAAAGCAAGGTGGATCCACAATTTCTTTTATGACCTGGACTCAAAAGCCTCATACTGTCATTTATATATCACCTTATTGACTATATGATAGATCAGCCCAATTTACTGCCAAAGAAGACTATACAAGGAAGTGAATACCAGTAGGTAAAGATCATTAGGGGCTGTCTTTGCAGGCTGGTTGCCACGGGGTAGGATTTTTGACAAACAAATTAATATAGTCTATAAAATTAAGTGCTCTCATAGAACCTTGATTTTAGGATCAAAGATATTCCCCAAAATATTGAACTAATAAGCTTATGGGCAGTGGATTTGCCTCATTTCTTAACCCCATCCAAAATAAGTGTGGATACCAGCACCTTTTACTAGTATAACTAGTAAAAGATTAAAAGAAAATTCTGTTCTGACCTTGCTGCTAGGGACCTTCACTCAAGTTCTTTGAAGAAGATTGATGATCATGGTATCTTTTATTGAATATAATGTTGCGTTTGTAATGAGATTGAACCATACAAGGTCTGGATGAATGAGCTTTCTTACCATGCATGAAGAAACTTTCATCCAACCTTTATGAATCACATTACACCGAGAGCATGGGTTAGCCTGAGTGACAGCATAAAACTGGCCTGTGAGAGGAACAGCTAATTCTGAGTTCAACACTGGAGAACTGGGTCACCATATTCAGTTTCTCCCCCTAGTTACAGAACAAGGTGCAGAATAAAGAAGCAGGTGATATAACACTCTTAGCAGGAAAGTTTTAAGGGAGACGTGTAAACTGGTGTGTGTTTGTCAGAGTATGGTTGTTGGAGATGGGCAGAGATTAGAATGACTTAATTAAGATTTGTATAATCACTCTTTTATGAAAATTCACTCCATAAATTTAAGTTATGAGAGAGATATGATTTAGAGGTATATAAAATATCACAAAGTTCAAATTTTCTTAATCATCTTTAATATTCTGAATTAAGGTATTGGTGAAGATTATTGAACACACCACGGAATTCCAGAAGAACAAACAAGTATGTCTTGGAAGAAGTAAAGTCAAAGTGCTCCTTGGAAATGAGGATTACCAGACTTCATCTCACGTACTTTGGACATGTTATCAGGAGGGAACAGTCCCTGAAGAAGGACAACATGCTTTGTAATGTGGAGGGTCAGAGGAAAAGAGGACGATCCTCGATGAGATGGATTGAAGCAGTGGCGGCAACAATGGGCTCAAACAACAATGCTTGTGAGGGTGGCACAGGGCAAGGCACTATTTTGTTCTGTTTTATATGTGGTCTCTATGAGTCAGAACCAACTTGACAGCACCTAAAAACAACAATAACAACTTATTATATGAATCTCCAGATGGTAATTCTTCTTCTTCTTCATACTTTCAACCATTCAAACCACTCCTCTTTGTGTCCAACAATCCAGCCCCCAGATCTCCCCAAGTATCTTCTACATCTCATGTTCCATCTTAATCAGAGTAATTTATTTTCTATATCCACAAGTGTGTATCTAAACCCATTTACACATAATATCCTCAGATCCCTTATCCTAAGAAGAGAGGTGGTGGTTATTATTATTGTCTTCCATTCAGCAGGGTTCATACTATAAGCACCCATTAATAGTAAGGTGTGAGTGTTAGTGCATTTTTCTGTCATATTTTTCAAAATTGTATACATAGCATATTTACTCCATAATGTGAGCTATTAATGAGAGGAAGATAAACAGGGTTTACATGACACATCTCAGAATCATGAATCTAAAAACAAATGCTCTCCTCCTCCTCTTCTATTACATGGTTATAAATAAAGTACCTCTATAGGGCATTTCAACCTCAGGGATATTTCATTAGAATCTTTTCAAAATTTGGAAAGGATCATAGCCTTATATCCAGAGACTCTCCCCAACTCATGCCTGGTGATAAGTGACCACTCATTCTTTTTGTTCTGGATAACTGTTATTAGTACAAATAGAAAAAAAAAAAAAATAGAATTCCCTAGTACATGGAAGAGTAGAGAGAACTCTAACCTTAGGTTCCCTGCAAATCTTTTACCACCATCAGCATATGCCTGAATCACTCACCGGAAAGGAACATCACTTGATGGTGTCGTTCACACTTAAGTCCCTTCCTTCAAGCTCTAGATTAACTTTGGGGTATTTATGGTTCATTTGTTATCTCAGAGAAAGTTGTCTACAGAATGTTCATTTAAACAACAGCACACAAAGCAAAAGTACTGACAGAACCTCATAGAGCCAAAATAAATCTTTTACTTTTATTTTGAATTTATTCTGCATACCATGAAATTTTGCTGGTATCAGATAATCAGTGATCATACTAATTTAGACAAAATAATTTGGAAATATCCTAGCTTTGACATCAATTTTGGGCGCCTGCCATCCAGTTACTAATACCTTCAAGTATGCCGAAGTTAATATGGTAAAGATGAAGACTTTCTTTGGACTTAACAAACAAAAGATAATTCAGTCATTAGGATCCATTTTCCATGAAAAGAAGCAGAGATAGAGAAGAGATAAATTGAATATGGAATAGAAAAACAATAGAAAGAATTAATGAAATGAAGAACTGATTCTTTGAAAAGATGAAAAAATTGAAAAATTTTAACTAGATTGACACATAAAAAATGAGAAAAGACATAAATTACTAAAATTAGAAATGAAAGTGGGACAGGGAACGCGGGATGGAAAGGGGGAGTATACTGTCACATTGTGGGGATGGCAATTAAAGTCACAAAACAATATGTGTATACATTTTTGTATGAGAAATCAACTTGAGCTGTAAACTTTCACCTAAAGCACAGTAAAAAAAAAAAAAAAAAGAAAGAAAGAAATGAAAGTGGGACATTACTACCAATCATACAGAAATAAAAATTATATGCTGATAATGTTGATAATTTGGATCAAATGGACAAACTCCTAGAGACACATATATTGCCTAGATTGACTCAAGAAGAAACAGAAGATCTCAACAAACCTGTGACAAGTAAAAGGATTGAATGAATAACTAAAAACCTCTCAACAACAAAAAAAAAATCTTGGGCCAAAAGTCTTTACTGGCTAATTCTACTGAACATTTGAAGAAGAATTAACACAAGTCCTTTTCAAATTTATTAAAAAAATAGAAGTAGAGGGAGCAGTACCTAGCTTATTTGATGATTCCAGCATTACTCTTACACCAAAGCCAGATGAAAACACCACAAGAAACAAAATTACAGACTAATATCCCTTGTGAATATAGATGCAAAATCCTCAACAAATTACTACCAAATCAAATCCGATAGCATATTAAAAATATTATACAATATGACAAAGTGAGAGTTATCCCAGGAATGCAAGGATGGTTCAACATAAGAAAATCAAAGTAATAGATCACATTAACAGAATGAAGGAAAAGAACTTCATGACGATACCAGCTGACACACAAAAAAGCATTTTGCACAACCTAACAGTCTTTTTATCTTAATTTCCTAATGCTGCCATTAAAAAAAAAAAAAAAGCACACAAGTAGTTGGCTTTAAAGAGCAGGCATTATTTGTCTCATAGTTTCAGAGATTATAAGTATAAATCAGGGCATCATGTCTAGGGGAGGGCTCTTCCTTATTGGTAACCCTGGGAATTCCTAGGCATCCATTCAGAAGGAATTGGGTTTAGGATACACCCTCCTTGGGTAAGACTTCATTAACATAACAAAAGAAAAACCTTATTTCCAAACAAGGGTTAGGACATCAATGGGGGGATACAATTCAATCCACATACTTTCATTATAAAAACAAAAAATACTAGGAATAGAACGGAATTTCCTCAGCATGATAAAGATTATTTATGAAAAAGTCCACAATAAACTTACACTCAATGTTGAAAGACTGAAAGCTTTCCCCTTAAGATCAGCAACAAGGCAAAGATTTTTGCATTTACCTCTACTGTTCAACATTGTGCCAGAGTTGTAGTCAGGAAAACTAGGCAATAAAAATAATTTAAAGGTGCTCAAGTTGAAAAAGAAGTAAAACTATCTGTATTCAGAGATGACATGATTCTATATCGAAAATCCCACAGATTACATAAAAATGCTACAGTTGTTGTGTTGTCGTTAGGTGCCATTGAGTTGGTTCCAATCTGCAGCAACCCTGTGTCCAACAGAACAGAACACTGCTCAGTTCTGCACCACCCTCAGAATCACTGTTATGCTTGAACCCATTGTTGCAGCCACTGTGTCAATCCATCTCATCGAGGGTCTTCCTCTTTTTCACTGACTCTCTACTTTACCAAGCATGATGCCCTTCTCCAGGGACTGGTTCCTTCTGATAACATGTCCAAAGTACATGAGACAAAGTCTCGCCATCCTCATTTCCAAGGAGCACTCTGGCTCTGTTTCTTCCAAGACAGACTTGTTCATTCCTTTATCAGTCCATGATATATCGAATATTCTTTGCCAGCACCATAATTCAAAGGTATCAATTCTTCTTCAGTCTTCCTTATTCATTGTCCAGCTTTTGCATATTGGAGCCAATAAATAAATTCGACAAAGCTACAGAGTACAAATTCAAGATACAAAAGTAAGTTGTATTTCTATACACCGCAATTAACAATCTGAAAAGGGCATTAAGAAAACTATTCCAGTTACAATAGCATCTAAAAGAATACAAGTTATAGATATAATTTAACCAAGCAGTTCTAAAGCTTGTAAAGTGAAAACTATAAAACTTTGCTGAAGGAAATTAAAGGAGTCCCAAAGAAGCGGGCAGCCATTCTGTGTTCACGGATTGGAACACCTAATATTTTTAACATGTCCAAATTACAGAAAGTGATCCACAGATTCAATGCAAGTCTATCAAAATTCCAATAGTCTTTTTCAGAAATGGAAAAGCTAATCCTTAAAGTCATATGGAACTGCAAAGGGTCCTGAATAATCAAAATAATTTTTTAAAAGAAGAACAAAGTAGGAAGACTCACACTTTCTGATTTCAAAAGGTACTACAAAGCTACAGTAATTAAACCAGTGTGGACTGGCATAAGTATTTACATACTGATCAATAGAACTGAGATTCCAGAAATCAATCCATACATCTATGACCAAATGATTTTCAGTAAGGACACCAAGAAAGAATTGTCCCATCAACAATTTGTGCTGGGACAACTGTATGTCCACATGCAGAAAAATATTGCTCAACCCATATCTCACACTACATATGAAATTTAACTCAAAATGGGTCAATTACCTAAATGTAAGAGCTAAAACTATAAAATCCTTAGGAAAAAAAGTAAGCGGTAACTATTCAGTACCTTATATTTATTAATGCATTCTTAGATATGACTTCAAAAGCACAAGCAATGAGAAAAAATAGGTAAATTAGACTTCATCAAAATAATAAAAAAAAAAAAAACAATGTTTTGCATCAAGGGAGATTATCAAGAATATGACAAGACAATCTGCAGAATGGGGGAAAATATTTGAAATCATAAATCTAGCCAGAGTGTAATATCCAGAATCTATAAGGAACTCCTACAACTCAACACCAAAAAGACAATCAAATAAAAATGGACAAAGGACTTGAATATGCATTTCTCCAAAGAAGATATCCAAGTGATCAATAAGAACATGAAAAGACGCTCAACATCGTTACCCATCAGGGAAATGCAAATCAGAACTACACTGGGATACGACTTTACACCCGCTAAACCCAAAAACCAAACCTGTTCAAACTCATTGCTGTCCAGTGATTCTGACTCATGGTGACCCACGTGTGCCAGAGCAGAACTTCACTCCATAGAATTTTCAATGACCGTAATCTTGCGGAAGCACATCACCAGACATTTCTTCCATGGTGCCACTTGGTAGATTAGAACCACCAATCTTTCTATCAGTAGCTGAGCTCAAACCATTTGTGCCACCTAGGGACCACTAGGATGTCTATTATTAAATAAAAGGTGATGGAGAGCACGGTTGTCAAGGATGTAGACAAATTGGAATCCTTGCCCATTGCTGATGGGAATGTAAAATGAAGCAGCTGCTGGGGAAAACAATATTAACAAATAAGCAAATATATCAAGGAAGCTACTTACAGGTTAGAAAAAGTGCTATGAAGGAAAACAATGCCAGATATAGAAAATCACAAGCATGCTTAATTTTTTTCTAAACATTCTTAAAGGAATCTTGAAAGAGGTGACACTAAATTGAGACTTGAAAATGAGAATGGTAACTTTGTTTTCAGTCTATAATGGGGAGTTGGTCAGAAAGCATAATTTTGGTTATGGTGAGTAGCATGGATATAGACACTAAAGAGAAAATAGCTAGTCATGCTTTGGATCTAAGAGATTCCAATGCAGCAGAACACCAGAAACTAGGTGGAGGAATATTATTTTCAATAAGAGAGACTAGAATAGGTTTATTTAAAGATACGTTTGACCTGTTGCTTAGGAATAGTTTTATACCTTGCATAAGAAGGGATATAGGAAAGAATGAACCCTTGTGGGGTGCAAGAATCTATGAGTGAGATCCTTATTACTGAAAATGGGGCACATGGACCAGAAGCATCAGTAGCAACTGGGAGCTTGTTTGAAATGCACAACCTTAGGCATCATCTTGGAACTACTGAATCAGAATCTGCATTTTAGTAAGTTTCAAAGGTGATTTGTATGCACATGAAAATTTGAGAAGCATTAAAATTTCTTACTCAATTTGTCTGTAGTGGGCAGGAGATTGGGCAGGAGATAAAGTGTTATTCCTGGACAACAATTGGAATAGCAAGGGGTTAGGATATGGTCTTGAATAAGAAAATATTTTCTGTTCTTCCTTTAGAAAAGGAGGAAAAGTGGGGAATATAGTATATGTGCAGTTAAAGGTGTGTTCATTTACTGTTGTATTGCTATTACTGTTAGTAGTAGTAAAACTAGGAGCAGGAGTAGTAGTTTTTTGAGAACTTAAAAGTACTTGTATCTTCTTTTTTTGTTTTTCTCATAAAATAAGAAGAAAGATCATTAGCTGAGAACAAAGACAAGAACAAAAATATGAAAAGTTTCAGGAGAAAGGAAAAGAGTTAAAGTTTCATTCATTCATCTTCATGATCATCATGAGGCACCAACAGTAGCCACAAGACAAAACATTTATTTTTGTACTTACTATATGCCAGAAAAGGAGCCCTGGTGGTTCAGTGGTTAAGCGGTCGGCGATTAGAACCCACCAACCACTCCATGGGAGAAAGATATGTCAGGCTGCTTATATAAAGATTACAGCCTAGAAAACCTTATAGGGCAGTTCTACTCTGTCCTATAGGGTCACTTTGAGTTGGAATCGACTCCACAACAATGAGTTTGGTTGGTTTTATATACTAAGCAGAGATCAAAGTGTTTTGCAGGAATTGTATCATTTAATCATCACAATCTCCCTATGAAGTGAGTGTTACTAGGGCAGAGTTTTATACATACGCAAACTGAGGCAGGAAGATGTTAAGTAAATTACTCTATCACACACTGAGTAGTGGAGCAATGTTTTAAAACACAACCTTTGACTTCAGAGTCTTCTTGATGGCTGTTATCTAAATGTAAAATAAGACGCTGCATTTAAATACAGCATCGAACATTTCCATGATACTTAGTTTACTGAATGATTGAACAACTCAGAAAGCATCAAAAGAACATGGAAGGAATACACAGACAGAGTCACTGTACCAAGAAGAATTTGTTGACTTTCAACAACTTCAACAAATTTGTCTTGAAAGAAGTACAGCCAGAATGCTCCTAAGAAGGATGGTGACACTTTGTCCCATAGTCTTTGGACATGTTATCATCAGGGACCAGTCCCTGGAGAAGGACATCATGCCTGGTAAACGGGAGGGTCAGGGAAAAATAGAAAGACCCTCAATGAGAAGGACTGACATAGTGTCTGAAACAATGGGCTCAAGCACAGCAAAGATTGTGAAGATGGTGCAGGAGCAGGCAGTGTTTCTTTCTGTTGAACATAGGGTCGCTATGAGTCAGAACCAATTCTTCGGCACCTAACTACAACAACAATGATACTTAGTTACATATGTGTCTGTTCTCTCACAATCTGTGAACCCACTGAGGGGTTCATTTATCTTTATATTCCCAACTTCATAGTGCATCTCCCATTGTAACAGATTTTCTATGGATACATGTCAAATCTATTATTTCTAATTATTATTAAGGTAGTGAGAAAAGACATATATATATATATATCATGACAAAAGTTGGACACATATCTTCCCTTTTTACTTTAGTATACTTGACAAAAAAACTATCAGTTTCTCAGACATGTAGAAATATGTGGGAGGAGAGAAACACAGAGAGTGATAATAGACATCACAGATTATCATTTTGGAGAGGTAGTTAGCGAGGAATTATAAACCTTTTTTCCTTTTTAAAATATTTTATTTTGAGGTGCAAAAGAGTTACAATTTTCTTTTACTTTTAAAGGATGTCAAAATGTGAAGTTTAAATAGTGGTGATGAATTCTTGAAACATCGCTTCCTCCTGGGAAGGAGAGTGAAGAGAGAGAAAGAAAAAAGAGTGAGACAGAGAGAGACTTCTAAGTGAGGTTGCTCCTAATATATGGAAAGGTTTGTTTTGGCTTTTTGTTTTGTTCGTGTCTTTTGTACGATGGAATATCCACTCACGGAGAAAACAGAAAAAGAGAGGCCAGATTATTCTACTCAATCAAAAGGAGATCAAACAGCACTTAAGGAATCCGGTGGAAGTTTCCAGGAGGAAAGAGAGAGAAACCAGAGAGTTGGCTACTATATGGGGAAAACAGCCAAGGAAAAAAAAATCTTACCAAAGAAATAAATAAAAAGAGGAATTTTGAAGTGAGATGCTGTATTCAGGGTACTGAACAATGTGACCCTTCTTGTAACCTCACACATCCTAAATAAAATTACAGACAACATATGATGCTGGTGTGAGGAGATGCTTTCAGGAAGCCAGTGAAGAAGATGAGTTTTATGTCAGGGCTGTCCGAGGCCAAGAGGACAGCTATATATGTGAACTACCTTCCATAATTCAGATGGATTTTTTTTCAATCCTGCTAGAGATCAGAAATTGAGAAGAAAATAGATTACTTTCTCCACATTAAATTATGGATAGTTTGCATAGTTTGGAATGTTTTTATTTGTTTTAAATTGTTTTCCCTCAAAAATCTTTCTCATGCTAATAGTAATCTAAATAATATATAAGTTTAAAGGAAAATGTTCTGTACTGGAGTAATTGTCCTCAGTGATATCAAAGAAAAATATCAGGTAATATTTATTAAGGGACTCATGCACAAAATAGTACACAGACATCCTAGAATACTGATTAAAATGCATAATGTTTTCCTATAACTAGCAAAGTGACTTCATTGTCGATGGATATATGCTCTCATAAAATCTACTCTTCAAAAGAAATTTTCCTGACAACATCTATTGTGGATAATTTGAAGGGAGTATTTAAAATTTATTTTCTGAAACAATCTAATAGATTTTCTAATCTATTTTCTCCTCCATTTTGCAAAGTACTTTACAGAAATTTCCTGACATTAATACAGCAAGCTGGGTGTTGTTTCTGTTTGTTTGTTTGTTAGGTGCTGTCCAGTCAGTTCCAAATCATGGCAACCCTAAGTACAACAGAAGGAAATACTGCCCTGTCCTGTACCATCCTCACAATCATTACTATGTTTGAGCCCATTGTTGCAGCCACTGTGTCAACTTATCTCGTTGAGGGTCTTCCACTTTTTCGCTGACCTTCTACTTTACCAAGCATAATGTCTATTTCTAGGGACTGATCCCTCCTGATAACATGTCCAAAGCACATAAGAGGAAGTCTCCCCATCTTCCCTTCCAAGGAGAATTCTAGCTGTACTTCTTCCAAGACAGATTTGTTCATTCTTCTGGCAGCCCATGGCATATTCAATTTTCTTTGCCAACATTATAATTCAAATGCATCAATTCTTCTTCAGTCTTTCTTATTCGTTGCCCAACTTTCACATGCATATGAGGCTATTGAAAATACCATGGCTTGTGTCAGGCACACCTTAGCCCTCAAACTGACATCTTTGCTTTTTAATAGTTAAAAAGGTCTTTTGCAGCAGATTTGCCCAGTGCAATACATCATTTGATTTCTTAACCATTGTTCTGTCTAATTTTTTTGAGGAAATTAAGCACAGTGTGACAGTATTTTTTTTAAGAGAAGCAATATTTATCGAACATTAACAATGTAGCATTAATTTCTTGGGGCTGCCATAACAAATTACTACAAACTTAGCAGCTTATCAGAAGTTTATTCTCTTACAGTTCTGGAAGCTAGTAGCCTGAAAGCAAGGGGTCAGGTGGACCATGCTCCCTCTGAAGCCCTTAGGAAAAGCAATCTTTCTTGTCTCTTTCTATTTTCTGATGACTTCTGGCAATCCTTGGCATTCTTTGTCTTGTAACTGCACCACTGAAAATTTCTGTTTCCATCTTCACACGGCTTTCTGTCCTGTGTCCATTTGTGTCCACTCTTCTTATAAGGACATCAGTCATTGGATTTAGTGTTAATCCAATAAAAGGAGCACTGGTGGTGCAGTGGTTAAAGCTCTTGGCTGCTAACCAAAACTTTGGTGGTTAGAACCCAACAGCCGATCCATGTGAGAAAGATGTGGCAGTCTGCTTGTGTAAAGATTTACAGCCTTGTAAATCCTGTAGGGCAGTTCTACTCTGTCCTATAGTGTTGCTGAAGGGTTGCTGAGTCTGAATCAACTCAGTAGCAGTGGGTTTTGTGGTTTTAGTCCAGTGTGACCAGGATACACTGCCTGGTCCTGCATCACTCTTACAGTCTTTATGCTTGAATAAGGAAGACTGAAGAATTGATGCACTTGAATTATAGCGTTGGTGAAGCATACTGAATATACAATGGACTGTCAGAAGAATGAACAAATCTGTTTTGGAAGAAGTACAGTCAGAATGCTACTTAGAAGTGAGGATGGTGAGACTTTGTCTTACGTATTTGGACATGTTTTCGGGAGGGACTGGTCCTCCGAGAAGGACATCATGTCTGGTAAAGTAGAGGGCCATTCCAAGAGAGGAATACCCTTAATGAGATAGATTGACCCAGTGGCTGCAGCAATGGGCTCGAACATAGCAATGATTGTGAGGATGGTGCAGGACTGGGCAGTGTGCCTTCTGTTCTAAGTAGGTTGTTATGAGTTGGAACCTAACAACAACAACCTTATTCTTCGTTCAGCTTTTGCATGCGTAGGAGGCGATTGAAAATGATCATGGCTTGGGTCAGGCAAATCTTAGTCCTCAAAGTCATATCTTTGTTTTTTAATAGTTTAAGGAGGTCTTTTGCAGCAGATTTGTCCACTGCAAGATGTCCTGTGATTTCCTGACTACTGCTTCCATGGGTGTTGATTATGGATCCAAGTAAAACAAAATCCTTGACAACTTCAATATTTTCTTCATTTATCATGATATTGCTTATTGGTCCAGTTGCGAGGATTTTTGTTTTCTTTATGTTGAGGTGTAATCCATACTGAAGGCTGTGGTCTTTGATTTTCATCAGTAAGTGCTTCAGTGAGATGGATTGACACAATGGCTGCAACAATGGGCTCAGACATAGCAATGATTGTGACAGTGGAGTGGAACTGAGCAGTGTTTCGTTCTGTTGTACGTAGGGTTGTTATGAGTTGGAACCGACTCAAGGGCACCTAACAACAACAAACATTTAAATCCTGTTATACACTCACCACCACCACTTTATGTTTCCAAATTTTCCATCACCCTTAATAAAAACCTTAGTGCTCCTAAGCAATGAATCTCTCTGCCCACCCTCCCTCAAACTCCTGGTAACCACTAATTAATTTGATCTCATTATATTTGTCTAATCTGTATTTTTATTTAATTATGATCATACGATATTTGCCATTTTGTTACTGACTTATTTCACTCAACATAATGTTTTCAAGATTCATCCATTTGTCAGGACTACATTTTTCTTTATTACTGATTAATATTCCAGTGTTTGTACCATATTTTGTTTATTCATTCATTTTTTGATGGAGATTCAGGTTGTTTCCATTGTTTGGCCAGGGTTAATAGTGCTGCAGTGAACAATGGTGCACATATATGTTTTTCTGCTTTCATTTCTTTTGGATATATAGCTAGAGGTTGATGTGTACTGACCTTAATTCATAAATTAATTATGGTGCTTGCAAAATAATTAAAATATTTATTTAAAAGACAAAATTAGATATTAAAAGCTAAAGTAAGTTAACCCATCGCCATCGAGTTTCCATAGGGTGTCCAAGACTGTAACTCTCTACAGAAGCAGACTGCCACATCTTTCTGCCAAGGAGCCACAAGTGGTTTTGAACTGTCGACCTTTAGGTTAGCAATTGATTGTTTTAACCGTTGTGCCACAGAGGAAAGTTAGTACATGAAAATATATGTTATTAGGTTATGTATAATTGCTAGCCTTGATCTACAAAATCGGTCTTAAGATTCTGGCAGACAAAAGAAAAAGGAAATTGGAATCAATTACAAGACTTACAATATCTAGAGAGTAAAAGCAAGCCTGGAGAAGCACATCTTCCAATGGCAATGGGAGCTGGGAATATAATTTATCTCACAGCATTCGGTAAAAAAGATACAGAAGATAGTGATAGCCATAAACAAGATCTCTAAAATATTTCTCATAGTAAAATTCACATAACTGTTTCTTATAATACCCAGAATATGATTGGCATGGATAGAATTGTGTCCCCCAAAAATATCTGTCAACACGACTGGGTCATGATTCCCGGTATTGTATAATTGTGTACCATTTTGTAATCTAATGTGATTTCTTTATGTGTTGTAAACTCTGATCTAATAAGATGGATGAGCAGCAGTTATACTGATGAAGTATACAAGTTTGGATAGTGTCTTAAGCCAATCTCTTTTGAGATATAAAAGAGAGAAATGAACAGAAACACATGGGAACCTCATACCACCAAGAAAGCAGTACCGGGAGCAGAGCACGTCCTTTGGACCTGAGGTTCTTGTGCAGAGAAGCTCCCAGACCAAGGGGAGACTGCTGCATCAAAAGGACCTTCCTCCAGAGTCGACAGAGAAAGATAGCCTTCTCCTTGAGCTAATGCCCTGAGTTTGGACTTGTAACCTACTGGACTGTGAGAGAATAAACTTCTCTTTGTTAAAGCCATCCACTTGCGGTATATCTGTTAAAGAAGCACTAGATGACTAAGACGATGATCTTGTACTCAGAGACAAAATCAATAAACAGAATATTTAGGAGAGCAAAACAATATAGTTTTATCCTTGCCTGATATTTTATGACTGTCAGATTTCATCCAAAGGTATTATTTAAATACTCTAAGTATTAAATATAAATAAACAAATATGAATTATTTTTATGTTAGGTTTTAATGAATATGTCCTATTAATTTACTCTACTCCTAGAGGTATTTAATCATATTCTGGATACAATTTATATCCACATGAGCTCCCAAAAGCACATACAGTCTTAGAATAATATCAGTGGTGATTTTACCATTGCAATTATAATTCTTTATATTCCCACAGTGATGTTGTTTGTACACATACAGTGATCTAACACTTCTATGGAGGAAAACATCTCTTAATCTCTTTTATGCTTTGCTATGACTTACAAGTCTTAACAAAATTCACCACACAATTTTTATTTTTATTTTTTGGGGTCTGTTGTGTAAAAGACACAAAGAAAATTTGCTGAAAACATATCCTTTACATTTATAATTTCATTTATTTGTTTATTCAGATTTTCTGACAATCCTACTGGTTTCTTTTTTTTTAACTCAGAATGTTATTTTAGTGAGAAACAATGGTTATCATTCATATGTGTCATCTAAATGTTGATACCAATTTGGCATTATAATAAAAGAATGATAGCTACAAGAACAGCTGCATCCTATACAGGGATTTGCAGCTTCCTACAGACTTTTACATCAGGCCTTGATCATAATTTGGCATTTTCAAAGGTCATCCAACTCCACCGTACTAGTCAATGACTGAACTACCTGTACAATTGACAGTTAAACACTGCTGCAGAATTAGCTAGGGCTCTACACAGACACCAAGCACTTTTGACAGAAACAGTCTGCACACATTTCTGAAAATTTCCCCAGTACTTTCACATCAGCTTATCCTCACTTATACATAAAGCATTCTATTTCTGTTACCTAAGAAATTCCAAATGACAAGTTGTAAAACCTGGTCAAAAATTCAATCTGCATTTCTATTTTGAGAATATAACTTGAAATTTTTCTTTTCATGCATTCTTTTGCTAATATTTTAAGAAAAACTCCTAAAATTGAGAGGAATCCTATGATCCTTGTATTAGGTAGGAAAGTAGACTCCATTCTTAAATGCATAAACACATACATACATACATACATACATACATACATAATTTTCTTTGCAAAGTAATGGTGTCCACAAGATTATAAGTTCATCAGTGGACTGAAAGCTCCATGAGAACGGAAATGTTTACCCATTATTTTCAATGCTGTATATCCAGTGCCTAGATGAGTGCCTGGTTTTGAGTTGGTAATTCATAAATATAGGATGAAGTAAAAAATACAATTCACAGAATAATGACTTTGGCTAACTTCAATGATCTAATCTTAGAATAACCAAAAGAAACATAGAAACAATGTATACATGATTAGTCAGTTGTATGGTTTATATGAGTTGATGACAGAAACTAGAACTGGTATACTTCCCTGCATAACATTTCAGTCTTAATGGAAATATGTCATATTGATGATTCCTAGGGGAAACATATAGAAGTATTAAAATGTTACTACATTAAGCTAGCCCTCATGCAAAATTTGCATCAAATCCTTAGAGCAATGTGTAGAAGCAGCAAACAAGGGAAGGGGGAGGAAATGGAGGCCATTTTTCTAAAAGAATCTACTGATTTTATTATCTCTGGCAATATTTTCTAAACTCAAGTCCATGCTGATGCTTTCACATGGTTTTTACTGGTCTAAGGACATGTCATTTGTTTTTTTGGATCTGAGGCAGCCTCCTTAAGGTTAAATACATACCATGCTGTTCAACATTTCTTGAGAGGATGTTAAAACGTATAAATCAGCTGGGAGTCCACTGTAGAATATCTTGCATCATTTTTTCACATTCCTGGCCAGTCAACGCTAATTAGTTTTTAGATCTGATGAATAAATGGCAAGGGCCTATATTGGAAAATATCTTAGAAAATAGCTCTCAGCAATTTTTGCTTCACCCAAAAAATTACATTTTGACATGGTATCAAATGCTACGTCTATTTTTTTCCAACAACTCTATATGAAACCAGACTTTCTACACTGAATGAGGTTTAAAAAGATACAAAATTTAATTCTGCTGTACTGTAGTATATAGCTACTCAATTAACAAAAGTGTATCAATGACACACATACAATAGTTAAAATATGTCAAAATAAATTTGACTTATATTTTGTTACTGTTAAATTTATATTCCAAATCTTGATATAATGTTGTCATTATGTCATTTTTCTAAGATAGTGTACTTTTTATGCCCGGGCTCTAAAATAATCTTTCTTTTATAAAGCATAATGACACTGAATTGTGCCTTAGTTTGGATTGCTGAATGTTTCTTTTACTTTGTCTTATGTTTGTAATGTTGTTATCATTAAAATTAGATAATCTATTAAAAATTCATGGCTCAAAAGAATCTTAAAGCACAGAAACTTGAACTTCAGGAAGGTACAGCAATCTTCTCATAGGCACCTGCCACATTGCATGATTATAAACTTTATATTTAATTTTAAATTCTTCTATTAAAAACCTTTCCTAGGAGACTTCCAGCAACATGTCACTCTAGGCAGAAGCACCACGCCATCCCTCCAGAGCAAAGATCTGAAAAACTAAGCCAAACAGAGAAAACAGCAATCCTGAAATCCTAAAATCAAATGAAGAGATAAAGAACTCAGCCAGGCACCAAATGGAATAAGAAACTGACAGAGAACAGATCGCAAGGAGAGATACATGCAGAGGTCCCCTATTAGCTAACACAGCACGTATCTACCATCTTAGACTCCTATTAGAGACCAGCAAATAGGGTGCACAAGAAAGCAGCTTCATGGAGCTTCCAGCAGGAGACAGAACAACCGGTAAACAGTGATATACGCTTTCCCACCCCCCACCTTTCTTCACCCCCTTTCGGCCTCCTCTGTTTTCCGTGGTCACAATCTCTTGGCCGGGAAGCTTGGATTCCACCCACCTGCATTGGCCGACTCCCTGAGTGCCATTTGTTGGCTGCTTTTTTCCACTTCTTTTGATTTCTTCCTTGCCTCTTACAATCTCAACATCCTTTTGCTCAAAGATGTGTGTCATCTTTGTTTCTTCCTGAGGGGCTGTGGAGCTCCATTCCAGTATGGAACTGCTTCCCGGTCTGTGCTGCCACTCTAGTGGGATCCCAGACACTTTATTGTTTGTTTGTTTGTTTTCAATTGTTTGTTTTTTTTCTTTTTCTTTTCTTGCGTTGGGAGCCCGTTCTGGCCCAGTGGTGCTGCACGGCTTGGGGCCTAGCCCCTTAGCATGGGCACATGGGCAGAGGGATCCCTGAAGGAATTTCTTTTTTCATGTTTTTTTTTTTTCTGTTTTTTGGGAGGGTTTTATTGTTCTTTTCTTTTTAATTTGTTTTGTTTTCTTTTCCCTCATTTTCCCTTTTTGTTTTTCTTCATTACTCAGTTTCTCGTCTCTCTATACCTTCCTTCTCTTCCTGTCCCCTGGATACCTGGTACTGAATACCTATACACCTCCTAGCCAGGCTGTACTTCGACACCTGGGAACAACTTCCCCAGACGTTGTAACCACACCGGTGGGATCCCTGGGAGCTGCCGTGTTCTTTTTTCTTTCTGATTTTTATTTATATATTCTTTTCTTTTTTTTCTTCTTCTTCCCCTTTTTGTTCTTCTCCATTTCGTAGTCTATCATCTCTCCACTCCAATGGCAAGCTCCCCTAGCACTCTTTTTTGTTACTATGTTTTTGGCTCCTGTTCCTCTCTCCTCTCTCCCATACCCATCTTAGCTCCACACATCACAATCTCCCCCCTCCATCCTGCCTACCTGCGCTGTGCACTTAACATCACACCACCGAGCAGCACAGGTATGGCCTACCAGAACCTGCCCTGCACTGATTACTGACCAAACCTGGTGGCCACAAACAACCCATTCCAGAAACTCCTCTTCAGCTAGACCTGCCCTGCTGTACCATATCTGAGCTACTGCCTCTGCCAACTGGAAAAGGAGGCAGAAAGTATCGTGCCCACAGAAGAGCAAACAACAAAGAACACACAGCTCGCCTGCTCAGACTTACCCAAATTTAAAAAAAAAGGATGAAACAAACAAATCTAGAGTCCATAAATGAGAAAAATAACTACTGAATGCCTCAAAGACAGCAGACATTATCAAAACATTTACAAAAACAGGGCAGGATGGTTCCAGTAAGTGTCCAAAATAAAAGACCAGATGACTTTCCAGTAGAAAAAAAGGCACTAGAACTACCTGCTAGGAATTCAAATCTCTAATACTAAGAATTATACAAGAGTTGAAGCAAAAAACAGACAAAAATGAGGAAAAATAGACAAATTCATGGAAAATGCAGACAAAGAAAATGGAAGAATTCAGGAAAATAATGCAGGAACAAAATTCAAGAATAAATGCACAACTAGAAATTATACAAAACAGCAATTAGTAATACAAAAGATAAACAACAAGGTTTCAGAAATGGACAGTGTCATTGAAGGGCTGAGGAGCAGATTTGAAATGGTGGAAGACAGGATCAGCAGAACTGAAGACAAACACTTGGATACAACTCTGTCTCAGGAAAAACCAGAAAAAAGAACTAAGAAAGATGAAGAGATTGTGAGAATTACGTGGGATACAATCAAAAGCAAAAATCTGTGAGTGATTGGAGTTACAAAACGGGGAGAAAACAGAAGACACAGAGAGGATCATTGAAGAATTGCTGACAGAAAACTTCCCCAGTATCATGAAAGATGAAAAGCTGACCATTTAAAAAGCTCAACAAACCCCATATAGGAGAAACCCCAAAAGAAAATCAACAAGGCATATCGTAATCACACTCGCCAAAACCAAAGACAAACAAAGAATCCTGAGAGCAGCTCAGGAAAAACAGAAAGTCACATACAGAGGAGAAACAATAAGAATAAGCTCAGATTATTCAGCAGAAACCATGCAGGTAAGAAGGCAATGGGAAGACATATATAAAACCTTGAAAGACAAAAATTACCACCAAGAATAATATATCCTGTAAAACTCTTGTTCAAATATGATGGTGAAATTAGGTCATTTCCAGATAAACAGAAATTAAGGGACTACATAAAAACCAAACCAAACTTACGAGACTTATTAAAGGAAGTCCTTCGATCAGAGAACAAACAATATCACCACAGGCTGAATATAGGACACAGGATTGTACTAGCCAGATACCAACCTAAGAAATGAACTCATAAGGGTTATGCATAACCAAAAGAAATAGAAAAGGGAACCAGAGAGATTAATCTGTAAATGACAACAGCATCAGAACAATAAAAGAGGGAATAAACAGTGTAGATATTGAACTTTCCAATCCAGAGGAAGTGAAGCAATACCAAGAAATAATAGACTGCTTCAAATCTAGGAAGATAAGGGTAAATTTCAATGTAACCACAAAGAAACTTAACAAACCTACTCATCAAAACTAAGAAGAAAAACATAAAGTCTCAGTGAAAACAAAACCTACAAAAACAAAAGAAATTAAAAAAATCCACAAACAAAAGAACTCACACAGGAGAGTAAGAGGAACAAAACTGGAGGACATTATGCTGAGTGAAATAAGTTAATCACAAAAGGGCAAATATTGTATGAGACCTCTACGATAACTCATGTAAAAGTTTACACACACAAAAAAAAATTTTTGTTGGTTATGTGGGATTGGAGGAAGCGGGGGAACTAAATAGATAAGTGGTGAAAATTTAGTGAAGGGTAAGACAGTACACATTACTGGGGAAGCCAGCACAACTTGTACAAGCAAAGGTAATGGAAGCTCCATTGACACTTCTAAAATCCCTGAGGGACTGAATTGCTGGGCAGAGGGCTCTGGGGACCACGGTCTCAGAGAACATCTAGCTCAATTGGCATAACACAGTTTATAAAGACAGTGTTCTACACTGTCTGGGGTCTTAAAACCCTGTGAGCAGCCATCAAATATACTCCACTTGTCTAAACCCTTCAGGAGCAAGGGAGAATGAAGAGAACAAGATACAAGGAAAAGATTAGTCCAAAGGACTAATGGACCACAGCTACCAAGGCCTCCACCAGACTGAGTCCACTACAGCTAAATGGTGCTGGGCTACCACCACCAACTGCTCTGACCAGGATCACAATAGAGGGTCCTGGGAAGAGCTGAAAAAGGATGTAGAACAGAATTCTAACTCACAGAAAAAGACCAGATTTACTGGCCTGACAGACTGGAGAAACCCCGAGAGTATGGCCCCTGGACACCCTTTTAGCTCAGTGGTGAAGCCCCTCCCAAAGTTCACCGTTCAGCTGGGGATTGGACAGCCTCATAAAACAAAACAGGACTAATGAGGCACAGCAGTCCAGGGACAAGGATTAGAAGGGAGGAGGGGACAGGAAAGCTGGTGATAGGGAACCCAAGGTTGAGAAGGGACAGTGTTGACATGTCATGAGGTTGTTAACCATCGTCATAGGGAAGTATGTGTACTAACTGTTTAATGAGAAACTATTAGTTCTGCAAACCTTCATCTAAGGTACAAAAAAAATAAAAGACTTCTCTATGTGGATCAGAATGACAACAGCAACTCAAAAGGTTTGATGGGAAGCCTAGGGGACAGTGAGTTGAAGATAATAGTGATGGAATAATCTGAAAAAGCATAGTGAGAATAGCAGCACAACTGGAAGAATGTAATCAATATTACTGAATTGTACACGTAGAAACTTCCAAATGGTGTAACTTTGGCTATGTATATTTTCATCAAATAAAAAAGTCCTCAAGGTCGAGAAGGGAGAGTGTCGACATGTTGTGGGGTTGTTAACCAATGTCATAAAACAACATGTGTACTGACTGTTTAATCAGAAACTATTTGTTCTGTAAACCTTCATCTAAAGTACAATAAAAAAAATTTTTTAAATATCTTTCCTATAGATCAAATTGACAAGAGCAACTTGAAAGGTTAAAGAAGAAACATAGGGGGCAGTGAGTTCATATTAATGGCAAAGGAATGGTTTGGAAAAGGAGGGTGAGAATGGTTGCACTACTTGAAGAATGTAATCAGTGTCACTGAATTGTGTGTGTAGGATTGTAGAATTGGTGCATGTTTTGTTGTGTACCTTTTCAACAACATCAAAAAATAAAACAAATTATAAATGGCGCTCTATGCAGAAGAATCACACCATCCCTCCGCAGCAAAGATCCAAAAAACTAAGCCAGAGAATACAATCCTGAAACCCTAAAACATCAAATGAAGAGATAAAGAACTCAGCCAAGCACCAAATGGAGTGAGAAAACTGACAGAGAACGGAGAATGAGGAGAGATTCATGCAGAGGTCCCCTACCAGCTAATGCAGCTCGGATCCGCCATCTTGGACTCCTACCGGAGACCAGCAAACAGAGGGAACGAGAAAGCAGCCTCACGGAGTGACCAGCAGGAGACAAAACAACCGGTAATTTGTGATATATGCTTTCCCACCCCCCACCCTTCTTCACCCACGCTCAGCCTCCTCTGCTTCCTGCGGCCACAATCTCTTGACTGGGGAACACCGACTGCTTGGATTCCACACACATGAATGGGCAGCTCTCTGAGTGCCATTTGTTGGTGGCTGGTGTTGCATTTTTCTGCTTATTTTGATTTCTTCCTTGCCTCTAGCCACCTCCCCCTCCTTTGGCTCAAATATCTGGCTCCGTGCGCCATCTTTGCTTCTTCCTGATTGGCTGCACAGCTCCGGTAATTTGTGATACACGCTTTCCCACTCCCTACACTTCTACACTCACACTCACCCCCCCCCCCCCCCGCTTCCCGCAGACACAGTCTCTTGTCCAGAACCACCAGCCTGCACTAGCTGCCTCTGTGAGTGCCATTGGTTGGCTGCTAGTGTTGCTATTTTTTTTCTGCTTCCTTTGATTTCTTCCTTGCCTCTCGCCACCTCCCCCTCCTTTCACTCCAGTACCTGGCTCCCTGCACCATCTTTCCTTCTTCTTGAGGGGCTGTGGAGCTCCGTTCGAGTGTGGAGCTGCTTCTCTGTCTGCACTGCTACGCTGGTGGGATCCTGGGGCTTTTGTTCGTCTGTTTGTTTTGAATTGTTTGTTTTCTTTTCCTTTTCTTGAATTGGGAGATCTTTCTGGCCAGGTGGAGCTGCATGTCAAGGAGACTCCCCCTCGGCTTGCACAGACTTGCAAAGGGATCCCTGAGGGCATTTACTTCTAGGTTGTTGTTTTTTTTTTTTTCTGTTTTTTTGAGGGCCTTTCATATATATATATTTTTAATATTTTGTTCTTTTTTACCTCTTTACCCCTTTTTGTCTTTCTTCAT
Source organism: Dugong dugon (assembly GCA_030035585.1). Taxonomy (NCBI): domain Eukaryota; kingdom Metazoa; phylum Chordata; class Mammalia; order Sirenia; family Dugongidae; genus Dugong; species Dugong dugon. The sequence goes on along the minus strand of CM057460.1, from coordinate 30,952,138 downwards.
TGCTCAGTTTCTTGTCTCTCTATTTATTCCTTCTCTTTCTGTTCTCTGAATACCTGGTGTTATATACCTTTGTGCCTTCTAGCCAGGCTGTATTGCAACACCTGAGAGCGACTTCCCCAGACCTCATAACTGCACCAGTGGGATCTCTGTAAACTTTGTGGTTTTTTAATCTTTCTGATTTTTATTTATTCATTCTTTTCTTTTCTTCCTCTTCCCCTTTCTGTTTTTCTCCATTTCATAGTCTCTCATCTCTCCATTCCAATGGGAAGCTCCCCTAGCATTCTTTTTTATTTGTATGTTTTTGGCTCCTGTTCCTCTCTCCTCTCTCCTATATCCATCTTAGCTCCACACACAACAATCTCCTGCTATATCCTGCCTACCTGCACCGTGAGCTTGACATCACACCACCAAGCAGCACAGGCACGGCCTACTGGAACCTGCCCTGCACTAATTACCGACCTGCTCTGATGGCTGTAGTAAGTGCCACAAACAACCCATCCCAGTAACTCCTCTTTAGCTAGACCTGCCCTAATGTACCATATCTGAGTGACTGACACTGCCAATAGGAGAATGAGGCAAAACGTATTGTGCCCACAGATGAGCAAACAACAAAGAACACACACTCCGCCTGCTCAGACACAGTCAAATTTTTTTAAAAAAGGGATGAAACAAACAAACCTACAGTCAATAAGTGAGAAAAATAACTACTGAATGCCCGGACACAGCAGACAATATCAAAACATTTACAAAAACAGGACAGCGTGGTTCCAGTAGGCATTCAAAATAAAACACTAGATGACTCCCCTGTGGAAGAAAATGCACTAAAACTACCTGAGAGGGAATTCAAATCTCTAATACTCAGAATTCTCCAAGAGCTGAGGCAAAAATCTGACAAACATGAGGAAAAAATAGACATATTCATGGAAAATACAGACAAAAAATTGGAAGAACTCAGGAAGATGGTCCAGGAACAAAATGCCAAAATAAATTCATAACTAGAAATTATACAAAAACAACAATTAGAAATCCAAAAGATAAACAACAAGATTTCAGAAATAGATGATGTCATAGAAGGGCTGCGAAGCAGATTTGAAACCGTGGAAGACAGGATCAGTGGAACTGAAGACAAACACTTGGATACAACTCTGTTTCAGGAAAACTCATAAAAAAGAACAAAGAAAAATGAAGAGACCCTGAGAGTTATGTGGGACAAAATCAAAAGCAAAAATTCTCGAGTGATTGGAATTTCAGAACAGGGGGAGAAAACAGAAAACAGAGAGGATCACTGAAGAACTGCTGACAGAAAACTTTCCCAATATCATGAAAGATGAAAAGCTGGCCATCTGAGAAGCTCAACGAACCCCATACAGAAGAGACCCCAAAAGAAAATCACCGAGGCATATCATAATCACACTCGCCAAAACCAAAGACAAACAAAGAATCCTGAGAGCAGCTCATGAAAAACAAGACGTCACATACAGAGGAGAAACAATAAGACTAAGCTCAGATTATTCGGCAGAAACCATGCAGGCAAGAAGGCATTGGGATGACATATATAAAACTTTGAAAGACAAAAATTGCCAACCAAGAATAATATATCCTGCAAAACTCTCGTTCAAACTTAGTGGTGAAATTAGGTCATTTCCAGATAAACAGAAATTAAAGGAATATGTACAAGAAAAGCCAAACTTACGAGAATTATTAAAGGGAGTTCTTCGATCAGAGGATAAACAGCTTCAGCTCACAAGCAGAACCTAGGATGCAGGATCATACCAGCCAGATACCAATCTAGGAAATGAACTCTCAAGGACTATCCAAAACCAAAAGAAATACAACAGGGAATCATAGCAGTTCCTCAGTAAAAGACAAAAACATCAAAAAAATAAAAGAGGGAATAAACGGCATAGTTATAGAACCTTCTAATGGAGTGGAAGGCAAGGCAATACCAAGTAATGGTAGACTGCTTCAAACTTAGAACAATAAGGGTAAAATCCATGGTAACCACAAAGAAAGTTAACAAACATATTCATTAAAAAAAGAGGAAAAACATAAGTCTCAGGAAAAACAAAACCTACAAAAACAAAAAAAATGAAAAAAAAAATCCACAAACAAAAGTAACTCAGCACAAGAGAGTAAGAAGAACAAAGAATACTTCAGCACCACAAAAAAAGCACTACAAAATGACAGCAACAAACTCACATCTATCAATAATTACAGTGAATGTAAATGGATTCAATGCACCCACATAGAGACGGAGAGTGAAAGAATGGATAAGAAAATAGGATCCATCAATATGCTGTCTACAAGAGACAAACATTAGAAACAAAGATGTGAATTTATTAAAAGTCAAAGGTTGGAAAAAAATATATCAAGCTAACAACTACCAAAAATGAGCAGGAGTGGCAATTCTAATCTCAGATAAAATAGACTTTAAAACAAAATCTACCATAAAAGACAAAGAAGGACACTATATAATGATTAAGGGGATGATCCATCATGAAGACATAACCATAATAAACATCTACGCTCCCAATGACAGGGCTCCAAAATACATAAAACAAACTCTAACAACACTGAAAAGAGAAATTGACAGTTCCACAATAATAGTAGGAGACTTCAACACACCACTCTCAGTAAAGGACAGAACAACTAAGAAGAAACTCAGCAAAGATACAGAAGACCTAAAGGGCACAATCAGCCAACTGGACCTCATAGGCATGTATATAACACTCCATCCAACCACTGCAAAGTACACATTCTTTTCCAATGCACATGGAATATTCTCCAGAATAGAGCACATCTTAGGCCACAGAGTAATCCTCAACAAGATTGAAAACGCTCAGATAATTCACAGTGTTTTCTCTGACCACAATGCCATCAAGGTAGAAATTTACAATAGAAAGAGCAAGGAAAAAAAATCAACTACAAGGAAACTGAATAATACCCTGTTTACACATCACTGGGTAGTAGAAGAAATCAGAGATGGAATCCAAAAATTTCTAGCATCAAATGAGAATGAAAACACATCATACCAAAACCTTTGGGACACAGCAAAGGCAGTCCTCAGAGCACAATTTATAGCAATAGATGCACATATCAAAAAAGAAGAAAGGGACAAAATCAAAACATTAACCAATAGAAAGAGAACAGAAAAATAAAAAGCCCACAACCACTGGAAGAAAGGAAATAGTAAAGATCAGAGCAGAAATCAAGGAAATAGAGAACAGAAAAACAATAGAAAGAATCAACAAAACTAAAAGTTGGTTCTTTGAAATAATCAACAAAATCGACAAACCACTGGCCAGACTGGCAAACGATAAACAGAAGAGGACACAAATAACCCAAATAAGAAATGAAATGGGGGACATTACACAGACCCAACTGAATAAAAAAGGATTATAACAGAATATTATGAAAAACTATACTCCAACAAATTTGAAAACCTAGAGGAAATGGATAAATTTCTAGAAACACACGGCCTATCCAAACTACAGCAAAGTGATGTTGAAAATCTGAACAGACCCATAACAAGAGAAGAGATTGAAAAGGTAATAAAAAAATAAAAACCCAACCAAAAAAAGCCCTGGCCCAGATGGCTTCACTGGAGAATTCTACAACACATTTCCAGAAGAGCTTGTACCAGTACTACTCAAGCTATTTCAGAGCATAGAAGAGGAAGCAACACTTCAAAATTCATTCTAGGAAGCCAACATAACGCTGATACCAAAACCAGGCAAAGGCATCACAAAAAAGGTAAATTACAGAGCAATACCTCATGAATATAGATGCAAAAATTCTGAACAAAATTCTAGCCAATAGAATTCAGCATCATATCAAAAAAATAGTAGACCACAACCAAGTAGGATACATACCAGGTATGCAAGGATGGTTCAACATTAGAAAATCAATCAATGTAATCCACCACATAAATAAAAGGAAAGGAAAGAATCACATGATCATCTGAATTGATGCAGAAAAGGCATTTGACAAAGTCCAACACCCATTCTTGATAAAAACGCTCAATCAAATAGGTATAGGAGGTAAATTTCTCAACATAATAAAGGGCATCTATGCAACATTATTCTTAATGGAAAGAGTCTGAAAACATTCCCCTTGAAAACAGGAACAAGAAAAGTATGCCCTTTATCACCACTCCTATTTAACATTGTGCTAGACGTTCTAGCTAGAGCAATAAGGCAAGAAAAAGAAATAAAGTGCATCTAAATTGGTAATGAAGAAGTTAAACTGTCCGTGTTCGCAGATGATATGATATTATACACAGAAAACACCAAGAACTCCATGAGAAATCTATTGAAACTAACAAAAAGATTAAGCAGAGTAGCAGGATAAAAGATAGACATTCAAAAATCAGTTGGATTCCTATGCACCAGTAAGGAGGACGATGAAAAGAAACTCAGGAAAACAATACCATTTTCAATAGCCCCTAAAAAGATAAAATACTTAGGAATAAATCTGACCAGGGATGTAAAAGAGCTACACAAAGAAAACTACAAAACACTACTGCATGAAAACCAAAGGGATCTGCATAAATGGAAAAACATACCATGCTCATGGATAAGCATACTCAACATTGTGAAAGTGACAATTTGTAATTTACAAATACCATGGAATTCCGATCCACATACCAACAACATTCTTTGAAGAGATGGAAAAACTAATCATTAACTTTATATGGAAAGGGAAGAAGTCCTGAATAAGTAAAGCACTACTGAGGAAGAAGAACAAAGTTGGAGGACTCACACTACCTGACTTCAGAACCTACTATACAGCTACAGTAGTCAAAACAGCCTGATAATGGTACAATGAGAGATACATTGAACAATGGAACAGAATTGAGAACCTAGATGTAATTCTATCCACCTACAGTCACCTGATCTTCGACAAGGGCCCAGAGTCCATCAGACAGGGAAAAGACAGTCTTTGTAACAAATGGTGCTGGCAAAACTGGATATCCATCTGCAAAAAATGAAACAGGACCCAGACCTCACACTGTATACAAAAACTACTTCAAAATGGATCAAAGACCTGAATATACAGCCTAAAACTATAAAGTTCATAGATTAAAAATATAGGAGCAACAATTCAGGCCTTAATACACGGCAGTAACAGGATACAAACCATAACCATCAATGCACAAACCCCAACAGATAAGCTAGATAACTGAGATCTTCTACAAATCAAACATCTATGCTCTTCAAAAGACTTCCCCAAAAGAGTAAAAACAGAACCTACAGACTGGGAAAAAATTTTTGGACAGTACAAGTCAGACAAAGGTCCAATCTCCATAATCTACAAGAAAATCCAACACCTCTACAACAAAAAGACAAATAATCGTATTAAAAAATGGGCGAAGGTAATGAACAGACACTTCACCAAAGAAGACATTCAAATGGCCAGCAGACACATGAGGAAATGCTCGCAATCACTAGCCATTAGAGAAATGCAAATTAAAACCACAATAAAATACCACATCACCCCGGCATTACTGGCACGAATCAAAAACACTGGAAATAACAAATGTTGGAGGGGCTGCGGGGAGATCAGAACACTTATGCACTGTTGGTGGTATTGCAAAATGATACAACCATTTTGGAAAATGATATGCTACTTCCTCAGAAAGCTAGAAATAGACATACCATTCGACCCAGCAATCCCACTCCTAGGAATATATCCTAGAGAAATAAGAGTCGTCACTCAAATAGAAATATGCACACCTATGTTCATGGCAGCATTGTTCACAATAGCAAAATGATGGAAACAACCTAGATGCCCATCAACAGATGAATGGATAAACAAACTATGGTACATACACACAATGGAGTGCTATGCAATGAGAAAGAACAACGATGAATCTGTGAAGCATCTCATAACATGGATGAAACTGAAGGACTTTATGCTGAGTGAAATAAGTCAATCACAAAAGGACAAATATTGCATGAGACCTCTATTGTAAAAACCCATGGAAAAGTTCACACACAAAATGTAACAATCTTTGTTGGTTACCAGGGATGGGAGGGGTGGGGGGGAAATACTAAATAGGCAATAGATAAGTGGTATCTTGGGTGAAAGGTGAGACAGTTGCATAGTACAGGGGAAACTCACACAACTTGGACAAGGAAAGGTCATGGAAGCCCCATAGATACATCCAAACTCCCTGAGGGACTGAATTCCTGGGCGGAGGGCTGTGGGGACCATGGTCTCGGGGAATATCTAGCTCAATTGGCATGACACAGCTTATAAAGACAATGCTCTACATTCTACCTTGTTGAGTAGTGTCTGGGGTCTTAAAGTCTTTGAGCGGCCATCTAAGATACTCCACTGGTCTCATCCCTTCGGGAGCAAAGGGAGAATGAAGAGAACAGGATACAAGGAAAAGATTAGTCTGAAGGACTAATTGTCCACAGCTACCAAGGCCTCCACTGGACTGAGTCCAGTACAGCTAGATGGTGGTGCCCGGCTACCACCACTGGCTGCTTTGACCAGGATCACAACAGAGGGTTCTGGACAGAGCTGGAGAAGGATGTAGAGCATAATTCTAACTCAAAAAAATAAAACCAGATTTACTGGCCTAAAGGAGACGAGAAACCCCGAGAGTATGGCCCCCAGACACCCTTTTAGCTCAGTTGTGAAGTTACCTCTGAGGTTCACTGTTCAGCCTGGGAGTGGACAGCCCCGTAAAACCAAATGAGACTAATGAGGTACAGGAGTCCAGTGACAAGGGCCAGAAGGCAAAAGGGGGCAGGGAAGCTGGTGATAGGGAACCCAAGGTTGAGTAAGGATATTCAAGTGTTGTGAGATTGTTAACCATTGTCATAGGGCAACATTTGTAGTAACTGTTAAATGACAAACTATTTTTTTCTGTAAGCTTTCATCCTACAGAATAACAGCACAATTGGAAGAGCATAGTCAGTGTCACTGAACTGTGCATGTTGAAATTTTTGAAATGGTGTACCTTTGGCTATGTGTATTTTCACCAAAAAAAAAAGTTGAGAAGTTAGAGGATTGACATGTTGTGGGGTTGTTAACCAATGTCATAAAACAACGTGTACTATTGTTTTATGAGAAACTATTTGTTCTGTAAGCCTTCACCTGAAGTATAATAAAAAATAGAAATAAAATAAATAAAACAAATTATGGTTTAAAAACATATTTTCAATAGTAATGAATACCAAAAAAAAACCCCACTTAATTTCAAATAGTGTTGAGGAACTTTTTTAAAAACCTATTATATACAAATATTAGCACCACCAAATGTATATTTTTCATTTTTATGGGCTTTTAAAGATTGTTTCTGCTTTGTTTCCTTCAAAATATATGTAAATTATTCACCTTGTTCAATATAATCAAATTCTAAATTAACTATCTTTCTTGAAATCATGATGTAACATCTTATTTATTTAAGTAGTTTAAACCTGATACTATATAAATTGTAATAATTTTGTTTTGTGTTTTAAATGAATTAATATTTGACCTTATATGCCACTAGTAAAGGTGAAGATACAATTATAAGTTCATCCTCAACCCTAATATTGAGCTTAATATTGGTGATACTAAATCCTGTCATTTCACTTTAAAACTTAATAGTAAATTAGACAAATTTAGCTCAGTTGCCATATATATTTTAAACATGGAAAAATCCTGCATGTATTTAAGCCCCTGTCATTTTTAACAACACAATTTAAAGCTCAAGTTACACTAATTTAATATTGCAGTTTATTAAATATGAAATATGTAGGTCTTTAAAATATATAGTTATATAACATTCTTTGTATTCAAGAATGATTGAAACAACTGTAGCAACAAATAAAATGAGTTTATGTATTTTAAATAAATAGTAAATTAATTGGAACTAATTTATTATTTCTCTACCTGTCTGTCAGTTTGTCATACCTGCTCACTTGTGTGTTGCTGTGAGCCACTGGTATTTCAATTACCATCAGGGTCAATGTCATGGATGGAATTGTGTCCCCCCAAAATATGTGTATCAGTTTGGCTAGGCCATGTTTCCCAGTATTGTGTGATTGTCCACTGTTTTGTCATCTGATTTGATTTTCCTATGCATTGTAAATCCTGCCTCTATGATGTTAATGAGGAGGGACAGGCAGAAGTTGTGCTGATGAGGCAGGATTCAATGTACGGGATTGGACTGTATCTTGAGCAAGTTTCTTTCGGGATGTAAAAGAGAGAAAGCAGTGCCAGGAGCAGATTGCGTCCTTTGGACTCATGGTTCCTATGCGGAGAATTCTTAGTCCAGGGGAAGATTGATGAGAAGGACCTTCCTCCAGAGCTGACAGAGAGAGAAAGCCTTCCCCTGGAGCTGACACCCTGAAAGCGGACTTCTAGCCTACTTTACTGTGAGGAAATAAATGGCTCTTTGTTAAAGCCATCCACTTGTGGAATTTCTGTTATAGCAGCATTAGATAACTAAGACAGACACTCATGGTAGACAAGTTTTAGTGGAGCTTCCAGACTAAGACAGACTAGGAAGAAGCACCTGGCAGTCTACCTCTGAAAAAACTGGGCAGTGAAAACGTTATGAAAAGCAGCAGAATGCTGTCTGATATAGTACAAGAAGATGGCCCGGTCAGGTTGGAAGGTACTCAAAATAAGACTGGGGAAGAGCTGCCTCTTCAAAGTAGAGTCTACCTTAATGATATGAATGGAGTGAAACTTTCAAGACCTTCGTTTGCTGATGTGGCAAGACTCACAATGAGAAGAAACAGCTGCAAACATCCATTAATAATCGGAATGTGGAATGTATGAAGTACGAATACAGGAAAATTGGTAGTTCTCAAAATGAAAGAGACAGCAAGTAAAATTTTGCTGAATATAATTCAAAAGGTGTTGTAGTAGTACATTGTAGTAGTACATTGACAGAAATTCAAGCCAGATACAGAAGAGGACATGGAATGAGGGATATCATTGCTGATGTCAGATGGCTCCTGGCTGAAAGCAGAGAATACTAGAAAGATGTTTACCTATGTTTTATTGAATGTGCAAAGGCGTTCAACTGTGTGGATCATAACAAATTATGGCTACGAATGCAAACAAAGAATTCCAGAAAACTTAATTGTGCTCATGCAGAACCTGTACATGGACCAAGAGGCAGTTGTACTAACAGAATAAGGGGATACTGTGTGGTTTAATATCAGGAATGGTATGCATCACAGATGTATCCTTTAGCATACTTACTCAAACTGCATGCTGAGCAAATAATCATAGAAGTTAGAATATATGAAGAAGAAAGTCACATCAGGATTGGTGCAAGACTCATTAACAACCTGCAATATGCTGATGATACAACAGTGCTGGCTGAAAGTGAAGAGAATTTCAAGCACTTACTGATGAAGATCAAAGACCACAGCTTTCAGTATGGATTACACTTCAACATAAAACAAAAAATCCTCACAACTGGACCCGTAAGTAATACCATGATAAACAGAGAAAAGATTGAAGTTGTCAAGGATTTTATTTTACTGGATCTACAATCAGTGCCCATGGAAGCAGCAGTCAAGAAATCAAACAATGTATTTCATTGGGCAAATCTGCTGCAAAAGACCTCCTTGAAGTGTTGAATGGCAAAGATGTCACTTTAAGGACTAAAGAGTGCCTGACCCAGCTATGATATTTTCAGTCACCTCATAGGCGTGCAAAACCTGGACAATGAATAAGAAAGACCAAAGAAGAATTGATGCCTTTCAATTATGATATTGGCAAAGAATATTGACTATATCATGGACTGCCAGAAGAACGAACAAGTCTGTCTTAGAAGATGTACAGCCAGATTGCTCCTTGAAAGCAAAAATGGAGAGACTTCATCTTATGTACTTGCACCATTTACTGTGTGATTTGAGGAAGTTATTTAACCTCTTTATGCCTGTGTAGAAGCGAGGATGGCGAAACTTTGTCTCAAGTACTTTGGATATGTTATCGGGGACAGTCCCTGGAGAAGGACATCAAGCTTGGTAAAGTAGGGGGTCATCGAAAAAGAGAAAGAGGAGAGGAAGACTCTAAATGAGTGGCTGCAACAAAGGGCTCAAGCATAATAACGATTATGAGGATGGCGCAGGACCAGACAGCATTTCTCTGTGAGTCAGAACTGACTTGATGGCACCTAACAACAACGCCTGTGTATATTGTTCTGTCAAATGGGATAATTGTCGTACTGCCTTCATAAGACTATAATGAGAGCTAACTGAATTAATATATGTAAAATAATCAGAATAATGCCTGGTCAATAATAAGTATATACTTCTTGGATGTTAATATTATTATTATTATCATTTTATGACTGATATTATTGACGAATGGTAATCTTAAAATATAATGAATGTATAAAATTAATAAGACAAGAAAATAACCACTTTTCAACTCATAAGTAGAAAATATATCCATAGAAGACTATGTTGCTGTTGTTGTTAGGTGCCCTCAAGTCGGTTCTGACTCATAGTGACCCTGTAGAATAAAGTAGAACTACCCCATAGAGTTTCCAAGGGGCAGTTGGTAGATTCAAACTGTTGACCTTTTGGTTAGCAGCCACAGCTCTTAACTACTGTGCCACAAGAGCATCATAGAAAACTATAGAATCATAAAATATTTGTTGAAGCTAAGATCATATTGTGGCTTTAACAAATTGTTGGAAATGATATAGAAGAAATATCTAAATGTAGCTGTGACATCTACTCCCATTCATACATGTTTAAAACAGTGATGTTTTTACATTAGTTCATTTAAAATTCATGATTATAAACCTCAAATGGGCACTAAGGATTGTCTAGTGGTTATATCACTTGACATATGACACTCTGAAATGATTATTTCATAACTGTATCTCTTTCCTCAGTTAGCTCACACATGCTTTCCTCTTTCCATTCCCCTAGCACAGTTGATGACCTTGCCTTATTAATTATTAGGAAAATATCATCTATTTGAAAACACTTAACTCATCTTCCCAGTATCCAATCTAAAATTCTACCTATACTCTTTCCATTCCTTTCTAAAATTCTTTTCCACCAGGAGAAATTTTATTTCTCTTGCCTAGAATCAGTTTCTTTTCTTGTAACCTGGAATCCAAAGCTTTCTCCCATTTTAAGGATATCTTGCATGCATCAATAGTATATCTTGTTATAGGATCATATTCTTCTACATGCAAATGGTTTTGAATATTGGTAATTATAAAAACGCACATTCTAATATCTCACAATTTAAGATGGCTTAAATGTCTGAATTATTTAGTGATGGCCCATGTCTTAGTCATCTAGTGCTGCTATAACAGAAATGCCATAAGTGGATGGCTTTAACAAAGAGAAGTTTATTCTCTCACAGTCCAGTAGGCTACAAGTCCAAAGTCAGGGCATGGGTTCCAGGAGAAGGCCCTCTCTCTCTGTCGGCTCTGGAGGAAGGTCCTTGTGATGCATCAATCTTCTCTCCATGTGAGAGCTTCTCTGCACAGGAGCCTCAGGTCCAAAGGAGCGCTCTGCTCCCAGCACTGCGTTCTTGGTGGTATGAGATTCCCATGTGTTTCTGCTCGCTTCTCTCTTTTATATCTCAAAAGAGATTGGCTTAAGACACTATCTAATCTTGTAGACCTCATCAGTATAACTGCCGCTAATCCATCTTATTACAGCACAGTGACAGAGTTTATAACACGTAAGGACATCACATCAGATTACAAAATGGTACCCAAGCATACAATACGGGGAATCATGACCCAGCCAAGCTGACAGATATTTTTGGGGGACACAGTTAAATCCATGATAGCCCACAAGTTGCACCTCTGATAGAAGAGAGTAAAACCGACCAGCCCAAATAGTTGAAATTCAATCCCAGCTTCACCCACTCCCCATTGAATGATCTATTTTTATGCTTCCCTTAAAAAATATGGAATACTTGTTTACTTCTTCACATAATCAAACATTTCCACAATACTCCTTTTCCATTATTCTATGACATCTGCACTTTCAAGGAAAAAATGACTCTTCTATTTCATTTTCTGTTCTCATGTTAATCAATTAGACCTCATTCTTACCACACACTTCTTTTTTCCTGTTTTCTATAAATATCTCCTGTGTTTTTCCTTTTTAACTAATTGCTCTGTGTCGTTATCCCTTCTGGCCCCTACCCTTTTAAAAATTCATCTCTTAGAATTCCTCACGGCTCAGCCCTAGTGTAACTTCTATGTCCTCACCTTGCGGATCTTACCCTATCCAATGGCTTTTGTTGTTGTTGGTAGGGGCCCTCGAGTCAGTTCATAGAAACCCTATGTACAACAGAAAGAAACTGCACCATCCTTGCAGTCGTTGCTATATTTGAGCCCATTGTTGTAGCTACCTTGTCAATCCATCTCATCGAGAGTCTTCCTCTTTTTCTCTGGCTCTCTACTTTATCAAGCAAGATGTCCTTCTCTAGGGACTGGCCCCTCCTGATAATATGTTCAAAGTACATGAGATGAAGTTTCACCATTCTTATTTTAAGGAGTATTCTGGCTGTACTTAATCTAAGACAGATTTGTTTGTTCTTCTTGCAGTCCATCTTATATTCAGTACTCTCCTCCAACGCCATATTTCAAATGCATCAATTCTTCTTCTGTCATCATCATTCACGGTCCAGCTTTCAAATGCATATGAGGCAATGGAAATATCATGGCTTGGGTCAGTCACACTTTAGTCCTCAAATTGACATATTTGCTTTTTAACACTGTAAAGAGGTCTTTTGCAGCATATATGCCTAATGCAAAACGTCATTTGATTTCTTGACTGCTGCTTCTGAGTGTTGACTGTGGATCCAAGTAAAATGAAATCCTTGACAACGTCAATCTTTTCTCCATGTATCATGGTGTTGCTTATTGGTCGAGTTGTGAGGATTTTTACTTTATTTATGTTGAGGTGTAACGGTATTAGTTCTATGATATAAAAGAGCATTCTTATGTTGAGTCTGTCCTTAAGATACAGTCATAAAATTGAATCTTAAGTTGTTTAATCTTTTGTGCTCTAATTATAGTAGCCAGTACTTTGATGTATTTTTGATATTCTGATACATCAAATTGAAATTTCTGAAAAATATATTGAATATTCTATCTCAGGCAATACTGGAAAGGTTCTGTACTGTATAATTAATTGCTCCCATTGGAAAACTATAAAACCAAAACCTGTTGCCATTGCATCCACTCTATGAATCAGAGTGGAACTGCCCCACAGGGTTTCCAAGGCTGTAATCATTATGGAAGCAGACTGGCACATCTTTCTCCCATGGAGTGGCTAGTGGGTTCAAACCACTGACCTTCCAGTTAGCAGCTGAGTGCTTAACCATTGCATCATGAGGGCTCCTTCTATGTATAAAAACACACACCAAATTTATTTTTTGTATATGGAAATAATATTTATTGGAATGTATGCCAAAATATGTCAAATAAGAATATTTAATTGCATCTTATTAAATATTAACCATCTATTTCAATATGAACAGAATCACATTATCTTTACTTACTAATGGAGATTTGGGCAGAATAAGAATAGAACTACACTATTTCAGAATCCCTTCTCAGTTTTTTTTTTTTTTGGTTGTTGCTACTGTTGTTGTTGTTAGTAATGATTTCTATAATTGGAAAGTACAGTCTATGACATATAAATGAACAGTGACATACACAGTAGCTCCAAAAATTGCAATGTAAAATTTGGGGAAAAAATGGTATTACCTTTTGGCTTAATATTCATAAATATAAATTAAAAAAAGAGGAAATTTTCTTATTTAATTTCACTCATCCCTAATCTAATCTTCCTTCCTTCCTTTTTTCCCTCCCTCCTTCCTTCCTAATATGACATTCTGACTTATTACTGTGGATTCTATCATCGAGCACTGGCTTTCAGTTAAAATGATTTCTTCAGGGTTTTACTGCTGTTTGCAAATGCACATTAGTTACCACCTGTTACCCTTCCTATCTTAAATCTTCAGTGTCTGATCCCATCTTAATCCAATCTTCCTTTATGCACCTATCCTGGATCAGATAACATAAATGGATTTTTTTAGAACATCCTTCACTCTTCATAATACCTTGTTTTCTAAGATTGCAGTAATCACAGGGTGGAATGAAAAACAAAATCAGCACATTAAAAAAAAAGTCATCCATCTACTTTTTAGTCAAGGAAGAATGTGGCAGTGAGACTAGAGAAAAGCCAGCAGCCAAAGTTGTATTCGCATCTATGCAGCAGCAGCAGCATCTTCTGGACAAAAAGAAAAGATGTGAAATGACAGCAAAGAGACTGTAATTAGTGAAAAGCAGGCACTTACTAACAAAGCTTAATTTCTTTTCAGATCATTACTGGAAATGGAAATATATAAAACTGAAAATAGAAACTGTATCAGCTATAATAAAATGTTTACACATCTCTAACTCAATCTTTCACTTAAATATGGGACTCCGAGTTTGATTTTGATGTTACTATTGTTTTTAAAGCAAGGGATTATTCCAAGGTAATTATAAGACATAATTAGGTTATTCTATTAAAAATCATAATGTGCATTTTTTTTACATTTGCCTTATGACAAATATACAATCTTTTTCAACTGGTAACGTAAACCAAATTTTGCAAATAAACACTGTAATAGACATTATATAATAAACAATATCATGTGACAATAGTTATTCACGTATATAATGAGTTGATATTGGTTTTCTTAAGAACTAGTTCTTCATCTGTAACAAAAAACTAAATTGAGATACAAAATAAATTTTATCCAAATTATTTGATTTCAGAAATTTGAAATAAAATTCTTATTATTGTTCCTTAAAGATATTACAAAAAATACAATATTTGTTGTTGTTGTTCATGTGGGAAGGCTACACGACTATAGTTCAGAAGTTTTATAAAGAGGCATTTAGTATGGGCTTATGGAGCACCCAATAGGACACAATAATTGCACAACAGCATCACCAGACATTAATTGGAGACAATTATATAATTTTTATGTAAAAAAGAAAAGCAATCTTCTCAATTTCTGTTTTCTTTTGTCAAATATGCTGTCTCTCTATTTAATCAAAATACCTGTGTGTGTAGAATTCTGAATGTTTTCCAGTTCACCAGGGGAGACTGAAGCATGTCAACATTCATGAGCAATGTGGATTTTACTACATGATTCTGTAAAAGTCTTGTTGTTGTTGTTAGGTGCTGTCAAGTCAGTTCCAACTCCAAGCGACCCTATGCACCACATAACGAAACATTGCCGGATCCTGGGTCATGCCTTCAATCGTTGTTATGCTTGAGTTCATTGTTGCCAAAGTATGTAAGAAGTCCTAGATTCATACTTTGAATGGATGTTATCAGCTGTTTCTTCTCATTTTGAGTCGTGCAGTGTCAGCAAACGGAGGTCCCAAAAGCTTGACTCCATCCAGGTCATTAAGGTCGACTCTACTTTGAGGAGGTAGCTCTTCTCCCGTTGTCTCTTGAGTGACTTCCAAGCTGGGGGGGTTCATCTTCCGACACTGTATCAGACAGTGTTCCACTACTATTCATAAAGTTTTCACTGGCTAATTCTTTTCAGAAGTAGACTGCAGGGTCCTTCTTCCTAGTCTGTCTTAGTCTGGAAGCTCAGCTGAAACCCGTCCACCACGGGTGACCCTTCTGGTATCTGAATACCAGTGGCATAGCTTCCAGCATCATAGCAACACACAAGCCCCCAAGTAGGACAAACTGACAGACACGTGGGGGGTAAAAGTCTTGGATTCAGCAAAATATGCCCACATCACATTCTCCCAGAAAAAACTTCAAAAATTGTATTAAGCATCAAACAGCTTAATTACCTTCTGCCTTGAAGAACCACAGCAAACTGCTTGCTCGCTCCTCAAAAACTTCAAATTCCTCTTTCTGCTGTTATTCAAAGTTGCTTCTTTCTTCATTTGAGCTGTCAGTCAGGCACTAGAGGTAGAGATTTTCAAAGTATTTTTCCCAGTAAAGGCCTATCTCTAGTTCAAGAAAGCCTTGCTTAGAGAATAAAGTAGTCTTCACATGATCACATACATTAATTTCTAGCCTCTTCAAACATACACACACTCAAAGTCTTTCTCTATTTTCCGCTTCAAAGGATCTTTTCATTTGGAGGTCCTAGAAATTAATTCTTTGAAAACAGATAATTTTCCAGGTGCTTACATATTAAATATTGCCAAGCTCCACATGTAAGAGGATTAGATCATTCCTGGATCAAAGACTGAAATGTATTAAATTAAAAATGTGTTTAAACTTCACATGAAAAATTCAAATCTGTGTTTATTTCCTTAGTACATTTTATGTTATATGATGATATAAATGTAATCAGTTTTCTCAGGTGGTACAAGTCAGTGAATAGAAATAAGACTGATTTTTCTGTGTATATCTCTGAGCTTGTACTGTGCTAAAGTTTTGTGAGGATAACCTCAAGAAAGATTCAGGATGTGATGATTTTCTTGAAGTTTCCTTGTGTAACTTAACAGTTCACTGTTCTTGGCCCAATCACCTTTCTAGTAGAAATCTCTATCAAGGGACAGAGGTAGGAAAACTGAAGGATTATTTCCCTTATTTTTGAGGCCATTTCCAGAAGCTCATATATTATGTATTCTGGTGTGTGGTTTATCATAGCTTGGCAGTCTCTAGACATATTATTTACATTTTACCAGAATCTCTGTCGACGTCTCCTTTCTCCTTTGCCAGTTGGCTACCACTTCTCTTTTCTTGGAAACATTCACTTCAACTGGGGGTGGGAGGGATTAAAGTATAACCATGAGGTTCTTTACTAAATTAGCGTCTTCATATATACAACAGCTTTCTCCTTTCCTCAATGCATAAGTATTCTTCTAGATTGGAAGGATTGATGGTGGAGGCATTTTCCTGAAGATCCTCAGACGCAACTTGGCAACAACTGCTTGATAAGGTTTTTTTTAAGGGAACATACTACTCAGAATTTTCTAACGTGTCTCTACACATTCCATGAAAGTGAGATGTTTTCTCCTCAGACAACGTAAAAGACTGCAATGAGGGGTGATGGCTATAAGTTGGGTGCTGATGGGGAAAATGTTTCCTAATTTATTTGGCCTAGACAGCATACTCTGTAAAAAATAAAATATTGACATATACTAAATCATTTTCTAGTCAACACAAAGAAAACAAAAATTCTCACTACTGGACCAATAAGCAACATCATGATAAATGGAGGGAAGACTGAAGTTGTCAAGGATTTCATTTTACCTGGATCCATAATCAACACCCATGGAAACAGCAATCAAGAAATCAAAAAAATGCATTGCATTGGGCAAATCTGCTGCAAAAGAACTCCTTAAAGTTTTGAAAAGCAAATATGTCAACTTGAAGGTGCACCTGACCCAAGTCATGGTGTTTTCAATTGACTCATATGCATGTGAAAGGTGGACAATGAACAAGGAAGACCAAAGAAGAATTGACACCTTTGAATTGTGATGTTGAGGAAGAATATTGAATATACCATGGACTGCCAAAAGAATGAATAAATATGTCTTGGAAGAAGTACAGCCAGAATGTCCGTTAGAAGCAAGGATGGTGAGACTACATCTCATATACTTTAGACATGTTAT
Source organism: Dugong dugon (assembly GCA_030035585.1). NCBI lineage: Eukaryota > Metazoa > Chordata > Mammalia > Sirenia > Dugongidae > Dugong > Dugong dugon. Next base: position 30,934,542 of record CM057460.1, on the reverse strand, counting down.
TAGGAAGAATCAGTCCTTGGAGAAGGACATCATGCTTGGTAAAGCATGAGGGTCATTGAAAAAAGAGGAAGATCCTCAGTGAGATTGATTGACACCGTGGCTGCAACAATGGGCCCAAGCATAACAACAATTTTGAGGATGGAACAGGACTGTAATACTTTCAAAGCCAAATGTAAACTACATCATTTGGAGTCAAGCAGGTGTCTAGTTTTCTCTCTCTCTCTCCTACTCTCCCCTGCCTCCTCCCCTTGCCCACGCCAATTGCTTTCTCCATTCCAATCATGCTGGCCTTGTATTTCTCATCATTCTTCCATCATGATGTCATTTCCTGTACCTGTATTACTCCGTAGTCTCTTCTTCACATGTTCCACTCTTGCCCATTCTTCACATATTTCAACAAGCATTCTCTGATTTCTCTATGATGTAGCCCAAAATTAGGGATCTCCTAATATGCTGTACCTCTTAATCTTTTCATATGCTGTATATTTTCCTAAAGTCTATCTCCTCCTTTAAAATAATACTAAAAGATTTAATAAGGGTAAAATATACAAAAGAGACTTTATTTTCTCATATACTGCAGATTTAAAAATGAATAAGGAAATATTGGTTTGCATTGACATTATTTTATCTTTCCTCAAAATCTTCAGAACCTAAGTCATAACTTCTTTGTAATGCTATCTTCTATCATCTTTGGCAAATTTTGGGGGGAATTATTGAACAGGGAATTCTAATTACTTAAATGTTTCAATTACCAGACACTCTCTTGACATGTTACTGTACAATATTTCATGTTATTATCTGAGCAACCCAATAAGGTGATACATTTATTTTACTGATGATGAAATTTGGACCCAGGTTTATACATCCAGCATCTATTAGACTGATAGTTGATACTCAGGTTAGTCTGAGTCTAAAGTTTACACTCTCCTGAAAAATAGGAGAAAGCAATAATCTTTCTTTTTCCTTCTGTGGCATTAGAAATTGTGGACTACACCTTCAGGAAGCATATCCTCCATTATCTTTTGAGTGAATTCATTATATTCTGATTTTAATTTCCTGCCAATTTCTCCCCATTTTTTCTTTGTCTAATTTAATATTTCTTTTCAAAGATCCCCCAAATTTTATTCTTTATTGATTATATTATTTTTTAATCTACATTTCATATTTTTGTCTGCCATAAAAGTTCTATATTTAAATATTTATCAACATAGGCTTAACCCAAATAGACTGTAAGCTTCTTTTTACCAAGGTGTTGTGTTTATTGTGTCTTTCATATAAAAAACTAGTTACCCTTGAGTCCATTCCAACTCCTGGTGACCCCATGTGTGTCAGAGTCAGAGTAGAACTATGGTCCATATGGTTTTCAATAGCTGATTTTTTAGAAGTAGTTTGCCAGGCCTTTTTCCCAAGGTGCCTCTGGATGCACTCAAACTGACCATCTTTTGGTTAGCAGCAACCATGTTAACCATTTTCACCCCAAGTTACTCCATCTCAACATATAACATGTCGTTAATATGTGTGGAGTAAGTGAATGAGTAAATTAAACATAGCACCTTAATGATACATATTTAATTCAGGAAAATATTGAATATTAGCACATTCCTTAATAAGCAAAATTTTAGTAGGCAAGAATAGTCTTTAGAAAAATTCTTTTTAAGTTAATAGTTTCAAATAATTTTTGTACTGATAATATGTCTCTCTCTTCATATTGCCTATTCACATGCTTCCTATGATGGTTAAGTTTGTATGTCAACCTACCTGGGCCAGGATTCTCAGTGGTTTGGCAGTTATGATGTAGTTTGGTAGGCATATAACGATGTAATCACTTCCGTGATGAGATCTGCTATGAGTAGCCAATCAGTTGAAAGGGAGTTTCCAAGTCTGTAGGTTCTCTTTTTACTTTTTTGGTGAAGTCTTTTGATGAGCGTAAGTGTTTAATTTTTAGAAGATCCCAGTTATCTAGCTTATCTTCTGGAGTTTGTGTGTTGTTAGTTATGATTTATATACTGTTAAAGACATGTATTAGGGCCTGTAGTGTTGATCCTATTTTTTTCTTCTATGATCTTGAAAGTTTCTTGCTTTAGACTTAGGTCTTTGATTAATTTTTAATTAGTTTTTGTGTATAGTGTGAGGTGTGGGTCTTGTTTCATTTTTTTTTTGCATAATGGCATCCAGTTTTGCCATCATCATTTGTTTAAAAGACTGTCTTTTCCCCATTTGACGAATTTTGGGCCCTTGTCGAAGATCAGGTGACCATAGGTGTATGGATTTACATCTGGGTTCTCAATTCTGATCTATTTGTCAGTGTATCTGTTGTACCAGTACCAGGTTACTTTGACTACCGTAGCTGTATAGTAGGTTCTGAGGTCAGGTAGTGCGAGTCCCTCTACTTTTTTCTTCTTCAACAGTGCTTTACGTATCCAGGGCCTCTTCCCTTTCCATATAAAGAAGATTAGTTTTTCCATCTCTTTAAAGAATGTCGTTGGTATTTGGATCAGGATTGCATGGTATTTGTAGATTGCTTTGGGTAGAACTGACATTTTCACAATGTTGAGTCTACCTGTCAGGAGTGTGGTATGTTTTTCCATTTATGTAGATCTTTTTGTTTTTTTGTTGTAATGTTTTGTAGATTTCTTTGTATAGGTCTTTTCAAACCTAGTTAGATTTATTTCTAAGCATTTTTTTTTTTATTGGGGCCATTCTAAGTGGTATTATTTTCCTGATTTCCTTTTCGTCATTCTCTTTATTGGTGTATAGGAATCCAGCTGACTTTTGTATGTTTATCTTGTATCCTAGTACTCTGCTGAATCTTTCTATTACTTCCAGTAGTTTTCTCATGGAGTCTTTTGGGTTTTCTATGTATAGCATCATATCATCTGCAAATAGGGACAGTTTTACTTCATGAAAAATTTGGATGCCTTTTATTTCTTTTTCTTGCCTTATTGCTCTAGCTAAGACTTTCAGCACAGTGTTAAATAGGAGTGGAGATAAAGGACATCCTTGTCTTGTTCTTGTTATCCAGGGGAATGTTTTCTCCCTCTCTCCATTAAGAATGATGTTGGCTGTTGGTTTTGTATAGATGCCCCTTATTATGTTAAGGAATTTCTCTTCTACACCCATTTTATTGAAAGTTTTTATCGTGAATGGATACTGGACTTTGTTGAATGCCTTTTCTGTATAGATTGAGATTATCATGTGATTTTTTTCTTTTATTTTATTTATGTGGTGGATTGTGTTGATTGATTTTCTAATGTTTACCCATCCTTGCATACCTGGTATGAACCCCACTTTGTCATGGTGTATTATTTTTTAGTGTGATGCTGAACTATATTGGCTAGAATTTTGTTGAGAATTTCTGTGTCTGTATTCATGAGAGACATTGGTGTGTAATTTTATTTTTTTGTGGTGTCTTTACCTGGTTTTCGTATCAGGGTTATACTGGCTTCATAGAATCACTTTGGAAGTATTCCTACATTGTCTATGTTCTGAAATAGTTTGAGTAGTACTGGTGTATGCTCTTCTCTGATTGTTTGTTAGAATTCTCTAGTGAAGTGATCTGGGCCAGGGTTTTTTTTTTTGTTGTTGTTGGGAGTTTTCTTTGTTACCTTTTTAATCTCCTCTCTTGTTATGGGTCTGTTCAGATTTTCAACATCATTTTGTGTTAATTTGGGTAGGTAGTGTGTTTCTAGAAATTTATCCATTTCCTCTAGGTTTTCAAATTTGTTGGAGTATAGTTTTCATAGTATTTTGCTATGATCCTTCTTATTTCCATAGAGTCTGTTGTAATGTCCCTCATTTCATTTCTTATTTGGGTTACTTGCATCCTCTCCTGTTTTTCTTTTGTCATTTTGGCCAGTGGTTTGTTGATTTTGTTTATCCTTTCGAAGAACTAACTTTTGGGTTTGTTGATACTTTCTATTGTTTTTTTATTCTCTATTTCATTTATTTCTGCTCTGATATTTATTATTTCCTCTTTTCTTGTGGCTGTGGTCTTCTTTTGCTGTTCTCTCTTTCTATTTGCTTGAGTTGTGTAGCTAATTTTTTTGATTTTGTCCTTTTCTTCTTTTTTGCTGAATACATCTCTTGCTGTAAATTGACCTCTGAGCACTGCCTTTGCTGTATCCCAAAGGTTTTGATATGTTTTCATTCTTGTTTGATACTAGGAATTTTTGGATTCCATCTCTGATTTCTTCTATTACCCAGTGATTTTTAAGCAGGGTGTTATTCAGTTTCCATATAATTGGTTTTATCTCCTTGCTCTTCTGGTTGTCAATTTGTACTACGATGGCATTGTGATCAGAGAAGATATGTTTTGGATTTTGTTGTGGGTTGCTTTGTGGCCTGAGATGCAGTCTATTCTAGAGAATGTTCCACATGCATTGTTGGGTGGAGTGTTCTATATATGTCTATGAGGTCAAGCTGGCTGATTGTGGCCATTAAATCTTCTGTATCTTTGTTGAGTTTCTTTCTAGACGTTCTGTCCTTTGCCGAGAGTGGTGTGTTGAAGTCTCCTACTATTATTGTGGAACTGTCAATTTCTCTTTCAATGCTGTTAGAGTTTGTTTTGTGTATTTTGGAGCCCTGTCATTGGGTGCATAGAGCAGCACACATTTTTAATATTTTACTTTTTCCATTTATTGCCCCATTTACTTATTTTTACTGTTATAAGAGGTGACTATATTGAGTCCTACAGAGGTCAAATAAGTTGTCATTGAGCATACCACTCCATTGTTGAGCAAGGATTTGAATGCATGCAGTTTGAATGGAAGCCCTTACTCTTAACAACTGCGATGTGTAATATGCATAAATGCTGCAGCCTAATACTCCATTTGTACAATCTTTCTCACTCTTCCTAGAGAAACAGAAACTTTAGAATAATTTTAAATGTATAAATACAAAGCAGAGACAGTAAGCACTTGTGCAACTCCTGATGCCTGTGAAGTTCAGCTGCTGTAATACAAATCAATTTGGAGTATAATTCTCATAGCACTCTAGCAACAAATATCTCCAAGTGAATGGAAAATTACAAGGGTTGAATTTCTTCCTTTCACCAAATAAAAATTGCAATCTTATATTCTTCTTAGTATAGAAAGATTCAATAAAAATACTTCATTCTACAACTTCCAAATACTGTTTCTTGGACAATTACAGAACTGACTTCCTTTCCTAACTGTACATTTGTGGGTTTTATATACCAACCAATCAAGACTATTTACTTCACTTAGAACACTTCCTGCCAAAAAGGTGATTTTGTGTATAAATGCTTTCAGTAAAGTAATCCATCCACAAGAAGCTGTTCAGGTGAATAACAGTGTGATTTACATGCAGGTGCAAAACATAAGCTTAGAAGTTGTTTGCAAATGCTAACTAAAGGTATAGCATAGAATTGAATTAATTAGACAGGTATAACACCTTTCTTTGTGTGTTTTAAACACCTTGAAATATTCTATTATTTTTTTTTTTTGTAGACTTACAAGAATGTGTTTTCCTTCGAGTTTTGCTTATGCATTTGATTTTTTAGGGAAATAGATGTTATGGCCACACAGAATATAATGGTCAAAAATACTAGTGGAGTGGAAAATAAATCTTTCTTACTTAACTAAAAAACAGAATCTCTCCTAGGGGGTGTATTCATATACCTGAGGATGTAATGTAATTTTTCTCTATTTTCATATTTTCAGTCCTTGATACAACTATGGTAGCATTGCATTTTTTCTTCTTTTTGTTTTTTAATACTGTGCTACATAAAGCTATCATGGAAATTATCAAAAGGAAAAAGACAATAGATTCTGCATAAAGTTCAAAACATATATATCTACAAAATTGCCTCAGAACATATTAGAAGTTAAAAAGAAATGATGACTCAATAAAACTGTAAAATAAATTATTTGACCATAGTATGCAATGATAGAACTTTTATATGTTTCTTTCTTTTGTCCTGGGCAGCCTTTTAAGTTCTTTCTGATTCCTAATCTGCTTCTTAGAAAATAACCCCTGCTCTGACAACCCTTCAGAAATTTTGTAATGGTCAAATGATGCAACAATTATGAAATATTTCTCTTTTATTCAATGAATTTGTAGGTGAGTTCATAGAAATAAAAGGAAAAGCACTTTAAAATCACTTAATGAATGAGTATACTAATTTACAAAACGTTAACAGGAAATAGATACTCCAGACACTGAAGCTTGTTTATGTTTATATGGATGCGATTTAACAACAGTGGTTCTACATGTTAAACACAATGTTATATAGTCTTTTAAAACTAAAATAAACTAATATCATATTAAATCAAAACCTGCATTTTGTGGTTCTGTGTAGACAGTGCTATATTTCAATGATTTTAAGTAAATAGTATCAGAAGTTCTTATGATGTCTGCATGCTTCAGTATAAATATCTCCTTACTATTTTTATAAGTAAATGAATATTGACAACAATAGGTCTTTACTCGGTTATCAGGTAAACTACTGGTTTTATAGTTAGCCATGTTTGAATTTAAGTTTGCTTCTTGCACATGTTAAAGTCTTTAACTTTGGATAAAACACAGAACTATTTGACACTCCTTTCTTCAAATAATAGCATAAAACAATGCAGGAAATAGATGGGAGAGGAAAGAGAATAAAGAGATGAAACAGGAAGTTATTTCAGAAATAACTGAGGGAGCTTATTAAACCTACACAAACCTTCAAGCCACTAGTTTATAAAACATGATTAATAATATATTTTGTCATAGTTTATACGGGGGACAAAAGAAAAACTTTCATGATGAAAATCTCTATAAAAATTTATTTTTGCCTTCCTCTACTAGTTCCTCTTTATCTAATATTGTTGTTGATGTTGTTAGGTGCCATAGAGTAGGCTCCATTTCATAGACACCCTTTGTACAACAGAATGAAACACTGCCCGGTCCTGCACCATGCTCACAATCGTTGTTATGCTTGAGCCCATTGTTGCAACCACTATGTCAATTCATCCTGTTGAAGTTCTTCCTCTTTTCCTTTGATCTTGTACTTTATCAAGCATGATGTCCTTCTCCAGGGACTGATCCCTCCTGACAACGTGTCTAAAGTATGTGAGACATAGTCTCGCCATCCTTGCTTCTGAGAAGCATTCTGGTTGTACTTCTTCCAAGATAGATTTGTTTGTTCTTTTGGTATCCATGGTATATTCAATATTCTTCACCAACACCACAATTCAAAGGTATCAATTCTTTTTTGGTCTTTCTTATTCATTGTCCAACTTTCACATACATATGAAGGGATTGAAAATACCATGGCTTGGGTCAGGTGCACCTTAATCTTCAAGGTGACATCTTTGCTTTCCAACACTTTAGAGAGGTCTTTTGCAGCAGATTTGCCCAATACAATGTGTCTTTTGATTTCCTGAGTGCTACTTCCATGGGTGTTGATTGTGGACCCAAGTAAAATGAAATCCTTGACAACTTCAGTCTTTTCTCCATTTATCATGATGTTGCTTATTGATCCAATTGTAAGAATTTTTGTTTTCTTTATGTTGAGGTGTAATCCATATTGAAGGCTGTGGTCATTGATCTTCACCAGTAAGTGCTTCAAGTCTTCTTCACTTTCAGCAAGCAAGGTTGTTTCATCTGCATATTGCAGGTTGTTAATGAGTCTTCCTCCAATCTTGGTGCCCTATTCTTCTTCATATAGTCTAGCTTCTCAGATTATTTTCATAGTTTACCGACTGAATAGGATGGTGAAAGGATACAACCCTAAAGCACACATTTCCTGACTTTAAATGACACATTATTCCCTTGTTCTGTCAGAACAACTTCCTGTTGATCTATGTACTGGTTCTTCCTGAGCACAGTTAAGTGTTCTGGAATTCCCATTATTCACCATGTTATCCATAATTTGTTATGATCCACACAGTCAAATGCCTTAGCATAGTCAATAAAACACAGGTAAACATCCTTCTGGTATTCTCTGCTTTCAGCCAGGATCCATCTGATATTAGCAATGATATCCCTGATTCAATGTCCTCTTTTGAATCTGGCCTGAATTTCTGGCAGTTCTCTGCTGATATACTGCTGTGGCCACTTTTGAATGATCTTTAGCAAAATTTTACTTGCATGTGATATTATTGACATTGCTGGATAATTTCTGCATTTGGTTGTATCACCTTCTGGGTAATAGGCATGAATACGGATCTCTTCCAGTAGGTTTTCCAGGTAACTCTTCCAAATTTCTTGGCATAGATGAGTGGGCACTTCCAGCGCTGCATCTGTTTGTTGAAACATCTCAATTGATATTCCATGAATTCTGGGAGCCTTGTTTTTCGCCAATGCCTTCAGTGCACCTTGGACTTCTTCCTTCAGTACCATCGGTTCCTGATCACATGCTACCTCTTGAAATAGTTCATCATCCACCAATTCTTTTCGGTATAATGACTCTGTGCATTCCTTCCATCTTCTTTTGATGCTTCCTACATTGTTTAATATTTTCCTCATAGAATCCTTCACTATTGCAACTTGAGGCATGATTTTTTTCTTCAGTTCTTTCAGCTTGAGAAATGCCGAGCATGTTCTTCGCTTTTGATTTTCTATCTCCAGCTGTTTGCATGTGTCATTGTGATACTTTGTTTTTTCCTCTCAAGACTCCCTTTGAAATCTTCTGTTCAGTTCTTTTACTTTATCATTTCTTCCTTTTGATTTAACTCGTTGACATTTGAGAGCAAGTTTCAGAGTTTCTTATATCTATTTTGGTCTTTTCTTTCCTTCCTATATTTTTAATGACCTCTCGTTTTCTTCATGTATGATGTCTTTGGTGTCATTCCACAACTTGTCTGGTCTTTGGTCATTAGTAATGAGTCAAATCTATTCCTGAAATGGTGGCATATTCAGGTGGGATATACTCATGGTCATACTTTGGCTCTTGTGGACTTGTTCTAATTTTCTTCCTTTTCAACTTGAACTTACATATGAGAAGTTGATGTTCTCTTCCACAGTCAACCCCAGCCTTGTTCTGACTGATGATTATTGAGCTTTTCTATCATCTCTTTCCATAGATGTAGTTGATTTGATTCCTGTGTATTCCATCTGGTGAGGTCCACGTGTGTAGTTGCCGTTTATGTTGCTGAAAAAGGCATTTGCAATGAAGAAGTTGTTGATCTTGCAAAATTTTATCATGCAATCTCTGGCATCATTTCTATCACCAAGGCCATATTTTCCAACTACCGATCCTTCTTCTTTGTTTCCAACTTTTGCATTCCAATCACCAGTAATTATCAATGCATCCTGATTGCATGTTTGATCAATTTCAGACTGCGGAAACTGGTAAAAATCTTCAATTTCTTCATCTTTGGCCTTAGTGGTTGGTGCATAAATTTGAATAATAGTCATATTAATTGGTCTTCCTTGTAGGCTTATGGATATTACACTATCACTGACAGCGTTGTACTTCAGGATAGATCTTGAAATGTTCTTTCTGGTGATGAATGCAACACCCTTCCACTTCAAGTTGTCATCCAGCATAGTAGACTATATGATGGTCCGATTAAAAATGGCCAATACCAGTCCATTTTAGCTCACAATGCCTAGGATATTGATGTTTATGTGTTCCATTTCATTTTTGATGGTTTCCAATTTTCCTAAGTTCATATCTGGTACAATTCCACATTTCAATTATTAACAGATGTTTGCAGGTGTTTCTTCTCATTTTTAGTCGTGTCACTTCAGCAAATGAAGACCCCAAAAGTTTGACTCCATCCATGTCAGTAAGATTGACTCTACTTTGAGGAGGCAGCTCTTCCCCAGTTGTCTTTGGAGTGACTTCCAACCTACCGGGCTTGTCTTCCGGCACTAAATCAGACAATGTTCCACTGCTGTTCATAAGGTTTTCACTCATTAATTCTTTTCAGAAGTAGACTGCTGGGTCCTTCTTCCTAGTCTGTCTTAGTCTGGAAGCTCAGCTGAAACCTGTCAACCATGGCTGACCCTGCTGTTGTCTGAATACTGATGTCATAGATTCCGGCATCACAGCAACACCCAAGCCCCTACGGTATGACAAACTGACAGACATATGGGTGTTATCTAATATTATTGCATATATATTTACATTCCTATGGCTTGGTATGATTTTATTTTCCCTGGCTCATTTATTAATTGTTATTATTATTGTTAGTTGCCGTCAGGTCGATTCTGACTCATGGCAACCCCGTGTGTGCTGAGTTGAAAAACATTCTCCAGTGTTTTTAAGGCTATGACTTTTACAAAGTAGATTGCCAGTCTTTTCTTTTGATGCATGTATGGGTTGCTTTGAACAAACAAACTTTCAGCTAGTGGTCAAATGTTGAACTGTTTGCACTCCCCAGGGACTCCTTTTGTCTGATAGACTGACCTTATTTTACTGGTTCATTTATTATTAATTGTTAAAGTGAATATATGATTTTAATTGTTTTGTCTAAATTTCTAATCTTGAAATTTGATCATCTTTTTCCAATGAGTCTTGTGCATTGACCTAATATGTTGCATTTTTAAAGCTTAGTCAAATAATAAGTAAAGCCTATAAGAAAGCAAGGACTAATTCACCAGCATAATGAAAAGTGTTTCATGCAAATATTAGCTAATCATTGACTATGTAATAAAACTCACTGCCATTAAGTCAATTTAGACTCATACTGACCCCATAGGACAAAGTAGAAATTTCCCATAGAGTTTCCAAGACTGTAAATATTTACAGAAGCAGACAGTCGCATGGTGTGTTTGAACCATGAACCTTTAGGTTAGTAGCCGGGTGTTTTAAACACTGTGCCACCAGGGCTTTGATTATAAAAGAGTCCCTGAAGTATAATTGACACTATGGATGATTGCGTAAATGTGTTAGTAATAACTCCCTAAGGAACATCTAGTAATCTTAGATAAAAGATGTGGTAATAAATGATGGTAAGTTTGCATATAGATGGCAGTAATTCAACTGAGCTCAGAAACAATTTAATAGAAAGAGAGGAGAAAGAGATATTTTATAAATTAATGGAATATGGATAAATTACTCTTTTAAGATATAGACATTTCTATACTAGAAGTATTTATTTTAGTGATCTATGGAGTTGGAGAAATATTTACATTTACAGTCATTATTATTTTACATATATATCATTTATATCATTATTTATTAACTTCTGATAATAAAATAATGTTTATCCTGATCTGGTATCTAAACATTGTATCATACATCCCATTAATATTCCCATTAATATAAAATATAAAAAATATAATTTAGAAAATTTGAAAAAGTTATATAGTAATTTATAATATAAAACAGTATTCCCCAGCAAAAGCACTTACTCCCACTATAAACGCTCAGTGATGTTCACTATATGATCCCACAATTACTCCTATGTATAAACACAAACATACACACACACATAGACACACAAACAAATGTACACTTTCTCAACTAGAGTTTTTACTAAAGAATTGTCTAATACATGGAGAAATAAATACTTAGGCAGTTAAACTATGATATTATATTAAATCATGATAAATAATTATTCATACAGAGTATCTTCTATATAACTGTATGAATATAGGAAAATACACATGTATTTACATGGACTACATAGTTAAATTGCTGTATTAAAGTTTATGTGCATTTCACCAATAGATAGTGCCAAATTCCCCTTGAGACATATGTCAGCAATTGTAAATTTTGTTATCTGTTAAAGAGTGTTTTCCCCTTAAATCACATTATTTGTAATTAACAATATATTTTAAAACATTATCTACCACGATAGTAAAATACTAACAAAAAATTATTGCTTTAATGTAATGTTTCTGTTTTTCATAATAGTTCACTTCTTTGCCCATGCTTATCTGCCGTTCCTTCTCCTCTTCTCTAAACTGTCTTTTGCCATACACTTTTCTGTCATCTTTTTATTATTGATTTTTGGCTATGAATATTGTTTTCTTTTTAATATGTGTAGCAAATATTCTTGTGAATTTGACATGCACTTTATATAAAAATTAATTTGAAATGTATCACAGACATAAATGTAAAATTTAATAAGTAAATTTTATAAAGAAAATAGAAGATTATCTGTATGAACTTGGTTTTGGCAATGACTTTTTAGATATATATTAGGCTAATGTAGGAAATTGGTTTTATTCAATAAAATAATGCCTAACATATTAAAATAACATAAATTATCTAATTTTAAATAATTCAATCAGTATAAATATTTCGTGTGTGTGTGTATATATACATATTTAATTTGTAGTATAGCTAAATCAACCTTTTTTAAAAAGGTATTTTATAGAACATGGGGCAAAAAGACAGAGTAAATAGTTGCTTTCATTTATCCCCCAGGAGTAACCCACTGAACAAGGAATAAAAAACAAACACAAACCAAGATCTCAGAATTCAGGATTTCAGCTAAAGTGTTGGAGAGTCAAGTGAGTCTAGAAACAGGGGAGAAGAAGACTAAGGTAACACATGGAAGGGTTGGCTCGTCATGGTCATTTTGGAATGGGGACAGGCAACACTCTGAACAAAGACCATAGAAGAGAAGCTAAACTGAGGAAGCTGTAGCCCAGTTTTTAAGACACTGCAGATTAGATGTGGGAGTTCATGGGCTGTAAACTTGAGTGGGTGAAGGGAAACTGAGGAGCTGCAAGTGAGTCCTACTGATTTTCGCTGAGACCTGTGGTGGGCAAACTCTAGGACCTAGACATACTGAAAAGCCCCACAGCCCAGCCTCCAGCTGGAGTTAGAAAAACATTTAGACAGGCTACATAGAGGGAAACAACTGAGGCCCTATCCAAAGCTGGACCCCAAGGGAGAGCTAGTACAGGGGATCCCATGAGGTAAAGACATAAGGTGCTCTCCATTTTCACCTAGGGAAAGCTCAGCCCCACTGCTTACATCCAGAGCCAGCAGAATACCCCCACAGCATCAGAAACTCAGCATGAGGAGGTAAAGGAATCCAACATACACTCAGGGTCATAGCCAAAGCTTCAGAAGACAGAAGGAGCTAACTCACCAGTAAAGTCATACAACTGACTGAGGACCAGCCAGAATAAGCGTCCAGAGAGTTAAGCACCCAGATAAAACCTCACACAGTACTTCTGAATAAGCGCTGAATAAATCTAAGGACAAGGGTGCCCTGTAGTAATTCTTAGAATATGTTGATGTTAGGTGCCCTCGAGTCAGATACAACTCATAGAGACACTATGTACAACAGAATGAAACACTGCTCAATCCTGCTCTATCCTCACAATTATTGCTATGTTTGAGCCAATTGTTGCAGCCACTGTGTCAATCCATCTTGTTGAAAGTCTTCCTCTTTTTCATTGATCCTCTACTTTACTAAGCATTATGACCTTCTCCAGGGAGTGGTCCTCCTGATATCATGTCCAAAGTAATGTAAGATGAAGTCTCTCCATCATCCCTTCTAAGGAGAGATAGCAGAGCTAAATATAAAAAGTATAATTCCCTTGAAAATAGAAAACCTAGAATTTAAAATATTAAAAAAAATTAAGATGTCCTAAGTTCAACAAAAAATAATAAAACACACAAAAATCACAAGAGAAGAAGGACCAATCCAAAGGAAAACATGAAGAGGAAATTTCCCCTATGGAGACCAGATTAATGAAAAAAATAGAAAATTCCAGAAAATGGTGTTAAATATGTTTAAAGGCAACAAAATGAACACAGAAAACAAACTAACAGAGATTAGGAAACAAATTAAGGAGCAAAATAAGAAACTCAATAAAAAAATTGAAAATACCAAAAAAAAAAAAAAAAAAGAGAGAGAGAGAGAGAATCACCGGAACTGAAGATTAAAGCAAATGAGTTAGAAAATAGAAGAGAAATACTCAAAAATAGATTCAAACAGACAGAAGATAGAATAAGTGTAGACAGAGTAACTAAACTTATCAAGTCTCAAGAAAAACAAGAGCAAAGAACAAATAAAAGCAAACAAAACCAAATGGAAATATGAGATTCAATTAAGAAATCTAACATTAGATTTTTTGGAATTCCAGAGGATCATGACAATAATAAAGGTATAGAAACAATTTTCCAAGAGATAATCAGAGAAAATTTCCCAAACATGCACAGAAAACCAAGCCTGCAAACACAGGAAGCTACAAGAACTCTGTCTTAGTCATCTAGTGCTGCTCTAACAGGATTACCACAAGTGGATGGTTTTAACAAAAACAAGTTTGTTCTCTCACAGTCCAGCAGGCTTTCAGTCCAAATTCAGGGCATCAACTCCAGGGGAAGGCTTTCTCTCTGTTGGCTCTGGAGAAAGATCCTCATCGTCATCAATCTTCACCTGGACTAGGAGATTTTCTGCACAGGAACCTCAGGTCCAAAGGACACGCTGTGTTCCTGGCACTGCTTTCTTGGTGGTATGAGGTCCCCCATTCTCTGCTTGCTTCCTTTTCCTTTTATCTTTTGAGAGATAAAAGGTGGTGCAGGCTACACCCCAGGGAAATTTCCTTTACGTTGAATCAGGGATGTGACCTGGCTAAGGGTGGTGTTACAATCCCACCCTAATCATCTTTAAAGCAGAACTGCAATCACAGAATGGGGGACAACTATACAATACTTTGAATCACAGCCCAGCCAAACTGATACACACATTTTTTTGGAGAACACAATTCAATCTATGACAAACTCCAATTAAAAGAAATACAAAAAGATCAACCCTGCAATACATTCTAATCAAATTCCTGAAAATCAAAGACAAAGAGAGAATTCTGAAAGCAGCAAGAGAAAGACACAATATAACCTACCAAGGATCCTTCATAGGAATCGATGTGGATTTCTACCCAGAAACTCTAGAGGCCAGAGGACAGTTGAACAACATATATAAAATACTGAACAAAAACTATTACCAACAAAGAATTCTTTACCCAGCAAGTTGTCATTTAAATATGAGAGGGAAAACAAGACATTCACAAATAAAGAGATGCACTTGGAAGTTACCACTACCAGACCAGCTCTGCAAGTATTACTCAAGGGAGTACTCCAAAAAGAAAGGCAAGAATATTAAACAACTACTCAAATCCATACATGAGAAAAAAAAAAAAAGAGCAAGACATCTCCAAAAAATGCAACAATTTTGGCAATCATAAGGACCAATATAGAATATTTTCAAGGAATAAGCTCAATAATTTAATTCCACAAGCAATGCAGCATCAAGTTCACAAGAAATAAGTACAAAGTAAATCTATCAGATAAGAGGAACAATGATATTACTGAAGGCTCACCAACATAAATGGGAGAGAAGCAAATCAGGAATAGATTTAACATGTTAATGTTGCATGTTATCTGCTGTGCATATGTTAAATGCTGTCACAATTGCAAGTTGTGGAATGTAATATGTGTGGTAACCACTAAGAAATTATCTAGAAAAAATATACAGAAGAAAAGATTAAAGAAATCCAAAGGGCTTATCACAAGAAAACAGCCAAGCACAACTAATAGTGGAAAAATGAGAATAAAATAATAAAAGATACAAAAATACTGAAAAGACAAATAGCAAAATGAATGATGTAGACATTTCATTTTCAGCGATAACCTTACATACAAATGGTTTAAACTCCCCAGGAAAAAGACAGTGACAGAATGGATAAACAAATATAATCTATGCTTTTGCTGTCTACATGAAGCACACCTTAGACATAAAAACACAGACTAGAAACAAAAGGATGGAAAACATTCCATGAAACCAGTAAGCAAAAAAAGAACAGAGGTGTCCATACTGATGTCAGATAACATGGACTTTAAATAAAAATCTATTATAAAAGATAAAGAAGGACATTACATTATAATAAAAGGGTCAATCCAGCAAGAAGACATAAAAATTATATATGCACCTAACAGCAATGCTCCAAAATACATAAAACAAGTACTGAGCAATACAAAAAGAGACATAGACAATTCCACAATAATAGTTGGGGACTTCAACACACCACTTTCAATTCTAGACAGAACATCTAAAAAGAAGATCACTAAGGACATTGAGTTCTTAAATAAAACTGTTTTTAAGCCAATTTTACCTTACTGACATATATTGAGCACTCCACCCATCATCAAAACAATACACAAATTTCTCCAAAACACTTAGATAATTTTGCAGAATAGATGATATGCTAGGGCACAAAACAGGTCTCAACAAATTTAAAAACACTGAGATCATATAAAGCATCTTTTCTGACCATAAGGGTATGACGTTGGAAAAAAAAAGAAAAAAGGAAGAAAATACATGGGCACTAAATAATTCACTACTGAAGAAAATTATTGGCCATAGAAGAAATCAAAAGTGGAATTAAAAAAATCCTTAGAATCAAATAAAAATGAAAACACAACATATCAAAACCTTTGGGACACAATGAATGCAGTATTCAGAAGGAAATTCATAACAATAAATGCCTACATTAAAAAAGAAGAAAGATCCAAAATCAACAACTTAAACTGACAACTTGAACAAATAGAAAAGGAAGAGCAAGAGAAGCCTAAAGCTACCAGAAAGAAAGGAAATAATAATGATCAGGTCAGAAATAAATTAAATTAAAAAAAAATCAACAAAACTAGAAATTGGTTCTTTGAAAGGATGAATAAAATAGAAAAACAAGTAGCTAGACTGAGAAGAGAAAAAACAAGAAGAGCCAAATAACTAAGTTAAGAAATGAACCTGGAGACATTACAACAGATTCAGCTGAGATAAAAAAGGATGTAACAGATTACTATGAAAAATTGAACTACTACAAATTTGCAAAGAAATTGGACAAATGGACAAATTTCTTAGAAACACACTATCTACCTAAACTAACAGAAAAAAAGGTAAAAAATCTAAACAAACTCATTACAAAGGAAGAGATTGAAGACGCCAACAAAAAAAGGCCCAGCACCAGATAACTACAATGGGGAATCCTACCAACTACTCAGAAAAGAATTGACACCAATTCTACTCAAACTGTTCAAAAACATAGAAAAGAAAGGAGCATACATTAACTCTTTCAGTGAATCCAGTATAATCCTGATATCTAAACCAGGCAAAGAAAATAACAGCCAAAAAAGAAAAGAAAATTACAGACAAATATCCCTCAAGAACATTGTTGTTTTTAGGTGCCTTCCAGTCAGTTCCAACTCATAGCAACCCAGGGCCATCCTCACAATAGTTGCTACAGTTGAGCCCATTGTTTCAGCCACTGTGTTAATCTATCTCATTGAGGAACTTCTGTTTTTCTCTGACCCTCCATTTTACCAAGCATGATGTCTGTCTTAGTTATCTAGTGCTGCTATAACAGAAATACCACAAGTGGATGGCCTTAACAAATAGTTTATTCTCTTACAGGCCAGGAGACTAGAAGTCCAAATTCATGGTGCCAGATCCAGAGGAAGGCTTTCTCTCTCTTTTGGCTCTGGGGGAAGGTTCTTGTCATCAGTCTCTCCCTGATGAAAGAGCTTCTCAGTGCACAGACCCTGGGTCCAAAGGACACGCTATTCTCCTGGCTCTTGTTTTTGGTGGTATGAAGTTGCCAGGTCTCTCTGCTTGTTCTCTCCTTTATATTTTGAAAGAGATTGGCTTAAAACACAATCTAATCTTGTAGATTGAGTCCTGCCTCATTAAGATAACTGCCTCTAATCCCACCTCATTAACAGCATAGACATAGGATTTACAACACATAGGAAAATCACATCAGATGACAAAATGGTGGAAAATCACAGAATACTAGGAATCATGGACTAGCCAAGTTGACATACATTTTGGGGGGACACAATTCAATCCATAACAATGACCTATTGCTTTCTTCATGTATGTTGTCCTTGATGTCATTTCACAACTCCTCTGGTTTTCAGCCATTTGTGTTCAGTGTGTCAAATCTATTTTTGAGATAGTCTCTAAATTCATGGGGTATATGCTCAAGGTCATACTTTAGCTCTTGTGGACTAGCTTTAATTTTCTTCAGCTTCAGTTTGAACTTGCATATAAGCAATTGATGGCCTGTTCTGAGGTCGGCCCCTGGCCTTGTTCTTACTGATGATTTAGAGTTTCTCTATTATCTCTTTCTATAGATGTAGTCGATTTGATTCCTGCATATTCCATCCAGTGAGGTCCACATGTGTCTTGGGCTGGGTCCACTAGAGAAGCAAAATCAGGAAGTGTATAACTATATATATAGAGAGATTTATATCAAGGAAGTGGCTCACACAGTTGTAGAGGCTGACACGTCCCCAGTCTGTGGGTCATGCTGGAGGATTCTCCTGAATCACATAGCCACAGGAGTTGGTGAACCCAAGATTGACATGTAAGATAGCAGGGCTCTTGCTCATGGGCTGTGAAGACCAACAAACCACAAGATTGGCAGGCAAGACAGCAGGTAAGCTACTAGCTCAAGTCGCAAAAACCAGAGGTCAGAGGAACAGGAACCAGCTGCAAGATCCAGAGAAAGCAAAAGCCCACGAGTCTTGCCAGAAGGTCCACTTATATTTGATGCAGGCCACACCCTCAAGTAACCTCCCTTTCATCTGATTGGCTACTCACAGCAGATTCCATCAGGGAGTTGATCACATTATATCAAATATCATCATGGCAGTGATCACATCATCATTTGACTGCTAAACTACATCATAACTGACAAACCACTGAGAATCATGGCCCAGCCAAGTTGCCTCACAAACTTGATGATTACAACTTGTATAGTAACTGTTTATGTTGTTGAAAAAAGTATTTGCAATGAACAATTTGTTGGTCTTGCAAAATTCTATCAAGTGATCTCTGTCATCGTTTCTATCATCAAGGCCATATATTCCAAATACTGATTCTTTCTCTTTGTTTCCAACTTTCTCATTCCAATCACCAATAATTATCAATGCATCTTGATTTCATATTTGATCAATTTCAGATTGCAGTAGTTGGTAAGAATTTTCAATTTCCTCATCTCTGGCATTAGTTGTTAGTAAATTTGAAAAATAGTTGTATTAACTGGTTTTCCTTGTAGGTGTACGGATGTTAGCCTATCACTGACATCATTGTACTTCAGGATAGATTTTGAAATGTCCTTTTTGTTGATGAATGTGATTCCATTCCTCTCCAATTTAACATTCATGGCATAGTCGACCATATGATTGTATGATTCAGAATGACCAGTACCAGTCCATTTCAGCTCACTAGTGCCTAGGATATTGATATTTATGAGTTCCATTTCATTTTTGATGGCTTCCAATTTTCCTATTCATAATTCATACATTCTACGTTCTGATTATTTAATGGATGTTTGCAGCTGTTCTCATTTTGAGTCATGCCACATCAGCAAATGAAGGTCTCAAAAACTTACTCCATTCACGTTATTAAGGTCAACTCTATTTTGAGGAGGCAGCTCTTTCCCAGTCGTATTTTGATTGCCTTCCAACCTAATGGGCTCATCTTCCAGCACTATATCAGATAATGTTTGCTACTATTCATAAGGTTTTCACTGGCCTATTTTTCAGAAATAGATTTTCAGTTCCTTTTTCCTAATCTGTCTCAGTTTGGAAGCTCAGCTGAGACCTGTCCACCATGGGTAACCCAGCTGGTCTTCGAAATAACTAGAGGCATAGCTTCAGCATCATAGCAACAAGCAAGCCACCACAGTACAACAAATTGACAGGTGACTGGGGAACATAGATGCAAACATTTTTAACAAAATTTAGCCAACAGATTTCAAGAAAGTATCAAATAAATCATATACCATGATCAAGTAGGATTCATACCAGGACTGCAAGGGACGTTCACCATTAGAAAATCAATCAGCGCAATGCACCAGATAAATGAAACAAAAAAAGAACCATATGACTACATAAGTTGATGCAGAAAAGGTAGTTGATAAAATTCAACACATTTTCCTGATAAAAACTGAGCAAAATAGGAACAGAAGGGTAATTTCTAAACATAATCAAGGGCATATATACAAAAACTATTGCCAACATTATACTCAATGGAGAAAGACTGAGAGCCTTCCCTTTGAGAATGGGAACAAGATAGGGATGCCCATTATCTCCACACTTATTCAGTATTATACTTGAAGTTCTAGCTAGAGCAATAAGCAAGAAAGTGAAACAAAAGGTATCCAAATAAAAGAGGAAGAAGTAAAATTATTTCTATTCACAAATAATGTGACTCTATATAGAGAAGACTGTAAAGATTCCACAAAAAAACTGCTGAAACTAACTGAAGAATTAAACAACTTTGCAGGATAAGGGATCAACACACAAAAATAATTTGGATTCCTTTATAATACAAGGAGTATTCTGAAAAAGACATCAAAGAAACAATACCATTTACAATAGCTCCCGAAATGATAAAATACCTAGGAATTAACCTAAACAAGGACATAAAAGACTTATACAATGAAAATTATAACACACTACTACAAGAGTCAAAAAGAGACCTAAAAAAATGGAAAGACATTTTATTCTCATTGATTGGAAGACTTCATGTAGTGAAAATGTCAATTGTACCCAAAACGATCTAGGGGTACAATGTAATTCAGATACAAGTTCCAATAACTTTCTTTACTAAAATAGAAAAACTAATGACAAACTTATATCTAAACGAAAGAAACCCCAAATAGACAAAGCAATATTGAAGAAGAAGAGCAAAGCAGAAGGCCTCAAGCTTCCTGATATCAAAACATACTACACAGCCATTGTAATCAAAAGAGCCTGGTGTTCAGTGATAGACACATAGACCAGTGGACTAGAATTTCTAACTCAGAAATAAATCCAGCCATCTCTGGACAGCTGATTTTCAACAAAGGGTCAAATTCCATTCAGTGGGGCATAAACTGTCTCTTTAATAAATGATCCTGGCAAAACTAGATATCCACTTGCATAAAAAAAGAAACAGGGAGTTGGCGCTCTAGACAGAAGCACCACGCTGTCCCTCCACAGCAAAGACCTGAAAAACTAAGCCGAACAGAGACTACAAAAATCCTGAAACCCTAAAACATCAAATGAAGAGATAAAGAACTCAGCCAAGCACCAAATGGAGTGAGAAAACTGACAGAGAACGGAGAGTGAGGAGAGATTCATGCAAAGGTCCCCTACCAGCCAACGCAGTGCTGATCTGCCATTTTGGACTCCTATCAGAGACCAGCACAAAGGGGGAATGAGAAAGCAGCTTCATGGAGCTTCCAGCGGGACACAAAACACCAGGCAATTTGCGATATACGCTTTCCCACCCCCCACCCTTCTTCACCCTGACTCGTCCTCCTCTGCTTCCTGTGGCCACAATCTCTTGTCCGGGAAACACCAGCTGCTTGGATTCCACACACCCAAAAGGGCCAGCTCCCTGAGTGACATTTGCTGGCTTCTGGTGTTGCTTTTTTCTGCTTCTTTTGATTTCTTCCTTACCTCTCACAACCTCCCCCTCCTTTCACTCAACTACCTGGCTCCATGTGCCATCTTTGCTTCTTCCTGAGGGGCTGCAGAGCTCCGGTAATTTCTGACACACGCTTTCCCACTCCCTACCCTTCTTCACCCACACTCGGCCCCCTCTGCTTCCCGTGGACAGTCTCTTGTCCAAGAAACACCAGCCCGCACTAGCTGGCTCTCTGAGTGCCATTTGTTGGCTGCTAGTATTGCTTATTTTCCGCTTCTTTTGATTTCTTCCTTACCTCTCGCCACCTCCCCCTACTTTCGCTCAAATACCTGACTCCGTGTGCCATCGTTGCTTCTTCCTGGGGGGCTGTGGAGCTCCATTCAGTGTGGAGCTGCTTCCCTGTCTGGGCTGCCGTGCTGATGGGATCCCAGGGCTTTTGATTATTTGTTTGTATTGAGTTGTTTGTTTGTTTTCTTTTCATTTTCTTGAGTTGGGAGCCCTTTCTGGCCAGGTGGTGCTGTGTGGTGGGGGGACTTCCCCCTCGACTTGCACATACCAGCACAGGGATCCCTGAGGGCATTTCTTTTCTCATTGGTTTTTTTTTTTCCTGTTTTTTAGGGGGGGGGGGGGCTTTCTTGTTTTTTTTTTTTTTTTTTTAATTTGTTTTGTTTTCTTATCCTTCTTTTTCCTTTTTGTCTTTCTTCATTGTTCAGTTTCTTGCCTCGCTATATATTCCTTCTCTTTCTCTTTCCTCAATACCTGGTGTTGTATACCTCTACGCCTTCTAGCCAGGCTGTACTGCAACACCTGAGAGGGACTTCCTCAGATTTTATAGCTGCACCGGTGGGATCCCTGGGAACTTTGTGGTTCTATACCGTTTCTGATTTTTATTTATTCATTCTTTTCTTTTCTTCCTCTTCCCTTTTCTGTTTTTCTCCATTTCAGAGTCTCTCATTTCTCCACTCCAATGGCAAGCTCCCTTGGAATTTTTTTTTTTGTATGTATTTGGCTCATGTTCTTCTCTCCTTTCTCCCATATCCATCTTAGATCCACACGTAACTATCTTCTCACTGCATCCTGCCTACCTGCACTGTGTGCTTGACATCACATCACCAAACAGCACAGGCACGGCCTACTGGAACCTGCCCTGCACTGATTACTGACCAGCTCTGGTGGCTGTAGTGAGTACCACAAACAACCCGTCCCAATAACTCCTCTTCAGCTAGACCTGCCATGCCATATCATATCAGAGTGAATGACTCTGCTAATTGGAGAAGGAGGGGAAAAGTATTGTGCCCACAGACGAGCAAACAACAAAGAACACTCACTCTATTTGCTCAGACATAGTCAAATTAAAAAAAAAAAGGGGGGAGGGGACAAAACAAACAAATCTAAAATCAATAAATGAGAAAAAAACAAAAAACAAACAAAAAAAAACCAACTGAATGCCCTGAAGACAGCAGACAATATCAAAACATTTAAAAACAGGACAGGATGGTTCCAGTAAGCATCCAAAATAAAACACCAGATGACTCTCCAGTGGAAGAAAACACACTAGAACTACCTGACAGGGAATTCAAATCTCTAATACTCAGAATTCTTCAAGAGCTGAGTCAAAAAGCTGACAAACATGAGGAAAAAATAGCCAAATTCATGGAAAATACAGACAAAAAATTGGAAGAATTCAGGAAAATAATGCAGGAAAAAATGCCAAAATAAATTCACAACTAGTAATTATACAAATAAAATAATTAGAAATCCAAAAGATAAACAACAAGATCCCAGAAATTGACAGTGCCATAGAAGAGCTGAGAAGCAGATTTCAAGTGGCGGAAGACAGGATCAGTGGGATTGAAGACAAACACTTGAATACAACTCTGTTTCAGGAAAACACAGAAAAAGGAGCAAAGAAAAATGAAGAGACAAGGAGAGTTATGTGGGATACAATCAAAAGCAAAAATTTGATAGTGATTGGAATTCCAGAACATGGGGAGAAAACAGAAAACACAGAGAGAATCATTGAAGAACTGCTGACAGAAAACTTCGCCAATATCATGAAAGATGAAAAGCTGGCCATCATAGAAGGTCAATAAACCCCATATAGAGAGACCCCAAAAGAAAATCACCAAGGCATATCATAATCGCACTTGCCAAAACCAAAGACAAAGAATCCTGAGAGCAGCCCGTGAAAAAAAAGAAGTCACATACAGAGGAGAAACAATAAGACTAAGCTCAGATTATTCAGCAGAAATCATGCAGGCAAGAAGGCAATGGGATAAAATATATAAAATCTTGAAAGAAAAAAATTGCCGGCAAAGAATAAAATACCCTGCAAAACTCTCGTTTAAATTTCATTGTGAAATTAGGTCATTTCCAGATAAACAGCAATTAAAGGAATACGTAAAAATCAAACCAAACTTACAAAAATTAATAAAGGGAGTTCTTCAATCTGAGGACAAACAGCTTCAGCTCACAGGCAGAATCTAGGATGCAGGATCGTACCAGGCAGATACCAATCTAAGAAATGAACTCTCAAAGACTATTCAAAACCAAAAGAAATACAACAGGGAATCAGAGCAGTTAATCAGTAAATGACAACAATATCAAAACAATAAAAAAGGGAATAAACGGCATAGGTATAGAACCTTCTAATGGAGAGGAAGGCAAGGCGATACCAAGTAATGGTAGAGTGCTTTAAACTTAGAAAGATAAGGGCATGGTAACCACAAAGAAAGTTACCAAACATACTCATAAAAATAAAGAGAAAAAACATAAAGTCTCAGCAAAAACAAAACCTACAAAAACAAATGAAATGAAAATAAAAATTAACAAACAAAAGTAACTCAGCACAAGAGAGTAAGAAGAACAAAGAAAACGTCAGCACCACAAAAAAAAAGCACTACAAAATGACAGCAACAAACTCACATCTATCAATAATTACACTGAATGTTAATGGACACAGTGCACCCATAAAGAGATGGGAGAGTGACAGAATGCATAAGAAAACAGGATCCATCAATATGCTGTCTACAAGAGACACACCTTAGAAACAAAGATGTGAATTTATTAAAAGTCAAAAGTTGGAAAAAAATATATCAAGCTAACAACTACCAAAAAAGTGCAGGAGTGGCAATTCTAATCTCAGACAAAATAGACTTTAAAACGAAATCTACCATAAAAGACAAAGAAGGACACTATATAATGATTAAGGGGATGATCCATCATGAAGGTATAACCATAACAAATATCTACACACCCAATGACAGAGCTCCAAAATACATAAAACAAACTCTAACAACACTGAAAAGAGAAATTGACAGTTCCACAATAATAGTAGGAGACTTCAACACACCACTCTCAGTAAAGGACACAACAACTAGGAAGAAACTCAGCAGAGATACAGAAGAACTAAAGGACACAATCAGCCAACTTGACCTCATAGACATATATAGAACACTCCATCTAACACCTGCAAAGTACACATTCTTCTCCAATGCATGTGGAACATTCTCCAGAATAGATCACATCTTAGGCCACAGAGCAATCCTCAATAAGATCCAAAACGTTGAGACAATTCAAAATATCTTCTCTGACCACAATGCCATCAAGGTAGAAATTAAAAACAGAAAGAGCAAGGAAAAAAAATCAACTACATGGAAACTGAATAATACTCTATTTACACATCAGTGGGTAATAGAAGAAAT
Source organism: Dugong dugon (assembly GCA_030035585.1). NCBI lineage: Eukaryota > Metazoa > Chordata > Mammalia > Sirenia > Dugongidae > Dugong > Dugong dugon. Next base: position 30,909,506 of record CM057460.1, on the reverse strand, counting down.
CAGAGATGGAATCAAAAAATTCCTAGAATCAAATGAGGATGAAAACACATCATACCAAAACCTTTGGGACACAGCAAAGGCAGTCCTCAGAGGATAATTTATAGCAATAGATGCACATATCAGAAAAGAAGAAAGGGATAAAATCAAAACATTAAATATACAACTCAAACAAATAGAAAGAGAACAGCAAAAAAAGCCCACAGGCACAAGAAGAAAGGAAATAGTAAAGATCAGAACAGAAATCAATGAAATAGAGAACAGAAAAACAACAGAAAGAATCAACAAAACCAAATGTTGGGTCTTTGAAAGAATCAACAAAATCGACAAACCACTGGCCAGACTGAAAAAGAACAACAGGAGAGGACACAAATAACCCAAATAAGAAATGAAATGGGGGACATTACAACAGACGCAACTGAAATAAAAAGGATTATAACAGAATATTATGAAAAATTATACTCCAACAAATTTGAAAACCTAGAGGAAATGGATACATTTCTAGAAACACACAGCCTACCCAAACTATAACAAAGTAATGTTGAAAATCTGAACAAGAGAAGAGATTGAAAAGGTAATAAAAAAACCTCCCAACCAGAAAAGAACTGTCCAGATGGATTCACTGGAGTATTCTACAAAACCTTTACAGAAGAGCTTGTACCAGTACTACTCAAGCTATTTCAGAGCATAGAAGAGGAAGCAACACTTCCGAATTCATTCTATGAAGCCAGCATAACGCTGATACCAAAACCCGGCAAAGACGTCACAAAGAAAGAAAATTACAGACCGATACCTCTCATGCATATAGATGCAAAAATTCTGAAGAAAATTCTAGCCAATAGAATTCAGCATCATATCAAAAAAATAGTAGTCCACGATCAAGTAGGATTCATACCAGGTATGCAAGGATGGTTCAACATTAGAAAATCAATTAAAGTAATTCATCACATAAATAAAAGGAAAGAAACGAATCACATGATCATCTCAATTGATGCAGAAAAGGCATTTGACAAAGCCCAACACCCATTCCTGATAAAAACGCTCAATCAAATAGGCATAGAAGGGAAATTTCTCAACAAAATAAAGGGCATCTATGCAAAACCAATGGCCAACATCATTCTTAATGGAGAGAGGCTGAAAACATTCCCCTTGAAAACAGGAACAAGACAAGGATGCCCTTTATCACCACTCCTATTTAACATTGTGCTGAAAGTTCTAGCTATAGCAATAAGACAAGAAAAAGAAATAAAGGTCATCCAAATTGGTAATGAAGAATTTAAACTGTCCCTGTTTGCAGATCATATGATACTATACATAGAAAACCCTAAAGACTCCACGAGATATCTACTGGAACTAATAGAAAGATTTAGCAGAGTAGGAGGATACAAGATAAAAATTCAAAAATCAGTTGGATTCCTATACACCAATAAGGAGAACGAAGAAAAGGAAGTCAGGAAAACAATACCATTTTCAATAGCCCCTAAAAAGATAAAATACTTAGGAATAAATCTGACCAGGGATGTAAAAGACCTATACAAAGAAAACTACAAAACACTACTGCATGAAACCCAAAGAGATCTACATAAATGAAAAAACATACCATGCTCATGGATAGGTAGAATCAACATTGTGAAAATGACAATTCTACCTAAAGCAATTTACAAATTCAACGCAATCCCAATCCAAATACCAACAACATCATTCAAAGAGATGGATAAACTAATCATTAACTTTATATGGAAAGGGAAGAAGCCCCAAATAAGTAAAGCACTACTGAAGAAGAAGAATAAAGTTGGAGGACTCACACTACCTGACTTCAGAACCTACTATACAGCTACAATAGTCAAAACAGCCTGGTACTGGTACAACGACAGATACATTGACCAATGGAACAGAATTGAGAACCCAGATGTAAATCCATCCACCTACGGTCACCTGATCTTCAACAAGGGCTCAAAGTCCATCAAATGGGGAAAAGACAGTCTTTTAACAAATGGTGCTGGCAAAACTGGATATCCAGCTGCAAAAATGTGAAACAGGACCCATACCTCACGCCATATACAAAAACTACTTCAAAATGGATCAAAGACCTGAATATAAAGCCTAAAACTATAAAGTATATAGAAGAAAAAATAGGACTAACACTTCAGGCCTTACTACACAGCATTGACAGGACACAAACCATAACTATCAATGCACAGACCCCAATAGATAAGCTAGATAGTGGGGATCTTCTAAAAATCAAACACTATGCTCTTCAAAAGACTTCACAAAAAGTGTAAAAAGAGAACCTACAGATTGGGAAAAAAATTTTGGACAATACATGTCAGACAAAGGTCTAATCTCCATAATCTACAAGAAAATCCATCACCTCCACAACAAAAAGACAAACAATCCTATTAAAAAATGGGCAAAGGAAATGAACAGACACTTCACAAAAGAAGACATTCAAATGGCCAGCAGACACATGAGGAAACGCTCGTGATCACTAGCCATTAGAGAAATTCGAATTAAAACCACAATGAGATACCATCTCGCCCTGGCATTACTGGCACGAATCAAAAACACTGGAAATAACAAATGTTGGAGGGGCTGCGGAGAGATGGGAACTCTTATGCACTGCTGGTGGGAATGCAAAATGATGCAACCATTTTGGAAAATGATATGATGCTTCCTCAGAAAGCTAGAAATAGACATACCATTCGATCCTTCGATTCCACTCCTAGGAAGATATCCTAGAGAAATAAGAGTCATCACTTGAATAGACATATGCACACCTATGTTCATGACAGCATTGTTTACAACAGCAAAACGATGGAAACAACCTAGATGCCCATCAACAGATGAATGAATAAACAAACTATGGTACATACACACAATGAATTACTATGCAACGAGAAAGAACAACAGTGAATCTGTGAACCATCTCACAATATGAATGAAAGTGGAGGACATTTTGCTGAGTGAAATTAGTCAATCACAAAAGGACAAATAGTGTATGAGACCTGTATTGTAAAAACTCATGTAACAGTTCACACACAAAATGCAACAATCTTTGTTGGTTACCAGGGATGGGAGGGGTGGGGGGGAAATACTAAATAAGCAATACATAAGTGGTATCTTGGGTGAAGGGTGAGACAGTACACAACACAGGGGAAACTAGCACAACTTGTACAAGGAAAGGTCACAGAAGCCCCATAGACACATCGGAACTCTCTGAGGGACTGAATTCCTGGGCAGAGGGCTGTGGGGACCATGGTCTCGGGGGACATCTAGCTCAATTGGCATGACACAGCTTATAAAGACAATGCTCTGCATTCTACCTTGGTGAGTAGTGTCTGGGGTCTTAAAAGCCTGTGAGCGACCATCTAAGATACTCCACTGGTCTCATCCCTTCAGGAGCAAGGGAGAATGAAGAGAACAGGAAATAAGGAAAAGATTAGTCTGAAGGACTAATTGTCCACAGCGACCAAGGCCTCCACCGGACTGAGTCCAGTACAGCTAGATGGTGCCAGTCTACCACTACTGACTGCTCTGACCAGGATCACAACAGAGGGTTCTGGACAGAGCTGAAGAAGGATGTAGAACATAATTCTAACTCACAAAAACAAAAACGACCAGATTTAGTGGCCTAAAGGAGACTGAAAAAACCCTGAGAATATCACCCCCAGACATCCTTTTAGCTCTTGGTGAAGTTATCTCTGAGGTTCGCCGTTCAGCCTGGGAGTGGACATCCCCGTAAAACCAAATGGGACTAATAAGGTACAGGAGTCCAGTGACAAGGGCCAGAAGGCAGAAGGGGACAAGGAAGCTGGTGATAGGGAACCCAGGGTTGAGTAAGGATATTGTTGATGTGTTGTGAGATTGTTAACCATTGTCATAGGGTAATATGTGTAGCAGCTGTTAAATGAGAAACTATTTTGTTCTGTAAGCTTTCATCTTAAGTGAGAATAGCAGCACAATTGGAAGAATGTAGTCAATGTCACTGAACTGTGCATGTAGAAATTTTTGAAATGGTATATCTTTGGCTATGTGTATTTTCACCAAGAAATTAGAGGGTTGACATGTTGTGGGGTTGTTAACCAATGTCAGAAAACAATATGTGTACTACTGTTTCATAAGAAACTATTTTTTCTGTAAGGCTTCACCTTAAGTATAATTAAGAAAAAAAAAAGGAAACCAGAACCATACCTCACACAATACACAAAAACTAACTCAAAATGGATCAAAGACCTAAATGTTAAGCCTAAAACTATAAATTTCTGGAAAAAATGTAGGTAGCAAACTATGGTACTTAACCTTTTCTTAAAATAGAATAACAAACATAACAATAAATGAATCAAATAGAAGAAGACAAAATTGATAAATGAGACCCTCATAAAAATTAAAAACTTATGCTCATCAAAAGACTATCTAAAGAGTGAAAAGATCACCTACAGACTGGAAAGAATTTTTTTTGAAACAACATGTCTTATAAGTGTCTGAGCTCTAAAATTTATAGAGCACTTCACCCACTCAACAGCAGAAATACAGACAATCCAATTCTAAAATGGGCAAAGGACATGAACAGAACCTTCACCAAAGAGGACGTCCAAGCAGCCAAGAAATACATGAAAACATGCTCTTGATCATTAGCCATAGTTGCTGTTTTTAGGTGCTGTAAAGTCCATTCTGAATCATAGCGACCCTATGTACAACAGAACAGAACACTGTCCCATCCTATGCCTTCCTCAAAATCGTTGTTATACTAGAGCCCATTGTTGCAGCCACTGTGTCAATCCATCTTGTTGAGGGTCTCCATCTTTTTTGCTGGCCCTCTACTTTACCAAACATGATGTCATGCCCAAAGTACATGAGACATAGTCTCCCCATCCTTACTTCTAAGTTGCAATCCGGTTATACTTCTTCTAAGACAGATTTGTTCATTCTTTTGGAAGTCCATGGTATATTCAATATTCTTCATCAACACCACGGTTCAAAGGTGTCAGTTCTTCTTTGGTCTTCCTTATTCATAGTCCAACTTTCACATGCAATATGAGGTGACTGAAAACACCATGGCTTGGGTCAGGTGCACCTCAGTCCTCAAAGTGACATCTTTGCTTTTCAACACTTTGAAGAATTGTTTTGCAGTAGATTTGATATCTTGGCTGCTGCACTGATTGTGAATCCAAGAAAAATGAAATCCTTGACAACTTCAATCTTTTCTCTATTTATCGTGATGCTACTTATTGGTATAGTTGGGGGGATTTTTGTTTTCTTTATGTTGAGGTTTAATCCATACTGAAGGCTGTAGTCTTTGATCTTAATCAGTAAGTGCTTCAAGTCCTCTTCACTTTCAGCAAGCAAGGTTGTGTCATCTGCATAACGCAGGTTGTTAATGAGTCTTCCTCCAATTCTGATGCCCTGTTCTTCATATAGTTCAGCTTCTTGGATTATTTGCTCAGCATTCAGATTGAATAAGTATGATAAAAGGATAGAATTCTGACACACATCTTTCCTGACATTAAACCACACAGTATTCCCTTGTTCTGTTTGATCAACTACCTCTTGATCTATGTACCGCTTCCTCATGAGCACTATTAAGTGTCCTAGAACTCCCATTCTTTGCAATGTTATCCATTAGACATTAGACAGATGCAAATTAAAACTACAATGAGATACCGTCTCACTCTGGCTAAAATGGCATTGATTAAAAAAAAAGATAACAAATATTGCTGAGGATGTGGTGGGATTGGAACCCTTATCCATTGTTGGTGAGACTGTAAAATGGTACAACCACTATGGAAAACAGTATGGTACTTCCTCAAAAAAACTAGAAATAAAACAACCCTGACTGAACAATCCCAATTCTAGATATATACCTTAGAGACCTAAAAATAATGACATGAACAGACATATGAACACTTAAGTTCACTGCATCTTTATTCACAATAGCAAAAACATGGAAACAAAAAATGTCTATCAGTGGATGAGTGCATAAATAAAATGTGGTAAATACATGCAACTGAATATTGCATAACCATAAAGAACAATAACGAGTCCGTGGAACATGTTATTACATAGATGGACATGGAGGGCATAATGCTAAGTGAAATAAGTCAAACACATAAGGGCTAATATTGCATACTCTCTCTTTTATAAGAAGACAAGAATAGACACATATTAAGAGACCAATGTTTATTGGTTGTTACCAAGGAGAGGAGGGAAGGCAGGGGAAACACACTTTAAATCTTAAATATGTGTTATTTTTGGTGATGGAAAAAGTGTCACCAAATTTGGGTGTAGTGAGCACAGCATGACTAAAGTAAATGATATTGCTGAGAAGCATTCAAGAGAAAAGGATACCTGTGCCAAATTATTTGACATATATAAGACGGCAACAACTTCAACAAAGACAAAAAATGAGTATATGATCAAATATGAATGGGTATAGGCATATAGGTATACAGGTAAGGACAGATGTATGTGTGTGTGAGAATAGATAGAAATATCTATATGTACATGTAAATACAGATTTGTGTCTGCAGGCACGCATATTCATTGAAGACACAACTACAGATACTCCTCAGACATAACTGAACACTTTTTGAGATTGATTTTCTAGGTTTGAAATCTTAGGACCCTAGTCCCATGGGACAACTTAGTCAAATGGCAAATTTCATATTCTGTATCCTAGTGAAGTGAGTAGCATCTGAGGTCTTAAAAGCGTGCAAGCGACCATCTAAAATACAACTATTGGTCTCTACTCGTCAAGAGCAAAAGAGTAGAAAGCAAGCAAAATCTCAGAGAAAGAAACAAGTCTACAAGGCTGATAGCCTACATGAGCCACAACCTCATCTACCCTGAGACAAGAGGAACTAGTATCCAGTTACTACCACTGACTGTTCTGACCAGGGTCACAATAGGTGGCCCCAGATAGAATGGGAGAAAAATGTACAACAAAACTCCAATTTTTTAAAAAGCCAGACTAACTGGACCAGTTGAGACCAGAGGACTCCCTGAGACTATTGGCTGAGACAGTCTTTAAACCTTGAACCAAAACTACTCTCAAGATTATCTTTTTGCAAAATGGCAGTGTGGCACACAAAATAAAGGATTTTATCTGTAAGAACAGCTTTACTGGAAAACCATCTGCATGAGCCCAAAAGGTCAACATTTACTCTAAAGTAAAGTTTAGAAAATAAGGGGTCAGGGAAACTAGAGTACTGGAAATGAAAAAAGCAGAACACAATTAAAGACAATGTTGACACGTGGTGAAAAAAGTAACTAATGTCACTGAACAATTTGTGTGGAAATTGTCAAATGGGAATCTAACTTGCTGTGTAAATTTCACCAATTACACAATTAAATATTATTTTAAAAAGTTATTCTATGACAAAAAGATACATGAATATAATGTTTTATTATTAAAACACAACGCTTAATCACTCTTTTGCATGGAAATGTACATACACATGGGAATACGTAAAACACCAGTGTACACACAAAATCCCATAAAATAGAATAGTGAGCAGTAGAGCTACATTAAGATACAGTTAAATTTAACTATAATAAAATTTAGGGAATAGAAACAATTATACAAGGATACATTGAGAGTACTTTTCAATTAATACAGTCAATGGTGACAGAAAAATTTTGTTTAAAGATATAAAATTAGGATATACATTTCGTATACATATATACAGATATTTATGGGCATGATAAATCCCCAAATCAGTATAATTATCACAATTCTTCATGAGGGAGAAATGTGTTCAGGGAGATAAACAGAGGACTTCGATTTTTTTTCATAATATTTAATTCATTAAAAAGAAAGGTACTTACGTGTCCTTTGTAATATTCTTGGAACACATTATAATAAATATACATTTTAGCAGTCTTCATACTTAGCATTGCAAGTAACTACTATTTAGCAAAGGGTAAAAATGTGTCCAAAGACCAACAGGGCTGTCAATTTTTCAGAACCTGAGTCATGTTTTGGGAAGAAGGCTTAGATGTCCTCCTACAGGTGTACGTTTTTGTTCAAATTGTGGGCAGTGGGTACACAAGAGGACTTTCAGATGTGATAGAGCACATGAGTTGTAAAATGCAAACACAAGAATTCCCCCGCTCTTCATCCAAGCCCTTTGGTAATACCCTCCTCTACTGACTCCGAGTTTGGCAGTGGGGGTACCGTGGCCAATGGGACAGTGGAAAATATAAAGCAAGCAGGGTCTTGAAAGACATTTCTGTCTTGCTGCATTTGCGACATTTCTACCACCATATGAACCAGCATGGGGGCAAGCCTGCTTCATTGATTGATGATGTCCGCTGGATTGATGATTGCCTAGCTGACAGGCCGGGAAGCTGACTGCCAATGCATGGTCAAAGTCAGTCCAGATCACCAGAAAAAAATCTGAGCTGATCCCAGCTCCAATCGACAAATCACAGAATAAAGAGTGAAACAAATAGTTGTCGTTGTAAGCCATTAGTTTTGGGGTAAATAATTTGGTGTCAAACAACTCTCACAGAAAAAGCTAATTGTTACAATATGGAATAATTAACATGTTGCATTTAGTGAAACATTTTTTAATCTGGCCTGTTCCTGTACACTGGTTTACATCTAGAGAATATTTTAAAATTGTGTCGTATGCTTAGAAATGAGATACAAATATTTTATGACTGAATGTTAGCAGCTGAGCTCTTAACCACTGTGCCACCAGGGTTCCGAATGTTTCATTGCAGCATTTTTTAGGTTAATTTAAGCCAATTTAATTTTTTTTTTAATATATATTGAAGTCGGATATATGACCTAGCCACCAAATCTACCTGGCTCAATGATGCCTGCAAGTCTCAAAACAACTATGATGAAATACATCATAACTATCAACAATTTCATCTTATTCCTCATTCCATATAGAGGATCCAAATGTGTGTATTTCAAATGATTATATCTTAAAAAGTTAAATAAATTTATTAATAGACATTTAGAAGCAGACTTAGAAGATAATTTTAATATTAAAGTTTTGTTTGATTACATCAAAAATCACATTTAATCACAAAAAATTCCACATGATATTCTTTAATAAGTTAAGTGATAGAGCAATTTGCATTAAAATCCTATAAAATAAAAACAGTAAAAAAGGGCAATAGTGTTTTCTTTTTAATTGACGAAAAGATTAATGGTGTTTCATATAGTCTGTCTGTATTATTTGATAGGTAAACTGTTTAAAAATATATAATGACATATTTTTGTAAATATTCCTCACTGTTAACATAACAAAATATTTAAAATGCTGTATAAAATTTGCAAAGATGTATTCATATATTCTTTCTTTTATTTTTATTTTTTATGTAAGTAAAAGTATATTTTGAGATTTCACTGTCTTCCTATTTTCTTCTTTTTCTTCTTTATTCTATAATTCTTTACTGCACGCTTTCCCTTTTTAATTCATTATCTATCTATCATCTATCTACCTATCTATCATTTATCAATCAAGGGATTTATTTTAAGGAATTGTAGTGGCTGATAAATCCAAAATCTGCAAGTTATACGGGCAGGCTGGAAACTATGGGAGGGCTCGAGTCTGAAATATAGGCAGACAGGCTGGATAATCCAGCAGTATATCTATGTTACTGTCTTGAAACAGACTCTTACTCCTCTCAGAAACCTCAGTTTTTGCTCTCAAGGCCTTCAACTGATTGGGTGGCCTATTCACATGAAAAATCTCCTTTATTCAGAATCAACTGATTATAAATATTAATTGCATTTACAAAATACATTCACAACAGCATCTAGACTCGCGTTTGACCAAAAAACTCAGTAGAATAGCCTTGCCAAGTTGATACATAAAACTATTCATGACAATTAGGATTACTGTTATTTTCCTACACTCAATACTAAATTTATAAAATCATCATCAATTATCTTTTTTTTTTTTTTGTAATTAACAATGTATATTTTGGGGGCCCAAAGAAATATAGCTTCAATTTAGAAATGAGATGCCATCATTGTTTGGAGTAACCCAGGGTCAATTATAAAAAAAAGTCTTCAGTTCTTGAAGGTTCTTTGCTAGTGTAGGCTCTTTGAGTGGGGGTGAGGATAACAGAATATGAAAGGGGAAGGCATGCCTCTACTGAAGGAATAACAGGAAGAGAAGTCATGCACTAAGCCTTAGGATTTGAACTGCTCTTTGATAAGAACAGAAGTTGCAGCATAAGACGGGAATAAGCTAGTAAGATAGCATGTTACTCTAGCACCTTCATCATCTTCCTAAATCCTTTGTCTTTCACTGTCATTTAGTTTTTCGAGCCCAATTCTTTTCCGCTCCAGTAAGTCTTGTTATGTTTAAGAGAAAAATAATATTAGCCAACTTACAGACAAGATGTGTGCTATCTAGTCACCTTTCTTACAAGCTTAAATATTCAGTCTATAAATGCTGGGATTTTATCTGACAGTGAAGCAATATAATATCACTGTATTATGCTTTGGGTTTCCCCTGGATAATTTTTAAAATTATATAATTATAGCAAAATTGGAAATGTATACCTTGCAGTGACAAATGAAAATAGTATAAATTACTGTGATTTTAATATTCTAAATTATTAAAGGCCTATGCATGTCAACTTAATATAAAGAAACTCCTGGTTAACTAATGTCTGGAGATAATTTGTTTTAACTTCATATTTTGATGATGTTTAATATAATGACAATGAAAAGTATAACTAGAATAACTATAACACTAAAAGAACTATATTAAAATAATATAGTTAAAATGAAAATAATATATATAATTTGGTCAGTTATAATATTTTGATAACTTAAAAATTAAATGATTATGGTTTCTTTCAATTTATTCAGCTATGGATGAGTTTCATCATGTTCAGATGAGTGCTTGACTACTAGCTGAAAGGTTGGCAATTTAAACTCACCCAAAGACGCCTTGGAACACAAGCCTGGTGATCTGCTTCCAGAAAGTCACAGCCTTGAAAACCTTATGGATACATGGGGTTACAATGAGTTGGAATTGACTAGACCCCAAGTAACAACAGATACAACATAAAATCTTTTTTTTGTGTAGAGAGATAGATACTCTCATGTATAGGAATCATCTGGATTTATCCCAAAAAAATAATATTAGATATAATTATGGATACTCAGTCTCTTTTAAAACTATTTCCTTCTTGGCTTTCCGTTTCAGTAAAATGTAGCGTACTATTTTTTTCTGTAATATTGTGATCAGCTAAATACGCATTTTTAAAAAAAATTACTTGTACTAAGTAATTGGTTAATTGACTCCAGATATAACTGAAAATATCAGGAAAAGTCATGTAAGTGTACTGTGACTGCAAGTTATTCATTTTTTAGATCAAAGAAAATCAAAGGTTTTAAGAGCATTATAAATAATGTGGAAAAAATTTCTAGTTATATGTATACTTAAAAGCTACATAACATTTTATCTCAAGCCAAAGATTTAAAAAAAAATACATTACGATATTAAACTATTTTTCTCACTCTAGTAGTGAGAGTTCTGTGTAAGAAACTCTAAAAGAACAACCCCTACTAAGGAAAACAGGCATGAATAGGCATTATTCAGGCTATGCCAGTGCTTTACATAAAATATTTTCAGGCAATTAAGTGACATAATTCTTTTGTTATTAATTTAAATGTGCTATTATGGCATTTATAAACATTGAGTTTACATAAGAAAAATCAAGAAAATATTTCATGTCAGTTGCAAGATATACAATTTGTGTTCCATAATTCTATCCTTTCTCCCTATGCCAACCTTGCGCATCTACCCTTAGGCTGTTACTTTTGGAACATTTCTTTTTGTTTCAATAAACTTTTTAAATTAAAAGTCATTTAATCCAGTCATCTGAAGCATGACATGTGCATTTGCAGGGTTATCAAAATAACTTACTCTTCTTATAAATGCTCTTAACTATGCAATTCCAGTTTTGGGCTTTCTTCCAAACAAGACTAAAATAGAATTGCAGTTGCACAATAAACAAGAGTTGCTAATTGCCAATTTTGTAGAATTTCTTACAAAAAAGGAATATCTCTTCAAAATGTGTTTTGATGGAACTTTTTCCTCTCTATTCATCTCGTTTCTGATAACTCAGGACTATTTCTTTGCACTTGTGCATTTGAATTTTGCCTATGTTTTGAAAGAGAAGTTTCTTTTGTTTAATTTTCTCTTCACTGATGCATTTTCTGCCTTTCTATTCTAGAGTTACAACTGTAGTAATTTTCAGACTTTGGAATTTATTTTTGTAATATTATGCTTACATACTCATCTTCAAATAGAAGTTGAGTAAGATTATTCAAAATGATGATTAAAACAAACGACTGTAACTATGCAGTAAATGGAGCCCTAGTGGCACAGTGGTTAAGAGCTCGGCTGCTAACCAAAAGGTTGGCAGTTCGAATCCACTAGCCGCTCCTTGGAAACCCTATGGGGGTAGTTCTACTCTGTCCTATAGGGTCGCTATAAGTCGGAATCGACTGGACAGCAGAGGTACAGGATTGTACTGTGTGCAGTAAATAGAGTTTTTGTGTTTCCAGTTTTCTAGCAGTATGTTGATGTTGTCTTGTTTTGCTTATATTCACTCCTCTGAACTCTTATGCCTTTCATTTTGAGATAGTCGTTTTAGGGAATGCCTTTGCTAGAAATGAAAGTAAATCTAAACATGTCTCCTGTTATTAACTACAGTTTTAGTATTGTAGATTACCACCCCCTATGTTTTAGAAGAAAAGTTGGGAGAAATGGAAATACACATGCAATTAATTATTAAGAGCAAGGGGAATTATAAATAATTATTAATGGAATATGACTATGCTATCTACTTCAAATGTTTTTTGCTTAAGTATATTATGAAATAATTTTATACTGTATGTGTGCTCTATATTTAATATGAAGTCTCTCAGACCAGTTTCCCTCGCTAACTTTGCCAGAATACAGAATTATTTGTAATTTGGTGAACTACCAAGCTGTCGCTTAAATCTTTCATGCCCTTATCTTCCCGCACTTCTATTTATGCCCTCATCTTTCACCTGCTCATGTTTTAGACCTAAATTTATGAGTCAGTTTTTAAATTCCTGATTCCCTAAGCTATGTAAAATCTCTTTGTGATAAGTTTCCATAATATCTTAATTATAGACTCCTTACAATAGACTGTAATTTCCATAAGGAAGGATATTTATCCACATTCCCAGGAAATAGAAAATTTGCTGTTACATCTATCTATCTATCATCTATTTATCCAGTTATCTATTTTTTTAATGTTGTAGACAATATAACATATATTGATATTGAGAAATATATATATATTTTTAAATTTTTTAATTGTACTTTAGGTGAAGGTTTACAGAACAAATAGTTTCTCATTAAACAGTTAGTACACATTTTGCCCTATGACAATGGTTAACAACCCCATGACATGTCAACACTGTCCCTTCTCAACCTTGGGTTCCCTATCACCAGCTTTCCTGTCCCCTCTTGCCTTCTAGTCCTTGTCCCTGGACTGCTGTGCCTCATTAGTCCTGTTTTGTTTTGAGGCTGTCCAATCGCCGGCTGAACAGTGAACTTCAGGAGGGGCTTCATCACTGAGTTAAAAGGGTGTCCAGGGGCCATACTCTCGGGGTTTCTCCAATCTGTCAGGCCAGTAAATCTGGTCTTTTTTTTATGAGTTAGCATTCTGTTCTACATCATTTTCCAGCTCTGTCCAGGACCCTCTATTCTGATCCTGGTCAGAGCAGTGATGGTAGCTGGGCACCATCTAGCTGTAGTGGACTCAGTCTGGTGGAGGCCATGGTAGCTGTGGTCCATTAGTCCTTTGGACTAATATTTTCCTTGTATCTTGTTCTCTTCGCTCTCCCTTGCTCCTGAAGGCATGAGACCAGTGGAGTATCTTAGGTGGCTGCTCACAGGATTTTAAGACCCCAGATGCTACTCACCAAGGTAGAGAACATTGTCTTAATAAATTGTGTTATTCCAGTTGAGCTAGTTGTTCCCCAAGACCATGGTCCCCACAGCCCTCTGCCTAGCAATTAAGTCCCTCAGGGAGTTTGGAAGTGTCTACGGAGCTTCCATGACCTTTCCTTGTACAAGTTGTGCTGGCTTCCCAAGTAATGTGCACTGTTTTACCCTTCACCAAAGTTACCACTTATCTATTTAGTTACCCCCATCCTTCCCATCCATGGTAAACAACAAAGATTGTCTCTTTTTGTGTGTAAACTTTTACATGAGTTATACAGTAGAGGTCTCATACCATATTTTTCCTTTTGTGATTGACTTATTTCACTCAGCATAATGTCCTCCAGTTTTGCTCCTCTTACTCTCCCGTGCTGATTCCTTTTTCTTTGTGGATTTTTTTTTTCATTTCTTTTGTTTTTGAAGGTTTTGTTTTTACTGAGACTTTATGTTTTTTTTCTTTATTTTGATGATTAGGTTTGTTAACTTTCATTGTGGTTACCTTGAAATTTACCCTTATCTTCCTAGATTTGAACCAGTCTATTATTACTTGGTATTGCTTGATTTCCTCTCCATTGGATGGTTCTCTATCTACACCATTTATTCCCTCTTTTATCGTTCTGATGATGTTGTCATTTACAGATTAACCTCTTTGGTTCCCTTTTGTAATTCTTTTAGTTTTGCATAGTCCTTAAGAGTTCATTTCCTAGGTTGGTATACGGCTAGTACAATCCTGTGTTCTATATTCAGCCTGTGGTCTGATATTGTTTATTCTCAGATCAGAGGACTTCCTTTAATAAGCCTCATAAGTTTGGTTTGGTTTTTACATACTCCCTTAATTTCTGTTTGTCTGGAGATGACCTAATTTCACCATCATATTTGAATGAGAGTTTTGCAGGATATATTATTCTTGGCTGGCAATTTTTTTCTTTCAAAGTTTTATATATGTCATTCCATTGCCTTCTTGACTGCATGGTTTCTGCTGAATAATCGGAGCCTATTCTTATTGTTTCTCTGCTGTATGTGACCTTTTGTTTTTCTCAAGCTGCTCTCAGGATTCTTTGTTTGTCTTTGGTTTTAGCGAGTATGATTACGATATGCCTTGGTGATTTTCTTTTTCTTTTGGGGTCTATCCTATATGGGGTTTGTTGAGCTTCTTGGATGGTCAGCTTTTCATCTTTCATGATATTGGGGAAGTTTTCTGTCAACAATTCTTTAATGATCCTCTCTGTGTCTTCCGTTTTCTCCCCCTGTTCTAGAACTCTGATCACTCGAAGATTTTTGCTTTTGATTGTATCCCACATAATTCTCAGGGTTTCTGCATTTTTCTTCATGCTTTTTTTCTGATTTTTACTCAAACAGAGTTGTATCCAAGTGTTTGTCTTCAATTTCGCTGATCCTACCTTCCGTCGTTTCAAACCTGCTCCTCAGCTCTTCTATGACACTGTCCATTTCTGAAATTTTCTTGTTTATCTTTTGGATTTCTAACTGTTGTTTTTGTATGATTTCTAGTTGTGAATTTATTTTAGCATTTTGTTCCTGTATTATTTTCTTGAATTCTTCCATTTTTTGTCTGCCTTTTCCATGAATTTGTCTGTTTTTTCCTCATATTTGTTTTTTGCTTCAACTCTTGGATAATTCTGAATATTAGAGATTTGAATTCCCTATCAGTTAGGTTTAGTGCCTTTTCTTCTACTGGAAGGTCATCTGGTGTTTTATTTTGGACACCTACTGGAAGCATCCTGTCTTGTTTTTGTAAATGTTTTGATATTGTCTGCTGTCTTTGGGGCATTCAGTGGTTATTTTCCTCATTTATTGACTGTAGATTTGTTTGTTTCGTCCTGCTTTTTTGTTTTATTTGGTTATGTCTGAGTAGGCAGGCTGTGCATTCTTTGTTGTTTGCTCGTCTGTGGGCATGACACTTTTCACCTCCTTCCCCAATGGGCAAGGTCAGTCACTGAGGTATGGTACAGCAGGGCAGGTCCAGTTGCTGGGATGGTTTTTTTGGCATGTAGCAGTGCTGACAGTGCAGACCAGGAATTAGTGCAGGGCAGGTTCCAGTAGGCCGTGCCTGTGCTGCTTGGTGATGTGATGTCAAGCGCACGGTGCAGGTAGGCAGGATGCAACGGTGAGATTGTTATCTGTGGAGCTAAGATGGTTATGGGAAAGATGACAATTGACAAGATTAGGTTGTATGTTGAGTTAATCTCTTTTGAGAAATAAAAGAGAGAAGTGAGCAGAAAAGAGAGGGACCTCCTATCACCAATCTGTAAGATAAATAATGACATCCCTTCTTTCATTTTTAATTTTAGAAATTTGGGTTTGCTATCTTTGTTTCTCAGCAAGAATAGCAAAAGATTTGTCAATTTCACTGATTTTTCAAAGAAGCAATTTTTGATTTCATTGATTTTTTCTTCTTTCTCCACTTCTTTCATTCCATTTTCTAATCTCTATCATTTATTTTTGCTCTTACCTTTGTTATTCTATTTCTTCTACTTGTTTGTGATTTACTGTGCTCTTCTTTTTCTAGTCACTTATGGTGGACGTTTAGGTTTGCTTTATTCCTCCATTACATAAATCTTTTGTATTAAATAGGAAATTTCTAGTATACTATGTCAAAGATCTTGTTCTTTCTTTTATTATATGTGTTTTTAGCTATTTTCTTAGCGGATGCCTTGGAGATTACAATTAACAATTTAATTTAAGACACAGTAGCTCAGATTAATACAAATTAATTTCAATAGCATACAAAAACTTTGCTCCAATATAGATTTACTTCCTTTTCCATTCTTTGTGCTATTATCATACAATTTACAGTTTGATACATTATAATCCTGTCAAAACCATTTTATAATTACTGCATATACATTTGTCCTTTAAGTATATAAGAAAAGAAAAAATTTAAAAACAAAAATACATTTATATTGTCTTTTATATTTTCTTATATCATTCTTTGACCAGTGCTCTTTATTTCCTCTTGGGGATTTGAGTTTCTTTCTAGGATTTTTTTATTTCATCCTGAAGAATTCCCTTTAGTAGTTCATGTTAGACAATTCTGCTAATGATTATTCTCTCTCTCTCTTTTTAATCTAAGAATATCTTAATTTTTCCTATGCTGTAGAAGGATAGTATTGTTGGTTATGTAATTCTTGCTTGGCATTTTTTTTTCTTCTTTTCCTCATGTTTAATATGTTATCCCTCTGTCTTTTGCCCTCCATAGATGTAAGCTCTACATCAAAAAATAAAGGCTGTTATAATGAGTGACCCTTCCTCAATGTTACTGCGTGTGGTAGGGAGAGAGATGCTGCAAAGGGGACCTGAGCTTGAGGGTGCGGGTACTTGATAGCACTTTCTTCATCTAGTTTTTAAAGCAGACCAACACTACAGTGAAGTGTATGAAACATAATGGTCTAATTAAAATGTACCTAGTTCAGTTACTTTTTTTTTCTTCTGGTTGTGCCACCTGTACTTCAGACCCTGAACCCAGGGAATGAAGAATAGTATTGACGCAGGTATGCTGGTAGCTATAATGAAAATGGTTTATTTTGATTGCTTTATTTATTTACTTTTTTAAATGAATGATGTAGCAAAGCCATCAGTGAAGAGTGAGGACATTGCAGAAGATTTGACCAAGAGGAGAAGTTTGAATTTGATTCTGGTGTCACTGTATTAAAGTATGACTGTGAACAGGAAATGTCTTTAGATTATTTTATTTATAATTTACATCCTCAGATGCAAAATATCTGATATTCCATACAACTTTAAAAGTCTGATATGAAACTGAGCTTCTACCAAAAACTGTGTATATCTTCATTATATTCAAATGTCAAAAAGAGAGTGAAAGTAATTTTTTATCTATTGAGACCACCACACTAACTTTCTATAAATAAGTTGTATTAATGGTGAAAATGCAGTTTCTTCTTGACAATATTCCAGCATGATTGTCTATTATATAATAAATATTGATCATGCCTATTATATAATAAATATTTTAAATTTTATTTAAAATTATAGGATTATATACTCTTGATAATAAGAATTCAAATCCTAGAGTGTAGATTATTCTTTTTTATTTCTAGACAATTCGACAATTTCAAGAATATTAAGATAAATTCTGTTGTAGGAACAAAGAGTAAAATGATCAAGAAAACATTCAAAAGAGCAAGAGGTTGGAAAAATAATTGCTAAATCAAAGCACATTTATTCATTTGTTAGGATAGGGTGACTATTTCAAGTTACATAGATATCTAAGAGATAAGATATTCTTTTGAATTCTGGATTATGATATCTACCTCATAAATAAGAGTTAGAGTTATAGAATGAAAGAGGAAGGAAAGGAGTAAAGGGAGGAGAAAGGAGGAGTTAAAAAGGAGAAAGAGGAGAAACAGGAGGGAGAATGGAAAAAGGACAAGTAAGGAAGAAAAGAAGAAGAGAGAGGAAAAGGAGAAGGACAATGTGAACGGGTAGAAACAAAAACAGCAGCAACAAGAGAAAGTGCAGCAGAATTAGTAGGAGGAGAAGAAGAAAGAACAGTGAAGAGTCAGGCTAGAGAGTGAAAATAAAGTGGGAAGAGGAAAGTAAGAAAAAGAGGAAGAAGATGAGAAAAAGGAGGAAGAAGAACAGGAGTATCAAGCAGAGCAGGTAGAAAAGTAGTACCTGACAGATTTTCATATTTCATCCATTATCTTGCATGTATATTAGATCCAGGAATAAAAGTCACTAGCATTGCATTTCTGTAATCAAATACAATATACTGACAATTATTCTTATAATAGATAAAAATAGTATATCTTTCTTTTACAGAATTAAAAATGGGAACTTTTTAAAAACACAATATATATTTTTAAATCCAAACAATTGAAAAAAAGTTGACCTCAAGCGGATTCCAGCTCATGGTGTCCCCCTGTGTTTCATAGTACAATTATGCTCCATAGGGTTTTCAATAGCCTGTGATCTTTCTGAAAAGATGACTGGGTGGATTTGAACCAGCAAACTTTCAGTTAGTAGCCAAGTACTTAACCATTTGGGCCACTCAGGGACTACTTATAAAAATGGCTTATTTACTTATTTAAAAAATATTTTACATAGAGTGGCAAATTAAGAGAGCTGTTACTTGCAAATATCTTTTTTTCCTATGTGAGAGCTGAGATTTTTGTTTTAGTCAAAATAATTTTGCATTCATATAGTAAAACTTGTCCCTGATGGTGCAGTGGTTAAAGAGCTTGGTTGCTAACCAGAAGGTTGGCAGTTTGAATCCTTGTAAACCCTATGAGTCAGGTCTACTCTCTCCTATAGGGTCCCCCTGACTTGGAGTTGGCTTGGTGGCAAAGAGCTTGGTTTTTGGTAACTCTAGTGGCATAGTTGTTAAGTGCTTCTGCTGCTAACCAAAAGGTGGGCAGTTTGAATCCACCAGGTACTCCTTGGAAACTCTATTGGGGAAGTTCTACTCTGTCCTATAGGGTCTCTATGAATTGGAATCGACTTGACGGCAATGAATTTGGGTTTTGGGTTATAGTAAAAAGCTAAAATATACATTCACTCAATTTAATCAAGTTGTTTAAAGAGCATTGTTTGTTCAAAATTTCAGTTTAATTTCAATTATAAGAATTTATTGTCTCACATAAAATAAAATTGAGGAAACTTTTAATTCGGCAGCGTAATTACATAATTCTCTAAGCAGAACAGTTGAAGGTAATGAAATCATATGAACATTTTGAAAGATTATGTAACCTGACTATTCATCCCAGAATTAAGCCTCGTGTTGTTTAATATTTAAGCTGTTGTCTTTGGAACAACCATGATAGGTAACAGTCCCCACTTGGATTGCTAATTTTAACCCATTCTTGGAATTTTGTTTGAGAAAAGATTGCCAGCTTGCACCTGAGTCAGTGGGAAATAACAAATAACTTTATTCACTAGCAGCCTACGCCATGTGTGCAGGGATCGGGGAGGTTGAAAGTATGCCACTTACAGTATTTTCCTTCCTGACCCACTGTCTTGCTGTCTTCTCTCCAGGGACATATTTCTTTCCGTTCCTCTCTTCCACCCTCCCTTCCTTCTTTCCTTCCTTCCTCCCTCCCTCCCTCCCTCCTTCCCTTCTTCCCTTCCTCTCTTCCTTCCTCCCTCCCTCCCTTCCTTCCCTTTTTCCTTCCTTCCTTCCCTTCTTCCTTCCTTCCTTTGCATAGTATTCCATTGTGTCAAAATACCATAATTTGTTTATCCAACAAATGGTGCTGGCATAACTGGATATCATAGCTACCCTATAGGACAGAGTAGAACTGCCCCATAGGGTTTCCAAGGAGCGGCTGGTGGATTTGAACTGCCAACTTTATGATTAGAAGCCAAGCTCTTAGCCACTGTGCCGCCCAGGCTCTGTAATGACACCAGAAAATGTATTTTAATTTCAACAAATTGAGAAAAGATCATTTTTAACATACACAATTAGACTCTATCAAACACATGTAATTAAACAGAGAAAAAAATCTACCAAAAATTAACTTTATGTTCCCCAAATACTAAGATAATATCACATAAGAAAATAACAATGAATAACAGATATTATTATGGAATTATAGTCATAAACTATTTCAGTAACCCAAAAGATATATTTCTAACACAACTATTTGATCCCTATTTTGCATAATCCTGTTGATAATGACATCTTAACTTTTGTTTGAAATGAAAGTATGGATTATACTAAATTTCAGTGAGAGTTTGAGGATGATTACATTTTGATTGACTGGAAATTATATATATATATATTTTTTTAATGGCTGAAACTGAAAAAAATCAGAAATAGGTATTGTCATGGATTAAATTGTGTCCCCCAAAAATATCTGTTGACTTGGCTGGGTCATGATTCCCAGTATCGTACATTTGTGTAATCTGAAGTGATTTGCTTATGTGTAGTAAACTCTATCACTATGATGAGGTTATATGTGATCTCCTTATGTGTTGTAAATTCTATCACTATGATGAGGTTATACTGATGAGGTTTACATGATTAGTGTCTTAATCCAACCTCTTTTGAGATATAAAAGAGAGAAGCGAGCAGAGACACACAGGAATCTCACACCACAAAGAAAGCAGTGCTGGGAGCAGAGCGCGTCCTTTGGACCAGAGGTTCCTGCACTGAGATGCTCTAAGACCAAAGTAAGACTGATGCATCACAAGGACTCTCCTCCAAGCTGAAAGAGAGAGAAGGCCTTTTCCTGGAGATGATGTCTTGAATTTGGACTTGTAGTTTACTGGATTGTGAAGAGAATAAATTTCTCTTTGTTAAAACCATCCACCTGTGGTATTTCTGTTGGAGCAGCACTAAATGACTAAGACAAGTATCTTGAGTTTTTAAATACAATAATTGTAATAAAACAATACACACATATATATACACATATATATATGTGTGTGTGTGTGTCTATTCATTGCCTGATATAATTCCAGAAGATGAGCTCCTCAGGTTGGAAAACACTCAAAATATGGCTGGGGAAGAGCTGCCTTCTCAAAGTAGAGTCGACTTTAATGACAGGAAAGGAGTAAAGCTTTCAGGACTTTCATTTGCTGATGTGGCAAGACTCCAAATGAGAATAAACAGCTGCCAACATTCATTAATAATCAGCATGTGGAATGTAAGAACTATGAATCTAGGAAAATTAGAAGCTGTCAAAAATGAAATGGAATGCATAAAGATTGAAATCCTAAGCATTAGTGAACTGAAATGGACTTTTACTGGCCATTTTGAATCAGAAAGTGATATGGTATTCTCTGCAGGAATGAGAAATTGAAGAGGAATGATATCGTATTCATTGTCAAAAACAATATTTCAAGATATATCCTGAAGTACAACACTGTCAGTTATAGGATAATATCCATTCGCCTGCAAGGAAAACCAATTAATACTACTATTATTCAAATTTTCACAGCAACTACTAATGCCGGAGATGAAGAAATTGAAGGTTTTTGCAACTTCTGCAGTCAGAAATTGATCAAACATGCAATCATGGTGCATTGATAATCAGTGGTTACTGGAATGCAAAAGTTGGAAACAAAGAAGGATATGTATTTGGAAAATATGGCCTTGGTGATAGAAATGATGCCAGAGATCACATGCTAGAATACTACGAGACCAAGGATTTCTTCATTGCCAATACCTTTTTTCAACCACATAAACAGCCACTATACACATGGACCTTGCCGAATGGAATACACAGGAATCAAATCAACCACATTTATTGAAAGAGACAATGGAGAAGCTCAATATAATCAGTCAGAACAAGGCCAGCGGCTGACTGTGGAACATAACATCAATTTCTTCCATGCAAGTTCAAGGTGAAGCTGAAGAAAATTAAAATAAGTCCATGAGAGCGAAAGTGCCACCTTGCGTATGACCATCTCAAGAATAGATTTGATGCACTGAACATTAATAACCAAAGGCCAATTGAATTGTAAGGTGACATCAAGAACATCACATATGAAGAAAAGTCATTAAAAAGACAAAATGGATGTCAGAAGAGATTCTGAAACATGCTCTTGGACATAGAATAGTTAAAGCAAATGGAGGAAATGAAGTGAAAGACCTGAAGAAATGATTTCAAAGGACGACTCAAGAAGACAAATGAAAGTAGTATAATGAAAGACACGGAATTAAAAAACCAAAAAGGAAGAACACACTTGGCATTTCTCAAGATGAAAGAACTGAAGAAAGAAATTCAAGCTTCAAGTTGCAATAGTGAAGGATTCTGTGGGAAAAATATTGAACAACACAGGAAGCATCAAAAGAAAATGAAAGGAATACAAAGGGTCACTCTACCAAACAGAACTGGTCAACGTTCAAACATTGCAGGTGGTAGCATAGGATAAAGAATTAATGGTACTTGTTATGGATTGAATTGTGTCCCCCAAAAATGCAAGTCAACTTGGCTAGGCCATGTTTCCCAGTATTATGCGATTGTCCACTATTTTGCCATCTGATGTGATTTTCCTATGTGTAGTAATCTCTATGACTGTGATATTAATGAGGTAGGATTAGAGGCAGTTATATTAATGAGGCAGGACTCAATCTACAATATTAGGGTGTATCTTGAGTCAATCTCTTTTGGGATATAACAGAGAGAAGCAAGCAGAGAAACAAGGAACCTCATGCCACCAAAAATGAAGAACCAGGAGGGAAGCACCACCTTTGGACCCGGGACCCCTGTGATGAAATCTCCTAGACAAGGAGAAGGTTGATGACAAGGACTTTCCCCCAGAACCCACAGAAAGAGAAAGCCTTCCAATGGAACTGGCACCCTGAGTTTGGACATCTAGCCTCATTGATTGAATAAACTTCTCTTTGTTAAGGCCATCCACTTGTGCTATTTTTGTTACAGAGGCACTAGATAACTAAGATGGTAAGGAAGGAAGAAGTCTAGGCTTCACTAAAGGTGTTGGCCAAAAACTAAGGCTCCAGGGAGTGACCAGTGGAGATATTTCTCTTTTTTTTAATTTATATATTTTTTTATTGTTGTAATTAAATGTAGTTTACATTTCAAGTTAGTCTCCCATACAAAATTGTTTTACATACATTGTTATGAGACCCCAATCGCTCACTCCAGTTCTGTGACAGCACACTCCACCCCTCCGCCCCTGATTCCCCATGAACATTCAACCAACTCCTAACTCTGCCTTCCCATCTCACCTCTGGACAGAAGCTGCCCCTTTGGTATCTTGTATCTACTTGACTAAGAGGTGCATTCTTCACGAGTATCACTTTATGTCCCACATTCCAGTCCAATCCATGTCTGAAGAGTTGGCCTTGGAAATTGTTTTAGTTCTGGGGTGATAGAGAGTCCAGGGGCCATACTTTCTGAAGCACCTCCAGTCTCAGTCAGACCATTAAGTCTGGTCTTCTTACTAGAATTTGAGTTCTTCATCCCATCGTTCTACTGCTCCATCAGGGACCCTCTGTTGTGTTCCCTGTCAGGATGTTCATTGGTGATAGCCGGGCACCATCTAGTTATTCTTGTCTCAGGCTGATGAAGTCTCTGGTTTATGTGGCCCATTCTGTCTCTTGGGCTAATACTTTCCTTGTGTCTTTGGTGTTCTTCATTCCCCTTTATTCCAGGTGGTTGGGACCAACTGATGCATCTTAGATGGCCACTTGCAAGTTTTTAAGACCCCAGACGCCACTCGCCAAAGTAGGATGCAGAACATTTTCTTAATAATCTTTGTTATGCCAATTGACATAGATGTCCCCTGAAAGCATGGTCCCCAGACCCCCCATCCCTGCTACTCTGTCTCTCAAAGTATTTGATTGTATTGAGGAAACTTCTTAGCTTTGGTTTAGTCCACTTGTGCTGGCTTTGCCTGTAATGTGTGCCATCCTTCCCTTCACCTAAGATGATTCCTATCTACTATCTAGTTAGTGAATAACCCTCACCATCCCTCCCCAACCCCGTAACCATCAAAGAATGTTTTCTTCTGTGTTTAAACCTTTTCTTAAGTTCTTATAATAGTGGTCTTATACAGTATTTGTCCTTCTGCGACTGACTAAATTCACTCAGCATAATAAGTTCTAGTTTTCACCATGTGATATGATGTTTCACAGTTTCATCATTGTTCTTTATCATTGCATAATATGCCATTGTGTGGATATACCATAGTTTGTGCACTCATCTGTCCATGGGCACCTAGGTTGCTTCCATCTTTTTGCTATTGTGAACTGTGCTGCAATGAACACAGGTGTGCATATATCTATTCTTGTGACGGCTCTTGTTTCTCTAGGATATATTCCAAGGAGCAGGATAGCTGGATCGTATGGTACTTCTATTTCTAGAAGCACCAAATCAATTTCCAAAGTGGTTGTATCATTTTACATTCCCATTAACAGTGTATAAGTGATCCAGTCTCTCTACAACCTCGCCAGTGTTTGTTATTTTGTGTTTTTTTGGATTAATGCTAGCCTTGTTGGGGTGAGATGATACCTCATTGTAGTTTTGATCTGCATTTTTCTAATGGCTAATGATCATGAGCATTTCTTCATGTGTCTGTTAGCTGCCTGAATATCTTCTTTGGTGAAGTGCCTGTTCATCTTCTTTGCGTATTTTTTAATTGGGTTATTTATCTTTTTGTTGTTGAGGTTTTGCATTAGCTTGTAGATTTTAGAGGTTAAACGCTGATTGGATATGTCATAGCCAAAAAATTTTTCCCAGTCTGTAGGTTGTCTTTTTACTCTTTTCGTGAGGTCTTTTGATGAGCTTAAGTGTTTGATTTTTAGGATCTCCCATTTATCTAGTCTCTCTTCTGGTGCTTGTGCATTGCTACTTACGGTTCGTATTGTGTTGATGCCCTGTATTAGGGCTCCTAGCATTGTCCCTGTTTTTTCTTCCATGATCTTTATCATTTTCGATTTTATATTTAAGTCTTTTATCCATTTTGAGTTAGTTTTTGCACATGGTGTGAGATATGGGTCTTGTTTCAGTTTTTTGCAGATGGATATCCAGTTATGCCAGCACCATTTGTTAAAGAGACTGTCTTTTCCCCAATTAACGGACTTTCAGCCTTTGTCAAATATCAGCTGCTCATAGGTGGATGAATTTATGTCTGGATTCTCAATTCTGTTCCATTGGTCTATGTATCTGTTGTTGTACCAGTACCAGGCTGTTTTGACTACCATGACGGTATAATAGGTTCTAAAATCAGGTAGTGTGAGGCCTCCCACTTTGTCCCTCTTCTTGAATAATGTTTATTTATTTGGGGCCTCTTCCCTGTCCATATGGAGTTGGTGATATGTTTTTCCTTCTCTTTAAAAAATGTCATTGGAATTTAGATCAGGATTGCATTGTATCTGTAGATCCCTTTGGTTAGCCTTGACATTTTCATAATATTAAGTCCTCCTATCCATGAGCAAGGTATGTTTTTCCACTTATTCAGGTCTCTTTTTGTTTCTTGCAGTAGAGTCTTGTAGTTTTTCTTGTATAGGTCTTTTACGTCTCTGGTCAGATTGATTCCTAAGTATTTTACCTTCTTGGGTACTATTGTAAATGGTATTGACTTGGTGATTTCTTCTTGTAATTTCTCTTTGTTGGTGTAGAGGAATCCAACTGATTTTTTTATGTTTAGCTTGTATCTTGATACTTTGCTGAAATCTTCTATTAGCTCCAGTAGTTTTCCTGCAAATAAAGATACTTGACTTCTTCCCTACCTATTTGGATGCCCTTTATTTCTTTTTCTAGCCTAACTGCTCTGGCTAGGACCTCCAGCACAATGTTGAATAATAGGGGTGATAGAGGACATCCTTGTCTGGTTCCTGTTCTCAAGGGGAATGCTTTCAAAGTCTCTCCATTTAGGATGATGTTGGCTGTTGGTTTTGTATAAATGCCCTTAATTATATTGAGGAATTTCCCTTGTATTACTATTTTATTGAGAGATTTTATCATGAATGGGTGTTGGACTTTGCCGAATGCCTTTTCTGCATCGATTGACCATGTAGTTCTTGTCTTTTGTTTTATTTATGTGATGGATTATGTTGATTGTTTTTCTAATGTTGAACCATCCCTGCATACCTGGTATAAATTCCACTTGGTTATGGTGAATTATTTTTTTGATATGTTGCTGAATTCTATTGGCTAAAATTTTTTTGAGGATTTTTGAGTCAATGTTCATGAGAGATATCTGTCTGTTCTTTTTTTGTAGTGTCTTTACCTGGTTTTGGTATCAGGGTCATGCTGGCTTCATAGAATGAGTTTGGGAGTATTCCATCCTTTTCTATGCTCTGAAATACCTTTAGTAGAAGTGGTGTTATCTCTTCTCTGAAAGTTTCGTAGAATTCTCCAGTGAAGCCATCCTGGCCAGGGCTTTCTTTTTGGTGGTAATTTTTTAATAACCTTTCAATCTCTTCTTTTGTTATGGGTTTATTTAGTTGTCCTAACTCTGTTTGTGTTAATTTAGTTAGGTAGCAGGTTTCTAGAAATTTGTCCGTTTTCTCTAGGTTTTCAAATTTGTCAGAGTACAATTTTTCATAGTAATCTGTTATGATTCTTTTAATTTCAGTTGGGTCTGTTGTGGTATCACCCATCTCATTTGTTATACGGGTTTTCTGCTTCTCCTGTTTTTCTTTTGTCAGTTTGGCCAATGGTTTATCAATTTTGTTGATCTTTTCAAAGAACCAGGTTTTGGACTTGTTAACTCTTTCAATTGTTTTTCTATTCTCTATTTCATTTAATTCTGCTCTAATTCTTATTATTTCCTTCCCTCTGGTGCCTGTGGGCTTCCTTTGCTGCTCTCTTTCTACTTGTTCCAGTTGTAGTGTTAATGCTTTGATTATGGCCCTTTCTTCTTTTTGGATGTGTGCATTTATTGCTATAAAGTGACCTCTGAGCACTGCTTTTGCTGTGTCCCAAAGGTTCTGGTAGGGTGTGTTTTCATTCTCTTTTGATTCTATGAATTTCTTTATTCCATCCTTAATTTCTACTATAACCCAGTAGTTTTTGAGCAAGGTGTTGTTCATTTTCCATGTGTTTGATTTTTTTTCCTTGCTTTTTCTGTTATTGATTTCTGCTTTTGTGGCTTTATAGTCAGAAAAGATGCTTTATAATATTTCCATACTTTGGATTCTGTTAAAGCTTGCTTTATTGCCTATTATGTCTTCTATTCTGGAGAATGTTCCATGTGCACTGGAAAAGAAAGTGTACTTGGCTGCTCTTGGGTGAAGTGGTCAGTGTATGTCCATGAGGTCAAGTTAGTTGTTTATCGCATTTAGATCTTTTGTGTCTTTAATCAGCTTTTTTTCTGGATGTCTGTCCTTCACCAAAAGTGGTGTGCTGAAGTCTCCTACTATTATTGTGGAGCTGTCTATTTCACTTTTCAATGCAGCGAGAGTTTGTTTTATGTATTTTGGAGCCCTGCCATTGGGTGTGTAAATATTTATTATAGTTATGTCCTCCTGAGTATTGACCATTTAATCATTACATAGTGTACTTCCTTATCCTTTGTGGTAGATTTTACTTTAATTTCAAATTTGTCTGAGGTTAATATTTCCACTATAGCTCTTTTTTGAGTGTTGTTTGCTGGATATATTTTATTCCATCCTTTGAGTTTTAGTTTGTTTGGTCTTTAAGTGTAAGGTGTGTCTCTTGTAGGCTCCATATACATGGATCATGTTTTCTTAAATCCATTCTGCCACTCTCTTTATTGGTCTTTATTGGTGCATGTAGTCCATTTACATTGGCATAATTATTGATAGGTATGAGTTTAATGCTGTCTTTTTTTGTGTGTGTTGTTCACAGTTTCTTTGTTCCACTTAATTTTATGTGCTGAGTCTTTTTTCTTTATCTATTTTCTTTTCATCTTTTTCATTGTTTTTGATGTTGTATTGGCTGAGTTTTTATATTTTTCTTGTTTTTTATTTTGGTGTGTAGAATTGTTAGTTTCCTTTGTGGTTACCTTAATACTACCCCTATTTTTCTAAGTTTAAACCAGTCTTTTATTTCTTTATATTGCCTTGCTTTCTCCCCCTTATGAAAAATCTATGACTATATTTTTTAGTGCCTCTTTTTTGTTTTAATGTAATGTTTTACATATTGACATCTCTGTTTCCCTATTTTCAGTGCTTTAGCTTTGATTTTTTTTTTTTTAATCTTCCCTAGGTGGGTTGATATCTTGTTGCTCTGTCCTGTTTTCTAGTATTGGCTTGTTATCTGATGTTACTGATTTTCTAACCGGAGGACTACCTTTAGTTTTTCTTTGGTTTGGTTTTTGCAAATTCCCTAAACTTCTGTTTATCTGGAAATGCCCTAATCTCGCCATCATATTTGAGAGACAGTTTTGCTGGATATATAATTCTTGGCTTGCAATTTTTTTTTTTTTCCTTCAAGGCTTTGTATATATTATCCCTTTGCCTTCTTGGCTTCATGGTTTCTGCTGAGTAATCCGAATTTATTCTTACTGACTCTACTTTGTAGATAACTTTTCGTTTATCCCTAGCCACTCTTAAAATTCTTTTTTTATCTTTGGTTTTGGCAAGTTTGATTATAATGTCTTGGTGACTTTCTTTTGGGATCTACCTTGTGTGTGGGTTCCAGTGAGCATCTTGGACAGATATCTTCTCATCTTTCATGATATCAGGGAAGTTTTCTGCCAACAAATCTTCAAGAATTCTCTCTATATTTTCTGTTATCCCCCCCGTTCTGGTAATCCAGTCACTCATGGGTTATTCCTCTTGATTGACTCCCACATAATTATTAGAGTTTCTTCATTTTTTAAAAATTTTTTAATCTGATTTTTCCTCAAATAAGTTGTTGTCAAGTTATTTATCTTAAGTCTCACTAGTTCTGACTTCTATTGCCTCAATTCTGCTCCTATGTCTTTCTATTAAGCTGTCTAATTCTGAAATTTTATTGTTAATCTTTTGGATTTCTGATTGCTGTCTTTATATGGATTTTTGCAGCCTGTTATATTTGTCATTATGCTCTTGAATAACCTTCTTAAGATAGTCTATTGTTTTTTCTGTGTGTTCCTTGGCATATTTTGCATTTTGTCTGATCTCCTTCCTGACTTCTTGAAGAGTTTTTTACATTAATCTTTTGTATTCTTCCTCTGGTAATTCCAAGGAATTCCTTCCTCCAGAAAATTTCTTTTCTTTTTTTATTGTACGTCAAGTGAAAGTTTACAGAACAAGTATTTTCTCATTAAACAGTCAGTACACATATTATTTTATGACATTGGTTCAGAAAATTTCTTGATTCTTTATTTTGGGAGCTTGCTGAAGCCATCATAGTCTGCCTCTTTATGTGATTTGATATTGACTGTTTTCTCCAAGCCATCAATAAGTTATTATATTCATTTGTTTTATGTTTGCTTATTGTGTCCTAGCTTCTTGTTTTGTTGTGTTTTGATATGTCCAAATAGTCTACTCATGTAAGTTGGTTTGATTATTGGCATCTTTGAAGCTCTAACATCCTGTCACAAGGTGGTTAGATCTGTTACTAGGTATGTGAGCCTGGCAGTCTGTTTACTTCTCTTGTATGAATTCAGTTCAGGTGTCTAGGTAGTCTGTCACCAAGTGTGTGGTGCAGGCTCTCACCTACAGTCCTAGACAGACATGGGTGAGTGGTGTAGGCACAGGTATCTGGCTGCAGTAGGAAGTCACTTGTTGAGCAAGGCAGAGGGCTGATATCTCCCTCTGAGTGTCTGGGAGGAAATCATGTCCTTGTTCCCTAGAGCATGCAGGTGGGCAGATTTTGCAGCCTGACGATTAGCACCCAACACAGTTGGCTGTAAGGACTGGGAGGCACCACTTATTCTCAGACCCCTGTTGTGGGTGGCTAGGTGGCATGGCTGGAGCCACCAGTCTTCAGGCCCCTGAAATGAGTAGGTGAGAACCCTGCTTAATGGGCAGAACAGTGTCAAATGTCACAAAACTGCCACTTCACTACATAGCTGATACAATTGAAACATTTGAAGTTAGGCTTCAGGTATATACCCTGTTGTACTGCAGTAATGAGGGCCTATGCTGTTGACAGGGACCCACACAGGTCTATGCAGGGGTGAAAGGCATTGAAAGTCCGTGGACCTCTTATGTCTATGCCTATGCAAAGGAGCTGTGCCTACCCTGAGTTCCCAGCTTAGGGGAGCTATCAGATTATTTTTTCCTGTTTGTTAATTTGTTCCCTCTCCAAGGCCAGGAGAATGGATCAGGGTGCATGATGGATCCTACTTCCGGCCCGGGGACACAGGAATTGCTGAAGCTAGCCTGGGACCTGGTACAGAGCAGGGAGGGGAGAGGTAAATAGGAAAGAGATTTTTCCCAAAGGGGGTGTTTTTTGATATGTACCGTAGGCACACGCAAATACTTAACCTTTTGCCAATTGAGCACTGTTTTTCACTGGTTCTAGATGCCCAAGTAGACTCTCTGCTGCTGGGTCTTTCCCAATGTGAAAAATGTCTCCCAAGTGCCACTGCTTTGCCTCACTTCACACGTGAGCCAATCCATCCTGAAGAGTGCTGGCTCCCACCTAGTCAGGTCTGGCAATCCTCACTCTTTCTGAACAGTCTTTCCCTTCCCCTGCCACTCAGTCTGACTCCTCAACTTTGCCTTTGATGTTCAGGGCTCCTAGATTGTCGATATAATTAATTCATTTGTTTTTTGAGGTCTTTGTTGTAAGAGGGACCACGGGAAGCATCTGACTACTCTGCCATCTTGGCCCTGACCTCTCAATGACTGGATTTTTGCAAGTAGATAGCCAGGTCTTTCTTTTGAAGTGTTTCAGTGTACTTGTACTTCTAATCTTTTGGTTAGCAGCTAAACACATTAGCCATTTGCACCATCTAGAGGTTGCAAGGGAAATAATACTGGGAAGTAATTGCACACACTAACCGCAGATATGTATTACCATTCATATAGCCTCCATTTATTATGTTGTTGCTTATTGGTTCAGTTGTGAGGATTTTTGTTTTATTTATGTTGAGGTGTAATCCATACTCAAGGCTCTAGTCTTTGATCTTCATCAGTAAGTGCTTCAAGTCCTCTTCACTTTCAGGAAGCAAGATTGTGTCATCTGCGTATCTCAGCTAGTTAATGAGTCTTCCTCAAATCCTGATGCTGTGTTCTTCTTCATAAAGTTCAGCTTCTCGGATTATTTGCTCTGCATACAGATTGAATAAGTAGAGTGAAACGATACAACCCAGACACACACATTTCTTGACTTTAAACCATAAAGTATCTTCTTCTTCTGTTCAAGTGACTGCCTTTTGGTCTATGTACAGATTCTGCAAGAGCACACCTAAGTGTTCTGGAATTCACATTCTTCACAATGGTATACATAATTTGTTATTATCCACAGAGTTGAATGCCTTTGCATAGTCAATAAAGCACAGGTAAACAAGTTTTTGGTGTTCTTTCCTTTTGGCAAGATTCATCTGAAAGTGGCAATGATATCTCTCATTCCAAGTTCTCTTTTGAATCTAACTTGAAGTCTGGCAGTTCCTTGTTGATGTACTGCTGAAGGCATTTTTGAATTATCTTCAGCAACATTTTACTCTGGTGTAAAATTAATGACATTGTTTAAAAATTTCTGTTGGAAATTCTCTTGGATTACTGGAGCCCTGGTGGTGCAGTGGTTGTTTGGCTGTTAACTAAAAGGGTGGCAGTTCAAATCCACCTGCCTCTCCTTGGAAACCCTATTGCGCAGTTCTAGTTTGTCCTATAGGGAAGCTGTGAGTCTGATTTGACTCAATGGCAGTGCGTTTGGTTTTTGGTTTTTGGTTGGATTACTTTTCTTTGTAATTGGAATAAATATGGATGTCTTCCAGCCAGCTAGCCAGGTAGCTGTATTCCAAATTTCTTGGCATAAATAGTGAGAGCTTCCAATATTGCATCCATTTACTGCAAAATCTCAGTTTGTATTCCATCATTTGCTGGAGCCTTGTTTTTCACCAATGCCTTCAGTCCAGCTTAGACTTCTCCCTTCAGTACAATCAGTTCTTGATCATGTGCTACCTCCTGAAATTGTTGAACATCAGCCAATTCTTTTTGGTATCACGACTCTGTGTATTCCTTCTATCTTCTTTTGATACTTCCTGTGTCTTTCAATAATTTGCCCACAGAATCCTTTAATATTGCAAATTGAGGCTTGAATATTTTCTTCAGTTTTTTCAGGCTTGAGAAATGAGTAGCTTGTTCTTCTCTTTTGGTTATCTAACTTCAGGTCTTTTCACATTTCAATACTTTACTTTGTCTTCTTGAGCCCCCTTTGAAATCTTCTGTTTAGCTCTTTTACTTCATCATTTCTTCCATTCTCTTTAGTTACTCTATGTTCAACAGCAAGTTTCAGAGTCTTTTTCTGACATTTTGATCTTTTCTTTCTTTCCTGACTTTTAAAGGAACTTTTGCTTTCCTCATGTATGATGTCCTTGGTGTCACCCCACAACTCATCTTATCTTTCGTCATTAGTGTTAAATGTGTGAAACCTATTCTTGAGATGGTCTCTAAGTTCAGGTGGGATATACCCAAGGTTGTACTTTGGCTCTTGTGGCCTTGTTTTAATTTTCTTCAGCTTCAATATGAACTTACATATGAACAATAGATGGTCTGTTCTGCAATCAGTCTCTGGCCTAATTCTGAATGATGATACTGAGCTTCTCCATCATCTCTTCCCGCAGATATAGTCAATTTGATCCCTGTGTATTTCATCAGGCAAATACCAGTTGTACAGTCGACTTTTATTTTGCTGAAAAAGGTGCTTGCTTTGAGAAAGTTGTTGGTCTTGCAATATTCTATCATGGGATCTCCAGGGTCATTTCTATCACCAAGGCCTATTTTCCAAATACCTACCCTTCTTTTTGTTTCCAACTTTCACATTCAAATCACTAATAATTTATCAATGCATCTTGATTCGTGTTTGATCAATTTCAGATTACAGAAGTTGGTAAAAATTTTCATTTTTTTATCTTTCATTTTAACGGTTGGTGTGTACACTTTGACAATGGTCATATAAACTGATCTCCCTTGTAGGTATATGGATATCTTCCTATCACGGACAGTGTTTTACTTCAGGATAGATCTTGAAATGTTCTTTTTGACAATGAATGTGACACCATTCCTCTTCAACTTGTCTTTCCCTGCATAGTAGACCATATGATTGTTCAATTTTAAATGGACAACACCAGTCCATTTCACCTCACTAATGCCAGGATATTGATCTTTATGCATTTAGTTTCATTTTTGACAACTTTCAATTTTCCTAGATTCATACTTTGTATATGTATGTTTTGATTATTAATAGATTTTTTCTCATTTTCAGTCTTGCCACATCAGCAAATGAGGGTCTCAAAAGCTTTACTCCATCCAAGTTATTAAGATCGACTCTATTTTGAGGTGGTAGCTCTTCCCCAGTCCTATAGCTTACAGCCTTGGAAACTCGTATCAGGGAGTTTTCCTCTGTCCTATAAAGTGTCCATGATTTGGAATTAATTTGAAGACAATGGATATCTAAAGGTATCTATATATACTGAGGTTCATGTGCATGTACATACACACACACACACACGTACTATATATATATATATATATATATATATACCAAATGTAATAAGCTGAAATAATGTTAGATGAAATGTACATATATATCTTCAGGGTACAATTTTAAAAGAAGATTTTAATAGAAAATAATGTATAGATAAGAAGCTCTGGTACATAGTTTATACTAACCAAATGAATATAAAAATAATAATGTCTATTGGATACTTTTCAATTTCCAAGTTAATCTTAATAGTAATTTTTTACTTAGAAAACTATACTGCCTTTAATGGGTCGTTGAAATCTTCTTTAACACACTGCAACAGAATTGTGTTAAACGATACCCTAGAGGTCTAGTGATTAGTACTCAACTATCTTCAGTAACAGCCAGTTCATTTGGAACCTTACATCCTTCAATTCCCTTAGCCTACTCAAACCAGTACACAACAAATAGTGGTAATTCATGTTCATAATGATAACTCTGAGGGACTGCAAGACTCTAATGTACTTTCTGACTCTTTGAAGGAATAATAATATATTTAGCAAGCTTTAGCTGAGCTAATTTTATTATGCTCCAAGACTTTTTAAATGGCTAATCCCCATATTCTCTAGGAAATATAATAATTAACCAAGATTTCTTATACCCCCATAGCATTTTAGATAATTAAATTTACTGTATAAAGAATTAATTTTAACTCTATGGAAAGTAGACTTCAATGTTCTTTTATTTTTAAAATAATGCCTTGGGCACGTTTACTTAACTTCTTCTATGTTGACTTTTCTCGTTTTAAAGTTGGATTATTGATATCCAAGTTGCCAAGTAAAAGTGCCTGACACACGGAAAGAATCAATCGATGAGTATAGTTGTTATAGTTGTCATTATAACTGCCATTCTATAAGTATCAGTTCATTTCACAACCATGGCTTATAGAGGCGATAAAAACAGTATGGTCTAATGGATCAGCCATGAAATTATTTTATGGTAGGTCTATATTAAAGCCTGGTTCATATGTTTATTAATTAAGTGCCTCAACTTCAGTGTTTTTTTTCATATTTAAAATAGCATTACAGAAGTATTTTTTCTTCAAATATATTTCATATTTATATGTGATAAATGATTATAAGTTTTAATGGCTTATGTGATTATTGTTATAGCTTAAAACCCTTGGTATAAACTAGACATAATTAGTTGAAAAATTTATTGAAATTTCATAAATAACGTTCAGTTACAACACTTAAATTCCATACGGTATGCATATATAAATATCTTCAAAAGTAAACTCAGAAGTTTAAGGAATTAAAATGATGAAGTATGCATGTACGGAAGAAAGAATTCCCAGTTCTTTTGTACAGACAGTTGCATATCTATAATGAGAATCATAAGCATTATTTTTGTTGTGGAATGAAAACAAGGTTTATCATCTGTTGAAATGCCATTTTTGCTCATAATATTTTAAACAATGTAATCACTGTATGAAAAGTTGCTCAGCAATTAATATACTCACAGTTTTGAGGAAGATAGTCGCAAACAAGTCTGTAATTGCAATGATTGTTTGATTTTAAGGAAACAAAATGAATTATTTTGTGATGGATGTAAAGGAAGCACAAAATGATAGTTTGTTTAGTTGAATATACAATATGCAAAATATGTCTGCTTTGAATATTGTTGACTTGTGGAAAAATAATAAATGTTCCAAATGCGGATGTTCCCACAATTGGACAATTCTCCATGCAGGGCAGTGAAAACTAAATCAAAGCATTTGTTAAAAATAGTCCAATTGTTTCTTGTTTTTCAGATATGCCTGCTTAGTTTTTAAAGAGAATGTAATTATCTGCAGCATAGTTAAGGCTTTTCTTACTCATTTTATTACAATTTAGTGAAGGAAAAGGGGAGTAAAAATTGAGTTCTGAAGATGTTGGTAAAATTTAAGCAATATTAATTCAATATATTTTCTGGCAGAATAGCTTCATTCCTTTTAGGTACATTCCAGGTCAATAGTTAATGTGTTTTAAGGTTCCATGTACAATGATTTATCCCCTTAAAACAAGAGAGTCAGAGACCAAATTTCTACATGGGGAAGAGGATAAGAAAAAGATTTTGCCTCTAAATTTAAGACATACCTTGCAGTATAAAATACACAGTGGTCAAATGATAGAAGACTATAAAGTGGATTTGAAATTGTATCAAATCTAGAGATTAAAAAATAGCAAAAAAAAACACTCAAATATTTTTGTTAATGACAGACTATATTCTAAAAATCAATCAGGTAACTATATGGTCACACGAGCTTTGTAAGTTTAAATATATGGAGTCAGTGTTGCCTGTTAGAGCAAAAATAAATAAATGAATAAATATTTTTAAGCCATAGGCATAGTATGATTAAGGCCAACATTTCCATTATAATATGTGATAGATTAAAGATAGAAAATAAATTCTAGTCCCCTGAAGGCATGTTATTGAAATAAAAGAAGATAAAGATTGACACATAGTAGACGCTTAATATTTATTATATACTGACCAATTAAAAGGAATTAGGTAAATGCAGGTAAATGTGCCCTGATCAGGAAGGAGCATAAGCTTTTCATTCATATTTCTTTTTGTCGAATTTCTCCATCTCTCTTACTACATTCTCATTGGTAAGGTTAGAAATATCAAAGGGAAATGGAACAGAAATCTAGATTTTTATCCATGACTAACATTTGGACTGATGCGGAGAGAATTTTTTTTTTTTTTTAATGAATAGCCCATCCCAAGAAAATATGATTCTAAAGCAATGGTTACAAAAAATGGCTAAATGTTTAGAATAGTCCTGAAAAGATTTTAAGAGCATTAGAGGAGGAGTATATTGCTGAGGATTTACTGGACTTTAACAAACTGAGGACATCACTTTGCAGAAACCATAGCTGCAGCCCAAGTTTGGTTAAGGCAGCTTCTCCATGAAAGCAGAGCTTACTAATAGAATGAATTCTAGAACAGCAGACTACAGAATTTTCCCATGTGATATAAATGTCACAAAAGTTCTAAAAAGACTGTCAATTAGGCTAATGAATTAGAAATGCAGAGAAAACAGTAGAAGCCTGGAAATGTGACGACTGCAAGGAAATTAACAACGGCACTTGCTATTATAAACAGTGTAAACCTTGTACACTAAACAAAGTAAAGGGTATTTTTTTAAAACGAAAGCCACATTCAATTTAGCAATAGGCTGCCAGTTGTTATGGGTTGAAATTTGTCCCCTGAAAATGTGTGTCAGTTTGGCTAGGCCATGATTCCCAGTATTGTGTGATATTCCTCCATTTTGTGATCTGATGTTATTATACTATGTGTTGTAAATTCTACCCTCTATGATGTGAATGGGGCAGGATTCGAGGCAGTGTGTTAATCAGGCAGGACTCAATCTACAAGATTAAGATGTATCCTGAATCAATCTCTTTTGAGATATAAAAGACAGAAGCCAACAGAGAGGAGAGGAATCTCATTCTCACCAAATAAGAAGAGCCAGGAGCAGAGCACATCCTTTGGGCTTGGGCTTCTTGCACTGAGAAGCTCCTAGAGCAGGGGAAGATTCATGACAAGGACCTTCTCCAAGAGCCGACACAGACAGAAAGCCTTCCCCTGGAGCTGTCGCCCTGAATCCAGTCTCCTAAACTGTGAGACAATGAATTTTTATTTGTTAAAGCCATCCACTGGTGGTATTTCTGTAATAGCAGTACTAGATACCTAAGACAACAGTAATATGAATTTAAGGGGAAATGAAAATGTAAAAGAAATAAGTATACAAAATGATCAATAAGGTTTAGCAGAAGAAATAAGAAAAATATGAAGTGGAAAGATTACCTTATTTAATGTTTTCAATATTTCTAAAATATTCTAAATTATTGTAAGGCATCACATGTTATTCTCCTTGTAGGGGGCATTTAAAAAAAATACTTAACTTTTACTCAGGATTTTAAAAACAAAATACCCCAATAATGTCTGGTGGAAAATGTTTCCAAACTGGGTTTCAATTCACCCAAATGGATTTTAGACATTGAAAGAAATAGGCTGAAATCATGGCAAAGTAGGAACCAATAAGCCTTTTTCTTTTATTTATTTTTTTGTCACATTCATTCATTTATAGTCTAGTTTCTTCAATGATATATAGTTATATTATTCTATGGGCTGTAGCCTGGTAAGAAAACTTGACTTAGATCACAGTATACTCACTCCTCACTTACTGACATGGTTAAGTTCCAAACACTAAGTAATTATGCAGAAATTGATATTATGCAAAAAAAGAGGATGATCGCATTAGATCACAAAATGGAGAATGAGTACATCATTATGTAACTGCCAAATTACATCATTCCATAACTGGAAAACCACTGAAAATCACGGCCCAGACAAGGTGACACGTAATCTTAACCACCACAGCCAGCATTATTCTAGCATCACACCTCATTACTGCCCTACATATGTTATTAATGAAGAAAATAGTCAGATAGTAGATTTCTTACTATGTCTGTAAATGTGAAATTGTTGGATAATGAAGTAGTCAGTAAGTGAGGAGTAGGTGTATAAGTATGTTAATAGTCCTTATGTGGTAAAAATGGTTATGCACTGGACTATTAGCCAAAAGGTTGCTGTTCTAACCCACCCAGTTGTTCCTTGAAACAAGCATGGTGATCTGCTTCTGAAAAATCACAGCCATGAAAACCCTTTGGAGCAGTTCTACTTTGCCCGTGTGGGGTTGCTATGAGTTGAAATCCTCTTGACAGAAACTAACAACTATATGAGTATATTGTTTTATGCTCCTGGGTTTGTAGCCAATGCTAAATAACCTTATCAGTTTCTGTTGAACATTTGAGACTTCAAAGAATTAGATTAAGAAGAACATGGATTTAGTGTAAGAATAAACCTATATTTGCCAAATTTGAAGATGCTACACCATTAAACTTGATGCTTTCACAAGACTGCTGAAGAAGGAAATAACTCCACTTAGGCAATGTCTTAGTTGTCTAGTGCTGCTATAAAAGAAAGACTACAAGTGGATGGCTTTAACAAACAGGAATCTATTTTCTCACAGTCTAGGAGGCTTTAAGTCAGAGTTTAGGGCACCAGCTCCAGGGAAAGGTTTTTTTTCTCTGTTGGCTCTGGGCAAAAGTCCTGGTCATCAATCTTCCCTTGGTCTAGGAGTTTCTCAGCACAGGGACCCCAGGTCCAAAGTACACGCTCTTCTACCGGCTCTTCTTTCTTGGTGGTAGGAGGTCCCTCTCTCTCTCTGCTAGCTTTTCTCTCCTTTTGTCTCTTATAAACCAAAAGGTGATGCAGGCCATACCCCATGGAAACTCCCCTTACGTCTGATCATTGATGTGACATGATTAAGGGTGTTACATTCTTCCCTAACCCTCTTTAACACAATCTAATGTTGCCTTATTAACCACAGGCAGAGATTAGAATTTACAACACATAGGACAATTTCATCAAATTACAAAATGGAAGACAATCACACACAGTCCTGGGAATCATGGCCTAGCCAAGCTGACACATATTTTTTTGGATCACAATTCAATCCATTATAGGCAGATTTTAAGGATACGCTGGTTGACGTAGACTGGTGAAACTTGTCTACATCTACATAACGTAAAGGCAAAGGTGATCTTGATAGCTTTCACAGTGAGTAAAGACTTCTCCTGTATTTCTGTGAAGTCAATATGGAGTGATAGGTTTGGGACGCTTTATTTTTCAATAAGTGCTTGAAATAGCAATCTTGAAAGACAAATGACATCCAAGATTTTCATCAATGAAGAGAAGCATCTTCTCAATCATATCATCTCTCTCTTTAACGTCTATTTTAACTTCAGCAGAGGAATTGTACCTGCTTCGCTGTCTTTAACTCACTTATCTTCATGACACAAACACACACACAGAAAAGAATTCATGGAGTAGACAATGAAGGTATTATTAGAAAATAATAAGAAAATGAAGATAAGGATATACTGTGTACCTTGCCTAAATTGCCTCTATCTTGTTCATAATGAAGATCAAACAAAAATATTTTAGCTTTTACTTTAACTATCTCTTTCTCTAAATGGAATATTTATGTCATATAAAAGCTATAAGCATTTAGATTCTATTTATCATGACAATCTTTTACAAATTTCAATGAATCAACTTTTTTTTACATAGTGCATTGACTGGATTTCAGTTTTTACTGATTTCTGTTGCTCTACATTATCAAGAAAAATTTGCTAAACCTGCTTGTACACCCCAAATATCATTTAACTATATTGGTAAACACATATTGCCATTGTTTGAATAAAATCAGGGCAATAGCTAAACGTATGTATTTATTTGCTGTTAAAGGTAGAGAAAAATATACATGTTTAAAATAAAATAAATTGAAATATAAAACACCGTAAGTTCAGTTACAAGAATTTTAATGTGTTTTATTATGTTTGAAGGAATGTGTGTCACACAAAGCTAAAATGGAAAACTCTTTGAAATCTAATTAATTATTGAGTAAAGGTTCCACATTATTTGATTAATAATTTATTATTTTATAAATGTGAAATCTTATTGATAGCATGCGTTGATCAGATATTGTTACATCACAAAATAAAGCAAAACGCATCTGTGGGTTAACTGTGATTCAGCTGCTGCTGATTTTTCTGGGCTCAGCCGGGCTTTCTCACACATCTGTGGGTTGCCAAGATTAAAGCTGTATTTTAGACTGAGACTGGACTTATCTGTTGTGGCATAGTTACACCAGGTCTGGACTATGTGTTCCTTAGCAGCCTTCTGAAACCAGTGGGCTAGCCCAAGCATATTCTTATAATGGTGATGACAGAAGAACAAGAAAACAAGCAAAAATATCAAAGTACTTATCAAACATCTTGTGCAACATCTGGTAACAACTCTGTTATGGACTGAATTTTGTCCTCCCAAATTATGTGTTGGATTCCTAACCCCTATTCCTGTAGATGTAAGTGTGTATGTAATCTTATCTGGAAATAAGCTTTTCTCTTTTATGTTAAAGTGTAGGGTATGGCTTAAGCTAATAACTTCCAAGTTATAAGCAGCTGCATAGACTCAGAGACAAACAAGCACAAAAGGGAAATCGAAACCGGGTGGAGTTTGCTAAGGAATCTAGGAATGCTGGAGCTACAGAGCTAAAAGAGACAAAGATCCTCCCCCAGAGCCAACAGAGAAAAAGACTGAGGTCACCAAGTGGAGCTCAGCTAGTGGATGGGCTGGTCTGGAAGGTCCAACTATCAATGAATAGACAGTTCACTAGCAAGTATGGCACATGGACCAAGATGGTTGAAATTTGGTCTCGATACCAATGATCAGAGGGTCTAAATACAACCATCACTGCATGGTGCTCGCAGGGTAATTAGATTTGAAATTTTTAGATTGTTAGATTTCTTACATGATGACATCTTCATTGAAAGCAAGTATCCAAAATTTCAGACAGATGCTGCACTGACTTTTCTGACGTTGCCTTAAAATTTTTACAGTGTATATACACGTTTTATTTCAGAATGGACAAGACATAAAGCCAGCCCTGATTCAATGGGAGTGGAATCAAAGTTCACCTTTGATGGGAGATGGATGATGATATTGTAAGAGATATGGGTGATGGAAGATATTATTGTGGGCATCTTTGGAAAACAAAAACTGCTGCATACAGCAAAGTTATGTGGCAAATATCATGGATATAGGGAGGGATAAAAATCTAAGATCATTGAGGTAATTTCCTAGGAAAATATATACTGATGCTTATAAAAATATGTTTATTGTGATCAAAATATGTTGTTGTTGTTAGGTGCCAGCGAGTTGGTACCAACTCACAGTGACACTATGCACAACAGAACGGAACACTGCCTCATCCTGCGCCATGCTCACTATCATTGTTATGCTTGAGCCCATTGTTACTGCCACTTTGTAAATCCATCTTGTTGAGGGACTTCTTATTTTTTGCTGGCCCTCTACTTTACCAAGCATGATGTCCTTCTCCAGCGTCTGATCCCTCCTGATAGCATGTCCAAAGTATGTGAAAAGTAGTCTCGCCATACTTGCTTCTGAGGAGCATTCTGGTTGTACTTCTTCTAAGACACATTTGTTCATTCTTTTGCCAGTCCATGGTATATTCAATATTCTTCATCAACACCACAATTCAAAGGCATCAATTCTTCAGTCTTCCTTATTTATCGTCCAGCTTTTGCATGCATAAGAGGTGATTGAAAACACAATGGCTTGGGTAAGGTGCACCTTAATCTTCAAGGAGACATCTTTGCTTTTCAGCACTTTAAAGAGGTCTTTTGTAGCAGATTTGACCAATGCAATGCATCTTTTGATTTCTTGACTGCTGTTTCCAGGGACGCTGATTGTGCATCCAAGTAAAATGAAATCCCTGACAACTTCAATCTTTTCTCCGTTTATCATTATGTTGCTTATTGGTCCAGTTGTGAGGATTTTTGTTTTCTTTGTGTTGAGGTGTAATCCATACTGAAGGCTGTAGTATTGAACCTTCATCAGTAAGTGCTTCAAGTCCTCTTCACTTTCAGCAAGCAAGATTGTGTCATCACATCATGCAGATTATTAATGAGTCATCCTCCAAACTTGGTGCCCTTTTCTTCTTCATACAGTCCAGCTTCTTGGATTATTTGCTCAGCCTACAGATTAAATAGGTATGGTGAAAAGGATACAGCCCTGACACCCAACTTTCCTGATTTTAAACCAAGCAGTATCCCCTTGTTCTGTTTGAATGACTGCCTCTTAATCTCTGTATAGATTCCTCATGAGCACAATTAAGTGTTCTGGAATTCCCATTCTTTGCAATGTTATCCATAATTTAT
Source organism: Dugong dugon (assembly GCA_030035585.1). Taxonomy (NCBI): domain Eukaryota; kingdom Metazoa; phylum Chordata; class Mammalia; order Sirenia; family Dugongidae; genus Dugong; species Dugong dugon. The sequence continues at coordinate 30,866,720 of CM057460.1, read as the reverse complement.
TATGATCCATGCAGTTGAATGCCTTTGCATAGTCAATAAAACATACACAGACATCTTTTTGGTATTGTCTACTTTCAGCCAGGATCCATCTGACATCAGCAATGATATCCCTCATTCCACCTCCTCTTCTGAATCCTGATTGAATTTCTGGCAGTTCCCTGTCAGTATGCTGCTGCAGCTGCTTTGGAATGATCTCCAGCATAATTTTACTTGTGTGTGATATTAATGATATTGTTCGATAATTTCTGCCTTTAGATGGACCACCTTTGCTTGGAAATAGGCGTAGATAGGTATCTCTTCCAGTCAGCTGGCCAGGTGGCTGTCTTCTAAATTTCTTGGCATAGATGTGTGAGTACCTCCAGTGCTGAAACCGTTAGTTGAAACATCTCAATTGGTATTCTGTCGGTTCCTAAAGTCTTATTTTTCATCAATGCCTTCAGTACAGCTTGGACTTCTTCCTTCAGTACCATCAGTTCCTGATCATATACTACCTTCTGAAATGGTTGAACATAGACCAATTCTTTTTGGTATAGTAACTCTGTGTATTCCTTTCATCTTCTTTTGATGCTTCCTGCATCAGTTAATATTGTCCCTGTAGAATCCTTCAATATTGCAACTCGAGTCTTATATTTTTTCTTCAGTTCTTTCATCTTGAGAAACGCCGAGCATGTTCTTCCCTTTTGGTTTTCTACCTCCAGGTCTTTGCACATGTCATTATAATACTTTATGTGGGGAATCCTAGGCTTTAGTCAGCTGAAATAGACTGGTATTGGTCATTTTGAATTAGAAAATCATATGGTCTACTATGCCAGGAATGACAAATAAAGAAGAATAGTATTGCATGCATCGTCCAGAAGAACCTTTCAAGATCTATCCTAGTTATAGGATAATATCCACAGGCCTACAAGGAAGACCAGTTAATACAACTATTATTCAAATTTATGTGCCAACCACTAAGGCCAAAGGTGAAGAAGTTGAAGATTTAAACAACTTCTGCAATCTGAAATGGATCAAAATGTAAGCAGTACGAATTGGTAATTATTAGTGATTATAATGCTAATGTTGGAAACAAAGAAGAAGGAGTGGTATTTGGAAAGTACGGCCTTAATGATGGAAATGATACCTGAGGTTGCAAGAGCTGAAAGAGAGAAAGAATAATCTTCTCCTAGAGCAGACAGAGAATAATCCCATTAATGCAATGAATTCAGAATTCTGTCCTTCAAAACTATGAGACGATAAATTCCTGTTCTTTAAAGTGATCCACTTGTGTTATTTTTGTTTTGGTAGCAGTAGGTAACGACAATATGAGGTGAAAGAACTGTAAAAATAATTAAAATAGTAAAATCTATTATGAAAACACTCAAATAAAAGTCACAAAGCATTAAATAAACACAATATGTTGTGCTTTAAAAAATAGTTGAAGGGAAGGAAAACATAAAAATAAAGTAAGAACATCATAAAAAGGGATTGGAGATAAAAGTGATACGAACAGAACTAAACAAATTAAAAATTATAATTGAATAAAAACGCTCCTGAAATTAAAAAAAAAAAAAAATCTTATGAAACACGAAATAGTTGAACAACAGTTGAACTGTTTCAGGTTAAAGAATTCTAAAGACATCTCAGCTAATTGTAATTCATGATCTTGGATTTGATCCTGGAGCAAAATAACCAAAATCAAATTGAAGGAAGATGTGCATCTGCATATTTAAAGAACACATAACTCTCCTGGGCAACTCATCCAAGAATGACCAATAAAATAAAGCTTTCTCTAGTAAAATGATCTTAAAGGTCTATTTCTATAACTATACAGGAAGCACACAACTATAACATCAACAAAAACTAGGACATGCTGACAAATTCTTCCCAAAATTCAGGAGGATTTTCTATGAAGCACAGGATTTATGAACAGAATGGTGAATAATAATTGATAGATGTTGTTCCATAGACTCTTGATAGAAAAAGAGTAAATCCACTTTTCTAAGACCCTGAGAGTGGCTTCAAAACAAGCTTCAAAACTTCAAGAACTAGGATTTGTGCCTCTCCTACCGCCTAAAGCTCACACACACACACACACACACACACACACACTCAAGAAACCCAAACAAAACCTTTGTAACTGTCCTTCATGTGGGGACTTCTTTATTTTCCCATCAAACATATAAGTTTCAAAAATACACTAATAATAAGTAGCCTCTCAGGGCTCCACATTTTATCCAAGGTATTGCTGGAGTTGAGGTCAGGAAAATCTTGATAGTAAGGTAAGAAGGGATTGGAGAATTTTGTGCACTGTATTGATGCAAAATCTGGGAAAGAGATATACATTTAATCTAAAATGAATTTACAAAATTGAAAACTAAGAAGATAGTGGAGTCTAAATTTTGGTTCATTAATCCATCTTTCTACCACAGATATGAGAAATGGATGCTTCCAATATATGTGAATATTACCAAGTTTCTGGCTTTTTCTGCTTAGTTTATTTTTATTTGTTTTGACTGGAAGTAGTAATAAAATTTTCCTACTAGTAAAGTTATGATATTATTGAGATATAAAAAGTCCATATGCTTTCCTTTAAGGCTAATATTTTTACTGTCATTTAGACAATATTAACTATATCTTGTTTAATCTAAAACATGCATTGGATTAAAAACACAATATAAAAATAAACACTGACTTCACAATTATCTATATAAACAATTAATATTTTTCTAAATAATATTTTTGATATTTGCTACTATAGCCCCTGACACCTGCCATTCCTGCACAGGTTATAAAAAATTAATGTTTGATAGTTGACATGTTCATTAAATATGTCAGAGGCATGTGAAGATAGACTTCTCACAATATTGAAAAATATTAGATGAATTCCAGATTTTCAAAAGTCTGACACATATCCATGATGTTTCATCACACATGAGCCACATTTGGCTGACAGCTTGCTTTTAAAAATGTTGGTAAGGAAGCAGCTGATGTAGGAATCAAGACAACTGCTACTGGTAATGCTGTATTTAAAGTGTGGCCTTTCACTTATTAAGATGGTTACCCTAGTTCTACAACAGCACATAAGAAATTATGGATAACATTTCAAAGAATGGGAGTTCCAAAACACTTAATTGTGCTCATGAGGAACCTATACATAGATCAAGAGGCAGTTATTCCAACAGAAAGGGGGATACCGCGTGGTTTAAAGTCAGGAAAGGTGTGCTTCAGGGTTGCATCGTTTCACCTTACTTATTCAATCTGTATGCTGAACAATTACAGCTGGACTATATGAAGAACAATGGGGCATCTGGATTGGAGGAAGACTCATTAATAACCTGCAATATGCAGGCAACACAACCTTGCTTGCTGAAAGTGAAGAGGACTTGAAGCACTTACTGATGAAGATCAAGGACCACAGCCTTCAGTATGGATTACAATTCAACATAAAGAAAACAAAAATCTTCACAACTGGACCAGTAAGCAGCATCATGATAAATGGAGAAAAGATTGAAGTTGTCAAGGATTTCATTTTACTTGTATCCACAATCAACACCCATGGAAGCAGCAGTCAAGAAATCAAAAGATGCATTGCACAGGGCAAATCTGCTGCAAAAGACCTCTTTAAAGGATTGAAAAGCAAAGATGTCACCTTGAGGACTAAGGTGCGCCTGACCGAAGCCATGGTGTTTTCAATTGCCTCGAATGCATGTGAAAGCTGGATGATGAATAAGGAAGACTGAAGAAGAATTGGTGCCTTTAAATTGTGGTGTTGGCAATGAATATTGAACATACCACAGACTGCTAGAAGAAAGAACAGATCTGTCTTGGAAGAAGTACAACCAGAATGCTCCTTGGAAGCAGGGATGGCAAGACTACATCTCACATACTTTGGATATGTTATCAGGAGGGATCAGTCCCTGGAGAAAGTCATCATGCTTGGTAAAGTAGAGGGATAGCAAAAAAGAAGAAGACCCTCAACGAGATAGATTGACACAGTGACTGCAACAACAGGCTCTAGCGTAACAATGACTGTGAGGATGCTGCAGGACCGGGCAGTGTTTCTTTCTGTTGTACATAGGGTGCCATGAGTTGGAACTGACTCGTCGGCACCTAACAACAACAAAAAACAACAATAGCACAAGTCTGAGAGGTCAACCCATAGTGAAGCAAAATATCAGAAAGGGAATCAGGGTGTAAATGTAGATGCCACATGCTTCAAGGACGAAGCTCACAAAGAGAATCAGTGGAGGTAGTTGGAGCAATGGTGACAGGAGATCTAAGAGACACAACACAAATAGCAACCTATTAATAGCAGCTTTGGTGAGAGGCATTTTTCAAACAATGGCACAAAACTAGAAACACTTAGAATATGTTATAATTTAAGAAAAACTTTACTTTTTTGCAGTATTACATAATGCTGCAAATCTAATTGAAAGAAAATATGTGATATATGATTGAGAAACATTGCCCTTAAGTACGTAGCAACACAGTCCGCAAAATTATTTATATATGCAGCAATTATTAATAGACGTATATCTATTTCAGACAGTAACAGTAGTGCATATTACCAGATCATACGAAGTCAAAATTAACTAGAAAGTGAGAAATAACTCAGCACTTGAAGATGTGGATAATTCATTTGCCAGTAATTGACAGAAACCATGTAAATATTGACTTCATAGGGGAGAGTCTATGTGAAACACACTTTTGAAGTCATTGTTATCTAAAATAATCTATAAATCACAATCAGGGCACTATTGTCGAAATATCTTAGAATTGATGGTATCACTTCAATGTTGAAAGCACAGGGCATGTTCCTTTTTTTTTAACAACTGTATACCCTGTTGAACAATCTAGTTAAAGAAGTATTCATATTAAAAAGAATCTTATAAGAGTGCCTATATTTAAATGCAGGTCATCAATCCCCACCTCCAAAGTTCTGCAGATATTCTGCCCCCTAGGGGTGTATATTTTAATCAGTACCCCAAGTGAATCTTTTTTTGTCTTTTTTTTTTTTTTTTTTTTAATATTTTATTGTACTTCAGGTGAAGGCTTACAGAACAAACAGTTTCTCATGTAACAGCAGTACACATGCTGTTTTATGACTTTGGTTAACAACCCCACAACATTTTAACCCTCTGAATTCTCAGCTTTTTTTTTTTTTTTTTTTTTTTGGTGAAAATACACATAGCCAAAGATACACCATTTCAAAACTTTTTACATACACATTTAAGAGACATTGACTATGCTCTTCCAATTGTGCTGCCATTCTCACCCAAGATGAAGGCTTACAGGACAAAATAGCCTCCCATTTAACAGTTACTACAAATGTTGCCCTATAACATTGGTTAACAATCTCACAACACATCAACAGTATCCTTACTCAACTTGTGTTCCTTATCATCAGCTTCCTACTCCCCCTCTGCCTTCTGGCCCTTGTCACTGGACTCCTGTACCTCGTTAGTCTCATTTAGTTTTACTGGACTGTCCACTCCCAGGCTGAACAGTGAACCTCGAAGGTAACTTCACCTCTGAGCTGAAAGGGTGTCTGGGGGCCATACTCTTGAGGTTTCTACAGTCTCCTTTAGGCCAGTAAATCTGGTCTTTTTTTTTTTTTTTTTTTTTGGGAGTTAGAATTATGCTCTACATCCTTCTCCAGATCTGTCCAGAACCCTCTGTTGTGATCCTGGTTAGAGCAGTCAGCGGTGGTAGCCGGGCACCATCTAGCTGTACTGGAGTCTGTCCGGTGGAGGTCTTGGTAGCTGTGGACAATTAGTCCTTTGGACTAATCTTTTCGTTGTATCCTGTTCTCTTCGTTCTCCCTTGCTCCCGAGGATGAGACCAGTGTAGTATCTTAGATGGCCGCTCACAGGCTTTTAAGTCCCCAGACACTACTCACAAAGGTAGAATGTAGAGCATTACCTTTATAAGTAGTGTCATGCCAATTGAGCTAGATGTTCCCCAAGACCATGGTCCCCAGAGCCCTCCGTCCAACAACTCAGTCCCTCGGGGAGTTTGGGTGTGTCCATGGGGCCTCCATGACCTTTCCTTGTGCAGGTTGTGTTAGTTTCCCTTGTACTGTGTACTGTCTCACATCTCACCCAAGGTACCACTTATCTATTGCCTATTTAGTATTTCCCCCGCTCCCCTCCCATCCCTGGTAACCAACAAGGATTGTTACATTTTGCATGTGAATTTTTTCATGGGTTTTTACAATAGAGGTCTCATACAATATTTGTCCTTTTGTGATTGACTTATTTCACTCAGCATAATGTCCTCCAGTTTCATCCATGTTATGAGATGCTTCACATATTCATTGTTGTTCTTTCTCGTTGCATAGTACTCCATTGTGTGTATGTACCATAGTTTGCTTATCCATTCATCTGTTGATGGGCATCTATGTTGTTTCCATCGTTCTGCTATTGTGAACAATGCTGCCATGAACATAAGTGTGCATATGTCTATTCGAGTGACGACTCTTATTTCTCTAGGATATATTCCTAGGAGTGGGATTGCTGAATCGAATGGTATGTCTATTTCTAGCTTTCTGAGGAAATGCCATATCATTTTCCAAAATGGTTGTATCATTTTGCATTCCCACCAGCAGTGTATAAGAGTTCCCTTCTCCCCGCAGCCCCTCCAACATTTGTTATTTCCTGTGTTTTTGATTCGTGCCAGTAATGCCGGGGTGAGATGGTATCTCACTGTGGTTTTAATTTGCATTTCTCTAATGGCTAGTGAACGCGAGCATTTCTTCATGTGTCTGTTGGCCATTTGAATGTCTTCTTTGGTGAAGTGTCTGTTCATTACCTTTGCCCATTTTTTGATAGGATTGTTTGTCTTTTTGTTGTAGAGGTGTTGGATTTTCTTGTAGATTATTGAGATTAGACCTTTGTCTGATTTGTACTGACCAAAAATTTTTTGCCAATCTGTAGGTTCTCTTTTAACTCTTTTGGCGAAGTCTTTTGAAGAGCATAGGTGTTTGATTTTTAGAAGATCCCAGTTATCTAGTTTATCTGTTGGGTTTTGTGTGTTGATGTTTATGGTTTGTATCCTGTTAATGCCATGTATTAAGGCCTGAAGTGTTGGTCCTATTTTTTCTTCTATGAACTTGATAGTTTTAGGCTTTATATTCAGGTCTTCGATCCATTTTGAAGTAGTTTTTGTATACTGCATGAGGTATGGGTCCTGTTTCATTTTTCTGCAGCTGGATATCCAGTTTTGCCAGCACCATTTGTTAAAAAGACTGTCTTTTCCCCATTTGATGGACTTTGGGCCCTTATCGAAGATCAGGTGACCGTAGGTGGATGGATTTACATCTGGGTTCTCAGTTCTGTTCCATTGGTCAATGTCTCTGTTGTTGTACCAGTACCAGGCTGTTTTGACTACTGTAGCTGTATAATAGGTTCTGAAGTCAGGTAGTGTGAGTCCTCCAACTGTATTCTTCTTCTTCAGTAGTGCTTTACTTATTCGGGGCTTCTTCCCTTTCCATATAAAGTTAATAATTAGTTTTTCCATCTCTTTGAAGAATGTTGTTGGTATTTGGATCGGGATTGCATTGTATTTGTAAATTGCTTTAGGTAGAATTGCCATTTTCACAATGTTGAGTCTGCCTATCCATGAGCATGGTATGTTTTTCCATTTATGTAGATCCCTTTGGGTTTCATGCAGCAGTGTTTTGTAGTTTTCTTTGTATAGGTCTTTTACATTCCTGGTCAGATTTATTCCTAAGTATTTTATCTTTTTAGGGGCTATTGAAAATAGTATTGATTTCCTGATCTCCTTTTCATCGTTCTCTTTACTGGTGTATAGGAATCCAACTGATTTTTGAATGTTTATCTTGTATCCTGCTACTCTGCTGAATCTTTCAATTAGTTCCAGTAGATTTCTCGTGGAGTCTTTAGGGTTTTCTATGTATAGTATCATATCATCTGCAAACAGGGAGAGTTTAACTTCTTCATTACCAATTTGGATGCCCTTTATTTCTTTCTCTTGCCTTATTGCTCTGGCTAGAACTTCCAGCACAATGTTAAACAGGAGTGGTGATAAAGGGCATCCTTGTCTTGTTCCTGTTTTCAAGGGGAATGTTTTCAGCCTCTGTCCATTAAGAATGATGTTGGCTGTTGGTTTTGCATAAATGCCCTTTATTATGTTGAGAAATTTCCCTTCTATACCTATTTTATTGAGAGCTTTTATCAGGAATGGGTGTTGGACTTTGTCAAATGCCTTTTCTGCGTCAATTGAGATGATCATGTGATTTTTTTCTTTCCTTTTATTTATGTGGTGAATTACGTTGGTGGATTTTCTAATGTTAAACCATCCTTGCATACCTGGTATGAATCCTACTTGGTCGTGGTGTATTATTTTTTTGATATGATACTGAATTCTATTGGCTAGAATTTTGTTCAGAATTTTTGCATCTATATTCATGAGAGATATTGGTCTGTAGTTTTCTTTTTTTGTGATGTCTTTGCCTGGTTTTGGTATCAGGGTTATGCTGGCTTCATAGAATGAATTTGCAAGTGTTGCTTCCTCTTCTATGCTCTGAAATAGCTTGAGTAGCACTGGTACAAGCTCTTCTGTAAATGTTTTGTAGAATTCTCCAGTGAAGCCATCTGGGCCAGGGCTTTTTTTGGTTGGGAGTTTTTTTTATTAGCTTTTCAATCTCTTCTCCTGTTATGGGTCTGTTTAGATTTTCAATATCACTTTGCTGTAGTTTGGGTAGGCCCCAAGTGAATCTTGAAGAAATCATTCACAGGTTATAATTTTAGGAAGTTTGTGTATGGAAATGATACTCAAAGCTGATCGAGAAAATCAGTGTCATCTGCATGGTTTGCTTTTAAGAACTTGGTGAGCTGGTTACTGCAAAATGTATCTATCATTTACTTAAAACTGAAAAACTTCCATGAGAAGAGTATTATTTTGGCTGTGGGAAAGTATTAACGTTTATTGAAGCTTTAAATTTTAAATAATACTCCTTTGGGCTATATTTAAAACATATAAGTGAACAGCTTATCAAGATTAAAACAACTGGTTGACAGCAAAGTAAGGATCTTTGGCTACAGATATCACTAGAACAGGAGACATACTGTCCCTCACTATTCTGCTAAAATATCATCAGTGCACTATACACTATTTTTCATGCTATTGACTGAAACATATTTTCCCTATCTATGGTTTCACATCAGAAATGTATATTCTTATGACATTTAAGGTGTATAAAAAAGGTGGATATTGAAATTCAACTCAATGTATTCATTTGATATGTATTAGAAATATATTTACAATCCACATATAAGAATTAGACACTTCAAAGGGTAGAACAATGTCCAGTTTTGTTACCTCAGAAAATATCAACGTTTTATCTCTTTGAAAATAACTTATGATTCACCATTATTTTCTAATAAAATGAAAAAATAGTTATTAATTTGTTTTTTTATTTTTATGATACTATTAAGAAGTTGTGATTTATGTTTTATATACTCTACCTATCTCCTCAACATACAATTATCATGCAAAAATTCAATATATATATTAAATTTTGTTTCAATATCTGATTTTTTAAGTATTTACACCAGTTTATATTTAAATAGGAACACTGCTGGCTCGGTGGTTAAAGTGTTCGGCTAACTGAGAATTCAGAGAATTGAATCCACCAGCAGCTCTGTGGGAGAAAGACATGGCCGTCTGCTACCATAAGATGATAACCCTGGAAATACTATGAGGCAGTTCTACTCTGTCCTATAGGGTCGTTATGAGTTGGAATCGACTCGATGGCAACGGATTTCTTGTTTGTTTATATTTAAATAATAAAGTGTCATGTTTGGATATACATATTTATTGTACTGTATTTTTAAAAAAGAACGTTTTGTAATTCTGTCATTGCTATGATATAGCTCCTTATTCCATTTGCAAGCATGTGTTATTCAAAAATACTTATTTGGAACTTGCTATGTGTCACACTGTCCTATAGGTACTGGGACTCATCATTAAACAAGCAGGCCAGAGACTGTTATCTTAGAGCATACACCCTTCCTTCCAGGGCCTATAGTGCACAATATTAAATGCTGCTTTTATGATGTAATAGAAAGGACTGACGCCATATTTTGTCAACAAGAGATGTTGTCATTTCACCTTTATGTCAAAGATATACTTCTCTTGATTCGTGTGATTTCTGGAAATAACGAGTTGAGAAAAGAAAGGAATTATTTGGGAGCTAAAAGATGTCTTTTCAGTGTTCTTGAAATTCTAAACCAGAAGTTGCTGCTATCATAAATGCTGCATTTACTGATGATATTATTCCTGATGGATTTAATGTCAAAAATGTACTTTAGTATAGTGGAAGATAAATCTGATTTGGGCAGCAATTTTTAACTCACTTCTCTCTTTCTTCCCAAGTGTGTTTTTATGTTTCTTATAGGTCTTTGCGCACTGTATTTACATGATAGAGCTGCAAAATATCCTCATTATTAATACATTTATGAACACTACCAAAAGCATTAGATATTTTAAGCATGAGAGATAAATCATATAAATCTTGGTATACTTAAAAGTCCAGGCTCAAATATTGAATTTTCCCAAAATCTTGTCCTAGTTTCTGCAATTTACAAGTAATATATCTTCCTCTCTTATTTGTTGTGGACATTTTCTTGTTAATAGGTCTCTAAACATAAAGTATCTAGTCCACTATATAAATATATTTTAAAGTAGTCATCTGCATTAAGCCCCTGCTACTGTTGTGGGTCCTGCTTGGCAGAAAGGATATTATTATTATCATTATTTTTCAATAAAGGGTGGGTGTTATGGATTGAATTTTGTCACCTGAAAAGAGATATTATCTGTGGTTTCAGGAAAGAGAAGGAACCTTCTCTCTTCTGCTTATGCAACAGAAAGAGGCTTTTGCTTTTCTTCTAGTCAGTGAAAATAGAAATCTCAAACTGTGGAAGCTCTTACCTCTTAGTTGGAAGAGACAGAAAGTTCAGGCCCTAAATTTAAAAACAGATTCTAAAGTCAAATAACACTGAAATGATGCCTAAAGCATATGGACAAAGTTAATTAGCTAAACTAAAACTATCTTATCATATCAATGGATGTTTAATATATTTCATTTAAATTACTAGTCAAGATGATAGGTGAGTTATTATTTCATTTTTTAAGGTTAAAAAAAGTCAATATAAAACATTATGTTAGAAAGAAAGAAAGTACACTTCTTGACATGAACTGTAAGTTAAAGAATTCATGTTCAGTTTAAAAGATATATCAGTTATCTGGAAATTAAAAATGTTAATACAACTTAATAATTAACTCCTAGCCCTAGTACAAAACGTTTTAATGATTCTATTATTATCAAATAAAAACAAGACAAAACAATACAACAAAGTGAATAGATTACTGAAACAGAAGAAACAGAAATTCAAACACTTTTTTTTAAATATATGGAAGAACCTCTGATTGTGGATGTAGTGTAGACAATTTCTCCTGAAAATTCCCATAAAGTAATTGATCTACTTACTATCAAATATAGATAGATGATAGGATGATGGTAGATAAATTATATATACTTACTCAAGATTTTATTTTTATTTGTTTATCATATTTTACCACAAATCAAATAGTAACCATGCCAAAAATTGCATTATTACAAGATTCTCTTTAAAGTTAACAAACTCTTGAAAAATGTCTGCCATTCTAGCTTCAGATTGACTGTCTAGTAAGTAACAGTACTTAAAAAAACATAGGATAAAAGAGATATGAGAAAAAAACTAAAGGTAATTTAGTGATATTTTACTAGCGTATGAATCTTCACAAATTAATAAATTATTATAATGGGGAAATTAAGAAAGGTCATAGGATGGGCCATTTGCCAATTATAATAAATATGGATAAGAAAAATATATATATCTTCTACAAATATTGTATAATATTCTTTCTTCAAATTTTTACTACAACATGTATAATATGTGTATGATTACATTAAAATACGTAGTATATCAAGTCAGTGTGTGTATGTGTGTTTATATATACACCAACAATTCTTTAATGTGTTTGTCAATTTAAAAAATCTATGTTTACTAAAATTTAATCATAATTCTTATGATTAATTTAGCATTCTGTGTTTCTCATTTCATTAGCTGAAAGGTTATCTCTTTAGTGCAAAGATAAGCCTTAATGAAGACAGTAAAGCACTGACTAATTGTACACATTTGGCCCTAAATCATGTAATATCAATGCAGGTCTTCATTTACTTCATTTTGAAATAAAGAGCTTGGTGAGGAAAACTTCTATAACCCTTCTCAATCTAAAAGTATATACTGCAAATGTTTTTAATTTTTGGTTAAACTTATTCACTACTTTTTTCTCTTTCTCATCATCATCAGTAACTATTTTAAATACTTACTATGTCTGATAGAAAGTGCACATTATCATGGACTTAGTTTAACTTGTAGTTATTTCACTCTAAATTACCTGCTAAGCCCAAAAGAGATTTCAAAATCTGGTGTCTTGTGGGCTGATGGGGTTGCGGATGTGTTTTCTTTGGCCTCCATGCAATTCAAAATGAACAAATAAACAATCACAACAAAAATTATGGACACTTTAAAAAGCAGAAAATTTTGTATTCAAGATACTTAGTTTTCATGGTCATTTTGAAAAGTTAAAATTTCTGGCAACAAAGAGTCCCATTATCAATAGTAATAATTAGCTGGAAAAAAAAGGATTAGTTGTCCTTCATTTATAAAAGGCGACCACACACTAATACATGGCCATGTGTTTTACTTTATGGACACATGTAAACATTTGGGTTTGCCACCTTGAAAAGCTTCTCAGGAAAACCTAACCCTGTTCCTCTTGCTCCATCAAGTGGTAAACCTGATGAAACAAGAATATACATCTGGTATTTGGGAAACATAGGCACTAATTTAGCACTGACTGACTGCAAAAGAAAAATAGACCTTGGCAGAGGAGAGGGACAAAGTGACCGAAAGCACTCTATATAACGTATGACAATGTGAAAATTATTTTGAAGACAATGGAGCAAAGAAGTGTAACAACACTAGATTCATGAATTAAACAATTTTATAAGCAGTGTAAAAGTTGGATGTGTGGGGACTCAAGATTGAAATCTTAAGAATGAGTTATACTATTGCTATATTCCAAGTGAGAAATGATTATGCTTGAAAAAAGGCAGTTGTAGTAGAGATAAAGTGAAGGAAATGAAGTCTTAAATATATAGGAGATAAAGTTGTCAGAACTAGGTGATTGATAGAATGTGGAAAGTGAAAAAAAATGGAGAAATCTATTGTGATTCTCAGATATCAAGTTTAGTGATTAAATGGCATCCTAAAGGAAAAGCAGATTTGGAAAAAATCATTTCAGTGTTTGAAATGTTGAGTTAGGGCATTCTGTGGAAAATGTAAAAAAAAAATTAATATAAAGGAGAAAACTAGAAATGCCAAAGAAAATACATAAAAATATTTAAAAATTGAAAAATACTTGCATAAAGTATGAAGTAAATACTTAGAGAGGATCTTGCAGAAAAAAGAGGCATATTCAAGCACATTGAAGAGAATATGATAACAGAATTGTTATTTAATAATTATCAACTTACAAGGAAAATAACAAAGGTTGGTAAGGTGACCCAAATCTAGAAATAATAGCGTCTTTTAAATCTCAAAGGCTTAAATTAAGAGGAAGTAACAGTGAACTTATTACTGGAAGATTGATATCCTAGGCATTAGTGAGCTGAAATGGACTGGCATTGGCCATTTTGAATCAAACAGTCATAAGGTCTACTATGCTGATGATGACAAATTCAAAAGGAATGGCGTTACATTCTTCATCAAAAAGAACATTTCAAGATCTATCCTAAAGTACAATGTTGTCAGTGATAGGAAAATAAGTATACGCTTACAAGGAAGACAAGTTAATGCAAGTATTATACAAATTTATGCACCAACGACTAAGGCCAAAGATGAAGAAATTGAAGAGCTCTTACCAAATTCTGCAGTCTGAAATTGATCAAACATGTAATCAACATGCATTGATAATTACTTGTGATTGGAATGGGAAAGCTGGAAACACAGGAAAAAGATCAGTAGATGAAAAATATGGCCTTGGTGATAGAAACTACACCAGAGATACCATGATAGGATTTTGCAAGACCAATGACTTATTCATAGCAAATGCCTTTTTTCAACAACACAAATGGCAACTATACACGTGGACCTTGCCAGATGGAATATACAAGAATCAAAGGGACAACATCTGTGGAAAGAGACCATGGAGAATCTCAATATCATCAGTGAGAACAAGGCCAGGGGCTGACTGTAGAACAGACTATCAATTGCCCTTATGCAAGTTCAAGTTGAACCTGAAGAAGATTAAAATAAGTTCACAAGAGCTGAAGTAAGATCTGCTTCTGTAATGATTACAACCCAGAAAGCCCTATTCTGTTACATGAGGTCACCATGAGTTGAAAATCGACTTAATGGCGCCCAACAGCAACAACAACAACAAAATCGTTGAGGAGATTATACTAGAAGGTGAGGGTGAGAGAAAGAAGAGAGCCTGTGAGAAGCTGGGTTCAATATTCTAAGGCCATGTAACAGGAAAGGTGTGTGTACTTACCCTCAGAGAGAGATTAGGCCTTGAAGGGACTGATAACAATCACAACAGTAATAGAAACTGTCATGGATTGAATTGTGTCCCCCCCCCCCCCCGCTCAAATATCTGTCAACTTGGCTACGCCATGATTCCCAGTATTGTGTGATTATCACCCTTTTGTCATAGGATGTAATTTTCCTATGTGTTGCAAATCCTACCTCTATGATGTTAATGAGGTGGGATTATTGGCAATTATGTTAATGAGGCAGGACTCAACTACAATACTAGGTTGAATCTTAAGTCAATTTGTTTTGAGATATAAAAGACAGAAGCAAACAGAGAGACACGGGGACCTCATACCACCAAGAAACAAGAGCCAGGAGAATAGCACATACTTCGGACCTGAGACCCCTGCTCTGAGAAGCTCCTTGACTGAGGAAGATTGACAACAAATACCTTCCCCCAGAACCAACAGAGAGAGAAAGCTTTCCCCTGGAGCTAGCACTCTGAATTTGGACTTCTAGCTTCCTAGACTGTGAGAGAATAAATTTCTCTTTGTTAAAGACATCCACTTGTGGTATTTCTGTTATAGCAGCACTAGATAACCAGGACAGCAACTAACAAAACACACTTAGGAAACAGACAAGTTTAGAAACCGTTTACATATGTACTAATCCCTATAATTTCAGTATGAGTTGCAGCTGACTGGACAGGAACTAATAACAAACCTTGAAACAACCTTATGAGTAGATAATATTATTACACTTACTTCACAGATGGGGAAACTGAGGCTTAAAGTTGTTAAGTAATTTTCCCATAGTCAGTCAAGATCTGTAACTTCCTAGTATCAAGCCAACATTCAAATCCAAGAAGTCTGGCTCCAAGGACCAGTTCCTTAATAACTATACTATATTGCCTCCTCTAACCCTGAAAGGCCCTGAATGGAGCCTATGTGGCAAAAAGATCCTAACAATGTTCCCCATATCCCACACCTACCACAAAAGCTGCAGAGCCCTAAGATCTTGAGGTTCTATGCCATGGTGCCAGTGGGCATCTTAACAATGACCAAAGTTAACATGATCACAGGTCCCTTTGTTGCATTGCCTTTCGGTAAGATCCAGGGCCTTTGCAGAACCCCAGGGAGGGATTCCTCACCAACAATGAATAAAATTGTAGCTCAGTGAAATGGGGAACTCAGAAATGAAATTCAATTCATGTGAAGAGCAACTAGAAAGACTAGATAGGAACCTTGGAGGATAGTGAGGTAATGTGAATATGGGATGAACAGCTCAGAAAAGGAGGGTGAGAATGGTTGCTCAACTGGAAGAATGTAATCTAAATCACTGAACTGTACATGTAGAAACTTGAATTGGTGTATGTTTTTGCTATGCATATTCTCGACAAGAAAAATAAAATAAATTAAAAAAGGAGTGCCACATGTCATTTTTGAACCAGGATAACTTATTGTATGCTATAAACACTCTTGATCTCTCTTTTCCTGAACACAGGAATGGACAACAATCTTGATGGTGGCATCTCTGTCAGCTTTAGTTCCTGAATGCATAAATGGTCTGACTTTCCACTACTACCAGATGGAATACACAGGAATCAAATCAACTACATCAGTAGAAAGAGACAATGGAGAAGCTTGGTATCATCTGTCAGAACAAGGTCAGGGGCTGACTGCAGAACAGACCATCAACTGCTCATACACAAGTTTAAGTTGAAGCTGAAGAAAATTAAAAGTCCACAAGAGTCAAAGTATGACTTTGAAAATATCCCATCTGAGTTTAGCGATATCTCAAGAACAGGTCTGATGCATTGAACACTAATGATTGAAGATCAGATGAGTTCTGGGATGACATCAGGACATCATACATGAAGAAAGCAAGAAGTCATTAAAAAAACAGGAAACAAAGAAAAGACCAACTTGGATGTCAGAAAAGACTCTGAAACTTTCTCTTGAATCTAGAGATACTAAAGCAAAGAGGAGAAATGATGTAGTAAAAGAGCTGAAGAGAAGATTTCAAAGGGCAGTTCAAAAAGACAAAGTATTATAATGAAATGTGCAAAGACCTGGAGTTAGAAAAACCAAAAGGGAAGAACACGCTCAACATTTCTCAAGCTGAAAGAACTGAAGAAAAATATTGAAGGATTCAACGGGAAAAATACTGAATGACAGAGGAAGCTTCAAAAGTAAATAGAAGGAATACACAGAGTCACTGTAACAAAATGAATTGGTTGATGTTCAACCATTCCAGGAAGTAGCATATGATCAAGAACTGATTGCACTGAAGGAAAAAGTTCAAGCTGCACTGATGGCATTGGCAAAAAACAAGGCTCCAGGAATTGCCTGAATACCAGTTGAGATGTTTCAACAAATAGATGCAATGCTGGAAGTGCTCACTCATCTGTGCCAAGAAATATGGAAGCCAGTTACCTGGCCAACCGACTGGAAGAGATCTATATTTATGCCTATTCCCAAGAAAGCTGATCCAACCAAACCTAGAAATTATCGAACAATATCATTAATATCACAAACAAGGAAAATTTTGCTGAAGAACATTCAAAAACAGTTGTAGCAATACATCAATGGGGAACTGCCAGAAATTCAAACTGGGTTTAGAAAAGGATGTGAAATGAGGGATATCACTGCTGATGTCATAGAGATTTTGTCTGAAGTCAGAGAATACCAGAAAGATGTTTATCTGTGTTTTATTGACTATGCAAAGGCATTAAACTTTGTGGATCAAAACAAATTATGGATAACATTGTGAAGGATGGGAATTCCAGAACACTTAATTATGCTCATGTGGAAACTGTCCACAGACCAAGGGGCAGCCTTTTGAACAGAACAAGGGGATACTGTGTGGTTTAAGATCAGGAAAGGTGTGCATCAGGGTTGTACCCTTTTACCATATTTACTCAATCTGTATGCTCAGCAAATAATCCGAGAAGCTGGACTATATGAAGGAGAGCTCAGTATTAGGATTCGAGGCAGTCTCATTAACAATCTGTGATATGCAGATGACACAACCTTATCTGCTGAATGTAAAGAGGACTTGAAGCACTTACTGATGAAGATCAAAGACTACAGCCTTCAGTATGGCTTGCATCTCAACATAAAGAAAACAAAAATCCTTACAACTGAACTAATAAGAAATACGATAAATGGAGAAAATATTAAAGTTGACAAGGATTTTATTTTACTTGGACCCACAATCAATGCCCATGGAAACAGCAGTGAAGACATAAAATGAAGTATTGTATTGGGCAAATCTGCTGCAAAGGACCTCTGTTAAAAAGCAAAAATGTTGCTTTGAGGACTAAGGTACACCTGACCCAAGCCATGGTATTTTCAACTGCTCTAATGCATGCAAAAGTTGGACAATGAATAAGGACGACTGAAGAAGAATTGATATCTTTGAATTATTGTGCTAGTGTAGAATATTAAATAAAACATGGACTACCAGAAGAAAGAACAAATTTATCTTGGAACAAGTACAGCTAGAAAGCTACTTGGAAGCGAGGAGGGGAAGATTTCATCTCACTTTTTTGGACAAGTTATCAAAAGGGACCTGTCCCTGGAGAAGGAGATCATGCTTGATAAGGTAGAGAGTGTGCAAAAAGAGGAAGAACCTCAGTGAGATGGATTGACACAGTGGCTGTGATAATGGACCCAAACATAGCAAAGATTTTGAGGATGGCACTGGACAAGGCAATGTTTCATTCTGTTACACACAGGGTTGCTATGAGTTAGAAGTAACTCGACAGCACCTAACAGCCTAACAACAAGTGTGTAGTCAAACGTCTTAATCAGACATCTTCTTTTTATCATCTCAGATCTTTTCAGTCTCATGTGTCTCTAGGCACTTGGACACTTATAAGTTGGAATCGACATGACAGCAAAGGTTTTTTTTTTTTTTTTGGGGGGGGGGTATAGAACAAGGAGTCCTGGTGATGAAATGGTTAAGTGCTCAGTTGCTAACCAAAAGATTCCAATCCACCCCTTGTTCCTTTGGAGAAAATACCTGGCGACCTGTTCCCATATAGTTTACAGCTTAGGAGAAACACTATGGGGCAGTTCTGCCCTGTTCTGTGAGTCAGAATAGAGCGGATGGCTCACAAAAACAACAGATAAGAACAAGTAGCCAACTGCTTAGAGATAAACGAGGCTGTAAGATTGTTACTGAGTCTGGCTCACCCCACACTGAGTGACAGTCTTACAGCTTCATTTGTTTCAGACTGAAATAAAGCTCCATGTTGCAAAGTGTCAGATGTGGCTTCCCCAGTTGCTTCCAAGGGACCAGGCAATGCAATCTAGAAGTCTGTAAAGTTTATTCTGTAAACTGAACTTTGAACATTAGGACATAAGCAAGCACGAACCAACAGATAAATTCCCTTTCCATCTCCTCCCTTGGCTGATATTCCACATAGTCTCACAAAGATTTCCAGGGAGATGGAGAAATCAGTGGAAGTGATTTCCTGTGTCAAAAACCAAAATTGTCACCTTGAAGACTAAGGTACGCTTGATCCAAGCCATAGTGTTTTCAAACGACTCACGTGCATGTTTAATCCGGACAATGAATAAAGAAGACCAAAGAAGAATTGATGCCTTTTGAACTATGGTGTTGATGAAGAATACTGAATGTACCATGTACTGCCAGAAAAACAAACAAACCTGTTTTGGAAGCAGTAGAGCCAGAATGCTCCTTAGAAGAAAAGATGGTGAGACTTCATCTCACATACTTTGGACGTGTTGTCAGGAGAAAAACATCATGCTTGGTAAGGTAGAACCAGGCAGTGATTCACTCTGTTGTACATAGGGTCACTATACGTAGGAACTGACTTGATGGCACCTAACAACAACAATAACAACATTATTTTTCGTTCTTGCCTGCTTCACTCAGCCCTTTTTCACAGAATTGAACCACTCTGCTAAAGAGTATAAAATATTTTTTGCCTCAAAAGTTGCTTTCCTAAGAATCTGGGCTAAAACACTACTTGAATAGAGTTGTGGCTGACTGTCAGTACAGCCAGTCAATCAATATGTGTTTCCATACCAGGCAGAAAGGGAGGAATACATGTCTTGCTTTTAATCTCCTCCCCTTCTTTGATCTCTGACAGCGCCTCTTATTGAGACCAATAAGAAACCAGAGTGTGAGGGGACTTCCCAGTGCACAGAACAGACTGGAGAAGTGTGAAGCATGGATGAAGGTGCAAGTGCAAAACATCTAGTAAAGAAGGTCTGGAGAGGGCTCCTTAACTATTCTGTGCTTTGATTTCTTCATACTTTATATCTATATATCTAATCTTTGTTGTTGTTAGATGCCATCGAGTCTGTTCCTAATCATAGAGACCCTATGTACAACAGAACAAAACACTGCCAGGTCCTGAACCATCCTTATGGTTGTTGTTATACTTGAGCCCATTGTTGCAGCCACTGTGTCAATCCATCTCACTGGGGATCTTCCTCTTTTTCACTGACCCTCTACTTTACCAAGCATGATGTCCTTCTCCAGAGACTGATTCCTCCCTCCTGACAACATGTCCAAAGTATGTGAGACGTAGTTTCACCATCCTTGCTTCTAGGGAGCTCTCTGGTTGTACTTCTTCCAAGACAGATTTGTTGGTTCTTTTGGCAGTCCATGGTACAGTCAATATTCTTTACCAACCCCACAGTTCAAAAGCATCAATTTTTCTTCAGTCTTCCTTATTCATTGTCCAGCTTTCACATGCATATGATGACATTGAAAATACCATGGCTTGGGTCAGGCGCACCTTAGTCTTCAAGGAGATATCTTTGCTTTTCAACACTTTAAAGAGGTCTTTTGCAGCAGAATTGCCCAGTGCAATGCGTCTTTTGATTTCTTGACTGCTGCTTCCATGGGTGTTGATTGTGAATACAAGTGAAATTAAATCCTTGCCAACTTCAATCTTTTCTCCATTTATCATGATGTTGCTTATTGGTCCAGTTGTGAGGATTTTTGTTTTCTTTATGTTGAGGTGTAATCCATACTGAAGACTATGGTCTTTGATCTTCACTAGTGAGTACTTCAAGTCCTCTTCACTTTCAGCAAGCAAGGTTGTGACACCTGCATATCGCAGGTGGTTAATGAGTCTTCCTCCAATCCTGATGCCCCTTTCTTCTTCACAGAGTACAGCTTCTCGTATTATTTGCTCAGCATACAGATTGAATAGGTATGGTGAAAAGTTGCAACCCTGACGCACATGTTTCCTGACTTTAAACCACACAGTATCCCCTTGTTCTGTCCAAACGACTGCCTCTTGGTCTATGTACAGGTTCCTCATGAGCACAATTAAGTTTTCTGGAATTCCCATTCTTCGCAATGTTATCCATAATTTGTTAGGATCCACACAGTCAAATGACTTTGCATAGTCAATAAAACACAAGTAAACATTTTTCTGGTATTCTCTGCTTTCAGCCAGGGTCTATCTGAAATCAACAATGATAGCCCTGTTTCCATGACCTCTTCTGAATCCGGCTTGAGTTTCTGGCAGTTCCCTGTTGATACATTGCTGCAGCTGCATTTGAATGATCTTCCACAAAATTTAACTTGCGTGTGCTATTAATGAAATTCATATCACAAGTGTGTTGTGAAGGCTAAATGAGTCAGTATATTTAAAACACTCAGAAGAGGGTCAGGCACATGATACGCACTCAGTAAATGTTAATCATTACTAACTATTGTTATAGTTTAATAAAAGGCATTTTGGATTCAAAATGGATATTGTAGATACTAGCTTCACTTTAGACTATTTTCTCTAATTAGGAAAGACATACTTATCAGGACAATAAGACCTAGGCAAGATATGTGTTGGCTTCTAATTTTAATGTTAGTTCCTAATTTCAAAATATTAAATATCTCGATATATTCAGACACATTTTTTAAAATATAGGCCAGAGTTTTCCAACCATTTTTTAACGTAACCGTTGTTTTTAGTTGTTTACATGTATTTTGCTAGTCAGATGGTTATGCAAGAAGCACACAGTTGAAGTTTTATACTGAGAAATTGTATGCAGGTGTAGTTTGAGATGCTTTGACAAGTTATTCTAACTAAATATTTATTTTGAAAGTACCCACAATGAGAGCAAAAGAATAATAATTCTTGATCACAAAGGTCAGACATTGTTATGCACTAACAAGTAGAAAATTTTTGTTGGTAGAGAACATCTTTTAATAATAAATACTTAGCCATGCATCAGGTGTTGATCTTCAAAATCCTGGAACATGAATTGTATTTCATGCATGTTCACTTTTTTCTTATATACTCTGTAGGCAGGAAGAAAAGAGGAATTAAAGAGGTCATGCAGTTACAGGGTATAATAATGTTATGTTCATGGAGAATTACTGAAGAAAGAAATAATTTTCAAGATGATTAAATTAAAGAATTGACAACGCAGTGGGCTCTCAGAGGTTCCTAGAGGTATTGATTGCCTCCTATTACAGTATTTAAAGAAGCAGCATTCTCATTAAAGAATTTTTTGGAAAGAAAATTACACAAGGAATTTTATTCCATAGCAAATGTCATCATAAACAAATAATCTTTTTTTCCACATAAGTTAGTTAGGTACATGTAATTTGTTTTCTGAAAAAATTTGAAATTTTATTTTACGTCCCTAAAGATCTAGTAGTAAAAATATTAAAATTTATCTTAAAATTTAAGTTTAATTCTCTATCCCAAATACATCTCATTGTACTAATACAAACAAGATTAAAAATTATTCCTTAATTCCTTTGTAATCTACTTCTCCAACCAGAGGAAATCATTATTATTATCTGTTTAGTGGGTAACTTTCCGTTTCTATTTTTTTATGAATTTTAATAACCATAAATACATGGATAGAGATGTGTAGTTTACTTTTATTTCTCCTCTCAGTAAATATTATTGCTTACTGAATCAAATGCATTCTTCCAAACATAACTAATAGGTCTTGAGGTAATTTCATTAGCATATCTTGTGATTTTATCTCCTAAAATAAGAAGAGTATTTTAATGATCGAAATCTATGGAACATTTAAATACAACCTATGGATAGTAACAAGGATATTTTTAAATAACAGGTAGCAGAATATTCTTAGATATACCCAGAAAACACGCCACTCCATTTAATATGGAAAGAGGACCTTTTCTCTAGATTCATATTTATTTTGGTGTCTTCAGTGTGTCGAAATAAATTATTGATATAGAGCTTCCCTACATGACACTACTACACTGCAATCATACGAAAATACGTTCTATATCATAATCATGTTACATCAATGAATTGTTTAGGAATCTTAACTGTTGCTATACAATTAATTGAAGAACAACAATGATTTAGAGAACTGTAAATAATAAGCTTATATTTTTAAAAAGATGTTTTTTGTTCCTTGTCTCTATTTAGCTTAGAAATTATCAATGGTTCTAGTGGACCAATTATTTGATAATATTATGAAATGCATCTTCCTATTCTAATGCCTCAAAACTGCATTTTACATGAATTATGTCATTTAGAATTGAGATAAACTGGCATAAGGCATGTTATCATATTTTTGTTTATGAGGACACTTCAAACACAATTTCTCTAAATTTTCATTTTATTTTCAAGAATCACAGTATTAAAAACTAATGGACTATCCAAAACGAGTTATATATGGTAGGGCCAGCCTGATTCTTAAACACGTATCTTAAACAGTTTCACAATATTTTGTGAACTACAATCTTTTTGGAACATCAGATTATATATAAGTGATTTTGTGAAATTTTTTTATTACCCCAGAAGTCAGTAGTACAATAAATAAAATATTTTGGTTCTACCATTAGTGCCATGCAAGCTTCCAACAAGTGATCTTTTAGCACTAACTTTAAAACACGCATACACAAAGAAACTTAAGAAAACATAGAAAATGAAGTTAAACTTGATTAGGACTCAAACAAAGTAATAAACAACAAATGTACAAATGAAAATAACTGTTATTTTATATTTGACATATTACTAATTTAGGAAAAAGTCTGAAACATATCAAAAATACTTTATATAAAATTAAAAGCATTTTAAGGCAAAAATATGATACTTTTATAGATTTTTTTCCTGTCTAACTTACATAATTCCTATTGGACAATTAATTGTGTATAAAAAATGACTTTCCTATAATCACTGAACTATATTATGGATACGTCTCTTATTTACAGTTGGGAATTTACTTTGTAGGTGTAAAATATGGATTTTCAAGCCTACTAGCTAATGTGTTGAATGACTGCCTTGTCTTGAAAGACTTAATGTAAAAAACCATTTAAGCCTTTAATAAAAGAAGTCAGTTGGGTGTAATAAAGAACGAGGATTGTGTTTGAAAGGAGGTGGAGGAAAAGGCACAGCTTGAGAGAGTGGCCATAGAAAATGGCAAACCAAATATAGCAAGTCTGATATAAGTCTAAGGTGTAATTCAGGAAGCTATTCAGAACTGGGGATATGAATTGGTGTCATTTGGAAAGCCTCAAAATATTCCAGTGACAAACACGCAGGAGGAAAACCAGAAACAGGAGTAGATTTGAGAGATGTAAATGTTTTTGAAAATCAGCAGGATGTTTCAACTCCTCCGAAAGGAGAGCTAACATCTAATGAGAGTTTCAAGGCCCCAGGTGGTGATAAAAACTTCAGGCCTATAAGGTCAGGAAAAGCAAATAGTTCAATAATAAATAATAATTAACTGCTAAGAACCTAAGCAGAAGTCCCATCCTTGAACAAAAGGGTACCTGTGAAAGGGTGGAGCCCTGGTGGCCCAGTGGTTAAGAGCTCAAGCTGCTAACCAAAAATTTGGCAGTTCAAATCCGCCAGCTTCTCCTTAGAAACACTATGGGGCAGTTCTACTCTGTCCTATAGGGCCACTATGAGTCAGACTTGACTCGATAGCAATTTTTTATTTTTATTTTGTAATGAAAGGGTACATAGATTATATTAGTCCATAGTTCAGCTTAAAATGACAGGGAGACAAAGGGAAAACACAGTGGCCTAGCAATTTAGTTTAGATTCAGTTTGAAGAACTTGACTTAATATTAAACACCATTAGAACTGGCTTGTTAACTTCTAACCTTAATCATACATTTTCAGAGTGTGGATAATAACTTAATGGATGGGTTATGGCCAGTTTGGGGAGTTTTAGAAGTACTCAAATGACCTCTTTGTCCCTAGAATCCTCTACTTCTTCCAATCAACCACCTCCATGTTCACTCTCTTCCATACCTTGTCTTACATATTTTAACAATCCCAACAATTCCTTACAAATATGATAAACTTCCTTACACCATGATCTTCTCTTTGCAATAGCCCAGATAAAACAAAAACAAATGAACAAATACACACAAATGATCATGTTTGCATTAATGTTTAATCCTTCCCCTATATTCTTCCCAGTAAATGTTTTCTTCATTATTTTACCAAAGTGCTAATCAGTGATGGAAAATATAACCTGATTATAAAGACAATTGTTCCTGTATATTCATGTTAGCTAATGGTGTTGCTTGCTCTAACACTGTGCTTCCCTTGTCGGCTCCACTTTTCTCTACAGCAGTTATTCTAAACTTCTCATCTCTTTCCTTGTATCAGTAATCAGTATTATTAGTCAAATAGTTCTACTTCTCTGCTGTTCTGGGCACAAGTATTGTCTCGAGAACGGATCTTTATGATCATTCTCATCCTTAAAATGTAAATAGATGTGCCATATATCTAAGGGAGAAAGACCTGGTAATCTGCTTCATAAAGATTACTGCCTAGAAATCCCTATGGAGGTTCTATCCTGTCACATGGGGATGCTGTGAGTCAAAAATTGACTTAAGAGTACCTAATAACAACAACAAACTCATAGAGAGATTGTACTAGAAGGTGAAGGTGAGAGAAGGAAGAGGGCCTGTGAGAAGGTAGGGACACTATTCAGAGGCCAAGTAACAGGAAAGGTATGGGTGCTTACCCTCAGAGAGAGATGAGACTTTGAAGGGACTGGTAATAATTATAACAATAATAGGAACTAACACAAAGTTCTTAGAAACCAGACAGATTTAGGAACTATTTACATATATTAATCCTTATAAGGTTGCTGTGAGCCAGAACTGATTGGACAGCAACTAACAACAATCGTTAAAGCAAACTTACAAGTAGATACTATTATTATCCCCATTTTGCAGATGGGCAAACTGAGGCATAAAGTTGTTAAGTAACTTTCCTATAGTCAACCAAGATCTGTAACTTCCTAGTAACAGAGCCTGCACTCAAACCCAGGCAGTATGGCTCCAAGGGTCAGTTCCTTAACCACTATACTGCATTGTCTCCTCTAGGCCTGAAGGGCCCTGAATGGAGACTGAGGGGCAAAAATGTCCCACCAATGTCCCCATACCCCACACCCAGCACAAAAGCTGTACAGCCCCAAGATCTTGAGAGTTTATGCCTTGATGCCAGTGGGCATCTTAACAACGACCAAAGTTAACATGACCAGAGGGCATCCCCTGTTGCATTGCCTTTTCATAAGAGCCCAGGCCTTTGCACAAACCCAGGGAGGGAACCCTACCCAATAATGACTAAGACTGTAGTCCAGGCAAATGAAGAACTCAGAAATGGAATTCAATTCATATGAAGAGCAACTTGAAAGATTAGATAGGAATCTCAGGGGGCAGTGAGCTAATGTTACAAAAGTGGAACAACTCAGAAAAGAAGTGTGAGAATCGTTGCTCAACTCAAAGAATGCAATCTAGGTCACTGAATTGTACATGTAGAAACTTGAATTGGTGTATGTTTTTGCTGTGTATATTCTCTACAACTAAAATAAAATAAATCATTAAAAAAAAAGTCACGTGTCATTTCAGAGCCAGGATATATTATTGTAGGTGAGAGACACTCTAGATCTCTCTTTCCCTGCACACAGGAATGGACAAAAATCTTGATGGTGGCACCTCTGTCAGAGTTAGTTCCTGAGTGTGTTCAGTGATATGACATTCCACTACCGAATACAGTTCGCAGGAATCAAATTGGTTACATTTGTAGAAAGAGATGATGGAGAAGCTCAATATCATCAGTAAGAACAAAGCCAGGGGCCAACTGTGGAATAGACCATCAATTGCTAATATGAAAGTTCAAGTTGAAACTGAAGAAAGTTAAAACAAATCCACGAGAGCTAAAGTACTACCTTCAATATATCCCACCTGAATTTAGAGACGAACTGAAGAATAGATTTGACACATTGAACACTAATGACTGAATATCAGACAAGTTGTGGGATGACATCAAGTATGTCATACAAGAAGAAAGCAAAATGTCATTAAAAAGACAGGAAAGGAAGAAAAGACCAAAAGGGATGTCAGAAGAGACTCTGAAACTTGCTCTTGGAGGTACAGAGGCTAAAGTAAATGGATGATTTCCAAAGGCATCTCGAGAAGACAAAGTATTATGATGAAATGTGCAAAGACTTGGAGTTAGAAAACCAAAAGGGAAGCACATGCTTGGCATTTCTCAAGCTGAAAGAACTGAAGAGATGATGTTAGCCTTAAGTTACAATAATGAAAGTTTCTAAGGGCAAAATATTGAATGACACAGGAAGCATTACAAGATGGAAGGAATACACAGAGTCACTGTACCAAAAAAAAAAAAAAAAAAAAGAAAAAATCCGTGGACGTTTAACCATTTTAGGAGGTAGCATACGATCAAGAGCCGATGGTATTGAAAGAAGTCCAAGCTGCACTGAAGGCATTGGTGAAAAATAAGACTCCAGGAATTGAAGAAATACTAATTTTGGTGTTTCAACAAACAGATGATATGCTGTAAGAGTTCGCTTTTCTATGCTAAGAAATATGAAAGCTAGCTATCTGGTCTATGGACTGGAAGAGATCCATATTTGCACCCATTCCAAAGAAAGGTGATCCAGCAGAATGTGGAAATTATCGATTAATATCATTAATATCACACTCAAGTAAAATTTTGCTAAAGATAATACAAAAATGGTTGTAGTTGTACATCAACAGGGAACTGCCAGAAATACAAGCTGGATTCAGAAGAGGACTTGGAACGAGGGATATCATTGTTATGTCAGGTAGATCTTGGCTGAAAGCAGACAATACCAGAAAGATGTTTACCTGTGTTTTATTGACTATTCAAAGGCATTCACCTGAGTGGATCACAACAAATTATGGATAACATTGCAAAGAATGGGAATTCCAGAACACTTAATTGTGCTCATGCAGAATCTATCCATAGATCAAGAGGCATTCCTTCTAACAGAACAAGCAGATACTGTTGTTATTGTCATTAGGTGCTGTCGAATCTTTTGTAACTCATGGTGACCCTGTGTACAACAGATTGAAGCACTGCCTGGTCCTGTGCCATCCTCGTGATCGTTGTTATGCTTGAGAACACTGTTGAAGCCACTGTGTCAATCCATCTCACTGAGGATTTTCCTTTTTCTCACTGACTGTCTACTTTACCAAGCATGATTTCCTTTTCCAGGGACTGATCCTTCCTGATAACATGTCCAAAGTATGTGAGACAAAGTCTCGCCATGCTCACTTCCAAGGAGTATTCTGACTGTACTTCTTCCAAGGGGATACTGCATGGTTTAAAATCAGGAAACATGTACTTCAGGGTGGTATCCTTTCACTATAGTTATTCAATTTGCATGTTGAGCAAACAATTGGAGAAGTTGACATCAGGATTAGAGGAAGACTCATTAACAACCTGGGATACGCTGATGATACAACCTTGCTTGCTGAAAGCAAAGAGGATTTGAAATACTTACTAATGAAGATCAAAAACTATAGCCTTGAGTATAAATTACACTTTAACGTAAAGAAAACAAAAATCCTCACAACTCGACCAATAAGCAATATCATAATCAATGAAGAAAATATTGATGTTGTCAAGGATTTCATTTTACTTGGATCCACAATCAATGCCCATGGAAACTGCAGTCAAGAACTCAATCGAGATATTGTATTGGGCAAATCTGCTGCAAAAGGCCTCTTTAAAGTGTTAAAAAGCAAAGATACCACTTTGAGGACTAAAGCACCTGACCCAAGCCGTGGCATTTTCAGTCACCTAGCAAGCATTCGAAAACTGGGCAAAGAATAAGGAAGACTGAAGAAGAATTGATGCCTTTGAATTATGGTGTTGATGAATACTGAATATACCATGGACTGCCAGAATAAACAACTAATCTCGCTGGAAGAAATACAGCCAGAATGCTCCTTAGAAGAGAGGATGGTGAAACTTGATCTCATGTACTTTGGATATGTTATAGGAGGAAGCATTCCCTGGAGATGGACATCATACTTGGTAGAGTGTCATCGAAAAAGAGGAAGCCCCTCAATGAGATGGATTGAGAGAGTGGTTGCAATAATGGGCTCAAGAATGACAACTATTGTGAGGATGGCACAGGATCAGGCAAATTCTTGGTTTTTCACTGAAATATGGACTAGCCCAGTCTATCCTATTCAGCCCTTCTTATACTTAGTTTAATAGAGAAATTAGAAACCATAAAATAATGAAGCCATCAGTCTTGTCCTTTCCTGAAGCTTCTCAGCATATGTATTGTCTTCTGTGTGAATCTAATTTCACCTGTGCTTCAGACTGTGTTTACTCAATTATTGTGGATATGTAATTGTATCATCTTCTGACTCCCCGGTATAATCCATGTCTTCTACTATATTGAAGCGACTGAGTGTCTGTGTCTGGAAATCTGTTTGGTTTCATTAATCTATTGATCTATCCTTAAATCAATATCACACTGTGTCAATTATTATTGATTTTTAATAGGTCTTCAAATACAGAAATATGGTTAAGTAAATCTTCCAGCTTTGGATTAATTTCTCAAGATCATTTTGACTACTGTTGAGTATGGTGATTTCCATATTAATTATGTTGTGTTGTTAGGTGCCATCCAGTCAGTTCCGACTGAGAGCAACCCTGTGTAGAACAGATGAAACACTGCCCATCCTCTGCCATCTTCACAGTCATTGTTATGCTTAAGCCCATTATTGCAGCCCCTGTGACAGTCCATCTTGTTAAGGGTCTTCCTCATTTTCACTGACCTTCTAGTTTACCAAACATGATGTCCTTCTCCAGGGACTGATCCCTCCTGATAAAATGTCCAAATTATGTGAGACATAATCTTGCCATCTTTGCCTGTAAGAAGCTCTCAGGTTGTACTGCTTCCAAGACAGATTTGTTCATTCTTTTGGCAATCCACGATGTATTCAATATTCTTCACCAACACCACAATTCAAAGGCATCAATTCTTCTTCAGTCTTCCTTATTCATTGTCCAGCTTTGACATGCATATGAGGTAATTGAAAACACCATTGCTTGGGTTAGGCATACCTTAGTCTTCAAGATGACATTTTTCCTTTTTACCACTTTAAAGAGGTCTCTTGCAGCAGATTTGCCCAATGGAATGCATCTTTGATTTCTTGACTGCTGCTTCCATGGGTGTTGACTGTGGATCCAAGTAAAATGAAATCCTTGACAACTTCAGTCTTTTCTCCATTTATCATGACGTTGCTTATTGGTCTTTTTTGTTTTCTTTATGTTGAGGTATAATCCATGCTAAAGGCTATGGTCTTTGATCTTCATCAGTAAGCGCTTCAAGTCCTCTTCACTTTCAACAAGAAAGGTTGTGTCATCTGAATATCACAGGTTGTTAATGAGTCTTCCTCCAATCCTGATGCCATGTTCTACTTCATGTAATCCAGCATCTCAGATTATTTGCTCAACATACAGATTAAATAAGTATTGTGAAAGGATATAACCCTTATGCACACCTTTCCTGACTTTAAATCACACAGTATCCCCTTGATCTGTTCCAACGACTGCCTCTTGATCCATGCACAGGGAAGATATTAAACTACATAGGAAATATCAAAAGAAGATGGAAGGAATACACAGAGTCACTATACCAAAAAGAGTTAGTAAGTGTTCATCCATTTCAGGAGGTAGCATATGATCAGGAACCAGTGGTACTGAAGGAAGAAATCCAAGTTGCACTGAAGGCACCAGTGAAAAACAAGTCTCCAGGAATTGACGGAATACCATTTGAAGAGTTTCAACAAATGGATGTAGTGCGGGAAGTACTCACTCATCTGTGGTAAGAAATTTGGAAGACAGCTACCTGGCCAACCGACTGGAAGAAATTTGTATTTATGCCTATTCCCAAGAAAGGTGATCCAATCAAACACAAAAATTGTCAAATATTATCAAGTACAATTTTGCTGAAGATCATTCAGCAGTTCGCCAAGGAACTGTCAGAAATTTAAGCCAGATTCAGAAGAGGACATGGAACCAGGGATATCATTGCTGATCTCAGAAGGATTCTGGCTGAAAGAATACCAGAAAGATGTGTAGCTCTGTTTTATTGACTATGCAAAGGCATTTGACTGTGTGGATCATAACATATTATGGATAACGTTGCAAAGATAGGAATTCCAGAACCTTAATTGTGCTCATGTGTAACCTGCACATAGATCAAGAGGCAGTTGTTTGGATAGAACAAGGGGTTACTGCATGGTTTAAAGTCAGAAAGGTGTGCTTCAGGGATGTATCCTTTCATCATACATTAATTTTAGAATGTGTTAATTTCTACAGAGGTTATGATTGAAATTGTATTCTTTATAGTTAATCTTGGCATAAGTATCTTTATACCATTGAATTTTCCAGTAGATGAATACGGTGTCTTCTTATGTTTACATTGGGCATCTTTAATTTCTCTCAGAAGTGTACAATTTTCAGGTTAATGTTATATTTATGTTTAAATCTATTATAAGGCATTAATTTTTTTATACCATTGCAAATGATATCATTTTAAAGTTGATTTTCTACACTTCTTCATTTATTTGCCAAATACCCCTTAATAATGTTTTGTAGTTTTGAGTGTATATGTTTTTAAGATCTTGTATAAGATTTATAACTATGTTTATGTATATGCATGTGTGTGTTTGTGTGTGTGTGTGTGTTCTTGATGCTACTATAATAGTATTCTTTTCAGATTTGAATTTCCATTTGTCACTGGTATAAACAAATACAGCCTACTTTTGTATATTGGTCTTATGTTTAACAAATTCCAAATTCACATATTAATTTAAAAAGCTTTTCTGTAGAATTTTTAGTATTTTATACATATTCAATCATGTTGTCTCATTATATTGACAGTTTTATTTATTTCTCTCAAATATTTATGCTATTTATTTTTCCTTTGCCTTAGTGATCATCAGGACAAAATTTAACATCAGCAATTGGTGTGAATATCCTTGTCTTGTGTACAAACCCACAGAGAGAGTATCCAATAACATAGTCCATGGTGGGTTTTTGCAAATATAGTGTATCATAGTAAGGACATTTCTTTCTCTTCCTAGTTTGAAATTATTTTAAATCATGAATTGTGCTGAATTTTATCATATTCTGTTTCTGTATCTATTAAATAATCATATGTGTAACTTGCTTAAAATCTACTTTGATAATAGCATACCAGCTTTATTTTGGTTAGCAAATTCATGGTATAACTTTTCATTTTACTATTTCCATACTTTTATTTAAGGTAAGCCTCTTATAAGAAACTTACATGTTTTTCAGTCTGGTTAGGCAATAGTAGCTTGTATTTTTTAAATGGAAATATTTCCATTTATGTTTATGTTTTATATAATTACTGATTCATTTAGAACCTCACACTCTTGGTTTTTTGTTTGCCTCACTTGTTTTAGAAATATTTTTCTCTTATTTCTTGTTCTTTCTTGAATTGATCACATATTATTTTTTAATTTTTCCTTTTATAAACATACTATTTGTGCAATTTTTACATTAAAAGTATTGCCATATTAATCTTCTTCAATAAATGGACCACATATGGCATATCAAGCACAATTGGGACTATCTTTTACTTGACTTTGTGGTAGTCTACCATTTTCCTCCAATGTCTGACTGGTTTCTGCAGAAGTTCAGTGAAGGAATTAAATGGAGATAAAATGGGGAGCACTAACTCTGCATCCTCTAGATCCTTAAGGTCAGAACTACATTTTACCATGTTCCCGGAGTGTAAAATTGTTTTTAATTTACTATCTTAAGTGGGCATAGGGGCAGGTTCAGAGCCTTTCTTTTGGCCTTCCCCACTATGGTAGCTTTTACCTGACAGAAACACAACACAATGTTGAGCTGTCTCTGGCTACCAAGTGTGTCTGTATCATAGATTTGGAGACCAGGGAATTGATCACTGGCTGAATCTACTAACTTTGGCCAGAGATCTGTTTGTCCTCATATGGTCTCATTCTAACAGAGGAGCAATGAAGACACTTTGGGTCTGTTTATCAGTGTCAACTCAAAACCTGTTTAACACAGTCCTAAAAATATTTTGGAGTTATCCTTTCCTCAGTGCACACTTCTCAACTAAATCTTCCTAAGTCCTTCAGAGAAATCCTGGGGGGGCGGGGTGGAGAATTAATATTCCATACACTTGCTGTGACATTGAAGGACATTTCTTTCTGAGGATCCAGGATCCAATCAACGAGTTCTAGGTCTGAAAACTGTTCATGTATGAAAACTGGGCACAGATTGTGACTTTTTTGTGGCACAATTAATTTCAACATCTTGATCACCCATCCTTGATTTCTTCTAATGGTGCAAGTTAAGTAGTACCTTGTGTTGTTATTGTTAGGTGCCGTCAAGTCAGTTCCAACTCACAGTGATACTATGTACAACAGGATGAAACACTGCCTGGTTCTGTGCCATCCTCACAATCGTTATGCTTGAGCCCATTGTTGCAGCCACTCCGTCAATCCATCTCATTGAGGGTCTTCCTCTTTTTCGCTGACCCTCTACTCTATTTTATGTTGCCCCTGGGGACAATGCACTATATTCTTCATGTCCATAACTCTCTGGTGGTAGTACTCCTTTGGCGGCCACTCTGACTTAGTTACTCATTAAAATAATTATGTCTACATGGCTTCTAATATTTAAGTGGCACTACCTGGTCTTTTTTGTTTTGGGATCTTATCATATCCATTGCTATCAGTGAGCCTAGTTCTCTAACAACCTCTTCTACCAGCAATCCTTGTCTGAGCTACTGCTGATATCCTTAATGATGATAGCAGCCTCTCACGAGCACAATTTTTATGCCATTGATAAATGATGCCATTGAAAAATTACCACCTGGTGTGTTTACTGGTCTTACATTGTATATCTATTCTTGGATTTCTAACTTCCTGAATATTTTATTCTCACTGTCTGAAATGGCAGATTTTATATATAAACCTCAGTTAGCATAAGGTATCACCTATTGCATGCTTCTAGGATTCATCCTGGTAATGAGTTTGCACCATCTCTTTGAGTCCTTCCCAGGGTGTTAAATTCTATATCTTGGCAATATGGTTCCATATCAATAAATTATCCCTCTCTTAGTCTTAAATTCTGGCTTCCTTTATCAAGAATTCATTGAGATCTATGCTTATTTTCCTAGTTCCTGACAGCTCTTTACAGACAGGGAGGTGCTGCTCTTGATAAGAATGTGAATTTTGAGGTCTATTATCTCATATGTCCCCAACTCATGCATCAGAGACCCATTCATTCTCAAAACAGTCCTTTACTGGGAGTTGAAATATAGAGGGGCAGATCTGCTACTTGAATGCTTAGACACAGAGCTCATCCTTTAGACTTCTTTCTCCACTTCTAATGTAAAAGATTAAAAAGATTATATAATGCTCCACTTGGCTTTCTTTTGCCTATATACTACTCTGAACATTTTCCTGTCTTTCCCTAGAGTTTCAATACAGCTGAGTAATAGCCCTGGTGCCCAGTGGTTAAGAGCTAACCAAAAAGTTGGCAGTTTGAATCTATCAGCTGCTCCTTGGAAACCTCATGGGGAAGTTCTATTCCGTCCTATAGGGTCATTATGAGTTGGAAGCAATTAGCTGGCAACAGGTTTTTTGTTTTGTTTTTAATAGCCATCCTAACCCATTTTCCTTATACTTACTCTTCCCCAGTACTTTTCATTATGGGTTGGATTGTGTTCCCCAAAAACATGTGTTGTAAATCTTAACCTCTGTACCTGTGGTTATAATCTTTATTCAGGAAGGGATTTTCTTTGTTATGTTAATGAGGCAGTATTAGTGTAGGGTATGTCTTGAGTCAATCTCTTTTGAGATATAAAAGGAGCTGTTCAAGCAAGAGAGATAAAGGAAGATAGACGCTTTCCTACATGAAGATCACCAAGGAATCAAGGAGTGAGGACCTTTCTCCCAGAGCCAACAGAGACAGAAAGCCTTCCTATAGAGCTGGCACCTTGAATTCAGACTTCTAGCCTCCAGTGAGAAAATAAATTTCTGTTTGTTAAAGCCATCCATTTGTGGTATTTCTGTTATAGAAGCACTAAATAACTAAGACAGAATTTGGTATTGGAGAGTGGGTTGTTGCTTTAACAAATACCTAAATTGTGGAAGTAGTTTTGGAATTGTGTAATGGGTGGAGGCTAGAAGAGTTTTAAGATGCCTGAAAGTGTAAGCGCTGATTGCCTTGAAGAGGCTATAAACTTACGGACGTCAAAGGCAGTTCTGTTAAGGGTTCAGAAGAAAGTGAGGAGAGCTATAGATACAGTCTCTATTCTCTTAGAGAATAACATATTGCGCTATCAACAGAATGTTGCTAGAAATGTGGATGTTAAATGTGCTTCTGGTGAGGCTTTAAAAGGAATAGTAAACATGTGATTGGACAATGGAGGAAGGGTGATGCTTTTTTATGCGGTAGCAAAGAACTTGTCTGAATTATGTTCAGATGTTTGGTGGAAGGTAGAATTTGTAATTGATGAACATGGATATCTGGCTGAGGAGATTTCTAAACAAAATCTTAAAGGGAAAGAATGGTTTCTCCTTGTTGCATATAGTAAAACATAAGAGGAAAGAAATGGACTTAAAAATCAACTGTGCAAAATAAAAACAGAACTTAGAGATTCAGAAAATTCTGTTGTACAAACTAAGGACATGTGCCCTAAAGTTCTCGTCAAGGATTTAGCGATTCAATTTTTTGTTAAAATGATTAAGACTGTGACCAATGGATCTAAAAAACTATCCCAGCAGAAACTTCTTCAACTTAGACTGAAGGGAATAGATACAGGAAGAAAGGAAGGAAAGGTATCTCCCTCTTGGAATTCTACCAGCAGTAAACAGGCCAAAGGAGCTACATTGTTGTTCTATAAGAAAATAAAAGGACTATCCTTTGAGCAGCTCAGAGATCAGTAAACTGTTGGAAGGAGCACTGGAAGCAGGGATGCCTTGGTTTCAAAGGGTGGAATCACAGCCTCCTAGTCTTTAATGGGTGGAACCACAACTTCCTGGGTTTCAAAGGGTGGAACCATGACCTCCTAGGTTTTAAAGAGTGGGGTCATGGTCTTCTAGGTTTCAAAGAGTCAGATCCCCACCAATTTAGTTCTAGAGTGTGGGGTTGCCATGCCCAAAGGCCAAGAGAAAGAGGCCACTACCCAAATTGAAGGAGCTAGACTGCTATGCCCAAGGGGCAAGAGAAAGGAATCTAGCAGGGCAGAGTGAAGGTGTGCGGTCACCACTCAGATGGACTAGGAGAATGGGGCCACCCAATGTTGAGGAGTTAAATTTCCATACCAGTGGGCCTGGGAGGTAGGGCCTCTGTCCTAGGCCAAGGGGCCTTACCCCCAGAATCTGGAGGACATGGCCAACACTCAGATTCTGGAGGGCAGGGCCATCACCCAGATGGTCCAGAAGAACAGAGGATTGTTTTCAAGACTTAAGAGCTAATGTAATTTGTTCTGCTGGCTTTAAGTTTGCTTGGTACCCTTTATCCCTTCTTCCCTTACAATTTCTCCCACTTGTAATGGAAAAGTCTATCTTGTGCCTGTTCTACCACTGTAATTTGGAAGCAGATAACTTGTATTCTAGATTTCACATGTTCACAGATGAAAAGAAATGTTGTCCCAAGATGGAATATGCCTAAGGTCTCACTCATATTTGATTTAGATGATTCAGAAAATGAGATTTTGGACTTGAAGTTGATTTAAGACTTTTGAGATGATGTGATGGGATTAATGTGATTTGCATGTGGAAAGAATGTTAATTTTGGGGGGGCCAAAAGATGGAATGTTATGGATTGTATTGTGTCCTTCCAAAATAAGTGTTGTAAATCCTAACCCCTAACCTATGGCGATAATCTCATTTGAGAATGGGTTTTTTTTTATGTTAATGAGATAATGTAGAGTGTGTTTTATGTCAATCTCCTTTTGAGATATGAAAGAGCAAGATTAAGAGAAAGAGATGGGGGAAGATAGATGCCATGCCATATGAAGATCATCAAGGAACCAAAGAACAAGAACCTTCTCCCAGAGCTGGCAGAGAGAGAAAGCCTTTCTCTAGAGCTGCGACCCTGAATTCAGACTTTTAGCCTCCTAAACTTTGAGAAAATAAGTTTCTGTTTGTTAAAGCCACCCACCTGTGGTATTTGTGTTGTAGCAGCACTAGATAACTAAGACAGTTTTCAAACACCTGATATATTGTACCATTTAGTGTCTTCCTTTCCACTGTTATACTATAAATATATAAATAAAATAATTTATATACTATAAATGTATAATTAAAAATAAATAAAGGTATAAATATTGTCCTGTTACTTCGTTCTTAGAGACACCTGTGTTTCGCTTACTAACAGTGATGAACTTATCAGTTTGAGCCATTCAGTGGGAGATCTAACTCCAAAACCCTATCTTACTTCCTGCTTTCTTACACCACTGAATTAATTGGTTGCTTTTTCTGGGATACAGACGTTGGAGAAGAGTTTAGTACGGTTTTGTTGTTAGGGGAGCTGGAATCGGTTCTGACCCATAGCGACCCCATGTACGACAGAATGAAGTGTTGCCTGGTCCTGCACCATCATCACAATTGTTACTACATTTGAGTTCATTATTGCAGCCACTGTATCAATTCATCTCATTCAAGGTCATCCTCTTTTTCACTGACCCTCTTCTTTACCAGGCATGATATCCTTCTCCAGGGACTGCTTCCTTCTGGTAACTTGTCCAAAGTACGTGAGACAAAGAAAGTATCATTATCCTCACTTCTAAGAAGCATTCTGGTTGGACTTCTTCCAATAAAGATTTGTTCATTCTTCTGGCAGTCCATAGAACAGTCATACACAGCAGAACGTCCAGTTTAGGCAATATCTGACCATATATCCATTCCTGATCTGTGTGTTTCTTGAGTATGGTAACATTATCTCTCTGTTTAATTTTCTTTTGAATATATTCCATGAAGTGTTTCTTGGCTCCCCAATGCAACAAAACCAGTGCTAGTGATAAAAGCAGCAAGAGGCAAAGCAGAAGTATCAGTCTGGAAGTGAAACAAAAGGTTATTAAACAACAAGAAGGTAGAAAATCAGGGAATGTTATTACTTTTGATTTAGACATGTCACAGTTTACAATCATGATGATCCTCAAAAATGAAGAAAAATTTCTCCAAACTGTGAATGGATCGGCTCCACTGAAACCACAAGGCTAATGAAAATGCTGGAGGGACCTATATCGACTATGGAGAAACTGCTAATGATGTGGATTTAGGACCAAATACTAAAGCGAACCCCTCTTGGCACCTTGTTGATCACTGTTAAGGCTAGAAGCTTGTTAGCTTGTTTGCATAGAACGCATCAAGAATGTGAAGAAACATATGACTGTAAATTCAGTATTCTTCGCCTACACCATAATTCAAAGACATCAGTTTTTCTTTGGTCTTCCTTATTCATTGTCCAGCTTTTGCATTCATATGAGGCTGTTCAAAATGCCATGACTTAGGTCATGCACTCCTTAGCCCTCAAAGTAATACCTTTGCTTTTTAACACTTTAAGAAGGTCTTTTGCAGCAGATTTTCCTAATGCAATAGATCGTTTGATTTTTTTGACTGCTTCCACGGGTGGTGACAGTGGCATTTAGTATAAA
Organism: Dugong dugon; assembly: GCA_030035585.1. Taxonomy (NCBI): domain Eukaryota; kingdom Metazoa; phylum Chordata; class Mammalia; order Sirenia; family Dugongidae; genus Dugong; species Dugong dugon. The sequence continues at coordinate 30,828,169 of CM057460.1, read as the reverse complement.
AAACCAAACCCAATGCAGTGGAGTCAATTCCGACTCATAGCTACCCTATAGGACTGAGTAGAACAGCCCCATAGTGTTTCCAAGGCTGTAAATCTTTACAGAAGCAGACTGCCTGTCATGGATTGAATTATGTCCCCCCAAAAATGTGTGTATCAGTTTGACTGGGCTATGATTCCCAGTATTGTATGATTTTCCTATATGTTGTAAATCCTGCCTCTATGATGTTAATGAGGGAGGATGGACTCATTTTACAAGATTGGATTGTGTCCTGAGGCAGTGTCTTGAAATATAAAGACAGAAGTGAGCAGTAAGACAGGGGGACGTCATACCATCAAGAAAGCAGTGCCGGGAGCAGAGCACATCCTTTGGACCGGGGTCCCTGTGCAGAGAAGCTCCTAGTCCGTGGGAACGCTGATGAGAAGGCAGACAGAGGGAGAAAGGCTTCCCCTGAAGTTGATGCCCTGAATTTGGACTTTTGGCCTACTTTACTGTGAAGAAACAAATTTCTCTTTGTTAAAGCATCCACTTGTGGTATTCCTGTTGTAGCAGCACTAGATGACTAAGACACTGCCACACCTTTTTCCCATAGTGTGCTGGTGAATCCAACCCCGGAACTTTTGTTTAGCAGCTGAGCACTTTAACCACTGCACCACCACGGGTCCTTGAGTTTAGTATTGTTGTTGTTGTTTGGTGCCCTTGAGTCGATTCCAATTCATAGCGACCCTACATACAATAGAAGGAAACACTGGCCCTCCTGCGCCATCCTTACAATCATTGTTATGCTTGAGCCCATTGTTGCAGCCGTTCAGGGTCTTCCTCTTTTTCACTGACCCTTTACTTTGCCAAGCATAATGTCCTTCTTCAGGCACAAGTCCCTCTTGATAACATGTCCACAGTAAGTGAGATGTAGTCTCTCCATCCTTGCTTCTAAGGAGCATTCTGGCTGTACTTCTTCCAAGTCAGACTTATTTGTTCTTTTGGCAGTCCATGGTATATTCAATATTCTTCACCAACACCACAATTCAAAGGCATCAATTCTTTGTCAGTCTTCCTTATTCACTGAGTTTAGTATACGGGGTGTTTATTTGGGATTACTACTGAGGTGAGCAGCTGTGAAGGCAAGTGGGAAAGAGTTAAGTGGAGGGAAAACTTAAGCTTTGAGAAAAACTTATCTGCCCCAGTCAATTCCAACAGGAGCAGAAATGTCTTATCATAGGTCTTTCCCATTAGATTGAAATAGCAGAGGCTTGATCACTCTCTGGATATGGGTCACCCTCTAGATGCGAATGACCTTAGGTGGGGTGGCTTTCTGTAGCTAAAGCTATCTTTACTGGACCTACAGCTGAAGGCTTTTCTCCAACAGCACTCTCAGCATTGGGCAAAAAGTCCTTCCATGAAGAATCCAAGTAATGCAGGTCCATGTTCAACACACACTCCTCTTTTTGCCATGTCTGGATTCATCAACTTGGTAAGAATAACAAAAACTCTCCATGGTTTTCAGTTTCTTTTAACATGGCTTTTAGCTTTTTTCCAGCTTAATGTATTTGTCAAATAGTTAAAAAAGAAAACAATTATATTGGCCACTCCTCTCTGTGTTTCCCTTCTCCTTGGAATATAGGTGTCTTAATTGCAGGCTGCCTTGGCTCTCTACTATCTTCTCATAATAGAAAAGTTACTTTTACCTCTTCCCTCCACACTCTGCACCGGGAGTCCGCTGGGCTGGAAGAAGATCCCAAAAGGTGCCCTGACACATTCTTCTGGACTTGGAGAGGGAACAAATAAGCTACTGGCTCCCCTAAGCCAGGAACACAGGGTTGGCACAGCTTCTTTGCTAGACACGAGTATAAGGGTTCTGCAGACACTGAGTGACTTACACCCCTGTATAGACTTGTGGGGACCCATCTCAACAGTTAGCCCTCACTATCACAGTACAACAGGGCAAACATCTGAAGTTTAACTTCAACTGCTTCAGCTATGAACTGGCAGAAGTGTGACCCTTGAAACAGCCCTGCCCCTTAAGTAGGCACTTTTATAGATCTGCAACAGGGGCTTGAGGACTGGTGGTATCACCTAAAGCTCCTAGTCACCTGTTACAGGAGTCCAAGAAAAAGTGGTGTCCTGGAATCTTCACAGCCAACAGAGTGGGGTGCTCATAGTGCAGCTGCAAAACTCACCTACCTACTTACCCTAGAGAGTAGGGACATGCTTTCCTTTCAGACTCTCAGGGGCAGCTGTCAGCCCTCTGCCTGGCTAAGCACATGATCCCCTGCCACAGCCAGAGTCCAGTGCCTGCACTAATCACCCATGCCTCTCTAGGACTGGAGGTGAGAGCCTGTATCACACACATGGTGACAGACTGCCTGGACACCTGAGCTGAACCCATATAGGAAAATTTAATTGACTCCTGTGTGCACATACTTACTTACAGAACTAACTACCAGGTGACAAGATGTTAGAGGTTCAAAGGTGTCAAAAATCAAACTAGTGCACACGAGCAGCCTATCTGGGCATATCAAAACAAAACAAAACAAGAAGCTAGGTCTCACTAAACAAATATAAAATAAAATTATAATAAATTATTGATGGCTCGGAGACAACAGTTGATATCAAATCACATAAAGAGGCAGTCCATGATGGCTTCAGCAAGCTCCCAAAAAAAAAAGAATCAATAAATTCTCTGGAGGAAGAGAACTTCTTGGAACTACCAGAGACAGAATACAAAAGATTAGTATACAGAACTCTTCTAGAAATAAGAAAGGAAATTTGACAAAATGCAGAAACAGCCAGGGAACTCACAGACAAAGTAGTAGCAGAACTTAAAAAAGTTATTCAAGAACATAATGCCAAATTTAATAGGTTGCAAGAATCCATAGAGAGACAGCAATCAGAAATCCAGAAGATTAACAATAAAATTTCAGAATTAGACAACTCAGTAGAAAGTCATAGGAGCAGAATTTAGGCAGTAGAAGTCAGAGTTAGTGACATTGAAGACAAAGCTCTTGATGCCAACTTATATGAGGAAAAATCAGATACAAGAATTAAAAAGAGTGAAGGAACTCTAAGAGTCATGTGGGACTCTATCAAGAGAAAAAACCTACGAGTGATTGGAGTACCAGAACGGGCAGGGGGGTGGGGGGTGGGAGATAACAGAAAACACAGAGAAAATTGTTGAAGATTTGTTGACAGAAAACTTCCCTGATATCATGAAAGATGAGAAGATATCTATCCAAGATGCTCATCGAACCCCACATAAGGTAGATCCAAAAAGAAAGTCACCAAGACATATTATAATCAAACTTACCAAAACCAAGGATAAAGAGAGAATTTTAAGAACAGCTAGGGGTAAAAGAAAAGTCATCTACAAAGGAGAGTCAATTAGAATAAGCTCGGACTACTCAGCAGAAACCATGCAGGCAAGAAGGCAATGGGATGACATATATAAAGCCTTGAAGGAAAATAACTGCCAGCCAAGAATTATATATCCAGCAACACTGTTTATCAAATATGATGGTGAAATTAGGGCATTTCCAGATAAACAGAAGTTCAGAGAATTTTCAGAAACCAAACAAAAATTACAAGAAATACTAAAGGTAGTCCTATGGTTAGATAATCAGTAACACCAGCTAACAATGCAAGACTAGAACATAGTACAAAGCAACCAGATATTGACTCAGATACGGATATAGAAAATGCATCAAAGCTAAAACATTGAAAATAGGGAAACAGATATCAATATGTAAAAAAGTACAACATTAAAACAAAGAAGAGGGACTTAAAAAAATGGAGACATTGGTTTTTCATATGGAGGGGAAGTTAAGGTGATATAAAGTAATAAAAGACTGGTATAAACTTAGAAAAATCAGGGTAAATATTAAGGTAACCACAAAGGAATCTAACAACCCTACAAATCAAAATAAAAAAGTAGAAAAACATAAAGACTGAGCAAACACAAAATCTACAAAAAAGAAAAAGATGAAAAAAAAATACATAAAGAAAAATGATTCAGCACAGAAAATTGAGGAGAAGAATGAAACTGTGAACAACACACAAAATGAGATATCAGGATGACAGCACTAAACTCATACCTATCAATAATTACTCTGAATGTAAAAGGACTTAATGCACCAATAAAGTGACAGAGAGTTGCAGATTGGATAAAAAAGCATGATCCATCTATATGCTGCCCACAAGACATGCACCTTAGACTTAAAGAGACAAACAGGTTAAAACTCAAAGGATTGAAAAAATATATCAAGGAAACAACACTCAAAAAAGAGCAGGAGTGGCAATATTAATCTCTGAGAAAATAGACTTTAAAGTAAAATCCACCAGAAAAGATAAGGAAGGGCACTATATAATGATTAAAGGGTCATTACACCAGGAGGACATAACTATAATAAATATTTATGCACCCAACAACAGGGCTCCAAAACACGTAAAACAAACTCTAACAGCTCTGAAGACAGAGGTAGACAGCTCCACAATAGTAATAGAAGACTTCAACACACCACTTTTGGTGAAGGACAGAACAACCAGAAAGAAGCTCAACAAAGACAAGGAAGAGCTAAATGCTAGAATCAACCAACTTGATCTCATAGACATATACTGAACACTGCACCCAACAGCAGCCAAGTATACTTTCTTTTCCAATGCACATGGAACATTCTCCAGAATAGACCACATATTAGGCCATAAAGCAAGCCTTAACAAAATCCAAAACATCAAAATATTACAAAGCATTTTTTCTGACCATAAACCCATAAAAGTGGAAATCAAAACACAAAAAGCAAGGGAAAAAAAAATCAAACACATGGATACTGAACAACACCTTGTTGAAAAACTACTGGGTTACAGAAGAAATTAAGGATGGAATAAATAAATTCATAGAATCAAATGAGAATGAAAACACATCCTACCAGAACCTCTGGGACACAGCAAAAGCAGTGCTCAGAGGTCAATTTATAGCAATAAATGCACACATCCAAAAAGAATAAAGGGCCATAATCAAAGCATTAACCCTACAATGGGAACAAGTAGAAAGAGAGCAGCAAAAGAAGCCTACACGTGCCAGAGGGAAGGAAATAATAAGAATTAGAGCAGAATTAAATGAAATAGAGAATAGAAAAACAATTGAAAGAGTTAACAAGTCCGACAGCTTGTTCTTTGAAAAGATCAACAAAATTGATAAACCATTGGCCAAACTGACAAAAGAAAAAGAGGAGAGGAAGCAGATAACCCGTATAAGAAATGAGATGGGTGATATCACAACAGACCCAACTGAAATTAAAAGAATCATTACAGAATACTATGAAAATTGTACTCTGACAAATTTGAAAACCTAGAGGAAATGGACAAAATTCTAGAAACTCACTACTTGCCTAAATTAACACGAACAGAGGTAGAATAACTAAATAAACCCATAACAAAAGAAGAGATTGAAAAGGTTATTAAAAAACTGCCAACAAAAAAAAAAAGCCCTGGCCCGGATGGCTACACTGGAGAATTCTACGAAACTTTCAGAGAAGAGATAACACCACTTCTACTAAAGGTATTTCAGAGCATAGAAAAGGATGGAATACTCCCAAACTCATTCTATGAAGCCAGCATTACCCTGCTATCAAAACCAGGTAAAGACACTACAAAAAAGGAAAATTACAGACCGATATCCCTCATGAACATTGATGCAAAAATCTTCAACAAAATTTTAGCCAATAGAATTCAGCAACATATCAAAAAAATAATTCACCATGACCAAGTGGGATTTATACCAGGTATGCAGGGATGGTTCAACATTAGAAAAACAATCAACGTAATCCATCACATAAATAAAACAAAAGACAAGAACCACATGATCTTATCAATTGATGCAGAAAAGGCATTTGACAAAGTCCAACACCCGTTCATGATAAAAACTCTCAATAAAATAGGAATAGAAGGGAAATTCCTCAATATAATTAAGAGCATTTATACAAAACCAACAGCCAACATCATCTTAAATGGAGATACTTTGAAAGCATTCCACTTCAGAACAGGAACCACACAAGGATGCCCTCTATCACCACTCTTATTCAACATTTTTCTGGAGGTCCTAGCCAGAGCCGTTATGCTAGAAAAAGAAATATAGGGCATCCAAATAGGTAGGGAAGAAATCAAAGTATCTCTATTTGCAGATGATATGATCTTATACACAGAAAACCCCAAGGAATCCACAAGAAAACTACTGGAACTAATAGAAGATTTCAGCAAAGTTTCAGGATACAAGATAAACATACACAAATCCGTTGGATTCCTTTACTGCAACAAAGAGAACCTTGAAGAGGAAATCACCAAATCAATACGATTTACAGTAGCCCCCAAGAAGATAAAATACTTAGGAATAAATCTAACCAGAGATGTAAAAGATCTTTACAGAGAAAACTACAAGACACTACTGCAAGAAACTAAGAGACCTGTATAAGTGGAAAAATATACCTTGCTCATGGATAGGTAGACTTAACATAGTGAAAATGTCAATTCTACCCAAAGCAATCTACAGATACAATGCAATCCCAATCCAGATTCCACCAACATCTTTTAATGAGATGGAGAAACAAGTCACCAACTTCATGGAAAGGGAAGAGGCCCCGAAAAAGTAAAGCATTACTCAAGAAGAACAAAGTGGGAGGCCTTACACTCTCTGATTTTAGGACCTATTATACTGCCATTGTAGTCAAGACAACCTGGTACTGGTACAACAACAGATACATAGACCAATGGAAGAGAATTGAGAATCCAAATATAAGCTCATCCACCTATGAGCAGCTGATATTTGACAAAGGCCCGAAGTCCATTAATTGGGGAAAAGACAGTCTCTTTAACAAATGATGCTGGCTTAACTGGATATTTAGATGCAAAAAACTGAAACAAGACTCATATCCCACACCATATACAAAAACTAACTCAAAATGGATCAAAGACTTACATATAAAATTGAAAACAGTAAAGATCATAGAAGAAAAAATAGGGACAAGAGTAGGAGCCCTAATACATGGCATAAACACAATACGAACCATAAGTAACAATGCACAAGCACCAGAAGAGAGACTAGATAAATGGGAACTCCTAAAAATCAAACACTTTTGCTCATCCAAAGACTTCACCAAAAGAGTCAAAAGACATCTACAGACTGGGAAAAATTTTTTGGCTATGACAAATCCTATGAGCATATAATCTCTAAAATCTACAAGATACTGCAAAACCTCAACAACAAAAAGACAAATAACCCAATTAAAAAATGAGCAAAGGATATGAACGGGCACTTCACCAAAGGAGAGATTCAGGCAGCTAACAGATGCATGAAGAAATGCTCAGGGTCATTAGCCATTAGAGAAATGCAGATCAAAACTACAATGAGATATCATCTCACACCAACTAGCATTAATCCAAAAAACACAAAATAACAAATGCTGGCGAGGTTGTGGAGAGACTGGAACACTTATACACTGTTGTTAGGAATGTAAAATGGTACAACCACTTTGAAAATTGATTTGACGCTTCCTTTAAAAGCTAGAAATAGAAGTCATATGATCCAGCTATCCCACTCCTTGGAATATATCCTAGAGAAACAAGAGCCGTCAAACTAATAGATATATGCACACCCATGTTTATCGCAGCTCTGTTCACAATAGCAAAAAGATGGAAGCAACCTAGGTGCCCATCAACAGAAGAATGGATAAGCAAACGATGATATATCCAGACAATAGAATATTACACAACAATAAAGAACAATGATGAAGCTGTGAAACATCGTATAACATGGTGGAAGCTGGAACTTATTATGTTGAGTGAATTTAGTCAGTCACAGAAGGACAAATACTGTATAAGACCACTAGTATAAGAACTCAAGAAAAGGTTTAAACACAGAAGAAAACATTCTTTGATGGTTACGGGTTTGTGGAGGGAGGGTGAGTGTTATTCACTAACTGGATAGTAGATAAGAATCATCTTAGGAGAAGGGAGGACAGCACAGGCTACAGGGGAAGCCAGCATAATTGGACTAAACCAGAGCTAAGAAGTTTCCTCAATACAATCAAATACTTTGAGAGACAGAGTAGCAGGAATGGGGGGTCTGAGGACCATGCTTTCAGGGACTTCTATATCAATTGGCATAAAAAAGCTTATTAAGAAAATGTTCTGCCTCCTACTTTGCTGAGAGCATCTGGGATCTTAAAAGCTTGCAAGTGGCCATCTAAGATGCATCAATTGGTCCCAACCACTTGGCGTAAAGGAGAACGAAGAACACCAAAGACAAAAGGAAAGTATTAGCCCAAGAGATGGAATGGGCTACATAAACCAGACACTTCATCAGCCTGAGACCAGAATAACTAGATGGTGCCTGGCTACCATCAATGAACGCCCTGGCAGGGAACACAGCAGAGGATCCCTGATGGAGGAGTAGAACGATGGGATGCAGAACTCAGATTCTAGTAAGAAGACCAGGCTTAATTGTCTGACTGAGACTGGAGGCATCCTGGAGAGCATGGTCCATGGACTCTCTATCACTCCAGAACTAAAACAGTTCCCAAGGCCAACTCTTCAGACTGGGATTGGACTGGACTGTGGGACATAAAGTGATACTCGTGAAGAATGTGCCTCTTAGTCAAGTAGATACAAGAGACCGAAGGGGCAGCTTCTGTCCAGAGGTGAGATGCGAAGGCAGAGAGAGGAGCTGGGAACCAGGGGTGGAGGTGAGGAGTGTGCTGTCGCAGAATGGGGTGAGCGGTTGGGGTCTCATAACAATGTATGAAAAAAAAAAAAATTCTGTATGGGAGACTAGCTTGAAATGCAAACTTCATTTAACTACAAGAATAAAAAAAAGAATTAACTCAGTATCTCAAATTAATTCATCCTCACAATCTATTACCAGATATAGTAATGTCATAAGGTAGATTCCTCTCGAAAACTCAAAATAGGAAGTGAAATGTATTATGTATTTTCTTAGCACATGCATTTCAAGACAGTAGTGCCAATAAATGTTAGTATACATACAAAACTTCAGAGTGACTGAAGTGATTTTATGATGAGATTTAAAAAGTCTTTGAGAATAGTTTTGTATCTGATTTTGATAAAATTCTTATTATACTGACTATATTGCTGAAAATAACCAATCATGTATTTTGCCCAAAGCAGTACTTATTAATTTATTCATCTCATATCTTGATTATTCTCTGTATTTCATCTTACATACCTATACATACGTGAAAAAGTCTTGGTATCCTTTGAATTATTTATCTTTTTCAAAAGTTTATTGAGAGTTGTAATAGTTCCTTAACTTACTCTATGCCTTTAACATGAACAAGCCTATAGTCTATAATATTTTTTCTGACATTTAGTTGTAAACAAAAATCACAATATAGACTATTTTTTGTTATCATACTCTTACTGCACCAAAAATTTTGGGATTAGAGTAATCTGGCCACAATTCTTCCAAGACAGATTTGTTTGTTCTTTTGGCAGTCCATGGTATATTCAATATTCTTCACCAACACCACAATTCAAAGGCATCAGTTTTTCTTCAGTTTGCCTTATTTATTGTCCAGCTTTCACATGCATATAAGGCGATTGAAAATATCATGGCTTAGGTCAGGTGCACCTTAGTCCTTAAAGTGACATCTTTGCTTTTTAACACTTTAAAGAGATCTTTTGCAGCAGATTTGTCCGATGCAATGAATCTGTTGATTTCTTGACTGCTGCTTCCATGGGTGTTGATTGTGGATCCAAGTAAAGTGAAATCCTTTTCAGTTCAACCTTTTCTTTGTTTATCATGATGTTGCTTATTGGTCCAGTAGTGAGGATTTTTCTTTATGTTGAGGTGTAACGAATACTGCGGGCTGTGGTCTTTGATCTTTATCAGTAAGTGTTTCAAGTCCTCTTCACTTTCAGCAAGCAAGATTATGTCATCTGCATATCGCAGGTTGTTAATGAGTCTTCGTCCAATCTTGATGCAACATTCTTCCTCATATAGTCCAGCTTCTCTGATCATTGCTCAGCATACAGATTGAATGAGTATGGTGAAATGACACAACCCTCATGTACACCTTTCCTGACTTTAAACTATACAGTATCCCCTTGTTCTAATTGAACAACTGCCTCTTGGTCTAAGTACAGGTTCCTCATGAGTACAATTTAGTGTTCTGGAACTCCCATTCTTTGCATTGTTATCCATAATTTGTTATGATTCACACAGTCAAATGCCTTTGCATAGTCTATAAAACACAGGTAAACATCTTTCTGGAATTCTCTGCTTTCAGCCATGATCTGCCTGACATCAGGAATGATGCCCCTTGTTCCACGCCCTTTTCTGAATCAGGCTTGAATTTCTGCAGTCCCTTGTCGAAATACTGCTGCAACTGCTTTTGAACGATCTTCAGCAAAGTTTTACTTGTATGTGATATTAAGGATATTGTTTGATAATTTCTGCATTCGGTTGGATCACCTTTCTTTGAAATGGGTACAGATGTGGATTTCTTTCAGTCAGTTGGCCGGGTAGCTGTCTTCCAAATTTTTTGATGTAGATGAATGAGCACTTCCAGCACTGCATCTGTTTGTTGAAACATCTCAGTGGGTATTCTTTCAGTTCCTGGAGCCTTGTTTTTTGCCAATGCCTTAAGTGCAGCTTGAACCTCTTCCTTCAGTACCATCGGTTCTTGATTATATGCTACCTCCTGAAAAGTTTGAATATCAACCAATTCTTCTTTGTACAGTAACTCTGTAACTCTGTGTATCCTTCTATCTTCTTTTGATGCTTCCTGCATCATTTAGTATTCTGAAGTTTAATACGTATTTTGCAAAACAAGGAAATTCTCTTACAAAACTCCAATATAAATTAGCATCAATACATTTTTTCATTTACTTTTTGACATAGCATTAACTTTGTGAAAAGTCCAAGCCAGTGTTTATACAGAATATAATATGTAATATATACATTTGATTGTGTTCCCTGTAAAATCCCCTTCTGTTCCATATAAAATTTAAGTTAGGTTTGGAGAGTTAGCTACATTCAGGATAAACTGGTTAGAAACAACATTTCATAAGTGAAGGTCTCTACTTCATAACATGTTACACTAAATGCTGGCTTCCCCCATCCTTACAAGAGATGGTATCTCATTACTCAGTTAAGTTAGATAATGTTAGGTCTGTGCATTATAAATGACAATTTCCATTTTTATTTAGTAATACAAGAGGTTATAATTTGACAAGAGAAAATGACTTATTACTCACCATCCTTTCCCTTATAATATTGAGCATCCATCATTGAGTCTTGCCTGAAATTGCAATTACACTGATGACTGGTTTCCCAAGATTTTCTTTTGTTTATGTTTATTAGTAATATTCCTCTGTAAATCGTATCATTATGAACTAACAAATTATTATTTTTTATTTCAAAGTCTTAAAATTACTTATATTTGTTATTCTTTTTATGCTCAAAATATCCAACTGTAGACAGTGGAAGCCTGTTTAAACTTGTTCCCAAGTTCTTTTGATGTGACCCTATTAGTTATTATTATTATTTTTTTTTGCTTACTTGCATTCTGGAAGAATAAGAGATCCAGATTCATCTTGTACTTTTCCTGTTCAGACTTGGCATGAACCATTTCACCAATAATATATAAATAGTTTCAAAAGGTAATGGTATTTAAAGACAAAGTTCTGAGTGCTAGATCTATTCATCATTACTAGAATGTCATAGTTTTTAGGCTTCTTCAGTGGATGGGGTTAATAACATAAGTTCATATTACTGTGCAACTGAGTTCATAGACTTTCGTCGTAGCTAGGTAAAGTGTTCAACTGCTAACTGAAAGGATGGCGATTCCAAACCACCAGAGACTCCTCAGTAGAAAAATGTGGCAGTCTGCTGCTATAAAGATTTACAGCCTTGGGAACCCCATGAGGTAATTCTACTCTGTTCTGTACGGTTGCTGTGACTGGGAATCAACTTGAAGGCACTGGGTTTCGTTTTTTTGGTTTGGGATTTTATTTTATATTTGTTTCTCTATCTTGTTACAGAGTCCTGGTGGCGGACTGGTTAAGAGCTACCGCTGCTAACCAAGAGGTTGACAGTTCAAATCCACCACCTGCACCTTGGAAACTCTGGGGCAGTTCTACTTCTGTTCTATACAGTCGCTATGAGTCAAAATAGATTCAATGGCAATGGATTTGGTTTTGGGTTTTTGGCATTCTCTACAGTGAAAATCTTGATTCCTACTTAAGGTAATATAGTACACACATAGTATATACACATATAAATTTATGTGATATCTATTAATCTATATTTAAATAATATACATTTATATATTTGTATATATTTAAGTAATAGTTTCAATGTTGCAATACAAAATGTATTACTATAAATAAACCTGACAAGTAATGTTGACAAATTTTTTGTACTTACAAAATATTTAACAATGCACATACAGTCAGAATGCTATGTGCCAAAATTACTTGAAATAATCCTTTTCTTTATGCAGTTATGTTTTTAATTTGATATACATTTGATTTCATTTGATTTCATATTTATTCAATTCAAATTTAATTTCTCCCTTTAATGTAATTTTATATTTGAATATATATGTATCATACAAAATGCATAACATGTAATATATAAAAATATAAATACATATATAATATAAAAAAGAAATAGGGAAGTTTAAAATAACTTCTCTATTCCTTTACTCTGTCCTCACCTAATCTAGCTAAAATTGTTTCCAGTTAGTATGAATAATGCTATAATAAATAATTTTGCACATATGCTTTTTCATTTTTGAAAATATTTCTTCATAAATTGTTGGTTCAGAGGATAAATACACATATGTAATTAAAAAATATTTCCATTTTTCCCTGTATAGAATTTGTACCATTTTGTACTCTGCCTAACAATTGATGGGAGTTTCTTTTCCCCATAGCTTTAACAAAGTTTCAAGTGTTGCCGAACGGGTCAGGAACAGCATCTCAGGCTAGTTTAATTTGAATTTATTTTATTACACATATTAGACATCTCTATACATATTTAGGAGCGCTGGTGTCACAGCGGTTAAGGGCTATGGCTGTTAACCAAAAGGTCAGCAGCTCAAATCCACCAGACACTGCTTGGAAACACTGTGAGGTAGTTCTGCTCTGTCCTTTAGGGTCATTATTAAATGGCAACAGGTTTTTTGGTCACATATTTGGGAAGATTTGACATCTTTAGGACATTCCTATTCAAGCACAAGAGTTAGCTTTGTAAACGTCTGGTTATTTTATCTTTTAAGTGTTTTAATGTTTTCCTCACAGAATTTTGCACATTTTTTTCTAAATTTATTTTTAAGTATTTTATCTTTGTTTTTCTATTGTAATTGAGAACATTTCTTCCATTATTTCTTCTAACTTGTGTTTGTATATATGAAGTTGTTGACTTTATATGCATAATCTGCTTTCATAGTGAATTCTCTTACTGCTTTTATGAGTTTAGCATTGACTCTCTCGAAGTTTCCATGTAGTGGTGTGCTGAAGCCAGCTTGCTAAATGTTTAGGAACTTTGCTGGCTGGCTTTTTAAACAGAGCTATTATTAAAAATTAAATTATATGAAAATACAATTAAATAAAAGAAATATAATACTGAAAACTCATTCCTTCTTAATTATTGTATCAAAGCTTATGTTTAACTCCGCCTTTCAGGTCATTCACATCTGTTGTATCTGTACACTGGAAACACTTTCCAACTCAATGCACAGTGATATCATGTTGGTAGCTTCAAAATGTCCACAGTTAATTAGTATTTCATACATTACCAAATGCTACAAATCAGCTCCCTCCTACCTCCCATCAGAGAGCCAGTTGCTAACATTTACCAGCACATCACCGCTTCCAGGTATAATATCATTATCTGCAAATCAGAATAGTGTTTTTATTTTCTTAGTTTTCAATTCTTAAGTCTCTCTCTTTCTCTCTCTCTCTCTTTTTTCCCTCGTCTGAATTAATTGGTTAATATATCCAACATAATGATAAATAGCAGTGGAGATAGTGAGGATCTTTGTCTTCTCCTTACCTATACTTGAAAATCACCAATGTTTCTCCATTAATTAAGATACTAGGGCAGAATCACCACAATAATACCTGTCCAGGAAATATACTGCTTTCATCAGCCTGTAACAGTTATCTAATCTGTTGTGCAGGAATAATGACAAATCCTTCCACACAGAGTGAAGCAATTTCTTTTTAGCTTATTTCATAAGACCTGGCTCTCCTCTCCATTTTCTGTCATTGCTTCTGGCTTTGCCACTGCTGAGTTCTTCCTTGAGTACTATCTGCAATTACCACAGATGCAGTGCACATTACAGACTGTCCTTTCTTTAGGTGCTACAGACCTTTGACAACCCATAGCTTGATGAAGCAGGGGAATGGGACTCAGGGGCCCTTTGTGATTTAATAGTTAGAGACCTCTGCACTGCATGCCAGGCTTGAGACATTTTGTCAATAAAGTTCCATCAAAAATTTAGTAGGATTTTCATTTTTTTTAATTTATGCTTAATTATATATTTTAGCTGATATGTAAAACATCTTACCTAGAAGTATTTGCTAAGGTCCATTTTGTTCATGTTTGCTGTTGTTGTTGGGTGCCATTGAGTCAATTCTGACTCATAGTGACCCCATGTGAGGGAGTAGAACAGCTGCATAGGGTTTTATTGACTGTAATCTTTAGAGCAGATCACTATTTATTTCTCCTGCAGAGTGGCTGGGTGGGTTTGAACCACGAACTTTTGGTTAGTAACTGAGTGCTTAACTACTGCAACACCAGGGTTCCTTTGCACATCTTTCCTTTCCCAACTTAATGACCCTGCCAAAGACCCATAAACCAATAGTCTTCTGTGAAACTGAAATACCCTTAATCTTGTCTTTGCCAGTAGACTCACAAATTTTCTCTGACTGAGGCTTGGTCTTATTTCCAACCAGCTCTTCACTTTTTCTATAAACTCTTTTCACCATAATTAAGGGTGTAGAAGTAGAACTTGGCTTTTGTAATCTTGTAAGTTTTAAAATTATAAGTTTCTCAGTTAACTCATGTGACTTCAGTCACACAAAAAGTTACCCTCTTACCAAACTGACAATCATATCATCTCTGCCAGTAGACTGGACAACTGGTGAACTGTAGCCTGAATTCAGAATGGGGTTTTGCTAAAAGTGGCAGAGCCAGCAAAGGTCAACACTTTAAGTTTTTCTGCCAATCTCTCTGTCCCTACATCAGTCAGCATTTGGTCTGCCTTCCAAAGAGCAAAAGATGACTTAGGTACAAAGAAAAAGAAAAGTAGAAGGCAAAAAAAAAAAAAAAAGTAAAGTTCTACAGTTGACTCTCCTTTTTTAAGGAGCTTTACAAAAAATCCTGTATCAAAACTTTCAGTTGCATTTTTGTCAGGTAGTAGCAAATGTTATGTCACAACTAGCAACAACTCGTGATAGGTAAGTTGATATTTAATTTGGAAACATTGCCATTCTTAACAAAATTCTTAATGCCATTCTTACATTAGTGACGAAGAAGCCAATAATTAATTTGGGGGCAGTTGGGATATATTCAAAAATATATCTACCATATTGTGAAGATTCTTCCATCAAAAGGTCTATGTGGTTTTGGACTTGTATCTTGTTTTGGTGAACAAAGCATGACAAACGTCAGATATTTTTAATTGCAATTCTGAGGCAATGAGAGACATTGAAGCTTCTATAACACTGGGATGACCATACTGTGAGAAAGGCAGCAATTAGAGGCCATAAATAGAGTGCTATCTGGTTGATACCAGGACTAAGGCCCTGACACATGATAGAGGTCATCAGGAAGCACCCAGCCATTCCAGTCACCATGTAATGCAAGACTATGAGAGAACTCAGATGAAACTGGCAGAGCAACTGCCAAGTCAACCCAGTAATAAATAATAAATCATGATTTTTTCAAGCCACTATTTTGTTTTGTTTTGAGCAGAAAACTGTAACTGATACAATAAGCAATTGGCAGTTTCTATAATGACTAATGTTGTTGTTGTTAGGTGCCATTGAGTCAGTTCCAACTCACAGTGACCCTATGTACAACAGAACGAAACATGCCCAATCTTGTACCATCTTCACAATGCTTGAACCCATTGTTGCAGCCACTTTACCAATCCATCTTGGTGGGAGTCTTCCCCTTTTTCACTGATCCTCCATTTATGAAGCATGATGTCTTTCTCCAGGAACTGATCCCTCCTGATGACATGTCCAAAGTATGTGAGAAGTTGTCTCGCCATCCTGGCTTCTAAGGAGCATTCTGGTTGTACTTCTTCCAAGATAGATTTGTTCCTTCTTCTGGCAGTACATGGTATATGTCTTAGTCATCTAATGCTCCTATAACAGAAATACCAGAAGTGGATGGCTTTAACAAAGAGAAATTTATTTTCTCACAGACTAGTAGGCTACAAGTCCAAATTCAGGGCATCAGCTCCAGGAGAAGACTTTCTTTCTCTGTCGGCTGTGGAGGAAGGTCCTTGTGATGCATCAGTCTTCCCTTGGTCTGGGAGCACCTCAGCGCAGGAACCTTAAGTCCAACGTATGTGCTCTGCCTCCGGTGCTGCTTTCTTGGGGTATGAGATTCCCAACTCTCTGCTTGCTTCGCCTTCCTTTTATCTCCTGTAAGATAAAAGGTGGTGAAGGCCACACCCTAGGGAAACTCCCTTTACATTGGATCAGCGATGTGACGTGATGTGGATGTTACAATCCCACCCTAATCCTCTTTAACATAAAATTACAATCACAAAATGGAGGACAACAACACAATACCGGGAATCATTGTCCAGCCAAATTGATACACACATTTTTTGTGGGACATACTGTAATTCATGACAGTATATTCAATATTCTTAGCCAACACCACAACTCAAAGACATCAATTCTTTGGTCTTCTTTATTCATTCTCCAATTTTCGCATGCATATGAGGTGATTGAAAACACACTGGGTTGGGTCAGGCACACCTTAGCCTTCAAAGTAACTTCTCTGCTTTTCAACACTTTACAGAGGTCTTTTGCAGCAGATTTACCCAATGCAATGCTTCTTTTGATTTTTTGACTGCTGCTTCCATGTCTGTTGATTGTGGATCCAAGTAAAATAAAATTTGTGACAACTTTAATCTTTTCTCCACTTATAATGATGTTGCTTATTGGTCCAGTTGTGAGGAATTTTGTTTTCTTTATATAGAGGTGTAATCCATATTGAAAGTTGTGGTCATCAGTAAGTGCTTCAAGTCCTCTTCACTTTCAGCAAGCGAGGTTGTGTCATCTGCATAACGCAGGTTGTTAATGAGTCTTCCTCTAATCCTGATGCCCAGTTCTTCTTCATAGGATTCTTCTAAGATTATTTGTTCAGCATACAGATTGAATAGGTATGGTGAAAGATACAACCCTGGTACACACCTTTACTGACTTTAAACCATACAGTATCCCCTTGTTCTATCCGAATGATTGCCTCTTAATCAGGTTCCTCATGAGCACAATTAAGTGCTTTGGAATTCCCACTCTTTTCAATGTTATCCATAATTTGTTATGATCCACACGGTCCAGTGCCTTTGCCTAGTAAATAAAACACAGGTAAACATCTTTCTGGTATTCTCTGCTTTCAGCCATGATCCTTCTGACATCAGCAATGATATCCCTGGTTCCATGTCCTCTTCTGAGTGCTGCCTGAATTTCTGGAAGTTCCCTGTTGATATACTGCTGCAGCAACTTTTGAATGATCTTCATCAAAATGTTACTTGAGTGTGATAATTGTCTGATAATTTCCACATTTAGTTGTGTCACCTTTCTTTGGAATAGGCATAAATATGGATCTCTTCCAGTTGCTTGGCCAGGTAACTCTCTTACAAATTTCTTGGCATAGATGAGTGAACACTTCCAGTGCTGCATCTGTTTGTTGAAACATCTCAGTTAGTATTCTGTTAATTATTGGAGTCTTGTTTTTTGCCAATGTCTTCAGTGCCACTTAGACTTCTTCCTTCAGTACCATTGGTTCCTAATCATATGCTACCTCCTGATATGGTTGAACGTCTATCAATTCTTTTTGGTATAATGACTTTGTGTATACCGTCCATCTTATTTTGATGCTTCCTGGGTCATTTAATATTTTCCCCATAGAATTCTTCAATATTGCAACTCGAGGACTGAAGTTTTCTTCAGTTCTTTCAACTTGAGAAATACCAGGCGTGTTCTTCCCTTTTGGTTTTCTGCTTCCAGTTCTTTGCAAATATCAAATTATAACACTTTACTTTGTCTTCTTGAGACCCCTTTTGAAATCTTCTATTCAGCTCTTTTACTTCATCATTTATTCCTTTTGCTTTAGCTACTTGACCTTCAAAAACAAGTTTCAGAATCTCTTCTGACATCCATTTTGGTCTTTTCTTTCTTTCCTGTCTTTTTAATAACCTCTTGATTTCTTTATGTATGATGTCCTTGATGTCATTCCATAACTCCTCTGGTCTTTGGTCATTAGTGTTTAATGCATCAAATCTATTCTTGAGATGGTCTTTAAATTCAGGTAGGATATACTCAAGGTCGTACTTTGGCTCTCATATACTTGTTCTAATTTTCTTCAGTTTCAACTTGTACTTGCTTATGAGCAATTGATGGTCTATTCTGCAGTCATCCCCTGGCCTTGTTCTGACTGATGATATTGAGCTTTTTCATCATCTCTTTCCACGGATGTAGACGATTTGATTCCTGTGTATTCCATCTGGCAAAGTCCACTTGTATAGCCACCATTTATGTTGGTGAAGAAAGGTATTTGCAGTGAAGAAGTTATTGGTCTTGCAAAATTCTATCATGTGATCTCAGGCATCATTTCTACCACTAAGGCCATATTTTCCAACTATCAATCTTTTTTTGTTTCCAGCTTTTGCATTCCAAGCACCAGTAATTAACAATGCATCCTGATTGCATGTTTGATCAATTTCAGACTGCAGAAGTTGGTAAAAACTTCAATTTTTTTTTCATCTTTAGCCTAAGTGGTTGGTTGTAAATTTGAATAATAGTCTTTTTAACTGGTCTTTGTAGGCCTATGGATATTATCCTGCCAGGGACAACGTTATACTTCAGGATAGATCTTGAAATGTTCTTTTTGACGATGACTGCAATGTCATTCCTCTTCAAGTTGTCATTCTCAGCATAGTAGACTATATGATTGTCCCATTCAAAGTGTCCAGTACCAGTCTGCTTCAACTCACTAATGCCTAGGATATCATAGTTTATTTATGTATTCAATTTCATTTTTGGAGATTTCCAATTTTCCTAGATTCGTATTTGTACATACCATGTTTCAATTGCTAATGGATATTTTCAGCTGTTTCTTCTCATTTTGAGTCACTCCATATCAACAAATGAAGATCCCAAAAGCTTGACTCCATCCATGTCCTTAAGGTGGACTCTACTTTGATGAATGAGATCTTCCCTAGTAGTCTTCTGAGTGCGTTCCAACCTGAGGGGCTCATCTTCTGGCACTATATGAGACAATGTTCCACTGCTATTCATAAGGTTTTCACTGGCTAATTCTTTTCAGAAGTAGACCACTGGGTCCCTCTTCCTAGTCTGTCATAGTCTGGAAGCTCAGCTAAAACCTGTCCACCATGGGTGACCCTGCTGGTATTTGAATACTGGTGGCAAAACTTCCAGCATCACAGCAACTCGCAAGCCCCCACAGTACGACAAATTGACAGACATGTGGGGGATAATAAGTAATAGAGTCCTAAAATTTTAGGTCTGAAAGGCAATTAGAGTTTATACATGATTAATTGGTAAATAATTAAATAAATGTCCAAAGCAGTCAAAGAGCATACACTGTTTCACATAAGTTGTGGATTCAGAACTTACACTCACTGCTTTTCTATTTTTATTCTCTGGTGCTTACTCCAATTATCTTTTCCCAAATTAATTTTATCTTATCCCAAGCAAAATCCCAAGCACTTATATGGGACAAAACCACTAACTAATTGTTAGTCAGAGAACATTCATTAATTGTCTCTTTCTTAATCTTTTACCAAAGACCCTTCTAGAGATTGTCTACAAAAATGTGTAACCTAAGGTTGCTAAGTTATAACTAGACAATTCAATGGAAACAGGGAGCTATATACTTGAATTAAGCTTTTATGCTGGACTAGGGCAGAGAAAACTTCCATTTATATTTACTTACTAAGAATGATTGCCATAGACAATCACACTATAACTACCTTACAATGAAATGAAACTGTGGTGTACATTTGTGATGGTTAAGATTGTGTATCAACTTGACTGGGCCATGATTTTCAGTGTTTACATGTGATCACCCCCATAATGGAATCTGCTGTGAGCAGTCAATCAAAAGGGGGTTTCCTTGGGCATGTGGCCTGCATCAGAATGTAAATGGACATTCTGGCTTTTACCCTCTCTGGATCCTGCAGCTGCCTCCTGTTCCTCTGTCCTCCAATTCTTTGGACTTGAACTACCAGCTTATCTCCCAGTCTTGGGATTCATCGACCTTCACAGCCTGTGAGCAAGAGGCTTGCTCTCCCACCTGCTGATCTTGGTTTCACCAGTCCCTGTTGCTACAAGAATCAGAAACCTTGTGGTCTTGACTGCTGATCTTGGGATTTGTCAGTCTTCACAGCCTGTGAACAAGAGCACTGCTCTCTAACCTGCTGATCTTGGGTTCACCAGCCCCTGTGGGATACTCTAGCCTCTAAAATCTCATGAGCTCTTTACTTGATATAAATCTCTCTATATATATATTTATACGCTTTACTGCTTTTGCTTCTCTAGAGAACCCAGCCTAAGACAACATTTAAACACAATGAAAACAGGGGAATATTCTAGTTACACAATCTGTGTAGGGTCATACATTGAATAGTGAAGCTCAGACTGGATGTGAAATCTGTTTCCAGTTCCCATATACTTGCTCAAATCTTCAGTTGTACGCAAATGTGATACTGGGAATTCAGAATGTTAGGGTGAGTGAGGGTCATTACCTGAATTAAAATCATTAAATCAATTCAAAATTTAGGCCTTTATGTACAGTAAAATTTAAGAAATCGCCGAATTTCAGAGAATGGTAAGAAATCAAACAATTCAGTATACCTTTAAAATGAGGTTGAACAGAATATTTACTTTCTATTCCCATGAGGCATTGGCATCATTGATTCCCTGACTGGGCACTTGGGGGCAGTAGTGTTCCTCTCATTCTGTGTTATCTTAAGGATTCATTACGTTTTGCTGTGTTTTTCAGAATCTGCCTATATTGATAGACTTTATAATAAAATACCTCTTCCATGTTTTTTTTCTGCTATAGTTGAGGCTTTCATGTTTATGGTGTAATAAATAAGACAACCTACCCATTCAATAATTTTACTAAAATAATTTTCTGAAAGTAAAAATTCAGTATTGGAAGTAGGTCTGTATAGGTAATTTAGAAGGGAACATTAAAGTTTTCCAAACATATCTAAGGAGAAGAAAAAGAAATTGTGCAAAATTTTTCATAAAACATAAGACATCAAATCATGAACAAAAAAAAGAAATTTAATTAAGTAGTCACAGAAATGTGAGTTTGAGAACATGCAATTTTACTTATATAATAAAAAATATGGTATTAGTTAACTTGTAGGTCAAAGAGAGAAATTCAAAAAACAATATTAATTTTAATTGTGTTTGAAACATAATTCTTCACACATTTTCCTACTTCCAAATCACAGATCTAATTTTTAAAGAAACATTGCATGAACTACGTTTAAGGGTTCAGTGTTTTATTTAATATTCTTGCCAATAATTCTTAAATAGAAAGGTGAATTATTTTAAAAAATAATGCGAATTTTCTCTAAATAACTATATGTGTTTGATACTAAGAAATTTTTCCTGTGCTATTCCCATTTTGATAGTTTGTTTTTACTTCCACTCAACATATTTATGAATAACAATTAAATATTAAAGTTTGAAAGATAAATTGTTATAAACTTTTAAATAAATAAATTTGTAATTGGACAGTACCATGGAATATATGTATTTTAAAGAAACTGATTGAAGAGAATAGCAATACCTTTGAGTAATTCAAAGATACTCTGTTAATATATTTAGAATTATTTTTTCCTCTTTTATATATTGGCTTCTTATCTAAAAAGTTGAGAAAAAAATACATATTTTTTTCCATTATTTTCTTCTATAGTGTTTGGTAGCATTAGTAATCTGAGCATGGAAATGTAAGTGTTCTGGTCATTAAAAATAAAAATGCTGAGTGTTCAAAGAAGCATAAATGACCAGCCACTCTATAATAAAGACCTGAGTCTCACCTTCAGCTGGTATATTCTATTTCTGATAATCACAACTTCACACTATTATCAGGTGCTTTCTGAATACAATTTGCTCACATACTTTCTTTAGCTTTAGAAGATTTAAAATCTCTTATAAAAGTGATGAGGAAATACATGACAGTAGTGGTTTGAATTGCTTCAAATAAGTTGCATACAAGCAGATCAAACAATAGTTTAACAACTAGATTGTATCCACACATCTCAAAGAGCATATCTGATCTTCTTGTATAACCAGGAAAGTGGCTCTTGTTCTCAGGCCAAAGAGAATTTGGGAAAATGTCTCAGCAAAGGATAAAGAACAGTGATGGATTTATTTCCCCATTTAAAATAAATGAACAACAACAACAAAAAAAAAAACTATGTTATATTTTTCAAAAAATCACCCTCTCTATTCTTTGGTTATCCTAAATCCTTACCTCTCTATAACTCATGATGTAAATCACTATAAATGACAGCTAATCCCTTTGGTTATCTCATGTGTCAAGCTGTCTGATTTGCCAACCATAGCTAAATTTTACACTTTTTTTTTTTTTTTTTTGCTGAAATGCAAGAAGAAAGGTTAACACTTGATTGATTATAAGTTAAAAAATCAAAAGGGGGGTCATGGAAACTGGACTGAGGACTGTGGGGACAATGGTCTTGGAGAACATCTAGTTCAATTGGCTTAACATAGTTTACAAAGAAAATATTCTACATTCTACTTTGGTGAGTAGTGCCCGACATCTTAAAAGTCTGTGATCAGCCATCTAAGATACTCCACTGGTCTCACCCTGTTGGAGGAAGAGAGAATGAAGAAAACCAAAGACACAAGGGAAACATTAGTCCAAAAGACTAATGAACCACGATTACCACAGCCTCTACTAGACTGAGTCAAATACAACTAGACAGTGTCCAGCTTTAATCCTGACTGCTCTGACAGGGATCACAATAGAGGGTCCTGGACAGAGCTGGAGAAAAATGTACAACAAAATTCTAACTTACAAAAAAAGACCAGATTTACTGGCCTGTTAGAGACAGGTGAAACCCCAAGAGTATGGCTCCCGGACACCCTTTTAACTCAGTAATGAAGTCATTCCTGAGGTTCACCCTTTAGCCAAAGATTAGACAGGCCCATAAAACAAAATGAGACTAAAAAGGTGCAACTGCCCAGGGGCAAGGATTAGAGGGCAGGAAGGAACAGAAAAGCTGGTAATAGGAACCCAAGGCTGAGAAGGGAGAGTGTTGATATGTTGTGGTGTTGATAACCAATGTTATAAAACAATATGTGTACTAACTGTTTAATGAGAAGTTAGATTGTTCTGGAAACCTTCAACTAATGTACAATTAAAAAAAAAAAGAAACACTTTAGAGAGACAAAAAAAAAAAAAAACCCTACCAACTGGCTAAAACAAAATTGAGGACATTAAATATGAATCTCCAATTTGCCCTTCCAATAGAATACTGAAATCTCTTTCCCTGGTAACATTGCATAAATTGATGCTAGACCCATCCATGGACAAACAGAAAACTTGTAGAATAGGAATTAAAAGTTACATGGCAAGGTCTAAGTCACTAAAAAAAGAGAGACAACTCTCCTCGCTCAGATATTATTCTTAAACTAATAAGAATTTTTAGCTAAAAGGTTGACTTTTCAGCTGGCTTAGGTGAAAATTGGTTGAGATTGTTACACAACTTAAAAATGAACACATATCTAACATTTCAGTAATCAATGAAGGTAGACTCCCCTTGTATACTGTTAGCCTTCTATATTAATATGATCATTTTCAGTTATGAAAGGAACACACATAACTAAAATTTGCTCTATATAATTAATGACTACTGTTACTGGAAAATCTAGTGGTGTTGTCCTTGGATTCCCTGCGTGGTGCAAATGGTTAACATGCTTGACTGCTAACCAAAATGTTGGAGGTTCAAGTCTACAGAAGTGTCTCAGAAGAAAAGTCTAGTGATCTACTTCCAAAAAATGCAGCCATTGAAAACGCTGTAGAGTACAGTTCTACTCTGACACACAATGGGTCACCATGAAACAGAATCCACTAGTTGATTTGTTTGGCTTGAGTGGTATTATCTTCAGAGTGAATAATTTACAAATTTATGCTGGATACCTTTTTCCCCATTTCTTGGTCTTGTTACTCTGTATTTTATTGGTTTTATTCTACTGTTATGTTATCCATCACTCCAGCATTTCCAGACTTGCAAGATCCCTTTTTACAGTTTCAGAAATAAGATTATTCTCCTTCCAGTCTAGAAAATGTAGAGTAACAGCGATGCCCTGATATCCTGGTGACCTTGCACATATCCAGATAGACCACACTGACAGAGGCTTGAACCATATTCTGAGTCTTGGCAAAACACCTTATGATTCTTTCAGAAGATGAGGAGGTGGGAGGTCTATCAGGAGTTGCTCCAAAGCCATCTCCCGTTCACTTCCCTATCTCCTCCTAGATGCTGTCATGAGATAGTTTCTCATCACCTCCCCAGTTCTGATGCAGTATGAAGCTTTTTGCCCCACATTCCTAGGAATAGAGCTGCATAATATAAAACCACTTATCTGCAGTCTAGAACGTACTCCTCAGAATAAAGTATCCTACGTCTCCTATTACAGTCATTCAGTCCCTTTTGTTTTTGTGTTTTCCTGTTTGGTGTATGAGACAAGAGTCATGAGAGCTAGCACTTTAGGTTTATTCTATTGTGTCCCCTGAAAAAAATATTGTTATAGTCCTCACCTCTGTACCCATGAATGTAGCCCTGTTTGGAAACACGATCTTTGAAGACCTTATCAGGTAGGTTAAATAAGGTCATACTGGAGTAGGGTGGGTCCTAATCTTATGCGACTGGAGGATAAGATACACAGAGTCATGGAGACAGGAAGGATGCATATGATGCTGAAGCTGCAAGCCACAGAATACGTAGAGCTACCAGAAAGTAAGAGAGACACATGGAACAGCTTCTCTCTTAGAACTCTCAAAAGAATCAACATGGCCAACACCTTGATTTGGACATCTAGCCTCCAGAACTGTGGGACAATAAATTTCTGTTCTTTTAAGCCACCCAGTTAGTGATATTTTGTTAAGGCAGCCCCAGGAAACAATACAGCAATAAACCGTCTAACCAAAAGGTGGCTGGCACATTGTACTTTCACCAGTCAAATCAGTCATGTATTTGTCTTGGCCTTGCCTTACCTTGTGTATACTTGACACAAAGATTAAATGTCCATGCAGGTTTTCCATGAAAGGAAGAAAAGCACTACTCATTATGTAATGGAGGAGAGGTTAAAATGTTCGTAAGACAGAAATGTTGCATTGGAATATATAGCCCAAGGATGCCTTTATTTTTTTCACCATTTTGAAAGAGACTCATTTTTTATGTGTTTGTTTGCTATTGCTGCTGTAACAAATTACCACAGAATTAATCCCTTTAAATAATAATTAAAAAAAAAAAAAACATTGCCGTCAAGTCGATTCCAACTCATAGTGGCCCCATAGGACAGAGTAGAACTGCCCCATGGGGTTTCCAAGGAGCAACTGGTGGATTTGAACTGCCCACCTTTTGGTTAACAGCCTGGGCTCTTAACAACTGTGCCACCAGGGCTTCAATGCAACCTTATTATTTTACAGTTCTATAGTTTAGAAGTCAGACATGAGGCACAATTGGTTAAAATGCATTATTCTTTCAGGCCCCCAGGGACAATAAGTTTGTTTGCTCTTTCCAGCTTCTAAAGACTGCCCTCATTCTTTGACTGGTGACTCTCTTTCTCCATTTTTAAAACCAGTAACATTGCATCTCTGACCATTCTCCCATTGTCATGGCTCCCTCCCTCTCACCATACCTGGAAAAGATTTTCTGCTTTTAAGGACCCATGTTATCAGATTGGGCCCATCCGAGTAATTAAAGGAGCCCTGGTGGTACAGTGGGTAAGTGTTCCGCTGTTAATCAAAAGGTCAGCAGTTTGTATCACCGTCCACTCCTTGGAAATCCTCCATATCTCAGCTTCCTTAGCTTAATCACATCTACAAAATCCCTTTCGTCTTATAAGGTAACATATTCAGAGGTTCTGGGGATTCGAATGTGGATGTCTTTGTGGGACCACTATTCTACCTCCCAAACTTTACTTTTTCCATGACAAATAAACTGCTGAGGGAAGTATTCATTTGTTAAAAACAAAACAAATTAAAAACAAAAACATCTTTATAGTTATGTGTGCTAAACGTGGAATGCTGTAAGACAGGATTAAATTGAGTCCCCACTCCTAGCAGCCATGGGAGAAACCTAGACTTAACATGAAAAGTTGCTAGCAGAAATCATGAAAATCCAAATATCTTGGTCATTACAAGAGGCAGAAGAGTAGAAGGACCAATCAGAACCTCAAGAGTAGTCAAATACTCATAGACCTGACTTTAAAATATGTGGCTTCCAAGAATAAAATCAACAGGGAACTAAGTAACTAATCAGTGGGAAACTAAGTAACTTAGTAATACTAAGATTTTATAGTTAAAAACAGATGGGTCACCACACGGACCAAAATGATAGAGAATCATAGTCCCATCCTGTTCCTAAGTCTCAGCCGAAAAATCCAATCACTTTGAATAAAAGGACCCTGGTGGCGCAGTGGTTGAGAGCTTGGCTGCTAACCAAAAGGTTGGCAGTTTGAAT
The DNA here is from genome assembly GCA_030035585.1 of Dugong dugon. NCBI lineage: Eukaryota > Metazoa > Chordata > Mammalia > Sirenia > Dugongidae > Dugong > Dugong dugon. The sequence continues at coordinate 30,801,161 of CM057460.1, read as the reverse complement.
CCACCAGCCACTCCTTGGAAGTCCAGTGGGGCAGTTCTACTCTGTCCTATAGGGTCGTTATGAGTAGCAATATACTTGACTGGAAATGGGTTTGGTTTTTTGGTTTTTGAATAAAAGGGCAGGTGTGTCTCCTAAAGAAGTTTGCTGTTGCATTGTACTTATTGACAGAAAAGCATCGATCTGATCCTTCCTTAAAGGGAACTCTCAGTCACTGTTAAACCATGTAACTAACTGCAAATTAACCCTAATTCTAGGATGTGACTTCAGCCTACTAGACTGTACACAGCCCTGTCAGGTGATAAATGACGTTATCACTGAAGACCTCATCATCATCGTAAAACCAGAGTTGCCCTGTGTGAACCTGTGTACTTTTACTCATTCCATCAGGGCAGTCATAGGTCAATTTTTTTCAGGTTATGATAACTATAGGAAATAACAAAAGTGGTATGGCATTTGAGATTAAATGGGTGAGAATGCTTGTAGCTATATGTAAAAATTTGGAGTTCTGGCTTCCAAAGACTCTGTGCTGCTACTCCATAGGCTGAGGGGATCAATATCACAGGGCAGTATAACCAGGCCTGGCCACAGAAAATTAGTACATTGTGTCACACGAGCTAGAAGATTCTGCTTCAGAGAATAGGTGGAACTGACATACCCAGCAACTCACAGAATCTTCACATTGCAATCTTAACCGTGTTGCAAGAAACCTCATGGTAGAAAAGGTTACTACCTGCCTTCATACCTCATGCCTGTAATACCATATCTGCTCTATTTAGATTCAGTGACGCCAGTGGAGCTGATATTCACTTGATATATATAGGTCATACAGTGTTTGTTGCCAGCAGCGGTTCTGATTAGTTAGTATCAATTTGACTCCTGAATTCCAGTGCTGAACCTGGTGTTGGATATTTTAAATATCACGTTGGCCACAGTAAAAGATGGAAGATGTAGGCATTTTGACATCCCTTAATTCTCCTGTTTGGCTAAATGAATAAGTACAATAATAACTTTAAAAAAATATGAGACTTGAAAATGACACTGTAGTGCCTACTGTGTCTTCTATTGGATATGCAGTTCCAAAAATGTTTTTACTAGGTCAAACTAATATAGCCCTTGGAAGTTGGATTAATATACTTAATCTGGAAAATGTATGTTTCTTTGTAGCAAAGGTATGAAAAGTAGATCTACTGGGTAAGATGGCCTACTTTCTGCTTTCTTTTTTTTTTAAATAAAGTTTTATTGGAAATAGCTACATCCATTCATTTTCATATTACCTATGAATGCTTTGCATTACAATGACAGTCTAGAGCATTTACAAGAGTCTTCATGGCCTGCAAAGCTTAAAATATTTACTATTTGGTCCTTCACAGAAAAAGTTTATCAATCTCTGGTTTATATTAATAAGCAGAGAGGCATAGAAACTTGCTTTCACCTGGAAGGAAATTAAGCGCTTTTTTGCTTCTTTTTTTCAGGGACTGTTAATTTTTCTCTGTGCCCCGAGGTATTCACAAACATCTTTACTATCTCACCATTTTAGATAATATCATATTGGTTTCTCTTATTAATGACATCATTTTGACATTAGGGAAGAAGGGAATAGTTAGCACTCTAGATGTCTTTATAATTCACTTGTGTGTCAGTGATGTGGAGAAGGATCCCATTGGTTCAGAATGCAAAACACTTATAAACTAGCAGATAAAGAAGTCTATTTTAACAGACTGAGATGCTCTAAAAAGTATGTTGTTGTTGTTAGGATCCCTCTAGTCACTTCTGACTCATAGCAATCCTATGTACAACTGAATGAAACTTTGCCCTCTCCTGCACCATCCTCACAATCATTGTTGTGCTTGAGCCCATTGTTGCAGCCACTGTGTCAATCCGTCTCCTTGACGGTCTTCCTCTTTTTTGCTGACCCTCTACTTTACCAAGCATGATGTCCTTCTCCAGGGACCGGTCTCTCTTGGTAACATGTGCAAAATACATGAGACAAAGTCTTGCCATCCTATCTTCCAAGGAGCACTCTGGTTATACTTCTTCCAAGACAGACTTGATGGTTCCTCTAGCAGTCCATGGTATATTCAATAATCTTCACCAACACCAGAATTCAAAGGCATCATTTCTTCTTCAGTCTTCATTTTTTATTGTGCTGCTTTTCCATGCATATGAGGCAATTGAAAATATCATGGCTTGCATCAGGCACACCTTAGTCCTCAGAGTGACTTCTTTGCTTTTCAACACTTTAAAGAGGTCTGTTGCAGCAGATTTACCCAATGCAATGTCATTTAATTTCTTGCCTGCTACAGTGTGTTATTTTTTATTATTTTTGTTATTAATCAAAAGGTGAATAATGAATTTCTCCATCTTGTAGAACTCTTGAGTAAATGATGTGGAGGGATGATGTGTAAGTTGAGAATTACAAAGAAAGATATTGTGGAGGTTTAGAATTAAACATTCCTAATCTCAAGGAATTTTACACATGCAATTTATTCCATAATATAAGACACTGGAGAATGGTTGTTAAAACCACATAATTAGGAGAGAGGGGGCAAGATGGCGCTCTAGGCAGAAACACCACGCCGTCCCTCCACAGCAAAGATCCGAAAAACTAAGCCTAACAGAGAATCAACAATCCTGAAACCCTAGAACACCAAATGAAGAGATAAAGAACTCAGCCAAACACCAAACGGAGTGAGAATACTAAAAGAGAACGGAGAGCGAGGAGAGACTCAGGCAGAGATTCCTTACCAGCTAACGCAGCGCGGATCCACCATCTTGGATTCCTATCGGAGACCAGCGAACGGGAGAGCAGCCTTGCAGAGCATCTGGTCGGAGACAGAATGACCGGTAAACTGCGGTGCGCGCTCTCCCACCACCCACCCCTCTCCGCCTCAGCTGGGGATCCCCTGCTTTCCGTGGCCAGGGTCCCTGGGCTGGGGGGTGCTGGTGCTTGGATTCCGCGCGCCTGGGCTGGCGGCTTTCTGGGAGCCGTTTGCTGGAGGCTAGCGAACCTTTTTCTGCCGCCTCCCCCTCCTTTTGCCTGGGTGCCTGGTTCCGAGTGCCGTCTCTGCTCTCTCCTGCGGGGCTGTAGGGCTGCGTTCGGGCGTGTGCCTGTTTCTAGGTCTGGGCTCCCGCGTGGGTGTGATCCTGGGGCCTTTGTTCGTTCGCCCCTCTGCTTTCCGTGGCCAGAGTCCCTGAGCTGGGGGGCGCCGGTGCTTGGATTCCGCGCGCCCGGGCTGGCGGCTTTCTGGGAGCCGTTTGCTGTCAGCTAGTGAACCTTTTTCTCCCGCCTCTCCCACCTTTAGCCTGGGTGCCTGGTTCCGAGTGCCGTCTCTGCTCTCTCCTGCAGGGCTATAGGGCTGCGTTCGGGCGTGTGGCTGTTTCAAGGTCTGGGCTCCCGTGCCGGTGGGATCCTGGGGCCTTTGTTCGTTGGCCCCTCTGCTTCCCGTGGCCACGGTCTATTAACCCCGAGACTACTGGCTTCTTGGAATTCGCGCCGCTGAGTGGGGGCTCTCTGGGTCCCATTTGTAGGAACTGACTGCTGGTGTTGCCCTTTTGTTTTTTTTTTTCAATTTTATTTTTCTTCCTTTTTTTATTAGTTTTGTCATCTTTTACCTCTTTTTCCCTTTTGTCTTTCTTCATTGCTTAATATCTCGTCTCCCTATCTCTTCCTTCTCTTTCTGATCCCTGAATACCAGGCGATGTATGTCTCTGTACCTTCTGGCCAGGCTGAGCTGTGAAAATTGAGACCGACTCCCCCAGACCTCATAGCTGCATCGGTGGGATCCCTGGGAACTTTGCAGTTATTTAACTTTTCTGATTTTTATTTGGTCATTCTTTCCTTTTCTTTCTCTTCCCCCTTCTGGTTTCCTACATCCCATAGTCTCTCATCTGTACAGTCCAACGACAAGCTCCCCTAGCATTCTTCTATGTTTGTATGCTTTTTGCTCCTCCTCCTCCCTCCTCTCTCCCATATCCAGCTTAGCTTCACACATAACTATCTTCCCGCTACACCCTACCTACCTGCACCGTGCACTAGACATCACACCACCAAGCGGTGCAGGCACGCCCTATTGGAACCTGCCCAGCACTGACTACCGACCGTCCTGGTGGCTGCGGTGAGTGCCACAAGCAACCCGTCCCAGTGGCTCCTCCTCAGCTAGATCTGCCAAGCTGTACCACAAGAACGAAACAAACAAAAAAAAAAACTACTATCAATAAACGAGAGAAATATCTACTGAATGCCCCGAAAACAGCAAACAATATCAAAACATTTACAAAAACAAGACAAGATGGCTCCAATAGGCGTCCAAATCAAAACACCAGATAACTCTCCTGTGGAAGAAATTGCACTAGAAGTACCTGATACGGAACTCAAATCACTAATACTCGGAATTTTCCAAGCACTGAGGCAAAAAGCTGACAAACATGAGGAAAAAATAGACAAATTTATGGAAACTACAGACAAAAAATTGGAAGAATTCAGGAAGATGATGCAGGAACGAAATGCCAAAATAAATTCACAACTCGAAATTATACAAAAACAACAATTAGAAATCCAAAAGATAAACAACAAGATTTCAGAAATGGACGGTGTCATAGAAGGGCTGAGAAGTAGATTTGAAACCATGGAAGACAGGATCAGTTGAACTGAAGACAAACACTTGGATACAACTCTGTTTCAGGAAATCTCAGAAAAAAGAACAAAGAAAAATGAAGAGACCCTGAGAGTTATGTGGGACACAATTAAAAGCAAAAACTTACGAGTGATTGGCATACCAGAACAGGGGGAGAAAACAGAAAACACAGAGAGGATCATTGATGAACTGCTGACAGAAAACTTTCCCAATATCATGAAAGATGCAAAGCTGGCCATGCAAGAAGCTCAACGAACCCCATATAGAAGAGACCCCAAAAGAAAATCACCAAGACATATCATATTCACACTCGCTAAAATTAAAGACAAACAAAGAATCCTGAGAGCAGCTCGTGAAAAACAAGAAGTCACATACAGAGGAGAAACAATAAGACTAAGCTCAGATTATTCAGCAGAAACCATGCAGGCAAGAAGGCAATGGGATGACATATATAAAATCTTGAAAGAAAAAAATTGTCAGCCAAGAATAATATATCCTGCAAAACTCTCATTCAGATTTGATGGTGAAATTAGGTCATTTCCAGATAAACAGAAACTAAAGGAATATGCAAAAGTCAAACCAAACTTACAAGAATTATTAAAGGGAGTTCTTCGATCTGAGGACAAACAGCTTCAGCCCTCAGGCAGGACCTAGGACCTAGGACGCAGGTCCACATGAACCAGATACCATTCTAGGAACTGAACTACAGAGAACTTTCCAAAAACAAAAGATATACAACAGGGAATCAGAGAAATCAATCAAAGGATGACAACAACATCAAAACAATGAAAGAGGGAACAAACGGCATAGGTATAGAACCTTCTAAAGGAGAGGAAGGCAAGGCGATACCAAGTAACGGTAGACTGCTTCAAAATTATAAAGATAAGGGTAAAATTCATGGTAACCACAAAAAAAGTTAACAAACCAACTCATAAAAATAAAGACGAAAAACGTAAAGTCTCAACAAAAACAAAACCTACAAAAACAAAAGAAATGAACACAAAATCCACAAACAAAAGGAACTCAGCACAAGAGAGTAAGAAGAACAAAGAAAACTTCAGCATCACAAAAAAAAGCACTACAAAATGACAGCAACAAACTCACATCTATCAATAATTACACTGAATGTAAATGGACTCAATGCACCCATAAAGAGACGGAGAGTGGCAGAATGGATAAGAAAACAGGATCCATCAATTTGCTGTCTACAAGAGACACACCTTAGAAACAAAGATGTGAATTTATTAAAAATCAAAGGTTGGAAAAAAAAATATCAAGCTAACAACTATCAAAAACGAGCAGGAGTGGCAATTCTAATCTCAGATAAAATAGACTTTAAAACAAAATCTACCATAAAAGACAAAGAAGGACACTATATAATGATTAAGGGGATGATCCATCATGAAGACATAACCATAATAAATATCTATGCACCCAATGACAGAGCTCCAAAATACATTAAAAAAAACTCTAACAGCACTGAAAAGAGAAATTGACAGTTCCACAATAATAGTAGGAGACTTCAACACACCACTCTCAGTAAAGGACAGAACAACTAAAAAGAAACTCAGCGAAGATACAGAAGAACTAAAGGACACAATCAGCCAACTGGACCTCATAGACATATATAGAACAATCCATCCAACCGCTGCAAACTACACATTCTTTTCCAATGCACATGGAACGTTCTCCACAATAGACCACATCTTAGGCCACAGAGCAATCCTCAACAAGATCCAAAACGTTGACATAATTCAAAGTATCTTCTCTGACCACAATGCCATCAAGGTAGAAATTAACACTAGAAAGAGCAAGGGAAAAAAATCAAACACATGGAAACTGAATAATAATCTGCTTACACATCAATGGGTAATAGAAGAAATCAGAGATGGAATCAAAAAATTCCTAGAATCAAATGAAAATGAAAACACATCATACCAAAACCTTTGGGACACAGCAAAGGCAGTCCTCAGAGGACAATTTATAGCAATAGATGCACATATCAAAAAAGAAGAAACGGACAAAATCAAAACATTAACTACAGAACTCAAACAAATAGAAAGAGAACAACAAAAAAAGCCCGCAACCACAGCAAGAAAGGAAATAGTAAAGATCAGAGCAGAAATAAATGAACTAGAGAACAGAAAAACAATAGAAAGAATCAACAAAACCAAATGTTGGTTCTTTGAAAGAATCAACAAAATCGACAAACCACTGGCCAGACTGACAAAAGAAAAACAGCAGAGGGCACAAATAACCCAAATAAGAAATGAAATGGGGGACATTACAACAGACCCAACTGAAATAAAAAGGATTATAACAGAATATTATGAAAAACTATATTCCAACAAATTTGAAATCATAGAGGAAATGGATAAATTTCTAGAAACATACAGCCTACCCAAACTACAACAAAGTGATATTGAAAATCTGAACAGACCCATAACAAGGGAAGAGATTGAAAAGGTAATAAAAAAACTCCCAACCAATAAAAGCCCTGGCCCAGATGGCTTCACTGGAGAATTCTACAAAACATTTCCAGAAGAGCTCGTACCAGTTCTACTCAAGTTATTTCAGAGCATAGAAGAGGAAGCAACACTTCCAAATTCATTCTATGAAGCCAGCATAACGCTGATACCAAAACCAGGCAAAGACATCACAAAAAAAATTACTGACCAATATCTCTCATGAATATAGATGCAAAAATTCTGAACAAAATTCTAGCCAATAGAATTCAGTATCATATCAAAAAAATAATACACCACGACCAAGTAGGATTCATACCAGGTATGCAAGGATGGTTTAACATTAAAAAATCCATCAACGTAATCCACCACATAAATAAAAGGAAAGAAAAAAATCACATGATCATCTCAATTGATGCAGAAAAGGCATTTGACAAAGTCCAACACCCATTCCTGAGAAAAGCTCTCAATAAAATAGGTATAGAAGGGAAATTTCTCAACATAATAAAAGGCATCTATGCAAAACCAACAGCCAACATCATTTTTAATGGAGAAAGGCTGAAAACATTCCCCTTGAAAACAGGAACAAGACAAGGATGCCCTTTATCACCACTCCTATTTAACATTGTGCTGGAAGTTCTAGCTAGAGCAGTAAGGCAAGAGAAAGAAATAAAGGGCATCCAAATTGGTAATGAAGAAGTTAAGCTCTCCCTGTTTGCAGATGATATGATACTATACATAGAAAACCCTAAAGACTCCACGAGAAATTTACTGGAACTAATAGAAAGATTCAGCAGAGTAGCAGGATACAAGATAAACATTCAAAAATCAGTTGGATTCCTATACACCAGTAAAGAGAACGATGAAAAGGAGATCAGGAAATCAATACCATTTTCAATAGCCCCTAAAAAGATAAAATACTTAGGAATATATCTGACCAGGAATATAAAAGACCTATACAAAGAAAACTACACAACACTGCTGCATGAAACCCAAAGGGATCTACATAAATGAAAAAACATACCATGCTCATGGATAGGCAGACTCAACATTGTGAAAATGGCAGTTCTACCTAAAGCAATTTACAAATACAATGCAATCCCGATCCAAATACCAACAACATTCTTCAAAGAGATGGAAAAACTAATTATTAACTTTATATGGAAAGGGAAGTAACCCCGAATAAGTAAAGCACTACTGAAGAAGAAGAATAAAGTTGGAGGACTCACACTACCTGACTTGAGAACCCACTATACAGCTACAGTACTCAAAACAGCCTGGTACTGGTACAACAACAGAGACATTGACCAATGGAACAGAATTGAGAACTCAGATGTAAATCCATCCACCTACGGTCACCTGATTTTTGACAAGGGCCCAAAATCCATCAAATGGGGAAAAGACAGTCTTTTTAACAAATGGTACTGGCAAAACTGGATATCCATTTGTAGAAAAATGAAACAGGACCCATACCTCACAACATATACAAAAACTACTTCAAAATAGATCAAAGACCGGAATATAAAGCCTCAAACTATAAAATTCATAGAAGAAAAAATAGGACCAACACTTCAGGCCTTAATACATGGCATTAACAGGATACAAACCATAAACATCAACACAAAAAACCCAACAGATAAACTAGATAATTGGGATCTTTTAAAAATCAAACATCTATGCTCTTCAAAAGATTTCACCAAAAGAGTTAAAAGAGAACCTACAGACTGGGAAAAAATTTTTGGACAGTACAAGTCAGACAAAGGTCTAATCTCCATAATCTACAAGAAAATCCAACACCTCTACAACAAAAAGATAACCAATCCTATTAAAAAATGGGCAAAGGAAATGAACAGACACTTCACCAAGGAAGACATTCAAATGGCCAACAGACACATGAGGAAATGCTCGCGATCACTAGCCATTAGAGAAATGCAAATTAAAACCACAATGAGATACCATCTCACCCCGGCATTACTGGCACGAATCAAAAATACTGGAAATAACAAATGTTGGAGGGGCTGGGGGGAGACGGGAACTCTTATACACTGCTGGTGGGAATGCAAAATGATACAACCATTTTGGAAAATGATATGGCGTTTCCTCAGAAAGCTAGAAATAGACGTACCATTCGATCCAGCAATCCCACTCCTAGGAATACATCCTAGAGAAATAAGAGTCATCACTCGAATAGATATATGCACACCTATGTTCATGGCAGCATTATTCACAATAGCAAAACGATGGAAACAACCTCGATGTCCATCAACAGATGAATGGATACACAAACTATGGTACATACACACAATGGAGTACTATGCAACGAGAAAGAACAACAATGAATCTGTGAAGCATCTCATAACATGGATGAAACTGGAGGACATCATGCTGAGTGAAATAAGTCAATCACAAAAGGACAAATATTGTATGAGACCTCTATTGTAAAAACCCATGAAAAAATTCACATGCAAAATGTAACAATCCTTGTTGGTTACCAGGGATGGGAGAGGGGGGGAAATACTAAATAGGTAATAGGTAAGTGGTAACTTGGGTGAGAGTTGAGATAGTACTTAGTACAGGGGAAACTAACACAACCTGCACAAGGAAAGGTCATGGAGGCCCTATAGACACATCCAAACCCCCCGAGGGACTGAGTTGTTGGACGGAGGGCTCTGGGGACCATGATCTCGGGGAACATCTAGCTCAATTGGCATGACACTACTTATAAAGATAATGCTCTACATTCTACCTTGGTGAGTAGTGTCTGGGGTCTTAAAAGCCTATGAGCGGCCATCTAAGATACTCCACTGATCTCATCCCTTCGGGAACAAGGGAGAACGAAGAGAACAGGATACAAGGAAAAGATTAGTCCGAAGGACTAATGGTCCACAGCTACCAAGGCCTCCACGGGACTGAGCCCAGTACAGCTGGATGGTGCCCGGCTACCACCAATGACTCCTCTGACCAGGATCACAACAGAGGGTTCTGGGCAGAGCTGGAGTAGGATGTAGAGCATAATTTTAACTCCCAAAAAAAAAAAAAAAAAAAAAAGAAGACCAGATTTACTGGCCTAAAGAATACTAGAGAAACCTCGAGACTGTGGCCCCCAGACACCCTTTCAGCTCAGAGGTGAAGTTACCTTCGAGGTTCGATGTTAAGCCTGGGAATGGACAGCCCAGTAAAACTAAATGGGACTAACGAGGTACAGGAGTCCGGCGACAAGGGCCAGAAGGCAGAGGGAGAGTAGGAAACTGATGATAAGGAACGCAAATTGAATAAGGACACTGTCGATGTATTGTGAGATTGTTGACCACTGCTATAGGGCAACATTTGTAGTAACTATTAAATGGGAGGCTGTTTTGTCCTGTAAGCCTTCATCTTGGGCGAGAATGGCAGCACAATTGGAAGAGCATAGTCAATATCACTTAAATGTGTAAGTAAAAAGTTTTGAAATGGTGTTTAAATAAAATAAAATAAAAAAAAAATAAACAAATGAGACTAAAGAGGTACAATAGTCCACTGACAAGGTCCAGAAGACAGAAGGGGACAAGGAAGCCCCCTGGTGATAGGGAACACAAGGTGGAGTAAGGATATTCTTGATGTGCTGTGAGATTGTTAACCATTGTCATAGGGCAACATGTGTAGTAACTGTTAAATGAAAAACTATTTTGTTCTGTAAGCCTTCATCTTAAGTGAGAATAACAGCACAGTTGGAAGAGCGTAGTCAATGTCGCTGAACTGTGAATGTAGAAATTTTTGAAACGGTGTATCTTTGGCCATCTGTAATTTTCATCAAAAAAAAAACGTTGAGAATTTAGAGGCTTAATACGTTGTGGGGTTGTTAACCAATGTCATAGAACAACATGTGTACTACTATTTCATGAGAAACTATTTGCTCTGTAAGCTTTCACCTGAAGTACAATAAAATAGATTAAAAAAAAAACAAAAAAAAATACCAAAAAAACCACATAATTAATACAGATACACTTTGTTCTCTTGCTAGTTACTACTGACACATAAAATCCCAAACTCTGACACTCCTCTATTGTATTTAACAAGAGATACTATGGATATAAATCCTAAACATCAGTCTGTTAGATATTAGTACACTGAAGTAAATAGAAATGTCACTAAATAGACCATAAACTAGAAATCATATAATTATCTGGACATATCTTAGAAGTCAGCAAGTGTAAGACCAATTTTAATGAATAGAGAGTTGCTGTGTCAGATGACAATCAATGACCAGAACCTCAGATTCCATTTCCCTGCCAATCTCAATACCTTGATGCAAGCTGAGGATCCCAGAACTAGAGGTAGAGTGGGAGAACAGAAGGAAAAGCAGATACCCCTCAAACCAACAGTGTTTAATTAACTTGGTCCCAGTTTTTAAGTCATTGAATGCAGCTTACTACTGAAATAAAATTTTGCTGTTAAGAAACACAGAGCATTTTCTTTTTCTTTTTTTTTATACAACTGGTATGTAGCTTATAAAATTCCTAGTAAGAGTATATCAATTTGAAGCATGAATAAATATTAGGCTAGAGATATTTTCCCCCACATGACTGTCATTTTGTCATACTGTGGGGGCTTGCATGTTGCTGTGATGCTGGAAGCTATGCTACCAGTATTCAAATACCAGCAGGGTCATCCATGGCGTACAGGTATCAGCCGAGCTTCCAGACTAAGACAGACTAGGAAGAAAGACCTGGTGGTCCTTCAGACATTTATCAGGAGGGATAAGTCCCTGGAGAAGGATATCATGCTTGGTAAAGTAGAGGATTAGCAAAATAGAGGAAGACCCTCAATGAGATGGATTGACACAGTGGCTGCAACAATGGGGTCAAGTGTAACAACGATTATGAGCATGGTGCAGTACCTGGCAATGTTTTGTTCTGTTGTACACAGGGTCGCTATGAGTTGGAACCGACTCGACGGCACCTAACAACAACAAGAACAGAGATATTCTGCATAAAAATAATAAATGTGGATCTTGGTTCTGTTACCAACAACATAAATCCAATGGTTTTGAGTTATACCTCTAGGAATACAACATAACCATCAGAATTGGAATATGAAGATTTTATACTGCAAGATATGTTTGATTTGACAAATTTAATGCTCATGGCTTTTACTATTGGCCATTCATCATGGGAGTTTGTGATAATGTTTAAAGTAACACTTCAAGTGTCAAAATTAAACCAGAATTCTGATGAGAGAAACTGACTAAGCTCCATGTGTCAGCTCTGTGCTTCTTAGTGTGGCCTTGATGTTCTTGACTCGTCAACACATCTATTTATTGAGGAACTATATGATATTACATGGTATTCACCAAATCTGGGTTCTATAATTGCTGAGACTCTGAAGTTTTGATTCTAAGCATCTCAGGTATTAAAAATGTCTTATAATCTTGTGTAGGAAGCAGTCAGGGCCCCATTTACACTGCTAAAATTGTAAGTAGATTTCTATTTAGATATCATAACATCATCTTACTTTCATTTTCGTATCAAGTGTCCCTCAAACTCAAAAAACCTGAGCCGATTTTTGTCCCAGTTTCCTGATGGCTAACCTAGCTTCCATTTGGCAACTGAAAACTGAAAGAAACTTTCTGTTAGGATGCTGAAAATATCCCTAACTCTTGCCAGAGCTTTCGCCTGTGATGTGGAGGATCAAAATCTTGTCCTTAGCTTTTGTCTGGAATCCTGCTAAAAAATGGACTGATTGTAGAATCACAATGCAGCTAACTGCCTCCTGTGAAAAAAAAGAAAAATGGTGCTCCCTGATAAACTTGCTATGGTTATGCTACTCTCACCAGAGTGGAGGATGCCCTGATCCTTCAAACTACAGGAGAAAATGGTTCTGACGGAGCCTTGATTTCCACTGGAGTCTGGATTGTTGGTCATTCCCTAGCAAGCTGGACTTCAGGCAGTTTTGTTGCCCCAGCCTAAATTCCACCTATTATTCATATATATATATGAATATGTATATATATATATACAAATTTCTTCTTCCTCTCATCCTATTTCTACTATAAACTCCAGTTCCCATATTTACCTATTCATCTTCTCACATGTGATTACCTCAATAGCCTTGTCCATTAATCTTATATAATTTAGGTTATAGATTGCATAGGATTAACATAAACTGTTTAGCATGGATTGGAAAAGTCTTCATAATCTGCTCACAACTCATTTTTCTAGCCTCAGGTTAACCCTTGACCCGCATAAACTCCATCATTCCCTTTTCAGTCAATTAGGACTCTCATTAATCCTTTGAGACATAACCCAATTTATACCCCTGCTAGAATTTCACAGTAGGGTATTCAGTAGTCATACCTTCTCAATGAATGTCTCTCCTCATAATTATGACACTGCTCAGTCAAGGCATTTCTACTGTTCTGTGATTATGTTACTTCTACACACACACATACACACGCTTGCACATACTTAGGATCAAACAAAAGATTTCTCTTTAAGTGAAAATAAAACCCCTAATCTGGTGGGTAGTAACGTTTACTAAGTGCCCTTTCTTACTTTATACAATTTACTTTTTGCAACTTTACAAAGACATGTAATTGCACAAGGTCTCTTCTTTGCTTTTTTAAGCAATTCTTGTTTAGTTGGTAAATCAACATTTATAGTACTTTCCTGGAGGATACTCAGTTAAGGCCACACAATCAAAAGTAAGCTGGTCAGATTCTTATTTAGATCTCTGTTAATCAATCTCTTTTTCTATAATAGTCTGGAGCAATTTCTACTTTAAATCAAAGCCTTTCTTTGGTGCATTATTTTTTTCTTCTCTGGTTTTAGTTCTAAATCAGGTTTCTTTCCCTAAGCTTTGTACTTGAGAATGTTGCTAAGACCAGTATCTGAAATTTACTGATTCTCTTCCTTTCTGACTAAATTATGTGAACTAAGGCTTTGAAAAGTAATTTTATTAAACAAAAACAGAGTTTAAAAATGAAATCAAAGTATCATTTAGCCATAATATTGTATTTACTAATTTTGGAACCGAGTAACTACCTTTCTTAACTTTATAGAATAAGCAAATTATAAGAAATTGAGAACCTTAAAGCATCATAAATTTATTATCTTACAGTCTCCATGGGCGAGAAGTTAGGCACAGCTTAATTGGGTCTTCTGTTCAGGGTCTCATTAGGCTGCAATCAAGGGGCCACCTGGCTGTGTTGTCATCTGTATGATCGACAAGGGAAGATTCTACCTCCAAGCTCACACAGGTTGTTGGCAGAATTCGTTACCACAGCTGTATGTCTGAGGGCCCTGGCTTCTTATCAGTCATTGACTGGAAGCTGCTCTCAGCTCCTAGAGGCTGACACAGTTCTTTGCCACATCACCTTCTCAGAGGTCTTCTAACAACAGGCAGATTACTCTTTCTGAAGCCAGCAGGAGAGACTCTCTTTCTTCAGGAAGGACCCAGTCCCTCTTTTAAAGGTTTTTACCTGATTAGGTCAGGCCCTGACCTAATAATCTCATGTTTGGTAATGTATAAATCAACTGACTGGGTATCTTAATTACATTTGAAAAGCCCCTTCATGTTTAACACATAAAGTAACCTAATCACTGAGGTGACACTCCACCATATTCACAAGCCTCCCCTACAATCAAGGAGAAAGGTTACACTGGGCATATCCACTTCTAGGATCTTGACAACATAGTAGAATTCTGTCTACTATAGACGACTTAAAATATTTGAATACGTTAATATCAAGTAGGATTAAAACTTAAAACTATAAAGCCTGGGTTTTACCAGCTCCACAAAAGAACACATATAGACCCACAGGCAGGACAATAAACCTCTCTGAACCTCAGTTTCTTAATTTGAAAAAAAATTAGAAGTCTATATCAAATGAACACAAAGATCACTATTTGTACTTAGATGGTAAAATTTCCCATTTATAAATATAACTAGTTACTTGGAACAGTTTATTTCGTGATTATATTGCATAAATGAGTTGATGCTTTATTTAGCTTCAAGAAAAACGTTGGTTACTTGTCAGTCATACTGTATATCACTAAGAGAACATAGTTTCTTAAAGCAAGGTGACCATTCACTCAGTGACAGTTATTACTCATTATTATTAACTATCAAATTATATTTGAAATCATAGTTCCTTTCTTAAAACTTCAGAGTCTCCAATGAACTGATGAATATCAAGATATAAAACAATCAAGCAATTTTTGCAATTATTGGAAACCATTGCTGATGAAGTTTCCAATATCCTATTGACTTAACAATTAGAAGTCAATTAAATCTATATAATGCTCTAGGTTTTCTTTATGTTTTAATACTCTCACTACGTCTTTGCATTATGGTGTAGACAAAGAACAGTGAATATACTATAGACTGCCAGAAGAATGAACAAATCTGTCTTGGCAGAAGTACAGCCAGAATATTCCTCAGAAGCAAGGATGGTGAGACTCGTCTCACGTACTTTGGACCTGTCATCAGGAGAGTCCAGTCCCTGCAGAAGGACATCACTCTTGGTAAAGTAGAGGGTCAGTAAAAAATAGAAGATCCTCAATGAGTTGGATTGACACAGTAGCTGCAACAATGAGCTCAATCATAACATCGATCGTGAGGCACAAGACTGGGCAGTGTTTCTTTCTGTTTTACATAGGGTCGCTATGAGTCAGAACCTACTCCATGGCACCTAACAACAACAACATGATTACATGATTATTAGATTTGAGGACATTTGAAAACACAATCTGCATTTCCCTATAGTTTGTAGTGCATTTTATATTTCTTTGTTTTTAGTTTTAATCATATATATATATATGCATATTTATAATACATATGAGTGTATATATACAGCTATAACATACACACACACATACCACATACACTAGATTTAAGGCATTGAAAATAGTGAATCTACTATCAAAATCTAAGGAATTTCTTGCATCATTTGAAAAATTAATGTAACTTTCAGTAAAAATAGATATGTCTGTGTGTGTGTGTTTAAATCAAATTATAGCTGGTAATTTAATGAATTTTCCCCCATATCAAAATAATATTAACAACAGCAAATGAAAACAAGTTAAAGTGATTGCTAGCCATATCAATTTGCTGTCTAGGCCTACTATGTCTTCTGTCCCTGAGTCAAAGGAAATCTCCTCTCATAACTCAAGGTCCTTACTCCAGAAATTATGCCTTTTAATCCTGCATTATCAATTTTCCTCTCTGTATAAGATCATTACCATCAGCATGCAAACATTCTGTTGTCTTTCTCATACTTAAAACATAATTTCTTACATTTTCTTCCTCTACTAGCTATACTCTAGTTCTCAGCTTTTTTTCACAGCAAAATGCTTTGAATAAGAGTGGAGTTCCCTGACTCTAGTCCTCCTCTACCTGCTGTGCATTCAATCCTCTCCAGTCAGACTTTTTCCTATGCTGCTCATCAAGTCACTCAATCTGATGAACAATTTTCGGTACCTATTTTACTTGACCTATCAATAGTACTGGAGCTCTGGTGGTGCAGTGGTTGAACATTCGGCTACTAATCAAAGGTCAGCAGTTTGAATCCACCAGCTGCTCCTTGGAAACCCTATGGGGCAGTTCTACTCTGTCCTATAGGGTTGCTATGAGCCAGAATTGACTTGATGGCAACAGAGTTGGTTTTTATCGATAGCATTTGGTTAGGTAGATATTTGCTTTTTAATATTTTTTTCTCTTTACTTCCGGGAAAAAACATTATCCTAGTTTCCCTTTCCTCTTAATGGCTCTTCTTTCTCAGTCACCTTTACCATTTTCTCCACTTTTGCTGAACATCTGTATGTTGGAGTATCTAGGAATCAAAACTTGAGTCTCTTCAATGCTGGAAAAATAAAACAAACAACAAAAAACAATCCATGATCTACTGGTCTTATGGATTTCAATACTCTACATTATGATAACTACCAATTTTATATCTGTATCAGATCATTAGATCATTTTAACTTGAGTTGAGTACTGAATACCAACTGAGTATGGATGATATCCATTGTCATTGAATCGATTCCTACTCATAGTGACTCACAGGACAGAGTAGAACTGCACCATAGGGTTTCCAAGGAGCAGCTGGTGGATTCTAACTGCTGACCTTTTGGTTAGTAGCCAGGCTCTTAACCACTGTGCCACCAGGACTCTGTATGGATGATAGTCAACTCAAATTTAACAATTTGAAAATTTTAATCTGCACTCTCCCAACCTGTACCATCTACAGTCTTTTGCATAATTTTTAGCCTAGATAGCCCTGAAAGCAAAATCTGAGACAGATACCTGCATAAAGGTAGCTTATTTAGAAATGTGATCCCACAGAGCACGAGTATGAAACAGGGAAACTGTAATGAATATACTGGGTTTTCAGCTGAGGCAGTACCTATAGCTGAGCCTGTGCAGAACCTCCATCTTGCACCACAGCCTTAAGGGGAGCCCATCAAGGTTAGAATTGGCTGCCACTCACAGGTTAAATCATCCTTGTACTTGGTTTTTTACTGTCTCCTCTGTGGCAGATGTTCTCTAGGTAATGACCTGAAACATAAAAATGAACACTCTGCCTGCTTATGTGGTTCTACCCACATGCTCTTCCCCAAACTTCTTTGTCTCAGATTTTTTAGTCATGCTCCTTCAGTACTCCTGGCCAAGCAGCTGAGTCATTTGCCACTCTTAAGGTTTCTGTAAGGAGCCCTGGTTGCACAGCAGTTTAGTGCTTGACTAGTAACCAAATGGTCAGCAGTCTGAACCCACCATCCACTCTGTTGGAGAAAGATGTGGTAGCCTGCTCCCGTAAAGGTTACAGTCTTTGAAATCCGGTGGGGCAGTTCTAGACTATCCTATAAGGTCACCATAGGTAATGAATCAGAATCTACTTGATGGCAATAAGTTTTTTTTTTTTTTTTAAAGGTCTTTGTGTCTATATTTAGGCAATTTGTCATTCCATACAAGATGAGTATTCAAGTTAATTGCTCATGGCATGAGTTTTATGGCCACACTTTAAATATATATGTAGTTTAATGTAAAAGCAATCTATTTAACATTACCAAAATCCAAACCTGTTGCTGTTGAGTGGATTCATAGTGACCCTATAGGAGACAGTAGAACTGCCCTATAGGGTTTTCAAAGAGTGGCTGGTGGATTCCAACTGCCAAACTTTTCGACAGCAGCCAAGCGCTTTAGCTACTGCGTCACCAAGACTCCATCATCTGTTGCCATCTGGCAAATTCTGAATCACAGTGACCCTATAGGATAGAGTACAACTGTCACATAGGGTTTCCAAGGAGCAGCTGGTGGGTTCAAACTGCGGACATTCCGGTTGGCAGCCTGAGCTATTAACCACTGCACCACCAAGGCTCCATTTAACATTAGCACCAATTTATTGTTCTGAACCCCAACACTTTTTCCTCCTTTTTCAGTTAGTCAAATAGAATTTCCACTGAGGCTATAGGTATGAGTAGAAGCAGTGGTATCAGCCCAGCAGACATAAATGTCATGGGACTCTAGGATGCTTTATTATGTAATTTAGTAGAGCCATCAGATCTTCTGAGGTCTGACCTTGAATGTAACATTTCAGTAAGACGGATTGCTGCTGTGCATCCCTGACCTTATGACTTGGTGGATTAGATCATTCCCAGCTCATGGCAGGCAGCTTCAGGTGGCCTGTGGTCAAGCATGCAGTTTATATTAGGGCCCAGAAACAAACCAGGAAATATTTTTGTAGTGAGATTATTTCTCTGCTAAAATTAAGCCATGACCTTTCTCCACAATCTTACTGTCTGCCATGAAACTCTTCTGTTCTATCATGTCAGAGACCTTGATCCAGCATTTCTACTCACCATGAACATGTTTGACACCAGTGGCCCTGTAAAATCATCAGACCAGAGTTATAGCACAGCTCGCACATCAGCTGGTGCCTTTTGCAAAGCTCTTTTGTGCTTTCAGCCTCAATTAAAATTGTCAGCCTTCCAGGCCATCTGAAAAATACTGTAGCCAGTATTCCCAAGGGTAGTATATATTTCTTCATCAGCTCTGAGTCACTTTGGTTGTAACAGGATATATAAATGATGTGATGGTTAATTTTATGTGTCAAATTGGCCGGGGTATGATTTCCAGTGTTTTGGTCAAACACTAGACTAAGTGGTGTTCCATAATGTAGTGTAACGTAATATAACATAAGGTAATCTAATTTAACAGTCATCTTTCATGATGTTATCTAATGTAATAAATCAATCAACAGAAACAAGAGTTTACTTAGGGTGTGGTTTGCCTCCAGAATATAGATAGGTATTTTCGCACAACTCTCTCTCTCTCTCTTTCTCTTCTCTTCACTCTTCCTGTTGCCTGACCTACAGATCCTGGGACACAGGCCTGCAGAAATCTCCAGCCTGCCACCTGACCTACAGATTTTGCCAGCCCACTTCCCAGCCCACACAGTTGCATGAGCCAGTTGTTTGAAGTATATATATGTTGTTGTTGTGTGCCCTCAAGTCGATTCTGACTCATAGGGTCCCTATAGGGCAGAATAGAACTGCCTCATAGGGTTTTCTAGGCTGTAAACTTTACAGAAGCAGATTGTCACATCTTTCTCTGGAAGAGAGGCTGATGTGTTCAACAGTTCACGAACATTTCAGTTAGCAGCTGGGTGCTTAATCACTGTGCCACCAAGGTATATGTGTGTGTGTGTGTGTCTGTGCGTGTGTATACATATATATATGTATATATATATATGTATAACCAAACTTGTTTCCTTCGAGTCAATTCCAACTTAAAGTGACCATATATATATGTCTTGTTCTGTTTCTCTAGAGAACAACACATGTGCATAAATAAAAAATCTGGGGACTTCAAATTATACAATAATGTTTCAATACAAAAAATGAGAATATTCTCATTTTTATATGAAGGTTCTATATGAAAACATTCTCCATCCTTGGTTACTTGTCAGTACATCAATCCATTTATGGTGGTGTAATTATAATCCTCCTTCACAAGGTCATGAGCATAATCTAGGGCTTGGAAACATGCAATAGGACTCAGTGGAGATCAATCCTCCTTTAATTATAATAAGGCAGAATTTTTCATTTTATAAAAATAGGGTTAGTTTATTGATGATAGGAAAACAGAAATCTTCCTATGTAGAACAGAAAAGAAGTATTTGTCAAATCATCAGTTATTAAGCTTGAAAATAATTTAGACACTTCTGGGGAAATCATCTCATATTCTGGAATAGAAATCCTCATCTTCATTTGCAACTGTAATCCTTTCCTGAATTTGCTTTTTCTTTATTTATTTTTAAATATCTCTGCAAAATATGGATAGAGGAATAAAAAGAAATAGTATATTAGCAATATATTTTACAAGAAAAAAGAAGGGAACTGGACTTATTTATGCCATGGGAAGACTGGTTTCTCTGGAAGTGTATTGATATGTTGTGGCATCAGATGGGTCAGTAATATACAAAAATAGACCAAAGACAGAATTTCAGAAAGTGGGAAGATCAGGGTGAGGGTCATAGAAAGATAGTCTTTCCCTGTGGAAGAATCTCTTGTAGCCTAGACGGTATCAGTGCAGGTCACTTTCTGAGGACCTAGGTGAATAAGCAACGGGTGGTGCCAGCCATCCTATGTTCCATGAGAATTAACTCCTTGCACGTAAACTATCTCAGTATTAGGTAATGTAGGAGCTAACCTCCTGTCTTTAAGATATCTCCTTATTTAGGTATACTTCCGGTTCCAGCTCAGTTAAGAAAAACAAGAGGCTGCGGTCTCAAGACCAGTAGAAACTGATCTGGAGCCTGGTTTGGCCCACCTGACATGCACAGTACCGAGAACCATGTCCCTTGGATGACCTACTGAAGTCAGAGGCTGAAAAACACAGCCCATCTACGCCCTGGGTGTGGGCAAAATGCCATCTTTGTGGGCCCCTGGCTCTTAGACTGGGCAGGTGCAGAATATCAGACTGCCCCAGGAACACCTTTATGGGCCAAGCCAATCAGCAGGCTGACTCCACCTTGGGGTGTCCCTGAAGACCCCAGACCCAATTTACTTTACCCCTGTAAATCCTTCGGGCCATTGTTCAGGGAGCCACCTTGACGACACAAGTCCCAGTGGGCTCTTTTACTTGGCCAGCTAAATAAAGCTGCTGCTTCCGTTTTCACCGCTTCATGTCTTTCTAGCCGCACGGAGCAGACCTGGATGCTTCCAGTTTCATAGGTACTGAGGCTTTGCCTCTCCATGTGGTGCAATTAAGTGAGGTATCTATATTAAAAGCATAACAAACCTGACAATATTCTTACCCCCGCCATCTCTCTTTATTCACCATTCTACTTTGGGACTGAGTCTTTAAAAAATTAGTAAATAAGTAAACAGATAAAGAAATTAAATGACTTTTTAAACATCTATTGGGTTCTAATATTTTTGGTTCAGATATGAATGGTGAAAAGTATTTGAAATAGTTTTCTCCTGTCAATAGCCATACGACAGTCATCTTTATTTTCCATAATATGGATCATGTATGGCGGAAAACAATTACCTATAGATGATCATCTGGAGAAATAATATGATGTGCATTATTCCCAAATATTTTCTTTCCAGGGGATACATAGAAATGCCTTTAGTGCAAAGGGAAATGGGCTTGTAGCATGTGTTACAAAACTACATAACCACTCACCATATCCTGCCCTTTTATTTATATATTTCTATTGTGTGGAGTGACTTTTAATTTTATCATTTAAGAAAATCCTATTGAATGTTGAAACTGATTTCAAATGTCATCTCCTTCACTAGAATAACTAAGTTTATGAACTCTTTAAAGGAAAGACTCACTTACTTGTGTAATTGAATTCTTAATGAATAGCATAACAAACACTTGGTATATATTTGTTTCATGACTCAATCAGACATTCTTAAATTTCTTAATTATTTTTTCTGATCCATCTATGCTACAGAAAGGTTCTGATAACACTGAGAAAAAACTTTCATTCCCTTTTACAGATTAGATACAAATGTATCTTTCTCCTCTTTATGTTAATCTCTTTGGTTAAAAAAAAAAATTAGCCTCAATGTTCCCTATGTTGTTAAAATCCTTTCTTTGTGCAAGTGCTGTGGATACTGCACACGTACACACGTGCAAGCACTAAGAGTAATAACTACCAATAGCCAAATCTCTACTTTGTCCTAGTTAATCTCGTGTTAAAAGCTCATCTCTCATAGGCCAGGTTGTCTAACACTAAAGTGATGCTTTATTTACAATATAATGTTTTCTGTCTGCCTACATGTAATCATTCCTTTCTGTGTAAAAGCAGCCCTAAATTTTCAGGATGAGAACATAGAAATTCATGTGATTATCTCATATAAAACACTATACTTCTCACATTCTCCTCTTAACCCAAGAAAATGTGTTTGCTTCTATATTTTTAGAAGCAAAGCATTGTTGTAGTTGTTAGGTGCTGCGGAGTTGGTTCCAACTCATAGCAACACTATGTACAACAGAACAAAACGTTGGCCAGTAATGCACCATCCTCAAAATCACTGCTGCGTTTGAGCCCGTTGTTGCAGCCACTGTGTCAATCTATGTCATTGAGGGTCTTCCTCTTTTTTGCTGACCATCCACCTTACCAAGTATGACTTCTTTCTCCAGGGACTGGTGCCTCCTGATAATATATCTGAAGTATGTGAGACGAAGTCTCCCCATTCTCAGCTGTAAGGAGCATTCCAGCTGTGCTTCTTAGGCAAATTTAGGGGTTCTTCTGGCAGTCCATGGTATATTTAATAATTTTCACCAACACTATAATTAAAAGGCATCAATTTTTCTTCTGTCTTCCTTATTTATTATCCAACTTACACCTGCTTATTAGGTGATTGAAAATACCATGGCTTGGATTGGGCACACTTTAGTCCGCAAAGTGACGTTTTTACTTTTTAACACTTTGAGGAGGTATTTTGCAGCAGATTTACCCAACGCAGTATGTCATTTGAGTTCTTGACTGCTGCTTCCATGAGTGTTGATTGTGGATCCAAGTAAAATGAAATCCTAGACAACTTCAATCTTTTCTCCGTTGATCATGATGTTGCTTATTGGTCCAGTTGCGAGGATTTTTTGTTTTCTTTATGCTGAGCTGTAATTCATACTGAAGGTTGTAGTGTTTGATCTTCATCAGTAATTGCTTCAAGTAAGTGATCCAAACAAGGTATTACAGAGAACAAAATAGTTGACCTGTATGATTTTTATAAAACATTAAAAAGCATAAAAAGAAAACACACATACTGATGTATTATTTGCTTAAACAATTGTCATGATCAGAAAAGTACTCAGAAATGTTCAAACACATACTTTAAAAAGGTACCTAAAAGGCATAATGCTTAAGTAAAGTTTACTCATACTCTTGCATGTATCTAATTCTAAACCAAGAATGCCTAATTATATCTAGATGTGTATGCTCTGAAAACAGGGCTTCTTTAAGAGCATAAGAATGTCAGGATGATAACACAAATCTTCAAAAATTACCCTGCCGCAGTAAAATGCTATCCATCACTTATTACCTATGTGACCCTGAAGAAGTTAGCTGACATCCCCAAACCCTAGTTTTCTCAGTTCTAAAATGAGGCTAATAATGTCCAGTTTGCTTGAATGCAGAGCCCTGGTAGTGCAGTGATTAAGAGCTCAGCTGCTAACCAAAAGGTCAGCAGTTTGAATCCACCAGCCTCTCCCTGGAAACCCTGTGGGGCAGTTCTACTCTGTTCTCTAGGGTCTCTATGAGTTGGAATTGACACGACGGCAACTTCTTTTTTTTTTTTTTTTGCTTGAATGCAGATAAATATAATAATTTTTTTAAAAGTACCTCAGACAGAGAAGACATTTACTCATCTTTTAAGTCCGATTAAATATTTCATAAAGCATTAGATTCAAATATACAAACTTTGAATATTTCTTACTTCTTTTGGAAGCAAGTCTATGTATATCAGTGCCAGGAGTGATAAGTTAATAATGGCTGAGTATCTCAAACTTGATAACCCCTACAAGAAGATATGCAGATGTCAATATTTTGTCAAACAATGCAGTCCAAAGCTGTGTATCATTCTTATAAAAGTTACCTCCAATAGGAAATGCAATCTTTGAAATGATTCCTAGAAGACGATGTAGTTTTAAAGACATATTCTTTGACTTTGTCTCCACTGAGAGCCAATGACTGGTAAATTTAAAAGTGTGTATTTTTCTCTGAATTTCAAAAGGTTGTCTTTCTGATTGATTTTAGGCCCAGTAAAATGTTGATAACAGGCTGTTAGAATTGATGTGTTTACATTGTTTTTTTTATAAGGTAAGCCACATACATAACATGTGAAATAAGGGTTCTTAGAGCATTTTGGGGAAAAAAATCACTTTTATTTTGAGAACAACAAAAAATGTCGTAAGACTTGCATTATAGTCTGAAAAAGTTATTACTTTTTAAAAATATTTGCTGTAATAAGATGATTTTACAAAGCAAGTCAAGAAATTTTAAGTTAATCAAATAGTTTAAATTATTTTATATTCTACATACATGGATTTTACACTGGAAGAAAGACAAATGCCCTAAAAAGTTAAGCAAATATTGAAGAGTATCTAAATGTTCCCCATTACAATGAATAAATAAAATTGAATTTAGAATGTTCTTTACTATTAAACCACATTATTTCAAGTAAGATAAATAGAATCTACAGTTGTATTTTTATTGTTGATTTTTCCCAAAAAAATTAAGCAGTGAAGTAGGAGAGTTATCTGCATCTACAACTAAATAAGCAAGACAATAAACTCCGGCCACAAGAGGCAGGTACCATTGTTTAACAATCAAGAAAACAGAGAGGAAATAATAAGGATAAAGATGCCAGTACTGTTGAGACCCCTTAATTTGGAGAATGTGACAACAGGTTGTTCAGAGCACACAAAAGAGACAAAGCTTTTGTTCAAACAGAACTAAAGCTCTGAATCTTATCCTGTAGCCAGCAGTTTCTCTTTATAGAGTAGGAATACATAATGTTTTAGAATCATTAAAGCTATGGAAATGTAAAAATGTCCTTTTGAAGTTCCAGGAACGTGTTTTTCCTGATGTGCACTGTAAAATTATCTTATTCATTGTCATTCAATGAGAAAATCCTCTGGGTGTGTTAAACTGAAAATCATTTTGGTAATATCACATGAGTACATTAATATCAGGGAAAACTATACTTACGTATTTTATTTTCCTTTATCTCTTTCTACCTCTTCAATGATTTTTTTTTTTTTTTTTTTGATGCATGATTTACTTTAAACTGAAGTTCTGGGATTTTACTATCATCTTTTTATAATTGTCTAATATACCCATAGAATTTTGAAATTTTCAACATCCCAATTGTGATTTTAAAATAACCTCTGTACTATTTCTATGGATTTATAATAACATTTCCAACTGAAAGAACTATTTCTCTAGGTTAACCTATTGCTGATACTTGGTTTTTACTGATATTCTTAAGCTTTCATTTATTTTAGTTAGGTAAGCTATTCAAGAGTACATTACTCTGAATTCTGTCCATGCCAATCTTTGAAGTACTAAGTTTAGTTTTCAGTACATTTTGGTTACCTTTCATAAAGAAGAATAAAAATGGAAAGTGAAGGAATTCTAGAAAAGATAAGAGCATTGACAGAAAATACCTATTTAAAAAAATTCCTAAGTGAAGACTACTATTTCTTCTTCTTATTAATATTTTTATAGATGATTTACATGTTATCTAGTAATATATATGAAAATATGTTTGTATATTTCAGATTATCTTTCCAATTAAAATGTTACCATACAGTTGTTATATTTTTATTTAATAATTCTTTAACTATTTATTGTGCAAATGACCATTGTAATCTCATTCTACAATTACTTTCAAAAATTTTAGATTATTGGCATTGAATGTGAAATGGTGCTCTAGGCAGAAGCACCACAGAGTCCCTCCACAGCAAAGATCCAAAAAACTAAGCTGAACAGAGAATACAACAATCCTGAAACCCTAAAACATCAAATGAAGAGATAAAGAACTCAGCCAAGCACCAAATGGAGTAAGAAAACTGACAGAGAATGCAGAGCGAGGAGACATTCATGCAGAGGTCCCCTACCAGCTAACGCAGCGCGGATCCGCCATCTTGGACTCCTATCGGAGACCAGCAAAGAGGGGGTATGAGAAAGCAGCCTCACGGAGCATCCAGCAGGAGACAAAACAGCTGGTAGTTTGCGGTGTGCGCTTTCCCACGCCCCACACCTCTTCGCCCCGGCTCGGCCTCCTCTGCTTCCCGAGGCCACGGTCTCTTGCCTGGGAAACACTGGCTGCTTGGAATCCACACACCCAAGCAGGAGGCTCTCTGGGTGCCATTTGTTGGCTGCTGGTGTTGCTTTTTTCCACTTCTTTTGATTTCTTCCTTGCCTCTCGCCATCTCCCCCTCCTTTTGCTCAAGTGCCTCGCTCTGTGTGCCATCTTTGCTTCTTCCTGAGGGGCTGCAGAGCTCCGGCAATTTGTGATATACACTTTCCCACTCTCTACCCTTCTTCATCCATACTCAGTCCCCTCTGCTTTCTGCAGACACAGTCCTAGAAACACCAGCCCGCATTAGGTGGCTCTCTGAGTGCCATTTGTTGGCTGCTAGTGTTGCTTTTTTTTTTTTTTTAACTTCCTTTGATTTCTCACTTGCCTCTCGCCACCTCCGCCTCCTTTCACTCGAGTGCCTGGCTCTGTGCACCATCTTTGCTTCTTCCTGAGGGGCTTCAGAGCACTGGCAATTTGTGATATACGCTTTCCCACTCTCTACCCTTCTTCACCCACACTCGGCCTCCTCTGCTTCCCGCGGACACAGTCTCTTGTCCAGAAACACCAGCCCGCACTACCTGGCTCTCTGAGTGCCATTTGTTGGCTGCTGGTGTTTCTTTTCTTTTTTTTTTTTCCCCTGCTTCTTTTTATTTCTTGCTTGCCTCTCGCTGCCTCCCCCTCCATTTGCTCGAGTGCCTGGCTCCGGGTGCCATCTTTGATTCTTCCTGAGGGGCTGCGGAGCTCTATTCGAGTGTGGGGCTGCTTCCCGGTCTGGGCTGCCGCGTTGGTGGGATCCTGGGGCTTTTGTTCATTTTGAATTGTTTGTTTGTTTTCTTTTCCTTTTCTTGAGTTGGGAGCCCTTTCTGGCCAGGCGGAGCTGCTGGGCAAGCAACTCCCCTTCAGCTTCCACAGACGTGCAGAGGGATCCCTGAGAACATTTCTTTTTTAATTGTTTTTTTTTTTTTTTTCTGTTTTTTGGGGGGTCTTTCTTGTTCTTTTTTTTTTAAATTCATTTTGTTTTCTATTCCCTCTTTTTCACTTTTTGCCTTTATTTATTGCTCAGTTTCTCATCCCTCTATATCTTCCTTCTCTTTCTGATCCCTGAATACCAGGCATTGTATACCTCTACACCTTCTAGCCAAGCTGTATTGCAACACCTGAGAGCGACTTCCCCAGACCTCATAACTGCATCAGTGGGCTCCCTGGGAACTTTGCGGTTCTTTAACCTTTCTGATTTTTATTCATTCTTTTCTTTTCTTCCTTTCTGTTTCTCCCCATTTCATAGTCTCTCAACTCTCCATTCCAATGGCAAGCTCCCCTAGCATTCTTTTTTGTTTGTTTGTATGTATTTGGCTCCTGTTCCTCTCTCCTCTCTCCCATAACCATCTTAGCTCCACACATAACAATCTCCCCGCTGCATCCTGCCTACCTGCACCATGCGCTTGACATCACACCACCAAGCAGCACAGGCAGGGCCTACTGGAACCTGCCCTGCACTGATTACCGACCCACTGTGGTGGCTGTAGTAAGTGCCACAAACAACCCATCCTAGTAACTCCTCTTCAGCTAGACTTGCCCTGCTGTATCATATCTGAGTGACTGACCCTGCCAGTTGGAAAAGGAGGCAAACAGTGTTGAGTGCACAGATGAGCAAACAACAAAGAACACACAGTCCGCCTGCTCAGACATAGTCAAATTTTTTTTTTAAAAAAAGGGATCAAAAAAACAAATCTACAATCAATAAACAAGAAAAATAACTACTGAATGCCGTGAAAACAGCAGACAATATCAAAACATTTACAAAAACAGGACAGGATGGTTCCAGTAGGCATCCAAATTCAAACACCAGATGACTCTCCTGTGGAAGAAAATGCACTAGAAGTACCTGATAGGGAATTCAAATCTCTAATGCTCAGAATTCCCCAAGAACTGAGGCAAAAAGCTGACAAACATGAGGAAAAAATAGACAAATTCATGGAAAATACAGACAAGAAATTGGAAGAATTCAGAAAGATGATGCAGGAACAAAATGCCAAAGTAAATTCACAACTAGAAATTATACAAAGACAACAACTAGAAATCCAAAAGTTAAACAACAAGATTTCAGAAATGGATGAGGTCATAGAAGGGCTGAGAAGCAGATTTGAAACCATGGAAGACAGGATCAGTGGAATTGAAGACAAACACTTGGATACAACTCTGTTTCAGGAAAACTCAGAGAAAAGAACAAAGAAAAATGAAGAGACCCTGAGAGTTATGTGGGACACAATTAAAAGCAAAAATTTACGAGTGATTGGAATTCCAGAATAGGGGGAGAAAACAGAAAACACAGAGAGGATCATTGAGGAACTGCTGACAGAAAACTTCCCCAATATCATGAAAGATGAAAAGCTGGCCATCCAAGAAGCTCAACGAGCCCCATATAGAAGAGACCCCAAAAGAAAATCACCAAGGCATATCATATTCACACTCTCCAAAACCAAAGACAAACAAAGAATCCTGAGAACAGCCCATGAAAAACAAGAAGTCACATAGAGAGGAGAAACAATAAGACTAAGCTCAGATTATTTGGCAGAAACCATGCAGGCAAGAAGGCAATGGGATGACATATATAAAATCTTGAAAGAAAAAACTATCAGCCAAGAATAATATATCTAACAAAACTCTCGTTCAAATTTGATGTTGAAATTAGGTTATTTTCAGATAAACAGAAATTAAGGGAATATGTAAAAGTCAAACCAAACTTCCAAGAATTATTAAAGGGAGTTCTTCGATCTGAGGACAAACAGCTTCAGCTCACAGGCAGAACCTAGGACGCAGGATCGTACGAGCCAGATACCAATCTAGGAAATGAACTCTTGAGGATGATCCAAAACCAAAAGAAATACAACAGGGTGTCAGAGCAGTTAATCAATAAATGGCAACAACATCAAAACAATAAAAGAGGGAATAAACGGCATAGTTATAGAACCTTCTAATGGAGTGGAAGCCAAGGCCATACCAAGTAATGGTAGACTGCTTCAAACTTAGAACGATAAGGGTAAAATTCATGGTAACCACAAAGAAAGTTAACAAACATATTCATAAGAAAAAGAGGAAAAACATAAGTCTCAGGAAAAAAAAAAAAACCTACAAAAACAAAAGAAATGAAAAAAAAAAAATCCACAAACAAAAGTAACTCTGCACAAGAGAGTAAGAAGAACAAAGAAAACATAAGCACCACAAAAAAAAAAAAAAAAAACACTACAAAATGACAGCAACAAACTCACATCTATCAATAATTACACTGAATGTAAATGGACTCAGCATTGTTCACAATAGGAAAACAATGGAAACATCCTAGATGCCCATCAATGGATGAATGGATAAACAAACTATGGTACATACACACAATGGAGTACTATGCAACGAGAAAGAACAACAATGAACCTGTGAATCATCTCATAACATGGATGAAACTGGAGGGCATTATGGTGAGTGAAATAAGTCAATCACAAAAGGACAAATATTGTATAGTAAAAACCCATGAAAAAGTTCACACACAAAAAGTAACAATCTTTGTTGGTTACCAGGGATGGGAGGGGTGGGGGGGAAATACTAAATAGGCAATAGATAAGTGTTATCTTGGGTGAAGGGTGAGACAGTATACAACACAGGGGAAACAAGCACAACCTATACAAGGAAAGGTCATGGAAGCCCCATGGACACATCCAAACTCCCTGAGGGACTGAATTGCTTGGTGGAGGGCTGTGGGGACCATGGTCTCAGGGAACATCTAGCTCAACTGGCATGACACAGCTTATAAAGACAATGCTCTACATTCTACCTTGGTGAGTAGTGTCTGGTGTCTTAAAAGCCTGTGAGTGGCCATCTAAGATACTCCACTGGTCTCATCCCTTCGGGAGCAAGGAAAAATGAAGAGAACAGGATACAAGGAAAAGATTAGTCCAAAGGACTAATTGTCCACAGCTACCAAGGCCTCCACCAGACTAAGTCCAGTACAGCTAGATGGTGTCTGGCTACCACCACTGACTGCTTTGACCAGGATCACAACAGAGGGTTCTGGACAGAGCCGGAGAAGGATGTAGGGCATAATTCTAACTCACAAAAAGAAGACTAGATTTACTGGCCTAAAGGAGACTGGAGAAACCTCGAGAATATGGCCCCCAGACACCCTTTTATCTCAGTGGTGAAGCTCCCTCCGAGGTTCATTGTTCAGCCTGGGAGTGGACAGGCCCGTAAAACCAAATGAGACTAACGAGGTACAGGAGTCCAGTGACAAGGGCCAGAAGGTAGAAGGGGACAAGGAAGCGGGTGATAAGGAACCCACGGTTGCGTAAGGATATTGTTGATGTGTTGTGAGATTGTTAACCATTGTCATAGGGCAACATGTGTAGTAACTGTTAAATGAGGAACTATTCTGTTCTGTAAGCCTTCATCTTAAGTGAGAATAACAGCACAATTGGAAGAGCGTAGTCAATGTCACTGAACTGTGCATGTAGAAATTTTTGAAATGGTTTATCTTTGGCTATGTGTATTTTAACCAAAAAAGAAAGGTTGAGAAGTTAGAGGGTTGGCATGTTGTGGGGTTGTTAACCAATGTCATAAAACAACGTGTGTACGACTGTTTCATGAGAAACTATTTGTTCTGTAAGCCTTCACCTGAAGTACAATAAAATTAAAACAAAATTAAAAAATGTTAGATTATTTTTCCAATTAGTGTGTTCTAATATGTCATGAAATAGTGCTGAAAATGTCAACAAACAAAAGCTAAAACCGAAACCCAAGCCCAAACCCTTTGCCATCAAGTCTATTCTGACTCATAGCAATCCTATAGCACAGAGTAGAACTGCCCATTAATGTTTCCAAGTCCTGCATGGTAGATTCGAACTGCCAACTTTTTGGTTAAAAGCTATAGCTCTTAACCACTGTGCCACCAGGGTTTGCAAACAGAAGATAAACCTCCAATTTTCAAGAAGTTTATACAATGTCCACCATGAATATATACTTTTAAAAAAATAATCTTTCCAGATAGAGGGGAAAAATATTGACAGTCAGCAAAAAAAATTTCAAGGGAAATAGTAAGTCACAGCCTCTTTCTCTAAGCAAGGTTCAACGCAGAAATTTTTTTAAAAAATTTTTATTTTAGTAACAATGTTAAGAAGAATTTACATTACTATGTAATTATAATTTACACAATTTATTAAACATCTATTACATCAGGCATGGTTCTAGGTACTTATATAATTTAAGTTTATATAGTGCCATGTTAGACACTTTGTTAGGTGCTAAATATGAAGCTGAACAAAACTGACATGACTTCCATGTTGACACTAAAGAAAATATAATGGTGATACAAACATTCACATACAGTCCTTTATGATAGGCTACAATATGAAATATTCAAAACGCTACAGGAGACTGTGAGTATGACATCTATCTCATACATGAAGGATCAAATAAGTTCTAAAAGGTTAAGTATCAGGTAAACTGGGGCTATGGGGATGGCATGCATGGGGACAAGGGACGAAAATGTTCTAGAGGAAGGAAAAAGCATACAAAAGTATGATGTCCTATGAAAGAGCTGAGATTTTACCCTGCTCACAAGCTAACAAGTTGGCCTGCTTCCATTTTATGGATTCTGGAAGAAGGCACAAGAGTCAAGGACCAAGGACAATGCAAATTTATCACAGCACAGTAAGCAGTATGAGCTTTACGATCATGGTAGTTTAAATCCTTAACCTCCTAAAGCCCAGGAGAGGGTATCCTGGAATGCGCCCCTAGATGCTACATATACAATGTATTTGCATCACAACTGAGGAACCCAAGGCTTAGGAAACTTCAGTCATTAAAGGGATTACAAAAAAGCCTTCCGGGGCTTTGCCTTAGTGGGAGACTTTATTACACTGGACAGCAAACAGACCTGCCCTTTACTCTGGAGGGAGATATCATCTCTAGCTTTCGAAGCTGTTCCCTATACAAACATTCTTGAAAAGTTAGTCCAGAACAAAAGGTGGTTAGTGGCTCTGTTTGCAAGATATACAGAAACAGGGAGACCTACAGAGAATTGTCCCTCTATGAAAAGTTCAGAGGAAAAGAAAACTGTGTGTTTCAGGAATTGAAGGTTACAATGAATGTGAAGACAGGATGATAGGATCCATTATTTTGGAGGAAGCTGGAGTCAAATAATTAAAGACCTCTTAAATCTTAACAAGAATTTTTATTTTATGCTAAATCAAGCCATGAGGCACTAATGGGTATATAAACTTTTGTCGTTGTTAAAGAAGTCATTCTGGCTAGATTGCTAAGAGCTTTGGAGCATAGAAATACTGATGGATCATTTTTAAGTTAAGAAAACATGATTTTGGTTTGATGTAGGCTGATGTTAGTCAGAACAGACAGACTTAGTTACATTAAAATTGAATTGGCATAACAGAGAAAGTCATTCATTGGATTTTACAGTTAACTGCCTCTTCATATCCATGGACTCAGGTACCTACTGGTCAACGTTCTGTCAGTGGAGATTAATTTTGCCTGTTCAAAGGTTTCAAATAAATAGAAGTATTCTGTAGGTACTATTTTGTGCCTGGCTTCTATTGTTCAACATGTTTTTGAGATTCATATGTGTTAATACATGTTTCACTAGTCTGTTCTACTGCTGAATAGTATTCCATTGCATGAATGAACCACAATGTGCTTATTAACTTATTAGTTGATGGACATTCTGTTTCCAATTTGTGATACCTACTTTGTACATTAATGTATGTCTTTGTGTGGTCATACGTTTTCATTTCTCTTGGATAATGCCTTGGAGTGAGATAGGTGTGATGTATGAAGTATATGTTTAACTTTATAAGAAACCCCTAAGCTGTTTTATAGTGCTTCTGCCACTTGTAGTCCTAGTGTAAGACTTCCCTTTGCTTTGCATCCTCAACCGTTCTTAATATTGTTTGTTTTCCATTTTAGTGGTTAATTAATAGTATCTTGTGGTATTAATTTGCACTTCCCTAATGACATGATATGGAGTATCTTTTCATGTGCTTATGGCCATCAGTATCTCTTTTTTGGTAAGTATCCATTGCCATTTTTTTTTAATTAGTTTGTTTTATTATGAGTTACAAAAGCTTTAATTATGTATTCAGGGTACAAGTCTTTTATCAGTTAAGTGTCTTTCAAACAAATATATATGCCTACTCCTCACTTATTGACTATCTTGTTGTCTGACAGTTCACATTTACAACAATAGTAAAAAATCTGCCATCTGATTATTTTGCTCATTAAAGACGTGTGTCTGCCAGTAATGAATGCCGAGGAGTGAGGCGAGAGTAATGCTGGCTGTAATGGTTAAGGTTACGTGTCAACTTGGCTGGTCC
The DNA here is from genome assembly GCA_030035585.1 of Dugong dugon. Classification (NCBI taxonomy): domain Eukaryota; kingdom Metazoa; phylum Chordata; class Mammalia; order Sirenia; family Dugongidae; genus Dugong; species Dugong dugon. Next base: position 30,767,388 of record CM057460.1, on the reverse strand, counting down.
ATGATTCTCAGTGGTTTGGCAGTTGTGTAATGATGTAGTCATCCTCCGTTTTGTGATCTGAAGGAGCCCTGGTGGCATAGTGGTTAAAATGCTAGGCTGTTAACCAAAGGTTGGTGGTTCAAACCCACCAGCCACTCCATGGGAGAAAGATGTGACAGTCTGCTTCCATAAAAGATTTACAGCCTGGGAAAGCATATGGGGTATTTCTAGTCTGTCCTACAGAGTCACTATGAGTCTGAATCAACTTGACTGTAGTGAGTTGTTTTTTTTTTTTTTTTAGTTTAGTCATCCTCCATTTTGTGATCTGATGTGGTCATCCTTCATTTTCACATAACATCGATTTTCACGTAACAACCTGGTCTTCAGAATCTCACCAGTCAATAAGTGAGGAGTGGGTGTATATGAGTTTACTTTCACTTTTCTTAATAGAGTAGTTTGAGGAGTGAATATTTTTAATTTTGATGAAATCCAATTTATAAGTTATTCTTTTAAATTTGTGCTTTTTTCTGTCCTAAGAAAAAAACATTCTTGTGTCCTAAAAATATATGCCGAAACCGGTGAGTCTCTACCGGGGATGACTCCGACACCTCTCTAACCTCAGAAACATTTAGTAATGTCTGGAGACATTTTTGGTTTGAGGGGGGTGGGGTTGCTTCTGACATCTAGTAAGCAGAGACCAGAAATGCTGATAACATCTTACAATGCACGGGAAAGCCCCACAGCAAAGAATTATCCTGCTCAAAATGTCGATCATGTGAAGGTTGGAAAAGCCTGTCCTAACACAAGGTCATATAGATTTTCTCCTAAGTTTGTTCTGGAAGTTCCATAATTTTAACTTGCACATTTATGTAAATTGATGATACTTTTGATCTAATTTTTTTATATGGTGTCATATAAATGGTCAGATACTTTATAAACAATTGATATATATACATGTATGTATATATTGATTACAGATGTCTGGTAGTTATAGATCATTTATTGAAAGATTCTCATCTCCATTTTATTACCTTGGCACCTTTGTGAAAGATAAAATGATCATATATCTGTGAGTCTATTTCTGAACTCACATTCTCTTCCAATGATCTATGTCTATCTTTTAGCCAATATACATTGTCTTCAATGATGTAGCTTTATAGTAATTTTGAAATCATAGTCTTCCATAGTCTTCTTTTAATAATATATTTTGACTATTCTACTTACTTTACTTTTCTCTCTAAATTTTAAAATTAACTTGTCAATTTTTAAACATGCCTGCTTATATATATATATATATATTTAATTATTCTTTAGATAAAGGTTTACAGAGAAATTTAGTTTCTCATTAAACAATTAACACACATATTGTTTTGTGACATCGGTTGCTAGCCCCACAGTGTGTCAACGCCCTCCCCTTCTCGACCTTAGGTTACCCATTACTAGTTTTCCTGTTCCCTCCTACCTTCTAGTCCTTGCCCCTGGGCTGATGTGATGTGCCCGTTTAGTCCCATTTTGTTTTATGGGCCTCTCCAGTTTTTGGATGAAGGGTGAACCTCAGGAGTGACTTCAGTACTGAGTTAAATAGGTGTCCGGGTACCATACTCTCTGGGTTTCTCCAGTCTCTGTCAGACCAGTAAGTCTGGTTTTTTGTTTGTTTGTGAGTTAGAATTTTGCTCCACATTTTTTCTCCAGCTCTGTCTAGGACCCTGTATTGTGATCCTGTCAGCAAAGAGTCTGGTGGTTGTAGCCAGGCACCATCTAGTTGTGCTGGACTCAGTTTGGTAGAGGCTGTGGTACTTGTGATCCATTACTCCTTTGGACTAATCTTTCTCTTGTGTCTTTGGTTTGCTTCATTCTCCCTTGCTCCAGAGTAAGATGTAGAAATTTTTTTTGTAAACTGTTATGCCAATTGAGATAGATGTCCCCCGAGACCATGGTCCCCAGCCCTCAGCCCAGTAATTTGGTTCCTCAGGGAGTTTGGATGTGTCTACGAAGCTTCTATGACCTTGCCTTGGTCAAGTTGTACTGATTTTCCCAGTATTGTGTACAACTGTCTTATCCTTCACCAAAGTTGCCACTTCTTTATTGTAACCTTCAAAGATTGTTTCTTTCTGTATGTAAATCTTCTATAAGTTTTTATAACAGTGGTCTCACACAGTACTTGTCCTTTTGTGATTGACTTATTTCACTTAGCATGATGCCCTCCAGATTCATCTGTGTTGTGAGATGCTTCCCAGATTCATCATTGTTCTTTATCACTGCTTAGTGTTCCATTGTGTGCATGTATCATAGTTTCTTTATCTATTCATCTGTTGATGGGCACTTAGGTTGTTTATATTTTTTTGCTATTGTAAATAATGCTGCAATGAATACAAGTGTGCATATATATGTCTTTTCATGTAACTGCTGTTATTTCTCTAAAATATATTCCTAGGAGTAGAATTGTTGGATGGTATGGCATGGCAAAGGGTTTGGATTTCCTCTAAGGAGGAACCATATCATTTTCCAGTTATTGTACCATTATACATTCCCACCAGCAGTGTATAAGGGTTCCAATCTCCCCACATCCTCTCCAACATTTGTTATTTTCTGTTTTTTTGATTCATGCCAGTAATGTTGGGGTATGATGGTATCTCATTGTGGTTTTGATTTATATGTCTCTAACGGCTAGTGGTCGTCAGCATTTCCTCATGTGTCTGTTAGCCACCTGAATGTCTTCTTTGGGAAAGCATCTGTTCATGTCCTTTGCAGATTTTTTTAATTGGATTATTTGTCTTTTTGTTGTAGAGATGTTGGATTTACCTACAGATTTTAGAGGTTAGACCTTTATTAGATTTATCATAGCCAAAACTTTTTACCCAGTCTTTAGGTTCTTTTTTTACTCTTCTAGTGAAATCTTGTGATGACAATAAGTCTTTAATTTTTAGAAGATCCCACTTATCTAGGTTATGTGCTGGTGTTTGTGTACTGTTAGCTATGGTTTCTATCCTATTAATGATGTGTATTACGGCCTCTAGTATTGACTCTATTTTTTTTCTATGATCTCTATAGTTTTTGGTTTTATATTTAGTTCTCCAATCCGTCTCGAATTATTTTTTGTTTATGGTGTATGGCATGGATCCTGCTTCATTTTTTTTACAGGTGGACCTCCAGTTTTGCCCACACCATTTGTTAAAAAGACTATCTTTTCCCCATTTAATGGGCTTTGGGCCTTTGTCGAAGATAAATGATCCTGTTGTTTTTAGGTGGTGGTGAGTTAGTTCCCACTCATAGTGACACTATGCACAACAGAACAAAACACTGCCTGGTCCTATGCAATTCTCACAACCATTGTTATGCTTGAGTACTTTGTTGCGGCCACTGTGTCAATCCATCTCATTGAGGGTCTTCCTCTTTTTTGCTGACCCTCTAATTTACTAAACATGATATCCTTCTCCAGGGATTGATCCTTCCTGATAACATGTTGAAAGTATGTGGGATGGAGTCTCACTATTCTTGCTTCTAAGGAGCATTCTGACTATATTTTGTCAAAACATATATATCAATTTTTTTGGCAGTCCACTGTATATTCAATATTCTTTGTCAACACCGTAATTCAAAGACATCAATTCTTCTTAGATCTTCCTTATTCATTGTCCAGGTTTCACATGCATATGAGAAATTGAAAACACCATGGCTTGAGTCAGGCACACCTGTGTCCTCAAAGTGACATCGTTGCTTTTTAACACTTTAAAGAGGTATTTTGCAGCAGATTTGCCCTGTGCAATGCATCTTTTGATTTCTTGACTGCTGCTTCCATGGGTGTTGATTGTTGATACAAGTAAAATGAAATCCTTGCCCACTTCAATCTTTTCTCCATTTATCATGATGTTGCTTACTGGTCCTGTTGTGAAGACTTTTGTTTTCTTTATGTTGAAGTGTAATCCATACTGAAGGCTGTGGTCCTTGATCTTCATCAGTAAGTGCTTCAAGTCCTTTTCACTTTCAGCAAGCAAGGTTGTGTCATCTACCTAACATAGATTTTTTTATAAGTCTTCCTCCAATCCTGATGCCCCATTCTTCTTCATATACTTGGATTACTTTCTCACCATACAGTTTCAGTAAGTACAGTGAAAGGATAAAACCCTGACACACACCTTTCCTGACTTTAAACCACACAATATTCCATTGTTCTTTTCAAATGACTGCCTCTCTTTATCTATTGTACAGATTCCTCACAAGCACAATTAAGTGTTCTGGGATTCCCATTCTTTGCAATGTCATTCATAATTTGTTATGATCCACATAGTTGAATACTTTTGCATGGTCGATAAAACAGGTGTAAAACATCTTTCTGGTATTCTCTGCTTTCATCTAGGATCCATCTGACATCAGCAATGATATTTCTGGTCCTCTTCTGAATCTGACTTGAATTTCTGGCAGTTTCCTGTCAATATACTGCTGCAGCTGATTTTGAATGATCTTCAGCAAAATTTTACTTGCGTGTGATATTAATCATATTATGCGATAATTTCCACATTTGATGGGATAAATTTTCTTGGGAATAGGCATAAAGATGGATCTCTTCCAGTGGGTTGGCCAGGTAAGTGTCTTCCAAATTTCTTGGCATAGACAAGTAAGCACCTCCAGAGCTGCATCTGTTTGTTGAAACATCTGAATTAGTGTTCCATCAATTCCTGGAACCTTGTTTTTCACCAACGTCTTCAGTCCAGCTTGGACTTCTTCCTTTAGTATCATCAGTTCTTGTTCATATGCTACCTCCTGAAATGGTTGAACATTGACCAATTATTTTTGGTATAGTGACTCTGTGTATTCTTTCCATCTTGTTTTGGTGCTTCCTGTGTTGTTTAATATTTTCCAGGTAGAATCCTTCAACATGGCAACTGGAGGCTTGAATTTTTTCTTCCAATTTTTTTAGCTTGAGAAATGATGAGCGTGTTTTTCCCTTTTGGTTTTCTACCTCCAAGTCTTTGCACATGTCATTACAATATTTTACTTTGTCTTCTCAAATCACCCTTTGAAATCTTCTGTTCATCTTTTTTCTTCATCATTTCTTCCACTTGCTTTAGATAGTAAACGTTCAGGAGGAAGTTTCAGAGTCTCTTCTGACATCCCTTTTGGTCTCTTCTTTCCTGTCTTTTTAATGACTTCTTGCTTTCTTTATGTATGATGTCCTTGATGTCATTCCACCATGTGTCTGGTCTTTGGCAATTAGTGTTCAACTTGTCAAATCTATTTTTGAAATGGTCTCTAAATTCAGGTGGGATATACTCAAGGCTGTACTTTGGCTCTTGTGGACTTGTTCTAATTTTTTTTGGTTTCAGCTTGAACTTGCATAAGAGCAATTGATCTGTTTCCTAGTCGGCTCCTGGACTTGTTCTGACTGATGATATTGAGCTTTTCCATTGTCTCATTCCACAGATATAAAGGATTTGATCCCTGTGTATTCCATCTGGTGAGGCTCATGTGTATAGTCGCTGTTTTTTGGGGAAAAAAGGTGTCTGCAATGGAGAAGTCATTGGTCTTGCAAAATTCTATAATGTTATCTCAGTCATCCTTTCTATCACCAAGGCCATATTTTCCAACTACTGATTCTTCCTGTATGTTTCCAACTTTCACATTCCAATCATCAGTAATTATCAGTGGATCCTGATGGCAGGTTTGATCAATTTCAGACTGCAGAAGATTGTAAAACCTTCCATTTCTTCATCTTTGGCCTTAGTGGTGGGTGTGTGAATTTGAATAATAGTCATATTAATTGGTCTTCCTTGTAGATGTATGTATATTATCTTATCACTGACAGCCTTGTACTTCAGGATAGATCTTGAAATGTTCTGTTTGACAATGAATTCAAAGACTTTCTTCTTCAAATTTTTATTCCCAGAATAGTAGACCATATGATTGTCTGATTCAAAATGGCCAATACCAGTCCATTTCAGCTCAGTAATGCCTAGGATATCGATGTTTATGCGTTCCGTTTCATTTCCGACAATTCCCAATTTTCTTAGATTCATCCGTAGTACATTCCACTTTCCAATTAATTGATGGTAGCGGCTGTTTCTTCTCATTTTCTGTTGTGCTACATCAACAAATGAAGGTCCCAGAAGCTTGACTCTATCCACGCCATTAAGGTCGACTCTAATTTGATGAGTCAGTTCTTCCCCAGTCATCTTTTGAGTGCCTTCCAAATTGAGAAGCTCATCTTCTGGCACTATATCAGATAATATTCCTTTGCTATTCATAAGGTTTTCACTGACGAGTTATTTTCAGAAGTAGACCGCCAGGTCCTTCTTCCTAGTATTCTAAGTCTGGAATCTCAGCTGAAACTTGTCCTCCATGGGTGACCCTGCTGGTATTTGAATACTAGGGACATAGCTTAAGGCATCACAGCTACATGCAAGCCACCACAGTATGACAAATTGACACATGTGTGGGGGCAGTTGACCGTAGGTGGATGGATTTACATCTGGGTTCTCAATTCTATTCCATTGGTCAGTGTGTCTGTCATTGGACCAGTAACAGGCTGTTTTAACTACCATAGATGTATAGTAGGTTCTGAGGTCAGGTAGTGTGAGCTCTCCTACTTTATTCTTGTTCTTCAATAACTTTTCTTATCCAGGGGGCTTCTTTCCTTTCCATATCAAGCTAATGACTACTTTTTCCAGCTCGTTAAAGAATGCTGTTGGTACTTGGATCAGGATTGCATTGTAGTTATAGACTGCGTTGGGTAGAATTGACATTTTATTTTATTTTTTTTTTTTTAAATATATATTTTATTGTACTTCAGGTGAAAGCTTACAGAGCAAATAGTTTCTCATGAAATAGTAGTACACATGTTGTTTTTTGACATTGGTTAACAACCCCACAACGTATTAAGCCTCTAAATTCTCAACCTTTTTTTTTGATGAAAATTACAGATGGCCAAAGATACACCGTTTCAAAAATTTCTACATTCACAGTTCAGTGACAGTGACTACGCTCTTCCAACTGTGCTGTTATTCTCACTTAAGATGAAGGCTTACAGAACAAAATAGTTTTTCATTTAACAGTTACTACACATGTTGCCCTATGACCATGGTTAACAATCTCACAGCACATCAAGAATATCCTTACTCCACCTTGTGTTCCCTATCACCAGGGGGCTTCCTTGTCCCCTTCTGTCTTCTGGACCTTGTCAGTGGACTATTGTACCTCTTTACTCTCATTTGTTTATTTATTTATTTATTTATTTTTATTTTATTTAAACACCATTTCAAAACTTTTTACTTACACATTTAAGTGATATTGACTATGCTCTTCCAATTGTGCTGCCATTCTCGCCCAAGATGAAGGCTTACAGGACAAAACAGCCTCCCATTTAATAGTTACTACAAATGTTGCCCTATAGCAGTGGTCAACAATCTCACAATACATTGACAGTGTCCTTATTCAATTTGTGTTCCTTATCATCAGTTTCCTACTCTCCCTCTGCTTTCTGGCCCTTGTCACTGGACTCCTGTACATCGTTAGTCCCATTTAGTTTTACTGGGGTGTCCATTCCCAGGCTTAACATCGAACCTTGAAGGTAACTTCACCTCTGAGCTGAAAGGGTGTCTGGGGGCCACAGTCTCGAGGTTTCTCTAGTATTCTTTAGGCCAGTATATCTGGTCTTCTTTTTTTTTTTTTTTTTTTTTTTGGGAGTTAAAATTATGCTCTACATCCTACTCCAGCTCTGCCCAGAACCCTCTGTTGTGATCCTGGTCAGAGGAGTCATTGGTGGTAGCCGGGCACCATCCAGCTGTACTGGGCTCAGTCCCGTGGAGGCCTTGGTAGCTGTGGACCATTAGTCCTTCGGACTAATCTTTTCCTTGTATCCTGTTCTCTTCGTTCTCCCTTGTTCCCGAAGGGATGAGATCAGTGGAGTATCTTAGATGGCCGCTCATAGGCTTTTAAGACCCTAGGCACTACTCACCCAGGTAGAATGTAGAGCATTATCTTTATAAGTAGTGTCATGCCAATTGAGCTAGATGTTCCCCGAGTTCATGGTCCCCAGAGCCCTCCGTCCAACAACTCAGTCCCTCGGGGGGTTTGGATGTGTCTATAGGGCCTCCATGACCTTTCCTTGTGCAGGTTGTGTTAGTTTCCCCTGTACTATGTACTATCTCATCTCTCACCCAAGTTACTACTTACCTATTACCTATTTAGTATTTCCCCCCACCCCATCCCTGGTAACCAACAAGGATTGTTACATTTTACATGTGAATTTTTTCATGGGTTTTTACAATAGAGGTCTCATACAATATTTGTCCTTTTGTGATTGACTTATTTCACTCAGCATGATGTCCTCCAGTTTCATCCATGTTATGAGATGGTTCACCATTCATTGTTCTTTCTCATTGCATAGTACTCCATTGTGTGTATGTACCATAGTTTGTGTATCCATTCGTCTGTTGATGGACATCGAGGTTGTTTCCATCGTTTTGCTATTGTGAATAATGCTGCCATGAACATAGGTGTGCATATGTCTATTCGAGTGATGACTCTTATTTCTCTAGGATATATTCCTAGGAGTGGGATTGCTGTATCGAATGGTACGTCTATTTCTAGCTTTCTGAGGAAACGCCATATCATTTTCCAAAATGGCTGTATCATTTTGCATTCCCACCAGCAGTGTATGAGAGTTCCCGTCTCCCCACAGCCCCTCCAACATTTGTTATTTCCAGTGTTTTTGATTCGTGCCAGTAATGCCGGGGTGAGATGGTATCTCATTGTGGTTTTAATTTGCATTTCTCTAATGGCTAGTGATCGCGAGCATTTCCTCATGTGTCTGTTGGCCATTTGAATGTCTTCCTTGGTGAAGTGTCTGTTCATTTCCTTTGCCCATTTTTTGATAGGATTGGTTGTCTTTTTGTTGTAGAGGTGTTGGATTTTCTTGTAGATTATGGAGATTAGACCTTTGTCTGACTTGTACTGTCCAAAAATTTTTTCCCAGTCTGTAGGTTCTCTTTTAACTCTTTTGGTGAAATCTTTTGAAGAGCATAGATGTTTGATTTTTAAAAGATCCCAATTATCTAGTTTATCTGTTGGGTTTTTTGTGTTGATGTTTATGGTTTGTATCCTGTTAATGCCATGTATTAAGGTCTGAAGTGTTGGTCCTATTTTTTCTTCTATGAATTTTATAGTTTGAGGCTTTATATTCAGGTCTTTGATCCATTTGGAAGTAGTTTTTGTATATGGTGTGTGGTATGGGTCCTGTTTCATTTTTCTACAAATGGATATCCAGTTTTGCCAGCACCATTTGTTAAAAAGACTGTCTTTTCCCCATTTGATGTATTTTGGGCCCTTGTCAAAAATCAGGTGACCGTAGGTGGATGGATTTACATCTGAGTTCTCAATTCTGTTCCATTGGTCAATGTCTCTGTTGTTGTACCAGTACCAGGCTGTTTTGAGTACTGTAGCTGTATAGTGGGTTCTCAAGTCAGGTAGTGTGAGTCCTCCAACTTTATTCTTCTTCTTCAGTAGTGCTTTACTTATTCGGGGTTTCTTCCCTTTCCATATAAAGTTAATAATTAGTTTTTCCATCTCTTTGAAGAATGTTGTTGGTATTTGGATCAGGATTGCATTGTATTTGTAGATTGCTTTAGGTAGAATTGCCATTTTCACAATGTTGAGTCTGCCTATCCATGAGCATGGTATGTTTTTCCATTTACGTAGATCCCTTTGGGTTTCATGCAGCAGTGTTTTGTAGTTTTCTTTGTATAGGTCTTTTATATTCCTGGTCAGATTTATTCCTAAGTATTTTATCTTTTTAGGGGCTATTGAAAATGGTATTGATTTCCTGATCTCCTTTTCATCGTTCTCTTTACTGGTGTATAGGAATCCAACTGATTTTTGAATGTTTATCTTGTATCCTGCTACTCTGCTGAATCTTTCTATTACTTCCAGTAAATTTCTCGTGGAGTCTTTAGGGTTTTCTATGTATAGTATCATATCATCTGCAAACAGGGAAAGTTTAACTTCTTCATTACCAATTTGGATGCCCTTTATTTCTTTCTCTTGCCTTACTGCTCTAGCTAGAACTTCCAGCACATGTTAAATAGGAGTGGTGATAAAGGGCATCCTTGTCTTGTTCCTGTTTTCAGGGGGAATGTTTTCAGCCTTTCTCCATTAAGAATGATGTTGGCTGTTGGTTTTGCATAGATGCCCTTTATTATGTTGAGAAATTTCCCTTCTATACCTATTTTATTGAGAGCTTTTATCAGGAATGGGTGTTGGACTTTGTCAAATGCCTTTTCTGCATCAATTGAGATAATCATGTGATTTTTTTCTTTCCTTTTATTTATGTGGTGGATTACGTTGATGGATTTTCTAATGTTAAACCATCCTTGCATACCTGGTATGAATCCTACTTGGTCGTGGTGTATTATTTTTTTGATATGATACTGAATTCTATTGGCTAGAATTTTGTTCAGAATTTTTGCATCTATATTCATGAGAGATATTGGTCTGTAATTTTCTTTTTTTGTGATGTCTTTGCCTGGTTTTGGTATCAGCATTATGCTGGCTTCATAGAATGAATTTGGAAGTGTTGCTTCCTCTTCTATGCTCTGAAATAACTTGAGTAGAACTGGTACGAGCTCTTCTGTAAATGTTTTGTAGAATTCTCCAGTGAAGCCATCTGGGCCAGGGCTTTTTTTGGTTGGGAGTTTTTTTTATTACCGTTTCAATCTCTTCTCTTTTTATGGGTCTGTTCAGATTTTCAATATCACTTTGTTGTAGTTTGGGTAGGCCGTATGTTTCTAGAAATTTATCCATTTCCTCTAGGTTTTCAAATTTGTTGGAATATAGTTTTTCATAATATTCTGTTATAATCCTTTTTATTTCAGTTGGGTCTGTTGTAATGTCCCCCATTTCATTTCTTATTTGGGTTATTTGTGCCCTCTGCTGTTTTTCTTTTGTCAGTCTGGCCAGTGGTTTGTCGATTTTGTTGATTCTTTCAAAGAACCAACATTTGGTTTTGTTGATTCTTTCTATTGTTTTTCTGTTCTCTATTTCATTTATTTCTGCTCTGATCTTTACTATTTCCTTTCTTCCGGTGGTTGTAGGCTTTTTTTGTTGTTCTCTTTCTATTTGTTTGAGTTCTGTAGTTAATGTTTTGATTTTGTCCCTTTCTTATTTTTTGATATGTGCATCTATTGCTATAAATTGTCCTCTGAGGACTGCCTTTGCTGTGTCCCAAAGGTTTTGGTATGATGTGTTTTCATTTTCAGTTGATTCTAGGAATTTTTTAATTCCATCTCTGATTTCTTCTATTACCCATTGATGTGTAAGCAGATTATTATTCAGTTTCCATGTGTTTGATTTTTTTTCCTTGCTCTTTCTAGTGTTAATTTCTACCTTGATGGCATTGTGGTCAGAGAAGATACTGTGAATTATCTCAGCATTTTGGATCTTGTTGAGGATTGCTCTGTGGCCTAAGATGTGGTCTATTCTGGAGAACGTTCCATGTGCATTGGAAAAGAATGTGTACTTTGCAGCGGTTGGATGGATTGTTCTATATATGTCTATGAGGTCCAGTTGGCTGATTGTGTCCTTTAGGTCTTCTGTATCTTTGCTGAGTTTCTTTTTAGTTGTTCTGTCCTTTACTGAGAGTGGTTTGTTGAAGTCTCCTACTATTATTGTGGAACTGTCAATTTCTCTTTTCAGTGCTGTTAAAGTTTGTTTTATGTATTTTGGAGCCCTGTCATTGGGTGCATAGATATTTATTATGGTTATGTCTTCATGATGGATCATCCCCTTAATCATTATATAGTGTCCTTCTTTGTCTTTTATGGTAGATTTTGTTTTAAAGTCTATTTTATCTGAGATTAGAATTGCCACTCCTGCTCTTTTTTGATAGTTGTTAGCTTGATATATTTTTTTCCAACCTTTGATTTTTAATAAATTCACATCTTTGTTTCTAAGATGTGTCTCTTGTAGACAGCAAATAGATGGATCCTGTTTTCTTATCCATTCTGCCACTCTCCATCGCTTTATGGGTGCATTGAGTCCATTTACGTTCAGTGTAATTATTGATAGATGTGAGTTTGTTGCTGTCATTTTGTAGTGCTTTTTTTTGTGATGCTGAAGTTTTCTTTGTTCTTCTTACTCTCTTGTGCTGAATTCCTTTTGTTTGTGGATTTTGTGTTCATTTCTTTTGTTTTTGTAGGTTTTGTTTTTGTTGAGACTTTATGTTTTTCGTCTTTATTTTTATGAGTTGGTTTGTTAACTTTTTTTGTGGTTACCATGAATTTTACCCTTATCTTTATAATTTTGAAGCAGTCTACCGTTACTTGGTATCGCCTTGCCTTCTTCTCCTTTAGAAGGTTCTATACCTATGCCGTTAGTTCCCTCTTTCATTGTTTTGATGTTGTTGTCATCCTTTGATTGATTTCTCTGATTCCCTGTTGTATGTCTTTTGTTTTTGGAAAGTCGTCTGTAGTTCAGTTCCTAGAATGGTATCTGGTTCATGTTAACCTGCGTCCTAGGTCCTAGGTCCTGCCTGAGGGCTTAAGCTGTTTGTCCTCAGATCGAAGAACTCCCTTTAATAATTCTTGTAAGTTTGGTTTGACTTTTGCATATTCCTTTAGTTTCTGTTTATCTGGAAATGACCTAATTTCACCATCAAATCTGAAGGAGAGTTTTGCAGGATATATTATTCTTGGCTGACAATTTTTTTCTTTCAAGATTTTATATATGTCATCCCATTGCCTTCTTGCCTGCATGGTTTCTGCTGAATAATCTGAGCTTAGTCTTATTGTTTCTCCTCTGTATGTGACTTCTTGTTTTTCACGAGCTGCTCTCAGGATTCTTTGTTTGTCTTTAGTTTTAGCGAGTGTGAATATGATATGTCTTGGTGATTTTCTTTTGGGGTCTCTTCTATATGGGGTTAGTTGAGCGTCTTTAATGACCAGCTTTTCATCTTTCATGATATTGGGAAAGTTTTCTGTCAGCAGTTCCTCAATGATCCTCTCTGTGTTTTCTGTTTTCTCCCCCTGTTCTGGTATGCCAATCACTCGTAAGTTTTTGCTTTTAATTGTGTCCCACATAACTCTCAGGGTCTCTTCATTTTTCTTTGTTCTTTTTTCTGAGTTTTCCTGAAACAGAGCTGTATCCAAGTGTTTGTCTTCAGTTCCACTGATCCTGTCTTCCATGGTTTCAAATCTACTTCTCAGCCCTTCTATGACACCGTCCATTTCTGAAATCTTGTTGTTTATCTTTTGGATTTCTAATTGTTGTTTTTGTATAATTTCGAGTTGTGAATTTATTTTGGCATTTTGTTCTTGCATCATCTTCCTGAATTCTTCCAATTTTTTGTCTGTATTTTCCATAAATTTGTCTATTTTTTCCTCATGTTTGTCAGCTTTTTGCCTCATTTCTTGGAAAATTCCGAGTATTAGTGATTTGAGTTCCGTATCAGGTACTTCTAGCGCATTTTCTTCCACAGGAGAGTTATCTGGTGTTTTAATTTGGACGCCTATTGGCGCCATCTTGTCTTGTTTTTGTAAATGTTTTGATATTGTTTACTGTTTTCGGGGCATTCAGTAGGTATTTCTCTCGTTTATTGATTGTAGATTTTTTTTTTTTTTTCGTTCTTGTGGTACAGCTGGGCAGATCTAGTTGAGGAGGAGCCACTGGGATGGGTTGCTTGTGGCACTCACCGCAGCCACCAGGACGGTCGGTAGTCAGTGCTGGGCAGGTTCCAATAGGGCGTGCCTGCACCGCTTGGTGATGTGATGTCTAGTGCACGGTGCAGGTAGGTAGGGTGCAGCGGGAAGATGGTTATGTGTGAAGCTAAGCGGTCGTTCTGTCTCCGACCAGATGCTCTGCAAGGCTGCTCTCCCGTTTGCTGGTCTCCTATAGGAATCCAAGATGGTGGATCCGCGCTGCGTTAGCTGGTAAGGAATCTCTGCCTGAGTCTCTCCTCGTTCTCCGTTCTCTTTTAGTATTCTCACTCCGTTTGGTGTTTGGCTGAGTTCTTTATCCCTTCATTTGGTGTTCTAGGGTTTCAGGATTGTTGATTCTCTGTTAGGCTTAGTTTTTCGGATCTTTGCTATGGAGGGACGGCGTGGTGTTTCTGCCTAGAGCGCCATCTTGCCCCCAGAATTGACATTTTAATAATGTTGAGTCTACTTATCCATTAGCATGGTATGTTTTTCCATTTATGTAAGGTTTTTTTGGTTTCTTGCAATAGTGTTTTGTAGATTTCTTTGTATAGGTCTTTTACGTCCCTGGTTAGATTTGTTCCTAAGTATTTTGGTTTTTTAGGGTCTATGCTAAATGACATTGCTTTCTTGATTTCCTTTTTGTAGTTCTCTACTGATGTATAGGAATCCATCTGATTTGTATGTTTGTCTTATATCCTGCTACTCTGCTGAATCTTTCTATTAGGTCCAGTAGTTTATTTGTGGGGTGTTTTGGGTCCTTAATGTTTAGTATTATATTGTCTGCAAATAGAGACAATGTTATTTCTTCCTTACCAATTTGAATGCCCTTTATTCCTTTTTCTTTCCTTAATGGTTTAGCTAGGACTTTCAGCACAATGTTAAATAGGAGTGGTGATAAAGGGCACCATTGTCTTGTTCCTGTTCTCAGGGGAATTGTTTTCAGCCTCTCTGTGTTAAGAATGGTGTCTGCTGTTGGTTTTGTATAAATGCCCTTTATTACCTTGAGGAGTTTCCCTTCTATACCTATTTTGAGAGTTTTTATCAGGAATGGGTGTTGGACTTTATCAAATGCCTTTTCTGTGTCAGTTGAGATGATCATGTTGTCCTTTTGTTTTTATTTATGTGGTGGATTACATTGATTGATTTTCTAAATTTGATCCATACTTGCCTACCTGGTATGAATCCCATTTAGATGTGGTGTATTATTATTATTTTTTTTATGATGCTGAATTCTATTGGCTAGAATTTTGTTGAGAATTTTTACATCTATATTCATGAGAGATATTGGTCGGTAATTTTCTTTTTTTGTGACGTCTTTGCCTGCAGTTGGTATCATGGTTATGCTGTCTTCGTAGAATGAATTTGGAAGTAACCTTTTCTGTGTTTTGAAATAGTCTGAGTAGTACTGGTGCAAGCTTTTCTCTGAATGTTTGGTAGAATTCTCCAGTGAAGTCATATAGGTCAGGGATTTTTTTGTTGTTGTTGTCATTTATTTTGTTAATTATCTTTTCAGTCTCTTTTCTTGTTATGGGACTGTTCAGATTTTCGATCTCAGTTTGTGTTAATGTATGTAGGTAATGTGTTTCTAGAAATTTGTCCATTTCCTCTAGGTTTTCAAATTTGTTGGAATACAGTTTTTCATAGTACTCTGTTATGATCCTTTTTTTTTTTCAGTTGGATCTGTTGTAATGTCCCCCATTTCATTTCTTATTTGGATTATTTACTCTCTTGTGCTGAATTCCTTTTGTTTGTGTTTTTTTCTTTTTTTTTTTTTTTAGCTTCTTTCATTTTTGTAGATTTTGTGTTTACTGAGACTTTTTGTTTTTCTTCTTTTGTTAGTTTGGTCAATGGTTTGTTGATTTTGTTGATTCTTTCAAAGAATCAACTTTTTATATTGTTGATTCTTTGTATTGATTTTCTATTCTCTATTTCATTTATGTCTTTTCTGATCTTTATTATTTCCTTTCTTCTGGTGGCTGTGAGCTTGTTTTTGCTGTTCTCTTTCTATTTGTTTGAGTTGTGTAGCTAAATGCTTTTATTTTGTCCCTTTACTCTTTTTTGATGTGTGCATTTATTGCTGTAAATGGACCTCTGAGAACTGCCTTTGCTGTGTCCCAAAGGTTTGGGTATGATGTGTTTTCATTTTCGTTTGGTTCCAGGAATTTTTTTATTCAACCTTTGATTTCTTTTATTATCCAGTGGTTTTCAAGCAAGGTGTCATTCAGTTTCCGTGTATTTGTTTTCTTTCCCCCCTTGCTTTTTCTGTTATTAATTTCTATTTTTATGGTGTTGTGATCAGAGAAGATGCTTTCTATAATCTCAGTGTTTTGGATTTTGTTGAGGTTTGCTTTGTGGCCTAAGATGTGGTCTATTCTGACGAATGTTCCACGTGCATTGGAAAAGAATGTGTACCTTGCAGCTGTTGGGTGGAGTTCTATATATGTCTATGAGATCAAGTTGGTTAATTATGGACTTTAGATCTTCTGTATCATTTTTGAGTTTATTTCTAGATGTTCCGTCCTTTACATTGAGTGATGTGTTGAAGTCTCCTACTATTATTCTGGAACTGTCAGTTTCTCTTTTCAGTGTCATTAGAGTTTGTTTTATGTGTTTTAGAGCCCTGTCATTGGGTGTGTAGATATTTATTATGGTTATGGCCTCATGGTGGATTGTCCCTTTAATCATTATATAATGTGTTTTATGTTTATTTTGTTTTAAAATCTATTTTATCTAAGTTTAGTATTGCTACTCCTGCTCTTTTTTGGTTGCGGTTTGCTTGATATATCTTTTTCCATCATTTGATTTTTCAAATATTTATGTCTTTGTTTCTAAGGTGTGTCTTTGTAGACAACATATTGATGGGTCCTGTTTTTTTTAATCCATTCGGTAACGCTCTGTCTCTTTATGGTGCATTTAAGCCATTTACATTCAGTGTGATTATTGATAGGTGTGAGTTTATTGCCGTCATTCTGCAGTGATTTTTTTTGGTGGTGCTGAAATTTTCTTTGTTCCTCTTACTCTCCTGTGCTGAATTCCTTTTACTTGTGGATTTTTTTTTTCATTCCTTTCATTTTTGTAGATATTGTGCTAACTGAGACTTTATGTTTTTCTTCTTTGTTTTGATGATTAGGTTTGTTAAATTTCATTGAGGTTACCTTGAAATTTACCATATCTTCCTAAGTTTAAACCAATCTTTATTACTTGATATTGCCTTGATTTCCTGTCCATTTGAAAGTTCTATACCTACATTGTTTATTCCCTCTTTTATTGTTCTGATATTGTTGTCATTTAAAGATTGACCTCTCTGTTTCTCTACTGTAAATCTTTTAGTTTTGTTTTATTCTTGAGAGTTTATAAGCTAGGTTGGTATCTGGCTGGTGCTGTTCTGTGTACTGGATTCAGATTCTTGTCTGATGTTGTTGGTTCTCTAACTGAAAGTCTCCCTTTAATAATTCTTGTAAGTTTGATTTTTTTTTTTTTTTACAAATTTCCTTGAATTCTGTTTATCTGTAAATGCCCTAATTTCTTCGTCATTTTTGTGTGAGAGTTTTGCAGTGTATATTATTCTTGGTTGACTTCTTTTTTCTCTCTGAGTTTTATATATGCCACCCTGTTGCTTTCTTTCCTGCATGGTGTCTGCTGAGTAATCGGAGCTTAGTCTTATTGTTTCCCTTTCTATGTGACTTTTCTTTTATCTTGAGCTGCTCTCAGGATTCTTTCCTTATCTTTGGTTTTAGCGAGTGAGATTATGATACTTCTTGGTGATTTTCTTTTGGAGTCTATCCTATATGGGGTTTCTTGAGCTTCCTGGATGGTCTGCTTTTCATCTTTCATGATATTAGGGAAGTTTTCTGTCAGCAAATCTTCAGTGATCTTCTCTGTGTCTTACGTTTTCTCCTCCTGTTCTGGAACTCTGATCCCACACAAATTTTTGCCTTTGATTATATCTCACATCTTTCATAGGGTTTCTTCATTCCTTTCTCTGATTTTTCCTCAAATAAATTGCTATTCAAGGATTTGTCTTCAATTTCTCTGATCGTATCTTCCTTTGTTTAAAATTTGCTCCTGATATCTTCTATTGCATGGTCCATTTCTGAAATCTTGTTGTTTATTTTTTGGATTTCTAATTGCTAATTTTGTATGATTTCTAGTTGTTTGTTTGTTTTTACATTTTATTCCTATATTATTTTTCTGAATTCTTCAATTGCTTTATCTGTGTTTTCCCTGTTTTTTTTTTTTTCTGTATTTTCCGTGATTTTGTTTCTTTTTTCCTCATTTTTGTCTGCGTTTTCCTTCATTTCCTGGAGAGCCCTGAATATTAGAGTTTTGAATTCCATATCAGGTGGTTCCAGTGCATTTGCTTCTAGCAGAAGGTCATCTGGTGTTTTAGTTTGGTCATTTTCTAGGGCCATCCTCTCCTGTTTTTTAAAAAGTATTTTTTGATACTGTTTGCTGTCTTCAGGACATTCAGGAATTATTTTCTTCATTTATTGATTGCAGGTTTGTTTATTTTGTCCTGCTTTTTGTTTTATTTAGTTGTGGGCAGCTGGGGAGGGCTTGCTTTCTTGCTTGCTTGTCTGTAGGTATGATACTTCTTACCACTTTGTCCATGTGGGCAGGGCTGGTCACTCAGTTGTGATGCATCAAGGCAGGTCCAGCAAGGAGGTGGGGTGTGATGTGTTGTTTGTGGCACTTAGTGGGGCCGGGGAGTGTTTGGTGGTCTGTGCCAGTGCTACTCAGGGGTGTGGCACTCAGCACACTGTGTAGATTGGCAGGAGGGAAGGGAGAGGATGTTATGTGTGGAGCTAAGTGTGTGAGAGAAAGAAGGGAAAAATGAGAGAGAAACAGAAGCATAAGAAAAGGGAAAAAGTAAATAAAATGGCAGTACAGTAGATTTCAGGGATGGAGGTGGGATAGACCTGGTGAGACCATGTGGCTTTCTAGCCAAGTGGTACAGCTCAGCTTGTCTAGAAGGGATATAGGTGGCATATGGGGCTACATGGGCCACAGAAAGAAAAAGGAAGAAGGGAAAGAGAGAAAAAATAACAACAAAAAAGAAAACAAAAACAACAACAAAGATAAATATGGTACTGGGGGAGACAGCTGTGGGGGTGGTACAGAATTGAGGTGGCATCTAAATGATGTCTCTCTTGCTGGATGGCATGGCACAGCCCAGCAGGTAGATGTGAAGGTAGAGAAGGACATAGATGGGAAGGAGAAGGAAAAGAGAGAAGTGGAAAGATAAAGAACAATAAAAAATTCTAGGGCTGAGGGAGCTGGCCTATGAGGGCAGCCCAGACCCGGGGAGATCATGTGCCAGAGGTTCTCTAACCAAGTGGTACAGAACAGCCCATCTAGAAAGGGGGGCACAGAATACAGGGCTAGATAGATGGGAGAAAGGAAATGAAGAAAGGGAGAGAAAGAAGAAACAATGACAACAAAAAGAAAATATAGACAAACAAACAAAAAGGAGATTACCAGTGGTAGTGGTGGTGCAGACCCTGGTAGGCTGTGTGCCAATGGCTCTGTAGCTGAGTGGTGTGTCACAGCCTGTCAAGAAGGGGCAGGGACGGCACATGGGGCTAGCTGGGCAGGATAAAGGAAAAGAAGGAATGGAGAGAGAGAGAGAGAAGAAACTGAAGAAAAAAATGGCACTGAGGGAGCTTGTCGGTGGGATGGCACAGACTTGGGGAGGCTGTCTGCCAGTGGTTCTCTAGCCAAGCAGAGTGGCACAGCCCATCAAGATGGGATGGGAAGGCACACAGTGCTAGCTGGGTTGGAGAAGGGTAAGGAGGAAGTGAAATAGAGAGAAGAAAGAAACAAACAAAAGCCAAAAAAATAACAACAGCAACAACAAAAATGACCCTGAAGGAGTTGGCTGGTGTGGGTGGGGCAGACCCAAGTGGCTGTGGGCTGGCGTCTCTCCGTACAAGCAGCCATGATCTGTTGGAAAGTGGCAGAGGCCATGTAGAGGGAAGAAGGGTAGGAGGTAGGAAAGCATGTATCCCTGGTTACCAGGTTCTCTGTCTCCTGTTGAGAGTTCATTAAATTGCCTTCCTGTACTCCCTGTCTGCCATTCTTGGTTGCTGAGGTCCAAGATATTGAATCCATGCCTCATTAACTAGTAGGAGACTTCCACTTTGTAGCTATCCTCGTTCTATTTTCTATGTCAGTTTCTTATTCCATTTGGTGCTTTATTGAATTCTTTACCCCTTTATTTGACACTTAGGGTTTCAAGACTGACATTTGTATCTGTTTTACTTAGTTTTTCAGGCCTTTGCTGTAAAGGGACGGCATGATTTGTTTATAACATCATGTTAACTCTGCCTCTGGCAGCTTATATTTTGATTGGAATTGCTTTGAATTTGTACCTTGATTTGAGGAAGATTAGTGTCTTAATAATACTAAATATTCTGATGTATAAACATGATATATCTATTTAACACTTCTTGATTTATCCATCAAGCATACAAAAATGTGCTCTTCAAAGGATATCAAGAAAAAATGTGAAAGAAAACCGAGGCTGAAAGAAAATATTCATAATACATATATATCTAAAAAATAATTTTATCCAGAATATATTAAACCATTTACAATACATGTTAAAGAAAACAACAATGCAGTTTATATATATATACCAGGCAAACATTTATTTATTTATTTATTTATTTATTTATATTTTATTGTGATTCAGGTGAAGGCTTACAGAACAAATAGTTTCTCATGAAACAGTAGTACACATGTTGTTTTATGACATTGCTTAACAACCCCACTACATATTAAGCCTCTAAATTCTCAACCTTTTTTTTTTTTTTTTGGATGAAAATACAGATAGCCAAAGATACGCCGTTTCAAAAATTTCTACATACACAGTTCAGTGACATTGACTATGCTCTTCCAACTGTGCTGTTATTCTCACTTAAGATGAAGGCTTACAGAACAAAATAGTTTCTCATTTAACAGTTACTAAACATGTTACCCTATGACAATGGTTAACAATCTCACAACACATCAAGAATATCCTTAATCCACCTTGTGTTCCCTACACCAGGGGACTTCCTTGTCCCCTTCTGTCTTCTGGCCCTTGTCACTGGACTACTGTACCTCATTAGTCTCATTTGTTTTTGTTTTTTTTTTGACACCATTTCAAAACTTTTTACTTACACATTTAAGTGATATTGACTATGCTCTTGCCATTCTCGCCCAAGATAAAGGCTTACAGGACAAAACAGCCTCCCATTTAATAGTTACTACAAATGTTGCCCTATAACAGTGGTCAACAATCTCACAACACATCGACAGTGTCCTTACTCAATTTGTGTTCCTTATCATCAGTTTCCTACTCCACCTCTGCCTTCTGGCCTTTGTCACCAGACTCCTGTACCTTCTTATTCCCATTTAGTTTTACTGGGCTGTCCACTCCCAGGCTTAACATCGAATCTAGAAGGTAACTTCACCTCTGAGCTGAAAGGGTGTCTGGGGGCCACACTCTTGAGGTTTCTCCAGTATTCTTTAGGCCAGTAAGTCTGGTCTTTTTTTTTGGGGGGGGGGGGAGTTAGAATTATGCTCTACATCCTTCTCCAGCTCTGTCCAGAACCCTCTGTTGTGATCCTGGTCAGAGCAGTCAGTGGTGGTAGCCGGGCACCATCTAGCTGTACTGGACTCAGTCCGGTGGAGGCCTTGGTAGCTGTGGACAATTAGTCCTTTGGACTAATCTTTTCGTTGTATCCTGTTCTCTTCATTCTCCCTTGCTCGCGAAGGGATGAGATCAGTGGAGTATCTTAGATGGCCGCTCATAGGCTTTTAAGACCCCAGACACTACTCACCAAGGTAGAATGTAGAGCATTATCTTTATAAGTAGTGTCATGCCAATTGAGCTAGATGTTCCCCGAGACCATGGTCCCCAGAGCCCTCCGTCCAACAACTCAGTCCCTCGGGGGGTTTGGATGTGTCTATAGGGCCTCCAAGACCTTTCCTTGTGCAGGTTGTGTTAGTTTCCCCTGTACTGTGTACTATCTCACCTCTCACCCAAGGTACCACTTATCTATTGCCTATTTAGTATTTAGTATTTCCCCCCTCACATCCCTGGTAACCAACAAGAATTGTTACATTTTGCATGTGAATTTTTTCATGGGGTTTTACAATAGAGGTCTCATACAATATTTGTCCTTTTGTGATTGACTTATTTCACTCAGCATAATGTCCTCCAGTTTCATCCATGTTATGAAATGGTTCACAGACTCATTCTTGTTCTTTCTCGTTGCATAGTATTCCATTGTGTGTATGTACCATAGTTTGTGTATCCATTCATCTGTTGATGGACATCGAAGTTGTTTCCATCGTTTTGCTATTGTGAACAATGCTGCCATGAACATAGGTGTGCATATGTCTATTCGAGTGATGACTCTTATTTCTCTAGGATATATTCCTAGGAGTGGGATTGCTGGATCGAATGGTATGTCTATTTCTAGCTTTCTGAGGAAACGCCATATCATTTTCCAAAATGGTCGCATCATTTTGCATTCCCACCAGCAGTGTATAAGAGTTCCCATCTCCCCGCAGCCCCTCCAACATTTCTTATTTCCAGTATTTTTGATTCGTGCCAGTAATGCTGGGGTGAGATGGTATCTCATTGTGGTTTTAATTTGCATTTCTCTAATGGCTAGTGAACGCGAGCATTTCCTCATGTGTCTGTTGGCCATTTGAATGTCTTCTTTGGTGAAGTGTCTGTTCATTACCTTTGCCCATTTTTTTGATAGGATTGTTTGTCTTTTTGTTGTAGAGGTGATGGATTTTCATGTAGATTATGGAGATTAGACCTTTGTCTGACTTGTACTGTACAAAAATTTTTTCCCAGTCTGTAGGTTCTCTTTTGACTCTTTTGGTGAAGTCTTTTGAAGAGCATAGATGTTTGATTTTTAGAAGATCCCAGTTATCTGGTTTATCTGTTGGGTTTTTTGTGTTTACGTTTATGGTTTGTATCCTGTTAATGCCATGTATTAAGGCCTGAAGTGTTGGTCCTATTTTTTCTTCTATGAACTTGATAGTTTTAGGCTTTATATTCAGGTCTTCGATCCATTTTGAAGTAGTTTTTGTATACAGCATGAGGTATGGGTCCTGTTTCATTTTTCTACAAATGGATCTCCAGTTTTTCCAGCACCATTTGTTAAAAAGACTGTCTTTTCCCCATTTGATGGAGTTTGGGCCCTTGTCGAAGATCAAGTGACCATAGGTGGATGGATTTACATCTGGGTTCTCAATTCTGTTCCATTGGTCAATGTCTCTGTTGTTGTACCAGTACCAGGCTGTTTTGAGTACTGTAGCTATATAGTAGGTTCTCAAGTCAGGTAGTGTGAGCCCTCCAACTTTATTCTTCTTCTTCAGTAGTGCTTTACTTACTCGGGGTTTCTTCCCTTTCCATATAAATGTAATAATTATTTTTTCCATCTCTTTGAAGAATGTTGTTGGTATTTGTATCGGGATTGCATTGTATTTGTAAATTGCTTTAGGTAGAATTGCCATTTGAGTCTGCCTATCCATGAGCATGGTATGTTTTTCCATTTATGTAGATCCCTTTGGGTTTCATGCAGTAGTGTTTTGTAGTTTTCTTTGTATAGGTATTTTATGTTCCTGGTCAGATTTATTCCTAAGTATTTTATCTTTTTGGGCTATTGAAAATGGTATTGATTTCCTGATCTCCTTTTCATCGTTCTCTTTACTGGTGTATAGGAATCCAACTGATTTTTGAATGTTTATCTTGTATCCTGCTACTCTGCTGAATTTTTCTATTAGTTCCAGGAGATTTCTCATGGAGTCTTTAGGGTTTTCTATGTATAGTATCATATCATCTGCAAACAGGGAGAGTTTAACTTCTTCATTACCAATTTGGATGCCCTTTATTTCTTTCTCTTGCCTTATTGCTCTAGCTAGAACTTCCAGCACAATGTTAAATTGGAGTAGTGATAAAGGGCATCCTTTTCTTGTTTCTGTTTTCAAGGGGAATGTTTTCAGCCTCTCTCCATTAAGAATGATGTTGGTTGTTGGTTTTGCATAGATGCCCTTTATTATGTTGAGAAATTTCCCTTCTATACCAATTTTATTGAGAGCTTTTTATCAGAAATGGGTGTTGGACTTTGTCAAATGCCTTTTCTGTGTCAATTGAGATTATCATGTGATTTTTTTCTTTCCTTTTATTTATGTGGTGGATTACGTTGATGGATTTTCTAATGTTAAACCATCTTTGCATACCTGGTATGAATCCTACTTGGTCGTGGTGTATTATTTTTTTGATATGATACTGAATTCTATTGGTTAGAATTTTGTCAGAATTTTTGCATCTATATTCATGAGAGATATTGGTCTGTAATTTTCTTTTTTTGTGATGTCTTTGCCTGGTTTTGGTATCAGCGTTATGCTGGCTTCATAGAATGAATTTGGAAGTGTTGCTTCCTCTTCTATGCTCTGAAATAGCTTGAGTAGAACTGGTACAAGCTCTTCTGTAAATGTTTTGTAGAATTCTCCAGTGAAGCCATCTTGGCCAGGGCTTTTTTTGGTTGGGAGTTTTCTTCATTACCTTTTCAATCTCTTCTCTTTTTATGGGTCTGTTCAGATTTTCAATATCACTTTGCTGTAGTTTGGGTAGGCCGTATGTTTCTAGAAATTTATCCATTTCCTCTAGGTTTTCAAATTTGTTGGAATATAGTTTTTCATAATATTCTGTTATACTCCTTTTTATTTCAGTTGGGTCTGTTGTAATGTCCCCCATTTGATTTCGTATGTGGGTTATTTGTGCCCTCTGCTGTTTTTCATTTGTCAGTCTGGCCAGTGGTTTGTCGATTTTGTTGATTCTTTCAAAGAACCAACTTTTGGTTTGGTTGATACTTTCTATTGTTTTTCTGTTCTCTATTTCATTTATTTCTGCTCTGATCTTTACTATTTCCTTTCTTCCGGTGGTTGTAGGCTTTTTTTGTTGTTCTCTTTCTATTTGTTTGAGTTCTGTAGTTAATGTTTTGATTTTGTCCCTTTCTTCTTTTTTGATATGTGCATCTATTGCTATAAATTGTCCTCTGAGGACTGCCTTTGCTGTGTCCCAAAGGTTTTGGTATGATGTGTTTTCATTTTCATTTGATTCTAGGAATTTTTTAATTCCATCTCTGATTTTTTCTATTACCCATTGATGTGTTAGCAGATTATTATACAGTTTCCATGTGTTTGATTTTTTTTCATTGCTCTTTCTAGTGTTAATTTCTACCTTGATGGCATTGTGGTCAGAGAAGATACTTTGAATTAATTCAACGTTTTGGATCTTGTTGAGGATTGCTTTGTGTCCTAAGATGTGGTCTATTCTGGAGAACGTTCCATGTGCATTGGAAAAGAATGTGTACTTTGCAGCGGTTGGATGGATTGTTCTATATATGTCTATGAGGTCCAGTTGGCTGATTGTGTCCTTTAGGTCTTCTGTATCTTTGCTGAGTTTCTTTTTAGTTGTTCTGTCCTTTACTGAGAGTGGTGTGTTGAAGTCTCCTACTATTATTGTGGAACTGTCAATTTCTCTTTTCAGTGCTGTTAGAGTTTTTTTTATGTATTTTGGAGCCCTGTCATTGGGTGCATAGATATTTATTATGGTTATGTCTTCATGATGGATCATCTCCTTAATCATTATATAGTGTCCTTCTTTGTCTTTTATGGTAGACTTTGTTTTAAAGTCTGTTTTATCTGAGATTAGAATTGCCACTCCTGTTCTTTTTTGATAGTTGTTAGCTTGATATATTTTTTTCCAACCTTTGGTTTTTAATAAATTCACATCTTTGTTTCTAAGGTGTGTCTCTTGTAGACAGCAAATAGATGGATCCTGTTTTCTTATCCATTCTGCCACTCTCCGTCCCTTTATTGGTGTTTTGAGTCTATTTACGTTCAGTGTAATTATTGATAAATGGAAGTTTGTTGCTGTCATTTTGTAGTGCTTTTTTTTGTGGTGCTGAATTTTTCTTGTTCTTCCTACTCTCTTGTGCTGAGTTACTTTTGTTTGTGGATTTTGTGTTCATTTCTTTTGTTTTTGTAGGTTTTGTTTTTGTTGAGACTTTATGTGTTTTGTCTTTATTTTTATGAGTTGGTTTGTTAACTTTCTTTGTGGTTACTATGAATTTTACCCTTATCTTTATAATTTTGAAGCAGTCTACCCTTACTTGGTATTGCCTTGCCTTCCTCTCCTTTAGAAGTTTCTATACCTATGCCGTTTGTTCCCTCTTTCATTGTTTTGATGTTGTTGTCATCCTTTGATTGATTTCTCTGATTCCCTGTTGTATTTCTTTTGTTTTTGGAAAGTCGTCTGTAGTTCAGTTCCTAGAATGGTATCTGGTTCATATGAACCTGTGTCCTAGGTCCTAGGTCCTGCCTGAGGGCTGAAGCTGTTTGTCCTCAGATCGAAGAACTCCCTTTAATAATTCTTGTAAGTTTGGTTTGACTTTTGCATATTCCTTTAGTTTCTGTTTATCTGGAAATGACCTAATTTCACCATCAAATTTGAATGAGAGTTTTGCAGGATATATTATTTTTGCTGACAATTTTTTTCTTTCAAGATTTTATATATGTCATCCCATTTCCTTCTTGCCTGCATTGTTTCTGCTGAATAATCTGAGCTTATTCTTATTGTTTCTCCTCTGTATGTGACTTCTTGTTTTTCATGAACTGTTCTCAGGATTCTTTGTTTGTCTTTAGTTTTAGCGAGTGTGAATATGATATGTCTTGGTGATTTTCTTTTGGGGTCTCTTCTATATGGGGTTCGTTGAGCTTCTAGGATGGCCAGCTTTTCATTTTTCATGATATTGGGAAAGTTTTCTGTCAGCATTTCGTCAATGATCCTCTCTGTGTTTTCTGTTTTCTCCCCCTGTTCTGGTATGCCAAACACTTGTAATTTTTTGCTTTTAATTGTGTCCCACATAACTCTCAGGGTGTCTACATTTTTCTATGTTCTATGTTCTTTTTTCTGAGTTTTCATGAAACAGAGTTGTATCCAAGTGTTTGTCTTCAGTTCCACTGATCCTGTCTTCCATGGTTTCAAATCTACTGTCCATTTCTGAAATCTTGTTGTTTATGTTTTGGATTTCTACTTGCTGTTTTTGTATAATTTCGAGTTGTGAATTTATTTTGGCATTTCGTTCCTGCATCATCTTCCTGAATTCTTCCAATTTTTTGTCTGTAGTTTCCATAAATTTGTCTATTTTTTCCTCATGTTTGTCAGCTTTTTGCCTCAGTGCTTGGAAAATTCCGAGTATTAGTGATTTGAGTTCCCTATCAGGTACTTTTAGTGCATTTTCTTCCACAGGAGATTTATCTGGTGTTTTAATTTGGATGCCTATTGGAGCCATCTTGTCTTGTTTTTGTAAATGTTTTGATATTTTTTGCTGTTTTCGGGGCATTCAGTATATATTTCTCCCATTTACTGATTGTATTTTTTTGTTTGTTTGTTTGTTTTGTCCTTGTGGTACAGCTGGGCAGATCTAGCTGAAGAGGAGCCACTGGGACGGGTTGTTTGTGGCACTCACCACAGCCCCCAGGACAGTCGGTAGTCAGTTCTGGGCAGGTTCCAATAGGGCGTGCCTGCACAACTTGGTGGTGTGATGTCAAGTGCAAGGTGCAGGTAGGTAGGGTGCAGTGGGAAGATGGTTATGTGTGAAGCTAAGCTGGATATGGGAGAGAGGAGAGAGGAGCAGGAGCAAAAAGCATACAAACATAAAAGAATGCTAGGGGAGCTTGTTGTTGGTATGTACAGATGAGAGACTATGGGATGGAGGAAACCAGAAGGGGGAAGAGAAAGAAAAGGAAAGAATGAACAAATAAAAATCAGAAAAGTTAAAGAACTGCAAAGTTCCCAGGGATCCCACCGATGCAGCTATGAGGTTTGGGGGAGTCGGTCTCAGTTTTCACAGCACAGCCTGGCCAGAAGGGACAGAGGCATACATCGCCTGTTATTCAGGGATCAGAAAGAGAAGGAAGAGATAGAGAGACGAGAAATTAAGCAATGAAGAAAGACAAAAGGGAAAAATAGGGAAAAGATGACAAAACTAATCAAAAAAGAAGAAAAATAAAATTAGAAAAAAAAAAAAAGCAACAGCAGCATTCAGTGCCAACAAATGGGACCCAGAGAGCCCCCACTCAGGGGCGCGAATTCCAAGCAGCCGGCAGTCTCGGGGTTAAGAGACCGTGACCACGGGAAGCAGAGGGGCGAACAAACAAGGGCCCCGGGATTTCGCCAGCACGGCAGCTCAGACCTGGAAGCAGCCACACGCCTGAACGCAGTCCCACAGCCCTGCAAGAGAGACCAAAGACGGCGCTCGGAACCAGGCACCTGAGCAAAAGGAGGGGGAGGCTGCAAGAGGCAAGTGAGAAACCAGAAGAAGCAGAAAATGCCACACCAACAGCCAACAAATGGGACCCAGAGAACCCCCACTCAGGGGCGCAAATTCCAAGCAGCCGGCCGTCTCGGGGTTAAGAGAACGTGGCCATGGGAAGTAGATGGGTGAACGAACAAAGGCCCCGGGATCTCACCAGTACGGCAACCCAGACCTGGTAGCAGCCACACGCCCGAACGCAGCCCCACAGCCCCGCCGGAGAGAGCAAAGACGGCGCTCGGAACCAGGCACCCGTGCAAAAGGAGGGGGAAGCGACAGAAAAAGCTTCGCCAGCAGCCAGCAAACAGCTCTCAGAAAGCCACCAGCCTGGGCGCGCGGAATCCAAGCACAGGCGCCCCCCCAGCCCAGGGACCCTGGCCACGGAAAGCAGGGGAGCCCCAGCCGAGGCGAAGAGGGGTGGGGGGTGGGAAAGCACGCACCGCAGTTTACCGGTCGTTCTGTCTCCCACTGGACGCTCTGCGAGGCTGCTCTCCCGTTCGCTGGTCTCGGATAGGAATCCAAGATGGTGGATCCGCGCTGCGTTAGCTGGTAATGAATCTCTGCATGAGTCTCTCCTCGCTCTCCGTTCTCTTTTAGTATTCTCACTCCGTTTGGTGTTTGGCTGAGTTCTTTATCTCTTCATTTGGTGTTCTAGGGTTTCAGGATTATTGATTCTCTGTTAGGCTTAGTTTTTCGGATCTTTGCTGTGGAGGGACGGCGTGGTGCTTCTGCCTAGAGTGCCATCTTGCCCCGCCTCCTAGGCAAACATTTAGAGTGGGAACGTGGAAACTTTGCCATATAAACCGCTCAGACAATAAGCCCATAGAAATATGCTATATATATCATTAGTCATCAGAGCAACGCAATTCAAAAGCATTAATCACTCAGGAAGCATATTTATTCTTATTTTACTAATGATATAAAATATTATTACCTGTGTTGATGTTGTTGTTGTTAGGTGATGTTGAGTCAGTTCCAACTTACAGCTACCCTATATACAACAGAACAAAATACTGCCCGGTTCTGCACCATCCTCACAATTATTGTTATGCTTGAATGCATTGTTGCAGCCACTGTGTCAATCCATCTTTTTGAGGTTCTTCCTCTTTTTTCTGTGTTGATACACTTGTTTAATTTTGAAAATATTATTTGGGTTACTGAGGACATCAAACTATTTTTCTCCTTTGATTAATTAGTGTCATGCTGTATATTATAAATGTCCAAATATCTATCCAACTTTGCATCCCCAGAACAAAGATCACTTGCTACGTGATATTGTTATTTTAATATATTGTTGATTTGCATTTGTTAACATTGTATTTAATGTTTATGAATCAAAATTATATAAATAAAATTTTTTTATTTTAATTTCTGGACTTTAATAGTTTTTTTTAAAATCAATTTTATTGCTATTTATATAAATGATTTAGAAGCTTCTCAGTTTTTCCTTACTTTGGTAAAATTTGTAATATCAGGAGTGTCTTTTTCCCAAGAAAATTGAAATAATTAACCGATGAATATATCTGAAATTATCCCTTTGGGCTATAGCCTGAAAAATAGTACTTTGATGATTGTCCCAAATTCTTTCACTATTAGGATATGTTGAGGTTTCTATCCCTCCTGAGATACATTTTTATACCTAATATATCCCCAGGAAATCATCTCTTTCATTGGGATGTTAAAATTAACCTGCATAAGTTTTTGTATGTATTTTTATGGCAGTTTTAATTTCTTCTTTCAGGGAGTATTATTCCCCTTTTATTCTAATTTTGTTTGTACCTACTCATTATTTTCCCTTGGTTTGATTATGAAGATTTTATTTTGTTCTTATAAAGAACTTTTGTAGCTTTAGGACAATTTGTGATGGTTTTAATTTCTGGTATTTCAAGCTGTATTTTCTGATTTCATTTTTTTATTCTTTCTTTATTTTACTTATTATTTTAACTCTTTGATTTAGAAGCTTAAAATTTTTATTTGATTATTGATATTTCTTTCTTTCTTTTGTATTTGTTAATGCTCTCATTCTAGTGTTTTTGTTTCCTAATTAATATTTAAACTCTCTAAGATATCAATGAGACAGAATCTCTTCAAGAACCACTTACTTTTCCTGTATCATTCTATTTTCTCTGTTTCACAGCTTTCATAAAAGAGTGGTCTACTCTTAATGTGTACCTCTACTAATCTTTGTCTTCAGATACTTGATTTACAATCTGACTTCCGTCTATGTTAGTAGTCCTCTAAACTCAGTGGAAACCCTATCTACCTGTACTCTTTATCATTATCCTTTTTCATATCATTTTTTCTTATCCAGCTTCTAAACATTAAATTTAATTAAGGGTCAGCTCCAAACTTTTTTCCTGTTCTCAATCAGTTTTTATTTATAGACAATGTCGTTTACTTCTAGGAGTTCAATATGTTGATGATTCCAAGATTTCTATTTTCACTCTAAACCTATGAGATCCAAACACATATGATCAACAATTAATTTAACATCTCCACTTGAAAGTCCTAAGACACTTTAGAGTCTACTGATCCAAAATGAATTTATAATTTTTACTTTTCTTCCAATTCTAAATTTACTCTTCTTCTATGTTCCATATCTTGAAGAAAGGTAACAAACCTCCATCAAGTTCTTAAGTTAAAATCTTAGAAGTCACTATCATTATTTCTACTTATTCCAATGAGCGTACCCAATGTATGCTCCTATCCATTCTACTTCTTGATTCTATCCCTTTTTCTTCACTTTTCACCAAAATTACCAGATACAAAATGCAATCTTCTTACCTGAATTTCTGAAATTCTTTTTTTATTTGACTATTTTCCTCCAAATATAGGTCTATCTTCCATTTTTCTCATATTTTTCCCTTTTTAAGGTATGCAGTTAGTCAATGGCCAGCTTCTCAATAGGCCTAAACATTTTATGAGGGCAGGGGCCTTAAATTTTTTCACCCGGTATTTGTTTTTCCTAGAACAGTATCTGATAAAGAGAGGATTTCCAATGCTCTTCTTTTTTCCCCAGTTGGATACATACATATTTTTTTTTATGCCAGCTCCTGTTCTAGTTCTTTATTTAAAACACAAATAAACCATGACCCAAGTAAATCCCCATGTTGTAGGAAATCAGTAAAACTGAATTTGTAAACATGTCCACAGAAATGTCTTGACAGCCTCAAGCATCCTTCTTGGATGGTGTTATCTTGTGTAAGGCCCTTCATTCAGGGGTTTAAACATCTACTCTAAATAAGATCAGCTCATGGCTGGTTTATATTTGGTTGAGTCTTTTAAACATTGTCTTCTTGTGGAGTTACTCGAAGTTGGGAACTTTGTGCAGAGCAATAGATTTTGTGGGGAAATGATGTCTACTAATTGAACTTAATCTCTTCTGCTTTGCCTTCCAGTCAATGTGTGTTAAAATATTTTCTCTTCCACATTGACACTGCAGACCTGTCCTTATTCAATAGGTCGCTAGTTGTAGGCTCATATATGTTGTGGAATCATCCACGTCTCTAAGCCAGTGACTGTAAAATTAGTGGACAGTAGAATCATCTGGAGGGCTTGCTAACACATAGATTCCTGTTCTCTATCCCAGTGTTTGTGCTTCATTAGGTTAGAAGGAAAATAATTTGAATTTCTACAAAGGTACAAAGGTCCCTGATAAAGCTGTAGGATACATTTTGAAGACCATAGATCTGAGTCCACTACTCATTTGTCGGTTTCTCATATTGTGGTGGCTTGAATGTTGCCGTGATGCTGGAAGCTATGCCACTGGTATTTCAAATACCAGGAGGATTACCCATGGTCACAGGTTTTAGCAAAACTTCCAGACTAAGACAGACTAGAAAGAAGGAAGAAGGTCTGGGCCATCTACTTCTGAAAAACTTGGTTACTGAAAACCTTATGAATAACAGCAAGACATCATCAGCTATAGTGCCAGAAGAGGAGCCCCTGAGGAGATAGAATATGATCAGGGACCAATGGTACTGAAGGAAGAAGTCCAGGCTGCACTGAAGGCATTGGTAAAAAACAAGGCTGCAGGAATTGATGGAATACCAATTGAGATGTTTCACCAAAAAGGTGCAACACTGGAAGTGCTCGCTCATCTATGCTAAGAAATTTGGAAGCTAGCCACCTTACCAATCAACTAGAAGAGATCAATATATGTGCTCATTCCAAAAAAAGGTGATCCAACAGAATGCAGAAATTATCCAACAATATTATTAATAACATGCAAGTAAAATTTTGAAGAAGATAATTCAGAAGTGGTTGCAGGAATACATTGACAGGTAACTGCCAGAAACTCAAGCTAGATTCAGAAAGAGTGTATGGAATAAGGGATATCATTGCTGATGTCACATGGATTTTGGCTTAAAGCAGAGAATACTAGAAAAATGATTACCTGTGTTTTATTGACTATGCAAAAACATTCAACTGTGTGGATAATAAAAATTATGGATAACATAGCAAAGAGTGAGAATTCTAGAACACTTAATTGTGCTCATGTGGAACCTGTACATAGAAAAAGAAGCAGTCATTGGGCCACAACAAAGGGATACTGTATGATTTGAAATCAGGAAAGGTGTGCATCAAAGTTGTATCCTTCCAGTATACTTATACAACCTGTATGCTGAGCAAATAATTCAAGAAGCTGAACTATATGAAGAAGAACGCTGCATCAGGATTGGAGGAAACCTCATTATCAACCTGCTATATACATATGACACAACCTTGCTTCCTGAAAGTGAAGAGGACTTGAAGCACTTAATGACGAAGACCAGAGACTACAGCCTTCAGTATGGATTACACCTCAGCGTAAAGAAAACAAAAATCCTCACAACTAGGCCAATAAACAACATCAGGATAAATGGAGAAAAGATTGAAGTTGTCAAAGATTTCATTTTACTTGGCTCCACATTTAACACCCACGGAAGCAGCAATCAAGAAATCAAGCGAAATTTTGCATTGGTAAAATCTGCTGCAAAAGACGTCTTTAAAGTGTTAAAAAGCAAAGGTGTCATTTTGAGGACTAAGGTGGGCCTGACTCAAGACATGATGTTTTCAATTATTTCTTATGCATACGAAAGCTGGGCAATAAATAAGGAAAACCAAAGAAGATTTGATTCCTTGAATTATAGTGTTCATGAAGAATATTGAATATACCATGGACTACCAGAAGAACAAAAAAGCTGTCATATAGAAGTACAGCCAGAATAATTCTTAGAAAGGAGAATGGTGATGCTTTGTCTTATATACTTTGGGCATGTTATCAGGATGACCTGTCCCTGGAAAAAGACATCATGCTTGGTGTCTTAGATTTCTCTAGAGAAGCAAAACCTGTAAAGAGTATCAATATTTATAGAGAGGGATTTATATCAAGGAAATTGCTCACACCATTATAGAGACTGCAGTGTCTCAAATCTGTGGGTCAGGATAGAGGCTTTTCTTGATTCACGTAGCCACATAGGCTGGTGAATCCAAGATTGGTAGGTCAGACAGCATAGTCCCTACTAACAGGCTAGGAAGATTGACAGATCCCAAGATCAGCAGGCAAGACGGCAGGTAAACTGCTAGCTCAAGTCCCCAGAACAGGAGTTCAGACAAACAGAATATGGTTGCAGAATCCAGAGCAAGCAAAAACCCATAAGCCTTGCCCAAGCATTTACATATATTGCATGTAGGCCAGCATTCCCAAGGAAACTCCCTTTCAACTGATTGGCTACTCACAGCAGATCCCATCATGGAGGTGGTCACATTATATCAAATCTCATCATGGAAGTGCTCACATCATCATACAACTGCTAAACTACATCATAACTGTCAAACCACTGAGAATCATGGCCCAGCAAAGTTGACACAAAACCTTAATGATCACACTTTGTAAGGTAGGATCAGTGAATGTGGGAAGTCCTTCAATGAGATGGATTGAAACAGTGGCTGCAACAATGGGCTCAAACATAGCAATGACTGTGAGGATCATGCAGGACTGGGTAGTTTTTCATTCTGTTGTATATAGGGTCACTATGAGTTGGAATGGACTCAGTCACACCTACAACAAGTTCTTAGTCAAATGAGCAAAAATATTAGACCCAAAGGAAAATTTTAGACCTGCCAGACTTAGATGCCAATGTCCTAGTGGTACTGAAAATGTGTGAAGGGCAGTTAATTCCCTAGAGCTCCTGAAGAAATTGGAAAATATCTCTGATTTTAGATTCAGACACATTGAAAATTCTATTGGTGAGCCTAATACCACCCTACTCTCTCTCTGAAACACACACACACACACAATTTGAATGTAAATAACTAGTGAGAATGACAAGATAGATCATTTCAATAGTCTTTCTTGGTCCCAATTTAATAATACAAAATGGAATAATAAAATATAATCAACCAAATGCATGAATGGATGGAGAAATTGGGCATCATATGACTGGAGGAGTGGATTAAAAAAACAGTCAGATTTTAGAGTTAGAGGATATAAAGAGGTAAAATGCTCTAAATACAGATAAAATCTAAAAAAATCACAGATATATGTGTTTTAAAATAATTTCTATTATATAAAGAAGTAGAAAGCTTGAAATTTAGATGATGGTAAAAGAAGTAACATGCAGACAATAATAAAAAGGGGGTAAATTTATATTAATATTACAAATATAACAAATATTACCAGAGAAAATGGACATCTCACAATCATAAGTATAACCTGTAATCCAGGAAGATTAATATTTCAAAGAAGTTTTTTCTCCTAATACCATAACTTTAATATATAAGAAGGAAAAACTGATAGAATTATAAGGAGAATATCAAAATATCACAAATACTTAAGTTATATACTTCTTGGCAAAAAAAAAAAAATCACAATAATAGAATGAAGCACAATGAAAATTAATGCTAAAAGGGCCCATGATTGGAAGTTAAGCCATAGGGAAAACACAGGTGTTCAAAAACATAGAAGTTCCCTTCCACCTCTAACCACTCATAAAGTTTGGTCTCTATATATTTTCCATTTTTTCTCTTTTTATATAAGTAAGGTCGTACAATATTTGTCCTTTTGTGATTGACTTATTTCATTCAGTATAACGTCTTCAAGCTCAATCCATATCGGAACTTGTATCAGGACTTCACTTCTCTTACCAGCTGTGTAGTATTCCATCGTATGTATATACCACATTTTGTTTGTACATTCATGTGTTGATGGACATTTATGTTGTTTCTACCTTTTGGCTATTGTGAATAGTCTGCAAAGAACATGGGTGTACAAGTATCTGTTTGAGTCTCTGCTTTCCTGTAATTTGGGTATATACCTAGGATAGATGTATTTACAAAAACAAAATAAACAAACAAACAAACAAACGAACAAAAAACAGTAGCTACTGAGGCTGCTTGTGAACAACCAAGCACCTCATCGAATTTGATTATTTGGTTTGGAGGTTTAGGGTCATGGTTTCATGAGACACCCAAGTAATTGGCCTAATAATGTGTTTGATGTTTCTATTCTACCTCCTAGTTCATTGCATAGTACCTGGGGTTTTAAAAGCTTGCCAGTGGCCATCCAAGGCACAACAATTGCTATCTATTTGCTTGGAGCAACAGAGGAAGAAGGAGAGTAGAGAACAGGAAGAGGAAATGGAATGTGAGGATAATTGCCTCCATGAGCAAGTGCCTCCCTTACCATGAGACCAGAAGAATTGGATGGTGCTTGGCTACCAGTACTGAACATTTTGATCAAAGATTCTATAGAATAATCTTGATCAAAAGGAGGAAAATGCAGAACAGACTTTAAAATTCATGTTGAATCCAGACAGTCTGGAGTCACATAGGCTGGATAAACCTCTGAAACTACTATCCTGAGATAATATTTAAGCCTTAAACCAAAAATATCCTCCAAAATATTCTTAAAACCAAATAATAATTCTGCTTAATTAGTAAAGAATGCCTGCCTTGAGCATTATGCTCTTTTAAGATCTATCTATATGGGAACAAATTGACAACAGCAACTCGAAAGGTTAGATAGGAACCTTAGAAGCAGTGAGTTAATGTTAATGGTGGAAGAACAACTCAGAAAAAAATAGCGAGAAAGATTGCACAACTAGAATGTAATGTATGTCACTGAATTTTACATGAAAAAACTGTTGAATTGGTTTATGTTTTGCTGTGTATACTGTCAATATCAACAAAAAATAAAACAAACTATTTAAAAAAAGAAGTTAAAAAAGGTTCCTACATCCTCTTCCCCTTCTTCAACTATCCTGCTCTCTGGGATGAGGCTGAACTGAGGGGATCTGTCAGTCATTTTGGACCATAAGAATGAGGGTCACAGCTGATACTCAGGCCAAGGAACTGTTTGAACTGAGTTCCACTGCTCATAGTTTCATTTTGCCGCTCAGGATTGAATAGGGACTATCCTTTGCTGACTGTATTCCTAAGGATTCCATAATAGTCCTATTGAATAAAAAGTACACTAAAATTTTATATATTATTTAGGATATATCATATATTAAACACAATATTGTGATATATTGATAGAGTCTAGCCATAGCAATTTTTTATTCCCATGCTATCATATTTTTTTACAAGATCCCAAAGTATGAATTTATGAACTCATTTTTAAGTTTCAATTTATCTAAATATTGTTAACTATCCTTTCAAGATGTTTGCATAATAATTTTGTTCTTATTCAACTTCCCTTCTTAATCATTTTTATTTCAGTCATATAATTTGGTATAACTTTCAACCATTAAAAGTTATGAAAATATAATTATGCATGCACAGTATTTTAATGTTATTTTTGCAATCGTGCTAATATGTATTCATGGATTGTTGAGTTTGTTTGTTTCTCCAGTGGAGAAAGGCACATAAGCTTGAAAATAAGAACAAAATCCTCTCAGTTCTCTAAACACACACACATACAAAATATTCAAAAAAGCCTGGCTTTTCTAGAGAATTTGAACCAAACATGAATGCATTTAACCATAGTCAAATATCTCTGCAACCATAATCCCACTTGATTTAAGTTCTTCAAAGCACAATTAAAAACTACTCATACAAAAACTCTAAAAGATGCCTTATTTAGTGTTAAAAAGAGACATTTAATAAGTTTAATGCCTCTGAAAATAGCAATTGCGTTAAAGAGCTAAACAGCCCATTCGTTTTAATAATTATAATTCAAAGAACCAGGTTTGATTAAGTGATAATGGCCATATCATTGATCATTCAAATCATGGTGGATTTTGAGATTTATTAAGTTGTTTGAATTGTTAACGCTTATTAGCAGAGTATGTAACACAAACTCAAATGACTGCTTCATCATTTAAACCCCTGCAAAAAACAATAACCTCCTACTCAGAAGCTGGAAAACTTCAATGGAGATAAAGCAACCTCAAAAGTTTTGGTGGGTACATTGTTTTCTAATCAGAATTATCATTATGTATCTTTAATAGTGATTTATTTTTCATTACCCCAATGATGTTACCATCATATAATTTAGATTATAGATAAAGCCTTTTCATTATCATAAAAAAACTCTGTGAACTCCTACTTCCAATGCAATTATTACAAGCAATCTTAAACCACGTAGAAGCTAATTATATGACAGCACGCATAGCCATATTGAATATAAATAATATCAATGGTTCATGTTCTGGAAGCATGATACTGTGAAATAATTAGTATAAATAATCAAATAGTTTTTTTAATAATGTATTACTGGGAAAATATGCTTATGGAGTGACTTCCTGTGTTACAAAATCTCAACTTCCCTGGTGGTGCAGTGGTTAAAGGGATCGACTGCTAACCAGAAGGTGGGCGATGGAAACCACCAGCGACTCCATAGGCAGTCTGCTTCCGTAGAGATTTACAGCTTTGGAAACCCTATAGGGACGCTGTGAGTCGGCCTTGACTCATGGTAGTGGGTATACCACTCTAATATACATTTTCTTCTGAATTAAAACTCACTCTGTCATTTCAATATGATATATTACATAGATTATTAGCTTATGGATGTTATGTGTATTGTGCTATAAATTTCAAAGAATATCTGAGTAACAGATGAAATAGCAAATTCGATGGGTACCTTGTAATGGATTCAAGTATATAAAATTATATTTTTGAGAAAAGAAGTATTAAAAACTAAAATAATTTCATTATAATTATACAATTAAAATTTCAAATTACATTTGAAAGAGGCAACGTGATACTGTGGAAAATATCACTGTGAGCTAAAAAATGTAAATTCATGTACTGACCAGCTGTTTTATAAATGACACACCCTTTTAATAATTTGGTCTTCAGTTTTCATTTACTGTACAATAAAAGAGTTGAACTATCAGGTATATCAAAAATGAAAGCTGAAAACTGAAAGCTATTTTAGCTTCAAGTGAAAAAAAAAAAACAAATTAAATGAAAATAGCAATGTAAATTAATAAATAACAACACATGTAAAGGTCAAGTTTTTCCAAGAGATTAATTTTTGCCAGATAAGTTAGTGTCTTTAAAGCTTCAAAGAAATTCTAACAATGAACCTGGAGAAATGAATACATGGAAAAAGGGTTTCTTTTGGAAAGAGTATCTGAAACTTTTATTTAGTTTGAAAGAAATATTAATAAAAAATTAAATAAGATAAATTAGAGATGCTAATAAAATTCATAGAGAACTATTTTTCAGGCAAATAAAAATTAGATATGTATTTTAAGAGTTTTTGTTTTCTATTCTCATAATTTTGGAGAGATAATATCTCTCAAAATAGTCATATTTCTATCTTGCTAACATCTAATAACTTTAGAATTTATGACTATTTTAAATAATTGTGGCTGAAAATGTTGCATAAATAATAACAATTTGAATATAAATCCTAGATTATTTCAATATGGAAAACTGATGTGGAAAGAAGTGCTTAGTTTCAGCATTAAAAAATATGTGATCTCATTGAGGAAAAGAGGAGATAGATTTAGTTTACTAAACATGTGCAGCTTATGTATATATTACATACATGAATTTATATAACAGATGATTATTTTTAATAGTTAATTTATATGCAACATATGTATTATATAATTATATAGTATATATAATATATAACCGTATTATTATGTATTATATAGAATACATATGTAAAATGATACACTGAAAATTAATATGTATAGTATCTATCTTAGCCATCTAGTGTTGCTCTAACAGAAACACCCCAAGTGGATGGCTTTAACAAAGAGAACTTCATTCTCTCACGGTCCAGTAGGCTACAAGTCCAAATTCAGGGCTTCTGCTCCAGGGGAATGCTTTCTCCGTCAGCTCTGGAGGAAGGTCCATGTCATCAGTCTTCCCTTGGGAGATTCTGTACGCAGGATCCTCAGGTCCAAAGGACATGCTCTGCTCCCGGCACCGCTTTCTTGGTGGTATGAGATTCCCATGTGTCTCTGCTCACTTCTCTCTTTTATATCTCAAAAGAGATTGGCTTAAGTTACTAATCTTGCAGACCTCATCAATGTAACTGCTGCTACTCCATCTTATTACATTATAGTGATAGAGTTTACAATACATAAGGAAATCACATCAGATTACAAAATGGTATGCAATCATACAATACTGGGAATCATGACCCAGCCAAACTGACAGATATTTT
Source organism: Dugong dugon (assembly GCA_030035585.1). Lineage (NCBI taxonomy): Eukaryota > Metazoa > Chordata > Mammalia > Sirenia > Dugongidae > Dugong > Dugong dugon. The sequence goes on along the minus strand of CM057460.1, from coordinate 30,727,723 downwards.
CGGGGGACACAATTCAATCCATGACACTATCAAATAAGCTAATAAAAAAAAATAACAGGTAAATTTAAAGTAAACAGGTAAATTAGAAGAACAAAATAAGAAGGTAGTAATTATATATTGGAGCCCTGGTGGCACTGTGGTTAAGAACTATGGCTGCTAACCAAAAGTTCAGCAGTTGGACTCCAACTGCCTCTCCCTGGAAACCCTATGGGGCAGTTCTACTCTGTCCTATATGGTCGCTATGAGTTGGAACTGACAGCAAAGGATTTCGGGTTTGGTAATTACATATCAGTATTTTAATATAAATAAGAAGGTAGTAATTATATATCAGTATTTATGTATTGGAGTCCATGAATGGCACAGTTAATCAGCTACTAACCAAAAGACTGGCAATTGAAATTCATCCTGAGATACCTCAGAAGAAAAGCCTGGTTATCTTCTTCTTCAAGATCACAGATAACGTAAACCCTACAGACGGCAGTTCTACTCTGAAACACAAGTGTCAACATAAGTTGGAATAAATTTGACAGCAACTGGTGTTTATTTTTTTTAACTTACATATCAGTAAATTACAGTATACATGAAAAGATTAATATGTCCTTTAAAATGACATATTGGTGGTGCAGTAGTTAAGAGCTAAGGCTACTAACCAAAAGGCCAGCAGTTTGAATCCACCACCTGCTCCTTTGAAACTCTGTGGGGTAGTTCTACTCTGTTCCATAGGGTCGCTATGAATCGGAATTGACTCAACGGCAATGGGTTAAAAAGACAGAGAAACACAGGTATATCTCTGCCTTCAAATTCTAATTCATTATGTTAAAAGAGATATATTAAAAGTAAAAATGACAAAAGTTTCAAAAAGAATTTGGAAAAATTAAAGGAGGCACTTCATCAGAAAAATATTAATAGAGGATAAAATAGAATTAATTCTGAAAAATTTAAAATGATAAAATGAGTTTTGTTTTTTGTCTTGTTTATTTTTAATGCTAGGAGTAAGGATTAAGTATATTGTTTTGCTAGTTGCCTTACAGCAGGCTCCAACTCACAGTGACTTTATTCATAACAGAAGGGAGCTTTGCCCAGTCCTGTGCCATTTTTATTGGAGTCCATCGTTTTGGTATATTTGAGTCCATTGTTTTGGCCATTTTGTAGCTCCTTTCAATCAAGGGGCTCACCTTCAAGCACTGTATTCTTGATTCCTAAGGTTTTTGTTGGCTAGTTTTTAAAAGTAGATCCCTAGGCCTTTTTCCTTAGTCTGTCTTAGTCTGGAAGCTCCTCTGAAACTTGTCCCCCATAGGTGACCCTGCATCCCCGTGCTCACTGACTCTGCTTACATCATCACTTTATCTTCTCTGCCTTTGAAACCTCTGCTTCCTTCTTACAAGGACTCTTATGCTTACATTGTAAGCAATAATACAGAATGGTCTTCGGCTCAGGAATAACCCAGAATAATTTCCCCATCTCAAGATCGTTAATCACATCTGCAAAGTCTCTTTTGCCAGGTAACATAACTCTTTCACAGGTTCCAGGGATTGATTTGTGGATACCTTTGGCAGGTCATTATTCAGTCTACCACCAACCTCAAACTTAGGCTGGGCCTTGTAGGTGGAGGTGCCTTCTCAGCATTCATTCTGCTCCCATTCCCTCTCAGCAGCCAAACTGTGTGAGCTATTGGTGGTGACTTCCCTCTGTGGTGCAAGATGTCTCCTCTGTATTGTTGCAGAATCCTGAGCCCAAGTGATTTATGTATCTCTCAGGTTAAGCTTTCGGATAAGCAGTGGTTCTTTGCCTGAATTCCAGGAGAAAGGAGGGTTTCTTACACCTCCTGCAGTTTCAGATATGGTTTGCTTCTACTCTTCCAAAGGAGGTAGTGAATTTTCCATGGTCCTAGCAGAGAGACGGCTTGTTGCCCCTCCCTCATTGGCTTAATACTTTTGACTTACATGAGAGAAGACTCTAGGAGAAGCAGTCCTGTTTTGACCTGTTCCAGAATTGCAGCCCATCTCCTCCAACTGTTTGCACCTACAAGGCAGAGGCAGAGGAAGAGGAGGATTCTCTTTGGTCCCCTGTCCGGATCCAAATAGTCTAACCTCAGCACTATTGACATTTTAGTCCAGAAAATTCCTTGTTTTGGGAGGTGTTTAACTTAATTTCTGGCATCTACCCACTAGATGCCAGTAGTACAATATATTTGTTTTCTATTGCTTAATAATGCATTACTACACAAGTAAAGGTTTAAAATAACACTCATTATTAACTCATATTTGTTGTGGGTCAGAATTATGGTCATGTCTTAGGCTCGGCACCTCAGGGTCTCACAAGCCTAGTCAAGACTTTAGCTGAGCTGCATTCTAATCTGGAGATTGGGATCTTCTTGAAATTTATGTGATTGTTGACAGAATGCAATTCCTTATGGTTTTATTACTGAGATCTTCAGCATTTAGAATCCACCCACCATTTCTTACCATGTATTCTTCTCTATAGGCTGTTCCCATCATAGCAGCTTCTTTTTCAAAGTCAGCGGTTGCTCCAGTTGGCTAAGATGGAGTCATTAAGTGAATTGTGGTCACTCATAAAAGTGATAGCCCATCTCTTTTCCATGTTAATTAGTGAGAAACAAGTTAAAGAGTACACTCACACTTAAAGAGTGGTTGTTGTTGTTAGGTGCCTGTCTTAGGCTGGGTTCTCTAGAGAAACAAAACCAGTAAAGTGTATGAATATATATATGTAGAGAGAGATTATATCAAGGAAACAGCTCACGCGATTGTAGAGACTAGAACACCCCAAGTCCATAGATCAGGTAGAGGCCTCTCCCAAGTCACGCAGCTGCAGAAACCGGCAACCCCAAGATCGGCAGGTCGGAGAGCAGGGCTCCCACTCACAGGCTGTGCAGATCGACGAATCCCAGGTTTGGCAGATAAGCTGACAGCTCAAGTCCCAAGAACAGGAGATAAGATGACAGGAAGCAGCCACAGGATCCAGAGAGAGCAAAAAGCCAGAATGTCTGCTTATATACAGATGTGGGCCACACCCCCAAGGAGACTCCCTTTCATCTGATTGTCTATTCACAGTATATTCAATCGTGGGAGTGATTACATTAAAACAATAAGAATCATGGCCCAGCCAAGTTGACACACAATCTTAACCAACACAGTCCACCCTTTGTCAACTTGGCATATGTACACATCTCCTTAAACCATGCATAATCTCTAAATAAAGACAAGTAGAAAGTCATACTTGTGCCTAACATGATACAACTAACACGTGTACAATCAAAAACGCACTAGCCCCATTTACAGCTTTTATTTTATAAGTGAAGGAAACAAAAATATTTGATGCACACATACAAAGTAGAAACACTCATAACAATTACCGTCCCCGTTTTTGCAACTGGTCACATGGCCGGAACTGGTATTTAGAACTTCCTTCTTCCACCACCCGTTCTATATTCCTTTTGCCCTCAGCAAGCACCTTGGCTGGTCGTGGCTCTTTGCCTGCTGGGGTGACCCAAACCTTCATTACTGAAGGGTCTGTGTCATTAGTAGTCATGTCAGAATTAGGTTGCTGTAGTTTTCCATTGACTTTAATCACAAGGCATGGTAGTACTAAGAGATGCCCCAAAGATTCTCCTGCATTCCAGACATACTCTTCTTTACCTCCATTATGTAATATCAGTCTGATTTCCTCTTGGTAATCAGGATCAGTCACACCGGTCAGTATGGTAACTCCCTTCCTTGCCTGTTGATCCACAGGCATAAGGAGCCCAAAGTGGCCAGGTGGCATTCTGAACTTCCAGTTCAATGGAATCAGTGATGTGTCTCCGGATGGGAGCATTCCTCCCTTTGGAACTAAGACCTCCAGGCCTGCAGAGCATCAGGTCAAGGGGACAGGAAGCAAAAATCTTGCAAGTGGGTCACTAGGGATAATAGTGAGTGGTGCCACTCCCATTTCCACACCTTGATTCCTGGACCCGTGAATCCTGGCTATGAGAGAAATAGCACCATATATTGGATGCTGGTTTAAAGCATATACAACCTCCTGGAGAACATTGTCCCAAGCCAGTAAGGTATTGCCACCTAGCTGGTGCCATTATTGTGACCTTAGAAGGCCATTCCATCATTCTATCAAGTTAGCTGCTGCAGGATGATAGGGAACATGGTAAGACCAGTGAATTCCATGAGCATTGGCCCACTGCCACACTTCATTTGCTGTGAAGTGAGTCCCTTGATCTGAAGCAATGTTGTGTGGGATACCATGATGGTGGATAAGGCATTCTGTAAGTCCACGGATGGTAGTTTTGGCAGAAGCATTATGTGCAGGGAAAGCAAATCCATATCCAGAGTAAGTGTCTATTCTAGTAAGGAGAAAACGCTGCACTTTTCATGATGGAAGTGGTCCAGGATAATCAGCTTGCCACCAGGTTGCTGGCTGATCACCTGGAGGGATGGTGCCATATCAGGGACTCAGAGTTGGTCTCTGCTGCTGGCAGATTAGGCAATCAGCAGAGGCTGTGGCCATGTCAGCCTTGGTGAGTGGAAGTCCATGCTTCTGGGCCCATGCATAACCTCCATCCCTGCCACCATGGTCACTTTGTTCATGAGCCCATTGAACAATGATGGAAGTAGCTGGAGAAAGAGGATGACTGGTTTCCACAGAACACGTCATCCTATCCACTTGATTGTTACAATCATCCTCTGCTAAGTTCACCCTTTGGTGGGCATTCACATGAGACACAAATATCTTCACTTCTTTAGCCCATTCGGAGAGGTCTATCCACATACCTCTTCCGCATAAATCCTTGTCTCCAATTTTTTAATCATGTTCCTTCCAAGTACCTGAGCATCCAGCCAAACCATTGGCCACAGCCCATGAATCAATATATAATTGAACATCTGGCCATTTCTCCTCCCAAGCAAAATGAACAATCAGGTGCACTGCCTGCAGTTCTGCCATTGAGAGGATTTCCCTTCACCACTGTCCTTCAGGGGGGTCCTAGAAAGGGGCTGTAGTGCTGCCGCAGTCCACTTTCGGGTGGCACCTGCATATCGCACAGAACCATCTGTGAACCAGGCACGAGTTTTCTCTTCCTCAGTCAACTGATCATAAGGAACTCCCCATGAGGCCATAGGTGCAGACTGGGAGATGGAAGGTAATGTGACAGGAGTGGATACCAGGGGCATTTGGGCCACTTCCTCATGCAACTTGTGCCTTCGGGTCCTGCTCAGGCCCGATCTAGAATATACCACTTCCATTTAATGATGGAGTGCTGCTGTGCACGTCCAACTTTATGGTTCTGTGGGTCAGACAACATCCAGTTCATGATGGGCAGCTCAGGCCTCCTGGTGACTTGGTGTCCCATAGTTAAGTGTTCAGTCTCTACTAAGGCCCAGTAACGAGCCAAAAGTTGTTTCTCAAAAGGAGAGTAGTTATCTGCAGAGGATGGCAGAGCTTTGCTCCAAAATCCTAAGGGTTTGCCCTGTGATTCACCAATAGGGGCCTGACAAAGACTCCAAACAGCATCTCTATCTGCCACTGTTACTTCAAGCACCATTGAATCAGCTGGATCATATGGTCCAAGTGGCAGAGCAGCTTGCACAGAAGTCTGAACCTGTTGTAGAGCCTTCTCTTGTTCTGGTTCCCAGTCAAAACTAGCATCTTTTCGAGTCACTTGATAAATAGGCTGGAGTATCACACCCAAATGAGGAATACGTTGCCTCCAAAATCCAGAGACCCACTATGCATTGTGCCTCCTTTTTTAGCTGTGGGAGCAGCAAGATGCAATAACTTATCCTTCACTTTAGAAGGAATGTCTCAACATGCCCCACACCACTGGACCCCTAGAAATTTCACTGAAGTGGAACGTGCTTGAATTTTTGTGGGATTAATCTCCCACCCTCTAGCATGCAAATGTTTTACCAATAAGTCTAGAGTCATTGACACTTCTTCTTTACTAGGTCCAGTCAACATAATGTCATCCATGTAATGAACCAGTGTGATGTCCTGTGGAACAGAAAGGCAATCAAGTTCCCTGCAGACTAAATTATGACATAGGGCTGGAAAGTTAATGTAGCCCTGAGGTAGGCAAGTGAAGGTGTATTGTTGGCCTTGCCAGCTGAAGGCAAACTGCTTCTGGTGGTCCTTTGAAACAGGTATGGAGAAAAAGGCATTAGCAAGATCAATAGCTGCATACCAGGTACCAGGAGATGTATTAATTTTCTCAAGCAGTGAAATCACCTCTGGAACAGCAGCTGCAATTGGGGTCACCACCTGGTTAAGTTTTCGATAATCTACTGTCATTCTCCAAGATCCATCTGTTTTTTGCACAGGCCAAATAGGTGAGTTGAATGGGGATGTGGTGGGAATCACCACCCCTGCATCCTTCAAGTCCTTGATGGTGGCAGTAATCCCTGCAATCCCTCCAGGAATGTGCTATTGCTTTTGGTTTACTGTTTTCCTAGGTAGGGTCAGTTCTAATGGCTTCAACTTGGCTTTTCCTACCATAATAGCCCTTACTCTATTTTCAGGGATCCAGTGTGGGAGTTCTGCCAGTTGCTGAGTATATCTATTCCAATTATGCATTCTGGTACTGGGGAAATCACTACAGGATGAGTTTGGGGACCCACTGGACCTACTGTGAGACAGACATGAGCCAAGAATCCATTAATAACCTGATCTCCATATGCCCCCACTCTGACTGTGGGCCACAGTGACATTTTGGGTCTCCTGGAATTAGTGTCAGCTCAGAGCCAGTGTCCAGTAATCCTTGAAAAGTCTGATTATTTCCTTTTGCCCAATGAACAGTCACTCTCATAAAAGGCCGTAGATGCCTATGGGGATAGCTGGGAGAAAGATAAACAGTAAAAATTTTTTGCAGTGTATTGGAGTCCTTCCTCAAGGGGACCTGGCCTCCCCTTCATTCAAGGGATTGTGGGTCTTTAAACTCACTCAAATCTGGGAATTGATTGAGGGACCATGACTCTCTATTCTGGCGATTAGAGTTAGTCTGCTGTTCACCTGACCTAGAATTCATCCGTTTGTAAAGATCAAGTAAATATTTAGTATATTTCATATCTATTTCACTCCTAGGGACACCATGACTAAGCAGCCAACGCCATAAGTCCTTAAGAGTCAGACTATTCTGATTACCGCTTTGACTCCTCTGTCCATTACTGTAATCATGCCCATCTTGTCTTTGTTGATCACGTGCAGCCACTTGGCCTCTACTACCACCGAGTCCAATCAGCCCCATTGTAGTTAGGTGTGTTAATTTGGTTAGGGCAGTTCCCTCTGTCAAATCTGACCTACACAAAATAGTAGTCACATCAGTCTTCAAGGATACTGGAGCTCCCTTCACAAGTTTGTTCCTCACAGCTGTGGTAAAAGTTGTGTCCTTTGTACACTCCATGTGTTGGTCTGTGGGTCTAACTTGATAAATCCACTCTAGCATGCCAATTTCCCTAAGCCTTTGGATACCTTCTTCTACAGTATACCAAGGCAGGTCTGGTACTTCAACTTGATTTAGTGTTGGCCACCTCATAATCTATGCTTCAGTAACCCAACCAAATAAACTATTAGATCCTTTCCTAACTTCTCTAGCTGAAATTTTGAAGGAACAGTCTGTGCTCAGAGGACCCATAGCAGTAAACTCAGACTGATCCATCTTTATGTTCCTTGCACCTTTATCCCACACGCTTAATAGCCATTCCCACACATATTCCCCAGGTTTCTGTTTGTACATATTAGAAAAATCAAGTAGTTCTTTTGGAGTGTAGTGTACCTCCTCCTGGGTCACACTTTGTGCTTCACCTTCTGGGGCTCGCTGGGACTTAAGCCTAGTTATAGGTCTAGAAGCCAGAATTGGTAGTGTGTAATTGTTTTGAGAACATTTAGCATTATCTTGTAAAGCATCTGCCTCAGGCGATGCTCCAGACAATGACTCAGGCAAGTGCTCTTTAGAGGCAGTTGGGCTAGGGCTAATCTCCTCAGATGGGAGAGGAGGGGCTAGTGATTTTTTTGGGCAGGGTGGTTTAGCAGACAAACATGAAGTAATCTCTTCAGACAGGACTTGTTCTGCTGGCAGGAGTGATTCAACAGAATTTACAGGCTCAGTGTCCCCAGCTTCCTGATTATCTGTCCATATGTCCCCATCCCAAGTCTCAGGATCCCATCTCTTCCTAATCCATGCCCTTACTTTAACTTCAGACACCTCTCTCAAGGTTTGCAATTGAGCTGGTGTTGTAATTCAGCCACTCTTAACAATAAGACTCTGGGTTTGGTTTTCAGCAATTTTGGCTCTGTTACTACAAGAAATAAGGCTTTCTTTCAAAGCACAAGTGGAAGCCTTGAGGTCATTTATGCAGCACTTGAACCTTGACTCTGAAGCCCTGAGTGCATCTCTTTCCTTCATCAGTTTGTCTAGCAAAACCAGCTTCCTTATACTTCTCATTCTGACAAAGCTGTAGAAAGATATCACACATATGTTCACCCTGAGCCTCACCTTTCACCAATACCTTATCTACCAGTGGTGATATTTTGTGTATTTGTATCGCCACCTCGCTCCATGGACTAGCAGTGACCTCTTTACTGCTGGAAGCAGAGTCATCAATGTCTTTATGACTAACCAGACTTGAGAACCAATTTAGAAAACTCGTCCTTACAATTTTGTTTCTCTAGAACCACCCCCGGTACCAAATGTCTTAGGTTGGGTTCTCTAGAGAAGCAAAACCAGTGAAGTGTATAAATATATATATATATAGAGAGAGAGAGAGAGATTATATCAAGGAAACAGCTCACGAGATTGTAGAGGCTAGAACATCCCAAGTCCATGGGTCAAGGTAAAGGCCTCTCCCAAGTCACACAGCTGCAGAAGCCAGCAAGCCCAAGATTGGCAGGTCGGAGAGCAGGGCTCCCACTCACAGGCTGTGCAGATTGACAAATCCCAGGTTTGGCAGACAAGCTGACGGCTCAAGTCTCAAGAACGGGAGATGAGAAGACAGGAAGCAGCCGCAGGATCCAGAGAGAGCAAAAAGCCGGAACGTATGCTCATATACATATGCAGGCCACATCCCCAAGGAGACTCCCTTTTGTCTGATTGGCTACTCACAGTATAGCCAATCATGGGAGTGATTACATTAAAACAATAAGAATCATGGCCCAGCCAAGTTGACACACAATCTTAACCATCACAGTGCCCTTGAGTTAGTTCCAGCTCATAGCAACCCTATGAATAACATGATAAAATGTTGCTCAGTCCTGTACCATCCTCACTATCTTTGATATGTTTGAGCCCATTGTTGCAGCCACTGGGTCAATCCATTTCGTTGAGGGTCTTCCTATTTTTGCCTACCATGTACTTTACCAAGCATGATGTCCTTCTCCAGGGATTTATTGCTCCTTATAACATGTCCAAAACATGAGATGAAATCTTGCTGTTTGCACTTCTAAGAAGACTCCTGGCTGTATTGTGAATGAATTCTGAATGATTTTCTCATTTTCTTGCAGTCCATGGTATATTCAGAATTCTTCACCAACACCACAACAATACTTCCTAGGTCTTCCTTATTCATTGTCCAGCTTTTGCACGCATGTGAGGCTATTGAAAATACCATGGCTTGGGTCAGGTGCACCTTAGTCCTCAAAGTGACACCTTTAATTTTTAACACTTTAAAAGGTGATGGTGACGGTAATACAAGGGTATAAATCATTGCGGGGTCACCGTAGTGTGTTTCCACAACAACTTCACCCTCAGTTGTGACAACCAGAAATGTATCCAGAAATTGCTAGACGTCCTCTGTGTGGCAAAGTTTCCCTTAGCTGAGAACCACTGCTCTAAATTGATACACTTAGCTATTCATGTTTATTAAAATTTTAGCTGTCATCATCTTAATTGCTCTTAAGATGACTACTTCTCTCTCGTTATGTTGGTTGATGTTCAGCCATTTCAGGAGGTAGCATATGATCAAGAAATAATGGTATTGAAGGACAAACTCCAGCTTCACTGAAGACATTGGCAAAAATCAAGGATCCAGGGACTGAAGGAATACCAACTGAGCGTTTCAACAAACAGATACAGTGTTGGAGATACTCAGTCGTCTATGCCAAGAAACTTGGAAGACTGCTACATTGCCACCTATCTGGAAGAGATGCATATTTGTGCCAATTTCAAAGAAAAGTGATCCAACAGAACACAGAAATTATTGAATAACATCATTAATATCACACACAAGTAAAATTTTGCTTAAGATAATTAAAACGGTTGCATCAGTGCATCAACAGGGAACTGTCAGAAATTCAAACCAGATTCAGAAGAGGATGTGGAATGAGAGCTATAATTGCTGATGTCAGATGGATCTTGGCTGAATGCAGAGAATCCCAGAAAGAAGTTTACCTGTGTTTTATTGACTATGCAAAGGTATTTGACTGTGTGGATCATAACAAATTATGGATAACATTACAAAGAATGGGAATTTCAGAACACTTAATCGTGCCCATGCAGAACCTGTACATAGACCAAAAGGCAGTCATTGGAACAGAACAAGGAGATTCTCATGGTTTAAAGTCAGGAAAGATGTGTGTCGAGATTTTATCCTTCACCTTGCTTATTCAATCTGTATGCTGAGGAAATAATCCGAGCAGCTGGACTATATGAAGGACACTGCATCGGGATTGGAGGAAGACTCATTAACAACCTGTGATATGCAGATGATACAACCTTGCTTGCTGAAAGTGAAGAGGACTGAAAGCAGTCACTGATGAAGATCAGAGACTACAGCCTTTAGTATGGATCATACCTCAACATAAAGAAGATGAAAATCCTCACAACTAGACCAATAAGCAACATCTTATTAAATGGAGAAAATATTGATGTTGTAAAAGATTGCATTTTACTTGATTTCACAATCAATGTCCATGGAAGCATCAGTCAAGAAATCAAATGATGTATTGTACTGAGCAAATTCACTACAAAAGACCTCTTTAAAGTAGTAAAAAGCAAAGATATCACCTTGAGGACTAGGGTCGCCTGACCCAAGCCATGATATTTCCAATTGCCTTTTATGCATGTAAAAGCTGGACAATGAATAAAGAATACCGAAGAAGAATTGATACATTTGAATTAAGGTGTTGTTGAACAATACTGAATACACCATGGACTTCCAGAAGAATGAATAAAGCTGTCTTGAAGGAATTACAGCCGGAATGCTCATTAGAAGTGAAGATGGCCAGACTTCATCTCATGTACATTGGACATATTATCAGGAGGGACCAGTCCTTGGAAAAAGACATCATGCTTGGTAAAGTAGAGGATCAGATTTAAAAAAAGAGAAATAGGAAGACCTTCAGTGAGATGGATTGACACAGTGGCTGCAGCCATGAGCTCAAAAGTAGCAATGATTGTGAGGATGGCACAGTACCGGGTAGTGTTTTGTTCTGTTGTATATAGGGTGTCTATGAGATGCAGCGGACTTAATGCCACCTAACAACATTTTATATTCCCTTGCACACAAGTAAATTTCTGCTTAAACACAACCATACTCAGACACACACACTAAAACAACAACTCAGAAATAAAAGATTGGAAAAAGCGTTATCATGTTTACTCACATTATCACATAGTATAGCATAGTGTATTAGATTCAATCTTGTGAAATTCTCTTTTCTGTAGATCCAAACAAATAAAATGTTATTCATCTAACAGAATAAAAAGTAGTGTTATTTTTCTGTCATAACATTGATCTTATTTTAAAAGCATGTTTAGAATATTTAAAATTATTTGGAACAGATAGTTTTAGATTCTGAATATAAAAACAAACAAACAAACAAACAAAAAAACTCATCATTTTTCCAAATTATCCCAGTGTTTTCTGAAATATTTATCTGTTCATATCGTCCTTTCTTTTTAAACTTACTTAAGAAATTATTATGTTTCTTATTACACATTACTTTGGAATCTGTAAGTCTACAATCACAGATCTAGGGTAATGTTAGTAACAGGGAGATGTAGACTAGAAACACATTAGCATGGCATTTGCACCTAGACCAAAATAAATGAGGGAGTGCCATAATACTGATTAGTAGACCTTTGTTTTATTCTATCTAGAATACACATACTCTCATTTGTCTGGCCTCTATTTATTCCTGAGCCATATTCTAGCAATTATTTTTTATGCCTCTGGTTTATTTTTTTATTGCCATTTGTTTATACTGATCAGAGAATCTGCTATAGCAACTATTCAATGTATTACCTGTGTAGTTCCAACTTACTGTATTAGCCGTACAGCATGGTAGAATATAATTTTGTCCTTTTCTTTGTTTCTCTCTTTATCACTATCCTCTTTGTTTCCTTAGAGCTCAAACTATAAAGCCCATTTGTTAGTGTCTCTCCTAACGCAACAACTTTCGGTTTCAAACTGATGTTATCTGCGCCACTGCTTTTTTCCTCCATAACAAACTGAATTAGTTTCAATTTGGCTGAAAACCTCTTGTTGTCTGTTCCTATAATTGAACTTCCCAAAACCCATTGCAATTTTTCTATTCTTCCTACTGGGAACCAACCTTTGGGATTTGTTCTCCTTGAGCCTCTAAATTTATTTGGTAGTGGCTTTTCCCCCACAGTGGTTTAAATCTTGAGTGACCTAGATTTATGGAATAGTTAACATAGTTGTCACTTTCCTTTATGGTATTCATACCTTACAGCCCTGGGAATCAAATAAAAGAAAACTGATTATTATTTTTTGTTTATACGAGTATTCACAGACTATACAACAAGAAAATCAAAAATAAAATAAGTTTTTAATGTTACTCCTAATTCAGAATATTGACTTTGAGTATTAACACAAAGTATTTTCATTTTCTGGTTCTTACGTTCTGGAGCATACCTAATGTTTACTTTACTAAAAAAAGTTATTTGGATTCTTTTGACTTGTTATGGTTAACAATATGTCTTTCTGTCTGTAATCAAGCAGTAACTAAAGTTTTACCTTACTATGTAGATTTCTTCTATATAGATTTCCTATTATTACATTAATTAAGATTTCTTCTTAAACTCAAAAGTAATTTTTAGAGATCTTTGTTCTGGTTTTTTATTACTTGTATTTTGTTTGTTTTTTCTTATGGCATCATCATTGGGCATTTTAGATCTGAGTTATTAAAAATAACTGAATCATAACCTCTGGAGTGAGGGGGACACAGTGGCTGAATTTGCCTGACTGTTAGTGAGTCTAGATATACCACTATGGATATGGACATGTTGAGGCCATTTGCATCTATGAAAGGCGACCAATCAGAAATTAAGGACGTTTTTTATGAGGTACATTCTTCTACACGAAGAAGAAAAACGTTTGATTTTGGTTACTGTACTACACTAAATTTCTGCAATAATGTCAATTACCAAAGAAAAGAAACTCTAGAACCTGCTGCAGATTGAAGAAATTCCATTTCTTCAGCTCTTTGAGTACTCAAAAAATATAATGCTGCAGTGATTTTGGCAGATTATTGAGTTCAAGTACTGTAATGCAGACTTTGAGGCATGATTAAGGTTAGAGAATTTGTCAGGAAACAAACAGCACTTCGTTTACAATGAGTGAAAAGGCTATTGCATTCACATTACATTCCAGCTTGTTACTACAGAGTGCACTGGCAGGGCCTGACACAGGGATCTGTTTAAGAAAGTAACAAATCAACGGTCTACTCAGCCCCAGGCTTTGATCTGATTTAGTACAATCCTTTTCTAAATTTCTTCCAACCACTCTGAAAGATAAAAGAGGAAGAGAAAGGAGTGTTAAAAGTACCTCTATGAGCAATGAATCCCACATTGACTTCAATGTGTAATGACTAGCCTTCTAACTATCAAGGGAGATACTCATCTCTAAATCTGATATCAATTGATGGTGTAAGGAGAAACACTTGAATTTAAAGCCTAAGATTGTATTGGTGTTAGTTGGCACGAGATGGTTCTGAATCCTGTGTACCCCATGTAGGCAGAGTAGAACTGTGTTCCATAGGGTTTTCAAGGCTGTGATCCTTCAGAAGCAGATCACCAGATCTTTCTTCCAAGGCATATCTGTGTAGTATCTATCCCTTAATTATTCTCCATGAAAGGAATTTCTGCTCCTATGAAGGTAGAATAAAGATATCCCCAGCAATACCCAAGACTTAAATATCACTATATCCATATGTCTTAGTCTGGATTCTCTAGAGAAGCAAAATCAGTGAAGCATACACACACACAAACAGAGAGAGAGAGAGAGAGAGAGAGAGAAAGAGAGATTTATATCAAGGAAATGGCTCACACAGTTGTAGAGGCTGACAAGTCCCAAGCCTGTAGGTCAGACTGGAGGCTTCTCCTGACTCATGCAGCTGCAGGGGCTGGGGAACCCAAGATAGGCAGGTTAGACAGCAAGCCTCTGTTTCATAGGCTACGGAGGCCAACAAATCTCAAGATTGACAGGTAAACTGACAGGCCGCTGGCTCACAGACTGCTCGGCTGACTAATCCCAAAATGGGCAGGCAAGCTGTTGGCTCAGGTCACAAGAACCAGAGGTCAGATGAACAGGAGCCAGCTCTAGGATCCAGAGTGAGCAAAAGCCCTTGAACTTTGCCAAAAAGTTCACCTATCTTGGATGCAGGCGACACCCCCAAGGAAACTCTCTTTCAACTGATTGGGTGCTCATAACACATCTCATCATGGAAGTGATTACATTTTATCAGATCTCATTATGAAGGTGATTACATCATTACATAGGTGCCAAACTATGTCATAATTGCCAAACCACTGAGAATCATGGCGCAGTCAAGTTAACACACAGTCTTAGCCATCACACCATGTAAGTCCATACCAATAAGTCTATATCTGGACTATGCGCCTATGACCACATTTACTCAAAAAACTAGAGTTATGACCCTGATTCAATGAAAATACCGTTAGCTCTGTTGTAAGCTTTCTATATTAGTGAGAATTGAGTCCCTTTGATAGTAATGGCAAGACATACAAATGCTAAATAGAAAGTTGTCATCAAAAACATTTCATAGTTCTGATTTGCTTTTTACATAAGCTATTGTATTATTTCAAGGAATAAGATGTTCCGTTTTCCCTCATACACTTTTTCGACAGAATTCCTTCTGTGGTATACTCAACTCCTCTATTCCAAGTGTTTTCAGAGCTGTGCTATTCTGTGAGAATGTAGGGTGGTGGGGGTGTGGGGGAGAATATGCATGCTTTGGCGTTGTTATAGGAAATTAAAAAAAAAACAAAACAACTTTTATAGAATGAAGTGTGTGTGCAGAATATTATTCAAATATTTTGGCCAAAACTTTTAATCATGTATATGTGAGTAATCCATAAACAAAATACTTTAACAAAAATACTGAATTTAGAACGTTGATTTTTAATCTTTATGATTAGAAGTCCTGCATCAACAACCATTTTGAAAGTACACTTAAACCAAAACAAGAAAGAAACAAACACAACTAGGGATTTTTTTATTTTTGCAATTATCTCCAAAATATTTGTTTAAAATGCTGTTAAGTTTAATGCCTTACTGTCTCTTGGACAATATAGAATTCAGGAAAGATTCAAACCCACAGTGCAGGCAAAGTAGCACCGAGTATCCTTCTCTTGGAGACCAGGACAGAGACATCATCATGAAAATGGTGCCATCCCAGGATTAGTGGAATCAATTCAAGATGGGAAGATTGGAGTGGTACACAGTGAAGAACTTTTGCTGAATAAATGGGAGGCAGTACTTTTGGAAATGTCCAGTAAGAGTTAAGGAGAAATATGCTTTCCACTAATTTTCAGGTGCCTTTGGATGAGCATGATATCATGTTTTGGCTTATATAAAATTGAACTAAACATACTATATTTGCTTAGGGAGTTTATGATTGGTGTGGAAGAACAAAAGTATTTAGATAATTGCATTAAAGGTTTAAAGGTCACTTTTTGTATTAATGATCTCAATGCCAAAATCTAGATACAAATATCAAAACATATTGTTTTCCCTGAGTAATTCAGTACTGACCAGTCATCTTTTCATATGGTCAAACTATATAGAATTATTGTTTCACTCATTATTTCTTTCTAAATCATAGGGTCATAGAGGTATAAGATTTTCAGACATGGAGGGTTATGAGACATGATATTTATTATAATGCAACTAATATTCTAGAATATGAATATATTGTCCATGTTTGTATAGACTCTAAACATACCCTTTAATCCATCTCAGATGGAAAATTATTGAATTTTAGTCTGTCTTCGTATGACTATCCCACTTGTTTCACAATTTTTATTATGGTTCACAATTTTTATTATAGTTCAATAAATACAATATTTTATATTTCACAAAAAACTTCCACAAAATAATTTTAATTTTAGCCTTAAATTACCTTGTAAGGTTAAACTAAAGACCTCTTTTTTATTTAATATACAGCAATTATTAGCTTTCCATCATCTCTTTCCACAGATGTACTCGATTTGATTCCTGTGTATTCCATCTGGCGAGGTCCACATGTATAGTCACCATTTATATTGTTAAAAAAAGATATTTGCAATGAACAAGTTGTTGGTCTTGCAAAATTCTATCATATGATCTCTGGCATCATTTCTATCACCAAGGCCATATTTTCCAACTACTGATCCTTCTTCTTTGTTTCCAACTTTCCCAACCCAATCACCAGTAATTATCAATACATCCTGAGTGCATGTTTGATCAATTTCAGACTGCAAAACTTGGTAAAAATCTTCAGTTTCTTCGTCTTTGGCTTTAGTGGTTAGTGCAGGAATTTGAATAATATTTGTGTTAACTGGTCTTCTTTGTAGGCGTATGGATATTATCCCATCCTGACGGTGTTGTACTTCAGGATAGATCTTGAAATTTTCTTTTTGACTATGAACGCAATGCCATTCCTCTTCAAGTTATCATTCTCTGCATAGTAAACCATATGACTGTCTGATTCAAATGGCCAGTACCAGTCCATTTCAGCTCACTATGGCTAGGATATTAATGTTTATGTGTTCCATTTCATTTTTGAAGATTTCCAGATTTCCTAGATTCATACTTTGTGCATTCCATGTTTCAATTATTAATGGATGTTTGCAACTGCTTCTTCTCATTTTGAGTCATGCCACATCAGTAAATGAAGATCTCAAAAGCTTGACTCCATCCACGTCATTAAGGCAGACTACTCTGGGGAGGCAGTTTTCCCCAGTCATATTTTGAGTGCCTTCCAACCTAAGGGTGTCATCTTCCGGCACTGTATCAGACAATGTTCAGCTGCTATTCATAAGGTTTTCACTGGTTCATTCTTTCCAGAATTTCAAAAGAGGTTGCAGTAGTTTATCATTAGGGAACTGCCAGAAATTCAAGCTGGATTTAGAAGAGGTCTTGGAATCAGAGATATCATTGCCCGTGTCAGAATATCAGAAAGATGTTTACCTATGTTTTATTGACTGTGCAAAGGCATTCAACTGTGTGGATCATAACAAATTATGGATAACACTGCAAAGAATGGGTATTCCAGAACACTTAATTGTGCCCACGAGGAAACTGTACATGGATCAAGAGGGAGTTGTTAGGACAGAACAAGGGAAAACTTAATGGTTTAAAATCAGGAAAGATCTGTGACAGGGTTGTATCCTTTCACCATACCTATTCAATCTGTATGCTGAGCAAATAATCTGAGAATCTGGACTATATGAAGAAGAACAGAGCATCAGAATTTGAAGAACCTCATTAACAATGTTATGCAGATGATGCAACCTTGCTTGCTGAAAATGAAGAGAACTTGAAGCATTTATTGATGAAGATCAAAGACCATAGCCTTGAGTATGGATTACACCTCAACATAAAGAAAACAAAAATCCTCACAGCTGGACCAATAAGCAACAACATGATAAATGGAGAAAAGATTGAAATTGTCAAGAATTTCATTTTACTCGGATCCACGATCAACACCCATGGAAGCAGCAGTCAAGAAATCAAAAGATGCATTGCACTGGACAAATCTACTGCAAAAGAACTCTTTAAAGTTTTGAAAAGCAAGGCCGTCACCTTGAAGACTAACGTGGGCCTGACCCATGCCAGGGTGTTTTCAATAGCCTCATATGCATGCTAAAGCTGGAAGATGAATAAGGAAGACCGAAGAAGAATTGATGCCTTTGAATTGTGGTGTTGGCAAAGACTATTGGATATACCGTGGACTGCCAAAAGAAAGAACAAATCTGTCTTGGAAGAAGTACAACCAGAATGCTCCTTAGAAGCAAGGATGATGAGACTACATCTCACATACTTTGGACATATTATCAGGAAGAATCAGTCCCTGGAGAAGGACATCATGCTTGGTAAAGTAGAGGGTCAGCGAGAAACAGGAAGACCCTCAACAAGATGGATTGACACAGTTACTGCAACAATGGTCTCAAATATAACAATGATTGTGAAGATGGTGCAGGACCAGGCAGTGTTTTGTTCTGTTGTGCATAGGGTTGCTATGAGTTGGAACCGACTCGATGGCAGCTAACAACAACAACAACAGCAACAGTGATTATTAAGATTACACTGTAATAAATATAGTAGCCCTGGTGGGGCACTGGTTGAAGATCTTGGCTGCTACCAAAATGTCGGTGGTTCAAATCCACTAGCCACTCTGTGGCAGAAGATGTGGCAGTCTGCTCCTCTAAAGATTTACAGCCTCTGAAACCCTATTAAGCAGTTTTACTCTGTCCTATAGAGTCATTATGGGTGGGAATCTACTCGATGGCAGTGGGTTGGGAAATAAATACCACAACCGAAAATAGATCCAAATGAACTTTTTAGGAAAACATGCTTCCAAATTTCGATAGTTTATTTAATCACTTTCAAAAATTTGTTCTCAATCAAGTACTAAATTACCACATAGTGGTAAAGCAAACAACTTTGTAATGTCCTCTCACTTGCTCTTCTTAGTAATGCTTAGTACTAATTGGTGTTAGGAGACTGTTAAAATACATTGTTCATCAGCAGGTATAGTGGTGATTGGGGCACAACATGATGAACACAATATCACTGATTTGTATGTGTAAACAATGTTAAAATGGCAAATGTTTTGTTACCACAGTAAAAAAAAAAAAAAAAAAATCGCTGTTCAGCAATAGATTGGATTGCATATCATTGGGTCTGTGAATCATATCTGGAAGTTGGGAAATACTTTCTAATGCATATTTGTAGTATTAGGTTTAATAATGAACACTGAAAAAGAAAAAAGAAAAAATCAAGCACCATGCAGACATAAAAAATATTTTATAATCATACCGTTCAGAGGTAAGTCAAGTTCACATTTTGATATATTTTAATTATTTATTAATTGCTCTTGACTTTGCATTGCTCATAATGCACCTCATTTTCCACCTTGATAGTTATACTGATATTATCATACGTCTTAGTCCCCTACTACATACCAGTCTTCTTTCCCCTATACATAAATATAAAATCCATTTTAGTTTGGTCTTTTTGCACCAAAGAACTTGTACAAGTTTTCAACCCATAACTAAAGAATGAAATAACAGAAAAGTGCATTTCTCTTAGAGAATAATTTCCAAAAATGATATTACAGTAATACAATTTTAATAAGTAATTTTTAAGAAATAGCATATATCCTGCAATCAGCATACTATTTTTCATACACGTTCCCTTTCTTCTGTGGATGCCAGAAGATGACTTTTAACTACAACTTATGTATTTAGGGCACTTTCAAATGCGACTTTTCATCATGAAGCTTATTATCTTTCTCCTCTGCATATTTTACTCAGTCTAGTAATCATACTGTTTTTTCACTAAGTTTGAGTTTTTCTAACACCTTATAAAAAGTTAGGAGGATTTGAGAAAATTATTATTTGTATTATTGTTACTTTTACATTTCTTTCATCCGAAAAAAAGAAAAACTGAACAAGAGAACATGTATAATTGTAGATGCAATTGAACGCTCTTGGATCTTTGAACCAAAAACTGTGTCCTAGCTTAATGAATTTAACATCAATCTCAGTTAATAATTCTTGTGTTTTAAAACTGGTGAATCATGATTCTATCCAAGTTTAGGTAATCCTAGCTGTTAATTTTTTAAAATATTGTGTCTTACTCATCCTCTCCATTCTTTCTTTTTGAATTATTTTTAGACGTTTACCTAAAATTTTTATAAGAACATTTTAACTTCACTATCTATTTCCAGTCTATGTTTCTCCTTGTATTGTATTATGATTTATTTCATTTTTTCTGTATTTCAATTAACTAATTATCTTGTTGAATGTGTTTAATCCACCTTCCACCCCTTCGTTTATGGTTTTGTCAATACTTATATTTTACATTTTCAAAATTTCTGCTCTGCATTTCATATCAATATTTTTCTAGTTTTGTAATAACTTGTGGTTGTATCAGTAATTTCTTGTTTTTGAGCACTAATTTTTATTTATTAGGAAGCTATTCATATAGTTTCAATAATTACGGTTTATGTGGTTGCAGGCTAATTTTGAATGAGAGAATTTACAGTTTTCCTTTTCTCTTTTTTTTTTAATTGTTGTAGTTTAAATGAAGTTTACATTTCATGTTAGTCTGCCATACAAAAATTTATACATACATTGTTATGTGACACTAATTGCTCTCTCAATACTGTGACAGCACACTCCTCCTTTCTACCTCTGATTTGTCATATCCATTCAACCAGCTCATAACCCTCTGTCTTTCCATCTCAACTCTGGACAGAAGCCGCCCACTTGGTCTCTTGTATCTACTCGAGCTAAGAGGCACACTCCTCAGGAGTATCACTTTATATCCCACAGTCCAGTCCAATCCCTGTCTGAAGAGTTGGCCTCAGAAATTGTTTTACTTCTGGGCTGATAGAGAATCCGGGGCCATGCTTTCCAGGGATCTTCCAGTCTCAGTCAGACCATTAAGTCTGGTCTTCTTACTAGAATTTGAGTTCTGCACCCCAGCTTTCTCCTGCTCCATCTGGGACTCTGCGTTGTGTTCCCTGTCAGGGCTGTCATTGGTGGTATCTGGGTACCATCTAGTTTTTCTGGTCTCAGGCTGATAAAGTCCCTGGTTTATGTGGCCCTGTCTCTTGGGCTACTACTTTCCTTGTGTCTTTGGTGTTCTTCATTCTCCTTTACTCCAGATGTTTGGGACCAATTGATGCATCTTAGATGGCCGCTTGCAAGCTTTTAAGAACCCAGACGCTACTCACCAAAGTTGGATGTAGAACATTTTCTTATTAAGCTTTGTTATGCCAACTGACCGAGATGTCCTCAGAAAGCATGGTCCTCAGATCCCTACCCTACTACTCTTTTCCTCAAAGTGTTTGATTGTATTCTGGAAACTTCTTAGCCTTGGTTTAGTCCGGTTGTGCTGACTTCCCATGTAGTGTGTGTGGTCCTTCCCTTCACCTAAGATAATTCTTATCTACTATCTAGTTAGTAAATAACCTTCCCATCCATCCCCACCCTTGTAACCATCAACGAATGTTTTCTTCTATGTTTAAACCTTCTCTTGATTTCTTATAATAGTGGTCTTATACAATGTTTGTCCTCCTGTGACTGACTAAATTCACTCAGCATAATGACCTCCAGCTTCCTCCATGTTATGTTTCACGGCTTCATCATTGTTATCTTTGCGTAGTATTCCATTGAGTGGATATACCATAGCTTGTTTATCCATTTGCCTGTTAATGGGCACCTAGGTTGTTTCCATGTTTTTGCTATCGTGAACAGTGCCACAATGAACATGGGTGTGCATGTATCTATTCGTGTGACGGCTCTTATTTCTCTAGGATATATTCCAAGGAGTGGGAGAGCTGGATCGTATGGTACTTCTATTTCTAGCTTTTTAAGGAAGTGTCAAACCGATTTCCAAAGTGGTTGTACCATTTTACATTCTGACCAACAGTGTATAAGTGTTCCAGTTTCTCCACAACCTCTCCAGCATTTATTATTTTGTGTTTTTTGGATTAATGCTAGCCTTGTTGGGGTGAGATGATATCTCATTGTAGTTTCGATCGGCATTTCTCTAATGGCTAATGAACATGATAATTTCTTCATGAGTCTGTTAGCTGCCTAAGTATCTTCTTTGGCCAAGTGCCTGTACATATCCTTTAGCCATTTTTTAAATGGGTTATTTGTCTTTTTGTTGAGGTTTTGCCGTATCTTGTAGATTTGAGAGATTAGACGCCGATCAGATTAGTCGTAGCCAAAAAACTTTTCCCAGTCTGTAGGTTGTCTTTTTAGTCTTTTGGTGAAGTCTTTGATGAGCATAAATATTAGATTTTTAGGAGCTCCCAGATATCTAGTCTCTCTTCTGTTGCTTATGCATTATTGCTTATGGTTCGTACTGTGTTTATGCCATGTATTAGGGTTCCTGGCCTTGTCATTATTTTCCTATCATGATCTTTATCATTGTCAATTTTATATTTAAGTCTTTGATCCATTTTGAGTTCATTTTGAGTTCATGGTGTGAAGTATGGGTCTTGTTTCAGCTTTTTGTAGATGGATATCCAGTTGTGCCAACACCGTTTGTTAAAGAGACTCCTTTTTCCCCAATTAATGGACTTTGGGCTTTCATCAAATATCAGCTGCTCATAGATGGATGAATTTATGTCTGGATTTTCAATTCTGTTCCATTAGTCTACATATCTGTTGTTGTACCAGTACCAGGTGTTTTGACTAACGTGGTGGTATAACAGTTTCTAAAATCAGGTAGTGTGCCTGTCGATGTATTGTGAGATTGTTGACCACTGCTATAGGGCAACATTTGTAGTAACTATTAAATGGGAGGCTGTTTTGTCCTGTAAGCCTTCATCTTGGGCGAGAATGGCAGCACAATTGGAAGAGCATAGTCAATATCACTTAAATGTGTAAGTAAAAAGTTTTGAAATGGTGTTTAAATAAAATAAAAATAAATAAATAAATAAACAAACAAAGGAGACTAAAGAGGTACAATAGTCCACTGACAAGGTCCAGAAGACAGAAGGGGACAAGGAAGCCCCCTGGTGATAGGGAACACAAGGTGGAGTAAGGATATTCTTGATGTGCTGTGAGATTGTTAACCATTGTCATAGGGCAACATGTGTAGTAACTGTTAAATGAAAAACTATTTTGTTCTGTAAGCCTTCATCTTAAGTGAGAATAACAGCACAGTTGGAAGAGCGTAGTCAATGTCATTGAACTGTGAATGTAGAAAATTTTGAAACGGTGTATCTTTGGCCATCTGTAATTTTCATCAAAAAAAAAGGTTGAGAATTTAGAGGCTTAATACGTTGTGGGGTTGTTAACCAATGTCAAAAAAAACCAACATGTGTACTACTATTTCATGAGAAACTATTTGCTCTGTAAGCTTTCACCTGAAGTACAATAAAATATATATATAAAAAAAATAAATAAAATAAAATAAAATCAGGTAGTGTGAGGCTCCCACTTTGTTCTTCTTCTTGAGTAATGCTTTATTTATTTGGGGCCTCTTCCCTTTCCATATGAAGTTGATTTTTTTCTCCATCTCATTAAAAAATGCTGGTGGAATTTGGATCGGGATTGTATTGTATCTGTATATCGCTTTGGGTAGAATTGAAACATTTTCACAATGTTGAGTCTACCTATCCATGAGCAAGGTATGTTTTTCCACTTTGCAGGTCTTTTTTTGTTTCTTGCAGTAGAGTCTTGTAGTTTCATTGTATAGGTCTTTTACATCTCTGGTTAGATTTATTCCTAAGTATTTTATTTTCTTGGGGGCTATTGTAAGTGGTTTTGATCTGGTGGTTTCCTCTTTGAAGTTCTCTTTGTTGGTGTAGAGGAATGCAAATGATTTTTGTATGTTTATCCTGTGTCCTGATTCTTTGTTGTAATCTTCTATTAGTTCCAGTAGTTTTCTTGTGGATTCTTTGGGGTTTTCTGTGTATAAGATCATATCATCTGCAAATAGAGATACTTTGACTTCTTACCTACCAATCTGGATAAGCTTTATTTCTTTTTCTAGCCTAATTGCTCTGCCTAGGACCTCCAGAACAATGTTAAATAAGAGTGGTGATAAAGGGCATCTTTGTCTGGTTCCCATTCTCAAGGGGAATGCTTTCAAAATCTCTCCACTTAGGATGATGTTGGCTGTTGGCTTTGTATCAATGCCCTTAATTATATTGAGGAATTTCCCCTCTATTCCTATTTTGTTGAGAGTTTTTCTCATGAATGGGTGTTGGACTTTGTCAAATGTCTTTTCGGCATCGATTGATAAGATCATGTGGTTCGTATGTTTTGTTTTATTAATGTGATGTATCACATTGATTGTTTTTCTAATGTTGAACCACCCCTGCATACCTGGTATAAATCCCACTTGATCATGGTGAATTATTTTTTTTAATATATATTGATGAATTCTGTTGGCTAGAATTGTGTTGAGGATCTTTGCGTCAATGTTCATGAGGGATATCGGTCTGTAATTTTCTTTTTTTGTGGTGTCTTTACCTAGTTTTGGTATCAGGGTAATGCTGGCTTTATAGAATGAGTTTGGGAGTATTCCATCCTTTTCTATGCTCTGAAATACCTTTAGTAGTAGTGGTGTTATCTCTTCTCTGAAAGTTTGGTAGAATTCTCCAGTGAAGCCATCCGGGCCAGGGCTTTTTTTTCTTGGGAGTTTTTAAATTACCTTTTCAACCTCTTCTTTTGTTATGAGTTTATTTAGTGTTTTACCTCTATTTGTGTTAGTTTAGGTAGGTAGAGTGTTTCTGGAAATTTGCCCATTTCCTCTAGGTTTTCAAATTTGTTAGAGTACAATTTTTCATAATATTCGGTATGATTCTTTTAATGTCAGTTGGGTCTGTTGTGATTGTATGGATTTCCTACCTCCTTTGCTGTTTTTCTTTTGTCAGTTTGGCCACTGGCTTATCAATTTTGTGGATCTTTTCAAAGAACCAGCTTTTGGTCTTGTTAACTCTTTCAATTGTTTTTCTATTCTCTATTTCATTTAATTCTGCTCTAATTCTTATTATTTCCTTTCTTCTGGCACCTGAAGGCTTTTTTTTTTGCTGCTGTCTTTCTACTTGTTCCAATTGTAGGGTTAATGTTTTGATTATGGCCCTTTCTTCTTTCTGGATGTGTGCATTTACTACTATTAAGCTGACCTCTTAGCACTGCTTTTGCTAGGTTCCAAAGGTTCTGGTAGGATGTTTTCATTCTTGTTTGATTCTATGAATTTCTTTATTCCATCTTAATTTCTTCTATAACCCAATAGTTTCTGAGCAAGGTGTTTTTCAGTTTCTATGTGTTTGATTTTTTTTTTTCCCCTTTCTTTTTCTGTTATTGATTTCTAATTTTATGGCTTTATGGTCAGAAAAGATGCTTTGTAATATTTCGATGCTTTTGGATTTTATTAAGGTTGTTTATGACCTAATATGTGGTCTATTCTGGAGTATGTTCCATGTGTGTTGAAAAAGAAAGTATACTTGGCTGCTGTTGTTTGGAGTGTTGGGTATATGTCTATGAAATCAAGTTGGTTGATTGTAGCATTTAGATCTTCCCTGTCTTTGTTGAGCTTCTTTCTGGATGTTCTGTCTTTCACCGAAAGTGGTGTGTTGGAGTCTCCTACTCCTACTGTGGAGAGGTCTATCTGTCTTTTCAGTGCTGTTAGAGTTTGTTTTATGTATTTTGGAGCCCTGTCATTGGATGCATAATTATTTATTACAGTTATGGTCTCCTGGTGTATTCACCCTTTAATCATTATATAGTGTCCTTCCTTATCCTTTGTGGTGGATTTTTCTTTAAAGTCTATTTTGTCAGAGATTAATATTGCCACTCCTGCTCTTTTGTGAGTGTTGTTTGCTTGATATATTTTTCCCATTTTTTGATTTGTAGTTTTTTTGTGTCTTAAGTTTAAGGTGCGTCTCTTGTAGGCAGCATATAGATGGATTGTGTTTTTTGATCCAATCTGCCATTCTGTGTCTCTTTATTGGTACATTTAGTCCATTTACATTCAGCATAATTATTGATAGGTATGAGTTTAGTGCTGTCATTTTGATGTCTTTTTTTTTTTTTGTGTTGTTCACAGTTTCTTTGTTCCACTTAATTTTCTGTGCTTAGTCATTTTTCTTTATGTATTTTCTTTTCATCTTTTTCATTGTTGTTTTTGTGTTTGTGAGTCTTTATATTTTTCTAGTTTTTTATTGTAACTTGTAGGACTTTTAGTTTCCTTTGTGGTCACCTTAATATTTACCTCTCTTTTTCTAAGTTTACACCAGTTTTTTTATTTGTTTATAGTGCCTTGGCTTCCTCTCCATATGAAAAGTCTATGTCTACATTTTTTAAGTCCCTCTTTTTTGCTTTAATGTTGTCATCTTTTAGCTACTGACATCTGTTTACCTGTTTTCAGTGTTTTAGCTTTGATTTACTTTTGTGACTTCCCCATCTGGGTTGATATCTGGCTGCTCTGTCCTGTGTTCTAGTCTTGGGTTGTTATCTGATGTTACTGATTCTCTAACCAGAGGACTTCCTTTAGTATTTCTTGTAATTTTGGTTTAGTTTTTGCAAATTACATAAACTTCTGTTTACCTGGAAATGCCCTAATTTCGCCATCATAGTTGAGAGACTGTTTTGCTGGATATATAATTCTTTGCTGGCAGATTTTTTCCTTTAAGTCTTTATATATGTCATCCCATTGCCTTCTTTCCTGCATGGTTTCTGCTGAGTAGTCTGAGCTTATTCTTATTGATTCTCCTTTGTAGATAACTTTTTGTTTATCCCTAGCCACTCTTAAAATTCTCTCTTTGTGTTTGGTTTTGGAAGTTTGATTATGATATGTGTTGGTGACTTTCTTTTGGGATCTACCTTATGTGGATTTCGATGAGCATCTTGGATAGATATGTTGTCATCTTTCACCATATCAGGGAAGTTTTCTGCCAACAAATCCTCAACAATTCTCTCTGTATTTTCTGTTATCCCCCCCGTTTTGGTACTCCAATCTCTGGTATTTTATTCCTCTTGATAGAGTGCCACATAATACTTAGAGTTTCTTCATTTTTTTAATCCTTTTATCTGATTTTTCCTCAAATAAGTTGGTGTCAAGTGCTTTATCTTCAATCTTACTAATTCTGACTTCCATTGCCTCAATTCTGCTCCCATGACTTTCTACTGAGTTATCGAATTCTGAAATTTTATTGTTAATCTTCTTGGTTTCTGATTGCTGTCTCTCTGTGGATTCTTTAAACCTGTTAAATTTGTCATTATGTTTTTCTCTAATCTTTTTAATTTCCTCTATTGCATGTTTTGCATTTTACTTGATTTCCTTCCTAATTTCTTGAAGAGTTCTGTGTATTAATCATTTGTATTCTGCCTCTGGTAATTCCAAGAAATTTTCTTCCTCTGGAAAATTTCTAAGTTCTTTATTTTTGGAGCTTGCTGAAGCCATTGTGGATTTCCTCTTTATGTGATTTGATAATGACTGTTTTCTCTGAGCCATCAATAAGTTATTATATTTATTTATTTTTTGCTTGCTTTCTGTGTCCTAGCTTCTTGTTTTGTTTTGGTATGCCCAAATAGGCTGCTTGGGTGAGATAGTTTGATTATTGGCACCTTTGAAGCTCTAATGTCCTGTCATCAGGTGGTTAGATCTGTTACTAGGCATATGTGCTCAGGAGTCTGCCCACTTCTGTATGGATTCAGCTCAGTTGCCCAGGTAGATAGTCACCATGTGTGTGGTGTAGGCTCTCATCTACAGTCATAGACGGGCATGGGTGATTAGTGTAGGCACAGGCATCTGGCTGCAACAGGGGACACACTCTGAGCAAGGCAGGCGGCTGACAGCTGCCCCCAAGTGTCCAGGAGGAAGGCATGTCCCTCTTCCCTAGAGTGTGTATGTTGGTGAGTTTTGCAGCTGGACTCTCAGCATCTAATGCTGTTGGCTGTAAAGACTAGGGGGTGCTTCTTATTCATGGGACCCTATTACAGGTGGCTAGGTGGTGTGGGTGGAGCCACCAGTACTCAGGCCCCTGATGTGGCTAGGTGATGAGCCTGCTTAATGGGCAGAACAGTGTCAAATGTCAAGAACCTGCCACTTCACAGCTGAAACAGTTGAAGTTAGAGTTCTGGTATATACTGTGTTGTACTGTGGTAATGAAGGCCTACGCTGTTGAAATGGGCCCACACAAGTCTCTTCAGGGGGAAAGGCATGCAAAGTCCGTCAATCCCTTATGCCTCTGCCTAGGCAAAGGAGCTGTGCCTACCCTGAGTTCCTGGCTTAGGGGAGCTGGCAGTTTATTTTTCCCCCATTTGTTAATTTCTTCACTCTCCAAGGCAGGGAGAATGGCTCTGGGCATGTGACTGATTCTGCTTCTGGCCCAGGGGACTCAGCAATTTCTGAAGTCCATCTGGGATCCAGTGTAGAGCAGGGAGCAGGGAGGTAAATGATGGAGTGGTTTTTCCCTAAGAGGGGTGTTTTTGATC
Organism: Dugong dugon; assembly: GCA_030035585.1. NCBI lineage: Eukaryota > Metazoa > Chordata > Mammalia > Sirenia > Dugongidae > Dugong > Dugong dugon. Next base: position 30,699,288 of record CM057460.1, on the reverse strand, counting down.
CATGCAGTAGGCTGTACCCAAGTACGTATCTTTCACTGATAGAGGGCTGCTTCTCATTGGTTCTGCGTGGCTGTGTAGACTCTCTGGTGCTAAGTCTCTCCCGATGTGGAAAATGCACCTCTTGAGCACTGCCGCTTGCCTGCCTCATCACTCACCCCAGAGCTGATCAGGTCTGAAGGGCTCAGGCTCTTGCAAGGTCAGGTTGGGCAACTCCTCGCTGCTTCCAGACCATCTCTCCCTCCCCTTGCCACTCAGTCCGGTTCCTCACCTCTACCTTTGATGTTCAGGGCTCCCAGATTGTCACATATAATCAATTCACTTGTTTTTTTCTGGGTCTTTGTTGTAAGAGGGTCCACCAGAAACATCTGAATACTCCGCCATCTTGGCCTCTCCTCCTCTGCTTTTTCTCTGAATATACTAAATATTTCAGAAGGATAACTTTTCAGTGACTCAACCTACCAGTTTACTCAAATGCTCATAGATTAGATCTAAGATTTATGTTAGTGGCTCTGGGCATTTGGCCCATGATTATTTTACGATTGTCATGTCTAGGTCAATTTCTCAGCTAAGTCAAGGACAAGTTTCCTCCCTATTTTGCAGGCAAACAGCTCATTTGCTATAATTAACCCATCCAAGATGAAAGAGTTTATTAGCCTGTTCAAGAGTTTAGATTAAAATCAAGTTGAATAGCTTCATTCAAGGAATATGGCTTTGGTTCCCTGTCATAATTTCCTTGTCATTTAAACTGTCTGCTTGGTTTTTTAGTGCAAAGAGGATTTCTGTTCTCACTCTAGTTGATAAAGTTTTAAATATTATTTAAATTCCATTCTGAATATTTTTTTAAAATTATCTCTTCTACTATTTGAGATGGATAAATAAAAAGGCTCCCAAATTTTAAAGAAATTCCAAAATTTTATTGCAAAATATCAAACCTACCATAAGTTTAGATTTTGCCAAGATACATTCATACACTCCTTTTCAAAGGATTATCATTTTAGGCATTAAATACAATGTGATTTTGTGTAACTTTATTATATATGTTACTCAGCCTTTTAGCACTATCTGGCCAGAGTCAGTACTTTTAGAAATACCAAGCACAGTAAATGATAAATAAGCTTACCTCAGACAAGTAGTATTACGATGTATATTCTTACATCAGTGTGTTTTGGATAAGGCTACATGATTCTACTCTCTTTCTTTAGCTATTTGTAGTACCAGTATTCCCTGGGTTGAATTTCAAAGTTCTGTCCGCAGATATTCTGGAAATTGCTACTAAATCATCCCAAATGATTCAAACTACCATATAAGATTAAGAGTTGCCTCTGGCTTCAATACCAAAATACTGAATATAGTGTCCAATGTCATTCATTTAGGCCTTTATATAAACAACCCAACTATTTTTCTTTTCTTAGAATTTGGTGTTTGATAGTGGTGCGCTGCCTAAAATAATTGGTAAAATATATTTTTATTTGTCCTAGGATTTAAAAGTCTTGAGAACATAGAATATATGCTGAATATTTCTGTAAATTTCAGATTGGCTCACATAGTGTGGTGAATGCAATAGATATAGAACCACAACTACTGAAAGTTGTAAGAATTGGGACTTCTATGCATCTCAAATATTACAAAAAAATAAATTTTAAAAAACAAACACACATATATCTCTAATTTCACACAGAATGAACAAAGGAAGTAGCCATTAATGTTTCACTTTTTTTTTTAACCAGTGAAAAAAATGAAATTGTAAGAGATAAGAAGATATGTTCAAAAGTTAGAACAAATAAGATACCAAATCATAACTAGAACTCTAAAGTTTTGGCTCAGTTCTATTAACTGAGCACTGGTGGCACAGCGGTTAAGAGCTAGGTTGCTAACCAAAAGGTGGGATGTTCTAATCCATCTGCTGCTCCTGTTGTTGTTGTTAGGTGCTGTCAAGTTGTTTCCAACTCATAGGGACCCTATGTACAACAGAAAGAAACACGGCCGGGTCCTGGGCCATCCCCACAATCGTTGTTATGCTTGAGCTCATTGTTGCAGTTGCTGTGTCAATCCATCTGTGTAAGAGTCTTCCCCTTTTTCCCTGACCCTCTACATATATATATATATTGCTGGCCTTTTATAAACTGGTTTTGGAATATTTCTAGATATGAAAAATGTAGGCAGTGTTACACAGTCAGAACATAATTAAATCAGTGAAAGTAACACAGCTGAGCCAAGGGTTTTTTTTTGGTTTAAGGAGCATTCTGGCTGTACTTCTTTCAACAGATTTGTTTATTCTTCTGACCATCCATAATATATTCAATATTCTTCACAAACACAATATTTTAAAGGCATCAATTCTTCTTTGGTCTTCCTTGTTCACTGTCTAGCTTTCATATGCATATAAAGTAATTGAAAACACATGGCTTCGGTCAAGTACACCTTAGTCTTCAAGGTGACATCTTTGCTTTTTAACACTTTAAAGAGGTCTTTTGCAGCAGATTTGCCCAATGCAATGCATCATTTGATTTCTTGACTTATGCTTCCATGGGTGTTGTTGATCCAAGTAAAATGAAATCCTGGACCACTTTAATATTTTCTCCATTTATCATCATGTTTCATATTGGTCCAGTTGTGAGGATTTTTGTTTTTATTTTATGTTAAAGTGTAATCCATACGGAAGGCTATGGTCTTTGATCTTCATCAGTAAGTGCTTCAAGTCCTCTTTATTTTCATCAAGGAATTTTGTAACTTCTGTGTATCACAGGTTGTTAATGAGTCTTACTCTAATTCTGATACCACCTTCTTCTTCATATGGTCCAGCTTCTCGGATTATTTGCTCAGCATGAAAATTGAATAAGTACGGTGAAGGAAACAACCCTGATGCACACCATTCTTACTTTAAATCACGTAGTATTCCCTTGTTCTGTTCCAATGACTGCTTCTTGGTCTATGTACAGGTTCCTCATGAGCACAGTTAAGTGTTTTGGAATTCCCATTCTTCAAAATGTTATCCATAATTTGTTATGATCTATGTAGTCAAAAGCCTTTGTATAGTCCATAAAGCACAGGTAAACATTCCACTAGTATTCTTTGCTTTCAGCTAAGATGCATCTGACATCAGCAATGATACTTCTTGTTCCACATTCTCTTATGAATCTAGCTTGAATTTATGGCAGTTCCCTGCCAACATACAGCTGCAATCACTTTTGAATTATTTTCAGCAAAATTTTACTTGTGTGTAATATAAATGATACTGTTCATTAATTTTCACATTCTGTTGGCTCACCTTTCTTTGGAAGGGGTAAAAGTATTGATCTCTTCCAGTCGGATGGCCAGGTAGCAGTGTTCCAAATTTCTTGTCATAGACCAGTGAGTGCTTCCAGTACTTCATCAGTTCCTTGAAACACCTCAGTAGGTATTCTGTCAATTCCTGGAGCCTTGCGTTTCACCAATGCCTTCAACGCAGCTTGGACTTCTTTCTTTAGTATCATGGGTTCTTGACCATATGCTACTTCTTGAAATGATTGAACATTAACCAATTCATTTTGGCACAGTAACTCTGTATTTCTTTCATCTTCTTTTAATGCTTCCTGCATCGTTTAATATTTTCCATGTAGAGTCCTTCAATATCGCAGCTTGAGGCTTGAATTCTTTCTTCAGTTCTTTCAGCTTGAGAAATGCAGAGAATGTTCTCCCCTTTTGGTTTTCTATCTGCAGATCTTTGCATATTTCGTTATAATACTTCACTTTGTCTTCTCAAGCTGCCCTTTGAAATATTCTGTTCAGCTCTTTGACTTCATCATTTATTCAGTTTGCTTTAGCTTCTCTACATTCAAGAGAAACTTCCAGAGTCTCTTCTGACATCTCTATTGGTCTTTTCTTTGTCTCCTGTCTTTTTAATGACCTCTTGTTTTTTTCTTGTATGATGTCCTTGATGTCACTCTACAACTCGTCTGTTTTTTGGTCATTTGTGTTCAATGAAGAAAATCTGTTCTTGATATAGTCTCTAAATTCAGGTGGGATATACTCAAAGTCATACTTTAGCTCTTGTGGACTTGTTCTAATTTTCTTCAACTTCAGTTTGAACTTGTATATGAGCAATTGTTGGTCTGTTCATTGTTGGCCCCTGGCTTTCTTCTGACTGATGACATCGAGCTTTTTCATCTTTTCTTTCCACAGTTGTAGTCGATTTGATTCCTGTGTATTCCATCTGGCAAGGTCCACGTGTATACTCTCTGTTTATGTTGTTGAAGAAAGGTAGTTGCAATGAAGAAGTCGTTGGTTGTCAAAATTCTATCATGTAATCTCCAGAGTTGTTTCTATCACCAAGGCCATATTTTCCAACTATCTATCCTTATTCTTTGTTTCCAACTTTCACATTCCAATCACTGGTAATTATAACTGCATCTTGATGGTATGTTTGATCAATTTCAGACCACAGAAGTTGGTAAAAATCTTTAGTTTCTTCATCTTTGGCCTTAGTGGTTGGTGGGTAAATTTGAATAATAGTCATATTAACCGGTCTTCTTTGTAGGGGTGTGGATATTATACTATCACTGACAGCATTGTACTTCAGGATAGATCTTGAAGTGTTCTTTTTGACTATGAACTCCTTTGAAGCCCTATTGGACAGTTCTACTCTGCCCCACAGCATCACTATGAGTCAGAATCTACTGGAAGGCAATGAGTTTTGGGTTTGATCCTTTCTATGACTGTATGAATTCTGCTTCAAATAAATGAAACCCTACCATAGGACAAAGTAGAACTGTCCCGTGGGATTTGCAAAGAGGGGCTGGTGAAGTTGAACTGCTGACCTTTTAGTTAACAGCCAAGTTCTTATTTACTATGCCACCAGGGATCCCTACCAGATACCTTAAAATCTATTTTTTATTTTGGTTGTTTGATTTTATCCAATATTTTATCTACTATGCCATAGTACATGATTAAATTTTGACTATTCTGATTTATGATATGACACAAATTGAGATATCTAGTGGCTTTTTATGTTGAAATTATTAACACTGAGAAAGTTTAAGTTTTGGAAATATTACTGAAAAATGAAATGTACTCTAACCTTTCTGTCCATAGAATAAGTTTTGTGGAACTATGTTTAGCTATTCATCTTTCTTTCAACGAACATTTTTGTGTAGCTTGTATTTGCCAGGTAATATGCACAATTCCTGGGGACACAAAGATGGCAAGAGAGACTCTGTTTTAAGGGGAGAAATGTGTAAGGTATATATAATTATGTAAACATATATGGAATTATATAGCTAAATAATGTGGTAAAGTTGATGTTAGATTGTGTGGGATTACAGGAAAGTTGGTTGGTACACAGAATGTCTACAGGTGTCAGGGAAGGTTCTATAAAACTGAAGTTAGACCTGCAGGAAAAGCAGAAATGTGCTTTGCACAGAAAAGAAGTACAGAGATTCCAGGTGGTACAAACAGCATGCACACCATAAAGTGAAAACATACTATATATTCAGAAAAGTGCTCATAGCCTTTATCTTGATGTACCAAAATTGTTTAGAGCAGAATGCTTGAAGATAATACAGTGCAGCTAATAGATACAACAGTCTACACTTATATAAATATACATGTTTACCAAAGCGTATTCTACCCCAGTTCAGTAGAATGTTAATAGGTATTACATGAATATAAACGTCTTTTGTTCAGTAAGAGAAGTAGGAGTCCTTGGGTGATGCAAATTTAAGCATTTGGCTACTAACCAAGAGAGTGATAATTTGAATACACACAGACTCCTTGACAGAGTGGGAGAAAAGTGCGGAGCAGAACTCAAATTCACTTGAAAAGACCAGACTTAATACTCCGACAGAGACTGGAAGAACCCCTGAAACTATGGTGCCCAGACACTCTGTTAACCCAGAACTGAAGCCATTCCCGAGGCCCACTCCTCAGACAAAGATTAGACTGGACTATAAAGCATAAAATAATACTCCTGAGGAGTGTGTTTCTTAGTTCAGTCAGATACATGAGACCAAATGGGTGGCTCCTGTCCAGAGGCAAGATGAGAAGGCAGGAAGAGACAGGAACTGGTTGGAAAGATATAGGAAACCTGGGATGGAAAGCGGGAGTGTGCTGTCACATTGTGGCGATTGCAACTAATGTCACATAACAGATGTGTATAATTTTTTTTGTCTGATCACTTATTAAATTTATTAATAGATTAATAATGATTTTTATTATTGGTAGTGTCTTCCAGTCTATTTTCATGTCATAGCTACCCCATGAGTAAATCTGCCCTATAGTGTTTTCTAGGCTGTAGTCATTAAGTGAGAAGATCACCAGGTCTTTCTCCTGCAGAGTCGCTAGGTGGGTTCAAACTGAGAACCTTCCAGTTAGCAGCCAAGCATTTAACCTTGTTCCACCAGGACTTCTTTATTACTGAAACACTGATACTTAGAAGAAAGAAAAAAAAAATACTGTGTGTACAGATATCACTTTGAGGACTAAGTGCACCTGATCAAACCCATGGTATTTTCAATTGCTTAATTTGTATGCAAAAACTGGACAATTAATAAGGAAGACAGAAGAAGTTTTGATGCCTTTGTATTATAGCATTGGCAAGAATAGTGAACATGTCATGGGCTGCCAGAAGAACAAACAAATTTGTCTTGGAAGAAGTACAGCCAGAATGTTCCTTAGAATTGAGGATAGCAAGACTTCCTCTCACGTACTTTGCACATGTTATCAGGAGGGTGCAGTCCCTGCATAGTGATACCATGCTTGGCAAAGTGGAGGGTTAACAAAGAAGAGGAACACCCTCAAAGGGAAGGATGGACACAGTGGCTGCAACAATGGGATCAAACATAACAATGATTGTGAAGATGGCTCAGGGCCGGCATTGTTTTGTTCTGTTGTATATAGGGTTCCTGTAAGTCAGAACAGACTTCAGGGCACCTAACAACAACAAAGTGCTTTATTTATACGTATACTTATATATATTTATACATATATGTGTGTATATATATAGATATGTATGTTTATGTATATATAGATGAATATATATATTAACATATGTGTATAAATTTTTGTATGAGAAATTAACTTGAGCTGTAAACTTTCATCTAAAGCACAATTGAAAAAAAAAAAAAAAAAGGTTTGCAGCCTTGTAAATCATAAATAAGAGTTTAAAAAAAAAAAGTAATACAACCAGGGCTTCTCAAAAGAAAGTCCTGGTGGTGATCTTCTTTCAAAAGATCACAGATATTGAAAACTAAACTCTATGAAGCACAGTTCTGCTCTGAAATACAGGTGGTGGCAATGGTTCAGAAATGACTTGAAGGCAACTGTTTGTTGCTGATGTTGTTGTCCAAGCATATTTGGATCAAAACTTTGAACAAATTCATTTAATAAGACCCTCCCTCTTTAACATACAAAATGTATCTCTAAGAGAGAGTGCTTCCCATACTTAGTCAACAGATTCCATTTTTACAGAACACTGTTGAGGATAACTCGTTGTCATGCACAGACACCCTCTTAGTCACACTTGCACTTACACAATCTTATGCTTGTGCACACTCAGACACATTCATTCATCAGACATGACTCACCTACTACCAACCCCCACACAGATTGTTTCTTTTCTCTCTCTCGTATACACAAGCAAGAATCACATAGGCATCCACCACTCACACCACTTTTTAAGTCCTCCTGCATACCTAACAAATAATTTTTATTTTATAAAAACATGTGGAGCATACTTTTTCAAATTAGCATGCATTCAATAAACTCACACTTGAAACTGGTAAATTTGACATCCAGCCGTTCAAAAACACACATAATTTTTTAAAGTTCTATTTTGATATTTAATTATTGTCTGAGCCCTGATGGCACAATGTTTAAGCACTCAGCTGCTAACAGAAATGTTGGTGGTTTGAACCCACCCAGTAGCTCCACAGCAGAAAGACATGACCATCTGCTCCCATAAAGATTACAGCCTAGAAAACCTTATGGGGCAGTTCTACTCTGCCACATGGGGTCTCTATGAGTTAAAATCAGCTTGATGGCACCTAACAACAAGACAGTGCTACCATAATGGTTATCTATAATAATTTTTAATGAAAAGTTAACAATCTTTTAAATGAAAAAAAAAAAAATTCACTGGAGTTTAACCTTCAGGTTTCCCCGACAAGATAATGTTTATTCTTGTGAGATTTCTTCCATTTACCATTTATGAAGGTAAAGCACCAAAAAAAAAAAAAAAAAAAAAGAGAAAGAAAGAAAAGAAATCTGCTCAACAGTTAAAAAAATGACAAAAAGTGCAATGAAACTTTTAAACAGCATGTTTAACTTTTGGCTGACTAAGAACTGATAATATATTCCATCTTACTCTTTTAGTATTTAAGTGGCTGCAAAGCTGTATGCATACATCTTCCTGTTTTATTTTCCACCATAAAACAACCACTTTATGTAACAGAGAGCTTCTTGTGCTGCATAATATACTAAAATATTAAATGTTTTATATGTGAGTTCATTATTGTTGAAAATAAGAAATGTATTAATTTATAAACTTGAAATACCTCAGAATCATTGTGATGAATTTTATACTTAAATTTAAATAACCTTTATGTATATTTTCTACTTATAAAAACTGTATGTTCATCATGGAGAAACTGTACATTAGCCAAATGTATAAAATGAGGGCAATGAAAGTCAACTATATTACTATCTTCCAGTATATTGAATATTCAAATTTCGATATTTATTATTCTTTTTCTAGGCCTACATGCCTACGTAAACACACACATATATTTTAAACATTGAATGTTTTGTGTAATATCTGTCACATATGCTGTATGATGACGAATTTTTAGGTCTTTTTTTTTTTTTTCCTAAAATAAAGATTGTATATAGCCTTTTCTGACCACTTTAAAGGTCTGTGAGCAATAATAGAAATTCCTCAGACTTCTTCTACCCACAGAATAGCCAAGTTTCAGTGGATCAACATTGATTCCAAGATTAACCCTGTGATATGCTGGTATGCAGAATATAGGGTTGGCTATTATTTCAAATGTTAAGATAAAACTGATTGAAAATGTGTGCAAAGGATGAACACTTAAACATCATAGAGAACATTCCACTCCTCCCCCACACACTTTTTTTTTTTTTTTTACCATATTTTAGCTTTTCTCAAAAAGGGGGAAAATGTATATCTGATAAATTAAAAAACAAAATATTCATAGGACTATTTTGTTTTCACTAATTCGAGACTGGTTACCCTCCTCTCCATCTGGTCTATGTTTTCCTCTGGTAATGAGATGGAGAGTTCAAGTTAGGACTGCTCTACACCTGGGAAGAATATAGAAGGGTTCTCAAAGATTCCTCCTGGTTTAAATCATGATCTTCAACTTACCTTTTACCAACTGATCTAAACTGGTTATTCGCCCATTCATTTAATCATATAAAAGGCAGAAAGTCGTTAACTCTTGTCAATAATTCCTTGAACACAATTATGTTTGTGACTATTGATGGAGAAAATTATTCCCCAAAAGCCCCTTCAAAATTGTTGATGATGATCAGTTCTTAGACATCCTTCATAAAGTAAAATTAAAAACCATGGTAAGTGTATTTAGACTTTAGTAGGTGGGATTGCTTCAACATACTCACACAATAAAAAAATATTACCGATATTACGTATTAATATTCATAACACACAGAGGGAAAGCAGTTATATAAAATCCATTTAGACATGCTGAAAATGTCATTCTGGGCATGTTTCCATTTCCACCTTTATCACTTTTTTCAGGATTATATTGGATATAACTGATGCATGAACTTTCCACATACTATGTTAACCTAGAAAAATTTCCCCAGTAGTATTTTTTATCACAACAAATGTGTCCATATTGTTAAAGATTGTCTCATGAGATGTTTAGAAAAAGTCCATGAAATTATCTGATGTTACCAGAATTCATCAGACTTTATCCTCATGGATTTTATAACAATCATTCTAAATGCTTCCTTTCAGAATTGGGGACAGATTCTATGCACCTATGTTGAGATTTTTGAACATCTGTGGGGATTTGTTTTGCTGTTTTATAAGACATCCTTTCGTAAGAACTTTAGACAAAGAAACCTGTCTAGGATGATTATCTAATTGCTCAAGGAGGAAAATGTCAGGTGTTTTCATTTTGAAATAGGGGTTGATGGGATACCATGGTACATACATGTGATTCTATAAGATATGAAGATGATTTACTGATTTTATCCCAGGAACCAATTACACTGAGGCAAGAATAATATGCTTTGGCTCTTAGATCAAGAGGTAGGCTGTGATAGGCAATGGGTCTTTGAGTTACCATGTTAAGTGAATAGCCTCTAGAGCATGATCTAACTCTTCTCGTACATAAAAATATAGTGCTATAATAACAGGAGTAGACTCAATCTCAAATATTTTTAGCTCTGCTCCAGGTATTCCGCTACAATCATAGGGTTTTATTTTGCCAATTTGATTGTGGGGACAAAAAATTTTCTGAACTTCTATTAATAGCCCTTCTGCAAGACATTTCAGCAGTGAGTGCCTTTCAGAAATTAAATTACTATTAAACTTATAGGGGTTGGGTCACAGAGAGTAAAGGAGTGTTTTGTTTTGTTTTTTTAAACAATGGTCTCAAAGTATTGATTACAGCTTGAGACACATGAAAGGACTGAGGATTGTTAAACATTCTCACTTTGTGTGTAGTTTTAGCACTTCAGGGATATTGGCATAGTAGTCATTAGATAGGTGTGATTAGTAAGGTTATGTGTCTACTTGGCAGGGTCACGATTCTCACTGGTTTGGCAATTATGATATAGTTTGGTAGCCTTATGATGATGTGATCACTTCCATGATGAGATTTGATATAATTTTATCACCTCCATGATAGGATCTGCTGTAATCAGCCAATCAGTTGAAAGGGAGTTTCCTTGGGGGTGCAGCCTGTATAGAATATAGAAGTGGATTTTCTGGCAAAACTTATGGTCTTTTGCTTGCTCTGGATCCTGCAGATAGTTGTTCTTTTGACTTCCAGTTCTTGGAACATGAGCTATCAGCTTACCTGCTATCTTGCTTGCCAATCTTGAGATTCTTGGACCATTGCAGATCATTGCAGTCTGTGAACAAGAGCCCTGCTGTCTGACCTGCCAATCTTGGGTTTGCCAGCCCCTGAGGCTACATGAATCAGGAGAAGCCTCTATCCAGACCCATTGACTTGGGATGTTCCAGCTTCTACAATCATGTGAGACATTTCCTTCATATAACTCTCTCTCTCTACCTATCTATACACTTTATTGGTTTTGCTTCTCTAGAGAACCCAGCATAAGACAATAGGAGGCCCTGGGTTGTGCAAATGGTTAAGCACTGGAATAAAAAATTCCATTGTTGTAGGGGACAGTGGAACCACCTCATAGGGATTCCGAGGCTATAATCTTTATAGGAGCAGACAACCACATCTTTCTGCCATAGAGAGACTGGTGGGTTAAAATCACTGACCTTTTGGTTAGCAGTTGAACACATTAACACTGCACCACAGGGACTCCTTGAACGTGCTGGACTACTAACTGTAAATGTTGGTTGCTCAAACCACCTAGAGTTGCCTCAGATGACAGGCCTGGCTACCTGCTTCTGAAAGGTCATAGCCTTGAAAACTCTATGCAGCAATTCTACTCTGCATATACGGTGTCTCCATGAGTAGAAGTCAACTGCACAGCAACTAATCACAACAATGGTCATTAGATAGAGTAGCACCCATGCTAATAATAAATCTGTAATTTTGTGTTATCTATATCTATGAAAATTTTCCTTTTGGAGTTTAGAGGGAGGATAGGAAATTGATGGGGACTAAGATCTTCCTCAGAGTGACATGATGTTATGGATTTCCAACCTCTGTCCTTTGTTTCTTAACCAATAATGAACATAATTTTTTTTAATGACTCTGCTTATAATCTCTACAGGCATCTGCTTGTAATCTCTAAAGGTGTCCTTGTCCAACAGTTTCAAATTTTTGAATAACAGCAGATAAATCAGTGTTGCTTTAATTTTAGGGACCGAATGATTATTTGGAGTGTCATAAACTTGCTTTCTGGCATTCTCTGCTTTCTGCCAGGATCCATCTGACATCAGCAATGATATTCTGGGTTCCACATCCTCTTCTGAATTCAGCTTGAATTTCCAGAAGTTCCCTGTCAATATACTGCTACAGTCACTTTTGAATGATCTTCAGCAAAATTTTACTTGCATGTGATATTAATGATATTGTTCGATAATTTCCACATTTAGTTTGATCACCTTTCTTGGGAATAGGCATAAATATGGATCTCTTCCAGTCAGATGGCCAGGTGGCTGTCTTCCAAATTTATTAGCATAGACAAGTGGGCACTTTCAGTGCTGCATCCATTTGTTGAAACATCTCAATTGGTATTCCATCTATTCCTGGAGCTTAGTTTTTTACCAATGCCTTCAGTGCAGTTTGGACTTCATCCTTCAGTACCATCCATTCCTGATCATAAAATACCTCCTGAAGTGGTTGAATATCAACCTGTAGATAGATCAAGAGGCAGTTGTTCGAACAGAACAAGGGGATACCGTGTGGTTTAAAGTCAGGAAAGGTGTGCATCAGGGTTGTATCCTTTCACCATACCTATTCAATTCATATGCTGAGCAAATATTCCGAGACGCTGACAATATGAAGAATGGTGTATCAGGACTGGAGGAAGACTCATTAACAATCTGCAATATGCAGATGACACAACCTTGCTTCCTGCAAGAGGACTTGCTGAAGACAACTTGAAGCATGTACTGATGAAGATCAAGGACCCCAGCCTTCAGTTTGGATTACATCTCAACATTAAAAAAAAAAAAAAAAAAATCCTCAAAACTGGACCAATAACATCATGATAAATGGAGAAAAGATTGAAGTTGTCAAATATTTCATTTTACTTAGATCTAAAATCAACACCCATGGAAGCAGCAGTCAAGAAATCAAAAGACTCATTGCACTGGGCAAATCTACTGCAAAAGACCTCTTCAAAGTATTGAAAAGCAAAGATGTCATCCTGAAAACAAAGGTGCACCTTACTCAAGTCATGGTGTTTTCAATCTCCTCATATGCATGTGAAAGCTGGACAATGCATAAGAAAGACCGAAAAAGAATTGATGCCTTTGAATTGCGGTGTTGGCAAAGAATATTGAATATACCATGGACTGCTAAAAGAACATACAAATCTGTTTTGGAAGAAGTATGACCAGAATGCTCCTTGGAAGCAAGGATTGCAAGACTTCATCCTACATACTTTGGACATGTTATCAGGATGGATCAGTCCTCGTAGAAGGACATCATGCTTGGTAAAGTGGAGTGTCAGTAAAAAAGAGGAAGACCCACAACGAGATGTATTGACACAGTGGCTGCAACAATGGGCTCAAGCATAGCAGTGTTTGTCAGAGTGGTGCAGGACCAGGCAGTGTTTCATTCTGTTGTATATAGGGTCGCTATGAGTTGGAACTGACTCGACGTCACCTAACAACAACAAGCTTGCTTTGATTTCTGTATATTATAAACTTTTAGGTTTTATAAAAATCTTAGCCATTTTTTTAATATCTTCAAATTTATCAATTCTCTATTTAAATAAAATTTCCCAACTAACTCTCCTTTTTAAATTTGAGATCATTTACAAGTAAAGATGAAAATGTTCTCTTTATTTCAGATGTTATGTCTACTCCAGAATATTGTTTGAGCATTTCCTGGATTTTATTTTTGAAGTCTCCTATTAATGAACCTTTTCCCCTGCCATAATTTTGAATCTTTTCCAATCTACTCTCAATGAAAATAGTTCTGAAACAGCTTTATTGGTAGTTTTGATCTCCTCCATCAAGGGCAAAAACTATTTGCTTAAAAATGCTACAGTACCAAAATGAATTAAATAAAGACAGCCCAATGAAATAATTCTGATCTCAGATTGCTGCTTAAACACATTTGCTTGACATTGAGATCAACTGAATTTGGGCCAAGGGGCCTCATGATCATGCCTGTATGCCCAAAGTTCTCATATGATTCTTCCAAATAATAATCTTCAAAAAAACTTAATGGAAGCTCTATTTATCAAAGAGTCCACCATTCAACATCAGAAACAAAAACTTGAGTTTATTGTTTGCCAAGAAAGGAAGATCTGTATTGTAGGATACTGCTTTTTTCTGTTCAAAGCACATTGACAGATTTAGATAGGCTTATAGGAAGGACAGAGGTCAAGTACTGGCACTCTTTCAAAAGAGTAGGGCTGCACTGATTGACTAACATTGTTGTTGATGTTAAGTTCTGTCGAGTCAGTTCCAAGTCATTGAGACCCTATGTAAAACAGAATGAAACACTGCCCAGTCCTGCAACACCCTCACAATCATTCCTATGTTTGATCTCATTGTTGCAGCCACTGTGTCAATTCCATCTCATCAAGAGTTTTCCTTTTTTTCTACCTTACCAAGCATGATGTCCTTCTCCAGGGATTGATCCCTCCTGATAACATAGCCAAAGTACCTGATGCAAAGTCCCCTCATCTCTGCTTCTCAGGAGCATTCTGGCTGTACTTCCCCTTAGACTGATTTGTTCTTTCTTCTGGCTGTCGATGGTATATCCAATATTCTTCGCCAACAACATAATTCAATGGCATCAATTCTTCTTTGGTCTTTCTTATTCATTGTCTGGCTTTCAAATGCATATGTGGTGATTGAAAATATCATGGCTTGGGTCAGGTGCACCTTAATCCTTAAAGTGGCATCTTTGTCTTTCAGCACTTCTAAGAGGTCTTTTGCAGCAGATTTGTTGTTGTTGTTAGTTGTCGTCGAGTTGGTTCTGACTCATAGTGACCCTATGTACTATAGAATGAAACACTGCCTGGTCCTGCGCCATGCTCACAATCTTTATGCTTGAGCCCATTATTGCAGCCACTTTTTCAATCCATCTCATTGAGGGTCTTTCTCTTTTTGACTGACCCTCCACTTTACAAAGCATGATGTCCTTCTCCAGGAACTGATCCCTCCTGACAACATTTCCAAAGTATATTAAGACGTAGTCTCGCCATCCTTGCTTCTAAGGAGCATTCTGGTTGTACTTCTTCAAAGACAGATTTGTTCATTCATTTGGCAGTCTGTGATATATTCAATATTCTTCTCCAACACCACAATTCAAAGGCATCAATTATTCTTCGGTCTTCGTTATTCATTGTCCAGTTTTTGCATGCATATGAGGTGATTGAAAACACCATGGCTTGGGTCAGGCGCACCTTAGTCTTCAAGGTTATATCTTTGTTTTTCAACACTTTTATCAGTCCAGTTGTGAGGATTTCTGTTTTCTTTATGTTGAGGTGTAATCCATACTGAAGGCTGTTCTCTTCTATCCTCATCAGTAAGAGTGCTTCAAGTCCTCTTTGCTTTCAGCAAGCAAGGTTGTGTCATCTGTATATTGCAGGTTATTAATGAACCTTCCTCCAATTCTGATGTGGCATTCTTTATATAGTTTAGCTTCTTGGGTTATTTACTCAGCATACGGATTGAATAAGTATGGTGAAAGGATACAACCTTGACGCACACCTTTCCTAATTTTAAACCATGCAATATTCTCTTCTTCTGTTGCATTGACAACCTTGTGGTGTAAGTACAGTTTCCTCCTGAGCACAATTAAGTGTTCTGGAATTCCCATTCTTTGAAATGTTGTCTATAATTTGTTATAATCCACACAGTCCAATGCCTTTGCATGGTCAATAAAACACAGGTAAACATCTTTCTTGTATTCTCTGCTTTCAGGCAAGATCCATCTGACCTCAGCAATGATATTCCTTATTCCATGTTCCATGTTCTTTTCTGAATCCAGCTTGACTTTTTGGCAGTTCCCGATCAATGTACTGCTGCAACCACTTTTGAATTATCATCAGCAAAATATTGCTTGACTAATATATTGTATCACGATTAATTATAGAAACTTGTCTTTGGGAATGATGGATTAAACCAGTCTCAATAGTTACTAGAGCAATAATCTTTTCCTTTTTAAGACCATAAAATTGAAAAATTAATCAGAGATAGCAGTTTACTGTATTATATGAAGTAATTAGAATTCACAGTAATGTGTGAGTGCATGTGCACACACACATTCATGTTCTTAACATTATATAAAGCTACTGTGGGTTGCATTATATGATGCCTAGCCAGAAACTCCGTCGATTATCTTTATCTAGTAATTTGCAAAACACCCTTCTCAGTCATATCATAGCTAAGAGGATGCAATTAAAACTTCGTAACTGTTCAGCGCATCTGTATGTAAGAAATCCTAGCTCTTGATTCATGCTACCACTGAAGTACCTTCGCCTTGTTCTCCCCATCTTCATAAATTGCACCATCCTTCACTCGATAATCAGGCCAAAACTCCTTGGTAAAACTATGACTCCTCTATTCTGTTGTATTCCAAAATATATGCAAGTCTTGATGATTCTGCCTTTAAATTACTTTCATAACTTCCACTCACTACAGCCATCTTTTCTTGATTAGGTGCTATAGCTGCTAACCAAAAGGTTGGAAGTTCAGATCCACCAGGTGATCCTTGGAAACTCTATGGGGCAGTTCTACTCTGTCCCATAAGGTCACAATGAGTCAGAATCAACTCGAGGGCAACGTTTTGTTTTTTGTTTTTGTTTTGGCCTGGTCCATTGGAATAGTTTCCTGCTGCTTACTATCCACTTTCTTCTCATCCTCCATTCTGTTCTCATCAGCATGCAGACTGACATTTATTTAAATAGAATAAATCTTATTTTGAAACTGTTCTGTTCACACCTCACATGGTTTCTTAGTTATTCCACTCAGAATAAAATTTAAAGCCATTCTTGAGGTTCATAAGGCCCCATGTGATCTGGCTACTGGCAACTCCTCCATCCTCATCTACTACTCCCTCTGCTATGATTCCTTCCACTATTTTTACCTAAGATGTAAATTATTAATGGAGGGTCTTTATATTTGCTGTTTTCTCTGCTTGAAATGTCCATCTCAGTATAACCATGGGGCTTGCTCCTTTATTTTGTTCATAGCTCCTTCTAGACCCTTGAACAAACAAGAGTCATCTCTACCACAGTCTAGTCCTCCGTCTCACTTTGTTTTACTACCTGACATATTTTATATCTGCCTGTTTATTTTTTACCTCTGTGCCTTAGTGAAGACAGATATTTTTCTCCTTTTTCATTACTGTATCCCCAGCACCAACAAAAATGTTTTGTATGTAGCAATTCCTTAATACTGCATCAAATGAGCTCTAAAATAAGCACTTGTCCTAGGACTTGGAACGGGAGACTAGATATTAGGGAAAAAAAAACAAAAAACAAAACGTTGCCCTCGAGTTGATTCTGACTCATTGTGACCTTATGGGACAGAGTAGAACTCCCCATAGAGTTTCCAAGGATCACCTGGTGGATCTGAACTGCCAACCTTTTGGTTAGCAGCTATAGCACCTAATCATTACACCACCAGGTGCTTTCTACCATAGCACCTGTTAGGCAGAAGTCTAGCTCTCTTTCTCAAGTGGCTTATGTTAAGTGTGAAAATCAAGCTAAGTCATGAGCATGAGCCAGGGAAGGGGAGTCTTAATGAAATGATGTAAAATCCATTCAGAAACAACACTCTTCAAAAAGAGGTTTTTCCATCCATCTACTTGAATCATCTACCTCTGTTCTCTGGTAAAACAAGAAACAAGCAAACCAACAAGCCAATCAGCAAATAAAAACAAACAAACAAACAAAACACAGTCTGAAAATATCTTAATAAAGAATGTTTCAAATTCTGGTCTAACTCTGACCACTGGTGACTGATCATGGCAAACTGCTTCTTCAACTGTATGAGAATATTCAGTCTCACAGTAACAACTTATCCGTTATTCCTCTCCTACGGGGTTACATGCAAATGAGGAACAAATGAAGATATCAATATAAAAAGTTGTAATTTTTGTTTAATTTTTAGTTTATAAACTTTATAATACTGCTGTGTATTTATTCTTCAGTTATCCATGGGGGAAATCTTATCGAATGTTTAGATAATTTTGTTAAAGAAAAATGACAAGGATTCTTTTTGGATACAACATGTGTGTTTTAGTGTTACTCTTTTTGAAGAGTAATAATAAAAGTAAAGGACTTTTTGACACACAGAAATGTCATCATGCACTCATATTTATTAACACCGTCCACTCACTGCTAGATAATTGTGAGCTTTGTTCGTGCTATTTTCAATATAAATATCTACCAGCCTGAAGATTATTCAGACTAGCCTCACTGCCAAATTCCTCTAAAAATCAAAATAAGAAAGTTTAAAAAAAATCAATTGTTTTAGTATACAGGGTATAATACGGTGATTTTATTTCTCCCATTCTATAATTCCCTCTGTACCTGGTCCTTTCTCTCTTTTATAAATGCCCTCAGTCTGTTTTAGAGCAATCACTCTCTATATTTCAAAGATACATTAGATAAATAGATTAGATGAAGGTATTCATGTTGTGAAGTGTGAACTGCACAGGGAATGTGTGTGTGTGTGTGTGTGTGTGTGTAAATGTTTAGATGGAAATAATCTCCCATTAAATAAGTGTGAATATTTATGAAAAGCTTGTTACTCAATAAAATGTCAGGCAATAGTTGCCCACAGCATCTTTTTCAGAAAGTGAAACAGTTTTCAGGGTTCCCTGGGGGTAGAGAACATTCTGGGCTTTATGCCTCCCACTGTGTCTAATTCAATTGCATGAGCACGATAGTGATGTGTTGGAGATGGCATAAACAAGGCTTGAGACAGCTGATTCCATGCATCTCTTGTTAACTCCTTTTTGAGTAACTTTATGTCAATAGCTTGAAATCTGCCATGGCAGGAGTATTAACATCATGCAAATTGAGAAATGCTACAAATCAGAGCTTTGACGGAGGAGGAGCATAGTTTACTAGCACACCATTAAGAGTGGTAAATTAATAATTTTCTATTGAATAAATGTTTGTTAATTTGATTATTGAAAAAAATCTAGTACTGAAACAGTATATTTTCAAAGCCTCTTTGACTTTAATAAAGTACAGAAAGGATAGATGGTTTTGGAACTAGTTTGATGTACCCACTATATTTCGTGAATTGTGAATGGTGTCTGTTCTGATTATGAAAAATAATCTAAACTTCCTATTCTTGTATATGTAATAACCTGGTGTGTTCACTATTCCATAAACTTCATGAATAAATAAAATAAATAAGCCATTTATTCTTTAGTATTGCTAAAGCTGAAATGAATTTTCCATGTCTGGAAATCCATTTGTAGTCTGGGGAATGCTCATTTTGCGTCTCAAAACCTCACTTCTCACCAAGTGCAAGTCCAATTTTTATTATATACCAGTTTTTATTTTAAAATGTGACATGAAACTCATGCATTGTATTTTATTATCTGAGACAAATTTTTGAAATAGAAAGGGTCTGAGACAAGAAAACTATACTTAACCTATATTTTAATGCTTTCAATATTAATGTACTAGAGGATTTTTGAAATCCTACTGCAAGTGACTATTATAAAAGGTTCTCAATTATGTTGTTATATTATAGTCAGAACCAAAGTAATCCATCTTTTAGAGTGAATATTCCTTGCATTTAAGAGCTGTAATGTGAGAACACCATTTTTGGAATATGAGAGAAAATTATAAATGATGACAGTCTAATCAATTATGAAGAAGAGAAGGTTTGAACTTTTTAGTTACATGAGTACATGAAATAGGATTTTAAATTTTTTTATTGTTTATATGGAAATGTATTTTTAGATAAATTTGTCAGGGATTAAGAACAGAGTGACATTTCCAAGACTACCTACGATTTTCATAGTCCTTTATTATTAATTATGTGTGATTGAATAATTGCTAAGAGTGTGAACTTTGGTTCTGTCACCTACTATCTCTTTGATCTTGAGGGAGTTCAACAGTAAAAAAAGAATAATAATAATACAAACTTCATAAAGTTTTCATGAAGATTAAAGGAGAAAATGTGTATAATATATTTAGGACAACATGTGGAGCCACCACCTGTCTATCAGTGGAGGCTTGAATGTTGTTATGATGCTGAACAGGTTTCAGGGGCACTTGTACACTAAAACAGACTAGGAAGAAAGGCCTGGTGATCCACTTCTGAAAATCAGCCAGTGAAAATCCTATGGATCAGTATGGTCCTATGTGCAACAGATCATGGAGATGATTCTCAATTTCTATCGTGCATGGAGTCTCCATGAGTTGAGGGCTCATTTAATGGCAGCTAACAATATCAACAACAAATTAAATGCTTTTGTTTTTTTCTTCCCATTCTACACTTTCTACCACTTTTTTCATGCTTTTAAACACATATTCTGTGCTATGTAATAATCCCTGTTGTGGTAACTGATATCGATTAAGTGAAACAAAGTGTAACAAAGACTTAGAAGTATTTTCGTTCTTAGGACAAAAAAAAGAGTCTAAATGAGTGTTGTTAAGTGGCAACATTGCATTCATATATATTAATTGTTAGTCCTATTCTATTCAGTTCTTTGTAGTTTTGTATCTGTCAAATTGTTCCTTTTCATTTTGAAGCATTTACACAGCCACAGAGATTGGCACTGACTCCTCTCTGTCTTGGGTCAGTTGTATATAAAGTTTAGAGTTGATAGTCCAGAATGATATGGTTCTACAATTAAAATCAGAAACAATAAAATATTCTGTAGGAAGGACGACTTAAGGGAAGTTGCTAAAAATGCACTTTAAGTTGTTTCCAGAACCAGTATAAATAAAGTGTGATCTGTTTATGTTTGGGTTAATTGTCATTTTTTTCCTCTATTAAATTTGCTAAGAGTAAACTTCAAGTAATTTCAGCTTTCAAAATGAGGAATATCTTACTTATCTTGGTACCACTTAAGGAATGCATAAAATCAGCAGCTTTGCATCACTTTAAGGCACTCATAGTTTCAACTCCATTCCCTGATTCCCTTTGATATGGAATATTATGTGACTGAAACATTGCACTGACAAATTGAAGGGTATAAACGGAGGAGAACAGGAAGTAAAAGAATTATGAGGATAAAATTGATGATGGTAATCAGTTCACTGAAAATTATCTAAAGAAACAAATTTCACCCTCCATTAGCTTTAGTACAGACAGGCAGAGGAGATACAGAATGCTGATTTTTTGCTCCTTTAGATACTATATTCCAGAAGCATTATTTTAGTTTCCAGTATTTCATGCACTGGCACATTTTACCTGCTTACTTTTGTGAGGAGATCAGCAACAAGAAACTCAGAATATCCATTTATAATAATAAACATGATCAGTACAATTAGAAAAAATAATGAAGAGGAGTCAGATGTGATTGCTTCTGCTCTACCAAGCCATTCTGTTGATTAAGTATTAAGAGAAATTTATTATGATTAAATTGAAAGCATGAACAAACACATTTGATTAATTTTGTGTTGTTTAATAATTTAGCTGTAAGCTATTAAACCCATTTGAGCTTGAATATTTGAATATTGTTTTGTGCAAGGGAAATTAGTGGACTTTATAGTTGTTTAATATTTTATTATTAGGGGATTCATTATAACTTTATAGTTGCTACAGATTTGAGGTTACACAGAGCGGTTGAGATGTAAACATTATTACAACCTCACATTGTTAAGGGAGGGTAAGAAAAATAAAAATAATATTGCAATGAATAAAATAAATTGGTCCAAAAATAGCAGTTAAATTTTTAAAAAAGGGGACATTTTGATTGTAAGGAGTAATTTACTGTTACCGTGATGTAAGTCTATTAACTCAAGCAAAATTCCATTTACTCCCATCAAACAAGTTTTTCACAGTAATTAAATATTCATTATTAAATTAATCCAGTATTGCAATAGAAGAGTCTGTGAATGTCATTGAGTGGCTAAATCCAGATTACTAAAAATATTCAGGCTCTTGGTTGGACATTGAAATTGGTGAATTAAGACAGTGAAATCAGAAAAAAAATGACTTTCATTATTATATAGGCAAATATTAATTTTCTTCTGAAAATATAAGCTGTAGCATATAGAATGTAATTTATTCTTGAAAACTCAAAGGCAAGGAACATTGACTATTCATGTATTGTATTCTTAAAAACATTACTTATTCAAAGAAAAATAATACATTTCAATAAAGAGGAATGTGCTTCAAAAGTTTTATAATACTCTTTAATGTGTAATAAATCTTCCTTTATCTGAGAGAAAACATCCTGGAGAGGAGAGTCAAGTTATAGATTTCTTGTTATAGTTGATATTTTTTAAAATATATTTTAATATTTGAGATTTTATGTTGTGTGAATACTTAGCACATTCTTGCCTTCTTATAAAAGGGAGTCAATTCTTGCTGACAACTAAGAACCTGACTGTGCAAAGTATCTACCATAATTTCATGGGTTTTTCATTGAGGTAACCATTTGCCATGGAGTTCATTCTGACTCATAGCAACCCTATAGGACAGAGTAGAACTGCCCCATAGAGTTTCCAAAGAGCAGCTGGTGGATTCGAACTGTTGACCTTTTTGGTTGGCAGCCAAACACTTAACCACTGCACCACCAGGGCTCCGAGGTGACCATGGAGTTATGTCAGTTAATAGAAAAATTTCAAATGCTTGCAACTCCATTCCAGTGTTTCCCAGTGTCTTAGTTTCCTAAGGCTGCTGTGATGGCTAAGATTGTGTGCCAACTTGGCTGGGCCGTGATTCTCAGTGTTTTGTAGTTGTAAAATGTTGTGATCACTTCCCTGTTGAAACTTGATAGGTAATCACCCCCATGATGGAATCTGCTGAGTGGTACCTGCCTGCTGGGTGGGGGTGGGGGGCCTGTGGGGGCTCACCGCCCCCTCAGCCTTCATGTCTCCACCCTCCTCCACCTACTTTCTTCCTGATCACCTTGCCAGTGCTTTTGCTTATTCCAAATCCTGCAACTGCTCCCATTCATCTGACTTCTGGTTCTTGGGACTTGGACTAGCAGCTTAGTGGCAGTCCTGCCTGCTGATCTTGAGATTTGTTGATTTTCACAGCCTGCAACAACTATGCTGTCCAGCCTGCCAATCTTGGGTTCACCAACCCCTGCGGCTATGTGAATCAGGAGAATCCTTTTTCCTGCCTCTTGGACTTGGGACGTACAGCCTCTAAAACTGTGTGAGCCATTTCCTCAATATAACTCTCTCTCTCTCTCTCTCTCTCTCTCTATATATATATATATATATACATATATATATACACACACACACACACTTTACTGATTTTGCTTCTCTAGAGAACCCAGCCTAAGACAGCTGCAGTGACAAAATACCACAGCTGCCATGACAAAATACAAGGTTGATGTCTTTGAAGAACAGAAATTTATTTTCTCGTAGCTCTGGAGACTAGAAGTCTAAACTCAGGGTGTTGACATGACTATGCTCTCTTTCTATTGACTCTAGAGGAAGATCCTTCATTGTCAATAGCCCTGGGCATATCTCGGTTTTCCTTGGCTTATAGACAGATCCTCACATGATGTTTTCTCTCTTGATGTGAACTTATTTCCATGTCTGTTCCAATTTTTTATAAGACACCACTCAGAAAGGATTACTCCAGTATGACTTAATTGATAGTATCTTCTAATAAAGACCTTATTTCCTCAAGCAGAGTCAAATTCACAAGTACAAGGGTTTAGACTTCAACATATCTTTTTGAGGGATGTAATTCATTCCATAACCCTCCACTCTTTGGCTCCTCAAAATTTGTATCCTTCCCACATGCAAAATGCATTCTCTCCATCCCAGGATTCTCTAAGAATCTTAACTCATTCCAACAGCCATTATAAATTCAAAATCCCATCTTCTGAATTTTCTATATCATGTATGGGTGAGACTTAGGGTGTGATCCATCATGAGGTAAAAGTCATCTCCATTTGTGGACCTGTAAAAACTATTATACAAGTTGTCGGCTTCCAAAGTATAATGTTGAAACAAGTACAAGGTAGATATTTCAATTCTAAAAGGGAGAAATTAGAGGGAAAGAAGGGATTATGGGTACTCAGCAAGTCCAGAATCCAGTAGAGCAAATCTCATTAAATTTTAAGACTTAAAAATTATCTTCTGTTCTTCAGGCCCATCTGGGTAATGGTCCCATCCTCCACACACTGGGTGATGGGCCCTTGGCCCTTGGCGTTGGCTCTAACATGCTGACCCTAGGAGGCCCTGTTCTCCTTGTCCATCAGAATGATAGCCCCACCCCCACTAATATTGAGCGATTTCATTTCATGGTCTACCAGGTCCCTTTAGATGATGATTCCTTTCTACTGGCCCCTTGGAATGAAAGTCCTCCCCCTAGAACCAAACTGGCTGTTCTACCCTTTGAAACATAGCTGGTGGCCCCACCCTGTAAATCTGAGGAAACAGTGACCCCAACCCCTGTGCTGATGTTGGCAGTCCAGGTCTTTGAACTAATCATAGGATCATCCTTTCCTTTTCTTGGAGGACAATAGATGTTCCCACCCAAGTAACTCCATCTTCCCTTTTCTGACTGTAGAATTCCAAGAATCACACAACTTCTATTCATTTCATCCTATCTCAGTCCCCTTCAGTGTAAACTAGAAGGATTTCTACTAAGATTATTGATTGGTTCTGTAGGTCACACACTAATATCTTTAGCAAGTGGTTATTCAGCCACACTCTTGGTGTCCACTCCAGAGCATACTTTCTTGAGTTTCACAGTATAGATATGCTGAGAATTTTCCAAATCTTCAAGTTCTGGTTTCTTTTTGCACATTTAATTTCTTAATTATCTCTTTTCTCCTGCATTTTACTATAAGAATCAAGGAAGAACCAGGTTGCATCTTCAAGATTTTGCATAGAAATCTCTTCAGGTAAATATTCAAGTTCATCATTTAAAAGTTCTACTTTCCATAAAACATACAAAGATAATTCAGTCAAGTTATTTGCAGATTTATAACAAGGATTTCCTTTCTGCCAGTGCCCAATAACACATTCATCATTCCCTTTTAAGGCCTTCTCAGAAGCACATTTAATGAAAATATCCCAACCAACATTCTGTTCATGACAATAGAAGATTTCCCCACAGCTCATCTAACTTCTTTCGGAGTCCTCGGGATGATCATGGCCATAATTCTGCCAACAGTGCCTCTAAGGCAATCTAGGTTGTTACCATCGAGTATCTCAAAACTTGTCCAGCCTCTACCCATTAGCTAACCCCAAAGCTGTTGTTGTTGTTAGGCTCTGTCTAGTCAGTTGAACATATGCTACCTCCTGAAATGATTGAATGTTGACCAATTCTTTTTGGTACAGGACTCTGTGTATTCCTTCCATTAGCCAGTATCAAAGCTATATTCCCATTGTTAGGTATTTGTTAGAGCAGTACACAACTTCCCACTATCAATTTCTGTCTTCCTATCCCAGGGCTGCAGTAGCAAAATACCACAAAATAACATGGATTTAAAGAACAGAAATTTATTTTCTTAGAATTCCGGAGGCCAGAAATCAAAATCAGGATATTGCATGTCAATTCCCACCAAGGACTCTGAGAGAGGAACTGTACCATTCCTAATTCCTACCTTCTAGTGGCTTCGATTAATCCAAACGTGATGTCTTTTCTCAGTGTGTGTGACCTTATCTCTGTGTTTGTTTTTCCTCTTTTGTAAGACACCACTAAAAAAGGAGTAGGATTAAGATCCACTCTACTCCTGTATGACCTAATTGATAATCTCTATCTTCAAAGTAAGACCCTATTTCCCCAAAACAAATTCACATTAACAGATACAAAACAAAATAAAACAAAAAAAAATAAGCCTTTGTCATTGAGTTGACTCCGATGCACGGCAACCTCATAGGACAGAGTAGAACTGCCTCATAGGGTTTCCATGGAGCAGCTGGCGTATTCAAACTGCAGATCTTTTTGGTTAGTGCTGAGATCTTAACCACTGCACCACTAGGGCTCCTTAACAGATACCCAAAAAAACCCATTGCCGTAGAGTCAATTTCAACTCACAGCAGGTACAAGGGTTGGGAATTCAACATGTTTTTTGGCAGGAAGTAATTCACCCAGTAACATCCAGAGCTATTAGGAAACTGATTTAGAGAGGAAACTGTTTAGCAACAGTTTTTTTGTGTGTTTGTTTGTTTGTTTTATTTTTTAGTACACCAGTTAAAGCTTAGAACTAGAACCTTGCAACTCAAAGTGTTTCTTGGACTTGAAAATTTCTTAGAAATTCAGATTGTCATAATATGATTTTAAATCAATTCCATAATTCCCATCACAGACTGATTGAAATTTGTATGCACATTAAAAGTTAAGAAGTACTGATCTATCAGATTTTAAATGACTGGGGATAGCTATAATTTCATAGAAATTATACATTTCCTTATGATAAAGCTCTGTAGATTAAATAGACTATTAAATAAATTGATTTTAACTAAATTTGTATTACTTTCTTATGGTAAACATTCATCTGGTCTAAAATTTTATTATAACATAGATGCATTTATTAATCTAATATAGAGAACTCACAATTTCCTAATAGATACCAGTATTTCAGAATCTAAATTTTAGTTTTAATAATAGAAGTCTTAATTGTAGAAAGGTAGGGAGCAAATGATCTATTTCATGTAAAAGGGAACCAGTTTTCAAAAGTGTGAAACTGCATGCCACTCATTTAAATGAGAAAATATTTAATATGTCTTAGATTTATATTCATTATCTCAGCAGTCATAAATTTATGCTATCAAGAAATCAAGAATACAATTAAAATTGATAATAGCACTGTAGAAAATAAAAGGTAAAAGAAAAACATAACTCTATCTGGTAGTTAACAATGACACAACAATGATCAAATTAAGTTTTACTTTTTATCTAACTATAGGAAATAACTATCAAGTAAATTAGGAAATTGAGCCTTGTTCCATTTAGCTAGTTGTGATGAATTTAAATAAGTTATTTATTCATCATTGTCTACTATTTCATTTATAGGCGTATCCTAAAATGAGTTTGAACTAAAACATTTTCTAGAGCCAGGAATTTAACTGTATGGATGAAATACCATACTCAACAATTCCTTTTAAACTATGGAAAAGAGAAAACATCTGAAAATGTTCACAAAACTTTAATATTTTATTTCTAAGTAATCTCAGGCTATGTTATTTAAATATTACGTGTCAAAAAGAGTATCTTTTGCTCAGTATATAAATGTAAGTTTTTTTGTATTAATTCTTTTTAAAGAAACAGACAAGTTAATAGATTATCTTCCTGTTTACATTTCAACTATGATAGAAACTAGATTTTTGGAATTTTTATCTAAATTAAGTTCCTTGAAGAGGAGTAAGGAGCCCTGGTGGCACAGTAGTTAAAGTAAAAGTAATTGCTAACGGAAAGGTCAGTAGTTCAAAGCCACCAGCTGCTTCTCCAAAGAAAGGTGCTTCCGTAAAGATTTACTGTCTTGGAAACCCTGTGGAATCGCTGAGTGGCATTGGGTATAAAGAGAAATAAGGGATGATTTTGTTAATGACACAGATAACTTATTACTTAAGAAAAGCTGAAGCAATTTTCTCCTTGATATTCGAATGTGAACCTTTTTCTTTTTTTGAACTGTTAAGTGCTCAGATACAATCCCAATTTTTATTATTTCTTCTTTGAGTTTAAGTCCATTTCATTCCACGTAATTTTAGCTGCGTCCTAAGATCATGAGGTTTTTTTTTAAAGGCGAGCTTCATATTTTTGTTAATGCAGAAAAAACGATTGTCTTGTTGTTTTATCTTGAGGCAGGACTTAGAAATCCTGTATTTGCATTCTGACTCTTGAAATTTTGTAGCTAGATGATCTTAGATAAAAAAAAAATAATAATAATCTCTGAATATTTTCTTACTTCTTTAAAAAATGAGTGTATTATCACTTAGATCCATTTATTACCTCTAATTACAATCCCCTTCTGTGCCTTCTTGAGTCATCTTTTAGAACATTTTTGGGCCAGAGAGAATAATCTGTTTCATTGTTACTAATTTAAGTATTTACTTACAACATCAAAATTTTTCTTTATACTTTTTGTTCTATTACATTTTTATTCCTATTATTGATATTCACATTTTCTTGGTGCTTATATTGATCAATGACGACCGAATATTGCATTTTTAAAAAACAATGTGCCAGTTTTTGCATGTATTTGTTCATATTAAAAAGTTTTATTTTTAGATTTATTAAATACTTCCCATTACTTTCTCTTAGTGGCTATTTATTTTACTTCATTGAATTATTTTTTTTATTATTTTTGTTTAGTAATTTTATTGTTTATTAATTTTAATTTAATCATTTTTGTGAAAATGAAACATTTTATGCTATGTATTTTATCTGATTTTAACATTGACTACATCCTATATATTTTAACAAGTTGAAATTTCATTGTTGCAAGCTTATGATTATCTTTCCCTTATTTAATTATTTTAAGAGATTTTTTAAATTTTATTATTGAATTTTATTCTAAAAGGATTGATATGTGGAGAAATATAAGTTTGGATTTATATCTTCTTCTGCTTTTCTCTTATCTCATCTTCAGAAATCATAATTTGTGTAAATTCTCCGTTACGGAATTCATTGTGATTTTCTACATAGTCTAATATAAAAATTAAACTTGTTGGTTTTGAGGACATGAAAAAACATGTGCTCCCAATCTTCTAAGTAAGTAGATTTTTCAACATTTTAATTACAAACAAAAATAAGGAATACATTTTGCATTGAAATTAATTGCACAAGCATAAGCTACACACACACAATGTAGAGTAAAAGTTTAATAAAAATATTCATACTATATGCGGCATGATGCTCTCTATTCTATTCCATTCTGTTTTACATTTAGTTTTTGTTAAATCTAGCTGTAACAATAGGATTGTTTCCTAATCAATGGTTTGAAGAGCATTGTTAGACATGTGCAAAAATTTGTATTCCTTAAAAAAATATTCATTTTTTTTGCTATTGCACATGAAAACATTACAGAGTGCGATGATTAAGTCTGTGTGTCAACTTGGGTGGGCCACGATTCTTAGTGGTTTGCCCATTATGATGTAGTCTGGCAGCTATGTAATGATGTTATCACCTTCACAATGACATCTGATATAACACAATCACCTCCATGATGAGATCTGCTTTGAGCAGACAATCAGTTGAAAGGGAATTTCCTTGAGGGTGTGGCTTACATCCAATATAAGTGAACTGTCTGGCAAAGCTCCCAGGGTTTTGCTTGCTTGGAATTGTGCATCTGGCTCGCCATCTAACCTCCATTTCTTGGGACCTGAGCTAGCAGCTTACTTGCTGATCTCGGGATTCCTTAGCCTCCACAGCCTGTGAGCCAGTGGCCTGCCACATTACCCGCTGAAGTTTAAATTCGTCGGCCTCAGCCTGTGGGTCAGAGGCTTGCCATCTGATCTGCCAGTCTTGGGTTTGTCAGCCCTGCAGCCGTGTGAGTCAGGAGAAGCCTCTAGCCTGACCCACAGACTTGGGACATTCCAGCCTCTACAACCACATGAGCCATTACTTTGATATGAATCTCTCTCTCCATATATATGTATATACACATCACTGATTTTGCTTCTCTAGAGAATCCAGCCTAACACACAGAGGTACACTGTTTTCTAGTGTGCAAAATATTCCCTGCATTATCAAGAAAAATAATGTTCCTATTTACAACCTACCTTCTCACTCGGATCACACTTTTTTTCCTTTCAATGGACTTGCTGAGGATCTTAGGCATTTGCTTCTACTTTTCCCACTCCATCAATAATCTTTCATTTTGCAAATCTACTTGAAGGGAACTACACGTTAATTAAGTTCATCAGGCTGTGGAATTAATTTACACACTTATTCCCTACTATTTAAAACTGTCATTCTGTTTTCTCTAATGTTTTACTTTAAGCTCTGTCAGTCATATATCAATAAAACTTGCATTCCAATTTAGAATTGAAAATAGAGTAATGATTATGCTTGAATAAAAGAATGATGGAAGTAATATATCTTTAAATATTTTGTCATAGTATATTAAATAGGTAAAGATGGTGGTTAAAATAGTGTTGAAATTTATAATAACATGCTAAATACATACTTAATGTTTATGAATCAACCATTTACAGTTTTATAAAACTTTCAATCTAACTCTAAACTTTCAAAAATGTTGTTTATGTCTCAATTGCTTTATATTTTTCATTTACATTTTTTACCTTTTTTTTTTTTTTTTTTTTTACAAAATAACTATTAAAAAGAATAATTTTCATAAAATAAACTATACTCTAAAACAGAGTATGGGCTAACTCACCACTCCATAATTTAAAAAAATTTCATTTGTGCACAGTCAACTGGGTCACCTGTTTTGTCAGCTCTGAGCTCACTGGGAGATTCTTCTGCTTGTCTTGCCTGGGTTAATTTAGGAAACTGCTGTTATTTTATGACTAGATTTGGTACCACATAATCTAAGATTATCTCACTCACTTGTCTAAGTGAGCTCTTTCCTGAGCTCCTCTCTCCATGTAGTCTTTCATCCTCACAGAGACCACACAGGGCTTCCTTTCCTACGTCTCTCAGTGCAGCTAGTGGATGAGGGCCAAAGATGCAAGGCTTCTCGAGGTCTAGTCTCAAAAGTCCTATGTCATTTCTGTGACATTTTTTGGTCAGAACAAGTTACAAGACAAGCTCAGATTCCAGGTAGTAGAAAAATTGATCTTATTTCTTGATAGGAAAAGTATCAAAGTATTATTTCAAAGGGTTTGCATAGAGGCATAGGATAAATTTATGGACATTTTTGCAATCTACCATAGTATATTTCAAACTTAAACATAATGAGGATATCCTTTAATGGAATATAAAATTCTCATTCACTATCTTAGTCTGGCTTCTCTATGAAGCAAAACCAGTGAAGCGTATACATATATTTATTAGGTGCCTTTGGGTCTGTTCCGATTCATAGCGACCCTTTGTACAACAGAAGAAAACCTGGCCCGGTTTTGCTACATCCTCACAATCATTGTTGTGTCTGAGCCCATTGCTGCAGCCACTGTGTCAATCCATCTCTTTGAGGGTCTTTCTTTTTTTCGCTGACCCTCTGCTTCACTAACTATGTTGTCCTTCTCCAGGAACTGGTATATATATATGGAGAGAGATTTAGCTCAAGGAAATGGGTCACAAGGTTCTGGGAGGTTGGTAAGTCCCAAAATCCGTGTGTCAGGTGTGGGCTGAAGGCTTCTACTGAATAACATGGTTGCAGGGTGCTGACAAACCCAGAACTAACGGGTCAGAAGACAAGCTGCCGGCTCAAGTCCCAAGAACTGGAGGTCAGCTGATGATGATCCGGAAACAGGACCCAGAGCAAGCAAGAGAGCTTTCCCAGACTGTCAATATATACATATATATATATACATATATATATATTGGGTGCAGGCCACACCCCTGGGGAAACTCCCTTTACAACTCATTGGGAAACCCCCCTTACAACTCATTAGCTGATCAGATTACATGATGAAAGTGATTACATTATATCATATAATGAAGGATAATTACATCAGATCACAAAATGGAGGATAATTACATAATTCTGAGAATCATAGCCTAGCCAAGGTGAAACATAACACTAATCATCACGTGTACCTAGATTGATATTATGTTTTTAATAATTATATATGCCCTAAAAGTAACTTGATCTTAAAATCTTAATCATACAATTCTGTATTAATAATTAGTTTATAAATTATAATATTTGCATAAAATAATATTTACCCATAAAATTAAATAAAATATATTATTTTGAAATTATGGATGATATTCTCTTGCTGGATTCAAATCTTCAATCTGTATATAATAGAAAAAAAAAGTATGCATTTGTATGTTCCGTACTTGCTTGCTGCTAACTTGATTCTTTGGATTTTGAGAATGATGAACCATGACATTAATCAAAATTAACATTGCAAAATAAATGTTTCCTCTTTAACAATAAGCTAATATAATAAATTGTTCATTATGCTTTGAAGAGGCTGTCTAATACTCAGAATTCTGTTCTGAAGAAAGAATATTGTTTTATGAATATTTCTTCACTAAATCTTATCATTTGTTGTTGTTGTTATGTGTCCTTGAGTCCGTTCTGACTCATGGCGACCCTAGGTACAACAGAATGATATACTGCCTCGTCCTGTGCCATCCTCACAATCTTTGCAATGCATGAGTACATTGTTGCAGTCACTGTATCAATCCATCTCTTTGAGTGTCTTCTTTTTTGCTGACACTCTACCAAGCAGGATGTCTTTCTCCAAGGCTGTTCAGCATATATCTCCTATTCTTCCTGCCACTCTGGTAGAGCAGTGGGTAAAAGTTCAGCTACTAACCAAAATGTCAGCAGTTCAAATCCACTGGCCACTCCTTGGAAAGCCTATGGGGCAGTTTTACTCTGTCCCATACGGTTGCTATTAGTCAAAATAGACTCAATGGCAAAAGATTTGGTTTAATTCTTCTTATAGAACCTTTAGTTTCTTTTGGTGGAAATGTTTCCCATCATTCCTGGATTAGGTGGTTAAAGTCAAACTGTCTTTATCACTTTATTTCAAGGATGGACATATTATCTAGGCTGCCCATTAAGTGTCTTCTTTCCAGCTGGGAATAATAGTTTAAGGTTTAGGAACGGTCTCTCTTGCGGTCGAGTCGATTCCAACTCATAGCGACCCTATGGGACAGAGTAGAACTGCCCCATAGGGTTTCCAGGTAGGTGCTAGTGGATTCAAACTGCCAACCCTTTGGTTAGTAGCTACAGTTCTTAACTACTGTGCCACCAGGGCTCGTCTAGTAAAACTAATTGACCCAATTAGAGTCAGATTGCTGATTTTCATTATAAATATCGGCAAGTAGATATTTGTTTTCCTGAAGCCAGTGGTGGAAATCTTTTCTAAAATTTGAGGTTAACCTACCTGAGACTGAAGCCAACACACCTGAAAACAAACACACAGTGTCCTGACGTCATTTCCGACTTGCAGAGTTTAGTAAGCTTGACGTCAAACCCACTTTGGGGCTTTTAGTTTCATGAACCGCAGCTGCCAATTTCGTTTAAGTCAATTTGAGTTGATTTTTTATCACAAGGCACAAAAGTAGTACTAACAAATGAAATATTTATCAAAACTCTTAATGTTAATATAGTATTACAAGTAGGTATGAGCAAATAGGCAACCCACACACTAAATCTGTTGACTTTGCGGATATGGTACTGTTGACTCATTTTTGTTTAAATGCCTATTCTGTGTAATGAACATATTACCCTACCATCTTTTGCTATTTAGAATACCATAAAATCCGGTTTATGCAGCATGGTATGAGGTCATTTAACATTACTTGACAAGAATGAATCATTTATATATTAAATTGAGCAATCTTCTGTTTTTCAATTACTTCACACTTTTATTTTCGGTGTGTCAAAACAAAATTTCAATAATACAACTTTGTAGGATTCAAATGCAAATTCCTTCAGTCAGGTTTATCAAAGCAAAGACAGTAGAATTTAATAGTAGCACAGAACAATTTATGCTATTTTAGACATCATGACAGCTTGACATGCTAGACACGCTTACAAACACATCTATAGTGTTTGGCAGGAAATGATTATAAGGTCCATAATAAGTTCTGACAAATTATTTAAACTTTTTCATCATCAGAAATGTTTATGAAATGCATTTTGAGAAAAAAATTATAGATAAATATATATGTATATACACAAGTGTGTGTCTAAATGATTTTTCCATTTTCTAATAAAATGATAACCAGCTTCTTTCCAAATTTTTTCAAAGTGGCATATTTTTAATTTGTTTTACTGCTAGTTGTTATTAATTAAAATTATTGATTGCTCTACAATATTATATTTCATCAACTTAAAATATAATCTTTAAGTGAGTGACTCCTGAAATATGAATGTCCCTTAAGAAGAAAACAGTTTTCATTCTTATTGTCAATAAAATATACCAACCCAGGATTTCAGTGTACCTCTTTTGAAAATTTGATTCAAAACAAAATAACCTGTCCCCCTAAAAAATAGTAACAAATACTATATTGATTTTCCCTTGTACAATAAAAACATAATCAAAATGATATTTTTTCTAAGTATGTGACAAGAAAAAGAGAAAAAAAGGGAAATAAAGCAATAGGAAAGAAGGGGAAGGCAGTGGAAGGAAGAAGAAAATGAAAGAGGAAAAAAATTTAAGAGAAAAATAAAATGGCAGAAAAGGCCAAATTTTCAGGTTATACATTTTCAGTTCTGACAAAACAATTATAAATAGTCTAGATTTAGAACAGTCTAACCCCCTTAATAATATTGGGACCATTTTCTTCAATTGATTTCAAAATTTTTTTATGTTTCATTATTTTGTTTTTTTTGGGGGGACTCCAGTTATGTGTATATTGGATCTACATATTCAATAGGCTGTACATGAGCCAGATACAATTGTTCAGAGACGCCATTGTCGAGCTAGAATCCTTTGGCAACTTAAACAAAATGAACTAATTGGTTTTTTTTTGTGGGGGGAAAAGAAAACAAGCTATCGAACATTTCAGAAGAACAATAAAATTAAAAGAAAATTCAGCAATAAGTACAGAATCCTCAGTGGGAAAAAATGAAGGTGAGACTTTTTATCCAGAGAAGCAATTATTCAAATATAAAACCAACAGTTCTGAAAAATTATACTAAGAAATAGTGTTCCTGTGATTCCTTTTTTAGGAAAATGCTCAAGAGATTAACTATCTCTAAATAAATATAACCTGTGAAGCTTAAGCAAATTATCAGAGGTAAGTGCTGATATGTTTTATCTACAGATCTAAGATGAAAACCAAAGTAGCATAACTGTGACAGAATGTGGTGTGTGCATATATGCGTGTGATAAAAATTCTTATATATATATATATATATATATTTTTTTTTTTTTTTTCCCAGTCAATGCTGAAGTAATGAAAACGTGAAGCAGAAAAGAAAGAGAAGATGGGTCACAAAATAAGCTTGCTTATTTCTTTTTTTGTAAGAGTTGGAAGTCATAAAGAATCATGTAAAGCTGACAAAGTAGAAGGATTATAAGCATGCTTACCAGTGTAAAGAGAAACACAAAGGCAGCTACTTCTTTTGATTACAAGTGAGCAGTGGAGAGGGAAGAAAGAAAACAAAGTTAACAGAAAATGAAATAATCAAAATACTTATTAAAGAATATTATAAATAAATTTATATATATGCATAAAACTATGTATATGACAATACAGACAGCGCATATTGAAGATTATATATACATGTATACATAGATATACGTTTATGTACATTACTATATATGTGACTATGTATTACTATATTCATATGTGTGTGCTTATAGAGAAAACAAAATTTCTACACATCAAAGACCAAAAATTGCTGTCAAATCAATAATTGTATAAGAGTTTAACATTAATTATAATGAAAATAAGTATTTCTTTTAGAATTATGTAGTATTTTTAAAACAAAAAAATGAACAATAATATGTATTTTTAATTGAAAACTCAAGTTGATAAATCAATGAATAAGTTCATAACTATTAATAAAATTTTATTAAAGTTAAAAAAGCACCAAACCACTGACAATTAAAAAAAAATTAATTTACTTAATTCTACATAAATACATTTGAAAATTTAGATAAAATAGATAATTTTACAGAAAAGTAGTTTAACAGAAACAACTACAGAACATTTTAATAAGCTTACTCACTGTGAGAAAATAGACACTTTTTCAGAGCTAATCTTCCAAAAGTTGCTGGCCTACATGTGTCCTCAGGGAGATTCAACCAAACATTTAAAGAATAGAGAATTCTTATGCTATATTAACACTTCCAAAACATAGAAAGAAGAAAAAATTTAAAATTATTTTTGAATTATGCATGATACTTACACTAAAACTTAGTAAAGACTTCTTCCCAAAGAAGTAACTACATACCAACCTAAACTATTGATATCAATGTAAAACTCTTAAGTTATAAACAAATAAAATTTAGAAGAATATTAAAAAAGTGACCAAGTTAGTTTATTTCAGAAATGCAGAAAGGGTTTTATAATGAAAACCTAATAACATTACTCATCATATTATTAAACATAATGGATAAAATCATATGATCATCTTTGAAAACAATAAAAAGACATTTGACAAAATTCAACACATGTGCTAGATACAACATTCAAAAAATCAGTAGGAATGTCCTTAATGAGATTACACATCTCAGCTCAAAAGTGATCACCATACTCAATAGTGGGACAATGGAACACCCAAGACCTGTTCACTAAAACAAGGGCCAAAACAATAGTACAGGTTGTCTATTGTGCCTGCTATTTAACATCCTACTAGAATATTAGATAGCGTTCCACAAGGGAAAGCAATCAGAAATATAACAATTGGGAATACGCTGGTAAAACTATTGTTATTCACCTATGATATAATGGTATAACGGAACAATCTTCAGAATCAAGTGAAAATTACTAAAAATAATAATAAAAAAATCAGTAAAGTAGTAAGGTATAAAAGTAATGTATAGAACACTATATCCTTTGCCTGTATGTCTGTGTCAGGTAAAAGATATAGACAAGTAGATTATAAATGATAGACAGAGGCAGATAAATACTTAGATACATGACAAATAGATGACATAGATACAGATATAGATAGATATACACATTGTATATATGTGATTATCTATAAGTGTATATATATGTTGTTGTTAGATAACATCCAGTCAATTTTTGACTCATAGTGACCCCATGTGTCAAAGTGGGTCTGCCCCATGGGGTTTTCTAGGCTATAAATTTTAATGGGGAAGATTACCTGGTCTTTCTTCCATGCTGCTGCTGGATGAGTTCAAACCATCAACCTTTTGGTTAGCAGTCAAGTGCCTAGTCTTATCTGCTAAAATATATAATAGAAGAAAAGACCCATCTTATTAAAAAAAAAAAAAAAAAAAAAGAAAGGCTAAAATATCTAGGAAAATTAACCTGTGCACTATTTATATTAAAAAAAAAAAAAAACACTGCTGAAAGAATTAAAAAACATTTAATTATATTAAAATAATATTTAATTCAAGTGGTATTTTAAACTAGAC
Source organism: Dugong dugon (assembly GCA_030035585.1). Lineage (NCBI taxonomy): Eukaryota > Metazoa > Chordata > Mammalia > Sirenia > Dugongidae > Dugong > Dugong dugon. The sequence goes on along the minus strand of CM057460.1, from coordinate 30,662,166 downwards.
TTAGTATTTTCCTTATTTTCTTAATTTAGGAACATAACTAAAAATTCAAGAATATTTGAGTTACTGATGCTTGATAGCTGTGTCTGCCTCTGGGTGAGCAATATTTGCTCTAAGAATGCATTCTGAGTTCTTACCCTGTTTTCCCACCCCCTCATGTGATACATCTGCTTTAGAAAAAGCAAAAAGGAACAAAGCTGGCATTTGAAAAACAGCAAGAATAGAGGCTTATTTGTTGTTGCACAAAGATTTATGTCAAGTAAATAAAAAGGATGCTAACCTCCTCTGGTGGACAGTAACGCCTCAATTTAAATGCTACTATGCTTGGTCTCATACTTCGAAACTCACACAGTTTACTAGCTGCAGAATGGCAGTCTGACAACTGGGTGTGTTTAATGTCACTTATCTTTAGAAAAGGCTAAAAATTGCCTCAAATTGCAATAAACAGTGTCTCTTCTTGTTAATGTTTCTATTATCAGATTTGTTGTTCAATAAAAACATTGTTTTCTAAGACAGCAACGCTTTTTTTATGCTATTTGCATTCAGAAATATTTATAAAAATAAAAGTATAATTTCCTTAATGATTACATATAAAAAATCCATGTAGCATATAAATCAGTTTAATTCAAAGAGAGTTTGAATTTCTTTCTCATAGGCTTTCCACAGTGCATGTGATGATAAAATTGACGCTGTAAAAAACAAGGCTGTGCAATCGAAGGCTCTGAATGAGAGTCTGGTTTACTTCCCTCAAGGTAGGAAATAGATCAACATTCTATAATTCAGTATTATGGTATAGAGATATTACAGCACAGAGAATAAGATCATACATTTTGAAGCCACATTTCCTGGGTTTGAATCTTGTCTACTCCACATATGACTGAGTGACCTCAAGCAGATCACTTAATTTTTCTGTGCTCAGTTTCTTCATCTGTGAAATGGGAATAGAGCCCTGGTGGCACAATGGTTAAGAGCTTGGCTGCTAACCCAGTAGAACTAACTCCTCATCTGATGATTGTCAGAATTCAATTAGATAAGAAGTGTAAAGCAATCAGAAGAGTATCTGAAACCTAATAAGCACTCATAACTGTTAGATATTCGTTTGTTTTATCACTGATGTTATTATTTCTATCAAAATGTAGAACTTAATCAATTAGTCACAAAGCACCAGAAAACATACTAAAGTTGCCTAGTTCTTTTAAGTTCAGTTTTGTCCATTTCTTGAGATTAAAATAACACTTCACAGTATTCATTAAATTTGGAATTGTTATTACAATTCCTTGAGTTATCATCCTAACTGTGTTTCTAATTTGCTAGTCAAGTGAAGTATCGATCCTCTATAGGCCCGGTCTTTTAAAACAAACAAATAAAAGCACTGTAAATATCAATTTCAATGTCAAGACAGCAGATTGAGCACCTATTGAGATCTACCCATCTCTTATGCTCCAAGCACACTAACATAGTTGCAGTATATTATAAAAATACTTTTAGGTACATATCCAAATGTAAAGGTAAGAAAGAGGAATCTCCAGAACCAGAATGAAGAGGAAACCTACAGCACTGAATGTAGGAGAAATAAAATGGTGAAATAGATGCAGTACAATCCTCAAAGGCAAACATCAGGGGCTGCAGTTTCAAAGATATTGTGTAATAGCAGCTGGAGACACTGCCTTGGAATACCACATAGAGCTGAAACTGGGCTTCCTGAGGCAAACAAAACAGAGAATGTGCACAAATGGGAATGAAGACAACTCTTTCAACCTTAGCCATAGTTGCAACAACAAACAAACAAATCCCATTCCTTACCATGAGCATGGCTTAAATACCTGATCCAATAAAAAACTAATTTGAGGCAGAACACTTGAAGATGAGGGCAAGATAACATGCATGTACAAACTTACTCACATACTTAATATAAACCATGATGACATGTATCACTGGCGTGGATCAGAATCACCTCCTGGGGAAGATACTATCCCAGGAAGATAAACTCACAGTAAAAAAAAAAAAAAGAAGTATTCGCCTCTAAAAATGTAAGAATTTATGCCTAATATAGGAGAGATTACTGGAGCCCTGATGGCTTCATGGTTAAGCCCTTGGCTGCTAACATAAAGGTCAGAGGTCTGAGCTGACCGAAGGCTGCAAGAAAGAAAAACCTTGCCATCTTCTCCCATAAAGATTACAGCCTCGGAAACCCTATGGGCAGTTGAACTCTGTCCTATAGGGTAGCTGTGAATCAGAATCGACTTGAAGACACACAACAACGTATGCTATATTATACAGCAATCTAAAAATAACTTAGTTTAAATACATATAATTTTTTAAAGAAATGAAAATAGTTTATGACACTTGGAACACAAATAAGGAGCTGTTGTTAGGTGCCTTCGAGTTGGTTCAAACCCAGAAGGACCCTATGTACAACATAACGAAACACTGCCCAGTCCTGCGCCATCCTTACAATCCTTGATATGTTTGAGCCCATTGTTGCAGCCACTGTGTCAGTCCACCTACTTGAGGGTCCTCCTCTTTTTCACTGACCGTTTATCAAGCTTGATGTCCTTCTCCCGGGACTGGTCCCTTTTGATAACATGCCCAAAATATGTGAGACAAAGTCCTGTGTATTCCATCTGGCAAGGTCAACATGCATAGTCACCGTTTATGTTGTTGAAGAAAGGTATTTGCAATGAAGAAGTCACTGGTCTTGAAAAATTTTATCATGCTATCTCTGGCATTTCTATGAATGAGGACATATTTTCCAACTACCTATCCTTCTTCTTTGTTTCCAACTTTCATATTCCAATCACCAGTAATTATCAATTCTTGTTAATTGCATATTTGATCAGTTTCACACAGTAGAACTTGTTACAAATCTTGAATTTCATCTTTGGCCTTAGTGGTTTGAATAATAGTCATATTAACTGGTTTTCCTTGTAGGCATATGGATTTTACCCTATAACTGACAGAGCTGTACTTCAGGACAGATCTTGAAATGGTCTTTTTGACAATGAATGCAATGCCATTCCTCTTCAAGTTGTCATTCCTGGCACAGTAGACCACATGATTGTCCCATTCAAAATGGCCAATACCAGTCCATTTCAGCTCACTATGCCTATGATATCGATGTCTTATGTCTATGTCATTTTTGAAGATTTCAAATTTTCTTAGATTCATACTTTGTACATTCAATGTTTTGATTATTAGTGGATGCTTGCAGCTGTGTTTTCCCATTTTCAGTTGTGCCATATCAGCAAATGAAGGTCCTAAGAGCTTCACTCCATCCACATCATTAAGGTCGACTCTACCCTGAGAAGTCAGCTCTTCTCCAGTCATCTTTTGAGTGCCTTCCAACCTGAGGACCTCATCTTCCGGCACTACATTGGATAATGTTCCAGTGCTGTTCATAAGGTTTTCACTGGCTAATTTTTTCAGCAGTAGACCACCAGGACCTTCTTCCTAGTCTGGCTTAGTCTGGAAGCTCAGCTGAAGCCTGTCCACCATCAGTGAATCTGCTGGTATTTGAAATACCAGTGGTATGGCTTCCAGCATCACAGCAGCACACAAGCTACCACACCAAGACAAACTGACAGACACATATTTAAAATAACCAAATATACCACAACAATAATAGTAATAATGGCTACTGTACATTCTTCTGTGTCTAAAAACTATCTTGTTTTATCCCTACACACCCGTTCTGTTGTACAGAGTTGCTATGATTCAGAACCGACTCGATGGCACCTGACGACAACAACAACACAACCACTGTCACCACTCTCATTTTTACAAAGAATGACACTGGGTAAAAGGGAGACACAACTGCAGATCTAACTGGGAGTGTCTTGGAGAGTGTGCTTAAGTGTAGCTTTTAATACCCATTTTTTAATAAATCATCTACAATAGCTAAAAGCAAGACACACTGAATTTTGTGGAGCTATTCCTATAGCTAGGCAACCTGATGAGTTTCAATGACCTGCTTTGATGCTGCAATGATGCAGAGTATAGAATGGTCACGATGCCTTTTTCTTCCCCATATAGCCATGTTTCAGCCTCTATCTGATGTAAGCTCTGATTAGTCCCTCTTTTTGGTGAAAAAAAAAAAACCCAGATATTGTAATATTAACCAAAAAGATGCTAAGTGCAAATAATAAAGGCATATATTTACAAATCAATTCTTTAGAAAAAATTCAGAAGCTGAGAGAGAACATCGTGTGTATGTGGATAGATAGTAGATAGATAAGCTGTTGCTCTCTAGACGATTCCAACTCATACAGCCCTATAGGACAGAGTAGAACTTCTCCAGAGGGTTGCCAAGATTGTAATCTTTACAGAAGCAGACCGCCACGTATCTCTACTGTGGTGTGGCTGGTGAGTTCAAACCACTGACCTTTTAGTTAGCAGCCAAGGACTTAACCACTGTGCCATATGGGCCTCCTTAGATAGATAGATAGGTAGGTAGCTAAGTAGGTAAGTAGGTACATAGATGATAGGTAGATAGACAGATAGCTACATAGATAGAAAGACAGTTTTATTCTTGTTTTGTTTTACAAATATAAGATTGTTAGAAATACACACAGAATAATTCAGGTTATAAATCTCATCAGAGACATTTCAATGGCAAAGAAGCATCAGGCTTTTAAATGAAAGATTTTTTTTTTTCCTTCTATGGCTTTTCTATTTTAAGGTAAGGTGCTTTCTGTTGCCATTCATGATTTAGACTTATGCTTCGTAGGAGACTTTAAACCAATATTATCAATTGGGTTACCCTCAAGACTCCTCACTATTCCCAGTAGGAGACATTCTTTTTCATTTTCTGCAAACAGTATATCAAAGCCATTTTTGCTATATTTTCCATTACGCAAATAAAAAGATTTTAGATAAATATAAAACTATAATTTCTAATCTATTTGTTTCATTTCTTTTCACCTCCCCTTTATTTAAAAGGAAAGCATTTGCTACTTTCCGGAAGAGCTAAATAAAGTTGGTTTTCAGTAGTTACTCACCCCACAACTGCTGATTCTTTATTTTCCTCATTATAGCAACCCCATTTCAAGTGCCCATTGCCCTCTTGCCACTCCCTAGCCTGCCAACTTTTTTCCCCTGCCCCTTCAGTTGGTACTTCCTGTTAACATTTTCAGTATGCACAGACCTTGCTTTTACTTGGAGGCAGCATGTTTGTTCATTACATTAACATACTGGCCACATTTAATTGCCAAGGACAGTGTGATAAATCATTCTTCTGATTGCGTAAGTGCACCTAACAGGGATTTTCTCATTATCCTTTTGTGCTACACTTACTTAGCAATGACAGTCCTGTCAGCATGAGACAGGTGTTATTTGACCCCATGAATCACATGGAGTCAGGGCCTTCAAGTGCTGTTGTTAGCCAGTGAGCTAACTACTTTTGGGCAAGTGAGTCTTAGGACAACCATTAAACATATACTCAAGTCAGCTATTTATTTTTATCGCTAAGTGGTAGTTTGCTGCTTCGTAGCAGAAAAACTAATTAGAGTGATAGTGATAGTGCTCACCTTTCCCCATGGTCCATGAAGAGGTGATGGCTAGACATCATCTGTAAGGTGTGGACAGCCCAAAACAACGCAGAGGAACTAGATACATATTGTCTGTACATATGCTCCAGATGTCAGGCTAAAATGTCAGGGTTTTTTTTTTGTTTGTTTGTCTGTTTTTTCCTGAAAATCCCATTCTGTTAAAACTAGATTAGAAAATTTGCCCTTTACTGGGGTAATACACCATCCTTCCCCCATCGAAGTCCTTAGTTTTACTCTACTGTAATTGCTTTTTACCTATTTCCCAGCAGGTTCTGTGAGGGAAGACTGATTCTTTACTCTGTCTACTGTAATGCCAGACACAGAGATTGAAGTATAGCAGGTGATTAATAAATACAAATGGGGAGGGAATGCTTTAAAACTTCTCTGCGTATTCCCCTTGCACCCCTACACCCACCGTTCCTTGCAAGTTTAACTAGTCTGCAGTGTTTAGACATTTTCCCATTTTACTCCCACTAAGATGGCAATGATGAAAGCAAAAACCAAAACAAAAAACACAGAAAATAACAAATATCAGCAAGGATGGTATAATAATTGAGGAAAACAGTGTGGCAGTTCCTCAAAAAAACTAAAAAAAGTACTACCGTATGACCCAGCAATTCCTCTCCTAGGTATATACCCAAAATTCTTGAAAGCAGACTCAAACAGGTACTTGTACCCCAGTATTCATTGCAGCACTATTCACAATAGCCAAAAGGTTGTAACAACCTTAATGACCATCAACAGATGGATGGATAAACAAAATGTGGTATATACATACAATGAAATACCACTCAGCCAGTAAGAGAAATGAAGTCTTGATACATGCTCCAATATGGATGGAGCTGGAAGACATTATGCTGAGTGAAATAAGTTAACCACAAAAGGACAAATATTGCATGATTTCATTTACATAAAAAGACGAGAAGAGGCACATGTATAGAGACCAAAGTTTATTAGTGCTTACCAGGGGCAGGAGGAAGGGAGGAGTTACTGTTTACGGAGTACTAAGTTTTTTTTAGTTTATGGTGATGGAAAAATTGCATTGATTAAGGGTAGGGTTGCACACCAATTATTGTAATTGCTGTCAATGAATTGTACATCTATAAAAAGTAGAATTGGCGAAAGTCGTGTGATAGATACATTTATAAAAACAACAACAACAACAAAAACAGTAGCTGCTCAGAATGCTAATGGACAACCAAACACTTGATGGGATTTGGTTCCTTGGCTTGGAGGTTTAAGGTCATGATTTCATGGGACATCGTCATTAACAAACAGATCGAATAATGTGCTTAGTGCTTATGTTCTACCTCCTGGTTTGTTGGATAGTTCCTGGAGTCTTAAAAGCTTGCAAGTGGCCATCCAAGTCACACCAATTGGTCTCTATTCATCTGGAGCACCAGAGGAAGGAGAAGAGTCAAGAATAGGAGGGGAAAATCCATGTGTGGCTAATTGCCTCCATGAACATCTGCATCCTTTACCATGAGACCAGTAGAACTGGATGGTGCCCAGTTACCATTACTGAACATTTTGATCAAAGAGTCTATAGAAGAATCCTGATTTTTAAAAAAAAAGAAAAAAAAGGTGGGGGGGTGATGAAGAACAAAATTTCAAGTTCTCATGGACTCCAGTCTTTCTGAAGCCATGGAGGCTGGATGAACCCCTAAAACTATTGTTCTGAGATATTCTTTAAATGCTGATGCAAAAATATCCCCTGAAGTCTTCTTAAAACTAAACAGTAGTTCCACTTAGCCGGTAAAGAATGTCTACCTTGAGTATTGTGCCCTTTTAAGGTCTATCTATATGGGATCAAACTGAAACAGAGACTCTAAAGATTTGATAGGAAATAGGAGACAGTGAATTTATGTTAATGGGGTAGGAATAACTTCGAAAAAGAGGGTGAGAATGGTTGCACAACTCAAACAATGTAATCAATGTCACTGAATTATACGTGTATAAATTGTTGAATTGGTGTATGTTTTTTTCTGTGTATATTCTCAACAACAATAATAAAAATAAAGTTAATTTTAAAAAGTTTTCTTCCACATGTTCTGGTAAAAGGCAATTTTTTTTTCTCCTTTAGTTTGTTGGAAAATATGACTAGTCAAAATCACAAAGGCAACAAGAGTTAAATGTCACTGAACTAATGCTATTTTTTTCAGTGATATGTAATACTTATCAAGGGGTTTGTCAGGACCATTATATCCCTAAATCATCCACAAGTGTCCCTAAAGCAAAGTCACTGTTTTTATCACAATAAACCACATTTTCTGTGACATTCCATTCTGAATCATCTATATGTTCACAGGGGTACAATGATCAAGTCACCATACAGTAGAAGGTATGAGTCCTGTTGTACCCAAATCAGGATATTGCATGACATGATATAGAAATTAGACTTAGCAAGTCACCACTGTTAACTCAGAAGATCCTCTTTCTGTGTAAACAACACATTTACACGTCTGAGGGGACAGAGAATATATTTGAAACAGAGAAAACTTTCTGAAGTAATTTGGCTGGTAAAAACTAAGGAATAAAGATGTTTGAACAAGAGAAAATTAAGAGGTTTGTCTGAGCGGAATGACTGAAATAAAATGAATGAGCAAAGGGGTATTAAGAAACATCAGCTAGACAGTTAAATCACCAAATTAAATTAGATACTTTAAAGTAGTTGCATGGAGTTCAATGAATTTAGCTTTGGGGATATACAGATATGAGATGAATTAAAGTGTGCTATGAAAAAATAAGCAACAAGCCTTACTGAGTAAAAAAACTCAGTCAAGTTCATTCTATGTACATTGTCTATCTGTTTATATTTCCATGTAAACTCTGCACTGGGTGTGTGGTTGGAGGGATTTGAAATAAGTAATCATATGGTAAACATATTAACCATGCCAGCATATATGGATGATAACATACAGATTTATTCTGATTTGAATAGGTAAGAAACAGCTATCTAATCTGGACATGAAAAATTTCATTCCTAAATTCCTTATAATCAACACTCTTAGAATTTTATTCAAGAAAAATGTAACACCAAAGAAACTTTACTGATTAAAAAATATATATTGTAATATCCTTTGAAGAACAAATTTAAAAAGACTAAAGAAAAAAGGAAGTAAAAAAAAATTATAAACGAAAACTAAGTCTGTGCCATAGAAAAGTCTGTACCATATTCTTTACGTCAGAATGCCTGTTATAAACCACTTTCATACACCTCTTGTAATGTGAGTATTAAAAATGTTCCTGTTCAACAAAGACATCAAAGATGGTATAAGTACTTTGCATTTCTTGTGGCTATGTTTTTTTTCTTCCCCTCTTTCCTTCCCCTCCTCCTTCGTCTAGAATACGGTTCAATTGAAAGGAAAAATAAATTCAGCAAAGAATTTAAGCCATTATCCCAAGATTATTTTGTTTGTAATTTTCATAGTTTTACCGTTCATTTCATTATTCAACTATTAAACTTTGTTGGTAAAAGATGGATAGAGGTCAACAGAACATGAAATTAATTAAAAACGTGTCCCTTTTAAATATTAGTATTTTGTATTATAATCTTGAATAGAATAAAAGTGTGACCCAGGATATGAAATAAAGAAAGGTGACTTAAGATAATTCTACTGTATTCTTGGTGACCCATTCTTGCCAGCAGCTAACTACTACATCCCTCATTGTAAAATTCTAAATCTCAATTATCAGGAAGTGAGAGGTTTCAAAGTGCTAGTATTTGGCAAAACTCCAAATGCAGGCCCTCTTCCACCCCTAAAAAGTCATTTCTTTGAGAACTGTTGGCTTTTTGCCTTATTTGAATAAAACATCTTAGTTCGATGCCAGCAATTAATCACAAGAACAGGCAAATACCCAGATATTATAATCTTGTAGGCATTTTTAAAGGCTTTTACCGCTTACTGTGCATTTATTAGAGGACATTATACTCATTATTTTATATAACCTTCAAAAATGGTTGATATAGAGGTTATCTCCTCTTTTAGAAACAAGAAACCTGAGATTCAGGGAAGTCAAGCACTTTTCCCAAGTGGATAGTGTTGTTATTTAAGCCTAGGTTTACTTTTTGTCATTAATATGTACTCATTTCATTTGGGACTTCTAAGTAAAAAGTAACTTGGAATATTACAAAGTTAATGAAGATGAACTTTATCTCAATTTTCTTCATATTTCTTTTAAAGTGTGAAGTGGATTCCTCCTTCTCTGGAGGGTTTTACTCTGGAGTACAATAAGTGCCATTATTTCAGATTTATGATTTTCTTGAAGAAATATGGTTTGAATCAATAGTCATTCATCTGATCTAAGGAAGATCTATCCTTTAAAATGTAGACAAATATCTGAATCATTCCAGTACAGCTGTTGATTGTTTATTTTTTTTGAGAATTTGAGTCCAAATGCTTGTGGAATTAATTCAAAAGAATACCTTGGTTCTAATATTACATTTGTTATCATAGTACTGGTTCTAGAAAAAAGGGAAAAGTAATTCTGAATCCTATGCTCTGTTATACTTTTTTTAATATCCAGATGGTCCCCCGGTTCTAGTATTTTCTAGAACTGTTGTGTTAATAAGTTAAAGCAATGCAATGAAACTGCAGCCAATCTTGACATAAATCCATTGCCGTAGAGTCAATGCTGATTCAGAGCGACCCTATAGGACAGAGTAGAACTGTCCCATAGGTTTTCCAAGGGGCAGCTGGTGGATTAGAACCGCAGATCTTTTTGTTAGCAGCTGAGCTCTTAACAAGTACGCCACATTTTGACATGGAGTCAATAAAATAAGGATGAGATAGATACTGAATCTATGATGCTAAGTGTCTTAGTTATCTAGTGATGCTATAACAGAAATACCACGAGTAAATGACTTTAACGAAGAGAAAATTATTCTCTCACAGTCTAGGAGACTAAAAGTCCAAATTCAAGGCACCAGCTCCAGAGGAAGGCTTTCTCTTTTTGTCACCTCTGGGGAGAAAGTCTTTGTCTTCAATCTTCCCCAAGTCTGGAGATTCTCAGTGCAGGGACCCTAAGTCTAAAGGATATGCTCTACTCCTGGCACTTCATTCCTGATGGTATGAGGACCCCCTCCTCTCTGCTACGTTTTCTCTTTTATATCTCACAAGAGATTTACTCAAGCTACAACCTAATCCTACAGATTGAGTACTGCCTCGTTAACATAACTGCCACTAATCCTGATTAACATCATGAGGTTAGGATTTACAACACATAGGATAATCACATAGGATCACAAAATGGTGGGCAACCTCACAATACTGGGAATTATGGCCTAACCAAGTTGATAAACATTTTTGTCGAGCATAATTCAATCTATAACATTACGTAGATATTTTTTGCACTCTAAGCTCTTAGATGCCTTATCTTAGTATTTTTGTTTGAATATAGTAATTTCTTGAAGAGAAAAAAAAAATTCCTAAAATGAGATTGAAAGTGTTTTTATTTTCTGTCTATAGAAATGCATTTTAGGATTTATTTTTACGGGATTTAAGCATAATAAAAACATTTTGAATTTGGATTTCTTTTTTCACCCTGAAATTATAGGACAATCTTTCATTTTGTACCTTTCCTTAGGGTTACATGCTTATCCCTAGAAGCATCCAGGCTTTCATTTCGGTACTTTTAAGTTGCTGCCTTCATTCTACAATTTCTTGATTATTCATGCATCTTTATATGTTTTCCCATTTTCTCAGTAACTTTGAGGAAATTCATTAGCTCCTGGGATACATCTACTTTTGTTAGGGCAATAAAGTCAGTTAATCAAATAACTCACATTTTCTGGAAAACATTTATATTTTTATAGTTTGCCTTTGATTTTTCTGAAAGAAATGGGTGATATTGGAAAGCAAAATGGCGAGACTAAGTCAAAATGGCAGAACTAAGAATGATTCATGACTTAGATGCTTGATGTATCTTGTCATTCTTAAAACCAGTCCATGAGTGTATTTGTATATTTGATGTAAACATAATGAGAAAGAAGTCCCCCAATATATAGTGTTGATATACTTTTTTTTATAATTGTTTGAAAGTTTAATTAGGTGTTGTTACTGTACTTTACTTTGTTCCCTATTAGGAGATTTCTTGACTATTTTTTTGTTAATATGCAAATACCAAAAAGCCTGACCATTCTATAAGTGAAATGATTTCTAGACTATGTTGCTCTGTGTTAATTGTAGCACAGATCCCTTTTCACACTTCTGAGTACCTCTTTCTCAAACTTTGGTGTGCTTGCACTTGGACTCTTTTCCAATGACTTACCCTGGGCTACTGTAGTAATTTTCCCTCAAGAATAGTGATTCAGAAATATTTGAGAGATCAGTCTAGCCAGCCAGTCCCCATTGATTGACAGATGTCAGCGTAGACTAGGCCAGCTCCATTGCCTGGAGTTGGGCCAAACTCTGAGGCAAAATTTGCACTCTAGTGCTCCGCTTCAAGATCAGTCTGAAGCTGGGCCTTTTCCTAATATCACACCTGGTCTTGGTTTCTCCCTCTTTTTTGAATACTTCTCTCATTACCTTACAAGTTTTTTTTGTTTTTTTTTTTTTTTTTGTAAATGGAAGCATTTCCTTAATAAATCACTTGCCCAGGAATCCTCATCATATAGCTTGATCCTCAGGAACCCAAACTACAATAGTGAAATCATATTCTTACATTTCTCCAAAGTCTTGAGAGTATGTGTTCACTCAATATGTATTCAGTGCTAAATATGTGTTTCCTAGTATGGAGAGTATATTAATAATAATTAAGTCAGGCTGAAGGTGACAGCAAACCCAAAATAAAACTGTGTTCACAATGATTAAGATTTACGTCTGTCTTACATAAAGTAAGAGTTAGTGTGGAATTCTTTTTGATCATCAGGGAAAAATAGTCCCTCTATTTCTATTTCTTTGTTCAATAAGAGGAATTATACCTTATAGTCAAGTGTGGTTGATTGAGTCTGCTTTACAACCTGCCACAAGAAGCAAGAGTAAAGAAGTGAAAGGAGTATCTCACATTTTAAAGACACTTTTAAAAAGTTTTAAAGACCACTTTTGAAATGAGATTTTCCTAAAGATAAGTTCTGTGTCAAAGGAGAATGTGGAAAAACTAATCTTTATTTTGGGTGGTCATATGCATGGCAGATATTAAGAGAACCAAATCTGTTGCTATCGAGTCGATTCCAAGTCATAGTGACCTTATAGGACAGAGTAGAACTGCCCGGTAGGTTTTTCTTTTGGTTGGCAGCTGAGCTCTTAACCACTTTGCCACCAGGGCTGCAAATATTGAGAAGATGTTTTAAATAGAGAATAAAAGGAGAATCAACATTGTGGAAGAAAGAGCAGTCCCTATCACAGCAGGAAAAAAAAAAAAAAAAGGATCTAATTCTTCCTTCAAGCATCTAATTTAAAATGTAAAAGTGTATTCCAAAAAATGTCAGTTAAAATATTTCATAGCTTTCTTTATAATCAATTAACTGCACTTCCTGTTGTTATTTTAATTCAAGTAATAAGTCTAAAATAAAAAAAGAAAGAAATCTGAGACAAATCTAAAAGGCATAAAAGTCTGTTAAATGTCTGCAGATGACTTTTAAAGCTACTCAGTGTATTCTAACATCTAACTCATTATCCCAAAAGTCTGTTTGAATGCAAGACTTCCTCTCCAGTAGGATTCATTCCTGTTATATGGCTCTAAAGAACTGTTTCAGCTTAAATAAGCAGAATTGTTGGTCTCTTTTGTGTTGTGAGCTTGTAGAAAGATTTCCATGAATAAATACTTTGCAACCATCAATTCAGGTATCTAATATTCAGTAAGTCTGTTTAGAAATATGTTTACTGAGAATTGTTCTATTTTATGTAGAAAAAGAACATGTCTCTAGAAAAATACTCCACTGGGAGGACAGATGTACGATTTTATTGTGACTTAAAAGTGAGTCTCAAAAGCCTTACTGCTAATTCTCCAATTTCAATTTCCGGAGAAGTTTACCTAATTAATATAGTCTATTTATATGGTTTTAAATGACAAGTTTTCCTTGGTTTCTTAAGGACTGTAAACTCCCCAAAGACAAGTGAGATGGGACCTTTCATATGCACATTTTACCACAAGCACTTAACATAATGCCTTGTCTGAAGAAGGAATGAAACTAAAACTTATTGAAATAATTTATTAATTAAATTAGTGTACAGAAGTACTGATGGATAAAGAATGGATACAGTGTTTTCCCTTATTTAGTTACCCAGAACAAGGGAGAAAATAATCTAATTACACTAGCCAGGGATTCCAGTTGTCAGAAATTCAAATTGTGAACATGCCTTTATTTCTGCCGCAAATGTTGCAGTCCTTTTGCTTATAATTCAAATAGCTAAGGAGACCTAAAAATGAAAACATGCATTTCCTAAAAGTCGACTGTTGTGGATTGAATTGTGTACCCTCAAAATATTTGCTGAAGCCCTAACACATGGTATTTGTGAACTTGACCTTGGTTAGAAACTAAGTCTTTTTAGGTGGAGTAGGGTGGGTGGTCTTATAAGAGAACAAGAACATATACAGACAGAAGAAAGACAGCATGTGACTAAGGAGGTAGATGCAAGTCAAGAAATGTCAAGGATTGGTGGGATCTACCAGAAACTGGGAGAGTAGTATAAAACAGTTTCTCTTTCAGAACCCTCAGAAGGAGTCAGGACCGCCGATATTCTGATTTGTACTTCTATTTTGCAGAACTGCGAGAAAATAAATTTCTTTTATCTAAAACCACACACTGTGTGGCATTTTTTAATAGTATCCCTAAGAAACTAAGACACCAACATACTCTAGAAGACGATAAAATAATTTTCTTAGTGTATGCCGTCTGTGTGACACTTTAAAATGTAAAATCAATGGAGACTGACATCATAATTTTATTATTCACTACTGTATTCAAAAGGCTATTCACATTCTTTGTTTCTGATATAACGTTAGATTTAATAAATGGATAAATGAACGCATAAATAAAAGAAAGATGACCTGAATGAAATCGGTCGCAAAAGTTAAAAGAACTGTACTTTACTATTAGCTTGCAGAAATAGGCATTTGGGGATCCCTCATTAGAAACCACATTCTGTGAATAATTCTACATTCAGAGGTGTATTTTTCCTGACATAACAGAGAGTACAGCATCTTGTTGGAGAAGCTTAACTTGAGGCTAAGGGCACGTGGATCTACAAATAATAAATGTAGTCAGATCATTAAATCAGTGAAGATGTGAGTCAGGGTTGTGTCCTTCAATGATACTTATTCAATCTGCATGCTGAACAAATAATCTAAAAAGCTGGACTATATGAAGAAGAACTCGGCATCGGGATTGCAGGAAGATTCATTAACAACCTGTGTTATGCTAGGTTGCTAGGTGAAAGTGAAAAGGACTTGAAGCACTAACTGATAAAGATCAGAGACCACAGCCTTCAGTATGGATTGCACCTCAACATAAAACAAACATCCTCACAACTGGATCAATAAGCAACATCATGATAAATGCAGAAAAGATTGAAGTTGTCAAGGATTTCATTTTATTTAGATCCGCAATCAACACCCATGGAAGCAGCAGTCAAGAAATCAAACTAGATATTGTGTTGGACAAATCTGCTGCAAAATACCTCCTTAAAGTGTTAAAAAGCAAAAATGTCCCTTTGAGGATTAAGGGTGTGCCTGACCCAAGCCATAGTATTTTCACTCACCTCATAAGCATGTGAAAACTGGACGATGAATAACCGTTTGCCGTCAAGTAGATTCTGACTCATAGCGACCCTATAGCATAGAGCAGAGCTGACCCGTAGGGTTTCCAAGGAGCACCCGGTGGCTTCAAACTGCCGACCTTTTGGTTAGCAGCCAAACTCTTAACCACTGCTTCACCAGGGTTTCCAGACAATGAATAAGGAAGATAAAAGAAGAATTGACATTTTGAATTATGGTGTGGGCAAAGGATATTGAATATACTGTGGACTGCCAGAAGAACGAACAAATCTTTCTTGGAAGAAGTACAGTCAGAATGCTCATTAGAAACAAGGATGGCTAGACTTGGTCTCACATACTTTGGACATGTTATCAGGAGAGCCCAATCCCTGGAGAAGGACATCATACTTGGTAAAGTAGAGGGTCATCAAAAAAGAGGAAAACCCTCAAGGAGATGGATACTTTTATCTTTCTAAGTCCAGTATGCACACTCTAACATGTTCTCTCCACCACCTGTCTGTTTGTTGTATTGTGGTGGTTTTCATGTTGCTATGATGCTGAAAGGAGCTCTAGTGGTGCAGTGGTTAAGCGCTCAGCTACCATCCGAAAGATCAGTGGTTCAAATACACCAGCCACTCCATGGGAGAAAGATGTGGCAATCTGCTTTGGAAAAGATCTAAAGCCTTGGAAACCCTGTGGGGCAGTTCTACTCTGTCCTGTGAGTTGGAATCAGTTTGATGGCAACGGGTATTTTATGATATTGGAAGCTATGCCACTAGTATTTCAAATACCAGCAGAGTCGCCCAGGTTGGACAGGTTTCAGCAGAGCTTCTAGACTAGGACAGACTAGGAAGAAAAGCGTGGTATCTACTTCTGAAAATTAGCCAGTGAAAATTATCAAATACAACAGAACATTGTCCCATAGAGGTTTGGAAGCTGAGCCCCGTAGGTTGAAAGGCATTCAAAATACACAATGGCTGCAACAATGGACTGGAATATTACAATGATAATGAATTTGGCGCTGGATTAGGCAACATCTCACTCTGTTGCACATGACGTAGCCATGAACTGGAGTTGACTCGATGGCGACTAACAAAAAGCTCTCTGATCTTTGCTGGCATTCTGCCAGTGTTGCTTTGGAAGAAAACATCAAGTGAGTCTGAGGCTTTTGGTAGACAGACTAAATAACGAAAGACTCCAAATTGGAAATATATAAAATCCATTTAGTGGGAATATGGATGTTATATCTCATCCTATATGAAAACATTGTTTGTGGCTTTTCAATATTATTATATATTTAATGGTTTTTGTGTTAATTAAGTATAATATGATTGATATAATATGGGTGTACTAAATGTGTACTAAGCAGCTACTGCTATCTGACTGGACCATTTCCTTTACTTCAAGGTAGTCAGATTTCCAATCATCAAATTTGAATTAACCTATATAATTAGTTTTATTTATTCATATTTAGTTTGTTATTTTGTTTACCTAAAAGATACATAAAACATTTATTCTTAGTGAATATAAACTTTAAAAAAAACATTTAATATTTGTTTTGTAAGTACTTTGGAAACCATGAAATAGATATTTCAATGAGTTTTAGAACTATTTTAAATTTTCAGTTAAGCAATGGTTGTTAGATTAGCATTCTTTGAAAACATAATCACTGTTAATTGTGACAAGAACAAAGAAGAGAAAATAAAATCAAGACCAATATTTTTTCATTTTTTTATTTATAAAGGAATAATTATGATTATTATATATTAAATCAATTAACCATATTTTATTGTCATTAAGTAAAGAATAATTTAGAAAGAATTAAAAATCATATTAAAATGTATTTATTGCTATTTATTTTAGTTAGAAACTTTAATATACTACATTTATAGTATCATAACAAGGAAAGTAACCTTTACCTTCAAAATTATTTTCTTTTTGGAGCTTCTCAGTATATTAAATGTAACAGTCAATTGCTTTTGCACCTTATTTGGTTTGCTTCTGTAATTGCAAAGCCCTTTAATAAATATCATTTAAATAGATTTGTAAGGATGGATTTTAAAGAGACTTATATTTGGATTATTTCTTTATAAGAAGACAAAATAGCATAAGATGAATACAAATGTGATCAGAGATATATAATGGCAGCTCAATCATAGTCACCCATGGTGAGAAGAAATGCATGAATTGTCTGAAGACATTACTGCCTTTCTCATAGAATACAAATCTACTAGATGGAGTGGGAATGGGTTGCTCACAGGCTCTGAATAATGACTATGCTGTAATGGCAGAAATTCAAGTCAGATGATGACTGAAAGAAAACTCAGTAGGAAGTAACTATACTTCCCTGAAGCTAATGAACTTTGGAACTGAGATAAGATGAGGAAAAAAATGGAAATCAGACATCCCACTGTATCTGTAGCAAGCACTCACACTGATAATGTAATAGATACTGATGCCTGACCACAGAGATGAATGGTTGAAGAAGAAAAAAGACATTTTCCAGCTCTTCTTGGTTCAACATTATTCTTCTCATGAGTAGTGCTTGAAAGCTAGTAAAATGATTCAAGAATACCATTACCTCTAGAATGAATCTAATTGGATAAATGGTGACAGGTCATAGGTCCCGCTGATGGAGAGGTAATTACAGTTACTTTTTGTTTAAGGGAACTTTATGATGTTCAGTGAATTTTGTTATTTCAAAAGACTAGGATAATAATGCTTTTATCCTTATTTCTTTAGACATGTATTGGCACTTCAAGCAGTGTATCCAAAACCTATCATATTCCTTTATCAGTACAAAACTATACTACCTTAAAGTTAAAAAAAAAAAAAAACCAAAAAACAAAATAAAGCCTTTCTGTTTTCTATATTTCTCTACTACTCAACTAGTCTTCAGAAAACAAAAATATACCTTTAATAAAAACCTAATTTCAGTCTCATATGCCATTCTACATATTTAATCCTTTCCTTAATGATAATCTTCTGAAAATTATCATAAAATACTTATTTTACTATAACCTCTGGATAGATTTTTATTTATATGCTATTTTAAATATTTAACAAAAATTTATCTCGTGGTTAAATTCTTACTGTCAAATGTTAAGCTTCTACAATATACATCCATTTAAAATAGCTTGTGTGATACAAGAAAATTGATAAACTACACGATAGAATTGGAAGGATACTCTAGTTTTTTTATGCTGTTGCTCCCTTTGAGTTTTAAGTCACCATCTGACAGGTTTGCAAGGCTTTTTTATTTTTGTTTTGTCCTTTTGGATTAGATATTGTTAAAATAGCTCTGTCAAGGAAAGAAAAGCCTATGATTTCACATTTTTTTTCAATTTCAAATCCCACAAAATTATTTTAATTTATCAATATTATAAATGTTATATTATACTTACCGTTTGAACTATGCATGAGATATTCTAAAATCATTTTTGAATCAAATATAATAATTTTAAATTTTGAGAGGTAGTTCCATTCTTAAATAGAATCTTAGTGAAAAAAAATTGGTCCTATACATTGACAATATTCTGTTTTAATTGAACCATGAAAGTTTGTCTATAATTAGCGTGCATGTATGTTCAGAATTATTTGGCAGAATTCATGCTTCTGTGTGTAAACACACAAACATCACAGATGAGAAGGGCAACAATACGTCAAGTCTCAGAAATAACACCACCTAATTGATTTAAATTGTAATTATACTTTTGCTAAAATTTACATTTGCTGTTTTACTTTATCTTATTTTATTTTCAACACGTAAGTTGATACAAACAGTAATGACATTTTGTTTCCTGCAGAAATCGTAAGAAGGAAATTGATCTTTGAGTCACCCAAACTCACAGTGCACAGTAAGAAGAGAGCTGAATTATTTTGCACAAGTTATTTATACCTAGTGAGCAAACAGGTCAAATCCGAAGATATTCCTAACAGTCGGTAGAGGCTAAGAGAATATAAAGATTCCTGAGGAAATGAAGATGAGAGTTTCTCCTTATGCCTACTGGAACCTTCACTCTAAGGACAGGGCATCAATGGCAGTTGTACATCCACTGGAAATGTGGGGGACAAAGACACTTGTACCTGCATTTGGAAGTATTCTGTTTGTCTTTTGCTTTATATAGCTCAGTGCAAACAGATGCTATCAAGGAAACCTTGTGTATTTTAACTATACTTGATGTCATTTTTCAATCAACAGCATAACAGATCCATCTTGAACGTGACTTTTATGTGTGTGGTATGATCTGGATTTATGATTAATATCACTCAAAAAATCAATCAATATTAATACTTTTAAATTATTTTCTGTAGAAAAGAGATAAAAAGTAAAATAAATATTTTTTTCACTTTTGTTCTAGGAGATTTCTCCAAACCCCACCATGCTTAGTAAATATGCATATAAATTAATGAAGAAGTTAGTATGTAAAAAAAGAAAAGTTTCAATTTGTTCCAAGCAACTAATCAGTCACATGTGATGTTGGTTTTTCTCCTTCATCCATTAAAAATAAGTTAAAGTTTACAGAGGTCTGTAAAATTTCCAGAACTCTATGTATTATATAATGAAACCTAAGGTTCAGCTGAGCTTCCACACTAAGACAGACCAGGAAGAAGGACCTGAGGTCTACTGCTAAAAAGAATTAGCCAGGGAAAACCTTATGAATAGCAGCAGAACAGTGTCTGTTATAGTGCCAGACGATGAGCCCCTCAGGTTGGAAGACACTCAAAATACCACTGGGGAAGAGCAGACTCATCAAAGTAGAGTTGACCTTAATGATGTGGAAGGAGTCAAGCTTTCAGGACCTTCATTTACTCATGTGGTGTGACTCAAAATGAGAAGAAACAGCTGCAAACATCCATTAATAATCAGAACGTGGAATGTACAAAGTACGAGTCCAGGAAAATTGGAAATCGTCAAAAATAAAATGACACATGTAAACATCGATATCCTAGGCATTAGTGAGCTGAAATGAACTAGTATTGGCCATACTGAATTGGAAAATCATATGGTCTACTATGCCGGAAATGACAACTTGAAGAGGAACAACACTGCATTCGTCATCAAAAAGAACATTTGAAGATCTATCCTGAAATACAACATTGCCAGTGATAAGATAATATCCATAAACCTACAAGGTTTATGCACCAACCACTAGGCCAAAGGTGAAGAAATTGAAGATTTTTACCAACTTCCGAAGTCTGAAATTGATCAAACATGCAGTCAGATGCATTGATAATTACTGGTGATTGGAATGTGAAACTTGGAGATAAATAAAAAGGATTGGTAGTTGGAAAATATGGCCTTGGAAATAGAAATAATGCCAGAGATTGTATGATAGAATTTTGCAAGACCAGCAACTTCTTCATAGCAAATACCTTTTTTCACCAACATAAATGGTGACTGTACACGTGGACATCACCAGATGAAATACACAGGAATCAAATCGACCTCATCTGTGGAAAGAGACAATAGAAAAGCTCAATACCATCAGTCATAACAAGGTCAGGGGCCAAATGTGGAACAGACCATCAATTGCTCATATGTAAGCTCAAGTTGAAACTGAAGAAAATTAGAATAAGTCCACCAGAGACAAAGTATGACCTTGAGAATATCCCACCTGAATTTAGAGACCATTTCAAGAATACATTTGATGTGCTGAACACTAATGACCAAAGACCAGAGGAGTTGTGGCATGAAATTAAAGACATCATACAGGAAGAAAGCAAGAGATCATTAAAAAGACAGGAAAGAAAGAAAAGACCAAAAGGAATGTTAGAAAAGACTCTGAAACTTGCTCTTGGAATTTGAGTAGCTAAAGGGAAAGGAAGAAATGATGAAATCAAAGAGCTGAACATAAGATTTCAAAAGGCGGCTTGAAAACACAAAGTATTATAATGACATATGCAAAGACCTGGAGGTAGAAAACCAAAAAGGAAGAACACACTCGGCATTTCTTAAGCTGAAAGAACTGAAGGAAAAATTCAAGCCTAAAGTTGCAATACTGAAGGATTCTACAGGCAAAAGGACAAAACATTAAATGACACAAGAAGCATCAAAAGAAGATAGAAGGAAAACACAGAGTCACTATAATAAAAAGAATCTATCTATGTTCAACCACTTCAGGAGATAGCATATGATCAGGAACTGGAGGCACTGAAGGAAGAAGTCCAAGCGGCACTGAAGGCATTGACAAAAAACAAGGCTCCAGGAATTTACAGAATACCAATTGAGATGTTTCAGCAAACGGATGCAGTCCTGGAAGTGCTCATTCATCTACACCAAGAAATTTGGAAAACAGCTACCTGGCCAACCAACTGAAAGAGATCTGTATTTATGCCTATTCCCAAGAGAGGTGAACCAACCAAATGTGGAAATTATCGAACAAATCATTAATATCACATGTAAGTAAAATTTTGCTGAAGATCATTCAAAAGTGCCAGGAGCAATCTATCAACAGGGAACTGCCAGAAATTCAAGTCAGATTCAGAAGAGGATCTGGAACCAGGGATATCATTGCTGATGTCAGACAGTTCCTGGCTGAAAGCAGAGAATACCAGAAAGATGTTTACCTATGTTTTATTGACTATGCAAAGGCATTTGGCTGTGTGGGTCAAAATAAATTATGGATAACTTTGTGAAGATTAGGAATTCTAGCATACACTTAATTGTGCTCATGAGGAAACTGTATATAGATTGAGAGGCAGTTGTTCCAACTGAACAAGGGGATACTCTATGGTTTAAAGTAAGGGAAGGTGTGCATGAAGGTTGTATCTTTCCACTATAGCTATTCAATCTGTATGCTGAGCAAATAATCCAAGAAGCTGGACTATATGAAGAAGAACGGGATATCAGGATTGGAGGAAGACTCATTAACAACCTGGGTCATGCAGATGACACAACCTTGGCTTGCTGAAAGTGAAGAGGACTTGAAGAACTTAGTGATAAAGATCAAAGATCACAGCCTTCAGTATGGATTAGACCTCAATATAAAGAAAACAAAAATCTTCAGAACTAGACCAATAAGCAACATCATGATAAATGGAGAAAAGATTGAAGTTGTCAAAGATTTCATTTTACTTGAATCCACAATCAACACCTATGAAAGCAGCAGTCAAGAAATCAAATTATGCATTGCATTGGGCAAATCTGCTGCAAAAGACTTCTTTAAAATGTTGAAAAGTAAAGATATCACCTTGAAGACTGAGGTGCACCTGACCCAAACCATGGTGTTTTCAATAGCCTCCTCTGTGTGTGAAAGCTGGATGATGAGTAAGGAAGATCAAAGAAGAGTTGATGCCTTTGAACTGTGGTGTTGGCAAAGAATATTGAATATACCATGGACTGCCAAAAGAATGAACAAATGTGTCTTGGAAGTAGTACAACCAGAATGCTCCTTAGAAGCAAGGATGGTGAGACTACCCTTACAAACTTTAGACATATTGTCAGGAGGGATCAGTACCTGCAGAAGGACATTATTCTTGGTAAAGTAGAGGGCCAGAGAAAAAGGGAAAGTCTCTCAACAAGATAGATTGGCATATTGGCATAGTGTCTACAACACTGAGCACAAGCATAACAACGATTGTGAGGATGACAGAGAACCCAGGCAGTGTTTTGTTCTGTTGTTCATTGGGTTACTATGCGCTGGAACAGACCCGAAGGCACCTAACAACAACAGCAAGTTTCCAGTTTTATTAATGCAAAAAAAAAAGCATCTTCTTCCTCTTTATTGTAAGAAGGTATTCTTCTGAAATGCTGCAATGATTAAAACCATTGTTAATATAATAATTACAAGGATAATTTTACCAGGTTATTTTTTAACAAATCTTGCAGTTCAATTAGCTAAATTAAAAACTTACTACCAATAAAAAATATTTATATCTAAGTATGAACAATCTTGGTAGCCCAGAGAATACTTTAAATAAACATAATAGACACAAAGTTGTTCTAATGGATGGTATATCTTTATAGGTAAGTTTATATGACAACAGAGTAAAAGCTCAGAATATACCATATGTATGAAAATGCATTTCTGCTTTCTGTTGGATCACCGTTCTTTGGAATAGGCATAAATATGAATCTCTTCCAGGTGGTCAGCCAGGTATCTGTTTCGCAAATTTCTTGGTATAGACAAGTGATAGCTTCTAGCGCTGCATCCATTTGTTGAATTATCTCAATTGGTGTTCTGTCAATTCCTAGAGCCTTATTTCTTGCCATTGCCTTCAGTGCAGCTTGGACCTCTTCCTTCCTACCATGGGTTCTTGATCATATGCCATCTCCTGAAATGACTGAACTTCTACGAATTCTTTTTGGTACAATGTCTCTGTGTATTTCTTCCATCTTTTTTTGATGCTTCCCACATATTTTAGTATTTTTACAAGAGAATCTTTCAACATTGTAACTCGATGCTTGAATTTTCTCTTCAATTCTTTCAGCTTGAGAAATGCTTAGCCTATTCTTCCCTTTAGGTTTTTTTAACTCTAGGTCTTTGCCCTTTTCATTATAATACTTTGTTTGTCTTTTTGAGGCACCCTTTGAAATCTTATCTTGAGCTCTTTTACTTCATCATTTCTTCCTTTCACTTTAGCCACTCCATGTTCAAGGGAAAGTTTCAGTGTCTCTTCTGTCATAGATTTTGTTCTTTTCTTTCTTCCCTGTCTTTTTAATGACCTCTTTCTTTCTTATATATGACGTCCTTGTTATCATTGAAGAACTTGTCTTGTCTGGCCTTCAGTCATTAGTATTTAATGAGTCAAATCTATTCTTGAGATGATCTCTAAGTTCAGGTGGAATATACTCAATGTCCTACTTTGTCTCTTGGACTTGTTCTAATTCTGTTCATCTTAAACTTAAACTTACATATGAGTAATTGGTGATCTGTATTGCAGTCAGCCCCTGGCCTTGTTCTGACTGGTGATATTGAGCTTCTCTGTTGTCTTTTTACACGGAAGTAGTCAGTTTGAATACTGGGCATTCCATCTGACAAGGTCCATGTGTACTTGCTGTTTATGATGTTGAAAAAAAGTATTTGCAATGAAGATGTCATCAGCCTTCAAAACTTCTATCATGCTATCTCTGGTGTCATTTCTATCAACAAGGTCATATTTTCCAACTGCCAATCCTTTTTTGTTTCCAAGTTTCGCATTCCAGTCACCAGTAATTAGCATTCCATCTTGATCGCATGTTTGATCAATTTCATACTACAGAGGTTGATAAAAGTCTTCAGTTTTTCTAGCTTTAATATTAGTGATTGATTTGTAAATTTGAATAATAGTTGTATTAACTGGGTTTCATTGTACGCATATAGGTATTATCCTATCACTGGCAGAGTTGTCCTTCAGGATAGATCTTGAAATGTTCTTTTGCATGAAGACTGTAATAATATTCCTCTTCAGTTTGTCATTCCCAGCAGAGTAGTCCATATGATTGTCTGATTATAAACGGCCAATACTAGTCCATTTCATCTCACTAATGTCTAACATATAGATGTTTATGCTTTCCATTTCTCTTTTGAAATTTTCCTAGATATACTTCCTATATCCCACTTTCCTATTATTAATAGATGTCTGCAGCTGTTCTCATTTTAAGTTGTGCCACATTAGCTAATGAAGGTCCCAGAAGCTTGACTCCATCCATGTCATTAAGGTCAACTCTACTTTGAGGAGATAGCACTTTTCCAGTCATCTTTTGAGTTCCTTCTAATCTGAAGGGCTCATCTTCTGATACTACATTAAAGACAACGTTCCACTATTATTCATAAGGTTTTTGCTGGCTAATTCTTTTCAGAAGTAGATTGCCAGGGAGAGGTGGGGCAAGATGGCGCTCTAGGCAGAAGCACTGCACCGTCCCTCCACAGCAAAGATCCGAAAAACTAAGCCTAACAGAGAATCAACAATCCTGAAACCCTAGAACACCAAATGAAGAGACAAACAACTCAGCCAAACACCAAACGGAGTGAGAATACTAAAAGAGAACGGAGAGCGAGGAGAGACTCATGCAGAGATTCCTTACCAGCTAACGCAGCGTGGATCCACCATCTTGGATTCCTACTGGAGACCAGCGAATGGGAGAGCAGCCTTGCAGAGCGTCCAGTGGGAGACAGAACGACCACTTAGCTTCACACATAACCATCTTCCCGCTGCACCCTACCTACCTGCACCGTGCACTTGACATCACACCACCAAGCTGTACAGACACGCCCTATTGGAACCTGCCCAGCACTGACTACCGACTGTCCTGGTGGCTGCGGTGACTGGCACAAACAACCCGTTCCAGTGCCTCCTCTTCAGCTAGATCCGCCCAGCTGTACCACAAGGATGAAACAAAACAAAAAAAAATCTACAATCAATAAACGAGAGAAATATCTATTGAATGCCACGAAAACAGCAAACAATATCCAAACATTTACAAAAACAAGACAAGATAGCTCCAATAGGAGTCCAAATTAAAACACCAGATAACTCTCCTGTGGAAGAAATTGCACTAGAAGTACCTGATAGGGAACTCAAATCACTAATACTCGGAATTTTCCAAGAACGGAGGCAAAAAGCTGATAAACATGAGGAAAAAATAGACAAATTTATGGAAAATACAGACAAAAAATTGAAAGAATTCAGGAAGATGATGCAGGAACAAAATGCCAAAATAAATTCACAACTCAAAATTATACAAAAACAACAAGTAGAAATCCAAAAGATAAACAACAAGATTTCAGAAATGGACGGTGTCATAAAAGGGCTGACAAGTAGATTTGAAACCATGGAAGACAGGATCAGTGGAACTGAAGACAAACACTTGCATACAACACTGTTTTAGGAAAACTCAGAAAAAAGAACAAAGAAAAATGAAGAGACCCTGAGAGTTATGTGGGACACAATTAAAAGCAAAAACTTACGAGTGATTGGCATCCCAGAACAGGGGGAGAAAACAGAAAACACAGAGAGGATCACTGACGAACTGCTGACAGAAAACATTCCCAATATGATGAAAAATGAAAAGCTGGCCATCCAAGAGGCTCAACGAACCCCATATAGAAGAGACCCCAAAAGAAAATCACTGAGACATATCATATTCACACTCGCTAAAACTAAAGACAAACAAAGAATCCTGAGAGCAACTCGTAAAAAACAAGAAGTCACACATACAGAGGAGAAACAATAAGACTAAGCTCAGATTATTCGGCAGAAACCATGCAGGCAAGAAGGCAATGGGATGAAACATATAAAATCTTGAAAGAAAAAAATTGTCAGCCAAGAATAATATATCCTGCAAAACACTCATTCAAATTTGATGGTGAAATTAGGTCATTTTCAGATAAACAGAAACTAATGGAATATGCAAAAGTCAAACCAAACTTACAAGAATTATTAAAGGGAGTTCTTCAATCTGAGGACAAACAGCTTCAGCCCTCAGGCAGGACCTAGGACCTAGGACGCAGGTTCATATGAACCAGATACCATTCTAGGAACTGAACTACAGAGGACTTTCCAAAAACAAAAGAAATACAACAGGGAATCAGAGAAATCAATCAAAGGATGACAACAACATCAAAACAAGGAAAGAGGGAACAAACAGCATAGGTATAGAACCTTCTAAAGGAGAGGAAGGCGAGGTGATACCAAGTAAGGGTAGACTGCTTCAAAATTATAAAGATAAGGGTAAAATTCATGGTAACCACAAAGAAAGTTAACAAACCAACTCATAAAAATAAAGACGAAACACATAAAGTCTCAACAAAAACAAAACCTACAAAAACAAAAGAAATGAACACAAAATCCACAAACAAAAGTAACTCAGCACAAGAGAGTAAGAAGAACAAAGAAAACTTCAGCACCACAAAAAAAAACACTACAAAATAACAGCAACAAACATCCATCTATCAATAATTACACTGACCGTAAATGGACTCAACGCACCCATAAAGAGACAGAGAGTGGCAGAATGGATAAGAAAACAGGATCCATCAATTTGCTGTCTACAAGAGCCACACCTTAGAAACAAAGATGTGAATTTATTAAAAATCAAAGGTTGGAAAAAAATATATCAAGCTAACAACTATCAAAAACAGCAGGAGTGGCAATTCTAATCTCAGATAAAATAGACTTCAAAACAAAATCTACCATAAAAGACAAAGAAGGACACTATATAATGATTAAGGGGATGATCCATCATGAAGACATAACCATAATAAATATCTATGCACCCAATGACAGGGCTCGAAAATACATTAAAAAAACTATAACAGCACTGAAAAGAGAAATTGGCCGTTCTACAATAATAGTAGGAGACTTCAACACGCCAATCTCAGTAAAGGACAGAACAACTAAAAAGAAACTCAGCAAAGATACAGAAGACCTAAAGGACACAATCAGCCAACTGGACCTCATAGACATATATAGAACAATCCATCCAACCGCTGCAAAGTACACATTCTTTTCCAATGCACATGGAACGTTCTCCAGAATAGACCACATCTTAGGCCACAGAGCAATCCTCAACAAGATCCAAAATGCTGAGATAATTGACAGTATCTTCTCTGACCACAATGCCATCAAGGTAGAAATTAACACTAGAAAGAGCAAGGAAAAAAAATCAAACACATGGGAACTGAATAATACTCTGCTTACACATCAATGGGTAACAGAAGAAATCAGAGATGGAATTAAAAAATTCCTAGAATCAAATGAAAATAAAAACACATCATACCAAAACCTTTGGGACACAGCAAAGGCAGTCCTCAGAGGACAATTTATAGCACTAGATTCACATATCAAAAAAGAAGAAAGGGACAAAATCAAAACATTAACTACATAGCTCAAACAAATAGAAAGAGAACAACAAAAAAAGCCTACAACCACCGGAAGAAAGGAAATAGTAAAGATCAGAGCAGAAATAAATGAAATAGAAAACAGAAAAACAATAGAAAGTATCAACAAAACCAAAAGTTGTTTCTTTGCAAGAATCAACAAAATCGACAAACCACTGGCCAAAAGTGGACAAAAGAAAAACAGCAGAGGGAACAAATAACCCAAATAAGAAATGAAATGGGGGACATTACAACAGACCCAACCGAAATAAAAAGGAGTATAACAGAATATTATGAAAAACTATTTTCCAACAAATTTGAAAACCTAGAGGAAATGGATAAATTTCTAGAAACACACGGCCTACCCAAACTACAACAAAGTGATATTGAAAATCTGAACAGACTCATAACAGGAGAAGAGATTGAAAAGGTAATAAAAAAACTCCCAACCAAAAAAATCCCTGGCCCAGATGGCTTCACTGGAGAATTCTAGAAAACATTTCCAGAAGAGCTTGGACCAGTTCTACTCAAGCTATTTCAGAACATAGAAGAGGAAGCAACACTTCCAAATTCATTCTATGAAGCCAGCATAACCCTGATACCAAAACCAGGCAAAGACATCACAAAAAAAGAAAATCACAGACCAATATCTCTCATGAATATAGATGCAAAAATTCTGAATAAAATTCTAGCCAATAGAATTCAGTATCATATCAAAAAAATAATACACCACGACCAAGTAGGATTCATACCAGGTATGCAAGGATGGTTTAACATTAGAAAATCTATCAACGTAATCCACCACATAAATAAAAGGAAAGAAAAAAATTACATGATCATCTCAATTGACACAGAAAAGGTATTTGACAAAATCCAACACCCATTCCTGATAAAAGCTCTCAGTAAAATAGGTATAGAATGGAAATTTCTCAAGATAATAAAGGGCATCTATGCAAAACCAACAGCCAACATCATTCGTAATGGAGAGAGGCTGAAAACAGGAACAGGACAAGGATGCCCTTTATCACCACTCCTATTTAACATTGTGCTGGAAGTTCTAGCTAGAGCAATAAGGCAAGAGAAAGAAATAAAGGGCATCCAAATTGGTAATGAAGAAGTTAAGCTCTCCCTGTTTGCAGATGATATGATACTATACATAGAAAACCCTAAAGACTCCACGAGAAATCTCCTGGAACTAATAGAAAGATTCAGCAGAGTAGCAGGATACAAGATAAACATTCAAAAATCAGTTGCATTCCTATACACCAGTAAAGAGAACAATGAAAAGGAGATCAGGAAATCAATACCATTTTCAATAGCCCCTAAAAAGATAAAATACTTAGGAATAAATCAGACCAGGAATGTAAAAGACCTATACAAAGAAAACTACAAAACACTGCTGCATGAAACCCAAAGGGATCTACATAAATGGAAAAACATACCATGCTCATGGATAGGCAGACTCAACAGTTTGAAAATGGCAATTCTACCCAAAGCAATTTACAAACACAATGCAATCCCGATCCAAATACCAACAACATTCTTCAAAGAGATGGAAAAACTAATTATTAACTTTATAGGGAAAGGGAAGAAACTCCGAATAAGTAAAGCACTACTGAAGAAGAAGAATAAAGTTGGAGGACTCACACTACCTGACTTCAGAACCTACTATACAGCTACAGTACTCAAAACAGCCTGGTACTCGTACAATAACAGAGACATTGACCAATGGAACAGAATTGAGAACCCAGATGTAAATCCAGCCACCTAGGGTCACCTGATCTTCGACAAGGGCCCAAAATACATCAAATGGGGAAAAGACAGTCTTTTTAAGAAATGGTGCTGGAAAAACTGGATATCCATTTGTAGAAAAATGAAACAGGACCCATACCTCACACCATATACAAAAACTACTTCAAAATGGATCAAAGACCTGAATATAAAGCCTAAAACTATCAAGTTCATAGAAGAAAAAATAAGACCAACACTTCAGGCCTTAATACATGGCATTAACAGGATACAAACCATAAACATCAACACAAAAAACCCAACAGATAAACTAGATAACTGGGATCTTCTAAAAATCAAACATCTATGCTCTTCAAAAGACTTCACCAAAATAGTCAATAGAGAACCTACAGACTGGGAAAAAATTTTTGGACAGCACAAGTCAGACAAAGGTCTAATCTCCATCATCTACAAGAAAATCCGACACCTGTACAACAAAAAGACAAACAATCCTATCAAAAAATGGGCAAAAGAAATGAACAGACACTTCACCAAGGAAGACATTCAAATGGCCAACAGACACATGAGGAAATGCTCGCGATCACTAGCCATTAGAGAAATGCAAATTAAAACCACAATGAGATACCATCTCACCCCGGCATTACTGGCACGAATCAAAAATACTGGAAATAACAAATGTTGGCGGGGCTGCGGGGAGATGGGAACTCTTATATACTGCTGGTGGGAATGCAAAATGATACAACCATTTTGGAAAATGATATGGCGTTTCCTCAGAAAGCTAGAAATAGACATACCATTCAATCCAGCAATCCCACTCCTAGGAATATATCCTAGAGAAATAAGAGTCATCACTCGAATAGACATATGCACACCTATGTTCATGGCAGCATTGTTCACAATAGCAAAACGATGGAAACAACCTCGATGTCCATCAACAGATGAATGGATACACAAACTGAATTACATACACACAATGGAGTACTATGCAAAGAGAAAGAACAACAATGAATCTGTGAAGCATCTCATAACATGGATGAAACTGGAGGACATTATGCTGAGTGAAATACCTCAATCACAAAAGGACAAATATTGTATGAGACCTCCATTGTAAAAACCCATGAAAAAATTCACATGCAAAATGTAACAGTCCTTGTTGGTTACCAGGGATGGGGGGGGGGGGGGAAATACTAAATAGGCAATAGATAAGTGGTACCTTGGGTGAGAGGTGAGATAGTACACAGTACAGGGGAAACTAACACTACCTGCACAAGGAAAGGTCATGGAGGCCCTAGAGACACATCCAAACCCCCCGAGGGCCTGAGTTGTTGTACGGAGGGCTCTGGGGACCATGGTCTGGGGAACATCTAGCTCAATTGGCATGACACTACTTATAAAGATAATGCTCTACATTCTACCTTGGTGAGTAGTGTCTGGGGTCTTAAAAGCCTATGAGCGGCCATCTAAGATACTCCACTGGTCTCATCCCTTCGGGAGCAAGGGAGAATGAAGAGAACAGGATACAAGGAAAAGATTAGTCTGAAGGACTAATTGTCCACAGCTACCAAGGCCTCCACTGGACTGAGTCCAGTACAGCTCGATGGTGCCCGGCTACCACCGCTGACTGCTGTGACCAGGATCTCAACAGAGGGTTCTGGACAGAGCTGGAGAAGGATGTAGAGCATAATTTTAACTCCCCCCCCAAAAAAAAAAAGACCAGATTTACTGACCTAAAGAATACTGGAGAAACCTCAAGTGTGTGGCCCCCAGACACCCTTTCAGCTCAGAGGTGAAGTTACCTTCGAGGTTCGATGTTAAGCCTGGGAGTGGACAGCCCAGTAAAACTAAATGGGACTAACGAGGTACAGGAGTTTGGTAACAAAGGCCAGAGGGCAGAGGGGGAATAGGAAACTGATGATAAGGAACACAAATTGAGTAAGGACAGTGTCGATGTGTTGTGAGATTGTTGACCACTGTTACAGGGCAACATTTGCATTAACTATTAAATGGGAGGCTGTTTTGTCCTGTAAGCCTTCATCTTGGTCGAGAATGGCAGCACAATTCTAAGATCATTGTCAATATCTCTTAAATGTGTAAGTAAAAAGTTTTGAAATGGTGTTTAAAAAAAAAAAAAAAAAACAAATGAGACTAATGAGGTACAGTAGTCCAGTGACAAGGGCCAGAAAACAGAAGGGGACAAGGAAGTCCCCTAGTGATAGGGAACACAAGGTGGAGTAAGGATATTCTTGATGTGTTGTGAGATTGCTAACCATTGTCATAGGGCAACATGTGTAGTAACTGTTAAATGAAAAACTATTTTGTTCCGTAAGCCTTCATCTTAAGTGAGAATAACAGCACAGTTGGAAGAGCGCAGTCAATGTCACTGAACTGTGTATGTAGAATTTTTTGAAACGTTGTATCTTTAGCTATCTGTATTTTCATCAAAAAAAAAAAATGTTGAGAATTTAGAGGCTTAATATCTCTGGGGTTGTTAACCAATGTCATAGAACAACATGTGTACTACTATTTCATGAGAAACTATTTGTTCTGTAAGCCTTCACCTGAAGTACAATAAAATAAAATAAAATAAAATAAAAGAATTAGATTTCCAGGACCTTCTTCCTAGTTTCTCTTGCTCTGGAAGCTCAGTTGAAACCTGTCCAACATGTATGACCCCGTTGATATTTGAATTTCTGGTGGCATAGCTTCTAACATCACAGCAACATGTAAGCCACCACAGTAAGACAAGTTGACAGATGTGTCATGTTTTACAGACGAAGAAACTGAATCTCAGAGAGGTTATATATCTCGCTCAAGATCGAAGGATTAATGAACGATGTAGCCTAAAAACAAACCAAGGCAGCTGTTTCTGAGTCTGTGCTATTCACACAGGGTATGAATAAAAAAAAGATATGGAAAACATGATCCTATTTATGTGAAAAAACTGCCTGTAGCTATATATATACCGAAATGCTTTATAAAGAATGGAAGGGACAAGTATCAAACTTCCTCCTGTCAAACCAAAGTATCAGCTTCATAAAAGCCGCCACTGTGTCTGTTTTGTATATTGCTCTCTCTCCAGCAACAGTGCCTTGTTGAGGTTAAGCATTCAACAAATATTTGTTACTAATTTACTGAGCCATTGACTGACTGAACATATATAGGGCTTACATTTGAAGACAAATGCATTTGGAAGAAGCACAGGGACACATTTCACTTCTATGGTTGGACATTATTTGAATCCTTGAAAATGAGAATGTAATAATCAGTTACTTATATAATTTTATATATTTCTATAAATATATAAATGATTAATTACTTATATAATTTTATTTGATGATAAACTTTTGGAAAACTATATCTGAAAACAATACTTAGAATTCTTCAGTCTTCTAAGCTCATGGCACCTTAGAGTGTTGGCAAGTTTTTCAAGCCACCTTTAGAATCCACCAGCATCTCCTTGGAAACCCTATGCAGCAATTCTACTCTGTCTTATAGGGTCACTATGAGATGGAATCTATTAAAGGGTAACGGGTTAGGTTTTTGTTTTTTTCTAGCATAAAGGAAACATGTAACAAGTAAATAGTTTAGTAAATTTAGTAAATAGTTTTTTTTTCTGGATTTCTTAATATATTAGTTCACATTATGGCTCTTTAAATTTAAAATTTGAAATATCCTGGGGCACCCTTGTAACTTCACTGAGGCTTTTAGGGGCATTTCTGTGAACAATTGGGACACACGTTATTAAATTGTAACAATATCTAAATTTCTTAGTTCTGAAAAAAAGCATTTTAATTCCAAACACAATTTATTAGAATTTAGAATTACTTGTTAATTGATATTTTTACTGTTAATAAGGTTAACACCTAAGCTACTAGCCAACATTAGCATTTTTTCTAATTTTTAATGATCTTGGTTTGTTTAGGGGTGGGGTCCTTAAATTCCTCTATAATAATTAATTATTTTATGAGAAGTTTCTTCTGTTGTTAGAAATAGGTTACATTTATAGTTCTTTGGAATGTTGCTTTCTTTCATGACCTATTCATTTATATACAGATATTTATAATTTTAACATGTTAAAATGAAGTATGTTCTTGACATCGTCTATAATAGTTGCTTGAATACTGACAGCTATAATAATATAAATACAAGAAAACAAAGAATATTTCATATTTTATCATTTTAAAAAATGTATTTTGTTTTCTGTATAGAGTGTTTTTGTATTTTTTATGATTTGGTAAATCCATAAACCATATAAACATTCCTTAGAAATTAAAATAGTGAATATATTTCATGACATTGACATGGAACAATATTCTTTTTTTTGCTTTTTGGTATCTTTTTTTTTAAATATTTTATCGTACTTCAGGTGAAGGCTTACAGAACAAACAGTTTCTCATGTAACAGTAGTACACACGCTGTTTTATGATTTTGGTTAACAACCCCACAACATTTTAACCCTCTGAATTCTCAGCTTTTTTTTTTTTTTTTTTGGTGAAAATACACACAGCCAAAGATACACCATTTCAAAATTTTTACGTACACATTTAAGTGACATTGACTATGCTCATCTAATTGTGCTGTTATTCTCACTTAAGATGAAGGCTTACAGGACCAAATAGCCTCCCATTTAACAGTTACTACAAATGTTGCCCTATAACAATGGTTAACAATCTCACAACACATCAACAGTATCCTTACTCAACCTTGTGTTCTCTATCATCAGCTTCCTACTCCCCTTCTGCCTTCTGGCCCTTATCACTGGACTCCTGTACCTCGTTAGGCTCATTTGGTTTTACTGGGCTGTCCACTCCCAGGCTGAACAGTGAACCTCGAAGGTAACTTCACCACTGAGCTGAAAGGGTGTCTGGAGGCCATACTCTTGAGGTTTCTCCAGTCTCGTTTAGGCTAGTAAATCGGGTCTTTTTTTTTTTTTTTGTGAGTTAGAATTATGCTCTACATCCTTCTCCAGCTCTATCCAGAACCCTCTGTTGTGATCCTGGTCAGAGCAGTCAGTGGTGGTAGCCGGGCACCATCTAGCTGTACTGGACTCAGTCAGCTGGAGGCCTTGGTAGCTGTGGACAATTAGTCCTTTGGACTAATCTTTTCATTGTATCTTGTTCTCTTCATTCTCCCTTGCTCCCGAAGGGATGAGACCAGTGGAGTATCTTAGATGGCCGCTCACAGGCTTTTAAGACTCCAGACACTACTCACCAAGGTAGAATGTAGAGCATTATCTTTATAAGTAGTATCATGCCAATTGAGCTAGATGTTCCATGAGACCATGGTCCCCAGAGCCCTCCGTCCAGCATCTCAGTCCCTCGGGGAGTTTGGATGTGTCCATGGGGCTTCCATGACCTTTCCTTGTGCAGGTTGTGTTAGTTTCCCTTGTATTGTGTACTGTTTCACCTTTCACCCAAGATAACACTTATCTATTGCCTATTCAGTATTCCCCACCTATCCCTGGTAACCAACAAGGATTGTTACATTTTGCATGTGAACTTTTTCATGGGTTTTTACAATAGAGGTCTCATACAATATTTGTCCTTTTGTGATTGAGGTATTTCACTCAGCATAATGTCCTCCAGTTTCATCCATGTTATGAGATGGTTCACAGATTCATTGTTGTTCTTTCTCATTGCATAGTACTCCATTGCGTGTATGTACCATAGTTTGTTTATCCATTCATCTGTTCATGGGCATTTAGGTTGTTTCCATCGTTTTGCTACTCTGAAAAATGCTGCCATGAATATAGGTGTGCATATGTCTATTCGAGTGACGACTCTTACTTCTCTAGGATATATTCCCAGGAGTGGGATTGCTGAATCAAATGGTATGTCTATTTCTAGCTTTCTGAGGAAACACTATATCATTTTCCAAAATGGTTGTACCATTTTGCATTCCCACCAGCAGTGTATAAGAGTTCCCATCTCCCCGCAGCCCTTCCAACATTTGTTATTTCTGGTGTTTTTGATTCATGCCAGTAATGCTGGGTTGAGATGGTATCTCATTGTGGTTTTAATTTGCATTTCTCTAATGGCTAGTGAACGTGAGCATTTCCTCATGTGTCTGTTGACCATTTGAATGTCTTCTTTGGTGAAGTGTCTGTTCATTTCCTTTGCCCATTTTTTGATAGGATTGTTTGTCTTTTTGTTGTAGAGGTGTTGGATTTTCTTGTAGATAATGGAGATTAGACCTTTGTCTGACTTGTGCTGTCCAAAAATTTTTTCCCAGTCTGTAGGTTTTCTTTTGACTCTTTTGGTGAAGTCTTTTGAAGAGCATAGGTGTTTGATTTTTAGAGGATCCCAGTTATCTAGTTTATCTGTTGTGTTTTGTGTATTGATGGTTATGGTCTGTATCCTGTTAATGCCATGTATTAAGGCCTGAAGTGTTGGTCTTATTTTTTCTTCTATGAACTTGATAGTTTTAGGCTTTATATTCAGGTCTTTGATCCATTTGGAAGTAGTTTTTGTATACAGTGTGAGGTATGGGTCCTATTTCATTTTTCTGCAAATGGATATCCAGTTTTTCCAGCACCATTTCTTAAAAAGACTGTCTTTTCCCCATTTGATGGACTTTGGGCCCTTGTTGAAAATCAGGTGACCCTAGGTGGCTGGATTTACATCTGGGTTCTCAATTTTGTTCCATTGGTCAATGTATCTGTTGTTGTACCAGTACCAGGCTGTTTTGACTACTGTAGCTGTATAGTAGGTTCTCAAGTCAGGTAGTGTGAGTCCTCCAACTTTATTCTTCTTCTTCAGTAGTGCTTTACTTATTCGGGCTTTCTTCCCTTTCCATATAAAGTTAATAATTAGTTTTTCCATCTATTTGAAGAATGTTGTTGGTATTTGGATCGGGATTGCATTGTGTTTGTAAATTGCTTTGGGTAGAATTGCCATTTTCAAAATGTTGAGTCTGCCTATCCATGAGCATGGTATGTTTTTCCATTTATGTAGATCCCTTTGGGTTTCATGCAGCAGTGTTTTGTAGTTTTCTTTGTATAGGTCTTTTACATTCCTGGTCAGATTTATTCCTAAGTATTTTATCTTTTTAGGGGCTATTGAAAATGGTATTGATTTCCTGATCTCCTTTTCATCGTTCTCTTTACTGGTGTATAGGAATCCAACTGATTTTATGAATGTTTATCTTGTATCCTGCTACTCTGCTGAATCTTTCTATTAGTTCCAGTAGATTTCTCGTGGAGTCTTTAGGGTTTTCTATGTATAGTATCATATCATCTGCAAACAGGGAGAGTTTAACTTCTTCATTACCAATTTGGATGCCCTTTATTTCTTTCTCTTGCCTGATTGCTCTAGCCAGACCTTGCAGCACAATGTTAAATAGGAGTGGTGATAAAGGGCCTCCTTGTCTTGTTCCTGTTTTCAAGGGGAATATTTTCAGCCTCTCTCCAATAAGAATTATGTTGGCCATTGGTTTTGCATAAATGCCCTTTATTATGTTGAGAAATTTCCATTCTATACCTATTTTATTGAGAGCTTTTATCAGGAATGGGTGTTGGATTTTGTCAAATGCCTTTTCTGCGTCAATTGAGATGATCATGTGATGTATTTCTTTTCTTTTATTTATGTGGTGAATTATGTTGATGGATTTTCTAATGTTAAACCATCCTTGCATACCTGGTATGAATCCTACTTGGTCGTGATGTATTAT
Organism: Dugong dugon; assembly: GCA_030035585.1. Lineage (NCBI taxonomy): Eukaryota > Metazoa > Chordata > Mammalia > Sirenia > Dugongidae > Dugong > Dugong dugon. Next base: position 30,624,707 of record CM057460.1, on the reverse strand, counting down.
ATTTTTGATATGATACTGAAATCTATTGGCCAGAATTTTATTCAGAATTTTTGCATCTATATTCATGAGAGATATTGGTTTGTGATTTTCTTTTTTTGTGATGTCTTTGCCTGGTTTTGGTATCAGGGTTATGATGGCTTCATAGAATGAATTTGGAAGTGTTGCTTCCTCTTCTATGCTCTGAAATAGCTTGAGTAGAACTGGTCCAAGCTCTTCTGTAAATGTTTTCTAGAATTCTCCAGTGAAGCCATCTGGGCCAGGGCTTTTTTTGGTTGGGAGTTTTTTTATTACCTTTTCAATCTCTTCTCCTGTTATGAGTCTGTTCAGATTTTCAATATCACTTTGCTGTAGTTTGCGTAGGCTGTGTGTTTCTAGAAATTTATCCATTTCCTCTAGGTTTTCAAATTTGTTGGAAAATAATTTTTCATAATATTCTGTTATAATCCTTTTTATTTCATTTGGGTCTGTTGTAATGGCCCCCATTTCATTTCTTATTTGGGTTATTTGTGTCCTCTCCTGTTTTTCTTTTGTCAGTCTGGCCAGTGGTTTGTCGATTTTGTTGAGTCTTTCAAAGAACCAACTTTTGGTTTTGTTGATTCTTTCTATTATTTTTCTCTTCTCTATTTCATTTATTTCTGCTCTGATCTTTACTATTTGCTTTCTTCAGGTGGTTGTAGGCTTTTTTTTGCTGTTCTCTTTCTATTCCTTTGAGTTCTGTAGTTAATGTTTTGATTTTGTCCCTTTCTTCTTTTTTGACATGTGCATCTATTGCTATAAATTGTCCTTTGAGGACTGCCTTTGCTGTGTCCCAAAGGTTTTGATATGATGTGTTTTCATTTTCATTTGATTCTAGGAATTTTTTGATTCCATCTCTGATTTCTTCTATTACCCATTGATGTGTAAGCAGAGTATTATTCAGTTTCCATGTAGTTGATTTTTTTTTCTTTGCTCTTTCTAGTGTTAATTTCTACCTTGATGGCATTGTGGTCAGAGAAGATACTGTGAATTATCTCAGCATTTTCGATCTTGTTGAGGATTGTTCTGTGGCCTAAGATGTGGTCTATTCTGGAGAACGTTCCATGTGCATTGGTAAAGAATGTGTGCTTTTCAGCGGTTGGATGGATTTTTCTATGTATGTCTATTAGGTCCAGTTGGCTGACTGTGTCCTTTAGATCTTCTGTATCTTTGCTGAGTTTGTTCTTAGTTGTTCTGTCCTTTACTGAGAGTGGTGTGTTGAAGTCTCCTACTATTATTGTGGAACTGTCAATTTCTCTTTTCAGTGCTGTTAGAGTTTGTTTTATGTATTTTGGAGCCCTGTCATTGGGTGCGTAGATGTTTATTATGGTTATGCTTTCATGATGGATCATCCCCTTAATCATTATATAGTGTCCTTTTTTGTCTTTTATGGTAGATTTTGTTTTAAAGTCTATTTTATCTGAGATTAAAATTGCCACTCCTGCTCTTTTTTGGTAGTTGTTAGCTTGATACATTTTTTTCCAACCTTTGATTTTTAATGAATTCACATCTTTGTTTCTAAGGTGTGTCTCTTGTAGACAGCATATTGATGGATCCTGTTTTCTTTTCCATTCTGCCACTCTCCATCTTTTTATGGGTGCCTTGAGTCCATTTACATTCATTGCAATTATTGATAGATGGAAGTTTGTTGCTGTCATTTTGTAGTGCTTTTTTTTGTGGTGCTGAAGTTTTCTTTGTTCTTCTTACTCTCTTGTGCTGAGTTACTTTTGTTTGTGGATTTTGTGTTCACTTTTGTTTTTGTAGGTTTTGTTTTTGCTAAGACTTTATGTTTTTCATCTTTATTTTTATGAGTTGGTTTGTTAACTTTCTTTGTGGTTACGATGAATTTTACCCTTATCTTTTTAAGTTTGAAGCAGTCTACCCTTACTTGGTATCGCCTTCCCTTCCTCTCCGTTAGAAGGTACTATACCTATGCCATTTATTCCCTCTTTCATTGTTTTGATATTGTTGTCATCCTTTGATTGATTGCTCTGATTCCCTGTTGTATTTCTTTTGGTTTTGGATAGTCCTCGAGAGTTTATTTCCTAGAATGGTATCTGGTTTTTATGATCCTGCATCCTAGGTCCTCCCTGAGGGCTGAAGCTGTTTGTCCTCAGATCGAAGAACTCCCTTTAATAATTCTTGTATGTTTGGTTTGACTTTTGCATATTCCCTTAGTTTCTGTTTATCTGGAAATGACCTAATTTCACCATCAAATTTGAACAAGAGTTTTGCAGGATATATTGTTTTTGGCTGACAATTTTTTTCTTTCAAGATTTTATATATGTAATCCCACTGCCTTCTTGCCTGCATGGTTTCTGCCGAATAAGATGAGCTTAGTCTTATTGTTTCTCCTCTGTATGTGTGACTTCTTGTTTTTCACAAGCTGCTCTCAGGATTCTTTGTTTGTCTTTAGTTTTGGCAAGTGTGAATATGATATGTCTTGGTGATTGTCTTTTGGGTTCTCGTCCATATGAGGTTCATTGAGCTTCTTGGATGGCCAGCTTTGCATCTTTCATGATATTGGGGAAGTTTTCTGTCAGCAGTTCCTCAATGATCCTCTCTGTGTTTTCTGTTTTCTCCCTCCGTTCTGGGATGCCAATCACTCGTAAATTTTTGCTTTTAATTGTGTCCCACGTAACTCTCAGGGTCTCTTCATTTTTCTTTGTTCTTTTTTCTAAGTTTTCCTGAAACAAAGTTGTATCCAAGTGTTTGTCTTCAGTTCCACTGATCCTGTCTTCCACGGTTTCAAATCTACTTCTCAGCCCTTCTATGACATCATCCATTTCTGAAATCTTGTTGTTTATCTTTTGGATTTCTAATTGTTGTATTTGTACAATTTTGAGTTGTGAATTTATTTTGGCATTTTGTTCCTGCATCATCTTCCTGAATTCTTCCAATTTTTTTCTGTATTTTCCATAAATTTGTCTATTTTTTCCTCATTTTTGTCAGCTTTTTGCCTCAGTTCTTGGAAAATTCCTAGTATTAGTGATTTGAGTTCCCTATCAGGTACTTCTAATGCATTTTCTTCCACAAGAGAGTTATCTGGTGTTTTAATGTGGACTCCTATTGGAGCCATCTTGTCTTGTTTTTGTAAATGTTTTGATATTGTTTGCTGTTTTCGGGGCATTCAGTAGATATTTCTCTCGTTTATTGATTGTAGATTTTTTTTGTTTCATCCTTGTGGTATAGCTGGGGAGGTCTAGCTGAAGAGGAGGCACTGGGACGGGTTGTTTGTGGCACTCACCGCAGCCTCCAGGATGGTCGGTAGTCAGTGTTGGGCAGGTTCCAATAGGGCGTGCCTGCACAGCTTGGTGATGTGATGTCAAGTGCACAGTGTAGGTAGGCAGGATGCAGTAGGGAGATGGTTATGTGTGAAGCTAAGCGGCTGTTTTGTCTCCCACTGGATGCTCCATGAGGCTTCTCTCCATTTCTCCCATTTGCTGGTCTCCGATAGGAATCCAAGATGGTGGATCTGCGCTGCGTTAGCTGGTAGGGGACCTCTGCATGAATCTCTCCTCGCTCTCTGTTCTCTTTCAGTATTCTCACTCCGTTTGGTGTTTGGCTGAGTTCTTTATCTCTTCATTTGATGTTCTAGGGTTTCAGGATTGTTGATTCTCTGTTTGGCTGATTTTTTCTGATGTTTGCTGTGGAGGGACGGCGTGGTGCTTCTGCCTAGAGTGCCATCTTGCCGGACTCCTCTTTTTGGTACAATATTCTTGAAAATCATGTGTGTAAATATGTGAGTTTTTCAATTATTGAAAGACATTGGCTAAATTGAAAGACAGCAAAGATAGAGTAGAGATAATAAATTGCATTAATAGTGGTGTGTTCATAAATGGATAGACAACTTCTCTGCAACTGCTATCTGAGATTTAAAGACGATATTATCTTCCTCAATGATTGATGCCAGTGCCGGCTGAGTTTAAGCTTATTACCAATGCTTGGCTCATGTTAGTCATTAAACTTACAAGTACAGATTTTTTTTGGACATTTTATTGTGTTTTAAGTGAAAGTTTACATAGTAAACTAGTTCCCCATTCAAAAATTCCTACACAAATTGTTTTGTGACGTAGGTTGTAGTCCCCACAATATATCAGCACTCTCCCCATATCCACCCTGGGTTCCCTGTTTCCATTTGTCTGTTTTCCCTACTCCTCCTTGCCTTCTCCTCTTTGCTTTTAGGCAAATGTTACCCTTTTGGTTTCGTATAGTTGATAATTCTAAGGAGCACTTTTCTCAAGGTGCTACTGTTTGTTTTATACATTAGTCTATTATTTGGCTGGAAGGTGACCTCCGGGAGCAGCTTCAGTTCAGTTTGAAGGGTATCGTAGGGCAATAGTCTCAGGGGTTCCTCCAGTCACTATCAGACCTTTAAGTCTGGTCTATTTTCTTGAATTTTATTTTTATTCTTCTTTTCTCTTCTTTTCTTACTGAGACCTTCTATTGTGTTCCTAGTCAGAGCAGTTGGTAGTGGTAGCCAGGCACAATCTAGTTCTTCTGGGCTCAGGCTAGAGGAGGCTGTGATTCATGTGGACCATTAGTCCTTTTGACTAATTACTTCTTTGAGTCTGGTTTTCTTCACTCTCCTTTGCTCCAGATGGGAAGAAACCAATAGCTGTATATTAGATGACCACTTGCTAGCTTCTAAAACCCGGATGCTACTCACTAAACTAGGATATAGAACATTATCAACTATGTTATGCCAGTTGAACTAGATGTCCCCTGAGACTATGATCCTCAGTCCCACAAGTTGTTTGGTTATGTCTAAGAAGTTTCCTAACTCTGTCTCCCGTATGTTCTGTTATATATATGAATATACATATAGTACATACACATATGTATGTAGAAATATCCACAACTATACCTATATATGTGCGTAGATGTACTACCATATGACCTCCTACATGTATTTAGTATACATGTCTACCTATGTATCCACTCAAAAATTATAGTTTATTACTGTTGTTGCAGGTTTGTATATGTTATAGTATTTACTGTACTTGCCCTTTATTCTTGCATATGTCTCAGTGTCTTCCTTTGCCTTGCTCGCATTGTGCTGACTTACCTCTTATTGTGTATTGCTTTTCCCCGTCACCAGAATTAAAACATGTCCACTACCTAGTTTGTGGTAAGTGCAGAATTTTAAAAAAGCTTACATAACAAAATATCTTTTTTATAAATTTAAAGCTTTATCTTATTTCCGAGAAATTAAACTCTGAATCCATAAATTCACTTTTTTAGCTGACATTCCACTAATATTAATCTGAGAGATATGTTTACCAATATTTCTCTGTCTTCTGGAAATATTGTATTAAGTCCTGCAGATTCATCACTGAGCAAGATAGACAAGGTTTTGGCCTCTATGAATATTCCTTCTCTCGTATGTGTGTAGGAGGCAGGGGAGATAGAAAACTAAATATAAATAAATAAATATGAAATTTCAGAGAGTGATCAACATGATGACAAAATAACATGAGAAAACTAAGACTGGGGAATCACATTAAATAGAATAATCAGGATTATGAGGTGACATTTGAACTAATGTGAAGAGGAACAACCTGCCAAACATCTTAGAGAAATAGTTTTCCATGCAGAGGTTACAGAAAAAAGAAAGGCAAAGAGGTGAGAATAACCTTGCCATATTAAGGGAATAAGAATAAGTCTACTATAGTTGAAACATAGTGAAGAAGACTGCAAAGGTCTCAATCTATGAGGAAGTCAGGGACCAGATTTCTAAATCATGGTGGCAAGGTTGCATTTGTTCTGATTTCAGTAAAAGGTATTTGGATGATTTTAACGAGGAGATTGGTGTGATTTAATGTATTTTTTTAAAACATAAGTTCAACTCCAAAGAGTTGTGAAATTATTGTATTAGTCTTAGCTGGAGGTAAAGGATGTAGAATAAATAAAACTTGTGAAGATGGAGAGGGTTAAGGAGACTTTGAGAATATTTAGAAACCAAGAGAATGAATTTTCTGAGAGGCAATAAGTGAATAGATAAATCCGGGTTGATTTGTGCCATACCACATTTGTGCCATAATGTGAGAATGGATTAAATGTAGAATGATGGAAGGAGGGGCGGGGACAATTCAAGCTTCCTTTTTTGGACAAGTAAAACACAGATGCCTATTCTGAGTAGTTGGTTGGATATATGCATCTGGAACTCATGGGATATAGTAAGGCTATTGCTATAAATCTGGTAGTCATAAGAATACAGATTATTTTAATGCCTTGAGAGTGAGTGACATTACCCACTAAGAGGGAAAGGAGCCCAAGATGAAGCCCTAAAGTATGACAATATTTTGAGGTCTGGAAGGGATGCTTGAGCTCTGGACAAGAAGGACTAAAAATAAACAAGGCACTCTGTTGTCACCAATGCTTTGGGATACCATGGGTATAGGCATGGTTCAAGATTGGGAGTGATTTTTCAGTCATATCTGGCAGGTTTAAATAGCAAAATTAAGATGTAACCATGCAGCATTTTGTGTAAGAGATAAAGTGCCGGTGACTTACAAAGGACTCTTTCATTGGCATGTCAAGAATGAAAATTGCAGTAAACAAACAAAAAAAAAAATAGGCAAAAAAATAAGGAAGAAATTTTTGTGATAACATCAATCACATAGTACTGGAAGAAACATTGGATTTTATGTGAATTGGTGGCAGTTAAAGTTTATTTTTAAAGAGGAATAATTTGAATCTTTTAAGCAGGGCAGTATGGAAAATACAATTTAAACTCTTTTAAACCAAAGCAAAAAATGTTTGTTGACTGGAATCTAATACACAGAAAACCCACAATTATTTTGAAAAGTGTATATTAGCGAAACAAATTGTAACTGTATTCGATATTTGAATAATAAAACAACAACAATAAAACCTTCTGAGCCTAGCGTCTACGAGCATGTTGACAAAATTACTCAGTCAACAAGAATGGCATGTTCTTTAATATTGTCTTCAAGTATGGCAAAGAAGAACTATGGAAAATGAATGAACTTCCAAAGAGCAAAGCCAAGTTTCATGGAGAAAAATGTATCAGCAAGCTTCTCCCCATATGTAGAACTGATACCTAGTCAAGGAAATCACCTTACCTTTGAGACTGGAAGACTTTATAACATTTCCTAATGGGATTTTAGAATTTCTGTGGATAAGTGTGTTCTTTGTGCCTACCATTATTCCACATTTTAAATTAGAATGTATACTGCGATTATCCTGTATCTTTTCTCCCATTGTATGTTATCAGTATGAGAGAAAATATATAGTCTTTTTTAATCTTTAGTCTCTGCTCCAAGTGAAATCAATGGTAGTACACCTGATGTAAATCAACAATCCTATCTATCGACCCTATTAAACATTCAATATTAAATTAAATTTGCACATTTATCTATACATTTGAATTAATTGGATCAAACTTTGTCACTTATTGATGAAAGAACATTTTATCAAGTTTGCCAGGATAGAATTAGAAGAAAATGTTGTTCAACAAGTGGTCATGCATTCTTTGTTGTTCAAAATTCACAACAAATGAACAAATCATTCCATAGCCTGTAAAACTTTGTTAACAAGTATACATCTGGTAAACTCATTAAGGTATATACATGACATTTTGATTTTCATTATTTTGTACAACATCCAAGCACAAATAAATTGCTGGAAAAAAATGTTGGGAAGTATATTACATCAGCTAAAATCAGCAAAAATTAAAACTACTAGTAAAAACAAATGTATTTTGGAACAAATTTTTCATAGGTAAGAAATCAAAGCTTTAATATGCACCATTTTCTTTTATTCCCCTCAACAACAATTCAGCTACTTATATATACCTACAATCTGAATTATCTTAAACGTAATCATCACATTTGCACTCATTTTTTTATTCCTCTAAAATAAGTCTACCTTATCTTTAATTAAATCCGTTTCAGATGACATGTGTTAGTGTTATCATTGTACTCCACAATCACCTAATGATTGTTTTGATGTTTCATATCAATTTAAACATTAAAAAAAATCTTATTGAGAACACAATATTAAAAAAAAAAACCACCATATATTAAAACCATAGAACCTCTTAGTGTGCAGAATTCATATATAATTAAATTTAAAACTATGGATGACTAATTCTAACAAAAAATTAAATTTTTTACAGTAATTGAAACTGTAAGCTAATTTTTTCCCTATTCTTATGACTTTCATATGTAATGAATTAATTTAGTTATCTAGTAGTGATAGACAATTAAATCATATTCACTAAAGATCTGGGTTTAGTAGAAGCTATTGATGTCCCTTCTTATCTCTGAAGCCTACATTTTTCATTCACTTGTATTTGTGATAAGTTCCTGTCATGCTGCCAGCTTCCTATATTAAGTGTCTGTTTCTTTTCCTCTAGACCTTATGTGCAGAGAACTCTCAACCAATCAAGGACACAAGTAGCGTAAATGCTACAGACTTCCACATCTTTTAGGACAATTCCAAGAAGGATTCCACTCAGTTTCCAAGGGTTCCATGGCAGAACTGAGACTCTGCTGCCTCCCACAGCAATAATACAATCATTAACACGTGCATTTCATTGGCTGTTTTTACCTTCCCTATCTAACTTTCTCATTTCTTAAAATGGGTTTCCTAGGATCACTTTCCAAATAAATAGATATAAGTCGTTTTTCAGGATCTACTTAGTGGAAAACAAACTAAGATTCAGGGGATGCCTCAAAAAATAATTGATAATAATTCTTAATGTATGATCCTAGTGGACTGTTGATTGAAAAATTTATATATGACAGTCATTTACAAAAGCTATTCATAAGAATAGCATTATTCTCTAAACAAAAAATTCAATGAAGACTGAAAGTTAATTCCTAATTTCATCCATTCTCATAGAAAGGCTAATCATACTCAGAACTGATCAATAACTTGATTGAATCCTTAAAAGTGGTGCAAACATTTTTTTATTATTCCATTTCGCTCCTTTCTCAGTCCATCCAGCATGACCTTGAAGTGAGCCTCTGGATGCTTTTCATTTATTTTCAGCCTCTCCTTTTACAGTCACCCCTTTGGTCCTTCCCTCAGGGCCCCAGATCCATTTTTCCACTTGGTTCCTTTGGTCAAGCCTAGTCATATGTTTTCACCAATTGAATGTGAAACCGAATGAGAGCAAAGCAGAGTTCTGTCATGGAACGTACCAAGTAGATTATTACATTTTTGAAAGCAGGGTACTTACAAAATAGGATACTCTCTCTTGATATTATTGATCATCTCTTTTAGCATAACATCTTGTACTATTTAAACGAAATATTTCCCTTCTATCAGCTGGTAACAATAGGGAGAAATAAAACTAATAAAGAAAACAGAAAACCTCATAACACCACACATTACCACTCACTGATACTTTGTGAAGATACTGTTAAATTAGAGACCTTTCATACTTATTTAGTGCTGGGTGAAAGAGAGGAGGTAAAGGTTACTTAAAACTGTTAAACCTGAAATATGTCTATATTTTAGCTTCATACAATATTTTCTTTAAGCTTAAGCATCTATGAAGAATTTGATCTTTCTGAGAAAGACATGGGAATTCTATTTTCCTTATAAAAAATCTAAACACAAAAACAGGTAGAGAAAAGAGTAAAAGAAAAAAAAAAAATTCTCCGAAGTTGAAAAGCTAAGCTATATAATAGCAAACAAGCTAAGCTATATAATAGTAAAATAAAATATTCTATTTCCAGTGTAAAAAGCAAAATAAGTAGTCAGAATTTAAGATTGTATATTAAAATGTTAATGAATAGTAAAACCAATGGTAAATTTTTTATTTAATAGTTGAAATAATGAATGATCAGTTACTAAAGCTGTTTTAGGAAATTATATTAAAAGTTCTAATACAAATACATGTATGTAAGAGTGCATTAAAAAATATATAAATCAAAATAATAAGATGAATAAAATTCTGGATTCTACTAAAGACCTGTCATTTGCTTAACTTGCCATAACACTACTGTATCTTTCATATAATAAATAATATTTAAAGCCTTTGCCAGAGTTTTAAAATAAGTATTTTTGTTCCCACTTAAAAATAGAACAAAAAGATTCAAGTTGTTAGATAACATTTTCAATGACACAAAGCAGACAAGTGGCATAGCCAAAACAAACCTATTTTCATTTCATTGCTTACTATTTACCTTATCAGCCAACCAAAAGGTGTCTTTTCTATTAGGCATACTTGACTTTTTTTCTTTTTCTTTTAATTACCAACTACTCGATGAGGAGTTTATATCCAAATTCAATAGTGTGTTGTTTAAAATACACTTTATATTTATGTCTTCCTCAACTATGTAGAAGAGGTATGTTTTCCTTATTTCACAGAGTATGTTGAGTAATTGAGAATCAAGTCACTTGTTGTTTTTTTTTAAATGATAGTATGTTTTAAGTTTGTAATATTTTTATTTTGATTTTTGGAAGATAGATTAATGGATCCTACTTGATTACTGAAGGCAGGACTCAACTCTACATTTGGCAAATCAAAATCTCTCTTACTTAGGCTTGAGAGGTAGGATGTTTTCATACCCAGGTTTGTTTTTTTAGTATATGTTGTATTTGGCATTTTGAAAGGTAGATTCCTAGGGTTATTATTAGTATTTTTTAAGTCCAGGTAATGTTAAGAAAGATTGAATTAGGAAATTAATAGAGAAATCTATTCCCAGCATCATTTGTATATATGCTTGAACAAGTCAATAAATGTGCAATTGGACCCAAATCTGACTCCTTCTTGTGCAGACATATCTGTCTTGAAAAATCTTCATTAAAATATATATGACATATGATATAATATTATGTATATGCTAAATAGATACATCAAAATGAAATAATCTGGTAGGTAAAACTTTAAAAATTATGTATTCTTCCTTCGAATACTAGTTCTAGAAGATGTTGCAGATGTCAAAATGAATTTGCTAGTTTTAATGCTTGTCATAACAATCTACGTTGCACAAAGTAATGTACATTTTTATATTATGTATAACCTAAAGCAATAATGTAGCTCTGACAGTGTAGTGGTTAAGAACTGGTTGCTAACCAAAAGGTCAGCAGTTTGAATCCACCAGCTGATCTTTGGAAAACCTATGGGGTAGTTGTACTCTGTCCTATCAACCCACTGCAGTTAGAGACAATTCCGACTCATAGACACCCTACAGGGTTTCCAGGGCTATGAATGTCTGTGCAAGCAGACTGCCACATCTTTCTCCCTTGGAGCCACTGGTGGTTTCAAACTGCCCACGTTTCGGATAACAGTCAATCGCTTTAGCCACTTCATCACCAAGACTCTTTCGTCTGTCCTATAGGGTCGCAATAATACATAGTGTATTGTAAAGATAGCTCTGATTAATATATGTTAAATTTTGGACTGTGTAACATAAAAGGCATATTTCACTAATTTGCCTATTTCGGGGAGATTTTTTGTGCAATCCAACTAGTCCATACTACCTAGACCACTCCAGGAAATTTCTAAACGGTTTCTCCATTGCCATTAAACTTGTCACCTCTGCATTCTTCTCCACCTAAGCAAATGTATACATCTTGCTCTCTCACTTAATACTTCTCACTTTATCCTCACTAAATTTAAGATGAATTTCAAAATGCCTAGAGGACAGAGCTCCTTGCTTCATCTAGACTTAATTCATGGCACTCTCTGGTTCATTCATTAATCTCTAGACATAATGATCTCTTTCTTCTGAAAGTTTGTCTCACTTTAGGAACTTTGCACATCATTTTCTCTATGTTTTGACTACCTTTCTGCTTTTTTCAACTTGCAGTCTTTGGTTTTAATGTCATTTCCTATAAATGCCAACCTCTTTCAAACCAACCTCAAGTTCCTCTTTCTGGTGCTGCCATAACCAAAACTGAAAACAAAACCCATGGTGGCCAAGTGGATTCCAACTCACAGAAACCCTATAGTCCAGAGTAGAACTGCCCCATAGCGATTATATATCTATACATAAAACTGCCCTGGTCGCACAGTGGTTAAGTGTTCTGCTGCTAACCAAAAAGTTGGCAGTTTGAACCCACCAGATGCTTCCATAAATACTAAACCAAACCCATTGCCCTCTAGTCCATTGTGACTCATAGTGACCCTATAGGACCAAGTAGAACTGCCTCATAGGGTTTCCAAGGAGCAGCTGGTGGATTTTGATTAGCAGCGTGAGCTTTTAACCACTGCATCACTAGGGCCCCCCGTAAATACTACAGCCTTGGAAATCCTATGGGGGCAGTTCTAACCTATCCTATAGGATCACTATAAGTTGGAATCGACTCGATGGCAATGGGAATCTTTATGGAACAGATTGTCACATCTTTCTCCCATGGAGCTGCTGGTGGGTTTAAACAGAAGACTTTTGGGTTAACAACTGAGCTCTTAACCTCTGTGCCACAAGGGCTCCTTGGTGCTGCTGTAGATTCTTAGCATTCTTCTTAGTTTACTCTGCGGTAAACTAAATGAGTAAGGAAAAATATCTCCTTACACACTGCTTTATTCCCAATAGCTAGTCTAGCATCTTCCACAAATAGGTATTTAAAACTTCTTTAGGTGTCCTATTGAAAGTAATTTCAAATACTCTAAGTACTTTGTTATAGATCGTTATGTTATAAATTGGGGATAGATATTTAAATCTGTAGGCATATATTAGAAATTAAAACCTAACCTAACATTTTTATAGTTAGGTTACATAGAAATAATCTGATACAAATTAAGTTGACATTTAGTTTAGCAGACATCACTCCCTTCAGAATTGTTATGTTTTCTGACTACCTAAGCATTTAAAAGAATTTATTTAACATCAGTTTTTTTTTTTTTTTACAGTTTTTTATTTGTTTTATTCATTTGTTTTTTAAAGGTTCTAACGGTTATTTCAACCCTGGGAATGATAAAATATTATTCTCAAAGCCTGAAAAACATTTGGGAAAGTAATAATTCTAGATTTTCCTCTCTAACATCGGTACAAAGAATTATAGAGATCACTTAATGAAAAAAGCTTAAAATCTACTTAAAGATTTTTTTCTATTGATACTCAAGGAACTAGTTCAATGTATTGATTTTTAAGTATTTTCTTAAATTAATTATATTTTTAAATATTGGCATCTATGTACCATACTGGAGAAAGCAGCATAAAAAAAGAATAAAAAAAATTTAGGTCAATTTTTTAAATGACTTAATTTTTCAGTCTTACTATAATGTTATCAGGTAGGGTAAGTAGAGTGGACACAACAATACTTAATAGGCATTACTTTTAATGGAAAATTATCTAATTTAAAAGTAAATTTTGGTTTGGGTCCATTAAGTTAAACAATATTTGCTATTATATACTATTTATCTTTGGATAAAGTAAAGTAAAGCAAATATATTCAACAAATAGAATATATTCACACTTCAAAGTCAATATATTTTTATTCTGAAATATGTTGCTGTGTAATTTTTTAAAAGCTGTTTTAAATGCAAATATTCTGCTATTGTAGTTTTAAAGCTAACTTTATTCTGGATGGAATGTGGACATTTTACAAAGAATTTACTCAATAACTTTTCTAACTATTGCAGTAGCCTGATTTGCATGACGTTCATATATAGAGGAGAGCTTATCCCTTTGACTTTCTTATTGTTTGGGTTCTACTTTAGTATTAAATTATGTATAACACATTTTAATGTTAACTTGTCGACCAATGGGTTGAACATAAAAATTATGAAGAGTTTACATGAAATCTTTATTTAGTTTCATCAGTCCCAGCATTATACTAAACAATGCAAGGTTTATAATTACTATTTTAAATTAACTGATGGAAATTGTTGTTATGCTAATTAAGTCCCAGGAATATGTTTGCTTATAACTGGAATTACCCATTCCAACATTCTACCTTCTCCATCCCAGTAAATTCATTAACACGAAAAAAATGTGTAGGTCATTTTATGAAGAAAGTACTGATTAGCAATACCATTTCAGCAACTCCTGTGACTCCTCAAATAACAATCCTTAGCATAGATAGTGTGGTATCATGTTTTAAATTACAAGTCTGTAATCTGACTAGGTGGTTCAAATACTGGCTCTGTTTCTCATTTGGCGTGTGACGTTAGGCAAGTTCATCCATACAGTTTCCACTGGTTGATTTTTGGAAATAGATCACCAGGCCTTTCTTTCTAGCCTGTTTTAGTCTGGAAGCTCAGCTGAAATCTTTTCAGCATCATAGTGACAGACAGGCTTCTGCTGACACAAGGTTGGTCCTCTGAGGTGCACTGGTTGGGAATTGATCTGATGTCTCCCAAATGGAAGGTGAAACTTCTACCACCACTGCCTCGCGAATAATACATAGTAAGCACTAAATAAAATTTGGCATCATTTTTATACACTTTCATTTGTAGTTTATTTTTATTTTAAAAATAAAAGTTCAGTTTACTAAATAAAGAAATTAAAACCATATGAAGTTAAGTTTTGTTCATGGCATTTTATTGTTCAAATCTAATCCATGCTCCCAATGATCTTGTAGTTATTTATTTTTTGGAGACAAGCAATGTAAAAGCCCTTATGTGGATAAGTCATTCCAACGAGTGTGACTAGAGACAGCATATTAGTATTGGTTCACAGAGTAACTTATTATTCAAGCACTGAAGGACAAACGAAATTGTACTTGAGTGAAAGGGGTAGGAAGGGCAGAGGAGAAAAAACATCTGTACAAACTATAACAACCACAAAATTGGATGAAAAGAATGAAGTCAAAGTTCTAGGAGGAATACCAAGTATAAGTAGAGCCTGCCACACTACTTATCAGCTGCTCACAGGCCAAGCTCCTTGAGGAAATCCAGTTTGTTTATAGGAAGTGACCAAAGAGATACAGCCAGGCAAATGATGTGACGTACTCTGTAACAAAACACACCAGAGCAGCAGCTTCCCACAATTTGAAATGTTTCCCATCCAACATTGTCATTTATAAGAAACCACCCACTTTAAAGTGGCAGAAAGAATCTTAATTCCATCAGAGTTACTATTATATATCACAGTTTTTTAAATTATGGAATGGAAAAAGGTACAGACCACTGAAATAGTGAATTCACTTTTTTTTCAAAGTGCTGAAACCAGAAAAAACCTGTCAAGAGTCTAAAATATTCAAAAATACATCCTTGGGAGTTTTGGCAAAATGGTGCTCTAGGCAGAAGCACCACGCCATCCCTCCACAGCAAAGATCCAAAAAACTAAGCCCAACAGAGAATACAACAATCCTGAAACCTAAAACATCAAATGAAGAGATAAAGAACTCAGCCAAGCACCGAATGCTGTAAGAAAACTGACAGAGAATGGAGAGCAAGGAGAGATTCATGCAGAGGTCCCCTACCAGCTAACACAGCATGGTTCTGCCATCTTGGACTCCTATCGGAGACCAGCAAACAAATGGTACGAGAAAGCAGCCTCACGGAGCATCCAGCGGGAGACAAAACTACTTGTAATTTGCGATATATGCTTTCCCATCCCCCACCCTTCTTCACTCCGACTTGGCCTCCTCTGTTTCCCGCGGCCACAGTCTCTTGACTGGGAAACACCGGCTGCTTGGATTCCACACACCTGAATGGGCTGGCTCTCTGAGTGCCGTTTGTTAGCTGCTGGTGTTGCTTTTTTCTGCTTCTTTTGATTTCTTCCTTACCTGTCACCAGCTCCCTCTCTTTTCGTTCAAATACCTGGCTCTATGTGCCATCTTTGCTTCTTCCCGAGGGACTGCAGAGCTCTGGTAATTTGTGATATATGCTATCCCACTCCCCACCCTTCTTCATCCACACTCGGACCCCTCTGCTTCCCACGGACACAGTCTCTTCTCCAAGAAAAACCAGCCCGCGCTAGCTGGCTCTCTGAATGCCATTTGTTGGCTGCAAGTGTTGTTTTTTTTCTGCTTCTTTTCATTTCTTCCTTACCTCTCACCACCTCCCCCTCCTTTTACTCAGATATCTGGCTCTATACGCCATCTTTGCTTCTTCCTGAGGGGCTGTGGAGCTCTGTTCGAGTGTGGAGCTGCTTCTTGGTCTGGGCTGCTACACTGGGGCTTTTGTTCGTTTGTTTCTTTTGAATCGTTTGTTTGTTTTCTTTTCCTTTTCATGAGTTGGGAACACTTTCTGGCCAGGCACTGCTGCATGAGAAGGAGACTTCCCCATTGGCTTGCAGAGACATGCAGAGGGATCCCTGAGGGCATTTCTTTTTTAGTTGGTTTTTTTTTTTTTTTGTTTGTTTGTTTGGTGGCTTTTCTTGTTCTGTTTTTTTTTTTTTAAATTTGTTTTGTTTTCTTTTCCCTCTTTTTCCCTTTTTGTCTTTCTTCATTGTTCAGTTTCTTGTCTCTCTATATCTTCCTTCTCTTTCTGTTCCCTGAATACCTGGTGTTGTATACTTCTTCACCTTCTAGCCAGGCTGCACTGCAACACCTGAGAGCAATTTCCCCAGACCTCATAGCTGCACCAGTGGGATCCCTGGGAACTTTGTGGTTCTTTAACATTCTGATTTTTACTTATGCAATAGTTTCTTTTCTTTTCTTCCTTTTCCCCTTTCTGTTTTTCTCCATTTCACAGTCTCTCATATCTCCACTCCAACGGCAAGCTCCTGTAGCATTCTTTTTTGTTTGTTTGTATGTTTTTGGCTCCTTTTCCTCTCTCCTCTCTCCCATATCCAACTTAGCTCCACACATAACAATCTCCCCACTGCATCCTGCCTACCTGTACCATGCGCTTGACATCACACCACCAAGCACAGGCACAGCCTGTTGGAACCTCCCCTGCACTGATTACCAATCCTTCTTGGTGGCTGTACTAAGTGCCACAAACAACCCATCCCAGTAACTCCTCTTCAGCTAGACCTGCCCTGCCGTACCATGTCTGAGTGACTGAACCTGCCAATTGGAGAAGGAGGTGAAAAATACTGTGCGCACAGACGAGCAAACAACAAAGAACACACGGTTTGCCTGTTCAGACATAGTCAAAATTTAAAAAAAAAAAAAAGGGGGGGGGGGAAGAAACAAACAAATCTACAATAAATAAACGAGAAAAATAACTACTGAGTGCCCCGAAGACAACAGACAATATGAAAACATTTACAAAAACAACACAGGATGGTTCCAGTAGGCATCCAAAATAAAACACCAGACGACCCTCCAGTGGAAGAAAATTCACTAGAACTACCTGGTAGGGAATTCAAATCTCTAACACTCAGTATTCTCCAAGAGCTGAGGCAAAAAGCTGACAAACATGAAGAAAAAATAGACAAATTCATGGAAAATACAAACAAAAAATTGGACGAACTCAGGAAAAAAATGCAGGAACAAAATGCCAAAATGAATTCACAACTAGAAATTATACAAAGACAACAATTAGAAATCCAAAAGATAAACAAGATTTCAGAAATGGACGGTGTCACAGAAAGGCTGAGAAGCAGATTTGAAACAGTGGAAGACAGGATCAGTGGAACTGAAGACAAACACTTGGATACAAATCTACTTGAGGAAAACTCAGAAAAAAGAAAAAAGAAAGGTGAAGAGAAGCTGAGAGTTATGTGGGATACAATCAAAAGCAAAAATTTTCGAGTGATTGGAATTCCAGACAAGGGGGAGAAAACAGAAAATACAGAGAGGATCTTTGAAGAACTGCTGACAGGAAACTTCCCCAATATAATGAAAGATGAAAAGGTGGCCACCCAAGAAGCTCAACAAACCCCATATAGAAGAGAACTCAAAAGAAAATCACCAAGCCATATCACAATCACACTCGCCAAAACAAAACACAAACAAAAAATCCTGAGAGCAGCTCGTGAAAAACAAGAAGTCACACATACAGAGAAGAAAAAATAAGACTAAGCTCAGATTATTCAGCAGAAACCATGCAGGCAAGAAGGCAATGGGATGACATATATAAAATCTTCAAAGAAAAAAAAATTGCCATCCAAGAATAATATATCCTGCAAAACTCTCGTTCAAATTTGATGGCAAAATTAGGTCATTTCCAGATAAATGGAAATTAAGGGAATATGTAAAAGTCAAACCAAACTTACAAGAATTATTAAAGGGAGTTCTTCGAACTGAGGATAAACAACTTCAGCTCACTGGCAGAACATAGGATGCAGGATCATACCAGCCAGATGCCAATCTAGGAAATGAACTCTCGAGGACTATACAAAACCAAAAGATATACAACAGGGAATCAGAGCAGTTAATCAGTAAATGACAACAACATCAAAACAATAAAAGAGGGAATAAACGGCATGAGTATAGAACCTTCTAATGGAGAGGAAGAGAGGTAATACCAAGTAATGGTAGACTGCTTCAAACTTAGAAAGATAAGGGTAAAATTCACAGTAACCACAAAGAAAGTAAACAAACATACTCATTAAAAAAAAAAAAAAAAGAGGAAAAACAAAGTCTCAGAAAAAACAAAACCTACAAAAACAAAAGAAATGAAAAAAACCCCACAAACAAAAGTAATTCAGCAGAAGAGAGTAAGCAGAACAAAGAAAACTTCAGCACCCCAAAAAAAGCACTACAAAATGACAGCAACAAACTCACATCTATCAATAATTACACTGAACATAAATGCACTGAATGCACCTATAAAGAGATAGACCGTGAGAGAATGGAAGAGAAAAGAGGATCCATCACTATGCTGTCTACAAGAGACACACCTTAGAAATAAAGATACGAATTTATTAAAAGTCAAAGGTTGGAAAAAATTATATCAAGCTAACAACTACCAAAAAAGAGCAGAAGTGGCAATTCTAATCTCAGATAAAATAGACTTTAAAACAAAAACTACCATAAAAGACAAAGAAGGACACTATATAATGATTAAGGGGACAATCCATCATGAAGATATAACCATAATAAACATCTACGCACCCAATGACAGGGCTCCAAAATACATAAAACAAACTCTAACAGCAATGGAAAGAGAAATTGACACTTCCACAATAATAGTAGGAGACTTCAACACACCACTCACAGTAAAGGACAGAACAACTAAGAATAAACTCAGCAAAGATACAGAAGACCTAAAGGGCCCAATCAGCCAACTTGACCTCATAGACATATATAGAACACTCCATCCAACCGTTGCAAAGTACACATTCTTTTCCAATACACATGGAACATTCTCCAGAATAGACCACATCTTAGGCCACAGAGCAATCCTCAACAAGATCAAAAATGCTGAGATAATTTAAAGTATCTTCTCTGACCACAGTGCCATCAAGGTAGAGATTAACGATAGAAAGAGCAGGGTAACAAAATCAACTACAAGGAAACTGAAAAATACCCTGCTTACACATCAGTGGGTAATAGAAGAAATCAGAGATGGAATACAAAAATTCCTAGAATCAAATGAGGATGAAAACACATCATACCAAAACCTTTGGGACACAGCAAATGCAGTCCTCAGAGCACAATTTATAGCAATAGATGCACATATCAAAAAAGAATAAAGGGACAAAATCAAAACATTAACTTCAGCACTCAAACCAATAGAACGTGAACAGCAAAAAAAGCCCACAACCACCGGAAGAAAGGAAATAGTAAAGATCAGAGGAGAAATCAATGAAATAGAGAACAGAAAAAGTATAGAAAAATCAACAAAACCAAAATTTGGTTCTTTGAAAGAATCAACAAAATCAACAAACCACTGGCCAGACTGACAAAAGAAAAACAGGAGAGGACACAAATAACCCAAATAAGAAATGAAATGGGGGACATTACAACAGACCCAACTGAAATGAAAAGGATTATAACAGAATATTATGGAAAACTATACTCCAACAAATTTGAAACCTAGAGGAAGTGGATAAATTTCTAGAAACACATGGCCTACCCAAACTACAACAAACTGATGTTGAAAATCTGAACAAATCCATAACAAGAGAAGAGATTGTAAAGGTAATTAAAAAACTCCCAACCAAAAAAAGCCCTGGCACATATGGCTTCACTGGAGAATTCTACAGAACCTTTACAGAAGAGTTTGTACCAGTACTCCTCAAGCTATTTCAGAGCATAGAAGAGGAAGCAATACTTCCAAATTCATCCTATGAACCCAGCATAATGCTGATAACAAAACCAGGCAAAGACATCACAAAAAAAGAAAATTACAGACCGATATCTTGCATGAACATAGATGCAAAAATTCTGAACAAAATTCTAGCCAATAGAATTCAGCATCACATCAAAAAAATAATACACCACGACCAAGTAGGATTCATACCAGGTATGCAAGGATGGTTCAACATCAAAATATCAATCAACGTAATCCACCACTTAAATAAAAGGAAAGAAAAGAATCACATGATCATCTCAATTGACACAGAAAAGGCATTTGACAAAGTCCAACACCCATTCCTGATAAAAACTCTCAATAAAATAGGTATAGAAGGGAAATTTCTCAACATAATAAAGGACATCTATGCAAAACCAATGCCCAACATCATTCTTAATGGAAAGAGGCTGAAAACATTTCCCTTGAAAACAGGAACAAGACAAGGATGCCCTTTATCACCACTCCTATTTAACATTGTGCTGGAAGTTCTAGCTAGAGCAATAAGTCAAGAAAAAGAAATAAAGTCCACCCAAATTGGTAATGAAGAAGTTAAACTGTCCCTGTTTGCAGAAGATATGACACTATACACAGAAAACCCTAAAGACTTCAGGAGATATCTACTGGAACTAATAGAAAGATTCAGTAGAGTAGCAGGATACAAGGTAAACATTCAAAAATCAGTTGGATTCCTATACACCAGTAAGGAGAATGATGAAAAGGAAATCAATACCATTTTCAATAGCTCCTAAAATGATAAAATAATTAGGAATAAATCTGACCAGGGATATAAAAGACCCATACAAAGAAAACTACAAAACACTACTGAATGAAACCCAAAGGGACCTACATAAATGGAAAAACATACCATGCTCTTTGATAGGCAGACTCAACATTCTGAAAATGACAATTCTAACCAAAGCAATTTACAAATACAACGCAATCCCTATCTAAATACCAGCAACATTCTTCAAAGAGATGGAAAAACTAATCATTAAGTTTATATGGAAAGGGAAGAAGCCCCGAATAAGTAAAGCACTACTGAAGAAGAGGAATAAAGCTGGAGGACTCACACTACCTGATTTCAGAACCTACTATACAGCTACAGTAGTCAAAACAGCCTGGTACTGGTAAAAGACAGATACATTGACCAATGGAACAGAATTGAGAACCCAGATGTAAATCCAGCCACCTACGGTCACCTGATCTTCGACAGGGCCCAAAGTCCATCAAATGGGGAAAACACAGTCTTTTTAACAAATGGTGCTGTCAAAACTGGATATCCATATGCAAAAAAATGAAACAGGACCCATACCTCACACCGTATACAAAAACTACTTCAAAATGGATCAAAGACCTGAATATAAAGCCTCAAACTATCAAGTTCATAGAAGAAAAATTAGGACCAACACTTCAGGCCTTAATACATGGCATTAAAAGGATACAAACCATAACCATCAACACACAAACCCCAATAGATAATCTACATAACTGGGATCTTCTAAAAATCAAACACCTATGCTCTTCAAAGACTTCACCAAAAAAGTAAAAAGAGAACCTACAGACTGAGAAAAAATTTTTGGACAGTACAAGTCAGACAAAGGTCTAATCTCCATAATCTACAAGAAAATCCAACACCTCTACAACAAAAAGACAAATAATCCTATTAAAAAATGGGCAAAGGAAATAAATGAACAGACACTTCACCAAACAAGACATTCAAATGGCCAACATACACATGAGGAAATGCTAGCAATCAGTAGCCATTAGAGAAATTCAAATTAAAACCACAATGAGATACCATATCACCCCAGCATTACTGGCACAAATCAAAAACACTGGAAATAACAAACGTTGGAGGGACTGAGGGGAGATCGGAACTCTCATGCACTGTTGGTGGGAATGCAAAATCATACAACCATTTTAGAAAATGATATGGCGCTTCCTCAGAAAGCTAGAAATAGACATACCATTCGATCCAGAAATTCCACTCCTAGGAATATATCTTAGAGACATAAGAGTCGTCACTCAAATAGACATATGCACACCTATGTTCATGGCAGCATTGTTTACAATTGCAAAGCAATGGAAACAACCTAGATGCCCATCAACAGACAAATGGATAAACAAACTATGGTACGTACACACAATGGAGTACTATACAATGAGAAAGAACAACAATGAATCTGTGAAGCATCTCGTAACATGGATCAAACTGGAGGACATTATGCTGAGTGAAATAAATCAATCACAAATGGACAAATATTGTATGAGACCTCTATTGTAAAAATCCATGAAAAGGTTCCCACACAAAATGTAACAATCTTTGTTGGTTACCGGGGATGGGAGGGGTGGGGGGGAAATACTAAACATGCAATAGATAAGAGGTATCTCTGGTGAAGGGTGATACAGTACACAATACAGGGGAAAGTAGCACAACTTGTACAAGGAAAGGCCATGGCAGCCCCATAGACACACCCAAACTCCCTGAGGGACTGAATTGCTGGGCGGATGGCTGTGGGGACCATGGTCTCGGGGAACATCTAGCTCAATTGGCATGACACAGCTTATAAAGACAATGCTCTACATTATACCTTGGTGAGTAGTGTTTGGGGTCTTAAAAGCCTGTGAGCTGTGAGCGGCCATCTAAGACTCTCCACTGGTCTCATCCCTTCGGGTTCAAGGGAGAATTAAGAGAACAGGATACAAGGAAAAGATTAGTCCAAAGGACTAATGGTCCTCAGCTACCAAGGCCTCCACCAGACTGAGTCCAGTACAGCTATATGGTGCCCAGCTACCACCACTGACTGCTCTGACCAGGATCACAACAGAGGTTTCTGGACAGAGCTGGAGAAGGACGTAGAAGGATGTAGAACATAATTCTAACTCACCAAAAAAAAAGACCAGATTTACTGGCCTAAAGGAGACTGGAGAAACCCCGAGAGTATGGCCTGAAGACACCCTTTCAGCTCAGTGGTGAACTTATCTCTGAGGTTCACCGTTCAGCCTGGAAGTGGACAGCCATAAAACCAAATGAGACTAACGAGGTACAGTAGTCCAGTGACAAGGGCCAGAAGGCAGAAGGGGACAAGGATGCTGGCGATAGGGAACCCAAGGTTGGGTAAGGATATTGTTGATGTGTTGTGAGATTGTTAACCATTGTCATAGGGCAACATGTGTAGTAACTGTTACATGAGAAACTGTTTTGTTCTGTAAGCCTTCATCTTCAGTGAGAATAGAAGCGCAATTGGAAGAGCATAGTCAATGTCACTGAACTGTGCATGTAGAAATTTTTGGAATGGTGTGTCTTTGGCTATGTGTATTTTCACCAAAAAGAAAGTTGAGAAGTTAGAGGGTTGGCATGTTGTGGGGTTGTTAACCAATGTCATAAAACAACATGTGTGCTACTGTTTCATGAGAAATTGTTTTGTAAGCCTTCACCTGAAGTACAATCAAAAAATAAATTAATTAATTTAAAAAAAAATACGTCCTTTGCCATTTTAGGATAGTCGGACCTAGTTAAGGAATAAAAAGAAAACTGTTTAGGAAGAATTATTTCAGATCAACGCACTATAGTGAAAGTACACTATATGGACCAAAGCATACAATTCCTCTAAAAAGGCAAAGGAAGGGTACGTGGTCAATATTGCAATGACTTATAAGTATTGCTCAGAAAATAACGAAGTTGAAGGAGATGGAAGGAAAATTTTACCAGTCATTCTGAAATGATGTCCACCAGTTAGAACAAGAATAAATGCAAGCTTAAAACACTTTGCTTTGAGGAGGTAATTTATTGTAAATAGTACAATATTATCCAAAGTTGTTTACAGAATCATGAAACCTCCAGATTTCAAGGAGAGTGTATCTAGTGCTCAAACATACCAATGATCATGAAGATAGCATAGGACCTGGCAATGATTTGTTCTGTTATACTGAAGGTCGTCATAAGTCATATTTCTACAAGAACTAACAACAGTAAAATATCTAGAGATATCCAACGTAGGATAACCATCCGATCTTTATAATAAACTGGTATGCCTGTTTCCTATCTAAGCATTTTATCTCTGGTTTTCTAAATTTGAAAAAAAAAATCAAGAGAAATTGTGCTGTAGATTAACAGCTCAGTCTTCACATATTTACATGCAAATCAGAATAAATTTTGTCTGCCTCAAAAGTTTCTTTCACTTCTAATTTACTTTGTTCCTCATTTCTATCTTTTGTATATCTGCATGAATGATGGCTGAATGGTTATTAGCTGCCTATGTGTATAGTAGAAATCAATTGCATCACAGATGTTTAAAAGTACTGCAGCATCAAAAATTCTTGAAAGCATCAGAGGCTTAATGCTGTGCAAAATAATCTATCAGCTACCACTATATTTAAGCCTGTGTTGTCTTTAGGCAGAAATGAAACAATTTTTCAGTTGATGGAAAAATGCAATAAGTATCCTCAAAGTATAACTTTCTACACTGTATGAATTAATAATCTGACAATAAATTTCCCTTTATAACAATTACATAATTTTTCATGGTTTCTTTCATCCGTATTATATTTCAATTTATGCTCTCATTTCAAACATGGGAGTGGGCTAAATTACTGAATTTTTCTTAATGTAGTATAATGGAAAATGTATTTTATTTATAATTTTTAACTAAATGCATTCCCAAAATACTTTAAGTCGTTAGAGGGATAAAATCAGTGGACGTTAGTTTACACGGAGTTTTTTTCCCAAGATAGTATAAACAATTCACTTTATGTTTATGCATCCAATACACTCATGTTTATTCAGTGCTTATTATATTATTGGAGCCCTAGTGGCATAGGGTTTAGCTTTTCACTGCTATCCAAAAGGTTGGAAGTTAGAAACTACTAGCTGCTCCTTGGAAACCCTATGGGGCAGTTCTACATTGTCCTATAGGTCTGCTATGAGCCAGAACTGACTCCACGGCAATGTTTTTTTTTGGGGGGGCTGGGTATTACATGACAAGCACTGTCTGAAGAGCTGAGAATGAACAGCACACAAAAGTATCCGGTTCCCAGAAAGTTTGTATTCTTCTTAGAAGGGAGAAACAAACAAAAAGATGAATAAATAATCAAATACTCAAATGTAAAGTATTTCACACTCTACAAATAATTAAAATAGGGTAATGTGATAAAGCGCCCCAGAGTCATGTAAATGGTTAAACACTTGCCTACTAACCCAAAGGTTGGCCGTTCAAATCCACCCAGAGTCACCACAGAAGTAAGGCCTAGAGATTTGCTTCTAAAATGTCACAGCCTTGAAAACCCTACTCTACTCTTCAGACACATGGTGGCTTGAGTTGGAATCGACTGAAAGGTAACTAACAACAATAATAACAGCAGGATAAGAGGTGAAGAACAAATTTGGATTGATTTTCTACGGGAAAGTTCTCTTTGAAGGTCATACATATAGTAAGATCTGAATGATAATAAAGAAATAGACATAAAAATACTAGATGGAAAGACATTTCAAAAAGAAGAAATAGATAATATCACATTTTTGTGCCAGATATGCCTAGATGTTATCCAGTAGCTGTTTTAATCTTCTTCTATAGAACTCCTAACAGAGTATATTTCCTTTGAAAGTTTTACAACTCCTAATTCTCTTTTCCCCAAGGCATGCACATGAGGCTAAATTTGAGTCAAGTGTAAGTAAACAGAAGTAACATGTACCAGATGCCAGGATAACTAGCTTCGATGGCACAAACAATTAAACCCTTGCTCCACTACTAATCGAAAGGTTGGTGGCTTGAATCCACCCAGAGGCGCCTTGGATCAAATGTCTGTCAATCTGCTTCTGAAAAAATAGCCACTGAAAATCATTTGGAGGGCAATTCTACTCTATACAGATGGAGTCGCTGTGAGTTGTGTAATCGACTCATTACTGCAGCTAGTAAGATTTTTGCTTTGCCATTTGCTACTTCACCTATGTCTCTTCCAACATATTTTTGTAAAAAAGACAGAAGAGAAGGCTGTAATTCTAGCTACCATATTGTTCCATGAAGCTGAAGGTCTTTATCTTCATGACGAAGCATTTAACAGAAGGAGCTTGACTCCCTGAAAACTTCATGGAACACGAGCACCACATTAGTTGTGGAATGCTTATCATAAAGATGCTCCTGAGAAGGAAAGGAACAAAGATTAATTCAAAGTTTTCATTGAGCAACATACCTTGGCTAATTCTTTTCCGAAGCAGACCACCAGGACCTTCTTCTTAGTCTTTCTTAGTCTGGAAGCTGAGTTGAAACCTGTCCACCATTGGTGACCCAGCTGGTATTTGAATACCAGTGGCATAGCTTCCAGCTTCACAGCAACACACAAGTCCCCACAGTATGACAAACTGACAGATGCATGGGGGAATTAGCCAGTGAAGACCTTATGAATAGCAGTAGAACATTGCCTGATCTAACCTTGGAAGATGAGCCTATCAGGTAGGAAGGCACTCAAAAGATGGCTGGAGAAGAGCTGCTTCCTCAAAGTACAGGGCATCTTACTGATATGGACGAAGTCAAGCTTTTGGGACCTTCATTTGCTGATGTGGCACAACTCAAAATGACAAGAAACAGCTGCAAACATCCATTTGTGGATTCTGGAATGTGGAATGCAGGAAGTATGAATCTAGAAAAATTGAAAATATCAAAATTGAAATGGAACACATAAACATTGATATCCTAGCGAGCTGAAATGGACTAGTACTGGCCATTTTGAATCAAACAATCATATGGTCTACTATGACATATGGTCTAATGATGACTTGAAGAGGAATGGCATTGCATTCATCAACAAAAAGAACATTTCAAGATCTATCCTGAAGTACAACACTATCAGTGATAGGATAATATCCATATGCCTACAAGGAAGACAAGTTAATACGACTATTACTCAAACTTATGCACCAACCACTAAGGCCAAAGATGAAGAAAAGTTAAGATTTTTACCAACTTCTGCAGTCTGAAATTGATGGAAAATGCGATCAAGATGCATTGTTAATTACTGGTGATTGGAATGCAGAAACTGGAGACAAAGAAAAGGATTGGTAGCTGGAAAAGATGACCTTGGTCATAGAAATGATGCTGGAGATCGTGTGATAGAATTTTGCAAGACCAACAACTTCTTCATTGCAAATACCTTTTTTCACCGACATACATGGCAACTATACGTGGGGACCTCACCAGATGGAATACACAGGAATCAAATTGACTACGTCTGTTTAAAGAGACGATGGACGAGCTCAAAATCATCAGTCAGAACAAGGCCAGGGGCCGACTGAGGAACAGACCGTCAATTACTCATACGCAAGTTCCAGTTGAAGTTGAAGAAAATTAGAACAAGTCCGTGAGAGCCAAAGTATGACCTTGAGTATATCCCACCTGAATTTAGAGGCCATTTCAAGAATAGACTTGGTGTGTTGAACACTACTGATTGAAGACCAGATGAGTTGTGAAATAACATCAAGGACATCATATGTGAAAAAGCAAGAAGTCACTAAAAAGTCTGGAAAGAAAGAAAAGACCAAAATGGATGTAAGAAAAGACTCTGAAACTTGCTCTTGAAAGTTGAGTAGCTGAAGTAAATGGAAGAATTGATGAAGTAAAAGAGTTGAACACAAGATTTCAAAGGGTGGCTTGAGAACACAAAGTAAAGTATTATAATGATATGTGCAAAGACCTGGAGTTAGAAAACCAAAAGAGAAGAACACACATGGCATTTCTCAAGCTGAAAGAACTGAAGAAAAAATTTAAGCCTTGAGTTGCAATATTGAAGGATTCTACAGGGAAAATATTAAATGACACTGAAAGCATCAAAAGAAGATGGAAGCTATACACAGAGTCCCTGTACCAAAAAGAATTGGTTGATGGTCAACAATTTCAGGAGGTAGCATATGACCAAGAACCAATAGTACTGAAGGAAGAGGCTCAAGGTGGACTGAAGGCATTGGGGAAAAACAAAGCCCCAGGAATTGATGGAATACCAATCGAGATGTTTCAACAAACAGATGCAGCACTAGAAGTGCACAATTGTCTATGCCAAGAAATTTGGAAGACAGCTACCTGACTAACCAACTGAAAAAGATCCTCATTTCTGTGTGTTCCAAAGAAAGGTGATGCAACCAAATGTGGAAATAATTGAACAATATCATTAATATCACAAGCAACTAAAATTTTGCTGAAGAT
The DNA here is from genome assembly GCA_030035585.1 of Dugong dugon. Classification (NCBI taxonomy): domain Eukaryota; kingdom Metazoa; phylum Chordata; class Mammalia; order Sirenia; family Dugongidae; genus Dugong; species Dugong dugon. Next base: position 30,596,438 of record CM057460.1, on the reverse strand, counting down.
CATTCAAAAGTGGCTGCAGCAGTACATCCGCAAAGAACTACCAGAAATGCAAGCTGGATTCAGGAGAGGACATGGAACCAGCGATATCATTGCTGATATAAAATGGATCCTGGCTGAAAACAGAGGATACTAGAAATATGTTTACCTGTGTTTTATTGACTATTCAAAGGCATTCAACTGTGTGGATCATAACAAATTATGGATAGCATTGCAAAGAATGGGAATTCCAGAACACAATTGTGCTCATGAGGAATCTGTACATAGATCAAAAGGCAGTTGTTCGAACAGAACAAGAGGATACTACTTAGTTTAAAGTCAGGAAAGGTGTGTGTCAGAGTTGTATACTTTCACCATACCTATTTAATCCATATGCTGAGCAAATAACTCGAGAAACTGGACTATATGAAAAAGAATGGGGCATCAGGATTGGAAGAAGATTCATGAACATCCTGCAATATGCAGATGACACAACCTTGCTTACTGCAAGTGAAGAGGACTTGAAGCAGTTACTGATAAAGATCAAAGATCACAGCCTTCAGTATGGATTACACATCAACATAAAGAAAAGAAAAATCCTCACAACTCGACCAATAAGCAACTTCATGATAAATGGAGAAAAGACTGAAGTTGTCAAGGATTTCATTTTACTTGGATCCATAATCAACACCCAAGGAAGCAGCAGTAAAGAAATCAGAAGATGCATTGCGTTTGGCAAATCTGCCATGAAAGATCTCTTTAAAGTGTTAAAAAATAAAGATGCTACTTTGGTACTAAAGTTCGCCTGATCCGAGCCATGGTGTTTTCAATATCCTCATATGCATGTGAAAGTTGGACAATGAATAAGGAACACTGAAGAAGAATAGACACCTTTGAATTAAAGTGTTGGCAAATAATATTGAATATACCGTGGATGCCAAAAGAACGAACAGGTCTCTCTTGGAAGATGTACAACCAGAATGCTCCTTAGAAGCAAGGATGGTGAGACTATGTCTTACATACTTTGGACGTGTTATCTGGAGGGACCAGTCCCTGGAGAAGGATATCATGCTTGGTAAAGTAAAGGGTCAGCAAAAAAGAGGAAAACCCTCAAGGAGATGTATTGACACAGTGGCTGCAACAATGGGCTAAAGTATAGCAACAATTGTGAGGATGGCACAGGACTGGGCAGTGTTTCATTCTGTTGTACATAGGGTCACTATGAGTTGAAACCGACCTGAAACATCTAAGTACAACAATGACATTGAGCAACTAAGAAAATGGCCTGTTTATTCCTAGGTTTAAGATTTGCAACTATAACACCACACAGGAAAGGACTTAGATAATTGTGCTTTGGGAAGAGTAGACTTTTTTTTTTAAAAAGTGTTTTAGTTATACCAGCAAAGTTATCTAAAATAATGTATTTCAGGATAAAGAACTGAAACAATATGTCTTTAGATCTTCCTTCAACATAAAAAACAAAGAGCCCCCTACAGGACCCTAAATAGGTGATTCTATTTCTATACTTTGAAGCGAAGATAGACAATTACAGGTAGGATGTTATTCGACTTCAAGATATAAGTTGATAACTACCTTGCAATGAAGTTTGCCAGATGTCAGACTAGGTGATACTGAGAAAAAAATTAAAAGGGAGGAAACTGACATCTACTGATCATTTAAGATATTTTAAGGGCATTCGAATATTATATATCAAAATTATTCTGAGATGTAGGCACTGTTTAACTTATTTGCATCCAAATTACATAAATAAAAGGCAATTTAAATGATTTTCCCAAGATAATTAGTTAGCAGTACAAGGACAGAGACTGGAAACTGATTCACATGCTCTGTTATACACTAGCTATCTGTATAAGATTATCCACAAAATAAAAATAGCCCAGCTCTCTTCTGAACACTTTATCCAGTCTCAATAATAAATCATATTAGTGGAGACTTGTTAGTGGAGGATATATGTGGACATTAGAAAATTATATTAGATTACGTATTTTGTCACTATTGCCTATGATATCAATAACCTTCCCCTAAAATAATGTTTGAATATGCAGCATTTATTCCCTATTTAATTTCAATGATTCCAATATCTTCATCTGTAAAAATAAGCTGATGATAAGATTATTGTAAGGATTAAATTAGATAATGAATATACATTTAAGTATGGTAAGTAGTAAGTATTCAATAAATATTAACCATTATTTTTATGTAGTTAGTTATTTAAACATTTTAGATGACACAAATTATAAGACCATAATCATTAAATCATCAGTGATCATGGACAAATAAGGTCATTTTTTGAATATAAGCAACACTAAGATGATCATAGGCCCGTAAGTGGCACCAACAGTTTGCCTTCGACTGCTAACATAAAGACTGGTAGTTTGAACTCTCCCAGGGGTACCAGAGAAGAAAGACCTGGGAATCTGCTTCCATTAAGATTGCATCTAAGCAAACTACTTATGGAGGAGTTACACTCTGTAATACATAAGTTGAGTCATGAGTCAAAATCAACTTGACAGCAATGGGTATCAGTAAGCTAATCATATATAAATATATATGTGTATATATGTTTTATAATATATATATACATAAATTTTACACAAAATCATACTGTTATCCAGTTATGTTTTATTATTTGAGGCTAGGGAAATGCTTTTTAATATCTTATTTTTTATTTGCAATATAAATATCTTTAAATTATATTTTTAAGTAAGACTTGAAACTAACCAGTAGCCAAATAGCAAACCAGAAAATAAAACACAATGTCTACTTTAAATGAAAAAAAGGCTCTTAATTTTTTTCTCACTGTATTTCTCTCAAAATTTTTTTTTGTGTTCATTTTCTACTTAATCTTGGATAGTTATATTTTTATTTTATTTTATTGTTGTACTTTAAGTTAAAGTTTTCAATTCAAGTTAGTCTCTCATACAAAAATTTATACATACATTGTTATGTGACCAAAATCCCTCTCCCTATACTGTGAGAGAACACTCCTCCTTTCAACCTCAGATTTCTCATGTCCATTCAACCAGCTCCTGAACCTCTCTGCCTTCTTATCTCACCTCTGGACAGGAGCTGCCCATTTAGTCTCATGTATCCACTTGAGCTAAGCAGCACACTCTTCAAGAGTATCAATTTATGCCTCATAGTCCAGTATAATCTTTGTCTGAAGAGTTGGCCTCGGCAATGGTTTTAGTTCAGGGTTGACAGAGAGTCCAGGGACCATGCTCTCTAGGGTTCCTCCAATCTCAGTCAGATCATTAAATCTGGTCTTTTTACTAGAATTTGAGTTCTGTACCTCACTTTTCTCCTGCTCCGTCAGGGGCTTTCTGCTGTGTTCCCTGTCAGGGCAGTCATTGGTGGTAGCTAGGCACCATCTAGTTCTTTTGGTCTCAGGCTGATGCAGTCTCTGGTTTATGTGGCCCTTTGTTTCTCTTGGGCTAATACTTGCCTTGTGATTTTGATGTTCTTCATTCTCCTTTACTCCGGGTGGATTGGGACCAACTGATGCATCTTAGATCGCCACTTGCTAGCTTTTAAGACCCCAGACACCACTCACCAAAGTAGGAGACAAAACAATCTCTTAATAAACTTTGTTATGCCAATTGACCTAGATGTTCCTTGAAAGCATGGTCTCCAGATTCCCGCATACCTGCTACTCTGTCCCTCCAAGTGTTTGGCTGTATTCAGGAAACTTCTTAGCTTTGGTTTAGTCAATTTGTGCTATCTTCCCCTGTAGTGTGTGCTGTCCTTCCCTTCACCTGAGATAATTCTTGTGTACTATCTAGTTAGTGAATAACCCTCTCCCTCCCTCCCCACCCTCATAACCATCAAAGAATGTTTCCTTCTTTGTTTAAACCTTTTCCTGAGTTTGTATAGTAGTGGTATTACACAATACTTGACCTTTTGTGACTGACTAAATTCACTCAGCTAAATGCCTTCCAGGTTCCTCCATGTTATAAGATGTTTCATGGATTCATCTTGTTCTTTATCATTGTATAGTCGTATACTGTGCTAATACACCATAATTTGTTTATCAATTCCTCCACTGATGGGCACCTAGGATGTTTCCATATTTTGCTATCCTGAACACTGCTGCAATGAACACGAGTGTGCATATATCTATTCGTGTGACAGTTCTTATTTCTCTAGGATATATTCCAAGGAGCGGGATTGCTGGATTGTGTGGTACTTCTATTTCTAGCTTTTTAAAGAGGCATGAAATCGATTTCCAAAGTGGCTGTGCCATTTTACATTCCCATCAACAGTGCATAAGTCTTCCAGTCTCTCCACAACCTCTCCAACATTTATTATTTTGTGTTTTTTGAGTCAAAGCTAGCCTTGTTGGTGTGAGATGGTACCTTATTGTAGTTTTGATTTGTATTTCTCTAATGGCTAATGATTGTGAGTATTTCTTCATGTGTCTGTTAGCCACCTGAATGTCTTCTTTGGTGAAGTGCCTGTTCATATCCTTTGCCCGTTTTTTAATTGGGTTATGTGTCTTTTTGTTGTTGATGTTTTGTAGTGTCTTGTAGATTTTGGAGATTAGATGCTGATCGTTTTTTTCATAGCCAATTTTTTTTTTCCCAGTCTGTAGGTTGTCTTTTGACTCTTTTGGTAAAGTTTTTTGATGAGCATAAGTGATTGATTTTTAGGAGCTCCCAGTTATCTAGTTTCTCTTCTGGTGCTTGTGCATTGTTACTTATGGTTCGTATTCTGTTTATACCATGTACAAGAGCTCCTAGCATTATCCCTATTTTTTCTCCTGTGATCTTCATCATTTTCAATTTTATATTTAGGTCTTTGATCCATTTTGAGTTAGTTTTTGTGCATGGTGGGAAGTATGGGTCTTATTTCAGTGTTTTGCAGATGGATATCCAGTTATGCTGGTACCGATTTCGTTAAAGAGACAGTCTTTTCCCAATTAACAGACTTTGGGCGTTTGTCAAATATCAGCTGCTCATAAGTGGATGAATTTATGACTTGATTCTCAATTCTTTTCCATTTGTCTATGTATCTGTTGTTTTACCAGTACCAGGCTGTTTTGGCTACCATGACGGTAATAGGTTCTAAAATCAGGTAGTGCGAGGCCTGGCACTTTTTCTTCTTGAGTAATGAGTTACTTATCCAGGGCATCTTCCCTTTCCAAATGAAGTTGATGATTTCTTTCTCCATCTCATTAAAAAATGCCATTGGAATTTGGATCAGGATTGCATTGTATCTGTAGATTGCTTTAGGTAAAATTGACATTTTCACAAGATTGAGTCTTCCTATACATGAGTAAGGTATATTTTTTCACTTAATGCAGGTCTCTTGTGGTTTCTTGCAGTAGTGTCTTGTAGATTTCATTGTATACGTCTTTTATGTCTCTGGTTAGGTTTATTCCAAAGTATTTTATCTTCCTGGTGGCTACTGTAAATGATATTGATTTGGTGATTTCCTCTTGAAGTTCTCTTTGTTGGTGTAGAGGAACACAATTGATTTTTGTATGTTTATCTTCTAGCCTGATAGTTCGCTGAAATCTTCTATTGTTCCAGTAGTTTTCTTGTGGATTCTTTGGGGCTTTCTGTGTATAAAATCCGATAATCTGCAAATAGAGATACTTATACTTCTTCCCTACCAATTTGGATACATATTATTTCTTTTTCTAGCCTAACTACTCTGGCTAGGACCTCCAGTACAATGTTGAATAAGAGAGGTTATAAAGGGCATCCTTGTCTGGTTTCCGTTCTCAAGGGGAATGCTTTCAAACTCTCTCTATTTAGGATGATGTTGGCTGTTGGCTTTGTACAAATTTCCTTAATTATGCTGAGGAATTTCCCTTCTATTCCTATTTTGTTGAGAGTTTTTATCATGAACGGGTGTTGGACTTAGTCAAATGCCTTTTCTGCATCAATTGATAAGATCATGTGGTTCTTGTCTTTTGTTTTATTTATGTGATGGATTACATTGATTGTTTTTCTAATGTTGAACCATCCCTGCATACCTGGTATAAATCCCACTTGATCATGGTGAATTATTTTTTTTGATATATATATATTGATGAATTCTGTTGGCTAGAATTGTGTTGAGGATCTTTGTGTCAATGTTCATGAGGGATATCGGTCTGTAATTTTCTTTTTTTGCAGTGTCTTTACCTGGTCTTGGTATCAGGGTTATGCTGGCTTCATAGAATGAGTTTGGGAGTAGTCCATCCTTTTCTATGCTCTGAAATACCTTTAGTAGTAGTGATGTCAACTGTTTTCTGAAAGTTGGGTAGAATTCTTCAGTGAAACCATTCAGGCCAGGGCCTTTTCTGTTGGGAGTTTTTAAATTACCTTTTAAATCTCTTCTTTTGTTATAGGTTTATTTAGGTGTTCTACGTCTGTTTGTGTTACTTTACATAGATAGTGAGTTTCTAGAAATTTGTCCATTTCCTCCAGGTTTTCAAATTTGTTACAGTACAATTTTTCATAGTATTCTGTTATAATTCTTTTAATTTCAGTTGGGTCTGTTGTATATCATCCATCTTATTTCTTATATCGGTTATTTGCTTCCTCTCCTGTTTTTATTTTGTCAGTTTGGCCAGTGGTTTATCAATTTTGTTGATCTTCTCTGAGAACTAGCTTTTGGTCTTGTTAACTTTTTCAATTATTTTTCTGTTCTCTATTTCATTTAATTCTGCTCTAGTTCTTGTTATTTAATTCCTTCTTGTACATGATGTCTTCTTTTTGCTGCTTTCTTTCTATTTGTTCAAGTTGTAAGGTTAATGTTTACATTTTGGTTCCTTCTTCTTTTTGGATGTGTGCATTTATTGCTATAAAATGACTTCTGAGCACTGTTTTTGCTGTGCCCAAAGGTTCTGGTAGGCTGTGTTTCCATTCTCATTTGAGTGTATGAATTTCTTTATTCCATCCTTAATTTCTTCTATAACCCAGTAGTTTTTGAGCAAAGTGTTGTTCAGTTTCCATTTGTTTGATTTTTTTTGTCCTTGCTTCTTCTATTATTGATTTCTACTTTTATGACTTTATGGTAAGAAAATATGCTTTGTAATATTTTGATGCTTTGGATTCTGTTAAGGCTTGCTTTATGCCTAATATGTGGTCTATTCTGGAGAATGTTCAATGTGCGTTGGAAAAGAAAGTATACATGGCTGCTGATTGGTGGAGTGTTAGGCATATATCCATGAGATCAAATTGGTAGTAGCATTTAGATCTTTCATGTCTTTACTGATCTTCTTTCTGGATGTTCTATCCTTCACCAAAAGTGGTGTGTTGAAGTCTCCTATTATTATTGTGGAGCTGTCTATCTTTCTTTTCAGTGCTGTTAGAGTTTCTTTTATGTATTTTGGGACTCTGTCGTTAGGTGCATAAATATTTATTATAGTTATGTCCTCCTGGTGTTTTGACACTTTAATCATTATATAATGTCCTTCCTTTTCCTTTGTGGTGGATCTTACTTTAAAGTCTATTTTGTAAGAGATTAGTATTGCCACTCCTGCTCTTTTTTGAGTCTAGTCTCCTTGATATAATTTTTTCCATCCTTTGAGTTTTAGTTTGTTTGGCTCTTTTAGTCTAAGGTGTGTCTCTTGTAGGCAGCATATGGACAGAGAGTATTTTTTTATCCATTCTGCCACTCTCTGTCTCTTTATTGGTGCATTTAGTCCATTTACATTCAGCATAATTATTGATAGGTATGAGTTTAATGGTGTCATTTTGATATCTTTTTTTCTGTGTTGTTTACAGTTTCTTTGTTCCACTTAATTTTCTGTGCTAAGTCATTTTTCTTTATGTATTTTCTTTTCAACTTTTTCATTATTGTTGTTTTTGTATTTGCTGAGTCTTTATATTTTTCTTGTTTTTCATTTTGATGTGTAGGATTATTAGTTTCCTTTGTGATTACCTTAATATTTACCCCTATTTTTCTAAGTTTAAACCAGTCTTTTTTTTTCTGTATATCGCCTTGACCTCCTCTCCCTATGAAAAATTTGTCTAGATTTTTCAGTATCTCTTTTTTCTTTTAATGTTGTCATCTTTTACATATTGCCATCTCTGTTTCCTATTTTCAGTGTTTTATCTTTGATTTACTTTTGTGACCCTGTCTGGGTTGATATCTGGTTGCTCTGTCCTGTGTTGCAGTCTTGGGTTTTTATCTGATGTTGTTGATTTTCTAACCAGAGGTCTCCCTTTAGTATTTCTTGTAATTTTGGGTTGATTTTTGCAAATTCCCTAAAATTCTGTTTATCTGGAAATGCCCTAATTTCACCATCATATTTTAGAGACAGTTTTTCTGGATATATAATTCTTGGCTGGCAGTTTTTTTCCTTCAAGGCTTTATGTATGTCCTCTCATTGTCTTCTTGTCTGCACGGTTTCTGCTGAGCAGTCTGAGCTTAGTCTTCTTGACTCTCCTTTGTAGAAGACTTTTCATTTGTCCCTAGCCACTCTTAAAATTCTCTCTTTGTCTTTGGTTTTGGACGTTTGATTATGATATGTGTTGGTGACTTTCTTTTAGGATCTACCTTAGGTGGGGTTTGATGAGGCTCTTGGATAGATATCTTCTCATATCTTCTCATTTTCACAATAACAGGGAAGTTTTCTGCCAAAAAAATCTTCAACAATTCTCTCTGTATTTTCTGTTATCCGCCCCCCCTCCCCCCCCCCCGCCTTTTGGTACTCAGTCACTTGTAGATTATTCCTCTTGATAGAATCCGATATAATTCTTATGGTTTCTTCATTTTTTTAAATCCTTTTATCTGACTTTTCCTCAAACAAGTTGGTGTCAAGTTCTTTATCTTCCATCTCACTAATTCTGACTTCCATTGCCACAATTCTGCTCCTATGACTTTCGACTGAGTTGTCTAATTCTGAAATTTTATTGTAAATGTTCTGAATTTGTGACTGCTATCTCTCTATGGATTCTTGAAGCCTGTTCAATTTGTCATTATGCTCTTCTTTAATCTTCTTAAGTTCCTGTATTGCTTAGTCTGTGTTTTGCCTAATTTCTTTCCTGATGTCTTGAAGAGTTCTGTATGTTAACCTTTTAAATTTTATCTCTGGTAATTCCAAGAATTTCTCTTCCTCTGGGAGGTTTGTTAGTTCTTTGTTTTGGTGGCTTGCTGAAGCCATCATGGTCTGCCTCCTTATGTGATTTGTTATTGGCTGTTGTCTCTGAGCCATCAATAAGTTATTATATTTATTTATTTTATGTTTGCTTACTGTATCCTATCTTCTTGTTTTGATATGCCCAAATACTCTGCTCTTGTGAGATAGCCCAATTGCTGGTTCCTCTGAAGCTCCGACGTCCTACCACCAGGCAGCCAGAGCTGCCACTAAGTATGTGAGTCCAGGAGTCTGCCCACTCCTCCTGTATGAATTCAGCTCAGATATCCAAGTAGTCGACCACCAAGTGTATGATGCAGGCTTTCATCTACAGTCCTAGACAGGCATGGGTGATTGGTGTAGGCACAGGCATCTGGTTGCAGCAGAGGGTCACACATTGAGCAAGGCAGGGGGTTGATAGCCACCGTGAGTGTCCAGAGGAAAGTGTGTCCTTATTCAGTAGAGTGAATAAATGGGTGGGTTTTGTAGCCAGACTATGAGCACCCAATGCTGTTGGCTCTAAGGACTAGGGGGCCCCTGTATCAGGGGCTAGGTGGTGTGGGTGGAGCCACCAGTCCTCAGGTCCCTGATGTGGGTAGGTGGAGACCCTGCTTGATGGGCAGAGCAGTGTCAAATGTCACTAACCTGTCAATTCACAGCTGAAACAGTTGGAGTTAGACTTCAGGTATACACCCTGCTGTAATGAGGGCCTATGCTGTTGAAATGGGCCCACGAAAGTCTATGCAGGGGGAAAGGCACTCAAAGTCTGTGGATCCCTTATACTTGTGCCCAGGCAAAAGATCTGTGCCTACCCTGAGTTCCTGACTTAGGGGAGCCATAAAAATACTTTTCCCCAGTTTGCTAATGTGTTTCCTTTCCAAGGCCAGGGGAGTGGCTCAGGGCATGTGACAGGTCCTACTTTCTGCCCATGGGACTTGGCAATCACTGAAGCTGTCCCAGACCCAGTGCAAATCAGAGAGCAGGGAGGTAAGTGGAAGAGAGGTTTTTCACAAAGTGGGGTGTTTTTGATCCATGCCATAGACCAGACACAAGTACTTATCTTTCACTGATTGAGGGGTCCTTCTCACTGTTTCTGGATGCCCGAATGGACTATCTGCCGCTGAGTCTCTCCCGATGTGGAAAACGCCTCCCAAGTGCCACTGCCAACCTCACCAAGCACCGTGAGCTTATCCGGCCTGAATGGCTCCAGGTCATGCCAGATCAGGTCTGGCAACTCCTTGCTGTTTCCGAATCATCTATCTCTCCCCTTGCCGCTCAGTCTGATTCCTCAACTTTGCCTTTGATGTTCAGGACTCCTAGATTGTCATATATAATCAATTCACTTGATTTTTCAGGTCTTTGCTGGAAGAGAGACCACCAGAAGCGTCTGACTACTCCGCCATCTTGACCCCGCCTCTTGGATAGTTCTTTAAAGTTTAATTTGTTGAACAATTCTATTTTCTTATATAATTTTAGCGGGTGTGAAAGGATGTCTATATATCATAGAAAAAATAGTTTAATTCCTTTAGTCTTCTGACATTTAGCATAATCCAGTCATGGGAAAAGATTACATCGGAAAATAACACACATTAGCATCAACTGTTGTATGAAAAAAATCTTATACAGAAGAAAGACATACGTGTAAATAATTTAAGCATTATATTAGAGCACTAAGTCATTTGAACTAATATCTATGCATTGCACAAAAAATCAGCTAGATTATGTATGCACAATTATATAATTTTTTTTCCATCCTTTGCTTTGTGTAATTTATAATGGAAGTGAATCTAACCATATTAGACATATTATTAGTAGTGAGAAATAGAGTTGAAAAAAGGCACAAGGTTTCTTCTATCTTCCATATACAGGGTGATTATTTATGTGATTTCTGGTTAATTTTTCTCTCAAAATGGCAATGGTAATAGTAAGATCCCCCATTTGTCTGTTAGTTTGTTGTACTGTGGGGTCTTGCTTGTTGCTTTGAAGCTGGAAGCTATGCCACTGGTATTCAAATACCGGCAGGGTTACCAATGGTGGACAGGTTTCAGTGGTGCTTCTAGAGTAAGAATGACTAGGAAGAAGGGCCTGGCAGTCTACTTCTGAAAGGAATTAGCCAACGAAAACCTTATGAATAGCATCATAACATTGTCTGATAGAGAATTCCGGCACAATGGTGCTCTAGGCAGAAGCACCAAGCCATCCCTCCACAGCAAAGATCTGAAAAATTAAGCCGAACAGAGAAAACAACAATCCTGAAACCCTAAAACATCAAATGAAGAGATAAAGAACTCAGCCAAGCATCAAATGGAATGAGAAAACTGGCAGAGAATGGAGAGTGAGGAGAGATTCATGCAGAGCTCCCCTACCAGCTAACGCAGCGTGGATCTACCATCTTGGACTCCTATCAGAGACCAGCAAACAGGGTATGAGAAAACAGCCTCACAGAGCTTCCAGTGGGAGACAAAACAAGCAGTAATTTGTGATATAAGCTTTCCCACCCCCCACCCTTGTTTCCCCCACTCGGCCTCCTCTGCTTCCCATGGCCACAATCTCTTGTCCGGGAAACACTGGCTGCTTGGATTCCACACACCCTAATGGGCCGGCTGTCTGAGTGCCATTAGTTGGCTGCTGGTGTTGCTTTTTTTCCCTGCTTCTTTTGATTTCTTCCTTACCTCTCACCACCTCCCCCTCCTTTCACTCAAATACCTGGTTCTGTGCGCCATCTTTGTTTTTTCCTGAGGGGCTGTGGAGATCCGTTCGAGTATGGAGCTGCTTCCCAGTCTGGGCTGCCATGCAAGTGGGAAACTGGGGATTTTGTTCGTTTGTTTGTTTTGAATTGTTTGTTTGTTATATTTTCCTTTTCTTGAGTTGGGAGCCCTTTCTGGCCAGGCGGTGCTACGTGGCAAGGAGACTACCCCCTTGGCTTGCACAGACATGCAGAGGGATCCCTGAGGCCATTTCTTTTTTTTTTTTTTTTTGTTTTGATTTTTAAATTTGTTTTGTTTTCTTTTCCCTCTTCTTCCCTTTTTGTCTTTCTTCATTACTCAGTTTCTCATCTCTCTATATCTTCCTACTCTTTCTGTTTTCTGAATACCTGGAGTTGTATACCTCTATGCCTTCTAGACAGCCTGTACTGCAACTCCTGAGAGCGACTTCCCCAGACCTTGTGGTTGCACCAGCGGGATCATTGTAAACTTTGCGGTTCTTTGATCTTTCCAGTTTTTATTTCTTCCTTCTTTTCTTCCTCTTCCCCTTTATGTTTTTCTCCATTTCATAGTCTCTCATCTCTACACTCTGACGGTGGGCTCCCCTGGCATTCCTTTTTGTTTGTGTGTTTTAGGCTCCTGTTCATTTCTCCAATATCCATCTTAGCTCCACACATAACAATCTCCCCTCTACATCCTGCCTACCTGCACCATGTGCTTAACATCACACCACCAAGCAGCACACACACAGCCTACTGGAACCTGCCCTGCACTGATTATTGGCCCACCCTGGTGGATGTAGTAAGTGCCACAAACAACCCATCCCAGGAACTCCTCTTCAGCTAGACCTGCCCTGCCATACCATGTCTGAGTGACTGACCCTGCCAATTGGAGAAGGAAGTGAAAAGTACTGTGCCCACAGACAAGCAAACAACAAAGAACACACAGTCCACCTGCTCAGACATGGTCAAATTTTTAAAAAAGAAAGGGATGAAACAACCAAATCTATAATCAATAAATGAGAAAAATAACTACTGAATGCCCCGAAGATAGCAGACACTATCAAAGCATTTACAAAAACAGGGCAGAATGGTTCCAGTAAGTGTCCAAAATAAAACACCAGATAGCTTTCCAGTGGAAGAAAACTCACTAGAACTACCTGATAGGGAATTCAAATCTCTAATACTCAGAATTCTCCAAGAGCTGACAGCTGACAGCAAAAAGCTGACAAACATGAAGAAAAAACACACAAATTCATGGAAAAAACAGACAAAAAATTAGAAGAATTCAGGAAAATAATGCAGGAACAAAATGCCAAAATAAATTCACACCTAGAAATTATGCAAGTCAACAATTAGAAATCCAAAAGATAAACAACAAGATTTCAGAAATGGACACTGTCATAGAATGGCTGAGAGACAGATTTGAAACAGTGGAAGACAGGATCAGTGGAATTGAAGGCAAACACTTGAATAAAACACTGTTTGAGGAAAACTCAGAAAAAAGAACAAAGAAAAATGAAGAGACCCTGAGAGTTATGTGGGATACAACCATGAGCAAAAATCTGTGAGTGATTGGAATTCAAGAACAGGGGGAGAAAACGGAAAACACAGAGAGGATCACTAAAGAACTGCTGACAGAAACCTTCTCCAATATCATGAAAGATGAAAAGCTTGCCATTCAAGAAGCTCAATGAACCCCATATAGGAGAGACCCCAAAAGAAAATCAACAAGGCATATCATAATCACACTCACCAAAACCAAAGACAAAGAATCCTGAGAGCAGCTCGTGAAAAACAAGAAGTCACATACAGAGGAGAAACAATAAGACTAAGCTCAGATTATTTGGCAGAAACCATGCAGGCAAGAAGGCAATGGGATGAAATATATAAAATCTTGAAAGAAAAAAATTGCCAGCCAAGAATAATATATCCTGCAAAACTCTCATTCAAATTTGATGGTGAAATTAGGTCATTTCCAGATAAACAGAAATTCAGGGAATATGTAAAAGTCAAACCAAACTTACAAGAATTATTAAAGGGAGTTCTTCGATCTGAGAACAAACAGCTTCAGCTCACAGGCAGAACCTAGGAAGCAGGATCATACCAGCCAGATACCAATCTAGGAAATGAACTCTCGAGGACTATCCAAAACCAAAAGAAACACAACAGGGAATCAGAGCACTTAATTAGTAACTGACAACAACATCAAAACAATAAAAGAGGGAATAAATGGCATAGGTATAGAACCTTCTAATGGAGAGGAAGGTGAGGCGATACCAAGTAATGGTAGACTGCTTCAAACTTAGAAAGATAAGGGTAAAATTCATGGTAACCACAAAGAAAGTTAACAAATATAAAAAAAAGAGGAAAAACATAAAATCACAGTAAAAAAAAAAAAAAAAAATTTGCATAAACAAAAGAAATGAAAAAAAAAATTCACAAATGAAAGTAATTCAACACAAGAGAGTAAGAAGAGCAAAGAAAACTTCAGCAACACAAAAAAAAGCACTACAAAATGACAGCAACAAACTCACATCAATCAATAATTACACTAAATGTAAATGGACTCAATGCACCCATAAGGAGACGGAGAGTGACAGAATGGATAAGAAAACAGGATCCATCAATTTGCTGTCTACAAGAGCCACACCTTAGAAACAAAGATGTGAATTAATTAAAAGTCAAAGGTTGGAAAAAAATATGTCAAGTTAACTACCAAAAAAGAGCAGGAGTGACAATTCTAATCTCAGATAAAATAGACTTTAAAACAAAAGCTACCATGAAAGACAAAGAAGGACACTATATAATGATTAAGGGGACGATCCATCATGAAAGCATAACCATAATAAACATCTACGCACCCAATGACACGGCTCCAAAATACATAAAACAAACTCTAACAACACTGAAAAGAGAAATTGACAGTTCCACAATAATAGTAGGAGACTTCAAAACACCACTCTCAGTAAAGGACAAAACAACTAAGAAGAAACTCAGCAAAGATACAGAAGATCTAAAGGGCCCAATCAGCCATCTTGACCTCATAGATATATATAGAACACTCCATCCAACCACTGCAAAGTACACATTCTTTCCAAATGGACATGGAACATTCTAGAGAATAGACCACATCTTAGGCCAAAGAGCAATCCTCAACAAAATCCAAAATGTTGAGATAATTCAAAGTATCTTCTCTGACCACAATGCCATCAAGGTAGAAATTAACAATAGAAAGAGCAAGGTAAAAAAATCAACTACAAGGAAACTGAATAATAGACTACTTACACATCAGTGGGTAATAGAAGAAATCAGAGATGGAATTCAAATATTCCAAGAATCAAATGAGAATGAGAACACATCATACCAAAACCTTTGGGACACAGGAAAGGCAGTCCACAGAGGACAATTTATAGCAATAGATTCACATATCAAAAAAGAAGAAAGGGAAAAAATCAAAACATTAACTTCAGAACTCAAACCAATAGAAAGTGAACAGCAAAAAAAGCCCACAACCACCGGAAGAAAGGAAATAGTAAAGATCAGAGCAGAAATAAATGAAATAGAGAACAGAAAAAGTATAGAAGGAATCAACAAAACCAAAAATTGGTTCTTTGAAAGAATGAACACTATCGACAAACCACTGGCAAGACTGACAAAGAAAAACAGGAGAGGACACAAATAACCCAAATAAGAAATGAAATGGGGGACATTATAACCGACCCAACTGAAATGAAAAGGATTATAACAGAATATTATGAAAACTATACTCTAACAAATTTGAAAACCTAGAGGAAGTGAATAAATTTCTAGAAACACATGGCCTACCCAAACTACAACAAAGTGATGTTGAAAATCTGAACAGACCCATAACAAGAGAAGAGATTGAAAAGGTAATAAAAAAAAACTCCCAACAACAAAAAAGCCATTGCCCAGATGGCTTCACTGGAGAATTCTACAAAACATTTACAGAAGAGCATGTACCAGTACTACTCAAGTTATTTCAGAGCAAAGAAGAGGAAGCAACACTTCCAAATTCATTCTATAAAGTCAGCATAACGCTGATACCAAAACCAGGCAAAGACGTCAAAAGAAAAAAACAGACCAATATATCATGAATATAGATGCAAAAATTCTTAACAAAATTCTAGCCAATAGAATTCAGCATCATATCAAAAAAATAATACACCACAACCAAATAGGATTCACAACAGGTATGCAAGGATGGTTCAACAGTAGAAAATCAATCAACGTAATCCACCACATAAATAAAAGGAAAGAAAAGAATCACATGATCATCTCAATTGACACAGAAAAGGCATTTGACAAAGTCCAACACCCATTCCTGATAAAAACTCTCAGTCAAACAGGTATAGAAGGGAAATTTCTCAACATAATAAAGGGCATCTATGCAAAACCAATGGCCAACTTCATTCTTAATGGAGAGAGGCTAAAAACAGGAACAAGACAAGGATGCCCTTTATCACCACTCCTATTTAACATTGTGCTGGAAGTTCTAGCCAGGGCAATAAGGCAAGAAAAAGAAATAAAGGGCATTCAGATTGGTAATGAAGACGTTAAACTCTCCCTGTTTCCAGATGATGTAATACTATACATACAAAACCCTAAAGACTCCGCGAGAAATCTACTAGAACTAATAGAAAGATTCAGCAGAGTAGCAGGATACAAGATAAACATTCAAAAATCATTTGGATTCCTATACACCAGTAAGGAGAATGATGAAAAGGAAATCAGGAAAACAAAACCATTTATAATAGCCCCTAAAAAGATAAAATACTTAGGAATAAATCTGACCAGAGATGTAAAAGACCTATACAAAGAAAACTACACAATACTACTGCATGAAACCCAAAGGGATCAACATAAATGGAAAAACATACCATGCTCATGGATAGGCAGACTTAAAATTGTGAAAATGGCAATTCTACCCAAAGCAATTTACAAATACAATGCAATCCCGATCCAAATACCAACAACATTCTTCAAAGAGATGGAAAAACTAATCACTCACTTTATATGGAAAGGGAAGAAGCCCCAAATAAGTAAAGCACTACTGAGGAAGAAGAATAAAGTTGGAGGACCCACACTACCTGACTTCAGAACCTACTATACAGCTACAGTAGTCAAAGCAGCCTGGTACTGGTACAACAACAGATACATTGACCAATGTAACAGAATTGAGAACCAAGATGTCAATCCATCCACCTATGGTCACCTGATCTTCGACAAGGGCCCAAAGTCCATCAAATGGGGAAAAGACAGTCTTTTTATCAAATGGTGCTGTCAAAACTGGATATCCATCTGCAAAAATAATGAAACAGGACCATACCTCATTCCCTATACAAAAACTACTTCAAAATGGATCAAAGAACTGAATATAAAGCCTAAAACTATAAAGTTCATAGAAGAAAAAATAGGGCCAATGCTTCTGGCCTTAATACACGGCATTAACAGGCTACAAACCATAACCATCAATGCACAAACCCCAATAGATAAGTTAGATAACTGGGATCTTCTAAAAATCAAACACCTATGCTCTTCAAAAGACATCACCAAAAGAGGAAAAAGAGAACTTATGGACTGGGAAAAAATTTTTGGATAGTACAAGTCAGACAAAGGTCTAATCTCCATAATCTACAAGAAAATCCAACACGTCTACAACAAAAAGACAAATAATCCTATTAAAAAATGGGCAAAGGAAATGAACAGACACTTCACCAAAGAAGACATTCAAATGGCCAACAGACACATGAGGAAATGCTCGCAATCACTAGCCATGAGAGAAATGCAAATTAAAAATGCAATGAGATACCATCTCACCCCGGCATTACTGGCACGAATCAAAAACACTGGAAATAACAAATGTTGGAGGGGCTGCGGGGAGATCGGAACTCTTATGCACTGCTGGAGACAATGCAAAATGATACACCTATTTTGGAAAATGATATGGCGCTTCCTCAGAAAGCTAGACATAGACATACCATTTGATCCAGCAATCCCACTCCTAGTAATATATCCTAGAGAAATAAGAGTCGTCACTCGAACAGACATATGCACACCTATGTTCATGGCAGCATTGTTCACAATAGGAAAATGATGGAAACAACCTAGATGCCCATCAACAGATGGATAGATAAAGAAACTATGGTATATACACACAATGGAGTACTATGCAACGAGAAAGAACGATGATGAATCTGTGAACCGTCTCATAACATGGATGAAACTGGAGGACATTATGCTGAGTGAAATAAGTCAATCACAAAAGGACAAATATTGTATGAGACCTCTATTGTAAAAACCCATGAAAAAGTTCACACATAAAATGTAACAATATTTGTTGGTTACCAGGGATGGGAGGGGTGGGGTGAAATATTAAATAGGCAATAGATTAGTGTTATCCTGGGTGAAGGGTGAGGCAGTACACAATACAGGGGAAACTAGCACAACTTGTACAAGGAACGGTTACGGAAGCCCCATAGACACATCGAAACTCCCTGAGGGACTGAATTGCTGGGGGGAGGGCTGTGGGGACCATGATCTCAGGGAACATATAGCCAAATTGGCATAACACAGTTTATAAAGAAAAAGTTCTACATTCTACCTTGGTGAGTAGTATCTGGGGTCTTAATAGCCTGTGAGTGGCCATCTAAGATACTCCACTGGTCTCATCCCTTTGGGAGCAAGGGAGAATGAAGCGCACAAGATACAAGGAAAAGATTAGTACAAAGGACGAATGGACCACAGCTACCAAGGCCTCCACCGGACTGAGTCCAGTAAAGCTAGATGGTGCCTGGCTACCACCACTGACTGCTCTGACCAGGATCACAACAGAGGGTTCTGGACAGAGCTGGAGAAGGATGTAGAACATAATTCTAACTCACAAAAAAAAAGACCAGATTTACTGGCCTAAAGGAGTCTGGAGATACCCAAAGAGTATGGCCCTCAGACTCCCTTTTAGCTCAGTGGTGAAGTTATCTCTGAGGTTCACCGTTCAGCCTGGGGGTGGACTGCCCCGTAGTACCAAATGGGACTAATGAGCTATAGTAGTCCAGTGGCAAGGGCCAGAAGGCAGAAGGGGACAAAGAAGCTCTTGATAGGGAACCCAAGGTTGAGTAAGGATATTGTTGATGTGTTGTGAGATTGTTAACCATTGTCATAGGGCAACATGTGTAGTAACTGTTAAATGAGAAACTATTTTGTTCTGTAAGCCTTCATCTTAAGTGAGAATAACAGCACAATTGGACGAGCATAGTCAATGCACTGAACTGTGCATGTATAAATTTTTGAAATGGTGTATCTTTGGCTATGTGTATTTTCACCAAAAAGAAAGCTTGAGAAGTTAGAGGGTTGACATGTTGTAGGGTTGTTAACCAATGTCATAAAACAATAAGTGTAGTACTGTTTCATGAGAAACTATTTGTTCTGTAAGTCTTCACTTGAAGTACAATAAAAAAAAAAAAAAAAAATTGATATAGTACCAGAAGGTGAGCCCCTCAGGTTGGAAGGCACTGAAAATATGACTGGGAGAGAGCTACCTCCTCAAAGTACAGTCGACCTTAGTGATATGGATGGAGTTGAGCTTTTAGGACCTTCATTTGCTGATGTGGCATTACTCAAAATGGTAAGAAACAGCTTCAAACACCCATTAATAACTGGAACATGTAATGTACAAAGTATGAATCTAGGAAAATTGGAAATCATCAAACATGAAATGGAACACATAAAGATCGATATCCTAGGCATTGTTGCTATTTTTGTTTTGTTAGGTGTAATCAAGTCAGTCGTGATTCATAGCGACCCTATCCAAAAGAGGAAGAAACACTGCCAGGTCCTGCATCATCCTCACAATTGTTGCTATGCTTGAGCCCATTGTTGCAGCTACTGTATCAATTCATCTCGTTGAGGGTCTTCCTCTTTTTCAAAGACCTTCTGCTTTACCAAGCACAATGTCCTTCTTCAGGGACTGATCCCTTCTGACAACATGTCCAAAGTATGTAAGACGTAGTCTCGCCATCCTGGCTTCTAAGGAGCATTCTGGTTGTACTTATTCCAAGACAGATTTGTTTCTTCTTTTGGCCGTCCATGCTATATTCAATATTCTTCACCAACACCACAATTCAAAAGCATCAATTCTTCTTCTGTCTTCCTTATTGATTGTCCAGCTTTTGCATGCATACGAGGTGATTGAAAACACCATGGCTTGGGTCAGGCACACCTTAGTCCTCAAGGTGACATCTTTGCTTTTCAACATTTTTAAGAGGTGTTTTAAAGCAAATTTGCCAGATGCAATGCATCTTTTGATTTCTTGACTGCTGCTTCCATGGGCATTTATTGTGGATCCAAGTAAAATGAAATTCTGAACCACTTTAATATTTTCTCCGTTTATCATGATGTTGCTTATTGGTCCAGTTGTGAGGATTTTTGTTTTCTTCAGGTTAAAGTATAATACATACTGAAATCTGTAGTCTTTGTTTTTTGTCAATAAGTGCTTCAAGTCCTCTTCACATTTACCATACAATGTAGTGTCATCTGCGTGTGGAAGATTGTTATTGAGTCTTCCTCCAGTCCTGATGCTGCATTTTTTTTCATATAATCCAGCTTCTCTGATTATTTCCATACAGATTGAATAAGCATGTTGAAAAGATAAAACTTTTTTGCCCACCATTGTAGACTTTAAACCACACTGTGACCCCTTGTTCTGTTCAAACAACTGTCTCTTGGTCTATGTACAGGTTCCTCATGAGCACAATTAAGTGTTCTGGAATTCCTATTCTTTCTAATGTTATCCATAATTTGTTATGCTCCACACAGTCAAATGCCTTTGCATAGTCAATAAAACACAGGTAAACATCTTTCTGGTATTTTCTTCCTTCAGCCAGGATCCATCTGACATCAGCAATGGTATCTCTCCTTCCCAGTCTTATTTTGAATCCAGCTTTAATCTCCGGCAGTTCTCTGTCAATGTACTGCTTCAACTGCCTTTGAATGATCAAAATTTTACTTGCATGTGATATCAATGATATTGTTCGACAATTTCTGCATTTGGTTGGATCACCTCTCTTTGGAATGGGTACATATATGGATCTCTTCCAGTTGGTTGGCCAGGTAGCTGTCTTCCAAATTTCTTGGCATTGTTAAATGCAAGCTTCCAGTGCTACGTTCATTTGTTGAAACATCTCAATTGGTATTCCGTCAATTCCCGCACACTTTTTTTTCCTCCAATGCCTTCAGTGTAGCTTGGACTTCTTCCTTCAGTACCATCAATTGTTGATCATATGCTACCCCCTGAAATGACTGAACAGCAACAAATTATTTCTGGTACAGTGACTCTGTGTATTCATTTCATCTTCTTTTTATGTTTCCTGTGTCATTTAACATTCTCCCTGTAGAATCCTTCACTATTGCAACTTGAGGCTTGAATTTGCTCTTTAGTTCCTTCACCTTGAGAAATGCCAAGCGTGTTCTTCCTTTTTGGTTTTCTAACTCCAGTTCTTTGCAAATTTCATTATAATACTTTACTATGTCTTCTTGATCTGCTTTTTAAATTTTGTGTTCAGCTATTTTACTTCATCATTTCTTCCTTTAGCTTTGGCTACTTTACCTTCAAGAACAATGTTCAGAGTCTCTTTTCACATCTATTTTGTCCTTTTCTTTCTTTCTTGTCTTTTTAATGACCTCTTGCTTTCTATGTGTATGATATCCTTGATGTCATTCCACAACTCATCTATTCTTCAGTCATTAGTGTTTAATGAATCAAATCTCTTTTTGAAATAGTCTATATATTCAGTTGGAATACACTCAAGGTCATACTTTGACTCTCATAGATTTGTTATAATTTTCTTCAGCTTCAACTTGAACCTGCATATATGCAACTGATGGCCTGTTCCATAGTTGGCCCCTGGCTTTGTTCTGACTAATGATATTGAGCTTTTCCATCATTTCTTTCCACAGATACTATTAGTTTGATTCCTGTGTACTCCATATGGCTCAGTTCATGTGTATAGTCATCATTTATGTTGATGAAAAAAGGTATTCGCAATGAAGAAATTGATGGTCTTGCAAAATTCTATCACAAGATCTCCAGAGACATTTCTATCACCAAGGCCATATTTTCCAACTACTGTTCTTTCTTCTTTGTTTCCAATTTTTGCATTGCAACCCACACTAATTATTAATGCATCTTGATTGCATGTTTGATCAATTTTGGACTGCAAATATTGGCAAAATCTTCAGTTTCCTCATCTTTGGCATTAGTGGTTTGTGCATAAATTTGAAAAATAGTCATATTAACTGGTCTTCCTTGTAGGCGTATAGATAATATCCTGTCACCAACAGCACTGTACTTAAGGACAGATCTTGAAATATTCCTTTTGACCATGAATGCCATGCCATTCCTCTTCAGTTTGTTGTTCTTGGCATAGTAAACCATATGACTGTCTGATTCAAAATGGCCAATACCAGTCTATTTTAGCTCTCTAATACCCAGGATATTGATCTTTATGCTTTCCATTTCATTTTTTATGACCTCCAATTTTCCTAGATTCATACTTGAGCATTATATGTTCCTATCATTAATGGTTGTTTGCAGCAATTTCTTTTCATTTTGAGTCCTGCCACATCAGCAAATGGAGGTCCTTAAAGCATGACTCCATCCAAGTCACTAAGGTCGACTTTACTTTAAGGAGGCAGCCCTTCCCAAGTCATATTTTGAGCGTCTTTCAACCTGAGAGGCTTAGCTTCTGGCACTGTTTCCAACAATTTTCTGCTGCTATTCATAAGGTTTTCACTGGCCATTTTTTTCAGAAGTAGACTTCCAGGTCTTTCTTCCTAGTCTGTCTTAATCTGGACGCGCCGCTGAAACCCGTCCACCATGGGTGACCCTGCTGGTATTTGAAATATTGGTGTCATAACTTCCAGCATCACAGCAACACACTAGCTGCCATGGTGCGGCAAACTGACAGACGTGTGGGGTGTCAACCACCAGGAAAACTTCCTGCACCTTGGAACTGGACTGGAAAAAAAAAATTCTGATGACAAATAACACATCTCTTTAATATTCTTGATAGTGTCACCCTAGCGACCAATAGGATGACATTCAAACTTATTGAAGATATGTGCTATTTGTTTTTGTTTTTGCAGTCCACCCCCAAGGTACAGGAAGTTTTACCTGACCAACTTTAACAGGAACCTGGGGCAGTTGGGTTTCACAGAATTAATGCCTGTGCAAGACGGATGATTTTGTCTAATTTTGGTGTGGCTGATGTCCAGATGGCCTGAAGTTTTTCCCTTTTCAAGACTTGATTCTCAGTCAGTGATAAAGCCTTTCCTAATATAATTTATTCTTACTGTTGATATCAGGACATTTGAATTCAACAGTGAAATTCTTTTTTTTTTTCCCTCTGTATTTAGAGATTATGCAAATGCTCATAGATTCCTTTATGCTACCATTTTCCCATATCGTCCTCAGTTCTTTGGACAAGTAAAATGGATGAATTCAGCTCTAAAAAAGTACATTGGCTAAGATTCAAATTCTACCATGTTAGAATGGCTTAGATCTTTGCCACTAGTTTTGTTAAAAATTAGAGTAATCCCGCAAATAA
The DNA here is from genome assembly GCA_030035585.1 of Dugong dugon. Lineage (NCBI taxonomy): Eukaryota > Metazoa > Chordata > Mammalia > Sirenia > Dugongidae > Dugong > Dugong dugon. The sequence continues at coordinate 30,573,040 of CM057460.1, read as the reverse complement.
TCATCACCTCTTCCTTTGAATTTATGTTTGACATGGTTATGAACTTGGGTCTGAGGCTGTGTCCTCTGACCTAACTAACTGAATCCTCTCATAATCACTTTCAATATGTCAAAGAGCTTCTCTCTTTCCTACAGACTCTGAGACCTAAAGTCAATAGTTCCTAGAAGGACCTGCTCGGAAAAGTCTGTCACCTCTATCTACCAGGAGATTTTGTCTACATAAAAGTGTTCCCATGGAAAGAAGAGCTATCATTATGACGGGGGGGGGGGGGGCTTTTAATTGTTGCTGATCACTCTTACATCTATTAATGTGAAAGAAATTCTCATATGAAGACAATACCTAGGAGGACTGGACTGTGGTTTCACTAAAGTATTTTAAGCTTAAGTTTTCTAATAACTGATACTGGTACCGAAGTCAACTGAAAGGAGGCATTCTAGCAAATTTATTACTATTTTCAAGGACTACCTTCCTTTCCTATTCGCAGTACTGTTTATTTCAATTACTTTAAGAATTACATTTTGTTAGAAAATGAAGTTATTATTTGTTTCACTACATTTTCTTCCTGCACTCCCAGTAATGGTTCCTACACGTATTTAAGGAAATAATTAGGTATTGGGACTGTGATTATACCTGAAAAGATAAAGTACATTGAAGAAAAAAAAAATTTGAAATTCATAGACTAACTGTCCTCTGGCATTTTATGGATACAGGCTGCAGAAAACAAGTCAAATATCACTAAATTAGCTTTGGGATGCAAGTTCTCTCTAGTTTCAGTGTAGATAAACAAAAATGGATGCCTGTTATTCAAGGAGATTTAATTGACCGTTACTGAAATGTAACTATCGATTTGGACCAATGTGAAAAATTGCCCATAGGTTGAGTTTGTTCTGAAGACTTAAGACAGTTACAGCCATATACATTAAACAGTAGAAACTCAATCTGTACACTTCAATGTGTAACTTGTAATAAGACTTTGATATTAGATAATGGCAATGTATGTCTTTGCGTTTTACACTTGGGAGAAAATATTTGAGAAGATGGAGTAATTACTGAATGGTCTAGATTTTCATATAAATGTAATGTTACTTCTGTGATTAACAAGAACTCAGAAGAAATTTATTGGGCTACACAGGAAAAAATCTTCAGAAAGGTTTTCGATTATCAGGCCACAAAGTTAAACTAACTAACTTTAGTTTTCATAAGTACAGCAACATGTAAAAAGAATTGGCATAGTTGTGCTTATGAAAATACCTCACGGGGGGAGGGAGCAGTTGACAAACAAATATAGAAGGCTCCTGTTATTTGTGCAAAATACGGTACTCTTTAGGCTTGGATTGGGTAAAATTTTGCAAGAAACTACAAAATACTATTAAAATAGTTAATCATTTGAAACCTCAAGCAATAAAGGTATAGCCACAGTTTGTAAAATTAATGCATGATGAAAGAGAAATTTTACACATTGCTAATCAAGAGTATGCTTTTACCATTCATCATTGGTATGATATATTTAAAGGTTATTCCTCTAAAGTGAACATTGTGCTGAGGTTTTTATTCATCTTATTTTAATTCTGACAATTGCTTTGCTTTGTATTTTACTATGGTTTGCTAGATATTTAGATGGCTGCAAGCTGCCCAGAGAAAGGCAGAATTAGCAATAATTATAATAAGAAAATTGTACTGTTACTATAAAAACGTAACAAAAGACAGAAATTATATGGGTAAATATAAATCTAAATAAATTAATTAATTAAGTTTCCTTGTTTCAGAAAACAAAGAGAAAACCCCCCTTTCCTTTCAAAGATTCTTTTAGAAAACTTGTTTTTGTAAATCCTTTATTTATTTGAGAGGCATGTAATTTTCTTTTCTTTTTTTTTTTTAGATAAGTTAGTTTCTTGTCAGATTTGCATCCTAGAAAAACTTTCTTGGGGATCTTGATGCCATCACTTTCAAATGCGAACCTCAAGGAGAGTTAACCCTGCCACCCTATTTTTGTGACGGTTTAAACCAGGTGCATGGCTTCAAATAGTAACTTCCTGCTTATCAAAAGACACAAGAAGTTCTATTTTTTCCTTTGAGTGAAGACAATTAACATGTATGTGATGGATTGTATCAGCTTAGCTATATAAAAGGGTGAGATTTTCTTCTCTTGTTGCAATCTCCTTAGAGGATTGCCTGTGATGCACTTTGTGATCTTATTAAAGGCTTATTCAGTGATAAAGCTGTTTTCTTCCTTTCTAAATTTTCTTGATATGTTTCACTGAGTTGCCAGGGGATTAACTTAATATTTTCCCTCAAAAAAAAAAAAAAAAACAAAACAAAAAGAGGAGGCAAGGCCAAGATGGCAGCATAGTCAGATGCTTCCTGTGGTCCCTCTTATAACAAAGACCCCAAAAAACAACTGAATCAATCACATATGACAATCTAGGAGCCCTGGACATCAAAGACAAGGTTGAAGCATCAGGGAGAGTGAGAGACAGTTCAGAAGCAGTGAGGATTTGCCAGACGTGACCTGGCCAGCACCCTGTAGGCTGGATCAACCAGTGTGCACAGGCTGAGGCAAGCAGTAGTGCTTGGGACAAGGTTTCCGGACTAGGACAAACTGAGCTGAAGAGAGTCTACACAAGTCTCCGGAGCAAGGAAAAGTGACACTGAATCTGCCAAAGATAAGTGCAAGCGTCTAACCTACCATGCAGGATCAAAATAACCCTTCCCCCACTGGGAACTACCTGTCTCCCGTTTACCTGCCCCCTCCCCACTGGCTCCAGTTCCAGCCAGCTTCACCAATTGCCACTCCTCCTGGGCCTGAAGTGGGACCTGTTGCATGCCCTGAGCCATTCTACCAGCTTTGGAGAGGGAACAAGTTAACAAATAGGAAAAAATAATCTACCAGCTCCCCAAAGTCGAGACCTCAGGGCAGCCACAGCCCCTTTGCCTGGGTACAAGTATAAAGGGTCCATGGACTTTGAATGCCTTTCACCTCTGCCTAGACCTGTGTGGGCTCATTTCAACAGCATAAGCCTTCATTAGCATAGCACAACAAGGTTCATACCTAAAGCCTATTTTCAACTGCAGTAGCTAAGGGGAAGTAGCAGATAGGTGACAGTTGACATTGCCCTACCCATTAAGCTGGGTCCTCACCTATCCACATCAGAGGACTAATTGCTTCACCCATTCCACTTAGCCACCAAAGACAGGGGTCCAAGAATAAGTGGTGTCTCCCTGTCCTTACATCAAACAGCATCGGGTGCCCAAAGTATGGCTGCAAAATCCACCCACCTACTTGCTCTAGGCAACAGGGACACACGGTCCACTCAGGTACTCAAGGGCAGTCGTCAGCCCCCTAAATTGCTCAGCACATAACCCCCTACTGCAGCTAGATACCTGTGCCTGTTCCAATCATCACTACATAGCCCTGCCAGTCTAGGACTGTAGATGAAAGCCTGCACCACACACTCAGTGATTGATGACCTGGACAGCTGAGTTGAATCCACACAAGAAAAGTAAATGGATTACTGGGCTCACATACCTAGTAGCAGCTCTATCCACTTGGTGACAGGCATGAGAGCTTAAAAGACACCAAATAATCAAAGTAGCTCACAAGACCAGCCTATTTGGGCATATCAAAACAAAACAAGCAAGGACACAGTAAGTAAATATAAATAAATAAATAAATATGATAACTTATTGATGGCTCAGAGACAACAGTCAATATAAAATCACATAAAGAGGCAGACTATGATAGCCGCAGCAAGCAACCAAAACAAAGAACAGAAAACCTACTGGAGGAAGAGAAGTTCTTGGAATTACTGGAGGTAGAATTCAAAAGAGTAATATACAGAGCTCTTTGAGACATCAGGAAGGAGATCAAGCAAAATGTAGATCAAGCCAAGGAAGAAAAAAAGAAAGCAACAGAGGAAATTAAGAAGGTTATACAAGAGAATAATGATAAATTTAATAGGCTGCAAGAATCCACAGAGAGACAGTAAATAGAAATCCAAAACTTTAACAATAAAATTTCAGAATTAGACAACTCAACAAAAGTCATAGGAGCAGAACTGAGGTAATGGAAGTCAGAATTAGTGAGACTGAAGAAGAAGCACTTGGCACCAATTTGTCTGAGGAAAAATCAGATAAAAGAATTTTAAAAAAATGAAGAAACCGTAAAAAATATGTGAGATTTATCAAGAGGAATAACCTATGAGTGACTGAAGTACCAGAACAGGGATAAGGGGGGATAACAGGAAACACAGAGAGAATTGATGAAGATTTGTTGGCAGAAAACTTCCCTGATACTGTGAAAGATGAGAAGACATTGCTCCAAGATGTTCATTGAACCCCACATAAAGTAGATCCCAAGAGGAAGACACCAAGACATATTATAATCAAACTTGCCAAAACCAAAGATAAAGATAGAATTTTAAGAGTGGCTAGGGATAAATTCTTCAGCATAATAAAAGGCATTTACACAAAGCCAATAGCAAACATCATCCTAAATGGAGACACTCTGAAGGCATTCCGCCTGAGAACTGGAACAGATAAGAATGCCCTTTATCACCACTCTTATTCAATATTGGGCTGGAGGTCCTGGCCAGAGCAATAAAGCAAGAAGAAAAAGAAATAAAGGGCATCCAAATCTGTAGGGAAGAAGTCAAAGCATCCCTATTTGTGGATGATATGATCCTATACACAGAACACCCCAAAGAATCCACAAAAAAACTACTGGAACTAAAAGAAGATTTCGGCAAAGTATCAGGATACAAGCTAAACACACAAAAATCAGTTGGATTCCTCTACACCAACAAAGAGAACTTCAAAGAGGAAATCACCAAACTAATACCATTTACAATAGCCCTCTAGAAGATAAAATACTTAGGAATAAATCTAACCAGAGATGTAAAAGACCTATACAATGAAAACTACAAGACACTACTGCAAGAAACCAAAGGAGACCTACATAACTGGAAAAACATACCTTGCTCATGGATAGGAAGAATCAACATTGTGAAAATGTCAGTTCTACTCAAAGCAATCTACAGATACAATGCAATCCCGATCCAAATTCCAATGATATTTTTTAAAGAGATGAAGAAACTAATCACAGACTTCATATGGAAAGGGAAGAGGCCCCAGATAAGTAAAGCATTACTCAAGAAGAAGAACAAAATAGGAGGACTCACACTACCTGATTTTACAACCTATTATACTGCAAGGGTAGTCAAACAGCTGGTACTGGTACAGCAGCAGATACACAGACCAATGGAAGAGAATAGAGAATCCAGACGTAAATTCATCCACCTATGAGCAGCTGATATTTGACAAAGGCCCACAATCCATCAAATGGGGAAAAGACAATCTCTTTAACAAATGGTGCTGCAATAACTTGATATCCATCTGCAAAAAACTGAAACAAGACCCGTGCCTCACACAGTGTACAAAAACTAACTCGAACTGGATCAAAGACCTAAATATAAAATAGAAAACGATAGAGATCATGGAATAAAAAATAGGGACAATGCTAGGGGCCCTAATACATGGCATAAATAGAATACAAACCATAAGTAACAATGCACAAATACCAGAAGAGAAACTAGATAACTGGGAGCTCCCGAAAATTATGTTCATCAAAAGACTTCACCAGAAGAGTCAAAAGACAACCTACAATCTAGGGGAAAAAAATTTAGGCTATGAAAAATCTAATCATGTCTAATCTCTAAAGTCTACAAGATAGTGCAAAACCTCAACAACAAAAAGACAAATAACCCAATTAAAAAATTAGCAAAGGATATGAACAGGCACTTCAACAAAGAAGACATGCAGGAAGCTAACAGATACATGAGGAAATACAATCATTAGTCATTAGAGAAATGCAAATCAAAACTACAGTGAGATACCATCTCACACCAACAAGGCTAGCATTAATGCAAAAAGCACAAAATAATAAATGTTGGAGAGGTTGTGGAGAGACTGGAATACTTATACACTGTTTGTGGGAATGTAAAATGGTACAACCACTTTGGAAATCAATTTAGCACTTCTTTAAAAACCTAGAAATAGAAGTACCATATGATCCAGGAATCCTGCTCCTTGAAATATATCCTATACAAATAAGAGCTGTCACATAAACAGATACGTGCAGAATCATGTTCATTGCATCAGCATTCATGATGGCAAAAAGATGGGAGGTGTCAATTCTTCTTCGTTCTTCCTTATTCACTGTCCAGCTTTCACATGCATACGATGTGATTGAAAATACCATGGCTTGGGTCAGCGCACCTTAGCCATCGAGGTGACATGTTTGCTTTTCAACACTTTAAAGAGGTCTTTTGCAGCAGATTTGCCCAATGCAATGTATCTTTTGATTTCTTGACTACTACTTCTATGGTGTTCATTGTGGATCCAAGTAAAATGAAATCCTTGACAACTTCAGTCTTTTCTCCATTTATCATGATGCTGCTTATTGGTCCAGTTTGAGGATTTTTGCTTTATGTTGAGGTTTAATCCATACTGTAGGCTGTGGTCTTTGATCTTCATCACTAAGTGCTTCAAGTACTCTTCACTTTCAGCAAGCAAGGTTGCATCATCTGCATAATGCAGATTGTTAATGAGTCTTCCTTCAATATTGATGCCCAGTTCTTCTTCATGTAGTCCAGCTTCTCGGATTATTTGCTTGGTATACAGATTGAATAAGTATGATGAAAGGATACAACCCTGACACACACCTTTCCTGACTTTAAGCCACGCAGTATCCCCTTGTTCTGTTCAAACAACTGCCTCGTAATCTACGTACAGCTTCCTCATGAGCACAATTAAGTGTTCTGAAATTCCCATTCTTTGCAATGTTATCCATAATTTGTTATAATTCACACAGTTGAATACCTTTGCATAGTCAATAAAACACAAGTAAACATGTTTCTGGTATTCTCTGCTTTCAGCCAGAATCCATCTGGAATTAGCAACGACACCCCTGGATTCGCATCCTCTTCTGAATTTGGCCTGAATTTCTGGCAGTTCCCTGTCGATATGCTGCTGTAGCTGCTTTTGAATGATCTTCAGCAAAATTTTACTTGCGAGAGGTTCCGGCAAGATGACACTCTAGGCAGAGGCACTACGCCGTCCCTCCACAGCAAAGATCTGAAAAACTAAGCCAAACAGAGAATGCAACAATCCTGAAACCCTAGAACATCAAATGAAGAGATAAAGAACTCAGCCAAGCACCAAATGGAGTGAGAGTACTGAAAGAGAATGGAAAGCGAGGACAGATTCATGCAGAGGTCCCCTGCCAGCTAACACAGTGCGGATCCACCATCTTGGACTCCTATCGGAGACCAGCAAACGGGGGTACGAGAAAGCAGTCTCACGGAGTGTCCAGTGGGAGACAAAACAGCCGGTAATTTATGGTGTGAGTTTTCCCAACCCCCACCCCTCTTCTCCCCGGCTTGGGCTCCTCTGCTTCCCGTGGCCACAGTCTCTTGACTGGGAAGCACCAGCTGCTTGGATTCCACACACCCAAGAGGCCGGATCTCTGGGTGCCATTTGTTGGCTGCTAGTGTTGCTTTTTTTTTCTGCTTCTTTTGATTTCTCACTTGCCTCTCGCCACCTCCCCCTCCTTTCACTCCAGTGCCTGGCTCCGTGCTCCATCTTTGCTTCTTCCTGAGGGGCTCCAGAGCACCGGCAAGTTGTGATATACGCTTTCTCACTCTCCACCCTTCTTCACCCACACTGGGTCTCCTCTGCTTCCCACGGACACAGTCTCTTGTCCAGAAACACCAGCCTGCACTAGCTGGCTCTTTGAGTGCCATTTGTTGGCTGCTGGTGTTGTTTTTTTTTTTCCCCTGCTTCTTTTGATTTCTTGCTTGCCTCTCGCCGCCTCCCCCTCTTTTCACTCAAGTGCCTGGCTCCGTGCGCCATCTTTGCTTTTTCCTGAGGGTCTGCGGAGCTCCATTCTAGTGTGGAGCTGCTTCCTGGTCTGGGCTACTGCGCTGGTGGGATCCCGGGGCTTTACTTCGTTTTGAATTTTTTCTCTGTTTTCTTTTCCTTTTCTTGAGTTGGGAGCCCTTTCTGGCCAGGCGGAGCTGTGTGCCAGGGAGACTCCCCTTCAGCTTCCACAGATGTACAGAGGGATCCCTGAGAACATTTCTTTTTTTGTTGGTTTTTTTTTCCCCTGTTTTTTTGGGGGGCCTTTCTTGTTCTTTTTTTTTTTTTTATTTGTTTTGTTTTCTTTTCCCTCTTTTTCCCTTTTGTCTTTCTTCATTGCTCAGTTTCTCATCTCGCTATATCTTCCTTCTCTTTCTGATCCCTGAGTACTGGGCATTGTATGCCTCTGCGCCATCTGGCCAGGCTGTACTGCGACAGCTGAGAGCGACCTCCCCAGACCTCAGAGCTGCATCGGTGGGATCCCTGGGAACTTTGCGGTTCTTTAACCTTTCTGATTTTTATTTGTTCATTCTTTTCTTTTCTTCCTCTTCCCCCTTCTGTTTTTTTCCATTTCATAGTCTCTCATCTCTCCATTCCAATGGCAAGCTCCCCTAGCATTCTTTTTTGTTTGTTTGTATCTTTTTTGGATCCTGTTCCTCTCTCCTTTCTCCCATATCCAGATTTTCTCCACACATACCCATCTCCCCGCCGCATCCTGCCTACCTGCACCGTACGCTTGACATCACACCGCCAAGCAGTACATGCACGGCTTACTGGAACCTGCCCAGAACTGATTACCCATCCGTCCTGGTGGCTGTAGTGAGTGCCAGAAACAATACGTGCCAGTGGCCCCTCTTCATCTAGACCTGGTCTGCTGTACCACATCTGAGTGACTGAACCTGCCAGTTGGAGAAGGAGGCAAAAAGTATTGAGCACACAGATGAGCAAACAGCAGAGTACACAGTCCGCCTGCGCAGACATACTGAATTTTTTTTTTTTAAAGGGATGAAACAAACACATCTACAATTAATAAAGGATAGAAATATCTATGGAATGTCCCCAAAACAGCAAACAATATCAAAACATTTACAAAAACAGGACAGGATGGTTCCAGTTGGCATCCAAATTAAAACACCAGATGACTCCCCTGTGGATGAAAATACACTAGAAGTACTTGATAGGGAATTCAAATCTCTAATACCCGGAAGTTTCCAAGAATTAGGCAAAAAGCTGACAAACATAAGAAAAACATAGACAAATTCATGGAAAATACAGACAAAAAATTGGAAGAATTCAGGAAGATGATGCAGGAACAAAATGTCAAAATAAATTCACAACTAGAAATTATACAAAAACAACAATTAGAAATCCAAAAGAGAAACAATAAGATTTCAGAAATGAATGATGTCATAGAAGGGCTGAGAAGCAGATTTGAAACCGTGGAAGACAGGATCAGTGGAACTGAAGACAAAAACTTGGATGTAACTCTGTTTCAGGAAAACTCAGAAAAAAGAACAAAGAAAAATGAAGAGACCCTGAGAGTTATGTGAGACACAATTAAAAGCAAAAATTTACCAGTGATTGGCATTCCAGAAGAGGGGGAGAAAACAGAAAATAGAGAAAGGATCATTGAGGAACTGCTGACAGAAAACCTCCTCAATATCATGAAAGATGAAAAGCTGGCCATCCAAGAAGCTCAATGAAACCCCATATAGAAGAGACCCCAAAAGAAAATCACCAAGGCATATCATATTCACACTCTCCAAAACCAAAGACAAACAAAGAATCCTGAGAGCAGCTCATGAAAAACCAGAAGTCACATACAGAGGAGAAACAATAAGACTAAGCTCAGATTATTCAGCAGAAACCATGCAGGCAAGAAGGCAGTGGGATGACATAGATAAAATCTTGAAAGAAAAAAAATTGCCAGCCAAGAATAATATATCCTGCAAACTCTCGTTCAAATTTGATGGTGAAATTAGGTCATTTTCAGATAAACAGAAACTAAGGGAATATGTAAAAGTCAAACCATACTTACAAGAATTATTAAAGGGAGTTCTTCAATCTGAGGACAAACAGCTTCAGCCCTCAGGCAGGACCTAAGACGCAGGATTGTACGAGCCAGATACCAATCTAGGAAATGAACTCTCGAGGAATATCCAAAACCAAAAGAAATACAACAGGGAATCAGAGCAGTCAATTGATGGATGACAACAACATCAAAACAAAGAAAGAGAGAATAAACGGCATAGGTATACATCCTTCTAATGGAGAGGAAGGCAAAGCGATATCAAGGAAGGGTAGACTGCTTCAAACTTAGAAAGATAAGGGTAAAATTCATGGTAACCACAAAGAAAGTTAACAAATGTACTCATAAACATAAAAATGAAAAACATAAAGTCTCAGCAAAAAACAATACGTACAAAAACAAAAGAAATGAAAAAAAAAATCCACAAACAAAAGTAACTCAGCATAAGAGAGTAAGAAGAGTAAAGAAAACATCAGCACCACAAAAAAAAAAAGCACTAAAAAATGACAGCAACAAACTCACATCTTTCAATAATTACACTGAATGTAAAAGGACTCAATGCACCCATACAGAGATGAAGAGTCACAGAATGGATAAGAACACAGGATCCATCAATATGCTGTCTACAAGAGACACACCTTAGAAACAAAGATGTGAATTAACTAAAATTGAAAGGTTGGAAAAAAATATATCAAGCTAACAACTACCAAAAAAGAGCAGGAGTGGCAATTCTAATCTCTGATAAAATAGACTTTAAAACAAAATCTACCATAAAATACAAATAAGGCCACTATATAATGATTAAGGGGATGATCCATCATGAAGACATAACCATAATAAACATCTACGCACCCAATGACAAGGCTCCGAAATACATAAAACAAACTCTAACAACACTGAAAAGAGAAATTGATAGTTCCACAATAATAGTAGGAGACTTCAACACACCACTCTCAGTAAAGGACAGAACAACTAAGAAGAAACACAGCAAAGATACAGAAGACCTAAAGGGCACAATCAGCCAACTTGATCTCATTGACATATATGGAACACTCCATCCAACCGCTGCAAAGTACACATTCTTTTCCAATGCACATGGAATATTCTCCAGAATAGACCACATCTTAGGCCACAGAGCAATCCTCAACAAGATCAAAAACGTTGAGATAATTCAAAGTATCTTCTCTGACCACAATGCCATCAAGGTAGAAATTAACACTAGAAAGAGAAGGAAAAAAAAATCAACTACATGGAAACTGAATAATACCCTACTTACACATCAGTGAGTAATAGAAGAAATCAGAGATGGAATCCAAAAATTCCTAGAATCAAATGAGAATGAAAACACATCATACCAAAACCTTTGGGACACAGCAAAGGCAGTCCTCAGAGGACAATTTATAGCAATAGATGCACATATCAAAAAAGAAGAAAGGGACAAAATCAAAACATTAACCACAGAACTCAAACAAATAGAAACAGAACAGCAAAAAAGCCCACAACCACCGGAAGAAAGAAAATAGTAAAGATCAGAGCAGAAATAAATGAAATAGAGAACAAAAAAAACCACAGAAAGAATCAACAAAACCTAAAGTTGGTTTTTTGAATGAATCAACAAAATCGACAAACCACTGCCCAGAATGACAAAAGAAAAACAGGAGAGGACACAAATAACCCACATAAGAAATGAAATGGGGGACATTACAACAGAATCAACTGAAATGAAAAGGATTATAACAGAATATTATGAAAAACTATACTCCAATAAATTTGAAAACCTAGAGGAAGTGGATAAATTTCTAGAAACACACGGCCTACCCAAACTACAACTAAGTGATGTTGAAAATCTGAACAGACCCATAACAAGAGAAGAGATTGAAAAGGTAATAAAAAAAAACCTCCCAATCAAATAAATCCCTGGCCCAGATGGCTTCACTGGAGAATTCTACAAAACATTTACAGAAGAGCTTGGACCAGTTCTACTCAAGCTATTTCAGAGCATAGAAGAGGAAGCAACACTTCCAAATTCATTCTATAAAGCCAGCATAACGCTGATACCAAAACCAGGGAAAGATGTCACAAAAAAAGAAAATTACCGACCAATATCTCTCATGAATATAGCTGCGAAAATTCTTAACAAAATTCTAGCCAATAGAATTCAGCATCATATCAAAAAAATAATACACCACGACCAAGTAGGATTCATACTAGGTATGAAAGGATGGTTCAACAGTAGAAAATCAATCAACGTAATCCACCACATAAATAAAAGGAAAGAAAAGAATCACATGATCATCTCAATTGACACAGAAAAGGCATCTGACAAAGTCCAACACCCATTCCTGATAAAAGCTCTCTATAAAATAGGTATAGAAAGGAAATTTCTCAACATAATAAGGGCATCTATGCAAAACCAATGGCCAACATCATTCTTAATGGAGAGGCTGAAACATTCCCCTTGAAAACAGGAACAAAACAAGGATGCCCTTTATCACCACTCCTATTTAACATTGTGCTGCAAGTTCTAGCTAGAGCAATAAGGCAAGAAAACAAAAAAAAAGTGCTTCCAAATTGGTAATGAAGAAGTTAAACTCTCTCTGTTTGCAGATGATGTGATACTATACATAGAAAATACTAAAGACTCCACGAGAAATTTACTGTATGTAATAGAAAGATTCGGCAGAGTAGCAGGATACAAAATAAACATTCAAAAATCAGTTGGATTCATATACACCAATAAGGAGAACGATGAAAAGAACATCAGGAAAACAAAACATTTATAATAGCCCCTGAAAAGATAAAATACTTAGGAATACATCTGACCAGGGATGTAAAAGACCCATACAAAGAAAACTACAAAACACTACTGAATGAAACCCAAAGGGACCTACATAAATGGAAAAATATACCATGCTCTTTGATAGGCAGGCTTAACATTCTGAAAATGACAATTCTACCCAAAGCAATTTACAAATACAACGCAATCCCGATCTAAATACCAGCAACATTCTTCAAAGAGATGGAAAAACTAATCACTCACTTTATATGGAAAGGGAAGAAGCCCCAAATAAGTAAAGCACTACTGAAGAAGAGGAATAAAGCTGGAGGACTCACACTACCAGACTTCAGAACCTACTATACAGCTACAGTAGTCAAAACAGCCTGGTACTGGTACAACAACAGATACATTGACCAATGGAACAGAACTGAGAACCCAGATGTCAATCCATCCACCTATGGTCACCTGATCTTCGATAAGGGCCCAAAGTCCATCAAAAGGGGAAAAGACAGTCTTTTTAACAAATGATGCTGGCAAAACTGGATATCCATTTGCAGAAAAATGAAACAGGACCCATACCTCACACCGTATACAAAAACTACTTCAAAATGGATCAAGGACCTGAATATAAAGCTTAAAACTGTTAAGTTCATGGAAGAAAAAATAGGACCAACACTTCAGGCCTTAATACGTGGCATTAACAGGATACAAACCATAACCATCAACACAAAAAACCCAACAGATAAGCTAGATAACTGGGATCTTCTAAAAATCAAACACCTATGCTCTTCAAAAGACTTCACCAAAAGAGTCGAAAGAGAACCTACAGACTGAGAAAAAATTTTTAGACAGTACAAGCCAGACAAAGTTCTAATCTCCATCATCTACAAGAAAATCCAACACCTCTACAACAAAAAGACAAACAATCCTATCAAAAAATGGGCAAAAGAAATGAACAGACACTTCACCAAGGAAGACATTCAAATGGCCAACAGACACATGAGGAAATGCTCGCGTTCACTAGCCATTAGAGAAATGCAAATTAAAACCACAATGAGATACCATCTCACCCCGGCATTACTGGCACGAATCAAAAACACTGGAAATAACAAATGTTGGAGGGGCTGCGGGGAGATGGGAACTCTTATACACTGCTGGTGGGAACGAAAAATGATACAACCATTTTGGAAAATGATATGGCGTTTCCTCAGAAAGCTAGAAATAGACATACCATTCGATCCAGCAATCCCACTCCTAGTAATACATCCTAGAGCAACAAGAGTCTTCACTCGAATAAACATATGCACACCTATGTTCATGGCAGCATTGTTCACAATAGCAAAACGATGGAAACAACGTAGGTGCCCATCAACAGATGAATGGATAAACAAACTATGGTACATACACACAATGGAGTACTATGCAACGAGAAAGAACAACAATGAACCTGTGAAGCATCTCATAACATGGATGAAACTGGAGGACATTATGCTGAGTGAAATAAGTCAATCACAAAAGGACAAATATTGTATGAGACCTCTATTGTAAAAACCCATGAAAAAGTTCACACACAAAATGTAACAATCTTTGTTGGTTACCAGGGATGGGAGGGGTGAGGGGCGAAATACTAAACAGGCAATAGATATGTGGTATCTTGGGTGAAGGGTGAGACAGTACACAATACAGGGGAAACTTGCAGAACCTGTACAAGGAAAGGTCATGGAAGCCCCATAGACACATCCAAACTCCCTAAGGGACTGAATTACTGGGCCGAGGGCTGTGGGGACCATGGTCTCAGGGAACATCTAGCTCAATTGGCATGACACAGCTTATAAAGACAATGCTCTACATTCTACCTTGGTGAGTAGTGTCTGAGGTCTTAAAAGCCTGTGAGCGGCCATCTAAGATACTCCACTGGTCTCATCCCTTCTGGAGCAAGGGAGAATGAAGAGAACAGGACACAAGGAAAGACTAGTCCAAAGGACTAATTGTCCACAGCTACCATGGCCTCCACCAGACTGAGTCAGTACAGCTAGTTGGTGCCCGGCTACCACCATTGACTGCTCTGACGATGATCACAACAGAGGCTTCTGGACAGAGCTGGAGAAGGATGTAGAGTATAATTCTAACTCACAAAAAAAAAAAAAGACCAGATTTGCTGGCCTAAAGGAGACTGGAGAAACCTTGAGAGTACGGGCCCCAGACACCCTTTTAGCTCAGTGGTGAAGTTACTTCCGAGGTTCACTGTTCAGCCTGGGAGTGGACAGCCCCGTAAAACCAAATGAGACTAATGAGCTACAGGAGTCCAGTGACAAGGGACAGAAGGCAGAAGGGGACAAGAAACCTGGTGATAGGGAACACATGATTGAGTAAGGATATTGTTGATGTGTTGTGAGATTGTTAACCATTGTTATAGGGCAACGTTTGTAGTAACTGTTAAATGAGAAACTATTTTGTTCTGTAAGCCTTCATCTTAAGTGAGTATAGCAGCACAATTGGAAGAGCGTAGTCAATGTCACTGAAGTGTGTATGTAGAAATTTTTGAAACTGTGTATGTTTGGCTATGTGTATTTTCAGCAAAATAAAAAAAGTTGAGAATTTATAGGTTTAATATGTTGTGGGGTCATTCACCAATGTCATAAAGCAACATGTGATGTGTACTACTGTTTCATGAGAAATTATTTGTTCTGTAAGCCTTCACCTGAAGTACAATAAAATATATATATAAAAATAATTTTTACTGCATAAGTTATTAATGATATTATTTGATAATTTCCACCTTCTGTTGGATCACCTTTCTTGGGAATAGGCGTAAGTATGGATCTCTTCAGTCGGTTGGCCAGGTAGGTAGCCGTCTTCCAAATTTCTTGGCATAGACAAGTGAGCACTTCCAAGGCTACATCTATTTGTTGAAACATCTCAATTGATATTCCATCAATTCCTGGAGCCTTGTTTTTCGCCAATGCTTTCAGTGCATCTTGGACTTCTTCCTTCAGTACCATTGCTCCTGATCATATGATACCTCTTGAAATGGCTGAACTTTGACCGATTCTTTTTGATATAACGACTGTGTGTATTTCTTTCATCTTCTTTTGATGCTTTCTGCAGCATTTAATATTTTCCCCACAGAATCCTTCAGTATTGCAAATCGAGGCTTGAATTTTTTCTTCAGGTCTTTCCTCCACGACCTTAGGCAGTATTAAGTACTCAGTAATTTCTTTGGCTAGTAATAAGTACATGGTGTACATTAAGTGAAAACTAATGATATCATTTCTCATTTCAGATGGATCATGGCTGAAAGCAGAAAGTACCAGAAAAATGTTTACCTGTGTTTTATGGACTATGCAAAGGCAGTCCACTATGTGGATCATAACAAATTATGGATTACATTGCAAAGAATGAGAGTTACTGAACACTTAATTTTGTTCATGAAGAACCTGTACTTAGACCAAGAAGCAGTCATTCAAACAGAACAAGGGGATACTGTGTGGTTTAAAGCCAAGAACTGTGTGTCTCAGGGTTGTATCCTTTCAGCATACTTATTTCGTCTATATGCTGAGCAAATAATTGGAGAATCTGGATTATATGAGGAAGAACACGACATCAGGTATGGAGGAAGACTCATTAACAACCTGCAGTATGCAGATATCACAACCTTGCTTGCTGAAAGTAAAGAGGACTTGAAGTACTTACTGATGAAGAACAAAGACCACAGCCTTCAGTATGTATTACACCTGAACATAAGGAAAACAAAAATCCTCAAATGTGGACCAACAAACAACATCATTATAAACAGAAAAAAGATTGAAGTTGTTTCAAGGATTTCGTTTTACTGGGATTCACAATCAACACCCATGGACACAGCAGTCAAGAAATCAAGATTCATTGCTTTGGGCAAGTCTGCTGCAAAAGATCTCTTAAAGTTTAAAAAGCACTTCAAGGACTAAGGACTAAGGACTAAGGTGAGCCTGATCCAAGCCATGGTGTTTTCAATTGTCTCATATGCATGTGAAAGCTGGACAATGAAAAAGGAAGACTGAAGAATTGAGGCTTTTGAATTATGGTGTTGGCAAATAACACTGAATATACCATGAACTGCCAAAAGATGGAACAAATCTGTCTTGGAAGAAGTACAGTCAGAATGCTCATTAGAAGCAAGGATGGGGAGACTTTGTCTAAAGTACTTTGGACACGTTGTCAGGAGAGACCACAAAAAAACCAAACCAAATCTGCTGCTGTGGAGTCAATTCTAACTCATAGTGTCCCTATAGGGCAGAATAGAACTGTCCCATACAGTTTCCAAGGAGCGCCTGGTGGATTCAAACTGCAGACCTTTTGGTTAGCAGCCATTGCACTTAACCACTACATCACCAGGGTTTCCCAGGAGAGACTAGTCCTTGGAAAAGGAAATTATGCTTGCTAGAGGGTCAGTGTAAAATGGTATGGGAGCAGTGTCTGAACCTCTCCAAGCCCACAAGGGGGATGGAGAACCAAGATAATCAGCCCAAGCTGATTCCTATGAAGTTAAGGCCAGACAAGCTTCTTCTCTCTGCCATCTCTACCTATTCTGACACCAACTGTATCTCCCCACAGCACTCTCTACTGAGTGAGATAATTCATTGCATTGTCCACACAAAACTCACAAACCATGCTCACGATTATGGAGTTTATTAGGGAAGTAACGGTTATAATTCAGGCTCAAGAACACTCAGGATACAGTTCTTCCAGCAGGATAGCCTCTCCCCAGGTGTTTTCATAGGCACACGTTTTCCTGGCCCTAAGTCCTGCCCAAAGACACTCAGCTTTCTCTCTCTGTGGGCCAGGAAACCCACCGTGCCATCTCCTGCTGCCAGGTATCTGCTGCTAGTCTCTCCTTCCTTACTGGTTGTGGGCTCCTCCTGTCTGCTCTGGAATTGGCTCTTTTAAGGCAAAATTGACCAACACCCTTGGTAGGCCACAGTTACCCTATTACACAATCACATGAGTGGGAGTTACAAGCCCAGGGCTAGAAACGCCACACGCAGAAGTAATTAATCCACTGCAGTCAGTGAAAAAGAGGAAGACACTCAATGAGATGGACTGACACCATGGCTGCAACAATGGGCTCAAACACAACAACGATTGTGAGGATGGCACAGGACCAGGCAGTGTTTCCTTCTGTTGTACATAGGGTCGCGATGAGTCAGAACTCACTTGATGGCACCTAACAATAACAACAATGTACCGGTTAAACTAATGCCCTTTACAAAATGGAAATACGAGGTTTAATATGTGAATGTACTTGATTTGAGATGACAATTTTTTGTACATTTTTTATAATAAGTATAAAGTACTTTTACATAATTAATTTTAAGGGACCATCTGGTTTCAAAATTAAACATAGTAATGTTCATCTGGAACGAAAATAAAATGTGTGAAATTAAAAACATTTCATGAATATTTTGAAAGTGTATGATTTTATTTTCCATATAATTTTATTCCTACTGAAACAATCCATTCTAACTTATAATATTAAGAATTATTTTGGAATAAAGTAATGTACGTGTTTCACAAAATAAGTCAAAATGTTTGCAAAAATAAACTTATTCTCTGAAACTGAAACCAAATAATGGTGAACATGGATTTAAGAACATTGACCATCTTGACAAGGATAAAATCGGCAGTATGATATATTCCTTCTGAAAATATCCATCTTCATTACTAATAATCTGACTTCCTTCCACTACCACATTCTGCATATAGCCATTAATGTGAGTAAATGCTATATAACATCTTATTCCTGACCTTGATAACACACATTATCCAAGTGTCTTTGTGTGAATTCCCTGAGATTGCACACTTGGGAAAGTCCTATTTAAAAAAAAAAGAAAAAAAATTTGTTATTCACATCAATAGGATAATCTTTATAGTATATAGATTTCAAGGGTTTAACAAGTATTGTAAAATCCATACAAATATCAAATACTCTATACCTCTCTATTCCATCAACAACAGCATTATCATTGAATAATGATCACTGAAACATACTAAGACAATCATTAAACATATTAACCACAACTGATCACTTTAAAGGATGTAGGTCATGGGCTTCCCAAATCATTTTTCATGATCTTTCCTTCTCCAATACACACACCTTTTTTATTGCATGAATATACAGTTTATGTTAAAATTGATTTATTTAAAAATCATTATGAATTATTTAAATTGTAACCCATTTAGAGATCTAAGGAAGATTACTATAAATGGCATAATGATTTACAATTTTCTTTTTTCAATTTTTTAATTCTTTTGGTCATTTAGGTTGACTGCATTTATTAAAAGCAGATTAGCTAAGTCCAAAATATACTATAAAAATGGAAATCAAGGTTATGAATTAATAGAGATTTTATACATTAGGAAAAATACTATTAGTATTAGACTTGCAGAAATAATGAGCTGGGTTTCCTAGAGTTTTAAGAAGAAAATGAAATTTAAGGATCAAATAGTCTTTAATTTCCTCTTGAGAGAGTTTGATATCTTTCAATTTTATATGGTATACATATAAAAATCAGAATTTACAAAAATAACAGTATTTAGGCTACTATTATAAACCATTACTTATGTAAGCATTGATCTGAGGCATTTATGGGAATAGGAAAATATATTGAGTTATTTATTATGTGAATACTTCTGTGAGGTTATAAAAGGTGTAAATACTGTTTTCATGTAAAATATTCAAAATTACAATTTTGAATCTTAAGTATATAGAAATTAAAATTGTGAATGTGAAATATTTTCTTTAACCTATTATACAAAGGATACTAATTTTTTAACCTTTTACAACAGTGCAAGTAAAAATTCCCATTGCTGACCACTGGATTCCAACTCATACTGACCCTATAGGATAGAGTGGAACTGTCCCACAGGGTTCCCAAGGCTATAATTTTGCAAACAAAAGGAGCTCTGGTCACTCAGTGGTTAAGCACAGGCTGCTAACTGAAAGTTCAATGGTTTGAACTCACCAGCTGCTCCTTGGAAGAAATATAAGACAGCCTGCTTCCATATAGACTTACAGCCTTGGAAACCTTAGGGCCACTATGAGTCTGAATCAACTCTAAGGCAATGGGTTTGGTTTGGTTTGGTTACAGAATCTTTGCAGAAGCAACCTGCCACATGTTTCTCTCACAGAGAGCCTGGTGCGTTGGAACTGCTGACATTTTGGTTAGCAGCCAGTGCTTAACCACTGCGCCACAAAATAAACAAACATATTAATTTGTTTCCTAAAATATATACTAATTAAGGCAATATATTCTGTTCAATTTCTTACATCATCTCCCAACTAGTTTAAAGCTATGGTAGCATTAGAAGTACCAGGGGCTAGATTCTCAGCTGCTAAGCTAAAGGTTGGTGATTCTAACCCAACCGGGGCTCCTGGGGAGAAAGTCCTGGTAATTTGTTCCTGTAAAGATTACAGCCTAGAAAACTCTATCCGGCAGTTCTACTCTGTCACATGGGGTCACTATGAGTGAAAACTTGACTTGGCGGTACCGAACAACAACAACATTGAGTAAACTGATTCATAAATTCCAATATAGGTAGTCCCCGACTTACAACCTATTTTAAGTTGTGAAGAACCACACTTAAAACCATGTTTTTTTTTTTTAATCATTAGTAATATGTACTACATATAGTGTTGTAGCATGTAATTTGCTGAGTTATCATCTCAGATATTCACTTACAGATATTCAATGTTATGATTTACTGTTCAAAACACTGCTATATAGCAGGCTATGAAAACTAAAAAAATAAAGTAAAAAAGAGGTCTTTGACTTACTTAAGAACCGACTTACAATGGAATCGTCAGAACATAACCCCATCGTAAGTCGAGGACTACCTGTAATCAAATTAACATTGAGTTTGCTATGCTGAGAACGTTTGATATGTACTCACCACAACAATGTGCAAATTAATTTAAAATCTATATTAAGTGATACTAGAAATAATACATTAAAATTTTAAAAGGGGAAAGAAATAAATATCTATGCACCCAACGACAGGGCTCCAAAATACATAAAAAAAACTCTAACAGCACTGAAAAGAGAAATTGACAGTTCCACAATAATAGTAGGAGACTTCAACACACCACTCTCAGTAAAGGACAGAACAACTAAAAAGAAACTCAGCAAAGATACAGAAGACCTAAAGGACACAATCAGCCAACTGGACCTCATAGACATATACAGAACAATCCAACCAACCGTTGCAAAGTACACATTCTTTTCCA
The DNA here is from genome assembly GCA_030035585.1 of Dugong dugon. NCBI lineage: Eukaryota > Metazoa > Chordata > Mammalia > Sirenia > Dugongidae > Dugong > Dugong dugon. The sequence goes on along the minus strand of CM057460.1, from coordinate 30,552,055 downwards.
ATGCACATGGAACGTTCTCCAGAAGAGACCACATCTTAGGCCACAGAGCAATCCTCAACAAGATCCAAAATGCTGAGATAATTCACAGTATCTTCTCTGACCACAATGCCATCAAGGTAGAAATTAACACTAGAAAGAGCAAGGAAAAAAAATCAAACACATGGAAACTGAATAATACTCTGCTTACACATCAATGGGTAATAGAAGAAATCAGAGATGGAATTAAAAAATTCCTAGAATCAAATGAAAATGAAAACACATCATACCAAAACTTTTGGGACACAGCAAAGGAAGTCCTCAGAGGACAATTTATAGCAATAGATGCACATATCAAAAAAGAAGAAAGGGACAAAATCAAAACATTAACTACAGAACTCAAACAAATAGAAAGAGAACAACAAAAAAAGCCTACAACCACCGGAAGAAAGGAAATAGTAAAGATCAGAGCAGAAATAAATGAAATAGAGAACAGAAAAACAATAGAAAAAATCAACAAAACCAAAAGTTGGTTCTTTGAAAGAATCAACAAAATCGACAAACCACTGGCCAAACTGACAAAACAAAAACAGCAGAGGGCGCAAATAACCCAAATAAGAAATGAAATGGGGGACATTACAACAGACCCAACCAAAATAAAAAGGATTATAACAGAATATTATGAAAAACTATATTCCAACAAATTTGAAAACCTAGAGGAAATGGATAAATTTCTAGAAACATACGGCCTACCCAAACTACAACAAAGTGATATTGAAAATCTGAACAGACCCATAACAGGAGAAGAGATTGAAAAGGTAATAAAAAAACTCCCAACCAAAAAAAGCCCTGGCACAGATGGCTTCACTGGAGAATTCTACAAAACATTTCCAGAAGAGCTTGGACCAGTTCTACTCAAGCTATTTAAGAGCAAAGAAGTGGAAGCAAAACTTCCAAATTCATTCTATGAAGCCAGCATAACACTGATACCAAAACTAGGCAAAGACATCACAAAAAAAGAAAATTACAGACCAATATCTCTCATGAATATAGATGCAAAAATTCTGAACAAAATTCTAGCCAATAGAATTCAGTATCATATCAAAAAAATAATACACAACGACCAAGTAGGATTCATACCAGGTATGCAAGGATGGTTTAACATTAGAAAATCCATCAACGTAATCCACCACATAAATAAAAAGAAAGAAAAAAATCACATGATCATCTTAATTGACCCAGAAAAGGCATTTGACACACTCCAACACCCATTCCTGATAAAAGCTCTCAATAAAATAGGTATAGAAGGGAAATTTCTCAACATAATAAGGGGCATCTATGCAAAACCAACAGCCAACATCATTCGTAATGGAGAGAAGCTGAAAACATTCCCCTTGAAAACAGGAACAAGACAAGGATGCCCTTTATCACCACTCCTATTTAACATTGTGCTGGAAGTTCTAGCTAGAGCAACAAGGCAAGAGAAAGAAATAAAGGGCATCCAAATTGGTAATGAAGAAGCTAAACTCTCCCTGTTTGCAGATGATATGATACTATACATAGAAAACCCTAAAGACTCCATAAGAAATCTACTGGAACTAATAGAAAGATTCAGCAGAGTAGCAGGATACAAGATAAACATTCAAAAATCAGTTGGATTCCTATACACCAGTAAAGAGGACGATGAAAAGGAGATCAGGAAATCAATACCATTTTCAATAGCCCCTAAAAAGATAAAATACTTAGGAATAAATCTGACCAGGAATGTAAAAGACCTATACAAAGAAAACTACAAAACACTGCTTCATGAAACCCAAAGGGATCTACATAAATGGAAAAACATACCATGCTCATGGATAGGCAGACTCAACATTGTGAAAATGGCAATTCTACCCAAAGCAATTTACAAATGCAATGCAATCCCGATCCAAATACCAACAACATTCTTCAAATAGATGGAAAAACTAATTATTAACTTTATATGGAAAGGGAAGAAACCCCGAATAAGTAAAGCACTACTGAAGAAGAAGAATAAAGTTGGAGGACTCACACTACCTGACTTGAGAACCTACTATACAGCTACAGTACTCAAAACAGCCTGGTAGTGGTACAACAACAGAGACATTGACCAATGGAACAGAACTGAGAACCCAGATGTAAATCCATCCACCTATGGTCACCTGATCTTCGACAAGGGCCCAAAATACATCAAATGGGGAAAAGACAGTCTTTTTAACAAATGGTGTTGGCAAAACTGGATATCCATTTGTAGAAAAATGATACAGGACCCATACCTCACACCATATACAAAAACTACTTCAAAATGGATCAAAGACCTGAATATAAAGCCTCAAACTATAAAATTCATAGAAAGAAAAGTAGGACCAACACTTCAGGCCTTAATACATGGCATTAACAGGATACAAACCATAAACATCAACACAAAAAACCCAACAGATAAACTAGATAACTGGGATCTTCTAAAAATCAAACATATATGCTCCTCAAAAGACTTCACCAAAAGAGTCAAAAGAGAACCTACAGACTGGGAAAAAATTTTTGGACAGTACAAGTCAGACAAAGGTCTAATCTCCATAATCTACATGAAAATCCAACACCTCTACAACAAAAAGACAAACAATCCTATCAAAAAGTGGTCAAAGGAAATGAACAGACACTTCACCAAGGAAGACATTCAAATGGCCAACAGACACATGAGGAAATGCTCGCGATCACTAGCCATTAGAGAAATGCAAATTAAAACCACAATGAGATACCATCTCACCCCGGCATTACTGGCACGAATCAAAAATACTGGAAATAACAAATGTTGGAGGAGCTGCGGGGAGATGGGAACTCTTATACACTGCTGGTGGGAATGAAAATGATACAACCATTTTGGAAAATGATATGGCGTTTCCTCAGAAAGCTAGAAATAGACATACCATTCGATCCAGCAATCCCACTCCTAGGAATATATCCTAGAGAAATAAGAGTCATCACTCGAATAGACATATGCACACCTATGTTCATGGCAGCATTGTTCACAATAGCAAAACAATGGAAACAACCTCGATGTCCATCAACAGATGAATGGATACACAAACTATGGTACATACACACAATGGAGTACTATGCAACGAGAAAGAACAACAATGAATCTGTGAACCATCTCATAACATGGATGAAACTGGAGGACATTATGCTGAGTGAAATAAGTCAATCACAAAAGGACAAATATTGTATGAGACCTCTATTGTAAAAACCCATGAAAAAATTCACATGCAAAATGTAACAATCCTTGTTGGTTACCAGGGATGGGAGGGGAGGGGGGCGAAATACTAAATAGGCAATAGATATGTGGTACCTTGGGTGAGAGGTGAGATAGTACTTAGTACAGGGGAAACTAACACAACCTGCACAAGGAAAGGTCATGGAGGCCCTATAGACACATCCAAACCCCCCGAGGGACTGAGTTGTTGGACGGAGGGCTCTGGGGACCATGGTCTCGGGGAACATCTAGCTCAATTGGCATGACACTACTTATAAAGATAATGCTCTACATTCTACCTTGGTGAGTAGTGTCTGGGGTCTTAAAAGCCTATGAGCGGCCATCTAAGATACTCCACTGGTCTCATCCCTTCGGGAGCAAGGGAGAATTAAGAGAACAGGATACAACGAAAAGGTTAGTCCAAAGGACTAATTGTCCACAGCTTCCAAGGCCTCCTCCAGACTGAGTCCAGTACAGCTAGATGGTGCCCGGCTACCACCACTGACTGCTCTGACCAGGATCACAACAGAGGGTTCTGGACAGAGCTGGAGAAGGATGTAGAGCATAATTTTAACTCCCCAAAAAAAAAAAAAAAAAAAAAAAAAGACCAGATTTACTGGCCTAAAGAATACTGGAGAAACCTCAAGAGTGTGGCCCCCAGACACCCTTTCAGCTCAGAGGTGAAGTTACCTTCGAGGTTCGATGTTAAGCCTGGGAGTGGACAGCCTAGTAAAACTAAATGGGACTAACGAGGTACAGGAGTCCGGTGACAAAGGCTAGAAGGCAGAGGGGGAGTAGGAAACTGATGATAAGGAACTCAAATTGAGTAAGGACACTGTCGATGTGTTGTGAGATTGTTGACCACTGTTATAGGGCAACATTTGTAGTAACTATTAAATGGGAGGCTGTTTTGTCCTGTAAGCCTTCATCTTGGGCGAGAATGGCAGCACAATTCTAAGATCATTGTCAATATCACTTAAATGAGTAAGTAAAAAGTTTTGAAATGGTGTTTAAAAAAAAAAAAAAAACAAATGAGACTAATGAGGTACAGTAGTCCAGTGACAAGGGCCAGAAGACAGAAGGGGACAAGGAAGTCCCCTGGTGATAGGGAACACAAGGTGGAGTAAGGATATTTTTGATGTGTTGTGAGATTGTTAACCATTGTCATAGGGCAACATGTGTAGTAACTGTTAAATGAGAAACTATTTTGTTCTGTAAGCCTTCATCTTAAGTGAGAATAACAGCACAGTTGGAAGAGCATAGTCAATGTCACTGAACTGTGAATGTAGAAATTTTTGAAACGGTGTATCTTTGGCCATCTGTAATTTTCATCAAAAAAAAAAAATGGAATTTAGAGGCTTAATATGTTGTGGGGTTGTTAACCAATGTCATAAAACAACATGTGTACTACTGTTTCATGAGAAAATATTTGTTCTGTAAGCCTTCACCTGAAGTACAATAAAATTTAAAAAAAAAAAAAAGGGGGGGAAAGAAGTATACATTATTTTGAAGAGGTAATGGAGAGCAAGGACACCTGTTTGCTGGATACTCGGCCCAGAAGAATGGCCATTCGTCTTTCGTTATAGTATATTGGACTGCTACAAATGCTAGTAGTGTACCGATACAAACTTGAAAAACTTAAGAAGAGCTTGTTTAATAGCCACTTTCCCAATCCTCCCACAGTGTACTTCTCCAATACCCTGAGCTTTATTTACCCCAGGAACCCTAAGTTCCCACCATTAAAGTCTCAAACCCAGGCAAAACAGGTAATCTTCAGAACGTTGTTTCAATTCTATGGCTCCTACCTACTTTGAATAGTCAATACTAGTTTATCATACCAGTTTTAAATATTTCAAATATTATTGTGAATTTGTAGCGTTTCTACTCGGTCAAGCTGGAACTATGCTTCCCAGAATTCCCTTCTGTGTATAGTCCTGTTTTGGTGTGGACCAGCAGTTTTGTTATGTTTTTCAAGATATGGAAGACGGAAGTAAAGCAGTAGACACATTCTTTTTATACTTAAAAAGTCAGTGCAGGGCATGAAAGTTTTTTGCTTATCACCTTATTGATTTTTATCCTTTGTCAGAATGAAGCAGCAAACAGCCTGAGGCTCTTCCAGTTCCTGATGGATTTCTTCCTTCAGATTTTCAAACACTTGGGCAAATCTGTTTTTCTTCATGATGAAGGGCTCTGGCATCTGTAGCTAAACACCTTCATTGAAGCTGAAGTCTTGCAGGTACAGAGAGACTGAAGATGGTTCCAGGTTTTTCTTGTGAATTCCAGCAAATCTTCACTGGTTCTGATTTGCCCTTGCTTTCCACACTTCTTACTTGTCTTTATTTCCTGACTGCATTGTTGACTTCAGGCTCTAACTCCAGTTATAGAGGCAATGGTCTTATCTAGATATTCAGCCTTCTTGGACAATTATGTAAAGTCAAATGCCTGTAATACATTTTCTTATGCACCTCCACTAGTGAGTTCTGCTTCTCTAACTAATTCTCTAGTACAGAATTTAGTACCTGTCTTAGTTATCTAGTACTGATAACAGAAATACCACAAATGGATCATTTTAACAAACAGAAATTTATTTCCTCACAGTTTAGGAGGCTAGAAGTCCAAATTCAGGGTGCCGGCTCTAGGGGAAGATTTTCTCTTTGTCAGCTCTGGGGAAAGGCTTGTTCCTTGGCTTCTTGATGATCTTCATGTGGCATGCCATCTATCTTCCTCCATCTCTGCTTCCGAGCTTGCTTGTTTAATCTCTTTTAAATCTCAAAAGAGATTGACTCAAATCACACTCTGCACTAATCTTGACTCATTAACAAAGAAAGCCCATTCCCAAATGGGATTATAACCATAGGCATAGAGGTTAGGATTTACAACACTTATTTTTGGGGGACTTAATTCAATTCATAATAGTACCATTCATGTTTCTAGAGGAACAGAAACTTAGGAATAGATTATTTGAGTTGGATACAAGTTGTCTGAAATAAGATAACTTATCTGATTAGATTTCAAGACACTCATGACACAGTTTCTAATGGCAAAGGGGGCACTAGTATGTCATGGAGTAGCCCTGGTGGCACAATTGTTAAGTGCTCAGCTGCTAACCAAAAAGTCAGCAGTTCAAATGCATCAGCCACTCAGCAGGAGAAAGATATTGCAGTCTGCTTCTGGAAAGATTTAATAATTATGATATCCTTTCCATGACCGTTGAGATATACCATTGCTCACCAACATTTTCTGCCTCTCATTTTTTTTTCAGAAGCCACTTTTCCACTGACAACGCATGCCACCAAAATGCAGGGGCCTTTATGACTGTTTGAAAAAATGGCTGTGTGTCACAAATTACTGTTTCTACAGGGTATTGTATCAAATGTGTACATTTTTGGTAGGAAAAATAGAAATCTTGAAATTTTTTGTTGGGACAAACATGTCCTAGTGGACTCTAGGGAGAGTCTGAGGGTAGAATCAGTGGGACTAAATTTGTCCCTCTGTACTTTAACTGTAGGCTTGTGGGACGGGGAAAGAAAAAAAAATCCATACTACTTACCAAAAATGTAGACACACTCAATGATTCAGCATGCTTCCACTAATAAGTCAATTTTGATGCATAGCGACCATACGGGACAGAGTAGAACTGCCCCATTGGGTTTCCAAGGAGTGGCTGGTGGATTTGAACTGCCGAAGCTTTTTTGGTTAGCAGCCATAGCTCTTAACCACTGTGCCACCAGAGCTCCAGTGAAAACACATGGTTATCAACAAAAAATTCAAAGCAGAAAATAATTGAGTGTTGAAAGAGCCTCAGTAACCTTATGAGGCAGTTCTACTCTGTCCTATAGGATTGCTGGTTTCTGTGATTCGGAATTGACTTAATGGCAAACGGTTAGTATGTCATGGAATATAGAAAATCATGGAAAGTGGTAACACAATGACTAAATATCACCTGTAGACAAATGTAATGAAGTGTCTATAGAGGGCAAAATATTAAGTGACCAATTATTGCTGCCACAGAAAATTTTAGAGGAATTAAGAACTATAAAGGGGTTAGGAACTGCTTCAAAGTGCATTGGAGAACTTAGGTAATGAAAATAATGAGCTCATGGCTTTAACTTCCAAGCTCAAGGTCCCACTAAACACTTAGCTCTTAGAATTGCAAGGCTGAGATTTCTGAAATCAAAACCCAAAATGTGACCCTGCTTTTGGCTGAACAATAACACAATCAAATTTCAAAATTCTCAGGATTGCTTATGCTAAAGCAGGGCATTGACTTGGAAGGAATGGGACCTTGAAGTTTGGAATGGACTCTGTAGGTAAACTACAGTGAAATCAGAGAATTTAAATTTTTAAATTATTTTGATCTCCTTTTGCCAATAGAAGCACCTCTTCCTACCATACCTGAGGAGAGGATAAAATCTGTAATACCTTCCCCTGACATAAGTGCTTTACAAACACTGCTGAACCTCTTAAGGACTAACCCTTTGCATTGTTTTCTCATTGCCTCTGTAACAAATTAACACAAACTTATAGCTTAAAACAATATAAATTAATTTTCTTATACGTCTGGAGGTCAGAATCTAAAATGAGTCCTATCTGGCTAAAATAAACATGTCAGTAGATATACACTCCTTCTTGAAGCTCTGGGGGAGAATCTGTCTCCTTACCTTTTCTAGCTTCTATGGATCACAATTGTATAGCATTGTGCAGTATTGTAATCTTCTTTTTTGCCTTCCCCAAAGGGACCTGTGGCCATTTACTAAGATGACTATATACTGGGAAAGTAATTATAATCAGAGTTTGGAGGGTCTTTTGAACATTGGCTCTGAACTGACACTAGTTGCTGAAGACAAAAAGAGCTCCTCTACTCTGTAAATTTGAATAGACGTATCTTGGGTATTTAGTAGTCAGGTGATTAATGATTAATGGAGTTTTGGCTCAGGTCGATTTGGTTCTGTCTGGTCTTGTTCTGAGTCTCAGAATGTAGAAATTCATCTTTAACTCTAGGTACCATCATGTCCTGATCTGGCTTTTGACTTGATGACAGTGGATTCTTTTGAACTAATTTCATCTCTCTGTTGATGGTTAACACTTTAATTCTCAAAGGTGAATTATACTTTTCCACGTTTTAAATCAATTTTGTCAGAATTTGAGGTTCAGAAAATCAAATAAGTTTTCTGAAAAATTCCATGAAAAGTCCCCTACATGGAGATTAGTCTACTGCATTGTTAGGCTGTTTATAGCTGTTCCTCTTCTAGCTATATCCAAGATTCAGAAACAGAAACTTACCTATCCCTTAATCTCCTGTCTTTTATTTGTCCTTCCTGAGGTGTATAGGTAATCTAATATCTGCCTTTCCATCCTCTTCCTGACCTAAATTTGTAGTTTCCTGGTCTATCTCAACCAAATATTTTTTTAGGTTATGTCAACTTTCTCTGTTGTATAATCTATTTTTCCCATGCATGAGTGAAATTTTATAATCCTCAAGACAATTATTGCACTTTGTCTTTTCAAAAGCAAAGATCTAAATATGTACATCAGTTCTGTGTTTATATATATAGAGAGAGACTTTATAACAAAGTTATTTGGTCTTATAAAATAGTTGTTTTTGGAAGACAGTTTAGCTGAGACAATATATGCAAAAGGACTTTCATATTTTAAATTAATACACTTTTTCATATGGGAGATGCAAGAAGAAGAGAACGGGCAAAAACAGTGTAAGATTTTTCTTCTTCTGGAGAAACAACGGGAAGGAAATCATTTTGTGGATTTTCAGAAGAGGTAAAATTTAAAAAGCGATTTTTTCATGGTAGAGGTAGCAGTGTGACATAAATTTTATGCATGTTGTATTTGAGACAGTTGTGTGCATCCAAGTAGGCGTAAGTATAATAGCTAGAAATGTGAAGTCAGAGTTAAAATGAGGAGCCATTTTCTTTACAGAAAGCACATTGCTGCAGGAGAGAAATAGCTGATATTCTGGGAATATAAAATGAAGATGCCACTAAAGGAAACAAAAGAAATTGACATAAAGGCATAAATAATGGAATTGAACTGGATATCTAGGAGATGGTGAAGGATTAGCTAGGATGACTGATAAACAGCCCCAAATGTTGAAAAAAAAATGAGACAGGAAATGAGATGTGAAGCAAGAAATTATATTTGCCTGTAAGAAGACAACACAAGTGACGCTATGGATGAGTTAAAAACAGAAGCCAACTTACTGCACGTTGAGAAAAGAACACATTTATAAGACATTCAGTATGGAGGAACTAGATGAACCCCGAATGTCTTGTAAATTTTTCAGTAAAATCAATCCCATGAATTTCAAACAAAACCTTCATCAAAGAAAATTTTAAGATTGTAGATAAATCGTATTAGTAACTCTTGTGGAGTAACTGGAATAAAATGGACACGTAATTGTATTTATATAATTTATTCTTCTACAGTAAGTTCTTATTAGATACAAAATTACAGATGCTATTCAAAAAATAAGAAATTCCTAATTAAGTATTTGTAAATGCAATGGACTAGAAATTAATTGGAAATTTAGTTCATAGTTTTAGTAAGCAGAAAATATTCATGCCTGTCAAGAACAAACAAATGTGCAGCAACCTATACAAATTCTTCTAAATTAAAAAAAAAAAAAAATCAACTGCCAAAAAATACTTCTGAACTCCATCCACTCTATCATTACCTTTATTATTTTTCTATTTTCCTTACTCCTGGGGTGGCGGGGGGGTGGGGGGGAACTAGACAGAGGAATTTATTTTATCTTATATCATCATAAAGATTGCTTCAGAATATAAATTAAAAAGCACACAAGAATTCTCAAAATCCGAAAAAACTTGAAAAAGAATTTTTTTCCCTAAGAATCATCTTTGAAACAACAGTCTATACTACCTATTAATAAGTAAACAAGTTCTTACCTGTAATATTATATATTAATTTTGATTTATTTGTTGTTAGTAGCATGCATGTATAACATAATCTGGTGCAGGAAAAAAATCATAAATAAAATAATAAGTTGGAGCAATTTTCCTTATATGCCATTTGAATCAATGAAAATTGAGCCCCCTGGGCACCTTTGTGACTCACTACAGCAGGATATTTTCCTCTTTCAGAAAACTCAGTCAGTTTCTCTCAGCAGGAAAGAACCCTTTTTAGAACTATGGGCACAGCAGTATCATAAGATGTAACTACCGTAACAGACTCAATTTCTAGACATTTTTCTTGTCTCCATGTAGCATTTTTCACCCTACAATTCCCACTGAAACAGGTAGCTTGGATTTTTTTTTTTTTTAATGCCTAGTCTATCACTTAGCAATTATCCTGGTAAAGCAGGTACCTTCCTCCCACTGAGTAATTTAAACACCAAATATTCAGTTAACTTGAATCACCCTTATGTTACTATTTTACAGGAGTTTGCATTTATACACACTGTCATTAATTAAAAAAAAAATATGCCTTGTTAGGTGTCATCGAGTCAGTTCTGACTCATAGCGACCCTATGTACAACAAAACAAAACACTGCACGGTTCTGCACCATCCTTATAATCGTTGCTATACTTAAGCCCATTGTTGCACCCACTGTGTCAATCCATCTCAGTGAGGGTCTTCCTCTCTTTTGCTGACCCTCTACCAAGCATGATGTCCTTCTCCAGGGACTGGTTCCTCCTGATAACATGTCCAAAGTATGTGAGATGAAGTCTTGCCATTCTGGCTTCTAAGGAGCATTCTGGCTCTACTTCTTTCAAGACAGACCTGTTCATTTTCTGGCAATCCATAGTATATTCAATATTCTTCACCAACACCATAATTCAAAGACATCATTAAACATGGTGAATTAAACTAAGTGCTTTAACATTTGAAGATTTATATGACATACATGGACTCATTCCTATAGGAACTCAAAATTCTGTGGGGAAGACAGTCAAAAAATCAATAATTAAAATCTAACAATACAGGGTAGTATATAGTATTGTAGCATCATAAAGAGTTAGCATTAGAATATGCATCACTCTCCCACCTCTACCATCAGATTAGTTCCCTTTCTAAGTTTTACCTCTTCTGACAGTTTACATGTTGTCCTGCCTCTTTTTTTCCCCAGAGGGTAAAAATCTATTTTCATTATTTTCTATTAATGAAAGCTTTGACACACGTCCCACTTTCTAAGCTTCACATCTTTATTTCTAAACATTGTTGTTGTTAGTTGCCACTGAGTATGCTCAGATTCACAGAGCCTATGTACAACAGGGAAACCCCGGTGGCATAGTGGTTAAGTGCTATGGCTGTTAAGCAAAGGGTCAGCAGTTCAAATCCACCAGGTGCTCCTTGGAAACTCTATGGGACAGTTCTACTCTGTCCTATAGGGTCGCTATGAGTCAGAATCGACTCTATGGCAACTTATTTTTTTTTTTATGTATAACAGAAAGAAACATTACCAGGTCCTGTGCCAACCTCATAACCGTTGGTATGTTTGAGTCTGTTGTTACAGCTATTGTGTCAATCCATCTCACTGAAGGTTTTTCTCATTTTCACTGACCATCTACGTTACCAAATGTGATGTCATTTTCTAGTAATTGCTCTTTCCTCATGACACGTCCAAGGTAGGGGAACTAAAGTCTCACAATATTCACTTCTCAGGAGCATTCTGGTTGTATTTCTTCTAACATTGATTTCCTTTTTCTTATGGCAATCCACTGTATCTTCAATACTCTCTACCAACACAACAATAATTGTTGTTAGTTGCCCTGGAGTTGATTCTGATTCATGGCTACAGTGTGTGTGCAGAGTAGAACTTCTCCATAGGATTTTCAAGGCTGTGACCTTTCGAAAGCAGATCACCAAGCCTGTCTTCCAAAGTACCTCTGGGTGAATTCAAAATGCCAACCTTTCAGCTAGCAGTTGAACACTTAACCATTTGTGCAACCCAGGATTCCAACACAACAGTTAGAAAGCATCAGTTCTTCTCTCTTCCTTTTTCATTGTCTAGATTTTTCATGCACATAAAACAAACAAACAAACAAAAAAAAAAACCCACTGCGATCTAGTCGACTCTGACTTACAGCGATCCTATGGAACAGGGTAGAACTGACTCACAGGGTTTCCAAGACTGTAAATCTTTACAGAAGCAGACTGCCGCAACTTTTTCCTGTGAAGCTGCTAGTGGATTCGAACCACTGACCTTTCAGTTATCAGCTGAGTGCTTAACCACTGTGCCACCAAGGCACCTCTCATTCATATAAAGTGATTAAAAAGACCATGGTTTGAGTCAGGCACACCTTAGTCTTCAAAGTGACATCTATGCTTTTTAGCACGTTAAAGATATCTTTTGCAGGAGATTTGCCCAACACAATACGTGGTTTGATTTCTTGACTGCTGCTTCCATGGGCAATGATTTTTGATCCAAGAAGAATGAAATCCTTGACAATTTCAATTTCTTGACCATTTATCATGACGTTGTTTATTGGTCCAGTTGTAAGGATTTTCGTTTTGTTTATGTTGAGGTGAAATCCATACTGGAGGCTGTAGTCTTTGATCTTCATCAGTAAATTCTTCAAGTCCTCTTCACTTTCAGCAAGCAAGGTTGTGTCACCTGTATATCTCAGGTTGATAATAAGTCTTCCTCCAATTCTGATGCTGCATTCTTCTTCAAACAGTTCAGCTTCTCGGATTATTTGTTCAACATACAGTTTGACTAAGTATGGTGAAAGGATAGAACATTGGGTCATATCTTTTCCAATTTTATACCATACAGTATCCCCTTGTTCTGTTTGAATAACTGCCTCTTGACCTATGTACACGTTCCATATGAGCACAAGTATGTGTTCTGGAATTCCCATTCTTTGCAATGTTATTCATAATTTTTTATGATCCACACAGTTGAATGCCTTTGCACAGTCAATAAATCACAGTTAAACTTCCTGGTAGTCTCTACTTTCAGCTAAGATCTATCTGACATCAGCAATGTTATTCCTCTTTCCACATCTTCTTTTGAATCTGGCTTGGATTTCTGGAAACTCCTTGTTGATGTATGGCTGCAGCCCTTTTTGAATTATCTTCAGCAAAATTTCATTTGCATTAATGATATTGTTCAATAATTCCCACATTCCATTGGACCACTTTTCTTTGGAATGGGCATGAATACAGATCTCTTACACTTAGTTGCCTTTTATTTCTTTGTCTTGTATAAATCCTCTGGACTTCCAGTACATTGCTGAGTGGAAGTGCTGAGAGTACATCCTTGTTTTGTCCCTGGTCTTAGAGGGAAAACTTTCAGTTTTTTACCGTGAAGTATGACGTTAGCTGTCGGTTATACTGTTTTTTTTTTCTTTTTTTTTTTTTTTAATATTTACCTATATAGTTATCTTTACTGGTGTTCTTTATTTTTTTCATGTGCATTCAAGGTACTTTCTAGTGGCCTTTCATTTCAACCTTAAAAATTCCCCTTAGATTTTCTTGTAAGGCAGATTCTCTAGTGCCAAATTCTCTGTACTTGTATATCAGGAAATGTCTGAATTTCTCCTGTATTTTTGAAAGATGATTTTGTTGAATATAGAATTCTTGCTTGATAGTATTTTTTTTCTCTTAGCACTTTGGAGATTCCATCCCACTGATTTCTAGCCTCTGTGTTTTCTGATTAGAAACTAGCTATTAATTTTTTTGAGGATCCCTTGTACATTATGACTCACTTCTCTCTTGCTGCTTTGAAAATTCTCTCTTAGTCTTTGGATTTTAACAGTTTGCTTATGATGTGCCTTGTTGTGTTTCTCTATAATTTTATCCTATTTGGAGTTTGTAGCGCTTTTGGATATGCAAATCATTGTTTTACATCAAATGTGGATGTTTTCAGTCACTATTTCTTCAAATATTCTTTCCCACCTTTATCTCTCTCTTCTGTTTCTGGGACTTCGATTATGTGTATTTTGTATACTTTTATGTGTCCCATTTGTCTTGAGATTCTGTTAATTTTTCTTCATTATATTTTTTCCTTTTCTTTTTGACTGGGTAATCTCAACTGACCTATCTGCAAGTACCCCGATTCTTTCTTCAGCCAGCTCAAATCTGATATGCAGCCTCTCTTATGAGTTTTTCATTTCAGTTGTTTTTTCAACTCTGTAATTTTCATTTAGTTTAAATTTATAACTTCATTTTGTTTTTTCATAATCTCTGTTAACTGGCATATTGTATTAATACATTCTTTAGGCATAGTTTCCTTTAGTTATTTAAATATATTTAATAAATGAATTAAAATATTTATTTAATAAGTCCTTCATTTGAGCTTCTTTGATGACAGGTTCTATAGATTTATTGTTTTTTTCTCATCCATGAGACATATTTTCTGGCTTCTTTGCATGTCTTGTAATACTTTTTGTTGAAAAATCAGACATTTTATACAATGTAATGCTACCATTCTTTAAGTAGGTTCTCTCCCTTGCCCAAGGTTTTTTTGTCACTGATGATTGTTGTTTTTATGTTTAGTGAGTTTTATGAATGGATTCTGTAAAGTCTCTGTTTTTTTATTTGTTTATGGTCACCGAAGTCTATGTTCAATTTGCTCATTGTTACATTAATGGTTGGGCAGAAATTTCCTTAAGTGCCTGGAGTCAGTAAGTTCCCTCAATCTTTGAAAAGGAGCTCTGTGTGAATATTAGGGCATGACTTCAACATTCATCTAAGAAACTGAAAACTTTATCTAAACCTTCGCTTCTTGCTTGTATAGAAGATCAAGGTCACCCTGAGAAGAAAACTTTGATGTCTTTCCTGAGCGCGTACAGAGCTCTGGGGCTTCACAAAGGCTTACACTTTCACACAGCCTTCTAGATTGTCAGGAATATGCCAGAGTTTATCAATGATACTACAAAAATCTCATTCCCCAGCTTTTCCTTTTAGACTATTTGATTAGTCTACTGTTTGCCCCAAACATTATTAACCGACTCAGGAAGACACAAATGCCTCTACCTGTTTTTGACAAATGCCCCCAAGAAAAAGGCTTTTTTTTTTTCTCCAAACAAGCTGCAAGGAAGGTTAAATAAAGGCATCGAATGGGGTCTCCCATGGATCGACTCACCCAACCCCGTTGCCATCAAGTCAATTTCAACTTATAGCAACCCAATAGGACAAAGTAGAACTGCCCCATACGGTTTCCAAGGAGCAGCTGGTGGATTTAAAGTGCCAACCTTTTGGTTAGCAGCTGAGCTCTAAACCACTGCACCACCAGGGCTCCATGGAACTACCAGAGAGGTCAAATAATGATAGTTTTCTAGGAATGTGACTTTGAAGGTACTTCACTCCTGTTCTTCTCCCTCTGTTGGGCTGACATGTTGCTCTTTTCACCATGACT
Organism: Dugong dugon; assembly: GCA_030035585.1. Classification (NCBI taxonomy): domain Eukaryota; kingdom Metazoa; phylum Chordata; class Mammalia; order Sirenia; family Dugongidae; genus Dugong; species Dugong dugon. Next base: position 30,536,471 of record CM057460.1, on the reverse strand, counting down.
GAGAACTGCTGGTTTTCAAGATTATTGCAGAAGATGGAAACAGGACAAGTTAAAATGACACCGGGTAAAGAATACTGAATATACCACAGACTTCCAGAAGAATAAACAAGTCTATCTTGGAAAAAGTACAGATAGAATGTTCCTTAGACGTGAGAATGTGAGACTTCATTTCATGTACTTTGGACGTGTTGTCAGCAGGGGCCAGTCCCTGGAGAAAGACATCATGCTTGGTAAAGTAGAGGGTCAGTGAAAGAGAGGAAGACCCTCAATGAAATGGATTGCAAAAGTGACTTCAAGAATTGGCTTAAACATAGCAACAATTGCTATGATGTCGCAGGACCAGGCAATGTTTCATTCTGTTGTACATAGGGTCTCTGGGTCAGAACAAACTCCACAGCACCTAACAACAACAATATGCTGTTCTTACTGAGATTTAGCTGTATTCTGGAATAAACTCTCTCACTGATGTAAATCTTTGGTTAATTTCTAGACTTCTGAAAAAATTGATTCTTAGAATTTTTGCTAGTTCTTTTGTATCTGAGAGAAATTTAAGAGGTTGTCTCTCTAATGTTTTTGCTGATGTTATCCTCCTCCACTGTGTGCTCTATATTTTTTTGTAGATAAATTATGAAAAAGAGAAGATTCATGGGAAAGAATGGAATAAAGTATGAACATAGAATTTAATAATGAGAAAGCCATTAGTTTATGCAATTCAAACTTGAAATTTAAACTTGACTGTTAAAAAATCTAAGCTATCATATTTCTTGAAAAATTGGTTATATTTGATACTTTATAACACTCTGAGGCAAAATATTCACACTAATGAATTATTAGGATTAAAATTATGTTAACTATTTTAGGATGTTCAAGTACTTTATCCAACAAAATTTAAATGAGACACCACTGTTAATATCTTGTTTGTTTTCTATCTCATATGTTTCATATTCTCTTTTTTAATCAATAAAACATAATTCCCTTTGTTTTAATTATTTAAAAATATTTTTAAAAACAGATTAAATTAATAACACTCGTCTCCAGTTCTCTGTTACATTTTTGTTTTATTTTCTTTCAAATACATTTTCCTGGTAGTTAGAAAGCGTTCTATAGGCAGTAGTATGTTTTTATTTTCTTAACCTTTTTATCATTATAATGCATATATGTATTTGTGTGTATTTTAATTTTCTCTCCTTTATGATAGTTTGGTTTTTTCTTTGTTTCACTGTTTGTCTTTTAAGTACTGGTATATTTTAATAAATTCTCTAAATTAGGGATAATCACTGAATTTCTAATTTTTCCTGGATATGATTCCTCAAATTCTAATACGTAATGTTTTGTTTTTTTGTTTCTATTTGCAGCACACTGTACTTAAAAGGGGAGACGTTGTCTATAATGTGTGTCCTAAATTTTCTCTTTATACTGCTTTCTAACAGAGTTATTGGTTGGGATTTAAAAAAAAAAGGGGAAGTTGATTTTCTTGTAAAAATCAAAATTAATTACTTGCCTTCCAGCTTGTTTCCTTTATTTCCACTATTTGATATTAAATATTTATTTATAAGTAGGTTTGAATTTTAGGCTGGTTTTCCCAAGTAATTTTGATGAAAAACACAAAAATAAAAAGGATCATTCATCCATAGCTAACATTTGTTCCCTAATATACCTGTTTTTAATGTTAACTGTAGCAAAGCAAATACTAAAATTACCACTCCAAGAAAGTGTGTGTGATTGTATGTGTGAAGGAGAGAGAGACAAAGAGAGAGAGAGAGAAATATAGAGTCTGGGAGGGGAGGAGAAAATGGATGAGACAGAAGAAAAGAGAGAATAGAGAGGAGGGAGAAAGATTGCTAGCATTTGAATTAATTCTGATGCCTCCTCAAATCCAACGTTTACTTAAAGCTTTCACTTTAAATCAGTCATATATTAAGCTCTGCTCCTAAGCACAGAAAGTGCCTTACACACAGACGATTCATAAATATTAAAGTGAGTTGAAAGTAGCATCATCAATGTGTTTTGAAACATATGCTTTTGTATTTAGGCTATGTTCATGATCTTGGTTTGATTTTTCAAATTATTTTCACATATTGCAGGTTTAATTCACTTTAAATAGAATTTCATTTTTATGTCACAGAAGTGACAATGTGCTATGTACACACTGACTTTTTTCCACTTCAACCTTGAAGTGTCTCTGCATAGACATTTCAGTTTAAATTGCATTTTCTGAGGAACTTCAGAGCTTTTCTAAGTGCAAGGACAACAGAAGCAAATGAAAGCAAATATTAGCCTTATCCTTCCCATGCAACAGTCAAGAGTTACATTTTTAGGTGTTGTTTAATCTTTGTGAAGTAATTTTGTAAATTATTTCCTCATGTTTATACAGAAGATAGTTCAATGATGTATCAAATTCATTCCTTGGTGTCAGAAAAACGAGCGCATAAATACCAGTTTGGGGGCTGTAAGGTAGTTAAGTATTTTTTCTTAACCTCAGCTTCATTATCTCTCATCTAATTTTTATAAATACAAATACTTTTTAATGAATGTAGCAGAAAACTAGACACATAATTCTAGACAGAATTTTACATTTACTTCAATATTTTTAAACTTATTGAAAAATCAATGTTATTATTTTTCCATATTAATATAAAAAAATAGAAAATTTAAGTTTTCCATCTTAAAAATAAAGATCTAAAATGCAGCTGAAGAACAAGCTGGGAGGCCTCACACTACCTGATTTTATAACTTATTATACTGCCACGGTAGTCAAAACTGCCTGGTATGGGTACAAGAACAGATACATAGACCAATGGAACAGAATTGAGAATCCAGACATAAATTCATCCACCTATGAGCAGCTGATATTTGACAAAGGCCCAAAGTCCATTACTTGGGGGAAAAGACAGTCTCTTTAACAAATGGTGCTGGCATAACTGGATATCCATCGGTAAAAAACTGAAACAAAACCCATACTTCATACCATGCACAAAAACTAACTCAAAATGGATCAAAGACTTAAATATAAAATTGAAAACTATAAAGATCATGGAAGAAAAAATAGAGGCAATGCTAGGAGCCCTAATACATGGCATAAACACAATACAAACCATAAGCAAAAATGCACAAGCACGAGAATAGACACTAGATAAATGGGAGCTCCTAAAAATCAAGCACTTATGCTCATCAAAGACTCCACCAAATGAGTCAAAAGACAGCCTACAGACTGGAAAAAAAATTTTTGGCTACAACAAATCCGATCACCTTCTAGTCTCTAATATCTACAAGTTACTGCAAAACCTCAACAACAAAAAGACAAATAACTCAATTAAAAAATGGGCAAAGGATATGAATAGGCACTTCACCAAAGAAGATATTCAAGTGGCTAACAAACACATGAAGAAATGCTCACAATCATTAGCCATTAGAGAAATGCAGATCAAAACTACAATGAGCTATCATCACACCCCAACAAGGCAAGCATCAATCCAAAAAAACACAAAATAATAAATGCTGGAGAGGTTGTGGAGAGACTGGAACACTTACACAGTGTTGGTGGGAAAGTAAAATGGTACAAACACCTTGGAAATCGGTTTAGCACTTCTTTGAAAAGCTAGAAATAGAAGTACCATAAGATCCAGCTATCCGGCTCCTTGGACTATATCCTAGAGAAATAAGAGCCATCACACGAATAGTTATATGCACACCCATGTTCACTGCAGCACTGTTCACAATAACAAAAAGATGGAAACAACCTAGGTGCCCATCAACGGATGAATGGATAAACAAATTATGGTATATCCACACAATGGAATACTACACAATGATAAAGAACAACGATGAAACCATGAAACATAACATGGAGGAATCTGGAGGTCATTATGCTGAGTGAATTTACTTACTCACAGAAGGACAAATATTGTATAAGACCACTATTATAAGAACTAAAGAAAAGGTTTAAACACAGAATAAAACATTCTCTGATGGTGATGAGGGTGGGGAGGCAGGGTGAGGGTTATTCACTAACTAGATAGTAGATAAGAATCACATTTGGTGAAGGGAAGGACTGCACACACTGCAGGGGAAATCAGCACAACTGGACTAAACCAAAGCTAAGAAGTTTCCTGAATACAGTCAAACACTTTGAGGGACAGAGTCGCAGGGATAGAGGTCTGACGACCATGCTTTCAGGGTATATCTAGGTCAATTGGCATAACAAACTTAGTAAGAAAATGTTCTTCATCCTACTTTGGTGAGTGGCATCTGAGGTCTTAAAAACTTGCAAGTGGCCATCTAAGATGCATCGATTTGTCCCAACCACCTGGAGTAGAGGAGAATGAAGAACACCAAAGACACAAGGGATGTATTAGCCTAAGAGACAGAAAGGGCCACATAAACCATAGACTTCATCAGCCTGAGAGCAGAAGAACTAGATGGTGCCCAGCTACCAACAATGACCGCCCTGACAGGGAACACAACAGAGAGTCCCAGATGGAGTAGGAGAAAGGTGGGGTGTAGAACTCAAATTCTAGTAAGAAGACCTGACTTAATGGTCTGACTGAGACTGGAGGAACCCCAGAAAGCATGGCCCTTGGATTCTTTATCAGCCCAGAACTAAAACAATTTCTGAGGCCAACTCTTCAGACAGGGATTGGACTGGACTGTGGGACATAAAGGGATACTCGTGAGGAGTGTGTCTCTTAGCTCAAGTAGATACAAGAGACTAAATGGGCAGCTTCTGTATGAAGGTGAGATGGGAAGGCAGAGAGGGTTTGGAGCTCGCTGAATGGACATGGGAAATCAGGGGTGGAAAGGAGGAGTGTTCTGTAACAGTATGGGGAGAGCAATTAAAGTCACATAACTATGTATAAATTTTTGCATGAAAAAATATTAGAAAATGGGAAAAAAACAAAATGCAGCTGGCTTGAAAAATTAATTGCATTGATTATGTACAAAGTTTTATAGATCATTTCTTGTTGTTAGGTGCCTTCATGTTGGTTGTGACTCATAATGACCCTATGTACAACAGAATGAAACACTGACGGGTCCTGCACCGTCCTCCAAATCATTGCTATGTTTGAGCCCATTGTTGCAGCCACTGTGCCAATCCATCTTGAATCAGTACATACATTGAAAAAATAGAAACACACACTACTTTATAGCTAGTAGTTGTATTTTATATGTTCAATTAAAAGATTAAATTTATTATGTCTGATCTATGCTACTGAGTATTTCTGAGCCAGACATATCTACTACATCCCACATTTACACTTCCTTACCTCCATTATATACTAGCAAACCAATTTTGCTGTGGTATTCAGGATAAATACCTTTTTGCCTGTTGATTCAGAGGCATGAGGATCCCAAAATGTACATGTAGGATTTCAACTGTTAGTTCAGTGGAATCATTGTTGTTCCATTTCTCCCTTTGGAAGCATACCTCCATTTGAAACTAGGAATTCTAGACCAGCAAACACTAATATCACCCACGTGTCTGTCAGTTTGTCTTACTGTGGGGGCTTGTGTTTCACTGTGATGCTAGAAGCTATGCCACCAGTATTCAAATACCAGCAGGGTCACCCATGGTGCAAAGGTTTCAGCTAAGCTTCCAGACTAAGAGAGACTAGGAAGTAAGACCTAGTGGTCTACTTCTGAAAAGAATTAGCCAGTGAAAGCCTTATCAATGGCATCAAACATTGTCTGATATAGTGCCAGAAGATGTGCCCCTCAGGTTGGAAGGCACTCAAAAGATGAGTGGGGAAGAGCAGCCCCCTCAAAGTAAGTCGACCTTAATGACGTGGATGGAGTCAAGCTTTCAGGACCTTCATTTGCTGATGTGGCACAACTCAAAATTAGCAGACATAGCTGTTTTATTAACTATCCAAAGGCATTCGACTGTGTGGATCATAACAAATTATGAATAACATTGCAAAGAATGGGAATTCCAGAACACTTAATTGTGTTCATGAGGAACCTGTACATAAATCAAGAGGCAGTCTTTCAAACAAAACTAGGGGAAACAGCACAGTTTAGTCAAGAAAGGTGTGTGTCAGGGTTTATCCTTTCACCATGCCATACCTATTCCATCTGTATGCTGAACAAATAATCCAAGAAGCTGGACTATACGATGAAGAACACAGCATCAGGATTGGAGGAAGACTCATTAACAACCTGCTTTATGCAGATGACACAACCTTGCTTGCTGAAAGTTAAGAGGACTTGAAGCACTTACTGATGAAGATAAAAGACCAAAGACCAAGCTTTCAGTATGGATTAGACCTCCACATAAAGAAAATGAAAATCCTCACAATTGGACCAATAAGCAACATCATGATAAACAGAGAAAAGATTAAGGTTGTCAGGGATTTCATTTTACTTAGGTCTACAATGAACACCCATGGAAGCAGCAGTCAGGAAATCAAGACACAATGCATTGGGCAAATCTACAGCAAAAGTCCTCTTTAAAGTGCTGAAAAGCAAAGATGATACCTTGAGGACTAAGGTGCACCTGACCCAAGCCATGGTGTTTTCATTCACCTCATATGCATTCGACAGCTGGACAGTGAATAAGGAAGACCAAAGAAGAATAAATACCTTTAAATTGTGGTGTTGGCAAAGAATATTGAATGTACCATGGACTTCCAAAAGAGCAAACAAATCTTTCTTGGAAGAAGTACAACCAGAATGCTCCTTGGAAGCAAGGATGGTGAGACTACCTCTCACATACTTTGGACATGTTATCAGGAGGGATCAGATGCTGGAGAAGGACATTATGCTGATAAAGGAGAGGGTCAGCAAAAAAAAAAGGAAGACCCTCAATGAGATGGATTGACACAGTGGCTGCAACAATGGGCTCAAGTATGGCAACAATTGTGAGGATTGCGCAGGACTGGGCAGAATTTTACTGTTATGCATAGAGTCGCTATGAGTTGGAACCAACAGGAAGGCACCTAACAACAACAACAAAGACAAATTGGGAGGAGAAATAAATATTTTGCTAGTGAATCAGTAGAGGAAACAGTAAGTGCAGCCTCTCCTATTTCCACACCTTTAATTTTTCATCTGTGAATCCTGGGCATGAGAGAAATAGCACTATATATTGGGCACTTACTTAGAGCATTTGCAGAATCCTATACTGAATAAAATATACCATTTCAGTGCTGCCAAGTCAATTCTGACTCAAGACAACCTCATTTGTGTTAGAATAGAACTACATTCCAGAGGGTTTTCTATAGCTGATTTTCTGAAGTGGATTGCCAGGCCTTTCTTCCAAGGTGCCTCTGAGTAGACTCAAACTTCCAACATTTTGATTAGCAACCATATCTATATACCTATGCATCTGTCAATTTGTCGTACTGTGGTGGCTTGTGTGTTGCTGTGATGCTGAAAGCCGTGCAACTGGTATTCAAATATCAGCAGGGTCACACATGGTGGACAGGTTTCAACTGAGCTTCAAGATTAAGAAAGACTAGGAAGAAGGACCTGGTGGTCTGCTTCTGAAAAAACAACAAATATATCTATACATAAATTATATCAATCAATCATTGGTTCTGTTTCTCTAGAGAATCTTGATTAAGAAAAGTACTGCAACAACGTAAAACTGGTAACCTGTTGCAAAGTATGTGAAAACTCTGTGAACTATCTTCTCTACTTTTTTTTTTATGTTGGAAACTGTTAGAAAATAATGCCTATTTAAAAAAAAAATACAAAATATATACTGTCCAAGGTAAACAAAAATGCAGAGATTTGTTAGAAAACCTCATCTTCCAAGGAATACAAAACAAAACAAACAAACAAAAAAACCTATTTAGTCAGAAAAGAAGTGACCACAAAGGGTAATTGCAATCCATGTGAAAAAATGGAGAAGACTGGCAAATGTAATTATATAATAACAAATATATATATATATATATATATATATATATATATATATTTATATACACACAAATGCAAGTTAACTTTTTTATCTTAATTGATTAAAAAATAAATTGCATAAAGAAGTTTATACTTATATTATTGGACCTGTATCATATAATTACATAATATGTTTTCCTTAACAACAAAAATGAGATAGGTGGCAGCAAAGGTGTATTGGAGTAGGGAAATGAAACCAGATGGTAAGTCAAACCAGATGGTAACAGGGACAAATTGATGACTGTCAGATATGGTAAATGCAAATGTTAATGTAGCAAACTTTATAAATATATACGAGCTCTTCTTTCTTTTCTCAGCTTCCCTGTTGAGGTTGTTAGTTGCAGTCAAATTGGCTCCAACTCATACAACGTTATGAACTTAGCTTAATAACATTTACCTTCCAGAGAGTCAAATCAAATTTTTACAATTTTAAAGGTTAAAATTTTAAATTTTCTTTTCAAAATTGAACCATTGTTATTACAATTTAAAATTCTACAATCAGATAAGTAAAACATTCTCTCTTCCTGGAGGAGAGAATTTGGACTCTAAAAGAAAAGAGTGAGCCAATGTTTACAGTGTTTAAATGCATATGGGAAAAATGACCAGGAAGTGGGTAGCTTGCCGATGTCAGGAAGAATACCAGAGTGATCTTATAGCCACACAGCATGAGCGTCAAAGCCCCCCTCCTCCCCCACACATACTTTTTAGTTTGAATAAGTAGTTAGTGAAACGAAACTGTGAACTGAAGAATATTTGATATTGTCTTAGTCATCTAGTGCTGTTATAACAGAAATACCACAAGTGGATGGTTTTAACTAAGAGAAGTTTATTTCCTCACAGTCAAAGTAGGCTAAAAGTCCAAATTCAGGGCGTCAGCTCCAGGGGAAGGACCTTTCTCTCTCGGCCTTCTCATCAGTGTTCCCCCGGACCAGGAGCTTCTTGGCGCCAAGACCCTGGTCCAAAGGACACACTCTGCTCCCAGCACTGCTTTCTTGATGGTATGGTCCCCAGCTCTCTGTCTGCTTCCCTTTCCTTTTATCTCTTGAGAGATAAAAGGTGGTGCAGGCCACACCCTAGGGAAACTCCCTTTATATTGGATCAGGGATGTGACCTGGGTAAGGGTGGTGTTACAATCCCATGCTAATCGTCTTTAACATAAAATTAGATTCACAAAATGGAGGCCAACCACACAATTCTGGGAATCACGGCCCAGCCAAACTGATACACGTATTTTTTGGGGGACATAATTCAATCCATGACAGATATCTAACTCACAAATATAAGGATGTTGTAAATAGGAATATGAAAATTTTTCTGGAAAAATTTTGGTAAAATTCTCAAAGTAATACATCTCTTAAGAGACAGAATTATAAACAGCGTTGATCTATTTGCAAAAAAAAAAAAAAAAATTAATGCGCTTTAGCACATTTTCTCTTTTTACTATTTTATCCTAAAAAAGTGACATGAGCTGACAATGATCTTTTATATCAGCCTATAAAGATTGTTCTCAAACACTACACCAGCATCTTCAAAATACCATATGAGGACATATAACTTTAAAATGATGAGTATGAAACATCAATAACAGATATCTTCAGGTGATAGACAGGTCCTCTCAGATGAAGAGTGTCAACTATTTCTAAGGAATATAGTGTATATGTTTTTTTATATATCATATATGCTTCTTTGTGGAGGTTTTGCTGTAGCTTGATTCAAGTTAATTAGCTTTGAGTCTTGAAAAGGCTAAGTAGACCGTTACATGTTCCATAATATAATGGGTTTCACTAAGAAAAAGCACTACATTCTGTTGTAAAAAAAAAATTAGCATAGCACACTTATGAAAATACCTGGAGCAGGGAGGCAGTGGTTGGCAAGCAAATGCAAAAGGCATGCATTATCTGTGTAAAAATTATGTGGAAAAAAACTAGCAGTTTGGAAGGTACCAATACCATGATGGCTATTTTCTCCATATACCTTAGTTTTAATAATATCTATAATGCAAATTTAGTCCAGTCTTATAGTATTTTAGTAGTGTAAGAGACAATGGATGTTTTTCTCATCCACTTTCTGACTGTAAGGAATTTTTTTATAAGTGAAGAAAACCCCCCAAAAAACCTTTTTTTGTCATCAGGTTGAGTCTGACTCATAGCGACCCTATAGGACAGAGTAGAACTGTCCCATAGAGTTTCCAAAGAGCAGCTGGTGGATTCCAACTGTCAACCTTTTGGTTAACAGCAGAGCTCTTAACCACTGCGCCACCAGGGCTCTGTATTGTAAAATTATACAACTATTTTCAAAGGAAGGGCATGAAGGTAAAAAGCTTACTTGCATATCTTTATATATTTGATTGCATATCCTTATATATTTTACTGATCTTATAAAAGACTGTCTCTCCTACAATCTAAGGTCAGTCTGTATCTCTTTAGTTTGGATTCTACAACTACATATGTTAATTTATTCCCCCTCCCTCCATTTCATTTTGCTTACTCACTGGCTTGTAAACTTGCGCATGTTCCTAGTATCACAAAGTAAAAAAAAAAAAAAAAAAAAAATCCATGTCTATTCCTTATCATTCTCCTAGCAAAATTCAATCCCTTCCACATTCATCATTCTGCTAAAATAAATAGTTCCCCCAGTGTTCACCTGCATTTATTTAATCTCTTTCCTACTAAACATTTCCTTTTTTTATATAACATCTCCATCTCCTGGCTTTTGTGATACAGCACTTTTCTGATGTCCTAACTTTGTCTGTTTATTAAACTCATTGGCAGATTTCTTCTTATCATTTTTTACATTTCACGAGATGTCCCAGTTTTTTCTTTTTCTCTAAACAAGAAACAAGCAAAACTAAATTCAAGTATCCTACAATTTATGCTCGAGAAGACAAAGTAAATTATTATACTGATATGTGCAAACACGTGGAGTGAGAAAATCAAAACAGAAGAACATGCTCAGCATTTCTCAAGCTGAAAGAACACGAAAAAAAAAATCAAGCCTCATGTTGAAATACTGAAGGATTTTACAGGGAAAATATTAAACAATCCAGGAAGTATCAAACGAAAATGGAAAGATACACAGAGTCACTAAAGCAAAAAGCGTTGGTCAACGTTCAACCATTTCAGGAGGTCGCATATGATCAAGGATGGATGATACTGAAGGAAGAGTTCCAAGCTGCACCGAAGGCACTGCTGAAAAACAAGGCTCCAGGAAATGACAGAATACCAACTGAAATGTTCCAATAAACAGATGCAGAACTGGAAGTGCTCACTTATCTGTGCCAAGAAATTTGGAAGACAGCTACCTCGCCAACCTACTGGAAGAGATTCTTATTTATGCCTATACCCGAAAAAGGTGATTCAACCAAATGCAACAATTATCGAACAATATCATTAATATCACAGGCAAGTAAATTTTTGCCGAAGATCATTCAAAAGTGGCTGCAGCAGTACATCAACAGGGAACTGCCAGAAATTCAAGCCAGATTCAGAAGAGGACATGGAACCAGGGATATCATTGCTGATGTCAGATAGATCCTAGCTGACAGCAAAGAATACCAGAAAGATGTTTACCTGTGTTTTATTGACTATGCAAAGGCATTTGTCCTGTGGATCATAACAAATTATGGATAACATTGCAAAGAATGGGAATTCCAGAACACTGATTTGTGCTCATGAGGAACCTCTACATAGATCAAGTCTTAATTCACCTTAAAACTAAAGTTCAAAATAAGAAGTTTAAAGTTCAATAAAAAACTCATTAACTATCATCACCCAATTTTGTCCTCTACAAGTGTCCTCTATCTTAATATATGACACCATCATCATCATTTAAACTTGATAACCTGAGCCTAATTCAAATTTCTCTTCTCCTTTCAAATCTTATTCAATCTCTCGAAAAGTCTTTGCCATCTTTGCCCTTAAATATCCATTGAATCTATCAACTTTTTTCTCTAACATTTGGCAAGGTTCATCTACCATCATCCTATGTTTGAAAATATTTCATCTACTCAATGGTATAATCCAATCTATCTTAGTATGTACAAATCTCCGAATTAAGCTACTTTTATTTGTAAAAGTGAGCCCTCTTTTCAAAATTCAGATCTAAGTATATTGTCCTTTGCTTAAAATAACTTAATCATTTCCATTGGCTTTAGGTAAAGAGCTATCTGGCCTTATCCAAACATATCCCCATTTTGATCTTAGTGCACCAGATAAACTGCATTCATTTTATTTGCTTATATACTTAAAGTTCCCTCTAACACAAGGCCTTTGTACATGATCTCTTCTCTCAATTTGGAATTCTCCCACACACTCTTCCATTAGCCCTGTTAACTCCTTCTCTGTCTTCAACTTTACTTCTATAATTTCCTATAATGCCCCTTTGCTGACATTTCTACCAAAATATTTTCTTCATATTTTCATAATATTGTGGACTTATGTTTCCAGTACTTATATACAATTTTTAATTGTATGTTTGTTTGTGTAATTGTTTATTTGTTTGTGTAATTCTTTGAATAATGTCTGTTCCTCATGCTCTTTAGTAAAGGCTACTCTCCATTAAGTCAGAAAAGTTTTTTTTTTCTTTTCTTTTGTTTTATTGATACATTCCCAGTGTCTATAGAGAACAACCTGACCAAAATGGGTGTTCCTGAAGTATATATAAAATGAATGTATGAATGAATTAATTAATGCATGCATGCATCAATGTATAAAATAAGTTTCATGACACAAAATAAATTTATTATTCTCATGCATGTTATTATCTCATACGCATTTTCATAGTATTCTTATACTATATTTAAAAAAAAATTGGTTGCAATTCTGACTTATAGCGACCCTATAGGACAGAGTAGAACTGCCCTATAGGTTTTCAAGGAGTGGCTGGCGGATTCCGGCTGCCAGCTTTTTGGTTAGCAGCCAAGCTTTTAACCATTGCACCACTAGGGCTTCTGTACTATATTATTCAGTATATTACACAGTATGAATTGCTTTAGATTTTGGAAAATAAATACCTAAGTCAAATTTTTCTATTTGTTAATAATATTTAATTCTGGGCTCTGCTCATGACAACTCTATTGGATATTTTGGGTCTTAAATCTGAGGCTCTACTTTTGCAGTTAACTCCCTAAGTGAATATAATACACTGAATTTATTTTTATTTTTTTAATTTTTCCCATACAAAAATGTATACATATATTGTTATGTGATTCTAATTGCTCTCCCCATACTGTGACAGCACACTTCTTTCCACCTAGTGTCCATTCAACCAGCTCCTAACCTTCTCTGCCTTCCCATCTCACTTCTGGACATAAGCTGCCCTTTTAGGCTCCTTTTTCTACTTGAACTAAGAGGCACAGTCCTTACAAGTATCACTCTGTGTCCCACAGTCCAGCTCAATCCCTGTTTGAAGAGTTGGCCTGCGAAATTGCTTTAGTTCTGGGCTCATAGAGAATCTGGGACCATGTTTTCAGGGGTTCCTCCAGTCTCAGTCAGACCATTAAGTCTGATCTTCTTACTAGAATTTGAGTTCTGCACCCCACCTTTCTCCTGCTCCATCTGGGACTCTCTGTTGTGTTCCCTGTCAGGGTGGTCATTGGTGGTAGCCAGGCACCATCTAGTTCTTCTGGTCTCAGGCTGATGAAGTCTCTCGTTTATGTGGCCCTTTCTGTCTCTTGGGCCAAAACTTTCCTTGTGTCTATGGTGTTCTTTATTCTCCTTTACTCCAGGTGGTTGGGAGCAATTGATGCATCTTAGATGGCCACTTGCAAGCTTTCAAGACCCCAGATGCCACTCAGCAAAGTAGGATGCAGAATATTTTCTTAATAAGCTTTGTGATGCTAATTGACCAAGATGTCCCCTGAAAGCATGGTCACCAGACCCCTACCCTTGCTACTCTGTCCCTCAGAGAGTTTGATTGTATTCAGGAAACTTCTTAGCTTTGGTTTAGTCCAGTTGTGCTGACTTCCCCTGTAGTGTGTGCTGTCCTTCCCTTCACCTAAGACGATTCTTATCTACTATCTAGTTAGTGAATAACTCTCACCCTCCCTCCCCACCCTCGTGACCATCAAATAATGTTTTCTTCTGTGTATAAAGCTTTTCTTGAGTTCTTATAATAGTGGTCTTATACAATATTTGTCCTTCTGTGACTGACTAAATTCACTCAGTGTAACCACCTCCAGATTCCTCCATGTTATGTTTCACTGCTTCATCGTTGTTCTTTATCGTTGAGTAGATAATACACTTAATTTTGAGAAAAAAATTGATCTTGGTTTTCCAGAAATACAGCTCCTTCAGGGAACCACATATTTAGTACTGGTTTACTAGAAGAAGCTGTTACTTCCACATTACATTTTACTGTGTGATCCACTCAATTAAAATGTTTCTCCATGAGATTTATCTTTCCAACATTAATAATCAACACCAGATAGAAAATAGAAATGTTAAAAAGCCAAAAGAGACTTCATAATTGACAGTATTGCTCTTGATTTAAAAAACATCAGGGAACATTAGTCACTAGGGCCAACCCCAGAATAAATTAGTGGATTAACAAGGGATATGATTATTCAGGGAATTGTATGTAATGATAATGAAATACTTGGGAAGTTTTAATGATTAAATTTTCCCCAAGGAAAACTTCTGCTGAACAATCATTAAAAGTATTCTGTACTATCTCTTACATTTTTATAGTTCCTCCAGTGATTAAAATGTGAATAATCATGTTTCCAAAAATGTATATAATGATACTTATCACAAAGATAGTAGGAGTTATTAAGCCTGAAAAAGAATAGGTGGCATTGTAAGTTTCCTTCAAAGAGCAACTATTTTTTATTTAAATTAAAGTGACTGCCAACTTGTATTTTTGTCTTGGTTAAATCTAACATTTTACAAGTGCTTAATATGCACTAGCCATTTTCATAGGTACTGTCCTTTTTAATTTGTATAATGACTCTCTTTTATCGTATTCACAACAAAAAATGAAACTGAGCCTCAAAGATGTGGAATACGTGAATGAGTTTTAGTACCTAAGAAGGGACTGAGTCCAGTTATAATTAACTCACTCCAAACTCGAGGTATGTTTCTTTATGCTGTATGATCCCCAGAACCCAGAATGCCAAGGCATTTTCCACTTAGAGAAAAGATAAAATGTTAATACCCACAAGATTGCATCTCTGTTCTACATTGTGCATAATAACTAATAAAACTGCTTACATTTTAAATTATTCACTGTCACAATGTTACCACTTAACCCGAGAAGAACACACTCATTTGCATTCCAAGGGCAGTTTATGATTTGAATTAAACATAAGTGTACACAAGAAAGGCATCCCATGATGTTTTCCAGGAAGTCAGCTTCTAAGCACTTATTAACTAATGTATTTTCTTGGCAGATAAATAGTAAACTGAAATGCATTGTGCTGTCAGTGGAAAGCAAAGAGAAGCAAGGGCTAGGAAATTCTGCATCCTAAACTCAGCTACAGTAGAAACTTGTTGTATGACCTTGGGCAAGTTGTCATTTAGCATTTCTGAGCCATATTATTTAATCTTTCAAAATGAGGTGGTTGACTAGATAATCTATATGGTTATGTTCAGCCTTAAAATAGTTTAAAAAGGGGAAAAAGATAACTTTTTCCACAAAGATCATAATACTTCTGGTTTCCCTATTTCATTTAATAAATCCACCCATTAGGTCAATTCTCAAGCTGGAAAGCATTTTCATTCCATCTCTTTCCCTTACCCCCTGTGGAATAATGAGGCAGAGGTACAAAGCAAGTTTTACTGGGCAGTGTAGCAGCATAGGGATGACAGGGAGCATGAGGTCAGTCAAGCCATTATCATCAGATGGACACATTGCAGATTGTTCTTCTAAAAAGACTTTCCATACCCCTGCTACTCTTTTTTCTTTTTTTTTTTTCCATAGCAGATGGTGGATTCTGTTGGCATGTAAATGTTTTGGCATAAAGGAGAAGAGACATCCTGAGTTTGGGTGCTAACTACTCAAGGAGTTGCATCCAACAGTAAGTAAACCAGCTGCCAAGTAGAGTTGAGTTCAGCGCCTATTTCTCTGTATCACTTACAGCAGTGAAAAAGGTGAAGCTGCCAGAATATATAAGGAGTGGGCTTAGCTTGTGTGTCTTCTTTTCTTAACCTCATGTGTTCAAACTTAAAGCAAGGTCTTTTTTTTTCATTTCCAAAATGTATCCTGAATATGATCATTTTTCACCATATCTACAAATTCTACTCTAATCAAAGCATATCAGATCCCTGAATTAGCCCATTAAAAATTAACTGACCCCTGGTATCACTCTTAACCTAACATGGTCCATTTTTTTTCATAAGGAAAAACAAAAAAACTGACATAAATTTATCCTCATAATATTATCCTGATAATAATTTATCCTCATCATAATAATATCTAATATTATTTCTTATTAATATTATTAATATATTTTTTCTCTATTAGGTGGCATGCCCCCAGGAAAATATCATACTGTGTCCTGTTCAATTATGAATCCTTAGAAAATTTATTATAGTATCTATGGGATTATATGATAGAGGGGCTGAAAGGTAGTGAATTTTAGGTGTGGCTAAGTGGAGGAGTAGAGCTAGAGATACACTGAAACTTGGAAAAATTACTCTTTCTTGATTAATATGTGTCTATATCCATGTGTGATATCTATATGATGTGGATTATATGATCGCTATTGTCTCTTCCCATTCTAATAAACTGTATGTATATTCATAGATAGCTAAAATACTACCTTAGGAAAACAATAATCTATCAAGTTTAAAAATAAAAGGAAGCATAAAACACATAATGTTGAACTTGTTCATTTTAGTTAATACTGGCTTAATAAAGAGGTGAAAAATTCTTATTCTCAAAAGATGCTCTAATTGATTCTGTACTTAAGTAAATAATATTCAAACATGTAGGCTTGTTTTTTCTTTATTATTATAACAGTGTTATACGAGAAATAATCTAATTTGCAGCATTGTATACATCACAGTAGTTTATCTGTTGATCCTAGCTGATTTTGACTTCTTGTAACCCTATTTTTTTTTTTTTGCTGTAACATAAAATATTGGAGCTTGGATTGTGGGAGCAGAAATTCTTTAGAATGGCTCCCTCAAGAGAATGATTTCTGAACAGAATGCCGTTTTGAAAAGATGACTAGCATTGCTGAAGCACAGAAATCGTTATTGAGATATATATTTGTTTTGTTGTATTGTAGGGTTATTTATTTTTCTTCAAGCAGTTTTTTTTTTTTTTTTGGAATATTAGGCCAAAATGATTCTAAAGCTTAGCTGAAATACAGCCAGAAAGAAGAATAACAAAACAATGATGATAAAGTTCCAGAGGCAGAAACCAAAGTAGTCAAGAGGGAAATATTAACTCAAATTGCTAAAAGAAATAAAATAAATTGATAAAAGAAATGTCACTTTAAAACATCAGAACAAAATATAAGACAGATAGGTTTCAATTTAATGACTACTTGGTGGCTCATATGAAGTAGATTGATCTTCTCAGTCTAAGTTTTAATAGAAACACATCTATATTCTAAGACAAGTCTAAAATATGAGTTAAAGAAAACTTAAAACGATAAAGACTTCACATAAGGTTTTCCATTGAGCCAGCTATAATAACTTCTTAGAAAATATTTCACAAGACCAGAAAAAAAAAATAAGGGTATATATTTTATACTTTTCATTGTTTTTATCTCTAATTCAAACTTTATAAATCAAAACCTATTAAGTAAAATTAACTATGTGTTTGTCTATAAAATATTTAAAGATTTTTGACTCATTTTATCATTGTAATTTTTTGCCACTAGTAAAGATGCCCCCATTCAATACAAAAGAAATTTAGTTTTAATTTACTTTGCTTTAAAAAAAAATACTTTACTAGTGGTATAATTGTGTTTCATGATTTCTAGTGTTAAGTGGAAGATTTCAAAATGTAGAGCATTGGTTATAATAATCTGAAAAAATGATGAGAAATACCAGTTCTTTAGGAACAGCTTGTTTTGCTTGAGCAGTATTCACAACTTCTCCATCATTAAAAATAATTTTTAACATTTTCTCACATAGTTTCCATATATTCTAAGGTCTTGTTTACCAAGCACATCAAATTTATTAATACGATTTTTTTCTATTTAAAGAATCTATCAAAGTCATGTATCTAAACTTTTAATCACTACAAAGAAACAATGTTCTCATAATAAGGTGCTAATTTTAGTCAAAATCAAATGCATTTTTATTAAGTGCCTTATTTTTAATGAATAGTATAATATTACATTGTAACAGTTATGAAAATCTAATTGGGATCCTGTAGGTTATCTGATAATCTTACATTTCATCCAATTAACAATTGGGAAATTCTATAGATAAGCTAAAGAAATAATATTTTCAAAAAGGTTTTATTTAATACTGGATGATTATAAAATAACATTTACTTAAGACATAAAAGGTATTCATACAATGAAAACTAATGTGCCTAGCACATGATAGCAAAAAGAATACCATGTTTATATTGAATTCCTCTCATATATTCTTCTTGCTGTTTCCAATCTCATTCCCCCATCTCTTTCTGCTCAGAGATAAATTTCCCCTACATTTTTCTTTATGATTGTATTAAATATATATGTATTATGGCTGTGGAAATTAAAACCAACATGACATCTTTTATTCCATGCCAGAAGAACATGTCTACTACCTGGTTTCACTGGGCAAAAGTTTAAGAGGATAAGCAACTTAACTTTTAGAAATAGTAATTAGCTTGTTTCTGTAGATTTGTGTATAATCAACGGTTCCTGCTTTTTAACTACTGCCTCCACTCAGCAGGTACAGACACCTGCCCCTGGAAAACTTCAATTTTTGTCTTCTTAAGCAAACTAACATTTCAGAGAAGAAACGATTTTAAAGGACATTTTAATGAACCTCTGAAAAACTGGTTAAAATTGCCCAGACTTCTGAGACTCTCTTTGTTCCCCTCTGACTGTATTAACCCCAATGCTGCCACATTTCATTGGAACATGCATGGTAAATAAATTATGGACTCTAAACAGTTTTTTAAAAAAGTATTTTGAATGAAAAGTTATGTTATATTTTAACCACAAATGGCATTTACATAAGTGTGTATATGAATAAAAAGTTATCAATATGTGCCCTACATATTGAAATAATAATAAGTTATAGGAGGATTTAAATATAAGATAGGACTAAATTCTTAACCATAGTGGCATATAAGATAAAATTAGGTTGTTTTCATCATAGTTAATTTTTGATGTTCACATATTTTTCATGATGGGAATAAACTGAAATCAAAAACCCTTTATAACAATCTAAGGCTGAAGAAGTGTTTCCCAACTCTCTTTTTTTTCCTTGATGGCGTAAATAGAAAGTGATAATATTTGCTAACACAAAGTGATAAATGGAGGAGCGCACTCACAGCAGAGGTGACTGTCCCACAGTCTGGGTTCCCTGGGCCTTGCCAGGTGTCCCAAGGCCTAAGGGGATTAATATTTTAGCACAAGTGGAACCACTTTATTACACACAGTGTCACACAGAAGCCTTGTAGGGAAGCTCTGGCCTACAAGTAGCAATAAAATCCGTAACTTCAAAACTAGTAAAATAAATAATTGAAGAAATCTTCAACAGACTTGTAAAAAAAAAAAGTCAGGATACTTCAGGGAAAGGGATATCATAAAAAAACTGTGGTAGCTTGATAAATTAAAAATATAAAATAAGACAGCAAAAATAAGTGCTCCTAAATAATTTATCTGAATGCACTTGAAAAAAATGACAGTTAAGTGGTAGAGATGTTTAGATTAGGAAAAAGAAAAGAAAAGCAACCTTGAATATTATGACACAGAACGGTTAACAGTATACATATAGAAAAAGGTATGTCTTGAAGAACCCAGATGGAGCAATGGTTAAGCGTCCAGCTGCTAACTGAAAGGTCAGTAGTTTGAAATCACCAGTGACTCTGCAGCAGAAAAGACCAGGTGATCTGCTCCCATAAAGACTTACAGCCTAGGAAATCCTATGGGGCGGTACTACTCTGTCATATACGGTAACTATGAGTGGAAGTGATTTGATGGTACCTAACAATAACAGCATATCAGTAATGATACTTAAAAAACAAAATATTTTCAGACAAAAGAGTCTTATAATGATAAACAGTCTATTGTAAAAGATTTAGAAGAAAAAAATCAATCAGAGGATATAATAATTCTTTTAAAAAGCATGCAAGATTCCCATCACATTAATATATATTAAAGAAACATTGATAGATTTATAGTGATGGTGGGGGATGGAAAATCCACTCTTGTTGGGTATTAAAGCATTGAATATTGCACTCAATAAAATATCTAAATAAATAAATAATTGTATAAGAAATAACAGAAACAGAAAAATATCATTAGCTAGGTATAAAACTAAAAACTAGGGAGAAATTTAAAAGAAGGGAAGTAAATAAAAACTTAAACAAAAGGATAAAAAAGAGAGAATTAGAAACTACAGAGAAGATCAAGAACACCAGAAGCTGGTTATTTGAAAATACTGAAAATTTGTAGTTAGATTTTCTAAAATAAAAGATAAAAGGCCGTTTTTTTAATAAGAAAAAAATAAAAATGTGCCAGATATTGTAGAGATTTGAAATAATAGTAAGTAAAAAATAAAATAAAATTTTGTTAATGAGTATGAAAACTTTCACAAATGCACACACACACAAAAAAAAAAAATTATCATACCAGCCTTGAGGAAAAAAAAAAAAAAAAAAGGAAATCCATCCAATTGCACTAAGCCCAAAAATTGTACACACTAGTTCTACCAGTCATTCAAGAAACAGATAATTTTAATCTTGTAGAAGCTGGTCAAGAATGTAAAACAGAGATCTATCCACCTCATGGAAGATTATCCCTGAATACTAGAAAGGTTAGTAATACTAGAAAGGTTAGTACACTTTGTGGCTAATAGAAAGCATGGTAGTTTGAAGAGGCACTTGGAAGAAAGGCCTGGCAAGGTCCACTGTCAAAAAAATAACCAGTAAAAACCCTATGGAGTACAGTTCTACTGTGTCACTCATCTCATGGGGTTGCCATGAGTCAGAATTAGCTTGATGGCAACTGTTTGCTACAAAAACTGGACAACAGCACCATTACAAAGAAAAGGATAGGTCAACGTCAATTATGAACACGGTTCCTTATATCTTTTATAAAAAAATAATAATAGGAGAGTGATTCCAGAGATGCATTAAGTATATGCACATCAATATCAAGGAGGGTTTATCATGGAAGGGGAATTTCACATATAATTTAACAATTAACAGATGAAGGGAGATGAAACATATACTGGCCTTAATTGAAATGGGGAATAAATGCTATATTGATAATATTCATCATCTGGTCATAATAAAGTATACTTAGCAAATCAACAATAGAAGACAAATTTCTCAATGTGACAAGCTTTAAATTGAGGGCATATATCTAGTCATAGTCCATTTAGTATCTTTTAATTTCAAAGAGACACTTGAGCCTGTGTCTAAATGCTTTCTGCCTAGCAAGTAAAGACATGCAATTTATGTCACAGTAGGACAACAATGTAACTTTATGTTTAGTAAGTTATTTGTCAAAAGCAGGATGTCTTATATATGCATCAACTAAATTTCCTCTAACAAGCATCCTTGCAAACACCGTTGACTATAGCAAACTTGAAAATAAGCACTGTAAGTTTTGCAGGTAATTGTTGTTTTCCTTGTGAGCAGTCCACACACTTTTTTTACTTCATTGCAGAATATGACAGGAAAGCCTTCCCCCCCGACGCTTCTGGAAGTAAACAGCTTAGGTGCATTTTTAGGACCACAAGTAACTAAACATACATAAATGTAACTTAAACAAGATATTCACTTCACCTGCAATTATCCTTATGTAATTGTACTCTAATACACTCCCTTAATTTTGTGACCAAGTCTAATGATCAGTCCAGCACTTTTTATATTCACAGTATTGTATAAACAATTTTAGTTCCTCCCAAGTTTTGCTATCAAATGCAAACTAGATTTGTGACCTCTGGTTTCTTTTCATTTTAGCCAAGAATGAATCAGGATATTTCAGTCTGATGATTTTCTAATTCCACACCCCCATTCTAGTGTTTTATTCGAACCAAATCAAGATTAGATCTTTTGATCTCAACTATTTTTTTCTCCTGATTCTTAAATCAGGAGAAATGCATACATTTGTGCATCCATAAAAATTTTTGCTTTTCGTTAATAGTGTAGCTAAGGCAACATTTTTGCACTTTCTGCTCACTTTTAAACCAAATATGCAATTTATATTATAATTGTTCTTATACTTTACCTGACAAAGGGCATATATCTTACTTTTTAATCTGGTGTGATCTTGATCCTACCTTTCTAAGAAAACTAGCAAATGGAATGATTTCTGAATAATCACTAATGTGTGTACAATGGTCTTTAGCAATGAGAGCACATACACCTTCCTTATTGATTAGAGTGATACCAGGAGTCAAATCAAGTATTAGTAACTATATTTTATTTTAATTGTGTCCTGGGGGTTAGATTTGTTAATACTGAATTCCTCTGAATTATTGTCTTCCCCCAATGCTGCCCGCCTAAGAAATCACAAAATTCCTAGTTGGTAGTGCCAGTATTTTCAGAGATGTTCCACTAATCACAAAACCCTTTGAAAACTATGGGCAAGCATAAGCCCTGGGGTGGGGAGGGAGTCCCCTTATAAGTTGCCATACCTTCTTTCTTGGAGCCCATAAGCTTGAGTTAATACAGCTAAGAGTATGAAGGACTCACTATCATTAAAGTGGTTCTATGATGGAGGGATGAACACAGCTTAATTAAGAGAGGAAAACATTTCTCTAATTACTTACAGCAAAGAAAAGTGTTCTAGGTTCCTTTTAAATTATACTTCATAAATGGAAATTAAATATACAATAATATCTACTGTCAAAAGTACTCTGTATGCTATCATGGTAAATATTTGTAAAAATATATTTGAACTTTGTACTTAACTTTTATTACAGAATTCAATACGTGTCACTGCTATATTCTCCTTTAGAAGTTTTTTTTGTTTGTTTTGTGTTTTCTGGTTTTTTTTAGAGAAGGGAGGTAACATAATAAAAAATTTCAGTTTTCAGATTTCTTTTGAGAGAAACAACATTTTTCAACAGGATATTGAATAAAGAGGGAATGGCCAGGAAATGAAATACTATCCAGGTCCAATTTAAAATTTGGAAGACTAATGGATAGTTTTCAGGGTACTCTTGTACACTGTCTTTCAAATATACTGGACAGATTTAAAAGAACATACGTGTGTAGAGAGAAATTAAAAAGAGGAGTAAAATTTACCACCTAAAAACTTATCTGCCAGTAATTTGTCTACCAAATTAGTAGCATGTGAAAGACAATGAGACAACAACTCAACACCATAAGATATCAACCACACAAAGGTCTTGAACAAAACATTATGGATTATCATCAACCACATTGTTTGGTGCAAAGCTAATAATTTGTTATACTGTTGAACACATTCCAGGGATGGTACATCTCCAAAATACTAGCTTTCCAACAGATAGATTACTTGATCTATTTTGGAAAATTAAAGACAGAACAAGACAAAACAAAAATGGCAAATAATTTGAAGAAAATAAGAAATAAACCTCTAACTCTCAGGGTATAATTAAGATAGAAAAAGTGGCTAATAATGAACAACAACAACAAAAAAATGTAACTAATGGAAACTGAGAAATAAATTTCTAGACAATCCTGACATCAAAAGTGAGTTTTTCTACCTATCTAGAAAATAATTTAAACCTGTCTTAAAGGAAAGTTTCATTCAAATGGAATATTTGTAGCCTTAAATGCCTTCAATATTAAAGAAAAATAGGTCATATTGGGATTATAGAAAAATAAAGACCAAAACAATAACCAAAAAAAAAAAAAAATTGTCTCACATACTTTGGACATGTTATCAGGAGGGACTAGCCCCCGGAGAAGGACATCTTGCTTAGTAAAGTAGAGAGTCATTGAAAAAGAGGAAGACCCTCAATGAGATGGATTGACAGAGAGGCTGCTATAATGGGCTCAAGCATAACAGCAATTGTGAGGATGGCGCAGGACTGGGCAGTGTTTCATTCTATTGTATACAGAGTTGCTATGAGTCAGAACTGACTTGATGGCACCTAATAACAACAATAAGATGATAGAGACTTTCTCTATGGCTCTCCTCACTTCCTTCTGTGTCCTCACCAGAATTGTCTTTGACATCCATAATTCTGCCAACACTCTCTTCAAGGCAATCTAGGCTTTTACTACTAGGCACCTTAAAACTATTCCAGTGTCTATCCATTATCTAATTCCAAAACCGCTTCCACATTTTAGGTGTCTGTTAGAGCAGCACCCCACTTCTGGTACCAAATTCTGTCTTAGTTATCTAGTGCCACTATAACAGAAATACCACATTTGGATGGCTTTAACAAACAGACATTTATTCTCTCACAGTTTAGGAGGCTAGAAGTCCCAGTTCATGCTGCCAGCTCCAGGGGCAGGCTTTCTCTCTCTACTGGCTCTAGGGGAAGGTCCTTGTGTCATTTCAATGTCTGTAGGCCCAGCATTTCTTGGAGATCTCCATGTAGCTTGGCTTCAATCTTCCCCTGGGTCTAGGAGGTTCTCAGCACAGGGACCCCTTGTCCAAAAGATGTGTTCCACTCCCAGCTCTTCTTTCTTGGTGGTAGTCAGGTCCCTGTCCTTTGCTCACTTATCTCTCCTTTTATCTCCTGTAAGATAAAATATAGAACTCAAGGGTATGACTTCAGTGAGGGTGATGACTTGAGTAACGGTGGTGACTCAAGATACAACCCACACTAATCCTCCCTCATTAATATATAGAGGTTATGATTTACAACGCTTCTCAAAATGGAGGATCATTACATCAGATCACAAGACAGAAGACAACCGCACAATACTAGATATCATGGCCTAGCCAAGTTGACACATATTTTTGTGGAACACAATTCAATCCATGATTGGCATGTTATTAGGAAGGACCAATCCCTGGAATAAGACATTATGCTTGATAAATTAAAGGATCAATGAAATAGAGGAAGACCCTCAATAAGATGGATTGACACAATGGCTGACTCAATGATCTCAAATATACCTACTATTGT
Source organism: Dugong dugon (assembly GCA_030035585.1). Classification (NCBI taxonomy): domain Eukaryota; kingdom Metazoa; phylum Chordata; class Mammalia; order Sirenia; family Dugongidae; genus Dugong; species Dugong dugon. The sequence continues at coordinate 30,511,377 of CM057460.1, read as the reverse complement.
GAGGATGGCACTGGACCAAGCAACATTTTGTTCTCTCATACATGGGGTTACTATGAGTTGAAATTGACTTGATAGCATCTAAAAACAACAAAAACATAATAAAATTATAGAAGCATCCAAAGGGAATGTAATTCAAGTCCAGAGATTTAATTCATAAAATGTTGTCTCTTCAAGGTAACAATTTGGTGATTAAAGTTTATTTGGTCCCAGTTTTTTTAGGATATGGTTTGAGCTATAGCTAAAGAAAACATGTTATTAGAACACTTTGTATACTGGTATGGCTAACGGAATTCACAGGGGATGCCTGTCAAAATTCATATTTTTATATGTTCTTATAAAATACTCCTTTCCAAAAATAAGCATCTGTCTATTTTTTATTATAACTCGATTGTTAAAGTTACTAACAGTTGAAAAGGTATAAAATTAATTTTATGTTTTGCACAAATAATATTTAATTGGTTATAATCATTCAAAAGAGAAGTGATTAATATGTATTGTGCTAAATGTTTTTAAAGACTGAAAACAAAGATGTATTTATTCATCCTAATATCTTAATGGAGACATGGTCTCTAAAAGTTTAACAATGCTATCCCAAATCATTTCTATCTTATTATATAATTTCATATGTTTAGTGATTTATATTGCACTCAGTACCATATATTATCTTAAAGAAGGATTTAATGTAAAACTACATACATAAAATACAAATTAGGGTTATTTTAAATCACAATTTTGAAGAAAATATCTCTCTTGTACATGAGGATCACGATAAGGCACAAAATCCATTGTGAGTCTACCTTACATTTAGATTTTCATTACAATGTTATTGATCATAACCTTTAGATTTAAATTACATTTGGCAATCCTAGTATGTCCTGCGTGATTCTATGGACTGCTGATTCAGTGTATAAATAACTATAACAAACTCTTTCATGTCAACATCTTCTAACAGAGTTTGCTATTACCAGACGTATGATAGAAACATTTATTTATACAAACATTATATTAATGTGATATAAATGTATAAATGGTGCATTCATTTTGAGGTCACATAGGCATATTTGTGAATATCATATGGGGAAGTCATTTAAAGTAGGTCCTTCTAATGTACTAGGTACTTTGAGAGATCTTCATTCAGAGAATGCCTAGGTCATGTAAAAGTCACACTCTTAGAGGTAATGCTGTTCACCCAAGTAGTAGGAAAGTACCCAAGAACTATATTCCTCCCAAAGTACGCGAGTTGAATCCAGTAGCTCTGAAAAGCTAGTAATAGTCAAATTTGGGAAGAAGGGGTGACCCTGAGGAAAAACACTAATAGCAGCACTCTTATTAGAATACTAAACTTTTAACAAGTATTAAAGGGATATCCTTGAGCCTGGATCTCTAGCTTATTCTCATTCTCTCTCTCTCTCTCTCTCCCTTTCTGCCTTTTCCTAACCCGTCACCCACCAGGCTTACTGTCCCAGGTCACTAATTGCAGCCCATGATTTCCCACTTTGGTGATTCTTCTGGTTGCCATCAAAAGCAAAAGCAGATTCTCCCTGGAGGCAAACATTGAAAAACAAAGGAATAAATTCACATGCAAAAATCACCAAACACAGAAAATGCAAACTACTTTGAGTTTGAATCAGCAGAAAGAAAAAAAAAAAAAAAAGAAAAACAAAAAACAACAATAATCAAACAACAAGACATATGTAGACCCCTGAAGACTGCATACTTGAATCTATGTAAACATGTTCTATCCACAAATCCTCATAAGTTGAAGAACTAGCATGTAGACATCTGTCATTCTGAAGTCTTTGAAGTTGTGTAAAATATTTTGAACCTTTGATTAGGTAGAACTACACACAGAAGATGAGCGATGAATGGAAGAGTTAGGGGCAAACTGTGAAAAAGCAATAAAATATCCTACCTTCCTTCAACGCTTTTGCACTCAGGCATGTCAAAGCTGGAGAAGATGGAGGAGATGTTCGATGAGAAACGCAATGCTTGATATTATTCCAAATCAATATTCTTGTAGCTAATATTTTGATTTAAAGTTACTAAAAATATATATGTCACTTGTCAGTCATATTGTTTAGAGACAGAAGGAGGGAAAATGGGTTTACATACTCTAAAAGAAGAAAAATAATAATAATAATGATTTTACCTCACAAAGTACATCTTGTTGAATTTGCTGGATATAAATCTACACAGATATATATTTACACACTCTTTTCTACTGACAAACACAGACATATACATATATACATATGCATATGTATTATTTTTCTATTGGTGCCATAAAAAAATTATCATAAACTTAGTACTTGAAAGCAACACAAATTTATTATTTTTCAGTTCTATAATTCAGAAGTCTGACATAGGTTTCACCAGGCTAAATTCAAGCTCTTGAAAGAACTGTGTTCCTTTCTGGAGGCTCTAGCAGAGAATTTGTTTCCTTGTTTTCTTGGCAGAATTCAGTTCCTTGCAGTTATAGGACTGCTGTCCCCATTTTTTTGCTGGCTATCAGCTGAAGGCCATTCTCAGCTTCTAACGGCTGTTATTATGCCTTGGTTCATGACCCTCTTTTTCTATCTTCAAAGCTAGACATAGTCTTTCTCACACTATGAATCTTCTCTAACACTTTTGAATTTGGATTGAAATTTATGTTGTTTCCGACAAATTAAATCTATATCCCAGCCAGGCTAAAACAGACTATGCGTTCTATCTCCTTGGAATGACAGTACAGAGGTGAACATGCAACTTAGGCTGTCCAGTAGAATATAAAAGGTGTTTAAGAGGCCTGGATCAGATAACACAATGGAAACCAACATGCAAGAAAGGACAGACTCAAGAAAACTACAAATAAGTTGTGGTGGGCCTCCCTAACATTGGACTTATTTGAAAGTTGTTAATTCATAAATCCCCCTTATTTTTTTTAAGCCAGTTTGAGTAGGGTTTCTGTTTTTGAAATGAAGAATTTCTGATTAATAGATATGGAATTGGCTCTCCTATGTATGAATTAATCTCTTCTAAAAAAGTCAATGCCTCATTTTTATAAGGTCATAACTAGGTGTTACATGAGTTACCTGTATCTACAGTATTATAGTACTATAGCTATCAAACTGACTGCTTTATCTTTCTTCACCAAGCAAGTTTAGAAAAGTGCAGAGTAAGATTGGTTTTAATTGATTATTTTTATATATGCATATGCAAAAAGGCAACAAGATATCCAGCAGGCCATGATAGATTTTGCATTTCTTAGTTGTCTAAAGAAACTTTCCAGTTCAAGAGGCCAAGGGCATCATCACAAGTCTTTTAGATATTAGTAACTGAGAAACTGTAGAAAGCTGATAACCATTCTTTACAAGTGCACACATAAGGAGATTAGGGATGGTTTTGCCGAATCAGCATTGTTTTATGAACTGACAATCTACCTGAAGAAGACAGCTCATTAGCAACCGAAACCACAAAAACACCACAGAGAACTAAAGATCTCCATGGGTGACATGGAGTTGAAAGCTGTCAGTGGATACTGCTACTTTTTCAGCACAATTGCCTTTAAAAGAAAAGTTAATGGGAAAAAATAGAAAACCAGATCAATAAAATCAGCATGACCTTCAAGATGGCAGGAGGCAGAGCATGTTATCCAACAAACTTAATCATTTCTTGAGCAGTCAGAAAGTCCAAATGTTTTGAGGGTTTTGTTATTTGTATCTGACATAGACATTACATACGCAACTTTTGAAACATAATGCTTTAAGAATTGACCAAACATGTTCTATATTTGACAAGAAACAACAAGGGACAATCATTAAGGCCAGATAAACATTAAAAGTGCAGTGGCTATTAGAGACAAATTTTCAGAAATATCAAAACAAAAATCTGTTCAATCATCCATTTTTAACAGGAGAAAAGGATTTGATGTGGTTTCAGTATGATGTATGATAGAAAAACAAAGAAGTATTTAATAAAGGGTATTTATTCAGAAGCAGATGGAGTTCCTGGGTGCTACAAATGATTAAGCATATGGCTATTAATTGAAAGATTGGTGGTTTGAATCCACCTAGAGGAACCTTGAAGAAAGGCCTGGTAGTCTACTTCCAAAAAACCACAGCCATTGAAAACCTATGGAGCACAGTTGTACTCTGACACACACAGAGTCACCATGAGTCAGAATCTACTCAAAGCAACTGGTTTTTTATTCAAAAGCAGAGGTGTTCAGACATGGCTCTGGCAGCATGCTTGTCTGTTTCCTACTTTTAGTTCTTGGAGCATATGCTGCATAAAATCTTTCATTTTGCTTTACTAAAAAAAAGAAAAAAAAAGCAGAGATGTTATTGGCAAGATCACAAAGATGAAAAACTTTAGACTCTGCTAACCCCTGTGATGTAATGATCCATTTTCTCTGAGTATATAGAAAGAACATAAACACAAGTGAAATGTATAATGTAACTAATAATCAATTAAGGTACCAAAAAAACCTGTTGCTGTCAAGTCGATTCGGACTCATAGCGTCCCTATAGGACAGAGTAGAACTGCCCCCACAGAGTTTCCAAGGAGCAGCTGGTAGATTCGAACTGCCGACCTTTTCATTAGCAGCTGTAGTTCTTAACCACTGCACCACCAGGGCTCCAATTAAAGTACATTTAAGACATACAAAAATAGAATAAATAGAAACTTATATTTACATATATATACAAAGAAATCAAAGTTTTGTGTGACAAAATCAGCACGTATATTCACACACATACAAATAAACAAAAGGAATACTACATAAAATCCGTTGCCATCAAGTTGATTCCGACTCATAGTGACCCTATAGGACAGAGTAAAACTGCCCCATATAGTTTCCAAGGAGCGCCTGGTAGATTTGAACTGCTGACCTTTTGCTTAGCAGCAAAACTCTTAACCACTTTGTATATATGTTTATAGATTGCTGTCTTAAATATAAATAGGATTTCTGTCAGCAGAAAAATATAAAAGAATGATATCACCTTGCTATGGATTGAATTGTGCCACCCCCTACCCCCCCCCCCCCAAAAAAAAGATGTATTGAATTCCTAACCCCTGTATCTGTAAAGGAAACCCTGGTGGTGTAGTAGTTAAGTGCTATGGCTGGTAACCAAAAGGTCAGCAGTTTGAATACACTAGGCGTTCCTTGAGAACTCTGTGGGGCAGTTCTACTTTGTCCTATTGGGTTGCTGTGAGTCGGAAACAACTAGACAGCAACGGGTTTGGTTTTTTTGGTATCTATAAATGTGACCGTGTCTGGAAAGAGATTATTTGAAGATGTTATCGGTTAGGTTAATGTGAGACTATACTTTTGTACAGTGGTTTGTAATCATACATGATTGATGTCTTTATAAAAGCTACTCAGAGACAGGGAAACAGAAGAAAGAGGACCATGTGAAGACACATCTACAAGCCAAGGATTTCCAGGGGCCACCAGAAGCTGGGAGAAATGTATGGAATTGTTTGTCCTTCTGAGCCCTCAGAGGAATGAATCTGGTCAGTATCCTGATATGAACTTCTAGTCTCCGGAACGTGAGACAATGAATTTCAGTTCTTATATGCCACCCAATTGGTGATTTTTTTTTTTTTTTGCAGAAGCCCTAGGAAACTTAAACATACTTAAAGTCTAAATAAAAAGTCTCAGAAAGAATTTGTTACATTTTACCTTTGTGCCTTACAAGTGATAATTCATTTACTTGATCAAAAATAATAGATAAATATGGAATAATTACAAAATGTCACAAATGTGCTAGCATTACTTTGACCCAAAAGCCTTGTGAGCATTGAAAAGAAAAAATGAAGTTAAAAATGTTATACTTTATCGAAAATAACATGAAAAAACAAATTAAGATACATAAACACTTTAAATCTATGTAAGTATATTTCATATACTGACTTTTCCAAGCTCACCTAAGAATAAAATACAAAATGGCCGGTGGAAAACTTACCTCAAGTGTAAAGTATAACATTTTGTGTAGAAAATGTGTATGCGTAAGAATATTATGCACTTAAAAATAATTAGTCAAATTTTTCTAAAAATATGGTGAAACATATTTTTGGATCCTATTTCCATTCCTAGGAGCCCTGGTGGCACAGCGGTTAAGCGTTGACTGTTAACCAGAAGATCTGCAGTTTGAACCTGCCGGCGGCTCCGAGGGAGAAAGATGTGGTAATCTGCTTCCATAAAGATTACAGCCTTAGAAGCCCTGTTGGGAAGTTCTACTCTGTCCTATGGGGTGACTGTATGTGGGAGTTGTCTTCATAGCACACAACAACTTTGCAAATCCTAAATCTTTTTCTGTGTCAAAGTAGAAGCAGAGTATTTATACGCAAATGGTAGATACAACTGCCTTGTTCCAAACAGTATGAAACAAGTGATCATCCAGACAATTCACATTTACAGGAAGTCTATCATTTTGACATTGAAGAACCAAAGACACTGTATTCTTTACAAAAATAGTTCCTCAAGTTAATTGACTAGGAAGAAGTAAAGATTAAACAAATTTTTTTTTTTTTTTAATATATATTTTATTGTACTTCAGGTGAAAGCTTACAGAGCAAATAGTTTCTCATGAAATAGTAGTACACATGTTGTTTTTTGACATTGGTTAACAACCTCACAACGTATTAAGCCTCTAAATTCTCAACCTTTTTTTTTGATGAAAATTACAGATGGCCAAAGATACACCGTTTCAAAAATTTCTACATGCACAGTTCAGTGACATTGACTACGCTCTTCCAACTGTGCTGTTATTCTCACTTAAGATGAAGGCTTACAGAACAAAATAGTTTTTCATTTAACAGTTACTACACATGTTGCCCTATGACAATGGTTAACAATCTCACAGCACATCAAGAATATCCTTACTCCACCTTGTGCTCCCTATCACCAGGGGGTTTCCTTGTCCCCTTCTGTCTTCTGGACCTTGTCAGTGGACTATTGTACCTCTTTAGTCTCATTTGTTTATTTATTTATTTATTTATTTATTTATTTTTATTTTATTTAAACACCATTTCAAAACTTTTTACTTACACATTTAAGTGATATTGACTATGCTCTTCCAATTGTGCTGCCATTCTCGCCCAAGATGAAGGCTTACAGGACAAAACAGCCTCCCATTTAATAGTTACTACAAATGTTGCCCTATAGCAGTGGTCAACAATCTCACAATACATCGACAGTGTCCTTATTCAATTTGTGTTCCTTATCATCAGTTTCCTACTCTCCCTCTGCCTTCTGGCCCTTGTCACCGGACTCCTGTACATCGTTAGTCCCATTTAGTTTTACTGGGGTGTCCATTCCCAGGCTTAACATCGAACCTTGAAGGTAACTTCCCCTCTGAGCTAAAAGGGTGTCTGGGGGCCACACTCTCGAGGTTTCTCTAGTATTCTTTAGGCCAGTATATCTGGTCTTCTTTTTTTTTTTTTTTTTTTGGGGAGTTAAAATTATGCTCTACATCCTACTCCAGCTCTGCCCAGAACCCTCTGTTGTGATCCTGGTCAGAGGAGTCATTGGTGGTAGCCGGGCACCATCCAGCTGTACTGGGCTCAGTCCCGTGGAGGCCTTGGTAGCTGTGGACCATTAGTCCTTCGGACTAATCTTTTCCTTGTATCCTGTTCTCTTCGTTCTCCCTTGTTCCCGAAGGGATGAGATCAGTGGAGTATCTTAGATGGCCGCTCATAGGCTTTTAAGACCCCAGACACTACTCACCAAGGTAGAATGTAGAGCATTATCTTTATAAGTAGTGTCATGCCAATTGAGCTAGATGTTCCCCGAGATCATGGTCCCCAGAGCCCTCCGTCCAACAACTCAGTCCCTCGGGGGGTTTGGATGTGTCTATAGGGCCTCCATGACCTTTCCTTGTGCAGGTTGTGTTAGTTTCCCCTGTACTATGTACTATCTCATCTCTCACCCAAGTTACCACTTACCTATTACCTATTTAGTATTCCCCCCCCCTCCCATCCCTGGTAACCAACAAGGATTGTTACATTTTGCATGTGAATTTTTTCATGGGTTTTTACAATAGAGGTCTCATACAATATTTGTCCTTTTGTGATTGACTTATTTCACTCAGCATGATGTCCTCCAGTTTCATCCATGTTATGAGATGGTTCACCGATTCATTGTTCTTTCTCGTTGCATAGTTCTCCATTGTGTGTATGTACCATAGTTTGCGTATCCATTCGTCTGTTGATGGACATCGAGGTTGTTTCCATCGTTTTGCTATTGTGAATAATGCTGCCATGAACATAGGTGTGCATATGTCTATTCGAGTGATGACTCTTATTTCTCTAGGATATATTCCTAGGAGTGGGATTGCTGGATCGAATGGTACGTCTATTTCTAGCTTTCTGAGGAAACGCCATATCATTTTCCAAAATGGCTGTATCATTTTGCATTCCCACCAGCAGTGTATAAGAGTTCCCGTCTCCCCGCAGCCCCTCCAACATTTGTTATTTCCAGTGTTTTTGATTCGTGCCAGTAATGCCGGGGTGAGATGGTATCTCATTGTGGTTTTAATTTGCATTTCTCTAATGGCTAGTGATCGCGAGCATTTCCTCATGTGTCTGTTGGCCATTTGAATGTCTTCCTTGGTGAAGTGTCTGTTCATTTCCTTTGCCCATTTTTCGATAGGATTGGTTGTCTTTTTGTTGTAGAGGTGTTGGATTTTCTTGTAGATTATGGAGATTAGACCTTTGTCTGACTTGTACTGTCCAAAAATTTTTTCCCAGTCTGTAGGTTCTCTTTTAACTCTTTTGGTGAAATCTTTTGAAGAGCATAGATGTTTGATTTTTAGAAGATCCCAATTATCTAGTTTATCTGTTGGGTTTTTTGTGTTGATGTTTATGGTTTGTATCCTGTTAATGCCATGTATTAAGGTCTGAAGTGTTGGTCCTATTTTTTCTTCTATGAATTTTATAGTTTGAGGCTTTATATTCAGGTCTTTGATCCATTTTGAAGTAGTTTTTGTATATGGTGTGAGGTATGGGTCCTGTTTCATTTTTCTACAAATGGATATCCAGTTTTGCCAGCACCATTTGTTAAAAAGACTGTCTTTTCCCCATTTGATGTATTTTGGGCCCTTGTCAAAAATCAGGTGACCGTAGGTGGATGGATTTACATCTGAGTTCTCAATTCTGTTCCATTGGTCAATGTCTCTGTTGTTGTACCAGTACCAGGCTGTTTTGAGTACTGTAGCTGTATAGTAGGTTCTCAAGTCAGGTAGTGTGAGTCCTCCAACTTTATTCTTCTTCTTCAGTAGTGCTTTACTTATTCGGGGTTTCTTCCCTTTCCATATAAAGTTAATAATTAGTTTTTCCATCTCTTTGAAGAATGTTGTTGGTATTTGTATCGGAATTGCATTGTATTTGTAAATTGCTTTAGGTAGAATTGCCATTTTCACAATGTTGAGTCTGCCTATCCATGAGCATGGTATGTTTTTCCATTTATGTAGATCCCTTTGGGTTTCATGCAGCAGTGTTTTGTAGTTTTCTTTGTATAGGTCTTTTATATTCCTGGTCAGATTTATTCCTAAGTATTTTATCTTTTTAGGGGCTATTGAAAATGGTATTGATTTCCTGATCTCCTTTTCATCGTTCTCTTTACTGGTGTATAGGAATCCAACTGATTTTTGAATGTTTATCTTGTATCCTGCTACTCTGCTGAATCTTTCTATTAGTTCCAGTAAATTTCTCGTGGAGTCTTTAGGGTTTTCTATGTATAGTATCACATCATCTGCAAACAGGGAGAGTTTAACTTCTTCATTACCAATTTGGATGCCCTTTATTTCTTTCTCTTGCCTTACTGCTCTAGCGAGAACTTCCAGCACAATGTTAAATAGGAGTGGTGATAAAGGGCATCCTTGTCTTGTTCCTGTTTTCAGGGGGAATGTTTTCAGCCTTTCTCCATTAAGAATGATGTTGGCTGTTGGTTTTGCATAGATGCCCTTTATGATGTTGAGAAATTTCCCTTCTATACCTATTTTATTGAGAGCTTTTATCAGGAATGGGTGTTGGACTTTGTCAAATGCCTTTTCTGCATCAATTGAGATAATCATGTGATTTTTTTCTTTCCTTTTATTTATGTGGTGGATTACGTTGATGGATTTTCTAATGTTAAACCATCCTTGCATACCGGGTATGAATCCTACTTGGTCGTGGTGTATTATTTTTTTGATATGATACTGAATTCTATTGGCTAGAATTTTGTTCAGAATTTTTGCATCTATATTCATGAGAGATATTGGTCTGTAATTTTCTTTTTTTGTGATGTCTTTGCCTGGTTTTGGTATCAGCGTTATGCTGGCTTCATAGAATGAATTTGAAAGTGTTGCTTCCTCTTCTATGCTCTGAAATAACTTGAGTAGAACTGGTACGAGCTCTTCTGTAAATGTTTTGTAGAATTCTCCAGGGAAGCCATCTGGGCCAGGGCTTTTTTTGGTTGGGAGTTTTTTTATTACCTTTTCAATCTCTTCTCTTGTTATGGGTCTGTTCAGATTTTCAGTATCACTTTGTTGTAGTTTGGGTAGGCCGTATGTTTCTAGAAATTTATCCATTTCCTCTAGGTTTTCAAATTTGTTGGAATATAGTTTTTCATAATCTTCTGTTATAATCCTTTTTATTTCAGTTGGGTCTGTTGTAATGTCCCCCATTTCATTTCTTATTTGGGTTATTTGTGCCCTCTGCTGTTTTTCTTTTGTCAGTCTGGCCAGTGGTTTGTCGATTTTGTTGATTCTTTCAGAGAACCAACTTTTGGTTTTGTTGATTCTTTCTATTGTTTTTCTGTTCTCTATTTCATTGATTTCTGCTCTGATCTTTACTATTTCCTTTCTTCCGGTGGTTGTAGGCTTTTTTTGTTGTGCTCTTTCTATTTGTTTGAGTTCTGTAGTTAATGTTTTGATTTTGTCCCTTTCTTCTTTTTTGATATGTGCATCTATTGCTATAAATTGTCCTCTGAGGACTGCCTTTGCTGTGTCCCAAAGGTTTTGGTATGATGTGTTTTCATTTTCATTTGATTCTAGGAATTTTTTAATTCCATCTCTGATTTCTTCTATTACCCATTGATGTGTAAGCAGATTATTATTCAGTTTCCATGTGTTTGATTTTTTTTCCTTGCTCTTTCTAGTGTTAATTTCTACCTTGATGGCATTGTGGTCAGAGAAGATACTGTGAATTATCTCAGCATTTTGGATCTTGTTGAGGATTGCTCTGTGGCCTAAGATGTGGTCTCTTCTGGAGAACGTTCCATGTGCATTGGAAAAGAATGTGTACTTTGCAGCGGTTGGATGGAGTGTTCTATATATGTCTATGAGGTCCAGTTGGCTGATTGTGTCCTTTAGGTCTTCTGTATCTTTGCTAAGTTTCTTTTTAGTTGTTCTGTCCTTTACTGAGAGTGGTGTGTTGAAGTCTCCTACTATTATTGTGGAACTGTCAATTTCTCTTTTCAGTGCTGTTAGAGTTTTTTTTATGTATTTTGGAGCCCTGTCATTGGGTGCATAGATATTTATTATGGTTATGTCTTCATGATGGATCATCCCCTTAATCATTATATAGTGTCCTTCTTTGTCTTTTATGGTAGATTTTGTTTTAAAGTCTATTTTATCTGAGATTAGAATTGCCACTCCTGCTCTTTTTTGATAGTTGTTAGCTTGATATATTTTTTTCCAACCTTTGATTTTTAATAAATTCACATCTTTGTTTCTAAGATGTGTCTCTTGTAGACAGCAAATAGATGGATCCTGTTTTCTTATCCATTCTGCCACTCTCCGTCGCTTTATGGGTGCATTGAGTCCATTTACGTTCAGTGTAATTATTGATAGATGTGAGTTTGTTGCTGTCATTTTGTAGTGCTTTTTTTTGTGATGCTGAAGTTTTCTTTGTTCTTCTTACTCTCTTGTGCTGAGTTCCTTTTGTTTGTGGATTTTGTGTTCATTTCTTTTGTTTTTGTAGGTTTTGTTTTTGTTGAGACATTACGTTTTTCGTCTTTATTTTTATGAGTTGGTTTGTTAACTTTTTTTGTGGTTACCATGAATTTTACCCTTATCTTTATAATTTTGAAGCAGTCTACCGTTACTTGGTATCGCCTTGCCTTCTTCTCCTTTAGAAGGTTCTATACCTATGCCGTTTGTTCCCTCTTTCATTGTTTTGATGTTGTTGTCATCCTTTGATTGATTTCTCTGATTCCCTGTTGTATATCTTTTGTTTTTGGAAAGTCGTCTGTAGTTCAGTTCCTAGAATGGTATCTGGTTCATGTTAACCTGCATCCTAGGTCCTAGGTCCTGCCTGAGGGCTTAAGCTGTTTGTCCTCAGATCGAAGAACTCCCTTTAATAATTCTTGTAAGTTTGGTTTGACTTTTGCATATTCCTTTAGTTTCTGTTTATCTGGAAATGACCTAATTTCACCATCAAATCTGAATGAGAGTTTTGCAGGATATATTATTCTTGGCTGACAATTTTTTTCTTTCAAGATTTTATATATGTCATCCCATTGCCTTCTTGCCTGCATGGTTTCTGCTGAATAATCTGAGCTTAGTCTTATTGTTTCTCCTCTGTATGTGACTTCTTGTTTTTCCCGAGCTGCTCTCAGGATTCTTTGTTTGTCTTTAGTTTTAGCGAGTGTGAATATGATATGTCTTGGTGATTTTCTTTTGGGGTCTATTCTATATGGGGTTCGTTGAGCTTCTTGGATGACCAGCCTTTCATCTTTCATGATATTGGGAAAGTTTTCTGTCAGCAGTTCCTCAATGATCCTCTCTGTGTTTTCTGTTTTCTTCCCCTGTTCTGGTATGCCAATCACTCGTAAGTTTTTGCTTTTAATTGTGTCCCACATAACTCTCAGGGTCTCTTCATTTTTCTTTGTTCTTTTTTCTGAGTTTTCCTGAAACAGAGTTGTATCCAAGTGTTTGTCTTCAGTTCCACTGATCCTGTCTTCCATGGTTTCAAATCTACTTCTCAGCCCTTCTATGACACTGTCCATTTCTGAAATCTTGTTGTTTATCTTTTGGATTTCTAATTGTTGTTTTTGTATAATTTCGAGTTGTGAATTTATTTTGGCATTTTGTTCTTGCATCATCTTCCTGAATTCTTCCAATTTTTTGTCTGTATTTTCCATAAATTTGTCTATTTTTTCCTCATGTTTGTCAGCTTTTTGCCTCAGTTCTTGGAAAATTCCGAGTATTAGTGATTTGAGTTCCGTATCAGGTACTTCTAGTGCATTTTCTTCCACAGGAGAGTTATCTGGTGTTTTAATTTGGACGCCTATTGGAGCCATCTTGTCTTGTTTTTGTAAATGTTTTGATATTGTTTGCTGTTTTCGGGGCATTCAGTAGATATTTCTCTCGTTTTTTGATTGTAGATTTTTTTTTTTTTTTTTCGTTCTTGTGGTACAGCTGGGCAGATCTAGTTGAGGAGGAGCCACTGGGATGGGTTGCTTGTGGCACTCACCGCAGCCACCAGGACGGTCGGTAGTCAGTGCTGGGCAGGTTCCAATAGGGCGTGCCTGCACCGCTTGGTGATGTGATGTCTAGTGCACGGTGCAGGTAGGTAGGGTGCAGCGGGAAGATGGTTATGTGTGAAGCTAAGCTGGATATGGGAGAGAGGAGAGAGGAGGAGGAGCAAAAAGCGTACAAACATAAAAGAATGCTAGGGGAGTTTGTCGTTGGAATGTACAGATGAAAGACTATGGGATGGAGGAAACCAGAAGGGGGAAGAGAAAGAAAAGGAAAGAATGACCAAATGAAAATCAGAAAAGTTAAAAAACTGCAAAGTTCCCAGGGATCGCACCGATGCAGCTATGAGGTCTGGGGGAGTCGGTCTCAATTTTCACAGCTCAGCCTGGCCAGAAGGTACAGAGGCATACATCACCTGGTATTCAGGGATCAGAAAGAGAAGGAAGAGATAGAGGGACAAGAAATTAAGCAATGAAGAAAGACAAAAGAGAAAAAGAGGTTAAATATGACAAAACTAATCAAAAAAGGAAGAAAAATAAAATTGAGAAAAAAAAAAAAAAAGGGCAACACCAGCAGTCAGTGCCTACAAATGGGACCCAGAGAGCCCCCACTCAGGGGCGCGAATTCCAAGAAGCCGATAGTCTCGGGGTTAAGTGACCGTGGCCACGGGAAGCAGAGGGGCCAACGAACAAAGGCCCCAGGATCCCACCCGCGCGGGAGCCCAGACCTGGAAACAGCCACACGCCCGAACGCAGCCCTACAGCCCCGCAGGAGAGAGCAGAGACGGCCCTCGGAACCAGGCACCCAGGCAAAAGGAGGGGGAGGCGGCAGAAAAAGGTCCGCTAGGTGCCAGCAAACGGCTCTCAGAAAGCCCCCAGCCCGGGCGTGCGGAACCCAAGCACCGGCGCCCCCCCGCCCAGGGACCCCGGCCACGGAAAGCAGAGGGGTGAACGAACAAAGGCCCCGGGATCCCACCCACGCGGGAGCCCAGACCCAGAAACAGCCACACTCCTGCACGCAGCTCCACAGCCCCGCAGGAGAGAGCAGAGACAGCACCCGGACCCAGGCACCCAGGCAAAAGGAGGGGGAGGCGGCAGAAAAAGGTCCGCTAGGTGCCAGCAAACGGCTCCCAGAAAGCCCCCAGCCCGGGCGTGCGGAACCCAAGCACCGGCGCCCCCCCGCCCAGGGACCCCGGCCACGGAAAGCAGAGGGGCGAACGAACAAAGGCCCCGGGATCCCACCCACGCGGGAGCCCCGACCCAGAAACAGCCACACGCCAGCACGCAGCCCTACAGCCCCGCAGGAGAGAGCAGAGACGGCACTCGGAACCAGGCACCCAGGCAAAAGGAGGGGGAGGCGGCAGAGAAAGGTTCGCTAGCTGCCAGCAAACGGCTCCCAGAAAGCCGCCAGCCCAGGCGCGTGGAATCCAAGCACCAGCACCCCCCAGCCCAGAGACCCTGGCCACGGAAAGCAGGGGATCCCCAGCTGAGGCGGAGAGGGGTGGGTGGTGGGAGAGCGCGCACCGCAGTTTACCGGTCGTTCTGTCTCCGACCAGATGCTCTGCAAGGCTGCTCTCCCGTTTGCTGGTCTCCGATAGGAATCCAAGATGGTGGATCCGCGCTGCGTTAGCTGGTAAGGAATCTCTGCCTGAGTCTCTCCTCGCTCTCCGTTCTCTTTTAGTATTCTCACTCCGTTTGGTGTTTGGCTGAGTTCTTTATCTCTTCATTTGGTGTTCTAGGGTTTCAGGATTGTTGATTCTCTGTTAGGCTTAGTTTTTCGGATCTTTGCTGTGGAGGGACGGCGTGGTGTTTCTGCCTAGAGCGCCATCTTGCCCCTCTCTAAACAAATGTTTTAAACAAGATATTTTCCAATCAGATAGTAACATGGGTTTAGTCTTTCTACAGCACAAAAATTATTCAAATAGTTGGTTCAGGAAAATAATCATTTCCTATTAACATTACTAACTTTAAAAAAGAATAATAACCAGAATCATTAATATTACTAACTTTAAAAAATAATCATAGCCAGATATATACATTGTGATATATAGATACATGATATACAGATTTGACATATATATACATTATGATAAAAGAAAAAGGAAATTAAAAAATGAAATATGAAGCACTCTCAGCAAGAAAAAGAAAGATTGCCTTGAGTGCATTAATATTGTAAACGAATATGTCACCATGGTTCAAAAATCATAATCTGTATCTTTTTTAAAAAACTAAATGTATCTGACAAGACAAGAGAGAGTGAGACATCAGAGGAGACAAAACTTGTTTTAACATAGGAAAGAAAAAAGAAAAGGAAAGAAAAAGACTATGCAAAAAAAAAAAAAAAGCAAACTAAAGAAGATCACAAGTAGAAGAGTTTAAAAAAAACTCCAGTAAGGAACATTATGTAATTTCTGGCTATGCTAGTAAAACAGACACCATCTACATTTTCCATGTTTGCAAGGCTTTAACATAACGCATGAGTTCCTGAGTAGTAAAGAAGGTTAATACATTTGGTTGTTAAACAAATGGTTTGAGGTTCAAGTCCACCGAGTGGCCCCTGGGAAGAAAGGCCTGGCAATCTATTTCTGAAAAATCAGCCATAGAAAACTCTACGAAGCATAGTTCTACCCTGACAAACTTGGGGTTGCCATGAGTCAGAATCGACTTGACGGCACCTGGCTTACTGGTTAATATAAGGCAGTGGCTCTCTTTTATATCAGGGATCTTTTATAGTCTTAAAGCTACTGAACACCCCCAATAACTTCTGATTATGTAGGGTATGCGTTGTTGTTAGTTGCCATTGAGTGACTCCAACTCATGGCGACCTTACATATAATAGAAAGCAACGTTGCCTGGACCTGTGTCATCTTTATGATCATTGGTATGTTTGAGTTCATTGTTGTGGCTGTTGTGTCAATTCATCTCATCGAGGGTTTAATAATATTTAGCATATTGAAGATTGAAAGTCATATATTTAAAAATATTTATTACTTTATTAAAAATAACCATAATAAGCTCAGTAAACATTAAATAGCATTTTTATTGTTTTATTCAAAAAAATATGAGAAGAGTGGCGTTGTTTACATAATGCAAATCTCCTTAATATCTCTCAATAGAATACAGGTACATTCTCATATTTGCTTCTGCATTTAATTTATGACATTTTTTTTTTTTAATTACATTAAAAATATCCAATCTCACAGAAATCTAAAAAAAAAAATGCCATCGAGTCGATTCTGACTCATGGCAAACCTACAAGACAGAGTAAAACTACCCCATAGGGTTTCCAAGGCTGTAATCTTTTTGGAAGCACTGCCACATCTTTCTCCCTCAGAAAGGCTAATGGGTTCAAACTATCGACTTTTCGCTTCGCAGGTGAGTCCTTTAACCACTGTGCCACCAGGGCTCCTTCCACCAGGGCTGCTTTCACAGAAATATATAACTGGGAAAGGGCAAGAATTTTAAAAAGTCTTTCTAGATAATTGTGGCTGTTCTTCTTTAATACTATACCAAGTGCTATGTGGGATCTGAATAATGAAATTTTCCTTCTCTAATAACAGTAAAATCCATTGGCTTATCTTTTGATTTGAAAGGATCATTACCTATAAAAGATTTTGTCTCATTAGCTATCATTCTCAAACCTTACGCTGTACATTACATAGTCGTGGTGTGACTAGGTGTTTGTGATGCCTAGTTGCTATCACATGAGCAGTGGAGAATGTAATGTTGGGGCATTGATGACACAGGAAGAATTTCTACCCAGAACCTAGATGATAGGTCTGAGTAAATAGCTCACCAAAAACCAGTTTTTGAAAATATATATAAAACAACTCATGCTGGAGTTACCTGGACATGTGGCTAGGCTAGAAGAGATTGGGAAAAGCACTTTACATCCCTGAAGTAGTGGACTCCATTCCTGTAATGCGGAAACCATTGCCAATCAGAGTGATTTTCCACAAGAGAAAAAGGTAGGAAGACTTAAGCGTGTGGGTTAATGAATATTCCCCAGGCTGACATCTTTGAATATATAAAGTAAACCTTATCTTGTGTACATATGTGTGTGTGTTTGAATGGCTATTTCTGCAAATCCTTTAATCTAGTTATCTATGGGACTGATTCAAGTAGTAAAGGAAAGGAGAATTCAAAGCCAAGGATGGAAAACACTCAATGTGTAAAACCTAAATCATGTGACCTCTCTTCTTAAATATCTTTTATGCACTTACACATGACATTTTAAGTACTTTTTTGCAAATAGTAGAAAACATTTTGTGGAATGTGGCAGGACGTATGCACGGGAAAAATTTTTTTATCCATCATTCTGTACTATAAAAGTAATCAATAAGACATGTAAATCAAAAGTTGCTTATGTTTCTTAAAAAAAAAAAACACTTATAGCTTAATAACAGTAAACACTGCTTTTCCCCCTCAGAGATGATTTTATCTGTTTTAAAGATACATAAACTGTATATAATAAATGGGAAATTTAGCTTCCTCTGGAGAAAATTGTAAGGTCTGTTCTTTGGGTTGAAACTTTAAATGGATAGCTAATGGTATTCAATATTCCAGGATATGATTATAAACCATGATCTAAAAGATACAGTAAAATTGAATTTTGACCTCTTAGTCACCTCTAAATAAAAATGATAAAAGACCATGGGGATTAGGGAATTTAAACTGAAGGAAAAGATCAATAAAATTAAGTAGACTCTCCTCAGTAAACCTGAGTGTATACTTTTATGTCTGTGCTAAACTGCGTTTAATTTTTTTTTACATTGACGAAAACCTCTTTATGTTTTTATAGAGATTAACAAAAAAAACTTTCATAATCATTTCAGGTTAATATCTTTGAAGGAAATTATTTAGGTTTCCAGGATTTTTGCTCTGTTATTTGTATAGTTAAAATCACTTCAATAATTTTTAAAATAATTAAGGAAAGATTGCACTTTAAGAAAAGAAATTTTGCATTTACTTTTGTTTTCATAGCTTAGTTAAAAAAAAATTCTCCTTTAGAGCATTGATGATTACTTATTTTTCACATTTCTGAATCTCTCCAGTTTTTTTTTTTTCTCCGGGTCAGAAACATTAGTACAGATATTTTTTAAATATCACTTTAAACTAAAGCAGTTTTAATTTTTGGTCTTTTTTTTTTTTTTTACTACATTCTAAGACAGATAGTTGATAGATGGATAGAGAGAGAGATGATAGTTAAGCGACAGATAGATCACAGACAGAAGATAGACAATAGGTAGATTTATAGATTTATAGATTTATAGATCTATATATTTAAAAGCTGTATATGCTTACATTTTGAAATTTGAATTTGATGCTTAAGGAAGAGAAAGTTTTAAAAGTATGCCCACCAAATGAAACTCTCTAGCTATAAATTTAGAAGCCCTAGTGGTGCAGCAGTTAAGACTTTGGTTGGCAACCAAAAGATGAGCAGTTTGAATTCACCAGCCACACCTTGGGAACTCTATGAGGCAGTTCTACTCCGTCCTATAGAGTCGCTGTGAGTTGGAATTGACTGGACACACAACAAAGCTTTACATTCACATTGGCCTGAAAGCTTACTTTATCTCATACATGTTCTTTGAATTAGTTTTCAACATTTCAGTGAAACATCCCACAGACATTTGAGGTTTTGGCTTTTGCTCTCCTTTGGATCATTGATGAGAAAAGCGGTGAGGAATTGTTGAGAAATTTACCATTTTAATGTTGCAGTGAAGGAAGTCTTGTTCATGGTTATTAAAAAAATGTTAATTGTTCTAAACCATTAAAAATGCATCCCCTTCCTATTCCTTAATATCATAAAGCCAATGTAAATGGTTCTCTAATAAACTTTTAGAATTAAAAAAACAAAACTTGCTACTGAGTTGATTCTGATTCATGGATACCTCATGTGTGTCACAGTAGAACTATGCTCCCTATGGTTTCCAATGGCTAATTTTTCAAAAGTAGATGCCCAGGCACTTCTTTTGAGGTGCCAGTGGGTGAAATTGAACCACCAACTCGGGTTCGCAGTTCATACATTAACTCTTTGCACAAACTAGGGATACCAAACCTTCACAATTGTTGTTAGATGCCTTCAAGACGAGTCCAAATCACAGTGACCCTATGTACATCAAAACGTAGCACTGCCGGGTCCTGTGCCATCCTCACAATCTTTGTTATTCTTTTTTTTTTTAATATATATATTTTATTGTACTTCAGGTGAAAGCTTACAGAGCAAATAGTTTCTCATGAAATAGTAGTACACATGTTGTTCTATGACATTGGTTAACAACCCCACAACATATTAATCCTCTAAATTCTCAACCATTTTTTTTTTTATGAAAATACAGATAGCCAAAGATACACTGTTTCAAAAACTTCTACATTCGCAGTTCAGTTACATTGACTATGCTCTTCCAACTGTGCTGTTATTCTCACTTAAGATGAAGGCTTACAGAACAAAATAGTTTTTCATTTAACAGTTACTACACATGTTGCCCTATGACAATGGTTAACAATCTCACAGCACATCAAGAATATCCTTACTCCACATTGTGTTCCCTATCACCAGGGGACTTCCTTGTCCCCTTCTGTCTTCTGGCCCTTGTCACTGGACTACTGTACCTCATTAGTCTCATTTGGTTTTTTTATTTTATTTTATTTTATTTTATTTTAACACCATTTCAAAACTTTTTACTTACACATTTAAGTGATATTGACTATGCTCTTCCAATTGTGCTGCCATTCTCGCCCAAGATGAAGGCTTACAGGACAAAACAGCCTCCCATTTAATAGTTACTACAAATGTTGCCCTATAACAGTGGTCAGCAATCTCACAACACATCGACAGTGTCCTTACTCAATTTGTGTTCCTTATCATCAGTTTCCTATTCCCCCTCTGCCTTCTGGCCTTTGTCACCGGACTCCTGTACCTCGTTAGTCCCATTTAGTTTTACTGAACTGTCCACTCCCAGGCTTAACATCGAACCTCGGAGGTAACTTCACCTCTGAGCTGAAAGGGTGTCTGGGGGCCATACTCTTGAGGTTTCTCCAGTATTCTTTAGGCCAGTAAATCTGGTCCTTTTTTTTTTTTTTTTTTTTTTGGGAGTTAAAATTATGCTCTACGTCCTTCTCCAGCTCAGTCCAGAACCCTCTGTTGTGATCCTGGTCAGAGCAGTCAGTGGTGGTAGCCAGGCACCATCTAGCTGTACTGGACTCAGTCCGGTGGAGGCCTTGGTAGCTGTGGACAATTAGTCCTTTGGACTAATCTTTTCGTTGTATACTGCTCTCTTCATTCTCCCTTGCTCCCGAAGGGATGAGACCAGTGGAGTATCTTAGATGGCCGCTCATAGGCTTTTAAGACCCCAGACACTACTCACCAAGGTAGAATGTAGAGCATTAGCTTTATAAGTAGTGTCATGCCAATTGAGCTAGATGTTCCCCGAGACCATGGTCCCCAGAGCCCTCCGTCCAACAACTCAGTCCCTCGGGGGGTTTGGATGTGTCTATAGGGCCTCCATGATCTTTCCTTGTGCAGGTTGTGTTAGTTTCCCCTGTAATGTGTACTATCTCACCTCTCACCCAAGGTACCACTTATCTATTGCCTATTTAGTATTTCCCCCCCCTCCCCTCCCATCCCTGGTAACCAACAAGGATTGTTACATTTTGCATGTGAATTTTTTCATGGGTTTTTACAATAGAGGTCTCATACAATATTTGTCCTTTTGTGATTGACTTATTTCACTCAGCATAATGTCCTCCAGTTTCATCCATGTTATGAGATGGTTCACAGATTCATTGTTGTTCTTTCTCGTTGCATAGAACTCCATTGTGTGTATGTACCATAGTTTGTGTATCCATTCATCTGTTGATGGACATCGAGGTTGTTTCCATCGTTTTGCTATTGTGATCAATGCTGCCATGAACATAGGTGTGCATATGTCTATTCGAGTGATGACTCTTATTTCTCTAGGATATATTCCTAGGAGTGGGATTGCTGGATCGAATGGTATGTCTATTTCCAGCTTTCTGAGGAAACGCCATATCATTTTCCGGAATGCATTTTGCATTCCCACCAGCAGTGTATAAGAGTTCCCATCTCCCTGCAGCCCCTCCAACATTTGTTATTTCCAGTATTTTTGATTCGTGCCAGTAATGCCGGGGTGAGATGGTATCTCATTGTGGTTTTAATTTGCATTTCTCTAATGGCTAGTGATTGCGAGCATTTCCTCATGTGTCTGTTGGCCATTTGAATGTCTTCCTTGGTGAAGTGTCTGTTCATTTCCTTTGCCCATTTTTTGATAGGATTGTTTGTCTTTTTGTTGTAGAGGTGTTGGATTTTCTTGTAGATTATGGATTAGACCTTTGTCTGACTTTTACTGTCCAAAAATTTTTTCCCAGTCTGCAGGTTCTCTTTTGACTCTTTTGGTGAAGTCTTCTGAAGAGCATAGATGTTTGATTTTTAGAAGATCCCAGTTATCTAGTTTATCTGTTGGGTTTTTTGTGTTGATGTTTATGGTTTGTATCCTGTTAATGCCATGTATTAAGGCCTGAAGTGTTGGTCCTATTTTTCCTTCTATGAATTTTATAGTTTGAGGCTTTATATTCAGGTCTTTGATCCATTTTGAAGTAGTTTTTGTATATGGTGTGAGGTATGGGTCCTGTTTCATTTTTCTACAAATGGATATCCAGTTTTGCCAGCACCATTTGTTAAAAAGACTGTCTTTTCCCCATTTGATGTATTTTGGGCCCTTATCGAAGATCAGGTGACCGTAGGTGGATGGATTTACATCTGGGTTCTCAGTTCTGTTCCATTGGTCAATGTCTCTGTTGTTGTACCACTACCAGGCTGTTTTGAGTACTCTAGCTGTATAGTAGGTTCTCAAGTCAGGTAGTGTGAGCCCTCCAACTTTATTCTTCTTCTTCAGTAGTGCTTTACTTATTCGGGGTTTCTTCCCTTTCCCTATAAAGTTAATAATTAGTTTTTCCATCTCTTTGAAGAATGTTGTTGGTATTTGTATCGGGATTGCATTGTATTTGTAAATTGCTTTAGGTAGAATTGCCATTTTCACAATGTTGAGTCTGCCTATCCATGAGCATGGTATGTTTTTCCATTTATGTAGATCCCTTTGGGTTTCATGCAGCAGTGTTTTGTAGGTTTCTTTGTACAGGTCTTTTACATTCCTGATCAGATTTATTCCTAAGTATTTTATCTTTTTAGGGGCTATTGAAAATGGTATTGATTTCCTGATCTCCTTTTCATCGTTCTCTTTACTGGTGTATAGGAATCCAACTGATTTTTGAATGTTTATCTTGTATCCTGCTACTCTGCTGAATCTTTCTATTAGTTTCAGTAAATTTCTCGTGCAGTCTTTAGGGTTTTCTATGTATAGTATCATATCATCTGCAAACAGGGAGAGTTTAACTTCTTCATTACCAATTTGGATGCCCTTTATTTCTTTCTCTTGCCTTCTTGCTCTAGCTAGAACTTCCAGCACAATGTTACATAGGAGTGGTGATAAAGGGCATCCTTGTCTTGTTCCTGTTTTCAAGGGGAATGTTTTCAGCCTCTCTCCATTAAGAATGATGTTGGCTGTTGGTTTTGCATAGATGCCCTTTATTATGTTGAGAAATTTCCCTTCTATACCTATTTTATTGAGAGCTTTTATCAGGAATGGGTGTTGGAGTTTGTCAAATGCCTTTTCTGCGTCAATTGAGATGATCATGTAATTGTTTTCTTTCCTTTTATTTATGTGGTGGATTACGTTGATGGATTTTCTAGTGTTAAACCATCCTTGCATAGCTGGTAAGAATCCTACTTGGTCGTGGTGTATTATTTTTTTGATATGATACTGAATTCTATTGGCTAGAATTTTGTTCAGAATTTTTGCATCTATATTCATGAGAGATATTGGTCTGTAATTTTCTTTTTTTGTGATGTCTTTGCCTGGTTTTGGTATCAGCGTTATGCTGGCTTCATAGAATGAATTTGGAAGTGTTGCTTCCTCTTCTATGCTCTGAAATAGCTTGAGTAGAACTGGTACAAGCTCTTCTGTAAATGTTTTGTAGAATTCTCTAGTGAAGCCATCTGGGCCAGGGGTTTTTTTGGTTGGGAGTACCATTGATTATTTTTCATATGCTACCTTCTGAAATGGTTGAATGTCAACCAGTTATTTTTGGTACAGTGACTCTGTATATTCCTTCCATCTTCTTTTGATGCTTTCTGTGTCATTTAATATTTTCCCTGTAGAAGACTTCAATGTTATTTCTGAACAATATTCTGAATTATTTCTTCAGTTCATTCAATTTGAATTGCTGAGCGTGTTCTTCCCTTTTGATTTCCTAACTCCAGGTCTTTGCCACTTTTCATTATAATACCTTTCTTTGTCTTCTAAACCCTCCCTTGGATGTCTTCTGTTCAGGTATTTTACTTCATTTCTTCCGTTCACTTATATGTGCAACGGCAAGTTTCAGAGTCTCTTCTGACATCCATTTTGGCCTTTTATTTCTTTCCTGTCTTTTTAATAATCTCTTACTTTATTCCTCTATGATGTCCTTCCACAACTCATTTAGTCTTTGGTCATTAGTGCTCATTGCGTCAAATCTATTCTTGAGATGGTCTCTAAATTCTGATGGGATATTCTCAAGGACATGCTCTGGCTCTAGTCAAAGTGCTCTAACGTTCTTCAGCTTCAACTTGAATTCGCATAGGAGCAAGTGGTTAAGAACTTGGCTGCTAACCAAAAGGTGGGCAGTTCGAATCCACCAACCACTCCTTGGAAACCCTATCGGATACTTCTACTCTGTCCTATAGGTTTGCTATGAGAAGGAATCCATTTGACAGCTACAGTTCTTTTTTTTTTTTTTTTTTTTGATTGATGATCTGTTCTGATGTTGGCCCCTGGCTTTGTTCTGACTGAGGATATTGAGCTTCTCCATTGTCTCTTTAAATAGATGAAATTGATTAGATTCTTGTGTATTCCATCTGGAGAGGTCCATGTGTATAGTCACTGTTTATGTTGTTCAAAAAAGGTATTTGCAATGAAGAAGTCATTGGTCTTGCAGAATTCTATCATGTGATCTCTGGTGTCCTTTCTATCACCAAGGCCATTATTTTCTAACTACTGATCCATCTTGTTTTTTTCCAACTTTTTGCATTCCAATCACCGGTAATTATCAGTGCATCTTGACTGCATGTTTGATCAATTTCAGACTGTAGAAGTTGATAAAAATCTTCAATTTCTTTGTCTTTGACCTTAGTGTTATGTAAGTATAAATAATAATACTTGGTATGTAAATTTGAATAATAGCAGCATTTACTGGTCTTCCATGTAGAAGTATGAATATTATCCTACTATTGACAGCTTTGATATTTCAAGATATACCTTGAAATGTTATTTTTGACAATAAATAGAGTGTCATTTCTCTTTCAATTTGTCAGCGCCGGCATAGCAGACCATGTGATTGTCTGATTCAAAATGGCCAATATCAGTCGATTTCAGATCAGTAATGCCTAGGACCTAGGATATTGATCTTTATGGGTTCCATTTCATTTTTGATGACTTCCAATTTTCCGAGATGCAAACTTCATACATTTCAAGTTCCAATTATTTGTATGTGTCTGTGTGTTTTTTCTTTTTCCCACAACAAGAGCTCTTTAGTATTCAAAATGACTGTGAAGATCTAATCTTACTTAAAATACTCCTAACATTGGAATTTCTTCTTACCTTCTCTGTGACTCCGTATGTTATATAGAATCAGTGGGCACTGGATCACACTCTAAAATACATTTTAAAATAAAGTAAGCAAGCAAATGAGAAATAACTGCATGCAAGTTTAACAAAGCGCAGAACCATAAAGGTAACAGGTAAGGGAGAATGGCTGCCATGAACAGAATATTTTACTATACCTATATTTTTCTAGAATAGCATAAAATTCTAGTCCTTCCCAAAAAACTACCATATAACCAACATAATATTTTCATATTATCCCAAATTTTAGCTACTGTGAAACTTATGGAGATTCCAGAATCTGATCTTCTTGTTGCTAACCTGTACATGGGAGAATTAGCATGAAGTTCAACCAGGAGATGTGGATGTAAGGGTGCAGGAAAGGGGTCTCATTGTTGTCCCACATTGTTCCATCCCTAACAATGTTTCCAGAATGAACATCTTCAGACGCTCTCATCTCATTGTGTTGTGTCTGCACATTACTTTCAGATTAAGGAACACATTCCTCCACAGCCCCTATCAATTTTCAGATAGGTTCTCCTATGGAGATGATATCATATTTATGTCACAAATTGTTTTTACTAAATTGCCAGTGTTCCATGTGTCATTTGCCTCAAGAAAAGCAGAACCAGGAGGGAGAATTTGAAAATGTACATAGCCAAATTGGTTTTTGAAAACTGATTTTTTTTGTTGAAATGCATTTAAAACTCTTTTGTCTCTATTTAGAGACTATAGCTTCTGAGAAATAGCCATTCGGTGAATCCCTAAGACTTTAGCAGATTTCACACTTTAGACTGTAAGATGACAGAAGTAGCAATAAAATAACATGGAGGGCTGAAAAAACAATTAAGATACATTATCTGATTTCAACTTCTCAACTAGTTAGTAAACTGAAAATTATTGTTTACAAGGGTGGAAACTGAGACTTTAAAGTTATAAAAGTAACTTCAAGTGTATAGAACTAATAAGGGTCAAGATTACATTCCAGTTAAAAGCATGTTATATTAATCACTATATTATATTGCCTCCTAGAAAATTCAGAGTTGATGACTTCTGTTAGACACAGTCTCCTTAAAAAATTAAATTATGGGTCCAGCAGCCTTTAAAATAACCCTAGAATAGCTTCTATTTTCACATATTTATATTCTGTTTTTCCCTCTGATTGACTCTGGATATTGTTTTCTCATACCATGTATTTATAGACTTGGGCCTCTTCCTCATTTTCCTTCTTCCCTTTTTTTTTTTTCTCCCGCTTCCTCTTTTCCCTCTTCATCTCTTATTTATACCAAAAAGTCTTTAAGTTACTGCATGACAAGGATACCATGTACTTAACTTATGGGCATATTTTTATGTTAAATCCTGGCCAAACATCTTTTTTCTTTCTTAAGCGCTGTGTAAACTATCCAAACTAGAATGTTTTTCACTGCAAGCCAGAGAAGTGCTGAATCAGTGCAACATTTTTGAACTTCACTCTTCCAAAATTATGGTTGAAATAAAGTTCTCTTTCTATGCTGTTTTCTTTGCTATTTATGCCAAATTAGAATTATTAGCATATATTAAAAGAAGTTATTTAAATGGACCTAGTTTCCTGTTCTCATCTGCCTTTTTACATTTTTGCTTATTTAGCATTGTTATTTCTTTACTATTTAATAACAATTACAGTCATTATTGGGTGGGAAATTCTTTAATTTAAGAAATATATAACCAATTCCGTTAATATAAAGACGACTAAACTTTTCAAAATTTGAATAGTAGCAGAGCAGGAATTTATCATATTAATAAACAATATTAGCGCCTACATTCTTAGATTGCTGAGAAGGGTATCAAATATATACATTGAAATTTCTCAATAATATTATAAGTAGGGTCAAAGTATCACTTGCGTGAATTGTCAGATCATGAAACAATTAGAGTAAGCCTAAATGACTGCTAGCTAACTGATTGAAAATTCTGGGGCACAGGAACAAAACAAGTAACTGTGAAGTTCATTATTACTTGATTACACTGTACCTTTACTATAGCTGGAAACCCTGGTGGCATAGTGGTTAAGATTTCAGCTGCTAACCAAAAGGCTAGCAGTTTGAATCCACCAGGTGCTCCTTGGAAACCCTATGGGGCAGTTCTACTCTGTCCTTTAGGGTCGCTATGAGTCGCAATCGACTCAACAACAATGGGTTTGGTTTTTTGGTTTTTTTTTTTTTTTACTATAGCTATTATTTAATTCAGATTTAAAGAACTAAACAGTGAATGCAGCCTATTCTATTAATAGAGATATTTAGAGTCAAGCAAGCAAAGTTGTTTACCAATCTACAAAATTGACACAGCTATCTGTGAATCTCCCTTAAATATTTCCAGAACCATACGTGTAATCATTCTCATTCCCTTCTTCATTTCCCCTCAATAACCTTTCTAAAAAAAACACAAGCAAGGTCATATCTCAGAATCATTCTATTCTACATCACTCTATTAAATTTCAGTCAGAATACCAATCAGAAATCTATAGTTCTCTTAATCTCTTAGTGTGGCTATTTAATTCCACTGCTTCATGTATAGCTCTGTAGTTTATGTATGAAAAGTATAAGTTGGTCATTTAAAATCATAATTTATTGATTCTAACTTGACAGCTTAATCAGTATTTTCCAAACATTCCAGGACAATGTTCTTAGTGAATAAATTCTTTCCTTTCTGGACAAATTAATAAAGAATTTAAAAAGATTTTTGGATAATTCTAATATGCAGCCAAAATCAAGAACCACTGAGGGTTCTTGGTACCAGTAAGAGCAACTTCTGTGAAAGTTTATTGCAGAGTGCCTGGTGTCTTTCTTTAAGAATATACAGCTATTAGGGATTTCTGATACATTCATGTTTTTGCTTATTTAGCATTGTTATTTCTTCAAGCTGAACCATTCTTATCAATTAAGATCTTATTCAGTGCAAATCTTGACCAATCCACTCCTGTTAAATAAAAGAGTTTAATCCAAACATCCCTATCCATGCAGGTAAATGTTATATTCAAACTGTTACACAAATAGTCAGTGTGGTAGGAGAGAATTTATATAAAAATACTTCTCTCACCTTACACCTATTTTATTTTCAAGCTCTAACTCATTGAAATGAAACGTGTCTGGCTCTGGGATAGTGCTTGAAAACAGTATACATATATGCTTAGTTTTACTTATTAATGTTATTAATTATTAATTTATGTGTATTAAATTGGGATCAACAAACTGCAGTCTTTGGGCCAAATCTAGTCCACCACATGCTTTTGTAAATAAAATTTTATTGGAACACAGAAGCTCCTAGTCATTTACTTATTGCTTATGACTATTTCTGTGCTACAATGGCAAAGCTGAATAGTTTCAACAGAGATTATAAGGCTCACGAAGCTTAAAATACTGATTATATGACCTATTACAGATAAAGTTTGCTAACCTCAATATTAAGTGGAAACACACACACACACACGCACACACTCTAAAATCCCTTAGTGACAGAATGTATGTGAACTGAAAATCATCAGAGCAGAAGTGGCAAAAAAAATTATTTGTGCATATCAAAATAATTCCCTGAGGAAGCTGCTTCCACACTGATCCTCTAGATCTGGCAGAGATTTATAGAATTGCATGAGAGATTTAAGGCCATAATTTAATTTAAGGTTTAGGGACTTTCTTTATGCATCATAAAAAATAGACTGGGAAAAAAGAAAAACAATCATAGAGAGTGAAAACTTTTGGGAGTGCACAGGAAAAAGTTAACATAAAAGGCCTTCAGCTGCTTGTAAGATTGGCCCTTAGCTAGCATCTGGAACTGGGACTTGGAGATTTTCCTAATTTATATGGCTATTTCATTATGCCTAGATTGTGCAAACAATATGATCTATGCTGAATACTTGCTTTTGACAGAAACATCAAACACCAGTTGCTGTATTTTTATTGCTTTAAGAAGAATGTGCTCTGTGTGACCTCTCATGGGAGTGGGAAAAGCATAAGAAGCTGACACTTGAAGTATTCCAGAATCCACCTATGCTTTTTTTTAAATTATTATTATTATGATACAGCTGTGCATCCCAACTACATTGCTATAATAAATGTCAGCCATGAGTACAACTATATGCTGAGTCTTGTGAGTCCTTCAAGTGAATCTCCAGATATGGGAGTGGTTTTAGGGACCCCCAATGTAGAGGTATTGAAATAGCATATACAAATGATGGGAAGGACTGAACTTGGGTGGTGGTATGGGGGACAAAAACACATACAAGGAGTTGAAAATAACTCCTCTCCTAGTTCTTTAGTGGAAAAAGAAAAATATCATCGTATATGAACAACTCTGGAGAGGAAGTGAGATAGTATATTTCAAACTTTTACTACAGAGCTGTATCAAATTAGAATTCTCCAAATATAATCAGTTACTTGGAAGACGAGATAGTTTAGGATCTGTCTAGAGGATATACGAAGGAGAATGTGGACGCATTTAATCTGTAGCTTCAGATGGCTCATATTAAAGAGACAAAATAACTTATTTCATTGCTCACAAAACAAAAACAAAGAGGAGACTATGGTCATAAGCAGAGCATAACATATTAGGAGTCAAATATATCATAGAAGCAACAGGCAATGAGAAAGTAATTGTATCCATCATGAGAACTATTGTTATCACCAGTCTTACAAATTGCCTTTACTCTCAAAATTGGGGCTTTCTGCACTAAAAGTTGTAAAGGGTACATAAACTGGAACTCAAAAACATCAATATCCTAGGCATTAGTGAGCTGGACTGGACTCTTACTGGCTATTTTGAATCAAACAATTGTATGGTCTACTATGCCAGGAATGACAACTAAAAGAGGAATGGAGTTGCATTCATCAACAAAAAGAACATTTCAACATCTATCCTGAAGTACAATGCTGTCAGTGACAGGAAAATATCCATATGTCTACAAGGAAGACCAGTTAATATGAGTATTATTCAAGTTTATACACCAACCACTATGGCAAAAGATAAAGAGATTAAAAAATTTTACCAACCTCTGCAGTCTGAAATTTATCAAACATGCAATTAGGATGCATTGATAATTACTGGTGATTGGAATTTGAAAGCTGGAAACAAAGAAGAAAGCTTGGGAGTTGGAAAATATGGCCTTGGTGATAGAAAGAATGCCAGAGATTGAATGATAGAATTTTGAAAGACCAATGAACTGTGCATTGAAAATACCTTTTTTGCCAATGTAAAGGATGACTAAACAAGTGGACCTCACCAGATGGAATACACAGGAAACAAATTGACTACATCTGTTGAAAGAGGAAATGAAAAATTTTAATATCATCATCAGAACAAAGCCAGGGGCCAACTGTGGAATAGACCATACATTGATCATATGCAAGTTCCAGTTGAAACTGAAGAGAATTAGAACAAGTCATTGAGAGCCAGGTACAACCTTGAGTATATCCCACCTGAATTTAGAGACCATCTCAGAATAGATTTGATGCATGGAATGCTAATGATGGAAGACCAGATGAGTTGTGGAATGACATCAAGGACTCATACATAAAGAAAGCAAGATGTCATTAAGAAGACAGGAAAGAAAGAAAAGACCAAAATGGATGTCAGAAGAAACTCTGAAACTTGCCCTTGAACGTTGAATAGGTAAAGTAAAAGGAAGAAATGATGAAGTAAAAGAGCTGAACAGAAGATTTCAAACGGCAGTTTGAGTGGTAAAGTAAAATATAATGGCATGTGCAAAGAACTGGAGTTAGAAAACCAAAATGGAAGAACACATTCAGCCATTCTCAAGTTGAAAGAACTGAAGAAAATATTCAAGCCTTGAGTTGCAATCTTGAAGGATTCTACAGGGAAAATATTAAATGACACAGGAAGCATCAAAAGAAGATGGAAGGAATACACAGAGTAGCTATACCAAAAAGAATTGGTTGACATTCATCCATTTCAGGATATAGCATATGTTCAGGTACCTATGGTACTGAAGGAAGAGGTTTGAGCTGCACTGAAGGCATTGGTGAAAAACTAGGCTTCAGGAGTTGATGGAATACCAAATGAGATATTTCAGCAAATGGATACAGCACAGGAAGTGCTCACTCGTCTATGACAAGAAATTTGAAAGATAGCTACCTGGCCAATCAACTGGAAGAGATTCATATTTATGCCTATTCTCAGGAAAGGTGATGAAATCTAATGTGGAAATTATTGAACAATATCATTAATATCACATGCAAGTAAAATTTTGCAAAGATCATTCAAAAGCAGCTTCAGCAGCACATTGAGAGCAAATGGCCAGATATTCAAGCTGGATTCAGAAGAGGATGTGGATCCAGGGATATCATAGCTGATGCCAGATGGATCCTGGCTGCAAGCAGAGAATACCAGAAAGATTTTTTTTTATTTTTTTATTGTACTTCAGGTGAAGACTTACAGAACAAATGGTTTTTCATGAAACACTAGTACACATGTTGTTTTATGACATTGGTTAACAACCCCACAACATATTAACCCACTAAATTCTCAAACTTTTTTTTTTTTTGGTGAAAATACACATAGCCAAAGATACGCCATGTCAAAAATTTCTACATACACAGTTCAGTGACATTGACTACGCTCTTCCAGCTGTGCTGTTATTCTCACTTAAGATGAAGGCTTACAGAACAAAATAGTTTCTCATTTAACAGTTACTACACATGTTGCCCTATGACAATGGTTAACAATCTCACAACACATCAACAATATCCTTACTCAAACTTGGGTTCCCTATCACTAGCTTCCTTGTCCCCATCTGCCTTCTGGCCCTTGTCACTGGACTCCTGTACCTCATTAGTCTCATTTGGTTTTACAGGGCTGTCCACTCCCAGGCTGAACAGTGAACCTCAGGGTAATTTCACAACTGAGCTAAAAGGGTGTCTGGGGGCCATACTCTCGAGGTTTCTCCAGTCTCCTTTAGGCAAGTAAATCTGGTCTTTTTTTTGTGAGTTAGAAGTATGCTCTACATCCTTCTCCAGCTCAGTCCAGAAACCTCTGTTGTGATCCTGGTCAGAGCAGTCAGTGGTGGCAGCCAGGCACCATTTAGCTGTACTGGACTCAGTCTGGTGGAGGCCTTGGTAGCTGTGGACCATTAGTCCTTTGGACTAATCTTTTCTTGTATCCTGTTCTCTTCATTCTCCCTTGCTCCCGAAGGGATGAGACCAGTGGAGTATCTTAGATGGCTGCTCACAGGCTTTTAAGACTCCAGACACTACTCACCAAGGTAGAATGTAGCACATTGTCTTTATAAGCTGTGTCATCCCAGTTGAGCTAGATGTTCCCCGAGACCACGGTCCCCACAGCCCTCCGCCCAGTAATTCAGTCCCTCAGGGAGTTTGGATGTGTCTATGGGTCTTCCATGACCTTTCCTTGTACAAATTGTGCTAGTGTCCCCTGTATTGTGTACTGTCTCACCCTTCACCCAAGATAGCACTTATCTATTGCCTATTTAGCATTTCCCCCCCACCACTCCCAACCCTGGTAACCAACAAAGATTGTTACATTTTGTGTGTGAACTTTTTCATGGGTTTTTACAATAAAGGTCTCATACAATATTTCTCCTTTTGTGATTGACTTATTTCACTCAGCATAATGTCCTCCAGTTTCATCCATGTTATGAGACGGTCCACAGATTCATTGTTGTTCTTTCTCGTTGCATAGTACTCCATTGTGTGTATGTACCATAGTTTGTCTATCCATTCATCTGTTGATGGGCATCTAGGTTGTTTGCATCGTTTTGTTATTGTGATCAATGCTGCCAAGAACATAGGTGTGCATATGTCTATTCGAGTGATGACTCTTATTTCTCTAGGACGTATTCCTAGGAGTGGGACTGCTGGATCAAATGGCATTTCATATTGATGGATCCTGTTTTCTTATCCATTCTGTCACTCTCCGTCTCTTTATGGGTGCACTAAGTCCATTTACATTCAGTGTAATTATTGATAGATGTGAGTTTGTTGCTGTCATCTTGTAGCTTTTTTTTGTGGTGCTGAAGTTTTCTTTGTTCTTCTTACTTTCTTGGGCTGAGTTACTTTTGTTTGTGGATTTTTTTTTTCATTTCTTTTGTTTTTGTAGGTTTTTTTTTTTTGCTGAGACTTTATGTGTTTCATCTTTATTTTTATGAATTGGTTTGTTAACTTTCTTTGTGGTTACCATGAATTTTACCCTTATCTTTCTAAGTTTGAAGCAGTCTGCCCTTACTTGGTATCGCCTTGTCTTCCTCTCCATTAGAAGGTTCTATACCTACGCTGTTTATTCCCTCTTTTATTGTTTTGATGTTGTTGTCACTTATTGATTAACTGCTCTGATTCCCTGTTGTATTTCTTTTGGTTTTGGATAGTCCTCGAGAGTTCATTTCCTAGATTGGCATCTGGCTTGTACGATCCTGCATCTTAGGTTCTGCCTATGAGCTGAACTTCTTTGTCCTCAGATCGAAGAACTCCCTTTAATAATTCTTGTAATTCTGGTTTGACTTTTACATATTCCCTTAATTTCTGTTTATCTGAAAATGATCTAATTTCCACATCAAATTTGAATGAGAGTTTTGCAGGATATATTATTCTTGGCTGACAATTTTTTCTTTCAAGATTTTATATATGTCATCCCATTGCCTACTTGCCTGCATGGTTTCTGCCAAATAATCTGAGCTTAGTCTTATTGTTTCTCCTCTGTATGACTTCTTGTTTTTCATGAGCTGCTCTCAGGATTCTTTGTTTGTTTTTGGTTTTTGAGAGTGTGAATATGATATGCCTTGGTGATTTTCTTTTGGGGTCTCTTCTATATGGGGTTCGTTGAGCTTCTTGGATGACCAGCTTTTCATCTTTAATGATATTGGGGAAGTTTCTTGTCAGCAGTTCCTCAATGATCCTCTCTGTGTTTTCTGTTTTCTCCCCCTGTTCTGGAATTCCAATCACTCGTAAATTTTTGCTTTTAATTGTGTCCCACATAACTCTCAGGGTTTCTTCATTTTTTTTTGTTCTTTTTTCTGAGTTTTCCTGAGACAGAGTTGTATCCAAGTGTTTGTCTTCAATTCCACTGATCCTGTCTTCCATGGTTTCAAATCTACTTCTCAGCCCTTCTATGACACCATCCATTTCTGAATTCTTGTTGTTTATCTTTTGGATTTCTAATTGTTGTCTTTGTATAATTTCTAGTTGTGAATTTATTTTGGCATTTTGTTCCTGCACCATCTTCCTGAATTCTTCCAATTTTTTGTCTGCATTTTCCATGAATTTGTCTATTTTTTCCTAATGTTTGTCAGCTTGTTGCCTCAGTTCTTGGAGAATTCTGAGTATTAGAGATTTGAATTCCCTATCAGGTAGTTCTCGTGTATTTTCTTCCAGAGGAGAGTCATCTGGTGTTTTATTTTGGACACCTACTGGAACCATCCTGTCCAGTTTTTGTAACTGTTATGATATTGTCTGCTGTTTTTGGGGCATTGAGTAGTTATTTTTCTCGTTTATTGATTGTAGATTTTTTTGTTTCATCCCTTTTTTAAAAAAAAAAAATTTGACTATGTCTGAGCAGACAAATGTGTGTTCTTTGTTGTTTTCTCATCTGTGCGTTCAATACTTTTCACCTCCTTCTCCACCTGGCAGGGTCAGTCACTCAGATATGGTACAGCAGGGCAGGTCTAGCTGAAGAGGAGTTACTGGGACGGGTTGTTTGTGGCACTTACCACAGCCACCAGGGCAGGTTGGTAATCAGTGCAGGGCAGGTTCCAGTAGGCCGTGCCTGTGCTGCTTGGTGGTGTGATGTCAAGCGCATGGTGCAGGTAGGCAGGATGCAGTGGGGAGACTATTATGTGTGGAGCTAAGCTGGATATGGGAGAGAGGAGAGAGGAACAGGAGCAAAAAACATATAAACAAACAAAACAGAATGCTAGGGGAGCTTGCCGTTGGAATGGAGAGATGAGAGACTATGACATGGAGAAAAACAGAAAGGACAAGAGGAAGAAAAGAAAAGAATGAATAAAAATCAGAAAGGTTAAAGAACCGCAAAGTTCCCAGGGATCCCACTGATGCTGCTATAAGGTCTGGGGAAGTTGCTCTCAGGTGTTGTAATACAGTCTGGTTAGAAGGTGTAGAGGTATACGACACACCTGGTATTCAGGGATCAGAAAGAGAAGGAAGATATAGAGAGATGAGAGACTGAGCAATGAAGACAGACAAAAAGGGAAAATGAGGGAAAAGAAAACAAAACAATTAAAAAAAAAAAGAACAAGAAAGCCCCCCCCAAAAAAACAGAAAAAATAAAACCAAGGAAAAAAGAAATGCCCTCAGGGATCCCTCTGCACGTCTGTGGAAACTAAAGGGGAGTTCCTTGCCATGCAGCTCTTCCTGGCTAGAAAGGGCTCCCAACTCAAGAAAATAAAACAGACAAACAATTCAAAACGAGCAAATGAACAAAAGCCCCGGGATCCCATCAGCACGGTAGCCCAGACCGGGAAGCAGCTCCACACTCGAATGGAGCTCCGCAGCCCCTCAGGAAGAAGGAAAGATGGCACATGGAGCCAGGCACTCGAGTGAAAGGAGGGGGAGGCGGGGATAGGCAAGGAAGAAATCAAAAGAAGCAGGAAAAAAAAAAAAAGCAACACCAGCAGCCAACAAATGGCACTCAGAGAGCCAGCCAGTGTGGGCTGGTGTTTCTGGACAAGAGATTGTGTCCACAGGAAGCAGAGGAGGCCAAGTGTGGGTGAAGAAGTGTAGAGAGTCAGAAAGCATATATCACAAATTGCCGGCACTCTGCAGCCCCTCAGGAAGAAGCAAAGATGGTGCACGGAGCCAGGCACTCGAGTGAAGGAGGGGGAGATGGCGAGAGGTAAGTGAGAAATCAAAAGAAGCAGGAAAAATAAGCAACACTAGCAGCCAACAAATGGCACACAGAGAGCCACCCGCTTGGGTGTGTGGAATCCAAGCAGCTGGCTCTTCAGGGTCAAGAGACTGTGGCCGCGGGAAGCAGAGGAGGCCGAGCCAGGGCGAAGAGGAGTGAGGGATGGGAAAGTGCACACTGCAAATCACCGGTTGTTTTGTCTCCCGCTGGACACTCTGTAAGGCTGCTTTCTCGTACCCCCATTTGCTGGTCTTTGATAGGAGTCCAAGATGGTGGATCTGCTCTGCGTTAGCTGATAGGGGACCTCTGCATGAATCTCTCCTCGCTCTCCGTTCTCTGTCAGTTTTCTCACTCCATTTGGTGCTTGGCTGAGTTCTTTATCTCTTTATTTGATGTTTTAGGGTTTCAGGATTGTTGTATTCTCTGTTCGGCTTAGTTTTTCAGATCTTTGCTGTGGAGGGACGGCATGGTGCTTCGGCCTAGAGCGCCATTTTTTCGCTACTCCTATCACCAGAAAGATATTTACCTGTGTTTTATTGGCTATGTAAAGGCATTTGACTGTATTAATCATAACAAATTATAGATAACATTGCAAAGAATGGGGATTCCACAACACTTAATTGTTCTCATGAGGAACCTGTACATAGATCAAGAGGCAGTTGTTTGGACAGAACAAGGGTATACTGCGTGGTAAGGTGTGTGTCAGGATTGTATCATTTCACCATACCTATTCGATCTGTATGCTGAGCAAATAATCCAAGAAGCTGAATTACATGAAGAAGAACAGGGCATCAGGATTGGAGGAAAACTCATTAACAATGTGTCTTATACAGTTGACACAAGTGAAGAGAACTTGAAGCACTTACTGATGAAGATCATAGACTACAGTCTTCAGTATTGATTACACTTCAACATAAAGAAAACAAAAATCCTCACAGCTGGATCAATAAGCAACATCATGATAAATGGAGAAAAGATTGAATTTGTTAAGGATTTCATTATACTTGGATCCACAATCAACACCCATGGAAATAGGAGTCAAGAAATCAAAGGACACATTGCATTGGGCAAATCTGTCGCAAAAGAACCCTTTATGTTTAAAAGTAAAGATGTTACCTTGAAGACTAAGGTGCACCTGACTCAAGCCATGATATTTTCGATCACCTCGTATGCATGTGAAAGCTGGACAATGAATAAGGAAGAACAAAGAAGAATCGTTACCTTTGAATTGTGGTGTTGGCAAAGAATATTGAATATACCATGGACTGCCAAAAGAACAAAAAATCTGTCTTGGAAGAAGTACAATCAGAATGCTCCTCAGAAGCAAGGATGGTGAGACTTCATTTCACATTTTGTACAGGTTATCAGGAGGGATCACTCCCTGAAGAAGGAAATCATACTTGGTATATAGAAGGTCAGCAAAAAAGAGGAAGACACTTAATGAGATGGATTGACACCATGGCTGCAATTATTGTTATGGGCTCAAGCATAACAATAATTGTGAGGATGGAGCAGGACCTGGTAGTGTTTCATTTTGTTGTACATAGGGTAGCTAGAAGTCAGACTAGACTGGTAGGCACTTAGCAAAAACAACAACATTGAAAATAAATGTATTTGAAGATCTTCAATGGCAAGTAAGTTTCCTAGTCATGAGGTCATATGCTTGGCAGTGAAATATGGCAGATCAAGTGGAACTTGCACATTATCACCTTTTAAGGACATGAAATGTGAGTGATTGCACCAAGTTATAGGCATGAAATAATTTGTATAAGAATACAAGAGCTAAAGTTCACACCTTGCTGGCCTTAATTTATGTGTGAATAAATTCCTAATGAAGTCCCTGGGTAGTATAAATGGTAAATACACTCAGCTACTAACCAAAACTTTGTAGGTTCTAGTTCATCGAGAGTCACCTCAGAAGAAACACCTGGCAATTTACTTCTGAAAAATGAGCTATTGATAACCCTATAGGTCACAGCTCTACTCCAATACACATGGGCTTGTCCTATGTAGAAATTGTCTGGATGGCAACTGGGAAAAACAAACAAACAAAACAAAAAGCTACTTCAAATAAAGTTGAAGTCTCTTAAATAAAATAATTTCTCTGACTACATTACATACATTAGGCCCAAATAGTATTATTGTTGGAGATATATGACTTTTATTGTTACTTCTCAATTCAGAAATATGAATGCCGGGCAGAACTACTTGTTACTCAGTAACAGAATACTACACAACTCTTGGCATAATGGTTTGGCTGACACATTTTGGTGGGCTTGGCTTTCCTTTAATTGAGTAATGTTTAGTTTTACTGATGATCTTAATAATAATACTGTCTACGATATGATTTGTCACTATTAAATTAATCTACTTTACCAAGCATGATGTGTCTTTCTCCAGGAATTATTCCCTCCTGATAACATGTCCAAAGTACGTGAGACGAAGTCTCATCATCCTTGCTTCTAAGGACCATTTTGGCTGTACTTCTTCAAAGACAGATTTGGTTGTTCTTTTGGCAGTCATGACATATTCAATATTCTTTGACAACGATGTAATTCAAATGCATCAATTCTTCTTAGGTCTCCATTTTTCATTATGCAGCTTTATCACATATACAACGTGATTGAAAAGACTGTGGCTTGGGCCAGGAGAATCTTAGCCATCAAAGTGAAATGTTGGCTTTTAAATATTTTAAAAAGGTCTTTTGCAGCAGATTTGCCCAATGCAATGCATCCTTTGTTTTCCTGACTGTTGTTTCATGGGTGTTGATTGTGGATCCAAGTAAAATGAAATCCTGGACAACTTCAATATTTTCTCCATTTATCATGGTCTTCCTTATTGGTCCAGTTATGAGGATTTTTGTTTTCTTTATGTTGAAGTGCAATCCATACTAAAGGCTGTAGCCTTTGATCTTCATCAGTAAGTGCTTCAAACAAGGTTGTGTCATCTGTATATCACAGGTTGTTAATGAGTTTTCTTTTAGTCCTGATGCTGCTTTCTTTTTCATATAGTCTGCCTTTGGGGATTATTTTCTCAGCATACAGACTGAATAAGTATGGTGAAAGGATACAACCCTGATGCACACTTTTTCCAATTTAAACCACAGAGTATCCCCTTGTTATGTTTGAAAGACTGTATATTGGTCCATGTACAGGTTTCTCATGAGCACAATATGTGTTCTGGAATTCTCATTCTTCACAATAGTATCCAAAATTTGTTATGATTCACACAGCTGAAAGTTCTTCAGTAGGCAATAAAATGTTGGAGAAGGTCAGCAAAAAGAGGAAGTCTCTCAATGAGATGGATTGACACTGTGGCTGCAAAAATGGGTATAAACATACATACTATTATTGTAGGATGGCAAAAGACCAGGCAGTGTTTCTTTGTGTTATACATACAGTCACTATGAGTCAGAACTGACTTCTGTGAAATGTAACAACTAAATTAATCTCACGTAATTAATGCACAATTGTTATGAAGCATTCAAGGCAAAATTAAGAGTATGGATTGTTATTCTGTAAAGTGCCATTGAGTCAGTTCCAACTTATAGTGAGCTCATGTACAACAGAAAGAAGCACTACCCTGTCCTGTGCTATCCTCACAATTGTTGCTATGTTTGAGACCACTGTTGCAGCAACTGTGTCAATCCACCTTGTTGAGGGTCTTCCTCTTTTACACTGACCCCCTACTTTACTAGGCATGGTGTCCTTCTCCAAAGACTGGTTCTGCATGATACAATGTCCAAAGTACATGAGATGAAGTCTCACCAACCTCACTTCTGCTAAGGAGCGTTCTGGCTGTATTTCTTCCAAGACAGATTTGTTCCTTCTTCTGGCAGTTCACAGTATTTTGAATATTCTTTGCCAACACCATAATTCAAAGGCATCAACTTCTCTTAGGTCTACCTTATTCTTTTGTCCAGTTTTTACATGCATATGAAGCAACTGAAAACACCATGGCTTAGATCAGGCATACCTTAGTCCTCAAGGTGATATCTTTGCTTTTAAAAACTTTAAAGAGGTCTTTTGCAGCAGATTTGTCCATTCCAATATGTCATTTGATTTCTTGACTGCTGTTTCTATGACCATTGATTCTGAGTTCAGCATGATAAAACGACAGATGAGTGATTATGGATAGGACAGGGAAAATGCTCTTTTATGAACCTCTTCAAAATTTTTCTAAGCTTATGTCTCTGGGTTGGATGGAATCTGGTTTCCTAACTGACTGAAGGATGAAAGGAGGGCCAATCAAATAATCTAAAGGTGCCAAAAATCAATGTCCAACAAGAACAATTCCCTATCATCTATATCACTGCCCCCTAACTATGGTTACCACATAAAAATTAGCAAGACAGAGATAACAATAAGGATCATGTTGCCAGATCATAGTTAAAAGATTCATATATTCTACTGAGTGTCAAGCTTTATTAATCATTTCAAGGATACAGCTTATCATGAAGCGTAGAGGAAACCTGCAGAATTCTGGGATCACCAATACCTTAACGCGTAACAGCTTTGATAGTAAGCTGTTATGCGTTATGGCATTGGTGGCCCCAGATATTATGTGGTATTTCTTGTTGCATTAGAAATAACATGCGCTATGTTCAAGCAATGTGTGTGGTCACATCACTTACAATAAAGGACTGTCTCAGCATGAAAGTATCTATTTTATATCAGATAGTCAAATAATTTACATGACATTTTCCGGGAAACCATATCTTACTTTGCTGGCTTCCTGATATGTCAACTTCAATAGGCTGAACTACAGTCTCCAGTTATTCAGTCACATACTGATCTAGTTGTTTCTGTGCAGAGATTTTTGCGGTTGTAATTAAAGCTCCTAGATGGGTTAACTTATTCAGTTGGAAGGGAGGTTATTCTGAGAAAGATGACTTAATCGGTTGGAAGTGATTAAAAGAGAATTTAGTTTTCCTCTGGAGACAATCTACCATGGACAACAGCTAAAATATTAGATAACTATTTATATTAAGTTTTGAATAAGAAGAGACTTCCATGAACAACTTGTTTCCCCATTTTGCTTTCTTAGTAATAGGGCAAGAAACATTGAAAGTCCAACCTGTAAAATAGAGTAGCCCTGAGGGTCTCTGACCCTTTATAGTTCTCTACTTTTTTATGCATCAGAACAGGGTTAGATTCTAAGGACTCTAATTCTTCTAGGATTGAAATATCATAATTAGGATTTTTAACACCTATAGGTTTATTTTCATATAAGACCCAGTCAGAGTGGTATCTGGTTAATATTGCCTCAGTTATGATTTATTTTTTAAGAACTTTTGTTTAGTAAACCCAAACATGCTTTTAGTCAGACTGTGTTTTGAAACTTATAAACATTTAAATGAGCAAAACACTATTATTGTAGGTGTCTTTTCATTCCCCAACTTTTTAGCTAATTATACTTCAATAACACAGTTATTCTGCCTTCATACTAGAACATTTTTAAACAAAACACAGACTCACCAGATTGTAATCACTGGAAGACAGCTGTCTATATTGGTAAAAGCAGCTGAGTCCAATGGCTCTGTCTCCCACAGAGTCTCAGCTCATGGAGTTCTCTTGCTTTGATTGATAGTACTGTCACCACTGAAACAGCTATCAGAATATGTTGACTCAAAACGTGTAAACAAGAAAAGATGTGAAGAAACTTTAGGGTAGACAAGACTTTTCAAAATACTCTGGAAAATTAAGGCACACAAATAATGGGGGAAAACAAAAGGAAAATTACTGTAAACTCTGAATTGTGGAGCCCAGATAATCCATTCTGCATAACTGGTTTGCTCCTGGAACAAGAAACCTCTTTATCATTTAACATACTTTGAGGAAAATGAAAATAGTATTAAAAAAAGGGGAAAAAAAAGCTTACATTATCAATTAAAATTACCATTAAAACTCTGCAGGCATTTTGCACAAATTCTACATTTTTAGGTGTTTACCATGAACTTTAATAATTAGGTCATTATACTACTCATCCTATAGCCCTAATTTATTTTGGGAAAAAACAAAAAATCAACTGACTATTGAAAATAATTCCTATTAGGATGCTTTAGTACTACAACCTACCTGACATGGCTATAGAGGAAAAGACAATGAAACTTGGAACTACAGTCTCAGAGACAAATGTAACAACACAAGCTGTCAAGCAGAAAAGTTAGAGAATAACCACTAACGGATAAATATTTTTTTAAAATATTTGATCAAATTCTTATATTATGAAGTTCCCCTCCCACCTGCATTATCCATAATTACTTGAGAGAATTATAGTTAATCTAACTATCTGTTTAAGTAGAAATGTGAAACACTTTTATATTCATTGATAAGCAAGAAATTATTCATTAAAATCCAGTTTCCAAGGTATGTAATTAGAATTCTGCAAGATTTTGTGCATCAGTAACTTGTATTATTTTAATCACGAGGGTCTTATAAAAACAGAGCCTCTGGGAGAACTCTGATTAAGTAAGTTCTTGAAAATATCTTTGGTAATAATTTTAATATGCTACTCACTCAAAATTCTAAATTAATTTCAAGAATAAATTTTAACTTGGTTTAGTCCCCAATAGGGTCCCTGGGTGGAAGAAATGGCTTGTGCTCAACTACTAAAGGTTGGTTGTTTCAACACACCCAGTAGTACTGCAGAAGAAAGTCCAGGCGATCTCCTTCCATTAATATTCCCATACCCACTGCCATGGAATCAATTCTGACTCATAATGACCGTATAGGACAGAGGAGAACTGAACCATAGCGTTTCCAAGGCTGTAATCTTTATGGAAGCACACTGCCACATCTTTCTCCTGTGGAATGGCTGGTGGATTTGAACTACCAACCTTTAGGTTGGTAGCTGGGCACTTTAACTGAACCACCAGGGCCCCAACCATTAAGATTACAGCAAATAAAACCCTGTGGAGCAGTTCTACTCTGTAACACTGAGGTTGTCGTGAGTTGAAATCAACTTGACTGTAATGGGTTTGGTTTTGTGAAGTTTTTGAAATTACAAAATACTGATAATTATCTAATATATAATTATTATGAAAAATATATTTTACACTAACAAAGTATTAATTTATGCTTATAGTAACAAAATAGCAAAATTATAACCGACATTAAAAGTCACTGCCCCCTGGAAAACAATACAACATGGGATCCTAACTAGAATCTTAGAAGAGGAAAAAATGACATTAGTAAAAAGCTAAAAAAAATCCAACTAAGGTCTGTAGTTAATAATTTACCAGCGTTATTTTTTGTTTTTCTTTTGTTTTGTTTTTAGCTTTGATCATTGTTGTTGTTGTCCTTAGGTGTCATCAAGTCATTTCCAAATCATGGTGGCCCTACGCACAACAGAACGAAACACCGCCCCGGTCCTGTGCCGTCCTCACGATCTTTGCTATGTTTGAGGCCATTGTTGAGCCACTATATCAATCCACCTTATTCAGAATCTTCCTCTTTTTTGACCCTCTACTTTATCAAGCATGATGTCATTCTCCAGGGACTGATCTCTCCTAATAACACATCCAAAATATGTGAGATGAAGTCTTGCCATCCTTGCTTCTAAGGAGCATTCTGAGTGTATTTCTCTCAAGACAGATTTGTTTGTTCTTCTGGAAGCCCATAGTATATTCAGTAATCTTTGCCAACACCATAATTCAAAGGCATCGATTCTTCTTCAGTCTTCCTTATTCATTGTTCAGTTTTCCCATGCATGTGAGGCAATTGAAAATACCATGGCTTGGGTCAGGCTCACCTTCATCCTCAAAGTGTCATCTTTGCTATTTAATACTTTAAAGAGGTCTTTTGCCAATGCAGTAAGTCTTTTGATTTCTTGACTGCTGCTTCCTTGGCATTGATCGTAGATTCAAGTAAAATGAAATCCCTGACAACATCAAATCTTTTCTCCGTTAATCATGATGTTGTTTATTAGTCCAGTTGTGAGGATTTTTGTTTTCTTTTTGTTGACGTGGAATCCATAATGAAGGCTCTAGTCTTTTATTTTATCAATAATGCTTCAAGTCCTCTTCTCTTTCAGCAAACAAGATTGTGTCATGTTCATATAACAGGTTGTTAATGAGTCGTACACCAGTCCTGATCATTTATTGTTATTTAAGATGTTAACATTAGTGAAGGCCAGAATAGAATACACAGAACTCTCTATAC
This sequence comes from Dugong dugon, assembly GCA_030035585.1. Classification (NCBI taxonomy): domain Eukaryota; kingdom Metazoa; phylum Chordata; class Mammalia; order Sirenia; family Dugongidae; genus Dugong; species Dugong dugon. Next base: position 30,467,191 of record CM057460.1, on the reverse strand, counting down.
AGTTTTGCAACTCTTCTGTAAATCTAGAACTATTTGAAAATAACATATTATAAAGTCATTGCAGTTCCAGTCCATCTTTGCAGTTCTGAAAGTAAAAAATGCTATTACACTGAACCATTATTTGTCTTCATGAAGCTTCCAAGCACACATTCTAATCTTATCCCATGAGAACCTATGTTGTTGTTGTTAGTTAGGTGCTGCTGAGTCAGTTCTGACTCACAGTGACCCTATTTACAACAGAACCAAACACTGCCCCATCCTGGGCCATCCTCACAATAATTGCTGTGTTTGAGCCCAGAAAACCTACAGAACATAGTTAATACCTTCTCTGTGATGGATTGCTTCAGATATTTGAATGGATGTACCACGTCACCAAAATGTTAACTTTTCCAAGCTAAGCACTCTACAGTATTTCAGCTTTTTTTCATGAAAAAGATTTTTAATGTCTTTACCATACCAGTCCCTTGCCCTCTAAAAGTGAAGATACAGGATCAGCTTCGTCCTAAGGCTGTTCTTGACAACAGTGCCTCTCTGCAGATGTTGACACGCTTGACAGAATAATTTCCTTATGTAGCCCCTCAATGGCTAGGCCTACCAACAGCATCTCCATCCGCTGTCAAGCCCTTCTAGTGACTGGAGTGCTTGGCAGCCTGTGAAACTGGTAGTGAAGGGTCTCATTAATGTTAGCTAGTAATGTAATTAGAAATTTCCAGCAATACTCAGAGTTGCTCAAATTCTCCTTGGAATGACTGATATTTTTGAGTAGTTCTTCCACTCCTAATCATTGTTATAGTACCCCTAGATCAGAGTTTTCTTAGGTGGTGTGAGTGGGCTTTCAAGTGGTTATGAAATGCATGGAGGCAAACTTTTGTTTGTAAAATGTATATTTCTCTAGACAGGGGCCATGGCATTCCATTAGTCCATTCTTGGGGAAAAAAATTAAATACTATGAAGCACTGTTTTTAATAAGAAGTTCCAACTTGAAAAGGCTGCTTCCAGTACAGTCCCTGCTGTGTTTTCTAGTGGCAACCACAGTAAGGCTCCTTGTTTCTAAGAAGTTACTTTAGGAAAGCAATATTCTCTACATAACTATATCTTTGCTGTCCTGTAAGTCTTGTTTGAGAGGAGTCACTGAATCATGCTGGACTCAGGCAAACCTGTGCTCCCAATAGTTGCCCTCCCAAAGTTTGTAGCAAAGTATATCTCAAACTCTGATGGGGATTTTGAACTCAGGTAACTAGAATTGGTAGGAGTCCCAATTTCTGTCTACGTGCGGCTTCTAAACAAAACGAATTAAGTTCAAACATTAAATCATATGTCAAATGACATTTCCAGGCATATCACAATTTTCCAAATTAGATATGCAATTACAGAGTAACAGTGTGTTGCATAGTTATTTAAAAAAGACCTTTTTTTCAAAAATTTGGCAGCATTCAAAAATTTTTATTTGAAAATCAATATACATACCTTGCATCATATTTCAAATTAATAACATACAGGATAGAAAACAAAATAATTTATTTTCATACAACCCAGTACTATCAATACTTTATGCTATATTTTATATGTATGTGTGTGTATATGTGTCCGTACGTGTAATTATCTTGAAAAAAACCTAACTGAAGTGTGTTTTGTTTGGTTTCCTGTGTTTTGCCATGTTCTCTTAGTATTTTTATTTCCGCTTCCATTTCCATGTGTCTAGGTGTATATTTCTTTTACTTGTTTATCTGGAATTTATTGTAATTTGAAGATGCATGGCTTTCAAGAATTTTGGAAAATTATCAGACATTATTTCTTTGAATATTCCCTACAGATGTTTTCTCTATTCCTTTATTATGAAACTCAGATTAAAAATATTTTAGAACTTTTAATTTTAATCTCTGTAACTATTAACTTTACTTTCATATTTTCTACATTTTTTACTTCAGTTTTAATTCTGTATGATTTCTTCAGATATGCATTCCAGCTAGGTAATCTTATTCTCAGCTGTGTTCAAATTGCAGTATAACTCAATTTAAATTTTATTTTCCATATTTTTATCTTAAAAATATTATTTTGTCTATATACAAATCTATTTTGTATTTAGTATTACTTGTATTTTGTTCATGTTTATTATTATTTTTTTAATTATTCTTTTACATTTTATATTTCTTAGCTGCTAATTCCATTGACTGAAACACATGAGATTTGGCTTTGTTCCTGTTTGATTCTGTGCACCTACAGACACGGTGAGTTGTTTCTTCTTGCTTTATGTAATTGTGTGTGTGTTGTGTGTGGACACTTACAACTTTTATGGATTTTTTATGATGCAGTCCTTTAAAAGAAGGTTTGAGGCCTCAAAGTATTAAAAATAATTTACATTTGTTTTTTTCCAGATTTTTAGAAATCCCTTCCTAAAATGAAGACCCTTCAGAGGGAGTCCAAAAACGATAATTAAAAATTCAAACATCAATTTTATGTCATGACAAAGATGTGCTTCAAAATCTCAAGGGGAGGAGTTGCTTGTTTGTTTTGTTTTGCTTTGTTTTACATTATTTTTCACCAAGAGCTCAGAACAAAATAGTTATATTTCATATTGTCCTAAACCATTTAAGTAGCACATGGCCAGGCCTTTGAATGTTTGGTATAATTCCCTGTGAATTCAGCTAGGCCAGTTGCATTTTTGTGGGATGGTTTTCTAAAAATGTTCCTTATTTCCCTCTTGGAAATTGGTCTGTTTAAATTTTTCATCTTTAGGAATAATTGTTACACATGTTTTCTTAGTGGCACAGTAGTTAAGAGCTCTGCTGCCAACCAAAATGTCGGTAGTTCAAATCCACCAGCTGCTCCTTGGAAACCCTATGAGGCAGTTCTACTCTGTCCTATAGGGTCACTGTTAAGTTTGAACCGACTCTGTGGCAATGGGTTGTTTTTCTAGAAATTATACTTTTCAAAATTATTTTGAAAATTATTTCATAAAGTTTTAGAAATAATTACACACATATATTTATATATGTTATAAATTTTCTCTATTCCAATGACAACTGTGTCTTTCTAATTCCTTACAGTTTTAATTCTTTTTGCTTGGTTAGGTAGTTAGTGGCTTATTTTTAAAAATGATTGGTATTTTCATTTATTTAGAAAGAAGATTATTATTTTTGTATGTTTTAATATGTTAATTTTAACTTTTTAAATTGTTTTCTTCTGCTTCTTTTTAGTTTGTATTGTTGAATTTTCATATATTTTTAAAGTTATTTAATTCCTTTATTTTTCATTCTTTTATTTATTTTTACAGATATTTATCCCTGATTTTTATCTGTATCGTGTCCTACAAATTTTTATATACGCTATTTTTGAGAAATTCTTATTGAGTTTTTTTTGCCTTTATCCTAAAAGTTTTTAACTGAGAATCAGACATTATTATTCTTTGATTTGAATATCTCATTTTATTGTATTTTGATCATAGACTTTTGTTAATATTAGTTTTAGCTTGTGGTGCTTACAGGGATTTTTTGTAATGATTTAATATAGGCTTAATTTTTTTTTTTTTTAATGTACATGTTTCCTGAAAAAGAAGTTATATTTTTTATTATAGGTGTGAATTCCCATCTATAAATATAAATGATAAATATGGATATAGATGTTGTGTGTATATAGGTGTACACCTTCAATTCCTTGTTGAATCTGTTGTTTAAACTTTGTTTTTTTTACTTGCTGAGTTGGCTTCAACTCATGGTGACCTCATGCATAACAGTGAAACATTGCCCAGTTCTGTGCCATCTTCATGATCATAGGTATGTTTGAGAGCATTGTTGTGGCCATTGTGTCAATCCACCTCATTGAGGGATTCTCTTGTTTTCTCTGATTCTCTACTTTACCAAGTATGAAGTTCTTTTCTAGCCATTGGTCTTTCCTGATGTCATGTTCAAGGTAAGTGAGCCAATGGCTTCTAAGGAGCATCTTGGTTGTATTTCCTCTGAGATTATTTGTTCTTCCAGCAGTTTACAGTATATCCAGTATCCTTTGCCGACACCATAGTTTGAATGCATCATTTCTTTTTTTGTCTCCATTTTTCATTGTCCAGCTGTCACATGCATATGAGATGTTTGAGAAAATAATGTCTTGGGTTAGGCTCATCTTTGTCATCAAACTGCTATCTTTGCTTGTTAAAACTTTGAAGAGATCCTTTGCAGCAGATTTGCCCAATGCATTGATTGTTGATCCAAGTAGAATGCAATCATTGATACCTTCAATTTTTCCTCATATATCATGATTTTTACAGGTCCAGTGTGACGATTTTCTTTTCCTTCACATTCAGACATAATCCATACCGAGTGCTGTAGTCTTTGACCTTCATCAGTAAGTACTTCAAGTAATTTTCGTTTTCAGTAGGCAAGGTTGTATCATCTGCATATGGCAGATTGTTAATGACTCTTCCTTCAATCCTGATGCTATGTAGTTCTTCATATAGTCCAGCATCATGGATTATTTATTCAGCATACAGATTGAATAAGTAAGGTTAAAGGATACAAAACTGCTAAACAACTTTTCCAATTCTGAATCACACAGTATTCCATTGTTCTGTTTAAACGACAGCCTCTTGATCAATATGTAGGTTCTACCTGAGCACAATAAAGTGATATGGATTTCTCATTCTTTGTAATGTTATACGTAATTTGTTCTGATCTACATAGGTGAATAAAACACAGGTAAACATCTTTCTGGTATTCTCTGCTTTTGGCCAAGACCCATCTGACATCAGCAATGAAATACTTCATGGTCAACTGTAAAGAGACTGTATGTATACTTTCCATCTTATTATAATGCTTCCTGTGTCATTCAAGTTTTTTGCCCAGAGAATCCTTCAGTCTGTAACTTGAGGCTTGAACTTTCTCTTCAGTTCTTTCAGCTTGAGAAATGCCAACCAATTGTGTTCTTCCCTTTTGGTTTTTTAACTCCAAGTCTTAGCACATTTCATCATAATACTTTATCTTGTCTTTTCAAGCCACCTTTAGAAATTTTCTGTTCAGCGCTTTTACTTCATCATTTCTTCCATTTGCTTTAGATACCCTGTGCTTCAAAGTAAGTTTCAGAGTCTCTTTTGCAATTCATTTGGGTCTTTTCCTTCTTTTCTGTCTTTTTAATGACCTTTCACTTCCTTTATTTTTGATGAATCTCATGCCTTCTCACAACTTGTCTGGTGTCTGATCATTGGTGATCAGTGGGTCAAAAATATTCTTGATATAGTCACTGTGGTGTAATTAATTACTTTTGTGTATGGCCTTCCTAGCTATGATCTTGTATCTCCCGCCCAGGTGATGGGGCTGGACTGTGTGATAGGGTAATTGTGGCCTACCAGGGAGATTGGTCAGTTTTGCCTTAAAAGAGAGCCCATTCCAGAGCAGAGAGAAGGATCTTACCACCACCAAGGAAGAACAGAAGGAGCAGAGAGCACATCCTTTGGACCTGAGATCCCTGCACTGAGAAGGTCTTGGAAGCAAGGGACTGAGAGAGAAAGAGAGTAAGCTGTAATCTGAAGACAGTGAGAAGTGGTGGCAGGAGAGAGCCAGCAGCAGAGACCTGGCAACAGGAGCCTGCATGTTGGGCTTCCTGGCCCATGGAGAGAGAAAGCTGAATGCTTTTGGGTAGAAGCCTAGGGCCAAAGAGAAGTGTGCCTGTGAGGCTGTCCTGTTGGAAGAACTGTATCCTGAATGTTCCTGAGTATGAATTGTAACTGTTCCTTCCCTAATAAACCCTATAATCGTGAGTGTGGTCTGTGAGCTCTGTGTGGCCATTGCAATGAACATGAACCCAGCAGAGAAGTGGAGAGTGCTGTGGGAGGGACAGTTGGTGTCAGAATTAGTAAAGATGACAGAGAGAGAAGGCATGTCTGACCTCCACCTCATGGGAATCAGCCTTGGGATGTTGACTTTGCTTTTCCTTTCCCTTTGTGAAGTTAGAGAAGGTCAGACACTGCCCTCAAGCCATTTTTACAGTCTCTAATTTCTGATGGTATGCATTCAAGAACGTACCTTGTCTCTAGTGGACTTGTTTTGATTTTCTTCAGCTTCAACTTGAACTTGCACATGAGCAATTGATGGTCTGTTCTGCAGTTGGACCCAGGCTTTATCTTGACTGAAAATATTGAGATTCTTCGTCTTCGCTTTCCACAGATGTAGTCAGTTTGACTCCTAAACCATCTGCGAGTTCCACGGGTATAGTTGTCATTTATGTTGAAAAAATATATTTTCTATGAATGACTCGTTGGTATTGCAGAATTTTATCACAAATACTTCAGTGTCTTTTCATTCACCAAGGCCATATTTTCCAGCTACTGATTCTTTGTTTTTAACTTTCACATTGCAATCATCAGTAATTACCAGTGTATCTTGGCGTGGCATCGGGATTGGGGGAAGTTTCATTAACAACCAGTAATATGCAGATGACACAACATTGCTTGCTGAAAGTCAAGAGGACTTGAAGTACTTATTGAGGAAAATCAAATCCTTCAATATGGATCACTCCTCAATGTAAAGAAAACAAAAATTCTCACAACCAGACCAATAAGCTACATCATAATAAACAGAGAAAATATTGAAATTGTCAAGGATTTCATTTTACTTGATTCATAATCAACACACATGGAAGCAGCAGTCAGTACATCTAATGACATAATGTTTTGGGCAAATCTGCTGCAAAAGACCTCTTTAAAGTTAAAAAGCAAAGATGTCAGTTTGAGGACTGAGGTGAACCTGACCCAAGCCATGGTATTTTCAATTGCCTCATAGGTGTGTGAAAGCTGGATGATGAATAAGGAGAACTGAAGAAGAAAGGATACCTTCAAATTATGGTGTTGATGAAGAATATTGAATATACCATGGACTTCCAGAAGAACCAACAAATGTCTTGGAAGAAGTGCAGCCAGAATGCTCCTTAGACACAAGAATGGTGAGACTTATCTCATGTGCTTTGGGCATATTATCAGGAGGGACCAGACCTTGAAGAAGGACATCATTCTTGGTAAAATAGGGTCAAAGAAAAAGAGGAGGAACTTCAACAAGATGGATTGACACAGTGGCTGCAGCAATGGGCTGAAACGTAGCAACAACTCTGGGGATGGCACAGGAACGCAGTGTTTAGCCCTGTTGTATATAGGGTCAGTATGAATTGGAATACAATGGATGGCACATAACAGCAACAATGTTTGTGATAATTTATTGTACAGTGTCCAGTGTTAATGTATATAAAGTTAGCTTCACCACACCGTATACCAAAAAAAAAAAAAATTCTTAATTCACACCAGTAAAACTATCAACATCAACAATAAGCCATAAATTTACTTGTGCAGGACTGGGCAGCTTTTCATTGTTGTATACAGGTTCACTATGAATTGGAGCTCATTTGATGGCATCCAACAATAACAACATTCCAAAGATACAATAAGCTGGGTCATACATTTTCCATATCTAGCTAAATTGAGGCTAATTTTTAACATGCTCTATTATCAAGTGCACGGGCGGTTTGGTGTTTTTGGTTTTTAAAACCCATGCTATGGTCCTGGGGATGTGGGCCAAGAGCCAGTGCTGGTGAGATCACTGTTATTACTAGCTCTGTGGTAAATTGTACACCTGTCTAGCTGAAAAGCTGGAAAGGTACAATGTTCATAATCAAAATTATCAAGTATATGGAGGAAATTATTACTTTGCATTGAAAATTTCAAATCCTGGTGGTCTTTGGGGGTGTTGGTAGGCTCATCATTTTCTTAAAAGGATTTGAGAAAATTTTGTAAGACAAATAATGAAAAAGATACCTGAGAATTATGTAACAAGGAGATATTCACTGGAGGGGATAGACTTGAGGGAAAGAGTTAAAGCAGCTGGGCTGGGGTTCATTTCTCTTCTGAACACTGGAGGACTGTTTCTGGAGAAAGAGTCAGGTAATGTGATATAATCTTCTTGAAAACATGCTACTTGAAACTCCTGTTAAACAGACAAATATTTGCTAGACTATAGGGTCGCTATCAGTTGAAATTTACTCGATGGCAACTTTTTTTGTTTGTTTTTGTTTTTGTAGAGTACTTATCTATGGAAACTCTTAACAGACTAACCCTGATACTGGATTGCTGTGTGAACAATCACCATCTTTCTGTTAGCCTGTTCTCCTATGGAATCTTGCATGTTGTTATGATAATGGAAGCTATACCACCCGTATTTTAAATACCATTAGGGTCACCCATGGTGGCAGGTTCCAGTGAAGCTCCCAAACTAAAACTGACTAGGAAGAAGGTCTGCTGATCTATTTACAAATATTAATCAATGAAAAATCACAATAGAATATTTTCTGGTTTAGTGTTAGAACATTGGCTGCTTAGGTTAGAAAGCACTCAAAATACACAATGGCCAAAGCAATGGACTCAAGCATACTAAGATGATTCTACACGTGCATACATCTTTCTCTCTTTGGCAGAGAGATTGTGTCCAAAGTAATTTGGCCTTTTTGTCCTCGTTCCAAAGTCCCCGCTGGTCTGGCCTTTACTGAGATTGTCTGGGGAGCCCCACCCAATAACCAACCTTTACCCAGATTGCCTAGGGAGCCCCACCTTTTACCCAGATTGTCTGGGTAAGGCTATATCTGAGGCTTTTTATTTCCTGCATTTTTCAAGTTATTAGTAAATCTTGATACTGAGTAAAATCTCTGATTTGTGTGAGTCTGATTTGACCACTTGATCCTCTGTGTTCTCTCACATACTTATATTTGTTTCTTCCTTTTCATAAGCTATGTCTCCTTCCTCTGTGCAAGTGGGAAATTTTTTTGTCCTTGAAATTTAAATATTACCACCACATTTTCAAACATTTGGTATCTCATTTCATTCATATTGCCTTGCTTTGGGTGACATTGTTTGATTTGCAAACCCGTTTAGTTTACTTTTTATAATTCGCTTCCAGATTGGTAATATTCATTTTTTCCCATTATTTTGATTCTTGTGATTTTTTTTCTTTCCTCCTGAATTCCTGTATTGTTGTTATTATATTTAAATTTGTTGTGTCTGTATTCTTCTTTACTTTTCTTATTTAATTTTGTTTTTAAATCCTTTCACAGTCAAAGAAAACATCTTGATGATACTTACAACTTAACTGCTTTGATTTGCTGCATAATTGAAATGATTATTCTCTAATATGTGTTTAATGTACCAGTCATACTGGCTAACTTCATGCAATATTTTCTAATTTTTCTCATTTTATGACTAGTTCTTTTAAGTTATTGATAATAAAAATTATAAATATTTCCTAAACATTCTAGTCTCTGCAATAATTTAATCATTTATCTATTTTTTCAGAGATATTTCTTTCCTTTAGAAGTATATGTTTCATGTGTCTAATCTTTATTATTTTAAATTATTTATTTATTCCATTAAGCCTTCAAAGGAAATCCTCTACTTGACCACTATTTAAAATTGAGATGAAATTTGTTAGTAATTTAGTTTCCTGTACAAATCCTTCAGGACTATGTCAAGGGTATGGAAAATGTTGAAATTTACAGTAGTTCCGTTTTTATAATTTAGAGAACCAACTGAGGAAGGAGAAAGCCCTTTCCACAGACATTGGCAACATAAACTTTTTTTTTTTAAATGATGAATAATTATTTTGAGTTTCTTGTAGCTATTCAAAATTGGTGGAAATATTTTATTTATTCCTTTTGTGTAATTAAAGTAAGCCATGCTATCCTTTTTTGGTGTAACATCCAACATCACTACTCTTTCTAAGTGTGGTCCAAGTGTGGTTCATGACTGCATAACTGTCCAATGGCTTCCATCACTCATTCACTTTAGGAATGGTTAGTTTAGTCTCTAGTCTCTTCTTTGTTCTTCTCAAGAAGACAATTGAGAATAATTATAGATCAACTTCTCTCTTCCTTCAGATAATCTTCATGGGCAAACAGTCTTCTAAGTTGTTGATGGCCGCACTAACTTTTCCCACTACATATTTCCAGAAAAGTCGCATATTATAACCCTTGTTCTCATATAAAATTAGTGTTTTTGGTGTTAACCAAGAAAGGGGCCAGCATCACATACCAATACTCAGGTAACCAGTTGGCCAAGAAACAGGTTTAGTTGTCTAAAATGCATTTCTGTATTCTAAATTCCCATTCTAAAGAACATCATCATCATAAATGCTTAAAGAGATTTCATATGGTGTATTATTTCACTTAATCTTCACAACAGACCTGTGAGGTAATATGGTAGATCACTGATGATTGCCCTTTTAGCAACAATTATCCTCCTTCTCTTCTTGGTGCACACCCCTCGCCTCCATTTTAAGAACTGAACATCAGTTTCCAGGGAAACTTTCTCATTCCTAGTTTCAGGTGTGGAATTTTTTACCTAAGTTGAACTCATCAGAACTTCTGTTTATCTGGCAACAGTGAATTAATCTAGGTAGGCAGGCATTTGACCTTAACTAGTCTAACCATGGTAAATTTAGGTCATCTTCTGTGAAGGTAGAGACAGATACTCTCTTTTCCTATGTACAGAATGATGTGGTATTTTAAGGACTAAAAATTCCTTTTTTTTTTTTTTTTTTGGTGAAGAATATTGAATATACCATGGACTTCTAGAAATTACGAACAAATCTGTGTTGGAAGAAGTGCAGCCAGAATACTCCTTAGAAGCAAGGATGGCAAGCTTTGTCTCACATATTTTGGACATGTTATCAGGAGGGACCAGTCCCTGGAGAAGGACATCATGCTTGGTAAGGCAGAGGGTAAGGAAAAGAGGAAGACCCTTGACAAGATGGATTGTACATTGGGTGCAACAATGGGCTCAAGCATAACAACAATTGTGAGGATGGTGCAGGACTCAGCAGAGTTTCGTTCTGTTGTACACAGGGTTGCTATGAGACAGAACTGACTCAATGGCATCTAACAAAGACAACAAAATTGATGTACCCATATTTGTCACCATAAAGAGTAACAGTCTGAGATTGAAGCCAAAATTCAGAGGAAAAAAGAACTTAAATGGAAGCAAAACTATGATTACATTGTAAAAATTTTGAATCAAAAAATGTGGTTGAATTTGGATATTTGCAGTTCTGCTTATCAGAAAAAAAGAAAACCAATTTCTGGCTTTTTAAAAAATATTTAATGCAGATAAAAACCTCCTTGCTGATACTACAGATAATATACAATTATTTTCTCCACTTCACAAATGAGCTAAGTGTTAGAAAAAAAAAGTAACCTCTTCAAGTACATACATTAAGAGATGCTGAAATCAAAGGCCCAACTCTGGCTGACTTCTATGCCCATATGTTTCAACATTTTCAAATGTTATCTTGGATAGAAAATACAGTATTTAGGAATGATGCAACATAATAGACTAGGTATGTTATTTATATCTCTTTAATTTATATTTCCCTGGACTTACATTTTCACAGAGTAGCTTGTTACATTATCAATTTCACTGATCAAGCCTTAGTCAGTTACCTTTGGTGATCTTAGGGATTCCTTGTAGATGCTTATAAAAAGTCTACCCTGCTATCTGGTTTTCTGACCATGATTTATTTACTCTCATGCTTTTTAGCAACCTCTGCCCCATCTCCTGCCATTGTGTAACAGTGTGTTGGTGATTATTATAGTATTTCCTTGATAGCTTTGACAATTTTCCTTGTCTCTCTGCTAAGGTCATTTGGTTCTGTAGTTTGTAAAAAATCTCTTTTACTGAAAAATAACTTTTAGACTCCTGTGTCTTAATTTTTTTACTCAGGAAAATGCAACACTCTCAAAATTACAGGGTCTGGCTTCAATTTTATAGATCTATGACAGATGCCATGCTTCCTACCCAATTTCATTTTTTCCTCATGCATCTGCAATTTTCCTTATTTTTATTCCAACGAAAGTTCTCATGAACTGACTCTTCAAGGACGCGTCACAAAATTTATCAGACATTTGGACACAAGAATGGCTCATTTGCGGGTCCCTGCTTCATTTGCATAATAAAAGAACAAAATATTCTTGTGGTGTATATTAAAGCAAATTGGAAGCTAATGGACTTAAAGAAACAATCCTACCAAGCAGATGTTTTACAGAAGACTAAAAAATCAATAAATGTTTTTTGTTGCAAATGTATGCTTTTAAAAGGCATCAGCAAAATTAAAATCCATCACATTTAATATTTAAATCAAGCAAGCTATACAATAAACATAAACATACTTCAGTTTAAGTAGATAATAAAATGATACTTTAGAGACACTTTGGCCTTAGCAATACCCTAAGATTTTATGAATTTCTTTACTTACTAAGGGTAAGACCACAGAATCTTTCCAAAATTACAATTTATAGTTGAGAAGGGAGTGAACAGTGAGTGTCCCAGAATAGCCTTGCATTTTTAAAAGCAGTTGACCATAAAGTGAAAGCACAGAAAATATAGGAGACATACAGAGGGAGAGCTTCCTCACCAATTCACTTGTAAATGGAATTATGCTGAATAAATAGGTACTGTCATTAGTACACATAAAACAAAATAGGGATTTTGAACATGTTTATAGTTTTATGCAACATAAACCATGTTTTCATTGTTGACCGTTTATATGTCTCCATAGCTATAACATTTTTCTGTCATTGGATGATAATATGAATTAGTTGAGAAATGATAGAGGAACCCTAAGACCACTTTTCTAATTCTTACATTAAAGGATACTGATATTGGTTATATTACTAATAATTCTGAGCCTTAGTTTCCTCGATTACTCGTCTTTTAAAATTGTGATATAATTCTTACACTGAGTGTATTTCTCTTATGGAAAAAATAAAGTACAATAATGCCCGTGGAAATGTTTTCTAAATTACTAAGTGCTACATTTGTAGATACTTTTGTTATATTTTACTTACTGTACTTTATATTGGAAACCACTTTAATGATCTAGTGAAAAATGTTGGCTCTATTGGCAAAGTATGATGCAGTGGTTAAGAACTTGGCTACTAATCAAAAGCTTAACAATTCAAATCCACCAGTAGATCCTTGAAAACCCTATGGGGCAGTTCTACGTACTGGGTCACTATGAGTTGGAATCGAGTCAAGGACAACAATTTTTTTTTTTTTTAGTATTCACAAAGTATAAATGTTATTGCTAGTTTTGGATATGCACAAAATTATCTTTAACTCCACAGTACGATACGAACAGGATTTTAGTGAGTGCTAGAGACTAAGGATCTGTAGATTTCTCCAGAAAAATAATGTTTATAGATACCGCTTAAACTAGCTCCTCAACCCTATGGTAACATTAAAAATATTTATATTTATAAGCATATTCAATTATAATTAAAATACTTTTTTACATAATTATTTTTTCATATTTGTTATTATATTTGTATGTCCATTAAAATACATGTGTTGTCTTACATTCACTTATAATTTAATCATCAACAACAGTAATGACAACAAAAATAGCATAGTTTGGAACAATGCTATGTGCTGGGATGCAGTGCTGTACAATAGCTATAAAGTTCCTCTCTTAACACAATTTAAATTTTCATCCACTGAGAGAAACTTCCATGATGGTCAAATGACGTGTTATCTTCAGTGGTGCCTAGAGCCCCTTACTGACACCAGTACTGCTTCTTTATTGGCAGCAGGTTGGCTATCGTAAGTGATGAATCATGGGGCTCAAAAGCCAATCCCAAGATGGAGTTCAACACTTCAAGGTTGCACAATGCAAAGTTTGTAAAGATCGGACATCTTCAATACATTTTTTAAAAGTAAATCTTGGCAACAGTCTTCTGTAGATTTCCCAGCAGTGACTCTTACTGGATGCTCCTACTGGTTTTCTGCTTGAATGAATGTAAAGACGTTCTTGGCTTCTTTGGAAGTTAGGGGAAATCTAATGAGTGATTTTATTTTTTATTTTTTAGCCCAATACGTGACTATCAGATTGTATTATACTGTTTGCTAACTATTATGTATTTCCTAAAGATTAGCAATTTAAATAGGGCTGTAGGAGTCAAATTTCTTCTCAAACAGGACAAACATTGTTTCCTCCTGAGTCTTTTTTTTTTTTCAAAATAGCAAGATATTTTCAATAAAATTCGTTAAGCAGTGGTTTTCTCATACTCTGGGAGTGAGAATAGTGGTAAGGGAAAAGGAGAGTACTTTTAACATAGAGCCTTTTTGTAGTTTACAGGTAGCTTTTGAGAATCCATGGAATTGTAGAAATCTCTGAACATTACAGAAGTCAAACTTCACTTCCTCAAACTTTGAGTTCCATTAACCTTTTATGTAAGATCTCCCAGAATTGACATGCCAATAAATAGAGTCCCTTTGGGCTCCTGAACTCTGATTCAGACTTTTTATGTGATGCCAGCAGTCCTCAGTATTAAGGATGAAAACTGATCAGGTACCTGCAGTTAAATAACTTACAAGAGGCTGCCACATTACTGAAAGCATCCTGCATTCACTGGCAGATGGAAGAGGTAATGTGTCACAAGATGACGGATTTGAGTAAATAGAAAATACGATTGATGAAGCATTTAGCTTAGGTTAACAATCACTTAAAGTTCACTTTAGAAGATTCTAACAGCACTGTATGTCCTAAAGATTTAGATACTGCAATTATAAATCAGACGCTTTTCTTTTTACTATCTCATTAGAGTAGATAACTCTTGTATTTTGACAACCAGGGACACATACTATGATTTATTTTTACACATTGACTGTACCATGTGTGTATTATTCTGCTTTTGCTCTGCAGTTCATATTTGGGCTGTGCAGCCTGAACAGGTGCAGAGTGATGAGCTCTTTAAGCACTTCTCCACACATTCTGGGGCTGGTTGAGAGCTATTGGATGAATGTGGTCCTTCCTTGCCAAAAGGAAAACCTCAAACAGGAACAGATGTTAATACGGGCAAAATGTTCCAAACAATAAAATCTTCATTTTCATTTATAGGAATTCTTTTATTCACCAAAATGCTTCAGAATTCTGTTTTATAGAAGAATTATTTTGCTGCAGAAATTCTGATATTTGAAGGTAGCCAATAAACTGCTATGTTATAAAGATAATAATTTTGAAAATAAGTAATCCTCTGTGAATTATTGTATGTGATTTTTTTTAATGTTCATGCAGGCTGATTTTAAAGATTTTATTTAAGGGAATCCTATTATAAGAAATTATATAAAACTTAGTTGGATAGGTTGATACGTGTCTGACAAGTCTCTGAAGTGCCTTTATACACACATCCATTTTTCTGGCAATTCATACTGTCAGGTAAACTTCCAATTCTTCAACTCGTTAAGAATTTCCATTACTACAAAATTCGGACTTATTTAAATGCATTCTTGAAGTGAAAAACACATTTTAAAGCTGCTTTTTTTTGTAATCAAATATGAGTTGAATGAATAATTTTTAGGGCATGATGTTAACATTGAACTGTGACTGGCTATCACTGGCTTAAGAACACTCCTTAGCTGTTTCAGGCAATCATTTTCTCATAATTAATAAATGTATTGATATTAATTTTTCACTAACAGAAGTGATTGGAGCCCTGGCACTGCAATGGTTAAGAGCTCAGGATGCTAACCAAAAGGTCAGTGTTCGAATCCACGAGCCACACCTTGGAAACCCTATGGGGCAGTTCTACTCTATCCTATAGGATTGCTACGAGTTGGACTTAAGGGCAATCGTTTTTTTCACAGGTTACATGAAATTGTTAAGAATGACAATTATGATTATAGAATACATGGCATACAATTTACTCATGACTAATGAAGACTGGAATTAATAAATGTCAAATTAAAAGTTATATACGTGTGGTTCCGCTAATAAAATACTACCCTTAATCATTAGGGAATTGCCAAAACCCTTAGGTTGGGATGTTCATAAATATTATTTTAATTAGTTGGAATCATTTTCTTTTAATATTTTGAGTTTCAGCATTTACGGATCTTTTGAACCTCTTGCATTCATTTTAGTTACTTCAGTATTAGCACTTTTTTTTTTAAATTATATTTTAGGTGAAAATTTATAGCACAAACTACTTTCTCAGTCAAAATTTTATACATAAATTGTTTTGTGACATTAGTGCAACCCCCAAAATGTGTCAGTACTCCCCTCCTTTTCCTTTACGCCCTGGTTTCCCCATGGCCACTTGTCCAAAGTTCCTGTCCCTCCCTGCCTTCTTGTCTTTGCTTTTGGGCAGGTGTTGGTCATTCGGTCTTGTATACTTGATTGAACTAAGAAGTACTTTCCTCACATATGTTTTATAGGCCTGTCTAATCTTTGGCTGAAAAGTGGACTTCAGGAGTGGCTTCAATTTTGAGTTAGCAGGGTGTCTGGGGGCCATATTCTTGGAAGTTCCTCCATTCTCTTTCAAACTGAGTTGAAGAGAAATATCTGGCTAATGACTATTACTCTCTGAGCATACAATGTATTATGGGAGCAATATTTTTTCTTCTATTTAGTATGTTTACAGTTCCATTCAAGCTTTTAGCATTAAATGTGGAAATTGGGCATTGAAAACGTATTGCAAGAAGAAAAATAATAATAATAATGAGTTATTATGACTTAATTAACCTGCAAACATTGAACAGAAGTATTTTCTAGTGAAATTTTGGAATTTTCTTGCCAAACAGTGAAGAAAGAGTTGAAGTTTGAGTCATTAAAAAAAAACTATAAACAGCTGAACTTTGTGTTTCTTGGCAGTCATTTCAGCCACTAAGTCTGGCACAGTTAGTTTCTATTTGGAATAAAGAACAACATACATAGGGTAGAGAAAAAGGAGAATATAACATGGAGGAAGTTCTCACTAGGCAAAGCAAAAGAGGAAATGCTACGTCAGTGGAGAGAGAATTTGCAAGTAAAACAACTAAGGTGATTATGTTGTTGCTGATAGGTGCCACTTAGTCAAATCTAACTCACAGAAACTTTATATGATAGAGTAGAACTGCCTTATAGGGTTTCCAAGGCTGTAATCTTTAGGGGGTTAGTTTGCCAGGTCTTAGCTCCCTCAGAGTGGCTGTTGAGTTCCAATCATTGACCTTTCGGTTAGCAGCCAAGCTCTTATCTTACCATTGTACCAGTAGGTGATTTTAGTACTGAAAACAAAACAAAACAAAAAAGAAAGGCAAGGAAAACATGGGAACAGATAAACTGTGGCTCCTTGTCCCCACCACATTCAGTAGAGTGTTAGAGTAACAGAAAAGCCAAAGTTTAGAATGGAAACTTGATTGATAAGAAATAGTACCCTGATTTCCTAAGGCCTTCACATGGTGTGCAAGAGACCAGTATAGCCATTAATGAACAAGTGTGCTGGCTGCGCAAAAGACCAGGGTTAGCAAAGAAGCCACAGAATACAGAGCCCTCACATTTGAAGCCCAATGGCAAGCACTCAGACTTCTGCAGTTCAGTTCATTACATTCAAAAGGACCTGGTAAGAGTAACCACACCTTAAGACCCTTCACTGCAGAGTCTCAGGGACACAGTGCTGACCTTCACTGTGCAGCAAAATCCAACAAGGACATAGAAGAAATCATTTAGATAGAGATCTTTTCCCCTTCCATTACAAAAATATTATCCTTGAGAAGAAAGATTAGAAAGGTAGAAATTGCCTTAACAGGAAGTTGGAATATGAATAGACTGTACTTTACAAAAAGGAACTGAAATAACTTGAAAGAG
The DNA here is from genome assembly GCA_030035585.1 of Dugong dugon. Classification (NCBI taxonomy): domain Eukaryota; kingdom Metazoa; phylum Chordata; class Mammalia; order Sirenia; family Dugongidae; genus Dugong; species Dugong dugon. The sequence continues at coordinate 30,449,555 of CM057460.1, read as the reverse complement.
TTCTGGTTTCTTTACAGTAAACAGTTTCAACTTCTACGACCAAAATAAAAAAAAAAAACATTGCCATTAGGTTGATTCTGACTCATAGTGACACTATAGGACAGAGAAAAACTACAATCTTTACTACAAGGATGTTATCTTTATGGAAGCAGCCTGCCACAACTTTATCCCACAGAGTGGCTGTTGAGTTCGAATCACCTACCCTTAAGTTATCAGCTGAGTGTCACTGTGCCACCAGGACTCCTACTTGTAAGACATTGGCTGATAAATCAGTGAATCCAATTCAGAGACCAACTGGTTATTTTACCAAATCAGCTGATGAACTGTTGTTCAGGGGTCAAAATGAGTTAACATTTTCTGCTCTTTCTCCCCAAGATAAATATTTGTCTATATAGCCTTAATTTTATTGAAGGTATACCCCATATTTGTATCCATATTTGAGTGAGTTAAATTATCCTTAACTACTAACAAGAAGTTCTAAGGAAGGGATGAGGGTAGGAAAGCACTCCTTCAAGCTTTGCCACTCAAAGACTCCACTGCTGTTGCCACAATAGCAAATGTTTCTTTATACCATTGAGCCTCAGCATAGCTAAACCTCCTCTGACTGTTGGAACCCAACCTGCTGTTGAGGGCTTACACAGCACCTGGGCTACCCTGTTGTCTTCTTAGACTGCCTTATAGGCCACTGTCACCAAGAGACACAGACCTTGACTTCCATGATGATGCATTTAAAATTGTACTTTGCTATTGTTTCTGAAATTTTTGATATTTAAGTTACTCTGTTTTAGTCTGCCTAAATCTGGAAGCTCCACTGAAACTGTCCACAATGGATAACCTTCTGGTATTTAAAATACCAGTGGCATAGCTTCCAGCAACATGCAAGCCAACACAGTACTACAGACTGATAGACGAGTGGTGGCAAAGACAGACTAGGAAGAAGGACCTACTTCTAAGAAAACTGGCTAGTGAAAACCTTAGGGAATATTGTCTGATATACTACTGGAAGATGAGCCCCTCAGGTTGGAAGACACTCAAAATAAAACTGGGGAAGAGCTGCCTCCTCAAAAAGAGTCGATCTTAATGACCGGGGTGGAGTAAAGCTTTGAGGAGCTTCATTTGTTGATGTGGTATGACTCAAAATGAAAAGAAACAGCTGCAAACATTGGTTAATAATTGGAATGTGGAATGTATGAAGTATGCAACTAGAAAAATTGGAAATTGTGAAAAATGGAATGGAACGTATAAACATACAGCTTTGGTGATGGAAACGACACCGGAGATTGCATGATAGAATTGTGCAAGACCAGCACCTATCCACATACTGGATCCCTGGTGGCACGGTGGGTAAGGGCTCAGCTGTTAACCAAATGGTTGGCAGTTCAAAACCACCAGCCACTCCTTGAAAACTCTCGGGGGCAGTTCTACTCTGACCTATAGGGTGGCTGTGAGTCAAAATCAACTTGATGGCTATAGGTTTGGTTTTGGTTTATTCAATCTGTACGCTGAGCAAATAATCCGAGAAGGTGGGCTATGTGAAGAAGAACTTGACATCAGGATTGGAGGAAGACTCATTAACAACCTGCAATATGCAGATGACACCACCTTGCTTGCTAAAAGTGAAGAGTATTTGAAGCACTTACTGATGAAGATCAAAGACCGCAGCCTTCAGTATGGATTACACCACAACATAAAGAAAACAAAAGTCCTCATAACTGGACAAATAAGCAACAAAGTAAACAAAGAAAATGTTGAAGTTGTCAAGGATTTCATTTTACTTGGATCCACAATCAATACCCATGGAAGCAATAGTCAAGAAATCAAATGATGAATTGAACTGGGCAAATCTGTGGCAAAAGACCTCTTTACAGTGTTAAAAAGCAAAGATGTCACTTCGAGGACGGAGGTGGGCCTGACCCAAGCCTTGGTATTCTTAATCGCCTCATATGCATGTGAAAGCTGGACAATGAATAAGGAAGACTGAAGAAGAATTGATGCCTCTGAATTATTGTCTTGGTGGAGAATATTAAACAGACTGCCAGAAGAATAAAAAAATCTGTCTTGGAAGAAGTACAGCCAAAATGATCCTTAGAAGAGATGATGGCATGACATCATCTCGTGTACTTTGGGAATGTTATTAGGAGGGACCAGTCCCTGGAGAAGGACATCATGCTTGGTAAATTAGAGGGTCAGCGAAAGAGAGGAAGGCCCTCAATGAGATGGGTTAACAGTAGTGCAACAAAGGGCTTAAACATAGCGATGATTGTGAGAATGGCTCAGGATCATGCAGTGTTTTCTTCTGTTGTACCTATGAGTGAGAACCAACTCAATGACGCCTAACAACAAGCACAACAAATTTACTCTGGGTAAATTTCTTGTCTTCTCTATTGACCTCTAGAGTCCATGGGAGCTTCTAACCAAAACTAGTGTGTTCCAGTCTACCCAGAGGCATCTCTGAAAAAAAACCCTGGAAATCTACTTCCAAAAAGGCAGCCATTGAAGACTCTATGGAGCACAGTTCTACTCTGACACACAAGGGGTATCCATGAATTGGAACTGATTTGATGGCAACTGCTTCTATTTACTGCCTCTAGCACTTAAGGTTACTAGAGAGCCTTTCTGAACATAGCAATTTCCTTTTAGTGGGGAGCCTCTTCCTCCAGGAGTACTTATTACTCCACGTAGAGCTCAAATTTAGTAGAACTTATTAATAGTTTGTGGTTTCTAAGGTTATTGTTGTCTCCTAGTTACTCTGAAATTGTAGATAGTAGGTTTGCTGTTTTCATTGTGGAAAAGTTGGAAAATTAAAAGCTAAGCTGTCTCCAGGTTCTTAAATATATGGAAGGTCCTATAGCCATGCCTTTATATGAAACACTCTGGGGAAATATGCTTTCCAAGGATTGCAGGGCTGTCATAGAGATCTCAAGTTTCTTAGGTTTAAATTCTAGTCCAGAATTTGGTAAGACTATCCCACACGACCACCTGAGTCCTTCAGTTTAAATCATAAGATCTCAAAGTTAGAAAGATACTTTTAAAAAAAAAAGTTGCTGTTGAGTCTATTAGGACTCATTGTGACCCCGTGTTCATCTGTTTGTGCTCTATAAAGTTTTCAATGACTGATGTTTTGGAAGTAGATTATCAGGCTTTTTTTCTGAGGTGCTTGTGGTTGGACACAAACCTCAAGTCTTTCAGTTAGCAGCCAGGAATGTTAACTGTTTGCATCACCAGGGACTCCTAGAAAGGTGTTTGTTATTGTTGTTGTTAGCTGACATCAAGTTGCACTCTGACTCATGGTGACTCCATGCATAACAAAATGAAACACTGCCCAGTCCTGCACCATTCCCATGATTGGTTGGGAGATCTATTGCTGTTGTGATCCATACAGTTTCCATTTACTAATTTTCAGAAGTAGATTATCAGGCCTTTCTTCCTTGTCTGTCTTAGTCTGGAAACCCTGTTGGAACCTGTTCAGCATCATGGCTGCTCATGAGGTACTGTAGTTGGGAACTGAACATGGGTCTCCTGCATAGGAGAGAATTCTACCACTGAATCAACACTGCCTTTAAAAATTGTTTATTCAAAACACCTAGCAAATATTTGAATGTTGTTAACTAAAATAATAATTGACACACATTTTAGGATGGTACAGAGTCTACTTCTAGAATTTCTATGTGTTTGCCTAATATCCTATACTTTATGCTCTCACTCATCACAAATACTTATTAGAATATAGCCTGATTACTTGTCTATCAATCTCACAAAATAAAAATCCCTTTGAGAGTAAGCATCATATTTTCTTCACCATTGTTTCTCTAGTATCTAGCATAGAGCTACAAATAAAGCATATATGCACATTAAACCATCTTCCTCCACTTCCCTACCCCAACCTTACATCGTCTCCATAATTTCTCTACTTTTTTTTCTTCTGTGGTACTTATCCACATTTACTTTATATATGTCTTACCTATTTGTGTCGATGCATCCTGCTGCTAGAAATTAACCTTCATGTGGGCTGGAATATTTTTGTCTTTTCTGATCATTGTATCTTCAATACTGTTTGCCCCATAGCACATGATCAATAAGTATTTCTTTCATGACTAAATGAAGGATAATATACAAAGAAAATAATGAGAGAATGAGACAGAAAGTAGAAGGGATTATACATGGACAAAACTTGGAAAGGATGGCCCCCAAAAGCAGACTTTAAGCAAATGTATTAAGTCTTATACTTCACAGCATGGATCACAAAACGTTGTCCCACAGACTTTTTTGTCTGGTCCCCCCCGAGTTTTTGAGCGAGGATGAGGAAGGGTTTGTTGCTAGCTGACTCTGGGTTAAAATAATAGTAATAATAATTTTGCCTTGTTTTGAAAATGGAATATTCGGTCTAATTAAACACCATTTTTAATTGCTGCATTTTAGTAATAGCTGACCCTCAGGAGAGACTTGTACTCCTCACTTTGCCACATATCACACTACTCTGCATTATTTTCTATACTCTGCTCTTTTTACTTATTCATGTCACTTTGCTTAGCACTGTAGACATTTAAATTTATGATCCATACTGTATAGAAATTTTGAGTTGTTACAATCAACAAATATTTTTAAAAAACTAACCATCACTTCTGGCAAAATGGTGCTCTAGGCAGAAGCACCACACCATCCCTCCACAGCAAAGATCCGAAAAACTATGGCAAACAGAGAAAACAGCAATCCTGAAACCCTAAAACATCAAATGAAGAGATAAAGAACTCAGCCAAGCACCAAATCGAGTGAGAAAACAGAGAACTGAGAGCGAGGAGAGATTCAGGCAGAGGTCCCTTATCAGCTAATGCAGCACGGATCCACCATCTTGGACTCCTATCAGAGACCAGCAAATAGGGAGTACAAGAAAGCAGCTTCGCGGGGCTTCCAGAAGGAGACAAAACAACCGGTAATTTGCGATATACGCTTTTCCACCCCCAACCCTTCTTCATCCCCACTCGGCCTCCTCTGCTTCCTGCAGCCACAGTTTCTTAGCTGGGAAGCATGGGCTGCTTGGATTCCACCCACCCGCACTGGCCAGCTCCCTGAGTGCCATATGTTGGCTGCTGGGGTTGCTTTTTTCCACTTCTTTTGATTTCTTCCTTACCTCTTACCACCTCCCCCTCCTTCCACTCAAATACCTGGATCCCTGTGCCATCTTTGCTTCTTTCTAAGGGGCTACGGGGCTCTGCTCAAGTGTGAAACTGCTTCCCGGTCTGGGCTGCCATGCTGGTGGGATCCCGGGGCCTTTGTTTGTTTGTTTGTTTTGAATTGTTGTTTTATTTTCCTTTTCTTGAGTTGGGAGCCCATTCTGACCAGGCAGTGCTACACGGCTTGAGAACTACCACCTCAGCTTGAGCAGATGCACAGAGGGATCCCTGAGGGCATTTCTTTTTTCCAGTTCTGGGACTGGATAATATTAAAAGGGTCTCAGATCTATAAAACTTACACACTCTTTCTTTTTTAATAAAAAATGCTTTCATGGGGCAGTCATTTAAAACTACAATAAGAGTTTCCTCTATTCATCCAACCTTGAATAAAATGAAGCAACATTTGTGTACTGTGTTTAGGCACATGTTTAGTATGGAATGGTTATGCTTCTGAGAATAGTACAAAATCGATTATTTGGCACTTCATCATATGACCCCAGCAGAAATGATTTTGTTACTTGTCATAGCACTATCTTCCTTGGATTATCTACATCATTTTAATTGAGATTTTGCCCTATGAAAGTTTATATATACCCTTCCCTGCTTCATTTAATTTACAGTGTAAATTTTTTTCTCCTTCTCATCAGGCATACATGTAACGATAAATTTTTTTCCAGATTATACAGTTCTCTTTTTAAGATATTTGAGGATTACTTTTTGTTCTTTCTTTTTTTTTTTTTAACAGATTCTGTCTCTCTCTCTCTATTTTTTTTTTAACAAGTCAAACAGCCATCCTATACATGTAAGAATTCCACAAGTTAGAACACATTAGGCGGCCTCTATTTTTTGGGAATATGGCTTCAATTTTCATAATAGTTACAGAAAGATTTTAGTCCTTGCTAACTAACCATTTTTTGATAATTTAATGCATTTCCTAAGAAATTACATTTTTGAATACTTTTTTCTTTTAAATGTTCTTATTATTAATATATTATTTGTAGTCATGAGCAAACTGCCTGTTTCAATTCAAGATATATACTAAAAATGCACTTTCTCAAGTGGCTGTAAATGCAAAATGCATGTTAAGAAATTATGATTCTGAAAACAATGCACTAAATTATGCTATCATACATAATGTGGAAAAAGCATAACTCAGTTCTTGTTCCAAAATTGAGGTGTGCTAAGAATCTTACAATGAAAAGAGGAAGCTCATTGCAAACAAATATGTCAAAGGTTTGGAACTTTTTTTTTTTCTGTGCAGTGATCCAAAGCATAAAGACATTTACATTCAACTATCTAAACATGTAACCTAATAGTTTGAATTCCATAAAGTCATAGCATATTTAATAATAAAATTGTTAGGAATTATAATCTATCTAAAGCTAACTTCTGTATCCATAATGTATCACCATTTTGAAATTTCCATGATGTATATCATCCAGGTTATGCTAGCTGGAAAATATTCTTACACGGAAGTTACCTTATTTGTACTTACTAATTATATTCTGGTTGAATATTCTGGAATGTCTTATTACAAAGATGATGGAGTTTTATAATAATGGAAATTAAAAAAAAGCAAACTTATTCAACAGAATAAAGCATAATTTTTATAAAAGAAACTTAATAAAAAAAAAATTAGTGACACTCAACAGCAACACCTAGTCTAAGAATAGGTGGCAGTTTTACAGTTTGAGTGGTACATTTTCTTTTCATTGTTGCTATTGTTGATGATACAAGTTTGAGCTGTTTCCGTATGCTGACTACTGCATTCCTAACATATACACCAGAATAAACTCTAATAGCTTCTCTTGTTCCTTAGATACTGTCAATGGAATCTCACATTCACGTATCTCCCATTTGATGATGTCATTGTAACATAATGGAGTTTCTAGATGCTAACCCTGAGAGTCATTGAAGACACTAAAGTGTTCATCATGATGGACAACAAAAGTGGTACTGTTATTAGTGATGCCCCCAATGCACTGATTCTGCTGCATAACTTACAAGGTTGGTTCTCTAGTCTTCTGAATACTGTTAAACACATATTTTTTTTTTTAATATTCTGTTTTATCTAGCCAGAGCTAATTTTGTTGCAGGTAAATGAGAATCTCAACAAGAAGATGTTTGTTAAAAAAAGTGTGTGTTTATAAATATTTTTAAAACGTAGTCTCCAGTTATCAATATTACCTTATCAAAATTTTAAAACGGAAACAAAATTAAGACTCTCTCTCACTTTCTCTCCGTTTCTCTGTCTCCTTTCAAACTCTCTCTCTCTCTCTCTCTCTCTGTCTCTGGGTGTTTATATATATATATGCATGTATATCCACCGCTTGTCTGCAAGTTTGCCCTACCCTGGTAGCTTAAATGTTGCTGTGATGCTGGAAGCTATGTCACTAGTATTTCAAATACTAGCAGGGTCATCCATGGTGGACAGATTTCAGTGAAGCTTTCAGACTAAGACAGACTGGGAAGAAGAACCTGGTGATCTACTTCTAAAAACACTGGCCAGTGAAAACCTTATGAACAACAGCACAACATTGTCTTATACAGTGCCGGAAGATGAGCCCCTCGGGTTGGAAGGCACTCAAAATACGACTGGGGAAGAGCTGCCTCCTCAAAGTAGAGTTTACTTCAATGACGTGGATGAGGTAAAGCTTTCAGAACTTTCATTTGCTGATCATGCATAATTCAAAATGAGAAGAAACAGCTTCAAACATTCATTAATAGTCAGAAAGTGGAATGTATGAAGTATGAATTTACGAAAATTGAAAGTCATCAAAAATGAAACAGAACACATAAAGATGGATATCCTAGGAATTAGTGAACTGAAATGGACTAGTGTTAGCCATTTTGAATCTGACAATCATATTGTCTTCTACGCTGGAAACGACAAATGGAAAAGGAATGGCAACATATTCATCATCCAAAAGAACATATCAAGATCTATCCTGAAGAACAACACTGTCAGTGACAATATAATATCCATACACCTATAAGGAAGACTGGTTAACATGACTATTATTCAAAATTTTTACACTCCAACCACTAATGCCAAAGATAAAGAAACTTAAGATTTTTACCAACTTTTACGGTCTGAAACTGATCAAACATGCAATCAAGAAATATTGATAATTACTGGTGATTAGAATGTGAAAGGTGGAAACAAAGAAGAAGGATCAGTAGTTGGAAAATGAAGCCTTGATACACATGATACAATTTTGCAAGACCAATAAAGTATTCACTGCAAATGCCTTTTTCAACAACATAAATGGCAACTATACACATCAACCTTGTTGGAATACACAGGAATCAAATCCACTACATCTATTAACCCCCACATGTCTGTCCGTTTATCAGACTGTGGGGGCTTGCTTGTTGCTGTGATGTTGGAAGCTACACCACCAGTATTCAGATACCAGCAGGGTCACCCATGGCAGACAGGTTTCAGCTAATCTTCCAGACTAAGACAGACTAGGAAGAAGGACCCGGCAGTCTACTTCTGAAAAGAATTAGCCAGTGAAAACCTTATGAACAACAGTGGAACATTGTCTGATATAGTGCCAGAAGATGAGCCCCCCATGTTGGAAGGCACTCAAACGACAACTGAAGAAGAGCTTCATCCTCAATGTAGAGTCAACCTTAATGACATGGATGGAGTCAAGCTTTCAGGACTTCCATTTGCTTATGTGGCACGACTCAAAATGAGAAGAAACAGCTGCAAACATCCATTAATAATCAGAACATGGAATGTACAAAGTATGAATCTAGGAAAACTGGAAATCATCAAAAATGAAAAAGAATAGTTCCAGCAAAATGGCACTCTAGGCAGAAGCATCATGCCTTTCCTCCACAGCAAAGATCCTAAAAACTAAGCCGAACAGAGAATACAACAATCCTGAAACCCTAAAACCCCAAATGAAGAGATAAAGAACTCAGCCAAGCACCAAATCGAGTGAGAAAACTGACAGAGAACGGAGAGTGAGGACAGATTCATGCAGAGGTCCCCTATCAGTTAATGCAGCACGGATCCACCATCTTGGACTCCTACCAGAGACCAGCAAACGGGGGTACGAGAAAGCAGCCTCATGGAGCGTCCAGCTGGAGACAAAACAACTGGTAATTTGTGGTGTGCGCTTTCCCACTCCACACCCCTCTTCACCCAGGCTTGGACTCCTCTGCTTCCTGTGGCCATGGTCTCTTAACCAGGAAGCGCCGGCTGCTTGGATTCCACACACCCAAGCAGGTGGCTCTCTGGGTGCCATTTGTTGGCTGCTAGTGTTGCTTTTTTTTCCTGCTTCTTTTGATTTCTCACTTGCTTCTCGCCAGCTTCGCCTCCTTTCACTAGAGTGCCTGGCTCAGTGCACCATCTTTGCTTTTCCTGAGGGGCTGCAGAGCACCGGCAATTTGTGATATATGCTTTTCCACTCTCTACCCTTCTTCACCCACACACGGCCTCCTCTGCTTCCTGCGGACACAGTCTCTTGTCCAGAAACACCAGCCCGCACTAGCTGGCTCTCTGAGTGCCATTTGTTGGCTGCTAGTGTTGCTTTTTTTTCTGCTTCTTTTGATTTCTTCCTTACACCTCGCCACCTCCCCTTCCTTTTGCTCAAATAGCTGGCTCTGTGCGCCATCTTTCCTTCTTCCTGAGGGGCTGTGGAGCTCTGTTCGAGTGTGGAGCTGCTGCCCGGTCTGGGCTGCTGTGCTGGTTGTATCCTGGGGCTTTTGTTCATTTGTTTGTTTTGAATTGTTTGTTTTCTTTTTCTTTTCTTGAGTTGGGAGTTTTCTCAAAATATTGCTTAAAATATATGACTTGAATAATTGATGTTTTAAAACAAGAATACACACGTTGGCTGGGTATGCTAGTTAAGCACAATGCTTTAAAAAAGTTCACTATGACATCATTCTCACAATTACACTGTGAATGTTGTCAAGAAATATGTAATTACTACATTTACTGGCCTAAAGGAGACTGAAGAAACCTTGAAAGTATGGCCCCCACCCTTTTAGCTCAGTGGTGAAGTTACCTCCGAGGTTCACAGTTTAGCCTGGGAGTGGACTGCCCTGTAAAACCAAATGAGACTAACAAGGTACAGGAGTCCAGTGACAACGGCCAGAAGGGAGCTGGTGATAGAGAACCCAAGATTGAGTAAGGATATTGTTGATGTGTTGTGAGATTGTTAACCATTGTCATAGGGCAACATTGGTAGTAACTGTTAAATGAGAAACTATTTTGTTATGTAAGCCTTCATCTTAAGTGAGAATAACAGCACAATTGGAAGAGCGTAGTCAATGTCACTGAACTGTGTATGTAGAAATTTTTGAAACGGTATATCTTTGGCTATGTGTATTTTCACCAAAATCAAAAGGGTTGAGAAGTTAGAGGGTTAATATGATGTGGGGTTGTTAACCGATGTCATAAAACAACATGTGTACTACTGTTTCATGAGAAACTATTTGTTCTGTAAGCCATCACCTGAAGCACAATAAAATATACACAAAAAAAAAAAAAAAAAAAAAAGAAAAGGAATGCATAAGCATTGATATCCTAGGCATTAGTGAGCTGAAATGGACTGGTGTTGGCCATTTGAATCAGACAATCCTGTGATCTACTATTCCAGGAATGACAACTTGAAGAGGAATGGCATTGCATTCATCATCAAAAAGAACACTTCAAGATATGCCTGAAGTACAGTGCTAGCAATCATAGGATAATATCCATATGCCTACAAGGAAGACCAGTTAATACAACTATTATTCAAATTTACCCACCAATTACTAAGGCCAAAGATGAGGAAATTGAAGATTTTTACCAGCTTCTGCAGTCTGAAATTGATTGAACATGGAATCAGGACGTATTGATAATTACTAGTGGTTGGAATTTGAAAGTTGGAAACAAAGAATAATGAGTGGTAGTTGGAAAATATGGCCTTGGTAATAGAAATGATGCCAGAGATTGCATGATAGAATTCTGCAAGACCAACAACTTCTTCATTGCAAATACCTTTTTTCACCAACATAAATGGTGACTATACACATGGACCTCACCAGATGGAATACACAGGAATCAAGTTGACTACATCTGTGAAAAGGGACGATGGAAAAGCTCAATATCATCAGTGAGAACAAGGCCAGGGGTTGATGGTGGAACAGACCATTAATTGCTCATATGCAAGTTCAGGTTGAAACTGAAGAAAATTAGAACAAGTCCCAGAGAGCCAAAGTACAACCTTGAGTATATCCTGCCTGAATTTAGAGACCATTTCGAGAATAGATTTGACATGTAGAACACTAATGACAGAAGACCAGATGAATTGTGGAATGACATCAAGGACATCATACATGAAGAGAGCAAGAGGTCATTAATGAGACAGGAAAGAAAGAAAAGACCAAAATGGATGTCAGAAGAGACTCTGAAGCTTGCTCTTGAATGTCGAGTAGCTAAAGCCACAGGAAGAAATGATGCAGTAAAAGAAATGAACAGAAGATTTCAAAGGGCGGATCGAGAGGACAAAGGAAAGTACTGTAACCATACGTGCAAAGAGATGTAGCTCGAAAACCAAAAGGGTAGAACATGCTCAGCATTTCTCAAGCTGAAAGAACTGAAATAAAAATTCAAGCCTCAAGTTGCAGTAGTGAAGGATTCCATGGGGAAAATATTAAACGATGCAGGAAACATCAAAAGAAGATGGAAGGAATACACAGAGTCATTATACCAAAAAGAATTTGTTGATGTTCAACAATTTCAAGAGGTAACATATGATCAGGTGGTACTGAAGGAAGAAGTCCAAGCTGTGCTGAAAGCATTGATGAAAAACAAGGCTCCAGAAACTGATGTAATATCAATTGAGATGTTTCAACAAACAGAAGCAGTGCTGAAGTGTTCACTTGTCCATGCCAAGAAATTCGGAAGACAGCTACCTGGCCAACCGACTGGAAAGGATCCATATTTATGCCTATTCCCAAGAAAGGCAATCCAACTGAAGGTGGAAATTATCAAAAAATATCATTAATATCACACACAAGTAAAATTTTGCTGAAGATCTTTCAAAAGCGGCTGCAGCAGTATGTTGACAGAGAACTGCCAGAAATTCAGTCCAGATTCACAAGAGGATGCAGAACCAGGGATATCATTGCTGATGTCAGATGGATCCTGGCTGAAAGCAGAAAATACCAGAAAGATGTTTATCTGGGTTTTACTGACTATGCTAAGGTATTTGACTATGTGGATCCCAACAAATTATGGATAACATTGCGAAGAATGGGAATTCCAGAACACTTAATTGTGTTTATGAGGAACCTGTACACAGATCAAGAGGCAGTTGTTTGGAAAGAACAGGGGGGTACTGAGTGGTTTAAGATCAGGAAAGTTGTGCATCAGGGTTGTATGCTTTCACTACACTTATTCGATCTATATGGTGAGCAAATAATCCTAGAATCTGGACTATAAAAGAATGCATACTCAAGATTGGAGGAAGACTCATTAACAACCTGCAATGTGCAGATGGCACAACCTTGCTTGATGAAAGTGAAGAGGACGTGAAGCATTTACTGACGAAGATCGAAGACTACAGCCTTCAGTATGTATTACACCTCAACATAAAGAACACAAAAATCCTCACAACTAGACCAATAAACAATGTCATGATAAATAGGGAAAATAACGAAGTTGTCAAGGATTTCATTTTACTTGCATCCACAATGAACACCCATGGAAGCAGCAGTCAAGAAATCAAAAGACGCATTGCACTGGGCAAATCTTCTGCAAAACATCTCTTTAAAGTGTTAAAATGCAAAGATGTCAGTTTGAAGACTAAGGTGCGCCTGTCCTAAGCCATGATATTTTCAGTTGCCGCGTATGTATGCAAAAGCTGGACAGTAAATAAGGAACACCAAAGAAGAATTGATGCCCTTGAATTGTGTTGCCTATAATTATTCAACATACCACGGACTGCCAGAAAAAGGAACATATCTGTCTTGGAAGAAGTACAGCTAGAATGCTCCTTACAAGGGAGAATGGCAAGACTTTGTCTCAAGTATTTTGGACATATTATCAGGAGGGACTAGTCCCTGGAGAAAGGAATCATGCTTATTAAAGTAGAGGGTCAGCAAAAAAAGAGGAATATCCTCAATGATAAGGACTGACACAGTGACTCCTACAATGGGCTCAAATGTAGCAGGACTGAGGATGGTTCAAGACTGGGCAGGGTTTTATTCTGTTGCTCGTAAGGTCAGTATGAGCTGGAACTGATTTGAAGGCACCCAACAACAACAACAACAATGTATGTATATAAATATATACATATGTGTATATACACATATTCATACATATACATCAGGTTATTATTTTGAAAATCAATTACCACAAACTTAGTGGTTTAAAACAATGCAAAATTCAAATTTATTTTCCACACATTTCTATGGATCAGAAACCCATTAAGACATGGCTCAGTCGAGTCCTCTGCTTAAAGTTTCACAAAGCTGCAATGAATTTGTTGGCAGGGTTGTGATTTTTCTGGAGGCTCTGTGTATGCATACGTTCCCAAGCATATTCATGTTTTTGGCTGAATGTAATTCCTTGCTTTCCAGTTGGCTATCAGCTGGAAGACGGTCTTTCTTCCTACAGAATGTCTGCATCCCTTTTGATGCTTCCCATTTGACCCATCTCCAGCAACAGTGAGTAGAGTTCCTCTCCTACTTTGAATCTGCCCCATTTTTCTTTTGCCTCATCTCTCTGACTCTAGGCAGAGCAAGTTCTCTGCTTTAAAGGTCTCGTGTGATTAGACTATGCTCATCTAAATAATACAGGATAATCTCCCTATTTTAAGGTCTGTAATCTTAATTACATCTTCTAAGTCCCTGAATTCAGAATTCTGGCCTCCAGAACTATAAGAGAGAAAATTTCTGTTGTTTAAATACATTCACTTTGTGACTATTTGTTATGGAAGCCTAGGAAACAAAAGCTTTTTTGTACACACACACATGCACAGGCACAATATTTATTTATTATTTTATTTATTTTGCTGAATATCTTTTATGTACTCCTCTATATCTGCACTTCACAATTCCCTACTATTTTCTTTGTCCTAGCGAGTTGGAAATCACAGATTTAATCAATTTTTTCCTTTACCCTCAAGTTTCAGTTGGGTTTAAACAGTGAGAAACAAAGGCAGGAGTCAGAGATAAGAATGAGAGTAATATTGGGATATTTACAGGGATTTTCCTATCTCTAGCCTGTTAGGGTCACCATGGGCTGACTGCTCACTTTATCTGGTCTCCACTTCTTTCAGCTAGCCTCATAGATCCATCTTTCTCTCCAACTATTAATGTATGGTCTCTGAAGTTACTAGCTCCACAGTATTACATGTTCTTTGTAGTTCCCATGAACATTTCTGCCCTATTTATAAATAATTATTTTATATCAATTTCTTCCAAATATCCTAATTTCAGAATAACATGTGCTTCCTGCTGGGGGGTTGATTGACAGGGTACCATGAGAGTCCCCACAAATAGATCTTCAAACTGGGACTGTACTATTGGATGGTTTATACATATTAGGAGCAAAAGAGAAACTTCTTAATTGGATAAAAATGGATATGAGGCGGGAGGGGCAAGATGGCGCTCTAGGCAGAAACACCACGCCGTCCCTCCACAGCAAAGATCCGAAAAACTAAGCCTAACAGAGAATCAACAATCCTGAAACCCTAGAACACCAAATGAAGAGATAAAGAACTCAGCCAAACACCAAACGGAGTGAGAATACTAAAAGAGAACGGAGAGCGAGGAGAGACTCAGGCAGAGATTCCTTACCAGCTAACGCAGCGCGGATCCACCATCTTGGATTCCTATCGGAGACCAGCAAACGGGAGAGCAGCCTTGCAGAGCATCTGGTCGGAGACAGAACGACCGGTAAACTGCGGTGCGTGCTCTCCCACCACCCACCCCTCTCCGCCTCAGCTGGGGATCCCCTGCTTTCCGTGGCCAGGGTCCCTGGGCTGGGGGGTGCTGGTGCTTGGATTCCGCGTGCCTGGGCTGGCGGCTTTCTGGGAGCCGTTTGCTGGCAGCTAGCGAACCTTTCTCTGCCGCCTCCCCCTCCTTTTGCCTGGGTGCCTGGTTCCGAGTGCCGTCTCTGCTCTCTCCTGCGGGGCTGTAGGGCTGCGTGCGGGCGTGTGGCTGTTTCTAGGTCTGGGCTCCCACGTGGGTGGGATCCCGGGGCCTTTGTTCGATCGCCCCTCTGCTTTCCGTGGCCGGAGTCCCTGAGCTGGGGGGCGCCGGTGCTTGGATTCCGCGCGCCCGGGCTGGAGGCTTTCTGGGAGCCGTTTGCTGGCACCTAGCGAAACTTTTTCTGCTGCCTCCCTCTCCTTTTGCCTGGGTGCCTGGTTCCGAGTGCCGTCTCTGCTCTCTCCTGCGGGGCTGTAGGGCTGCGTGCGGGCGTATGGCTGTTTCTAGGTCTGGGCTCCCGCGTGGGTGGGATCCCGGGGCCTTTGTTCGTTCGCCCCTCTGCTTTCCGTGGCCGGAGTCCCTGAGCTGGGGGGCGCCGGTGCTTGGATTCCGTGCGCCCGGGCTGGGGGCTTTCTGGGAGCCGTTTGCTGGCCGCTAGCGAGCCTTTTTCTGCCGCCTCCCCCTCCTTTTGCCTGGGTGCCTGGTTCCGAGTGCCGTCTCTGCTCTCTCCTGCGGGGCTGTAGGGCTGCGTTCGGGCGTGTGGCTGTTTCCAGGTCTGGGCTCCCGCGCGGGTGGGATCCTGGGGCCTTTGTTCGTTGGCCCCTCTGCTTCCCGTGGCCACGGTCACTTAACCCCGAGACTACCGGCTTCTTGGAATTCGCGCCCCTGAGTGGGGGCTCTCTGGGTCCCATTTGTAGGCACTGACTGCTGGTGTTGCCCTTTTTTTTTTTTTCTCAATTTTATTTTTCTTCCTTTTTTGATTAGTTTTGTCATATTTTACCTCTTTTTCTCTTTTGTCTTTCTTCATTGCTTAATTTCTTGTCTCTCTATCTCTTCCTTCTCTTTCTAATCCCTGAATACCAGGCGATGTATGCCTCTGTACCTTCTGGCCAGGCTGAGCTGTGAAAATTGAGACCGACTCCCCCAGACATCATAGCTGCATCGGTGGGATCCCTGGGAACTTTGCAGTTTTTTAACTTTTCTGATTTTTATTTGGTCATTCTTTCCTTTTCTTTCTCTTCCCCCTTCTGGTTTCCTCCATCCCATAGTCTCTCATCTGTACATTCCAACGACAAGCTCCCCTAGCATTCTTTTATGTTTGTACGCTTTTTGCTCCTCCTCCTCTCTCCTCTCTCCCATATCCAGCTTAGCTTCACACATAACCATCTTCCCGCTGCACCCTACCTACCTGCACCGTGCACTAGACATCACATCACCAAGCGGTGCAGGCACGCCCTATTGGAACCTGCCCAGCACTGACTACCGACCGTCCTGGTGGCTGCGGTGAGTGCCACAAGCAACCCATCCCAGTGGCTCCTCCTCAGCTAGATCTGCCCAGCTGTACCACAAGAACGAAAAAAAAAAAAAAATCTACAATCAATAGATGAGAGAAATATCTACTGAATGCCCCGAAAACAGCAAACAATATCAAAACATTTACAAAAACAAGACAAGATGGCTCCAATAGGCGTCCAAATTAAAACACCAGATAACTCTCCTGTGGAAGAAAATGCACTAGAAGTACCTGATACGGAGCTCAAATCACTAATACTCGGAATTTTCCAAGAACTGAGGCAAAAAGCTGACAAACATGAGGAAAAAATAGACAAATTTATGGAAAATACAGACAAAAAATTGGAAGAATTCAGGAAGATGATGCAAGAACAAAACTTCAAAATAAATTCACAACTCGAAATTATACAAAAACAACAATTAGAAATCCAAAAGATAAACAACAAGATTTCAGAAATGGACGGTGTCATAGAAGGGCTGAGAAGTAGATTTGAAACCATGGAAGACAGGATCAGTGGAACTGAAGACAAACACTTGGATACAACTCTGTTTCAGGAAAACTCAGAAAAAAGAACAAAGAAAAATGAAGAGACCCTGAGAGTTATGTGGGACACAATTAAAAGCAAAAACTTACGAGTGATTGGCATACCAGAACAGGGGAGAAAACAGAAAACACAGAGAGGATCATTGAGGAACTGCTGACAGAAAACTTTCCCAATATCATGAAAGATGAAAAGCTGGTCATCCAAGAAGCTCAACGAACCCCATATAGAAGAGACCCCAAAAGAAAATCACCAAGACATATCATATTCACACTCGCTAAAACTAAAGACAAACAAAGAATCCTGAGAGCAGCTCATGAAAAACAAGAAGTCACATACAGAGGAGAAACAATAAGACTAAGCTCAGATTATTCAGCAGAAACCATGCAGGCAAGAAGGCAATGGGATGACATATATAAAATCTTGAAAGAAAAAAATTGTCAGCCAAGAATAATATATCCTGCAAAACTCTCATTCAGATTTGATGGTGAAATTAGGTCATTTCCAGATAAACAGAAACTAAAGGAATATGCAAAAGTCAAACCAAACTTACAAGAATTATTAAAGGGAGCTCTTCGATCTGAGGACAAACAGCTTAAGCCCTCAGGCAGGACCTAGGACCTAGGATGCAGGTTAACATGAACCAGATACCATTCTAGGAACTGAACTACAGACGACTTTCCAAAAACAAAAGATATACAACAGGGAATCAGAGAAATAAATCAAAGGATGACAACAACATCAAAACAATGAAAGAGGGAACAAACGGCATAGGTATAGAACCTTCTAAAGGAGAGGAAGGCAAGGCGATACCAAGTAACGGTAGACTGCTTCAAAATTATAAAGATAAGGGTAAAATTCATGGTAACCACAAAAAAAGTTAACAAACCAACTCATAAAAATAAAGACGAAAAACATAAAGTCTCAACAAAAACAAAACCTACAAAAACAAAAGAAATGAACACAAAATACACAAACTAAAGGAACTCAGCACAAGAGAGTAAGAATAACAAAGAAAACTTCAGCATCACAAAAAAAAGCACTACAAAATGACAGCAACAAACTCACATCTATCAATAATTACACTGAACGTAAATGGACTCAATGCACCCATAAAGCGACGGAGAGTGGCAGAATGGATAAGAAAACAGGATCCATCTATTTGCTGTCTACAAGAGACACATCTTAGAAACAAAGATGTGAATTTATTAAAAATCAAAGGTTGGAAAAAAATATATCAAGCTAACAACTATCAAAAAAGAGCAGGAGTGGCAATTCTAATCTCAGATAAAATAGACTTTAAAACAAAATCTACCATAAAAGACAAAGAAGGACACTATATAATGATTAAGGGGATGATCCATCATGAAGACATAACCATAATAAATATCTATGCACCCAATGACAGGGCTCCAAAATACATAAAAAAAACTCTAACAGCACTGAAAAGAGAAATTGAAAGTTCCACAATAATAGTAGGAGACTTCAACACACCACTCTCAGTAAAGGACAGAACAACTAAAAAGAAACTCAGCAAAGATACAGAAGACCTAAAGGACACAATCAGCCAACTGGACCTCATAGACATATATAGAACAATCCATCCAACCGCTGCAAAGTACACATTCTTTTCCAATGCACATGGAACGTTCTCCAGAATAGACCACATCTTAGGCCACAGAGCAATCCTCAACAAAATCCAAAATGCTAAGATAATTCACAGTATCTTCTCTGACCACAATGCCATCAAGGTAGAAATTAACACTAGAAAGAGCAAGGAAAAAAAATCAAACACATGGAAACTGAATAATAATCTGCTTACACATCAATGGGTAATAGAAGAAATCAGAGATGGAATTAAAAAATTCCTAGAATCAAATGAAAATGAAAACACATCCTACCAAAACCTTTGGGACACAGCAAAGGCAGTCCTCAGAGGACAATTTATAGCAATAGATGCACATATCAAAAAAGAAGAAAGGGACAAAATCAAAACATTAACTGCAGAACTCAAAGAAATAGAAAGAGAACAACAAAAAAAGCCTACAACCACCGGAAGAAAGGAAATAGTAAAGATCAGAGCAGAAATCAATGAAATAGAGAACAGAAAAACAATAGAAAGAATCAACTAAACCAAAAGTTGGTTCTTTGAAAGAATCAACAAAATCGACAAACCACTGGCCAGACTGACAAAAGAAAAACAGCAGAGGGCACAAATAACCCAAATAAGAAATGAAATGGGGGACATTACAACAGACCCAACTGAAATAAAAAGGATTATAACAGAATATAATGAAAAACTATATTCCAACAAATTTGAAAACCTAGAGGAAATGGATAAATTTCTAGAAACATACGGCCTACCCAAACTACAACAAAGTGATATTGAAAATCTGAACAGACCCATAACAAGAGAAGAGATTGAAAAGGTAATAAAAAAACTCCCAAGCAAAAAAAGCCCTGGCCCAGATGGCTTCACTGGAGAATTCTACAAAACATTTACAGAAGAGCTCGTACCAGTTCTACTCAAGTTATTTCAGAGCATAGAAGAGGAAGCAACACTTCCAAATTCATTCTATGAAGCCAGCATAACGCTGATACCAAAACCAGGCAAAGACATCACAAAAAAAGAAAATTACAGACCAATATCTCTCATGAATATAGATGCAAAAATTCTGAACAAAATTCTAGCCAATAGAATTCAGTATCATATCAAAAAAATAATACACCACGACCAAGTAGGATTCATACCAGGTATGCAAGGATGGTTTAACATTAGAAAATCCATCAACGTAATCCACCACATAAATAAAAGGAAAGAAAAAAATCACATGATTATCTCAATTGATGCAGAAAAGGCATTTGACAAAGTCCAACACCCATTCCTTATAAAAGCTCTCAATAAAATAGGTATAGAAGGGAAATTTCTCAACATAATAAAGGGCATCTATGCAAAACCAACAGCCAACATCATTCTTAATAGAGAAAGGCTGAAAACATTCCCCCTGAAAATAGGAACAAGACAAGGATGCCCTTTATCACCACTCCTATTTAACATTGTGCTGGAAGTTCTAGCTAGAGCAGTAAGGCAAGAGAAAGAAATAAAGGGCATCCAAATTGGTAATGAAGAAGTTAAACTCTCCCTGTTTGCAGATGATATGATACTATACATAGAAAACCCTAAAGACTCCACGAGAAATTTACTGGAAGTAATAGAAAGATTCAGCAGAGTAGCAGGATACAAGATAAACATTCAAAAATCAGTTGGATTCCTATACACCAGTAAAGAGAACGATGAAAAGGAGATCAGGAAATCAATACCATTTTCAATAGCCCCTAAAAAGATAAAATACTTAGGAATAAATCTGACCAGGAATATAAAAGACCTATACAAAGAAAACTACAAAACACTGCTGCATGAAACCCAAAGGGATCTACATAAATGGAAAAACATACCATGCTCATGGATAGGCAGACTCAACATTGTGAAAATGGCAATTCTACCTAAAGCAATCTACAAATACAATGCAATTCCGATACAAATACCAACAACATTCTTCAAAGAGATGGAAAAACTAATTATTAACTTTATATGGAAAGGGAAGAAACCCCGAATAAGTAAAGCACTACTGAAGAAGAAGAATAAAGTTGGAGGACTCACACTACCTGACTTGAGAACCTACTATACAGCTACAGTACTCAAAACAGCCTGGTACTGGTACAACAACAGAGACATTGACCAATGGAACAGAATTGAGAACTCAGATGTAAATCCATCCACCTACGGTCACCTGATTTTTGACAAGGGCCCAAAATACATCAAATGGGGAAAAGACAGTCTTTTTAACAAATGGTGCTGGCAAAACTGGATATCCATTTGTAGAAAAATGAAACAGGACCCATACCTCACACCATATACAAAAACTACTTCAAAATGGATCAAAGACCTGAATAGAAAGCCTCAAACTATAAAATTCATAGAAGAAAAAATAGGACCAACACTTCAGACCTTAATACATGGCATTAACAGGATACAAACCATAAACATCAACACAAAAAACCCAACAGATAAACTAGATAATTGGGATCTTCTAAAAATCAAACATCTATGCTCTTCAAAAGATTTCACCAAAAGAGTTAAAAGAGAACCTACAGACTGGGAAAAAATTTTTGGACAGTACAAGTCAGATAAAGGTCTAATCTCCATAATCTACAAGAAAATCCAACACCTCTACAACAAAAAGACAACCAATCCTATCAAAAAATGGGCAAAGGAAATGAACAGACACTTCACCAAGGAAGACATTCAAATGGCCAACAGACACATGAGGAAATGCTCGCGATCACTAGCCATTAGAGAAATGCAAATTAAAACCACAATGAGATACCATCTCACCCCGGCATTACTGGCACGAATCAAAAACAGTGGAAATAACAAATGTTGGAGGGGCTGCGGGGAGACGGGAACTCTTATACACTGCTGGTGGGAATGCAAAATGATACAGCCATTTTGGAAAATGATATGGCGTTTCCTCAGAATGCTAGAAATAGACGTACCATTCGATCCAGCAATCCCACTCCTAGGAATATATCCTAGAGAAATAAGAGTCATCACTCGAATAGACATATGCACACCTATGTTCATGGCAGCATTATTCACAATAGCAAAACGATGGAAACAACCTCGATGTCCATCAACAGACGAATGGATACACAAACTATGGTACATACACACAATGGAGTACTATGCAACGAGAAAGAACAATGAATCGGTGAACCATCTCATAACATGGATGAAACTGGAGGACATCATGCTGAGTGAAATAAGTCAATCACAAAAGGACAAATATTGTATGAGACCTCTATTTTAAAAACCCATGAAAAAATTCACATGCAAAATGTAACGATCCTTGTTGGTTACCAGGGATGGGAGGGGGGGGGGGAAATACTAAATAGGTAATAGATAAGTGGTAACTTGGGTGAGAGGTGAGATAGTACACAGTACAGGGGAAACTAACACAACCTGCACAAGGAAAGGTCATGGAGGCCCTATAGACACATCCAAACCCCCCAAGGGACTGAGTTGTTAGACGGAGGGCTCTGGGGACCATGAACTCGGGGAACATCTAGCTCAATTGGCATGACACTACTTATAAAGATAATGCTCTACATTCTACCTTGGTGAGTAGTGTCTGGGGTCTTAAAAGCCTATGAGCAGCCATCTAAGATACTCCACTGATCTCATCCCTTCGGGAACAAGGGAGAACGAAGAGAACAGGATACAAGGAAAAGATTAGTCCGAAGGACTAATGGTCCACAGCTACCAAGGCCTCCACGGGACTGAGCCCAGTACAGCTGGATGGTGCCCGGCTACCACCAATGACTCCTCTGACCAGGATCACAACAGAGGGTTCTGGGCAGAGCTGGAGTAGGATGTAGAGCATAATTTTAACTCCAAAAAAAAAAAAAAAAAAAAAAAAGACCAGATATACTGGCCTAAACAATACTAGAGAAACCTCGAGAGTGTGGCCCCCAGACACCCTTTCAGCTCAGAGGTGAAGTTACCTTCAAGGTTCGATGTTAAGCCTGGGAATGGACACCCCAGTAAAACTAAATGGGACTAACGATGTACAGGAGTCCGGTGACAAGGGCCAGAAGGCAGAGGGAGAGTAGGAAACTGATGATAAGGAACACAAATTGAATAAGGACACTGTCGATGTATTGTGAGATTGTTGACCACTGCTATAGGGCAACATTTGTAGTAACTATTAAATGGGAGGCTGTTTTGTCCTGTAAGCCTTCATCTTGGGCGAGAATGGCAGCACAATTGGAAGAGCATAGTCAATATCACTTAAATGTGTAAGTAAAAAGTTTTGAAATGGTGTTTAAATAAAATAAAAATAAATAAATAAATAAATAAATAAATAAACAAATGAGACTAAAGAGGTACAATAGTCCACTGACAAGGTCCAGAAGACAGAAGGGGACAAGGAAGCCCCCTGGTGATAGGGAACACAAGGTGGAGTAAGGATATTCTTGATGTGCTGTGAGATTGTTAACCATTGTCATATGGCAACATGTGTAGTAACTGTTAAATGAAAAACTATTTTGTTCTGTAAGCCTTCATCTTAAGTGAGAATAACAGCACAGTTGGAAGAGCGTAGTCAATGTCACTGAACTGTGAATGTAGAAATTTTTGAAACGGTGTATCTTTGGCCATCTGTAATTTTCATCAAAAAAAAAGGTTGAGAATTTAGAGGCTTAATACGTTGTGGGGTTGTTAACCAATGTCAAAAAACAACATATGTACTACTATTTCATGAGAAACTATTTGCTCTGTAAGCTTTCACCTGAAGTACAATAAAATATATATATTAAAAAAAAAAAATGGTTATGAATTATCCATGCACAACAGTGGTTTCACATGTCCCCAAATTACCTTCAATGGTGGCACAAGACGAAGTGAAATTGGAGGGTTAGGCTATGGGAGACTGAGTAACTATAAGATTTGATTTAAAAACGTTGTAGAGTCACCTGGCTTCTTCTGGCAGCTCTATAATGTATATTGAGAAACATTATCATCTATGAACATTGTTTTGAGAACAAAAATAAACTCTCTTCTGTAGATTTAAGGGTTTCTCATCTTCAGTAGCTACAGAGTAGTTATGGCTAAGAACTAAATCTAGAATTTAACTGAAAGGGTTGCATGGTTGAATAACCAAACGAATACTCAGCCATCTTGTCCTTCACACTAAGACAAGGGACATTTTTCCTGGTGGAGAAAGAATATGACTACGAGACAAGGGAAGTGGACATTTCAGTAGAAAATGAAGAGAATTTGGGATCAACTAATTCTGCTGAACTTTCACTGCCAGCTAAGGCTATCTGCGGAAATCAGGCTTCTCCAGCATTAACACTTGTCACTGCCTGCACTGATGGCTACTGTCTCACAAGCTGATTTCCATTTGTTTTCGGATCCACCTCCACCACTTCCCATTCCCTTAATGAGTATTAGATCCAAACATGGCTTGGAAAAAAAAGTAAAAAAAAGCACAAGGCCTATCCAGTATGGTATAGCTATAAATCATTATAAGACCTCAACAAATTGAATTGCTCAATCTGAGAGGTATTAACAGGTAATTCTAAAGGGGGTTATATAAAGGAGAAGGAGTTGTTGTGTAAAAGTAACTGGTAGGTTACTCTCCTGAGATTCATGACTTAATGTAATGACTAAAGGGCCTGAAAGAATCTGCTACATTGGCTAAATAAATCCTGGAGTCAATGGTGGCCTATCGTTGAGATTAAAAAGCTAGAATATTAATGTACACTCTAAAGTAATTAGTCCAAAGGCTTAGGGAGATGATAATGTTGGACTGGATCTATTGTGCACTTCCTGCTCACATTTCCACACCATGATTCACCACTTGGAAGAGCTTGCAATAACCCACCGTTTACTAAGTCATTAATGAATGCCTTGATGAGAAGGGCAGCAGAATCCTTGAAAATCTATGTGGTGACTAAACTGTCTAAGATGGAGATGATAGTGAGAGTTGCTACAATGAAATTATTGCTTGATCTCAGTGGGAATACTGGGATTGCTTATACAAAGAGACCTTTAACCCTCAAGACAAGATGGCACAATTACAGTCATAAACAACATAGACAGTATGGATTTTTTTTTATTTTTTGGTTTTGATTCTCAGGAATCTAGAGTGATGGAAAATTTGTTTGTGAGTTTTTAAAAATGAAGTAGATTACCATATTTGTAAAGTGTTTGTTAACATATATAAGAGGGAAAATAAATTTGACTGGGAGACAGAAATCTTACTAGAGTCATCACAGTGGAAATCAATGATCTTAACCCATGCCATCTATAAGACCGCAATAAGTTGGAATCGATTCGACAGCAGTGGGTTGGGTTTGGTTTTGGTTTTAACCCATGACAAAAATTAAGCCAGTTATAGACCTAGAGCATCTTGATTGAGGGGAACTCTGGGATCATTTGAGGAATATCCTTAGAATCTTGTCAGAGATGCATACTATGAATCTTTCTTCAAACATTCTCAGGAGAAAGATAAATACCAACTCAAGTAGAGGTTATTATCCCCTGACTTTGAATGGTTGCTGAAATCGAATCTTGAAGTGAGACGCTTATGGGACTCAGGAAATAAGTGAAGTCTTGAACTTAGTTGTAACTTTAGACCAATTCTATATTTTTTTAAAACTCAAAATAAAACAGAGCGCTTATATGTAGTAACTTCTATAATTCACACGTTTCCCCCAGATTCATGGAGGGATGACTGTTATGGTAGGAAGGACCAAGTAGAAGCCTCTAGAATTGCACCTGCCCAATCCTGCTTTGCTAGAAAATAAAACAAAAATATTACATTCTTGGAGGAATTACAAAGATTAGTACCACCATCCATGACTTGAAATATGCAAGAGTGTTAATTCCTACCACATCCCCATTTAACATGCCTATTTGGACAGTGTAAAGCCAGATGTGTCAAGGAGAATGACAGTCAATTATCACCTTCATAATTAGGAAGTGATTCCAATCACAACTGCATATCCAGATATAGTGTCTCCCCTGGAGAAAATTAACACAGACCCTGACACCTGGCATACAGCTATTGAAACAGTAATGCATCGTTTTTCCCCTACCTCTGCCAGCAAAGGAAATCATAAGCACTTCATTATCACATGATAAAGAGAAGAGAATACTCTTCCTGTTTTGCATCAGGGCTATGCCATTACTGCTGCTCTCTATCATAAAATAGTTTGAATGAGGGACATGGTTTTCTTGGTACTGCACAGAATACAACCTTGCTTTTTTATATCCCTGATTCTATAATCATTCTAAATCTAATAGACAGGAAGTAGCCAACATCCTCAATTCCTTATTAAAACAGAGGCACTAAAGGATGGGGGATAAACACCTCAAAATTCAGGAATTTGTAAAATCATTAAAATAGCCTGTAGTTCAGGACTTTGGGGACGTGTTTTCTTAAACTGCATGAAGTAAGAAAAGTGCTGTACTTTGCAAAAACCACTACCAATAAACACAGGTGCACAACACTTGTTAGGTCTTCTTTGGATCTGTATGTATACCACACTTGGGCATTCTGTTCCAATCCACTTATGAGTAATTTGAATGGCTGCTAATTTTGAGCTGGGTCCACACAAGAAGGGCCCTGTAAAAGATCCAGGCTGCCGTGCACACTGTCCTGTTATTTGAGCCTTATGTTACAACAAACCATTAGTATTAGAAATGTCTGTGTCAGAGAGACAGAATCGGCTTGGCACTTTGAGAAATCCTGGTGAGAGTTAAGAGTCCCAAATCATAGGATTTTGGAGTAAGGCCATGCCCGATTCGACTGACAAATTATTCTCCATTTGGAATGCAATGTCAGACTGTTACTAGGTCTTGGTTGAGACAGAAGTCTTTAACATGAGTGTGGCAGGTTGAATAATGGTCCCCGGAACCTAATCCCTGGGACCTGTGAAGCTGTTACCTTAAGTTAAAAAAAAGACTTTGCAGATCTGATTAAGTTAAGGATTTTGCTATGGTAAGATTATCCTGTATTATCCGGGTGGACTTGATACAGTCAATCACTAGGTTCCTTATAAGAGAGAAGCAGGAGAATCAAAGTTAGGGGAAAAAAAAAAAAAAAAAAGATGATGGAAGCAGAAGTGCGAGAGGGAGAGAGAGAAAGAGAATGAAATATGCTGCAGTGCTGGCTTTGATGATGGAGGATGGAGCCATGAGCAAAGGAATGCAGGCAGCCCGTAGAATCTGGGAAAGGCAAACAAATGGATTTTCCCAAAGGCTTCCAGAAAAAGCATATACCTGTGAACAATTTGATTTTAGGACTTCTCATCCTCAAATTTGTGAGAGAATAAATTTGTATTGTGTAAATTACCCAGTTTGTCGTAATTGGCTGGAGTGGCAATAGGAAACTAATATAATAAGGCAGGAAATTATTTATTGTTCAGACTGAACTACTCATCATGTACTGGTTATCATCCCATCCATAAATATAGAGAAAATACAAAAATACATAAATTGATGCACACATAAATATTTGTATACACTAAAGATCAGTGAGCGCGGAATTGATAAATTTTTAAAATATATAATGGAAATAGAGTTTAGAAGACTGGCTCTGACAAGGCCCTGAAAGCACCCCCATAAACTGTATGAAGAGGTATCACAGATTCCTACTCTGGATTTCCTTCTGCTTTTCTTCTCTCCCCTAAGATCATACTTATGGCCTTTACTCAACATTAATAGAAAGGAAACAGCATAACCTGATTTGTGAATGTTATCTCCACGTCTAATGACACCAGCCCGCTCTCTGTTTCCCTACAATCCCACTGAGGGTGGCTCTCAAAACCAATGAGGAAAGGAAGTCATTTTAATGGGCAGATCATTGGTAGTATGTTTACTTGTTCACTTTTTAAAAAAGGTAAGAAACTATGAGAAGGTAGTTAATTTTTGATACAACATTATATATTTATTTTCAACTATGTCTTTAGACATAGAACACTACACATTTAGACACAGAAGTGTTAAACTGTACAGTATAGGTAGAGATCTATAGGAATTTACAGGCGATAGCTAGTGCTTTGTCTGGATGATTAGAGATTCAGAAAGAAAATGATTGAAAAATTAGTGGAGAAGACTTGGGGAGAGGTGTGTGGATGGCACAGCATGTGAAAATATTTATGTTGTAAGTAGATGTCCACCAAATAACATCTTTTGCAAAGAAAGTAAGCGATCGCCTTATGACTAAGATGACCAGTTAGATAACTGTGTGCTGCCGCCTCAAAGTAGAGTTGACCTTAATGACGTGGAATGGATAAAATCAAGCTTTCAGGGTCCTTGGTTTGCTGATGTGGCATGACTCAAAATGAGAAGAAACAGCTGCAAACATCGATTGATAATCGAACTTGGGAAGCATGCAGTATGAATCTAGGAAAATTGGAAATCCTCAAAAATGAAATGGAACACATAAATATTGACATCCCAGGTATTAGTGAGCTGAAATGAACTGGTATTAGAAATTTTGAATCAGAAACTCATATGCTCCACTATGCCAGGAATGACAAATTGAAGAGGAATGATGTTGCATACATTGTCAAAAAGAACATTTCAAGATCTATCCTGAAGTACAACGCTATCAGTGATAGAATAATATCCACACACCTACAAGGAAGACCAGCTAATTTCACTATTCAAATTTGTGCACCAACTACTAACGCTAAAGATGAGGAAATTGAAGATTTTTACCAACTTCATAGTCACAAATTATCAAACATGCAATTAAGATGAATTTATAATTACTGGTGATTGGAACACAAAAGTTGGAAACAAATAAGAAGGATTAGAAGTTGGAAAATATGGCCTTGGTGATAGAAATGACGTAGGAGAGCTCATGATAGAATTTTGCAAGACCAATGACTTCTTCAATGAAAATATCTTTTTTCAGAAACATAAACAGAGACTATACACATAGACCACACAAGATGAGATACACAAGAAACGAATCTATCACATCTATGGAAAGAGAAGCTAGAGAAGCTCAATATCAGCAGTCAAAACCAGGCCAGGAGTTGACTGTGGAACAGACAATCAGTTGCTCATATGCAAGTTCAGCTTGAAGCTGAAGAAATTACACAAGTCCACGAGAGCAAAAATAAGACCTGGAGTACATCCCAACTGAAGTTAGAGACCATCTCATGAATAGATTTGACTCATTAAACACTTATGACTGAAGGCCAGCTGAACTGTGGAATGACATCAAAGGACATCATACATGAAGAAAGCAAGAGGTCACTGAAAAGACAGGAAAGAAAGAAGAGACCAAAATGGATGTCAGAAAAGACTCTGAAACTTGCTCTTGTATATACAGTAGCCAGAGTGAACAGAAGAAACCATGAAGTAAAAAAAGCTAAACAGAAGACTTCAAAGGGCAGCTCAAGAAGATAAAGTTATTATAGTGAAGTACGCAGAGACCTGGAGTTGAAGACCAAAAGGGAAGAACGTGCTCAACATTTCTCAAGGTGAAAGAACTGAAGAAAAAATTTCAAGCCTTGAGTTGGAATACTGAAGGATTCTACAGGGCAAATATTGAACAACTCAGAAAGCGTCAAAAGAAGATTGAAGGAGTACACAGAGTCACTGTAATAAAAAGAAATAGTTGACATTCAATCATTTTAAGAGGTAGCATATAATCAAGAACTAGTGGAACTGAAGGAAGAAGTCTAAGCTGAACTGAAGGGAATGGAGAAAAAACATGAATTGATGTACTATATGTAGAAGAACAGGGCGTCAGGATTGGAGGAAGACACATTAACAACCTGCGATATGCAGATGAAACAACCTTCCTTGCTGAAAGGGAAGAGGACTTGAAGCACTTACCGTTGACGATCAAAGACTACACCCTTCCGTCTGGATTGCAGGCACTTCACCAACAATAAAACAAATATTGTCACAACTGGAACAATAAGCAACATCATGATAAACGGGATAAGAAAGATCAAAGAATAATTGATGCTTTTGAGTTATGATGCTGGCAAAGAATAGTGAATATACCATGGACTGCCAGAAGAATGAACGAATATGTCTTGGAAGAAGTACAGCTGAAATACTCCTTAGAAGCAAGGATGGGGAGGCTTAGTCTCATGTACCTTGGACACATTATCAGGAGAGACAGGTCCCTGCAGTAAGACATCATGCTTGCTAATGTGGAGGGTCAGCCAAAAGGAGGAAGACCCTCAACAAGATGGATTGACACAGTGGCTTCAACAATGAGCTCAAGCATAGCAGACTGAGGATGGCTCATGCCTGGGTAGTGTTTCATTCTGTTGTACATAGGCTCACTATGAGACGGAAATGGCTTGATGGCACCTACGAACAACAAAATGACCAGTACCGTAAGATATCAGTTACCCTCTTTGTCCAGACTTCCCATTGCTTGCTGAATGGCTTCATACAAAAAGTGATAGTAAAGGCAGAGTTGCAGGATAGGCATGATAACAGCTGATCACTTGGTAGATAATTGATTACATATTTCATCATTGAAGGGGAAGGAGGGAGCATTTAAATACTGAGATATTAAATCATTTTGTGCTCTGGGAGACTGAATGGTATGGACTACATGGAATCCCTTGCTCTCTGGATACTAGATGGGTTTGAAAAACTGAGAATATCAGAAAATTTGAAGCACAGTGGTGATGAGGTTGTGATACATATTATCTTATCTCACATCTTTAGTTGTTGCTCTGTCGACCTACTGTAACTACCAAAACAAATATTCAAAATTCCAAACATAATAAAACTCAGCTTTTGAGAAGGTAGCTCTCTTCTAATGATGCTTTCCCTGGGTTTCAGTGACCTTGCTATCTCACAGCCCTTAAGGACTATGGGTAATCATAGCCCCCTGAAGTCTTGCACTATCCCTTGTGGTTTCCCTGCACTTTTGCCACACATTCTCTCAAATACACGCCCCTCAAATTTTCCTAGTTTGCGTTAACTGCCTTTTTTTTCCTCAGTGTTGACTGATATGTATCTCTAAAACATGCCTGGAGCTATACATAAATCAATATATCTAGGTGCCAAGCGGTGAGAAATTTTTAAAAATTATATTTCATTTTTCACTTGATGAAATGTCTGCACTTCAAAAAACCTAGCATTATTTCTCTGCCTGATAAGAATATACCAAGGAGCATAAATTCTGTGCGTGAAGAAGGTCAACCAAATAACTATCTTGTATGACACGAATCCACAACTTACCTGTCATTTTGTCGTACTGTGGTGGCTTGCATGTTATTTTGTTGCTGGAAGGTATGCCACTGGTATTTCAAACACCAGCAGGGTTACCCATGGTGGACAGGTTTCATCGGGGCCTCCAGAATAAGACAGACTGTGAAGAAGGACTTGGCAATCTACTTCTGAAAAAAACTGGAGAGTGAAAATCTTATGGATAGCCACAGAACATTATCTGATATAGTGCTAGAAGAGGAACCTCTCAAATTGAAAGGCACTAGAAGTACAACTGGGAACGAGCTGCCTCCTCAAAGTAGAGCTGACTTTCATGATGTGGGTGGAGTAAAGCTGTCAGGACTTTCATTTGCTGATGTGGCACTAGGTAAAATGAGAAGACACAGCTGCAACCAACCATTAATAATCAGAACATGGAATATATAAAGTATGGATCGAGGAAAATTGGAAATTGTCAAAAATGAAATGGAATGCTTGAAGATCAATATCCTAGGCATTAGTGAGCTGGAAAGAACTGTTATTGGCCTTTTTGCTTTGGACAATTATATGGTCTCCTATGCCTGGAATGACGAATAGGAATGGTGTTGCATTCATTGTCAAAAAGAACATTTCAAGATCAATCCTGAAGTACAACTCTGCCAGTCGCAGGATAATATCCACATGCCTACAAGGAACACCAGTTTACAAGACTATTATTCAAATTTACATGCCAATCACAATGCCAGAGATGAAGAAATGGAAGATGTTTACTGACTTCTGCAGTCTGAAATTGACCAACTATTCAATAGGTGTCATGGTTTGAATTATGTCCCCCCCAAAATGTGTGTATCAATTTGGTAGGCCTTGATTCCTGGTACTGTGTGATTTTCCTGTATGTTGTAAGCCTGCCTCTATGATGTGAATGAGGGAGGATGGGTGGCAGCTGTGTTAGTAAGACAGGACCTGATCTATAAGACTGGATTGTGTCCTGAGGCAATCTCTTGAGACATAAAAGACAGAAGCGAGCAGTGAGACAGGGGACCTCATAGGATCAAGAAAGCAGCGCCAGGAGCAGAGTGCGTCCTTTGGACCGGGGTCCTTGTGCTGAGAAGCTCCTAGTCCGGGGAAACACTGAGGAGAAGGCCAAGAGAGAGAGAAAGTCTTTCCCTGGAGCTGACACCCTGACTTTGGACTTTCAGCCTTCTTTAACTGTGAGGAAATAAACTTGTCTTCGTTAAAACCATCCACTTGTGGTGTTTCCGTTATAGCAGCACTAGATGACTAAGACAGAATTTGGTACCGAGAGAGTGGGGTGCTGCTCTAACAGATAACTAAAATGTCGAAGCGGTTATAAAACTGAATAGATAGATGTGCGGCAGTGACAGAGGACCACCAGCAGCAGAGAACCTACAGCAGGAGAGAAGTGGCAGCGGCAGAGAACCAACAGCAGCAGAACCAGGGGACCAGTCTGAGATGGCTCTGGAGCCGACCCATGGAGCGAGAGAGCTGAGTTCCTGTGTGCAGGAGGCATCCTGGCGGAGTGGGGTGCTCTGGGCACTTATACCGGTGGAGCCACAGAGCTTTGGAACAGTTGTCCCAGCAGGGAGGATGCAGGCATGTGGCCCGAGGGACAAGAGGCCACAGGAAACAGAAGCAGACGCTGAAGAGACAAGGGACACAAGAAGCCGAGCTGCCTCAGTCTCAAGAGGTATGGCCATGACCCCAGAAGTTTCAAAGGGTGGAGCAATGGCCCCTGGTGCTTCTAAGGGTAGTGTCGCCACTCAGATGGACTGGGAGAATGGTGCACCTAAAGTCAAGGGAGCAGAGTTGCTGTCCCAGTGGGCCTGGAAGGCGGAGCTCAAGCCCAGGGTCGAGGGGCTTCCACTCAGCATCCAGAGACTGTGGCCAATACCTAGAGTCTAGAGGGCAGGGCTGTTGTGTAAACTGTCTCAGAGAACAGAGGATTATTTTCAAAGCCTTGAATGCTGATGTAATGTGTTCTGCTGACTTGCTTGGTGCCTGTTATCACTTCTTTCCCTGCAATTTCTCCCATTTGTAATGGAAATTTCTAGCTTGTGTCTGTTCTGCCATTGTACCTTTGGAAGCAGATAACTTGTATTCTAGATTTCACAGATGAAGAGGAATTCTGTCTTAGTCATCCAGTGCTACTACAACAGAAATAGCACACGTGGATGGTTTTAATGAAGAGAAGTTTATTTCCTCACAGTCAAAGTAGGCTAAATGTACAAATTCAGGGTGTCAGCTCCAGGGGAAGGCCTTTTCCTCTCTGTCGGCCTTCTTTTCTTCATTTTTCCCCCAGACTAGGTGTTTCTCTGTGCAGGGACCAAGATCCAAAGGAAGCACTCTGATTCAGGCACTGCTTTCTTGATGGTATGAGGTCCCCCTGTCTCACTGCTCGCTTCTGTCTTTTATATCTCAAGAGATTGCCTCAGGACACAATCCAGTCTTGTAGATCAGGTCCTGCCTTACCAACACAACTGTCACCCATCCTCCCTCATTCACATCATAGAGGCAGGTTTACAACGTACAGGAAAATCACACAGTACCAGGAATCATGGCCTAGCCAAACTGATAACACACATTTTTGGGGGGACATAATTCAAACCATGACATTCTACCCTTTGGCCCCCCAAAAATCACATCCTTGCAACATGGAAGACATTCACCCCACCATATCATAGGAAAAGTCTTAACTCCAAGTCCAAAATCCAAAACTTCCTCTTCATCTGTGAAATCTAGAATACAAGTTATCTGCTTCCAAAGGTACAATGGCAGAACAGGCACAAGCTAGACATTTCCATTACAAATGGGAGGAATTGCAGGGAAAGAAGTGATAACAGGCACCAAGCAAGTCAGCAGAACACATTACATGAGCCCTCAAGGCTTTGAAAATAATCCTCTGTACTCTGAGACAATTTACACAATAGCCCTGCCCTCTAGACTCTAGGTATTGGCCACAGTCTCTGGATTCTGCTTGGAGGCCCCTCGACCCTGGGCTTCAGCTCCACTTTCCAGGCCCACTGGGACAGCAACTCTGCACCCTTGGCTTCAGGTTCACCATCCTCCTAGTCCATCGGAGTGACAACTCCACCCTTAGAAACACCAGAAGCCATGGCTGCACCCTTTGAAACCCCTGAGGTCGTGGCCATACCTTTTGAGGCTGAACCAGCTCAACTTCTTTTGTCCCTTGTCTGTTCAGCTTCTGCTTCCTACGGCCTCTCAGCCCTCGGCCCTCACGCCCACATCTGCTCTGCTGGGGCAAGTGTTCCAAAGCTCAGTAGCTCCACCAGTAAGTGCCCGGAGGCACCCCACTCCGCCAGGAAGCCTTCTGAGCACAGGCACTCAGCTCCCTC
This sequence comes from Dugong dugon, assembly GCA_030035585.1. Lineage (NCBI taxonomy): Eukaryota > Metazoa > Chordata > Mammalia > Sirenia > Dugongidae > Dugong > Dugong dugon. Next base: position 30,415,252 of record CM057460.1, on the reverse strand, counting down.
GCTCCGTGGGTCGACAAGCCTAGCTCCACCGATAAGTGCCCAGAGGCACTCCACTGCTGGTACCAAATGTCTTAGGCTGGGTTCTCTAGAGAAGCAATACCAGTAAAGCGTATAAATATATTTAGAGAGATATTTATATCAAGGAAATAGCTCACGCAATTGTAGAGGCTAAAATGTCCCAAGTCCACAGATTAGGGCAGAGGCATCTCCCAGTTCAGTTAGCCGCAGAAGCCGGTGAGCCCAAGGTCGACAGGTCAGAGAGGGGCTCCCACTCACAGGCTGTGAAGGTCAGTGAATTCCAAGATCAGCAGACAAGACAATCGGGTTTCTCCTGATTCACGACCCGAGGTCGGCAGGTTGGGGAACCAGACTCTTGCTTGCGGGCTGAGAAGTTCGACGAATTCCGAGACCAACAGGTAAGCTGCTAGCTCAAGTCCCATGAACCGGAGGTGAGACAACAAGAGGCAGCTGGTGAGTTCGGAACAAGCCAAAACCCTTCGCAAGGCGAGCAAGCAGAAGGTAAATGGCGAAAGTCAGAGGGATGAAACTGAGAGGGCGGTGAGCTGCTACAGGCCCCGCCTCCGCCAGTACCACTCAGCAGATTCCATCATGGGGGGATCACAACATTATACAACTGCTAAAACACGGAGAATAACGGCCCAGCCAAGTTGGCATACAATCTTAACCATCACAACCACTATATTCACCTAAGTATTTAATTTTAAAAAGTTTTTTTCTTAGTACTTTCAGTAACGTGTACTTTCTTAGAAATGATATTCTTTTACAAAAGGAAAATATATTTTAAATACAAGCCATCTGCTTTTGAACTAAATATATGGGCTATTATCTACTTCATTGTAAGTATTCCAAAATGTACTGGTAATTACCCAAAAGAGTTATGAAGGAAGCCAAATGTTGCATTGAATTTTTTAACTTCTAATATTAAGTGGGCATTTGACTGTGTTATTACAATTGATTTAACAAAAAGGAAAGAAATCAAATATCAGTGGTGGTGGTTGAATAAGTTTTGTACTCACATCAGACAAGTGCTGTTGTTGTTAGGTGCAGTTCAGTCGGTTCCAACTCATAGCGACCCTATGTGCAACAGAAGGAAACACTACCCAGTCCTGCACCATCTTCACAATCCTTTATGTTTGAGCCCATTGTTACAGCCATTGTGTCAATCCATCTTAGTGAGGGTGTCTTCTTTTTCGATGACCCTCTACTTTACTAGGTATAATGGCCTTCTCCAGGGATTGGTCCCTTCTATAACATGTACAAAGTACATGGGACAAAATTTCAACATCCTTGCTTCTAAGGAGCATTCTGGTTGTACTTATTCCAAGACAGATTTGTTTCTTCTTTTGGCAGTCCATGCTATATTCAGTATTCTTCACCAACACCATAATTCAAAAACATCGATTCTTCTTCAGTCTTCCTTATTCATTGTCCAGCTTTTGCATGCATATGAGGCAACTGAAAATGCCATGGTTTGGGGCAGGCTCACTTAGTCCTCCAAGTGACATCCTTGCTGTTTAACACTTTAAGAGAGATCTTTTGCAGCAGATATGCCCAATGCAGTATGTTGTTTGATTTCTTGACTGCTGCTTCCATGGGTGTCGATTGTGGATCCAAGTAAAATGAAATCCTTGATAATGTCAATCTTTTCTCCATTATCATGATGTTGCTTATTGGTCCAGTTGTAAGGATTTTTGCTTTCTTTATGTTGAGGTCTAATCCGTACTGAAGATTGTAGTGTTTGATTTCCATCAGTAAGTGCTTCAAGTCCTCTTCGCTTTCTGCAAGGTTGTGTCATATGCGTTTCGCAGGTTGTTAATAAATCTTCTTTCAATCCTGAGCGTGTTCTTCTGCATATAGTCCAGATTTTTAGATTATTTGCTCAGTATACAGATTGAATAAGCATGTTGAAATAATACAACGCTGATGCACACCTTTCCTGATTTTAAACCATGTAGTTTCCCCCTGTTCTTTTTGAACGACAACCTCTTGGTCTATGTACCAATGATATCCATAATCTGTTATGATCCATACAGTGGAATGCCTTTGCAGACTTAATAAAACACAGGTAAACATCTATTTGATGTTCTCTGCTTTCAGCCAGAATTCATCTAACATCAGCAACGATACCTCTCATTCCATGTCCTCTTCTAAATTTCTGGCTTGAAGTTCCCAGTCAATGTACTGCTGCAGTGACTTTTAAATAATCTTTAAATGATGTTCAGCAAAATCTTAACTTGTGTGTGATATTGATGATATTATTTGATAATTTCCACATTCTGTTGGATCACCTTTCTTTGGAATGGGCACAAATATAGATCTTTTCTAGGTGGTTGGTCAGGTAGCTGTTTTCCAAATTTCTTGGCATAGACAAGTAAGAACCTCCAACCCTACATCCATTTGTTGAAACATCTCAATTGGTATTGTAATGATGGTATTGAAAGAAGTCCAAGCTGTACTAAAGGCATTGGTGAAAAACAAGGCTCCAGCAATTGATGAAATACCAACTGAGATGTTTTAATTTCAGACAATATTTCACCTTAATTCAATATATGCTCTATGTTTTCCTACAGATTTTAAATCTACATGTAAGAGCTCAGTATGGGAAAGGCTCAAAGAAGATTAAACACAGTACCTGCTCTCCAGTGTACCTCCAAGAAACCAAAAAATTCAATTTCAAACACATATGTCAAAGAAAGCTGATTGTGCTTATTAAACACACAGCATTTTAGGACTTACAATTAATCATCTTTTGTAAAGTGTATGTTCATCTTTCTACCGTTTTCATTGGGTTTGGTTGTTTCTTAATTATTTAGAGAAATTGGTTTATATGCTGTGGATACAAATCTTTTTTCAAAAAATATTTATTGCAAATATATTCTCCAACATTAACTTGTTTTCACTCTTCTAATGGTATACTTTAATGAATATTCTTAAGGTTGTTGTTGTTGTTGTTAGGTGCTGTCGAGCCGGTTCCAACTCATAGTGACCCTATGTACAACAGAAGGAAACACTGCCTGGTCTTGTGCCATCCTCACAACTGTTGTTATGCTTGAGCCCATTGTTGCAGCCACTGCCACTGTGTCCGTTCACCTGGTTAAAAGTCTTCTTCTTCTTTGCTGACCCTTTACTTTACCAAGCATGATGTCCTTCTCCAGGGACTGATCCCTCCTAATAACATGTCCAAAGTATGTGAGAAGTAGTCTAGCCGTCCTTGCTTCTAAGGAGTATTCTGGTTGTATTTCTTCCAAGACAGATTCGTTCATTCTTTTGGTAGTCCGTGGTATACTCTATATTCTTCACTAACACCATAATTCAAAGACGTCAGTTCTTCGGTCTTCTGTATTCATCTCTTCGGTCTTCCTTATTCATCATCCAGCTTTCACATCCATGTGAGGTGATTGAAAACACCACGGTTTGGGTCAGGCACACCTTAGACTTGGAAGTGACATCTTTGCTTTTTAACATTTTAAAGAGGTCTTTTCCTGCACATTTGTCCAATACAATGCATCGTTTTCTTAATGTTAATGAAGCTAAATTTATCAAACTTTCCTTTTTAAGTTATTTCCTTTTTATGTGCTCTGTTCCCCATTCATAAGACATTCTAAATATATGACCTATCTCAACCGATTAGTTATCATTGCTTTTTATAGAGCAAAGTAAAAGTCATTATTTCTCTTTTTTTCATAATATAGACATCTAGTTCACCCATATCCATTTATTTAAAAAAAACAGGAATTCTCCATTGTATTTCAGAGGAACTTTGTCATCAGTTTTATGACCGTATTTGTATTGATCTATTTCTGGGCTACCTTCTCAGGTCCATTGGTTGACTTTGACTAAATTTTCGTCTTTATGTCATTGTTTTAATTATTGATACTTGATAATAATTACCATTATATGGTAGTGAAATTCCTCCAACTTGGTTTTTATTTTTCTTCAAGATAGGTTTAGGTATGGCTCTAAAAGTTTCCATATTTATTTTAGATCAATATATCATTTTCATACATTTTTAAAAGAAGCCTTCTTTATCCTACCAAAAATCCTGCTGGAATATTTCTCAGGATAGAAATGAATCCACAGATCATTTCATGAAAATTAATATTTTCATAATATTGACTCTTCTATGGATGATCAAAACATATCCATACGTTTTATAAATAGTAAAATGTCTAAAGTACATTTTCAGTAAAGTGCATTAGGTGAACTAATCGTAAGTGTGTATCTCAGTAACTTCGTACTCAGTGACTGTTACGGAAATGAAGGTGTAGCACATTTCCAGCACCCCATTAGATTCCTTCATGCATCTTATCAGCCTATAGATAATCATTCTTTTGACTGCCATAAAAGAAACCCATTGCTGTCAAGTAGTTTCCGACACCTAGCGACCCTATAGGACATAGTAGAACTGCCCCATAGGGTTTCCAAGGAAAGGCTGGTGGATTTGAACTGCCGATCTTTTTGTTTAGCAGCCGAGCTCTTAACCAGTGAGCCACCAGGGATCCTTAAATATCAGTTAATTATACCTCTTCATGAAAAGCGTGTTTAATGTCCATAATTCTACCAACAGTCTCCTCAAGATAAGCCAAGCTTTTACTAACACGCACTTCAGAACTTTTTCAAACTCTACCCATTACTCAATCCCAAAGACATCTTCAAATATTTGTTAGAGCAACATCCCACTTCCAGTACCTTCTGTCTTAGTCTCTCAGGATTGTCATTATAAAAAACCACAAAGTATGTAGCTTGAAATAAGAGAAATTTATTTTCTCACTGTTCTGAAGCCAAAAGTCCAAATCAGGAATGTGGGCATGCTGATTTCTTCTGAGAGCTGTGAGAGAGGTGTTCTTTGCCTCTTTTCTAGCTTCTAATGGCTTCCTGCAATGTTTGGCATTCCTCGGCTTGTAGAAGAATCTTCATATGGCATCTTCTCCCTGCGTCTATTATCATCTGTCATCAGACACCACCGAAGGCTTAGCTTGCATTCAGCCAGTTTTTGACAGAGATTTCCTGGAATGCCAGGGGCTAAAAAAGAAAGGTATGAAATAAATAAAAACAAAACAAAACCAAAATCACCTCTCCTAGCCTTTGTGGATTATCTCTGTGCTGGGCACTTAACCCGGCCCCTTACGACTTTGCCTCACTGTTCACTTTCTGATTACACTGAACCTAGAATTCAACCAAGGACAAAACCTTGGGGTCTTCTCAGGTCCTTTTCTGAGCATGTGTACGGTCCTGGGTATGCACATGACTTTCTAAATTCACTTGTATTTTCGAGCATGTTAGAATGTCTTAATTTTTCAAGGAAATTTTCTTCCCAGCTTTTCCTACCAAGCTGTAAACAGTCTGTTGAATCTCAACTGTAATCTTTTGCCCTAGGTAGTTTCAGTTTTTCATTTGCCTTATAAAGTTTTTGAGCAATGTGCCAATTTTCCGCTGTGAGTGAGTTCTTTATTAGGTGAGACAGGAGAGCCTCGCATCAGTTCTTAAAGCAGTTCCTAGACAGAATACAGCAGATAAACACAACAATTTTTGAATAAGGTCTGTTCTGCAACCTCTGGAACCAGGGACCAGAATCTTACTCTGGGAATGCAGGCAACTGTCTTCAAAGGTGCTGTCAAGCTAGGGAGTGGGTTGGGCTATGGCAAGGAAAAGGGCCTCAAAACTTTTCTATCATTTTCAGTTGCCTCTTTTTTGATTCATCATTTGCTTGATTCCTGTAAACTTCTGAGTTTGGACATAGTGGGTTATGAGATCTTCTGCTTGTTTTTGGATGTTTTTGTGGAGGGATGAGAAGTTTTAGCTGTCTACCATTTTGCTGAATCCACATCCATCTTTTTAATTTTAAATGATTTTTGTATTTGTTTTTAAATTTCATTTTTTCTAGGCAACATATACTTTAATCTTGCCTTTTTAAATCTTATCTGACAATCTCTATCTTTTAATTTGGAGTCTTAAGAATATTTACATTTAACAGGAGTATTGGTATGATTCAGTTTAAATCTATGTCTTAGTCACCTAACACTGCAGAACACAAACATCACAAGTGGATAACATTAAAGAAGAGAAATTTAGTTTCTCACAGTTCAGAGGCTAGAAGTTCAGATTCAAGGAATGACTCTAAGGGGAGGTACTTTGTTTCAGCTTTTAGTAGCTGTCAACAATTCTTTTTAGATGCATCTGTCTCCATCTTGTCTTCCTCTTTTCCTTGTGTGTGTGTGTGTGTGTGTGTGTGTGTGTGTTTGTCTGTGTCTATGTATATTCTGTTCCTTTTATAACCCAGAAATGATTAGATTTAGAACTCACCCTACTCCTGTATGATCTAATTAGCATAACAATGAAAGTTCTCTTTCCAAACAGGAACACATTTATAAGTATTACCCCTTTGCCATCTAGTCAATTCCAATTCATAGTAACACTGTAGGACAGGGTAGAACTACTGCCTAGAGTTTCAAGAGCAGCTGGTAGATTCAAACTGCTAAAACTTTTGTTCGCAGCCAAGCTTTTAACCACTACACAACCAGGGCTCCACTTATGAGTATAGGGGCTAGGATTTCTAGAAGGTGGGGCTGCAAGTCAGTGGGTCAAGGCAATGAGCTACCACCCAATACTGAGGGAACTGGATTGCTCTGCCAGTGACCCAGGAAAATGTGTCCATCTTCCAAAATGAATTTGATGAGGCTGCCATGCCAGTGAACCAAGAAAATGTGACTGCTTTCCAAAGTTGATAGGGTGGGGTTGCCAGCCCTGTGGGCCTGGAAGGTGGGGGTGACACCCAGTGCTGAGGGGCCACTGTCCAGAATCCAGAGAGATTGGCCAGTGCCCAGAGTTCAGAAGACAAGGCCATTGCCTAGATATGCCTGAAGAACAAACAATTATTTTCAAGTAGACTGAACTAATGCAATTTTCCCTGCTGCATTTTGAACTTGCTTGGCACCCATGACCCTTTCTTTCCTTCCAATTTCTCCTTTTTGGAATAGAAGTGTCCACCTTGTTCTTGCTACACCATTGTACTTTGGAGGCAGGTAATTTATATCCCAGGTTTCACAGGTCCATAAATAGATAGGAATTTTGCCCCAGGATAGAACACACTCAGAGTCACAGCCATACCGGATTTAGGTAAATGAGAAGATGAGATTATTAATTTAGAGCTGATGCTGAATGAAAAAGTATTTTGGGGATGATGTGCTAGGGTGAATGTGTTTTTACACTTGAGAAAGACACAAATTTTGTAGGGGGCAAAAAGTAGAATGTTATGGATTAATTGTGTCCCCTCAAAATATGTGTTGGAATCCTAACTTCTAACACCTGTGCATGTAATGCTGTTTGTAAATAGTTTTTATTTTGCTACATTTCTGAGGTCATACCAGCGTAGCGTGGATTCTAAATGTAATCACTTCTCCGATGTGTTGTTTTTGTTGTTGTTAAGTGCTGTCCAGTGGGTTCTGACTCATAGTGACCCTATGTACAACAGAACAAAACACGGCCCAGCCCTGCACGATCCTCACAATCTTTGCTATGTTTGAGCCCATTGCTGCAGCACCTGTGTTAATCCATCTCATTGAGGGTCTTCCTCTTTTTTGCTGAACTTCTACTTCACCAAGCTTAATGTCCTTCTCTAGGGACTGATCCCTCCTAATAACATGTTCAAAGTACATGAGACAAAGTTTCATCATCCTTGCTTCCAAGGAGCACTAGGGTTGTACTTCTTCCAAAACAGATTTGTTCATTTTTCTGGCAGTCCATGATGTATTCAATATTCTTCTCCAACGCCATAATTCAATTGCATCAACTGTTCTTTGGCCTTCCTTATTCATTATCCAGCTTTCATATGCATATGAGGCCATTGAAAATATGATGGCTTGGTATTTTTGAGTTGCCCAAATCTGCTGTTCAACTCTTTTACTTCATCATTTCTTCCACTGGCTTTGCAACTCTACATTGAAGAGTAGGATTCAGACACCCATTTCAGTGTTCAGTGTGACATTTTTGCTTTTTAACACTTTCAAGAGGTCATTTGCAGCAGATTTGCCCAATGCAATACATTCTTTGATTTCTTCACTGCTGCTTCCATGAGCATTGATTGTGGATCCAAGTAAAATGAAATCCTTGACAACATAAAATATTTTCCCTGTTTGTTAAGATGTTGCTTACTGGTCCCGTTGAGAAGATTTTTTTTTCCTTTAAGTTAGGTGTGATCCATACTGAAGGCTGTAGTCTTTGATCTTCATCAGTAAGTGCTTCAAGTCCCCTTCACTTTCAGTAAGCAAGACTGTGTCATCTGCACATTGCAGGTTGTTCATGAATCTTCTTTCAATCCTGATGCTGTGTTCTTCTTCATATAGCCCAGCGTCTTAGTTTACTTGCTTAGCATATAGATTGAATAACGGTGGTGGGGGAGAAAAAAAAAAAAACGCTATTGCACAACTTTCTTCATTTTAAAGCATGCAGTATCCCTTGTTTGCCTCTTGGTCTACGTACAAGTTTCAAATGAGCATAATTAAGCATTCTGGAATTCCCTTCCTTCCAAATGTTTTCCATAATTCATTACGATCCACACAGTCAAATGCTTTTGCATATTCAATAAAACACAGATGAACATCTTCACTTTCATCCAAGATCCATCTGACATCAGCACTGATATCCCTGGTTCCATGTCCTCTTCTGAATCCAGCTTAAATTTCTGGTAGTTCCCTGTGGATGTACTGCTGCATCCGTTTTTTGAATTTTCTTCAGCATAATTTTATTTGTGTGATATTAATGGTATCATTCTATGATTGCCACATTCTGTTGACTCATCTTTCTTTGGAATGTGTGCAGATATGGATCTTTTTCAGTCAGCTAGCCAGGTATCTGTCTTCCAAATTTCTTGACGTAGATGAGTGAACTCTTCCAGTGCTACATCTGTTTGTTGAAACATCTCAACTTGTATTTCATTAATTCCTGGAGTTTTTTTTTGTGTGTGTGTGTGTGTGCCAATTCCTTTAGTGCTGCTTGGACTTCTTCCTTCAGTACCATTGGTTCTTGATCATAGCTATGTCCTGAAATTGTTAAACATAGACCAATTCTTTTTGGTACAGTGACTGTGTATTCCTTCCATCTTGTTTTTATGCTTCTTGCATCTTCAGTCATTAGTGTTCAATGGGTCAAACCTATTCTTAAGATGGTCTCAATTCAGGTGGAATACACTCAGGGTAGTATATTGACTCTCTTGGACTGGTTTTAATTTTCTTCAGCTCCATTTGAATTTGCAAATAAGCAATTGATGGTCTGTTCCACTGTTGGCTCCTGGCCTTGTTCTGACTGATGATATTGAGCTTCTCCATTGTGTCTTTCCAAGATGTAGTCGATTGATTCCTGTGTATTCCACCTGGTGAGGTCCACATTTATAGTTGCTATTAATATTGTTAAAAAAAAAAAAAAGGTACTTCTAATGCATAGGTCATTGGTTTTGCAAAACTATATGACGTGAACTCTGGGTTCGTTTCTATAACCAAGGCTGTATTTTCCAACTACTGATTCTTCTTCTTTGTTCCCAACTTTTGAATTCCAATCACCAGTGATTACCAATATATTCCTATTCCACCCTTTGGTCCCCCAAAAGTCACATCCTTGCAACATGGAAGACATACCCCATAAAATCATAGCAAAAGTTTTAACTCCAAGTCCAAAATCCAAAAATTCCTCTTCATCTGTGAAATCTAGAATACAAGTTATCTGCTTCCAAAGGTACAGTGGCAGAACAGGCACAAGCTAGACATTTCCATTACAAATGGGAGAAATTGCAGGGAAAGAAGTGATAACAGGCACCAGGCAAGTCAGCAGAACACATTACATCAGCCCTCAAGGCTTTGAAAATAATCCTCTGTTCTCTGAGACAATTTACTCAACAGCCCTGCCCTCTAGACTCTAGGTATTGGCCACAGTCTCTGGATTCTGAGTGGAGGCCCCACGGCCCTGGGCTTCAGCTCTGCCTTCCAGGCCCACTGGGACAGCAACTCTGCTCCCTTGGCTTTAGGTGCACCATTCTCCCAGTCCATCTGAGTGGCGACACCACCCTTAGAAGCACCAGAGGCCATTGCTCTGCCCTTTGAAACCCCTGGGGTCATGGCCATACCTCTTGAGACTGAGGCAGCTCGGCTTCTTGTGTCCCTTGTCTCTTCAGCGTCTGCTTCTGTTTCCTGTGGCCTCTTGTCCCTCGGGCCACATGCCTGCATCCCTCCTGCTGGGACAACTGTTCCAAAGCTCTGTAGCTCCACCGGTATAAGTGCCCAGAGGCACCCCACTCCTCCAGAAAGCCTCATGCACACAGACACTCAGCTCTCTCACTCCATGGGTTGGCAAGCCTAGCTCCACCTATAAGTGCCCAGAGGCACCCCACTCAGCCAGGAAGCCTCCTGCACACAGGAACTCAGCTCTCTCGCTCCATGGGTCGGCTCTAGCTCCATCTTGCACTGGTCTTCTGGTTCTGCTGCTGTTGGTTCTCTGTCACTGCTGCATGTCTATCCATTCAGTTTTAAAACTGCTTCGACATTTTAGGTATCTGTTAGAGCAGCACCCCACTCTCTCGGTACCAAATTCTGTCTTAGTCATCTAGTGCTGCTATAACGGAAACACCACAAGTGGATGGTTTTAATGAAGACAAGTTTATTTCCTCACAGTTAAAGTAGGCGAAAAGTCCAAATTCAGGGTGTCAGCTACAGGGGAAGACTTTCTCTCTCAGCCTTCTCATCATTGTCCCCCGGAATAAGAGCTTCTCCGTGCAAGGACCCCAGTCCAAAGTACGCACTCTGCTCCCGGCGCTGCTTTCTTGATGGTATGAGGTCCCCTTCTCACTGCTCACTTCTGTCCTTTATATCTCAAGAGATTGCCTCAGGACACAATCCAGTCGTGTAGATCAGGTCCTGCCTTACTAACACAACTGCCACCCATCCTCCCTCATTAACATCCTAGAGGCAGGTTTACAACATACAGGAAAATCACACAGTACCAGGAATCATGGCCTACCAAATTGATACACACGTTTTGGGGGGGACATAATTCAAACCATGACACCTATTGAATAGTTGGTCAATTTCAGACGCAGAAGTCAGTAAACATCTTCCATTTCTTCATCTCTGGCATTGTGATTGGCATGTAAATTTGAATAATAGTCTTGTAAACTGGTGTTCCTTGTAGGCATGTGGATATTATCCTGCGACTGGCAGAGTTGTACTTCAGGATTGATCTTGAAATGTTCTTTTTGACAATGAATGCAACACCATTCCTATTCGTCATTCCAGGCATAGGAGACCATATAATTATCCAAAGCAAAATGGCCAATAACAGTTCTTTCCAGCTCACTAATGCCTAGGATATTGATCTTCAAGCATTCCATTTCATTTTTGACAATTTCCAATTTTCCTCGATCCATACTTTATATATTCCATGTTCTGATTATTAATGGTTGGTTGCAGCTGTGTCTTCTCATTTTACCTAGTGCCACATCAGCAAATGAAAGTCCTGACAGTTTTACTCCACCCACATCATGAAAGTCAGCTCTACTTTGAGGAGGCAGCTCGTTCCCAGTTGTACTTCTAGTGCCTTTCAATTTGAGAGGTTCCTCTTCTGGCACTATATCAGGTAATGCTCTGCAGCTATGCATAAGATTTTCACTCTCCAGTTTTTTCAGAAGTAGATTGCCAAGTCCTTCTTCCCAGTCTGTCTTATTCACAGGCCTCGCTGAAACCCGTCCACCATGGGTAACCCTGTTGGTGTTTGAAATACCAGTGGCATACCTTCCAGCAACAAAGTAACATGCAAGCCACCACAGTATGAAAAAATGACAGATAAGTTGTGGATTCGTGTCATACAAGATAGTTATTTGGTTGACCTTCTTCACGCACAGAATTTATGCTCCTTGGTATATTCTTATCAGGCAGAGAAATAATGCTAGGTTTTTTGAAGTGCAGACATTTCATCAAGTGAAAAATGAAATATAATTTTTAAAAATTTCTCACCGCTTGGCACCTAGATATATTGATTTATGTATAGCTCCAGGCATGTTTTAGAGATACATATCAGTCAACACTGAGGAAAAAAAAGGCAGTTAACGCAAACTAGGAAAATTTGAGGGGCGTGTATTTGAGAGAATGTGTGGCAAAAGTGCAGGGAAACCACAAGGGATAGTGCAAGACTTCAGGGGGCTATGATTACCCATAGTCCTTAAGGGCTGTGAGATAGCAAGGTCACTGAAACCCAAGGAAAGCATCATTAGAAGAGAGCTACCTTCTCAAAAGCTGAGTTTTATTATGTTTGGAATTTTGAATATTTGTTTTGGTAGTTACAGTAGGTCGACAGAGCAACAACTAAAGATGTGAGATAAGATAATATGTATCACAACCTCATCACCACTGTGCTTCAAATTTTCTGATATTCTCAGTTGTTCAAACCCATCTAGTATCCAGAGAGCAAGGGATTCCATCTAGTCCATACCATTCAGTCTCCCAGAGCACAAAATGATTTAATATCTCAGTATTTACATGCCCCCTCCTTTCCCTTCAATGATGAAATATGTAATCAATTATCTACCAAGTGATCAGCTGTTATCATGCCTATCCTGCAACTCTGCCTTTACTATCACTTTTGTATGAAGCCATTCAGCAAGCAATGGGAAGTCTGGACAAAGAGGGTAACTGATATCTTACAGTACTGGTCATTTTGTTGTTCGTAGGTGCCATCAAGCCATTTCCGTCTCATAGTGAGCCTATGTACAACAGAATGAAACACTAACCAGGCATGAGCCATCCTCAGTCTGCTATGCTTGAGCTCATTGTTGAAGCCACTGTGTCAATCCATCTTGTTGAGGGTCTTCCTCCTTTTTGCTGACCCTCCACATTAGCAAGCATGATGTCTTACTGCAGGGACCTGTCTCTCCTGATAACGTGTCCAAGGTACGTGAGACTAAGCCTCCTCATCCTTGCTTCTAAGGAGTATTTCAGCTGTACTTCTTCCAAGACATATTCGTTCATTCTTCTGGCAGTCCATGGTATATTTACTATTCTTTGCCAGCATCATATCTCAAAAGCATCAATTATTCTTTGATCTTTCTTATCCCGTTTATCATGATGTTGCTTATTGTTCCAGTTGTGACAATATTTGTTTTATTGTTGGTGAAGTGCCTGCAATCCAGACGGAAGGGTGTAGTCTTTGATCGTCAACGGTAAGTGCTTCAAGTCCTCTTCCCTTTCAGCAAGGAAGGTTGTTTCATCTGCATATCACAGGTTGTTAATGTGTCTTCCTCCAATCCTGACGCCCTGTTCTTCTACATATAGTGCATCAATTCATGGAGGCTTGTTTTTTCTCCATTCCCTTCAGTTCAGCTTAGACTTCTTCCTTCAGTTCCACTAGTTCTTGATTATATGCTACCTCTTAAAATGATTGAATGTCAACGATTTCTTTTTATTACAGTGACTCTGTGTACTCCTTCAATCTTCTTTTGACGCTTTCTGAGTTGTTCAATATTTGCCCTGTGGAATCCTTCAATATTCCGACTCAACGCTTGAAATTTTTTCTTCAGTTTTTTCAGCTTGAGAAATGTCGAGCACGTTCTTCCCTTTTGGTCTTCAACTCCAGGTCTCTGCATACTTCACTATAATAACTTTATCTTCTTGAGCTGCCCTTTGAAGTCTTCTGTTTAGCTTTTTTTAATTCATTGTTTCTTCTGTTCACTTTGACTACTGTATATTCAAGAGTAAGTTTCAGAGTCTTTTCTGACATCCATTTTGGTCTCTTCTTTCTTTCCTGTCTTTTAAATGACCTCTTACTTTCTTCATGCATGAGGTCCTTGATGTCATTCCACAGTTCAGCTGGCCTTCAGTCATTGGTGTTTAATAAGTCAAATCTATTCATGAGATGGTCTCTAACTTCAGTTGGGATGTACTCCAGGTCTTATTTTTGCTCTCGTGGACTTGTCTAATTTCTTCAGCTTCAAGTTGAACTTGCATATGAGCAACTGATTGTCTGTTCCACAGTCGACTCCTGGCCTGGTTTTGACTGCTGATATTGAGCTTCTCTAGCTTCTCTTTCCATAGATGTGATAGATTCGTTTCTTGTGTATCTCATCTTGTGTGGTCTATGTGTAGTCTCCATTTATGTTTCTGAAAAAAGATATTTTCATTGAAGAAGTCATTGGTCTTGCAAAATTCTATCATGAGCTCTCCTACGTTATTTCTATCACCAAGGCCATATTTTCCAACTTCTAATCCTTCTTATTTGTTTCCAACTTTTGCGTTCCAATCACCAGTAATTATAAATGCATCTTAATTGCATGTTTGATAATTTGAGACTGTGAAGTTGGTAAACATCTTCAATTTCCTCATCTTTAGTGTTAGTAGTTGGTGCACAAATTTGAATAATGGAATTAGCTGGTCTTCCTTGTAGGTGTGTGGATATTATTCTATCACTGATAGCGTTGTACTTCAGGATAGATCTTGAAATGTTCTTTTTGACAATGTATGCAACATCATTCCTCTTCAATTTGTCATTCCTGGCATAGTAGAGCATATGAGTTTCTGATTCAAAATTTCTAATACCAGTTCATTTCAGCTCACTAATACCTGGGATGTCAATATTTATGTGTTCCATTTCATTTTTGAGGATTTCCAATTTTCCTAGATTCATACTGCATGCTTTCCAAGGTCGATTATCAATCGATGTTTGCAGCTGTTTCTTCTCATTTTGAGTCATGCCATATCAGCAAACCAAGGACCCCGAAACCTTGATTTTATCCATTCCATGTCATTAAGGTTGACTCCACTTTGAGGAGGCAGCACACAGTTATCTAACCGGTCATCTTAGTCATAAGGCAATTGTTTACTTTCTTTTCAAAATATGTTATTTGGTGGGCATTTACTTGCAACGTAAATATCTTCATATGATGTGGCATCCACACATCTCTCCCCAGGTCTTCTAAACTAATTTTTCAATCATTTTCTTTCTGAATCCTAATCATCCAGACAAAGCACTAGCTATCGCCTGTAAATTCCTATAGATCTCTACCTATACTGTACAGTTTAACACTTCTGTGTCTAAACGTGTAGTGTTCTATGTCTAAAGACATAGTTGAAAATAAATATATAATGTATCAAAAATTAACTACCTTCTCATAGTTTCTTACCTTTTTTAAAAAGTGAACAAGTAAACATACTACCAATGATCTGCCCATTAAAATGACTTCCTTTCCTCATTGGTTTTGAGAGCCACCCTCAGTGGGATTGTAGGGAAACAGAGAGCGGGCTGGTGTCATTAGACTTGGAGATAACATTCACAAATCAGGTTATGCTGTTTCCTTTCTATTAATTTTGAGTAAAGGCCATAAGTATGATCTTAGGGGAGAGAAGAAAAGCAGAAAGAAATCCAGAGTAGGAATCTGTGATACCTCTTCATACAGTTTATGGGGGTGCTTTCAGGGCCTTGTCAGAGCCAGTCTTCTAAACTCTATTTCCATTATATATTTTAAAACTTTATCAATTCTGTGCTCACTGATTTTTAGTGTATCCAAATATTTATGTGTGCATAAATTTATGTACTTTGGATTTTATCTATTTATATTTATGGATGGGATAATAACCAGTGCATGATGAGTAGTTCAGTGTGAATAATAAATAATTTCCTACCTTATTATATTAGTTTCCTATTGCCACTCAGCAAATTATGACAAACTGGGTGATTTACACAATACGAATTTATTCTCTCACAAATTTGAGGATGAGAAGTCCTAAAATAGAGTTGTTCACAGGTATATGCTCTTTCTGAAAGCCTTTGGGAAAATCCATTTGCTTGCCTTTCCCAGATTCTACAGACTGCCTGCATTCCTCTGTTCATGGCTCCATCCTCCATCATCAAAGCCAGCACTGCAGCATATTTCATTCTTTCTCTCCCTCTCATACTTCTGCTTCCGTCATTTTCATTTTTTTTTTTTTTTTAACCCCTGACTTTGATTCTCCTACTTATCTCTTATAAGGAATCAAGTGATTGACTGTATCAAGGCCACCTGGATAATCAGGATAATCTTCCCATAGCAAAATCCTTAACTTAATCAGATCTGCAGTCTTTTTTTGCAACATAAGGTAAGAGCTTCACAGGTCCCAGGGATTAGGTTCCAGGGACCATTATTCAACCTGCCACACTCACGTTAAAGACTTCTGTCTCAACCAAGACCTAGTAACAGCCTGACATTGCATTCCAAATGGAGAATAATTTGTCAGTCGAATAGGGCATGGCCTTACTCCAAAATCCTATGATTTGGGACGCTTAACCTCTCACCAGGATTTCTCAAAGTGTCAAGCTGATTCTGTCTCTCTGATACAGACATTTCTAATATTAATGGTTTGTTGTAACATAAGGCTCAAATAGCAGGACAGTGTTCACAGCAGCCTGGATCTTTTACAGGGCCCTTCTTGTCTGGACCCAACTCAAAATTAGCAGCCATTCAAATTACTCATAAGTGGATTGGAACAGAATGCCCAAGTGTGGTATACATACAGATCCAAAGAAGACCTAACAAGTGTTGTGCACCTGTGTTTATTGGTAGTGGTTTTTGCAAAGTACAGCACTTTTCTTACTTCATGCAGTTTAAGAAAACACGTCCCCGAAGTCCTGAACTACAGGCTATTTTAATGATTTTACAAATCCTGAATGTTGAGGTGTTTATCTCCCATCCTTTAGCGCCTCTGTGTTTTAATAAGGAATTGAGGATGTTGGCTACTTCCTGTCTATTAGATTTAGAATGATTATAGAATCAGGGATATAAAAAAACAAGGTTGTATTCTGTGCAGTACCAAGAAAACCATGTCCCTCATCCAAACTATTTTATGATAGAGAGCAGCAGTAATGGCATAGCCCTGACCCAAGACAGGAAGAGTATTCTCTTCTCTTTATCATGTGATAACAAACTGCTTATGATTTCCTTTGCTGGCAGAGATAGGGGAAAAACGATGCATTACTGTTTCAATAGCTGTATGCCAGGTGTCAGGGTCTGTGTTAATATTCTCCAGGGGAGATACCATATCTGGATTTGCAGCTGTGACTGGAATCACTTCCTAATAATGAAGGTGATAATTGACTGTCATTCTCCTTGACACATCTGGCTTTACACTGTCCAAACAGGCATGTTAAATGGGGATGTGGTAGGAATTAACACTCTTGCGTATTTGAAGTCACGGATGGAGGTACTAATCTTTGTAATTCCTCCAAGAACGTAATATTTTTGTTTTATTTTCTAGAAAAGCAGGATTGGGCAGGTGCGATTCTAGAGGCTTCTACTTGGTCCTTCCTACCATAACAGTCATCCCTCTATGAATCCCGGGAGAAATTTGTGAATTATAGAAGTTACTACATGTAAGCCCTCTGTTCATTTTGAGTTTTAAAAAAATAAATATAGAATTGGTCTAAAGTTACAACTAAGTTCAAGACTTCATTTATTTCCTGAGTCCCATAAGCCTCTCACTTCAACATTCGATTCCAGCAACCATTCAAATTCAGGGAATAATAACCTCTACTTGAGTTGGTATTTCTCTTTCTCCTGAGAACATTTGAAGAAAGATTCATAGTATGTATCTGTGACCAGATTAGAAGGATATTCCTCAAATGATCCTAGAGTTCCCCTCAATCAAGATGCTCTAGGTCTATAACTGGCTTAATTTTTGTCATGGGTTAAAACCAAAACCAAACCCAACCCACTGCTGTCGAATCGATTCCAACTTATTGTGGTCTTATAGATGGCATGGGTTAAGATCATTGATTCCCACTGTGATGACTCTAGTAAGATTTCTGTCTCCCAGCCAAATTTATTTTCCCTCTTATATATGTTAATAAACACTTTACGAATGTGGTAATCTACTTCATTTTTAAAAACTCACAAACAAATTTTCCATCACTCTAGATTCCTGAGAATCAAAACCAAAAAATAAAAAATAATCCACACTGTCTATGTGGTTTATGACTGTAATTGTGCCATCTTGTCTTGAGGGTTAAAGGTCTCTTTGTATAAGCGATCCCAGTATTCCCACTGAGATCAAGCAACAATTTCATTGTAGTAACTCTCACTAGCATCTCCATCTTAGACAGTTTAGTCACCACATAGATTTTCAAGGATTCTGCTGCCCTTCTCATCAAAGGATTCATTAATGACTTGGTAAAGGGTGGGTTATTGCAAGCTCTTCCAAGTGGTGAATCAGGGTATGGGGATGTGAGCAGGAAGTGCACAATAAATCCAGTCCAACATTATCATCTCCCTAAGCCTTTGGACTAATTGCTTTAGAGTGTACGTTAATATTCTGGCTTTTTAATCTCAACCATAGGCCACCATTGACTCCAGGATTTACTTAGCCAATGTAGCCCTTTAGTCATTACATTAAATCATGACTCTCAGGAGAGTAACCTACCAGTTACTCTTACACAACAACTCCTTCTCCTTTCTATAACCCCCCTTAGAATTACCTGTCAATACCTCTCAGATTGAGCAATACAATGTGTTGAGGTCTTATAATGATTTACAGACTATACCATACTGGATAGGCCTTGTGCTTTTTTTCACTTTTCTTTCCAAGCCATGTTTGGATCTAATACTCATTAAGGGAATGGGAAGTGGTGGAGGTGGATCCGAAAACAAATGGAAATCAGCTTGTGAGACAGTAGCCATCAGTGCAGGCAGTGACAAGTGTTAATGCTGGAGAAGCCTGATTTCCGCAGATAGCCTTAGCTGGCAGTGAAAGTTCAGCAGAATTAGTTGATCCCAAATTCTCGTCATTTTCTACTGAAATGTCCACTTCCCTTGTCTCGTAGTCATATTCTTTCTCCACCAGGAAAAATGTCACTTGTCTTAGTGTGAAGGACAAGATGGCTGAGTATTCGATTGGTTATTCAACCATGCAACCCTTTCAGTTAAATTCTAGACTTAGTTCTTAGCCATAACTAGTCTGTAGCTACTGAAGATGAGAAACCCTTAAAGCTACAGAAGAGAGTTTATGTTTGTTCTCAAAACAATATTCATAGACAATAATTTTTCTGAATATACATTCAAAAGCTGTCTGAAGAAGCCAGGTGACTCTACAATATTTTTAAATCATATCTTATAGTTACTCAGTCTCCCACACCCTAACCCTCCAGTTTCACTTCATCTTGTGCCGCCGTTGAAGGTAATTTGGGGACTTGTGAAACCACCGTATTGCATGAATAATTCATATCCATTTTTACCCAATTAAGAGGTTTCTCTTATGCTCCTAAAATGTATAAACCATCCAATATTACAGTCCCATTTTGAAGATCTATCTGTGGGGACTCTCATGGTACCCTGTCAATCAACCCCCCAGCAGGAAGCACATGTCATTCTAAAATTAGGATATTTGGAAGAAATTGATATAAAATAATTATTTATAAATAGGGGAGTAATGTTCATGGGAACTACAAGGAACATGTAATACTGTGGGGCTAGGAACTTCAGAGACCATACATTAATAGTTGGAGAGAAAGAAGGATCTGTGAGGCTACCTGAAAGAAGTGGAGACCAGATAAAGTAAGCAGTCAGCCCATGGTGACCTTACCAGGCTAGAGATAGGAAAATCCCTGTAAATATCCCAATATTACTCTCATTCTTATCTCTGACTCCTGCCTTTGTTTCTCAGTGTTTAAATCCAACTGAAACTTGGAGGTAAAGGAAAAAATTGATTAAATCCGTGATTTCCAACTTGCTACGACAAAGAAAATAGTAGGGAAGTGTGAAGTGCAGATATAGAGGAGTACAAAAAAGATATTCAGCAAAATAAATAAAATAATAATTACATAAATATTGTGTCTGTGCATGTGTGTGTGTATAAAAAGTTTTTGTTTCCTAGGTTTCCATAACAAATAGTCACAAAGTAAGTGTATTTAAACAACAGAAATTTTTTCTCTTATAGTTCTGGAGGCCAGAATTCTGAATTCAGGGACTTAGAAGATGTAATTAAGATTACAGACGGTAAAATAGGGAGATTATTCTGTATTATTTAGATGAGCATAACCTAATCACATTAGACCTTTAAAGCAGAGAACTTGCTCTGCCTAGAGTCAGAGAGATGAGGCAAAAGAAAAATGGGGCAGATTAAATGTGTGAGAGGAACTCTACTCACTGTTGCTAGAGATGGGTCAAATGGGAAGCATCAAGAGGGATGCAGACAGTCTGTGGGAAGAAAGAGCATCTTCCAGCTGATAGCCAATAGGAAAGCAAAGAATTATATTCAGCCAAAACCATGAATATGCTTGGGAACATATGCCTACACAGAGCCTCCAGAAAAATCACAACCCTGAGAACACATTCATTGCAGCTTTGTGAAACTTTAAGCAGAGGATTCGACTGAGGCATGTCCTACTGGGTTTATGATCCATAGAGAAGTGTGGAAAATAAGTTTGAATTTTGCATTGTTTTAAACCACTAAGTTTGTGGTAATTGATTTTCAAAATATAACCTAACGTATATATATGAATATATGTATATATACATATATTTATATACATACATTGTTATTGTTGTTGTTGGGTGCCATCAAGTCAGTTCCAACTCATACTGATCTTATGAACAACAGAACAAAACCCTACCCAGTCTTCAACCATCCTCACGGTCCTGCTACATTTGAGCGCATTGTAGGAGTCACTGTGTCAGTCCATATCATTGAGGATATTCCTCTTTTTTGCTGACCCTCTACTTTAATAAGCATGATGCCTTTCTCCAGTGACTAGTCCCTCCGGATAATATGTCCAAAATACTTTACACAAAGTCTCGCCATTCTCCCTTGTGAGGAGCTTTCTAGCTGTACTTCTTCCAAGACAGCTACATTCCTTTTTCTGGCAGTCCGTGGTATGTTGAATAATCATAGCCATCACAATTCAAGGGCATCAATTCTTCTTTGGCATTCCTTATTTATTGTCCAGCTTTTGCATACATATGAGGCAACTGAAAATACCATGGCTTAGGAGAGGTGCACCTTAGTCTTCAAACTGACATCTTTGCATTTTAACACTTTAAAGAGATGTTTTGCAGAAGATTTGCCCAATCCAATGCGTCTTTTGATTTCTTGACTGCTGCTTCCATGGGTGTTCATTGTGGATGCAAGTAAAATGAAATCCTTGACAACTTCGTTATTTTCCCCATTTATCATGATATTGCTTATTGGTCTAGTTCTGAGGATTTTTGTGTTCTTTATGTTGAGGTGTAATACATACTGAAGGCTGTAGTCTTTGATCTTCGTCAGTAAATGCTTCACGTCCTCTTCACTTTCATCAAGCAAGGTTGTGCCATCTGCACATTGCAGGTTGTTAATGAGTCTTCCTCCAACCTTGAGTATGCATTTTTTGTATAGTCCAGATTCTAGGATTTTGCTCACCATATAGATTGAATAAGTGTAGTGAAAGCATACAACCCTGATACACAACTTTCCTGATTTTAAACCACTCAGTACCCCCTTGTTCTTTCCAAACAACTGCCTCTTGATCTGTGTACAGGTTCCTCATAAACACAATTAAGTATTCTGGAATTCCCATTCTTTACAATGTTATCCATAATTTATTAGGATCCACATAGTCAAATGCCTTAGCATAGTCAGTAAAACCCAGGTAAACATCTTTCTGGTATTCTCTGCTTTCAGCCAGGATCCATCTGACATCAGCAGTGATATCCCTGGTTCCTCATCCTCTTCTGAATCTGGACTGAATTTCTGGCAGTTCCCTGTCGACATACTGCTGCAGCCGCTTTTGAATGATCTTCAGCAAAATTTTACTTGTGTGTGATATTAATGATATTTTTTGATAATTTCCACCTTCTTTTGGATTGCCTTTCTTGGGAATAGGCATAAATATGGATCCTTTCCAGTCGTTTGGCCAGGTAGCTGTCTTCCAAATTTCTTGGCATGGACAAGTGAACACTTCAGCACTGCTTCTGTTTGTTGAAACATCTCAACTGATATTACATCAGTTTCTGGAGCCTTGTTTTTCATCAATGCTTTCAGCACAGCTTGGACTTCTTCCTTCAGTACCACCGGCTCCTGATCATATGTTACCTCTTGAAATCATTGAACATCAACAAATTCTTTTTGGTATAATGACTCTGTGTATTCCTTCCATCTTCTTTTGATGTTTCCTGCATCGTTTAATATTTTCCCCATGGAATCCTTCACTACAGCAACTTGAGGCTTGAATTTTTTCTTCAGTTCTTTCAGCTTGAGAAATGCTGAGCATGTTCTACCCTTTTGAGTTTCGATCTACATCTCTCTGCACATATCGTTATAGTACTTTCCTTTGTCTTCTAGATCCGCCCTTTGAAATCTTCTGTTCATTTCTTTTAGTGCATCACTTCTTCCTGTGGCTTTAGCTACTCGATGTTCAAGAGCAAGCTTCAGAGTCTCTTCTGACATCCATTTTGGTCTTTTCTTTCTTTCCTGTCTCGTTAATGACCTCTTTCTTTCTTCATGTATGATGTCCTTGATATCATTTCACAATTCGTCTGGTCTTCTGTCATTAGTGTTCTACATGTCAAATCTATTCTCGAAATGGTCTCTAAATTCAGGCAGGATATACTCAAGGTTGTACTTTGGCTCTCTGGGACTTGTTCTAATTTTCTTCAGTTTCAACTTGAACTTGCATATGAGCAATTAATGGTCTGTTCCACCATCAATCCCTGGCCTTGTTCTCACTGATGATATTGAGCTTTTCCATCGTCCCTGTTCACAGATATAGTCAACTTGATTCCTGTGTATTCCATCTGGTGAGGTCCATGTGTATAGTCACCATTTATGTTGGTGAAAAAAGGTATTTGCAATGAAGAAGTTGTTGGTCTTGCAGAATTCTATCATGCAATCTCTGGCATCATTTCTATTACCAAGGCCATATTTTCCAACTACCACTCATTATTCTTTGTTTCCAACTTTCAAATTCCAACCACTAGTAATTATCAATACGTCCTGATTCCATGTTCAATCAATTTCAGACCGCAGAAACTGGTAAAAATCTTCAATTTCTTCATCTTTGGCCTTAGTAATTGGTGGGTAAATTTGAATAATAGTCATATTAACTGGTCTTCCTTGTAGGCATATGGGTGTTATCCTATGATTGATAGCACTGTACTTCAGGCAGATCTTGAAGTGTTCTTTTTGACGATGAATGCAATGCCATTCCTCTTCAGGTTGTCATTCCCAGCATAGTAGATCATATGATTGTCTGATTCAAAATGGCCAACACCAGTCCATTTCAGCTCAGTAATGCCTAGGATATCAATATTTATGCATTCCTTTTCATTTTTGATGATTTCCAATTTTCCTAGATTCATACTTTGTACATTCCACGTTCCGATTATTAATGGATGTTTACAGCTGTTTGTTCTCATTTTAAGTCGTGCCACATAAGCAAATGAAAGTCCTGAAAGCTAGACTCCACCCATGTCATTAAGGTCAACTCTGCTTTGAGGAGGAAGCTCTTCTTCAGTTGTCTTTTGAGTGTCTTCCAAACTGGGGTCTCATCTTCCGGCACTATATCAGACAATGTTCCACTGCTGTTCATAAGGTTTTCTCTAGCTAATTCTTTTCAGAAGTAGACTTCCGGTTCCTTCTTCCTAGTCTGTCTTAGTCTGGAAGCTTAGCTGAAACCTGTCTGCCATGGGTGACCCTGCTGGTATCTGAATACTGGTAGTGTAGCTTCCAACATCACAGCAACAAGCAAACCCCCACAGTATGATAAATGGACAGACACGTGGGGGTTAATAGATGTAGTGGATTTGATTTCTGTGTATTCCAACATGGTCGATGTGTTTAGTTGCCATTTATGTTGTTGAAAAAGGTATTTTCAATGAATAGGTTATTGGTCTTTCAAAATTGTATCATGTGATCTCATTTCTTTCACCAAGGCTGTATTTTCCAACTACCGATCCTTCTTCTTTGTTTCCACCTTTCACATTCTAATCACCAGTAATTATCAATGTTTCTTGATTGCAGGTTTGATCAGTTTCAGACCGTAAATGTTGGTAAATATCTCATTTTCTTTATCTTTGGCATTAGTGGTTGGAGTGTAAAAATTTTGAATAATAGCTATGTTAACCAGTCTTCCTTATAGGTGTATGGATATTATATTGTCACTGACAGTGTTGTACTTCAGGATAGATCTTGATATGTTCTTTTGGATGATGAATATGCTGACATTCCTTTTCATTTTATTGTTTCCAGCATAGAAGACAATATGATTGTCAGATTCAAAATGGCTAACACTAGTCCATTTCAGTTCACTAATGCCTAAGATATCCGTCTTTACGTGTTCTGTTTCATTTTTGATGACTTTCAATTTTCCTAAATTCATACTTCGTACATTCCACTTTCTGACTATTAGTGAATGTTTGAAGCTGTTTCTTCTCATTTTGAATTATGCATGATCAGCAATTCAAAGTCCTGAAAGCTTTACTTCATCCACATCATTGAAGTAAACTCTACTTTGAGGAGGCAGCTCTTCCCCAGTCGTATTCTGAGTGCCTTCCAACCTGAGGGGCTTATCTTCTGGCACTGTATAAGACAATGTTGTGCTGCTGTTCATAAGGTTTTCAC
Source organism: Dugong dugon (assembly GCA_030035585.1). Taxonomy (NCBI): domain Eukaryota; kingdom Metazoa; phylum Chordata; class Mammalia; order Sirenia; family Dugongidae; genus Dugong; species Dugong dugon. Next base: position 30,390,638 of record CM057460.1, on the reverse strand, counting down.
TGGCCAGTGTTTTTAGAAGCAGATCACCAGGTTCTTCTTCCCAGTCTGTCTTAGTCTGAAAGCTTCACTGAAATCTGTCCACCATGGATGACCCTGCTAGTATTTGAGATACCAGTGACATAGCTTCCAGCATCACAGCAACATTTAAGCTACCAGGGTAGGGCAAACCTGTAGACAAGTGGTGGATATACATACATGTATACACACACGGAGACAGAGAGAGAGAGAGAGAGAGAGAGAGTGAAAGGAGACAGAGAAACAGAGAGAAAGAGAGAGAGAGACTCAACTTTGTTTCCATTTTAAAATTTTGATAAGGTAATATTCATAACTGGAGTCTATGTTTTAAAAATGTTTATAAACACACACTTTTTTTAACAAACATCTTCTTGTTGAGATTCTCATTTACCTTCAACAAAATTCACTCTGGCTAGATAAAACAGAATATTAAAAAAAAATTATGTATTTAACAGTATTCAGAAGACTAGAGAACCAATCTTGTGAGTTATGCAGCATAATCAATGCAAGTGTTCCAAAGCTCAGTAGCTCCACCAGTAAGTTCCTGCAGGCACCCCACTGTGCCAGGAAACCTTCTGCAAACAGGCACTCAGCTTCTTCACTCCGTGGGTCTGCAAGCCTAGCCCCACTGATAAGTGCCCAGAAGCACCCCACTCTGCCAGGAAGCCTCCTGCACACAGGCATTCAGCTCTGTAGGTTGTCTGCTACTGCTGGTCCTCTGTCACTGCCGCATGTCTATGCATTCAGTTTTAAAACTGCTTCCACATTTTAGGTATCTGTTAGAGCAGCACCCTACTCCTGGTACCAAATTCTATCTTAGTCATCTAGTGCTGCCATAACAGAAATACCATAAATGGATGGTTTTAATGAAGACAAGTTTATTTCCTCATAGTCAAAGTAAGCTAAAAGTCCAAATTCAGGGCGTCAGCTCCAGGGGAAGGCTTTTTCCTCTCTGTCAGCCTTCTTCTCTTCAGTGTTCCCCCGGACTAGGAGCTTCTCTGCACAGGGACCCCAGTCCAAAGGACGCACTCTGCTCCCAGCACTGCTTTCTTGATGGTATGAGGTCCCCCTGTCTCACTGCTCACTTCTGTCTTTTATATCTCAAGAGATTGCCTCAGGACACAATCCAGTCTTGTAGATCAGGTCCTGCCTTACTAACACAACTGCCACCCATCCTCCCTCATTAACATCGTAGAGGCAGGTTTACAACATACAGGAAAATCACACAGTACCAGGAATCATGGCCTAGCCAAACTGATACACACATTTTTGGGGGACATATTTCAAACCATGAGAATGGTGAATTGTAATACTATGCAAATTACATGAATGGCTTAGAAATTAGTGATTCTTCATACCAAATAAACTCACCATGGAAAGAATATATTTTCTCATGTCAAACATCGCAGGACATGGAAGTGATTTTATTTTTAACATGATGCCAGGTTTTTTTTTCCCCCCTCATTCTTTTCCTTTGTTTTGTTAATGGCTTTCTAAAAAAACTTATTTTGTGAAACTAAATTATAGGCATATTCTGAAGAGAGATAAAATTTTTGACAGTTCACTCTTTTATATATGTATATATTTGGAATATATATACATGTATATTTATGTGGATATATGTGTATATATACATGTATATATGTATATATATAATTTTTGCATTAGGACATCATGAAAAAGGAAATCACTAAAGTAATTTTCAAACTTGAAAGTGACAGGGAGCCCCAAGTCTCCAAGAAACAGTAGACTGCCTGCTATAGCCTATGAAATATGTATCAATACAGGAGCCTCCTACCGAAGATGAATGTCATGGTTTGAATTATGTCCCCCCAAAAATGTGTGTACCAATTTGGCTAGGCCATGATTCCTGGTACTGTGTGATTTTCCTGTATGTTGTAAACCTGCCTCTATGATGTGAATGAGGGAGGATGGGTGGCAGTTGTGTTAGTAAGGCAGGACCTGATCTACAAGACTGCATTGTGTCCTGAGGCAATCTCTTGAGATATAAAAGACAGAAGTGAGCAGTGAGACAGGGGGACCTCATACCATCAAGAAAGCAGTGCCAGGAGCAGAACGCATCCTTTGGATTGGGGTCCTTGCGCTGAGAAGCTCCTAGTCCCGGGGAACATTGATGAGAAGGCCGACAAAGACAGAGAAAGCCTTCCCCTGGAGCTGACACCCTGAATTTGGACTTTTAGCCTACTCTGACTCTGAGGAAATAAATTTCTCTTCGTTAAAACCATCCACTTGTGGTACTTCTGTTATGGCAGCACTAGATGACTAAGACAATGAAATTTAAAGTCTTTTCATTTTTTGCCATAAGAAAACCTCATATATCACTCATCAAAAAGAAGGAGGAAGAGATCACTGGAATCACATAGTAAAATGTCAATACTGGATGATGATTAAAAACACCATCTAAATTCTATCTGGGCAGGGCACTTGAGAATCCAGATCAAACAGGCCATGTATCAAGGGAACAGACCAAATGCCACAATGTTCCATAGTGACAGATTAGATAAGTGCCAGAGAAATATATTGGCCCTATATAAGCATTATTAAGCATTCATTTTAAAACATCCCTCATAAGCATTATTCAAAATGAGTAGGAACATTATAAATGATGTTATTTATCATTAATGTTTGTAGGACATGGTTAATTTTATTTAATTTTTGGCATAGTATCAAAGAAAGTAACCTATCAGACATACCAGGACTTGGTGATTTCTCTTGGATATGATATTAAGGAAGGCTAGGCTTACCACCAAATCTGTTGCCGTGGTGTTAATTCTGACTCATAGTGACCCCATATGTTGCAGAGTATAACTGCCCTCCATAGGGTTTTTACAGTCATGACCTTTTGGAAGCATATTGCCAGACCTTTCTTTCAAGGTGCCTCTGGATGGGTTTGAACTGCTAATCTTTCAGTTAGTAGCTGAGTGCTTAACAGTATGCACCACCCAGTGCCTTTTAGGCTTAGATGTGGAGAAATGGTATGTGCCTTTAAACGTGCTAGAAGATGCCTTTCATTCTGAAATCGTCCCCTCTCCATCCCTCTTTCCCCTCTCCTCCTCTTTCTCTTCCTCCTATCATTCTTCTTCATCTTCTTCTCCTTCCTATCTTTAAGGCTATTCAAGAAAAAATATGGTTTTATTGTGAAACTTTATCAATAAATGATTTAGCTTTCAATCTTGTAAAAATTTAGATTTTTGAAAATGTTAGTGGATGACTTACCAAAAATGCTTGCCTAAAGCCAGTCACTTTGAAAGATAAAATAGAGGCGATTATAACAGTGATTGCCTCAGCCTTGCCCATCTCGTCCCTCTCACAATTCTAAATCTGTTATCTCTGTCCCCCTTTGGTTTTGTCTATTTTTATGTTCTGCCAGACGCTTCAGACTGAATACATCCCAAACCAGACTCCTCCCTTTCTGTCTCTAATCCAATCACTTTTTTGGTCTCACTTTGTTTTTTTTGTTTGGTTGTTTTGTTTTCATTTAAATCACTCAACTGTCATTAATTGGTTCCAACTCATAGTGGTCCTATGTGTGTTAGAGTACAACTCTGTTTCACAGGGTTTTCAGTGGCTGTTTTTTTGGAAGTAGATCGCCAAGCCTTTCTTCTGAGGTACCTCTGGGTAGACCCAAATCACCATCCTTTTGGTTGGCAGGTAAGTGTGTTAACCATTTACACTACCCAGGGATACTTATTTTTTTTCATTACTACCACTCTTGTCCTGATCACACAGCCTCTGAATGGCCCCCCAAAGTATGCTGTTGTTAGATACCATAGAGTCAGTTCTGACTTATAGCAACCCTATGTACAATAGAATCAAACACTGCCTGGTCCTGCACCATCCTCATGATTGTTGTTATGCCTGAGCCCATTGTTGCAGCTACTGTGTCAATCCATCTCATTGAGGGTCTTCCTCTTTCTCACTGATCCTCTACTTTACCAAGCACGATGTCCTTCCCTAGGTACTGATCCCTCCCAATGTCCAAAGTATGTGAGACAAAGTCTCACCATCCTTGCTTCTAAGGAGCATTCTGACTATACTTCTTGCAAGATAGATTTGTTCCTTCTTTTGACAGTCCATGGTATAGTCAATATTTTTCGCCAACACTATAATTGAAACGTGTCAATTCTTCTTCAGTCTTCTGTATTCATTATCTAGTTCCCCAAAGTATAAACATATACTAATCTCTGGAACATTTGAATACTACCTTAGACGGCACAAGAAAATGTCTTTGCAAATGTTTTTAAACAGATGTTATTTACTTAAGGAGCTCTTGAGATAAGATTATTCTGGATTATGCAGGTAGACCCTAAATGCAATCACGTGAATCCTTAGAGGATGGAGTTTTGACCTAGACACACAGAGAAGGCAAAGTGAAGAGTGAGGCAGAGATTGGAATGAGGAGGCCAGAAGCCAAGGAACACCAAGGAATTCCAGACAGCTACCAGATGCTAGAAGAGGCAAGTAACAAATTCTCCTTCAGCTCCACCAGAGGGAGCGAAGCCCTGAAAATACTTTGATTTCACATTTCTTACTCCAGAACTCTGAGAGAATAGCTTTTTGTTGTTTTATGCCACCAAAGTTGTGATGATTCACTATGACAGCGCAAGGAAATTAAAACGATGTACCTAAGTATGATTTTTATTGTATTTATTCACCTTGCATTTAGCGGAGAATCCGGAAACTGGGTTTGATGAATTCTATTAGGTTTTTTTTTTTTTTTTTTAAATAATATCCCCTACAGTATTGTTTGTGCTCCTTTCTCTCTCCTTTCCTCCTGAGAATCCCATTAGTACATGTTTGAATATTCATTGTGTTCAATATATGCCTTATCCTCTGTTCTGAGTTTCCCATCTTTTTTCCTGTTAACTTCAATCTTTATATATTTACTAATATATTTTCTAATTTATTGCTCCTCTTTTCTCACAGATTCAATTTTCAGTTAAACTCATATTTTAAATTCTATATTGCCTTATTTGTTTATTTGTCCCATATTTTTTAGTTTATGTATTTCTAATTAGGAGTCCTGCTGGCATAGTCTTTAAGAGCTCAGCTGCTAACCAAAGGTTGGCAGTTTGAATCCACCAGCCACTCCTTGGAAACCTTATAGGTCAGTTTAACTCTGTCCTATAGGGTCTCTAAGAATCAGAATTGACTCGACAGCACACAACAATGTTACTAATTAACTTAAAAAAAATATTTCAGACCTATGGTGAAATTCCCCACTTTTGTATATAACATATTGAAAATATAAATCATTCTTATTTTTAAATTTGGGAATAAAACACCAGTATCTTGATAATAATCTATGGGTGGAATTCTATTATCTGTTTCTTATCTTGAAATTTGTGGTCGTTGGTGCTTTTCCATATTATGTTTGTTAGTTTTGGTTTAATGTAGGAATTGTGTGAAAAAACATAGAGCCTCTGGATGATGTTATCTTCCTCTCATAGTGATTTGCTTTTTATCTGAGATTGCAGGGGGATCACTGAACACTAGTGGAGGATAGTATATTGCTGGGTTGCACTTAACTTCAGTGTCTAAGCCATGAAAATTCTCAAAAGTATTTCAATGCTTAGGTTTTTTTTTTCTCTTTTGGCTTCTTCATCTTAGAAATCCATGAACACATCTCTTTATCTACCAGGACACATGAGACTGTTGAACATCCTGCTTAGGATATTATCCTTTAAGTAGCTCCTATTACCTTGGTTGCCCCATATCTTTCTGAGTACCCATGCAGCTTAGCTGTACACTATTTCGTCGACGGTATATTGTGAGCAGAACATTAGTCTTACCTCTCTGTAGTTTTCTGTTCCTCAGGAACTTGGCCCTCAGGTATTAACTCCTATTTGAGACAAAAGGAAATTTGGATTCATTCAATCACTGGTTAAATAAAAATACAGAAGCAAGCAAAGATGTCAAATAACGATTTGGTCAGAGATTAATGGAGGTCATTATCTATGAAGCTCAGAAATTAGTGAGCTCAAACTCATGGAGGGAACATTGGAAATACTTAGCTGAGTCTCTGACTGCACACATATGAGCAGTAATAGAACTGCAGCTTCTGATGAGTGAGTTGAAACAAGGGATGTGGTGCTGGGCTAGGTTATTCTACCTTCTATTTCCATATTAGTTCATTGCCTTGTTCACACTTAATTCTAGAACTCAGGAGTAAGAGTGGCCTCATGTTATAAGCCCAGTTCCCTGTACATACCTCAGATCTTCTCTGAAAAATCTCTTATATCATTTAGAATTTTCTTTCACTTGCGTATAAGCTACTACCATAGGTATTGGAGCCCTAGTGGTACAGTGGTTAAGAGCTTGGCTGCTAACCAAAAGGTCGACATTTTGAATCCTCCAGCTGCTCCTTGAAAACCCTATTGGGCAGTTCTACTCTGTCTTATAGAGCCGCTATGAGTCGGAATTGACTCAACGACAACAGGTTTGGTTTGGTTATTACTACAGCTATTTAGCCAAATAAAACTTGATTTTCCTCACTGTGTTCAGTGATTGGCAACCTAGTCCTAGTATAGTTACTCAAAGAATAAAACTCATTCTTCTATGATCTTTTAATATATGAATTTCACTGTCATAATTTTAAGAGGACCACTCCAAATTGAATTTGCCAAACCGAAAGGAAGAAATGACTAAGTAAAACAGCTGAACAGAAGATTTCAGAGGGCAGCTCGAGAAGACAAAGGAAAGTATTATAATGATATGTGCAACAACCTGGAGTTAGAAAACCAAAAAGGAAGAACTGAAGGGAAAAAAAAAAATCAAGCCTGCAATAATGAAGGATTCTGGGGAAAAAAAAATTGAAAGACACAGGAAGCATCAAAAGAAGATGGAAGGAATACACAGAGTCACTGTACCAAAAGGAATTGGTCAACATTCAACCATTTCAGGAGGTAGCATACGATCAAAAAGCAATGTTACTGAAGGAAGAAGTTGAAGCTACACTGATGCACTGACAAAAAACAAGACTCCAGGAAATGATGAAACATCAACTGGGATGTTTCAACTAACAGATGCAACCCTGGAAGCATTCATTCACCTATACCAAATATGGAAGACAAGTACCTGGCCAACAGACTGGAAGAGTCCCATATCTGTGCCTATTACAAGGTAAGGTGGTGGTGTTAGATGCCGTCCAGTCAGTTCCGACTCATAGCAACCCTGTGTACAACAAAAGAAAACACTGCACCATTCTCATTAATATCTCATGCAAGTGAAATCATGCCGAAGACAATTAAAAAATGTTTGCAAGAGTATATTGACAGGGAACTGCCAGAAATTCAAGCCAGATTCAGAAAAGGACATGGCAGGAGGGATATTATTGCTGATGTCAAACGGATCTTGGCTGAAAGCGGAGAATGCCATAAAGATGTTTAGCTGTGTTTTTCTGACTATGCTAAAGCATTTGACTGTGTGAAACATAATAAATTATGGATAACATTGCCAAGAATGGGAATCCCAGAACACGTAATTGTGCTCATGTGGAACCTGTACATAGACCAAAGGCAGTTATTTGAACAGAAGAAGGATATATTGCATGGTTTAAAATCAGGAAAAGGGTATGTCAGGGTTGTGTCCTTTCACCATACTTATTCAGTCTGTATGCTGAGCAAATAATCCAGGAAGCTAGCCTATATGAAGAAGAACACCACATCAGGTTTGGAGGAAGACTCATAACAATCTGCTATATGCAGATGACACAACCTTGCTTGCTGAAAGTGAAGAAGACTTGAAGCACGTACTGATTAAAATCAAAGAGTACAGCCTTCAATGTGGATTACACCTCAACATAAAGAAACAAAAATCTTCACAAATTTACCAATAAGCAACAGCATGACAAATAAAAAAAATATTGAAGTTGTCAAGGATTTCATTTTACTTGGATCCAAAAACCAATGCCCATGGAAGCAGGAGTCAAGAAACCAAATGATGTACTGCACTGCTGCAAAATACCTCTTCAATGTGTTAAAAAGCAAAGATGTCACATTGAGGACTAAGATGTACCTGACCCAAGTCAAATCAATCACCTCACAAGCACGCAAAAGCTGGACAGTGAATAAGGAAGACCAGAGAATAATTTATGCGTTTGAGTGATGGTGTTGGAGGAGAATATTGAATATAACATAAGCTGCCAGAAAAAAGAACAAATCTCTCTTGGAAGAAGTACAGCCAGAATGCTCCTTAGAAGCAAGGATGGTGAGACTTTGTCTCACATACTTTGGACATCAGGAGGGACCAGTCCCTGGAGAAGGACATCTTGTTTGGTAGAGTAAAGGGTCAGTGAAAAAGAGGAAGGGAAGACCTTCAAGAGATGGATTGACACAGTGGCTGCAACAATGGGCTCAAACATAGCAACAATTGTGAGAATGGTGCAGAAACAGGCAGTGTTTCATTCTGTTGTACATGAGGTCACTTTGAATTAGAACCAACTAGAAGGCACCTAACAACAATAACAACAAAATAAATTTAAATGTGGTACAAATATATATCTTTTTCAGTTATGAAATCCTGTATTGATATGGCAGCATTTCCCCGCAAAGATCTCAGATATCTGGCTTCTTACATATTTCCACTTCATCATCCCTATGAATGACCTTCATTTTTGTTCACAAAATGGAGACCATCCCTCCAGTGCATAGCACAAACCACGTTTCAGCGTGCTCTTTCAAAAGTTTGGTACTGCAAGGGCTATATAACAGTATTGCCTAACTTCATTTTTCTGAGGTGAGTCATACATCATATTCACCTTTAAGAGAGGATGAAAATGGAGTCTTGATAACTGGAAATCAAATAATAAATGGATATTAAAGTTCATTTAAAAAAACAAAAATAAAGCTTAATGGTTCATCCTTTAATACAAAAGTGCTTATTCCGATCCAGTTCCTAAAATATTAGCACCTGGTAGCTTTCGAGAAGTTCAAGGTCTATGCCAGTACTGCACAATAAAACTTTCTGTAACAATGGGAATGTTCTTTTGCTCAATCCAATATGGCAGTCACCAGCCCCATCTGACCACTGAACACTTGAAATGTGGTTTGCTTTACTAAGAAACTGAATTTTCAATTGCGCTTAATTTTAGTTATATTAAATTTAACTTTAAATAGTCGTATGTGGCTTTGGCTACCATATTGAACTGTGCAGATCTAGACCTTCCCAATGAAGGCCTTAAACTCCTGAAGATGACTCATCCTCTGGCAGTAAAGGTAAATCTTCAAACAACTTTAATGACAAGAAAACATTTTTAAACAACTTTCAAAAGAAGAAAATATTTTTATTTGCCATCAAGTTATTTTTTATATCAATAATTTGCCTTATGCATTTTTGTCTTTGTGTAGTACTTTCATGTGGTAGAAAACTAAACAATCAATGGTTTTATACGGTGCTTACTTATTAAATTTTAGATAACAACAAAGAAAAAATGACATATGAAATTTTTTTATAGCTGTGCCTTTTTTTTTTTTTTCAGGCAGAGCTTTAACCCAAGTTTTCTGAGAGTCAGAACATGTCCCAAAGCACCCTTCTACCTTCTCCTCTCCACTGTAATGTCCTTATATAAATCTGCTGCAAAGGTGACCTGCAAAGCTATAACTTACTGAAATGAGCCCTCAGAGTCTTGCTCACGATCTGGAGCCCACAATGAAAGATTATTGATGTTTTCAGCAGAAAAGCTGTCAATTCAATGTACAGTTTGCCGTAATAGCTCTAGGGTATAGACCAAAACTCTTCTGTGAATTTACTGGATCTACTTTACAGCCACAGGGCCAACCACAGAACTCTCCCTTTGCTTCAGGAGATCCAGATGTTCACCTTATTGGAATGTCTGCCATAAATTGGATTGTGAGTTTGATGCATTTTGCCTTTATAGCATTGTGGGGTTTTAGACTAAATGCTTATTTTTTAAAATACATTTATGCATTTATTTATTTTATAATAGGGTGATACATTGTCAATGTGGAAACTTCAGAATATTAAAAAAAAAAGAGCATAATTATAATTACTTGTAATTCTACACATGGCAATAATGACTTGTCATATTTCCTCTAAGTTGAAAAATTTGCTGTTTTCATTAACTTTACTTTGGCATATTGTTTTATAAGAGAGTTTTCTTCCTCTTGTTTCTGCTCCCTCACCTCTCATTCATACTTCTAAATGCATTGCCATCTGGCTCCCTTCCTGTCAATCCATTGTACCTTTTGTTGCCAAGGTCCCCAACGTTTTTTGTTGTTGTTGTTACTAATTTGAATGGACATTATTCAGTCTTTATTTTACTTGAATTCTCTGCAGTAGTTCAGAATCCTGTCCTGCCACTACAGAAGGTTATAAAAGCTGCTGAGTCAGACTGCTTCCGAATTATTGCATGCATAAAGCTTTGAGACTAAACCCTGTCAACTTTTTGTATGAAGAAAGTATTAGGACTAAGTTTATTTTGCTTCACTTGCTAGTTTACCTGAAAAATTTCCAAGGGACAAATATATCTGCTCAGTTCTTATAAAGCAGCCATCTGTAGTATTATTTCTTGCTCATTATGTCTCCCATGGCTATCCTCTTAGAGGAAGTGGAACCAGAATACTCCTTAGAAGTAAAAATGGAGAGAATCTCACTTACTTTGGACATGTTATTAGGAGAGACCTCTCCCTTGAGAAGGACATCATGCTTGGTAAAGTAGAAAGCACAAACCAAAACCAAACCCACTGCCATCAAGTCAGTTGTGACTGATAGCAACAGATTAGAGCTGACTCATTGGGTTTTGAAAGCTGTGGTCTTTACAGAAACAGACTGCATATTTTTCTCCCAGAGAAAAGCTCGTAGGTTCAAACCACAGACCTTTCAGTTAGCAGCCAGGCATTTTAGCCACTCGCCACCAGGGCTCCTTGGTAAAGTAGACGGCCGGAGAAAAAAAGAGGAGGACCCTCAACGAGATGGACTGACACAGAGGCTATAACAATGGGCTCAAACATAGCATCAGTGTGAGGATGGTGCAGGACCAGGCGACATTTTATTCTATTACACACTGGGTTGCTGTGAGTGGGAACCAATTGGTTGGCACCTAATGACAACAACAGCTATCCTCTCTCCCAGACTATGGCATACTGGAAAGGTAGTCAGTCAAATGCAAAACCACACCCTACGCAGGAATGGATCTATACCACATATCAGCCTTGTGGAATGCTGATCCTCCAGAGCAGTGGTTAATACAGAGTTGAGCACATGTCATGAGCAGTGCCTATCAGACACATTGGGGGGCACTAATAGAGATATGACAAATTTTAAGGAGTTAAACCCTACAGAATCTGAGGTCCTTTTGAAAAGAGGCTGCTGGAGACTGAAGCCAAATTAAAAGAAAAGAAAGCAGACACAAAAGAGAAAGCAAGAGACATCTGATGATGTTGTTTTATCCCTGGAATCTAGCTAGTCCTTGGACTTTTATTTTAATAAATGATTTAGGAAATAGTACTGGAGTCATTATTCCCTGTCCTTCAGCATAGAGAATGCAACCTAGCTGGAGCTGGGCTCACAAGGACTCACGAGGACACGTCAACTGGGCCTTGAGATATAAAGCCAATAGCTAGGACAATCTTGGAAGATATCTTTTAGGGAAACTTCCACATAAACCAATCAAACAGAAAACAAAAGTCTTTCCATTCTTATCTTTTTCTATTAGCATTTAGTGAAAAGAAGATTTGTGGAACCAGTGAAGACCCTCCTGACTGTCATTACTGAAATCTCTACCGATGATTGTTAAGAAAGACAATTCAAAATGTGGGAACACAGTTTCTAGCTAATCTGTGAAAAGGTGAAGTTTTCAATGGTTTTTCCCATTTGTAATGTTAATAAACACCGATGATTCTGTAATGTTCCTGGGACTAAGGCAGACAGGGCTCTAGTAGCATCCTCGTCCATTTTTCCATTCTTGCCTATTCTGTAATATTTCTTTGGACTCGGGCAGACATGGCTCTAGTAGCATGCTTGTCCATTTTCCTACTTTTGCCTTTTTGAACACATGCCAAGTAAAACTTCCTTTTTGCTTTACTAAACTTTGTGATGTTTTTACCCTACAACATAAGTCAATAAACTCATTTGCCTGTTGTTTGCTTGTATTTTTTGTTTGTTCATTTACTTATTGTTTTTATTTTATTTATATATTATTTTATAATTGCATATTATTTATTTGTTTAAATTTCAAAAGTCAAAAAAGCTCTGACTAATCGTTCTTAAAAATTTTGCATAACTTTATGTGAGCTAATTCTCATCTGTCTCCTTCTTTTGCCAATTTTCCCTATTCCACCTGGAACCCCTGAGCCATGATTACAAGGATCATATGAATTTTTTATATCTATACTTAACTTTTCTTTCTTCTTTTATTTCTGAAACCTGACTGTCCATTTAGGATCATATCACTTTGGACAGCACTGGAAACAAGGCTTACTGCTGTTGGCTTACTGCTATTAAAACACAGAGTGTGGGGGCTCTGCCCAGAGCTTCTGATTTTTTTTTCTCTGTAGTGAGGCTGAAATATTTGCTTTGTAAAAAAGTGTTGATGCTAATGATCTGGTGACTACTGCTCGGGAACCACTGTTCTAGACTATTATTTTTGCTCTTGTTAATTTTAAAAACCATGAACTTTTGAAAGTCGTATCTCTGCTTTTTTACACAATCCCTAAAGATATCTCTAGTTATTTCCTGAAATATCTAAAAACAAAACAAAAAAAAAGATACTACGGATTGAGTTGTGTCGCCTCTCAAAATATGTGTTGGAATCCTATGCACGTGGATGTAATCCTATTTGGAAATAGGCTGTTCTCTGCTATGTTAATGAGGTCCTGTCACTGTAGGATGAATCCTTAACCTAACACTATTGAGTAATGTAAGGAGCAGCTTAGACCCAGAGTGAAGTAAACAGACACAAGGTGAAGACAGATACTATCCGAAGACAATGTAGGCAGATGAGCCTACAAGCGCAGAAACTCCAAGGATTACCAGCTATTAGAAACTAAAATAGACAAAAAAGGACCTCTCCCTACAGCCAGTGCCGAGTTCAAACTTCTGGTTTCCTAAATTGTGAGAAAATAAATTCCGTTTCTTTAAAACCACCCACTGTGGCATTTCTGTTACAGCAACACTAGCTAAGACACCAGATAACATTCTTTACTCTCTCTACTACAACTCTTGCCATTTTAGGTGATTTTAAAATCCCTTTGGCTAAAATAGTCAAAACTTTTGCCTCTCGGTTTTTTGACCACTCTCTTTTAGCCCCTCATTAGTCTTTAAACCATATTTTTTTCTCACTATTTGTGAGAACCAATTATTTTAACTTTGCCCAGTAAATCAATGTTGCTATATCTAATTACTATTTTTCTGTTCTGATTATACTACATATATCAGCTGCATTTGATTCAGTCGATCAATCTCTGTTTTGTGAAACTCTTTCTTCAGATGGTTTTTTATTATACAGGTTTTACTTTTTTCCCTGAAAGTAAAATGTTTCTATGACAACTTTCATAAGGAGTAATGGCATGAAGCAAAGCACTGCTTTTAATTTATATGGGAAAATGTTCAGCATTCCCAGACCGCTAAAACAGCCTACCAAATCCTAGCAGAAGACACATAAAATCTAAAATATCACTAACATATAGTAAAAGCAGAGATGATTTGATAAATACACAGCTGATATAGAGTAGAAATAATTTCACTCTCACTGCTAGGGATGTGCACTGACTCTTTAAAAAGTCTTGCTGCAGAACAAACGCTGTATGCTAGTTGTGTTGTGCTTTTCACCTTTTTTCATAAAAGCAAAAATCCTCTTCAGGTTTTTTTTCGGTTAGCAAAAACAGGTACTAATGTAGGTCTTTCATAAAAGAGAAGTGGAACAAAGAAACCTTTCAAAAAACGGGGGATACCTGTATTATATTCTATTATTTTTCTCTTGATATTCTGGATGCTGCTGCTTAGTTTCAATTATTAGTTATCCTTCATCCATCTTCAAATATCTTGATTGTCTTCGATCTTCATTTTACTATCTCCTCTCTTATTTTCATTTTTTATATGGTTTTAAATTACATCTGCATGTGCATATATACATGAAACGTTTGTGGCACAGTCGTTAAGCTGTTGGCTGCTAACAGAAAGGTTGTCAGTTTGAAACCACCAGTTGCTCTTTGGGAGAGAGATGTGGTAGTCTGCTTCTGTGAAGATTACAATACACACACGTACATATATATCAGTAACACGGGCATAGCTTCCAATTACTTGTCTTACAGCTTTTTTTTTTTTTTTAATCTGCATTTGGGCATCTCATACTGAACAGCTCCAAGACCAGATTTAGAATCTGCCTCTAAATCTGATTTTTTTCCAATCTCCTTCATTTTACAAAATAATATTCACATCAATCACAGCTGAAATTCTATTTCTTTAGAAAAGCTTCTCTAATTCCTATCATGTATTACGGTATTCAATTATTTATTTTTCCCAATACCCACTCTTTTTTTCTCTATAGCATTAAGTAACTTTGTCATTATGTATTTGTTTACATATTTTTTGAATGTCTTATCCAGTATATTGTCTAATACATGAATTAGTTTCTAAATATGTTTGTGTTTACTTAGAATCTTGTAGAGTACGTTTTGCCCATAATAGGCTATTCTAGATGTTTGTGAATAAATGAAGTCTTCATGATGCTGTTTGGGAAGGCTTCACAATGTTGTTTAGGTTAACTAGCCATTCTATACATTTTCACAATTCACTATACATTTTTCTGTAAAAGCTCTGTTCCAACTTCATTTCATCATTTCATTCATTAGTACATAAGATGAGGAAAGGAACTCTTGTCTCTAAAAACCCGCTAATTTTGCCTATTTTAGTTTCTCAAGTATAATTGTTACATAAAAGCCAACTTCTATGTGCATAGATACAGTTTAATAAAACATCTTAAATTTTACCTTAAAGATGGCATAATGTTATGTTTTATATAAATTCCATAAATAACTCAACATGTTGTACATGCAGGTAGTCTCAGAGGCAGTCCTAAGATCCTAACAACCACAAGACTATGGTTTATAGGTGCTATGTCCGTCTAGTTCTATCGAGTAATATACACAAGACAATCACAAAGTGTTGGAAAACAAAAACCATTTAATCACAGAAAACAGAAACTAAACAGGAATATTTCTATGGTGAGCTGGTACCTCTGACCAGAAACCTTCCAGGCAGATACGGAAGCTTTTCTATGTTTGCTACCATAGGTGAGGGACTCTGAAGTCCCTCCCCAGTCAGTTTTATACTCCAGGGGTTATACGTCTTATTGCATGGAGCACAATGTAGATTTCCAGGCCAGACGACTCAAGGAGGAGACATTGGGTTGGGCACCAGTGGAATATCATCTCTCTAGCCCTGCTGCTTATCTGAACAGAACATCTGTCTTCAGGGAGGCAGTGGTTTATTCTTGAGGCCTAGAGATACTAGCAGGGAGGGGGAACAGAGGAAGTTATAGCTATTGAGTCATCCAAAGGACTGCCTCTTTCTGTTCATGATATCGTTATTAGTGAACATTAGACTGTTTCTACTTGTCATGATTCTAAATCATTAAATGGACATATTGTGCAAAACAGCTGTTTGTATATTACATTTTTTCCATAAGATAAACTGCAAAGAGAAAATATCTTGATCAATTTGCATGAGAATCTTATAAAGTATTGAAGGAGGAAAAGAACATGCAATCTTTTCTAATAAAAATAATTATTAAATAATAAATTCAAAATGCATATCCCAATGTGGTGTTCTGTAGCTCTAGAATCACAAATCTTTGGAAACACAATCTGGTGACTTACTATGCCTCAGCTGGTAATGTGGATGTTGATAAAAACTTAAATCTGCATGCAGCTTTAAATGTATAGAATTTAGTGGGAGTTGGTTAATGGAAGAATAAGAATTTAGCTTGATAATCATGATTCTTATTAATCTGAATAAATTTATTATCAATATATGTATTGAAACATTGTATATTTCCCAAAATAATTTCAGTGGTCTTAAAAAATAAAATGTATATATTACCACAATATAAAGAATATTTAACTGAGTAAATCAGGATTACAGGAAAACTGATAATGTTACATAGTATAAGGCCAGGGGAAAGATAGGTCTCTCAAGTATATGCTACATAATATTATTTTTTTGGGTAATATTTGACTAAATTCTTTTGTTTCCAATTCTTAGACATAGGGACAGATCAAAATGAAATATTAAAAATAAATAAAAGCATCTCAGGACTTGAAAGTTATATATATATATATACATATATATTTTCAAATTAAATTATAATATTTGAATATTGATAATTTTAGATAAATTATTGAGTCTTCACATTTAACTTTAACTAGTATCATTAAGATCAGTACATTTCCGTTCATTCTATTCTGTGGTAGTCTCTGCTGAAGTGAAGATCATCTAATAAAAAAAATTGACATATATAATGGGAGATCTTAAGAAATCTGACAGTTGTAAATTGGTACTCCTACTAGCATTATCATGTTTGTTAAGTAAAAAGAAAAATGTGAATTAACATACATTTGTTTCAATCAGAAGATCACAATAGATGTAGAAGACACTAGAATTTGAAAAAGGAGACCTGGTGGCACAAGTTAAGTGCTAGGCTGCTGACTGAAATGTTGACAGTTCAAACTCACCAGTGGCTCTGTGGGAGAAAGACCTGGCCGTCTGCTCCTGTAAAGATGACAGCCTAGAAGACCCTATTGGGCGGTTCAACTCTGGTATGAGTTGAAATCAACTTGAAGAATCTAACAAAAACAACAAAATAAATTGAAGAAATGAAGACAAAAGAAGTGAGGAATATTATTAAGAGTGGTCATAAACTAACAGGACAGCTCTTTATAGAGAAACCATACAAAACCACAAAGTACCAATAATATATAATTTTGCTAACCTCCAGGAGAGCATAATTTTCTTAAAATAAACTGTTAATTTTAAAAGACATTTCTTTTTATTCATGATTCTCTATTATGCCCATATCTTGATTCTTGCTCATGCAAGAAAATGTTACCAAGCAGCTGTTCTTTAATGTAAACTCATGGCTCTAGGGCTCAGTATAGTCACTGCAAGATCAAACTATTAAACCCACTTGCATCTGTGAAAGCTAGAAATTTTCAGCTTAACTTATCTAGTTTACATGTGAATAAGCCAGCATTTATGAAGCCTGAAATATACATGAACTGCATTTTACAGCTAATATAAAAGAACAACACATTTAAAGTAATAATATTTTTTAACAGAAAAAAAATTTTAATGGAAGAATAATTCTGCATATATTTTCCTTAACATATAAAGTAAAATTTCAGGAAGAATAATGTATATGTTTAAAATGTTAATATGTTTAATAATTCTAAATAAGCTAGAATAAAAAGAAACAAGACTTCTAAATCTTAGGAGGCAAATATGTAAGACATTTTGATACCAATGACAAATTTTATTTAAATTAGATGTCATAAAATATACCCTAAGATTGACTGATAAAGAATTTAGGATTAATTTGAAAAAAAATCACATACAGTAGTTCTCCCTTATCAGCAGTTTCTCTTTCTGAGGTTTCAGCTACCTGTGGTCAACAGCAGATAACTGAAAATATTGAATGCAAAATTACTGAAATAAACAACTCATAAGTTTTAAATTGCACTCCATTCTGAATAGTGTGATGAAGTCTCACAGAGTCCTGTTTCATCCCACCCTGGATATGAATCATCTCTTTGTCCAGTGTAGCCGTACCTTTTACACTACCCACCCGTTAGTCACTCAGTAGCCTTGTGGGTTACTAGATTGAATGTAGCAGGGGTATCACAATGCTTGTGTTCAAGTGACCCTAATTTTATTTAATAAAGGTACCAAAGTGCACAAGTAGTGTTTGCCAAATTTGGATAAATTTAAGTGCTTCATTTAAGTGAAAAGGTGAAAGTTCTTGACTTAAGGAAAGAAAAGAAAAAAACATATGCTAATGTTGCTGAGATCACATTCACTTAACTTTTATTACAGTATATAGTTATAATTGTTCTATTTTATTATTATTTATTGTCTTTAATCTCTTACTGTGTCTAATTTATAAATTAAACTTTATTATAGGTCTGCATGTATAGGAAAAAAAACAGTATATACGGGGTTCGGTACTATCTACAGTCTCAGGCTTCCTCTGGGGGTCTTGGAACATATCCCCCACAGACAAGGGGGGACTACTGTGTTAGTACTAAGAAATTTGGAAGACAGCTACCTGCCCAACTGACTAAAAGACATCCACATTTATGGCTATTTCCAAGAAAGGTGATCCAACCGAATACGGAAATTATTGAACAATATCATCATCATATCACGTGAAAGTAAAATTTTACTGAAGATCATGCAAAAGTGGCTAGAGCAGTATATCAACAGGAAACTGACAGAAATTTAAGCTGAATTCTGGCGAGGATGTGGAACCAGGGATATCATTGCTGTTGCCAGATGGATCCTAGCTGAAAGCAAATAACACCAGAAAGATGTTAACCTTTGTTTTATTGACTATCCAAAGGCATTTGACTGTGTGGA
The DNA here is from genome assembly GCA_030035585.1 of Dugong dugon. Taxonomy (NCBI): domain Eukaryota; kingdom Metazoa; phylum Chordata; class Mammalia; order Sirenia; family Dugongidae; genus Dugong; species Dugong dugon. The sequence goes on along the minus strand of CM057460.1, from coordinate 30,372,011 downwards.
TCATAATAAATTATGGATAACACTGCAAAGAATGGGACTTCCAGAACACTTAAATGTGCTCATGATGAATCTGTACATGGATCAAGAGGCAGTCGTTCAAACAGAACAAGGGGATACCGTGTAGTATAAAGTCAGGAAACGTGTGTGTCAGGGTTGCATCATTTCACTGTACTTATTCAATCTGTATACTTAGCAAATAATCTGAGAAACGGGGCTATATGAAGAGGAATGGGGCATCAGGATTGGAGGGAGAGTCATTAACAACCAGCGTTAGGCAAAGGACACAACCTTGCTTGATAAAAGTGAAGAGAACTTGAAGCAATTACTGATGAAGATCATAGACCACAGCCTTCAGTATGGATTATAGCTCATTGTAAAGAAAAAAAATTCTCACAACTGGACCAATAAGAAACATCATGATAAACAGAAAAGATTGAAGTTGTCAAGGAGTTCATTTTACTTGGATCCACAGTCAACATCCATGGAAGAAGCAGTCAAGAAATCAAATGATGCATTGCATTGAGCAAATCTACAGCAAAAGACCTCTTTAAAGTGTTGAAAAGCAAGGATGTCACCTTGAAGACTAAGGTGCACCTGACCCAAGCCATGGTGTTTTTAATTGCCTTATATGCATAATCTGGACAATGAATAAAGAAGACCTTAGAAGAATTGACACCTTTGAATTGTGGTGTTGGCGAAGAATACTGAATATACCATGGACTGCCAAAAGAAGAAACAAATCTATCTTGGAAGAAGTACAACCAGAATGCTCCTTAGAAGGAAGGATGGCGAGACTATGTCTCACATACTTTGGACATGTTATCAGTAGAGATCAGTCCCTGGAGAAGGACATCATGCTTGGTAAAGTAGAGTGCCATCAAAAAATAGGAAAACCCTCAAGAAGACGGATTGACCCAGTGGCTGTAACAATGGGCTGGCGCATAGCAATGATCGTGAGGATGATGCAGGACCCAACAGTGTTTTGTTCTGTTGTGAGTTGGAACCAACTTGATGGCACCTAACAACAAAAACAACTGTATTAGTAAAACACAGTCTTCAAAACTGATAATATGATTAAAGTTAAAAATAAATGGCAAATACAACTCTAAAAAATACCTATAAAGTATCATTTTATATGTCAACAATTCTTTGAATTTTGTGACTAAGGTGTTTTTTATTATTATTTTATATCTTTGCATAATTTCTGAATTTTGTATACGGAGCTTGAGTTACTGTTACAATAAAGATTACATCTTTAGGTGTAAAGAAATAGTTAATACAGAAGATTTCATTGCTCTCTCATTGATCGTCTTCAAGGGAACCTGGTACCATGATTGAACCTTGACCAAACACTAGGAATGAGATACTCAGAAAGTTCTTTTTGCTAATGATTGGAAGTTTTGTTGTGTACATCTAGAACAAAATACCCTGCTACACCAGCTTGTCAGGCTTGTTGTGCAAAAACCTCAAGATTGATTATATGTACTTTGTTGAATTGGGGGTTCTGAGTTTCTGTTACCATGATTGGGACCATAGAAGGTTGTGCCTATGTGACCTGCTCTCCATTAAACCCTGGACCCTTAGACTTTAATGGATTTCCCTGTGCAGAGACAACCCATACATGTTCCTATAGTTTGCTTCTGCAGAGAAAGTCTGTTCTGTTTGGACTGAGATGAGGACGTCGGAAGACTATGTCAGTCTCTCTGGACTCCACCCAATGCACATGAGTTTTCTGCCACTTCTGTCGTACACCATTTACTGTAACAAACCTTGTTGCTGTTGTTATTAAGTGCCTTTATGTTGGTTCTGACTCATAGTGACTCTATGTACCACAAAACCAAACTGTCTGGTCCTGCACCGTCCTCATGATCATTGTTATGTTTGAGCCCATTGGTGCAGCCATTGTGTTAATTCATCTCATTGAGGATCTTTCTCTTTATAGCTGACCCTTTACCAAGCATGATGCCCTTCTTCAGGAACTGGTCCCTCATGATATGTCTAAAGTGCTTGAAACAAAGTCATGTCATCCTGGCTTCTAAGGAGCACTCTGGCAGTATTTCTTCCAGGACAGACTTGTTCATTCTTCTAGCAGTCCATGATATATTCAATATTCTTCACCAACACCATAATTCAAAGGCATTGATTCTTCTTTGGTCCTCCTTATTCATTTTCCAGCTTTTGAATATCTTGACCTGGATTAGGCACACCTTAGTCCTCAAAGTGACATCTTTGCTTAAACCTTTGTAATGAGCATATCCTGCTACTTATTGATTCTTGTGAATCATTTTAGTGATTTGTAAAATTTGAGGTTGTTAGCTGCCATTGAGTTGGTTCTGCCTCATGGCGACCCATGTGTGCAGAGTAGCATTGTGCTCCATAGAATTTTCAAGGCTGTAAACTTTCAGAAGCAGATCGCCAGACCTGTCTTCCAAGGCGCCTCTGGGTAGGTTCAAACTTGAGTGCTTAACTGTTAGCACCACCCAGGAACTATAAATATACTTGAGTGAATGTGTGTATGTGTGATGAACACAGTAGATGGTTATTTAATAATATATTCTAGCTGTATTATAGACAAATAAAATGCTTTAATAGAAATGTAAAGAGTTAAGTTTACAAATTGTTAAACAATCAATTTAACCAGTCATACTTAAAGGTCCCTGAAAAATTTCATTTATGCATGTATGTATTTGTTCTTTTATTTAACAGGCATTTCTGGGGGTTGCTATATGCTAGGAACTTGATAAATAAGAAAGAACAAAATAGTGCTGTCTTCATTTTTATAGTTCTTATTTTCAAAGGATAAAGACATGTAAACAGAACACTGCAATGTAAGGTTAAATGGTGTATCAATACAAGAAATTATGTTCAGTTTCTTCATTGTTACTATTAGTTTCTATTTATTGAGCAGTTATTCTGGGCAAGCCAATATTCTAAATATTACCATGTAATATTTCATTTAGTAGACATATAAACCTCCATAAATCTCTGTGGTGTGTATCCAATTATGTCAATTTTGCAGATGAGGAACTGAGTCACTGAAAAATTGAATGATTTGCAAATCATCACGAGGCCAACAAACTGGGTAGTGGCATTTGAACTCAGGCAGGTTAACCTGACCCCAGAAACCGTACTCTCATCTACATAAGTACTGCATATTGTTTCAGAAATGCAGAGATTCAAGCCTTTTGAAAGGGAAAAATGAAAAAGGCACATAGATTAAGTAATCCATATTTTTGCCAAAACCCAAAGTATGAGTAGATCAAATTTTTGAAAGGGCAATGGGGGTTGGAGGAAGGGCAAGAGTAAAAGTGCTCTAGACAAAGGGAATAGCACGTACAAAGATCAAACTCTGAAACCAGGGTTGGCTTCAGTGTCCTATACTTGGGTTTTACCCCTCTGAGATTGCTCTCTTAAAATGTTTAAAAATATTATCTTTTAATTTATGTTTTGTAAGTTAAGTCTGATGAGACTATACAGTGCGTGTCAGCAGCTTGGAGCGTCGGCTCATGGGTGGTACCACCTCCCACTGTCCCCTTTCCCTCTCACTGGGACAAGTTCACTGTCACTGTTCCCCTTACCTTGACGTTCCAGCTACCCTACTTGTCCTTACTCTTCAAGCCCCACCCAGTGAACTCTGCCACACTCAGCCTCTGCTGGGGACATTTGCACAGGTACCAGAAGAGTCAGAGACGAGACGGAGAGTGCTCCCTTGGCATCTTGGAACAGGACATGAGGGCAGTCTTGCCTGTTCTGGGTGGCAATGTCATAGCACATTGCCAAGACACCTCGTCAGGAGTGAGCCTCTCGCCCATCCCCATTCCAGGTATGCATCCTGTCACCTCGGTTACTATCTCTGTTGCTCATCTGTAGGTGGAGAGATTGGATCTTGGAAAAGGGATATCCCCATGCCCAAAGGAATGTAATATTGACTAGCAAATAAAAAACACCATGACAAGCTGAGAGTTACCTTGGAAGAAAGGAAAAACTTTTATATTTTTATGTCTTCAGTGGAACTACTTACCTGCTTTTTGAATGAAGGTACCCTCCTTTTCATTTTGCACTGGGCAAATTTATGAAGCCAACACTGTGTGAAAGGGTCCATAGTTTACCCAGCTTTCATAACTGAAAGTATTTTAGTATGTATTCATCAGATAGACTAATAATATGACTCAATTCTAGAGAGGGAAAGAGAAAACAAATTAGATCATATCATAAATGTTAGACTGTATTCTAAGAGCAATGAAGAGAGGTATTTTAAGTACAGGAATCTTCTAAACAGATTTGTGATCTATATGGCTCATTCTCAGCTATATTATTAAGGTGGATTTTATGGACTCAAGAGTAGAAAATAAGCAACATCATGATAAACAGAGAAAAGATTTGAAGTAGTCAAGGATTTCATTTTTCTTGGATCCATGATCAACACCCATGGAAGCAGCAGTGAAGAAATCAAAGGACACATTGCATTACTGGGCAAATCTGCTGCAAAAGATCTCTTTAAAGTGTTAAAAAGCAAAGATGTCACTTTAAGGACTAAGGTGTGCCTGATCTAAGCCCTGGTGTTTTCAATCACCTCATACGCATGTGAAAGCTGGACGATAAATAAGGAAGACCAGAGAAGAATTGACGCGTTTGAATTACAGTGTTGGCAAAGAATACTGAATATACCATGGACCATCAAAAGAATGAACAAATCTGTCTTGAAAGATGTACAACCAGAATGCTCCTTAGAAGCCAGGATGGCAAGACTACATCTCACATACTTTGGACACATTATCAGGAGGGACCAGGAGAAGGACATCATACTTGGTAGAGGGTCAGTGAAAAGGAGGAAGACCCTCAATGAAATGGATTAACACACTGGCCGCAATAATGTGCTGAAGCATAACAACGATCATGAGGATGATACAGGATCGGGCAGTGTTTTGTTCTGTTGTATGTAGGGCCACTATGAGCCAGAACCAACTCGAAGACACCTAAAAGCAGCAACAACAACAAGAGTAGAAACAAGAAGTCCCATCAGGATAATATTACTCTACATTGTATAGCAGGATGTTATGCCCTAAACTAGAGAGACGACAAGAAAGAACCGGACTTATAAATAAGGAAATATGAGGACGATGCAAGGTCAAGAAACGTATTTAGATATGCTTTGGACTCTTAATTACATGTAGGCAACATTTACTGAAATGGTGGCAAAATCTTTTATAAGCTATGGAGTAAATGATGACCTGAAGAGTGAAATGATTCAAAAGATAAAAATTATTGGGCCATAATTTCCAGAAATGTGCTATCCAATACAGTAGCCCATTGTCATAGATGGCTACTAAATTTTGTATTAATTAAAATCAAACAAAATAAAGAATTCACTTCCTCAGAAGCACTAGCCATATTTTAAGAGCTCTGTAACTACCTATGGCTAGTAACTATTGTATTTGGACAGCACAGAGCACAGAAGATTTCCATCATCACAAAATGTTCTGATGAACAGCATTGCCTTAGAACATCTAGAGTGCAGGGATAGACAAAGTAATAGCAGCTGTCATACAAGACTGAAAATCAGTAGGCAAAAAGTGTAAGAGACAAACCAGGGAAAAAAATGAAGTAATGGATAAGGGGGGAAGAGAGCTGCTCCAGGGGAAAGTGGCTGACAGCATCACCTGCTGAGGAATGTTTAAACAGCATGAGGATGAAAAATGGTCCTTTCTTAGTCTCAAAACATTCAACTGGCTTTATTTACTGATCTTCAAAATCAAGTGTATTAACTGGCTGGAAGATGCTTGATCTACTAAGATTTAGAAGTTACCTTCTATATATATATCTTCTAAAAATTCTGAAATTTTTTATGTCTGCTTCCTCACTAATTTTTCTAGATTTAATAACCACTAGTATTACTAGTGCTATATGCTTGAAGAGAGTGTGAAGAACAAGCTATAAACAGATAACGCTTAAATACTGAAATAACAAATCTTCATAATCTGTTTTATTCCTGCAAACAAGATCATTTCAAGGAAAACTCAAGGGTCATTATTATTTGGAAATGTATTTAATACCGTTATCTCAATAACAGAAGAGTGGGCTTTAAAGAAACATACATTTTCTTCCTATACTTAAAACACATGGCTGAAAAGGAGGCTGAAAAATTCATCTTTTAGCCTTCAAAACATTGATTTGTAGAAAATAGTTTTGAGAGACCCTGAAGTACGTTTCACTTGCTTTTATTTTAACATAAGACTCCCTGAAAGTGCTTTATATACATTTTGTTATGCATAATTGTTTTATTCCTAGAGACTTTTGTGTTTTATTATATTGGTAGTATTTTATTTCCATATAGAGTTTACATATTTCTTCTTTCAATATAAAATATTTAATCACTCTCCTTCTTTAATATTTAATATAGAATTACCTCCATAGCTGCCTATGAATGCCTAATTCTCTTGAAATTTACCATTTGCCTTCTTTCTGTTTTCTTTCTCCCTTTTTTTGGAGGAAGGGAATTTAAACACCTATTTTATGTTAGGAAAGTATTTGTATGTTGGTAAAATAGTAACTTTTTGAAAACAAATTAAGCATGTAGGAAAAAGAAGAGTCAAAGAGGAGAAAAAAATAGGTAATATCTTATTAATCACATACACATAAACAGATATAAAAATGCAGCTATTTATGTATATACATACATACATATACATATATGTAAATAAGGGCATTAAAATCCACACTAAGGGTTTTTTTGAGTTAAAGTGATACATTTCATGTTGTTGTTGCTGTTAGCTGCCCTCAAGTCTGTTCCCACTCACAGTGACCCTATGCACAGCAGAACAAAAGTCTGTGTGATCCTGAGCCATCCTCAAAACTGTTGCCTTACTTGAGCCCATTGTTGTAGTCACTCTGTCATTCCATCTTGTTGAGGGTCTTCCTTTGTTTTACTGACCCTCTGCTTTACCAAGCATGATGTTCTTCTTCAGGGACTAATGCTTCCTGATAACATGTCCAAAGTATGTGAGATGTAGTCTCCGCATCCTTGCTTCAAAGGAGCATTCTGGGTGTACTTCTTCCAAGACAGATTTGTTCATTCTTTTGGTTGTCCATGGTATATTCAATATTCTTCACCAACATCACAATTCAAAGGAGTCAATTTTTCTTCCGTCTTCCTTATTCATTACCCAACTTATGCACATGAGGCAATTGAAAACACCAGGGCTTGAGTCAGGCACACCTTAGTGTTCAAGGTGACATCTTTGCTTTTAACACTTTAAAGAGATCTCTTGCAGCTGATTTGCCCAATGCAGTGCATCATTTGATTTCTCGACTGCTTCTTCCATGGGTGTTGATTGTGAATCCAAGTAAAATGAAATCCTTGACAACCTCAATCTCTTCTCCATTTATCATGATGTTGCTTATTGGTCCAGTTGTGAGGATTTTTGTTTTCTTTATGTTGAGGTGTAATCCATACTGAAGGCTGTGGTATTTGATCTTCATCAGTAAGTCCTTCAAGTCCTCTTCATTTGCAGCAAGCAATGTTGTGTTATCTACATAAAGCAGGTTCTTAATGAGTCTTCCTCCAATCTTGATGCCCTGTTCTTCATCATATAGTCCAGCATCTCAGATTATTTGCTAAGCATACAGATTGAATAAGTATTGTGACAGGATACTTCCCTGACGCACACCTTTCCTGACTTTAAACCACGCAGTATCCCCCCTTGGTCTCTTCAAACAACTGCCTCTTGATCTATGTACAGATTCCTCATAAGCACAATTAACTGTTCTGGAACCCCCATTCTCTGCTAAGTTATCCATAATTTGTTATGGTCCACACAGTCGAATGCCTTTGCATAGTCAATAAAACACAGGTAAACAGCTCTTTGGTTTACCTGTTTACTCTGTTTACTCTGTTTTCAGCCAGGATCCATCTGACATCAGCAGTGATATCCCTGATCCCACATCCTCTTCTAAATCTGGCTTGAATTTCTGGCAGTTTCCTGTCGAGCTGCTGCTGCAGCCACTTTTGAATGATCTTCAGCAAAATTTTGCTTGCATGTGATATTAATGATATTGTTTGATAGTTTCCACAATTGGTTGGATCACCTTTCTTGGAAATAGGCATAAATATGGATCTCTTCCAGTCGATTGGCCAGGTAGCTGTCTTCCAAATTTCTTAGCCTAAATGAGTGACCACTTCCAGCGTGTCATCCATCTGCTGAAACATCTCAATTGATATTCCATCAATTCCCAGAACCTTGTTTTTCACCAATGCCTTTAGTGTAGCTTGGACTTCTTCCTTCAGTACCATTGGTTACTGGTCATATGTTACCTCCTGAAATGGTTAAACATCGACCAATTCTTTTTGGTATAGTGACTCTGTGTATTCCTTCCATCTTCTTTTGATCCTTCCTGAGTTGTTTACTATTTTCCCTGTAGAATTCTTCACTATTGCAACTTGAGTCTTGAATTTTTTCTTCAGTTCTTTCATCTTGAGAAATACTGAGGGTGTTCTTCCCTTTTGGTTTTCTATGTCCAGGTCTTTGCACAGGTCATCATAATACTTTGTATTCTCGAGCTGCCCTTTGAAATCCTCTGTTCAACTCTTTTACTTCATCATTTTTCCCTTTTGCTTTAGCTACTTGACATTCAAGAACAAATTTCAGAGTCTCTTCTGACATCCATTTAGGTGTTTTCTTTCTTTCTCGTCTTTTTAATGACCTCTTGCTTTCTTCATGTATGATGTCCTTGAGTCATTCCACAACTCATCTGGTCTTCGGTCATTAGTGTTCAATGCATCAAAACTATTCTTGAGATGTTCTCTAAATTCAGGTGGAATATAGTCATGGTAGTACTTTGGCTCTCGTGGACTTGTTCTAATTTTCTTCAGTTTCAACTTGAACTTGCATATGAGTAATTGATGGTCTGATCCGCAGTCAGCCCCCTGGCCCTGTTCTCACTGATGATATTGAGCTTTTTTGTTGTCTCTTTCCACAGATGTAGTCGATTTGATTTCTGTGTATTCCATCTGGTGAGGTCCATGTGTATAGTGGCCATTTATGTTGGTGACAAAAGGTATTTGCAGTGAAGAAGTCGTTGGTCTTGCAAATTCTATTATGTGATCTCTGGCATTGTTTCTATCCCTAGGCCAGATTTTCCAGCTACCAATCGTTCTTTGTTTCCAACTTTCAAATTCCAATCATCAGTAATTATCAGTGCATCCTGATTGCATGTTGATTCAATTTCAAACCGCAGAAGTTGGTAAAAATCTTCAATTTCTTCGTCTTTCGCCTTAGTGGTTGGTGCATAAATTTGAATAATAGTAGTATTAACTGGTCTTCCTTGTAGGCGTGTGGATATTGTCATATCACTGACAACATTGTACTTCAGGATAGATCTTGAAAAGTTCTTTTTGACAATGAATGCAACACATTCCTCTTCAAGTTGTCATTCCTGGCATAGTAGACCATATGATTGTCTGATTTAAAATGACCAATATCAGTCATTTCAGCTCACTAATGCCTAGGATAGCGATCTTTATGCGTTCCATTTTATTTTTGACGATTTCCAATTTTCCTAGATTCATACTTTGTACATTCCAGGTTCCAATTATTTATGGATGTTTTCAGCTGTTTCTTCTCATTTTGAGTCGTGCCATTTTGAGTCATCCCGAAAGCTTCACTCCATCCACGTCATTAAAGTCAACTCCACTTTGAGGAGGCAGTTCTTCCCCAGTCGTATTTTGAGTGCCTTCCATCCTGAGGGGCTCATCTTCGGCCACTGTATCAGACAGTGCTCTGCTGCTATTTATAAGGTTTTTGCTGGCTAATTCTTTTCAGAAGTAGACTGCCGGGCCCTTCTTCCTCGTCTGTCTTACCCTGGAAGCTCAGCTGAAACCTGTCTACCATGGGTGACCCTGCTGATATTTTAATACTGGTGGTATAGCTTCCAGCATCACAGCAACAGATAAGCCCTTCACAGTACGACAAACTGACAGACGCATGGAGGATACATTTCATAAGAAGTATAATAATTGTAAAAGTTCTTGAAGACAAATAAAATGTAATTAGAATTGTGAAAGCTAATTTAGGACTTATAATGCATAATCATAATAAAATTTATATTCATAATGTATATTAAAGCAGTTTATTATTTGTAGAAATAACCTTATTTTTATTTAGTATGAATGCAAAATATTAAAGTTTGTGAAACTGTAAGATCATTTATAAATAATCTCCTTGGAACTGATAAGACAAATAAAAAGTAAAACTTAAGAAAATAGTATGTGTAATCTACCATGCCTATGTGACATTGAAAAAGCTGTTTAACTTAGTCAACACTGCAAATTCTATTATTTTTTTATTTAACTGACTTTTTTAAAGTGGAAATTGTAACATTTCTCACTAAATGTATAAGCCTCATGATGAGAAGAGGCAACCATAAAATGAAATAAGCAAAACACTTCAATGAGTATATATATGTTTCATTATTTTTCTTAATTGATTTTCCTTTTATTGACATACTGGAAGAAACAAATATCATAGTGTATTTATTGCACATGAATATATCTTCTAATGCAGTATTACCTTCGAATAAACATTTCTACATCAGAAATAATCTTTGATTGCATAGTTTTATGCAAAAATTATACGATAGATGAAATGTCCTAGTGGATAGAAGCCAATAGAAAAAGATTAAAAATAATATCTTTGAATATTTGTCTCACCAAAATTATTCAGATTAAAATAAACTATTTTAAGGATACCTCCTTTCAAGTGGTGTGCATCTTTTAATATAGCACTGCCCTGCACGATGTCACATACATCAGAATTACAGACTTTGGCTCAAATCTTATGTCTCTCACTTGTTAGTTATATGACCTCGTGAAGATTTTTTTAACTCAAGTTCTTTGAAAAATGATGTTAATAATTCGTAACCTGTAGGATAATTGTACAGATATTAAGTAATAATATACTCAAAACAGTCAGTGCAGAGATACTTTCAAGTTGATTCCAACTCATGGGGACCCCATGTGTGTCAGAGTAGAACTGTGCTCCATAAGGAGGGCTTCCAATAGCTGTTTTTTCCTCCAACGCACCTCTGGGTAGATTCGAACCTCCAACCATTCAGTTAGCAGCTAGAGTTTGCACTTCCCAGGGATTCTGACTGTACTAAATAGCTGCATATTGTTATTCTTAAGTATATTCAAAGCATGAGCAAATAAGCAGAAAGGGTTTGATATTAAGCAGTTAATAAGCAGTCATTTTTTCTTAATTCTATCTTCACTGCTTACTTTTATTAACAAAAAACGCTTGTATTCAGTAAAATTTCTATACTTGTGAAAAACACACTTTAAAAGTAATAGTGAAGATAGAGAAAGCTTGAACAAAGTGCATATTATGTTAACAGTATGACTATATAAAAATATTTATATGATATAATTGTTTAAACAAAGAATTTTAACCATATTAATGTGAAATTTTGGGAGAGCTTTTTTTTTTTCTAATGAGGAGAAAAATATTAAACAGAATCTAGCTGATAAATGATTTCCCAGACTGAAATTCAGAAGCTGAATGAGTCACTTCACCAGGTTTCCTTTGGCTGTCCTTTCCATAGGACTATTTGTTGTCATTTTATATTCATGGAACTATCCAATTTAATACTGAAAAAAGGAAATCTAAATTCTCAAAGGTACAAGAAAGCAGATTGCTGATGAGGTTATTTGTATATGAAAAATGGAATAATTTATCTAGTAAACATTGTCTTTCAAAAGTTAAAGCAGCTTTTTATTGTTTATACCAGTTGCTCAACACACATTTATATGCACAAACTAAATAAAAAATAATTAATGACTATATTATTATTAGAAGTTCTTACTTAAAGAAATGGTGAACGGAGAATCCATTAATTTTCAGTATCACTGGATGGTAATGCTTCACTGAGTAGATGCACACTCTTAGATATTTATGTGACCTATAATTTCTCTGAAACATCATTATGAATTCCCAAATTAATCATTCATTCTTTACTCAGTTCATGAAGGGTTTACATTCCCACAGCACTGTAACAATTTACATAGATATGCTTAGAGAAAAAGACAATAGCTTGACAACTTTTTATATACTTGGAATTTAGTAATTTAATACTGTCACATACACAATGGTTAAATACATTATTAGATATAAAATTAACATTAAAAAAGTGATGGTAAAATTTTTATAAAAATTCTAGGTCAGTAACCTCTTATGTTTTGGAAATCGTTGGCAATGAAAATGTTCAATGTGTAAAATTAGGAATGTGCAAATGAATAAAAAATAGCATACATAACCCCATAGTCCCAAAATAGCCTGTGTAAGTGATTTATACAGCAAGGTTTATCCAATTCAGAACCATGTTGCATCTTGTCATTATGTCCTTTGAGTCTCTCTTAGTTTAGAAAAAAGAATTTTAGTTTTGATGATACTAAGCTCTTGAAAAAGTTTGAACTGGTAGAATGTACAACATTCTGGAACTTTCTGATGTGTACTCCTGGTATCATTTAGCTTCTTTCTCTCACTCCTGCAATGTTTACAAAACAAAAGTTATATCTACAGAGTTGATGAAATTAAATTTAAATATTTTTGGCATCATAGGAAATATGTATTTTATATTGCTCCACTTCAAAGGAAAATTAATATTTTAATCATCTCCTTCACCGTGCATCACTCTAAGATTGACCACTAGACTAAAGTGGCAACTGACTGAGTTCTCCATTGGAAAGGCGCAATTCTTCCCCCTTGAGACACAAAGTAGTCTATGTGATGTTATGGTGGTTTCATCTAAACATCCAAACCTTTTTCAAATTCAAGCCCTGGGGTTTAATACCAAAAGATAACACTTGTCTGAAGCAATATTTCATTGCTATGGTGAATGGGATCTCCTGTTTTTTATACTTTTTAAACACTGTTTATTTATTCATAAGCTATCTCATTCTTATGTAATATTCTTTTCTCATATAATTTATAGCTGATTTGTATTATTGATTCTTTTTGGGTTTTCCATTGTATTATCCTATATAATTTTTCTTTACAATTCACTCTAACGTTGTTTTCTAATATAACTGCATTGAATATTGCATTCACTTCAAGATTAAATATAAGTTATGAAAATGAGTGGTCGTGTTTAATTCCTGGATTTAGTGAGACTACTTCAGTGTTTTCCTACTAAGTAAAATTTTGTCTTTGGCCTGGTAAATATATTACCTGTATGTTAAATGTATATCAATGTCAATGATTCTTCAGTAATTAGTATTAAATTTTGTCACTATTCCAAATCTTTGGAGTAGATCATATGATTTATTTATTATTGATTTTGTTAATATGGTGTCTTAGTTATCTAATGGTGCTGTAATAGAAATATAAGAAATACAAAGCCAGGATGGCAAGATTTCATTTCATGTACTTTGGACATGTTATTGAGAGGGATCAGAGCCCTGGAGAAGGACATCATGCTTCGTAAAGTAAAGGGTCATCAAAAGAGAGGAAGATCCTCAATGGGATGGATTGACAAGGTGGCTGCAACAATGAGCTCCAACATAGCAACGATTTTGAGGACTGTGCAGATGCTAGCTGTGTCTCCTTCTGTTGTACATAGTGTTGCTATTAGTTGGAACTGGCTTAACAGCACCTAACAACAACGGTAACCAAAAACTGACTCAAGACACATCCTAAACTAATCTTGCCTCATTAACATAACAAAGGTAACCCATTCCAAAATGAGATTATAACTACAGGCATAGAGGTTAGGATTTAAAAGCCATATTTCTGGGGGACAAAATTCTTCTCATAACATTTGCATATTTATATTAACAGGTTTTCCAATGGCTATGAAATCACAAAATACATCTTGATGATTACATATGACAGTTTTTAGATGTGGTTTATCCTGTTTGTATTGAAGAAATTTATCCTATATTAACACATGAAATTGATTGCTGTTTTATGTTTTTATAATCCTAATAGTACTGAAGTTTTAAATAAAAATACAGGCATAACTGGGAGATACTGTGGGTTCAGTTCCAGAACACTGCAATATAGCGAATATTGAAACACAGCAAGTCGCATAATTATTTTGGTCTTCCAGTGCAAGAAAGAGTTATGTTTACACTATTCTGTAGTCTATTAAGTGTGCAATAGTATTAAGTCTGAAAAAATGTACATATCTTAATTAAAAACACTTCATTGCTAAAAAATGGTAACCATCATCTGAACCTTCAGCGCTGGTGGAAGGTGTTGTCTTGATGTTGATGACTACTGACTGGTCAGGGTGGTGGTTGCTGAAGGTTAGGGTGGCTGTGGCAATTTCTTAAAATAAGAAAACAATGACGTTTACTGCACTGATTGACTCTTCCTTTCATAAAAGATGTGTCAGTAGCATTTGATACTGTTTGATAGCATTTTACCCACAGTAGAACTTCTTTCAAAATTGGAGTCAGTCCTCTCAAATCCTCCTGCTGCTTTATCGACTAAGTTTGTGTAATACTCTAATTCCTTTGTTGTTATTTCAACAGTGTTCACAGCATCTTCCCCAGGAGTAGATTCCATCTCAAGCAACCACTTTCTTTGCTCATCCATAAGAAGCAACTCCTTATCTGTTAAAGATTTATCATGAGATTGGAGAAATTTGCATCTTCAGGCTCTACTTCTAATTCTAATTGTCTTGCTATTTCTGCCACATCTGCAATTACTTCTTCCACTGAAGTCTTGAACCTCACAAAATCATCCGTAAGGGTTGGAAACAACTTCTTTCAAACTCGTTATTACTGATATTTTGACCTCTTCCCATGAGTCATGAATGTTCTTAATGACATGTAGAATGGTCAATCCTTTCCAGAAGGGTTTCAATTTACTTTGCCCAGATCCATCAGAGGAATCCCTAACTATAGCAACTTTAAACTTATGAAGTGTATTTCTTAAATAATAAGACTTGAAAGTAGAAATTACTCCTTGATCTATGGACTGCAGAATAGATATTGTGTTAACCCATTGCCATTGAGTCAATTCTGACTCATAACAACCCTATAGGGCAGAGTAGAACTTCCCCACAGGGTTTCCAAAGTGTGGCTGGTGAATTTGAACTGTCGACTTTTTGGTTTCAACATTGATCTCCTTGTATATCTCCATCAGAGCTGTTGGATGACCAGGTGTATTGTCAATGGGCACTAATATTTTGAAAGAAGTCCTTTTTTCTGAGCAGTAGGTCTCAACAGTGGGCTTAAAATATTCAGTAAATCATGTTGTAAACAAATGTGCTGTCATTTAGGCTTTGTTGTTCCATTTACAGAGCACAGACACAGTAGATTTAGCATAATTCTTAAAGGCCCTAGGATTTTTGGGATGGTAAATTAGCATGGTAAATAAAATTGTTGAACAATATCAATATCACATGCAAGTAAAATTTTGCTGCAAATCTTTCAAAAATGGTTGCAGCAGTATATCAACAGAGAAATGCCAGACATTCAAGATGGATTAACAAGAGGACATGGAACTAGGGATATCATTGCTGACACCAGATGGATCCTGCTGAAAGAATATCAGAAGGATGTTTACCTGTGTTTTACTGATTATGCAGGTGGCACAACCTTGCTTGCTGAAAGTGAAGAGAACTTGAAGCACTTAACTGATGAAGATCAAAGACCACAGCCTTCAGTATGGATTACACCTTCACATAAAGAAAACAAAAATTCAGGGCAGGACTCAGCACTCACAGGAGCTGACTGGGTGACCTGCAGCACAGCAGCCCCCGGGCCAATGCACCCAGAAGCCCCATGCTGCGAGGACCCAGGTGTTCGCACAACATTTAAATCACATAACGTCCTATTTCACAGACCATATAGTGGAGGTTAAGTGATGCATGAGTGTACGGTGTAAATGTAATTAGATTATCACTCCTTAATAGGCTAAGTAGAATTCTCTGAAGTATTTTGGACTGCTACTTTTGGAGAGTGATTCTTTGAGAACTTTATTTTTCATATGGTCATAGATTAGTTAGGCTTTATACTTCTTTTACAATTACTTTTGGTAAATTATTTTTCAAGAAAATTGTACATGTTTTTGGTTTTCAAATTTAATTTGCATAATGTGCTGCAAATTAGTTTATTATTAATTACCTCTTTCCATAGTTATTTTCCTCTTGTTATATCTTATTTTGAATATATGCACTTTCTCTCTTTTTTTAATAATTAGTTTATGCCTTTATCTATATCTTCTGTAGATCTTATTAAATAAAAATAGCTACTATGGCATTGGTGCATAGATACCTCTAACTTTCAGAATGCCTTTATAAATTGTATATTTTATCCATCATCTTTTTTATCATAAATACTAGTAAAATAACTAAAACTTTTGGAGGTATGATTAAGTAAAATGCATACGAGAAATGAAGAAAAAATATTGAAAAAATTCAAAAGAATTCAAAGACAATATTCAATCAACCGTGTAGCAACAAATTAGAAAACATGGAGAGAAGGATAAATTCATACCTAAATATCAGTTTTAATAATTAAGAAATAGGAAAGTTAAATCAATAATTTATCTTTGATGAGACAGTTAAATCTTTGTTAGCCTGGACGACTTATTTCAACTCTCCAATTCCCAATATATTTTTTTTTTTTAATCATAGAACAGTGACAATTATAATACCAATTTTATAGGATTTTTGTGATAATTAAATGAGTTAGTATATGGGAATGCTTAAAACAAATTGCCATATTTTACATGTTATATAAATACACGTTATTACCATTATTGTTAGATTCTTTATCATCATTATTATTGTGATAATTACCATTTAAAATGGCTTCTAAACAAATGATGGCATAGAATAATTTCTTTCCCTTTATTTTTTCCTTCCTTTCTTCTATAAACTATTCTGAACCCAGAACATGACAGAAATCTGCTTTTTTAAAATTTTTTGATGACAGCAATGCATTTTTCCCAAAAACTATTGAGGTTAATACCAAAAAAAAATATATTATCTAATCTTTCTGTGGCATCAGGATTGGTGGAAGATTCATTAATAATGTTCAATATGTAGATGACACAACCTTGGTTCCTGAAAGTGAAGCTGACTTGATGGACTTACTGTTGAAGATCAAGACTACAGCCTTCAGTATGGATTACATCTCAATGTAAAGAAAACAAAAATCCTCACAACTGGACCAATAAGCAGCATTATGATAAATGGAGAAAAAAAATTTAAGTTGTAAGGAATTAATTTTACTTGGATCCACAATCAACACTCATGGAACCAGCAGTCAGGAATGACTTATTGCATTGGGTAAATCTGCTGCAAAAGACCTCTTTAAAGTGTCGAAAAGCAAAGATGTCACTTTGAGTACTAAGGTGCCCTGACCCAAGCCATAATATTTTCAGTTGCCTCATATGCATGTGAAAGCTGGACAATGAATAAGGAAAACTGCAGTAAAACCGATGCCTTTGAATTATGGTGTGGGCAAAGAATATTGAATATGCATGGACTGCCAGAAGAACCAACAAGCCTGTCTTGGAAGAAATACAGCCAGATTCTCCTTGGATGTGAGGATTGCTAGACTTTTCTCACATACTTTTGACATGTCATCAGGAGGGACCAGTCCCTGGAGGGGGACATCATGCTTGGTAAAGTAGAGGGTCAGCGAAAAGGAGGAAGACCCTAGATGAGATGGATTGACACAGTGGCTACAACAATGGGCTCAAACACAGCAACATTTGTACGGAAGGCACAGGACCAGGCAGTATTTCATTCTGTTGTACCGCAAGTCACTGTGAGTTGCAATTGATTTGAGGGCACCTAACAATCACTATTGGAAACCCTGGTGGCATAGTGGTTGACAGCTACAATTGCTAACCAAAAGGTTGGCAGTTCAAATCCACCAGGTGCTCCCTGGAAACCCTAGGGGCAGTTCTTCTTTGTCCTATAGGGTCACTATCAGTCGGAATCCAATAGACAGCAACAGGTTTGGTTTCGTTTAACAACCACTATTACAATTTTTCTGATGAATATGTATGCAAAGTTCTAAGAAAAATAGTGCAAATTGAAGCATTCATTATAATGTCAAATAAAGGGTGATATTGTCATGTAAAAATTACAGAATAATAATAAGGTACTATGTGAAAAAAATAATACAATTGACTAAGTAGGTTCCAGTGGATTAATGCAAGGATAGTTCAATATAAGTTCAATATTGAAAAAAAAAAATTACTAATGTTCCTGAATGTGGATAGTTAACAGCTTATTTATTACTCACAAATTTAATATATAATTAATATTAGAAGTCTATAAATTGCATTACATTCTTTAGTGTTTCAAAGGAATAAACCATCTGATGATAGCCTAGAAAAATTATGAGAATTTTGGCAGCATGGTAGAGTGGGTCATAGTACTGATTCTACAGTAAAATTTTCAGGGTTTAAATTCTGAGATTGCCAAAATTTGGCTACCTGACTTTAGTCAAATGACTTAGCCTGACAATGCATCTCTTATCTATGAAATAAAGATCATACTAATATATCCCTTATGGGGATTTTGTGTACTTACTATGTGTCAAGCATTGTTATATGCATTCACACACTATTTGTTGAGTAAATAAAATGAAAAACTATGCCAGTGAGCCCTGGCTTAAATACATTGCTATGAATAAACAATGGTGTGACTGATATAGGAATCAACAAAATTAATGGTGAAATGGATTAGAAACACTCCAAAATAAGTAAAATGCACACTGTATATACCAGTCATTCAGTTGTTTGCACTTAGATCCATCCTCCCCACCTCTACCTCACTCTAGGTTTCATCTTTGGCAAGTGGCTAACCAAGGATTTTTTTTTTTTCCCCTCTCTTTTTCAACAAGAAGAATGCAAGAAAATGAACTTATACAAGATATCTCTTAAAGCCTTGGCTGGGAGGTAGTACAGTGTCCTTTCCACCCACATTCCTCAGGCTAAAAGAAGTCATGAAGCTAATCTGCTCAAGATAAATTCTCTCCACCCATAAAAATCATTAGTGAAACTGACATTTATTAATACAATGAAACTGTGAGAGCCAGAACTCAAGGGGACTGCCTTGTTTTTCTGGGTTTCCCAAGTTTTCTGCCTTTGTCAGTGTGCAGCCTTACCACTTTTCTATTGCACTTTATTAGCAGAAAAATGTTTTAATTTTCCTTCTCTGACAGATTCCTGCCTTACATAGGTTCTGTTTTCACAGGTCTTACTGTAATATACCAACTGAATGAAAAACATTATACTATACTACCATTTCTATTCACTGTAAAAAAGTCATGTTGAACAAGTATATATATATATATATATATACTTATAAATGAACAATGACAAATTATCTTGCCCCCTTGCTTCAGCTTTTATTGACTATTTTCAAATATTATGCAAACCTTAATACCAAATCGTATAGATTAGTACAGGAAGGACATTCGTTTTCTGGCAAAAGTTTTATTTTAAGTTTAATTAGATCCAAAGTATGTGTAAGACAAATTGGCTGTTCTTACTTTAGAAAATTTTAACACTTTGTATTAAGGAAAAAGCTTGAAAACACATAATATATCAGTAATAAAATTCTCTAGGAAGAACCTTTTGATTAAATTCCAGCTAATGGGATGTGGAGAGATGTATGTCACATTCAATCTATGAAATCACTCTGCCATACCATACTCTCTCTCCCACTTCTGCAGTGACTATGAAAGCTGTGTATCATAAGATGGAAGAGACCTCGTTGATACTTAGTTAATCTTCAAAAATCTATATAGTCTGATTTCAAGAAGAGCCACTCACCTGGTCCAGTTTATCCTGGAAGATGTGAGAAGAAATTAAAATTTGAGATACGTCAATAAGATTATGGAGTGTTTGATATAACAGTTACTATTAGTTATTCATAAATTACATCCATAATGTAAAGTTGGCACATTAAATTTCATATCTCTAAAATGAAGCAAAAAAATCAAGGATACATAAGAAACAATTTGAGTGCATAAGCACATTAGTATGATTTGTTTCCTCGTATTTTTATATTGTCTCACATTAACCTAAATAAATAGATTTTTTAGCATCTTATTTTCATGGATACTTTATATTAAAAATATCTTCTGTGCACAAATATTATTAGGTTACCTAATGTATGACAGTAAGAATTTTCCTATATATAGTCAGTTCTGTTATTGCTTTGTTTGTTTTTAACACAGAAATTTGCTCCAATAAACTGGTATGTTAGAGAACAATATGAACATAAGAAAAATTAACATTTCCTTATGTATAATTTTACCTGCAAGAAACAAAATTTGAATACATAAAATCAAGCTTTCTAGGAATACTCAAAGAACACACAACCACACACCTCAAATATCTACCAGCTACCTCAGTTTATTACGTTTGTTGTAAGCGACACCCATTTCCATGTTGGTTACAATTTTCCTTCTGATTTCAGAAAACCTTCCCTCCACCACTTCATAAAAAATCACAAGCTTCAACCCTTCCAACAATCGCTTCCACAAACAAATTTCAGGGCTCTTTTTAAGGCAAAATGCCATATTTATTGAAATATTTATGTATTTTTTGATCATTTAATATGTGTAAAACTGTCTTAGGCTGGATTCTTTAGAGAAACAAAACCAGTAAAGGGTATAAATATATATATACAGAGAGAGAGATTTATGTCAAGGATACAGCTCACGTGCTTGTAGAGGCTGGAACGTCCCAAGTCCATGGGTCAGGATAGAGGCTACTCCTGATTCACATAGCCACGGGGGCAGGGCAGCCAAGATCAGCAGATCAGAGAGTAGGGCTCTTCTTGCTCACAGGCCGGGAGGACTGATGAATCCCAAGATCGGCAGGCAAGATTGCATATAAGCTGCTAGCTCAAATGTCAAGAACTGGAGGTCAGACAAACAGGGGCTGGCTGCAGCATTCAGAGCCAGCAAAAGCCTGCGAGCCTTGCCAGAAAGTCCACCTATACTCAATGCGGTCACACCCCCAAGGAAACTCCCTTTCAACTGATTGGCTACTCACAGCAGATCCTATCATGGAGGTGATCGCATTATATTAAATCTCATCATGGAAGTGATCACATCATCATAAGACTGCCAAACTGCATTATAACTGCCGAAGCACTGAGAATCATGGTCCAGCCAAGTTGACATACAACCTTAACGATCACACTGTGATACCTTTGTTATTAGGATACTATTCTATTTTGTGCGTGTGTGTGTGACTGAAATGTTTCTGAATGTTTCTCTCCTAACTCTATTTTTCCTATGAACAATTTTGAAAAGTGGGGTGATTTTTAGGAACACGTATGTTACAATTTAGCAAAACTGACTATAAACATGGAGCTCTGGTAGTACAGTGGTTAAGAGGTCAGCTGCTAACCAAAAGGTTGGCAGTTTGAATCGCCACCTGCTCCTTGGAAACCCTATGGGGCAGTTCTACTTTGTCCTATAGCGTCGCTATGATTCTGGATCTACTCAATGGCAACGGGTTTGGTTTTGCTTGGTTTTGGACTATAAACATAACTAACTCCATCAGTCCAAATGTAGAAAGAAAGGAGATCTTCAGTTATCGTGGAATGATGGATAACTGGGATTTGGTGAAGAGTCTTCTAATATAAAACAAAATGCAGTGACGAGTTTAAGATAGTGTTCCCTACTCTGAAATTTTTGTCAATAAGATCTGTGGATTGAAAGCTCTCTTTGTTCTCATGGCTTCTTCCTCACCAATTCTCAAGTCCTGAAATTTGTCATCATTCCAGGAAGCCATAAAAAGTGTTTTTCACATGTTGCTGCTCAAAAAGTTTGCCTGATGGGTATATTCCCCATACCCTCAATATTCCATTTAAAATATGCCCTGGTGGCAGAGTGCTTAAGAGCTTGGCCGCTAACCAAAAGGATGGCAGTTCAAATTCACCAATCGCTCCTTGGAAACTCCAGAGGCCAGTTCTACTCTGTCCTATAAGGTTGCTATGAGTCAGAATTGACTTTATGGTAATTTTTTTTATGTGAATAAATGCACAACATACCGAATAAAAAAGGTATGATGTCAGCAAAGGAAGAATTTCTGGCAGAAAACAAATACAACATTGCTTTCATATAAACTAGATGACAGAAAGTTGGAGGCTGCAAAGGAGAAGGATGTAGAGCAGGTGGATACATTTACTTAGAGATGAGATGAGTCAGAGGTTACAGCATACTGTCAGATCTCTGAAAGAAAAAGCAGGATTCCAGGCACTACTAGAGGCAATTATTTAAATTACTGTGCAGGATTGTGGTTTCTTCTAAGGACAAATATTTGAAGACTATAGTCAGTAATCAAATATACTTGCAGACATCTGAAACATCAGAGCTGGTTTTCTTTTCTTTAAATAATTGTAACTTCTCGAGGTTCACTTTTAAGTCACACTCCACTAAATTTTTTTTGCAAAATTAACTAAAAAATAGGTGATAAAAAAGATGTTTGGAGTCTTAGAAGTAGCTTATGACATATACAAAACTTGGTAAACTATTAAGTACAGCTCAGTGGTCCTCCTATCTTTGAAAAAGACCTTTAAAAAACACGTATAAAATATATGATTTTTTGCTTATGATTATCTTACATTACTGAATGGTTTGCTATAAGTTTTAAATTTGAAAAATATTTCAAAACCAAGGGTCTAACTGTATTAGGGTGTTTTGTGGTTCAAAAGATAAAAAAAAAAAAAAAAAAAAAAAAAAAAAAAAAAAAAAAAAAAAAAACTTCCTAACAGTGATTTTTACGATAAAGATATTTTATAATCTTAGGTAACAGGAAACCTGGAGGACGTTGTCCCAGGGTCCTAGTAGGTGGCTCAGTGGTGTCATCAGAGACTTTTCATGCTACCATTCTTACATGATTTGTTTTCTTCCTTCGGCTGGCTCTCTCCTTGTCATATGACACCTATACAAGTGTCATGCATCATATCTGCTGTCAACTTTTGGAAGTGTCAGGGTGTGTATGAATTCAGTGCATTTATCTCTCTTATCTTCAGGGAAAAACATATTTTCCAAAAGTTCGTATCAGTAGATCTCACATTACATGTCATGGATTAGAATTGCTCAAACAAAGCTGGAGGATGGGAGTCTGATATTTTTAGCCTTTATCATGAAAAATAGGCTTTTCCAGTAAGAAGAAAAGGATTAGAAAATGGATGTTGCTAAAGCAATACAGTACGCCACATTAGTGATTATAATTAGGCATGTAAACGAGAATTTACGACCAGTTGTTGAATTTTCTAGTTAACAATTACCAACATTTGTAAGGCTGTTTTCATGTGTTATGAGTCTAATTAATATATGAAATCTTTATTTTTATAAGAAGTATTTATCATTGACATGTTTGTATTTCAGTAATTATTCATGACTGGAGCTCATTATTTTGACTATGAAAAATCAGCATTTGTTCAACATAAGCTACAAAATTTTTCCCCTGGATCATCGTCTCTGTATTTTATTTCATTCCTGACCCACAAATTAAAACTTATTAAACAAATAATGATGATTCACTCTTGTTGTTATTTTTCCTAAAGACTAGATTTTCACAAAGCCTGACAATGCCTAAGGAAATGGAAATTCTGACATTTATTTGAATATTAAATGATGTTCTCCTTAATGATTTTCTAGGTAGCCTATTTTGGTCATAAACATTTTTAAACATGTTTTAAAATTCAAAATCTTGTTCAAATTTTATGTGTATTGCTCATATCTCCACAAAAATGAATCAAAGTTACTTTTCACTATAAAAAGAATTGATATGAATGTATCATTTTCTGCAGAAGTCAAAGGAAGAATCAAGTCTTAAGATTTTAAGTCATCAAGTTAATCTCTATGCAACCGAGTTATTTCTGCTGATATACATAAAGAATGTTAATTTTAATATAAAGCCTTGGAAAATGAATAAATCTCTTGGTTTCTATACTTAAGCCAATGGAGAAAACAAATACATATATGGAAAAAAATATACCTTACCAGAATATCTAATGAATTCTAAGTATTATCCAATGAGTAAATATGTATAGATGATTACCTTTCCACACTGCGATAAAATTACCTCAACACAATTTCAAATTGACTGCCTTGCTCTCTCACTTTACCTGCTTTCTTTACTTTTTTCTCCTTACACTTATTATTTTCTAATATATGATATTAGTTATGTTTTTTGTTTATGTTTATTGTTTTTCTCTCCTCTTTTAAATATAAACTGCAAAGAGAAGAGATCTTTGACTATGTTCCCACAGCCTACTCTAGGTACTTGGTAATTAGTGGATAAATCAATAAATATATGTTGAATAGATAAATAAAATAATGGATGACAGCCATGGAATAGTTTTTGAATCACCTAAAATTTCTATGAAAACATACTAAGAAGCTAGGATAACACAACAGAATCCGCAAACAATAGCTACAAAAGCCCATAGTAGGATATTCTGGTGAACCACAAAATAGGACCTGATGGAAACAATGAGCAGCTCTGAGAACAACATATTTCAGAAAAGTCAGAAGGAGCATGGGGGCATCGGGTGGACCTATGAAATATGAACTTTTAGAACCAATGAGTGACATTCCCCCACATTAAGGAGACCAACTAGAAATCGATAGCAAGCAGCAAAAAATATAAAAAGGAGCAAAAGAAAGAACACGTCTAAAACAGTCTTTTAGTGAAAAAGAGCCAGGGAATCTCATATTGTTTGAGACAATTACTGATTCATGAAAACGACATAACAGTGAGAACTAGAGCCATAAATCTACAAAAGCCAACCTGATGTACCCCTCCCTTAAAAATCCCAGGACAGTTAAATTCTCATAAAACTGACCAAGTAAAGGAATTGTTATAAAGACATACTCATCTATCATAAGAAATTGAATTTTTGGAAGAATTGCTGTTCTTAGGTGCTGACTCATAGCGACCCTATGCACAACAGAAAAAAACACTGCCTGGTCCTGTTCCATCCTCACAATCATTGTTATGGTTGAGCCCATTGTTGCAGATACTGTGTCAATCCATCTCGTTGAGAGTTTTCCTCTTTTTTGATGACCCTCTACTTTATCAAGGAAGATGCCCTTCTCCAGAGACTGATCCCACCTGATAACATATCATGATGTTGATTGTGGTCCAACTGTGAGGATTTTTCTTTTATGTGGAAGTGTAATCCATTCTAAAGGATGTGATCTTTCATCTTCATCAGTAAGTGCTTCAAGTCCTTTTCACTCTCAGGAAGCAAGGTTGTGTCATTTGCATATCACAGGTTGTTAGAGTCTTCCACCAGTCCTGATGCCACGTTTTTCTTCGTATAGTTCAACTTCTCAGATTATTTGCTCATTTTACAGATTAAATAAGTATGGTGAAGGACACAACCCTGAGACACACCTGTTCTGATTTTAAACCTCGCATTCTGTTCAAATGATTACCTCTTTTTCTACGTAAGATTCCATATGAGCACAATTAAGTGTTCTGGAATTTCCATTCTTTGCAATGTTATCCATAATTTGTTATGATCCACACAATTGAATGCCTTTGCATAATCAATAGAACACAGGTAAACATGTTTCTGGCATTCTCTGCTTTCAGCCAAGATCCATCTGACATCAGCAATAACATCCCTTATTACACATCCTCTTTTGAATCCAGCTTGAATTTCTGGCAGTTCCCTGTCTATGTACTGCTACAAGTGTTTTTGAATTATCTTCAGTAAAATTTTACTTGTGTGTGATATTAATTATATTGTTCTATAATTTCCACATTCCGATGGATCACCTTTATTTGGAATGGGCACAAATACAGATCACTTCTAGCCAGTTGGCTAAGTAGCTGTCTTCCAAATTTCTTGGCACAGACAAGTGAGAGCCTCCAGCTCTGCACCCACTTGTTGAAACATCCAAATTGATATTCCATCAATCCCTGGTGCCTTGTTTTTTGCCAATGCCTTCCATGCAGCTTGGACTTCTTCCTTCAATAGCTGTGGTTATTGACCATATGCTACCTCCTGAAATGGTTGAACACTGACCAATTCTTGGCACCAAACCGATTGCTATCAAGTCAATTCTGAATCATAGTAGACCTATAGGACATAGTAGAACTGTCCTGTAGGGTTTCCAAGGAGGAGCTGGTGGGTTCGAACTGCTGACTTTTTGGTTAGCAGCCTGAGCTCTTAACTACTGCGCCACCAGGGCCCCTCTTCTTGGTACTGTGACTGTGCATTCTTACCATCTTCTTTTTTTTTGTAATTTTTTTATTGTACTCTAGGTGAAAGTTTACAGCTCAAGTTAATTCCTCATACAAAAATCTATACACATATTGTTATGTAGCAGTAGTTGCAATCCCTATACTGTGACAGTACACGCCCCTTTCCATCCCGGGTTTCCCGTGTCCATCCAACCAGCTCCTGTCCCTTTCTGCCTTCTTGTCCTTCCAACCAACAGGAGCTGTCCATTTAGTCTTGTTATCTGCTTGGACTAAGAAACACACTCCTCACAAGCATTACTTTGTTTTATAGGCCAGTTTAATCTTTTTCTGAAGAGTTGGCTTCCGGAATAATTTTAGTTCTGGGTTAACAGAGTGTCCAGGGACTGTGTCTTTGAGGGTTCCTCCAGTCTCAATCAGACCATTAAGTCTGGTCTTTTTATGTGTATTTGAGTTCTGCACCACACATTTCTACTGCTCTGTCAGGGACTCTATGCTGTGTTACCTCTTAGGGTGGTCATTGGTGGTAACCAGTCACCATCTAGTTCTTCTGGTCTCAAGCTGATAGAATCTCTGGTTTCTGGGGCCCTTTTGTCCCTTGGGCTAATATTTCCCTTGTGTCTTTTGTGTTCTTCATTCTCCTTTTCTCCAGGTGGATTGGGACCAGTTGATGCATCTCAGATGGCCACTCACTAACTTTTAAGACCCCAGATGCCACTTGCCAAAGTGGGATGCAGAACAAAGTTCCCTTTGTTGGTGTAGAGGAATCCAACTGATTTTTGTATGTTTATCTTGTATCCTGATACTTTGCTGAAATCTTCTTTTAGTTCCAGTAGTTTTTTTTGTGGATTCTTTGGGTTTTTCTATGTATAAGATCATATCATCTGCAAATAGGGATAATTTTACTTCTTCCTTACCAATTTGAATGCCTTTTATTTTTTTTCTTGCCTCACTGCTCTGGCTAGAACTTTCAGCACAATGCTGAATGAGAGTGGTGATAAAAGGCATCCTTGTCTGGTTCCCTTTCTCAGGGGGAATGCTTTCAGACTCTCTCCATTCAGGATGATGTTGGCTGTTGGCTTTGTATAAATGCAGTTTACTATGTTGAGGAATTTCTCGTCTATTGCTATTTTGCTAAGAGTTTTTATCATTAATTAGTGTTGGACTTTGTCAAATGCCTTTTCTGCACCTATTGATAAGATCACTTGGTTCTTATCTTTTGTTTTAATTATGTGATGTATTACATTGATTGTTTTTCTAACGTTGAACCATCCCTGTATACCTGGTATGAAACCCACTTGGTCATGGTGAATTACTTTTTGATACGTTGTTGAATTCTATTAGCTAGAATTTTGTTGAGGATTTTTGTGTCTATGTTCATGAAGGATATTGGTCTGTAATTTTATTTTTTTTGTGGTATCTTTACCTGGTTTTGGTATCAGGGTTATGCTGGCTTCATAGAATGAGTTCAGGAGTATTCCATACTATTCTAAGCTCTGAAATACCTTTAGTAGTAGTTGTGTTAACTCTTCTCTGAAATTTTGGTAGAATTATCCAGTGAAACCATCAGTGCAAGGGCTTTTTTTTTGGTTGGAGTTTTTTTTTTTTTTAATTACCTCTTCAATTTCTTCCTTTGTTACAGGTTTATTTAGTTTTTCTACCTCGGTTTGTGTTAGTTTATGTAGGTAGTATGTTTATAGAAATTTGTCCATTTCCTCTAGGTTTTCAAATTTGTTACAGCGTAATTTCTCATAATATTCTGATATGATTCTTTTAATTTCAGTTGGGTCTGTTTTGATATCGCCCATCTCATTTCTTATTCACGGTATTTGCTTCCTCTCCTGTTTTTCTTTTGTCAGTTTGACCAATGGTTTAGGGATTTTGTTGTCCTTTCAAAGAAACAGCATTTGGTCTTGTAACCTCTTTCAATTGTTTTTCTATTATCTATTTCATTTATTTCTGGTCTAATTTTTATTATTTCCTTTCTTCTGGTGTCCAAGGGCTTCTGTTGCTGTTCTCTTTCTATTTACTCAAGTTGTAGGGTTATTGCTTTCATTTTGACCCTTTCTTCTTTTTGGATATGTGCATTTATTGTTATAAATTGACCTCTGAGCACTGCTTTTGTTGTGTCCCCGAGGTTCTGGTAGGATGTGTTTTCATTCTCATCTAGTTCTTTGAATTTATTTAATCCATCCTTGATTTCTTCTATAACCTAGTAGTTTTTGAGCAAGGTGTTGTTTAGTTTTCATGTATTTGATTTTTTTTTTCCTTGCTTTTTCTGTTATTGATTTCTACTTTTATGGCTTTATGGTCAGAAAAGATGCTTTGTAATATTTCGATGTTTTGGATTCTGTTAAGGCTTGCCTTAAGGCCTAATATGTGGTCTGTTCTGGAGAATGTTCCATGTATATTGGAAAAGAAAGTATACTTGTCTGCTGTTGGCTGGAGTGTTCTGTATATGTCTATGATGTCAAGTTGGTTGTTTATGACATTTAGATCTTCCTTGTCTTTACTGAGCTTCTTTCTGGATGTTCTGTCCTTCACCAAAAGTGGTGTGTTGAAATATCCTACTAATATTGTGGAGCTGTCTATGTCTCTTTTCAATGCTCTTAGAGTTTGTTTTATGTATTTTGGAGCTCTGTTGTTGGGTGCATAAATATTTATTATGGTTTGTCCTCCTGGTGTATTGACCCTTTAATCATTATATAGTGTCCTTCCTTATCCTTTAGTTAGTTGTTTCACTGAAAGTGGTGGATTTTGCTTTAGTCTATTTTGTCAAAGATTAATATTACCACTCTTGTTCTTTTTTTGATTGTTGTTTGCTTAATATATTTGTTTCCATCCTTTGAGTTTTAGTTTGTCTTTGAATCTAAGGTGTGTCTCTTGTAGACAGCATATAATGGAGAGTGTCTTTTTAAAACCAATCAGCCACTCTCTGACTCTTTATTGTCACGTTTAGTCCATTTACATTCAGTGTAATTATTGATAGGTATGAGTTTAGTGCTGTCATTTTGATGTATTTTTTTGTTATTGACAGTTTCTCTGTTGCCCTTAATTTTCTGTGGTGAGTCATTTTTCTTTACATCTTTTCTTTTCATCTTTTTCATTGTTGTTGATTTTGTGTTTGCTTAGTCTTTATGCTTTCTTTCTTTTTTTATTTTGATGTGTAGGATTGTTGGTTTCTTTCGTGGTTACTTTAAAATTTACCTCTATTTTTCTAAGTTTAAACCAATCTTTTATTTCTTGATATAACCTTAACTTCCTCTCCAACTGAAACTTCTACAACTGCACTCTTTAGTCCTTTTTTTTTATTTTAATATTGTCATCTTTTGCATGTTGATGTCTCTGTTTCCCTATTTTCAGTGTTTTAGTTTTGACTTATGTTTGTGACTTCCCTATCTGTGTTGATATCTGATTGTTCTGCTCTGTGTTCTAGTCTTGAGTTGTTATCTGATATAATTGATTCTCTAACTGGAGGACTCCCTTTAGTGTTTCTTGTAATTTTATTTTGGTTTTTACAAACTCCCTTAATTTCTGTTTATCTGGAAATGCCCTAATTTTGCCATCATATTTGAGAAACAGTTTTGCTGTATATGTAATTCTTAGCTGGCAGTTCTTTTCCTTCAAGGCTTTATATATGTCACCCCATTGCCTTCTTGCCTGCATGGTTTCTTCTGAGTAATCCGAGCTTATTTTAATCGACTATCCTTTGTAGATGACTTTTCGTTTATCCCTAGCCGCTCTTAAAATTCTTTCTTTATCTTTGGTTTTGGCAAGTTTGATTATAATATGTCTCAGTGACTTTTTTTTGGGATCTACCTTATGTGGGGTTTGATGAGCTTCTTGGATAGATATCCTGTCATCTTTCATGCTATTAGGGAAGTTTTCTGCCAACAAATCTTCAACAACTCTCTCTGTATTTTCTGTTATCTCGCCCTGTTCCAGTATGTACTCCAATCACTCGTATGTTATTCTTCTTGATAGAATCCTACATAATCTTAGAGTTTCTTCATTTTTTTAAATCCTTTTATCTTATTTTTCCTGAAATAATTCGGTGTCAAGTGTTTTATCTTCAATCTCACTAATTCTCACTTCCATTACCTCAGTTCTGCTTCTATCACTTTTTACTGAGTTGTGTAATTCTGAAATTTTATTGTCAATCTTTTGGATTTCTTTCTGCTGTCTCTCTATGGATTCTTTTTGCTAAATTTGTTAAATTTGTCTTTTTACTATTGTACAACCTTCTTTAATTCCTCTATTACTTTGTCTGTGTTTTCCTTAGCTTGATCTGCATTTTGCCTGATCTACTTCCTGGTATCTTGAAGAGCTCTGTATATTAATCTTTTGACTTTTTCCTCTGGTAATTCCAAGACCATCTCTTCCTCCAGAAGGTTTCCTGGTATTTTGTTTTGATCACTATCTGAAGCCACCATGATCTGCCTGCCTTTTTATGTGATCTGATATTGACCATTGTCTCTGAGCCATTGTAAGTTATTGTATTTATTTATTTTATGTTTGTTTACTATGTCATAATTTCTTTTTTTTTTTTTTTTTCATTTTAATATGCCCAGATACGCTGGTCTTTTGAGCTACTTTGATTGCTGGCATCTTTGAGGCTCTCATGTTCTGTCACCAGGTGATTATAGTTACTACTAGGTATGTGAGCCCAGGAGTCCATTTATGTTTCTTGTGTGGATTAAGCTCAGGTGTCCAGGTCATCTGTCTCTGAGTGTGTGGTTCAGGCTCTCACCTACAGCCCTAGACCAGCAGGATTACGTAGGGGTGATTGGAGAAGACACAGATATCTGGCTCCAGTAGGGGGTTATGTGCTGAGCAAGGTAGGGGGATGATGGTTTTCCCTGAGTGCCTGGGTGAAAGGTGTGTCCCTGTTCCCTAGAACATGTAAGTGGGTGGATTTTATAGCCAGACTTTGAACACCCAGGGCTATTGGCTGTAAGGACTGGGAGGCACCACTTATTCTCAAACCCCTGTTATGAATGGCTAGGGGAGTGGGTGGTGCCACCAGTTCTCAGGCCCCTGAGGTGGGTAAGTGAGGACCCTGCTTAATGGGCATGACAGTGTCAAATATGAATCTGCCACTCCCCCTTAGCTGTTGCAGTTGAAAGTGTGCTTTAAGTATATACCCTGTTGTATTATGCTAATGAGGGCCTATGCTGTTGAAACGGGCCCACACAGGTCTACGCAGGGGTGAACAGCATTCAAAGTCAGTGGAACCCTTATGCCTGTGCCTAGGCAAATGAGCCAGGCCTACCCTGAGGTCCTGGTTTAAGGGAGCTGGCAGATTATTTATTTCCCATTTGTTATTTGTTTATTAATTTGTTCCCTCTTCAAAGCTGGGAGACCGGTTTGGGGCACTTGACAAGTCCCACTTCCGTCCCAGGGACACAGCAATCACTGAATCTGGACCAGGACCAGAGCAGAGCAGGGAGGGTGTGGGTGAAGGAGAGAGAGTTACTTCCCAGTAGGGGAAGGGTTATTTTGATCTTGCGTAGTAGGTTAGAAGCTTGCACTTACCTTTCCCAGATCCAGTGCCACTTCCCCTGGCTCCAAAGGCTTGTGCAGACTCTCCACTGTTTGGTTTCTCCTGATGTGGAAAATGCATCCCAAGTGCTACTGCTTACCACAGTCTGCGCACCAGCCAATCCAGCCTGCAGTGTCCTGGCCAGGTCAGGTCAGGTTAATCTTTGCTACTTCTAAATTGTCTTTTCTTCCCCTGCTGCTCAGTTGAACTCCTTAACCTTGTCTTTCATATTCAGGGCTCCTAGATTGTCGTATATAATCGATTCACTTGGTTTTTTTGGGTCTTTGTTGTAAGAAGGCCCACAGGAAGTGTATGATGACTCCATCATCTTGGCCTCATCTCCTCCATCTTCTTTTAATGCTTCCTAAGCCATTCAATATTTTGTCCAGTTTCCTTCAATATTGCAACTCAAGGCTTAACTTTTGTTCTTCAGCTTGAGCCATACCCAGTGTGTTCTTCCCTTTTAGTTTTCTAACTCCAGGTCTTTGCCTATTTCATTATAATACTTTACTTTGTCTTCTTTAGCTGCCCTTTGAAATCTTACATTCAACCATTTCATATCATCATTTCTTCCTTTGGCTTTAGCTACTCTACATTCAAGAGCAAGTTTCAGAGTCTCTTCTGACAACCATTTTGGTCTTTTCTTTCTTTCCTGTCTTTTTAATGACCCTTTACTTTCTTCATGTATAGTGTCTTGATGTCATTCCATAACTCTTCTGGATTGCAGTCATTAACATTCAATGCATCAAATTTATTCTTGAGATGGTCTCTAAATTCAGGTGGGATATACTCAAGGTTGTACTTTAGCTTTTCTGGACTTGTTTTAATTTCCTTCTTCTTCAGCTTGAACTTGCGTGTATGCACAGCTGATGACCTATTCTGCAGTCTGCCCCTGATCTTGTTCTGACTGTTGATACTGTGCTTTTCCATTGTTTCTTTCCACAGATGTAGTTGATTTGATCCCTGTGTATTCCATCCAGTGAAGTTCACGTATTTAGTTACTGTTTATGTTGTTAAAAAAAGATATTTACAATGAAGAAGTTGTTGTTTTTACAAAATGCTTTCATGCAATCTTCAGCATCGTTTCTATCACCAAGGCTATATTTTCCAACCATAGATCTTTCTTCGTTTCGTATTTTCATATTCCAATCACCAGTAACTATCAATGCTTCTTGATTGCATATTTGATCAATTTCAGACTGCAGAAATTTGTAAAAAATTTCAGTTTCCTCATCCTTTGCATTAGTAGTTGGTGGGTAAATTTGAATAATGGTCATATTAATTGGTCTTGTAGTCCTAGGGATATTATTCTATCACTGACAGGATTGTACCTCAGAATAGATCTTTATAATTTTTTTTAAAATTGTTGTGCTTTGAGTGAAAGTTTACAATACAAGTTAGTCTCTCCTATGAAAATGTATACATACATTGTTCTGTGACCCTAGTGGCTCTCCCTATACTGTGACAGCAAACTCTTTCTTTCTGCCCTGGATTTCCCCTGTCCATTCAACCAGCTCCTGACCCTCTCTGCCTTCTCATCTCCCCCCCACCCCCAGACAGAAGCTGCCCATTTAGTCTCATGTATCTACTTAAGGTAAGAAACACACTCTTCATGAGTACCATTTTATGTCCCATAGTCCAGTCTAATATTTGTCTGAAGAGTTGGCCTCAGGAACGGTTTTAGTTTTAGTAATAGTCTGGCAATCATGTCTTCCAGGGTCCCTTCAGTCTCAATCAAACCATTAAGTCTGGTCTTTTTACTAGAACTTGAGTTCTGCACCCCATTTTTCTCCTCTTCCATCAGGGACTCTCTCTTGTGTTCTCTGTCAGAGTGGTCATTGTGGTAACTGGGCACCTTCCAGTACTTCTGGTCTCAGGCAGATGAAATCTCTGGTTTATGTGGGCCTTTCTGTCTCTCGGACTAATACTTTCCTTGTATCCAGGGTGTTCTTCATTATCCTTTACTCCAGGTGGGTTGGGACCAATCGATGGATTAGATGGCCTCTCACTAGGTTTTAAGACCCCAGACGTCACTCACCAAAGCGGGATGCAGAACATTTTCTTAAAAAACTTTCTTATGCCAATTGACCTAGATGTCCCCTGAAACCATGGTCCCCAGACTCCTGCCTCTGCTACTCTGTCCCTTGAAGTATTTGATTGTATTCAGGAAACTTCCTAGCTTTAGTTTAGTCAAGTTGTGCTGACTTTCCCTGTAGTGTGTGCTGTCCTTCCCTTCACGTAAGATAATTCTTGTCTACTTTCTAGTTAGTGAATACAAATTACCCTCTGTCCCCACACTCGTAACCATCAAAGAATGTTTTCTTCTGTGTTTCAACCTTTTCTTGAGTTCTTATAATAATGGTCTTATACTATATTTGTCCTTTGCAACTGACTAAATTCACTCACGTTAATACCTTCCAGATTCCTCCATGTTATAAGAAGATTCACAGATTCATCGTTGTTCTTCATTGTTGCATAGTATTCCATTGTATGAATATACCATAATTTGTTTATCCATTCGTCCGTCCATGGGGACCTAGGTTGCTTCTGTCTTTTTGCTATCCTGAAGAGTGCTGCAGTGAAGATGGGTGTGCATATGTCTATTCATGTGATCCCTCTTATTTCTCTAGGATATATTCAAAGGAGTGGGATTGCTGGATCATATGGTACTTCTATTTCTAGCTTTTTAAGTAAGTGCCAAATCAATTTCCTAAGTAGTTGGACCATTTTACATTCTCACCAACAGTGTATAAGTGTCCCAGTCTCTTCACTACCTCTCCAGCATTTATTATTTTGTGTTTTTTGGATTAATGCTAGCCTTGTTGGGGTGAGATGATATCTCATTGTAGTTTTGATTTACATTTCTCTAATGGCTAATGATCATGAACATTTCCTCATGTGTCTGTTAGCTACCTGAATGTTTTCTTTAGAGAAGTGCCTGTTCATATCCTTTGCCCATTTTTTAATTGGGTTGTTTGTCTTTTTGTTGTTCAGGTTTTGCATTAGCTTCTAGATTTTAGAGGTTAAATGCTGATCGGATATGTCGTAGCCAAAATTTTTTTCCCAGTCTGTAGGTTGTCTTTTTACTCTTTTGGTGAAGTCTTTTGATAGGCATAAGTGTTTGATTTTTAGCAGCTCCCAATTATCTAGTTTCTCTTCTAGTGTTTGTGCATTGTTACTTATGGTTTATATTCTGTTTGTGCCATGCATTAGGGCTCCTAGAACGGTCCCAATTTTGTCTTCCATGATCTTTATTGTTTTTGATTTTATATTTCAGTTTCTAACATATTTTGAGTTAGTTTTTGTTCATGGTGTGAGGTATGGGTCTTGTTTCAGTTTTTTGCAGATGGATATCCAGTTATGCCAACATCATTTGATAAAGAGACTATCTTTTCCCCATTTAATGGACTTTGGGCTTTTGTCAAATATCAGCTACTCATAGGTGGATGAATTTATGTCTGGATTCTCAATTCTGTTCCTTTGGTCTATATCTTTTGTTGTATCAGTACCAGGCTGTTTTGACAACTGTGGCAGTAGAATAGGTTCTAAAATCAGGTAGTGTGAGGTATCCATCTTTATTCTTCTTCTGGAGTAATGCTTTACATATTTGGGGCCTCTTTCCTTTCCATATGAAGTTGGTAATTTGTTTCTCCATCTCTTTAAAAAATGCCGTTGGAATTTGGATTGGGATTGCATTCTATCTGTAGATTCCTTTGGTTAGAATTGACATTTTCACAATGTTGAGTCTTCCTAACCATGAGCAAGGTAAGTTTTTTCACTTATGCAGGTCTCTTTTGGTTTCTTGCAGTAGTGTCTTCTAGTTTTCATTGTATAGGTCTTTTACATCTCTGGTTAGATTTATTCCTAAATATTTTATCTTCTTGGGTAAATGGTATTGATTTGGTGATTTCCTCTTGGAAATTCTATTTGTTTGTCTTGAGAAATCCAACTGATTTTTGTATGTTTATCTTGTATCCTGGAACTTTGCTCACATCTTCTATTACTTCCAGTAGTTTTTTTGTGGATTCTTCAGGTTTTTGTGTATAAGAGCATATCATCTGCGAATAGAGACATTTTTACTTTTTCCTTAGCAATTTGGATTCCCTTTATTTCTTTTTCTAACGTATTTGCTCTGGCTAGGACCTCCATCACAATGTTGAATAAGAGTGGTGATAAAGGGCATTCTTTTCTGTTCCCATTCTCAAGGGGAATGCTTTCAAACTCTCTCCATTCAGGATTTTATTTTACTGAGAGTTTTTACCATGAATGGGTGTTAGACATTGTCAAATGCCTTTTCTACATCAATTGATAAGATTATATGGTTCTTGTCTTTTGTTTTATTTATGTGATGGATTACATTGATTGTTTTTCTAATGTTGAACCATCCCTGCATACTTGGTATAAGTCCCACTTGATCATGGTGAATTAGTTTTTTGATACACTGTTGGATTCTATTGGCTAGAATTTTGTTGAGGAATTTTTTGTTGAGGTTCATGAGGAATATCGGTCTGTAATTTTATTTTTTTGTGGTGTCTTTACCTGGTTTTGGTATCAGGGTTATGCTGGCTTCATAGAATGAGTTTGGGAGTATTCCATCTTTTTCTATGTTCCGGAATACCTTTAGTAGTAGTGGTGCTAACTCTTCTCTGCAAGTTTGGCAGAATTCTCCAGTGAAACCATCCGGGCCAGGGCATTTTGTTGTTGTTGTTGTTGTGAGTTTTTTAATTACCTTTTCAATTTCTTCTTTTGTTATAAGTTTATTTAGTTGGTCTACCTCCATTTGTGTTAGTTTAGGTAGGTAGTGAGTTTCTAGAAATTTGTCTGTTTCCTCTAGGCTTTCAAATTTGTTACAGTACAATTTTTCATCGTATTCTGTTATGACTCTTTTAATTTCAGTTGAGTCTGTTGTGATATCACCCCTCTCATTTCTTATTCAGGTTATTTGCTTCCTCTTTTGTTTTTCTTTTGGCAATTTGGTTAATAGTTTATCGATTATGTTGATCTTTTCAAAGAACCAGCTTTTGGTCTTGTTAATTCTTTCAATTGTTTTTCTATTCTCTATTTCATTTAATTCTGCTCTAATTCTTATTATTACCTTTCTTCTGGGGCCCGAGGGCTTCTTTTGCTGCTCTCTTTCTACTTGTTCAAGTTGTAGGGTTAATGTTTTGATATTGGCCCTAGAATGGATCTTTAAATGTTCTTTTCGACAATGAATGTGACCCCATTCCTCTTAAATTTTTCACGCTAAGTATAGTAGATCATATGCTTGTCTGATTCAAAATGACCAGTACCAGTCCATTTCAGCTCACTAATGCCTAGGATATCATTCTTTATCCAGTCCATTTCATTTTTGATGACTTCCAATTTTCCTAGATTCATAATTTGTGCTTTCCATGTTCTGATTATTAATTGATGTTTGCAGCTGTTCCTTCTCATTTTGAGTTATGCCAGACATACATTATAAAATTAGAAGAAAACTCTGTATTGAATTAAATTTAAATAACATACTCATAAAGAACAATTTTGGCCTAAATTTGACAAACTAATGTTTGTCAGTTTGTCAAATACATAAAATAGAATACAAATAAGTGATATGTGAGAATAGTATACACTCTAATAAAAACAAAATTTTTTAAAAGTAAAAGCATATGATTTGCAGCTGAATTTTCTGAAAAAA
The DNA here is from genome assembly GCA_030035585.1 of Dugong dugon. Taxonomy (NCBI): domain Eukaryota; kingdom Metazoa; phylum Chordata; class Mammalia; order Sirenia; family Dugongidae; genus Dugong; species Dugong dugon. The sequence goes on along the minus strand of CM057460.1, from coordinate 30,334,585 downwards.
TTTAAACAGATTTATCTTCAACTAAAAAATATCAATACATTTAATAAATGTAAATGTTAAGGATATGAGCTTTTTTCTTCAGAAGAGAAGAAAATATCTTAGAGAGAGAACATATGTATGTGTCTCTGTAGCAACATTCAAGTTTAGAAGACAAGGGAGAAATTTTAACAATATTTGATCAAAAACAAACCTTTAAAAGACAAGCATGTGCTATGCTTTTTGCGACTTAATGGCAGAGAAAATAAAAGATTCCAAATTACTTTTATTATGTCAGTATAACAATATTATACTAACCAGTTAAAGTGAAAAAACTGTCACTGTGTGTACACACAGACCACACACAATCTATGGCAGGTTAGACTTCTGTAAAATTTTTAATTATATCAGTAAATGAGAAAAACTATGCAAAGTGTTTAGCCCACCTCTCATTGCAAAGTGTATGTTCATTTTTTGTTGGCTAATAATAATAATGATTATTGTAATAACCATTACTTTTATTATGTGATATACATTAATAATATATATCTATCAAGATAACAAATAAATTATTAATAAAGTAGAAATCACCTGGACAGTAAATATATGAATTGTTTCTGGAGTGCATAACTATTTTATATTAAGAAATGTGTAATCTAATTTAACACATTAAAATTCCAAGGGACGTAAGTACTATTTCATAATAATAAACCTCATAATGTCATCTAAAATTTTGAGCAACCATTCTTTAAAAATAAACTTAATCACATATGAATGAATTAATAGTTCCTTATTTATATCAGCATCCACCACTATAATAAAAGGTAAAATCACTAATACAGTCTCATTGAACTTAAGAAAGCAGTTATACACCTTATGTTGTTGTTAACTGCTGTCTAGACAATTCCAATTCATGGCAACCCCATGTGTGCAGAGTAGTACTGCTCCGTAGAGTTTTCAAGGCCATGACCTTTTGGAAGCAGATCGCTAAGCCTGTCCTCTGAGTGCCTCTGTATGGGTTCTAATTATCAGCATTTTGGATGACCCAGGGATCTCTTTATACTCTCTAAAACCAGTACCAATTAATACTTTTCTTGAAGTGCTTGCCCATATGACTAGAGAAGACAAAATAGAGAAATAAATGCCACAATGATAAAGACAAATATTCGTCACAAATATAATTGTTTTATATATTATGTAAATGTACCCTTAAAAAAGTTCAAAATGTTCAGCTCAGAATGTGTTATAAAAAAGAGAAAATTTTATTTTGGTATTTAAAAAAAAACACGTAAATAAATTGTTTCCCTACATATCAATAATATGTTAAATTATAATGAAGAAAATGTTTCATATAAAAATAAAAATAAATACAAGGTTTAAATTTAACAGAGAATGTAAGTGATAAAAGAGAGTAAAGTCCAGACATAGATTGCAGGTCATTTTTGGAGTTAATATATGACATGTGAGCGTTTTTAGTTAGTGGAAACTTTTGATTATTTTGGAACAACTGGCAATCTGCTTGGGGGAAAGCAAAATCAAGAGAGAATATAATGAACAAAAGAAAGCAGAATACTCACATGAAACTCTCCAGTAAATTCTAAAATAACACTAAATTACCCAAAGAAAGTATGACTGACTGCTAAAACAATCTTGTTTTAACAACTCCCTTCCTCACAAAACACAAAACCCAGAGAACAATGGAAACTAATAATTTATTAGATTAAATGAAAATTAATGGAAAAAAACAACAATTACTTAGGAATGATAGAGTTTTGGAAAGGAGCATTTTAAACTGAAAGATACTGACTAATTTTCTTTAATATTTAAACAGGTCTAAAATTTCAATGTGGAGCCCTGATGGTACAGTGATTTAAGCGTTTGGCTGCTAACCAAAAGCTTGGCAGTTCAAATCCGTGAGCCCCTCCTTGGAAACCACGTGAGACAGTTCTACTCTGTCCTATAGAATTGCTATGAGTCAGAATGGACTTGATGGCAACGGGTCTTTTTTTTTTTTAGTGTATCCATATGTTCAAGAGAGAAGAGTTTGTAGCCATGAAATTTATTAGCAAAAAATTATTCTTTTATTTTTGCAAATCTACAAGTATATTGAAACTCATGTTTATTATAAGAAACATAAAGAGCCCTGACGTACTATTTGTCACCCATCTTATTATAAATAATTTAACATTTGAAAATAACAATTATGGTTAAAGGCATCTGGTTAATTATATTCTCTATTTTTCAAATGTCATTCTGAAATATTTATGAAAATTAATAAGGCACTAATTTTTCCCATGATTATTTTTCAGATTTTAACAAAAATATAATTGGATGCAAAATGTATAACTCATGATGCAATCCATCTATAGAACCATTGATTTTAAATTGATTAAATGAATTACGATTATGGTAATCCATACAACAGAATATTAAACACTTTCTAAATATAATACTACTGTTTTATAAATAAAGATGTTACCAAAGTCAAAGATATGTCAATACCTGAGGAAAATAAAAATAGTCACACAAAAATTTATACAAGAAAACTCTATTGATCCCTGCCAGTTTCTGTTCTTTATGCAAGTGTAGTAAAACAAGGGGAAATGTTAGAAAACAAGATCAGGGAATTTCCAGGGACCAGATAATGAAGGGCCCTTTAGACCAAAGACCACTCATCTGTCAGTTTGTCATACTGTGATAGCTTGCATGTTGCTGTGATGCTGGAAGCTATGCCTCCAGTATTTCAAATACCAGCAGGGTCACCAATGGTAGAGAGGTTTCAGAGGAGCTTCCACAGTAAGAAAAGCTAGAAAGAAGGACCTTGTGATAGTCTTCTAAAAAAAATGGCCATCGAAAAACTTATGAACAGCAGCAGAACATTGTTTGAGATGGTGCCATAAAATGAGCCCCTCAAGTTGGAAGACACTCAAAATACGACTGGGAAGAATTACTTTTTCAACGTAGAGTCAACCTGAATGACGTGGATGCAGTAAAGCTTCCGGAATCTTCATTTGCTAATATTAAAAGACTCAAAATGACTAGAAACAGCTGTAAACATCCATAAATAACAGAACTGTGGAATATATGAAGTAAGAATCTAGGAAAATTGGAAGCTGTCAATAATGAAATGGAATGCTTAAAGATCAATATCCTAAATATTTGTGAACTGAAATGGACTGATATTGGCCATTTTGAATCAGACAATCATATGGTCTACTATGCCAGGAATGCCAAATCAAAGAGGAATTGCATCACATTCATTGTCAAAAAGAACATTTCGAGATCTATCCTGAAGTACAATGTTGGCAGTGATAGGACAATATCTTTACACCTACACCTGTAAAAACCCATTATGGTTGAGTGTCAAGTCAATTCTGACTCATAGTGACCTTATAAGACAGAGTAGAATTGCCTCATAGGGTTTCAAAGAGTGGCTGGTGGATTCGAACTGCTGACCTTTTGGTTAGCAGCCATAGCTCTTAACCACTATGCAACCAGGACCTCTACACCTACACGGAAGATCAGTTAATATGAATATTATTCAAATTTACACACCAGCTACTAATGCAAAGGATGACGAAATTGAAGATTTTTATCAACTTCTGCAGTCTGAAATTGGTCAAACATGCAAAAAAAAGATGCACTGATAATTCCCTTTAATTAGAAGGTGAAAGTTGGAAACAAAGAAGAATCTGTAGTTGGAAAATATGGCTTTGGTGATAGAAATGACACCAGAGATTGCATGATAGAATTTTCTAAGACCAAAGACCTATTCATTGGAAATACTTTTTTTTTTTTTTTCAAAAAAATAACGGTGTATATACTTGTGGACCTTGCTAGATAGAATACACAGTAATCAAATTGAATACATCTGTGGAAAGAGTCAATGGAGATTATCAATATCATCAGTCAGAATAAGGCCCTGGGCCTACTGTGGTACAGACCATCAATTGCTCATATGCAAGTTCAAGTTGAAACTGACAAAAATTAAAACAATTCCACAAGAGCCAAATAAGACTTTGAGTAAATCAATGCAGAAATCATTGAAAAATATCATTAATATCAAATGCAAATAAATTTTTGCTGAAGACAATTCAAAAACAGCTGCAGCAGTAGAGTCACAGGGAACTGGCAGAAATTCAAGGTGGATTCAGAAAAGTAGGTGTGCCTTATTTATACAGTGCTGCTGTAACAGAAAAACCACAAGTGGATAATGTTAACAAAAAGAAATTTATTCTCTTGTAGTCTAGGAAATTAGAAGTCCAAATTCAGGGTGCCAGCTCCAGGGGAATGTTTTCTCTCTCTGACACCTCTGAGGCAAGGTCTTTGTTATCAATCTCCCCTGGTCAAGGAGCTTCTCAGCGAAAGGACCCCGGATCCAAAGGATGCACTACTCTCCTGGCTCTTGGTTCTTGAGGTATGAGGTCCCCCTGTCTCTCTGCTCACCTCTCTTTTATTTCTCAAAAGAGATTGGCTTAAAACACAACCTAATCTTGCATATTGAGTCCTGCCTCATTAACATAAATACTGCTAACACCAGCTCATTAACATCACAGAGGTACGATTTACGAGAGATAGGAAAACCACATCAGATGACAGAACGAGGCAAACTCACACAATACTGGGAATCGTGGCCTTGTCAAATTGATACATATTTTTGGGAGACACGATTCAGTCCATAACCAGGTAGAACAAGGGATATCATTGCTGATGTCAGATGGATCTTGGCTGAAAACAGAAAATACCGGAAAGATGTTTACCTGTGTTTTATTGAGTATGCAAAGGCATTCGATTGTATGAATCATAACAAATTTTGGATAATAATTTGAAGAATGGGAATTTCTAGACATGTGCTCATGTGGAACCTGTTCAAAGACCAAGAGCCAATCTGTCAAGCAGAACAAGGGGATACTGTATGGTTTAAAGTCAGGAAAGGTATATGCCAGATTTGTATCCTTCAACCATACCTATTCAATCTGTATGCTGAGTATATAATCTAAGAAGCTGGACTATATGAAAAAGAACAACCCTCCATCAGAATTGGAGGAAGACTAACTAACCACCTGTGATATGCAGATGACACAGCCTTGCTTGCTGAAAATGAAGATGACTTAAAGCACTTACTGATGAAGATCAAAAACTACAGCCTTCAGTATGGATTACACCACAACATAAAACAAAAATTCTCACAACGGGACAGATAAGCAATATCATGTTAAATGGAGAAAACACTGAAGTCAAGTATTTTATTTTATTTGTATCCACAACCAATGCCCATGGAAGCACCAGTCAAGAAACAAAGTACATATTGCATACGGGAAATTTGCTGCAAAAAACCTCTTTAAAGTGCTGAAAAGCAAAGATGTCACTTTGAGGACTAAGGTGCACCTGAACCAAGCCATGGCATTTTCAATTGCCTCATATGCATGTGAAAGCTGGACTATAAATAAAGAAGACTAAAGAAGAATTGATGCCTTTGAATTTTGGCGTTGGTGAAGAATCTTGAATATGGACTGCCAGCTCCATGAACAAGTTTGTCTTGGAAGAAGTACAGCCAGTATGCTCCTTAGAAGTGAGAATATGTGCTTTGTACGTATTATCAGGATGGACCAGTTACTGGAAAAGAGCATCCTGCTTTGGAAAGTAGAAGGTCAGTGAAAAAGAGCAAGACTCTCAATGAGATAAACTGACATAATGGTTGTAACGATAGGCTTAAACACAGCAATGATTTTGAGGATGGTACAAGAATGGATAGCATGTTGTTCTTTTGTATGAGGGTTGCTATGAGTCCAAACTTACTGGAGGGCACATAACTACAACAACAAAGAGTTTTGGATTTCATTTTGAGGGTAATAGGAAGTCTTTGAAGGTTACTATCAGAAAGATGTGATATAATTCAAATTTTAAATGCGTCACTCTGACTAAGTGTTTTCTTATGTATGTATACAACCAGTATTTGAATTGATACACAAAGCGCTATTCAGTTAAAGAGAAAACAAGCCTTACTTTTCAATTCCTTCAGGTCTCTTCATTTTTTCCATTTACATGAACCTATATTTCTTATATTAAAAATATTTAGAATAAGGGATGTGTTTTTTAAACAGTTTTCACTTTGAATTATAAGAAAATACACCGAGTCCTCATGTATCAACTCTCTCGTTCTGACATTTTGCATTTACAGCAATGGTAAAAAATCTACTGTCTCATTATTTTTGCAGTAACAATCTATGAGTGGCAGTAAGGAATGGTGAGGTACAGGGCAAGAGTAACCCTGGCTATGATTTTTAAGGTTATGTGTTAATGTGGCTAGGGAATAATTCTCAGTGGTTTGCCAGTGATGTTGATGAAATTTAACAGTTATATAATGAAATTTGGAAATTATGTAAGGGTGAAATTTGGCAGTTATGTAATGATGAAACCTGGCAGTCACATAATGATGTGATTTGAAAGTTATGTAATGATGCAATTTTCCAGTTATCTTATGAAGTAGTCATCCTCCATTTTGTGATCTGATGTTGTCATCCTCCATTTTCACATAACACAGATTTAAGCAAAATGACTTGACCTTTCGAACCTAACCATTCTGGGAAATGAGGAGTGGGTGTAATCATATTTTTTCTTGTTGTCATTTGTTTTTAGGTGCCGTCGAGTCAGTTCTGACTCATAGTGACCACATGTACACTGCCCATTCCTGTTCAATTCTTACAGTAATTGTTACATTTGAGCTCATTGTTGTAGCCACTGTGTTGATCCATCTTGCTGAAGGTCTTCCTTTTTTGGGCTGATGGTATAATTTACAAAGCATGATGTCCATCTTCAAAGGCTGGTCCCTCCTGATAACATGTCCAAAATACTTGATAAAGTCTCACCATCCTTGTATCTAGGGTGAATTCAGTCTGTACTTCTTCCAAGACAGATTGTTTGTTCTTTTGACAGTCGATAGTATATTCAGTATTCTTCATCAACTCCATATTTCAAAGGCATCAATTATTCTTTGGTCTTTCTTATTCATGGTCCAGCTTTCACATGCATATGAAGTATACCATGATTTGGGTCAGGTGCATCTTAGTCCTCTAGGTGACATCTTTCCTTTTTTTTTTTTTTTTTAATTGTACTTCAGGTGAAGGCTTTTAGAACTAATATTTTCTCATGAAACAGTAGCACACATATTGTTTCCTGACATTGGTTAACAACCCCACAACATGTCAAGCCTCTAACTTCTCAACCTTTTTTTTTGGTGAAAATACACATAGCCAAAGATACACCATTTCAAAAATTTCTACATGCACAGTTCAGTGACATTGACTACGCTCTTCCAATTGTGCTGTTATTCTCACTTAAGATGAAGGCTTACAGAACAAAATAGTTTCTTATTTAACAGTTACTACACCTGTTGCCCTATGACAATGGTTAACAATCTCACACCACATCAACAATATCCTTACTCAACCTTAGGTTCCCTATCACCAGCTTCCTTGTCCCCTTCTGCCTTCTGGCCCTTGTCACTGGACTACTTTACCTTGTAAGTTTCATTTGGTTTTACGGGACTGTCCACTCCGACGCTAAACGGTGAACCTCGGAGATAACTTCACCACTCAGCTAAAAGGGTGTCTCAGGGCCATACTTTCAGGGTTTCTCCAGTCTCCTTTAGGCCAGTAAATTTGGTCTTTTTTTGTGAGCTAGAATTCTGTTATACATCCTTCTCCAGCTCTGTCCAGAACGTCTGTTGTGATCCTGGTCAGAGCAGTCAGTGGTGGTAGCCAGGCACCATCTAGCTGTAATGGACTCAGTCTGGTGGAGGCCTTGGTAGCTGTGGTCCATTAGTCCTTTGGACTAATCTTCTCCTTGTATCCTATTCTCTTCATTCTCCCTTGCCCCTGACGGGATGAGACCAGTGGACTATCTTAGATGGTCGCTCACAGGCTTTTAAAACCCCAGACACTACTCACCAAGGTAGAATGTAGAGCATTATCTTTATAAGCTGTGTCATGCCAATTGAGCTAGATGTTCCCCGAGACCATGGTCCCCACAGCCCTCCGCCCAGCAGTTCAGTCCAACAGGGAGTTTGGATGTGTCTATGGGGCTGCCATGACCTTTCCTTGTACAAGTTGTGCTAGTTTCCCCTGTATCGTGTACTGTCTCACCCTTCACCCAAGATACCACTTATCTATTGCCTATTTAGTATTTCACCCCCACCCCTCCCATCCCTGGTAAACAACAAAGATTGTTACATTTTGTGTGTGAACATTTTCATGGGTTTTTACAATGGAGGTCTCATACCATATTTGTCCTTTTGTGATTGACTTATTTCACTCAGCATAATGTCCTCCAGTTTCATCCACGTTATGAGATGCTTCACAGATTCATTATTGTTCTTTCTCATTGCATAGTACTCCATTGTATTTATGTACCATAGTTTGTTTATCCATTTATCTTTTGATGGGCATCTAGGTTGTTTCCATCGTCTTGCTATTGTGAACAATGCTGCCATGAACATAGGTGTGCATATGTCTATTCGAGTGACGACTCTTATTTCTCTAGGATATATTCCTAGGAGTGGAATTGCAGGATCGAATGGTATGTCTATTTCTAGCTTTCTGAGGAAGCGCCATATCATTTTCCAAAATGGTTGTATCATTTTGCATTCCCACCAGCAGTACATAAGAGTTCCGATCTCCACACCCGCTCCAACATTTGTTATTTCCAGTGTTTTTGATTCATGCTAGTAATGCCGGGGTGAGATGGTATCTCATTGTGGTTTTAATTTGCATTTCTCTAATGGCTAGTGATCACAAGCATTTCCTCATGTGTCTGTTGGCCATTTGATTGTCTTCCTTGGTGAAGTGTCTGTTCATTTCCTTTGCCCATTTTCTAATAGGATTATTTGTCTTTTTGTTGTAGAGGTGTTGGATTTTCTTATAGATTATGGAGGTTAGACCTTTGTCTGACTTGTACTGTCCAAAATTTTTTTCCCAGTCTGTAGGTTCTCTTTCTACTCTTTTGGTGAAGTCTTCTGAAGAGCATAAGTGTTTGACTTTTAGAAGATCCCAGTTATCTAGCTTATCTATTGGGGTTTGTGCATTGATGATTATGGTTTGTATCCTGTTAATGCCATGTATTAAGGCCTGAAGTGTGGGTCCTATTTTTCCTTCTATGAATTTTATAGTTTGAGGCTTTATATTCAGGTCTTTGATCCATTTTGAAGTAGTTTTTGTATACGGTGTGAGGTATGGGTCCTGTTTCATTTTTTTTGCAGATGGATATCAAGTTTTGCCAGCACAATTTGTTAAAAAAAACTGTCTTTTCCCCATTTGATGGACTTTGGACCCTTGTCGAAGAATAGGTGACTGTAGGTGGACGGATTTACATCTGGGTTCTAAATTCTGTTCCATTGGTCAATGTATCTGTCATTGTACCAGCACCAGGCTGCTTTGACTACTGTAGCTGTCTAGTAGGTTTTGAAGTCAGGTAGTGTGAGTCCTCCAACTTTATTCTTCATCTTCAGTACTGCTTTACTTATTTGGGACTTCATCCCTTTCCAGATAAAGTTAATGATTAGTTTTTCCATCTCTTTAAAGAATGTTGTTGGTATTTGGATCGGGATTGAATTGTATTTGTAAATTGCTTTGGGTAAAACTGTAATTTTCACAATTTTGAGTCTGCCTATCCATGAGCATGGTATGTTTTTTCCATTTATATAGATCCCTTTGGGTTTTATGCAGTAGTGTTTTGTAGTTTTCTTTGTATAGGTCTTTTACATCCCTGGTCAGATTTATTCTTAAGTATTTTATCTTTTTAAGGGCTATTGAAAATGGTATTCTTTTCCTGATTTCCTTTTCATCATTGTCCTTATTGGTGTATAGGAATCCAACTGATTTTTGCATGTTTATCTTCTATCCTGCTAGTCTGCTGAATCTTTCTATTAGTTCCAGTAGATTTCTCATGGAGTCTTTAGGGTTTTCGATGTACAGTATCATATCATCTGCAAACAGGGACATTTTAACTTCTTCATTCCCAATTTGAAGCCCTTTATTTCTTCTTCTTGCCTTATTGCTCTAGCTAGAACTTCCAGCACAATGTTAAATAGGAGTGGTGATAAAGGGCATCCTTATCTTGTTCCTGTTTTCAAGGGGAAAATTTTCAGCCTCTCTCCATTAAGAATGATCTTGGCCGATGGTTTGGTATAAATGGCCTTTATTATGTTGGGAAATTTCCCTTCTATACCTATTTTACTGAGAGTTTTTTTCAGGAATGTGTGTTGGACTTTGCCGAATGCCTTTTCTGCATCAATTGAGATGATCAGGTGAGTCTTTTCTTTCCTTTTATTTATGTGGTAGATTATGTTGATTGATTTTCTAATGCTGAACCATCCTTGCATACCTGGTATGAATCCTACTTGGTCGTGAGGTATTATTTTTTTGATATGATGCTGACTTCTACTGGCTAGAATTTTGTTCAGAATTTTTGCATCTATATTCATAAGAGATATTGGTCTATAATTTTCTTTTTTTGTGATGTCTTTGCCTGGTTTTGGTATCAGTGTTATGGTGGCTTCATAGCATGAATTTGGAAGTGTTGCTTCCTCTTCTATGCTCTGAAATAGCTTGAATACTCCTGGTACAAGCTCTTTTGTAAATATTTTGTAGAATTCTCCAGTGAAGCCATCTGGGCCAGGGCTTTTTTTGGTTGGGAGTTTTTTTTATTACCTTTTCAATCTCTTCTTTTGTTATGGGTCTGTTCAGATTTTCAACATCACTTTGGTGTAGTTTGGGTATGCCGTGTGTTTCTAGAAATTTATCCATTTCCTCTAGGTTTTCAAATTTGTTGGAGTATAGTTTTTCATAATATTCTGTTATAATCCATTTTATTTCTGTTGGGTCTGTTGTAATCTCCCCCATTTCATTTATTATTTGGGTTATTTGTGTCCTCTCCTGTTGTTCTTTTGTGAGTCTGGCCAGTGGTTTGTCGATTTTGTTGATTCTTTCAAAGACCCAACTTTTGGTTTTGTTGATTCTTTTGATGGTTTTTCTGTTCTCTATTTCATTTATTTCTGCTCTGATCTTTATTATTTCCTTTTTCCCAGTGGCTGTGGGCTTTTTTTGCTCTTCTCTTTCTATTTTTTTGAGCTCTGTAGTTAATGTTTTCATTTTGTCCCTTTCTGCTTTTTTGATATGTGCATCTATTGCTATAAATTGTCCTCTGAGGACTGCCTTTGCTGTTTCCCAAAGGGTTTGGTATGAAGTGTTTTCATTCTCATTTGATTCCAGGAATTTTTTGATTCCATCTCTGATTTCTTCTATTACCAAGTGATGTGTAAGCAGGGTATTATTCAGTTTCCATGTAATTTATTTTTTTTCCTTGCTCTTTCTATTGTTAATTTCTACCCTGATGGTATTATGGCCAGGAAAGATACTTTGAATTATCTCAACGTTTTGGATTTTGTTAAGGATTGCTCTGTGACCTAAGATGTGGTCTCTTCTGGAGAACGTTCCATGTGCTTTGGAAAAGAATGTGTACTTTGCAGTTGTTGGATGGAGTGTTCTATATATGTCTATGGGTTCAAATTGGCTGATTGTGCCCTTTATGTCTTCTGTATCTTTGCTGAGTTTCTTCTTAGTTGTTCTGTCCTTTACCTAGAATGGTGTGTTGAAGTCACCTACTATTATTGTGGAACTGTTAATTTCTCTTTTCAGGGTTGTTAGAGTTTGTTTTATGTATTTTGGAGCCCTGTCTTTGGGTGCATAGATGTTTGTTATGGTTATGTCTTCATGATGGATCGTCCCCTTAATCATTATATAGTGTCCTTCTTTGTCTTTTATGGTAGATTTTGTTTTAAAGTCTATTTTATCTGAGATTAGAATTGCCACTCCTGCTGTTTTTTGGTACTTGTTAGCTTGATATATTTTTTCCAATCTTTGATTTTTAATAAATTCACATCTTTGTTTCTAAGGTGTGTCTCTTGTAGACAGCATATTGGTTGATCCCATTTTCTTATTCATTCTGTCACTCTCCATCTCTTTGTGGGTGCCTTGAGTGCATTTACATTCAGTGTAATTATTGATAGATGTGAGTTTCTTGCCGTCATTTTGAAGTGCTTTGTTTTTTGGTGCTGAATTTTTCTTTGTTCTTCTTAGTCTCTTGTACTGAGTTACTTTTGTTTGTGGATTTTTTTTCATTTCTTTTGTTTTTGTAGGTTTTGTATTTGCTGAGACTTTATGTTTTTCCTCTTTATTTTTATGAGTATGTTTGTTAACTTTCTTTGTGGTTACCGTGAATTTTACCCTTCTCTTTCTAAGTTTTAAGCAGTCTACCCTTACTTGGTATTGCCTTGCCTTACTCTCCATTAGAAGGTTCTATACCTATGCCATTTATTCCCTCTTTTATTGTTTTGATGTTGTTGTCATTTACTGAGTAACTGCTCTGATTCCCCGTTGTATTTCTTTTGGTTTTGGCTCGTCCTTGAGTGTTCATTTCCTAGATTGCTATTTGGCTGGTACTATCCTGCGTCTTAGATTCTGCCTGTGAGCTGAAGCTGTTTGTCCTCAGATTGAAGAACCCCCTTTAGTAATTTTTGTAAGTTTGGTTTGACTTTTACTTATTCACTTAATTTCTGTTTATCTGGAAATGACCTATTTTCACCATCAAATTTGTATGAGAGTTTTGCAGGATATATTATTCTTGGCTGGCAATTTTTTCTTTCAAGATTTTATATATGTCATCCCATTGCCTTCTTGCTTGCATGGTTTCTGCCGCAAAATCTGAGCTTAGTCTTATTGTTTCTCCTCTGTATGTGACTTCTTGTTTTTCATGAGCTGCTCTCAGGATTCTTTGTTTGTCTTTGGTTTTGGCTAGTGTGATTATGATATGCCTTGGTGACATCTTTGCTTTTTAATACTTTGGCAGGTCTTTTGCAGTAAATTTGTCCAATGAAATAAGTACTTTGATTTCTTGACTGCTGATCCCATAGGCATTGATTATGGACCCAAATGAAATGAAATTCTTTGCAATTTTAATATTTTCTCCTTTTATCATGATGTTGCTTATTTGCCCAGTTGTGAGGATTTTTGTTTACTTTATGTTGAGGTGTAACCCATACTGAAGACTGTGGTCTTTAATCTTCATCAGCAAGCAATGTTGTGTCATCTGCCCATTGCAGGTTGTTAGTGAGTCTTACTCCAATCTCATTCTTCTTCATATTGTCCAGCTTCTCAGATTATTTGCTCAGCATACAGATTGAATAAATGTGATGAAAGGATAAAAGCCTGATGCCCACCTTTCTTGAGGTTAATTCATGCAGTATCCCTTTGTTCTGTTCAAAAGAATGCCTCTTGGTCTATGTACAAGTTCCTCATGAGCACAATTAAGTGTTCTGGAATTCCTTTTCTTTTTGAATTGGATAAATTGTTATCATCCACACAGTCGAATGTCTTTGCATAGTCAATAAAACACAGGTAAACATCCTTCTGGTATTCTCTGCTTTCCGCCAGGTATCATCTGACATCAGCAATGATATCCCTTGTACCATGTCCTCTTCTGAATCTGGCTTGAATTTCTGGCAGTTCCCTGTTGGTGTACTCATGCAACTGTTTTTGAATTATCTTCAAGAAAATTTTTCTTGTATGTGATATTAATGATATTGCTCAGTAATTTCTGTGTTCTATTAAATCACCTTTCTTTGGAATGTGTATAAATATGGATCATTCCAGTCAGTTGGCCAGGTAGCTGTCTTCCAAATTCATTGACATAGATGAGTAGCACTTCAAACATTTCATCCATTTGTTGAAACGTCTCAGCTGTTATTTCTTTAACTCCTGGAGCCTTGTTTTTCACTGTTGCCTTCAATTATTTTTCTTAGCATATGAAATTATCCCCAGAATACATTATTATATTATCACTGAAATCACTTAAATAATATGGAGTAACGTGTCACTTCTTTTCCCATTCTCCTTTCCTTTCTATTTTTTTGGCACCGTGTGTGTGTTTATACACATACACATTAAATATATGTATACAATTAGATACATACCTTGGAGTGTGACTGCTGAATTCTATTTGTAAGAAACTGTCAGACTGTCTTCCTAACTGGCCATACCATTTTGTATTCCTGTTAGCAATAAATTAGGGTTCCTGTTGCTCCAGTTCCTTGACAGCATTTGATATTGTGAGTGTTTTCGATTTTCACCTTTTAAATAAGTGTGTAGTGAGATCTTATTCTTGGTTTAATTTGCAATTCTTGAATGACATATGATATTGATCTTTTTTTAGCCATTTGTATATTTTTTGATGAGATCTCAGTCCAAATTATTTGTCCATTTTGTAATTGGTTGTTTGTTTAATTATTATTTAGTCTTAAGAGTTCTTTATCTATTTTGGAAACTCAGCTTTATCAGGTATATGTTCTGGAAATATTTTCTGCCAGTCTGTGGCTTTTCTTCTCATTTTCCTACTATTGTCATTTTCAAAACAAAATTTTTAAAATTTTAATAAAGTCCAGCTTATCATTTTTTTTTCTTTCATGAATTTTGCTTTTGGTGTTATATCATAAAAAAATCACGAAATCCAGATCACCTAGATTCCTTCTTGTTAATCTTCTAGAAGTTTTATAGTTTTTTTGTTTTACATTTAAGCTGTCCTCCTAGATGTAAAAGTCATGAAGTCTGGAATATCCTCTTATGCTGGGCCCCCAGGAGTTTCTATTTCTCAAAGTTGTCCATTTTTAGTAAGCATCAAGTAATCAATTACAGTAAGTGTTCCTACCAGGGCCCTGCTGCTGCTTCTGCTCTCAATAACTTTAATTCTCTGTATCTGCCCATCTCTTCAGTTTTGGGGATGGTGGTTTTTCCTGTGATCTCAGTACCCTGAAGGATCTAAGAAGAGTAGTTAATTTTTGGTTTGTTCAGCTTTTTGTTGTTGTTGTTGCTGTTATGAGAATGAAAATGGTGACTTCCAAGGTCATTACAGGTCAGACTGGAAGTTGGAAGTCTTTCATTTTAACATAGGGACTTTACATTGTCCCAAAAGGACATATCAGATTACTCTGTCATGAACTGAGTTGTGTCCCCCCAAAATATCTGTCAACTTGGCTGGGTCATGATTCCCAATATTGTATGATTGTGTAATCTGATGTGATTTCCTTATGTGTTGTAAACTCTATCACTATGATGAGGTTATATGTGATCTGCTTATGTGTTGTTAATTCTATCACTGTGATGAGGTTATACTGATGAGGTTGACAAGATTAGATAGTGTGTTAATGCAATCTCTTTTGAGATATAAAAGAGAGAAGCGAGCAGAGACACATGGGAACCTCATACCACTAAGAAAGCAGTGCCGGGAGCAGAGCATGCCCTTTGGACCTGAGGTTCCTGTGCAGAGAAGCTCCCAGACCAAAAGAAGACTGATGACACAGACCTTCTTCCAGAGCCAACAGAGAAAGTGTTCCCCTGGAGCTGACACCCTGAATTTGGACTTGTAGCCTACTGGACTGTGAGAGAATAAACTTCTCTTTGTTAAAACCATCCACTTGTGGTATTCCTGTTACAGCAGCACTAGATGACTAAGACAGATGCTATATTATGGATTTTTTTCCTGTTATTTCTATCACCCTTTTGCCCTAATTATTAGGTTTAAAATGCCTCAGCAACTTGCTACTCCCCACACCCAAGCATTCAAACACACACACACACACACACACACACAAACACACACACTCAATTGTCCGCCTATCCACTTGATTTTTCAGTAAAAATTAGGCTTGCTTCAGGCTATGTACACCTGTGCTTTCTTTCTAATTCTCACATACATATGTGAAAATGTTAATTAACTTGTGATTTTTAAGTAATTATTTCCTGACCTTGACATTGTTTGCTTTAGAATATTCTGAAATGGTATTATGGGGAAGAGGTTAAGTGATAGAAAATAGGACAAGATCAATTCCTCTATATACTTGTTAACGGCCTATTACTAAAAAAAGCAGGAGAGACTTCAAATGAACTATGAACCCATAGATTATTTTTGAATATATATTTTTTAATATCTTCAGATTATATATTATATGCTTCCAGAGATGAGTTGAGTATCTTAGAGTCAATGAAATGTCTTATGATTTAACTCTTCTGGCTTCTAGGGGCTAAGTCTTTGCCATTCTAATAAGAGCAATGCTAAAATTAATGAGAAACAGAAATTCCTGTAGTAATATTTGATATTGTCGCAGAGTATAACCTTCCTAATAAAAATAAATATTCTTCATTTGTATTAAGCTCGGCTTAACTATAAGAAGTATATTTCATTACCCACTATTAATTTTTCCGGGTAATGTATAATTAAGTTGAACCCATCTGAAACTTTTTTTTTTAATATTTTTTAATTTTTCTTTTTAAAAACATATGCTGACATATTTAGTTTATATTTAGTTGTGCATCAGATATATGTTAATGAGTGAAGTTTTTTGAGAAAATTTTCAAGTACTCTAATTTTAATATTTAAACAAAACATAGTTCAGTTTCTAAAAAGTTCAATTTTTCCAAGAGTGGAATGTTGTGCAAAATGTGATGATCAGTTATGATATTATCAAGTGAACTCTAATTGTGAGTTATTAAAATGATCGAGAGATTGGCTATTATTATCTTAGGCAATTAAAAACCACTTACAGATTGTAATATGAAAGATTAAGTGTTGTTTCTATGTTTATTTTAAAGAATGAATAGCTAAGCAAAACTAATCTTGATACATGGCAAAGAATTAGTACTAAATTATGAAGGAATGAGTAACTGAATTAATGAATTAATAAACTGCAAAAGTAACCTGTTGCAGTTGCGTCTATTATGACTCTTAGTTACCCTATAGGGCAGAGTAAAGCTTCCACATTGGATTTCCAAGCTGGTGGATTTGACCTGCCGACCTTTTTGGTTAGCCACTGAGCTCTTAACCACTGCACCAGCAGGGCTCCTGCAAAATTAACAGACATGCCATATTTTAAAAGTTGAAGGTTTTTAGTGATTTCTCCTATGGCCTAGATTGATCTCAAAATTATGCTTATAAGTCACAGTAGCCTCTAATCATATCTAAGCAACTTACAAATAAGAGTGAAAAACAATGAACAGAGTAATTCATCTGAAACTCCCCACCTCTCATTTCGTGTGTATCAGAATCCATTTAGAGGTTAATCAGCAAACAACCCTGTGTAGAAGGCATCTGAGAAAACACGTTTGAGATAGTGCAGTGACAAATCTCTTTACCACTATATATTCAAGAATTTTGGACATTTCTCTTCAACTTCATCTCATTGTGATCCTCTTCGAGGACTCTGCAAAGAGTACCTAAGAAACTCAAGTCCACAGGCATGTTTTGTGGTTTCCTTGATGAATATCAGACCAGTTGAAGCCAGGTTATTTGTTTTCTCATTTTAGCAGAGAACTTTGACATTTTTGATGAAATAACATTCCAGAAAAATTTTCCATGGCTTCATATAGGATCTAGATCATATTGCACAGCTGTAGACATGACTATGTATAGCAAATGTACAATTATGTTGTATTAAATACATAAACTATCCTTATAAAGAGTTTGCATTAATTTAGTTCATTTTAAAAACTTACATGATATATTTAAAGGCACTCCCAACTTCTAATATATTATGGTTCTATTGCTCTCAGGCCAAATATAAAGAATTATGACACTTAAAGCAGTTTGTCTCCTATAGGGAATTATTTTCTCTAAAAAATATCATGTGACTAAAATTATATTTAGAAAATTATGTGTCTCTACGTTTGAAAAAGACTAAAAGATTTCTGCTCTTGTTCAATTTTTCAACATCTAATTTTTTAAGCTTAAAGGTACTTTAAAAGCATATTTGTT
The DNA here is from genome assembly GCA_030035585.1 of Dugong dugon. NCBI lineage: Eukaryota > Metazoa > Chordata > Mammalia > Sirenia > Dugongidae > Dugong > Dugong dugon. Next base: position 30,316,753 of record CM057460.1, on the reverse strand, counting down.
TTTTTAAGCCCGCAATCATTTTTTTTCCCCAAAGTAATATACAAATTTGTAGGCATTTTTACCTAATTTTCTACTTCTTCTGTGTTGGTGACAATTAGTCCTTATTATTCCCTGTTGGGATAATCAAAGTTTGGTGAATATGTTAGATATCTGCAATGATAAAATTACATAGGCTATTATGTTTCATAATAGATTTGCTTTTTAAGACTAAAGTCTAGTGTTCTAATCAGAATTCTGTTAAATTTGTTTCTTGTAATCTGCGACTCTCAAGTTTTTGTTTTTTTTCTCTTTTAAATAGTACCTACTTTACTAACTTTAGAATTTGTCTTTCAAACATCTCATCGGTTTTTGCAAATGTTTTATATTGAAGCTAAACAAAGTTGATAATTTTAGAAACTCTCTTAAACCAGTGTAACCTACTTGAGCCATTATTCCCCTCTGACTTTTTTTTAAGTGTGACTACGGTTTCCTTGAGATAACTGCACACTGACATAGAAAACATTTTTTAGAGCTCCTTCCTTAAAAAAAAGAAAAGAACAACAGTAAAAAACAAAAAGCTTCAAACATAAGCGACGTGAAACAATAAAATTTTCTAAATACACTGAAGTTAAAGGGTGGAGTCAAAAACGTAGAAACTGACATAAATGAGTATATAATGATACAGAAATTGAAGAGAATAAAAGATGCTTTTAAACTGCCTAAAGGGAAAAATCAATACATTTTATGCATCTATTTTAGTAATAAATGTAGGTTGCCTATAGAACAGACTAATGTATTAATATCTAAAGTTATTTGAAAGTTTAGTTTATATTTCATTATGCACATTAAAGTGCAAGCAAATATTAAAATTCAATATAGAACTATTATTTACAAAAGAAACTTAAAAGCTATCTAAAAGATACACACACACACACACACACACACACACACATATATAAAACCCATTGCCATCGAGTCGGTTCCAACTCATAGTTACCCTATAGGACTGAGTAGAACTACCCCATGGAGTCTCCAAGGGGCGCCTGGTGGATTCATACTGCCGATTTTTTGGTTAGCAGCTGAGCTCTTAAACACTACACCACTGCTTGGTGTATAAATTTGAATAATAGTAGTATTACCTGGTCTTCTTTATAGGCATATGAATATTATCCTATCACTGACACCTCTGTACTTCAGGGTAGTTCTTGAAATGTTCTTTTTGACAATGAATTCTATGCCCTTTCTCTTCAATTTGTCATTTCCAGCATAGTAGACCATATGATTGTCCTATTCAAAATGGCCAATACCAGTCCATTTAAGCTCACTAATGCCTAGAATATAGATGTTTATGTATTCTATTTCATTTTTGACAACTTCCAATTGTCTTTGATTCATACTTTGTACATTCTACTTTCTGATTATTAATGGACGTTTGCAGCTGTTTCTTCTCGTTTTGAATCATGCCACATTAGCAGATGAGGGTCCTGAAAGCTTTATTCCAACATGCAAGCCACCACAGTACAATAAACTGACAGGTGAGTGGTAGATATATGCATATATATATATAAGTACATAAAACACACACATACACACTCTATATATCATAACATATAAGTTATATAAGTTGTATACATATACATAAAAGTGGACATAAAAATATTATTCCCTGTAAAGTGCTATTGGTAAAAATATTATGAAAGTCAACAACTACTGCTACTTTCCTGTAATTAAATCTTAACTTCCCTTGAGTATCTTTTGGTATGTGATTTATGGCTAATTGTGTTTACATTTACACTTTAACTACAATAATACAGTGGCTAATGTCGTATGTAAAAGGCATATACGTTTCATGATATTTGAATCAAAGTGCTGAGTTCCTAAACTAGAAACTCATATGCTGATTTACCTCCATTTATTTGAGCCTGAAAATTAGATTTTACAGAAAAATTAAATAATACATAATGGTGTTCCTCATATTGTAGGAAAAGCATAAACTAGTTTGAGTTCCTGTTCAATTCTAAGTGTATATTACCTTTCAGTATTAACAGAAGAGAACCATGATGAGGAGAAAAGCATTTTTCTGCCCTTTATGTAACATCAGTGAAGAATTTGGTAGCTAATTACTGGAGAATGTTATGAGTTATATATTAAAATTATTGTGGAAAACACAATTCCAGCACAGATGTTTGCACTGCAGTAATCAAATGTGCATACTATTGCTACCTTTTCAAATACAATGATCCAGGAAGATAGCTCCTTTGCTATTTCCCTAACTTACCTGGCCTCTTTATTTTATTTTGTTCCCCAGTGATTTTCCCACTGATTATCTCTTCCACTAGATGTCAGGCAAGAGGAGGGAGTGTTTGCGGATCTTTAAAACTAAGATAGCATCTATTCTTTAACGTGTGGAAATTGATGACTAAATGCAGCCAAACTGAATAGTGATCAGGCTTACAGAAGAGAAAATGTTCTGATAATTAGTTTGAGCTAAATGTTAGTAACAGCAGCTGCAGGAGGAACCATATTCTCTTATATCAGTCTCTATTTTATCTTCCTCAGGGAAATGGTCCCTATGTAGAAAATTTAGCATTTCTGAAGCATTCCCATAACAGTATGCACTTCTTGTTGGTAACACTCAACACAATTTTAATAGAATAATTAATTTTTTCAAGACTGATTCAATGCCTTCCCTTCCCACACTCCCCAAATATAAACCTTGTGATGTAACGTGAACAGTGAACAGGCTCAGGTGCTAACCAAAATGTTGGAAGTTCAAGTCCACCCAGAGATGACTCAAAAGAAATACCTAGCAATCTACTTCTGAAAATCAGTCATTGAAAACCCCATAGAAGACCACAGTTCTACTCGGACGCACATGGGTCATCATGAGCAGGAATCTACTTGATGGCAACGGGTGGTGGTGAGGTAGAGGCTAGGTCTGTTTTGTTAATTTCTTTACCCACAGACTCTAGCATAATATACTGAGAGATAGTAAACTTTTAAAAATATGTTTTAGAGGAATGACAAAATAAAAGAATTTGTATGTATATGTGTGTGTGAATACATATATACATATACATAAGAGATTGAATAACGAATGAGTGAATGAATGAATGAATTGCGTTATGAAGTGATCCATTTCAAATGAAAACACAGCCTAGATTCATTATTCAGGCTCAATTTATATATTTCTCTTAGAACCAATAAGACTTATGAGAATTTTGTGTAGAGAGTTTTGTAGTCTCTTTCTCAGACACGCTATAAGATTTTGGTTCAGATCCTCTCAGAAGGAAGCACTAATGATAATCTTGATACTTAATGGAAGACACCCAAAATAAAAAAAGGAGACAGAGCATAGACAGAGGTACTCCAGCGCAGAACACAAATACATGAGGTCTCTGAGAATATTATTCATATTTTACTGTATTATATTTAATTATGCCACATGCCAATCCCTCTGGTGAGAACTTTAAAGTTGCACAACAAAAGATAACTTACCATCCTTGCTGCACATTGAGAAACCCATGTCTGATACTATACTTCTGCTTAAAAAATCCATCTTCCTCATTTTAAAGGCTCTTGGAGATATTTTTCCTTATTTCTTAGCTACATCTACACATTGCCTTCTCAATGTTGTTGCTATTGTTTTGTGCTGTCCAATCGATCTGACTCATAGGGACCCTATAGGACAGAATAGAACTGCCCTATAGTAATTCCAAGGCTGTAATATTTATGGCTGCCATATCTTTCTCCCGCTGAGCAGCTGGTGGGTTCGAACTGCAGGTCTTTTGATTAGCAGAGGAGCACTTAACCGCTGTGTCACCAGGGCTTTGCCTTCTCAGTAAAGGTGTATAATTACTGAGTCTTCTTAATATAACTTTTTGCACATTTTATTGCTTATGAGATTACACTCGTTGTTAGGTGCCATCAAGTTGGTTCTGACTCATAGTGACCATAAGTACAGCAGAAGGAAGCACCGCCAGGTCGTGCACCATCCTCATGATTGTTGCTATACTTGAACCCATTGTTGCAACCACTGGGTCAGTCCATCTCCTTGAGGGTCTTCCTCTTTTTTGCTGATTCCCTACTTTACCAAGCAAGATGTCCTTCTCCAGGGACTGATCCTTCCTGATAACATGTCCAAATTATGTGAGAAGAAGTCTTCCCATCCTTACTTCTAAGGAGAATTCTGGCTGTACTTCCAAGACAGATTCGTTCATTCTTTTGGCAGCCCATGGTACAGTCAATATACTTTCCCAGCAGGGTAATTTGAAGGTGATGATTTTTCTTTGGTCTTCCTTATTCACCGTCCAGCTTTCCCGTGCATATGAAGCAATTGAATACACCATGGCTTGGGATGGATGCACATTAGTCCTTAGAGTGACATCATTGTTTTTTAACACTTTAAAGAGGTCTTTTGCAGCAGATTTGACCAATATAATGTTTCATTTGATTTCTTGACTGCTGCTTCCATGGGTGTTGATTGTGGATCCAAGTAAAATGAAATCCTTGACAACTTCAATCTTTTCTCCGTTTATCATGATGTGCTTATTGGTCCAGTTGTGAGGATTTCCGTTTTCTTTATGTTGAGGTGAAATCCACACTGAAGGCTGTGGTCTTTGATCTTCCTCAGTAAGTGTTTCAAGTCCTCTTCACTATCATCAAGCAAGGTTGTATCATCTCTATCATGCAGGTTGTTAATGAGTCTTCCTCCAATCCTGATTCCCTTTCTTCTTCATATAGTCCAGTTTCTCATATTTGCTCAGCATACAGTCTGAATAAGTATGGTGAAAGGATACAATACTCACCACACCTTTCCTGATTTTAAACCATGCAGTATCCCCTTGTTCTGTTTGAACAACTGCCTCTTGATCTATGTACAGGTTCCTCATAAGTACAATGAAGTGTTCTGGAATTTCTATTCTTCACAATGTTATCCATAATTTGTTATGACCCACATAGTCGAATGCCTTTGTATAGTGAATAAAATACAGGTAAGCATACTTCTGGTATTCTTTACTCACAGCCAAGTCACATCTGACGTCGGTAATGATAACCCTAGTTTTTCTGAATCTGGCTTGAATTTCTGGCAGTTCCCTGTGGATGTATTGCTGCAACTGCTTTTGATTGTTCTTCAGCAAAATTTTACTTGCATGTGATATCAATGATATTGTTTGATAATTTCCACATTATGTTGAATCACCTTTCTTTGAAGTAGGTATAATATGGATCTCCTCAGTCTGTTGGCCAAATAGCTGTCTTCCAAATTTTTTTGGCATAGATGACTGAGCACTCCCAGAGCTGCATCCATTTGTTGAAACATCTCAGTTGGTATTCCATCAGTTCCTGGTGGCTTGTTTTTCACCATTATCTTCAGTCCAACTTGGATCTCTTCCTTCACTACCATTGGTTCTTGGTCATAAACTACCTCCTGAAATAATTAAACATCGACCAGTTATTTTTGGTACATGACTTTTTGCATTCCTTCCATCTTCTGAGGCTTCCTGTATCATTCAGTACTTTGCCCAAGGAATCATTCACTATTGCAACTCTAGGCTTGAATTTTTTCTTCAGTTCTTTCAGCTTGAGAAATGCCAAGCATGTTCTTCCTTTTTGGTTATCTAAGTCCAAGTCTTTGCTCATGTCATTATTATACTTTGTCTTCTCAAGCTGCCTTTTGAAATCATCCATTCCTCTCTTTTACTTCATCATTTTCTTTTGCCTTAGCTACTCGACATACAAGAGCAAGTTTCAGATTCTCTTCTAACATCCATTTTAGTCTTTTTTTCTTTCCTGTCTTTTTAATGACCTTTTACTTTCTTCATGTATGATGTCCTTCATGTTATTTCACAATGCCTTTGGTCTTTGGTCATCAACACATCAAATCTGTTCTTGAGATGGTGTCTAAATTCAGGTGGGATATACTCAAAACAGTATCTTGGCTCTCAAGGACTTGTTCTAATTTTCTTCGGCTTCAACTGGAAGTTGCAAAAGAGCAATTCATAGTCTGTTCCACATCAGCCCCAGGCCTTGTTCTGGGTGATGATATTGATTTTCTCCATGGTCTCTTTAGACAGATGTAGTCGATTTGATTCCTGTGTATTCCATCTGGTGAGGCCCATGGGTATAGTTGCCATTTAGGTTGTTGAAGAAAGGTATTTGCAATGAAGAAGTCATTGGTCTTGCAAAATTCTAGCATGTAATCTCTGGCATTGTTTCTATCACCAAGGTAGTATTTTCCAACTACCCATCCTTCTTCTTGTTTCCACCTTTTGCATTCCAATCACCAGTAATTATCAATGCATCTTGATTGCATGTTCTATCAATTTTAAACTGGAGAAGATGGCAAAAATCTTCAATTTCTTCTTCTCTGTCCTTACTGGTTGGTGTGCAAATTTGAACATTAGCTACATTAACTGGTTCTCCTTGTAGGTGTATAGATATTATCTTATCACTGACAGCATTGTACTTCAGGATAGATCTTGAAATGCTCTTTTTGATGAGCAATGCAATTCTATTCTTCTTCAATTTGTCATCCCTGACATAGTAGACCATTTGTTGTTGTTGTTGTTAGGTATTGAGTCACTTTGACTAACAGTGACCCTATAGGACAGAGTAGATCTGTCCTGTAGGGTTTCCAAGGAGTGGCTAGTGAATTTGAACTGCTGATTTTTTGGTTAGCAGTGAGTTCTTAACTGCTACTCCACCAGGGCTCCAATTCAAAATGGCCCATACCGGTCCATTTAAGCTCACTAATGCCTAGGATATAGACGTTTATGTGTTCCATTTCATTTTTGACAACTTGCAGTTTTCCTAGATTCATGCTTCATAAATTCCACCTTCTGGTTATTTATGGATGTTTGCAGTTGTCTCTTCACATTTTAAGTTGTGCCTCATCAGCAAATTAAGGTCCTGAAAGCTTGACTCTGACCATGTCATTAAGAAAGAATCTACTTTGAGAAACCATCTCTTCTCTAGTCATATTTTGAGTGCTTTCCAACCTGAGGGTCTCATCTTCTGGCACTATATGAGACAATGTTCTACTGCTATTCATAAGGTTTTCACTGGCTAATTATTTTCACAAGTAGACTGCCAGGTCTTTCTTCCAACTCTGTCTTAGTCTGGAAGCTTAGCTGAAACCTGTCCACCATGGGTGACCTTGCTGGTGTTTAAAATACAGGTGGTATTTCTTCCAGCATCACAGCAACATGCAAGTCATCGCAGTAGGATAAAATGACAGACATGTGGGGAATGGTGACATTATGGATACAAATTTGGGTGGAGAGACGTGTCAGTGAGAGGAGTGAAAGAGAAATATGTGAGTATAGAACTTTAGAGCAGAGAAATGGGCTAGTAGCAGGATAGAGCAGTACGTTTTTGTTGTTGTTAGGTGCCATCAAGTCGATTCTGACTCATAGCAACTCTATGTACAACAGATCGAAACACTGCCCTGTCCCGTGCCATCCTTATGATTGTTTTCGTGCTTGAGCCCATTGTTGTAGTCACTCTGTCAATCCATCTCGTTGAGAGCCTTTCTCTTTTTCACTGACCGTCTACTTTACCAAGCATGATGCCCTTCTCCAGGAACTGATCCCTCCTGAAACATGTTGAAAGTATGTGAGACAAAGTCTTGCTATCCTGGTTTCTAAGAAGAATTCTGGAATTGTTTGTTCTTTTGGCAGTCCATGGTATATTCAATATTCTTCTCCAACAACACAATTCAAAGGAGTTAATTCTTCTTAGGTTTTCCTTATTCATTGCCCAGCTTTTGCATGCGTATGAGGTGACTGAAGACACCAAAGCTTGAATTAGGTGCATCTTAGTCTTTAAAGTGACATCATTGCTTTTTAACACTTTTAAGAGTTTTTTTTGCAGCAGATTTGCCCAATGCAATGCATAATTTGATTTCTCGAGTGCTGCTTCCGTGGGTGTTGATTGTGGATGCAAGTAAAATGAAATCCTTAACAATTTCAATCACTTCTCCATTTGATAAATGGAGAAGAGCACTATGAGTTGAAAGTAATATTATGGTATTGTTGTTTTGTGTTAATATGTGCTTGGCTTTGTTTTCATTTTAATGAAAAAGACTAGATCATGCTTCAATATGTGGTTGTGTAGAAAGGCAAAAGTGTGATGCTGAAACAACATTTGAGAGAGGATAATAGATATGCCTGGCCTCATAACATATGCTCATTCTTCTGAAAGTTATGGTCTCCCATTTCATCAATTCACTAATACAAAGCTTTAAAAATGTCTTTTTCCTGTACAGAAGTTCTTCCTTTTTTATTCTACTCTGAAAAAACTGTTACATAATAGTGTTATATACAAGTGGGTGATACTAGATAATTGTGAGGAGAATCATACTACTTTAAACTTCATGTTTTTAATAAATTACAACCCCTGCTTTTAAAATTTATATTTAAGGCAATGCAATGCAAATATAGAGTGCAATAATCTTGTTTCTATTGATTGATGAATAACATCCTTGTGTTTTACAGAATAAATTTTGAAAACAAGGAAGTAGAGCACAGAATGCTAAAGAAGGGATAGTTGATGTGGAATGGTAAAGACGTCACAGGAAAATGGAATTTGAGATCATGAAGCGAGGCCAAATTATGTCGGAAAATTAGCAAACTAAACTATGCCATAAGCATGAAGGTAAATAGCTATATCTCAGATCGTAGAAGTAAAGCAGGGATGCAACTCTTACAACCAGATTATTGTTTTATGGCTGTGATCATTAAGGTTGTGTGTTAACTTGGCTGTCCATGATTCTCAGTGGTTTGACAGTTACGATGTAGTTTGCCAGTTGTATAATGATGTAATTCCCCTCCATGATGAGATCTGATATAATGCAGTCACCTCCATGGTGGGACCTGCAGTGAGTAGCCAGTCAGCTGAAATGGAGTATACCTGGGGGAGTGGCCTACCTCGAATATAGGCAGACTTTCTGGCAAGGTTCTCGGGCTTTTGCTCACTCTGGATTCTGCAGCTTGCTCCTCTTTGTCTGACCTTCAGTTCTTGCCAGTCTTGGTATTTGTGGGCCTCCACAGTCTGTGAGCCAGCTGCCTGTCAGCTTACCTGCCAGTCTTGGGATTTGTCAGCCTCCTCAGTCTGTGAGCTAGCAGCCTACCAGCTTACCTACCAATCTTGAGATTTGTCACTCCACAGCCTGTGAGCAAGAGGCCTTTGTCTGACCTGCCAATCATGGGTTCACCAGGCCCTGCAGCTATGTGAGTTCGGAGAAGCCTCCAGCTTGACCCTTAGACTGGGGACTTTCCAGGCTCTACAACTGCTTAAGCCTTTTCCTTGATATAAATCTCTCTCTTTCTCTGTATATATATATATACTTGCCTCCAGGAATTGAGGGAATACCAATAGAGATGTTTCAACAAATAGATGTAGCCCTGGAAGCATTCATTCATCAATGCCAAAAAATTAAGAAGACAGCTACCTGGCCAACCGGCTGGAAGAGATCCATATTTGTGCCCACTGCAAAGAAATGTCATCCAACAGAATGTGGAAATTATCAAACAATATCATTAACACCACACACTATTAAAATTTTGTTGAAGATCATTCAAAAGCAGATGCAACAGTACATCGACAAGGAACTACCAGAAATTCAAACCAGATTCAGAAGAAGAAGTGCAAAGAGGTATAACATTATTGATGTCAGAGAATCTTGTCTGAAAGCAGAGAATACCAGAAAGATGTTTACCTCTGTTTTATTGACTATGCAAAGGCATGCCACTCTGTGGATCATAACAAATTATGGATAACATTGTGAAGAATGAGAAGCCCAGAACACTTCATTGTGCTTATGATGAACCTGTACATAGATCAAGAAGCAGTTGTTTGAACAAAACAAGGGGATACTGCATGGTTTGATATCAGGAAAGACGTGTTCTAGATTGTATCCTTTCACTGTAATTATTCAATCTGTATGCTGAGTAAGTAATATGAGAAACTGGACTACATGAAGAAGAATAGGGAATCAGTATTGGAGGAAGGCTTATTAACAATCTGTGATATGCAAATGACACAAACTTCCTTGCTGAAAGTGAAGAGAATTTGAAGCACTTACTGATAAAAGATCAAAGACCACAGCCTTCAGTATGGATTTCACCCCAACATAAAGAAAATAAAAAATCCTCACAACTATATCAATAAGCAACATCATGATAAATGGAGAAAAAGTTGAAGTTGTCAAGGATTTCATTTTACTTAGATCCACAATCAACACCCGTGGAAGCAGCAGTCAAGAAATCAAAGGATATATTGCATTGGGCAAATCTGTTGTAAAATACCTCTTTAAAGTGTTAAAAAGAAAAGATGTCACCTTGAACACTAAGGTGCACCTGAACCAAGCCATGGTGTTTTCAATTGCCTCATATGCCTGTGAAAGCTGGATGATGAATAAGGAAGACCAAAGAAGAATTGACACCTTTGAATTGTGGTGCTGGTGAAGAATATTGAATATACCAGGGACTGCCAAAAGAATGAGCAAATCTGTCTTTCAAGAAATACAACCAGAATGCTCCTTAGAAGCAAGGATGATGAGACTTTATTTCACATACTTTAGACATGTTATTAGGAAGGCATCAGTCCCTGAAGAAGGACATCAAGCTTGGTAAAGTAGAGGGTCAGAGAAAAAGAGCAAGACCCTCAATGAGATGGACTGACCCAGTGGCTTCAACAATGACCTCAAGCGTAGCAACAACTGTGAGGATGGCACAGGACCAGGTGGTGTTTCGTTCTGTTGTACATAGGGCTTCTATAACTCAGAACCACCTCAACAGCATCTGACAACAATATACAGAGTCACTGTGAGTCAGAATTGACTGTGATGATTCATTTTTTTTTATTTTTTGGATATATTATTGAAAGTAATTTTTTTTTTTCTATAACTTAGGGGTAACTCTTTTCTATCTACCTTTATCTATCTATATCAGGGAATCTCAATGCTTTTTAAATGGGTTAAAAAAAAATTCTTTGAATTATTAACACCGTACACTTCCTGAGTGAGTTTAGTGACTGAAAACTTTCTGTTTTATTTTCATATGGAAATTGGGAAGCTAAGACATTGGTCTAAAGTCACATGTTTATGGAATTTCTTCACAATTAGCATATCCATTTTTGAAACTATAGTAATAGATATTTCTCACTGAATGAAATTTAACTCATATTCAAACTTTTTTTATCATTTACTGTCTGTTTTCTATAAAATAATATGACTTAAATTGTAGTCTTGTGAATATGCTTTATGTTTTAGGGTAATGATTCTATTTTCCATGCATCAGTTTCTAAACATCTACATTGATTCTGTCATTTATTCATAACACTTTTCAAAAGAAAAATAAAAACAGCAGGTTCATATGCAATAGTAAGCCAACATTTTGACAAGAAAATGCATTTCACTGGAGTCACATTATACAGTTGGGGAGTTAAAGAAAACATGGTAGCTCATTAAAGTGTATTTTTTTAATGAAAGTTTATAATTACAGCAGACATTCTGGAGGCATATACTTTTCATAAGGAAAAAGCATTAAAACAAGTCCTGGTACCTGTAGTAATATAGACCAAACATTCTGATATTAAACAGGGAGGATGCCAAGATCTAGGGCTTGGTGGAAAATTGAGGCTAATGTTTGAACAGCTAGGATTAAAGTGCAAATATGTTGCAAAAGAATAAGTAATATGAAGTAGAGATTTTTTAAATTTTTTAATTAAGCTTTCTTACTTAAAATGAATATTTTAACATCTAAAATATTACAAACACATATAAGCTTATAAATAATTAATGATTATACAACTATTCATTTAACAAGTATTTAGAGCTATGTCATACATTCCCATATAGAATTTATGTTATAATGTTAATTTCAAATTTATATACATACAAAATACAAAATATACAAGGGCAGAAAGTGGTAGAGAATGACTGGAGTAGGAATGCTGGTGTAGATAGTAAAATCAAGGAATCTCCGTTTAAGGAGGTATCATTTGATTACAGACCTGAATGAATGAAGAGAAACAAGTAAAAGTACTGGGATACTGTTCATTTAAAAACCTATACATGAATGTTCATAGGAACTTTGTATGTAATAGTACGAAACTGGAAACAACCCAGTTTTCCTTTGACATTGAATGGATACACAAATTTTAGTACAGCCATACAAGAGAATACTGCTCAGGAACGAAAAGGAACAAACTACTGATATAAGCAAGAACTTGAATGGATCTCAAGGATGTTAAACTCAATGAAAAAGTTCAGTCTCAAAAGATTGCTGAATGTTTCATTTATATGACATTCTGGAAGACACTATGATAGAGACAGATAAGTGTTTACCAGGGTTTAAGGTTAAAGGAAAGGGTGACTATTAATGGCTCACACAAGGGAATTTTTTGTCATGATGGGACAGTTATGTATTGTGATCGTGGTGATAGTAACTCAAGTCTACACATGTGGTAACATTTCATGGAACTATATACCCATTAACGTCATTCCACCTCTCAAAAAATTCATGAAAAACCTGCAGAAATCCAAGAGTTATGTACCTGAGTTAACACTATTAAAGACATCACTATTTTGATTTTTGTTAATATCCTATGAGTACAAATTATTATTATTATTATTTTGTAATTTATTGTGCAAAAAAGTCTTAAACCTTTTCAAAATTAAAAATAAAGAAATACTGGGGGGACAGTAAGTATGAGATTTCTAGGTGACATTTCAACATGACATGCTGTAAGAACCTGTTAAATTTATACTGCTATAGAAAGCACTATACACACATTTGTAAAATAAATGTAAGTAACTAAACAAGTATTCAGTTATGATAAAAGTGGGATGATCAAGGAGTATAAGTAGAAGAAAAGGTTAGAAGTAGCCAGCTTCCCAAAACTGCTTGAATTTTATTTTATCTGCAATGAAAAAACTTTGGGTGTTAAAAGCAGGAAAATAAATTGAATTAATTTATAATTTACAGAATAGCCAGTTGAAAGCTTTGAACCTGATAATGAGTCAATTGGCCACTGTCTACAATTCTATTCAACACTGTGCTGGTGGTTCTAGCCAGTTCAGAGGGTGGGCAGAAGGCATAAGAAATTAAAAACTATATATAAAACTATTATTACTGGAAGAAAATATTCATTCTTAAAAGAAATAAAGCATCTTTAAATAATGTCATTCATTTTAAGGGGGTCTAAAAAGTTTACCATATGCAAGATAAATATATAGAAATCAAAGTATTTCTATATATCAGTGACAGAAAAAACATGATTTTACAAAATGATGTAACATAACTGAATCAAAAATAACAAGAAAAAATCTAACGAGTGATATGTCAGACTCTGTACAGAAGTTATAAATCATGATTGCAAGACATTAATGAAGACCTAAAATCAATAGAAGGTAACTCTTTGTTAATGTGTTGCAAGTCCTGCCATTATAAAGATTTAAGCTCTCCTCAAGTTGATCTGTGGATTTAATGCAATCCCAATGAAATCCCCATCAGGTGTTTTTTTTAGAAATGGAATATCTGATTATAAAATTTATATGAAAATGTATTCCTCCAAGAATAGTTACAATAGTCTTAAAAATAAGAGCAATATGAGAAGATTTACTCTCCTAGACAGCAAGATTCATTATAAATCTATAATATTTAAAATAACGTGATTTTGTCACACATACAAGCACAGCTCAACATATAAAATGAAGCAACCAGAAATGGATGAAACATTTAAAGATGGCATTTCAGGGAAGTATAGAAAGGCTAGTCTTTTCAATAAACAGTAATTATTAAACTGGATATTCATAAGAACTAAACAAAATCATACATTCCCAAACCATTCACAAAAATAAGCTTTAGATAAAATTTATATTTAAAAACAGTGTTAAACAATAAAGATTCCATAAGATAGAGAATATCTTCACTATTTTGATTAAGTAGATTTCATTATTAGTCAAAGTTTTTGGCATGTGATTTTGCTATTTATCTCCCCCAAAATATTTACCAGCCCAGTTTTGGAGTTGACAATTTGAGTAGCTTTGGTCATCAAAATGAGTCATTATTTACAGTGATAAATTTAAGATGGATTTAAGAGGAGTTATTGAGTGTTTTATCTTGATCTTCTGTTCTCACCTAGTGAAGATCATAAACCAGCATGCCTTCTACTCCCAGGAGAATGAGAAAAACTTGAAGAGCCACCCCAACTAAGGTTTATTGTGAAGCGAGCCACCTGCACATGACCTACACATGTAGAGTGAGAAGCTGAGTCACTCCCACCATCATTAACTGTTCTGCAAATAGTGAGCAAAAATTATACACAGTTGTTTGAAATCACTGAAATGCGATATACAACATTATGTGGGAGTAGCAAACTGATCAACTTGCAGAAAAACTTGTAAAGAAAAGTCAAAGACTATTAAGCATAAAATATATGATAAATTGAACTTTATAAAAGTTAACTTTTGTTATAAAAATCACCGTTATGAGAGTAAAATGCAAGGCACAAAGTAAGTCTTTTTCCAGAATATATTAATAAAACCTTTACAACTTAATAAGAAAAAGACAACAAAACAGAGAAACGCTTCAGACATTTTCATAGACATGTCACAAAACAGTATATCCAAATGGACAATAAATATTTTTAAAGATGCCACATTTCATTAGGGATTGCATTAATGAAAACTGAAAACAAATTAATGGAAATTCCTGATTTTGTTGACGCAGATTAAAAGAGAAATGAGTTACCATTACATAACCCAAGAGTGAATAAAAACATTTTTATGGACAACTTTTTATGGGCAAAATATTGAATGATGCAGGAAGCATCAAAAGAAGATGGAAGGAATACACAGAGTCACTGTACCAAAAAGAATTGGTCGATGTTCAACAATTGCAGGAAGTAGCATAAGATCAAAAAAAGATGGTACTGAAGGAAGAAGTCCAAGCTGTACTGACTGAAGGCATTGGCAACAAACAAGGCTCTAAGTAGTGACAGACTACCAATTGAGATGTTTCAACAAATGGGTGCAACACTGGAAGTGCTCATTCATCTATGCTAAGACATTTGGAAGACAGCTACCCAGCCAACTCACTGGAAGAAATCCATAGTTGTGCCCATTCCAAAGAAAAGTGATACAATAGAATGCAGAAATTATCGAACAATATCAATATCACACACAAGTAAAATTTTGCTGAAGATAACTTAAAAATGGTTGCAGCAGTATGACAGGAAACTGACAGAAATTCAGTCCGGATTAAGAAGATGACATAAAACGAGGGGTATCATTGCTGATGTTAGATGGGTCATGGCTAATGGCTGAAAGCAGAGTATACCAGAAAGACATTTACCTGTGTTTTATTGAGTATGCAAAGACATTTGACTGTGTGGATCATAATAAATTATGGATAACAGTGAGAAGAATGGGAATTTCAGAACACTTAACTATGCTCACGAGGAACCTGTATATAGACCAAAAGGCAGTTGTTCCAACAGAACAAGGGGATACTGTGTTGTTTAAATCAGAAAGGTGTACATCAGGGTTGTATCCTTTTACCATACTTATTCAATCTGTATGCTGAGCAAATAATCAGAGAAGCTGGACTATAAGAAGAAGAGATGCAGCGTCAGGATTGCAGGAAGATTCATTAACAGTCTTAGAAGTGCAGATGACACAACCTTGGTTGCTGAAAGTGAAGAGGACCTCACGTATTTACTGATAAAAATTAAAGGCTACAGCCTTCAGTATGGATTACGCCTCAACATATAGAAAACAAAAATCCTCACAACTAGACCAACAAGCAACGTCATGATAAATGGAGAAAAGTTTGAAGTTATCAAGGACTTCATTTTACTTGAATCCACAATCTACACCCACAGAAGCAGCAGTCAGGAAAGCAAATGATGTATTGCATTGGGCAAATCTGCTGCAAAAGACCTCTTTAATGGCTGAAAAGCAAAGATATTACTTTGAGGATTAAGGTACTCCTAACCCAAGCCATGATACTTTCATTCACCTCATAAGCAAGTGAAAGCTGGACAATGAATAAGGAAGACCAAAGAAGAATTGATGCCTTTCAAATTATAGTATTGGGGAAGAATATTGAATATACCACGGACTTCCAGAAGAGCTAACAAATCTGTCTTGGAAGAAATACAGTCAGAATGCTCACTGGAAGCAAAGATGGTGAGACTTCATCTCACATACTTCTGACTTGTTATCAGGAGGCACCAGTTCCTGGAGAAGGTCATCATGCTTGGTAAAGTAGAGGATCAATGAAAAAGAGGAAGACCCTCAACAGAGGTGGATTGGCACAGTGACTGTAACAATGGTATCAAACACAGCAGTGATTATGAGGATGGTGCAGGATGGGGCAGTGTTTCATTCTGTTGTATGTAAGGTAACTATGAGTCAAAATTGCAATATGGGCAATAAAGAAGGCTGACTAAAAATTACGTGAATATCTTTTACTCCAAATATGATGTGCTTCTTCATTTGTGGAATGAATGTACATGAAGAAAGTGTTGGAGAATCAATAAGTCAAAATGTCTCAGGTCATTAGTTTGCAGAAGTCAAGCCGTGACTGTGGCATCTCCTCCCAACTCCATGTTCATTGACATCAAGTAGGTAGCTTGGAATTGGCCATAGTGGAATATTTACACAATGGAATTGGACAAATACTGCAAGTCAAAGGCTTTGTCTTCCCAGAGAGATTGTTATTAAACATTTAGCAGTACGACACTGCTAAGTGTATTTCAAAATGGGAGACAGAGACAGAACACAATTTTTTTAGGACATATGTGATATCATATAGCATAAACTTGGAATTATGTGTAGTGAGTTTCAGAGATTTTAGGGTTTGATCAAGGAAAGATACGACCACCAGATAGCAACATGGTACAACAATCTATTGACAACCACATCCAGAGGGTGGTTCCCCACAGTAGAAGGTCTTCCAGAGGTAATGGACTGCCAGAAGAGGAAGAAGTCATGAAAACCCACAGGAAGAAGTGAAAGGTGGGGTTGGGGGAGGTTTATATGGGCCTTCCCAATGTCTTCCTGAAGTAAGGTGGGGAGTATTTAGGTCAAAAAGATTTGAAGGCATCAGCACCTTAGGGTCCTTATAACTACAGGGTTTTATTTTATCTAAAGCTAGCAAATATTGAGTGCCGTTTCACAGGATATTTAAAGCAAACCAAAAAACCAAACCATTGCAACTGAGTCAATTCTGACTCATAGTGACCCTATAGGACAGAGTAGAACTGCCTGATAGGGTTTCCAAGGAGTGGCTGGTAGATACGAACTGCCAACCCTTTGGTTAGCAGCCAAGCTCTTAACCACTGCACCAATAGGGCTTCTGCAGATTTTAAATGACTAAAAATCTACTTATTTGGGCCTTAAAAAAACAATGTTGGATGTGTACAAATATAAGTTTGATGCCAGTGAGCTATTTTTGGGTTAACAAGCCTCAGCTTGTAATGAAAAAGTTAACAACGTAGGGCCAATACATAGGCGACAGCTTTGCCTCATTTATATAACATCATGTAAATCAACATATATTTTTAAAGGAAAGTTTTGGAAACTGTGGAGAAGCGACAGAAGATGTGCTGAGTAGTCAAGCCAGAACAATAATTCAATTGACAGCATACTATAATGCAACAGCGATACAATTAGAGAAAAGGTGGAACTCAAATATTTATTAGGGAGACTTTGATAAAGGATAGTGGAAATGAGGATGGAGACATGACCAGGTAAACATTGTTTCATTTAGAAAAATAAGAGGAGCTGACTTTCTCTGAAATATTATGAATAAAAATGCCCAAAGGCAAAGATGCAAAACAGATAGGACAGTTGAATACAAACTGTTGCTGAGTGCTTAGGAAATAAACTTTGTTTTGTTATTATATAGTTTGCATAATACATACGTTGTAAATGCAATTAGAATTAAAAGAGTAGGGCAAGGTTTGTTGTTGCTGTTTTTAGCTGCCTTCCAGTCCTTTCTGACTCATGACAATCCCATGCTGCAGAGCAGAATTGCTCTATGGAGTTTTCAAGACTGTGAAAACAGGAAGTAGATTGCCAGGCCTATCTTCTGAGGTGCCTCTAGGTGGGTTTGAACCATCAACTTTTTGCTAGTAGTCCAGTCCTTAACTGCTGCACCACCCAGGGGCTCCTTAAGATAAGATTGGGATAGCAAAAGGAACATTATCAGATAAGGGCTCACCACAGGCTAAACTTTTCATGTATTCTCCCTTCCACCCAATAGAAAGGTCACACAAGGCATTCAAGATTGAGGAGCTCCATTGTCACAGCATCTTTCTTGAATTGTGAAAAAGCCGTTAAGTCAGATTTGTCTCTATGATCATCATAAGCAAATCTGGTATACCTACACCCAAAACTTTGTTTTTACTTTTTTGTTTACTTTAGATGAAGGTTTACAGAACAAATAGTTTCTCACTAAACAGTCAGTACACATATTGTTTTATGACATTGGTTAACAACTCCGCAACATGTCAACACCCTCCCTCCTCGACCTTGGAGGACCTTTTTTTTTTTTTTTTGGTGTAAATATACATTGCCAAAGTCACACCATTTCAAAAATTTCTACATTTACGATTCAGTGACATCGATTACATTCTTCCAGTTACGCTGCTATTCTCACTATCTTTTTCCAAATTATTCCATCACCATTATCTTCAACTCACTGCCCCCTAGGCTTCTTCCCATCAAACCTTTTGAGTTGCTGTTGTCAGTTTGATCTCACATAGATAATTCTTTTTTTTTTTTTTTACTTTAGATGAATGTTTACAGAACAAATAGTTTCTCATTAAACAGTACACATATTGCTCTATGACAATGGTTAACAACCCCATGACATGTCAACACTGTCCCTTCTCAATCCTGAGTACCCTATCACCAGCTTTCTTTTCCACTCATGCCGTCTAGTCCTTGTCCCTGGACTGCCGTGCCTCATTAGTCCATTTTGTTTTACTGGGCTGTCCAATCCCCAGCTTAACGGTGAACTTCAGGAGTGACTTCACCACTGAGATAAAAGAGTGTCTGGGGGCCATACTCTTGGGGTTTCTCCAGTCTGTCAGGTCAGTAAATCTGGCTTTTTTTTGTGAGTTAGAATTTTTTTCTCCATCTTTCAACAGCTCTGTCCAGGACCCTCTGTTGTGATCCCAGCCAAAGCAGTCAGTGGTGGTAGCCGGGCACCATCTAGCAGTACTGGACTCAGTCTGGTGGAGGCCTTGATAGCTGTGGTCCATTAGTCCTTTGGACTAATCTTTTCCTTGTATCCTGTTCTCTTCATTCTCCCTTGCTGCCGAAGGGGTGAGACCAGAGGAGTATCTTAGATGGCTACCCACAGGCTTTAAAGACCCCAGACGCTACTCACCAGGGTAGAATGTAGAACATTGTCTTTATAAACTGTGTTATGCCAGCTGAACTAGATGTTCCCCAAGATCATGGTCCCCACAGCCCTCCGCCCCAAAATTCATTCCCTCAGGGCGTTTACATCCAAAACTTTTTATGCATTACGGCAGCTAAATTTTTTCAGAGTAAATTTGCTGAAGTCTGTTTTTCACTCTGTACAATTAGTTGTCATATCAACTGAAAGAGTGAGTTCACAATATTTGCAGCTATTTAGAGATCAATTATTTACCCACTTACTCTCTTTTATTTATTAGTACCAAAATTACTGCTATGCCTCACTAAACATTTAACCTAAGAGTCTGTGCTAGCAGGGGTTCATCAGACCTCTGATGGCATTTCTCAGTAAAGAGTCTCTGTTCTTTAACCTTCTAGATTTCATGTTAACTGGCCATGGTCCCAGCTACCTGTATAGCTTTTTGAATAATCAAAGATCTTAAGTAATTAACTTTGTAAATGAATATAATGTCTCCCCAGGTGACTGCAAAGCATACATCTTTGCTACAATTGGAAGAACTCTCCCACTCTTGCTGCTGTCTTCTGTAGTTTGTACCTGGGTTGCTAAAATCAGTTAGGGAACAGAATTTTTTTACTAACTCGGCTTATGCTAAAGATCATCTATCCATTTAGCCAACTGACCCATGTAAATGTCTATTTTCTCCAAACTGCACTGATAGAATCTGTCCCTAGTAATCTTCCTCAAGATTTTAGCTTCCTACCAAGGATGCATTGGGAACCACTCATGAATTAAATCTCCATTATACTTTTTGATTCTCTCAGTTTTCTTGACAAAGATTATCTTAGCTGCTATAATTCATAGGTCTAAGAGCCAATAATGCTATTATATCTTATCTATGATAGAATGAAGAATTGAATTATTAATCAAATTGCTATGGATCAAGGGTATTTCACAGTACTCAGCTTTACTAATGATTCAAAGGATACCAGCAAAAGCCAGTCCCAAGTAGTCTTAGTAAGTTAGTGGTGCTGTAACAGAAATACCACATGTGCATGGCTTTAATCAACAGAAGTTTATTTTACCAAAGTTTAGGAAGTTAGAAGTTCAAATTCAAGGCACTGGCTCTAGGGAAATGCTGTCTCTCTGCACATTCTGGGGGAAAAACTTGTCTCAGATTCTCTAGCCATGTCTTCGATTCCTTGACAATTTCCACATGACAGCTATTTTCCTCTATTTGGGATTTCTCCTGTGTCTAATTTATTCTTTATGTACCTCTAAAGCTATTAGGTTTAAGATATACCCTGCATTGGTGTAGCCTCACTAACGTAAGAAAGAAATCCATATTCCCAAATGGGACTATAGCCACAGATATAGGAATTCGAATGTTAGTTTGGAGCAACATAAGCAGAAGCATTGTTACAAAAAAGGGAGCCATTTTGATTTAGAATATCTCTGCTTCTGCTTACTTCCATTATTAATGATTTGTTTGACTAGTCCTCATTCTCTGTAGAGCAAAACATCCCTTAAATTCATAAAGATCAAATTGACATATGATAGTTAATTTTGAAAGATCAGCTATAGCCTGCTAAAAACATTTTATAAATAAGGACTCCTCATTAACCTTCCACTAGTAAATACCATTGATATGTTTATCAGCAATTTTAATATGCAGCATTTTTCCCCAAGGAGAGTGATCATATAATTGCCAGATGTGAATACATATCTTCTAATAAGTATGACAAACAAGACATTAAAAAGGTATGAGACCACCAATTTCAGATATTGATACAACATAGATTAAAGTATTATATGTCATGCAAGTATTTTTGTGTTTTTAACTTATTATTGTTAGCTATATATTAAGTAAAAAATTTAATTGAATTTTATGATACTGATTTCTACATCAAAAGAAAAAAATATTAAGCTTTAAGTTTAAAGAAACCACTAAAAACCACAATAAGAAACATTAAATATTTACTTATATATATATGTGCTAAAATATTTGCAGTTCTATTCTATTATGGAATATAGAGCCCTCCTGGTGCAATGGTTAAGAGCTTGGCTGCTAACCAAAACTCTGCAGTTTGAAACCACCAGCTGCCCCTTAGAAAACTTATGGGGCAGTTCTACTCTGTCCTATAGGGTCACTATGACTTAGAATTGACTCGACGTCAACAGATTTTTAAAAAAATTATTATTATGGAATGTACCAAAAATAATTAGTTGACATTTAACAATTACAGGTGGAAGAATATGATCAAGAACCAATGGTACTGAAGGAAGAAGTCCATGTACACTGAAGGCATTGGTGAAAAATAGGGCTCCAGGAATTGGCAGTATACCAACTGAGATGTTTCAGCAGAAGGATACAGGGTTGGAGGTGGTCACTCATCTATGCCAAGAAATTTAGAAGACAGCTACCTGGCCAACCAACTTGAAGAAATCCATATTTGTACCCATTCCAAAGAAAGGAGATCCAACAGAATGTGGAAATTATCAAACAATATCATTAATATCACAATCAAGTAAAATTTCGCTGAAGATCATTCAAAAATGGCTGCAACAGTACATTGACAGGGAACTGCCAGAAATTCCAGCCGGTTTCAGGAGAAGACATGGAATAATGGGTATTATCGCTCATGTCAGATGGATCTTGACTGAAAGCAGAGAATACCAGAAAGATGTTTACCTGCACAGAATGGATTAGAAGTGAACAGTACTCTATAATTACGCTTGGAGATTTTAACAAATCTCTCAAGAGAAGATGAAATCAGTAAAAAGCAAAATAAATAAATAAATAGAGGATCTGAACTACATATTAAAAATTAGCTCATTCAGATATAGATAGAATTTGCAGCAAACGATAAGAGAATTTTCATTGTTTTAATAACTTATGGTACAATTACAAAAAATAATTATATACTCTGTGATAAATTATTGAAATCATTAATATATGATTTTGCTCACGTGTACAAAAGAGGGCATTATCTTGCATTCAAAAGAAAATAAGACACTATTATAAACAACTTAAGTCAATAAAGTTGACAATTTTAACCACATGAGTAAATCTTTAAATAAACATATTTATAAAACTCACACAGATATATAGAAAATATGAATATTTCTAAATATTTTAAAGAATCAATCAATCTAAGAAAAACTAGCCATAGTTGATTGTACTATGCTTTAAAAATGCATTTATTGGGTGCAAAATTATAATAAATGTATCTAGTAAAACAGAGCAAAGCATTAAATAAAGTTTTTCCATCAGAAATATAGTGTGACTCGTTACTTTTTAATTTGGTCAAAGTTCTGAATGAATTATCTTTTGAAGAGAAAGTGAAGGAGACATTAAACGTATGATGCTGTTTTCTTGGTGGGGGTGGTAACTGTCCTTTCTAAGGGCTCAGGATAATGTCTTCTGTTGGTGTTTTAAGAAATGCAGAAGTTCATAGCTGGAAGATACTTATTTTTAATACATTTATATAAACATCTGCAAGTTGTTCAGTCTCCAATCACTTTTCTGTTGTTTTGTAGAGGAAAATATTGTATTCTCAAAAGAATTATGCCCAGCGTTAAATGGAGTTTTGTGTTTTACAAGGAGAATTGATCTCAAAAAGTAATAGGGCAAAATGACTATTATAACTTAAACAAATGGCATCAACATTGAGAAACATAGCTTTGGCATTGTGCAAAAAAAAAAAAAAAATTTTTTTTTTTTTTAACAAGAGAGTCATTTAAGACGCAAAAGAAAATAAAATTAAATACTGTCTTGAGGAAAATATTGGTTTTCAAAAATTAATATATTACTTCAAAAGTTTGAACTCACTTACATAGTACTGATTTACCAGACATTTGTTGTTCAAAAATTGTCTAGTTTTACTCACTTTTCAGTAGCTAAAATATAATGCATTTTAATATTTAAAGAAGGGTACACAAAATTTTAATCAAATTCAACAAATTTATAATTTGCATCATATAGGGAATATTCTTTCAAATGTGCCTCATCATTACTTTCCTTACAACCATTGGGGATGCATGAAATATTTCCAAATTCATTCTAAATCTCAATATAACAATACAAAAACAATATAGTTTATACACAAAATGTATTTAAAAAAAAATAAGGCAAATAGATATGCATCATTTGTTTCTGTGTAATGACACACATACACACACGAAACCCCAGACCCTTTGCCTTCCAGTCAATTCCATCTCATAGCTACCCTACAGGACAAAGTAGAACTGCCCCATAGAGTTTCCAAGGAGCGGCTGGTGGATTTGAACTGCCAGCTTTCTGATTAGAAGCCAAGCTCTTAGCCACTGTGCCACCAGGGCTCTGTAATGACACCAGAAAATGTATTTTAATTTCACATGAACAAATTGAGAAAAGTTATTATTTTTAACATACGCAATTAGACTCTATCAAACACATGTAATTAAAAAATCTACCAGAAAGTAACTTTATGTTCCCCAAATACTAAGATAATATCACATAAGAAAATGACAATGAATAACAGATACTTTTATGAATTATGTTCATAAACTATTTCAATAACCCAAAAGATATACTTGTAACACAACTATTTGATCCCTATTTTGCATAATTCTGTTGATAATGACATCTTAACTTTTGTTTGAAATGAAAGTATGGATTATACTAAGTTTCAGTGAGAGTTTGAGGATGATTACATTTTGATTGACTGGAAATTGCATATATATATTTTTTAATGGCTGAAACTGAAAAAAAATCAGAAATAAGTATTGCCATAGATTGAATTGTGTCCCCAAAAAATATCTGTTGACTTGGCTGGGTCATGATTCCCAGTATTGTACGATTGTGTAATCTGATGTGATTTCCTTATGTGTTATAAACTCTATCACTACGATGAGGTTATATGTGATTTCCTTATGTGTTGTAAATTCTATCACTATGATGAGGTTATACTGATGAGGTTTACAAGATGAGTGTCTTAATCCAATCTCTTTTGAGATATAAAAGAGAGAAGCAAGCAGAGACACACGGGAATCTCACAACACCAAGAAAGCAGTGCCGGGAGCACAGCGCGTCTTTTGGACCAGAGGTTCCTGCGCTGACATGCTCTCAGACCAAGGGAAGACTGATGCATCACAAGGACTTTCCTCCAGAGCTGACAGAGAGAGAAGGGTTAATGCTTTGATTATGACATTTTCTTCTTTTTGGATGTGTGCATTTATTGCTATAAACTGACCTCTGAGCACTGCTTTTGCTGTGTCCCAAAGGTTCTGGTAGGATGTGTTTTCATTCTCGTTTGCTTCTATGAATTTCTTTATTCCATCCTTAATTTCTTCTATAACCCAGTAGTTTTTGAGCAAGGTGTTGTTCAGTTTCCATGTGTTTGATTTTTTTTCCTTGCTATTTGTGTTGTTTATTTCCACTTTTATGGCTTTATGGTCAGAAAAGTTGCTTTGTAATATTTCAGAGTTTTGGATTTTGTTAAGGCTTGCTTTATGGCCTAACATGTGGTCTATTCTGGAGAATGTTCCATGTGCGTTGGAAAAGAAAGTATACCTGGCTGCTGTTGGGTGCAGTGTTTGGTATATGTCTATGAGATCAAGTTGGTTGATTGTAGCATTTAGGTCTTCTGTGTCTTTGTTAAGCTTCTTTCTGGATGTTCTGTCCTTCACTGAATGTGGCATGTTGAAATCTCCTACTACTATTGTGGAGCTGTCTATCTCTCTCTTCAGAGCTGTTAGAATTTGTTTTATGTATTTTGGAGCCATGTTGTTGGGTGTGTAAATATTTATTATAGTTATGTCCTCCTGGTGTATTGACACTTTAATCATTATATAGTGCCTTTCCTTATCTTTTTTGGTGGATTTTACTTTAAAGTCTATTTTGTCAGAGATTAATATTGCCACTCCTGCTCTTGTTTGCTTGATATATTTTTTTCCATTCTTTGAGTTTTAGCCTGTTTGTGTTTTTAAGTCTAAGGTGCATATCTTGTAGGCAGTATATAGATGGATCATGCTTCTTTATCCAGCTGCCAGTCACCGTCTCTTTATTGGTGCATTAAGTCCATTTACATTCAGCGTAATTATCGATAGGTAGGAGTTTATTGCTGTCATCCTGATATCTCTTTTCTGTGTTGTTCACAGTTTCTTTCTTCTCCTCAATTCTCTGTGCTGAGTCGTTTTTCTTTATGTATTTTTTTTTTTCATCTTTTTGTTTGTTGTAGATTTTGTGTTTGCTGTGTCTTTATGTTTTTCTACTTTTTTATTTTGAATTGTAGGACTGTTAGATTCCTTTTTGGTTACCTTACTATTTACCCCGATTTTTCTAAGTTTATACCAGTCTTTTATTACTTTATATCGCCTTAACTTCCCCTCCATATGAAAAATCAATGTCTCCATTTTTTAAGTCCCTCTTTTTTGTTTTAATGTTGTACTTTTTTACGTATTGATATCTGTTTTCCTATTTTCAATGTTTTAGCTTTGATGTATTTTCGATATCCGTATCTGAGTCAATATCTGGTTGCTCTGTCCTGTGTTCTAGTCTTGCATTGTTATCTGGTGTTACTGATTATCTAACCGTAGGACTCCCTTTAGTATTTCCTGTAATTTGTGTTTGGTTTTTGCAAATTCCCTGAACTTCTGTTTATCTGGAAATGCCCTAATTTCACCATCATATTTGAGAGAGAGTTTTGCTGGGTATATAATTCTTGGCTGGCAGTTATTTTCCTTCAAGGCTTTATATATGTCATCCCATTGCCTTCTCACCTGCATGGTTTCTGCTGAGTAGTCCAAGCTTATTCTAATCGAATTTCCTTTGTAGATGACTTTTCTTTTATCCCTAGCTGCTGTTAAAATTCTCTCTTTATCTTTGATTTTGGCAAGTTTGATTATAGCATGTCTTGGAGACTTTCTTTTGGGATCTACCTTACATGGGGTTCGATGAGCATCTTGGATAGGTATCTTCTTATCTTTCATGATATCAGAGAAGTCTTCTGTCAACAAATCTTCAACAATTTTCTCTGTATTTTCTGTTCTCGCCCCCTGTTCTGGTACTCCAATCACTCGTAGGTTATTTCTCTTGATAGAGTCCCACATGACTCTTAGAGTTTCTTCATTCTTAATTCTTTTATCTGATTTTTCCTCAAATAAGTTGGCATCAAGACCTTTATCTTTGTTGTCATTAATTAAAACTTCTACTGCCTCAATTCTGCTCCTATGACTTTCTAGTGACTTGTCTAATTCTGAAATTTTATTGTTAATCTTCTGGATTTTTGATTGCTGTCTCTCTATGGATCCTTGCAGCCTATTAAATTTGGCATTATGTTCTTAAATAACTTTTTTAAGTTCTGCTGCTACTTTGTATGTTCCCTGGATATTTCTGCATTCTGTCGAATTTCTAATTTCTAGAAGAGTTCTGTATATTGATCTTTTCTATTCTGCCTCTGGTAATTCGCAGAAGTTCTCTTCCTCCAGAGAATTTATTGATTATTTATTTTGGGAGCTTGCTGAAGCCATCACGGACTGCCTCTTTATGTGACTTGATATTGATTGCTGTCTCCGAGCCATCAATAATTTATTATAATTTTATTTTATATTTGTTTAGTCAGACCTAGCTTCTTGTTTTGTTTTGTTTTGATATACCCATATAGGCTGCTCGTGTGCAGTAGTTTGATTTTTGACACCTTTGAATCTCTAACGTCCTGTTACCAGGTAGTTAGTTCTGTAACTAAGTATGTGCACACAGGAGTCCTTTAAATTTTCCTATATGAGTTCCGCTCAGGTGTCCAGGCAGTCAGTCACAAAGTGTGTGATGCAGGCTCTCACCCACTGTCCTATACAGGCGTGGGTAATTGGTACAGGCACTGGACTCTGGCTGTGGTGGGAGATCATGCACTGAGCCAGGCAGGGGGCTGATGGCTGCCCCTGAGAGTCTGAAAGGAAAGCATGTCCCTATTCTCTAGGATGAGTAGGTAGGTGAGTTTTGCAGCCAGACTATGAGCACCACACTCTGTTGGCTTTAAAGACTCGAGGGTACTACTTTTTCTTGGAGTCCTGTAGCAGGTGACTAGGAGGTTTAGGTGATACCACCAGTCCTCAAGTTCCTGCTGTAGATTGATAAAAGTGCTACTTAAGGGGCAGGGCTGCTTCAATTGTCACAAATCTGCCAGTTCACAGCTGAAGAAGTTGAAGTTAAACTTCAGATGTTTGCCCTGTTGTACTGTGGTAGTAAAGGCTAACGCTGTTGAGATGGGTCCCCACAAATCTATACAGGGGTGTAAGACACTCAGAGTCTGCGGACCCCTTATACCTGTGCCTAGCAAAGGCGCTGTGCTGACCTTGTGTTCCTGGCTTAGGGGAGCCAGTAGCTTATTTGTTCCCTCTTCAAGGCCAGGAGAATGGATCAGGGCGTCTTTTGAGATCTACTTACAGCCCAGTGGACTCCCGGTGCAGAGCACGGAGAGAGGAGGTAAAAGGGAGAGAGGTTTTCCTAAATGGGCTTTTTTTTTTTTTAATCCCCACGAAGGCCACATGCACGTACTTATCTTAGCCACTTGGCAGCTGCTTTTCACTGGTTTGGAGTGTCCAAGAAGAATCTCTGCTGCCGAGACTCTCTCAATGTGGAAACGGCTTCCCGAGCACACGCACAGCACAGATGCTGCCTGCTTCACTGCAGACCAGCATGGCTGCAGAGCTTCAGTTTCACTGCCAGGGCTCTTGTGTTCTTGGCCTTTTCCAAACTGTCTCCCTCTCCCCCGCCCTGTGACTCAGTCCGATTCCTCAACTTTGCCTTGTTCGGGGCTCCTAGATATTAAGATAGAATCAAATCACTTGTTATTCCAGGTCTTTGATGTAAGAGGGTTATAGGAAGGGTCTAACTACTCTGCCATCTTGGCCACACACCCCCCAAGATATTTCACGGGATGCAATACTGGAATCTCTCACTATGCCAAGAATTATGGAAGACAGACAGACACTTGGTCAACCGACTGGAAGACATCCACATTCATGCCCATTCCAAAAAAAGGTGACCTAACAGGATGTGGAAATTAGCGAACAGTATCTTTAACATCACAGGCAAGTAAAATTTTGCTGAAGGTCATTAAAAATTGCTTGCAGCAGTACAGCCACAGGGAACTGCCAGAAATTAAAGCCAGATTCAGAAGAGGATGTGGAACAAGGGATATCATTGCTGATGTCAGATGGGTATTGGTTGAAAGCAGAGCATACCAGAAAGATGTTTACCTGTATTTTACTGACTCTGCAAAGCCATTCAACTGTGTGGATCATAACAAATTATGGATAACATTGCAAAGAATGGGAATTCCAGAACACTTTATTGTGCTCATGAGGAACCTGTACACAGATCAAGAGGCAATCATTCAAAGAGAATAAGGGGATGCTGTGTGGTTTAAAGTCAGGAAAGGTGTGCGTCAGGTGTGTCCTTTCACCATACCTATTCAATCTGTATGCTGAACAAATAATCTAAGAAGCCAGGCTACACGAAGAAGAACTCTACCTCAGGATTGGTGGAAGTCTCTTTAACAGCCTGCCACATGCAGATGACACCACCTTGCTTACTGAAGTGAAGAGGACTTGAAGCGCTTACTGATGCAGAATAGGGACTTCAGCCTTCAGTACAAATGACACCTCAACATAAATAAAACAAGTTATGTGTATTTGTAATTCAGTTTTGGTATCTGTATTAAGTTGAAAGTGTTTATTCATTTTCCCATCCCTCAACAGATTTTAGTTGATTTTTCTACTTAATTAAATCCTTGAATGCTTTGGGAGCCATTTGCCTCTTGTAGTCTGTGAGAATATATTTTTGTCCTCTCAGAGCTTTCAGGAAACATCCAATAATGTGTAGAGGGTTGTGTTAATGTGTATGGAACAGTAAGTAGAGAGAATACATGTTGCGGAACCAGTCAGAGCAGGTGTTTCTCCTTCTACCCTAGGTATTTCTGTTGATAACAACAAGCACCTGGTAATAATCATTTTTACTTCTTTCTTATCAAACACATTTCCTGTTATATTTTAATCTCTTTCCCTTTCTCTCTCTCTGTGTCTCTCCAGAAACACACATTCTTTTTTTTAATTTTTTTGTTTATTGTAGTTTAACTGAAAGTTTACATTTCAAGTTAGTCTCTTATACAAAAATTTTTACATACATTGTAACTTGACCCGAATTGCTCTCCCTACACTGTGACAGCACACCACCTCTGATTTCCCATGTCCATTCAACAAGCTCTTGACCCTCTCTACCTTCTCATCTCACTTCTGAACAGAAACTGCCCATTTAGTGTCATGTATCTACCTGAGCTAAGAAGCACACTCTTCACAAGTATCATTTTATATCCCACACTACACTCCAATCTTTGTCTGAAGAGTTGGCCTAGGAAATTTTCTTAGTTCTGAGCTGACGGAAAGTCTGGGGACCATGAATTTCAGGGTTCCTCCAGTCTTAGACCATTAAGTCTGGTCTTTTTACTATAACTTGAGTTCTGCACCCCACCTTTCTCCTGCTCCATCAGGGACTCTGTGTTGTGTTCCCTGTCAAGGCGGTCATTGGTGGTAGCTGGGAACCATCCAGCTCTTCTGGTCTCAGGCTGATAAAGTCTATGGTTTATGTGGCCCTTTCTGTCTCTTGGGTTAATACTTTCCTTGTGTCTTTGGTGTTCTGCATTCTCCTTTATTCCAGGTGGTTGGGACCAACTGATGCATCTTAGATGGCTGCTTGCAAGCTTTCAAGACACCAGATGTCACTCACCAAAGTAGGCTGCAGAACATTTTCTTAATAAACTTTGTTATGCCAATTGACCTAGATGTCCCCTGAAAGCATGGTTCCCAGATCCTTGCCCCTGCTACTCTGTCCCTTAAAGTGTTTGGTTGTATTCAGGAAGCTTCTTAGCTTTTGTTTAGTCCAGTTGTGCTAACTTCCCCTGTAGTGTGTGCTGTCCTTCCCTTCACCTAAGATAATTCTGCTCTACTGTCTACTATCTAGTTAGTGAATAACGCTCACCCTCCCTCCCCACCCCCGTAACCATCAAAGAATGTTTTCTTCCATGTTTAAACATTTTCTAGAGTTCTTATAATAGTGGTTTTATACAATATTTGTCCTTCTGTGACTGACTAAATTCACTCAGCATAATGCCCTCCAGATTCCTCCATGTTAAAAGATGTTTCATAGCTTCATCGTTGTTCTTTATCGTAGCGCAGTATTCTATTGTGTGAATATACCGTAATTTGTTTATGCATTCGTCCGTTGATGGGCACCTAGGTTGTTTCCATCTTTTTTCTATTGTGAACAGTGCTGCCACGAACATGGGTGTGCATATATCTATTCGTGTGACAGCTCTTATTTCTCTAGGATATATCGCAAGGAGAGTGATTGCTGGATCATATGGTACTTCTATTTCTAGCTTTTTAAGGCGGCACCAGATCGATTTCCAAAGTGGTTGTACCATTTTACATTCCCACCAACAGTGATTAAGTTTTCCAGTCTCTCCACTACCTCTCCAGCATTTATTATTTTGTGTTTTTTGGATTAATGCTAACCTTGTTGCAGTGAGATGATATCTCATTGTAGTTTTGATCTGCATTTCTCTAATGGCCAATGATTATGAACATTTCTTCATGTGTCTGTTAGGCACCTGGATATCTTCTTTGGCAAAGTCCCTGTTTATATCCTTTGCCCATTTTTTAATTGGGTTATTTGTCTTTTTGTTGTTGAGGTTTTGCAGTATCTGGTAGATTTTAGAGATTAGATGCTGATCAGATTTCTCATAGCCAAAATTTTTTCCCAGTCTGTCAGTTGTCTTTTTACTCTTTTTGTGAAGTCTTTCAATGAGCATAAGTGTTTGATTTTTAGGAGCTCCCATTTATCTAGTCTCTCTTCTGGTGCTTGTGCATTGTTACTTATGGTTTGTATTGTGTTTATGCCATGCATTAGGGCTCCTAACATTGTCCCTATTTTTTCTAGCATGATCTTTATCATTTTTTATTTTATATTTAAATCTTTGATCCACTTTGAGTTAGTTTTTGTGCATAGTGTGAGGTATGGGTCTTGTTTCAGTTTTTTGCATATGGATATCCAGGTATGCCAGCACCATTTGTTAAAGAGACTTTCTTTTCCCCAATAGTAAGACACATTCTTTACCAAACACATTTCCTGATGTATTTTATTTTTTTCTGTTTGTCTTTCTTTTTCTCTTTCTCCCTTCTCTCTCTCCAGATATCAACAATATGTGAAAAGTCTTCAAAATTACACCTCACTTTGAATAAGTTTATCTTTAAAAAAAAGAAAGAAATATTTAGCTTTATGATGGTTTGGAGTTGGTAGGAAATGAGAGATGAGACTCAAGTAAGATGCCAGTGTCATAGTTGGAAGGTTTTATATGTCGAGTTAACATAATACTTCATAATTTGTGTTTGGTTTTGATAAGAGAAGTGGAAGTAAAGATCAATATTTTGTTTGACAAATTTATTGAATAAC
The DNA here is from genome assembly GCA_030035585.1 of Dugong dugon. NCBI lineage: Eukaryota > Metazoa > Chordata > Mammalia > Sirenia > Dugongidae > Dugong > Dugong dugon. Next base: position 30,284,884 of record CM057460.1, on the reverse strand, counting down.
ACTGTTGGAATTAAAGAGCATATTAATTTTGTTGCTGTTGTTTAGTGCCACTAAGTCAATTCCTACTCATAGCGACCCATGTACAACAGAATGAAAGACTGACTGTCCTGCATCATCCTTACAATCACTGCCACGTTTGAGCTTATTGTTGTAGCCACTGTGTCAGTCAATCTTGTTAAGGGTCTTCCTTTTCTTGATGAACCTCCATTTTACCAAGCATGATGTCCTTCCTAATAATATATCCAAAGTAAATGAGATGAAGTCTTGCCATCCTCACTTCTAAGGTGCATTCTGGCTGTACTTTTTCCAAGAAGTATTTGTTTGATCTTCTGGCAGTCCATAGTATATTCAATATTCTTCAACAACACAATAATTCAAAAATATCTATTCTTCTTAAGGCTTCCTTATTCATTGTCTAACTTTTGTATGCATATAAGGCAATTGAAAATACCATGGCTTGGGTCAGGTGTACATTAGATCTCAAAGTGACATCTTTGCTTTCTAACACTTTATAGAGGTCTCTTGCAATGGATATGCCTAATGCAATATGTCATTTGATTTCTTGACTGCTGCTTCCATGGGTGTTGATTGTGGACCCAAGTGAAATGAAATCATTGACATGTTCAATATTTTCTCCATTTATCATGATGTTGTTTATTGATCCAGTTGTGAGGATTTTTCTTTTCTTTAAGTTGAGGTGTAATCCATACTGAATGCTGTGGTCTTTGATCTTCATCAGTAAGTGCTTCAAATCCTCTTCACTTTCAGCAAGCACGGTGGTGTCATACGCATATCACAGGTTGTTAAGGAGTCTTCCTCCAATCTGATGTTGTATTCTTCTGCATATATTCTGGCTTCTTAGATTATTTGCTCACAATACATGTTGAATAAGCATAGTAAAAGGCTACAAACCTGATGTGCACCTTTTCTGATTTAAACCACTCAGTATCCACTTGTTCTGTTTAAACAACTGCCTCTGGGTCTAAGTACATGTTCTGCATAAATGTAATTAATTATGATCCATACAGTGGAGTGCCTTTGCAGAGTCAATAAAACACAGGCAAACATCCTTCTGGTATTCTCAGCTTTCAACCAATATCTGACATCAGCAACGGTATCTCTCATTCCAAGTTCATTAATGTTCAGTGTGTCAAATCTGTTCTTGAGATGGTCTTTAATTTCAGGTGCCGTATACTGAAGGTAGCACTTTGGCTCTCGTGGGCTCATTTTAGTTTTCTTCAGCTTCAAATAGAACTTGTATATGAGTAACTGATCGTCTGTTCCATAGTTAGCTCCTGGCTTTCTTTTGACTGATGATATTGAACTTCTCCATCATCTCTTCCCACAGATGTAGTTGATTTGTTTCCTGCATACTCCATCTGGCAAAATCTAAGTCTATAGTAACCATTTATGTTGCTGAAAAAGGATATTTGCTTTGCAAGAAACCAAAAGAGACATACATAAATGGAAAAACATGCCATGCTGGTGGATAGGAAAACTCAACATTGTGAAAATGTCCGTCCTACTAAAGCGATCTACAGATACACTGCAATCCTGATCCAAATAACAACAGTATTCTTTAATAAGATGGAAAAACTAATCACCAACTTTATGTGGAAAGAAACAGGACTTGGATAAGCAAAGCATTATTGAAAAAAAAGAACAAAATAGGAGGTCTCACACTATGTGCTCTCAACACCTACAATACAGCCAAGGTAGTCAAAATAGCTTGACTCTGATACAATGACAGACACATAGACCAGTGGAAAAAAATTGATAACCCAGATGTAAATCCATCCACCTATGGTTAGCTGAAGGTCAGCAAAAAAGAGGTCAGCCTTCAGTGAGATGAATTGGCACAGCAGCTGCAACAATGAGCTCAAACATAGCAATGATTGTGAGGATGGCTTGGGACAAGTCAATGTTTTGTTCTGTTGTATGTTGTAAGGTCACTGTGAGTCAGAATCAACTAGACAGCATCTAATAACAACAACGTGGTTAGCTGATGTTTCACAAAGGACCAAAGGCTATTAAATACGGAAAATATAATCTTTTTAGCAAATGGTGCTGGCAAAACTGGATGTACATCTGTAAAAAATTAAACAGAACCTATACCTCACACCGTACAGGAAAACAAACTTAAAATGGATCAAAGACCTAAATATAAAACCTAAAAAGGTAAAGCTCATGGGAGAAAAAACATGGCAACACTAGGCATCCTAATACATGGCATAAAGAGATTACATACCATAACTAACAAAACACAAACACCAGAAGATAAACTAGGTAACTGGGAGTTCCTAAAAATTAAACATCTAGTCATCAAAAGATTCTCCAAAAGAGTAGAGAGCATACAGGCTGGGAAAAAAAATTTGGCTATGACATATCCAACAAGGGTTTAATTTCTAAAATCTACAGAATGCTTCAACATCTCAATAACAAAAAGACAAATAATCCTATTAAAAAATAGGCAAAGGATATGAATGGACACTTCACCCAAAGAAGACATTCAGGCAGCTAACAGACACTTGAGAAAATGCTCTGGATCATTAGCCATTACAGAAATGCAAATCAAACTAAAATGAGATACCATCTCACCCTTACATTACTGGCACGAATCAAAAAAAACAGAAAATAACAAATGCCAGAGTGGTTTCAGGGAAATTGGAACTCTCATGCACTGCTGGTAGGAATGTAAAATGGTCCAACCACTGTGGAATACAATATGGTGCCTCCTTTAAAAGCTAGAAATAGACATACCATACACTCCAGCAATCCCACTTCCAGGAATATATCCTAGAGAAATAAGAGCTGTCACACGAATAGACATATGCACACCCATCTTCATTGCAGCATTGTTCACAATAGTAAAAAGATGGAAACAACTTAAGTGCCATCAACAGATGAATGAATACATTATGAAACATACACAATGCAATACTAAGAAAAGGTAAAGAACAATGAGGAATTTGCAAAACATCTCATAACATGAATGAATCTAGAAGGCATTATGCTGAGTGAAATGAGTCAATCACAAAAGGACAAATATTGTATGAGAACACTGTTATAAAAACATAAGAAAAGATTTACACAAAGGAAAGAAGTCTTTGATGGTTACAAGGGAGAAGAGGGCTGGGGAGGGGAAATCACTAACTAGGTAGTAGATAACTGTTAACTTTAGTGAAGAGAAAGAATACACATTAGAGGGGAAGTCAGTACAACTTGACCAGTGCAAAGTCATAGAAGCTTCCTAGACACATCCAAACACCTTGAGAAACTGAGTTACTGGGGCTGAGACCTAGGGACCATGGTTTCGGGGGACTTCTAGATCAACTGGCATAACGTAGTTCATAAAGAAAATGTTCTACATCTTATTTTGGTGAGTAGTTTCTGAGATCTTAAAAGTGTGCAAGTTGCCATTTGAGATGCATCTGTTGGCCCCCATCCCATCCAAAGCAAGGGAGAATGAAAAAAACCAAAGACGCAAGAAAAATAGTAGAGCAAAGGACTAACAGACCACGTGAAGGACAGCCTCCACCAGCCTGAGCCCAGAACTAGATCCTGCCTGGCTACCACAACCAACATCTCTGACGGAAATCACCTTAGAGGATCTGGGACAGAATAGGAGAAAAATGTAGAACAAAATTCAAATTCACAAAAAAGACCCGACTTACTGGTCTAACATAGACTGGAAGAACCCCCAAGACTATGGCCCCAGACACTCTGCTAATGTAAAACTGAAGCCAATCCCAAAGTCCATCTTTCAGCCAAAGATTAGACAAGTCTATAAAACAAACAGTAACACTTGTGAGGAATGTGCTTCTTAGTTCAATCAACTATGCAAGACCAAATGGGCAATACCTGGCAGAAAACAAAGACAAAAAGTCAGGAAGGGGCAGGAAAATTGTAGGAAAGGACACGGACAACTCAGGGTGGAAGGAGAAAGGGGGAGAGTACTGAGACATTGTGGAGACCGCAGCAAATGTCTGTGTTATGGTTTGAATTGTGTCCCCCCAAAATATGTGTTAATTTGGCTAGTTTGTGATTCCCAGTATTGTGTGGTTTCCCTCCATTTTGTGATCTGAAGTAATTATCTTATGTAACCTCCGTGATGTTAATGAGGCAGGATTAGAAGCAGTCATGTTAATGAAGGAGGACACAATCTATAGGATTAGTTGTATCTTGAGTCAGTCTCTTTTGAGATATAAAAAAAGAAGCAAGCAGAAAGATAGAAGGACCTACTACCACCAAGAAAGAAGTGCCAGGATCCCTGTGCTGAGAAACTCTTAGACCCAGGGGAATACTGATGACAAGGACCTTTCCCCCGAGCCGACAGAGCAAGACTTCACCTGGAGCTAGCACCCTGAATTCAGACATCTAATCTCCTAAACTGTGAGAATAAATTTCTGTATGTTAAAGCCATCCACTTGTGACATTTCTGTTACAGAATAACTAGATAACTAAGATACTCAGAGAACAATTCATGCATACATTTTTTTAATTAAAAACTAATTTGCACTGTAGACTTTCACCTAAAACACAATAAAATAAAATAAGTAAAAAAAAAAAAGGTACTTGCAGTAAGTATTGATTTCGCAATATTCTGTCATGTGATCTTCAGCATTTTTTCTATGACAAAGGCTAAATTTTTCAACTACGCATCCTTCTTTGTTTCCAAATTTTGCATTCCAATCACCAGTTATTATCAATGCATCTTGATTGCATGTTTGATCAATTTTAGACTGCAGAAATTGGTAAAAGTTTTCAATTTCTTTATGATTGGCCTTGATGGTTGCTGCATAAAGCTGAATTCTGGTCATATTTACTGGTCTTCCTTGTAGGCCTATGGATATTACCGTATCACTGACAACATTGTACTTTAGGATAGATCTTGAAATGTTCTTTTTGATGATGAATGTGACACCATTTGTCTTCAATTTGTCATTCCCGTACTGTAGACCATATGATTGTCCTATTCAAAATGGCCAATAAAAGTCCATCTCAGCTCACTGATTTCTAGGATATGGATCTTTATGCATTCCATTTCATTTTTGACTTCCAATTTTCCTAGATTCATACTTTGTGCATTCCACATTCCCATTATTAATGAGTATTTGCAGCTGTTTCTTCTCATTTTGAGTCGTGCCACATCAGCAAATGAAGCTTCCAAAAGCTTGACTCTATCCAGGTAATTAAGGTAGACTTTACTTTGAGAGGCAGCTCTCCCCAGTCATACTCTGAATGTCTTCCAAACTGAGAGGTTCATCTTATGGCACTTTGTCATACAACATTCTGCTGTCATTCATAAAATTTTCATTGGCCAATTTTGATTTTTTTTTTTTAGAAGACTACTGCCAGGTCCTTTTTCCTAGTCTGTCATAGTCTATAAGTTCTCCTGAACCCTGTCCACCATATGTGACCCTGCTGGTACTTGAAGTGCCAGTGGCATAGCTTCTAGCATCACAGCAACATGCAAGCTACCACAGTTCAACAAACTAACAAATAAGTTGAGGTCACAAACATTGTCTCTTTTAATTCCCAAAAGTTGCTGTAACCGATTTTCACATAGGTATACATTTGCTGAATAAATATAAATATCGTAAAAATTTTTTATAATATTCTAAACCCTCTGAGTTAAAAAGAACTCTTACCTCAGTCACATTGTCAGTTTTTAGCTGGTTGAGAGAATATCATTTGCTGATACAAAAAAGGATATTATTATTGTAGAATTATCTCGGAAAGATCTCTGACAGTACCCTTTTTAGAAAGCTTAATTTTACTATGTGCTGCAATTATAACTGTCTTCAACTTCATAATCAACCTAGCTTATAATTTAATAATCTATTCTTAAAATACACTTTTCATTTTTAAATAGTCAAATTATTTTAAAAATCAGGTTACGCTTTCAAAATTTATTTTTCCAAAGAATTGCTGAGAAAAGCACAGCTTCATACTACAAATAGGGTCATTTTACAATTGCTTTTACCAAAATCAAAGAATTACGGTTATAAAGGAAGCAAGAGGTGATTACTTCCTCCAACTGATAATATCCTTGGTATTTTACTCTATATCATTGTCTTTTTCACAGCTTTACTTTCTTTGTTTCTTTCTTACTTTTTTATTTATTTAATTTTTACAAATCTTCTACCCATATAGACGTATCTAACCAAAACATTTTAAAAAATCATTTTAAAATATATTTTTTTCTCTTAAGGGCCAAAAATCTATATAAGTTGTAATGGTTTAGAATAGGAGAGAAATAAAGATTAGGATACAGAAATGTAACAGTAGTAAATTAAGTTTTTGTTTTTTTTTTTAATCTACCTACAGTAGTTTATGAATTCAAGAACGCTAATCTCAAGGTAATGGATCTATAATAAATGTGCTCAATATTAGTTTTGGGTTAGCCAAGGGTAAAATAAAACTGAATATGATAATTTCTCTAAACTTCAAAGACAACATAAATTAATTTTTAACAGAAATTTAGCAGTTAAATTAGGTGTGTCCATAGCAAAGCTCTGAGATGTTTAACGTGATGTTGTATTTTAAGTCTGAGAACTGCAGTAGGTATTTGTCTTCTTTAGAAAAAATAAAAGAATATATACATGCATAACAAAAACATTGCATGATAATTTGTACATCTATATAATTAAATAGAAGTACTTAAAAATGCAATTCCTTACTTAAAGTGCATATTTGAAAGAAATTACCATAATCACTGGTATATGCTAATCTGTGTTATGATATGCATGTAAGCAAAGTATAATTCACTGGATAAATTACCATTTCTATGAATAGATCATGATTTACATATATTTATAGGCACTGACATATTTTATTAGATGAACTTAAATTTATTACATACACTGCTCACCAATTATAAGCATATCTTGGAGATGCTGCAGGTTTGGTTCGCAGACCACTGCAATAAAGCAAATATAGCAACAAGGCTAGTCACAGCAATTTGTTGGTTTCCCAGTGCATATAAAAGTTATGTTTACACTATACTGTAGTCTACTAAGTGTGCCATAGCATTACGTCTAAAATATATATATATATATACCTTAAGTAAAAAACACTTTATTGCTAAAAAATGCTAACCATCACCTTAGCCTTCAGGGAGTCATAATCTTTTTGCTGCTGGAAGGTCTTGTCTCCATGTTGATGGCTGCTGACTGACATGGTGGTGGTTGCTGAAGATTGGGGTGACTGTGATAATTTCTTAAAATAAGACAACTATGAAGTTTACCTCATTGATTGACTCTTCCTTTCACAGAAGATTTCTCTGTAGCATGCTATGCTGTCTGATAGCATTTTAAAATTGGAGTCAATCCTCTCAAACCCTGATGCTGCCTTATCATCTAAGTTTTATGTAATATTTTAAATCTTTTGTTTTCATTTCAACAAGGTTCACAGTATCATCACCAGGAGTAGATTACATCTCAAGAAACCACTTCCTTTGCTCAGTCGTAAGAAGTAACTCCTCTTCTGTTAAAGTTTTGTCATGAGATTGTAGCAATTCAGTCACATCTTCAGGCTCTACTTCTAATTCTAGTTTTCTTGCTACTTCCACCACATATGCAGTCACTTCCTCCACTGAAGCCTTGAACCCCTCAAAGTCATCCATGAGAGTTGGAATCAGCTTCTTCCAAACTCCTATTTATATTGATACTTTGGCCTCCTTCCATGAATCACAAATGTTTTAATGGCATCTAGAATGGTGAGTCCTTTCCAGGAAGTTTTCAGTTTACTTTGTCCATATCCATCAGAGGAATCACAGTGTATGGCAGCTATAGCGTTAAAAAATGTATATTTTAAATAATGAGACTTGAGAGTAGAAATTACTCCTTGATCCATGGACTGCAGAATGGCTGTTGTGTTAACAGGCATGAAAACAACATTAATCTCCTTATACACCTCCATCAGAGCTCTTGGGTGACCAGGTACATTGTCAATGAGCAGTAGTATTTTAAAAGGAATCTTTTCTGAGCATTAGGTCTCAACAGAAAGCTTAGAATAGTCAGTAAATCATGCTGAATGCAGATGTTCTTTCATCCAGGATTTGTTGTTTTATTTATAGAGCACAGGCAGAGTAGATTTATTATAACTCTTGAGGGCCCTAGAATTTTTGGAACTGTAAATGAGCATTGGCTTCAACTTAAAGTCACCAGTTGCATTAGTCCCTGACAAGAGAGTCAGCCTGTCCCTTGAAGCTTTAAGCCAGACATTGACTTCTCGTCTCTAGCTATGAAAGTCCAAGATGGCATCTTTTTCCAATATAACTCTGTTTTGTCTACACTGGAAATATGCTGTTTAGTGTAGCCACCTTCATTAATTATCTGAGCTAGATCTGCTGGATAACATGCTGCAGCTTATACACCAGCACTTGCAGCTTCACCTTGTTCTTTTATGGTACAGAGATGGCTTCTTTCCCTAAACCTCATGAACCAACCTCTGCTAGCTTCAAAATTTTCTTTGCAGCTTCCTCACCTCTCAGCCTTCATAGAACTGAAGAGAGTTAGGGCCTTGCTCTGGATTATGCTTTGGCTCAAGGGAATGTTGTGGCTGGTTTGATCTTCTATGTAGACCAATAAACTTTCCCCAAATCAGCAATAAGGCTGTTTCGCTTTCTTATCATTTGTCTGTTCACTGGAGTAGCACTTTTAATTTCCTTCAAAAACTTATCCTTTGCATTCACAACTTGGCTAACTCTTTGGTGCAAGAGGCCTATCTTTCAGCCTATCTTGGCTTTCAACATGCCTTCCTCACTAAGCTTAATCATTTCTAGGTTTTTTTTTTTCTTAAGAGAGATATGTACAACTCTTCCTTTCACTTGAACACTTGAAGGCCATTGTAGGGTTATTAAGTGGCATAATTTCAGTATTGTCCTGTTTCAGGGAATAAGGAGGCCCAAGGAAGGGGAGAGAGATGGGGGAATGACTGGTCGGTGGAACAGTCAGAACACACACAACATTTACCAATTAAGTTCACTGTCGCAAGTGGGAGTGGTTCCTGGTGCCCCAAAACAGTTACAATATTAACATCAAAGATCACTGATCACAGATCACCATAGAGAGATAATAATAATCAAAAAGTTTGAAACATTTAGAGAATTACCAAAATGTGACACAGAGAAATAAGCATATGCTGTTGAAAAAATGGTGCCAATGGACTTGCTTGATGCAAGGTTGCCACAAATCTTCAATTTGTAAAAAATGCAGTATCTGCAAAATAAAACAAAGCAAAGTGCAAAAATACCAAGGCATGCCTTTGTATATGGACAATCAAGATTAGGACTATTATATTAAAAATCTTTAAGTATCTAATTCTATATTATTTTAAAACATATTTGTTGGGTGATTTTGGAAGATTACCTCTTAAAATTAATGTTTCTCATTTATTCCATCATGCCCAATTTAAAAGAGAAAAAAACTCACATTATTGAATGGCTTGCAATTAACAATTGAAAATAATTAATATCTCTAGCTATCTGCCCTAACTAAAAAAAAAAAAAAAAAAAGAAACCTGGCAGAAAAGGAGTTTAGGAAGAACAAAAGAAAGGCTACATCTCATATAAAGTAAGGAAAGACACGTAATTCCAACAGTAGATAATATGAAGAAGAAATGTGTTATGGATTTCATTGTGTCCCCCAATGATATGTATTGAAGTCATGGCCCTTTTAACTGTGGATGTGATCCTGTTTGGAAATAGAGGTTTTCACTGTTACGTTAATTGAATTATATAGCCAAGTAGACTATAATCACTTCTGAACTATTTAAAAAAAAAATCGGAATATATCCAATCACACACACACAGAGGGGAAAGTCTATATGAAGATAGACACAGCAGATGCATCTACATACAAGCCCAGGAACTCCAAGTATTGCTGTCTACTAGAAGCTAAGATAGACTAGACAAAGAAAAACCTCCATCTAGAACAATGCCCTGAATTTAGACTTCTAGCCTCCTGAACTATGATAAAATTAATTTATGTACTTTTAGGTCATCTTCTTGTAGCATTTCTGTTACAACAGCACAAGGAATGAAGACAGAATGCTAAGTGATGTGAAACAAAATCCAGAAACAGAAAGACTATCCAGAAAGAAAGTTTGCGTGTGGAAATATTGGGCAAAAACATTAGAAAAAAAGAGAGAGAAAAATTAAAACCTAGAAAAGTTATGCTACAAAATGGGCATAAATTAGAAACGATGGGGAAATGATACAGAAGATGATGCAGGAGGAAGGGCCAGAAATCTGTCCCTGAAGAAAAATAACTCTTAAGAACAGGTTATAATCAATGACTTCAAAACTTGGAAAGGTAGTTAAACAATTATAGTGTCCAGTAGAGTGCTTGAGGAAGAAAGAGGCTGGTAAATTTTGGTGAAATTTGGAATTTTATGTGTCAGCTATCATTTTTTTGCCCTCTAATTCTTCAGCAGAAATCTGTGGGGAGGATGCCTTACATATCTGGAAAACTTGCTGGTGTAAGGGTGGACAATAAGAATAGTGTCCTCCAAAAATTGGAGTTTTGTGTTTTGATCTGCTTGGTGTCACTGAGGTACCTGCACAGAAGATAACCATTGTTTCAACCTCTTCTTGCTCATGCTGATTCCTGACTGGAATCTGTAAAAAAAAGAAAATTAGAGACAGTGTCATGGAGTGAACTATGTCCCCCCAAAAATGTGTGTATCAATTTGGCTAGGCCATGATTTCCATTATTCTGTGGTTGACCCCCATTTTGTGATTGTAATTTTACATTAAAGAGGATTAGGGAGGGATTGTAATACCACCCTTACGCAGGTCACATCCCTGGGGTGTGGCCTGCACCACCTTTCATCTCTCAAGAGATAAAAGGAAAGGGAAGCAAGCAGAGAGTTGGAGACCTCATACCACCAAGAAAGCAGTGCTGTGAGCAGAGCACGTCCTTTGGACTTGAGGTTCCTGCTCTGAGATGTTCCCAGACCAAGGGAAGACTGATGCATCACAAGGACCTTTCTTCAGCGCCGACAGAGAGAGAAAGCCTTTTCCTGGAGCTGATGCACTGAATTTGAACTTGTAGCCTACTAGACTGTGAGGGAATAAATTTCTCTTTGTTAAAGCCATCCACTTGTGGTATTTTTGTTACAGCAGCACTAGATGCCCAAGACAGACAGGATTTTTGTTTTTGTTGTTGGGATTTTCTTTTGGGATCCATGCATTCAAAAAAAATCTTTATTAAGTCACTAACTGACTACAAAGTTAATGGAAAAGATACTTCAGTAATGACACACAACAAGGTGTATACTCATTGCAATAATAATTTGGGAAATTCACTAAACTAAGGGATGACTGAAGCCCTCAAAAAAAAAAGGGGGGAGAATCTGATTTCAAGATTTAGCAGATTACAATATTCAAAATGTTCAATTCTCTCTCTCACACACACAAAAATACAAATCAGAGGGGAAAAAATGAAAGAAAGAAAGAAAGTATGGCACATTAATAATATAAATAAAAACCTACAGAAATCATCTGAGAGGAAGCTCAGGCATTGCCCTTACTTGACAAAAACTTTAAATTAAATGTCTTAAATACACTCACAGAGCTGAATGAAAAGGAAAGCACAGAAAAAGAACTAGAGGAAATCAGGTGAATAGTTTGGTGTATGAACAGGTAGGCAATATAAATAAAGAGCTATAAATTATATGTAGGTATCAAATAAAAATTCTGAAGCCGAAAAGTACCATAGCTGAAATGAAAAAATCACTAGAGTGGTTCAACAACAGATTTGAGAGGCAGAAAAAAGTATCAGTGAACTTGAAGATAGAAAAATTGAAATTACCCAGTTTGATAAGCAGGAGAAAAAATAAATAAATAAGTAAAATGAACCAATGGATCTATGCAACAATATTAAATATAAGAACGTATGCATTATGAAAGTCCCAGAAAGAGAGAAGCAGAAAACATATTTGAAAATATAATGGTTGAAAACTTCCCAAATTTGAAGAACCTACTCATTGAAGAAGCTGAACATATTTAAAGCAGGATAAACTCAAGGATATCTATGCTTTATATTCAACCTATCAAAAAGACAGAGAGAAGCCAGCAAGAGAGAGGTAGTTTAACATGTTTAAGAGATTCTCCATAAGATTAACAATTTCTTATCAGAAATCATGGGTAGAAGGCAGTGGGATAATATATTTAAAGGGCTGAAATAGAAAATTATTGACTAAAACTTGTATGTCCTGCAAAAATATTCTCTAAAAATGAGGGAGAAATTAAGACATTCCAGAAAAACAAAAATGTGTTGCTGGTAGACTTGCGCTACAAAGAATGCCAAAGAGAGTCTTTCAGGTTGAAAGAAAAGGACATTAGATGTTAACTCAAAGCCATATGAAGAAATAAATATCTGTCAATGGTAACTACATCAGTAAAAGTAAAACCTAATATCATTGTATTTTTTACTTGTAACTCCTCTTTTTGGAAGGATGTCGTGGTTGGTAAAGTAGAGGGTCAATGAAAAAGAAGATCGTTCACCAGACGGATTGTCACAGTGGCTGCAACAACGGGCTCAAACATAGCTACGATTTTAAGGATGGCACAGGACCAGGCAGAGTTTTATTCTGTTGCACATAGGGTTCTTATGTGTTGGAACCGACACGACAGCACTTAACAATAACAGAAACAACCCCTCTTCTGTTTCCAATATAATTTAAAAGATGTGCATGAAAAAATAATTATAAATATATTTTCATGGGTAAACAGTTGTTAAACATGCGACTTGTGACAACAAAATAAGGGAGGTAGGGCTGGATAGGAGCAGAGTTAATGTACACAATTGAGGCTAAGTTTATATCAACTTAAACTAGATTGACATAAATTTATGTTGTTAACTGTAATGATGATAATTAATGTAATGAAATAATAATGAATAATGAAATAATAATGAAATAATGAAATAAAATAATGATGTAATGATGATAATTAAGAAAATAACAGAAATATATACACATAGAAAAGGAAATGAATACAGAATCAAAATGCTACATTGTTGTTGTTGTTGTTAGGTGGCATTGAGTTGGTTCCAACTCATACCAACTCTGTACAACAGAATGAAACACTGCCCAGTCCTGGGCCAGCCTCGTGATCCTTGTTATGCTTGAGACTGTTGTTGCAGCCACTGTGTTAATTTATGTCATTGAGGGACTTCCTCTTTTTTGCAGAACCTCCACTTTAGCAAGCATGATGTCTTTCTCCAGGGACTGGTCCCTCGTGATAACATGTGTGAAGTATGTCTGAGTCACAGTCTCATCATCCTCGCTTCTAAGGAGCATTCTAACTGTACTTCTGTCAAGACAGACTTGTTTGTTCTTTTGGCAGTTCACGGTCTATTCAATATTCTTCGTCAATACCACATCTCAAAGGCTTCAATTCTTCTTTGGTCTTCCTTATTCATTGACCAGCTTTCAATGCATATAAGGCAATTGGAAACACCATGGATTGGGTCAGGAAAACCTCAGTCCTCAAAGTGACATCTTTGCTTTTTAACACTTTAAAGAAGTCTTCTATAGGAGATTTGCCTAATGCAGTGCCTGTTTTGATTTCTTGACTGTTGCTTCCATGGGTGTTGATAGTGGACCTAAGTAAAATGAAATCCTTGATGCCTTCAAACTTTTCTCCATTTATCATGATATTGCTTATTGGTACAGTTGTGAGGATTTTTGTTTCCATTATGTTGAGGTGTAATCCATACTGAAGGCTGTAGTGTTTGATCGTCATCAGTAAGTGCTTCAAGTCCCCTTCACTTTCACCAAGCGAGGTTGTATCATCTGCATATTGCAAGTTGTTAATGAGTCTTCTTCCAACCCTGATTCTCCATTCTTCTTCATATAGTCCAACTTTTTGGATTAATTACTCAGTATACATGTTGATTAAATATGGTGAAAGGATACAACCCCGCTGCACAGCTTTCCTGATGTTAAACCAAGCAGTATCCCTTTGGTCTGTTCAAATGACTGCCTCTTGATCTATGTACAGGTTCCTCATAAGCACAATTACGTGTTCTGGAATTCCTATTCTTTGCAATATTATCCATAATTTATTATAATCCACACAGTTGAATATCTTTGCATAGTCAATAAAACACAGGTAAACATCTTTCTGGTATTCTCTGCTTTCAGCCAAGATCCATCTGACATCTGCAATGATATCCCTGGATCCACATCCTCTTCTGAATCCAACTTGAATTTCTGGACGTTCCCTGTCAATGTACTGCTGCAACCACTTTTGAATGATCTTCAGCAAAATTTTACTTACATATGATATTAATGATATTGTTTGATAATTTCTGCATTAGTTTGGATCATCTTTCTTTAAATAGGCATAAATATGGATCTCTTCCAGTCAGTTGGCCAGGTAGCTGTCTTCCAAATTTCTTAGTATAGATGAATGAGCACTTCCAGCTCTGCATCCATTTGTTGAAACATCTCAAGTGGTTTTCTTTCAATTCCTGGAGCCTTGTTATGCCAATGGCTTGAATGCAGCTTGGACTTCTTTCAGTACCATCAGTTGTTGATCATATGTTACCTCCTGAAATGATTGAAAGTTGACCAATTCTTTTTGGTACAGTGACTCTGTGTATTCCTTCCTTCTTCTTTTGATGCTTCCTTAGTTGTTCAGTATTTTGCCCATAGAATCCTTCATTATTGCAACTCAAGGCTTGAAATTTTTCTTCAGTTCTTTCAGCTTGAGAAAGCCTGAGCTTGTTCTTCCCTTTTGGTTTTCTAACTCCAGGTCTTTGCACATGTCATTATAAAACTTTACTTTGTCTTCTCCAATCAGCCTTGAAATCTTCTGTACAGTTCTTTTACTTCATCATTTGTTCCATTTGCTTTATCTACTTGATGTTCAAGAGCAACTTTAGAGTCTCTTCTGACATTCATTTTGGTCTTTTCTTTCTTTCCTGTCTTTTTAATGACCTCTTGCTTTCTTCTTGTATGTCATCCTTGATGTCATTCCACATCTTATCTGGTTTTCAGTCATTAGTGTTCAGTGCATCAAATCTATTCTTGAGATGCTCTCTAAATTCAGGTGGGATATACTCAAGGTTGTACTTTGGCTCTCGTGGAGTTATTGTAATTTTCTTCAGCTTCAGCTTGAACTTTCACCTGAGCAAGTGGTGGTCTGTTCTGTAGTCGGCCATTGTCCTTGTTTTGACTGACGATATTGAGCTTTTCCACTGTCTCTATGCACAGATGTAGTTCATTTGATTCCTGTATATTCCATCTGGTGAGGTCGACTGTATAGTCATCGTTTATGTTGTTGAAAAATGTATTTGCAATGAAGACTTCATTGGTCTTGCAAAATTCTATCATGAGATCTCTGGCATCTTTCTATCACAAGGCCATATTTTCCAACTACGAATACTTCTTTTTATTTCCAACTTTTGTATTCCAACCACCAGTAATTATCAGTGCATCCTGATTGCATGTTCGATCAATTTCAGACTGTAGAAGTTGGTAAAAATCTTCAATTTCCTCATCTTTATCATTAGAGGTTGGTACTTAAATTTGAATAGTCACATTAACTGGTCTTCTTTGTAGGTGTGTGAATATTATCCTATCACTAACAGTATTGTACTTCCGGATAGATCTTGGAATGTTCTTTTTGACAACGAATGCAACACCATTCCTCTTCAATTTGTCATTCCCAGCAGAGTAGACCATAAGATTGTCCTATTCAAAATGGCCTATACCAGTCCATTTAAGCACACTAATGCCTAGGATATTGATGTTTACACATTCCATCTCTTTTTTGACTATTTCCAATTTACCCAGATTCATGCTTTGCACGTTCCACGCTCTGATTATTGATGGATGTTTGAAACTGTTTCTTCTCATTCTGAGTCATGCCACATAAGCAAATGAAGGTCCCGAAAGCTTGACTCCATCCATGTCATTAAGATGGGCTCTACTCTGAGGAGGCAGCTCTTCCCCAGTTGTCTTTTCAGTGTCTTTCAACCTGAGGAGCTCATCTTCCAGCAAGATATCAGATAATGTTCCACTGCTATTCATAAGGTTTTCACTGGATAATTCTTTTCAGAAGTACAACACCAGGTCCTTCTTCCTAGATGCTATATTAGGGAGAATAAAACAACCAAGCACAAAAGAAAGCAGCACTGGTGTAATTTAGGAACATTAAAAAAAAGTAAGGTATATATAGAAAACAAATAGCAGAAGAGAAGAAATACTACACTATCAGTAAGTACTTTAAATTAAAATAGATTAAACTCATCAATTGAAAAACAAGGATTGGCATAACAGATTTTAAAAAGATCATGATGTAACTGTATACTGTCTAGAAATTTTAGAAACAAAGTGTTTCAAAGTGAAAGGATGTAACAAGATATTACATTCAAATCGCCACCAAAGAGAGTTGAAGTGAGCAGACTAATATTAGGGGGGGTAAAGGATGTTTGGTGAAAATTGTTACAAGAGAAAAAGAAGACCTTTTTATATTGATAAAAGAGTCCATTTGTCAAGAAGATACAAGCATTATGAATGCAGACACACAAAAAAGATTTCCCAAATATGTATATATATAAACACATATTGACAAAGTTGGAGAAACAGACAATTCTACAATAATAACTGGCAATTTCAATATCCTGCTTTTAATAACTGATAGAAGATCAATAAGGAAATAGAGGACTTGAACAACATTATAAACCAACTTGACCTAAGAGACAAATACAGAAAACTAACACATAACAGCAGAAAACACATTCTTTTCAAGTGTAGATGGAACATTCTCTAGAATACACCATATGCTAGGTCATAAAAAAGTTCTCAATACATTTTAAAAGATTGAAATCCTACAACATATCTTCTACAACTCAATGAAATGATGATAGACATCATTAACAGAAGCAAAAGTGGAAATGTCATAAAAATGTGGAAAATTAAAACAACACACTCTTGAACATTCAGCTGATCAAAGAAGAGATCACTAGGGAAAATAAAAAATGCTTTGATACAAATGCAAAAGAAAACACAACATATCAATACATTTTCAATGCAGCAAAAGCAGTGCTCAAAGGGGGAATTTATAGCAATAACAGCCTACATTAAAAAAGAAAAAAAGTTCTCCAGTCAATAATATAACTTTGTACCTTAAAAAAAAAGAGCCAACTACATACAAAGCCAGTAAAAAGAAGATTAGAGCAGAGATAAACAAAATAGATAACAGAAGTAAAATAGAGATAACCAATAAAAACAAAAGTTAGTTTTTTGAAAAGATCAACAAATTTGACAAACTTTTAGGTAGTCTGACTAAGAATAAAGGAGAGAACACACAGATAACTAAAATAAGAAATGAAATTGAGGAAATTACTACAGACCTTACAGAAATACAAAGGATAATAACAGAATGCTATGAACAAGTGTACACCAACAAAGCAGATAATCTAGATGAAATGAAAAAATTTCTGGAAACACATAAATCACAAAAAGTGACTCAAGAATAATTATAAATTCTCAACAGACCTATAACAATGAAAGTGGTTGAATCAGTAATCAAAACTTTCCAAAAAAGGAAACTTATTAACCCAATGGCGTCACTGGTGAATTACATGAATCATTTTAAAAAGATTTGACACCCATCCTATTCAAAATTCTCCAAATAATAGGAGAAAAGACATTACTTCTCAAGACATTCTATGATGCCATTAGATCTTCATGGATTGGAAGAGGTAATATTTCTTAAATGGTAATATTCCCAAAAGTAATCTACAGATAAGAAATAATCCCTACCAATATTTCTATTTAGGTTGTTTTTAGGTGCTGTCGAGTCTATTCCAACTCAAAGCAACCCTATGTACAACAGAACAAAACACTGTCCAGTCCTGTGCCGATCTCACTAATCATTGTTATGCTTGAGCCCATTGTTGCAGCCATTGTATCAATCCATCTCTTTGAGGGTCTTCCTCTTTTTCACTGACCTTCTATTTTGCCAAGCATGAAGTCCTTCTCCAGGGACTGATCCCTCCTGATAACATGTCCAAAGTATGTAAGACATAGTCTTGCCATCCTTGCTTCTAAGGAGCATTCTGGTTGTACTTTTTCCAAAACAGATTTGTTTGTTCTTTTGACAGTCTATTGTATATTCAATATTCAATATTCTTCACCAGCTTTTGCATGTGACCTTTTGAAAAAAATAGAAAAGCCAGTCCCCAAATTTGTATGTAATCGAATGGGGCCCTGAATAGACAAAATACTATCGAAAAATCAAAACATAGTTGGAGGCTCACACTTTCTTATTTCAGAATTTGTTTCAAAACTAATAAAAAGTTCCTAAAAGAATAATGGTTAGAAGTAAAAATTACAATCAAGAAACTCTCCTAATAAAATTCTGTAATAAACATCCATGATAATTTTAAGGATGGCCATATATTTAGTCAGAAATTCAAAACTCTCCATAAAGTAACTAAGTCTTCCATTTCAGATGTATCACTTTATCCAACATAAATTCCATGCAAGCTGTTCTTGATTTTTCAGACCATAAACCCATTGCCACTGAACCCATTCCAACTCATAATGACCTTATAGGTTGGAGTACAACTAGCCCATAGGGCTTCCAAGGCAGTAAATCTTTACAGAAGCAGACTGTCACATCTTTATCTTACAGAGTAGCTGGTGGTTTCCAATCACCACCACCTTTTGGTTGGCAGCCAAGCGCTTTAACCACTGCATATACCTATATTAAACTTGATTGTTAAAATTGAACTTATCTTCCAAGGTCTAATTTAAATCCATTATTCTATATGCCTTACTTGATTTTCCAAATAGAAAATCATCCCTTCTTCCCTTCTATTTGTTCTTTATATGTATATTTCTTACACATCTTTTAATATCCACATTTAGTTTATACACATTTGTACCATGATGATATTTCATCTGTAATATGGTAAACTATTTCTTGGCAGATACAATGCCCTTTTTACCCTCACAATATTAAGGACCATGTTTTTGACATAATAGTTTCTCTATAAATATTTGTTGAATGTCTAAATTAAATAAATCTTTTCAGTATAACCTTTAAAGTTAATTAAAACAGGAGAAACAAACAAACTAATTAAACCCACATTTGTTGAGTACATTCCAACTGATAATGACCCTATAAGACAGAGTAGAACTGCTCCACAGGATTTCCAAGGCTGTAAATCTTTAGGGAAGCAGGTTACCACATCTTTCTCCAGAGGAGCAGCTGGTGGGTTCAAACCAGAAAGGAGTCCTTAAAATGTTGGTCTCATCTGGTCTGGAGCAAGGGAGAAGGAAAAAAATCAAGGGCAGAAGGGAAAGATTAGTCCAAAGGACTAATGGACCACAGCTACCACAGCCTCCACCAAACTGAGTCCAGCACAACTAGATGGTGCCCAGCTACCATCACCAACTGCTCTGACGGGGATCACAATAGCGGATTCCAGACAGAGCTGGAGAAAATTGTGGAACAAAATTCTAACACAAAAAGAGACCAGACTTACTGGTCTGACAGAGACTGGAGAAACCCTGAGAGTATGGGCCCCAGACACCCTTTTAACTCAGTACTGAAGTGGCTCTTGAGGTTCACCTTTCAGTCAAAGATTAGAAAGACCCATAAAACAAAACGAGACTAAAGTGGCACACCAGCCCAGGGACAAGGACTAGAAGGCAGGAGGGAACAGGAAAGTTGGTAATGGGGAACTCATGGTTGAGAAGAGGAGAGTGTTGACATATTGTGGGGTTGGCAACCAATGTCACAAAATAACACGTGTACTAATTGTTTAATGAGAAACTAACTCTTAATCCTTCATCTAA
The DNA here is from genome assembly GCA_030035585.1 of Dugong dugon. Lineage (NCBI taxonomy): Eukaryota > Metazoa > Chordata > Mammalia > Sirenia > Dugongidae > Dugong > Dugong dugon. The sequence continues at coordinate 30,265,054 of CM057460.1, read as the reverse complement.
AGCATAATAAAAAGAAGTTAACTTTAATAAAGTCCAATTTGTCAATTTGAAACAACAGGATCCTAGACTATGACAGAATGAAATATATCTTGATAAACTTCAGATTCTTTATATTCAATCAATAACTATGCAATAACTGGTTGCTGAACATATACTTTGTTCTATAGTGTGTTTAATAGATTATAGACCACAATTATGATAGAATTCCAACATTTGAAGCTTGTAATTTTGGTCTAAAATTAAACTAATTATTAGTTGATATTATAATAATATTTTAATTTAAAAAGGACTGAAGATAGATTTAAAACCTGTATTACATTAATGAGAATTCCCATAACCACTGCCCTAGCTTTCTTGGCTTGTTGACTGCTGGCTGTGGTGTACAGAGACTTACTTTGGTGGAATCTGGCAAAATACGGACTAGTGTATACCAGGTAGTGTGGAAGTGGAAGTGAGACATTTATGATGAAATGGAGATTAAGTTAGTATGTATATTATAAACAGGAAATATTGCATCTATCACCTAGCCTTTTGTGTTCACCTGGAAATTATGGCTAGCTGTAGTTAACCCACCACTCCCAATCTCCTATATCCTAAATATAAATAGGAGACTGTATGATTATTCTCCGAAAAAGCCGAGTATCCAAAGACAAGTTACAAACACTGACATAAGGAGATTCAGTAATAGAAAGGCTGAGTCCCCACAGAAATTTCAACTTGAGGCAAAATACAGGAGAAGCTTTGTCACGTTTTAGTACTTTACTATTAAATATGTGAGGAAACCTAAGGCTCACAAGATATTTGGGAAAATGTCTAACAGGAAAGACATGCATACACGCCAAAACCAGTTGCCATGGAGTCAGCTCATGCTGTCCCCAAGTGTTGGAAAGCAGAACCGCACTTCATAGGATTTCCAGTGGCTGTGATCTTTCAGAAGTAGATTGCCAGGTCTTTTTTCTGACGTGCCTCTGGGAGAATTCAAACTGCCAACCTTAAATGTTTGTGCCACCCAGGGACATATATTCTTACAACAGCAGCCAGTAAAACAAACAATCGATTTTTTTTCCCAATTAAATAGAGGCGAAAAAAAATACTAGAAAAATTTCAAAATTCAGCATAAACAAACTCAGAGATACAGGAAGACTATATCCAGGGAACAAGAGCAGAATACTATTTTAAAAAAGACATTCTTAAAACATGAAAAGTGTCTTGAAAATTAAAAAGGACTTTTGTAGAAAATAGTGCATTAAGCTTTGAAAAATCTCTCTGTCTCTCTCGGTCTCTCTCTATATATATCCAACCAAACTCTCAATCTAGTATGAATTTAAATATAGAGTTTTAGAATCAAATGTTCTCAAAGCATTTTGTTTGAAAGCATCTACAGGCAATACAAGGAGCCCTGGTAGAGCAAAAGATTAAGTTCTTGACTGGAAACTGAAAAGTTGACAGCTGGAATCCACCCAGCCACTCTGAGGGAGAAAGACCTGGTGATCTGCTTCTGTAATGATTACAGCCAAGAAAATACCATGGGACAGTTCTACTCTGTTATAGGGGGTTGCTATGAGTCAGAATCCGCTGGACAGCACCTCACAACAGCACCATATGCTATACAAATAATACAAAAAATAAAGTAAGATAAAGATACGTTGTTGTTGATAAGTGCTGTTGAGTCGGTTTTGACTCATAGCGACCCTATGCACCACAGAAAGAAATACCGCCCAGTCCTGCGCCATGCTCACAATCGTTGTTATGCTTGAGCTCACTGTTGCAGCCACTATGTCAAGCCATCTTGTTGAGGGTCTTCCTCTTTTTGGCTGACCCTCTACTTTACCAAGCATGATGTTCTTCTCCAGGGACTGATCCCTCCTGACAACGTGTCCAAAGTATGTAAGACGTAGTCTCACCTTCCTCGCTTCGAAGGAGCATTCTGGTTGTACTTCTTCCAAGACAGATTTGTTCATTCTTTTGACAGTCCATGGTATATTCAGTATTCTTCACCAACACCACAATTCAAAGGCGTCAATTCTTCTTTGGTCTTCCTTATTCATTGTCCAACTCTCGCATGCATATGATACAACAGAAAATACCATGGCTTAGGTCAGGCGCACCTTAGTCTTCAAGGTGAAATCTTTGCCTTTCAACACTTTAAAGAGGTCTTTTGCAGCAGATTTGCACAATGCAATGCGTCTTTTGATTTCTTGACTGCTGCTTCTGTGGGTGTTCATTGTGGATTCAAGTAAAATGAAATCCTTGACAACTTCAATCTTTTCTCCATTTATCATGATGTTTCTTATTGGTCCAGTTGTAAGGATTTTGTTTTCTTTATGCAAGGTGTAATCCATACTGAAGGCTGTGGTCTTTGATCTTCATCAGTAAGTGCTTCAAGTCCTCTTCACTTTCACTAAGCAAGGTTGTGTCATCTGCATAACACAGGTTGTTAATGAGTCTTCCTCCTATCCTGATGCCCTGTTCTTCTTTATATAGCCTAGCTTCTTGAATTATTTGCTCAGCATACGATTGAATAGGTGTGGTGAAAGGAGGAAACCCTGATGCACACCTTTCCTGACTTTAAACCACGCAGTATCCCCTAGTTCTATCCAAACAACTGCCTCTTAATCTATGTACAGGTTTCACATGAGCACAGTTAACTGTTCTGGAATTCCCATTCTTCGAAATGTTATCCATAATTTGTTATCATCCACATAGTCGAATGCCTTAGTATAGTCAATAAAACACAGGTAAACATCTTTCTGGTACTGTCTGCTTTCAGCCAGGATCCATCTGACATGAGCAATGATATCCCCAGTTCTGAATCTGGCCTGAATTTCTGGCAGTTCCCTGTCAACATACTGCTGCAGCCACTTTGGAATGATCTTCAGCAAAATTTTACTTGTGTCTGATATTAATGATATTGTTAGATAACTTCTGCATTTGGTTGGATCACCTTTCTTGGGATAGGCATAAATATAGATCTCTTCCAGTTGTTTGGCCAGGTAGTTGTCTTCCAAATTTCTAGGCATAAATGAGTGAGCACTTCTACCACTGCTTCCATTTGCAGAAACATCTCAATTAATATTCCATCAATTCCTGGAGCCTTGTTTTCACCAATGCCTTCAGTGCAGCTTGGACTTCTTCCTTCAGTACCATCGGCTCCTGATCATTTGCTACCTTTCAAAATGGTTGAAAGTCGACCAATTCTTTTTGGTATAATGACTCTGTGTATTCCTTCCATCTTCTTTTGATGCTTCTTGCATCGTTTAATATTTAGATATGGTATATAGTAAAGAGAAAATCAAATCAGGAAGAAGAATGAAGGAAATACCCAAGATGATGTAAAAGCAATCTATAGAAGTGTATAGATCTCAGTCAATTGGCATAACAAAGTTTTTTAAGAAAATATTCTGCATCCCACTTTGGTGAGTAGCATCTGAGCTCTTACAAGTTGGTGAGCAGCCATCTAAGATACTTCAATTGGTCCCAACCCACCTGGAGCAAAGGGGAATAAAGAACAGCAAAGACACAAGGAAAATATTAACCCAAGAGACAAAAGGGCCACATAAACCAGAGGCTCCATTAGACTGAGACCAGAAGAACTAGATGGTGCCATGCTACCACCAACGACTACCCTGACAGGTAAGGCAAAAAAGAATCCCTGATGGAGAAGGAGAAAGGTGGGGTGCATAACTCAAATTCTAGTAAAAAGACCAGACTTAATGGTCTGACTGAGACTGGAGGGACCCTGGAAGACATGGCCTCCAGACTCTCCGTTAGCCCAGAACCGAAACCATTCCCAAAGCCAATTCTTCAGACAAAGATTAGACTGGACTATGGGACATACAAGGATACATGTGAAGAGAGTGGTTCTTAGCTGAAGTAGATACATGAGGCTAAATGGGCAGCTCCTGTCCAGAGGTGAGATGAGAAGGCAAAAAGGGACAGAAGCTGGTTGAATGAATACAGGAAATCCTGGTGGAAAGGAGGAGTGTGCTGTCACATTATAGGGAGACTAGCTAGGGTCACATGGCAATGTGTGTATAATTTTTTTTTTTTTAATGAGAAACTGACTTGAAGTATAAACTTTCACTTAAAGTACTATTAAAAAAATTAATAAAAAAAGAAGTATACAGAGACACCAACCCATGCAGACAATAACAGAAAGACATAGAAATTCAGGAGAAAAGATCAAGGAAAATAGAGTAGAATATCCGATAGCATATTATATGCCTAGATGTTTTATAATTGTATAAAGAGTTAGGGAAAAATTAGGTAACATACACAGAAAATTAAGAAAACAACCGAACAGGATGATTCACTTAAAAATAATTGTAAAAGAAATGTAATATTAATCCACTTGGCAGTGAACAAATTTGAAAGTCACATCAACTAGAAATAAATGTTGATTTAACTAAAAGATGTCCTTAAATTTCATTGGGAGTACATGACTAAAGGAAGTTTTACTTTTACATTGGGAGACGTAAAACAGAACAAAATCCAAACTGACTATTGGAGGAATGCAATAAAAGAATGCAATAAAATAAAAGAAAATTAATAAATAGAGGTATAAGTTAATTAAAAGGAGGTAAATAACAGAAGGTAGGCAGTGGTTTCAGAGATCTGGTGTCAGAGTGGTTAAGAGCTCAGCTGCTAACCAAGAGGTTAGCAGTTCAAATACATCAGCCACTCTTTGGAAACCTTCTGGGCAGTTTTATGCTGTCCTATAAGATTGCTATGAGTTGGAATTGACTTGACTGCAATGGGTTTGGTTTTTTATGAGTTTAGGTAGTGATATTAGAGGACACTTCCATTTCCTATAACTCTAGTATCAGATCTGTGATTATCCTTCCGTTGGATATATATATTCAATTTTAGTGAGATGGAAGAACTCCAAAGTTTCCCTTTAGAATGACAAATGGGCAGTTTTACCCACTGAATTCTATCACCCCCAAATCAATCTTTTCTAACTTGTCCTTATTTTTCTATGTTTATCCCACAATCTTAATAACCAAGATTGTACAGATTTTCCAGAATCCTGTCTGTATGTAACAGATAGATTTGGTCTTACTGGTGAGTTACAGTTGAGGCTTTTCTAATAATATCTTTGAACTCTTTCAGGACTGGTGGTACGTATAACTATGATTTACTTCTTGTACCTCTGGGGTTCATTGGGAGGCTACTGTCCCACTCACAGTATGTGCTGCTGGCATGCAGGGCCCTATATAACAGTTTGAAGATGGAAAAAAACAGGCTTGTGCCCAAATTACTGTTTTTACAGCATATTGTATGAGGTGATGGTGGTGAATCATTGAATTTGGTAGGAAAAACATGACTTTTGAAAATTTTTATTTGGTACACATATGTACTTCTGGACTCTGGGGGTAGAATTTGTTTTCAAAAGGAGTACCTATATATACCTCTGGAAGCCGAGGGCATGATTTGTGGAATAAGGCATAAAACAAAATCATATTCCCTACCAAAAATTCAGACACACTCAATGATTCAGCATGTCCTCCATTACTGAAAATACATAGCAGCAACAAAAAATTAAAAGGAAAAATAACTGGGTCATGAATTAATTGCCTCTTTAGTGATTAGAGGAGTAGTTTGAGATTATTTCCAGAGGTGTTGCAAATCATTCTGTCTTTACAACAGATGTCTGGAGAAGAGTAAAGGCGACACTTTAGGTTAGAGAATTACAGTCTTCCCTTTCCTACCCTATATGGTAACTTTATCTGGCATTTTTGAAAGTCAATGAACTCTTTATACCAGATTCAAACTCTATTTTTTTTTTATCTCTATTCTTCCTTTTGATATATTAGGATTCTGGAAGTTCATATTTTCAAAGTTTCCTCATGACTTTTCTTTTAAAAACTTTGGATAATAATCAAACTTATAAGTTTGTACAAAAATTGTTCTGCAATTAAAGTTTGCTATTTATTTAAGAGCAAATTTAAGTGCAGTAGCCAATATTAACCATTTGCTGCATGTCCATTTGGCCATGATGAACTTGACCCATTGCCCTCTTCATGAATGGTATTATATTTCTACAACTTAAGAATTTATTGAGTATTTTCAACTTGACCAATATCAGATTGTAATATCTGATACTATGGTTTTCCCCTAGATGGAGATAGAATTTTATTTTAGTCATCCACTATTGAAAAACTCTTAGATCATTCATTTTGGACTGTAAAATTTCTTTTTCTTTAACATTTCACTGTTCCTTTACAAAATAGTGCACATTTTTAAATTCCATACACATCAGCAAATATGAAAAGGGAAACAAGGAATAGGACGAGCTACCAAATGTTTTTACCCATCATGTTTCAACACAATAATAATCTTCTCATGAAAGGACATGCTTCACATTTTTACCTAATAACCTATTCAAGTACTAAATTTACTCACAACCTTATCATGCTGACTATACCAGATTGTTTTAAGGAAATTCCTGGATAAATAGCAGGAAAGAGTCCTTTCTCCATGCCAGAAACTAAAATGTGTGGTTCATTTTCTAATGCAGTGATTGAAAGATTCAGACCTTAATTAGACAGGCACAACTAATATAAATTGTCCTTTTTTAAATCTTCCTTTATCTCAAAATGGCATTAAGTAATAACCAGATATTTTCACACTATTTTCTCAGAATTCTGCTCATTATTTTTCTTTCCTTTAATTGCTTCACATACTCAAGCAGAGTGGATCCCCCCTATTAGGAGTGGCAGACAAATAGGATTCATCCACAGTGAAATTCCACCGGTGAGTCCTTTCAGTTTTGATTGATCAAAGCAAAACAAATCAAAATTATTATTTTTTTTTAGAAAAAAATGAGTTCCTTAGATTGATAGAAAAGACCAATATTTGTTTGAACCTCATATGTGCAGAAGATATAAAATAGTGTATTCTCTCATCAATTTTTTTTTTTTCATTCTTGGTGTACATTTATTGGGTTTACTTCGGCTTTCCAATATGTCTGTCTCTGTAAGTATGCTCAGACAAAAGAAAACTAGTTAATCTAGTCAACCTCTGACATAGCCTTTATTTAACTTACTCTCAAAGATTTTGCAAAGTGTGGGATAGTTCTTTTTTTTTTTTTTTTTTAATTTGAGAGAGTTATTATCTTGTTCAGAAGTATCTTAGAGATTTCTTCCCCACCCTGGTGGTGCAGTGGTTAAGAGTCTGGCTGCTAACCAAAAGGTCAGCAGTTCGAATCCACTCCTTGGAAACCCTATGGGGCAGTTTTATCCTGTCTTATATGGTCGCTATGAGTCAGAATCAGCTTGACAGCAATAAGTTTTGTTTTTTTTTTTTTTTTGTCTTTTTTAGTCAGCAGGAAAGATAAGTCATGGACTGGAAAGAGGTACCTAGAAAATAGAGATTTTTGTTTTTGACTTTGGCTTTAAAGAACAGAAATTTATTTCCTCACGGGAGGCTAAAATCCAAATCAAGGTCTTGATTGTAATGATTCCTTCTTTGCTGGTAGCCCCAGGCATTCCTTGCTTCCTTGGTTTGCAGACAATCCTCACATGGCATCTGTCTTCCCCCATGTGTGTCTCAGTGTCCATTCTACTCTTTTTATAACTCAGAAGTGATTATATTCAGAACCCACCTTATTCAGGTAGGAGTTCTTAGGTGGTCAAAAGGGTTAGTGCCCTCAACTGCTAACAAAAATATTGGAGGTTCAAATCTACCCAAAGGTGCCCTGAAAAAAACACCTGGAAAATCAGCCATTGAAAACCTGTGGAGCACAGTTCTACTCTGACACACATGAATCACAGTCGACTCCATGCCAACTGCTTTTTCCAGTTGGGTATGACCTAACTAACATAACAAAGAAAATCCTATTTCCAAATTGGATCAGAGTTATGGGCATAGGAGCCAGAATTTCAATATATATTTTGGGGGGACACAATTCAATCCATAAAGGACTGTTTTCCATTCTCTCTCAAATTAAGCAGTGGAAAGGGCATAGTGCCCAAACACTAAGTCTTTGAGTAGAGTCCTGGTTCTGCCACTTAAGTAATGTGACTTTTGTTAAAGCAGCTCCTCTCCTTGACCTCTGTCTTCATCTTTAAAATGGGAATGATTGCACCCTTCATCTCTACGTACCTCCAGCTCCTTGCTTCCTTTGCCTGCCCTTCTCTCTCTCTTTATATATATGTATATATTTATATATATTGTACATTAGATTAAGGTTTACAGAGCAAACTAGTTTCTCATTAAACAATTAATAAATATATTGTTTTGTAACATTGGTTGCCAACCCCACGACATGTCAACACTCTCCCCTTCTCTACCTTGGGTTCCCCATTACCAGCTTTCCTGTCCCCTCCTGTCTTCTAGTCCTTGTCCCTGAGCTGGTGTGGCCATTCAGTCTTGTTTCGTTTTATGGGCCTGTCTAATCTTTGGCTAAAAATTCTAGCTTCAAATTGTAACAAATTTGTCTTGGAAGAAGTACAACCAGAATGCGCCTTAGAAGCAAGGATGGCAAGACTACATCCCACATACCTTAAACATGTTATCAGGAGGGATCAGTTTTTGGAAAAGGACATCATGCTTGGTAGAGTAAATGGTCAGTGAAAAAGAGGAAGACCCTCAACGAGGTGAATTGACACAATGGCTATAACAATGGGCTGAAGCATAACAACAATTGTGAGGATGGTGCAGGACCAGGTAGTGTTTCGTTCTGGTGTACATAGGGTCATTATGAGTTGGAGCCAACTCGACGGCATCTAACAACAACAAAACAATCTTTGGCTAAAGGGTAAACCTCAGGAGTGACTTCAGTACTGAGTTAAAAGCGTGTCTAGGGGCCGTACTCTTGGGGTTTCTCCCGTCTCTGTCAAGCCAGTAAGTCTGGTCTCTTTTTGTGAGTTAGAATTTTGTTCTACAATTTTCTCCAACTCTGTCTGGGGCCCTCTATTGTGATCCCTGTCAGAGCAGTTGGTGGTGGTAGCTCAGCACTATCTAGATGTGCTGGACTCGGTCTGGGAGAGGCTGTGGTAGTTTTGGTCCATCAGTCCTTTGGACTAATCTTTCCCTTGTGTCATTGGTTTTCTTCATTATACCTTGCTCCAGATGGGCTGACAAAAGCAGAGCATCTTAGATGGCCACTCACGAGCTTTTAAGACCCCAGACACTACTCACTAAAGTAGAATGCAGAACATTTTCTTCATAAACTATGTTATGCCAATTGAGCTAGATGTTCCCCAAGACCATGGGTCCCCAGCCCTCAGCCCAGTAATTCAGTACCTCAGGGAGTTTGTATGTGTCTATGAAGTTTCTATGACATTTCCTAGGACCAGCTGTGCTGGATCCCCCGGTGCTGTGTACTATCTTACCCATCACCAAAGTTACCACACTTATCTATAGTCTATTTAGTGTTTCTCTCTCTCACCCCTCCCCTCCCTCATAACTATCAAAGATTCTTTCTTTTTGTGTGTAAATACAGGTGTGCATAGGCCATGACTTAAGTAAATGAAGTTTGGACTCTGTAATAGACGTCAAACTCCAACATAATATGTTACTTAAGGAGCAAGACAGATAATCTCTATGACATGTAGAAGAAGCGTATACTTGATTTTGATAAGCGTATTGATAAAATCAAGTTCTGGGATTAGTCAAGTATTTGCTTTTATCTGGTTAATATATACATATCTCAGTTTGATTAGATACTTGAGGAAAAAAAAAAACTTCACATCATGGAATACTCTCACTAGAAATATTCTCTTAATATTTTCCAATAAGTATTAGTAGGTTTGAAAATATATCTGCCCTTTTGTAGATTGATCATTATATATAATATATATATATATACATTATAAATATTATATACACATCATATTTAATATATGAATATACAGTCAACAACCTGTTGCCATCAGGTCAATTCCAACTCATATCGATCCTATAAGACAGAGTAGACCTGCTCCATAGAGTTTCCAAGACTAAATCTTTATGGAAGCAGACTGCCACATCTTGCTCCCACAGAGGGGCTGGCAGGTTCCAGCTGCTCACCTTTCAGTTAGCAGCTGAGCACTTTACCACTGCAGCACCAGGGCTTTTCGTATGCAGGGTACATGTGTGTTAATACTATTGACACTCATACTTTTCATCCATGAACATATCTTTCAGGAAATTCTTCCATCCGTAAAACTAGAAGGTCAAATATTCTTGCATGAACTTTAATAAATATTTAACACACAGTTGCAAGTATCCATGTATATGTATATATATATATATATACACATATATGTGTGTGTGTGTATATATATATATTTGTTGTTGTTGTTAGGTGCCCTAGAGTCAATGCCGACTCATAATGACCCTATGCACAACAGAACAAAACACTGCCGTGTCCTGCGCCATCCTAACAATCGTTGCTATGCTTGAGCCATTTGTTGTAGCCACTATGTCAATCCGTCTCCTTGAGAGTCTTCCTGATTTTTTGCTGACCCTCTACAATTACTGGCATTTTAAAAACAAGTTTTGGAATATTTCTAGATTTGACAAATGTATGCAGTGATACACACCCAGAATATGCTTGAATCAGTGAAAGTAACACAGCTGAGCTTTGAGATTTTTGTTTGTTTGTTTGTTTGAAATGTAAAAACATCTCTTTGTAAGTTGTGTTTTCTGGACTTCTAGAAGAACTTGTGGTTTTACAAGGAGTAGATTTTGTCATCCTGTGATTTTTGTGATGTGTTCGATTTTTTTCTTACTAACTACTTTCAATTTTGGGGTTTTGAAGGGCCAAGTCCATCACAAAATTTTCCCTGGGAGAAGACTACATAGACTTCATCTAATTGATGATACCAAAAAACCAACAAACAAAAACACCACAAAAACCAAATCCATTGCCAATCAGTTAAATTCCAACTCATGATGACACCATGTGTTACAAGTGAGGACCGCTCCATAGGGTTTTCTTGACTGTAATCTTAAAATAAGCAGATTGCCAGTCCTTTATTCTGTGGTACCACTGAATTTGTTCACCTGTAGGTTAGTAGTCAAGGGCAAAACATTTGCATGGTGGCACAGTGGTTAAGTGCTTGGCTGCTAACCAAAAGGTTGGCAGTTTGTATCTATCAGCAGCTCCTTGGAAACCCTAAGGGACAGTTCTACTCTGTCCTATAGGATCACTATGACTTGGAATCAACTTGACGGCAACGTGTTTGGGTTTTTTGTTTGTTTGTTTTTTAGGGACTTCTAATTGATGCTCAGTCCAAATCAATAGGATAAGGAGGCAGAGATTGATTTTCTTTGTCTAGGTGATAGAATTTAGTATATGAAGATAACTGTGCATAAGAAATTTGAATAATAATTAAGCACGTTATATAAACATCCTCAAATATTACAATTATTTAATTTATTGACAATTTACCTTATAGTTATACTATAGAGGTTTTTCTTATCATTCTTAACATTACTATTTACACTTTTAATAAAAAAAATTGTTTGGTGCTCTTAGATTTTTGAGCCAAATGTGCATGTAGAAGATATGCCCTTTGTTTTCTCTATGCATCCATACTCCTTTTTGTCAAAATCTGCTTCTTAAAAGGCTGCTCTCACATACCGTATTGAGTGGACTCTGAATGAAGTGACTCCCTATACACTGATAAAAATGTACCAAAAATTGGCCCAGGGACAGATATTTGACCCCAACTGGACTATTGTTTCTATATCAGTAATTTACAATTAATTCACAATAACTCATGTCAGCCTCATGAACACTCAAACTCAGAACGCATATAGCAATCTGGAGTAAGCGTTTTCCGTTGTGTAGAGAAGCACTGAATCGTTAAACAAATACTTATTGAGTAGCCAGTATGTGCCAAATACCTTATTAAGCACTGTTAATACCCTGGTGCCCTCACAGTAATCTCTTCCTTTTTTAATCTAGTGCAGAGAGTCAATCTTCAGACAATGAGAAAAATGAGGCACCCACAGAGAGAGAAGAAAGATTAACAGTGTCTCTAAGCAGGTGGAAAATTGTAGCTAGTTCTTTAGTTTCTGGTTGCTTTCCAAGTTTCCTTAGTATTTTGGGAGATGTTGGAAGTCCACTTTACAGGTGATCCCAGCCAATATAGGATATGCAAGTAATTGTCAGTTTCTCATACAATTTTAATTCCCTGATGCTGCACATAAACCCTGTTATAGCCAATTACAGCATAAAAGTTAAATAGCTTTTTAACTTTGGGACATTTGAATGCCCAGCCTATTAATATATTATTTTGTAGCCAGTGTCAAGTCATAAATTCTCCAGGGATTAAAATTATATTCGCCTCTTAAGATATTCTGTTCATTGATAACCTGACTCCTCTTTCAGGTGCAAAACATTTATATAATTGATTTGCCATAAGAGAATATTAAGAGTTGCAGTGATGACACATAGTAACATTTAGGATTTGGGGGTAAACACAAGGGATATTAGAGTTTATGAAATTAAAGTCTTCACAAAAGTTGAGTAGGGCTAGGTCATTGGAACTCTTAGCCTTAAATCTTCTGTTTAAGTTTTTTAATTCATTTTTCTACAACCAAATTATTCCTGACTGCAATGACATCCTTCAATGTCACACATTTCTGTTAGAATAATATGTTTACTCTTTAACATATCCCATCTAGCACTATGTCTCCTTGGAAACCTTCACTCACTAACTGTCCCTCTTCATTAATCTAATTTCCACCTTATCTGAAAGTAAAATATTTGCGTGGTCATTAATTTCAGCTAGAATATGTCTTTTGTTTGTTTCTCTGACTAGTTCTTTAGCTGGCTAACTTCTACTCTTCCTGCATTTACAACACCAGTTTCCCATCCTCCAGTTGGTCTTCTTTGATTAAATACCCCAATATACTTTCATAAACTAAATCTCCCTCTTATGTTCAGCCATAGCGCGCTCTCCATACTCATAAATAATACCAGTTAAATGTTTTATAAATGTCTTGATATATATATATATATATACATATATATGAAAGTGTGGGTATGTATGTATATATGTGTGTATATATGTGTATGTGTGTGTGTGTGTGTGTGTGTGTGTGTGTGTGTGTGTGTGTGTGTACAGGTGTCCCTAGACTGTGATAGTATGGAAATTCAATTATATTAATTCTTGCATTCTCTGTAGAAAGGACAAGATTTGGCACATAATAAATATTTGGTAATTATCTGTTGAATTAAAGAGCATTCTGCCTCAATCATGTCTATTTGAAGCCATTGTTTTCTTTTCTCACTAAGCCCTATATCACTACATTTGGATTAGCACTGCCATTGATTTTAATTTCAGTGCTACAGCTGACTGTAAAGCTCAGAACAAATCTTTTATATAGCAGTAAGTTTTAGATTAGTCATCTATAAAAATAGCCAGTTTAGACTCTTTCTTATTTAATGTGGTCAAGTTAGCAAAGATGAACGGTATACGGGGGTGGGGGGAGTTAATAAATGGAAAGTATTTGAGTCAATGTCAAAAAAATGCAAAACATTTTAAGTATTGCCATAACACCTAAGCTATGTATACAGACTCTCTTTTCTAAGCTGTGCAGTTATATTGGAATAGAGGGTTAAGGAGACTGATGAATGGAAGAAGTCAATATAAGGGAATAAACAACAGGACACTATCCTTATTCTTTTTTCCCATGTCTCTCCACCACCACTTCCTTATTTGTCTTCTTACTGTTTATTTTTCACTTATCTGATTTTCTTTAAATTTTGGCTAGCACTAGGTCTATGCATATAGAAAGAGTTATTTCTTTTTACTTTGTTATATCTGCATATTCATCTTTACTGTTACCATTATTATTATTATCCGGTTTTCCTTTTGCACTTTCTGCCAATTTCTATGTTAGTAAGAAGAAACTTTAAGGACTTTACCATCAGTAATAAAATATTGAAAAGAAAAATATGGTGAAAACATCTGTTTCCATGTTGCAATGTCTATATTAAATACCTAATGCTTTCTTCCCTGGGTGACAGTATGTATATTTAAATTTTAAGTACTTAATTTGACCAAATAATTTATTTATCCCACGTTAGCTATAACTAAAGTAAAACGAAGCCTGTAAAATATTTAATACACTTAAAAAATTTTGGTACACAAGACTTGTTATTGAATTGTTCTTATTTCCAAGTGACAAGACTAATATTCCACAACAAAATATTTTTTTCTATTTGGTATTACTCCCATATGTCTTTCAGTTTGTCATACTGTGGGGTCTTGAGTGTTGCTGTGATACTAGAAGCTCTACCATTGGTATTCAAATACCAGTAGGGTTAACCATGGTAAACAAGTTTCAGGTGAGCTTCCAGAGTAACACAGACTAAGAAGAAGGAACGGACAGTTTACTTCTGAAAAAAATTAGCCAGTGAAAGCCTTATGAATAGCAGTAGAACATTGTCTGACATAGTGTGGAAGACGAGACCCCTCAAGTTGGACCAAAAAAAACCCAAAAAACTCGTTGTCGTCGAGTCCTTTCTGACTCATAGCAACCCTATAGCACAGAAAAGGACTGCCTCATAGAGTTTCCAAGGAGCACCTGGTGGATTTGAACTGCTGAGCTTTTGGTTAGCAGCCGTAGCTCTTAACCACTATGCTACCACCAGGGTTCCTTCAGGTTGGAAGTCACTCAAAATATGACTGGGGGGATTCCGGCAAAACGGCACTCTAGGCAGAAGCACCATGCCATCCCTCCACAGCAAAGATCCAAAAAACTAAGCTGAACAGAGAAAATAACAATCCTGAAACCCTAAAACATCAAATGAGGAGATAAAGAACTCAGTCAAGCACCAAACAGAGTGAGAAAACTGACAGAGAACGGAGAGTGAGGAGAGATTCATGCAGAGGTCCCCTATCAGCTAACGCAGCACAGACCCACCATCTTGGACTCCTATCGGAGACCATCAAACAGGGGGTATGAGAAAGCAGTTTCACGGAGCTTCCAACAGGAGATGAAAAAAAAAGGTAATTTGCAATATACGCTTTCCCACCCCTGACCCTTCTTCACCCCCACTTGGCCTCCTCTGCTTCCAGTGGACACAGTCTCTTGTCCAGGAAGAACCAGCTGCTTGGATTCCACCCACCCGAATGGGCCGGTTCTCTGAGTGCCATTTGTTGGCTGCTGGTGTTGCTTTTTTCTGCTTTTTTTGATTTCTTCCTTACCTCTAAGCACCTCCCCCTCCTTTCGCTCAAATATCTGGGTCTGTGAGCCATCTTTGCTTCTTCCTGAGGGGCTATGGAGCTCCGTTCGATTGTGGAGCTGCTTTCCGGTCTGGGCTGCTGTACTGGTGGGATCCTGGGACTTTTATTCATTTGTTTTCAACTGTTTGTTTGTTTTCTTTTCCTTTTCTTGAGTTGGGAGCCTGTTCTGGCCAGGTGGTGCTGTGTGGCTTGGAACCTACCCCCTTGGCTTGCACAGACGTGCAGAGGGATCGCGGAGAACATTTCTTTTTTCAGTGTTTTCTTTTTTCCTTCTGTTTTTTTTGGGGGCTTTTCTTGTTATTTTTTTTTTGTTTGTTTGTTTTATTTTCTTTTCCCTCTTTTTCACTATTTGTTTTTCTTCATTACTCAGTTTCTTGTCTCTCTATATCTTCCTTCTCTTTCTGCTCCCTGAATACCTGGCGTTGTATATACCTCTACGCCTTGTAGCCAGGCTGTACAGCACCACCTGAGAACAACTCCCCAGACCTCAGAGCTGCAATGGTGGGTTCCCAGGGAAATTTGCTGTTCTTTTCCCTTTCTGATTTTTATTTATTCATTCTTTTCTTTTCTCCCTCTTACCCTTTTTGTTTTAATCCATTTCATAGTCTCTCATCTCTCCACTCCTACAGCAACCTCCCCTAGCATTCTTTTTTGTTTGTTTGTATGTTTTTGGCTCCTGTTCCTCTCTCCTCTCTCCCATATCAATCTTAGCTCCACAGATAACAATCTCCCCTCTGCATCCTGCCTACCTGCACTGTGCACTTGACATCACACAACCAAGCAGCACAGGCATGGCCTACTGGAACCTGCCCTGCACTCATTACCAATCCACCATGGTGGCTGTAGTAAGTGTCACAAACAACCCGTCCCAGTAACTCCTCTTCAGCTACACCTGCCCTGCCGTACCATCTCTGAGTGACTGACCCTGCCAGTTGGAGAAGGAGGTGAAAAGAATTGTGCCAACAGACAAGCAAACAACAAAGAACACACAGTCTGCTGCTCAGACATAGTCAAATTTTTTTTTTTAAAAAAGGACAAAACAAACAAATCTACAATCAATAAATGAGAAAAATAACTACTGAATGCCCCGAAGACAGCGGACAATATCAAAATATTTACAAAAACAGGACAGGATGGTTCCAGTAGGCATCCAAAATAAAACACCAGATGACTCTCCAGTGGAAGAAAAGGCACTAGAACTACCAGACAGGAAATTCAAATTGCTAATACTTAGAATTCTACAAAAGCTGAAGCAAAAAGCAGACAAAAATGAGGAAAAAAATGTAAAAATTTGTGGAAAATACAGACAAAAAATTGGAAGAATTCAGGAAAATAATGCAGGAACAAAATGCCAAACTAAATTCACAACTAGAAATTATACAAAAACAACACTTAGAAATCCAAAAGATAAACAACAAGATTTTAGAAATGGAAGGTGTCATAGAAGGGCTAAGAAGCAGATTTGAAACGGTGGAAGACAGGATCAGTGGAATTGAAGAAAAACACTTGGGTACAACTCTGTTTGAGGAAAACTCAGAAAAAAGAAAACTGAAGAGACCCTGAGAGTTATTTGGGATACAACCAAAAGCAAAAACGTGCAAGTGACTGCATTTCCAGGACAGGGGGAGAAAACAGAAAACACAGAGAGGATCATTGAAGAACTGCCGACAAAAAACTTCCCCAATATCATGAAAGATGAAAAGCTGGTCATCCAAGAAGCTCAACAAAACCTTATAGGAGAGACCCCAAAAGAAAATCACCAAGGCATATCATAATCACACTTGCCAAAAACAAAGACAAACAAAAAATCCTGAGAGCAGCTCGTGACAAAAAAGAAATCACATACAGAGGAGAAACAATAAGACTAACCTCGGGTTATTCCGCAGAAACCATGCAGGCAAGAAGGCAACGGGATGACATATATAAAATCTTGAAAGAAAAAAATTGCCAGCCAAGAATAATTTATCCTGCAACATTCTCATTCAAATATGGTGGTGAAATTAGGTCATTTCCAGATAAACAGAAATTCAGGGAATACGTAAAAGCCAAACCAAACTCACAAGAATTATTAAAGGGAGTTCTTCAATCTGAGAACAAACAACTTAAGCTCACAGGCAGAATCTAGGATGCAGGATCATACCAGCCAGATACCAATCTAGGAAATGAACTCTCAAAGACCATCCAAAACCAAAAATAATACAACAGGGACTCAGAGCAGTTAATCGATGGATGACAACAACATCAAAACAATAAAAGAGGGAATAAACAGCATAGGTATAGAATCTTCTAATAGAGAGGAAGGCAAGGCAATACCAAGTAATGATAGACTGCTTCAAACTTAGAAAGATAAGGGTAAAACTCATGGTAACCACAAAGAAACTTAACAAACATACTCATAAAAAAAAGGAAACAAATAAAGTCTCAGCAAACAAAACCTACAAAAACAAAATAAATGAAAAAAAATCCACAAACAAAAGTAAATCAGCACAAGAGAGTAGGAAGAACAAACACAACCTCAGCACCACAAAAAAAAAGCACTTCAAAATGACAGCAACAAACTCACATCTATCAATAATTGCACTGAATGTAAATAGACTCAATGCACCCATAAAGAGACAGACAGTGACAGAATGGGTAAGAAAACAGGATCCATCAATATGCTGTCCACAAGAGACACACCTTAGAAACAAAGATGGGAATTTATTAAAAGTCAGAGGTTGGAAAAAAAATATATCAAGCTAACAACTAGCAAAAAAGAGCAAGAGTGGCAATACTAATCTCAGATAAAATAGATTTTAAAACAAACTCCACCATAAAAAACAAAGAATGACACTATATAATGATTAAGGGGACGATCCATCATGAAGACATAACCATAATAAACATCTGCACACCCAATGACAGGGCTCCAAAATATATAAAACAAACTCTAAAAACACTGAAAAGAGAAATTGACAGTTCACAATAATAGTAGGAGACTTCAACATACCACTCTCAGTAAAGGACAGAACAACTAAGAAGAAACTCAGCAAAGATACAGAAGACCTAAAGGACACAATCAACCAGCTTGACCTCATAGACATATATAGAACACTCCATCCAACCTCTGCAAAGTACACATTCTTTTCCCATGCACATTGGAATGTTCTCCAGAAGAGACCACATCTTAGGCCACAGAGCAATCCTCAACAAGATCCAAAACGTTGAGATAATCCAAAGTAACTTCTCTGACCACAATGCCATCAAGGTAGAAATTAACAATAGAAAGAGCAAAGCAAAAAAATCAATTACATGCAAACTGAATAATACCCTGCTTACACATCAGTGGGTAATAGAAGAAATCAGAGATGGAATCAAAAAATTCCTACATTCAAATGAGAATGAAAACACATCATACCAAAATCACTGGGACACAGCAAAGGCAGTCCTCAGAAGACAATTTATAGCAATAGATGCACACACCAAATAAGAAGAAAGGGACAAAATCAAAACATTAACTACAGAACTCAAACAAATACAAAGAGAACAGAAAAAAAAAGCCCACTGGAAGAGAGGAAATAGTAAAGATCAGAGCAGAAATCAATGAAATAGAGAACAGAAAAACAATCGAAAGAATCAACAAAACCAAAAGTCGGTTCTTTGAAGGAATCAACAAAATCGACAAACCACTGGCCAGACTGACAAAAGAAAAACAGGAGAGGACACAAATAACCCAAATAAGAAATGAAATGGGGAACATTACAACAGACCCAACTGAAATAAAAAGGATTATAACAGAATGTTATGAAAAACTATATTCCAACAAATTTGAAAACCTACAGGAAATGGATAAATTTTTAGAAGCACACGGCCTACACAAACTACAACAAAGTAATGTTGAAAATCTGAACAGACCCATAACAAGAGAAGAGATTGAAAAGGTAATCAAAAAACTCCCACCAAAAAAAAAACCCTGGCCCAGATGGCTTCACTGGAGAATTCTGCAGAACATTTACAGAAGAGGTTGTTCCACTACTACCTAAGCAATTTCAGAACATAGAAGATGAAGCAACACTTCCAAATTCATTCAATGAAGCCAGCACAACGCTGATACCAAAACCAGGCAAAGACGTCACAAAAAGGAAAATTACAGACAAATATCTCTCATGAATATTGATGCAAAAATTCTCAACAAAATTCTAGCTAATAGAATTCAGCATCATATCAAAAAAATAATATACCACGACCAAGTAGGATTTATCCCAGCTATGCAAGGATTGTTCAGCATTAGGAAATCAATCAACGTAATCCACCACATAACTAAAAGGAAAGAAAAGAATCACATGATCATCTCAATTGGCACAGAAAAGGCATTTGAGAAAGTCCAACACACATTCCTGATAAAAACTTTCAATAAAATAGATATAAAAGGGAAATTTCTCAACATAATAAAGGGCATCTATACAAAACCAATGGCCAACATCATTCTTAATGGAGAGAGGCTGAAAACATTCCCCCTGAAAACAGGAACAAGACAAGGATGCCCTTTATCACCACTCCTATTTAACATTGTGCTGGAAGTTCTAGCTAAAGCAATAAGGCAAGAAAAAGAAATAAAGGGCATCCAAATTGGTAATGAAGAAGTTAAACTGTCCCTGTTTGCAGATGATATGATACTATACATAGAAAACCCTAAAGACTCCACGAGAAATCTACTGGAACTAATAGAAAGATTCAGCAGAGTAGCAGGATACAAGATAAACATTCAAAAATCAGTTGGATTCCTATACACCAGTAGGGAGAATGATGAAAAGGAAACTAGGAAAACAATACCATTTTCAATAGCCCCTAAAAAGATAAAATATTTAGGAATAAATCTGGCCAGGGATGTAAAAGACCTATACAAAGAAAGCTACAAAACACTACTGCATGAAACCTAAAGGGATCTACATAAATGGAAAAACATACCATGCTCATGGATAGGCAGACTCAACATTGTGAAAGTGTCAATTCCACCCAAAGCAATTTACAAATACAACACAATCCCGATCCAAATACCAACAACATTCTTCAAAGAGATGGAAAAACTGATCATTAACTTTATATGGAAAGGGAAGAAGTCCCAAATAAGTAAAGCACTACTGAAGAAATAGAATAAGGTTGGAGGACTCACACTACCTGACTTCAGAACCTACTAGACAGCTACAGTAGTCAAAACAGCCTGGTACTGGTACAATGACAGATACATTGACCAATGGAACAGAATTGAGAACCCAGATGTAAATCTATCCACCTACGGTCACCTGATCTTTGACAGGGGCCCAAAGTCCATCAAATGGGGAAAAGACAGTCTTTTTAACAAATGGTGCTGGAAAAACTGGATATCCAGCTGCAAAAAAATGAAACAGGACCCATACCTCACACCGTATACAAAAACTACTTCAAAATGGATCAAAGACCTAAATATAAAGCCTGAAACTATAAAGTTCATACAAGAAAAAATAGGACCAACACTACAAACCTTAATACATGGCATTAACAGGATACAAACCATAACCGTCAACACACAAACCCCAAAAGATAAGCTAGATAACTGGGATCTTCTAAAAATCAAAGACCTATGCTCTTCAAAAGACTTCACCAAAAGAGTAAAATGAGAACCTAGAGACTGGGAAAAAATTTTTGGACAGTACAAGTCAGACAAAGGTCTAATATCCATAATCTACAAGAAAATCCAACACCTCTACAACAAAAAGACAAATAATCCTATTAAAAAATGGGCAAGGAAATGAACAGAGACTTCACCAAAGAAGACATTCAAATGGCCAAGAGACACATGAGGAAATGCTCGCGATCACTAGCCATGAGAGAAATGCAAATTAAAACCACAATGAGATACCATCTCACCCCGGCATTACCGGCAAGAATCAAAAACACTGCAAATAACAAATGTTGGAGGGGCTGCAGAGAGATCAGAACACTTATGCACTGCTGGTGGGAATGCAAAATGATGCAACCTTTTTGGAAAATGATATGGCACTTCCTCAGAAAGCTAGAAATAGATATACCATTCGATCCAACAATCCCAGTCCTAGGAATACATCCTAGAGCAACAAGAGTCTTCACTCGAATAAACATATGCACACCTATGTTCATGGCAGCATTGTTCACAATAGCAAAACTATGGAAACAACCTAGATGCCCATCGACAGATGAATGGATAAACAAACTATGGTACATACACACCATGGAGTACTATGTAACGAGAAAGAACAATGATGAATCTGTGAAGCATCTCATAACATGGATGAAACTGGAGGACATTATGCTGAGTGAAATAAGTCAATCACAAAAGCACAAATATTGTATGAGACCTCTATTGCAAAAACCCCTGAAACAGTTCACCCACAAAATGTAACAATCTTTGTTGGTTACCAGGGATGAGAGGGGTGGGGGGAAAATACTAAATAAGGAATACATAAGTGGTATCTTTGGTGAAGGGTGAGACAGTACATAATACAGGGGAAAACAGCACAACTTGTAGAAGGAAAGGTCATGGAAGCTCCATAGACACATCGAAATTCCTTGAGGGACTGAATTGCTGGGTAGAGGGCTGTGGGGACCATGGTCTCGGGGAACATCTATCTCAATTGGCATAACACAGTTTATAAAGACAATGTTCTACATTCTACCTTGGTGAGTAGAATCTGGGGTCTTAAAAGCCTGTGAGCAGCCATCTAACATACTCCTCTGGTCTCATCCCTTCTGGAGCAAGGGAGAATGAAGAGAACAGGATACAAGGAAAAGATTAGTCTGAAGGACTAATGGACCACAGCTACCAAGGCCTCCACCGGACTGAGTTCAGCACATCTGGATGGTGCCCGGCTACCACCTCTGACTGCTCTGACCAGGATCACAACAGAGGGTTCTAGACAGAGCTGGAGAAGGATGTAGAATAAAATTCTAACACACAAAAAACAGATCAGATTTACTTGCCTAAAGAAGACTGGAGAAACCCCAAGAGTATGGCCCCCAGACACCCTTTTAGCTTAGTGGTGAAGTCATTTCCAAGGTTCACCGTTCAGCCAGGGAGTGGACAGCCCCATAAAACCAAATGGGACTAATGAGGTACAGCAGTCCAGGGACAAGGGCCAGAAGGCAGAAGGGGACAGGAAAGCTGGTGATAGGGAACCCAAGGCTGAGTAAGGATAGTGTTGATGTGTTGTGAGGTTGTTAACCATTGTCATGGGGCAACATGTGTACTAACTGTTAAACGAGAAACTATTTTGTTCTGTAAATCTTCGTCTAAAGTGAGAATAGCAGCACAATTGGAAGAGCGTAGTCGATGTCACTGAAGTGTGCATATAAAAATTTTTGAAATGGTGTATCTTTGGCTATGTATATTTTCACCAAAAATAAAGGTCAAAAAGGGAGAGGGTTGACATGTTGTAGAGTTGTTAACCAATGTCATAAAACAATATGTGTACTACTGTTTCATGAGAAACTGTTCTGTAAGCCTTCACCTGAAGTACAATTAAAAAAAAAAAAATACAATTGGGGAAGATCTGCCTCCTTAAAGTAGAATCAACCTTATTGATGTGGACGGAGTCAATTTTGGGGGGCATTCGTTTGCTGATGTGGCATGACTTAAAATGAAAAGAAACATCCTCAAAGATCCATTGATAATTGGAACATGGAATGTACAGAGTATGAGTCTAGGAAAATTGAAATGGGATGCATAAACATTGTTATCCTAGCCATAAGTGAGCTGAAATGGAGTAATATTGGCCATTTCGAATTGGACAATCATATAGTCTACTATGATGGGAATGACAGGCTGAAGAGGAATGGTGTTGCATGTATCATCAAAAAGAACATTTCAAGATCTATCCTGAAGTACAGTGATGTCAGTGATAGGATAATATCCACATGCCTATAAGGAAGACCACTTAATAGAACTATTAGTCAAATTAATGCACCAACCACTAAGGTAAAGAGGAAGAAATTGAAGATTTTGACCAGCTTCTGAAGTACAAAATTGATCGAACATGCAATCAGGATGCATTGATAATTACTGGTGATTGGAATGTGAAAGTTGGAAACAAAGAAGGATCAGTAGTTGAAAAATATGGCCTTGGTGATAGAATGATGCCAGAGATCACCTGACAGAATTTTGCAAGAACATCGACTTCTTCATAGCAAATACCTTTTTTTCAAAAACATGAAGTGACTCTACATGTGGACCACGTAGGAGGGAAAAAGACTTTGGAGAAGTTCAATATCATCAGTCAGAACAAAGCCAGGGGTTGAATGCGGAACAGACTATCAACATACACAAGTTCAAGCTGGAGCTGAAGAAAATTAAAACAAGTCCACGAGAGCCAAAGTATGACCTTGAGTACATCCCACCTGAATATAGAGACCATTTCAAGAATAGATTTGACACATTGAACGCTAATGATTTGTCTTCGTCATCTAGTGCTGCTACAACAGAAATACTACAAGTGGATGGTTTTAACGAAGAGAAGTTTATTTCCTCATAGTCAAAGTAGGCTAAAAGTCCAAATTCAAGGTGTCAGCTCCAGGGGAAGGCTTTCTCTGTGTCAGCCTTCTCATCAGTGTTCCCCCAGATTAGGAGCTTCTCGGCGCAGGGACCCCAGTCCAAAGGACGTGCTCTGCTCCCGGCACTGCTTTCTTGATGGTATGAGGTCCCCCTGTCTCACTGCTCACTTCTGTCTTTTATATCTCAAGAGATTGCCTCAGGACGCAATCCAGTCTTGTAGATCAGGTCCTGCCTTACTAACACAACTGCTGCCCATCCTCCCTCATTAACATCATAGAGGCAGGATTTACAATTTATAAGAAAACCACAGAATACCAGGAATCAAGGCCTGGCCAACCTGATACACACACTTTTTTGGGGGACATAATTCAATCCACGACATTCCACCCTTTGGCCCCCAAAAAAATCACATCCTTGCAACATGGAAAACATATTCATCTCATCATATCATAGCAAAAGTCTTAACTCCAAGTCCAAAATCCAGAAATTCCTCTTCACCTGTGAAATCTAGAATACAAGTTATCTGCTTCCAAAGGTAAAATGGCAAAACAGGCATAAACTAGACATTTCCATTACAAATGGGAGAAACTGTAGGGAAAGAAGGCATAACAGGCACCAAGCAAGTTAACAGAACACATTACATTAGCCCTCAAGGCTTTGAAAATAATACTCTGTTCTCTGAGATGATTTACACAATAGCCCTGCCCTCCAGACTCTAGGTATTGGCCACAGTCTCTGGATTTTGAGTGGAGGCCTCTCGGCGCTAGGCTTCAGCTCTGCCTTCCAGGCCCACTGGGACAGCAGCTCTGCTCCCTTGGCTTTAGGAGCACCATTCTCCTAGTCCATCGGAGTGACGATTCCACCCTTAGAAATACCAGAGGCTACGGCTCCACCCTTTGAAACCCCTGAGGACATAGCCATACTTTTTGAGGCTAAAGCAGCTAGGCTTCTTGTGTCCCTTGACTCTTCAGCTTCTGCTTCCTATGGCCTCTCGGCCCTCAGACCTCACGCCTGCATCTGCCCTGCTGGGGCAAGTGTTCCTAATCTCAGTAGCTCCACCAGTAAGTGCCCGGAGGCACCCCACTCCACCAGGAAGCCTTCTGCGCACAGGCACTCAGCTCCCTCGCTCTGTGGGTCAGCAAGCCTAGCTCCACTGATAAGTGCCCGAAGGCACCCCACTCTGCCAGGAAGCCTCCTGCTCACAGGCATTCAGCTCTCTCACTCCATGGGTCAGCTCCAGCACCGTCTTTCACCAGTCTCCTGGTTCTGCTGCTGTTGGTTCTCTCCTGATGCTGCTTCTCTGCTGCTGTAGGTTCTCTGCTGCTGCTGGTCCTCTGTCACTGCTTCACGTCTACCCATTCACAGGTATCTGTTAGAGTAGCACCCCACTCTGTCGTTACCAAATGTCTTAGGCTGGGTTCTCTAGAGAAGCAAAACCAGTAAAGTGTATAAATATATATATAGAGAGAGATTATATCAAGGAAACAGCTTACGTGATTGTAGAGGCTAGAACGTCCCAAGTCCGTGAATCAGGGTAGAGGCCTCTTCCAAGTCACACAACTGCAGAAGCTGGCAAGCCCAAGATCAGAAGGTTGGAGAGCAGGGCTCCCACTCAACGGCTGTGCAGATCCACGAATCTCAGGTTCGGCAGATAAGCTGACAGCTCAAGTCCCAAGAATGGGAGATGAGATGACAGGAAGCAGCCGCAGGATCCAGAGAGAGCAAAAAGCCAGAACGTCTGCTTATATACAAGTGAGGGCCACACCCCCAAGGAGACTCCCTTTCATCTGATTGGTTACTCACAGTATATTCAATCACGGGAGTGATTGCATTAAAACATGGAGAATCATGGCCCAGCCAAGTTGACACATGATCTTAACCATCACATGATGGAACAGCAGATGAATTATGGAATGACATCAATGACAACATACATGAAGAAAGCAAGAGGGAGGTCATTAAAAAAACAGGAAAAAAAGAAAATACCAAAATGGATGTCAGAAGAGACTCTGAAACTTGCTCTTAAACATTGAGTAGCTAAAGGGAATGGAAGAAATGATGAAGTAAAACAGCTGAACAGAAGATTTCAAAGGGCAGCTCTAGAAGACAAGGTAAAGTATCACAAAGACATGTGCAAAGACCTGGAAGTAGAAAACCAAAGGGGAAGAACATGCTTAGCATTTCTCGAGCTGAAGGAACTGAAGAAAACATTCAAGCCTCGAGTTGCAATAGTAAAGTATTCTATGGGCAAAACACTGAAAGACAGAAGAAGCAACAAAGGAAGATGGAAGGAATACACATAGTCACTCTATCAAAAAGAATTGGTTGATGTTTAATCATTTCAAGAGGTAGCATATGATCAAAACCTATGGTATTAAAGGAACAATTCCAAACTGCAGTGAAGACATGGGAAAAAAATAAGGCTCTGGGAACTGACGGAATACCAACTGAGATGTTTCAACAAATGGATGCAGCACTGGAAGTACTTATTCATCTATGCCAAGTAATTTGGAAGACAGTGGCCAACCGACTAGAAAATTTCCATATTTATGCCTATACCAAAGAAAGGTGATCCAACACCATGAGGAAATTATCGAACAATATCATTAACAGCAGAAGCAGGTAAAATTTTGCTGAAAATCTTTCAAAACAGTCGCAGTAGTTCATTGACAGGGAACTGCCAGAAATTCAAGCCAGATTCAGAAGTGGACGTGGAATGAGGGATATCATTTCTGATTTCAGATGGATCCTGGCTGAAAGCAGAGAATATCATAAAGGTGCTTACCTGTGTTTTATTGATTACACAAAGGCTTTCAACTGTGTGGATCATAACACATTGTAAAGAATGGGAATTCCAGAACACTTATTTGGTGCTCACAAGGAACCTGTACATCGATCAAGAGGCAATCCTTTGAACAAAACAAGGAGATACCGCATGTTGTAAATTCAGGAAAGGTTTACCTCAGGGTTGTGTCCTTTCACCATACTTATTCAATCTGTATGCTGAACAACTAATCCGAGAAGCTGGACTATATGAAGAAGAATGGGGCATCAGGATTGGAGGAAGACTCATTAACAAACTGCGATATGCACATGATATAAGCTTGCTTGCTGAAAGTGAAGAGAACATGAAGCACTTACTGATGAGGATCATAGACTACACCCTTCAGTATGGATTACACCTCAGCATAAAGAAAAAAAAAAAAAATCCTCACAACTGGACCTATAAGCAACATCCTGGTAAATGGAGAAAAGATGAAGTTGTCAAGGATTTTATTTTACTTGGACCCACAATCAACGCCCATAAAAGCAGCAGTCAAGAAATCAAAGGATGCTTTATTGCATCAGTTAAATCTGCTGCAAAAGACCTCTTTAAAGTGTTAAAAAGCAAAGATGTAACCTTGAGGATTAACATGCGCCTGACCCAAGCCATGATATTTTCAATCGCCTCATACGCATGCAAAAGCTGAGCAATGAATAAGGAAGAGCAAAGAAGAATTGACATCTTTGAATTATGGTGTTGGCAAAGAATATTGAACACACTATGGACTGCCAAAAAATGAAGGAATATGTCTTGGAAAAAGTACAGTCAGAATGCTCCTTAGAAGCAAGGATGATGAGACTTCGTCTTACATACCTTGGACATGTTATAAGAAGGGATCAGTCCCTGGAGAAGGCCATCATGCTTGGTAAAGTAGAAGGTCATTGAAAAAGAGGAAGACCCTCAATAAGATGGACTGACACAGTGGCTGCAACAATGGGCTCAAGCATACCAAAGATCATGAGGATGGTGTACGACCGGCCATGTTTAGTTCTGTTGTGCATAAGGTCGCTATGAGTCAGAAGTGACTGGAAGACACCTAAAAACAACAGTGTGGTATTAAAGAGTCAATTTAACTTTTAAATTACCTTTCATCATCTGAAAAATGCTCAGTTGTTAATACTCAGGAAAACAGAAATTAAATGCAGAAGGGATATACTGTACTGATCCTGCCTGAAAATAAGTCTGGTGTAAATACATGGTAAGAGCAGTGGTGGCTTGGTGGTAAAATTCTCTCCTTCCATGCCAAATACATTATGTGCTTCAGTTCTCCTCAACCACAGCCACCACCTGTCAATGGAGGCTTGCGTGTTGCTGTGATGATGAACAGGTTTCAGTAGAGCTTCGAGACTGAGATAGAGTAGCAAAAAAGGCCTGATAATCTACTCTCAAACATTCAAATATCGATTTATGAGCAGAAAACCCCATGGCTCATAACAGTTTGATCCTGTTGTGCATGGAGTCACCATGAGTTGGTGTCAGCTAGAGGGCAGCTAACAATAACAACTAATATATCATAGGCATTATTATTACCACATCTATGCCTTCATTTAAAGTCTGTATGGCTTATTAGTTCTTTACCTCGAAAGACACCATACCATTAATTTCTGTTTTCATGAGCCTTCCCTGAATTACCCTTGGCCTGAAATCATATCTTTATTTATCTCTATTTATATTCTTTAACATCTATTTATCAGGTGATTATGACATATTACCTCTCCTCGTTTTTAAATTCACCACCCATTGGTCAGTTTGTCATACTGTGGTGACATGATTATTGCTGTGATGATGGAAGCTATGCCAAAGGTATTTCAAATACCAGCAGGGTCACTCATGGTTGACAGGTTTCAGTGGAGCTTCCAGACTAAGAGAGACTGAGAAGAAGGACTCATCGGTCATTTCTGGAAAACATGGCAAGTGCACACTTATCTATGCCAAGAATTTTGAAAGATAGCTACCTGGCCAACCAACTGGAATAGATCCATATTTGTGCCCATTCCAAAGAAAGGTGATCCAACAGAATTCTGAAATTTTAGAATAATATCATTAATAGCACACACAGGTAAAATTCTGCTGAAGATAATTAAAAACTTGTTGCAGCAGTACATCTACAGGGAACTGCCAGTTCAAGCCGGATTCAAAAGAGGATGTGGAACGAGGGATATCATTGATAATGTCAGATGGATCTTGGCTGAAAGCAGAGAATACTAGAAAGATGTTTACCTATGTTTTGTTGACTATGTAAAGGCATTTGACTTTGTAGATCATAACAAATTATGGATAACATCGTGGAATAATGGGAATTCCAGAACACTAAATTGTGCTCATGAGGAACCTGTACGTAGATCAAGAGGAAATAATTTGTACAGAACTAGGGGATACTGTGTGGTTTACTATCAGGAAACTCGTGTGTTAGGGTTGTATCCTTTCATCATACTTTTTCAATCTGTATGCTGAGCTAATAATATGAAAAACTGGACTACATGAAGAAGAAAGCAGCATCAGGATTGGACGAAGATTCATTAACAACCTGTGATGTGCAGATGACAAAAACTTGCTTGCTGAAAGAAAAGAGAACTTGTATCACTTACTGATGAATACCAAAGACTATAGCCTTCAATATGGATGACACCTCAACATAAAGAAAACAAAAATCTTCGTAACAGGATAAATAAGCATCATCATGATAAACGACAAGAGTTTCATGTTGTTAAGGACTTCACTTTACTTGGATCCTCAATCAAAGCCTATGGTAGCAGCAGTAGAGAAATCAGATGATGTATTGCATTGGGCAAATCTGCTACAAAAGACCTCTTTAAAGTGTTGAAAAGCGAAGATGTCACATTTAGGACTAAGGTGAGCCTGACCCAAGCTATGATATTTTCAATGTCATATGCACGCGAAACCTGGACAATGAACAAGGAAGACTGAAGAAAAATTGCTGTTTTTGAGTTGTGGTGTTGACGAAAAATATTGCATATACCATGGACTGCCAGAAGAACAAACAAATTTGTCTTAGAAGAAGTACAGTCAGAATGCTCCTTAGAATCCAGGACAGTGAGACTTTGTCTCACGTACTTTAGACGTGCTAGCAGGAGGGATCAAACCCTGGAGAAGGACATCATGCTTCATAAGGTAGAGGATGAGCAAAGGAGAGGAAGACCCTCAACGAGATGGACTGACACAGTGGCTGCAAGGATTGGCTCAAAGTTTGCAACAGTTGTGCAGGACTAGGCATTGTTTCATTCTGTTGTGCTATGAATCAGAACAGACTTGACTGCACCTAACAAGTTTGTAAAAGGTTTATATGTGTAGTAGAACCTAGTCTATGTCCTTATACAAAAAAAAAAAAAATTGGTTGACTGATGGATTACCTATTTTAGTTAGTGTCATCAAAATTTTAAAGTAATTATGCATCTTTCCCAAGAGCTGCATCTTCCTTCTTTTCTTATAGGTGTCTCAAAACTCCAGTACACCATTTAATTTCTTCCAAGGTTAATCAAATAAGTCTCCTATAAAATTCTTGGATTCTACTTATTGCCTTCCCATCCAGAGGCACTATTTTGATGCATTGCAGTAGGACTATAGAGAGGACATATCCATGTAGAAGATTCCAAAGGGAATGCCATTCTCATTTTAGAGCTTGCAAACTTCTTTCGCATTATCACTTTATTTAAACTCCACAGATATTAAAGATTATTGTTGTTCACTTTATTCCACAAAAGAACAGAGGGCATTTTTGCTTACTTCAAAACACATCTTATTTTCAAGCACTCCTTAACCCCTGAAATATATGTGAATCTACTCAATGTATTATCTAATGTACACTCCTCTGAATCTAAGATCACTTATTTAGCTAAATATTTAAGTCAAAATATCAAGCCTGAGTGATTGTTTTTCTGTTTTCTTTTAATTGAATAACTATTTTGATCATCTTTGTCAATATGAAAAGTTTAAGTGGTTGATTTCCAATTCAAGTAATTAAGGGGTATTACTTTGGAAGTAATTAAAAGATAACTTATGCTAATTCTGAAACCAAACCACTAAAGTCTGTAACTTAATAATAGTGTCTAGTTTGAATCTAGATAGGGTGCTAATTATTTGAAGATTTAACAGTACTAAATTCTGTCATATTCCTCAATGGTAACAGAAACTTATAAATAACAAAGTAATAAATTCCTTCACCTTAACTACAAATATGTGCTCTAAAATACGGCAAGACCCAAATTAGAGTTTAGAAACCAATGAGTTAACGCAATGCCAAATGCACATAAAGACTGGTTCTGTAAATTTCCCAGGAGAGATGATTCATTACTTAAAAGTTGTGGATCAGACAGATGTTACACTGAGTTATTTCCTCTAGTTCCTCTCATTTATCCTTCAGTGCCAGTTTATGTGATAAATACAGTTTTTCTGGGCTGATGTTTCTGTCCTAATGCACATCTTGTGCTCTCAGCTCCTGGGGCTTCGAACATGCATGTGTCTATTTTTGCAAAAAAATGATGGCATAATTAATTTTTGAATAGTAATGTTCTCTAAGTAATTATTCAGTAAATAATCATCTAGCATTATTGAAAACTGCATATATTTGCAAGTGAAACAGTTATACTTTGAAATCTTGTCTGAGGCACATCAACACATTAAGGGTGAATTCCTTTTTTGTGTTAAGTCTGTATCTGTTTACAACTTCAGTTTTTATTTAATTGTATTAAGGATATCTATTTTATTCATTAAATTACCTGTGCCTAACCCAGAGCCAAGGTAGAAAACTATCCATAGAAATTTATTTATTTACTGAATTTAGTTTTAACAGAGAGTTAGGGGTCTATGGTACCACTAAACATAAAACATATCAGGAATTCAACACTTGCTAAATATAAGTCTTATCAACATACCAATTACGGTATATTTCAGAAAAGATGAGCAGAGTGGGAATCTGGCCAGTCATAAACTAGCTTGAATTATAGAATAAAAATTGATCTGTGTATAAGAACATCTACTTCTCAGAAGTAGATAAAGCTAATTTCTAAACTGAGGGTGCTCCATATTTCACTAATATTTGAGGTTTTTTAGCCAACTTATCTTCAAGCTTCTTTCCTGTGATACGATTTGAGTTTTCTAGAATATTATCTGTCTGTATAACTCACTCTGGTGTGCTCTCTCTCCCTCTCTTTTTCCAATGAGAAGGCCATTTAAGAAAACTTTATTGAATTGAATTTACTGAATTGCATATTAATTACATGAGCATGTCTCTGTCATAATGAAGTGTGTTTAGAAACTTTAGATATTTCTCTTCAACAAGTCCTCCAAGGGAAGATTACGGACCTTGGAGTATGAAACAAGTGAATAAACTATATCTCTGCCTTTGTCTGTCACAATGTGACATTAAACAACTTATCTTTCTGAGGCTTAGTCATTTCCTCTCCAAAAGAGGAAAAAGAAGGAATAAATTTAGAGCTGATGGAAAGATTGGTAATAATATATATCAAATAAATATCACAATGCTTGACTACTAACAGTATTGTGATATTATAAATAATTATCAAAATTAATAGACTTGAGTGAATGTACCAAGATTCTTTGAGCATTGAATCTTCAAAAAACTTATTTTACTTGGCCAAAACACACACGCATGCACACACACACAAACACACACAAAACCTTGGCATAGTAGCCTTACTAACTAGTTATTGAGTATCTGTGCCAGACAATTTTACCTATATTACTTTATTTAATAATCACCATCATCTTATGAATAGCTGTTTAAGATAAAATCAGTAAAAAAAAGAACTCAACATATGCAACTCATTTCCTCTGATTGAGTACTCTTTGCCAGATTCTGTCTGTATTTAGTCACTATTGAATGTCTTCAGGGATCTGCTTTCATAATATGTTCAGAATTTATAGTTGTTATTTGTAGGTAGGTCTGTTGGATAAGACTTTACTCAGCTTGCCTGGGGGTCAAATGTACCACTGATCTATTCTTAAAATGTAAATCTGATCATTCTTAAAGGCTTTCAACGGTTTCTCACTGTTCTTAGGAGAGAGCTCAATGCCTTAGATTTCCCTGGTCCTCAATACCTTTAATATTCCAAAGTCTTTTGTTTCCACTTTTGCATTTCTCATCATGATTCATTCATGCTAGCCTTATCTCTTGCTTTAATCTTTTATTTTATTCTGGTCTAGGGCTTTCACTTATGTAGTTCAATTTACCAGAATTTCTTATTTTTCTTTTTCACTTTTTCTTCTCCACCTGTTTTGCTGAAATTTGTTTTATTCAGAAACACCAACACTGATCTCCCATTCAAGATCAGGACCCACTTGTAAATTTTCTCATGTCACTTTACTATTTTCATTCATGCTTATATAATTAATTAGGTAATTACTTACATTTTCATGGTTAGGTGTGTGTTCAATCATACAAGAACATTTCGTGTTCATGGATTGATGGACAGAATATTGTTAAGATGCCAGTTCTACTCAAAGCAATCTATAGATACAATGCAATTCCTATTAAAATTCAAACTGTCTTTTGGCAGAATTGGAAACGCCAATCCTTCAATTCATATGGAATTTCAAGGGGCCCTGCATAGCTGAAACAGTCTTAGGGGAAAAATAAAAAAGAAGAAAATAAGAGGTCTCTCACTTCCTGATTTTAAAATGTACTACAGATATATAGAAATTAAAGAAATAATTTAAAAAAAAAAGACCACAGTGTGGTACTGGGTATAAGGATCAACATATAGATCAACAAATAGACCAAATCCCATACAAAAACAGAACTGAAAATCTAGAAATAAATCCAGAGATCTACACCAATTTATTTTCGCTAAGAGTGTCAAATCTATTCTATGGGGATACAACAGTTTCTTCAACAAATGATGCTGGAACAACTGGATTTCCACATACGAAAGAACGAGACTAGTCCCACACCTCGCACCATATGTGATCACTAACTCAGAATTGATCAATGATGTAAATATTAGAGTTAAAACTATCAACATTTTAGAAGCAAACATAGGGGTAAAATTTCCAGAACTTCTTTTAGTCAATGGATTTTTAGATATGGCATAAAAGCATGAACAATGAGAGAAAAAATAGGTAAACTTCATTTCATCAAAATTAAAAACCTTAGTGTAAGGAACGTTATCAAGAAAGTGAAGAGGCATCCTACAGAGTGGGAGAAAATATCTAGAAACCATATACCAGATAAGGGCTTAATATCCAGAATTTATAAATTACCCTTAAAATTCAAAAACAAAAGGACTAACAACTCAATTAGAAAAAAATGGGCTACAGATATGAATTGACATTTTTCCAAAGAAGATATATAAATGTTCACAACGACATGAAAAGATTCTCAACATCATTAGTCATCAGGGAAATGAGCTATCACTTTATACCCACTAAGATGGCTACTATCATAAAATCGGAAAATAAATTCTGGCAAGGATATGGAGAAACTGGAACCCTCATCCACTGCCGCTGGGATTGTGAAATGGTTCAACCACTGAGGAAAAGAGTTTGATAATTCTTCAAAAATTACTCATAGAAAAACTACATTACCCAGCAATCCCACTTCTAAGTATAGTCCCCAAACAATAAAAATCAGCCACTTAAATAGACACTTGTACACCAATGTTCACTGCAGCATTGTTTACAATAGATAAATTGAAATATATGAAATGAAATAAGCCAGACACAAAAAAGACAGATATTGTATAATCTCATTGCTATGAAATATCTAGAACAGCTAAATCCATCAAGACAAAAGAAGGCTGGCAGTTACCAAGGAATATAGGGAAAAAATCATCATACTGTCCACTTAAAATCAGTGAATTGCACTTTATGTTAATTATTCCTCAAAAAATATTTTTTAAACGACCATCTGCAACAAAAGTCTACCAATCAGAGACAACAATTAAATGTAAAACCTTGCCCTCTCCAATTAGAATGAACCTTGGCAATTGATGTTCATATAACATGATTTCATGAAGGCTCCATAGTAAAACTTATGCTTTGGCAAAAACAAACAAAAAACTCCTACAAAAAGTTCTATGAGTTCAAAAGTTTATAGGTAATACAGATATGAACAACTGATTTTCAACAAATATATACAGGCAATTCAGTGGAAAATGAATCATAGATTTTTCATCAAATAGGAATGGAACTTCCTAATAACCAAATACTGTAAAAAATATCATTGATCCATTCTTAGCCTAATACCATATACAAAATTTAACTCAAAATTGATCATAGACTTGTACGTATTTTTATTGTTGATTAATTAAATGTAGATATTATTACTCTTGCACACACATAAACACATACATATAATCTAGTTTGGTATTAGTAATCAAAGAGTGCTTAGTTCTGAGCAACATTACATTGTTTTCAGAGGAAATGAGTATTTTCTTGTATTTTTTTCCTAGCCCAAAAAAGCAAGACATTGGGTTTCTGACACATTTGGCATATCTCACTACTTTAATAATCTGTCTTAAAAAAATGAGATTTTTAAAATGATACACCAGAGCAGAAAGCTAAAAACCAAAGTTATTATAATTATGGGAATATTGTAATGGAATTAATATTATGAATGAGCTGCATCATTCACATTTACTATAATGAAAAACACTCTCTTAAACTCCAAACTTATTAACAACCTAAATAATTTAAAGTTTGCTTTGTCTTTTTAGATTGTCAGACACTGAAGGGACTTTTGGGAATAGCAGTCTTTTTATGAATGTTTGTAAATCTGTAAAGAGTATTTGTTGAAATGTTCACCTCAATGAAGCCAAATCCCCAGGCACATTCTGTAACCACTTAATTAAGAGTGCAGGAAATAGTTCTGCTTTGGGAAAACAAAAACAAATTCCACTTTTTACTTAGGATAGTCTTAGTGCTAACATGTTCATTTCTTTGCCAAGGATTCCAAGCGGTTAAACAAGTTGGCTGTTCTAGTTACAAGTTCAAGTGTTCTTTCAAATTGTTAATTTGGAAAGTTGGGAAGTACATTTAAAGACAGTAAAAACTACAGTAAATTAAAGGAAATAAAAACAATATTCGAAGATACCTGAAGCTGTTTTGCTTTGTTGTGTTTTATTTGATTGTTTGTTTCTTCTTTATCATCTCAGAGAGTACTTTCATTCCATTGTGAATATGGCATTTTGGCAGCAGAGTGTTTTTATGTTCAACTAAGAGGTGATTACTTTTCAAACAAATAATAAGAAAGTCACCGTATCAGAGTTTTACCCTTATATCCGCCTGTAAGCTATGTCATATTTAACTTAATTAATCTTACCTCTGAATAAGGAGTGCAGGTCATACTTTAAAGAAAGGAAGTATGTTGGTTTAAACGGATGGTTTTGCGTCCTTCCTGATGCAAGCGTAACCATGGCAACGAGAAGGGGGGGGTGTTGCTTAGCAACTGGAAACATTAATGAAGAGATTTCTGAACTGTATATAGGGGGAGAAAGTGCTTTGGAAGAACTTCAGGATGCCAAAATTAATTTATGAAGCATATTGAATACATAATTACAAATCTGGAAAGTGTAATACTTTATAAGAGAAAAACATATCAAATGAGTGGCTTTTTGGATATTTTTCTCTAAAAATAATATTTTAATATTTTTATTAATAACAGTATTTATAACAAAAATATTAAAACATTATCATAAAACCTAATGTTTTTTCTGGAGCTGTATTAAGCCAAGCTAGATATAAAATCTGTTACTATTATATCCTGTAACACAAGCTGATATTTTAGATACAACCAGAAATTTATCTAATTGAGCTGCTGTACTAAACCACATTTGCTAATATACATCTGATACTGTCACTGAAAACATTTCAGAAGGGTCTGTCTTTTAAGCTAGAATAGGCACTGCTATTGCAACTTGTCAATGTCTCTGCTGACTGAAAATATCTTTACCACTGAAAATATCTTTCTTAATATTTTCCCTTATATTATCTCTTAAAGTTAATCTTGAAGAAATGGTTCATGCAAATTTACTTTAGCATTTCACTTGTCAAAATAGAGGCAAACTGGGTCTCTAAGATAGGTGTGTAATTATTTTAATATCTTTGTGTACAATATGTTTCTATCTCCAAACATAGATTTTAATGAATAGGCCATGTCAGTTTGACACAGGGATATGTATTAATTTTGTTATTTAATCCATCTGTTATTTTTTTTCAAGTGTCTATCAACATGTTAGCACAGGTTTTACAATGATTACCACATCATCATTATCATAACATTTATTTTTTGATGATTTATGGGTACTTATAGAAAACCTGCAAAAGATCTCTTTAAAGTTTTTCAAAGCAAAGATGTCACTTTGATGATAAGGTGCATTTGATTCAAGCCATGGTCTTTTCAATTGCCTCAAATATATGTGAAAGCTGGACATTGTAAAGGAAGACAGAAGAAGAACTGATGCGTTCAAATTGTGATGTCGGTGAAAAATATTGAATATATCGTGGATTCCCAAAAGAACAAACAAATCAGTCTTAGAAGAAATGCAACCAGAATGCTCCTTAAAAGTGAGGATGGTGAGACTTGTGGCTTGTTTATTTTAGACACATCATCAGGAAAGAGCAACCACTAGAACAGGACATCATGTTTGGTAGTGGGCCAATGAGAACTAGGAAAACTCCTAATGCGATGGAGTGATACAATAGCCACAGCAATGCACTCAAACATACAAATAATCGTAAAGAGGACACCGGACTGAGCAATATTCCCTTCAGAATCAGTGCCTTGGGACTGTCGATCTGAGCTACCCACTTCTTTACTAGCTGGAGGCTGCTCTCTGCCCTTACAGGCTGCACATACTACTTTTCACCCAGCCTTCTCCGTCTTCAAAGCCAGCAATTGTGCGTCCAATTCTTCTCACACCTATAATCTCTCAGACTTCACCTCCATCAACAGTCAAAGAAAATTCTCTGCTTTTAGATTCAGCTTCCCAGATAAAGTTCCTATTTTACAGTCAACTGTTTAGTAATCATACCAAAAACCAAACCCATTGCCGTCAAGTCGATTCTGACTCATAGTGACCTTATAGGACAGAGTAGGACCACCTCCTAGGGTTTCCAAGGAGCAGCTGGTGGTTTTGTACTGCTGACCTTTTGGTTAGCAGCCAAACACTTAACCGCCTGAAAAATCACTTCCACCGTGTAATGTAACATAATCATAGGAGCAACATCTCATCATATTCACAGGTTCCACCCACACAAAAAGGAGAGACAATTGTACAAGGAATGGGTCCGTGAGGGTCAGTCTTAGAATTCTGCCTATCATAGCATACACCTACGTTTATAATACCAGAGACTATTAAGCACTATGTGGTAATTTGGGACAGTATCCAAGATGGTACTAATATCTGTCTAAATAAACATTAGAGTGAACAGGCATGAAAAGAATCTATTTAACTGGATCTGCAGCTAGATGAAAAATAATAACCCCTGCCTGCACAGGTTGATTTTGTTTTATATATTACTATAAGTATAACCAACCAAACAAGCAAACCCTTTTCTGTCAAGTTGATTCCAACTCATAGCAACCCCACAGGACAGAGCAGAGCTGCCCCACAGGGTTTCCAAGGAGCAGCTAGTGGATTCAAAGCCAAATGTCTAACCACTGTGTCACCAGGGCCCCACTATGAGTATATATAAACTATGAGTATATATTACTATATATAACTATGATTTGAAGCCAGCTTCACAGCAACTAACAACAACAACATAAATTAATCTCTCTCGTGCTTTGAGAATGCTATCAAAGTATCCAAATTAATTAGCTTTTTTAAGATTTAAGATCCAGATATATTATTGGAAACTGTAAAATTAATCTCACAGATCTCTCTTTTTTTTAGTTTACAAAATTTATTCAATCATAAAAATCAATAGAAAATTATGTACTCTGTTGGACCTAAATAGGGAACCCACTTTATTTTCCCTTAGTTTCATCTGCACAGTAAGATATTTCTATCTTAAGGAAAATTTAAATCTGTCATAATTTCTCTGTTCTTCCAAATAATTATCAGAATCCACATCTGGTAGAATAACACTGAAACAAAACCAAAACCCTTTGCTGTGGAGTTGATTCTGACTCAAAGCAACCCTATAGGACAGAGTAGAACTGTTCCACAATGTTTCCAAGGCTGTAATCTTTACAGAAGCAGGCTGCCACATCTTTCTCCCAGAGAGCAGCTGGTAGGTTCAAACCACCTACCTTCTGGTTAGCAGTCGAGCATTTAACCACTGAGCCACCAAATGTGAACTCTAAAATTAGTAACCAATATTACAGTTGCCTGGAAAAGCATCTTTATTCTATTAGAACGTATGCTGGATGAGACCAGGCAATGTTTATTTCATTTAAGAATATATCACCAGTTCATAGAACAGTGTCTGTAGTACATCAAGATTCAAAATAAAGTTTCAAGTAAAAAGTTGAATTGATAAATAAATTTGAATTTATTTGATACATTAATAAACTAATTCAGATAGGCAGGTGCATATAATTTTTTTAAAATAAAATAACTGTATGCTAGTTTAAGTATTATCTTCAAGACAGGTATTTGCTATTAAAATCTGCAGCATAATTAACATAGCATTATTACTTTTTTCTTCGTCTCATTTTGACAACCTTCTGCTGTACTATGTTTATATAAAAATAAGTCTAGTTTCTTTAAGCTATAGTGTCTCTAAACTATCACCTGCATTAATTTCTTATATCTGTGGAATATAAAGTCAGAATATAAAGCATATTGTTCCAAATTAAAGGATAAATATGGATTATGTATATTAAGGATCAATAAATATACTTTTTCTTTATCATGCTTTAAGCGGAAATCCTATGTTTTTATTGTTGTGTTTTTAAAAAATGGTCCATTAGAGTTACATGAGTGAATGAACCACACCCTGAAACAAGCAAATCAAAAACTCTGCAGTTGAAGCTATAGTAGAAAAACTCCCGAGTGAAATAATTAAAAAGCATAAATACTCCTAGTATAACTTCTAAGCAAACGTTAAAACAATAACAGGCTATTATTTGTGCTTCTCTTTATTTATTCATTGCACAAACATAAACTTCATTTATGGCATGACAGTTACTACGGTAGACATCAAGAATAAAAATAAATAAGACTTCAAGTTTTCAAGAACTTTACAGTCGGCTAATGATATTTATCAATCCCATGCTAATAATTTACTATATACAAATTAATCTTCATAATGTAATGTTGTTTTTGGTGTTGTTAGTTGCAGTAAAGTTGATTCCAACTCATGGTAACCCCAAGTGTGAAGAACGGAACTGCTCCACAGTGCTTTCAAGGCTGTGACCTTTAGGAAGCAGATTGCCAGCCCTTACTTCCCAGGCACCTCTAGATGGGTTTAAACCTTTTGATTAGTAGTCCAGCTCTTAACCATCTGCACCACCCAGGGACTCCTCAGAATGTAATATATGCCATTTATAAAGATGAAGCATGAGCTTAAGTTTTCTCAAAGTAACACTGCATATAAATGTCTATACTAGAATCTGATTCAGCTCTAACCGATTCCTGGGAGGCACCCATTCAGAATCCAGAAGTGATACAGGGGAAATCTCCTGACAAACATAAACTCAATTAACAAACATCTGAAGAAGACCTACTTCTAGAAATAAGCAAATAGTATTGGTGAAGTAGGAGAAAAACTAACATTGTGTGTTATTCTATGTTATGGATTGAATTATGTCCCCCACAAAATGTGTGTTTTTAATTCCTAACCCCTGTATCTGTGGATAAGAAGCTCTGGTGGCAATGGTTAAGCAATCAACTGCTAACCAAAGTATCACTGGTTTGAACCCACCAGTCTCTCTCTGGGAGAAAAATGTGACAGTCTGCATCTATAAAGATTTACGGCCTTAGAAACCTTATGGGACAGCTCTACGCTGCCCTGCAGAGTCACCATCAATGAGAATGAACTCAATGGCACACAACAACAACAACATACCTTGGATGTAATCCCATTTAGGAATAAGATTTTCTTTGTTAGTTAAGGAGGCCATATCAGTGTAGGGTGTGTCTTAAATTAATCACTTTTGAGATAGAAACAGCAGATTAGGCCTTGAAGCAAGCACACACAGATGGGGAAGACTGATGGCAGGCCACGTAAGTTCACCAAGGAACCTAGGAACAGAAGCTGAAAAAAGGCAAGGACGTTCGCCTAAAGCTGACAGAGAAAGCCTTCCCCTAGAGCCAGTGCAGTGAACTTGAACTTCCAGCCTCCTAAACTTTGAAAAAATAATTCCTGTTTGCTAATAAAGACACCCACTTGTGTATTTTTCTTATGCCAGCATTAGATAACTAAGACTCTCTAGCAGCCAAATACAACTTTATTAAGAAGGAATGAGTGACTGAATCTGTCACTTACTGCTGTTAGGTTATGTAAAATATAACTGAGAGTTGTCCCTTGGAGATGGCAACAACGGATATTATTTTTTTGACCCTGACTAGAGCAATTTGGATTGCTGGTGGAGGAAAACAGTGTTTAAAAATAAAAGAAGAGAAACTTGAAACAATGTGTATAGATTATTGTTTTGAGACTTTTTATTTTAAGTGGGAAAAACAATATGATAGTATAGGGCTAGGAAAGTGGGGTTAAGCAAAAAAATTCCCTTTATTTTTCCTCGTTTGATCTGGAGCAAATGATACCATGTTTTACAGAAATGAAAATAATTCAGTAGAGAGGAAACAATAATGATGCACCACCAGGGCTCCAGTGATGCAGTAGAGAGTGGAAATTACTAGCACTGTAGCCTTAAGTAGGCAAAATGGGAAATGAGCTGATGCTTGAGCTAGGACATGAGCTGTGAAGAGGATCATTAATGGTTCATCTATGATAACAGGCAGGAAAGCAGATTGCATCAATTCAGAAGCTGGGAGATAACGCTGCGGCAAAGGGATTCTGAGTGCTTCAGTTTTCTCAATGAAACAAAGTATCGCTATCAGTTTAGAAGAAGGGCAGAAAGGTGTTGTTGGTGTTTGAGGAGAGTAGAGTGAAATAGTCACCTAGGACCTTAGGAAAACGCATGGAATAGCAAAATACAGTCTGATTGCCTGGAAGCATTGAAGGCACATTCCAGGTTATAGGTTTTGAGTTTAACGTGTTTATTAACAATGTAAGAATGCTACACTGGTGGAGATGTAGACAAAGTGGAAGCAGTATATATCCATGGGGTGATTTTTCCAGAAAAGCGGGATAGAGTAAGAGAGGCAAAGGGGAGTCATTGTAATGATTGACTATAGACTTTAATCTGGGTAATGAAGGACAAAGATGATCCCATAGAATTGGTCCTAGAGGAATTGATGTAGAAAAAATAACAGTTGGGCAAAGAATGGGAAAGCAAGGACTCTATTTGGTGAATAACGTAAACAGGAATAGAAGGTAGATTAGCCCAGTGAACACAGGACAGATAGTGCCCTATCAAAGAGAAAGAAGAGGCAGATATCTGCAGCTTACTCCTGACTTAGTACTGCTTGCAGGGATTTGAATCCCTGTGAGTGAAGGAAGAAAGCCTAAGTGAGGTGCTGTTTTGATCTGAAGCGGAGTGGTTACTCTTGACAGCAGTCAGGGGAAGACAAATTTACCAGGGCTATGCAATAGCCCTGCTGATAGTGTTTGAGGATTGCAGAGGTCCTTCTAGAACTCTGATAACCTAGTGGTAGAAGGTCTGAGAAGGCATGGACTAGTCACAGAGGGAAAGGGCAGGTAAGCTGCCAGGGTCCTACCTTCGATTTGTGATTATTAGTGAGAATTTAAAGATTTTGTGCTTAACCACTGCAACGTCTCAGATTGGGAATAGGGTTACAACTCAATACTGGCTGTGCCTATCTACCCTATCCCCAAATCCACTGGGTCTTTCTTTGGTCATCAACATTTGACTAGTTCTATTTTTGTTTTTAATCCATGTCATTGGTGTTCGTAATTTATTTTTTCTACATTTGAATGTCATTTTATTTGAATATTTTTGAAGTAGGTAAAATCTGTGATACCTAGTCAGTCTGCCATATTAATCTAAAATTTCACAATGTTTTCGTTCCACATTCATAACTTCATAACTTCTCTCTGTCTCCTCTCTTCTCCTCTTGCCTTCCCTTTTCTTCTCTTTCTCTCAAACATACATTTATGCTCACAAAAAATGAAAACTTTAATCAGTTGATAAAACGTGTCTCAAACTTATGTCTTGGCTATTTTAACTTCTTGATAATTTAATATAAAGGATTAAGCAGAACCAAAAAAACAAACAAACAAACAAGTTTTACCTGTAAGTTTTGATAGGACTGTCATTGAGTCAACTTTCTACAGCGTAGATAACTAGTTCTTTCACCTCAATTTTTGGTAAAGTTATGGGATATAGTTGATATTAGATTGAGAATAAAAACTGATACCTATTTATCACACGTTTTTAAGGTATAATTTTCATGTACATCTTCCAGGGTCGCTGTGAGATGGAATCAACTCTACGGCAATGGATTTGGTTTGGTTTAGTTGCTTCCAGTAGTGGTTTTATTAGAGCTGTAAAATCACTAGCCAGAAATTAAAGTGGGGAAATGATGACATCAAGAATACGATATCCCAGGGAGAGAATTAATGTCAAAGTAATTACGTGGTTCACAGTCAAGCCTGTATGGTTATTAACAACTCTAGAAAAGCTAATTAAGCAAGTCAAAAATTGCGTTTAAGCCACTTAAGTCAGAGTGTTTCTATGGCTTCTGAACAAATAAGCAACACCTAACAGCTGAGAATGTACTCATTAATCAAAGGAACTGAAAATTATATCACACTGATTAAAACCACATGTAGTAAAAATGTCTATTTAGTCTTCTTTTAAAAAGAGACTTTAGAAAAAGCTGGGCTCTACTTACTTTAATTCACTCCTACAATCCAATAAGTTTTTCATTTTATTATTCTCTCGAAACTATTTTTGATAATTACCTAATGTTCTGCAACCTCTCAGTCCCTCTATTTGTTTGAATCAATACTCATTACTAGTTTTTAAATTAGACTGAATCACACTCTGAATCACTAGACCCACCTTCTTCTATCAAACATGAAAATAAGAAAAACAGAGACATGCATTGGCTTAGTGTCTTAATTTCCTAGCGCTACCGTAACAAAATACAGGTATCCTACATTTTTCCATAGTTCCCTTCATGCCACTTCACTTTTATAAAAGACCTACATTATTAACTGTTTTCGCTAAAAAGAAATCTGAAGAGGATTTTTAACTTTATAAAAAAGACAAAAAGCAGAAATACCGTTCAGCACCTGTTGTGTAGTAAGCCATTAAAGGGATACCACATACACCAAGCAATGAGAACGCTGTTGCCAAACTTCATATAGGCTGTCTATCTACCATATCATTCCTGCTTGAACTGTATGTTTTATATGTGAGTGTTATTTTTGGTATGGTATGATTTGGTAAGTTATTTTTTGGGTCTGGGAAAGCTCAAACATTTTTTTCTCATATAAATTAATGGTAATTGTTTCTGCACTTTACAGCATTTCGGCTGATGAAAGGTTTCATAGGAAAGCTCTACTTTCAGATAGCAGGGGAAACCTGTACCACAAAGTGGGTAGTTTAAAGAACAGAAATTTATTTTCTCATAGGACAA
This sequence comes from Dugong dugon, assembly GCA_030035585.1. NCBI lineage: Eukaryota > Metazoa > Chordata > Mammalia > Sirenia > Dugongidae > Dugong > Dugong dugon. The sequence continues at coordinate 30,220,840 of CM057460.1, read as the reverse complement.
GAGGCTAGAATTCTGAATTCAGGGTGTCAGCTGTAGGGGAAGGTCCGCTATGTCTCTTTCTGCTTCTAGTAGCTGCTGGCAAAACTTGGAGTTCCTGGCATTGTAGAGAAATCTGTCTCCTCCTTGTGTTTCTGGCTTTGTGTCTAGTGTGCTCTTTTTATAAGATACCACTGAGAGGTGACTAGGTTTAAGACCCACACTACACTGGAATGACTTCATCAACATAACAGAAGAAAGCCCGATTTTCAAACAGGCTCACATTAACAGGTATAAAAATAAAACAAAACAAAATATTGCCGTTGAGTTGATTCTGACTCATAGCAACTGTATAGGACAGAGTAGGGTTTCTCCAAGGAGCAGCTGGTGAATTTGGACTGCTGACCTTTTGTTTAACAGCTATAGCTCTTAACCACTGTGTTACCAGGGCTCCTTAATAGGTATAGGAGTTAGGAATTCAACTTAACTTTTCAGGGGACACAATTCAATACATAATAGCAAGTTTTAAGAAAGACCTAACAAAAAATAATTACTCCCTACTGAAATAAAAATTATTCTAGTTGTATTTAAATAAATTTTTCCTTGTTTGAAAGGTTTTATTCAGAAAAAATAAAAATAAAAGAAAGCAAACTAAACAAAGACTTGTCTATAAATAAATAAGGTAGAATCCTATGAATTAGGAGGCAAAAGGCGTAACTTATAACTTGAAAGGTGAAAAGAGAGATCATGATGTTACCAATAGGTCAATGGCATGGTTAGAAATTTTCTATTCTTTGAAGCTGCTAATCTTGCTCCCTTTTCATGCTGCCTTAATGATCGTGGCTTGTTTTAGAATGCACTGCTGCAAAGTTTTTAGGAAGATACTACTCAAGATCTGATAAAACAAACATGACATAATAAATTACCTTACCAAATAGTTCCTTCAAGTTTCAGATTAAATGAATTTAGTTTAACCTATGATCAAATTGAGAAAGAGAATAGTGATAATTATTTACCAAATTACTTGTTTTCAGGAATACTTTAAATACATATATATGTGAAGTACTTTTCACTTCTTTTCAAATAAAATGTTTTTCATTTCCAATTCAAATAAAAATTGGAGAAATTGTCAAAATTATATTTTGTGTTAAACATTGTATACTAAAAAATTATAAGTGATACAGTGCATATCTTAAATAGCTATTACTGTGTTGTAGATTCTATGAGACTATATATTCATTAAGAAAATCTATCTGAAGAGAACTAGAAATTCTGCAGTACATATATCCTTGCAGTAATGGTTTGTTGTTAGTATCTCTCTCTCTCTTTTTCTTTCCCTATATACATATAGAGTTATTGTGTGACATTGAGTCCATTTTGACTCATAGGGTTTCTTAGGTTGTAATCTTTACGGGAACAGATTACCAAGTTTTTTCTCCCACTCTGCTTTGTGGTGGCAAGTGTTTTACTATAATAATGGAGGGTTTGCCACCAGTATTTCAAATACCAGCAGGGTCACCCTTAATGGACAGGTTTCAGTGGAGCTTCAAAACTATGACAAACTAGGAAGAAGGACCTTGTAGTCTACTACTGAAAATTTGGTCAGTGAAAACCTTATGAACAGCAGTGGAACATTGTCTGATATAGTGCAGGAAGATGGACCTTCAGGTTGGAAGGTACTCAGAATACGACTGGAGAGAGCTGTCTCCTCAAAGTAGAGTCCAACTTAATGACATGGATGGAGTCAAGCTTTCAGGACCTTCATTTACTGATGTGGCACAACTCAAAATGAGAAAACAGCTACGAACATCTTTTAATAATTGGAACATGGAATGTACGAAGTATGAATCCAGAAAAATTGGAAATCATCAAAAATGTAATAAACTGTATAAACATTGATTTCCTAGGAATTAGTGAGCTGAAATGGACTGATATTGGCCATTTGGAAACAGACAATGATGTAGTCAGAAACAACAAATTGAAGAGGAATGGTGCCACATTCATCATCCAAAAGACCATTTCAAGATCTATCCTGAAATACGATGCTGTCAGTGATAAAATAATATCCATAACCTACAAGGAAGACCAGTTAACACAATTATCTTTCAAATTTAGGCACCAACCACTAATACCAAAGATGAGGAAATTGAAGATTTTTACTAACTTCTGCAGTCTGAAATTGAGCAAATATACAATCAAGATGCATTGAAAATTGCTGTTGATTGGAATTCAAAGGCTGGAAAAAAAGAAGAAGTATTGGGAGGTGGAAAATATGTCCTTGGTGACAGAAACTATGCTGGATATTATATGACAGAATTTTGCAAGACCAACAACTTATTCACTGCAAATACCTTTTTTCAACAACAGAAATGGCAACTATACATGTGGATCTCACTAGATGGAAAACAGAAATCAAATGGACTACGTTTATGGAAAAAGATGATGAAAAAGCTTAATATCATCCCTCAGAACAAGGCCAGGGATGGACTGCAGAACAGATCATAAATTGCTCATATGCAAGTTCAAGTTAAGCTGAAGAAAATTTTCAAAAGTTCACAGGAGCCAAAATACGACCTTGAGTATATCCCACCTGAATTTGGAGACCATCTCACGAATAGATTTAATGCATTGAGCTCATTAGATTTGATGCACTAATAACAGAAGACGAGACTAGTTGTGGAAAGAAATCAAGGACATGACACATGAAGAAAGCCAAGGGTCATTAAAAAGACAGGAAAGAAAGAAAAGACCAAAAGGATATCAGAAGAGACTCTGAAACTTGCTCTTTACTATAGAGTACCTAAAGCAAATGGAGCAAATGAAGTATAAAACCTGAACAGAAGATCTCAAAGGGTGGCTTGAGAAGACAAAGTCAAATATTATAATGAGATGTGCAAAGGTCTGGAGTTAGAAAACCAAAAGGGAAGAATATGCTTAGGATTCTCAAGCTGAAAGGACTAAAGAAAGAAGTCAAGCCTAGAGTTATAATTTTGAAAGATTATATTGGCAAAATATAGAATGATGCAAGCAGCTTTAAAAGTAGATGGAAAGAATATACAGTATAACTGTACCAAAAAGAATTGGTCAATGTTCAACCATTTCAGGCAGTAGCATATGATCAAGAACTGATGGTAATCAATGAAGAAGTCCAAGCCATTGGTGAAAAACAAGGCTTCACAAATTGATGGAATATCTATTGAGATGTTTCAATAAATAGGTGAAGTGCTGGAGGTGCTCATACACCTATGCCAAGAAATTTAGAAGACAGCTACCTGGCCAACCAACCGGAAGAGATCCATATTTTTGCCCATTCCAAAGAAAACTAATCCAACAGAATGCAGAAATTTGGAACAATATCATTAATATCACATGAAAGTAAAATTTTGCTGAAGACCATTTAAAACCAGTTGTAGCAGTACATCAACAGGGAACTGCCAGAAATTCAACCCAGATTCTGGAGAGGACATGGAACAAGGGATATCATTGCTGACATCAGATGGATCTTGACTGAAAGCAGAGAATACCAGTTTACCTGTGTTTTACTGACTATGAAAGACATTTGCTTGTGGATCATAACAAATCATTGATAACACTGTGAAGAATTGGAGTTCCAAAACACTTAATTGTGCTCATGCAGAAAGTGTACATACACCAAGAGGCAGTCATTCAAACAGAACAAAGAGATATTGCATAGTTTAAAATCAGGAAAGGTGCCTGTGTCAGAATTGTATCATTTCACTATACTATTCAATCTGTATGGTGAGCTAATAATCCAAGAAGCTGGACTATATGAAGAAGAATGCAGCATTAGGATTGGAGGAAACTCGTCAACAACCTGAGTTATGCAGATGAAAAACTTTGCTTGCTAAAAGCGAAGAGGACTTAAAGCACTTACTGATGAAAATCTAAGACTACAGCCTTCAGGTTGGATTACACCTTAATATAAAGAAAAAAAAAATCCTCACAACTGGACCAATAAGCAACAACATGATAAATATAGAAAATATTGAAGTTGTCAAGGATTTCACTTACTTGGATCCGCAGTCAACATTCCTGGAAATAGAAGTCAAAAAACCAAATGATGAGAAGTGAAGCCAAAGTGCACCCTAGACAGATGCATCATGCTGTCCCACTGAAGTAAAGACCAGAAAAACTAGATAAAACAGATTCGAACACCAATCCCAGAACCCTAACCATCAAATAAAGGGATAAAGAACTAGATCAAACATCAAATGGAAGAAGAAACTGAAGGAAAACAGATAACGAGGAGAGATGCGTAGTGGAGGTCCCCTACCAACTAACACAGCACACACTAGCCATCTTGGGGCACAGTTAGCAATAACTCCTGATAAAGCATACGGAAAGGCAACTTCACAGAGCTCCCAGCAGGAGACAGAACACCTGATGACCAGAAAAACATGCTTTCCCAACCCTCACCCTTCTGCTCCATATGACACTCCCACACCTTCCAGACAGGCTACACTGCTTAATTCGGCTAGTATGGTCCCTGCCAGCTGTCATCCTGGGTCCTCCTTGCCCCCATCCACCAGCTCCTGCCAGATCAATTTTTTTTTCTTTCTTATTTTCCCTTTCTTCGTTTTCTTTCTCCCTTCCATTTAGCCCTGCACACCACCTCTACCCTTTCTTGCCATGTCATGAAGCACCACCATGACTAGAAAGCCACAAGCCTGCCACCACCCCAGGTCCACCACACCCCTACCCGCTGGGTCCCACTGTGTCATTTCTTCCCTTTCTTCCTTTTTTTCTCCCTCCCACCTAACCCTGTAGGCCACCTCCCCTATCACACTGGGCCGTACTACACTGCTGCAACTACAGAGTCACTGGCCCACCACTTTTTACCTCCCACCTAGCCTCATACAACACCCCCCTCCTTTCTACTGTCCCCCAGATCTGCCCTGATCCACCCCCACCTGTGTGGTACCCATTTTTTTTCCTTTCTTTATGTCTCTTTTCTTTTTTTTCCCTTCTCTCCACCAAGCCCCATACATCATCTCCCTTACCACTGGCTTTCACCATGATACCACAGGTAGAGTGTCCCTAGCTAAGGCCCAATGCTGCACCAGGTGTTCACTGTCCCTCCCCATCCAACACCAGACCACTGCTGAATGGTGGGAAGCAAGCCTGTACCACTCCCCATCCAAAACCTCTGCCTATTGGGCAAGAGGCTGTGAATGCTGCAACATCACTGGACCAAAATGAGGGGGCAGACAGTGTCTGCACAGTATGCCCTCAGCCACCTCAACAGACTAGTGTACGGTGAAGCAGTCTTGCCCCGCCTGCTATTGCCCTGCCCACCAACACAAGGTTGTCAGAGCTATTGTGCCCACAAATGAGCAAGCAGCAAAGCACGCCTGGCCTGCCCTCACAAACATAACCAAACAAAACAAAAAAGCAGGACAAAACAATCTAACATACAATCAATAAAGAAAATAATACGTTCTTTCTCAGAGACAACAGACAATATCAAAACATATAAAAAACAAGGACAAGATGGCTGCAACTACTGACCAAAATAAGGAATCAGAAGAAAAAGCACTGGAACTAATTCATATGGAATTAAAAACAAACAAACAAACAAACTAATATTTAGGGATTTCCAAGAGATTAGGAAAGAGATCAAGAAAAATGCAGACAAAACCAAGGAAAAAATAGACAAAATCATGGAACACACAGAGAAAACCAATGAAAACATAACCAAAATCAAGGAAAACACATACAAAGCAATAGAAGAAGTTAGGAAAATAATACTAGAACAAAACATCAAATAAATAAAATGATTAGAAATTATACAAACATACCAACTAGAAATCCAAAAGATAAACAACAGAATTTCAGAAATAGACAAGTCAATAGAAGGTTTTAGGAGCAAATTTGAAACAACAGAAGACAGAATTAGTGAGGTTAAATACAAATCCATGGATGCCACTTTGTTTGAGGAAAAATCAAAGAAAAGAATGAACATAAATGAAAAAGGCTACCAATTATGTGAGACACAATCAAGAGCAAAAATTTGCACACAATTGGAGTTCCAGAATAGCGGGAGAAATGGAAAACAAAGAGAAGATTGCTGAAGATTTGCTGGTAGAAACACTCCTAAATGCCATGAAAGCTGAAAAGCTGACCATCCAAGAAGTTCAATAAATCCCATATAGAATAGATCCCAAAAGAAAGTCACCAAGACATCATAATCACACTTGCAAAAACCAAAGACAAAGAATCCTTAGAGTAGCTCAAAAAAAAAATGAAGTCACATACAAAGGGGAAACATTAAGACTAAGCTCAGATAACTTGGCAAAAACTATGCACACAAGAAGGCAATGTGATGACATAGATAAAACTTTGGAAGAAAAAATCTCCAACCAACAATAATATTTCCTGCAAAACTCTCTCAAATAAGATGGTGAAGTTAGGACATTTCCAGATAAAAACAAATTAAGGAAATTTGTAAAAACCAAACCAAACTTACAAGAAATATGAAAGGGAGTCTTTCAGTTAGAGAACCAACAACATCAGGCAACAACCAGAGTCAAGACACAGGACAACAGCAGCCAGATACCAACCTAGATAAAGAACTCTCAGTAATAAAACAAAGCTAGTAGAATTAAAGCAGGGAAACATAGGTGTCAATCCGTAAATGGCAATAATGTGAAAACAATAAAAGGGAGAATAAACAAGGTAGGTATAAAACTTTCAAATGGGGAAGAAGTCAAGGCCATGTCAATAATAAAAGACTGGTTAAAAATTAGGAAGATTAGTGTAAAGTTCAAGGTAACTGCAAAGAAAATTAACAAAACTACTCATCAAAATAAAAAAGAAGAAAACCATGAGGCCTGAGTAAACATAAAATCTATAATAACAAAAGAAAAGGAAAACCACAGACACAAGGAACTCAGCACAGAAAAGAAAGGGGAATAAAGAAAACGTCAGCACCACAAAAAAAGCACAACAATATGACAACAATAAACTCATACCTATCAGTAATCACCCTGAATGTAAGTTGAATAAATGCACCCATAGAGAGACAGAGAGTGGCAGAATGGATTAAAAAAAAAAAAAAAAAACATAACCCATCAATATGCTGTCTATATGAGACACACCTTAGACACAAAGACATAAATATACTAAAAATCAAAGGATGAAAAAAAATATCAAGCAAACAGTGACCAAAAAAGAGCATGAGTGGCAATAATAATCTCAGATAAAATAGACTTTAAGGCAAAATCAACCATAAAAGACAAGGAAGGACAATATATAATTGTTAAAGGAACAATCCAGCAAGAAGACATAACCTTAATAAATACTACATACGCAAAGACAGAGCTCCAAGTTACATAAAACAAACCCTAACAGCACTGAAAAGAGAAACAGTTCCACAATAATAGTAGGAGACTTCAACATACCACTCTAGGTAAAGGACAGAACATCTATAAAGAACTCAACAAAGACGGAAGAACTAAAGCCCAAAATAAACCAACCTGACCTCATAGACATATGTAAAAAACCCCACCCATCAGCAGTAAAAGGAATGAAAACAGAAGGAAGTAAAACTAGACCTAATCAGATGATATTATCCTATGAGATGGTCTCTAAATTAAGGTGGGATATACTCAAGGTCATACTTTGGCTCTCATGGACTTGTTCTAATTTTCTTCAATTTTAGCTTGAACTTGCATACAAGCAATTGATGGTCTGTTCTGCAGTAAGCCCCTTGCCTCATTCTGACTGATGATATTGAGCTTTTCCATCATCTCTTTCCAGAGATGTAGTTGATTTGATTCCTGTGTATTCCATCTGGCATGGTCCAAGTGTATGTTGCTGAAAAAAAGATATTTGCAATGAAGAAGTCACTGGTCTTGCAAAATTCTATCATGTGATCTCCTGCATCACTTCTATCACCAAGGCCATATTTTCCAACTACCAATCCTTCTTCTTTGTTTTCAACTTTCACTTTCCAATCACCAGTAATTATCAATGCATCTTGATTGCATGCTCCATCAATTTCAGACTACAGACGTTGGTAAAAATCTTCAATTTATTCTTCTTTGGCCTTAGTGGTTGGTGCATAAATTTGAATAATAGTCTTATTAATTGGTCTTTCTTGTAGGCTTATGGATATTATCCTATAGCTGACAGTGTTGTATTTCAGGATAGATATTGAGATGTTCTTTTTGACAATGAATGAATGCAACACTATTCCTCTTCAAATTCTCATTCCCGGCATAGTAGACTATATGATTGTCTGATTCAAAATGACTAATGCCCATCCATTTCACAACACTAATGGCTAGGATATCCATGTTCAGATGAGTTCTGGAATGACATCAAGGACATAATACGTGAAGAAAGTAAGAGGTCATTAAAAAGATAGGGTAGAAAGAAGAGACAAAAATGGAAGTTAGGAGAGACTATGAAACTTGCTCTTGAATTATAAGTATCTAAAGCAAAAGGAATAAATGATGAAGTAAAAGACCTGAACAGAAGATTTCAAAGGACACCTCAAGAAGACAAAGTATTATAAGGACATATGCAAAGTCCTGGAGATAGAAAACCAAAACAGAAGAACATGCTCAGCATTTCTCAAGTTGAAAGAACTGAAGAAAAAATTCAAGCCTCGAGTTGCAATATTGAAGGTTTCTACAGGAAAAATATGAAAGGATATAGGAAGCAGAAAAAGAAGATGGAAGGAAAACACGGAGTCACTGTACCAAAAAGAATTGTTTGACGTTCAACCATTTCAGAAGGCAGCATATGATCAGGAACCAATGATACTGAAGGAAGAGGTCCAAGCTCCATTGAAGGCACTGGCGAAAATCAAGGCTCCAGGAATTGACGGAATACCAACTGAGATGTTTCAACAAACAGATGCAGAGCTAGAAGTGCTCACTCGTCTATGTCAAGAAATTTGGAAGACAGCTACCTGGCCGACCATCTAGATGAGATCCATATTTATGCCTGTTCCCACAAAAGGTGATCTAACCAAATACAGAAATCAACCCACAATTTCATTAACATAACACACAAGTAAAATTTTACTGAAGATCATTCAAAAGTGGCTGCAGCAGTATATTGACAGGCAACTGCCAGAAATTCAAGCCAGATTCAGGAGAGGATATGAAACCAGGGATATCATTGCTAATGGCAGATGGACCCTGGCTGAAATCAGAGAATGCCAGAAAGATGTTTACCTGTGTTTTATTGACTATGCAAAGGTATTCAACTGTGTGGATAATAACAAGTTATGGATAACATTGAGAAGAATGGGAATTCCAGAACACATAAATGTGCTCATGAGGAACCTGTACATAAATCAAGAGGCAGTCATTGGAACAGAACAAGGGGATAATGCATGGCTTAAATTCAGGAAAGATGTCTGTCAGGACTGTATCCTTTCACCATATTTATTCAACCAGTATGCTGAGCAAATAATCTGAGAAGCTGGACTATAGGGAGAAGAACAAGGCTTCAGGATTGGAGGAAGACTTACTAACAACTGGTGATATGCAGATGACACAATCTTGCTTCCTGAAAGTGAAGAGAACTTGAAGCACTTAATGATGAAGATCAAAGACCACAGCCTTCGGTATGGATTACACCTCAACATAAATGAAACAAAAATCTTCACATCTGGACCAATAAGCAATAGTATGTTAAACGGAGAAAAGATTGAGTTGTCAAGGGTTTCTTTTTCCTTGGATCCACAATCAGCACACAAGGATGCAGCAGTCAAGAAATGAAAAGATGCATCACATTGGGCAAATCTGCTGCAAAAGACCTCTTTAAAGTGTTGAAAGGTGTGCCTGACTCAAGCCATGATATTTTCAATCCCCTCACATGTATGCAAAAGCTGGACAATAAATAAGGAAGACCGAAGAAGAATTGATGTTTTTGAATTATGATGTTGGTGAAGAATATTGAATATATCATGGACTGCCAGAAGGACAAGCAAGCCTGTCTTGGAAGTACAGCCAGAGTTCTTCTTGGAATCAAGAATGGAAAGACTTAGTCTCAAGTACTTTGGACATGTTGTCAGCCGGGACCAGTCTCTGGAGAAGGACATCGTGCTTGGTAACATAGAGAATCAGCAAAAACGAGGAAGACCCTGGATGAGATGGATTGACGAAGTGGCTGCAACAATGGGTTCAAGCATAGCAAAGACTGTGAAGATGACACAGGACCAGACAGTGTTTTGTTCTGTTGTGGGTAGGGTTGCCATGAGTCAGAAATAACATGATAACACCTAACAACAAAAAAAGGTCATGCCATTCACAAGAAGAGTTAAATTATAATCCCTGTGGGCAGGGCCCTAGCTTTGGTATTTATTTAAAACTTCTCAAATGATTCTAAGCTGCAGCCAGGGTTTGAGAATCACTGATTTAATCAAGGCAAGTTAGTATCATTGCTTCATTATTGCTGTGGTTGATAGCTGCCATTAAGTTGGCCTGTGACTCATGGTGACCCCTTGTGTTACAGAGTAAATCTGCTCCATAGGGTTTTCTTGGCTACAACCTTCATGAATGTAGGTCACCTGACCTTTCTTTCTTGGAGCCATTGGGTGGGTTCTAAATGTTGACCTTTGGGTTAATAGCTCATCACAAACTCCTTGGACCACCTAGGCTCTTTATTGCTTCGTTTGTTGTTGTTGCTGTTGTTATCAGGTGCCATCAAGTCTTTACAGTAGTCTAAATCATTCCTTCTTTATAACTACTTAATAAATTCAGCATAACCACCTTAAACAAGATCCAGCAGGAAATAGATGTAGAAGTCTGCATCTGTAAATATTATTGCCTTGGAAACCCTATAGGGAAGTTCTATTCTTTCCTACAGGGTCACTATGAGTTGGAATCAAGTTGACAGCGATGGGTAATTTATTTATTTATTTTTAAGAAGGTCATAGAAAAATAAATAAATAAGTAAAATCTTTGTAGCTAACAGAAAGAAGAGAGACCAAAGCATGCTCAGGATAAAGACAGAATTAATTAGAAAATGAGAAAAAAATAGGATGAATTCATCACTTTTAATTGAAAAGTAAATAATAGTCAAGAAGAAATAATTTTTAAAGGTAAGTTGAGATGTTATAGTAATAATACAATCCTTTTACATACTTATATATTTATTTAATTTGAGTCAAAATAAAAAGTCAAGTTCTGAGGCTAAATTTCCAAAGTTCTATCTAATGCTGCATAAAAACATGTAATCAGATATGCAAAATGGGTGATTTTGCATGTAACCTATAATTTGTTATTGTTATTTTGAAGATTAGCTAAATTACTTCTTTTGCATGTAAAGTTTTAGGTTGCTATATTTCTTACCATTTGAGATTTTCTGTAGTTACTTACCTGCTTGTACCTTGGAGATTTAAAAACTGATCTTCTTAATCCAGTATATATATACCCATACCTGGTGGATTCCATATAACATGGAGGTTTTTATAATTTTTATGAAATGAAAATGAGTTTGATTATAAATTTCTGATGTATGTTTTAATCCAATAATGTATGTATTATTAAAGACACTTTTCTAATATACAGACAAAGGTAAAACTAAAGGGAAAAGGAACATTGATCATCTGCTCTGCAAAATATTCCGGAAAGAAATATATATACACAATATGGAATTTCTTCGTTTACTTAACAATTTGAAGAATATTCTTATTATTTATTTCTTTATTTTAAATGTAATAGAAATTTATATTAGCAAATAATATGAACAATTTTGTGTATAACATTTTATTTCCAAAAACCAAAAAACCCACTGCCATCAAATTGGTTCTGACTCATAACAACCCTATAGGATAGAGTAGAACTGCCATGGGGACATTTTATTTAGGATTAGTATAAATACTGCCATGTATCTTGCGTGCATTTCGTTTTAATATAGAACCCTGAAGCCCCCTCCATTTTATTTTATTTTTTTTACAATATCGCTTCTAACCTTCTGACGTATGAAAGAAAAAAGTAAATAATGTTCATTTAAAGAGTAGACTTTTTAGTTCACTGGTGTGGTCATTTATGAAACAGCACTTTGTAGAGTAAAAATTAAGCACACTTTTTCAAATTTTTCAATATTGGTGAGAATTAGATTTCCCACTCACAGATTATAGCTCACTAAATACCTTCCATTTGCAGATTCATACTGTAAAATATGTAAAATTTTTAATACTTTATTAGAAACATACTAAGATATTTTGTTTGTTTTTAAAATATGTTAAATATCAAGGTGCCATGATGTTCATGACATAATTTCTGGAATCTCTGAATATGTTACTTTACATGAAAAGTTATCTAGTCATGCTGTAACAGAAATACCACAAGTAGATGACTTTAACAAACTGAAATTTATTCTCTCACATGACAGTTTAAGAGGCTAGAAGTCCAAATCCAGGGCACCAGCTCCAGTGGAAGGCTTTCTTTCTCTGTTGGCTCTGAAGGAAGGTCCCTGTCATCAATCTCCCCCTGGGTCTAAGAGTTTCTCAGGGCAGGACCTTGGGTCCTGACTCTTCTTTCTTCGTGGTAAGTGGTCCCTCTCTGCTTGCTTCTCTCTGCTTTTATTTCTTGTAGGGCAGTAAAGGACAGTGACTCAAGATACATCCTACCCTAATCTTACCTCATTAACATAACAAACATAACCTAAATTTATTAATATAACCTAATCCTGCCTCATTAACATAACAAACCACTTCTAAATGGGACCATAAGCACAGACATAGAGGCTAGGATTTACAACACATCCACATAAAATGGAAGATAATCAGATCACAAAATGGAGAACAACCACACAATACTGGGAATCATAGCCTAGCCAAGTTGATGTATTTCGGGGGACAAAATTCAATTCATGACAGGGGATTTTGCAGAAGTGATTAAGATAAGGATCTTCAGATGGTAAGATCCTTCAGCATTATCCCAGATGGTCCAACGTAATCACAAGCGTTCTTAAAAGTGGAAGTGGGAGGCAGAACAAGAGTCAGTATTAAAGTGATATGATATGAGAACGACTTGACCAGCCTCTGCTGACTGAAGAAGGATGGGAGCCAGAAGCCAAAGAATGTGGTCACTACAAGTAAAAGGCAAGTTAAGATACTCTTTCGTGGAGCCTCCAAAGGGAGCATGGATCTGCCAACACATTGATTTTGACCCAGTAAAACCCATTTCAGACTTCTGACCTCCAGAACTGTAAGATATACTTGTGTTGTTTTAAGACACTAAGTTTGTGGTAAATTGTTAGAGCAGTAATAGGAAACTAATATAATATGTATGTGTATAGCTACGTGTGTGTGTGTGCCTACACACATACATACACATATACCTATAAACAAATAGAGTTTTTGTTTTTAAAGAACATTTCTTAGTTTTTAGACTTATATTCTGATATACATTTGTCTTAGTTATCTAGTGCTGCCATAACAGAAATACCACAAGTGGATGGTTTTAACGAAGAGAAATTTATTTCTTCACAGTCAAAGTAGGCTAAAAGTCCAAATTCAGGGCGTCAGCTCCAGGGGAAGCCTTTTTCTCTCTCTCAGCCTTCTTATTAATGTTCCCCTAGACTAGGAGCTTCTCGGCGCAAGGGACCCCAGTCCAAAGGACGTGCTCTGCTCCCAGCACTGCTTTCTTGATGGTATGAGGTCCCCAATTCTCTGCTTGCTTCCCTTTCCTTTTATGGCTTGAGAGATAAAAGGTGGTGCAGGCCACACCCCAGGAAAACTCCCTTTACATTGGATCAGGGACATGACCTAGGTAAAGGTGGTATTACAATCCTATCCTAATCCTCTTTAACACAAAATTATAGTCACAAAATGGAGGCCAACCACACAATTCTAGGAATCATGGCCCAGTCAAATTGATACACACATTTTTTGGGGGACATAATTTAAACCATGACACCATTCTATGATTAAACTCTCCCAACCGAAGGTGAGGTAGATTTGAAGGTGAAAATCAAAGGAATTCAGAAGAAAAAATTACAGTATATGGTTGGATTGTTAAAGCATTTTTATCAAGTACCTTCCAACATGCAGTAAGGATTTTAGAGAGATGGGCATGATGTCCTCTAAGATCTGAGGTCATACCAGGACACTGACAAGCCAGATACCTGATGGAGATTGTTGAGTGAGTAATGTTGACAAATGGAACGGGCATTTATTAGGCCCTTTTGAGTAAATAAAAAGGGAAAGGAATGGATTTCTGGGTGTTTTAAGAAACAGTATGTTTTAAAAGGTGAATTCTCAGTTGATAAACACCAGCTGCCTTTCTAGAACTGTGAATTGATAGGGATATTTTACACTTGAATGAATTATTTAATTGGTTTCTACTTTTCCATCTGTAAAATGGGAGTAGTAATATCAATTTCAAAGTTAGTTCTGAAGATAAAACAAGACCATGAGTCAGGCACATAAAACAGCCCATAAATGTTAGGTTTCTTTGCTTCTGTATCTCCAAAGTGTCTAGTTCTAGTCTGAGTAGACACATTAAAAATGATATATAAAGTTAATAAAAAATAAGCCTTAGTACATTGACATTTAAAGCTCTATATCTGCTTGAGATTCAATAAAAGATCCTAAGAAATTAGAGCATGAATAACAGGAATTGTCTCAAGTTGAACTCTAATAAGATGTACCTCTTTTTTAAGGAAATAAGTTGTTCATCTTATTTTCCCCTTTATATATGTATTTTTCCAGAAGCATATATTTTTCAGAAATGAGAAACATTAAAAAAAAAAATAGATCTACCAAATCATGAAAGCCTCCTTCCCTTTTAAGCTCTGTTATACCCTATTTTTCATAACAGGACAAACCACTGAGTACAGATATAATTAGCAACAGAGAAACATAATTCTGAATCTAAAATTAATACTTGCAAAAAATGACATATTTGAAATGCTAGGGACTTCCTATTTATTTTACACATAAAAGTTAGATCTTTCTGAATAAATATTCAGTCATATAGTCTGCATATATGTATAAAAATGATATTTAGAAATCATCTCAGGAAGAAACTAGTTTTAAATATTCTTTTATTTCTGAAGTAGGAAAATTTTCAAAGAAAAAAAAATCCAAATCTATACTATAAAGTCACAAAGAAAATCATTTTATTTAGTGATTCTACTCTCAATAATTTTCCTGTTTCCCCATTTATATCTTAGGTTAGGCATTCTGTCTTGAATAGTTTATGAACTGCTATTATATT
Source organism: Dugong dugon (assembly GCA_030035585.1). Lineage (NCBI taxonomy): Eukaryota > Metazoa > Chordata > Mammalia > Sirenia > Dugongidae > Dugong > Dugong dugon. Next base: position 30,205,658 of record CM057460.1, on the reverse strand, counting down.
TATATAAAAATAAGAAGAAAATAGTTTCCCAACAAAATGGAACAAAAATTGAAAGACCATTTGTTCCCTGAACTTAAAGTATTTAAAATATACCCAGAATCATATAATGTAGGTACATTGACAAAAATACAATGAAAAGTGCAGGCGTAATTTAGACATGAGTACAAATTCATTATTTCCAAACACTCTTGAAAAAGTAGACATAGCATAGCAATCAAGTATTCAATTCAAATTATTTAATCATGCTTTAAGAATGGGAAAATTATTTTCTCCCAACTTTGTTTTCTATTTTTCAAATTTATTCATTTCTTCATTAAATAAATATTTATCAGGCTTCTGCCACTTACCAAGCTCTTTGTAAATACTATTAAAAAAGATAGACAGAAGTCTTTGTCCCCAAGAACTTAAATTCAAGCAGGGAAAAATTGACAATGAAAATAAGCAACATAAATAAACTGCATCATATATGAAATTATGAAAAATATTATTAAAAAAGATAAATCAATGAGGAGTATCAGACTTTGCTCTTACAGTCTGACAGAATACAATTTAAAAAAGCAAAACTACATATCAACTATTATATTCCCAGGAGTGTTTTCACAGATACGATCTTTCTTTAATCTCTTGCTGTTGTTTGTAATAGAGTCAATTCTGACTCGTAGCTATCCTATAGGCAGGGTAGAACTGCCCCATAGGGTTTTCAAGGCTATAGTCTTCAGGGAACCAGACTGCTACATCTTTCTCACTTGGAGGGGCTGGTGGGTTCCAACTGCCAACCTTTTAGTTAGCAGCCAAGTGCTAAACCACTGTATCACCAGAGCTCCTTTAATCTCCTAACCCTCCTGATATATAGATCTTTACCAATAAGGGTCTTTGAATTAATAAATTGAGAATAACATGCTCAAATTCACTCAGCTAACAAATGCCCATCTGATGAAAATATCTACTTTTTCTGTATTGACAGGTAGATGTGTTAGGTATTTTGACATTGATTTCTGTTGGTTATTAGAAGTTTGATATGAAATAAATAATGTCAAAGAATATCCTTTGAATAACATTTCTATATATGTGGGAATCCTCATGTTATGAATCCTATCAAAGAATCAGAACTTATATTGCCAACTCCATTTGCAGCTAGAACTCAATTCTCTGCCCCTCAAAAGTGACCAGCATGAAGAAAGAAATTCAGGGTAGAACTTCCTTTGTTTGTTAACATGAACAGTGCAAGAAACATTCAGCTTTTGGTTTCTCCAGATGAATCTGCAAGACCCCTAAACCCATTGCCATCCAGTTGATTACAACTCAGAGAGACCCCACAGGACAGAGTAGAACTGCCTCAGAGAGTTTCCAAGGCTGTAAATCTTTACAGAAGCAAAGTGCCACATCTTTCTCCTGTGGAGCAATTGATGGGCTCAAACCTTTTGGTTAGCAGTCTAGCACTTAATGACTGTACCATCAGGGCTCCTTTGCAAGGCCCCTAAAAAAATTAAAATAAAAAAAACCTTTGCAGTCTAGTTGACTCTGACTCATAGCGCCCCTAGGAATCATTAATGAATCTCCTTCCTCTTAAAGTAAATAGGGAGTTTTCTGTTATGGTGAAATCAAGAACACTGACTGTTAAGGAAGGTAAAAAGTAGGGGATTTCCTGAATCTCTTTGCACTGTATCAGAAAGTGATTCTTTTTTTCCCTTTCAGGACCCCCACTTGAGATCATGGGGAAGAGAAGTCAAATTCTTTGTACTTGTTCTCATTTTGAAGGTTTTCTTTTAAAAATATTATGTGCTTCTTCCTAATTTAAGAACCTGTCCAATCTCCAAGGCATTATGCTGTTTGCTTTCCATCTGCCCCTTAACATCACATGTATCCGACAGGCCTCTCTTCTTTCAACAAATCCATCACCTTTGTTTACCCCCCAATTTTTATTGTTGGTCCCCCATGGCCTCTCCCCTATTAAACACTAAAAGGATGGAAAAGATGCATGTTACTACTTGATATGCTTCTCATCAGATTTAAGGGGTGGCTTCAGTATACAGGACAGTTAGATAATAGGGTGCTTTTGTTCTGTGCCACCATCTTCTATTTTTGATCAACAGCTTTTGAATTGTATTATATAGAAATACACCCCATGACTTCTGTAATTACTGATCATTGTTTTCCTGATAATATTATTTTTTTGTTATATTTTATATAACAAATAATTTACCAATGTTTACTATGTGCTTTTAAAAATAATCAAAACTGAACAAACTTTGAACAGAAAGTTTATTCTGAGTAGTTATTCTATATGCATATGTTGTTGTTACGTGCCCTTCAGTCAGTTCTGACGCATAGCAATGCCATGCACAACTGGATGACACACTGCCCAGTCCTGTGCCATCCTCACAATCACTGAAATGTTTGAGTTCATTGGTGCAGCCACTGTGTTAAATCATCTCATTGAGCGTCTTCTTTTTCATTGACCTTCTATGTTACAAAGTATGATGTCCTTCTCCAGGGACTGGTCCCTCCTGATAAAGTTCAAAGTACATGAGATGGAGTCTCACTGTCCTCGATTCTAAAGAGCACTGTGACTGTACTTCTTCCAAGACAGACACATTCATTCTTCTAGAAGTCCATGGTATATTCAATATTCTTCATCAACACCATAATTGAAAGGCATCAATTCTTCTTTGGTCTTCCTTATTCATCATCCAGCTTTTGCATGCATATGCGGTGATTAAAAACACCATGGCTTGGGTCAGGCACACCTTAGTCCTCAAAGTGATATCTTTGCTTTTTAATACTTTAAAGAGGTCTTTTGCAGCAGATTAGCCCAATGCAGTGCATTGTTTGATTTCTTGACTGTTGCTTACATGGGCATTGATTGTGGATAAAGTAAAATGAAATCCTTGACAACTTCAATGTTTTCTCCATTTATCACGATGCTACCTGGAGAAGGACATCATGCTTGGTAAAGTAGAGGGTCAAACAAATAAAAGGAAGACCTTCAACAAGATGGATTGACACAGTGGCTGCAACAATGGGCTCAAGCATAACAATGATTGTGAGGATGGTGCAGGATAGGGCAGTGTTTCATTCTGTTGTACATAGGGTCACAATGAGTTGGAATGATGTTGCTTAATGGTCCAGTTAAGGATTTTTGTTTTCTTTATGTTGAGGTGTAATCCATACTGAAGGCTGTCATCTTTGATCTTCTTGAGTAAGTGCTTCCTCTTCACTTTCAGCAAGCAAGGTGGTGTCATCTGCATATTGCAGGTGTTAATAAGAATTTCTCCAATACTGATGTCACATTCTTCTTCATATAGTCCAGCTTCTAGGATTATTTACTTAGCATACAGATTGAATAAGTATGGTGAAAGGATACAACTCCAACACATAATCCTTCCTGACTTTAAACCACAAAGTATCACCTTGTTCTGCTTGAACACCTGCCTCTTGGTCTTTGTGTAAGTTCCTCATGGGCACAATTAAGAGTTCTGGAATTCCCATTACGCGTAATGTTATCCATTATTTGTTATGATCCACACAGTTGAATGCCTTTGCATTGTCAATAAAACACAGGTAAACACCTTTCTGGTATTCTCTGCTTTTAGCCAAGATCCATCTGATATCAGCAATGATAGCCCTACTTCTACATCCTCTTCTTGATTTGGCTTGAACTTCTAGCAGTTCCCTGTAAATGTACTGCTGCAACCACTTTTGAATTATCTTCAGCAAAATTTTACTTACTTGCATTTAATATTAATGACATTGTTTGATAATTTCCGCATTCTGTTAGGTCACCTTTCTTTGGAATAGGCATAAATGTGAATCTCTTCCAGTCAGTTGTCCAGGTAGTGGTCTTCTAATTTTCTTGGCATAAGTGAGTAAGTTCTTCGAGCATCGCATTCATTTGTCAAAACATTTCAGTTGGTATTCTGTCAATTCCTGGAAACTTGTTTTTGCCAATGCCGTCAGTGAAGCTCAGACTTCCTTCCGTAACATCAGTTCTTGATCATATACTACCTCCTGAAATCCTTGAATAGTGACCGATTCTTTTTGGTACAGTGACTCTGTGTATTATTTCCATCTTCTTTTGATGCTTCCTGCATCATTCAGTTTTTTGCCAATAAAATCCTTCAATATTGCAACTCTAGGCTTGATTTTTTCCTTGAGTTCTTTCAGCTTGAGAAATGTAAGCATGTTCTTCTCTTTTGGTTTTCTAACTCCAAGTCTTTGCATATTTCGTTATAATACTTTACTTTGTCTCCTTGAGCTGCCCTTTGAAATCTTCTGTTCAGCTCTTTTATTTCATCATTTCTTCCATTTGCTTTAGCTACATGACATTTAAGGCAAGTTTCAGAGTCTCTTCTGACATCCATTTTGGTCTTTTCTTTCTTTTCAATGACCTTTTTCTTTCTTCATGTCATCCCACATCTCTTCTGGTCTTCTGTTAGCTGATAACAGGTTACAAGATAGTTTCTGGCGTTCCACCCAGTCTTATCTTTTGAAATTTAAAAAGGGTGGTGCTTTGAACAAGAAAGAAAGAATTTGCAACTTTCAGTGAAAGAAAAACTGCTGGTGGATTAATTTTGGTTGGGAATTTCTTTGAAGTGAATATTCGGCTTCATAGGTAAGAAAACTCCCAGATCAAAGCAAGATATCTGCTATAAATTTCTCTCTTTGACAGAACCAAGGATGTTTTCTTTCTAAGTACCTTAGAAATATCAGTTTATTTAACCTTAGTACAAATACAATGAGGTAAGTATTATTATCATCCTGTTTAACAGATGAATACATTTAGACCTAAGGAAGTAACTTGCCCAAAGCTCCCCAACTGGTAAGAGAAGCCATATTCAAATTCATAGTAACACCCAACTATTTAACTACTTCTAACTACTTTGTCATTTTCCCCTCATTATTTCATTAGCAATCGGAAACAAAGGAAATTCTGTAATAGTATCTCATTCCACTCTTATTATAGAATTATCTTGATTTCATTTTGTAAGCATTTCCCATATTGGTCTTTACCGATTAAGAAGTATAAAAATAGGGACCACTTTCCTTAAATCCTCATTTCATTCTTTTCTCTGTCCCCAATGTACCTTTATTTCTTCTTGTCAGCTACCAGAAATCACAAAATATGGTAATTATTCACAAAAGTCATATGAAATCCTAAACAATTATGTGTTTCTTATTTGCTCTAAGTTCACACCCTGTGATAAGGGTTTATCCCAAACTGTAATAACAATTCATGTATATTTGCTGAAATGAGTATCTTTATTATTTGAATTCTTAAGGCAGATGCCCACTTATTGAGGTATAATCCATTAATGCCTAATAGTGTCACTAATTGTTCATGCTATGGATTCAATAGTGTTAACACTTTAGCTGGCTCAGATAAATCTACTACTAAACTCCACCTCAGTCACTTATTTTGAGTCAGGATGTGAGGAGAATTAAGAGTCAAGAGATATTTTAAAGGTTGTCAAAATAAGGAAGATAGCCACTTGAAGTAGCCTTCATCTGTGCATAGGAATTTATCATCTTATATTAAATTTCTAGTGCCCGTATTAGCAACTTCTCTCCCCAGTCCATCTTTCTAAATTATTATTTCAATGGTGGAGACTAATTTTCTATTGGCTCACTACAACCTCAATCTCTCACTTCAAAAACATAGGCATACTCATCCTAAAGTATAGAAATTATATATATATATATGAATGATTATAATTTACATTGCATGGGAAAGTTGGACAATTAATAAGAAAGGCTGAAGAAGAATGGATGCCTTTGAGTTATGGTGTTTGTGAAAAATACTGATTATGCCATGGACTGCCAGGAGACGTACAGACAGAATGCTCCTTATAAGCAAAGATGGTGAGATTTAGTCTCATGTACTTTGGACCTGTTATCAGGAGGAACCAGTTCCTGGAGAAGGATATCATGCTTGGTAAAGTTGAGGGCCTGTGCAAAAGATGCATTGACACAGTGGCTGCAGCAATGGGCTCAACCATAACCATTGTGAGGATGGGGCAGGACAGGGCAATGTTAAGTTCTGTTGTTCATAGAGTCGCTATGAGGCAGAACCGTCTGGATGGCACCTGACTACATCAACAAAATGTATATAATTTCTAGTTTCAAACAAAACAGAGACCTTCCCTGAAAGTAGTCCTCAGTTATTGAACTACATAGGCCACTTTGATTACTATGATATTAACCCCACATAAGTACATGTGAAGCTTTTATTCCATTTTCCTCTTACAAAGTGAAATAATTGCAAAATAATCATGAAGAAATTACTCAGATGTATCTGAGTATCTGTGAAAAGCCAGCAAGGCACTAACCTCTGTTTGCCTGGAAAATCAAGAAACCTCAAACTGAAGAATTAACTTTTAGTGGAGCATCACTGGAAACAAGGGCTGGTTTTAGTACACACCTTGGCTCTTACTGCTCTGACACTCCTCTGTCCTGGGCTTGCTTTCTCTCTCCATCCCTAAGAATCCTCTGATGAAGATAGAGAAGTCTGTAAAAAGAAGCAAAAATATAGATCATTAAAATGACTGAGATAATGAGCACCTAAGGCAAATTACCAATTGTTTTCATTGTAATACAGTGAAATAGGAGCTGGGAAGAAGAGATTTGCTCTACTTCAATGAAATGATTATGGGAACAGAGAGTAAGGATGCAGCAGTGTTAGGGGAGCAGAAGCATGAGCTGTGAGAAGGAGCAGGACCCAAAATAGAACAGGACAACACAATGCCAATCACAGGAATCTGGAAAGAAAGCCAAGCTGATGCTCTTAGGAGTAGAGAAGAAAAAGAAAGCTAATACAGACTTTGCTAGGATGTCAGTAGGAGGCCACAAGCCATTTTAGGGGATTAGCTTGGGTATATATAGGAAATACTTGACTTCATTCCTTAAACACAGCCTGTGTGAGAGTTTACACAATTTTGTAGACAGTGCCTGAATAACCATACTATAATCCTTACTACACCCAGGCTAGTTCAATCCAGAGAAGTATGTTACATATATGACCTATTCATCATAGGTTAGAGACCTTGAGAATTGATCATGATGTTTCATACTATTATGATTTTTATCACTTTTACAAGGAAACTTAGCTATTAAAAATACTAATATGTAACTTGAAATAGCCAAATAAACTAATCTGATTATGACACAGTCTTTGGATATCTAAGGAACAGAAACATTAAATTGCATGTATTTTTAGCCACATGAAAAAACAGGATATATGTAATGCTAAACTGCATGATACTCCCGATAAATCTCTGCTTTTTGGAGAAGTAATTACTGCTGCTCTTCTGAACTTTTGATACTTGCTATTAACCCAGTAGGAAATTCTAAACTGTAACTTACCCTGAAGTCAACCACTCATATAAGCGAATGGGCTCCTCCTTCTCACAGAAATAACAAATATTCTTCTGTTCTATTTCTTCTTTTGTGCAAAAGAGGCTGAACACTGCCCATGAATAGTATACGTAATGTTTTCATTTATGCATTCTGTTTGCTGTACTGTTTCGTTTAAGCTAGTATAAAGTAAAAAACAGTAATAAGTATAAAGTCTTTATTTTAATTGTTGTTATTTTATACTTGTGCTAAATGTAGACTAAATATATGGATCAGTAGAAGAGATATTCATAAACTTTTGGTATAGAAAATTCACAAAAGCAATGTAAAACCTGTTAGTCTGTTTTCAAATGATACGTTATTGCAATAATACGTCACTGTATCTTCTCACTAGCATAATTTTAAAGGATGAACAATTTAGAAAAGAACAAAATTATTAGTCATATTTTTTTGTCAATTTCAAAGGTATGTTTATATTATTTGGAAAAAAACTATTCTTAGAATATAAGAAGATATCAGATTATTTTTTATTTAAGACAGGAACGCTTTCTGAAATCTCACTGAGCATTATGTGTGCCTGTCTGTGTATGAGTTCAATGGCTGCACGTCTTCATTCCAAACTGCCTGATATTTAATATGACTGTCTAGTGTACCAAAGTACACTGTGATAATATATAGCTCATTACATTCATTTGTAAAGTGACTAACTTTGAATACATGCTCTGAGAATATACTAAAAAATTAATCTGTGGTTGGACATGTAGGTGGTGACTGACGGGCAAAAGGAATTGACGGTCATTATGAGGAAGAAACAAAAAATCAGGGACCGGCAAGGCTCAGCAATTTCTAGTCTTAAAGTTAAGTTGTAACTTCATAGATCGGAAAATTTAATTTATACTTTTTTTATTTGTAAAAGGTCTTGTAATCAAGGCAGTTTATATGAAATAAACAGGTCTAGGAGAATTGCTATTTGTCTGAAAAATCTCATTTTTCCATCTTTTGTAAAAATTCAAGGAGATACATGGGGACAACAGAAATCTTCTTTCTTGAGGAAACTTTATTTAAAATTGTTGCCAGTTTCTAGCAATTTTATCATAATATTTACAATATAATCTGTCTTGCTCAAATGGGAGACATTTTGCTGAAAACATACACTATACCATAAGGAAAGAAAAATCTTACATGGAAATACCAGTTTCTTCCCTTTGGTTTCATCCTTATTTAATCAATATTGTGAAATAAGTTTCGCAGCACCTCTGGGAAAATATCCCTATGTTTCATAGGCACTTGTAAGGAAGTAATAAATATGCTGAATACAATATAAAACATCCTGTGAGAGCTCAATAAATACTTGTTGACTGGCTGACTAAAATAAAATATGCACTTTCCCCTGAGAATGCTATTGCTAAGCAGATCTTGAAACATTCTAACTGAAATAATTCTAAAAATACTTTGCATTGGTGAAATTCCACTTTATAGTCAGGAAACCAGCAAAGATTCGTAGCAGTTAAGCAAAGTACCCTACAAAACATCAAAAAGACTATACTACATAGTAGCAGTACAGTCCGTTCCGCTATGATAATTGTATTATTTAGAAAATGTTAGCTATCAAGTTTTAGCATTCTAATATTGTTGTTTAAATGGGAAGAGGGGATTGGAACTTAAACATTTTTTGTTGTTGTTGTTGTTTTTGGGGGAGGAAATCGCGAAGGCCGTGCCGAGGGCTTTCTCTGGAGTGAGTGCCCTGGGGTCCCTGGTTGGCGAACCTTTGGATCTTCCTGCCTCCAGCGGTGAAACTGTGTTTCTGGTTTTCCCTTTTGGGTGCACACTGCCACACTCCCTAGAAGAGGCCTCCCATGGCTGGATGGGGCGACCTGTGCCCCTGTCACCACCACAGACACAAGTGAGCCCTTATCATGTGCCTGCTCTGGGGCTGGCCACTAGGGGCCAGAGATGAGCGGTCCAACCGTGCCCTGAGGAACTGGGGAGACAAACTCCCCAACAGAGGAGCTGGGGAGACATAGAAATGGATGATTTCAGTTTCTGTCCTCCAGGTGACCAAGACACTGCCTGACTCACAAAACGTTTTAAGTATCCGGTTGATGACTAGATGATTTCAATGAGTTATCACTGAGCCTTAATAAAAAGTAATTTAGGACTTAATAACACCCAACGCGTCATCTTCTTGGTGAGACTGTCCAGAGTCACGTGGTACAGGGAGAGGCACTGAAGGACAAATCAGCTCACTCAGGCCTGGCTTCTTCCATTCACTAGCTGTGTGGCCTGATGCAAACCTCCTCAACTTCTCTGGCTTGGTTCTTCATCTTAGAGTGAACTTGTGGAAGGGACCAAAACAAACCAAATCTGTTGCCTTTGAGTCAATTCCAACTCATAGCGACCCTACAGGACAGAGTAGAACTGCCCCACAGAGATTCCAAGGAGTGGCTGGTGGATTCTAAATCCTTGACCATTTGGTTAGCAGCCCAACACTTCCTTCCAACAGCCATGTTGTTCTCCTCCTCCTCCTGCTCCTTCTTCTTCTTCTAAAGAAATAGGGGTTTGCCTTCTGAAGTTGCCTATTATTTTCTCACAGCTTTACTGAGATAGAATTCACATGCCATACAATTCGCCAATTTGAAGTGTACAAGTCAATGGTGTTTAGTACAGTCAGAGTTGGACAACCATCACCACAATCAATTTTAAAACATTTTCAGCACCTTAGAAGAAACCCTGCCTTTTGTGCTGATGAAAAAGTTCTGGAACTAGAGAGTGATGACTGTTGCACAACACTGCAAATGCACTTGTGCCACTGAGTGGTACACTTTATTTTATGTTATCTTTTTTTTATCTTTTTGTGTTTTTTTTTTAAATTATTATTATTCTTGTGCTTTAGGTGAAAGTTGACAGCTCCAGTTAATTTCTCATACAAAAATTTACACATATATTGTGACATTAGTTACAATCCCCACAATGTGACAGCACACTCCCTCTTTCCACCCTGGATTCCCTGTGTCCATTCAACCAGTACCTGTCCCTTCCTGCCTTATCATGATGCCCATCTGGTCTCATGTACCTGATTGAACTAAGAAGCACACTCTTCAAGTGTAGTATTTTTTTTTTTATAATCCTGTTTAATCTTTGTCTGAAGAGTGGGCTTCAGGAATGGTTTTAGTTATGAGTGATTTTTTCATACGATTTTTGTCACCCACTTCTTTCTTTCTTTTTTCTTTTTAACATCCTAATCATTTTTTATTGGGGGAGGGACAAGCTACTGAATTAAAATACACGTACAGAAAAGTGAAAATCTCAAAGAATTTTCACAAACTAACACCACTCATGTAACCAGTACCCAGATAAAGAAACAGAATATAATTAGCACCACCTCTTCCGTTTCCTTCTAGTCATTACCCATTTCTTTTCTTTTTTTCTTTTAATTTTACTTTAGCTGAAGGTTTACAGAACAAACTAGTTTCTCATTAAACAGTTCGCATATTGTTTTATGACTTTGGTTAACTACCCACAACATGTCAACACTCTCCCTTCTCGAACTTGGGTTCCCAAATACCAACTTTCCTGGCCCCTCCTGCCTTCTAGTCCCTCTCCTTGGGCAGTTGTGCCCCTTTAGTCTCCTTTTATTTTATGGGCCTGTCTAATCGTTGGCTGAAGGATGAACCCCAGGAGTGACTTCATTACTGAGCTAAAAGGGTGTCTGGGGGCCATAGTCTCAAGGTTTCTCCAGTCTTGGTCAGCTCAGTAAGTCTGGTCTTTTTTTGTGAGTTATAATATTGTTCTACATTATTATCCAGATCTGTACAGGACCCTATATTGTGATCCCTGTCAGAGCAGTCAGTAGTGGTAGCCAGGCACCATCTAGTTGTACTGGAATCAGTCTGGTGGAGGCCATGGTAGGTGTGGTCCATTAGTCCTTTGGACTAATCTTTCCCTTCTATCTTTAGTTTTTCTTCATTATCCCTTGCTCCCGAAGGGGTGAGACCAGTGGAGTATCTTAGATGACCACTCACAGGCTTTTAAGACCCCAGACGCTACTCACCAAAGTAGAATGTAGAACATTTTCTTTCTGAACTATGTTAGGCCAATCGAGCTAGATATTCCCCAAGACCATAGTCCCCACACCCCTCAGGCCAGTGATTCAGTCCCTCAGGGAGTTTGAATACATCTATGGAGCTTCCATTACCTTTCCTTGGAAAAATTATCCTGGCTTCCCCAGTACTGTCTACTGTCTTACCTTTCACCAAAGTTATTACGTATCTATTGTCTATTTAGTATTTTTCCGTCCCCACCCCTCCCCTCCCTTGTAACCAGCAAAAAGTGTTTCTTTTTCTGTGTAAAACTTTTCATGAGTTTTTACACTAGTGGTTTCAGACAATATTTGTCCTTTTATGATTGACTTATTTTACTCAGCATAATGCCCTCCAGATTCATCTATGTTATGAGATGCTTCCCAGATTTATCATTGTTCTTTATCATTGCATAATACTCCATTGTGTGTATGTACCATAGTTTGTTCATCCATTCATCTGTTAATGGGCATCTAGGTTGTTTCCATCTTTTTGCTATTGTTATAACGCTGCAATAAACATGGGTGTGCATATGTCTATTCATATGATGGCTTTTATTTGTCTAGGATATATTCCTAGAAGTGGGATTGCTGGATCTTATGGTATTTTTATTTCTAGCTTTCTAAGGAAGCACCATATTGTTTTCCAAAATGGTTGTATCGTTTTGCATTCCCACCAGCAGTGCATAAGAGTTCCAATCTCACTGCAGCCTCTCCAACATTTGTTATTTCCAGTTTTTTTGATTCATGCCAGTAATGCCAGGGTAAGATGGTATCTCATTGTGGTTTTGCACTTCTCTAATGGTTAGTGATGGCAAGCATTTATTTCCTCATGTGTATGTTGGCTGCTTGAATGTCTTATGTGGTGAAGTGTGTGTTCATTTCCTTTGCCCATTTTTTAATTGGATTATTTGACTTTTGGTTGTAGAGGAGTTGGATTTTCTTGTAGATTTTAGAGATTAGACCTTTGTCTGATTTGTAATAACCAAAAATCTTGTCCTAGTCTGTAGGTTCTCTTTTTACTATTTTGGTGAAGTCTTTTGATGAGTGTATAAGTGTTTAATTTTTGAAGATCCCAGTTATCTAGCTTATCTTCTGGGGTTTGTGTGTTGTTCAATATGATTTGTATAGTTAACACCATGTATTAGGACATCTAGCATTGACCTTAATTTTTTTTCTATGAAATTTTATAGTTTTTGGCTTTATACTTAGGTCTTTGATCCATTTTGAATTAGCTTTTGTATATGGTGTGAGGTATGGGTCCTGTTTCATTTTTTTACAGATGGACATCCAGTTTTGCCAGCACCGTTTGTTAAACAGACTGTCCTTTCCCCATTTGATGTATTTGGGCCCTTGTCAAAACTCAAGTAACCGTAAGTGGATGGATTTACATCTGGGTTCTCAATTCTATTCCATTGGTCAATGTATCTGTTGTACCAGTACCAGGCTGTTTTGAATACTATAGCTGTATAGTAGGTTCTGAGATCAGGTAGTGTGAGTCCTCCTACTTTATTCATCTTTTTAATAGTGCTTTACTTATCTGGGGCTCTCCCTTTCCACATAAAGTTAATGATTAGATCCTCCATCTTTTTAAGGAATGTTGTTGGTATTTGGATTAGGATTGCATTGTATTTGTAAATTGCTCTGGGTAGAAATGTCATTTTCACAATGTTGAGTCTACCTATTCATGAGCATTGTATATCTTTCCATTTATGTAGAACTCTTTTGGTTTCTTGCAGTAGTGTTTTATAGTTTTCTTTGTATAAGTCTTCTACACCCCTGATTAGATTTATTCATAAGTATTTTATTTTTTCAGGGGCTATTATAAATGATATTGTTTTCCTGGTTTCCTTTTCATTGTTCTCTTTATTGGTGTTTAAGAATCTAACTGATTTTTGTATGTTTATCTTGTATCCTGCTACTCTGCTGAATCTTTCTATTAGTTCCAGTAGTTTTCTCCTGGAGTCTTTTGGGTTTTCTACGTATAGCATCATATCATCTGCAAATAGGGACAGTTTAACTTCTTCATTACCAATTTGGATGCCCTTTATTTCTTTTTCTTGCCTTATTGCTCAAGCTAGGACTTACAGCACAATGTTAAATAGGAGTGGTGATAAAGGCCATGCTTGTCTGTTTCCTTTTCTCAAGGGGAATGTTTTCAACCTCTCTCCATTAAGAATGCTGTTGGTTGTTGGTTTTGCATAGATGTCCTTTATTATGTTGAGAAATTTCCCTTCCATACCTATTTTATTGAGAGTTTTTATTGAGAATGAGTGTTGGGACTTTGTCTAATGCCTTTTCTGGATTGATTGAAATGATCATGCGATTTTTTTCTTTCCTTTTCTTTATGTGGTGGATTAAGTTGAGTGATTTTCTAATGTTGAACCATCCTTGCATACCTGGTAGGAATTGTACTTGTTCATGGTGTATTATTTTTTTGATATGATGTTCAATTCTATTGGCTAGAATTTTGTTGAGAATTATTGCATGTATATTCATGAGAAATATTGGTTTGTAATTTTCTTTTTTTGTGCTGCCTTTGCCTGGATTTTGGTATCAGGGTTATGTTGGCGTCATAAAACGAATTTGAAAGTGTCACTTCCTTTTTTATGTTCTGAAATAGTTTGAATGGTACTGGTATAATCTCTTCTCTGAATGTTTGGTAGAATTCTCCAGAGAAGCCATTTGGGCTAGATTTTTGTTGTTGGAAGTTTTTCTTTCTTTCTTTTTTTTTTTTTAATTATCTTTTCAATCTGTTTTCTTGTCATGGGTTGGTTCAGATTTTCAACATCATTTTGTGTTAGTTTGGGTAGGTACTCTGTTTCTAGAAATTTGTCCATTTCTTCTAAGTTTTCAAATTTGTTGGAGTATAGTTTTTCATAATACTCTGTTATGATTATTTTATTTTTGGTTAGGTATGTTGTAATGTCCCCCATTTCATTTCTTATTTGGCTTATTTATGTTCTCTCCTGTTTTTCTTTTGTCAGTCTGGCCAGTGGTTTGTTGATTTTGTTGATCCTTTCAAAGAACCAATTTTTGGTTGTGTTGATTCTTTCTATTGCTTTGTCACCTGTATTTCATTTATTTCTGCTCTAATCTTTATTATTTCCTTTCTTCTAGTGACTGTGGGCTTTTTTTTACTGTTCTCTTTATATGTGTTTGACGTGTGTAGCCAATGTTTTGATTGTGTCCCTTTTTTTCTTTTTTGATATATGTGCATCTATTGCTTTAAATTGTCCTCTTAGGACTGCCTTTGCTGTGTCCCAAAGGTTTTGGTATGATGTGTTTTCATTCTCATTTGATTCTAGGAATTTTTTTATTCCATCTCTGATTTCTTCTATTACCCAGTGGTTTCTAAGCAGGGTGTTTTCCAGTTTCCATGTAATCTTTTTTTTTTTTTTTCCTTCCTCTTCCTGTTGTTTATTTCTACCTTGATGGTGTTGTGGTCAGAGAAGATATTTTGTATTATCTCAGTGTTTTGGATTTTGTTGAGGGATGCTCTGTGGCCTAAGATGTGGTCTATTCTGAAGAACGTTCCATGTGCATTGGAAAAGAATGTGTACTTTGTAGCTGTTGAGTGTAGTGTTCTCTATATGTCTATAGGTCAAGTTGGCTGATGTGCCTTTTAGTTCTTCTGTATCTTTCTTGAGTTTCTTTCTAGGTGTTCTATCCTTTACTTAGAGTGTTGTGTTGAAGTCTCCTACTATTATTGTGGAACTGTCAATTTCTCTTTTCGTTGCTGTTAGAGTTTGTTTTATGTGTTATGGAGCCATGTCATTGGGTGCACAGATATTTATTATGATTATGTCTTCATGACGGATCCTCCCCTTAATCGTTATATAGTGCTTTTCTTTGTCTTTTATGGTGGAATTTGTTTTAAAGTTTATTTTATCTGTGATTGTATTGCCACTCCTGCTCTTTTATGGTATCTGTTTGCTTGATATATTTTTTCCATCCTTTGATTTTTAATAAATTTTCATGTTTGTTTCTAAGATGTGTCTCTTGTAGACAGCATATTGATGGATCGTTTTTTATTTTTAATCCGTTCTGTCACTCTCCATCTCTTTATGGATTCATTGAGGCCATTTACATTCAGTGTAATTATTGATAGGTGTGAGTTTATTGCTGTCTTTTTGTAGTGCTTTTTTTTTTTTTTTTTTTTTTGTGGTGCTGACGTTTTCTTTGTTCCTCTTACTCTCCTGTGCTGAATTCCTTTTGTTTATGGATTTTTTTCATTATTTTGTTTTTTATAGATTTTATTTTTACTGAGAATTTTAGATTTGTTAACTTTCTTTGTGCTTACCTTGAAATTTACCCTTATATTTCTAGGTTTGAATCAGTCTATTATTACTTGGTATAACCTTGCCTTCCTCTCCATTAGAAAGTTCTATACTTACACAGTTTATTCCTTCTTTTATTGTTCTGACATTGTTGTCATTTACAGATTAACCTCTCTGGTTCCTTGTAATTCTTTCGGTTTTGGATAGTCCTTGAGAGTTCATGTCCTAGGTTGTATCTGACTGGTACAATCTGGAGTCCTAGATTCCGGCTATTGTCTGATGTTGTTTGTTCTCAGACCGAAGCACTCGCTTTAATAATTATTGTAAGTTTTGTTTGGCTTTCACATATTCCCTTCATTTCTGTTTATCTGGAAATGTTCTAATTTTTACCATCATATCTGAACAAGAGTTTTGGAGGATACTTTATTCTTGATTGGCAATTTTTTCTTTCAAGGTTTTATAAGTCTATCATCCCATTGCCTTCTAGCCTGAGTGATTTCTGCTGAATAATTGGAGCTTAGTCTTATTGTTTCCTCTCTGTATGTGACTTCATTTTTCTTAAGCTGCTCTCAGGATTCTTTCTTTGTCTTTGGTTTTAGTGAGTGTGATTATGATATTTTCTTGGTGATTTTATTTTGGGATCTAGCATATATGAGGTTCGTTGAGAGTCTTGGATCGTCAGCTTTTCATCTTTCATGATATTAAGGAAGTTTTCTATCAACAATTCTTCAATGATTCCCCCTGTATTTTTTCCATTTTCTCCCCCTGTTCTGGAACTCTGATCAATCACAAATGTTTGCTTTTGATTGTATCCCACATAAGTCTCAGGGTTTCTTCATTTTTTTCTTTGTTCTTTTTTCTGATTTTTTCTTAAACGGAGTTGTATCCAAGTGTTTGTCTTCAATTTCATTGATCATGTCTTCCATCATTTCAAACCTGCTCCTTAGCCCTTCTATGACACTGTCCATTTCTGAAATCTTCTTGTTTATCTTTTGGATTTCTAATTTTTGTTTTTATATGATTTCTAGCTGTGAATTTATTTAGGGAAAGAGATGAAACAAGAGAGAGAAACAAGGGTCTAAATCAACCAAACAAAAAAAGAATGCTAAAGGAGCTTGCCATTGAAGTGGAGAGATGAGAAACCAAGAAATGGAGCGGGGGAAAGGAAAAAAAAATTAGAAAAAAAAAGAAAGAAAAACCCCTGGTGATCCCACTGGTGTGACTGCGAAGACTGGGGAAGTAGCTCTCCAGACTTAAAGTATAGCCTGGCTAGAAGGGTTAGGTATGTCACACAACATGAGGTATTCAGAAGACAAGAAAAGAAAGTAAAGTGCAGAGAGATGAGAAACTGAGAAATGAAGAAATACAAAAGAGAGAAAAGAAAAAGAAAAAAAATGTTCCCAGGGATCCCACTGGTGTGGCTGCAAAGACTGGGGAAATGGCCTTCAAGCCATGCAGTACAGCCCAGCATAAAGGGGTTTCCAAGCAAAGCAAAGAAAAAGAAAACAAACAAACAAAACAAAAATAGTACAAAACAGCATAAAACCAAAAGCCCTGGGGATCCCACCAGTGTGGCAACATGAGCCAGGGAACCAGTTCCCCAGATGAATGGCACCTCACAGCCTTTCAAGAAGGAGCAAAGATGGCACACTGAGCCACGTGTTTGTGAGAAAGGAGGGAGAAGTGGTGTGAGGCATGGAAGAAACAAAAAGAAGCAGAAAAAAAATAACACCAGTAACAAACAAATGGCACTCAGGGAGCTGGCCAGTGTGGATGGGGCAAATCCAAGCAGAAAGGGGCTGAAGCTAGTGTCTCCTGGCCAGGAAACTGTGGCTGATGGGAGGCAAAGGCGGCTGAGTGTGGGGGGAGGGGGAAGGGTGGGAGGTGGAAAACATATATCTCTGGTTACCAGTTGTTCTGTCTCCTGCTGGGAGCTCCATGAAGCTGCTTTCCCATACTTCCTGTCTGCTGAACTCCGATGTGGCCAAGCTGTATCCAAGCTCCACAGACCCTGAACTTCCTGGCCGGCCAAGTGACTGCAGCCAGTTGGGATTCAGCAGAGGTAGAGCAAGGAGGAGAAGGATAGGAGGGGTGGGAAAGCATATATCTCTGGTTAGTGGGTGCTCTATCTCCTGCTAGGAGCTCTGTGAAGCTCCTTTCTTATACTCTCTGTCTGCCGATCCCTGACAGGAGTCTGAGATGGTGAATCCGTGCTGCATTAGCTGATAGGGGACCTCCACACATATCTCTCCTCGCTGTCTGTTCTCTGTCAGTGTCTTATTCCATTTAATGCTTGGCTGAGTTCCTTGTCTCTTCATTTGATACTTAGGGTTCCAGGATTGACATTTGTTTCTGTTTTACTTAGTTTTTCAGGTCTTTTCTGTGGAGGGATGGTGTTTCTTCTGTCTATACCACCATGTTGACCTCACCTCTTTGTCATCCATTTCTATGATAAGAAAACTCATATTGGAAATAAGATACTTAAGAAAACTGCAACATTAAGGTAACTTTTAGAACCATTCAGAATCACCAAATGAAAGTAAAAGGACATATACCAAGATGAGATGATGAAGTACACATAGTAATCAATGAGCAAATATTAGTATTTTTAGAATGTTGCAATTAACTTTATTAAGATAATTTACATAAAAATGTATCCATTTTAATTGTACATTTTGATGAGTTTTGGTAAATGCACATAGCCTTTTATCAACATCTGTATAACCCTAGAAAGGAGCCCTGGTGGGGCAGTGGTAAAGTGCTATGCTGCTAACTGAAAGGTCTGAGGTTTGAACACTCCAGCCACTTTGCAGGAGAAAAGACCTGGTGATCTTCTCCTGTAAAGATTACAGCATAGGAAATGCTATGGGGCAGTTCTACTATGTCCTAGAGGGTCACTATGAGTCGGAATCAACTCAACGGCAACAAGTTATAACTCCAAAAAGATTCCTCATGCTCTTTTTCCCCAACTCTAAGCAATAATGTGCTTTCTGTCACTATAGATTATTTTTTTTTCTTCTAACAGTTTATATAGATGGATTAAAACAGTATGCAGTCTTTTATACTTGGCTTTTTTTACTCCGTATAATGTTTTTGAGAGTCATCTGTGCTGTTGAATGTATCAGTAGTTCATTACTTTCCATTGCTAAATAGTAGTCCATTGTATGGGATTTCTTACAATTTGTTTTTTCATTCACGTTTTGATTGGTGTTTGTGTTATTCATAGGTTTTGGCTACTCTGAATAAAGTTCCTGTGAATTTTCATGTAAGTCATTTTGTGCATGTATGCTTTCAATTCTCTTTGATAAATACTGAAGAATGGGATTGATGGATCATATGGAAAGTGTATGTTTAATTATATATGCTTTGCATTTTAAAACTATATAACGACATAACTCTAATGACAAGAGTTTTATTATACTTTTTAATTGTCCTTATTAAATATAAATTGACATCAATAGATAAGAATTAAACACTAACTTTAAGCAGGAAGCTGACTAATTTTAACCACTTAATATGTTTTGTTTATAGGGCTCATAGGTAACATTGGCTGTTGAGGAAGTGTTATTTTCCTTGTAACATTGTCTGGAAATTTGTACTCCTCTTTTTCCTACCATGAAGAAGACATTCTCTAGCCTTCCTCAGGCTTTTGGAATAGATACATTAATATAACTTGGGGAATAAATTCATAGCTACCTAATTTTTAATAGCTTATGAGTAGCATAGAAGTATATGTGTTTAATGAAGTTAAGGTCTCTACCTTAAAGACTACACTCTATCTCAGAATTAATAGCTCTAACACTTTGTCATCAGTGCATCTGAAACCAGGAGGTGGTCAGTGGAACTCTAAAACTGATCAACAAACCACTGAAATGAAAGAGACTTGGGCTAAGAATGCTAACGTGACATTTCTCCTCACCACTGTAGATTTTTCACCAAACCACAGGTGGTGGAATAAATGGTTAATCGATGAATACTCACTTCACTACGAATACACACACACACACACATACATTCACATTTACTTGTATTCATTGTTTAAAATTCTGTACAAATAAATTTTAGACATTGAGTTTACAGTGCTCAACTGTTACTATTTGTTTGTTGTTATACCGTCTTTAATTTAAAAAGGAAATTAAGTCTTTAAGTATTATCAAATAGCACATGATCTAGGTGACAATATATTTACTACCTTGCCGTGAATATTGAGTAGATAAAGTAAGCATTCTTTATTTTTTATTAAATAACATTCCGTATACAGAGTGCACTCCATTTAGGACATATTGCACTTTATACAAATATATCCCCAAAATCAAACCCATTGCTTTCAAGTCTATTCTGACTCATAGCAATAGGACAGAGTATAACTTCCCCACAGGGTTTCCAAGGCCGTAAATCTTTATGGAAGTGCACTGCCACATCTTACTCCCACAAAGTGGTTGCTGAGTTTGAATCACCAACCTTTCACCTAGCAGCCAATCGCTTTAATTACTTCATCATCAGGGCTTCTTATACAGAACCAACAAAATAAACAAACAAACTCTTTGCCTGCAAGTTGATTCCAACTCATAGCGACCCTATTGGACAGATTAGAACTGCCCCATAGACTTTCCAAGGAGCAGTTGGTGAATTCGAACTGCCAACATTTTGGTTAGGTGTACACCACCAAGTTTTTCACCTTATTCAAGTATATAACAAAGAAACCCAAACCCACTGCTGTGGAGTTGATTCCTACTCATAATGAACCTATAGGACAGAATAGAACTGCCCCATAGAGTTTCCAAGGCTGTAAATGTTTATGGAAGCAAACTGCCACCTTTCTCCCATGGAGCAACTGGTGAGTTCGAACCCCAGAATTTTAGGTTAGCAGCTGAGCACTTTAACCACTGTACCACCAGGGCTGTTAGTATATAGTTGATACTAATCAAGATTTTTTGAAATAATGTGATATATGTGTTTGTTGTTGTTAGGTGCCATCCAGTCAGTTCCAATTCATAGCAAACCTATGTACAACATAAGGAAACACTGATAAGTCCTGCACCATCCTCACCTTCATTGCTATGTTTGAGCCCATAGTTGCAGTCACTGTGTCAGTCCATCCCACTGAGGATCTTCCTCTTTTTTATTGACCATCCACTTAACCAAGCATGATTTCCTTCTCCAGGGACTGATCCTTCCTCATAGCATACCCAAAGTACGTGTGTCTTAGTCATCTAGTGCTGCTCTAACAGAAATACCACAAGTGGATGGCTTTAACAAGTTTATTCTCTCACAGTTCAGTAGGCTATAAGTCTAAATTCAGGGTGTCAGCTCCAAGGGAATGCTTTCTCTGTCGGCTCTGGAGGAAGGTCCACGTCATCAATCTTCCATCAGTCTGGGAGCATCTCAGCACAGGAACCTCAGGTCCAAAGGACACGCTCTGCTCCCAGCACTGCTTTCTTGGTGGTATGAGGTTCCCATGTGTCTCTGCTTGCTTCTCTCTTTTATATCTCAAAAGAGATTGCATTAAGACACTCTCTAATCTTGTCAAACTCATCAGTATAATCTCATCACAGCAATAGAATTTACAACACATAAGAAGATCACATCTAATCTCATCATAGTGATAGAGTTTACAACACATAAGGAAATCACATCAGATTACACAATCATACAATACTGGGAATCATGACCCAGCCAAGCTGACAGATATTTTTGGAGGACACAATTCAATCCATGAAATGTGAGATGAAGTTTCGTCATCCCCGCGTGTAAGGAGCATTCAGGCTATACTTCTTCCAAGACAGACTTGTTTGTTCTTCTGGCAGTCCATGGTATATTCAATATTCTTTGCCAACACCATAATTCAAATGCATCAATTCTTTTTTGGTCTTCCTTGTTTGTTGTCCAGCTTTTGCATGCATATGAGGTGATTGAAAATACCATGGCTTGGGTCAGGCACACTTTAGTGCTCGCAGTGTCATCTTTGCTTTTTAACACACTTTAAAGATGTCTATTGCAGCAGATTTGCCTCAAGCATGCGTCCTTTGATTTCTTGACTGTGGCATCCATGAGCTCTGATCATGGATTCAAGTAAAATGAAATCTTTTGACAGCTTCAATCTTTTCTCTGTTTAACATGATGTTGCATATTGGTCCAGTTGTGAGAATTTGTGTTTTCTTTATGTTGAGGTGTAATCCATACTGAAGGCTGTGGTCTTTGATCTTCATCAGTAAGTATTGCAAGCCTTCTTCTCTTTCAGCAAGCAACATTGTGTTATCTGCGTATTGCAGTTTGTTAGTGAATCTTCCTCCAATCCCAATGCTGTGTTCTTCATATAGTCCAGCTTCTCAGATTATTTGCTCAGAATAGTTTGAGTAAGTACGGCAAAAGGATACAACCCTGATGCACTCCTTTCCTGATTTTAAAATTTTATATATGTTTAGCTTGATATTAATGGTATACTCTACCAAAAGATATGGTTGCATTGTGAGATGCTAGAGGCTTGCCTTTATTTAGTAGCAATTACAAGCATGCAGAAGAATGATTGATTAATTGAAAATAAATAAAATACTCCCTATAGAGTATATATATATATTCAATATATACATTCAAACATGGTATCATAGTATTAATGGAAAAGACTTCCAGCAAAATAGTTAATTAGCACTGAATCATAATGTTACTGTCTTTGTGCATGGCTCTTTAGCTGTGAACTGTCAATTGGCTATATGTAAGTGATGCATAGAGTGTGATAGCCTTGACACATTTTCAGCTTAATCAAGGAATCACTGGTCTTAACTTTATCACTAATGAAACAGTGGAAAATCTTTTGTACTATATTATAAAAAACAGTTGTTAACACATTATTTGCAGAGGTTATATTTATGTATCATTTAAAAGCTAGGCTATACCCTCCAATAGCAAGGCGATTTGAGACGTTAATTAACTAGAATTATTTTCATGTTATTTTGAAGAATACTCATTTGTTCACTTAAATAAATGATAACTGTCATGTGTAAAAATATTGAGTGAAGCTATAACCCTCCTAGCATATTTGAAAATATGATATTACTGTTTTTTTATTAACAAAATTATTAGTCATCTTTATGTTAAATTATTTGAAAAGTATAATTTTACAATTCATAAGCAAGCTGTGTAAATATAACACATTATGACTCTTCCTATTTATTGTCTCCTATGCTGCCAATTCTATACTTTGGACATGTTAGCAGGCGAGATCGGTCCCTGGAGAAGGACATCATGCTTGGTAAAGTAGAGGGCCAGCAAAAAGCAGAAGACCCTCAACGAGATAGATTGACACAGTGGCTGCAACAATGGGTTCAAGCATAGCAGACATCGTGAGGATGGCATGGGACCAGGCAGTGTTTTGTTCTGTTGTACATAGGGTCTCTGTGAGTTGGAACTGACTGGACGGCACCTAACAATGACAACATGCTGACAATTAACCTAAGTTTAGTTTCAAATTTATGAAATATTTATGGGCCATATGTGGCAATACTGCAGTTATCCAGGTCATTTTATTTTCAATAAAAAAAGGGTCAATATTTTTTGTTTTTTAGAGAAATGTAACAACCACATTCATTTGGAAATCAAAAATATAAAGTGTGTAGAATATGATTCATTATTTATAGAAGATAAACAATTTATTTTTATGTTTTTATAAAATGCTTATATGGATAAAATAATAATGTGATCCAGTTAATTTTTGAATTTTTTCACCATATAAAATGGCTAGCTTAAAGAGCTTAGCAAATTAGCATTCTTCTTTGTTTCATTTCAAATATTGTACTTTATTATCCATACAAATACTGTGAAACCTATGACAGCTGTAGTTGGAAGGGACTGTCTTGTTCTTCTGGGTTTTGTGAGTTTTCACCTTTGACTGGGTGAAGCTTACCACTGTTATATCACTCTCTATTAGTGGAAAATGTTTGAGTTTTCCTTCTCCAACAGGTTTCTGCCTTACACACAGGTTCCATCTTTCTCTGGTTTTACTGTATTAAATACAGATATACACAAACACTTACTTAAACACACATATACATATTATTTCCCATGTAGCAAAGTTTGGGACATCAACTTATAAATTCTAGTATCTATCCAACAAGACAAAAAACAAGTAGATTTTTCAATCTTCTGTTATATACTTGATTTTTTTTTTTATGGTAGAATTTATAATAAGAATAGTTGTTACATGTTCATCAATTTTTCACTTATTTTTCCCACTCTTAAAATAGTCACATTTGTCATATTAATAATGGAGCTTAAAGAAACTGTATTTTAACATTTAACATCTGTTTTTAAATGCTGAATAATTTCACGGTCTAAAGATACTGTTATATCTTACCTGCATTAAATTTATACTGAAAAAGGAGAAATACAAAAATATACATTTATACGTGCATGCATATATAAACACAATTTCTATTTTGATTTTTGTCAATTTCTACCAACTATTTTTTTAGTTTTAAATAGTTAATACTTCTATATCCCATTTCTACATTTAACATTTCCCTACAAATAAAAATTGAAAAATGTTTCCAATTGAACAAACGTGTACTTTTATTAAATGTATAAATAAATAATTTAGTTAGCCCCAAAAAATCTTAACTATATTTTCACATGATTATGTTTACATTGGTGATACAATATCTCTTAGATTACCTAAAAGACATTCTGGAACTGGAAAATAGTATAACTAATTTTATTCCAAGTGTCTAATGTGGTCGCCGATGCCGTAATTTATATCATCTAGATACTAAGTAAATTAATATTATGTCCACTGTTATGCATTAATGATAAACTAATTGTTTAGGCCTAAGTTATTTTGATCTTCAGAAGACCTATGATTAGCTTAAATATATATTTAGAAGTCTTAAATGTTGAGTTTATTTTTTTAAGCCTGAGAACTTGAATTTACCCAACAAAAAATATATAAATATGTATTTGTTTGCATATATATATATATATATATATATATATATATATATATATATGTCTGTATGTACCTATATATATATAGAGAGAGAGAGCAAAAATATGCATTGGTGTGTTTGGGCATGTGTGTGTATATATATATTCACACCCTGCAGAACAGACCATCAACTGCTTATATATAAGCTCAAGTTGAAAGTGAAGAAAATTAAAACAAGTCTACGAGAGCTAAAATATGAACTTGAGTATACCTGAATTTAGGGACCTGAATTAAGAGACCACCTCAAGAATAGACTTGACACACTGAACGATAATGACATCAAGAAGAAAACAAAAGGTCATTAAAAATACAAAAATAAAGAAAAGACCAAAATGGATGTGCGAAGAGACTCTGAAAGTTACTCTTGAGTGTAAAGTAGCTAAAGCAAAAGGAAGAAATGATGAAGTAAAAAGAACTAACAAATTATTTCAAAGCAAAGCTTGAGAAAACAAAAGTATTATAACGAAATGTGCTAAGACTCAGTGAGTTAGAAAACCAAAAGTGAAGAACATGCTTGCATTTCTCAAGCTGAGAGAACTGAAGGAAAAATTTAAGCCCTGAGTTGCAATATTGAAGGATTCTATAGGCAAAAAGGAAACCCTGGTGGTGTAGTGGTTAAGAGCTACAGCTGCTAAACAAAAGGTTGGCAGTTCGAATCCACCAGGCGCTCCTTGAAAACTCTATGGGGCAGTTCTACTCCGTCCTCTAGGGTTGCTATGAGTCAGAACCAATTCAACAGCAACAGGTTTGGTTTTTGGTTTATAGGCAAAAAATTGAATGACACAGAAAGCATCAAAAGAAGATGGAAGGAACACAGAGTCACTGCACCAATAAGAACTGGGGGCTGTTCAACAGTTTAAGAGGTAGCATATGATCAAGAACTGACAGTACTGGAAGAGGAAGTCCAAACTACACTGAAGGCATTGGCAAAAAACAAAGCTCCAGGAACTGACAGAACACCAACTAAGATGTTTCAGCAAATGATGCAACACTGGAAGTACGTATTCCTCTAGTTTTTGGCATATTTTTTTGAAGACAGCTACCTGGCCAACAGACTGAAAGAAATCCATATTTGTGCTCATTCCAAAGAAGATGATCTAACAGAATGCAGAAATGATAGAACAATATCACCAATATCACATGCAAGTAAAATTATGCTGAAGACAATTAAAAAACAGTTGCAGCAGCACATCGACAGGAAACTGCCAGAAACAAACAAACAAAAGACATCTGGGAGCACAGATGTATATGTGGTTGGAGGCTGACCAGGCAGATGTTTGGTCAAATAAATAAATTTTTATAAACATTATGCAGTGCATGACTGTATATTCCATATATATCACATAGATATAGATATATACTGCATATAATTTATGAGATATATACTATGTATGAAGCCTTGGTGTAGCAGTGGTTAAGAGCTACAGCTGCTAACCAAAAGGCTGACAGTGCAAATCCACCAGCTGCTCCTTGGAAATCCTATGGGGCAGTTCTACTCTGTCCTAAAGTGTCGCTATGAGTCAGAATCGGCTCAACGGCAGCTGGTTTGTTTTTCATACTATATATCATATATTATACCATGTATATAGTGTACATATATATGTTATTGTTGTTAGGTGCCTTCGAGTCTGTTCTGAATCATAGTGACCCTATATACAACAGAACAAAACAATGCTAGATCTTGTGCCATCCTCACGATCATAGCTATGTTTGAGCCCATTGTTGCAGCCACTGCATCAATTCCTCTTGTGGAGGATCTACCTCTTTATCACTGACCCTCTACTTTACCAAGCATGATTTTGGTTAGCAGCCATAGCTCTTAACCACTGTGCCCCAGGGCTGTCTATATAGTATATATTATAATATATAATATATACTATATATAATATATAATATACTATATATGTAGTACATAGTATATATCATATATATGGTATATATGTCTATATTTATAGATTATATATATAGTATACAGTCATGCACTGAATAGTGTCTGATCAACATCCTGCTGTATGTCTTTAAAACCTAATGATTTTAAAGACTCCAAATCCAGATTCTTGAAGTACTGGATCTCAGATGTGACACAACCAGGTGAGACAGAGAATACTGTTTAGGGTGCAGGTTTTTGGGCTTTGTCTGGCAGAGAGGCAGGCTGCAGGGCCAGAGCTACTCTTTCTCCTCAGGCGGGAGGAATAGGTGGCAGGGCTAAGCTGTTCCACTCCCTACTTGCTCGCTTTCTTTCACGCCACTACTGCCTCTGCTTTCTCAGCCGCCGCAGCTGCCGGTTCCTCTGGCCTCAGATGGCAGCTCCAGCAGCATCGTACTTTTGTGTGTGTATACACACACACACACATATATATATATATACATAAATGATAAGCTGAAATGAGATAACTAACTTGATGGGGAAAACAATTTTAAATCAAAATTTATAGATGTTATTAAATAGTTTATATATAAGTTGAGATAAAACAACGAACAACTATGTTGTTTAGTGTGTTTTTTGGATTTATTATTTATATAAGAATAGTATACATTTCATATTTTGCTTAATAATAGAGATAGCATTATATTTTTCTCATTTATAGAAATAGAAAATACAGAAAATTATCCAGTCAACATTACTGAAACAATCTAAAAATAAAGTAGAAACAGAATATAGTCACTATTTTCAAAAAACTGACAGCCATCTAAGAAAATAGAGACTAAACAATATGTTGTAAGTACGTCTTCTCCTCACTTATCTACCATCTAGTTATATGACATTTTGCATTTATGACAATAGTAAAAAAATTTACTACCTATTTTGCTCATTATTGATATATGTCTGGCAGTAAAGATCACCAAGGTGCAAGGAGAGAGCACTGTTGCCTTTGATAGTTAAGGGTATATAACTTGACAGTTATGTAATGATGTAACTTGGCAGTTATGATGTAACTTGACGGTTACATAATGATGTAACTTGGCAGTAATGTAATGATATAATTTAATAGTTATGTAATGATGTAATCTGGCAGTTATGTAATGATGCAGTCATCCTCCATTTTTGTGATCTGATGTGATCATCCTCCATTTTTGCATAACAACAATTTCATATAATGATCTAGTCTTTGGAAATTAACCATGTCAATAAATGAGGAAAGGGTGTACACAAACAGTAGAAAAGTTCTAGATGCTAACTCCCTGGTACTGTGGCACTTTCTAACCTCAAAATTTGAGGCACCGTTTACACCGAGGAAGGGGCCATATATAGAAGAGACTGGTTTAATTTTTTTCTTAGCATTCCATTGTAATATAAATTTTATTTTTTGCACATCTCAATTTGAAGACTGAGATCCACTCCCAACTCACGTGGAGGCCTGATTGATGACAGTTAAGAGTCTCCAGTATCAAATATGTGCACAAGTAGCTGATTAATAACACCTAGAATTGTAAACTATTTTTTTTGGAGAAGGCTATTTTATTTTTTTACCCATTCCTCCTTCCCAATCCTCAGCTCCTGGAATCACTAATATTCTTTTGTCTCGATGAATATGCCTAGTCTAGATATTTTATAAAGTAGGATAATGTGTCTGGCTAATTCACTTCACGTGTTTTCAAGATTCTTCTAAGTGGTGGCATGTATCAGGAATTTATATCTTTTAATAGCTGAATAATAGTCTGTTTTATGTATATACCAATTTTATTTATCCTTGCATCTCTTGATAGACACTTAGGTTGTTTTCATGTTTTGGAAATTGTCAGTAATGCTTAAATGAGCATTAGTTTATGGAAACAATTGCTTTTGGTATAATAACCAAGGAGCTCTTTGAGAACAGACATGTGGCAATCAGGTTATCATAAGTTATAGAGTTTGAGGGATTCCAGTGGAATGCTGTGAGATTGATTGGACAATGTTGTAATCTCAGGAAGCATTTTTCAAAATATCTGAGCAAGTAAACTGCATGTAATGTCAATATATTAATAAGTTCTCCGTGGAGAACCATTAAGAGTAGATAAGATGTTCCTAATAGTGTGATCAACAGGTGTTTATTACTCACAGAATAAACAGAGCAGAGATGAATAGAACAAGACACATTTTCATCATTAGCTTATGTTCCCTAAAGTTAGGCTCCCATCCAAGGGGTTAGATTGCATCGAAGCCTACCTCAGTTTGCATCTTGGGAGGAGAAGGCCTAATTCCTCTCTCCCAGCACTAAACAATACCCGTCTGTCAGTTTATCATACTATGGTGGCTTGTGTGTTGCTGTGATGCTAGAAAATATGCCACTGATATTTCAAATACCAGCAGGATCACCCATGGTGGACAGGATTCAGTAGAACTTCCTGCTAAGACAGACTAGGAAGAAGGATCTGACGGTCTACTTCTGAAAAAACTGGCCAGTGAAAACCTTAAGAATAGCATCAGAAAATTGTCCTATATAGCACGGGAAGGTGAGCCACTCAGGTTGGAAGGCATTCAAAATACATCTGGGGAAGAGCTGGCTCCCCAAAGTAGAGTGTACCTTAATGGCATAGATGGAGTCAAGCTTTTGAGACTTTCATTTGCTGATGTAACATGACTCAAAAGGAGAAGAAACAGCTGCAAACATCCACTAATAATCAGAATATGGAATTTACAAAGTATATGTCTTGGTCATTTAGTGCTCCTATAACAAAAATACCACAAGTGGATGGCTTTAACAAAGAGAAATTTATTCTCTCTCAGTCTAGTAGGTTACAAGTCCAAATTCAGGACATCTGCTCCAAGGGAAGGCTTTCTCTGTCAGCTCTGGAGGAAGGTCCTTGTCATCAGTCTTCCCTTGTTCTAGGAGAATCTCAGTGCAGGAACCTTGGGTCCAAAGGATGCTCTCTACTCCCAGCACTGCTTTCTTAGTGGTATGAGGTCCCCAATTCTCTGCTTGCTTCCCTTTCCTTTTATCTCTTGTAAGATAAAGTATGGTGCAGGCCACACCCTAGGGAAACTCCCTTTACGTTTGATCAGGGATGTGATCTTAGTAAGGATGTTATACAGTCCCACCCTAATCCTCTTTAATATAAAATTACAATCACAAAATGGAGGACAACCACACAATTCTGGGAAGCATGGTGCAGTCAAATTGATACACACATTTTTGGGAGGACATAATTCAATCCATGATACTATGAATCCAGGAAAATTGGAAGTCATCAAAAATGAAATGGAACACATAAAGATTGATATCCTAGACATCAGTGAGCTGAAATAGACTGGGATTAGCCATTTTGAATCAGACAATCATATGGTCTACTCTGCTGGAATGACAAATTAAAGCGGAAATGTGTCACATTCCTTGTCAAAAAGAATATTTCATGATCTATCCTAAAGTACAAAGCTATCAGAGATAGGATAACATCCATATGCCTGCAAGGGAGATCATTCAATATGATTATTATTCAAATTAATTCATGAACCACTAATGCCAAAGATTTAATAAACTGAAGATTTTTGCCAATTTCTGCAGTCTGAAATTGATCAAACATGCAATCAAGTTGCATTGAAAATTACTGGTGATTGGAATACAAAAGTTGGAAACAAAGAAGGATTGGTAATTGGAAAATATGGCCTTTGCGATAGAAATGATTTCAGAGATTGCGTGACAGAATTTTGCAAGACCAATGACATCATTGCAAATATCTTTCTCAACAACATAAACAGCGACTACACACATTTAAAAAAAAAAAAAAACATTGCCTTCAAGTTGATTCCGACTCATAGCAAGCCGATAGGAGAGAGCAGAAGAGTCCCATAGGGTTTCCAAAGAGAAGCTGGTCTATTTGAATTGCCAAACTGTTTTGGTTAGAAGCAGAGTTCTTAACCACTGTGCCACCACGGTTCCAACTATACATTTAGACCTCGCCATATGGAATACATAGGAATACATGGAAATAGACAATAGAGAAGCTCAATATTATTAATCAGAGCAAGGCCAGGGGCCTACTGTAGAATAGACCATCAATTGCTTATATGAAAGTTCAAGTTGAACCTCAAGAAAATTAGAACAAGTCCATGAAAGCCAAAATACAACCTTGAGTACATTCTACCTGAATTTAGAGACCATCTCAAGAACAGATTTTAGGCACTGAATACCAGGTTAGTTGTGGGATGACATCAGGAACATCAGAACATGAAGAAAGCAGAAGGACATTAAAAACACAGGAAAGAAAGATCAAAATGGATGTCAGAAGAGACTTTGAAACTTGCTCTTAAATGTAGAGTAACTAAAACGAATGGAAGAAATGGTGAAGTAAAGGAGCTGAACAAAAGATTTCCAAGGGCAGCTCAAGGAGACAAAGTATTATAACAAAATGTGCAAAGATCTGGAGTTAGAAAACCAAAAAGGAAGAACAAGCTCAGCATTTCTCAAGCTGAATAAAAAACACAAGCCTTGAGTTGCAATATTGAAAGACTATTTGAGCAAAATATTGAATGATACAGGAAACATCTAAAGAAGATGGAAGGAATACAAAGAATCTCTGTACCAAAAAGAATTGGTTGATGTTCAACCATATCAGGAGGTAGTATATGATCAAGAACTGATGGTACTGAAGGCAAAAGTCCAAGCTGCACGGAAGGCATTGGTGAGAAACAAGGCTACAAGGATTGATGGAATACCAATTGAGATGTTTCAACAAATGCACACAGAGCTGGAGGTGTTCACTTATCTATGTCAAGAAATTTGAAAGACAGCTACCTGGCCATCCTACTGGAATTGATCCATATTTGTGCTTATTTCAAAGAAAAGTGATCAAACAGAATGTGAAAATTATTGAACAATATCATTAGTATCACACACAAGTAAAAATTTGCTGAAGATCATTCAAAAGTGGTTGTAGCAGTACATCAACAGGGAAGTGCCAGAAATTCAACCTGATTCAGAAGAAGATGTGGAAGGGAGGATATCATTGCTGATGTCAGATGGATCATGGCTGACACCAGAGAATTCCAGAAAGATGTTTACGTTTGTTTTATTGACTATGCAAAGGCATTCGACTGTGTGCATCACAGTGGATAACATTGTGAAGAATGGAAATTCTAGAACACTTAACAGTGCTCATGAGGAACTGTAGATAAACGAATAGGCAGTCTTTTGAACAGAACAAGGGGATACAGTGTGGTTTAAAGTCAGGAAAGTTGTGAGTCAGGGTTGTATCATTTCACCATACTTATTCAATCTGTAGGCTGAGCAAATAATGTGAGAAGATGGACTATATAAAGAAGAACATGGCATCATTAACATCCTACAATATGCAGATGACACAACTTTGCTTGATGAAATCAAAGAGGACTTGAAGCACTTACTGACGAAGATCAAACACCACAGCCTTCAGTATGAATTACACCTCAACATAAAGAAAGCAAAAATTCTCACAACTGGACCAGTAAGTAACATCATGGTAAACAGAAGAAAGATTGAAATTATTAAAGATTTCATTTTACTTGGATCCACAATCAATGGCCATGGAAGCAGCAGTCAAGAAATCAAACGATGTATTGCATTGGGCAAATCAACTGCAAAAGACCTCTTTAATGTGTTAGAAAGCAAAGATGTCACTTTGAGGACTATGTTGTGCCTGGCTCAAGCCATGGTATTTTCAACTACCTCATATGCATAGAAAAGATAGACAGTGAATAAGGAAGACCAAAGAAGAACTAATGCCTTTGTAATATAGTGTTGGCAAAAAATATTGCATATACCATATTTTATGTTTTATATTAGAAGAACAAACAAATCTATCTTGGAAGCATAGCTGGGATGTTCCTTAGAAACAAGGATAGCTAAACTTTGTCTCATGTAACTTGGGTATATTATCAGGAGGTATCAGTCCCTTGAAAAGGACATCATCCTTGGCAGAGGGTCAGAGAAAAGGTGGAAGACTTTCAATTAGACGGATTGACACAGTGGCTACAATGATGGAATTAAGCATAATAATCACTGTGAGGATGGTTAGGACTGCTCAGTGTTTCATTCTCTTGTACATAGAGTCACTGTGAGTCAGAATGAACTCGCTGGCACCTAACAACACAGACCTAAATACCAATTGGACAATGTCTACATGCCAAATAGTATGTACAGAGAATAGATAAGGGAAGGGGTAATGAAGAAGAGCAATAAAAGATAAAATGGGATAATGAAAGTGGAATGCACCTTGTAGGCCAAGGGTATAATTTTTTTCCCCTGTCCAGAGTGAGCTATGTATAATGGAGCCAGAGAGCAGTCCTTCCACCTTTACTCACTAAGATAGAGTTCTGGATTTATCCAGAGGGCAATCATCTCCCCCTAAGGAACATACTTTACTTTGTTTCCACTGGTAGCTATTATGTCTATTAACAGCTGTGGAGACAGGTGGATGGTGAAGGGCAATTTATAGTGTAACACACTTGTGCACACAGAGATGTAGCTGGGAAAATAGAAACAAAACAAATGAAAAACCAGCTACTTTTTCTGTTAATACATTTTCTAGTTTTCCCAGGAAATCACCTAAAAAGGGAGGACATGAAAGCTTTTGTAGACCCCTACTTTAGATTCATTTCTAAATAAGTCAAAATTTCCCTGGATTCACAGAGAGAAACATATTGTCCAAATACCAGACAGGAGAGACATGTTCTCAAACAGAAAACAGATTTCTACCTGTGTTAGTAGGAAGAAAGGAGAGAGAGAGATATCCTTTCTGAAGTCACAGAAAAAAAAAAAAAAAACACAGAAGAAATGACTAGACAGAGAAAACCATGGTCAACATTTCCTATGTACAAATTATGGGCAAGACAAAGCAGAGAAAACCTTCTGAACTGAAATTATGTGAGCATAAGAAATTCACAGGACTTAGGAAGGTTTCCAAAAGAAAATAATAAAATGGGTAAGGTAACCAGAGTTTTGGATACTAAAACAAAAGTGAGGTCCATCAAAGCAGGAATAACTTTATATATTCATTTTTAGCAGGGAGAATATACATAGAATTGTCAGTGATAAAGAAATTCCCCTGACTGTATCGGGCACAGTGTTTACCTAGAATATTATAAGCCTGTAAATGGACAAGCTTATGAGAGAAAGGTTAAACACTGGGGCTCTGGATTCAGAAAAATGTGGATGAATTTCAGGATGTGCTTGTGTGTCTTCAGAAAAGGTACTAAACTTCTTTAATCTTCCTTTTCCTTATATATATGTTGTCGTTGTTGTCAGGTGCCCTTGAGTCAGTTCTGACTTATAGTGACCCTACTTACAACAGAACGAAATATACCCTGGTTCTGCATCATCTGCATGATTGTTGTTATGCCTGAACCCATTGTTTCAGCCACTCTGTCAATCCATTCCTCTTTTTCACTGACCATCTATTTTACCAAGCATGATGTTCTTCTCCAGGGACTGGTCCCTCCTGATAACATGTCCAAAGTATGTAAAACGAAGTCTCCCCATCCTCGCTTCTAAGGAGTATTCTCCCTGTACTTCTCCCAAGTCAGATTTGATCATTCTTTTGGCAGTCCATGGTATATTCAATATTCTTCATCAACACCATAATTCAAAGGCATCAATTCTTCAGTCGTCACTGTTGCTTCCATGGACATTGATTGTGGATCTAAGTAAAATTAAATCCTTGACAACATCAGTCTTTTCTCCCTTTATCATGATATTGCTTATTGGTCAAGTTGTGAGGATTTTTGTTTCCTTTATGTTGAGGTATAATCCATACTGAAGGTTGTAATCTTTGATCTTCAACAGTAAGTGCTTCAAGTCTTCTTCACTTTCAGCAAGCAAGATTGTGTCATCTGCATAATACAGGTTGTTAATTAGTCTGCTTCTAATCCTGATGCTCCATTATTCTCTCTATAGTCCAGCTTCTCCTATTATTTGCTCAGCATACAGATTGAATAAGTATGATAAAAGGATACAACCCTGATGCACACTTTTCCTGACTTTATACCCAGCAGTATCCCCTTGTTCTATATGAACATCTGCCTCTTAATCTATGTACAGGTTCCTCATGAGCACAATTAACTGTTCTGGAATTCCCATTCTTCCAAATGTTATCCATAATTTGTTATGATCTACACAGTTGAATGCCTTTGTGTAGTCTCTTACACAGTTCTATCATGAGATCTCTGGTCTCATTTCTATCACCAAGGCCTTATTTTTCAATTACCTATCCTTCTTCTTTGTTTCCAGCTTTCATATTCCCACCACCAGTAGTTATCAACGTGTCTTGATTGCATGTTTGGTCAATTTCAGACTGCAGACGTTGGTAAAAATCTTCAATTTCTTCATCTCTGGCCTTAGTAGTTGGTGTGTAAATTTGAATAATAGTCGTATTAACTGGTTTTCCTTGTAGGCATATGGATATTATCCTATCACTGACAGCATTGTACTTGAGGATAGATCTTGAAATCTTCTTTGTGACGATGAACAGAGCACCATTTCTCTTCAGTTTGTCATTCCTGGCACAGTAGAACATAGGATTGTCTGATTTAAAACAACCAATACCAGTCCATTTCAGCTCACTGATGTCTAAGAAATTGTTCCTTATGCATTTCATTTGATTTTTTAAAACATCTAATTTTCTTCTATTCATACTTCATACATTCCACATTCTGTTTATTAATGATGTTTGCAGCTATTTCTTCTCATTTTGTGCCGTGACACATCAGCAAATGAAGGTCCCAAAAGCTTAACTCCATCCAAGTCATTAAAGTTGACTCTACTTTGAGGAGGTAGTTCTTCCCCAGTCGTATTTTGAGTGCCTTCCATTCTGAGAAGCTCATCTTTTGGCACTATACCATATAATGTTCTGCTTCTTTTCATAAGGTTTTCACTGGCTAATTTTTTCTTAAGTAGACTGCTAGTTTCTTCTTCTTAGTTTATCTTAGTCTGGAAGCTCCACTGAAACCAGTCCACCAAGGCTGGCCCTGCCAGTATTTGAAATACTGGTGGCAAAGCTTCCACTATCTCAGTAACATGCAAGCCACCACAGCAGGACAAACTGACAGACAAGTGGTGGACAAGGTAACTGAGACAACCTTATTTCCAAACAAAGTCACATTCGCAGGTACAAGGGTTTGAATTTATCATTTTGGGAGAAACAATTCAATCTGTAACATTTGGCTGTTTTCATTCCAGGAGCAGAATGGAATGAGGACTGAACAAAAGAAAGAGAAACCAGATGGAGTTGTAACAGAACTTTAATGTCCACATGAAGGTTTGCATGATAGATTAGAATCTCAAGATCTCATATCACAGAGTGACACTTCACAGCTTGCCAGAATATCCCCTGAAAGTCCTCACCAAATACACGTGGGGAGCATGCTAATAACTGGGAGCTGAAAGAGTAGAGCTGAAAGAATCCCACATGCTACAAAAATGTGCATAGGGTTTTCAAGGATTTAAGGCAACAAGAACCGGGCAGGGCAGAAGAACCTTAAGATAAGCCACCAAAGTACAGGTGGCATTTACCGAATGGCAGGCAGCAGCTTGCGGAAACTATAAATAGGAGTCTGGGGTGGAGAGATGTCATTTGAAGCATGTAAAGATTACAGTATAAGAGGAGGGCATAGAAAATACACAAAGACACAAAAAGCTGGCAGTCGCCTCAAAAGCAGAGAGAAATTTCCCACATTAGACAAATATATTATCAAAGATAGAAATCAGAGTAAGATGCTGAGATCCCATCCCTGTTGAAAGGAAGGTCATGATTATGCCCTCAGAATATTTAAAATAATGGTAAACTAAATCTGATCAAAGACCAGATACATGTAAACTACTGATTGAATATCAACCATACGAACTAAGATGGGATATACACTTTTATGAAGATAAATATTATTTTTATCAGTCTCTATTGTCCTTTTATAAAGTGTGACCCACATACAATTAAAATTGCAAAATTTCAAAGAAAAACAAATGTAACCTATAATAAGGAGAGAAAAGTATTAATAGAAAAGTATCAAACCATTGTGTAATTCTCTCTCCTTGGTGTCTGCTAGTCTTAGGAATTTGCTTCACCACCCTTCAAAACAAGAATCCTATGCAAATCTATCCCAACACTGAAAATATCCTTAAAAACATTTGCATTCGTAAAGGATTACCAGCTGCTATACTCTCATACATTTGTATTCCTGCAAAAGATTGCACCATGAGAAATAATACACCTAAGATTTCTTCTTCTAAGAACTAAAATGATGCACGTTTCTATCTACTGAAACAATACAGTATCTTTTATGGACTTATATCCCAGTTTTATATAATTTCACAAACTGAACAATACAAAGCTGTGTGTTTGTGATTCATATTGTTTACCCTGGCAGCATAGGAATGATAAATATGAATCTCAACAAAATAGACTTGATAAGTAATTGCAGTAGCTTGCTTATGTTTTAAATAAAATATATAAGCCTTTGACAATGTAATTAACAAAAAATGCAAACCTTGAAATGAAACAAAATTAGAAATGAGAAATTCAGCATACTAACCAATGTGGGGAAGATTTAAAATGCAAAAAATAATACAAGATGCAATCAATGCCAATGTACCTGAAAATAGAGCTGGATTTTTTAAAATATAATTAGGGACTCCAAATTAGTCATGAAACATATTTCAAAAAACTCTGAAGCATTATCTTTAAAAAGTCTCTAAGGGAAAATAGTGTGTGTGTGTGTGTGTGTGTGTGTGTGTGTGTGTGTGTGTGTGTGTATGTATATATATAAACACACTCAGGAGCCGTGGTGGTGCAATGGTTAAGCACTCAGCTGCTAACTGAAAGGTTAGTGGTTCAAACTCACAAGCTGCTCCATGGGATAAAGATGTGGCACTCTGCCTCCATAAAGATTTACAGGCTTTGAAACCCTGTGGAAGAGTTCTACTCTGTCCTATAGCATAGCTGTGAGTCAGAATCAACTCAACAGAAATCTATATGTATATATATATATATATGTGACTTTTTACTATTTGTATTTATACATAAATTTCACATAAATACTGAATATTTAATATTTATATTATAATGTAATTTTCATTAAAAAATTTGAAAAAAATCTATGAAATTATAGATTTCTGTTAATGTATGTGGATATAAAATTCTAAACAAATATATTAGGAAATGAATTTAACAGAACATTAAAAATAATATTCCAGCCCAAATTCATAGGTTTTGTCTCAAGAATTAGATATTTCAGTGTCAAGATAACTGTAAACATGGCAGTTTAAAGCCATAAAGCCAAGTGGAAAAAGAATGATCTGAATGTGTATGAAACAACATGGAGAAAATGTCAGCTGTTAAGGAACCAGGACTCCAACCTGACAGAGAAATAGTTACGCATCATACATATTGCAGGGTGACGGTTCCCTTTTATGTGGCCTTTCTCACCATGATCGTATAACTCCCACCCCAGAGATTGGGTGGGACTGTGCAAATAAGATAATTTTGACTCATCAAGGGGATTAGTCAGTTTTGCCATCCTTCTACGCTTAAAAGAGAGCTAATTCCAGAGCAAAAAAAATCTCACCACCACCAGCGAAGAACAGGCAAGAGCAGAGCGCATCTTTTGGACCCGGGATGCCTGCACTGAGACTCTCCTGGAACCAAGAGACAGAGAGCGAGAGAGCTGTAACACTGAAGACTGTAAGAACCAGTAGTAGAGAAACAGCAGTAGGAGAGACTGGCAAGGGACAACACAGTGGACTTCCCAGCCCACAAAGCAAGAAAGCTGAGTGCCTTTGAGCAGGAGGCTTGCTGGCAGAGTAAGGGTGTCTCCAAGCACTTGGTGGAGTTAGATTGGCTGATCCACGGAACTATAAGAGCTTTCAGGCTGAGGGTTACTGGCGGAGTGGGGTGCCTAAGAGTACTCATCGGCAGAGCTAAAAGAGCTTTGTAACACTTGCCCAAGCAGGGTGGAGGCCAAGGGGCCAGAGAGAGGCCTGCCTGTGGGCACAGTTGAGAAGAGGTTCCTCCACATTTTAAAAACTCGAGTCGGTTCTGATTTTGCTTCCTGGACCATGACTGAACAGGGAAGAACCAGTTTGAAGCCCTGTCTGAAGTACATTAGGTCGCTGTGAGTAGGAATTGACTGGATGGCAACTAATTTTGTTTTTACTTTTAAGACTGCCACATCTTTCTCCTGCAGAACTGCTGGTGGGTTCAAACCACTGACCTTTTGGTTAACAGCCTAGTGCTTTAACCACTACACCACAGAACTCCTAAGAAAGTATATTACTGATTTTACATCTAAATATAACTACATTTTATTTTCAGGACATCAAGTTCATTGGCAAGAGTAAAATTTGAAATCATCATAGAAATAAAAATTATGAAGCTGGAGCTCAGGAAACAAAGACTGGAGAGAAAAGAAGAGATAGTTAAAGAACGGTCTGCATTAATTTTTAAGGACTGGAAACAATTCAAATGAATAGCTTCCACTTACACACACCAAAATTTATATGCACTTACTCTAAAAGATGTAACAATCTGATGAACCACGTATTAAAAGGGAGCTTAAAATTACTCTCAGCCATCCAGTGGGTAGGACTAGTAATTACGATGAAAACAATCCTGTTTAATTTAGATACTGTACGGTATTCTCTAGGATAATTAAATACAAGAGAAGATACTTATCTGGTGTAAAAATGATTTTGACTCTGCACAACATGCTGTCACTTAATATACACTGTTGTTTGATATGTGTAACGATGCCTTTGTCTCAGAAAAAATAAGCAAATATGTTTGCTATTTAACATTAATAAGATTAAAGTGATTTTAAAAATCTCTTTATCAATAAGAAAATGCTTGTCAAATATACTACAGAGTGACATTCCAAAAAATTATATTAAAAAGATATAACAAAGCAATAAAAACAGTTGCATGACAATGAAGAAGACTGCATAAACTAATGCCAAAACAAATGGGTCAAGAGACTATAACCCGGCCATTTTAGATCAAAGTATAGTCTCAGCTGAAAGGAAATGTTAGCAAATGGAGCAACATACTGTTTGATTTATATTGTCCTAGCATTAAGTTCTGAAAGAAAACTAGCTTAATTCAGCATGGATCTAGATAACACTAAGAATTAGTGATAATCTTGATATTAGTAAAATTGATCTACATACTAAAACGAAAATAAAACAATATATGATAATAATATAAAATATTTGTAAGAACATTCAGAGTTCGTATCAGAATCGAAATACTGCTTATGAATTTTATTGACAAATCTAGTTGTAATCCTCAGCTGACCAAACTTCTCCTAATTGAAACTATTAAAACAATTTTGGTTAATTAGAGTGACTCAAATCATGTCTTATTTGTTGATGTTTATTAGTTTATTCCAGTTATTTGAAAACCCTTGTTATCACAATAAAATCAGTAGATTTTGTGAAATGAAGGCAGCACAATACATTATGTGGAACAAATATATACTAACATATATATTTTTTCTTTTATTACTTATCTAAACATCACTCTCTCAATAGAATACTCTTATATGTGCTGTAGTTTTTGATAGATCCATTCCCTTAGCAGAAGAAATGCTTCACAAATAGTGAAGCAAATTGGTTTTATGTCAATGTCTCAGAAGTTTCAATGAAAAAAGTCCATTAATTCAATAATGGCTTGATTTTTTCCATCTAATTAATGTAAGCTAATTAAAGCTTTTGGGAATCCATTCTGTTGATGGGAAAATATTGATATTTTTATAAATGCTATTGTAAATTTTGTTAAAAAGGTCAACATTTAAGAAAAAAAGATTGTTTAGTACTAGTAATATGAACACAAATTTCTATGGATCACAGAATCATAATGTTTTTATTAAACTAAGGAACTTATAGAGCAAAGATGGACTTAGAATTGATAGTGATGTGAATATGCAATTTATAATTGCTTCAAGAATAAAAACTCTGTGATTTTCTACATGTTAAAATAAAACAGATAGGCATAAAACAAGACAAAACACTCATGATATTGTACATGTAAAGTTGTAGAAACTGAACTATAAATCTTTTGCGACAAAGCAACGTGGAAAAACAATCTACATGACAGCAAAGTTTTCTCTCTTTGCTGCCTGTATTCACCTTGGAAAAAAAAAAAAAAAACACTTGTAAGTCAGTTTAAGAGTTATACAATTGTACTGAACTGGTCTTGAATGGACTCTTGTAAAGTAGTCCTTTTAATTTTAATTGTGTTATTAAAAAATAGCAATTTGACATTTTTAATAAAGGTACTCAAAAATGGTGCATCAAAAACTTTAGCTTTGAAGTTTCAGTGAATAAAAAGTATTGGAAATGAAATTTACAAATAAAATATATAATAAATGTAAATATAATAATAATATAAATATAATAAATATAAAAGAAATTGCAAATAAGAAATTGAAATATAACCTTTAAAAAAACAAGGAAAGAAAATACATTCAGAAAATAAAATGTACTCCTGTACATTCTTTTGAAATACCTCAACTTGTGAAAGGAATCCTTTAATGGAGCTCTTTTTTAATTTGATCAATTTATTCTAATGACAATTGAAAGAAATACAGCTGGCTTATAATTTAGCCGAATCTAAAATAAAATAACCATACTACAACCAAATTATTTTAGTAGATTTTCATTGGAAATATTTACATAAAAATTGTTTTTTATTAAGTCTGTGAATGCAGATAGAAAGAAAGTACTAAGAAAATATCGGAGCTGAAATATTGACACATTTCAAAATGGAAAAAAGGTGGGATTTAGCAGAGTTTTCTCTCAACTTATTGGATATCTTTGATCTCTAAAAATAATATATCCCCAATAATTTTGCCTACAGAGAAGAGTCATTTGAGGTGTCAATGACTTAAACTTTCAGCTTCAAAAGATTATTAACAATGTTAATAAAAACATTAAAATATAAAGATATATTTGGGGAAGTTGGGGAAAACTTTTCTTACTTTATCAGAAAATGGCCGTAAAAGGACTTTACAGTTATTTTTTACAAAAACTAGTTTTAAACTTCTAGTTCACTGTTTTAGGGAAATGGACAACCTTAAAATAATTGTCTCAAGTATTCAATCCACTATCTTCTTCGCTTTAGACAGACATCCTGCCTTTGCTGTGGATCTTTTCCTTTTAGCTACTGGGCTCAGTAAATATGGGCTTGGATTCTACCTGGGTATGTTTAGTCTTCCTGTTGGTGAAGATGTCTGTGTTAGAGAAGGAAAGCCCAGAGGGCACCATGAGGGCAGTGATACAATGGAAGTGGTGGGGGAAGGGGGAGGCGGGGGAGGCTGAGGCTGTACTTAAGCTGCTGGTACCCCAGAGCAGTTGTGTCAAAGTAGGTCCTTCCCCTACTGAATTACTTTCTGAGGCCCAAGATTCTTTATGCTCAGTTCTGTAGTGGGTTTTGTGTTCACTCAGGCTTGAAAACAAATGCTGCAGAATCTCCGGTGTGCTGGAATCACCTGGGAGTTCTCAAAACTATCAATACCTAGGCCCACTCCAGAACAATTCCATTAGTCTCTAAACTCAGTTGCTTCTGACAGGCAGCCACGGTAAGAACTACTGGTGAACAAATGAAGAATCGAAATCTAGATTCATTATCCTTTTTGAGTAGGCTGTTATTTGTCCCTTTGCAAGAGGAAGATAATATCTGGTAAGTATTATTCTATTACCTTAAAAAAAATCACGATTGTACATACATAGCAAGTTGATAGGTAGGTTTAAAAATCTATTTCAGAAAACAGAGTTTAAAGTTTAACTTACACTCATTTAAGAAGTAACTTTCTTGGTTCTTTCTTGGAAGTCGTCAAAAATGAAGTAGTATGCATAAAGATTGATATCCTAGGCATTAGTGAGCTGAAATTGACTGGTATTGGCCATTTTCAGTTGGTCAATCAAATAGACTACTATGCAGGCAATGACAAATTAAAGAGGAATGTGTCACATTCATCATCAAAAAGAACATTTCAAGATCTATCTGGAAGGAAAATGCTGTCAGTGAAAGGATAATATCCATATGCCTACAAGCAAGGCCAGTTAATGCAACTTATTATTCAAATTTATGCACCAACCACTAAGGCCAAAGATGAATAAACTAAAGACTTTTACCAACTTTTCAGTCTAAAATTAATCAAATGTGCAATCAAGATGCACTGATAATTACTGGTGATTGGAATTTAAAAGTTGGAAACAAAGAACAAGGTTCAGTAGTTGGAAAATATAGCCTGGGTGATAGAAATGATACTGGAGATTGCAAGATAGACTTTTGCAAGACCAATGACTTCTTCATTGCAAATAACTTTTTTCAACAACATAAACTGCGACTATATTTGTTGACCTGACCAGATGGAATGCACAGAAGTCAAATTGACCACATCTGTGAAAAGAGACAATGGAGAAGCTTAATATCATCAGTCAGAACAAGGCCAGCAGCCAAATACAGAATAATCAATTGCTCAAGTGCAAGTTCAAATTGAAACTGAAGAAAATTAGAGCAAATCCATGAGAGCCAAAATGCAACCATGATTTTATCCCACTTGAATTTACAGACCATCTCAAGAACACATTTGACACATTAAACAATAATGACTGAAGACCAGACCAGTTGTGAAATGACATCAAGGATGCCATGAGTGAAGAAAGCAAGAGGTCATTAAAAAGATAGGAAAGGAAGAAAAGAACAAAATGGATGTCAGAAGAGACTCTGAAACTTGCTCTTAAATGCAGAATAGTTAAAGTGAAAGGAAGAAATGATGAAGTAAAAGAGCTGAACAGAAGATTTCAAAGGGTGTCCCAGGAAGACAAAGTAAAATATTATAATGAAATGTGCAAAGACCTGGAGTAGAAAACCAAAAGAAAAGAGCACCCTCTGCATTTCTCAAGCTGAAAAAACTGAAGGAAAAATTCAAGCCTCGAGTTGTAATATAGAAAGATTCTACAGGGAAGATATTCAACCACATGGGAAGCATTAAAAGAAGATGAAAGGAATACACAGAGTTACTATACCAAAAAGAATTGTTGATGTTCAGCCATTACAGAAGGTAGCATATGATCAAGAACCGATGGTACTGGAAGAAAAAGTTCAAGCTGCATGGAAGGTATTGGTGGAAAACAAGACTTCAGGAATTGATGGAATACCAGCTGAGATATTTCAATAAATGGATGCAGTGCTGGAAGTTTTCACTCATCTATGCAAAGAAATTTGGAGAACAGCTGCCTG
The DNA here is from genome assembly GCA_030035585.1 of Dugong dugon. Taxonomy (NCBI): domain Eukaryota; kingdom Metazoa; phylum Chordata; class Mammalia; order Sirenia; family Dugongidae; genus Dugong; species Dugong dugon. The sequence continues at coordinate 30,161,788 of CM057460.1, read as the reverse complement.
GCCAACCAACAGAGAGAGATTTTTATCTGTGCCCATTCCAAAGAAAGGTGATCCAACAGAATCTAGAAATTATCAAAAAGCATCATTAATATCCCACACAAGTAAAACATTGCTGAAGATGATTTGAAAGCATTTGCAGCATTACACCGACAGGAATTGCCAAAAATTCAAGCTGGATTCATAAGAGGAGGTGGAACGAGCGATATCATTGCTGATATCAGATAGGTCTTTGCTGAAAGCAGAGAATACCAGAAAGATGTTTACCTGTGTTTTATTGACTATGCAAAAGCATTTGACTGTGTGTATCATAACAAATTATGGATAACATTGCGAAGGATGAAAATTCCAGAACACTTAATAGTGCCATGATGAACCTGTACATAAACCAAAAGGGTGTTGTTTGAACAGACCAAGGGGATACTGCTTGGTTTAAAGTCAGGAAAGGTATGTGTCAAGGTTGCATTCTTTCACCATTCGTATTCAGTTTTTATACTGAGCAAATAGTCTGAGAAGCTGGACACTATGAAGAAGAATGTGACATCAGGATTGGAGGAAGACCCATTAACACCTGTGATATGCAGATGACACACCCTTGCTTGCTGAAAGTGAAGAGGACTTGAAGCACTTACTGATGAAGATCAAGGATCCCAATCTTCAGTATGGATTACACCTCAACATAAAGAAAACAAAAATCCCCACAACTGGATCAATAAGAAACATCATGATAAATGGAGAAAATATTAGCATTCTCATGGATTTCATTTTACTTGGATCCACAGTCAACACCCATGGAAGCAGCAGTCAAGAAATCAAAGGATGCGTTGCACTGGGCATATCTGCTGCAAAAGACCTTTTTAAATTGTGAAAAAGCAAAGTTATCACTTTGAGGACTAAGGTGCGCCTGATCCGTCATGGTATTTTCAACTGCCTCACATGCGTTTGAAATGTTGGCAATGAATAACGAAGACCTATGAAGATCTGATGCCTTTGAATTATTCTTGAGAAGAATATTGAATTTACCATGAACTGCCAGGAACAAAAAAATCTATCTTGAATGAAGTACAGCTAGAATGCTCATTAGAAGCAAGGATGGTGAGACTTCGTCTCACGTTTTGGACTTGTTATTAGAAGGACCACTCCCTTGAGGACATCATGCTTGGTAAAGCAGAGGGTCATCAAAAAAGAGGAAAACCCTCAACGAGACGGATTGACACAGTGGCTGCAACAATGGGCTCAAGCATAACAACGATCGTGAGGATGCCGCAGAACCTGACAATGTTTTGTTCTGTTTTATGTAAGGTCACTATGAGTCGGAATCTACTCGAAGGCGCTTAACAGCAAGAAGTAACTTTCTTGGTTCTTGCATTTATTTTAATAATAATAGCTATAAAAACAGGAACAGCATTCATATGATTCTAAATTTCTTTAGTAGAAGAGCAAAACCAAAGGCTAAAGATAAAAGTGAAATTTTGATGTAGCCTTTCCGTTCTGGTAGGCTACTGAATTCTAATCACATCCTTGCCAATCAACTGAAAACTACAAAGGAGTTGTAATTTGGAAAAAAGGAACTGTTTAGCTAGCACTTAAAGTTTATAAGCAAATGCTTCTGTGAAACAAACAAGTTATACAGGGTTGCAGGGGAAAAAAATTGAAAAGAGTGTCAAAAATTCACTCATGGAAATCATTCAGAGGTGCACCAAAGTTCAAGTACGTTTAGTGAAAGGCTTTGACAAACCCTCATGTCTACATGCAATGTAACAACTAAGGTAGATATTAGCTGTTTCATGGGGAAATAATATGGTACCTTGTTTTAAAGTACAATGTTTTAAAAAAGCAAAGTAAGCAATTCCCTTTTAAATATCACTATGACAACACAAACTTAGAATACATATAGATGTCAAAATTCTGTTCAAAGAACTATCAGATGACTTTCTAAAATTAATAAATTGTCTTAAAATTATTTCTTTTTCTGTAAATCTTTTGGGCATATAAAAAATATCATACATATTACCACAATTTAGATTAATTTTAGAAAAAGTGTGAGCTTACTTACAAAAGACCAACTGTTTACCTTGTAGTTAACAAGACAGTGTATCTTGCTATTAGTTAACCAGTTTGCAGGGTTCTTTTGCATTTAGCTTTAAAAAAAGAAAAGGATTCAGTTTCAAACTAAAGAATTTGACACCAAGTGTAACCATATTTGCAACAATAGGCATTGCAGATATATTAGGCACATCATTGTATGTATCAATCTACTCAGCTGAAGTGGTAACAGGTATGTTCTAATGACATTCCTTTGACATTTATTAACCTGTAAAACTGGCTCATTTTGGAAGAACCATAAGAAACCGAATACATATACTCAAGGAAATGCAAGAATAAAAGTCATGGAAAATGGAATACTAGCTGATACAGTGACAGCTAGATTCATTTTGCTTTTGTCTGTAGTTCATATTATCAGATGTTCAACATCCAACTGATGTATATAATCTGCTTCACTGTTCTAATTGGGCTTGGATCCCTAAAAGTAAGTGACCCCCAAATCACTCTGGCTGGCAGCAGTGCTGCCTTTAGAATTCTCTGCTAGACTCTCTTACAGTCCCAACATCAACCTTGGTTTTTCTGGGGGAAAGAAGCTCCCCTAAACGCAGGCATCTAAAAACCTATTTTGCCTCATGTTGTGGAATAGCCAACATCAAGTTCATTTTTAATGAAGGATATTAGTTCCATGTAGGTCCTGATGAGAAGAGGATGCTCCATGTTCAGTCCACCATTTTCTCTGCTTGGAAAAGAATATTCTTTTTGGACTGTTTCATCGGCTGGATTCACAGAGCCTTGAAACTTCCCAACTGGCATAGAGATTCAGTACCTCATCTGCATCTGCCATTGGGTATTCTATGAAAGTGGTATAGGCCACTTTGTGGCTGGAGGTCCCTTCTGTTTATGAGGAAAAGGAGGCTTTACCTGTGCCACTGAATGCAAATTCCAAAACTGTCTTGCTTGTTCAGAGATTTAGTGGGAAACTGGAATTCTCTATAGGAGACAATTATCAACTACATTTGATGCTATCCTGCAAGCCATAGAGTAGTTTGGCATTCTAGAGTTACTGTTCCTGGTGGCAGCCACTGCAATACTCTTTGCAATCCTCCATGTGATGGGACTCCTCCCCTGGAGGTGATAATAGGTGTCGCTTGGTCAGTAAGCACCATCCCTCTTTAGTCTACCTGATTTTCCATTACCTTGTGTTACCAGTTTCCTGCATTAAATTAATCCCCGTATACTTGCTCTTGCACTCATTTCTCCATCGAAATGTCTCTTTCTAATGACATCAGTATTCTCCATGCTGTCAGTCACTTGTTTTTCATTCAACTCAACTTAGGTAACTGTCATTTGCATTTGGTATTCTTGATTGTAGACTACTGTGAGGAGCAAATCCTTCCGACAAGCCAGGCAGCCATGATTTTCTCCATTCCTCTCCCTTCTGGCATCTTTAGGCCTCAGAACACATCACTATCCTCACTGAGTTCTGATGTTTGTTAGCAAGATTAAAAAGGTGCAGTTCTGTGCTAATTACTCCCCACTTCAGGAAGTCAGGGGGGCATGACACAGTAGGGTGTTTGTTAGCAGGGTTAAAAAGATACAACAGTCACAGGTTGGGGGTGTAAAATAACCGGGAGAGGAAGTTTTCTGAGTCTCCTCAGTTATGGTGCAGGTGGGGCACACATCACACAAGCTTACAGTACACCTAAGTGGACTGACCTGGCCAGGGGAGACTGGCAGTAAGTATGGTCCCATTTAAGCTTCTCACCCGTGGTACAAAGTGGGCTGTAGAAGGAAGAGTCATCATTTCCGCCCAGACAGATTTTGAGGGGTGACTGCTCATTATGGAACATTTCTGGTTGTATTCTGTCTGATGCTATTAAGTAATAAAAGTCACCTTCCAAGTGCTGAAGTGTTTTTAGGCTCTGATCAGAAGGATGTGATGTTTATGAAGCAATCCTATTAGCTATCGATGCCCTTTTTCTAATGGTCTCCTGACTATCTAGAAATCAGGTGCAACCTATGAGCACCACACAGATTTATGGAATGTTCTAGCAAGATGTGTTGTCCTACAACTACTATGGAAACATTTTATTTTCTTGAATCCATTAACCAATTCTTCTTTTTCATCCCTCCTGCTTAGTCTCCTTTACAGGATCAATCTTCTCTACCAGCCCTTTTATGCTGGCTGTAATCGAGGCTCAGTCTTTTGCTTCTATTCCTTTCATTCTGTTGCACTCTCACCCATCTACACAGCTTCAATTATTAAATGTGGGCAGAAGACTCAAAAGTTTGTGACTCCAGCCCAGATCTCTAGATTGAGTCTCCAGTTGCACAGTAAAATGCTTACTATTATATTTACTTGTATGTTTTGAGAACAATTCAAATTAAACGTATGCAAAACTGTATTATGACCCCCTCACCATAAATCTGCCTGAGTTATGGTCTGAAAACTGGTCTCTTGGTGTGATTAATTTTGTTTCATTGAAAGAGGGTGTCAGCTTTTTTCTATCCTCCAAAGTTTCGAGTCAAATTAATACTTCCAATTTATCTTTGCATTGTATATAATCTAGAGACAGAAGCAGAGCTTTATTATCTCCACTTGATTTAATGTTTCGTTTTAATCTGAGGAGTTTTGTTTCTTCTCTGGTATTTAATATAGACTTGGTAACAAAATTTTTATTAGAACATTTTACCTAATTTTAATAGATGTATTGATTAACATCGGTGGATGATTTAGATATTCCACACATATTTTAAGTTTTTTATTTTTGCAGTGTGGGTAACATGGGCAAAATTCCTTTCTAGTCTCATAAGTAGAAAAGGAAAAAAGTAATATTAAATTAATCTGTTTTTATGGTTCTTAGACTATCTTTACAATAGAAATTACAGTCAAAATGCTTTGTTGTTGTTGATGTTAGGTGTCATCAATTTGATTCCTACTCGCAGCGAACGTATGTGCATCAGAATGGAATACTGCCTGGTCCTGCACCATCCTCACAATCATTGCTGTGTTTGAGCCCACTGTTGCAGCCACTGTGTTAATCCATCTTGTAGAGGATCTTCCTCATTTTTCACCGATCTTCTGCTTTACCAAGAATAATGTCTTTCTCCAGGAACTTGTCTCTCTTGATAATATGTTCAAAGTAGGTAAGACAAAGTCTCTCCACCCTCGCTTTTAAGGAGCATACTGGCTGTATTTCTTCCAAGACAGATTTGTTTGTTCTTCTAGCAGTCCATGGTATATTCAGTATTCTTCATCAATACCATAATTCAAGGTTATCAATTCTTCTTTGGTCTTCCTTATTCATTGTCCAACTTTCGCATGTATATGAGGCAATTGAAAATACCATGGCTTGGGTCAGGGACACTTTAGTCCTCGAAGTGGCAATTCTGCTTTTTAACACTCTGAAGAGGTCTTTTGCAGCAGATTTGCCCAATGCAATGTGTCATTTGATTTCTTGACTACTGCTTTCATGGGCATTGACTGTGGATCCAAGTAAAATGAAATCCTTGATCATTTCAATATTTTCTCCATTTATCATAATAGTGCTTATTGGTCCAGTTGTGAGGATTTACTGAAAGGTCTGAAGCTTGAACCCATCAGTCACTCTGTAGGAGAAAGATGTGGCAGTCTGCTTCCATAACTTCCATAAAGATTCCAACCTAAATCAATCCACTGCCTTCCAGTTGATTCCAGCCCATTGTCTTGGAAAACCTATGGTGAGGTTCTGCCCTGTCCTATAGGTTCTCTAGGTGGCAAAACTGATTCGATGGCAAGGGATTCAAAATGCTTCAGATTGTAAATACTCAGACCCTGTCCCTAATTTTGAGCACCAGATTTTACTAAGAACACTTTATTTATTTGGGAAGAGTGTGGGTATTGAATCTAAAAAGATATGGTTTTAAATATTAACTACCATTATTTTGCTGGGCGTTATTCTGTAAATAATTTTTTTTGGGGGGGTTTCCAATTTCCATATGGAAGTAATATAACTGATATCTATTTTGAAGATTAGACTTCCTGTATGTTACTTGCTTTCAAAGTTACAAAACAATAATAGCAGTCATTACTTCTATTATTATTTTTTTCCATTACTACTATCATGACTACTAATACTACTAATAATTCTACTTCTATTTCTAGTATTATTATTTTAAATCTACTAATCTTTACTTTTTACTGCATGCCTATAATATCAACATATCTGAAGTCACTGTCTTTTTTCAACTTTTAATTGAGTTTAGGATAAATATGAAATTTATGTTATTTAATATCATTAACAAATTTTTAGTTTTGGAAATGTTGTTGTCGCCCATGAGAATTTAAGGACATTCTTGGAAGGTGATGCAAGCGTAAACATACAGTATTTTATACAAATAATGCACACCTTCTATGTTTGTCAATTGTGCCATTCCTCCCCCCAAAAAGTACTTTTGTAAGCTCTTCTATGCCATTTTTTTTTTTCTTTTACACGTTGCTGTGAAAGAAATATAGCATAGCACACTTACAAAAATACCTTGTAGGAGGAGGGTATGGTTGACAAGCAAACACAGAAGGTGTGCCTTATTTGTGTAAAATATGGTATTACCTCTCCATATTAATTTATGTTTTGTTTCTTCACACATTGTTTTGTGACCCACATTGTATAAATCCATCACTGACAAAATAAAAGTAAGCATCCCATAAATATTTGGGTCTGGTAAGATGTATCTTATACTTCAGAGTTTCTCCAGAGGCAAGCTGTCAGCCATCCTTTTAATTCTAATTCTTCTATGAAAGATCAGAGTAATTACAGAACTCCTGGCATGGCATTTATGTTGCCATTCACAATGATGGATGTACATTAATCAAGTTGTCAATTCCAAAATATACAAAGCGTATTTTAATATGTATTTGTTTTAACTATTTCCTATGCAACAAGGTATGACATGTCTTACAAATACTGCTCTATAAAATATTTATGCTATGAACAATACAGTCATTTGTCTTTCAATCTTAGAAATAATTTGAAATGGGAATGAATGTGAAAACTTCTATGCAAATGAAGGAACCACACACCATAATTAAATTTCTTTATGATGTAGACACCTCCCAAACATTTTCATTTAGTTCTTCAAAGTAGCATGTAGAAATCTTGGAGCAGAGAGTGGTGTTCATGGACTGTACAGAAACGGGCAGTCTTGTTGTGTTGTATTTCCTACTGATAAGTTTTCCCAATAATCAACTTCTCTCGCTCTCTTCCTTAGCCAACCTGTTCCTACTGATTGCGTTGTCTACACTGCCCTGCTACTGTGCTGAATCCAGATTCATAGAGAATTACTCAATATTCAGAAAGTATTACTGATGTTTAATTGAAAACAATGATATGGAAGTAGCAAACTTAACACAGCATCAGGGTGGACTTTTGCCTTTACAATGTATTTGTATTGATAATATAAGTATCAAACACAGGATTTAGGATCTCTTGTCTCTTATCTAGACCATTGTCAAATCTATCTAAATACTTCCCGTGTCTGTATTTTCACATGACCGTCAAATGATTAGCTACATAAATGAACAGTTTAATTGTTACAATTCTTCAGCATAAGCACTGACAATGACTTCCTCCTCTCTGAGTTTATGGGATTATAGAATATCAGTTAGAAATTATCATGGCGATAAACCAGAACAGATGAAAGTTTGGTAACACCAAAAGATAAAATGACTTGTCTGAAACTGTACAGCTCAAAAATACCAGTCCTAGAAGCTGATTTCTGTATTTGAAAAACATTGTTACGTTCAACTTTTCATTCTGCCTTAAATTACTGTCTAAATGCCATTTGTTTCATCTTCAGCCTCAGCTGGTGAACATTTTCTGTCTAAACTAGTCTATTTTTGCTGTACTATTAATTTATCTAAGCAGATGATATTTTTCCTCTATCCCATACGTTTTGGTCATCCATGAGATGGTCTTCTTTCATATATACCTGTTGCAGTTAAGTCGATTCTGACTCATAGCGACCCTATATGGCAGAGTAGAACTGTCCCATAGGGTTTCCAAGGAGTGGCTGGTGGATTTGAATTGCTAATCTTTTACTTAGCAGCCATAGCTTTTAACCACTGCTCCACCAGGGCACCAGCAGATATTCTTTCATATACTCTCATGGAATACCTACCTTAGTCCCTAAAACAATTGCAATTCCTAAGCAACCATTTGAAGATTGAGTTGATATGCAAGCAAATATATATTTTTTTCATATTCACTTTAAAGAAAATATGGTATAATAACTCCAGCAGACTCACCAGTATGTGCCTTCAGTAATCTTACGTTTTGGCTCTATATGCTGTTGGCAGAAAGTATAATATTTTTATTGAACTGTAGAGTTTTTTTTTCCAATGAAATGACTGGATTAATTTTCTATCCAGTAAGGTTGGAGTAGAAGAGTTAAATATGAAATGCATGGACTTGTTAAATGTCCTTATGGATTTTACATTTGCTATGATTTTTTCTTAACATGAGAATGAAGCTAACTTTGTGAGACAATTAGCTGGAGAAGGAAGGGGTGTGGTGAACCAAAGTACTTTTTTTCAAACTAATTTCTTCAAGTTAGAAGTAGTTTTATTTAACCTCTAGTTGTGACCTGCTTCTCACTGGCAAAAATTAAATTTCTGTGCAGGAAATATGTTAAAAATCAATTTTGATGTTTATTTACACAGGCCTAAGAAGTGAGAAATGTCAAGTATCACTGTTAATCCAAAAAAGACAAGTTACGAACATGATTTTCTGTGTCTAGACTGCAAAAACAATTTTCTATAATCAATTTTAAATTATTTTGGCAAATGCAAAACTGAAGTTCTCCACAATAAATTCTGGATCATAGTCCATGTCATTTACAGTTAAATGGATAAAAATGCTACATAGTAAAGCAAGTTTTTGAATTTTTATCAGATATATAGACTAAAACCTAACAGGAAGATACTGTTTTAAGATTAAGAAAGCACTGCTAGTGTGAGCATAGTCTTCTGTGAGTAATTTTAAAATTAACTTGCAAAAGGACAAGTTCAAATACAACACAGAGTGACATATTTTAAATTAGAGATGGAGTTCATAAATAATGACCCTTGGACATTTCCCCCTCATACTCCCAGACCACTGTCCTACTGAACCTACTGAGTCACCTTGGAGATAGCAGACAATCTCTCAGCTTTCCATTGCCTCATTCACAAAATAGAGATTATAGTAGCATTCTGGGCTGAGCTTTTAAGGATCAGAACAAATTAGTTCTTCAGAGGTCCCAGCTACCTTTAAAATCAGTTGTCCATTTTTTAAATCTATGCTTATTATTGAATAAGTGTGGTGAAAGGATACAGCCCTGACACACATCTTTCCTGATTTTAAACCATGCAGTATCCTCTTGTTCTGTTCGAACAACTGCCTCTTGTTCTATGTACCGGTTCCACAGGAGTTCTGGAATTCTTATTCTTTGCAATGTTGTCCATAATTTGTTATGATCCACATAGTCAAATGCCTTTGCATAGTCAGTAAAACACAGGTAAACATCTTTCTGATAGTCTCTGCTTTCAGCCAAGATCCATCTGACGTCAGCAACAGTATCCTTCTTTCCACATCCTCTTCTGTATCTGGCTTGAATTTCTGGAACTTCCATCAATGTACTGCTGCAACCACTTTCAAATTGTCTTCAGCAAAATTTTGCTTGCATGTGATATTAATGATATTATTCAATATTTTACACTATCTGTTGGATCACCTTTCTTTGGAATGGGCACAAATATGGATCTCATCCAGTCGGTTGGCCAGGTAGTTGTCTTCCAAAATTTCATGGCATAGATGAGTGAGCACCTCCAACACTGCATCTGTTTGTTGAAACATGTCAGTTGGTATTCTGCCAATTCCTGAAGCCATGTTTTTCTCCAGTGCCTTCGGTGCAGCTTGGACTTCTTCTTTCAATACCATCAATTTGTGATCATATGATTTCTCCTGAAATAGTTGAACGTCAACCAGTTATTTGTGGAACAATGACTCTGTGTATTCTTTCCACCTTCTTTGAAGCTTCCTGTGTCCTTCTATATTTTGCCCATAGAATCCTTCAAAACTGCAACTCAAGGCTTGAAATTTTTCTCCATTTATTTCAGCTTGAGGAATGGTGAGCATGTGCTTCTCTTTTGGTTTCTAACTCCATGTCCTTGCAAATTTCATTATAATACTTTACTTTGTGTTCTCAAGCTGCCCTTTGAAATCTTGTTCAGTTTAATTCATCATATCTTCCATTCACCTTAGCTACTTGATGTTCAAGAGCAAGTTTCAGAGTCTCTTTTGACATCAGTTTTGGTCTTTTCATCCTTTCCTGTCTTTTTAATAACCCTTTGCTTTCTTCATGTATGATGTGCTTAATGTCATTCCACAACTTTTCTGGTCTTTGGTCATTAGTGTTCAGTGCATCAAATCTATTCTTGATATGGTCTCCAACCTCAGGTGAGGTACATTCAAGGTCGTATTTTGTTTCGTCTGGACTTGTTTATGTGGCATCAGGATTGGTGGAAGGCTCATTAACAACTTTCAGTATGCAGATGACACAATCTTGCTTACTGAAAGAGGACTTGAAGCAGTCACTAATGAAGATCAAAGATTGTATATAGCCTTCAGTATGGATTACACCTCAAGATAAAGAGAACAAAAATCCTCACAACTGAACACATAAGCAAAGTTCATGTATAAATGGAGAAAAGATTGATGTTGTCACGGATTTCATTTCACAATCAATTCCAATGGAAGCAGCAGTCAAGAAAGTAAACAATGTATTACATTGGGCAAATCTGCTGCAAAAGACATTTTAAAAAAGCAAAGAAGGCACTTTGAGAACTAAGATGTGCCTGACCCAAGCCATGGTATTTTCAATCACCTAATACACATGCCAAAGCTGGACAATGAATAAGGAAAACCAATAAGAATTAATGCATTTTGTTATGATGTTGGCGAAGAATATTGACTAAACCATGGACTGCCAGAAGAATGAACAAATCTTTCTTGGAAGAAGTACAGCCAGAGTGCTCCTTTGAAGCAAAGATGGCAAGACTTCTTTTCATGTACTCTGGACATGTTATCATGAGGGACTAGTCCCTGGAGAAGAACATCATGCTTGGTAAGGTAGAGGGTCAGCAAAAAAGAAGAAGACCCTCAAGGAGATGCATTGACACAGTGGCTGCAACAATGGGCTTACACATAGCAATGATTGTGAGGATGGAGCAGGACCAGGCAGTGTTTTCTTCTGTTGTACATAGGGTCACTATGAGTAAGAATCAACTCAAAGGCACCTATCAACATGCTTATTAAGGAAATCTTTCTTTCATGTTGTCTTTTCTGTGCTCAACAATCATTGCCAGGCATTTCAAAAAGTACTTTAAAAAAAAAAGGCATTTTTTTAAAGTTAGGTTTCTCCCTCAGTTCCTCCTTCCTCACTCCCTCCTTCCTTCTCTCTCTTTCCTTCAGTCTTTCATTCTTTCTCTCTTCCTTTCCTTTCTCCCTTCTTACCTTCTTTCTTCTTTCCTTCCCTCCTTTCTTTTTTTCTCTCTCTCTTTCTTTCAATGTCTCTCTTTCAACACATGTCATGAAATCTTTTAGCACAGATACCAAAGGGCCATTTTTTTGTTTTTTTACCAGACCATTTGCATTCCTCATCATAATTCCTACTTAAACTTATCTTATCATATTTGGTAAATGTCTTAGTCATCTAGTGCTGCTATAACAGAAACACCACAAGTAGATGGCTTTAACAAAAGGAAATTTATTTTCTCACAATCTAGTAGGATACAAGTCCAAATTCAGGGCATCAGCTCCAGAAGAAGGCTTTCTCTGTCTGTCAGCTCTGGAGAAAAGTCCTCATTGTCATCAATCTTCCCCTGGACTAGGAGCCTCTCTGCGCAGGTACCTCAGATCCAAAGGACACGCTCTGCTCCCAACACTGCTTTCTTGGTGGTATGAGGTCTTCATGTGTCCCTGCTTGCTTCTCTCTTTTATATCTCAAAAGAGATTGGCTTAAGACACTATCTAATCTTGTAGACCTCATCAGTATAACTGCCGCTAATCCATCTTATTGCATCATAGTGATAGAATTTACAGCACGTAAGAAAATCACATCAGATGACAAAATGGTAGAGAATCATACAATACTAGGAATCATGACCCAGCCTAGTTGGAGATATTTTGGGGGGACACAATTCAATTCATGACAGTACATGTCAGACCAAGGAAAGAGAGAGAAAAACTTCGCCTGGAGCTGATGCCCTGAATTTGGACTTGTGGCCTACTAGCCTGTGAGAAAATCAATTTCTATTCATTAAAGCCATCCACCTGGGGTATATCTGTTACAGCAGCACTAGATAACTAAGACAGAAAATAACATATATAGTTATAAAAGTGATATAAAACTTGTAAATCCTATCAAATCTTAATATTGTTTTATTCTTTCAGTGGAAAGGCAATACAGGATTTTTTGTTTGTTTGTTTGTTTTGTTTTTTTCCCCTACTTCCAATTTATTCTGTTAGTAATCATTTAGAAAGAATTTCTGTAGTGGGAAGGTATGATTTATTTATTTTTTTAATGGGACTCTTAGAGGAGAAAGAAGAATGAGAAAATAAAATGAAAGTTTTTAGTTCAGTATACTCAAATCAAATCCAATACAAACAAAACAAAACACAAACAGTTAAGCAAAACTAATTTTGACCTTAGTACTTTTATACTCTGAAGGGACGTGGTTCTCTGAATCATTGATAAATTTGTTTCAATACTTGCAAAGAAGTCATTTTCCATGTTTTTTATACTTATTTGACATCAGTTTGAGCAATGATATTTAAATTGCTTATACTATAAAGCATGTATTACTCTTGCATGTTTTTTTAAATAATCAAATGTAGAACCAGTCTGCTACATTTGAAATCTGAGTTTTATCAGGTATGGTTTTCTTATCTGAAAAGTGGTAATAAAAATGCACACACACAATATGATGCTTGTCACATGTAAGGTACTGTATAATACATTTCTACCAACTGAATTATTATTCCTAAGAGAAATACCCAAGTAACATATTGTTTAAGTTTGGTTTAAAATAAAATTTCTGACATGATTGTGGCTAAATAAGATATAATGTATTAACCAAAAGAGATAATTAACATTCAGACATATAAAATAATTAAAGAAAACATTTATGTTAACACTGACATTTCTGTTTAGACATAGATGACATATGCTTTTGAATTCACAAAGTTAATACAAATTAGTTCATGAACTTCGTGCTTTATTGTCCAATAGTTTTTTATTGCTAAAATTACTTTTACTTTCTTATGGTACAACCGTGACGACAAGATAGAATAATTTTAGCACTCTGATTATTCTAAAAGGAAATTGTAAGATTCTATTCGTACTATAATTAGAGTTTCTGAATAGTAATACATATTTGTGATTTTGTCCCCACAATTACATAGTCAAGCATGGTTATGCTTACACTGTTTATGGTAAAAATGAAATTCTAGTATTATTACAAAAGCTCTCTGTGCTGTAGTCCCATCTTTGAGTAAAATAGATTTATAAATCCATAAGATTAAAAATATTTATTTTTTTGAAATTGCATCCTTTCTCCACTCTACCCCAATTATTGAGCTAATGCATATACATAGAGGTGGAAATAGAGATGGAAATTTAGAAAGGTAAATGTGGAGACAGAGACATGCATTCCCACTTTCACAGTACAAAAACAGATAACATGTTTGTATTTAATCTTTCCAGCTTGTTTATATTAAATCTTCTTTTTGGCTAAGATTTGATCACTTTACTTTAATGGAAGCTCCATGATTCTAAGGATTTTTAGCTCTTTTTATTACTTTTTTTTTTACTGAAATCTCCCAAACTCCGTGAAAGAAGTCTGAAATATTGTAGGTATTCAATGAATATTTTTTAATAAATACATGAAAGACTGAAGAAGCCTATAGATTAATTTCTCAACTATATGGATTCTGTTGGTCAAATTATTCAAAGATGTAGGAGCTCTGATCTTATACTTTAATATCTTACATTAAATCTGATATAAAGTGCTAACAGTATCTCAAACCAGGTCTAGGGAAGCAAGTAAGAAACTCTATCCTTGTAAGTGAGGTTTTATTGTTCATACAGGAAGGTCTTTTTCTTCCTAATCTCTTTCTCCAATAGTTGAGTCTGGTTAACAGGACAATTATGTTTGAAGTTGGAGACGATGAGTAGCTCTTTGAATTTATTGGAAAAAAAAAAAAAGAAAGATGTAGTATACAGTCAAATCAATGAATATTTCTTAAATGAAGGGATTAAATTGTTTCATGCTGACATGAAACAGAATCATAAAATGGAGTAAACATTGTAAAAGTATCCAAATTAAAACAACTCTATACCAACAATTTTAGATTCTAATAGATTCAAATACAAGATACTACTAAACGAATTGATCACTAGGCAGCTTTCCAGATAGGTTAAACAATATATGCAAATACACTATTTCTCTCTTTCCATGGTTAGCTAAATCTCTCTCTCTCTCTCTCATGCACACAGACACACACACATGCAAATATGTGTGTGTGTGTGTGTGTGTGTAAGAGAGAGAGAGAGATTGTTATTGTTGTTGTTAGGTGCCTTCATGTCAGTTCCTACTCATAGTGAGCCTACGTACTACAGAACAAAACTCTGCCCAATCCTGCGCCATCCTCACATCATTGTTATGCATGAACTCATTATTGCAGCCACTGTGTCATTCATCTTATTGAGAGTCTTCCTTTTTTTGGTGGAACCTCTACTTTACCAAACATGATGTCCTTCTCCAGGGACTTGTCCCCCCCAATAACATGTCCAAAGAACACTAGCCGTCCTTGCTTCTAAGGAGAATTCTGTCTGTACTTCTTCCAGGACAAATTTGTTCCTCCTTCTGGCAGTCCATAGTATATTTAATGTTCTTTGCCAACACCATAATTCAAAGGCTTCAATTCTTCTGTCTTCCTTATTCACTGCTAAGCTTTCTCATGCATATGAGGTGATTGAAAATATCACGGCATAGGTCAGCTGCACCTTAGTTCTCAAAGTAACATCTTTGCTTTTTAACACTTTAAAGAGGTCTTTTGCAGCAGATTTGCTCAATGCAATACATTGTTTGATTTCTTGACTGTTGCTTCCATCAGCATTGATTGCAGATACAAGTAAAACGAAATCTTTTACACCTTCAATATTTTTTCCTTTTATCATAATATTTCTTATTGGTCCAGTTTTAAGGATTTTTGTATTCCTTACGTTGAGGTGTAATCCATACTGAAGGCTGTAGCCTTTGATCTTCATCAGTAAATGCTTCAAGTTCTCTTCACTTTCAGCAAGCAAGGTGGTGTAATCTGCATATCTCAGGATTTAATGAGTCTTCCTCCAATATGGATGCCGAGTTCTTCTTCATATAGTCCAGCTTCTCAGATTATTTGAGCAGTATATAGATCGAATAAGTATGGTGAAATGATATAACCCTCACTGAACACCTTGCTGACTTTAAATCATGAGTATCCCCTTGTTCTATTCGAATGACTGCCTCTTGGTCTATCTACAGGTTTCACATGAGCACAATTAAGTGTTCTGGAATTCCCATTTCATATATATGTGTGTGTGTGTATACATACACATACATATATGTACATATATAGTATATATATACACACATACTTATATAGAATATATGTGTATATATGAAATATATACATAGAATATATATAGTGTATATATAGACTACATATAGTGTATATATAGACTACATATAGTGTATATATAGAATATATAGTATACATATATAAAATATATAGTATAATATATAGAATATATATAGAAAATATAGATAGAATATAGAATATATATAGAGAGAGAATTACAGAGAGACTGTATATAGAAGATATATACTTAGAAATATATATAGATATGTGTGTATATATATATGTTTTATATATATATAAAACACAGGACATCCAGTTATAACTGAATTTCAGATGAACAATGAACATATTTTCAATATAAATATGACCCATGCAATATTTTTCTGTTACCCTATTTGTTTCCTTCACTCTCAAAGCAATTTGTTTTTTAGTCGTTTGGAGTACAAATACATTTTAGAAAAGGAAGAGGTGGTAAATTCAATCTATTGTTGATGAGATAGGTAAAAAGAAACAGAAATACAATTAGTAGAAAATAAACCTCCTTGCATTTTTTAAAACTTTATGCCATGAGTTACCTATATCAAGAATTTAGAACTTCATGGGAGCTACAGACTTAGACTAAGCAATTAAAATTATACCTTTAATGTTTATTTTTATTATTAGTTGAAAATATCAAGTTCTTGGCAGCTAATTGTTTACATAGATCATCCTACAAAAACAATACAAATAAAATCCTTAGAATCGTACTTGATTAACTCTTTACTAGTAAAAGCTACTTTAATGGTCTGAAAAAAAAGATGAAAATTTTATGAGAAAGAATGTAAGTGATTTTAATGAAGAGAATATTTTAAAGGAATATTTAAATTAAAAAGAGAAATAATGTATGAAAGTATGACTTGAGGTTTGGACATTAACTTGGTCAAGTTATATATATATTTACAAAATGACATGTACAGAGGAAACAGAAGACATGAAATGGTTCATTCTGAAGCAATACCAATGCCATTTGAACAGTGAAATTTGGTTATAGATAAGAAATAGAGATTGAAAATCCAGTAAAGATGGATTTTCATTATATCCATTTCATAATTTTATTTCTTTAGTTGAGATGATAGTCATTGCAAAGTTAAAATATCCACACCGGCCTCTTGATTCTCATTTTCTCACTCCCAGTCCCCAACACAAAGCTACACCTCCTGATGTCTACTATTTCAGTAAATAGCTGCTCCATCCTTCCACTATTCCAGTCTAATAATCTTTGTTGCATCCTATTCCACTTCTACCTTTTTTTCATTTAACAAAACTTATCACTACCTGACAATTTATATGTTTTACTTTTTGTCTTATTTATTTTCTGTCTACCTACTAGAATTTAAAGTTCAAGAAGAATGGGATTTCCATCAGTTTTGTTTCCTCCATTGTCTCAAAATATAAGAAACACTTGGGACAAAATGAACATTAGATAAATATATATCAATTAGTTCCAAATAGACAGGATAAGTGATTCTCATCATATTTGTAAGAATCATGTCATCAGTATCATTTTTTTCATTATATCTATTTTTTATTTGGTTTATGCTTTATTATAATCACTGTTGCCTTAAACATGTAGGTAGGTAGGAACTAAATAGCAGCTAGATAGATAAATAGATGGATAAATTGATAGCTGTAGATATACCATCCTTAATGCTAATTATATAATTCAGGGTACTAAGAAATACATTTGATGAATTCAGAATACGTAACTAAATTGTGAAAACTTAATCTTTATAAAATTGTCTAAAGAAAATATAGGATGTTTTAGAGCCACATTTTTAATTTCCAGAATGCCTATGCCTTCCAGAGATTCTCATTCTTTCCCCTGAATAATGCCAGACTAATAATTTCTCAAATTTTATCTTGAATTTCAAATTATTTAGACTCAATGAACAACACATCCAAGTACGTTTGTTATTAACCCAGCATGGTTTCTAAGATCCTTCTCATTTTATATTAATTTACATTTAGATTGATGGGCCTTTGAGAAGATTGGGGAGGGGGGCATTATTCTCATGAGTCACAAATTTACTACAGATCACTTACAATGAAATTATACCTGCAGCTGGTTGGTCTCATCCATATGTGCTGTTTATCCTTAGAGCCATTATCAAGGGGAAATGATAATTTGTTATTTTACCTTCAAATTATTAATATACATTATAACCAAAACCAAACCAAACCCATTGCCGACAAGTCGATTCTGACTCATAGCAAGTCTATAGGACAGACTTGAACTGCACCATAGGGTTTCCAATGCTGTAAATCTTTACAGAAGCAGACTGCCACATCTTTCTCCCATGGAGAAGTTGGTGGGTTCGAACCATTGACCTTTTGGTTAGCCGTTGGCCCTTTTAACCATAGTGCTACCAGGGCTCCTAACATACTTTATAAAAACCCACAGCCGTCAAGTTGATTATACTGAGTATATCCCAATATAGTATTTAAGAACTAAGGGAAGAAAAATGTATCATAAAATTAAGACTTTGTGCTCAGAAGCTAAAATTATAAATCACTTTCTAAAATATTGAGAAATAATTAAGCATACCATGAAAGAATAAATCTAAGATAGGAAAAAGCTAGAAGGAAGAAGTAAATCAAAAACAAGCATGCCTGCTTCAGGGACAAACATAATTCTTTTAATTAGATCTCAGTTGTTATTTTTATTTTTCCTTCAAATAAAACAGGAAACAATGAAATTAAAATGCTTCCATCACTGAATTCATAATAAAGATCTTATAAGATTTTGTAAGTTAATATCAGACAAAAAATTCAGGAAACGGAATGATTTCTATAGGAACTACTGCAAAATACAAACAAGTATGCAGTAGGAGCATTTTCTGTAATGGGTGTATGAACATATTCCACAATAGTGTTTTTATAGAGCTTGAAGTTGATGGTGGGCCCATAACATTAAGCATAACTTAGTGAAGCATTTCTACAAGGTGCTGGGCTTATGTAGTCCAGATGTGTAGCCTTCGGGTGGTGAAACTTGATTCAAAGATATAATTTAGAGAAGGAATAACTTTACATAACAATTCCACCTATTTGTATATACCCTAGAGCTATTCCCACATATGTGCACAAATTAGGATGTACAAAGATAACAATGATGGAACTCTTTGAAATACCAAAACTGTTTATAAAATAACAAATGAAATAAATTAAGGACTAGGTTAACAACATATAGCATATTATATGAAAATATTTTATTCATCCAATAAAGCAAATGAATTAATTCTAAATAAGTGGAGTCATAATTTTAAAAAAAAAAACCAGCTCTATGAAACAAATACATTAATAAAATTTATATAAATTTTAGAAGCATAACTGTAAAATAAAAATTCAATTATTATAAGTCATAAAGATCGAATATCAGCAGCTTTGTATGATGAAACTTAATGTATTTTATTCATATATATGTACATGCTTGTAAAAATATTTTAAAATTAAGATACTAAGGATATTCCTCTCAATCAGAACAATTATTAAATTTGACAGTGTAGGGCAATATAATTGAAGGCAAATTTTAAAGTGCACTCTTACTACGTATATGATACTATGTGTGTGTGTGTGTAGTTTAAATACATAAGTGTGTGTGTGCAAGCATATAAAACAAAGAAGAACAAATATTGAAAACTGTCTATTATATTCTATGGGAATATTAGTGGCTCCTCATTCTTTCTTATCTTTTAAAAATTAACCCTAATAAATCCACAAAAATTCCTGCAATTCCTCTTTTTAATATCACTTTCTCACATGGATAGTTGAGAAAATTTGAAATATGAAAGATTTGATATGATTCTCTGGGGATTTGTTGATTGCTTTTTGAGAATGTATCTACATACATAAATAGTCAAGATTATATTCATCCCCTTGTCATTAAAAATGGAGCCCTGGTGGCGTGGTGTTTAAGCACTCGGCTACTAACCTGAAAAGATTGGTAGTTCAAACCCACCAGCCAGTCTGCAGGTAAAAGATGTGACAGCTTCCATGAAAATTTACAGTCTTGGGAAATTTACAGTATGGGAAAGCTCTACTCTGTCCTAGAGGGTCACTATGAGTCAGAATCAACTTGACCCCAATGGGCTTTTTTTGGGGTTTGGTTATTAAAAACTTGAGGTATTTGGCATATGCCTGGAAGGAAATACATCAACTTCTGCTAAGAAAAGATGGACTAAAGTATTATCTTCAATCACACTAGAAATTTTAAGGTCCACTTCTGAATACTTCTAAGGGATATGCAGATTTCAAACTACTTTATCAAAGAATAGGGACAAATGTATAGAGACCAAAGCTTATTAGTGGTTGCCAGGGTTGGAAGAAAGGTCAAAGAGGGTGTCACTGGTTTGGAGACATCAAGTTTCTGTTAATGGTGGTGGAATAATTTGGCAAAGGATAGTGGTAATGGTTGCACAGCATGATGCACATAATTGATGTCACTCAATTATACATGTAAAAATTGTTGAATTGGTAAATATTTTATTATATATATATTTACCACAATTAAAGTGTAGGGGCAAAACAATTTTATGCAGGGCTCCTTTTAAAGCATATTCCTATTCCAGATGCTAATTCTCTGACATAAATGTGTGTGGATTAATCTGTTAACCTAATTAACCCTGAGTTCTGACTACAAATCTTTAAAACTTTAAAATATTACCAACAATATAAAAACAGATAAAAATAAAAATTTAAAAAATCAAATTATATTTCTTACTAGTAGAGAAGAGAATAAATAAAACAGACCATGGCAGAGAAATATGAAGGAAATAGAGGGTTCCACAAAAACAGAAAAGAAAGCAAACTAAAGATGCAGAAAAGCATGTGATATGAATCATACATGTCTTCAAAGAATATTCAGTAAGAATGGGGAATTTTAGTTACACAAAAATAAAACAAAATATATATTCTGCAGCTAATAGAATTATCTGCCAATATAATTATAATTTGCAACAAACCTGAAAGTATGAATCAGAAATGAACATAAAGGCTTCACATTTTCAGAAATGCAAATCCACTTTTGGGTTTACTTTCCTATAAATTTTATACTTAAAGATGCATTTTTTATTTTAGCAAATAGTCATTTGAATCTAAACATTAGATTTTAATCTGGCCAATAAAATCTAACACCTCTTAAACTAGCATTTATTCACAGAATTTTAAAGCTTTCAGAACAGGTTTTCATCCTTAACTATGGGATAGGTAATTCAAATATATTTCAAATAGTCATTTGCTAAAACAAAATATTTGATTTTTAAAAAAATGTTCTTATGGTATTCTTTGCCATACAAATTATTGAAGTAGAATATTAGTTTAGTTTACTTGATATTTATTACTTTGTTTTTAAATCAGATATGAAAACTTCTATCACAGGAATTTGACTCTAATTTATTCCTTAAGTAGAGAGGATATGCTGTGGACATAAAGTTTTATATCAATATTGGAAACTTTCATATTAGGCTTATTAATGCAATACTGGGTCATTTTTTTCTTCTGTCTTATTTTTTATGGATTTCCCAAGTTCTTCTTAATATACTGGAAGTTTAGAATTTAATCTAAGACTAAAATAGTCACCAAACAATGACTATTGTAGTTCTGTCATTAGAATCTAACACTTCTTAAGCCAGCATTTATTCTCAGAATTTGAAAGCTTTTAGAGCAGGTTTTTATCCTTAACTACAGTATAGGTAATTCAAATATAATTCAACATATTAATTCATTGCCTTATTGACACTAAGACATCTACTTCATTTAAATGGGCTATTTCTATTTCATATAGAAGTCACAAAGTATGAGAAGTTTTTTATTTATTATTTAGTGATATTATATCCAAGAATAATTATATTATCTTTGTTTCTACCCTTTTTCTTTGCTTGCAATTAAAGAGTTCATAGAAGAGAAAGAATGTGATTCCACGTCACCTATTGATTATTTATTGAACTAAGTGTCATAAGGGTTAACTTAACCATTATCTTTTATTAATTATCAAGGTAATCATTTTGGAATTTGGGTTTTTGTGTGCATATCTGTATGTGTATATGTGCGTGTGAATGAGTGTGTTTCTCAGTATTTAACAAGTCGCACATTAAATACATATTTGAAATCTAACAATGATTATTTTTTTAAGATTATGGATGCAAATACTAATTTTATGCTTAACTCAAACCCAAATTCAATCATGTAAATTATTGTCAGTCTAAAGATTGCTATATAGAAGGAGGGGCAAGATGGCGCTCTAGGCAGAAACACCACGCCGTCCCTCCACAGCAAAGATCCGAAAAACTAAGCCTAACAGAGAATCAACAATCCTGAAACCCTAGAACACCAAATGAAGAGATAAAGAACTCAGCCAAACACCAAACGGAGTGAGAATACTAAAAGAGAACGGAGAGCGAGGAGAGACTCAGGCAGAGATTCCTTACCAGCTAACGCAGCACGGATCCACCATCTTGGATTCCTATCGGAGACCAGCGAATGGGAGAGCAGCCTTGCAGAGCATCTGGTCGGAGACAGAACGACCGGTAAACCGCGGTGCGCACTCTCCCACCACCCACCCCTCTCCGCCTCAGCTGGGGATCCCCTGCTTTCTGCGGCCAGGGTCCCTGGGCTGGGGGGTGCTGGTGCTTGGATTCCGCGCTCCTGGGCTGGCGGCTTTCTGGCAGCTAGCGAACCTTTCTCTGCCGCCTCCCCCTCCTTTTGCCTGGGTGCCTGGTTCCGAGTGCTGTCTCTGCTCTCTCCTGCGGGGCTGTAGGGCTGCGTGCGGGCGTGTGGCTGTTTCTAGGTCTGGGCTCCCGCGTGGGTGGGATCCCGGGGCCTTTGTTTGTTCGCCCCTCTGCTTTCCGTGGCCGGAGTCGCTGAGCTGGGGGGCGCCGGTGCTTGGATTCCGCGCGCCTGGGCTGGAGGCTTTCTGGGAGCCGTTTGCTGGCACCTAGCGAACCTTTTTCTGCCGCCTCCCCCTCCTTTTGCCTGGGTGCCTGGTTCCGAGTGCTGTCTCTGCTCTCTCCTGCGGGGCTGTAGGGCTGCGTGCGGGCGTGTGGCTGTTTCTAGGTCTGGGCTCCCGCGTGGGTGGGATCCCGGGGCCTTTGTTCGTTCGCCCCTCTGCTTTCCGTGGCCGGAGTCCCTGAGCTGGGGGGCGCCGGTGCTTGGGTTCCGTGCGCCCGGGCTGAGGGCTTTCTGGGATCCGTTTGCTGGCCGCTAGTGAGCCTTTTTCTGCCACCTCCCCCTCCTTTTGCCTGGGTGCCTGGTTCCGAGTGCCATCTCTGCTCTCTCCTGCGGGGCTGTAGGGCTGCGTTCAGGCGTGTGGCTGTTTCCAGGTCTGGGCTCCTGCGCGGGTGGGATCCTGGGGCCTTTGTTCGTTGGCCCCTCTGCTTCCCGTGGCCACGGTCACTTAACCCCGAGACTACCGGCTTCTTGGAATTCACACCCCTGAGTGGGTGCTCTCTGGGTCCCATTTGTAGGCACTGACTGCTGGTGTTGCCCTTTTTTTTTTTTTTCCTCTATTTTATTTTTCTTCCTTTTTTGATTAGTTTTGTCATCTTTTACCTCTTTTTCTCTTTTGTCTTTCTTCATTGCTTAATTTCTTGTCTCTCTATCTCTTCCTTCTCTTTCTGATCCCTGAATACCAGGCGATGTATGCCTCTGTACCTTCTGGCCAGGCTGAGCTGTCAAAATTGAGACCGACTCCCCCAGACCTCATAGCTGCATCGGTGGGATCCCTGGGAACTTTGCAGTTCTTTAACTTTTCTGATTTTTATTTGTTCATTCTTTCCTTTTCTTTCTCTTCCCCCTTCTGGTTTCCTCCATCCCATAGTCTCTCATCTGTACATTCCAACGACAAGCTCCCCTAGCATTCTTTTATGTTTGTACGCTTTTTGCTCCTCCTCCTCTCTCCTCTCTCCCATATCCAGCTTAGCTTCACACATAACCATCTTCCCGCTGCACCCTACCTACCTGCACCGTGCACTAGACATCACATCACCAAGCGGTGCAGGCACGCCCTATTGGAACCTGCCCAGCACTGACTACCGACCGTGCTGGTGGCTGCGGTGAGTGCCACAAGCAACCCATCCCAGTGGCTCCTCCTCAACTAGATCTGCCCAGCTGTACCACAAGAACGAAAAAAAAAAAAAATCTACAATCAATAAACGAGAGAAATATCAACTGAATGCCCCGAAAACAGCAAACAATATCAAAACATTTACAAAAACAAGACAAGATGGCTCCAATAGGCATCCAAATTAAAACACCAGATAACTCTCCTGTGGAAGAAAATGCACTAGAAGTACCTGATACGGAACTCAAATCACTAATACTCAGAATTTTCCAAGAACTGAGGCAAAAAGCTGACAAACATGAGGAAAAAATAGACAAATTTATGGAAAATACAGACAAAAAATTGGAAGAATTCAGGAAGATGATGCAGGAACAAAATGCCAAAATAAATTCACAACTCGAAATTATACAAAAACAACAATTAGAAATCCAAAAGATAAACAACAAGATTTCAGAAATGGACGGTGTCATAGAAGGGCTGAGAAGTAGATTTGAAACCATGGAAGACAGGATCAGTGGAACTGAAGACAAACACTTGGATACAACTCTGTTTCAGGAAAACTCAGAAAAAAGAACAAAGAAAAATGAAGAGACCCTGAGAGTTATGTGGGACACAATTAAAAGCAAAAACTTACGAGTGATTGGCATACCAGAACAGGGGGAGAAAACAGAAAACACAGAGAGGATCATTGAGGAACTGCTGACAGAAAACTTTCCCAAAATCATGAAAGATGAAAAGCTGGTCATCCAAGAAGCTCAACGAACCCCATATAGAAGAGACCCCAAAAGAAAATCACCAAGACATATTGTATTCACACTCGCTAAAACTAAAGACAGACAAAGAATCCTGAGAGCAGCTCGTGAAAAACAAGAAGTCACATATAGAGGAGAAACAATAAGACTAAGCTCAGATTATTCAGCAGAAACCATGCAGGCAAGAAGGCAATGGGATGACGTATATAAAATCTTGAAAGAAAAAAATTGTCAGCCAAGAATAATATATCCTGCAAAACTCTCATTCAGATTTGATGGTGAAATTAGGTCATTTCCAGATAAACAGAAACTAAAGGAATATGCAAAAGTCAAACCAAACTTACAAGAATTATTAAAGGGAGTTCTTCGATCTGAGGACAAACAGCTTAAGCCCTCAGGCAGGACCTAGGACCTAGGACGCAGGTTAACATGAACCAGATACCATTCTAGGAACTGAAATACAGACGACTTTCCAAAAACAAAAGATATACAACAGGGAATCAGAGAAATCAATCAAAGGATGACAACAACATCAAAACAATGAAAGAGGGAACAAACGGCATAGGTATACAACCTTCTAAAGCAGAAGAAGGCAAGGCTATACCAAGTAACGGTAGACTGCTTCAAAATTATAAAGATAAGGGTAAAATTCATGGTAACCACAAAAAAAGTTAACAAACCAACTCATAAAAATAAAGACGAAAAACATAAAGTCTCAACAAAAACAAAACCTACAAAAACAAAAGAAATGAACACAAAATCCACAAACAAAAGGAACTCAGCACAAGAGAGTAAGAAGAACAAAGAAAACTTCAGCATCACAAAAAAAAGCACTACAAAATGACAGCAACAAACTCACATCTATCAATAATTACACTGAACGTAAATGGACTCAATGCACCCATAAAGCGAAGGAGAGTGGTAGAATGGATAAAAAAACAGGATCCATCTATTTGCTGTCTACAAGAGACACATCTTAGAAACAAAGATGTGAATTTATTAAAAATCAAAGTTTGGAAAAATATATATCAAGCTAACAACTATCAAAAAAGAGCAGGAGTGGCAATTCTAATCTCAGATAAAATAGACTTTAAAACAAAATCTACCATAAAAGACAAAGAAGGACACTATATAATGATTAAGGGGATGATCCATCATGAAGACATAACCATAATAAATATCTATGCACCCAATGACAGGGCTCCAAAATACATAAAAAAAACTCTAACAGCACTGAAAAGAGAAATTGACAGTTCCACAATAATAGTAGGAGACTTCAACACACCACTCTCAGTAAAGGACAGAACAACTAAAAAGAAACTCAGCAAAGATACAGAAGACCTAAAGGACACAATCAGCCAACTGGACCTCATAGACATATATAGAACAATCCATCCAACCGCTGCAAAGTACACATTCTTTTCCAATGCACATGGAACGTTCTCCAGAATAGACCACATCTTAGGCCACAGAGCAATCCTCAACAAGATCCAAAATGCTGAGATAATTCACAGTATCTTCTCTGACCACAATGCCATCAAGGTAGAAATTAACACTAGAAAGAGCAAGGAAAAAAAATCAAACACATGGAAACTGAATAATAATCTGCTTACACATCAATGGGTAATAGAAGAAATCAGAGATGGAATTAAAAAATTCCTAGAATCAAATGAAAATGAAAACACATCATACCAAAACCTTTGGGACACAGCAAAGGCAGTCCTCAGAGGACAATTTATAGCAATAGATGCACATATCAAAAAAGAAGAAAGGGACAAAATCAAAACATTAACTACAGAACTCAAACAAATAGAAAGAGAACAACAAAAAAAGCCTACAACCACCGGAAGAAAGGAAATAGTAAAGATCAGAGCAGAAATCAATGAAATAGAGAACAGAAAAACAATAGAAAGAATCAACAAAACCAAAAGTTGGTTCTTTTAAAGAATCAACAAAATCGACAAACCACTGGCCAGACTGACAAAAGAAAAACAGCAGAGGGCACAAATAACCCAAATAAGAAATGAAATGGGGGACATTACAACAGACCCAACTGAAATAAAAAGGATTATAACAGAATATTATGAAAAACTATATTCCAACAAATTTGAAAACCTAGAGGAAATGGATAAATTTCTATAAACATACGGCCTACCCAAACTACAACAAAGTGATATTGAAAAGCTGAACAGACCCATAACAAGAGAAGAGATTGAAAAGGTAATAAAAAAACTCCCAACCAAAAAAAGCCCTGGCCCAGATGGCTTCACTGGAGAATTCTACAAAACATTTACAGAAGAGCTCGTACCAGTTCTACTCAAGTTATTTCAGAGCATAGAAGAGGAAGCAACACTTCCAAATTCATTCTATGAAGCCAGCATAACGCTGATACCAAAACCAGGCAAAGACATCACAAAAAAAGAAAATTACAGACCAATATATCTCATGAATATAGATGCAAAAATTCTGAACAAAATTCTAGCCAATAGAATTCAGTATCATATCAAAATAATAATACACCACGACCAAGTAGGATTCATACCAGGTATGCAAGGATGGTTTAACATTAGAAAATCCATCAACGTAATCCACCACATAAATAAAAGGAAAGAAAACAATCACATGATCATCTCAATTGATGCAGAAAAGGCATTTGACAAAGTCCAACACCCATTCCTGATAAAAGCTCTCAATAAAATAGGTATAGAAGGGAAATTTCTCAACATAATAAAGGGCATCTATGCAAAACCAACAGCCAACATCATTCTTAATGGAGAAAGGCTGAAAACATTCCCCCTGAAAACAGGAACAAGACAAGGATGCCCTTTATCACCACTCCTATTTAACATTGTGCTGGAAGTTCTAGCTAGAGCAGTAAGGCAAGAGAAAGAAATAAAGGGCATCCAAATTGGTAATGAAGAAGTTAAACTCTCCCTGTTTGCAGATGATATGATACTATACATAGAAAACCATAAAGACTCCACGAGAAATTTACTGGAAGTAATAGAAAGATTCAGCAGAGTAGCAGGATACAAGATAAACATTCAAAAATCAGTTGGATTCCTATACACCGGTAAAGAGAACGATGAAAAGGAGATCAGGAAATCAATACCATTTTCAATAGCCCCTAAAAAGATAAAATACTTAGGAATAAATCTGACCAGGAATATAAAAGACCTATACAAAGAAAACTACAAAACACTGCTGCATGAAACCCAAAGGGATCTACATAAATGGAAAAACATACCATGCTCATGGATAGGCAGACTCACCATTGTGAAAATGGCAATTCTACCTAAAGCAATCTACAAATACAATGCAATTCCGATACAAATACCAACAACATTCTTCAAAGAGTTGGAAAAAGTAATTATTAACTTTATATGGAAAGGGAAGAAACCCTGAATAAATAAAGCACTACTGAAGAAGAAGAATAAAGTTGGAGGACTCACACTACCTGACTTTAGAACCTACTATACAGCTACAGTACTCAAAACAGCCTGGTACTGGTACAACAACAGAGACATTGACCAATGGAACAGAATTGAGAACTCAGATGTAAATCCATCCACCTACGGTCACCTGATTTTTGACAAGGGCCCAAAATACATCAAATGGGGAAAAGACAGTCTTTTTAACAAACGGTGCTGGCAAAACTGGATATCCATTTGTAGAAAAATGAAACAGGACCCATACCTCACAGCATATACAAAAACTACTTCAAAATGGATCAAAGACCTGAATATAAAGCCTCAAACTATAAAATTCATAGAAGAAAAAATAGGACCAACACTTCAGACCTTAATACATGGCATTAACAGGATACAAACCATAAACATCAACACAAAAAACCCAACAGATAAACTAGATAATTGGGATCTTCTAAAAATCAAACATCTGTGCTCTTCAAAAGATTTTACCAAAAGAGTTAAAAGAGAACCTACAGACTGGGAAAAAATTTTTGGACAGTACAAGTCAGACAAAGGTCTAATCTCCATAATCTACAAGAAAATCCAACACCTCTACAACAAAAAGACAACCAATCCTATCAAAAAATGGGCAAAGGAAATGAACAGACACTTCACCAAGGAAGACATTCAAATGGCCAACAGACACATGAGGAAATGCTCGCGATCACTAGCCATTAGAGAAATGCAAATTAAAACCACAATGAGATACCATCTCACCCCGGCATTACTGGCACGAATCAAAAACACTGGAAATAACAAATGTTGGAGGGGCTGCGGGGAGACGGGAACTCTTATACACTGCTGGTGGGAATGCAAAATGATACAGCCATTTTGGAAAATGATATGGCGTTTCCTCAGAAAGCTAGAAATAGACGTACCATTCGATCCAGCAATCCCACTCCTAAGAATATATCCTAGAGAAATAAGAGTCATCACTCGAATAGACATATGCACACCTATGTTCATGGCAGCATTATTCACAATAGCAAAACGATGGAAACAACCTCGATGTCCATCAACAGACGAATGGATACACAAACTATGGTACATACACACAATGGAGTACTATGCAACGAGAAAAAACAATGAATCGGTGAACCATCTCATAACATGGATGAAACTGGAGGACATCATGCTGAGTGAAATAAGTCAATCACAAAAGGACAAATATTGTATGAGACCTCTATTGTAAAAACCCATGAAAAAATTCACATGCAAAATCTAACAATCCTTGTTGGTTACCAGGGATGGGGGGGGGGGGATACTAAATAGGTAATAGGTAAGTGGTAACTTGGGTGAGAGATGAGATAGTACATAGTACAGGGGAAACTAACACAACCTGCACAAGGAAAGGTCATGGAGGCCCTATAGACACATCCAAACCCCCCGAGGGACTGAGTTGTTGAACGGAGGGCTCTGGGGACCATGATCTCGGGGAACATCTAGCTCAATTGGCATGACACTACTTATAAAGATAATGCTCTACATTCTACCTTGGTGAGTAGTGTCTGGGGTCTTAAAAGCCTATGAGCGGCCATCTAAGATACTCCACTGATCTCATCCCTTCGGGAACAAGGAAGAACGAAGAGAACAGGATACAAGGAAAAGATTAGTCCAAAGGACTAATGGTCCACAGCTACCAAGGCCTCCACGGGACTGAGCCCAGTACAGCTGGATGGTGCCCGGCTACCACCAATGACTCCTCTGACCAGGATCACAACAGAGGTTTCTGGGCAGAGCTGGAGTAGGATGTAGAGCATAATTTTAACTCCCCAAAAAAAAAAAAAAAAAAAAAAAAGAAGACCAGATATACTGGCCTAAAGAATACTAGAGAAACCTCGAGAGTGTGGCCCCCAGACACCCTTTCAGCTCAGAGGTGAAGTTACCTTCAAGGTTCGATGTTAAGCCTGGGAATGGACACCCCAGTAAAACTAAATGGGACTAACGATGTACAGGAGTCCGGTGACAAGGGCCAGAAGGCAGAGGGAGAGTAGGAAACTGATGATAAGGAACACAAATTGAATAAGGACACTGTCGATGTATTGTGAGATTGTTGACCACTGCTATAGGGCAACATTTGTAGTAACTATTCAATGGGAGGCTGTTTTGTCCTGTAAGCCTTCATCTTGGGCGAGAATGGCAGCACAATTGGAAGAGCATAGTCAATATCACTTAAATGTGTAAGTAAAAAGTTTTGAAATGGTGTTTAAATAAAATAAAAATAAATAAATAAATAAATAAACAAATGAGACTAAAGAGGTACAATAGTCCACTGACAAGGTCCAGAAGACAGAAGGGGACAAGGAAGCCCCCTGGTGATAGGGAACACAAGGTGGAGTAAGGATATTCTTGATGTGCTGTGAGATTGTTAACCATTGTCATAGGGCAACATGTGTAGTAACTGTTAAATGAAAAACTATTTTGTTCTGTAAGCCTTCATCTTAACTGAGAATAACAGCACAGTTGGAAGAGCGTAGTCAATGTCACTGAACTGTGAATGTAGAAATTTTTGAAACGGTGTATCTTTGGCCATCTGTAATTTTCATCAAAAAAAAAGGTTGAGAATTTAGAGGCTTAATACGTTGTGGGGTTGTTAACCAATGTCAAAAAACAACATGTGTACTACTATTTCATGAGAAACTATTTGCTCTGTAAGCTTTCACCTGAAGTACAATAAAATATATATAAAAATAAATAAATAAATAAAAATAAAGATTGCTATATACAATGACACCTGTGAGAACCTGAACTTGTCTAGACTGCCTTGTTTTTCCAGGTCTTGCAAATTTTCCACCTTTGACAGGGTGCATCTTACCACTTTTTTTAATCACTCTCTATTAGTGAAAAATACTTGAGTTTTCCTTCTCTGACAGATTTCTGCCTTACACAGTTTCCAGCTTTTGCAGGTTTTACTGTATATAAACACAGAGTAGTGACAATCTGTCAGGTTTATGGCTAAATAGTAGGCTAAGCGTCCTTGGTTATACATGGAAAATTTCCAACCCTATGGGTTTTGCACATCAAAGTAAAACTCAGAGACAGAAATTCCAGATTCACTGTCAGCTAGCACGCAGACTTGCAAATTCTCAAAGCAGAAACACTCCAAACTTTAAATTTGGAAACACAAGCTGAGAGAGGATTCTTGAGGTCTGTTATAGATGTTGACCAAGCTATCAGATCTTAGTGGCAGCAAGGATAAGAGCCTGGTTTTCTTTTGGTTTCAAGATTGAGTACTTGACAAAGAAAGCAGCGGTCTTGTCTTTTTGGTGCACAATTCTTGAAGCTTGTTTTTTAGCCTTTCCAACAATTTTCAGAACTACCTAATATCCTTTTACTGAATCCATTTTTGCTTATTCTTCCTGAGTCTGTTTCTTGCTACTAAGAACCATGTCTGAAACCAACAACAACAAAAAATTAGATATCCATTAAAGAATTGTGTTTACTATGAGCTGTGGCAGAAAATGACAGTTAACTTTAAAAGTTTTTTTTTTTTTTTTTCCTTCCTAATGCCGTAAGAAGTTCACAGTGAGAAGATACTGCATTGATTCATGGCCCAAAGCTAACATGGCCAAGATTTCTGCATCTCTCTTAGCCTTTTGCTGTAGGATCCCGTAATGATTGCTACACATCCAGCTGTTAAGACAGCATTCCCTTCAGGAAAAGAGGTTAAAAATGATACTCAAAGAGTAATAGGAGGTAGGCATATTAGAGGCACATCACTTTTGCAGAATTTTCCAGTCAGCTTGTGTTTGTGTCTAATCAGCTCCAATTGTGTCAAAGAGCCACCAAAACTGCAAGTGAGGCTGAGTCAGTAGCTTTACAGCTGGTTCCACTCCTGCCCCAAATCAAATTGAGGATATTTTTTTTAAAGGAAGATCATAGCTTGACTACAGGCAGTCTCCAGGTTATGAACAAAATTCGTTCCTATGTGTATGTTTACGTAGTATTTGTAGGTAAGTCAGAACAGGTACATACATTTCTTATTTTTTAGCCTTATTTTAGTGCAAGACAAGGCTCAAAGCCTTTTCAATGATTTAAAAGCTGCACTTGCAGCAAGTCAATGTGATTGTGATGAGGAATTTGTTGAGAGTAGAGATTGGATCAATCTTTTCAAACTGAGGGCAAATTTAAACTGCGTTAAAGGGCAAGTACAAGTTGTCTGTAAGTC
The DNA here is from genome assembly GCA_030035585.1 of Dugong dugon. Classification (NCBI taxonomy): domain Eukaryota; kingdom Metazoa; phylum Chordata; class Mammalia; order Sirenia; family Dugongidae; genus Dugong; species Dugong dugon. Next base: position 30,129,563 of record CM057460.1, on the reverse strand, counting down.
GGATGTTCATAACCCAGAGACTTACTGTATATCACCTAGAATTCGAATGTTGGAAATAAAAGGTACCCTAGCTATTTAATGTCAAAAAGTTATTTAATACAAAGAATTTTGTACTTATAAAAATCACTGAAGTATAGGGGTGTAGGTAAAATCTTTGTTTTCAAGAATGACTTTTGAAACAACCTTCAGGTCAACATAACTAGTCCACCAATGATGTGCTTCTTCTGCTGCAGTCAGAGAGAATTGCTGTCCTGAATGCTAGCCCCTGAATCATACCTCATTTGTTATAATGTTCAGGTTGAGAAATCATTGTCGTGAACTTTGTATACAGAGCCACAGTGCTCCAGCCCTAATGGATGCTCTCATGCATTTTCCACCGATCTCATGTCACCTTGTCCTGAATTCAAGTCTCACATGAGTATCTTCTACTAACAGGAAAAAAATCACATGACAAAGATCAGCTGCAGAAAAAGCTTTAAAAATGTCATTTTTAGTTTTGAAGCCTCAACAATGCAGGTAAGCGTACCAGAGAGTTTTTGGAAGATATAGGATGACCATCCCCCATGTGTCTGTCAGTCTGTCGTACTGTGGGGGCTTGCATGTTGCTGTGATGCTGGAAGCTATGCCACCAGTATTCCAATGCCAGCAGGGTCACTCACAGTGGACAAATTTCAGCTGAGCTTTCAGACTAACACAGACTAGGAAGAAGGACCTGACAGTCTACTTCTGAAAAGAATTAACCAGTGTAAACCTTATGAATAGCAGAGAAACATAGTCTGATATAGTGCCAGAAGATGAGCCACCCAGGTTGGAAGGCACTCAAAAGATGACTAGGGAAGAGCTGCCTCCTCAAAGTAGAGTCCACCTTAATGACGTAGATGGAGTCAACCTTTCTCGACCTTCATTTCCTGAAGTGACATGACTCGAAATGAGAAGAAACAGCTGCAAATGTCCGTTAATATCGGAATGTGGAAAGTACGAAGTATGAATCTAGGAAAATTGGAAATCATCGAAAAATGAAATGGAACACATAAACATCAATATCCTGGACATTAGTGAGCTGAAATGGACTAGTAGTGACCATTTTGAATCAGACAACCATATGGTCTACTATGCTGGACATGACAACTTGAAGAGGAATGGCATAGTATTCATCATCAAAAAGAACATTTCAAGATCTATCCTGAAGTATAATGATGTCAGTGATAAGATAATATCCATGCACCTACAGGGAAGACCAGTTAATACAACTATTATTAAAATTTACGCACAAACCACTAAGGCCAAAGATGAAGAAATTGAAGATTTTTACCAGCTTCTGAAGACGGAACATTCAATCAGGATGCATTGATAATTACTGGTGCTCGGAATGCAAAAGTTGGAAATAAAAAAGGAGAATTGGTAGTTGGAAAATAGGCCTTGGAGATAGAAACAATGCTGGAGATCGCATGATAGAATTTTGCAAGACCAACCACTTCTTCATTGCAAATACCTTTTTTCACCAGCATAAACGGCAACTATACACATGGACCTCACTAGATGGAATACACAGGAATCAAATCGACTACATCTATGGAAAGAGACAATGGAAAAGCTCAAAACAAGGCCAGGGGATGACTGTTGAAAAAACCATCAATTGCTCGTATGCAAGTTCAAGCTGAAGCTGAAGAAAACTACAACAGGTCCACGAGAACCAAAGTACGACCTTGAGTATATCCTACCTGATTTTAGAGACCATCTAAAGAGTAGATTTGACACGTGGAACACTAATGACCGAAGACCAGACGAGCTGTGGAATGTCATCGAGAACATCATACATGAAGGAGTAGCTAAAGCAAAAGGAAGAAATGAAGAAGTAAAAGAGCTGAACAGAAGATTTCAAAGGTCAGCTCAAGAAAACAAAGTAAAGTGTTATAATAACATGTGCAAAGAGCTGGAAGAAGAAAATCAAAGGGAAGAACGTGTTCAGCTTTTCTCAAGCTGAAAGAACTGAAGAAAAAAGTCAAGCCTCAAGTTTCAATAGTGAAGGATTCTATGGGGAAAATCTACCTAATTCTTTACTGAAGTTTCAAAGGAAAAGAGATTGAATTCTTCAGAAAGATATCTTCTTATGTGATTAGTTACACTCTTTAGAAGATTTGTATGATCAATTGTGAAAAAATTACTGTCTGCCTTCATTAATAAGGAATATACTACCTCCTAATACTCTAAGTTCAGTTAAAAAATAAAAATGTCATACCTATAATGGAATTTTTGTTACTAAGCTGCCTTCTAGAAAATATTCTTTAACAAAACACTAACTCCTCACATATTATTTAGAAATTATTGGTAACTTTATTGTTACTTCTATTAGCACTTTTGAGAATTGATCCTTAAAAAAACTAATATGATAACTTGCCATCCAATTAGAGAAGATTAAAAGAAATCCTTTAGCAAGTTTTTCTAATGGAGAATTATTTCATGTGGGGCAATCATTAACAGTTTTCATTGAATATAATCTAACATTTTCTCCCAAGGAAAGGAACTCTATGCATAATTTGACAATCAAAGCTAAGGAATAGCCCTCATTTAAGACTTTCATACAGTTGTGTAATTTTTTAGGATTGGTTGCTTTTTCAAGAGCATTAGAATTCTGGACTCTGAAGGCTGAGGTAAAAGCCTAGTATAAACGTAATTGAGTTTTTAGAGGTTTCTCTAAAGTTCAGCAGGGATTTAAAATGAAGAATTTCAAGCCTGCCTGGCTATAAATAAAATATGTTCTTTAATGTTGGAATCAAGTACATTTTTTTTCTTGTCAGCAAAAGAATAAGAAACATCATTGAAAAAAATGAAATACGACTGAAAAGTAAAACTAGTTTTCATCTTTGCCTTGATGTTTTCATCACTGGAGGTTAAAATCTGTATGATATTACTCTGCTTTTCTTTTATTATCACTGGGGTTGAGGTGGGATCTAGATAAACTGTCTCAATTAGAGTGTTTTTTTTTTTTTTTTCTATTATCAAGCTCAAAATGGAATGGTGGGAATTACGTGTGTGTGTGTTTGTGTGTATGCGTGTGTGTGTAGTTGTCGTTAGATGCCTTCAGGTCAGTTCCTACTCAAAGTGACCCTATGTACAACAGAAAGAAACACTTCCCTGTCCTGCGCCATCCTCACAATGTTTGCTATGCTTGAGCCCGGTGTTGCAGCCACAGTATCAATCCATCTCATTGAGGGTCTTCCTTTGTAGCTGACTCTCCACTTTACCAAGCATGATGTTATTCTCCAGGGACTGGCTTCTTCTGATAACATGTCCAAAGTATATAAGATGAAGTTTTATAATCCTCCCTTCCCAAGAGTACTCTGGCTGTTTATCTTCCAAGACAGATTTGTTCCTTCTTTTGGCAGTCCATGGTATATTCAGTATTCTTTGCCAACACCATAATTCAAATGCATCAATTCTTCTTTGGTCTTCTTTACTCATTGTCCAGCTTTCACATGCATATGAGATGATTAAAAACACCATAACCTGGGTCAGGCACACCTTAGTCCTTTCTTTTCTACACATTAAAGAGGTCTTCTGCAGCAGATTTGCTGAACGCAATCTGATTTCTTGACTGCTGCTTCCACAGGTGTAGATTGTGGAACCAAGTAAAATGAAATCATTGACCGCTTCAATATTTTCTCAGATTATCATGATGTTGCTTCTTGGTCCAGTATATATGTGCGTGTGTTTGTGTGTGTATACATCTGTGTTTGTATGTTTATATAACTATATTTATATATATGTCTGTCTATCTGGCCACACAGACACATGCACACATTTAAACAAAGATAGATAGATAGATAAATAGATAAACAGACACATTCTTCCAAAGAGTGTAACTTATCACACAGGAAGACATCCTTCCTAAGGAATCCATTCTCTTTTTCTTGGAAAGAAAGAAAGAAGGAAGGAAGGAGAGAGAGAAAGAAAAATAAAAATAGCTGAGTCAACTCTGACTAATGGCAACCTTATGTACAAGAGAACAAAATGTTTCCTGGTTTAGCCCTGCATAGTCTTCACAATCGCCAGCATGCTCGAGTTTATTATTGTTGTTACTGTGCTAATACATCTCAGCAAGAGTATCCCTTCTCTTAGCAGATCCTGTACTTCATCAAACATGACATCTTCCTCCAGCACTTGATTCTTCCTGATGATTTATTTAGTGAGTCAGAAAGGGAGTCAGACAAAACTGAGTTGTGAGCTATAAGGTTTTCACTGGTTAAATTTTGAAAGTAGGTCACCAAGGCTTTATTCCTAGTCTGTCTTAGACTAGAAGCTCTGCTGAAACCTGTTCACTGTGGGTGACCCTGTTGGAGTTTAAAATACTGCTGGCATAGCTACCAGCATCACAGTGACGTATAAGCCACCACAGTGCGATAAACTGAAACAGGCAATGGATATATATGTATGTGTATATACATTTGTAGTTATTATTAAATGTGCTTATATATTAAATTGAGCCCTGGTGGTGAAGTGGTTAAGAACTCAGGCTGCTAACCAAAAGGTCAGCAGTTCAAATCCACCAGCCGCTCTATGGAAACTCTATGGGGCAGTTCTACTCTGTCCTATAGGGTTGCTATGAGTGGAGTCAACTCGATGGCACACAACAACATATGAAATATATTAAAATATTAATATCATCAGGATTGTTGTTGCTGTTTTTGATAAGTGGTGTCAGACTGATTTTCAACTCATAGCAACCCCATGTAACAGAGTAGAACTACCCCATAGTATCTTCTAGGCTGCAATCACAACAGGAGCAGATCACCAGGTCTTTCTTCCCCAGAGCTGCAGGATGGGTTCAAATCATCAACACTTCAGTTAGCAGCCAAGCACTTAATCGTTGCACCACCAAGGGAGGGTTCCATAAATATAGGAAATAACATCCTAAACAACAACAACAAAAAATTAAATGAAATAGGGTACTTCCAGCAAAACGGCTCTCTAGGCAGAAGCACCACACCATCCCTCCACAGCAAAGATCTGAAAAACTAAGCCGAACAGAGAAAACAACAATCCTGAAACCCTAAAACATCAAATTAAGAGATAAAGAACTCAGCCAAGCACCAAATGGAGTGAGAAAACTGACAGAGAATGGAGAGCGAGGAGAGATTCATGCAGAGGTCCCCTACCAGCTAACGCAGCCCGGATGCGCCATTGTGGACTCCTATCGGAGACCAGCAAACAGGGGGTATGAGAAAGCAGCTTCACGGAGCTTCCAGTGGGAGACAAAACAACCCGCAATTTGCTATATATGCTTTCCCACCCCCCACCATTCTTCACCCCACTCGGCCTCCTCTGTTTCCCGCGGCCACAATCTCTTGTCCGGGAAACAATGGCTGCTTGGATTCCACACACCTGAACCAGCTGACTCTCTGAGTGCCATTTGTTGGCTGCTGGTGTTGCTTTTTTCCGCTTCTTTTGATTTCTTCCTTACCTCTCACCACCTCCCCCTCCTTTCACTCAAATACCTGGCTCCGTGCACCATGTTTGCTTCTTCCTGAGGGGCTGCAGAGCTCCGGTAATTTGTGATATATGCTTTACCACTCCCTACCCTTCTTCACCCACACTCGGTCCCCTCTGCTTCCCGCGGACACAGTCTCATGTCCGAGAAACACAGGCTGCTTGGATTCTACCAGTCCGCACTAGCTGGCTTTCTGAGGGCCATTTGTTGGCTGCTGGTGTTGCTTTTCTTTCTGCTTCTTTTGATTTCTTCCTTACCTCTCACTATCTCCCCCTCCTTTCACTCAAACACCTGGCTCCGTGCACCATCTTTGATTCTTCCTGAGGGGCTGTGGCGCTCTGTTCAAGTGTGGAGCTTCTTGCCGGTTTGGGCTGCCACGCTGGTGGGATCCCCGGGCTTTTGTTCATTTGTTTGTTTTGAATAGTTTGTTTGTTTTCTTTTCCTTTTATTGAGTTGGGAGCCCTTTCTGGCCAGGCAGTGCTGTGTGGCAAGGAGACTACCACCTTGGCTTGCACAGACATGCAGGGGGGTCCCTGAGGGCATTTCTTTTTCTGTTGCTCTTTTTTTTTTCCTTTATTTTTGGGTGCTTTTCTTGTTTTGTTTTGTTTTTTTTCCCAATTTGTTTTGTTTTCTTTTCCATCTTTTCCCCTTTTGTCTTTCTTCATTACTCAGTTTCTCGTCTCTCTATATCTTTCTTCTCTTTCTGTTCCCTGAATACCTGATGTTGTTTACTTCTAGGCCTTCTAGCCAGGCTGTACTGCAACACCTGAGAGTGACTTCCCCAGACCTCATAGCTGCATCAGTGGGATCCCTGAGAACTTTGCAGTTCTTTAATCTTTTAAATTTTTATTTATTCATTCTTTTCTTTTCTATTCTTCCACTTCCCCTTTCTGTTTTTCTCCATTTCATGCTCTCTCATCTCTCCATTCCAATGGCAAGTTCCCCTGGCATTCTCTTTTGTTTGTTTGTATGTTTTTGGCTCCTGTTCCTCTCTCCTCTCTCCCATATCCATCTTAGATCCACACATAACAATCTACCCGCTACATCCTGTCTACCTGCACCGTGTGCTTAACATCACACCACCAAGCAACACAGGCACGGCCTACTGGAACATGCCCTGCACTGATTACCAACCTGTCCTGGTGGCTGTAGTAAGTACCATCCATCCCAGTAACAGATCTTCAGCTAGACTTGCCCTGCTGTACCATATCTGAGTGACTGACCCCACCAATTGGAGAAGGAGGTGAAAAGTATTGTGCCCACAGACGAGCAAACAGCAAAGAACACACAGTTCGCCTGCTCAGACATACTCAAATTTTAAAAAAAGGGACAAAACAGAGAAATCTACAATCAATAAATGAGAAAAATAACTACTGAATAGCCCGAAGACAGTGAACAATATCAAAACATTTACAAAAACAGGAAAGGATGATTCCAGTAGGCATCCAGATGACTTTCCAGTGGAAGAAAAGGCACTAGAACTACCTGATAGGGAATTCATATCTCTAATAGTCAGAATTCTCCACGAGCTGAGGCAAAAGGCTAACAAACGTGAGGAAAAAATAGACAAATTCATGGAAAATACACACAAAAAATTGGAAGAATTCAGGAAAATAATGCAGGAACAAAATGCCAAAATAAATTCACAACTAGAAATTATACAAAGAAAACAATTAGAAATCCAAAAGTTAAACAACAAGATTTCAGAAATGGATGGTTTCATAGAAGGGCTGAGAAGCAGATTTGAAATGGTGGAAGACAGGATCAGTGGAATTGAAGACAAACACTTGGATACAACTCTGTTTCAGGAAAACTCAGAAAAAAGAACAAAGAGAAATGAAGAGACCCTGAGAGTTATGTGGGATACAATCAAAAGCAAAAATTTGCGAATCATTGGAGTTCCAAAACGGGAGAAAACAGAAAACACACAGAGGATCATTGAAGAACTCCTGACAGAAAACTTCCCCAATATCATGAAAGATGAAAAGCTGGTCATCCAAGAAGCTCAACGAACCCCATATAGAAGAGACCCCAAAAGAAAATCACCAAGACATATCATATTCACACTCGCTAAAACTAAAGACAAACAAAGAATCCTGAGAGCAGCTTGTGAAAAACAAGAAGTCACATACAGAGGAGAAACAATAAGACTAAGCTCAGATTATTCGGCAGAAACCATGCAGGCAAGAAGGCAATGGGATGACATCTATAAAATCTTGAAAGAAAAAAATTGCCAGCCAAGAATAATATGTCCTGCCAAACTCTCGTTCAAATTTGATGGTGCAATTAGGTCATTTCCAGATAAACAGAAATTAAGGGAATATGTAAAATTCAAAACAAACTTACAAGAATTATTAAAGGGAGTTCTTCAATCTGAGGACAAACAGCTTCTGTTCACAGGCAGAATCTAGGACGCAGGATTGTACCAGCCAGATACAAGTCTAGGAAATGAACTCTTGAGGATTATCCAAAACAAAAAGAAATACAACAGGGAATCAGAGGAGTTAATCAGTAAATGATAACAACATCAAAACAATAAAAGAGGGAATAAACGACATAGGTATAGAACCTTCTAATGGAGAGGAAGGCAAGGCGATACCAAGTAATGGTAGACTGCTTCAAACTTAGGAAGATAAGGGTAAAATTCATGGTAACCACAAAGAAAGTTAACAGACATAAAAAAAGAGGAAAAACATAAAGTCTCAGTAAAAACAAAACCTACAAAAACAAAAGAAATGAAAAAAAAACAGAAAGAAAAGTAACTCAGCACAAGAGAGTAAGAAGAACAAAGAAAACGTCAGCACCACAAAAAAAAAAAAGCACTACAAAATGACAGCAACAAACTCACATCTATCAATAATTACACTGAATGTAAATGGACTCAATGCACCTGTAAAGAGATGGAGAGTGACAGAATAGACATATGCACACCTATGTTCATGGCAGCATTGTTCACAATAGCAAAATGATGGAAACAACCTAGATGCCCATCAACAGATGAATGAATAAACAAACTATGGTACATACACACAATGGAGTACTATGCAATGAGAAAGAACAACAATGAATCTGTGAAGCATCTCATAACATGGATGAAACTGGAGGACATTATGCTGAGTGAAATAAGTCAATCACAAAAGGACAAATATTGTATGAGAACTCTATCGTAAAAACCCATGAATAAATTCACACACAAAACGTAACAATCTTTGTTGGTTACCAGGGATGGGCGGGGTGGGGGGGAACATTAAATAGGGAATAGATAAGTGGTATCCTGGGTGAAGGGTGAGACAGCACACAATACAGGGGAAACTAGCACAACTTGTACAAGCAAAGGTCATGGCAGTCCCATAGACACATCCAAAATCCCTGAGGGACTGAATTGCTGGGCAGAGGGCTGTGGGGACCATGGTCTCGGGGAACATCTAGCTCAACTGGTATGACACAGCTTATAAAGACAATGTTCTACATTCTGCCTTGGTGAGTAGTGTCTGGGGTCTTAAAAGCCTGTGAGCGGTCATCTAGGATATGCTACTGGTCTCATCCCTTCGGGAGCAAGGGAGAATGAAGAGAACAGGATACAAGGAAAAGATTAGTCTGAAGGATTAATTGTCCACAGATACCAAGGCCTCCACCGGACTGAGTCCAGTACAGCTAGATGGTGCCCGGCTGCCACCACTGACTGCTCTGACCAGGATCCCAACAGAGGGTTCTGGACAGAGCTGGAGAAGGATGTAGAACATAATTCTAACTCACAAAAAAAAAAGACCAGATTTACTGGACGAAAGGAAACTGGAGAAACACTGAAAGTATGGCCCCCAGACACCCTTTTAGCTCAGTGGTGAACTTACCTCCGCTATTCACTGTTCAGCCTGGGAGTGGAAAGCCCCGTAAAACCAAACGGGACTAATGAGATACAGTAGTCCAGTGACAAGGGCCAGAAGGCAGAAGGGGACAAGGAAGCAGGTGATAGGGAACTGAAGGTTGAGTAAGGATATTGTTGATGTGTTGTGAGATTGTTAACCGTTGTCATAGGGCAACATATGCAGTAACTGTTAAATGAGAAACTATTTTGTTCTGTAAGCCTTCATCTTAAGTGAGAATAGCAGCAGAATTGGAAGAGCATAGTCAATGTCACTGAACTGTCCATGTAGAAAATTTTGAAATGGTGTATCTTTGGCTATGTGTATTCTCACCAAAAAAAAGGTTGAGAAGTTAGAGTGTTGACATGCTGTGGGGTTGTTAACCAATGTCATAAAACAATATGTGTGCTACTGTTTCATAAGAAATGATTTTTTCTGTAAGCCTTTACCTGAAGTACAATAAAAAAAAACATATATGTATAAAAATATTGCATGTAATAGTAGAAAATATATATATTTTTATATCTGAGTGAAGAACAGAGATCTTTTGAAAGAATTCCATTACCCAAACAGTTGCCATCCAGTTGATTCCAACTTCTGGAAACCTAATATTGCAGAGTAGAACTTCCCCAAACAATTTCCAAAGCTGTAATCTTTACTGAAGGAAAGTGCCACATCTGTCATCTGCAGAGGGGTTCATGTGTCTGAACCTCTTACCTTTAAATTAGCAGTAGAGTGCTTAACAACTGTGCCACCAGAGATCCTTTTTGAAAGAATTAAGTATGTTTAATGGGAAGAATTTAGAGAACATTAAGGTCACTCTATAATATCTATATAATTAATATGATATTATAACCAAACAAAACCTGTTGCAGTTGAGTCAATTATGACTCATAGGAACTCCATAGCATAGAGTAAAACTGCCCCATAGGGTTTCCAAGGAGCAGCTGGTAGATTCAAACAGCTGACCTTTTGGTTAGCAGCTGAGGTCTTAACGACTGTGACACCAGAGCTCCAACAAGCAGCAGCTAAAGACACCAGAACTCTCCTTTAGTTGGTAGATGCCCTCAAGTCAGTTCCCACTCATAGTGAACCCATAAACACAACTGCCCTGTCCTGAGCCATCTTGGTTGTACTTCTTCCAAGACAGAATTATTCATTCTACTGGAAGTCCATAACGTATTCAATATTCTTCACCAACACCATAATTCCAATACATCAATTCTTCTTCAGTCTTTCTTATTCATTGGCCAGCTTCTATATGCATATGGGGCAATTGAAAATACTAGGTACACCTTAGTTCTCAAGGTTACTTCTTTGCTTTTCAACACTTTAAAGAGGTCTTTTGCAGAAGATTTAGCCCAGTGCAATACTTTGTTTGATTTCTTGACTGCTGCTTTCATGGGCATTGATTGTGTATCCAAGTAAATGAAATCCTTGACAACTTCAATATTTTCTCCATTTGTCATGACTTTGCTTATTGAGCCAGTTGTAAGGATTTTTGCTTTCTTTATGCTGAGGTGCAATGCATACTGAAGGCTGTAGCCTTTGATCTTCATCAATAAGTGGTTCAAATCCATCTCACTTTCAGCAAGCAAGGTTGTGTCATCTGCATATCACTAGTTCTTATGGAGTTTTCCTCTAATCTTGATTCGTCGTTCTTCTTCATGTAGTCCAGTTTCTCACATCATTTGCTCAGCATAAATATTGAATAAGTATTCGCAAAAGGGTACAACCTTGACACACACCTTTCCTGATTTTAAACCACACAGCATACATTTGTTGCGTTCAAACAACTGCCTCATGGCTTATGCATAGGTTGCACATGACCACATTTAAGTGTTGTGGAATTTCCATTCTTTGCAATGTTATCCACAATTTGTTATGATTTACATTGTTAAATGTTTTTGCATAGTCAATAAATTTCAGGTAAACATCTTTTTTGTATTCTCTGCTTTCAGCCAAGATTCATCTGACGTCAGCAACGATGTCCTTCATTTCACATCCTCTCTTGTAACTGCCTTGAATTTCTGGCAGTTCCCTGTAGATACATTGCTGCTACAGTTTTTTTAATCTTCATTATAATTTTCATTGCATGTGATATTGATGCTATTGTTTGATAATGTCCACGTTCCATTGGATCACCACTATTTGGAATGGGCACATATATGGCCCTTTTTCAGACAAGTCAGTTCTGACTCACAGGGACCCTATGTATACGAGAACAAAACACTGCCCGGTCCTGCACCATCCTCACAATCATTGTTATGCTTGAGTCTCATTGTTGCAGCCACTGTGCCAATCCATCTAATTGAGGGGCTTCCTCTTTTTTACTGACCCTCTACTCTCCTAAGTGTGATGTCCTTCTCCAGAAACTGATCCCTCTTGATAACATGTCCAAAGTATGTGAGACAATGTCTCGCCATCCATGCTTCTAATGAACATTCTGGGTGTATTTCTTCCAAGACAGATTTGTTCTTTCTTCTGGTAGTCCATGGTATATTCAATATGCTTCGCCAACACTATGATTCAAAGGCATTGATTCTTCGTTGGTCTTCATTGTTCATTGTCCAGCTTTCACGTGCATATGAGACAAATTGAAAACACCATGGGTTCGGTCAGGCACACCTTAGTCTTCAAGGTGACATCTTTGCTTTTTAACACTTTAAAGAGGCCGTTTGCAGCAGATTTGCACAAGGCAATACATCATTTGTTTTCTTGACTACTGCTTCCATGGGTGTTAATTTTGGATCCAATTAAAATGAAATCCTTTACAACATCAATCTTTTCTTCCTTTATCAGGATGTTGCATATTAGTCCAATAACGAGGACTTTTGTTTTCTTTATGTTCAGGTGTAATTCATACTGAAGGCTGTGATCTTTGATCTTCACCAGTAAGTGCTTCAAGTCCTCTTCACTTTCAGCAAGCAAGGTTGTGTCATCTTCATAACGAAAGTTGTTAATGAGTCTTCCTTCAATCCCGATGCCACTCTTTCCTCATATAGTCCAGCTTCTAGGATTATTTGTTCAGCATACAGATTGAATACGTATGGTGAAAGGATATAACACCGACATACAGCTTTCCTGACTTTAAACCATGAAGTACCTTCTTGTTCTTTTGGAATGACTGCATCTTGGTGTACTTACAGGCTCCTCATGAGCACAATTAAGTGTTCTGCAATTCTCATTCTTCACAATGATATTCATAATTTGTTACTATCCACACAGTCAAATGCCTTTGCATAGTCAATAGAACACAGGTAAACATCTTTCTCATATTCTCTGCTTTCAGCCATGATCCATCTGACAACAGAAATGATATCCCTTGTTCCTTGTCCTCTTCTGAATCCTATTTGATTTTTTGGCAGTTGCCCGTGGAGGTACTGCCGTAACTGCTTTTGAATGATCTTCAGAAAAATTTCACTTGCTTGTGATATTAATGATATTGTTGGATAATTTCTGCATTGGGTTGGATCACCTTTCTTTGGAGTGGGTACAAATATGGATCTCTTACTCTCCACCCAGCAGGTAGCTGTCTTCCAAATTTCTTGGCATAGAAAAGTGAGCATCTCCAGCGCTGCATGCATTTGTTGAAACATTTCAATTGGTATTCCATCAATTCCTGGAGACTTGTTTTTCACCAATGCCTTCAGTGCAGCTTGGACCATATGATCAAGAACCTGTGGTACTGAAGCAAGGGGTCTTTGCATGTTTCATCATAATACTTTGTCTTCTTTAGCCACCCTTTGAAATCTTTTGTTCAACTTTTTTTCTTCATCATTTATTTCATTCACTTTAGTTACTCTACATTTAAGAGCAAGCTTTACAGTCTCTTCTGACATTTGTTTTCAACTTTTTCTTTTGTCTGTATTTTAATGACCTTTTGCATTCTTCATGTATGATGTCCTTGATGTCATCCAATAACTCATGTGGTCTTTGCTTATCAGTGTTCACTGCATCAAATCTATTCCTGAGATAGTCTCTAAATTTGGGTGGGATGTACTCAAGGTTGTACTTTGGCTCTCCTGGGCTTGTTTTAATTTTCTTCAGCTTCAACTTGAACTTGCATATGAGCAGTTGATGGTTTGTTCCACAGTCAGCTCCTGACCTTGCTCTGACTGATGATATTGAGCTTCCCCATCATCTGTTTCCATAGATGTCATCGATTTGATTCTTGTGTTTCCATTCAGGGAGGCCGAAGTGTATAGTAGTCGTTTATGTTGTTGAAAAAATGATATTTCTAATCAATAAATCATTGTTCTTCTAAAATTTTTTCAAGTGATCTCTGGTATTGTTTTTATCAACAAGGCCATATTTTTCATCTATTGATCTTCCTTCTTTGTTTCCAACTTTAGCATTCCAATCACCAGCATGTCTGATCAACTTCAGAATGCAGAAGTTGGCAAAAATCTTCAATTTCTTTATTTTGGGCCTTAGTGGTTTGTTCATAAATTTGAAAAATAGTCATATTAACTGGTCTTCCTTTCAGGCATAGGAATATTTTCTTATCACTGATAGCATTGCACTTTAGGATAGGTCTTGAAATATTCTTTTTAACTTTGAATGTGGTGCTGCTCCTCTTCAATTTGTCATTCCTGGCTTAGTAGACCATGAGTGTCAGATTCAAGATAACCAATACAATCTGTTTCAGCTCAGTAATGCTTAGTATATCGCTCTTCAAGAGATCCATTCCATTTTTGACAACTTTCAATTTTCCTTGATTCATATTTCATACATTCCACAAATGGTTGTTTGCAGCTGTTTTTCCTCATTTTGATACATGTCACATCAGCATATGAAGATCCCGAAAGCTTTACTCCATCTACATCATTAAGGTTGACTGTAACTTGAGGAGCAAGCTCTTCCCCAGTTTTATTCTGAGTGACTTTCAACCTGAGGCACTTATCTTCTGCCATTATGTTAGACAATGTTCCCCTGCTAGTCATATGGTTTTCACTGGCCAGTTTTATTAGAAGTAGATCATCAGGTCTTTCTTCCCAGTCTGTCTTAGTCTGAAGCTCGGCTGAAACCTGTCCACCTAGGGTGATGCTGCTTGTATTTGCAATACCAGTGGCATAGCTTCCAGCATCACAGCAACATGCTAGCCACCACAGTATGACAAACAGACATCCGAGTATTGTAGAACTCTCATACTGTGCCAATATTGAAAGTACAGAATTATACTAACTTCTTAGATGTCAGAAATATTACTGAGCATTAGTTTCTGTTGCACATGAGCAATCAGAGCCATATAAAATAATGAACTCTAATCTTGTATGGAGATTACCATGCATAAAACATGTCTATTTAATTCTTATTCAGTAAATCTTTTCCTCATTGTCATTAAAGAATGCATATGTTATCAGATCTGTTTTTTCTTTTGGGCTTTGGTTATTTTTTTACCTATTCAATGATGAATTTCCATTTATTTTACAATAATATGCATGAAAAATTAAGTATACCTACTCCTTACTTATCAACTATCTCATTGTGCAACATTTCCCATTTATGACAATAGTAAAAAGTCTACTATCTATTTTGTGCTTTAATGACTTATGTCTGGCAGTATTCTTTTAATGAACATTAGAAGATATAGAGCCCATCTACATTTTCTATCTCACAGGTCCAGTGGGACATATGTGTCCTGTGTAATATTTTGTGATCTGATGTGGTCATCCTCCATTTTTGCATAATGCTAGTTTTCACTGAATGATCTGGTCTTTGGAACCTAACCATGTTAATAAATGAGGAGTAGGTTTATAAAATAAAATGTGATAAAAATAGTCTTGTCGGTATTCATTAACTTGTTTATGGATGTACTGTTACTAATATTTATATTACACTGAATACTTTAAATAAAACTGCTCTCTTATCACTTCTACTACTATTTACAAAAAGGAGGATGAATAATAAGTCAGCATTTGTTGATCACTTACTGTAAGACTTGAATTATCTTAAGTATCTTACATGCATTATCTCTAAAATTAGAAGAAATTGAGGTCAAAATGCCATTAAGTTTGAATCTGAGATCTCAGATGGAATCAGATATATCACTGTAATATAATAGTATATAAACGTCTTTCATATTTTTTAACCTTGCAGTTAATTTGAAAAGGAACTCTGGTGTCACAGAATTTAAGGACTCGCCTGCTAATCAAAAGCTCTGTGGTTTGTACTCACCAGCCTCTCTGCGTTACAAAGATATGGCAGTCTGCTTCCATAAAGATTACAGCCTTGGAAACCCTATGGAGCAGTTTTACTCTGTCACGTGGGGTTGCTATGAATCACAATTGACTCAATGGCAATGAGTTTGATTTGGGTTTTAGTTAATTTGACAGAAAATTTTATCATAATCACTCTTTATATTCACTATTGAACAGGAACAATGAAAAAAATGGCTCTATTACTGCCTTCAATCAAGTCCATAAGAAGATTTCTTTTTTTCCTTTTATAGTGCCACAGTTACCATCTGTCTGGACAATAATATATTTTTACCAGGTATAATTTTGCCTAATATCATCTTTTGCAACTAATCACAAAATTACAGTGACATTAACAATACCATAAACTGATTGACTTCTTTTTGCCATGTTCTCAAAAAAAAAATTTCAAATCAAAAATAAAATTACTGTTTTCTATATGTTGATGAGGCAAAAAGGAACTAGATGAAACATACATTACCAGTAAAAATTACACTCTGGTGTCTGGTAAATTCTCTAAAAATATTTCTACTGAGTCTGAATAGACACATAAAATGTTTGCACATTTAATTTGGTCCATAAAACCAGAAACAATAATAAAATATATCTTAAGTATATTGAGAATGTAAGTACAAATTTTGTAAAAAAAAAAAAAAGGATAAACTTAAGTTATAGGGGCAAACTTAGGCTGAACAATAACTGAGTTAATTAAAACATAATAGATTGAATACTGAGAGTGTTGTCTGGTGTTTGTTTGCATTTTTTTGAAAAGGGTGGCACAGCAACAATTAATGTTTATTATAAGTAAGTTCATTTTGGAAGCCATGATATATAATTTACACATAATTAGATGATTTTTTTTTTTTTCTCACTGAATCCCCTGATAGCCAGCTGTTAACAGTCAAGAGTTCGTTGTGTAGTTCTGAATAACTTGAGAGTGTCAGGTATTCTGGAGACTTATATTCAAGGACTCTTTTATTTCTTCAGCCTTTAATATTGTATTTATTTATTTATTTGATTGAGGGTTTTACTTTCAACGAGATGAATATAATTATTTTTCTAAGTTTCTGTTTTGATTTGGATGATGTATAAGAAAACCAATAGCTTCTAATATCTGTTAATCTGCAAATGACAAATTATGTGTCTGTGCATATAGCCACAATCTAAGATAAATCTTTATTGTATGAAGACTGAAATTGTCACTGATATTTATTGTATCACTTTGTTCTTGGTAGCATCATACTATTGTTGTAGGGTAACGACTTTCACGAAAGCCTTCTGCAACAAAGAAATCTTTATTGTGAAATATCAGGAAACAAAAATAGGAAATTGGCTGCCAGCACTCAGGGTATAAACAGATCAAAATTCAAAGAAGTACAACCTGTAAGTGCTTTTTATGCAATATTGACAGGTGCTGATTCATTATGAGTAAATTATTTACAGACTATGATTGGTTAAATTAAAGACAAAGAACTAAGATCATGAATAGATTACCTTTTCATGTTTTTGTTTTCTAATATTTTGGTCTCTTGGCTCAGGGGTCCCAAGTCTGTCATATGATGGTTGTGTTTTATTTGTTATGTGGGCTGTGTATGATATTGGGTGGATCTTTAACTTGCTTCCTGGGGTAAATTGTTATTTAGTTTTTGTACGTACATCCACAGCCCACTGAACCAGTTAGAGCACTCTGTCCTATTCTTCGGATATAGTATTCCTATTATTTTAAGCTTTTCAGATCCTAAGAAACAAGTTGGCCTTGGCCTTGTAGTTATGGCCTGCTGTGGTTAGGTTAACACTTTATCGATCATTCCTTTTCATTACCAATTACTGTAAGTACTTCTAAGATTACAAGATGATGTTTGAACTTTGCTTGGCTCCTAGATGGAAGCCATGGCAGGCACTATAAACTCACAGTCTGGTTTTCACCAGATACCACCTGGTTCTTCACCAGGGCCATTAGGTGTGGGTTACAGCTCTGTCAATGTTATTGCAAAAGTGGGTAGAAGCAATATGTATGTTCGGTTTAGGAGTTGGACTTGCCCTAGGATACTGGAATTTATTAATTCAAGTGACCACACATTTTAGCAAAATATGTATTAAGTTAATTACTATTATTATCATTAAAAAGCCTTGTAAGAAAAAACAACCCCCAGATGCTATCCCTTGGGGTAGCCATCCAAATAAACCTGGGGTTTGTAGAGGAGGAATAGAGAGCAACCAAGCCGCCTTCTGTGTAATTTTATGGATATTTTGTCATACAACTCCAGAGGTATTTATCCAAGAGTAACAGGATGTATTGGCTACCACACATACCCCTCCTCATTGTGTCATTAAGAAGTCTAGTTCAGTCTGATTGTCCAGGACCACCTTTGCCAGAGAAGCTAATAATTTTTGTTGAGCTGATATTCCATAAACAACATCATCAGCTATTTGTGCCATTGTGGCAGACAGGTTTCTTAAAGGTTTTTCTAATTCTACTATACCATATGAGGGAATTAATGCTCTTAAAAATAACCGAGCTCACTCTGGCTCTTCTACTATTGGATTTTTAAATACTTCTCTTTTGGTTATTGAAATCAGTTTGATATCACTCAATCAATGTTGACTAGTGTTTTTGGAATACATATCAAAGGGGACACACATTGATCTTAAGGTACATTGCCCCTGCATTCTCCACACATCTACACATGGACTAGCCCATGCATAAGGACTGTCCCTAGCAAAGGGGTTGTTTATACCACTGTAATTAGATTCCCCATATAGAAACACATAATCTTAAGGGGCACAAATGAGATTATTGGTAAGAAGCTCAGGAATAGAAAAATTTACATGCATAATTAGCCGTGTCTCAACTAGATTGTGATTACATATTTGAAGTCTTCCAAACTTAATTTTTAACTTAGTATATTCTCAGAACAGGGATTGTCATAAATAGGATTATTGTTTTTCTCATTTTTAGCATACATTTAAGGTTGTTAAACAATTCTGATCCCAATAATCATAATTTCTGGATGATTCAGGATAGTATTCAATAAAATATAGTCCTAATTCTCCTTTCTGTACACAGGAAACTTGGGAGTTAACTGCCTTTGCTTCTTTACTATCAACAACTAGGTGTCATTTACCTGTAAGATTGAAGCAAGCAATATTTGGATGAAACGGCATGTGGGGGAGATGCCACATTAACTCTTATTGCTTGTGTTAAGGAAGAGCTAGAATTTGTTGATGGTGAAGGCATAACATGATAGTTTAATATTGGGAAAGCTAAAGAATCTTAACGGTGTTGCACAGATTTAAGATTACGATGACATATCCAACAATCAGATAGATTCGTTGCACCAGCAAATGATTGAACTAATTTTACAAGCGCATTTTCTTCCCAGCTTAATGTAAATAAATACATGGAGAATATTAGAGTTATCTTAATTAAATCAATAAAAATATAGATGAATAACTGACAATGGATAAAATGTAGTGACTATGATGTTCATTTGCTGATGTGGCACAACTATAAATGAGAAAAAACAGCTGCAAACATCAATTAATAATTGGAATGTGGAAAGTACAAAATATGAATCCAGAAAAATTGGAAGTTGTAAAAAATGAAATGGAATGCATAAAGATCGATATCCTAGGCATTAGTGAGCTGAAATGGACTGGTACTGGCCATTTTGAATCAGACAATTATATGGTCTACTATGCTGGGAATGACAAATTGAAGAGGAGTGGCATCGCATTCTCATCAAAAGGAACATTACAAGATCTGTTTTGAAGTACAATGCTGTCAATGATAAGATAATGTCCATATGCCTACAAGGAAGACCAGTTAAAACAACTATTATTCAAATTTATGCACCAAACACTAAAGCCAAAAATGAAAAAACAGAAGATTTTTACCAATTTCAGTGTGAAATTGATCAAACATTCAATCAAAATGTATTGATAATTATTGCTGATTGGAACGTGAAAGTTGGAAACAAAGAAGGATTAGTAGTTGGAAAATATGTCCTTGGTGGTAGAAACAACGCTGGAGATAGCATGATAGAATTTTGCAAGATGAAGGGCTTTTTCATTTCAAAGACAGCATAAATGGAGACTATAAATGTGGACCTCACTAGATAGAATACACAGGAATTAAATCGACTATATTTGTGGTGAGAGATAGAGAAAAGCTCAATATCATCAGTCAGAACAAGACCAGCTGCCAACTGTGGAACAGACCATCAATTTCTCATATTCAAGTTGAAGTTGAAGAAAATAAGAACAACTCCACAAGAGCTGAAGTATGACCTTGAATATATCCCACTTGAATTTAGAGACCATCTCAAGAATAGATCTGATGCGTTAAACACTAATGTCAGAAGACCAAATGAGTTGTGGAATGACATCAAGGACATCAGGTCATTAAAAAGACAGGTAAGAAAGAAAAAACCAAAATGGATATCAGAAGAGACTCTGAGCCTTGTTTTTCAACACAGAATAGCTTAAGCAAAAAGAAGAAATGATGAAGAGCTGATCAAGGTATTTAAAAGGGTGGTTTGAGAAGAAGACAAAGTAAAGTATTATAATGAAATGTGCAAAGACCTGGAGATAGAAAACCAAAAGGGAAGAACACTCTCAACATTTCTCAAGTTGAAAGAACTGAAGAAAAAATTCAATCTTTCAGTTGCAATATTGAAGGATTCTACAGGGAAAATATTAAATGACACAGGAAGCATCAAAAGAATATGGAAGTAATACACAGAGTGTACCAAAAAGAATTGGTCAACATTCAAACATTTCAGGAGGTAGCACATGATCAAGAGCCTACAGTACTGAAGGAAGAGATGCATTGTGCACTGAAAGCATTGGCAAACAACAAGGCTTTAAGAATTGACAGAATACCAATTGAGATGTTTCAACAAACAGATGCAGCGCAGAAAGACTCACTCATCTATGCCAAGAAATTCAGAAGATAGTCAACTGGAAGAGATCCATATTTGTACCCATTCCAAAGAAAAGTGACCCAACAGAAAGTGGAAATTATTGAACTATATCAATAACATCACACACAAGTATAATTTTGCTGAAGATCATTCAAAAGTGGTTGTAGCAACACATCAACAGGGAACTGCCAGAAATTCAAGCCAGAGTCAGAAGAGGACATGGAACAAGGAATATCGTTGCTGATGTCAGATGGATCATGGTTGAAAGCAGGGAATATCAGGAAGATGTTTACCTGTGTTTTATTGACTATGCGAAGACATTCAACTGTGTGGATCATAACAAATTATGGAGAACACTGCAAAGAATGAGAATTCTAGAACACTTAATTGTGCTTATGAGGAAACTGTACTTTGGCAAAGAGGCAGTTGTTCGAAAAGAACAAGGAGATACCGTGTGGATTAAAGTCAGGAATGGTGTGAGTCGGTGTTGTATCCTCTCACCATAGTTATTCAGTCTGTATGCTGAGCAAGTAATCTGAGAAGCTGGACTACATGAAGAAGAATGGGAAATCAAGATTGCAGGAAGACTCATTAACAACCTATGATACGCACATGGCACAACTTTACTTGTTGAAAGTGAAGGGGACTTGAATCACTTACTGATGAAGATTAAAAACCACAGCCTTCTGTATAGATTGCACATCAACATAAAGAAAACAAAAATCCTCACAACTGAACCAATAAGCAACATCATGATAAACAGATAAAATACTGAAGTTGTAAAGGAGTTCATTTTACTTGGATCCACAATCAACACCTATGGAAGCAGCTGTCAAGAAATCAAATGACATTGTGTTGGTCAAATCTGCTGCAAAAGACCTCTTTAAAGTGTTAAAAAGTAAAGAATGTCACTCTAAGGTCTAAGGTGTTCCTGGCCCAAGACATGGTGTTTTCAGTTGCCTCATATGTTTGTGAAAGCTGGACAATGAATAAGGAAGATCAAAGAAGAATTGATGCTTTGAATTGTCATGTTGGTTAAGAATATTGACTATACCATGGACTGCCAGAAGAATGAACAAATCTTTCCTGGAAGAAGTACAACCCGAATGCTCATTAGAAGGCAGAATAGTGAGACTCCTTCTCACATACTTTGGACATGGCAGAAGGGGTCCTGGATGGTGGCCTCTTGTCATTCTTGCTATTATTATTTCCAATTTTCTTTTGTTAGCTAACACAGAAAAGAACAGGAGACAAAAAAGAGAAAAACACCCATAAAATCAAGAACTTCAGTTTTACCAAAAAACCTCTACATAGAGCTCTCAAACAAAAATCTCAAAATGAAGCTTCAAACAAATTTGCCAAACTGGCTTTTTAACAGAGATTATGTTACAACTATATACCTTTTTATGCAGAAAGCCAATAAAGTTCATACTTAGTGCTTTCTCTGTCAGAGGACCTCTTAAGGGGACAAGGAGTGCGAGAAGTGGAATACAATGGATCCGCTTTGGTGCCAACAAGCGGACAAGGTCCCCTGTAGATCCTATGAGGAATTTGCTATTGAAAGCCTGCTTGCTGCACCAATTTGTTGTAGAGTAACAACTTTCACCAAAGTCTTCTGCAACAAAGAAATTTTTATTGTGACATATCAGAAAACAACAATGGGAAATTGGCCACAATCATTCAAGCTATAAACAGACCAAAATCTAAAGAAGTACAATCTGCAAGTGTTTTTTATACAATTTTGACAGGTGCTGATTCATTATGAATAAATTACTTATAGACTATGATTGGTTTATAGTAAAGACAAAGAACTGAGATCATGATTGGGTGACCTTTTCATATTTTCCTTTTCTAACAATTTGATCTCTTGGCTCAGGGATACCGGGTTTGTCATATAATATTGTTTTTTATTTGTTATGTGGGCTACATGTCTTTAACTTGGGTAGCTCTTTAGCTTGCTTCCTGGGGTAAATAGTTATTTAGTTTTTGTATGTATGCCCACAGTCTGTTGAACCAGTTAGAGCACTCTGTTCTACTCCTTTCATATAGTTTTCCTATTATTTTTAGCTTTTCAGATTCTGTCAAACAAGTTGGCCTTGTGGTTATGGCCTACTGTGTTTGGTTAACCCTTTATCACTATTTTAGTTCAAATTTTTCTTTATATGATTGGTCTTATAAATATTAGACATTAATTAATGTAGGTAGTGTAATTTAGGTAGACTAATTGAATCAATAGGAATATGTCTACTAGAATGTACAATTAGTGTTTTTTATCCCTATTCCTACATCTGAAATTAGAATACATGTATAATTATTATGAAGAAAACTGTTTTTGTTCAGAACTCCTAGTTGCATACAAAAACAAAATTCTCATCTGGCTTTTTTTCAGTGACTTGATATTTCAAGCATTACAGCCTATTGCATTGCTTATGACTTTGGAGTTATCCAAATTATGTTTATATTACTTTCTTCACCAAATCGTATGATAGCAATGACAAAAGAATTACAGAATGTGATTCTGCCACCTTCTCCCCTAGTTAAGCTATCTCATGAATAGCTCCTTTTAAGGGATATAGGCAATCCTCAGTTTATAAGCCCTCCACTTACATACAACCCATAGTTATGAACCAACCCCCATAAAGCCTGTTGTTGTTAGGTGTCCTCGAGTTGGTTCCAACTCATAGTGACCCTATGTAGAATATAACGAAACAATGCCTGGTTCTAGGGCATCCTCACAATCATTGTTATGCTTCAGCCCATTGTTGCAGCCACTGTGTCAATCTATCTCATTGAGAGTCGTCCACTTTTTCCTGACCCTCTATTTACCAAGCATGATATCCTTCTCCAGGGGCTGGACCCTCCTGATAACATGCTTCTAAAGGAGTATTCTGGTTATACTTCTTCCAAGACAGATTTTTCCTTCTTTTGGAAGTACACAGTATATTCAATATTCTTTGCCAACACCACGGTCCAAAGGGGTCAGTTCTTCTAAAGTCTTCCTTATTTATCGTCCACCTTCGCATGCATATGAGGTGACTGAAAACACCATGGCTTGGGTCAGGCCCACCTTAGTCTTCAAGGTGACATCTTTGCTTTTCAACACTTTAAAGAGGTCTTTTGCAGCAGATTTGCCCAGTTCAATGTGTCCTTGCAAGACACTTGCGTGTTGTTGTGATTCTGGAAACCATGCCACTGGTATTCAAATACCAGCAGGGTCACATATGGCGAACAGGTTTCAGCTGAGCTTCCAGACTAAGACAGACTAGGAAGAAGGACCCAGCAGTCTACTTCTGAAAAGAATTAGCCAGTGAAAACTGTAAAGCCTATTATATTAAAAATTGGAGGCACATAAAATGGTTCATAATAATAAATGGTGTCTACTTTGTGACACAAATCGAAAGACTATTATTATCATTATTAATGTATTATTATATTAAAGATATCTTAATGTGTCTGGAAGTGTTTCTTTAAAGTATTTTATGCATAGAAAAGTACACCTTACACTATATTCTAAGAAAAACATTCCCCCACAAGTCTGTCAGTTTGTTGTACTGTGGGGGCTTGAGTGTTACTGTGATTCTGAAAGCAGTGTCACTGGTTTTCAAATAGCAGCAGGGTCACCCATGATGTACATGTTTCAGCAGAGCTTCCACTCTAAGACAGACTAGGAAGAAGGACCTGGCAGTCTACTTCTGAAGAAAAGTAGCAGGCAAAATCTTACAAATAGCAGCAGAACACTGTCTGACATAGTACTGGATGATGTGCCCCTCAGGTTGAAAGGAACTCAAAAGATGACTTGGCGAGAGCTGCCTCCTCACAGTAAAGTCTACCTTAATGATGTGGATGCAGTCAAGCTTTCAGGACCTTCATTTGCTGATGTGGCAGAACTCAAAAGGAGTTCTGGCCATTTTGAATCAATCATATGGTCTACTACTATGGAAATGATAAACTGAAGAGGAATGGTGTTGCAATCATTGTCAAAAAGAACATATCAAGAACTATATTGAAGTACAATGCTGTCGGTAATAGGATAATATTTATATGCCTACAAGAAAGACCAGTTAATACAGCAATTATTCAGATTTATACACCAACAAAGAAGGCCAAAAATCAAGAAATTGAAGATTTTTACCAACTTCTACAATCTGAAATTGATCAATGTAATCAAGATTCATTGATAAATACTGGTGATTGGAATGCAAAAGTTGGAAACAAAGGCTAGGTAGATGGAAAATACAGCATTGGTGATAGAAATGATGCTGGAGATTACATGATAGAATATTGCAAGACCAGTGACTTCATTGCAAATACTTTTTTTTCACCAACATAAACAGCAGCTATACACACGGACCTGGCCAGATGGAATACACAGGAATCAAATCGACTACATCTGTGGAAAGAGGTGATGGGAAAGCTCAATGTCATCTGTCAGAATAAGGCCAGCTACCAGCTGCAGGACAACCATCAATTGCTCTTAAGTTCAAGTTGAAGCTGAAGAAAATTAGAACAAGTCCACCAGAGTCAAAGTGTGACCTTGATTATATCCTATCTGAATTTAGAAACCATTTGAAGAGTAGATATGACACTTGGAACACTAGTGACTAAAGACCAGATAAGTTGTAGAATGAGATCAAGGACCATGCATGAAGAAAGCAACAGGTCATTAAAAAGACAGGAAAGAAAGAAAAGACCAAAATGGGTATCAGAAGAGACTCTGAAACTTGCTCTTGAACATCAAATAGCTAAAGTAAATGGAAGAAATGATGAATTAAAAGAGCTGAACAGAAGATTTCAAAGGGTGGTTTAAGAAGACAAAGTAAAGTATTATAATGAAATGTGCAAAGACTTGGACTTAGAAAACCAAAGGGAAAAAACTTTTGGCATTTCTCAAGCTGAAAGACCTGAAGAAAAAATTGAAGCCTTAAGTT
This sequence comes from Dugong dugon, assembly GCA_030035585.1. Classification (NCBI taxonomy): domain Eukaryota; kingdom Metazoa; phylum Chordata; class Mammalia; order Sirenia; family Dugongidae; genus Dugong; species Dugong dugon. The sequence goes on along the minus strand of CM057460.1, from coordinate 30,104,159 downwards.
GCAATATTAAAGGATTTTAGGAGAAAATATTAAACGACATAGGAAGTACCAATAAAAGAAGGAAGGAATACACAGAGTCACTATACCAAAAAGAATTGGTCAACATTCAACAATTTCAGGAGGTAGTACACAATCAGGTACTGAAGGAGGAGGCCCAAACTTCCCTGAAGGCATTAGCTAAAAACAAGTCTCCAGGTACTGACTGAATAGCAATTGAGATGTGTCAACAAAGGGTGAAGCCTTGGAAGTGTTCACTCGTCTATACCAAGAAATTTGGAAGACAGCTACTTGGCCAACTGACTGAAGAGATACATATTTATGCCTCTTCCAAAGTGAGGCGATTCAAGGGAATATGGAAATTATCAAACAAAATCATTAATATCACACAGAAGTATAATTTTGCTGAAAATCATTCAAAAGTGGCTGCAACAGTAAATCAACACGGAAATGTCAGAAAATCAAGCTGGATTTCGAAGAGGACATGGAAAAAAGGATATCAATGCTGATATCAGATGGTTTCTCGCAGAAAGCAGAGAATACCAGAAAGATGTTAAACTGTGTTTTATTGACTATGCAAAGGCATTTGACTGTGTGGATCATAACAAATTATATATGACACTGGGAAGAACAAGAATTCCAAACTTAATTTTGCTCATGAGGAACCTGTACATAGATCAAGAGGTAGTTTTTTGAACAGAACAAGGGGATGCCATATGTTTGAAAGTCAGGAAAGGTGTGTGTCAGAGTTGTATCCTTTCACCATACTTATTCAATTTGAATGCTGAGCAAATAATCTGAGAAGCTGGACTATATGAAGAAAAATGCAGCATCAGGATTGGAGGAAGACTTATTAATAACCTGCAATATATATATGACGCAACCTTACTTGCTGAAAGTGAAGAGGACTTGAAGCACTTACTGATGAAGATCAAAGAACATAACCTTCAGTATGGATTACACCTCAACATAAAGAAAACAAAAATAGTGACAACTGGACCAATACACAACATCATGACAAAGGGAGAAAAGATTGAAGTTGTCAAGGATTTCATTTTACCTGGATCCACAGTCAACAATCACGGAAGCTGCAGTCAAGAAATCAAATGACACATTGCACTGGGAAAATCTGCTGCAAAAGACTTCGTTAAATGTTAAAAAGCAAAGATGTCACCTTGAAGACTAAGGTGCACCTGACACAAGCCCAGGTGTTTTAAATGGCTTCATATGCATGCAAAAGCTGGACAATGAAAGGAAGATCAAAGAATTCACACCTTTGAATTATGGTGTTGGCACACAACATTGAATATACCATAGACTGCCAAAAGAATGAACAGATCTGTCTTGGAAAAATTACAGCCAGAATGCTCCTTAGAAGCAAGATTTTATCTCACATATTTTGGATGTGTTATCAGTAGGGATCAGTCCCTGAAGAATAACATCAGGCTTAGTAAAATAGAGGTTCAGCGAAAAAGAAGATCCTCAAGGAGATGGATTGATACAGTGGCTGCAAGCATGGGCTCAAGTATAACCATGTTTGTGAGGATGGCATAGGACTGGCCAGTGTTTCATTCTGCTGTACATGGGGTCGCTATGATTCATAGCTGACTTGACAGCACCTAACAACAACAACAATAGGGAAAATATTAAATAACACAGGAAGCAACAAAAGAAGATAGAAGGAATAAACAGAGTCCATGTACCAAAAATAATTGGTCTATATGCAAACATTTCAGGAGGTAGCATATGATCAAGAACTGATGGTACTGAAGGAAGAGTTCCAAGATGCACTGAAAACACTGGCAAAAAACTAGGTTCCTGGAATTAACAGAATATCATTTGAGATGGCTCAGTAAATGGATGAAGCACTGGAAGTGCTCATTGTCTATGCAGAGAAATTTGGAAGACAGTAACCTGGCCTACTGACTGAAAGAGATCCATATTTGTACCCACTTAAAAAAAAGTGATCCAACAGAATGCGGATATTATCGAACAGTATCATTAATATCACACACAAGTAAAATTTTGCTGAAAATCATTCAAAAGCAACTGCAGGAGTACATCAACAGGAAATGCCAGAAATTCAAGCCATATTCAGAAGTGGACATGGAACAAGGAATATCATTGCTGATATCAGATAGATCCTGGCTGAAAGCAGAGAATACTAGGAAGACGTTTACCTGTGATTTATTGACTATCCAAAGACATTTGACTGTGTGATCATAACAAATTATGAATAACATTGCAAAGGATGACAATTCTAGAACACTTAATTGTGCTAATGAGGAACTTGTACTTAGACTTGTACTTATAAGCAGTTCTTTGAACAGAACAAGGAGATAGTGCATGATTTAAAGACAGGATAGGTGTGTGTGTCATAGTTGTATCCTTGCACTATACATATTTAATCTGCATGTTGAGGAAATAATCAGAGAAGGTAGACTATATGAAGAAGAACAAGGCATCAGTAAGGGGACATGGAACTAGGGATACCATTGCTGATGTCAGATGGATCTTGGCTAAAGCAAAGAATACCAGAAAGATGTTTATCCTAATTCTGCATTCTTCTTCAGATAGTCCAGTTTCTTGGATTATTTGCTCATCATACAGATTGAAAAAAGTATGGTGAAAGGATATAACCATGATACACACCTTTCTTGATTTTAAACCACGAAGTATACCCTTGTTCTGCTTAAACAACTGCCTTTTGGTCTAGGTGCAAGTTTCTCATGAGCACAATTAAGTGTTCTGGAATTCTTATTCTTTGCAAAGTTATCCATAATTTGTTATGATCCATACAGTTGAATTCATTACATAATCAATAAGACACAGATAAACATCTTTCTGATATTCTCTGCTTTTAGCCAAGATCCATCTGACATCAGCAATGCTATCCCTAGTTCCATGTCCCCTTCCCAATCCAGCTTGAATTGCTGGCAGTTCCCTGTGGATGTACTGCTGCAATTGCTTTTGAATGATTTTCAGCAAAATTTTACTTGCTTGTGATATTAATGATATTGTTTGATAATTTCCATATTCTGTTGGATCATCTTTCTCTGGAATGGGCACAAATACGGATCTATCCCAGTCAATTGGCCTGGTAGCTGTTTTCCAAATTTCTTGGCATAGACAAGTGAGCATCTCCAGCCCTGCATCCATTTGTTGAAACGTACCCAGTTTTTGCCAATACCTTCAATACAGCTTGGACTTCTTTATTCAGTACCATCTGTTCTTGATCATATGCTACCTCCTGAAATAGTTGAGCTTTGACCAATCCTATTCAGTACAGTGACTCATGTATTCCTTCTATCTGCTTTTAGTGCTTCCTGAATCATTCAAAATTTTACCCATAGAATCATTCAAAATTGCAGCTTGAGGCCTGAATTTTTTCTTCATTTCTTTCAGCTTGAGAAATACCGAGTTTGTTTTTCCCTATTTGATTTTCTAATTCCAGATGTTTGCACATTTCATTATAATATTGTACTTTGTCTTCTCAAGCTGCCCTTTGAAATCTGTTCAGCTCTTTTACTTCATCATTTCTTCCATTCCCTTCAGCTACTCTATGTTCAAGAGCAAGTTTCAGAGTCTTTTCTGACATCCATTTGATCTTTTCTTTCTTTCCTGTCTTTTCAATTACCTCTTGCTTTCTTCATATATGACGTCCTTGATGCCTTCCCACAACTTGTCTGGTCTTCAGTCATTAGTGTTCAATGAGTCAAATCTGTTCTTGAGATTGTCTCCAAATTCAGGTGGAATATACTCAAGGCTGTACTTTGATTCTTGTGGATTTGTTTTAATTTTCTTCAACTTCAGCATGAATTTGCATATGAGCAATTGATGGTCTGTTCTGCAGTTGAATCCTGGCCTTGTTCTGACTGATAATATTGAGATTTTCCATCATCTCTTTCCACAAATGCGGTTGATTTAATTCCTGTGTTTTTCATCCAGTGAGGTCCATGTATATAGGCACTGTTTATGTTGTTGAAAAGAAGTATTTACAATGAAGAAGTCATTGGTCTTGCAAAATTCTGTATGCGATCTCCAGTGTCATTTCTATCACCAAGGCCATATTTTCCAACTACAAATCCTTCTTCTTTGTTTCAAACTTTTGCATTCCAATCACCAGTAATTATCAATGCATCTTGATTGCATGTTTGATAAATTCTAGACTGTAGAAGTTGGTAAAAATCTCTAATTTCCTCCTTTTTGGCCTTAGTGGCTGACGTGTAAATTTGAGTAATGATCTTATTAACTCATCTTTCTTGTAAGTGTATGGATATTATCCTATCACTGACAGTGTTGAACTTCAGGATAGATCTTAAAATATTCTTTTTGTTGATGAATGCAACACCATTCCTCTTCAGTTTGTCATTTCCAGCATAGTAGATCATATGATTGTCTGATTCAAAATGGCCAATATCACTCCATTTTGACTCACTAATGCCTGGGATATCAATGTTTATGCATTACATTTCATTTTTGATGACTTCCAATTTTCCTAAATTCATACTTTGTACATTCCATATTCCTATTATTAATGGATGTTTGCAGCTGTTTCTTTTCATTTTGAGTTGTAGCATGTCAAAAGATGAAGGTCTCGAAAGTTTGATTCCATCCACATCATTAACGTCAACTCTACTTTGAGGAGGCAGCTCTTCCCCAGCTGTATTTTTAGTGCCTTCCAACCTGAAGTGCTCATGTTCTAGCACTATATCAGACAATGTTCCTCTGCTATTCATAAGGTTTTCACTGGTGATTTTTTTCAAAAGTAGACTACCAGGTCCTTCTTCCTATTCTTTCTTATTCTGGAAGCTCTGCTGAAAGCTATCCACCAATGGTGACCCTGTTTGTATTTGAAATACCAGTGGCAAACTTTCCAATATCACAACAACTGGCAAGCCATCACAGTAGGACAAAGTGACAGACATGAATATAAATTTTGCATTTGTGTAGTGGAGTAGAATTTGGAGGCAATCTACATGACTTTTGTTTGGGAAGTAAAATGCAATTTGATGCAAAATATTAATTACTAGACGTACTTACAACAAACTAAATGTAGTCATAGCATCATTGATAAAATGTTTTAAAAATTAAGCTGAATGAAATAGCAAAAAACAGTAAGACCCGAAAAAAAACTATATTATGTAGATAGACACTTAATACATTTGTGTGATTAATTGCACTCTGTTAAAATTAAGAATAACTATTCACCAAAGGAATGCTTGGGTGGCCCAAACAGTTAAGTTGGGCTGCTAACCTAAAGTTTGTCAGTACTCACCCACCCAGAGACACCTTGGACAAAAGCCCCGGTGATCTGCTTCTGAAAGGTCACAGCCATGAAAAACCTATGGAGCGTACTTCTACTCTGAAACACATGAAGTCACCATGAGTGGGTATCAATTCAAAGACAATTGTTTGTTCTCTCTCTTTTTTTTTTTTTTTAATTCACCAAACGATATCATTACATTGGGGTAAAAAAGACAAGCCACAGTCTGGGAGAAGATACTCACAATGCATGTATCTAACGTAAGAGTCATAAGGAGAACATATGAATCACTCCACAAAGCAATAATAAAACATAGACACCAAATAAAATAAATGGGAAAAATTCTCAAACATGCACTTCAAAAGAGATGATCTTCAGATATAATTTGTGTACTTATCTAGTTTAAATTTTAGTAAAAATATTTATATAAAAATGCATGTACCCAGGCTAGATAAATCAAATTTTAATTTATCTACCTCCACATTGCTGTCATGTCCAGGAACCCTACTGGCACAGTGGTTAAGCGAAACAGCTGCTAACTAAAAGCTCAGCATTTTGAATCCACCAGCTGCTCCACGGGAGCAAGATGTGGCAATCTGCTTCTGTAAAGATTACAGCCTTGGAAACCCTACAGGGCTGCAACGATTACAGACTTGGAAACCCTATAGGGTCACTGTGAATCATAAGTTAATAGGTAGAAATACATAGGTAAAGTATTTAACCAGATATTAAGATAAACTTGAAACAAAAATAAATAGTGTGATATTGGTGCATGGATAGATGCAAAGACCAATGGAGTAAAATGGAAAATTCAGAAGTAGACCTAGACAAATTTGGAAATTTAGGACATTTCAATCCAATACGTAAAAGACAAAACAGTCAATAATGTGTAATGTGACAAACGGTTAGCTGTTTGGAGAATATAAAAATAAAGTTATTCCCATTCCCCACATTGCACACTGGGATAAAATCTATTGATTCAAATATTTAATTAACACACTGAAAAAAAAAAAAGTATTAGAAGAAAATATGTGAGATTTTCTTGCTTTTTTAAAGGGATGATTTGATAGATTTTGTTTATATTTGATGATTCAAAACATTGGATAGTAGCATATTTGAAGAAAGAAAAAAATACTGTATTTCAAAAACTTGAAAAAAGCAAACTTAGAGTCCTCTGGGAGATTGCACCTTAGAAGGGCTGTGAGGGTTATGAAACGTTTTGTGTTGTACTCACTGGTCATTCTGGTTTGTTGTTTTCTTACGTGTATATGGTTTTATGATAATGAAAATGTAAATTGATCTGTATGAACTGTGAGGAGACCCCATAGAATGCAATGATGGACATCTACACTTGTGGAAAATTGCAATATAGATTTTGGAATCAAGATTGCGTGGATTATTTGTTTTTATATTTTTGTCTGTAATTGCCAAAACAGAGATGACACATAGATCTCAGTTGATATGTGTGCTTTGATCAACTAGCTAACAAATGCCAGGAACTAAATTAAGAAATCTCGGAAGAGATATTTGAGATTAATAGAAAACAAATGGAATAACAGCTCTCTTTTAGGGGTAAAGATGATGTGGTTAGTGAAGATGATGTGGTTCATATTCTTCATCTCTTTTACAAACATAATTCAATATAATGTATATCATACATTATACAATGTATATTGAACAGATCATTCTATAAAATAAGCAGATTCTTAAATAAGATTGCCCAAATTTATTCCATCCAATTTTAATATAGTGTACTCTTAAAATATGTTTTTTTATAGAATCAAAAGTTAGTACACTAAATATGGATTGTACGTTTACAAAACATATTTGACACAGGGAGTTGATTTTTTTTAACATAATAATGTCCTCCATAACTATCTGTTAGTTCTTTTTTAAAGTCAGTGAAATAATTAGACCTGAATCTATTACTCCATTATATAAAAGAAGACTCATATTAGGCAATGCTATTTCAAGATTCCATTTATTTCTCTATAATCTGCCTCATTTTACCAGAAAAAAAATACTGTTATTAAGCATAAAAATAGCTAGCTATTTTGGTTACCTTGTTTATCAGTGTGTGGCACATCTTTAGCTTGTCACATATTGTGGCTAACCTGTATCAGAGAATTTTCTTTTATCTTTGCTTATTTAAAATTTCTCTCAATCCATACTTTAATATCATTTCCACTGTGAAAGTCTCCTAAGCGTTCAGTGATGCTTTGCAAACAGAGTCTTTGTCTGTGATGACTTTGCAAACCACACATTAGTTGTGTTGAGGATTTATTATGATAAAATTTTTATATATTTTATTATATAAACCAATGAAATCCTATAGCAGTTGCCATTGAGTAGATTCAAACTCATGGTAACCCTATGTGTTTCAGAATAGAACTGTGCCCCACAGGGTTTTCAAGGGTTGTGACCTTTCAGAAGTAGATTGCCAAGACTTTCTTCTTAGGCACCTCTGGGTGGATTCAAACTACCAAACTCTCAGTTAGTAGCCAAATGCTCAACAGTGTGTACCACCCAGGGACTCCTACTTACAAGTTTTGCATCTCTGGCCACGTAATGGGTGGAACATCCCAAATCCGTATTTTGTAACTTCAATGGTGCCTATATCCTTAGCCGATCCTGTTTACACAATAATTTATTATTATTTTGAAAATGAATATCCATTGTTATGTATTAAAACAAAGCAACATATCAAGAAATCTATATGTTCTGCATATATAGTATCTAATTTAAAATGCTAATGTCATAAACCAAATTTAGAAGGTAATTTTTAATATTCTCTCTTTCAATTTTAAATGATATTCTATCTTTTGCAGATGCGAAGCAACAAATTCCTGCATTTCACTGCAAGCTCAAATAAAGTTTGCAACTATAACTGGTTCTATGGTGATTTGCTAATTTTTCTGTGTTTAAAAGCTGACACTTAAACCTGGCTCAAGGTTAAGCTGTCTAGGGCACACATTTCCAAGAGGAAAAACACGGTTTCACAGACAAATTTTAATGTACGTGTGATTCACAGCAGAGAAAACTATCATTCTAACTTATGCAATTTCCTCTCACTGTTTCTCTTCTCTCTTTTTTTTTTATTTTCTCTTATTATTTTTTTTTCCTTTCTGTATTTTATTTTTGTTTGTAAATTCAGCGATTTTCTGGTAGAAAAATCATAAAAGAAAATATGTGAGCCATTGGCAAAGGCCTAAATTAAAATGAAACTAAAGTGAAATGGAATTTGCATTCTAGTCATCAGTGTGGTATATAATCATGTACTGTATGCAGTTAAATGAGTCTGTTGTCTGGCTGTAATGAATACCTACATCCATCCTAACAGTTAATGAGGAATAAATGACTTATTATCCATGAATGGCTGTATCTAAATTGCTCTGCAACAAAAACAGAATATTAAAATGTGTAACAAAAATAGATCTTAAATGATAATGAACTTACTTAGACTATTAATTAATTTTTAAAGCCTCATAAAGTTCACTGTTTAGGATGAAGTCAGCACTGACATAAATTTATGCACAATGATATGTTCAAAGTCTGAATTTTAAAATAAATTTCAATAGATACATACACATATATATGTATATATGTGTTTATATATGCATACGCACGTTTACAGGAAAATAGTCCTGTGTAAGATATCTCTTCTACCTTAAAAACAACAACATTCAATTAAGTTTCAAAAAAAAAAACACATTGCCCTCCAGTCAATTCCAGCTCACAATGACCCTCTAGCACAGAGTAAAACTGCCCCATAGGGCTTCCAAGGAGCAGCTGGTGGATTCAAACTGTTGACTTTCTGGTCTGCAGCCAAGCTCTTAACCACTGCATCACCTTATTTATTCAAAAAAGTTACAATTCATGCTTAACTGATTCACTTTTAATTTATAAGTCTAATTTTTAAAAGGAGAAAAGCCATACAGATGTATGGGTATATATATCTATCTCTGTATATCTATTGGAGCCCTAGTGGCGTAGTGGTTAACAGCTTGGCTGCTAACCAAAAGGCTGGCAGTTCAAATCCACCAGATGCTCCTTGGAAACCCTATGGGTCAGTTCTACTCTGTTCTGTAGGGTCTCTATGAGTTGGAACCCATTCGACAACACCTAACAACATCTATCTATCTGTGTATGTATCTACCTATCTCTATTTATATGTGTGTGTGTGTGTATATATATATATATATATATATATATATATATATATATATATAGTCATACAGTCATACACCATAATGCCCGTTGGGACAATGGCCTACTGCATACAAGTCAGTGATTCTGTAAGATTTGTTTCTGTTTTTATTTTAAGGCAAAGCAGCTCTCCTTTTATTATTGTCCCCTAATGATTTTAAAGACTCCAAACCCCCAGAGTGAACAGGACGGCTGGCCTCCAGAGCCATCCAATTCTCCTTAGTGCCGCCTCCTCCAGGTCCTCCTGACTTCATCCACCTGCCCAGCCGCCCTGCAGCTGTTGAACTCCTTGAGAAGAACAGCACCCACTGCGGATCTTCCGTTCCTTCCTGGTGCTCTTGGGTGCTGGCGGGGGCACTGGCTGGCCCTGGGCGCTTGCAGCTCTAGCTAGAGGCGGACAGCTCCATGTGATTAGAAAGTGGCACACCGATACCTAAATAGCTTTGAATTTATCTCATTCTATTCGTTTAGCTCCAACAAAATCCAAACAACCTTCATCTCCAGCTCAGGACACGGTAATCACTTTCAGATTGCCAACGAGTCTTCCATCCTCGACCCACACTTTTGTCCTCAAATCCATTCTCCTTTCTGAAGACAGAGTGACCAGTTAAATAGTCATATCTGAGTGTCATTCCTTCATTACAAGCTCTTCACATCTCCCATTGCTTCCAAGACTTGGCCCAGAATTCTTTGCTACTTGCCCCTCTTCATCTATAGTATGTACTATTTCGTTTGCCATCATTGTTACATGTTGCTGTTGTTAGGAGCCATCGAGTGGGTTCTGACCCTTAGCGACCCTATCCCGTAGCGACCCTATGAACAACAGAAGGAAACACTGCCCTGTCCTGAGCCATCCTCACAATCGTTATGCTTGAGCCCATTGTTGCAACCACTGTGTCAATCCATCTCACTGAGGGTCTTCCTCTTTTTCGCTGACCCTCTGCTTTACCAAGCATGATGTCCTTCTCCAGGGACTGATCTCTCTTGACAACATGTCCAAAGTATGTAAGACCTAGTCTCACCATCCTTGCTTCTAAGGAGCATTCTGGTTGTAATTCTTCCAAGACAGATTTATTACTTCTTTTGGCAGTCCATGGTATATTCAATATTCTTCTCCAACACCGCAATTCCAAGGCTTCAATTCTTCTTCTGTCTTCCTTATTCATTGTCCAGCTTTCACATGCAATTGAAGCTATTAAAAATACCATGGCTTGGGTTAGGCACGTCTTAGTCCTCAAGGTGACATCTTTGCTTTTCAACACTTTAAAGAGGTCTTTTGCAGCATATTTGTCCAATGCAATGTGTCTTTTGATTTTTTGACTGATGCTTCCATGGGTGTTAATTATGGATCCAAGTAAAATGAAATCCTTGACAACTTCAATCTTTCCTCTGCTGATCATGATGTTGCTTACTGGTCCAGTGTGAGGATTTTTGTTTTCTTTGTTGAGGTGTAATCCATACTGAAGTCTGTAGTCTTTGATTTTCATCAGTAGGTGCTTCAAGTCCTGTTCACTTTCAGCAAGCAAAGTTGTGTCATCTGCATATTGCAGGTTATTACTGAGTCTTCCTCCAATTCTGATGCCCCGTTCTTCTTCATATAGTCCAGCTTCTCTGATTAATTGCTCAGCATCCAGACTGAATAGATATGGTGAAAGGATACAACTCTGATGTGCACTTTTCCTGACTTTAAACCACAAATTATCCCCTTGTTCTGTCTGAACGACTGAAGATTATTCAAAAGCAGCTGTAGCAGTATATTGACAGGGGACTGCCAGAAATTCAGGCCAGATTCAGAAGAGAACGTGGAGCCAGGAACATCATTGCTGATGTCAGATGGATCCCAGCTGAAAGCAGAGAATACCAGAAACACGTTTACCTGTGTTTTATTGACTGTGCTAAGGCATTCGACTGTGTGGATCATAACAAATTATGAATAACATTGAGAAGAATAACAATTTCAGAACACTTAATAGTGTTCATCATTTCTACATAGAGCTTTTAAAAATTTCCTTTCCTGGACCATGCATCATTGTCTAGGGAATATTTTCATTTTCTTTTATAAGTTGGAATCGACTCGATGGCAATGGGTTTGCTTTAGGTTTTTTTCCACACATACATCATATCTTGGCTGATTAATCAGTTTGCCATAAAAAATTGTCCTCACAATCCTGACCACTTTAAATCCCTTGAATATAGGTTTCCATATACCTTCTATATATCTTCCTGCAAGAATTTTCCAGAGTTAAACTTTTACATATATTTGAAGGCAGGAAGCAGAGCTTATGCTATACCACATGAAAACGTTATATAAATCAGAAATTGTGACCTGAGTCTGTGCAGCAATGTGTGGCAAGCTGAATAAGCATTCACTTTTAGCCAGTTCTTGTTCTCACACATAATGAATGACATTTGAACATGTGAGTAAGCACATGTACAGTTAACAAATTTATTTAATTATTTATAAACTTCCCTGCCAACCCCAGCAATTTTTCCCGAACACATTATTGGGAAATATCACCGTAGGAAAACACTGCTATAAGAGATGAAGGACTTCTTTGTGATTATTTTAGCAAATGATGAGTCTTAGAATTAAACAAAGTAGAAGCACACATGATTACAAGGAATTTTCCCTTTTTGGTTATTAACCAGAATTTTATCTTTAATAGTCACAATAATATGATTTAAAGAAGCTTTATAAAAATAGTTCTCAAAGATTTCTCCCTGACTTGTGATCCTTGGATTTTTCCTAGATCACAATTTCTATTTTAACATTTTTGTATTGTGGCCAGATCAGGGAGTTCAGTTACTGAATTTATTGCACTTTTCAGATTTTCCGATGAATAATTTAAAATGTAAAAATGGAAATTCAACCTAATCTGAAAACTGGCTGACAAAAAAGTTTTGGACAGGTTACAGAGATTCTCGTATCAGGGTCACTGGTTCAAATTTATCTGTATCATTAGCAGTTATCATCAGATAGAAATTCAAGAAAATGGAGCATGTGCACTATGACCCTGTGTTCTCATTTCCTCCTCTCTACCCTTGCATAACCCAGAAACAGCGCATATATTTTTTCATTTAACCCACTCATCTCTAAATGCATTATGTCAGATAGACTTTTCTAGAAATGTAAATCATTTCTCTCATTTAAAAAATAAATTTGCAGAGTTCTTTTCATTAATTTTGATAAAGGCACAAAGAAAGATGTCATTTATGGGACAACTAAATTTATGAAATGGAACCACACTCCTGTTTTAAGTTAGAATTTCTTTCAAAATAATTTTTCTGTTAGACTTTTCTCAACTATGAGGACACAAAAAAGAATTGTGTTTCTCAGATCTCTTATTCCACTGTAACGATTAGTATGATAATGTCATGTTTTGTATTGTTCTTGAGTTTATGCCATGGTGTGTAGTAAAAGTTAACATTTTTAAAATAACCAAATAAAAGCTTATTTATTCTCCTATTTGCTTATTTATTTTCTTTCATATATAATCATACAAATTTATAAGTCTTTGCTCTACCTTCATTAAATCTATTTGCCTGTACTTTTCTTGATCATTAGCTGTATCTACACAGAAACATGTATTAGAAAGAAAAATAAATTCTTCCCCTGTGTATTTGTTTTATGAGCTTTTGAAGTTATACAATCTTTTTTTAAAATTTTTTTTGATTGAACCTACTTTTTTTTTTGTACTTTAGATGAAGGTTTACAGAACAAATAGTTTCTTATTAAACAGTGAGTACCCATATTGTTTTATGACAATGGTTAACGACCTCATGACATGTTCAACACTGTCCCTTCTCAACCTTGGGTTCCCTCTTACCAGCTTTCCTGTCCCCTCCTGCCTTCTAGTCCTTGTCCCTGGACTGTTGTACCCCATTAGTCTCATTTTGTTTTATGGGGCTGTCTAAGGTTTGGCTGAATGGTGAACCTCAGGAGTGACTTCATTACTGAGTTAAAAGGGTGTCTGGGGGCCATACTCTTGGGGTTTCTCCAGTCTCTGTCAGGCCAGTAAGTCTGGTCTTTTTTTGGTAAGTTAGAAATCTGTTCTATATTTTTCTCCAGCTCTGTCTGGGACCCTCTGTTGTGATCCTGGTCAGAGCAGTCAGTGGTGGTAGCTGGGCACCATATAGTTGTACTGGACTCAGTCTGGTGGAGGCTGTGGTAGTTGTGGTCCATTCGTCCTTTGGACTAATCTTTCCCTTGTATCTTGTTTCTTCATTCTCCCTTGCTCCTGAAGGGGTAAGACCAGTGGAGTATCTTAGAAGACTAGTCAAAGGCTTTTAAGACTTCAGATGCTACTCATCAAGGTAGAATGTAGAACATTTTCTTTATAAACTGTGTTATCCCAATTAAGCTAGATGCACCCCAAGACCATGGTCCCCACAGCCCTCCTCCCAGCAATTTAGTCCCTCAGGGAGTTTGGATGTGTCTATGGAGCTTCCATATCTTTTCCTTGTACAAGTTGTGCTGGCATCCCCAGTATTGTGTACTGTCTTACCCTTCACGGAAGGAAACACTTATCTATTGTCTATTTAGTATTCCCCGCCATCCCTCCCATACCTCTTAACCAACAAAGATTGTTTCTTTTTTCTTTTTTTTTAATTGTACTTCAGGTCAAGATCTACAGAACAAATAGTTTCTCATTAAACAGTAGTACACATATTGTTTTATGACATTGGTTAACAACCCCACGACATGTCAACCCTCTCCCTTCTTGACTTTTTTTTTTTGGTGAAAATATACATAGCCAAAGATACACCATTTCAAAAATTTCTATATGCAGAGTTCAGTGACATTGACTACGCTCTTTCAGCTGTGCTGCCTTTCTCACTTTAGATGAAGGTTTACAGAACAAAATAGTTTCTTATTAAACAGTTAGTACACATGCTGTCTTATGACAATGGTTAACAACCCCATTCCACATCAACACTGTCCTTACTCAACCTTGGGTTCCTTATCACCGGCTTTCCTGTCCCCTTCTGCCTTCTAGTCCTTGTCCCTGGACTGCTGTGCCTCATTACTCCTGTTTTGTTTTATGGAGCTGTCCAAAGATTGTTTCTTTTTGCGTGTTAACTTGTTTCGTGACTTTTTACAGTAGAGGTCTTATATGATATTTGTTCTTTTGTGATTGACTTACTTCACTCAGGAAAATGTCCTCCAGTTTCATCCATGTTATGAGATGCTTCACAGATTCATCTTTGTTCTTTATCGTTGCATAATACTTCATTGTGTGTATGTACCATAGTTTGTTTATCTATTCATCTGATGATGGGCATCTAGTTTGTTTCCATTGTTTTTCTATTGTGAACAATGCTGCAATGAACATGGGTGTGCATAAGTCTATTCGTGTGATAGCTTTTATTTCTCTAGGATATATTCCTAGGAGTGGGATTGCTGGATCATATGGTATACCTATTTCTAGCTTTCTGAGGAAGGACCATATCATTTTCCAAAATGGTTGTATCATTTTGCATTCCCACCTGCAGTGCATAAGAGTTCCGATCTCCCCACAGCCCCTCCAACATTTGTTATTTCCAGTGTTTTTGATTCGTGCCAGTAATGCCGGGGTGAGATGGTATCTCATTGTGGTTTTGATTTGCATTTCTCTAATGGCTAGTGATCGCGAGCATTTCCTCATGTGTCTGTTGGCCACTTGAATGTCTTCTTTGAAGTTACACAATCTTGTTTCATATGTGTGTGTGTATATATACTAAATGTATGTAAACATATACACATATATGAAATATAGCATAAATTCAGAAAAATGTACACATCCTAAATGTATAGCTCACTCTTATCTGCTAATTGTATATATTTTAATATTTCATAGTTTATTGCAACTCTCCTAGAGAGGTATTTAATTAAGTTCTTTTTTCCAGGGAAATGATAATCATCTCCACAAGCTTGTCTGGGAAATGCTGTGTGATGTTATTCCACCTTTAGATACTTTTATTTGGCACCTACTTCCTTTCTGATGTAACACAAAAGAAGATTGGATATATTTAGACAATTTCAACTTCAATGAGGATTTATTTTCCAAAGATTCCCAGAGTGAATGTAAAAGAAAACTGCAAAAAGTAGTCCGCTCCAATTTGTGTACAGCAACACCAGAAGTGGACCCAGCTGTGATGAATCTTTTGGAATTGTTTTCCTGACAGGTACATCAAGAAGATTAGCATCCCCTGTATTCCTTTTCTCACTTCTTGATGAACCAATTCTATCTTTAAATATCCGGATAGCAGGGATGCATGACTAAGAGAATAACATTAAAAGAAAAATACCACACGAACTTCTCTCCCCTGTCCTGTTTATTTTCATGTCGCCTCTTTCTCTTCTTTCTCCTCTTCTCGCCTATTCATCATACTATGCTAAAAAAACAGAGAATGACTTGTAATCCCTCTAAGACATCACATGGTTCCACAATTAGTTTGCTTTAACTGAGGTTACCTCCCTTCCCAGGCGATGCTTATACCTCCAATTTGCTGCATCCTGTTTTCACCTTGCATTTATCATAAAATAATAGATCATTTATTTTCAAAACTTCACTTATATAGGTGACATTTACATTTACCTAAATATCCTATTATTGGAAGAGGAATGAAATTTATGATTAAAAATAACCCAAATCCCAAGACTATACATTCCATATTGAGATTGCAACACTGTTTAGAATGCAGGATTTGTATTGAAATGAAAGATGTATTTGAAAATTAAAAAACAATAAAACAAACAAAAACCTTTGCCATTGAGTTGATCCCAAGTCATAGTGACCCCATGTGATGCAGAATAGAAGTGCTTCATAAGATTTTCTTGGCTGTAATCTTTATAGAAGCAGATCACCAGGCCATTCTTCCACAGCAACACTGGCTGGGCTCAAACCATTTGCGCCACCAAGAGACCTATGAAGATTAAACACGCATATCAATAATATGCAAGCTAGAAAGATTTTCCTTAATTTCTCTGCTCCAAGTCTCTTTGTGCAGTGCCTTTTCTGCAGTCACCTGTCCTTCGTGGACTATGAGTAACACTTTTCTAAACACAGAGTATCTCTTTTATTTATCACAACGAAAAGCAAAATGAATAATAATGCCAGATGTACAGGAATATTTCCTGCAAAGGAGCAGAGAATTTTTGAAAACCTAATGTGTATAGTAACCTACAGCCTGAACAACAGTGGATCCAGCAGACAGACATGGCTACAAGCTAGACCACATGGAATTAACAATATAACTAGTTTTTTTTTTTTAACTGAAAATACAAGTTAGATCCTTCCATAATAAGAATGAAAATTAGAATTATTTTCATATTAGTGAAAAAAAGAAATACTATGTTTTATTGATAAAGATATTCTTCTTCCATAAAATGTATCCGCATCTAACATTTGTTAAAATGAAAGATCTTATTAGCCAGATAGAAAGGAAGAATGGCGTGGTAAAAACTATTTGCAAGCACAGTGGTGCTTTGGATTTTTCTTGAAATCAAGAAGAGTTACATTATCTTATACAAAATTAATTTAAGTGTAAAGGCTTCTGTTCTTTAAGTACGTTAAAGGATATGTAGAGATGGTAGCATATATAAAAATCCATACAATACTGTATTATATATAGGAAAATAAATGACTCTAAATGTTTGTGTAAGGAGTCCTGATGGCACAATGGTTACGCACTTAGTTGCTACCCAAAATATGGTGGTTTCAACCCACTACATGCACACAACAACAACAAACAAATGTTTGTGTATATCATGGTTGGAGTCACTTTGAATGTCTTGAAGTAGCAAGGAGAAAAATTAATAGAAACTTGTTGTAAATTGTTTACAATATACACATAGATTAATAAATATATTTATTGTGTGAAAACAACATTAACAAACCCAACATACTTAATTCCCAACAGACATAGATCTTGGTGAACACTTACTTTTACAGAGAAATCTATTTCAGCTTCCTTTTGGTTTTTGGCTGTCAGCCATCATGAATCAGTTAAACCTTCTAAAGTAAAGTAGAAGACAATTCACAGGTCACCTTTATTTCATTACTTTTCAAAGGGAGTATATAAAAGGGACAAGCGTGTTCCTTGAATGACTGAAGGTGCTGCATATTAAATATGTAGGAACTTTGGGGCACTGGTGGCACAGTGTTCAAGAGCTTGGCTGCTAACCAAAAAGTCGGCAGTTCGAATATACCAGCTGCTCCTTGGAAACCCTGTGGGGCAGCTCTACTCTGTCCTTTAGGGTCACTGTGAGTCAGAATGGAGTTAAGTGCAGTGGATTTGGTGTTTTCGTTTTTTGGATGCACCACATGGATTACAATGCATTTGAGAATGTATGTAAGCCTCATCTTATTCTTATTACACTAGCAATTTTTTTTCACCAGCATATCTGAGATGTAACTTATCATGTAACATTTTTTCATAAGTTACAAAACAGTAAATTTGAAATTTTACCTACTAATTAGAAATAGGCACTCATCTTCACTTTAAGAAATACACTAAGCTTTCAGTGTATTTCTTCATTAGAGAAACATTTCTTACTTAATAGTGATTGTAAGCTCATTTGACAAAAGCAAAACAGGATATTTTGAATCAATTTTGTTCAATAAAAGTTTCCAAACGCAATTTATAAAAGTATTACATGTCAGATTTTGTAGAATAAACAACAAAAGCAGCTCATATTAAAGGAATAACGGAACATTTTTTATAAAAAGTAATCTATCCAGTTACTGCTTACTTTAATTCCATATAAACCAAGCAGTATGAATGCATGACATTTAATTTTAATATTCTTTAAGCAACATATAGAATTCAAAAAAATTGTTAGATTTAAAACACATACATTATTTTTGAGCAAATAAATCAAAAGTAATGATTACTTAAAGCTAAATGATATCAGAGGGGATGAAATAATAGAACTTAATTGTGTTCATTTTAACATTGGAGATTTTAATATTTTTTGTAGTGGTTATTAATGAAATTAACCCCGTTATAATTAATGCATATTAATTATAAATATAAACACTACAACACCACTACCATCATCTTTATCTTTCAGAAGAAGAGCAGTGAACCATTCATGCTTGATTACTCTTTCTTTTTTTAATTGTCCTTTAGGGGAAGGTTTACAGAACAAATAGTTTCTCATTAAACAGTCAATACACATATTGTATTATGACATTGATGAACAACCCCACAACATGTCAACCCTCTCCCTTCTCGACCTTTTTTTTTTTGATGAAAATATACTAGCCAAAGATACACCATTTCAAAAATTTCTACATGCACAGTTCAGTGACATTGATTATGATCTCTCAGTTGTGCTGTTATTCTCACTTTTGATGAGGGTTTACAGAACAAAATAGTTTCTCATTAAACAGTTAGTACACATGTTGCCCTATGGCAACAGTTAACAAACCCACTACACGTCAACATTGTCCTTACTCAACTTTGGGTTCCCTATCACCATCTTTCCTGTCCCCTTCTGCCTTCTAGTCCTTGTTCCTGGACTGCTGTGCCTCATTAGTCCCGTTTTGTTTTATGGGGCTGTCCAATCCTCGGCTGAACGGGGAACCTCGGAAGTGACTTCACCACTGAGCTAAAAGGGTTTCTGGGGGCCATACTCTCGGGGTTTCTCAAAGTCTCTTTCAGGCCAGTAAATCTGGTCTTTTTTGTGTATGTTAAAAGTTTGTTCTACATCCTTCTCCAGCTCTGTCCAGAACCCTCTGTCGTGATCCTGGTCAGAGCAGTCAGTGGTGGTAGCCGGGCACCATCTAGCAGTACTGGACTCAGTCTGGTGGAGGCCTTGGTAGCTGTGGTCCATTAGTCCTTTGGACTAATCTTTCCCTTGTATCCTGTTCTCTTCATTCTCCCTTGCTCCCAAAGGGGTGAGATCAGTGAAGTATCTTATATGGTTGCTCACAGGCTTTTAACAACCCAGACGCTACTCACCAAGGTAGAATGTAGAACATTGTCTTTATAAACTGTGTTATGCCAATTGAGCTAGATGTTCCCCGAGACCATGGTCCCTACAGCCCTCCACCCGTCAATTCAGTCCCTCAGGGAGTTTGCATGTGTCTATGCAGCTTCCGTGACCTTCCCTTATACAAGTTGTGCTGGTTTCCCCAGTATTGTGTAATGTCTCAGCCTTCACCAAAGATACCACTTATCTATTGCCTGTTTAGTATCCCCCCCCCCACACCCCCATCCCATGTAACCAACAAAGATTACTACTTTTTGTGTATAAACTTTTTCATGAGTTTTTATAATAGAGATCTCATACAATATTTGTCCTTTTGTGATTGACTTATTCACTCAGCATAATGTCCTCCAGTTTCATCCATGTTATGAGCTACTTCACAGATTCATACGTTTTCTTTGTTCTTCCTACTCTCGTGTGCTAAATTCCTTTTGTTTGTTTTTCATTTCTTTTGTTTTTGTAGGTTTTGTTTTTACTGAGACTTTATGTTTTTCCACTTTATTTTTATGAGTAGGTTTGTTAACTTTATTTGTGGTTACAGTGAAATTTACCCTTATCTTTCTAAGTTTGAAGCAGTCTATTATTATTTGATATCACCTTGCCTTCCTCTCCATTGGAAGATTCTATACCTACACCATTTATTCCTTCTTTTATTGTTCTGATATTGTTGTCATTTACAGATTAACTTCTCTGATTCCCTGTTGTATTTCTTTTCGTTTTGGATAGTCCTTGAGAGTTCATTTCCTAGACTGGTATCTGGCTGGTACAATTCTGCCTCCTACATTCAGCCTGAAGTTGTTTGTTCTCAGATCGAAGGACTCCCTTTAATAATTCTTGTAAGTTTGGTTTGGTTTTTACATATTCCCTTAATTTCTGTTTATCTGGAAGTGTCCTAATTTCACCATCATATTTGAATGAGAGTTTAGCAGGATATAATATCCTTGGCTGGCAATTTTTTTCTTTCAAGGTTTTATATATGTCATCCCATTGCCTTCTTGCCTGCATGGTTTCTGCCAAATAATCTGAGCTTAGTCTTATTGTTTCTCCTCTGTATGTGACTTCTTGTTTTTCTCAAGCTGCTCTCAGGATTCTTGTTTGTCTTTGGATTTGGTGAGTGTCATTATGATATGCCTCCGTGATTTTCCTTTGAGGTCTATCCTATATGTGGTTGGTTGAGCTTCTTGGATTGCCAACTTTTCATCTTTCATGATATTGGAGAAGTTTTCTGTCAGCAGTTCTTCAATGATCCTCTCTGTTTTCTGTCTTCTCCTTCTGTTCTGGAACTCTGATCACTCACAAATTTTTGCTTTTGATTGTATCCCACATTAATTCTCAGGGTTTCTTCATTTTTCTTTGTTCTTTTTTATGAGTTTTCCTCGAACAGAGTTGTATCCACGTTTTTGTCTTCAATTCCACTGAACCTGTCTTCTACCGTTTCAAATCTGCTTCTCAGCCCTTCTATGACACCGTCCATTTCTGAAATCTTGTTGTTTATCTTTTGGATTTCTAATTGTTGTCTTTGTATAATTTCTAGTTGTGAATTTATTTTGGCATTTTGTTCTTGCATTATTTTCCTGAATTCTTCCAATTTTTTGTGTGTATTTTCCATGAATTTGTCTATTTTTTCCTCATGTTGGTCAGCTTTTTGCCTCAGTCTTGGAGAATTCTGAGTATTAGAGATTTGAATTCCCTCTCAGGTAGTTCTAGCGCATTTTCTTCCAGAGGAGAGTCATCCGGTGTTTTATTTTGGAAGCCTACTGGAACCATCCTGTCCTGTTTTTGTAAATGTGTTGATATTGTCTGCTGTCTTCAGGGCATTCAGTAGTTATTTTTCTCATTTATTGATTGTAGATTTGTTTGTTTCATCCCTTCTTTTAAAAAAAAGTTGACTATGTCTGAGCAGGCACACTGTGTGTTCTTTGTTGTTTGCTTATCTGTGGGCACAATACTTTTCTCCTCCTTCTTCAACTGGCAGGGTCAGTCACTCAGATATCGTATGGCAGGGCAGGTCTAGCTGAAGAGCAGTTACTGGGATGGGTTGTTTGTGGCACTTACTACAGCCACCAGGCGGGTCGGTAATCAGTGCAGGGCAGGTTCCAGTAGGCCGTGCCTGTACTTCTTGTTGGTTTGATGTCAAACGCACGGTGCAGGTAGGCAGGATGTAACGGGAAGATTGTTATGTGTGGAGTGGTTGTTTTGTTTCCCACTGGAAGCTCCGTGAGGCTGCTTTCTTGTACCCCCTGTTTGCTGGTCTCCGACAGGAGTCCAAGATGGCAGATCCGCTCTGCGTTAGCTGGTAGGGGACCTCTGCATGAATCTCTCCTCGCTCTCTGTTCTCTGAAGTTTTCTCAGTCCATTTGGTGGTTGACTGAGTTCTTTATCTCTTCATTTGATGTTTTAGGGTTTCAGGATTGTTGTATTCTCTGTTCAGCTTAGTTTTTCGGATCTTTGCTACAGAGGGACGGTGTCGTGCTTCTGCCTAGAGCGCCATTTTGCCGGAACCTCATAAAGTGATATTTCTTGCACACCTAAAATTATAACTGAAACAAATACTTGCCACTTTTACATTCATTAGGAATTAACTTATTGATAGCACTACATATGCAATAAGTAGGCAATCATAATATATATACAATTAATCCAAAGCTTGTTTTCTATACTTTATTAATAGATTAAAATAGCAACTTTATTTTCATATAGGTAAAAGTATGAATAATGGACTGTTTGTTACATTCATGTGCATGTTAAAAAATACATGTTGGTTTATCTCTGCTTGTTAACTTGCTTCTGGTCTGGAAATATTGTCACTCCAAACTGTACCTCTGGATTTATCTTCTAAAGTATGATGGTCCCCACTTTGCTGCTTATGGTTGGAGTTAATCAAAGGAAGATATCTTAAACCCTGTTTTGTGGATGAAGTCAATTTTAGAGCCCTCCAAGGAAGTGATGTATAAACATAAGTGATTGTGCATTGTTGGCACCATTACCATTAACTGTTAAATAGAAGCAAATCACAGTCAGTCTGGCAAGTGGTAAATAGGATCATAATCAGTAACTAAGAACCCGAAAGTTAGCTCTCATTTTGTTTGCTTAAATGATAGAATTAAATATCTGAGCCCTGGTGGTGCAGTGGTTAAACTCTTGGCTACTAACAGAAAGGTCAGCAGTTCAAACCCACCAGTTGCTCTGCAGGAGAAAGATGTGGCAGGTGGCTTCCATAAAGATTTAAAAAAAAAAAAAAGTCGTCCAGTGGATTCCAATTCATAGGTACCCCATAGGACAGAGAAGAACTGCCCCATAGGGTTTCCAAGGAGCAGCTGGTGGATTCAAACTACCAGCCTCTTGGTTACCAGCCTGAGCTCTTAACCACTGAGCCATCAAAGCTCCAAGATTACAATCTTAGAAACCCTACAGGGCAGTTCTCCTCTGTCCTATAGGGTTGCTATGAGTAAGGAATCGACTCTTTGGCAACTGGTTATAGATATAAAGAACTATAGTAAATAACGTTGCTACACTTTTTTTTATTAACAAACTTTATTTTGTCACACCTATATCTTAAAATGATAGTAATATCTACATATAGCTTAAATTTTCTTTAAAGTACAGAGAAATAAAATGATTTAAAAGTTAGAAGATCAAATTGGGGAAAGATGGAAGAAAGATTCAGGTTTCTAAATTCTTAAATTAATACTCTTTATACCAGGCTATATCTAGCAAATTAAATGAGTGAGACAAATTACCAACATATATGCATATAAAACCGTGTATTATAACTACTTACTGATGTTATTAACATGTGTACTTTTCCTCTAGAGTTCTTATTTACAATTATAAGTGATTAAAAAATGATTAACTGTACAACAGAGTAAACCTTAACTCAATGTACTTTAGTAAGTAATAATATATGGGAACGCAGAAATTAACCAACAATATCATTACTATCACACCCAAGTAAAATTTTGCTGAAGATCATTCAAAAGCAGTTGCAGCAGTACATTGACAGGGAACTGCCAGAAATTCAGGTGAGATTCAGAAGAGGACTTAGAACAAGCTATGTCATTGCTGATCTCAAATGGATCATGACTAAAAGCAGAGAATACCAGAAAGATGTTTACCTGTGTTTTATTGACTATACAAACATATTCAACTGTGTGGATCATAACAAATCATGGATAACATTGTAAAGAATAGAAATTCAAGAACACTTAATATTGCTCACAAGGAAACTGTAATTAGACCAAGAGGCAGTCATTTGAATAGAACAAGGGGATATTACTTGGTTTAAAGTCAGGTATGGTGTGCATCAGGGTTGTATCCTTTCACCTTACTTATTTAATCTGTATGCTGAGCAAATAATCAGAGAAGCTGGACTCTATGAAAAAGAATGGTGCATAAGAATTGGAGGATGACTCATTAATAACCTTCAATATGCAGATGACACAACCTTGCTTGCTGAAACTGAAGACGACTTGAAGCACTTAACTGATGAAGATCAAAGACCATAGCCTTCAGTATGTGTTACTTCTCAACATAAAGAAAACAAAAATCTTCACAACTGAACCAATAAGCAACATCATGATAAAAAGAGAAAAGATTGAAATTGTCAAGGATTTCATTGTACTTGGATCCACAATCAATGCTCATGGAAGCAGGAATCAAGAAATCAAACAATGCACTGAACTGGGCGTATCTGCTGCAAAAGATCTCTTTAAAGGTTTAGAAACCAAAGATGTCATTTTAAGGAACAAGGTGTGCTTGACCCAACGCATGATGTTTTTAATATCCTCATATGCATGTGAAAGCTCGACAGTGAATAAGGAAGACCTAAGAAGAATTGATGCCTTTAAATTATGAAGTTGGTGAAGAATATTGAACGTACTATGGACTGCCATAAGAAGGAACAAATCTGTCTTGGAGGAAGTACAGCCAGAATGTTTGTTAGAAGCAAGGATGGCGAGGCTTCGTCTCACATACTTTGGACATGTTATAAGGAGGGACCAGTCTCTGGAGAAGGACATCAAGCTTGATAAAATAGAAACTAAAAAAAAAAAAAAAAAAACCCTTCTCCATCAAGTCAATTCTGATTCATAGTGACCCTATAGGACAGAGTAGAACTCCCCATAGAGTTTCTAAGGAGCGTCTGGTGGATTCGAACCGCCAACCTTTTGGTTAGCAGCCAAGCACTTAATCACTACTCCACCAGTCATGGAAAAAGAGAACGACCCTCAACTCAACAAGATGGATTGACACAGTGGCTGCAACAATGGGCTCAAGCATAACAAAAATTGTGAAGATGGGGCAGGACTGGGCAGTGTTTCGTTCTGTTGTACATGGAGTTGCTATGAGTTGGGACCAATATGATGGTACCTAATAACAACAACAGTATATCAATATTGACTCTTCAATTATAACAAATTTACCACGCTAATACAATGCTCTAATAAATTCATGTGATGGCAAGTTAGATGAGACACTGGAAATAGGAGTCAGGGAGGCCATGAAAAGTAATTAGGTTTATTATGCTCATAGCTCCCAGACACAGGGGCACAACAAGCCATGACACAAGGCCACACAGGTGGTTGCACCCAAGAACAAAGTAACACTAAGCTGGAATTGTAAGAGAGGGTTTATGTATGTAGATTTGCAAGCTTCCTATTCCTTCCTGAATAATTCTGCAGGCTCAAGGGGTGTAAGGGGTGTCCCGAGTCGTTGAGTACCTGGTTGCTTGGTGATTATGATGGGGGTATAATCATCTAGGAGCGTAAGCACCTGATAAAGAGAGTGGTTGGAGTGTCAAAGTCTATTGCTCAAGAAGGGGAACTCCAGCTAGGGTCTCAAAACTGGGTCAAAACAAATTAAAACCAAACTAGTTGTAATTGAGTTGGTTCTGACTCATCGTAGTCCCATGTGTTTCAGAGCAGAAATGCATTCCATAGTGTTTTCATGGCTATGACCTTTGGGAAGCAGATTGCCAGGGCTATCTCCCAAGATATCTCTGGATGAGATCGAATTGCCAATCCTTTAGGTGATAGCTGGGGTTTGATTTCATCTGCTCCACCCAGGGATTCCAAAATTTGGTTAAGACAGCATTTAAAGAGAATGATATAACATTCAAGATGTTAATAATAAGTGTAACTGTATGTGTGGGTGTTGTAGGGGGTTGGATATATGAGAACTTTCTGTATTTTCTGTGTAATGTTGCACTAGAAGCTCCTAGTGGCCAAGATTGTTAAAATTTGAGCATGAAAATAAATTATAATAGTATTGGGTTTTAATCCATTAAGTAAAATAAATACCCATGAGTTCATAGTGATATAAATAAATAAAAATATGGGAGAAGGAATTTTTTTCCTTACATTAGCATTCTAGTTAAAAATATAGAATGAAAGAGAGAAACCATGAGGCAAACACTACAATAATAAATGTTGCAGAGAATATCAACCAATATACTAAAATTAGTGGGTAAAAGTTTGAGGAGAAAAAGAATTTATTAGTCTCAAAGGACTTGTCCCAATATAATAGTTAAGTATAAAAGGGAATATAGTAACTTTACAATGAAGGAATCCGATAGATACCCACTTAACTAAGTGGATAAAGTAAACATAACCAATACTAAAGCATATACAGATCATGAAATAGTCTTCTGTGATATTATTGCCAAAAATGCACAATCTCATTTCAATTTTGAGAAATCATCAAACAAACCCAAATTCAGGGACATAATTCAAAATAACTGATCAGAGTTGTTCAAAAGTGTGAAAGTCATGTGCAAGTCAAGGAGAGACTGAGATACTGTCACAGACTGGAAGAGGAAAAAAAAAAACTAAATGTAATGTAGAATCCTGGATAGGGTCTTAAAACAAAAAAAAATAACATTAGTGGAAGAAAATAGTAAAATATGTATGTGAGGTTCATCACAATGTACCATGTTCACAAGTTCTTAGTGAAGATGATTTGGAGCACAGCACAGACCAAACATTGTTCTAATAGCTTGATCAGCAGGAGTTTACTAGTCACAGAATAAACATGACAGTAATAAATAGAACAGCAAGCATCCTCGTCAGCCAAGATTCCCCAAGGTTAGGCTCTTGTCCCTTGGCGTGTTGTTAGCATCGTGTCCATGCACGCCTCACTTTGCACCATGGGAGAAGAAAACCTGGAGTATCTCCCTTTGAGGTTAATATACTACCAGTCTACAAGGTCTACTTGCCAAACAGCATGTACAGAAAGCAAGTAGGGGAAAGGGGCAATAACCAGAAAGGAGAAGGCCTCCTGTGGGCAATGGACGTTACTCATTGTCTCATGCCCAGGATGTGTGACCATCTCCTGAAGGCTCTTCTAGACTTACTGGTATTAGGAATATTCCTTCATCTTTTACCCTACGAAGATAGCTCAACAGATTGCTGGATTTCTTAAAAGGGTAGTCATTTCCCCTTAAGGCACATCCTTTGTCAATTAGTAGCTATCATGACACCGTGGTTAAAGTGATCAATTACTAACAATAAGGTTGGTGGTTAGAAACCACCAGTGGCTCCACTAGAGAAAGATGTGGCAATCTGCTGCCCTAGAGATTTACAACCTTGGAAAACCTGTGCGATCACTACGAGTCAGAATCAACTCGACAGCCATGGGCATGCCCAGAAGTACATCGTGTTTAGTAAATTAGAGGGTCACCAAAAAAGAGGAAGACCCTCAACAAGATGAACTGACACAGGGGCTGCAACAATGGACTCAGACGTTGTAACTATGGTGAGGATGGTGCAGGACTGGGCAGTGCTTCCTTCTGTTGTACGTAGGGTCACAGTGAGTGGAAACCTAGTCAACTGAACCTAAAAACAACAGCAGCAGCTATGGAGATGGTGAGAAAGATTATAGCACACCTGTGCCCCCTGAAAGATTTGTAGTTAACCACATTGTATCAGTATTAATTTCCTGCTGTCATCCCTGTTAATCTCAGCAAGATTTCCAAAATGGAAAAATCCTGAAGTTGCATCATCTATTTTATTATCTGAGGATTCATGTCACTTGAAAATAAAAAATGGAATTTAGCTTTAAATAATGATTGAATCTTTACATGGCGAGTTAAAAAAAACTAAATTTATGAGATGTAGGTAAGAAAGTATACACACTGAATATTACATACCTATCATTACTTCATCTTGTATTAGTAACTGCATATTAATTTCCTTTTTAGCATGCATTGATAATACGTATATTTGAATTACACTGATGTGCCTTCCCCCAAAAATGGAGTCAAATAAACTTCTCAAGTAATATTTTGCTAAAAATTACTCTCTGAACATCGGAAAACATAATGTTCACTCACCCATTGAGAATCTTGAATTTCAAATTTTAGTAAAAATAAAAATAATTGTAAAATTTTAAGTCTCTTGGTACATTATTAGGTTAACTATAAACACTGGGGAAAGTCTTAAAATCTACATTTTACTTTATGTGTCTAGTCTATGTATCTATTATCAAAGTTAGTATTCTCAATACAAAATTTTCTTTGAATAATCCACCTGTTTTTAGTATGAAATCATAAAAAATATAGAACATGACACATTATTTGAGTTACCAGACCCAATTTTTCATGAAAGGCAGTACATATACAAATACATATACAGTTCCCTTTGAGCTAAAGCTCAATTTATAGAATAACTGCAAAACTAATACAGATGATCCTGTAAACACACCATGAAACCAAAAACCAAACCCACTGCCCTGGAATCAATTCTGACTTTCGGGGACTCCATGTATTAAAAAGAAGAACTGCGTCATTTGGTTGTCTTGACTGTATTCTTTATGGAAGCAGGTCACCATGGCTTTCTTCCACAGCCACCACTGGGTGGGTTCAAACTGCCAACCTTTAGGTTAGCAAAGTGCAAACCATTTGCTCCACCCATGGGCCTGACATTTTATTTTATTTTAACATTTTACCTAACCATATAATATTGATCAAAAGTAAGAAATTGTACTTGATGCAATACTACTAATTAAAATATAGAACTTACTGGGATTTCATTAATTTTTCTGCTGATGTCTTTCCTTTTCTTTTTTTGTTTCAGGATCCCAGATTGTATTCAAACATCATCTTTCCTTAGTCTCCTATCTAATACAATGGCTTTTAACATCTGTGGAAGTCATGCTATTCTTTTGTCAAGTTAATTTGATAATTGTGTTATGTTCTGCCCTTCGTTACATATAATAATCTCTTTATCTTTAAAAAAAAAAACAGCAATTGGAATTTTTACCTGCGTCTAATAAATCCAGTTTATGAAGTGTTTTCAGGTCTCAGTTCATCTTCATTCACCAGTATATTTCTTACACCATATCTGACAGAATCTTTTGAGTGAAAGTAAACATTTCAGAAGATTTTTTTTTTTTTTCCAGGAAGCAGGTAGCACTATTACAAACCCAACACGGGTGTTCTGGTTAGTTTCTGACTCATGGCGACCATGTGCGTTACAAGGTAGAACAGCTCCGTTTGGTTTCCTTGGCTGTAATCTTAATAGAAGCAGATCGTCAGGTCTTTTCTTTTGGGGTACTGCTGGGTGGGTTCACACAGCCAACCTTTAGGTTAGTAGTCAAGTGCAAACCATCTGTGTCACCTAGGGACCAATAAAGTAAAATTTTGTTTGTTTGTTTTTCCTCCCCTGGCTGCTAAGTTTTAATTTGAACTGCAAACCCATCTGAGGACTAGCTTTTGAATCTGAATTCTCACAGGACTTTTTTTTTTTTTGCCTTTTATTTTATAAGAAGTTTTGAAATAGGCAAGCATCCTTGTATGACCTAAGTGAGAATACAAATATACCTTACACTGAAAATGTGACACTGTAGGGTCTTGGTTTCATACTCAGATGTTGCCTATAAGATGTTGAAAGGTCACAGGGCTTCATCCTCAAGACTCCTTGACACGTGAAGCTATGCTAATAGAGTAAAACAAGTAAACAAACAATAAATACAAACCAGTTGCCTCAAGTCAACTAAGACTCACAGTAACCCCATGTGTGTCAGAATAGAGCTTCGCTCCACAGGATTTACATTGGCTGATTTTCAGAAGTAGATCACCAGATCTTTCTTCCTAGGCACCTCTGGGTGGAGTCAAACTTCCAAACTTCCCCTAAGCAGCTGAGCATGTTAACCATTTGCAGCACCCAGGGACTCCAGGCTAACAGAATACTTCACCAGATTTGGCAAATATTGTTAAGTTGAAAACTTAGAAGTTGAAAAATATTACTTACTCTTAATTTTTGGCTTCTGAGTTTCTTTTACTCAGTTTCTTGTTTCTTATAGGGAAGATGCTGGAATTTCAGAAACTTTAGTAATTGTTTGGTTTTGTTTTAACAGTACATTAATTCCGATTAGCAATTTGAAACACTATTAAAACATAACCTCACTTCTTTTTTTCTTCATTAAGTTTTTCTACACCTCAAGTAAATTTCTGCCCTGCTTACATAGGCTATAAACATGTTCTGTTGTTTTGCAAAGTGTCCTGTCTAGTCTAGAATTTGGAAACAAAATGTGTTCATGAAAAGAGATCCTCAAAGAAAAGAAGAATGTAAGACTGGTTATCTGGCCAAAATGGGACTGAAGCCAGCATGATACAATACTTACTTGAGGTTATGAGGACAAGACCTTGGAAATGTATGTGGATTATGCTTAAGTCTTCACTTCATTATTTATAGGTATATATCTAGGCTCATATCTGAGCATGCTCTGGGAAGCCAATTACAAAGACAGTGCAGAAAAACTTAGCAGAAGAATCACAGCATCTTGGAAACTTATATCGCTAAATTGTAAAAAACAGAGAGAGGAATTTTCTTAACTAAAAAGAAAAGAACATATACTGAAATTCAAGCTGAACGTATAATAAAAGTGCCAAAATAGAAATTCTGTCTTAAATATGGTAAGCTCTGTATTATCATTTTGTTTGCTAAACAAAGATAAGAAGCAAAAAGTCACTTGACCTGATACAGAGGGTATAATCCCATGCTTGGGGATAATAAAAATGTGAAACTGATTTTAAATGTGAAACTTGCTCATCCTCAATCTTTTAAACACCAAGAGGACTTAGCGAATATTCTCTTTAAAAAGACTTGAGAAATGCAACAGTAAGAGAAGCTTTGTTATCTTTGTAAAGGTGTTTTTTTTTTTTTTTTTCTCTGTAACAGGGAATGCCACTGGGAAACAAAAAATGTTGCTGAAGTGAGCTCCCTTGTTTTAGTGGGGATAGGGAGGATTCCAGGGCACAGTAGCTAGTGTCGGAGATATAGTGAATGAGGCTTACTTTTATAGGCAACAGACTGCTGCAATAAATATGAATATTTGACTGTTCTTTCCATTGTTAATAACTCAACTCCAGTGTTTATTTTTGAAATAGATATCTTCATTGCATGCCTGACCCAGAGTAACAAGGGCCCAGGAGAACACCCATGGAATGTCTCTTCCATATGAACATAGTAATCAGAAACTAAAGCCATCCAATTTACAAAATGGCACAGGTTAGTGCCATCACAAAAGAGCTAAAAGTTGGAGGGGCTGTGGTTCCTATCATGTCCCAGTTTAATTCACTGGTTTCACTGGTACGCAAAACAGATGATAGGTGAATGACAGTGAATTATAGTGAGCTTACTCCGATCCAATTTCA
This sequence comes from Dugong dugon, assembly GCA_030035585.1. NCBI lineage: Eukaryota > Metazoa > Chordata > Mammalia > Sirenia > Dugongidae > Dugong > Dugong dugon. The sequence continues at coordinate 30,073,064 of CM057460.1, read as the reverse complement.
AGTGCCAATCCAGATGTGGTCTTGTTATTGGAGCAAATAAATACAGGCTCTGTCACCTAGCATTGACCTGACAAATACATTTTTCTCTATCCCAAGTTAAACCTGTTAGAAGCAGCAGCAGTACATTTCACCATTCTGCCCCAGTGTGAAATGAAGTCAGCTCTCTGGCTCTGTGCCAGAAGGGAATCTACAAGACATTTATTTTTTTCATCACTGGTTGGATACCCCTGGCATTCTTAACATTCTGCTGATAGGATACAGAGAATAAGAAGTTCTTACCGTATTTGTGTTACTAAATATTTGTATGTGGAAAGGTGAGAGAAATTTCTAAGAAAAGAGCAACTTACTGAAATTCATTAGGGTCCAAATTCTGGGTGCAATAGGCCTGACTTCATGAAGAGTCCAAGCTCAAAAATTTAGAAAAGCAAGGTTTCAGGCTGGGTTAGTTTACTTCCACTTCAATTATCATTGATCCAGAAAACATGCAGCACAAAGGACACAATTGAGTGGATAGGACACTTTGATATCTCTGTTGTTAGTAATGGAAACAAACCTCAATGCTTATAGTTGTTGTGTAATGAAGATGGAGTGTAGAATCTGTGAAAGGAGACAAAAAAGATGGGAGGCTTATAATGAGGCCATGATTAATTGACCTGATTGGGGAGATGCAAGGGAGGGATAGGGAAAAGAGAAGAACTTGTTTTTTGTTCTCCCCTAAAGCTGAATAAAAAAATTCCTAAATTTAGTGGGACCTTTTGGCTTGGGGTGGGGGGCAACATATATAGCAGTTTTTTTTTAATGCTATTTCAATATCTTTACTGAGTGATTTAAAATGCTGCCTACATTGACTGGAGCCAGTCTATTTCACACATTCTAATTCAATTTAAAAAAGTTGTTTAATTTGTTCTTCATAACCCTACAAATAAAATACACTAATACTCATTGCTGCTTAGTCGATTCCAACTCATACTGACCCTGTAAGACTGAGTAGAACTATCCCAGAGGGTTTCTGAGGCTATAATCTTTGCAGAAGTAGAATGTCAGCTGTTTATCCCACTGAGCAGCTGGTGGGTCCCAACCCACGACCATTCAGTTAGAAGCCAAAAGCTTAACCACTGTACCACTAGGGATTCTCAAAATACATTATACACCTCCTTACCCCCCCCCCCGAAAAAAAAACAAATCCATTACCGTCGACTCCTTCCAGACTCATAGCAATCCTATATGGTATACAGCACAGAGCATGTGAAGAAATATCTTTAACTTGATGAATTTCAGGTGATGTATCTTTCACTTAAAAAGAATTGTGTTTGTGGGTAAAGATAAAAGTGAAACAGGAATCATAACTTACATTTTGTTGTCGTTAGGTGTCAACAAGTTCCAACTCATAGAGACTGTATGTAAACAGAACAAAACACTGCCTGGTCCTGCACCATCCTCATAATCATTGTTATCCTTGCGCCCATTGTTGCAACCACTGTGTCAATCCATTTCATTGAGGGTCTTCCTCTTTTTTACTGACCCTCTACCTTACCAAACATGATGTCCTTCTCCAGGGACTTGTCCCTTCTGATAACCTGTTCAAAGTATGTGAGATGTAGTCTCACCATCCTTGCTTCTAAGGAGCATTCTGGTTGTACTTCTTCCAAGACAGATTTGTTCCTTCTTTTGGCAGTTCATGGTAAATTCAATATTCTTTGCCAACACCACAGCTCAAAAGTGTCAATTCTTCATCAGTCTTCCTTATTTATTGTCCAGATTTTGTATGAATATGAGGCTATTGAAAACACCATGGCTTGGGTCAGGAGCACCGTAGTCCTTAAACTGACATTTTTGCTTTTTAAAACTTTAAAGAGTTCTTTTGAAGTAGATTTGACCAATGTAATGAGTTGTTTAATTTGCTGACTGCTGCTTCCATGGGTGCTGACTGTGGATCCAAGTAAAATAAAATCCTTGACAATTTTGATCTTTTCTCTGTTTGTCATGATGTTCTTACTGGTCCATTTGTGAGGATTTTTGTTTTCTTTATGTTGATGTGTAATCCACACTGAAGTTTGTAGTCTTTGATCTTCATCAGTAAGTGCTTCCAATCCTCTTCATTTTCAGCAAGCAAGACTGTGTCATCTGTATATCACAAGTTGTTAATGAGTCTTCCTCCAATCCTTATGCTATGTTCTTCATCAGATAATTCAGCTTCTCAGATTATTTGCTCAACATACCAAAGGAATAAGTATGGTGAAAGGATATAATCCTGACGCATACCTTTCCTAATTTTAAACCACTCAGTATCTCCTTGTTCTGTTCCAAGTACTAGCTCCTGATCTATGTATAGGTTCCTCACGAGCACAATTAACTGTTTTAGAATTCCCATTCTTCACAATATTATCCATAACCTATCATGATCCACACAGTCAAATGCGCATAGTCAACAAAACGCAAGTAAACATCTTTCTGGTATTCTCTGTTTCAGCCATGATCAATCTGACATCAGCAATGATATCCCTAATTCCACAGACTCTTCTGAATCTAGTTTCAGTTTCTGGCAATTCCTTGTATATGTACTGCTACAACCACTTTTGAACAATCTTCAGTAAAAATTTACTTGACTATGATATTACTGATATTGTTCAATAATTTATGTATTCTGTTGGATCTCCCTTCTTTGGAATGGGCACAAACATGGATCTCTTCCAGTCGGTTGGTCTGGTAGCTGTCTTCCAAATTTCTTGGCATAAATGAGTGCACTGCATTTGTTTGTTGAAACATCTCAATACATATTCAGTCAATTCCTGGAGCCTTGTTTTTTGCCAATCTATTAAATGCAGCTTGGACTTCTTCCTTCAGTATCGTTGGTTCCTGATCATACGCTACCTCTTGAAATGGTTGAACATCATCCAATTCTTTTTGGTACAGTGACTTTGTGTATTCCTTCCATCTTCTTTTGATGCTTCCTTAGTTGTTCAGTATTTTTCCCAGAAAATCCTTCACTATTACAACTTGGAACTTGAATTTTTCTTCAGTTCTTTCAGCTTGAGAAATGCCGAGCATTTTCTTCCATTTTGTTTATCTAACTCCAGGTATTTGCACATATGATTACGATACTTTACTTTGTCTTCTCAAGCTGCCCTTTGGAATCTACTGTTCAGCTCTTTTAATTCATTTCTTCCTGTTCACTTTAACTACTTTAATTTCAAGAGCAAGTTCCAGAGTCTCTTCTGACATGAATTTTGTTCTTTTCTTTATTTCCCATCTTTTTAATAACCGCTTGCTTTCTTCAAATATGATGTCCTTGATGTCATTCCACAACTATTCTGGTCTTCAGTCATTAGTGTTCAGTGTGTTGAATCTATTCTTGAGATGGTCTCTAAATTCAGGTGGTACTTTGGCTCGCGTGAGTTTGTTCTCATTTTCATCGGCTTCAGTGTAAGCTTGTATAAGAGCAAATGATGGTCTGTTCCACAGTCAGCTCCTGGCCTTGTTCTGACTGATGATATTGAGCTTTTCCATCAACTCTTTCCAGAGATGTAGTTGATTTGATTCCTGTATATTCCATCTGGCATGGTCCACATGTATGTGGTTGAAAAAAGATATTTGCAATGAAGAAGTCGTTGGTCTTGCAAAATTTTATCATGTGATCTCCTGCTTCATTTCTATCACCAAGGCCATATTTTCCAACTACCATTCCTTCTTTTTGTGCAACTTTTTTATTCCAAACACCAGTAATTATCAATATATCCTGATTGCATGTTTGATCAATTTCAGACTGCAGAAGTTGGTAAAAAATCTTGAATTTCTTCAACTTTGGCCTTAGTGATTGGTGAGTAAATTTGAATAATAGTTATATTAACTTGTCTTCCTTGGAGGCGTATGGAAATTACACTATCACTGACACCGTTGTACTTCAGGATAGATCTTGAAATGTTCTTTTAGACAATGAATGCAACACCATTCCTCTTCAATTTGTCACTGCCAGCATAGTAGGCTATGTGATTGTCTGCTTAATAAAGGCCAGTGCCAGTCCATTTCAGCTCACTGATGCCTAGGATATCGATGTTCATGCATTCTATTTCATTTTTGATGGTTTCCAATTTTCATAGTTTCATACATTGTATGTTCCATGTTCCAATTATTAATGGATGTTTGCAGCTGTTTCTTCTCATTTTGAGTCATGCCATGTCATCAGATAAAGGTCCGAAAAGCTTGATTCCATTCACATCATCAAGGTCGACTCTACTTTGAGGAGGTAACTCTTCTCCAGTCCTATCTTGAGTACCTTCCAACCTGAGTGGCTCATCTTCTGGTACTATATCAGACAGTGTTCTGCTGCTTCATAAGATTTTCACTGGTTGGTGTTTTTCAGAAATAGACCACCAGGTCCTTCTTCCTAGTCTGTCTTAGCCTGGGAGCTCAGTTGAAACCTTTCCATCATGAGTGACCCTGCTGGTATTTGAGTACCAGTGGCATAGCTTCCAGCATCACATGTTCCTGGAACATGTTGATGCATCACACCATAGCTGATATATATGTATCCTACTTGTCTGTCAGTATGTCTTACTGTGGGGGCTTGCATGTTGCTGTGATGCTGGAAGCTATGCCACTGGTATTCAAATACCAGCAGAGTCACCCATGGCAGACAGGTTTCAGCTGAGCTTCCAGACTAAGACAGACTAGGAAAACCAACAATGTCTTCATTGCAAATACCTTTTTTCAACAACATAAACGGTGACTGTACACATGGATTTCACCAGGTGGAATATATAGGAATCAAATTGACAACATCTGTGGAAAGAGACGATGAAAAAGCTTAATATCGTCAGTCAGAACAGCAGCAGGGGCTGACTGTGGAACAGACCATCAATTGCTCATATGCAAGTTCTAGTTGAAACTGGAGAATATTAGGACAAGTCCTGAAATGCCAAAGTACTACTTTGAGTATATCCCACCTGAATTTAGAGACCATTTCAAGAATAAATTTGATGCATTGAACACTGATGACACTAATAATCGAAGGCCAGATGAGTTGTGGAAATACATCAAGAACATCATACAAGAAGAAAGCTAAAGGTCATTAAAAAGACAGGAAAGAAAGAAAAGACCAAAATTAATGTCAGAAGAGATCCTGAAACTTGCTCTTGAATGTTGAGAAGCTAAAGCAAGAGGAAGAAATGATAAAGTAAAAGAGCTGAACATAAGATTTCAAAGGGCAGCTGGAGAAGACAAAGCAAAGTATTATAATGGTATGTGCAAAGAACTGGAGATAGAAAGTCAAAAGGGAAGAACATACTTGGCATTTCTCAAGCTAAAATAACTGAAGAGAAAATTAAAGTTCTGAGTTGCAATACTGAAGGATTCTACAGGGAAAATATTAAACTAGGCAGGAAGCATCAAAAGAAGATGAAAGGAATACACAGAGTTACTGTACCAAAAAGAATTGGTTGATGGTCAACCATTTCAGGAGATAGCATATGATCAGGAACCGATGGTACTGAAGGAAGAAGTCCAAGCTGCACTGAAGGAATTGGCAAGAAATAAGGCTTCAGGAATTGACAGAATATATATCGAGATGTTTTAACAAATGGATGCAACGCTGGAAGTGCTCACTCATCTATGTCAAGAAATTTGGAAGACAGCTACCAAGCCAATCGACTAGAAGAGATCCATATTTATGCCTATTCCCAAGAAAGGTGGGTCAAACCAAATATGAAAATTATCAAACAATATCATTAATATCACAGCCAACTAAAATTTTACTGAAGATCATTCAAAAGCGACTGCAGCAGTATATTGACAGGCAACTGCCAGAAATTCAAGTCAGATTCAGAAGAGGACATGGAACCAGGGATATCATTGCTGATGTCAGATAGATCCTAGCTGAAGCAGAGAATACCAAAAAGATATTTACCTGTGTTTTCCCGATTATGCAAAAGCATTCGACTGTGTGAATCATAATAAATTATGGATAAAATTGCAAAGAATGAGGATTCCAGAACACTTAATTGTGCTCATGAGGAACTTGTACATAGATCAAGAGGCAGTCATCAGAACAGACCAAGGGGTTACTGTGTGGTTTAAAGTCAAGAAAGGTACGTGTCAGGGTGGTATCCTGTTACCATACCTGTTCAATCTGTATGCTCGGCAAATAATCCCAGAAGCTGGATTATACGAAGAAGAATGGGACATCAGGATTGGAAGAAGACTCATAAATGACCTGCATTATGCAGATGACACAAACTTACTTGCTGAAAGTGAAGAGGAATAGAAGCACTTACTGATGAAGATCAAAGAAACCACAGCCTTCAATATGGATTACACCTCAACATAAAGAAAACAAACATCCTCGCAACCAGACCAATAAGCAACATCATTATAAACAGAAAAGACTGAAGCTGTCAAGGATTTCATTTTATTTGGATGCACAATCAACACCCATGGAAGCAGCAGTTAAGAAATCAAGATGCATTGCATTGGGCAAATCTGCTGCAAAAGACCTCTTCAAAGCGTTAGAAAGCAAAGATATCACCTCGAAGACTAAGGTGTGCCTGACCCAAGCCATGGTGTTTTCAATCGCCTTGTATGCGTGCAGAAGCTGGTTGATGAGTAAGGAAGACTGAAGAAAAATTGACTCCTTTAAATTACGGTGTTGGCAAAGAATATTGAATATACCATGGACTGCCAAAAGGACGAATAAATCTGTGTTGGAAGAAGTACAACCAGAATGCTCCTTAGAAGTAAGGTTGTTGAGATTACATCTCACAGGCTTTCGACATGTTATCAGGAGGGAGCAATCCCTGCAGAAGGACATCATGCTTGTTAAAGTGGAGCATCAGCGAAAAAGAGGAAGATCCTCAAGAAGATGGATAGACAAAGTGGCTGCAACAATGGGCTCAAGCCTAACAACGATTTCGAGGATGGCGCAAGCCCAGGCACTGTTTTGTTCTGTTGCACACAGGATCACTGTGAGTCAGAACCGACTCGATGGCTCCTAAGAACAGCAATAACATATACAGAGAGAGGATAAAGGGAGACATGCTATATATATATATAGATGTAATACTTTGCATATATATATATATATATATATGTAGTGGATAAAAGGGAAATGTTTTTTGATATTAATGAAGTGGCCAGACTTCTTCTTGGTACCTGGCAGTGAGCTGGCTCAGGAAGTCCCAACATACTGTGTACTGCAGAGGGATAGCAGAGACTTTGGCTAAGGCTAGCTCTCTTAGTATTTAGATGTCTTAAATATTGACCCCAAGACTGTACGTATGTAGACCACGACTCTGTATATTCAGATTTGAATCCTACTTGCTCATACCCTCTCTTAGGCTAATACATAAATACAGAGCACAGTGAGGGTAAGGTAGCACAAGTCAAGGCTTCTGGCCTGAAATAACTCCCAACAGAACAATTAGGAGATCCTTGTGCTTGCTGCTTTAAGCTGCTTTTATCAGAAAATACTACTGCTACTAGCACAGTTTTTACTTGTGGTGTGGTTTACTGTGCATCTCACTCGTCACAGAATATGGTCGTTTCCCACCACTGCATAGCTAACTAACTATCTGAATTCAATACCATTTGCTTGCTGTTTCCTTTTTGCCAGCTTGGCCAGAGTCATCTTTGTAAAAGTCAGTCAGTTCTTGTTGCTTTTCAGGTCAAAATTCTCCAATCCCTTCCCCATTCCCAATTTTGAAAGGCCTGCATGGTTTCATAGGACCTGACTGTCTTTTACCCTCTGAATTTATATCTCACTACCTCTATCTCTGTTGCTCTACTCTAGTTTCACTGGCTTCCCTGGCAATCCTCAAATACATCAGACAAACTTGCATGTTGGTTCATTTACAGTTGTTAGTCTTCTGTCTACCAATTTCTTTTCTCTCATAAAACTACAACCAGATAACAATTCTTTCCTGCCTTTTGTGAAATGAAGTCTTTTTAGCAATGAATCCTGGAATATCTAAAATCGTATCTTCCCTCTCTGTAATCTTTTCGTGACTGTCCTGTTTTATTATATGTGTTATACTTATGATCATCCACAAAGCTGTGTATGTATCCTGATTGTTACTTGTATCCTCTAGTAGGATGCAAGCTCCATAAAGGAAATAATTTGTGTTGATTTTATTCTTTACTATGTGCTTAGCTCTTAAAACAGTGCACCAGAATGCTTAAATGGGTGGAATAAAAATGCATTTATAACTAACATTATTTAATTGCAAATTTGAAATATCTTTGAAAGCAAGAAATGAGCTTTTTTATATGGAATGACAAAAAACAAAAAATACCATTAGCTTTGTTTCCAACTTTATGTTAATTTTATTGACTAGAGATTAAGGGTATCCTTTTTTCCTTCAATTCCAAAATTATTTATCTGTTTACAAGAAAACATACAGGTTTTTTTTTTTTTTTTTTTTTTTTTTTGGTACCTGCAAAAAAAAGTTGTAATTGTATCTAATGAATCCAGGTGTTTAAGGGACTCTCATTAGCTGACTCCTGGGACAATCTTCAATTATCATTTTCAAACATTTCTTTTAAAGTCTAAAGTATTTTTATTTGTTTTGTTAGAAGTTAAATGTGTTTGTATTAGTTCTTAAACTTTAAAATCTCCCTCTAATTTATCATTTTTTAAATTATTTTTTAAACATTAATTTAAATTGTTTTATGTTTATCTACTCTATTGAAGTAAGAAAAGAAGACCAGGAGCCAGAGGCATACAAGTCAATTTTGACTCAAGGTGACACCATTTGCTGCAGAGTAGAACTGCACTCCATAGGATTTTCAAGGCTGTGATCTTTCAGAAGCAGATTGCCAGGCCTTACTTCCTCAGCTCCTCTGGGTGGGTTCAAACCTCTAATGTTTTGGTTAGTAGTTGAATGCTTAACCATTTGCACCACCCAGGGACTCCTAAAAAAAGAAGGGTAGGTAATAAATTAACATAGGCTTAACTGAGATGACAAAACTTGCTGGAAGCTTTCACTGCTGTTCCTACTCTAATATAGGTTTTGATACCCTACTGTCTATGGTCCAAATCTAGCCGACGACCTGATTGGTTCATAATCTTTTTTACTAGAACACAGCCATGCCCATTTCTTTATGCTTTTTGGTGCTACAATAATAGGTTTGAGTAGTTGCAACAAAGACCATCTGGTCTGTAAAGCTGAAAATATTCTCTATGTGACCATTTTCAGAGAAAGTTTGCCAAACCTACATTAAACAGATAATAAGGGTAAGACCACGGGAAATAAAAAAGGGTAAGACTCTTACTCTTCATATACCAAGAAACAGGAACTGCTGATGCCATTAATTTTTTTACCTGAAAAATTAACTGCATGGTGATCCTGTAAACAGAAAGAAGAAAAGCAGGGAGAACAAGGGTAGTATCATGGAAAAAAATTATGCTACAATTTTGGACATGTTATATTTGAATTCTGTGAGAAATAGAATCCAGTAAAGAGAATATCCAAGGGAATACCACATCTACAGCACTTGAAGCTCTAAGAATGCTTGAGATCACCCTAGAATTCATGCACATAAGTAGATCACTGATTCCCCTGAGAACGTATACCTCTGTTTTATTCCAGGTACCATATACTCCAATTAATTTTACCAGAAACCTAACCAGGCAAAACTGATTTTTATTGATATCATAATTTACCATATGTTTTGCTCAGTCATAGGGTATCCTCAACTTCCTGTCTTCATATCCTGATCACGTGCTTGAGCACATCTGAAACAGTTGGGAATCATTCTGTCTCTGGTCTCACAGGGCAGTAAAACGAAATGTTTTTCTAAGAACACCAGTGAAATCATGAAGAAATTAAAAAAAAAAAAAAAGAAGATGTATCACTGGAAGAGAAAAATTGCATTATTGAGTGTCTGCCGTCTATATATTAGAGCAGAAATGAATAAAGAAAAATGTTGACTTATATAAGTATGGAAGTGGGATAATGTTTAATATCTGCTACTAGAGTCAATTTTTTTCTATTACACTAGATATTCTGTAAATCATTATCCATGTCTAATAATGTATAATATACAAATTTAAGGAAAGGTGGTCTTTGCTCCAGTACTAAACCCTGAAAATTATTTTCAATACAGAAAATGAAATATGTCTCTAAAAACAGAAGAGTTTTATGTGTTGTCAACCATGTCATTCTTTCTATGGACACTGAAGGGAAGGATATCCTTAGGTATAAAAATAAATATAAAGTAAATATATACTGAATTACAAATAGCTCCAAATAACAAAAAAGAGTGCCAGGTGAAAGTAAAGAACAATATGACTACGATGGCATGTTTCTGTTTAAATGAACTTTTGCAGCTAAACTTTGAGCACAGTAAAATGGACATATTGACAGAATATTAACTCTATTTGTGCTGAAGGCAATACATATTAAAATATTTGTTCCACTTATTTTTCAATGTCATGCTTATATCCTTTTTAACTATAAGAATTTTTTTTTTTATTAAAAATTTTGTTTATCTGGGTATATAAATTGCTAATTTTGATAGATAAGGAATGACAGGAACTGATAAACTTATTCAATTGTGTAAATATTCAGAATTTTTATTAGGGTGCCAAGTGTAATAAACTATATGTCTACATTCTTTTATCTGTTTCTGAGGAGAAGATGGTTTTAAAAAAATGGACTGTCACTAAATATTTCAGTTTATCTCCTTGGAGCTCAGTGAAATAAAATCATGTAATAAAGGCTGAACTTCATCTAGCAGCATAATATGCTCCTGTCACCTTTTATTAACATGGCAAGTTTCAAACCATAATTCATACGTGCAGGTTTGTTTCTCATTATTAAAAGGTATTCTTTTGTCCTTAAGATTTCTAGCTCAGAAATTCTATTAAAAATTTAGGAAAGTAAGTGAAACTCTGACAATTTCAGCAAACGTATATTTTTAGTACTGAATAATTTATAGTTACAAGAAAAGGCCTTCCTTCTTTGCCAAATGCTGATTTTTTTGGATACGTAATTTATGCATATATGATAAAATATCTAGAAACAAAGAAAAAATATTTTGATTCTATGCTATTGATTACATACTGGGAAAATAAACACTGAAATATAAACTCAATTTTTGGAAAACAATAACAATATTTTAATTTGCTGTAACATTTTAGATTCTTCCAAGAAGTTCTATGATTTTGAAGTACTTGGCTCAAACTATTTGCAAGTTAGCAGCCACATTCCCATGAGAGATTCCAATGAATCAACTTGCCTAAATGAAAATTAATGAATATACTAGTTATCATCTTTACTAAGAAAACATGAACGATATAAATAACCTGAAGGAAGACAGACACCTTGATCAGACATTTCATAGAGAAAAAGAAATAAAGCATATTAAAGAACATCCTTTAGCATGGAGAGGTGTGAATAACCTGACCAAATATTAAAACATATTTTAAGGCCTCAAAGATTAAAAAAAAAGTAATAAACTACAACATTGCTAAATTTATGGACAATGAAATAGAATAGAAAGTCCATAAATAGACTCAAAAACATATGGATACTCACTATACGACAAAACGCCTTCTCAAATCAGTGCTGTAAGATGGAATATTCAATAAATGACATTTGGACAATTGGATTGTCATTTGATAACTGATATAAAATGAAACTCATACTCATAATGTTATCCAGCATAAACTCCTAAGGGATCCAAAAGTTATATGTCAAAACTAAACCATGAATTTATTAGAAGAAATTATGAAAAAATTATTATCGTAGAGTCAGGAAAACACTTCCAAATATGGCCATATATCAGGAAGCTACAAAAATGAGTTTAACATATTTGAGTAGATAAAACTCAAAAAACGAATGGCAAAACCTTGAGAAAATATTATGAAATTTTTACAAATGATGTTCTAAATTTCACAATATATAAACGCTAGAATTGATATAAAAAAACAGTAGAAAAATGAACAAACGTTATAAAAAAAATTCACCAAAGGACAAAACAGCATTTTTCTTAAACATATGAAAGAAAAAAAACTGAATCAATCACGAGGAAAAAAATTAAATCTACCTAAAGTTGCAATTTTCATTAACAACAAAGCGTTTTATGTATTGAAAGTTTTATATTAAAGTCCCACATGGAGGACAACCTCTAACATCTATCAAAACTATAAATTCATATACAACCCTATACCTCACCTATAAGATGCTATAAAATCAATTTATATCTGAGGTTAATTACTGAAACATTTATGTTGATAAGCAAAGATGACAATATCCCAAATATCCATCCGTCCAATCCAAATCCAAATGAACAGGTTGATTATGGTATATATACTAATACATACTAAGAGGTTTGAAAAACAGTGCAAAAAAAACCCTATGTTTTCTAATGTGTAGATATTATTGAGATATATTTATTAGTTAAAAATGCAAATTACAGTGCATATGTAAATATAAAACAATGTATGTTATATATACAGATTAATTAAAAATGGAAATTGTAGAAGAATATATATTATATATAATGAGAGAAAATTACATTGTCTATAAAGACAGCTAAAATAATATGTACTATATTAGTTTTTATCTATTAAAGAGTATCAGGAGGATACACAAGAAATTAATATAATAGATAATTTTTTTGCAGATAATAAAGCAAGAGTTGGGTTATAGAAGCAAACGAGTGAGAATCTTCATTATGTGTGGCTTGTAACTGTGTAAGTGAGTTTAACACACATTCATAGACTCCACTGTTCAGGTAACCATACTTTTAGAAGAGAAAGAAGTCATAACATAAGAGATCAACAAGAAACTGGGACATGCTTATTGTGTGTACTTCCTCTGCTCATATGAATACCCCATGGACCTTTCAGACTTTGCTTACAAAATACAAGTTTAAAGGTAAATTTATTGAGCATTTCAAGATGATGGCATCAGGGCATCAAACTAAGTGTGGGGACCTCTGAATGCAGGGTTCGGAGCAATGCATAGGCCTTAGGACCACGAAGTAGGCCCTGTTTTATATATATATATAGTCCCCATCTTATGACAATGTTCCATTCTGAAGACTTCAGCATAAGTTTTTCTACGATAAGTTGAATACCTCTTTTTTATATATTTCATTATTATTACCTTTTATTATCAGTATCTTTATAAATCCAATTTTTATTTGTCTTTGGGGGTTGGAAACATTGCATATAAACTTACAGATAAATTTCAATACATACATACATAGAAAAACACACAAATCATAAAAATTTACTTCAATGATGAAGATTTGGATAACTTTGGAATGTTGTCACTTGCAGTAATAAGTCCACTTGTGGAAGGTTCTAGATCATCTAGATTATACCTGGGAATAAGTATGGTGTTTCTAGTCAGAAAATTAGTGAGAGTTGTCTGTATGGTCCTTTTCTTATTTTCTTCATATATTTCTTCATAACATCTCACTGCTTCCTGAATCTGCCTATGGACTTTAGCAAAGCGATCAGCATTTGGGTCTATGTTTTCAAACAACTGAAGCTCCTGATTTAGTTTAGAAAACTAAATTTATATGGCAGTGTTTTAAATGCTAAATCATAAAATTGAACATCTGCTAGTGAACGTCTGAGAAAGATAAGATCATCAAATTACATGGGCACTGCAACATTGTATGTAGTACGTATTACTAACAAAAAGATTATGATAAGGCTTACAAAAAAAAAGCAAAACACGGTTGAAAGTGTGGCTCATAGTAACTTGTACACGCCATAAGTCATGTTTAATATGTATATTTATACAGTCATCCCTTGGTATCTGCAGGTGATTTGTTCCAGGACCCCCCATGATACCAAAATCCAAGGATGCTCAAATCCTTTATAGAAAATGAAGTAGTATTTGCATCTAACCACACATATTTTCCTGTATGATCTATATCGTCTCTAAATTACTTATGTAATTATTACAATGTAAATGCTATGCAAACAGTTATTACGTTGTATTGTTTAGGGAATAATGGCAACAAATAAGTCTGTACATGCTCAGTACAGAAGCAATCATAGTAGGCCTAACTACATAGTACGTGTCAGTTATGACATAACTTTTTTTTTTCAAATATTTTCAATCTGTGGTTGACCTACTGTATACTTGTATTTTGCAAGCCAACATATAGTTAGAAAGTGAAAACAAATATTTGAATATTTTTCTCCTCTCTTTAATAAAAATGTAAACACATTCTATCCATGTTTCTTCAATATCACATTTACCTTTTTATGCATTTTACTTTGATTTTTCTCATTTGAATATTACTAGGATATTATCATCCTTTACAGTCTCAACTCATTTTAATTGTTATTATTACTGTTATCACTACTGATATCATTGTTATCACTTCTGACATTTTCAAATATTGAATAATGAGAGTCACTTAAGCTGTCTCTTTTGTACTACCCCCATCATCTTTTATAAAATCCACATTTTCTAATAACAATGTTTCCAGATCCAACCTGAAGTTCTTTGTGTGTGCCTGGGGACACGGAAGACTTGGTGACATTCAGGTTGTCCCTTTAGGGGACAATGACATAAAGAACATAGTGAAAATACTGGATATGAGAATGGGAGTAGGTAGTAGGCAAGAGCGCTTCTGATTCTCTTCAGTCGTAGATAATAGAAGCACAGTTGGGAAAATGTCTTTCAAAATTCATGGGCTTATACTGAGTTTTCTAATTAAATATGTAAATGTAATCATATTTTCTCATAAGAATAGCTTTCATCCATTACCCAAACTTGCTATAGTAATGATATTCAAACACATAATCTTTCAAATATCCTAGAGAGACAAAACTTTCTTTTTCTAATTTCTTCTTGTTTAATGAAACATTCTCATATTTACTACTTCTTTTTTAACCACTACCTCTAAAGGTTAGCAAAAAACAACCATGATTTGAGAATAATGTATTATCATTTTTACTTAATATATTATACTTAACTTTCAAGTGTTATTTATGATGTTTGAATCATCTTCTAGTTTGAATTTATAAATTAAATCTTTACATTGACATAATTATAGTAGCCCATTCAGAGGAAAGACACAATTTCAAAGAAAAATTTTAACTTATTCTGATGTCAGCTTGAGTAGCAATCAAGGTCCAATAATTCTGTAGCCATACTTAGGAATTAACCTTAGGTTTGGCATACAAAGCTAAAGTTGAACCTCTTAAGTCCAGGCATAATGGCAAATATAATTTAAGGTTTGAAAATATGACATATAACCAGGAATACTTTTTCAAGAGAGATCCTAAGTTATTGCTGCACCGGTAATTCTATAGCAAAAACCCAAACCCATTGATGTCAAGTCAATTCAGACTCATAGCAACCCTATAGGACAGAGTAAAACTACCTCATGTGGTTTCCAAGGAGTGGCTGGTGGATTTGAACTGCTGAGCTTTTAGTTGGCAGCCGAGCTCTTAACCACTGTACCACCAGGGCTCCCTAACTACTATTAAAAAAAAAAAAAAGAAACACAAACCTGTTGCTGTACAGTTAATTCTGACTCATAAGTACCCTGTAGTACAGAGTAGAACTGACCTATAGGGTTACTGTAGGGAGGTAGAATTTTCTGGTCAATAGCCTCAAGACTATCTTACAGTTAGGAGTTGTTGTTGTTAGGTGACATCAAGTTGGTTCCAACTCACAAAGACCCTATGTACAACAGAACTAAACACTGGCAGGTCTGCACCATCCTCTTAATCATTGCTACATTTGCGCCCATTGTTGCAGCCACTGCATCAATCCATCTTGTTGAGTGTCTTCCTCTTTTTTTGCTGACCCTCTACTTTCCCAAGCATGACGTCCTTCTCCAGGCACTGGTCCCTTCTAATAACATGTCCAAAGTATGTGAGACCAAGTCTCGCCATCCTTGCTTCTAAGGAGTATTCTGGCTGTACTTCTTCCAAGACAGATTTGTTCATTCTTTTGGCAGTCCATAGTATATCCAATCTTCTTTGCCGACACCGTTTAACAGTCCATATAATCTCAGAGTGGCTGTGATGTGGAAGTCAGCCAAAAACTGGGTGATAAAAGAGAAACAATTATCTAGAAAACTAAAATAGAGTAGGTACTTGTGACAAGGAAATGCTTAAATACTTAACTCAAGTAAAGAGGTAATATTGTAAGTTCAAGGAAAGAGGCAGTAACGTATTGCTTTATGGTATATATAAACACACACCATAAAGAGAAAATAATGTGATGCTTGGGAATGAGGAATTGGGAATTTGTAAGAAGTCAGTTTGGGACATTTTAAGATAACCTGGTTAACTTTGTATATCAGATACATTGGAGACTAGATGATTTCATTAACTAGTAAGACTATAATCATAAACCATGGAAAAGATCCAATTCACATATTTTTATTATTAAGAAAGAACATCTTTTCTAGGAGAACTATGATTTGGGTACATAGATGAGGCAGGCATTTTAATCACTCCCTATCAGTAGGCCTTCTAAATCCTCAGAGTTTAAAGGCACCATTTTGTAAGTAATTTGTGGGGATATGCTTAGAGAATCTATGAATATGCGAGTTCTGTTGTGATAGAGTGTATTTTCCAGTAATTGATGCAGTGGTTTTTCTGGTCCCACATGCTCTTTTACAATATGTCCTTGCCACTCTTCCATTAATAGGTGGAGTCTGCATGGACTTGTGACTGTTCTGACCAATAGATGATGGTGGTGGTGACACTGTGTGACTTCCAAATCTGGGTCAGAAAATGTAATCCTGCTTTTGCCTTGTTTGCTGGAACATGCTCACTTAGAGCCCTGAGCCATCATGAAAGAAGTCTAACTTCCCTGAGGCCACCTTGCTGTGAGAATGCCAAGCAACACTGAGAATCTCCTAAAGACTGCACGTATGTGGCTTTTGTTGGTTTTACCCTCTTTTGCATTTTTAAAAATTTCATTATTAGTTCTGATAGTGCATTTGATTGTATTGACTACTTTTTTCCCCAATGGTTTAGTTTTTAAAAGATCACGGGAAACTCAGAGACACCTCATAGTCCTTTTATTGTATCAAAGAAACAAGTTAGAATGTCAATGCAATGGCATTCTGAAATGTACCCACCATAAGTGATTCGATTTTGATACTCTTTGGTATGCTGGTTTATGTCTTTCATACACTGTCAAAGACTAGGACAAAAAAAAAAAAGGGCACTACACATATAGGGAGCCCTGATAGCATAGTGGTTAAGAGCTCAGCTGCTAACCGAAAGGTAGGCAATTCAAATCTACCAGTCGCTCCCTGGAAACCCTATAAGGCAGTTCTATACCGTCCTGTAGAGTCCCTATGAGTCGGAATTGACTTGACAGCAATGGGTTTGGTTTTGGTTTATTGCATATATAACTTAGGTCAATAGTAACAACAATAAAAAAGGCAGGGGGAAGGAAAAGAAGAAATAGAGCTCTTAATTTCTCGTCTTGAGTATCTGTATCCATATCTTTCTGAGCACTTTTCCACCAAGGATTTTGTTTGTTTCTTTTCCGTGCATTTGAGAATTATTAAGTAAAAATGTGTTACCTTCTTTGAATGCCAGGAAAGTCAGATAATTTTCTTCCCTAATTGTTTAACTGTTTTATTCAAAAGTTAATTTGGTTTAATTTGTTTAAGTATTCAAAATTTATTTTTTATCATAAATGTTATTTAATAATCTGTAAAAAATAAAGACTATAGAAGTTTTTCTGCACGTCTATCAATCTCATTCCTACATATCTCTTGGTTATCTTTCTTAATCAGTGTTTAATATAATTTTTAAAATTTAAATCGATATTTATTGAATGATTTTGAGATTAACATATTTATAAATTATTGAAAAATATTAATAATTTAATTAATCCATATAAATAATTTAAATAATGTTAAGCTAATCCCGAAATATATAACTTGAAAACAAATTTCTCTCCAATTACAAATAACAATTAATGTGTTCAGATTTATCCACTATTTAGTAGTTCCTTTTTGATTCTCTCAGAAATTGTCCATTTACATGCAAATGTATGTATACAGTCATGTGCCGAGAAACATCCATTTGGGCAATATCTGACTGCGTATACATCCTTGGTCCACACATCTCTTGAGTGTTGTAATGTTATCTCTGTTTAATTTTCTTTCAAAAATATTACCGTGAAGTGCATCATGGCTCCCAACGCAGCAAAACTAGCGGTAGTGATAGCAGCAGCAAGTGGAAAAGGAGAAGCATTGATTTGGAAGTGAAACAAATGGTTATTAAGCAACACGAAGGTGGAAAATCAGTGAATGCAATTGCTCACAATTTAGGCACGTCTCACTCAAGAATCACAATGATCCTCGAACACAAAGAAGCAATTCTCCAAGCTCTTAAGGGAGCATCTCCACTGAAAGCTCCAAGGCTAATAAAAATATAAATGGGACCTATATCAGATATGGAGAAATCGCTAATGGCGTGATGAGGTTCAAACACAAAAGCGAATCCCTCTCAGCATTTTGACAACCACTGTTAAGGCACGAAGCTTGTTCTCACAGAGTCCAAATCACATCAAGTCTTATTTCACGAAGAGTACTGTGGACATTAAGTGACGCGTGACTGTGTTTGTATAGATGTAGTCATATGCATTCATACTTATAAATAAACATTATATTGCATCTTGTGTTTTTGAATCTAGCAATCTCTTCTGAATATCATGGATATCTAATTTACTATTTTGAACACAATATCATTTTTCATCTAGGATGTATTAAGTTAAATAAAGTTTCTATTCTGAGACACTATTAAGTTGTCTACTTGTTCACTGGAAAAAAAAAAAAAAAGGCCATTTTGAATGTTCCATGTAGTTATTTTTGAGTATTTCTGTAGGATAAATTTATATAAATGAAATTACTAAATCAAAATCTATATACTTGATTTACACTAGATTTAAGGGTATCAGATTCCCTCAGACATTGTGTTTTTTCCACATTGCAATGATAAGCCAAGTATTTTATGCCATTAGATTTTCAAACTTGACCTATAAAAGAAACTAAAAACAATCACAGAATGTTAAAATAGTATTCTTACTCTTTTGATGTTTCAGCTGAGGCCAGAGTTGAGAAAAACAAGTGCCATAAACACCCATTTTAATATGAGACGCCAGACTGTTTATAAAGTATCTCCAAAATAATTTTACCCTGTTAAGCTGCTGTCAAACTTGATATAGAGGCGGTATAAATTAATATACAAGATATTTGTTTTACAAGAGCCGTCAAGATTCTCATCATATTATGGCCTTGTGTGGAGGGCAGGATCTGACACCCTCCTCTGCCCCAAATTTCAAGTCCAATGAAAAGGGCATCACATGACCTTTGAATCTGGAGGACATGTCTGAAACTTCACACCTGACAAGTTCAAAGGTGATTGACTGACTGGAGTTGACACAGCAAAATCAAGAGAAAGAGTTGGATTGGGACCTGTCTTTTCAGGGTTTTCAGAAAAAAGGATTCTTGAGCTTTCCCAATACCTAAGTGGAACTTTGGAAATCAATTGTGATTGAGAAAACTTTAAAGGGACCTAGTCACAAAGGGCTGCCTGAGGTGCAAGATTACTGCACAGAGAAAGCCTCTGTGGGGTATACTATTGGGAATAGGGATAAATGGCTATTGATAAAGCAAATGGCCACCTAGATGAAACATACCTTGTGACTGAAAAATCCCCGTGGAGTGAATTAACCAGAGCAAGCCAAAACGCCACAGGTGATAGCCAGTCTGAGGCATCTTTCATTGAAATAGTCCTGAAGCCAGATGAAAAGTAAACCATCCATGTATATATTTCTTTCTCTTTTCTTCTAAAATACCTTTCCTTGGTTCCAACACAATATGGCTATGAAAGTCACTATTGAGTAAAGAGGTGTCTAGAATTGGAAAGAGAAAAGAAAGTAACTATAAACCCTCCCTTTAACACTATAGGTTTTATAGGGAAAATAAAAGGATTTTTGAACTGTTTAAGAGGATATTTCAAAATACACAAGTAATTTACATTTGCCACATTTTTGTTTAATTAATCTTAAGGTATGTTCTCTAATTAATGCATTACTAGGGGGAATGTGATCTTTGCTGTTATAATATAAAATTTAAAAAAGCATTTCTGATATGCTCAGCTTTATTCTAAGTACTTTACATATTGTGGTAGACAGTAAAGACTTTATGGTGCCAGCCACCCCTTTTCCTTTCCTGGCAGCCCACATACAAAGATAAATTTTTTGTGGAAGTATAAAGGCTTTTTAATGGGACCAAGTTGTTACTTTTAAACTCTCAAATATTTTCCCTAGTTCGTATTTTGCTTCCCCTTATTTAAATGCCGTCTACTAGAACAAGGGGATACTCTGTGGTTTAAAGTCAAGAAAGGTGTGTGTCAGGGTTGTGTCCTTTCAGCATACTTATTCAATCTGTATTTTGAGCAAATAATCCGAGAAGCTGGACTATATGAAGAAGAACGGGGAATCAGGATTGGAGAAAGACTCATTAACAACCTGTGATGTGCCGATGACACAATCTTACTTGCTGAAAGTAAAGAAGAGTTGAAATGCTTACTGATGAAGATAACAATCTACAGCCTTCAGTATGGATAGCAAATCAACATAAAGACAACAAAAATCCTCACAACTGGACCAATAAGCAAAATCATGATAAATGGAGAAAAGATTGAGGTTTTCAAGGATTTCATTTTACTTGGATCCACGATCAATACCCATGGAAGCAGCAGTCAAGAAATCAAAAGACGCATTGCGTTGGGCAAATCTGCTGCAACAGACCTCTTTAAAGTGTTGAAAAGCAAATTTGTCACTTTGAGAACTAAGGTACGCCTGACCCAAGCCATGGTATTTTCAATTGCCTCTTATGCATGCGAAAGCTGGACAGTGAATAAGGAAGACTGAAAAAGAATTGATGCATTTGAATTCTACTGTTGGTGAAAAATGCTGAATATACTATGAACTGCCAGAAGAGTGAACAAATCTGTCTTGGAAGAAGTACAGCCAGAATGCTCCTTAGAAGCAAAGATGGCAAGACTTTGTCTCACATACTTTGGACATTTTATCAGGAGGGACCAGTGCCTGGAGAAGAACATCATGCTTGATAAAGTAGAGGGTCAGCAAGAAAGAGGAAGAACCTCAACCAGATGGATTGACACAGTGGCTGCAACAATGGCCTCAAGCATGACAACGAGAGTGAAATTGACACAGGACCAGGCAGTGTTTCATTCTATTGTACATAGGGTCGCTATACTCAGAACTACTCAATGGCACCTAACAACTACTAGATTTAAATCCCTGTATTACTCAGGATAAGCTACATTTTCCTAGAATTACCATGAAATCCAGAAATATCAATGATTTGACACGACAAAGGATTATCTGTTGATCTAACAACATCTGATGCAGTCTGGCAGCTCTTTAGGGTAGCTCATTTCTTGGTAATAACTCATGGATCCAGTCCATTTCCATTGTATGGTGCCATCATCTCAAAATTTGACTTCCAACTCATAGTAGCATGGAAACAGAAAAACAAAACACCACTCAGCCCAGATGTCATGCATATCATTTCTGCTAATGGTTTATTAGCAAGAACTAGCCTCCAACTAAGTGCAAGAGGCCTGGGAACACCTTGCGTAGATAAGCTTAGGTAACTTCTACAATCCTCAACCCATACCAGCCAATAAAAGAATAGCCTATGATTTTGTAAATCCAAATTCTTCAACTCTTACTAAAGAAAATACATTTTGAAACCACTGATGGAGAATACTGACTGGTATGACCTTCTTTGTTTTCTTGTCCTTTGGCATCCTAGACACGTTTGGTGGTTTTCAAGAATTGACAGTTAATGTTTAAATAGCTGAAAATAATAAATTTTTGTTAAAATATCATTGTCCTTTGAATGTACATTATTAAACATCTTTCCATTTTAATAATCTTTTGAACAATTTCACAGTGTCATAGAATCAGTGTCTTGAATATAGTGAATGCTGAATAGATAATTGTTTAAGGATTGAATATCACTTTGTGTCTTGAAAATAAAGGTAACACTGAAGAACATATTTTCCCTTCCCTCAGAGACTGGTTAGATTTTCAGAGCTTTTATAAGACCAATTGCACATTCTCGTCAATTAGATGTAGGTACCTTTTGGCTATTTATCCTTCGATTATAGAATTCACATGATTGAAATATTTAATTAAATTTAATACTATAAGTATGTATTGGCTATGTCCTGAGTACAAAGCACCAAGATAATAGGAATAATGAAAACCAATTGAAACATATACTGTTAATTATCTTTTTCTTTAAAAAAAATCTTACTAAGGTTGCAATATTACAGAGGAAACTATTCACATATTATGTTAATTATATACTGTATAAGCAATAACATTAGAAAAAAATTTAAATACTGCACTAAAACTCAAATAGGTACCTGTTTCTTTTACCTAAGCTTTATTTAGTCAATGTTCAATAGTTGAGAATGTAGCATAAATATATTAAAATTTGTACATCTTAGCCACAGATTGCAACGACTGATTTCTAAACACTACGATTCAATGATTTCAGCAAACAGTCTGTCTAGTTTTATTGTAAGAGTCATAGACTGAACTGAAACTTTTCTTATGGGTCAGAAGATGCCCTAGGCATGTATGTTACATTCCAACAATTCTATTATTGACCCAGGTATAGATCATCTTGATTTGGCATGAAAAGTAGCCACTTCATCTTGCTCTGCTCCAGTTGCCACAATTGAGGATCAAAAAAAAGTTTCTATCAGATTGTCTCAAAGAGAGGGCATTCATATCATGCTGTTAGCCCTAATTACCTATAGAAAAAACTTGGCCTCCAAGACATGGCTTTCTGCTCCCCAGCTGGGCTTTCCAACTGTTCCTTCTGTTAAGGTATATATGGGGTATAGTGGGTCTGTGGTAGAAACCATATGATGAAGAGAACTTATGCTAACATGATAGAGGTTAAGTTGTTTCCTGACAATGATAAACCTGCACAAGAAGAAGAAAGGGATATCAGGTGACAGATAATGATGTTATAGATGCTAACTCTCCTGAGGCAAGTGGCCAGGAAAACAACAGGCCTGAAGCTATAACTATGTTCAAGGAAATAAAAAGCCCAATTATAATAAATAAGATTGCATAGTTTGAGTGTTCCACAGCTACCCTCTCCTTCTCCAGAAATATTAAAGAAAAATGAAATATGTATAGATTGACTTTAATTCATAAACATGTATTATAGGATGGATTGATATCAAGTTTGTGGAGCTAAACTCTACACACTTTATTCATATATTTGTGTAAGAAATGGGTAGTGAGTAAATTCTCAAAGATTTTCAACTTTTATACTTGCCCTTATATACTGATATTGACATTCTAACACCAAAAAGAGTCAGCACAAGCCTTGGTGTTTTATTACACTTTTGCTGTGTGATTTTCATCACTTTAGACTCCATTAACCCAGTAGGATCTAACCAGATCTACAAGGAGAAAGGCTATGAATACAGCCTGGCCAGGCATACACCCTGCTGTGTCACTATGGAAATGAGCCCCCACTGGGAAGCAAAAACATCATAACGAAGAGTAGTGAAAATTTCCCAAAGAAGATTCTGTCAGAGGGTTGGATGAATAGAGAAAATCCAAGATGATAGGAACATATTAAACAAGGCTGAGAGTAACGAAGACGAAAGCAGAGAAGACAGGGGCCATATCATAAAGGGTATTTTAGGTCTTAATGAGGAGTTTGGAATGTATTCTGGTATAATAATAGACCACTGAAGCATTTAAACAATACAGAGACTTATGTTCTAGAAATTCAAATCTGGATACTGCATTGAAAATAGATTTTAGAGTATTTGGTAAATTGATTGCAAATGTTGCTCCTATTCTCCAAACTATCCGTATCCACACTCCTGGCAATATGTTTTTACAGCACTTTTCATTTCTATTTCTCCATCTCTTAAATCCAGTTTGGCCTTGAGACTTATTTTGGTCAATAGCATGTGATGGGAGTGACAGTGTTCCAGACCTAAGCCTAAGCCTCATGAGGCATTGCACACTTCTGTTCTCTCTCTTGGATACTTTAGATCATTATGAAAAAGATGCCAAGACTAGCCTGCTGAATGAAGAGACACATAAACAGAGCCAGGAGTCTAAACTGAGGTCATTCAAGATCATCCAACAACCAGCTCACTGCCAGACATGAATCTAAACCTTAGCTAAGAACAGAACTTCCTTGCCAAGCCCAGCCATGCTCATCAAATCCACCTAACTGTTCTAACTGTTCTGTAGACTCATGAACAATAAAACTTCATTATTCTCATCCACTAACTTTTAAAGTAGTTTTTAAATTGACTAATAGCTAAATATTGCAGGTAAATGGTGTTACCAAGAAGGACAGTTGGAAAACTATTGTGACATGGGAGACCAATGAATATTTTGGAATGTATTAAGAATCTAATAGAATCTAATTAAGAATCTGTAGAAATGAAAAACAATGAATAAATTTCTATATATTTTAGACAGGGACTCAAAAAGACTCTAGGTGGTTTGAATGTGGACAGTGACAAAGATTACTAAATGTCAACCAAGATTCATTTTCCATTTTTCCTTCTACTAATAAAACCTTCAAAGTGTCAGCTAAGGTGTGACATTTCTGCAATCTTGAAAATAGCTGAAGTAGTTTTTGCTGATTATCACTTTTTAACATTTTGATTCGAAAAATATACTTCAAACTGCAGTGTTAAATGAAACTGCAGATCAATAATTGTTATAAAGGGAAAGAGATAAAATTTCTACTCATGATACAACCCTTCTCCTGACTTTTGTCATAATTTAAATTAGGTAATAGATATAATTCTGGAATTCGTTCTGCTTATTCTAGTAAATCTCTCTTTGAGGAGAAAATATATATCATTCTTTATTTCTTCTTTAATTTGGAGTGGGAGTTATCAATCTTTTAATTTTTATTATTTTCAAAGTCTTGAGAAATGATCAGATGCGTAATTACATATGGATATTTTCTCATATTTTCAATGTGCAATATTACAATGTTTGAGATATGTAGCAAAAATAAGCTACTCATTTTCAGCTGCATTTAAATGTCAGGATTCTTACTTTCAAGACATTTTGTATTAAGAAAGCACAATTAGCATTTCAGTTTTTTTCTTGATGATATGCACAACAGGGTAAATTATTGTGTATGTATTTTTGTTGTTGTTCAGACTCTACAAAATGTCATCTAAATAATACAAAAACTTTCACAAAGTTGATATAAAACATAAATAAAGCCTTGAGAAATGCCTTTTTTCAAGGCTTTGAAGAACTAGAAATGACTTCAAAGGATAAGGAAAAGAGTTTCAACAAGTTATCTAAGTCTAAAGTCATCATAACACTAATATAACCTTCTAGTTTGAAAACCTGACTTCTAAAATTGATATTCCTAAAGACAGATAATTCTGAAATTTGAGTACTCTAAAAATATTATTAACAACCAGTATATATCATTACAAAAATGTTTCTTTTTGTGTTAAGTAGTTAATACGAAAAAATCAAATTGGTTAAATAACACCTAAATTTAAAATTACAAGGTATGCAATATATTTCTTCATATTTTTAAGGGTGATGAAAAATTTGGAAATGAGTAGTGGTAATGATTGCACATGATGAATGAAATTCATATAACTGAATTGTAATGTAAAATATGTTAAACTAGCAAGTATTTTTTTGTATTTATACTTACCAAATAAGAATATTGCCATACAATATTACATTTATTTTTATAAATACAATTTTATTGGATGTAAAGCATCACCTTTTAGATTTAGAAAGTAGATTTATCATCTTGAATTTGAAGCAGAGGAAACTAAGCCTTAATAAACATGCTGTCACATCTTCTTTATGGAGAGCCCATCATGATGAGCTTCACAAGTCTTCACTGGAGAGGTACTTTTATTTCACAGTGAGATTATAAGCAGCATGTGAGTCCCACAGGTAGATGTGGAAGAGCTGTAGTTCCATGCAAGAATACATATTCCAATTTTTTTTTATATTTTCATCACTACATATTCTCTGGAAATAAAGTAGCTCTTGTCTGCTTCACCATGCTCACATACAGGATTCTGACCTATGCTGAGAGAATGATTTTATACATCATTTTTATGAAATGCAATTATCAGTAAAAAATATTTGAGCATACATTTTCACAGTATAAATATTTACTTGCCAAAATTGAGAGATGCTTCTTTATTAATATGTTTTCTCTTTCTTAAATACGCCTGCAAAAAAGAAATGAATTAGATAAAATAATACCTTTGGATATAATTGACTGTGAGAAATGTCTGTCATTAATAATACAAAATAATACACGTGAATACATTTATTTTCTTCTGAGTATACACAAACATATTTAATGACATACTTTATGATAACTATCCCATATTTGAAGAATATAATAATTTATTACTTAGTTCTACAATTATTGGAAAGAAAATTAAGTGTCAGAGACTTTTCTAGGTAGTCAGAATTCAGCAGTGAGTAGGATAGACAAAGACCTACTCTGGTAGGTTAGACAGAAAATTAATATATATATTTATAAACATTAAATTAGGTTAAGAAAAATTAGACAGTAATGATTATCTTGGGGCTGTTTTATAGAGAAAGGTTTGTTAGTAGAAGACATTTGAGCAGAGACCAGAATGAAATAAAAGGACGCATTGGGGCATATTACATTAGGAGAAGAGAATTCTAAGCACAGGAAACAATACACAAAAAGGCTTTGAGACCAAATTAGGCTTGGCTTCTCTGAGAAAGTGCTAAGATATTGTCATTGTTACAGCAGAGCGATTAAGGGAGGGAGATAAAGAACAAAGAAGATATGATGACAACAGGTCTAAGCCCACAAGGGTAAACCAAAAACCAAACCCTTTGCCATGGAGTTGAATCTGACTCATAGGACCCTAGAGGACAGTGTAGACCTGCCCCGTAGTGTTTCCAAGGATCGCCTGGTGGATTCAAATTGCCAACTTTCTGATTAGCAGCCGAAGCTTTTAAGCACTATGCCACCAGGGTTTCCAAGGCCACAAGGGTAGGGCTACAGTAATGATGTTACTCTGGGAATCCATTTACTAAAGGCCACAAAGGTAGGGCTACTGTAGTGGTGTTACTCTGGGAATCCTGAGAAGACATTCTTTTAGTCTAGAGGTGACATGATGGAATCCTATGTCTTACTTTGATTACTCATGGTGTTGTGTGGAAAATATATATACATATATGACATAGATACATAGATTTATACATAATAAAGAGTTTGGTGGTACAGTGGTTAAAGCGCTCAGCTGCTAACCAAAAGGTTGGCAGTTTGAACTCATCAGGGATCTGTGGGAAAAAGATGTGACAGTCTGCTTCTGTAAAGAGTACAGCCTTGGAAACCCTATCTAGCAGTTCTACTCTGTCCTATAGTTTCGCTATGAGTAGGAATCTACTTAAAGGCAATGAGTAATGAAAGACCAATAAAGGGAATGGAAGAAATTGATGAAGTAAAAGAGCTGAACAGATTTCAAATGACAGCTCGAGAAGACAAAGAAAAGTATCATAATCAAATACGCAAAGACCTGGAGTTAGAAAACAAAAAGGGAAGAAAATATTCAGCATTTTCCAAGCTGAAACAACTGAAGCAAAAATTCAAGCCTTCAGTTGAAATATTGCACAATTCTATGAGGAAAAACTTGAACAATACAAGAAGCATCAGAAGAAAGTGGAAGGAATACACAGAACCACTATACCTAAAGAATTCGTCAATGCTCAACCATTTCAGGAGGTAGCATGGGATCAAGAACCAGTGGAAATGAAGGAAGAAGTCCAAGTTGCACTCAAGGCATTTTTGAAAAACAAGGATCCAGGAATTGCTGAAAATGAGTTGAGATGTTTCAATAAATGAATGCAATGTCAGAAGTGTTCACTAGTCTATGCTAATTAATTTGGAAGACAGCTGCCTGGCCAATCAACTGGAAGAGAGCCATTTTTGTGTCCATTACAAAGAAAGGTGAGCCAAAGGAATGCAGAAATTATCAAACAGTATCATTAACATCACATGCAAGTAAAATTTTGCTGAAGATAATTCCAAAACTGTTGCACCAGTACATCAACAAGGAACTTCTAGAAATTCAAGCTGGATTCAGAAGAGGGACTTGGAAAGAGGGATTTCATTGTTGATGTCAGATGAATCATGGTTGAAAGCAGAGAATACTGGAAAGATGTTTAACTGTGTTTATGGTCTATGCAAAGATATTTGACTCTGTGGATCATAACAAATTATGATTTAAAATTAAAAACATTTCAAAGAATGGAAATTCCAAAACACTTAATTGTGCTCAGAAGGAATTTGCATACAAACCAAGAAGCGGTAGTTTGAAAAGAACAAGGAAATCCTGAAAGGTTTAAAATCAGAAAAGTTATGTGTCAGGTTTATATCACTTCTCCACACTTATTCAATCTGTATGTTGAACAAATAATCCGAGAAGCTGGACTATATGACAAAGAATAGGGCACCAGGACTGGAGGAAGACTGATTAACAACCTAAGATATGCAGATGATAAAAAATTGCTTACTGAAAATGTAGAGGATTTGAAGCACTTACTGATGAAGGTCAAAGACTTCAGTATGGATTACACCTCGACATAAAGAAAACAAAAATCCTCACAAGTGGATCAATAAGCAACATCATGATAAACAAAGAAGATATTAAAGTGTCAAAGATTTTATTTTATTTGAAACCATATTCAATGCACATGGATTCAGAAGTCAAGAAAACCAACATATCAGACTGCGTAAATCTGCTCCAAAAAACCTCTTTATAGTGTCAAAAAGCAAATATGTCACTTTGGGGACTAAAGTGTACCTGAACCAAGCCATGATATTTTCAATCACCTCATTTGCATGCAAAAGCTGGGCAATGAATAAGGAAGACCAAAGAATTGATGCATTTTAATTATTTGGTGTTGGTGAACAATATTGAATATACCATGGGCTGCCAGAAGAAAGAACAAATCTGTCTTGGAAAAAGAACATCCAGAATGCTCCTTAGAAATAGGGATGGTGAGACTTCATCTTAACGTACTTTGGACAGATTATCGAGAGGTACCAGTCCCTGGAGAAGGCCATCATGTTCAGTAAAGAAGAGGGTCAACAAAAAAGAGGAAGATCCTCAAAGAGACAGATTGACCCAGTGGATGCAACAATCTGCTCAAACATAGCAATGATTATGACCATGGTGTAGGAGCCAGTACTGTTTCATTCTGTTGTATGTAGAATCACTATGAGAAGGAACTGACTTGATGGAACCTAACAATAGATACATATAGATAGATAAATGGAGAAATGGATATACAAATATATATATGCACACCTAAGTATATGCATATACATATATATATATATATGTATATATATATATATATAGGAATCAACTCTATGGCAATGGGTTTGGGTTTTATATATATACATAAAGAGAGAGAGACGGCAACGAGTTTGGTTTTGGGTAGCCCACTGCCGTTGAGTCTCTTCCAACTCATGGCAACCCTATAGGATACTGCTACATAAAGTTTTCAAGGCTGTAAATCTTTACAGAAGCAGAATGTCACATCTTTCTCACATGATATAGTTATATAGATATAGATATATTTACAGAGAGAAGCCCTGGTGGCGCAGTGGTTAAGTGCTGGTCTGCTAATCTAAAGGTTAGTGTTTTGAACCCACCAGCCACTATACTGGAGAAAGATGTGGCAGTCTTCTTCTCCAAAGACTAAAAAAACAAAAAAAACCCCACAAACCCAACCACTGCCGTTGTGTTGATTCCAACTCACAGCGACCCTATAGGACAGAGTATAACTGCCCCACAGTGTTTCCAAGGAGCGCCTGGTGGATTCGAACTGCCGACCTTCTGGTTAGCAGTCATAGCTCTTAATCACTACGCCACCATGGTGTCCTCTTTAAAGATTACAGCCCTTGAAATGCTGAGGACAGTTCTACTCTATTTTATAGAGTCGCTATGTGTTGACATTGACTCACGACAAAGGGTCATTCTATATATATAGAGAGAGAAGGCCAGAGTGTGCCATACAGACAAGAAATGGACAAAGATGATTATGGCGTTAATGATGAGAATAAGTCATAAGTCTCCTGATTGGCTAATGGATTACTAGCAGTATGTTAGAGATAAAAAAAAGTATATACAGTCATGCTTGTTGTTGTTGTTAGGTGCTGTCAGGTTGGTTCTGACACATAGCAACCCTACGTATGTACAACAGAACGAAACACTGCCCAGTCCTGCGCCATCCTCACAATAATTGTTATACTTGAGCCCATTGCTGCAGCCACTGTGTCAATTCATCTTGTTAAAGGTCTTCCTCTTTTTCACTGACCCTCTACTTTACCAAGCCTGATGTCCTTCTCCAGTGACTGATCTGTCCTGATAACATGTCCAAAGTAAGTGAGACGTAATCTCACCATCCTTGCTTCTGAGAAGCATTCTGGTTGTACTTCTTCCAAGACAGATTTGTTCATGCTTTTAGCAGTCCACGGTATATTCGATATTCTTCACCAACACCACAATTCAAAGGCATCAATTTTTCTTTGGTCTTCCTTATTCATTACCCAGCTTTCACATGCATATGAGGCGATTGAAAACACCATGCCTTGGGTCAGGCACACCTTGGTCTTCGAAGTGCCATATTTGCTTTCCAACACTTTAAAGAGGTCTTTTGCAGAAGATTTGCCCATTGCAATGTGTTGTTTGATTTCTTAACAGCTGCTTCCATGAGTATTGATTGTGGATCCAAGTAAAATGAAATCCTTGACAACTTCAATCTTTTCTCCATTTATCATAATATTGCTTATTGGTCCATTTGTGAGGATTTTGTTTTATACTGAGGTGTAATCCATACTAAAGGCTGTGGTCTTCGGTCTTCATCTGTAAGTGCTTCAAGTCCTCTTCACTTTCAACAAGGTTGTGTCATCAGCATAATGCAGGTTGTTAATGAATCTTCCTCCAATCCTGATGTCCCATTCTTCATAAAGTCCAGCTTCTGGGATTATTTGCACAGCATACAGATTGAACAGGTATGGTGAAAGGATACAGCCCTGTTGCACACCTTTCCTGAGTTTAAACCACACAGTGTCCCCTTGTTCTATTTGAACGACTACATCTTGATCTATGTACGGGTTCTTCATGAGCACAACTAAGTGTTCTGAAATATCCCATTCTTCACAATGTTATACATAATTTGTTATGACCCACAAAGTCGAACGCTTTTGCATAATCAATAAAACACAAGTAAACATCTTTCTGGTATTCTCTGCTTTCAGCCAGGATCCATCTTATATCAAGAACGTTATCCCTGTTTCCATGACCTCTTCTGAATCTGGCTTGAATTTCTCGAAGTTCTCTGTCAATGTACCACTGCAGCTGCTTTTGAATACTCATTAGCAAAATTTTACTTGTGTGTAATATTAATGATATTGTTTGATAATTTGCACATTCAGTTGGATCACCTTTCTTGGGAATAGGCATAAATATGCATCTCTTTCAATCAGTTGGCCAGGAAGCTGTCTTCCAAAGTTCTTGGCATAGACAAGTGAGCACTTTCAGGGCTATCCATTTGCTGAAACATCTCAATTGATACTACATCAATTCCTGGAGCCTTGTTTTTCACCAATGCCTTCAGCGCAGCCTGGACTTCTTCCTTCAGTACCATCGGTTTCTGATCATATGCTTAACACTTTGATAAATTGTGGTTCCATTTACTACGACGCTGAGTTTTTTGTGATTTAGTGATTCAAGTCCACCCAGGGCAACTCAGAATAAAGGCCTGATGATCTACTTTAAAAAAAATCAGTCATTGAAAACCCTAGGTAGCACAATTCTACACTGATATGCATCATGAGTCAGAAACAACGTGAAGGGAATTTTTTTTTTTTTTTTTTTTTGGAGATTCTATGGATAACTAATCTCGAAAAGCAGTATGAGCAGGCATTAAATACAAAAGCATCTTTTTTGTGTGTGTCTCCTATCTTCCATTTAAACCTTTCCAGTGCTAGAAGTCTTTTCCCTACTACTGGATAAAAACTCAAGGAACCTCTATAAATTTTTTGACATATTTATGTAATAGAAATCCCAGCATATTAAATGTAGTAATCAATATGGTTCCTTTGCATGTAATAATCAAAATTTAAATTTGATTTAGAGTTAAAATCATCTAGCCTCTTCTATAGTGCGCTGCTGCTCTGTGGTGCTAGAAGACAGCATGTAATCCTTTTACGTTTTGCTGCTTAATGTTTGTATCTACCAATTGTCTATCAGTTTCTTGTACTGTGGTGGCTTGTGTGTTGCTGTGATGCTGGAAGCTATGCCACTGGTATTTCAAGTACCAGCAGTGTCACCCATGGTGAGGAGATTCTAGTGGCGTTTCCAGAGCAAAAAAAAAAAAAATACTGGGAAAAAGAACCTGGCAATCTACTGAAAAATTGGCCAGTGAAAACCTTATGGATAGCAGTGAAACATTTTCTGATATAACACTGGATGAGCCCCCACACCCCCCAGGTTGGAATGCAATCAAACTACAACTGGGGAAGAGCTGCCTCCTGAAAGAAGAGTCGACCTTAGTGACATGGATGAGCTAAAGCATTCAAGACCTTCATTTACTGATATGTCACCACTCATAATGAGAAGAAACAACTGCAAATATCTGTTAATAATTGGAACATAGAACATACAAAGAATGAATTGGAAAATTGAGAGTTGTCAAAAATGGAATGTACCATTTAAGGATTGATATCCTAGGCATTAGAGAGCTGAAATGGACTTGTATCGGCCATTTTGAATTGGAAACTCATATGATCAACAATGCCAGGAAGGACAAATTGAAGAGGACCGGCATTGCGTCTTCATCAAAAATAACATTTCAAGATCTATCCTGAAGTACAATGCTGTCAGTGATAGGATAATACCCATACACCTACAAGGAAGACCAGTTATTACAACTATTATTCAAATTTACCCTCCAACCACTAATGCCAACAATGAAGAAATTGAAGATTTTTACCTATTTCTGCAGTCAGAAATTGATCAAATATGCAATAAAGATATATTGATAATTATTTGTGATTAGAATGCAAAAGTTAGAAACAAAAAAGGATCAGAGTTTCAAAAACATGACCTTGGTGATAGAAATGATCCCAGAGATCTCCTGATAGAATTTTGCATGACCAACAATCTATTCATTGGAAATACCTTTTCTCAACAACATAAATGATTACTGTACATGTGAACCTCACCAGATAGTATACACAAGAATCAAATCAACTACTTCTGTGTGAAGAGACAATGGAGAAGTTCAATATCCTCTCTCAGAACAAGGTCAAGGGATGATTGCAGAACAGACCATCAATTGCTTACATGCAAGTTCAAGTTGAAGCTGAAGAAAATTAAAACAATCCCGCAAGAGCTGAAGTATGACCCTGAGTGTATGCCACCTGAATTTAAAGACCATCTCAAGAAATAGATTCAACACATTGAACACTAATGACTGAAGACCAGATGAGTTGTAGTATGACATCAAGGATGTCAAAAATGAAGAAAATGGAAGGTCATTAAAACTTTGTCTTAAATGTAGAGTACCTAAGCAAAAGGAAGAAACAATGAAGTAAAAAAGCTGAATAGAGTATTTCAAAGGGTGGTTCAAGAAGACAAACTAAAGTATTACACTGAAATGTTGCAGAGACTGGAGTTAGAAAATCAAAATGGAAATACAAGTTCAGCATTTTTCAAGCTGAAAGAACTGAAGAAAAAATTCAAGCCTCAAGTTGTAATACTGAAGGATTTTATGAGCAAAAAACTAAATGATGCAGAAAGTATCAAAGGAAGATGGAAAGAATACACAGAGTCCCTGTAACAAAAACAATTGGTGGATGTTCAACAATTTCAGGAGGTAGCATATGATCAAGAACTGATGACACGGAAGGAAGAAGTTCAAATTGCACTGAAGGCATTGGTGAAAAGTAAGGCTCCAAGAAATGAAAGAATACCAATTGAAATGTTGCAATAAACAGATGCAATGCTGGAACCTCTCACTCTTCTCTGCCAAGAAATTGGGAAGACAGCTACCTGATGAACAGACAGGAGGAGATCCACTTTCACGCTCATTGGAAAGAAAGTTGATCCAACAGGATGTCAAAATTACTTAACAATATCATTAATAGTACATGTAAGTAAAATTATGCTAAAGATAATTCAAAAACAGTTGCAGCAGTACAGTCACACGGAACTGCCAGAAATTCAAGCCAGATTCAGAAGAGGACATGGAGTAAAGGATATTATTGTTGATATAAGATGGATCTTGGTTGAAAGCAGAGAGTATCAGAAAGATGTTTACCTGTGTTGTATTGACTATGCAAAGGAATTTGAATGTTTGAATCATAACAAATTATGGATAATATTGAGAAGAATGGGGATTCCTGAACACTTAATTGTGCTCATGAGGAACACGTGCATAGATCAAGAGGATACTGTATGGTTTAAAATCAGGAAAGGTGTGCATCAGGGTTCTATCCTTTTTCCATACTTAATCTATAAACTGAGCAAATAATCTGAGAAGCTGGACTATATGAAGAAGAATGCAACATCAGGATTGGAGGAAGACTCATTAACAACCTTAGAAGTATAGATGACACAACCTTGCTTGCTGAAAGTGAAGAGAATTTGAAACACTTATTGATGAAGACCAAAGACTACAACCTTCAGTATGGATTACACTTTAACATTCAGAAAACAAATATCCTCATAACTGGACCAACAAGCAACATCATTATAAATGGAGAAAAGATTGAAATTGTCAAAGATTTCATATTACTTGTATCCACAATCAATGCCCATGAAAGCTGTAAAGAAATCAAACAACACATTTTACTGGTCAAATCTGCTTCAAAAGACCTCTTTAAAGTGTTAAAAAGATATCACCTTGAGGGCTAAGGTGCACCTGACACAAGCCATGGTATTTTCAGCTGCCACATACGCATTTGAAGGCAGGAAAATGAATAAAGATGACTGAAGAATAATTGATGCCTTTGAATTATGGTATTGTGGAAGAATAAATATTGAATATACTATGGACTGTCAGAAAAACAAACAAATGTGTCTTGTAAGAAGTGCAGCCTGAATGCTCCTTAGAAGCGAGGATGGTGAGACTTTCCCTTGCTTAATTTTGACTTGTTATAAGGAGAGACCAGTCCCTGCAGAAGAACATCATGCTTGGTAAAATAGAGGGTCAGCAAAGAAGAGGAAGACCCTCAATGAGATGGATTGACACAATGACTGTAATAATGGACTCAAACATAGCAATGATCGTGAGGATGTGCAATGTTTCATTCTGTTGTGCATGTGATTGCTGCCAGTTGGAACTTACTTGAGGGCACCTAACAACAACAACAATGTTTGTATTTCTTCCAATGCTGGAAAGAGCTGCAAATCTATAATCTAGAAAGGGTATGATGTTAGCTTCTTCCCGTTCTTGATACAGCCTAAATCTCTCACTAGTTTCTATTGCTCACTTTACTCTGTCTGATTGAATCAGGGACAGGAAGGAGTAATAAGAAGGATAGGAAGGATTTTACATGACTTACCTGTTGATAAGATGGCTTTGATAATGCTGACTCTGTTAGGTGTTTAAAGCTGAATCCGGTTGTCTTGGAGTACATTGTTTAGCATTTGAAGACCTTTAGAAACACTGGATCTTTGTTTTCATAATATTTGCTGATGTGTTTTTTATGACAATCTCTTCTCCCAACTTTGGTCATAACATTTCTGGTTGTCCACTGCTACTGTTTCCGGGTGTCAATGTTAAAATACCCTGGCAAGCTTTTGTCTGTGTGGCCCATATCTAGTTTAAAAATATGTGAATATATTCTATGACCCAAGATATCAATGGATGGTAGTTAGGGTCCAGTCAGCTTAAACCCTCTTTTTACCCTGATTTATCAAATTGATGGGCACAGCTTCTTGATTTTAGGTCCCTCAGAATGAGTCAAACAATAGTCCAGATTTCTCATCCAATAAAAAAACAAAAAACACTGCTGGAACTGTCCCATAGTGTTTCCAAGGAGCAACTGGTGGATTCGAACTACTGACTTTTTGGTTAGCAATGGTGCTCTTAACAACTGAACCACCAGGGATCCACTCATCCAATAAAATCCATTTCTGTCTAATGGATTCTGACTCATAGCAACCCTAAAGGACAGAGTAGAACTGCTCCATAGAGTTTCTAAGGAGCGGCTAGTGGATTCAAACAGCCGACCTTTTGGTTAGCAGCAAACAATGAGCCACCAGAGGGTGCATATGTCAGTGGACTCTTGAAATTCTTTCCCAGTTTGAGCTGAGGAGGGCACTTGATAAGCCAGACATTCATTCATTTCTTCAGCAAAATGTATTGATGATCTGCCAGAAAATATTTTACGTACTGTGGAATAAAACAGGAAAAAGTGTATGTGTATATATATATACACACACACAAACACACACACACATACACACACACACACACACACACACACACACACACACACACACACACACACATATATATATATATATATATATATATATATATATATATATATCTTCTCCCAAGGGGCTTATGCATTACTTGGAGAGATTTTTTTTTTTTTTTAAAAATAACATAAGTTAGTAAAATGAACTATATGTTAACTGGTGATAAGTACAATATTGAAAAATGAAGTGTAGGAAGAGAAATAAGAAGGTTCTAATTGAGAAAGTAGCATTTGAATAAAAATATAAAAAAGGTGCATAATTGAGCAATAGATATTTGGGGACGGACCCTCCAGTCTGATGACAGAACAAAGATACACCCTTAAGGTAAGTGCATATCTATAGTGCTCAAGGAAAAATCAATAACCAACATATCATGTATTATAGAACATTTTAGGGACTTTGATTTTTATTCTGATTCATATGGGAAAAGAGTGGAGGATTCTGAGTACAAAATAACATGATCTGAACTTTATTTGGGAGGAGACTTGGTGGCATAATGGTTAAACACTCGGCTGCTAAATGAAAATACAGGGGTTCTAGGCCACCGGTGGCTCCATGGAAGAAAGAAATTACAGCCTTAGAAAACTTATGGGGCAGTTTTACTCTGTCCTATAAAGTCACTGAGTTGGAATTGACTCAAAAGCAATGGGATGAGAGCTCTGTTTTAACAAGTTCATTACAGCTGGGGTATTAGGAAGAGATAAAAGAGAACAAATGTGAAAGCAGGGCCACTGGTCTATTGCAATAGTGCCACAGAGAAATAATAGTGTCATGTACCAGAATTCCAACTGATGTGTGAGAAATGGTTCATTGTGGACATATTTTGAAAGTAGAGACAATAGGTCTGGTTAATACACAAGATGTAAGATGTGAATGGATGAGCAATAGTCAAAGATGATTCTGAGTTATTGTAATCTGTGCATCTGGAAATGTGGATTTGTCATTTACGGCATAATTAGAAATACTGCAGGAAGATCAAATTTTCAGTATAATACACTTTAGACATGTTAAATTTGAGATGTCTAATACGCTAATAGGAGATAAAAAGAAGACAGTTGAATAAATGATTTTGGAATTTATGAGAGAGCTCTAGATGGAAATATATATGTGTATATATACATACATATACACATATATATAGATACTTAGAATTTGAGGACAAATGGTATTAAAGCTATAAATTGGATGAGATCAACAAGTCACTAAGAGCAGGTAGAAAAGATATGTTTTACAAGGATTAAGTCTAGGACATGAAGCAAGCAGTCAAAGGAGGAAATTTAAAGGAGAATGAGAAGAAGTGACCAATAGGATGGGAGGAAAAAAGGATGAATTGTTTACAAATTCAAATTGAAAAAAAAAAATTTGAAGAAAAAGAGAACAACTGGAAAAATACAAGGAAGAAGAGAAATGATTAATAACTTTTCAACAAACAGGACGTTTAGCAACATTACTGGGAACATATCAAGGTACCAAAAATTAACTTGGAATGGGTTCAAGACAGTATGGGATAAAAAAAAATGGAGTATAGAAAAACATTTTTCATAAGAAACTTAACTTTAAGCAGAAGAAAAAAAATAACCAACATCTGGAGAGAAAAGTGGCATCAAAAGAGTTTTTTATCCAGAGACATAAAAGACGTATACAAAGAAAACTACAAGATACTATTGCAAGAAAACAAAACAGAACTACATAAGTGGAAAAACGTACCTTGCTCATGGATAGGAAGACTCAACATTGTGAAAATGTCGATTCTACCCAAAGTGATCTACAGATACAATGCAATCCCAATCCAAATTCTACTGGCATTTTTTAAGGAGATGAAGAAACAAATCACCAACTTCATATGGAAAGGGAAGGGGCACTAGATGAGTAAAGAATTACTGAAGAAGAACAAAGTGGGAGGCCTCACACTATCTGATTTTAGAACCTATTATACCGTCACGGTAGTCAAAGCATCCTGGTACTGGTACAACAACAGTTACATAGACCAATGGAACAGAATTGAGAATCCAGGCATGAATTCATCCACCTATATACATCTGATATTTGACAAAGGCCCAAAGTCCGTTAATTGGGGAAAAGGCAATCTCTTTAGCAAATGGTGCTGGCATACCTGGATATTCATATGCAAAAACCTGAAACAAGACCTATACCTCACACCATGCACAAAAACTAACTCAAAATGTACTAAAGACCTAAATATAAAATCTAAAACAATAAAGATCATGGAAGAAAAAAATAGAGACAACGCTAGGAGCCCTAATACTTGCCATAAACAAAATACAAACCATAAATAATAATGCACAAACACCAGAAGAGAAACTAGATAACTGGGAACTCCTAAAAATCAAACACTTAGGCTCATCAAAATACTTCACCAAATGAGTAAAAAGACAACCTACAGACTGGGAAAAAAATCTTGGCTATGAAAATCTTATCAGCATCTAATCATTAAAATCTACAAGATACTGCAAAACCTCAACAACAAAAGGACAAATAACCCAATTAAAAAATGGGCAAAGGATATGAACAGGCATTTCACCAAAGAAGACATTCAGGCAGTTACCAGATACATGAGGAAATGCTCATGATCATTAGCCATTATCGAAATGCAAATCAAAATTACAATGAGATACCATCTCACCTCAATAAGGTTAATATTAATACAAAAAATGCAAGATAATAGATGTTGGTGAGGTTGTGGAGAGACTGGAACACTTATACACTGTTGGTAGGAATGTAAAATGGTACAACCACTTTGGAAATTGATTTGGCACTTCCTTAAAAAGCTAGAAATAAAAGTACCATATGATCCTGCAATCCCTCTCCTTGGAATGTATCCTAAAGAAATAAGAGTCGTCACATGAATAGATACATACACATCCATGTTCTTTGCAGCATTGTTCACAATAGCAAAAAAATGCAAACAACCTAGGTGCCCATCAACAGACGAATGGATAAACAAATTATGGTATATTCACACAATGGAATACTAGGCAATGTTAAAGAATAATGATGAATCTGTGAAACATCTCATAACATGGATGAATCTGGAAGGCACTATGCTGAGTGAAATTAGTCAGCCCCAAAAGGACATATACTGAATAAGACCACTATTATAAGAACTTAAGAACAGGTTTAAACACAGAAGAAAACATTCTTTTATGGTTACAAGGGTGAGGAAGGAGGGAGAGGGTATTCACTAACTAGATAGTAGACAAGAATTATCTTAAGTGAAGGGAAGGACAACACACACAACAGGGCAAGTCAGCACAACTGGACTAAACCAAAGCTAAGAAGTTTCCTGAATACAACCAAACACTTCAATGGACAGAGTATCAGGGTTGGGAGTCTGCGGACTGTGGTTTCAGGGGACATCTAGGTCAATTTTCATAACAAA
Source organism: Dugong dugon (assembly GCA_030035585.1). Lineage (NCBI taxonomy): Eukaryota > Metazoa > Chordata > Mammalia > Sirenia > Dugongidae > Dugong > Dugong dugon. The sequence continues at coordinate 30,033,078 of CM057460.1, read as the reverse complement.
GTATATTAAGAAAATGTTCTGCATCTCACTTTGGTGAGTGGTGTCTGGGCTCTTAAAGGTCTATTGTCATAACAAAATTGATTAAGAATATGTTCTGCATCTCACTTTGGTGAGCAGAGTCTGGGATCTTAAAAGCTAGCAAGTGGCCATCTAAGATGCATCAATTGGTCCCAACCCACTAGAGAAAATGAGAATGAAGAACACCAAAGACACAAGGAAAATATTAGCCCAAGAAACAAAAGGGCCACATAAACCAGAGATTCCATCAGCCTGAGACCAGAAGAACTAGATGGTGCCTGGCTACCACCAATGACTGCCTTGACAGGGAACACAACAGAGAGTACCTGATGGAGCAGGAGAAAATTGGGGTGCAGAACTCAAATTCTAGTAAAAAAAAGACCAAACTTAATGGTCTGACTGAGCCTGGAGAGACCCTGGAAGACATGGCCTCCAGACCCTCTGTTAGCCCAAAACCGAAACCATTCCCGAAGCCAACTCTTCAGACAAAGATTAGACTGTAGTATAAGACAAAAAATGATACTCATGAAGAGTGTGCTTCTTAGCTCAAGTAGACACATGAGTCTAAATGGGCAGCTCCTGTCCGGAGGCAAGATGAGAAGGCAGAAAGCGACAGGAGCTGGTTGAATGGACAAGGGAAATACAGGGTGAAAAGGAGGAGTGTGCTGTCACAGTATGGGGAGTGCAACTAGGATCACATAGCAGTGTGTATAAAGTTATGCATGAGAAACTAACTTGAATTGTAAACTTTCATTTAAAGCACAATTTAAAAAAAAAAAAAGAGTGTTTTATGAAATTACAGTTGATTTTTTTCTCTTATGTGGTAGATAAGAATAGAATTGACAAGGCAGGTTTAGTGTGAGCAATAGGTAGGTAGTATCTATTTACCCAAGGAAAGCATTTGCCTTTGTCTGGAGCATGGACAATTCTTCCAAAGTAACAGGAGTTTTGAAAGTTTGACATAACTCAAAACGTGAGAGAATTGATATACTATGAGTATACTGTAAGTTTTTTAGGAATCACTCAGAACCCGCTTCAGGTATCATGATCTCCTGGAATCTGTTATGATTTCTAGACTCCTGCTCATCCAACCCTTCCATAAGAATTAGAAGTACTGATATGATTGGTTACATAAATAGGGCCATGTTTTCCAAAGTTAGAGGCTTAGCTGTTTTTGTTGTTGTTAGATGCCGTTCAGTCGGTAACAAGAATAAATATAGCGTGTATGAGGTTCTTATGATTCTGTTTGTTTCCATATCTTAAGTGGAATGGAAAATGAGAATATTCCCATTACAGAGAAGATCCAACCAGGTTCCTTTCCACTTTCTTTACTTAGTGTTGTTTCAACTCAGAAGTTGACCCAAACTCTGGAGGCACTACTTGAAAAATACGTAAAAGTCCCAGATGAGATCATCACATAGAAATTGTGTAAAAATTATTTTTTAACTCATTTTTATTACTTAAGATGAGCAGTCAAATAACATATTAGTCTTGTAAAAGGATACAGCAAAGGTCTAATTATTTCCTTTTGGCCTCTAGTCCAGTTTATACTTCAGAAAAAGAAAAGATCTATGATATAGTTTAGACTGGATCTATACTGGCATTTAGATACAAAACATCATATTAATAAAAATGATCAGTTTCCCATCATTGTGTACTTTTCATACATGGTTTTTGGGTGCTTTCTAGGCTGTGGTGACTGGGAGTAAAAAGAATTTCAGTGTTCATACACTCCCTGGAATAACACCTTTTTCACATATGCATAGTGTTTTAAAATACCACTAAGAAAATTTCAGTAACAGGTCTTGTCATATTTTTACGATGCTTTATTTGTTCTTTTCTTTTCTTGCTAATTCATGATTTAAAGAAAATCAAACAGCCTGATTTACCCAGTACTCAAACTATTCTGCAGACCAGTACTCAAACTAAGAACCATTTGAAGTAGTATTAATCATTTTATCTCCCCCACAACCACAATTTACATTTTGCTAATGGATTATTTCAGTAATTATTAGGAATAGATTAGGTAAGTATCAATGAAACATATTGTCACTTACTCCAGTTTCTGATTTTTGCTTCTTATTTGTGACAGTACTCCTCTTTCTTTATATTTATCTCTTACCCATATTTCTTCCTGCTTACTTGAATCAGATAAACTCTATTATCCCTATGAATATTCAATCATAAACTGTATAAATATGTGAAGATTTTTGCTAATGATTCCATGTGAAAATTTAATTCAAGTTTGCAATGTGCATTCCAGTATAGGATTCATACTTTGGAACAGAAAAAGAATCTTAATCTGTTTAAAATTCCTCAATCCAATACTTACTACTGTGAAGGGAAATGGAAAAAAGAAAAAAGAGCAATCATCTTTGATATTATAATACTATTTGTTCTAAATTTTTCCCTTGGAGAATTAATACAGAAGTGTAAGGACAACAAATTGTCAAGTTCAAATAAAAATTCATACCTTGAGATAAAAACGAAAGGCACAAGAAAACAACATAGATCTTCTCAACAGAAGGGATCCCATTGTTCTTCTTGTAGGCGGTAATACCATGTGGTCCAAAGGTCCTGCGAATTAATTACTTTCTTGACACATTGTTAGGAGCTACTAACACTTTTCTGCCTTACAGAAAGTGTTTGATGCTGGGAAAAGAAGGAAAAACATTGTACATACCTTTCTTTTTTTTTTTTTTGGCTACTTATATACTTATAACTTTATTTCTTTTCTTATTTTTATAATTACCTTTATTTTTTTACTGTGCTTTAGATGAAGGTTTACAGAACAAACTAGGTTCTCATTAAACAGTACACATATTGTTTTCTGACACTGGTTAACAACCCCACGACATGTTAACACTCCCCCTTCTCAGCTTTGAGTTCCCTATTACCAGCTTTCCTGTCCCTTTCTGCCTTCTAGTCCTTGCCCCTGGGCTGGTGTGTCCCTTTAGTCTTGTTTTCTTTTATGGCCTTGTCTAATCTTTGGCTGCAGGATAAACTTCCGCTGTGACTTCATTACTGAGCTAAAACTGTGTCTAGGGGCAAAGCTTTTTTTTTAATTTATATTTTTATTGTACTTCAGGTGAAGGTTTACAGAACAAATAGTTTCTCATGAAACAGTAGTACACATATTGTTTTATGACATTGGCTAACAACCCCACAACATGTCAACCCTCTAACTTCTCAACCTATTTTCTTGGTAAAAATACACATAAACAAAGATACACCATTTCAAAAATTTCTACATGCACAGTTCATTGACATTGACTACGCTCTTCAAATTGTGCTGCTATTCTCACTTAAGATGAAGGCTTACAGAACAAAATAGTTTTTCATTTAACAGTTACTACACATGTTGCCCTATGACAATGGTTAACAATCTCACAACACATCAACAAAATCCTTACTCAACCTTGGGTTCCCTATCACCAACTTCCTTGTCCCCTTCTGCCTTCTGGCCCTTGTTACTGGACTACTGTACCTCCTTAGTCCCATTTGGATTCACAGGGCTGTCCACTCCCAGGCTGAAGGGTGAAAATCAGAGATAACTTCACCACTGAGCTAAAAGGGTGTCTCGGGGCCATACTCTCGGGGTTTCTCCAGTCTCCTTTAGAATTATGTTCTACATCCTTCTCCAGCCCTGTCCAGAACCCTCTGTTGTGATCCTGGTCAGAGCAGTCAGTGGTGGTAGCCGGGCACCGTCTAGCTGTACTGGACACAATCCAGTGGAGGCCTTGGTAGCTGTGAATGATTAGTCCTCCGGACTAATCTTTTCCTTGTATCCTGTTCTCTTCATTCTCCCTTGCTCTCGAAGGGATGAGACCAGTGGAATATCTTAGATGGCTGCTCACAGGCTTTTAAGACCCCAGACACTACTCACCAAGGTAGAATGTAGAACGTTGTCTTTCTAAACTGTTTTATGCAAATTGAGCTAGATGTTCCCCAAGACCATGGTCCCCACAGCCCTCCACCCAGCAATTCTGTCCCGCAGGGAGTTTGGATGTGTCTATGGGGCTTCCATGACCTTTCCTTGTACAAGTTGTGCTGGTTTCCCCTGTACTGTGTACTGTCTCACCCTTTACCCAAGATATCACTTATCTATTGCCTGTTTAGTATTTCACCCCCACCCCTCCCATCCCTGGTAAGCAACAAAGATTGTTACATTTTGTGTGTGAACTTTTTCATGGGTTTTTACAACAGAGGTCTCATACAATATTTGTCCTTTTGATTGACTTCTTTCACTCAGCATAATGTCCTCCAGTTTCATTCATGTTATGAGATACTTCACAGATTCATCATTGTTCTTTCTCATTGCATAGTACTCCATTGTGCGTATGTACCATAGTTTGTTTATCCATTCATCTGTCGATGGGCATCTAGGTTGTTTCCATCGTTTTGCTATTGTGAACAATGCTGCAATGAACATAGATGTGGATATGTCTATTCGAGTGATGACTCTTATTTCTCTAGGATATATTGCTAGGAGTAGGATTGCTGGATCTAATGGTATGTCTATCTCTAGCTTTCTGAGGAAGCACCATATCACTTTCCAAAATGGTTGTATCATTTTGCATTCCCACCAGCAGTGCATAAGAGTTCCCATCTCCCCGCAGCCCCTCCAACATTTGTTATTTCCAGTGTTTTTGATTCGTGCCAGTAATGCCCGGATGAGATGGTATCTCATTGTGGTTTTAATTTGCATTTCTCTAAGGGCTAGTGATCGTGAGCATTTTCTCATGTGTCTGTGGCCATTTGAGTCTTCTTTGGTGAAGTGTCTGTTCATTTCCTTTGCCCATTTTTTAATAGGATTATTTGTCTTTTTGTTGTAGAGGTGTTGGATTTTCTTGTAGATTATGGAGATTAGACCTTTGTCTGACTTGTGCTGTCCAAAAATTTTTTCCCAGTCTCTAGGTTCTCTTTTCACTCTTTTGGTGAAGTCTTTTGAAAAGCATAGGTCTTTGATTTTTAGAAGATCCCAGTTATCTAGCTTATCTATTGGGGTTTGTGCATTGATGGTTACGGTTTGTATCCTGTTAATGCCATGTATTAAGGCCTGAAGTGTTGGTCCTATTTTTTCTTCTATGAGTTTTATAGTTTTAGGCTTTATGTTCAGGTCCGCGATTCATTTTGTAGTAGTTTTTGTATACGGTGTGAGGGATGGGTGCTGTTTCATTATTTTGCAGATGAATATCCAGGTTTGCCAGCACCATTTGTTAAAAAGACTGTCTTTTTCCTATTTGATGGACTTTGGGCCCTTGTCGAAGATCAGGTGACCATAGATGGATGGATTTACATCTGTATTCTCAATTCTGTTCCACTGGTCAATGTATCTGTCGTTGCACCACTACCAGGCAGTTTTGACTACTGTAGCTGTATAGTAGGTTCTGAAGTCAGGTAGTGTGAGTCCTCCAACTTTATTCTTATTCTTCAGTAGTGCTTTACTCATTCGGGGCTTCTTCCCTTTCCGTATAAAGTGAATGATTATTTTTTCCATCTCTTTGAAGAATGTTGCTGGTATTTGGATCTGGATTGCGTTGTATTTGTAAATTGCTTTGGGTAGAATTGACATTTTCACAATGTTGTGTCTGCCTATCCATGAGCATGATATGTTTTTCCATTTATGCAGATCCCTTTGGGTTTTTTGCAGTAGTGTTTCGTAGTTTTTTTTGTATAGGTCTTTTACATCCCTGGTCAGATTTATTCCTAAGTATTCTATCCTTTTAGGGACTATTGAAAATTGTATTGATTTCCTGATTTCCTTTTCATTGTTCTCCTACTGGTGTATAGGAATCCAACTGATTTTTGAATGTTTATCTTGTATCCTGCTACTCTGCTGAATCTTTCTATTAGTTCCAGTAGATTTCTCGTGGAGTCTTTAGTATTTTCTATGTATAGTATCACATCATCTGCAAACAGGGAGAGTTTAACTTCTTCATTACCAATTTGGATGCCCTTTATTTCTTTTTCTTGCGTTATTGCTCTAGCTATAACTTCCAGTACAATGTTAAATAGGAGTGGTGATAAAGGGCATCCTTGTCTTGTTCCTGTTTTCAAGGTGAATGTTTTCAGCCTCTCTCCATTAAGAATGATGTTGGCCATGGGTTTTTGCATAGATGCTCTTTATTATGTTGAGAAATTTCCCTTCTATACCTCTTTGATTAAGAGCTTTTATCAGGAATGGGTGTTGGACTTTGTCAAATGTCTTTTCTGCCTCAGTTGACATGATCATGTGATTCTTTTCTTTCCTTTTATTTATGTGGTGGATTACGTTGATTGATTTTCTAATGTTGATCCATCCTTGCATACCTGGTATGAATTTTACTTGGTCGTGGTATATTATTTTTTTGATATGATGCTGAATTCTTTTGGCTAGAATTTTGTTAAGAATTTTTGCATCTATATTCATGAGAGATATTGGTCTGTAATTTTCTTTTTTTGTGACGTCTTTGCCTGGTTTTGGTATCAGCATTATGCTGGTTTCATAGAATGAATTTGGAAGTGTTGCTTCCTCTTGTATGCTCTGAAATAGCTCGAGTAGAACTGGTACAAGCTCTTCTGAAGTGTTTTGTAGAATTATCCCGTGAAGCCATCTGAGCCAGGGCTTTTTTTGGTTGGGAGATTTTTTTATTACCTTTTCAATCTCTTCTCTTGTTATGGGTGTGTTAAGATTTTCAACATCACATTGTTATAGTTTTGGTAGGCTTTGTGTTTCTAGAAATTTATCCATTTCTTCTAGATTTTAAAATTTGTTGGAGTAAAGTTTTTCATAATAGTCTGTTATAATCCTTTTTATTTCAGTTGGGTCTGTTGTAATGTCCCCTATTTCATTTCTTATTTGGGTTATTTCTGTCCTCTGCTGTTTTTCTTTTGTCAGTCTGGCCAGTGGTTTGTCGATTTTGTTGATTCTTTCAAAGAACCAACTTTTGGTTTTGTTGATTCTTTCGATTGTTTTTCTGTTCTCTATTTCATTTATTTCTGCTCTGATCTTTAGTATTTCCTTTCTTCCATTGGTTGTAGGCTTTTTTTGCTGTTCTCCTTCTATTTGTTGGAGTTCTGTAGTTCATGTTTAGATTTTGTCCCTTTCTTCTTTTTTCATATGTGCATCTATTGCTATAAATTGTCCCCGGAGGACTGCTTTTGCTGTGTCCCAAAGGTTTTGGTATGATGTGTTTTCATTCTCATGTGATTCTAGGAATTTTTTGATTCCATCTGTGATTTCTTCTATTACCCAGTGATGTGTAAGCGGGGTATTATTCAGTTTCCATGTAGTTGATTTTTTTTCCTTGCTCTTTCTAGTATTAATTTCTACCTTTATGGCATTGTGGTCAGAGAAGATACTTTGAATTATCTCAACGTTTTGGATCTTGTTGAGGATTGCTCTGTGGCCTAAAACGTGGTCTATTATGGAGAACGTACCATGTGCATTAGAAAAGAATGAGTACTTTGCAGCAGTTGGATGGAGTGTTCTATATATGTCTATGAGGTCCAGTTGGCTGATTGTGCCCTTTAGGTCTTCTGTATCTTTGCTGAGTTTCTTCTTAGTTGTTCTGTCCTTTACTGAGAGTGGTGTGTTGAAGTCTCCTGCTATTATTGTGGAACTATCAATTTCTCTTTTCAGTGTTGTTAGAGTTTGTTTTATGTATTTTGGAACCTTGTCATTGGGTGCGATGATGTTTTTTTATGGTTATGTCTTCATGATGGATCGTCCCCTTAGTCATTATATAGTGTCCTTCTTTGTCTTTTATGGTAGATTTTGTTTTAAAGTCTATTTTATCTGAGATTAGAATTGCCACTCCTGCTCTTTTTTGGTAGTTGTTAGCTTGATATATTTTTTTCCAACCTTTGACTTTTAATAAATTCACATCTTTCTTTCTAAGATGTGTCTCTTGTACACAGCATATTGATGGATCCCATTTTCTTCTCCATCCTGTCACTCTCCATCTCTTTATGGGTGCATTGAGTCCGTTTACATTCAGTGTAATTATTGATAGATGTGAGTTTGTTGCTGTCATTTTGTAGTGCTTTTTTTTGTGGTGCTGAAGTTTTCTTTGTTCTTCTTACTCTCTTGTGCTGAGTTACTTTTGTTTCTGGATTTTTTTTTTCATTTCTTTTCTTTTTGTAGGTTTTGTTTTTGCTGAGACTTTATGTTTTTCATCTTTATTTTTATGAGTCTGTTTGTTAACTTTCTTTGTGTTTACCATGAATTTTACCCATATCTTTCTAAGTTGGAAGCAGTCTACTCTTACTTGGTATCGCCTTGCCTTCCTCTCCATTAGAAGGTTCTATACCTATGCCGTTTATTCCCTCTTTCATTGTTTTGATGTTGTAGTCATCCTTCGATTGACTGCTCTGATTCCCTGTTGTGTTTCTTTTGGTTTTGGATAGTCCTCGAGAGTTCATTTCCTAGATTGCTATCTGGCTCATACGGTGCTGCGTCCTAGGTCCTGCATGAGGGCTGAAGCTGTTTGTCCTCAGATCAAAGAACTCCCTTTAATAATTCTTGTAAGTTTGTTTTGACTTTTACATATTCCCTTAGTTTCTGTTTATCTGGAAATGACCTAATTTCACCATCAAATTTGAATGAGAGTTTTGCAGGATGTATTATTCTTGGCTGACAATTTTTTCTTTCAAGATTTTATATTGTTATCCCATTGCCTTCTTGCCTGCATGGTTTCTGCCGAATAATCTGAGCTTAGCCTTATTGTTTCTCCTCTGTATGTGACTTCTTGTTTTTCACGAGCTGCTCTCAGGATTCTTTGTTTGTCTTTGGTTTTGGCAAGTGTGAATAATATGCCTTGGTGATTTTCTTTTGGGGTCTCTTCTATACGGTGTTCGTTGAGCTTCTTGGATGGCCAGCTTTTCATCTTTCATGATATATGGGAAGTTTTCTGTCAGTAGTTCATCAATGATCCTCTCTGTGTTTTCTGTTTTCTCCCCCTGTTCTGGAATGTCAATCACTCATAAATTTTTGCTTTTAATTGTGTCCCACATAACTGTCAGGGTTTCTTCATTTTTCTTTGTTCTTCTTTCTGAGGTTTCCTGAAACAGAGTTGTATTCAATTGTTTGTCTTTAGTTCCACTGATCCTGTCTTCCACAGTTTTAAGTCTGCTTCTCAGCCCTTCTATGGCACCGACGATTTCTGAAATCTTGTTGTTTATCTTTTGGATTTCTAATTGTTGTTTTTGTATAATTTCTAGTTGTGAATTTATTTTGGCATTTTGTTCCTGCATCATCTTCATGAATTCTTCCAATTTTTTGTCTGTATTTTCCATGAATTTGTCTATTTTTTTCTCATGTTTGTCAGCTTTTTGCCTCAGTTCTTGGAAAATTCCGAGTATTAAAGATTTGACTTCCCTATCAGGAACTTCTAGTTCATTTTCTTCCATAGGAGAGTCATCTGGTGTTTTAATTTGGACGCCTACTGGAACCATCAGGTCCTGTTTTTGTAAATGTTTTGATATTGTTTGCTGTTTTGGGGGCATTCAATAGATATTTCTCTCGTTTATTGATTGTAGATTTGTTTGTTTCATCCCGGCTGTTTTGTCTCCTACTGGACTCTCCGTGAGGCTGCTTTCTCATACCCCCGCTCTCTGGTCTCCGACAGGAGTCCAAGATGGTGGATCCACGCTGTGTTAGCTGGTAGGGGACCTCTGTATGAATCTCTCCTCGCTCTCAGTTCTGTTTCAGTATTCGCACTCCATTTGGTGCTCGGCTGAGTTCTTTATCTCTTCATTTGATGTTCTAGGGTTTTAGGATTGTTGCATTCTCTGTTTGGCTTAGTTTTTTGGGTCTTTGCTGTGGAGGGACGGCGTGTTGTTTCTGCCTAGAGTGCCATCTTGCCAGAACCTCATGTCTGCATTTTTTAAGACCTTCTTTTTTGTTTTAATGTTGTCCTTTTTTAAATATTGATATCTGTTTCCCTATTTTCAATGTTTTAGCTTTGATGTATTTTCGATATCCGTATCTGAGGCAATATCTGGTTGTTCTTTCCTGTGTTCTATTCTTGCGTTGTTGTCTGGTGTTGTTGATTATCTAACCATAGGACTCCCTTAGTATTTCTTGTAATTTTGGTTTGGTTTTTTGCAAATTCCCTGAAATTCTCTTTATCTGGAAATGCCCTAATCTTGCCATCATATTTGAGAGACATTTTTGCTGGATATGTAATTCTTGGCTGGCAGTTATTTTCCTTCAAGGCTTTATATATGTCATCCCATTGCCTTCTAGCCTGCATGGTTTCTGCTGAGTAGTACAAGCTTATTCTAATTGACTCTCCTTTGTAGATGACCTTTCTTTTATCCTTAGTTGATCTTCAAATTCTCTCTTTATCTTTGTTTTTGGTAAGTTTGATTATAATATGTCTTGGTGACTTTCTTTTGGGATCTACCTTATGTGGGGTTCGATGAGCATCTTGGATAGATATCTTCTCATCTTTCATGATATCAGGGAAGTTTTCTGCCAACAAATCTTCAACAATTTTCTCTGTATTTTCTGTTATCCACCCCATTCTTGTACTATAGTCACTTGTAGGTTATTTCTCTTGATAGAGTCCCACATGACTCTTAGAGTTTCTTCATTCTTTTTAATTCTTCTACCTGATTTTTCCTCAAATAAGTAGGCATCCAGAGCTTTATCTTCAAAGTCACTAATTCTAACTTCTACTGCCTCAATTCTGCTCCTATGACTTTCTATTGAGTAGTCAAATTCTGAAATTTTATTCATTAATCTTCTGGATTTCTGATTGCTGTCTCTCTATGGATTCTTGCAGCCTATTAAATTTGGCGTTATGTTCTTGAATAACTTTTTAAAGTTCCACTACTACTTTGTCTGTATGTTCCCTGGCTCTTTTTGAATTCTGTAGAATTTTCTTTCTAATTTCTAGAAGAGTTCTGTATATTAATCTTTTGTATTCTGCCTCTGGTAATTCCAAGAATTTCTCGTCCTCCAGAGAATTTATTGATTCTTTATTTTGGGAGCTTGCTGAAGCCATCAGCGACTGCCTCTCTAAGTGACTTGATATTGAGTATTGTCTCCAAGCCATCAATTATTTATTATAATTTTATTTTATATTTGTTTAATCAGACCTAGGTTCTTGTTTTGTTTTGTTATGCCCAAATAGGCTGCTCATGTGCACTAGTTTGATTTTTGAAACCTCTGAATCTCCAACGTCCTGTCACCAGGTAGCTAGTTCTGTAACTAAGTATGTGCACACAGGAGTCCATTAAATTTTCCTGTATGAGTTCAGCTTCAGTGTCCAGGTAGTCATCAAGTGTGTGATACAGGCTCTCACCCCCATACCTAGAGAGGCATGGGTGATTGGTGCAGGCACTGGATTCTCGCTGTGGTAGGGGATTGCACGCAGAGCCGGGCAGGGGGCTGACGGCTGCCCCTGAGAGTCTGAAGGGAAAGCATGTCCCTATTCTCTAGGGTGAGTAGGTAGGTGAGTTTTGCAGCCGGACTACGAGCACCCCACTCTGTTGAACGTAAAGGCTTGAGAGCACCACTTTTCCTTGGACTCCTGTAGCAAGTGACTAGGCACTTTAGGTTATACCACCAGTCCTCAAGCCCCTGCTGCAGATCGATGAAAGTACCTACTTAAGGGTCAGGGCTGTTTTTAGGGTCACAAACCTACCAGTTCACAGCTGAAGCAGTTGAAGTTAAACTTCAGATGTTTGCCCTGTTGTACTGTGGTAGTGAGGACTAACACTGTTGAGATAGGTCCCCACAAGTCTATACAGGGGTGTAAGGCACTCAGAGTCTGCGGAACCCTTATACCTGTGCCTAGCAAAGGAGCTGTGCTGACCCTGTTCCTGGCTTAAGGGAGCCAGTAGCTTATTTGTTCCCTCTCCCAGGCTGGCCGAATGGGTCAGTGTGCTTTTTGGGATCTACTTCCAGCCCAGCAGACTCCTGGTGCAGAGGGCGGAGGGAGGAGGTAAAAGGGAGAGAGGTTTTTCCCAAAAGGGAATTTTTTTTTAACCCCCTCAAAAAGTTGCATGCATGTACTTATCTTAGCCACTTGGGAGCTGCTTTTCACTGGTTTGGAGTGTCCATGCAGAATCTCTGCTGTTGGGTCTCTCTTTATGTGAAAACTGCCTCCCAGGCGTGCGCACAGCACAGCTGTTTGCCTGCTTCACTGCAGACCATTGTGGCTGCAGCACTGTAGTTTTGCTGCCGCAGCTCTGGCACTCTTTGCTTCTTCCAAACCCTCTCCCTCTCCCCTATCACTCAGATGGATCCTCAGTTTTGCCTGGTTCAGGGCTCCTAGATATTCACATAAAATTAAATCACTTTTTTTTCTAAGTCTTTGTTGTAAGAGGGACATAGGAAGTGTCTAACTACTCTGCCATGTTGGCCAGAATTGAAAATTTTAATGATATTGTTTTCATATATAGAACAAAAAACAGTTTCATTGCTTCCTTTTCAGTGTGTATACTTTTTATTCCCTTTTATTATCTAACTTTATCAGCTAGATTTCCAGTACAATGTTGCATAGTAGTTCACTCCAGTTATCTCTAAATGATATTGAAGACCAGTTCCCCTGTTAGCCCTTACTTATTGAAAAGGTATATATAACAAAACAGTGCCTATGATGGGCTTTCTTTAGACCAATTTTTTTTTCTTTTTCTAAATTAACCTCTTGTGCCTCTTCTGGAGGAGTCCTGGTTGAACAACAATTAAGTACACCTATGCTAACCTTAAAGTCGGCAATTCGAACCCACTCAGTGAATTTATGGGAAAAAGACCTTTTGATCGGACCCTGTAAAAATTACAATCCTAGAAAACCCTATGGGACACTTCCATTATGTCACATGGGGTCACTATGAGTTTAAATTGACACATGAGCACCTAACAACGTCTCTCTTGGGAAAAATATTTTGGAATTTGGAAGACAATCATGGCGAGTCTTGAAGCTTTTGAGTAGGAGATGAATATAATCTCAACTCCCTTAGATGGCTCAAAATCTACAAATTTGGACTAGTAATATGAATCCAAGATCAAATATGACATTCATAAAATAATACACAATAGAGAAAATAAGGATATGAAATAAAAATAGAAATGCTTTTGATAATAAAAATTAAAATAATGTGATAATGAAAGTAACTAGTTCAGTAGTGAAACAGTAAAGTCTCGGTAATTCTTTGAACAAAAGCAGTGATATAAGAAACACGACTGAAACCAATCTCAATTTGGAAAGACAGAAACATGATGTTGGCTTTAACAATAAGAGAGTGATGGAGAGGAAGCATATGCAAATGTTCTACTTAGGGAAATAATAAAGTCACCATAAAAATCCTTTATTTAATATTACCTCATGTAAATTAATTGAATGATGAGAAAAAAATTGCTTTTTATGCATACCTAAAAGTTAAAAAATGAAAGGTAAGTGCTCGCATAAGCAGCACATATACTAAAAAGTGTAATCATACAGAGAAGATTAGCATGGCCCCTGAGCAAGGATGGCATGCAAATGTATGAAGCAGTCCATATTTTTACAAACATGAGGAAAAAAAAAGACAAATTCATGGAAAATACAGAAAAAAAAATTGGAAGAATTCAGGAAAATAATGCAGGAACAAAATACCAAAATAAATTCACAACCACAAATTATAAGAAGAAAACAGTTAGAAATCCAAAAGATAAAAAACAAGATTTCAGAAATGGATGGTGTCATAGAAGGGCTGAGATGCAGATTTGAAATGGTGGAAGACAGAATCAGTGGAATTGAAGACAAACACTTGGGTACAACTCTGTTTCAGGAAAATTCAGAAAAAAGAACAAAGAAAAATGAAGAAACCCTGAGAGTTATGTGAGATAAAATCAAAAGCAAAAATTTGAGAGTGACTGGAATTCCAGAACAGGGGGAGAAATCAGAAAACACAGAGAGGATCATTGATGAACTGCTGACAGAAAACTTCCCAAATATCATGAAAGATGAAAAGCTGGCCATCCAAGAAGCTCAACGAACCCCATTTAGGAGACACCCCCAAAAAAAATCACCAAGGAACATTGTAATCACACTCTCCAAAACCAAAGACAAACAAAGAATCTGAGAGCAGCTCGTGAAAAACAAGAAGTCACATACAGAGGAGAAACAATAAGACAAAGCTCAGATTATTCGGCAGAAACCATGCAGGCAAGAAGGCAATGGGATGACATATATAAAATCTTAAAAAAAAAAAAAAAATTACCAGCCAAGAATAATATATCCTGCCAAACTCTCGTTCAAATTTGATGGTGAAATTAGGTCATTTCCAGATAAACAGAAATTAACAGAATATGTAAAAGTTAAAAAAAAAACTTACAAGAATTATTAAAGGGAGTTCTTCAATCTGAGGACAAATAATTTCAGCTCACAGGCAGAATCTAGGATGCAGGATCACACCAGCCAGATACCAATCTAGAAAATGAGCCCTTGAGGACTATCCAAAACCAAAAGAAATACAACAGGAAATCAGAGTAGTTAATAAGTAAATGACAACAATATCAAAGCAATAAATGAGATAATAAATGGCATAGGTATAGAACCTTCTAATGGAGAGGAAGATGAGGCGATACCAAGTAATGTTAGACTGCTTCAAAATTAGAAAGATAAGGGTAACATTCATGGTAACTGCAAAGAAAGTTAACAAACAGACTCATAAAAATAAAGACGAAAAACATAAAGTCTCAGCAAAAACAAAACCTACGAAAGGAAAAGAAATGAAAAAGAACCCACAAACAAAAGTAACTCAGCACAAGAGAGTAAGAAGAACAAAGAAAACTTCCGTACCACAAAAAACAAGCACTACAAAATGACAGCAACAAACTCACATCTATCAATAATTACACTGAATGTAAACGGACTCAATGCACCCATAAAGAGATGGAGAGTGACAGGATGGAGAAGAAAACGGGATCCATCAATATGCTGTGTACAAGAGACACATCTTAGAAAGAAAGATGTGAATTTATTAAAAGTCAAAGGTTGGAAAAAAATATATCAAGCTAACAACTACCAAAAAAGAGCAGGAGTGGCAATTCTAATCTCAGATAAAATAGACTTTAAAACAAAATCTACCATAAAAGACAAAGAAGGACACTATATAATGACTAAGGGGACGATCCATCATGAAGACATAACCATAAAAAAACATCATCGCACCCAATGACAAGGTTCCAAAATACATAAAACAAACTCTAACAACACTGAAAAGAGAAATTGATAGTTCCACAATAATAGCAGGAGACTTCAACACACCACTCTCAGTAAAGGACAGAACAACTAAGAAGAAACTCAGCAAAGATACAGAAGACCTAAAGGGCACAATCAGCCAACTGGACCTCATAGACATATATAGAACACTCCATCCAACTGCTGCAAAGTACTCATTCTTTTCTAATGCACATGGTACGTTCTCCATAATAGACCACGTTTTAGGCCACAGAGCAATCCTCAACAAGATCCAAAACGTTGAGATAATTCAAAGTATCTTCTCTGACCACAATGCCATAAAGGTAGAAACTAATACTAGAAAGAGCAAGGAAAAAAAATCAACTACATGGAAACTGAATAATACCCTGCTTACACATCACTGGGTAATAGAAGAAATCACAGATGGAATCAAAAAATTCCTAGAATCACATGAGAATGAAAACACATCATATCAAAACCTTTGGGACACAGCAAAAGCAGTCCTCCGGGGACAATTTATAGCAATAGATGCACATATGAAAAAAGAAGAAAGGGACAAAATCTAAACATGAACTACAGAACTCCAACAAATAGAAGGAGAACAGCAAAAAAAGCCTACAACCAATGGAAGAAAGGAAATACTAAAGATCAGAGCAGAAATAAATGAAATAGAGAACAGAAAAACAATCGAAAGAATCAACAAAACCAAAAGTTGGTTCTTTGAAAGAATCAACAAAATCGACAAACCACTGGCCAGACTGACAAAAGAAAAACAGCAGAGGACAGAAATAACCCAAATAAGAAATGAAATAGGGGACATTACAACAGACCCAACTGAAATAAAAAGGATTATAACAGACTATTATGAAAAACTTTACTCCAACAAATTTTAAAATCTAGAAGAAATGGATAAATTTCTAGAAACACAAAGCCTACCAAAACTATAACAATGTGATGTTGAAAATCTTAACACACCCATAACAAGAGAAGAGATTGAAAAGGTAATAAAAAAATCTCCCAACCAAAAAAAGCCCTGGCTCAGATGGCTTCACGGGATAATTCTACAAAACACTTCAGAAGAGCTTGTACCAGTTCTACTCGAGCTATTTCAGAGCATACAAGAGGAAGCAACACTTCCAAATTCATTCTATGAAACCAGCATAATGCTGATACCAAAACCAGGCAAAGACGTCACAAAAAAAGAAAATTACAGACCAATATCTCTCATGAATATAGATGCAAAAATTCTTAACAAAATTCTAGCCAAAAGAATTCAGCATCATATCAAAAAAATAATATACCACGACCAAGTAAAATTCATACCAGGTATGCAAGGATGGATCAACATTAGAAAATCAATCAACGTAATCCACCACATAAATAAAAGGAAAGAAAAGAATCACATGATCATGTCAACTGAGGCAGAAAAGACATTTGACAAAGTCCAACACCCATTCCTGATAAAAGCTCTTAATCAAAGAGGTATAGAAGGGAAATTTCTCAACATAATAAAGAGCATCTATGCAAAAACCCATGGCCAACATCATTCTTAATGGAGAGAGGCTGAAAACATTCACCTTGAAAACAGGAACAAGACAAGGATGCCCTTTATCACCACTCCTATTTAACATTGTACTGGAAGTTATAGCTAGAGCAATAACGCAAGAAAAAGAAATAAAGGGCATCCAAATTGGTAATGAAGAAGTTAAACTCTCCCTGTTTGCAGATGATATGATACTATACATAGAAAATACTAAAGACTCCACGAGAAATCTACTGGAACTAATAGAAAGATTCAGCAGAGTAGCAGGATACAAGATAAACATTCAAAAATCAGTTGGATTCCTATACACCAGTAGGAGAACAATGAAAAGGAAATCAGGAAATCAATACAATTTTCAATAGTCCCTAAAAGGATAGAATACTTAGGAATAAATCTGACCAGGGATGTAAAAGACCTATACAAAAAAAACTACGAAACACTACTGCAAAAAACCCAAAGGGATCTGCATAAATGGAAAAACATATCATGCTCATGGATAGGCAGACACAACATTGTGAAAATGTCAATTCTACCCAAAGCAATTTACAAATACAACGCAATCCAGATCCAAATACCAGCAACATTCTTCAAAGAGATGGAAAAAATAATCATTCACTTTATACGGAAAGGGAAGAAGCCCCGAATAAGTAAAGCACACTGAAGAATAAGAATAAAGTTGGAGGACTCACACTACCTGACTTCAGAACCTACTATACAGCTACAGTAGTCAAAACAGCCTGGTACTGGTACAACAACAGAAACATTGACCAATGGAACAGAATTGAGAACCCAGATATAAATCCATCCACCTATGGTCACCTGATCTTCGACAAGGGCCCAAAGTCTATCAAATGGGGAAAAGACAGTCTTTGTAACAAATGGTGTTGGCAAACCTGGATATTCATCTGCAAAAAAATGAAACAGGACCCATCCCTCACGCCGTATACAAAAACTACTTAAAAATGGATCAAGGACCTGAACATAAAGCCTAAAACTATAAAGTTCATAGAAGAAAAAATAGGACCAACACTTCAGGCCTTAATACATGGCATTAACAGGATACAAACCATAACCATCAATGCACAAAACCCAACGGATAAGCTAGATAACTGGGATCTTCTAAAAATCAAACACCTATGCTCTTCAAAAGACTTCACCAAAAGAGTAAAAAGAGAACCTACAGACTGGGAAAAAATTTTTGGACAGTACAAGTCAGACAAAGGTCTAATCTCCATAATCTACAAGAAAATCCAACACCTCTACAACAAAAAGACAAATAACCCTATTAAAAATGGGCAAAGGAAATTAACAGACACTTCACCAAAGAAGACATTCAAATGGCCAACAGACACATGAGGAAATGCTCATGATCCCTAGCTGTTAGAGAAATGTAAATTAAAACCACAATGACATAACATCTCACCTCGGCATTAATGGCACGAATCAAAAACACTGGAAATAACAAACGTTGGAGGGGCTGCGGGGAGATGGGAACTCTTATGCACTGCTGGTGGGAATGCAAAATGATACAACCATTTTGGAAAATGATATGGCATTTCCTCAGAAAGCTAGAAATAGACATACCATTCGATCCAGCAATCCCACTCCTAGAAATAGATACTAGAGAAATAGGAGTCATCACTCGAATAGACATATGCACACCTATAATCCTGGCAGCATTGTTCACAATAGCAAAATGATGGAAACAACTTAGATGCCCATCAACAGATGATTGGATAAACAAACTATGGTACATAAACATAATGGAGTACTATACAACGAGAAAGAACAACAATGAATCTGTGAAGCATCTCATAACATGGATGAAACTGGAGGACAGTATGCTGAGTGAAATAAGTCAATCACAAAAGGACAAATATTGTATGAGACCTCTATTGTAAAAACCCATGAAAAAGTTCACACACAAAATGTATCAATCTTTGTTGGTTACCAGGGAGGGGAGGGGTGGCAGGGGGGAACTACTAAATAGGCAATAGATAAATGGTATCTTGGGTGAAGGGTGAGACAGTACACAATACATGGGTAACTAGCACAACCTGTACAAGGAAAGGTCATGGAAGCCCCATAGACACATCCAAACTCCCTGAGGGACTGAGTTCCTGGGCGGAGGGCTCTGGGGACCATGGTTTCAGGGAACGTCTAGCTCAATTGGCATGACACAGCTTATAAAGACAATGCTCTACATTCTACCTTGGTGAATAGTGTCTGGGTCTTAAAAGCCTGTGAGCGGCCATCTGAGATACTCCACTGGTATCATCCCTTCGGGAGTAAGGGAGAATGAAGAGAACAGGATACAAGGAAAAGATTAGTCCAAAGGACTAATGGTCCACAGCTACCACGGCCTCTACCGGACTGAGTCCAGTACAGCTAGATGGTACCCGGCTACCACTACTGACTGCTTTGACCAGGATCACAGCAGAGGGTTCTGGACAGAGCTGGAGAAGGATGTAGAGCATAATTCTAACTCACAAAAAAAAAAGACCAAATTTACTGGCCTAAAGGAGACTGGAGAAACCTCGAGAGTATGGCCCCCAGAGACCCTTTTAGCTCAGTGGTGAATTTACCTCCGAGATTCACTGTTCAGCCTGGGAGTGGACAGCCCCATAAAACCAAATGAGACTAACGAGGTGCAGTGGTCCAGTGACAAGGGCCAGAAGGCAGAAGGGGACAAGGAACCTGGTGATAGGGAACCCAAGGTTGAGTAAGAATATTGTTGATGTGTTGTGAGATTGTTAACCATTGTCATAAGGCCACATTTGTAGTAACTGTTAAATGAGAAACTACTTTGTTCTGTAAGCCTTCATCTTAATTGAGAATAACAGCACAATGGGAAGAGCGTAGTCAATGTCACTGAACTGTGTATGTAGAAATTTTTGAAATGGTGTATATTTGGCTATGTGTATTTTCACCAAAAAAGAAAAAAAAGTTTGAGAATTTAGGATGTTAATATGTTGTGGGGTTGTTAACCAATGTCATAAAACAACATGTCTACTACAGTTTCATGAGAAACTATTTGTTCTGTAAGCCTTCACCTGAAGGACAATAAAATAAAAATTAAAATTAAAAAATGCAGATATTGATTTTCCAAAAGGAGGGGAATTTAAAGCAATATAAAGTAATAAAAGACTGGTATAAACTTAGAAAAATAGGGGTAAATATTAACGTAACCACAAAGGAATACAAGAATCCTACAAATAAAAATAAAAATGTAGAAGAACCACAAAGACCCAGCACACACAAAATCTACAATGCAGAAAAAGATGAAAAAAAAAAAATACATAAAGAAAAACAACTCAGCACAGAAAATTGTGGAGAACAAAGAAACTGTGAACAACACACAAGAAAAGATTTCAGGGTGACAGCACTAAACTCATACCTATCAATAATTACGCTGAATATAAACAGATTTAATGCACCAATAAAGAGACAAAGAGTGGCAGATTGGATAAAAAAGTATGATCCATCTATGTTCTGCCTAGAAGAGATGCACCTTAGACTTAAAGACACAAACAGGCTAAAATTCAAAGGATGGAAAAAAAATATATCAAGGAAACAACATTCAAAAAAGAGTAGGAGTGGCAATATTAATCTCTGACCAAATAGACTTTAAAGTAAAATCCACCACAAAGGATAAGGAAGGGCACTATATAACGATTAAAGGGTCAATACACCAGGAGGACATAACTATAATAAATATTTATGCACCCATCAACAGGGCTCCAAAATGCATAAAACGAACTCTAACAGCTCTGAAGAGAGAGACAGACAGCACCACAATACTAGTAGGAGACTTCAACACGTCACTTTTGGTGAAGGATAGAACATCCAGAAAGAAGCTCAACAAATACATGGAAGAGTTAAATGCTACAATCAACCAACTTGATCTCATAGACATATACCGAAAACTGCACCCAACAGCAGCCAAGTATACTTTCTTTTAGAATGCACATGGAACATTCTCCAGAACAGACCACATATTAGGCCATAAAGCAATCCTTAACAAAATCCAAAACATCAAAATATTACAAAGCATCTTTTCTGACCATAAAGCCATAAAAGTGGAAATCAACAACACAAAAAACAAGGAAAGAAAAACCAAACACATGGAACCTGAACAACACCTTGCTCAAAAACTACTGCGTTGTAGAAGAAATTAGGAGGGAATAAAGAAATTAATAGAATCAAATGAGAATGAAAACACATCCTACCAGAACCTTTGGGACACAGCAAAAGCAGTGCTCACAGGTAGGTTTATAGCAATAAATGCACACTTCCAAAAAGAAGAAAGGCTCATAATCAAAGCATTAACCCTACACCTGGAACGAGTAGAAAGAGAGCAGCAAAAGAAGTCCACAGGTGCCAGAAGGAAGGAAATAATAAGAATTAGAGCAGAATTAAATGAAATAGAGAATAGAAAAACAATAGAAAGAGTTAACAAGTCCAAAACCTGGTTCTTTTAAAAGATCAACAAAATTGATAAACCACTGGACAAATTGACAAAAGAAAACCAGGAGAGGAAGGAGATAACCCATATAAGAAATGAGATGGGTGATATCACAACAGACCCAACTGAAATTAAACAAATCATAACAGATTACTATGAAAAATTGTACTCTGACAAATTTGAAAACCTAGAGGAAATGGACAAATTTCTAAAAACTGACTACCTATCTAAATTAACACAAAAGGAGTTCGAACAACTGAATAAACCTATAACAAAAGAAGAGATTGAAAAAGTTATTAAAACACTTCCAACAACAACAACAACAAAAAAGCCACGGGAGAATTCTACCAAACATTCAGAGAAGAGATAACACCACTTCTACTAAAGGTATTTCAGGACATAGAAAAGGATGGAATACTCCCAAACTCATTCTATAAAGCCAGCATAACCCTGGTACCAAATCCAGGTAAAGACACCACAAGAAAAGAAAATTACAGACTGATATCCCTCATGAACACTGAAGCAAAAATCCTCAACAAAATTTTAGCCAATAGAATTCAGCAACATATTAAAAAAATAACTCACCATGACCAAGTGAGATTTATACCAGGTATGCGGGGATGATTCAACATTAGAAAAACAATCAACGTAGTCCATCACATAAATAAAACAAAAGTCAAGAACCACATGATCTTATCGATCAATGCATAAAAGGCATTCAACAAAGTCCAACACCTGTTCATGATAAAAACTCTCAATAAAATAGGAATAGCAGGAAATTCCTCAATATAATTAAGGGCATTTATACAAAACCAACAGCCAAGATCATCCTGAATGGAGGGACTTTGAAAGCATTCCCCTTGAGAATAAGAACCAGACAAGGATGCCATTTATCACCACTCTTATTCAACATTGTGCTGGAGGTCCTAGCCAGAGAAGTTAGGCTAGAAAAAGAAATAAAGGGCATCCAAACAGGTAGGAAAGAAGTCAAGTATCTCTATTTGCAGATGATATGAACTTATACACAGAAAACCCCAAGGAATCCACAAGAAAACTACTGGAACTAATAGGAAATTTCAGCAAAGTTTCAGGATACAAGCTAAACATACAAAAATCAGTTGGATTCCTTTACACCAACAAACAGAACCTTGAAGAGGAAATCACCAAACCAATACCATTTACAATAGCCTCCGAGAAGATAAAATACTTAGGAATAAATCTAACCAGATATGTAAAAGATTTTTACAGAGAAAACTACAAGATTCTACTGCAAGAAACCAAAAGAGACCTGAATAAGTGGAAAAATATACCTTGCTCATGGATAGGTAGACTCAGCATCATGAAAAGTCAGTTTTACCCAAAGCAATCTGCAGATACAATGTAATCCTGATCCAAATTCCACTGGCATTTTTTAACGAGATGGAGAAACAAATCAGCAACTTCATGTGGAAAGAGAAGAGGCCCTGAATAAATAAAGCATTATTCAAGAAGAAGAACAAAGCGGGAGGCCTTACACTACCTGATTTTAGAACCTGTTATACTGCCACAGTAGTCAAAACAGCCTAGTATTGGTACAACAACAGATACATAGACCAATGGAATAGAGTTGAGAGTCCAGATATAAGCTCATCCACCTATGAGCAGCTAATATTTGACAAAGGCTCAAAGTCCATTAATTGGGGAAAAGACAGTCTCTTTAACAAATGGTGCTGGCATAACTGGATATCCATCTCTAAAAAACTGAAAGAAGACCCATACCTCACATCATGCACAAAACTAAATCGAAATGGATCAAAGACTTAAATATAAAATTGAAAATGATAAAGATCATGGAAGAAAAAAAAGGGACAATGCTAGGAGCCCTAATACATGACATAAACACAATACAAACTGTAAGTAACAATACACAAGCACCAGAAGAGAGACTAGATAAACAGGAGCTTCTAAAAATCAAACACTTATGCTCATCAGAAGACTTCACCAAAAGAGTAAAAAGACAACCTACAGACTGGGAAAAAATTTTTGTCTACCACTAATTCTATCAGCACTTAATCTCTAAAATCTACAAGATACTGAAAAAACCTCTACAACAAAAAGACAAATAACCCAATTAAAAAATGGGAAAGGATATGAACAGGCACTCCACCAAAGGAGAGATTCAGGCAGCTAACAGACACATGAAGAAATGCTCACGATCATTAGCCATTAGAGAAATGCAGATCGAAACTACAATGAGATATCATCCCACCCCAACAAGGCTAGCATTAATCCAAAAAACACAAAATAACAAATGCTGGAGACGTTGTGGAGAGACTGGAACAGTTATACACTGTTGGTGGGAATGTAAAATGGTACAGCCACTTTGGAAATCGATTTGGCGCTTCCTTAAAGAGCTAGAAACAGAAGTACCATACGATCCAGCTATCCTGCTCCTTGGAATATACCCTAGAGATACAAGAACCATCAAACGAATAGATATATGCACACCCATGTTCATCGCAGCACTGTTAACAATAGCAAAAAGATGGAAGCAACCTAGGTGCCCATCAACGGACAAATGGATAAACGAACTGTGGTGTATCCACACAATGGAATATTATGCAACAATAAAAGACAATGATGAAGCTGTGAAACATAGAATAACATGGTGGAAGCTGGAACTTATTATGCTGAATAAATTTAGTCAGTTACAGAAGGACAAATACTGTATAAGACAACTCGTATAAGGACTCAAGAAAAAGTTTAAACACAGAAGAAAACATTCTTTGATGGTTAAAAGGCTGGGGAGGTAGGGTGAGGGTTATTCACTAACTAGATAGTAGATAAGAATCATCTTAGGTGAAGGGAAAGATAGCACACACTGCAGAGGAAGCCAGCACAACTGGATTAAACCAAAGCTAAGAAGTTTCCTCAATACAATCAAATACTTTGAGAGACAGAGTAGCAGGGATGCAGGATCGGGGACCATGCTTTCAGGGGTCATCTAGGTCAACTGGCATAACAAAGCTTATTAAGAAAATGTTCTGCATCCTACTTTGGTGAGTGGCGCCTGGGGTCTTAAATGCTTGCAAGCAGCCATCTAAGATGCTTCAATTGGTCCCAACCACCTGAAGTAAAAGAGAACGAAGAACACCAAAGACACAAGGAAAGTATTAGCCCAAGAGACAGAATAGGCCACATAAACCAGAGACTTCAACAGCCTGAGACCAGAAGAACTAGAAGGTGCCTGTCTACCACCAATGAACGTCCTGACAGGGAACACAACAGAGGGTCCCTGGTGGAGCAGTAGAATGATGGGATGCAGAACTCAAATTCTAGTAAGAACACAGGAATTAATGGTCTGACTGAGACTGGAGGTGCCCCGGAAGGCATGGCCCCTGGGCTCTCTATCACCCCATAACTAAAACAATTTCTGAGGTCAATTCTTCATGCAGGGATTAGACTGGACTTTGGGACATAAAGTGATACTTGTGAAGAATGTGCCCCTTAGTCAAGTAGATACAAGAGAACAAAGGGGCAGCTGCTGTAAAGAGGTGAGATAGGAAGGAAGAGAGAGTTAGGAGCTGGATGAATATTCATGGGGAATCAGGGGTGGAGGGGAGGAGTGTGCTGTCACAGAATAGGGTGAGCAGTTGGGGTCTCATAACAATGTATGTAAAAAAAAAATTTCTGTATGGGAGAGTAACTTGAAATGTAAACTTCATTTAATTACAACAATTAAAAAAATTTTCACACTTAAAAAAAAAAACAAAAAACAAAAAACAAAGTTTTCAATTGTTCCCAACTTGAAAAGTAGATTCAGCTTAGTTCCAATCAAAATTCCAGCAAGTTATCCTATGAATATCAATAAACTGATTGTAAAGTTTATATGAAAGGCAAAATGCACAGAATATTCAGCACAATACTGAAGAACAGAGTTGGAGGACTGACACTAACTGACTTCAAGACTTTCTATTAAGTTATGATGATCAAGACAGGGTGGTACTGGTGAAGGAACAGAAAAATCAGTGGAACAGAAAAGAGAACCCAGAAATAGACCCACACAAATATAGTCAACTGATCTTTGACAAAGGAACAAAGGCAATTCAGGGAAAGGACAGTCTTTTCAACAAATGGGGGGAGTAACTGGATATCCAGATGCAAAAAAGATGAATCTAGATGCAGCGCTTACATCTGTCACAAAAAGTAACTCAAAATGGATCATAAACTTAATTGTAAAACACAAAGCTATACAACTTCTTGAAGATAGCATAGGAGTAAATCTAGATGACCTTGGGTTTGGTAATGACTTTTTAAATACAACACCAAAAGCATGATCTATAAAAGAAAAAAATTGGTAAGTTGGACTTCAATAACATTAAAATCTTCTGTTCCTCATTAAAATTAGAAACAGTTCTCTTCTGCATTGTTAGGAGAATGAAAAGTCAAGCTGCAGACTGAGAGAAAATATTTGCAAAACACTTATCTGATTTTGGACTTGTATCTGTTATTGTTTTTATTAATTGCCATCAAGTTGATTCTGATTCATGGTGATCACATGTGCATAGAGTAGAACTTATCCATAGGGTTTTCAAGGCTGTGACTTTTCAGAAGCAGATTACCAGGCCTGTCTTTCCAGGTACCTCTGGGTGGGTTCAAATGACCAATCTTTTGGCTAGGAGTTGTCACTTAACATTTTGTGCCACCCAGGAACAGGACTTTTATCTATGATATATGAAAAACTTTTAAAACTCAACAGTATGAAAATAATCCAGTTAAAAAATGTGCAAGATATCCGAAAGAAACCTCACCAAAGAAAATATATAGATGGAAAATAAGCGTATGAAAAGATGATCAACATCGCATGTCATTAAGAAATGGCAAATTAAAACAGTAATGAGATACCTCTAAACACCTATTAAACTCCAAAAAACCAAACCGTTTGCCGTGAACTAGATTTCGACTCATAGCGACTCTATAGGACAGAGTAGATATGGCCCAAAGGGTTTCCAAGGAGCAGCTAGTAGATTGGAATTGCTGAACTTTTAGTTATTAGCTGAGCTCTTAACAACTGCACCACCAGGGCTCAAAACAGCTATTAGAATGGCTGAAATTCAAAACATTGGCAACATCTAATGCTGACAAGAAAACCCTGGTAGTGCAGTGGTTAAGTGCTAGAGCTGCTAACCAAAATGTTGGCCATTCAAATCCACCAGGCACTCCTCAGAAACTCTATGGGGCAGTTCTACTCTGTCCTATAGGGTCGCTATGAGTCGGAATTTACTCAATGGCAATGGGTTTGGTTTGGTTTGGGTTAATGCTGACAAGAATACACAGCAACAGCAACTCTCATTGATTGCTGGTGGGAATTAAAAATGGTACAGCAAATTTGGAAGACATGCTGACAGTTTCTTGCAAAGCTAAACATATGCTTAACGTTTGATCCAACAATTTCCCTCCAAGGTATTTATCAAAATTAGATAAAAACATATGTACACATAAAAATCTGCACATGAATGTTTTAGTAGCTTATTCATAATTGCCAAAAATTGGACATAGCCAAGATGACTTTTACAGGTGAATGGTTAAAAAAGAAACAAAACTTGTAGTATATACATACAGTGGTGAATTATTCAGCAATAAATGAGCTATCAAGCCACCAGAAAAAAAAAAAAAAAAAACAACAAAACAAAACAGGAAACTTAAATGCATACCACCATGTGAAAGAGCTACATACTCTATGATTTCTAGAATATGACATTCTGGAAAAGGCAAAACTATGGAGACACTGAAAAGATCAGTGGTTGCCTTGGTGTTAGGGGAGGTGAGGAGGAGGAAAAGGTGAAGCACAGAGTACTTCTAGGGCAATGAAATATTCTGTATAGTGGTATAATAGTGGGCATATGGCATCAAGCATTTGTTAAAATCCATAGAACTGTACAATACATAGCATAAACCCTAACGTAAAGTATGGATTTTAGTTAATAATAATCATCTATCAATACTGGTTCATCATTTTTAACAAATGTGCCTCAGGAATTCAAGATGTTAAAGATATGTGTGTGGGGGAGGGGACCTATGGAAACTGCACAATTTTTCTGTAACCTGAAACTGCTCTAAAAAATAAAGTTATTTTTTTAAAGTAATGCTTTGAAACAGGAAAAAATCAAATCTACTTCATATAAACCTATTGTAAGAACAAAACAGAAAACATAAAACATTTCAGTTGATAAAAGTTTCAGATTTGAAATGTACAGTAAAAGAACTTTCCAAACTGAACTAAATATGAAAAAAAAAAGCATTTGGAAATATTGAAAATTAAAGACAAAATGCCCACACTCAGAAACAGAAAATAAAAGCCTAAGGATAGAAATGGACAAAACCCTTGAAGAAATGCAATAAGACTTCACTGGACTCAGGAAATAAACTGAAGAACAAAGAAAAGCCATACCAGAAGTAATGAATAAACTACTACAGGTTTCATAAGAAAGAGTAAGTTAACACTAAAAGCAAATTAAAATTTTAAAAGGGCCACTGAAAATTAGCATGATATAAACCACAAAAAAGAATACAAGATAAAGAAAATTTATAAGGGTCAAGAAAAACTGTTTGAGGTAAAAGGCAAAGAAGAGCCAGTCTCTGTGTGGATGTGTGGGCACGTGTGTAATGAGAGGCATTTGAGAAGAAATACAAAATAATGGAAGCAAACTAATATTTATTAATTACTATAACAGATAAACCCAAAATCTATGACCGACAGTGCCCACTGTATACCTGAAAACAATGACTCAGATAAATCAATTTAGAAAATGAGTAGACTTCAAAGCCAACAGAAACAAAACTAAACCAAATAAACAGCAACAACAAAAAACCACTTCATCCCCTCCTCCAGGTAAAAGATCAAGCTACAAAATATTACAAAAATGATAACACTGGTCTTCTCGAGAGGAACATCCTACCCAAACAAGGGTAGAGCAATATTTAACAATAAAAATCAATGGAAAAAAAGATTTTATATTCAGTCAAACAATCTTTCAGGAACCAAGGCTATAGAAAGACAGCTGTACATATGCAAAAATTCTGTATTCTATGGAAAACTTCCTTTCAGATCACCAAGAAATATATGGATAAAATAATAACTAAAATAAGTTGGTAAACTAATTTTAACTCTCTCATGCTTGGCGGTACATATAGTGACCATGAACTTTTTCATGCTCTGGAGTTTATTGGGAAGCTGCTTTACCACTGATAGTGCATGCTGCCTCAAGGCAGGGGCCTTTATGACTGTTTGATGCTAAAGAAATGGGCGTGTGCTTCAATTTTTTTTACAGGGTATTATATGAGATGTCTGAATTTATTTTTGTTGTTGCACATATGCACCTATAGACCCTGGTGGGGACTCTGGGTTACAATTAGTGGTACTTTATATGTACCACTTAACACTTAGAGTAGGCTTGCGGGAGGCGGCAAGAAAAAAAATCCATACTACCTACCAAAAATTCAGACACACTCAATGATTCAGCATGCTTCCATTAATGAAAACACATGGTATCAACAAATTCAAAGCAGAAAATATCTGGGTCACCAAAGGGTTAAAAAGAAAAAAAAGAAGTCACACCAGAGAACAAATAACTTCTAGATATATTGAAGATTTACCTATCAGTTTGTGACTGCTGCTATAAAAAAAACCCACAAATTTAATAGCTACAAAAACACAAAGGTATTATTTTAAAGTTCTGAAGATCAAATGTCTAAAATGGATTGGCCAGGCTGCATTGCTTCCAGAATCTTACGGAAGACTCCTTTCCTGCTTCCAGTGACTGCAAGTATTCCTTGGCATATGGATCTGCATCACTCTAACCTCTGTTTCCATCATCACATCTTCTTTTCTGTTTCAACGCTTTCTTAAAAGAACTCTTCTGATTGTATTGGGTCCACTTGGACCATCCAGGATAATTTCTCCATCTCAACACCCTTAATTTAATCACATCTTCTAAGTTTCTTTTGTCATGTTAGGTAATAGTCACAAGTTTTGGGGGATTAGAAAGTGTATACCTTTAGGGATCGTTTATGGTACATAACACACATACCAAAATAAATAAGCAAACAAAAAAATTTAGGCACAAGTGCAAGATGACAGTATATGTTTATATTCTTGAGATAGATAAAAATTTGTTGACAGGAACCAAACTTAAGTGATATATTCCCTATTCTTCCCCAACACCACAATTCAAAGGCACAATTTTTCTTCAGTCTTTCTTATTCATCATCCAGCTTTTGCATGCATGTGAGGTGATTGAAAACACCATGGCCTGGGTCAGGTACACGTTAGTCCTCAGAGTGACATCTTTGCTTTTCAACACTTTAATGTGGTCTTTTGCAGCAGACTTGCCCAAAGCAATGAGTCTTTTGATTTCTTGATTGCTGCTTCCATGGGTGTTGATTGTGAATCCAAGAAAAATGAAATCCTTGATGACATTAATCTTTTTCCCCTTTACCATGATGCTGCTTTTTGGTCCAGTTGTGAGAATGTTTATTTATGTTGAAGTGTAATCCATACTGAAGGCTGTGGTCTTTGATCTTCACCAGTAAGTGCTTCATGTCCTCTTCACTTTCAGCAAGCAAGGTGGTGTCATCTGCATAACACAGGTTGTTAAGGAGTCTTCCTCCAATCCTGACGCTCTGTTCTTCTTCATATAGTCCAGGTATAGTAAAATATTTTGTTCACTAATAGTCCAACCAATAATAAAATTCCTATTAGACTTCAAAAATAGAAAAGAAAGTTATGCATAAAGTGCTGAAAGAAAAGTAAATTGGTTCACCGTTCCTTACGTATATCAACTAATAATACTTTCTGAAAATTTCACCATCAATTTTAACTCTAGCAACATCACTTAATACAATAATTGAAAACAATCACTTATTTTTACTATTAAAATGTTAATAGAAAAATTCCTAAATCAGAACTAAAATATGGAAACTGCTTTAAAAATTGTAAGACACTCATAAACTATTATCTTCTTCCAAATTACACAATGATGAACACATGTTTATTGTCATGGAAAGATGTTCCTGATTATATCAAATGGTAGATGACCAAAAAAAAATACACGTACACAAGAACATATTTTCCCAAGAACATACTGCATCTGTATGTATCATAAAAAGTCCCTATTTTTAGAGATTACTTCTTCCTTAGCCACTAAGAAACTTTGTTCTCTAAATTATAGATGATCAGGATCACTGCTATTTCAAAGCTTGTCAGTTAGACTGAAATTCCTACTTACGCATGGAGGTTCTAGGTCACATTGACACAGAAAATTGACCTCAATTTAATCTCAGGTGAAGAGCTTCAGATCAGGGTCTATCGAATACAAAATTCTACGAATATTTTGCTTTGTAATTTCCAAGTACACATGTCTCTGGGTTCACTTCTTGGCCTAGAATTAATGTTGACCTCCTCCCACCTTTAATCACAGCCCAACATTGCTTTGGCCTATCAAAACATTGCCTTGTTTGAATTTCATCTAAGCTCCTGCCTCCTCCAAATCCTACAATAACGTTTTTTTTTCCTCTTTGTTGAGTAAGGAATTCAGTTTTTCTGGTATGCAATCTTCCTCACTGCATATAGTCAATAAACCTGACTTTGTTAGACCAGAATTTTGACCCTTAACGTTCTAGACTCTTTGGGCTAGGAAAGAGTACAGATATGAATACACACACAAACACACACGCTCATAAATACACACACACACACACACACATACATATATCCGTTTGTACCATGAATATAAGTAGTGGAGAATTTCATCTTTATGTTTGCTTATTTATACATTTTAATTTTATCTCTTCAACTGATATTACTAAAAAGTATTGAATTTATAAAAGTTCGGGGAAAAACAGAAAATACAGAGAAATAGAGGGTGCAAAATGTCTACTTAAAATGATCATGAGATTGAATTTATAACTCCACATAAGACAATAAAATTGTTCAGTATTTCTGAAATTAAGAGAAATGAACCTGCTTAATGATAAGCAATTTACTAAGGAGATTTAGAATAATCAAAGAAATAAGTGTACTTAACAAATAAGACTTCTCTTTGTGAAAGAAAACACATATACAATTTGTGTAAATATCCTTGAATACAGTATAATGCTTTTCAATAGTCTGCATATTTTAAGATAGTTAGTGGAAACACATTTAAGATTGAAATGCATTTCAGAGTGCACAGACTTCATTTACATTATTTTCAACAATGCTCCAACTTCCATAATTGAAATACGCACACCTACTCTTCACTTCC
The DNA here is from genome assembly GCA_030035585.1 of Dugong dugon. NCBI lineage: Eukaryota > Metazoa > Chordata > Mammalia > Sirenia > Dugongidae > Dugong > Dugong dugon. The sequence goes on along the minus strand of CM057460.1, from coordinate 30,001,590 downwards.
CACATACATAATGTCTTCCACAAAATTTAAACAAATAAAGAAATATGGAATTCTAAAATAAAATATTATTAAATGGCCTGAAATATATGAAAAATTAGATCCATGAGTGTTAATTTTCTAAGGATTTGATATATGTGATAAAGGAACTTACTTCTCAAACTTTGTGCAAAACATATGCGCAAAGGTAGAAATTTAAGCCTGCTTGATCCTCAAAGAACTCATCTTTGTGAGAATTAAGTCTGGTTTTATGCTCAACCAAATGACTTCATACTACAATAATGGCAAATCATAAGGAAAAAAAAAATCACCTTCTGTAACTAATCAAACTGTGTCTTTCTGAACCCAGTCTTATTTAGGATGAGCTTTTTCCTTCCTGCCTTATATCTAGCCCTCACACTAAATATTAAGAAAGCTTTGCTATATTTATTTTAGCATGTCATGGCCTCTCCAGGCCTGCCAAGCTATTAGACTCAGTATTAATTTAGATTATTTTCCATCCTTGACTATTTTCAACATTTTCCCTAAAACCTTATGATTTCAAATACTGTTATACGCCTTCTCCATCAATAAAATAAATTATTTTAAAATCTTCTCGTTAACAGACATTTATTATTTTTGCTTCTGAGAATCCAACTATACTTCCTATTCTATTTCCTTTATATACCCATTTTGAGTCTTTTATTGGGCAATTGATCTAAGTTTCCTCTCTCAAAGTAAACGATAGTGGCCAAATCATCCCTTCTCCCCTCCCTTGACAGCCCAGAAGTAGGTAAGTGACATATAATACTATTTTGTCAATATATTTGCTGTTCCTCCTATCTTAGCTACATCGTTACAGGGCCTTAGCAATCTGTCCCTCCCTGTGGGAACAATATACGGGCTGGTCAGTGGAATAATAGCAAGAGTGATATTTGTCATTTCCAAGTAGAAACTTTAAGTGGCATTTGTGGTTGTGACTCTTTTCCCTCATCCACAACAATGAAATGTTCTTAAATGGGTCATTTCCTCAGATTGCATCCCAGACTGAAGAAAATGTGTGAAGCAGAGTCACAGTTATTACGTAATATGAGAAAAAATGAAATTTTCTTTGCATACCACTGAGATTTTACTGCATCATTACCTAGTGATATTTGATGGATTAAGAAGTGAGTAAAGGTATACTTGAAGGAATCTGAAACAACATCTCAAATAATATTGTTGGGTATATCTTTTCTAGCTTTGTCCAAAACGATCTGATAGATAAACATAATTTGCAAATGTTTACTGAGGAAGGTAAAACACAATTTTTAATGAAATTAATGTACACTAGCTGTAAATTATCATTAATACCTGGAGTCCCAGAAGATCATTACAGTTCAGTAATTAGAATGAGGACTTTTGAATTTGAATGGCAAATAACATTTTGATCCCAGTGAGACATGTGGCTATCCCAAAGCCCATTCTGTTTTTTCCCTCAATTTCTGAAAGCAAAATTAGAATATCTATCATGAGAACCTGTCATAATCTGTTCTCTTCCTTTCTACCCGAGCCCATACTCTAAAGTCAGGGAAGACAGGAAGACAATTAATGGAGGAAGTGACTCCATTCCAATACTAAGTGTGAATAGGAGTTTTCCAAGTAGGGGGAGTACTGGAGGAAGACATTTCCAAAAAGAAGAAGTAGTATTGGCAAGAGATATGCGAAAGGTAGTAACTTCTGGAGTATTAAACAAGGCCAGTGCTATTGGAACAGAGAAAGAGAATGATATTGTAGAGTGAGAGGAGGTCCTGTGGGTTATCATAAAGACTGTGGCTTTATGCTAAAAACAAAAAGAATGATTGTCTTAGTTTTCTAGTGTTGCTATAACAGAAATACCACAAGTGGATGGATTTAACAAACAAATTTATTCTCTCACTGTTTAGGAGGCTAAAAGTCCAAATTCAGGTTGCCAGCTGTAGGAAAAGACTTTCTCTCTCTGTTGGGTCCAGGGGGAGGTCCTTGACTCCTTTCAACATCTGTGGGCCTGGTGTCCCTTGGAGATCTCCATTGTGTCTGGACATCAATCTTCCCCTAGGTCTAGGAGGTTATCAGCACAGGGACCATGGGTCTAAAAGATGTGCTCTGCTCTCATCTCTTCTTTCCTGATGGTAGGAAGTCCCTCTCTCTCTGCTCGCTTCTCTTTCCTTGTATCTCTTGTAAGATAAAAGGTGAAGCAGTGCACATCCCAGGAAAACTCCACTTACTTCTGATCAGGGCTGTGACCAGAGTAAGGGTGTTGCATCCCACCCTAATCCTGCCTCATTAACATAACAAACATAACCTAATCCTTATTAACATAAACTAATCCTGTCTCATTAACACATGGAGGTCAGGATTTACAACACAACACAAAATGGAGGACAATTACATCAGATCACAAAATGGAGGACAACCACATAATAATGGGAATCATGGCCTGAACAAATTGACACATATTTTTGGGATACACAATTCAATCCATAAGAATCCACCCTTTGGCCACCAAAAATTCATGTCCTTGCCACATGTAAAATACATTCACTCCATCATAGCATCCCAAAGTCTTAAATCAACCCCAAGTCCAAAATTGTATCTTCTGCAAAATTAATCTTTGTCTGTAAATCTGTGAAATCTAGAATACAAGTTATCTGCTTCCAAAGTATAATGGTAGAACAGGCACAAGGTAGCTATTTTGATTACAAATTGAAAGGAGGGATAACAGTCACCAAGCAACTCCATAATCCAGCAGAACAAGTTACATTAGCTAGACCATCTGGGCAGGGGCTGTACCCTCCAGCCTCTGGGTTTTGTCCACACTCTCTGAATTCTAGGTGGAGATCCCTTGACCCTGGGTTTCAGTTTGCCTTCCAGGACCAGTGGGGCAGCAACTCTGTTCCCTTGGCTTTGTGTGGCTCCATTCTCCCAGTTCATCTTAGTGTTGACCCAACACTCCCAGCCTTGGCAGACCCTGTTCTTCTGTCCCTTGGACATGGAAGCCCCATTCCCTCAGCTCTGGGCAGTAGATAGGGCCCTACTCCCCTGGCACTCATGAATGGCAGCCCCACACTACAGAATCGAGTTGGTGATGATCTTACTCTTCAAAACCTAGAAGGCCGTGGCTGCACCATTTGAAATCTAGGACAGCATGGCTCCACCCTTTGAAACCTCGTCAGCCTGCTTCCCATGCTCCTTCCAACACTTCTGATGATCTCCAAACTTCTCCAGGGATGGTACTTTTCTTTTCATGGAAAACAACAGATGTAGCTACTTTGACCTGTTTCCTGCCTGTAGAATTCCAAGAGGTGGTCAGTGTTCTCTCCTTTTGTTCTTTTCCTGTCCCCTTCAGTCTCACAGGCTTAAACTCTTTAACAAAAAATTGTGTAGCCACATCCTTTGTGAACATTGTAGGGCACTTGTTCTTAGTTTGTACAATAGAGTTTTCCAAATCTTTAAGTTTTGCTTTCATTTTGCACAGTTAATTTTTAAGTCCATCTCTTCCCTCTTACATTTTACCATGAGCAACAAGAAGAAACCATGTGGCCCCTTTAAGGCCTTGCTTAGAAATCTCATCAGCCAGATATTCAAGTTCATCACTTACAAGTTCTACCTCCCACCAAACATTTGAACATTATTCAGACAAATTCTTAGTCACAGTATAAAAAGCATTGCCCATCTTCCCTTGTCCAATCATATGTTCATTATTTTCTTTTAAAGCCTCACCAGAAGCACATTTAATGTACACATTTCTAGCAACACTCTGTTGCTGGTACCATATGTATTCTCTAAGACTATAGAGACTTTCTCTATAGCTATCTTCACTTCCTTCTGAGCCCTCATCAGAATCAACTTTGACATCCATAAGTCTACCAACAGTCCCTCCAAGGAAATCTTGGTTTTGACTTTTAAGCACCTTAAAATTCTTCCAGCCTTTACTCATTACCCAATTCTAAAACCACTTCCACATTTTAGGTATCTGTTAGAGCAGCACACCACTCCTGGCACCAAATTCTGTCTAAGTTATCTAGTACTGCTATAACAGATATACCACAAGTGAATGGCTTTAACAATCATAAATTTATTCTCTCGCAGTTTAGGAGGCTAAAAGTCTGAATTCAGGGCACCAGTTATACTGGAAGGCTTTCTCTCTCTGTCGGTTCTGAGCAAAGGTCCTTGTCTCCTCTTAACATCTGTGGGCCCTGCATCCCTTGAAGATCTCCATGTGTGTTGGCATCCCCCTTGCCCTGGGTCTAGGAGGTTTTCAGTGCAGTAACCCTCCGCTCAAAGGATAAGCTCTGCTCTCATCTCTCCTTTCTTAGTGGTAGGAGGTACCCCTCTCTCTGCTTGCTTCTCTCTCCTTGTATCTCTTGAAAGATGCAGGACACACCCAGAGAAAATTCCCTTACAAAAGATCAGGGCTGTGATCTGAGTAAGGATGTTGCATAAAGGTCAAGATTTACAACACAACACAAAATGGAGGATAAGTACATCAGATCACAAAATGGAGGAAAATCACATAATGGGAATCATGGTCTAGCCAAGTTGACACATATTTTGGGAGGACATAATTCAATCCATAACAATAATTAAACATATTTTAGCAACATAATTAAACTTCCATTTTGTATTTCTCTTTTGGTGTAAATATTCAAAATGTCTCAGCAGGAAGCAAAAAATAATATGGTGAGACATATTGCTATTTCACAGACAATTCTAGTTCTGACACTTAGACAACTGTAGTCACATACTTGAGGAGTGATATGGGGATACAGAAAAATGAATAGAGAGATGTCAAGGGATATTATGAAAATAAGACAGACCTAAAGTGGTAAAGAAGAGTAAAGGTAAAACAGATAAAATTTAGAACTTGGGTTTCTGTATTGCAAAAGCTATTAGAATGTTGTTCTAAACACACACACACACATAAATCCTTGTTTCTGACTCCTAGGCATTTCTATTTCATTATCCTACTATAATGTATGCAAAAGCCGGGCAATGAATAAGGAAGATCAAAGAAGAATTGATGCCTTTGAATTATGGTGTTGGCAAAGAATATTGAATATACCATGGATTGCCAGAAGAACAAACAAATCTGTCTTGGAAGATGTACAGCCAGAATGCTCCTTAGAAGTGAGGATGGCAAGACTTCTCATGTATTTCAGACATGTTATGAGAGGGTGCCAGTCCCTGAAGAAGAACATCATGCTTGGTAAAGTAGAGGGTCAGTGAAAAAGAGGAAGATCCTCAATGAAATGGATTGACACAGTGGCTGCAACAGTGGGCTCAAGTATAACAATGATTGTGAGAATGGTACAGTACCAGGCAGTGTTTTGTTCTGTTGTGCATAGGGTATTTATGAGTTGGAACCGACTCAACGGCAGCTAACAACAACAACAACAAACCAAGTTTTTACATACATTAAACCCCCACGTGTCTGTCAGTTTGTCATTACTGTGGGGGTACTGAAGAAAGAAGTTACACAAATGACACAACCTTGCTTGCTGAAAGTGAAGAGGACTTGAAGCACTTACTGATGAAGATCAAAGACCACAGCCTTCGGTATGGATTACTCCTCAACACAAAGAAAACAAAAATCCTCACAAATGAACCAATAAGCAACATCATGATAAATGGAAAAAAGATTGAAGTTGTCAAGGATTTCATCTTACTTGGATCCACAATCAACACCCTTGGAAGCATCAGTCAAGAAATCAAAAGACACTTTGCATTGAGCAAGCTGCACTGAAGGCAAGAGGGAAAAACAAGGCTCCAGGAATTGATGGAATATCAATTGAGATGTTTTAGGAAGTGGATGCAGCACAGGAAGTGCTCATGTGTCCATGCCAAGAAATTTGGAAGACAGCTACCTGGCTAACCAACTGGAAGAGATCCACATTTGTGCCTATTTCAAAGAAAGGTGATCCTATCAAATGTGGAAATTATTGAACAATATCATTAATATCACATGAAAGTAAAATTTTTTTGAAGATCATTCAAAAGCAACTGCAATAGTATTTTGACAAGGAATTGCCAGAAATTCAAGCCAGATTCAGAAGAGGATGTGGAACCAGAGATATATATCATTGCTAATGTCAAATGGATGTTGGCTGAAAGCAGAGAATACCAGAAAGATGTTTACCTGTGTTTTATTGACTATACAAAAGCTTTCATCTGTGTGGATCATAACAAATTATGGATAACATTGCGAAGAATAGGAATTCCAGAGTACTTAATTGTGCTCATGAGGAACTTGTGCATAGATCAAGAGGCAGTCGTTTGAGCAGAACGAGTGTATACTGTGTGGTTTAAAATCATTAAAGTTGTGTATCCTTTCCCCATACCTATTCAATCTGCATGCTGAGCAAATAATGCCAGAAGCTAGACACTGTGAAGAAAAACAGGGCATCAAAATTGGAGGAAGACTCATTAATAAACTTCGTTACGCAGATGACACAACCTTGCTTGTTGAAAGTGAAGAGGACTTGAAGCACTTACTGATGAAGATCAAAGACCACAGCCTTCGGTATGGATTACTCCTCAACATAAAGAAAACAAAAATCCTCACAAATGGACCAATAAGCAACATCATGATAAATGGAAAAAAGATTGAAGTTGTCAAGGATTTCATTTTACTTGGATCCACAATCAACACCCTTGGAAGCATCAGTCAAGAAATCAAAAGACACATTGCATTGAGCAAAAGACCTCTTTAAACTGTTGAAAAGCAAAGACGTCATCTTTAAGACTAAGGTGCACCTGACCCAAAACATGGTTCTTTCAATCGCCTCATATGCATGTGAAAGCATTTGACCTAAGAAGAATTGGCACCTTTGAATTGTGGTGTTGGCGAAGAATATTGAATATACTATCTACTGCTAAAAGAACCAACAGATCTGTCTTGGAAGAAGTACAACCAGAAATTCTCCTTAGTAGCAAGGATGATGAGACTACGTCTTATATACTTCGGACATGTTGTCAGAAGGGATCAGTCCCTAGAGAAAGAATATCATGCTTGGTAAAGTGCAGGGTCAGCGAAAAAGAGGAAGACTGTCAACGAGATGGATTGACGCAGTGACTGCAACAATGGGCTCAAGGATAACAACGATTGTGATGATTGCACAGGACTGGGCAGTGTTTCCTTCTGTTGTACATTGAGTCGTTAGGAGTAGGAACTGACTTGACAGCACCTAACAACAACAAACCAAATAATTCTGTCGTATAATGTTGATTTCCATATTGTTATGGGCTGAGGACTGATTATTTCTTTAAAAATAATAACCAAAACTGGTAGAATGTGAATAGGGTACAAAGAGAATAAAAGTCATATGCTAATAGGAAAATAGTACATGTAAGGAAGACAAATTTCAGTGTAGATTATATATGTTATCATATTTGAATATTTAAGTGCTTATTTCTGGAATAAAAGTTTATTTTTATTATTATTATTTTAATAAGACTTATATACTGGCAAGTCATGGTGATATCTACTTTAGTAATTTTAACAATTAATTCAAAAATAATTACAATATTAAAGAATAATTTTAAAATATATTTCTTCAATATCACATGACTAGTGGATATTAGTGCTGGGATTATACCTTGAGAAGATGACTCTAGAATTCTCCAAACTGTTAATACAAGAATCTGAAATCAACTTAAGCAGTTGAATATAGGACCAATTAAGGCACAATCCCTAATTGCTCAGGAAACAGTTCTAGGTGGATTTATATACTCTATTCATGAAAGTTAGAGGTAAGAGTGTATTTAAACTATTTTAGCAAATCTGTATGCCGTGAAATTCTTTCACTGAACCATTAACCCATTTCTATTATTCATTGTGATAATTATTATGGATTGAATTGTGTCCACCCCCAAAAAAAATGTGTATTAACTTAACTAGTCCATGATTCCTAGTATTGTGTGATTGTCCACCATTTTGTGATGTGATGATTTTCATATGTGATGTAAATCCTGCCTCCATGATGCTAATGAAATGGGATCAGCAGCAGTTATGTTAATGAGGTAGGACTCAATCTACATGATTAGGTTGTGTCTTGAGTCAATCTCTTTTGAGATATAAAAGAGAGAAGTGAGCAGAGACAGAGGAACTTCAAATTACCAAGAAAACAATGCCAGGAACAGAGCGTGTCCTTTGGACCCAAGGTTCCTGTGTTGAGAAGCTCCGAGACCAGGGAGAAATTTATAACGAAGACTTTCCTCCAGAGCAGACAAAGAGAAAAAAAGCCTTGGCCTGGAGCAGGCATGCTGAATTTGGACTTCTAGCCTCCTAGACTGTGAGAGAATAGATTTCTATTTGTTAAAGTTATCTACTTGTGGTATTTATGTTATAGCAGCACTAGATGACTAAGACAGAATTTGGTATCAAGAGAGTGGGATGCTGCTCTAACAGATAAAACATGGAAGTGGTTTTGAAACTGTTAATGTATAGAGAACTCAGAAGGAAATGAGGAGAGTTGTTACATTGGAGATAGTGCAGATGGAGAGAAGCAGCTGCAGAGAAATGGCAGTAGCAGAGAACCAGCAGCAGCAGGACCAAGAGACAGTGCAAATCAGCGCTGGAGCCGACCCATGGACCTAGAGACCTGAGTGCCTTTGTGTCTGAGGCTTCCTGGTGGAATAGGGTGCCTCCAGGCACTGATTGGTGGAGCTAAAGAGCTTTAGAACACTTCCCCTAGTGGGGAGGATATAGACGACAAGGCCCTAAGGGCCCTAGAGGCCAAGGAACTAGGAAGCAGAAGCTGAAGGGGTAAGGAGCACAGGAAGCAGAGCTGCCTCAGTCTCAAATGGTGGCGTCACCACTCAGATGGACTAGGAAAATGGGACCACCCAAGTCCAAGGGAGTAGAGTTGCCATTCCAGTGGACCTGGAAGGTGGAGTTGTAGTCCAGGGCTGAGGAGCCTCCACTCAGAATCCGGAGAGAGTGGCCAATGCCCAGAGTCTGGAGGGCAGAGCCATTGTGAAAATGGTCTCAGAGAACAGAGCATTATTTTCAAGTCTTGAGTGTAATGTAATGTGTTATGCTGACTTGCTTCATGCCTGTTATCCCTTCTTTCCCTCCGATTTCTCCCATTTGTAATGGAAATGTTTAGCTTGTGCTTGTTCCACCATTCTAGTTTGAAAGCAGATAACAAGTATTCTAGATTTCACAAATGAAGAGAAATTCTGGGATTTTGGACTTGAAGTTGATTTAAGACTTTTGTTATGACGAGGTGAAGGTGTTTTACACGTGGCAAGGACATGAATTTTGGGGTGCCAAAGAGTGGAATGTTATGGATTGAATTGTGTCCACTGAAAAAAATGTGTGTCAACTTGGCTAGTCTATGATTCCCACTACTGACTGTCCATCATTTTGTGATCTGATGTGATTTTCCTATGTGTTGTAAATTCTACCTCTATGATGTTATTGAGGTGGGATTAGCAGCAGTTATGTTAATGAGGCAGAACTCATGCTAAAAGATTAATTTCTGTCTTTAATCAATCTATTTTGAGTTATAAAAGAGAGAAGTGAGCAGAGAGACAGGGGGACCTCATATCACCAAGAAAGCAGCACCAGGAGCAGAGTGTGTCCCTTGGATCCCTGTGCTGGGGGAGACTGATAACAAGGACCTTCCTCCAAAGCCAACAGAGACAGAAAGCTTTCCCCCAGAGCTGGCACCCTGAATTCAAAGTTCTAGCCTCCTAGACTGTGAGAAAACAGATTTCTTTTTGTTAAAGGCATCCCCTTGTGGTGTTTCTGTTTTAGCAGATGTCATAGATTGAATTGTGTCCCCCAAAAATATGTGCCAGCTTGGTTAGCCCATGATTCCCAGTATTGTGTGGTTGTCCTCCATTTTGTGACTGTAATTTTATGTTAAAGAGGATTAGGGTGGAATTGTAACACTCTTACTAAGGTCACACCCCTGATCCAATGTAAAGGGAGTTTCCCTGGGGTGTGGCCTGCACCACCTTTTATCTGTCAAGAAATAAAAGGAAAGGGAAGCAAGCAGAGTTGGGGTCCTCATACCACCAAGAAAGCAGCACCAGGAGCAGAGCACATCCTTTGGACCCAGGGTCCCTGCACCTGACAAGCTCCTTGACCAGGGAGAGGTTGATGAGAAGGACCTTCCTCCAGAAGCCGAGACAGAGAGAGAGAGAGAGAGAGAACCTACCCCTGGAGCTGATGCCCTGAATTTGGACTTCTAGCATACTTTACTGTGAGGAAATAAACTTCTTTTTGTTAAAACCATCCACTTGTATCTCTGTTATAGCAGCACTAGATAACTAAGACAGTAATTAATGATATTGTTTAACCAATATATAATTTTTTGTGATCCAGTATGCTAGCCAGCGAAGTGCCAATTGTTGACTAGCAGAAGGATATTTTAAAACACATTCTATTATATTTCACTTTCTCTTTAAAAGCTAGATGACTGACATTGAACTATGCTTGCTTCATATAATTTTTTATTTCACCACGATTAGAATTAAACTAAAACTAACTGAAATATATATAATATACCATTCACATTGGTTATAAAAAGTATTTAAAATACATTGTCTACGAAAGAAAATAGGACTTTTATCAATGAAAATACAATATATTCAAGATTTTGTCATTATAATCAAAAGTATCATTTTAATGTAATAGCCCATTTTATTTAAAGAAAAAAAATCACTAGATGTTAGCAAGGCTTTGTTGTTAGATTCCATCAGGTCAGTTCCAACTCCTAGCAACCAACTCATAGCCACTCAAGTACAACAGAATGAAACACTGCCCAGTCCTTCACTGTCCTCAAAATAGTTGCTATGTTTGAGCCCATTGTTGCAGCCACTGTGTCAATCCATCTCATTGACAGTCTTCCTCCTTTTTGCTGACCCTCTACTTTACCAGGCAGGATGCCCTTCTCTAGGGACTGGTCCCTCCTCACAACATGTCCAAACTACTTGAGACAAAGTCTTGCTATCCTCACTTCTAAGGATCATTCTGGCTATACTTCTTCCAAGACAGATTTGTTTGTTCTTCTGGCATGCCATGGTATATTCAATATTCTTTGCCAACACTGTAATTCAAATGATGCAGTTCTTTGGTATTCCTTATTCATTGTCCAGCTTTTGCATGCATATGAGGTGACTGAAAATACCATGATTTGGGTCAGGTTCACCTTAGTCCGCAAAGTGACATCTTTGCTTTTTCACACTTTGAAGAGGTCTTTTGCACCAGATTTGTGAAATGCAATATGTCATTTGATTTCTTGACTGCTGATTCCATGGACATTGATTGTGGATCAAGTAAAATGAAATCTTTGACAACTTCAGTATTTTCTAGCAGTATTTTTAGCAAGACTAGAGCCTCCGTAAAACATATGAAATGTTATATTTACACTATTTTAAGAAATTAAAATTATTCCTTGTCTATCATATCCAACGGTAGAATTGTATAGAGCCAATACCCATTAGAGAAGTAAGGTATAATTATATCTAGTTTAAACTGCAAAGAGCTTATCATTTGCAAAGATAAAATTTATGTATAGACTATGTTATTTTAAATTTTGTATCATGAATTGATACTGATTTTGAAGTGTAGCCTTTGGCAATTTTATCAGAGACCATCCAAACATTAAAACAATAGTTTGAGACAATAATACTATGATGAAATAATGACAATATCTAAAATAGGCTTTCATCTTTAGTTTTGGTAGAAATATCACTTAGTAATTTCAAGAAGTGAAAAAGGTATCTCTCTATCTCATTTTTCAGTTTATTTGTCTTGAACTTTCCTGCCGAGAATCATTGCGTAGCAATGCATCTTAAATATACGCTGCCCACCTGGTCTGATGCCAGTGATGGGTACAAGTCACATCTTAGGAGATAATGTGGCATGCAATTCTTTGAGAAAACAAACCAAAACTTATTTTAAGAAGTGAAAAGGATAATACTTTATGCTAAAAATAAATTATGGGGTTGCTGTAAAAAATAAGTAGAGTCTGTCTTTAGCACCTTTATGATATGATTCTAAGATTTCATTCTTAGGCCTTTTGTGTCTAAAGATACTCTCATTCTGTCCCTTTATTGCTTTAACCATAAATATAAAATGTCATTCCTGAGGAGAGAACCCTAATCCCCTCATATCTTACAGCTTCCCATCACACAGATATGGATCCTACAGCATCCCTACCCTGCCCTCTTTTCTAACCTTGTCTTATTAGCTCTGGTCTTCAGCGTTGTGATCCAGGATCAGTGGAACACTTGCTGTCAAGCAAACGAAGTCATTTTCTTCTTTAGGCTTTCGCTCATAGTCTTACTGCTTCTTAAAAACTTTTCTCTCTGCTCTTGTCATAACAGAATCCTTTTTTATCCTTCGGTGTTCATTTTAAATACCGCCTTCCCAGTAGACTGTCAGTGAACAACTTATCTCAGTGGGTCCCTCCACTGCTGCAATCTGAATGTCTCTTTACCCTGTATTATTCTTTATCTTTACAGCCTATTTCTATCATTATGTGTATCATGTGTGCCTATCACATACTGTGCTTTTATACTTACGCATATGCATAGGTAATCATATACCAAACCTGTTGACATTGAGACAATTCTGACTCAACGGCTTCCACATGTTTTACAGATTAGACCTGCTCCATGGGTTCTCTTGGCTATAATCTATATGGAAGCAGTTCTCCAGGACTTCTTTCTGTGGAGCCCAACAGGTACGTTAAAATCACCAGTCTTTATTCACAAACCACTTGCACCACCCAAGGACCTAGAGAGATAAGTATAAAAACCTTTCACCTTCAAGTGGTTTCCAACTGATGATAACTCCGTATGCTGCAGAGATAAATATAAACCTGTTGCCATCAAGTTGATTCCAACTCATAGTGACCCTATAGGACAGAGTAGAACTGCCCCATAGGATTTCCAAGGAGTGGCTGGTGAATTTGAACTGCTGACCTTTTGGTTAGCAGATGAGCTCTTAACCACTGAGCCACCAGGGCTCCAGAGATAAGCATAAATGTAATAAATTGAAATTTTCTTATTTGTTTATTTTCTGTCTGTTCCTGCATTCACCTTAATTTGTATACTCTGTATTCTTCAAAATTTTATTGTGTTAATGGTAAGTGCATAGCCTGCCACATAGATGGCAAATTATTTTTGGTAATTTTTTGGGATTGACCTTAATTTTTACCCATTCTAGGAAACTTTACATTTATTTATGTCACAGTTATTCTTTAAAATTAAGCATTTCCAAAGGCTAAACATTAGTTACTAGAAAATGCACAATCTGAAACAAACAACTTTATATAAAAAGTTTCTAAACAGGAGTGAGAGTCTTCGGTAATCTTACTGAAATTATACTTACAACATTGTCTCCATCCTTTCCTCATTCCTATTATCCATTACTCCACACCTTGTTTTCTTGCTATTCCCTGAATAAAATGGCATCTTCCAGTATTTGCTCAAAGATAGTATTCTCTTTTCTCACAAAGACGTCATTTTTGTCTTTAGATTATTTATTGTTTTTCTTCAGATGTCACTTCTATATTTTTCCATCTCAGAATTTAGAATTCTTCCTTCTTGGAACTCTATATTATTTACCTTCTTTTTTAGTTTTAATCTCAGTTGGAAGATTTATTATTGAATCATGAAAAAAAAAAAAAAAGAAAGAAATTATCCTTAATGACTATTCTCTCAGGACATATGTTGAATCAAGTTTTCCTATTTGCATTTTTTTTCCATAATTTATCCATTTTCCTCCATCCCATTACCAGTTCCCAAAATTCATGTAGTATTATAACTCAAAAGAGCTACTGAAAAATATACAAAGGTTTTTCTTTTTTTTCCCGTTGTATTGGCCTCCTCAAAATATCTCACAAAAGCTGCCATTTTGAACATTTAACACAACAATGTGACAGTGTCACCACTGGAATAAAATCCTTCAGGGCTACCCACTACTTTCAAAGTAGACTCCGAGTTGTTTGATTTGACAAATGGAGCCTCAGAGACCTAGTTCTTGATAAATTTTCCCTCTCTTTTCTCCTCATTCCATTTCTCAACGTCTATACTCCAATAACTACTCTGTTGACATTCTCTACAATAGCTTTCTTCATGCCATTTCTTCAGCCTGAAACCCTTTCCCCATCCCCTTTCCTTATTAACTCTCTGAATTTCTGACATTTCAGTAAATATGTACTGACAGCCTCATTCAACCCAAGCTCTCCTGGTAGGTGTTTCTTCATACAGTCTAATAGCACCTTGGTGTTAAATATTTTTATTATTGTATGTGCATATTTTAGTTCTACGTAAATTACATTGCAATCACACATGTATCGTTCTGCCATTGCATGACCATGGGCAAGATAACTCTCTGTGCCTCAATTATCTCCTCTGAGATATGAGGATGAGAATTGTACCTAAATTAAAGGACTATTATAAAGATTTAATAAATCATGAGTGATCAAAGAATCCAAAAAACCAAACCCATTGCCCTCGAGTCAATGCTGGCTCATAGCAACCCTATAGGACAGAGTAGAATTAATTGCCCTATAGAGTTTCCAGGGAGTGACTGGTGGATTCGAACTATCAAAGAAAACACCCAGTAAATGCTGCCTGTTGATTATGTTGTGATTATTATTTCTGTCATGAATATCTGTCTCCGTATCTGTCTCTCTCTAGATTGTGAACTCCTTGAAGGCAGTGTCAGTCGTAAATTTGTATGCAATAACTTTATTAAGTTAACGAATGAAAAAATGAACAACTTATTTTAAATATGCAAACTCTTTTACTGCTGTAAGAATATTTTTTATATATGTGCCTTTTAGTGTCTTGTATATATGAAATCAATTAATATATGTTAAATGACATAATATTATATAAATTTGGGAAATTGTCTCTGAATTTTAATATCATCTCACGTGCTGGAGACATTACCTCAATTAAAAAAAAAAAAAATCCCTGGCAAATGGCAGGCATTGAAAGCTGAAAAAATGATGATGCTTACAGACAAGCTTTGGCAGTGATGCTGGCTTATTTTTATTCTACTCCAGGCTCTAGCCATTTTCCTGTGATGTGAGTTCTGTAATGCAAAAGGAATATAATTTCAAACTTCGAAATAGTTAAGGATAATTTAGAGTGTATGAACACTAAGAAATCATGTTGCACTTGTTATTTACTCATGGAAATGAATCATTTCCCATTTTTATATGATTTTGCTGAGATCTGCAAATGGAAAAGTGGCAGTGACTGAAAAATCAGCTAATCTAAAGTATTTTTAAAAACTCATGTGTATAGTTTACAAAGACAATGTTCTATGTTCTACCTTGGTGAGTAGTGTCTGGGGTCTTAAAAGCCTGTGAGCAGCCATCTAAGATACTCCACTGGTCTCACCCCTTCAGGAGCAAGGGAGAATGAAGAGAACAAGATACAAGGAAAAGATCAGTCCAAAGGACTAATGTACCACAGAGACAAACGCCTCCACCAGACTGAGTCCATTACAGCTAGATGATGCCCAGCTACCACCACTGAATGCTCCGACCAGGATCACAGTAGAGGGCCCTGGACAGACCTGGAAAAGGATGTAGAACAGAATTCTAACCCACAAAAAAAGACCAGATTTACTGGCCTGACAGATTGGAGAAACCCCTAGAGAATGGTCTCCGGACACCCTTTAAGCTCAGTGGTAAAGCCCCTCCCGAAGTTCACCGTTCAGCCGGGTTTTGTACAACCTCATAAAAGAAAACAGGACTAATGAGGCACAGCAGTCCAGGGACAAGGACTAGAAGGCAGGAGGGGACAGGAAAGCTGGTGATAGGGAACCCAAGGTTGAGAAGGGACATTGTTGACTTGTCATGGGGTTGTTAACCATTGTCATAGGGCAATATGTGTACTAACTGTTCAATGAGAAATATTTGCTCTGCAAACCTTCATCTAAAGTACAAAAAAAAAAAAGAATTATCTATGTGAGATCAAATTGACAACAGCAACTCGAAAGGTTTGATGGGAAGCCTAGGGGACAGTGAGTGAAAGATAATGGTGATGGAATAATTTGGAAAAGGATAGTGAGAATAGCAGCACAACTGGAGGAAAGTAATCAATGTCACTGAATTGTACATGTAGAAACTTTCAAAATGGTGTAACTTTGGCTATGTACATTTTCACCAAAAAAAGGTCCTCAAGGTCAAGAAGGGAGAGTGTTGACATTTTGTGGGGTTGTTAACCAATGTCATAAAACAATATGTGTACTGACTGTTTAATGAGAAACTATTTATTCTGTAAACCTTCATCTAAGGTACAATAAAAGAATTTAAAAACAACTCATGTGTATAGTATAATAATCTTATATTTGCTATTGTTTACAATTTTTAAATATGTAATAATCTTTTGCGTGAATGAAAGAATTGGCTGCAGCAGAAAAGAAATAAGGAGGGAGAAAAGGTAACCACGAAAGAATACAATTTTATGAATTATGAACCAGTAAAACAAAATGTTTCCAGAAAACAAACAAACAAAATTTAATCAGAATTGGTCATTATGGTTACTCAAGGAGCTCTTTATTTGTAATACTAATAGTAGTTCTTTACCTAATATTGTCAAATAAAAATTTTAACTAACATGCGTATTTGTTTCCTTAGTACTGCTGAACTCTGTATTGAAGGTATTTATTTACAAAGTCATTGAAAAACTTATTTTGTTCTGTCCACTGATGTTCCATATTGTACTACCTAGTAGGTTTACTTTTTTGATATAGTGACTCTGTGTATTCCTTCCATCTTCTTTTGATGCTTCATGTGTCCTTTAATATTTTCCTTATAGAATCCTTCAATATTATAACTCGAGGCTTGAAATTTTTCTTCAGTTCTTTCAGCTTGAGAAATGCTGAGCTTGTTCTCCTCTTCTGGATTCCTACCTACAGGTCTTTGCACATGTTATTATAATACTTTACTTTGTTTTCTCAAGCTGCCCTTTGAAAACTTCTGTTCAGCTCTTTTACGTCATCATTTCTTCCTTTCACTGTAGCTACTCAATGTTCAAGAGCAAGTTTCAGAGTCTCTTCTGACATCCATTTTGGTCTTTTCTTTCTTTCCTGTCTTTTTCATGACCTCTTTCATTCTTCATGTATGATATCCTTGATGTGCTTCCACAACACATCTGGTCTTCAGTCTTTACAGTTAAACGTGTAAAAATCTATTCTTGAGATGGTCTCTAAATTCAGGTGGGATATGCTCATGGTCCTACTTTGGCTTTCATGGAATTGTTCTAATTTTCTTCAGTTTCAACTTGAACTTGTATCTGAGCAATTGATGGTCTGATCCTCAGTTGGTCCCTGGCCTTGTTCTGACTGATGGTACTGAGCATTTCTATCATCTCTTACCACAAATGTAGTCAGTTTGATTCCTGTGTATTCCAACTGGTGAGGACCATGTGTAGAGTTGCTGTCTATGTTGGTGAAAAAGGTATTTGCAATGAAGGAGTCATTGGTCTTGCAAAATTCTATCATGTGATCTCCAGCATCATTTCTATTAACAAGGCCATATTTTCCAACTACTGATCCTTCTGTTTCCAATTTTCTCATTCCAATCGTCAGTAATTATCAAAGCATCCTAATTGAATGTTTGATCAATTTCAGACTGCAGAAGTTGGAAAAAATCTTCAATTTCTTCTTCCTGAATAATAGTTGTATTAGCTGGTCATCCTTGTAGGTGTATGGATATTATCCTGTCACTGACAGAGTCACTATACCAAAAAGTATTAGTCAACATTCACCTGCTTCAGGAGGTAGCATGTGATCGGGAACTGATGGTACTAAAGCAAGAAGTCCAAGTGGCACTGAAGTCATTGGCAAAAAACAAGGCTCTAGGAATTGACGGAATACAAATTAAGATGTTTCAATAAACAGATGCAGCACTGGAAGTGTTCATTCCTCTATGCCAAGAAATTTGGAAGACAGCTTACTGGCCAACCAACTGGAAGAGATTTATGCCTATTCCCAAGAAAAGTGATCTAACTGAATGCAGAAATTATCAAACAATTTTGTTAATATCAGCTGCAAGTAAAATTTTGCTGAAGATCATTCAAGAGTGGTTGCAGCAGTATATCAACAGAGAATTGCCAGAAATTCAAGCCAGATTCAGAAGAGGACATGGAACCAGTGATATCCTTGCTGATGTCAAATGAATCCTGGCTGAAAGCAGAGAATACGAGAAAGATGTTTACCTGTGTTTTATTGACTATGCAAAGGCATTCAGCTGTGTGGATTATAACAAATTATGGATAACATTGCAAAGAATGGGAATTCCAGAACACTTTATTGTGCTCATGAGGAACCTGAACATACGCCAAGAGGCAGTCATTCGAACAGAACAAGAGGATATTTCATAGTTTAAAGTCAGGAAAGATGTGCATAAGGATTGTATCTTTTCACCATACTTATTCAATCTGTATGCTGAGCAAATAATCCGAGAAGCTGGACTATATGAGGAAGAATGGAGCATCAAGATTGGAGGAAGACTCATTAATAACCTGCATTATGCTGATGACACAACCTTGCTGAAAGTCAAGACGACTTGAAGCACTTATTGACGAAGATCAAAGACCACAGTCTTTGGTATGGATTACACCTCTAAATAAAGAAAACCAAAAATCCTCAAAACTAGGCCAATAAGCAAAATCATGATAAGTGGAGAAAAGATTGAAATTGTCAAGGATTTCATTTTACTTGGATCCACAATCAACACTCATGGAAGCAGCAGAGTCAAGAAATCAAAAGATGCACTGCATTCGGCAAATCTGCTACAAAAGACCTCTTTAAAGTGTTGAAAAGCAAAGACGTCATCTTTAAGACTAAGGTGTGCCTGACTCAAGCCATGGTGTTTTCAGTCAGCTCATATGCATGTGAAGATGGACGATAAATAAGGAAGACCTTAGAAGAACTGACGCCTTTGAACTGTGGTGTTGGCAAAGAATATCGAATATACTATGGACTGCCAAAAGAACAAACCAACGTGTCTTGGAAGAATTACAACCAGAATGCTCCTTGGAAATAAGGAAGTTGAGACTACATCTCGCACACTTTGGACTTGTTATCAGGAGGGATCAATCCCTGGAGAAGGATATCATGCCTGGAAAGGTGGAGGGGCAGCGAAAAAGAGGAAGATACTCAACAAGATATATTAACACAGTGGCTGCAACAACGGGCTCAAGCATAACAATGATTGTGATGATGGCACGGGATCGGTCAGTGTTTCGTTCTGTTGTGCATGGGGTTACTATGAGTTGGAACTGATTCAATGGCACCTAACAATAACAACAATAGCAGCTTTGCAGTTTACACAGTGCCAGAATTTTCTTTCCTGTTTAGGAATAATTTTTTGCATTAATTTAAATATGTATATCTGTGTATGTATTTGGAGCCCTGGTGGTGTAGTGGTTAAGAGCTTGTCTGCTAACCAATAGGTCGGCAGTTTGAATCTACCACCTGGTCCCTAGAAACCCTATGAGTCTGTCCTATAGGGTCACTATGAGTCAAAATTGATTCAACCGCAAAGGGTTTATACATCTATATCTATACACACATACACATATATATATATGCCTATACATATACATACATATATACATACGCATAAATGTATACATATATACGTAGAGAGAGAGAGTTATTGTTGGGTGCCATTGAGTCTACTACGACTACAGCAACTCTGTGTGACAGAGTAGAGCCTCCCTATAGGAGGCTATAGGGTTTTAGGTTTTCAAGACTGTAATCTTTATAGAAGCAGATTGACAGGTCTTTCTTCCACAGTGCCATTCACTGAGTTTCCATTAGCAGACTAGCACTTAACCATTGCACCATCAGGGCCCTATATATATACTTATATATATTTCATAAACAAGTATAAAATTTTGTAAAAATTGTATGTGTATAAACTTATTACAATGCCTTGAATTAGAATTCTGTGAGATCAAACTTGATTTTTCTAGTTCAAATTTATTTATAAGTGACATAGTAAGTTTAGTAGGAAAAAAAAATAAGAGTGTCTCAGTGTCCAGCACTAAATTATAGTGACGCCTTTGCAAGATTGTAAGCAAGGAGATGTTAGAGAACTGAAGGTTATCTAGGTGGATATGAGGAAGGAAGAGGAAGGCAGTTCAGGATATTTGCAAATTTGTCACCATATTTGTGAACCAAAGAATCTCTGCCTGACAAGAAAGGAAGTGAAGCTAGGAAGAGAAATTTATGATGAAAAGAGTGTCATGAAGTAGTTGATCAGAAAAGGATAATTGAGAGAGATGCTGCAATTTCTTATTTTGTTAAAAGTGATATTTCTTTTATCAACAATAGCAGGGTATACTCGCCAGAGTCGGTGTCTGATAAGGAGGAAACTGTCATTGGCCATGCAGAGATCAAGAAACAGCTTGGGTGGAGTGTGCCACTACATATGCATTTGGAATGAATTCTCTGAGAGTGACTTCATGGTTTTCAGTATAAGTTGCTTGTGAGTCAAAGGATATGGTCTTTCAGGTATAATGGGGATAGATACACCAGGGTTGTGGTAGATTAGAGAGAAAAGGAAAAGAAGGAGAAAAGATCACAGCATTCATGGTTTGGACTCAAAGAACTGCTGTTTCTGAGTTTCTCACTGTTTATTTGTATAGTTGTAAGATTGGGAGGATAAGCAGTTTATGAAAATAGAATTGAGGAGCAAAAAGGAAACCTACACTAATTTCAAACCTGTATGAGAACTATAAACCGAACTATAAAACAAAAAGGAAGTTTTTTCACGTGGATACATTCAGAGGAAATATTGTTCTCTATGTAAAGTTATTTTTCAATTAAGATAAGCTGTCAGAGAGAGCTTTGAGAAAGTTTTTACTGATTTTCAAGCTGAATTCCCATAGGGCAAGACTAGTACTCTGTGGAAAGAGCAGAGATGCTGGTGAAGATTGGACAAGTTAAAGGGAATGACAGTACAGAGGACAGTGGGTGACATGGTATACATACGTGATCTCTAGTTGTAGAGGCAAGTGAAGGGACCATGAAGATGTCATAGATATGCTTGCCAGTGGAATATGATTTTGGTATCTTGGCAGGAGTACACCTTTGATTTCTGAGAGGTAGAAATACATGAACTAAGGAGAAATATTTTAGTTGTCTGCAGCCATTTGAATATCAATATTTTTCTTTTTTAATCTTTGGTTCCTTCTTTGTTTTAATTTGTATATAGCCTCTGAAATTTATTTATCATGTCATTTTTGGGCATTACAGGCCAAAAAAGCATTTGAGACATACAGTAAAGATGTTTTTCCAGCAATCGCATAATCTAATGTAGAATATAAACTAGGTAATAGCTTTCTAATTTGTCTTAGTTTCCTAGGGCTGCTATAACAAAATATAACATAAGTAAGTAGCTTTAAAGAAGATAAATCTATTTTCTCACAGATTTGGATGTTAGAAGTCAAAATTAGAACATCAACTTTAAGGGAAGGTTCTTCTTTGTTGATAGCTCTGGACATTTCTTAGCATTTCTTGGCTGCTTATAGATGTAGCTTCTCATGGTATCTACTTCTCCCTGTGTATATGTGACAGGACCATCCACCAATGAACCAAAGGGCAAAATTGAAAGCCAACATATGTTTCTGTATTTTCATTGTCTAAGAGTTGCCTCATGCTCACCATCATAGTTCATTCCCCACTCCAAACTCCTGGCTATCCAAATAACAACACATTTATTTTAATATAACCCCCAATGTATCTCTTAACAGCCTATCTTTTCTCGCCCTTTCAATGCTACTTCCTTCAGTGAAGCACAGGATAGTTGATTTTTAGAATCACACTTTCTTAATAACTTCTCTAGGAATTGTCCTGAAATACAAAGATTATCCTTGCCACGCCCTGGATTCAAATTTATTAATGTATCACCAGATCCAGGGTACTTTGTTCCTTTACTTGGAACACAGGACTTTTTGGGATCAGACTACTGCTGAACTGTCCAGACTTCTCTGCTGTAGTTTTGCTTAAGTGGATACCCCGTAAACTCCACTGAAAAGCCATCTCAAGAGTTACATCCACTGTTGATTCGATACCTGAATTCTCTTCTGCTAAAGAGGATGGCATTATTTAGTGTACACTTACTTCCCTGCATTATGTATGTTTACCGTTTTCTTAATCACTACAATATAAACTCAAAAAAAAAAAAATAGGTCTTTCATCTTTGCATCATTTCAGAGGAAACAGCAAGTCTGCTCTATAGCAAGACCAGAATGATGTTTGCTAAACAATTACTAGTTACATAAATGTCGTATAGATTCACAGACTAGGTGTTTACTGGTGACACAGAATTCTACTTTGTGAGGGAAAGTATTGAATCTTAAATTCAATCTCTGCAAAAACATTATAGCAGTTAATTATTTTAGAACTGGACATTTTCAGAGATAGCAAAAGTCATATTTGCTTTATTTTCATATGTTACAAATTTGTCATTAAGTTACATACAGAGTCCAATATAATGTAGACCTATATTTCTCGCAGACATGAAGTTAAGAGATGTGTTAGAATCTGTGAAAGTAACATTATGAGTAGTGTCAGTAATTAGGAAGTCAACCAGAATTAAGCATGACACAAAGTCCGGCCCATTGCAAGTTGAGCTCGTTCAAGGGCCACTGGCATCATGAACCACCAGTGTGGAGATACAGACTATTAAATAAGAGGGTAATAATTTGAATAAAAATGAACAAAATAATAGAAGAGAAACATTTAGGAAGGCAAAGAAATAATTTTCTGATTCAAACGTTTTCATTTATGCTGCTCACACTGTTTCTTTAATTTATTTAAACCTAAAGTTACAACATTTTTAAATACAACTGTATATTACATAGGCAAAAATAATAATGCCAGATATGAACCATCATTCATGATAATTCATTTTATAAGTTGTATTTTATCAATGCTTCGTGTCTGTTTACCAATACAATGTAAAAGAATTTAAATCATATTTAAAACATGGATGCACTGAGCACACATTATCTGTTAAAACGTACTTCTCTCACCCTTGCCCTCAAATTCTTATCTATCTTAGGACTTCCTGTTATATGCGTTAATAAAAAAGGATCACTGTTTCGGTGTTACATCCAGTACACTTGTAACTACGCTTGTTCAAAAGTGTTTCTCTTGAGAATATTAAGTATTACTGGAAGAAGGGACATTTCTACCTTCTGTCGTTTTAAAAGGAATATGTTACACATTAACTACTTGCTTTTGTATAACTAAAGAGTGAATATATTGAGATCATGAAGAGTTTCCAAAGGTTGACTTAAACAGAGGATCGATTTCCAAGTAGTTAATAATCTAGAGTGATTAAGGCATACACAAAGGTATAAAGTGAGAGATGACTAAATGTAGAAAAATAATAATTTAGAAGCACAGAACAGAAATTATTCATTCTTCTTGGAGGATATTTAAGTAGAGCATTTTGGTGGATTAAAATAGCAAAATTTCAAGAGACAAAATATGAAAGAGCTTTCCGAGGTAGAAGTACGAGCATGAGTGAAGTATCAACCACCTTCTCCATGACTTAAACATTGGATAAATGGAAGTTGATGTTGTAGGAGAAGCAGCTTGAAAGACTAGATCATATTTCAGAGGATAATAAATAACAAGCAAAACAAAATGTACTTGTTTATTTGATCTGTTGGAAGCCAAAACTTCCTTTTTCTTTATTAATAGCTTGAGGAGTTGAGGGTGGGGGTACATAGAAATATTGTACAGAGCTATATATTTATGTGATAAGAAGCAAGTAAATAGTATTTTTTTTACCTGTTTTACTTCTAAATGCTGTATTAAACTATACACTTTTGTCAATTCTTGTGTTATTTCTATATTCCCTCATGTGACATTATGATATAAAAGACACAAAATCAATTTAAATAGTACTAACAAAATGCTGGGCTTCCAATGTTAAATTTTTGAATGTTTTAATAGTAAAATTCTAGGTAAATTCCAGCCTTAGACATTGTACAGCACAATTTAAGAATAGCTAATTTGGAATTTTGAAAATTCTACAATAATATTACTGTAGCATACTTATATCATAATTTTAAATATTTTTATAATTATCATAACTATGATTAATGATATGCATATATTTCAGTTTCTTCCTAAACACTTTTATTATTATTTTTAAATTAATTTTGTCTCCTTTGTCTAACTCTTATTTTACTATTATTATTTTTTGAGCTATTTAAGTCAAAGATTGAAAGGAATAAATGAACAAATTGTCAACTTTCATCAACCTTAGCATTTAAGATGCTCTGAAGATGACTTTGTGCCAATTATTGACATTATACTGGTTGCAAAGAGTTTTATGTCAGTTTATAATTGTTAATAAACCTACCTAACGTGCATTTTCAATATAACTTTTAATTCTTTACACAGTGCGACATAAAATTGTTAACTCTATAAATAAACCCTATAGATTTATTTTCACCCATAGGTAAGTGTTTCAGTTCCAACCCAATGTGCCTCAAACAACTGAATCATGATATTGAGTGTACATTGACAGTGTACACTTGTTGACATGAGGAGGCTAATTCCTATAGAGCAAGGTGTGTGTGTCTTGACAATAACTACACAAGAAAATAGCTTTAATTAAAATATTAAAATTATAAAACATTATAAAACATTATTTGTTATCAAAAAATCAATACGATTATCTAAAGTATTTGTTATGTTTATTATAAAATACATTAAATGTATAATCTGAAAAGAAGCTATGTAAGTCTAAAATGTGTTTATTTATTCAGAAAATAGATTGTAGATTAATTGAAATTTAAGTCATGGGAAAAGTTCCCTTTTTTTCTGTATATTGGTCAAAGAGGTTGGTCAATGGTTTTACTGATTTCCTATTAAAGGTTAAAAGAGATGATCTAGACAGTTTTCTAACTATTGAACTCATCTCATGGTTATTAATTGTTCATTGTATTATTGTGTATATGTAAATAAAGATTTCAAAATAGTAGTTTGTTCTATAAATTTAAGAATAACTACAGTGAATACTTTCATAATATTTAATAGGAAAGGGCTTCGGGGATCATAAGCAGTAATTATGCTAGCACGCCTCCTAAATTTTCAAAATAAAAGAAAGAAACATGAATATTTGGAATGCAATATTTTAAACTCATGTTTAGTATGAAATCTTAAACTTCCTGACTAATATAATTATTTAATCATATGTTTATAATCTTTTGTCGATAATGCCAAGGTGAGTGTCTCTGTGTGTGCATTTAAAAATTATTTGACAGAGAAATGAAATAATTTGCCCAATGCATTTAACAAGAGGGAATTCCTAAATACATTTATCAAATCTAGTCACTTTTGTCAGAATAATTCCACAATTTTATTAGAATGAGTCAATAATTATCACATTTCAAGCTATCATCAGGTTTCACCTGGGCTTTTACACCAAACTCGTAACACTGCCTCCCTTCTTTAATCCTTGACTTCTATAGCCTATTCTTAATAGCATGTGCAGGCAAAGAGATCCTTCCTAAGTCTGATCATACCAGTTCCCTGCTCAAAGCCCTGTAATGGATAGCGTTCTCAGGACCAAAGGCCTTTCTCTGGTCTCAACATCCAAGTGATCTAGCCACTGGCTCTCTTTCTGACCTCATCTCCACTCACAGTCCCCCAGACATTCTGGCCTCCTGTCTGTTTCTTGAGTATGTCAAGCATGCACTGTTTTTGAAAATCCTGTTCTTGTGTGCCTAGTCATATATTTGTCTAAAATATTATCTCCTAACTTCCAGATTTCTGCCCAAATATAAACTTATTTGAAGGACTTCTTGACCATCCTCAGTCAAATCTCATCCCCACTTCATGCTGTATCTCCTTACCCTACTTTCTTTTCTTTCAAGAAATTATATCCTAGTGATATATACAATAATTATTAGTTGTTTTCTCTCTGTCTCTCTATCCCCAATAGAATGTGTCATGACAGTTTTTTCTTTTGTTCATTTGTTTTGATTTTCACTGCACTATTTCCTAAAGCTATTTTTGGAAAATAATAGGAGTTCAATTAAAACAAACTTAAAGAACTAATGAATATTTTAAGATGTGATCAAGCCAGATCTGATTCATGAGTATTCAGCTTTTCCCCTCTAGATTTCTCTGAATGTTGGAAAAAAATACATTTTAAAAATGTATATAGACTAAATTAATGTAGAGTTGTAAGAAAGTTAGAAAAAGGTATATTTAAGGAATAGTTCAGATATAATTTCAGGAATTTGCCACTTCACAGTGTCTAGTATAGATTAACTACTACTAAATATTTTTCAGATGCATATAGGCATGAATAAACTTTAAAAACGTTTTACTGGGTAAATAAATGGATGGATGCATGAATGGAATGATGGATGGATGGATAGATGGGTGGATGGATGGGTAGATGGGTAGGTGGGCGTGGGAAAGACTGAAAAAAAGGAAGAAAATTACGAAAAACTTATTTTAACGGTTGTTACACATAAACAAGAGAGAGAAGGCAAGACTGACTCTTCGGCTTGTGAAGTGGAAGGTGGTGAGAGTATCATATGACAGGGGTGAAATAGAAGAGGGATGGACTGAGGTGAGAATATGATATGTCAGTTGTTGATTTGTTCATATTGTAAAGCTAGTGAACTTGGCTTTGTTCAAGGTCAAAATACAGAATAAAAAGTCTTCGACTATGGTATTTAATTAAAATACGAATATTAATTTTAATAGAGTAAATAAATGTTAGGGTTCACAATAAGCATGGTTATATGCACATTTTAGAACATTAAGTATAGAAATGATGTGTGCTAGTGGTCCTGTTGTATACTTTGCTTTGGACAAAAATTCTGGTGTCATTTATTTGCAATATTTTATGGATACAGTCACTGATAGTATGCCACCTAAATAACCTTGCTAGGATTCTGACAAAATTTTCTCATTTGTCAAATCCAGTACCCTATCCTCCATATCATAATTCCCCTTGGAATATTTAGAAAGAGAAATTATCAATAATGTGTCAATCACAAAGTAACTCTTTTTAAATATTAGTATTCTAAGGCTTTTTACTAGGACGAAATGTTCAACATTTCAACATGTTATATAGAGTGAAGTTTTATATAAGAATCTTCAAATATGCATATAGAGATTTTGCATATGATGTTCAAACAAAATCTTTGATATCTTGTCCACCCTCCTCACATTCATCTGATAGCCTTATAATCAAAAACCAAATTCTACAGTCCTATCCATTCATCTACCCTTTTTCATCCATCTATCCACATAGTTATTTTTCGCCTGTGATACTACAGAAGGACTATCCTTGCTTCAAAGGCCAACTCCTCCCATCTATAAACTAGATCCCATCCTTTGTTGCCTACTCAAAGATATTGACCCAGAAATCCTACTTTCTCTTGCATATTCAATTTTTACTCTTTCCCTCATTTTCTTT
Organism: Dugong dugon; assembly: GCA_030035585.1. Taxonomy (NCBI): domain Eukaryota; kingdom Metazoa; phylum Chordata; class Mammalia; order Sirenia; family Dugongidae; genus Dugong; species Dugong dugon. The sequence continues at coordinate 29,974,141 of CM057460.1, read as the reverse complement.
TCTATTGCATATTTGGCCACTGCTATTTCTCTAAATTCCCTTCAAAAAAAAAAAAAAATCATTGACTTAACTATAGCTCCAACTATGAATTTATTTTTTTTCTTCCCTTGAGAAAAAAAAGACTATGGAAATTATATTTGTATTAACTCACTCTGAATTTTTTTTCTTGACTTTCGTTTAGTGAGGTTTTTATACCCAATCCACCAAAACAGCTCGTCAAAGTCATAAACAATGTGTAAATTACCAAATCTACAATTAATTACTTATTTCTTGTTTCAGCTGAGATACTTGGCTTCCAGAACACAACATTCTTCTAGCTTCCCTTCAATCTCACTTATATCTCCTTTTAGTCTCTGTATTAGTTCACTGTGACTGCTGTAACAAATTACCAACAACCTGATAGCGTCAAAAGACAGAAATGATTTGTTCTTATAGTTCTGGTGACTGTATGTCTGGAATTAAAGTTTTGGCAGGGCTATACTTCGTCTGAAGGCTCTAGGGGAGAATACTTCTTTGCTTCTTCCAGCTTCTGGTGGTTCTAAGCATTCCTTGGCTTATGACTGCATAACTCCAATCTTTTCTTCAGTCTTCACACAGCTTTTTCTCAGCATTTGGTCTTCATCTCTTCTGCCTCTTCTAAGGATACTTATTATTAGATTTAGGACTGAACTGGGTAACCAGAATGAACTAATCTCAAAATCCTTAATTACACTGGAAAAGACCATTTTTTAAAAAATAAGATAACATTCATGGCATCAGGGTATTAGGACATGAATATATTGTTTTGGGGATCACCATTCAATACACTATAGTACAGTCTCCTTTGTTTATTTTTTCCTTCTATTTCCCTGGATTGATAATTAGGAGGGCTTCAGAACTCAATGTTATAATTCCATCTATAAACTGGTTTCAAATTTATATTTCTAGCCTGGCCTTTCCCTTGAATTCTAGTTTCATATATTCAGTTGCCTGTTCAAACTCTCCAACTGGAAGCCAGACTGGCATCTGAAACTTATTAAGTCTAAACTGGACTTCCAGCTCTTCTCCTTCTTGTAGCTCCTACCATCACCTTCTTCTGAATCAATAGCAATCTCATTCTTAAAGTGGCTCAGCCAAAATAATTGCAGTCATGCTCGACTTATTTTCTTTTTCTCCCTCATCAAACACACCACACCGTTAATATATTAGTAAGTTTTTTGTTGTTGTTGTTATTCTTGTTACTGTTGTTGTTCTCTTTTCAAAATGCTCCATGAATCCAATGCATATCACCAATGCTAGAATTCTTGTCTGAGCTACAATCTCATTTACACTAGATCATTTAAAACCATTTTAAAATGACTTCTTGAATCACTTTTCCTTCTCCTTTAATTTATTCTCAACAAAGCAACCAGAGAAGCTTCTCCTTATACAGCCAGATCATAAGATCATACCATTTCTGTGTTGAAAGCCCTTAATTGAAATCCTGTCTCATTGAGAGACATGTCCTAAGTCTTTACAATGGTTTACAAGCGCTTTCATGAACTAGTCTTACATTATATTCCAGGCTTCTTTCCAACTTTTCTGGCTGTTGCTAACTTTATCTTCCTACAATATCAGTATTCTGGTTTCTACTGGAACACTACAGGAATTAACCTAACTCAAGTTATTAGCACTTGCTCTTTCTCTTTAATGTAATTTTATTTCTTCGGTTATCTACATGGTTCACACTTTTACTTAATCCATGTATTTACTCAAATATTCAAATCTTTGGAGAGCCCTTTCCTGATATCACTTTTTAAAAGTCAAACCATGAAACTTCCTGTCTCCACTTCATGCTTTGTTTTATTTATTTATTTTTTCCCTTAACCACCATTTAGCATACTATGCGTTTTAATCAATATGTTTTTACATTTGTCTCTCTGACTTGAATACAAAATCTCTGACTGAAATTTGGTCTTTTTTTTTTTTAATTGTTCCACGCCAATCTTATATGCTAGTATCTGAGTTGCTAGAATATCATAAACATTCAATAAATATTTTTGACTAAATAAATGAGCAATGAATGAATAAATACTACTTGAATCAATAGATAGTATATGTTTTTAAACTATTTTTCTAATTTTTGTTGCCCTTCCTTCTAAACTACATCTACCTTCCTATGCTTCATTGAATCTAGATATCATTTTAACTTTTCAAGATCAGTAACAAAGATCTAAAAAGTTATTTAACCTCCTAATGCAAATAACCTTTATTTGCTCTTCATTGATGTGTGTGCACATCATAATTCTTCAGTGAGATAGAGCTCAAGGAATTATCCCATAATAATGTAATTTAAAATACTATAACATGTTACCTGGAAGATTAACATCATTTGAACAGCAAAAGTACCTATTAAATGTTCCTTAATTTATACATTAGTCATACACCCTCTATAAACACTAGCATATATCTGGGAATATTTCCAAAGATTTTAATATGCATTTTAAAAGTTTTTTTTTTCTTTTTTTCTTTTAAGGACCATGCCTAGGAAGACAGGGTATACTGATTTTTTTAAATGGGTTCTGAAATATCTGTAGCTTTAGTGATACAATGATAGCCTCCGGATCCAGACAGCGGTGGACACATTTTCACCTTTATTTATTAAAACAGACAAACAAAAAAACTGAAGCACTACCTGAATGTCAGTATATGTTAATATAATGGATAACAAAATAAGACCTATCCAGAACTGAGGGTGAAAAGCAGAGCAAGGTCAATTGCTGGGAGTTTGGGTAATGCACGTCAAAGACTGACACCCTTGATTTCCTTAGGGAAAGAATAGGGTAACAAATGAGATGATGAAAGAAGAGAGGATAAGGTAACATACACAAAATACATCTTCCCATTCTCCTAGGATTGATTTTATCTCTTTATCATTTCTGTGGTATACACATTCATACAGTAATGATGATACTCATGGAAAACAAGCAGAAATTTATCAACAATACATTAACAGAAGCCAAGATAATGACTGTAACTCTGACTTAAAAGAAATTTATTCTTCAGCTCCATAGTTACACTTCAGTTTATTCTCAGGATTTATATATTTGCAGAGTATTCCAAATTTGGGGCCTCTGATTAGAGCACTTAGACTCCTCCTATTGGTAAAAAGTCATAAACAGAATGGATGAAATGATAGGGAGATAGCCAGGACTGTCCAAGGCCATTTTACCCACTCTAAACTTTTTTGTTTTTCATTTTAAATACACCATGTCAAATTATGATTAAATACTATGAATATCAGGTTATAAGGTTTGTATGTCTGACTTGAGGACTGAGATGCATCGGACTCCAGCTATGGTATCTTCAATTGCATCAAATGCATATGAAAACTGAACAATGAATAAGAAGGATCAAAGAAGAATTGATGCCTTTTAATTATGGGGTTGGTGAAGGATATTGAATATACCATGGACTGCCAGAAGAACAAACAAGTCTGTCTTGGAAGAAGTACAGCCAGAGTGCTCCTTAGAAGTGAGGATGGAGAGACTTGGCCTCATGTACTATGGACATGTTATTAGGAGGAAACAGTCCCTGGAGGAAGACATCATGCTTAGTAAAAAAGAGGGTCAGTGAAAGAGAAGGAGACCCTCAACAAGATGGATTGACACAGTGCTGCAACGATGGGCTCAACTGTAGCAATCATAGTGATAATGGTGCAGGACTGGGCAGTATTTCGTTCTATTGTATATAGGGTTACTATGAGTCCGAACTGACTTGACAGCACCTAACAAATGTCTGACTGCTTAAATTCTACACATATTTATGAATATTACCACCCTCAAACACTTTACTCAACATATATACTTATTTTGCTTACAGGATCAGAAAGAATCAACAAGACCACAAAATACAATCAGTGGCCATTCTGAACCTATTACAATTATTTTCTTACTTTGTTTTCCTCAGTGATGAAAATTAAATGAATATAGATAAATTGTTGCAATATTCAAGGAGCTCAATGGTCTTTTTACTGTTTGCTATTAAGTAACACCTTGAAAAATCTCTGGCTATGAAAGGCACTATGTGTATGAACCTGTGACACCAATCCAAGATGATTTTTTTTTTTTCATTTAGTCTTTTTTCATTTGACATGGACTATGACATATAAATAGAGAGAGTTAGTCCAAATGCTTTAGATTGGAAAGCTTCTCGCATTAAAATATCTTTGAATATTTCTCTAGAAGATAAAAATGAAAGCTCTTCTTTTTTTTCTTTCTTCTGTTTGTATTTAACACAGCTCATCTTAAACAAAGTCTTTTTGTGGTTAAATAGATCTATCTAGATCAGCATAATTGGCCATTGTGGTTCATATGGTTAATGTCACTGTTCTGACTACAAAATTGTAATATTACATATATTAAATAACTGACAGAAAAGGCTACGGAAGATTGAGTGTCACCAACATTCTGAAATTCTCCAGTACCCCAGTTCATAAGTGTGTGGACAGAACATTTATGATGGTTTAGAATCTTCCTATGAAAAGCTTGATCTTTTGCATTAGTTTCCTATTGCTGCTGTAACAAATTACCTTAAACTTAGTTGCTTAATAAAACACGCATTTATTACCGTAAAGTTCCGAATGTCAGGAGTCTGAAATGGTCTCACAGGACTAAAATCAAGGTGTTGTCAGGTGTTATGGATTGAATGGTATCCTCTAATCATCTATATTGAAGTCATACCCAGATACTTGTAAGGTGACCTTGTTTGGAAATAGAGACTTTGAAGATGTTATCAGTTATGTTAACTGGAGTGGATTCTAATGCAATCTGAGACGTGTCTTTTAAAAGAAAAGAGAGACACAGCAAGACTGATAGAGGAAAGACAGCCATATGAAGTTGCATCTGCATGCCAAGGAACTCCTAGGACTACCAGAAACTTGCAGAGACAAGAAATAATCTTCTCCTCAAAACTTTGGAGAGAACATTGCCTTATCAACACCCTGAATTTGTACTACTGGCCTCCAGAACTAAGAGACAATAAATTTCTGTTGTCTAAAGTTGCCCACTTTGTGGTACTTTGTTACAGAAGCTCTAGGAAACTAAAACATAAGGGTTGTGTACCTTTCTGAAGGCTCTTGGAGGCTATCTGCTTTCCTGGCTTTTCCAGTTTTTGGAGGCTGTCCACATTCATTTACTCAAGGTCCACTTTCATCTCCAAAGCCACCAGTAGCCAATCCAGTCTTTCTCATGATATCATTACTTTCTTGTTCTGACTTTTCTACCTCTCTCTTCCCTATTTAAGAACCCTAGTGATTACATTGTGATCATGCAGATGTTCCAGAATAATCTCTTTATTTTAAAATCACCTGAATGATGACCTTAATTCCAGTTGCTAGTTTAATTTTCCCTTTCCATGTAACACAATATATTCACAGGTTTTGGGAATTCAAACATGAAAATTTTTGGAGGATCATAATTGAGCCTACCACATATATAAACAGATGGTATTAAAATCAACTGTGAGTTGATTAGAAATGCAAATTTCTGAACCCTGCTCAAGTCCTACTGATTCAAAGTCTCTGGGGGTAGAGCTAAGGAGTCTGTTTTATTAAGATCCACAGGTAATTCTTAGACACACTAAAATCCGATGGTCTAGGAGACACAATTGTCCATTTTGTCCAGTAAGAATTAACATGATAAGGGAGGAGCCAACTTGGAGCTATAGACAGACACACCATACCATCCCTCCACAGCAAAAACCCAAAAATCTAAGTAAAACAGAGACAAACATCAATCATGGAAGCCTAAGCATTGAATGAAGAGATAAAGAACTCAGCCAAGCACCAAATGGAATAAGAAACTGAGGGTGAACAGAGAGCAAGGAGAGTTACTGGTGGAGGTCCCCATTAGCTAACACAGCATGGATTTGCCGTCTTGGACTCCTGTCAGAGATCGGCAGACAGGGGATACAGGAAAGCAGATTCACGGAGCTCCCAGCAGGATATAGAGCACCCAGTAACAAGCGAGACACCCTTTCCCATCCTCGAAACTGCCACCTCTGCTGAGCCTTCACTGCTTCCCAGCGAGCCGATTTGCTTCTTCCTGGATGGCCAATCGAGGGCTTCCAAGTGGGCTGATTCACTGCTTCCCAGTGGGCCTATCCACCACTTTCCCGCAGGCTGCGACTTTGGCATGGGAAGCGCCGGTTACATGCAGGGGGGATTCACCCAGCCCACACCAGCTGGCTTCTTCACTGCATTTCTTTGTAGCTGGTGTTGCTTTTCTTGGACTCTTCTGGTTTCTTCCCTGCCTCTCACCTCCTCCCCCCCAATAACTGACTCTGTGTGCCATCTTTGCTTCCTCTTGACAGGCTGAGAAACACCGCTTAGCTGGGGAACAGCTTCCCTGGTCTGTGCAGGCATGTTGGTATGATCCCTGAGGGCCTTTTTTCTTTCTTTCTTTTTCTTTTCTGTTAGTTTGTTTGTTATCCCTTTCTCTGTTCCTTTTTTATTTTTCATCATTTCTTGGTTTCTCATCTCTTTCTACTTATCTAATTTTCCAGTCTCCTGAATACCTGTAGCTGTGTATCATCTCTACCCCTTCTAGCTGGGCTGCAATGTGATGCTTGGGAGCAGATTACACGGTCTACGCAGCCACACCTGGGAACCCTGGGAGCATTTTTTTTATTTTCATTTTACTTTTTGTTTTTCTTCATTTCTCAGTTTCTTGTCTCTCCACTCCAAAAGCAGACTCCCTCAGTGTTTTTTCTCCTAGTTCCCTCTCCTCTTTCTCTTCTTTCCCATACACAACCTAGCTCCACACACCACAACCTCGCCTTTCCACTTCCTCATGCCTATCTTCACCATGTGTTGAACATTGCACTCTCGAGTAGCACAGGCATGGTCTACTAGAAAGTAGCCTGCACTAAATCCTGAATCACCTTGTCCTTTCCAGCACATGACAAAAAAAAAACTCATCCTAACCCCTCCTCTTCAGCTGGACTTTCCCTGCTGCTCCATAGCTGAGTGACTACCCCTGCCCACTGAAGAAGAAGGTGAAAAATACTGAGTCCACAGAAGAGCAAACACTAAAGAATGCACAGTCAACCTGCTCAGACATAACCAAATAAAACAAAATAGATGGATGAAATAAACAAATCTACAATCAATAAATAACTACTGAATGTCCCAAAGACAGCAGACAATGTCAAAACATATTTAAAACAAGGATAGGATGATTCCAGTAGACATCCAAAATAAAACACCAGACGAATTTCCAGTAGAAGAAAAGGCACTAGAAGTACCTGAATGAGAATTCAAATCTCTAATATTCAGAGCTATCTAAGAGTTGAAGCAAAAATCAGATAAAAAAGAGGAAAAAAGACAAATTCATGGAAAAGGCAAATGAAAAAAAAAAATGGAGGAATTCAGGAAAACAATAAAGGAACAAAATGCCAAAATAAATTCTCAACTAGAAATCATACAAAAAGAACAATTAAAAATCCAAAAGATAAATAAAAAGACTGCAAAAATGGACAGTATCATAGAAGGGGTGAGGAACAGGTTTAAAACAATGGAAGATAGGATCAGTGATATTGAAGACAAGCACTCAGATACAACTTTGTTTGAGGAAAATCAGACAAAAGAACAAAGAAAAATGAAGAAACCCTGAGAATTATGTGGGATACAATCACAAACAAAAATCTGTGAGTGATCAGAGTTCCAGAACAGGGGAAGAAAACAAAAACACAGAGAGGATAATTGAAGAATGGTTGACAGAAAATTTCCTTAATATGAAAGATGAAAAGCTGACCATCCAAGTACTTCAATTAACCCCATATAGGACAGACCCTAAAAGAAAATCACCAAGGCATACCATAATCACTCACTAAAACCAAAGACAAAGAAAGAAGCTTGAGAGCAACTCGAGAAAAAAGAAAAGTCACATATAGATGGGAAACAATAAGACTAAGCTCTGATTACTCAGCAGAAACCATGCAGCCAAGAAGGCAATGAGATGACATATATAAAACCTTGAAAGAAAAAAACTTGCCAGCCAAGAATAATATATCCTGCAAAACTCTCATTCAAATACGATGGTGAAATTAAGACATTTCCAGATAAACAGAAACTAAGGGAATACGTAAAAACCAAACCAAACTTACAAGAATTATTAAAGGGAGTTCTTCAATCTGAGAACAAACAACTTTAGCGCACAGGCTGAATCTAGGATGCAGAATCGTACCAGCCAGATACTAATCTAGGAAATGAAATCTCAAGAACTATCCAAAACCAAAATAAATATAATAGGGAATCAGAGCAGTTAATCTGTAAATGACAACAACATCAGAATAATAAAGGAGGGAATAAATGGTGTAGGTATATAACCTTCTAATGGAGAGGAAGCCAAGGCAATACCAGGTAATAATAGATTGCTTCAAACTTAGAAAGATAAGGGTAAATTTCAAGGTAACCACAAAGAAAGTTAACAAACATGCTCATAAAAATAGAGGAAAAACATAAAGTATCTCTATTGTAAAAACTCATGAATAAGTTTACTCACAAAAAGTAACAATCTTTGTTGGTTATGAGGGATGGGAGGGGTAGGAAGGAAATACTAAATAGACAATAGATAAGTGATATTTTTGGTGAAGGGTGAGACAGTACACAATACTGGGGAAGCCAGCACAACTTGTACAAGGAAAGTTCATAGAAGCTCCATAGACACATCCTAATTCCCTGAGGGACTGAATTGCTGAGCAGAGGACTGTAGGGACCATGGTCTCAGGGAACATCTAGCTCAACTGGCATAACACAGTTTATAAAGTCAATGTTCTATATTCTACCTTGGTGAGTAGCATCTGGGGTCTAAAAAGCCTGTAAGCAGCTATCTAAGATACTCCACTGGTCTCACCCCTTCGAGAGCAACGGAGAATGAAGAGAACAGGATACAAGGAGAAGATTAGTCCGAAGGACTAATGGTCCACAGCTACCAAGGCCTCCACCAAACTGAGTCCAGTATAGCTAGATGGTGCCTGGCTACCACCACTAACTTCTCTGAGTGGGATCACAACAGAGGGTTCTAGACAGAGCTGGAGAAAGATGTAGAATATAATTCTAACACATACAAAAAAGACCGGATTTACTGTCCTAAAAGAGACTGGAGAAACAGTGAGAGTATGGCCCCCAGACACCCTTTTAGCTCAGTGGTGAAGTCGCTTCTGAGATTCACCGTTCATCCAGGGACTGGACAGCCCCGTAAAACCAAATGGGACTGATGAGGTACAGCAGTCCAGGGACAAGGGCCAGAAGGCAGAAGGGGACAAGGAAGCTGGTGATAGGGAACCCAAGGTTGAGTAAGGTTAGTGTTGATGTGTTGTGAGATTGTTAACCATTGTCATAGGGCAATATGTGTACTAACTGTTAAATGAGAAACAATTTTCTTCTGTAAGCCTTCATCTAAAGTGAGAACAGCAGTGCAATTGGAAGAGTGTAGTCGATGTCACTGAACTGTGCATGTAGAAATTTCTGAAATGGTGTATCTTTGGCTAGGTATATTTTCACCAAAAAAAAGTTCAAGAAGGGAGAGAGTTGACATGTTGTGGGGTTGTTAACCAATGTCATAAAACAATATGTGTACTACTGTTTCATGAGAAACTATTTGTTCTGTACGCCCTCACCTTAAGTACAATAATAAATAAATAAATAAATAAATAAATAAAAAGTGAAAATAGCAGCACAACTGAAAGAACGTAATCGATGTCACTGAATTGTGCAAGTAGAAATTTTTTAAATGGTGTATCTTTGGCTATGTATATTTTCACCAAAAAAAAAAAGGTCCATAAGGAAGAGTGTTGACATGTCATGGGATTGTTAACCAATGTCATAAAACTATATGTGTACTGACTGTTCAATGAGAAACTATTTGTTCTGTAAACGTTATCCTAAAGTACAATAAAAAAAGAATCACAAAAATGAAAAAAAAAAGATTCCTAGAATCAAATGAGAATGAAAACATATCATACCCAAATCGCTGGGACACAACAAAGCCAGTTCTCCGAGGTCAATTTATAACAATAGATGCACATATCAAAAAAGAAGAAAGCGACAAACACAAAGTACTACCTACACAACTCGAGCAAATAAAAAAAGGACAGTAAAAGAAGCCTACAGCCACCAGAAGAAAGGAAATAATAAAGATCAGAGCAGAAATAAATGAAATAGAGAATAGAAACACAACAGAAAGAATCAACACAACCAAAAGTTGGTTCTTTGAAAGGATCGACAAAATTGACAAACCACTAGCCAAACTGACAAAAGAAAAACAGGAGAGGATGCAAAAAACTGAAATAAGAAATGAAATGCGAGACATTGCAACAAATCCTACTGAAATAAAAAGGATCGTAACAGTGAATTATGAAAAACTACACTCTAACAAATTTGAAAACCAAGAGGAAATGGACAAATTTCTAGAAACACACTACATACCCAAACTATCACAAATTGATGTTGAAAATCTGAACAGACTCATAACAAGAGAAGAGATTGAAAAGGTAATTAAAAGAAAAACAAAAAAAACCTCCAAACAAAAAAAACAGCCCTGGCCCAGATGGCTTCCCTGGAGAAGTCTATGAATCATTCAGAGAAGAGCTACGTCAGTACTACTCAAAGTATTTCAGAACATAGAAACGGAAAGGATACGTCCAAACTCTTTCTGTGAAGCCAGCATAACCCTGATACCAAAACCAGGCAAAGATACCACAAAAAAGAAAATTACCGACCAATATCTTTCTTGACTACAGATGCAAAAATTCTCAACAAAATTCTAACCAATAGAATTCAGTATCCTATCAAAAAAATAATACACCATAACCAAGTAGGAGTCATACCAGGTATGCAAGGATGGTTCAACATGAGAAAAACAATCAATGTAATCCACTACTTAAATAAAAGGAAACAAAAGAATCACATGATCATATCAAATGACACATAAAAGGCATTTGACAAAGTCGAACACCCATTCCTGACAAAATTCTCAATAAAATAGGTATAGAAGGGAAATTTCTCAACATAGTAAAAGGCATGTACACAAAACCAACAGCCAACATCATTCTTAATGGAGAGAGGCTGAAAACATTCCCCTTGAGAATAGGAACAAGAGAAGGATGACCTTTATCACCACTCCAATTTAATACTGTGCTGAAAACCTAGCTAGAGCAATACAGCCAAAAAAAAAAAGAAGGGGGCATCCAAATTGGTAATGAAAAAGTAAAACTGTCTCTATTTGCAGATGATATGATACTATATATAGAAAACCCAAAAGACTCCAAGAGAAAACTACTGGAACTAACAGAAGGATTCAGCAGAGTAGCAGGATACAAGATAAACATGCAAAAATCCATTGGATTTCCTTTACACTAGTAAAGAGAATGACAAAAAGGAAATCAGGAAAACAACACCACTTAAAATATATACACACACACACACACACACACACACACACAAAATACTTAGGGATAAATCTAACCAGGATGTAAAGGACCTATACAAAGAAAACTAGAAAATACTACTGCAAGAAACCAAAAGAGATCTACATAAGTAGAAAAACATAATATTTTCATGGTTTGGTAGACTCAACATTATGAAATGATAATTTTACCCAGAGCAATCTACAAATACAATGCAATCCTAATCGAAACACTAACAACATTCTTTAAAGAGATGGAAAAAACAATCATTAACTTTATATGGAAAGAGAAGAGGCCCCAGATAAGTAAAGCAATACTAAAGAAGAAGAAGAAAATAGGAGGACTCACACTACCTGACCTCAGAACCTACTATACAGCTACTGTAGTCAAAACAGCCTGGTACTGGTACAATAACAGATACATTGACCAATGGAACAGAATTGAAAACCCAGATGTAAATCCATTCACCTATGGTCACCTGAACTTTGAAAAGGACCCAAATTCCATCAAATGGGGAAAAGACAGTCTTTTTAACAAATGGTGTTGGCAAAATTGGATGTCCATCTGAAAAAATGAAACAGGATCCATACCTCACACCATACACAAAAACTAACTCAAAATGGATCAAAGACCTAAATATAAAACCAAAAAACATAAAGATCACAGAAGAATAAATAGAATCAATGCCAGAAACCCTAATACACGAGATTAACAGGATACAAACCATAGCTAACAACATCCAATCTCCAGAAGATAAGCTAGGTAAGTGGGGTTTTCTAAAAATTAAACACTTATGCTCATCAACAGACTTCACCAAAAAAGTAAAAAGAGAACCTACAGACTGGGGAAAAAAAATGTGGCTATTACAAATCCAATAAGGATCTAATCTCTAAAATCTACAGGAAAATCCAACACCTCTACAACAAAAAGACAAATCATGCTATCAAAAAATGGGCAAAGGAAATGAACAGACACTTCACCAAAGACATTCAAGCGGCTAACAGACACATGAGGAAATGCTCACGATCACTAGCCATTAAAGAAATGCAAATCAAAACCACGGAGAGATACCATCTCACCCCAGCACTACTGGCACAAATCAAAAAAACAGAAAATAACAAATGTTGGAGAGGCTGCTGGGAGATTGGAACTATTAAGCACTGTTGGTGGGAATGTAAAATGGTACAACCATTTTGAAAACGATATGGCACTTCCTTGGAAAACTAGAAATAGAAATACCATATGATCCAGCAATTCCACTCCTAGGAATATATCCTAGAGAAATAAGAACAGTCATACGAATAGACCTATACACACCCATGTTCATTGCAGCATTGTTCACAATAGCAAAAAGTCTGAAACAACCTAGATGCCCATCAACAGAAGAGTAGATAAACAAACTATGGCACATAGACACAATGAGATATTATGCAATGATAAAGAACAATGATCAACCTTTGAAGCATCTCACAATATGGATTAATCTGGAGGGCATTACGCTGAGTGAAATAAGTCAATCACAAAAGGACAAATATTGTATGAGACCACTACTATAAAAACTCATGAAAAGATTCACACACAAAAAGAAACAATCTTTGATGGTTACATGGGAGGGGAGAGGTGGGGGCAGAAAAACACTAAATAGATAATAGGTAAGTGGTAACTTTGGCAAAAAGTAAGACAGCACACAATACTGGGGAAGCCAGCACTACTTGTTCAGGGTAAGGTCATGGAAGCTCCATGGACAAATGCAAACTCCCTTAGGCACCGAATTACTGGGTTGAGGGCAGTGGGGACCACGGTATGGTCTCAGGGAATATCTAGCACAATTGGCATAACATATTTTATAAAGAAAATGTTCTACATTCTACTTAGGTGAGTAGCGTCTGGGGTCTTAAAAGCCTGTGAGCAGCCATCTAAGATACTCCACTGGTCTCACCCCTTCAGGACCAACAGAAAATGAAGAAAACTAAAGACACTAGAGAAAGATTTGTCCAGAAGACTAATGGACCACGACTACCACAGCATCACCAGACTGAGTCCAGTACAACTGGATGGTGCCCGGCTACCACCACTGACTGTTCTGACAGGGATCACAATAGTGGGTCCTGGACAGAGCTGGAGAAACATATAAAACAAAAGTCTAACTCAAAAAAAGCCCAGACTTAACGGCCTGACAGAGAGTGGAGAAACCTTGAGAGTATGGCCCCCGCAACACCCTTTTAGCTCAGTAATGAAGTTATTCCCGAGATTCACCGTTCAGCCAAATATTAGACAGCCCCATAAAACAAAACGAGATTAATGGGGCACAATAGTCCAGGGACAAGGACTAGAAGGCAGGAGGGGACAGGAAAGCTGGTAATAGGGAACACAGACAGGCTAGAGAAGGGAGAGTACTGACATCTCATGGGCTGGTTAACAAATGTCACAAAACAATATATGTACTGTTTAATGAGAAGCTAGTGTGTTCTGTAAACTTTCATCTAAAGTACAATAATAAAATAATTTAAAAAAGAATTAACATGATAAAATATTTAGAAATATTATCTTATATATTTTAGTATTTTTCTTCTTTGCTTTTTCAATACTGAACAGAAATCTGTTAACAAATGTCCAAATAAGCTGCTGCTGCTTCTATAGTTCTTTCTTTGCCCACCTTCTATTCTGGGTTTGCAAAACATTTACTTTTTCCCTCCCACACTTTTTCTTCATTCCAGAGACATCACCGGTGCTACTTCCACCCTCAAACCAAGATTGCATCATGTTAGAGCTTCTGGAAAATAAAAGACTTTAGAGAATCCTAATCCAGAGGCTTGTTATTAGTATCAACTGTCTGATTTTTGATTTTGCCATTTGAATTGCTACTGTCAGAGAGCTATAGTGCATTTTTATGGATTGTAGCTGGCATATCATCTTTCCGTCCTGATACAAATATCTGAGAAGTCAAAATGCAATCATAACTCAAATTCTGGAAGTGTTTGTTTTATAAAAAAAGTTATTATAAGAAATCTATCATTTATAATATAAATAGTTATTTAAAATATCAGTACATGAAAGATTACAGTTTTAAATAAAATTGGAGAAATAAAATTGCCTACCACTTTGACACTTTCATGTTATCAGATATTTATTATCTAATTAATTCCATCTCCGATGATGTTATTTTTCTTTCTCACTCAAATCAGATATATTGAGTTGAATCATTTCTCAGAGATATATTGATTTGAATCCTTTCTCAGAATAAATTGTTATCTGTGTGACATTGGGTAAAAGTCTTAGGGTTTTCAGAACCCTAAGGGGCAGAAAACTGCCTATGTTCATATAAATCCTTGTTTGTGAATTACATTTTAAGTGTAGGGCCAACCAATATCTCACTCTGCTGTATCTTCTGACAGAAATGGAGGTTCTTAAAATTTTTAGAAAAGTCTAGGACATCAGAGCTGGTATGGCACTGTGAGTGAGGGCGTAATGACACAACTGGTGCTGGCTGCCACCACTAGATTCCCTGTTTCCATCATTCTGAAATGTGAAAGACTGTCCACCCTTAACCGGAGTCCTGGTGGTGCAGTGGTTAAGAGGTATGACTGCTAACCAAAAGGCTGGCAATTTTAACCCACCAGCCACTCCTTGGAAACCCTATGGGGAAGTTCCACTCTGTACAATAGGGTCACTGTGTTGGAATTAACTATAAAGCAATGTTTTCTTTTTTGGGTTTGGTACACACTTCAACCCATTTACAACTCAACTCATTTACTATATTACTCCAACAAGACATCCGAGGCCTAGTGTGACATATAACTACAAAAATTTTAAAAAATCAGAGAATATGAAAACATTATATTGAAACAGATGATTTTTAGCTCACGAACACTAATCATGGGATACCTTGCTCAACAACAATGGACAAGAGTCTCAGTCATTTTATTCATCTAATCTCCATTGATAAAAAAAGTTGTGTTGGTGTCTCTTGGATTTCTTGAGTACATAGCCAGTTACTTAAATTTTCATGGTTTCTATTCTTCCATGTCTAATATAGGACTAATGCCTACTTCACATAGTTATTTTGAGAAATGAATAAAATAATGATTTGGTTAAAACCCTTATTAGATGGTATAGTATATTGTAACTACTCAGTAAATAGTAATTTACAATGATAAATCAGTGTTATTATTGCTGTTGGTGTTTTTTATTTTTTTATTTTAACACACAGCCTACATATAGCTCTCCAAGGTTTCTGTCATTTGATTCTTCTTACCTTGGAGGTTTTAGATAATTAAATAGAAGAATGAAATGGAGCAGTTTAAGAGTTGAAGCTATTAATATTTATACAGGTTTTAGTTAATGTCTGATATTGCCATATTTCTTTTGTGTTCTAAACTATTAACAAGAAAGGAAAATTAAAAAAATTAAAAAATTAAAAAATAAAGAAATAGAACTTGGTGATTTTGTAACACAGTTACAGGTTATGAAATAACTTTCAATCACTAACCCTCTCTTTCCTTAAAATCAGTACTCAGTTTCTAGCACTGAAGACACCTTTGCACACTAACTTTTATCAAAATTTATTCCTGCTGGTAAATACCATGTTACCTTTCATGGTCCCTATATTTTCCCCATAAGTCAAGCTTTGGAATTATATCTTGAAAGCTATAAAGCAGAGAGGCAGGGCCAAGATGGTGGAGTAGTCAGACACTTCTGGTGGACCCTCTTACAGCAAAGACCCCCAAAAATGAGTGAATTGATTATATATGGCAATCTGGGAGCCCTGAACATCAAAGACAGAGCTGAGGAACCCGAATGAGTGGCGGGGGAGGGAGAGATGGTTGGGAAGCAGCAAGGAGTTCCCAGACCTGACCCGGTGAAAGCCTGAGCCCTTCAGGCCTCATCAGCTCAGGGGAAACTAGTGAGGCAGGCAAGTGGCAGTGCTCGGGAGGCACGTTTTCCACACCAGAAGAGACCCAGGGCTAGAGATTCTAGACAGCCACCCAGAACCAGTGAGAACCAGTCCTGGATCCGTGAAAGATAAGTAATTGCATACGGCCTACCACGTGGCTCAAAAACACCCCGTTTAGGGAAAAACCTCTCTCCCATTTACCTCCCCTCTCCCTGCTCTGCACTGGGTCCCAGATCGGCTTCAGCAATTGCCAAGTCTCCTGGGCCGGAAGTAGGATCCAGCACACACCCGGAGCCATTCTCCCTGCCTTAAAGAGTGAACAAATTACCAAACAGAGGAAAAAATAAACTGTGAGCTCCCCTAAGCCAGGAACACAGGGTAGGCACAGTTCCTTTGCCTAGGCACAGGCGTGAGGGATCTACAGAATTTGAGTGCCTTTCCCACTACATAGACTTGTGTGGGCCGATCTCAACAGTGTAGGCCCTCATTACTGTCGTACAACAGGGTACATGCCAGAAGTCTAACTTCAACAGTTTCAGCTGTGAAGTGGCAGGTTCTTGACATTTGAAACTTCTCTGCCCATTAAGCAGGATCTGAGGACTGGTGGCTCCACCCATGTTACCTAGCCATCTGCAATAGGGGCCCATGAATAAGAGATGCCCCCCGGTCCTTACAGCCAACATCAGCTGCTCATAGTCCAGCTGCAAAACCCACCCACCTACATGCTCTAGGGAGTAGGGACACACGTTCTTCCTGCACACTTGGGGGTGGCCATCGGCCCCCTGCCTTTCTCAGAGTGTGTCCCCATGCTGCAGCCAGATGCCTGTGCCTACACCAATCACCCATGTCTGTCTAGGACTATAAGTGAGAGCCTATACCACACACTTGGTGGCTATCTACCTGGGCACCTGAGCTGAATCCATACAGGAGGAGTGGCAGACTCCTGAGCTCACATACCTAGTAACAGATCTAACCACCTGGTGACAGGACATTAGAGCTTCAAAGGTATCAATAACCAAACTAGCTCATATGATGAGCCTATTTGGGCATATCAGAACGAAACAAGAAGCTAGGACACAATAAGCCAGCATATAATAAATAAATATAATAACTTATTGATGGCTCAGAGACAATAGTCAATATCAAATCACATAAAGAAGCAATCTATGATGGCTTCAGCAAGCTCCCAAAATAATCAAAAAATTTTCTAAAGGGAGAAAATTTCTTGGCATTACCTGAGGCAGACTACAAAAGATTAATATACAGAATTCTACAAGAAAATAGGAATGAAATTAAGAAAAATGCAGAATATGCAGAAGAGGAAATTAAAAAGATTAGAGAAGAGCATAATGACAAATTTAATAGGCTGCAAGAAAGAGACAGCAATCAGAAATCCAGAAGATTAACAATAAAATTTCAGAATTACATAACTCAATAGAAAGTTATAGGAGCAGAATTGAGGCAATGGAAGTCAGAATTAGTGAGATTGATGACAAAGCACTTGACACCAACTTATTTGAGGAAAAATCAGATAAAAGGATCTAAAAAATGAAGATACCAAATAATTATGTAAGACTGTATCAAGAGGAATAACCTACGAATGATTGGAGTACCAGAATAAGCTGGGATAACAGAAAATACAGAGAGAATTGTTGACAGAAATCTTCCCTGATAACATGAAAGATGAGAAGATATCTATCCAAGATGCTCATTGAACCCCACATGAGCTAGATGCCAAAAGAAAGTCACCAAGACATATTAGAATCAAACTTACCAAAACCAAAGATAAAGAGAGAATTGTAAGACCAGCTAGGGATAAATGAAAAGTCATCTACAAAGGAGAGTCAATAAGAATAAGCTCGGACTACTTAGCAGAAACCATGTAGACAAGACGGCAATGGGATGACATATCTAAAGCCTTGAAGGAAAACAACTTCCAGCCAAGAATTAGATATCCAGCAAAACTCTCAAATATGATACTGAAATTAGGGCATTTCCAGATAAACAGAAGTTTAGGGAATTTGCAAAAACCAAACCAAAATTACAAGAAATAATAAAGGGGGTCCTCTGGGTTAGAAAATCAGTAACATCAGATAACAACCCAAGACTAGAACCTAGGACAGAACAATCATATATCAACCCAGAGAGGGAAGTCACAAAAGGAAATCAAAGCTAAAACACAGAAAATAAGGAAACAGATGTCAATATGTAAATGATGACAACATTAAAACAAAAAAGAGGGACTAAAAAAATGTAGTCATAGATCTTTCATATGGAGAGGAAGACAAGGCGATATAAAGAAATAAAAGACTTGTATAAACTTAGAAAAATAGGGGTAAATATTAAGGTAACCACAAAGGAAACTAAAAATCCTGCAAGTGAAAATAAAAAAAAAAACTAGAAAAATATAAAGACTGAGCAAACACAAAATCAACAACAATGAAAAAGTTGAAAAGAAAATACATAAAGAAAAGCTACTCATACAGAAAATTAAGAGGAACAAAGAAACTGTGAACAACACACACAAAAAAGACATCAAAATGACAGCACTAAACTCATACCTATCAATAATCACACTGAATGTATATGGGCTAAATGCACCAATAAAGAGACAAAGAGTGGTAGATTGGATAAAAATACACAATCCATTTATATGCTGCCTACAAGAGACACATCTTAGACTTAAAGATACAAACAAAATAAAATTCAAAGGATGAAAACAAATATATCAAAGAACACTCAAAAAAGACCAGGAGTGGCAATATTAATCTCTAACAAAATACTTTAAAGTAAAATCCACCACAAAGGACAAGGAAGGGCACTATATAATGATAAAAGGTTCAATACACCAGGAGGACATAACTATAATAAATATATATGCACCCAATGACAGGGCTCCAAAATACATAAAACAAAGTCTAACAGCACTGAAAAGACAGATAGACAGCACCACAATAGTAGTAGGAGACTTCAACACGCCACTTTCAGTGAAGGACAGAACATCCAGAAAGAAGCTCAACAAAGACACAGAAGAGCTAAATGCTACAATCAACCAACTTGCTCTCATAAGCATATACTGAACACTGCACCCAACAGCAGCCAAGTATACTTTCTTATCCAATGCACATGGAACCTTCTCCAGAATAGACAACATATTAGGCCATAAAGCAAGCCTTAAGAAAATACAAAACTTCAAAATATTACAAAGCATTTTTTCTGACCATAAAGCCATAAAAGTAGAAATCAGCAACAGAAAAAGCAAGGAAAAAAAAAAAATCAAACACAAGGAAACTGAACAAAACCTTGCTCAAAAACTACTGGGTTATAGAAGAAATTAAGGAGGGAAAAAAGAAATTCATAGAATCAAATGAGAATGAAAACACATCCTACCAGAACCTTTGGGACACAGTAAAAGCAGTGCTCAGAGGTCACTTTATAGCAATACATGTACACATCCAAAAAGAAAAAAGGACCATAACAAAAACATTAACCCTACAACCTGAACAAGAAGAAGGAGAACAGCAAAAGAAGCCCTCAGGCACCAGAAGAAAGGAAATAATAAGAATTAGAGCAGAATTAAATGAAATAGAGAATAGAAAAACAACTGAAAAAGTTAACAAGACCAAAAGCTAGTTTTTTGAAAAGATCAACCAAATTGATGAATTATTGGTCAAACTGACAAAAGAAAAACAGGAGAGGAAGCAGATAACCCATATAAGAAGTGAGATGGGTGATATAATAACAGAGCCAACTGAAATTTATAGAATCATAAGAGAATACTATGAAAAATTGTACTCAAATTTGAAAACCTATAGGAAATGGACAAATTTCTAGAAACTCACTACCTACCTAAACTAACACAAATAGAGGTAGAACAACAAAATAAACATATAACAAAAGAAGAGGTTGAAAAGCTTATTAAAAACTCCCAACAAAAAAAAAAAACCCTGGCCCAGTTGGCTTCACTGGAGAATTCTACCAAACTTTCAGAGAAGAGTTAACACCACTTCTACTAAAAGTATTTCAGAGAATAGAAAAGGATGGAATACTCACAAACTCATTTTATGAAGCCAGCATAACCCTGATACCAAAACCAGGTAAGAAACCACAAAAAAAGAAAATTACAGACCACTATCCCTCATGAACATTGACACAAAAATCCTCAGTGAAATTCTAGCCAGTAGAATTCAGCAACATATCAAAAGAATAATTCACCATGATCAAGTGGGATTTCTACGAGGTATGCAGAGATGGTTCAACATTAGAAAAACAATCAATGTAATCCATCACATAAATAAAAGAAAAGACAAGAACCACATGATCTTATCAATCAATGCAGAAAAGGCATTTAACAAAATCCAACACCAATTCATGATAAAAACTCTCAAGAAAATAGGAATAGAAGAGAAATTCCTCAACATAATTAAGGGTATTTACACAAAGCCAACAGCCAACATCATCCTAAACGGAAAGACTTTGAAAGCATTCCCCTTGAGAATGGGAACCACACAAGGATGTCCTCTATCACCACATTTATTCAACATTGTGCTGGAGGTCCTAGCCAGAGCAATTAGGGTGGAAAAAGAAATAAAGGGCATCCAAATTTGTAGGGAAGAAGTCAAAGTGTCTCTATTTTCAGATGATATAATCTTATACACAGAAAACCCCAAAGAATCCACAAGAACACTACTGGAACTAATAGAAGATTTCAGCAAAGTTTCTGGTTACAAGCTAAACATACAAAAATCAATTGGATTCCTTTACATCAACAAAGAGAACCTCAAAGAGGAAATCACCCAATCAATACCATTTACAATAGCCCCCAAGATCATAAAACACTTAGGAATAAATCCAACCAGAGACATCAAAGACCTATACAATGAAAACTGCAAGACACCAAAAGAGACTTGCGAAAGTGGAAAAAGAAGACTTGCTCATGGATAGGTAGACTCAACATTGTGAAAATGTCAATTCTACCCAAAGTGATCCACAGATAGAATGCAATCCCCATCCAAATTCCAAAGACATTTTTTAAGGAGACAGAGAAACAAATCACCAACTTCATATGGAAAGGGAAGAATTCCCAAATAAATAAAGCATTACTCAAGAAGAAGAACAAAGTAGGAGGCCTCACACTACCTGATTTTAGAACCTATTATACTGCCATGGTTGTCAAAACAGTCTGGTACTGGTACAACAACAGAGACATAGACCAATGGAACAGAATTGAGAATCCGGACATAAATCTATCCACCTATGAGCAGCTAATATTTGACAAAGGCCCAAAGTCCATTAATTGGGGAAAAGACAGTCTCCTTAACAAATGGTGCTGGCATAACTGGGTATCCATCTGCAAAAAACTGAAACAAGACCCATACCTCACACCATGTACAAAAACTAACTCAAAGTGGATCAAAGACTTAAATATAAAATGCAAAATGATAAATATCATGGAAGAAAAAATAGGCACAATGCTAGGAGCCCTAATACATGGCATAAACACAATACAAACAATAAGTAACAATGCATACGCGCCAGAAGAAAAACTAGGTAACTGGGAGCTCCTAAAAATCAATCACTTATGCTCATCAAAAGGCTTCACCAAAAGAGTCAAAAGACAACCAGCAGACAGGGGAAAAAAAAATTGGTACAACAAACCAGATTAGTGTCTAATCTCTAAAATCTACAAGATACTGAAAAAACCTCAACAACAAAAAGACAAATAACCCATTTAAAAATGGGCAAAGATTATTAACAGGCACTTAATCAAAGTAGATATTGAGGAAGCTAACAGACACATGAAGATGCTCACGATCTTTAGCCATTAGAGGAATGCAGATCAAAACTACATTGAGATATCATCTCACCCCAACAAGGCTAGCATTAATCCAAAAAATACAAAATAATAAATGCTGGAGAGGTTGTGGAGAGTGGAACAATTGTACACTGTTTGTGGGAATGTAAAATGGTGCAACCACTTTGGAAATCGATTTGGCGCTTCCTTAAAAAGTGAGAAATAGAAGTACTATATGATCCAGCTATCCTGCTCCTTGGAATAGACCCTAGAGAAATAAGAGCCGTCACGCAGATACATGCACACCCATTTTCATTGCGGCACTCTTTACAATAGCAAAAAGATGGAAGCAACCTATGTGCCCATCAAGGGTCTAACGGATAAAAAAATTACGATATGTCCACACAATGGAATGTTATGCAATGATAAAGAAATATGATGAAGCCGTGAAACATAACATGGAGGAAGCTGGAGGTCATTATGCTGAGTGAATTTAGTCAGTCACAGAAGGACAAATATTGTATAAGACCACTATTATCAGAACTCAAGAAAAGGTTTTAACACAGAAGAAAACATTCTTTGATGGTTCTGAGGGTGGGGAGGGAGGGTAAGTGTTATTTACTAGCTAGATACAAGATAAGAATTATCTTAGGTGAAGGGAAGGACAGCACACACTACAGGGGAAGTCAGCACAACTGGACTAAACCAAAGCTAAGAAGTTTCCTGAATACAATCAAACTCTTTGAGGGACAGAGTAGCAAGGGTAGGGGTCTCGGGACCATGCTTTTAGGGTATATTTAGGTCAATTGGGGTAATAAAGCTTATTAAGAAAAAGTTCTCCATCCTACTTCAGTGAGTGGCTTCTGAGGTCTTAAAAGCTTGCAAGCGGCCATCTAAGATGCATCAATTGGTCCCAACCATCTGGAGTAAAGAGAATGAAGAACACCAAAGACCCAAGGAAAGTATTAGCCCAAGAGACAGAAAGGGCCACATAAACCAGAGACTTCAACAGCCTAAGACCAGAAGAACTAGATGGTGCCAGGCTACTACCAATGATCGCCCTGACAGGAAACAAAACAGAGAGTCTCAGATAGAGCAGGAGAAAGGTGGGGTGTAGAACTCAAATTCTAGTAAGAAGATCAGACTTAATGGTCTGACTGAGACTGGAGGATCCCCAGAAAGCATGGCCCCTGGATTCTCTATCAGCCCAGAACTAAAACAATTTCCTAGGCCAACTCTTCAAATAGGGATTAGAGTGGACTGCGGGACATAAAGTGATACTCATGAGGAATGTGCCTCTTAGCTCAAGTAGATATAAGAGGCTAAATGGGCAGCTTCTGTCCAGAAGTGAGATAGGAAGGCAGAGAGTGTTAGGAGCTGGTTGAATGGACATGGGGAATCAGGGGTGGAAAGGAGAACTGTGCTGTCACAGTATGGGGAGAGCAATTAGGGTCACATAACAATGTATGTACAAATTCTGGTATGAGAAAAATATTTAAAAAGCTATAAAACACAGTATGCAGTCTTTTAAACTTAAATAACAATCACTTTCTCATGCAGTCATCTCTAATAGGTCAAAACATGTGCTCATTTTGAAAGAACTCAAAGAAATAAGTTTTAAAAAATGTGCTTCTTTTTCAAGACCAAGTGAAAATTTTCTTTAAAAAAAAGATATATATACACACTAAAAACATCAGAGAGAGTAGTCATCCCATTTGAATAAGTCTATTTTGTCACGGTTAATAGATAACCATTCTCCAATTTTATATTTCTTTTTCTTGCTGAAGATACTCAGTGACAATAACGAGAACTCTGTGGAAAACCGTAACATACAATCCTATGTTAACATAGCAGGAATAAGATTATAAAATGAACCTAGAGTAAGGAAAGTCATATTTAATATCACACATCATTTGGCAAGTTATTAGAGAAAAAAAACATTAACTAGAAAGAAAATGCTTTGATGTGAACATAGATTCTTAAGTGTACAATAAAAGAAAAATAGATTTTTCACAAAGAATATCATCTGCATTAATTGAAAGTGGTTGTTTTTTCTAAAATGTCTTTGCCTCCAATTCAATGCAAAAATGTGAATGAAAAGTCCAGATTTAAGAAAAGAGAGAGAAAATAGATTTTGATTGTTCTACCCACCTAGTATTAAAAAAAAATAGAGAATAATTGTTGCTTTTTTTTTTTGCCCGTATGATGTCTCTATTCTCTACTATAATAAAAGCTCTGTGTGAATAGAGATGCCGCTTTTTCTTGTTTAGTATTCAGTATCACAACCAGAAAGAATACCTAGAAGATTTTGCAAGGTTAATCAATAGTAATTGAATTAATGAATGCCTGAAAACTAGCTAGAGGTAACATTGGGATGGGAGAAAAATAGAAGACTACTTGATTGCATGATAAAGCAAATGGAAGAAATGATGAAGTCAAAGAGCTGAACAGAAGATTTCAAAGAAGGCCTCGTGAAGACAAAGTGAAGTATTATAATGAAATGTGCAAAGACGTGGAGTTAGAAAACCAAAAGGGAAGAACACGCCCAGCATTTCTCAAGCTGAAAGAACAAAAGAAAAAATTCAAGCCTGGAGATGCAACATTGAAAAATTATGGGAAAATATTGACCTATATAGGAAGCATCAAAAGAAGATGAAAAGAATACACAGCATCACAGTACCAAAAAGCATTGGTCAATGGTCAACCATTTCAGGAGGTAGCATATGATCAAGAACCAATGGTACTGAAGGAAGAAGTCCAAGTTGCACTGAGGGCCTTGGCTAAAAACAAGCCTCCAGGAACTGACTAAATACCATTTGAGAGCTTCAACAAACAGATACAGCACCGGAGGTGCTCACTCATCTATGCCAAGAAATTTGGAAGACTGCTACCTGGCCAACCTGCTGGAAGAGATCCATATTTGTGCCCATTCCAAAGAAAGGTGAAGCAACAGATTTTGGAAATTATTGAACAATATCTTTAATATCATAGGCAAGTAAAATTTGCTGAAGATAATTCACAAATGGTTACAGCAATATATCAACAAGAAACTGTCAGTAATTTAAGTCAGATCCAGAAGAGGACATGGAACAAAGAATATCATTGCTGATATCAGATGTATCTTGGCTGAAAGCAGGGAATACCAGAAAGATGTTTATCTGTGTTTTATTGACCATGCCAAGGCATTTGACTGTATCAATCATAACAAATTATGGATAACTTTGAGAAAAATGGGAATTCCAGAACACTTAACTGTGTTCATGTGGAACCTGTATATAGACCTAGAAGCAGTCATTTGAAGACAACAAGAGGATACTATGTGGTTTAAAATCGGGAAAGACGTGCATCATGGTTGTATCTTTCACCAAATTTATTCAATCTGTATGCTGAGCAAATAATCTGAGAAGATGGACTATATGAAGATGAATGGGGCATCAGGATTGGAGGAAGACCCATTAACAACCTGCAATATGCAGATGACATAACCTTGCTTGCTGAAAGCAAACATACTCGAAAGACTTACTGATGAAGACCAAAGACTACAGCCTTCAGTATGGATTACACCTAAAGATAAAGAAAACAAATTTCTGCCAACTGCACCAATAAGCAACATCATGATAAACGGAGAAAAGATTGAAGTTGTCAAAGATTCCATTTTACTTGGATCCACAATCAGCCCTCATGGAAGCAGCAGTCAAGAAAGCAAAAGATGCATCTCAATGGACAAATCTGCTGCAAAAGACTTTCTTAAAGTGTTAAAAAGCAAAGAAGTCACTATGAGGACCAAGGTGAGCCTGACTCAAGCCATGGTGTTTTCAATCTTCTCATATGTATGTAGAAGATCAACAATGAATAAGGAAGACCTACAAAAAATTGATATCTTTGCATTATGGTGTTGCAAAGAATATGGAATATACCATGGACTGCCAGAATAATGAACAAATCTGTCTTGGAAAAAGCACAGCCAGAATGCCCCCTAGAAGTGAGGATGATGAGCTTTTGTCTTACATACTTTGGATATGTTATAGGAGGGACCTGTGCCTGGAGAAGGACATCATGCTTGGTAAAGTAGAGGGTCAGCAAAAAAGAGGAAGACCCTCAACCAGATCAATTGACACAGTGGGTGCAAGAGTGGGCTTAAACATAGCAATGATTGTGAGGATGGCATAGGACAGGGTAGTGTTTCATTCTGTTATTCATAGGGTCACTATGAGTTGGAACCTACTTGATGGCACCTAACAACAACAAGAACAACATCATTGCGTATTGTATATATATTTTAGGGTAGTATATAAATATATTCATTCCACTTAATTCCACTTACATAATAGACTATTTCTGAAGATTTCACATTCTGAGATTTATTTTCCCCAAAATAAAATGTTCAACTTTGGTTGTTAATATCATAATATTTTTGCATTTGTTTTGAAAGTGATTTTATCTGAAATATTTAACTGTGAACTCAAACCCAAATGTATAATTTTATTTTTTCTTAAAAATAGGTAATATTTTCTACAGGAATAGTGAAATAGATTCAAACATTTATTTAATATTACCTCACTTTTTTTTAATCTCCTCACTTGTATGGCTTTAATGAGTTCCTAGGATTCTAAAATTTTATTACTGTTCTCTGACTTATGCAACCTTCAGGCAACCCAGAGCTTTGATAATACCATGCCTACATTTCTGTCTCTTCTTTCTTCCCACAACCTTAAAACCTATCCAAGTTTTTGTTTGATTCACCCTGTATCTCTATATATTTTACAGTGACTATTAATCAAACTAGAGAAAGTCTGACATTAATATTTAGGTTTAACTTGAAAAATCAAAAGTTATTTATTTAACTGTGCCCTGGTCTCTTCCAACAGATTATACTTTTAACTAAGAGCCTCGCTGCTTAAATTTTCACTGATAAAATAATTTTTTAAAATTATTATATGTGACACATCAATATATTTTCTTATAGGTAAATATCATGATTGCATATTTTTAAAATATTTAATGGAAAGTATTAAATTTTTGAATATGTTCTATATTTTTTTAATATGTCTGAACCATCTGCAGAATTTATCATGGCTAAAAATTTCAGTAAGGAAATCAACACAGTATATTCTGACAGTAGATTTTTGCAAAAGCAGGATCAATGTCTGTCATATTCACTGTCACATCTCCAGAACATAGCAGCACATTTCCTGGCACATAGTTGCTCCTCCATAAACATTTGATAATTGAATAACTTTAATTATTCTCCCATTAGCTCATTATCTGGCACAACATTCAGAGCATTGCTACCGTCCCACTGAGGGACGAGGAGCAGCAGGATATAGCTCGATAGAAAAGCCAAATTCAAAAACCTATTAGGATAAGAGAATTTTGGCCGATTCCATTGTGGGCATACAAGAGATTAATTACACAGAACCAAACATGTCTAAAAGTATCAGGTGGGAATTGTTGATGCAGGAAAGTAAGAAATTCGGTTTAGAAAAGTCAGGAAGAGCAAACAACTATGAATCTATGTATCTATCACTTTGTTTCAGTCTGTCTGTTTACTTGGTTTGACCAAGGCACTGAAGGATTTGGACAAGGGAAAATAAGCAACATAAAAATAAGATATTGTCAAGAAATTATTACCCAAACTACACGTTTATACCTGTACTTTTAGATAGCCAAAAATAACAAAAGGATATTCACAGAAATTACTGTCTATAAAAAAGCCCATCCAGTTACTGAGGTGAATCAACTATTCATTATACTGAGATTTTAATAAAATTCTTTTCATGGGTCCTCTTAAAGAGAATGATAAGTAGTGTTGTAACAATGACATTGACAACTTTCTTCAAATGAAAACCAATTCATCTTATATTTTCCATATTAATTCAAGACAATGGAATTATTAAATACATTTTTCTAAAAACATTTTTTGTTATATTAGTAGGCTTCCATCATTCTTTGGAAGATATAATAGATAGAATAGAGATATTATTTATTTCTATTAATAAGAAATAGATTATTTATCTGTTAAAGGTATAATAGAGAAAAAACTACATACAGTCAACACGTCAAAAAATATATCTGCTTAAAGCCAAGATGGAGTAACAGAGACCAAGTTTACATTCCTATATTAAACAACTAAAAAAATCCAAATTATATAAAAACAATGGTTTTCAACACCTTAGTAATCAAGCAATGAAGGACGGTGATCCCTGAGAGATGGAAAACAAAGAGATGAGCCCCACAGTTATCTCAACCAAATGCCCTGTGAGAATTTCCTGACATGAGCTGGAAATTAGAAGCCTGACAGATTCCCTAAGTGGTAACCAAGAGTACAGGTGACAAAGCACTTTATTTTGCAAGACAGAGATGCACAGAGACAAAGATTTATGGATGATCCTCTCGATTATTCACCAGAGTACTGTACTGATCAATGCAGATATACGAGGAAACTATCCTAGGCTGAGAAAGAACCACCCATAAGGATTAGAGAGGACCTGGAAAAGCTCGTGATTCTTGACCATTACATAGAGTACTCAGAAGAATGCGTTCCCAGTAGAGGTAAATAACTAGTTTGAGTCTAAAGGCTGTTCTGGTCCCACCTAACAAACTTCAAATGCATGACCCAAATGAATCAAACAGTTTCCAAGTAACTTAACTGTTTTGCAGGACAAAGTTCAACAATACTTAAAACAATTAAAAAATATCCAATACCTAGCACAGTAAAATTCATGATATCTGTTATATAATCAAAACTTAACAGGCATGAAAAGAAGCAAGAAAATATGTCTCATGAGAAGAAAAGTAAATCAACTGGAACTTATTCAACTGAAAGAGATGTTAAATTTTTAATAACTTTATTGCATATGTTTAAAAAGCTAGAGAAAAGACTGAACATGATAAGTATAGATATGGAATATATATTTTTTAAAAATCAAATGGTAGACATAAAAGCTACAATGCCTGAGATAAAAAATACACTAGTTGAGAATAACAGCAGATTAGACATGCTGCAGAAGAAAAGCTGGGTCTCTAGGAAAATGTAGCAATAGAAACTAATCCAAAATTAATTAATACAAAAAAACTACAAAATAATGAACAGAGAATCAGTAGATGGTCAAAATTTTTTCATACTTGATGAAAACTATAAATCACAGATCCAAGAATTTAGAAGAACCCCAGGACCAAGAAGCATGAAGAAAATTATACCAAGGAACAACATCATGCTCCTATACTATTCCTTGAACCACCAACCTCTGGATGTTATTTATATATGTATATATGTAACAACCAACAACCAACCCATTGCCATAGAGTAGATTCTGACTCATAGCAACCCAATAGGACAGAGTAGAACTGCCCATAAAGTTTCCAAGGAGTAGCTGGTGGATTTGAACTCCCGACCTCTGGATTAGCAGCCAAGCTCTTAACCACTGTGCCACCAGGGCCCTCTCTCTCTCTCTCTATATATATATATATTTGTTAATAAATTTTTTTATCAGGCCTCATTAATCAACTTTCTTGGTTTCTCTATTGATTATTCTCTTTTATAGAAATATTATATAAAATATTTTTTAATCCAATTTGAGAGATTTTTCAATAGTTTTTATTGTATATCATTTGCATTATGGTTAAAGACCATAGCTGTATGACCAAGAACCTTTATCTTTCCCTTTTCTTTGTACACTCATGTTTTTAAATGGATTATTTGATTTTTCTGTGTATATTAGAGCACCTCATGCACTACCTTAAGTTCTCTTGATCTCATCTATTCCTGACTCATTTTCACTTTTGGTGACCTACTCATTGCAAGTCCACCCACTTTCTCTGTCTATGGTAATTGCCCAAATGTCTGTCTACTCCAATCACTTGCAGAAGCTGATGAAGCACCACAGTGCAGGGCCTGGGATCTGGCTTGCCAGCAGCTGTAAACAAAAAGGAGATATAACCCAGAAGCATAGGGCACAAGAAAACATTGACCACTAGGGGCAGGAGACAGAAAGAATTTCAGAAAAATTCTTAGTACCTCTCTGCAAAGAAATCGTTGTGTGTTATCAAGTTGATTCCAACTATTAACAACCCCATAACTGATCCATAGGGTTTTCTTAGCTGTATTCTTTATGAAAGCTGATTGTCAGGTCTTCGTGCCACAGAGTGGCTGGGTGGATTCAAATCACCAACCTTTTAGTTAGGAGCCGAGCTCTTAACCACTGTGGCTCTGGGACTGCTTCCAAAGGAGAAGTACAATACTTTTGTTTCTCTGAACCTGTCCAACGATGTGCTGATTGGCTGAGGAAACCTGCTATGTCTCTTTGTGAAGCAATGCTCACCTGGTTGGAACACATCATCTGACTCATTTTCATTATCCTGTATTTTTACTGTCCTAGGTTTGCACCTGCATTTGAGCTTTGTTTCAGATCAAATACAGTGTGATTTTGAATATAGTTGATATTATTAATTTTGTATTTGTTTCTTCTCTGTGATTATGTTAGCCATAGGTTATATTTGAAATCTTCTATTTTTTACTTTACAAGTATTGCAATATGTTACTGTAAAATAAAATATTTTTCTCACTATAGAAAAAAATACTTATTACAAAAATAAGAACAAATAAAAATGAGTCAAATAATATTAAATTTTTGGTGTGTTTCCTTCTAGTCATTTTTTTCCATGTGTGTGTACATGTGTGTGCATGCAGATGCATATCTTGATAAAACTTGGATTATACAATTGTGTAGCCTACTTTTGTATTTAAACCGTATATTGTAAGTATTATAATATACTATTAAATATACTTTTAAAGACTGATTTTAAAATTGTATTTATTCATCATGTGAAAAATTCTTCCGGTCTGTAGAATGTTAAATATCATAGCTTTTTTTGTATAAAACAATGCTGAACAAAAGTATCTAACAATTATTCCACATGTCATTTGATAAAGTTATCTAAAATTGTGTTACTAGGTCAAAGATTGGCTTATGAGGTAAAAAAAAATAAGTTATGACTATTTTTCAAACTCAAAACCTTCATTGCATATTTTTGAAAGGGTGCTTTCCAATTTATAAATATTCTATCTTATATACATGTAAGAAATATGAGTATATACTTCACATTTTTAGATAATTTTATTACTTCTGTTAATTGTTTATTCATATACTCTAAATTATTATTTCTGATTTAAAAGATTTCTGTATATTTTATGCTTACAAACCTAAGTATTGAAGTGTTTTGATAAATCATACATAAGTTAAGGAGAATAATCTATAAGAACAATTGCTAACCTATAAAATACATTTAAACAATAAAATTTGGGTTTGGGTGACTCTTTAGCTCAGCAAATACTTTTCACATAACTCACAAATTCTCACAATGATTTTAAATACATGCTCAATACTGAGGAAACTAAGGCATCAAGTGGTAAATAAATACAGAATTTGCACAATAGTATGTTCTGATTCATTGATCAGACCCACATATTAAATATTCTCAGAATTTCTTTCTCACAAAGACGAATTATAAACGTAACTACTTTTAAGAATGAATCTATGTGAAAGGATCTGATTCAAAACACAAAAACTAAGCAGTTTACTATCTTATGGTTTATCAGAGACCTTATTTATTCTTCAGAATATTGTTATTTCCATCACTACTGATAATTATTTTTATTATACTCCTCACTATAAAATGTAATTCCAGAAATGTGTCCTCAATTGTATTTTCACTGTTAAAACAACGAGTAATTTGTGTGTGTGTGTATGAAAAACATCCTCTGCTTGTTGGCAAGGAAAGAATCATCAAGGCCACACACATTTTACCTTCTTCATTCACATATTAACATGGAATAGCCAGTGAAATGCATGTACCTTTAGAGGAGCTTGGGGCTCAATTTTTGGCATTGTTAGTTGATATTTCAATTAAGAATGACACTCTTGGAGAGTTCCGGCAAACTGGCACTCTAGGCAGAAGCACCACGCTGTCCCTCCACAGCAAAGATCCAAAAAACTAAGCCCAACAGAGAATACAACAATCCTGAAACCCTAAAACATCAAATGAAGAGATAAAGAACTCAGCCAAGCACCAAATGGAGTGAGAAAACTGACAGAGAACGGAGAGTGAGGAGAGATTCATGCAGAGGTCCCCTACCAGCTAACGCAGCGTGGATCCGCCACCTTGGACTCCTATCAGAGACCAGCAAACAGGAGGTACGAGAAAGCAGCCTCACGGAGCTCCCAGCGGAAGACAAAACAACCGGTAATTGCGATACATGTTTTCCCACCCCCCACCCCTCTTCGCCCGGCTCAGCCTCCTCTGCTTTCCGCAGCCATGGTCTCTTGACTGGGAAGCGCCGGCTGCTTGGATTCCACACACCCTAACGGGAGGCTTTCTGAGTGCCATTTGTTGGCTGCTGGTATTGCTTTTTTACGCTTCTTTTGATTTCTTCCTTGCCTCTCGCCATCTCCCCCTCCTTTCGCTCGAGTGTCTTGCTCCTTGTGCCATCTTTGCTTCTACCTGAGGGGCTGCAGAGCACTGGTAATTTGTGATATACACTTTCACACTCTTTACCCTTCTTCACCCACACTCGGCCCCCTCCGCTTCCTGCAGACACAATCTCTTGTCCAGAAACACCAGCCCGCACTAGCTGGCTCTCTGAGTGCCATTTGTTGGCTCCTAGTGTTGCTTTTTTTTTTTTTTCTGCTTCTTTTTATTTCTTGCTTGCCTCTCGCCACCTCCCCCTCCTTTCTCTCAAGTGCCTGGCTCCATGCGCCATCTTTGCTTCTTCCTGAGGGGCTGAGGTACTTGGTTCGAATGTGGAGCTCTTACCAGTCTGGGCTACCCCGCTGGTGGGATACCAGGGCTTTTGTTCATTTGTTTGTTTGGAATTGTTTGCTTGTTTTCTTTTCCTTTTCTTGAGTTGGGAGCCCTTTCTGGCTAGACGGAGCTGCGTGGCAAGGACAATCCCCCTCAGCATCCACAGACGTGCAGAGGGATCAGTGAGGGCATTTCTGTTTTTGTTTTTGTTTTTGTTTTTTCTGTTTTTTGGTGGGCCTTTCTTGTTTTTTTTTTTCCAACTTGTTTTGTTTTCTTTTCCCTCTTTTTCCTTTTTTGTCTTTCTTCATTGCTCAGTTTCTCGTCTCTCTATATCTTCCTTCTCTTTCTGTTCCCTGAATACCTGTCATTGTAGACCTCTATGCCTTCTAGCTAGGCTGTACTGAAACAACTGAGAACAACTTCCCCAGACTACATAGCTGCACTGGTGGGATCCCTGGGAACTTTGCAGTTCTTTAACCTTTCTGATATTTATTTATTCATTCTTTTCTTTTTTTCCTCTTCTTCTTTCTGTTTTTCTCCATTTCATAGTCTCTAATCTCTCCACTCCAACAGCAAGCTCCCCTAGCATTATTTTGTTTGTTTGTATGTTTTTGGCTCCTGCTTCTCTCTCCTCTTCCTATATCCATCTTAGCTCCACACATAACAATCTCCCCGCTACAGCCTGCATACCTGCACCGTGTGCTTGACATCACACCACCAAGCAGCACGTGCATGGCCTACTGGAACCTGCCCTACACTGACTACCGACCAGCTCTAGTGGCTGTAGTAAGTGCCAAAAACAACCCATCCCAGTAACTCCTCTTCAGCTAGAACTGTCCTGACGTACCATATCTGAGTGACTGACCCTGCCAGTTGGAGAACGAGGTGAAAATAATTGAGTGCAGAGACGAGCAAACAACAAAAAACACACAGTCCGCTTGCTCAGATACAGTCAATTTTTTTTTTTTAAAAAGGGACAAAACAAGCAAATCTACAATCAATAAATGATAAAAATAACTACTGAATGCCCCAAAGACAGCAGACAATATCAAAACATTTACAAAAACAGGACAGGATGGTTCCAGTAGGTGTCCAAAATAAAACACCAGCTGACTCTTTTGTAGAAGAAAATGTACTAGAACTACCTGATAGGGAATTCAAATCTCTAATACTCAGAATTCTCCAAGAGCTGAGGCAAAAAGCTGACAAACATGAGGAAAAAATAGACAAATGCATGGAAAATGCAGACAAAAAACTGGAAGAATTCAGGAAGATAATGCAGGAACAAAATGCCAAAATAAATTCACAACTTCAAATTCTACAAAGACAACAATTAGAAATCCGAAAGATAAACAACAACATTTCAGAAACGGATGTCATAGAAGGGCTGAGAAGCAGATCTGCAACAGTGGAAGACAAGATCAGCAGAATTGAAGACAAACACTTGGATACAACTCTGTTGCAGGAAAACTCAGAAAAAATAACAAAGAAAAATGAAGAGACCCTGAGAGTTATGTAGGACACAATCAAAACCAAAAATTTGCAGGTGATTGGAATTCCAGAACAGTGGGAGAAAACAGAAAACACAGATAGGATCATTGAGGAACTGCTGACATAAAACTTCCCCAATATCATGAAAGATGAAAAGCTGGCCATCCAAGAAGCTCAACGAACCCCATATGGAAGAGACCCCAAAAGAAAATCACCACAGTATACCATATTCACACTCGCCAAAACCAAAGACAAACACAGAATACTGAGAGCAGCTCGTGAAAAACAAGAAGTCACATACAGAGGAGAAAAAATAAGACTAAGCTTAGATTATTCAACAGAAAACATGCAGGCAAGAAAGCAATGGGATGACATCAATAAAATCTTGAAAGAAAAAAATTGTCAGCCAAGAATAATATATCCTACAAAACGCTCATTCAAATTTGATGGTGAAATTAGGTCATTTCCAGATAAACAGAAATTAAGGGAATATGTAAAAGTCAAACCAAACTTACAAGAATTATTAAGGGAGTTCTTCGATCTGAGGACAAACAGCTTCAGCCCTCAGGCAGGACCTAGGAAGCAGGATCTTATGAGCCAGATACCAATCTAGGAAATGAACTCTCAAGGACTATCCAAAACCAAAAGAAATACAACAGGGAATCAGAGCAGTTAATCAGTAAATGGCAACAATATCAAAACAATAAAAGAGGGAATAAACAGCATAGGTATAGAACCTTCCAATGGAGAGGAAGGCAAGGCGATACCAAGTAATGGTAGACTGCTTCAAACTTAGAAAGATAAGGCTAAAATTCATGGTAACCACAAAGAAAGTTAACAAACATACTCCTAAAATAAAGAGGAAAAACATAAAGTCTCAGCAAAAACAAAACCTACAAAAACAAAAAAAATGAAAAAAAATCCACAAACAAATGTAACTCAGCACGAGAAAGTAAGAAGAACAAAGAAAACTTCAGCACCTCAGAAAAAACACTACAAAATGACAGCGACAAACTGACAAGTATCCATAATTACACTGAATGTAAATGGACTCAATGCACCCATAAAGAGACGGAGAGTGACAGAATGGATAATAAAACAGGATCCATCAATATGCTGTCTACAAGAGACACACCTTAGAAACAAAGATGTGAATTTATTAAAGGTCAAAGGTTGGAAAAAAATATATCAAGCTAACAACTACCAAAAAAGAGCAGGAGTGGCAATTCTAATCTCAGATAAAATAGACTTTAAAACAAAATCTACCATAAAAGACAAAGAAGGACAGTATATAATGACTAAGGGGATGATCCATCATGAAGACATAACTATAATAAACATCTACGCACCCAATGACAGAGCTCCAAAATACATAAAACAAACTCTAACAACATTGAAAGGAGTAATTGACAGTTCCACAACACAGTAGGAGACTTCAACACACCACTCTCAGAAAAGGACAGAACAACTAAGAAGAAACTCAGCAAAGATACAGAAGACCTAAAGGGCACAATCAGACAACTTGACCTCATAGACATATATAGAACACTCCATCCAACCGCTGCAAAGTTCATATTCTTTTCCAATGAACATGGAACGTTCTCCAGAATAGACCACATCTTAGGCCATAGAGCAATCCTGAACAAGATCCAAAACGTTGAGATAATTCAAAGTATCTTCTCTGACCACAATGCCATCAATGTAGAAATTAACAATAGAAAGAGCAAGGAAAAAAATCAACTACATGGAAACTGAATAAATACCCTGCCTACACATCACTGGGTAATAAAATAAAAGAGATATGGAATGAAAAAATTCCTAGAATCAAATGAGAATGAAAACACATCATAGCAAAACCTTTCAGACACAGCAAAGGCAGTCCTCAGAGGACAATTTATAGCAATAGATGCACATATCAAAAAAGAAGAAAGGGACAAAATCAAAACATTAACTACAGAACTCAAACAAATAGAAAGAGAATAGCAAAAAAAGCCCACAACCACCTGAAGAAAGGAAATAGAAAATATCAGAGCAGAACTAAATGAAATAGAGAACAGAAAAACAATCAAAAGAATCAACAAAACCAAAAGTTGGTTCTTTGAAAGAATCAACAAAATCGACAAGGTACTGGCAAGACTGACAAAAGAAAAACAGGCGAGGACACAAATAACCCAAATAATAAATGAAATGGGGGACATTAAAGCAGACCCAACTGAAATAAAAAGTATTATAACAGAATATTATCAAAAGCTATACTTCAACCAATCTGAAAACCTAGAGGAAATGGATAAATTTATAGAAACACACAGCCTACCCAAACTACAGTAAAGTGATGTTGAAAATCTAAACAGACCCATAACAATAGGAGAGATTGAAAAGGTAATAAAAATACTCCGAACCAAAAAAAGTCCTGGACCAGATGGCGTCACTGGAGAATTCTACAAAACATTTACAGAAGAGGTTGTACCAGTTCTACTCAAGCTATTTCAGAGCATAGAAGAGGAAGCAACACTTCCAAATTCATTCTATGAAGCCAGCATAATGCTGATACCAAAACCAGGCAAAGACGTCACAAAAAAAGAAAAGAACAGACCAATTTCTCTCATGAATATAGATGCAAAAATTCTGAACAAAATTCTAGCCAATAGAATTCAGCATCATGTCAAAAAAATAATACACCACGACCAAGTAGGATTCATACCAGCTATGCAAGGATGGTTCAGCATTAGAAAATCAATCAACATAATACACCACATAAATAAAAGGAAAGAAAAGACTCAACTGATCATCTCAATTGATGCAGAAAAGGCATTTGAGAAAGTCCAACACCCATTCCTGATAAAAACTCTCAATAAAATAGGTATAGAAGGGAAATTTCTCAACAAAATAAAGGGCATCTATGCAAAACCAATGGTCAACATCATTGTTAATGGAGAGAGGTTGAAAACATTCCCCTTGAAAACAGGAACAAGACAAGGATGCCTTTATCACCACTCCTATTTAACATTGTGCTGGAAGTTCTAGCTAGAACAATAAGGCAAGAAAAAGAAATAAAGGGCATCCAAATTGGTAATGAAGAAGTTAAACGGTACCTGTTTGCAGATGATATGATACTATACATAGAAAACCCTAAAGACTCCATAAGAAATCTACTGGAACTAATAGAAAGATTCAGCAGAGTAGCAGGATACAAGATAAACATTCAAAAATCAGTTGGATTACTATACACCAATAAGGAGACGATGAAAAGGAAATCAGGAAAACAATACCATTTTCAATAGCCCCTAAAAAGATAAAATACATAGGAATAAATCTGACCAGAGATGTAAAAGACCTATACAAAGAAAACTACAAAACACTACTGCATGAAACCCAAAGGGATCTACATAAGTGGAAAAACATACCATGCTCATGGATAGGCACACTCAACATTGTGAAAATGTCGATTTTACCCAAAGCAATTTACAAATACAACGCAATCCCAATTCAAATACCAACAGCATTCTTCAAAGAGATGGAAAAACTAATCATTCACTTTATATGGAAAGGGAAGAAGCCCCATATAAGTAAAACACTACTGAAAAAGAAGAATAAAGTTGGAGGACTCACACTACCTGACATCACAACCTACTATACAGCTACAGTAGTCAAAACAGCCTGGTACTTGTACAACAACAGATACATTGACCAATGGAACAGAATTGAGAACCCAGATATAAATCCATCCACTTACGGTCACCTGATCTTCGACAAGGGACCAAAGTCCATCAAATGGGGAAAACACACTCTTTTTAACAAATGGTGCTAGAAAAACTCGATATCCATCTGCAAAAAAAATGAAACAGGGCCCATACCTCACACCGTATACAAAAACTACTTCAAAATAGATCAAAGACCTGAATATAAAGCCTAAATCTATAAAGTTCATAGAAGAAAAAATAGGACCAACACTTCAGGCTTTAATACATGGCATTAACAGGATACAAACCATAAACATCAACACACAAACCCCAATAGATAAGCTAGATAACTCGGATCTTCTAAATATGAACAACGTATGCTCTTCAAAAGACTTCTCCAAAAGAGTCAAAAGAGAACCTACAGACTGGGAAAAAGTTTTTGGACAGTACAAGTCAGACAAAGGTCTAATCTCCATAATCTACAAGAAAATACAACACCTCTACAACAAAAAGACAAATAATCCTATTAAGAAATGGGAAAGGAAATGAACAGACACTTCACCATAGAAGACATTCAAATGGCCAACAGACACATGAGAAAATGCTCACGATCACTAGCCATTAGAGAAATGCAAATCAAAACCACAATGAGATACCATCTCACACCGGCATTACTGGCACGAATCAAAAACACTGGAAATAACAAATGTTGGGGGGCTGCGGGGAGATCGGAACACTTATGCACTGCTGGTGGGAATGCAAAATGATACAACCATTTTGGAAAATGATATGGCGCTTCCTCAGAAAGCTAGAAATAGACATACCATTCAATCCAGCCATCCCACTCCTAGGAATATATCCTAGAGAAATAAGAGTCGTCACTCGAATAGACATATGCACACCTATGTTCATGGCAGCATTGTTAACAATAGCAAAACTATGGAAACAACCTAGATGCCCATCAACAGATGAATGGATACACAAACTATGGTACATACACACAATGGAGTACTATGCAATGAGAAAGAACAACAATGAATCTGTGAACCATCTCATAACATGGGTGAAACTGGAGGACATTATGCTGAGTGAAAGAAGTCAATGAGAAAAGGACAAATACT
This sequence comes from Dugong dugon, assembly GCA_030035585.1. Lineage (NCBI taxonomy): Eukaryota > Metazoa > Chordata > Mammalia > Sirenia > Dugongidae > Dugong > Dugong dugon. The sequence continues at coordinate 29,934,934 of CM057460.1, read as the reverse complement.
GTATAAGACCTCTATTGTAAAAACCCATGAAAAAGTTCACACACAAAATGTAACAATGTTTGTTGGTTACCAGGGATGGGAGGGGTGGGAGGGGGAATACTAAATAGGCAATAGATAAGTGGTATCTTGGGTGAAGGGTGAGACAGTACACAATACAGGTGAAACTATCACAACTTGTACAAGGAAATGTCATGGAAGCCCCATAGACACATCCAAACGCCCTGTTGGACTCAATTGCTGGGCAGAGGGCTGTGGGGACCATTGTCTCAGGGAACATGGAGCTCAATTGGCATGACACAGCTTATAAAGACAATGCTCTACCTTCTACTTTGGTGAGTAGTGTCTGGGGTCTTAAAAGCCTGTGAGCGGCCATCTAAGATACTCCACTGGTCTTATCCCTTCAGGAGCAAGTGAGAATGAAGAGAACAGGATACAAGGAAAAGATTAGTTGGAAGGACTAATTGTCCACAGCTACCAAGGCCTCCACCAGACTGAGTCCAATACAGCTAGATGGTGCCCGGCTATCACCACTGACTGCTCTGACCAGGATCACAACAGAGGGTTCTGGACAGAGCTGGAGAAGGATGTAGAGCATAATTCTAACTCACAAAAAAAAGACCAGATTACTGGCCTAGTGGAGACTGGAGAAACCTCAAGAGTATGACCCCTAGACACCCTTTTAGCTCAGTGGTGAAGTTACTTCCAAGATTCACTGTTCAGCCTGGGAGTGGACAGCCCCGTAAAACTAAATGAGACTAGCGTGGTACAGGAGTCCAGTGACAAGGTCCAGAAGGCAGAAGGGGACAAGGAAGCCGGTGATAGGGAACCCAATGTTGAGTAAGGATATTGTTGATGTGTTGCGAGATTGTTAACCATTGTCATAAGGCAACATTTGTAGTAACTATTAAGTGAGAAACTACTTTGTTCTGTAAGCCTTCATCTTAATTGAGAATTACAGCACAATTGGAAGAGCGTAGTCAATGTCACTGAACTGTGTGTGTAGAAATTTTTGAAATGGTGTATATTTGGCTATGTGTATTTTCACCAAAAAAAAAAAGGTTGAGAAGTTAGAGGGTTGGTATTTTGTGGGGTTGTTAACCAATGTCATAAAACAACGTGTGTACTACTTTTTCACGAGAAACTATTTGTTCTGTAAGCCTTCACCTGAAGTACAATTAAAAAATAATAATAATAAAAAAAAGAATGACACTCTTGGCCTCAGGAAATTTTGGAGTGCTTGTAATCTTCTGATGTTTCCACAAGCGCTTTATGTCCTAACAAGCTGTCATAAGATGCTCATACCGGGATTTGTCAAAATGGAGATAAGAAAGGCAACTTGGTAAAATCTCTAAATTCCAACGCTTCTTTTGAAATATCTATACAGAACCTTGCTACTCTGCATTATGGTTATGTTTATATGTAGTCCTGGTAAGTTATGGTGTATACTACAACACCACTACTTGTCTCCAAAAACAAGGTTAGCACATTGCTCCAAGTTTCTCTCTGAAAACCCACTGCTGTCTAGTTGATTCTGACTCATAGCAACTCTATAGTCCAGGGTAGAACTGCCCCATAGGGTTTCTAATACTGTAAATTTTAAGAAAGCGGATTGCCATACCTTCCTCCCGTGGAGCAGCTGGTGGGTTCGAATCACGATCTTTCGGTTAGCAGCCGAGCGCTTTAACTGCTGCACCACCAGGGCTCTTTTTCTCTCTCTAGACCCTATTAAAATGCTGGTGGGAAGGTTTCAAATAACTTTTCTTGTGTCTTCCTTATTAGCAATATTTCTGTTACGAAGAAGGTTATTTTGAAACACAGTGCCTATGATATATTTGCTTTTTCACAGTGTTCCAGTAGTTTTTGGTTTGTTGGTTTGTTATTATTTTTAACTAAACCATTGGAATAAATAGCCAAACTGAAACTGGATATATTTCATCTAAATTTATTAATGGTTGATGTTTTGTCACATTATCTATTTATCTTTCTATCTTTCTATGTCTCTGTCAATGCATCTATGTATCTACCTGTAAATAGATAAAATGTAATATCATCATCATTGTCATTATTATGACTATCATTGCAAATCTCTTCCAGGAACTTAATATCAGATCCCTCTCATGATCATGATCAGTCTGTTACAAAACCATAGTAAGTTTATCAAAGTCACAAAATGTAACTTGACAGGATATTATTATCTAATTTATGGTCTGTTTTCAAATTCCAGTATCTTCCCTAATAGTATGTTCTAGAGTATTTTTTTTTTTCCCTAATCTAGGATATAGTCTAGGATTCCTCACTGCATTTCGTTGTCATGTTTATTTGGTCTCCTTTAAATAGAAAAACTTCTTTAGCCTTTCTTTTTCTTTTATAGTATTGACATTTCTCAAGAGTACAGGCCAGTTTGTTTGGTAGAATGTCCCTTAATTTGATATTATTTAACTTCTGTCATAATTACATTTAGATTCTGCATTTTTGGAAAGAATACTACATACATGATGCAATGCCTTTTTGCATGTATCATGAGGAGGTACATGATGTCAGATTGTCCCATTATATTAAAGTTGATCTTCTAGTTAAGTTGGCATCCACCAGATTTCTCTGCTCTGAAAATATCTTTTCTTTGCAATCAGTTAGTAATCTATGAGAATGTATGGTAATTTTCCAAATTGTTACAATGCATAGCAATTTAAAGTGAACAAATACACTAGATGTGAATTTACTACTCCTTGATTTTAAATCTCAGAATTTGCAACCATTTTCTCTCTTAGATGATGTTGCCATAAAATTTTATCATAATATTATAAAATCTGTTCAGCAACAGGATTTATGTCACCTTGGAAATTACAGCAAATCTTACGTTACTCCCCAACTATTATAATCCTCCCATCTGGTAGTTACCTTGGAGATAGGCCAAAAGATGATATCCTCTTTCAGCAGAAAATTGCAAAGCCCTGAATATTGCTCCTCCTTCACAGTTTAAATCATGTTCAGAAATAACGCTGTAGCTCAAGGGCATGGGCAAATATGATGATTGACATTTCTCCAACTAGCAGGAATTTTGCTCAGTATGTGCATAGGTAGAAACTTTACACAAGATAAGAAGAGGTTTCTTGCTGTTTATAATTGTAGAAGTATTCATACATACTGCAGACATTTCTGCTACAATCACGGATTCAAAAAATATGCTTATGTGTAAACATACCTGTCAGTCACCTGGGTCAACTGCCTTTTCAATAACTTGTGCTATAGATTCTATGCTGCGTTGTCTGGCAAATCCACCTGTTTTATTTCAACTTAAGGGCCTTCCTGAATAGACCCCACTTTTCCTTTTCTGCTTTCAAAGGAGTTGCCATGAACCACCAGCTCGTAGTTGTGTTCTTTATCTGCCAGGGCTTTGTTGAGACCTAGACTAGAAAACACAAGGCAACTCCTGGCCTGGTTATGAAATATCCTATCACAGAAGCAACATAACAGTCCTCAAGCTTTTTCCTCACTCTAGTGGAACAATGCCCCTCCAAATAGGCTTTGGTTAACAGGATGCCAAGGATGTCAAATGACCTTTGGATGTTACATTTCCTGTGCCTGCATGATGAATGGTTTCTTGTTCCTTCCATAATGCCACACAGGTTGGTTTTTAGGCATATTCCACTTAAAGATGTGGGTAAGATCTGTTCAAGTTGGGGGCCAACATTATGCTGTCAGTCTTCAAAGAATTCCTGACATGCCTTGTCCTTGAATTATTGAATTGATTCACCTCTTCTACCCTTAATTATTGCAATATCAAATTCTAAAATATTTTCTATCTATGCACAAATTATATCAAGAATTGGTGTTTACAGTTAGCCATTAGTTATAACCTGTTGTTACTGTTAGGTGTCCTCCAGTTGATTATGACTCGTGACGACCCCTTGTGTGCAGAGTAGAACTGCACTCTGCAGAGTTTTCAAGGCTGGGGCCTTTTGGAAGCGGATCACCAAGCCTGACTCTTGAGGCACCTCTGGGTCGATTTGAACCACCAACCCTTTGGCTAATAGTTGAGCACTTAAGTGTTTGTGCCACCCAGGAACTTCTATACCCTTGAAAAATCAGTCCCAAGCATGATTTTCATTACTTCCTATGTTTTGTTGAAGTAATTGGAATTTGAAAAGAATGTGCTTATCATTATATTGTCACTTTTTATGTTGTCACATTTTTGCAGGGATCTCATCTCAACTACCACCTTAAGGCCAAGAGCCATCTTATTAATAATTATACACAATTACATTTCACATCCTGTTCAATTTTCTATACTCTTTCCTATATTCAATATCTTCCTTCTACTTCTATTTTAATTTGTTTTATTTCTTTTGCTGAAATAAATTGTCTAACTATTGTATTTTCAGAAATATGCCAATCCCTTTGCATAGATATGCATATGTGTATATATATGTGTGTGCATATAAACCTGTAGTTATATGTATACACATATACGTGTGTGTGCATGCATGTATGTTCATATATGTAATAAAGTCTATAGGGGGCACAGTTACGGATACTTCTTAGACATAACCAAACACTTCGTGGGATTGTTTTTCTGGAGTTGAAGCCTTAGGACCATAGTCTCCAGGGACAAATTGGTCAATTGACACAATATAGTTTACATGGTCTACGTCACAGTTTGGAGAGTAGTGTCTGGGGTCATAAAAGTTTGTGAGTGGCAATCTAAGAAACTCCACTGATCAGGACCACAGTAAATGCACCCTGATAGAAGGGAAGAAAAATATGGAACAGAACTCAAATTCTTAAAAAGTCTAGGCTTACTGGACCAGTTGAGACTAGAGGATTCACCAAGATTATTGCCCTGGGATACTCTTTAAACCTTGAACTGAAACTATACCCTGAGGACACCTTTTAACTAAATAACATACTGACTCATAAAATAAAGAATGTTACCAGTAAGTACCATGCACCTTTAAAAAATTATCTCTATCAGACTAAGTGGTCAATAAGTACTCTAAAGCAAAGATTAAAGGGTAAGGGGCAGGGAAACCAGATTACTGGAAGCAAAATATCCAGAAAGGAGTTCACGAGAATCTTAAAATATTGTGAACAGTGTAAACAATGTCTCTGAACAATTTGTGTAGTAATTGTTAAATGGGAATCTAATTTGCTGTGTAAACTTTCAGCAACAACACAATAAAATATTATTTAAAAAAAGAAAGAAATATGTCCAGGCTTAAACATTTTGAGTCTTTTCATAATTCGAAATGCTTTCATTTTCTTCTTTTTTTTTTTTTTTTGGCAAATTCCAGATATAAAACATTGTTTTAAATTATTTTCTTATACATCTAATATATTTTTCTCAAAACACCGAAGTTATGGATGTTTTTTCTATTATCATTTATTACTGCAAATGAGAGGAATCCTTAGGTGGTGAAAATGGTAATGTACTTGGCTGCTAACTGAAAGAATGGAAGCTTTAGTCCATCCAGAGGTGCCTTGGAAGAAAGGCCTGGCAATCTATGGAGCACAGTTCTACTCTGACATACTTGTGGAGACCATGAATTGAAATTGATGGGAGGAAATTTTTTTTTTTTTCATTACAGATGAGACTTATCTTAGTTTGTTAGCTGTGCCGTCTCAAAATACCACAAAGTGGGTGACTTTAAAGAACAGAAATTTATTTTCTCACAATTTTAGAGCAAGAAGTCCATATTCTCTAGGGGGAGATCTTTCTTTGTCTCTTTCAGTTTCTGGTATACTTGGATATTTCTTGGCATTCTTTGACTTGCAGACAAATCCTAACATGCTGTTTTCCTTCTTTGCGTATGACTCAGTTTCTGTGTCTAATCTTCTCTTTCATAAAATGCCACTCAGAATGGATTAAGATAAACACCCACCTTATTCTTGCTTGATCTCCTTAATTTAACTGATAACATCTGCAAATAAAGCCCCTATTTCCTAAAACAAGGTCACATTCAACAGTGCAGAGGTTAGAACTTCAACATATCTTTTTGAGGACACAATTCAATCCATAACAAGACTCTTTTGCCAATTTGAATCTCTGGCCTTATAGATAATCAATGTTGATTTTTTTTTTGTAAAAGGTTTGTTTATAAGCTATTTTAATGCAAAAAGTTATAATGTTTTCCCCAAATGTGAATAGTCTTCGTTCTTTTATGTGTTTCTTATTGCCAAGAGGGAACTTCTTTTGCCTGACAATTTGAGGACTTCTTCAACTATGGAAGGAAACCCTGGTGGTGTGGTAGTTAAGTGCTGTGACTGCTAACCAAAATGTTGGCAGCTTGAATCCACCAGGCGCTCCTCGGAAACTCTATGAGGCAGTTCTACTCTGTCCTATAGGGTTGAGGGTCGCTATGAGTCGGAATCAACTTGATGGCAACAGGTTTGGTTTGTTTTTTTTTTTTTTTTGGTTTTCAACTATGGAAAAAAAATCTTTTTTTCCTTAATTTCTTGTATCTTCTCACCTGTTTTTTCTATTCGCAACTTCTGAAATTCGTTTTGGTTGAGTTAAATTGCCTAGCTCTATTTCTTTGCTTATGCTTTTTTTTTTTTTTCTTTTTCTTCACTTACTCTTGAATTATACAGGAACCCATTATCTTGTTCTATCTCACTTATTTGGTCTTCAACTGTTTCCTTTGTTCTCTAGTCTCTCTATATGTGATGTATGTGTCTGTGTGTGTGTATGTGTGTGAGACACACTCTGTGAGTACCTATGACAAATATATATTTAAGTATAATAAATTTCTATGTTTTGTAACAGACTTTGTATTTATCTAGTGTCTCTTTAAATTCTGATTCTATTATTAAAAGCTCTTTAACTTTTGTCCATTCACTTTGTTGCATAAACTGTGCTACTGAATATTTATTTTTAGCTTCTCTTTTATTCTGAAGATTTGTTTTAAAATATCTGGTAATTATTGCTTACTCATATTTTAGAACAATAAATCAATAGAAATCATTTCTCAAGTATGTTTCCTCTGGGCAATGAAAATTTCCACTCACCTGGAAATAGAAGCAGCTACTAACTGATGAGGGGTGGTGGAGGTAGAAATGATCAGATGTTTTCTGCTTGGGAAGAATTATGGACCCCCAAAAGTTCTACTTCTCTAAACCCTAGAACTGTGGATACGTTTGCTTACATGACAAAAGAAACTTTGCTGTTGTAATTAAGGTTACTAATGGAGCCCTGGTGATGTAGTGGTTAAGAGTTCAGCTGCTAAACAAAGGCTGGCAATTCAAATCCACCAGCTACTCCTAGGAAACTCTATTGGGCAGTTCTACTCTGTCCTATAGGGTCGTTATAAGTGGGAACTGACTTTAGGGCACCTAGCAACAACAACTACAATCAGTGTCCTTAAAATTGGCATATTATCTTGGATTATCCTGGTGGGTTCAATCTAGCCATATGAACTTTTAGGAACAGAGGCAGTAGAAGGAGCAAGGGAGATGAGGCAGAATAGAAAGTCAGAGAGATACTAAGTGCCAGGGAGCTACATGATAAGAAATGTGAAATACTCTAGTAGCTTAGAGTGGCAAGAATGGGATTCTACCATAAACTGAATAAGCTTGGAAGTGGATTGTCTCCCAGAGCACAGGCTGACCAACACCTTGGTGAGACTCTGAGTCCAATAGAGTTCACCTGGACTTCTGACCTACAGAACTGTGATACAATACATAGGAGTAATTTTAAGCCACTAAATTTTTAACTTAAACAATGCAGTTTATTTTATTCTCTCTATCACCTCTCCTGTCCCCTTTTTTATTTTTTGCGTATAAGTTTAGAAATAAATACTTCTTCTCTCTATTGGTGATTTTGAGTCACTGGAATACTGTTCTTATGCTCTAGTCTCAAGATCAGTTTGTCAGAAATTCTACTTGAAAGCGCTGTTTATATATTTCTGCTTGAATACACTTCTCGAAGAATGTTGTCCTACTGTCCTTTAATTAATAATCTCCATGGCTCAATATACGGAGCCCTGGTAGCTAAACTGTCAAGCACTCGGCTGCTAACTGAAAGGTTGGCGGTTCAAACCTACCCAGTGGCTCCATAAGAAAAAGATCTGGTGATCTTCTGCTATAAAGATTACAGCCTAGAAAATCCTATGGGGAAGTTTAATCTGTCATGTGAGGAAGCTACCAGTCAAAAATTGCCTGCAGGGCATGCAATAATAACAACAATAACAAGGCCCACTATTCCTAACTTACAATACCTTTGTCCTTGTGATCATACTGGGAAAAAACTGACTGCAGAACCTCATTTTCAACTGAATGTGGTTGTGTTCCCTCAGCTCTATTAGATTTTATTGTGAAATCTTTATATTTTTTATTCTATCTAAATTTTATATTTATGAACACTAGTGGCAAACTGTCAGCTTTCTTGCACTGCTGTGTTAAAATTTTATTTTTATATTTATTCCATCATTAATAATGTTGACCAGCAGAGAAGTAAACTTTTGTCTTAATTCTGTCATTGACAACTCAGTTATATATATATATATATGTATCTTTTCAGTTTATTAATTATTTTCAGGTATCTGTAAATAATTTGTAGAGAAGATATGTTTACCCTAATTCCAAAACTTTAAATTCAAATAATACACTTTTAAATGTAGTACGAGTAAAACAGGCATTCTGTTGTACAGCTGGATAGCAACAGAGCCAATAAATTGCTATTTTTCATCCTCATTTATTAAAACATAACCTACTACATTTAAAATTATGTTTACTTATTTAAAAAATATGATACCAATAATTCCCTTGTATGGATGTTTATAAGTTTTTTTTTTTTTTGTTCTTGACACCGTATAATTTTTACTTTAGTTTTAGACATTACTCCATGTAGTAATAATTTTTATTTCCCACAGATATGTTTTAAATATTTCCTGTATATATATATTTAAATTTAAAGTGATCTTTTAGAAATGAATGTGGCATTTTTTCCCCTGGAGTCTCAAATGTAAGGAATTATTATCTTAAGTGGTAAATAGGTCTGACAACTTGTTCAGCCACAAAGCCAACAAGATTGATAATATCTGTTAAAGGAAAATTAAAAACATTCTTTTCCATCTAGAAAGAAAAAGTAAATTACTGCAACAAATACACTAACACAGTTAATCCATTACGTTTATAGATTCCATTATGTAAATTCATTATTTTTTTATCCAATAACATTTGTTCAAAATAATACAATCTTAAAAGCCATAAACTGAAGCTTACTAATGGACTCAAATACATTGTTTATATGTTTAAGCACTTGGGAGTAAAAATGCAAATATGGTTAGGCCGCAAGTGGCTGAGGTCATTCACCCATGGACGAAGATAAAGAATTCATCAAACCAATAAAATGATAATCAGCTTTAATAAATATCAGAACATTTTTTCAAAGGAGCACTGCAATTTAATAGAATTTGCAAATAATGTTGATGGATGAGAATATGTTTGAGAATATTTACTATAGCATATTCTTACAGCCTAATAACTCCCTAACTTTGTGTCAACGTTCATAGTCTTGATTCTAGGGCAACATTTTCAGATTTTCTCCTTACAAATTATTTTTTCTTTATTTAGTTTTTTCAGGATTAATACTTAAAATAATTACTAACTTTACAAAGACGATTAAAGATTAGAGATAAAACAAAGGAAAATCTTATTATTTCTTTTCATGCTTCAATCAGACCTCACCAGTGGAATGACTCATGTTTCCCATTATCCTTGCTAGAATTCTCACCAATCAGCTAAACATACAATGGAATTTCCAGATGCCAAAATTGTTAGTTTGAGAACTATTTTATTTATATCAAACCAAATAATATTTAATAGTTCAATATTATAATTTAATATTCAACATTTTAGTTGATATTGATATGTAGGAGTTACATATTTTTTCAATGAACATTGTATTCTCACTTGAAACTTTAATAACTTTATGATCTAGGGCAGCATTTTTCAAATTCTTTAGAGGAATACTAGTCAGAGGAAATAATCTGTAAAAAACATTTCTATCATGCAATACTCATCATAAATAACCCAAATATCTGTCACTTTGTCATATTGTGGGGGCTTGCTTGTTGCTGTGATGCTGGAAGCTATGCCACCAGTATTCAGATACTAGCAGGGTCACCCACGGTGGACAGGTTTCAGAATAAGACAGACTAGAAAGAAGGACCCGGCAGTCTACTTCTGAAAAGATTACCCAGTAAAAAACTTATGAATAGCAGAAGAACATTGTCTGACATTGTGCCAAAAGATGAGCCACCCAGGTTGGAAGGCACTCAAAAGACTACTGAAGAAGAGCTGCCTCTTTGAAGTAGAGTCAAACTTAATGACTTGGATGGAGTCAAGCTTTTGGGACCTTAATTTGCTGATGTGGCACTACTCAAAATTAAAAGAAACAGCTGAAAACATCCATTAATAATCAGAACATGGAATGTAAGCAGTATGAATCTAGGAAAATTGGAAATCATCAAAAATGAAATGGAACAAATAAATATCGATATTCTAGGCATTAGTAATCTGAAATTGACTGACATTGACAATTCTGAATCGGACTATCGTATGTTCTACTATGCCGGAATGACAACTTGAAGAGAAATGGCATTGCATTCATCATCAAAAAGAACATTTCTAGACCTATCCTAAAGTACAACACTGTCAGTGATAGGACGCTATCCATACACCTACAGGAAAGACAAGTCAATACAACTATTATTCACATTTAGGCACCAATCACTAAGGCCAAAGATGAAGAAACTGGATATTTTTAGCAGCTTCTGCAGTCTGAAATTAATCAAACTTATAATCAGGATGCACTGATAATGACTGGTAATTGGAATGCAGAAGTTAGAAACAAAGAAGAAGGATCGGTAGTTGGAAAATATGGCATTGGTGATTGGTGATTGTCTTAGTCATCCAGTGCTGCTACAACAGAAATACCACAAGTGGATGGCTTTAACAAAGATAAATTTATTTCCTCATGGTTAAAGTAGGCTAAAAGTCCAAATTCAGGGCATCAGCTCCAGGGAAAGTCTTTTTCTCTCTGTCGGCCTTCTTCTCTTCAGTGTTCCCTCGGACTAGGAGCTTCTCTGCACAGGGACCCTGGTCCAAAGGATGCGCTCTGCTCTTGGCACTGCTTTCTTGATAGTATGAGGTCCTCCTGTCTCTCTGCTCACTTCTGTCTTTTATATCTCAAGACATTGCCTCAGGATACAATCCAACCTTGTAGACTGAGTCCTCACTTACTAACACAACTGCTGCCCATCCTCTCTCATTAACATCATAGATGCAGGATTTAAAACTTATAGGAAAACCACATAATACCAGGAATCATGGTCCGGCCAAATTGATACACACATTTTTGGGGGGACATAATTCAATCCATGACAGTGATAGAAAAGATGCCGGAGATCGCATGATAGAATTTTGCAAGACCACAACTTCTTCATGGCAAATACCTTTTGTCACCAACATAAACGGCAGCTATACACATGGACCTTGCCAGATGGAGTCCACAGGAATCAAATCGACTACATCTGTGGAAAGAGACTATGGAAAAGCTCAATATCATCAGTCAGAGCAAGGCCAGGGGCCAACTACATAACAGACCATCAATTGCTCATACACAAGTTGAAGCTGAAACTGAAGAAAATTAGAACAAGCCCAACAGAGCCCAAGTGTGACCCTGAGTATATCCCACTTGAATTTAGAGACCATCTCAAGAATAGATTTGACACGTTGAACACTAATGACCAAAGACCAGATGAGTTGTGGAATGACATCAAGGACATCATACATGAAGAAAGCAAGAGGTCATTAAAAAGAGAGGAAAGGAAGAAAAGACCAAAATGAATGTCAGAAGAGTCTCTGAAACTTGCTGTTTAAAGTCAAGTAGCTAAAGCAAAAGGAAGAAATGATGAAGTAAAACAACTGAACAGAGGATTGCAAAAGGTGGCTCCAGAAAACAAAGGAAACTATTAAGGTGACATGTGCAAAGAGCTGGAGATAAAAAACCAAAAGGGAAGAATACACTCGGCATTTCTCAAGCTGAAAGAACTGAAGAAAAAATTCAAGTCTCGAGTTGCAACAGTGAAGGATACTATGGGGGAAAATATCAAACGACACAGGAAGCATCAAAAGAAGATGGAAGGAATACATAGAGTCATTATACAAAAAAGAATTGGTCTGTGTTCAACCATTTCAAGAGGAAGTATATCAGCAGTAACCGATGGTACTGAAAGAAGAAGTCCAAGCTGCACTGAAGGCATTGGCAAAAAACGAGGCTTCAGAAATTGATGAAATACCAATTGAGATGTTTCAACAAAAGGATGCAGCACTGAAAGTGCTCGCTTATCTATGCCAAGAAATTTGGAAGACAGCTACCTGGCCAATCGACTGGAAAAGGTCAACATTTTATGCCTATTCCCAAGAAAGGTGATCCAACTGAATGCAGAAACTGTCAAAAAATATCATTAATATTACACACAAGTAAAATTTTGCTGAAGATCATTCCAAAGCGGCTGCAGCAGTATATCAACAGAGAACTGCCAGAAATTCAGACCAGATTCAGAAGAGGACGTGGAACCAGGGATATCACTGCTGATGTCAGATGGATACTGGCTGAAAGCAGAGAATACCAGAAAGATGTTTACCTATGTTTTATTGACTATGCAAATGCATCTGACTGTGTGGATTATAACAAATTGTGGATGACATTATGAAGAATGGGAATTCCAGAACACTGAATTGTGCTCCTGAGGAAACCATACATAGATCAAGAGGCAGTTGTTGGAACAGAACAAGAGAATATTGCATGGTTTAAAGTCAGAAAAGATGTGTGTCAGGGTTGTATCCTTTCACCATACCTATTCAATCTGTATATTGAGCAAATAATCCAACAAACTGGACTATATGAAGAAGAAGAGGGCATCAGGATTGGAGGAAGACTCATTAACAACCTGCCTTATACAGATGACACAACCTTGCTTGGTGAAAGTGAAGAGGACTTGAAGCACTTACTGATGAAGACCAAAGACCACAGCCTTCAATATCCATTACACCTCAACGTAAAGAAAACAAAAATCCTCACAACTGGACCAATAAGCAACATCATGATAAATGGAGAAAAGATTGAAGTTGTCAAGGATTTCATTTTACTTGGACCCACAATCAACACCCATGGAAGCAGCAGTCAAGAAATCAAAAGACACATTGCATTGGGAAAATCTGTTGCAAAAGACCTCTTCAAAGTGTTAAGAGCAAAGACGTCACCTTCAAGACTAAGGTGCTCCTGACTCAAGACTAAGGTGCGCCTGACTCAAGCCATGTTATTTTCAATTGCATCATCTGCATGCAAAATTTGGACAACGAATAAGGAAGACCCAAGAAAAATTGAAGTCTTTGAATTGTGGTGTTGGTGAAGAATATTGAATATACCATGGACTAACCAAAAGAACAAACAAATCTATGTTGGAAGAAATTCACCCAAAATCCTCCTTAGAAGCAAGGATGGCGAGATTACATCTTGCATACTTTGGACATGTTATTAGAAAGGATCAATGCCTGTAGGAGGACATCATACTTGATAAAATAGAGGGTCAGTGAAAAAGAGGAAGACCCTCAAGAAGATGGATTGACACAGTGGCTGCAACAATGGGCTCAAGCATAACAACGATTGTGAGCAGGCACAGGACCGGGCAGTGTTTCGTTCTGTAGTACACTGGGTCGCTTTGAGTTGGGACAAACTTGGCGGCGCCTATCAACAACGGCAACATCATAAATAAATTTGAGGGAGAGTTTTAAAATTGTATATGTGAACAAATTGCTCTAAAGATTATTGTAGTAAAATCATATAAAGATATATTTGCTTTTTGTTAAATCAATGAGATTATTTTTGTTTTGGTACTTTAAAACTGTTACAGTAAGTATGAAAGCATAATAAAAGTTACCTCTTTCCTTTGAACTTGAATGTAGAAAGTACATGTTGTAATCACATAGGAATTTTCAGTATGCATTGGGTGAGCACTCAAATGAGACATTTTTTCTTTTAATTAAGTTACAAAATAAAATAGACACTATATCATTTCAGAAGGAAACCATATAATCTCCAGTAGAAGGTTTAAACACTATGTAAGTTAGCAACAGACCATATGCCAAATCCAGCAGTAAAAATACATTGGCCTTTAGTTTTCTCATTTATGAAAAACATACATTAACTAAATAATGCTGATTTTTTTTTAAGTAAGAAACACCTAAAAATACATATTTTATACAATTCTAAATGAATATAGGTACAGCATACTCAATATGGAAACCGTGGTGGCATAGTGGTTAAAGCTACAACTGCTAACCAAAAGATCAGCAGTTTGAATCCACCAGGCACTCCTTGGAAACCCTATGGGGCAGTTCTACTCTTTCCTGTAGAGTTGCCATGAGTCAGAATCAACTCGATGGCAACGGGTATACTCAATACACTAATATTGCTGTTATTGCTAGGTGCCGTCCAGTTGGTTCTGACTCATAGCAACCCTATGTACAACAGAATGAATACTCTGCCCTGTCCTCTGCCAGCCTCACAGTTATTGCTATGTTTGAGCTCATTGTTGCAGCCACTGTGTCAATCCAACTTATTGAGAGTCTTCCTGTTTTTCACAGACCCTCTACTTTACCGAGCAAGATGTCTTTCTCCAGGAACTGGTACCTCCTCATAACATGTCTGTTATGGATTGAATTGTGTCCCCTCAAAATGTGTGTCAACTTGGTTAGGCCTTGATTCTCAGTATTGTGTGATTGTCCACCATTTTTTCCTATGTGTGGTAAATCCTACCCCTATGATGTTAATGAGGCAAGACTAGAGGCAGTTATGTTAATGAGGCAGGACACTATCTACAAGATTAGGTTATATCTTGAGTCAATCTCTTTTGAGATATAAAAGAGAGAAGCTGGTAGAGAGAAAGGTGGACCTCATACTTGCAAGCAAAAAGAGCCAGGAGTGTGTGTGTCCTTTGGACCCAGAGTCCCTGCACTGAGAAATTCCTAGACCAGGGAAAGATTGACGACAAGGAGCTTCCTCCAAAGCTGACAGAGAAAGAAAGCCTTCCCCTGGAGCTGGCACTCTGAATCCGGACTTCTAGCTTCCTAGAAAGAGAGAATCTCTGTTAAAGCCATCCACTTGCTCTACTTCTCTTAAAGCAGCACTAGATAATTAAGACAATGTCCAAAGTACATAAGATAAACATGTGATACTTGCTTCTAAGGAGTGTTCTGGCTGTATGTTTTCCAAGACAGATCTGTTCATTCTTCTGGCAGTTCATGGTATGTCTAATATTCTTTGCCAACACCATAATTCAAAAAATCAATTCTTCTTCCGTCTTCCCTATTCCTTGTCCACCTTGCACATGCATATGAGATGATTGAAAATACCATGGCTTGGATCAGGCTTACCTTAGCTCTCAAAGTGACATCTTTGCTTTTAAACACTTTAAAGAAGTCTTTTGCAACAGATTGGCCAATTCAATAATTCCTTTGATTTCATGACTGCTGTTTCCATGGGCACTGACTGTGGATTCAAGTAAAATGAAATCTTTGGCAACATCAATATTTACTCCATTTATCATTATATAGTTTATTGGTCCAGTTGTGAGGATTTTTGTTTTCTTTATGTTGAGATGTAATCCATCCTGAAGACTGTAGTTTTTGATCTTCATTGGTAAGTGCTTCAAGTCCCCTTCACTTTTAGGAAGGAAGGTTGTGTCTTCTGCATATTGCAGGTTGATAAGATTGGAGTTTTCCTTCAGTTCTGAGACCAACTTCTTCATATAGTCCAGCGTCTCGGATTATTTGCTTAGCATACAGGCTGAATAAGTACGGTAAAAAGATACGACCCTGACACACACGTTTTCTGACTTTAAACCACTCAGTATTCCCTTGCTCTGTTTGAACAACTGCCTCTTGGTCTAAGTACAGGTTCCACATGAACACAATTAAGTGTTCTGGAATTCCTGTTTTGCCCAGTGCTATCCATAATTTGTTATGATCCCCACTATTGAAGGTACTAGCATAGTCAATGAAACACAGGTAAACATTTTTCTGGTATTCTCTGCTTTCAGCTAAGATCTATCTTACATAAGCAGTGATAGCCCTTGTTTCACATCCTCTTCTGAATTCAGCTTGAATTTCTGGCAGTTCCTTGTCTACGTACTGCTGCAACAGTTTTTGAATTTTTTCAGCAAAATTTTACTTGTGTACGATATTAATAATATTGGTTGATAATTTCCACATTCTGTTTGATCACTTTTCTTTGGAATGGGCAGAAATATGGATTTCTGGCATAAGCCTGCCAGTCCTTACAGAATTACATCTGTTTGTTGAAATATCTCTATTGGTATTCCGTCAATTCCTGGGGCCTTGCTTTTCTCCAATGTCTTCAGTGCAACTTGAACTTCTTCCTTCATTACCATTGATTCTTGATCATCTGCTACCTCCTGAAATGGGTTAATGTTGGCCAATTATTTTTGGTACAGTGATTCTGTATTCCTTCCATCTTTCTTTGATGCTTCCTGCATCGTTTAACATTTTGCCCACAGAATCCTTCAGTATTGCTACTTGAGACTTGAATTTTGTCTTCAATTCTTTCAGTTTGAGAAATGCAGAGTCTGTTCTTCCCTTTTGGTTTTTTAGCTCCAGGTTTTTGCACACTTCATTATAATAAGTTACCTTATGTTCTAGAATCATCCTTTGGAATGTTCATTTCATTTCTTTTACTTCATTATTTCTTCCACTTGCTTTATCTTCTCTACTTTTAAGAGCAAGTTTAAGGGTCTCTTTTGTCATTCATTTTCATCTTTCCTTTCTTTCCTGTCTTTTTAATGACCTTATGCTTTCTTCATGTATGATGTCCTTGATATCATCCCATAATTCTTCTGGTCTTTGGTCATTAATGTCCAATATGTCAAATATGTGCTTGACATGTTCTCTAAATTCAGGTAAGATACACTAAACGTCATACTTTGGTTCTCATAGACTTCTTTTAATTTTCTTCATCCTCAACTTGAACTTGCATATGAGCAATTGATGGTCTGTTCCACAGTTGACCCCTGGCCTTGTTCTGACTGATGATACTGAGCTTTCCCATAGCCTCTTTCCACAAATGTATTCTGTTTGATTCCTGTGTATTCCACTCGGTGAGGTCCATGTGTAAAGTCACTGTTTATGTCGTTGAATAAAAAGTATTTGCAATGAATAGGTCTTTGGTCTTGCAAATTCCATCAGGTGATAGCTGGCATCATTTTTTTCACCAAGGCCATATTTTCCAACTACAGATCCTTCTTTTTTGTTTCCAGTTTTTGCATTCCAATCACCATTAATTATCAATGCGTCTTGATTGCATATTTGATCGATTTCAGATTGCAAGATTTGGTAAAAATCTTCAATTTTTTTCATCTTTGGCATTAGTGTTTCGTGCACAAATTTGAATAATCCACATCATTAAGGGCAACTCTACTTTGAGAAGTCAGCTCTTTCTTAGTCATTTTTTGAGTGTCTTCCAACCTGAGGGGCTAATTTTCCTGCACTATATCAGACAATGCTTGGCTGCTATTCATAAGGTTTTCACTGGCCAATTTTTTTAGAATTAGATCTCCAGTGTCTTCTTCCTAGTCTGTCTTAGTCTGGAAGCTCTGATGAAACCTCTCCACCATTGGTGACCCTGCTAGTATTTGCAATACCATTGGCATAGCTTCCAGCATCACAGCAAAACACAAGCCACCACAGTATAAGGAACTGACAGAAGAGTGTTGGATATTAACATTAAACCTCCCCCTACAAAGAAAAACATTGCCAGAGAGTTGATTCCAATTTGTAGTGACCCTAGACATTAATATTATAGGCTTACTTTTATAACAGTGATGTCTTTTTGTCCCCATATGGTCATTTTAAGCCCTTCCTCCCTTGATAAATGAAATAAAATGGCAAAAAAAAAAAAAAAAGAATCAAGAATATAAGTGCTGTGCCATCAGTTATAAAAATTATGATACAATAACTTTCAGAAGCCCATGACTCATTTCCATCAAGTTGATTCTGAGTTATAATGACCTAATAGGACTGAGAAGAACTGCTCCTTAGGGTTTCCAAGGCTGTAAATCTTTTTGGAAGCAGACTGCCAGTTTTCTCCTGCAGAGTGGCTGATGGGTTCTAATTATCGACCTTTTAGTTAGCGGCCAAGTGCTTAACCACTGCACCAACAGTGCTCCTTTCTTTCACAGGCAGGCTTAATTCCAGCTAGTCATTATGTGGATGAAAAAGATTTCAGTCCACAGAGAAATCATAATGTCCAACTCATAAGTACTCTTTCCTAGAACTTAACGATGAAATGAGTGTGTCCATCAGACCTAAAATGACTCTACTATTTAAGAATTAGTACTGATGTAGTTTGTGTCCCTGATCTGTACCTTCTTAAGTAATCTTAGATAAAATATTTACCTTAATATCTAACATGATATAAAAATTGGGCTAATAATGGTATATATCTATGCTGGTTTGAATCATCTGAGAAGTAGACATCAAGACAATTTAAATGTGCCAGGATTTTATTAGGAGATACATCTGTTATAAAGAAATTGGAGTGAAAGTTACATAAGCTTGGGACCGTCATCCAAGCACAATTGAAGTCTGACCATGAGAGAAAGAAAAAGAAAAGGAAGGTTGGGTAAAAGGCTTGTAAACTGCTATGTAATTTAAGGAAGTTTTGGCAAGTCTGCTGGGGAGTCTTCTTGCCTCAGTCAGCTGTCAGAGGAACGTCAAGTCTCCCAGAAACAGGCAGCTTGAAATCTCCCTGCTGAGCTCAGTCACTAGCTGGGAACAGCCATTTGAAACATGACATCAGGACAAATATAGTGATGGATTTCAGAATGTGATCCATTCCTGTTTTTAGGGGTCAGTGAGGTGCATTCTTACAGCTAGCACATTATGTCATAGAGATAGAATATTAAAGACCCAATTCCATAAAAACACTTAAAACAGTCTTAAGATTATACTCACTAAATGCTCACTGTTATTTGGAGGGGAATATTACTTGTCCTTGGGTAATGAAATAAGCAACACTTCACTGGTAGACACTTTGGCCTTTGAAGATAACACTATTCAGAAGAGCTAAGCCAGGATGTCTAAGTCTAAGTTGCGGAACACAGAGTAAATGTACTTACGGAATGAGACCCCTGGCTGACCTCACAGATATTTTTTCCTGACCTGACAATAGCATCAGGACAAGGATACACAGCCTTTTTGAGAGAAAAAAATGAAGGAGAGATTGAATATTTTAGTTTGTGTCTGGTGAAGCACACTGACCAATTATAGAGAATAAATTACAGTAAGGCAGTACTGATGGGATTCCCAAAGCCTCAGCATCCACTCTACTCAGCTGATAATAATGTATTCATAAACTGATAGTTTAGGAAGCAACGGTCAAGAAATCAAACGACATATTGCATTGGGCAAATCTGCTGCAAAAGACCTCTTTAAAGAGCTGAAAAGCAAAGATGTCACTTTGAGGACTAAGGTGCGCCTGACTAAAATCATTTTTTTTTTTAATTGTGCTTCAGGTGAAAGTTTACAGCTCAAGTTAATTTCTCATTCAAAAATTTTTATGCATATTGTTTTGTGACATTAGTTGCAATTTCCACAAGGTGACAGCACTCCCCATTTCCACTCCAGGTTTTCTGTGTCCATTCAACCATTTCCTGTCCCTTCCTGCCTTTTCATTCTGCTTTTTAGATAGAAGCTGCCCATTTGGTCTCATATATCTGACTGAACTAAGAAGCATATTCCTCACATGTATTATTTTTTGTTTTATAATCCTGTCTAATTTTTGTCTGAAGAGTGGGCTTTGGGAAATGTTTTCGGTTCTGGGTTAACAGTGCATCTGGGGGCCGTAGTTTAGGGAGTTCCTCCAGTCTCTGTCAGACCATTAAGTCTGGTCTTTTTACGTTAATTTGAGTTCTGTTCTACATTTTTCTCCTGCTCTGTCCGGAACTCTCTGCTGTGTTCCCCGTCAGGGCACTCATTGATGGTAGCCTAGTACCATCTAGTTCTTCTGGTCTCAGGCTAGTTGAGTCTCTGGTTCATTTGGTCCGTTAGTCTTTTGGGCTAGTATTTTCCTCGTGTCTTTGATTTTCTTCATTCTCCTTTACTCCGAGTGGGATGGGACCAATTGAAGTATCTTAGACGACCGCTTGCAAACTTTAAGGACCCCACACACCACTCACCAAAGTGGGACTTAGAACGTTTTCTTAATAAACTATGTTATGCCTTTTAACTTAGATGTCCCCTGAAACTATGGTCCCCAGGCCCCAGCCCCAGCTACTCTGTCCCTTAAAGTGTTTAGATGTGTCCAGGAAACTTCTTTGCTTTTGCTTTGGTCCAGTTGTCCTTCCCTTCACCAAAGTTGATCCTTGTCTACTATCTAGTTAGTTATTTCCTCTCCCTCTCCCCCCTCCCCACCCTCATAACCATTAAAGAATGCTTTCTTCTGTGTTTAAACCTTTTCTTGAGTTTTTTTAATCATGGTCTTGTACAATATTTGTCCTTTTGTGACTGACTTATTTCACTCAGCATAATGCCTTACAGATTTATCCACGTTGTTAGAGATTTCATAGATTCTTCGTTGTTATTTACTGTTGTGTAGTATACTATTGTGTGTATGTATCACAATTTGTTTAACCATTCATCTGTTGATGGGTGTTTAGGTTATCTCTATCTTTTTGCTATTGTGAATAGTGCTGCAATGAACATGGGCATGCCTATTTCTATTTGTGTGATGGCTCTTATTTCTGTCAGGTATATTCCTAGGAGTGGGATTGCTGGATCATATGGTATTTCTATTTCTAGGTTTTTAAGGAAGTGCCATATCATTTTTCAAAGTGGTTGTACATTTTACATTCCCACCAGCAGTGCATAAGAGTGTCAATCTCTCCACAACCATGGTATTTTCAATCACCTCATGTGTATGCGAAAGCTAGACAAAAAATAAGGGAGACTGAAGAAAAATTGATACCTTTGAATTATGTAATTGGTGAAGAATATTGAACTTGGACTGACAGAAGAAGGAACAAATTAGTCTTGGAAGAAGTACAGGCAGAACGCTCCTTAGAAGTGAGCATGATGAGACTTCATCTCATATACTTTGGACATGTTATCAGAAGGGACCAGTCCCTGGAGAAGGACATCATTCAGGGTAAAGTAGAGGTTCAGCAAAAAAAGTAAGACCCTCGATGAGAAAGGGTGACACGGTGGTTGAAACAATGGGCTCAAAGATAACAACGATTGTGAGGATATTTCATTCTGCTGTACATAGGCTAACTATGAGTCAGAACTGACTTAATGGCACCTAAAAACAACAACATTATAGGTATAAAAGCTGAGGCTCAGAAAGCTTAAGTTCTTGGCAATGTTTTCTGACTACAATGCCCTTAATGAATATAACATTATTTCTTGAACATGAATTTGCTTCTGGTAATTGTCATCCTGGAAAAATAAAAACAAAATTAAAAATAAATAAAGGTGTAATCATTTTCATGTGGTAATCAGTAGATATTTGAAGATAATGTTGAAATCTCTTCATCACCTGAAACATCTTTATGCTTTGTGATGAAAATTCCTACTTGCCTCCATAACATCGTGTATTTTATGTTCTTATACTGTTCTAATCTCTGAGCTTCACCTCCAGCCTACATCCCGCATACACATGCAAGTTTGTTTACACAAATCTTTAAGCTTGGTTTAAATTTGAGTATAATATATTCATTGTCATTAGTCTTTAATATATAATGCAAGCTACAATACCATCTTTAATATGTCATGATCTACCTCCCCCAATAATTTGCTATGACAAAATAAGCATCACAAGTTAATTAAGGAGGTTTATTAAAAGGACTATTACAAAGACGTGGGCAAGACATAAGGAAATCACAAATGATACTAGAGATCATCAGAGAAAATAACTGTATAGGGGGCCAACTTGAGTGGAGCTGTGACCATGGGTTGAAATGTGAAGCCTGCCCTATATGACTCCACAGGGAAAGGACCAAGTGAATAAATACCCTACCCCCACTCTCCTCTCTCCCTCAAATCTCCTGACTGGATGTCCCATTGGACTAACTTACTAGAATCAGGAGAGTAAGAAATCTATTAATGTAATCCAAATAGATCAGCTTTCCAGGGACTAAAATAAGATAGAGAATGGTATAGTGAATATAGACTGTTTCCTCACACTAAGTGGGCCACGTGCTTACTCTGCTCTTGTGACCTAGAATGCTAGTGCATTGGTGTTATATACCCTGGTTAATTGAGTCCTGAGTGTAAGGGACTCAAACACATGATCTCTTATAACCATACCCTTCTCCTAGTGAATGAGATAACCCCATATGGAATGAAGTAAACAAAGAGACCTCTGAATGATCCTTTCTGGTAAAGCCTCCTATTGAAGTCAGCATAGTTATCATTTGTAGATAGAGTAGATACACATAATGAGATTTATGGTGTCTTCAAGCTTGCTATACAGACAAAGTTCTAGAATGTCTGGGGACTTTACTGTAATTGCTGAAGCTATGGGAGCAGTCAGACTGATTACTTAGTGCATGAGATAAGGGAATATTACAAGAGGCTGAATATATTCTGGAAGACAGAAGTAAAAAGGATAACACAATCGCAGTCCTTCTCTAGATGTTAAGATATTAAAGTGGACAGTCTGAGTGTGTGCATCCTGAAGGGTAATCTTTGATTAGCACGTGAGTTCCTTCTGTAGGTATTAGCCAGCTTCCATAGATGACTCTTTATAAGGCATTGGTGGTTTAGTGGTAGAATTCTCACCTTCCAAGCAGGATACCAGGGTTGAATTCCTGGTCAATTCACCTCACGTGCAGTCACCACCCAACAGTCAGTAGAGGTTTACATGTTTCTATAACGTTGAACAAGGTTTAGCAGAGTTTCCAGACTAAGATAGACCAGGAAGAAAAGCCTAGTGATCTGCTTCCCAAAATTAGCCAGTGAAAATTATATGGCTCAAAATGGTCTGATCTGTAATAGATCATAGGGATGGCACAAGGACAGGCAGCATTTTGATCTGCTGTTCATCGGGTCATCACGAGTGGGGGGTGCTGACCAGGTGACAACTAACAACAACATAGATTATTGATGAAAATAACATTCTTAATTGGTGTGATCTCACCAAAAGTATTGCTGCCTAGAATATTTGGAGTTATTTGACATATAATCTAAGGCATTGGCCTCTTCCACTACTCTGTTGTAATAGTAGACATTCTGTCCTGCAGGATGTGTCACAGAGAGAGTAGACAGATGGTCCAGTGTCTTCTACCAACACTACCCTATTCCTGATGCATCTCAGTTTTCTGGCTTACTTTACTGAATTATAGCAAATAGTAATTCTCAATGAAATGGAATATCAAAAAGGAAAGCTAAAATCAAACTCAATGTAAATTATAAAAGAAGGATCACTGTCACTCTTCAGGATACCCCAGGCTCCATCGTTAGTGGAAAAGACTTAAAGGCTGCAGTTCTGCTAAATATTTAATTCAGCCTCTTTACTGAACATGCAGATACATACCTTTTTAAAATTCCATACAATACTAATGATGACTAATGAAAAATTCATCCATGAACCAGTTGATTACTGGGAATATATGAACAAATTCTGAACTGGAGAATGTAACCTTCCCAGACAATTGTTCCTATTTTGACAAAAAGACATCCTCTATCTGACTTGGTTCAGCATGAGCTACTCCCTAAGAGTGTTATCAGGATCATTTTAGTCATCATCTTATATATCTCCTAGTACGAAGTCAGCATCTACCATTGCATACTTTATGAATTAAAATTTTTCCGTTGCTGACATTCAGCTGAATAAGACATAGAGGGTAACCTTTGTGTTTTGGATAGTGGAATGAGAGGTAAAGATCAAATAAAACAAGAAAAATTACCCACAAACTTAATTCTTTAATATCTCCATGGAAAATGCCTTCAGCTAGCTGCTTAATTAGAGTGTCCATTTTCTTATACTGCTCTGTGATATGTGATAGGGTATGAACTGCAGCCTTTTTTACTAGGGAGCAGGTTAAAGCTCTTCCAAAATGTAGCTTAAAAGCTCACAACCCACAAGTTAGATTCCCTTTCAGAGAGTGATATCTAGCCCTAATATATACAGTGTAATGCCCCAACCCCCAGGCCCTGCCAGTTTGCTGTCTTGTGGGGTCTTGCCTGTTGCTGTGATGCTGGAAGCTATGCCACCAGTGTTCAAATACCAGTAGGGTCACCCATGGCATATAGGTTTCAGCATGTAAAACCAAATGGGACTAATGAGGTACAGTAGTCCAGTGACAAGGGCCAGAAGGCAGAAAGGGACAAGGAAGCTGGTGATAGGGAACCCAAGGTTGAGTAAGGATATTGTTGATGTGTTGTCAGAGTGTTAACCATTGTCATAGGGCAACATGTGCAGTAACTGTTAAATGAGAAACTATTTTGTTCTGTAAGCCTTCATCTAAAGTGAGAATAGCAGCACAATTGGAAGAGCGTAGTCGATGTCACTGAACTGTGTGTGCATGCAGAAATTTTTGAAATGGTGTATCTTTGACTATGTGTATTTTCACCAAAAAAAAGGTTGAGAAGTTAGAGGGTTGACATGTTGTGGGGTTGTTAACCAATGTCATAAAACAGTATGTGTACTATTGTTTCATGAGAAACTATTTGTTCTGTAAGCCTTCACCTGAAGTACAATAAAAATAAATAAATTTGTGACCGAGTTAACAATAAAGAAATATTAATACAATTTAAAAAAAATCTACTGATTTTATAATTAATATTCTTTCATTTTTAGAACATAATCATAGAATTGTTACTGTATGAATCAGTTTACTTTTCTACTTAGTTTCTAAGATGTTAAATGGAGTTTTCCAGACAAGGGCTTTTTTTGATGTCAATAACTGGCTTCCAGTTAAATTCAGAGCTCAAAGCATTTGGATTGACTGTCAGAGTGTGAGATTCCTGACAGCCTTATCTTTTATACACTCTCCTTCTCTTTGTGGAAAAGCAATACACCACTAAGAAGGAAGCCTTCTGAGTCAAATGCTTACCTTTTGTTGAAGACTGAAGGATATAGACATTTATACACTACTTGTGTGCCATTATAAGATTTCCAATTCCTTGTTACCCTTCGTAGTATTGGGCTCAAATATCATTAACTTAAAAATAGATAGTGAACCTTTGAATTCTTTCTTTCTTATGGAGTTGCTGAACCTTCATCCAAGTTTATTATGTAGTTAAACATACCACAATTTTCGAAAGCAAAATATGATACAACATTCACACGTAGAGTAGTAGAATGATAAAATTGCTTAACAATAGAAATTCTTCTGTTCAAACTTCAAGTGTATAGATGATGCATAAATCTTAAAAAAAATCTTAAAGCTGTCTAATTTAACCAATCAATTTAAAATTTTCAATTTTAACCAAAACAATGAGTACCAATTCAAAATATCTAACATTTGTGACACAGAAAACATAGATTATATACTGATTTTTTTATTTTGAAAAAAATAGTTTGTAAAAACAAGTGCTGATTAACATATAAAACATAAATCAATTTTCATATGCCTGGAAGCTTAATTGAGTAGAAATGAATAGGCACGGTAAAGTACTAATGAGTTCTTTAACTTTTACTCAAAAATCGTAACTTCTGAGTCTTGATGATTGTCTTAGTTTCCTAGCATTGCCATAACAAAATGCAGCTAAGCTGGTGACTTTAAAGAATATAAAATTATTTTTTCACAGTTCCAGGTGTTAGCCATGATAATTCCTTCTGAGAGCTTTGAGAAAAGAACTGTTTTATGCCTCTCTCCTAGTTTCTGACAGCTAGTGGCTATCCTTGGCATTCCTTTACTTGTAATTCTATCTTCACACAGATTCTCCCTCCTGGGTGTCCCTCTGTTTCCTTCTTTCTTCTCCCCTTGGTAAAATACCTTCCAGAAGGTATTAGGATTAGGATCCACTCTCCTTTAGTTGTTGTTGTTAGGTGCCATCAAGTCAGCTTCAACTTCATAGCGATCCTAAGCATGAGTGAAACAACTATGAATGAAACACTTCCCGGGCCTGCGCCATCCTCACAATCATTGTTATACTTGAGCCCATTGTTGCAGCCACTTGTCAATCCATCTCTTTAAGGGTCTTTCTCTTTTTCGCTGACCTCTACTTTACCTTCTCTGGTAGGCCTCCTTTAATTTAACTGATAACCATCTCCAAAGTCACATTCATAAGTACAAGGATTAGGATTTCAACATATCTTTATACAGGACACAATTCAATCAATAACCTTTTTTTTATTAAAGAACTATTGATAAATTTACATTTTTTGAGCATTAATTTTAAGAAGTTAACCAGATTGGAAGAACTATATTGAACACAAATTGACATATTAAAACTATCTATAAGAAATCAACTTAACAACAGCAACTTTAAAGATTAGATAGGGAATTTGGAGGACAGTGAGTTTATGTTAATGGAGAAGGAACAACTCAGAAAATAAGGGTGGGAATGATTGCATAATTCAAAGAAAGCAATCATTGTCGCTGAGTTGTGCAGGCAGAAAATGTTGAATTGGTATATGTTCTGCTGTGTATATTCTGAACAACAATAGCAAAATAAATACAATTTAAAAAAAAATAAGTAGATTCTATCTAGAAGGGATGAATGTTGTCTAACAGTCATATTTTAGAAAAGAATCAATGATATAACCACAAAAAATTCTGTTCCTTTGCAGTCTACAATAAAAATATTTACTAAGAAACTGCTCTGTGCCAAACAATTTTCTAGTAAACAAGTGAAACAAATATTTATGTCTTCTTTGAGCCCTTATTCTAAGTGAAAGCACAGACTGGTTAAAAAAAAAAAAAAGAGAGCGAGTACACAAATTAATCCATAAAAAAGATTATTAGAGACTCATTGTGAGGAGGTAGTCGCTAATGTTAAGGAATAAACAAAGTTATTTATTTTATTAGAAAAGTTTTTATAGAGCAAGGACAAAAGGAGTATTTTAATCTACAGTTCAGACAGTTTGAGAAGTTAAAGTTAGTATATGAAAGAAACATAAATTTTATTTTTTATTTTTACTATAAGTGAAAATATGAAATTTAAGCATCAATTTAAAAGTAAACAAACTTATAAAATATACCACTTTTTATTATTTTAATTTAGAAGAGAGGAAGAGGGTTCAATGAAAAAACAAAACAGTAACAGAGATATTTAGTAATTGAAAAGCTGAAAGGTTAGAGATCATAAATTCAGTAAAAGAAATATTTCAGAAATAGAAACACAAAGTCATATTTAATATAACCATTCACAAAAGAAGAGAAAACATATTTTTTTATTTGTTTTTGATCCACAGAAAATTTTTTACAAGTAAACCTGGCAGGTTCATGGTCTATGGAGACTCTAGCAGATTCAGAAGAAATGCAAGTGTCATTGTAGGCAAATTGTCAGTGTCACAACAATAGAAGTACACCTACTCTTCACTTATCAACGCGGTTAGGCTCCAAAGACAAAGTTGTTATGCAAAAATCGGCATTATGTGAAAATAGAGGATAACAACATTGGAACACAAAATGGAGAATGACTGTATCATTGCGTAACTGCTAAATTACATCAGTACCTAACTGCCAAATTACATCATTACATTCCTGCCAAATTACATCATTACATCACTGCCAAAGTACAGAGAATCATGAGCTAGAATCGTGTGTTTTAAGCTGACACATAACCTAAACCATCAAAGCCTCCTGTACTTTGGACATGTTATCAGGAGGGATGAGTCCCTGGAGAAGGACATCATGCTTGTTGAAGTGGAAGGTTATCAAAGGAGAGAAAGACCTTCAAGGAGATGGACTGACACAGTGGCTGCAACAATGGGCTCAAGCATGACAACAAGTGTGAGGATGGCACAGGACCAGGCAATGTTATCTGCTGTTGTACATACAGTTGCTATGAGTCAGAACAGACGCAACAGCACCTAACAACAACAACAATACTATTAAATTTAAGGTTTTGTAATTTTAAATGAGTATTGATACCAATAAGATACCTTATACTTTGTTTCCCCACTTACATAAGTCCAGTTTTGGGTGGCTCATAAGGCGTATGACCAATAATTTCAATTATCTCAAAGGAAAGGAAAACTGAAATTTGTTTTGTATTCAAATAAGAACCTCAAAGTAAATTACATATTTCAAAGCCTTGGAGGTTTATTTGATTAATAGATAGTTATAGTTTTGAGGGAATAAATCAATGTCACCTTTAAACACAATATTTACAAAAATAACCTCAAATAATATTAGAGATCTCAATGATAGATACTAATGAATAGAGATTGGGTATTTATTATTTGGAAATAATTTCAGAAACAATGGAAAAAAATAACTTCAAGGAAAAGTAGTTCTAGATACATCAATATCAACGATACATAAGTCTCCTCCCCAAAAGAAATTGCTGTTATTTTTAGGTCCTATCAAGTAGGTTCCTACACAGAGACCCTATGTACAACCACCCAGT
This sequence comes from Dugong dugon, assembly GCA_030035585.1. Taxonomy (NCBI): domain Eukaryota; kingdom Metazoa; phylum Chordata; class Mammalia; order Sirenia; family Dugongidae; genus Dugong; species Dugong dugon. The sequence continues at coordinate 29,906,335 of CM057460.1, read as the reverse complement.
CTTGTGCCATCCTCACAATCATTGTTATGTTTAAGTCCGTTGTTGCAGTCACTGTATCAATCCATCTCATGTAGGGTATTACTTTTTTTCATTGACCCTCTACTTTACCAAGTATGATGTCCTTCTCCAGGTACTGGTCCCTTCAGATAACATGCCCAAAGTACGTGAGACAAGGTCTTGCCATTCTCTCTTTCAAGGAGCATTCTTGTTGTACTTCTTCCGAGACAGACTTGTTCGTTCTTCTGGCAGTCCATGGTATATTAAATATTAATTGTCAACACCATAATTCAAAGGCTTCAATTCTTCTTTGGTTTTCTTATTCATCGTCCAGCTTTTGCATGCATATGAGGTGACTGAAAATATCATGACTTGGTTCAGGCCGCCTTAGTCCTCAAAGTGCATTTTAACACTTTAAAACGGTCTTTCGCAGCAGATTTACCCAGTGCAATCCGTCGTTTGATTTCCTGACTGCTGCTTCCATGGACGTTGATTGTGGATCCAAGTAAAATAAAATCATTGATAATGTCAACCTTTTCTTCATTTATTATGAAAAAAATAGAGGTATATATACCCAAACCAAACCCGTTGCTATAGATTCTGACTCATAGCATCCCGATAGGACAGAGTAGAACTGTCCCATAGCATTTCCAAGGAGTGGCTGGTGAGTTCAAACTGCTGACCTTTTGGATAGCAGCCACAGCTCTTAACCACTGCACCACCAGGGCTCCAGAGGTTTGTAATATGTATAATAATAAGATTTTATTACTCTAAACAGAGTTACTGGGTGGTGTAAATGGCTTCTGTGGATGATACTAACTGGTGTCCATACAGCGGTGCCTCATAAGAAACGCCTGGCAATTTACTTCCAAACAATCAGTCACTGGAAACCCTTTGGAGTACAGTTCTACTCTGACACACATGGGGTTGCCAATAAGTCTGAAGTGACTCAACAGCAACAGTAAAAAATTAATCTAAATGTGTAATGTAAAGAAAATGATTTACAAGTAGTTACAGAATAAATTTTATGTCAACTAATAAAAATTATTCCAAAACTTTATTTAATCATGCATCTGAAATTTGATTTAAATTGTTAGAATATTGTCACTGTTGTCATTATTGTTTAATGACACATTTAAAAATATAAGTACTAATTTCTTAAAGGTCTTAACTGACTGTTTTTATGCAAAGGATATCTACTGGTGGATTTTTAAATATACATCTTACAGCATTTGAATAATAGAAAGTCACGAATATTCCTATTTCCTATAATGGAAAATATGTATGCGGATTCTGTCATTCAAATGTTCCTTTCACTTTATCATATTTCACAGAACTTTGTATCCAAAAGGGAAAGAGAAATTTGCAAATATTTCTTATTCCATGAATAAACGTAAGAACAACACTCTTAGCACTTTGCAGAGTGTGCGAAGGCCTTGAACTGGCAAGAATGTAAAGACTCCAGCTGCTTTCGTTGTTCTATTTGTTTTGCATCTTCCAGCCTGTGTGTGTTCTAGTTGCTGACACCTGCTTCTCCATTTTATTTTGCCAAAATCCGCCTACTTTTTCAATAAGAGGAAATAAAACTTTAATATTTTAGTAAAAATAAATTACTTGTAAAACAGATACACACACACTCACACACAAAATACCTCTAGCATTGTGTGAAAACTGAAAACTTGTCATATGAGACAGTTGTGGTATAAAACCATATTAACTTAAGCCTACACCTTAGGGATAAGTCCAGGCCTGCAACTGATAATTCATATTATATGAGTTGTAAGGAATTTCCATCTGCTGCTTAATTAACTGACCCAGAGTGGATATTTGATTACTTTTAGATTTATAGGATATTTTGGGATATATATGTATGTGTATGTGTATATATATATGCATGTATGCATGTTGTTGTTAAGTGCTGTCAAGTCAGTTCTGATTAATAGCGACCCTATTTATAGCAGAATGAAACACTAACTGGTCCTGCGCCATCCTCACAATAATTGCTATGTTTGAGAATATTGTTGCAGCCACTGTGTCAATCCATCTCATTGAGAATTTTCCTCTTTTTCACTTACCCTCTACATTACAAGGCATGATGTCCTTTTCCAGGAAATGGTCCTTCCTGATAACATGTCCAAAGAACTTGAGACAAGTTCTCGCCATCCTGGTTTCTAAGAGGAATTCTAGTTATACTACTTTCCAAGACAGATTTGTTCATTTTTCTGGTTGTTCATGGTATATTCAATATTCTTTGCCAACACCATAATTCAAATGCATCAGTTTTTCTTTGATCTCCCTTATTCACTATTCTATATTTAGGATAATTCTTATTTTTTCATAGACAAAAATAGAATGATTGCTAGAATTCAGTAAGGTAAGATTGCATATCAAAATGAATAAAATGATCATTTCTTAAGAAGTTTATACTACTAAACATAATTCTCCCTGTACAAGTATTTATTATTAATGAAAAAATAATCACTTTATATGTAAAATGGACTGAAAATATAAATTGTATTTACATTTAATAGAGGCGTAAAGGAGAAAGAACTGCAGAGAAATATTTTTTGAGAATTAAAAAGATAATCAGTAATTATTAAGAGCAACAGATGATACATTATTTGTCTAGAACAACAATTAAGATAGTAAGCAATATGAAGGTAATTTAAAAAACACTGTGTCATACCAGAAATAAAAATATTTTATATAAAATCAAAAAAGATTTTGTATAGGAGATTTAAAAGAAGATAATTTGAAGATTGAAAAAATATACAGCCTATGCTTTTTAACTTGTTTTATATTTTATAATTACATAAATTATTTTTAGTCTTTATAAAATTATTAGGAACCACTCCCTTCTCCCCTTGAGAAAACTAATGTTGATGAAGAGATGTTATCCTAGAAAGGTGGTGACATAAGCCAAATCTATGTCTACATCTTTGAAAACTACTGAGTTCAACAAGGACACCACATCAAGTCACCTAGAATTCATAGCTAAAGAAGGACAAAGAGAGTATTCAATGAGCTAGAATTCACATGTAAATGGGGCAATAAACTCTGAAACAAGATGAGTAGGCCCTGGAATCCATACCAGAACAAGTCAAAGGGAGGATCGGAATGCAGTGGAATTTTAGTGGTAGCTTACACAAATAATATCACCTGACGAATAATTCAACTCTGAGAGGAAAACAATGAAAACAGGAGAAAACTTTGCAGACCAATCTCAGGCAACTGAGAAATTGAAAAAGGATCTCAATTATTTATGAGATCAGAGGTAGCAGCTTGGAACTGTAATGTCATTGAAGAGGAAAACAACTTGGAAGGCAGAGACATACCTTGGGAAACACTGCATAGAAGGAAAAGAAAAGCAGTAGAAATAAGAGTCCTCTAGTATCATGAGTATCAGTATCACAACTGAAAAACTAGTTGTTGTTAATGGAATTATTTATCAAGTAAATGTACTTCATTTTGCTAACAGTAGAGTTAATCTTGTAATAAGAAACCTAGTAAACTAAGGAAACTTGTCACACTTTCCCTAGAACACAATTGTTACTGCTTCTCAAAACTTTTAATATAATAAAAAGAAAAAGTCAGAAGCCATACATAAAAAAGCTATGATAAGAAAAAAATTATAAAACAATGTTCCAAAATAAATTAAATTATCTTTAGTCTAGCAATTGTAGCTGTGAAAGCACACAATAAATCAGAAATTTTAAAATTCAGAATAAAAAAGAAAACAGCAATATGTGAGAGAAGACTGTCAGTAAATCAAAACAAAACAAAAATATGAAATTACACGATGTTTGAAAGTACAATAAGTGTCACTGAGAAAAGAGAAGTGAAGGTAAGAAAAGAAAGTAAGGAGAAGAAAAACACAATAAAGTTCTAAGAAGGACTAAAAAATCAGTCAAAAGAATCCAAAACATTTATAAAAGGAGTTCTTAAAGGAGAACAAACAAAGCAAGGGAAACAAATAATATTTAAGACTATGGTTTATACTTTCAATCTATATGCTGAAAGTTTCTCTAAGGAATTCAGAAAATTGTATTGATTGACAATTTCAGGACATAGCCTCATAAAATTATTAGGCTATTAAGATCCAGGGAGGAAAAGTGAAACCTCCAGACAAAAAGATCAAGTCACTTATAAAATAAAGAAAATCAGGTCAACACAAGTTTACTGGACAGCAACATACAATATAAGACAACAGTAAGAGTCAAAAAGAAAAAGAGTAAAATTTTAAAATTCACAGGAGCTGTCCTTTAGTGATAAAATATATAAAAATAACTGAATATTTAAGAATGTAGTCATAAGCCCTTTCTGAGGAAACAACTAGATTGATAAAGTAGCCTGATAAAACTTCAGCGAAGGACTCACAGTCAACATTGAATATTTTTAACTGTAATTATAAGAATGAAACGAAATTGGGAACAATGAACTTATAGTATTTAAATTTCATAAATTCTACGAATTAGAAATAAATAAGATGAAAGAAAGGAAAAAGAAATGAGAAAGTAGGAGGCAGAGCTATAGACAGAATTACAACGCTGTCCCTCCACAGCAAAGACCCGAAAAGCTAAGTAAAACAGAGACAAACTTCAATCCTGGAACCCTACGCTGAGGTCTCCTATCAGCTAATGCGGCACGGATCCGCCATCTTGGACTCCTTTCAGAGATAGTGGACACAGAATATGGGGAAGCAGATTCACAGAGCTCCCAGCAGGAGACAGAGCACCTGGTAAACAGCGATATACATTTTCCCAGCCCCCCCCCCCACCCTTTTTGCTCTGCTTATTCTCTGCAGCTTCCCAGGGGGCCAATCTGCTGCTTCCCAGAACAATGAAAAGGAAATCAGGAAAACAATACCATTTATAATAGCCCCTAAAAAAATTAAATCAAATTGAATTAAAAAATAAAATACTTATGAATAAATCTAACCAAGGTTGTAAAAGACCTATACAAAGAAAACTACAAAACACTACTGCAAGAAACCAAAAGAGATCTACATAAATGGAAAAACATAACATGCTCATGGACTGGTAGACTCAACATTGTGAAAATGACAATTCCATCCAAAAACAATAAACAAATAGATTGCAATCCCGATCCAAATACCAGCATTCTTTAAAGAGATGGAAAAAACAATCATTAACATTATATGGAAAGGGAAGAGGCTCTGGATAAGTAAAGCAGTAATGAAGAAGAAGAATAAAGTAGGAAGACTCACACTACCTGACCTCAGAACCTGCTGTACAGCTACAGTAGTCAAAACAGCCTGGTACTGGTACAATGACAGATAGATTGACCAATGGAACAGAATTGAGAACCCAGATGTAAATACTTTCACCTATAGTCACCTGAACTTTGACAAGGGCCCAAAGTCCATCAAATGGGGAAAAAAACAGTCTTTTTAAAAAGTGGTGCTGGCAAAATTGGATGTCTATCTGCAAAAAAAAAAATGAAACAGGATCCATACCTCACACCATACACAAAAACTAACTCAAAATGCATCAGAGACCTAAACATAAAACCAAAACCTATTAAGATCATAGAAGAAAAAATAGGATCAATACTAAAGGCCTTAATACATGGCATTAACAGGACACAAACTATAACTAGCACACAAACTCCAGAGGATAAGTTAGATAACTGGGATCTTCTAAAAACTGAACACTTACGCTCATCAAAAGATTTTACCAAAAGAGTAAAAAGGGAACCTATGGACTGGGAAAAAAAATTTGGCTATTATAAATCCAACAAAGTTCTAATCTCTAAAATCTACAGGGAAATCCAATGCATCTACAACAAAAAGACAATAAATACAATTAAAAAGTGGGCAAAGGAAATTAACAGAAACTTCACCAAAGAAGACGTTCAAGTGACTAATAGACACATGAGGAAATGCTCTCAATTGCTAGCCTTTAGAGAAATGTAAATAAGAACCACAAAGAGATACCATCTCACCCTGGCATTACTAGCACGAATCAAAAAAACAGAAATTAACCAATGTTGGAGAGGCTGCAGGGAGACTGAACTCATATACACTGCTGGGGGGAGTGCAAAATGGTACAATCACTTTGGAAAATGATATGGCGCTTCCTTAAAAAACCATAAATTGAAATACCGTATGCAATCCCATTTCTAGGAATATATCCTAGAGAAATAAGAGCCTTCACACAAATAGACATATGCACACCCATGTTCATTGCAGCATTATTCACAACGGCAAAAAGTTGGACACAACCTAGATGCCCATCAACAGATGAATAGATAAACTATGGTATATACACCTAATGGAGTACTACACAGCAATAAAGAACAATGATGAATCTGCGAAGCATCTGAAACATGGATGAATCTGGAGGGCATTATGCTGAGTGAAATAAGTCAATCACAAAAGGACAAATATTGTATGAGACCACTACTATATAAAACTCATGAAAAGCTTTACATACAAAAAGAAACAATCTTTGATGGTTGCGAGGGAGGGAAGTTGTGGGGATGGAAAAACACTAAATACACAAAAGATGAGTGGTGAGTTTAGTGAAAAGTGGGACAGGGTGCAATGCTGGGGAGGCCAGTACAACTTGTACAAGGCAAGGTCATGGAGGCTCCACGGACACATCCAAACTCCCTGAGGGACTAAATTACTGGAATGGGGGCAATGGGGACCATGGTCTCGGGGAACTTCTAGCTCAATTGGCATAACATAGTCTATAAAGAAAATATTCTACATTCTACTTTGGTGAGTAGTGTCTGGGGTCTTAAAAGGTTATGAACAGCCATCTAAGATACTCCACTGGTCTCACCCCTTTGGGAGCAAGGGAGAATGAACAAAACTAACAAAACAAAGGAAAGATTAGTCCAAAGGACTAATGGACCACAACTACCACAGCCTCCACCAGACTGAATCTAGTATAACTAGATGGTGCCCGGCTACCACCACTGACTGCTCTGACAGGGATCACAATAGACGGTCCCAGACAGAGCTGGAGAAAAATGTAGAACAGAATGCTAATTCATTCAAAAAAGACCAGACTTACTGGCCTGACAGAAGCTGGAGAAACCCCAAGAGTACGGCCCCCAGACACCGTTTTAGCTCAGTAATGAACTCACTCCTGAGGTTCACCCTTCAGACAAAGATTAGACAGGCCCATAAAAAAAATGAGACAAAAGGGGCACATCAGCCCAGGGTCAAGGACTAGAAGGCAGAAGGGAACAGGAAAGCTGGTAATAGGGAACCCAAGACTGAGAAAGGAGAGTGTTGCCATGTTGTGGGGTTGTTAACTATTGTCATAAAACAATATGTGTACTAACTGTTTAATGAGAAGCTAGCTCGGTAAACATCTAAAATACAATAAAAAATTTTATATATATATATGTATATATATATATATATATATATATAAATAAAAGAAGAAGGAAGTCATCTAAGGAGTAAACCTGAAAAAAGAAAAAAGAAATGAGAAAATAAAATAAGCTCATTGCTGAATGCATACGTAACGGGTGGGAGTCAAAGATACCATACAAAGCTGATAAGAGAAAAAGTAGAAACCTTAACAATTAAAAAATGGATTAAGGGTATTAGGAAATATATTAGTATAAGGTAACTATTTGAGCAAACTATAAATCTTCCTAGATTCCAGAATCAGTACAAAAGAGCAAAGGATATATGTTATATATATAAATAAATATATTTAATGTGAATATAAATGTAACAATAGTTCATGAAAAATATGAAACTAAGCATATCAGTCATGTCAATGCTTAAAAATTGGCTTAAATCTTCTCCCTTTGTATTTGCTCATTAATAAAAATCCACGTATTTTCTGTACAAGAGGTCATCTAAAATAAAGGTAAGAAGAGATTCATAAAGACTGGAAAATAATGGAATGGACAAAAGTACAGCATAAAAATAAGCAATAAACCTGGAGTTCAAATATTGACATCATAAGAGGTTCTCCAAAATTTATTTTGAATAGAGGAATGCATGGTGTTGGGGAAGGTTTGATCTAAGGGTATAAGAGCCCACATACTTGCCAAAGCCATCTCTGTATGCAGTTATGGGTAAAGATGAATGAGGAGCCACATGAGATTTGGCTAAAATAAATCGATGCTTTGATTTGTTGTTGTTAGGTGCCATTGAGTTGATTTGAACTCACAATGACCCCGTGTGATAGAGTAGAACTGCTCCATAGGGTTTTTTTTTTTTTTTTTTTTTTTATGGTTGGTTATCTTTATTTATTTATTTTTTTAATATATATTTTATTGTACTTCAGGTGAAAGCTTACAGAGCAAATAGTTTCTCATGAAATAGTAGTACACATGTTGTTTTTTGACATTGGTTAACAACCCCACAACGTATTAAGCCTCTAAATTCTCAACCTTTTTTTTTGATGAAAATTACAGATGGCCAAAGATACACCGTTTCAAAAATTTCTACATTCACAGTTCAGTGACATTGACTACGCTCTTCCAACTGTGCTGTTATTCTCACTTAAGATGAAGGCTTACAGAAAAAATAGTTTTTCATTTAACAGTTACTACACATGTTGCCCTATGACAATGGTTAACAATCTCACAGCACATCAAGAATATCCTTACTCCACCTTGTGTTCCCTATCACCAGGGGGCTTCCTTGTCCCCTTCTGTCTTCTGGACCTTGTCAGTGGACTATTGTACCTCTTTAGTCTCATTTGTTTATTTATTTATTTATTTATTTATTTTTATTTTATTTAAACACCATTTCAAAACTTTTTACTTACACATTTAAGTGATATTGACTATGCTCTTCCAATTGTGCTGCCATTCTCGCCCAAGATGAAGGCTTACAGGACAAAACAGCCTCCCATTTAATAGTTACTACAAATGTTGCCCTATAGCAGTGGTCAACAATCTCACAATACATCGACAGTGTCCTTATTCAATTTGTGTTCCTTATCATCAGTTTCCTACTCTCCCTCTGCCTTCTGGCCCTTGTCACCGGACTCCTGTACATCGTTAGTCCCATTTAGTTTTACTGGGGTGTCCATTCCCAGGCTTAACATCAAACCTTGAAGGTAACTTCCCCTCTGAGCTGAAAGGGTGTCTGGGGGCCACACTCTCGAGGTTTCTCTAGTATTCTTTAGGCCAGTATATCTGGTCTTCTTTTTTTTTTTTTTTTTTTTGGGAGTTAAAATTATACTCTACATCCTACTCCAGCTCTGCCCAGAACCCTCTGTTGTGATCCTGGTCAGAGGAGTCATTGGTGGTAGCCGGGCACATCCAGCTGTACTGGGCTCAGTCCCGTGGAGGCCTTGGTAGCTGTGGACCATTAGTCCTTCGGACTAATCTTTTCCTTGTATCCTGTTCTCTTCGTTCTCCCTTGTTCCCGAAGGGATGAGATCAGTGGAGTATCTTAGATGGCCGCTCATAGGCTTTTAAGACCCCAGACACTACTCACCAAGGTAGAATGTAGAGCATTATCTTTATAAGTAGTGTCATGCCAATTGAGCTAGATGTTCCCCGAGATCATGGTCCCCAGAGCCCTCCGTCCAACAACTCAGTCCCTCGGGGGGTTTGGATGTGTCTATAGGGCCTCCATGACCTTTCCTTGTGCAGGTTGTGTTAGTTTCCCCTGTACTATGTACTATCTCATCTCTCACCCAAGTTACCACTTACCTATTACCTATTTAGTATTCCCCCCCCCCCCATCCCTGGTAACCAACAAGGATTGTTACATTTTGCATGTGAATTTTTTCATGGGTTTTTACAATAGAGGTCTCATACAATATTTGTCCTTTTGTGATTGACTTATTTCACTCAGCATGATGTCCTCCAGTTTCATCCATGTTATGAGATGGTTCACCGATTCATTGTTCTTTCTCGTTGCATAGTACTCCATTGTGTGTATGTACCATAGTTTGTGTATCCATTCGTCTGTTGATGGACATCGAGGTTGTTTCCATCGTTTTGCTATTGTGAATAATGCTGCCATGAACATAGGTGTGCATATGTCTATTCGAGTGATGACTCTTATTTCTCTAGGATATATTCCTAGGAGTGGGATTGCTGGATCGAATGGTACGTCTATTTCTAGCTTTCTGAGGAAACGCCATATCATTTTCCAAAATGGCTGTATCATTTTGCATTCCCACCAGCAGTGTATAAGAGTTCCCGTCTCCCCGCAGCCCCTCCAACATTTGTTATTTCCAGTGTTTTTGATTCGTGCCAGTAATGCCGGGGTGAGATGGTATCTCATTGTGGTTTTAATTTGCATTTCTCTAATGGCTAGTGATCGCGAGCATTTCCTCATGTGTCTGTTGGCCATTTGAATGTCTTCCTTGGTGAAGTGTCTGTTCATTTCCTTTGCCCATTTTTTGATAGGATTGGTTGTCTTTTTGTTGTAGAGGTGTTGGATTTTCTTGTAGATTATGGAGATTAGACCTTTGTCTGACTTGTACTGTCCAAAAATTTTTTCCCAGTCTGTAGGTTCTCTTTTAACTCTTTTGGTGAAATCTTTTGAAGAGCATAGATGTTTGATTTTTAGAAGATCCCAATTATCTAGTTTATCTGTTGGGTTTTTTGTGTTGATGTTTATGGTTTGTATCCTGTTAATGCCATGTATTAAGGTCTGAAGTGTTGGTCCTATTTTTTCTTCTATGAATTTTATAGTTTGAGGCTTTATATTCAGGTCTTTGATCCATTTTGAAGTAGTTTTTGTATATGGTGTGAGGTATGGGTCCTGTTTCATTTTTCTACAAATGGATATCCAGTTTTGCCAGCACCATTTGTTAAAAAGACTGTCTTTTCCCCATTTGATGTATTTTGGGCCCTTGTCAAAAATCAGGTGACCATAGGTGGATGGATTTACATCTGAGTTCTCAATTCTGTTCCATTGGTCGATGTCTCTGTTGTTGTACCAGTACCAGGCTGTTTTGAGTACTGTAGCTGTATAGTAGGTTCTCAAGTCAGGTAGTGTGAGTCCTCCAACTTTATTCTTCTTCTTCAGTAGTGCTTTACTTATTCGGGGTTTCTTCCCTTTCCATATAAAGTTAATAATTAGTTTTTCCATCTCTTTGAAGAATGTTGTTGGTATTTGTATCGGAATTGCATTGTATTTGTAAATTGCTTTAGGTAGAATTGCCATTTTCACAATGTTGAGTCTGCCTATCCATGAGCATGGTATGTTTTTCCATTTATGTAGATCCCTTTGGGTTTCATGCAGCAGTGTTTTGTAGTTTTCTTTGTATAGGTCTTTTATATTCCTGGTCAGATTTATTCCCAAGTATTTTATCTTTTTAGGGGCTATTGAAAATGGTATTGATTTCCTGATCTCCTTTTCATCGTTCTCTTTACTGGTGTATAGGAATCCAACTGATTTTTGAATGTTTATCTTGTATCCTGCTACTCTGATGAATCTTTCTATTAGTTCCAGTAAATTTCTCGTGGAGTCTTTAGGGTTTTCTATGTATAGTATCATATCATCTGCAAACAGGGAGAGTTTAACTTCTTCATTACCAATTTGGATGCCCTTTATTTCTTTCTCTTGCCTTACTGCTCTAGCGAGAACTTCCAGCACAATGTTAAATAGGAGTGGTGATAAAGGGCATCCTTGTCTTGTTCCTGTTTTCAGGGGGAATGTTTTCAGCCTTTCTCCATTAAGAATGATGTTGGCTGTTGGTTTTGCATAGATGCCCTTTATGATGTTGAGAAATTTCCCTTCTATACCTATTTTATTGAGAGCTTTTATCAGGAATGGGTGTTGGACTTTGTCAAATGCCTTTTCTGCATCAATTGAGATAATCATGTGATTTTTTTCTTTCCTTTTATTTATGTGGTGGATTACGTTGATGGATTTTCTAATGTTAAACCATCCTTGCATACCTGGTATGAATCCTACTTGGTCGTGGTGTATTATTTTTTTGATATGATACTGAATTCTATTGGCTAAAATTTTGTTCAGAATTTTTGCATCTATATTCATGAGAGATATTGGTCTGTAATTTTCTTTTTTTGTGATGTCTTTGCCTGGTTTTGGTATCAGCGTTATGCTGGCTTCATAGAATGAATTTGGAAGTGTTGCTTCCTCTTCTATGCTCTGAAATAACTTGAGTAGAACTGGTACGAGCTCTTCTGTAAATGTTTTGTAGAATTCTCCAGTGAAGCCATCTGGGCCAGGGCTTTTTTTGGTTGGGAGTTTTTTTATTACCTTTTCAATCTCTTCTCTTGTTATGGGTCTGTTCAGCTTTTCAATATCACTTTGTTGTAGTTTGGGTAGGCCGTATGTTTCTAGAAATTTATCCATTTCCTCTAGGTTTTCAAATTTGTTGGAATATAGTTTTTCATAATATTCTGTTATAATCCTTTTTATTTCAGTTGGGTCTGTTGTAATGTCCCCCATTTCATTTCTTATTTGGGTTATTTGTGCCCTCTGCTGTTTTTCTTTTGTCAGTCTGGCCAGTGGTTTGTCGATTTTGTTGATTCTTTCAAAGAACCAACTTTTGGTTTTGTTGATTCTTTCTATTGTTTTTCTGTTCTCTATTTCATTGATTTCTGCTCTGATCTTTACTATTTCCTTTCTTCCGGTGGTTGTAGGCTTTTTTTGTTGTTCTCTTTCTATTTGTTTGAGTTCTGTAGTTAATGTTTTGATTTTGTCCCTTTCTTCTTTTTTGATATGTGCATCTATTGCTATAAATTGTCCTCTGAGGACTGCCTTTGCTGTGTCCCAAAGGTTTTGGTATGATGTGTTTTCATTTTCATTTGATTCTAGGAATTTTTTAATTCCATCTCTGATTTCTTCTATTACCCATTGATGTGTAAGCAGATTATTATTCAGTTTCCATGTGTTTGATTTTTTTTCCTTGCTCTTTCTAGTGTTAATTTCTACCTTGATGGCATTGTGGTCAGAGAAGATACTGTGAATTATCTCAGCATTTTGGATCTTGTTGAGGATTGCTCTGTGGCCTAAGATGTGGTCTATTCTGGAGAACGTTCCATGTGCATTGGAAAAGAATGTGTACTTTGCAGCGGTTGGATGGAGTGTTCTATATATGTCTATGAGGTCCAGTTGGCTGATTGTGTCCTTTAGGTCTTCTGTATCTTTGCTAAGTTTCTTTTTAGTTGTTCTGTCCTTTACTGAGAGTGGTGTGTTGAAGTCTCCTACTATTATTGTGGAACTGTCAATTTCTCTTTTCAGTGCTGTTAGAGTTTTTTTTATGTATTTTGGAGCCCTGTCATTGGGTGCATAGATATTTATTATGGTTATGTCTTCATGATGGATCATCCCCTTAATCATTATATAGTGTCCTTCTTTGTCTTTTATGGTAGATTTTGTTTTAAAGTCTATTTTATCTGAGATTAGAATTGCCACTCCTGCTCTTTTTTGATAGTTGTTAGCTTGATATATTTTTTTCCAACCTTTGATTTTTAATAAATTCACATCTTTGTTTCTAAGATGTGTCTCTTGTAGACAGCAAATAGATGGATCCTGTTTTCTTATCCATTCTGCCACTCTCCGTCGCTTTATGGGTGCATTGAGTCCATTTACGTTCAGTGTAATTATTGATAGATGTGAGTTTGTTGCTGTCATTTTGTAGTGCTTTTTTTTGTGATGCTGAAGTTTTCTTTGTTCTTCTTACTCTCTTGTGCTGAGTTCCTTTTGTTTGTGGATTTTGTGTTCATTTCTTTTGTTTTTGTAGGTTTTGTTTTTGTTGAGACTTTATGTTTTTCGTCTTTATTTTTATGAGTTGGTTTGTTAACTTTTTTTGTGGTTACCATGAATTTTACCCTTATCTTTATAATTTTGAAGCAGTCTACCGTTACTTGGTATCGCCTTGCCTTCTTCTCCTTTAGAAGGTTCTATACCTATGCCGTTTGTTCCCTCTTTCATTGTTTTGATGTTGTTGTCATCCTTTGATTGATTTCTCTGATTCCCTGTTGTATATCTTTTGTTTTTGGAAAGTCGTCTGTAGTTCAGTTCCTAGAATGGTATCTGGTTCATGTTAACCTGCATCCTAGGTCCTAGGTCCTGCCTGAGGGCTTAAGCTGTTTGTCCTCAGATCGAAGAACTCCCTTTAATAATTCTTGTAAGTTTGGTTTGACTTTTGCATATTCCTTTAGTTTCTGTTTATCTGGAAATGACCTAATTTCACCATCAAATCTGAATGAGAGTTTTGCAGGATATATTATTCTTGGCTGACAATTTTTTTCTTTCAAGATTTTATATATGTCATCCCATTGCCTTCTTGCCTGCATGGTTTCTGCTGAATAATCTGAGCTTAGTCTTATTGTTTCTCCTCTGTATGTGACTTCTTGTTTTTCCCGAGCTGCTCTCAGGATTCTTTGTTTGTCTTTAGTTTTAGCGAGTGTGAATATGATATGTCTTGGTGATTTTCTTTTGGGGTCTATTCTATATGGGGTTCGTTGAGCTTCTTGGATGACCAGCTTTTCATCTTTCATGATATTGGGAAAGTTTTCTGTCAGCAGTTCCTCAATGATCCTCTCTGTGTTTTCTGTTTTCTTCCCCTGTTCTGGTATGCCAATCACTCGTAAGTTTTTGCTTTTAATTGTGTCCCACATAACTCTCAGGGTCTCTTCATTTTTCTTTGTTCTTTTTTCTGAGTTTTCCTGAAACAGAGTTGTATCCAAGTGTTTGTCTTCAGTTCCACTGATCCTGTCTTCCATGGTTTCAAATCTACTTCTCAGCCCTTCTATGACACTGTCCATTTCTGAAATCTTGTTGTTTATCTTTTGGATTTCTAATTGTTGTTTTTGTATAATTTCGAGTTGTGAATTTATTTTGGCATTTTGTTCTTGCATCATCTTCCTGAATTCTTCCAATTTTTTGTCTGTATTTTCCATAAATTTGTCTATTTTTTCCTCATGTTTGTCAGCTTTTTGCCTCAGTTCTTGGAAAATTCCGAGTATTAGTGATTTGAGTTCCGTATCAGGTACTTCTAGTGCATTTTCTTCCACAGGAGAGTTATCTGGTGTTTTAATTTGGACGCCTATTGGAGCCATCTTGTCTTGTTTTTGTAAATGTTTTGATATTGTTTGCTGTTTTCGGGGCATTCAGTAGATATTTCTCTCGTTTATTGATTGTAGATTTTTTTTTTTTTTTTTCGTTCTTGTGGTACAGCTGGGCAGATCTAGTTGAGGAGGAGCCACTGGGATGGGTTGCTTGTGGCACTCACCGCAGCCACCAGGACGGTCGGTAGTCAGTGCTGGGCAGGTTCCAATAGGGCGTGCCTGCACCGCTTGGTGATGTGATGTCTAGTGCATGGTGCAGGTAGGTAGGGTGCAGCGGGAAGATGGTTATGTGTGAAGCTAAGCTGGATATGGGAGAGAGGAGAGAGGAGGAGGAGCAAAAAGCGTACAAACATAAAAGAATGCTAGGGGAGTTTGTCGTTGGAATGTACAGATGAGAGACTATGGGATGGAGGAAACCAGAAGGGGGAAGAGAAAGAAAAGGAAAGAATGACCAAATGAAAATCAGAAAAGTTAAAAAACTGCAAAGTTCCCAGGGATCGCACCGATGCAGCTATGAGGTCTGGGGGAGTCGGTCTCAATTTTCACAGCTCAGCCTGGCCAGAAGGTACAGAGGCATACATCGCCTGGTATTCAGGGATCAGAAAGAGAAGGAAGAGATAGAGGGACAAGAAATTAAGCAATGAAGAAAGACAAAAGAGAAAAAGAGGTAAAATATGACAGAACTAATCAAAAAAGGAAGAAAAATAAAATTGAGGAAAAAAAAAAAAAAGGGCAACACCAGCAGTCAGTGCCTACAAATGGGACCCAGAGAGCCCCCACTCAGGGGCGCGAATTCCAAGAAGCCGATAGTCTCGGGGTTAAGTGACCGTGGCCACGGGAAGCAGAGGGGCCAACGAACAAAGGCCCCAGGATCCCACCCGCGCGGGAGCCCAGACCTGGAAACAGCCACACGCCCGAACGCGGCCCTACAGCCCCGCAGGAGAGAGCAGAGACGGCCCTCGGAACCAGGCACCCAGGCAAAAGGGGGGGGAGGCGGCAGAAAAAGGTCCGCTAGGTGCCAGCAAACGGCTCCCAGAAAGCCCCCAGCCCGGGCGCGTGGAACCCAAGCACCGGCGCCCCCCCGCCCAGGGACCCCGGCCACGGAAAGCAGAGGGGTGAACGAACAAAGGCCCCGGGATCCCACCCACGCGGGAGCCCAGACCCAGAAACAGCCACACGCCCGCACGCAGCTCCACAGCCCCGCAGGAGAGAGCAGAGACAGCACCCGGACCCAGGCACCCAGGCAAAAGGAGGGGGAGGCGGCAGAAAAAGGTCCGCTAGGTGCCAGCAAACGGCTCCCAGAAAGCCCCCAGCCCGGGCGCGCGGAACCCAAGCACCGGCGCCCCCCCGCCCAGGGACCCCGGCCACAGAAAGCAGAGGGGCGAACGAACAAAGGCCCCGGGATCCCACCCACGCGGGAGCCCAGACCCAGAAACAGCCACACGCCCGCACGCAGCCCTACAGCCCCACAGGAGAGAGCAGAGACGGCACTCGGAACCAGGCACCCAGGCAAAAGGAGGGGGAGGCGGCAGAGAAAGGTTCGCTAGCTGCCAGCAAACGGCTCCCAGAAAGCCGCCAGCCCAGGCGCGCGGAATCCAAGCACCAGCACCCCCCAGCCCAGAGACCCTGGCCACGGAAAGCAGGGGATCCCCAGCTGAGGCGGAGAGGGGTGGGTGGTGGGAGAGCGCGCACCGCAGTTTACCGGTCGTTCTGTCTCCGACCAGATGCTCTGCAAGGCTGCTCTCCCGTTTGCTGGTCTCCGATAGGAATCCAAGATGGTGGATCCGCGCTGCGTTAGCTGGTAAGGAATCTCTGCCTGAGTCTCTCCTCGCTCTCCGTTCTCTTTTAGTATTCTCACTCCGTTTGGTGTTTGGCTGAGTTCTTTATCTCTTCATTTGGTGTTCTAGGGTTTCAGGATTGTTGATTCTCTGTTAGGCTTAGTTTTTCGGATCTTTGCTCTGGAGGGACGGCGTGGTGTTTCTGCCTAGAGCGCCATCTTGCCCCCCGCTCCATAGGGTTTTGTTGGCTATAATCTTTAAGAAAGCAGATGGTCAGGCCCTTCTGAGCACTGCTGGGGAATTTGAGTCGTCAACCTTTCAGTTAGCAGCCAAGTGCTTAACTATGGGTTTGCAACAAATTATCTTCAGTGAAAGGCCAGCCACTCCTAGAATAAAGCTATAGCCTTAACAGGAATCAGACCTGGAAATATTGCTTCACTATCTGACACCAATTTAACATGATACTGGTGGCACAGTGGTTAAGAGTTGCGGCTGCTAACCAGAAGGTCAGCAGATGGAATCTACCACCTGCACCTTGGAAACTCTATGGGGCAGTTCTACTCTGTCCTATAGGGTTGCTATAAGTAGGAATCAATGGCAATGGGTTTGGTTTTGGTTTTAGTATGATACTAGAAGTTTATAATAATCATTTTAGAGGTGTTTTGGTTTTAAGGAAGTAAAAAGAAGATGAGTATATGCATAAGAAGTTAAGAATTTAAAAGAGGGGAATTGAGCAGATTGGAAAAAAAATCTTAAGTTTATATGAGATGCATATATAATAGTCACAGACTGGGTCACTGCTGAATTATTTTTCAGATAAAATGTTACAAATAATGGGTGTTGTTAATTAATATAGAGGTATAAATGGGGGGAATTTGTATTGCTTCTGGAGGTTACGATGAGTTCATGCTGAAATTAGACTTTAAACTTTCTGAAAGGTCCTTCTCCGGTGAGCAGCTTGCTGGGTTTGAAAGCACATGCATACAGAAGGAGCAGATTACTCTGGATTAATTTTGTAGTTCATTAAAGATATTAGAGAAGATAAAACTGAGAAAGTTGCATGGGGTGAGTTCAAGCAGAAAATTAAATACCAGAACAATAAAATTGGGATGTGAAAAAAGACATTGGCAACGTTTTTCTGCCATTGTTACTGTTTGTTTGTTTTCTTGGGAAGTAACACATTATCAGACCCTGTGGGAGAGATATGTAATATAAATAACAGAGGAAAACTTTATGGATATTCTAGTGAGACATACTGAGAGGGTGATCTGGAGTTGTGGCTGTTGGAGCAGTGCCAAAGAAAAATCTTGGTCATATTGTAGAACTGTATTTATATTTTCTTAGGGTTGTGAAAATAAAAAAATAATACCTTGTATGAGAAGAGAAGTACTCAATTGAGATATTTACTCTAATTTAGATTAAAATATATAATAAGTCACAGGTAATGTTGGCAAGGAAAGTGGTGAAATTTGGTTTGCAGATTTTAAAATTTGAAATGCCATTGGGTTACCAGAAATTGCTAAGTAGGAAAAGATCAGTTTTAATCGTTATTGAGACTATCGAAGAATGATAACTTACTCGTCAGGAATCAAAAATAACAAAATTAGGAAATCCACAAATTCTTGGTAGCCTTTCAAGAGCTTCTTGGAGGTATTGCCTGACTATGCCACACATCCCCCTTGCAGCATTTGCACCTTGCTTCATTCCACAGGGGTTATCTAACACAGTCTCACTGAATAAGTATGAGAACATGATCACTGAAGGTCCATGCTAAAAGGTATTTTTCCACAAACTAAAAACTATTTAAAGTGTATGCATGAAGGAAGTAATGAAAAGAAATGTTGTAGTTGTTAGGTGTTGTCGAGTCCATTCTGGCACATAGCAACCCTATGAACAACACAAGGAAACATTACCTGGTCCTGCGCCATCCGCATAATCATTGCTATGATTGAACCCATTGTTGCAGTCCATCTCCTTGTGGGTTTTCCTCTTTTTCATAACCATCTACTTTAACAAGCACGATGTCCTTCTCTAGGGAACCACCCCTCCTGATAACATGTCCAAAGAAAGTGAGAAAAAGTCTTGCCATCCTTGTTTATAAACAGCATTCTGGCTGTACTTCTTCCAAGACAGATTAGTTCTTTCTTCTGGTAGTCTGTGGTATATTCAACATTCTTCGCCAACACCAAAATTCAAAGGCATCAATTCTTCTTCAGTCTCCCTTATTCATTGTCCATTTTTCACAAGCATATGAGGTGATTGAAAATACCATTGCTTGGGTAAGGTACACATTAGTCCACAAAATAAAATCTTTGCTTATTAACACTTTAAAGAGGTCTTTTGCAGCAAATTTGCCCAATGCAATATGTCATTTGATTTCTTGATTGTTGCTTCCATGGGCATTGGTAGTGGATTCAAGTACAATGAAACCCTTGACAACTTCAATATTTTCTCCATTTATCATGATGTGGCTTATTGGTCCAGTTGTGAGAATACTTGTTTTCTTCATGCTGAAGTATAATCTATATTGAAGGCTGTAGTCTTTAATCTTCATCAGTAAGTGCTTCAAGCCCTCTTCACTTTCAGCATGCAATGTTGTGTCATCTGCACTGCACAAGTTGTTAATGAGTCTTCCTCCAATCCTGATACCATGTTCTTCACATAGCCTAGTTTCTCAGATTATTTGCTTAACATACATATTAAGTATGGTGAAAGGATACAACCCAGACACAACCTGGGCTTCTTCCTTCAGTAAGATTCGTTCTCGATCACATGATAACTCTTGAAATGGTTGAATATCATCTAATTCTTTTTGGTACAGTAACTCTGTGTATTCCTTCCATCTTCTCTTCATGCTTCCTGCATTGTTCAATATGTTGCCCATAGAAATCTTCAAAATTGCAAGTCAAGGCTTGAATTTTTTTCTTCAGTTCTTTCATCTTGAGAAATGCCAAGGATGTTCTTCCCTTTTGGTTTTCTAACTCCAGGTCTTTGCACATGTCATTATAATACTTTATTTAGTCTTCTTGAGTCACCCTTTGAAATCTTCTGTTCAATTACATCATGTCTTCCATTCACTTTAGCTACTCTATGTTCAGTAGCAGGTTTCAGAATTTCTTCTGACATTCATTTTATGCTTTTCTTTCCTTCATGTCTTTTTAATGACCTTTTGATTTCTTCCAGTATAATATCCTTATTGTCATCCCACAAATCATCTGGTCTTTGATCATAAGTGTTCAGTGAGACACATCTATTTTTGGGATGATCTCTAAACTCAGGTAAGATATACTCAAGGTCCTACTTTGGCTTTCATGGACTTGTTTTAATTTTCTTCAGCTTCAACTTGAACTTACATATGAGCAATTGATAGGCTGTTATGCTCTTGTGCCCTGACCTTGTTCTGACCAATGATGTTGATCTTCTCCATTATCTCGTTCCGCAGATGTAGTCAGTTTGATTCTTATATATTCCATCTAACAAGGTCCATGTGTATAGTCGCAGTTTATGTTGTTGAAAAATGGTATTTGAAATGAATAATTCATGGGCCTTCCAAAACTCTATCACATCTCCAGCAACATTTCTATCACCATGCTGTATTTTCTAACTTCAGTCCTTCTTTTTTGTTTCTAACTTTTCATTTCAATCATCAATAATTATCAATGCACCATGATTGCATATTTGATCAGTTTCAGACTGCAGATGTTGGTAAAAATCTTCACTTTCTTCTTCTCTGGCTTTAGTAGTTGGTGTGTCACTTGAATAATAGTCACATCAACTGGTCTTCTCATAGATGTATGAATTTTATCCTGTCGATGACAGCATTGTACTTTAGGATATATCTTGAAATGTTCTTTTTGACGATAAATGCAATGCCTATCCTCTTCAGTTTGTCATTCTAGGCACAGTAGACCACAGTTTTGTATGATTCAAAACAGCCAGTACCAGTCCATTTCAGCTCACTAATGCCTAGGATGTTGATCTTTATGCATTCCTTTTCATTTTTGACAATTTCCAATTTTCCTAGATTCATATTTCGTGCATTCCATGTTCCAATTATCAGGGAATGTTCACAGCTCTTTCTTCTCATTTTGAGTTGTGCCACATCAGCAGGTGAAGGTCCCAAAAGCTTTACTCCATCTATATCATTAAGGTCAACTCTACTTTGAGGGGGCAGCTCCTCCCAGTTCTATTTTGAGTGACTTCCAAGCTGAGGGAGCTCATCTTCCAGCCCGGTATCAGACAATGTTCCGCTGCTGTTCATAATGTTTTCACTGGATGATTTTTCTAGAAATAGACTGCCAGGTCCTTCTTCCTAGCCTATCTTAGTCTGGAAGCTCTGCTGAAACCTGTTCACCATGAGTGACCTTGCTGGTATTTGCATTACCAGCATCACAACAACACATAAGCCACCGCAGTACAACAAACTGAGAGACAAGTGGTGGATGAAAAGAAATAAAAAGGGTAAATATAAAAATCAATGTAAATATTGACTCTGTCAACAATATTATATTGTAGATTTTTATCTCAAAGTAGAATTAAAGTGCATGGCTATAAAAAGAAAAGTAGGAAAGAGATAAATGGGATAAAAGTATGTACTAGTGTCCTTGAGGGATGAGTAAGATAGTTACTCTCAATGACATGAACTAATAATAATGTAATAAAAACAGAGCTGAAATGTAGAAATGTTCTTTCCATGGTGAATAATAAAATCCTTGCTGAAACAATCTCTTAGTTATGTAGTCATAGGAGTATAATTGCCAAAAATTTAAATCAGAGAATGTATAGGTTACTTACGGACTTGTAGTCAGAGATGAATCTACAATATCACTGGGGGTCTTTGAGAAAGTAAGGATAGCCATTGGGTTAAATATAGCAGTGATAGTGAGGATGGCATGGGACCAGGTAGTGATTAGTTCTGTTGTACGTAAGGTTGCTGTGAGTTGGAATGGACTCGACAGCACTTAACCATACAACCAGATATATTTATGACCCCAGTTCAGTGCTTCCCAATTTTTCTCATGTTATGGCACAGATAGAAAAGACTTTTTCTAGAACTGGTGTAGCATGCTATGTTAAGAAGTAAACCTGCTGTGACCAGAGGGTTTGAATTATCTTAGGCCCAGTCTAACTGACAAAGGAGCTCATATAAACAATATTACTGTACACCTGCAATCCACTGGAAGCATAACAGTGTATTTTATAACCAACATTTTGTACCACTGATCTATTCCACCTGGAGATGCTCAAAAGCAGGAATAAACAGCCAGAGTCATCATCATGGTGACAAATGGAGTGGAGATGCTGATCAGATCTTAAGAAAAGACACATATGCATCTTTTCTACTGGATGTCATTAATTATGGGGATCTTGGAAAGAAAAATAAATAAAATTATTTATCTTATTTGATTCATTTAAGAATGAATCATACTCAAAAACTTTAGGTCTGGAAAACTGAGGCCAGAACTGAGCAATTAATTTAAAATCTTAGGTCTCATTTAATCTGTGACAATGTCAAGAGATGCAGACTTAAGTCAAGAGAGACTTGAATGCAGAAGTATTTACACTTGAAGAATCCTCAACTAACATTATAATTGTGTTTTAAAAGCATCTCCCTAGAATATTTTAAAGAATATGTGGCAAGTAAGGATTCCCAGGGTGGCAAAAACAGTTAAACTCTCAACTACTTAAAGGTTGGTGGTATGAACCTACCCAGATGTGCCTTGGAAGAAAGGTCTGGTGATATGTGAAAGGTCATACCCTTGAAGCCCTATGAAGCATGGTTGTACTCTGCAACACATCAGGTCACTATGATTTGGAATCAACTCAGTGTCAACTGGTTTGGTTTTTGTTTTGGGTGACAAGTAAGCTGGTAAGAACAACTTAAGTAAGATAGATAGATAGCTGCTATTGAGTTGACTCATGACAATCTATGCAGAACAGAGCAAAACATTACCCAGTTCTGCTTCATCCTCATCATCAGAAGCATGCTAGAGTCCATTGTTGTGGCTTTGTGCCATTCTATCTCACAAAGGGTCTCTTTTGTCCTTGCTGGCCCTCTACTTCACCAAACATGATGTCTTCCTCCAGCAATTAACCCAGCCTGATGACATTTCCAAAGAAAGCAGGTTGGACAATGTTCTGCTGTGATCCATAGAGTTTTCATTGGCAAATTGTTGGAAGCAGACTACCAAGCCTTTCTTCCTAATCTGTCTCAATTCTAGAAGTTATGTTGAAACCTGTCTACCATGGGTGACCCTGGTGGTATTTGAAATACCTGGGACATAGCCTCCAACATCATAACTGGTGAAGCTTAAGTAAAGAACAAGGTTAAATCTTTCAGAAAATTTTTATTAAACTATATCCATAGTCACTTTGAGGACTAAGGTGCCCTTGACCCAAGCCATGGAATTTTCAATCACTTCATATGCATGAGAAAGCTGGACAATGAAAAACGAAGATCAAAGAAGAATTGATGCCTTTGAATTATGGTTTTGGTGAAAAACATTGAATACACCATGAACTTCCAAAAGAACAAACAAATCTGTCTTGGAAGAAGTACAGCCAGAATGATCCTTGGAAACAAGGATGGCGAGAGTTCCTCTAACATACTTGGAACATGTTATCAGGAGGAATCAATCCCTGGAGAAGGACATCATGCTTGGTAACATAGAGGGTCAGCAAAAAAGAGAAAGATCAGCAGTGAGATGGATTGACACAGTGACTGCAACAATGTGCTCAAACATAGCAACTACTGTGAGGATGGCACAGGACCAGGCAGTGTTTCTTTCTGTTGTCAGCATTAGGCAGAGAGAGGAGCATAACATGCACTCGATGGACCCAATGTGAGAGGCATAAGCTTCATCAGGCATAGAAACTACATTCAGGATTCACCATCTGGAATGGGATTTTCACAAAGGGATACTAAATCAATAAAAATATGTATTTGATTTATAACCTACCTAGTTTTCAGAAAGGCTGCCAGTGTACACAAGAGAATCTAGACAGAGTTGCTACTCTCATCCAAGAAACAGGAGGTTTCTCTAGGGGAGAAATTTATATATATATACACAGGTAAAAGCCTGGGTTCAGGAGGCACACCAAAGGGAACTACTAAGGGATTCTCCATGACTTCAGTCAAATATATTAAGAATAGTGAATCAGAATCAGTCTCGAAGGAAGTACAGCCAAAATGCTCCTTAGAAGAAAGGATGAAAAGACGTAGCTTACTTATTTTGGACACCTCTTAAGGGAGGCCCAATCTCTGGCAAAGAATACCATGCGTGGTAAAGTAGAGGGTTAGCAATAAAGAGGGAGGCCTTCAGCAAGATGGATTGACACAGTGGCTGCAACAATGGGCTCAAGCATAGCAATGTTTGTGAGGATGGCACAGGACTGAGCAACATTTTGTTTTCTTAGATATAAACTCACTATGATTTGGAGCTGACTTGACAGCAAGTAGCAAGAACAAAAACAGAGAGCCAGAACTAAGGACAGAAAGATCCCTCTACAGAAAGTCATGGAGATGGTTAGTGTACAAAAACAAGCAAACAAACAAAAAACATTGCCATTAAGTTGATTCTAACTTATTGAGACCCATGTTTTACAGAGCAGAACTGCTCCATAAGGTTTCTTGGCTGTAATCTTTACAGAAGCAGATCTCTGGGCTCTTCTGTTGCAGCACTACTGCGTGGGTTTAAATCACCAACCTTTAGGTTAGTAGTTGAGCACAAACCATTTGTATCACCAGAAACTCTTATGGCTAGTATAGAGGGAGAAAAAGAAGCACTGGTAAAGACTATAATGGTATGATGGTTAAGGTTACATGTCAACTTGGCTAGGCCATGATTTTCAGTGGTTTAATAGTTATGATGTAGTATATCAGCTATGTAATGATGTAATCACCTCCATGATGAGATCTGCAATGAGCAGTCAATCAGCTGAAAGGGAGTCTTCTTGGGAGTGTGGCCTGCATCTAATACATGTGGACTTTCTGTTAAAGCTTGCTGGCTTTTGCTTGCTCTTGTTCCTTATCTGACTTTCATTTCTTAGGAATTGAGCTAGCAGCTTACCTGCCGATCTTGGCACTCATCAGCCTCTGCAGCTGGTGAGCTAGTAGCCTGGCATCTTACCTGCCATTCTTGGTATTCCTCAGCCTCTGCAGCCTGTGAGCCAGCCGCCTGTTGTCTTAATTTCTGATCTTGGGATTTGTCGGCCGCTACAGGCTTTGAGCCAGAAGCCTGCTGTTTAACCTACCAATCTTGGTTTGCCAGCCCCTGTAGCTATGTGAGTTAGAAGCCTCCAGCCTGACCCACAGACTTGGGACTTTCCAGTCTACAACCATGTGAGCCATTTCCCATTTCCTTGATATAAATCTCTCTCTCTCTCTGTGTATATATATATATATATGTATATATGTATACACACTTCACTGGTTTTGCTTCTTTAGAGAATCCAGCCTAAGACATTTGGTACCTGGAGTGGGGTGCCTTCAGGCACTTATCAATAAAGCTAAAGGGCTTTGGAACACTTGCCAAAGCCAGGTAGATGCTGGGCTTGCCCAAGAGTCCTGAGAAGCCAAGGAACCAGGAAGCAGAAGCTGAAGAGACAAGGAGCACAGAAAGCAGAGCTGCCTCAGTCTCAAAGGGTAGGGCCACTATCTCTGGGGTCTCAAAGGGTGGAACCATGCCCTGCTGGATCTTAAAGGGTGAGGCCACTGCCTCCTAGGTTTCAAAGAGTCAGATCTTCACCAACTCATTTCTGGTGTGTGGGACTGCTGTTGATGAGTGCCAGGGGGATAGGGCCAGATTCACTGCTCAAACCTAAGGGAGTAAGGCTGCATGCTCAAGGGACAGAACAGAGTCTACCAGGGCCAAGGGGGTGGGGTAAACACTCAGATGAACTGAGAGAATGGGGCCACCAAAAGCCAAGGGAGCAGAGTTGCTGTCCCAGTGCGCTTAGAAAGCAGAGCTGAAACCCAGGGCCGAGGGACCTCCACACAGAATTGAGACTATGGTTAACACCAAGAGTCTGGAAAACAGGGCCATTGCCTAAATGGTGTCAAAAACAGGATTATTTTCAAGATTTGATAGCTAATATAATGTGTTCTGCTAACTTATTTGGTGCCTGTTATCCCTTATTTCCCTCTGATTTCTCCCAGTTGTAGTGGAAATGTCTACCTTGTGCTTGTTTCACCTTTGTACTTTTGAAGCAGACAATTTGTGTTCTAGATTTCACAGATGAAGGGGAATTTTTCCCCAGGATAGAATTAGGACTTGGAGTTAAATTAAGACTTGGGATGATATGATGATGTGAATGTGTTTTACACATGGCAAGTACTTGAATTTGGGGGGGGGGGCAAATGGTAAAATATTATGGATTGAATTATGTTTCCCAGAAATGTATGTCAAATTGGCTAAGTCATGATTTCCAGTATTGTGTGGTTGTTCTCCATTTTGTGGTATGTTGTAATTTTCCTATGTGTTGTAAATCCTAACCTCTGTGGTGCTGGCAAAGAATATTAAATATACCATGGACTGCCAAAAGAAGGAACAAATCTGTCTTGGAAAAAGTACAACCAGAATGCTCCTTAGAAGCAAGGATGATGAGACTTCGTCTCACATACTTTGGACATGTTATCAGAAGGGATCAGTCCCTGGAGAAGGACATCATACTTGGTAAAGTAGAGGGTAAGTGAAAAAGAGGAAGACCCTCATAGAGATGGACTGACACAGGGGCTGCAACAATGGGCTCAAGCATAACGATTGTGAGGACGGCACAGGACAGGACAGTGTCATTCTGTTGTACATAGGGTGGCTATGAGTTGGAACCGACTCGAGGGAACCTAACAAAAACAACATGATACTACTGAGGCAGGATTAGAGGCAGCTATGCTAATGAGGCAGGGTTCAACCTACAGGATTAGGCTGTATCTTGAGTCAATCTGTTTTGAGACATAAAAGAGAGAAGCAAGCAGAGAGGAGAGGAAATTTCTACCACCAAGAAAGAATCGCTGGAAGCTGAGAGTGTCCTTTGGACCTGGGGTCCCTGCAATAAGAAGCTCCTAGACCAAGGAAAGATTGATGACAAGGACCTTCCCAAAGAACTGACAAAAAGAGAAAGCCTTGCCCTAGAGCTGACACCCTGAATTTGGACTTCTAGCCTCCTAAACCATGAGAGAATACATTTCTTTTTGTTAAAGACATCCACTTGTGGTATTTCTGTTATACCAGCAGTAGATAACTAAGACAAATGGTTACAGAAATTCAATAGATTCTCACAGTGAAATTTATTCTGGTCATTCTACCAGTGAGTGTTGTGAGCCACACTCAAAACAAAACAAAACAAACAACAATAACAATAAAACTAGCAAATCTCTTGGCTGAGGTAGAAACTAAGCAAGCAAAGAATCCTGAGAGAACATGATGAAAGGGCCTTCTCACCTTTTCCCATATAAGACATAGTCACTATCCCTGTAATCTTCTTACAGGATCTTAGGGGATTTTAGTAAATGTTTCATGTTGACTTATTCAGGGCATGAACGGTAGACCTGGAAATTGACATACAGCTCTCAAGTATTCTTAGTCATAAGTTCTAATGCATCCAAAAAGAACTCACTGATGTTATCTGAATCATAGAGCCAATGCCATTGAAATAAATATTCTACAAGCCATAAATTGGTGAACACCCAAATTTGGGATTAGACATAAAATTTGTTTTAAAAGTAGACCAAAGATTATCCTTCTAGTGCAATAATGACTTTAAATGGCAATTTGTCAATGAAACATGTTAAACCAAAATAAAGTTCACAAAAATTGAATATGTTTCTCAAAACTCACATAATTATTTACCATGGGAAAATAAAATTTTGAAGAGGAAACATTTATGAATGCAGTTTATTTTTTTCCCTCTCTCAGATGCCTAATAACTTGGTCATTGACAGATGTGTCTGATTGCTTTCTTCATCAGGCAAACTTAACCTTAATATTGGAAAGGCAATCAAGAGCTCCCAGAAATTAGATGCTACAGCTAAATGTACTGTTCAAGTATGTTGTTGCTACTGTTGTCAGTTGCCATCACATTGACTCCCAACTGATGGTGACCCCATGTGTTACAGAGTAGAACAGTTCCATATGGTTTTCCTGGCTGTAATCTTTATGAAAGCAGTTGACCAGGACTTTTCTTTTGCAGAGCTGCTGGATGGGTTCAAACCACCAGTCTTCAGGTTAGCAGCTGACCAAATCTTGTGTGCCACCTGGGCTCCTTTGTTAATATATATATGTATATTTATTTTTATTTTTTTAGGCAGCCATTCTGGAACATTTAATAGTATTACATTCAAAACAAAAGACAGAGAGAAACCATGCGATGAAATGGTTTTCAAGTTTTATAATGCATTTCAAACTAACTAGTGTTATGATCACTGAAGAAAAATAAAACTGCCTGAAACTGATACAAAATGCAGAATTAATATAGTCATTTTCTGGCTTCCTTGTATATTTATGAAGTTTTCTCTAAATTCTCATTTGGAACACAACAATATTTTTCCCAATCAATTATCCCTGTTTTAAGTATTTATCTATCCTTATATATTTTTTCATAGAAGTTTATGAGTTACATGCAATTATAATACCTGTTTTAGAGAAGAAGAACCTAAGGCCAAGGGGTTACATACTTTTATAGTGTCACATATTTATAATATAGCAGAGCTAAGACAAACATAGTTTCTCTATGTTAACACTATTCTATAACTCTTCCCTGAAAATAATTGCTTTAATAGGAAAAACAGAATTAATGTAAATAAAAATCTTTCTAAATTTAAGATACTGTGGCAAAACCATGTTTAATTATTATCAACATTTAAAAATCCTTACGTATATTATTGTGCATCATTTGCACAGAAAATAATCTAAATGTGAACATTACCCATACATGAATTTGATACAAATTTACGCAATGTTTGATGTGCTTCTTCAAATTTTGGAGGTAGAGGAAATAAATGGGTCAAAGGATGCCTTAAAGATAGTTGTTTTCCTTATATCCAGACACTAATCAATTCTCATCCCAGATAAGGAGTAATATAAGGAATTTATCTTCCTGAAAAAAGTTTACCAAATATTCCAATTATTAAAATAAATATGTGGCCTAAAATAATTTTAGAATTCTTGTCTAATATAAATATTTTATTTAGATAAGTAACATATCATACATTGGTACTCTTTAAAACATGAACAATTATAAGTACATAAGAAAATTTAGCTTTTGTATATAACAAATCAGGTTTATTTTTTCTTGTTCACGGAAGAATGTACCTGGCTTTCTGACATCCTGGAGAATTCACAGCAGCCGTTAATCATATGATATTGACAACTCAAGAGATAGTAGTGTGAAACTAATCATTTCCTTAAGATTGGACTTTTGATTGGGAGAATAATGGAGGAATTGAGGAATGCAAGGGATGATGTCAATCAACCCTATGCTGCTTCTTCCCTGATTCATAGCTTAATTTCTACAATGTATCACCTGTAAATCTTGCTTCATAATTTTGAATGCTCCCATATATCCTGACCTCATCTCAACAATGTTTCTACTTCCCATTAGTAATATGCTTCCCATTCAGTCTTCAGAAATGGAACCCACCTGATAACCCACATCACAGTTAACTTCAACACTGGAAACCGGATTATGCATGTTCTTTGTATTTCACCTACGTCACTATCCACCCCCTCTTTTTAAATATATACCCACCACTATATTAATTAAATTATCTCATTATTGTGTGCAAGCTTCCAGAATTCTTCATTAGCTTTTTTCCAGCTCTCAGTTAAAGCAATTTCAAACCTCCCCATTCTAATGTCAACCTAGATTCCATGACAACTCGACATGTTTTGTAGATTACATCAAATGCTACTCTAAGGACAAAAGAGAAGCCATTAGACAAAAACACTCTGATTCCTGCCACCAGCTCTGTATCCATATCCATGTGCTCCTTATTCACTTCTGTTAACATGGGAGAAGTTTTCAAGGGCAGAGACCAGGTCACAGGCACCTCTATTTTGTCTTTTCTCCTTGAAACTGTAGTCACAGAAGTTTCATCACACATGCTGAATTTGTTTGCTCCTTGCATCATACTGTGTCAGAGTTTGACAACTTGGCAGAGTATTATTTTTAGCTCAATTCTGTTGTGTTTTCCTCCTGTCCTTCCTTCTTTTCCCTCCTCTTTCTCTCTCTCTCTCCCCTTCCTTCAGCCCTCCCTCCCTCCTTCCCTCCATCCCTCCTTCTTTATTTCTCTCTCCTCTCCCTCTCTCTTTCTCCCCTTCCTTCTTTCCTTCCTATCTGCCTTCCTTCCTTCCTCTTTCTGTCTCTCCTCTCCCTCTTTCTCTCTTCTTCCTTCCTTTTTCTTTTCTTCCTTTTTTTCTGATTCAGCTAGTAATTGCGTTGATTTATAAAGCACAGATGTTACCCCCAAGAAATAGTAGAAATACTTCATCTTCACAGTAAGAGAAGAGTGGCTTGGTGCATTATTATGAGGTCTTGTGACCATTCAGCTACAATCATGGCACACAGCTCCATCCGTCAACTAGAGAGAGCTGAATTACTGACCTTCCACACTGGAGACTGAGCAACAGAAAAAAGACTGTAAAAGGACAAAGCAGAATATTAATAGCCTAAGAAGTTATGGCAATGGAGGATGGATAGTTGAGAGAGAAAGAAGACATGATAGATTTCTTTGCCATGTTTCAGAACATAGGTATGTGAGATTCTAACATTTGTTGGATCATCTGGGGAAGATGCAGTTGAATAGACATGAAAATAGATTTTCCCAAACCCTGATGAGCAATGTGTAAGTTATAAATAAAGAACAATTTCATTCTTCTGGATTACATGATAGTTTCTATGGGAGTTCTATATAAATTAAATGAATTTTTCATAGATTTACATCTTTGTTGCTGGATTTCCCGCCTATATTGTACATCCCATGAAATTGGAATTTAGTCTCTTGTTTACCACTATCCTTCTAGCAATCAATATAATGACTAGAGCATAGCAGACTCACAGTATTTGTTGACATAAAAATCTCATGGCTGTATAAATCAAAGTAGAAGTGAGTTTTCTGTACAAATTACATCAGTTACAAATAATTCCAGGTCAGTAAAGAGCAGTGCCTCCCTCTGTCACAGACACACTTTTTTTTTTTTTTTTTTAAGTATTCTTGTTTTTCACTAGTTCAATAGAAATCCAGATTTTAGGGGAGTCATATTAAAAAAAAAAAAAAAAAGTAGTATGTGTCAGGGACAGCAAAACCAGCAGTCAAGAATAAGTCCTTATAAGATTTTTTCCTAAATATATTCTTTTAATAGTTTTCAATGAATGCTATTTTATCTATATTAACATTGTGTAATCCTTAAACAAGCCCATTTAAACAAAAAAAAAAGTAAGAAAGTTGAAAACTGCCTAGTTTCCTTTAATATGGAGGATAATTGAAAGAGTATTTTTAAAATTACCAAACCTTTGGAAAAAGGAATATTGTTTCTAAGATTTAGAAATATTATGAATATTCTCATAAATATTTTAAAATATTATGTCCAAAGATACAGTATTTTGAGTAAAGTAAATACTACGAAAAATTTGTGTGTGTGCCTATACGTGTGTGCATTTTGCCTCCAAGACACAGGATAAAGCAGTTGATCCAATAAGCAGTATGTCTTTTATCCTAATTAATTTTTTTTATGGGTGGATTTTCCTCCCTTGTCTCCTATCACATCACCAAGAGCAAAGCTCTCAGTGTTAACATAACTCAGATGAGTGAGATTTTCGCAGGGAGTAGAATTCCAATTTTTTTTTCAGTGATGTCTGATTTATTATTGTAACACAATGGATCACTTTTATATGAACTTTCTTGCCAAGGTCTTGTAACTTCCATCAAACTATTGGGTGACACCATGCTAATAAGACATATGGAATACTAATGAGGGTATTGTCAGTTTTATCATCCCACTAAGCTTAAAATGAGCCATCCCAGAGGCAGGAAGGAGAGAATCTCACCACCATCAAGGAAGAACCAAGAATGGAGCACATCCTTTGGACCCAGGATCCCTGTGCTGAGAAGCTCCTGGAACCAGTAGACCAAGAGAGAGAAAGAAAGAGAGAGAGAGAGATTGCTGTAACACCAAAGATAC
The DNA here is from genome assembly GCA_030035585.1 of Dugong dugon. Classification (NCBI taxonomy): domain Eukaryota; kingdom Metazoa; phylum Chordata; class Mammalia; order Sirenia; family Dugongidae; genus Dugong; species Dugong dugon. The sequence continues at coordinate 29,874,375 of CM057460.1, read as the reverse complement.
TGAGAAACAGTGGCAGAGAAACAGAAGCAGAAGAGAGTGGTAGGAGATGGCATAATGGGCTTCTGAGACCATGGAGCAAGAAAGCTGAGTGCTTTTGGGCAGGAGCCTTGCTGGAGAAGTAGGGTGCCTCTGGGCACTTCAAGGAACTAGTTTTGTTGACCTAGGGAGCTAGAGCTTAGTGCCTTCAGGCCAAGGCTTACTGGCAGAGTGGGGTGCTTCTGGACACTTATTGGCAGTTAAAAGAGCTTTGTAACACTTGCCCAAGCAGGACAGAGGCTGAGGGACCAGAGAGAGGCAGGCTTGTGGATACGGCTGAGAAGAGGCTGTCCTGATAGAAGAACTGTATCCTGGTTGTTCCTGAACCTAAATTGCACCCTGTTACTTCCCTAATAAACCCCATTGTTGTGGCTGTTATGTGCCGTCAAGTCAGTTCCGACTCATAGTGACCCAATAAACAACAGAAGGAAACACTGCCCAGTCCTACTCCAGCCTCACAATTGTTGTTATGCTTGAGCCCATTGTTGCAGACACTGTGTCATTGCTTTGAGGGTCTTCCTTTTTTTGGTCGCCCTGTAATTTACCAAACATGATGTCCTTCTCCAGGAACTGATCCCTCCTGACAACATGGCCAAAGTATGCAGGACATAGTCTTTCCATCCTGGCTTCTAAGGAGCATTCTAGTTATACTTCTTCCAAGACAGAACTGTTTGTTCTTCTGACAGTCCATGGTATATTCAATATTCTTCACCAACCACAATTCAAAGGCTTCAATTCTTCTTCAGTCTTCCTTATTAATTGTCCAGCTTTTGCATGCATATGAGGGGATTGAAAATACCATGGCTTGGGTCAGGCGCACCTTAGTCCTCAGAGTGACATCTTTGCTTTTCAACACTTTAAAGAGGTCTTTTGCAGCAGATTTGCCCAATGCAATGTGTCTTTTGATTTCTTGACTGCTGCTTCCATGGGTGTTGATTGTGGATCCAAGTAAAATGAAATCCTTGACAACTTCAATCATTTCCCTGTTTATCATGATGTTGCTTATTGGTCCAGTTGTGAGGGTTTTTATTTTCTTTATGTTGAGACACAATCCATACAGAAGGCTGTGGTCTTTGATCTTCATCAGTAAGTGCTTCAGGTCCTCTTCATTTTCAACAAGCAAGGTTGTGTCACCTGTATAATGCAGGTTATTAATGAGTCTTCCTCCAGTTCTGATGCCCCATTCTTCTTCATATAGTCTAGGTTCTCAGATTATTTGCTCAGCATACAGATTGAATACGTATGGTGAAAAGATACAACACTGACACATACCTTTCCTGAATTTAAACCACCAAGTATCCCCTTTTTCTGTCCTTACAACTTCCTCTTGATCTATGCACAGGTTCCTCATGAGCACAGTTAAGTATTCTGGAATTCCCACTCTTTGCAATTTTATCCATAATTTGTTATGATCTGCAGAGTCGAATGCCTTAGCATAGGCAATAAAACACAGGTAAACATCTTTCTGGTATTCTCTGCTTTCTTCTGGGATTCATTTGACATCAGCAATGATATAAACCCCATAATCATAAGTATTTTCTGTGATTTCTGTGTGGTCATTTCAATGAATTTTTGAACCCAGCTGTCTTAGTCATCTAGTGCTGCTGTAACAGAAATACCACAAGTGGGATGGCTTTAACAAACAGAAGTTTATTCTCTCACAGTCTAGTAGGCTAGAAGTCCAAATTCAGGGTGTCAGCTCCAGCAGAAGGCTTTCTCTGTCGGCTGTGGAGGTAGGTCCTTGTCATCAATCTTCCCCTGGACTAGAAGCTTCTCCATGCCTGAAGCCAGGGTCCAAAGGATTCACTCTGCTCCCAGCACTGCTTTTTTAGTGGTATGAGGTTACCTACTCTCTGCTTGCTTCCCTTTCCTTTTAGCTCTTGTAAGATAAAAGGTGGTATAGGCCACACCACAAGGAAACTCCCTTTACATTGGATCAGGGATGAGACTTTACTAAGAATGTTACAATCCCATCTTAATCCTCTTTAACATAATCTAATCTTGCCACATTAACCCTAGGCAGATATTAGAATTTACAATACATAGGAAAATTACAATTACAAAATGGAGGTCAACCACACAATACTGGGAATCATGGCCTAACCAAGTTAACATGTGTTTTTGAGGGACGCAATTCAATCTATGACATCCACAGAGAAGTAGAGAGTGCTATGGGAGAGACAGTTGGTCTCAGAATCAGTAAAGATGGTGGAGAGAGGAGGCATGTCTGATCTCCACCTCCTAGGAATCAGCCTTGGGCTGTTGATTTTCTTTCTCCTCCCCCATTGTGAAGTGAGAGGAGGTCAGACGCTGCTCCCACACCATCTTTATAGTTGGTGTCAGAAGCAGGATTTGTTGCAATGACTCCAAACTCATGGAAGCATAAGACTTTGTAAAAGAAAGAACAAAGGGGCTTGGGAAGTGAAACTTTTGATTCTTAGATGGTTACTTTGGTTGTCCTTACCTGTGATTGCTGAAAAGAAAGTTGTGCTGAAGCTGAGGGGAGAAAAACTGCATCTGGAGTGGCTCCATTCAAGAGCCAGGCTAGTTACATGGGATGATTGATAGGGGGCCAGAGTCTTCTGGTTCCACCCAGCCAGAGGCCTAAGGCTATATGCATGCTAATGGGAAGATATTCAAGGGGTAGAGAAGAGAAGATACAACTGGAATGTTTTAAAAAGGGCTATGTATTTAGGATTATGTGTTTATCAGATTGTATTATAGATATTGAATGCTTCTCCTACCTAGTGTTGTAAGGCCAACCTAAATACATGACAGAAATGAATATTGGGTGCTATAGATTACAGAGAATGTGTAACTTTGCCTTCAGCCAATATTTGATTGGATATGTTGAAAGGGGAACCAGAATTTGCCAGGGAGAAAAACAGGATTTTTGTTTCAAGCCAGTAGCCCTGTGTATAGAATGGAGACTTAGGTCTAAAATCTGAGACCCACCCAGATTTTGCATTTGAAAAGACATGCATACCTACCCTTAATGGCTGATAGAACAACAGATTTGTATTTGAAGGAAAGAGCTGCAGGGGGAAAAAAAGACTGTTCTGCTTTTTGAATTTCAAGCAAGTGGTTTGTCATTGGACACATGGAGACAGGAAAAGTCAGAGTCCACCAGAAGGAACCCCTTTCCAGGAATGGAAGTTAAAGGGAGCCAGCAAATTGACAGCTTCATATGCTCGCTTGTGATGACCACTTCGGTCCACTCATGACTGGAAGTGAGGGAAATGTAGCACTTAAGAGACAGGCTGAGTTGGACATTTTCCACTGGCATCCATTGACCTAGCTCACAGGAGCTAGGGATGAGTGAGAGAGAGGAAAGCCTGTCTTTTCAGAAGCAAAGGGAGTTGTGTGGACTCCTGAGTTTATGGGGGGAACACGTTGACCTAGCCCAGGGGAGCTAGGGATGAGATAGTGCAAAAGGGCTGTCCAAAGTGCCAGGAGGTCTGAGTGAACTCTTGAGCCTAAGGCTGCTACCCATTGTTTCCTAGCTTGGATGACTAGGGTTGAGCTGACTAAAACCCAATCAAATGAAGAGGAAAATGTTTAACACCATGAGCTGGTAAATAGCTGCAATTTGATGGCTTGCTCTGAACTGGACTTTGTTTATGGATACAGATGCTCAAAGTTCCAACTGTAACAGAAGATTCTTTAAGACCAAGAAACATGCTTGTCTCCTCAGAATACTGGTTTGATAACTCGTTCTCGTCCAGTCGATTCCGACTCATAGCCACCCTATAGGGGAGAGAACTGCTCTATAGAGTTTCCAAGGAGCGCCTGGTGGATTTGAACTGCTGACCTTTTGGTTAGCAGATGTAGCTCTTAACCACTATGCCACCAGGGTTTCAACTGGTTTGATAGGGATGGGCAATTTAAACATTGACTATCTAAAATAGGGGGAGATAAAGGCACGAAGTGGCTGGATTACTCATTTTCTTAAATGTGCTTACATTGAATGAAGGGGGTGAGGGAAGATCCCCACTAAATAGATTCCTCTTTTCCTGATGAGTCTGTGGAAGAAAGGGTGGGGGAGATGCTGATAGGATTATATGATTAGGGTGGGAGTGTTGAATGTTAACATGATTAATTGTAATTAGAAAAACTGATTGTAGAAGCTGTAAGTGTGAAAGAGTGGATTAAGGGGGAGGTAGTGCCGAACTGGAGTGCAGTGGCCAAACCTAAAGTATCTTAAAGGTTTTGCTATGCTGATACCTCCTGAGGCTCAGAGCAAAGGAATAATCTTTTTTTAGTTAAACTTTATTAGACACCAGAAAGTGTGAAGCCTACATGACTTTTGGAGATCCTGACCAGGTCAGATAGACACCTGCAGCAGACCTGAATGGCTGGTACCTGGGTAACCTCACCCTTAGAACTCTTTTGTCCTAGTGAAGGACTAATTGTTAATGATTGTTTTGAACTGGTAAAATGATTGGGAGGGGAATGTTATCTTCCAAGTATGAAATAGCCATGGCTAGAAAAGCCAGGGGGTAGCCTGCTGTGCAATGAACCACTTTTATATGGCCTTTCTAGCCATGGTCTTGTAACTCCCACCAAATGACTGGGACTATGCTGATAAGATATATGGAACCCTAATGAGGGGATTGGTCACTTTTGTCATCCTGCTAGGCTTAAAATTAGCCGTATCAGATGTGGGAAGGAGAGGATCTCACTACCATCAAGGATGAAGAACCCAGAGCAGGGCACATTCCTTGGCCCAGTATCCCTGTGTTGAGAAGTTCCTGGAACCAGAAGACCGAGAGAGAGACAGAGAGCAAGATCTGTGACAGTGAAGATGGTGAGAAGCTGTGGCAGAGAAAAAGTGGTAGGAGATAGCCCAGTGGACTTCCTGGCCCATGGAGCTAGAGCTGAGAATCTTGGGTCGAGGCTTACTGGTAAAGTGGGGTACCTCTGGGCACTTATCGGCTGAGCTAAAAGAGGTTTTTAACACTTGCCTGAGCAGGGCAGAAGACAAGGGATCAGAGAGAGGCAAGCCTGCAGGCATGGCTAAGAACAGACTGTCCTGATGGAAGAACTGTATCCTGAGTGTTCCTGAACCTGAAATGTAACCTGTTATTTCCCTAATAAACCCAATAATCATGAATATTGTCTGTGAATTCTGTGTAACCCTTGCAATGAATTATCAAACCCAGCAGAGAAGTAGAGAGTGCCATGGAAGGGACAGTTGGTGTCAGAACTGGTAAAGATGGTGGACAGAGGAGGCATGTCTGATCTCTGCCTTATAGGAATCAGCCTTGGGCTGTTGATCTTGATTCTCCTTCCCCCTTATGAAGTCAGAGGAAGTCAGACTCTGCACCCTTGCCATTTTTACAATTATCAAAATGTTTGGTCAACATTAAGTATGTGTATCATACATGTAGACTATCAAGAAAGGATCTAGGGGAGATTATCTGATGTTTTATGGTAGGTAATTGCTTTTTACTAGTGTATCAGCTTTTAAAATGTTATATAATGTATATAAAATTTTAATTTGTGTCTTGGACAATGTGATGGCTAAAATTGTGTGTCAGCTTGGCTGGACCATGATTCTCAGTGTTTATATGTGATCACTCCCATGATTGAATATGCTGTGAGTAGCCAATCAGTGGAAAGGGAGTTTCCCTGGGGGTGTGGCCTGTATCTGTATTTAAGCAGATGTTCTGGCTTTTTGCTGGCTTTGGATTCTTCTACTGCCTCCTGTTCATCTGACCTCCAGTTCTCAGGACTTGAGCTGTCAGTTTATCTGCCGAAATTGGGATTTGTCCATCTTCACAGCCTGTGAGCGGGAGCCCTGCTCTCTGACCTGCCAATCTGGGGCTCTCCAGCTTCTGCCACTGTGTGAATTGGGAGAAGCCTCTACCCTGATCCACAGACTTGGGACTTTCTAGCCTCTACAATCACGTGAGCTATTTCCTTGATATAAATCTCTCTATATATACGTACATACTTTACTGGTTTTGCTTCTCTAGAGAACCCAGGTTAACACAGATAAGGAACAAATATATCTTCAAATTGACATTTTACCTAGAAGCCTCCAATAATTTTTTATTTTAATAGAATTTTATTCTGGCTTTGTTTTCCTTATCTTATGTAGTGTCAATGGCTACTGTATAACACACATGACAAAAGATTAATGTTTATATTTGGACTGTGCTTTTTAAAACAACATAATGACACTGTAATCATAGTTACAGAAAACTCTGCCAAACACTCTTCTTATGGATTTCTAATAAAAAATTTTAAAAAATAAAAAAATTAATGCAAGATACAGAAAAGATGAGAGACTATCAATTTATTCATCTCTGTCTATGGCAAAAAATGGTATCAAATCTGTTGACATTTCAGTGTCTCAGATTCTAAGTGAATCTGGAAGCTCAAGATGAAAACGGTGTGCTATTTACATTCAAAATTTGCTTGCTTTTCAGGAAAATGGCATCTGTGTAATTTTTTCTTTCTGAAACACATTAATTTCTATATAGGCTGAATTTAGATCTGGAAAAGCTAATGTATAAAATAACTCCAATCCAATTATATATAAAATACTGCAATAAAGAAACATATTTATTTCATAGTCCATATATCCTTCATGAGTAAGTATAGTAAATTTTTCACACTATAAATATATACATCAATTTTGTACTAAAAATTTTTAAAACATTTATTTTTGTTTTAAAATAATGCAATTAAGTTTTGGTGTATAATTACATGAATATCAGCACATGCATAGATTCATCACCATAATCAGGACACAGAAAAAGTCCATCACTAAAACAATTTCCTTGTGTTACTCCTTTGTAGTCAAACTCTCCTTTCACACTTAAACACTCACAACCACTGACTTGTTCCTCAACCTTATACTTTTGCCTTTTCTGGAATACTGTATAAGTGGAATCATTCTGTATTTAAACTTTATGAGATCAATTTCTTTAATTTAGCGTAAAGTATTTTAAATTTATCTATGTAGTTGACTACATCAATGTTTTGTTCCTTTTTATTACTGAATAGTATTTCATCACATAGATATCCCACATTTGGTTAATCCATTCACCCCTTGAAGGACATTTGATTTTTATCTAGTTTTTGGTGATTAAATAATGATTTTATAAACATTCATAAGCAAGTTGTATGATGTAAGTTTTTGTTTCTCTTGGTGGGTGAGTGCACCTTTCACTTTATTAAAGGAAACTGCCAAACTGTTGTTCAAAATCTTGATAAAATTATCCATTCTAGCCAAAAATATATGTGGGATACGATTGCTCTACATCTTTGCCAGTATTTGATAACTTTTGATAATGTCAGCCTTTTTTGTTTGTTTCAACCATTCTAATAGAAGTATAATGGCATCTCACTGTGGTTTTATGTTTTTTTTAAATTAATTGTACTTCTCTGATCCCTAATGATGTTGAACATTTTTTCATGTCCTTATTTGTCATTCATTTACCTTCCTTAGTGAAATGTCTGCTCAAATTTTGCCTATATTTTATTTTTATTGTAAATTCTGAGAATTTTTAATGTGCTCTGGACACAAGACTTTTGTTACATATATGAAATGCAGATATTCTCTTCAAGTCTGTAGCTTGTTCTCAGTTTTTTTTCTTATGACGCATGTATATATCCTACAATAGATAAGATAAAAAATATTTTAGTTGATGAAGTCATAAGCAATTTTGCTGTACCCTCAGCTATTTTATTCATGTAATTCCCAGTGAATACACGTTCTATTTCTAAGGAATTCTCCATTTGGGCACATAAGGCAAAGAAATAGGTTCTAACTATTAGTCACTTGATTGCTTTATTTGACATCAAGATTCAACATTAATAACATCATAAATCAATGTATTTCTATGTCTGGGTATAGTTGTTAGCATGGATGATTCAAAGTATATTATAAAAGTAATAAATACTCTGAAAAATAACTATCTTGGTTGGAATTGTGTTTCTATTTTTAAGAAAAAAACAAACTAAACATCAAAATAAAAACAGCACTCTAAGAATATTTTCTAATATATATTAATTATTTTTACTTTTTTTTTTATTGTGGAAGATTATGAAATCAAGAGCAAAATTTTGACAAATGTAAAATACAACCTGCCTTCTTGATAATCATGGGCCAGGAACAGAGGTAGTAAAAATATCCTAATATATAAATTTTTACAATTTTCATAGGAATAAGCAATATAATTTTAAGAACACAATTGGCTTGAAGAATATCAATGATTTGCTAAAATAGAAGCATAAAAACAAACGCAAATATATGTATATATGTACATATACACATATCTAAATACATGATTTAAACATTGATATGTTCAAGACAAAACTGTACAGTAAATAAAAATATGATCTACTTTTGAGTAAGAGTCCCAAAGGAAATAGTTATCTCTATGGAATGATATACTACTTATTTTTGAATGTAATTAAATAATCTAAGACAAACTCTTGCCTTTATACAACTAGATAATAAACTTCCTTAAAGATGTAACTGTAACAATTAAAATCTGATGAAACATAACTTTTTATATTAAAAATAAGATTAAAAAATTGTTATTTTGGAAAATAGACTATTATTAAAGTCTTCCCTGAAACATAAACCTAAAAATATAAAAATTATATCCAATCAATAATATATAATACTTGAACATAGAAATAGCAAAGTGGAAATTGAGTCACCATATATACTAAGGTTAAAAAAAAAAAGCATAAACATATATAAAATAAGTTTGAAGTGTTAAATTCTGCTGAATTTCATTTTTGTATTTGTTATATATTTTATATAGTTTTGCGAAATGTAAGGTATAAAATATATTTGACACATATAATTTATTCCATAATATTATTGAATAAGTGTGATGTGCCATTTTTTTCATTCTCTTTTACTGATCAAATATGAAACATTCATATATAATTATTACTATTACATAATCTTCATGTTTTTATGTAACTCTAAGAGAAAGATAAGCATGATGAACATCTATGATACTAGGTCAGAATAAGATGTACATTATCCACTTCAATATGTATTAATTGTAAAATGTTCTGACAGGCATCAAGTACTAAAAATGGGATTAAATATCTCAAGCAAAACCATATCTTGTATATGCTGGATTTAAAATAATGCATATATATTTTTACATCTCCTCTTGTATTTTTGTTGCTTTTCTATTTCTTATTTTTTGCACATCTTTCCATGTATTTGACATTTTGTAGATACAGCTGAATCCTTGTTTGACTAGCAAACAGTTTTGATAATTGATTGTTCATTTGACTTTACACAGAAATTGAGTTGTTAATGTGTTCCGGATTCATAGGATGAATCTTATTCATCAGTCAGTCAACTGACAGATATGTACATGTCTTAAATTTTACTCTAAATACTAACTGTTCAATAATCAATGATTCACTCAATAATTTTTTTTATTGTTTATGATAGTGAAGAAAATCTCAGGTAATGTTGTGGATAGAGGGTGTAGCACATTATATAATTAAGTGTTAGAACTAACTTAATAGACGTTGATCATAATGGAGTTTCAAGAGAGCAAGTAAAGAGAGTGGACTAAAATTTGGATAAAATATTATTGGAGAAGTTCTTGGGTAGTGCTAATGGTTAATGTGCTCGGTTGCTAACTGAAAGGTTGAAGGTTCAAGTCTACTCAGAGGTGCCTTGGTAGAAGTCCTGGTGATCTATTTCCAAAAAATCAGCTATTGAAAATTCTATGGAACACACTTCTATGACATATATAGGGTCACCATGAGTTGCAATCGACTTGATGACAACTGGTTTATTATTGTAGGAAGTGATATTTCAGCATTTCTATAAGGATGTAACGGAAAAGCATTATAGAACAAATTTTGAGAATATTGACTCTATGTACTTAAAAAAATATAGAAAACTCTACAACCAAATTTTGTGATCAGCCATGCACATATTGAAAATGTAAATTACCCACTCACCATAATTGGATTCAGTATCATTTAGTCAGCCAGAAATTTATAATAGAATAATAGGCTTGTAATTAATAACAGGAGACATTCCTCAATCACCATTAGTATTGTGTGAGAGCTCCAAAACTGAGACACTTGACCCTAGAAAAATGGCTGTCCTAAGTCTGTGTTCTACCTCCATCTTAACTCTCCCATACTGTCCTAACAACCGTTAACCTTTGAGCAGTGTTTTTCTTTGTGGTTAAGGGATTTTAATGCAGGTGGCTTTATCAAGAAGTTGCATGATATGCTTTGTCCTAGGAAAAAACATGCTGGAAAGTTCCCTTGCTTATCTAACCTAAATGTCAACCAATAGTATGTAAAACTCCATTTATTTTTAAATTCTCTATGGTTTTTCCTGTAACTTAGCATATAGCCAGTCAGATATCTTGCTGATAGTTCTTCTAACAAGCAACCAATCTAAATAACCCACATATATGCTTTGAACCAATCCATTTCATTCACCCTCTTCGAGTTGTCCCATGTTTCAGTGCCCTAAATCTGTAGAGCACCAATCAGAAATTTTGCATTGTAAATTCCTTGTTTTACCATATAAAGGTGCCTGCTCACGTTCAACTCTTGGGAATGCTTGGTTTCATTTTCTGAACGGAGCATTTCCCTGATTCAAATTGTATGGAACCCTCAATAAATCTCTTTGTTTTTATCCTACCAGAATATGTATTCTTATTCTTTCATAGTGTTTAAGACTTCTCTATATATTTTAGGATAAAATCAAATCCATTGCTGTTGACTTGATTCTGACGCATAGTGATCCTATAGGACAGAATAGAACTGCCCCATAGGGCTTCCAAGGAGTACCGGCTGGATTCCAACTGCCAGCATTTTTGGTTAGCAGCCAAACTGTTAACCACTGCCACCAAGGCTCCTTATTTAGGATATATGAGCACAATTTAAGAGTTGCAAAATCATTTATTAGAAGAAAAATAATGACAGACCAAGTAATAAAGAAAAAAAACATGAAATGTTTCTTTTTTTAACTAAATGTATGCAAACATCACAAAGGAATACATATGAGAAATATATATATGTATATATGAGATTTATGGAGGAAGATCACACTACTTTATTAATGTTAGTCTATCACTTACTTTCTCTCAAATATCTCACAGCAGATTATCAAGGATCTTCCTTTCTTTTTTTTTTTTAGGAAAAAAATAACTGCATTTCTTTTTCCAAATAGAATAATAATTCTCTAAGATGAAAGTCAGCAAATTTTTCTTCCAGATAGTTAGATAGCAAATATTTTCTATTTGTGGATGATATGGTCTTTATGGCAACTTCTCAACTGGTTGTTACAGTCTGAAAGCAGCCATTCACTATTCATAAATGAATGAATATGGCAGAGTTCTAATAAACGTTATTTATGGACATAAGAATTTTAATTTCATATAATTATTTACATGTCACAAAATATTCTCTTCCTTCCTCTTTGTCATCATCCTCCTTTTCTTTTTCTCCTCCTCCTCCTCCTTCTTTTTCCCCTCCATTTTGAAATGTAAAAACCATTCTTAGCTCATAAAAATGTGGCAGGGCGGCTCACAGTCCATAGATTGGAAATTTCTGTCCTAAAGTAAACACTACTACTAAACGAAAACCAAACCCACTGCAGTGGAGTTGAGTGTGACTCATGGTAACCCCTTCTGTTACAGAGTAGAACTGAGATCCATATGATTTTCTTGACTGTAATCTTAATGAAGGTAAATCACCAGGCCTATCTTCCAACACACTACTCTGGTTGGGCTTGAACTGCCAAACTTTAACTTAGTAGTAGAGTGCAAAACATTTGTAGCTCCTAGGGAATTAATATTAGTTACTTAGAATTTAAAGGAAAAAAAATCTAAACTTTCCAAACAGAGTTAATATCATTGTAGCACTGTTCACAATAGCAAAATGATGGAAACAACCTAGATGACCATCAATAGACGAATGGATAAGCAAATTGTGGTATATACACACAATGGAATACTACACAGTGACAAAGAACAATGAAGAATCCTCTTACAACATGGGTGAATCTGGAAGGCATTATGCTGAGTGAAATTAGTCAGTCACAGAAGGACAAATATTACATAAGATCACTATTACAAGAACTCAAGAAAAGGTTTAAACACAGAAGAAAACATTATTTGATGGTTATAAGGGTGGGAGGGGAAGGAGAGGGGAATTCACTAACTAGATAGTAGACAAGAATCACCTTGGGTGAAGGGAAGTGTTACCACCAAGGGCAAGGAGGCCCTCTGAACTCACTGGGTCTTTGTCTTTCTCTTATAAGAACACACAGAGGAGACAATTTTTGGGTTCAGCTCTAACAGGTTTATTATACTTGTGACAAGTAAAAGGAGTCAGTGGAGGCTCATGTCTCTCCAAAAGACTGACTCGAAGTGGGTAGCAAGACTAGGGCTTATATGGATTTGGTGGAGATAATAGAGCAATGAATATTCAGTGGGTTTCTTTGAAGGAGCAGGTACTTCTTGGAATGGCAATGCATACTAATTAGGTTGCATGCACATCTGGAATCCAAGATGGAACCCACCGATATTCAATTTGGAGTCCCCTCGGCAACTCTTGGCATCACTTATAATGGGATATGGCACAGGCGCACAGATCTTCTGCTCTACTTTGCCCCCTTCAGTGTGTCAAAAGAGTGGTCACACTTTGTTCTTCTGCACATGCATAGCCTTTAAGAAGGGGGAAGGGAAGAGAAAAACACTAAGGAGGAAGTAACAACTCACGGGTTGTTCTAAACTTATTTTATGTTGACAGGATATGGTTCCTGTTTACCCAACTTCTAGGTAGTAATCTTTTAACAGCTCTTTTATTCCGCCAGCACAGTTAACCCTACCTGTCTCAGGAGGACAGCACGTAATACAGGGGAAGTCAGCACAACTGGACTAAATGAAAAGCTAAGAAGTTACCTGAACACAACGAAAAACTTCGAGGAACAGAGTAGCTGGGATGGGGTCTGGGGACCATGATTTGGTGAGACATTTAGGTCAATTAGCATAACAAAGTTTGTTAAGAAAAAGTTCCACACTCCACTTTCATGAGTCTGATGTCTTAAAAGCTTTCAATCAGCCATTTAAGATGCATCAATTCATCCCAACCTACTTGGTGCAAAGGAGAATGGAGACTATCAAAGACACAAGGAAAATATTATCCCAAGAGATAAAAGGGCCACCATAAACCAGAGACTCTATCAGCCTGAGACCGGAGGAAATAGATGGTGCCCAGCTACCACCAATGACTACCCTGAAGGGAACACAACAGAAAGTCCCTGACGTAGTGGGAGTAAAGTGTGGAACAGAACTCAAATTTACATAAAAAGACAAGACTTAATGGTCTGACTGAGACTGGAGGAACCCCTGAAGCCATGGCCTCTGGACACTATGCTAACCCAGAACTAAAACCATTCCTGAAGACCACTCTTCAAACAAAGATTAAACTGGACTATAAAACATAAAATAATACTCATGAAGAGTGTGGTTTTTGGTTTAAGCAGATACACAAGACCAAATAGGTGGCTCCTGTCAGGAGGTAGGATGAGAAGGCAGGAAGGGACAGGAGCTGGTTGGATGGACATGGAAAACCTGGGGTGAAAAGGGAAAGTGTGCTGTCACATTGTAGGGATTGCAACTAGTGTCACGTGACAATATGTGTATAAAATTTTGTATGAGAGATTACACTGAGCTGCAAACTTTCATCTAAAGTACAATAAAAAAGAAGATTGAGAAGCTTATTTTTTCCAAAATATTAAACTCCTTTAGTTAGGTTGTTGATAGATGTCGTCAAATAGATTCCAACTCATAGCAACACTACTTACAATACATATACAACACAGCGCCATCCTCACAATCATTGCTATGCTTAAGGCCATCGTTAACAGCCATTGTGTCAATCCATCTCCTCGAGGGTCTTACTGTTTTTCATTTACCCTCCTCTCTCCCAAGCACGATGTGATGTCCTTCTCCAGGGACTGTTCCCTCCCAATAACATGTCCAAAGTATGTGAGATGTAGTCTCGCCATCCTTGCTTCCAAGGAATATTCTAGCTGTATTTCTTCCAAGATAGATTTTGTTCTTGTGGCAGTCCATAGTATAGTCAATATTCTTTGCCAACACCAACATTCAAAGGCATCAGTTCTTCTTCAGTCTTCCTTATTCATTGTCCAGCTTTTGCATGCATATGAGGCAATTGAAAGCACCATGGTTTGGGTCAGGCGCACCTTAGTCTTCAAGGTGACATCCTTGCTTTTTTAACACTTTAAAGATATCTTTTGCAGTGGATTTGCCCAATGCAATGTACCCTTTGATTTCTTGACTGCTATTTTCATGGGCATTGTCTGTGGATCCAAGTACCATCATTTCCTGATCATACTCTAACTCCTGAAATGGTTGAACGCTGACCAACTCTTTTTGATACAGTGACTGTGTATTTCTTTCATCTTCCATAGAATCCTTCAATATTGCAATTCAAGGCTTAAATTTTTTCTTTAGTTCTTTCAACTTGAGAAATGCTGAGCATGTTCTTCCCTTTTGGCTTTCTAACTCCAGGTCTTTGCACAAGTCATTAAAATATTTTACTTTGTCTTCTTAAGCCATCCTTTGAAATCTTCTGTTCAGCTCTTTTATCATCATTTCTTCCATTTGGTTTAGCTACTTGACATTCAAAAGCAAGTTTCAGTCTCTTCTGACATCTATTTAGGTCTTTTCTTTCTTTCCTGTCTTTTTAATGACCTCTTTATTTCTTCATTTGTGATGTCCTTGTCATTCCATAACTTATCTGGTCTTTGGTCATTAATGTTCAACACTTCAAATCTATTCTTGAAATGGTTTCTAAATTCAGGTGGGATATACTCAAGGTTGTACTTTGGCTCTCACTTTCTAATTTTCCTCAGCTTCAACATGAACTTGCATATGAATAATTGATGATCTGTTCCACAGGTAGACCCTACCCTTGTTCTGACTGACGATATTGAGCTTTTCCATTGTCTCTTTCCATAGATGTAGTTGATTTGATTCTGGTGTACTTCATATGTCAAGGTCCATGTGTATAGTCACCATTTATGTTGTTGAAAAAAGGTATTTGCAATAAAGAAGTCATTGCTCTTGCAAAATTCTGTCATGTGATCTCCAGCATTGTTTTTATCACCAAGGCTATATTTTCCAACTACCTATCCTTCCCCTTTGTTTCCAACTTTTGCATTCCAATCACAATTAATTATCAAAGCATATTGATTTCATGTTCAATCAATTTCACACTGCTGAAGTTGGTAAAATCTTCAGTTTCTTCAAGTTTAGCCTTAGTGGTTTGTGTGTAATTTTGAATAATAGTTGTGTTATCTGGTCTTTCTAGTATTGATATTATCCTATACTGACATCGTTGTACTTCAGGATAGATCTTCAATTCTTTTTTTTCTTTTCTTTTTATGATGAAGGCAACATCGTGCTTCTTCAAGTTGTCATCCCCAACATAGTAAACCATATGATTGTCTGATTCAAAATAGCCAATACCAGTCCATTTCAGCTCACTAATGCCTAGGATATCGATGTTTATGTGTTCCATTTCATTTTTGATGATTTCTATTTTCCTAGATTCATACTTCGTACATTCCACGTTCAATTATTAAGGGAAGTTTTGCAGCTGTTTCTTCTCTTTTTGAGTTGTGCCACGTCAGCAAATGAAGGTGCCAAAAGCTTGACTCCATCCATGTCATTAAGGTCGACTCTACTTTGAGAAGGCAGCTCTTCCCTGGTTGTATTTTGAGTGCCTTCCAACCTGAGGGGCTCATCTTTTGGCATTATATCAGACAATGTTCCGCTACTATTCATAAGGTTTTCATTTGCTAATTCGTTTCAGAAGTATACTACTAGGTCCTTTTTCCTAGTCTGTCTTAGTCTGGAAGCTCAGCTGAAACCTGTCCGCCAGGGGTGACCCTGCTAGTATTTGAGTATCCGTGGCGTAGCTTCCAGTATCACAGTAACACAAGAACCCTCACAGTATGACAAACACCTATAATTATATATAACCTTAAATTGAACCCACTCCAATAATGCTTCCAGATATAAAATTTTCAGATATTCAGTTATAAGTCTAGCCATTTAAATCCCAGTATAGGAGTCCTTGGTTTTGCACACCATTAAGTGCCTGAGTACTAGCCAAAATTTTGGTAGTTTGAATCCAATCCAAGATGACTTGGAAGACAGGCCTGGCGATATACATCTGAAAGGTCACAGCCATGAAAACCCTATGGAGTTCTATACTGCACACACGTGGTTGTCATTAGCTGGAATTAACAATAACAACAATGACAATGTGGTAGAACTGGGCATGCAATGATTTAAAATCCCAAGATAACAATTATTTGACTTAATTGAAATTTCAAAGAAGTAAAACCATCTTTGACCTTTTTTCTTTGCTTCATTTTCTTTCCTTATGTGAAGATCATTTTCTTACCCCCTTTCTAAAAACCACATTGCCATCTCTCATTTATCCTTCTTCCAAAATTATTACACTTTGTGCTGAGTAAAATCTTCTGCCTTTTTCTTACCAGAATTCTAGATGAGGATTTCAACAGAAAAATACCAAACCGAGCTTTGTTTCACCAGAATTTCAGGATCTCCAACGTAAACTCACTATCCAATTATGCTTTCTTAGTCACATCTTTATCTCATTATCATAACTATTTCAAAAGTTATATAATTACTTCATAAGTAATAATGTTTTCACATTTATCCTGATAGCTGAAGTTCCTTCTTATTTCTCATGTGAAATAGAAACTATGATTTAAGAACTTATTCAATCTCTAATTATAAATTTTATCATCCCTACTGTATTAACCAAAATGCTGTTTTTATCTTATATTACAATATAATTGATATCTTGTCTTCTAAATAAGTCTAGTATTTATGATTTTTTAATGCAACTTGTTGTCTCAAGAATTTATATAAGAAAATTGTCCCTCTATTTCTATTAAATTAAATCTCTCTCACTACTAGTTTTCTCATGACAGAATTTAAATTGTCTTAGTCATTTAGCATATTGAATTTACCTATATTAATATACACAAATTTTATTATGCATATAATACATATATGTTTTTATTAATATATAATGTTTACTAATTCAATCTATTCTATTTGTATGGGAGCCCTGTGGCACAATGATAAAATACTTGGTTGCTAACTGAAAGGTCAATTCTTCAAAACCACCAGGCACTCCTCAAGAGAAAGGCATGTCAGTCTGCTTATGTAAAGTTTACAGCCTTGGAAAACCTATGGGGCAGTTCTGCATGTCCTATAGCACTGCCATGAGTTGGATTCAACTGAACTGCAACAGGTTTTTTTGTTTATCTGTTTTTTTTATTAACTCTCTGTTTACCTGTTATCCCACTGCAATCTTGACTTATTTCCCTTTACTCCATTAAAATCGTCTTTACAAAAATGTTAATTTCATCGTAATACTTGTATTCATGGATACATTTAAGACAACTTACTCATAAATGTATTCATTCAAATATGTTTATTATAGATCCACGATGTGGCAGTCGGAAACCCTGCTGGAGTAGTGGTTAAGTGCTACAGCTGCTAACCAAAAGGTTGGCATACGTGAATCCACCAGGCGCTTTTTGGAAACTCTAAGGGGCAGTTCTACTTTGTCCTATAGAGTTGCTATGAATCGGAATCGACTTGACGGCAATGGGTTTGGTTTTTGGTTTATGTGGCAGTCATTATCTTGGTATTGAAAACCAAACAACAAAAAGTCCAAGTAAGATTCTTTGTGCATGGAGCTTGTAACCTAATATGGTTTGTTTTATATATATACATACGTATGTATACATATACATATACAGACATGTTGTTGTTAGGTGTTATCCAGTTGTTTCTGACTCACAGCAATCCTAAGTACAACAAAATGAAACACTGCCTGGTCCTGCGCCATCCTCACAATCAGCGTTATGCTTGAGACCATTGTTGCAGCCACTGTATCATTCCATCTCATTGAGGGTCTTCCCCTTTTTAACCAACCCTCTACTTTACCAAGCATGATATCCTTCTCCAGGGACTGATCCCTCCTGATAACTTGTCCAAAGTATGTGAGATGTGGTCTCACCATTTTTTCTTCTAAGGAGCTCTCTGGTTATACTTCTTCCGAGACCAAATTGTTCATTATTTTGGCAGTCTGGGGTATATTCAATATTCTTTGACAAAATCACAATTCAAATGTGCCAATTCTTCAGTCTTCCTTATTCATCCTATACATGCATACATGCATACAGGTATATATGTATTATGTGTATGTATATATATATACCACTCATTTAATACAACAACTCTTTGAGAAAGGCTACTATAATTATCTTCATTTTCCAGATAAAGAAACTGAGGTGTAATGACCTTATGTAGCCTATGCAAATCTAAATAGGTATTAAGTAGCAGAGAAAAAATATAATATGCAAAGCTTTGATTTCCAGAGGAATTGGAGTAAATTAGTTTTATTTTACTCAGATTCAGTTAGCAAAGAACTGAAGTAAATTGTTATAAATCAAGATGCATATGATAATTCCTAAAGCAACCACTGAGAAGATAACTTGAAGAATATATTAAAAAATCAAAAGATTAAAATGATACATAAAAAATAATTGTTTAACACTAAGGAAGGATGTAATGACAAACTGTAGAAAAAAGACTGGGGATATATAGGAAAAAATATCAAAATAACAAATGTAAATCAAATCATATCAGTAATCAAAAGCCAGCAGTATAAATAATTCAATCAACAGAGTTTGTCAAACCATACAAAACAGTAAGACGCAGCTATATTCAATCTGAGACACATCTTAGAATCAAAACCACAAATGTACTGAAAGTAAAATGATGAAATCAACTATATCAAACAAACTAATCATAGGAGTTTTGTAGTTATTATACAAAAATCATACAAATTAGGTTTTAAATATAAGAAATATTACTCCAGAGATAATTTATAATGATAAAAGAATCAAAACACAAGGGTAATGGAAAGATTATAAATGTAATAGCAAAACCTCAAAATAAATGAAGTAAAAATTTACAAAATTAAAGAAAATAATAGCCAACTCAACAATAATAATTTTAAATGATGACACAACACTCATAGTAATTGAACTGCAGAGAATGAGCAAGGATACAGGAGGCTTGAACATCACTATCAACCAAATAAATTTAATTGTCGTAGGCAGAAACTCAACCCAGCAGCTATGTTGTTGTTGTTAAGTGCCCTCAAGTCAGTTTCCATTCATAACCCTATGAACAACAGAAGGAAACATTGCCCAGTCCTGCACGGTCCTCACAATCCTTGTTATGCGTGAGCCCGTTTTTGCAGCCACTGTGTCAATCTATCTCACTGAAGGTCTTCCTCCTTTTCATTGACTCTCTACCAAGCATGATGTCCTTCTCCAGGGACTAGTTGCTCCTGATAATACGTCCAAAGTATGTGAGACAAAGTCTTGTCATCCTTGTTAATAAGGAGAATCCTGGCTGTACTTCTTCCAAGATAGATTTATTAGTTTTTCTGGCAGTCAGTGGTATATTCAATATCCTCCAGAATCAGCATAATTCAAAGGCATCAATTCTTCTTCACTCTTCTTTATTCATTGTCCAGCTTCTGCATGCATATGAGGCAATTGAAAACACCATGGCTTGAGCCAGGATGAACTTAGTCCTCAAAGTGACATCTTTGTCTTTAACACTTTATAGAGGGTTTTGCTTTTTTTCTTTTTTCCCAGCAGATTTGCCCAATGCAATGCTTCATTTGATTTCTTGACTGCTGCTTCCATAGGTGTTGATTGTGAATCCAAGTAAAATGAAATCCTTGACAACTTTCATCTTTTCTCCATTTATCAAGATGTTGCTTATTGGTCCAGTTGTGAGGACTTTTGTTTCCTTTATGTTAAGGTGTAACCCATCCTGAAGGCTGTAGTCTTTGATCTTCATCAGTAAGTGCTTCAAGTCCTCTTCATTTTCAGCAACCAAGGTTGTGTCATTTGTATATTGCAGGTTGTTGATGAGTCTTCCTCCAATCCTGATGCCATGATCTTCTGCATATAGTCCGGTTTCTGGGATTATTTGTTCAGCATACAGGTTGAATAAGTATGGTGAAAGGATATAACTTTGATGCATATCATTCCTAATTTTAAACCATGCAGTATCCCCTTATTCTGTTTGAACCACTGCCTCTTGATCTATGTACAGGTTCCTCATGAACACAATTAAATGTTATGGAATTCCCATTCTTCACAATGTTATCAATAATTTGTTATGATCCACAATGCTGAATGCCTTTGCATAGTCAATAAAACGCAGGTAAACTGGTATTCTCTGCTTTCAGCCAAGATCCATCTGACATCAGTAAAGATATCCCTGGTTCCACGTCCTCTTCGGAATCCAGTTTGAATTTCTGGAAGTTCCCTGTTGATGTACTGTTACAGCCCTTTTGAATGATCTTCAGCAAAATTTTACTTGTGTGTGATATTAATGATATTGTTTGATAATTTCCACATTCAGTTGGATCACCTTTCTTTGGAAGGGACACAAATATGGATCTCTTCCAGTCAGTTGACCAGGTAGCTGTCTTCCAAATTTCTTGGCATAGATGAGTGAGGGCTTCCAACACTGCATCTGTTTGTTGAAACATCACAATTGGTATTCCGTCAATTCCTGGAGCCTTGTTTTTCACCAATGCCTTCAATACAGCTTGGAATTTTTCCTCCAGTACCATCAGTTCTTGATCTTATGCTGCCTCCTGAGATGGTTGAAAGTTGACCAATTCTTTTTGGTACAGTGACTCTGTGTACTCCTTCCATCTGCTTTTAACACTTCCTGCATCGTTTATATTTTCTCCGTAGAATCCTTCAATATTGCAACACGAGGCTTGTGCTTTCTCTTCAGTTTTTTCAGCCTGAGAAATGCTGAGTGTGTTCTTCCTTTTTGGTTTTCTAACTCTAGATCTCTGCACATTTCATTATAATAAATTTGTCTTCCCAAGCCACCCTTTGAAATCTTCTGTTCAGCACTTTTACTTCGTCTTTTCTTCTGTTTGCTTTAGCTACTCTACATTTGACAGCAGGTTTCAGAGTCTCTTCTGTTGTTTATTTTGTTCTTTTCTTTCTTTCTTGTCTTTTTAATGACCTCTTGCTTTCTTCATGTGTGATGTCCTTGATGTCATTCCACAACTCATCTGGTCTTCAGTCATTAGAGTATAATGAATCAAATCCATTCTTAAGATGGGCTCTAAATTCAGGTGGAATACACTCAAGATCATTGATACTTTGGCTTTCATAGTCTTGTTCTAATTTTCCTCAGCTTCAACTTGAACTTGCATAGTAGCAATTGGTCGTCTGTTCTGTAGTTGGCCCCTGTCCTTGTTCTGACTGATGATATTGAGCTTTTCCATTGTCTCTTTGCAAAGATATAGTCGATTTGATTCCTGTGTATTCCATCTGGGGAGGTCCACATGTATAGTAACTGTTTGCTTTTGAAAAATGATATTTGCAATGACGAAGTTGTTCGTCCTGCAGAATTCTATCATGTGATCTCCAGTGTTGTTTCTATCACCAAGGCCATATTTTCCCACTACCAATCCTTCTTCTTTGTTTCCAACTTTCACATTCCAATCATTAGTAATTTATCAGTGAATCTTTTTTTATTATTATTTTACTTTAGATGAAGGTTTTCAGAGCAAATTACTTTCTCATTAAACAATACACATATTGTTTTGTGACATTGGTTGCCAACCCAAAGACATGTAACATTCTCTCTTTCTCAAACTTGTGTTCCTCATTACCAGCTTTCCTGTCCTCTCCTGCCTTCTCATCCTTGCCCCTGAGCTGGTGTGCCCATTTAGTCTCGTTTTGTTTTATGGGCCTGTCCAATCTTAAGCTGAATGGTGAACCTCAGGAGTGGCTTAAGTACTGATTTAAAAGGGTGTCTCGGGCCATAATCTCGGGGTTTCTCCAGTTATCAGTGTATCTTGATTGCATGTTTGATCAATTTCAGACTGCAGATATTGGTAAAAATCTTAATTTTCCTCACCTTTGACATTAGGGCTTAGTGAGTAAATTTGAATAATAGTCGTAGTAACTGGTTTTTCTTGTAGGTGTATGGATGTTATCCTATCACTGACAACATTGCACTTCAAGATAGATCTTGAAATTTTCCTTTTGACGATGAATGCAATGCCATTCCCCTTCCTTTATTAGATTGTCTGATTCTAAACGGCCAGTACCCGTCCATTTCATCTCACTAATGCCTAAGATATTGATATTTGTGCATTCTTTTTCATTTTATTTTTAATTTTTTGTTTTGTTGTACTTTAGATGAAGGTTTACAGAACAAACTAGCTTCTCATTAAACAGTTAGTACACATATTGTTTTATGACACTGGTTAACAACCCCACAACATATCAACACTCTCGCTTCTCAGCCTTGGGTTCCCTATTACCAGTTTTATTGTCCCCTTCTTCCTTCTAGTCCTTGTCCCTGGGCTGTAGTGCCCCTTTAGTCTCATTTTGTTTTATGGGGCTGTCTAATCTTTGGTTGAAGGGTAAACTTTGGGAGTGACTTCATTAATGAGCTAAAAGGGTGTCCGGGGGCCATACTCTCACGGTTTCTCCAGTCTCTGTCAGGCCAGTAAGTCTCATCTTTTTTTGTGAGGTAGAATTTTGTTCTACATTTTTCTCCAGCTCTGTCTGGGACCCTCTGTTTTGATCCCTGTCAGATCAGTCGGTGATGGTAGCTGGGCATCATCTAGTTGTACTGGAGTTAGTCTGGTGGATGCAGTGGTAGTTGTGGTCCATTAGTGCTTTGGACTAATCTTTCCCTTGTGTCTTGTTTTCTTCATTCTCCCTTGTTCCCAAAGGGGTGAGACCAGTGGAGTATCTTAGTTGGCTGCTCACATGCTTTTAAGACCCCAGACACTACTCATCAAGGTAGAATGTAGAACCTTTTCTTTGTAAACTATGTTATGACAATTGAGCTAGATGTTCCCTGAGACTACGGTCCCCACAGCCCTCAGTCCAGCAATTCTATCCCTCATGGAGTTTGGATGTGTCTATGGAGATTTCCCTTTCATTTTTGATGACTTCCAATTTTCCTAGATTCGGGCTTTGTACATTTCTCACTCAAGTATTAATGAATGTTTGAAGTTATTTCTTCTCATTTTGAGTTATGCCACATCAGCAAATGAAGGTTCTGAAAGCTTGACTCCATTCACATTACTAAGGTCGACTTTACTTTGAGGATCAAGCTCTTCCCCGGTCATTTTTGGAGTGCCTTCCAACCTGAGGGGTTCATCTTCCGACACTATATCAATGTTTCACTGCTATTCACAAGGTTTTCACCAGCTATTTTTTTCAGAAGTAAACCACCAGGTCCTTCTTCCTAGTCTGGAAGCTCAGTTGAAACCTGTCCACCATGGTGACTCTGCTGGTATTTGAAATACCAGTGGCATAGGTTCCAGCATCATAGCAATATGCAAGCCACCACAGTAAAACAAACTGACAGACAACAATTGTAGAGTACACATTTTTTGTTTGTTTTATTTCCCAAAGCACATAGAATATCATCCAGGATAGATCATATGCCAGGCCATAAAACAAGTCTGGTTACATTTAAAGGAACTGAAATCATATAAAGTATGGTCTCTGAAGAGAGTAGGATTAAATTCGGATCTCCACATACTTGAAAACTAAAGCAACACAAGTCTAGATATTCAATGAGGCAAAAAATAAATCACAGGATAATTTAGAAAATATTTTGAATTGAAAAATATGAACACAACATATCAAAAAAATTTGGAGTGCAGCTAAGCCAGGGCTTGCAAAGAAATGCATATATATAAAAAGAACAACAGTCTTAAATTAATGATCTAAGATTCTACCTTAGGAAAAAAAAGAGCAAGCTAAAGCTAAAATAAGTGAAATAATGAATATTAGAACAGAAACCCATGAATTCAAAAAGATAAATACTGACCATGAAAATTAGTTATTTAAAAAGAATAAGAATATTGAGAAACCTTTAAATAGACTGGTCATAAAAAGAAAAAGAAAGAAAGAAAGAGAAAATATACAAACTATCATTATCAGGAGTGAGGGGAGAAGAATCACTACTGATTCTACAGAAATTAAATATAGCACCAAAAAAAATAAACCGAACCGGTTGCCATGGAGTCTATTCGACTCATAGTGACCCTACAGGACAGAGTAGAACAGCCTCATAGGGCTTCCAAGAAGAACCTGGTGGATTCAAACTGCTGACTTTTTGGTTAGCAGCTGTACCTCTACTACTCTGCCACCAGGTTTTCCAAATATAGCAAAGAAATTATATAGTGTCATGGGTTGGATTACGTCCCTCCAAAAACGTGTATATCCTTTTGGCTGGGCCAAGATTCCCGGTATTGTGTGATTTTCCTATATGTTGTAAATCCCGCCTCTATGATGTTAATGAGGGAGGATGGGCAGCAGTTGTGTTAGTGAGGCAGGACTCAGTTTACAAGATTGGATTGCATCCTGAGGCAATCTCTTGAAATACAAAAGGGAGAAGCCAGCAGAGAGATAAGGGGACCTCATACCACCAAGAAAGCAGTGCCAGGAGCAGAGCCCGTCCTTTGGACCTAGGGTTACTGCGAGCAGAAGCTCCTAGTCTGAGGGAACATGGAAGAGAAGGCCGACAGAGAGAGAAAGCCTTCCTCTGGAGGTGATGCCCTGAATCTGGACTTATAGCCTACTTTACTGCAAGGAAATAAACTTCTCTTTGTTAAAGCCATCCACTTGCGGTATTTCTGTTATAGTAGCACTAGATAACTAAGACAACATGTATATATGCATGGACATACATATGTGAATATGTACATATGTGTATATACATAAGCATGTATGTGTGTATATATGTGTATATATGCACATATACATATATATGAATAATACAAGCAACTATATGCCAGAAAATTAGACAACTGAGATGAAATAAACAATTTCCTAGAAAAACAGAAATTATCAAAACTGATTCTGGAAAAATAGAAAATTAGAATAAACTTTAACAATTAAAGTGGTTGAATATTTCATTGACAATCTTCCCCCCCACACACATCCTCCCTTCCAAAAAAAAGAGGCACAAGATGGTTTCAGTGGTGAATTCTATTCGATTTTAAATAAGAAATAACACTAATTCTCCCCAAACTCTTCAGGAAAATACTGGAGGTTGAAGCATTTCCCAACTCTTTGTATCAGTCCAATATTATCCAGATTCAAATGAAAGACAAAAGTATCAAAAGAAAAGAACACCAAAACGTTCCTGAATATAAATGCAAAAACCTTAAACAAAATGATAGCAAACCAAGCTCAGCAACATTTAAAAAGTGTTGTTAACCCTATAAAAGTGACATTAATCCAGAGATGCGAAGTTATTTCAGTATCTGGAAGTCAGTTAATGTGATGCAATATTTTAATAAAATAAAGAGCAAAAGAAAGATCATCTCAACATATTTAACAAAAACATTTGACAGAATCCAACAGTTATTTATGACATGAAACCCTCAAGAATCAAGGAGTAAAAAGAAAATTTCTTTACGTGATAACAAGCATCTACAAAAAACGCACAGCAAACTTCATACCTAATAGTTACAGTCTGATGTTTCCCATTACTCCATGGAAACCTTAAGCATGTCTGCTTTCATTACTTCTATTTAACCTGATACTAGGTATTCCTTTGTTGTTTTAGGGGCTGTCCAGTTGGTTCCTAGTCAGAGCAACCCTATGTAGAACAGACCAAAACACTGTCTGGTCCTATGCCATCCTCCTCATCGTTGCTATTGCTTGAGCTCATTGTTGCAGCCACTGTGGCAATCTTTCCACAAGCATATGAGACGATTGAAAATACCACTGATTGGGTCAG
Organism: Dugong dugon; assembly: GCA_030035585.1. NCBI lineage: Eukaryota > Metazoa > Chordata > Mammalia > Sirenia > Dugongidae > Dugong > Dugong dugon. Next base: position 29,848,402 of record CM057460.1, on the reverse strand, counting down.
GTGTACGTCAGTCCTCAAAGTGATATATCTGCTTTGCAACACTTCATAGAGGTCTTTTGCAGCAGATCTGCCAGTGCAATACATTGATTTCTTCACTGCTGCTTCCATGGGTGTTGTATGTGCATCCAAGTAAAATGAAATCTTTGACTACTTCAATATTTTCTCCGTTCACCATGATGTCTCTTATTGGTCCAGTTGTGAGGATCTTTGTTTTCTTAATGTTGAGGTGTAATCCATCCTAAAGGCTGTAGTCTTTGATCTTCATCAGCAAGTGCTTCCTGTCCTCTTCACTTTTGGAAGTCAAGGTTGTATCATGTGCATATTGTTGGTTGTTAATGAGTGTTCTTCTAATTCTGATGCAACATTCTTCTTCATATAGTCCAGCTTCTCAGATTATTTGCTCAGCATACAGCAATGTATTTTTCAGTGGTCATCAAAGAAATCCAAAATAACATTACAAGGAGATACCAATACACACTGACTAGAATGGCTTAAATAAACAAATAATAAGGATATTACCAAATTTAGGTGAGTATATAGAGAAACTAGAGCAGTAATGTATTATAAGTGAGAAGGCAAAATGGAAGTTATTTTAGAAAACATTTTGACACCCTCTGGAAATGCTAAACATATACTTACAACAGTTGTTGTTATTAATATAAAGCTATTGTACCCCTAGAATATACCCTGATGTTTTGTACATAGTGAATATGTTACAAATATTTCCTGATCTAATGAAGGGGTAACGCTAGTAAAATAAGATTAAATTTCGTTATTTGGTCTCAGTGATGAACTTTTACTTTAGGATATTTTCTACCTAACACAATGTTATGCATACAAAGTATAATTAATTTTATTTTTCTTAACATTTATAGTATTTTCTTTAACACCTAAATGTATTATGTCACTATTTAATAAAGCTTATTTCTTTATTTCTGAAAAACAATCCTATCATAGAGTTTTGTTTTTTTTTTTAAATAAAATATCAGGCTATTCTAATTTGTATTAATAGTGCTGGCTGGAAATCAGTCTTATGCAGATATAGTGATCCCAAAATTCTTGTTTATTTAGATAAATTACACCTTAATATGAAATGTCAAGAAAATACAAGTTTATAACAGGCAAATAGTAATGTGATCATTGGCTATGACTGGGAGTATATCTTAATTATTTACATAAATGACACTTTAATTTTTTTAGATACAGGGATATAAAAGGGATTTAGAAGGGAATGTGATCTTTCCTTATAATGATTTATAACATTTATTGGAAATACTCAGTCTTATCTAGGTGGCTTCTCAGAACATATTTCATGTTAAAATATGTTTTAGTTTTATTCCGATTTTCTTACAATTTTAAAAAATTCTCATGATTGAATTTTATATATTTAATTGCATTTTTAAACAAAGAAGGAACACTTTCCTAATATGTTTAAATGTGCACATCATAAATGTGGATGCAAATGATAGCGAGGTATTTATGATTTCTTTATGAAGGCTTCAGAGGTTAAGTTAACATTCAGTGATGATTCTTTAGACTAACGCCGATTAAAGGATTGAGCTGAGAGAGACGTCATTTTGATCATGTATTTGTGACTGTGGACATACTCTGTAAACTTTTATGACACAACAGGCAAATCATCTAAATGTAAGTTGAGACAGTTGTAGAAATCATATTCCTAATAAAGAAGAAGTTTTAAAAATAGAAACAATTTAACAACTGCCGCTGTTCCTTAGTGGCATATGTTGCCTGTCAAGGCAGCTTTCCAATGATTGAAGTAAAAATAAAAATAATAATAATAAATCCATGTAATCACCTTTGGAAATGTAGAACAGAGGCCAAAATCTCAAATGTCTACAGTGGCTAGCAAGATATAAATGAACAAATCAGACCGGTTTTAAAATTATTTTTTTTCAAGAATTATGAAAGCATTTGATCTTTGGCAATGTCTATTTTTCATAGAGTCATGGATACACTAAATGTGCTCCATTCTTCTTGACTTGCCATCAGAAAAGCCACAAAGGAAGCTCAAAGATGAATGGTTGCTGACACTGGGCCTGAAAGTCAAAAAATCAATAAGAGTGGTTGACAAGAGTCAACTATTGAGTGCTGTGTTCTAGCTAATAGGCAGCTGCTAATCAGCTCTGCCAGAATGTTGCAAAGGGGCAAATATCAATAACTTGGCAGATTTTTTAAGAAGATTGAAAATCTAAAATCTTATTTGATATTGCATATATGAAAACAAATAACAAATGTAATTAAAATATACACACACATACACATACAAGGAGCAATATTTTCTTGGCCAAACAAAAATCTTATTTTATGCAGTATAGAGCACATGAGTTGCCAGTTGGCAACCTCCATACAGTAGGTGTACTTGAATTGGATAGATACTTGAATTAAATGTTGTGTTGTTGTTGTTGTTAGGTGCCCTAGAGCTGATTAAGACTCATAGCAACCCTATATGCACAACAGAATGAAAAGCTGCCCAGTCCTTCACCATCCTCACAATCATTGCTGTGTTTGAGTCCATCGTTACAGCCACTGTGTCAATCCATCTCGTTGAGGGTCTTCCTTTTTTTTATTGACCTTCTGCTTTATCAAGCATGATGTCCTTCTCCAAGACTGGTCCTTCCGGATAATGCGTCCAAAGTACATGAGACAAAGTCTCACTATCCTCGCTTAGAAGGAGCATTCTGGCTGTACTTCTGCCAAGAAACGTTTGTTCGTTCTTCTGGCAGTCCATGGTATATTCAATATTCTTCGCCAACACCTAATTCAAAGACCTCAATTCTTCTTCCGTCTTCCTTATTCATTGTCTAGCTTTCACAAGCATATGAAGTGATTGAAAATACCAAGGCTTGGGTCAGGCACACCTTAGCTCTCAAAAGTTTATATAAGGGACATTAACTTTTGGAACTGTACAAAGCATCTGTTACATACATGAGAGCATAAGAGAGTGAAGGAGAATGAGTCCCCATAGATCGTTCTTTCTGCTGCTAAGTGAATGTCATAAAGAGGTCATATCCATTATTAAAAGATAAAGTAATGATGCAATTCCTGAAACAAAACTTGCATCCACAGAACCAAGAAATACTTTACATTTGTGTTATTCATATAACTAGCAAAAATTTAAGATTTTATACATTGGAATATCTTTAAGATTGCTGCTTCTCAATTTCAATGGAATGCAGCTGGGAGATGATCACCAATGTAATGATTCCACTTAGATATGTTAAAAAAAATTGCGGTTTCCTTGTTATATTAATGAAAGTCAAGTTGATCTAATAAGACTTCCAAGAAGACAACTGTACTTCAACAATTCTCAGCTCCACTTTTGTGAAACTGTATTTCTCAAGATGAGATATTAATACAAATAAGGGTGTGTGGCAAAACATCAGCTTATGCTGGACACCACACAGATATGAGTGGCAATTTCCTAACTCTTTAAACAAAAAGCAAAGAAAAAATGTGAAGATGTTTCCTATTAAAGATTTTGCCACATAAATGATCAAACAAAGTAATCTATCAAGATTGCCATGTTGGCTAATCTCAGACTTCATTGCAAATGCACAGACAATTATCTGATCATTGAATAATACTTTTAAAAAAATCTGATCATTGAAGCTAAATGTTTGAACACTGCAGTCAGACATTATTCCACTATGACTAGAACAAGATAGGATTGATTCACTCATTTACTCAGTTACTGCTGTTCGTTCACCCAGGATAGAGAAAGTGGAAAGTAATGTTTTGAATGTTTGTAACGTGTTCTCAAAATTTAATACCGCTGACTTAAAAAAAGAATTTGTAATCTATCTGTTTATCATTGGTGATTTGGTGATTGCACCACATATTTACTACATATAATGGAAATATATTGTTGAAAATCCCCTTTCAATGAATCCCACAAATAAAGTTAATATATTACACATATAATTGCTTTTATTTTGTTGTATTTTGTCTTTCAGATGCTTTCCCACTTAAAAAGCAATACTTCAGATTATATTATTAAAACTGATTAGAAGAGTCTAATGTATGGTATTTTAATCAGTAAAAATACTGAGAAAATTTAATAGTAACTGGGAATCATTGAAATGAAAAGTGTATCCCTTTGCTTCTGAGTAGGCTATCCTGACTGGAATTTATGGATTAGCCAAAGTAAAAAAAGTGTGATTTGTTTAGATGCTTAGTTAAAATATGAATTTTATTACTTTGAAGTTCTGAAAGAGTTTCCATCTTATTGCCTCTTGTGAGAGAGAACCCAGAGCAATAACTAAATGAAAATATCACTTTGAGCAATATTTTGAAGCCAATAATGCAAATTATGAAAGAATATGACCAAAATGCTTTTGCAACGCAAAAGAGAAAATTCTTGGCTGGGAGCAATGCAATAAAAAACCTAATCAAACAAGCAAACTAATTAATAGCTTGGAGCTTCCTTTTAGAAAAGTTTTAAAATTGCCTTGATAAGAGAATTTCAAGAAATAGATGAAAACTTGGCAAAATCCTATAGTAGATATGTGTCATGTGTCAGAGAGCAGTCAAGCTCCAAAAAAAATCACTGTAGGAAACTACTACAAATGTATATATTTGAAAGTGCTCAAAAGCATGCTTGGAAAAATAAGAAAACTGAGGTTATGGTAATGTTTACAATTAAATCATGGAAATTATTCATTAAGCATATTTTTCAATTTTTATTTGTTATATTCATATTGATGACTTAAAAGTTGACAATTTCAAAAGTGCTTAATGGTAAAAATAAATCTGTGAAGAAAAAAATTGTGCCTATTTTACAAGACATTGACTTGACTGGTTTAAAAAAAAAGACTATAGAGCTAGTCATAAATTCAGTGGTGTGTAATAAATTATCAGTAGTACCCTAACCCTAGCACCAGTCCATTCTTTCTTTTCTATTATTCATGATATAAAGGGGAAAAATGTTTAAAAATCTCTGTCTTGCATATTTTGTTTTTAAATAATCACAAAAAGGATTAAAATACTTCTAGGGTACTTAAAATTAAAATTTCTTAAATATTTAAGATAACCTGAGAACACTTAATCTTTTGAAGAGAATAGTAACATATAACATATACTGAGTAGTATGAGCTGAGAGCAACTTGAAATAATTTATTTCATTTAATAATGAAATTAATTTAATAATTTATTTCAGAATATACATGTAAGTTAGGATTTATGCTAATTTTAGAGGTGAAAGAACTAAGACTTAGAGAGGATAAATAAATAAATCTAGTTATTACCTACTACAATCAAGATTTAATCTCTAATCTGCAAGGAAGCAAACCCTTTCTTTCCTCTGGTAGGAGGATGTTATAGTTCTGGGTTGTGAAAATTTTTTTGTTGTTTGTGATTGGTTTTCCAATATTTGGGACAGAGCTGAGGTTATAAATCTGTGTAGAATGATCCTCTATTGGTCTAGAGAGCTACAGATGGCATTGGACAAGCCTGCTTTAGCCTCATTAATAGTTGAGGGAAATCTGTGGGTAGGCTATCCAGACATTTTTTTGTTACTGGTATACAGCAAGAAAATGTCTTCAATGCCTAGTAAGTGGTAAGTGTGATTGATGAATGACTAAAACAACTTTCCAGTAACTATGTCAGCAGCTATTTTAGTTGAGGCTGCCAGTTAACAAATTAGAAAGGTTCTCTGAGAGTGGATTCCCTGACTTTCAAGGAGCTGAAGAGCAATATAGTTTGGCAGATTGCACTACATGCAGAATAATCATAATATTGTCACTTATTTTTAAAAAAAGATAAAAACTTACCGTATTTAACTGCTTATTTTTTAAAGAATTTCTAAAGGAACATCCCAGTTGATGTTTTATTGATAATCTGAAAGTATATATCTAGTATACGTTTGTGTGTGTGTGTGTGTATGTATACTGTGTGTAGATATGTATGTTGTTGTCATGTGCTGTCGAATTGGCTCCGATTCATAGCGACCCTATAGGACAGATAGATCTGCCCCATAGGATTTCTAAGGAGCAGCTGGTGGATTCCAACTGTGGAATTTTTGGCTAGAAGCCATAGCTCTTAACCACTGTGCCAAGAGGGCTCCAAGTATATATATATGTATGCATATGTGTGTTTTTGTTTATTGTCTGCATCTCCAGAATGAAAGTACCACGAGGAAAGAACCTTTGTTCTGTGGGTCTTGAGCAACACAAACTAAATCATAGTTTGGAAGATAGAAAATAAATGAACATAATCGACAGGTATTAAGATAATCTCATTTGTTCTAAACTCCCTGTATTTGTGTAGAATACAATGCAAAGCAGCTGGTAAGGAAGACCTTTTGCTAAAGTTAATCACATAGGGATCAACCCAGTCTCTTAAAAAGTTAAGTTCATGGCTAAGGGCTTCTGTTCCTCTAAGACTATAAAAAACAAAAGTCTATTTGTTAAAGATTTCAACATCTAATAGGATTCAATTTAGCTGTGTAAATGAGATATAATATGGTGGTGGTGTTTTTTTTTCCCATCATGCACTTAGAGTTCGATTTAAATTGTTAGAATCTTGTTACATCGTTATGGTTTAATGACACATTTAAAAATATAAGTACTAATTTCTCAAAGGTTTTAACTGACTGTTTTCATGCAAAGGATATCTACTGGTGGATTTTTAAACATACATCCACACAGCACTTGAATGATGGAAAGTCACAGATATTCCTATTGCCTGTAATGGAAAATATGTATGCAGATTCTGTCATTCAAGTGCTCCTTTTACATTATCATATTTCAAAGAACTGTATATCCAAAGGGGAAAGAGAAATTTGCAAATATTTCTAACTCAATGAATAAACATAAGGACAACACTCATAACACTTTGCAGATTGTGCTAAGGCATCAGACTGGCGAGGGTGTAAAGACTCCAAATGCTTTTGTTGGTCTTTTTGTTTTGCAGCTGCCAGCCTGTGTGTGTTCTAGTTGCTGACACCTGCTTCTCCATTTCATTTTGCCAAAATCCACCTAATTTTTAAATAAGAGAAAATAAAACTTTAATATTTCAGTAAAAATGCATTACATGGAAAACACACACACACACAAAACTCCCTAGCATTGTGTCAAAACTCAAAAATTCTCATGTGAGAGAATTGTTATATAAAAATCCATATCAACTGAAGTCTGCGGCTTAGAGATAAGTCTTGCCTGCTAAGCAACTGAGAATTCACGTTATATGAATTGTTAGGGATTTCCATCTGCTGCTTAATGAACTGACCCAGAATATTTGATTACTTTTAGATTCACAGGGTATATATATATGTATATACATATACATATGTATACATTTGTATATGTACAAATATATATACACATATAAATAAATATACAAGTATATATACATATCTATCTATCCCCAATACATATATGCATGCATGTAGGTATATAGTGCATTGGTGGTTCAATGGTAGAATTCTTACCTTCCATACAGGACACCTGGGTCCCATGTTCAGTCAGTGCCCCTCAAGTGCAACCACCACCTGTCTGTCAGAGGTGGTACACACGTTCCTATGATGCTGAACAGGTTTTAGCAGAGCTTCTAGACTAGGATGGACTGGTGATCTACTTCCAAATATCAGCCCATTGAAACCTATGGATCACAATGGAACATTGTCCAATCCACAGCCAGTCATGGGGATTGCACAAAACTAGCCATATATATGTGTGTGTGTGTTACAGACACACACACTAAAGAAAGGTTATCAGCCATTTCTTTACTCACTAAATATTTATTTTGGCAGGCACTATTCTAGCCACCTGAATTACATCAGTAAAAAAAGTGCCCTGCCTTCATGGAACTCACATTTTTGCCAAAAAAAATAGATAATAAGCCATCGAGTAAGTAACAATAGGCTATTTGACCAGTATAGTTCCAATTTATGCTTGCTATCCTGGTGTAACTGTTGATAGCAACCTCTTTCACTCTTTGAACTGTACTGGCTTAGATAATTCAAGAAATTGTCGCTGTAAAAAAAAAAAAAAAGTTGCCATTGAGCCGGTTCCGACTCATAGTGACCTTATAGGACAGAGTAGAACTGCCCCATAGATTTTCAAGGAATAGCTGGAGTATATGAACTGCCAACATTTTGGTTAGCAGCTGAGCTCTTAAGCTCTGTGCATCAGGGCTCTGAAAATTGTCACCAAAACAATATAAATTAATAGTATAAATATAAATAATATAAATATTTATATTATAAATAATAACTAAGTAAATTATATTTAATGTTAGGTAATAAGTTCCTGGGTGGTTGTCATGGTTTGAATTATGTCCCCCTAAAAATGTGTGTATCAATTCGGCTGGGCCATGATTCCCAGAATTGTGTGGCTGGCCTCCATTTTGTGATTGTAATTTTATGTTAAAGAGGGTTAGGGTGGGATTGTAACACCACCTTTACCCAGGTCACATCCCTGATCCAGTGTAAAGGGAGTTTTCCTGGGGTGTGGCCTGCACCACCTTTTATCTCTCAAGAGATGAAAGGAAAGGGAAGCAAGCAGAGAGTTGGGGACCTCATACCATTAAGAAAGCAGTGCCGGGAGCATAGTGCATCCTTTGGACCAGGGCCTCTGCGCTGAGAAGCTCCTAGTCTGGGGGAACACTGATGAGAAGGCCAAGAGAGAGACAGAAAGCCTTCCCCTGGAGCTGACACCCTAAATTTGGACTTTTAGACTACTTTACTGTAAGGAAATAAACTTCTCTTTGTTAAAACCATCCACTTGTGGTATTTCTGTTGTAGCAGCACTAGATGACTAAGACAGTGGTGTAAACAGTTAATGCACTCAGCTGCTAATCAAAATGTTGGAGGTTGAACTTCACCCAGAGGCACCTTGGAAGAAAGGCCTGGCAATTCACTTTCAAAAAATCCACCCTGAATACCCTATGGAGTACAGTTCTACTATGACATACAGGGGATCATTATGAATCAGAAATGACTCAACAGAAAGTTTTTTTTTTAATACTTTATTGTGTTTCTTTGTGAAAATTTGCACAACAAATTAGGGCCCCATTTAACAATTTCTATACATATTGTTCATTGACATTGATTACACTTTTCACTTTGTGTCAAAATTCTTATTATTTCCATTCTGGTTGTTACATTTCCATTAACCTACCCTCCCTTCCCATCCGCCTTCTCCCCTGAAATGTTCATCCTTGCTTTAGGGTAAATGTTTACTCTTTGGTCTCATATATATATATATATATATATATATATATATATATATATATATATATATATATATATATATATATACATATATATATATATATATATTTTTTTTTTTTTTAAGGAGCATAGTACTCATGGGAATGCAGGTTGTTAATGAGTCTTCCTCCAATCCTGATGCCCTGTTCTTCTACATATAGACAAGTTCTCGAATTATTTGCTCAGCATACAGATTGACTAGGTATGGTGAAAGGATACAACCCTGATGCACACCTTTCCTGACTTTAAACACACAGCATATCCTTGTTCTGCCTGAAAAACTGCGTCTTGTTCTATGTACAGGTTCCTCATGAGCACAGTTAAGTGTTCTGGAATTCTCATTAACAACTTGCATCATACAGATGACACAACCTTGATTACTGAAAGTGAAGAAGACTTGAAGCACTTACTGATGAAGATCAAAGACCACAGCCTTCAGAATGGATAACACCTCAACAAAAAGAAAACAAAAATCCTCAAAACTGAACCAATAAGCAACATCCTGATAAAGGGAGAAAGGATTGAAGTTGTCAAGGATTTCGTTTTACTTGTCTCCACAATCAACACCCATGGAAGCAGTGGTCAAGAAATCAAAAGATGCATTGCACCGGGCAAATCTACTGAAAAAGACCTCTTTAAAGCGTTGAAAAGCAAACATGTCACCTTGAAGACTAAGGTGCACCTGCCCCAAGCCACGGTATTTTCAGTCACATCATATGCATGTGAAACCTGGGCAATGAATAAGGAAGAATGAAGAAGAATTGATGCCTTTGAATTGTGGTGTTGGAGAAGAATATTGAGTATACCACAGACTGCCAAAAGAATAAACAAATGTGTCTTTGAAGAAGTACAACCAGAATGCTCCTTAGAAGCAAGGATAGGGATATGTCTTACGTACTTTGGACACGTTGTCAGGAGGGATCAGTCCCTGAAGAAGGACATCATACTTGATAAAGTAGAGGGTCAGCAAAGAAGAGGAAGACCCTCAATGAGATGGATTGACACAGTGGCTGCAACAATGAACTCAAGCATAACAACGATTGTGGGCATGGCACAGTACCAGGCAGTGTTTCATTCTATTGTACGTAGGGTCTCTATGAGTTGGAACCAACTCAATGGCACCTAACAACAACAACAACAACAGTACTCATGGGTGATATTGTTTGTGAGTCAATCTGCTATTTAGGGTTCTACAATTTTCTCCCATTCTACTTGAACCATGGTTGATAGTGGTAGCTGGGCACCACCTAGTTCTTCTGGTCTCAGGATAGATGAGATCATGGTCAGTGTTAGGACAGTGTTTGGTTTTTAAAGCAGGGTAAAAAGTATTGGAGAGTGGGAGATGATGAAGAGTGAAGTTGCAAATTACTAGGGTTGTCAGAGTAAGCCTCAATGCAAATCGATATTCAGCAATAACTAGAATGAGTGGCTGTGGCTATTTAAAGGAATTTTACAGGCAGAGGGAATGCCACAACAAATATTTTTAAATAAAAACCAAACCAAATTAGTTGTCGTCAAGTAAACAGAGTAAAGAAGTCAGAGGCAAAGAGATCATGATCATATAACCACTTGCAGTCCATTGTAAGATTTTTGGATCTTACACTAAGAAAAACGAAGAAAAATAACTGAATTCTTTTCAGCAGTGATGTAGCAAAGGATCTCTGACTGTTGGTTGAACATAGATGGCAGAAGGAGAGAAGGGAAAGGAGAGACTTTTTCAGGGATCATCTTTTTCCTATTTCACTGGCCACTGGCTAAGGTGTTTAATACAATCTTGAATTCATTTAGTAATAGTGATTTCTTTAGCATATTTATTAATTCTAAGAAATGCTTTTATATTTTCACCACTCAGTACCATGTTTGCCCTATTACGACAAGTGTTCCTTTCTTTTCTGCTAATAATTTTTACAAGACACTATTTTTAATGAAAGTAGTTACCAAGTCATTTTCTAAAATTTTTTTATGAGATCAGTGGGTTTTTTTTTTTTTTTACATTTAATATATCATGTGCTGAAACATGTAGGCATGTATGTACATCTAAAAACAAAAAAAAATTTTCCCTCAAGTCGATTTCGACTCACAGAGACCCTATAGGACAGAGTAGAACTGCCCCTTCTGGTTTCCAAGGAGAGGCTGGTAGATTTGATCTGCAGACCTTTTGGTTAGCAGTGGAGCTCTTAATCACTAGGCCACCAGGGCTCAGATCCCATCCTCTGTTTATGCATTTTCTGGGAACTTTTCCTGTCCTTTCGATAAGAATGAAAGCCAATAGTAAGTGTAGTTACAGTCTTCTGGTGAAGATTTAGTGTTGTTTGATTTATATATATATATATATATATATATATATATATATATATATATCCCCTTTCAAAAATTTAATTTTATTTGGCAGCATAAAATTTGACTTTTTACCTTGTGTAGATGCTAGGGTTTGTTTTGCATCCCATATATACACAGACGATTAAAGTTTCAGACATAGCATCAAGTGATTATCAAATGCCCTAAGGCAGACACCAACTTCAAAGCTTGTTTTCTTCTTTGAATTCATACTTTTTTATCATTTTTAGGCTCACACATTCCTCTTACTTCTCACCTGCTGTGAAATTTGTTTTAAAAAAAGTTTTCATATTATTTTTCTAACATTTTTGGTTTTCTATACTGAGATTTGTTCATAGTGCTCAGATTGCCAAATTTCCATAAACATAAATACGGTAGCTTCTACTCATTTTTTGAAAATTGAAAATTGTTGAAACACATCATTTGCTACCCTCTTATCTCATTCATTTTTTCAAGAAGGTTTTAGTGCTCTTTATTCTTCTATCTTCATTTTAGTTGTTTGAGGAAATAAATATTTTGGTTATCCTGCTATCTTAAACAGAAGTTCTAATAACATCACTGTTAATTTTCTAATCCTCTTAACTTTTGTGGAACACTCAATACAGAAGCAGGAACTCCAGGGTATTAGTGTTTCTCTATAACTTTCTTCCTTTTGGTTTTTGGATGAAGAATTGTAAGCAAATAGTTGATGCATGTTAACTGATTCTAATTATTGCTCCAAAACATCAGAATTCTTCTACATTATTTAAGACATTATGCTTCTTACTTAACTTTCAGCTTCCCAAAGACTTAGCAAAATATGGGTGGATTAAATAGGTAAGTCTGTTCCAGGCATTTTACAAATGTTATAAAGGCAACATTTACCTTTTTGCTTTTGTTGATGTTTGATAATAAGTTGGTTTTCCCTGGGGCGATTTTGCTACAAACTATTATAACTTACAATATGGGAAATCAAGTATGACCAGCAAAGGTCTTAAAAGAACATTTCATCTTTGAAAGACAGAATAATTAGATGAAGAGAAAAAGCTAGAATTATATAAATTCCATCCTATAATTTAAAAATATGTGAGAAGTATCAACTAGTACTGATACTTCCGTCTAACCTTAAAGGCAGAATAAACTCTACTAGGTCAGTTTTATGGGTTGATAAACTGAAAGGCATGAAGCTTTGCCTAAGGTAATAGGTACGTAGCAAAGCATGAATGGGAAACACAAGATGGTTTTCAGAATATAAAGACATGAACTACTTCCACTGCTTTTAATGGACCTGAACATTAATCTAATTAAAAAATGAGTAAAGCAACAGATTTCTGGCAGCTTATTTGTGGGAAAAAGTTTCTTCTTTCACTAATTTTGAGTATTAGCATAAACTTTTGAAATGGGAGAAGAAAATATATAAACGTTGGATGACAACGAGGGCTGTCAAATGTGTGATAAAATTGTATTAAAATAGACCTATCGATTTATTACTGGAGAAGAATCAATGATAATTCTATCACAGATTCCTGTTGTCTGCTGAAGACTGGCTTTAACCAAATGACCCAACTTCCTCCTTTACCTTTCTGCTCTGCTAAAATAACTAGCTACTTGGCTTTAATTTTCTCAAAAAAAGTGAAGTTAGTAATGGAAGAAGTTTTTCTTTCAGTTGCTATTTCCAAAACCTAAAAGCAAAAAAAAACTAAAAATGATTTTATTAGTTACCAAATATTTTTGTATTGTGCTAGAAACAATGGAACCTTATGAAGCACAGTTCTACTTTGACACAATTGATGTTGCCATGGGTTAGGTTGTCTTGATGGCAACTTGTAACTGCTTTTATATATAGCATATGTCACAATCTACAAATCTATATCTATATAGTTTTATGGCTGTAGATTGTGACATATACAAAACTCATATTCAAAAGATTGGGACGGCAATAGTCACATCACTACAGACTTAAGGGAGGATTGTGGATCATGCTTCAAGGTGGGACATGGGGCATAGAAATCTTCCTATTCACCTTTGTCTTAAGCAGCTATTGTTAGAACAATTGTGTGAACCAAATAAAAATGTATATGAAATTATTTTGTAAACCAGCGGATATACATTTTTCTGGTAGACATTTTCAATAGCAGAGATATTTATAACCGGTAACCATCAAGTCAACTCCAACTCATAGTGACCCTACAGAACAGAGTAGAGCTTCCCCATAGGGTTTCCAAGGCTGAAATCTTTACGGAAGCCGACTGCCACATCTTTCTCCTGTGGAGTGGCAGGTGGGTTCGGATCGTTGACCTTTTGGTTAAGCAACAAGCACTTAACCACTGCACCACCAGGGCTCCGTAGAGATATTTATAAGATACTTATAATTACTAAATTCATAGATGCAAATCCAAAATCCTGCTTCAATATTCATTTCTCCATTTCTCTCCTGAGCTTGCATGTATCGATGTTCAGCCTTTCCCCAAATATCACTCAGGTTTCTATCAGCTACTGAGTGCCGGTCAGTGGGAAATATTCTGGGCAAATAACACTGAGTAAAAACAAATAAAACCCCTGCCCTTTATAGCTTATGTTCTAGTATTGGAGTAAGACTTTAATAAAAACAACACCTTAACTAAGTTAAAAATATAATTAGTAATTGTCCCAAAAGTTAAGAAAATGAGATGTATTGAGACACCAGGGCATGGAGGTCTTAAATGATTTTGCTTAAAAGGAACATTTTGAGGTAAAATTTCTGAATAAGTAGGGGTTAAATGTAGTGGCAGAATGGCACAAATGATTAAGTGCTTGGATGCTAACGGAAAGGTTAGTGACTGGGATCTACTGAGAGGTGCCTTGGAAGAAAGGTCCAGTAACCTACTTCTGAAAGTAGAAGCAATTGAAACCCTATGGAATACAGTTCCACTCTGAAACACGTAGAATTGCTATAAGTTGGTATTGGCTCAAAGGCAATTGGAGTAGTTGAATAAGTGAATATTGTGAGAAAAGCATATAAGAAAAGATCCTGTATTGGAATGACATTTGGGAATGATGGGGAAATGGAACATAGAATTGACATTGACAAGGAAGGAACAGAGGATATGTCTTCACAAATGATGCTGGGGTGATATACAAGAACACAGGGTTTTTTATCCCGTACACAATGGAAAAATGTTGAATAATTAAGCAGAGTGAAATAATACAAATTAGTGTTTTTAAAAAGATTACTCTTAGGATTGGGGTAGAGATGGTTGTGGAGAAGGAATGTATATAAACCAGTTAAGAAATCATCTCATAGTAAAGATCCTTATAATTTTACATAATTTTGTATAGTAAGAAGGAAGATATCTTTTTTGTACTTTCCTATTCTAACTCAAGTAGGTATGCATATAATCTTACATTGCCTGGTAAGTAAAGAATGTCCTTTTCATGTCAGTTATGTCTTGTGCCACGAGGTACGTGCATCCCATTATCTACCCAAATGTATGGAATACTGGTTTTCGTCCAATATGCATCAGATCACGGCATTTCAATTTTTTCTCGAAGCAACTGGATGCTTAAAAGGAACACAACATTTACTAGTCTTGTTTTACAAGCCATCCCAAGCTTGGGTCTAGAACCACTTGAAGGCAGGCATAGCCTTCATATAAGGCTTCCAATAAATGTTTATGTAAATAATTATTTCTCTAATGTACTACATGTACTCCTGCGTTTCTGCAATAGATCAAAATGCCTCATAGTATCACTTGCTTAACTTGCATACCACTTAATTTCAGCATTATTTTATGATATATAAACTCAGATTCAAAACAATAGTTTTTACCTCTGTGTCCAGTAAGAACTAGAGATTATATAAGGGTCTTGACTCAGAAATTATTAGCCAGTTTTTTTTATTTTCCTCATAATTAACAATTGAGTAAGTAATTACAAAACTATTCAAACCAAAGGAAATTAGTCCCCAAGTCTGGAATTACAATGTGAATTTGTCAATAAGATTATTCTATTGAAACATTTCCCTTGTCTAGCATAATACATGTCACAAAATATTCTTTAAAATAAATATGGCACAATATTTTTTTAAACTTTTACAGCAATCAGATACGTTTGTTCTGACATACATATTACTATTCCATATTGTTTGTTCTGACTTCTTCGTGTGATGTTTTGACTCATTTGAAATATAAGTATTTATGCATCTTTAATTAAGGGTGATACTAAAATTAAAAAAAAAAAAAATGTTTTCCAGATTAAAAAGAATAAATTTTGGCTAGTTAAAACTGTGTTAAATTCCTTTCCTGATTGTTTTTGCAATAAAAATGAAAGTACATAAAAACGTGAGTTTTTTAAAGTAAAAGAAACGTAATCTATTGTGAATGACATGCCTTCATTACCTTGTGTCAGTTTGCATCCGTCATCATTCACTGCATTGACCCAAAGTGTATTTATAAACTGAATGACCTCATTGGCTGTTTAATTACATATTCACTATATCTCATTATAGCAGATGAAATTGAGTCAATATCTTTGAAGATTCCATTGTGTATTGATTTGAGTGGTGGTGGATTGGGAAGGAGAAGGAGCAGTTTGTTCTCTCAAGCTTTGACAAGTTATGAGCTATCTTTATTCCCTAACATTTATTTTAAATGTATACCTAGGATATTTTGAAAGTTGTTGTAAACTGACATGCAAGTCAAAATCCCGAGATCACTTGACATCCTTAAAGATAAATTTGTGTTTTTTCGTCTTACAGATTCTGGCACCAAGAAAACAGATATGACAGTATCTCTCCTGACATTAAATGGTGATGAATGTATCATATCAGTGCAAAATAAAAGCTACAACTTAGTAAAGAGTGTCTTTTGAACACAAATCCAAAAGTTCAATCAGACCATGAAATATACTGACACTCCTAATAGTAACACATTGTTTTTTTTTAATGTGGGCATTGTTTCTGTAACAAATGTTCAACTTCTACCGTTCTTATATCATTTAAATGTAGACAATTTGTAAATGATTGGAATATGTTTATTTCATGTTCTTTTTATTATCTGTTTTGTAGGAAACTCAAGGTAAGATGTAAAAAATGAATACATTAAAATGGGTACAAGTTCAAAATTTGAATGATTTCCTTATCCTCTATCAGTCACTAAAGTACATTGCCCAGTTTTCCTAATCTCCTTGTTTTGTAGGGTAGGAAGATGGAAAAATATTTTGATGTGAAAAAAAGAATAATTATCAACCTGTTATCCTTATATATCATCTGAATATTCAAAATTTCTAAGGTATATATATTACACTTTAGAGGTCAAAGCAATTTTAATTATATCCATTTAAAAACTCTAGGTCAGCAGTTATGATGGCCAGATACAGCCTTTTCAATGCACAGTAATTAGATTATAACGTCCCTGCATATATTTTGATTTTGTATCATTTCAGAAGAGTCAGAATAGATTATAATGGTCTTGGTGATAAGGATTTGCCTAACTGTTCAATTATTATTTTAAATGTAAACCAATTTATCCTTTTAAATACTATTTAGAAGACTTCCATAATCATATATCACTCTGCTAATAAATACATCAGATTCTGGAATTAACATATATCAATCAATCAGTCTATATTTACATTGATAGATACAGGTACAATTTTTTCTAAAGCAGCATCCTTGAGAAGGCAGTGAAAAATTACAAGATCTCCATTTGGGAATATTGAACATGAGTCAACAGAAAGTAAATGATTTCTTCAAGAAAACACGGAAACTGGTAATGTGGATATAGAAGTGAGGCATCATTTTGAGGGTGGTATCCATTTTGATGCACTAGTGCCCAATTTTTTACTAAATTAAATCACTTTTTAGGCCTATAATTCAAAGTTCTGTCAAAAACCTTCCAAGCTTAACAATGAGTGATCCCTTATGCATTGCTCTTCTTTACATACCATCTGCACCTGGGTGTATGGTGAATTACACAAGGAAAATGTAAGCTTGGCGGGTAAAAGACAGCCTACGAAGACAGTACAAAGCTCAACTTAGAGCAATTTGGCATAGCTGTACACAGCTGGAAAGTGAAAGGAGCAGATGGGTTATGTTGATTTCCTAAAATCAGAAATGAGAAGGTTTATATCTAACAAAAAATTTGCATAGCCTCTAAAGCAAAGGCATTGGAGACTTTACAAATGACAACCAGAGGATGCTAACGTGTTAGAACTGCACATGGACAATGCTATAAATGGCAATAATTTTATAGATGCAATTTTAGATATAATTTCACTTTTTACTGTAAGTTACAGGAGAAGATACAAAAAAATTAGGATCAAGACCTATCTTTATCTTACAAATTATGCCTTGCAAATGAGTTTTCTCATCCATGTATAGAATATATGAGCTAATGTAATTTTACCACTAGAATTGAATATTTATCTGAGTAATAAAAATTCAAGAGCAAGAATTATATCTAGTTTTATTTGTTTTCCATTTTTGTATTGAGCTATAATGTTCCTAGAATATAAGGATTGATAATCAAAAAAAAGTTGATGCTTCGCAGATCTAATTCACAAGCAACTTTAACAACAGCTTAACTTCCACTTCCTTTCTCATACTGACTTGATCAATTATAGAAAATATAATTCAAGGTAAATTATTTAACTTCTTCCTGCATGGAATCTTTATGTATAAATTAACAGTAATAATTATTTATTCTCTTCTCAGAGTGCAATGTAAAATAAAATTAAATGTTTAATTTTATTAATCATGGAAATGTGTGTATTACTTTGATCCTATGAGCTACATCCAGAAACAAACTATATTTAGTCAAATTTCTATGAGCCAAAATCTATGTAGCTAAGCAATTTTATATTTTATTTAATGTGACAGTGAATTCAAATTATATAGAATAGTTTTAAATATTTAAGATTTAAGATTTTAGAAACCAAGATATTGCTATACTTTTTTTTTGGTTTTAGGTGCACTGTAGCTTTTAAACATTTTCTAGTTTTTCCCTGTTTTGTGTGTTTACTTCATTTTGTGTCAACTCCTGGTGTCTCAAGGAGGATCAGAGTGGCAAAGGTCAGCTGCTAAGTGGAGTCCGGCACTTATCATTTCCTCCACTTATATCATTTTGGTATTGTTGGTTTTTATCTTAGTCACTTGAAAATCTGTATAAAAGAGTTTCCCTTTTTAACTGTCCTTTCATTTCTATGGCAAGAGTAACTTTTACCCATTTCTAGAAGGAAATGTTGGAGTTTATGTAACTGCTTGTGTAATAAAAGATGTCAAAATACACATTTCTCAAATTAGTTTCATATTCTACAACCACCCATCTCTGTTTTAATGGTCATTTGGCTGTCTGGAATCAGAATCTCAGCCCATTTGAAACTGTTTAGTCCTTGGTAAAATTGCTCTGCTGTTCTTTCTCAAATGGATCAAATGGAGCAATCAAAGTCAAGGTGATCTTGAGTTTCTGAAAGAGAAAAAAAAAAAGTATATATATATATATATATGGAAGTTATACTTTCTGAAGAGCCATAGAAAAAATAAAACACCCATTTAGGAGTACCAAATGTGACTTCTCCATGACAAAAATGTCAAACTTTTCCTAAGGCCCTTATAAAGTCTTCTTATTTCAATATCGATAAGAATCAGGATCCTAATTTTCTGCTTTAAAATTACACTTCTTTTTAAATGAGAATTAACATGGATGGTTTCAGATATAGACATATGAGGTACTTACACTTGTTGTAGGGTAAAAATATCACAACGTTTAGTAAAGTAAAAAGGAAGTTTTATTCAGCATATATTCAAAAAGGCAAAAGTGGAAAGCGGGCAAGCATGTTGCTAGAGCCATGTCTGCCCTAGTCCAAGGAAATATTACAGAATAAGCAAAAGCGGGAAAACGGACGAGCATGCTGCCACAGCCATGTCTGCCTGAGTCTAAGGAATATTAGGGAATAGGCAAGAATGGGAAAATGGACAACCATGTTGCTAGAGCCATGTCTGCCCGACTCCAAGGAAGGATACAGAACCATCAATATATATTAACGTTACAAATGGGCAAAACCATTGAAAGCTTCACCTTTTCACAGATTGGCTAGAAACTTTGATCCTACATTTTGAATTGTCTTTCTTGGCAATCATTGGTACAGGTTTCAGTAATGACAGTCAGGAGGGTCTTCACTGATCCATCAAATCTTCTATTCACAAGAGTGGAAAATCCTTTGTGTTCTGTTTGATTGGTTTATGAGAAATGTTCCCTAAAAGATATTTTCCAAGATTATTTTACCTATTGTCTTTATACAACGGACTCAGTTGATGTGTCCTTGTGAGACTTTGTGAGTCCAGCCCCAGCTGGGTCACATTCTCCACGCTCATGGACAGGGAATAATGACTCCAATATTATTTCCTAAATCACCTTCATGGCTGAAGGTGTTACGGAATGCAACGTGTTCGCTGCTTGTATTCTCGCTAAGAATAGCTAAGAGTCAAGCAGATTTAAAGCAAAGCATAGTTTATTACTCCAGGCAAGTAAGGAGACTAGGCAGGATCCTCCCCGAAAGCACTCTCTCCCTGAACAAAGGGCTGGGGGTGGGGCAGTTTTATACCATGCGGGAAAGGGGAAGTCATACACATCCATAAACTTCGTATCTATTTAAAAAGGGGTCGGGGTAGGATTTTGGCAAGGAAGTGGGTGACAGACTTGTCGCTTTTGATTGGGCTTGGTCACCTCTCAATTACTTAAGTCCAGTGATTTTGCTTCTAGGCAATACTTATGGGATGAGGCCATCTGATGGGTCAACTTGGTCTCTTACCACCCATGCTCAGGATTCTAGTTCTAATTGGCTGATCTGAAAGACAGCTACAAGTGGAGAGATTAGGCGGAAGTAAACAACATTTGCACTGTTCTTCTAGAAAAAAATTTTAACCGAGGTAGCTTGTCGTTTAAGGCTTTTTCTGTCCCTAGCTGGTCTCAAAGGGAGGCTGAAATAGGTTTTCTCCCACAAATATTTCCTCAAAACTGTTTAATATTCTTTATTTTATTGTGTCATTGTTTGAAATAAATCCATTAGTTTTGTGATTACAGGCAAGTAAACAGGTATGTATTGCAGCACATCTTACACTTACACTTCAGTATAGAATACATGTTTCATTTTCTTCTAATTCTTAGTTAAGAATTATGCACAAATAAAAATTATATCTTGGATAAATTATGTTGAGAGTGGTCAATTTCAGAGTAAGTTTTTTGTTTTTTGTGAATGAATATTGGATGGATTTAATAGGTCCTAGAATAGGATACTATGAGTCGAAATCGACTCAACGGCAATGGGTTTGTTTGTTTGTTTTTAGAATAGGGTACTGGATTATAGACTAGATTACAAATGCTAATACTATAAATAGACACTAAAAAGCATTCTGACATACTTCCTACAGCATAAGTATGTAACTATGGACACTACAACAAAAGCCCTTAACATATAGAATCGGGTCTTGGAAGGGAAACTATATTTAAGGTTTCTGCACTCTGGAATTTATATTTAATTATGAACTTCATGATACAAGGTGTGGGACAAAGAATTCAGTTTGGCCTTTTGTCTCTGGTTTCTGAAAATATCCCTTGAAATTCCTGACCAATCAAGCAATGGGGTGCTCTTTGTCTTTCTAAAACAGCTAGGCCACACTTAAACGTATGCAAAAGAGTTGGGAGTCCCCAGTGCATCACCTTGGCAACAGGCCTGAGCAAACCATTACCCTCTGAGGAGGGATGTTTTTTAACAAGGTTAAAAAATACCTTCCTGGGTTGGCACTTATGTTTCTGACCTTACCCCCCATCCCTGCCACCACCAATGATGGTGAGGTGGAAAAAATCTGCCTTGTACTCTGTGTCACATAGATTTTGGGGTATAAAATTGGCTGAAGGAGGGATTTTGACCATCCCTCAGCTATAGTGTTAGGTGGAAGCATGCACAGGAGAAGTTTTCAGCCCTCCTAACTAAGCCTACTGAGCCAGAGGGGATAGCAAGAAGGTAGATCCTTCCCCCACCCCCGACCACGTTCCTTGCCTATGGTGCCAAGTGGAGTACACATAGAGGAATCATCATCTCCAACCAAACAACCTTGTTGAGTTATGGAGTTGGGGGCAACTCAAAAATGGATCCAAATTGGTTTTGGTGTGCAGTCTGCTTTTTTAAATAAATAATAGAAGCTACTTTCCGTGTGCTAATGGTCTATGTGCATCTATTGTGTTCAGGCTCCAGTTGGAAGGATACGTAATTCATGGAAAAATCACTACTAATGACTGGTCTCCTTTTTCTAATGGCCTCCTGCCTCCTTAGAAATCTGGAATGAGCTGTGAATGTGTTGCACAAGGAATTAGGTTCGTGTGCTTACAGAGTCAGACACTTCTGGTTTACTATTGGTAGTGTGATGCTTCAAAAAATAGAAACGAGAGGTGCTATTAAGGATTTGAGATCTGGTGTCTATAACACCCTACACTCAGTGGAGTAAATATTCTGGTGTGTTTAAGAGCATCATAAATATTTTTTTAACATCTCTGATCAATACATGAAGACAATATAAATCAAATTAGAGATGGAGAAGTAAAATAATCTAATTCTGGCTGTCTCTCAGTGTGTAAATTATAATAACAATTGAATTCAAACTTGCCACATGTGATTTTTCATCTAATTTTCCCTTTTAGAAATAGTTCCACAATGACTCATAAGGTGACATACGATCCGCTTGACTCTTTTTTCACACAGTCAATCAAATTCAGTTAAATTATTAAAAAGTTGCAAAAAAAAAAAAATGTTGCACTGTGCCATAGCCACCGCCTTTAACATTCCAGACAGGTCAATAAGGTACCCACATGGAATATATAAAACTCAGTGAATTACTGGCAAACAGGTGAGACATTCTCAATAATATAAAAGGAATACTAGGCATCATTATGACTTGGAAAAGACATAACCCTAACCTCAGGCAATCTCTGCATAGTATCAAATTTAGCTAATGAATCATTTTCATCACCAGTGTGCCTGGTCTATGAGCCCCAGTTTTGTTCATATGAGAGTGACATAAATCTCCCCTCTTTTTTTTCGAACAAAACTACATTAACACTGTTCCAGTGCTATAATTTATTTGTAAGCAATCCAGACTAAGACATTGATTAAATTCTACCAGTTGCAAACCTGACATTTAAGTCAATCATATACCATTCATCAGGTCAACTGGAGATATAGAAATGAAAACTCTGGATTCTCTTTCACCATATCTATATAAATAAGCATGAGTCATAAACACAAATAAATCCACAGGGTACAGCCAGTCACAAACCCATTAAGGTCTAAAATATGAGGATCATGTTTAACGATTAGATATTATACTTAGCTCTAAATATATTTTTAGATATGGTAAACAAATCATGCATCCAGAGAACCCTATTCATATAATAATATTGATTTGTAAGTAACGCCAATTAATATAGTAGAACACAGAACAGAAAAATAGTCTAGCATAATTATAATTTGCAATTGAACATATATTTCTCAAATCTATATGAAAATTTTACAGATTGCCCACAGTAGATAAGGTATGGCAACATCTCAAGCTTTTGACAGACGGGTAAAGGAGTATAAAATTGTACCCTCTGTAATTAAGAATGCAGAAAATGATTATGTCCATTGAAATTTAACTCAAACAGAAAGATTAAAAAAAAAGACCTCACTATCTACCCAGTGACTAGAACAGCCCATTTTGTGGTGGGTGATATGCAATGGCAAAACCAAATAGAATAGGGCAGACTGAATAACATAGGGTTGTCAAATGACAAATACATAGTGATATAGCACTCTGCCTTCAATAAGAGTAAAACACTATAATAAACCAGTATAATAATTCTCGGTGATGGTCCATGACCCCAGTGAGAGGCATCCCAATCTAGGTGAGCGGAAGTATGTTAATAAACCTCCCTTTGTATGACTTTGTCCTGTGCTCGAGTTTACTGGCCTACATGACACTTCAAAAATTTTCAACATGTGACTGCTCCACTAAATATGTTAAAGGAAATCCATTTGGTAAGAAGACTGCATATCGGGTCATGATTAACAAACAGTTGTGAGTCAAGTCTCTCTAGGTTGACTTACATGTTTGGTTAGGCAAAAAGTATTTGTCTTCTTAGAGGAAGGATCAGTGAAACTGTCGCTATAGCACTGGCATTAGCCCACAGGGCAAGGCTTGGAATTTATATGATCACCACTGGACCTGTAGAGGAAGCAAAAAGTTAAGGTTTTAACATAAGATTCAAGTAGAATCAAATTTGAGAAAAGTACTTAAGCTATTCTGATCTTTCATAGCCAACTGGCTTTGTGGCAATTGATCTGCATAGCTATTCCTCTAATGTAGGATAAAAATACTAGTGGCTAAAGAAGAATGGATTAGGTCTAATTCCCATGTGCCTCTAAGAAGGAAAACTGTGTTCATGAAAGGGCAGAATGGCAACAGTATGGAAGCAACAGCAAAGTAGAAGGCAGACAGTAAACTGTGCCCACCACCCCGTTGCTGACTCCAAGATCCAGGTTTCCTGTGAGAGATTAATCAATAACTACTTAGAAAAATGCAAGGGAAGAGGCATTCAAAAGCCACAGTCAAGATTAGGGCAGAGAGATGGAGAAATGGAGAAAGTGCTGTAAAACGCAACAACTAGAAACAAGTTTAGTGGAAAGCAGGTTTTATGAGTCGGAGAGCTGGTTATCCGGGTTGTTGTTAGTCGCCGTTGGCCTGATTCTCACTCATTATCTGTGCTAGGTATAGGGAATTAAATAGAATTTCGTGATGATGCTGACGTGGATCAAGTGATTCTCAAATTTTTAGCCACATACAAATATCCTGGGAATCTTGAGAAAGTGATAAAGCTGGTTTAGGAGTTCTGGAGTGGCCGCACGATTTTGCATTTCAAATAAATTCCCATGTGCTGGAAATGCTGTTGGTCTGCAGATGATAATTTTGGTTGCAAGGTTATTGGATAGATGACTGAGAGGCTTACACTGTGGACAAAAAGCAAGAATGAGAAGTATTGTAGCATCTTTTTTCTTTAAGAAAGGTGAACACTATGCTTAGGGGTCGGAGGACTAATATCACCCTGCCTGATGAACGCGTGAATATATGTTACATTAATAACACCTCTCAAAATGATTTGTGAACTGCTTAAAAGGAGAAATCGTGTGGAATTTTAAAACATTAATTTCCAAGGACATCTACCTGGATTAAGAAATGTTCAAACATTCTTCACTGATTAACTCTTTAGTGTGTGCCTTTTATCTAAAAGGAAAACGTATTATTCTATGAGTGCATTGTGTTAAATCATAAGCTAAATAATAAGGCAATCACTGCATTTTTAAACAACTGTAACTTATTATTTTGTATTAATATTATGACACTTTCAGTGATTTGGTTTCACTTTTTTATTATAGCCACTTATCAAATGTTAATTACTTGCAATTGAATTTAATGAAAATTTCCAAACATACTTCATTATTTGAAGCAGAATAGCTCTCAACATAAATTATACATGAAAGTGTTATCAAGTATAATCTCGTATTTAAATTTCATATTGTATCTTAGATAGTATCTGCATATAGATAGTATTATCAAAAACTCAATCTGTATATAGCAATGGTTTTTCTTATAAAAATTCACTTAACAATCTTCCATACACAATCTGGCTAATATAATTACTGAAAATATTTACACTTTTTCTAAAGCCAAATAAAATATTTATTAAAATATCCACAAATAAGTGCTTAAATTAGTATATTGCCTCCTCTCACATCTTTTTTTTTTTTTTTTTGATCCTATGTGTTCGGTATGATTGTATTCAATTTCATTTAATTAAGCAGATATTACTGCAAAATTATTATGACCAATGAATTACACTCAATGCTCTGGGGATCCAATGGTGAGTTATGGTTCATGGTATCATTCGTTAGAATCGTATGGAGACAACAGATCTGTAAGTTGTAGATACAGTGCATGACATTCTGTATAAGCAGTATAATATCAGAACAAGTTGACACAGGGGTGCTGAGATATAGATGATTTCCATTCATTACTTTATGGGCACTACAAAAAGGAATTCGTACATTTGAACTAGACCTTAAAAATTAAATAAGGTGTACATAGACAAAGATTTTGATGCTGAGGAAAAATAATATCAGCAAAGTCAGGACATGCAAGAGTAGTGCATATAAGATGTGAGAAATGTATCCTAGTGGGACTGGAAAAATAAGTAGCCAGAACAGAAATTTGGAAGAACAAATATAATGGTATGTACACAGAATATCATTATGTCTTGTGGAAGATGATATATGTATCTTACTTGGGTTAGTAATAAAGAGGTAGGTATGTTTACACTTACGATTTTTAATGATAAGTATTTTTAAAAAATTAATCCAATCTTTCCCATGTAATTATGATGTTCATAACCATATGGAATTAAAAAGGTCATAAAGCTTTGCATTTTAACTGTGGGCTCCCATGACATATAAAACAGCTCTTTTTAACTTTGCTTTTTAGAACAGAAGGGTGATTTTATTATAATTAACCTTTTTTTTTTTTTTTTTAATTATAGCATCACTGTGTCGTGTTAGGAGCTGTAGAAATACCAGCTGATTCCATTTCATTAGTTGCAGTGATGACTATGAAGCTTGGGATTTTGGTGGTTCTTTGATTCTGATTCTTTTCACCTGGAGGAAGGGACATGGAGTGGGTGGTCTATTTAGTATTTTAAGACTGGGTCTAATTGAGAGATTGCTATGGTATCAGAGCCCACTTAATTCAAAGGAGAATGCTTTTGTCAGGTGCTATAGAGTCGATTTCAACTCATAATGACGTCATGTGACAGGGTTTCCTAGGCTGTAATATACGAAAGTAGACTCCCACATCTTTCTCCTGTGGAGTGGCTGGTGGGTACAAACCACCTATCTTTCAGTTAGCAGCTAAGCGCTTTAACCACTGCACCACCAGGGCTCCTTTATGTGACTTATAGACATACATTTATCTTTTAAGCCCAAGTCTACAAGATACACGTATTTGGAAGAAACCTCACCTACAGCACCGGGAGTCTGGATGACTTCCACTCCTCTCATGTTGTATTTGGTTAACAGTCACTGAAACTATAGCCTGAAGCACTAGGGCACAGGGAGAAGCCTTAACTCTTCTTTTCTCTATTCCTACTAAGAGGAAACTCATGGAGTGGTCTATGAAACCATCGTAACAGGTCTGGTTTTTGATATGAGAATCATGTTTGTTCTCTTTTTGTAATTCTCGATGTGTTTGTTCATTTTCTCTAAAGAGTTTTCTCTTGGAATACCTAATTTGCATTTTTTTCCTGGATTTCAACAAGTCTTAAGCATATACATTTATTTATTTCAAAATTTTATTTATTATGCATGTATGTATGTATTTATTTTCTCTCCAAAGAGCTAAATTATTTTTCTGAGACTAAAAACTTTACCCATCTGGTATCAAAAAATAGTAGGACCCAAATTGTCTCCTGCAAACCTCAGCATACTCTGATTTCTAGGATGAGACCCCTTGGATATCAAATGCTGCTTGGCAGTTTGGATTTGAATGTGCTTCAGCTCTCTGGACTTGGCAACTTAGATATCTAGTAACTCCAGGAAGGCCCAGATCATCTGCATGGCCATCCTGTATTCAGTGTTTCTCTTCAGACTATGTTTTCCACATACCAAGCAGGTTTATTTCGAATAAAATCATGTATTCTTAGTTATCTAGTGGTGCTATAACAGAAATACCACAAGTGGAGGGCTTTAACAAAACACAAATTTACTTTCTCACATTTTAGAAGACTAGAAGACCAAATTCAGAGCACCAGCTAGCAGGGAAGGCTTTCCTTCTCTGTCAGCTCCGGAGGAAGGTCCATGTCGATCAGGACAACCTCTTCTCAGCCATGTCTGTAAGCAGGCCTCTCTCTGGCCCTCCGCCCCTAAGCCTGGCCTCTGCTCTTCTTGAGCAAGTGTTACAAAGTTTTACAAGGCTCTTTAGCTCTGCCTATAAGTGCCTAGAGTCACCCCATTCCACTCAGCTCTCTCTGGCTTTGTGGATTGGCTCCGTCATCATCTCATGCAAGTCTCCTGGCTCTGCTAATACCATTTCTCTGCCCCATTTCTCACTATCTTGCATTATCACTGATGTTACAGCTCTGTCTCTCTGTGTCTACTACTTCTAGAAAGTTCTCAGCACAGGGATCCCGGATCTGAAGGATGCACTCCACTGTGGTCTCGCTAATGCCAAAGATGAAGAAATTAATGATTTTTACCAACTTCTACAGTCTGATATTGGTCAAACATGCCACCAATATGCATTAATAATTACTGATGCTTGGAATGTGAAAGTTGGAAATAAAGAAGAAGCATCTTTAGTTGGAAAGTATGACCTCGGAGATAAAAACAACACTGAAGATCACATGACAGAATTTTGCAAGGCTAATAACTTATTCATTGCAAATACCTTTTTTCAACAGTATGAACAGTGATTATGCACGTGGACCCAACTACATCTGTGGGGAGACACAATGGAGAAGCTCATTATCATTATCTATCTATCATTAGCTAGAACAAGGCCAGGGGCCAACTGCAGAACAGGCCATCAACCGCTCATATGCAAGTGCAAGTTGAAGCTTAAGAAAATTTTAAACAAGTCCACAAAAGCCAAAATACTGCCTTGAGTATATCCAAACAGAGTTTAGAGACCATCTCAAATATAGATTTGAGGCATTGAACACTAATGACTGAAGGATAGACAAGTTGTGGGATAACGTGTCATTTTAATGACCTTTTGCTTTCTTCATATATGGAATTGAATTGGGTTGATTATAAGTGTTCTGATTGTTTGGCAATCTGGATTTCTGTTGATAAACTAATCAATGGAGGTTTGTATGTTTTCCTCTTTAAAGACCTGGATATCTCAATTAATAACAACTTCAATCAAAAAGGAATTTTAAATAAACATCTATAATCCTAAATTTTATATTTGTTCCCTGTCATACATGAACATTCACCATGAATATTAAAATTTCATGAACTATTATTATGAACTATTATTAACTCTTTAAAACCCTATAGGATTCTAACTAGAAAAAATTTCAAATTTTAAGGGCTTTTATTTAACAAATATTTTTTGGGTTTCTCATAGGGCAAAACATGCAGCAAATATTTCGAATATAAAAATATATCATTGGGCAGTTCGAATCCACCAGCCACTCCTTGAAAACCCTATGGGCCAGATGGGGAAGTTCTACTCTGTCTTATAGGGTCACTATTAGTTGTAATCGACTCAACAGCAAAGGTTTTTTTTCTTTTTTTTTGAGGACTCTTCAGAACAATTCAACTATTAAGTGAGAATCATCTCAATAAATGATTATAATTTTAAAAGATAATTCTTAGTGAAGCAGACATTTTATTTGTTACTTTTATGTATGTGAGTCATTCAGACTGAAAAACAATGTAAAACAAGCTGATCATATTAGGCCACCCTAGTGTGTTATTTCAAACTGTAGCCTTAAATTGATCCAAATAGTGGTGCATTGATGAGGTATGTATTTTTTCAGACTTTTAAGGTAGCAACATGAAAACGATCCTATATATAAGACAGCGCTCCAGGTACTTGAAATAAAATAAGAGTGGTCCAAAACAGTGACAAACAAATAAAATGATCAGAATAAAAACAGGCTTACTCTAAGGTATGATGATTGAATTCTTCAGTATAAACATCTTATTTTGTACTTGAATCTTTCAAAGAAACGAATAAAAAAATGAGATTTGACAAGATTTTCAGTTGTTGGGGCCAATCATCCAGCAAATGCACCTAATCTTGGTTTGGACTTTAGGTTGAAGTTTATTGCTATTTTGATCAAATTTGGCTTGGAAGGGAAAGAAACTAATAGCAATAACATTAATTGGATAGCTAGTAATTATTGTAAATAATGAAATTTACATTGTCTTGTCTTAACTTTGGAAGATTTATGAAATGGAATTATCCTAAAGAGCACATGCAAATGTGAGATTTCTAAAGAATGTGCTTTTTTCAAACCGCTCAAAGTTTTTCAAGAGTTTTGGTTTGCTAATTATCTAATTAACTGGGATAGATAGTCCAATAATAATTCTGAAGTTCACTATGGAAGTATAATTATTTTTGTAATCATTAACTTGTCTTAATCACCTTTAACACTAGTTTTGTAGATCCTCAATTAATTACTTTTGCTAGCTAATTACTGAATATAGAGAAATTTGATTTTCATTAAGATCTGATAATATCTCTTGTCATCTGAGTAGGAATGTAAGAACATTATGTACATGGCACTAAATAAAGTTCACTAAAGTTCATCTTTGGTTGAACTAAAAAATTCTATAATATAATTGATTTAGAGGGACACATATAGACGCGAAGCAAGTAGTCATTAACTTCTAATACAACCTTTGATTTTTGTCTACACATAAACTCCTGTCATGTAAATTAAGTAATGCTGAAAAGGTCAATTTCAGTTGCAGCTTTAACTAAAATGATTTTTTTAAATTACAGTCTTAAGGAAAAAGAAATAACTGAGAATAAAAGTCACTTGTTAAAAATTCAACACTTTATTTGTAATCAGTACAATTTTTTAAGTCCATGTTGTTTGTTTATTTACTTTAAGGTTTTCATTCAATTCTGTCCTTTACTTCTTTTCTCGAAATTTGTTATTCTCTGTTTTGTCATTTTAAAGTCAATACACAATACCTGTAATTTCTAACACTGGTTATAACTCCCTCACCCCTACCCCCAGCATATTATTCACTTTGAAAAGTCAGATCCTGAAAGTCATTTACGCTGGCAAATTATTTTTGTTATAAATTCTGGAACCAAGTTCAGTAGATATTTGTTCCCTTTGGATTACTGTTTGGATGTAATATACTGATTTTATCCCCAAAGATGAAAGAAAATATTTACATATTTATGAAAAATAAGCAGTCTAAAATTATGCATATGAATACCCAATGGCACATACACTGTAATTTGTATTTATAACTTCAGAAAATTGCCTTCTGTCTGACAAACAGGAAGAGGTCAGCCTAAAATATCTGTGTTATGATTCATTTGTGTTATATTTTTATTTTTTGTAGTTTAAAATATAAAATAATTCATATACATTGACCAAACCATTAAAGGATAAACAATATATTGTCTTTCCCTTTTTCATCTTATTTAGTTTAACAGGAAAAAAATAAGTACGTTTATGAAGAGTTTAAGAAATCCTAGATGTATTTACTAATGTCATACAGGAAGAAGACAGAATAATTGACAGTCAACAACTTGGAGGGTAGAATACAAATAAGAGCAAGAAATATATTAATTACCACTGCCTGGTAGGTACTCTTTTTCCCTATTTTTTTCTAGGAAAGTTGGTTAACTCTAGAAAAATTAAATAATTTTCTAAAGATCAAATAGCTCTAAGTCCTGGCAATATGTGACAGTTCGCTTTAATTCTGAATCTTATGCACTTTCCTGGTGTTATATTGCCTCCCACTCTAAGGAACAATCCAGAGAATAAAATAGAAAACATTGTCTCTCTCTTTAAGGATATTTATCTTCTTATTAACAAAGCTATATGCAAGAAAAGGGTCATAAATAAATGAATTGACAAGGTATACAAACCATATTTAAACTCTAGGACACAGAATTTGTGGAGATTCATATAAATTGTGTTTAATTTACATAATTTGAATAAGCCTTCTATTCTACGTAGTACAATTTATCTTTATTCAGATAAAAATAAGTTAAACATTAGAAAATATATTAGAAATCTCTACCTACTTGGAATTAATAATTGTATAGTTGTCTTTCTATTAACTGATGTAGAATATGAAGAATATTCACAAACTCTTGTGTGAAAATATAATAACAAAAATGTATAATTAGGATTAATAAAGTTGTAAGTAATCCACATAGTTGACTATGTAAAAACATCTTTTTTAAACACAAAATATTTGAAAATTCACTTTAACTTTCTGCCCTTTTATCTATCCTATTAGAAAATATTAAAGATTTAGTTTTAATTTTGAATAGGTAATGAATGACTGTGTGAAAAAATTCCAAAAATTGAAAAAGTATAAGGTGTATAGTAAGTCTATGAACACATACGCTGCTCAGCCATACTGTTTGCCTCTCCAATGGCAATCAACCACCTTAAGAACTTAATTTACGGTTCTTCCAGATATAGTCAAGTACATTTTACTTCCTTACAAACATGGTAGCAGATTATACCCCATTTTGCATATTTCCTTTGTCACTTAAAAGTATTTTTTCATGTAAATAAATTACATTGGATACAGAATATTACTTTATATACAATTTTATGGTTATTTAACTTGTCCCTTACTGATGCCTGATAGCCATTTTTCATGCTAGGCATTTTAAACCTTCCTGCTTCAAAGAATATTCACTAATTTTTTATTATAGAGACATCATATCATATACATCCAAGTGAGTCTGTAGGAAAAGACCCTTATACTTGAATAACTGCAGCAAAATATGTGTTGATTTGATAGTTTCAATTGCTCTAATCCTCCACCCCTCCCCCATATTCATGCTCTATTACATATGACTTTCAAATTAATCTCAATAAAGAGGTAGAGCCTGTCTTCCCACCCCTTGATTCTGAGTTCAGTCATGTAACTTGCTTTGGGGCCAATGCAATGCTGAAATGTAGAATGCAAATGGGCTTGAAAGACACTTTCAAGATTGGGCTTATCTGCTTTGCATGTCTGCCTTCACCATGAGAACATGCTCAAGATAGCCTGTTTGAGATTGTGGGAGACACATGAAAGAGAGCCAAGTCATCCCAGCTAACAGCCATCCACCAGACTTATGACCCCAGAAATTCAATTGAGTACAAAAAACCAAGAAGAACCACCCAGCTTAAATTACTGATTCATAGGCTTGTAAGAGTTCAAAACGAATATCTTTTAGGTCACTGAGTTTTGGGATGCTTTGTTATTACTGTGGCTACACATAGCTGATAAAAAGTTTGTGCATTTTTAATTTTGAGATCTTTTGCTATTGCCCTCCACAAGAGTGACACCAAAGTATGTATGAGAGTGCAAAGTAGTATGCCATGTAATTTGCTAATCTTTGCCAGTCTCGTATAATAAAAGAAATAATATTCTTCATAGTTTGTATGTCTCATATTACGAGTTTGGTTGATCACCATTTTCAGAAATAAAATCAACTACTGGCACTTCAGTTGAAGGACTTCTGAATACATCTTGATTACATAGCTCTCTTTATCAACTGATCTGACCACTGAAATAAATTTGTGGTCTATAATTACATGTAAATATAAAATATTCAGATAAAATACCAAATTTATTTTTTAGTGAAATCTTCTAGACATACACATTTTCATAATATTGTATTCAAATGTCCTGTACCCTTAAGTCTTTAAGTGTTTCTCTCTCAATATGTAAAACAAAATTAATTTTCATCCAGTGTGTCTATCTCTAGTTTATAAGGATAATTTAGGCTATTAATATTTATTTTGAATACTTATTTGTTTTGATATATTTCCTCATCCTTTGTGTATTTTATAATGATCTAGTTCTCATTTTTTATTTCTTGCCATTTTTATTAGGTAAAATTTTGCTGAAGATCATTCAAAAGCAGTTGCAGCAGTACATAGACAACAAACTGCCAGAAATTCAAGTGTGATTCAGAAAAGGGCATGGAATGAGAGAGATCATTGCAGACGTCTGATGGATCTTGACTGAAAACAGAGAATACCATAAAGATGTTTCCCTGTGTTTTATTGACTATGCAAAGACATTCGACTGTGTGGAACATAACAAATTGTGAATAACATTGTGAAGAATGATAATTCCAGAACTCTGGATTATGCTCATGAGGAGCCTGTGCATAGACCAAGAGGTATTTGTTCGAAGAGAACAAGGGAACACTGTGTGATTTCATATCAGGAAAGGTGTGCATCAGAGTTGTATCCTTTCACCATAGTTATTCAATCTGTATGCTAAACAAATAATCTGAGAACCTGGATCAAATGAAGAAGAAGGTGGCATCAGGATTGGTGGAAGACTCATTAACAGTCTACTATATGCAGATGACACAACTTGGTTGCTGAAAGCGAAGAGGACTTAGAACACTTAATGATGAAGATCAAAGACTACAGCCTCCAGGACGGATTACACTTTAACATAAAGAAAACGAAAATCCTCACAACTGGACCAATAAGCAACATCATGATAAATGAAGAAATGACTGACATTGTCAAGGATTTCATTTCACTTGTATCCACAATCAATGCCCATGGAAGCAGCAGTCAGGAAATCAAACGAAGTATTGAACTGGACAAGTCTGCTGCAAAATATCTCTTAGAAGTGTTAAAAAGCAAACACGTCACTTTGAGGACTAAGGTGCAGCTAACCCAAGTCATGATATTTTCAGTTGTCTCATATACATGCGAAAACCAGACAATGAATAAGGAAGACTGAAGAAGAATTGATACTTTTGAATTTTGGTGTTGACCAAGAATATTGAATATAACATGGACTGCCAGAAGAACGAACAATTCCGTCTTTGAGGAAATATAGCCAGAGTGCTCTTTGGAAGAGAGGATGGTGAGACTTTGTCTCACATGCTTTGGACATGTTGTCAGGAGGGTCCATTTCCTGGAGAAGGTTAGTATGCTTGGTAGAGGGGCAGAGAAAAATAGGAAGACCCTGGACGAGATGTATTGACACAGTGGCTGCAAAATGGGCTAAAATATAACAACGATTGTGAGGATGACTCAGGACCGTGCTGTGTTTCCTTCTGTTGTGCTTAGAGCCACTATGATTCAGAACCAACTTGACAGCACCTATCAACAACAACAACATTATGTCAATTTTCCTCTAATGTCTTGAAGTAACTTTTATTCTCTTGGTGTATACCTTAAACATTTTAAAGAAACTTAAGTGTAAGTATTCAGTTTTACTGAACAAAAAGAAAACCTGAAAACTCTTTTAACTCTGTTCAGCTGTTGTTTGCCTTATATGTTAATATCATCCATTATTTTAGTGCTATGACTATTTTTTACTAATTGTCCAAATGAAAATTATCATTACCTTTATGTAGCAAAAATCTGCTTATATTTACGCACACGTTTAACAGGGCTTTTCCTTCTTATCTCAGACTTTTTTTCATAGTGTAATTGTTTATTCATCTCAAAATATTGCCTAGGAAACTTCCTTTATGGTGGTTTACAGGTGGTAAAATTTCTTAACTCCTTAAGGATAGGATTCTAGGCTGATACTTATTTTATTTTAGCACTTTAAATATACAAATTCACACTGTAGTGATTTTTATTTTTGTTGTTGAGAAATCAGTGTTTCTTCTAATTATTATCCCTTTATTCAGGTATTGGCAAAGGAATAAGCAACCTACAGCCCACATTCTAAATCTGGTCTGCCACCTACCTTTATAAATAATGTTTATTGGAACACAGCCCTACTCATCATTTATGTCTCATCTATGACTGCTTTTGCACAATAGACAGAGAAAATACAACCTGCAACATGTTTACTATCTGGCTTAAAGAAAAAAAGTTGCAGACCCCTGCTTTAGAAGAATCAGTCTTTTTCCTATCACTTTGAAAAATTTTTGTCTTTGGTTTGTGGGTGTGTGTGTGTGTGTGCCTGTTTGCTGTGTTTCCTGAAACTAAAAATTTATTCTTCCAATCATTTTGGAAAATTCCCAACACCTGTCCATGCATTATCCTTTCAAATATTTCTTGCTTCCCCTTCTGTCTTCTCTTCCTGTTGAATCACATTTAGGGCATGTTAGGCTCCATCCTTACTAGCACAATTTCAATTTTTTTTAAATCTTACTTTCCATCTTTTTATATCTTTATTCTGTCTGCTCTGTGCTTCATTAATGTACTCTTTTGCTATGTAGTATGCACAGTTTAACTCACCCAATGAGTTTGTAGGAATGTCTAATAATCCCAAATAAAATTAAGGTAGTTTTCATTAAGTATTTTTAAATTATTTACTTTTAAATTATGTTCTAATGAAAGTAAAACTGAATAACAAGTTTGAAAGGGGACCAGAATGTTATTTAATATTTGCAGTATTCTTTTATATATCACAACAACTGTTTGGCTAGAAAGTGCTCCATGGATTCTGTTGTTAGGAAGGAAAGCTGAAAAAAATAATGGATTAATTAGGAAATGAAATTCATGTCTGTATATAAAATAAGCACTGTCCAACAATTGTGTTGCTTCAGTGAACAAAGAAGTCTATATTCCTGGAAATAATCATATTGAGGATAAAGAATCACCTGTAAGAGGGAAATTTCTATATTAATGCACTATTGAACTTAGATTTCTATGGTTACTTACCTTAAGCTTGTATGTAACTAATACTCAGGAGCTTAACAAGTTATGGTGGAAATAAAATGGTTTCTCCTATAGTGATTTGTAGCATGGGGGATCTGAGAAAAGTCAATAGAACTAGCGAGTTCACTACGTACACAAGTTTATTTCCTAATCTCTCTGAGATACTTTCCTTAATTTGAGGATAAAATGACTGTCAAGGTCAAAGGGATTATAGAACATAAACATTTAGTTCAGCGTTTGCCATACCACTTGTTCCCTTCTACTGTTTTCCTCTCTTCTTTCTACAATTATAGCACAAATGACTCCGTGCTTAAGTCCCAGTGCTTTTCCTTTGATTTTCACTATTCTCTATTCAGGCTATGATATAAGTTAGAATAGGTCGATGTTTTATATGCTAGCACTTAAATATAAGCAATGTCATATTATTTCTGAGATAAAATTTACAAGCCTACTTGTCTCTAGTCTGGGTGGAGAATTAACTCGTTTGGAACTACACCGTGTGCTTATGAATATTCTAGTTTTCCTATGAAAATAGTTGGCTTTTCATTTTGGGGTCAGTGATGGCCATTATCGTGGAAGAAAGAAGCTGATACTGACTGACCAGAGAATGGTAATAGTTGATAACAGTTGAGTAGAGCACAGCAGTGGGGTTCACTCTGCAGGAAAAGGATTACTTTGTACAAGATAGTTAACATTTCTAACATGTCAACCTGTTTAATCTGTCTTCACGGGTTGTTTTAATAATCAGATTAATAATGTACACAAGTCCTGGATACGTAATGCTTATCATTTTAGATAGTAAATAGTTTAGATTAGATAATAAATTTTCATATCTAAGTTAAAACCTTTTGCAGAAACTTTACCTCTGTGTAAATTTTGAGCCTGTTACTTGTTCCTCATGTTACGTTAAACCAACACTAAAAACCAAAACCAAACCTGTTGCTGTTGAGTCGATTTGGAATCATAGTGACCCTATAAGACAGAGTAGAACTTTCCCATAGGGTTTCCAAGACTGCAATATCTACAGAATCAGACTGCCACTTCTTTCTCCCATGGAACGGCTAGTGGGTTCGAACAACTGACCTTTCAGTTAGCAGCCGAACACTTAACCACACTGCCACCAGGGCTTCTTCCCATATTAAGTTAGAAACAGTAATTCTTCCTGAAAAGGTTACTGTGTATATCAAATGAAATTCTGCCTATTTATTATTGTTGTCCATATCATTATATAAGTATATGCAAAGTCATAGGATTACATGTTTAAAGACACAAGAGAGCTGAGGATATGTGTATAGAAATAAATTGAATAAAATTATCTTCTGTGAGCGGTGGTTTAATAAATTATATTTTAAAGAAAAGTTTCATGCTAGGCAAAAGTAACTTGCTTCCTGGAGAGCAAATGACATTTCACTACATAGATTAGTAAGATTATTATCATGCCTTTGAAATGAGATAAAATTTCATGTATAGAGAAAATTGTATTTTAACTTATGGTTAATAAAGAATGAAGTAATTTGAAGCATATTTAATAAAAGTAATTGGAAACAATCAATTCCGACCCTCTAATGTAATAAACCCAATACAAATTAAGTAGTTTCTAGTAGATTCAGTCACGTTATAGCTTTTTCCCCCCATTTTTCTCTACATTTGCAAATTCTTACATTTGGATTAAATTAAAACATTCATTTAAACTTTTATTTCCTTTTAGTGTTAATTAATACTGCTCTGTGGTCTCTGGACTATTTTCTGGCTCAGAAGATTCTCATAATCTTTTATTGATCCTATAGTCACTCCTAATAAGTTTTCTACTTCATAGATTACAAAACGAGTTTATAATACATACTTGAGTCATATATGCTTAAAAAAAATAAAAGAAAATCTTTAGAAACAAAATTAAGTTTTCACAATTTTAAAAAGTAGAAATGACCAACACAAATAAAATAACAATTAGATTTTTTAGTTTTTAGTTTCTTATTATTTTGTTTAAAATGTGTCTCATAGCTATATTAGATACCCTTAGAGCACTTGCTAAGAATCCAAATGTGTAGAACCCACATGCCTCCATTGAATCAGAATCGATGAAGTAGAACTAGAGGATATGAGTCATTGAACATTTTTCCAGATGATTCTTTTGAGAACCATCATAAAGATAAGGAATCAACTAAGATACTGACAAAGTTGTATTTTTTTCCACAATAATACATTCTAATTATTGAGTTCTATTCATTTAAGAGGTCAATAATTAGAATATTGACCAGAATGATGTTTACCTGTGTTTTATTGACTACACAAAGGCATTCAACTGTGTGGATCATAACAAATTATGGATAGCATTGCAAAGAATGAGATTTCCAGAACACTTAACTGTGCTCATGAGAAACCTGTACATAGACCAAGAGGCAGTTATTCAAACAGAACAAGGGATTCTGTGTGGTTTAAAGTCAGGAAAGGTGTGAATAAGGGTTGTAACATTTCCACATAATTATTCAATCTGTATGCTGAGCAAATAATTTGAGAACCTGGACAATATGAAGAAGAACAAGGCATCAGGATTGGAGGAAGACTCATTAACAACCTCTGATATGCAGATGACACAACCTTGCTTGCTGAAAGTGAAGAGGACTTCAAACATTTACTAATGAAGATCAAGTACTTTCAATACGGGTAGTACCTCAACATAAAGAAAACAAAAGTCCTCACAACTGGACCAATAAGCAACATCATGATAAAAGGAGAAAATATTGATGTTGTCAAGGATCTCATTTTACTTGGATCCACAATCAATGCTCATCGAAACAACAGTCAAGAAATTAAGCACCCTATTGCATTGGGCAAATCTGCTGCAAAAGACCTCTTGAAAGTGTTAGAAAGCAAAGACGTCACTTTGAGGACTAAGGTCTGCCTGACCCAAGCCATGGTATTTTCAAAGGAAGACCAAAGAAGAACTGACTTCTTTGAATTATGGTGTTGGCGAAGAATATTGAATACACCAAGGACTGCTGGAAGAACAAACAAAACTGTCTTCTACAGCCAGAATGTTCCTTGGAAGCAAGGAGAGTGAGACTTTATCTCACTTACTTTGGACATATTATCAGAAGGCATCAGTCCCTGGAAAGGACATCATGCTTGGTAAGCAGAAAGACCCTCAACTGACACAGTGCCTGCAACAATGGGCTCAAGCGTAACAACTATTGTGAAAATGGCACAGGACCACACAGTGTTTTGTTCTGTTGCACATAGGGTCATTATGAGTAGGAACCATCTCTATGGCACCTAACAACAATAACAACATTCATTTAAGGCAATGTGAAAATATATCATTAAAAAGATCATTATACAGTGTCTTCAAGCACCATCCGTATTGTAGCATGTATCAGTGCTTCATTTCCCTTACTTGCTGAGTAGTATTCTATGGTACGTATGTACCACATTTTGTTTATCCATTCATTCATTCATGGGCATTTAGGTTGTCTCCACCTTTTGGCTATTGTGAATAGTGCTACAGTAAACATTGCTATACAAATATCTTTTTGAGTCTCTTCTTTCAAGTCTTTTGGGTATATACCTAGAGACAAAAAGTTAAATATTATATGACATAACTTATCTACAAAGAGAAGAACAGGCTAATGTATAGAGATTAAAGTTTGTTAAAGTTTATCAGGGGCTAGAGGGAGAGGGAGAATAGGGGTTATTGCTTATGTAGTGCTGACTTTCAGTTTACTGTGATGGAAAAACTGCATTGATTAAGGGTAAGGTTGAAGAGTTGATTAATGTATTCGCTGTCCATAAGTTGTACATCTATAAAAATTGGAATTGCCAAAGTTGTCATCATTTACAACAATGACAAAAAAAGAGTAGCTGCTGAGGCTGTTTATGTACAAACATATACCCCATGGGATTTCATTCCTTTGTTTGGAGGTTTAGGGTCCTAGTTTAATGAGACATCCCAGTTAACTGCACTAATATCGTGTTTAGTGATTCTATTCTATCTCCTAGTTCATTGCATAGTGCCTGGGGTCTTAAAAGCTTGCAAGTGTCTATCCAAGGTACAACAATTGGTGCTTATTTGCCTGAACCAACAAAGGAAGAAGGAGTGTCAGAAATAGAAGGAGGAAATAAAATGTGTGGCTAATTGCCTCCATCAACAACTGCCCCCTTTGCCATGAGATTAGAAGAATTGGTGCCTGGCTACCACTACTGAACAATTAGATCAAAGATTCAATAGAAGAATTGTGATCAAAAGGGGATAAATGCAGAACAGAATTTCAATTCTTATGGAATCCAGAATTTCTGGAGCCGTGGATACTAGATGAACCTCTGAAATTATTGCTCTGAAATAATCTTTAAACCTTAAAACTTAAACCAAAATACCCCCGAAGTCTTCTTAAAACCAAACAAAACTTTATCTTAACTAGTAATGAATGTCTGCCTTGAGCACTGTTATCTTTTAAGATCTGTCTATATGAGATCAAATTGGCAACAGCAACTTGAAGATTAGATGGGAAACTTAGGGGACAGTGAGTTTATGTTAGCAGAAGAGGAAATACTTGGAAAATGATGGTAAGAATGGTTGTGAAACTCAAAGAATGTAATCAATGTCATTGAATTCTACCTGTAAAAATTGCTGAACTGGTGTAAGTTCTGCTGTGTATATTCTCAACAACGAAAATATATTATAAAAAGAAAAAAGATCATTACTTATTTGTAAAAGAATCACTGCTGGTGCAATGGTTAAGCGCTAACAGAAAGGTTGGAAGTTTGTACCAAACAGTGACTCCACGCGAGTGAAGACCTTACAATCTATTCCTGCAAATATTACAGCCTAAGAAACACTATGGGACTGTTCTACTCTGTCCTATAGAGCTGCTATGAGTTGGAATAGAATCGCTGCACACAACAACATGTATTTTGTAGATATTGATAAACTGATTCTAAACTTTATAGGGAAATACAAACAACCAGAATAGCCATTACAGCACTGAAGAAGTATAAAGTCAGAGGACTAAACATATCTGATTTCAAGACTTACTATAAATCTTCAGTGGTATAGATAGCATGGTATTGGTGAAAAAATAGAAAAATAGATCTATGGAACAGAATAGGGTGCTGAGAATTAGATCCACAGCAATACGGTCGGTAAACTGATTTTTTTTTTCATGCACTATAAAAAAAATTTTTGTTATTATTATTGCACTTTAAATGAAGGTTTACAGAACAAACTAGCTTCTTATTAAACAATCAGTACACATATTGTTTTGTCACTTTGGTTACCAACCCCAGGACATGTCAACACTCTCCCGTTCTAGACTTTGTGTTCCCTACTACCAGCTTCCTGTCCCCTTCTGCCTTCTTGTCCTTGCGTCTGGGCTGGTGTGTCCCTTTAGTCTTGTTTTATTTTATGGGCCTGTCTAATCTTTGACTGAAGGGTGACCCTCAGGAGTGAATTTATTACTGAGCTCAAAGGGTGTCCAGAGGCCATGCTCTCGGGGTTTCTCCAGTCTCAGTCAGGCCAGTAAGTCTGGTCTTTTTTGTGTGTGTGTGAGTTAGAATTTTGTTCTACATTTTTCTCCAGCTCTGTCCGGGACACTTTATTGTGATCCTTGTCAGAGCAGTAGGTGGTGGTAGCCAGGCACCATCTAGTTGTGCTGGACACAGTCTGGTGGAGTCTGTAGTACTTGTGGTCCATCAGCCATTTGGACTAATCTTTCCCATAAAAATTAATGCAAAATGGGTCTCAGACCTAAAAGATAAATGTAAAACTATACAACTTCTAAAAGATAGCATAAGAGAAAATCTAGCTGATCTTGGGTTAGGCAATGAGGTTTTAGATACAACACCAAAAGCGCAATCGATAAAAAATAATAATAGTAAGTTGAACATCATTAATATTAAAAACTTCTGCTTTGCAGAAGATACTGTTAAGGGAATGAAAAGGTGAGCCACAAACTGAGAAAATATATTTTGAAAACATATATCTGATAAAGGAATTGCACTTAAAATTTACAAAGAACACTTAAAACTCAACAACAACTAAGCAAACAACCCAGTTTAAAAACGGACATAAGATCTGAACAGCCATCTCACCAAAGAGATATACAGTTGGCAAACACACATGTGACAAGATGCTCAGACTCACGTTCATTTGTTGTTTTTTGTTAGGTGTCGTCAAGTCTGTTCTGACTCAGGTGTGCAACAGAGGGACACTCTGCCTGGTCCTACACCATCTTCACAATTATTGCTGTATTTGAGCCCGTTGTTGCAGCCACTGCGTCAATCCATCTCATAGAAGGATTTCCTTTTTTTTTTTTTTGCTGACTTTCCACCTTACCAAGCATGATATCCTTCTCCAGGTACTGGTCCCTCCTAATAACATGTCCAAAGTACTTGAGACAAAGTCTCACCATCTTTTCTTCTAAGAAGCATTTTGGCTGTATTTTTTCCAACACAGATTTGTTCACATGCCATTAGGGAACTGCAAATTAAAACAAAAATGGGATACTACTGCACACCTATTAGAATGGCTAAAATCCAAAACACTGGCAACATCAAAATCTGAGGAGAATGTGGAGCAACAAGGGCTCTCATTCATTGTAGCTGGAAATACAAAATGGTGAAGCCAACGTGGAAGACAGTTTGGCAGTTTCTTACAAAGCTAAACATTGGCTTATCCAGCAATCATGTCCCAGGTATTTACCCGATGAATTAAAAATGTATGTTCATAGAAAAATCTGCACACGGATGTTTAAAACAGCTTTGTACATACTTGCTAAAACTTGGAAACAACCAAGTTGTTCTTCAATAGGTGAAGAGATAAACAAAACGTAGTACATCCACACAAAGTAGTATTGTGAAATGATATAAAATGAGCTATCAATCTAGGAAAAGGTAAGCTATCAAAAATAGGAAAAAATGATTATTGCTAAGTGAAGGAAGCCAGTCTGAAAAAGCTGCATACTGTATGATTCCAACCATATGACATTCTGGAAAAGGCAAAACTATAGAAAGAGTGAAGAGATCAGTGGTTTCTAGGAGTACAGGGGGAGGTGGGAGAGATGAATAGGTAAAGCACAGGACATTTTAAGGGCAATGAAACTATTCTGGTTGGTATTTAATGGTGATACACGACATTACCCATTTGTCAAAACCTGTGAAATTGTACTACACAGAGTGTAAACCCTAATATAAACAATTTAAAAAAAAGTTACTATCTTATGGATTCTGACTCATGCCACCCCATGTGTTAGCCAAGCATTTATCCATTTGCACCACCCAGGGACTCCAAGTAAACTATGGATTTTAGTTAATAGTCATGTATCAATATCAGTTCATCATTTATAACAAATGTAGCACAGATATGAAAGATGTTATAATAGGAGACACTGTGTGCACCTGGGAAAGGCATATATAGGAACACTCTGAACTTTCTGCACAATTTATCCATAAACATATATCTGCTCTAAAATTAAGTTTATTTTTTAAAAACGTATCACTATAATACGTTTTACTACTTTCATAGTGGCAATATGAATTTATTTTTATTGAGCCAAGCATGGTGCTAATTAAGATACCTACTTTCTTTGTTTTACTATAAAGATGATAAAACTAAGACCAGAGTGATAAAATAATGAGACAATGAGTTGATTAAACTAGTCAGTGGAGGAACCAGAATTAAAGAAGGGCCATGGTGTCAATTCCAATAAAACTCTGTGTTCATAAATTGCTGTATTATATATTCCCACATATCAGGCATTACCTGGAATAGTTCCTTATGTTCTACTGCATCAAGTGAGATATGTTTTAAAGGGCAAGAGAAGATGTTACTCTCAAGAACAAAGTAATATCTTCCTAGCTTCAAGAGCAGAGAGAAGGATATGTTAGTAAAGGAGAGTAGAAACGGGGTCTCTTTGAAGATAATGAAAAAAGTGAGGTAACATATCAAAAAGAAAGAGAGAAAGTATGAGAGAGAGAAATCAGTGTTTATATTCATTTGTGAAGGCATGTAGACAGACACCTGCCTCAAGAAGG
Source organism: Dugong dugon (assembly GCA_030035585.1). Lineage (NCBI taxonomy): Eukaryota > Metazoa > Chordata > Mammalia > Sirenia > Dugongidae > Dugong > Dugong dugon. The sequence continues at coordinate 29,804,419 of CM057460.1, read as the reverse complement.
TGAGGGGAAGTTCTACACAAAGGTTGAGATAGAATAGGAACCTGCTTACCATGCATAGATATATTGGAAGGAGATTTCAAGACATTTTGTTACTGTAGCTGTAGCCACATGGTTGTTATTGTTAGGTGCCATCAAGTCAGTTCAGACTCATAGCAACCCTTTGTGTCGCAGAACAAAACATTGCCTGGTCCTGTGCCACCCTCACAATCTTTGTTATGCTTGAGACCATTGTTGCAGCCACTGGGTCAATGAATCTTGTGAGGGTCTTCCTCTTTTTTGTTGCCCCTCCATTTTACCAGGCATGATGTCCTTCTCCAGGGACTGGTCCCTTCTGATAACACGTCCAAAGTAAATGAGACAAATTCTTGCCATTCTTGCTTCTAAGAAGCATTCTAGCTGTGTGTTTTCAAAGACAGATGTGTTCATTCTTCTGGCAGTCCATGGTATATTCAATAATATTCACCAACATCATAATTCAAATGCATCAACTCTCCTTAGGTCTTCCTTATTCACTGTCCAGCTTTCCCATGCAAATGAGGCCATTGAAAATAACATGGATTGTGTCAGGCACACCATAGTCCTTAAAGTGACGTCTTTGCTTTTTAACACTTTAAAGAGGACTTTTGCAGCAGATTTGCCCAATGCAATACTTAGTTTGATTTTCTGACTGCTGCTTCCATGGGTGTTGACTATGGATTCAAGTAAAATGACATCCTTGACAATATCAATCTTTTGCCGTTTATCATGATGTTGCTTATTTGTCCAGTTGTAAGGATTTTTGTTTTCTTTAGGTTGAGGTGCAATCCGTACTGAAGGCTGTAGTCTTTGATCTTCATCAATAAGTGCTTAAAGTGCTCTTCACTTTCAGTAAGCAATGTTGTGTCATCTGCTTATTGCAGGTTGTGAATGAGTCTTCTTCCCAACCTGAAGCTGTGTTCTTCTTCATATAGTCCAGGTTCTCAGATTATTTGCTCCACATACAGATTGAATACTATAGTGAAAGGATACAACTCTGACACACACCTTTCCTGACTTTAAACCACACAGTAGTCCCTTGTTCTGTTGGAATGACTGCTTCTTGTTCTATGTACAGTTTCCAAATGAACACAATTGAGTGTTCTAGAATTTCCATTCTTCACACTGTTATCCATGATTTGTAGGATCCATACAGTTGAATACCTTTCAATAAAACACAAGTAAATATCTTTCTGGTATTCTCTACCTTCAGCCAAGATCCATCTGAAATCAGCAATAATATCCCTCATTTTATGTCCTCTTCTGAATCCAGCTTGAACTTCTGGCAGTTCCCTGTTGATGTACTACTTACTGCAACCACTTTTGAATGGTTTTCAGTAAAATTTTAATTGTGTGTGATATTAATGATATTGTTTGATAATTCCTGCATTCTGCTGAATTGCCTTTCTTTGAAATGTGCACAAATATGGATCTCTTCCAGTTGGTTCACCAGGAAGTTGTCTTCCAATTTTCTTGACAATGACAAGTGAGCACTTCCAGTACTGCATGTGTTTATTGAAACATCTCAGTTGATATTCCATCAGTTCCTGAAGTCTTGTTTTTCACCATTATCTTCTGTGCAGCTTGGACATCTTCCTTCAGTATCATTGGTTTCAGATCATATGCTACTTTCTGAAATATCTGAACGTTAACTAATTCTTTTTGGTACAATGATTGTGTGTATTTCTTTCATCTTTGTTTGAAGCTTCCTATGTAATTTAATATTTTCCCTGTAGAAATCTTCAATATTGCAACTTGAAGCTTGAATTTTTCGTCAGTTCTTTCAACCTGAGAAATGCCGAGCATGTTCTTTCTTTTGGTTTTCTAACTCCAGGTCTTTGAACATGTCATTACAATACTTTACTTTGTCTTCTCAAGCCACCCTTTGAAATCTTCGGTTCAGGTCTTTTACTTCATCATTTCTTCCTTTTCCCTTTAGCTACTCTATGTCAAGAGCAAGTTTCAGAGCCTCTTCTGACATCCATTTTGGTCTTTTCTTTATTTCCTGTCTTTTTAACAACCTCTTGCTGTCTTCATGTGTGATGTACTTGATGTCATTCCACAGCTCGTCTGGTCTTCAGTCATTAGTGTTCAATGCATCAGATCTGTTCTTGAGATGTATTCCAAATTCAGGTGGGATATATTTAAGGTCTTACTTGCTCTAATTTTTTTCAACTTCAGCTTGAACTTGCATATGAGCAACTGATGATTTGTTCCACAGTGGGACCCTGGCCTTGTTCTGACTGATGATGATATTGAGCTTTTCCATCATCTCTTTCCATAAGTGTAGTAAATATGATTCCTATGTATCCCATCTGGTGAGGTCCAAGTGTATAGTCACCATTTATGTTGTTGGAAAAAAGTATTTACAATGAAGAAGTCATTTGTCTTGCAAAATTCTATCACATGATCTCTGGCATCATTTTTATCACCAAAGTCATATTTTCCAACTACCATTCCTTCTTCTTTGTTCCCAACTTTCACATTCCAATCACCAGTAATTATCAATCCTTCTTGATTGCATGTTTGATCAATTTCAGACAGCAGAAGTTTGTAAAGATCTTCAATTTCTTCATCTTAGTCCATAGTTGTTGGTGGGTAAATTTAAATAATAATCTTATTAACTGGTCTTCCTTGTAGTCGCGTGGGTATCATCCTATCAGTGATAGCAGTGTACTTCAGGATAGATCTTCAAATCTTTTTGACAGTGACTGAGACACCATTCCTCTTCGATTTGTCAAGGCCAACATAGTAGACCATTTAAAATGGCCAATACCAGTCCATTTCAGCTCACTAATGCCTAGGATATCAATGTGTATGCGTTCCATTTCATTTTTGACTTTTTCCAATTTTCCTAGATTCATACTTTGTACATTCCTCATTCCTACTATTAATGTTTGCAGCTGTTTCTTTTCATTTTGAGTAGTACCACATCAGCAAGTGAAGGTCTCAAGAGCTTTTCACCATCCACTTCATGAAAGTCAACTCTACTTTGAGGAGGCAGCTCTTCCCCAGTCGTGTTTTGAGTGCCTTCCAATCTGAGGAGTTCATCTTCCAGCGCTATATCAGACAATGTTCTGCTGTTATTCATAAGGTTTTCACCAGCTAATTGTTTTCAGAAGTAGACCTCTGGGTCCTTCTTCCTAGTCTGTCTTATTCTGAAAGCTCAGCTGAAACCTGTCTACCATGGGTGGCCCTGCAGATATTTGAAATACCATTGGTAGTGCTTCCTGCATTACAGCAATTGGCAAGCTACCACAGTGACAAACTGACAGATGTGTGGGGTTTAATTTATTGGCTTATATTAATATTCCAGCTACATATCTCTATTACAGTATATTGGTAAAATTCAGTGCTGTAGAATTACTTTTTAATTAAATTTATTTATAATTACTTTTATACTAAAAGTATTTGAGTGTCCACTCCCCATGATACAAATGTGCATGTTGGTTAATTAACCTCGAAAACATTTGTTTTTTCATGTTGAGAATATTCACTGGTGATTACAAGTCAGTAGAAAATGGTGCATGATCAGATAGAAGTATATTTTAACACCACATTTTATTATTATAATGATTGCATTTTAGTTACCGTTTAATAATGTTGATTAAATAACTGTCTCCACTTAAAAATAAACAATACAAGTTTTCAAGAAAATAAAACTATTTTGCTTTCTAGATAACCTTGCCATAAATATAAAATTTTTTTAAATCACAAATTGCTATTATTCTACACTTAATAATACGTTTTGCATAACAGAAAACATTGTTGTCTTCATAAGTTATTCCAATATATAATACAGGTGGAAACATTCAAGGTGACGTATGATTCACATAATAGCAATTCCAAAAATGAGTATAAGGTATAAATGTGGAGGGGCAAGATTTAAAAACATAACAGAAAAAGCTATCCCTGGCTTAAGGAAACATTTGTCTCTTAAAAGTGAAAAGGTTCACAGAGATATAGGCAAAATTCATGGGGGAAAAAAATGTTTTTCACCTATACATAGCCTAGTAAATTTTCTGAATTCTAAGTAAAATATAAAAAGGAGATTGTTTAAGCTTCCTGACAGAGACAAGTTCTTAATAAAAGATTCAAACTTGTATTAAACTTCTCATCTCTAACACTGGAAGCTCGGAAATATAAGAAAAGTGTCCTCTTCCCAGGAATCATAAACCAAGACAAGGGAATATTACTTTTTCACAGATATTTCACCTTGTCAAGGTGAGAAAAAATTTTTTGCTGATATGCAAGGATTCAAAGTTTATATCAAGATGTAACTCACTTGTGGAAAATACTTGTCAGAGGGCTCTAACAATAGTAAATTAATCAGAAAACAAGACATCAATACAGGAGAATATGGAAAGGAAGTTTAGAGTGGTAAGCAATAAACCTTAAGATACGTGAGTTCTCACACGTGTGTACGAGAGATGGTATGAGCTTTAAATTGATAGTGATATAGACTAGAAATTTTAATGCAAATGTAAAAAGTATATGTATATCTATATACATATATACTTATATTTTTTAAAAATATATTTGTTTTTATAGAAATGTTCTATATTTTATATATATTATCGCAATGTTGCTTATTGGTCAAGTTGTGAGGATTTTTATTGTCTTTATGTTAAGGTGTACTCCATACTGAAGGCTGTAGTCTTTAATCTTCATCAGTAAGTGCTTCAAGTCCTCTTCACTTTTAGCAAGCAGGGTGATGTCATCTGCATAACGCAGGTTGTTAGTAAGTCTTCCTTAAATCCCGGTGCTGCGTTCTTCTTCATATAGTCCAGCTTCTTGGATTATTTGCTCAACAAACAAATGGAATAATTATGGAGCCTGTTAGGAAAGTCATACATTTTTAACTATTATTGAACTAATAAAACTATTAAAGGGTACTTAAAGAAACTTTAAATAGTATTTATATGATTAATAAATAAACATCATAGGCTATTTTTTCCAAATAAGAAAATTAAAATTGTAGAATTTGGAAGTCAAAATTTAATATGCATTTAATTTTAATCACAAGTCTAGTATCATGAATTCTTAAATGCTTAAAATAGACAAATTTCACACAAATAATTACAGAGATTATAACACTATAGGAAATGTTTTAAAGTTTTAGTATATCATCATTATAATTCCATTTTGCAAGTTCCTGTATAAGGCAATCATAATGTTCAGTGGAATCTGGAATTTCAGAAACGTTTGGCTTACTCTAATCTTTTTTCTTTTTGTTTTTTTCCTGTCTTTTACGTTACATGATATCGATAGTCATGTACCTGGATGAAATCATTTAGAATATTCTGGAATGATGGTGGATCGCTGTACTGACTATTCCTGCAGAGCTTTCAAGAGATATTTTGTAATTTTAGGGAGTTTTCAAACATGTGTTTAACTGGGAGGAATGCTTTTGTAAAATAGCTTTTTCCATAAATGAAAATCCTCAAAAACATTCAAAATTTAATATAAGCAAAAACCAAAACTACTCTTCATACCTAGGTGAATTTACCTTGCTTTTCCATTCTTTTGCTTTTTAAAAATCATATCTATTCACAGGCTGGTCACACACCTTTTTCTTTGTCCTTTTCATACCTTTAACCTTAGGTGTTTTATAAAAAATAATTCTTTTACAGGTAGATCTTTGTTCTTCCATCATTAGCTTTTGTTACATCAGCTCTTAAGGTTCAGTTCATACACTCTCCCAGGCAGTCCGAACCATATAAAACATTTTTCTTACTTCTTGTGGTATATGTTAAATCTACCTATAACTTTTCTCGAGTTTTTGTTTTCATTTTTTTCAAAATATTTGTTCTCCTTTCCTTCAGAGTTAAAAAAAAAGAAACTGAACTCTCAACTAAATCTTCAGAACAGAATATTTTGAATTCCAGAATTTTAGTTTTTAACTTTTCTTTTAGCATGGAAAAAAAGACAGTCACCAGAGTATCCACACAAGGGATTAGGTTCATTGTCTGTATGTTTGATTAATGTATTTTCTCCACTCTTCACATACACCAAGCTTGTGGATTTCAACTCCACTGTAACTGCTTCTTGGTCAGAAAGACATCATCTAAAAACATGTCAAGCTTGTTCTTTTCTCTAAGTTATTTCTAAGGAAATATCTCTATATACTACCAGCAGCCTCCTAACTTACAGATTTATCTTTTGAAATCCTGGTTCTTTCCTTAAGTCCTGAATAACCTTTGACAGTTCATGCAATAAATTGCAAACTCTTCAGCCCGATGGGAAGAACTTCATCGGGTAATTATCTTTGTTCTTCTTAAGGGCAGTGACTATATTTTACTCTTCGTATTTAAAGGATTTTCTTACATGAGAAAATATCATATTCTTACAGGTTCTTATAACTTAGTTGATTTACATTACTATAAACTTAAGTTATGGTTAAGTAGCACCAGTAGACTAAATGTTTTTAAACAATTGCAATAATTCCCGTCTATAACTTCTTTATCTTCCTCTGAAACCCTGGGCATTATATATTGTTGTTTTAATTTATCAATTATTAAAAAAAATTGCTGGTACTAAAAAATAGTTTTAAGTTTCTTCTTTTATTCTGAGACCTTATATGCTGATTAAATACATGCTTAATAAGTTTGACACCAACATCATTTGCAAAATATACAAACTAACCTAAAACTACATGACCCTTTTAAATATATCTATGTATAAGCATATAAAAGGTGTGTGTTCCCAGACCACATTACTGTTTTGCAAATATATCGACTCAGTGTTGATCAAAAGGTAGGGAAAGAACAGGAGTTGCATGCTGCTATACCTGTTGCTACACCTGCTGCATCTAAATCTCCTCATGGACAGATCCAATGTTTGGCAAAGGTTTTCCATGTCCAAGTTGCTCACTAAACAGTCCACAACGTGATTACATATTTGCCTTTCAATTCTTACTACTCTTAGTTAACCTGTAGTTGTCCAAAATATCATCTTTGCACATTATTTGTGTGCGTATGGTTTTTAATTCTCTACCTCCAGATGTTTTAGTACCAGACTTCACTATTTGTTCTTTGTGTGACGCTTGAGATGACAGATAATATTCTCCCTTACATCAATTTCATTCTGGGGACTTAAATACCCTTTCTTGATCTTGAGTCTTGATCAGAGCAATCCTGGTCTACAATAATACGTCTTCTGAATTAATATTCGGAAGCTCAGAGACTGGGCCTCTTAATTCCTTTCCTCTCATGAATCTAAAATGTAAATTATTCCACATAAGCCCTAGTGATTTCTTTTGGGAAACAAAGTGTTTCGCAATATTTAGTAAGTCACACAAAGAAATATGTATCTTATTTCTGTCTTATTCCAGGAAAATGAAAGCCTACTTCACGTCATATGTCATTTACCTAACTAAAGTACCTAAGTGGATGTGTACACACACACACACAATACAGGCCGAAGCATATTGGATTTTGTAAAGAGCACAGTATGGTATTGATAGAAATAACATGATCTATCTGGATATTTGTGGAGGTAGATCATGAAGTGAAATATTATAAAAAATGTCAGTTCACATAGATGACATCTTCTCAAATCAAGTCATTCACTCTCCAAAAAATTCCTAGGTGATATTCATTTTGTTCAGTGTGACAATTCTGGAAAAAATGGTATAAATTAATGCTGACAGTATCAATTGAACAGATCAATGTTGATCTTAGAATGTAAAAATAGCTAGCATGAATCTTACTTGCTGAATAAATTTGTGATTGCTTGCTAAGACTGTTTTTATTTCCCTCACTGGCAGTGTAGACTCTTGCCAGTACTGTAGAATATCTGTAAACCTTCCAAATTGAAGACTAGTCAAACCACATCTATATTCAGAAATTACCAACATTGTTAGAAAGAAGAATGTAACATAACAGATGTTTAAAAAGATATCCCCTCAAAGTAGAGGTTGCTGTTCAATTATTATCTCAACATTCCCATGTAGTAATTAGGTAAATACAAATATTTAGTTTGATAAAACAAAGTATACTTTTACCAGCACCACCATCAAGTGTGCCCTATGAGAAAGGAATTGTACTGGAGTATTGAATAAGGATGTAAATGTGGAATGTTGTAGCACTCCTCATTTCAATTCTTCTCCCAAAAATTCACAATCATTCTGCCAATCTATTTCCTATTATTTACAAGCTGTCTTGTAATTTATGTTCAGTTATTTCATGAAGTGAAAACACTGTAAATCTCTTAACGCACAAATATTATACAAAATCTGACAGCCAAAGAGATTACATGTGCATTATATGAGATTTTATTATTATTATTGATACTATTTTTAAGAACTTCTTTAAGGAATGTATTGCACTTATAACCATGCTACCAATAAGATGAAAAAAAAAAAAGAATGAGTCATACATATAATTTTTTTCCATATTTATAGGTATATGTTTAATACATAAATGATATCTAAATAAATATGAACCATTTTTAAATTTTTATTTATCTATGCTTTTAATTTGGCTTATTACCATCTGAAGGCCACTTCCGGCCTACTTGCTTCTCCATATATATTCTAATAGGATATCTCAAAATATGGTCTATAGCCACGTGGTTAATTAGGCCATGAATAAAGCCATAAAGAAACCACGTTGTTCTGAGAAATGCAAAGCATCATTTTGACATCATTATCTTTTATTTATTTATTTTTTAATTGTGATTTAGGTGAAAGTTTATAGAACAAATTAATTTCTTATTAAACAGTTAATACACAAATTGTTGACACTTGTTGCCAACCCGGTGATATGTCAACACTCTCCCCTTTTCCACCCTGGGCTCCCTGTTCCCATTCATCCAGTTTTCCTGTCTCTTCCTGCCTTCTCATCTTTGCTTTTGGGCTGGTGTGTCCATTAGTCTCATATACATGATTGAACTATGAAGCACATTCCTCGTGTGTATTATTGTTGGCCCTATAAAAAAATCAAAACCAAACCCACTGTCATCCAGTCACTCCTAACTCGTAGTCACCTTAGAGCTATCTAATCTTTGACTGAAGGGTGAACCTCAGGAGTGAATTCAGTACTGAGTTAAAAGGGTTTCCGGAGGCCAGATTCTTGGGGTTTATCCAGTCTCTGTCAGATCAGCAATCCTGTTTGTGTGTGTGTGTGTGTGTGTGTGTGTGAATTTGAATTTCATTCTACAATTTTCTCCCTTTCTGTCCAGGGTCCTTTATTGTGATCCCTGCCAGAGCAGTCGGTGTTGGTGACTGGGCTCTATCTAGTTGTTCTGAGCTCAGTCTGGAGGAGGTGTGGTAGTTGTGATCCGTTAGTCATTTGTAATAATCTTTCCCTTGTGTCTTTGGTTTTCTTCCTTCTCCTTTGCTCTAGCCTAGATGGACCAGTAGATATATCTTAGATGATTACCTGTCGTTTTGTTTGTTTTTATTTTCATCACTTGAACAAGTGATCAAAGAATATACAGCTAAAAAAATGTAAGGGAACAAATGATTATAGAGGTACATCAAGGACTTAAATAGTAGTCTAAACCCTTGTTATTTCTCTGTATTTTACATGTTTGTGGTATTTGTTTATTTTAAAATATTTTATAATTAAAATTTTAATTATAAATAAGCGTTCAGCTTATTACCTAGTTTTGTTGTTGTATACTATATCGTTTTTACTTAAAATGGACCCCACAAATTGCATGACTGTGAGGTCTGCAAACCTGGATCTCTCTGGACACTGTCAAAAATGTGCCTTCATGAAGTGCCATGATCATCATATTCTCTAGCCTGAAGGCCCATGAACTAGTCTCCCATTGCTTGGCCCACCCTAGTCCACTGTCTGAATTTAACTTCTGCCTCTACTGTTGTATATATCCCTTTTGCCTGATGCCCTTGGGTATAGATTATTCACAATTGTGTCACCAGTTGGGAAGTTTTCTAGATGAGGCTGCTAAGGAGCAGATATGCTCTTTCATGTATCACTGAGTTTTTGATCTGTAACCAAAGTCTGTGCTCATGTCATGAAGTTTGCTGTATATCAGTTTCTAAATGTATCAAAAACAGTGCAGGGCTGTATAAATTCCTGCACTTCCCTGAAGGTCTTCATATTCTTTGAAAATATGTAAGATCAGGGAACATTGGCTTGTATCAAACCATTGCAGTTTCTTTTTATTCACTCATTTCAAATTTTCTATTATTAAAGAACTTTGCAAAATGATAATATTAAATTATGTGTGGGTTTGAGTTTCTCTGAGAAAGTAATGAAAGCATACAATATTCTAATGACTTTAAATGTATTTTGATATTATTTTGCCTATGGAACTACCTTGAAGAAATTTATGGACTTACACATTTGCTGGTCTCCTTATTCTGATATACAATCTTTATCAAATATCACATTGTTTTGATTAGTTGCTGTCGAGTCAGCTCTGACTCATGGCAACTGAATGTACAGTAGAACATGATTTTGCCCAGTCTTGTGCCGTCTTCATGATCTTTGGTATATTTGAGTCCATTGTGGCCGCTGTGTATTTTGAGTGCCTTCCAACCTAGGGGCTCATCTTCAAGCACTGCTGTATTTTTACCCAAATGATGCACACCTGTGTTTGTTTGCCAACTGCTCCCTCCCCCCAGGAGCTTTTCCTAAGCACTGCTATGCCTTTTTTTTTTTTCACATGTTGCTGTAAAAAAATTAGCATAGCACATTTACAAAAACACCTCACAGTGGAGGGAGTGGTTAGCAAACAAATGTAGAAGGTGAGCATTATTTGTGTAAAAATACGATATACTGGGCAATATTCTGTTGTGATCCATACGGTTTTCTTTGGCTAATTTTCAGAAGTACAACTCCAGATCTTTTTTTCTACTCTGCCTTAGTCTGAAAGCTCACCTGAAGCCTGTCTCCCATAAGTGACCCTGCTGGTAATTGAAATACTGGTGGCATAGCTTCCAGTATCATACCAATACTCAAGCCATCACAGTACAACACACTGACAGACAGGTAGTGGATGCAGCGCAAAATTGGTTTTAGCAGTTTTTGACTGCTTCTACAGCAGCCTTCAGAAATGTGTATTTGACCGCCCTGAGTTGGTGTTATTGAGTTAGCTCCTTCCAAAAAAAATTATCACTACCTTTTAGAATCCTAATAGTGCAAGTCAATGAATAAAATGCAATTATTATGATGATTTTCAAAGGCCACCATTGTTTTACTCCTCAATATTTCAATTCATACCCTAGCAAATGTAATTCTGAAAGATGTAAGAGTTTTATATCCATGGAGAGTTGTGCTACTAAAATGATTGGCAAGTCTACCTCCATCCGGCTATAGATGTACTGAATCAAGCCACATTCATGGTCAGTTGATAAATGGATGTCTCCCGGAAAATAACTCAAGTATTGGCAATATACAAGTAAATAAATAGTAATTAAAACGATTATTACAATTTGTGAAAAGAAATGTTAAAGAAGCAAACTGACTGATAAAAAAAGCAAGTCAGCTTAAACTAGTTCATTAGGAAAGACCTCTGTGACGAGGTGACTCAGTAAACCTGTGACTAGCAGTAAACTAAAAAATATACATATATTTCTAATTTAAATTTTGTTTTTCTTTGTGGTACCAAAAAGTGTGCATGGATTCATGTAAATTAAATGCTATGTTCAAATGTCTATTTTGAAGTCCTATGCAAGTTTTAAAGAGCCCTGACCATGCAGCGGTTAAAGCGATCGACTGCTAACCAAAAGACTGGCAGTCAGAAAACACCAGTAGCTCCGTGGGAGAAAGATGTGGCAGCCTGCTTCCGTAGAGATTTACAGCCTTGGAATCCCTATGGAGTCAGTATAAGTCAGAATTGACTCAACAGTAGTGGGTGGATGCAAGTTTTATGTTTAATGGTATACTTTATAGGCTATTAGTTTTCCAATATAATTAAAACATAAAAGGAACCATTTTTAAAAAAAGCAAATGTTTTCTTTCCAGTTAAAGTGTTTTGACACAGGCAATCTCTTTGGTGGAAGAAAATTGATTCAGAAATAATTATTATTTTATATAAGCTAAAGAAATTCCACGGCTGTTTCATAGTTTCTAGGGTAGAAGTAGATCAACATACACAAACCCTTCAAAGGTAGATGCCCTAAAATACTTGGCAAGTACTCCTGACCTCTTTCAAGTACTTTCCCTAAAGCTCGTTACACCATTTTAAAACACGAGATGTTTTTTTCTTTTCTCATTAAATATAATTATTGCTACCTATGTGACAGTCTAATGTTACTCGTTTTGCCAACATAAACTGAATTTTCACAGAAACAGAAATGTCAAGTTCTTGGAAAAGCTAAAAAATAGAGTTTAGCATTATTATGATCACAACTGAATCTTTTTAGGTATTGTTACTAAACTATAACTATGCAATTAAACAAGTGGAAGGAAATAGAAATGCTAACATTAAATGCTATTGAATCCTATAGTCAGTTTACTATACTGTATGTGATTTCAAACTTTATAGTTATTACCCCTTTAACATATTCTTTTATCAAGAAAGAGCAATCATCAGAAAAAGACATCATGCTTGATAAAGTAGAGTATCGGTGAAAACTAAGAAAACATTCAATGACATGGATTGGCACAATAGCCACAACAATTGTCTCAAACACACCAACAATCATAAAGATGATGCAGGATCAACAATGTTTTATTCTGTTATACATAAGGTCACCATAGTTAGAACTAACTCAATGGCAACTAATCATAACAACAATTTTTTATTTGTGTTTTTAAAGGAATGCTAGAGTGTTCAATATTCTATGGATTTTGAATATGAGCAAAATAGCATCATTTTACACATTTCTGCACTTACTATCTTGTTATCTGACATTTCACGTCTACAATAGTAAAAAATCTACTATCAGATTAATTTGCATATTAACGGCATATGCCTGGCAATAACAAATGCTGAGGTTCGAGGTGAGAGCAATGCTGGCCTTGATGGTTAAGGTTGTGTCAGCTTGGCTGGGCCGTGATTGTCTGTGGTTTGGCAGTTACATAATGATGTAATTTGGCAGTTATATAATGATGTACTCATCTCCATTTTGTGATCTCATGTAGTCATCCTCCATTTTTGCATAATGCTGATTTCGTGTAATGACCTGGTCTTTGGAAATTGTCTTAGTCATCTAGTGCTGCTATAACAGAAATACCACAAGTGGATGGCTTTAACAAAGAGAATTTTCTTCTCTCACAGTCTAGTAGGTTAAAAGTGCAAATTCAGGATGCTGGCTCCAGGGGAAGGATTTCTGTCTCTGTCAGCTCTGGAGGAAGATCCTTGTCATCAGTCTTCCCTTGGCCTGGGAGCATCTCAGCTCAGGAAACTCAGGTCCTGGAACTACTTTCTTGGTGGTATGAGGTCCACATGTCTCTCTGCTCACTCTCTCTCTTACGTCTTAAAAGAGATTGGCTTCAGACACTATCTAATCTTGTAGATCTCATCAACGTAACTGCCACTAAACCATTTCATTAGATCATAGTGATAGAATTTACAACACATAGGGAAATCACATCAGATGACAAAACAGTAGACAATCATACAATACTGGGAATTATGACCTAGCCAAGTTGACGGATATTTTTGGGGGACACGATTCAATCCATGACAGAACCTAACCATGTCTATAAGTGAGGAGACAGCGTACTTCCTATAGGAATGAACTAATTACGTTAACAGTTACAAACGTAGGTTGTGGTATCAGGTTGGCCAGGCTTGAATTCTTACTTCACCACTGATGAGCTGATTAAACATAGCTAAGTTACTTATTCCTTGAACTGCATTTTCTTCTACTCTAAACAGGATCTTATGTCAATATCTACTTCAAAGTATAGTTGTGAGAATTATGTGATGTGGAAAAGTCTTTAGGTAATAGTAAGGACAATATAAATAAGACAATTCAAAACCATGAACTTCCTAGCTTTCTGCAACCCAGGATTTTTTAATAACACTGTAATTTCTATTTCAATTTTCCAGTGATTATACAGTCTCTTCATGAGAACCAGGAACCACTGTAATGTGTCAAATACTGTTCAGAGGATTACCTAATTCTAACAGATTTAGAAATGGTCTGGGATTATACTAGAAAGATTCCTGAGCTAAGGTTACTGTTATTGTTATTTATGTACTATCCAGCCTATAGTGACTCATAGCAACAATATAGGACAGATTAGAACTACCCCATAGGGTTTCCTAGAGGATCAGATTGCCAAGTCTTCCCTCCTGCAGACCAGCTAGTGGGTTCGAACTGCCAACCTGTCAGTTTGCAGCCCTATTAATTGTTGTTAGGTGCTGCCCAATTGGTTTCAACTCGTAAGAACCCTATGTACAACAGAATGAAACACTGCTGGTCCTGCACCATCCTCACAATTATTGTTACACTTGAGCCCATTGTTGCAGCCAGTGTGTCTATCTATCTCATCAAGGGTCTTTTTCTCTTTTTTGATGAACTTTACTAATCATGATGTCCTTTTCCAGAGATTGAACCCTCCTGATAACATGTCATCCTTGCTTCTAAGGAGCATTCTGGCTGTACTTCTTCCAAAACAGATTTGTTCATTCTTTGGAAGTCCATGGTATATTCAATATTCTTCGTCAACACCACAGTTCAAAGACGTCAATTCTTCGGTCTTCCTTATTCATTGTCCAGCTTTCCCATTCATATGAGGTGAATGAAAACACCATGGCTTGGGTCAGGCATATTTTAATCATCAAGGTGACAGCTTTGTTTTTAATGCTTTAAAGAGGTCTTTTGCAGCAGATTTGCCTAATCCAATGCCTCATTTCTTTTTTATTTATTTATTTTAATTTTTTTTTTCTTCTACTTCAGACGAAAGTTTACAGAACAAGTAGTTTCTCATTAAAGAGTCAGTACACATATTGTTTTATGACATTGATTAACAACCCAACGATGTGTCAACACTCTCCCTGCTCGACCTTGGAGAATCTTTTTTTTTTTTTTTTGGTGAAAATATACTTCTACTGAAAAGTCACCTGGTGTTTTATTTTGGACACCTACTAGAACCATCTTGTCCTGTTTTTGTATTTGTTTTGGTATTGTCTGCTGTCTATGGGGTAATCAGTAGCTATTTTCCTCATTTATTTATTGTAGATTTGTTTGTTTCATCTTGCTTTTTTGTTTTATTTAATTATGTCTGAGCAGGCGGGCTGTGCGTTCTTTGTTGTTTGCTCATCTGTGGGCACGATACTTTTCACCTCCTTCTCCAACGGGTAGGGTCAGTCACTCAGGTATGGTACAGCAGTGCAGGTCCAGCTGAAGGGGATTTGCTGGGATGGGTTGTTTGTGGCACATACTAGGGCCGACAGGGCAGGCCGGGGATCAGTGCAGGACAGGTTCTGGTAGGCCGTGCCTGTGCTGCTTGGGAGTGTGATGTTCAGTGCACAGTGCAGGTAGGCAGGAAGGAGGGGAGAGATTGTGATGTGTGGTGCTAAGATGGGTATGGTAAAGAGGAGAGAGAGGAGAGAAGAACAGGAGTTGAAAACATACACCCAAACAAACAAAAAAGAGTGCTAAGAGAGCTTGCTGTTGGAGTGGAGAGATGAAAGACCGAGAAATGGAGGGAAAAAAAAGAAAAAGGAAAAGAGCAAAGGGAAAAAAAGAATAAATAAAAATTAGAGGGGAAAAAAATAAGAAAAGCCCCTAGGGATTCCACCAGTGTAGCTGCTAGGACTGGGGAAGTTGCTCCCAGGCTGTGAAGTACAGCCTGGCTAGAAAGGTAGAGGTGTCACACAGTGGCAGGTATTCAGCTGACAGGAAGAGAAGGTAAGTATAGAGAAATGAGAAACTGGAAATGAGGAAAGACAAAAAGGGAAAAAGAGAGAGAAGAAAGCAAAACAAAGGAACAAAAATCAAGGGAAAAGAAAGAAAAAACAAGAAGAAATGCCCCCAGGGATGTCACTGTGCGTCTGCACAGAGTAAGGGAGTGGCTCCCAGCTAGAAGGAACTTCTAAGCCAAGAAAAGAAAATGAAAACAAACAAATCAAAACAGAACAAACCAGAACAAACCAACAACAAAAGCCCTGTAGGTCCCACTAGTGTGGCAGCACAGGTCGAGAAATGGTTTCACAGTCGAGTGGTGTTTTGCAGCCTTTCAGGAAGAAGCAAAGATGGCACACAAAGCCAGGTATTTGAGAGAAAGGAGGGGGAGGTGGTGAGAGGTAAGGAAGAAATCTAAAGAAGCAGAAAAAAGCAATACCAGCAGCCAACAAATGGCACTCAGGGAGCCGGCCAGAGTGGGTGTGTGGAATCCAAGTGACACCGGGGTGAAGCCAGTGCTTCCGGCTAAGAGACTGTGGCTGCAGGAAGCAGAGGAGGCCAAGTGGGTGGGGGGGTGGGAAAGCGTAGATCACTGGTTACCAGTTGTTCTGTCTCCTGTTGGAAATTCCATGAAGCTGCTTTATTGGTCCCCCGTTCGCTAGTCTCTGATTAGAGTCCAAGATGGTGGATCCGTGCTGCGGTAGCTGATAGAGGACCTCTGCATGTATCTCTCCTCACTCTCTGTTCTCTGTCAGTTTCTTATTCCATTTGGTGCTTGTCTGAGTTCTTTTTCTCTTCATTTGATGCTTAGGGTTTCAGGATTGACGTGTGTCTCTGTTCAACTTAGTTTTTCAGATCTTTGTTGTGGAGGGATGGTGTGGTGCTTCTTTGTATAGCGCCATGTTGCCCGGAAGTCTCACTTGATTTCTTGACTGCTGCTTCCGAGTGTGTTATTGTGGATCCAAGTAAAATAAAATCCTTGACAACTTCAAACTTTTCTCCATTTATCATGATGTTGCATATTGGTCCAGTTGTGAGGATTTTATTTTCTTCATGTTGAGGTGTAATCCATAATGAAGGCTGTAGTCTTTGATATTCTTCAGTAAGTTATTCAAGTCCTCTTCCTTTCAGCAAGCAAAGCTGTGGCATCTGCATAATGCAGGTCGTCAATAAGTCTTCCTCCAATCCTGTTGCCCTGTTCTTCTTCATATAATCAAGCTCCTTGGATTATTTGCTTGTATACAAATTGAATAGATATAGTGAAGAGATACAACCATGAGGCACACCTTTCCTGACTTTAAACCACCCAGTGTCCCTTTGTTCTGTTTGAACAACTGCCTCTTGGTCCTTGCACAGTTTCCTCAATTAAGTGGTCTGGAATTCTTATTCTTTGAAATGTTATCCATAATTTGTTATGATCCACACTGTCAAATGCCTTTGCATAGTAAATAAAACACAGGTAAACAACTTCCTGGTATTCTCTACTTTCAGCCAGGATCCATTTGACATCAGCAATGACATCTCTTATTCCAAGTCCTCTTCTGAATCACCCTTCAATTTCTGGCAGTTCCCTGTCTATGTACTGCTGCAAATGCTGTTGAATGATCTTCAGCAAAATTTACTTGCTTGTGATATTAATAATATTGTTTGGTAATTTCCACATTCAATTGGGTCACTTTCTTGGGAATTTGCATAAACAAGGTTCTCTTCCAGTTGGTTGGCCAGATAGCTGTCCTCCAATTTTCTTGGCATAGACGAGTAAGCACTTCCAGGGCTACATCCATTTGTTGAAACATCTCAATTGGTATTCCATCAATTCCTAGAGCCTTGTTTTTCCCTAAGGCCTTCAATGCAGCTTGGACTTTTTCTTTCAGTATCATCGGTTTCTGATCATATTCTACCTCCTGAAATGGTTGAATGTTGACCGATTCTTTTTGGTGCAGTAATTCTGTGTTTTCCTTCCATCCTCTTTTGATGCGTCCTGTGTCATTTAATATTTTCCCCGTAGAATCCTTCAATATTGTAACTTGAGGCTTGAATGTTTTCTTCAGTTCTTTCCACTTGAGAAATGCTGAGCCTGTTCTTCCCTTTTGGTTTTCTAGCTCCTTGTCTTTGCAAGTGTCATTGTAATACTTTTCTTTGTCTTCTCAAGCTGCTCTTTGAAATCTTATGTTCAGCTCCTTTACTTCATTATTTCTTCCTTTTGCTTTAGCTACTGGATGTTCAAGAGAAAATTTTAGAGTTTCTGCTGCCATTTATTTTTGTCTTTTCTTTCTTTCTTGTCTTTTTAATGACCTCTTGCTTTCTTCATGCATGATGGACTTGATGTCATTCCACAACTCATCTGGTCTTTGGTGATTAGCATTCAACATGTCAAATCTATTCTTGTGATAATATCTAAATTCTGGTGGTATATACTCAGAGTAGTTTGGCTCTTGTGGACTCATTCTAATTTTCTTCAGTTTCAACTTGAACTTGCATATGAACAATTCATAGTCTGTTCCTCAGTTCACACCTGGCCTTGTTCTGACTGATGATATTGAGCTTTTCCATCATCTCTTTCCACAGATGTAGTCAATTTGTTCCCGGTGTATTCCAACAGGTGAGGACCACGTGAATAGCTGCCTTTTATGTTGTTGAAAAAAAGATATTTGCAATGAAGAAGTCACTGGTCTTGCAAAATTCTATCATGAGATCTCCGGCATCTTTTCTATCACCAAGGCCATATTTTCCAACTCCCAGTACTTCTTTTTTGTTTCCAACTTTCACATTCAAATCACGAGTAATTATCAGTGCACCTTGATTGCATGTTTGAGCAATTTCAGACTGCAGAGGTTGGTAAAAATCTTCAATTTCTTCATCTTTGGCCTTAGTGGTTGGTGTGTAAATTTGAATAATATTCGTATTAAGTGGTCTTCCTGGTAGGCTTATGGATATTATCTTATCACTGGGAATTTTGCACTTCAGGATAGATCTTGAAATGTTCTTTTAGACCATGATTGCAATGCCATTCCTCTTCAAAGTTGTTAATCTGGCATAGTAGACCATATGATTGTCCAATACAAAATGGCCAATATCAGTCCATTTCAGCTCAGTAATACCTAGGATCCATAATTTGTTATGATCCACACAGTACAATGCCCTTGCATAGTCAATAAAAACAGGTAAACGTCTTTCCAGTACTCTCTGCTTTCAGCCAGGATCCATCTGATTCAGCAATGATATCCCTAGTTTCACATCCTCTTCTGAATCTGGCTTTAACTTCTGGCAGTTCCCTGTCGATACACTGCTGCAGCTGTTTTGAATGATCTTCAGCAAAATTTTACTTGCCTGTGATATTAATGATATTGTTTGATAATTTCTGCATTCGGTTGGATCACCTTTCTTGGGAATAGGCATAAATATGGATCTCTTCCAGTTGATTGGCCAGATAGCTCTCTTCCAAATTTCTTGGCATAGACGAATAAGCACTTCCAGGGCTGCATCTATTTGTTAAAACATCTCAATTGTCAATTCCTGGAGCCTTGTTTTTCAATAACATTGTGAAGAATGGCAATTCCAGAATACTTAATTGTGCTCGTGAGGAACCTCTACATAGATGAGGGGATATTATGTAGTTTAAAGTTAGGAACGATGTGCGTCAGGGTTGTATCCTTTCACCATACCTATTCAATCTGTATACTGAGCAAATAATCCGAGAAGTTGGACTATATGAAGAAGAATGGGAATCAGAACTGAAAGAAGACTCATCAACAACCTGTATTATATAGATGACACAACCTTGCTTGCTGAAAGCAAAGAGGATTTGAAGCACTTACTGATAAAGATCAAAGACCACAGCCTTCTGTATGGATTACACCTCAGCATTAAGAAAACAAAAATCCTCACAATTGGACCAATAAGCAACATCATGATAAATGGAGAAAAGACTGAAGTTGTAAAGGGTTTCATTTCACTTGTATCCACAATTAACTCCCAAGGAAGCAGTAGTCAAGAAATCAAATGGCACATTGCATTGGGCAAATCTGCTGCAAAAGACCTCTTTAAAGTGTTGAAAAGCAAAGATGTCACCCTGAACACTCAAGTGCACTTGACCCAAGCCATAATAATTTCAATTGCATCATATGCATGGTAAAGCTGGACAGTGAATAAGGAAAACTGAAGAAGAATTGATGCCTTTGAATTGTGATGTTGATGAAGAATATTGTATATGCCATGGACTGCCAAAAGAACAAACAAATCTGTTTTGGAAGAAGTACAATCAGAGTGCTCCTTAGAAGCAAGGATGACGAGACTACTACTTGCATACTTTGGACATGTTGTCAGTAGGGATCAGTCCCTGTAGAAGGCCATCATGCTTCGTAAAATAGAGGGTCAGCGAAAAAAAAGAAGACCTTCAAGGAGATGGGTTGACACAGTGGCTGCAACAATAGTCTCAAGCGTAACGTTTGTAGGATGGTGCAGGACCGGCCAGTGTTTCACTCTGTAGTACACAGGGTCGCTATGAGTCAGAACTGACTCAATGGCAAGTAACAACAAAAACAAGAATGACTAGAATAGCAATGTTTATGCATTCCATTTCATATTTGATGATTTCCAATTACTAGATTCGTACTTTGTACATTCCATGTTATGATTATTAATGTATGTTTGCAGCTGTTTCTTCTCATTATGAGTCTTGCCACATCAGCAAATGACAGTCCTGAAAGTCTGACTCCATCTTTGTCATTAAGGCCAACTCTACTTGAGGAGGCAGCTCTTCCCCATTTGTCTTTCAGTGTCTTCCAACCTGAGGGGCTCATCTTCCTGCACTATATCAGACAGTGTTCTGCTGCTGTTCATAAGGTTTTCACTAGCTAATTTTTTTTTCAAAGTCCTTCTTCCTAGTCTTTCTTAGTCTCGAAGCTCAGCTGAAACCTGTCCACTGGGGATGACCCTGCTGGTATTTGAATACTGGTGGCACAGCTTTCAGCATCATAGAAAGAGGCTAGCCCCTACAGTACAACAAACTGATAGTGGTGTGGTGGTTATTAGCCCTAGTGCTTAACTATTGTGCCACCAGGGCTCCTTGAGATACAGCATTTGTTCTTGTGTGCTCTCCAGTCCATTCCAACTCACAGGGACCCTATGCCATCAAAGACCTGTAGAAACCCTGCTGATCTGAAGAATTAAGTATGTCATGGCCCTAGAAATGAAATTACTTTAAAACAAACTTGAGTTGCACAATTATGTTGAAACGTATCCTTTTGCTGTGTGCCCTGCCCATAAATACCTACATTATCATTGTGTTACACTGACCTTTATAGTGAACTATTTAAAAATCTCACTGGAAGACTAACATCAAAATTATATTCTTGGTAATATTCTTGTTTACCACATTCAACATCTATTTTCTGAAGAGAATCCTGAAGGAAAAATCCAGAAGACAATTTTGTTAATGTTATATTTTATTGTTTACCAGTTTAAATAACAAAATTTGGGAATCTGAAGCTGATCTCTCTTTTCATGAGAATACCCAGAAGTCTTTTGCACACTCATATTTTATTTATGGCTTCTATTTTGCTAATATAATTAATATATCAATTGGTCAATAATTAAGAACAGCAAGTAATTTTCAGTGTTTGTCAATCTGCAACTGTGAATAACTGAGGGGGAAAATGTAGGTATTAACTCATAATGCACAAAATATCAATTACAGCCAGAAATGTGATTCTTCCCATATTTGGTAGATTAGAAAGCAGAATAAAATGCTTGTAGTCTAAGTAATTATCATGGCATCAATTTATATAATTATTAGAGTGGACACTTCTGTAAATATTTTATCAATATTATTTGAATTACATGAAATGGTTTTGTCTTAGAATTCATAAATGCTTATTTTTATTTTGTTATTCATAAATAACATCGAACATTCAACTAAAAAATTTAGATTATTTAAAAATAATTACATAAAAAAATTTAAATTGTATCTTACTGCTCATTTAGCATATTCATTATAGTACCAAAATAGCCTTTGAAGTTGTATCCAAGCTTAAACATCAGTGTAAAAGAAATATATTCATTTAGAGGCTATAAAGAGCAAATTGTCTACTTTTATACATATATTAAATCAGAAAAAAGAGGATATTTTGCTATATTTAACAAGTCATCCTTACAGAAGAGGAAGAAAACATTGAAATATGAATAATTACATGGTCAATACTTTCATTTATCATCAGTTTATATATATATATATATATATATCCTCTGGTAAATAATTGGGAAAAATCAACTGGTTAACATTTTCTGGCTATTGTATAACATAGGTTATAAAAACAGTAACACAATAGGTACTGGCCAGTATAATACTATAGTTATAGTTACAAATATTGAGGGTCAAATGTTAGCTCCATTTATTGAAAAACAGTGTTATTTCATTAAGAGTGAAAATACTTTATGAAAAATAATTGCATTATTTTTGTGTAAAAATTGCTGCTCGTCATTCTCATTTTTTTTTTTTAAATTAAGTTTAAAGGAAAATCTCATGTTTAAAAAATCGACATTAAAAAATAAATTTTAAAATAAGCATATTTAAAACTTGCTTAAATTTAAATTTTCTCGAATTTAAAAGTAAGAATATACAAATATAAAATAGTGGAGAAATTTTACATTACATTGTTGAGGTTATTTGACAGTCAACAATCAACATGTCATATTGCTATAACGTCTTCGAGAACCAAGGATCATACATTTCAATACATTCTATCTTTTCTTTGATATAGCAAATGCAGTGCGTGACATGAAGAGGTTAGTTGGAAAGCAGAGATTATACCAATAACACTTAAATCTCCAGATATTTAGTAGCCAAAGATATTCTCGACTTTTAAGCTTCTTTAATTCATTTTTCAGTGCAGTACCTTTTTCTCAAGTTTTGTTACAAAGGCTACTCTTATTAATATTTATGTAGGCTGTTGCAAAACTTTTAGTTGAACACAGGAAGATTATTTAATTTAAACATTTATTTCATTTCTCAGGAGAGGAAGACTCACCATTTAGGGAAAATAACAGCATTGATGTTGAGCGTCAGATGCACTTAAAAGGGAGGGAGTCTCAAATTAAATTTAAGAATGTGTTTCTAGAACATTTATCAGTTTTAGTAACAAAAACAATACAACTTGGCCTTCTAATAAAATTATCTAATAAAATTGATAGACATTATTGATTAAGATGTCATAATCAAATCCCAGAGTCACACTTTGTCTTCTCGCACTTTTAACTGGGTAGGAGAAAAAAGACATTTTTAATAAGCAACACTTCAATAATATCAAGACACTGGCTTCATATAAGTGTGTATAATGTATAACTTAACGAGGATAGTTGTCAGAAAGATTCATGGCAAGAATTTTAATTCTCTTAAAGCATGCTACTCTTAAAAAAATGTAGAACTAGACAATCATTTTAATGCTTCCAGATGAAACATTCAGATTTTGAACAAATAATTTGAGTAAGTCAGATAAGTAGTATTTTCAAAATCAGATTGTATGAGTAAACATGAATCATAAGAAAAATTTGACAGATAAGAATAGCTAAGTCAACATTAATCATCCAAATTAAACATTAATATACTACATAACAAATTAACCCAGAGAAGCAGACAAGAATCTCTTATATTTGCTCTTGTACATTATTTTTTAAAAATGAACTTTAATGATAGAATGAGTGTATGTGTTTCATAATCACATGTACATAAATATTCATAATAAGGTGATGTTATGGATTGAATTGTGTCCCTCCAAAAAATGTGTATCAACTCGGCTAGTCCGTGATTCCTAGCATTGTGTGATTGTCCACCATTTTGTCTTCTGATGTGATTTACTATGTGTTGTAAATCCTACCTCTATAATGTTACTGAGGTAGGATTAGCGGCAGTTTTGATAATGAGGCAGGACTCAATCTACAAGGTTAGATTATGTCTTAAGTCAATCATTTTTTTGAGATGTATAAGAGAGAAGCAAGCAGAGAGACATGGGGACCTCATATCACCAAGAAGCAAGAGCCAGGAGAATAGCACATCCTTTGGACCTAGTGTCCATGTGCTGAGAAGCTCTTCAACCTGGGAAAATTGATGACGAGAACCTTCTCCCAGAACAGACAGAGAGAGAAAGACTTCCCCTGGAGCTGGCACCCTGAATTTGGACTTCTATCCTCCTAGACTGTGAGATAATAAATTTCTCTTAGCTAAAGTTATCCACTTGTGGTATTTCTGCTATAGCAGAACTAGATAACTAAAACAGGTGATACAGAGCAAAAATTAAAAGAAGACCATGTAAAAAATTCAGTGAGTTTACTAAGTGAAAGTCAAACTATGATAATATTAAAAATAATAAATACAGTGTAGAGTTAGGTTTCTACCATTCCAACTCTATACCGAAGTCAAAATGTCAACATACTTTTTATTAACATAGACATAAAATATCCTTAGATCTATTTCCTGGTCTCTAATTTTCATGGGAAAAAAAGATTTTATTGAGATTTATGTACAAGTTTGTCATTTCACAGCATATCTTTCATTTAGAGCATTTTTTGGTCAGAAGCCAGTATATCAAGCAGTTAGACAACTGATTTCATGGGCTGGTCATGGCTAAATCAACAAATGTCACAGCTTGACCTGAATTAATGAAAACAGCTGCAAAAATACGAATAATCTCAAATGCTTTTCAGATGTTTCTAATAAAGAAAATGAATAAAAATAAAAACGTAACTAAATGTAGAATTTGACATTTCTTTTTTCTTTCACAAGGTCATGTAAAACTGCAGAAGTGTGTCTGGATCTCAAATATTAGGCAATAAACTAAAATTATAAAGTGCTATTCTATTTATAAAAGCACACAATACTTGAATATGTTATATATTTACAGTTTTTGCATTACTATTTAATATACTTCTTTCCATGTTTCTCTTTTTTTAAATGTTTTGAATAAGTTTCTTAATACTCGCATCATACATTATGATCATCATAATCTCCAAAGGTTATTCTCCAAAGATTATTCTTAGTAATATTCTTAATGTTAATTAATATTCTTAATAATAATCTCCAAAGATTATTCTTAATCATGTACACACATATACAAACACATGTACTCCACTGGTCTCATTTTGTTTTGCATATGATTATTTACAAAGGTACAGTAATAAGAGATAATTAACACAGATAAAACTCATTGAACATAAACTGAACAAATAAAGGTGAGAGAGTTAATGTCTCTGTAGAAAAAATTTTAAGAAGTTTGACTGGAAATTTAAAGGACTCTATTATTGGTTCTTCTATCCCAAGATTATAAACTGAAGTCAAGCATCTCTTGTCATCAGATTTCACCTGCCATACACATAAAGTTGAGGAAATTAATCTCCTCTTCAGGTTACCCAAAATGTTGAAAATTTCTGTCCTATGAGGAAGCTGAGTGTTCATACACAAGTTTCCCAGGGAAGACTTTGTATGCATTGGATCCACATGAAATATAACACTTACTCCTCAGTGGTCAGCTTGTCATACCTGATTGAATTAACTGTATCCTCCATATAGAATTCCAAGGCTAGCCTTGATTGAAGAGTCTTCTTTTTTTATTGTTGTGTTTTAAGTGAAAGTTTACAATTCAAGTTAGTCTCTCATACAAACATTTGTACGTACATTGTTACGTGGCCCTAGTTGCTCTCCTGATACTGTGACAGCACATTCCTCCTTTCCACCCCTGATTTCCCATGTCCATTCAACCAGCTCCTGACCCTCTCTGCCTTGTCAGTTCACTTCCAGAAAGGAGCTACCCATTTAGTCTCATGAATCTACTTGAGCTAAGAAGCATAGTCTTCACAAGTATCACTTTATGTCCCAAAGTCTAGTCTAATCTTTGTCTGAAGACTTGGCTTCGGGAATGGTTTTAGTTCTGGGTTGACAGAGAGTCGGGGGGCCATGATTCTGGGGTTCCTCCAGTTTCAGTCAGATCATTAAATATGGTCTTTTTACTAGAATTTGAGTTCTGCACCACACTTTTCTCCTACTCCATCAAGGACTCTCTGTTGTGTTCCCTGGCAGGGTTGTCATTGGTGGTAGCCAGGCATCATCTGGTTCTTCTGGTCTCAGGCTGATGAAGTCTCTGGTTTATGTGGCCCTTTCTGTCTCTTGGGCTAATATTTTCCTTATGTCTTTGGTGTTCTTCATTCTCCTTTACTCCAGGTGAGTTGAGACCAATTGATGCATCTTAGATGGCCGCTCGCTAGCTTTTAAGACCCCAGACGCCACTCTCCATAGTAAGATGCAGAACAATTTCTTAATAAACTTTGTTATGCCAATTAACCTAGATGTCCCCTAAAAGCATGGTCCCCACACCCCCGCCCCAGCTACTCTGTCCCTTGAAGTGTTTGGTTGTATTCAGGAAACTTCTTAGCTTTGGTTTAGTCCAGTTATGCTGACTTCCCCTGTACTGTGTGCTGTCCTTCCCTTCATCTAAGATAATTCTTGTCTACTATCTAGTTAGTGAATACCTTCTCCCTCCCTTCCTACCCTCGTAACCATCAAAGAATGTTTTCTTCTGTGTTTAAACCTTTTCTTGAGTTTTTATAACAGTGGCCTTATACAATATTTGTCCTTTCGTGACTGGCTAAAATTCACGTGGCATAATGCCTTCCAGATTCCTCCATGTTATAAGATGTTTAATGGATTCAGCGTTATTCTTTATCATTGCATAGTATTCCATTGTGTGAATGTACCAAAATTTGTTTATCCGTTCGTCTGTTGATGGGCATCTAGGTTGTTTCCATCTCTTTGCTATAGTGAAAAGTGCTGCAGTGAATATGGGTGTGCATATATCTATTCGTGGGACAGCTCTTATTTCTCTAGGATATAGTCCAAGTAGTGAGGTTGCTGGATCATATAGTACCTCTATTTTTAGCTTTTTAAGGAGGTGCCAAATCGATTTCCAAAGTTGTTGTACCATTTTACATTCTCACTAACAGTGTATAAGGGTTCCAGTCTCTCCACAACCTCTCCAACATTTATTATTTTATGTTTTCTGGATTAATGCTTGTCTTGTTGGGGTGAGATGGTATCTCATTGCAGTTTTGATTTGCATTTCTCTAATGCTTAATGATTATGAGTATTTCATCCTATGTCTGTTAGCCGCCTGAGTATCTTCTTTGGTGAAGTGCTGTTCATATCCTTTGCCCATTTTTTAATTGGGTTATTTGCCTTTTTGTTGTTGAGGTTTTGCAGTATCTTCTAGATTTTAGAGATTAGATGTCGATCAGATTCGTCATAGACAAATTTTTTTTTCCCAGTCTGTAGATTGTCTTTTGACTCTTTTGGTGAAGTCTTTTGATGAGCCTAAGTGTTTGATTTTTAGGAGCTCCCATTTATCTAGTTTCTCTTCTGGTGTCTGTGCACTGTTACTTATGGTTCATATTCTATTTATGGAATGTATTAGGGATCCTAGGGTTGATCTTGTTTTTTCTTCCATGATCTTTATTGTTTTTGATTTTGTATGTAAGTCTTTGATCCATTTTGAGTTAGTTTTTGTGCATGGTGTGAGGTATGGGTCTTGTTTCAGTTTTTTGCAGACAGATATGCAGTTATGCCAGCACCATTTGTTAAAGAGACTGTCTTTCCCTAATTTATGGACTTTAGGCCTTTGTCAAATATCAGCTGTTCTCAGGTGGATGACTGAAGAAACTTTTTGAGAAATTTTTTCCTGGTAAAAAGGAAGAGAGATTTTTACTGAACCTATTAAAATTACTATATTCCCAAGAACCGTACAGACAGTCAGTGACATGATTTATTTCTGGACTATGAATTTTGAGAGATTAGTGAAAATTAGATATAAATCAACAATATTTTATCTTAGTTTAAGAAAGTACAGTCTATTAAGATTTAGTGAAAGAGAAAAAAAAGAAAACATTTCCCTACATACCCATCAGAAAACAGAGCATTAAAAATAATTCCAATTGTATTCCATATGAAATACCATACAAATCTCTCTCACTCATTCATTCAGTCC
Source organism: Dugong dugon (assembly GCA_030035585.1). NCBI lineage: Eukaryota > Metazoa > Chordata > Mammalia > Sirenia > Dugongidae > Dugong > Dugong dugon. The sequence continues at coordinate 29,776,603 of CM057460.1, read as the reverse complement.
TCTGAAATATGTTCTTGTTCCACTGGATCTAGAAGTCTGCATACATGAGGTTATCTTTTGCTAGACATAAGTGAGTGCTAGGAATCCTGACTCAGCTTGGAAGATTGTACCCAAGAGTCTATTCTTTAAGTATCAATATACCTAGTACAGTACAGTCCCTGAGGTTCAGAAACTGTTCTTAGCTGTCAAAGACAGAAATTGTAGCCTGTAGCTGAGAGCAGAGCCTCCAGGCAAACATCCCAGGGCAAGAAGAAAACTGCTGGATGATACAACTAAATACTAATGATTAATACAGTAACCAACATTACTGAAATGGAGAAAATCAAAGTTCTCTATTGGGATATAAACATTATTTCAGAAGATCTTGATCAATATTTCCCCTGAGGATAAGGTATATTATGAATATCATGCACATGGAAAAACTGACCAAGCTCCTTTAAAAATATTGTAAATAAATCCATCAAAACTGAATGAATTTTGTCAAAACTTTAACACATTCAATTTCTTCTTTTCATTTTCAGGTATTAGAGATTAATGCCAATAAAATTGCCCCACTAAAATATTTTACAACTTTCTATGAATGCTCAAGTTTTATCTATCACTGTGTTTCATATGTCCTTTAGGAAAAGAGTACTCTTATTTTCCTAGAAAAACACAGTGGATTCTTGTATAGAATCTTGATCACAATGGTAGCCAGGCACCATCCAGTTCTGGTCTCATGGCAAAGGAGGCAGTTGTTCATGTGGCAAATAGTCACACATTCCATATCCTCCTACTGTTCCTCATTCTCCTTCTTCTGTTTCTCCAGGTGACTACAGACAAATTGCTGTTCACTGGATGGCAGCTATTAAACTTTTAAGACCCCAGGCACTACACAATGAATTAGGAGGTAGGACAGAAGCACTACACACTTTATTAGGCCAATTAACTGGGATGTCTCATGAAAACATGCTCCTAAAACTCCAAACCAAGGAACCAAATCCCATGAGGATTTGGTTGCACTTAAGCAACCTAAGCAGCTATTCTTCTTCTTTTTTTTTGGGGGGGGGGGTATGGTTGTAAATATATCTATCACACAACTGTTGCCAGTTCAATTTTTTACAGGTGTAGAACTTACTGACAGCAATTACAATAATCAGCTGTGCAACCCTACCGTTAATCAATGTGATTTTTCCATCACCATTAACCCCGACTTTAGCAGTCCCTCCCACCCCTGGTAACCACTAATAAACTTTGTTTTCTATACAGTTGCCTTTTCTTGTTTTTTTACGTGAGGTCGTACAATGTTTGCCCTTCTGTGACTGACTTATTTCATTCAGCATGATGTCTTCAAGTTCCATCCTTAATGTAGCATGTATCAAGACTTTGTTTCTTCTACTGACTGAGTGGTATTTCATTGTATGTATGTACCACATTTTGTTTATCCATTTATCTGTTGATGGGCATTTAGGTTGTTTCTGCCTTTTGATTATTGAGATTAGTGCTGCAATGAACATTAGTGTACAAGTCTATTTGAATCTCTTTTTTCAAATCTTTTGGGTATATACCTAATTGCTGGATCATATGGTAGTTCTATTTTTAGTTTTTTGAGGAACCAATATACTGTTTTCCACAACAGCTGTACCATTTTGCATTCCTACCAGCAATGGATAAGGGTTCTAATTTCCCACATCCTCACCAACATTGGTTATTATTATTTTTTTTATCCTTAGCCTACCCAGTGGGAGTGAAATGGTATCCCTTTGTGGTCTTCATTTACATCTCGCTGATGGCTAATGACACTGAAAATTTTTTCTTGTGTTTGATTGCAATTTGAATGTCCTCTTTGGTGAAAGGTAGACACATATAATAAGGAAACAGAAATGAGAGTCCAGAAATAAACACACACATCTATGGTCAACTGATTTTTGACAAGTGTTGTAAGTCTATTCAGTGCAGGAAGAAGAGTCTCTTCAGTAAAAGAGGTTGGGAAAACTGAATTTTCACATGCATAAAAATGAAATGGGATACATGTCTCACACCACATAAAACCAAAACCAAATTGGATTAAGGACCTAAATGTGCAAACTAAAACCATAAAATTCTTAGAAGAAAATGCAGGGACAGTGTTGTTGGGCCTAGCTTTTAATAATGGATTATCTAATATAATAAAAACACAAACAGCAAAACACAAAATAAATAATTGGGAACTCATAAAAATTAAAAACTTCTGTTCATCTAAAGACTTTACCAAAAAAAGTGAAAAGACAAGCTACCAACTGGGAGAATATCTTTGGAAACCGTATATCTGATAAGAATCTAATAACCAAAAAATAAAAATTTGACAACTTAACAACAAAAAGACAAATAACCAAATCATAGAATGGGCAAAGGACGTGAACAGAAATTTCTCCAAAAAAGACACTCAAATGACCACCAAGAAACAATTACTGTTATGAATATGTGAAGAACCCTTACATATTAACAAGAAAATCAGGAACAATAGAATAGTGGATAGAAGATGGGCAAGAAGCATTAACACATATTTCAAACAAAGAAGAATCACATATGGCTAATACATATCTGAAGAGATAATCAATGAGGTTAATGATCAGGGAAATACAAATCAATACAATTATCAGATAAAATTTATATCCCTTGTATTGGAAAAATTAAGAAGATATATATTATTTTTTTAATGCTACTGTTAAAAAAATAATACTACAAATTTCTCAGTTTAAACAACACATATTTATTATCCTACAGTCCTGTAGGTCAGAATTTTGAAATATTTCTCTCAGGATTAAATCAAGCATCAGTAGGACTGCATTTCTTTCTACAGGCTCTAGGGGAGAATCCATTTTATTGTCCTACTCAGTTTCTAGAGGTTGCCTGCATTCCTTGGCTAATAGCCCCATTCTGTCTTTAAAGACAGGAATGTCCTATGGACTCTTTCTCAAACTGCATCACTCTGATTGACTCTTCTACCTCCCTGTTTTATATATAAAAGTCCCTTGTGTAAATCTGGAGGTTCAAGTTCACCTAAAGGTGTGTCAGAAGAAAGACCCGGCAATCTACTTCTGAAAAATCAGTCATTGAAAATTCTACGGAGCAATGTTCTACTCTGACATATGTGAGGACTGAATTAACTCAAGGGCAACTGATTGGTTGGTTGGTTGGTTGGTTGGTTGGTTGGTTGGTTGGTTGGTTGGTTCGTCAGTTATGATTGCATTGGGCCTTTTCACATAATCCAGGATAATTTGTTCATTTTAAGATTCACTAATTAGAATTCTTAATTCTATCTGTAAACTTAAACTCCCTTGCCATGTAACATAACATATTCACAGCTTTCAGGGATTAGGATAAGGACATCTTTGAGTTGCCATTGTTTTACCTACCACAGCATGGATACTAAGTATTGGAGAAGATGTTAATCCAGTCTTACTTGTTCACTGCTAGTGGGAGTGTCAATTGACAAAAACATTTTATTAAAATAGTAAGAAATTACATCAATAACTAATAACCAAATTGTCTCAGTTGCAACAAGCTAACAAGGTTATTTCCTGTTCAATCTAATGTCCACTGTAGTTCTGAGAAAGTAGTTTATAAAGATGTATACTTGGAAAACTGTGACATATCAGTTGTACTTTTAGATATATATCTAAAAGAAATGCTTGCATTTGTACAAAGGGAGACTTGTAAAAGGTCATAAGGGCAAAAATCTGGAACCAAAAGCCTATCAAACTGTAGTATATTCACACTATGAATATTGTATCTCAATCAAATGAATAAAATGTAATGTAGTCACACAATGATTATTATATATCTCTGTCAAAAAGAGTGAAATATGTAACTGCTAAAGATGCAAGAGCAAACTCTTGGGGATGTCATTTTTAGTTTTACATTATATCAAGTCAATCTTTTACTGAAAGCAAAAAAGCAAACTAACTAAACATTATTCTGAGTATTCCAGAACACTGAATTGTGTTCATTTAGAACCAGCCCATAGGCAAGGAGGCAGTCATTCAACCGAACAATGGGATACTGTGTGGTTTACAATCAGGAAAGGTGTGTGTCAAGATTGTATCCGTTCATTAGACTTATTCAATCTGTATGCTGAGCAAATAATCACAGAAAGTGGACTATATGAACGAGAATATGGCCTTAGGATTGGAGGAAGACTCACTAATAGCCTGCAATGTGCAGATGAAACAACCTTGCTTGCTGAAGGTGAGGAGAACTTGGAGTACTTATTGATAAAAATCAAAGACTACAGCCTTCAGTATGGATTATACGTCAACATAAAAAAAATAAAAAACAATAACAACTCCTCACAACTGGACCAATAAGTAACATCATGATAAACAGAGAAAATATTGAAGTTGTCAAGGATTTCATTTTACTTGGATCCACAATCAATGCCCATGGAAGCAGCAGTCAATAAATAAAATGATGTTTGCATTGGGCAAATCTGCTGCAAAAGACCTCTTTAAAGTGTTAAAAACCAAAGATGTCACTTTGAGGACTAAGGTGGGCCTGACCCAAGCCATGGTATTTTCAATAGCCTCATATGCATGTGAAAGCTGGACAATGAATAAGGAAAACCGGATAACTGATGCCTTTGAATTATGGTGTTGGCAAAGAATATTGAACACACTATGGACTTCTAGAAGAACAAACAAATCCATCTTGGAAGAAGTACAGCCAGAATGCTTCTTAGAAGCAAAGATGGAAAGACTTCATCTCACATACTTTAGATATGTTATCAAGAGGGACTATTCCCTGGAGGAGGACCTCATGCTTGATAAAGTAGAGCGTCAGTGAAAAAAAGGAAGACCCTCAAAGAGATGGACTGACCCAGTGGCTGCAACAATAGTTTCAGACATACCAACTTCTGTTAGTATGATGCAGTACCGGTCAGTGTTTAGTTCTGTTGCACACAGGGTGCCATGTGTTGGAACTGATTTGATGGCATCTAACAAAAACAACTGTTACCGCAATAACACGGATTAGAGCTACCTGCCACAATAGCCAACTCTGAGACAGGGGTGAGGTGAGCAGCAAGATGTTTATTATCTATCGATATATAGGAGACAGAGGGGAATAGATTCCTCCAAAAAACCTGTCTCCCTGACTGGAGATAGGCTGAAGGCTTTTATAGGGACAGAATTATGGATCTTAGAAGTTTGTGTTAGTTTCCCCTTGAGGGGGTGATGTCTCAGATGAGTTAACCTTCTACTGGTATTCTTAGATGTTATCTGGTGACATCCTTGGGGATTATCTGGCGACATCCAGCTTTTTCTTGTCACAAGATTGGTGCTTTGTTTGGTTTTTCATCCTTAGATCATTATAACTTGTTTTCCACCCTCCAGGGAGGAATATCAGTTAATCTTAAACCTTTCGTAGAGACTGGAACCAGAGGGAAAAACAAAATCACGAGACAATATGGTGGTTAGCAATTGGGAGTAAATAATAGTGAGCCGGGCCTACGCAGCCTCTTTCACAACCACCATTCTTTTAAAAGAAAATGCATGTTTATATAAGAACCATTTCAAGAGTAAAAAATTCACAGTAATGTATTTGTCTTAGGCTGGGTTCCTAGAGAAGCAAAACCAGTAAAGTGTATAAATATATACATAGAGAGAGAGAATTTATATCAAGAAAACATCTCAAGTAATTGCAGAGGCTGGAATGTCTCAAGTCCATGGATCAGGATAGAAGTTTCTTCTGATTCATGTAGCCACAGGGGTTAGCAAACCCAAGATCAGCAGGTCAGAAAGCAGGGCTCTTGTTCACAGGCTGGGAAGTTTGACAAATCCCAATATCGGCAGGAGAAGCGTTGTGATCTTGCCTGCCGATATTGGGATATGTAAGGCTTCTCCTGATTCATGCAGCTGCAGTGTCTGGTGAACCCAAGATCAGTAGGTTGGAGAGCAGAACTCTTGCTCACAGGCTGTGCAGATCAATGAATCACAAGATTGGCAGGCAAGCTGCTAGCTCAAGTCTCAAGAACTAGAGGTCAGATGAACAAGAAGCAGCTACAGGATCCAAAACAAGCCAAAAGCCTTGACTAGGAGAGCAGGAAGGAAGTAAGTGGTGGAAGGCAGAGAGATGAAGGCTGAGGGGGTGGTGAACCACCACAAGCCCCACCCTCACCGGTATCTCTCAGCAGATTCTATCATGGGGGTGATCACATATCAAATTTCAACAGGGAAGTGAATACAACATTATACAACTGCCAAAACACTGAGAATCATGGCCCAGCCAACTTGACCCACAACCTTAGCCATCACAATATTTTAATGTATAATGCAACTATCACTTCATGTTGGAAGCCTTTCAGGATTCTTCCCCCTTGGGTAGCTTCTGTTTACATATTGCTACCCCCATTGTATTTTATTGATCTTGTTTTTCCCTGAATCTCTATCTAGTTAGAGATCTCCTGGAGAGCTTTAACTTATCTTATGTTTCTCTTTATTCTCAACTCCTAGATCATGGTCCTGTAAACTTATTTTGTAAAGGGTCAAGGATAAATATATTTATGTTTTGCTGTTCACATGTTGTGTCCATTACAGCTACTACCTCTGATACTGTCACTCAGAAATAACCCATACACAACACATAAACCAATGGGTTTGGCTGTGTTCAAATAAAACTATATTTTTAATTTGCAGACCCAATTATTTTCTCCTTTAAATCTTTTGTTCATACTATGTGTTTTCACTAATGGAAGGCATGCTGATTAAAGGACAAATTCAGAATTTCTATTCTGAGTTACAGATTTTGATACCAATTATCTGGGATAACATATATCCCAGCAGATGCTGGATTTAGTACCTCCTGCTGATACAAATCAATGATAAAATCTTTATTTATTTTTTTGATTTCTTGAAAATTTGTAAAACATGAAGTAAAATATAAAAGCACCTGGCAACAACTGCACATACATTTTATTTTAGTCTTCTTCTTCTTAGCATTTTCATTATTTTTCAAGAAATTTTCAAAACCTTGTACAATACATTCTTCCCTACTTCAAAAGCAGTACTTAAAGCCCAAATAAATAAAGCCAAGAGATTTTTTTTTTAATCTCAGGAGAATTACCACTACTATGCATTCTTCAGTATTGCAAAAACAGTACTGACAGGCCAAATAAATAAAACTAAAGGAATTTGAATCTTGTCAAAAGTTTAGAAAATTCACACATTCAGAAGGAATTACCTTAGACAATGCTCAGTCTACACACTAATGAGGGTCCAACTCACAATTCTTGAGTGTCTTGTGTTTCAAAAGTTTCCCATTTTGAAGCTAAATGCATTAAAATTGGGCTACTCTTTCTCAAAGAACTCAAGAGGCATAAAAAGTGGTTGAGATACAGTATGTCCCACAAGTCAGCAAAGGGTTAAGAACAGACTGGGGGATGAATTTGGACATAGTTAGTCAAACCCCTGTCCCAGAGCAGTATCTCATACCTGTTGAAACAGAAGTACTCTGTGGGATTAGTTACTTGATAGGTAGATGGTTTTTACATGGACTTAATATGAGTCAACTTATATTTATAGAACTAAAATACTTAACAAAAAATTTAAGACCAAAAAAAGGAAGACAGTTAGGCATCTATCGTTTTCTAAATTTTATAAGCTCATATTGTAGTCTATAGTAACAAATAGAGATAATTTAGCACATTTGTATATGAAAATGTGTTTTATGGTATATCCTCATAACATCCACTTAGTATTTGTACATTGACTATGTAGTACTATCTGGACCATTCCAGATACAGATGTGAACAAAGTATATCCTGCTGTATTTTCTAATACCAATTTTATATAAACAGTGGCACTCTATAAGTGGTTAATCATGATTTTCAATTCTCAACACATTTTTTAAATTCGTTGTTATTTTATATTTGTTTTGCTATGTTTGTCAGAATTGTTTTATGTATGCATGTATTTTTTGCTTGTTTTCTTTATTTGATGTTTAGTGTTTCAATGAGATCTGTTCAGCAAATTCTAAAATATTTAAAGCAAACTATAGGGAAATAATTCATAATTAAATTGATCCAATGAGGTCATTATATCTTTAAAAATCAAAAGAGGGATAAAGTTGATTTCTTTACATTGCTAGCAGCTCTTTTCTAGGTTATTTATGATCACTGCTAAATAATGGTTTTCTATCTTGTCCACGCCTACAGTTAAAAAGTATGTTGACTATCATGAACCAATAAGCAAAAGTATGATATAAAGCAAAGCATCTGATATTTTATTCTATTTCCTTTTACTCAAATGTGGGCTATTTTCTTTCATTTTTTTTTTTTTTTTAAATTCAGGATGCAACTCATTAAATTTATAATCAAAAAGTTTATTGTAATCCACAAGTTGGAAATCACTGTTGGAACACATGGAATATGAAATTAGTGATGAAAAGACTTTTTCATACACTTGCTGTACATACATATTTTAGTTTTTTTCTAGATTACGTTATGCTTTTACTTTTTAAAAAATTAGATATGAGAGGACAGAAAATTGAGAACTTTTGCTTTAATTCAGAAAATCCTGGGGTTAATAAAGAGACATCTTCTATTATAATTGTTTTGAAGACAGTTTTTTCTTTGACATGTCACTGAATTTATTATCAAAATTTCAATTATTTATCATGTAGTGTCTTTAAAAAGCTCTGCCAATTTTCTGAGTTGTCAGTACTGCTTATATTGGAATTTTTTTTTAAATGAAATATTGATTCATTAAAAATAAATATTGATTTTTATAACTATGTGCAGCACGTAATTTTGTGAAAAAGAAAATTTATTCTCCTGAATTGTTAGCGTCTATTGATTTATTTAGATTTATTTGGATTGATCTAGCTGATTCTTTTATGGCAGAGAGACGGTTTTACAATTTTATGGAGTCTTCTCTTTCATGGTCACATACATGTTAGATAAACTCTAGAGAAAAATAGTTCAGTTCTATGCACTTGTGAATTGTTCTATCAACTGGACAGACTTATTTTTATAGCTTTATTTTTGCTTTGTCTTATTCTTTGTTTCTCCAGTACCTAGCACAGTGATTCTTGATTGAAACAATGGCAGTGCTTCCAAGCAATTGAACACGTAAGTTTTGAAAATGTGACAAATTACATGTATAATTTTTGCTCATTTAGTTGAATCATGAACTGGTAACTATTTCTCCATAGCTAACCATTAGAAACTCCTATATCTTAACAAAACTATCACTTACTTACTTAACAGGCTGCAAAGGAACTTATCTTGCCAACAATATATGTCTAGAATTGAGGATTTCTACAAGTGACTCTTCTGGTAGTTTGTTTACATTAATGACACCAGTAAATGGCCTCCCATTTACTCTGTAACTTTGAATTCCCCTTTCTCTCTCTCTGATGCTAGGCTCTGCAATGTGACTTGCTTTGGCCGATGGGACAGAGAAAATATGACACAAGCCGAGGCTTGTAAAGGACTTCCACGTGTTTGTCATTGCAAAGAGAACAAGCCCAGGCTAGACTGCTAGAACATAAGAGACCACACAGAGTAGACACAAGTCACAGTCAAGTCCGTTCTACTTTAGCCAGTCCCTAGGAAACTCTTCTGCTGTCCACAGTTACATGAGTGAAGCCTGCTGAGATCAACTGAGCCTAGACTAGATTAATGGAACCAGCAGCCAATGCACAGACTCATGAGCAAAAATAAACGCTAATTGTTGTAAGCCACTGAGTCTTTATCATTCTTTGTTATGCAGCATTACTGTGTCATTAGAAAATTCATTCAGCTTCTGTTGACAGAAACATTGTATCTGTATTTTATTAGAGCTGAATCACAGAACAAGTATTAGGGACCTCTAAGATCTTACAAAATTGAGACTAAATAAATGAATTTTTTTTTGGATAAGCTATATTTGTCAGTCCCGAGTGGCACTTGTACGAATTAGTGGTTTATTTAAGGAGGCAAAATGGACCGAATTTAATCTCATGAAAAAAAAGAAGACAGAATAACAATAACTATAAATTGACCCTGAAGCCGAAGAGGTAGTACAAACTTACAATAATTCTTTTTTGAAGGAACTTTACAAAAAATAAGAGAAAATACATTTTTAAATAAAATATTGCCTTATCTTCTAAGAAAATAGAATGTAAATCATGGGAATGGCTTAATTTTCAGATATTTACATTTGCCTTTTGGTTTTGTATGTCACATTCTTGTCTTTAGTTGTGTTTTGTTTTGCACTGTAAGCACTTTGTTGACTGACATAGTGTCCCTACATTATTTTGGATTTTTTTCCGACCTCAATCCTATTTCAGCGTGTTAACACTATAACGCCATTTAACAGTCTTACGGCAACTCTTCCTCACATCCCCTTCTTTGGATTCTTCTCTCTAGGCTGGTGCAGAATTCGTTCCCAAAGCAAGTCGTAGGTGGGCAGTGGGTCATACCAGAGTGAAAAATACATTCAGTCCTCAAGCTTCCATGGGCACAGAGAAACATGATAATAACTAACACACACGTAGAAAGTTCCAACTCCTCTTTCTGTTCTAAAAGTTATTGTATAGATATTTCATTTATATTATTATTTTTAGAAAAATGATATTTCATTTTATGAAACACTACAATTTGTTTTTTATTCTCTTGTTATACATGAAGGTAATATAAATAAATGGGCTATAAACATTCTTGTGCAAGGCTTTTTGAGGAAAGATATTTCTCTTCTTGAATACATACATAGAAGTCAAATTGCCAAACTTTTTTCCTTTTAGTGGCTGTCCTGTTCTGGTTGTTTTACATTCTTTCTAATATTTAGTTGGTAAATCTTTTGTATTTAGCCATTCTGGTAAGTGTGTAGTGTTCAACTTCATTTTGCTTGATATTTTCACTGACAATAGAATCCTAGGTTGGCAAATTTCTCTTTCTTTCACAATTTAAAATTTTCATTCAGTGAAGATCATTTGAAAAACCCCACTAATAGTTCTTGAATTACAGGTATGATGGCAGGTAGAATAATCCTCATCATAAATTCCAAAACTCCAGTGATTTTCTAAATGTTCTCTAGGCTATGCGTTCCAGGAAAGACTGGTACGAATATTTTGTAATTCATTGTTTCATTTAAGACACCCCACAAAGCAAACAAACTTGACATACACCTTTTTTGTTAGGCACTCCTTTCTAACCTACTTTCCATTTATATAGCTGGTTGACAAAGAAGTCTGGGAAGAAAGCAAAGTTTTAGTTTCGATATAAAGCTAATCTAGTTGAGCTAAATTTTAGTGAGATATAAAGCTAATGCAGCTGGGCATGAGAATAGAGATGGAAAGAGACATAGTAACTGCTCTGAAGCTGTCCGTGATCTCACATACGGGGCCAAAGAGCAGGCCACAATATTGAACATCCAACCCCTGAGTTTATATTACAATTGGAGGGATAATACCACCTCTCCAGGGGAGATAAGGCAGGCCATCAAGGAGGATTCACCCTTAGTATTTGGAGTAAACTCATAGAGTCAAATCCAACTATGCCCCTTAATTTCTTTTGTTGTTGTTATGGGCTGTCGAGTTGGCTCTGACGTGTAGTGACGCTATAGGACAGCGGAGAACCACCTCATAGGGTTTCCAAGGAGTGGCTGGTGGATTTGAACTGCTGACCTTTTGGTTAGCAGCAGAGCTCTTAACCACTACTCACCTAGTGCTTCTATAACTGAAATACCACAAATGGGTGGATTCCAAGAATATAAATGTATTTTCTCACAGTTCTGGAGTCTAACAATCTAAATCAGGGTATCCTCCATATCCGTTTTTTCCTTGTAGATAGTCCCGACTATTCTCTGGTTCTTTGGCTTGTAGACGACCCTCTCATGACAACTGTCTCCCCTCCCCCCCGTATGTATGTCTATGTGTCTAATTTGCTCTTTTTATAACTCAGAAGTGATTAGATTTAGAACCTACCCTAATAAGGTGTGATCTAATTAGCATAACAAAGAAAGCCCTATTTCTAAACATGATTGCATACACAAGTATAGAGGTTAGCGTTCCAATACATATTTTGGGGAACACTATTTAATTTGCCACACCCATTAAATATACATTAATGGAAATTTCACATATGGTATTTCCTCTTTGATTAAAAGTCTCAACAATGCAAAAAACAGAAAAGAAATGGAAAATATGTTTTCTAACCCTTGTGAAATAAAGGTATATAATGATAATAATATAACTCAAAAACACATACACTTGAAAATCAAACAATATACTTCAAAGGAATATATGGACCTAGGAAAAAAGAATGGTAATCAAAATATAACATGTAAAGAAAAATTCTGATTAAGCTGAAGTCATGATTGGTTGTAAATTTACAACCATATCTGTGTATTCTAGAAAAGATGAAAAAATGGAAATCAATTATCTGACTAACAATTCTAGGAGTTAGAAAAAAGAAAAGAGATGTAAAAAATAAAACTATAAGAAAAAAATCAATTGAAATAAAAAACAAACCTACAATGGAGAGAAGGAATCAAAGTCATGATTTAGTTATTTGAAGGGCATGAAAAAGAAAGAATTTAAAGTAATCGTAGGTTTGAAAAATAGACTATCACAATAGATTCACAAACTTTAAATGAATATATTACAAAAAAAATTCTGCCCAAAACTTAAACATATAGGAAAAAATTATATATTGGAAAATCACAACTGTCCAGAAAATAATAAGATTAGACAGAAAGTTAGAATAATATAAAATTAGTAGAATAATTGAATATCTAATTCAATAATAACAATAGTAATGATAATTAAAAAAAAACCCAGATGTTTTACTGGTGAACCCAACTAGTCAATAACTTTAGTTTTACAAAAGAAATTTTCAAGAACAGCATAAGAGTTAAACAGCTTAAATATTTCAGGAGGTTGACATAGCATCTAATTCAATGTGTAAGAAAGATAAGGCAAGCTTGAAAAATATAGGCTAGATTCTCTACTGAATATAGATGCAAAATTCTAAACAAAACCTAACATTAAATTACTGATATTAAAAGAAGGATGTATAATAATCAATTAAGCTTTAGCCTAGGAATGCAGTTTCTTTAACTTTCAAAAAATCAGTCAAAATAACTCACTGTTGTTAGATGCCTTTGAGTCAGTTCCGACTCTTAGCCATCCTATGTACAACAGAAAGAAACACTGCTGGGTCCTGCGTCATCCTCATAATCATTGTTATGCTTGAGCCCATTGTTGCAGCCACTGTGTCAATCCATTTCCTTGAGTGTCTTCCTCTTTTTCAATGACCCTCTACTAAGCATAACGTCCTTCCTGATAACATGTCCAAAGTATGTGAGACTAGTCTTGCTACCCTTGCTTCTAAGGAGCATTCTGGCTGTACTTCTTCCAAGACAGATTTGCTTGTTCTTTTAGCAGTCCTGGTATATTCAATATTCTTAGCCAATACCACAATCTAAAGGCATCAACTGTTCTTTAGCCTTCCTTATGCACGTCCAGGTTTTGCATGCATATGAGATGATTGAAAACACAATGGCTTAGGTCAGGTGCACCTTAGTCTTCAAGGTGACATCTTGCTTTTGAACACTTTAAAGAGGTCTTTTGCAGCTGATTTGCCCAATGCAATGTGTCTTTTGATTTCTTGACTGCTGTTTCCATGGGTGTTGATTGTGGTTCCAAGTAAAATGAAATCCTTGATAACTTCAATCTTTTCTCCATTTATCATGGTGTTGCTTTATGGTCCAGTTCTGAGATTTTTAGTTTTCTTTATGTTGAGGTGTAATCCATACTGAAGGCTGTGATCTTTGATTTTCATCAGTAAGTGCTTGAAGTCCTTTTCACTTTCAGCAAGCAAAGTTGTGTCATCTGCATAACACAGGTTATTCAAGAATCTTCCTCCAGTCTGAAGCCTCATTGTTTTTTACATAGCCCATCATCTTGGATTATTTGCTCAGCATAAAGACTGAATAAGTATGGTGAAAGATACAACCCTGAGGCACACCTTTCCTAACTTTAAACCATGAAGTATCCCAGCGTTCTGTTCGAATGACTGCCTCTTGGTCTAAGTACAGGTTCCTCATGAGCACAATTAAGTGTTCTGGAATTTCCATTCTTCACAATTTTACCCATAATTTCTTAAATATAAAACTAATTCAGTTGAGCTAAATCTTAGTTAGATATAAAGCTATAGCAGTTGGGGCTTGAGAATAGAGAAGGGAAGAGACACAGTTACCATAATGCAGCTGTCTGTGACCTCACACAGAGAGCCAAAGAGCAGGTTACAGTATTGAACATCCAACCTCTGAATTTATATTACAATTGAAAGGATAATATCATCTCCCCAAGGGAAATAAGGCAGGCAATCAAGGAGTATTCACCTTGAATGTATGGTAATATTATTATTAATAATTCGCTAGAGGTAACTAAAAATTAAATGAGGATACTTACATGATCAATAAATGCAGAAAATCATTTGGTAAAATTTAACATCCCTTTATGATAAAAATATCTCAGCAAAATAGGAATAAAAGAAAAAAAAGCTTAATTTGATAAAACGGTATTTATAAAACCTAGATAAATTATTTAAATTTGAAATTTTTCCCACTGATATTTGCAATGAGCCTGAATGTCCATTATGGCAACTTCAACTCAAAATTGTACAGAGTATGTTATTTACAAAATCTAAATAGGTTCACCAAACACTATCTCTCTTTCAGTGGTATGGAGTGAAGAATAGCTTGGAGGTCGCATGGTTTGGAGGATATATCTAAAATGCCCCAAATATTTGGACACCTACAATCTTCAAAAATAAAACCTTTGTAGTTTTCTAACTCACACTCTGGTATGTATGTGTGCCTCTCGAGTACTTAACGCTTTCTGTTCATCAGATACGATTGCCATAATAACATGAATAGAGTATAACAGTATGATGTTTAATGGAAGGTCAAGATGGCTGAGGTCTCAATGGACTATAGGTTGGAGAACAGAAGAGCTAACATGGTCTAGAGATAAGAGCTTGAATTTGTCCTTCACATTTAGTGCAAGCTGTTCTTGATTCAATTTACAACAATGAATTAAAAAGAACATATTTCAAGACCTTAAAAAAATACCAAATATTAGTGGCTTTATTATTCATTTATTTATCTATCTATTTTAAGAAAATATCAAGCATATAATACTGAATTAGAAATGCCACCTAGTTAAGTGTGCTATAGTCCACTTCTTTCCATCACGAATCATCCAGAATTTCAAAAGATCAAAATGAAGAATTTAACAGGGATTTCATGAGAACAATGAACCCTAAATTCTTCAAATTGCTACACATCCAATCTACACTGGTTGAAGGTTGTCACTGGTAGTGCTAACCCTCTCATTCTTTGATTGTGTTTCAGGATGCACTTGAGAAAAAATCCATTAGATTATTTTGAGATGGAAATATTCCTGAAGCTGCAGCTTGACTCAGAAGTATGCTGATGGGGTGTGATTAGTAATACCAAAAATGCTGATACAATACACAGACAAAAACATCAGCTAAAACAACAAGAAATAGTTCTAAAATAAAACAGCTTAGTGCCCTAAGTTTGCAAAATAACTAGAAAATTGTTATAAAGAGAATTGTTATAAAGAGAATAAACTTTTTAAACCTATCTTAGCTGAAAGTGAAAGATTTGACAAAGAAATACAATATTTCTGTTAATAAACATGAATATATGAAAAAATTGCACACTGAAAATTAAAAGTTAGAAAAACAATAGGCCATGGCTAAGGAAAGAAGAAAAAAACTTAAAAAACACCATAAAAATTACTGAAATATATGAAAGACATTAAACCTAGGCGTTTATCTTTAAAAACAAAAAATAATAATATAATAAAACAACTGAGTACCCTAAATATTTATCAAGTAGTCAAAATGCAGGCAGACAATAGCAGAAAAAGTAATCAAGATACAGCCACAGGAAGAGAAGATGTAATAATTATTACAAGAATACTATAAATTATATGCAAATAAATTAAAGAGCTAAATATATCAATGCAAATTGAGTAATTTTTCAAACAAGCACCCATTATGTTTCATTTAGTGTTCTTGAACACAGGTATTCTTTCTAAATCATTGTATAATTCTAGCCTAACAATAATATTCAAACTTGCTGAGGAGAGGCATGTAAGGCAAAATTGAAAACCAATTACATTTAAGACAATGTTGCAAAATCTTATGTAAACTATGAGTAAAATGAATTAATTTAACATCAATACAACTAAAACAAGTGCAATTAAGTGTAAAATACTTTAAATTTTCTTAGTTTTGAAATCAATTTATACACTTAATTTTAATCAAAAAAGAATCTTTATGTTTATTTCAGTGGATGATTACATTAAATCTTATATCCTTTAAAAATATATAATTGAAATAAAAAAGCAATAGGAAAATATTTTCTTTACATGACCAAATGTATGCTTTAAATAAAATAAAATAGAGTAAAATGTATGGCTACACACACACACACACACATTGTTTCATTATGTAAAGGATTTTGTAATATTCTTTCTCAGAAACATAGAGTGGTTCCTGTAGGAAAAGCTTATAACTGGGTGCTGACTGCTCTACATCTAGGCTTCCCAGTGGCATGGATAGTCTGTACTCCCTTTAACAGTTATTTTAAAATGTCTAGTTTAATCATTTTATGGGTTTATATGGTTTTTGATGGTATTTATAACAGGTACAAAAATGTTTAGACCCTGTCTATCCCAACAGATGGCCATCTCTGTCTAGATTTCATTTTATTTATTGGATTTGTGTCCCTAGTTCTCTGCTGGGTTCAAGAAAAATCATTACGCTTCAGTTTCTCTAGCTTTCTTTCTAGTTGTAAGGGTAGGAGTGATGCATGTTCCAGTTCTCTGCATCCCAAGTTAAAATGCGTAGCTATTGATTACTTACTAAAAAAGAAACATATTATATCAATTGTGTTTTTTTTAAGAAGTAAAATACCAAGGCCCATTCATTTAAAAAGTCTTACTATTATTTCTTCCTATAGCATACATACCCAAGTGAAGGGCTGTTTTACACTCAACATTATACTTAGAGGTCAAATATACTTACACTCATGATCAACACTACTAGTTAATATGGTAGTGGAAAATCCAGCCAATGCTATAAAGGTAGGGAAAACAAAAGAAAACAAAACTGAGTTGGGAGGTTTTGAAGGAAGAAGATAAAACTGTTCTTTTTTTGCTGATTACATGGTCATATTGAAAAAGCAAAGGGATTGAGTCTTAACAGTTCCACTTATACTCAGTTTTAGATCAGCTTATAAAATAAATAGCATTTTGATACAGATTAATTAATATCTCAAATATAATAAAAAGAGTATGGCATTCAAAAATGTAAAGTACCTAACTTATGTTTTTCAGAAGACTTCAAAAGACTAAAAAGAGAACTTACAAGCAGGGAAAAAATTTTGGCTATGACATATCTGACAAGGGTCTAATCTCTAAAATCTATAGCATACTTCAACACCTCAACAACAAAGAGACAAATAATCCAATAAAAAATGGGCAAGGATATGAACAAGACACTTCACCAAAGAAGACATTAGGTGGCCAACAGATGCATGAGGAAATGCTCACTATCATAGCCATTAGAGAAATGCAAATCAAAACTACAATGAGATAACATCTCGCCCCAATGTTACTGGCAGTAGTCAAAAAAACAGAAAACAACAAATGTTGGAGAGGTTGTGGGGAGATTGGAACGCTTATGCACTGCTGGTGGTGGCATAAAATGGCACGACCACCTTAAAAACTAGAAAAGAAATATCACACCATCCAGCAATCCCACTCCTAGGAATATATACTAGAGAAATAAGAGTCGTCACACAAATGGACATAGGCACACATAGGCTCATTGCAGCACATTCACAATAGCAAAAAGATGGAAATAGCCTAAGTGCCCATCAACAAATGAATGGATAAACAAACTATGCTACAAAAAAGCAATGGAGTAGTATGCAATGACGAAGAACAATAATGAATTCGGGGAACATCTCAGAACATGGACGAATCTGGAGGGCATTATGCTGGATGAAATACATTAATCACAAAAAGACAAATATTATATGAGACCACTATTATAAAAATCCAAGAAAAGATTTACCCGTTGCTGTCCAGTTGATTCTGACTCCTAGAAACCCTATAGAACAGAGTAGAACTTACCCGTAGAGGTTCCAAGGAGAGGCTGGTGGATTTGAAGTGCTGACCTTTTGGTTAGTAGCCAAGCTCTTAGCCACTGTGCCACCAAGGCTCAAAGAAAAGGTTTGCACACACAAAAAATAAAACAATCTTTGGCAGATACTAGATAGTAAACAAGTGGTAACTTTGGTTAAGAGAAAGATAACACACAGTATTGGAGAAGTCAGCACAACTTGATCAAGGCAAAGTCATAAAAGCTTCATAGACACATCTAAACACCTTCAGGGACCAAGTTACTGGGGCTGAGGGCTGGGGATCATGGTCTTGGGGAACATGTAGGTCAATTGGCATAACATAGTTCATAAAGAAAATATTCTACATCCCACTTTAGTGAGTAGCATCTGGCATCTTAAAAACTTGCAATTGGCCATCTAAGATATATCTATTGGTTCCATCTTGTTCAGAGCAAAGGAGAATGAACAAAAGACATAAGGAAAATATTTGCCAAAAGTATTAATGGACCATATGAACCACAGCCTTCACCAGCTTTACCCTAGAAGAACTAGATGGTGCCTGGCTACCACCACTGACCATTCTGACAGGGATCCCAACAGAGGGTCCCAGAGAGTGCAGCAGAAACATGTAGAACAAAATTCAAATTCACAAAACAAGACCAGACTTACTGATCTGACAGAGACTGGAGGAAGCCCCAAGACTATGGCCCCTGGACACCCTGCTACCTCAGAACTAAAGCCACTCCTGAAGTCCACCTTTCAGCCAAAGATTAGACAGGATTACAAAAACAACCAATAACACACGTGAGGAATGTACTTCTTAGTTCAATCAAGTATATGAGACTAAATGGGCAACACCTACCCAAAAGCAAAGAAGAGAAGGCAGGAAGGGACAGGAAAACTGGATGAATGGACACGGTGAACCCAGGGTGGAAAGGGAAAGGGGGAGAGTGCTGACACATTGTGGGGATTGCAACCAACATCACAAAACAATTTGTGCAAAATTTTTTGAATGAAAAACTAATTTGCACTGTAAACTTTCACTTAAAACACAATTACATTAAGAACAAATATATATGAAGTGCCTAGGAATACACAAGATCCCTACAACAAAACCTTAAGTTGAAGAGACTTCCCTGTCATATATTAAGAAATACTACAAAACCACTGTGTTGTTTATCTATGGTGCATAAGGAATTGCCACAAAATTTAACAGCATCAAAAAATAAACATTGGTTAGGTTAAAGTTTCTGTGGATCAGGGATTTAGATAAGGCTTAGGGAGGTCCTCTTCCTCAGGATCTCTCAAAAGACTCTATATCATATGGTATCATTCCAGCGTCTCTCACAAGACTGCAATCACGGGTTAACTATGTTTCCTCAAAGTTTGTTGGTGGGATTCAGTTCTTATGCGTTGTTGGAATAAGTGCCTCAGTTTCCTGCTGGCTGTTGAGTGGAGATGCCTTCACTTTCTCAACATGTGGGCCTCTCTCACATACTAGCTTACTTCATCAAAGCCAGCAAGAGAGATAGTCTATTATAAACATTCTATTATAACATCATCATTCCATCACTTTTGCTATATACTATTTGCTAGAAAAAAGTCACTAGGTCTAGAACACACTCAAGGGGGTGGGGGTGGGGTAATGTTACCGCAGTAACACGGATTGGAGCCACCTGACGCAATAGCCAATTCTGAGACGGGGTGAGGTGAGCAGCAAGATGTTTATTATATATCGATATATAGGAGACAGAGGGGAATAGATTCCTCCAAAAAAACCTGTCTCTCCTACTGGAGATTGGCTGAAGCCTTTTATAGGGACAGTATTATGGGTCTTAAAGTTTGTGTTAGTTTCCCCTTGAGGTGGTGATGTCTTAGATGAGTTAACCTTCTACTGGTGTTCTTAGAGGTTAACTGGTGACATTCTTGGAGATTATCTCGTGACATCCTGCTTTTTCTTGTCACAAGATGTGTGCTTTGTATGGTTTTTCATTCTTAGATCATTATCACTTATTTTCCACTCTCCAGGGAGGAACATCGGTTAATCTTAAACCTTTTGTAGAGACTAGAACTGGAGGGAAAAAACAAAATCAAGAGACAATGTGGTGGTTGGCAATGGGGAGTAAATTATAGTGAGCCGGGCCTTTGCAGCCTCTTCCAGTAATAACATAAGGGAATGAATACCAGGAGGTGGGTATTACTGGAAGCCATCATAGAAGTCTAGAGGTATTTAAAGAAAACAAAAATCCTCACAACTGGACCAATAAGCAACATCATCATAAACAGAGAAAAGACTGAAATTGTCAAGGAGTTCATTTTTCTTGGATCCATAATCAATGCCCATGAAAGTAACTGTCCAGAAATGAAACAACACATTGCATTGGGCAAATCTGCTGCAAAAGACCTCTTTAAAGTGTTAAAAAGCAAAGATGTGACTTTAAGGACTAAGGTGCGCCTGATCTAAGCCATGATGTTTTCAATTGCCTCATACGCATGTGAAAGCTGGACAATGAATAAGGAAGACTGAGGAAGAATTCATGTCTTTGAATTATGGTGTGTTGGTAAAGAATATCGAATATACCATGGTCTGCCAGAAGAACAAACAAATCTGTCTTGGAAGAAGTACAGCTAGAATGCTCCCTAGAAGCAAGGATGGTGAGACTTTGTCTCACATATTGAGTACGTGTTATCAGGAGAGACCAGTCCCTGGAGAAAAACATCATGCTTGGTAAAGTAGAGCGTCAGCTAAAAAGAAGACCCTCAACGATATGGATTGACAGAGTGGCTGCAACAATGGGCTCAAGCATAACAAACATCACTAAGATGGTGCAGGACCAGGCAGTGTTTCGTTCTGTTGTATATAGGGTCGCCTTGAGTTGTACCTAACAATAACAACAAAAGCAAAAAGGAATTCATATATAGAAAATTAAAGGAAGTAATCCAAATATGCAAACAGAAAAAAAATGGTTAATCTTATGGGAAGATAAATAACAAATGTAGAAATACATTAATAAACAAGAAGATTGACAGAAATTTAAGCACTTCATTTATCCAAGAAATAAAAAATAAAGCATCAGTGGATATTATTCTGCATTTAACAAACTAGCTAAATCATAAAACAGTCAACTTCCTGTCAGTGAGAATATAGGCCATTCTGGAGTGTCATCTAAAATAAAGTATAATTATAATCCCTGAAGTAGAAGTTTCCCCCCGTGTATATACTCCAAATAATTTCACATCTAATTACCTAAGAGTAGATGTTCAAGTTCATTAAAATATTATTTGTGGTAGCATAAAGTTTGAGGGAATTCTGGGAAAGTAGATAAGTAAAATTAGAATATAGTCACCAATAGATAAAAATAAATGCTTAGGAGCAATGTGTTAAATGTAACTATAGTAGCATAAAGGGACAATTGTAATATAATGCTGAGTGAAAAAAACGTAAGAACTAGAATGGGATGTATAATAAAGTTAGGCAAATTAAAATGCCTGCCCACACTATATGTATGTGCATGCATTTCAAAAACACATTAAAATATGTTAGAATATTTGCTTCTTGATGTGTGGGGATGTGAGTTATGAATATAGAGGAGAATAAAGAAATAACAAAAACATGACAAGGACTTCAAAATTTACTGCAAATCTATATTTATCCCAGCATTGTGGTATTTTTGTAAGATAGATCAATGGAAGAGAGAGTAAATAAAAATGGATCCACACATATATGCTAAATTGCTTTACAACCAAGTTAACAATGTATATTAATGGTGGGAAACATAGTATTTTCAACCAATATTACTGAAACAACTGCATAACCACATGGAAAAATAAAAAAATAAACTTTGATTCTGACCTCCTTCATTCACACAACTAAAACTGAAGTATAGCCCTAAATATAACAGCTAAAAGTATAAAATGTCTAGAAAAAAAAAAAAAAACAGGAATATGATTTTTGAAATATTATTGGCAAAGAGGTATTAGAAAAGACAAATTATAAACCACAGTTTTAAAAAATGATAAATTTGACCTCATCAAACATAAAAAAATTCTGTTCTTCAGAGGAATACATACTGAAAATTAAAAGGCATTCTCATTCACTGTTTATGGTGATCAGATCATGTAGCCATCCTACAGTGCAATCTGGCATTATCAGGGCAAATAGAGTATATACGTATCCTCCCATATTCTATTCACTGGGAAATGTTCTTCAGTATTTGTATCCCAAAGAAATTCTCACAAAAGTAATTTAGCAGATATGTACAAGTGTGTTCACTTAAGTATTATTTGTTGTACTAAGAAACTGGCAGTGATCTGTGTGTTTACCTCTAGGAGAGTTGTCGTCGTTGGGTGCTGTTGAGTCGGTTCCAACTCACAGAGACCCTATGTACAACAGAACAAAACACTGCCCCGTCCTGTGCCATGCTCACAATCATTGTTATGCTTGAGCCCATTGTTGCAGCCACTGTGACAATCCATCTCAATGAGGGTCTTCCTCTTTTTAGCTGACCCTCTATTTTACCAAGCATGATGTCCTCCTCCAGGGACTGGTACCTCCTGATAACATGTCCAAAGTATGTGAGATGTAGTCTCACCATCCTCGCTTCTAAGGCGTATTCTGGCTGTACTTCTTCCAAGACAGATTTGTTTGTTCTTTTCGTAGTCCATAGTATATTCAATATTCTTCGCCAACACCATAATTCAAAGGCGTCAGGTAAAATAAAGTATATGATCACTATTGAACATAAACTCACAGTTGGAAGCAATAGATGAATACTACCCTAGAAGGATCTTAAGAACACAATATTGAGTGAAAATACATTAAGATTATTATTCAATGGGAGGTATAATGCATATTAACTATAAAAATTCATGGGACTAAATCACAAACACTAGCGATGAGTCTTGCATGCACGATGATATTTTACCATAAATCGAGGAGAATGAGAAATTCAACTCTGCATATAAATATCTTCACCCTAAGATTTTTATGATATAGCTAGAGATATCCAATTTATATTTAATATATTGGTTATAGAATTCTTCAAAATTCAATCTAGTACCTATGTAAATGTATAATGATATGTATAGTCAATACTTTTCTAATTTGCTGAATTTTTCTCAGGCACTAGTCAGGCACATTTAATTCAGCCTAACTGTTCAGTGAATATTATCTTTATCCCTGCTCACTTAAAAAATTCCTTTAATAAACGCAATCAGTTAGAAAACAAACTTGATATGTAAAATGACAAGCTATACAAAAGTTGCACATATAAATACATAAGCATTAGTTAAAATTTAGTACCTTTGGATGAAAACACATTTTATCCCATTCTGTCATTAATCGTAGGGATAAATAGCATTGGTAACAAGACAAATGTGTCACCAATTGTTTTGAAATAAAATAAATTGGAGTAAGGAGATTTCCTTAACTGCATCTAATAAATGTTGGAAAAATAAATTTAGAATGCTTCTAGTTACTTTATGACTTTTTCTTCCTTAATGTATGATTTTCACTTTTAAGAGTGTAGAATAACTTATCGGTAGTGTGAGCTGCAATGTTGACATTAGTTGATCTATACAAAGTGGAGAAGAAGGGAAACATACACACACACACGCACACATCTACACCCTTGGACCAGAGTAAGAAATGACTTTAAAATTGAAGCAAACGTGCATGGCTTTTCTGAATCTCCATTCTGGCAGCACATTGATTAGGTGCTCAGTATACCCCCACTTGGTTGTCTGCGAGAACAATAAAAACAGAAGCAGCATCATTACTGTCTCCTTGAAATAAAAGACTACATAATTTGAAATGCTGAATATCCTACCACATATTTAAATTGTATCTGACTACTAGGTCATATACACATTCTCAAAACATTTTTTGGACTCTGATTATGTATCTATACCAAAAAACCTAAACCAGCTGCCACTGAGTAAATTCTGATTCGTATGTGTTTCAGAGTAGAACTGTGCTGCGTAGGGTTTTCAGTGGCTGGTTCTTCAGGAGTAAATTGACAGGCCTTTCTTCCAAGGCACCTCTAGGTGGACTCAAACCTCCAATCTTAATTAGTTTAGAAGACAAGTATGTTAACTGTTTGTACACCCAGGAACTCGAATCATTTATCTATAAACACATTGAAAATAATTTCAAAAAAGAATTAAAACATAAACAAACAATAAAAGTTAACCTATTTTCAGAAACTGGCAGGATTTCAACTACATAGTTTCAAAGGCATTAAAACTTTTATTTAGAGAAAAGAAAGCTGGAGAAAGCATCAATTCTCTCTGTAAACAATGACAAAAAATTTCAGAGTGCAATTTATTCAACAAATCACAGATCTGAGGTTGCAGTTCAACCAACTAACTTCAAACATAAGAGACTCCACAGAGATATGTGATGTGAGTATTTGCCTTCGGCAGCAAAAATGCTGCCAGATTCTACATATGACAATAATAAGAATTTAGGTAAAATTCTTATTGAATTGCTGAGGTTGTAATGTAGACTAGACTGAGAATATAGATCCTTGGAAGCCACAGTCACAAAATACATTTGTACCTACTCAGTGGTCTTTTACCTAGAACTTACTTGGTGCTACCAATTGAGACTGCAGACATGGAGAGAGTCCTGAAAAACCTTCCCTCCTGGTGCAAGCCTGAGGAAGGGAAAAGAACACATTATAAGGTTTGAGGCCCCATATGGATGCTGCTCTCCTCTCTACCTCAGGGAACAAAAACCTTCAGCTGCTAGGGGAAGTGCTGCAACCCCATAGGGCAAGAGTGAAAACCCAGTCTACACAGCACAAGGGAAGAGAAAACAACTCTCTACCCCTAGGGGGGAAACAGACTATACCGTGGGCCCAGATTCTTAGAAGTCTAAAGCTTGGGATAATACTTAAACACTGCAAAAAGCCCATTCCTCATGATCCAAGGCCACCAAAAACCATTAAAAAAAAACTTGTTGCCTTCGAGTAGATTCTGACTCACTGTGATCAGATAGGACAGAGCAGAACTGCCCCATAGGTTTTCAAAGCTGTTATCTTTACGGAAGCTGATTGCCACATCTTTCTCCTGCAAAATGCCTGGTGGGTTTGAACCATCAATCTTTCGGTTAGGAGACAAGCACTTTAATCACTGCATCACCAGTGCGCTTTCCCAAGCCCACAGTAGCTGTTTAAGATTGAAGTTGAATTCGTAAAGCAGAGAACATGCCCCACCCCAATTCCCCATAACCAAATTTGAAAACGTCAAGAAACAAGTAAGATAAGTCTACTGCTGGGAGAGGTACAAGAGCATTGAGAGAGAGTTGCAGGTAAGGGGGAAGAGCTAAAGCTAAAGTGGTGCAAATATTGGGGACAAAGAAAAGTAGACTGATTCAACATTGTAAGTTCACTCAAGGGATATTGTTAGTTGCCCTTGAGTCTGTTCCAGCACATACTGACCTTATATGTAACAACAAAATGTAGCTTCGTCCTTCGCCATATTCGTGATAATTGCTCTGTTGGAGTTTATTGTTTCAGCCACTGTGTCAGCGCATCTCTCTGAGAGCCACTCTCACTTTAGCTGACCCTGCGCTTTAGCAACCATGATGTCATTTTCTAACCATTGGTCTTTCCTGAAGATGTGTCCAGAGTAAATGAACTGATATCTTACCATTCTTGCTTCCAAATAGCTTTCTGGTTGTATTTCTTCTAAGATTGATTTGTTCATTCTTTTGGCAGTCCACAGTATATTCAACACCACAATTCTTTGCCAACACCACAATTAGGATGCATTGATTCGGCTTCTGTCTTCTGTTTTTATAGTCCAGCTTTAGCATGCAAATGAGATGATTGGAAAACCACGGCTTGGGTCATGCGCACCTTAGTCATCAAAATTACATCTTTGTTTTTTAAAACTTTAATGAGGTCTTTTCTTCAGACTTTGAAAGATTGATTCAGGCTTATAATTCCACCCAAGGATCACCTTGAAGAGCACTGTAGAAGTAAAATATTCATAATGCCCAGAAAAAAATCATTGACAACTTTAATTTCTTCTCCATTTATCATGACGTTTATTGGTCCAGCTGGAAGGATTTTCACTGGTGGTAGTTCACACTGAAGGTGTAGTCTTGACCTTCATGAGTAAATGCTTCATGCAGTCTTCATTTGCAGCAAGCAAGTTTGTGTCATCTGCATATTGCAGGTTATTAATTAGTCTTCCTCTAATCCATCTTCTTCATATAGTACTACTTCTCTGATTATTTGCTGAGCATATAGATTAAATAAGTAAGGTGAAAGGATACAACTCTTCCCCATGCCTTTTCAATTTTAAGCCATGTAGTATGCCCTTGTTCTGTTCAAACAACTGACTTGTGATTTATGTACAGGATTCCCATGAACAGAATCAAGTGTTCTGAAATTCCCATTCTTGTCAATGTTATCCATAGTTTGTTATGATCCACACATTTGAATGCTTTTGTTTAGTCAATAAAACACTGGTAATAATTTTTGTGATATTCTCTGCTTTCAGCTAAGAGTGAGCTGAAAACAATAATAGTATCCCATGTTCCATGTCCTTTTCTCTTTAAGTCTGACAAGTTTACTTCAACGTTATGAACAATTTTCCACAATGCTGACCGAATGTGTGGCTTTAACACTATTCATAACCTGACAGGTCTTGTCAAATACCTAAAGATAAGAATTCACTGGACCACTTCCATAAAACAAACAAACACATTTTTTTTTCATGGCATAGGCTATCTTCCTGTTCTTGTGCCTGTGTCAGCATAGTATTCTGTTGATTTAAAAAAATATCTAATGTTTTGTCACAGAATATTACTTGGTAGTGTCTTCCTAAAAAAAAAAATTCAATTTATAGTGAATAAATAAGTGAACAACTAAATAATCAATGGGTTTGTGACCATAATTCCTCTTTTGGATTGAACAAGTGACTAAAATCCTTATGATACTTGAGGGTGAGATTCTTAAATGGCACAGAAGATGCTAGATACAATTTACCCCTTGTACCGTTCAGTTACGTCGGTGCTCCCTAGCTTCCATAAAGCAATAATGAGGTCTCCATTTTTGTGGCGGGGGGAGATGCTTTCCCTATTACCCAAAAGTAGAGGTAAAAGTCCACATCTATCATAAAAATGTTCAATTTGATATCCAGACAAAATTTTTAAAAGATTTAAGGCAAGAAGGTTAGTAACAACAACAAATATATATATATGTATATATATATAGTCCCTGCTACTGTAACTGGTTGTTGAAGCACAATTAACATGCACTCAGGTTAGATTCACCGTCCACTGGACAGAAATCTGGCAGGGCTGGATGGTCCAGTCATCCGTCGCTGATGGGTCTGACTTTGTTATTTTATTTTATTTGTTATTATTATTTGTTAAGTCATGATTCCTGCAACTTCTCATTTAGCATTTTCAAATGACACAAAAAATACCAAGACCTGACCTTGTGAATACTTACTCTTTCTAATATACTCCTCTGTGCCACAATCCTTCACCCCACTGATGTAATAATTGCTCTCTCTCTCTTTTTTTTTTTTTTTAATTGGTTCTTGATTCCCCGGCATGAGAAGCCCAAATAATCCAGATTTTAATTTCACTTCAATTTTAGGTAACCTGGTACTATAACTTGACAAAATCTAATTTTAAGGGGATATTGTTATTAGCTGCCATTGAGTTGACCCCAACTCATGGCAATTCCATGCACAGTAGGATTGGATCAGTGTGATCCATAGGGTTTTCATTAGCGGATTTTCAGAAGTAGATCAACAAGTCTTTCTTCCTAGGTTGTTTAAGCTTGGAAGTTCCAACGAAACTTCTTCAACATCAAAACAACATGTGAACGTCCAATGACAGAGAAGCGGTGACTGTGCTTAAAGTGCATTAGCCGGGAATAGAATCCAAGTTTCATACATGGAAGTTAAGAATTCTACCACTGAACCACCACAAATTATACAACTGAATAAATAATGCTGGTGGTAAGAGACAGCAATTTTATTTCCATTCTTGGATTTCGAATCCTGTGTTTTCTAACTGGTATAGAATATCACTATATATCAGTTATTAGTACAGAAGATATACTGCATCCTGGAGCATACCACCCCAATCCTGCAGGATGCTTTAACAGAGATGAGATTAGCTTTAACAAATCACCTTACTTTTTTTTATAAAGCAACTGATTCCGTATGTTGGGAATACTGAAAGATCATAGAATACCCGAGTCATCCACAAATTGATGCACACCCTTAGCCTTAAAATGTGTCTGTTTAAGGAAATCCTGTATGCATATTTCATTATTACAAAAAGTATTATGAGAGCTCCCAGTTGGTGATGTATTCATCACAGGCAAAGAAGGCAAATCCATATCTAGTAAAGATACGAATTCTGGCAAAATGGAATCACAGTCTTTCTGTTATAAAAGAAGCATATTATAATCAAACTGGCACCAAGTGGCTGTCTGGTCTCCTTGAGGAGCGGCGCTCAGCTCTCGTCTCAGATGCTGTCAGGTTGGGCCTCCATCAACGGCAGTAGCTACAGCTGACCAAGCAAGACACATCTAAAGCTGTTGAACGAGGGCTTAGCTTCCATCTCTGACAAAATAGACAGTCCATGGGCCCTGTGCTCCCAAAGTGGAAATGCTGATAATAAAGACTGTATGATATATGGTGGAAGTGGTGGTTTAATGGTAGTTCAGTGACAGAATTTTTGCCCTCCATGTGGGAGACTTGGGTTCTACTCCAGGCAAATGCACCTCATGCGCAGCCACCATCCGTTGTTGAGGCTTGCGTATTGGTATGATGCTGAGCAAATTTCAGTTGATCTTTCAAACTAACATAAAGTAGGAAGAAAGGTCTGGGAATCTACTTCTGAAAATCAACCAATGAAAATCCTATGGATCACAAGGCTCTGTTCCATTGTGCATAGTGTCACTGTGAGTCGGGGCCAGTTCAACTTCAGCTAACAACATCACATGAAGTTTTTTCAACACTGTACTAATTTAAGGGTGGAAAGCCTACCTCATACAAAATATTTCATTATGCCTGAGAATACTGGATACATAAAACCTTCACCAATTAATAAGATCCTGAATATTTTTAAGATTTATCTCTCATCTCTGACATGAATGTATCTTACTATACCATCTAAGGAACTTGCCAGATATCATTAGCATAATATCATTAATATGTGGATAAGCCCAGTGTTCTGTTTAGTGTCTTTAAGATGAAGGTCCTCTGAGACTATTATATGTAGAAAGTAAGAGCGTTAACATAGTTCTGGGGTAAGACAGTAAATACATACTGTTTTCTTTGTCACGTGAAAGAAAACTATTTTTTATAATCTCAATTGATGCAAATTATTAATGACACACTTCCCAGATAATTAATAAAGATTGTCAAAGACTGTGTTATTCTACTCCAATGAGCTAAGGCATCTAGCAGAACAACTGCGATTAGGGCTACCACCTGATAAAACTTTAGTCCACTATCATCTGCCACAATCCATATAGTTTTTGCAAAGCTGAACACCATCTCAATATCCACCCACATTTTTTTGGTACAAGTAATCTCAGTACTGTTTCCTGGAAAAGGCTATGCTTTTTATTTAATATTTTATTTTATGGTCCTTATTTTATAGGAGAGAAAACCAAAGTGATGCTTCTGCCATTTGCTTGTTATTTCTATCCCAATTCCATATACAAACAAACAAAAAAATCCATTGCTATTGTGTCAATTCTGACTCACAGTGACCCTGTATAGGCACCTAGAAAATCGTATAGTGTTTTCTCAGAAACTTGACTCCATTTTGACATGTGGGTCAAAACTCCAATTTTCACCTGGCCTCTATCAGACACCTCTATAACTGGAAGACTATGATGGGATGTTGATTTTTATTCTTCTAATTCCAATATTTGTTCAAATCTCACATTTAAGAGTTCTCATCATATCTAGATATTACCCTTTCCCCATTACACAGTTACTGTGGCAAATGATGAGTCATATGTCCCTTTGGAGATGCATCAGTGAATAAATAACAGAAGGTGTGGTAGTATTGCTGGCTTCTTCATCAAGAAAATATAACTTCCCCACATATTAATGGCTTATATGTTTTTAAATTGACTTTGATTAGGAAACTGGGTGAGGAATAACAATTTTCAGCTCAGGAAGCTGATATCAGCCTTCTGCTTGCTAGTGGTCAATTTTGTTTTATTATACAAATCTAGCAAACTCCTAGTTAACTGACCATCTCTTGCCCTTTGGAACACTGTGATCTATTGGCCACAAATATCTGCTGATCAAGAGACCCTGATTATTATTACCCATTATAATAATTAGATTCTCTTTGCTGTCTTCTGTGCTCTTTAAATTCCCACATTCCATCATCTACATTCTCATTAAGGGTACCAGTTCCATGGAAACATCTTTTATCTCCAACCCCAAACTTCAGAGGTCACTACCACTAAGATTCCTGAAACTAGTGTCATGTCTTATTAGCACATTCCTTATTACTTTTGTGTGAGGAATGTCCTCTGGATCCTCCGGGGAAACATAAGCACGCATGAAAGATTCAGAATTTGTTTAATAAATCCATTCTAACACTTCTACTTTCTGAAGTTTTCCTGGAAAATATGCTAATTAATTTATAACATTTGCACTTTATTTAACGTAGGCTATGGTCATGCCCATATTCTAAGGAGGCATACCAACAAATTGTTAGGATATAATGAAAGTATCCTTGCCAAAATGCAGAATTCTGACTCATAGATGAGTGTCTCCATGTTAAAACAAAATAAAACAAAAAACAGTAACAAAATTATTCTTGTTCAGCCTTGTAGTCAGCCCCATAAACAACAGCATCATCATGGTAAACAACTTATAGATGTATTTTCATTCATATTTGCACTCATATAGTACTTGCTAGCCTATGTTATGCAGGTACTATAATTTCTTTAGCATGGAAACTATTTTCTCTGAAGGAGAAACTTTAAATTCTTTTTCATGCTGCTTTGACATTGACAATTAGTTGAGGAAGAGTAGGGTCCTAGGGGAGAACAAGCATTATCTTATGAGGGACCAGGTACAGGTAAAGCTATTGTACTTTCTCTGGGCAATAGAAACATATTCCAATCACATTTTCATCCCAAAACATACAAAATAATTATGTTATAAGGAGACATTTAATTTATCATAGTTTTAGGCAAAGACAGTCAATAATTTATTCAGTGCAATGGTTTCTAATAAAAGAATATCAAATGAACACAATTTAATAGAGCATCATGTTGGAAAAAGTCAAAATATATGCTAAGCAAGAAAGGTTAATTTTTACATATTCATCATTATTTCCTCATGTTTCAAAAGCCTTTGTAGTCAGCTTTTATTTTATCCTAATATGTTTTCTGTCATAAATTCATTTTTAAGTACATTATGAGTGAGAGTTATCCAGTCATCAACTTCAGAGGGTTGAAAATCATTGAGTAAAATTAAATACACACACACACACACACACTATGCCTCTTTGAATGATACCCCCACAGCCCTCCTACACCAACTACCAACCAATCTGGTCCTCTGGTCCTGTTCTGGCAAGTAAGAAAATCCTTTATCACATTGCCTTTCATATAGAAACAACCTTGTTTTATGTTTATACAATTATTATTTATATAAAATGTCTGCATTGTATTATTGATACATATTTCTACTTCTGAAAATAGTTTGCCTAGCTCCAGTACAGAACTTTTCAGATTTTCCCCATAAAAATGAATAAAAAAACATTTAATCCAGCATCAAAGTTCTCAGGAATTAATTCGTCATTAAGTGAGGGGAATCTGTATTTGAATTATGAGACTCCATATATGTTTTGAATATCATGAAGGACTTTCTATTACTCCTGCAAAAAAAAAAAGAGTAAGTAGATTTCTATGTTCATCACTCAGTGTGTGGGGCTGCAAAAAGTGTGGGGAATTATGTTTATTTAAGAAGACAACAAAAGTAAAGCCTATTTGACATCTTTTAGCTAAGGGATTTTAAGACAAGCAGCAAGAAAACTTCAGTGAAGAGAAGAAAACTATTTATTTACTTATTTTTTAAAAATCTTTTCCTTGTTTATTGTTGTTTGTGCTATCAACTCTTTCTATTATATTGAGTCAATAAACTAAGTGTTTTTATAAATAAGATTTTATTGGAAAACAATGCTACCTATTTAGTCACATATTAATTATATCTGTTTCATGTTGCAATGGCAAAGTTGAGTAACTGTGACAATTACCTGAAATTGTTAGAAAATGGCCAGAAAGTCTATTGATTATCTGGCCCCTTAAGAAAAAGTTCCCGGATCCCTCTGGTACATAATTGACTAGTTCCTCTCTTTTATGCCTGTTACTACCTCTATGACTTAAGAATCTAAAAAAACAAAAACAAAAAAATTAATTCATGCCACAACATTTATTTTCCACCAAGATTTAGAAACAGTGGAGAAGTTGACATTAGATGGAATGGGTATTATTATTAACTTAAGAAATAAACTTTCTCTACTGATCTTATTTATTATTAGAATCTTTCAATTGAAATTTGGTGTATAAACTAATATATTCTATTTAAAGAATTTGTTTTGAAACTATATGTCTTATAAATTTTTGATTTCTATTTACTTTTATGAGGGAAATAATTATTTTTACAACTTTTTTTTTTTTTAAAGCACAAATGTATGGCATCTTAGCTTAAAAACATGCATTCACCACATGCCAAATAAATCAATCTTCCTTCTTCTATGACCGTTATATTAGGGAGTGCAACAAAGTTTGCATGTATCTGTTCAGCCTGTTGGAAATAGTTTGACATTCACATTGCCTTTAGCATTAGAAGGCAATACCACAAATATCAGGCATTAATATTATCTGAATCTACCTAGAGAGGCATTTCATGAGTACTGTTTAGAATGATGTGTAATGATCCATTAAACTTTGTGTACCAATTTGAAAGTGGAAAAAGGGCAGACACTCATAGTTCCATGGTAGAGGATCATTTTACAACTGCTAGCCAAAAGAACACATTCATATTCAGTTCATGAATTGAATAAATTTAGGATGAGTTAATTAAATGTGACTATTGAAGCAATTGCATATCAATGTTAGCCATTTTTTTTTTACTTTTACTATGCAATTAACATACCAACATCTGATTAACTTTTTGACTTGTACTGAATTGATACAGAGTTTTGAATAATATTGTATGCATCTTAATTTTCTAATTTTCAATGTAAGTCAACTTTGAAACTATTTTAAAAAAATGTATTTATACATAAGAAGAACAATAAGAGAAAGCAATAAGTTATTACAGGATAACAGAGTTTTAAAATATTTTTATTGTACTGTTTGCAGCTCTTTTTAATCACAAAGGATATAAGATGGATAAAATGTATAATCAATATTCTATAAAGTACTTAATTTTCTATATTTTTTTTCATTTCAATTTAAGGATTTTAGCAGTAATATGCTTCATATCTTCTAAGAGCATTTACACTAAACAAATGCCAACTGAAAATGAGAATTAAATACATATTCTGTTGCATAATTAAACATATTTTATATAATTTATATAACAGCATTGTATTCTGTTTAAAATATACATTGATGGATTAAAAACATACAGTGTGAATATCTGCATATACAAATATCAAAATCACATGGTGCCATCTTAGTAAGCGTGGAATGTTTTTGGTAAATTTTAGTCATTCAAAATTTACCTAATAAAATGCAATTATTTTACTCTGAAAAATTATGGATGCATTTGTTATTTCAACACAGAAATGTAAAAAGAAATTACTTCAAAATTAACTGTGAAAATATAACTGAAATTTTTGTGTAAAATTTTATCTAGATGCTAACCTCTATTTATGAAGAACAGCATATTTCTCCAACTTTTTCATTTAAGTTATTAGTGTCACGGATTGAATTGCATACCCCAAACATATTTGTCAACTTGGCCAGGCCATGATTCCCAGTAGTATGTAATTATCCTCCATTTTGTCATATCATGTAACTATCCTCCATTTTAGGAGTAGCCCTGGTGGTGCAGTGCTTAAGCGCTCATCTGCTAATTGAAAGGTTGGTGGTTTGAACCCACCAACTAATCCATGGGAGAAAGATGTGGCAGCCTGGTTCCATAAAGATTTACAGCCTTGGAAACTCTATGGAGCAGTTCTACTCTGTCCTACAGGGTCACTATGAGTTGGAATCAACTCGATGGCAGTGGGTAGTAGTAGTAGTAGTATCAAGTCACACACTCAGGTCATCACCTTACTCATGTCACAACTTTACTCAAGTCACACCCTTGCTTGAATCACACCTTTTGTCTTACAGGAGATAAAAGGAGAGAAAAGCGAAAAAGAGAGGAGAGGAATCTCATTGTCACCAAGAAAGAAGAGCCAGGAGCAGAGCTCATCCTTTGTGCCCAGGGTTCCTGTGAGGAGAAACTTCTAGACCCAGGGGAAGACTGATGCCAAGACATATGGAGATTTCCAAAAAACATTGGGTGCAAAGATGTTAAAAGGAGACAAGGACCTTCCTCCAGAATCAACAGAGAATAAAAGCCTTCCCCTAGAGCTGACACACTGAATTTGGACTTCTACCATCCTAAACTGTGACAGAATAACATTCTCTTTGTTAAAGTCATCTACTTCTGGTATGTTTGCTATAGCTGCATTAGATAACTAAGACAATGAGTATATATCACTTTCTCTTTTGCCACTTGGGAAAACTGAAAAGAATTTAGGACAGTAGAAAGCTATAAGACATACAGGTAGTAAAAAATGGATAAAATGAAGCATTTTCACAAAACAAATGGTTGAAAAACTACCAAAATTTTGGATTTCTAAATTGGTGGTTGTTGTCATTGTTAAGTGCTGTTGAGTTGGTTCCTACTCATAGTGACCCTATGTACAACGGAATGAAACACTGCCTGGTCCTGTGCCTTCGTCACAATCATCGCTATGTTGGAGCCATTGCTGCAGCCACTGTGTCTATTCATCTCATTGAAGGTCTTCCTATTTTTTGCTGACTCTTTACCAAGTATGATGTCCTTCTCCAGGAACTGTTCCCTCCTTATAACATGTCCAAAGTACATGGGATGAAGTCTCACCATCCTTGCTTCCAATGAGCACTATAGCTGTACTTCTTCCAAGACGGAGCTGTTTGTTCTTCTGGCAATCTATGGTATATTTAATATTCTTCACCAACACCATAACTCAAAGGCATCAATTCTTCCTCAGTCTGGTGGTAGGTATGTATATTCAAAATTGAATTGCAATCATGATAAGAACAATTGTATAGTTATTTCCATTAAAAAAAGAAAATATACTTTATTATAGCCTAGCAGAAAATATATTTCTCTCTGACCTTGATTCTTATGCTAACCACTTGATTGACTTGTGACTTGTGTTGATTGACAGGGCAGAAATGCAAAGTCTTTCCAATTAATAATTTTCTGCCACTGCTGAGTACCAAGGCTTTCATTTTAAATTATGCCAGCATGCCTCACAATTTAATCATAGCCCAAGGAGTGAGTACTTTTTTAATCAAAGATTTTTCTGACTGAATAAATATAATCTTCCTTAACATTTAAATAAAAACCTAAAACGTATTTTAATAGTAGTTTTTCAATTAGCTGCTGAAACTTTCTTTGACTTTTATGTTTTTGTTTATTCAATTGTCTTTATTTTGCTTTGAGCTGATGTTTCTAAGTTTATACAACATTTACATAGCTAACTGTGGACACAAGTTTAAAGCTAGGTGTTTATTACAAACCTGTTCACTCACAGTAAGCCACCATCTTTAATATAATGCTTTCTTAAAATCAATAATTGTAGCTGTATATTTTCAGTGATAACTGTGAAGTGTTGGCCTTTTTGACTGAACAAATACACATATTAAGACAAAACAAAACAACAAAACAAAGCAAAAAAAATCTTGCCCTCAAGTAGATTCTCACTCATGATGACCCCATGTGTTTTAGACTAGATTTACACTCCACAGAATTTTCAATGGCTATAATCTTACAGAATTAGACTTCTAGTACTTTGTTCTGTGGCACTGTTCAGTGTATTAGAACCACCAACCTTTCTGTTAGTAGCCAAGAGCAAACCCTTTCTACCACCCAGAGTCCCTATGCAATTCAGACAAGTCACTCAAAAAATAATGGTGTGGTGGCAAGCCCACAAGTCTTTCCCCAAGGATCAGCTTAGCCAAGGAACAAAAAATAATATAAACTATATATTTTTGTTTTATATAATATACTATAAAATATATATCTTTTAAGTATTTTGAAGTCAAGGGAAAAATAATGTTCAAAAATACTGAGCACTTTCTCAGAGATAATTTAAAGAAAAAAAAGATATTACTAGAAACCTCTGAATATTAAAGCAAGAGGATAATGAAAAGATAATCTGGAAAGTTCAGGCTAAGATTGCTTTTAACATTGTTTATCTTAGTGTAAAAACTCAGCTTAGTAGAGAAAGAATTGAAAATTAATATCTATTTTGTTGTTTTCGGTTCCTCTACAAAGTAATGAAGAGATTATAAACAAGTAATAAGAAGTCTCTGGAAATAAAATTACTGATTTAAAAACAGAAAAATTTAGTAGGTATTTTCTAAATAACTTTTGGTCAAATTAATAGTTTATAATTCCTTTAATATTTACTTTAAATGTGTAATGGTAAACATTTCTATCAAAAGATGAAAGCACTATTTTAGTCACTAGCTTTTTTTGAATTACAGACAAGGAAAATGTTATAGACTCTTAAGAATAATTTACGATATAAAGATTTTTTTCTTCAGCTCTGGGTTCTATTTTTCCCTTGTCAAGATGCATATATTTCCTTTGCTTTTTTATTGTTCTGGTTTTATGACTTCCTTTACACAAGTATATATTACTTATTTTTGTTAAAAATATAAATTTGAAATCATGAAGAAGGCATTCTTCTACCACATATATAATGTTGTTGAATATTTAATTTATCAAACATTAAAACCTAAATGGAGATACAGAGACAATAGCAATAACAGCCACACATAATCTATAATTAGGTCTACTTACTCACTGCCTTATTGACTCAGCCTACTTTAAGGCTTATCTAACCAAATTTGAAAGAACTCCATTCAGGCAGCCAGGAATCAATGTCATCAATTCCTTAATTGTCTTGAGGTTTAAATGATTTTTTTAAAAAGAGAGTAATGGACTTTTGAATATATGATTTTCAGAAAAGAAGTTAAAGAGGAAAAATGTTATTGTGCAGATAACACAAGAAAAAGAAAACAGTTCAAGTAGAACTTGGCCATAAAAACAAAGAAAAATAAAGACAATTTTCTCTTATAAATGGGGAAGTTTTTAATGAATGTTAAAAAAAAAACCTCTGAGCTTAATTCCTATGGTTAAATGGTAATAGTTTATAGAAATTGAAAGAAGACTTCTCATATAATTACAAATTGAACTTTTCAAACCATTTTTAATTAAAAAATTGCTTAAAACTCTAGCTACTGCTCAGATATTCCATATTATTTACAATGGTTATGTTAAAAGTCTTGGATTTATGTATGGAGCTTGTTTTTAATATGAGCACTGCTTATATTTATCATGCAGATTTACAAAATTAATAGTAATTTTATTTTCAATAAAATAATTTGATTCAACTATGTTTTATTATTTTTTATCATCCCAATTTCTTTTAAAATTTTCATAGCTAACAGTCATCAATAAGACTATATTGGAATCAAATAACAGTTCTGTGCTATAGAGGTGAAGTCTGTAGCTTGAGTAGTAGCTCTTTAAATAAAACATATAATAAATCATTTAGATAGAAAAGAGAAGTGTTAAATAAAGTTATATCTATGGTAATGCCTTTGAATTATGGTGTTGACGAAGAATATTGAATATACCATGGACTGCCAGAAGAATGAAAAAATCTGTCTTGGAAGAAGTATAGCCAGAATGCTCATTAGAGGCAAGGATGATGAGACTTCATCTCACGTACTTTGGACATGTTATCAGGAGGGATCAGTCTCTGGAGAAGGACATCACACTTTGTAAAGTAGAGGGTCAAGGAAAAAGAGGAAGACCCTCAACGAGATGAATTGACATAGTTGCTACAACAATGGGATCAAACATATAAATGATGGTGAGGATGGCGCAGAACTCAGCAGTTTCCTTCTGTTATACATAGGTTGGCTATGAGCCTGAATGGACTCGACAGCATCTAACAACAACAACGGTATCACTAAAGCCAATGCTAATGAATATATATTTTTGGTTCACTAATGCTTAGTAAAGAGAATGCAAACACATTGTTAGAAATTTAGGGTTAACCAGACTGAGTTCAGCAGAGCTAGGTGGTGCCCGGCTACCACCACTAACTGCTCTGACAGGGATCACAATAGAAGATCCCAGACAGTACTGGAGAAAAATGTAGAACAAAATTCTAACTCACAAAAAAGACTGACTTACTGGCCTGACAAGAAATCCTGAGAGCATGGCCCCTGGACACCCTTATAACTCAGTAATGAAGTCATTCCTGAGGTTCACCCTTCAGCCAAAAATTAGACACATTCATAAAATGAGACTAAATGGGCGCACCAGCCCAGGGGCAAGGACAAGAAGGCAGGAGGGGACAGGAAAGCTGGTAATAGAGAACCCAAAGTCGAGAAGGGGAGAGTGTTGAAATGTCCTGGGGTTGGTAAACAATGTCACAAAAAATATATGCACTAATTGTTTAAATAGAAGGTAGTTTGTTCTGTAAAACTTCATCTAAAGTACAATAATAAAAAAAAATAAAATTCAAAAAAGAAAATAATAAATTTATGCTGGAACACTGAAAAAGAAAGTTAGGCTTAGATGGGTAAAAGGTTTTTTTTCCTCCAAAGTCATAATTTTAGTAAAAGAAGGGGGAATAAAATGACTGGAAGCCTTTCAGACTGTCATGGATTGGATTGGGTCCCCCCAAAATAAGTGTCTGCTTGGCTAGACCATGATTCCCAGTATTGTGTGATTGTCTTCCATTTTGTAATGCATTGTAAGAGCCCTTGTGGCACATTGGTTAAGAGCTTGGCTGCTAACTAAAAAGTTGGTAGTTGAAATCCACCATTCACTCCTTGGAAGCCCTGTGGGATAGTTCTACTCTGTCCTACAGGGTCACTATGAGTAGGAATTGACAGGATGCCTGTAGTTATAATCCCATTTTGGAATGAGTTGTCTGTTATGTTAATGAGGCATGATTAGGTTGTGTTAAAGAGGATTAGTGTGAGGTGCACCACCCTTGTTTGAATCAGCCTTTTATCTTACAGGAGATAAAAGGAGATCCAGGCAAGCAGAAAAGAAGGAACTCCTACTACCAAGAAAGAACAGCCAGGAGCAGAGTGCATCAGTGTCCCTGCACTGAGAAACTCCTAGAACAGGGGAAGATTGATGACATGGACTTTCTCCCAGAGCTTACAGAGAGAGCAAGCCTTTCCCTGGAACTGGCACCGTGAATTTGGACTTGTAGCCTCCTAAGCTGTAAGAGAATAAATTTCTGTTTGTTAAAGCCATCCACTTGTGGTATTTCTGTTATAGCAGCGCTAGATAACTAAGACAGACACCAAAACTTAATTTCAACCAATATGCTTAAAATACTGGCCTTGGCAGCAAATGACATCGGCACACTTATAGCTGGCTATGCCTGATTAGGTTGGTTTTGTCATTATATTTCCCAGGACTTTCTTACTTGAATTCACATTGCACTTCAGTTAAGTAATAAGTTGCAAGATTACCTTCACTTATACTGTCTACCTCACTGAGGAAAACATTACAAATACATATTTAAATTTTAAGTTGGCATAGGCAGGAGTAACCTTCATAAGGCATCAATCTTGCAAATGTCTGTCTGCTAATAAAGTATTATGAACTTGTCTGCAAGAGTATTTCTTTAGCATTGCACACTTCATATACTCGCAGACCTTCTTTCCCCTTTTCCAAAGTGACAGCATGGCCAAAAAAGCTGGCAGTTTCAGAGCTCTGTATTCGTATGATTATGAACTCTCCAACCTGGAATCTTCTCTCTATTTCCAGATCTAGTTCTGCAACTGTATACTTGATAAATTTCCTACCTTCATTCACATGTTTGGCAGAATATTAGTTGAGCTATTGTTTATTACTGACTCTAGGATCTAGGATCCATCACTACATAAAACAATGCCTTTGTTTTTTATGGAACACATATACCAGTAGTAGAAAATATTTGGTGGTGATACATGCAAAGTAAAAAGGTAAGGAAAAAAAAAATCAGAAGTTGAGGAATGGCTATTTAATGATAATGGGAAGGGAGCCCTCAGCAGTAAGAAGATAGTTAGCAAATTCCTGAAGAAAGAGGGGTAGTCACTTTTGTAATTATCTGGGGAAGAGAATTCCAAAATCAAAGCACAAATGCAAAATCCCAGAGGTAGAGCATGTGATTAGAGCTAAAACATTCTGATCAAATGGGAGAGAGCTAGCAAATGGAACAAGGATTAACATGGCCAAGACCTTGTAGTGACTTATAAGTGATTAACAGAATCTTGCATTTTACTCTGAGTGATATGGTAAACCAAGGACAGTTTGAGCAGAAAAGTAACATAATCTGATGTGACTTTAAAACGTTAGTTCTGGTTACTGTAGAGAGAATAGAATATAGTGAAGTAAATGCTTCCCACCAAGGGGGAAAAAAAAACTCTCCAGATATTTTTCTTATATTTTCTCCTTCAATAAACTTTCACATTTCTGTAAATAGAAAATAAATGTTCTATTTTCTCAGTCAATAATACACAGTCACTGTTCTAAAAAGAATTGGTTGACATTCAATCATTTCAGGAGGTAGCATATGATCAAAGCTGATTGTATTAAAGGGAGAATTCCAAGCTGCATTGAAGGCACTAGTGAAAAACAAGGCTCCAGGAGTTGACAGAATACCAATTTAGATGTTTCTACAAACATATGCAAAGTTGGAAGCACTTACTCGATATGCCAAGAAATTTGGAAGATAAATACCTGGTCAGCTGACTAGAAGAGATTCTTATTTTTGCCCATACCAAAGAAAGGAGATCCAACAGAATTTGGAAATTATTGAACAATGTTATTAATACCACACACAAGTAAAAATTTTGCTGAAGATATTTTATAAACACTTTCAGCAGTGTACCAACAGGGAACTGCCAGAAATTCAAGCCACATACAGAAGCTGAAATGGAAAGAGGGATATCATTGCTGATGTCAGATGGATCCTGGCTGAAAGCAGAGAATACCATAAAGATGTTTACTTGTGTTTTATTGACTATTTGAAAGCATTCAACTGTGTGAATCATAATAGATTATGGATAACTTTGTGACAAATGGAAATTTTAGACACTTAATTGTGCTCATGAAGAACCTGTTCAGAGACCAAGGCTCATTCATTAGAACAGAGCTAGGGGATACTATATGGTTTAAAATCAGGAAAGATATGCATCAGAGATGTACAGTTTAACTATACATATTCAATCTGTATGCTGAGCAAATAATCTGAGAAACTGGGCTATATGATGAAAAAGGCAGCATTGGGATTGGAGGAAGACTCATTGTCAACTGGCGTTATGCATGTGACACAGCCTTGCTTGCTAAATGCAAAGAGGACTGGAAGCAGTTATTGATGAAGATCAAAGACTGTGGCCTTCAGTATGGATTATACCTCAATATAAACATAAAAAAAATGTCCACAATTGGACCACCAAGCAATAAAGTGATAAACGGAGTAAAAATTGAAGCTGTTAAGGATTTCTTTTCTTTTGCATCCAAAATCACAACCCAGGGAAGCAGCAGTCAAGAAATCAAATAACATATTTATTGCATTGGGGAAATCTGCTGCAAAAGACATATTTAAAGTGTTAAAAAGCAAAGATGTCACTTTGAGGACTAAGATACGAATCACCCAAGCCATGGTATTTTCAATCACCTCATATGCATGAGAAAGCTGAACAATAAATAAAGAAAACAAAAGAAGAATTACTGCCTTTGAATAATGGTGTTGGCAACGAATATTGAATATTCCATGGACTGCCAGAAGAAGGAACAAATCTGTTTTGGAAGAAGTACAGCCAGAATGATTCTTAGAAGCAAGGATGGCAAGACTTCACCTCAACTACTATGGCCATGTTATCAGGTGGGACTATTCCCTAGAGAAGGACATCATGCTTGGTGAAGTAGGGGGTCAGCAAAAAAGAGGAAGACCCTCAACGAGATGAATTGACATAGTAGTATAATGAAGGGCACAAATATAGCAACGACTGTGAAGATGGCATAGGAGAAAGCATTTTTTTGTTCTCTTGTCTGTAGGTTCTCAATGAGTCCAGCCATCTCAAAGACACCTAACAAAAACAACAATCTAAATTTATACGAATGTATGTATATGAGCATGTGTGTACATATGTTCCTACACACACAATAAGTGGTCTTAATAGCCAAATGGACTAAATTGTAGAACAAGAAATTCAGACATTTTAATAAATGGGCAAGGATGTTCACTGGTGTGTTGATGGAATAGTAAAATATTCAAAACAATCGATGTGTTCTGAAAAGGAAAAGTACTATGTATGATTTAGGTCTGTGAATATTATTTAACTATTCGAACTATAGTTAATATTAGACCAAAAGGGAAGAACAGGCTTGGCATTCCTCATGCAGAAAAGACTAAAGGAAAAAATTCAGGCTTCAAGTTGTAATTTTGAAGGATCTATTGGCAAAATAAGTGTTAATAAGAAAAAAAAAAAAAAAAAAAACTCACTTTAAGGAATAAAGGGCACCTGACCCAAGCCATGGTGTTTTCAATCACCTCATATACATGCGAGAGCTGGACAACGAATAAAGAAGACCAAAGAAGAATTGATATTTTTGAATTATGGTGTTGGCAAAAAATACTGAACATACTATGGACTGCCAGAAGAATGAACAAATCTGTCTTGGGAGAAGTACAGCCAGAATGCTCCTTAGAAGCAAGGACAGCAAGACTTTGTCTCATATATTTGGATATGTTCTCAGGAAGGTCCAGTCCCTGGAGAAGGACATCATGCTTGGTAAAGTGGAGGGTCAGTGAAAAAAAGGAAGATCCTTAAGGAAATGGATTGACATAGTGACTGCAACAGTGGGCTCAATCATAATGACAATAGTGAGAATGGTGCAGGATCAGGTGGTGTTTCCTTCTATTGTACATGATGTCACTATGAATTTTAACCACTTTGAGGACATCTAACAACAACAACTCAATTGGCAAAGTACTGAACAACCCAGAAAGCATCAAAAGAAGATGGAAAAAATACACAGTCACTGTACCGAAAAGAATTGGTCGATGTTCAACAATTTCAGGAGGTAGCTTACGATCAAGCACTGGTGGCATTGAAGGAAGAAGTCAAAGGTGCACGGAAGACAATGGCTAAAAACAAGGCCCCAGGAATTGACGGAATTTCAATTGAGGTGTTTCAACAAACAGATACAGAGCTGGAAGTGCTCACTCACCTATGCTAAGAAATTTGGAAGATAGCAACCCAGCCATATGACTGGAAGAGATCCATATGTGCTCATTCACAAGAAAGGTGATCCATCAGAATATGGAAATTATTGAACAATGTCATTAATATCACATGCAAGTAAAATCTGAAGACAAATAAAAAACAGTTGCAACAGTGCATTGACAGGGAACAGCCAGAAATTCAAGCCAGATTCAGAAGAGGATATGGAATAAGGGATAGCACTGCTGATGTCAGATGCCTCTTGGCTGAAAGCAGACAATATCAGAAAGATGTTTACCTGTGTTTTGTTGACTATACAAAGCCATTCTAATGGGTGAATCATAACAAATTATGGATAACATTGAGAAGAATGGGAATTCCAGAACACTTAATTGTGCTCTTGTGGAATCTGAACATAGACCGAGAGGCAGTCGTTCAAACAGAACAAGGGATACCGTATGGTTCAAAATCAGAAAAGCTGGGCATCAGGGTTGTATCCTTTCACCATACTTATTGTACCTGTATGCCTAGCAAATAATCGGAGAAACTGGACTATATGAAGAAGAACGGGGCATCATGGTTGATGGTAGATTAATGACCTTCATTATGCAGATGACACTACCTTACTTGCTGAAAGCAAAGAAGACTTGAAGTACTTACTGATAAAGATTACAGACCACTGCCTTCTGTGTGGATTACCCCTCAACATAAAGAAAACAAAAATACTCACAACTGAACCAATAAGCAACATCATGATAAACAGAGAAACGACTGAAGTTGTCAAGATTATCATTTTACTTGGATCCAAAATCAACACCCATGGAAGCAGCAGTCAAGAAGTCAAAAGACCCATTGCATGGGGCAAATCTTCCTCAAAAGACCTCTTTGAAGTGTGAAAAAAACAAAGATGTCACTTTGAGGACTAAGATGCCCCTCATCCAAGCCATGGTGTTTTCAATCACCTCATATGCATGCAAAAGCTGGACTATGAATAATAAAGACGGAAGAACAACTGATGCCTTTGAATTACCAAGGAAGTGAAATCAGAACAGACCCGAATTTCTAAAATTTTGGCGAACCGGTATGATAACTGGAACAGGAGAAATTATGGGTTGAAGCCCTAGATTGGTAGACTTGGAGGAGGTGTAGTGTACACTTTTCAGGAGTTTGATGAGGG
This sequence comes from Dugong dugon, assembly GCA_030035585.1. Taxonomy (NCBI): domain Eukaryota; kingdom Metazoa; phylum Chordata; class Mammalia; order Sirenia; family Dugongidae; genus Dugong; species Dugong dugon. The sequence continues at coordinate 29,731,724 of CM057460.1, read as the reverse complement.
AAACTGGATTATTGCTGGATGTGGAGAGTGATACACATTCAGACTGGCGTGTTTGGCCGCCATCTTTGAGCGGACCACCATTGTTTCTGACTCAGCCAGTCAAGACATTTGGTTGCTACGCAATGCACACACTGCCCTTATTTTCTAAGAGGGAGATTAAGTTTCTAGCAGGCTGTTGACCTATAATTTTTCCCATTCTGGTTATCATTCCTTTTCACTCACATTTAAAAAAAATTGTGTCTGTTCTGGTTTCATTTCATCAGCCATGAAAGAGCCCGGTAGGACAGGTGTGAAGCCCTGGAATTTATTCACAAGACTATGTCTAACTTTAGCTGTGGAATATCATCTATTCTAGAAAGAGAAGCAGAAAGAAATTTGTAGGCAACAAGTATTTTTTATACACTGAAAAAGTGAAGTGATGAAATTCAGTTATTTGACAATTTAATCTATGTGTTTATTCTTACATAGCAAATGATAAGTTGCTATATCGGGTTTTCAAGTATACCTTAATCATTCCAGCATACTTAATCAAGTTTTTAGTGCCAATCACACATTTCACTTTTCAATGGAAATAATACAGATTCAGAACATCAGGGTCACGTCACTATTGATTTTGTCATATTTATTTTGTTGCCAATCTAAGATCTCTACTAATTTAAGCATCTCTAAGATAGAACAATATTTAATTTGAAGGAACAATTTTAATATGCAGCAAACCAACTTTATTTTGTTATTATAGTTATTCATCATTTTACTTCAAGCAGGGCTATAGTTTTCTAAATTTTATATTATTTTACAAAAGCCAACTCGGAGCACATTATTAAAAATGAAATATAGTGATGCATTTTACAAAAAGGAAAGTTGAAGCTTTATTTGTGGATTTCAAATATATCCGTATTCAGTATAATTTTAAGCAAAACATTTGCAATTACATCATCGTATTCACATGTGTAAAGCAATTTAAAGACTTATTTGATCAAAGGTATTTCACGTAGGTACTTCCCTCATCTTCCTTCATTTTTAAGTACTGTTAAAATAATGCAGAGAGCTAAAAAAATGTAATTGGTTTTTATAAACCCTATCTTGAAAGATGCACTTTATGTGACATCTTCCCCAGAAACTCTTCTTATCTGTTTATCATTCCTTTGATTATTTTTTTTTTTTCCTAGCTCATAAGAAGTATGCTTCCACATTTGTATTCTGCCCATATCTAAATTCCAGTAAAGGTCAGCTTTCCCATAAAAAGGAGTATAAATAGTGCATAAAATGATGATCCAAGCTAGCACATCAAGAAAATAAAAGCATAAAAGTAAAGGTCATTTTCAAAATTTTTATCTTGAAACACTTTAAAAAATATATAGTGTGAGAATTTGTCAAAGTTCTCAAAAAGGGAGTTTGGATGTTGAAATCCTTTTTTATTTTCCTATTTTAATTTTATAAACTTTCCAGAAATTAAAAAATAAATTTTACACTATTGAGGTCATTATTTTTTTGTTGAATTTGTTATTGAGGTCATTACGTCTAATATTTAATCGAGTATCAGAGTAGTATTTGTTTAGGTTAAAGATAATTATTTTCTTGGAAACTACATTTAAGATCGATGACATTAACAAGAAACAAAGCATATCAGTATTTCTGGAATTATCAAAAAAAGGTATCACTAGTTTAAATGATTATTTAAATGAAATATGTCTATAAATCTTAATATTTTCACTTTTATTGAATTTGTTTATCAGGAAAGGCATTATTTCTATGAGGAAAATAATGCATTTATTAATTCAATTATGCAGTCATGTGTCTACAGAGGTTATTTTGAATGTAGTCTAATTTGGCTTGATAACAGGGTAACGCTAAGGACAAATGACTCTCTTGCAAACAAAAAGCCCTAGATATGGGGTTATAAGATCACTTGTGTTGTTGTTAGGTGCCATCGAGTCAGTTCTGACTCATAGAGACCCTATGTACAAGAGAACCCAGACTGGTTCCTGCACAACTCTCACAATCATTGTTATGTTTGAGTCCACTGTGGCAGCCACTGTGTCAATCCATCTCCTTGAGGGTCTTTCTTTTTTTTGCTGACCCTCTCTCTACTTTACCAAGCATTATGTCCTACTCAAGGGACTGATTCCTCCTGATAATATGTCCAAAGTATGTGAGCCATCCTTGCTGTCTTACAAATTTCATGACATAGATGAGTGAGGACTTCCAGTGCTGCATCCATTTGTTGAAACATCTCAGTTGGTATGCCACTGATTCCTGGAGCCTTGTTTTTGCCAGTGCCTTCAGTGTGGCTTGGACCTCTTCCTTTAATACCTTCTATTCCTGATCATATCCTACCTCCTAAAATGATTGAACATTGATCAGTTCTTTTTGGTATGGTGATTTCCTTCCATCTTCTTGTGATGCTTCTTGAGTCGTTTAATATTTTCCCTGTAGAACTCTTCAATATTGTAACATGAGGCTTGAAAGTTTTTGTCAGTTTCTTTAGCTTGAGAAATGCTGTGTTCTTCCCTTTTGGTTTTCTATTTCCAGGTCTTTGCACATTTCATTATAATACTTTACTTTGTTTTCTCAAGCCACCCTTTGATGAAATCTTCTGTTCAGCTCTTTTACTTTATCATTTCTTCCATTTGCTTTAGCTACTCGAAGATCAAGAGCAAGTTTCAGAGTCTCTTCTGATAGAATTACAAAATTCTATCATGCTATCTCCAGCATCATTTCTACCACCAAGGCCATATTTTCCAGCTACCAATCCTTCTTCTTTGCTTCCAAATTTTGCATTCCAGTCACCAGTAATTATCAATGCATCCTGATTACATGTTCCCTCAATTTCAGACTGCAGAAGTTGGTAAAAATCTTCAAATTTTTCATGTTTGGCCTTTGTGGTTAGTCTGTAAATTTGAATCATAGTTGTATTAACTGGTCTTCCTTGTAGGTGTACAGATATTATTCTATCACTGACAGTGTTGTACTTCAGGATAGGTCTTGAAATGTTCTTTTTCACAATGAATCTAATGTCATTTCTCTTCAAGTTATGATTTCTGGTATAGTGAAACATATGATTGTTCAATTCCAAATGGTCAATACCAGTCCATTTCATCTCACGAATGTCTAGGATATCAATGTTTATGCATTCCGTTTCATTTTTGACGATCCATTTTTCCTAGATTCATACTTCGTACATTCCACGTTCTGGTTATTAGTGGATGTTTGCAGCTGTTTCTTCCCATTTTGAGTTGTGTCACGTCAGCGAATGAAGATCACAAAAGCTGGACTCCATCTGCATTATTAAGGTTGACTCAACTTTGAGGAGGCAACTCTTGCCTCCACAGTACGACAAGCTGACCAAAGCTTGGGGGAGGTGCCCACTAGCTCACCAGAAATAATATAGCATCTCTATGGAACAAATATTTTGCCCTTTTTTCCTTAATATTCTCAGGTTCTGATATGCCTACCCTGTTTGTCCATACATCATATTGTAATTATTTATTTCTATGTATAGGTCTGCAACAAAATTGTTAGCTTCTCAGATAGGGACCAAATCTCATTCATTCTGTTATAATCTACTTGTATATAATATTGTATACTCACAAACCATGCTTTTTAAAAAATTATATTAGCAAGCATACATTAAATAAACAGAATTAATGAAGAATTACTCAGTGTCAGGCAATTCAAGAACACACTCATTTCTAAGCTTGATTCTAAATCTCTAACATTTTAAATGTAGTAGGGGAAGCTGGATAGTTTTAAAATGTTCAATACTAAAAAAAACAAAAAAGTGAAAAATAATTGTGATACATTTCCTTTTATTGTTGCTTTTAAGATATACATTAAGGCAGCACAGAACTTTAAAAGAAACTTTGGGCTGAACATGACAGTTAGCAAGAGAAATACCTAAACTAGGGCAGTATGATCTGAATATTTATGGATATAGTTAATAAAAGTCCACCCCTTCCTTACTATCAGTATAGTGGTATAATTATTTACAGAAATATAAAGTTGAAAAGAAATATTCTATAATAGTTATAAGTAATAACTTGCTGAAATGGAATTAATCTATTATTCTATTCAATGGTATATTACAGTTTTGATTATTTCATTTAAACCCTGTGATGGAAAAAGTTAACTAATTTTTTTTTTTAAATTGTAGCATTATATCACAATCATAATCTTGTCAGAAATGGACAAGACCTGTAATTTCCTGACATAGTACTTTAGCACAGTCTTATAAATGCAAAAACATGCAAACTACTTTTATTAAGTTTAAATTTTTCATGAACTATCAGCTTCTCAAAAGTAGTACAATGATTGTTGTCATGTTGTTTGTTGCCATAGAGTTGGCTCCAACTCATGGCTATTTTCTGAATAAAAGAAAGCAACATCATCTGGTACTGTTATCTCCATGATGTTTGGTATCTCTGAGTCCATAGTTTAGGCTATGTGTCAGTCCATTTTATTGAGGGTTTTCCTCATTTTCTCTGACCCTCTACTTTACCAAACATAGTGTCCTTTTCTACCAATTGGTCCAAATAAAACATGAAGGAGTCTTTATATCCTCCCTACTAAGAACCAATCTGGTTGTATTTCTTCTAAAAGTTAAGTTGTTCATTGTTCTGGCAATGCATGGTATATTCAATACTCCATGCCAATATCACAATTCAAGTGCACAGAATGCATATTCTGTCTCTTTTTTTTATTGTCTAACTTTCACGTGTGTATGAGGTGACTCAAAATTTCGTGGCTTGAATCAAGCACACCACAGTCCTCAAAGTGACATTTTTGCTTTTTAAGATTTTATAGAGAAAATTTGCCCAATGAACTATATCTTTTGATTTCTTGACAGTGCTTCCATGGACATTGATTGTTTATCCAAGTAGAATGAAATCCTTGACAACTTCAATTTTTTCTATATTGATCATGATGTTGTTTCTTGGTGCCGTTGTGAGGGTTTTAGTTTTCTTTACGTTCAGGGTAATCCATAATAAAAGCTGTGGTATTTCACCTTCATTAAGTGTTTCAAGTTCTCTTCATTTTTGGCAAGCAAGGTTGTTAATGAGTCTTCCTCTAATTCTGATGCCATATTCTCCTTCATATAGTCCAGTTTCTCAAATTATTTGTTCAGCATATAGACTGAATAAGTAAGGTGAAAGAACATAACCCTTCCAAACATCTTTTTCAATTTTTAATCACGCAGTATCCCCTTGCTCTGCTCAAATGACTACCTCTTGATTTATGTACAGATTCCACACGAGCATATTTAAGTGTTCTAGAATTACCATTTTTTTAGTAATGTTATCCATAATTTACTATGGATAATCTAAATAGTCTTACTTATAATACACATAAATATCTCAGAGGCTAACTTTATTGACATAATGAGAGCACTTCCTGTGTTTAACAATATATCTTTTCTGGAGATCAATTAATATCTATATCAAAAAAGAAACTGTTCTTTACTCGCACCTAATTCCATTAAGAGAAATGGTAAAAAGATTGCATATAAATATGTGTGAATTAAAACAAATATAAAAGAGCATCTTCGTGTCCTCAGAGTAAACAAGGATTTCTTAAAGATTACATAAGGAAAACTACCCATAAAGGAAAAATATAATAAATTGTTCTATATTAAAAATCAAGAATGTTGATGTATTTTTAAGTGAGTAAAAAGAAAACGCATAGCGTGGGATGTATAAATGACTAAGAAACAGTATCCATCAATTGTATATTTCTACAATTCCACGTGAAAAGACAAAAATTTTTTTTTAATGGGCAATAAAATTGGATACTTCACAAAAGAGTATATTAAATAACTAATAAACATATGAAAAGATACTTGACACATTAAAAACTAAGAAAATTCAAATTCAATCCTTAATTAGTTATCGCTACAACCACTGCTGTTGTTAGGTGCTGTTGAGTCGGTTCCTACCGTAGCGACCCTAAGTACAACAAAACTAAACACTGGTCCTGTGCCATCCTCACAATCCTAGCTGTTTTGAGTCCATTGTTGCAGTCACTGTGTCAACCACTAGAGGGATAAAAATTAAGGGGTTCATTAACCAATATTTATGAGGATATGGAGTAATTACAACTTACATAAACACTGTTCCTGGAACTATAAGTTAGTATAACCACTTTTGACAATTCTTTATTAGTATTTACTTAGCCTCCTGGTCTCCTAGCTGAATTTGCCACCCAGTATTTTGCTGTTACGTGTATATGTAATTTGGAAACACTGGCAGCGTCGTGGTTAAGAGCTATGGCTGCTAACCAAAAGGTTGGCTGTTCGAATCCACCAATCGCTCCTTGGAAACCCTATGGGGCGGTTCTACTCTGTCTTATAGGGTCACTATGAGTCTGAACTGACTCCACAGCAATGGGTTTGTTTGTTTTTGGTTTTACATATACAATTACGTTGTATACCTGTATTCACCAAATGCATTTATTAAAATGTTCATAGAAGCAATATTTGTAATAGACAAACTTTGAAAATAATCCAAATGCCAATTGACAGAATATTTTACTATATTCAGAAAATGGAATACTATATGGCAACCAGAATGAATGATCGACAGCTACATGTAACAATATGAAATCTTACACAAAATGACCTACACAGCATGATTCCATTGACTCGGAGTTGCAAAACAGGCACGATGCAGCTAAGCTACTAGAAACATAATAGACTCAATCCTGGGAGCAGGACTTAGTGACTGAGAGATAATAAAGATTTCTGTAATAAAGATAATATTATTTGTCTTGATTTGGGCATTAGTTATCGGGGTGTGATGAAGACAATGTTCACATTGTTCTAAAAGATACATGTAGATGGATATGGAGTAACATAGAAAATATAGAAGAAAAGTAACAGAAGATTTAGCATACAAGAAGTGTACTATTTTAGAAAATGAATATCTCTCACCCTCTTTTCCCTAGATTCTAAGTGGTAGAGTGTATAAATTGTGACCAAATCAGAGATCGTATTTTTACTGTTTATTAATTATAGCAATTTCTCAATAATTTCATTTTAGTAAAGATACTTTGAAGAACTTAATCTAGACCAGATACCTAAGTGGAAGCTTAGTAATACTTTCCCAGATTTCATGTCCTGTTTGTAGAGAGACTCGAGCCTCAGAGCAGATTCAGTGATCTTACCTACCTATTTGTAGATACAGAAGCTGGAGAATTACTAGTAATAATACCGCATCTACTACTACCACAACTACTTCTACTAATAAATGTTGATATTATTGAATACTTAGTATATGCCTGGCTTTCTAAGCATTTACCAATAAATCCTTATAAGCTATTATTATTTTCTTTTAAAGATGAGGGCACTGTGACAAAGATAGATAAAAAATTTTAGCCAATATTTCATATTTAGGAGCCAAAACTCAGTCTCAAGTTCTCAAGACAGTCCAAATCAAGAATGCATGGATCCACGAGTCTCTTCCTAACCACCCCCAGCTTCCTCATTTTTTTCTGATTTGTTGTTTTATTTCCTTCCGAAAATCAGGAAGCAGAACAACTCAAGGCAGGGGCTTTAGAGTGATAGGTTGGAAACACAGACGTGGGGTATTTGGATTGGTCAGTTTGAATATATGCCTAAGGGGGTTCTGCAAGTAATTACAAGGTATATCTTAAACATATGTGTTTCCAATAAAGCAACAAAGAATCACAATGTTAAAATAAATGAATGAATGAATAGACAAATAATAGAATGGGCACCTCCCCCTTTAACGATCCTTCAGTTAAAACCAATGAGGGCACTCTGAGGAACAAATAGAGTATTTTCAAACGGTGGCTATCATGGATTGAATTGTGTCCCCCCAAAATATTTGTCAACTTGGCTAGGTCATGATTTAGTATTGTATGATTGTCTGCCATTTTATCATCTGATGTAATTTCCCTATGTGTTGTAAATGCTATCACTATGCTGTAATAAGATGGATTAGCAGCAGTTATATGGATGAGGTCTACAAGATTAGATAGTGTCTTAAGCTAATATCTTTTGGGATGTAAAAGAGAGAAGCAAGCAGAGAGACTTGGGAACCTCATACCACCAAGAAAGCAGTGCCGGGAGCAGAGCATGTCCTTTGGACCTGAGGTTCCTGCACTGAGTAACTAACTCCTGGACCAAGGGAAGATTGATGACACGGACCTTCTTCCAGAGCTGACAGAGAAGGCCTTCCCCTGAAACTGATGCCCTGAATTTTGACTTGTAGCCTACTAGACTGTGATAGAATAAATTTCTCTTTGTTGAAACCATCCACTTGTGGTATTTCTGTTAGAGCAGCACTAGATGACGAAGACAGTGGTTTTATATTTGAAAGAGGAAACTCTTATCCAAATTAATGGGGAACACTGCAAAGTTTTAATTGAACTTGGTGTCATCCCCTCAGCGATAAACCCCACGTTTACAAAAGCCTCTACCCGGGAGTATTAAAACTTCTAAAATTATGAGGGTTACTAATCAAGAACAAATTTTATGCCTATTTACTTGTTGGTGTCGAGTCCATTCTGACTCATAGCAACCCTATAGGACAAAGTAGAACTGCTCCGTAGGATTTCCACGAAGCAGCTGGTGGATTTGAACTGCCAACCTTTTGGTTAGCAGCCCCTCTCTTAACTACTGTGCCATCAGGTCTCTATTTTAATTAGTATGTCAAGGTCTTTTAAAAGACATCAGGAAAAGGAAAAAAAAAAGAGAGAGAAAAGATTAGTAGCTACTTTAAAGTTCTTTCCTGTTGGGGGAACTAATCTGTTTTGTTTTGTTTTTTTTTTTCCTTCCACTTTGGGAAAATGAGCTCCTGTTTGCATTGTCTTTTCTTTCCTCTTTGGGGAACTTTTGTTTGGTGCTCAGGCTTGTCAAAGGACCTGAGACTCCTCCAACTGAAGCTCTGGAAATTTAATAAGTTTTATCTAGAACCTGTTTTTTTTTTTTTTTTTTTTCTGTTGAATTGAGTCTATTTACCAAACATTGCTATATACACTTTAAAAAACAAGGTTCCAAATATATTTGTCTTGTGTAGTATTGTATAAGCCTGGTTTTTGAGCTGATCTCACAGACTGGTGAGTTTATGTGGATTCTTTTGTATGTGTGTGAGTCTATGACAACCTTGAAAGAAAAATATTTCCAAGTAACTTAAGTTGAATATTAAGGAAGGTATTAAGGAATAGGAGTAATTTTGTCTTAAGGTAAAACTAGTAGTTCCAGAAAGGGAAAAGAGAGGTGTAGTACAAGCTGGAGAGAAAAAACTGGCTAGCCAAGAATTAATGGGTTCACTTATAAAATTGTTAAAGAGCTTTGATATTTACTGGGTAGAAAAAAGGTTATGATAAAGGGAAGGTAAAACTGCTTACCAAGAGTATAGTAAAAGGAAAGAAATTGGTTATCTTTTGTCTTTCAAAATACCTAAGCTGACTTAAGCATATATAATTGGGAGTATGGGGCAGTATCAGGCATACCTGGGTCCCAGACTCTGAAGACTTGTAACACAAAATATAGAAACGATGAGACTCACCTGGGATGTCTCTACTTCTAAGCCCTTGCAGAAGAGGAGTGACTATTTTGTAGGTGACCATCTGTCCTCTACATAAGAGGTTAACTCGGGTCACTAAAATTGACAGTGATGTCAAATGTTTGAAAACTAACTCACCCTAAAGTTGAGTCTGTATCTATGGCAAGGTGAAGAGTTGATCAGTGAATTCTTGGTGAAATTCTTGATGAAGAGGAGGAAATGTGTAGGAGTTATAAGGTTTGACTAGAGTAAAATGGCTGAACTAAAGACAGGCCTGAGTTCCATTTTGGCTCTTGCTGACCATTAAACAAATATTATAACCAATGAGGGTGGGTCCTGCCCGGCAAGACCCCTCGAGTCAATTGAGAGACACACCAGGCCTTTGAGAAAGAGAAAGTAGACTGTATCGCAAGTCAGTCAAGCAAGGAGTTGGAGACTAAATCTCAAATCAAGCTCCCCAAGGTTGGGGATTCTAGGGCAGTTACAGGGATCGGGATAGGGAATTTATGCATAATTCATGAAGTTTCTAGGAATATGCAAACAGTTTCAGGAACTAATTAACGTGTATAGGGGTGCAGTGGGGTTGCAATAAGTGGCTGGAGGTGTGCTTTTTCCGGGGGGTATGACTCATGAAGTTTATCTAAGGACAGCTTTGCAGCTTATTGCTGATGTCCAAATGGAGGAGTGGGGCAGCTGGTGAAGCAGCCTTGAGTAGAGAAGCAGTAAGACGACCTTGGGCTACTACACAGAATGCCTTATCAGAAACTCACAGGCCCAGGTGTGATGGGAGGAGAGGGAACAGTTTAACTCTGCTGGTTATATTCCAGGCGGGGGAAAAGTTTAACCCTGTCAGTTATAATGTGACTATGATTAGATAAGTCCAGACAAATCCAGGCTATGCATAGATAAATCCAGGCAAGCCCAGGGATTGGCAGCTTGCCCTCAATAAGAATGTGATTGAAAGTAGATTAACTAGTTTGCAGAAAGATGCTTAAACAAAGAACTTGCCTGGGCATGTCCTTCTTACACGAAGAACTTGCCTGGGCATGCCCTTAATGATTTAATGAAAACAGTTGATCAGAAGGACTTACTTAAGCTAGCCAATCAGAATATTTTTTTACTGTTGTTGTTGTTAGGTGCCATCAAGTTGGTTCTGACTCATAGTGGCCAGATGTACACCAGAACGAAACACGGCCCAGTCCTGGGCCATCCTCACAATTTTTGCTATGCTTGAGCCCATTGTTGTAGCCACTGTGTCAATCCATCTCGTGGAGGGTCTTCCTCTTTTCTCTGACCCTCTACTTTACCAAGCATGATGTCTTTCTCCAGGACTGATCCGTCCTGATAACTTGTCCAAATATGTGAGACAAAGTCTCATCATCCTTACTTTTAAGGCACATTCTGGTTGTACTTCTTCCAAGACAGATTTGTTCGTTCTTTTAGCAGTTCATGGTATATTCAATATTCTTCACCAACACCACAATTCAAAGGTGTCGTTTCTTTTTTGGCCTTCCTTACTCATCATCCAGGTTTTGCACGCGTATGAAATGATTGAAACCACCATGGCTTGGGTCAGGTGCACAATAGTCTTCAAGCTGACATCTTTGCTTTTCAACACTTTGAAGAGATCTTTTGCAACAAATTTACCCAATGTAATGTGTCTTCTGCTTTCTTGACTGCTGCTTCCATGGGTCTTGATTGTGGATCCAAGTAAAATGAAATCCTTGACGTCAATCTTTTCTCCATTTATCATGATGTTGCTTATTGGGTCAGTTTTGAGGATTTTTGTTTTCTTTATGTTGAGGTGTAATCCATACTGAAGGTTGTGGTCTTTGATCTTCATCAGTAAGTGCTTCAAGTCCTCTTCACTTTCAGCAAGTAAAGTAGAGACATCAGCATAATGCAGGCTGTTAGTGAGTCTTCCTCCAATCTTGACCCCCATTCTTCTTCACAGAGTGCAGATTCTTGAATCATCTGTTCAGTATACAGATTGAATAGGAATGGTGAAAGGATACAATCCTGATGCACACTCCTGACTTTAAACCTTGCTGTGTCCCCTTGTTCTTTTTGAACAACTGCCTCTTGATCTATGTACAGGTTCCTCATGAGCACAATTAATTGTTCTGGAATTCCCATTTTTTACAATGTTATGCATAATTCGTTATGATCCACACAGTCGAATGTCTTTGCATAGCCAATAAAACACAGGTAAACATCTTTCTGGATTTCTCTGGTTTCAGACAAGATCCATCTGATATCAGCAATGATATCTTTGGTTCCATGTCCTCTTCTGAATTCGGCTTGAATTTCTGGCAGTTCCTTATCTAAATACTACTGCAGCTGCTTTGAATGATCTTCAACAAAATTTTACTTGCATGTGATATTAATGATATTGATAGATAATTTCCTCATTCGACTGGATCACTTTTCTTGGGAACAGGCATAAATACAAATCTCTTCCAGTCAATTGGCCAGGTAGCCATTTTCCAAATTTCTTGGCATAGACAAGTGAGCACTTCTAGCACTGCATCCGTTTGTTGAAATATCTCAATTAATATTCAGTCAATTCTTGGAGCCTTGTTTTTTACCAATGACTTCAGTGCAGCTTGAACTTCTTCCTTCAGTACCATTGGTTCCTGATCATATGCTACTTCCTGAAATGGATGAATGTTGAACAATTTATTTTTGTTATAGTGACTCTATGTATTCCTTCCATCTTTTTTTAATGCTTCCTGCATCCTTTAGCATTTTTCCCATAGAATCCTTCACTATTGCAACTCAAAGCTTGAATTTTTCTACAGTTCTTTCAGCTTGAGAAATGTCAAGGGTATTCTTCCCTTTTGGTTTTCTATCTCTAGATATTTTACTGTTAGTTCCTGATATTTTAATATTGAAAGCCCCACATGGCCTCTGACTGGTGAAACACTCTGTTGACAGCCTCTCAACCCTGTGTTCCCCAATTTGCAAATTGTTTTCTCCCTTAATAAACTTCTTTGCTATAATCTCAAACAGAGAGAGAGTTTTTCTGCTCATTGACACTTTCAATGTTACTTACCAGTTTATACTAATAAAACAGTGTGATATTGTTAAGAAATTAGAAAAATAAAAGAAACAAAAAGAAAAGCAAACCCAGAAGGAGATATTTCAAATTAACTGTGAAGACATATATTTAATTAACTGATACTTATAAAGAAAGTTAAATTAGAATTCTATATTACACCATTTTTTGAATTAAAATAATAATCAGTCAAAAATACCAAATTAAAAAAAAAATTGAGTTGGTGATGTCTTCTTTTAGTAAGTTATGAAAGCTATACTTTAAAGGAAATACACTTTGAGATATTTACAAAACAAACAGAAACAACAACAATTTTTTTTTTTTTTTAATGAAAAAATACAATGTCAGTGTTATGGATTTGATTGTGGCCCTCAAAAAAGATACGTTGAAGTCTCCAACCCTCTCAACTGTAAATGTGAGTTTAAGGTTGTTGCTGATGCAATTTGTTAACATTAGTTCGTACTGGAGTAGGGTGGACTCTAAAATCAAATATGACTGATGTCTTTATAATAAGAAGAGAAAAAGACACAGCAAGGGACGCATAGAGAAGATGGCCAAGTAAAGACTTAGGCAGTTTGGAGTTATACTGCCAACAAGTCAAGAAACATCTGATGGTACCAGAAGCTGATGAAGACAAGACAGGATCTTTCCCTGAGCCTGTGGAGAGAGCATGGCCTTACCAAGTGCCCTGGATTTAGAATTCTGACCTCCAGAATGGAGCCCTGGTGGCAGAGTGGTTAAAAGTTCAGCTGCTAATCAAAAGGTCTGCAGTTCAAATCTACCAGCAGCTCCTTGGAAACAATGAACAAGAGTGGGCACCTCTGCATCATTTATTTTTCTATACTGGCACTACATTCACTCTTTTTGTAATTAAAAAAATAAATAAAGTAGCAATAAAATATAATGTAAAGGAAGTTAATTTGTGATAAATGCCTGTGTTTACTTACCAAGTGAATGGAAACAATTAGTCTGAGTGGTTGCTGAGGCTTATTAATTAAATCAGTCTGTACAAGAAGATGCCATTTAAAACAAATGCCACCAAAAAATGTTATAGGGCTCTCATAAAAAATGAAGAAGAATTAATATATAGTTAAAATTCTTCTCAGTCAGAGACTCCGCTGTGACAATATGTCCTAGTTACCATATACGTGATACAGCATCTTTTATGAATCTGTGAATGGCAAGTGATAGTAGTTAATAAATGTCATCTCCCTAGAAGTAATGGAATTACTGGAAATATAGTTAAATTGTTTCTTAGGGGATAATATCAAACTTCGCTTTATTTTGGATTCTCAGTTTTTTATTTTTATTTTTTATGTTTTAGCAACTTACTTCAAGACTAAGCGTTTTTTGTTTGTTTTGTTCTGTTTTTAAATTCAGAAGTTTCTTCTCTATAATATTATATAAAATTGAAATTCTTAGTTTAGTATACTAAAACTTACCTCAATAATATGCCTAGTTTGAACATCTTTTGAAGTAACAGAAAAAAAGCAGACAAATTTCTCCTAAAGGTTTAGGTAGACTAGTTCATGATACAGTCATCGTGTTCTTTATAAACATGTTTTCATAATGGGAAGTCAAACACAAAAGGAAGTCGATTACTTATCATGATTTTCTAAACAGATGTTTCCATTGGGGTAAATCATGTTTCAATAATACTGAGAGAAATGAAGAGTGTAAAATTTCAAGATGAGTCTCTATTATTTATGAGGAAACTCTGCCAACAGCATTCTCATCATTTCAAAATAAGTGGTTTTACCTTGAAATTCACTCATTTTGCAAATATTTGCATAGTTAGTAATCATCATTATCAATTCACAGAACTGTCTCTGTTATAGATTTGAAAGAGTCATTAATTCAACAGCTAATCACGGTAAACATCAAGTCCTTTGTGGATAGAGTCGTAAATCATAAGACATATTAAAGTAATTAATGGAAATGAAATTAAAACAATTTCGAAACACCATAATAAACAGCAAAACACAGTTATTTTAAATGGTTCCTACACACCACTACATTTCATTTATTGTCTTGAAATAAAGATACCTAAAAAAAGTTTCTTCTTACTTTCCTTTACTCTAAAACTTTTCAAAAACCACAAAAAAATACAAAAATCCTCTCGTCAATGTCAGATAGTTACGCACTTAGTTTGGCTTCCAAATAGAGTGCAGTTGGTGCAAATATCTGGAGGATTATAGGTGATTATAGAAGCAGAAATATAGATCTACATTTACTGGGCAGTAATCAGAACTCTCCAGAAACACACAGCCCAGTCCTGGAACAAGTGTACAATTTCATTTTTTATTTATACACTTATACATCCATTCCCTTTGCTGAACATTTATTTCTAAAAAAAAAGAAAAAGAAATCTCATAGATTCTTTGGAGATAAATAATCACAAACATAATGAGAGCTTTGTGTGTGTGTGTGTGTGTGTGTGTGTGTGTGTGTGTGTGTGTATACATATATAAGGTAATTTATGTCTTATAATGCTCTCCTAGAACTAGCAATACAATGTCCAATAGATTTACAAGGCAAGTCATATTATTTTCTTGTTTTTTATATGGAATATTGCTAATGTTTTATGATCATATATTTCAATTACCCATATCCATTATTACATCCTAGACCTGTGTAACTGTTTGACATGAAACATTACTAATTGAAGTTTTCAGTCTTCTAATTTTCATCACGTATGTTCAACTACACCCACTATAATCACTCTTTGACCTCAAGAAATATACTAGTCTATTGGCTTTTCCGATATGTTTATAATTCATAATTCATTTTTTGTATCCATTTTTGATAATCTATTTTATTGTTAAAATAAAATAGTAAAAGAGCTGAAGAGATTTCAAAAGGTGGCTCAAGAAGACAAAGTATTATAGTGACATGTGCAAAGACCTGGGTTTAGAAAACCAAAAGGTAAGAACATGTTCAGCATTTCTCAAGCTGTAAGCACTGAACAAAAAATTCAAGGCTTGAGTTACAATACTGAAGGATTCTACCGAGAAAATACTGAATGGCACAGGAACCATCAAAAGGTGGAAGGAATACACAGCATCACTGTACTAAAAAGAACTGATCCATTTCAGGAGGTAGCATATGGTCAAGAATCAATGGTAATGAAGGAAGAAGTCCAAGCTGCACTGAAGGGAATGGCAAAAAACAAGGCTCCAGGAATTGACGGAATATCAGTTGAGATGTTTCAACAAACAGAGGCAGGGCTGGAGGTGCTCACTTGTCTATGTCAAGAAATTTGGAAGACAGCTTCATGGTCAACTGACTGGAAGAGATCCATATTTGTACCTATTCCAAAGAAAGGTGATTCAACAAAATGCAGAAATTATCGAACAATATCATTAATATCACACACAAGTAAAATTTTGCTAAAGATCATTCAAAAGCTGTTGCAGCAGTATATCAACAGAGAACTGTGAGAAGTTCAAGCTGGATTCAGAAGAGGACTTGGAACAAGGGATATCATTGCTGATGTCAAATGGATCCTGACTGAAAGCAGAGACTACCAGAAAGATGTTTACCTATGTTTTATCGCCTATGCAAAGACATTCAACTGTGTGGATCATTACAAATTCTGGATAACATTGTGAAGAATGAGAATTCTGAAACACTTAATCGTGCTCATGAGGAGCCTATACATGGATCAAGAGGCAGTCATTCAAACAGAACAAGGAGATACTACATGGTATAAAGTCAAGAAAGGTGTGAGTCAGGTTGTATCATTTCACCATGCTTATTCAATCTGTATGCTGAGCAAATAACCAGGGAAGCTGGACTATATGAAGAAGTACATGGCATCAGGATTAGAGGAAAACTCATTAATAACCTGTGGTATGCAGATGACACAACCTTGCTTGCTGAAAGTGAAGAGGACTTGAAGCACTTACTGATGAAGATCAAAGACCACAGCCTTCAGTATGGATCACACCTCAACATAAAACAAAAATCCTCACAACTGGACCAATAAGCAACATCATAATAAACAGAGAAAAGATTGAAGTTGTCAAGGATTTCATTTTACTTGGATCCACAATCAAGACCCATGGAAGCAGCAGTCAAGAAACCAGATGATGTGTCCAGGTGGGAAAATCTTCTGCAAAAGACCTCTTTAATGCTTTGAAAAGTAAAGATGTCACTTTGAGGACAAAGGTGCTCCTGATCCAAGCCATGGTATTTTCAACGGTCTCATACGTATGTGAAAACTGGGCAATGAATAAGAAAGCCCAAGGAAAAACTGATGTCTTTGAATTATGGTGTTGGTGAAGAATATTAAATATACTATTACAGACTGCCAGAAGAACGAACGAATCTGTCTTGGAAGTACAGCCAGAATGCTTCTTAGAAGCAAGGATGGCGAGACTTCATCTTTTGTACTTTGGACATGTTATCAGGAGGGACCTGTCCCTGGAGAATGATATCATGCTTGGTAAAGTGGAGAGTCATCGAAAAAGAGGCAGACGCTCAATGAGATGGATTGACCCAGTGGCTACAATTGAAGCATAGCAACAATTGTAGGGATGGCGCAGGACCTGGCAGTATTTCGTTCTGCTGTACGTAGGCTCGCAGCTGAGTACTACTGCATAAATCCCATTTCAAGATTGGTGTTTTCCAGTATAATTTTAGAATACTCACATGCATTTGTTCCTAGAATTCTCATCATCTTTTCTACTATTTTTTATCTAGTTAGTTCTCTCTTTTTTTTTTTTTCCACTTTCTATGGGAACTTTTCAAATGCCCTTTACTGTCATTCAGTATCCAGTTCCTTAGATCTCAGTCCTTAGTCATAATAAATGACTTCATGAGAAAAATAGAAGCCGTCTGAAAAAAACTTGCAAGATTCCTTATTTCCAATCCTACAAATCTAACTACATAAAACAAACAAACAAACAAAAAAATTGTCCGTAGAGTGATTCCAACTCATAGAGACTACACAAACATTCTTCTTAATGCTCTTCACTCCTGTTGAAAAGGAAGAGTTTATATCTACCTGCAATGTGGGTATCATTCCTGTTTGCTCTTCAGAAAATTTGCATTACTGGCTTCCAGTAAACCTTGACAAGCAGTTGTATTGTTTCCTTTATTTTCTGTAAATTGCAGTGTTTTCCTTACTTTACACTTTTTATTCCCATTTCATTTTATTTTTTTTCTTATCATTGGTTTGACTAGATACCTGCTACAGCATTGACTAAAGGCACTGAAAAACAGCCTTTTGTTTTTTCCCCCTTCACTAATGAGAATAGTCTAACAGAATTTCACCATTACAATAATGACTGTATGAATTTGTCTGATGTCCTTTATCAAGTTCTGATAATCCACTTCTGTTTCTGGTTTGTTAGGGTTTTTATGAAGTTGGAAGTTAAATTTTATCAAATGATTTTTAACCATCAGTTGAAATAATCCCAAAATGCTCTTTTTTAATCTCTTAATAAAATGACATATAATGATAAATTTTATAGTAAGTCATTTCTGAATTCTTAAACCATTCTTATTTGTTTATGGGTATCCTGAGGTGGTGCTAATAGTTAATGTACTCAGCTTCCAACCAAAGGTTTGAGGTTCGAGTCCACCCAGAGGCACGTTGGAAGAAAGGCCTGGCGATCCACTTCTGAAAAATCAGCTATTGAAAACCCTGTGGAACACAGTTCTACTCTGACACAAATGAGGTAGCCATAAGTCTGAACAGACTCAAAGGCAACTGATTGAGGTTATTTGTTTATGATTCTATCTGTTATATATTCCTATAATAATGCCATATAACAAATCACTCCAAAACATATCAATATAAATTAACTATTATAACCATTAATTTTTACTGCCCATGAGTCTATGGGTTAGCTGAGCTGTTCTTTTGATCTGAGCTGGGTTTCTTCATTTTCTTAACTTCTATTTTGTGGACTAGTTTTCAAAATTTATATTTTCCTAGAGATATTGCATATCATCTAGATATTTAAAAATGCACTAATGAAAATTACACGTATTACTTTAAGTATTTTAGCTATCTGTTGTATCACTTTTCTTAAACAGATAAAAATTGTTTATGGTAATTTTCACATATATTAAGTTACTTTTGAATAGAATCTTATACTCATGGACATCTATGTTTCATTTATGTTTTACTTGCATTTGTAATTAGGTTGTATTTATTTTATGTGTGTATTTATAGTTATGGAATATATAATTTATAAATTACATGTAATATATGAAGCATATATTAATATATGAAAAAACAAAAACAAACCTGTTCCTGTCGAGTTGATTCCAACTCATAGTGATCCTATGGGACGGAGTAGAACTGCCCCATAGGGCTTCCAAGGAGCAGCTGGTGGATTTGAACTGCAGAACTTTTATATTATCTGTATGTACTCATGAATTATAATGTGAGTCCTTTTTTACTCAACACTCACAATTCCAATGCCATGCCTATTTTTAATTCATTCTATTTTTCAGTTCATTTTAGTAGATAATATCAGTGCATAATTTGAGCAGTCTATTATGCTGAAAAATAAAGAGCTCAGAGAAAATAAATATATTATTTTCTTCATTGTCATAAAATTTTACACTCCTATTCTTTAAAACATATTAATGGTATTGTAGAAAGCTATCCATCAGATGTCAATCTGTAATTTCAAATAGGCTACTGCACCCTTGGAATAACATTTGACAAGTACATAAATTGCATGGCTGACATATAACCTTTTCTAAATTATAATAGTTCCTCTTTCTATCAATCTACTTTATCATTACTTTAAAGGAAAAACAAGAATGTAAGACATGATCACATTTAGAAGATTATGTCTCTTAGGCCATTTCCATCTGATTTAGTAAGGATTTTTCCCTATACTTTGACAATTACAATAGAATGCATATGTTTATATATCAATTTTATGTTATCTTACTCTTCCACAAAAACTCCTTAAATTTTCAACTGGTCTGCTCTAGTAACTCAGCTGCACCCCTTTTCCACATTAATACCATTGCAATTCATTCATCCTACAGACTTTTAACCTTCCAAGATTTTCATTTTTTTCAGTCCATCTTTATTAAGGTCAATGTAAATCAAATATATATATTTAATCTTCTTGTTTTCCTCTTCTCCCTCACCTTTTGTTGTTTGGGCCTCCCCCTCTTCTTTTTTCTATCTACGTTTGTTCTGTTGATAATCTCATTAAGTTTCCAAATATTAAATGTCATCTATATATCAATGACTTACAACTTTATCTCTCTAGTCTAATCTTTTTTTTTCTTCTGAAACCACTCATATATCCAACTGTCAACTTGGCGTCTATTTGGATGAATAGCATACATTCTCAAATCCATCACAGCTAATATTAAACTTCGAAATTTCCCCTCCAAACTGACTCCAGAAACAACCATCTTTATCTCAGCTGCCTAGACCCTGGAGTCATTCACAAAACCTCCATTTTCCTCATAACGCATATACAACACATTAATAAATACTACTGGTTCTGTCTTTATAACATATCCAGAATCAAACCACTTGTCACTACCAGCATTATCACCACTTTACCACTATTGGTCAAGCTATCATCAACACTGACTTGAGTTACTTCAACAGCTTCCTAACAGGTCTACTGAATACTATCCTTACTCTTCTACAGTCTCAGAGAAATGAAAATGATTCTATTCACATTTAAGTCATTTAGGGCTCCATGATCTTGCTCTCTCTTTCCCCTATTACCTTTCCAAACTTTTCTCACTGCCTGCTCTGCTCCAGCCACATTGCTCTGCTTGATTTTCCTTTATCACACTAAGTACCTTCTCACCTTATGGCATTCACAGGGCTGTTCCCTCTGCTTGGAATAATCTTTCCACAGATGTATTGCTGATAACTTCTTCATTTCTCGAAAGCCTTTGCTGAAGGATGGTTTTACAACTGAACTTATTCTTATCATGTTTTTAACAATTATGAGTGCCAACTACTCCCTTCCTTCCCAAATTTATTACTTTGCCAATACCTCTTTCAGTCTTATGCTATTTTAATAGAATTTATTGTCTCCTAAAATATTGGATAATTTACTATTTGTGACATACATCATTTATTATTTGCCTTTCCCTTCTAAAAAGTAAATGTGATCAAGACAGGAGTGTTTGTTTGCTTGTTTGTTTTCCTGATGTATCCAAAGAACCTAGAAAAGGCCTAATACAAAGTTACAATTCCATTAATGTTAGTGGACCTGGGACTCAGCTCTCTGAAGAAGAGCTCTGTCCAGTTATATATCAGGACTTTGAAGATGAGGTCTCATGAGGTTGTGATTCCACCCTCAGAAGGTGAGGGGATATGTCATAAGGATATATCATGGAAGAGTTGGGAGCAAAAAGCATGGCACTGGTATCAAATGTCACTGCTGGGATACATGCTTTTGATCATACAAAACAGATGGGGACAGGACAAAATCCCATCCTCTCCCCCCTACTCCAGTGTCCATTTACCTTGGCAAAGATATAGTTTGTCAAGACTCAGAGATAACATCACATTTTAGAGCAAAGAAGGTTGGATTTATGCGTTTGAATTGAGAAATAATAGAATAATATCTGAAAAGATTCTGCAGAACAAAAAAACCACCAATTAGAGCAATCAGATCAAGTAATATACAACGGAACAGTCATTACCAAAAAAAGCAGAGATATGAGTGAAAAATAATTTACTATCGTGTAAATTATGTGTGTGGATGTAAACCTAGTTTTGTTCCAAAAAGTTTAGCACTTAACATAATTCCATTCTATCTGTGCTGATTTTTTATCCCACATTTAGCTTATATTAAAATTCATTATGAATTTTTACTATGTTTTAAAAAGTATGTTCTATGATTTTTAACTTTCTAAGTCAATGTATTCAAATATTTTATATGCTGTAAATATTTTAGCTTTAGAATTGGCTTCAATATCTGGTAGATAAACCTTATGTCATTTCTGTTCTTTAAATCCAACCACTTGCGGTATTTCTGTTACAGTAGCACTAGGAAACAAAGACAAAAATGCTGGAAAGAAATATAAAGTATCATTGCCTAGTGTGAACATATGGTCCCTGGGTGGCACGAATAGTTGAGCACTTGAATACTAACTGAAAAATTCATATTCTGAACCCATCCAGAGATGCCTCAGAAGACAGGCCTGGTGATATGCTTCTGAAAGGTCACAGCCTTGAAACCCTACAGAGCAGTTCTACTCTGCACGCATGGGTTCGACGGCCAATAACAAAAAAGAAGTGTGAGCATAACATGATGAGCAAACAAGAGCATAACATGGTTGCATAGTAGAAATTACGTAGAAGATCTTACTATTTCAGTGTTTCTCAATCAGGCTACTACTGACATTTGGGACCAGATAATTCTTTGTTGTGAGGGGGCTTCTCTGTGCATTGTAGGATGTTTAGCCACATTATTGGACTCTAACCATTATATTAGTAACTTTCTACCCCAAGCTGTGGCAACCAAAAATATTTTCAGACATAGCCAAATGTCTCGGGGCAGGGACAAAATCATCCCCACCCACTGAGAATCCCTACACTAGACTGATATGAACGCATAAATGTTTTCTGCAAGTGGGAATAACTCTATGGTTAGTAAGTGATATTTGAGGAATACATTGAGATGGAGAATTCTCAGGACTTATTTAGACACCCTAGTCTAAGGATGTACATTTTCAGGAGACATGAAATGGAAGCTGATTCAGAGACCAGAAAGGATAAAATTTCTAAATGTTTTCCGTACACCCTAACAATGAGGAAGCTATGTTCATACTTAACTGTAATGTTTATTGTTTGGAGATTTTGTAGGTATAACTGATACTACTAACTGCATGATAAGTGATTTATCTGGCAGTGTAAGTAGATTATTATAAAGCTGTGAGTGAATGAACATTTTTAAGTATTTTATAGGTAAACATGAGTATTAAGTTGGCCTCAATTACTGCCTATACTAGGCAAACTATTTAAAAGGCAATCAAATATTTAATTTAATAGTTAATGCCTGTCTGTGTATGCCACAGACGCATTTACACATTGGGAAAGAAAATCAATTCTACATACTTTAAATTTACAAAGAATAAAAAAAAATTGCTAATTTGAAAGATAATTTTTCATAATTGTCTGTAGATTTTATTTTATGGCTTCTTTATCTTTTTCACCTAAGTTATGAGATTCATAGATTATGTGAAAGTATGAGACTCATACCTTTGTAAATGAAGCATAAGTTCTTTAATCTTTCTATCTGTGGCATCCAGTAAAATTTTAGTACAAAATCACTGCTTAGTAAATAGGCAAATCAATTATTTTTTGTTGAAGAGTGTAAATGTGTCTACCTTATAATTTCACCTTATGTGACTAATTCTTCCCTCTGTGAGTGTATACTAAACTCAAAGAATACAAAATGAAGTTTCTCCTATAACTCCCTAATAAAGCAAGTTACAGGTTTTACCCTTCATCCAGCCTTCTTCCACTCATGGGCTACACCCTGGCCATCCATCCAGTTGCCTTGTATTGGCTCTTCGATCAATCTCATCACACTCTTAGTCATTTTTGTCTAGATTGGTGTTGTTGTCAGACTGCCTTTTAACTTGTCCAATAGTGTTATTATTCACTTTATGTTCTAATATATTTTACCAAGATCCCAATACATTCAAGTATTTTCAACAAAGACAATGTACAGAGTACACCTACATATGCAATATTTTGAAAATATATAAATTGAGGATCAGGGTTTGCCTAATGGATTATCAGAAGGCAATGTCTTTCTAACCTCATTAATGTTGTATTCATATTCATTCAAGTCTATAACAGTTTCCATGTCTGTGGCCAGTCAGAAGATTCTCCTCAACTACTCAGTCCCTTCCAGTTAGGGTTATACTCATCTCTTATGATTTCTTTTGACCAGTGAATTGGAAACCAAATTGCTGGTGGGTAACTTCCAAGATGAACCTTAAGAGGTATCATGTGTTTCAGCTCACACTTCTTGCTCTTCCCCTATAATGGCAACATGTCTGAGATCATGTTCACTCCTTTGTTTTTAGTTCTGGAAAGAAAATACACGTGGAATCGAATCAAGACTAGCTCAAGTGAAGCCAATAGAGCACAGCAGAGACCAGAGGAGGCATAGCTGAAGAGGAAACTTCACGTAAAATGAACAATAAATAGGTAATCAGTGATGTAAATGACTGGAATTTTGAGATTGTTTTAAAATGCATAACATAGTGAAATTTGATTGAAAAAATCCCAGATAGGCTATGTTAGTCTTGTTTCAATTTTCCAGAGTTCCTACTTCACTTGCAAATAAATGATACATGGTTATACATTTTAAATTAGAAATTGTTAAAAAAGAACCCTACGAGCCATCATTGATTATTGTTGATCATGCATTATATAATATTTATCCCCAAACCTTGTGTGTAATCTACATTATTAACACAAATGCTATGTTGTTGTTAGGTGTGACTGAGTCAATTCTGACTCATAGCTACCTTATGTATAAAAGAAGGAAACATCGCCCCGTCCTGAACCATCCTGACAATCGTTGCTAAGTTTTAGCTCATTGTTTCTGCAATCCATCTTTAGAGGGTCTTCCTTTTTTTCTGCTGACCCTCTATTTCACCAAGCATGATGTCCTTCTCTGAGGATTGGTGCTTCCTGATAACATGCCCAAAGTAAGTAAGATGAAGTCTTGTCATTCTAATGCCTAAGGAGCATTCTGCCTGTACTTCTTCCAAGACAGATTTGTTTGTTCTTTGGCGGTCCATGGTATGTTCAGTATTCTTCATCAACACCTTATTTTAAAAGTATCACTTCTCCTTTGGCCTTCCTTTTTCATTGTCTAGCCTTCGCATGGATACGAGGTGATTGAAAAGTTCTTGGCTTGAGTCTGGTGCACCTTAGTCATCAAAGTGACATCTTTGCATTTTTAACACTTTAAAGAGGTCTTTGCAGCAGATTATTAAGACAAATACTATAAAGAATGCACATATTTTATTTTCCTAATAACTAGAAAAAAATAAAGTTTCAAGGTTTAAACTATGTATTTGCAAACACCCCTCTGACAAATTCAGTAATTTGTGAGTCAGTGGCCAGAGTTAGGAACACAGACTGATTTCCAAAACCAGCACTATGCTAACTTTTTTTTTAATTGAAATGAAATCATAACCTTAACCTTAGCCATATACAAAATACCACTTAAATGGTTTGATCAGATTTTCAAAAACATAATTTCTGTCTACTACTTGTATAAAATGAAACCTTATTTTACTTTTAAATATTTAAATAATATATAATTATAATCATTAATATATATAAATATAATATGCATATTTTAAAAAATGTACAAATCATGATATATTCTGGCTATTTATGTTTTCTTTCTTTTTTTTAATGGCTGACCTTGCTTTTCTTATTGTTGTAAGCTCAGACTTTCTTATTTTTTATAGGATCAGCACATAGGGTTTTGGATCCCCCAAACCATTGATCTCACACCTACAGCTGTCTCAGGTCTGAGAAGAGCATATATAACCTGTCTGGTTACATTTTATTAAAGAAGAGAAGGTGATATTTTGCCTTTGAAGTATTATACCATCTCTGCCATAGTCAGCACTGGGGGAATTCAGAGATCTCTGATAAAATCTAATAGCAGAGAAGGGTATTTAGTTCCCTGAAATAAAATTATCTTGTAAAAAAGACAGTGTAGATTCATGACAAAGTCTAATCCTGATCACCTAGATATGATGGAATAGAGATAAATTTTCTCCAGCAGGTATCCAAAGCTGAAAGTTTCTATAAATTTAGCCAGTAGAGTGTCAGCTGTTATTATACATAGGGTTTTTGGTCTTAGTCCACTGTATCAGTCTTAGAAAAAGTACAACTAGAATGCTCCTTAGAATTGAGGAAGGTGAGACTTTGGCTTGATTACTTTGGATACTCCATCAGGAAAGATTAATCACTAGAAACTGACACCATGGTGGGTGAAATACAGGGCCAGCAAAAAGTAGGAAAACCTTCAATGAGATGAATTGGCACAATAGCCTTAACAATGGACTAAAATATATCCAATGATCATGAAGGTGACGTAAGACTAGGCAATGTTTCATTCTGCTATACGTAAAGTCATTGCAAATTGGAGCTGACTTGACAGTAACTAACAACAAGAGCGTCAGCTGTGCATTAAGAAAGAAAGGCTGATTATGAAAGTTTAAATATATTTTGTATAATTTGAAAGTTTTCAAATTTACTCAGACTCATTTTATGGCCAGAATGTAGGATACCTTGAAAAAAGTACAGTTTAAAAGAATGTTAATTTTGCTATTGCTGGATGAAGTGTTTCATAAGCGCTATGTAATTAAGTTTATGTTGTTGTTTAAGTTTTCAATATACTTAATAATTTTCTGTCTGTTCTAGCAATTGCTTAGAGAGTTGACCTGAATTATTTGACTATATTTGTGAATTTGTCTTTTATTACTTGTTTCATTGATTTTGAAACTTTTTTATTATATGCATAAACTTTTAGGATTGTTATGTTCTCTTGATAAACCGACTCATTTGTCACGAAATTATCCTGTTTATCTCTTGTAATGTTCTTGCTCTTAAATATACTTTCTCTGATAGTAATATACCCACCCCATCTTTCTTCTCATTAGCATTAACATAGTGTATCTTTATCCATTCTTTTATTTTGAACTTACCTGGATCTTTATATGGTAAATTTTATGTAGGCAGTGTAGAGTTGGTTATTGCTTTCGTATTCAATCTGACAATCTTTGCTTTCTAATTGAGTGAACGCATCGTTATATTTAATGTGATTGTTGATATGGTTGGCCTTGAATCTTGTACTTTTGTTTTTATGTGTCTAATCTATTTTTGTTCTACTTTTCTTTCCCTCCAAATATAAATACAAAGAGAAATCAATATTTTTGATAAAATTTGTCAAACGATACTGTAGTTCGAAGTATTCAGATTGATAAATCATCAATTTTGACCCAGAGAGTTTCCCTGCTTTAAGATACAACTTTCTAAGAAGTCTCTTTACCTAACAAATGTCACTAGTAATTCCAAACCACAACACTTCAACCTTTTCATTACAGGTGTTTTAACGGTGAGATAAAGCTTTTAGATATTAGTGTTTTACCCTTGAATAACCTCCATAACGTCTAAGCAGCCTGTCTTTTTTCTTTTTCCAAATTTGTTATTTAATTTAAGGCTTTCTAGACAAAGATGCTTGAAACAACTTTCTCAAAAAATCAATTTGGTAAGAATAAAATCCACAAAATACGCTTCTAAAAGAAAATTACGAACCAATGCTTTCCTCCTGACTGCGTTCAGCAATAAAATATTAAATAGAATATTAAGAACAACAATTAAAGAGCTTAGCTTTTAAGCTGTCTGGTGGTGTGTAAGATTCAGTTCTTTATTGGCTATTAGAAAAATCACCAAAGATTACTTTAGTAATTCTAAGTGAATATAGAACCACCTACTCAGCAGGAGTGACAGGAAGTACTTAGAGGAGACTGAAAGTTCTTATATATTCATCCTGGGACAATTCTTTTATGATTTTTCAGAATCAAGATTTTTTTTTTTTTTTACTACAACAATGTTGACAACATATTTAAAATAAATCTCTACAAATAAATTGATTCTAACTTTAAAAACACTTGAAAAGTCATTTCCAAGGACTCTTCCAAGTTAATTAATCACATGTAGGCTCATTTAATAAGTCTCTAAGGACTATTAATAGGAAATAAATCTATAGAATTGTGATGGTTAATTTTATGTGTTAGCTTGACTATGCTACGGTGTCCAGTTGTTTAGAAAAACACAAGCCTAATTTCCATAGAAAGTGATTATATGTGATTAAATCAGTTGGCCTCAAATAAAGGAGATTACCTTCCATAATGTAGGTGGGACTAAAAAGGAGTTTCCCAAGAATATGTTTTACTTCCAGACTATAAATGGACATTTTGCTGGAACACTGTTACTCTTTACTCCTCTTATCATCTGACCTCTATATCTGAGGACATAAGTGTTCAAGAGTCTCCAACCTGCCTCCTGACCTGCAGATCTTAGACTTACCAGCCCCACACAACCTCATGAGCCAATTTTGGTATCAAGACTGGAACTGGAGGAACAACACCTTAAGGATGAGTGCTCTGAATTGTTTTGGGATTTCTGGAATTGTTCCTCAAATCTCTATTTTCCGTAGTAAAGTGGGTACTGATAGTCCATGGCACAATTTGGTAATAAAGATACACAAAATATCACAATTGGACACTCCTAATCAAAAAATATGTAAGAGGCGAGGTTCTGGGTAACCATGTAATTGATACTTTATAATATTTCTGTCAAACTGACAGGTATAATGGCATTCACTAGTTCCTACTACTTTCTCTGGTCACAGAAATAACCTGAAAGTTGCTATGTGAGCCCTGAAAGAAAATCTTATCTCCTATAGCCACAGAACTAAAATTTCTGAAAACCAAGCACAGAGTCTCATCTTATGAGTGGTTGAATTACAACATTATTTGGATTCCCATCCATGCAAGGTGTCTGATGTTAAAGTGAGGGCACTGATTGGGGAAAAAAAAATGTGGTCCTGAAAATTGAAATGAGGACTGATGGGCATATGCTTATGAAGATGGGACATTTAGCTTCTAATTCTATTTGGTCATCTTTGCCAGTAGAAGAAGCTCTTCTGCTCCCTTCTGAGGAGATGAAATCAGTATTGTCTGTGGAAATTGTAATGATCTCCCCTGAGGCAGATGCCTTGAAAGATGTTGCATATACCACCCATCTTTTCTTCTTGACCTACAACTAAACTCAAGTCTCAGCAGTCCCTGAAAGATAACGTACAAAGTGCAACCCATGAGGAAGTATGCTACATGATTTTTCTAATTTATACAGTTAGTAATCTGGGGAATATGTATGGAAGTGTATACGAAACTTGTGGGAAATGGTGAAAGGAACATAAAGTTGGATCAGTCCAAATGAATTAATAAGGGCTAGCTAAGCAGAAATTCTGCATTCAGTGTTTCAGCTTGAGGAGTTAGGAAGAGATATAACAGTTTATTTAATTGGTTGGTTGAAACATTGAACAAAAGTTTGCATATACTAAATGAAGTTGAAATGCTAGAGCTGCCTTGGTATACTGTAGAAGAAGGAATCCAATGGCTTAGAAAAATTAAAATGTTAGAGTGGACTTATATGTCAGGTCCATCCATCCACCCCAGAAGTGCCCAGAGAACACAAATTTCACTACAATTATCAGAAATAAATTTGTGAGGGGATCTCCATCACTCTTGAAGAACACTGTGATCGCACTTCTCCGCAGGTCAGATATTACAGTGGGAACTACTACCGCTGAATTGGAAAACCTAAATATAATGGGAGTAATTGGATCTTTGGGTAGTAGAGGCCAAGTAACAGTACTTCATCACCAAAGACAAGGTGAGTGTGGCACCATAATGGACAGCAAAATCAAAGTAGTAATCAGAATAGTCTGACTTCTTAGACCTATGGTGATGACTAACTGTCCACGGTGTCCCTACAAGTGAAATAGATATGAAACCTACTAAATATTTGCTTGAGCTGTACAAAGCACAAGGGTTATAGGTCATCAAGAGAACATAAGTCTAACTTGAATCACCAAAACAGAGAGTTGCAGACTCGCAGTCAGTTCCCAGATTTGAGCCATTTTACACACCCACAATCCATTGAATGAAGGGGAGGTTGGGTCTCCTTTGGGAAATACCCAAGTACAGTGTCAAAAACGTATACTGTTAGTCTTTCTCCCAACCTTCCCCAAAGGTATCTATGGTCTTTTAAGAGGGTAATTTTCATTGGAGAAAAGGAAATAATCAGTTCCTTTGAGGATTACTGGACACTGGTTCTGAACTGACTTAATCCTAGGAAAATTCCTCTTCATTTTCAGCAAGCAAGGTTGTGTTATCTGCATATCACAGGTTGTTATGAGTCTTCCTACAATCCTGATGAGAAGTTCTTCTTCATATAGTCCAGCTTCTTGGATTATTTGCTCAGCATGCAGATTGAATAAGTATGGGGAAAGTATACAACCCTGACACACAACTTTCCTGACATTAAACTATGCAGTATCCACTTTTTCTGTTCGAAAGACTGCCTCTTGGTCTATGTACAGGTTCCACATGAGCACTATGAAGTGTTTTGGAATTCCCATTCTTCCAGTATTATCCATAATTTGTTATGATCACACGGTAGAATGACTTTGCATAGTCAATAAAATACAGGTAAGCATCTTTCTGATATTCTCTGCTTTCAATCAAGATCCATCTGACATCAACAAAGATGTCCTTGACTCCACGTTCTCCTCTGAATCTGGCTTGAATTTCTGGCAGTTCCCTGTCGATATACTGCTGCAGCCTCTTTTGAATGATCTTCAGCAGAACTTTACTTGTGTATGATATTAATGATATTGTTTGATAATTTCCACATTCTGTTGCTTAATCTTTCTTTGGAATGGGCACAAATAGGGATATCATCCAGTAGGTTGACAAGGCAGCTGTCCTCCAGATTTCTTGACATAGATAAGTGAACACCCCCAGAGCTGCTTCCATTTTTTAAAACATCTCAATTTTACTCCATCAATTCCCGGAACCTTGTTTTTTGCCAATGCCTTCAGTGCAGCTTTGATGTCTTCCTTCAGTACCATTGGTTCTTGATCATATGCTACCTCCTGAAATGGTTGAACAATTCTTTTTGATACAAGGACTCTGTGTATTCCTTCCATCTTCTTTTGATGATTCCTGCTTCGTTCAATATTTTCTCCACTGAATACCTCAATATTGTGACTCCAGGCTTGAATTTTTACTTCAGTTCTTTCAACTTGAGAAATGCTAGCGTGTTTTCCCCTTTCGATTTTCTAACTGCAGGTCTTTGCACATTTCATTATAATACTTTGTCTTCCTGAGCTGCCCTTTGAAATCTATTCAGATCTTTTACTTCATCTTTTCTTCCATTCAATTTAGCTACTCTTTGTTCAAAAGAGAGTTTCAGAGTCTCTTCTGACATTCATTTTGATCTTTTTTTTTTTTTTTCCTGTCTTTTTAATGACCTCTTGCTTTCTTCATGCATGATGTCCTTGATGTCATTCCACAACTCGTCTGGTCTTTGGTCATTAGTGTACAATGCATCAAATTTGTTCCTGAGATGGTCTCTGTATTGAGGTGGGATATACTCAGTGTAGTATTTTGGCTCTCATGGAGTTGCTTTAATTTTCCTCAGCTTCAATTTGAACTTGCATAGGAGAAGTTGATGGTCTATTCTACAGTTGGACCCCAGCCTTGTTCTGACTGATAATATTGCACTTCTCCATAGTCTTTTTCCACAGACATAGTTGATTTGATTCCTATGTATTCCAACCGGAAAGGTCCACGTGTATAGTTGCCGTTTATATTATTGAAAAAGATATTTGCAATGAAGAAGTTGTTGGTCTTGCAAAATTCTATCATGTGATCGTCGGGGTCATTCCTATCACCAAGGCCATATTTTCCAACTACTGATCCTTCTTCTTTATTTACAACTTTCATATTCCAACCACCAGTAATGATCAATGCATTTTGATTACATGTTTGATCAATTTCAGACTGCAGAAGTTGGTAAAAATCTTCAATTTCTTTCTTCAGCTTTGTTCTTAGTGGTTGGTGAGTAAATATGCTACATATTAGTATCCAATATATTCATTATTTCTCCCATAGGCAGGATTCACAGGTCTAGGAATCAAAGGGTAGAAACAGGATGGCATAACTTACTATTACCTCTCTTGATCCACACCCTAAATTTTTTATTCTTCTTCCTGTAACCCTGTGCTCTGCAGGTATAGAGATCTTAGTTCCAAAGGGAGGAATGTTCTCACCACTAGACACAACAATGATTCCATTCAGCTGGACGTTAAGAATGCCACCTGACCTCTGGTTCCTCAAGCCTGAGTCAACAGGCAAAGAAGGGTGTTACTATACTGGCTGATGTGTTTGGTCCTCATTACCAAGAAAAAATCAACTGTCATTACACAATGGATTTAAAGAAGAGTATTTCTGGAAAAGAGTAGTTCCCTTATGTTATCTTCTGTTACTACCATGCCCTGTGATTAAAGTCAAAGGAAAACTACAAGAATCAAAAGAGTCAGGACTATTAATGGAGCAGATCCTTCAGAAATGAAGGTTTGAATCACACCATCCAGCAAAGAACCGCAATCAGACGAGGTGCTTGCTGAGGGCAAAGGTCATACGGAATGAGTAGTGGAAGAAGGTAGCAATAAATACCAGCTACAACAATGGGATCAGACCTCATTTGCATAAATAAGAATTGTAATTTTTATGAGTATTTCTTCCTTGTTTTGTTATTGTTATGATGTATGTGTGTATGGAGCCCTGGTGGTGCAGTGATTAAGCATTCTGCTGCTAACTGAAAGACAGAAGTTTGAACCCACCAGCCACTCTGAGGGATAAAAATGTGGCAGTTTACTTCCATAAAGATTAACAGCCTTGGAAACTCTATAAGACAGTTCTATTTGTCTGCCCTGTAGGGTTGATAATGAGACGGAATCTGTTTGGTGGCAATGGGTTTTTTTTTTTTTTTGTTTTGTTTTGGTATATATATACATATATATATAATCGTTGTTTTCTTCCCTTTCATGTTCCATTGCTTATTATATAATGTAAGATGAATTATCTTTGAATCCTCTCCAAAAGGAGGTCATTTTTCAGTTGTAAGCATATTAGTTGTATAATGTTAGGCAGAGATATTATTTTGTTATTGTCTTCATTTGGGGATTACATAATGTTTAAGAAGAAAGGTATGGATTCCAAGTTTACAAGGGGTGAACCAAAACCAAAAACCAAACCCACTGCTGTCAAGTTGATTCCAACTCATAACAAACCTATAGGATAGAGGAGAATTGTCCCATAGGGTTTCAAAGTGGTGACTGATGGATTTGAACTGCTGACCTTTTGGTTAGCAGTCAAATGCTTAACCACTGCACCACCAGGGTGATGCTAAATTTTATTTTTCACTTTGGCTAAGCTATAAACCACACTTGTTTGGTAAAACACTACATTAGTTGCTTTCTATTATGTTACTGTCAGTTTGTCATACTGTGGTGGCTTGTGTGTTACTGTAATACTGGCAGCTTTGCCACTGGTATTTCAAATAACAGCAGGGCCATCCTTGGTAGACTAAGACAGGCTAGGAAGAACGACCTGGCAGTCTATTTCTCCAAAAAAAAAAAAAAAAAAAAAAATTGGCCAGTGAAAACCTTATGAATAGCAGTAGAACATTGTCTGATATAGTGCTGGAAAATGAATCCCTCAGGTTGAATGGCACTCAAAATACAACTAGGGAAGAGCTGCTTTCTCAAAGTAGAGTTGACTTTAATGACATGGCTGGAGTCAAACATGCAGAACTTGCATTTGCTGATGTGGCATGACTCAAAATGAGAAGAAAGAGCTGCAAACATCCATTAATAATAGGGATGTGGGATGTAGGAAGTATGAATCTAGGAAAATTGGAAGTCATCAAAAATGAAATGGTACATATGAAGACGGATATCCTAGGCATTAGTGAGCTGAAATGGGCTGGTATTGACTATTTTCAATCAGACAGTCATATGGTCTACTATGCCAGGAATGACAGATTGAAGAAGAATAGTGTCACATTCATCATCAAAAAGAATATTTCAAGATCTATCCTGATGTACAACCTTTTCAGTGATAGGATAATATCCATATGTCTACAAGGAAGACCAGTTAATTATTCAAGTTTATGCACTAACCACTAAGGCCAAAGACGAAGAAATTGAATATTTTTACCAACTTTTGCAGTCTGAAATTGATCAAACATGCAATCAAGATGCATTGATAATTACTGGTGATTGGAATGAAAAGTTGGAAACAAAGAATAAAATTGCCTACATCTGTGCAGACAATGGAAAATTCAGTATCATCACTCAGAACAAGGCTAAAGGCTGACAGCGGATCAGACCATTAATTGCTCATATGCAAGTTTAAGATGAAGCTGAAGAAAATTAGAACAAGTCCACCAGAGCCAAAGGATGACCTTGAATATGTTGTTGTTGCTCTTAGGTGCCAACCAGTTGGTTCTGAATCATAGCAACCCTATGTACAACAGAACTAAACACTGCCTGGTCCTGTGCCATCCTCACAATTATATATTATACTTGAGTTCAGTGTTGCAGCCACTGTGTCAGTCTATCTTGTTGAGGGTCTTCCTCTTTCTCATTGATCCTCTACTCTACCAAGCATGATTTCCTTCTCCAGGGACTGGTCCCCCCTTGATAATGTGTCCAAAGTATGTAAGATGAAGTCTTGCCATCATGCCTGTGTGTTCTGGCTGTACTTCTTTCAAGACAGATTTGTTTGTTCTTCTGCCAGTCCATGTTATATTCTATATTCTTTGCCAAAATCATAATTTCAAAGGCATTGATTCTTCTTCAGACTTCCTCATTCACTGTTCAGCTTTCACATGCATATGAGGCAATTGAAAACACCATGTCTTGGGGTATCTTAGTCCTTAAAGTGATATCTTTGCCTTTTAAAACTTTAAAGAGATTTTTGCAGCATATTTGCCCAATGTAACGTAGACTTGAGTATATCCCACCTGAATTCAGTGGCCATCTCAAGAATAGAATTGATATACTGAACACTAATGACTCAAGACCAGACAAGTTGTGGAATGACATCAAGGGCTTCATAAATGAAGAAAGCAAGAGGTCTTTAATGAAAAGACCAAAATGGATGTCAGAAGAGACTGTAAAACGAGCTCTTTAAGTAGAGTAGCTAAGGCAAAAGGAAGAAATGATGAAGTAAAATAACTAAACAGAAAATTTCAAATGGTGGTTCAAGAAGAAAAAGTAAAGAATTATAATGAAATGTGTAAAGACCTTGAGATAGAAAACTAAAAAAGAAAAGAACACACCCAGTAACTCTCAAGATGAAAGAACTGAAGAAAAAAATTCAAGCCTTGAGTTGCAATAATGAAGGATTCTATGGGGAAAATATGCAGGGAGCAGCAAAAGAAGATGGAAGGAATACACAGAGTCCCAGTACCAAAAAGAATTGATTTATGTTCAATCATTTCAGGAAGTATTATATGATCAAGAATGCATAGTACTAATGGAAGAGGTCCAAGCTGCACTGAAGGCATTGAAAAAAAACAAGGCTCCAGTAATTGACAGAATACCCGTTGAGATGTTTCAACAAACGGATGCGGCACTGGAAGCACTCACTTGTCTATGTCAAGAAGTTTGGAAGACAGCTACCTGGCCAACTGACTGGAAGAGATCAATACTTGTACCCATTCCAAAGAAAGGTGATCCAACAGAATGCAGAAATTATTAAACAATATCAGTAGTATCACACACATAACATTTTGCTGAAGATCATTCAAAAGTAGTTGCAGCACTACGTTGATAGTGAACTGTCAGAAATTCAAGCTGAATTCCAAAGAGGACATGGAATCCTGCTGATGTCAGATGGATCCTGGCTGAAAGCAGAGAATACCAGAAAAATGTTTACCTGTTTTATTGACTATGCAAAAGCATCCCACTGTGTGGATCATAACAAATTATGGATAACGTTGGAAAAATGGGAACTCCAGAACACTTAATTGTACTCATGAGGAACCTATTACTTAGACCAAAAGGCAGTTGTTGGAAGACAGCAAGGGGTTTCTATGTGGATTAAAGTCAAGAAAGGTGTGAGTCAGGGTTGTACCCTTTCATCAAACCTATTCAATTTGTATGCTGAGCAAATAATCCAAGAAGCTGGACTATGTGAAGAAGAATGGGGCATCAGGATTGGAGAAAGACTCATGAACAACCTGTGATATGTAGATGATACAACCTTGTTTGCTCAAACTGAAGAACACTTGAAGCACTTACTGATGTAGATCAAAGTCTACAGTCTTCAGTATGGATTACACCTCGACATAAAGAAAAAAAAAATTCTCATAACTTGATCAATAAACAACGTCATGATAAATGGAGAAATATTGAAGTTTTCAGGGATTATATTTTACTCGGATCCACAATCAATGCCCATTGAAGTAACAGTCAAGAAATCAAAAGAAAGAAAGGGCCAAAATCAAAACATTAACCCCACAACTGGAACAAATAGAAAGAGAGCAGCAAAATAAGCTCTTGAGTGCCAGAACAAAGGAAATAATAAGAATTAGAGCAGAATTAAATGAAATAGAGAATAGATAAACAACTGAAAGAGTTAACAAGACCAAATGTTAGTTTTTTGAAAAGATGAACAAATTTGATAAACCATTGGCCAAACTGACAAAAGAAAAACAGGAGAGGAAGCAAATAACCTGTATAAGAAAAGAGATGGGTGATATAACAACAGACCCAACTGAAATTTAAAGAAACATAACAGAATACTAAGAAAAATTGTACTCTAACAAATTCGAAAACCTAGAGGAAAAGGATAAATTTCTAGAAACTCACTACCTATATAAACTAACACAAATAGAGGTAGAACAACTAAATAAACCCATAACAAAAGAAGAGATTGAAAAGGTTATTAAAAAACTCCCAACAAAAAAGAAAACCCTGGCCCAGATAGTTTCACTGAAGAATTCTACAAAACATTCAGAGAAGCGTTAACAACACTACCACTAAAGGTATTTCAGAGCATAGAAAAGGATGGAATACTCCCAAACTCATTCTATGAAGCCAGCATTATCCTGATACCAAAACCAAGTAAAGACACCACACAAAAAAAGAAAATTACAGACCAATATTCCTCGTGAACATTGATGCAAAAAATCCTCAACAAAATTCTAGCCAATAGAATTCAGCAACATATCAAAAAAATAATTCACCATAATCAAGTGGGATTTATATCGGGTATCCAAGGATGGTTCAGCATTAGAAAAACAATCAGTGTAATCCATGACATTAATAAAACAAAAGACAAGAACCACATGACTTTATCAATCAATGCAGAAAAGGTATTTGACAAAGTCCAACACCCATTCGTGATAAAAACTGTCAGCAAAATAGGAACAGAAGGGAAATTCCTCAACATAATTAAGGGCATTTATACAAAGCCAACAGCCAACACCATTTTAAATGGAGAAAGTTTTAAAACACTCTTCTTGAGAACAGAAACCAGACAAGAATGCCCTTTATCACTGCTCTTATGCAACATTGTGCTGGAGGATGTAGCCAGAGTAATTAATCTAGAAAAAGAAATAAAGGGCATCCAAACTGGTAGAGAAGAAGTAAAAGTGTGTCTGTTTGCAGATGACATGATCTTCTACACAGAAAACCCCAAAGAATCCACAAGAAAACTGCTGGAACAAATAAATAGAAGATTTCAGCAAAGTATCAATATACAAGACAAACATACAAACATCATTGGATTCCACTATATGAATGAAGAGAACTTTGAAGAGGAAATCAGCAAATCAATACCGTTTACAATAGACCCCAAGAAGATAAAATACTTAGGAATAAATCTAATCAGACATGTAAAAGATCTATACATAAGTGGAAGAATATACCTTGCTCGTGGATAGAAAGATTCAACATTGTGAAAATGACAATTTCAACCAAAGAGATCTAAAGATACAATGCAATCCCAGTCCAAATTCCAATGGCATTTTTTAATGAGATGGAGAAACAATCAGAAAATTCATTTGGAAATGGAAGAGGCCCTGGATAAATAAATCATTACTGAAGAAGAAGAACAAAGTGGAAGGCCTCATACTACCTGATTTTAGAAACTGTTATACTGCCATGGTAGTCAAAACAGCCTAGTAGTGGTACAATAACAGATACATAGACCAATGGAACTGAATTGAGAATCCAGACATAAATTTGTCGGAGCGGTGATGGTAGCCAACTACACAACTCTTCCAGAGAAGTGGGGCCAAGGAGGGTCACTCTGAAGAGTCGACCCTGGCTTCAGTCCCAGGAGTTTATTTATAGTCAACACAGCAAGCAGTGAAGCAAATAACAGAACAATGGGTTTGGGTGAGTAACAATAAGTTTCAGGCAAGGGAGAATGGACTTCAGGTAAACAAGCCAATCAGTAACGAGACAATAGGTTTTGGAAAAACAAGGCATTCCTAATCTCCTTCTCATCACTGAGAAGTCTCAACACGTTGTGTGTAGCTTATGGGCCTTTGAGGGGCTGAAGTTGTCAATAGTGCAGCCATGTTTAACTGGCACATATCCCCACATAAATTCATCCACCTATGAGCAGCTGACATTTGACTAAGGCCCAAAGTCCATTAATTGGGGAAAAGACAGTCTCTTTAACAAATGGTGCTGGCATAATTGGATATCCATGTGCAAAAAACTGAAACAAGACCCATACCTCACACCATGCACAAAAACTAACTCAAAATGGATCAAAGACCTAAATATAAAATCAAAAACAATGAAGATCATGGAAGAAAATATAGGGACAACACTAGGGGCCCTGAAATATGGCATAAAAAGAATATGAACCATAAGTAACAATGCACAGGCACCAGAAGAGAAACGAAATAACTGGAAACTTCTAAAAATCAAACACTTATGCTCATCAAAAGACTTCACCAAAAGAGTCAAAAGACAACCTACAGACTGGGAAAAAATTTTTGGCTATGAGAAACAGATCAGCATCTAATCTCTAAGATCTGCAAGATACTGCAAAACCTCGACAACAAAAAGACAAATAACCCAATTAAAAAATGGACAAAGAAGTCAGGGCTGAGATGGCAGAGTAGTCAGACGATTCTGGCGGACCCTCTTGTAACAAAGACCCAGAAAAACAAGTGAATCAATTATATATGGCAATCTGGGAGCCCTGAACATCAAAGGCAGAGTTGAGGAAGAGGACTGAGTGGCAAGTGGAGGGAGAGACGATTCAGAAGCAGTGATGAGTTGCCAGACCTGACCCTGCGAGAGCCTGACCACTTCAGGCCTGATCAGCTTGGGGGTGAGCGGTGAAGCAGGCAAGCAGCAGTGCTTGGGAGGCACGTTTTCTGCAGCAGGAGATACCCAGCATCAGAGAGTCTACACAGCCACCCAGAATCAGTGAGAAGCAGCCCTGGATCGGCGAAAGATAAGGACTTGTGTACGGCCTACCTTGTGAATCAAAAACACCCCCCTTAGGGAAAAACCTCTCTCCCATTTACCTCTCTGCTCCCTCCTTTGCACTGGGTCCCGGACCAGCTTCAGCAATTGCCGAGTCCCCTGGGCTGGAGTAGGATACCTCACACACTTGGAGCCATTCTCTTTGCCTTGGAGAGTTAACAAATTAACAAATGGGAAAAAATAAACAGCCGGCTCCCCTAAGCCAGGAAACCAGAGTAGGCACAGCTC
Source organism: Dugong dugon (assembly GCA_030035585.1). Lineage (NCBI taxonomy): Eukaryota > Metazoa > Chordata > Mammalia > Sirenia > Dugongidae > Dugong > Dugong dugon. The sequence continues at coordinate 29,692,761 of CM057460.1, read as the reverse complement.
CTTTGCCTAGGCACAGGCATAAGGGATCCACAGAATTTGAGTGCCTTTCCCCCTGCGTAGACTTGTATGAGCCCATCTCAACAGCATAGGCCTTCATTACCGCAGTACAACAGGGTATATACCAGAAGTCTAACTTCAACTGTTTCAGCTGTGAAGTGACAGGTTCTTGACATTTGACACTGCTCTGTCCATTAAGCAGGGTCTTCACCTACCCACATCAGGGGCTTGAGGACTGGTGGCTCCACCCACGCAACCTAGCCACCTGCTAGAGGGGCCCATGAATAAGAGGTGCCCCCCAGTCCTTACAGCCAACAGCAGTAGGTGCTTGCAGTCTGGCTGCAAAACCAACCCATCTATGTGCTCTAGGGAACAGGGACATACCTTATTCCTGGACACTTCGGGGCAGCCGTAAGCCCCATGCTTTGCTCAGAGTGTGTTCCCCTGCTGCTGCAAAATGCCTGTGCCTACACCAATCAACCATGCCTGTCTAGGACTGTAAGTGAGAGCTTATACCACACACTTGTTGGCTATCTACTGGGTCACCTGAGTTGAATCCATACAGGAGGAGTGAGCAGACTCCTGAGCTCACATACTTAGTAACAGATCTAACCACCAGGTAACAGGACATTAAAGCTTCAAAGGTGCCAATAATCAAACTAGATCATACGAGCAGTCTATTGGGGAATATCAAAACAAAACAAGAAGCTAGAACACCATAAGCAAATATAAAATAAATAAATAATAACCTATTGATGGCTCGGAGACAACAGTCAATATCAAATTACATAAAGAGGCAATCCATGATGGCTTCAGCAAGCTCCCAAAATAAAGAACCTAGAAATTTTCCATAGAAGGAAAATTTCTTGGAATTACTGGAGGCAGAATACAAAAGATTAATATACAGAAATCTCCAAGAAATTAGGAAGGAAATTAATGAAAATGCAGAACACTCAATAGAGGAAATTAAAAAGATTAGAGAAGCACACAATAACAAATTTAACAGGCTGCAAGAATCCATAGAGAGACAACAATCAGAAATCCAGAAGATTAACAATAAAATTTCAGAATTAGACAACTCAAGAGAAAGTCATAGGAGCAGAATTGAGGCAATGGAAGTCAGAATTAGTGAGATTGAAGATAAAGCACTTGACACCAACATATCTGAGGAAAAATCAGATAAAAGGAATAAAAAAAAAATGAAACTCTAAGAATAATTTGGGACTCTATCAAGAGGAATGACATGCAAGTGATTGGAGTACCAGAAGAGGGGGTATAACAGAAAATACAGAGAGAATTGTTGAATATTTGTTGGCAGAAAACTTCCCTGATATTGTGAAAGATGACAAGATATATATCCAAGATGCTCATCGAACCCCACATAAGTTAGGTCCCAAAAGAAAGTCACCAAGACATATGATAATCAAATTTGCCAAAACCAAATAAAAAGAGAAAATTTCAAGAGCAGCTAGGGATAAACGAAAAGTCATCTACAACAGAGAGTCAGGGAGAATAAGCTTGGAGTACTCCACAGAAACCATGCAGGCAAGAAAGCAATAGGATTTCATATACAAAGGCTTGAAGGAAAAAAACTACCAGTCAAGAATGATATATCCAGCAAAACTGTCTCTCAAACATGATGGTGAAATTAGGGCATTTTCCAGATAAACAGAAGTTTAGGGAATTTGTAAAAACCAAACCAAAATTATAAGAAACACTAAACGGACTGCCTGGACACCTGAGCTGAATCCATACAGGAAAATTTAACAGATCCTGTGTGCACATACTTAGTTACAGATCTAACTACCTGGTGACAGGACGTTAGAGCTTCAAAGATGCCAATAATCAAACTAGTGTGCACGAGCAGCCTATTTGGACATATCAAAAACAAAACAAAAACAAAAACAAAAACAAAACAAAACAAGAAGCTAGGACACACAAAACAAACATAAAATAAAATTATAATAACTTATTGATGGCTCGGAGACAACAGTCAATATCAAATCACAAAAACAGGCAGTTCATGATGGCCTCAGCAAGCTCCCAAAATAAAGAATCAATAAGTTCTCTGGAGGAAGAGAATTTCTTGGAATTACCGGAGGCAGAATACAAAAGATTAATATACAGTTCTCTTCAAGAAATTGGAAAGGAAATTCAAAAAAACATAAAGCCTTTCAAAGAACATGCAGAAAAAGTAGTAGCAGAACTTAAAAAAGCTATTCAAGAGGAGAATGACAAATTTAATGCACTACAAGAATCCATAGAGTGACAGCTATCAGAAATCCAGAAAACTAACAATAAAATATCAGAATTAGACAACTCAATAGAAAGTCATAGGAGCAGAATTGAAGCAGTAGAAGTCAGAATTAGTGACACTGAAGATAAAGAACTTGATGCCTACTTATTTGAGGAAAAATCAGATAAAAGAATTAAAAAGAATAAAGAAACTCAAAGAGTTACGTGGAACTCTATCAAAAAAAATAACCTACGAGTGACTGGAGTGCCAGAATGCGGGGAGGGGGGTAACAGATAATACAGAAAAAAATTGTTGAAGATTTATTAACAGAAAACTTCCCTGATATCATAAAAGATGAGACGACATCTACCCAAGATACTCATCGAACCCCAGATAAGGTAGATCCCAAAAGAAAGTCACCAAGACATATTGTAATCAAATTCGCCAAAACCAAAGAAAAAGAGAGAATTTTAAGAGCAGCTAGGGATAAAAGAAAAGTCATCTACAAAGGAGAGTCAATTAGAATAAGCTTGGACTACTCAGCAGAAACCATGCAGGCTAGAAGGCAATGGGATGACATATATAAAGGTTTGAAGGAAAACAACTGCCAGCCAAGAATTATATATCCAGGAAAACTGTCTCTCAAATATGATGGTGAAATTAGGGCTTTTCCAGATAAACAGCACTTTAGGGAATTTGCAAAAACCAAATCAAAATTACAAGAACTACTAAAGGGTGTCCTCTGGTTAGAAAAATGAATAACATAAGATAACAATGCAAGACTAGAAAACAAGACAGACTAACCAGATAGGGAAGTCAAAAGTACATCAGATAGGGAAGTCGAAAATACATCAAAGCTAAGACATTGAAAATAGGGAAACAGAGATATCAACAAGTAAAAAAGAACAATGTTAAAACAAAAAAGAGAGACTTAAAAAATGCAGACGTAGATTTTTCATATGGAGGGGAAGTCAAGGAGATATAAAGAAATAAAAGACTGGTACAAACTTAGAAAAATAGGGGTAAATATTAAGGTAACCACAAAGGAAACTAAAAATCCTACAATTCAAAATAAAAAACTAGAAAAATATAAAGACTCAGCAAACACAGAATCAACTACAATGAAAAAGATGAAAAGAAAATACATAAAGAAAAATGACTCAGCACAGAAAATTAAGTGGAACAAAAAACTGTGAACAACACAAAAAACAGACATCAGGACAACAGCATTAAATTCATACCTATCAATAATTATACTGAACGTAAAGGGACTAAATACACCAATAAAGAGACAGAGAGTGGCAGATTGGATAAAAAAAACATGATCTGTCTATATGCTGCCTTGAAGAGATGCACCTTAGACTTAAAGACACAAACAGGCTAAAACTCAAAGGATGGAATAAAGTATATCAAAGAAACAACATTCAAAAAAGAGCAGGAGTGGCAATATTAATCTCTGACAAAATAAACTTTAAAGTAAAATCCACCACAAAGGATAAGGAAGGGCACTATATAATGATTAAAGAAAGGGTCAATACACCAGGAAGACATAACTATAATAAATATTTACGAACCCAACGACAGGGCTCCAAAATACATAAAACAAACTCTAACAGCACTGAAAAGACAGATAGACAGCTCCACAATAGTAGTAGGAGACTTCAACATGCCACTTTCGGTGAAGGACAGAACATCCAGAAAGAAGCTCCACAAAGACACAGAAGAGCTAAATGCTACAATCAACCAACTTGATCTCATAGATACACACTGAACATTGCACCCAACAGCAGCCAAGTATACTTTCTTTTCCAATGCACACGGAACATTCTCTGGAATAGACCACATATTAGGCCATAAAGCAAGCCTTAACAAAATCCAAAACGTTGAAATATTACAAAACATCTTTTCTGACCATAACTCCATAAGAGTAGAAATCAACAACAGAAAAAGCAAGAAAAAAAAATCAAACACATGGAAACTGAACAACACCTTGCTCAAAAACTACTGGGTTATAGAAGAAATTAAGAATAAAATAAAGAAATTCATAGAATCAAATGAGAATGAAAACACATCCTACCAGAACCTTTGGGACACAGCAAAAGCAATACTCAGAGGTCAGTTTATAGCAATAAATGCACACATCCAAAAAAAAGAAAGGGACATAAGCAAAACATTAACCCTACAAGTGGAACAAGTAGAAAGAAAGCAGCAAAAGACCTCAGGTGCCAGAAGGAAGGAAATAATAAGAATAAAAGCGGAATTAAAGGAAATAGAAAATAGAAAAACAATTGAAAGAGTTTAACAAGTCCAAAAGCTGGTTCTTTGAAAAGATCAACAAAATTGATAAATCATTGGTCAAATTGACAAAAGAAAAATAGAAGAGGAATCAGATAACCCATATAAGAAATGAGATGGGTGATATCACAACAGACCCAACTGAAATTAAAAGCATCATAACAGAATACTATGAAAAATTGTACTCACAAATTTGAAAACCTAGAGGAAATGGATGAATTTCTAAAAACTCACTATCTATCTAAACTAACACTAACAGTGGTAGAACAACAAAATAAACATATAACAAAAGAAGAGATTGAAAAGGTTATTAAAAAACTCCCAACAACAACAACAAAAAGCCCTGGCCCAGATGGCTTCACTGGAGAATTCTACCAAACTTTCAGAGAAGAGTTAACACCACTTCTACTAAAGGTATTTCAGAGCATAGAAAAGGATAGAATACTCCCAAACTCATTTTATGAAGCCAGCATAACCCTGATACCAAAACTAGTAAAGACACCACAAAAAAAAGAAAATTGCAGACCAATATCCCTCATGAACATTGATGCAAAAATCCTCAACAAAATTCTAGCCAATGGAATTTGAAAACATATCAAAAAAATACTTAACCATGATCAAGTGGTATTTATACCAGGTATACAGGGTGGTTCAACACTAGAAATACAATCAATGTAATCAATCACATAAATAAAACAAAAGACAAGAACCACATGATCTTATCAATCCAGGCAGAACAGGCATTTGACAAAGTCCAACACCTGTTCATAATAAAAACTCTCAACAAAATAGGAATAGAAGGGAAATTTCTCAGTATAATTAAGGGCGTTTATACAAAGCCAACAGCCAACAGCATCCTAAATGGAGAGACTTTGAAAGCATTCCCCTTGAGAACAGGAACCAGACAAGGACACCCTCTATCACCACTCTTATTCAACATTGTGCTGGAGGTCCTATCCAGAGCAATTAAGCTACAGAAAGACATAAAGCACACCCAAATTGGTAGGGAAGAAGTCAAAGTATCTCTATTCACAGATGATATGATCTTATACACAGAAAACCCCAAAAAATCCACAAGAAAACTACTGGAACTAATAGAAGATTTTAGCAAAGTTTCAGGATACAAAATAAACATAAAAAAAATCAGTTGAATTACTTTACACCAACAAAGAGAACCTTGAAGAGGAAATCACAAAATCAATACCATTTATAATAGCCCACAAGAAGATAAAATACTTAGGAATAAATCTACCCAGAGAAATAAAAGACTTATACAATGAAAACTACAAGACACTACACTAAAAGAGATCTGCATAAGTGGAAAAACACACCTTGCTCATGGATGGGTAGACTCAACATTATGAAAATGTCAGTTCTACCCAAAGCGATCTACAGATACATTTAAATCGCGATCCAAATTCCAACAGCATTTTTTAATGAGATGGAGAAACAAATTACCAACTTCATATGGAAAGGGAAGAGGCCTCGGATAAGTAAAGCATTTCTCAAGAAGAAGAACAAAGTGGGAGGCCTCACACTACCTGATTTTAGAAACTATTATACTGCCACGGGAGTCAAAACAGCCTGTTACTGGTACAACAAGATACATAGACCAATGGAACAGAATTGAGAATCCAGACATAAATTCATCCACCTATGAGCAGCTGATATTTAAGAAAGTCCCAAAGTCCGTTAATTGGGGAAAAGACAGTCTCTTTAACAAATGGTGCTGGCATAACTGGATATCCATGTGTAAAAAACTGAAACAAGACCCATACCTCACACCATGCACAAAAACTAACTCAAAATGGATCAAAGACTTAAATATAAAATCAAAAACAATAAAGATCATGGAAGAAAAAATAGAGACAATGCTAGGAGCCCTAATACGTGGCATAAACACAACACGAACCATAAGTAACAATGCACAAGCACCAGAAGAGAGACTAGATAAATGGGAACTCCTAAAAATCAAACATTTATGCTCACCAAAAGAGTCAAAAGACAACCTACAGACTGGGAAAAAAAATTTGGCTATGACAAATCCGGTCTGTGTCTTTTCTCTAAAATCTACAAGATACTGCAAAACCTCAACAACAAAAAGACAAATAACCCAATTAAAAAATGGGCAAAGGATACGAATAGTCACTTTGCCAAAGAAGATATTCAGGCGGCTAACAGACTCATGAAGAAATGCTCACGATTATTAGCCATTAGAGAAATGCAGATAAAAACAACAATGAGATATCATCTCACACCAACAATGCTATCATTAATCCAAAAAACACAAAATAATAAATGTTGGAGAGGTTGTGGAGAGACTGGAACACTTATACAGTGTTGGTGGGAATGTAAAATGGTACATCCACTTTGGAAAACAATTTGGCACTTCCTTAAAAAGCTAGAAATAGAAGTACATACAATACAGCTACCCCGCTCCCTGGATATATCCTAGACTAATAAGAGCCATCACACGAATAGATATATGCACATACATGTTCGTTGCAGCACTGTTTACAATAGCAAAAAGATGGAAACAACCTGGGTACCCATCAATGGTCAAATGGATAAACAAATTATGGTATATCCAAACAATGGAATACCACACAATGAAAAAGAACTACGATGAAGTTGTGAAACATCTTGATAGCGAACAAAACAGAGAGTCCTTCATGGAGCAGGAGAAAGGTGGGCTGCAGAACTCAAATTCTAGTAAGAAGACCAGACTTAATGGTCTGACTGAGACCGGAGGAACCCTGGAAAGCCTGGGCCCTGGATTCTCTATCAGTCCAGAAGTAAAACAATTTTCATGGCAAACTGTTCAGACAGGTATTGGACTGGATTGTGGGACATAAAGTGATATTCATGAAGAGTGTACCTCCTAGCTCAAGTAGATACAAGGGACTAATCGAGCAGCTTCTGTCTGTAGGTGAAATGGGAAGGCAGAGAGGATTAGTAGCTGGCTGAATGGACACAGACAGTCAGGGGTGGAAAGGAGAGTGTGCTGTCACAATATGTGGAGAGCAATTAGGGTCACGTAACAATGTATGTATAAATTTTTGTATGGGAGACTAACTTGAAGTGTAAACTTCATTTTAACTACAACAATAAAAAAATAAATAATAAAATTCTTTTTTAAATTTAAAAAATTCTGTAATATTAAAAAAAAAATAATAATAAGCAAAGGATATAAACAGGCACTTCACCAAAGAAGACATTCAGGTGGCTGACAGACACATGAAGAAACACTCACGATCATTAGACATTAGAGAAATGCAAATCAAAACTACTATGAGATACCATCTCAATGTTCATTGCAGCACTGTTCACAATAGCAAAAAATGGAAACAACCTAGTTGCCCATCAACAGACAAATGGGTAAACAAATTAAGGTATATCCAAACAATGGAATACTACACAACGATAAAGAACTACTATTAAGCCGTGAAATATCTTATAACATGGAGGAATCTGGAGGTCATTATGCTGAGTGAATGTAGTTAGTCACAGAAGGACAAATACTGTTTAAGACCACTATTATAAGAACTCAAGAAAAGGTTTAAACACAGAAGAAAACATTCCTTGATGGTTAAAAGGGTGGGGAGTATGGGTGAGGGTTATTTACTAACTAGATAGTAGATAAGAGTTATCTTAGGTGAAGGGAAGGACAGCACATACTACAGGGGAAGTCAGCACAACTGGACTAAACCAAAGCTAAGAAGTTTCCTGAATACAATCAAACACTTTGAGGGACAGAGTAGTAGGGCTAGGGGTATGGGGACCATGCTTTCAGGGGACATCTAGGTTAATTGGCATAACAAAGCTTATTAAGGAAATGTTCTGCATCCTACTTTGGTGAGTGGCTTCTGGGGTCTTAAAAGCTAGTGAGTGGCCATCTAAGATGCATCAATGGTCCCAACCACCTGGAGTAAAGGAGAATGAAGAACACTAAAGTCACAAGGAAAGTATTAGCCCAAGAGACAGAAGGGGCCACAAAAACCAGAGACTAAATCAGCCTGAGACCAGAAGAACTAGATGGTGCCCAGTTTCCAGCAATGACTGCCCTGACAGGAAACACAACAGAGAGTCCCTGATGGAGCATGAGAAAAGTGGGGTTTAGAATTCAAATTCTAGTAATGGTCTGACTGAGACTGGAGGAACCCCAGAAATCATGGCTCCTGGACTCTCTGTCGACCCAGAACTAAAACTATTCCCGAGGCCAGCTCTTCAGTCAAAGATTAGACTGGACTATGGGACATAAAATGATACTCGTGAAGATTGTGCTTCTTAGCTGATGTAGATACATGAGTTTAAATGGGCGCATCCCATCCAGAGGTGAGATGAGAAAGAGGATAGAGTCAGGAGCTGGTGGAATGGACACGGGAAATCAGGGGTGGAAAGGAGGAGTGTGCTGTCACAGTATAGGGAGAGCAATTAGGGTCACATAACAATGTATGTATAAATTTTTGTATTAAAGACTTACTTGAATTATAAACTTTACTTAAAGTACAACAATAAAATAAATTGAATCAAAGGACATATGGCATTGGGCAAATCTGCTGCAAAAGACCTCTTTCAAGTATTAAAAACTAAGGTCTAAGGTGCGCCTGACCCAAGGCATGGTATTTTCAGTAACCTCATATGTGTGTGTAAGCTGAGTAAGGAAGACTGACGAAGAATTGATGACTTAGAATTATGGTGTTTGCAAAGAATATTGAATATACCATAGACTAGTAGAACAAAGAAATCTGTCTTGGAAGAGGTAAGACAGAATGATTCTTAGAAGCAAGGATGGCAAGAGTACATCTCACTTACATTGGACATGTTATTAGGAGGGATCAGTTCCTTAAGAAGGACATCATGCTTGGTAAAGCAGAGGGTCAGAGAAAAAGAGAAATACCCTCAACAAGATGAATGGACACAGTGGCTGCAATAGGCCCAAGTAGGACCGGGAAATGTTCATTCTGTTACACATAGGGTTGCCATTAGTCAGAAACAACTCCATGCCGCCTAACAACAACAAACATGATTATATAAGTTGACCTCAAATAAAGCTGATTATCTTCCATAATGTTGGCAGTTTTCAATCAATCAGTTGTTGTCCGTAGGACCAAAGAGTTAGTTTCCCTAGATTGTTTTCTGCCTCCAGACTGTAAATAGAAATTTTGCCAGAACACTTTTACTCTTAAGTCTTCCTGTCATCCTATCTATAGCTTTTGAGACTCAAGCCTGCAAAAGTTTCCAACCTGTCACATGATCTACAGATCTTGGACTTGCCAGCCTCCACAATCACGTGAGGAAATTTCTTGAAGTAAATCTCTCTGTTTCTCTCTCTTGCCCTTGTTCTTACTCCCTCTCTGTGCGTGTGTGTTTGCGTGTTTGTGTGTGTGTGTGTAAAATCTTTCTCAGTGATTTTGTTTCTCTAGAGAACCCTGTCTCTGATTCAGGGCCAGAAGACGAATACATTGCAAGGGGAAAAAAGAAAAAAAAAAACCCTGCTATTTTAAAATAAATGTTATCCGGAAAAAACAACAATGTAGTATAAAACAGACTATGTCTCTCTTCTTTTTATTAAAAAATAAGCATTTAGTATGTGTTCTGAATAAAATGTACACTTGAAGTGGGAGTGGGATGATTTACTGTAGGAAAGATAACACAGAACAGGAAGCAGGAAGAAAACAAAAGTCCCTCCTTGTTAATGCAAACTGCCTACTGAATGTGCTGCCACACAAACAGCAGATTATCTTCTGGTTTGTGTGAGATCTTTCTTTTATTTAGCAATCTTACCTCTTCAGAAAATAACATGCCACTCTCTGTAGAAACACAGCCTCTCCTTTTCTGTCTCACAGTAAAACAGCCCCGGGATCAGGATGATAAGACTCTTTATCGAGTGTTTTAGTACAATAGGAAATAAGGGGTGGTGTAATCCTGGCCCTCCAGGAGTGTTGTTGTAAAAGAACCCCTACTACATCAGCTCCACTGGATGTACTTTACTAGATTTTCTTTTCAGTGAGGTCAGACAACAGTAATTTTTTATGTGGGTCATGGCAGAATCCTTCTTCTAAACACTAGAAAGAATGACTCCTTTGTCAATATAAATACATCCTAATGCATTTAGTCTCCCTGTAGGCTGTATTACACACTTGAGAACTATTCTGCCACTCGGCATTATAATACTCTTCCATCTTGCCTTTTACCCTTTATAAAAGAAGAAACACACACATAAAAGGTAGAACTCTTTTTTTTTTTTTTTTTTAATGTTACAGACGTTATCAGGAATCCACATCAGACAAACAGACATGCTAACAATTGTATTTCAAAGCAGGGGAATATAATACAAAAGAAATGTTACAATAATTCAAGTCATTCTTATTTTAATTTCCCAAGAAATTTGTTTCTGTAAATCACTTTTCTTTTTTCCCCAGTCAAATAAGCATGTATCTGTAAAATCTGAAAGCTGTATTGTTATTTTTTCCTCAAAATTGTAAACTGATACTATATAAAAAATAATGATTTTAGAATCTATGGCTCAGTACAAGGAGCCCTGGTGGCACAGTGGTTATGCGCTTGGCTGCTAACTGAATTGTCAGTGGTTCGAACCCAGCAGCTGCTCCTCGTGAGGAAGATGTGGCAGTCTGCTTCTGTAAAGATTTATTTCCCTGAAAACCCTGTGGGGCAGCTCTGCTCTGTCTTATAGGGTCGCTATGAGTCAGAATTGACTGGATGGCAATGGGTTTTGGTTTTTATGGCTTAATATAGATATGTCTTTCCATTGTTATTAATACCATTATTCTAAACATCTTATCTTTTTTTAGTAATCAGTTTCTGAAGTTTTAAGTTCAACTATTGTAAAGTAATCATACTTAGTAAATATTAAAATTCAAAATCTACCATTCAACATTTGGTTCTTTATGTTCTTGTTCTTTGTTTGCCTCAATCTCTACCTTCATAAAATAAAAGGAAGATATTAGGGTTTTCTAGAGTATCTTCAAATATAAGTTAATATTTCTATTACTTATTTTTCTGCACTATCATTACTTATTAAATCTTCACATTCACCAAAAAAAAAAAAAAAAAGGAAAAAATCTACACATACTCATGCAGACTATGGATAATAGACTGGTTGGAAATGTTGAATTTCAAATTGTTGGATATGATTCTATTTTGGCTGCTCTGAGAAAAGGAGCTTCAGGGTCTAAGTGTAGGTTTTGAATTGCTTATGTGTTGTAGCTTAGGGAAGAAGAAGGTTAACTTAGACAAACTGTAAAAATGCTTTCCTCAAAAATCTATGTGAATAAAAAAGACAGTCTTGTTCTCAATGGGTCATAATGCCTAGAGACAAAAAACCTTAGACAAGATGTTAACCAAAGGTCATGTGCAGGTGTAAGATTCCAAGATATCGTATTTTTCTTGATCTCTGAAGCCTACACTAAATTTTAAAAGATACTGTTACAGAAGGTATTTTATGAGTTTGAACTTGAAGAATTAACTCCAATTACAAAATATGCGTGCAATATTCCTTGTGATACAAATGCACATCATCAAGTACCTACATCTCTGCTGACGTGAAATGTAGTTTAAAGAGCAGATTGTTAAATGCATGTGTGTTTATTTTTAAACACTGATCATTACCAAATGTCAGATCTATGAAAACGATTTTAATAACAATAAAATTATTATTATTGAAACTTATTATACATAAAGTACTATGCTAAGTAATTTGCAAATTATATCTTTTTTTAAATTTTCACTAGTGCTTCTTGAGATCAATGTTGTTTTTTTGACATTTAACTTGCCAGAGAGTTAAGATCTTTAACCAGTGTGAGACGGGAAATGGCGGATAAATATTCTCACACCCCAGCCTTCTATGGGACAATTCTGAAGCATATTGAACACAGTGTCTTAAAGCGTCCTTAGAAAGAAAGACCACAATTATAAGCTATGGGAACATTTAATTAACATATCAATATTAATTTTCTACCATTCTCTCATCCTCCCCACTTACACACAGTATTACCTAGAATAATTTTCTAAATAAACCATTTGCAAGGTAGTCATTGACTCAGGGCCTACTCTTAATAAACTGAAACCAAGGTATTGCTACTAAAAGTGACCCTAGAAAACAGAATGTTGGCAAGAGATTCAGGAATTTCATAGATAGCAATGAAGTGGTAAATCAGGAAAAAAAAAAAAAAAGTTGCCTTTGAGTTGATTATGACTCATAGCAACCCCTGTGTGCTGCAGAGTAAAACTGCACTTCATAGGGTTTTCATGGCTATGATCTTTTGATCAGATCACCTGATCACCATGCCTTTCTTCTGAGGCACCCCTTGATAGATTCGAATTGCCAATCATTTTGGTTTCTAGTCCCATTAGTAGCTGAGTGCTTAACCAGGATCTCCAATGAGGTGGTAAGGGGTGTTGAAATAACCCCTAGCATGCTGCAACATCATATTTACTAAGGTTTCTACCTGGATGGGCTGTGATGAGAATAGGAAGAATAGAAAACACAGACTTGTAATTACTTTTGTTTTTGAAAGATATGAGAGCAATAGTAATTGTGAATATTATGAAGTTTGTTGGTATTTGGTGACTACCATAAAGCCCTTGAAGAAACAATGGCAAGCTCAAGGAAACAAACGAGCAATTCCAGTCACACTGTAAAAGCCAGAAAGGCTACACCTGCTGGACGGAAGCAACCTTCCATTGCCTGGAAACCATACAAAAGTCCTGGACAAGGGAGATCTTATGTTTTACAGCTGCAGGGCAGACCTTCATGAAAGTAAGCCTGGAGAGCCCATTGTTACAGTTGAGACTGACTTCACAGCCCAGTTAATTTTCCTGCTCTAAAATGAGAGCTGATAGAGAAGGAAAGAGACCCTAAGACCTGAAATGGGGATGTTTGGTTGATGATATTGAGAACTTGAATACACAGATTTGCATGACTATCTTGCCAGAAAAAGCAAGCTGCTCCATTCTGTCTGAGGAGAATCATGCTGTATTGCCTGAGGATCATACAAAATTTTCAGCAAAAGTGGATACTGAGCCATAAAATAATTGTTCTCATTATGATCTTCACCCACCTGACCATTTGTTTGTAGATCAATAACGAGGGCAAGGGGTCAATAATGTCTGAATGGAAAGGAGTGTCTTTTTTATAGTTAATAATGTTCACACAAAAAGGAACTTTATAATCTGGCTATTATTTACCCATAGGAACCAGTAGAACAGGAATAGAAATGGATCTTAATATCATGAGAATTCAGAATAGTAGATTCTAAATCTGGGTTATTGAGAGTTTATTCACATGGGATAACTTCTCCATGATTTGAGCACTGTAATGTGGGCAAGAATATCTAGAGGTAGCTTAGAATACTGATAGAATGGTTCTTTGAAACTTGGAGACAATGACGACATACAGTAAATGAGGAGAGATGGCAGAGTTATTCTGACAGTGTATTGCAAAATGTGTCAAAAGGGGTGAAAGAGTTAGTTACAAAAAAAAATATTATGGAAAGTCAGATAAGTCATCATTTTATCTTGTTCTCCAAGACAGCCTAATGGACCTTTCCTTGACCAAAGCAAAAAGGAATCCACTGGAGATGGGGGCACAAGCATTGCCGAGTAGCTCTGTGCTAGCTCTCCTTGACAGACTTGGATTGACAGTAGGAGATTCTGTCTTACAATTCAAACTTTTAGTGTCAATAGAGATGATAAAAAGATGATAGAAATCTAGACCGGAACAGCCAGGTGTAAAGAACATCAAGGCTATAGAAACAACCAGAGAGACTGGCCTGTAAGAAAGTAGTCAAAGTTTTCCTAATCTGAGGTACATATACAGCTAATGAGAGTATTTTTTACATATATAATTTAAAAAATGAAGAAAAGGGGAAAAGAGATTGATCTTAACAACTGCAAAAGATGCTTATTCAACAATTAGAATGGTAAATTCCAATTTTGCATACAATTACCAGAACTGAGGCCATTATCAGATCAAGAACTCACTGTAATATTAAGACTTAAAGAGGAGACTTGGCTCCTGTAATAGACTGAATTTTGACCCCCTCAAAAAAAAAAAAGCTATGTTGAAATCATAACTCCTGTTATGTTATGTTGTGGTTGTTGTTAGGTGCCATCCAGTTGGTTCTGACTCATAGCCACCCTATGTACAGCAGAATGAAACACTGTCCAGTCCTGTGCCAGGCTAACAATCATTATTATGCTTGAGCCCACTGTTGCAGTCACTGTGTCAATCTGTCTCACTGAGGGTCCTCCTCTTTTTTGCTGACACTCTACTGTACCAAGCATGATGTCCTTCTCCAGGGACTGATCCCTCCTGACAACATGTCCAAAGTATGTAAGACATAGTCTCACTATCCTTGCTTCTAAGGAGCATTCTGGTTGTACTTCTTCCAAGACAGATTTGTTAGTTCTTTTGGTAGTCCATAGTATATTCAATATTCTTCACCAACACCACAATTCAAAGGTGTCAATTCTTCTTCAGTCTTCTGTATTCATTGTCCAGCTTTCCCATTCATATGAGGCAACTGAAAACACCATGGCTTGGGTCAGGTGCACTTTAGTCTTCAAGGTGACATCGTTGCTTTCCAACACTTTAACGAGGTCTTTTGCAGCAGATTTACCCAATGCAATGTGTCTTTTGATTTTTTGACTGCTGCTTTCATGGTTGTTGATTGTGGATACAAGTAAAATGAAATCCTTGACTTCTTTAATCTTCTGTCCATTTATCATGATGTTGCTTATTGGTCCAGTTGTGAGGATTTTTGTTTTCTTTATGTTGAGGTGTAATCCATACTGAAGGCTGTAGTCTTTGATCTTCATTGGTAAGTGCTTAAAGTCCTCTTCTCTTTCAACAAGCAAGGTTGTGCAGGTTGTTAATGAGTCTTCCCCCTATTCTGATGCTGTGTTCTCCTTCATATAGTCCAGCTTCTCAGATTAGTTGTTCAACATACAGGTGGAATAAGTATGGTGAAAAGATACAACACTGACGCATACATTTCTTGACTTTAATCCACAACATATCCCCTTGTTCTGTTCAAACGACTGCCTCTTCATCTATGTACAGGTTCCTCATGAGAACAATTAAGTGTTCTGGAATTCCCATATTTCACAATGCTATCCATAATTTTTTATGATCCACACAGTCGAATATCTTTGCATAGTCACTAAAACACAGGTAAACATCTTTCTGATGTTCTCTGTTTTAGCCATTATCCATCTGACATCAACAATGATATCCATTGTTCCATATCCTCTTCTGAATCAGGCTTGAACTTCTGGCAGTTCCCTGTTGATATACGGCTGCAACTGCTTTTAAATGATCTTCAGCAAAATTTTACTTGTGTGTGATATTTATCATATTGTTCGATAATTTTGTTGGATCACCATTCTTTGGAATGGGTACAAATATGGAACTTTTCCAGTGGGTTGACCAGGTAGCTGTCTTACAAATTTCTTGAAGCATTTCTAGCGTTGCATTCATTTGTTGAAATCTCTCAATTGGTATTCCATCCATTCCTGGAGACTTGTTTTGTGCCAACGCCTTCCTTCAGTACCATTGGTTCTTGATCATATGCTACTTCCTGAAATGGTTAAACATTGATCAATTATTTTTTACACAGTGACTCTTTGTATTGCTTCCATCTTCTTTTGATGCTTCCTGTGTCATTTAATGTTTTCTGCCTAGAAGACTTTGATATTGCAAAGTGAGGCGTTAGTGGTTGGAGAGTAAATTTGAATAACAGTCGTACTAACTAATCTTCCTTCTAAGCATATGGACATTATCCTCTCAAGGACAGCATTGTACTTCAGCATAGATCTTGAAATGTTCTTTCTGACTGTGAACTTGATGCCATTCCTCTTCAATTTGTCATTCATGACATATTAGACCATATAATTGTCATATTCAGATGGCCAATATCAGTCCGTTTCAGCTCACTAATGCCTAGTATATTGATCTTTTTACTTTCTGTTTCATTTTTGACAACTTCCAATTTTCCTAGATTCATACTTCATACATTCTATGTTCCTATTATTAATGAATGTTTGCAGCTGTTTTTTCTCATTTTGGGTCATGCCACACTAGTAAATAAAGGTCCCAAAATCTTGACTCCATCCACATCATTAAAGTCGACTCTACTTTGAGGAGGCAGCTCTTCACTAGTTGTATTTTGAGTGCCTTCCAGAATGAGGAGCTCATCTTCCACCCCTCTTCTGACTCTATTATCAGACAATGTTCCACTGCTATTCATAAGGTTTTCACTGGCTGAATTTTTCAAAGGTAGATTGACAGGTCTTTCTACCTAGTCTGTCTTTGTCTGGTAGCTCTGCTGAAACCTGTTCACCCTGGGTGACTCTGCTGGTATTTGAAATACCTGTGGCAAAGGTACCAGTATCACAGCAACACGCAAGTCATCACATTACAACAAACTGACAGATACGTGGTGGAGAGTAAGGGGTACAACAAATATTTAATTGGAATATTAATATTTAATAGGGATATATACTTAAAACAAGAAGGAAGGCAGAGCCTATATGTAGAGTGATAAAACCTTAGAATTCTTCAGAATTTATGAAGGACATCAATTCACAGATTTAAGAAGTCCTCAACATCCAAGGAGAATAAATGAAAATAAATTCACTTCTAGACATATAGTAAATCTCCTGAACACTGTCACTGTTGTATAGGGGTGGTTGGGTGTGGTGAGAGCAGATGGACTACTTTTTGTAAGAGGGAAGAATTAAACTGACTATTGACTTTTCTAAAGCAACATGATAGCCAAAAATGTGCAAAAAGTTAATAACTTCCTATCTAGAATTCTATTTTTTATGGATAGCTTTAAAAACGGGGAAAGCCTAAATACCTAATGTAAAGTGAAACTAATCAGCCAAAAAATGAATCAAATTAAGGATTCAAACAAGGGAAAGCTGTGATAAAATGATTCTCATGAACATACATTTCATTTTAATACAGTAATACATGCAAAAGACAGTATCTGTGTAAAGTGGAAACCTATAAGAGAAGAAAAACAAAAATTTTCCACTAATAAAGAGTGATAGAAAAGTGGTAAGATTTTACGTTGTTAAAGGCAAAAAACTTTGAGGTCTGGAGAAACAAGCTGTCCCTTCAAGTTCTGGCTATCACAGGTTTTACTGTACTACTAATAATAAACCAAAACAAAGTATTTGGAAATTGTGATTGTAGAGCAGAAGTTAAAAATTTATATTGTGGTGTCATTATTATTTTTTAATTTATTTATGGCGCTTTAAGTGAAAGTTTACAGCTCAAGTAAATTTCTCATACAAAAATTTATACACATATTGCTACGTGATCCTAGTTGGAAACCCTATAATGTGACAGCACACTCCCCCTTTCCACCCCAGATCTCCCGTGTCTGTTCAACCAGCTCCTATCCCTTTCTGCCTTCTCATTCCACCTCCAGACAGGAGCTGCCCCTTTAGTCTCCTGAATGTACTTGAACTAAGAAGCATATTCATTACAGGTATTATTTCATGTTTTATATCCCAGTCTAATCTTTGAAGAGTTGGCTTCGGGAATGGTTTTAGTTCTGGGTTAACAGAGGCTAGAGACCATGTCTTCTGGGGTTCCTCTAGTCTCAGTCAGACCACTAAGTCTGATCTTTTTATGTGAATTAGAGTTCTGCACCACACTTTTCTCCTGCTCCATCCAGGACTTTCTGTTGTGTTCCCTGTCAGGGTGGTCTTTGGTAGTAGCTGGGAACCATCTAGTTCTTCTGGTCTCAGGCTGTTGGAGTCTCTGGTTTATGTGGCCCTTTTGTCTCTTGGGCTAATGTTTTCCTTGTGTCTTTTGTATTCTTCATTGTCCTTTGCTCCAGGTGGGTTGGGACAAATTGATGCATCTTAGATGGCTGCAAGCTTTTAAGACTATAGACGCCACTCACCAAACTGAGATGCAGAACATTTTTTAATAAAGTTTGTTATGCCAATTGACCTAGATGTCCTTGTTCCCTAGAGCACATAGGTAGATGAGTTTTGCAGCCGGACTTTGGGCACCCAATGCTGTTGGCTGTAAGGACTGGGAGGCACCACTTATTCTCAGACCTCTGTCTTGGTGGAGCCACCAGTCCTCAGGTCCCTGATGTGGGCAAGTGAGAACCCTGCTTAATGGGTAGGGCAGTTTCAAATGTCTGGAATCTGCCACTTACCCTTAGCTCTTGCTGTTGAAAAGAGGCTTTAGGTATGTACCCTGTTATACTATACTCATGAGGGCCTACACGGTTGAAATGGGCCCACACAGGTCTAGGCTAGGGTGAAAGTCATTCAAAGTCTGTGGAGCCTTTATGCCAGTACCTAGGCAAAGGGGCTATGCCTGCTCTGAGGTCCCAGTTTAGGGGAGCTGGCAAATTATTTTTTCCTGTTTGTTATTTGTACGTTAATTTGTTCCCTCTCCAAAGCCAGGAGAAGACTGGGGTGCGAAATGATTCCCACTTCTGGCCCAGGGGACAGGCAATCACTGAAGCCAAATTAGGCCTGGAGCAGAGCCCAATAGGAGAGAGATACTACCCAGAGGAGGAAGGGTTTTTTTTGACCCAGCACGGTAGGTTAAAGGCTTGCACTTAACTTTCGCAGATTCAGTGCCACTTTCCCCTGGTTCCACAGGCTTGTGCAGCCTCTCCAACACTTGGTTTCTCCCACTGTGGAAAATGCATCCCGAGAGCTATTGCTTGCCTCAGCCCATGCCGGCCGATCCAGCCTGCAGGGTGCAAGCCAGGTCAGGTCTGGCAAATCCTTGCTTGTCTTTCCCTCCCCCTGCTGCTCAGTCCAACTCCTCAACTTTGTCTTTAATGTTCAGAGCTCCTAGATTGTCATATATAATCGATTCACTTGTTTTTTCAGGTCTTTGTTGTAAGAGAGACCACAGGAAGAGTCTGACTCCTCTGCCATCTTGGCCCCATTTCCTCTGCTGTCGTTATTAATTTTAAGCTATTTTTCTCATTATTTCATAATTTTAACATCTTGTTCAAGGTCTTCATTTTGTTCCCTATTTCCCTATCAATTGTTCTATACTCTGACTGCCTTCTGGATAGATAATCTATTCAATATCACATCCTTGACATTCTGACCTGCAAAAAACGTTTCTTCTGTCTGGTACTAGTCACTCAATCACATGGTTTTACCCTTAAATTTTACACAATAACTGCACTTTCTCGGCGAGCTTGGTTTCACTCTAACTGAAACATGGCTTTCTGCTGTGATTTTTCTGTGAAACCCTTGATTTTCTGTGTAGTTACATATGTACACGTGTTTTGTACATAACTTTTCTAAGTATTGATTAACTTTATATTCCTTTTACCTTTTTAAAGGCTAAAATTAGATCAGTGGATAAACTAATGTTTGCTAAATAAACTTGCCAATCTTATGTAACTAATTTAAATATAAATTTTTCTTTATTTTTTTTTAAATCAAACATTGGATTATGACTCTGCACATGTTCAGTTTAGGAAAAAGTTAAAATGACCCTATCATATAATGTCTGTCTTTGTGCAACCAATTCCACATATTCTTATTATCCAACTTATTCTACATATCCTAGGCGTGACTTTCTTCTTTCTTTGTTAGAGATCTAGTCATCAACACCTTTGCTTTACTGCTTTCAATAACTGATAAAAAGGCTGATATGTATATTGGCTGCTGTTGTCACTTTGCACTGTACCTCGTCCTTATTTCTTCTACTACCTTCCAAACTGATTCATATCTTGGCAATTCCCTGTGACAATCTAGTCACAGTACACTCTACTGTTTAAAGATAAAGTCATTATTTTTATATCTGGAGTAACAGCCTCAAAAGACCTTTACACTTTTCCTAAAACAATGACTGATGATTACTGATAAATTTTCAGCTGAGAATACAGCAAACAACTCTGATTTGCATTATAAAAATAGTAACCCTAATTTAAAGTTTTCACAATGCCCTCTCCTCTTATTCTAGATACTTTAAATTTAATGTTACTCTGATAGCTTGGTTAATGCCATCAGATAGGGCAGAGAACAGGCACATGCACACTGTTGTCTAATTTACCACCTGAATCTGAACAATACAGTAGTCAAAAAGATTGTACAACATATTTAAGTGCTTCCTCCAACCATCATCCTACCCAAATAATATGTCCTTTCATTCCATTTTTACTTGCCTGGGTGAAGTAGCCTTTTAGATCTGGAGAGGATTTGAGTAGCATAAGGCAAATTAGATCCTTGGTTTGGTTATTTGGCTTCTTTTTTATTCTTGTCAGTATTGCACTTAAGCTGTTTCCTATTGTGTAACCTTGTTTCCCTCCTCACCAAATGGCTGACCCCAGGAGGAAGGAAGGAGCAGATTTTGTTGTAGCCAATTAGAGATGGTAGGTTCCTAGGAAACTGGCTACCACCATTACAGCAACTCTTAAAGATCTTTGCAGATAACAAACATTTACCCAGCACTTCATTATGTGCGGGGCCCTGTACTAAGTTTATTGTTGTCTTTTATTTCTGAGAATACGTCCAACAACTTGAAGTGCTTACGTAGTCCTAGCAAACTCAATATTGGTCAGTTAAGGACTGATATTTTGATATTTACTACAGGACCTGATTTCTTTCTTGTTTCCTTACTTTCAGAAGATAGATGATAGATAGATAGATAGATGAATAGATAAATAGTGTCTTGGTTATCTAGTGCTGCTGTAACAGAAATACTGCAAGTGGATGGTTTTAACAAAGAGAAGTTTATTCTCTCACAGTCTAGTAGGCTAGAAGTCCAAATTCAGGTGTCAATGCCAGGGGAAGTCTTTCTCTCTCTGTCAGCTCTGGAGGAAGGTCCTTGTCATCAATCTTTCCCTGGACCAGGAGCTTCTCTGTGCAGGAATCTCGGGTCCAAAGGATGCGCTCTGCTCCCAGTGCTGCTTTCTTGGTGGTGTAAGGTCCTCATGTCTCTCTGCTGGCTTCTCTCTTCTATATCTCAAAAGAGATTGGCTTAAAATGCAATCTAATCTTGTAGACTGAGTCCTGCCTTATTAACATAACTGCCACTAATCCCACCTCATTAACATCACAGCAATAGGATTTACAACACATATGAAAATTACATCAGATGACAAAACGGTGGAAAATCACACAATACTGGGAATCATGGCATAGTCAAACTGAGAAATGTTTTTGGGGGACACAATTCAATCTATTGATCTATTTAGGTAGACAGATGATAGAGAGGTAGATAGGTAGATATTCTGCTAAAGCAAGACAGCATGCACAGCTATACTCTGCTCTCATGCATTATGATATCTTTGTTCCTAATTTACAAAGCAAGCTTGTCTCAAATTATCGATTTTAAAAAGTATTGGAGTTCAGTAATGACATGCAACTTTTAGGGTTTTTGTTTGTTTGTTTCCTTATATAAGGAGAATAATATCAAAATACGTTTTGGTAAGTGAATTATATTTATTTGGTTTTCCTCAACAACAGTATGGTTTAAATTATATAAAGTAATACTTGGGAAGTGAAAGGAAGGGAAGTCAACATTAAACAGCTTCTAAAATACAAGAAGCTAAAGGTCAAACTGTTACAGATACTATTAGATTTTTTATTTACAATAGCCTAATTTTTAGAAGAATAAACTTAGTAAGATAATTGAGAGTCCAGTATAGTCTGCCTAATCCTCTCTCTCTTACATACACACACACACACACACACACACACACAGAGCATCTTCAAAGATCAAATGTGTCAAACCATGTAAATGAAGCATTATAATCTGATTTTGACATGTGATTGTGGTTCAGTGTTATAAAACTATTCAATTCTCTTGTGTGTATTTAGCCCATTATTTGGGATGGGGAGGGGAGAGACATGTTTCTGTGTCAGTTTTTTTTCAAATATATATGAATCAAAATATCAATTTTTAGCCCACTCATAATGCTGATGTTTAAGTTATACAAGTTACACAGAAGAACAGGAAATATTTAAATATTATTATTAATATTTTAGATGTAAGGTTTAGATGAAAATGTAAATTTTCATTTGAGTTCAAAATTTCTTGCAATAATAATTTTTCTATCTCATGATCTGACTCTTATTTTTAAAGGTAAAACATTATTTAAATATTATTTGTAATAGCAAATAAAGGACAGAAGGGAAATAAACGTATTTGTATCAGAATTTCATGGAATAAGGAAACTGTATACAAACACTTTAGTATAATGATTTCTAAACATTTTTGTCTGTTTTTTCAGTAGATTCCATTTGGGAGTACTTTCAATATTGCCATCAAATCATCTCACTTGTCATGTTTTAACATTGTTTTATATTATTTTTACCTTTTTTTCCTCTCAGTTTACACCAAATCAACTAAGAATTCCTTAAGAAGAGAACCATGTCTTGTACATAAAAAATAACATTACTAATTTATCTCTGTGTTTTAATTAGTATGTCAGTAATTCTGAAAGATTATGCTATAAAGAGAAATTCTGGCTTCTTATCAAGTTTACAAGCAAGAGTTCCCTTTCCAGCAATTGGGTTCTATTTGCCAAAAAGTCCATTGAGAATGTGTCCATTTCTTAATATTATAAATCTTGTGCTCTTATATATTGTCTTGGAGCATTGTTAACCTCTTTTGTTACGTAGATACAAAACATATAAATCACATTAATATTTCATAGAAAAAGGTCAGCGGAAAAGAGGAAGACCCTCAACAAGATGGATTGACACAGTGACCACAACAATGGGCTCAAACATAGCAATGATTGTGAGGATGGTGCAGGACAGGGCAGTGTTTCGTTCTGTTGTACATAGGGTCACTATGACTTGGAACTGACTCCACAGCACCTAATAACAACAATAAATTTATCAATAATCCACGTGGAACTTTTACATAGCTTTTATTAATTTTCCAGAAAACAATTTTTTAACTATTTCTAAAATTTCTTTTCAGATAATTAAAAGAAAATATTTCCATGCTTAATTTATTCTGAACACATAAACATTCTATGTCACTTAATGTAGAAGTGTCTTTGATTTGATTTCACATAAGCAATACCTATTCCTTCAATTTGCCAAACATGTCAAGGTTGCTAAACTCAAAAACCTAAAAGGGAGAAGGTGGCAATGTAGTCATCTAACACAGGTTAGTAAGTAGACATAAAAGAGGGTTGGATATTTGGCTTACCTACTGATTTTGTTTCCAGTATGATATCTTAGTACATCTTTCTCCTTTTGCTTAGAATAGTTTAATGTAAATAATTCAATTCTAATGTTTATCGTGTTAGTGAAGAATATTGAATTATACCATGGACTGCTACAAGAATGAACACATTTGTTTTGGCAGAAGTACAGCCAGAATGCTCCTTAGAAACAAGGATGGCAAGACTTCATCTTGTGCACTTTGCACACGTTATCAGGAGGGACCAGTCCTTGAAGAAGGACATTATGCCTGGTAAAGTAGAGGATCATCGAAAAAAGGGAAGATCTTCAAAAAGATGGATAGACACAGTAGCTGCAACATGGGTGCAAACATAACAACAATTATGAGGATAGTGCAGGACTGGGAGTGTTTCATTCTGCTGTATGTAGGATTGCGCTGAGAGGGAACTGATTCAATGGCACCTAATAATAACAACAACGTCTATATGTCGGTAAGTAACCTATGGATTTAAATTGGGAATAAATGTTACTTTATGCAGATAAAATACAAAGCATTAGAGAATGGAATTTTTTTTGTGGTGAATTCAAGTAATAGAAACATTTAAGACTGACAACTTGCAGCCAAGGTAACGCCAGCTAGCTCTTTATCTTATTAAAACTAGATTTAGAAAGTAAACCCAAATCTTATTGTCTACGAATAACTTATCTTAACTCATTCTGCATTGTCTGAAGTAAGAAAAAAAAAACAGCAATAGCAAATATTTTTCCTTCTGAATCCATGGTTATAGTCCCTTGTCACTAAAAATAGTGATTTTTCTCTTCTCTGGCTCACTAATCTGAAGCTGCATTTTTAATTTCATTCATTTCATTAATATAATGAGAGGGAAGTTGGTTATCTGCCTGCAAGCAAAATGACATTTATTATTATTTAAAAAATGCAAATAACAATATGTTTCTGGAATATAACTGGGAAAGTCTCCAAAAAGCTTGATCTTTCTAGGTTTTATGTAGAAACAAATGCCTTGAGAATTTATTCTAAGGTAATTAAAGAAAAACCTTACTTAATGGCACACATAATAATTGTAAAATTAGTAAATGCCATATTTTTCTTACCAAATAGTTAAATAACATATTAACTGAACTGTTTCTCTTTAACATCACCTTGAAAGACAGAGTTGACTGAGCTTAATTTTTCGATCTTATAGGGACATACAGAAGACAAGTAATGATGGAATGATGGTAGGACACAAAATTGCAGAGCTCACTCACAAAAGTAATGTAGTAGATGATTCGTTGATTAATATTAATGCCATTCTCAAACTTGTATATATGCAGAGCAGAAAGAACTCTTTTGAATGGATAAACAATGACTAGTTAAGAACTTTGGGCATACTATTAACAAACAATATTGTGGTTGGATGCTTTGATCAAGATTTAGCTAATAGTGTCTTTTAATCGTGTCACTTCTTCCTATTATATGTAAATATTTCACTGAGTTTTGTTGTTCCAGCTAAATACCAAAGGAGTAACAGATTAGAGACAATCTACATTAAGCATAATGTACCACATTTAGTTTATATGAAAGAAACTCATGTAGATAGAGACTCCTTGTGTCTAGTCTTAGGTAAATACGTTATTCTACTTTTCCCACAATCACTTATTCTTCACTTGCATCACTGAAAATCACCATTCTTACACTGATCTGCGTGCATAAGCACACACATGTACACATAGGCAGGTTGCATCCCCAAATCCTAACCTGTCATGAAGCTTCTAGAATGGGGACTCTACTCTCTGATCTGACTGAGTCATGCATACAGGGCATTTACACAGTGTTGGCAATGAAAATTTTTTTATTATTTGAACAGTAAAAAACCAGAAGAGATTACTTATAAAAACGAAACAGTAAACGATACAATAGATTTGAGGTGAACTGCCCCCCTTCACTCCTAGGTTGCTAAGTGAGTACTCCACTTAGCAACGCGGGGGAGGAACCCACTCATGTCTAAAACGGGCCTCACTCACACTTTCCAAATTACTCATGTCCATTTTTGTGTCACTGGGTGGACACGCAGTAGATAAGGTGTCAGCAAGTTTTTGTCTCTCATCAGGTGTGCTATCAGGTCAGGTTAGGTCCAGCTAGGTTGTGTTCATTCTCTCTCTCTGCCTCTTCCCACAGCTTTCTTTGGTCAGGTCTGACTCCATGTGCTTGCTGATGCAGCTCACAACCAGCAGCTCTGGGACAACCCTGGCCCAGTGGTAGGGTTAGGCTGACATTAGGATAGTTCCCAAGGCAAAACTTTTACATGAACCCCTGCACACTATACGCTCAAGGCTCTGTTCCATTGGTGATCTCCTGCCTGAAGGTGTGCAACTTCACTCTTGGTTGGGCTCACCCACCATCGTTGTCTTCTCCAGGGGCTGATTCTGCCAATCACTGCTGTCTGCTGGTCTCAGGGTTCTCTCATTTGTACCAATGCCTCCAACTCTGCTGTGCTTGCCACCTTTTCTCTTAGTCTTTAGTCTTATCAGCTCAGTGAGTTTACCAGCTCAGTGCTACAGCCCCCTGACCTATATTACAGCTCTTCTAGGAGGTTCTTAGTGCAGATCCCCGTGTCCAAAGAGTGCTGTCTTGGACCTGGAAGCTCCATTTGAGCCTCCTATTCTAAGGTTTTCATCAGTCTGTGGGCAGTCCTCCCAGCCAAACCCTGTAAAGGTCAACAACTGATTGACGGAAAAGGGGCCCAGCCAATCCACTGAAAGGTGAATCATAAACCAACCAATCCCTTGCAAGCCTGTTATGCAGACAGACAGTAAACTGATCAATCCTTTCGCAGATTGCCACACAGTCATTTTTCAAAAATTACAAACCCAGGGTAAGAAAGGCCACACAAAAGAAAAACCCGTTATACCATATACACAGTTATAACTGTAGGGCTTATGAAATGTACAATAAAATAACACTGATGATGACTTTAAACTTCACAAAAAACTTAAATATTCATATATTTAGTCCATAATTCAAATCTACTATGCAATTATATACTTTTTTTTTTTTCCTGCAAGATACAAAAATCAGACATGAAGGTGATTGAAAACCTGAGTGATGTCATATAGCTGGCTAATATCAGATGCAGATTCAAGGCCAGATTTTTTTCACTTGAAATCTACATAACTTTTTAGCATGGGCAAACTTTCATTTGATATTCATCATACTTCATGCTTGCAAATTGCCTCTTACCTCTCTGGTCCTTCTTTTCTATTTCTTTGAAGAAGCCTCATTTTTTCCTTTTTTTAAAGGTGGGGTACCCATAAATCTTTCCTAGGACCTCTTTTTTTTTTTTCACTGCTAAAGTCAGACTAGAAGATTTTTATATATTTGTATCACTCTAGTTGCTATTTTATGTGGCATTAGTTCCAACTTATATTTTAACCTTGGCTCCTCTCCTAATGTCACCATCTGCATAATCTTGATGGTTTTAATATTGCTGAGATAGGAGATAGATAAAGTTATAGATATATGGATACACACACGGATAGGTATATGTATATGTGTGTCTGCATATCTGTGTCCATGCCTATGTACGTATACGTGTATGTGTATCCATGAAGCACATGCGTATATGAAATTAGTCTTTGGCCTATGCTGACTACTTTAAACGACTTGTTGCAGAATATCAAATCTGTTATTTATGACAATTAGTAGTCACATCACAGAAACAATAAAAAAGCTATCTTTGAAAACTATTTGAATGTGCAATTTTTTGTATTAACCTTTCTTGATTGACTGTTTTTTACTCCCATGTTGTCCAGTTTTAGTCATCATGAGACAGCTCACAGTAACTATTTACAAACTATGTAAAATTATAATATAGGAAAATAAGAAACGGAAATAGGTACACATTGTTCAGAATGGTGATAACTGGTAAAAATTATGAAAATTGCATGAGTTTTCAATCATCTGATTCTATATCAAAACACTTCATTTTATCAACTAATCTGTGAAAAGCAATTTGCCGAAACAAGGCATAAAAATGTCCAGAGAATTCACACACATACCAAAATTCCTAACGGTCCTTAGAATATGGCTATGGAATAGCATCCCAAATGATGTTCAGAGGAAGCCTCATTGCTTTAGTCATTTCAAACTAGCCCGGACAAATCATGGGGGAATATAGCTGAGGAAATAATGCTCTGTATTTCTTGGAGATGGATACAGTGAGTTAATGGTTCTTTTTCATTTTGAAATTCTATAATATTATGAAACTTTCAACTCATATTTATGTTCAATTTCCACAGCCCTAGAGTCCACTCTATAAACTCTATCTATAAATATTCTAAGAAAGGGAAACATTTTAGAAGCTATTTTTGAAAATTCTAAGAATTGTGTCCATTTAATATGTTTATTTTGCCGATCAATGATAATACCTATGTTCCCAAATTTTTCATCATAGTAGTACAATATCACAAATTTATGATGTGAAATCATGAATTAAGAATCTATTCTGAGGTTAACTTGTCATATTTACAGATTTTTTTAAAAAAAAACCTCAGTTTTTGAAATTGGAATAAGCAGAGTGATACTACACTATCACTCTAGTGTTATGATTGAGCTAAATAAAGAAAAAAACTTTGAGTGGGTGGATTTATTAATTTCTTTTTAAATGACAGATAGGTATAGGAAGGACAACCAGCAACAATGTAAAATATACAGCTGAAGGTTTAATAGAGGAGCCTATAGTCTTTTTTTGTTTGTTTGTTTAAGGACCATTTGAGAGGACCTGCTTAATTATTTAAATGGAACGTAAAAAAAGCAAAAGGGTCTGTTCTTTAGGAAAAGCAAAAATCTGCCTAATCCTAATCACCATAGAATACTGGTGTCAACATATTTGATGGAATTTCTTCTAGTATTTTTCTTTTTTTTTTTTCCCTGCCTGTGTGTGGGGGTGTGTATGTGAAATATCATATAAATGTTTACAATTATTTTCAATATCAGAAAAAAGATATAATTTTCCATTATTTTTTCCAGTTTAGAATAATTTAATTCTCAAGTTGGGAAACTATCAAGGATATATGTATAATGGAAATGGTAGATTTTAATATCAGTTGTTGTTGTGGTTTTATTTAATGCCCTTCAGCTGGTTCCAAATCATAACAATCCCATGTACAACAGAATAAAACACTGCCTGGTCTTGTGCCATCCTCACAATTGTTGTTATGCTTGATCCCATTGTTGCAGCCACTGTGTCAATCCATCTGGTTGAGAATCTTCTTCTTTTTCACCGACCCTCTACTTTACCAAGCATGATGTCCCTCCTGGTAACATGTCCAAAGTTTGTGTGACTAAGTCTTGTCATCCTTGCTTCTAAGAAACTTTCTGGCTCTGCTTCTTCCAAGACAAATTTGTTCATTCTGGCAGTACGTGGTATATTCAATATTCTTCTCCAACACTGTAATTCTAAGGCATCAATTCTTCTTCAATCTTCTTTATTCATTGTCCACCTTTTCCATACATACAAGGCAATTGAAAACACCATGGCTAGGGTCAGGCATAACTTAGTTCTTGAAGTGAGATCTTTGCTGTTTAACATTTTAAAGAGGTCTTTTGCAGCAAATTTGCCCAATGCCATGTGTCATTTGATTTCTTGACTGCTCCTTCCATGGTCATTGATGGTGGATCCAAGTAAAATGAAATCCATGACAACTTCAAACTTTTCTCCATTTATCATGATGCTGCTTATTGGTCCAATTGTGAAGATTTTTGTTTTCTTTATTACGTTAAGGTGTAATCCATACTGAAGGCTGTAGTCTTTGATCTTCATCAATAAGTTCTTCGAATCCTCTTCACTTTCAGCAAGCAAGGTTGTGTCATCTGCATATCGCAGGTTGTTAAAGAGTCTTTCTCGAATCCTGATGCTGCCTGCGTTCTAATTCACAGGTGCACCTTCTCAGATTTTTTGCTCAGTATACTGACTGAATAAGGATATAATTCTAACGCACACTTTTCCTGACTTTAAACTATGGAATATTCACTTGTTTTGTTCGAAAGACTGCCTCTTGGTCTATGTACAGTTTCCTTATAAGCACCCTAAAGTGTTCCGGAATTCCCATTCTTTCTAATGATATCCATGGCATGTTATAATCCACACAGCTGAATGCCTTTACATAGTAAAGAATATACAAGAAACATCTTTCTGGTATTCTCTGATATCAGCCAAGGTCCATCTGACATCAGCAATGATATCTTTCCTTCCATGTCCTCCTCTGAATCTAGCTTGAATTTCTGGCAGTTTCCTGTCGATATACTACTGCAAATGCTTTTAAATGATCTTCAGCAAGATTTTACTTGTGTGTGATATTAATGATATTGCTTGATAATTTCTGCATTCTATTGGATCATTTTTCTTTGGAAAGGGCACAAATATGAATCTCTTCCAGTCGGTTGGCCAAGTAGCTGTCTTCTAAATTTCTTAGTATGGATGAGTGAGCACTTTCAGTGCTGCATCTGTTTGTTGAAACGTCTCACTTGGTATTCTGTCAGTTCCTAGACCATTGTTTTTCAATGAACCCTTCAGTGCAGCTTGGACTTCTTCCTTCCTGATCATATGCTACCTCCTGAAATGGTTGAACGTCTACAAATTCTTTTTGATATAGTGACTCTGTGTATTCCTTCCGTCCTGTTTTTAAGCTTCCTGCATTGTTTACTATTCTCCCCATAGAATCCTTCAATATTGAAACTTGAGGCTTGAATTTTTTATTTAGTTCTTTCAGCTTGAGAAATGCCAACTGTGTTCTTCCCTTTTGGCTTTCTAACTCCAGGTCTTTGCTCATGCTATTATAATACTTTACTGTCTCCTCCAGCTGCCCTTTGAAATCTTCTGTTCAACTATTTTGCTTCATTATTTCTTCTATTCACTTTAGCTACTCTACATTCAAGAGCAACTTTCAGAGTCTCTTCTGACATCCATTTTGTCCTTTGCTTTCATTCCAGTCTTTTTAATGACCTCTTGTTTTCTTCATGTATGATGTCCTTGATGTCATTCCACAAATTGTCTGGTCTTAAGTCATTAGTGTTTAATGAGTCAAATCTATTCTTTAGAAGGTCTCTATGAATTTGGAGAATATACTCAAATAATAATGGAATATACTCAAATTCATACTTTGGCTCTTGTGGACTTGCTCTAATTTTTTTTAGCTTCAACTTGAACTCACATATGAGCAATTGATGATCTGTTCTGAAGATTGCCCCTGGCCTTGTTCTGACTGATGAGATTGAGCTTTTCCATCTTTTCTTCCCACAGATGCAGTCAATTGGATTCCTCTGTATTCCATCTGGTGAGGTCCACAGGTATATTTGCCATTTATGTTGGTGAAAAACTTATTTGCAATGAAGATGTCTTTGGTCTTTAAAAATTCTCTCATAAAATTCTCTCCGGCATCGTTTCTATCACAAGAGCCATTATTTTCCCACTACTAATCCTTCTTCTCTGTTTCAAACTTTCACATTCCAATCTGCAGTGATTATCAGTATATCTTGATTTCATGTTTGGTCAATTTCAGACAGCAGAAGTTGGTAAAAATCTTCAATTTCTTCATCTTCAGCCTTAATGGTTGGCACATAAATTTAAATAATCTTCATATTAACTGGTTTTCTTTGTAGGCATATGGATATTACCCTATCACTGACAGCATGGTACCTCACTAAAGATGTTGAAACGTTCTTTTTGACAATGAATGTGACACCATTCCTCTTCAATTTGTCATTCACGGCGTAGTAGACCATATGATTGTCACATTCAGAATGGCCAATAGCAGTCCATTTCAGCTTACTAATGCCTTGGATATAGATCTTTATTCATTCTGTTTCATTTTTGACAACTTCCAATTTTCCTAGATTCATATTTAGTACATTCCACCTTCCAAATATTAATAGATGTTTTTGCTGTTTTTTCTCATTTTGAGTCATGCCACATCAGCAAATGAAGGTCCTGAAAGCTTGACTCTATTCCCATCATTAAAGTGGACTCTACTTTGAAATAACTGCTTTTCCCCAGTTGTCTTTGAGTGCTTTCCAACCTGAGGGGTTCATTTTCCGGCACTGTATCAGACAGTGTTCTGCTGCTATTAATATGGTTTTCACTGGCTAATTTTTCAGAAGTAGAATGGCAGGTCCTTCTTCCTAGTCTAAGTCTGGAAGTTCTACTGAAATCTGTCTACTGTTGGTGACCCTGCTGGTTTTTGAAATATCTGAGGCATAGCGTCCAACATCACAGCAACATGCAAGACACCACCGTATGACAAACTGACAGATGTGTGGGGTTGACATCAGTTAGACCTGACTGGAAACACTTCCAGCAGCTCTAATTAGTCAAGAGAATGGTACCTATTGACATACTTCTTAATTGTAGACACATCGTCTGAGTTTTCTTCAGAGAGACTACTCTTTCTGCTACATACTGTTCTCTGCCTTTCTCATTCCCCTTTTTCTTAGCAGATAAAGTGAAACAAGTTATATTTTATTGCCTAAGTTACTATTATTTCAACTTACCCTCATATTTTATCTTTATTTCTCTTGTTTTATCAGTTTTCTCTTAATGCACATAAAATTGGATGCTATTAAAGTTTAGGTCCTACTGAATTAGCACAGAAATGATTTTACCCTCTTTTGGTTTTAAGTTTTTCTTTTCTAATTCTCTATGTAAAAGGAAATCAAACAACTTCTAATACTTGCTGCTTTCTAAACCTGTCGCTATCGAGTTGATTCTGACTCATAACAACCCTAGAGAACAGAGTAGAACTGCCCCATAATGTTTCTAAGACTAAATCTTTAAGGAAGCTGACTACCACATCTTTCTCCCACGGAGTGACTGGTGGGTTCGAACCACAGATCTTTCAGTTATGGGCCAAGTACTTAACTACTGCACCACTAGCACTCCTTTCTAAATAGTAAATGGTTTAATATTCTAATTCTTGCTTTGGAAAATATTTAATGTATAAAAACTTTAGAAGTATTCCATTCTGGTCATTTCTCTTGATGCTGTTTAATGGATTTCTACATTAAAATTTTATGTGTCTCAAGAATCTGTACTCAGAGGATGTAAAATCCAAGCCTAACCTATAATCTAACTTTAAAAACTGTGAACTGTTACTTGTATAAAAACATTCTATTGTCAATTTTACCTGATTTCTTTCACTTCTCTGCCCCTATTGTATTCTCTTTACTTTAGGTAGCCTTCTATAACTGTAATCAATTTTCAACACCCTTGAGACTAAATCTCTGCCTCTGAAGATATGGATTTTATGGTTGAAAAGCACCAGAGGTTTCTAGGAAGTGCATTAGGTCTGGCCTAGCCTGGAGACAGAGAGAAATTACTTTATAGAAGGTTAACAGAAGTACGTGATAGAGGAGAAGGAGACTGTAGAAGTCTTCTCTAAGGGAATACAAAAAATTCTGTCTTACATCATGTCATTCCTTTCAGCCTACTGAGAAGGTCCTTCAAGCATCTACATTAACAAAATAAAATGTTGTCTGTTAATTAAGCCCATCTAGTATGTATTATTGTTATTCATATTAGACCAGATGAAGAAAACAATTTGAGTAAATATTTGCAGACTATATTTTAAATGTTAAAACAAAATGAATTAATTTGAACACAAGCCTTTGTCCACCTCATATTAGGTTATGATTTCTAAAGGTGACTATATTAGTTATTTCTATAATAAGTGCTTTTTCTATGTTTAGAGCTCCTTTCTATAGAATGGATTGAGAGGGAAAAAAATATTTTGTTTTTATACAATATTTTCGACTATTTCCTATAAATCCAGGGACCAGAAAGATTATTGAAATAATTCACATAAAAAGCAATGAAATATTAAATAAAAGACTGTAAATGATATTAAGGTGACCGGATGTTGAAGCCTATGTACAGGTCATTACAAGCAGCAAGACAAAAGTCATGTTTATAAGAAAATGTTCTTTTTTATTCCCAACCTTTGCAGAACTGAATGACAAAATATCCTCCATAACTTGAATACAATACCTAGAGGTTCCTTTTGTTGTTGTTGTTAGTTGACATCAAGTTGGCTCCCTAGCAGCACGCAATTCCCACTCAGTACCACAAACTGACAGACAAGTGGTGCAAACCATTCTTATTGGTCAGCTTCTCCCCTCTCACCACCATCAACATCATCAGCGGGACCACACCACTCACCACACACAAACACGTACAAATATATTCTGAGCAGCCAGAGGTAATTACTTCACAGGACTATTTACTTAGTTTGGAACTTAGTAACTTCATTACGATATTACCTGGTCTTGATGCTTCTGTATTAAAATTTATAAAAAAATTTATTCCCTTCTATTTGTATTTTATTTTTTGTAATGTGGTATATGTCCTTTTCACTTCCTTTCTCTCTGCAAGCTAATTAAGGATAGCTGTACACATAATTTGGGTCATAATAGTTCTTTGTAATTAATATAGATCTCTAAAAATGTTAATTTATTTTTATTTATATTCACCACAGTCATGAAAAGACCTTCCTCTGTCATTTGTTTGTTCATTCTTGTATTTATTCCATTTCATAGCCTTTCTTACTGACATCATCAGTTATATTATTTTGTCTATTTATTTACTTATTTTAGTAAACCCATTCATCTCATTCAGCTATTTTACCATCTCATCTTTGATACCTTTTTTTCTTAAAATAGGAGCCCTGGTTGCATAGTGGTTAAAGCTCTAGGCTGCTAACCAAAAGATCAGTGGTTCAAACCCACCAGCCACTGTGTGGGAAGAAAAAATGTGGCAGTGTGCTTCCCATAATGATTTACAGCCTTGGAAACCCTAAGGGGCAGGTCTATTCTGTTCTGTAGGGTTGCTATGAGTTGGAATAGCTTCAAAGGTTGTTGATTTGGTTTGGTTTTTTTCTTAAAATTATACATAAAAAGCATTTTTCTATGACATAAAAATTGTGGAGAATATTTTCTCTGGGTGATATATTCTCTCAGAAAATATACGTATTTCCTAAATGCTAGAATATTTTCTATCATTTTCTTTGCTGTGAAAATTGTGAAGAGGGGTCAAGATGTTTTTCTTTGCATTATCTTCTAATGGGTAGATTCATAAAATATTTCTATTTCATTTGTTAGAATGTATGAAATATATATGAATGTTATATAGGGTTGCTATGATTTGGGATCTACTCGATGGCAGTGGGTTTGGTTTTTGGGTTATTTGACCCCTTATTTTTGCTTAATCTGAGGATTGATGTTGGTACCTTACCCATTTTGTGTAGTCTGAGGGTACAGGTATCTGGTGGAGTGAAATGCTAACCTTCTTGCTAGCAAGAATATCCATAAATAAGTGGACGTGCGTGTGTGTGTGTGTGTGTGTGTGTGTGTGTGTGTGTGTGTGTGTATGTGTTTTGAGCACCCACTCAACTTTGTCTGACATAGGTATAACATGGCCCCTTGCAGAATTTGCTCACCACAGTATCCATTCTCTTTTCCAGAAATACAATCCTTAAATGTCAGCATTTTCACCTGTAATCATCATAATGCTTTAAACAAAGTTTATCAACTTAGTATGGGTGAAAAAACATTTCTTATACTACAAGTATATCCCTTTAAATAACCTTCAATATATTTATGCTGACATTTGAGTTAAACTGATAAATCGCTAAACTGTGATTAAAGCACCATAGTAGTTATGTATACGTTATTCACACAATGGTGGAGTATATATTTTTTAATATAGATATGTTGTTTATACTTTGTATAGTTTATTTTTTTTGATTATTTACTTTAATAAAATCTAGCTTTAATTTTTGTGATGCCTTCATTATATTCACTGAGCCCTGGTGGCGCAATGGTTAAGAACTTGGCTGTTAGCCAAAAAAGTCAGCAGTTCAAACACAACAGACATTCCTTGGAAACCCTATACGGAGCAGTTCTACTCTGTCCTATTTGGTCGCTATGAGTCGGACGGGTCTGGTTTGGTTTTTATTATGTTCACCTTCCTTTTCTAAAGGAAGAGCTTTATTTCAGCTAGAGTGCTGTGTCCTATTGTTTTGTTTTCTTTCTCTCTAGTGGTATATATTCTTTAGCTGTGATACATCTCTTAGAAAATATTATTCTCTGTATTATTTTTGTGGCTTTCTCACATTCTGGAATTCAATTTTTAGAACTTTTGGACTCATTTTTAAACTTTATTTCCTTTTCCTTACATCTTAGTGGAGGCTTTTTGCTCTAATTTAATTTAGATTTAACTTTATCTTCCAACCTTGCTATTAAATATTTTTTCTTTAAAATTATCTTTAATGTCAAAGTCTAATTTTTCTGCTATTCACTTTATATAGCATTAAGATATTGTTTCATTGATAAAATTTATTTTCCAGAGCTTTTAATTGTTCAAATCAAACTTCAATTTTTTTCTACTTTGTTTACTATTTCTCTTACCTTTAGAGTTTTGTTCTTCATTTATGTATGATTTTAATTACTTTGAGCATTAAAAGTTTTCTTCAGCTTTCTAAGATTCTTGGTTCATACATATGAGTAGAAATTTTAAAATCCCATTTTGAAATTCTTTATATATGGGAGGCCTGATGTACTATTTTCTCTAGGTTCTATTTCTCTAGGGAAGAAACACCAAATGTGTTGCCTGTACATTTGATGTCTGATACATGTTTACAGAGTGTGATATGTAGGAGGCAGTAGTGATAGGAAAAGAATAATGGTGGCACCCAGCATTGTAATTGAATTCTCCTATTTGAAATGAAGTTATGGCAAAAATAAGCATTATGACAAAGGTTTACACTTACTCCTAAACTCCTACATCTAAGTTCTGAGCAAAATCAACATCTGGGCAAAGAAAAAAAAGAATGAGTGTTGATTCTATCTACTGCTTCACTTAACAACTTTAAGTGTTTGTCACTGGAGCGACAGGTAGGAGTTAGAACTCTTTGGCATTTCTCCAAGCTCAGACATGATTATTTCCATTTGTAACTTTCTTTTTGTAGTTTGAAAATCTATTCTTCTTTCATGGTTTTTTGCCCTAAGTTTTGCTTCCAGAAAGTGTCAAGGACGTAATTGTTTAGTTTTAAAATCTTAGAGTTTAACTCAAGTATATCTTAAAAAAGGCTGTCTGATTGAGGATATATAAAGTAACCCTACTTTTCTAGTTGTCTCACCCAAGTGTGTCTTTATTTCAATGTGTGTATATGAGTAGGAACCCTGGCGGCCCAGTGGTTAAAGCGATCAACTGCTAACCAAAAGGTCAGCGGTTTGAAACCTTCAGCTGCTCTGTAGGAAAAAGATGTGGCAGTGTGCTTCCATAATGATTGATAGCCTTGGAAACTCTATGGGGTCACTATGAATTGGAATCAACTTGATGGCAGTGTGTTTGGTTTTGGTATATGAGTGATATATAAGAAGTTGTGGTTAGGTGTGATTAAGATGAATTATCAATACAGAACTTTTAATCAAATCTTTAGTACAACACTAAGGGAAATGAAACTCCCTATTGAAATATGAATTGTAAATACTTAAATGTAAATATTTAAAAACAAGTATTTGCTCTATGCTTAGCTAGAAAACTTCTGACATTCTATTAGTTTCAGTGACTTCAACTGAGAAGAGTAATCAAACTATCCGGATACAGAGCAGGGGATCAGCTAAATAAATATCAAAGAAGACAGCTGCATTCTTAAAAACAAAAATATTGTTTGAAGTTAAACCATGCACAAGATGATTACAAGACAGAAATACAGGAAGTAATAAAGATGATTGATCTATTTTTTAGTAGTGAATTACTCTCAAATTTCATTGCAAAGAGTTGAAAAAATCAATTAAAACAGATGCCATTTAAAAAATTTCAGAGTAAATGCTATACAAATAAATCTACTCCTTAGTCTTGGGTTCTTGTCCTGTGTTTTTGTGCCATTTTCCTTCTTAGTTTAACAGCTACAGACTAGGACATTTCCAGCTAAGCTTGTAAGTGAACTCCATGACAATAGAGGAACCCTGGTGGTGACATGGTTAAGCCCTTGGCTGCTAACAGAAAGTTTGGCAGTTCGAACCCACCAGCCACTCCCTGGGAGAAAGATGTGGCAGTCTGCTTCCATAAGATTGGAAACTCTGTGGGGCGATTCTACTCTTTCCTATAGGGTTGCTATGAGTCAGAATCAACTTGATGGCAACTGGTTTGGTTTTTTGGTTTACGTGAAAATAATCAGTGAAATACAAATGATAAAACAACAGATTTATTTCTAATCCTTTTCATCTGTTTATGAAACAGTAGCCAACATTTCTTAAGTAGATCATCAGTCTCATCTCACTCCAATCCACTGTGCCTAAAACCATCCTACCTTTAATTCTTAAAATGAAGGTTACTAATTTTTGAATCCTCTACAGTTTACCAGCAATATTTATTTGGACTAGACTACATATCTCTTGTTTATTCTTATTTGGATCCACAATAAATGCCCATGGAAGCAGTGCTTAAGAAATCAAATGACACATTGCACTGGGCAAATTTGCTGCAAAAGATCTCTTTAAAGTGTTAAAAAGCAAAGATGTCACTTTGAGGACTAAGATGCACCTGACCCAAGCCATGGTGTTTCAATCACCTCATATGCATGTGAAAACTGGACAATGAATAAGGAAGATCGGAGAAGAATTGACCCCTTTGAATTATGGTGTTGGCAAAGAATATTGAATATACCATGGACTACCAGAAGAATGAACAAATCTGTCTTGGAAGAAGTACAGCAAGAATACTCCTTCTATTGTACTTATGGTCACTATGAGTCGAAACTGACTTGGCTGCTACATAACAACATATATCTGTAACATTAAACTAAGAATCTCTTAATCACCAAATCATGAAGTTCTCTCCAATCACCCAGTACGGTAGAGAAGATAATGGCCCACAAAAGTGTACATGTCCTAATCCCTGGAATTTGTGAATATGTTATCTTACATGCCAAAGGAAAATTTGCAAATGTGATTAATGAAGGATTGGAAAATGGGGAAATTATGCTGGATTTTCCAAGCAAGTTCAATCTAATTAAATGAATCCTTAAAGAGTAAAGAACATTTACAAGTTGTGGTGAAAGGGAGGTGTAATTTCAGAAGAATAGTCACAGCTATGAAAGGCTGCTGTCTCTGAAGACAGAGAAAGGGAAAGATGAGCCAATGAGTATGCGCAGGCTCTTGAATTGAAAAAGGCAAAGAAACTGAAGGAAGAAGCCCTACTGACACCTTGATTTTAGTCCAGTAAGACCCACGTGGGACTTATCATTTTCGGAAATGTAATGGAATAAATGTTCATTGTTTTAAATCACTAAATGTGTGGTAATTTGTTAGAGCAGCAATCAGAAACTAATACACCCAGAAAAAGTAATGACTCAGTTCTCATTTAATTCTGCTTTGGAACTTCTCTCTCTCTCTCTTTCTTTCTCTTCAACCACATTGTAATAATCATCTTGTATGTTCAACACTAAGCATACTAACAGAAACTGAACAAAAGTTGAGTGAAGTAATTGATGAACAAATTAATGAGAATGAATTAGATGTTTATGCTTTGAAAAGTTAACATAAGTTCTTTTAAATATAATTTCTTACAATATAATATATTACAATTAGAATATTCCCCCTTGGTAAACATCATCTCAATTATTGTCTTATTACATTTTGACAGGCAATAAAATCTTCTACCAGCATTATCCAGAGATTGTTATATATTATTGAATTTGACCACTTGCCATGGTGATCAAGAAGTGAGAGTGCTGGTAGGTACACCTGTAGTTAGAAAAGGATTCCAAGTGTTGGCAATATGCCTGGCTGGTTGAGAATAAATGTTAGCATTATAAACAATAACAGAAATGTGCACAAAAGTTAAAAGCATTATTTGATTTAGTAGAAAGAAAAGAGATATAGGTATCAAGAGAAATAAGTCTTAATTCTCAATCTGTAAATCTGTCACCATTTAGCTCAGTGGCGTAAAGGAAGTCTTAAATTTACTGTAGTTTTTTTTTCACATACAGTGTAAGGGATTTGCATCAGGAGGATTTTTTTGCTCTATTTTTGATGGTTTAGCTAATAAATTTTAATTATTACAAAAGTAAAATATGCTGGCATAAAGCATAAAACTTCCAGGAGTCAGTGCTCTTCCAGAAGAGCATGTTAATCATCAAAAGTATCCTACCAGTCAATTCTCACCAACATTGTCACTCCTTATAAATTCAGTTTTTTGCATCTGGGTCAACTGACATGGCTGCCCTTGGATCATATATAAATTTTCTTTCTTAGTAAATAATCTTACTTTTTCACAATCTGACATTTGTCTTCCTCAGACATTGCTGTGCATAAACTTATCATCCTGAAAAAGTTTGTGTGGTGGGAGCTTGCCAAAAGATTCAGATACTTTTCATACTCTCTCGTGTAAATTTTAGAATAATTTTATGGATTGCACAAATGGTGGAGTTATGATTCATATTGAATTTAACTCATTTATTAATGTTTAACTATCTGACATTTTATAATAGATTTTCATCTATCAGTGGAGGTTTAAATGTTGCTATGACGTTGAACAGGTTTTAGTGGAGCTTCCAGTCTAAGATGGGCTAAGAAGAAAGGACTGGTGATCCACGAAAAATTCATGGCAATGGCACAGCACTGGCAATGTTTAATTTCTTTATGCATGGGTCACCATGAGGTGGGGTAGTTAACAAAAACAAAAATATTGTATTAAATAATCAAAATTTGATTTGTTAATTTTCTTGATTATTTTATCATTTCTGATTTTTCCTTTTCCTTATTTTCTCTTCTCTTTTTCTTGACACTTTGTGCTTGTTCTTTTGCCAATTTCCCAAATTCTTGATTTGAATTCTTCTCTCAACTGAACCTAATCATTATTTCTCCTAAAAGGTATACTGAAATAGTTACATTTCTCTCTAACTCCTGTTTTAAATATATATGTAACTGTTTTGACATGAAATGTTTTAGCTGTTATAAAAGTTCTCAGTTTTCTGTATGATTTCCTTTTGAACTGAAAGGCTCTTTAGTTGCATGTTATTTGGCTTCAAAGTATATTAAATAGATCAAGGTAGATATTTGAGTGGGGTAGATCAATTTACTAATAAGAAATAACATTTATACATGTGTTGTTTTTACATTCTTTCTGCTACTACTCATTGCCATGTTTCTCAGGATTTAATCACACTAAAGCCTACCTTTTTTTTTCAGCCATGTGATGAATGAGCATTTTCCTATATGTTAAGAGTGTTTTACCTCTTTATAAAATCAAATTGCTGATATATCCAATGCTAACTATAAAAATTTATGAGAACTACTCTCCATCTAGCTTCCTTTTTATTTAGGAACGTTAATGGGAAGATTCATCAACATTCATTTACCAACATAAGTTCTTCTCATATTATAAAGCTACACATACACACACACACACTTAAGGATAACCTTAAGGAGCCGTGGTGGCACAGTGGTTAAGTGTTCAGCTGCTAACCGAAAGGTTGATGGTTTGAACTCACCCAGTGGCTCTGCAGGAGAAAGACCTGGCAATCTACTCCTGTAAAGATTACAGCCTAGAAAAGCCTATGGGGAAGTTTTACTCTGTCACAAGAGGTTGCTGTGAGTTGGAATCAACTGGATGGCATCTAATAACAACCAGGGTAATCTCATTGAAAATGTTCTTTCACAGTTGTAACCAACACTAAAAATGTATTACGTTTTCCTCCATGAGACTACAGGCCATTCCTTTACCAATTTTGTATAAATTTACTGCTCATTATGTTTAAATCATTTTACTAGAGAATCATGGCAAAGCACTAAAAGGAAATTAATAAAATGCATTGAATGACTTCAAATTGTTTACATTACAGTCAGTCCCAAAGGAAGAATGAGCCACTCAGGATGTGCTAAGAGTGAGTTAAGGCCCAAGGGTTGGGAAGAGGAAGCTTGGGGAAACCGAAGTTGGAAGTTCTCCACCGACCCACAGAAACCACATAGACATGCAGAGGTCAGAAATCTAAGACTGCCTTCCCACTAAGCACAAGTCAGGAATCTAAGACTGAAGTAAGACTATTACAATAATCTCTGCAATAGTGAAATGCCATATGTCTAAGGTGGGGGAAACAGAAGTCCAGAGAGGTGCTGTGATGGCTATGGGGGGCACAGCACTGAGGGCCTGCCAGGATGGAGTGGGGTGGAACTGGATAAAGCGGTATGACCATGTGCCCAGCGGGGTGCATTGACTTGTTGTACTCAAGGAACACATAGAGCTCAGCGCCCGCATCCCGGCTGCCTGCTGCCATTTCCTGCAGACCTGCCATGTGGAGTGGAGTTGGGCAAGGGGACAGTGGGGCCAGCCCTATCCGAGCTCCAAGGTAGGTGAAGTGCATGTGGGCTTTCTGTTCACTGCAGCATGCTGCAGCTGGGCACACCATGTTACAGGGGCCCACCTTCCACCAAGGACCCACTGAGGCACCTGAGCAGACCTGAGAAGCTCAGCTGTAGTGGGAGCCCAGGGCCCTGAATACCAAGTCAGTTCTTTCCTGACAGGCATTAGGCAAGTTGATTCGTAACTAGGGCTTGTTTAGTAAGTTGGAAGTTTGCAGCCCAGGGGCAGCTTGTAAGAAAGAAAAAAAAAAAAAAAAAAAAAAGAAGAAGAAGAAGAAAGAAAATTATACTATTAAATAGTACAATTAAGAACAAATTTAAAATTCTGGTTTGCCTTGAGTATTTCAGTACAGGGAAAAGAGAAAGTAAATACTGATTTGTAAGTCTATGCTATTGGCAATATTTGAAGTTGACTTTTCAACAATGTAGGGCAAGTAAGATAATCGGTGTATCTGTGAATGATGATGCAATATAAAGATAACATATTATAGATCCCTTAACAGTTATTCAAATGTTAATACACTGCTCAATTGTAATAGGTACCTTAATTTATGAGGGATATTATTATTTTATAAAAACCAAAAAACCAAACTCATTGCCACTGAGTGGATTCTGACTCTTAGTGACCCTATAGGACAGAGTAGAACTGCCCCATAGGGTTTCCAAGGAATGGCTGGTGGATTCAAACTGTTGACCTTTTGGTTAGCAGCCATAGCTCTTAATCACTGTGCCACCAGAGGTCTATTATTTTATAGATTATAGATTACATAATAAAATTTGAACAATTCCACAAGAGTCAAAGTAAAACCTAAATTCCCGCCTGAATTTAGAGACCATCTCAAGAATAGATTTGAAGCATTGAACACTAATGCCAAAAACCAGACAAGCTGTGGAATGACATCAAGGACATGTTGCATGAAGAAAGCAAGAGGTCATTAAAAATACAGGAAAAAAGAAAAAACCAAAACGGATGTCAGAAGAGACTCTGAAACTTGTTCTTGAACGTTGAGAAGGCATAAGAAATGATGAAGTCAAAAAGATGAACAGAAGATTTCAAAGGGCGGCTTGAGAAGACAAAGTAAAGTATTATAGTAACATGTGCAAAGACTTGGAGTTAGAAAGCCAGAAGGGGAGAACATGCTCAGCATGGTGGACTTTCAACCATTTCAGGAGGTAGCATATGATCAGGAAGGGATGGTACTGAAAGAAGAGGTCCAAGCTGCACTGGACATACTGGCAAAAAACAGGGCTCAGGAATTGATGGAATACCAATTGAGATGTTCAACAAACGCATGCAGAGCTGGAAGTTCCCACTCATCTACGCCAAGAAATTTGGAAGACAGCTACCTGGCCAACCGACTGGAAGAGATCCGTATTTATACCCATTCCAAAGAAAAGTGATCCAACTGAATGTAGAAATTACCGAACAATATCATTAATATCACACGCAAGTAAAATTTTACTGAAGATCTTTAAAAAGCAGTTGCAGCAGTACATCGACAGGGAACATCCAGAAAT
This sequence comes from Dugong dugon, assembly GCA_030035585.1. Lineage (NCBI taxonomy): Eukaryota > Metazoa > Chordata > Mammalia > Sirenia > Dugongidae > Dugong > Dugong dugon. Next base: position 29,649,130 of record CM057460.1, on the reverse strand, counting down.
TCAAGCTGGATTCAGAAGATGACATGGAACCTGGGATATCATTTCTGATGTCAGATAGATCCTGGCTGAAAGCATAGAATACCACAAATATGTTTACCTGTGCTTTATTGGTTATGCAAAGGCATTTGACTGTGTGGATCCTAACAAATTATGGATAACATTGTGAAGAATGGGAATTCCAGAACACTTAATTGTGCTCATGATGAACCTGTACATAGATCAAGAGACAGGTCTTCAAACAGAACAAGGTGATACTGCATGGTTTAAAGTCTGGACAGGTGTGCTTCAGGGTTGTATTCTTTCACCATACTTATTCAGCCTGTATGCTGAGCAAACAATCTGAGAAGCTGCACTATATGACAAAGAACGAGGAATCAGGATTGGAGGAAGACTCATTTACAACCTGCATAATGCAGATAACACAACTTTGCTTGCTGAAAGTGACGTGGACCTGAAGCCCTTCAGTATGGATTACATCTCAACATAAAACAAGAATCTTCACAACTGGACCAATAAGCAACATCATGATAAAAGGAGAAAAGATTGAAGTTGTCAAGGATTTCATTTTACTTGGATCCACAATTAACATCCATTGAAGCAGCAGTCTAGAAATCAAAGGACACATTGCATTGGACAAATCTGCTGCAAAAGACCTCTTTAAAGTGTTGAAAAGCAAAGATGTCACCCTGAAGACTAATGTGTGCCTAACCCATGCCATGAGGTTTTCAATTTCCTCATATGTATATAAAAGCTGGACAATGAAAAAGGAAGATAAACGAAGAATTGACACCTTTGAATTATGGTGTTGGCAAAGAATTGAATATGCCATGGACAGCCAAATGAATGAACACATCTGTCTTGAAAAAAGTACAACCAGAGTGCTCCTCAGAAGCAAAGATGGGAAGACTACTTCTCACATACTTTGGACATATTATCAGGAAGGATCAGTCCCTGGAGAAGGACATCATGCCTGGTAAAGTAGAGGGTCAGCAAAAAAGAGGAGGACCCTCCAGGAGATGAATTGACACAGTGGCTGCAACAATGGGATGAAGCATAAAAACAACTGTGAGGATGGTGCTGGCCCGAGCAGTGTTTCATTTTGTTGTACATAGGGTCATTATGAGTCAGAATAGGCTTAAGGGCACCTAACAAGAACATTAACATAGATTATATGATGGGTATTAGGTTTTGTTAAAATTCCCGTTTATGTGGCTCTGAAAAACAGTTTAAAAAACATGAAAAACTTTTTTTATATCAATTTTTTTTCCGTTTTTGCTTTTCATAATAAATAAGAAAAACTTTGTCCTTTACTTATTGAGGAGCTGTGTTATAAATCAATTGAAATTCATTTTCTTAAAAAATCTAGATATGATGACAACAACAATTAGCCAGGTAAGAGCAATTCTTGTCTGTTAAATGAATAGCTGATAATACAGTTTATTTATTTTTACTCAACGTTCTATTTTTAAAGATTTTTAAGATCTAAAAATTTGATTAAGTCATCCACAGAAAATTCGTTTATAAAGAGGTTGTGCATTTTGTTCATTTTCTATAAATTATACTGAAATATTTAATGTTGTAAGTGACTTAAAATCTAGGAATTTATGTTTTTAATTGTGTTCATTTACAGCTACCTCAGGTTTATGATAACATTACCTTTCTTTGCATGTAATAGTTTTTCTTATTTATATTTGTATGTGTGTCTAAATGTCACATTTGAATCTAAGTGATTTTTCATGTGTGTGTGTGAAAATTCTTTTAAGATATTAGAAACTTTCTTTAAAATTATTTGAAAAATAATTTTAGTATCTTAAAAACACTACTATAAACTTACTTAAAATAGAAAATTTGGTTTAACATATTACAATAATTAAAAAATATAAACCAATATGTACATTTTATAAATTTTGTACATCTACTATAGTAATTTGGGAACTAAAATACCTAGGAATAATTTTAGCAAGAGTAGTGTAATGGATATTTAAAATCACTAATGATTTATTAACATAAAGATGAATATATTAAGAAAAATGAATAGATATATTTGGTCAGAGTAAACAACTAGCAACTTGTAAAAACATTTAAATAATAAAGCTCCACATAAGCCAAAAATATTTTTTAATTAATTCTAAGATTCAAACCGGAGAAAAAGAAAATATATTAGTAATTTGTCTTTCTTGCCTTATTTTTATTCTCTGTTAAATAGAGTAATAATTAGAATATGTTTACAAGATTTTTTGAGTTTTTAAGAATTTCTAAGTAAATAGCCCTTTATGAATTTTCATGTAGTGTACGTTCTAGGGGAAAAAAACAACAAAAACAAAAAAGCAAGAAAAAAAAAATGTTGACTGCCTTTGAGTCAGCCTGGACTCATGATGATCCCATGTGTTACAGAGTAAAACTGCTCCACAGGTTTTTCTTGGCTGTTGTCTCAGTCATCTAGTGCTGCTCCAACAGAAATACCACAAGTGGATGGTTTTAACAAAGAGAAATTTATTCTCTCACAGTCCAGTAGGCTACAAGTCCAAATTCAGGGCATCAGCTCCAGGGGAACACTTTCTCTGTTGGCTCTGGAGGAAAGTCCATGTCATCAGTCTTCCTTTGGTCTGGGAGCTTCTCTGCACAGGAACCTCAGGTCCAAAGGACGCGCTCTGCTCCCAGCACTGCTTTCTTGGTGGTATGAGGTTCCCATGCATCTCTGCTTGCTTCTCTCTTTTATATCTCAAAAGAGATTGCATTAAGACTCTAATCTTGTCAATCTCATCAGTATAAGCTCATCACAGTGATAGAATTTACAACGCATGAGGAGATCACATATAATCTCATCATAGTGGTAGAGTTTACAACACACAAGGAAATCACATCAGATAACACAATCATACAATACTGGGAATCATGACCTAGCCAAGTTGCTACACACATTTTTTCGGGGACACAATTCAATCCATGACAGCTGTAATCTTCAAAGAGGTCTTATGCAGCAGATTTGCCCAACGCGGTATGCAGTATGACTTTTTGACTGCTGCTTCCATGGATGTTGATTGTGGATCCAAGTAGAATGAAATGCTTGAAAACTTCAATCTTCTCTCCATTTATCATGATGTTGCTTGTTGATCCAGTTGTGAGGATTTTTGTTTTCTTTATGTTGGGATGCAATCCATACTAAAGTCTATAGTCTTTGATCTTTATCAAGTCCAGTTTGTGTTAAGCAAGCAAGGTTGTGTCATCTGCATAATGCAAGTTGTTAATGAGTCTTCCTCCTATCCTGATGCCCTGTTCTTCTTCATATAGCCCAGCTTCTTGGATTATTTGCTTAGCATACAGGCAGAATGCTTGGTAAAGTACAGGGCGAGCAAAAAAGAGGAAGACCCTCAGTGAGACGGACTGACACAGTGGCTGCAACAATGGGCTCAAGCATAACAATGATTGTGTGGATGGCGCAGGACCTGGCAGTGTTTCTTTCTGTTGTTCATAGGGTTGCTGTGAGTCAGAACTGACTCGACAGCACCTAACAACAACAACAGACTGGATAAATATTGTAGAAGGATACAACCCTGACACACAGCTTTCCTGACTTTAAACCACTAAGTATCCCATTGTTCTGTTCAAACAACTGCCTTTTGGTCTATGTACAGGTTCCACATGAGCACAATTCAATTAATGTTCTGGAATTCCCATTCTTCTCAATGTTATCTGTAATTTGTTATGATCCACATTCTTCAAAAAAGAGCAAGTCACTTGTTTTCTTCTTTTTACAATGAATTAGACACTATATGGCCACTTCCAGTCGTAATATTCTTTTATTTTTTTAACTTAGTGAATGATTCTAAAGACAAATAAAGATATTTCAAAATTACAGATTGTTTGTAATGGCATTTTTTGGCCTAAAGAACAATCACTTTATTTTCCTATGTGATACCGAAAAACCCTTTTTCTTGACTCCATTCAGGATACCACAGTACATTTAGACTTGCCTTTTCAAGTTTCTGTTAAGTAATTTTAACATGATTTTAAAACAAAGAATATTTCTAAAATTTTATGTTTATTTTTGCATATTTTATTTTTAGAGGAAGAAAAGGAAAGTATACTACCATAATATTGACAATAAGTTCCGTTTAAATAACTATGTAAAATATGACCGAGAAGAATTTCCATAGAGACTTTGTGTACCATGGGAGGCCTATGTTTTTCAACAATTACATCAAATGTTGCCATCTGGAATTTATTCTAATTTTGTACTCAACAAATATTTATGAAGCTTAGTATGTGTCAGGCTCTGTGTTAATTTATTGGGATAATTTTAAGTTTAAATGTGGTTTCTGCTCTCAAAATAGAATTGTTTTAAATAGAACTACAATTTTCTCTAAAGTGACTACACTGAACAGCACTGTTTGTGGTTTATTAATGTTCATAGTATTCATTTAAATAGGAATGTTTTAGAAATTGGTTAAGTCATTTATGGGCTTTTTCCTCTTGATTGTTCTGTGTCTAGCAAGCATTGCCATTGCAAGACTGAGTTGGCATTACAAAGCTGCACTTTTACATGATGTACTGGCCATTTTTCTAAATTCTCTGTAAGTTTTCACCATTTACGCTGTTTTCCTTGTTAGCTGAAATTAAGTTAGCCCCTTATTCCCGTTGACCCCATGCACAACCGAATGAAATGCTTCCTGGTCCAGTGCCAACCTCATGATCTGTTTTGGATGAGACCATCGTGATCCATAGGGTTTTCATTTGCCTGATTTTCAAAAGTAGATTGCTGGCCTTATTTGTTAGTCTGTCTTAGTCTGGAAGTGTCATTGAAACTTGTTCAGCATCATAGCAACACAAGCCTCCACTGACAAAGAGGTGGTGGCTACTTGAGGTCCATTGGCTAGGAATGGAAACCCGGTCTCTTGCATGGAAGGTGACTGTTTTTATTTGAATGTGCATCCTAAGTTATATTAACTTGATAGCTACTTGAAGCATTGATTAATTTTTCTGCCTTTCCATTAATATTTGTTTTACAATAAAGCCATCTCGAATTCATTATCTTTACTGTGTCAAATAATCTAATCCAAATCAATCTTAATTAATTTTTCACAAGATTCTGAAAATACATAGGCTATTAAGGCAATTTCAAGCCTTTGGATTTTTTAATTTTTTGTGTTTGTACATATGGGGCATAGTTATTTTCTAGTTTACAAGGAAGTGGAATTGGAGCCAAATTTACAAGGAAATGGAATGGGAAGCAAATAATGTCTATGACAAGCTTTCCTAAATTTCCTCTATATATACCTGATTATTGTCAGTGTTTTCATGTTAGATTCTGATGAATAACTATAAGTATATTATAATCTCATGAAAAATGAGCACTTTTTATTGAAAGAAATCAACATATCGAGAAAAATGCTTGATAATCAAACATGTGTACATGTAAATATTTAATTTTCAGAAAAATAAATTTGCTATACATTTTAAATCACCGTTACATGGGGAGGTTATTTCAAAGGTTGATCTGGCAAACAAACAAATGACCAAACAAACAAACAAAAGCCAACACACGACCTCCAGAATCAAACCTTTATATATGATAAATTTCCCCTAAGGCATACACATTTTATCCTTATAAAATGGCAATTTATGTGTCCTTCAAATGATCTCAGAGTGAGGGTGATTTTTGCTTTTGATAAAAGAAAATTTTAATAAAATTATATGTGTTTTTATTTTGTAAGTTACATTATAGTAAAGATAACATGTTTAACTGAGGAAACATGTCTTTTAAAAAAATACAAAATAATCCAGAGTGAAGATTTTACTAAACGTAGACATGCGAAATACCTAGGAGCATGTCTTTTGCATGAAATTACTCTGAGTCTCCAGCTTCTCAAAAGCTGACTGATACTAGTTTTCTATTTAATAGATTTAATTTTATAGAAATCTGTTTGGCTGCTAACCAAAAGGTCAGCAGTTTGAATCCACCAGCCTTCAAAATCCTATGGGGCAGTTCTACTCTGTCCTATAGGGTCACTAAGAGTCAGAATGGACACAACAGCAATGGGTTTGGTAGGTTTTATACTACTCTAAGATACTTAAAGGTTAAAATAGGAATAATAACACAACATTGGGTTATTTTCAGGTCAAATGATTTGGCATACTCAAAATAGCTTGCACAGTACTGGCATAAAACAAACATGTTTTATTATTATTATCATTAGTATTGCAATCTTCATTGTGCATAACTAAATGGTGATTATTGAGTATTTTGGAAAATAAAAGACACAGAATTAGAATGTATATTTCATCACCTTTAAAAACTGATAAATTTATACTAAACTAAAAAAGAAAAAAAAAAAACCATTGCAGTCAATTTGACTTCAACTCTTAGCAACCCTATCCAACAGAGTAGAATTGCCCTGTAGGGTTTCCAAGGAGCACCTGGTGGACTTGAACTACTAACCTTTTGGTTAGCAGCCTGAGCTCTTAACCACTGTGCCACCAACTCTATGTCATGGTTAAGAGCTCAGTTGCTAATGAAAAGGTCAGCAGTTCAAATTCACCAAGTGCTCCTTGGAAACCCTGTGGGAAGTTCTATTCTGTCCTATAGGATTGCTATGAGTTGGAATCGACTCAACAGAAAAGGTTCTTTTTTTTTTTTTTTCAGATTTGATTATAAATCAATTACCAAACTAAAAATTATTGATTTACTACAAAATAAGTCTTACATAGTTGGTAAAGTTCTTATGAGTAGCATTTGTAGTATAAGTGCACCAACATTAATTAGTTTTAAAGTGTAAACTTACAAGGCTATTTTTAAATTAATATGTTAATATTGCCTTAATGAGTTTATTTCTGTTTTAATCACCAGAATAAATGAATAAAAAATAGTTCATATAACATACCCTAAACTATTTATAAATTTTATAATAGGAAATTAATCAAATAGAAATATGTTGTTAAAAATATACTCTTTTCCCATCCTCATTTAATAGCTATCAAACTGAGTGGTGAAATTATTTGATGAGATACATCTCCATTACCTAGTTCTAGCCTCTCATTAAAACATGTTTGCTTTTCCACTAGTTATGGAGGAATTAGTTTACCCAAGCAAAAAAATCAATAATTCAAAATTGCAATTAAATTTTATTATAATGAAAAAAACTCATACATTAAGGTAAATCAAATCTACTATTTCTTCTCAATATTTATTTTCTAATCCATGCATAATGAAATATGCAAATCAAAAACCAAATATCAATTATGCTATAGTTTTATTAAAATCAATATAGGGAGACTCAGAAAAATGCTACCGTTTTCTGCATGTAAGAATGAAATTAATGAACACCAAATGGTGTTTATCAAATGTTTCATTCATTGCAAATCAATGCCAATTAAGAAATGATTTTTTTTTTCAGTATTTTAGATGTTTTTCACTTATTAATTTAAGGGTCAATTATCTTTCCAACAGCAAATATGTTTATACATCATGAACAGGATGAGGTGTGTAATTTGTGGGGTGTAGTGCAAAAATGAACATCCAGGGCACTTTGGTCAATATTTAACAGGAATTTCAAGAAGGTGACACCAGCACTTTAAACCAAGTTCTGAGCTCTAAGTCCTTTGGAAACTGCACAGGTGCAAACTCATGAAGATATCTCAGCTCAGAAAATGTTCTCGTATCATTTATACCAAAAATAAAATAAAACTATACTGAAATATCCCTTTCAAACCATAATTACAAATTGTTCTTTATTGTGCCATGTATTTTAATTATGTGTGGCACAAGCAGTTTGTGATTAGCTGCTAACTGAAAGGCTGGCAGTGTGTAACCACCCAGTGGCTCCACAGAAGGAAAGGCTAGATGATCTGCCTATTTAAAGTGTTAAAAAGCAAAGATGTCACTTTGATGACTAAGGTGCACCTGACCCAGCCCATAGTTTTTCCAATCACTTCATGCGCACGTGAAAGCTGGACAATGAATAGGGAAGACTGAAGAAGAATTGAAGCCTTTAAATTATGGTGTTGGCAAAGAGTACCAAATAGAACATGGACTAACAGAAGAACAAACAAATCTGTCTTGGAGGAAGTACAGCAAGAATGCTTTTCAGAAGCAAGGATGGTGAAACTTTATCTCACGTACTTTGTACGTGTTATCAGGAGGACCAGTCCCTGGAGAAGGACATCATGCTTGTAAAGAAGAGGGTCAACAAAAAAGAGGAAGACCCTCAGCGAGATGGATTGACACAGTGGATGTGACAATGGGTTGAAACATAACAATGATTGAGAGGATGGAACAGATTGGGCAGCATTTTGTTCTGTTGTACATAGGGTAGCTATGAGTTGGAACCAACTTGACGGCACCTCACAAGAACGACAATCCAATTTTATCAATACTTTCTTAAACCCATGATATAAGTAAATTAATGAGAATAAAAGACAGTTGGGCTTGTTTTGAAGAAAACAAATTTTTGAGGAAAATAAAAATTTGTTAACAAGGCTTTTTTTTTAGCACATCATACTTGCAAAGGAAAAAATGTTTTCCTTAACTTGAGAGTAAATGTAATGCTACCGAACAGGGGTAATTTTCTTTTTCCTTTTTCTAGGAGATTATTTATAAAGTAATCTGTAGCTTTCCTTATCACCAAAACTAAAAGAAAAAAAATCACCTTGTTTTTCAAAATTAAAAATTTCAATCCAAATTTAAAAACAAACGAAACTATCCTGTAAGATATCCAAAGCAACTGGATTTCCACTCAAACACAAACATCTCCTAAGCTCAGTGACATCCAATGGGATGATGGAATTCTCTCTTTACTTACTTTCTCCATCTCTTCTATGACCCACTACCAACTTATTCTAGAGTGATTACTGGGCTGAAAGGTAGAACAAAAAAAAAAAAGAAAAAGGAAAAATCTTTTCCTAATGATATTTGATATTCATTAAAAAAAATACATCTATTAAACTGTAACTAAATCACTGTTGCAGTGGTGGAGTGGATTCCGACTCATAGTGACCCCCATGTGTCTGTCAGTTTGTTCTACTGCGGGGGTTTGTGTGTTGCTGTGGTGCTGGAAGCTATACCATTGGTATTCAAACACCAGCAGGGTCGTCCATGGCAGACAAGTTCTGACAGTCTACATCTGAAAAAAATTAGCCAGTGAGAACATTATGAATAACAGTGGAACACTGATATAGTGCAGGAAGATGAGCCCTTCAGCTTGGAAGGCACTCAAAATACCACTGGAGAAGAGCTGCTTCCTCAAAGCAAAGTTGATCTTAATGACATGGATGAAGTCAAGCTCTTGGGACCTTCATTTGCTGAAAATGCAAAAAAAATCAGTTGCAAATACCAATAATAATCAGAACCTGGAATGTAAGAAGTATGAATCTAGGAAAATTGGAAATCGTCAAAAACGAAATGCAACATGTAAACATCGATATCCTAGGCATTAGTGAGCTGAAATGGACTGGTATTGGCCATTTGGAGTCAGACAGTCATATGGTCTACTATGCTGGGAATGACAAATTGAAGAGGAATAGTAGGGCATTCATTGTTAAAAAGAACATTTCAAATTCTATTCTGAAGTACAACGCTGTCAGTGATAGGACGATATCCCTATGGCTACAAAGACCAGTTAATAGGACTATTATTCAAATTTACACACCAACCACTAAGGCCAAAGATGAAGAAATTGAAGATTTTTACCAACTTCTGCAGTCTGAAATTGAGGATACATTGATAATTACCAGTGATTAGAATGCAAAAGTTGGAAGCAAAGAAGAAGGATCAGTAGCTGGAAAATATGGCCTGGTGACAGAAGTGATGGTGAAGATCACATGATAGAATTTTGCAAGACCAATGAATTCTTCATCGCTAACACCTTTTTTCGACAACATAAACATCAACTATACATGTGGATCTCCCTGAATGGGATACACAGGAATCAAACTGACTACATCTGTGGAAAAAGAGGATGGAAAAGTTCAATATTATCAGTCAAAAGATGTTTACCTGTGTTTTACTGACTATGCAAAGGCACTCGACTCTGTGGATCATAAAAGATTATGAATAACATTGAAAAGAATGGGAATTCCAGAACACTTAAGTGTGCTCATGAGGAACCTGTAGGTAGATCAAGACATAGCCATTCGAACAGAACAAGGGGATACTGTGTGATTTAAAGTCAAGAAAGGATTGTGTCAGAGTTACATCCTTTCACCATACTTATTCAGTCTGTATGCTGAGAAATAATCCTAGAAGCTGGACTATATGAAGAAGAACAGGGTATCAGAATTGGAGGAAGACTCATTAACAACTTGCATTACGCAGATGACACAACCTTGCTTGCTGAAAAGTGAGGTGGAATTAAAGCACTACTGTAGAAGATCAGAGACTACTGCCTCCAGTATGGATTACACCTCAACGTAAAGAAAACAAAAATTCCCACAACTGGACCAATAAGCAACATCATGATAAATGGAGAAAAGACTGAAGTTGTCAAGGATTTCGTTTTACTTGGATCCACAATCAACACCCATGAAAATAGCAGTCAAGAAATCAAAAGACCCATTGCATTGGGCAAATCTGTTGCAAAAGACCTCTAAAACTTTTAAAAAGCAAAGATGTCACTTTAAGGACTAAGGTGCGTCTGATCCAAGCCGTTGTGTTTTTAATCACCTCATATTCATGTGAAAGCTGGACATTGAATACAGAAGACTGAAGAAGAATTGACGCCTCTGAATTATGGTGTTGGCAAAGAATATTGAATACACCATGTACTGCCAAAAGAACAAAAGCATCTGTCTTGGAAGAAGTGCAGCCAGAATGCTCCTTAGAAGCAAGGATGGCGAGACTTCATCTCTTGTACTTTGGACATGTTATCAGCAAGGGTGTTTCCCTGGAGGATAACATCATGCTTGGTAAAGTAGAGGGTCATCAAAGAAGAGGAAGACCCTCAAAGAGATGGATTGACACAGTGGCTGCAACAATGGGTTAAACATAATAAACATCACGAGGATGGCACAGGACTAGGCAGTGTTTCCTTCTGTAGTACGTGAGTCTGAACCAACTAGATAGCACCTAACAACAACAAATCATAAACTCACATTTTTGACAGTTTATGAGAAACAGTAAGAAACACAACTGTTACTGCAAATAGGAACAGTTATTGTGTTTAAAATGACACCATGTTTTACAAAATTACAGCCAAATATACAAACACTGAAACTTATGTCAAGAGACTGAGAAAAACTACAATTGACAATAATTTAATAAACTTTTGCTATGTAAAATTTTATCATTTTCATTTGAAAATAAACATTACATTTGACAGCATTTGTGATTTTTTCTGTATGTCACAAAAACATGAAATGTGCAACATACCCATTTGTTAGATGTTGGTTACATTATTTTACTGAGAAATAATTTAAACATAGTTTAGCATTTGGGCTGCATATGATTAGAGAACTAGAATATGTGGATGTACTTCTACTATTTTAAATTCAAGGTAAAGTGAGTTATTATCATTCAATAAAGAAATAAATTTTAAACCCCTGTGGATATTACAATCACATAGTAGAATTTATATTTCACTTTCCTTCAATACAGAAATACTGTGGACTGTTTCTATTATTTATATGAATGACTGAGTACTATGAACAGAATCAGAAGCATCGGAACATACTCAAAAACACTAGATCTAAAGTCAACAAGAAGAAAACACTTGTATAGAGGATGATGAATCCTTCATTTTCATTTGAAAGAGCATACTTTATAAACACAAACTCTTCTTGCCTTTTAGAATGGCGCTCTACTACTGTGCTTAGTGTTCAGATACATAATGGTTTGAGTATTATATATGAATGTACCCTCTCGAAATGATAATCTTGACAGCTAAAATTTCCTTTCGCATCCCTAATTCTGCTGGTTGAAACTAGATCTATGGAGAAAACTTTTCTATAAATAACCACCCATAATTTGATTATTAGATAACTTTTTTTTTTTTTTAATTTGTACAATTCTCCCTTAATCGATTCACGCCAGGGATCCCCCTGCTCCTTGACCTTAAGCCGATGTTTATCTCATACAGGAAGCCTGCCCGTGGAAAATCCAGTCAAGTGTCTGATTACCATAACCAGTCAGTGGGTAAAGATGGTATACATAAACTTCTCATGGTTTAGGCCCCCAGACTAAGACAGTCTAGGAAGAAAGGCCTGATCTACTTCTGAAAATTACCCAATGAAACCTGTGTGGATCACAGCAGAAAATTGTCCCACTCTCTTGCTTTGGACATGTTATCTGGAGGGATAATTCTCTAAAGGAGGATATCATCTTTAGGGAAGTAGAGGGCCATGAAGATTTGGAAAATCCTTGGTGAGGTGGATTGGCAGAAAAGCCACAACCATGCAACATGCTGGTGATTGTGAGGATGGCACAGGACTGGTAGGGTTTCATTCTGACATATATAAGGTCGCCATGACTTAGAATTACCGGGATGGACAGCTAACAACAACCTCTAAATGCTCTTTACTCCCTCAACTTAATATTATTTCTACCAGTTCTTTGCCTCCTTTTCATTTATTTTTTTTCTTTGATCCCCCAATCCTAACCAAAACATTTTTTTATAGCAAGCATTCAGTGTCTATTATGGTATTAACTGTGTTTATCTCCGTGAAGACTATGTTTAAAGTTTACATGTCTTTTTTACGAGCCATAAATCAATCTGACTCATTTCAGCAAATGTTTTATGCTCTTACTTTATTCTTAAATGTTAGTTACTCAGGGAGTCTGTCCATGAATCTTCAGACTATATAAGTTTTCCTGTTTCTAGCTATTTTAATTGGAGCAAAACTTAGAAAATAATTCAACTTAGATTTAACATTTACTGTGCACCACTTAAGCGCCAGGAACTATGTTACATGATATGTGTATGGTGTCTCATTTAAATCTCATAACAATCCTGAGAGAAATATGATATTCATGGAGAATTGAAATGCACAGAGGTTCAGTAGCTTGCCCTAAGCCTATGAATGTTCCAATGGAACATCTATTTAGTAAAAGACAATATGAAAATTTTTTTTTATAATTTTTTAATAAATTTTAAATGATATTTTTACAAATCCTGAAAAAAGAAAGCCCTGTCTTTGACAATCATTTATACCTGGGAGGAGAATTCTGCATTATAATAATGTTTGAGATGGTTTCTGGAAATCTGTTTCATCGCAATCTTAACATCCCAGTGGATGAATAGCCCTCAAAAGACTCATTAAAAATGGCAGAATTATCCACAAATTTATCTGACATTTAGTTTCACATCAAGAATCCATCTGGATCTTTCTATGTGATATACTAACAGGGAGAACATGGTCAGGTCCATTTAAGAAGGAGCTGGGATTAGAATAATTTGCAATTTTCTTTTCATTAGATTTAGAAGCAACCTAAGTACAAACACTTGTATTTTCAATTCTGTGGTGAAATGAAAGGAGTGAGGGAGGAAGCAGTGACTTTTTCATGAGGCAAAGACTTCTTTTATTCTCCAGTGTAAACCTAATGAGAGAATTCCTTCTCTGCAGTACAGTGAACTGAAGGTCATCATCAATTCTGTTTATTCCTGTTGCAAGTGACTCTACTGCTTGTAAATAATTCATGATACTATGTTATAAATAACATTTTATGTAAAAGAAAAAACCATGCCTGGGTTTACTAAGTGTTTTTCTTTAATCTTTATAAATATATCACCTAAAATAGTTTCCACCTTTGTATATAGCCTTAGCTTATTCTCTTAAGAATTGCTTTATGAATATTTACTATGGAGAACATAAGATGCCTTCCTGTTGAACTATAGGAGAACTTGTTGCACAAAGTTAAATTCTGGCTTTTTCTTCTAAGATTTCTCAAGTAGAGGCATTATAATGCCCACGGAATATTTATCTGAATAACTGGAATACTCTGTGGGGTTAGGAAAAAAATAGATTATAAAATAAACTTTATAGAATAAAACTTTAGGTCGTATTAGACCCCATGCTTTTTATAAAGCTTTTCTTTTTTTTTTTTTAATTTTCAAAGCAACAAATAAAAAGATGGTTTTTATTCTTCTTCTTCTATTAATAAACACCTTTTGAAGGTGTTTCTAAAATAAAAAGATTTAATACTTGCCTATAAAAATCATACCTACTTTTATTAGAATTCATAAATAATGAATTCATAAAGAGAACTTTAAAAATACTTTTCCTAATCTGAATATTACTTTTAAAAGATCTTCTTAAAGATATTATCCAAAACATTTTTCTTTTCAGCATTTATTTCACTGGTTTCTCTCAAGTAAACAACTTTAAATAAGTAAGGTTCATAATGATTCAGAATTGTTTAGGATAAAAGGATATTTAAAGAAATAATTGGCATTTAGGAGCCAATGAAGTAATCACTTGTTTTATTACATGATGGGCAGCTCAGGTTGCATGCTAATCTGGTGGTCCATAGTTAAATATTCACTCTCTACTAAGGCCCAATAGCAACCAAAAGCTGTTTCTCAAAAGGAGAGTTATTATCTACAGAGAATGGCAGGGCTTTGCTAACATAGCCTAAGGACCTTCTCTGAGATTCATATAGGGGGGCCTAACAAAGACTCTAAACAACATCTCTATCTGTCACTGACACTTCGAAAAATATTGGATCAGCTGGATCATATGGCCCAAGTAACAGAGCAGCTTCCACAGCATCCTGTACTGGCTGCAGAGCCTTTTCTTGTTCTGTGCCACATTCATAGACAGTAACTTTTCACGCCACTTGGTAAATGTGCCAGAGTAGCATGACCAAATGAAGAATATGTTGCTGCTAAAATGTAAAGAGTCCCATTAGACATTATGCCTCCTTTTTAGTTGTAGAAGAGGCCAGATGCAACAACCTTATCCTTCATCTTAGAAGGAATATCTCAACATACCCCATGCCACTGTAACCCCTAGAAATTTCACTGAGGTAGAAGGCCCTTGAATATTTTTTGGATTTATTTTAAACCTTCTCACACACAAATGTCTGACCAATAAGTCTAGAGTAGTTGCTACTTCTTGCTCAATAAGTTTAATCAGCATGAAGTCACCAACGGAGTGAAGTCATTCGGTGTTACATGGAAAGGAAAGGCAATCAAGGTCCCTGCAGACTAAATTATAACATAAAGTTGGAAAGCTGATAGACTTCTGAGGTAAGACAATGAAGTATATCACTGGCTTCACCAGCTGAAAGCAAAATTTTTCTGGTGGTCTTCATCAGCATGTAGCAAACAAAAAATTTCAGATCAATAGCTGTGCTGTGTACTGAGATGTGTTAATTTACTCAAGCAATAAAACTGAATCAATCTGGAATAACAACTGCAATTGGTGCTTGGTTAAGTTTATGATAACCTACTGTCATCCTCCAAAATCCATCTTTTTTTCTGTACAGGCTAAATAGGCAATTTGAAGGGGGATGTTGTATAAATAACCACCCTTGTGTCTTTCAAGTTCCTGTTGGAGTCACTAATCTCTGGAAGTCCTTCAGGAATGGGGTATTGCTTTTGGTTTACTATTTTCCTAGGTAAAGGCAGTTCTATTGGCTTCCACATGGCCTTTCCTACCACAACAGCCCTCACTCCACAGGTCAGGGAACCAATGTGCATCCCAGAACTGGGGAAATAACCACAAAACTGGACCAATTTTGAGGTGGACTTAAGCTAAAACATCATTGATAACCTGGCCTCCATAACATCCTGTTTTGACCGGTGAACAGCAGTGAAGCTTTGGGTCTGATGGAATTAGTGTCAGTTCAGAACCAGTGTCCCAAAATCCTCCCAAAGTCTAGTTATTTCCTTTTCCTCCATGTGCAATCGTCCTGTCATTGCTTTCTGGGGGAAGGCTGAGAGAAACATAAACAATATCAGTTTTTGACAGTGTAGTCGGGTCCTTCTTTGAGGGGATCTGGCTTCTTCATTCAAGGTGTTGTGAGTTTGTTAATTCAAGCTAGACTTATGCTCACTTGACATAGAAATTTTCTACTTATACAGATGAAGTAAGAATTAAGTAGGATCATTTATTTCACTTCTAGGGACAACATGATCAACTAGCCAATGCCATAGGTTTATGCAAGTCAAACTAATCTAATTAATGTTTTATCTCTGCAGTCTGTTATGGTAACCATGCCCATTTTGTCTTTGGTGATTAAGTGTTGCCACTTGGCCCCTGACACACCAGATTCACTTATCTTCAATGCATTTAGCTTCCCATATTCAGTACTTAATTCATTTTACTTAGATCCATAATCAACACCCATGGAAGCAGCAGTCAAGAAATCAAACAACACATTGCATTAGACAAATCTTCTGCAAAAGACCTCTCTAAAGTGTTAAAAAGCAAAATGTCACTCTAAAGATTAAGATGCAGCTGACCCAAGCATGGTGTTTTCAATCACCTCATTTTCATGCAAAAGCTGGACAATGAACAAGGAAGACTGAAGAAGAATTGATACCTTTGAATTATGGTGTTGGAGAAGAATACTAAATAAACCATGGACTGCTGGAAGAAGGAACAAATCTGTCTTGGAAGAAGTACATCCAGAATGCTGCTTAGAAGCAAAGATGGCAAAACTTTGTCTCATATACTTTGGACACGTTATCACGAGTGACCAGTCCCTAGAGAAAGACATCACGCTTCGTCAAGGAGAGGGTCAGCAAAGAGGAGGAAGATCCTCAAAGAGATGGATTGACACAGTGTCTGCAACAATGTGCTCAAGCATAATGATTGTAACGATGGTGCTAGACTGGGCAGTATTTGGTTCTGTTGTACATAGGGTGGCTATGAGTCAGAACTAACTGGTAGGCACCAAACAACAACGGTACCATTGCTAGGAACTAAATCTTGAAGTCTATGAGTTAAAGAATAGAGAAATAATTATTCTGGGTAGTTACAACCAAAAAAGAAATGGGGAAGGAAAATGAAACAATGTTGTTGCTATACCATTTATCATCCATCAATACCACCTCAAATGAAAGCGAGTCTCTTCATGAAGTAAACATTATTATCATTCACCAACACTAGTTTTCTTCAGGGTGCAAAAAGGAATACACTCTCCCATTAGTTGAAATTAGATAGGAACACATGAATAGTTTTGACGTATCCTATATTAGGGAAGTGATGTTTCATTATTGGGCTGAAGCATTTAACCGATGGTGTAGGAGTTCAGTGATCCTCTGCTGCAGAAAAAGATGAATTAGATTGTCTTTGAAGATGGCCAACCAACTATTTGTCTCATCTTTAAATGCACATACCACTTCTCACATCCAGAGGTAGACTCTATACCAGTAAATACCACCTATTCTCATGTTTAATAAAATTTATCTAACCATACACCATGCAAATCTACACTTGTCAAAGATTATTGACAAGAAATTTGAAAATCTGTCAAATTAGTTTGTGATAAAATAAAATATACAACTCTTGAAATATGAAAATGAATCTATAATAGTTATTAAACTATTAAGTATAAATACATACATCATATATATTACATAAATTAGAGGCGATTGAAAACACCATGGCTTGGGTCAGGCACACCTTAATCTTCAAGGTGACATCTTTGCTTTTTAACACTTTAAAGAGATCTTTTGCAACAGATTTGCCCAGTGTAATGCGTTGTTGGATTTCTCAGCTGCTACTTCCATTGATGTTGACTGTGGATCCAAGTAAAATGAAATCCAAGACAACTTCTATCTTTTGTCTGTTTGTCGTGATGTTGCTTCTTGATCCAATTTTGAGGATTTTGCTGTCTTTATGTTGAGGTATAATCCACGCTGAAGGCTGTAGTCATTGATCTTCATCAGTAAGTTCTTCAAGTCCTCTTACCTTCAGCAAGCAAGGTGGTGTCATCTGCATATCTCAGGTTCTTAAAGAGTCTTCCTCCAATCCTGATGCCCCTTTCTTCTTCATATAGTTCACCTTCGTGGATTAGTTGCTCAGCATACAGATTGAATAGGTATGGGAAAGGGATACAACCCTGACACACACCTTTCCTAACTTTAAACCATGCATTTTCCCCTTGTTCTGTTCGAACGACTGCCTCTTGATCTACGTACAGGTTCCTCATGGGCACAATTAAATGTTCGGGAATTCCCATTCTTCGCAATGCTGTCGGTAATTTGTTATAATCCACACAGTCGGATGCCTTTGCATAGTTAATAATACACAAGTGAACATCTTTCTGGTATTCTCTGCTTTCAGCCAGGATCCATCTGACATCAGGTATGATATCCCTGGTTCTGTGTCTTCTTTTGAATCCGGCTGGAATTTCTGGCAGTTCCCTGTCAATATATTTTTATTTTTTTTTACACGTATTGTTTTATAACATTGGTTAACAACCCCACGACATTTCAACCCTCTCCCTTCTAACCTTTTTTTTCTTTTTTCTTTTGGTGAAAATATACATAGCCAAAGATAAACCATTTCAAAAATTTCTACATGCACAGATCAGTGACATCGACTACGCTCTTCCAATTGTGCTGCTATTATCACTTTAGATGAAGGTTTACAGAACAAAATAGTTTCTCATTAAACAGTTAGTACACATGTTGCCCTATGACAATGCTTAACAACCGCACAACACATCAACACTGTCCTTACTCAACCTTGGGTTCCCTATCACCAGCTTTCCTGTCCCCTTCTGCCTTCTGGCCCTTGTCCCTGGACTGCTGTGCCTCATTAGTCCCACTTGGTTTTACGCGGCTGTCCACTCCCCGGCTGAAAGGTGAACCTCGGAAGTGACTTCACCACTGAGCTAAAAGGGTGTCTGGGGGCCATACTCTCGGGGTTTCTCCAGTCTCCATTAGGCTAATAAATATGATCTTTTTTGTGTGTGTGAGTTAGAAATTTGTTCTACATCCTTCTCCAGCTCTGTCCAGAAACCTCTCTTGTGATCCTGGTCAGAGCAGTCAGTGGTGGTAGCTGGGCACCATCTAGCTGTACTGGACTCAGTCCGGTGGAGGCCTTGGTAGCTGTGGACAATTAGTCCTTCAGACTAATCTTTTCCTTGTATCCTGTTCTCTTCATTCTCCCTTGCTCCTGAAGGGATGAGACAAGTGGAGTATCTTAGATGGCTGCTCACAGGCTTTTAAGACCCCAGATACTACTCACCAAGGTAGATTTAGAACATTGCCTTTACAAACTGTGTTATGCCAATTAAGCTAGATGTTCCCTGAGACCATGGTCCCCACAGTCCTTCACCCAGAAATTCAGTCCCTCAGGGAGTTTGGTTGTGTCTGTGGAGCTTCCATGACCTTCCCTTGTACAAGTTGTGCTGGTTTCTCCTGTATTGTGTACCGTCTCACCCTTCACCCAAGATACCACTTATCTATTGCCTATTTAGTATTTCCCGCCCACCCCTCCCATCCCTGGGAACCAACAGAGATTGTTACATTTTGTGTGTGAACTTTTTCATTGGTTTTTACAATAGAAGTCTCATACAATATTTGTCCTTTTGTGACTGATGAATTTCACTCAGCATAATGTCCTCCAGTTTCATCCATGTTATGAGATGCTTCACAGATTCATCATTGTTCTTTCTCGTTGCATAGTACTCCATTGTTGTATGTACCATAGTTTGTTTATCCATTCGTCTGTTGATGGGCATCTATGTTGTTTCCATCATTTTGCTATTGTGAACAATGCTGCCATGAACATAGGTGTGCATATGTCTATTCAAGTGACGACTCTTAGTTCTCTAGGATATATTCCTAGGAGTGAGACTGCTTGTTCAAATGGTATGCCTATTTCTAGCTTTCTATCATTTTCTAAAATGGTTGTATCATTTTGCATTCCCACCAGCAGTGCTTAAGAGTTCTGATTTCCCCGAAGCCCCTCCAACATTTGTTGTTTACAGTGTTTTTGATTCATGTCATTAATGCCAGGGTGAGATGGTATCTCATTGTGGTTTTAATTTGCATTTCTCTAATGGCTAGTGATCGCGAACATTTCCTCATGTGTCTGTTGGCCATTTGAATGTCTTCTTTGGTGAAGTGTCTGTTCATTTCCTTTGCCCATTTTTTAATAGGATTATTTGTCTTTTTATTGTAGAGGTATTGGATTTTCTTGTAGATTATGGAGATTAGAACTTTGTCTGACTTGTACTGTCCAAAAATTTGTTCCCAGTCTGTAGGTTCTCTTTTTAGTCTTTTGGTGAAGTCTTCTGAAGAGCATAGGTGTTTGATTTTTAGAAGATCCCAGTTATCTAGCTTATCTTTTGGGGTTTGTGCTTTGATGGTTATGGTTTGTATCCTGTTAATGCCGTGTATTAAGGCCTGAAGTGTTGGTCCTAACTTTTCTTCTATGAGCTTTAGAGTTTTAGGCTTTATATTCAGGTCTTTGATCCATTTTGAAGTAGTTTTTGTATACGGTGTGAGGTATGGGTCCTATTTCATTTTTTTTTTTTTTTTTTTGCAGCTGGATATCCAGTTTTGCCAGCACCATTTGTTAAAAAGACTGTCTTTTCCACATTTGATGGACTTTGGACCCATGTTGAAGATCTGGTGACCGTAGGTGGATGGATTTACATCTGGGTTCTCAATTCTGTTCCATTGGTCATTGTATCTGTCATTGTACCAGTACAAAGGTGTTTTGACTACAGTAGCTGTATAGTACGTTCTAAAGTCAGGTAGTGTGGGTGCTCCAACTTTATTGTTCTTCAGTAGTACTTTACTTATTCGGGGCTTCTTCCCGTTCCATATAAAGTTAATGATTAGTTTTTCCATCTCTTTGAAGAATGTTGTTGGTATCTGGATCGGGATTGCATTGTATTTGTAAATTGCTTTGGGTAGAATTGTCATTTTCACAATGTTGAGTCTGCCTATCCATGAGCATGGTATGTTTTTCCATTTATGTAGATCCCCTTGGGTTTCATGTAGTAGTGTTTTGTAGTTTTCTTTGTATAGGTCTTTTACATCCCTGGTCAGATTTACTCCTAAGTATTTTATCTTTTTAGGGGCTATTGAAAATGGTATTGTTTTCCTGATTTCCTTTTCATCGTTCTCCTTATTGGTGTATAGGAATCCTACTGATTTTTGTATGTTTCTCTTGCATCCTGCTACTCTGCTGAATCTTTCTATTAGTTCCAGTAGATTTCTCGTGGAGTCTTCAGGGTTTTCTATATATAGTATCCTATCATCTGCAAACAGGGAGAGTTTAACTTCTTCATTACCAATTTGGATGCCCTTTATTTCTTTTTCTTGCCTTATTGCTCTAGCTAGAGCTTCCAGCACAACGTTAAATAGGAGTGGTGATAAAGGGCATCCTTGCCTTGTTCCTGTTCTCAAGGGGAATGTTTTCAGCCTCTCTCCATTAAGAATGATGTTCGCCATTGGTTTTGCATAGATGCCCTTTATTATGTTGAGAGATTTCCCTTCTATACCTATTTGATTGAGAGTTTTTATCAGGAATTTTATCAGGAATTGGACTTTGTTGAATGCCTTTTCTGTGTCAGGTGAGATGATCATGTGAGTTTTCTCTTTCCTTTTATTTATGTGGTGGATTACGTTGATTGATTTTCTAATGTTGAACCATCCTTGCATACCTGGTATGAATCCTACTTGGTTGTGGTGTATTATTTTTTTGATATGATGCTGAATTCTACTGGCTAGAATTTTGTTCAGAATTTTTGCATCTGTATTCATGAAAGATATTGGTCTGTAATTTTCTTTTTTTGTGACGTCTTTGTCTGGTTTTGGTATCAGCATTATGCTGGATTCATAGAATGAATTTGGAAGTTTTGCTTCCTTTTCTATGCTCTGAAATAGCTTGAGAAGTACTGGTACAAGCTCTTCTGTAAATGTTTTGTAGAATTCTCCAGTGAAGCCATCTGGGCCAGGACTTTTTTTGCTGGGAGTTTTTTTTATTACCTTTTCAATCTTTTATCTTGTTATGGGTTTGTTCAGATTTTCAACATCACTTTGTTGTAGTTTGGGTAGGTAGTATGCTTCTAGAAATGTATCCATTTCCTCTAGGTTTTCAAATTTTTTTGAGTATAGTTTTTCATAATGTTCTGTTATGATCCTTTTTATTTCAGTTGGGTCTGTTGTATTGTCCCCCATTTCCTTTCTTATTTGGGTTATTGGCATCCTCTCCTGTTTTTTTTTTTTTGTTTTTTTGTTTTTTTTTTTGGTCAGTCTGGCCAGTGGTTTGTTGATTTTGTTGATTCTTTCAAAGAATCAACTTTTGGTTTTGTGATTCTTTCTATTGTTTTTCTGTTCTCTGTTTCATTTATTTCTGCCCTGATCTTTAGTATCTCCTTTCTTCCGGTGGCTGTGGGCTTTTTTTGCTGTTCTCTTTCTATTTGTTTGAGTTCTGTATTTAATGTTTTGATTTTGTCCCTTTCTTCTTTTTTGATGTGTGCATCTATTGATATAAATTGTCCTCTGAGGACTGCCTTTCCTGTGTCCCAAAGATTTTGGTATGATGTGTTTTCATTCTCATTTGATTCTAGGAATTTTTTGATTCTATCTCTGATTTTTTCCATTACCCAGTGATGTATAAGCAGGGTATTATTCAATTTCCATGTAATTGAGTTTTTTTCCTTGTTATTTCTTTTGTTAATTTCTACCTTGATGGCATTGTGGTCAGAGAAGATACTTTGAATTATCTCAACGTTTTGGATCTTGTTGACGATTGCTCTGAGGCCTAAGATGTGGTCTATTCTGGAGACCATCCATGTGCTTTGGAAAAGAATGTGTACTTTGCAGCTGTTGGATGGAGTATTCTATATATGTCTATGAGGTCCAGTTGGCTGATTGTGCCCTTGAGCTCTTCTGTATCTTTGTTGAGTTTCTTCTTATTTTTTCTATCCTTTAGTGAGAGTGGTGTGCTGAATTCTTCTACTATTACTGTGGAATTGTCAATTCCTCTTTTCTGTGTTGTTAGAGTTTGTTTTATGTATTTTGGAGCCCTGTCATTGGGTGCATAGCTGTTTATCATGGTTATGTCTTCATGATGGATTATCCACTTAATCATTATATAGTGTTCTTCTTTATCTTATATGGTGGATTTTGTTTTAAAGTCTATTTTCTCTGAGATTAGTATTGCCACTCCTGCTCTTTTTTGGTAGTTGTTAGCTTGGTATATTTTTTCCCAACCTTTGACTTTTAATAAATTCACATCTTTGTTTCTAAGATGTGTCTCCTGTAGACAGCGTATTGATGGATCCTGTTTTCTTATCCATTCTGTCATTCTCCATCTTTTTATTGGTGCATTGAATCCATTTACATTCAGTGTAATTATTGACAGACGTGAGTTTGTCGCTGTCATTTTGTAGTGCTTTTCTCGTGGTGCTGACGTTTACTTTGTTCTTCTTACTCCCCTGTGCTGAGTTACTTTTGTTTCTGGAGGTTTTTTTTTCCATTTCTTTTGTTTTTGTAGGTTTTGTTGTTGCTGAGACTTTGTGTTTTTCCTCTTTATTTTTATGAGTTGGTTTGTTAACTTTTTTGTGGTTACCATGAATTTTACCCTTATCTTTCTAAGTTTGAAGCAGTCTACCATTATTTGGTGTCGCCTTGCCTTCTTCTCCATTAGAAGGTTCTATACCTATAACGTTTATTCCCTCTTTTATTGTTTTGATGTTGTTGTCATTTACTAATTAACTGCTCTGATTCCCTGTTGTGTTTATTTTGGTTTTGGATAGTCCTTGAGAGTTCATTTCCTAGATTGGTATCTGGCTGGTATGATCCTGCATCCTAGATTCTGCCTATGAGCTGAAGTTGTTTGTTCTCAGATTGAAGAATTCCCTTTAATAATTCTTGTAAGTTTAGGTTTTTTTTTTTACATATTCCCTTAATTTCTGTTTATCTGGAAATGTCCTAATTTCACCATCAAATTTGAATGAGAGTTTTGCAGGATATATTATTCTTAGCTGGCAATTTTTTTTCTTTCAAGATTCTATGTATGTCTTCCCATTGCCTTCTTGCCTGCATGGTTTCTGCCACATAATCTGAGCTTAGTCTTATTGTTTCTCCTCTGTATGCGACTTCTTGTTTTTCATGACCTGTTCTTAGGATTCTTTGTTTGTCTTTGGTTTTGGTGGGTGTGATTATTATATGCCTTGGTGATTTTATTTTGGGGTCTATCCTACATGGGGTCATTGAGCTTCTTGGTTGGCCAGATTTTCATCTTTCATGATATTGGGGAAGTTTTCTGTCAGCAGTTCTTCAATGATCCTCTCTCTGTTTTCTGTTTTCTCTCCCTGTTCTAGAACTCCAATCACTTGCAAATTTTTGCTTTTGATTGTATCCCACATAACTCTCAGGGTCTCTTCATTTTTCTTTGTTCTTTTTTCTGAGTTTTCCTCAGAGTTGTATCCAAGTGTTTGTCTTAAATTCCACTGATCCTGTCTTCCCCTGTTTCAGATCTGCTTCTCAGCCCTTCTATGAAACCCTCCATTTCTGAAATCTTGTTGTTTATCTTTTGGATTTCTAATTGTGGTTTTTGTATAATTTCTAGTTGTCAATTTATTTTGACATTTTGTTCCTGCATTATTTTCCTGAAATCTTCCATTTTTTTGTCTGTATTTTCCATGAATTTGTCTATTTTTTCCTCATTTTTGTCTGCTTTTTGCTCAGGTCTTGGAGAATTCTGAGTATCAGAGATTTGAATTCCCTATCAGGTAGTTCTAGTGACTTTTCTTCCACTGGAAAGTCATCTGGTGTTTTATTTTGGACTCTTACCGGAACCACCCTGTCCTGTTTTTGTAAATGTTTTGATATTGTCTGCTGTCTTTGGTGCATTCAGTAATTATTTTTCTCATTTATTGATTGTAGATTTGTTTTGTGCCTTTTTTTTTTTTTTTAATTTGGCTATGTCTGAGCAGGAACTCTGTGTGTTCTTTGTTGTTTGCTCTTCTGTGGGCACAATACTTTTTGCTTCCTTTTCCAATTGGCAGGGACAGTCACTCAGATATGGTACAGCAGGACAGGTCTAGCTGAAGAGGAGTTACTGGGATGGGTTGTTCATAGCACTTACCACAGCCACCAGGGCAGGTCGGTAATCAGTGTAGGGCAGGTTCCAGTAGGCCATGCCTTTTCTGCTTGGTGATGTGATGTTAAGCACACGGTGCAGGTAAGCATGATGTAGTGAGGAGATTGTTATGTGTGAAGGTAAGATGGATATGGGAGAGAAAAGAGGAACAGGAGCCAATAACATACAAAGAAACAAACAGGAATGCTAGGGGAGCTTGCCTTTTGAATGGAGAGATTAGAGACTATGAAATGGTGAAAAACAAAAAGGGGAAGAGGAAGAAAAAAGAAGAAATGAATGAATAAATAAAAATTCAGAAGGGAAAAGAACAGCAAAGTTTCCAGGGATCCTACTGGTGCAGCTATGAGGTCTGGGGAAGTTGTTCTCAGGTGTTGCGGTACAGCCTGGCTAGAAAGTGTAGAGGTATACAATGCCAGGTTTTCAGGGAACAGAAAGAGAAGGAAGATATAGAGAGATGAGAAACTGGGTAATGAAGAAAGACAAAAAGGGAAAAAGAGGGAAAAGAAAACACAATAAATTTTTTAAAAAAGAACAAGAAAAGCCCCCCCAAAAAAAGAAAACCTACAAAAAAAAGAAATGCCCTCAGGGATTTCTTACACATGTCTGTGCAAGCTGAGGGGGTAGGTTCCAAGCCACACAGCACCGCCTGGCCAAAACGGGCTCCCAACTCAAGAAAAGGAAAAGAAAACAAACAAACAATTCAAAACAAACAAACAACCAAAAGCCCTGGGATCCCACCAGCACAGCAACCCATACAGGGAAGCAGTTCCACACTTGAACGGAGCTCTGCAACCCCTCAGGAAGAAGTAAAGAAGGCACATATAGCCAGGTATTTGAGCAAAAGGAGGGGGAGGTGGTGAGATGTAAGGAAGAAATCAAAAGAAGTGGAAAAAAGCAAACCAGTAGCCAACAAATGGCACTCAGAGAGCCAGCTAGTGCAGGCTGGTGGAATCCAAGCAGCCGGTGCTTCCCGGATAAGAGACTGTGTCCACGGGAAGTAGAGGAGGCTGAGTGTGGGTGAAGAAGGGTAGGGAGTGGGAAAGTGTATATCACAAATTACCGGAGCTCTGCAGGCCCTCAGGAAGAAGCAAAGATGGCGCACACAGCCAGGCATTTGAGTGAAAGGTGGGGGGAAGGTGGTGAGTGGTAAGGAAGAAATGAAAAGAAGTGGAAAAAAGTAACACCAGCAGCCAACAAATGGCACTCAGAGAGCTGGCCCGTTTGGATGGGTGGATTCCAAGCAGCCAGTGCTTCCCAGACAAGAGATTGTGTCCATGGGAAGCAGAGGAGGCCAAGTGGGGGTGAAGAAGAGTGGAGGGTGGGAAAGTGTATATCACAAATTACTGGTTGTTTTGTCTCCTGCTGGAAGCTCCGTGAAGCTGCTTTCTCATACCCCCGTCTGCTGTTCTCCAGTAGGAGTCCATGATGGCGGATCTGTGCTGCGCTAGCTGATAGGGGACCTCTACATGAGTCTCTCCTCACTCTCCATTCTCTGTCAGTTTTCTCACTCCATTTGGTCCTTGGCTGAGTTCTTTATCTCTTCATTTGATGTTTTAAGGTTTCAGGATTGTTGTTTTCTCTGTTTGGCTTAGTTTTTCAGATCTTTGCAGTGGAGGGGACCATGTGGTTCTTCTGCCTAGAGTGCCATTTTGCCAGAAGTCTCTCCAGTTCATGTTTGACTATTTCAAATTTTCCTAGGTTCATACTTCATACATTATGTGTTCTGATTATTAATGGATGTTTTCAGCTGTTTCTTCTCATTTTGAATCATGCCACATCAGGAAATGAAGGTCCTGAAAGTTTGACGTCATCCAAGTCATTAAGACCAACTCTACTGTGAGTAGGCAGCTCTTCCTCAGTTGTATTTTGAGTGTCTTCCCACCTGAGGGGCTCACTTTCTGGCACTATTTCAGACAACATTTCCCTGCTATTCATGAGGTTTTTCACTCGCTAATTTTTTTCAGAAGTGATTGCCAGGTCCTTCTTCCTATTCTGTCTTAGTCTAGAAGCTCAGCTGAAATCTGTCTGCCATGGGTGACCCTGCTGGTATTTGAATACAGGTGGGATAGCTTCCAGCATCGCAGCAAAGTGCAAGCCCCCATAGTGCTACAAAGTGACAGATGGGTGAGGGCATAAATGTGTTGCCTCAAGGAGTTCTTAGTATCATTTAAAATATAACTAAGATATCAAAGTGGATAGAAATAATCAGCCTATATCCCACCTGAGAAGTGGTTAGACTCTTCAAGAATCATGCTGAAATGCCCTCTGAAATAATCCTTTTTTGTTTTTGTATTTTGGGAAGAGAATGTCAACAGAAAGTATAGCGGAAAATAGAGCTATAAAGCTCTTCATTCCAAAGTTTTCAAGAATAGAAAAAAGGTAATGTTAAACAGGAAAAATAAATACCTAAATGATATTGACCTGGCAACCTCTAACTCACAACTAGAATGCTTACTTATAAGATTTTCAATTCAACCAAGAAGCACCATTTTCTGAAATTAACCTTTGTTTTAAATTAAGCTTTCCAAAAAGCTGTCTTACTCTTTTAGGCTAACATGAAGTACTAGTAACAATTCTATATGTTATATTAACGTTTACTCATGTATCTCATGCAGTCTTTGTTTGCCACCTCAAAAGAAAACAAAAAGTGTTTAAAGATTATATACTTCTATAATATATATGTTCTTAAATATAGCTTTTGAAAGACATTTTGTCATTTTACATAAAGAAATTTCCAGCTACAGGAAAAAAATAGGAATAAATTTTCCCCAGCATAACTTTTTTCTTTGTCTTTCCAATAATTAATTCATGGCAACAGAAGCAACAGAAGTCACTACATGTAGTCTGCAACTTATAACAGGATTCCGTTCCTATGACTTTGTCATAAGTTGGTTCTGACATAAGCTGAATACTTTTTTTTTTTTTTTTTTTGGTTTTCATTATTATTGCTTTTTATTATCAGTATCTTTATAAATCTGATCTTTGTCTTTGGGGGTTGGAAATGTTACATATAAACTTACAAATACTATTTTATTACATACATATTATGCATAAAAAATACACAGTTTATAAAAAAATTACTCCAACGATGAAGACGAGTCAAACAATGTTGACCTTTTGTCAGTTTGGGTAATAACTTCACTTGTGGAAAGTTCTGGATCATCTGGGTTATTCCTGGGAAAGAGGATGGCATTTCTGGTCAGAAAATTACTGTTTTTTTAAGAAAAATGTAAAAACACTATTGGCATAGTGGTGCTTCTGAAAATACCTTGCAGGAGGAGGGAGTGGCTGGTAAACAAACAGAAAGCTAGCGTTATTTGTGTAAAAATACAGTATTAGGAGTTGTCTTTATAAAGGTCCTTTTCTTTTTTTCTTCATATATTTCACAGTAACATCTCACTGCTTCCTAAATCTGCCTATCAATTTTAGCAAAGTGGTCTTTGTTTGGGTTGATGTTTTCAAGCAACTGAAACCCCTGATTTAGTTCAGAAAAAAACTCCAGCTAATCATTTCACTGTAAATTTTTTTGACTACTTCTCTTCTTTCTCTTTCTCATTACTTTTTTCTTCTTCAGTGTTTCTTTCCCTTCAAAATCCATTAAGTCCTGATCTGTCAATTCCTCTTTTTGATGATTTATGAGCTATTCCACATCAGCAATACCATAAATTCTAAACTTAGCATCCTTGCATGAACGATTTTCCCACCCATCTTTTTCATCATATTATCCTGATCAAATGCTTAGAAGGTTCTGTATGTTACAACTCACAACACTGACATCAACTTTGTTGTAGACCAGGCCATAGCCTGCTGTATGGCAGTATTTTGAACAGCAAATCATCAAATTGGACATCTTCTAGTGAACATCTGAGAATTATGACATCAGCAAACAGTGCAGTTTAGCATTGTTTGTAGTATGTAGTACTAATGATAAGGTGTACAAACAAATAAATAAATAAAACAGATAGTCATGGATGCTATTCATCATAACTGCAATACGTCCTAAGTTGGGGACTACCTGTATATAAATAAAGACATACAATTGCAAATGGCTACAGTAAAATATTTAGGTTTTTAATTTTTTTTTAAGTTCTGCACTGGTGTCACCTATTGCAAATTGCCCTAAAATGGCATGTAAAGGAGTGTGTTATTAGTTGAATTGTGTCCCTAAACATATGTGTGGTAAATCCTAACTCTTATACTTGTGGCTATAATCCTATTTGTGAATGGGTTTTCTTAGTTATGTTAATGAAGCAGTATTAATGTAGGGTGTGTCTTAAATCAATCTTTTTTGAGATATAAAAGGAGAAGTTCAAGTAAACAAGCAACAAAATACAAAAGGAAGGGAAAATACACACCACATGATTGTCAGGGAACCAAAGAACAGAAGCTGAAAAGAAACAAGCACCTTCTCCCAGAGCAGAGAGAGAGAGAGAGCCTTCTCCTAGAGCTGCTACCCTGAATTCAAACTTCTAACCTCCTAAACTATGAGAAAAAAAAAAAAAAATTCTGTTTGTTAAAGCCACTCACTTGTGGTATTTCTTTATAGCAGCGCTAGATAATTAAGATAGAGGGTATCAGAGTCAAAACTGTAGAAGGGATTTTAAACCAAGCTAAAAAAATTGGAGTAATTTTATGAAACTTAATCAGGACTTGCGGTTATATCAAGTATTAAGGAGGTTAAGTAAGGACAAAATAGTATTTTACAGAGTATATACTATTAGACACAACTGCTCTCATGAAGACAGCACTTCCCAAGGACTGATCATAAATTTGGTGGTCTTTGTTACGTTATTATTTCTTTTTTTTTTTTCCAATAAACAGAGCAATACATGTAAATGTAATAAAACTAATAGTGCAGATTAACTTCTAAATGAAAGCAATGTTCTTCTGCCTCTTCCTTTTTTTTCCTCTTGTACTACTCTTATGGACACTGTTTGAACTTCTTTTGTTTTAATTCTCCAGTGTTATCTGTGTAATTCTAAGCAATATGCTCTTTTGATAATGCTATTGATTTTTCAGATTTAGACATCATTTACCTTTACAACTCTACCACCTGCCTCCCAATCTCTTACAATTTTTAATATTTCTTAGTAACCTTGATATTCTATTGATGACATTGAGAAATCTAAATAATGTATTTAACACATTTTTAAGCTCTGCAGAATTCTCTAGGTCTCACGGTTCCCCACATATGAAGGTGCATTAGTCTGACACACTAACTTCTAGTATTCTCATCCCATTTTCCTACCCTACCTAGTAAAGGACATCTATCTACACATCGTCCCTGTCTTAACATTCATTTATGTCATGAATGTGTTATGAAGTTTTCCTGTGCTTTGTTCATAAAACTTAAAAGAACATTTGCACTGAAACTGCTACATAAATATAATTTACTTCTAGGAAAAATATTGTTAGCACTGAAGTAAATGTTTTTCAGTGGATCTAATGGCACGTCCTTTAGGGACACAAGTAAAAGGATCGTATCATATCCCTTAATTTTAAAATTCTCTATTATTTTCTAAAAATTGTTTCATCCTCGATTCATTTAATGCATATTTGGAACTTCATGTAACATTAAGGTGTTTTTGTTGTGGTGTTTGATTCTCACTTTTTTTTTAAGTTTTTCCTTACCCTTATTTTATCTTAGAATTATTCTTTTTATACTATTCTTTTAATATTCTTTCTTTACTCATTACTGATGGAAATACAAAATGATGCAGCCATGCTGGAAAACAGTTTGGTTTTTCCTCAGAAGTTTAAACATAGAATTACCATGTAACGCAACAATTTAGTACAGACATCAAAGACTTGAAAGCAGGGACATAAACAAATACTTGTACACCAGTGTTTGTTGCCACATTATTCACAGTAAACAAAGGGTGGAAACAATGCACCAATCCATCAATTGATGAAAAGATTAAAAAATTTGATATATAATACAATGGAATATTACTCAGTCATAAAAAAAGGAATGAAGTCGTATCACATGATACCACATAGATGAACCTTGAAAACATTATGTTGAGTGAAATAAACCAGACACAAAAAGACAAATATTGTATGATTCTCCTGTACAAAATTTCTAGAATAAGCAAATTCGTGGAGTCAGAAAGCAGATTTGAGGTTATGACGGACTGGGGACAGGTATAGGAGTTACTGCCTAATGAATATAGAGTTTCTTTTAGGGATGAGGGAAAAGTTTTGGAAATAGGTAATGGTAATGTTTGCACAGCATTGTGAATGCAAGTGAGTTGTAGTAGGCATAAAAATTGTTGAAAGGGAAAATTTTATTTTGTATATCTTCTACACAATAAAATTGAACCAAAATATTTACACTTAAATATCTGAAAGAAATGTATCATTATTTTCTACCAGTTATTATTAATGATGCAAAATATGAGTTAGTCTGGTTTATTTTTTCTTGTACATTACTTTGTGTGTGTGTTACCCATTATAAATGTCCTTTATTAAACTTACAAGTTTTTTTCACATTCATCAGTTTATTTGATCACCAGTACAGTCCCATGCATTAAGTAAGGCAGGTACCATGTCCGTATTTGATAAACAGGCAATTGACACACTCAGAGAGTTCATCAAATTTCTCAAGATATACCCTTCCCCTGCATTACTCTGCTATAAGATCTTATTAACTACTATATGCTTCTTTCAATTTGTTTTTTACTCTTTTGATGAAGTCTTTGTTTTTAATTGTACTTTACTTGAAGATTTACAGGACAAACTAGCTTCTCATTAAACAGTACCTATATTGTTTTATGAGATGGGTTACCAAACCCGTGACATGTCAACACTCTCCCTTCTCAACCTTGGGTTCCCGATTACCAACTTCCTTGTCCCATCCTGCCTTCTAGTGCTTGCCCCTGGGCAGGTGTGCCTCTTTAGTCTCATGTTGATTTATGGGCCTGTCCAATCTTTAGCTGTAGGGAGAACCTCAGGAGTGACTTCAATACTGAAATAAAAGGGTGTCCGGGGGCCATACTCTGGAGGTTTCTCCGGTCCTTGTCAGGCTAGTAAGTCTGGTCTTTTTTTGTGAGTTAGAATTTTGTTCTACGTTTTTCTCTTGCTCTGTCCGGGACCCTCTATTGTGATCCCTTTCAGAGCAGTCAGTAGTGGTAGTCAGGCACCATGCAGTTGTGCTGGACTCAGTCTGGTGGAGGCTGTGGTAGTTGTGGTTCATTAGTCCTTTGGACTAATCTTTCCCCTGTGTCTTTAGTTTTGTTCATTCTGTCTTGCTCCTGAAGGGGTGAGACCAGTGGAATATTTTGCTCACAAGCTTTTAAGACCCCAGACACTACTCACCAAAGTAGAATGTAGAACATTTTCTTTATGAACTATGTTATGCCAATTGATCTAGATGTTCCCCGAGACCATGGACCCCACAGCCTTCAGCACAGTAATTCGGTCCCTGAGAGAGTTTGGATGTGTCTATGGAGCTTCCGTGACCTTGCCTTGGATAAATTGTGCTGGTTTCCCCAGTATTGTGTACTGTCTTGTCCTTCACCAATGTTACCATTTATCTATTTAGTGTTTTTCTAACACCACCTCTCCCCTCCCTCATAACCATCGAAGATTGTTTCTTTTTGTTGTAAACCTTTTCATGAGTTTTTATAGTAATGGTCTCATACAATATTTGTCCTTTTGTAATTGACTTATTTCACTCAGCATAATGCCCTCCAGATACATTCATATTGATGCTTCACAGATTCATCATCGTCTTTATCGTTGCTTAGTATTCCATTACGTGTCTATACCATAGTTTGTTTATCCATTCATCTGTGGATGGGCATCTAGGTTGTTTCTATGTTTTTACCATTGTGAACAATGCTGCAATGAACATAGGTGTGCATATGTCTAGTCGTGTGATGGCTTTTATTTCTCTAGGATATTTTCCTAAAAGTGGGATTGCTGGATCATATGGTATTTCTATTTCTAGCTTTCTAAGGAAGTGCCATATTATTTTCCAAAATGGTTGTACCATTTTGCATTCCCACCAGCAGTGCATAGGAGTTCCCATCTCCCCGAAGCCTCTCCAACATCTGTTATTTCCAGTTTTTTTGATTCTTGCCAGTAATGTCAGGGTGAGATGGTATCTCTTTGTGGTTTTGGTTTGTATTTCTCTAATGGCTAGTGATCTAGTGATCCCAAGCATTTCCTCATGTGTCTGTTAGCCCATTGAAAGTCTTCTTTGGTGAAGTGTCTATTCATTTTCTTTGCTCATTTTTAAATTGGATTAATTGTCCTTATGTTGTAAAGGTGGTGGATTTTCCTGTAGAGTTTAGAGATTAGATCTTTGTTGGATTGGTCATAGCCAAATTTTCTTCCCCAGTCTGTAGGTTCTCTTTTTACTCTTTTGGTGAAGTCTTTTGATGAGCATAAGTGTTTCATTTTTAGGTTATCCTAGTTATTTAGCTTATCCTCTGGAGTGTGTGTGTTGTTAATGGTTTGTATCTTGTTAATGCCGTGTATTAGGGTCTCTAGCTTTGATCCTATTTTTCTTCTATGATCTTTTTACTTTTTGGCTTTATATTTAGGTCTTTGATACATTTTGTTCGTTTTTGTATATGGTGTGAGGTATGGATCCTGTTTCATTTTTTGCAGTTGGACATCCAGTTTTGCCGACACCATTTATTAAAAAGACTGTTTTTTCCCCCATTTGATGAACTTTGGGCCATTGTTGAAGATCAGGTGACCGTAAGTGGATGGATTTACATCTGGGTTCTCAATTCTGTTCCATTGGTCATATCTGTCGCTGTACCAGTACCTGGATGCTTTGACTACCATAGCTGTATAGTAGGTTCTGAGGCCAGGTAGTATGAGTCCTACTTTATTCTTCTTCTTCAATAGTGCTTTACTTATCTGGGGCCCCTTCCCTTTCCATATAAAGTTAATGATTATTTTTTCCATCTCTTTAAAGAATGTCATCGGTATCTGGATAAGTTGCTCTGTATTTGTAGATTGCTTTGGGTAGAATTGTCATTTTTACAGGGTTGAGTCTACTTATGCACGAGCATGGTATGTTTTTCCATTTATGTAGATCTCTTTTGCTTTCTTGCAGTAGTGTTTGGTAGTTTTCTTTGCATAGGTGTTTTACATCCCTGGTTAAACACATTCTCAGTATTTTACTTGTTTAGGGGCTATTATAAATGGCATTGTTTTCCTGATTTCCTTTTCGTCATTCTCTTTATTGGTGTATAGGAATCCAACTGATTTTTGTTTATCTTGTATCCTGCTACTGTGCTGAATCTTTCTATTAGTTGTAGCAGTTTTCTTGTGTAGTTTATTAGGTATTCTATGTATAGTATCATATCATCTGCAAATAGGGACAGTTTTACTTCTTCATTACCTATTTGCATGCTTTTTATTTCTTTTTCTTGCCTGATTGCTCTAGTCAGGGCTTCCAGCAAAATGTTAAATAGGAGAGGAGATAATGGGCATCCTTATCTTGTTTCTGTTCTCAAGCTGAATGTTTTCAGCATCTCTTCATTAAGAGTGATGTTGGCTGTTGGTTTTATATAGATGCCCTTTATTATCTTGAGGAATTTCCCTATTATACTTAGTTTAGTGAGGGTTTTTATCAGGAATGGGTGTTGGACTTTGTCAATTGTGTTTTCTGCGTCGACTGAAATAATCATGTGATTCTTTTATTTTATTTGTATAGTAAATTATGTTGATTGATTTTCTAATGTTGAACCATCCTTGAATAGCTGGTATGAATCTCACTTAGTTGTGGTATATTATTTTTTTGATATGATGCTGTATTCTACTGGCTGGAATTTTGTTGAGAATTTTTGCATCTGTATTCATGAGAGATATTGTTCTGTAATTTTATCTTTTCATGGTGTCTTTGCCTCATTTTGGTATTAGGTTATGCTGGCTTCAAAGAATGAATTTGGAAGTATCCCTTCCTTTTCTATGTTCTATAATAGTTTGAGTAGTACTGATGTAAGCTCTTCTCTGAATATTTGGTAGAATTCTCCAGCAAAGCCATCTGGCCCAGGGCTTTTTTTGTTGGGAATATTTTTATTACCTTTTCACTCTCTTCCCTTGTTATGAGTCTGTCCAGATTTTCAACATCATTTTGTGTTAGTTCAGGTAGTGTCATGGTTTGAATTATGTCCCCCCAAGACTGTGTATCAGTTTGGCTGGGCCATGATTCCTGGTACTGTGTGATTTTCCTGTATGTTGTAAACCTGCCTCTATGATGTTAATGAGGGAGGTGGGGTGGCAGTTGTGTTAGTAAGGTAGGGCTGGATCTACAAGACTGGATTGTGTCCTGAGGCAATCTCTTGAGATATAAAAGACAGAAGTGAGCAGTGAGACAGGGGGACCTCATACCATCAAGAAAGCAGTGCCAGGAGCAGAGTGTGCCCTTTGGACCAGGGTCCCTGCACGGAGAAGCTCCTAGTCTGGGGGAACACTGATGAGAAGGCTGAGAGAGAGTAAGCCTTCCCCTGGAGCTGATACCCTGAATTTAGATTTTTAGCCTACTTTAACTGTGAGGAAGTAAACTTCTCTTC
This sequence comes from Dugong dugon, assembly GCA_030035585.1. Taxonomy (NCBI): domain Eukaryota; kingdom Metazoa; phylum Chordata; class Mammalia; order Sirenia; family Dugongidae; genus Dugong; species Dugong dugon. Next base: position 29,613,584 of record CM057460.1, on the reverse strand, counting down.
ATTAAAACCATCCACTTGTGGTGTTTCTGTTATAGCAGCACTAGATGACTAAGACAGGTAGGTAGTGTGTCTCTAGAAATTTGTCCATTTTCTCTAGGTTTTAACTTTGTTGGAGGATGGTTTTTCATAACACTCTATTATGATCCTTTTTATTTCAGTTGAGTCTATTGTAATGTCCCCCGTTTCATTTCTTATTTGGGTTACTTATGTCCTCTCCTGTTTTTCTTTTGTCAATTTGGCCAGTGGTTTGTCAATTTTGTTGATCCTTTCAAAGAAGCAACTTTTGGTTTTGTTGGTTCTATTCAATTGTTTTTCAATTCTCCGTTTCATTTATTTCTGCTTTGATCTTTAGTATTTCCTTTTTTATGGTGGCTGTGGTCTTCTTTTGCCATTCTCTTTTTATTTGTTTGAGTTGTGTAGCTAATGTTTTGATTTTCTCCCTTTATTCCCTTTTGATGTGTGCATGTATTGCTATAGATTTTCCTCCGAGCACTGCCTTTGTTCTGTCCCAAGGTTTTGGAATGATGTGTTTTCCTTCTCATTTGATTCTAGGAATCTGTTGATTCCATCTTTAATTTCTTCTATTACCCAGTGGTTTTCAAGCAAGATGTTATTCAGTTTCCATGTAATTGATTTTTTTTCCTTGCTCTTCCTATTGTTAGTTTATACCTTGATGGCGTTGTGGTCAGAGAAGATACTTTGTATTATCTCAGTGTTTTGGATTTTGCTAAGGGCTGCTCTATGACCTAAGATGTGGTCTATTCTGGAGAATGTTCCATGTGCATTGGAAAAGAATGTGTACTTTGTAGCTATTGGGTGGAGTGTTTTATATATATCTATGAGTTCAGGTTGGCTGATTGTACCCTTTAGATATTCTGTATCTGAGTTTACTTCTAGATGTTCTGTCCTTTACCAAGAGTGGTATGTTGAAGTCTCCTACTATTATTGTGGAACTGTCAGTTTCTCTTTTTGGTGCTGTTAGTGTCTGTTTTATGTATTTTGGGGCCCTGTCATTGGGTGCATAAATATTTTTTATAGTTATGTCTTCATGATAGATCATCCCTTTAATCATTATATCATGACCTTCTTTCTCTTTTATGGTGGATTTTGCCCTGAAGTCTATTTTCTCTGAGATTAGTATTGCCACTCCTGCTCTTTTTTTTGTAGTTGTTTGCTTGTTATATTTTTTCCATCCTTTGATTTTTAATAAATTTACATCTTTGTTTCTAAGGTGTGTCTCTTGTAGACAGCATAATGATGGATCCTGTTTTTTATCCATTCTGTCACTTTCTGTCTCTTTATGGGTGCATTTAGGTCATTTACATTCAGTGTAATTATTGATACATTAGTTTATTGCTGTCATTTTGTAGTGCTTTTTTGTTGTTGTTGTTGTGCTGACTTTCTCTTTGCTCCTCTTACTCTCTTGTGCTGAATTTCTTTTGTTTGTAGATTTTTTTTTCATGCTTTTTGTTTCTGTAGATTTCATTTTTACTGAAACTTTATGCTGTTCTTCTTCATTTTGATGAGTAGGTTTGCTAACTTTATTTGTGGTTATCTTGAAATTTATGCTTACCTTCCTAGATTTGAACCAGTCTTTTATTACTTGATATCGTCTTGCCTCCCTCTCCATTAGTAAGTTCTATAACTACACCATTCATTCTCTCTTTTACTGTTCTGATGTTGTTGTCATTTACAGTTTAACTTCTCTGGTTTCCTGTTGTAAATATTTTAGTTTTAAATAATCATTAAGAGTTCATTCCCTAGGTTGGTATCTGGCTAGTATGATCCTGCATCCTAGATTCAGCCTGTGGTCTGATGTTGTTTGTTCTCAGATGGAAGGACTCCCTTTCATAATTCTTTAAGTTTGGTTTGGTTTTTACATATTCCCCTAATTTCTGCTTATCTGGAAATTGGAAATGTTTTAATTTCACCATCATATTGGAATGAGAGTTTTGCAGTATATATTACTCTTGGTTGGTGATTTATTTTTTCTTTCAAGGTTTTATATATGTCATACAATTGCCTTCTTGCATGCATGGTTTCAGGTGAGTAATCAATGCTTAATCTTATTGTTTCCCTTCTGTACGTGACTTTTTGTTTTTCTCTAGCTGCTCCCTGGATTCTTTCTTTGGCTTTGATTTTAGCGAATGTGATTATGATGTGCTTTGGTGATTTTCTTTTGAGGTCTATCCTATAAGGATTTCATTAATATTCTTGGCTGGTCAGCTTTTCATCTTTCATGATATTAGGGAAGTTTTCTGTCAGCAGTTCTTCGAAGATCATCTGTGTTTTCTGTTTTCTCCCCCTGTTCTGGAATTCCAATCACTCACAAATTTTTGCTTTTGATTGTATCCCACATAATTCTCGGGGTTTCTTCACTTTTCTTCCTTCTTTTTTCTGATTTTTCCTCAAATAAATTACTATCCAAATATTTGTCTTCAATTTTGCTTCAAACCTGTTTATCAGATCTTCTATGACACTGTCCATTTCTGAAGTCTTGTTGTTTATCCTTTGTATTTCTAATTGCTGTTTTTGTATGATTTCTAGTTGTCAATTTATTTTGACATTTTGTTCCTGTATAACTTTCCTGAATTCTTCCATTTTTTGTCTGTCTTTTCCATGATTTTATCTGCCTTTTCCATGAATTTGTCCATTCTTTCCTTATCTTTGTCTCCTTTTTGCTTCAACTCTTGGATAACTCTGAATACTAGAGATTTGAGTTCTCTATCAGGTAGTTCCAGTGTCTTTTCTCCTACTGGAAAGTCGTCTGGTGTTTTATTTTAGATACCTACTGGAACCATCCTGTCCTGTTTTTTTAATGTGTTTTGATATCTTCTGCTCTCTTCATGACCTTCAGTAGTTATTTTCTTCATTTATTGATTGTAGATTTGTTTGTTTAGTCCTACTTTTTTGTTTTATTTGGTTATGTCTGAGCAGGCAGGCTGTGCATTCTTTGCTGTTTGCTCCTCTGTGAGCATTACACTTTTTACCTCCTTTTCCAATGGGCAGGGTCAGTCATTCAGCTATGATGCAGGGCAGGTCCATCTGAAGGGGAGGGGCTTCAATGGGTTGTTTGTGGTATGTACTGGGGCCAACAGGGCAAGCCAGATGTCAGTTCAGGGCAGGTTGTGTTAGGCCATGCCTGTGGTGCTCAGGTTGGGATGTTCAGTGCACAGTGTAGATAGGCAAAAGGGAGGAGGTGAGGTTGTGATGTGTGGAGCTAACTGAGTATGGGAAAGAAGAGAAAGAGGAGAGAGTAACAGGAGCCAAAAAAAAAAAAAAAAAATTGCTGAGGAAGCCTGCCATTGGCATGGAGAGACAAGACTCCTAGAATGAAGAAAATAAAAAGGAAAAAAGAAAAAGAAAACCAAAAATTAAATAAAAGTCCCCAGGTGTCCCACCAGGATGGCAGCATGAACTGGAGAAGTGGTTCCCCAGTCGAGCAGCACTTCACAGCCTGTCAAGTATAAGCAGAGATGGCACACAGAGCCAAATGTTCAAGAGAAATGAAGAGGAGGAGGTGAAAGAGAGGGAAGAAACCAAAAACAGAAACGCCTGCAACGAAGAAATGGCACTGAAGAAGCCCGCTGCTGTGGGTGGGACAAATCCAAGTTGCACAGAGCCGGCACCTCCTGGCCTAGCTATCACAGCCTCCAAGAAACTGTAGAGGCCAAGCAGGGGCACAAGGTGGGGGGGTGGGAAAGCATCTATACTGGTTACCTGTTGGTCTGTCTCTTGCTGGGCTCCTTGAGGCAGGAGTCCAAGATGGTGAATCCATGCTGCCTTAGCTGATAAGGGACCTCCACTCTCTATGTCTCCTCTCTCTGTTCTCTCTCAGTTTCTTATTCCATAGGTGCTTTGTTGAGTTCTTTATCTTTCCATTTGATACTTAGGGTTCCAGGACTGACATTTGTCTCTGTTATACTTCATTTTTTGGGTCTTTGCTGTGGAGGGATGGCATGGTGCTTCTGTCTACAGACATATATAGAACACTCCAAATTGAATATACCTGTGGAAAGTGACAATGGAAAGGGTCAACATCATCAGTCAGAACAAGGCCAGGGGCCAGCTGTGGAACAGACCATCAGTTGCTAGTACGCAAGTTTATCTTGAAGCTGAAGAAAATTAGAACAAGTTCGTGAAAGCCAAAGCATGACCATGAGTATATCCCACCTGAATTTAGAATCTCAAGAATAGATTTGATACATTGAACAATAATGACCAGATAAGTTGTGGAATGACATCAAGGATATTATACATGAAGAAAACAAGAGGCCATTAAAAAGACAGAGAAGAAAGAAAAGACCAAAATGGATGTCAGAAAAGACTCTGACACTTGCTCTTGAATGTTGAGTAGCTAAAGTGAGTGAATGGAAGAAATGATGAAGTAAAAGATTTAAACGTAAGATTTCAAAGGGCAGCTTGAGAAGACAAAGTAAAGTATTATGATGACATGTGCAAAGAACTGGAGACAGAAAATCAAAAGGGAAGAACACTCTTGGCATTTCTTAAGCTGAAAGAACTAAAGAAAAAATTCAAGCCTCTAGTTGCAATACTGAAGGATTCTAAGGTGAAACTATTAAATGATGAAGAAATCATCAAGAGAAGATGGAAGGAATACACAGAGTCACTGTACCAAAAAGAATTAAAGTTCAACCTTTGTACTTCAGTAAGTAGAATATGATCAAGAACCGATGGTACTGAAGAAAGAAGTCTAAGCTGCACTGAAGACATTGGCATAAAACAAGGCTCTAGGAATTGAGGGAATACCAACTGAGATGTTTCAACAAATGGAGGCAGCACTGGAAGTGCCCACTCATTTAAGCCAAGAAATTTGGAAGACAGCTACCTCACCAACCACTTGGAAGAGATCCATATTTATGACTTCCAAAGAAAGGTAATCCAAAGGAATGTGGAAATTGTCGAGCAATATCATTAATATCACATGCAAGTTAAGTTTTGCTGAAGACCATTCAAAAGCGGTTGCAGCAGTGTATCAGCAGGGAATGCTAATGCCATGTTCTTCTTCATATAGTCCAGCTTCTCTGATTGTTTAGTCAGCATACAGATTGAAGCTCTTCAAGCCAGATTCAGAAGAGGACTTGGAATCAGGGATATCATTGCTGATGTCAGACGGATCCTGGTTGAAAGCAGAGAATACCAGAAAGATGTTTACCTGTGTTTTATTGACTATGCCAAGGCGTTCGACCATGTAGCTCGTAACAAAGTATTGATAACATTGTGAAAAAGGGGAATTCCAGAACACTTAATTGTGCCGATGAGGAACCTGTACATGGATCAAGGGACATGTGCTGAAACAGAACAAGGGGATACTGCATGGTTTAAAGTCAAGTGAGGTGTGTGTCAGGGCTATATTCTTTAACCATATGTATTCAATCTGTACGCTCAGTAAGCAATTTGAGTAGCTGAACTATATGAAGAAGAATGCAGCATTAGGACTGATGGAAGGCTCATTAACAACCTGCATTATGAAGATGGTACAACTTTGCTTGCCCAAAGTGAGGAAGACTTGAAGCACATATTGATGAAGATCAAAGACCACAACCTCCAGTATGGATTAAACCTCAATGTAAAGAAAACAAAAATCCTAACAACTGGACCAATAATAAAAATCATGATAACAGAAGAAATGATTGAAGTTGTCAAAGATTTCATTTTACATGGATCAACAAACAACACCTACGAAAACAGCAATCAAAAATTCAAACAACACATTGCATTGGGCAAATCTGCTGCAAGAAATCTCTTTAAAATGTTAAAAAGCAAAGATGTCACTTTAAGAACTAAGGTGTGCCTGACCCAAGACATGGTGTTTTCAATCCTTCATATGCTGGACAGTGAATAAGGAAGACTGAAGAAGAATTGACACCTTTGTATTGTGGTGTTGGCATATAATACTGAATATACCATGGACTGCCAAAAGAACGAACAAATCTGTCTTGGAAGAAGTACAACCAGAGTGTTCCATAGAAGCGAAGATGATGAGATTATGTCTCACATACTTTGGATATGTTATCAGGAGGGACCATTCCCTGGAGAAGGACATCATGCTTGGTAAAGTAGAGGACCAGCGAAAAAGAGGAAGACCCTCAACCAGATGGATTGACACAGTGGCTACAACAATGGACTCAAGCATAACAATGATTTTGAGGATGGTGAAGGACCGGGCAGTGTTAGATTCTGTTGTACATGATAGTGTTGCTATGAGTCGGAACTGACTGGATAGCACCTAACAACATCAAGTATAATCTGAAACTTGCTTAACTTTGTTTTGTGTTTTGAAATTTGCTACTATTTGAGGACACCTTGTAGGTGATTCTCTTTTATGCAAGTAGATCAGTATAAATTTCTAAGCTTTGTGTATCTAAAGGAACTTAGGTTTGAAGGATTGTGGTGATGATCACATTTTGGTGTGTGTATGCATTTGTACTTCTAAATGTACATTATAGCCATTTATACATAAATTATTTTATTTACAATAGTGATCAGTATACTTTTATGTTCAGTTTGGGAATTAGATTTTTAAATGTGGAAAGCACAAACCACCCCCTTAAAAAAATGCCATAAGAAAAATAATAGAAACAAATCTACGATACTTAAAATTTTAAGGGCAGGAAGATCACATTTTAAATTCTCGTTACTTTTTCTTCTGTTTTTTATTTTTTTAATTATAAAATTAACTAGTATATTACTCATTTAAAGGTTTACTTTGAGCGTTAAATTAATCTGTATCTCTCTATCCACTACATGCAAGATTGTCACCTACACACGTTCAACTACGTGCAGGACAGTAGAGTCAATACGAATTCACAGACACTCAGATTATTTTGAGTTATACGACTTGCTGGACCCCATTGGTTGTACAAAGCGTAGGTATTTTGTTAAAGATATTCTTCAGAAGTCAAAAACCATTACTTCCTCATCATGTATGTCCCAAAACTGACCCTATATAATTTTGCCCCATTTTCCATTCCAATATCTCTGACGAAACGGAACTTATAAGAATTGGTCATTTGCACTCTATTATTTATTTCATTTGCATTTATTTGTAATTATCAAAATGCATTAACATAAGGCCATAACCGAGGGAACTGAGATAGATTGCACGTTTTCATTTTTGAGGGAAATTCTTTTCAATTTGCTTCGTCGTCAGTGGTGGTCTTAGAAACTCTCACTCTTGTAAAGTGAAATGGTAAATAATCTGAAACTTCTGCTGATATTGCCTGTTTCTTCTATGTCTTAGTGGTATAGATGCAGTTTGAAAATTCACTAATATAGTATAATATATTTCTGCCGCTATAACATACATAGCATTTACAAGTATTTATAACCTCTTAATGACAAATACACAAATATCATAACCAAATATGTTGCCCTGGTGGTGCAGTGGGTAAGGGCTACTGCTACCAACCAAAACATCTAACTAAATATATTCGCATATATTAATGCATTTCACTTATCCAATATAAAAATCCTCTCCTCATCAACACTCATTTATTTAATGTATTTGTCCTTCTGAATGTGTCTCTTTTTAAAAATAAATCATCTCTGCAATTGATCTCGTAATTGACTTCTACTATATAAGAAGTATTAAGTGGACAGAAGATACTAAAAACAGAGGAGTATTTTCTTAATAGAAGGAAAAAAAATAAACTCTTCACCTTTTCACATCTATCAACATGCAAAGAATATTTCCAGGGAAGAGGAAAGCAAATTGTTTTTCATTGACCCACGCTTGATCCTTTGTCAACAATCTTACTGTAGTTTTTAACAGTGAATTGTTACTTTCCAGAACATTATCTTTCAAAATATTTCAACTCGATGTTTTTTTCTTTCACTTTAGAAAAATGCGTGACCCAACTGACAGTAATAAAATAAAATTTGTAAAATGATCAGTGACTATTTGATCTTAAGCAAAGATTATATTAGCTGAACAGTGACTTGGTTCACTGGGATATACATTTTATTATTTATCTTGAAAGGTTACAAACAGGTAACTATATATAAATGTGAACTTAGAAATATTTGGTTGAAAATGCATAACAAAATTCAACTTTTTTTTGCCTTTGCACTTGCTCTCAAAGGAGAAAAGAAAGATGTGGTAGATTTAAATGTCAGCCAAGTTAAAATCATTCTTGGGCTAAGTGAAAGAGGTTGGAATTCTTTTTCTTCTTATTCTACAAGAGAAAAGGTCAAAACAACACAGTCATTTGATTAGTAAAATGTTTTTAATGATGGATTCTGAATATTTCTAGTTAGATTTTAAGTAACTGTGTGCTGAAAAATGTTTAAGACCTAGTTCTCCATTTAAGAGGGGAGAAACCTTGTAGCATTTGCTGACTTTCCTGGAGAAAATACACCATGGATGACTTCAATCAGCAACCTGTTGGTACGGAATTGGGAAGAAATGCTTACAAGAGTCTCTATAAATCATTATACGCTTTCTCCAGCACACTACTCCTTTAAGGCATTTTATAGTGAAAAGTTAAATTGTTTAAGATTATATAACATCTTCTGCATGTAAATAATTATGTTGTGTTATATACATTTATATGTAATGCTTTTAAATTTAACATGTACTGCTTAATCACTAGTGAGTGCTTTGGGAAGCTTGTATCTTAATCATAAAATAATTAAAATATAGTGCTTGTAAGAGTATCAAACTTTTTCTCAGATAAAATATAAGATTGTCCTTCCTCAAAGTTTATTACAAATCTGGGAATGTGCTTAGAGGTCAGCCATTCATTCTGTGAAGTTTCAAAAATGAATGGATTATTTTAATCCTGTCTCTAGAGAACTCTTTGAAAGATTTGATTACTTAAGAGAAGTTGACTGATATTTTTTTTCTCATTATAATTTTACTTAATTTCCAAAAGTATACTATTTATTTCTTACCCAAGTAATAACATAGGACCTGTCATATCATTCTGGATTTTTTTTTTTTTTATGAAATGCATTTGAGAAATAAAATGAAAATAGAAGGTTTTTTTGAGAGGGATAGAGAAGAGAGAAGAGACTAAGATATCTTCCCAATCTCTATCTCTTATACCTTTGGAATGCTGTTTTTTTGTTTGTTTGGTGTGTGTATTTGTGTGTGTCTGTGTGATGTGTTAAGTTTATAAATGTTGACTTTAGGGGTTGTGTGGAGAATTCTGTACTTCACTAAACCTATGATTCTGGCATCATATCTATCTTTCTATGTATTCATTTGCGATCAGACATAAATTGAAAGTCTTGGATATTGACATAACATCTGTAAAGAGTGTGTGGAATAACAAAAATCTCCCACAAAGAAAAGTATTTTGAAAAATGAGTTATCTTTTGTCATGGATTGAATTGTGTCCCCCAAAATATGTGTGTAGCAGCTTAGCTAGGTCATGATTCCCAGTGTTGTATGATTGTGTAATCTGATGTGATTTCCTTATGTGTTGTAAACTCTATCACTGTGATGAGATTATACGTGATCTCCTTTATGTGTTGTAAATTCTATGACTGTAATGAGGTTATACTGATGAGGTTGACAAGATTAGATAGTGTCTTAATGCAATCTCTTTTGAGATATAAAAGAGAGAAGCAAGCAGAGGCACACGGGAACCTCAAGCCACCAAGAAAGCAGTGCCGGAAGCAGAGCGTATCCTTTGGACCTGAGGTTTCTGCATTAAGATCCTCCCAGACCAAGGAAAGACTGATGCATCAGAAGGACCTTCCTCCAGAGCTAACAGAGAGAGAAAGCCTTCTCCTGGAGCGGATGCCCTGAATTCGGATTTGTAGCCTACTGGACTGTGAGAGAATAAACTTCTCTTTGTTAAAGCCATCCACTTGTGGTATTTCTATTGAAGCAGCACTAGATGACTAAGACATCTTTATAGTTTAAAAAATACACAGCATGAAATGTTTGAGTCACTGGACAGTAAGGTACATCCTGAATAATTTTATTATTCCAAATATAAAGTACTTAGAATCTTAAAAGTTTCTTGAGACATAAACAGCAGATGATGTAAAAATGAATAAGAAACATTGGCAACAGAACGTTATTGTCTCAGTCATCTAGTGCTGCTCTAACAGAAGTACCACAAGTGGATGGTTTTAACAGAGAGAAATTTATTGTCTTCACAGTCCAGTAGGCTACAAATCCAAATTCAGGGCTTCAGCTCCAGGAAAAGGCTCTCTCTCTCTGTTGGCTCTGGAGAAAGGTCCTTGTGATGCCTCAGTCTTTCCTTGGCCTGGGAGCATCTCAGCGCAGGAACCTCAGGTCCAAAGGACGCACTCTGCTCCCAGCACTGCTTTCTTGGTGGTGTGAGGTTCCCATGTATCTCTGCTTGCTTCTCTCTTTTATATCTCAAAACAGATTGCATTAAGACACTAATCTTGCCAACCTCATCAGTATAAACTCATCACAGTGATAGAATTTACAATACATGAGGAGATCCCATATAATCTCATACAGTGGTAGAGTTTAGAACACATAAGGAAATCACATCAGATAACACAACCATACAATGCTGGGAATCATGACCTAGCCAAGTTGCTACACACATTTTTGGGGGGACACAATTCAATCCATGACAGTTATCATACAATAGACCTTTAGATACTAGAAGGAAATATGCAAATAAATTTTGGAGACATTATAGTCAATAACACTCCCAGCCCTCATAGTTCTGTAATGGAGATTCTAGACTGGCAACATGTCCATCGTATATCTCTATACTTCATACACAAATTATTCCCATGGAACAGATGTGACATATCAGATTACTTAAGCAGGAAGTAAGCACTGACCATGCATGGGCTGCCTTTTTCTATCTTTGCACATCTTCTTTCCCCAGAATGGGAGAATTCTTAACTAATTTGTGTGTAAGTAAATACAAGTGAACATGTCGGGGGCAAAGCCAGCCTTTTGGAATCATATCTAGAAATTGTTTCTCTTTTTCCCCAGTAAGTGAATGGAAGAAAGTGAGTCGGTAAGCATTGATAAATCTGCTCCATAGAGGTAAATACTCCCTCTAGTATAGCATTCAAACACAAGAATTAGAAGTGAACATGAGTTGACCAATCTATTCAACAATTCCAGCTTTGAGCTTCTGTCACATTTGATTAATGAAGATAATATTTTAATATTTATCAATCTTATTCTTTTACAACTGGTGCGATAATCAGGAGGGGAAGTGGACATTATGTCTTAGTTATCTAGTGCTGCTGTAACAAAAACACCACAAGTGGATGGCTTTAACAGAAATGTATTCCCTCACAGTCTTGGAAGCTAGAAGTCCAAATTCAAGGCACCAGCTGTAGGGAAAGGCTTTCTCTCTTTGTCAGCTCTGGGGGAAGGTCCTTGTCATCAATCACTCCCTGGTCTAAGATTTTCTCAGTGCAGGGACCATGGGTCCAAAGAACACACTCCATTCCCGGCACCACTTTCTTGATGATATAAGGTCCCTTTGTCTCTCTGCTCACTTCTCTCTTTTATGTCCCAAAAGAGATAAGACACAAGGGAAAGATTAGTTCAAAGGACTAATGAACCACAATTGTCACAGCCTCTACCAGACTGAGACCAATACAACTAGACAGTGCCCGGCTACCACTATCAACTGCTCTGTCAGGGATCACAATAGAGGGTCCTGGACAGAACTGGAGAAAAATGTAGAACAAAATTCTAACACACATACAAAAAATCAGAATTACTGGCCCGACAGAGACTGGGAAACCCCAAGAGTATGGCCCCTGGACACCCTTTTAGCTCAGTAATGAAGTCACTCCTGAGATTCACTGTTCAGCCAAAGATTAGACAGGCTTATAAAACAAAACGAGCACACTGATGTGGTGGTAGAGACCAGGGAAGTGGCTCCCCACCTGAGCGGCACTGCACAGCCTATCTAGAAGGAGGAGAGATGGCACACAGTGCTAGGTATTCAGGATAATAAAAAGAAATGATGGTGGAGAGAGACAAGAAGCTGAGAAAAAAATCCGCAAAGGAGCCCATTGGCATGGCTGGGCAGACCAGGGAAGTGGTTCCAAGCTGATCCGCACTGCACAGCCCATCTAGAAGGAGGAGAGATGGCACACGGAGCCAGGTGTTTAAGAGAAAGGAAAGGAAGGAGTTGAGACAAAGAGAAGAAACCAAAAGAAGCCGAAAAAAGCAACAACAGCAACAAAAACATGGCACTAAAGGAGCCAGCCCAGCGTGGCGGGGTGCCCTCCTCACTTAAGCTACTTCAGGATTCCTGGTTCCCAGACTTAGCCCCCATCACCAAACCGTGTAGAGGTTGTAGGTCCCCAGGGCAAATGAGTAGGAGAAAGGAATGCCTGGCATGGCCTTGGATGCAACATTAAGGTGTCTCACTCTGTTATCTATGTTCTTTGTGGTCACTAAGACCAGGCCATGTACTTAATTTAAGACACTATAAATAAATAAATAAATTGTGATTCTATTGCATAACATGATATCCTTGTATCACAAGTACATACACAGATAGAAATGCCTCTAGTGTACTGAAGCATCTTGTCCTTGTGATGCTAGCATGTTCTTTTTTGCAGTAATGCATTTTAGTATACCAACTTGAGCTCTCATTTCTGGACAGCAAATGTCACCTCAGTGTAGATTTTTCCTTAGCAAATAGTGTCCTACCTTGTTCATTATGTGAACTTTTATATTCTTTTTGCCATGGAAAGACTTATGAGCTTGCAGTATTCTTCATTTCAACAGTATGAAAACCACGTGGATTAAATATAGTTCACTTTTATAATAAATCTTAAACCAAAACTATTCTCTGAAATATTTTTAAACCAAACAATGGTTTAATGAGTAAAGAATATCTGCCTTGAGCATTGTGCTGTTTTAAAGAATTATCTGTATGTGATCAAATTTCCAACACCTACAAAAATTAGATGAGAAACTTAGGGGACATTGATTTTATGTTAATAGAGGAATAATTTGGAAAAGCAAAGCGAGAATGGCTTCACAACTTGAAGAATGTAATAAAAGTCACTAAATTGTACATATAGAGATTGCTCAAATAGTGTATGTTTTGCTGTGTATATTTTCACCCTAAAATAATAAATTATTGTAAGAAAAAAAAAATGAGACTAAAGGGGCATACCAGCTGAGGGGCAAGGATGAGAAGGCGGGGAGGGACAAGAAAGCTGGTAACAGGGAACCCAAGGTAGAGAAGGGAGAGTGTTGACATGTTGTAGAGTTGTTAACCAATGTCATAAAACAGTATGTGTACTAACTGTTTAAAGTTTGTTCTGTAAACCTTTATCTAAAGTACAATAATAAAAAAAAGAAAAAAAGATACAGTCTAATCTTGTAGATTGAGTCCTGCCTCATTAACGTGACTACCTGTAATTCTGCCTCATTAACATCATAGAGGTAGGATTTACAGCACATAGGAAAATCACATCAGATGACAAAGCGGTGAACAGTCAGTCACACAGTACTGGGAATCATGGTCTAACTAAATCGACATTTTTTGGGAACACAATTCAATCCATAACACATTATTTATTGACCTTTTAAAAACTCAACCATCATTTTGATCAAATATCATATACTCAGTCATCCTATATATTCCATTGAACTCAAGAAAAATGCTCCAAAACAAACTGCATATATAGTATCCACTATTACTTAACACACGGAGTCCTGGTGGTGTAGTGGTTAAGTGTTCAGCTGCTAACAAAAAGTTAGAATCCACCAAACACTACTTGGAAACCCTAAAGGGCAGTTCTACTCTGTTTTATAGAGTAACAATCAGTTGGAGGTAACTCGATGGCAACGGGTTTGGGTCTTTTTTGGATTACCTAACACATTGATTGGTTCAGATGCAATTTTTTCAAATAAATGCCACTTAAAATCTTCTTTCATCCAAGGCAACCTATTTGGCCCAAGGTGAAGTCACACAGCACTTTCATAAGTGGGAAGATAAGCACAATAAAATTTACCCTGGTAGTCAACCAAAAGGAAGCAACTGGACTAACAAAGTTAGACTATACATACATGGAAAAATCTAAACAACATACCAATAAACATATTGATAATAATGTTCAAGTTCTATAGCACTATAAAATAAAATCCTACCTTAAGTAATAAGTTTTTGCATTAGAGAAAAATTATAATCATATGATATTTCTTGTTAGAATCTATCTTATATATTGTCAAATAATTATATTTATTCCAAGAATTTTAAGCTATGATTTTATTTTGATGTACTCACATTTTGCTTGAAAGAAAAGCATTCCAACTTTATGCATGTAAGACATCACTACATTAACAAAAGATCAAAATCCATAGCACAGTAATTAAGTACAATCAAAAGTAATACATTTATTGTGACTAATAAATATATCTATGAAATAAAATGCAAAACGAGGTCAAATAGCATAAAAAGGCTTTTGGATGATTATGAATACTCCTAAGTTCCAGTTTGCACCAAATTAGTTCCAAAAAAGTAAATAAAATAAAAGGGGACCTTACAATCCATCACATAGATTATTCAGGAACAGTCAATTGAGTGTTCCTGTGGCATATTTCATGAACATATAGTATATTACATCACTTCTAGAATAAATAACACACAGGCACCCTCTAGGAAATGAACTGAATAAAAGCACCCTCTTTACTTGTCTCTTATATATGCTTCATCTAAAACAGACATCTAAATGAAACATCATTGCCAGTGATATCGTCTGGAATCTGATCATCCCTGATGTATTGTAGATCCATATATAAGTGGATCTAATTAATGCAATGCCCTTAACTAATTAATACTAGTTAACACTATACCCTTAAAATAAATACAGACATGATTATATAAGATGATATACACCTATCTTTATGCCTTCTTGTTCATTAATATTGTATCTGCAGAAAGCCGTCCCCGGCCGAAATGCAAATATTTAGGCAACCAGACCACAGTTTTGTCTACACATAAGTGGTGAAAGACAAAATGACTGAAGATTATCAAATTCCAATGTAAATGATGGCTCACAGAGATTTTATGGTGGGAGATCATAGATCTCAACTAAAAATGGACAAAGAATTGCTGGGAAAGAAAATGATTTATTGATAACTGTCATTGAAAATAATTTCAACTACTATCTTAGTCAAATTTTCTGTAGGAAATTTCATGTTTCTCAGTGGTAGTTTGCCTTCCTATACCTCTCTGGCCTAGCAAAAGTTCTTGGCTCTGGCATTAACTGTTGGTTCCAGCTTCTAACTACTTTTCACACTCCAAGATCATCTTCTTCATGCTTGCTTATATGTATCAGGAGAAGCCAGGTCAGACCCAATCCACAGGGTTCCAAGTCTTCTGCACCACAACTTCCTTTCTCTGAACTCTGCTTTTTAACCTTATTTTCTTTCTTTTTTCCCCCCAATACTTTAAGTATTTCAATCCACTCTCTTCTTGGTTGTATGCTTTCTGAAGAGAAATGTAAAGTAAATCTTATCCTTGTTTCTTTATAGGTCAGGTTTTTCTGTTTGCTTGTTTTGCAGCCCCGTCACCCCGGCCCGGCACACACCTCAACTTCTTTCAAGATTTTCTCTTTATCTTTGATTTTCTGAAGTTTGAACATGTTATGTCTAGGTGAAGATTTTTTGGTGTTTAATCTATTTGGTGTTCTCTGAGTTTCTGGATCTGTGATTTGGTGTATGTCAATTGTTTTGAAAATTTCTCAGCCACTATTACTTCAAATGTGTCTACTATTTCTTCTCCTTCTGACACTCCCATTACACATATACTTTTTGTAATTGTCCCAGCATTCTTAGATATTCTATTCATTTTTTTCAGTCCTTTTATCTCTTTGCTTTTCATTTTGTTAAGTTTCTATTGACACGTCTTCAAGGTTACTGATTTTTTCCTTAACTATGTCCAGTCTACTAATGAACCCAACACAAGCATTTTTCATTTCTATTAAAATATCTTTAATTTCTAGCATTTCATTTTGATTATTTCTTAGAGTTTCCATCTTTATGCTTATGTTACAAATCTATTCTTGCATTTTGTCTACTTTTTTCCATTAGAGCACTTAGCATATTAATCATAGTTATTTTAATTACCAATCTAATATCTTCTAAAAGTCTGTCATACCACATCTGGTTCTGATGCTTGCTTTTATGGATTAAATTATGCTCTCCCAATATGTATTGAATTCCAAGTCCTTGTACTTATGGAAGTGATCCTGTTTGGAAATAGGGGTTTTATTTTGTTATGTTAATGAGGTCATGCCAGAATAGAGGTGATCCTAAACCTAATGATTTCTGAGATATAAAAAGACCAGAAGAGACAGATATGCACACTAACAGGAGGAAAGATGTCATATGAATTTCACTTACAAGCCAGGGAATGCCACAAAACTAAGGAATGCCCTGAAAAGGAAGAAATTGACACAGGTGAGACCCTGATTTGGACCTTTAGCTTCCAGAAATGTGAGAAAATAAGTTTCTCTTCTTTAAAGCCACGCATTTAAGGTATTTGTGTTATGGCAACACTAAACAAATAAGACATTTGCTTTGCCTCATCAATATGTTTTCTGACTTTTATCATGCCTTAGAATTTTTTGTTGAAA
Source organism: Dugong dugon (assembly GCA_030035585.1). Taxonomy (NCBI): domain Eukaryota; kingdom Metazoa; phylum Chordata; class Mammalia; order Sirenia; family Dugongidae; genus Dugong; species Dugong dugon. Next base: position 29,596,994 of record CM057460.1, on the reverse strand, counting down.
GCCAGACATGGCATATTGGGTAAAAGAATCTGAGATCCTTTCCTTTGCAATGCTCTGTAAAGTCCTGTTGATTTTGATGTGGTAGAAACATCTGAGAGGAGGGGACACATTCTAAAATCTCATTATTTGTTTTTGGTCTTTTAGTGAGCTTGTGTCCCTGAGTTCTGGCATTCATAAGTTCTTCTCAACTATTTTGCTTCTCCTCTGAGTGAAACAGTAGGGCTAGAAAAGACACAAATTTGGTCTTTTCTTTCCCCCATGTCAAAGGCTAGAAAGGAGCTAAAGTTGAGTAGTTTAATCTACCCACATGAAATGCTAGAGTGAGTTGAAGTTGTATATGTCCCTTAATTCACATTGCTTAGGACTTGATAAAACTCATGTTGGTTCAGCTCTGGTGAAGTAGTTTTCCTTAAGGTTAGGTCATTGTTAAGAACAGAGCACTATTTAAAAGTGATTACTTTTCCCCCTATTTTCCTGGAATCACAAGGGGATTTTTCACAGTGAGTATCTGATAGAACTCATCAAGATAAAACTCCGGAAAGTGTGTCTGCACCCTCTAAAGCTGGGCCTGTAGGAGTTTTCATCTCTCAAGCTAGTCCACCTTCAGCAATTAGTCAATTATTCTTTAAGTATTCCTACTCTAACCTGGTCCAGCGTTGGTGGTTTCTATTCCCAGCAAGCTGTGATTCTCTGTATCTGCTTGTCTCTACAGTTTTCTCAGTGATGGTTTGAACTATTCAGTTTTCTGATAGATCTAAAAATAGCTGTTGATTTTCAAATTTTTAGTTTGTTTTTTCTAGCTATGAGGATAAGAATGATGATTTCTAGCATGTAAGGAGCTGGACCAGAAACCATAATTAAATGATTTTATCTTTGGCTTGAACAATTGAAAATATCCTATGAATACACACACATTCCAATTTTATAAATATATAATTCAGCTTACTGAAAATTCCATGATTGAGTGATAAAACTAAAGTTAATTTGTCTGTAAAATATTTCCTTTTAAAAATCATTTTTTGAAGTTTTGATCAAACATATGGAATAACCCTGACTGATGGCTAAGTGATTGTTACACGTTTATAAGTGGGAAAAAATGTATTTCCAAATTCAGTCATATCAGCTTGTTTAATTTTTTTTAACATCTGTTTAAAATGGAAGATATACAAAGGAAGATATGATATAACATGAAATTAGAAAATAGTAAATTATAATATTTGTGGAGATCATTTTTAAAATGTGTAAGTTTGGTACCTCTTCTTTCATTTTTTTCTACGGAATTAAGAGGATATTTCTCCCCTATGTTATACTTGAGACGCTGTGGCCAAAATAATTTCAGCATTGATTTTTTCTGGAATCCATTATTTACAGGGACAAAATGGTACATGAAGTACTGATGTTAAGATGGATCAATGGAAATTTCAAACAAAGTGTAATATCATTCTTGGCCTTGAAAGAAAATCTGTAGAAATTTCCTAAATTCCTATTAAATTTGTTAAAATCCTATTTTTAACACTATTTTTAAAATAAAACTGTATTATCTTGGATACTGAAAAAAAAAACTAAATTTGGCCTGAAAGTCTGAATGGAATCAGTAGTAAATAATTTAAAAAAAAAAAAATCTTGAAGCCTCGCTTTACTAAAACATATAAAAACAACTAACATTTAAGAGTTTCCTACAATGATCCTTACACTCTGTCAACTTCCTTAAAATATCTGAAACTCCTCCTATTTGCATTTCAGAATAAGAATTTCAATAAACACAGTACTTGGAATATTATAATTTTGTATCACCATCTCAAACATGTAATGTAAAAATAGAAAGTGTTTTTCCTCTTAGCAATTCATATGTAAGCTAGATACTTAGAGATGCAATTTTCATGCAATAACTTTAACACATAATTTATACCAAACAATTAGTCATCTGTCATATAGTCAAGCTTGCATATCTAAAAAAACTAATATAAAAATGCTCTCTCTATAGATGACTAATACATGAATGAATCCCAAAGACTTTCATTAAAGGAGTAAATTAAAAGTTGCATACTTTTCCATCCATTAATTCATATCTATACATTATGGATTGAATTGTGTCCCACCAAAATATGTATCAACTTGGCTAGGCCATGATTCCCAGTATTGTGTGGTTGTCCACCATTTTGTGATCTGATGTGATTATCCTATGTGTTGTAAATCCTAATCTCTATGATGTTAATGAGGCAGGATTAGAGGCAGTTATGTTAATGAGGCAGGGCACAATCTATAGGATTAAGTTGTATCTTGTATCTTTAGAAATATAAAAGAGAGAAGTGAGCAGAGAGGGGAGGGAACTCATACCACCAAGAAAGATGAGCCAGAAGCAGAGCACGTCTTTTGGACCTGAGGTTCCTGAGCTGAGAAGCTCCTAGACCAGGGGCAGATTGATGAAGAGGACCTTCTCCCAGATGAGGACCTTCCCCCAGAGCCAACAGAGAGAGAAAGACTTCCCTGGGAGCTGGCACCCCGAATTCGGACCTCAAGCCTCCTAGAATGTGAGAGAACAAACTTCTGTTTGTTAAGGCCATCCACTTGTGGTATTTCTGTTATAGCAGCACTAGGTAACTGTCATGGTTTGAATTATGTCCCCCCAAAAATGTGTGTATCAATTTGGCTGGGCCATGATTCCCAGAATTGTGTGGTTGGCCTCCATTTTGTGATTGTAATTTTATGTTAAAGAGGATTAGTGTGGGATTGTAACACCACCTTTACCCAGGTCACATCCCTGATCCTATGTAAAGAGAGTTTCCCTGGGGTGTGGTCTGCACCACCTTTTATCTCTCAAGAGATAAAAGGAAAGGGAAGCAAGCAGAGAGGTGAGGACCAGAGCGTGTCCTTTGGACTGGGGTCCCTGAGCAGAGAAGCTCCTAGTCCTGGAGAACACTGAAGAGAGGAAGGCCAACAGAGAGAAAAAGCCTTCCTCTGGAGATGACACCCTGAATTTGGACTTTTAGCCTACTTTGACTGTGAGGAAATAAACTTCTCTTCATTAAAACCACCACTTGTGGTATTTCTGTTAGAGAAGCACTAGATGACTAAGACAATAACTGACGCTATAACTCCTGTTACGTGTGAATCTTTTTGTTAGCTATTCGCAGAATTTCTGAATAAGACAAAAATATCTGAGCCCACGATTTTGTCAGGGCGAAAAGGAAAAAAATCACATACATGCATGTATAAACTTACACATACATACACAAATACATATAATAAAATGTGATGACTATGTCTAGCAGAGGAAAAAGCAGATATGTCAAAAAAGACAAAGTTTGCTAGGATATGCATTTTTGATGTTACTATATCAAAAGTAGGCAAATTTTTTTATTTTCAAACACAAGACAGTATATAGTTTAAGCTTTTTGTGCTATGTAGTCTTTGTAACAACTACTCAACTCTGCCATTATAACACCAAAATAGCCATAAACAACGTGTAACCAAATGAATATGGCTATGCTCCAATACCATTGTATATATGAATATCAAAATTGAATTGCATATAATTTTCACAAACCATATGGGGCAGTTGACATGTCACAAAATATTATTTTATTTTTTTCAACTATTTGAAAATGTAAAATCTTATTTTGTACAGCTCATGGATCATACAACAAGAGGTGGCAGACTGTATTTAGCCCATGTGTCGTAGTTGGCAGTTTCCTCTTTTATTCAATTATTCACAAAGACAAAGAAAATAACTTATCATATGAATAAATTTAACAAGATGAAAAAATTCACAGGCATTAAGGTGCCCACTAGCAAGATACGTGAAAACAAATATAGTGTATCACAATTTCTTAGGACACTACTTTTATTTATAACCTCATTCATAGCCACTCTATCAGACAAAGTAGAACTGTCCAATAGGGTTTCCAAGGCTGTACATCTTTACGGAAGACGACGGTCACATCTTTCTCCTTCAGAGTAGCTGATGAGTTCAAACTGCTGAACTTTCATTTAGCAACTGTTTTAACCACTGTGCCACCAGGGCTCCTTATATTGCATGTAGTGAATACTTAATCTACTGTATCTCTTTTTTATTTTCCTTGACTGAAGTTGTTTTGTGTTGTTTTTAATCACAAATAGTAAAGGAAAAATGTAGCAAACATGCATAATATGCACTCCATTCAGAATTAACACATCTACATTTTTGTTTGCTTCATTTATATTATTATTTATATTATTAACAAAATTGTTAAAATTTAACATTCCTTTATCTTCTTCAGCAACTCAAAATATTTCTTCTGAAGTAACCACTACTGGGCTTTTTGTAGTGTCCCAATAGACATTTCTATCCATTTTATAACATGACTTTGTATTTCATATGTGTGTGATTTATTTTCTGTATGCTATCATCATTTAGGCTGGCTATGAGTCGGAAATGATTCAACGGTAGCAGGTTTGGTTTTCAGTTTATCATCATTTACGTATTATTATATAAAGTTTATAATGTATTTATTTTCTCTAAGACTAATATAATGTTTGATTTCTTGACTGCTGCTTCCTTGGGTGTTGATTGTGGATCCTAGTAACATGAAATCCTTGACAACTTCAATCTTTTCTCCATTTATCATGATGTTGGTTTTGGGTCCAGTTGTGAGCGTTTTTGTTTTCTTTATGTTGAGATGCAATCCATACTGAAAGCTGTGGTCTTTGATCTTCATCAGTAAGTGCTTCAAGTCCTCTTCACTTTCAGCAGGCAAGGTTATGTCATCTGTATAATGCAGGTAGTTAATGAGTCTTCCTCCAATTCTGATGTCCCGTTCTTCATATAGTCCAGCTTCTCAGATACTTTGTTCAGAATACGGATTGAATAAGTATGTCGAAGGGATACAACCCTGACGCACACCTTTCCTGACTTTAAATCATGCAGTATCCCCTTGATCTGTTTGAACAGCTGCCTCTTGATCTATGTACAGTTTCCTCATGAGCACAGTTAAGTGTTCTGGGATTCCCATTCTTCGAAATGTTATCCATAATTTGTTATGATCCATACACTCAAATGTCTTTGCATAGTCAATAAAACACAGGAAAACATCTTTCTGGTGTCCTCTGATTTCAGCCAGGATCCAATTTACATCAGGAATCATATCCCTGTTTCCATGTCCCTTTCTGAATCCAGCTTGAATTTCTGGCAGTTCCCTGTTCATATACTGCTGTAGCTGCCTTTGAATGATCTTCAGCAAAATTTTACTTTCATGTAATATTAATGATGTTGTTCAATAATTTCTGCATTTGGTTGGATCACCTTTCTTTGGAATAGGCATAAACATGAGTCTCTTCCAGTTGGTTAGCCAGGTAGCTATCTTCCAAATTTCTTGACATAGATGAGGGAGAACTTTCAGTACTGCATCCGTTTGTTGAAACATCTCATTTGGTACTCCATCAGTTCCTGGAGCCTTGTTTTTTGCCAACGCCTTCAGTGCAACTTAGACTTCTTCCTTCAGTACCATCAGTTTCTGATTATATGCTACCTTCTGAAATGGTTGAGCGTTGACCAATTCTTTTTGGTGTAATGACTCTGTATTCCTTCCATTTTCTTTTGATGCTTCCTGCATCATTCAATATTTTGCCCATAGGGTCCTTCAAAATTGCAACTTGAGGCTTGAATTATTTCTTCAGTTCTTTCAACTTGAGAAATGCTGAGCATGTTCTTTCCTTTAGGTTTTCTAACGCCAGGTTTTTGCACATGTCATTATAATACTTTACTTTGTCTTCTTGGCCCACCCTTTGAAATCTTCTTTTCAGATTTTACTTCATTTCTTCCATTTGCTTTAGCTTCTCAATATTCAAGAGCAAGTTTCAGAGTCTCTTCTGACATTCATTTTGGTCTTTTCTTTCTTGTCTTTTTAATGACCTTTTGCTTTCTTCATTTATGATGTCCTTGATGTTATTCTACAACTTGACTGGTCTTCGGTCATTAGTGTTCAATGTGTCAAATCTAGTCTTGAGATGGTCTCTAAATTCAGGTCAGACATACTCAAGGTAAACACCATAAATAGAAGTCCCATTCCTTACTATTAAGAATACTTATTTTTGAATTTTGTTTCAGAATCCATATTATAATATCATAAAAATGTTGATTGATATTAAAATGAAAAGTCTTTTTTTACTTACTAACATCTCTTTCAAGGAAATAAAATAGAATTCCAATTTAAAAAATTCAGATTGAAGTGTCGCATATTCTTAATTGTTTGTCTTTGAGTTTCTTTTCATTCTTTATATGTCTTTATTTTACAAATTTTCTCTAAGGGGAGAGATTATATATTTTCTTCCCATCCTCATTATTAATACATAATTACCACATGGTTTCATTACTATTTCAATATCAGACTGAACTTAGTTATTTTCTTATATATTCTCAAGAAATAATCCTCCAAATAAATTGTGGTTGTTATTGTTAGGTGCGTTGAGTCGGTTCCAACTCATAGCGACCCTATGTACCACAGAATGAAACACTGTCTGGTCCTACGCCATGCTCGCAATCGTTCTTATCCTTGAGCCCATTGTTGCAGTCACTGTGTCAATCCATCTTGTCGAGGGTCTTCTTCTTTTACAATGACCCTCTACTAAGCATGATGTCCTTCTCCAGGGATTGATCCCTTCTGACAACATGTCCAAAGTATGTAAGATGTAGTCTCACCATCCTTGCTTCTAAGGAGCATTCTGGTTGTACTTCTTCCAAGAAAGATTTGTTCATTCTTTTGGCAGTCCATGGTATATTCAATATTCTTTGCCAACAGCACAATTCAAAGGTGTCAATTATTCTTCAGTCTTCCTTATTCATTGTCCAGCTTTCGAATGCATGATACGATTGAAAATACCATGGCTTGTGTCAGGTGCACCTTAGTCTTCAAGGTGATATCTTTGCTTTTCAACACTTTAAAGAGATCTTTTGCAGCAGATTTGCCCAACACAATGCATCTTTTGATTTCTTGACTGCTGTTTCCATGGGTGTTGATTGTGGATCCACCATGGGTGGTTTGATTGTGTCAAATCCTTGACAGCTTCAATCTTTTCTCCATTTATCATGATGTTGCCACCCACGTGTCTGTCAGTTTGTTGTACTGCAGGTACTTTCATGTTGCTGTGATGCTGGAAGCTATGCCACTGGTATTCAGATACAAGCAGGGTCAACCATGGTGGACAGGTTTCAGCTGAACTTCTAGACTAAGACAAACTAGGAAGAAGGAGCTGGCAGTCTACTTCTGAAAATAATTAGCCAGTGAAAACCTTATGAATAGCAGGGGAACATTGTCTGATATAGTGTCAGAAGATGAGCTCCCCAGGTTGGAAGACACTCAAAAGACAAAGGGGGAAGAGCTGCCTTCTCAAAGTAGAGTTGACCTTAATGGCATGGATGGAGTCAAGCTTTTGGGACCCTCATTTGCTGATGTGGCGCCACTCAAAATGAGAAGAAACGGCTGAAAACATCTAAATAGATACATTTAATAAAATAGATATTATATATCTGTAGGAAAATGTCTTCTAAGGAGAAATAACATTTGCAGTTTTATCCCTTATGTTTAAATGACATCTATATTTTTATATATTACATTTCTTTAAAAATATTTCTCATTCTAAAAACTCCTGACTAAGCTATGCAGTCATGGGCAATCAAATTCTGTTTGCCCTTCTCATTGGTTAATGCCCTTCTTGCATTTATAAAGAGAAGAAATGAACAAGTGGCTTTGATGCAGACTGTATGTCAGGTTCCGGTATATTTAATCTCTTTCTAGAATTGAATTAAAAGGGCAGCTGGTACCTGGAACATGCTCTTATCATGGCTGATTAGACTGGCACAAAGTACATGGTAGAAACCTGCCATATCTCTTTAAACCTCTGCATGAAACTTCTTATGATATCTTATTTGCCAACATTCCATTGATCAAAGTAAGCCATTGCCAAATCCAAGGTCAGTGGTGGGAGGGAAGTACCTTCTAGCCAGAGGGTGACAGAGTGAAAGACAAATATTTGCTCAATAATAATATAAACTACCAAAGTTAGTTCACATACTTTGGTCATGTTATCAGGAAGGACCAATCCCTGGAGAAAGACATCATGCTTGGTAAAAAAGAGGGTCAGCAAGAAAAAGGAAGACCCTCAACAAGATGGATTGAGACTGTCGCTACAACAATGGACTCAAGTATAACAACGATCGTGTGGATGGCCCAGGATGGGGCATTGTTTCTTTCTGTTGTACATAGGGTCTCTATGAATCAGAATTGATTCGACGACACCTAACAACAACAACCACCACCAAAGTTAATGGAATGTATTCTTTAATTATGTATGTTATTAATTAAGATTATCTCTACTAAGACAAATTCAATTTAATAATGTTAATAAAGCTCAAATTTTCCATCTTTGACTGAACTAATGTCAAGTAAGAAACTATTCATACTGGATAGGAGAATTTACCACGTATTGTCCTATATAATGTCTCCTTTAATTTAATCTTATTCATTACTCTATCCAATAATATTTAGCCTTCTTATAAATCATGTTACTAAAATTGGTGTTGCTTTTAGTCATTTCTTACAATATTGTACCAATACTAAGAGTATTTACTTTTCTGAGGATTTTATTTTTCTGCATATTTTTTTCTTAAAATTGCTTTCTGTTTAGATGCAAATTGAAGAAAAATTTCCTGGAAAGATAACTGAATTCCACATAAAAGTTTATCTTTTTTTAACAGAAAAGTTACTCTATCAACTAGGTAATAATAACACATCTTCATCAATAAATAGAATGTTACTTTAATGGTGACTAAGTCCTTAGATTCTTTTGTTTGTCCTCTATGATGTGATTGTAGGTGACACATATTTTCAATTTATTAGGAAATTTTAGTTTATATTTGCTGTACTAGTTAAATCCTATACTTCGTACTCATCACAAACCTGTTTTTGAAATAGTTTCTCAGTTAGAGTTTTGATATTATTTTGACTGCTTTTTAAAAAATTTTCACTGACAATTCAAGATTGAAACAAAATAAAATAAATATGATATTCAGATGGTAATGTCAAATAAAAAATAGTCCATTATTGAAACTTATATGTATAAAATAAAGGGCAAAAACTTTGAGGATGAGAAGAAAATAAGATTGAATAATTTCAACTATATCTCTTGGCAACATGTTTTTTTTCTTTTTTCCTGATATTACTGAAGTAAATATAAACACACACAAACATTCATATCATTTCTTAATGTCATCCAGATGACATCCACATATTTTATAACATCCCACAGTATACACAGTGATTGCAATTTTTAAATGCTTTTATGTTGTGATTACTAAACAAAATAGAAATAAAATTAATGTCTCTGCTAAATATCCATTTGTTTTGTGGATTTCCAGTTAAAAATGTTCACTGCTTCATTATAATCATAAAGCCATAAAATAAGATTTACTTTATTTTATTACCTTTAGAGGAAAACTCACTAGAAATCTACTCGGGAGAGTGACCTTTCATTAAACATATACATTATTAAAAATAAAGACAAAAAAATGGTAAGGAATGAAACAAAAATATGTAAATTCAGTGGGAATTTCAAACCATTCAGTATGATTACTGCAATTGGCTAATGCAATTTTTATTTCCACTAGCGTGCTTTATATATAATCTTAGATTAACTATGGATTTGAACTTCATAAATCAAACCCATTATCATCGAGTTGATTCCCACTCATAACAACCCAGTAAGACAGAGTAGAACTGCCCCATAGGATTTCCAAGGAGTGGTTAGTGGATTCCAACAGTTAACCTTTTGGTTAGCAGCGGAGCTCTTAACCACTGCTCCACCAACACTCCTTGAACTTGATAGCCTCATTTTAATTATTTTATCATTATAAACATTTAACTGGGAGTGCTTTTTCATGATATTAACAACCAGAATAGAATGCATGTAAAGTATCTTTATTGTGCATCTCACCTGACAGAGCTCCGTATAATTAGCATTTCATTTCCAGAAGAATTAAGGTTTGATAGCAAAGAGAGAACAAGGGAGATTAAAGGACCTGCTAATTAAAGGAACTTCTCAGTGGATTCTTGCACACTAACAAGAATACTGAAAATATATTAAGAGGCAGGCTAACCCATTCCTCCAATGAGATATATGAAGTGGAAAGGTAGCAATATTAACAGTTAAAATCCAAGTCACCCTTTTTCACTTAATATTACTCAACATCTTCACAATGAAGCTAGTATCAATTCTGATTAAGGAAGATTACTTTCCTTCTGAGCATTTGTGAAAAATCTTTTCATCATATTTTTAAATAGGTAATGTTACCTTAATACAATCATGTATACAATCACTTTAAAATGATGGATTTCCTAGATGATTTATTTATTGAAAGAAATGATAAATTGCCCCCACTTCATTGTCTCCATGGTTAAGATTTTCTATAGTTAAATTATCTTAGATTCAGAACATCTTGAGAACATCAGAAAATATCCTATAGGTTTGTGTATTAACCAGTTTTACTATACAATTTGGCAAAATTCAGCTCGGGTATATAAATTAATATAAATCATCTTCTAAAAGAATGTTGAAGTTTATTATACAAATAAAAAAGTTTAATTTTCATCAGCTTTAAAATTTATGTTGCTCCCAAATTTTCCATATAGCTAAAACTTCATCTCTGATAAGAACCACTGAACTGAATCCACAGTGGATTCAAAGGCATCAACTTATTTTTTTAATTTTTTTGTTCCTTATAAGATTTTTTTGTGTTTCTTCTTCAAAATGCAATCACAGAGTTTCGGTAAAATGGTGCTCTAGGCAGAAGCACCACACCGTCCCTCCACAGCAAAGATCTGAAAAACTAAGCCAAACAGAGAATACCACAATCCTGAAACCCTAAGAACTCAGCCAAGCACCAAATGGAGTGAGAATACTGACAGAGAACGGAGAGCGAGGAGAGATTCATACAGAGGTCCCCTACCAGCTAACGCAGCGCGGATCCACCATCTCGAACTCTTATCAGAGACCAGCAAACGGTGGTATGAGAAAGCAGCCTCAAGGAGTGTCCAGCGGGAGACAAAACAGCCGGTAATTTGTGCTATGCGCTTTCCCACCCCCCACACCTCTTCGCCCTGGTTCAGCCTCCTCCGCTTCCCGCGGCCACAGTCTCTTGGCTGGGAAGAGCCGGCTACTTGGATTCCACATACCCAAGCGGGCGGTTCTCTGGGTGCCATTTGTTGGCTGCTAGTGTTGCTTTTTTTTTTCTGCTTCTTTTGATTTCTCACTTGCCTCTCGCCGCCTCCCCCCTCCTTTTGCTCTAGTGCCTGGCTCCGAGTGCCATCTTTGCTTCTTCCTGAGGGGCTGCGGGGCTCTAATCGAGTGTGCAGCTGCTTCCCAGTCTGGGCTGCCACGCTGGTGGGATCCCGGGGCTTTTGATAGTTTGTTCCTCTGCTTCCCGCGGCCACGGTCTCTTGACCGGGAGGCTCCGGATGCTTGGATTCCACACACCCAAGTGGACGGCTGTCTGGGTGCCATTTGTTGGCTGCTAGTGTTGCTTTCTTTTTTTCTGCTTCTTTTTATTTCTCACTTGCCTCTCACCACTTCCCATTCCTTTCACTCAAGTGCCTGGCTCCATGTGCCATCTTTGCTTCTTACTGAGGGGCTGCAGAGTGCCAGAAAATTGTGATATATGCTTTCCCACTCTCCACCCATCTTCACCCACACTTGGGCTCCTCTGCTGCCTGCGGACACAGTCTCTTGTCCAGAAACACCAGCCCATACTGGCTGGCTCTCTGAGTGCCATATGTTGGTTGCTGGTGTTGCTTTTTTTTTTTTTTTTTCCCTACCTCTTTGGATTTCTTGCCTGCCTCTCGCATCCTCCGGCTCCTTTCGCTCGAGTGCCTGCCTCCGTGCGCCATCTTTGCTTTTTCCTAAGGGGCTGTGGAGCTCCAGTCAAGTGTGGAGCTGCTTTCCGGTCTGGGCTACTGCTCTGGTGGGATTCCGGGGCTTTTGTTCATTCGTTCGTTTTGAATTGTTTGTTTGTGTTCTTTTCCTTTTCTTGAGTTGGGAGCCCTTTCTGGCCAGGCGGAGCTGTGTGGCAAGGAACTCCACTTTGGCTTCCACAGAAGTGCGGAGGGATCACTGAAGACATTTCTTTTTTCATTGTTTTTTTTTTCTGTTTTTTTGGGAGGCCTTTCTTCTTCTTTTTTTATTTGTTTTCTTTTCTTTTCCCTCTTTTTCCCTTTTGTCTTTCTTCATTGCTCAGTTTCTCGTCTCTCTATATCTTCCTTCTCTTTCTGATCCCTGAATACCAGGAGTTCTTTGCCTCTGCACATTATGGCCAGGCTGTGCTGCGACACCTGAGAGCGACTTCCCCAGACCTCATAGCTGCATCAGTAGGATCCCTGGGGACTATGTGGTTTTTTAACCTTTCTGATTTTTATTTGTTCATTCTTTTCTTTTCTTCCTCTTCGTCTTTCTGTTTTTCTCCATTTCATAGTCTCTCAGCTCTCCATTCCAATGGCAAGCTCCCCTAGCATTCTTTTTTGTTTGTTTGTATGTTTTTTGGCTCCTGTTCCTCTATTGTCTCTTCCATATCCAGCTTAGCTCCACAAATAACCATTTCCCCACTGCATCCTGCCTACCTGCACTGTGTGCTTGACATCACACCACCAAGCAGTGCAGGCACGGCCTACTGGAACCTGCCCAGCACTGACTACCGACCCGCCCTGGTGGCTGTAGTGAGTACCACAAACAAACCGTCCCAGTAGCTCCTCTTCAGCTAGACCTGCCCTGCCGTACCATATCTGAGTGACTGAACCTGCCAGTTGGAGAAGGAGGTGAAAAGTATTGAGCACACAGACAAGCAAACAACAAAGAGCAGGCAGTCCGCCTGATCAGACATACTCAAATTTTTTTTTTAGAAAAAGGGATAAAACAAGCAAATCTACAATCAATAAATGAGAGAAATAACTACTGAATGCCCCGAAAACAGCAAACAATATCAAAACATTTACAGAAACAGGACAGGATGGTTCCAGTAGGCGTCCAAATTAAAACACCAGATGACTCTCCTGTGGAAGAAAATGCACTAGAAGTACCTGATAGGGAATTCAAATCTCTAATACTCAGAATTTTCCAAGAACATAGGCAAAAAGCTGACAAACATGAGAAAAAAATAGACAAATTCATGGAAAATACAGACAAAATATTAGAAGAATTCAGGAAGATGATGCAGGAACAAAATGCCAAAATAAATTCACAACTAGAAATTACACAAAAAAACAGTTAGAAATCCAAAAGATAAACAACAAGATTTCAGAAATGGATGATGTCAAGAAGGGCTGAGAAGCAGATTTGAAACCGTGGAAGACAGGATCAGTGGAACTGAACACAAACACTTGGATATAACTCTGTTTCAGGAAAACTCAGAAAAAATAACAAAGAAAAATGAAGAGACCCTGAGAGGTATGTGGGACACAATTAAAAGCAAAAATTTATGAGTGATTGACATTCCAGAACAGGGGGATAAAACAGAAAACACAGAGAGGATCATTGAGGAACTGCTGACAGAAAACTTCCCCAACATCATGAAAGATAAAAAGCTGGCCATCCAAGAAGCTCCACGAACCCCATATAGAAGAGACCCCAAAAGCAAATCACCAAGGCATATCATATTCACACTCGCCAAAACCAAAGACAAACAAAGAATCCTAGAGCTGCTCGTGAAAAACAAGAAGTCACATACAGAGGAGAAATAATAAGACTAAGCTCAGATTATTTAGCACAAACCTTGCAGGCAGGAAGTTAATGGGATGACATATATAAAATCTTGAAAGAAAAAAGTTGTCAGGCAAGAATAATATATCATGCAAAACTCTCATTCAAATTTGATGGTGAAATTAGGTCATTTCCAGATAAACAGAAACTAAGGGAATATGTAAAAGTCAAACCAAACTTACAAGAATTATTAAAGGGAGTTCTTCAATCTGAGGACAAATAGCTTCAGCCCATAAGCAGAAACTAGGATGCAGGATCGTTGGAGCCAGATACCAATCTAGGAAATGAACTCTCGAGGACTATCCAAAACCAAAAGAAACACAACAGGGAATCAGAGCAGTCAACTGATGGATGACAACAGCATCAAAACAATGAAAGAGGGAATAAACAGCATAGGTATAAAACCTTCTAATGGAGAGGAAAGAGAGGAAGGCAAGGCAATACCAAGTAATGGTAGACTGCTTCAAACTTAGAAAGATAAGGGTAAAAATAAAGATAACCACAAAGTAAGTTAACAAACCATCTCATAAAAATAAAGATGAAAAGCATAAAGTCTCAGCAAAAACAAAACCTACAAAAACAAAAGAAATTAAAAATAAATCTACAAACAAAAGTAACTCAGCACAAGAGAGTAACAAGAACAAAGAAAACTTCAGCACCACAAAAAAAAGCACTACAAAATGACAGCAACAAACTCACATCTATCAATAATTACACTGAATGTAAATGGCCTCGATGCACCCATAAAGAGAACGACAGTCACAGAATGGATAAGAAAACAGGCTCCATCAATATGCTGTCTACAAGAGACACACCTTAGAAACAAAGATGTGAATTTATTAAAAGTCAAAGGTTGGAAAAAAATATATCAAGCTAACAACTACCAAAAAAGAGCAGGAGTGGCAATACTAATCTTAGATAAAATAGACTTTAAAACAAAATCTACCATAAAAGACGAAGAAGGACACTATATAATGATTAAGGGGATGATCCATCATGAAGACGTAACCATAATAAACATCTATGCACCCAATGACAGGGCTCCAAAATACATAAAACGAACTCTAACAACACTGAAAAGAGAAATTGACACTTCCACAATAATAGAAGGAGTCTTCAACACACCACTCTCAGTAAAGGACAGAACAACTAAGGAGAAACTCAGCAAAGATACAGAAGACCTAAAGGGCACAATCATCCAACTTGACCTCACAGACATATATAAAACACTCCATCCAACAGCTGCAAAGTACACATTCTTTTCCAATGCACATGGAACGTTCTCCAGAATAGACCACATCTTAGGCCACAGAGCAATCCTCAACAAGATCCAAAACTCTGAGATAATTCAAAGTATCTTCTCTGACCACAATGCCACCAAAGTAGAAATCAACACTAGAAAGAGCAAGGAAAAAAAAATCAACTACATGGAAACTGAATAATACCCTGCTTACACATCAGTGGGTAATAGAAGAAATCAGAGATGGAATAAAAAAATTCCGAGAATCAAATGAGAATGAAAACACATCATACCAAAATCTTTGGGACACAGCAAAGGCAGTCCTCAGAGGACTATTTATAGCAATAGATGCACATATCAAAAAAGAAGTAAGGGACAAAATCAAAACATTAACTACCGAACTCAAACTAGAAAGAGAACGGCAAAAAAAGCCCACAACCACTAGAAGATAGGGAATAGTAAAGATCAAAGCAGAAATAAATGAAATAGAGAACAGAAAAACAATCGAAAGAATCAACCAAACCAAAAGTTGGTTCTTTGAAAGAATCAACAAAATCGACAAGCCACTGGCCAGACTGATGAAAGAAAAACAGGACAGGACACAAATAACCCAAATAAGAAATGAAATGGGGGACATTACAAGAGACCCAACTGAAATAAAAAGGATTATAACAGAATATTATGAAAAACTATACTCCAACAAATTTGAAAACCTAGAGGAAATGGATAAATTTCTAGAAACACACGGCCTACCCAAACTACAACAAAGTGATGTTGAAAATCTGAACAGACCCATAACAAGAGAAGAGATTGAAAAGGTGATAAAAAAAACTCCCAACCGAAAAAAGCCCTGGCCCAGATGGCTTCACTAGAGAATTCTACAAAACATTTACAGAAGAGCTTGTACCAGTTGTACTCAAGCTATTTCAGAGCATAGAAGAGGAAGCAACACTTCCAAATTCATTCTATGAAGCCAGCATAATGCTGATACCAAAACCAGGCAAGGACGTCACAAAAAAAGAAAATTACAGACCAATATCTCTCATGAATATAGATGCAAAAATTCTGAACAAAATTCTAGCCAATAGAATTCAGCATCATATCAAAAAAATAATACACCACAACCAAGTAGGATTCATAACAGGTATGCAAGGATGGTTCAACATTAGAAAATCAATCAAAGTAATCCACCACATAAATAAAAGGAAAGAAAAGACTCACATGTTCATTGCAACTGATGCAGAAAAGGCTTTTGACAAAGTCCAACAGCCGTTCCTGATAAAAACTCTCAATCAAATAGGTATAGAAGGGAAATTTCTCAATATAATACAAGGCATCTATGCAAAACCGACGGCCAACATCATTCTTCATGGAGAGAGGCTGAAAACATTGCCCTTGAAAACAGGAACAAGACAAGGATGCCCTTTATCACCACTCCTATTTTACATTGTGCTGGTAGTTCTAGCTAGAGCAATAAGGCAGGGGAAAGAAATAAATGGCATCCAAATTGGTACTGAAGAAGTTCAACTGTCTCTGTTTGCAGATGATGTGATACTATACATAGAAAACCCTAAAGACTACACGAGAAATCTACTGCAACCAATAGAAAGATTCAGCAGATTAGCAGGATACAAGATAAACATTCAAAAATCAGTTGGATTCCCATACACCAGTAAGGAGAATGATGAAAAGGAAATCAGGAAATCAATACCATTTTCAATAGCTCCTAAAAAGATAAAATACTTAGGAATAAATCTGACCAAGGATGTAAAAGACCTATACAAATAAAACTATAAAACACTACTGCATGAAACCCAATGGGATCTACATAAATGGAAAAACATACCATGCTCATGGATAGGCAGACTCAACATTGTGAAAATGACAATTCTACCCAACGCAATTAACAAATACAACGCAATCCCTATCCAAATACCAACAAGATTCTTCAAAGAGATGGAAAAACTAATCATTAACTTTATATGGAAAGGGAAGAAGCCCCGAATAAGTAAAGCACTACTGAAGAAGAAGAATAAAGTTGGAGGACTCACACTACCTGACTTCAGAACCTACGATACAGCTACAGTAGTCAAAACAGCCTGGTACTGGTACAACGACAGATCCATTGACCAACGGAACAGAATTGAAAACCCAGATACAAATCCTGATCTTCGAGAAGGGCCCAAAAGGCATCAAATGGGGAAAAGACAGTGTTTTTTAACAAATGGGGCTGGCAAAACTGGATATCCATTTGCAAAAAAATGAAACAGGACCCATACCTCACACTGTATACAAAAAGTACTTCAAAATAGATCAAAGACCTGAATATAAAGCCTAAAACTATACAGTTCATAGAAGAAAAAATAGGACCAACACTTCAGGCCTTAATACATGGCATTAATAGGATACAAACCATAACCATCAATGCACAAAACCCAACTATAAGCTAGATAACTGGGATCTTCTAAAAATCAAACACCTATGCTCCTCAAAAGATTTCACCAAAAGAGTCAAAAGAGAACCTACAGACTGGGAAAAAATTTTTGGACAGTACAAGTCAGACAAAGGTCTAATCTCCATAATCTACAAGAAAATCCAACACTTCTGCAACAAAAAGACAAATAATCCTATTAAAAAATGGGCAAAGGAAATGAACAGGCACTTCACCAAAGAAGACATTCAAATGGCCAACAGACACATGAGAAAATGCTCATGATCACTAGCCATTAGTGAAATTCAAATTAAAACTAGAATGAGATACCATCTCACCCCGGCATTACTGACACGAATCAAAAACACTGGAAATAACAAACGTTGGAGGGGCTGCGGGGAAATGAGGTCTCTTAAGCACTGCTGGTGGGAATGCAAAATGATACAACTATTTTGGAAAATGATATGGTGCTTCCTCAGAAAGCTAGAAATAGACATATGATTCGATCCAGCAATCCCACTCCTAGGAATATATCCTAGAGAAATAAGAGTCGTCACTTGAATAGACATATCCTCACCTATGTTCATGGCAGCATTGTTCACAATAGCAAAACGATGGAAACAACGTAGGTGCCCATCAACAGATGAATGGATAAACAAACTATGGTACCTACATACAATGGAGTACTATGCAACGAGAAACAACAACAATGAATCTGTGAAGCATCTCATCACATGGATGAAACTGGAGGACATTATGCTGAATGAAATAAGTCAATCACAAAAGGACAAATATTATATGATACCTCTATTGTAAAAACCCATGAAAAAGTTCACACACAAAATGTAACAATCTTTGTTGGTTACCAGGGATGGGAGGGGTGGGGGGGGGGGAATACTAAACAGGCAATAGATAAGTGGTATCCTGGGTGAAGGGTGAGACAGTACACAATACAGGGGAAACTAGCACAACCTGTACAAGGAAAGGTCTTGGAAGCCCCACAGACACATCCAAACTCCCTGAGGGACTGAATTGCTGGGCGGAGGGCTCTGGGGACCATGGTCTCGGGGAACATCTAGCTCAATTGGCATGACACAGCTTATAAAGACAATGCTCTACATTCTACCTTGGTGAGTAGTGTCTGGTGTCTTAAAAGCCTGTGAGCGGCCATCTAGGATACTCCACTGGTCTCATCCGTTCGGGATCAAAAGAGAATGAAGAGAACAGGATACAAGGAAAAGATTAGTCCAAAGGACTAATTGTCCACAGCTACCAAGGTCTCCACCAGACTGAGTCCAGTATAGCTAGATGGTGTCCGGCTACCACCACTGACTGCTCTGACCAGGATCACTACAGAGGGTTCTGGACAGAGCTGGAGAAGAATGTAGAGCATAATTCCAACTCATGAAAAAAAAGACCAGATTTACTGTCCTAAAGGAGACTGGAGAAACCTCGAGAGTATGGCCCCCAGACACCCTTTTAGCTTAGTGGTAAAGTTACCTCCGAGGTTCACTGTTCAGCCTGGGAGTGGACAGCCCAATAAAACCAAATGAGACTAATAAGTTACAGGAGTCCAGTGACAAGGGCCAGAAAGCAGAAGGGGACAAGGAAGCTGGTGATAGGGAACCCAAGGCTGAGTAAGGATATTGTTGATGTGTTGTGAGATTGTTAACCATTGTCATAGGGCAACATTTGTAGTAACTGTTAAATGAGAAACTATTTTGTTCTGTAAGCCTTCATCTTAAGTGAGAATAACAGCACAATTGGAAGAGCGTAGTCAATGTCACTGAACTGTGTATGTAGAAATTTTTGAAACGGTGTATCTTTGGCTATGCGTATTTTAACCAAAAAAAAAAAAGGGTTGAGAATTTAGAGGGTTGACAGGTTGTGGGGTTGTTAACCAATGTCATAGAACAACATGTATACTACTGTTTCATGAGAAAGTATTTGTTCTGTAAGCCTTCACCTGAAGTACACTAAAATATAAAAAAAAAAAAAAAAAATTCAATCAATACGAGAACATAATTCAGAGCAATAAGGACAAGAATAATGAGGTTATCAACAACATGTAATATTTTAAATCATTTAAGCAATAACGCATAAAGGAAAAAACATTGTATAGACTGATACAAAAAGAAACAGAAAAAATAGCATGAGAATAATTATTATTAGCAGGGGAAAATAATCATAACATATTTACTCAAAGGATATGCAATTCTAAATAGGCCAATAATCATTAAATAAATACATTAGCAAAATTTACCAATAAAATGCAAAGATTTTCACAAATCAATTATAATAAATTTTCAAGATACAGCAATAACTAAATATTAAACTAGTAGATTTTTTTAAAAACTAGATAAGGGTATTTTAGAAAATAATATATGGATTTTTAGATATTAATTGAGGACACTAATATGGCTGAAAATTATTATAGCTTTCATCTCAAGCTTTTTATAATTTGGTACTTATATACATTTTTGCCCTGGAAATTTTTCTTTAGCTTTTGTAAGAATAGCTTTGCCTCTACACAATTTTTTGCTCTATTATGTCCAATATTTTATGTGTTTTAAAAGAGAGGGTTTTGGGTTATTTTATTTACAGATGTACACAGTGCTGACCTAGCCATTGTTCCAAACAAGCGTGTGCTTAAGCTGTTGCTCCATTTCTTAAAATACAGAATACATACACATTGTTTTCTTAAAGTCTCATTTTTCAAGGATTATGATTACAGGTAGTCCCCAACTTATGATGTATTTGAGTTTCAATGAATTGCACTTAAAACTATACCTTTTTTTTTTGTACTATATACAGTTGCGGAGAGTAATTTGCTGATGATATCTTTCTCAGATGTTCACTAGCAGATGTTCATATGTAATGTCTCCACTCTTAAAAAACAAATATTTATAAAGATACTACTAATAAAAGGAAATAATAATTATAAGTTTAAAAAAAAAAAGAGGTATTTGACTTATGTCAGAACCGACTTATGAAAGAGTCCTGGGAGTGAAAGCTTATCTTAAGTTGGGGACTATCTGTATTTTTATACGTGGTATATCCATAGATTGATTTATAAAAAATATGTTTTTTATGTCACAACTCAGGCAAAAGGAAGTCAGAAGAGAGTTTCATTATTTGTCAAAAATTCACACTCATAGAAAATAATAAATGAATTCAAAATCATACTGTAGTTATCTGGATTTGTCACTGGCAATTCCTGTTGGAATTTGGTATATCAGCTATGGGACTCATTACTGATAACTGACTTATTTCCTCCCTTTAGGCAGAAGGCATAAAGAAGAATTGTGAGGTTGGTGAGACTTTGTCTTACATATTTTGGACATGTTATCAGGAAGGACCAGTCCCTGAAGAAGAAAATCATGCTTGGTAAAGCAGAGGATCAGAGAAAAAGAGGAAGATCCTTAATGAGATGGATTGACACAGTGGCTGCAATAATGAGCTCAAACATAGCAACGATTTTTAGGATGGGTAGGTTCAGGTAGTGTTTTGTTCTGTTGTGCATAGGGTCCTTATGAGTCAGAGCCTAACAATAACAACAGGCAGAGGGCTTGAACTAAGTGACCAATATCTGATTACTTACTATCTTATTTTCATGTATTAAACTCTGGAGCTAGCTTATGAACATACCTTAGCTACATTTCTTATCACAGGCAGTTATTAAAGTCTACCTATATTTAAAGTCCAGCTCATGGCCACCCTATAGGACAGAGCAGGACTGCACCCATAGGATTTCCTAGATTGTAAATCTTTATGAGAGTAGATGGCCTGGTCAGCTGGTGGGTTTAAACCACCAGCCTTTCTGTTAGCAGCCGAGTGCTTAACCATTGCGCCGAGTCAGAATCAACTGGATGGCATATAAAAACAACAGCTGTATTTAGCTGGCAATCCAAATATGACAGCTTGGGCCCTGCAGAGAACAGATGATATGCTTAAAAGGAATATTTAGAGAGCTTAAGAGAGGATAAAGGAAAGCAGCAATGGATATTGAAGCACCTATGAAAAAGTAATGATGAAAATTTGTTGCCACTATGGATATAAATAGACAAGGGGAGAGGAAAAATTACATGAACCCAGAATGTAATTTCTGGAAACTTAGAATAAAGATCGCCTAAGAAGTGGCAGAGGCATTTAGCCCCTTGAGGCACTGACATAAGGTAGGGAGGGTAACTTAGTTCGCTAGTGCTGCTGTAACAAAAATACAAGTGGGTGGCTTTAAAGAACAGAACAATATATTTCGTCCCAGTTTTGCAGGCTGGAGGTCTGAATATAGGGCTTCAGAAGGGATAGTCTCTCTCTCTCTCTCTCTCTCTCTCTCTCTCTCTCTGTCAGCTCTTGGATGGGATCCTTGCCACCTTCAGCTTCTGCAGACCTGGATATTTCTTAGCTTTCCTTGGCTTGTAGGTGAATCCTTACGTGTTTTGTTTCCCCTATGTGTATGTTTGTGTGTCAGCGTCTATTCTGCTTTTTTATAAGAGACAGCTCAGAAAGAATTAGGTTTAAGACCCACCCTACTCCAGTATGACCTCATTAAGACAACAATAGCAAAACCCTTTTTTTCACAGGATCCCATTTGCAGGTACAGGGTTTAGGGCTTCAACATATGTTTCTGGGGACACAATTCTTTCTATAACAGAGGTATACAGGAAGAATAAACATCTTGTTTTCAGTAATCTGCTGATGCCTCCAAGTGCCCAAACCTAAATGAACCAGACAGAAAATAGTCCGCATAATTTCTTCTATAAAGATCTTCATCTGGTGGGCATTGCAGAAGCATATTAGGTAAAAAATGTGTCTTGGGATCAAAGTGTGATTAACTAGTATAATTCTCACTATGTGATCATTGGACTGTGTGGAAGCAAACTAGCTGCTTAAAAATTTGACTTGGTTAGAACATTTTTACTTTTGTAGTAGTATTTCATAAAAATGATCTGTCATCGCACGGTATTGGCAAAAGTACAGAAATATAGTTCAGTTAAATTAAATAGTTTACAAAAAGATCCATGCAAATCTAGGCAATTGATTTTCAACAAGAGTGTCAATGTAACTCAACAGGGGAAAGGATAATCTTTACAACAAATATACTGGAGCAATTACTAAACCAAGTGCAAAAATACGAATACCAACATTTACCTTATACAAAAATTAAACTTAAATATATGATAGACCTAAGTCTAAGAGCTAACTAAATAAAACTTCTAGAAGAAAATACTGGAAGAAATATTTATGACCTTGGGTTTGGCAAGTAGTTTTTATATAGGACACAAAAAGCACAAGTATAAAAGATGTCGGAGAGCTGATGCAATAACCTCCAATAGTTTATCAACTCTCTATTGCTGCTAACGTCTCCACAGAAAAATAGAAAATTCATGGATGACTCAGTGGATGGGGCCATTTACTGAAAAGGTCTAGACTACAAAAGAGGTAGGCTTGAGTATGGCAGAAAGAGCAAAAGTTTTGTCTTTGATATGTGATCTGTCTTTGATATGTAGCTATCTCTAGACATGAAAATGGAGTTTAAGTATAGATAGACTTGAATTCAGTAAAAATTTCTTGAGTTTAGATAAAAAGTCCAAGAATAGAATTATAAAATGGAATTACCTGCATATAAACGGCATGTACATTCATAAGGTTGGATGAGCTCATTAAGGAGTGAGTGAAACCTGCTGTGTTATGCAGTCATTAAGAGATAAAAGAGATGAAGATTTTTGAATCTGAGGAAGTAAAATTTTTAGGAATAAAATTTTTAGGTTTAGGGTAGGACCTTAAAAATGAACAAATGAGGTTAGTTGAAAATATTAAGATTAAAAAAAACGTTATCAAGTAACTGAGAAGGCAAGGTTTTGGAGGCATTATCTCCATGGATAATAAACCTACCAAAAATTAGAATGAGTGTAGAGCCGGAGAAAGTTGTAATGAATTAGTAATTAAAAATTTCCAGGAATGTTGGGGACTGAGTTGGTGGTCTATAGATGAGAGTAATGACACGGAATTACTGCAAAACATGCTTTCCTTCCTAACACGTAGGGCCTTTAGTTCAATAACCCCATATTCTCTGTTTTTTTGAGGCCAGGGAGATCATTAATTACTACACCTGTTGACTTTACTGTTAAAACTTTGCATTTGACTGGTGTTATCAAAAATCATAAAATATCAAAGGGAATATAAGTAGATTAAGCATTAGCAGATAATTTCTATCGAAACAGTAATCATATGTTTAAAATTTAATTTATTGCCTAAAAAACAGAAAATAATCTCAATCAGAATGATACCAACAAATCACAATAACTTGCACATATGTCAACAGTAAATACATAGTTGTCCAAAGAAGGTAGTCAGTCCTCTAACAGTCACGTGAGGAAATGCTCACGATCACTAGCCACTAAAGAAACACAAATCAAAACTACAATGAGATATCATCTCATCCAAATATTACTGATGCTAACCAAAAGAAAAAAACAGAAAATAAAAAATGCTAGAGAGTTTTCAGGGAGATTGGAACACTTAGGCACTGTTGGTGGGAAAGTAAAATAATACAACCACTTTGGAAAACAATATGACGCTTCCTTAAAAACTAGAAATAGAAATACCATACAATACAGTAATCCTACTCCTAGGTCTAGAGAAAGAGCCATCACACAAATAGACATATGCACATCCATGTTCATTGCAGTATTGTTCACAATAGCAAAAAGATGGAAACAATCTAAGTGTCCATCAACAGATGAATGGATAAACAAACTATGGCACATACACACAATGAAATACTACACAACAATAAAGTACAATGATGAATCTATGAAAAATCTCACAACATGGATAAATTTTAAGGGCATGATACTGAATAAAGTAAGTCAATCACAAAACAACAAATACAGTGTGAGACTACTATTATATTAAAAACTCAAGTAAAGGTCTACACACAGAAGGAAACATCTTTCATGGTTAAAGGTGAGGGGAGTGGTGAGGAGGGAAAAATATTAATTAGGTAGTAGATAAATGGTAACTTATCTATTTGTACCCATATTTGTACCCATTCCAAAAAAAAGGAGATCCAACAGAATGGAAATTTTCAAACAATATCATTAATGTCACACACAAGTAAAATTTTGCTGAAGACCCTTCAAAAGTGGTTACAACAGTACATTGACAAAGAACTGCCAGATATTCAAGCCAAATTCAGAAGAGGACATGGAACCAGGGAAATCATTGCTAAAGTTAAATGGATCCTGGCTGAAAGCAGAGAATACCAGAAAGAATTTTACCTGTGTTTTATTGACTATGCCAAGACATTCGACTGTGTGGATCATAACAAATTATGGATAACATTTCAAAGAATGGGAATCCCAGAACACTTAACTGTGCTCATGAAGAACCTGTACTTAGACCAAGAGGCAGTCGTTTGAACAGAGCAAGAGGATACTGAATGGTTTAAAATCAAGAAAGTTGCGTATCAGGGTTATAACCTTTCGCCATACTTATTCAATCTGTATGCTGAGCAAATAATCAGAAAAGGTGGACTACATGAAGAAGAACAGCGTATCAGAATTGGAGGAAGACTCAGTAACAACCTGTGATATGCAGATGATGCAACCTTGCTTGCTGAAAGTGAAGAAGACTTGAAGCACTCATTGATGAGTATCAAAGACCACAGACTTCAGAATGGATTACACCTCAACATAAAGAAAACAAAAATCCTCACGACTGGACCAATAAGCAACATCATGATAAACAAAGAAAATATTAAATTTGTCAAGGATTTCATTTTGCCTGTATCCACAGACAACACCCATGGAAGCAGCAGTCAAGAAATCAGATGATGCATTTCACTGGGCAAATCTGCTGCAAGAGATCTCTTTAAAGTATTAAAAAGCAAAGATATCACTTTAAGAACTACGGTGCGCCTGACTCAAGCCATGATGTTTTCAACCACCTCATATGCATGTGGAAGCTGGACAATGAATAAGGAAGAGGAAAGAAGAATTAACGTCTTTGAATTATGGTACTGTAGAAGAATATTGAATATACCATGGACTGCCAGAAGAACAAACAAATCTGTCTTGGAAGAAGTATAGTCAGAATGCTCATTAGAAGGAAGCATGGCCAGACTCTGCCTCACATACTTTGGACATCTTATCAGGAGGGACCAGTCCCTGGAGTGGAACATCGTGCTTGGTAAAATAGAGCGTCATTAAAAGGGGAATACCCTCAATGAGATGGACTGAACTGCGGCTGCAACAATGGTTCAAACATAGTAACGATTGTGAGGATGCTGCAGGACTGGGCAGTGTTTCCTTCTGTTGTGCATAGGGTCACTCTAAGTCAGAATCGATTCAATGGCACCTAACAACAACAACAAAAATAAGTGATAACTTTGGTGAAGGGTATTCCACAATACTGCAGAAGTCAGCACAACTTGACCAAGACAAAGTCATAGAAGCTTCATAGACGCTTCCAAACTCCCTGAGGGACCAAGTTACTGGACTGAGGGCTGGGGACCATAGTCTCAGGGGACATCTCGCTCAACTGGCATAATATAGTTTATAAAGAAAAAGGTCTACATCCGACTGTGGTGAGTAGCGTCTGGGGTCTTAAAAGCCTGCCAGTGACCATCTAAGATGTATTTACTACTCCCATCCCCGCTGGAGCAAAGGAGAATGAGGCAAATCAAAGATACAAGGAGAATATTAGTACAAAGGACTAATGGACCACAACTACCACAGCCTACACCAGACTGATCCCAGAACAATGAGATGGTACACCCAGCTACCACCACAGTCAGGATCACAATAGAAGGCCCCAGACAGAGAGGAAGAAAAAGCTATAGTAAAATTCAAATTCACACAAAAAAAGACGAGGTTTACAGGTCTAACAAAAGCCTGGAGAAAACTCAAGAATATGGCTCCTGGACACCCTTTTACTGACACCTTTTTAACTCAGTACTAAAGTCACTCCCAAAGTTTATCTTTCAGCCAAAGATTCAACAGGTCCATAAAACAAACAATAAACACATGAGGAGCATGCTTCATAGTTCAGTCATGGTTGCCAGACTAAACGGGCACACCAGCCCAAAAGAAGGCAGAGAGGAACAGGAAAACTGGGCCAATGGAAATGGGAAACCCGGGATGGTGAAGAGGAGAGTGATGACAAATCGCAAAGTTGGCAACCAATGTCACAAAACAATTTGTGTATTAATTGTTTAATGAGAAACTAATTTGCTCTATAAACTATTACCTAAAGTATAATTTAAAAAAGAAGAGAGTGAAAGAAATTAAAAAAAATAAAACCCTATGGAGCACAGTTCTACTCTGACACATATGGGGTCACCATGAGTCAAAATTGATTCCACGGGCAACTGGTAAATTCCTACAGCAGTGGTTTTTAAAATGAAAACATTTATGTAAGAAGAGGTTGTCCCCACTGCTCCACTGCCCCATGGGACCCAGTAGAGGGGTGTAGAGAGACAAAGTAAGACTGATTCCATGAGGAAAAGCACTGTGTCTTTTATCTTTTCATCACTGAATCCTCAGGGCCTAACTCAGTGCCCAACATATCGTAGGCATTCAAGAAGTACTCTGTGGAAGGAATGAAAACAAGAACAACCTACTGGAAAACAAACAAACATAGGAGTAAGCATTAATACACCATATTACAATTAGCAGTGCATCGTCATTGGCAAATTAATGGGATGAGACTCTGAAGTAAACCTTCATCTATTTTATTGTTTTACTAAGGGAGAGCCCTATACATGATTTCAACTATGTTATGTGTTGTAATTTCTATCCTCTGTATCTATGGTTATAATCCCATTTGGGAGAAGGTGTCATGAATAGGATGCCTTAACCATAGCTGTGTATACCTGGCACCTTTTATTAATTAACTGGTCTTTGCTGTTTCCTGTTACGGCAAAGGACACAAGGGATGAAACTGCCGATTGCTGGATGGCTTGCAGTTTAGGTTGTGCCATATTCCATTTGGAGCCCTGGAGGTGCAGTGGTTAAGAGCTACGGCTGCTAACCAAAAGGTCGGCGGTTTGAATCCACTAGCCGCTCCTTGGAAACACTGTGGGGCAGTTCTCTGTCCTATAAGTTGTCTATGAGTCAGAATCGACTCGATAACATTGGTCTTTTTGTTTGTTTGTTTGTTTTTATATTCTATTAACTCTGTCAAGCGCTGTTATCTCTTCAAAACCTAAACCTTTGCTCTTACCCACAAAGTGAGAACTATTGTTAGTGACAGTAATTTTTGATTTTTAGAATTTATTTTTGTTGCTGTTGAAAATATGCACAGCAGAACATACATCAATTTAACAATTTCTGTCTGTACATGTAGAGAGTCAGAGAAAAAGAGAAAGACCCTCAAAGAGATAGATTGACACAGCAGCTCCAATAATGGGCTCAAACATAGCAACAAGTGTGAGGATGGTGCAGGACTGGGCAGTGTTTTGTTCTGTTGGGTCTCTATGAGTTGGAACTGACTCGACGGCACCTAATAACAAAATACATACAATTCAGTGACATTGATTACTTTCTTTGAGTTGTAAAACCATTCTCATCCTCCTTTTCCAAGTGCTTCCCCCCCATTAACATAAACTCACTGCCCCCTAAGATTCTTATCTAATCTTTCAAGTTGTTGTTTTCAATTTGATCCCGTATAGATAGATCTTAAAAGAGCACAATGCTGAAAGCAGACATTCTTTACTAGTTAAGGTAAACTATTCTTTGGTTTTAAGAAGACTTCAGAAGATATTTTTGGTGTGAAGTTTAAAGATTATCTCATAGCAATAGTTTCAGGGGTTCCTTCAGATTCCATGGCTCCAGAAAGACTGGATTCTGTGAGAATTTGAAATTCTGTTCTGTGTTTCCTCCTTTTTGATCATGATTCTTCTATAATATCTTTGATCAAAATATTCAACAATGGTAGCCAGGCACCATCCAGTTCTTCCAGTCTCATAGCAAAGGGGGCAGTTATTTACAGAGGCAATTAGCCACACATTCCGTTTCCTCCATTTCTTGACTCTCCTTCCTCTGTTTCTCCAGGCAAGTAGAGACCAATTGTTGTACCTTGGAAGACCACTTTCAAGCCTTTGAGACACCAGGCACTACACAACCATGAGGTAGAACAAAAGCACTGAACACATTGTTAGGCCAATTAACTGGAATGTTCCATGAAACCATGATCCTAAAGCTCCAAACCAAGAAAATAATTCCTGTGAGGTGTTTGGTTGCACACAAGCAGCCTAGCATCTACTTTTTTTTCTTTTTGGACATTGTTGTAAATATAGCTATCACACAAATTTTGCCAGTTCAACTTTTTATAGGCATGTAACTTATCGACAACAAATATATTAAACAGCCGTGTAATCCTACCCTCAATCAATGCAATCTTTCCATCACATTAAATGGAAACTCAGTGCTCCATAAGCAATTACTTCCCCTTTCCCCTTTCCTCCCGCCCCTGGTAACCACTAATAAACTTTGGACTCTGTACAGTTGCCTGTTCTTGTCTTTTTATATAAGTGATATCATATAATATTTATCTTTTGTAATTGATTTATTTTACTTCAAGCTTCAGCCATATCTCAGCTTGTATCATGACTTCATTTCTCTTACTGGATGAGTAATATTTCATTGTATGTATGTACCCCAGTTTATTCATTTATCAGTTAATGAGCATTTAGGTTGTTTCCACATCTGGGGTATTGTGAATAGTGTTGCAATGAACATTAGTGTGCAAGTATCTGTTTGAGTCTGCTTTCAAGTCTTTTGAGCATATATCTAGAAGTCAAATTGCTAGTCATATGGTAGTTCTATTTTTAGTTTTTTGAGAAACCGCCACACTGTTTCCCACAGTGGCTGTACCATTTTGCATTCCCAGCAGCCATAAGTAAGGGTTCCAGTTTCCTCACATTCTCACCAACATGTGTTATTTCTTTTTTTTTTTAATCTTAACCATCCTAATAGGAGTGAAGTAGTATCCTATTGTTACTGTGGGTTTGATTTGCATTTCTCTGATGACTAATGACGTTGAGCATCTTTTCATGTATTTTTTGGCCATTTGAATATCCCCTTTGCTGAAATGTCTATTCAAGTCCTTTGCCCATTTTTTGATTGGGTTATATGTCTTTTTGTTGTTAAGTTGTCAGTGTTTTATATACATTATAAATATTAGATTCTTATTGCATATATGGGCTTGCAAAGATATTCTCCCAGTTGGTAGCTTGTCTTTTCACTTTTTTTGGTAAAGTCTTTTCATAAACAAATGTTTTTAATTTTTATAAAATCTTATTTATTTATCTTGTCTTTTGCTGCTTGTGCTTTTGTTATTATAAAAGGTAATACATTGTTAAAAGGTAAGTCTGCAATTTCTTCTAACAATTTTATGGTTTTAGTTCTCACATTTAGGTCTTTAATCCATTTTTGGATTTGTTTTTGTGTATAGTGTGAGACATTTATGCTGCAAGTATTTCTGCAAGTGGAAATACAATTTTCCTGACACCATTTATTGAAGAATCTCTTCTTTCTGCATCAAATGAAATTAGCACTCTTTTAAAATCAGTTGACCATAAATGTGTGGGTTTATTTCCAGATTCGTAATTCTATTCCGTTGGTTTATGTGTCTCTTGTTATACCAGTACCAAACAGTTTGAATTACAGTAGTTGTTTGTATAAAATGTTTTAAAATCAGGAAATGTAAGTCCTACTTTTTCCTTTTCTTTCAACATTGCTTTAGTTACTTGGGGCCTTTTGCCATTCCACATGAAGTAGAAGATTGGTGTTTCCATTTCTGTAAAGAAAGCTGTTGGAATTTTTATCAGTATTTCATTGAATCTATAGATTAGATTTGGGTAGTATTGACATCTAAACAATATGAAATCTTCCAACCCAAGAAAATGGACCATCTTGTCATTTATTTAAGTCTTCTTTAATCTTTTTCAGAGTGTTTTTTAATTTTCATTGTATAAGTCCTTCACGTCTGTGATGGTTATGTTGTGTGTCAACTTGACTGGGCCATGACTTTTAGTGGTTTGGGAGTTATGTAATGATGTTGTTATCCTACATTTTATGATAAAATGTAATCACCTCCATGATGTGATCATCTAATCCATTGTAAGGGGAGTTTCCATGGGAGTGTGGCCTGTATCCAATATATATGGATGTTCTGGCAAAGCACACTAGCTTTTGCTTGCTCTGGATCCTGCATCTGGCTTGTCATCATCTGACTTCTGTACCTTCGGACTTGAGTCAGCAGCTGCCATACTGCCTGCTGATCTTGGGATTTGTAGATCTCTACACTCTGTGAGCCAACAACCTGCCATCATACCTACCTATCTTAGATCTGTCAGCCTCCACAATCAATGAGTCATGGCCTGCCGTCTCACCTGCCCATCTTTGATTCCTCAGCCCCTGCAGCTATGTGAGTCAGGAGAAGCCTCCAGCCTGATGGCTGACCCAAGAGTTTGGGACTTGCTAGCCTCTACAACCACATGAGGCATTTCCTTCAGATAAATCTATCTCCCTCCCTCTCTCTCTGTCTATGTATGTCTCTCTCTCTGTGTGTGTGTGTGTGTGTGTGTATACACAAACCAAAACCCAAACCCATTGCTGTTGAGTCAATTTCAACTCATAGCAACTCTATAGGACAGAGTAGAACTGCCCCATAGGGTTTCCAAGGAGTGGCTGGTGGATTTGAGCTGCCAATATTTTGGTTAGCAGCCAAGCTCTTACCCACTGCTCCACCCAGGCTCCATACATATATATATATATATATATACATACATATATATATATATATACATACATACATATATATATATATATATATATATATATATATATGTATATATATATATATATATATATATATATATATATATATATATATACACTTCACTGGCTTTCCTTCTCTAGAGAATCAGCCTAAAATATTTGGTACTGAGAATGGTTCTAGAGAAACAAAATTGTAAGGATGAGTTGTATAAATGGGTTCTCAATACTGGTTAGTCTTAATGGCGTTGATGACTCTGCTTACAGTAATGAAGAGGTCACTGCTAATCCATGGGATGAGGTGGCAATACAATATGCAAAATATCACCACCAATAGATCAAATAGTGGTGAGAGGCGAGGCTCTGGGTGATCACATTTGATGCTTTTCTACAACTTTTTCATAATGAGAACTATAAGGAAGCTGGTTGGTTGGTCCTACATTCGCTAGACAAAGTGGTGAAAGAAAAAGATGAGCTCAGAGCTTCAGATACACAGCTGAAGCACCACATAAATGACCTCAGTGTTGCACCTGTGCCCTGAAAGAAAGCCTTATTTCTTGTAGCAACAGAGCTCATATTGCCAAAACCAAACCCAGAGTCTTATTGTATGAGTGGCTGAATTACAACATCAGTTGAATTCCCAACTTTGAATAATGTCTGAAGTTAAAGTGAGGGCATTGACTGAGAATAAATGGGATCTTGAAACTTGGTTGGGAACATATGGGCAGATAAGTAGAAGTCTGGGGATACTGAGCCCTTAAATTCCATTGCATCACTCATGCCAACAGAACCAGCCCTCTCACTCCCATCTGAAGAGATTAGTCCATCTTTCTCTGCTAAACTACCCTATTAAACCATCAGCTCCTTCACCTCCATCAGATGAGATTAACCCAGCTGTGTCTGAAGAGACTTTCTCTGAGGTATCACCTGGGGCAGTGTATGAGTCATCATTTAGGGAGGCTCCTGAGTCATTGCCTGGAACATCACCTCAGGCAGATGTTTTACAAGACATTGTGAAATTGTCTTAGAACACATGCCCACCACTCATTTTTGCTTCTAGACCTATAACTAGACTTAAGTCCCAGTGAGCCACAAAACATGAAGTACAAACTGCGATATAGGAAGAGATAAGTTACACTCCAAAAGAACTGCATGACTTTTCTAATACGTACAAACAGAAACATGGGGAATATATGCAGGAATGGCTATGAAGGGTGTAGGATAATTGTGCAAGAACATAAAGTTGAGTCAGTCTGAGTTTATTGCTATGGGCCCACTAAGCACAAATTCTTCATTCAATGTTTCAGCTCGAGACCTTAAGAAAGGATTTAATAGTTTATTTGTTTGGTTTGATGAAGCATGGATTACATGGTGGCCTACATTACATCAAGTTTAAGTACCAGATCTGCCTTGGTATACTGTAGAAGAACGTATCCAAAGGCTTAGGGAAGTTGATATATTAAAGTAGATTTATCAGGTCAGAACCACAGACCCACACATGGAGTGCCAGAAGAACCTTTCATCACAACAATGAGAAACAATTTTTGTGAAGGGAGCCCCAGCATCCTTGAAGACTGCTGTGATTGCTATTTTATGTAAACCAGATTTGACAGTGGGAATTTCACTAACCTAATTAAGATGCTTAACTACAATGGAGATAATTGGAACCTGTGGTGGTAGAGGACAAGTGACAGCACTCAACTGTCAAAGACAAGGTGGTTGTGGTAACCGTAATGGGCAGCAGTAATCAGAATATTCTGAATCTTATAGATTTATGACATTGACTACTTAGTCATGGTGTCCTTAGCAGTGAAATGGATAGGAAATCTTCTAAATATTTACTTAACCTGTACAAGAGGAAGAATTCTAGGTCAAGTGAACAGCAGTTCACTTATCTAGAGAACCCAGCCTAAGACACCTTCCCTATACACTGTGCTTCTGCCAAAACTACCATCCCTAGGCCCTGTCATGGTATCCCACACAGCATCACCTCTGATCAAGGAACTCATTTAACAGTAAATGAAGTGTGGCAATGGGCCCATGCTCATAGAATTCACCTGCCTTACCATGTTCCCCATCATCCAGAAGCAGCTGGCTTGGTAGAACAATGGAATGGCCACCTAAAGACACAATTATGATGACAGCTAGGTGGCAATACCTTGCTGGGTTGAGGCAATGTTCTCCAGGATTCTGTATATGCTCTAAACTACATCTGTTATAGGGTGCTATTTCTCCCATAGTCAGGATTCATGGGTCCAGGAACCAAATGGTGGGAATGGGAGTGGCACCACTCACTATTACCCCTAGTGACCCAATCACAAGATTTTTGCCTCCTGTCTCCATGACCCTATGCTCTGCCGGTCTAGAGGTCTTAGTTCCAAAAGGAGGTATGCTCCCTCCTGGAGACACAACACTGATTCCACTGAAGTGGAAGCTAAGAATGCTACCTGGCCACTTTGGGCTCCTTATTCCTCTGATTCAACAGGCAAAGAAGGGAGATACCATATTGGCTAGTGTGATTAATCCTGCTTACCAAGGGGAAAATGGACAGATATTACATAATGGAGGTAAAGAAGAATATGTCTGGAATACAGGAGATCCCTTAGGATGTCTCTTAGTACTACCATGCCCTCTGATTAAATCAATGGAAAACTATAGCAACCCAATTCCAACAGGACTACTAATGGCCCACCCTTCAGGAATAAAGGCTTGGGTCACCACACCAGGCAAAGAAACATGGCCAGTTGAGGTGTTTGCTGAGGGCAAAGGGAATATGGCATGGGTGGTGGAAGAAGGTCATTCTAAATACCAGTGATGACCACATGACCAGTTGCAGAAACAAGGATTCTAAATGTTATGAGCATTCCTTCCATTAATGTGTGCATCAAATATTTTTCTTTTCTTTTCTTACAAAATATAACATGTAAACAGGGCTATTGTGTAAACAGGGTTGTATGCATGTTAGTTGTATCATGTTAGGTGCAAGTATGACTTTGTACTTGTCTTTGTTGAGAGACTGTGTATGGTTTTAGGAGATGTATACATCTTTCAAATGACAAGGGATGGACTGTGATGGTTAAAGTTGTGTGTCAACTTGTCTGTGCCATGATTATCAGTGGTTTAGCAGTTACGTAAAGAGGTAATTTGGCCATTATATAATGGTGTAGTTATCCCACACATCTGTCAAGTTTGTTGTACTGTGGTGCCTTGTGTGCTTCTGTGATGCTTGAAGCTATGTCACCGGTATTCAAATACCAGCAGGATCACCCATGGTGGACAGGTTTCAGCTGAGCTTCCAGACTAAGACAGGCTAGGAAGAAGAACCTGGCAGTCCACTTCTGAAAAAAATTAACCAGTGAAAACCTTATAAATAGCAGTGCAACACTGCCTGAAATAGAGCCAGGAAGTGAGCCCCTCAGGTTGGAAGGCACTCAAAAACTGACTGGGGAAAAGCTGCCTCCAAAGTAGAGTCGACCTTAATGACTGGATGGAGTCAAGCTCTTAGGACCTTCATTTGCTGATGTGGCATGACTCAAAATAAGAAGAAACAGCTACAAATATCTATTACTATTCAGAAAGTGGAATATAGAAAGTATGAATTTAGGAAAATTGCAAGTTGTCAAAAATGAAATGCCTAAAGATTGATATCTTAGGCATTAGTCAGCTGAAATTGACTGGTATTGGCCGTTTTGAATAAGACATTCATATTGTCTACTATGCTGGTAATGAAAATTAAAGAGGAATGGTGTTGCATTCATCATAAAAAAGAGCATTTCAAGATTTACCCTGAAGTACAACACTGTCAGTAATAGGATAATATCCACATGCCTACAAGGAAGACCAGTAAATACCACTATTATTCAAAATTACTCTCCAACCACTAACACCAAAGATGAGGAAACTAAAGATTTTTACCAACTTCAGTAGTCTGAAATTTATCAAATATGCAATCAAGATGCAATGATAATTACAGGTGATTGGAATGAGAAAGTTGGAGACAAAGAAGCAGGAATAGTACTTGGAAAATATGACCTTGGTGATAGAAATGATGCCCAATATCGTATAACAGAATTTTGCAAGACCAATGACTTCTTCACTGCAAATACTTTTTTTGACAACATGAATGGTGACTACACACATGGACCTCACCAAATGGGATATAAAGGAATCAAATCAACTCCATCTGTAGAAAGAGATAAGGGAAAAGTTCAATATCATTCAGAACAAGGCCAGGGGCTAACTACAGAACAGACCATCAATTGCTCATATACAAGTTCAAGTTGAAGCTGAAGAAAATTAGAACAAGTCCATAAGACCCAAAGCACAGCCTTGAGTATATCACACCTAATTTAGAGACCATCTGAAAAATAGACTTGACATATTGAACATTAATGATCGAAGCCAGATGAGCTGCGGAATGACATCAAGGACATCATATATGGAGAAAGCAAGAGGTCATGAGAAAGACAAGAAAGAAAGACCAAAATGGATGTCAGAAAAGACTCTGATAGTTGCTCTCGAATGTCGAGTAGCTAAAGAGAACAGAAAGAATGATAAAGTAAAAGAGCTGAACAGAAGATTTGAAAGGGCAGCTGGAGAAGATAAAGTAAAGTTCTATAATGAAATGTGCGAAGATCTAGAGTTAGAAAACCAAATGGAAAGAACATGCTTGGCATTTCTCAAGCTGAAAGAACTTAAGAAAAATTTCAAGATTCGAGATGCAATATTGAAGGATTCTATGGGCAAAATATTGAATGATGCAGGAAGCATCAAAAGAAGATGGAAGGAATACACAGTTACTCTATCAAAAAGAATTGCTCAATGTTCAATCATTTCAGGAGGTAGCATATGATCAAGAACAGACGGTACAGAAGGAAGAAGTCCAAGCTGTACTGAAGACATTGGTGAAAAATAAGACCCCATGAATTGACGGAATACCAATTGAGATGTTTCAAAAAGATGCAGCTCTGAAAGCTCTCACTTATTTATGCCAAGAAGTTTGAAAGACAGCTACCTGGCCAACCAGCTGGAAGGGATCCATATTTCTGCCTATTCCAAAGAAAAGTGATCTAACAGAATGTGAAAATTATCAAACAATATCTTTATTATCACATACAAGGAAAATTTTGCTAAAGATCATTCCATAGTAGTTGCAGCAGTACCTCGACAAGGAACTGCCAGAAATTCAAGCAGGATTCAGAAGAAGACATGGAACAAAGGATGTCATTGCTAATGTCAGATGAATCCTGGCTGAAAGCAGAGAATATCAGAAAAAATTTTACATGTGTTTTATTGTCTATGCAAAGGCATTCGACTGTGTGGATGTAACAAGTTATGGATAACATTGCAAAGAATGGGAATTCCATAACTCTTAATTTGTGCTCATGAGGAATTTATACATAGACCAGAAGGAAGCCATTTGAACAGAACTAGGGGATATTGTATGGTTTAAAGTCAGGAAAGGTGTGTAGCAGTGTTGTATCTTTTCACCATACTTATTCAATCCATATGCTGAGCAATTAATCCAAGAAGGAACATGAGGAACAACATGGCATCAGGATTGGAGGAAGACTCATTAATAATATGCCTTATGCAGATGACACAACCTTGCTTGCTAAAAATGAAGATGACTTGAAGCACTTACTGATGAAGAGCAAAGATTGCAGCCTTCAGTATGGATTACACTTAAATGTAAAGAAAACAAAAACCTCACAGTGGACCAATGAGTAGCATCACGACAAATGGAGAAAATATTGAAGTTGTCAAGGATTTCATTTTATTTGGATCCACAATTAACACCCATGGAAGCAGAAGTCAAGAAATCAAAGGACTCATTACATTAGCCAAATCTGCTGAACCTCTTTAAAGTGTTAAAAATCAAAGATGTCACTTTAAGGACTAAGGAGTGCCTGACTCAACCCATGGTATTTTCAAACTGGTCATATACATGTCAAAACTGTACAGTGAATAAGAAAGACTGAAGAAGAATTGACACCTTTGAGGTATGGTTTTAACAAAAAATATTGAATATACCATGGACTGCCAAAAGAATAGACAAATACATCCTGGAAGAACTACAGTCAGAATGCTTCTTAGAAGCTACTTTGTCTCACATACTTTGGACATGTTATTTTGAGGGCCCAGTCCCTGGAGAAGGACTTCATGCTTGATAAATAGAGGGTTAGTGAAAGAGGAAGACTTTCAATGAGACTGATTGATACAGTGGCTGCAACAATGAGCTCAAGCATAACAATGATTGTGAGGATGGCACAGGACCAGGTGGTGTTTCATTCTGTTGTACATAGGGTCACTATCAGTTGGAATCGACTGGAGACGACCTAACAACAACAACAAAAACATCCTCCGTTTTGTGATATAATTTAATCACCTCCATGATGTGATCTGGCATGATCTGATATAATCATTCAGTCAGTTGTAAGGTGAGTTTCCTCAGGGTGTGGCCTGCACACAATATATATGAACGTTCCAGCAAAGCTCCATGGCTTTTGTTTGCTCTGCATACTGCAACTGGCTTGTAATCATCTCACCTCAGGATCTGGAACATGAGTCAGTGGCCTACTATACTGCCTGCTGATTTTGGGATTCATTGGCTTTCACAGCCTGTGAGCCAGCATCCTGTCATCTGACCTGCTGGTCTTAGATTCGTCAGCCTCTGTAGTCCATGAGCCAGCAGCCTGCAGTCAGCCCTTATAGCTTTGTTAGTCAGAAGAAGCCTCCAGTCTGATGCCTGACACACAGTTTTGGGACTTGCCAACCTGTAAAACCATGTGAGTCATTTCCTTAAGATAAATCTCTCTCTCTCTCTACGTATATATACCTCTTTCCCAGGAGTATCTTGGATATATTGTGGATTCAGTTCTAGACCACCACAATAAAGGGAATATTGCAATAAAGTGAATCACACAAATTTGTTGGTTTCCTGATGCATCTAAGAGTCATGTTTACACTATACTGTAGTCTATTAAGTGTGCGATAGCATTATGTCCAAACAAATAATGTATATACTGTAAGTGAAAATACTTTATTGCTAAAAAATGCTAACTGTCATCTGAGCCTTCAGTGAGTCATAATCTTTCTGGTGAAGGGTCTTGTCTTAAAATTGATGGCTGCTGACTGATCAGGATGGTGGTTGCTTACGTTTACAGTGGCTGTGGCAATTTCTTAAAATAAGGAAACAATTAAGTTTGCTACATTGATTGACTCTTTCTTTCATGAAAGATTTCTCTGTCGCATGGAATGATTTTTGATAGCATTTTCCCCACAGTAGTACTTCTTTCAAAATTGGAGTCAATCCTATCAAAACTTGTGTCTGCTTTATCAGTTAAGTTTATATAATATTCTAAATTATTGATTGTCATTTCAACAATGTTCACAGCATCTTTACCAGGAGTAGATCCAATTTCAAGAAACCACTTTCTTTGCCAATCCATAAGAAGCAACTCCTCATCCGTTAAACTTTTATCATGAGATTGCAGCAATTCAGTCACATCCTCAGGCTCCACTTCTAATTCTAGTTCTCTGGCTATTTCCACCACATCTGCAGTTACTTTCTCCACTGAAGTCTCGAACCCCTCAAAGTCATCCATGATGGTTGGAATAAACTTCTTCCAAATTCCTCTTAATGTTAATATTTTGACCAGTGGCTCCCATGAATCATGGATGTTCTTAATGGCATCTAGAATGGTGAATTCTTTCCAGAAGGTTTTCAATTTACTTTGTACAGATCCATCAGAAGAATCACTGTTTATGACAGTTATAGCCTTACAAAATATATTTCTTAAATAATAAGATCCTGAAATTCAAAATTACTCCTTGATCCACGGGCTGCAGAATGGATGTTGTGTTGTTGTTTTTGTTAGGTGCTGTCAAGTCGGTTCCCACTCATAGTGATCCTACGTACAACATCCTCGTGATCGTTGTTATGCTAGCGCCTATTGTTGCAGCCGCTGTGTCAGTTCATCTCGTTGAAGGTCTTCCTCTTTTTCACTGATCCTCTAATTAACCAAGCATGATGCCCTTCTCCAGGGACTGATCCCTCCTGATAACATGTGCAAAGAATGTAAGACAAAGTCTCACCATCCATGCTTCTAAGGAGCATTCTGGCTGTACGTCTTCCAAGACAGATTTGCTCATTCTTTTGGCAGTCCATGGTATATTCAAGATTCTTTGCCAACACCATAATTCAAAGACATCAATTCTTCTTCAGTCTTCCTTATTTATCTAACAGCTTTCACATGCATATGAGGTGATTGAAAATACCAAGGCTTGGGCCAGGCACATCTTAGTTTTCAAGGTGACATCTTAGCTTTGTAATACTTTAAAGAGGTCTCCTCCAGAAGATTTGCCCAATGCAATGCATCTTTTCTTTTCTTAACTGCCGCTCGAGTGTCAATTGTGGATCCAAGTAATATGAAATCCATGATAACGTCAATCTTTTCTCCGTCTATCATGATGTTATTATTGGTCCAGTTGTGAGGATTTTTGTTTCCTTATGTTGAGGTCTAATCCATACTGAAGGCTATGGTCTTTGATATGGCTTTTATTCACATCAAATTCAAAAGTATTGAACATAAAATGGTCCCACCCCTATTCAGTTAGCCTTGTCATGTATTCTCCAGAATAAGAGACCGCATGGAAATGACCAAAGCTCTTTAGCATTTTCAGGACTCTTCCACGTGCCCAGTGTCCTCTTCTATAGCCTTCTTTCTGAGAATGCGAACTCTCCCTTTAAGTTTCTCCAGCCATTCTGAAGTTGTCCCTGACATCAGCTTTCTGAGGTATAATCATCTCTCCACCATCTCTGCCATTACCACTTGTACACACAGTTATTTGCATGTGGTTGTTCTTAGGTGCCATCGAGTTGGCTCCAACTCATAGTGACCTCATATATAACAGGCTGAAATGTTATCTGGTCCTGTGCCACCCTCATAATTGTTGCTATGTTAGGATCCATTGTTGCAGCTGTCATGTCAATCCATTTCATTGAAGGGTCTCCCTCTTTTCCCCTGACCCTCTACTTTCCAGACATGATGGAATCTTCTAGCGGTCGGTCTCTTCTGATTATGTGTGCAAAGTAAGCAAGACAAAGTCTCGTCATTGTTGCTTTTAATAACTATGAGTTCTCCTGACTAATGAAGCTATAAGGGCTGACAGCAGGATGCTGGCTCATGGACATATGACGGTAAACTGTGTGTTCCTTTTAATTTTGTTTTATAAAATATTTTAAACTTACTAAAATTTTTCCAGAAAATATTTTAGAGATACTAAGACAAATATACAGATGCCGTATTTTCTCAGGATTTTTCTTTTCTTTTCTTAAGACACCAAATGTTACTGAATATCCTTAATCCCAGACCTTATCCCTATAAATCATTTCTCCCCATAAAATAATCACTATCCTGTTATTGGGAAGTTTGTGTTTAATTTCTATTCATGGTTTTATTTTATAAAGAGCTTTTGGTTAAACATACAAACTTCAAGTTGTTTGAGAAGAGAGGTCTTTGTCTTTTGTGATGTTATACAGCAAAATCTGGAGCAAAAGTAACAAAAGGAAAAATAAACAAAAATATCCTTGAGACTGTCTGTTCTTTATTACTTCTGCATAAAATTCCAATAATATCCAGACACTGTTTTATATAGTTTACATATATTAGACTAATGTAAACCAATCCAAATTAAGAGTTAAGTGCTAATATTATGTGCGTTTCACAGTATGTTAACTAACGTACAGGCCTCAAGACATATTTTGCATTCTTCACCATATTATACACATTTCATCCTTTATGTGTCATACATTACTGTAGGATTTATTAATGGATTAGCAGAATTTAAGCTTTTGTTTTTGTTGTTGCTGATGAGCCCTATAGAGATGATGATCGAAAATATAGAGTTATAACAAGAAAATGATCTTAACAGTATATTGTTATATGAATGGCAAATATAGGTTTATGAGATGTCATATTTTTACATAAGAGTTAGAAGATATAAATAATAATACATATATTATTTGAAGACATGTTACAGTATAATGAAAATAAGAAACATTAAATTAAAAATAAAGTTTACTACCAAATTTAATAGAAAAATACAAAATCAAGTTTAAATTATGTTCATTTTGTATTTTAAGGACAAATAATTTCATCAATTCCTATGTTTTATATATATATGCATATATATACAGGCAATGCCTTTCATAATAAGCATTTTTTTTCCATATAAAATAATGCTCTATTTAAAAAATTTCAGTTAACATTTCAACATGAATTTAAAAAAAACAAGTGTTACAAAATGGGAAAGAAACACATCATTGTCAATATTTAAATATCAAATATACAAATAGATCAAGACGGTATCAGGATTGTTGAATATAAAAAACAGTAAAATTTATTTTCTCCTTGGAAACCCTATGGAGCAGTCTTACTCTGCCCCATAGGGTCACTATGAGTTGGAATCCACTCGACAGCAGAGGGTTTTTGTTTGTTTGTTTGTTTAGAATATATGTGGAGCTCTGATGGCACAGTGGTTAAGCATTTGGCTGTTATCCATAAGGTTAGCATTTCAAATCCACCAGCCAGCCACTCCTTCGAAACTCTATGAGGCAGTTCTACATTGTCCTATAGGGTCACTATGAGTCAGAATCCACTGAAGGCAATGGGCTATGAGTAGAATATACGTTTTAAGATAAGCAGTGTCGTCACTAGGGTTGATGTCACCCAGTGCCATTACTCATGGTGTTACCCAACCCCTTCTAGGATCCAGGGGGGCGGGGCCAGCCAGCAAACCTCACCCTTGGTGGGCAGAGCACAGGCCCTGCCCCACCACGGCGCAGGCTGAAAACCACCCCTCTCCATGCAGCTTCTCCACTCTTCCATTGACCAAGGCAGAGATCCTCCTCTTCACCCTATGGTGGGTGCCAGGGCTCAGCTGTCCACATCCTGACTGGCAGGTGATATGAGGGGAGAGGGGTGACAAGTTACTGCACTGGGTGACCGGTGACACCAACTCTATTGACACTACTGCATTGGTGGCCACTCTTCCCAGTAGCGCAAGCCTACTTGCTGCCTCTGCCACCACCATCACCACCGCAGACCCTGGGGTCATTTTGGTGTCACCCTCTCTGACAGTGTTAGAGGGTGCACTCTGCTAGAGATGCTACTGAAGGTAAGCAGCATTATAATGTGTGATTTTTCTGTCTATGGTTTGTGTAATGGCAAGGGTTGTAATGAAAATTGTCAAATAACTTGCATTTTTTCTTTCTTGCTAAAAGTTTTCTCAGGTGGGAAGTTGTCCTACATTGTATCAAAAGATTATGCTGTCAGATTGCTAATGTTTAATACATTCTGAGAAAGACTGCCACATACTGTACTAATTTGACCTTTTCAGAACTCTCAATTTGATTGGATGGACATTTCTCTTCTGTTTAAAGACTCAAGCCCCTGTTGGGGAGAGCTAGAATGACCATTTGTTGAAATTTCAGAATACTAAAAAGGTTAAAGTATATAACCAAATACTTCGAGGCTATTTCATAATTATATTTTACCATCTTATTTCCTGTAAAAAAGTATAATGAGAACTTGAGATGATGGTAAAAATTAAATTTTCATTATTTATAAAAGAAAAAAAAATAAGGTGAGCATGTTTAACCCTTATGTATTAGATGGGAAGCCTATTAAAAAAAAAAAAAGTTTCTTAGTTTTGCTAAGATGTCAGAGATCATTCTAACTATGACCACCTTAGCACAACAGAATCTTTCTCTCAGTCCAGTAGAGACCAGAATTTCTACGAAGAGAAAAGAAGGAAAGAAAATGAAAAACAATACTTGTACTTCATTCAGTCCTAAAAGTTTAAATCACATGATTTCAGTCATGGCCACATATACTTGGCATATAATGTATAACATATGGGAAATTTAGATTGAGGGACATTAAAGGACAACAGCTGATATATCAAAAAGCACAAGTAATTAGGTTTACTAAAAATGTCCAGGCTGACTTTTTGGTAGAATTATGATCAAAAATAAGATCGATTACATCAAATAATTATATTATTTGTACATATTATATTGTAATAGCAATGTTATTAGCATAATCATACACATTTCATAAGGTTTTAGTGTTTATATGTTACTGATAGAAGCTGAAGATTAATTTTGTGAATGTAATTTGTTTCCATCAAGTAAATACAATTAGAATAAAAGCCATTCAATAATTTGGCTATAATAGATGTCATTGTATTTGGTGAAAAATGAAGTAAATGAAGCAATACTGATAGACGTTCTTTTCAATAAATGTTTAAAATTTTTAGAAATAGTGATTTTAATTAAAAGTAATATTCAATTTATTTTAGATTAAATTGATTGCAGTTATCTCTTTATATTTTATACTTTAGAGCCGTACTTAATTACTTTACACTTAATTATGCCAATGTAACTAATTCACAAGGAAAAATAAAAAAACAAAGGTAGTTGTTTAAACAACTGCCAGTTTAAACAAAGTCTTATAGAAGAAATACCTCTTTTAAAGTAAAAAAGGACGTTTATATAAATGGAATTTATTAAAGTGATTAGTCTTGGCATCAGATGAAGAGTCCAGAATACGATATGAAAATTGACAATTTACATTTATGGTAATTTCCCTACAGGGTATATAGAAAAATCAAACTTTAGACTATCCAAACACATTGTACCAAGCTGAGCATCATAGTTCTTACCTTCTAACATAATTGTAAATCAAATTTGTGTGATTTCTAAGAGTATGGGATAAATATATTCAGTAGTTAACTGAGATGAAATGGATTTTATGTTCTGAAATATTTCTAATCTAGTGATGTAAAATCCCTAAAGTTCTTTGACCTAGGTCAATCTCATCCCATAAACTATGAAGACAAATGGTAACATAATCTCAGTGCAAGAAGTAACAGTATGTCTATTTTCAATTCCAGCAACATATCAAACATGGATGCTCCTTTCACTGTTACTTTAAATATAGAGAAATTCTAGATAGAGTATATTTTATTGTATGAAAATATATAAGAATTTTAAGGAAAGAAAAAGAAATGGTTGACAAATATTTCTTGTTTGACATTTAGTTGACAAAAATAGAGAAGTACTTAAACAGATGCTACATTGGTAATTGGATGGGTGGTAATTAAACACAAAGATGGGTATTACAGACTAAAGATTTTAATTTTAATGATAAACGAGGTACATAAAAGAAATATGTTTGTGAGAGTACAAATGGGGAAGGATGGTAGTAAAATATTCTATAAACTGGCAAACCAAACCAAACCCGTTGCCTCTGAGTCCATTCCAACTCATAGTGACCCAGTAAGACAGAGTAGAACTGCCCTGTAGGGTTTCCAAGGCTATAAATCTTTACAGAAGCAGACTGCTACATCTTTTTCCCGAGGAGCAGCTGGTGGATTAGAACAACTGACCTTTCAGCTAGCAGCTGAGCACTTAACCACCGTGCTACTAGGGTTCCTTGTTTATAAACTAAACTGGAGATAATAGAAAAGTTTACTGAAAAAACAAAAAAAAAAGATGGAGGAGAGAGAGAGAGTAAGAGAAAGAAAAAAAGAACTCTATCATTTGACTCAGGCAAAAAAACAGAATGACTCTCTGTGTGACTCATGTAGTGTCCTGCAAGAATAGACAGTACAAATTTACATGTTGTTTTCATGTAATATTTGGTGTCACAAAATCCTTGTGGCCCTAGACAGATATT
The DNA here is from genome assembly GCA_030035585.1 of Dugong dugon. Classification (NCBI taxonomy): domain Eukaryota; kingdom Metazoa; phylum Chordata; class Mammalia; order Sirenia; family Dugongidae; genus Dugong; species Dugong dugon. Next base: position 29,552,018 of record CM057460.1, on the reverse strand, counting down.
ACTGGACTAAATTAATAGTAAAAAGAGTAGGATAATAATATTCAAATATATTTTTAAAGTATCTTCAAGAATTAAAGAAAAATATGATCTTCCCTTTGGTAATTATACTGACTTAAGCAAAACTGTACACATTCTGTGACTTCAGAACATTAAGCTCAAAGGAACAAGTTTAAGATGAAACAGAAGACAAAATATCTATAAATATGGGGCAAAAATTAATAGACAAATTTAGATGATGTATAAAACATAACAAAAGTAAAAACAGAGTAATAGAATCTAATTCATGGGCCTAAAATTAAAGAATTAAATATTGGGAAAATAATCATGAGAGTTGGACTGATTGGAGACAGTAAGATTTAATCTTTGCATCCACTGAAGACTATTGTTTGTCTGATATTACTTTTAATGTAACGAATGAAATAAGTAATGATTTGTATAATTCCAACGTTGTTGAAAATAAAATATAGAATAAAAAGTAAATGAAAATTATTTCATCTTAAAAATGTCAAGAAAATATAAAAAATAAGTAGAGAAAAAGCTGGTAGTACTGAACTCAAAAAGTAATATTCTAGAAAAATGTCTAAAATTATATAATAAAAATAAGTATAAATAAACTGATCTTACTAGTTAAAAGATAAAGATAGAATTATTTATTTTAAAATAACACCTTATAAATTTTCTAAGAGACCTGCCTAACACATAGTTATATTGGTCATGTTAAAGTATAAACAGATGGAAATGTTAACCAAAAGAAAATGATCCACTTATATTGAAGTCATAAAAAGTAGACATTAACACAAAAAGTATCATTGGGGTAAACACTAGGTAAACGTCTTCAATTGTCTAAGAATCTAGAAAAATTTAAAACTATAGGCATATAAAAATCATGGAAAATGAAGCAACTTTAAGATATGATTTTTAAACTACAAGAAAATAGGCAAAAAAGCCAAGACTATTATTGACCAAGCTTTTAATGGATTTTACTGAGTTTAAAAGGTAAGAAAAAATAAAGAATTATGACATAAAGGCTTTTACATAATAATATACATTTTACAAGAATACACACTCAAAAAGGATGTACCTTAAACATATTAAAATGATTGCCCATGAAGTTGAGATGGAGAATATCAAGGAGAGATGGGTCTAAAATGAACTTAAAAAGTGGAAAAAAAAAGAAAAATTGCTTGAATCAAAACTGATAATATTCAACGAACATTGGAGATGCATTGATCTCCTAGATGTTATTATTTGAAGATAATATGAGTCTATAAGTTTAATCAAAAATATACATTCAGACTTCCAGCAAAATGACGCTATAGGCAGAAACACCACACCGTCCCTCCACAGCAAAGATCTGAAAAACTAAGCCAAACAGAGAAAACAGCAATCCTAAAACCCTAAAACATCAAATGCAGAGATAAAGAACTCAGCCAAGCACCAAATGGAGTGAGAAAACTGACAGAGAACGGAGAGTGAGGAGAGATTCATGCAGAGGTCCCCTATCAGCTAATGAGGTGTGGATTCGCCATCTTGGACTCCTATCAGAGACCAGCATATGGGGGTACCAGAAAGCAGCTTCACGGACCTTCCAGCAGGAGACAAAACAACCGCTAACTGGCAATATACACTTTCCCACCCCCCACCCTTCTTCACCCCCACTTGGCCTCCTCTCCTTCCCGTGGCCACAGTCCCTTGGCCGGGAAGCACCGGCTGCTTGGATTCCACCAGCCCACACTGGCTGGCTACTTAAGTGCCATTTGTTGGCTGCTGGTGTTGCTTTCTTCTGCGTCTTTTGATTTCTTCCTTACCTGTCACCACCTCCCCCTACTTTCACTCAAATACCTGGCTCCGTGAGCCATCTTTGCTTCCTCCTAAAGGGCTGTGGATCTCCGTTCGAGTGTGGAACTGCTTCCCAGTCTGGGCTGCCATGCTGGTGGGATCCCAGGGCTTTTGTTTGTTTGTTTGTATGGAATTCTTTGCTTGTTTTCTTTTCCTTTTCTCTAGTTGGGAACCCGTTCTGGCAGGGCAGTACTGCACAGCTTGGGACCTACCCCAACAACTTGCACAGACACACAGAGGGATCCCTGAGGGCATTTCTTTTTTGTGTGGTTTTTTTCTTTTTCTCTTTTTTTGGGGACTTTTCATGTTCTTTTTTTTTTTAATTTGTGTTGTTTTCTTTTCCCTCTTTTTCCCTTTTTGTCTTTCTTCATTACTCAGTTTCTCGACTCTCTATACCTTCCTTCTCTTCCTGTCTCCTGAATACCTGGCACTGAATACCTCTATGCCGTATAGCCAGGCTGTACTGCAACACCTGGGAACAACTTCCCCAAACCTCGTAGCCATACGAGGATCCCTGGGAGCTTTGCTGTTCTATTTTCTTTCTAATTTTTATTTATTCATTCTTTTCTTTTCTTCTTCCCCTTTTTGTTTTTCTCCATTTAATAGTCTCTCATCTTTCCACTCCAACAGCAAGCTCCTCTAGCACTCTTTTTTGTTTGTTTGTATGTTTTTGGCTCCTGTTCCTCTCCTCTCTCCCATATCCATCTTAGCTCCACACATCACAATCTCCCCCCTCCATCCTGCCTATTTGCACTGTGAGCTTAACATCATACCACCAAGCAGCATAGACATGGCCTACCGGAACCTGCCCTGCACTACCAACCCGCCCTAGTGGCTGTAGTAAGTGCCACAAACAACCCATCCCACCAACTCATCTTCAGCTAGACCTGCCCTACTGTACCATATCTGAGTGACTGACCCTGCAATTGGAGAAGAAGGTGAAAAGTATCTTGTCCACAGATGAGCAAACAGCAAAGAACACCCAGACCGCCGGCTCAGACATAGCCAAATTAAAAAAAAAAAAAAAAAAGGATGAAACAAACAAATCTACAATCAATAAATGAGAAAAATAACTACTGAATGCCCTGAACACCACAGATGATACAAAACATTTACAAAAACAGGACAGGATGGTTCCAGTAGGTGTCAAAAATAAAATACCAGATGAATTTCCAGTGGAAGAAAAGGCACTAGAACTACCTGATAGGGAATTCAAATCTCTAATACTCAGAATTATCCAAGAGCTGAAGGAAAAAGCAGACAAAAATGAGGAAAAAATTGACAAATTCATGGAAAATACAGACAAAAAATTGAAAGAATTCAGGAAAATAATGCAGGAACAAAATGCCAAAATAAATTCACAACTAGAAATTATACAAAAACAACAATTATAAATCCAAAAGATAAACAACTAGATTTCAGAAATGAACTGTGTCATAGAAGGGCTGAGAAGCAGATTTGAAACGGTGGAAGACAAGATCAGTGGAATTGAAGACAAACACTTGGATACAACTCTGTTTGAGGAAAACGCCATAAAAAGAACAAATAAAAATGAAGAGACCCTGAGACTTATGTTGGATACAATCAAAAGCAAAAATTTGCAAGTGATTGGAGTTCCAGAACAGGGAGAGAAAACAGAAAACACAGAGAAGATCACTGAAGAACTGCTGACAGAAAACTTCCCCAATATCATGAAAGGTGAACAGCTAACCATCCAAGAAGCTCAACGAACCCCATATAGGATAGACCCCAAAAGAAAATCACCAAGGCGTATCATAATCCCACTCGCCAAAACCAAAGACAAACAAAGAATCCTGAGAGCAGTTCATGAAAAACAAGAAGTCACATACAGAGGAGAAACAATAAGACTAAGCTCAGATTATTTGGCAGAAATCATACAGGCAAGAATGCAATAGAATGACATATATAAAACCTTGAAAGAAAAAAATTGCCAGCCGGGAATCATATATTCTGCAATACTTTCATTCAAATATGATGGTAAAATTTGAACATTTCCAGATAAACAGAAATTAAGGGAATATGTAAAAGCCAAACCAAACTTACAAGAATTATTAAAGGGAGTTCTTCTATCTGAGAACAAACAACTTCACCTCACAGGCTGAATCTAGGACGCAGGATCATACCAGCCAGATACCAATCTAGGAAATGAGCTCTCAAGGACTATCCAAAACCAAAAGAAATATAACAGGGAATCATAGCAGTTAATCAGTAAACGACAACAACATCAGAACAATAAAAGAGGAATTAAACTGCATAGATATAGAACCTTCTAATGGAAAGGAAGGCAAGGCCATACCAAGTAACAATAGACTGCTTCAAACTTAGAAAAATAAGGGTAAATTTCACGATAATCAATAAGAAAGTTAATGAACTTACTCCTAAACATAAAGAGGAAAAACATAAAATCTCAGCAAAAACAAAACCTACAAAAACAAAATAAATGAAAAAAAATCCACAAACAAAAGTAATTCAGCACAGGAGAGTAAGAAGAACGAAGAAAACTTCAGCACCACAAAAAAAAAGCACTTCAAAATGAATGCAACAAACTCACATCTATCAATAATTACCTAGATGCCCATCAGCAGATGAATGGATAAACAAACTATGGTACATACACACAATGGAATACTGTGCAACTAGAAAGAACAATGATGAATCTGTGAAGCATCTCATAACATGGATGAAATTGGAAGACATTATCCTGAGTGAAATAAGTCAATCACAAAAGGACAAATAGTGTATGAAACCATTATTTTAAAAACCCATGAAAAAGTTTACACATAAAATGTAACTATCTTCGTTGGTTACCAGGGATAGCAGGGGTTGGGGGAAAATACAAAATAGGCAATAGATAAGTGGTATCTTGGGTGAAGCGTGGGATAGTACACATTACTGGGGAAACCAGCACAACTTGTACAAGGAAAGGTCATGGAAGCTCCATAGACACATCCAAACTCTCTGAGGGACTGAATAGCTGGGCAGAGACCATGGGGAACATCTAGCTCAACTGTCAAAACACTGTTGATAAAGGCAATGTTCTACATTCTACCTTGGTGAGTAGTGTCTGGGGTCTTAAAAGCCTGTGAGCGGCCATCTAAGGTACTCCACTGGTCTCATCCCTTCGGGAGCAAGGGAGAGTGAAGAGAACAGGATACAAGGAAAAGATTATTCCGAAGGACTAATGGACCACAGCTACTAAGGCCTCCACCAGACTGAGTCCAGTACAGCTAGATGGTGCCTGGCTACCACCACTGACTTCTCTGACCCGGACCACAACAGAGGATCCTGTACAGAGCTGGAGAAGGATGTAGAACAAAATTCTAACTCACAAAAAAAAAAAACAACAACCCAGATTTACTGGCCTAAATGACACTGTAGAAACCCCAAGAATATGGCCCCAGGACCCCCTTTTAGCTCAGTGGTGAAGTCACTTCTGGGGTTCACCGTTCAGCCAGGGATTGGACAGACCCATAAAACAAAATGGGACTAATGAGGCACAGCAGTCCAGGGACAAGGGCTAGAAGGCAGAAGGGGACAGGAAAGCTGGTGATAGGGAACCCAAGTTTGAGCAAGAACAGTGTTGATGTGTTGTGAGGTTGTTAACAATTGTCATAGGGCAACGTGTACTGTTTAATGAGATACTATTTTGTTCTGTAAACCTTCATCTAAAGTGAGAATAGCAGAACAATTGGAAGAGTGTAGTCGATGTCACTGAACTGTGCATGTAGAAATTTTTGAAATGGTGTATCTTCGGTTATGTATATTTTCACCAAAAAAAAAAAAAAAAGGTCAAGAAGGGAGAAGGTTGACATGTTGTGTGGTTGTTAACCAATGTCATAAAACAACTGTTTAATGAGAAACTACTTGTTCTGTAAACCTTCATCTGACATACAATAAAATAAATAAATAAATAAATATAATAGTCACAGATTAAAAAAAATACATTCAACTGTAGAATTTGTCAGGATTTTTGGATCTAATTTTAATATTTGCAGAAATAATTGCACTTCCCTTGACTTGGAAAAATACATAGAATATGTGGTTATATGAGATTATATTCATAACATTAAATATATTATTGAAATCTAATGAAATGGCTATAGTAGAAAAAAATTGGGATTTGAAGACCATTCAAGAGGATAATATATATATATATAATGTACTGTATATAAAATATGTTATATAATAATAATTATAAAGTAATATATAAAGAAATAATTTTTTTTCATTTTCTATTGATTTGATAAAATTTTAAAAAGTCTCAGAGTATATGGTTTATTTAATATTTATTTATTTATATCTGTGGAAATTCATGTGCTTATATTACAATCAATTTGAAATAACAAACAGCAATTGAAATTTTGGAAAAAAAGAAGATTGAAGATAATAATGCATCATTACTGATAATTAGTAAAGTATATTTGGTTCGTGGAAGAAGATTCTTGATTGATATGACAAAATGTGAATTTTGAATATTTTCTAAATATATAGAGATTCTAAATATTCTATATATTTTCTAAATATATAAATATTTTTTGATGGAAATATATATGCTGTATGAGGGAAAGATGAACCCAAGCGTTGTTGTCAGAGCGACTGGAAAGATGGAATTGTTATTTCCTGAGACAAGGAGAATTATAGGGAGAGCAAGATAGGGGTACAGAAGGGGAGTACAGGTGTTCATTTTGAAATATGAGAGGTTTGTGATGACTATTTCATTGAAGAGGTTGAGAAGGTTGTTAGGAATTTATGATAGACATCGAGGCTACAGATGAGGATTTTATTGTTGCATGCATTTAGATGGCATTCAAACTTTAGTAGTGGATGATTATCAAGGGAGTAAGTGTAAAAAGTGGAAGAAAGGGTTTTGAATTCTGAGCCTTGTGGCGTTCCAACAATAAAATATTGGGAAACAGAGAGAAAAAAAAAAGCATCCAAGGAGATTAATAAAGAGAAACGAATGGGGAGAATTAAGAGGATATAGTGTCCTAGGAGCCACAGGGGGAAAAACTGTTTCCTACAGAAGATATTAGTTAAGTCAAATGCTGCTGATGGGACACATACAATAAGTACTTAGAATATGCTATTGGACTGACATACTTAGATGTGATTATGTTTCAGAAAGAACAGATATGATAGAGTGTTGGGAATAAAGACAACAGCAGATGTTAGAAAGAATAAAAGAAAGTAAGTTGGAGACAGAGAACATAAATATTACTACCAAGACACTTGGTATATACACATTCACACACATATATTTTCATACTTATTTTCTTTAAAGATTTTGATCACATACCTCTATATACCATCACTCCTCTGTTATTTTGTAGCATAGTGGTGGCTTTCTGGAACTATGCCACTGGTATTTCAAATACCAGCAGAATCACCCAAGGTAGAGAGATTTCAGCAGAGATTCCAGGTTAAGACAAACTAGGGGGAAAGAACTGGCAATCTACTTCTGAAAAAACTGGACTGTGAAAAACCTAATGGATAGCAGCAGAACATTGTCTGATATAGTGCCAGAAGAGCCCCTCAGGTTGGAAGGCATTCAAAATATGAAGTGGGAAGAGCTACCTCCTCAAAATAGAGTTGACCTTAACGACATGGATGAGTGAAACTTTCAGAACCTTCATCTGCTGATGAGGCACAACTCAAAATGTGAAGAAACAGCTGCAAACATCCATTATTAATCAGAAAAAGGAATGTACAAAGAATGAATCAAGGAAAATTGGAAGTTGTCAAAAATGAAACTGAACACTTGAGGATCTATATCATAGACGTTAGTGAACTGAAATGGACTGGTAGGGGCCATTTTGAACCAGACATTCAGACGGTCTACTACCCCGGGAATCCCCCACAGTTCCGTCAGTTTGTCGTACTGTGGGGGCTTGCGTGTTGCTGTGATGCTGGAAGCTATGCCACCGGTATTTAAATACCAGGTCATCCATGGTGGACTGGTTTCAGCTGAGCTTCCAGACTAAGACAGGCTGGGAAGAAGGACCCCACATTCTATTTCTCAAAAGAATTAGCCAGTGGAAACATTATGAATAACAGCAGAACATTGTTTCATGTAGTGCATTAAGATGAGCTGCTCAGGTTGGAAGGCACTCAAAATGTGACTGGGGAAGAACTACCTCTTCAACATAGAGTTGACCTTAATGGTGTGGATGGAGTCAAGCTTTCGGGACCTTTATCTGTTGATATGGCACGACTCAAAATGAGAAGAAACAAATGCCAGCATGCATTAATAATCGGACCATGGTATGTAGGAAGTATGAATCTAGGAAAATTGGAAATAGTCAAAAAATGAAACGGAATGCATAAACATTGATATCCTAGGCATTAGTGACCTGAAATGGACTGGTATGGGCCACTTTGAATCAGATAATCTTGTGGTCTACTATGCCCGGAGTGACAACTTGAAGAGACAATGGCATTGCACTTATCATCAAAAAGAACATTTCAAGATATTTCCTAAAGCACAACACTGTCAGTGATAGGAAAAAATCTCCATATGCCTACAAGAAAGACCAATTTATATGATTATTATTCAAATTTATGCACCAACCACTAAGGCCAAAGATGAAGAAGTTGAAGATTTTTACCAGCTTGATCAAACATGCAATTAGGATTCATTGATAATTACTGGTGATTGGAATGTGAAAGTTGGAGACAAAGACGAAGAATCAGTAGTTGGAAAATATGACCTTGGTGATAGAAATGATGCCTGAGATCTCATGATAGAATTTTGCAAGACCAATGACTTCTTGATTGTAAATACATTTTTTCGACAACATAAACAGTGAACATACATGTAGACCTCACTAGATGGAATACATAGGAATCTAATAGATGACATCTGTGGAAAGAGATGAAAGAAAAAATCAATATCATCAGTCAGAATAAGGCCAGGGGCCAACAGTGGAACAGACCATAAATTGCTCATATGTAAGTTCAAGTTGAAACTGAATAAATTAGAACAAGTCCATGAGAGCCACAGTATGACCTTGCATATATCCCAACTGAATTTAGAGACCATCTCAAGAATAGATTTGATGCATTGAACACTAATGACCGAAGACCAGACTAGCTGTGGAATGACATCAAGGACAACATACATGAAGAAAGCAAGAGCTCATTAAAAAGACAGAAAAGAAATAAAAGATCACAATGGATGTCAGAAGAGACTCTGAAACTTGCTCTTGAATGTCAAGTAGCTGACGAAAATGGAAGGAATGATGAAGAAAAAGAGCTTAACAGAAGATTTCAAAGGGTGACTCGAGGAAACAAAGTAAAGTATTGTAATGATATATGCAAAGAACTGGAGATAGAAAACCAAAGGGGAAGAACACACTCGGCATTTCTCAAGCTGAAAGAATTGAAGAAAAAATTCAAGTATGGAGCTGGAATATTGAAGAATTCTATGGGAAAAATATTAAACGATGTAGGAAGCATCAAAAGAAGATAGAAGTAATACACAGAATCACTATACCAAAAAGAAACAGGCCAAGTCAAACCACTGCAGGAGGTAGCATATGATCAGGAACTGATGGTACTGAAAAAAGAAGTCCAAGTTGCACTGAAGGCATTGATGAATAACAAGCCTCCAGAAACTGATTGAATACCAACTGAGATGTTCCCAGAAATGGATGCAGAGCTGGAAGTGCTCATTTGTCTATGCCAAGAAATCTGGAAGATAGCTACCTGGCCAATCGACTGGAAGAGATCCATACTTATACTTATTCCAAAAAAAGATCATCCAGTCAAATGCAGAAATTATGGAACAATATCATTAATATCACGAACAAATAAAGTTTTGCTGAAGATCACTCAAAAGCAGCTTCAGCGGTACATAGACAAGGAAATGCCAGAAATTAAAGCTAGATTCAGAGAGGGCGTGGAAATAGGGATATCATTGCTGATGTCAGATGGATGCTGGCTGAAAGCAAAGAGTACCAGAAAGATGTGTACCTCTGTTTTATTGACTATGCAAAGGCATTCAACTGTGTGGATCATAACAATTTATGGATAACATTGTAAATAATGAGAATTCCAGAACACTTAACTGTGCTAGTGAGGAACCTGTACATAGATGAAGGGGTAGTTGTTTTACCAAAACAAGGGAATACTAAGTATTTTAAAGTTAGCAAAGGGGTGTGTCAGTGTTGTATCTTTCTCCACACTTGTATGTGTATGTTGAGCAAATAATCAGAGAAGCTTGACTACAAGAAGAATGGGGCATCACGACTGGAGGAAGACTCATTAAGAACCTGTGTTATACAGCTTTCTAAAAGTGAAGTGGACTTGAAGCACTTACAGATGAAAGTCAAAGACTACAGACTTCAGTATGGATTACACTTCAATATAAAGACAACAATAATCCTCACCACTGGGTCAATAAGCAACATCATGATAAATGGAGAGAAGACTGAAGTTGTCAAGGATTTCATTCTACTTGGATTCACAGTCAACACCCATGGAAGCAGCAGTCAAGAAATCAAAAGATACATTGCATTGTACTAATCTGCTGCAAAAGACTTCTTTAAAGTGTTGAAAAGCAAAGATGTCACCTTGAAGACTAAGGCACACCTGACTTAAGTCATGGGGTTTTCAATCACCTCTTATGCATGCGAAAGCTGGAAGATGAATAAAGAAGACCCAAGAAGAAATGATGTTTTTGAATTGTGGTGTTGGTGAAGAATAGTGAATACTCCATGGACTGCCAAAAGAATGAACAAATCTATCTTGGAAGAAGTACAGCCAGAATGTACCTTAGAAGCCAGGATGGCAGGACTACGTCTCACATACCTTGAACATATTATCAGGAGGGATCAGTCCCTGGAGAAGAACATCATGCTTGGTAAAATAGAAGATCAGTGGAAAAGAAGACCCTCAACGAGATGGATTGAGACACTGGCTGAAACAATTGGCTCAAGACTAATGATGATTGTGAGGCTGGCTGAGGACCAGGAAGTGTTGCATTCTATTGTACATAGGGTCACTATGAGTCAGAACAAACTCGATCGCACCTAACAAGAAAAACAACAACATGCCAGGAATGACAAACTGAAGAGGAAGAGCTTGGAAATCATTTTCAAAGTAGGCTTCAAGATCTGTCCTGAAGTACACTGCTGTCAGTGACTGGATAATATTCATATGCCTAAAGGGAAGAGAAGTTAAGATTATTCAAATTTATGCACCAACAACTAATGCCAAAGATGAAGAAACTGAAGATTTTTACCAACTTCTGCAGTCTGAAATTGATCAAACATGCCATCAAGATGCATTGATAATTATTGGTTCATTGAAATGCAAAGTTCAGAAAAAAACAAGAAGGATTTGTAGTTGGAAAATATGGCCTTGGTGATAGAAACAAAGCCTGATATCACATGACAGAATTTTGCAAGACCAATGACTTATTCATTGCAAATTCACACACTCCTCAATCATTGAGATGGTTAGATTTCAAAGACCGGGTCATTATGCAGAAGTTGGCATTTTGCGAAAATGGAGGATGAACACATCAGATCACAAAATACATAATTATATAACTGCCATATTACATCATTACTTAACTGTCAAATTACATCATTACATAACAGACAAATTACATCATTACATAACTGCTAAATCACTGAGAATCATGATCCAGCACAAGTTAACACATAACCTTAACCATCACAACTGGCATTATGTGCTTTGGTGTTCCTTACCACCAGACCTACATCATTAATGAGCAAAATAGTCTCATAGTAGATTTTCTACTATGATAGTAAATGCAAAGTGTTGGATAAAGAGATAGCTGATAAGTGAGGGGTAAATTTATCTTTTTTTCAACCACTTAAATGATGACTATAAATGTGAACCTCACCAGATGGAGTACACAGGAATCAACTAAACTACATTTGTGGAAAGAGACAAAGAAGGAGCTCAATATCATGAATCAGAACAAGTTAGGGGCCAACTGCAAAACAGACCATCAATTGCTCATATGCAAATTTAAGTAGAAACTGAAGAAAATTAAAACAAGTCCATGAGAGCCAAAATATAAACTTAAGTATACCCCACTGAGTTTAGACACCATCTCAAAAACAGATTTCACTCACTGAACACTAAGGACCGAAGACCAGACGAGTTGTGGAATGACATCAAGTACATCATACATGAAGAAAAAAAAGGTCATGAAAAGGACAGAAAAGAAAAAAAAAGACCAAAATGGATGTCAGAAGAGACTCTGAAACTTGCTTTTGAATGTAAGTAGAGTAGCTAAAGCAAAAGGAAGAAATGATGAAGTAAAAGAGGTGAACAGAAGATTTCAAAGGTTGGCTCAACAAAAAAAAGTAAAGTATTATACTGAAATGTGCAAAGACCTGAAGTTAGAAAACCAAGGGAAGAACATGCTCAGCATTTCTCAAGTTGAAAGAACTGAAGAAGAAATTCAAGCCTAGAGTTGCAATACTGAAGGATTCTATGCGCAAAATATACCGTGGACTGACAAAAGAAAGAACAAATATGTCTTGGAAAAAGTATAGCAGAATGCACCTTAGAAGCCAGGATGGCAAGACTATGTCTCACATACTTTGGACATGTTATCAGGAGGGATTAGTCCCTGAAGAAGGACATCATGCTTGGTAAAGTAGAGGGTCAGTGAAAAAGAGGAAGAACCTCAATGAGATGGATTGACATGTGGCTGCAACAATGGGATTAAGCATAACAATGATTGTGAGGATGGCTCAGGACTGGGCGGTGTTTCATTCTGTTGTACACAGTATCACTATGAGTTGGAACTGACTCGAGGGCACCTAACAACAACAACATGGGCTGAATATTGAATGACACAAAAAGCATGCAAAAAACATACAAGAAATACACAAAGCCACTGTACCAAAAAGTTTTGGTGGACTTTAAACCATTTCAGGAGGTAGCATATGATCAAGAACCTACAGTATTGAAGGAAGAAGTCCATGCTGCACGAGGCCACTGGCGAAAAACAAGGCTTTAGGAATTGACATAGTGCTAACTGATATGTTTCAACAAAGGGATGCAACTCAGGAGGCACTCACTCCTCTAACCCAGGAAATTTGGAAGACAGATACCTGGCCAACCTACTGGAGGAGATCCATATTTTTGCCCACTCCAAAGAAAGGCGATACAACAGCATGTGGAAATTATTGAACAATATCATCAATATCATATTCAGGGAAAAATTTTGCTGAAGATCATTCAAAAGCAGTTGCAGCAGTACATGGACAGGGACTGTCCAGAAATTCAAGCAGGATACAGGAGAGGACTTCCAACAAGGGACATCCTTGCCGATGTCAGATGGATCTTGGATGAAAGCAGAGAATACCAGAAAGATGTTTGCCTGTGTTTTCCTGACTATGCAAAGGCATTCGACAGTGTGGATCATAACAAATTATGGGCAACACTGCAAAGAAACAAAATTCCAGAAGACTTAATTGTGCTCACGCGGAACTTGTACATAGACCAAGAGGCAGTCATTCAAACAGAACAAGGGTTTACTGCATGATTTAAAGTTAAGAAAAGTGTGCAGCAGGGCTGCATCCTTTACTTGTATTTATACAATCTGTATGTTGAGCAAATAATCTGAGAATCTGGACTGCATGAAGGAGAACATGACATCAGTATTGGAGGAAGATTCATTAACAACTTGTGATAAGCATATGACACAACCTTGCTTGTTGGAAGTGAAGAGGACTTGAAGCACTTACTGATGAAGAGCAAAGACTACAGCCTTCAGTGTGAATTACAGATCAACATAAAGAAGACAAAAGTCTTCACCACTGGACCAGTAAGCAACATCATGATAAAAGGAGAAAAGATTGAAGTTGTCAAGGATTTCATTTTACTTGGATCCACAATCAAAGCCCATGGAAGCAGCAGTCAAGAAATCAAAGGACATATTGCATTGGGCGAATCTCCTGCAAAAGACCTCTTTAAAGTGTTGAAAAGCAAACATATCACCTTGAGGACTCTGGTGCACCTAACCCATGCCATCGTGTTTTTAGTTGCCTCACTTGCATGTGGCGGTTCAACAAGGAATAAGGAAGACCAAAGAAGAATTGATGTCTTTGAATCATGGTGCTTGTGAAGAATATTGATTATATCATGGACTTCCAAAAGAAGGAACAAATCTGTCTTGGAAGAAGTACAGCCAGAATGCTTCTTAGAAGCGAGGATGGTGAGACTTGGTCTCACTTACTTTGGGCAGGTTATTCGAGGGGGCCAGTGCCTGGAGAAGGACATCACACTTGGTAAAGTAGAAGGTCAGCGAAAAATAGGAAGACCCTTAAGCAGATGGATTTACACAATGACTGCAACAATGGGCTCAAGCATATCAATGATTGTGTGGAGACACAGCACCGGGAAGTGTTTCATTCTGAGTACATAGGATCGATTAAGTTGGAACCGATTCTGTGGCACCTAAAAACAAGAACCTCTTCATCCCATCTACAAAAATCTACCATCTGAGTCCAGAAATCTAATCATAGCGTTCTCATTAAATTAATCTTGTTGTTGTTAATTGATGTAAAGTAATGAAAATGATTAGGTTTATATATTGTTTAATGACCTCTCCTCTGCTCCTCACAGATAAATGCAAACACTAACAGGAGACATAAAGTTCAGCATATGAGCTTAAATAATAGATGTGCTCTGCTTACTCTCAAAGTAGCAAGTAGGTAATTCAAAGCTTCATCTCATGCTTTTATTTATATTTTTTCCTGCTCAAGGGCCTACCTATTCATGTTTATATGTAAAAGAATACTCTCTGCAAATATAACAAGTTTTATAAAAGAAACTATAATCCTACGTTTTAAAAATCTTAGAGCACTTGAAAGCATAGTAATAACACATGAGACAAGTCTTTAGAGAAAAAAAAATTCATGTAATTGACAAAATGTTTTTGAAGGTGTTGGGAAATTGTTGGCTTAGTTCCTGGAATTTTATAATAATTGAACCTGCAATTCAATGGATTACTTTAGCTTCATTGAACACTTATTTTAACAGGCAGGCTGTAGAGTCCTGGTCCCAATCAATTTTGCTGGGGCTCAGATACTTATGTTAGAGATAGTTACTGAGGAAAGCCGAAGTATTTCCTTTAATCAGTCATGAGATGCATGGGCATATATCCACCACTCATCTGAGTGTCAAAATTATTGTGGTCATGTTAAATAAGTAGACTGTGCTTGCACTATTGGAAGCAATACAATTTGGTCCACTATAATTGCTTTTATAATATCTGCAATACAGCAGAGAGCTTAGAGTAAATTGTCTTTTTAGGATTTGTCCCTGATTCAAAAACACATGATTTCAAAGAGATGCCCTGTAGGCATATACTAAGTGGCATGTGGTTTGATCTATTTCCAGAAGTAATTAGCCAAGAGATGTTTATAAAATTGAGAAAATGATTATCTGGGACATAAAAAACTTTTTTTTTTCCTTATTTTCTTTAGCAACTATACGGTTGAAAAATAATAATAAAATTTTAGAAGATACTATTTAAAACACAGATATTATATTTTAATAATTTTATTCATGTACAAAAAATATATTTTTTAAGTATAAAATGTACTTGTCTTAGTTACTTAACTAAGTACTACCTTAGTTACTAAGTACCTGTCTTAGTTACCTAAGTCCTGTTATGATTCAAATATTATTTGTGAGTGGCTTCAAAAATCTGAAATTTGGAGATTCCGGCAAGATGGCGCTCTAGGCAGAAGCACCACGCTGTCCCTCCACAGCAAAGATCTGAAAAACTAAGCCAAACAGAGAATGCAACAATCATGAAACCCTAGAACATCAAAAGAAGAGATAAAGAACTCAGCTGAGCACCAAATAGAGTGAGAATACTGAAAGAAAATGGAGAGTGAGGAGAGATTCATGCAGAGGTCCCCTACCAGCTAACGCAGTGGGGATCCACCATCTTGGACTCCTATTGGAGACCAGCAAGCAGGGGTACGAGAAAGCAGCCCCACAGAGCGTCCAGTGGGAGACAAAACAGCCGGTAATTTGCGGAGTGCGCTTTCCCACCCCCCACACCTCTTTGCCCCTGCTCGGGCTACTCTGCTTCCCGTGGCCACAGTCTCTTGACTGGGAAGAGCCAGCTGCTTGGATTCCACACACCCAAATGGGCGGCTCTCTGGGTGCCATTTGTTGGCTGCAAGTGTTGCTTTTTTTTTTTTCTGCTTCTTTTGATTTCTCACTTGCCTCTTGCTGCCTCCCCCTCCTTTAGCTCGAATGCCTGGCTCTGAGAGCCATCTTTGCTTCTTCCTGAGGGGCTGCAGGGCCCTATTCGAGTGTGCAGCTGCTTCCCGGTCTGGGCTGCCACGCTGGTGGGATCCCGGGGCTTTTGTTTGTTTGTTCCTCTGCTTCCCATGGCCACAGTCTCTTGACCGGGAGGCACAAGCTGCTTGGATTCCACACACCCAAGCGGGTGGCTCTCTGGGTGCCATTTGTTGGCTGCTAGTGTTGCTTTTTTTTTCTGCTTCTTTTGATTTCTCACTTGCATCTCGCCACCTCCCTCTCCATTCACTCAAGTGCCTGGCTCTGAGCACCATCTTTGCTTCTTCCTGAGGGGCTCCAGAGCGCTGGCAATTTGTGATATACGCTTTCCCACTCTCCACCCTTCTTCACCCACACTCGGCCTCCTCTGCTTCCCGTGGACACAATCTCTTGTCCAGAAACACCAGCCCACACTGGCTGGTTCTCTGAGTGCCATTTGTTGGCTGCTGGTGTTGCTTTTTTTTTTTTTTTTCTGCTTCTTTTGATTTCTTGTTTACCTCTCCCCCCCAACGCTTTGCTTGTGTGCCTGGCTCCGTGCGCCATCTTTGCTTCTTCCTGAGGTGTTGCGGGGCTCCATTCGAGTGTGCAGCTCCTTCCCGTTCTGGGCTGCCGCACTGGTGGGATCCCGAGGCTTTTGTTCGTCTTGAATTGTTTGTCTGTTTTCTTTTCCTTTTCTTGAGTTGGGAGCTCTTTCTGGCCAGGCGGAGCTGTGTGCCAGGGAGACTCCCTGTCGGTTTCCACAGACGTGCAGAGGGATCCCTGAGGACATTTCTTTTTTTGTTGGTTTTTTTTTTTCTTGTTTTTTGGGGGGGCCTTTCTTCTTTTTTTTATTTATTTGTTTTCTTTTCTTTTTCCCCTTTTTCCCATTTGTCTTTCTTCATTGCTCAGTTTCTCATCTCTCTATATCTTCCTTCTCTTTCTGATCCCCGAATACCAGGTGTTGTATGCCTCTGTGCCTTCTGGCCAGGCTGTGCTGCGACACCTGAGAGTGACTTCCCCAGACCTCATAGCTGCATCCGTGGGATCCCTGGGAACTTTGTGGTTCTTTAACCTTTCTGATTTTTATTTGTTCATTCTTTTCTTTTCTTCTGCTTCCCCCTTCTGTTTTTCTCCATTTCATAGTCTCTCATCTCTCCATTCAAATGGCAAGTTCCCCTAGCATTCTTTTTTGTTTGTTTGTATGTTTTTTGGCTCCTGTTCCTCTCTCCTCTCTCCCATATCCAGCTTAGCTCCACACATAATCACCTCCCTGATGCATCCTGCCTACCTGCACCGTGCGCTTGACATCACACCCCCAAGCAGTGCAGGCATGGCCTAAAGGAACCTGCCCAGCACTGATTACCAACCCACCCTGGTGGCTGTAGTGAGTGCCACAAACAACCCTCCCAGTGGCTCCTCTTCAGCTGACCTGCCCTGCTGTACCATATCTGAGTGATTGAACCTGCCAGTTGGAGAAGGAAGCAAAAAGTATTGAGCACACAGATGAGCAAACAACAAAGAGCACGCAGTCCGCCTGCTCACACATACTCAAATTTTTTTTTTTTTTAAAAAAGGGACGAAACAAACAAATCTACAATCAATAAATGAGAGAAATACCTACTGAATGCCCTGAAAACAGCAAACAATATCAAAACATTTACAAAAACAGGACAGGATGGTTCCAGTAGGCGTCCAAATTAAAATACCGTATGACTCTCCTGTGGAAGAAAATGCACCAGAAGTACCTGATAGGGAATTCAAATCTCTAATACTCGGAATTTTCCAAGAACTGAGGCAAAAAGCTGACAAACATGAGAAAAAAATAGACAAATTCATGGAAAATACAGACAAAAAATTGGTATAATTCAGGAAGATGATGCAGGAACAAAAATGCCAAAATAAATTCACAACTAGAAATTACACACAAAAAAAGTTAGAAATCCAAAAGATAAACAGCAAGATTTCAGAAACGGATGATGTCATAGTAGGGCTGAGAAGCAGATTTGAAACCTTGGAAAACAGGATCAGTGGAACGGAAGACAAACACTTGTATACAACTCAGTTTGAGGAAAACTCAGAAAAAATAACAAAGAAAAATGAAGAGACCCTGAGAGTTACGTAGGACACAATTAAAAGCAAAAATTTAGGAGTGATTGGCCTTCCAGAACAGGGGGACAAAACAGAAAACACATAGAGGATCATTGAGGGAACTCCTGACAGAAAACTTCCCCAATATCATGAAAGATGAAAAGCTGGCCATCCAAGAAGCTCCACGAACCCCATATAGAAGAGACCCCAAAAGCAAATCACCAAGGCATATCATATTCACACTCGCCAAAACCAAAGACAAACAAAGAATCCTAGAGCAGCTCGTGAAAAACAAGAAGTCACATACAGAGGAGAAATAAAAAGACTAAGCTCAGATTATTCGGCAGAAACCATGCAGGTAAGAAAGCATTGGGATGACATATATAAAATCTTATAAGAGAAAAAATGTCAGCCAAGAATAATATATCCTGCAAAACTCTCGTTCAAATTTAATGGTGAAATTAGGTCATTTCCAGATAAACAGAAACTAAGGGAATATGTAAAAGTCAAACCAAACTTACAAGAATTATTAAAGGGAGTTCTTCGATCTGAGGACAAACAGCTTAAGCCCTCAGGCAGGACCTAGGATGCAGGATCATACGAGCTGGATACCAATCTAGGAAATGAACTCCCGAAGACTATCCAAAACCAAAAGAAATACAACAGGGAATCAGAGGGGTCAATCGATGGATGACAACAACATCAAAACAATGAAAGAGGGAAAAAACGGCATAGGCATAGAACCTTCTAATGGAGAGGAAGGCAAGGCGATACCAAGTAAGGGTAGACTGCTTCAAACTTAGAAAGATAAGGGTAAAATTCATAGTACCCACAAAGAAAGTTAACAAACCAACTCATAAAACTAAAGATGAAAAACATAAAGTCTCAGCAAAAACAAAACCTACAAAAACAAAAGAAATGAAAAACAAATCCACAAACAAAAGTAACTCAGCACAAGAGAGTAACAAGAACAAAGAAAACTTCAGCACCACAAAAAAAAGCACTACAAAATGACAGCAACAAACTCACATCTATCAATAATTACACTGAATGTAAATGGACTCCATGCACCCATAAAGAGACGGAAAGTGACAGAATGGATAAGAAAAGAGGATCCATCAATATGCTGTCTACAAGAGACACACATTAGAAACAAAGATGGGGATTTATTAAAAGTCAAAGGTTGGAAAAAATTATATCAGGCTAACAACTACCAATAAAGAGCAGGAGTGGCAATTCTAATCTCAGATAAAATAGAATTTAAAACAAAATCTACCATAAAAGACAGAGAAGGACACTACATAATGATTAAGGGGATGATCCATCATGAAGACATAACCATAATAAACATCTACGCACCCAATGACAGGGCTCCAAAATACATAAAACAAACTCTAACAACACTGAAAAGAGAAATTGACAGTTCCACAATAATAGTAGAAGACTTCAACATATCACTCTCAGTAAAGGACAGAACAACTAAGAAGAAACTCAGCAAAGATACAGAAGACCTAAAGGGCACAATCAGCCAACTTGACCTCATAGACATATATAGAACACTCCATCCAACCGCTGCAAAGTACACATTCTTTTCCAAAGCACATGGAATGTTCTCTAGAATAGACCACATCTTAGGCCACAGAGCAATCCTCAACAAGATCCAAAATGTTGAGATAATTCAAAGAATCTTCTCTAACCACAATGTCATCAAGGTAGAAATCAACAATAGAAAGAGCAAGGAAAAAAATTCAATGACATGGAAACTGAATAATACCCTGCTTACACATCAGTGGGTAATAGAAGAAATCAGAGATGGAATCAAAAAATTCCTAGAAGCAAAGAGAATGAAAACACATCATACCAAAACCTTTGGGAAACAGCAAAGGCAGTCCTCAGAGGACTATTTATAGCAATAGATGCATATATCAAAAAAGAAGAAAGGGACAAAATCCAAACGCTAACTACACAACTCAAACAAATAGAAAGAGAACAGCAAAAAAAGCCCACAACCACCGGAAGAAAGGAAACAGTAAACATCAGAGCAGAAATAAATGAAATAGAGAACAGATAAACAATACAAAGAATCAGCAAAACCAAAAGTAGGTTCTTTGAAAGAATCAACAAAATTGACAAACCACTGGCCAGACTGATGAAAGAAAAACAGGAGAGGACACAAATAACTCAAATCAGAAATGAAATGGAGGACATTACAAGAGACCCAACTGAAATAAAAAGGATTATAACAGAATATTATGAAAAACTATACTCCAACAAATTTGAAAACCTAGAGGAAATGGATAAATTTCTAGAAACACATGGCCTACCCAAACTACAACAAAGTGATGTTGAAAATCTGAACAGACCCATAACAAGAGAAGAGATTGAAAAGGTAATAAAAAAACTCCCAACCAAAAAAAGCCCTGGCCCAGATGGCTTCACTAGAGATTTCTACAAAACATTTACAGAAGAGCTTGTACCAGTTCTACTCAAGCTATTTCAGAGCATAGAAGAGGAAGCAACACTTCCAAATTCATTCTAGGAAGCCAGCATAATGCTGATATGAAAACCAGGCAAAGATGTCACAAAAAAAGAAAATTACAGACCAATATCTCTCATGAATATAGATGCAAAAATTCTGAACAAAATTCTAGCCAATAGAATTCAGAATCATATCAAAAAAATAATACACCACGACCAAGATGGATTCATACGGGTATGCAAGGATGGTTCAATATTAGAAAATCAATCAAAGTAATCCACCACATAAATAAAAGGAATGGAAAAAAATCACATGATCATCTCAATTAACCCAGAAAAGGCATTTGACAAAGTCCAACACCCATTCCTGATAAAAGCTCTCAATAAAATACATGTAGAAGGGAAATTTCTCAACATAATAAGGGGCATCTGTGCAAAAACAATGGCCAACATCATTCTTAATGGAGAGAGGCTGAAAACATTCCCCTTGAAAACAGGAACAAGACAAGATTGCCCTTTATCACCACTCCTTTTTAACATTGTGCTGGAAGTTCTAGCTAGAGCAATAAGGCAAGAAAAAGAAATAAAGGACATCCAAATTGGTAATGAAGAAGTTAAACTGTCCCTGTTTGCAGATGATATGATACTATACATAGAAAACCCTAAAGACTCCATGAGAAATCTACTGGAACTAATAGAAAGATTCAGCAGAGTAGCAGAATACAAGATAAACATTCAAAAATCAGTTGGATTCCTATACACCAGTAAGGAGAACGATGAAAAGGAAATCAATACCATTTTAAATAGCCCCTAAAAAGATAAAATACTTAGGAATAAATCTGACCAGGGATGTAAAACACATATACAAAGAAAACTATAAAACACTACTGCATGAAACCCAAAGGGATCCACACAAATGGAAAAACATACCATGCTCATGGATAGGCAGACTCAACATTGTGAAAATCCAATTCTACCCAAAGCAATTTACAAATACAACGCAATCCAGATCCAAATACCAGCAACATTCTTTAATGATGGAAAAATTAATCATTAACTTTGTATGGAAAGGGAAGAAGCCCCTAATAAGTGAAGCACTACTGAAGAAGAAGAATAAATTCGGAGGACTCTACCTGACTTCAGAACCTACAATACAGCTATAGTAGTCAAAACAGCCTGGTACTGTTACAACGACAGATACATTGACCAATGGAACAAAATTGAGAACCCAGATGTAAATCCATCCACCTACAGTCACCTGATCTTCGACAAGGGCCCAAAGTTCATCAAATGGGGAAAAGACAGTCTTTTTAACAAATGGTGCTGGCAAAACTGGGTATCCATTTGCAAAATAATGAAACAGGACCCATACCTCAAGCCGTATACAAAAACTACTTCAAAATGGATCAAAGACCTGAATATAAAGCCTAAAACTATAAATTTCATAGAAGAAAAAATAGGACCAACACTTCAGGCCTTAATACATGGCATTAACAAGATACAAACCATAACCATCAATGCAAAAACCCAACAGATAAGCTAGATAACTGGGATCTTCTAAAAATCAAACACCTATGCTCTTCAAAAGACTTCACCAAAAGAGTCAAAAGAGAACCTACAGACTAGGAAAAAAATTTTTGGACAGTACAAGTCAGACAAAGGTCTAATCTCCATAATCTACAAGAAAATCTAACACCTCTCCGACAAAAAGACAAATAATCCTATTAAAAAATGGGCAAAGGAAATGAACAGACACTTCCCCAAAGAAGACATTCAAATGGCCAACAGACACATGAGGAAATGTTCGTGATCACTAGCCATTAGAGAAATGCAAATTAAAACCACCAAGAGATACCATCTCACCCCGGCATTACTGGCACGAATCAAAAACACTGGAAATAACAAATGTTGGAGGGGCTGCAGGGAGATCAGAACTCTTATACACTGCTGGTGGGAATGCAAAATGATACAACCATTTTGTTAAATGATATGGCGCTTCCTCAGAAAGCTAGAAATAGACATACGATTTGATCCAGCAATCCCACTCCTAGGAATATATCCTAGAGAAATAAGGGTCGTCACTCGAATAGACATATCCACACCTATGTTCATGGCAGCATTGTTCACAATAGCAAAACGATGGAAACAACCGAGATGCCCATCAACAGATGAATGTATAAACAAACTATGGTACATACACACAATGGAGTACTATGCAACGAGAAAGAACAACAATGAATCTGTGAACCATCTCATAACATGGATGAAACTGGAGGACATTATGCTGAGTGAAATAAGTCAATCACAAAATGACAAATATTGTATGAGACCTCTATTGTAAAAACCCATGAAAAAGTTCACACACAAAATATAACAATCTTTGTTGGTTACCAGGGATGGGAAGGGTTGTGGGGGGGAATACTAAATAGGCAATAGATAAGTAGTATCCTGGGTGAAGGGTGAGACAGTACATAATACAGGGGAAACTAGCACAACCTGTATAAGGAAAGATCATGGAAGCCCCACAGACACATCCAAACTCCCTGAGGGACTGAGTTGCTGGGCGGAGGGCTCAGGGGACCATGGTCTGGGGGAACATCTAGCTCAACTGGCATGACACAGCTTATAAAGGCAGTGCTCTACATTCTACCTTGGTGAGTAGTGTCTGGGGTCTTAAAAGCCTGTGAGCGGCCATCTAAGATACTCCACTGGTCTCATCCCTTTGGGAGCAAGGGAGAATGAAGAGAACCGGATACAAGGAAAAGATTAGTCGGAAGGACTAATTGTCCACAGCTACCAAGTCCTCCACTGGACTGAGTCCAGTACAGCTAGATGGTGCCCGGCTACCACCACCGACTGCTCTGACCAGGATCACAACAGAGGGTTCTGGACAGAGCTGGAGAAGGATGTAGAGCATAATTCTAACTCACAGAAAAAAAGACCAGATTTACTGGCATAAAGGAGACTGGAGAAACCTCGAGAGTATGGCCCCCACACACCCTTTCAGCTCATTGGTGAATCTACCTCCGAGGTTCACTGTTCAGCCTGGGAGTGGACAGCCGCATAAAACCAACTGAGACTAACGAGGTTCAGGAGTTCAGTGACAAGGGCCAGAAGGCAGAAGGGGACAAGGAAACTGGTGGTAGGGAACAGTTGATTGAGTAAGGATATTGTTGATGTGTTGTGAGATTGTTAACCATTGTCATAGGGCAACATTTGTAGTAACTGTTAAATGAGAAACTATTTTGTTCTGTAAGCCTTCATCTTAAGTGAGAGTAACAGCACATTTGGAAGAGCGTAGTCAATGTCACTGAACTGTGTATGTAGAAATTTTTGAAACAGTGTATCTTTGGCTGTGTGTATTTTCACCAAAAAAAAAAAAAAGGAAAAAGGTTGAGAATTTAGAGGGTTAATATGTTGTGGGGTTGTTAACCAATGTCATAAAACAACATGTGTACTACTGTTTCATGAGAAACTATTTGTTCTGTAAGCCTTCACCTGAAGTACAATAAAAAAATAAATTAAAAATAAATTAAAAAATCAGAAATTTTTTTTCTCACAGTTCTGGAGGATAAAGTCTCCAATCAGGTTCTAGGTCACATCTATTCCTTCCTTGTTGATTCCCCAGGCATTCCCTGACATTCCTTGGCTTATAGAAAATCCTCACAAGGCATCTGTTTTCCTGTACATGTGTGTCTCTATGTCTAAACTACTCTTTTCATAACTCAGACTGATTAAGTTTAGAATGCAACATATACTGGTATGACCTCATTAACATAACACACACACACAAAAAAAACCTATTTTCAAAAATGGTCATATATGCCAGTATAAGTGTTAGAATTTTAACACATAATTTTTGGGGACACAATTTAATCCATACCAGTATTACATATTATATTATGTCAAAACTCAGAGGTCTCATTCGTGTGTAATAAGTTTTCAAAATTATGACATTGTTCATTCAATATCTTACCATTGAATTTATAACTACGTCCTCTAATAATTTTCAAAAAATAGCCAATAAAATGATTGAAACACACCTTTGCAATATTTTGTACTCCAAATTAAAGAAAATAATAATTCTGGTGACACATATTTAGATTTTTGTTGTTGTTGTAAGCTGCTGTCCAGTCAATTTCTACTCATTGTAACCCTATGCAACTGAGTAGAACTGCCCTATAGAGTTTTCTAGCTGCAATCTTTACAGGAGATCTCCAGGTCTTTCTTCCATGGGGCTGCTGTTGTTGTTAGGTGCCGTTCATTCAGTTCCGGATCATAGCGACCTCATGTACAACAGAACAAAACACTACCCAGTTCTGTGCCATCCTCACAATCATCGTCATGCTTGAGCCTATTGTTGCAGGCACTGTGTCAGTCCTTCTCATTAAGGGTCATTCCCTTTTTCACTGATGCTCCACTTTACCAAGCATGATATCCTTCTCCAGGGATTGGCCCCTCCTGATAACATGACCAAAGTATGTGAGACAAAGTCTTGCCATCCTGGCTTCTAATGAGCATTCTGGCTGTACTCCTTCAAAGATAGGTTTTTTCTTTCTTCAGGTAGTCTATGGTATATTCGATATTCTTCGCCAACACCATTATTCAAAGGCATCAATTCTTCTTCAGTCTTCCTTATTCATTGTCTAGCTTTCACTTGCTTACAGTGGACCAAACTGAATTGCTTCCAATAGTGCAAGCACAGTCTACTTATTTGACATGACCACAATAATATTGAAAACATCATGGCTTGGGTCAGGCCCACCTTAGTCGTTAAAGTGACATCTTTATTTTTTAACACTTTAAAAGGTCTTTTGCAGAAGATTTGCCTAATGCAATGTGTCATTTGACTTCTTGATTGCTGCTTCCATGGCCGTTGATTGTGCGTTCAAATAAAATGAAATCCTTTACAACTTTAATATTTTCTCTGTTTATCATGATGCCTCTTATCAGTGCAGTTGTGAGGATTTTTGTTTTATGTTGAGAAGCAATCTTCAGCGAAAGATTTCTTCCGTGTGATATTAATGATATTGTTTGATAATCTCTGCATTCTGTCAGGTACTGTTGTTTATTTTATAGGGCTGTCTATCTTTTGATTGAAAGGTGGTCTCTGGGAATGTATTTAGTTGCAGTTCAGAAGGTTGTCTTAAGGTTATACTTTCAGGGGTTCCTCCAGTGTCTGCCATACCAATAAATATGGTCTTTTTTTTTTTTTTTTAATTGTACTTCAGGTGAAGGGTTACAGAACCAATAGTTTCTCATGAAACAGTAGTACACATATTGTTTTATGTCATTGGTTAACAACCCCACAATATGTCAACCCTCTAACTTCTCCACCTTTTTTTTGGTGAAAATACACATAGCCAAAGATACACCATTTCAAAAATTTCTGCATGCACAGTTCAGTGACATTGACTACGCTCTTCAAATTCTGCTGCTATTCTCACTTAAGATGAAGGTTTACAGAACAAAATACTTCTTCATTTAACAGTTACTACACATGTTGCTCTATGACAGTGGTTAACAATATCACAACACATCAACAATATCCTTACTCAACCTTGGGTTCCCTTGTCACCTTCTGCCTTCTGGCCCTTGTCTCTGGACTACTGTATTTCACTAGTCCATTTTGGTTTTACATTGCTCTCCACTCCCAGGCTGAACGACGAACCTCAGAGATAACTTCACCACTGAGCTAAAAGGGTTGTATGGGGGCCATACTCTCCAGATTTCTCCAGTCTCCTTTAGGCCAATAAATCTGGTCTTCGTTTTTTTTTTTAAGTTGGAATTTTGTTCTACGTCCTTCTCCAGTTCTGTCCAGAACCCTCTGTTGTGATCCTTGTCAGAGCAGTCAGGGGTGGTAGCCGGGCACCATCTAGCTGTACTGGACTCAGTCCGGTGGAGGCCTTGGTAGCTGTGGACAATTACTCCTTCCAACTAATCTTTTCCTTGTGTCCGGTTCTCTTCATTCTCCCTTGCTCCCAAAGGGATGAGACCAGTGGAGTATCTTAGATGGCCGCTCACAGGCTTTTAAGACCCAAGATACTACTCACCAAGGTAGAATGTAGAGCATTGTCTTTATAAGCTGTGTCATGCCAACTGAGCTAGATGTTCCCCCAGACCATGGTCCCCTGAGCCCTCCGCCCAGCAACTCAGTCCCTCAGGGAGTTTGGATGTGTCTATGGGGCTTCCATGATCTTTCCTTGTACAGGTTGTGCTTGTTTCCCCTGTGTTGTGTACTGTCTCACCCTTCACCCAATATACCACTTATCTATTGCCTATTTAGCATTTCCCCCCCACCCCTCCCATCCGTGGTAACCAACAAAGATTGTTACATTTTGTGTGTGAACTTTTTCATGGGTTTTTACAATAGAGGTCTCATACAATATTTGTCATTTTGTGATTGACTTATTTCACTCAGCATAATGTCCTCCAGTTTCATCCATGTTATGAGATGTTCACAGATTCATTGTTCTTTCTCTTGCCTAGAACTCCATTGTGTGTATGTACCATAGTTTGTTTATACATTCATCTGTTGATGGGCATCTCGGTTGTTTCCATCGTTTTGCTATTGTGAACAATGCTGCCATGAACACAGGTGTGCATATGTCTATTTGAGTGACGACTCTTATTTCTCTAGGATATATTCCTAGGAGTGGGATTGCTGGATCGAATCGTATGTCTATTTCTAGCTTTCTGAGGAAGCGCCATATCATTTAACAAAATGGTTGTATCATTTTGCATTCCCACCAGCAGTGTATAAGAGTTCTGATCTCCCTGCAGCCCCTCCAACATTTGTTATTTCCAGTGTTTTTGATTCTTGCCAGTAATGCCGGGGTGAGATGGTATCTCATGGTGGTTTTAATTTGCATTTCTCTAATGGCTAGTGATCACGAACATTTCCTCATGTGTCTGTTGGCCATTTGAATGTCTTCTTTGGGGAAGTGTCTGTTCATTTCCTTTGCCCATTTTTTAATAGGATTATTTGTCTTTTTGTTGGAGAGGTGTTAGATTTTCTTGTAGATTATGGAGATTAGACCTTTGTCTGACTTGTACTGTTCAAAATTTTTTTCCCAGTCTGTAGGTTCTCTTTTGACTCTTTTGATGAAGTCTTTTGAAGAGCATAGGAGTTTGATTTTTAGAAGATCGCACTTATCTAGCTTATCCTTTTGGGGTTTGTGCTTTGATGTTTATGGTTTGTATCCTGTTAATGCCTTGTATTAAGGCCTGAAGTGTTGGTCCTATTTTTTCTTCTATGAACTTTATAGTTTTAGGCTTTATAGTCAGGCCTTTGATCTATTTTGAAGTAGGTTTTGTATATGGTGTGAGGTATGGGTCATTTTTTTTTGCAGATGGATATCCAGTTTTGCCAGCACCATTTGTTAAAAAGACTGTATTTTCCCCATTTGATGAACTTTGGGCCCGTGTTGAAGATCAGGTTATCATAGGTGGATGGATTTAATTCTGTTCCATTGGTCCATATATCTGTCATTGTACCAGTACCAGGCTGTTTTGAGTACTGTAGCAGTATACTAGGTTCTGAAGTCAGGTAGTGTGAGTCCTCCAACTTTATTCTTCTTCTTCAGTAGTGCTTTACTTATTCGGGGCTTAGTCCCTTTCCATATAAAGTTAATGATTAGTTTTTCCATCTCTTTGAAGAATCTTGTTGGTATTTGGATCGGGATTACATTGTATTTGTAAATTGCTTTGGGTAGAATTGTCATTTTCACCATGTTGATTCTGCCTATCCATGAGCATGGTAAGTTTTTCCATTTATGTAGATCCCTTTGGGTTTCATGCAGTAGTGTTTTGTACTTTTCTTTGTATAGGTCTTTTACATCCCTGGTCAGATTTATTCCTAAGTATTTTATCTTTTTAGGGGCTGTTATAAATTGTATTGTTTTACTGATTTTCTTTTTATTGTTCTCCTTATTGGTGTATGGGAATCCAACTGATTTTTGAATGTTTATCTTGTATCCTGCTACTCTGCTGAATCTTTGTATTAGTTCCAGTAGATTTCTTGTGGAGTCTTTAGGGTTTTCTATGTATAGTATCATATCATGTGCAAACAGGGACAGTTTAACTTCTTTGTTACCAGTTTTCTTTTTCTTTTTTTTTTGTCTTATTGCTCTAGCTAGAACTTCCAGCACAAAGTAAAATAGGAGTGGTGATAAAGGGCATCTTTGTCTTGTTCCTGTTTTCAAGGGGAATGTTTTCAGCCTCTCTCCATTAAGAATGATGTTGGTCATTGGTTTTGCACAGATTCCCTTTATTACGTTGAGAAATTTCCCTTCTATACCTATTTGATTGAGAGTTTTTATCTGGAATGGGTGTTGGACTTTGTCAAATGCCTTTTCTGTGTCAGTTGAGATGATCTTGTGATTCATTTCTTTCCTTTTATTTATGTGGTGGATTATGTTCACTGATTTCCTAATGTTGAACCATCCTTGCATACCCGTATGAATCCTCTTTGGTCGTGGTGTATTATTTTTTTGATACGATGCTGAATTCTATCGGCTAGAATTTGTTCAGAATTTTTGCATCTATATTCATGAGATATATTGGTCTGTAATTTTCTCTTTTGTGATGTCTTTGCCTGGTTTTGGTATCAGCATTATGCTGGCTTCATAGAATGAATTTGGAAGTGTTGCTTCCTCTTCTATGATCTGAAATAGCTTGAGTAGTACTGGTACAAGATCTTCTGTAAATGTTTTGTAGAATTATCCAGTGAAGCCATCTGGGCCAGGGCTTTTTTTTTTTTTTTTGTTGGGAGTTTTTTATTACCTTTTCAATCTCTTCTCTTGTTACAGGTCTGTTCAGATTTTCAACATCAGTTTGTTGTAGTTTGGGTAGGTAGTGTGTTTCTAGAAATTTATCCATTTCCTCTAGGTTTTCAAATTTGTTGGTGTATAGTTTTTCATAATATTCTGTTAGAATCCTTTATATTTCAGTTGGGTCTGTTGTAGTGTCCCTCATTTCATTTCTTATTTGGGTTATTTGTGTCCTCTCCTGTTGTTCTTTGTCAGTCTGGCCAGTGGTTTGCCAATTTTGTTGATTCTCTCAAAGAACCAAGTTTTGGTTTTGTTGATTCTTTCGATTGTTTTTCTGTTCTCTATCTCATTTACTTCTGTTCTGATCTTTATGATTTCTTTTCTTCCGCTGGTTGTGGGCTTTTTTTGCTATTCTCTTTCTATTTGTTTGAGTTCTGTAGTTAATGTTTTGATTCTGTCCCTTTCTTCTTTTTTGATATATGCATCTATTGCTATAAATTGTCCTCTGAAGACTGCCTTTGCTGTGTCCCAAAGGTTTTGGTATGATGTGTTTTCATTCTCTTTGCTTCTAGGAATTTTTTCATTCCATCTCTGATTTCTTCTATTACCCACTGATGTGTAAGCAGGGTATTATTCAGTTTCCATGTCATTGAATTTTTTTCCTTGCTCTTTCTATTGTTGATTTCTACCTTGATGGCATTGTGGTCAGAGAAGATACTTTGAATTACCTCAACATATTGGATCTTGTTGAGGATTGCTCTGTGGCCTAAGATGTGGTCTATTCTGGAGAACGTTCCATGTGGATTGGAAAAGAATGTGTACTTTGAAGCGGTTGGATGGAGTGTTCTATATATGTTTATGAGGTCAAGTTGGCTGATTGTGCCCTTTAGGTCTTCTGTATCTTTGCTGAGTTTCTTCTTAGTTGTTCTGTCCTTTACTGAGAGTGATATGTTGAAGTCTTCTACTATTATTGTGGAACTGTCAATTTCTCTTTCCAGTGTTGTTAGAGTTTGTTTTATGTATCTTGGAGCCCTGTTGTTGGGTGCGTAGATGTTTATTATGGTTATGTCTTCATGATGGATCGTCCCCTTAATCATTATAGAGTGTCCTTCTTTGTCTTTTATGGTAGATTTTGTTTTAAATTCTATTTTATCTGAGATTAGAATTGCCACTCTTGCAGTTTTTTGGTAGTTGTTAGCTTGATATATTTTTTTCCAACCTTTGACTTTTAATAAATTCCTATCTTTGTTTCTAAGGTGTGTCTCTTGCAGACAGCATATTGATGGATCCTCTTTTCTTATCCATTCTGTCACTCTCCTTCTCTTTATGGGTGCATTGAGTCCATTTACATTCAGTGTGATTACTGATCGATGTGAGTTTTTTGCTGTCATTTTGTAGTGTTTTTTTTTAATGGTGCTGAAGTTTTCTTTGTTCTTGTTACTCTCTTGTGCTGAGTTACTTTTGTTTCTGGATTTTTTGTTTCATTTCTTTTGTTTTTGTGTGTTTTTTTGTTGTTGTTGTTGTTGAGACTTTATGTTTTTCATCTTTTTTTAATGTTCGTTAACTTTGTTTGTCGGTACCATGAAGTTTACCTTTATCTTTCTAAATTTGATGCAGTCTACAACTACTTGGTATAGCTTTCCCTTCCTCTCTATTAGAAGTTTCTATACCTATGCCATTTATTCCCTCTTCTATTGTTTTGATCTTGCTGTCATTTACTGATTAACTGCTCTGATTCCCTGTTGTATTTCTTTTGGTTTTGGATAGTCCTCAAGAGTTCATTTCCTAGATTGGTATCTGGCTGGTACAATCCTGTGTCCTTGATTCTTCCTGTGAGCTGAAGTTGTTTGTCCTCAGATGGAAGAACTCCCTTTAATAAGTCTTGTAAGTTTGGTTTGGTGTTTAAATATTCCCTTATTTTCTGTTTATCTGGAAATGTCCTAATTTTGCCATCATATTTGAATGAGAGTTTTGCAGTATATATTATTCCTGGCTGGCAATTTCTTTTTTTGTCAAGGTTTTATATATGTCATCCCATTGCCTTCTTGTCTCCATTGTTTCTGCCAAATAATCTGATCTAGGTCTTATTGTTTCTCCTCTGTATGTGACTTTTTGTTTATCTCTCGCTGCTCTCAGGATTCTTTGTTTGTCTTTCGTTTTAGCAAAGGTTATTATGATATGCCTTGGTGATTTTTTTGGGGGGTCTATCCTATATGGGGTCCTTGGAGCTTCTTGGATGGCCAACTTTTCATCTTTCAAGATATTGGGGAAGTTTTCTGTTAGCAGTTCTTCAATGATCCTCTCTGTGTTTTCTGTTTTCCCCCCTCAGTTCTGGAACTCCTATCACTGGCAAATTTTTAATTTTGATTGCATCACGCATAATTCTCAGGATTTCTTCATTTTTCTTCGTTCTTTTCTGTGAGTTTTCTTCAGAGTTTTATCCACGTGTTTGTCTTCAATTTCACTGATCATATCTTCCACAGTTTCAAACCTGTTCCTCAGCCCTTCTATGACACTGTCCATTTCTGAAATATTGTTTATCTTTTGAATTTATAATTGTTGTTTTTGTATGGTTTATAGTTGTGAGTTTATTTTGACATTTTTTTCCTGCATTATTTTCCTGAATTCTTCCTTTTTTTGTCTGTATTTTCTGTGAATTTGTCTGCCTTTTGCATGAATTTGTCTATTTTTTCCTCATTTCTGTCTGCTTTTTGCTTCAACTCTGGGATAGCTCTGAATATTAGAGATTTAAATTCCCTATCAGGTAGTTCTAGTGCCTTTTCTTCTGCTAGAAAGTCATCTGGTGTTTTATTTTGGACACTTACTGGAAACATCCTGTCCTGTTTTTGTAAATGTTTTGATATTTTCTGCTGTCTTTGGGGAATTTGGTAGTTATTTTCCTCGTTTATTGATTGTTGATTTGTTTGTTTCATCCTGCTTTTTTGTTTTATTTGGGAATGTCTGAGCAGGCCGGCTGTATGTTCTTTGTTGTTTCTTGTTTGTGGACACGATACTTTTTGCCTCCTTCTCTAACTGGCAGGGTCAGTCACTCAGACATGGTACAGCAGGGTAGGTCTCACTAAAGATGAGTTGCTGGGATAGGTTGTTTTGGTATGTACTATGGCTAACAGGACAGGCTGAGAATCAGTGCAGGGCCGGTTCTGCTAGGCTGTGCCCATGCTACTTGGGAGTGTGATGTTCAGTGCACAGTGCAGGTAGGCAGTATAGAGGGGGGAGATTGTGATGTGTGGAGCTAAGATGGGTATGGAAAGACGAGAAGAGACAGGAACGGGAGCCAAAAACATACAAACAAAAAAGAGTGCTAAGAGTGCTTACCATTGGAGTGGAGCGATGAAAGACTGAGAAACGGAGAAAAACAAAAAGGAGAAGAAGAAGAAAAAAAGAAAAGAAAAAAAATGAATAAATAAAAATTAAAAAAAAAAAGAAATGCCCCCAGGGATCCCAGTGGTGCAGCTGTGAGGTCTGGGGAAGTTGCTCCCATGCTGTGAATTGCAGTCTGGCTAGAAGGGCTAGAGGCAGGTATTCAGGAGACAAGAAGAGAAGGTAAGTATAGAGAGAAACTGAGTAACGAAGAAAGACAAAAAGGGAAAACAGAAAAAATAAAACAAAACAAATAAAAAAAAGAACAAGAAAAACCCAAAAAACAGAAATAAAAAAAAAAAAAGAAATTCCCTAAGGGATCCTTTTGTGCATCTGCGCAAACTGAGGGGGTAGATCTTAAGCCACACAGTACTGTCCAGCTAGAACAAGCTCTCAATTTGAGAATAGAAAAAGAAAATAAACAATTCAAACAAACAAACAAAAAAGCCTCAGGATCCCACCAGTGTTGCAGCATTGGCTGGGAAGCAGTTTTACATGTGAGCGATTTTTCACAGCCTTTCAGGAAGAAGCAAAGATGGTGCACAGAGCCAAGTATTTGAGAGAAAGGAGCGGGAGGTGGTGAGAAGTATGGAAGAAATCAAAAGAAGTGGAAAAAAAACAACATCAGCAGCCAACAAATGGCACTCAGGGAGCTGACCAGTGGAGGCGGGTGGAATCCAAGCAGCACTGGGGTGAAGCCAGTGCTTCCCAGCTAAGAGACTGTGGCTGCGGAAGCAGGGGAGGCTGAGTGGGGGTGAAGAAGTGTGGGGTGTGGGAAAGCGTATATCGCTGGTTACCAGTTGTTTTGTCTACTGCTGGAAGCTCCATGAAGCTCCTTTCCCATACCCCCTGTTCACTGATCTCCAATAAGAGATTACAGCCTTTGAAATCCTAGGGGAAAGTTCTACCCTGTCATATAGACTCACTATGAGTTGGGGTTAATTTGATGGCAATGAGTTTTTGGGTTGATTAATATATGAGAAGCTTTATGCACATGGGATTGTGTTTTTTTTTTTTTTTTTTAATAAGTATATCTTTCCTTCTCCCTAGAAACATTTGAGTTTTTCAATCTATCTTTGGTGTTTTTAAACCTCACAAATATACGTATTTTTATTTAACCTATGTGGCGAATCGGCCCTTTCAAGTTGAAGACACTTAACTTTCTTTAATGAATATTTTCTCCTGTTATCTTTTCAGTATTTTCTTATTTATGTTCTCTGAGTGAAATTCAAATACAATGTATGTTTGAACTTTTGGTATTCTTATGTCTTTTAACTTTTTCTTATGGTTGTCTTTTATATGTCTTTGTTGAAAATTCTGCAATGTTTTCCTTCATCAGTTCATTGATTTTTTGTGTAGATTTATTAATCATATAATCTCTTAAGTGGTAGTTTTTACTAATAGTTATATTGTTATAGGGGTGTGATATTCTCTTATTTCTTCATATGCTAATTTAAACTCATTGGGAATTTTGGTGTTTCTATTCCCCAGTTCAATTCTGTTTGCTCTACGGGCCCTTGTTCATTTGAGCTAACTTGAATTTTCCCTTTAATGCTTTTGATAATCCATTGGAAATTTATTTTTTATGTCAGAATTTAATTTTAATTTTTGAAAAATATATAATTGACTTCTGTGGAGAAATTATAGAATAAAATTTCCTTCTTTGTTTTTTGAAACTTACGTTCATTATTGGTGCCCTGGTAGTGCAGTTGTTAAGACCTTGGCTGCTAACCTAAAGGTTGGCAGTTTGAATCCACCAGCCACTCCTTGGAAACCCTATGGGACAGTTCTACTGTGTTCTATAGGGTCGCTAGGAGTCTGAATCGCCTCAATGGCAATGGGTTTGATTTTGGTTTTGGAGAAGAACACATACATTCATACATCTATATTTCTTTATATATAAATTCTTGCAGACTATAACCAATTTTTCTCTACTTCAGTCTGCACTATAAAAGATTGTGTGTATATGTGTGTGCACATAGTTATTTTATTATTTTATGCATGTTGTACATCTCTGCTGGCTGTATCTCTTTCTTTTTACATCTTACAGACAATAGTAGGCAAAGAGGGAACAGAAATATTTTATTCTATATCTATCGCTTTAAAGGTGAAAGAATTACATTATGTCACATTTCACCAAGAATTATTTTAAAGAACTTTCTTAGAGGAATTTTCCACTGAAGTTGGCATAAATGTCCCTAGAGGAACAGCCCTAGAGGAATGGCCCTGTTAAGACAGTTCGTTTATCTTCCAGTGCATCAAATTCACTACAAATTCTGGCATTCATTTGCCCAGAGATTATTTTCTTCTTGCTGGAAGAGTATAAATAAAATAAAATATTGTCAAGTTTTAAGCAGAACCTGAGTCAGATATGTGAGATCAGACAGAGCAATTTTACTTTATTCTCTAAGATACAATGGTTACTTTCTCTCCAGTTTGTTTACAAAATCAAAAGCAAAATTATTTGTCATAAAATGGTTAAATTTATTAAAAATATCAAAACAGTGTATATTATTGTAGAACTACTCCACATTAGTTCCAATTACAGTGTTTTCTGGTTTGTCCCAGTCTGTCTGTCTGATTTTAAGCTAGTTACCACTGACAACCAATTCCTTTGAAAAGCTACTATATAAGAGATTTCTCAGGTCAGTCAGTTTTCCAATAGTCAATAATCTCAGTGGCCTCTATATAAAAGCTTGGTTGCTTCATCAAAAAAGAGTTAAATGATTGTGTTTAATAGTCTACCACAATGATTGAAAGTAGTATGTGCTGTATAATATAAGAGTTCAGATTTTGGTGAAGGTTGGCCAGTTAATTCAGTCCAACCATCTAACTGAAAAACTAGCATGTAATTATCAGAAACACTATAAAGCAGTGAAGAATTATGCAACCACAATCCAGAAAAAGAGGAAATCTGGAAAGCTGAGACCAGCATCTAGACATTTTTTTCTCTATATAGTAGTCTATAATCTTAGAAAAGACAACTAAGAGACTGAGGTAATAAGCAAAGCTTTTTACCAATTGGGGAAATATAGGATGAAAAGTAGATCTCAATATCTTTCAAGGTCAAAAGTCATTGGC
Organism: Dugong dugon; assembly: GCA_030035585.1. Lineage (NCBI taxonomy): Eukaryota > Metazoa > Chordata > Mammalia > Sirenia > Dugongidae > Dugong > Dugong dugon. The sequence goes on along the minus strand of CM057460.1, from coordinate 29,516,076 downwards.
AAACAAATCTACAAATTTGGGGTTCTGTTTGGATGAAACAGAAAGAGACCAGCGCTGACAGCAACAGAAGCCCAGATTCAAAGTAAAAGGAGGAAAACATATAAACAGTAGAAATAAATAAATAACTTTCCCATTATCACAGATATTAAGATTGTGTATATAGATGTTCCAGAAATATTAAAGATAATTTACAAGAAACAATAAGTGAATATAACAGGATTGCTTGATGCAGGGTCAAATATAGAAAGATAAATTACAGTTATAAATAGTAGCAGTTTTTATTTTAGAAAACAAGATGATATTTAACAAAACATGTTCAACTCCTCTGCAGAGAAAATTCTAAACGAGTGTGGAGGAAGAAAATACAAACTTAAATGAATTAGGTATATGCTACGTTCATATATTGGAAGACTCCATAATTAATGATTTTAATTCTTTCAAAATTGATCTATAAATTCTTTTTTGTTGTTGTTGATAACAGCGATTGAGTCTCCTTCAACTCATGGAGGCCTTATGTATAACAGAACAAAATGTTACCTGATCCTGTACTATCTTCATGGTCATTGGTATGCTCGAGCCCATTGTTGTGGCTATTGTGTCAATCTCTCATTGACAGTATCCTTCATTTTTGCTGACCCTCTACTTTATCGAACATGATATCTTTTTCTAGTGATTGGTCTTTCCTGATGACTTTTCCAGTGGGAGTGGAAGTCTTGCCATCCTCCCTCCTGCAGGACATTCCAGTTTTATTTCTTCTGAGGCTGATTTGTTCATTCTTCTGTCTAAAGTTTTTGAAGTACATAAAACAGTCAGTAGGTTTACATGTGTGTGTGTGTGTGTGTGTGTAAATTGTGATGGTGATTCTAAAATTTATAAGGACATCAAAGAAGAAGAGTAAAGAAGATCCACTGGAAGAAAATGGAATCCTATACTTTGTCTTACATCATGGTTATTTTTGAAATTATAGCAATAAAAATTGTGATTTTTGACACCTGAATTAGAAATAGGCTAATATAACACAATTGTGTTGCATTCATAGTCACTCAAAATACAATTGGGAAGAGCTGCTTCCTCAAAGTAGAGTTGGCCTTAATGACGAGTATGGAGTCAAGTTTTCAGGACCTTCATTTCCTGATGTGGCATGACTCAAAATGAGAGAAAATAGCTGCAAACGTCCATTAATAATCGTAATGTGGAATGTATGAAGTATAAATCTAGGAAAATTGGAAATCCTCAAAAATGAAATGAAATGCATAAAGATCAATAACCTAGGCATTAATGAGCTGAAATGGACAGGTATTGGCTGTTTTGAATCAGGCAATAATATGATCTACTATGCCAGGAATGACAAATTGAAGAGGAATGGTGTTGCATTAATAGTCAAAAAGAACATTTCAAGATCTATCCTGAAGTACAATGCTGTCAGTGATAGGATAATATCCATAAGCCTACAAGGAAGACCAGTTAATACGACTATTATTCAAATTTGCACACCAACCACTAATGGCAAAGATGACGAAATTGAAGATTTTTACCAACATCTGCAGTCTGAAATTGATGGAACATGCAATTACGACACATTGGCAATTACTGGTGATTGGAATGTGAAAGTTGGAAACAGAGAAGAAGGATCAGTATTTGGGAAATGTGGCTTGGTGATGAAAATGATGTCGGGGATCTCTTCATAGAATTTTGCAAGATCAACAACTTCTTCATTGCGAATACTTTTTACAATACTATAAATGGTGACTATACACATGGACCTTGCCGGATAGAATACACAGGAATCAAATCAACTACATCTGTAGAAAGAGATGATGGAAAAGCTCAATATTATGTGTCAGAACAAGGACAGGGGCCAGATGCAGAACAGTCTATCAATTGCTTATATGCAAGTTCAAGTTGAAGCTGAAGAAAATTAGAACAAATCTACAAGACTGAAACTATAACTTTGAATATATCCCACCTGAATTTATAAACCATCTCAAGGATAGATTTGAAGCATTGAATACTAATGACCTAAGGCCAGATGAGTTGTGGAATGACATCAAAAGCCTCATAAATGAAAAAAGCAAGAGGTCATTAAAAAGACAGGAAAGAAAGAAAAGACCAAAATGGATGTCAGAAGAGACTCTGTAACTTGCTCTTGAATGGCGAGTAGCTAAAGCGAATGAAAGAAATGATAAAAGAACTAAACAGAAGATTTCAAAGGGAAGCTCAAGAAGACAGTTATTATAATTACATGTGCAAAGACCTGAAATTAGAAAACCAAAAGGGAAGAACACACTTAGCATTAGTCCAACTGAAAGAACTGAAGAAATATTTCAAGACTGGAGTTGCAATAGTGAAGGATTCTACCAGCAAAATACTGAAGGATGCAGGAAGCATTAAAAGATGGACACAAAGTCACTGTACCAAAAAGAAATGATTGATGTTCAAGCGTTTCAGAAGGTAGCATATGATTAAAACTGATGGTACTGAAGAAAGAGGTCCAAGCTGCAGTGAAGGCATTGGCAAAAAACAAGCCTCCAGGAATTGATGGAATACCAATTGAGATGTTTCAACAAACAGATGCAGTGCGTGAAGCACTCACTTTCTATGCCAAGAAATTTGGAAGACAGCTACCAGGCCAAGTGACTGAAGAGATCCATATTTATGCCTATTCCCAAGAAAGATGATCCATCTGAATGCAGAAATTATCAAAAATATTTTTAATATCACACACAAGTAAAATGTTGTTGAAGAGCATTCAAAAATGCCTGCAGCAGTACATCAATAGTGAACTACAAGAAATTCAACCTGGATTCAGATGAGGACATGGAAGGAGGGATATCATTTCTGATGTCAGATGAATCCTGGCTGAAAGCAGAGAATACCAGAAAGATGTTTACTTGTGTTTTAATGACTATGCAAAGGAATTTTACTGATTAGATCATAGCAAATTATAGATAACATTGCAAAGAATGGGAATTCCAGAACACTTAACTGTGCTCATGGGCAACCTGTACCTAGATCAGGAGACAATCATTTGAACAGAACAAGGGTATAATCCATAGTTTAAAGTCAGTAAAGGTCTGTGTAGGGGTTGAATCCTTTCATCATACTTATTGAATCTGCATGCAGAGCAAATAATTTAAGAAGCTGGATTATATGAAGAAGAATGTGGCATCAGGATTAAAGGAAGACTCAATAACAACCTGCATTATGCAGATGACACAATCTTACTTGCTGAAAGTCTATAAGGCTTGAAGCACTTACTGATGAAGATCAAAGACTACAGACTTCAATATGGATTTCATCTCAACATAAAGAAAACAAAAATCCTCACAACTGGACCAATAAGCAAAATTTTGATAAACAGAGTAATGATGGAAGTTGTCAAAGATTTCATTTTACTTGAATACACAATCAACACCCTTGGAAGCAGCAGTTAAGAAATCAAAAGACATATTAAGACAGGCAAATCTTCTGCAAAAGAACTCTTTAAAGTGTTAAAAAGCAAATATATAACTTTAAGTACTAAGGTGTGCCTGACCCAAGTCATGGTGTTTTCAATTACCTCATATGCATGTGATAACTGGGCAATGAATAAGGAATATATAAAAAGTTGATGCCTTTGAAATATGGTGTTGGTGAAGAATACTGAATATACCATAGACTGCCAAAAGAACAAACAAATATGTCTTGGAAGAAGTACAGCCAGAATGCACCTTCAAAGTGAGTATATGGAGAGGATACCATATACTTTGGACATATTATCAGGAGGCACCACTCCCTGGAGAAGGACATCACGCTTGGTAAAGTACAGGGTCAGTGAAAAAGAGAAAGACTCTCAAGCAGATGGATTGATACAGTGACTGCAATGATGGGCTCAAGCATAACAAAGGTCTTGAGGCTGGCACAGGACTAGGCAGTCTTTCATTCTGTTGTTTCATAGGGTCGCTATGAGTCAGAACTGACTTGATGGCAACTAACAATGACAACAACGTTTTATTCTTACTTGTTCAAACTTTCTTATGTGGTTTCAGCTTTTTTCTTACCTTCTTTTGGTTAATCTAGTTTTTGTCTTAAAAATTTCCACCTTATGTAACTTATTAGTTGCATATTCTTCTGCTATTTTTGTGCTAGCCTACATTCCAACATTCATCCTTAGCTTACTAAAGTATAATGTCAATAAATTCTTCATAGGCAATATAAGGATCTCAAAACATTTTATTTCCACTTACACTTTTCCTAATTTGGGGTTACTATTTTTATATATGTAAACACTACGTATATTTTAAACCTAAGACCTTTTTTTTTACTTTTGTTTTGTATAGTCTATATTTTTTTATACTTAATCACGTATCTAATCTTGTTTGCTTTTTATTCCTGTCTTCATTTCCATGCTTTTGTCTGAGATATAAATTCTTCTTCCCCAAGAGATAAACAATATTTTCTCAGTGTGAGCTTGCTAGTGAAGAATTATTTCATTTGGGTTCGTAAATATCATGATTTTTTTTCATTTTTAAATGGTGTTTTTGCTTTGTTTTGGATTTTAGATTAGGAGAATTTTAGCATTTTAATGACGCTTTGCATTGTATTTGTTTTTTGGCTTCATCGTTTTTGTTAAGAAATCAGCAGGAAATCTCATTGTTGCTATAATGTTTTTCCTTTTGTCTTGATTTTATAGCTTTTGCTCTCAAAATCTTTGGTATATACATACATACATACATATATATATATATAATTTGTCCTGGAATTTGTACCGTATACTGAATTAGATTTTCATTTGCTTTAGAAAAATAGATCAGTCATTATCTTTTCATATGTGGATTTTCCTCATTTTCTGTTTTCTTTATATGGAAAATTAAATACCCACATGCTAGAAATTTTTGTTATGCCACATATTTCATGCTCATTTTTATATTGTTTCCTTTCTCTGTTTTTTTGGTTTGGATATTTTCTTTTTATATCTTTACCAGTTCACTCCCTTCTATTTTGGTTAATTAGCTGATAAACGTATCTATGAGTTGTTAATTTAGTCATGGTATATTTCTTTCTTTCCTTGAACTTCCACTTGTTTCTTTCTAAAGATACCAATACTCTTGTACCTTCTAGTGAAATTCTCCGCCTTTTTACTTATTTATATATTTTAGCAAATTACAAGTATTCAAAAGTCTACATTCAATAACTCCATGTAAGGATCTGCTCTGGGTTTGTTTTTATTCCAAATTTTTCCTTTGGTTCTTTTTCTTGGTTATTACCTTTTTTCCTGTTTCGTGGTTATAATGTGTTGCTGTTGTTGTTTTCAGAATTAAATCTGATGTATAAAAATTGTAGAGTATCTACATGATCTTAACTTTCTCATGTAGAGTGAATTTTCTGTCAGTTCTTGCAGCCGCTTGAAGCAGGAACATGTCACCTTAACCCAGTCATGAATTTAGTTCAGTCAAGACTGGTACCAGCCTTTGTAAAGCCTGATCTACTTTCAGTTCTCTCTTATTCTTAAGGGTTTTCATTCAGAGTTCCATCTATAAATATAACATGTATTCCTATTACCCAGGGCTCTTCACCTCTGTGAACTCTGTTCTCCAATTTCTATCCGCACTCACTGCTCAGTGAGAGTGCAAATAAAACTGTATAGCTTCTCAGATTCTTGGTTATTTCTGTCTGAATTACTTTGGCTTTGAGGGGGATAGAGAAAAATATTGGGTTGACTTTTGTCTGGAAACTTGGCCTCTCAATTCCTTGCTGCCTTGATAGCTCTCCAGTGCTTTTAAGAAGATGCCCATCTGTTTTTCCCTCTATCACTTCTTATTATTCGCAGTGTGAGGATAGGATTACCACAAGGCAGTTCATCATAGATAGAAGTAGAAGACAATCCGAAGGGTCTTCTGAAGATAAATCAATACACCCATTTAAACAGTGGCATCAGATACCTAGATGACATATATATATATATACATATAGTTGTAGGGCAAAATCATGAAGCTCTACAACAACATATATATTTTATAAAGTAAAGAGGTTTATTGAAGAAATAGACAGCTGCAGCACAAAAGAGCACTGCAACAGGGAAACCGGGAGTCCCAGCGAATGGAACACAAGAATTCAAGGGGGAAACTAAAACCATTCCTGAAGCCCACCTTTCATACAAAGTTTAGACTGGACTGTAAAACATAAAATAATACTCATGAAGAGTGTACTTCTTAGTTCAAGCAGATACACGAGACCAAATGGGTGGCTCCTGTCCAGAGACAGGATGAGAAGGCAGGAAGGGACAGGAGCTAGTTAGATGGACACAGGAAATCCAGGGTGGAAAGGGAGCATGTGCTGTCACATAGGGATTATAACTACTGTCACATAAAAATATATGTACAAAGAAATTAAAGTGAGCTGTAAACTTTCACCTAAAGCACAATTTAAAAAAAAAGAAAAAGAACTCAAGGGGGAGCAATTGTGGGCGCACGGTAATAGAGTTGGAGGTTTACAGTGATTGAGGTCAGTCAAAGGTGAGACAAAGTAAAGCATGATCTTTGATATTATTGGTTGCACGAATGCACTGATTGCTAAAAGATATGAGTGAAAGGTGTTTTGTCAAGGGGGGGCTCTTAGAGTTAGCTCAGTCATTTTACTAATAGGTCAAATGCCTCTGTTTTGATTTTGTGCCTTATCATTCTCTCATTTTGGTCAAGGATTTCAAAGAACATCCTTTCATCACACTTATGGGCATACTCTCTTCTGCATGAGCTTGACTTTAAATTGTACTTAATGACCATTTGAACCAGCAAGTATTTAAGTCCCTAGGCATTAGATGATAGAAATGGCCAGACACCACTACCTATTTTTACCTTGTTGTAGGGGAGTTCCCATCTTCAGAGCAAGCTGGCTTGTGTCAGCCACAAAGGAATAACTCATCTTCCGCAAGTGTTTTCTGGCAGTAAGGCAACCTCAATTTTCTTCACTATGCTATTGCTGAGCAGCCATCTTCAGTGACTTTGATGTGGAGAAAGGATAAGGAGTAGACAAACTGGAGGAAGAGACTGACCTATTTTCAAGTGACTAAGTCATAAAGCATCTCTAGTCTGGGTTCTCGAATGTATTGTGGATGTACATAATTCTCCAAGCATGTGATGAAGTGGAGTTTCCAGTTCTAATAGTAGATGCACATTTTATAACTCCAATAATAAGGATTATTATTATTAATATAATCAACCTGGTTTGCAACAAAGACTGTAGCCAGGAACCTGCAGTATTAAGTAGACAGCTGAAGATATTAAAGAAGGATCGTAAAGTTATAGGAAATATAGAATGTAACCAAATGGCTTTTTGATGAATCTTAGTAATATCTTGTTTCACTTTTCCAGCGGTATTAATTCAAGAGAAATAGGAGGTGTTAGCAATAGCGTAAACCCCTCTTTCCCGGGCTAATAAAAAAATCTAAAGCTATTTGATTATAAGTACTGACTTAGCCAGTGAACCAAGAGATTGCTGTTGTGTTGTCATCCCGTCTGCAATACTGTCAGTTATCTGAGCTACGGTAGCTGACAGGTTACAAATAGACTGTTTTAATTGTATTGCTCCAAACCAAGAAATGATTGCTTGCAAAAAGGACCAGTCCCATCTGGGATAGTTAGCAACAAGATTGCTAGTAAGTGTTAGGCTATGTTGGGCTAAAGAAATTAAATTAAATTTTAAATCACTGGTCCAACGTAGGCTTTTGTTATGGGTGTAAATATCTAGAGGCACTCCCAAAGTTCTCAATGTACACTGAGATTTTATTCTCCGATATCTAAGCAGGGTGTGACCTATTCATAAGAAAAATCTTTAGGGTAATGGTCATCTATAGTGCACCTCTACAAAGGAATAAGTAACCATGGGGAGCACACAGGGCCTGTTTAAAATCAGAAGAACTAGGGACAGATAAATTTGCATTTACCAGCCAAGTTTCTATGTGGACATTATTATTAGCTGATAAATTTTCAAAGTTTAATGCTCACCCGGTATAGTCTTGTGAACACGGCTTATTGTAGTGTTCAGTAGTTCTATTCAGTGTCTTAAAGTAATTATTATACTAAAATATAGTAAGCTTCTTTAGGGTATTGTTTAACAAGGAGGTATTGTCCAATATAATCTTTGTTTCTGCAGTTGCAGGATTTACCTCTTTAGCTTCAGCATAATCATATGGGATAAACAAAACAACAGGGATCATTATAAAAACATAGCTAGCAAGCAATACTGTAAATATTTAGGCAAAATAAGTACTCCATATACTAATATAATGAGTCCTAGTACTTTCAAAGGTTGTATAGAAAACGGGAAAGATCCAGAAGTGCTGGGCTAAATTTTGTCAACGTCACTGGATTTATCTTCCTTAAGAAACTGGACTTCGAAAAATTTGAAGAAAAAATAGAAGACCCTAATTTTACTCTCCTTATTTTCTTTATTCCCTCCTTTTATCCTGTTAATAATTCTAGCATGAAAACAATTAGTCAAAATTACTAATATATGAATTTTAACTTAGAATACGGAAAGTCTTTTTGGTTTTATATACATGGGAAAGAAAGGAATAGATGTAAATTAAAAAGTAACAGGTGGCAAATTACTAACCTACAAATTCCAGTTGATAAAACAGTGCCACTTTAAAAGTTATAAGTATTAAATAAAGCCTAACTACTTCAAGAGCTTCTATACAGTACATCTTAATAGGAGAGAATACTAACTTGATGAAGGAAAATTAAGATAAAGAGGAAAATAAAGATAATAAAGCACACTCCAAAAATCCTAGTTGCTTCTGTGAAATCTTGTTCTGTTATCTGGGGCTGAACTGTTTGCTTTTGTACCAGTTGTTTCCTTCTATCTACTAGGATGGCTGAATTTCAGTTGAGTCATGTAGTTGGCTGGACAGTTTAAACAGAAGTCACAGTCTTCTTTAATTGGGAGAAGTATATCTAAACCTTAAGTCTATGTAATTTAGTGGTATAAGGATTAGTAAGGGGGACTACATACAGTCTTTTGCAACAAGGCTCCAAGGGATCTTCTAGCTGATGTTTAGTTTAATATATATATGGTCCCATGGAACAATACCAGGCAGATTTTGGGATTTTGGTTTTCGGTTATCAAAGCTTCTTTTAACCTGTGAAAATATTCCTTACAGTATTGGAATAAAGATTGACAATATTTAACAATATTAAAGTTGGTATAAGTAATATAAGAGAGAACTGGTGGCACATATAAGAACTTGGCTGCTAACCAAAATGTCGGCAGTTCGAATCTACTGGTCGCTCCTTGGAAACCCTATGGTACAGTTCTACCCTGTCCTATAGGGTCACTACAAGTCAGAATCAACTTGACAGCAATGGTTATTTGGTTTTGAAGAACTACTTCTCTCATCATAGTTATTTCAGTATTATTTTCTTGGAATATGTGGCATTTCTGAACATACTTTAGTTAGAACTTGTCATGAGCCATGACAGTTTTGTTAATTTTTAGGATATTCTATAACCAGCAGAGTGTTATTAGTTCCTGAAATAGATGATTTTTACACAAAAAAGAAGGAAGAGAGAAAAATGATTTCTTATATCTAGAAAATAGAACATTGTATATTAGTAATATTCTTATGTAAATTTTATAATAGTCTTTTTTGTTTACTAGTAGTTGTTCAGAGTCATTGCGTCACTTCCTACTTGTAGTACCCTGTCTACAACAGAAGGAAACACTGCCTTGTCTTGCGCTGTCTTCACAATTGTTGCTATGTTTGAACCCATTTTTCCAGCCACTGTGTCAGTTCATTTAGTCACGGGCCTTCCTCTTTTTCACTGACCCTCTATCTTACCAAGCATGATGTCATTCACCAGGGAATGGTCCCTCCTTATAACATGTACAAAGTAGTGAGATGAACTCTCGCCATCCTAGCTTACAAGGAGCACTCTGGATGTACTTCTTCCAAGACAGACTTGTTTATTCTTCTTACAGTCAATGGTATATTCAATATTCTTTGCCAAATAAAAAGCATCAATTTGTCTTCGGTCTTCCTTATTCACTGTCCAACTTTCACATTCATATGACACGATTGAAAATATCATGGCTTGGGTCGGGCCAGTCTCAGTCCTTAAAGTGACATCCTTGTTTTTTAACCCTTTAAAGAGGTCTTTAAGGCAGATTTGCCCAATACAATACGTCGTTTGATTTCTTGATTGCTGCGTTCATCAGCGTTGCTTGTGGATCCAAGTAAAATGAAATCTTTGACAACTTCAATCTTTTCTCCTTTTATCATGATGTTGCTTATTGGTCCAGTTGTGTGGATTTTTGTTTTCTTTATGTTGGGGTATAATCCATATTGAGGGCTGTGATCTTTGATCTTCATCAGTAAGTGCTTCAATTCTTCTTCAATTTCAGCAAGCGAGATTGTGTCATCTGCATATTGAAGGTTGTTAATGTATCTTCCACCAGTCCTTTTGCCTTGTTCTTCTTCATATAATCCAGCTTCTTGGATTATTTGCTCAACATATAGATTGAATAAGTATGGTGAAAAGATACAACCCTGACACACACCTTTCCTCATTTTAAACCACAGAGTATCCCCTGGTTCTGTTTGAAAGACTGCCACTTGGTCTATGTTCAGATTCTGCATAAGCATAATTAAGGGTTCTGGAATTCCCATTCTTTGCAATGTTATCCATAATTAGTTATAATCCACAGTCAATAAAACACAGGTAAACATCTTTCTGGTATTCTCTGATTTCAGCCCAGATGCATATTCTCTTCTGAGTCCAGCTTGAATTTCTGTCAGTTCCCTGTCGATATACTGCTGCAACCATTTTAGAATAATCTTCAGCAAAAAAGAAAAATTACATAATTTATTAGTCTGTGAGGTCAACTAACTTGAAAAACCTCTAAAATAAATAACAAACGTGTACACAGAAAACAACAACATCAAAATGTTGTGAGAAGCATTACTTTTGGTGTTTCACCTTTTACAATGTTAAATTGTGCACCCAGCTGCAAGGGGACTTACTGTAGGTCTCTCACCACTTAAAGTAACTTTTATAATGCTAACTTGGGAGGAGCAACCTCAAATGTGCGCTAGAACTAGGTCAAACAAACTTTAACAACAAAAACTGAATGTGCATTGAAATCTGAAATCTGAATAAGCACTATAACTTGAAAGTGCAATAGGAAAGAGAAAGCTAGTTCAAAATTCATGGGCTTGAACCTTGATCTTCCCAGAGTAGACCTGGGGATATCAGAGAACAACCCCACCAAACTGAATTCGGCAATGAACTCGTCAGAACTTCAAAGAGTAAACTGAAAATGAAAGTACAGATAGATCCTCAATAAAAGTTACAGAGCTCAGGTTCCACAGACTTTACGTAAACTAAGACGACCCCTGGGAATCCAAGAGGCAGTGAGCCAAAAGGCTCTACTGGCCAGTCCTGTGTTCTTGATGTTTCCAGGTTGTAGAAAGCAGGAAGTCTTCGAAATCTCATTTCTGACACAAGTAATGCGGAAGAACAAAAATCATGAAGTGTGGTTAAAATTGAAAGTAAAGAGTTTTATTGAGGATATGAAGTCCCAGTCAATAGAATACAAGAATCCAGTGGGGAGCAATTGGATGCACACGGTTAAAGGGCTGGAGGAAGAAGTACAAAGCACAGTTTTCTGATTGGTTTACAGTGAGTGACGTCAGGGAAAGGAGGGACAAAGTAAAGCATAATCTTGGACATTATTGGCTACATGAATACATTGATTGGCTAAAAGACATAATTGAAATAATAAATTGACATAATTTGTTCCATCAGGGAACAAATGAGTTTCCATGAGGTATTCACATTCTTTAAACTGATGGCAAAGAAACTTATTTCCTTAACAATAATAGGGATTGGTTTCTAGGCATCAAGGGTAGCGTCTGGGGGAAATGTTACATTGAGCTCTTAGAGTTAGCTTAGTCATTTTACAAATAGGTCAGTTGCCTCTGTTTTGATTTTATCCCTTATCTATCTATATAGAACAAGTCACTTAACAAGGACAAATACTGTATATTTTAAAACACATGTTATAATATTCTCTTTGATTTAGGCAGTGGTGGGAAACCACGTCTATTGCCTTACTGGTAGGAAAATAAATCAAACTGGAAATAAATATTTCAGAGAAAAAATAATGAGGAAGGAATACGAAAAATCTGAGGACAGATACTCTGCTATTTCTTCTGCATATTTATTAGAATATTTTTTATTAGTTATAGCCAAAGTTATGTTTAAGCATTTTGCATATATTATTGCATTTATTTAATCTTTATGACTACCTTATGGAGTAAGCGCAATGATTTCTCGTATTCTGCAAGTAAGGAAAATGGAATATATGATATGTCAAGCAATTGTCCATGGTCACATTTATTAAGTGTTTCTGTTCAAATTCAAACCCAGCAAAGTGACTCACAAGTCTGCTTTCTTAATTACTGTGTGGTCTTTTTTCTCACTAAAATTATGTGGGAGCAAACATGGACTTTCCATACCCTAATGAACATTCTCCTTTTATTTGCCCTTATGATTTTTAATGCTGTACTTGCAAATTTTGCTCAGGGATAAAATAATTGCATATGTCAAAGGACTTTTCTCAGGAATTCTTATATATACTGGATGATATCTGAGCTCATAAAAATACAGTTTTCCAGTAATTATAGATGTGAACTCATAGTGTCATTTTTATGCCATGATTTTTATCTCATCCAGTAACTTTGTTATATACGTAGCACAAATTTGCTCTAGTGTATCTTAAGACTTTTAAAGTGTGGTGTTCAAAGTGGTCTTCTGGGCTAGTCTTTCCCATTTATAGTTCAATAGGTTTATTGCTCTTATTATTTAAATATTCCATCAAAGTAACAAAGTTTATTTTAATACTGTTAAATATGTTTATTTTTCATTTAATTTGAATTAAAAAAAAAAAAAAAACTGTGGCCATCCAGTCAATTCTGACTCATTGTGAACTCATGTGTGTTAGAGTAGAACTATGCTTCATAGGGTTTTAAATGGCTGAATTTTGGAAGTAATTCACCAGGTCTTTTTCCTGAGGCACCTCTTTGTGGTCTTGGACCTCCAAATGTTTGATAAGCAACGAGTGTTTTAACTGTTTGCACCACCCAGGCACACCTTACTTTGATACCAAACCAAAAACCCATTGCCATCAAGTCGATTCTGATTCATAGCAACCCTATAGGACAGACTAGAACTGCCCCCATAGAGTTTCCAAGGAGCAGTTGGTAGATTCGAACTGTCGACCTTTTTCTTAGCAGCTGAAGCTTTTAACCACTGCGCCACCAGGGCTCCTATTTTGGTACAGATATGTCTAAAATAATTTTTTCCTATATAAATAACCAATTTTTAGGTTTATATATCTAATATACTACAATTGAGTGGCTGGTTGGCACAAAAGTTTAAGGGCTTTACATCTAGCCGAAAGGTTGACAGTTCAAACCCACTCAGAGGCACTTCAGAAGACAGGCCTGATGATCTGCTTATGAAAGGTCATAGCTTTGAAAACCCTTTGGAGTAGTTCTGCTCTGCACTGTTTCTGTCTCTATGAGTCAGAATCAACTGGATGGCAAACAACGACAATGACGATACTACAATTGATTCTGCTTGAGGGTCAGAAACTAGTTTCACATATGTACTATATAAGCACATTCTTTAATTTATAATATATCAGAATATAGAATTCTGTCTCAACATAATGAATGACATATGCATTTTGGATTTGTCAACTTCCTAAGAGCTTCAGGGCCATTTCAAAGATTTTAGATGTGCGAGTTAATTTCTTTGGCAGTGGAACCATTTTATATATTTGTAAGATAACAGAACACTCTTGCAATGACTAGGATCTCTGGTGGTACAGCGGTTAAGTGTTCAACTACTAACCACAAGTTTAGCAGTTTGAACCCACCAGATGCTCCACAGGAGAAAGATGTAGCAGTCTGCTTCTGTAAAGATGGCCGCCTTGGAAACCCTATGAGGCAGTTCTACTCTGACCTATAGGGTCACTATGAGTTGGAATCTACTGGATGTCAGTGGATGGGTTGCAGTGTCTTAGACTCATAATAACTATAAGACTTCCCTGAAACGGCTGAATTTGTACAGAAATTATTTTTTCTCCTTCTCTAATTACTATCTAAAAATATTTAAACAACTTCTAAAATTTTAATGAATTTACAAACCTTCCAAGGCCTGCTCAAACATGTGCTATTCCTTCCTTTTTCATTATCAAATTTAAAGATTCTAATGGAGCATTTTGAACATTTCAAAATTTGTATAATTAAAAGCCTTCTTCAAAATTTAGATTTAAAGATGATAGATTAGAAACACAGTTGTCTGTGGTTTAAAGACTCCTAAAAGTAACTAAATTATTGCCAATTCTCTTAAAAAAAGACAAAGGAAAATAAAACAGAGCTTGAAATATAATCATATAACAAATAATATACCACATTATGGGTGTACAAACTATCATATTATTTTTGTTCCTTTCTCTTTTTATTTTTAACAACTTTATTGAGATATAGTTCACATACCATAAAATCTACCTATTTAAATTGTATAGCCCAGTGTTTTCTAGCATATTCACAGTGTTGTACAAACATCACCACAATCTAATATTGGAATATTTTTTTCATTCCCCCAAAAAACCTTTCACCTGTTAACAGTTATTCTCCATTCATGCTCAACTCCTATAGCCCCAAACAACTAATCAATCATCTTTCCCTTCATCTATTATAAACATTTCATATAAATAGAATCATATAATATTAAGCCTTTTATTACTGACTTCTTTTACTTTCCATAATATTTTCAAGGTTTACTCATTTAAAGACTTTAAATTGTATTTTAGATGAAGGTTAACAGGCAAAGTAGTTTCTCATTAAACAATTAATAAACATATTGTTTTGTGACATTGGATGCCAACCCTAGGATATGTTAACTCTCTCCCCTTCTCGACCATGGGTTCCTCATTACCTGCTTTTCTGCCATCTCATCCTTGCCCCTGGGCTAGTGTGCCCATTTAGTCTTGTTTTGTTTTATGGACTTGCCTAATCTTTGGCTGAAGGGTGAACCTCAGGAGCGACTTCGTTACTCAGCTATAAGGGTAGCCGGGGGCCATACTCTTGGGGTTTCTCCAGTCTCAGTCAGGCCAGTAAGTGTGGTCTTTTTTAAAAATTATTTTTGTGAGTTAAAATTTTGTTCTACATTTTTATCCAGCTCTGTCCAGGACCCTCTATTGTGATCCCTGTCAGAGCAGTCGGTGCTGGTAGCCAGGCACCATCTAGTTGTGCTGAACTCAGTCTAGTGGAGGTTGTGGTAGTTGTGGTCCATTAGTCCTTTAGATTAATCTTTCCCTTGTGTCTTTGGTTTTCTTCATTCCCCCTTGCTCCAGACTGGGCGACACCACTGGAGTATCTTAGAAGGTTGCTCACAAGCTTTTAAGACCCCAGATGCTACTCAACAAATTAGAATGTAGAACATTTTCTTTATAAACTATATTATGTCAAGTGACCTAGATACTCCCTGAGACCATGGTCCTCACAGCCCTCAGCCCAGTAATTTGGTCTCTCAGGGAGTTTAGATGTGTCTGTGGAACTTCCATGACCTTGCCTTGGACAAGTTGTTCTGGCTTCCACAGTATTGTGTACTGTCTTAGACTTCACCAAAGTTACCACTTATCTAATGTCTATTTAGTGTTTTTCCCTCCCACCCCTCGCCTCCCATGTAACCATCAAAGATTGTTTCTTTTTGTGTGTAAACCTTTTCATGAGTTTTTATAGCAGTGGTCTCATACCATATTTATCTTCTTGTGATTGACTTATTTCAGTCAGCGTAACGCTTTCCAGATTCATCCATATTGTGAGATGCTTCTCAGATTCATCTTTGTTCTTCATCGTTGTTTGCTGAAAAGGAAGAGGACTTGAAGCACTTACTGATGAAGACCAAAGACCACAGCCTTCAGTATGAATTACACCTCAACATAAAGAAAACAAAAATCCTCACAACTGGACCAATAAGCAACGTCATGATAAATGAAAAGACTGACATAATCAAGGATTTCGTTTTACTTGGATCCCACAGAAACAGCAGTCAAGAAATCAAAGGAAACATTGCATTGGGCAAATTGCCTGAAAGAGATCTTTTTAGGGTGTTAAAAAGCAAAGCTGTCACCTTGAGGACTAAGGTGCGCCTATCCCAAGCTATGTGTTTTCAGTCACTTCATATGCTTTTGAAAGCTGGACAATGAATAAGGAAGATCGAAGAAAAATTGATGCCTTTGAATTGTGGTGTTGGAAAAGAATATTGAACATACCATGGACAGCAAAAGAATGAACAAATCTGTCCTGGAGGAAGTACAGCCAGAATGCTCCTTAGAAGCAAGTATGGCGAAACTACTTCTCCCACACTTTGGACATGTTATTAGGAGGGATCAGTCCCTGGAGATCATACCTGGTCAAGTAAAGGGTCAGTGAAAAAGAGGAAGACCCTCAACAAAATGGATTGACACAGTGGGTGCAACAACGGGTTCAAGCATAGAAACAATTGTGAGGATGGTGCAGGACTGGGCCTTGTTTCATTCTGATGTACATAGCGTCTCTATGAGTCGGAACCGAGTCAGCAGCACCTAACAACAATAACAATATTTCATTGTGTCTATGTAACATAATTTGTTTATCCATTAATCTATTGATTGGCATCTAGGTTGTTTCCTTCATTTTGCTATTGTGAACAACAGTGAAAAATGAATATAGGTGTGCATATGTTTATTTGTGTGATGACTCTTACTTCTTTTGGATATATTCCGAGGAGTGAGATTGCTGGATCATATGGTATTTCTATTTCTATCTTTCTAAGGAAGTGCCATATTGTTTTCCAAAGTGGTTGTACATTTTGCATTCCCAGAGCAGTGCATAGGAGTTCCAATCTCCCTGCAGCCTCTCCAACATTTGTTATTTCCTGTTTTTTTTGATTCGTGCCAGTAATTCCAGGGTGAGATGGTATCTTACGTGGTTTTGATTTGAATTTCTCTAATGGCTAGTGATCTAGAGCATGTCCTCATGTATTGGTTAGCTGCTTGAATGTCTTCTTTGGTGAAGTGTCTATTCATATCTTTTGCCCATTTTTTAATTGGAATATTTTCTTTTTGTGTAGAGGTATTGGATTTTCCTGCAGATTTTAGAGATTAGAACTTTGTCTGATTTGTCATACCCCGAAATTTTCTACCAGTCTGTAGGTTCTCTTTTTATTATTCTTTCTGAAGTCTTTTGAAGAGCATAACTGTTTAATTTTTAGTTGATCCCAGTTATCTAGCTTATCTGTTGGTATTTGTACATTGTTATTTATTGTACGTATCCTGTTAATGCCATGTATTGGGGCCTCTAGAGTGGACCCTATTTTTTCTTCTACGATCTTCATAGTTTTTGGTTTTATATTTAGGTCTTTGGTCCAATTTGAATTAGTTTTTGTGTATAGTGTAAGGTATGGGTCCTGTTTCATTTTTTTGCAGACGGACATCCAGTTTTGACAGCACCATTTGTTTAAAAGATTGTCTTTTCCCCATTTGATAGACTTTGGGACTTTGTCAAAGATCAGATGACTGTAGGTGGATGGATTTACATCTGGGTTCTCAATTCTGTTCCGTTGGTATGTGTGTCTGTCGTTGTACCAGTACCAGGCTGTTTTGACTACCGAGGCTGTATAGTAGGTTCTGAAATCAGGTAGTGCAAGTCCTCCTCAATAGTGCTTTAATACTAAATATTTAGTCAGGACTGGGCAGTGTTTTGTTTGTTGTACATAGAGTTTCTATGAGTTGGAACAGAGATGAGGGCACCCAACAACAAAAACAACTTTATCAATACCTTCACATTAATTAAAACAAGCACTTAAAATATGCCAAATTTTTTACTAGGATTAACTGTTATCAGTGTATTGTGACCATAATAAACAGCACTGTATCAAATTTTAAGTGAAATTTATTCAGGTATATTTCAGAAAAGTGGATTTGCCTCATTATTTATGCACAAAAAGTGCTATTTTTTTTAAATATTCCAAATTTACACTATAATACTATGTATACCATAATAGAAAGTAATACCATAATAATGGAAAGAAATACATACAACATATTTAAATGCAAGATTAGAGCAAATGAGTTACAGTCAAGTTAATGCAAGCAAATGAGTTACATTAGGTTTGCATTGCCTAATGCAAACAGGCAAATGTGATGTTCTTTTTAATTAAATGTAACCAAGTTTCTCCCTTCACCTTGGATAGTGTAGCAATTAATTTTTTTGTCTTTTATGTTGCTGTTAATAATGGTGTAAATTCTAGACAGTAGAAATCATTTCAAGCAGCATTAAACACAGGATACATTATACCTTTCTTTGTATTCATGAAGCTCAAGAACCAAAACATTTGACCTTTGGAAGAGATCATTGACTATGACTAATGAGTACGCCTACAAAAAAACACACAATCACGTGAAAAACCAGCATTTTAGGTTTTTGAACTAGTTAATGTCCTAGTCTCTAATAAAAGACTTCTTGATTTTAAGGAGTTTTGTGTAAATATACAAGAAATGCTATTTTTTTTCTAGTGAGAATATTTTTGTTGTGCTTTTTCCAAACTGCTGTCTCTTGCATGGAAATGGTGTACAAGCATAGGCATTTTTATTACACTATTTACATAATACAAACAGCCAAACTAGGCATTGCAAATTATTTACCTACTAATTATTCACCCAAACATTTCTGACATTAAAATAGGAGGAAAAACATGTTCCTCAATGTACCCAAAATAAGAAAGAATTTATCTGCCCCTCAAAAAATCAGTAAAAGTATTATTTTGTTAAAAAGTGCAAAGAAGGGATATGCGAAGACAAACGGTCTGTATGGTTTGAATTTATTTACAGAAATTTTAGAATATCTTCAGATAAAATATGCATTAATTAACATAAAATTATATATCTATATTTGTAATAAAACATGTAAACAAAATTAAATGATACATTTGTTGAATTGTGGATACATGCTGACTTTAAGCATGTTGAAATTGAAACCAAAAAAAATCTTCAATTGTTAAGCCTTAAACCATATATGCATGCACACATATATTTGATAGCTTAGTAACTAATTTATTTAGAATGACTGAAATACTTTAAATCAGATTTGTAATTTTATATATTTAATATAAATCTACTGGGTTAATTTCATTTATTAAGACAAAAAGAAACAAATATGTTGCTAATCATCTCAATTTAAACATCATTAATGGACAAAACATGTTTTTATTTGCCTCTTCCCTTTGGCATGCCTAAATTACAAATTAATTTCTTGTCAAAAATACTTTGATAATTATAACATAATTCAGACAAACTAAAACATTGTCTTTTTATCAATATCTAATTTATATAATGCCATAAAATTTTACTATAATAATGGAAAAACATGTAATCATCAAATAAACAACTAATTGCAGTGTAGAGAAATAGCTGCAAGGATTAAAGGTAGTTATTCTATTTAACTATTCCTTAATAAATGAAAACATCTCTCAAACATAATTACATGATATTTTAAATACAATAGAGAATAACTAAAATGCTTTATGAAATCTTGTTAATAAATATTTATTTGCTTGATTATTTTATAGGTTTTAAATTATGTATTTCTCAATATTGTGCATAGATGCCTATTTGTTAAGTTACCTGTATTTCTGGCATTTTAGTGCTTTCAGTGTATCAACATATGACATTAACACTCACAAATGTTTGCAGAATAAAGGCCAGTTTTTTATAGCAATAAATACTTTACCAGTGCATAATAAAATTAATTAATTTACACTTTGGTTTTGCCTCAGCTGAAGTTTTGTGGAAATTTTGTGAATGTTAAGTAACAGCTGGGTCTCAGTTCAATCTGAAAAAAGAAAAAAGGTCTACAATTTATGTCTACTTAACAGATAACTGGCTCTACATTTTGTAATGTCACCATACTTATCATAGAATTCAACATGTTCAGATATAAGAAATCAATTGCTACAAATAGTTTTTAAATTACCTCCCTCCAATGGTGGTGCACTGGTTAAGAGCTCAGCTGCTAACAAAAGGTTGGCAATTCGAATCCACTAGCTGCTCCTTGGAAACCCTATGAGGCAGTTCTACTCTGTCCTATAGGGTCGGTATGAGTCGGAATCTACTCAACGGCAATGGGTTTGGTTTTTTGACTTTTAATATAGCGTGTGCATTGTTTTTCCAGCAATATTCAATAGAAAACAGAGAGAAACTGTATATTTAGTAATTATTAAAGTTGTATACCAGTTCTTCTTTTAATAGTTGAAAGACTACAGTGTTTTGTTTTGTTTTGAAGATAGAGATATGGATATGAAAACGTCAGTGCATTTAAATAGCTTTGGATATAGATATGGATATGGACATAGATAATTTTCTACTGAAGCAAATAGTAGACACCTGGTGTGTGCAGCATATTTTGCTATGTTCTAGATTAACAGTGCAAAATTTTCTGAAACCACAACAGCAAGATTGAAGTCAAACAGCAGAAGCATAAGATGTCCATCAACACCCCCCAGCCCCCAACACTATAATAACATAGAACGTGGTCAAATTTAATTTACTTGGGAAAGCAGAGATGAACTGATCAAGGAAAGAATGGCTTAATTTGGGCTCAGGGAATCAGGGTTTGAGAACATTATATTGAGATGTCCACGTGCTTGTCAGTTTGTCATACTCTAGAGGCTTACGTGTTGTTGTGATGCTGGAAGCTATGTCACCAGTATTTCAAATACCAGCAGGGTCACCCTTGGTGAGGAGGTTTCAGCAGAGCTTCTAGATTAGGGCAGACAAGGAAGAAGGACATGGCAGCGTACTTCCTAAAAATTTGGCCAGTGAAAACTTATGAATAGCAGGGGAACATTGTCATAAACAGTGCAAGAAGATGAGCTCCTCAAGTTGGAAGGCACTCAAAATATGACTAGGGAAGAGCTTGCCTCCTCAAAGTACAGTTGACGTTAATAACGTGGATAGAGTCAAGCATTTGGGACCTTGATTTACTAATGTGACCGGACTCAAAATGAGAAGAAGCTGCAAACATCCACTAATAATTGGAATATGGAATGTACGAAGCATGAATCTAGGAAAATTGGAAATCATCAAAGTATAATGGACCACATAAAATTCAATATCCTAGGCATTAGTGAGCTGAAATAGACTAGTATAGGTCTTTTTGAATCAGACAATCATATGATCTACTCTGCCAGAATAACAAATTGAAGAGAATAGCCTCGCGGTCATCCTCAAAAAGAACACTTCCAGGTCTATCCTGAAGTACAACCTTGTCAGTAATAGGATAATATCCCTATACTTACAAGGAAAAACAGTTAATATGACTATTATTCAAATTTATGTACCAACCACTGAGGCTAAAGGTGAAGAAATCAAAGATTTTTACTAACATTTGCAGTCTTAAATTGAGCTAACATGCAATCAAGATGCACTGATAATTACTAGTGAGTGGAATGCAAAAGTTGGAAACAAAGAAGAAAGAGTGACAGTTGGCTATCAATATGGCTTTGGTGATAGAAAATGGCTTCAGAGATCACAGGACAGAATTTTGTAAGACCAACAACTTCTTCATTGCAAATACCTATTTTCAACAACATAAAGAAGGACTGTACAAGTGGACCTCACCAAATGTAATAAACAGAAATCAAGTTGACTACATCTTTGGAAAGACATGATGGAGAAGCTCTATATCATCTGTCAAAACAAGGCTATGGGGCGACTACAGAACAGATCATCAATTGCTTATATGCAAGTTCAAGTTGAAGCTGATAAAATTAGATCAAGTCTAGGAGAGCCAAAATATGAACTTGAGTATAGCCCACCTGAATTTAGAGACCACCTCAAGAATATATTTGACACACTGAACACTAATGACTGAAGACCAGAAAAGTTGTGAAATGACATCAAAGACATCATACATGAAGAAAAGTAAAAGGTCATTAAAAAGACAGGAAAGAAAGAAAAGACCAAAATGGATGTCAGAAGAGACTCTGAAACTTGCTCTTGCATGTAAAGTAGCTAAAGCAAATAGACGAAATGATGAAGTAAAAGAGCTGAATAGAAGATTTCAAAGGGTGGCTCAAGAAGACAAAGTAATGTATTATAATGAAATGTGTAAAGACCTGAAATTAGAAAACCAAAAGGGAAGAATATGCTTGGCATTAGTCCAGCTGAAAGAACTGAAGAAAAAATTGAAACCCACGGGTTGCAATATTGAAGGATTCTACAGAGAAATTATTAAAGGACACTGGAAGCATCAAAAGCAGATGGAAAGAATACACAGAATCACTGTACCAAAAAGCTTTGTTCAAGATCACCCATCTCAGGAAGTAGCATATGATCAGGAACCAAAGGTACTGAAGAAAGAAGTCCAAGCTGCATTGAAGGCATTGGTGAAAAACAAGGGTCCAGGAATTGACAGAATACCAACTGACATGTTTCAACAAACAGATGCCACACTGGAAGTGCTCACTCATCTGTGCAAAGAAATTTGGAAGACAGCTACCTGGCGAACCGACTTGAAGAGATCCATATCTGTGCTCATTCCAAAGAAAGGTGATCCAACAAAGAGTGGAAATTATCGAACAATACCATTAATATCACACACAAGTAAAATTTTGCTGAAGATCATTCAAAAGCAGCTGCAGGAGTACATTGTCAAGGAACTGCAGAAATTCAAGCCAGATTCAGAAGAGGATGTGGAATGAGGGATATCATTGGTGATATCAGATGAACCTTGGCTGAAAGCAGGAAATATTGGAAAGTTGTTTACCTGTGTTTTATTGAGTATGCAACAGTATTCGACTGTGTGTATCATAACAAATTATGGATAACATTGTGAAGAATTGGAATTCCAGAATCATTAATTGTGCTTATGAAGAACATGGACCTAGATGAAGAGGCAGGAGTAAAAACAGAACGAGGGGATACTGTGTTGTTTAAAGTCAGGAAAGGATTGTATCTGGGTTGTATCCTTTCACTATACTTATTCAGTCTATATGCTAAGCAAGTAATCAGAGAAGCTGAATTATATGAAGAAGAATGTGGCAATAAGATTGGAAGAACACTAATTAACAACCTGCAATATGCAGATGACATAACCTTGCTTGCTGAAAGTGAAGAGGACTTGAAGCACTTACTGACAAAGATCAAAGACCACAGCCTTCAGTATGAATTACGCTTCAACATGAAGAAAACAAAAATCCTTATAACTGGACCAATAAGCAACATCATGCTAAATAGAGAAAAGATTGAGGTTGTCAGGATTTCATTTTACTTGGATCCACCATCAACACTCATGGAAGCAGCAGTCAAGAAGTCAAACGACACATTGCATTGGGCAAATCTGCTGTAAAAGACTTCTTGAAAGTGTTCAAAAGCAAAGATGTCTAAGACTAAGGTGCACCTGACCCAAGCCATGGTGTTTTCACTTGCCTCATGCATGAGAAAGCTGGACAATGAATAAAGAAGACCGAAGAAAAATCAACACCTTTTATTTATGGTGTTGGCAAAGAATATGGAATATACCATGGATTGCCAAAAGAAGGAAAAAAAATCTGTCTTGGAAGGAGTACAGTCAGAATGCTCCTTAGAAGCAAGGAATGGTGAGACTTTGTCTGAAGTACTTTGCACACGTTTTCAGAAGGGACCAGTGTCTGGAGAAGGACATCATGCTTGGTAAAGAGGAGGGTCAGCAAAAAAGAGGAAGACTTTCAATGAGATGAATTGACACAGTGGCTGCAACAATGGGTTCAAACATAACAATAATTTTGAAGTTGGCACAGGACCAGGTAGTGTTTAATTCAGTTGTACATAGAGTAGCTATGAGTCAGAACTGACTAGAGAGCACCTAACAAATAACAACTAGATACTAAGTGACACGTAGGTAGGAATATATTACATTTCTTTGTAAAGGAGAAAATATCATCACAGCCACACATTAATTTAGTCAATGATCATTTGCCATGTGTCTATCATGCAGAGAACGTTGAGTTCGTATTTGCTATTTGATTGATATTTTATCTAGTCATGAAAACAAATACAAACATAAGCCCTTCATTTGATTTTTTTAAAACAACTTTCTTTCCCTGTATTAGCTATGTAGTTCAAATTAATTTATTAAAATACATTGTTTTGTTAATTTACATCAGTACTCATTAAATCTGTACTGTTCAAGAAGCAACTTTTTTTTAATTACTATAATGAATTCTCTTCATGTATTACTTTTGTCTTTGCATTGGCTGTACATATGTACTAAAGATCAAAAACATGTTTTACACTGACTGAAAAGAACTACTAAGAGTTTCTCCACAGGGATCCCAAGTAGGGATTTTTACTTAGAAAAATAAGATTTTTGGTGAGCTACCAGATACTTTATATTTTGCATCTGCAATGGAATTGCATATGCAGTTACTTTCAGATCCATAGTCATTAACCCTGGATACTATTACAGAGTTTTCAACACCTATGTAACTCAGGCACTCATGATTCTAGCAAAAAACATTGTGTTACATGAACATCAACATGAATATATAAAAATACCTTCGATTAACTCAAAGGAATTTTCCTGCACTTCGAAATGAAAATTATTTTTCTATGTGCAAGTAGATTAGTTATGCCGTTAGGAAATATTTTCTGTCTTTATGGATTGGAATTTCTCTGTTTTTACTATGTTTAGATTATCAATGCTTATCATTTATCTTTAAGTGATCGATAAAAAAAAACTTGCACTCTTACTTTAATAACATTTCAAATTTAGATTAATAATTGTCTCCCATAATTTTGTGTAAAAAGTTAAGGCAGAAAGATGTAAGGAGAAATACAAAGTATTTAAATATCCAAAATAAAATACTCCAAAGCCTGCTTGTACTTCCGTGTTACACGTCTTTCAGCTTAGATGTTTTATTCCAACCACTACATGGTTAACATTGTATTTTCAAAAATGTGTAAACATTGTGACTTTCTCAAAGGTGCAAGGCCATAAAACCATAATCATAGAAAGAACCATGACTTCAAAAAGGCAATATATAATACAATGTCTTTCTCTGACACTAAAACATAAAGCAAAATTGTGACTTAATAAGCTTCACATAAAAATTATCACAGGCAAATCAGATTTTTAGGGCATAGTGTGCAGCCAACAGATTGACATGCATGTAGAACACATGAAGATAATTAGTGAGATGGTAATACTTAGGAAATTGAACACCTAAGTGGACTTGGAATTCAGTTAAAAAAATTCTAGCATTAACAAGAATGCTGCAAAAAAATAACCTTTCTTCTGCCCCATTCTTAACATCACCGTTGGAACCTTCAGTCAGAGCTTTCCTAGTAGACTTTATGCCAGCTATTGCATCTCAGAGTTCATTCTCTTTTCTAGCTTGACAAAATACCATTTAATGACAATCCCATTTAGTACTGGTAAAATGTCAACTGCAGTTTTTTCACCTACTGCATTTATTAACTCATTTCTAAGTTCTTGGTGGAAGCAAATTTAAACAAAGTCAAACTGGTCAAAGAAATAGGAAATATTCCAATGTGTTTAACACCAGGACTTGGGGGCTTTGGGAGAAGAAGAAGAACTACCTCAGTTACTTTTATCCCAATTCTCCTCAGTAGAGTGGCATGACTAAAATGTCATACTTCTGGCTCAACTTAGACAAAAAAGTGAATTCTCAGGGGCCATATGACCTGAGTCTTGTTGTCTCTGAATAAGGGTTATCACTTTTTTTAAAATGTAATTTTCAATTAATGATTATATTTTTAGTCTATATTTGCTACATTGTATTAAAATAGAATGCCATTGGGTAATCTTCCTTCTAGACCCATGAGAATGCTTGCAAAGTTGTATCTTTTCACATCTCGACATAAGAAACTTATAGCCCTGTATGGACAGGGAGGAGAGTTTCCATTTTTAGGAGTGCCTAAGGACAGTTGCATGTATCCTGGATTCCTGTAATTACCCTAGCAACGTACACATTTTCAAATTCGCCTGGCTATTTTAGAAAGACGTGTATTTTAAACTTACATGTGTATGTTACACATATAACTCCAACGTCATTCTTTTTTATGAATTTAGCTTTAAAGTTCGCCTTCATTTTAAGGGCTATTATGTTCATTAATTCAATTCGTTAAAACATTTTCAAAACAATACCCTGTCTCATATCCCTCCCAAAAAATCACCCTACACTTTTTAATTTCTTATCATTTTCCCATATAGAAGTTGTTGCGGTTGCATGTCATCAGGATCTTAGGGTAAGTCAACTAGATCTGCCCTTAGTTCATTTTGGTTACATTGTATAATCACAATAACTTCTGAACTTTCTTTGTCTCCTTCTATTCACTAATCTATGTTACTCTTACACCAAGTTTTGCCTGCTGAAACTTCACCAAATCCATCCTGTACTTCTTCCAAGACAGATTTGTTCCGTCTTTTGGCAGTCCGTGGTATATTCAATGTTCTTCGCCAAAACCATAATTCAAAGATGTCGATTCTTCTTTGGTCTTCCTAACTCATTGTTCAGTTTTCTCATGTATATAAGGCAGTTGAAAACACCATGGCTTGGGTCAGGTGTACGTTAGTCCTCAAGGTGACATCTTTGCTTTTTAACAGTTTCAAGAGGTCTTTTACAGCAGATTTGCCCATTGCAATGTGTCATTTGATTTCTTGACTGCTGCTTCCAAGGGTGTTGATTGTGGATCCAAGTAAAATGAAATCCTGACAACTTCAATATTTTCTCTATTTAGCATGATGTTGCTTATTGGTCCAATTGTGAGGATTTTTGTTTTGTTCATGTTGAGGTGTAATCCAAACTGAAGGCCGTGGTCTTTGATCTTCATCAGTAAGTGCTTCAAGTCCTCTTCACTTTCAGCAAGCAAGGTTGTGTCATCTGTACATCACAGGTTGTTAATGAGTCTTCCTCCCATCTTGATGCCCTATTCTTCTTCATACAATCCAACTTCCTGGATTATTTCTTTAATATACAAACTGAGTAAGTATCCTGAAAGGATACATCCAAGACACACACTTTTCCTGACTTTAAACCACGCAGTATCACCTTGGTGGTGCAATAGTTAAGAGCTGGGCTGCTAAGCCAAAGGTTAGCAGTTTGAATCCACCAGCTTCTCCTTGGAAACCCTATGGGGCAGTTCTATTCTGCCCTATAGGGTCGCTATGAGTTGGAACCGACTTGATGGCACATAACAACAACATCCCCTTGTTCTGTTCGAACAATTGCCTCTTGACCTATGTACAGGCTTCTCGTGAGCAAAATTAAGTGTTCTGGAATTTCAGTTCTTTGCAGTGTTATCCATAGTTTGTTATAGTCCACACAGTGAAATGCCTTTGCATAGTCAATAAAATCTTTCTGGTATTCTCTACTTTTAGCCAGAATCCATCTTACATCAGTAATGATATCCCTGGTTCCATTGTTATCTATATATAATTATATATAACATATCATATATAATTATATATAGTGTATATAGATAGTATTATAATATAGTATATGTAGTATACATAATGTGTATATATATATATGTATATATTATAGAATATATAGGAAACCCTGGTGGAGTAATGGTTAGGTGCTACAGCTGTTAACCAAGAGATCGGCAGTTTGAATGCACCAGGTGCTCCTTGGAAACCCTATGGGGCAGTTCTACTCTGTGCTATAGGGTTGCTATGAGTCAGAATTGACTTGTTGGCAACAGGTTTGGTTTTTGGTTTGGGTATAGAATATATATGTAGCATAATATGTAATTATGTACACTATATACGTATAATGAATATTTAAAAGTATTCTCTTGTATAGCATATTGCATATGACTATCTCACTTTTTTACTCTCTCTAAAAAAAAACTAACATTGGGATAGTCTTTATAATAGGATTAAGATTATACTTTATACAAATTTTGGATGTGTTTCAAAGAATCTGTTTTTGTACGCTTTATAAGATCTGGAGTCCCTGACTAGTTCAAATGGTTAATGTGCTGCTCAAGTCCACCCAGAGGTGATTGGAAAAAAAAGCCTGGTGATCTACTTCTGAAAAATCAGCCACTGAAACTCTATGGAGCACATTTCTATTCTCACACACGGGGTGTTGCCATGAGTTAGAATCAACCTGAAGGCAACTTTTTTTTTTTTTTTTAAATATGGTTTAAAACACACAAATGTATGTTATAACATCACTATTTCAGGACTAAAACATTTCAAAGTATATTACTTATTCAACTTTCAACAAGGCTGGATTTATATGGAAAATAAAACAGTAGTAAATTAGCTATTATTTCTGAAATGTGTCATCTCTTTCTAACTAATTTTAATTCAGATATGTAGGATTATCCAGCAAGAGAATCGTAGAAAAAAAGATGAATATTATGTACTGGGTCATCTAACATTTTGATTTCCATAATGTGTTTGAAGTAAATATTTAATAATAAACCTTGCACTTGCCTAATACATGTTTCATGTTGGAGAGTGAAACATAATGCAATGTTTTCAAATATTAAGGAAGAATTAATGATATATTGGTCCATAAAACTGTGTATTTTAATTACTGTATATTACCAATCAAGACTAATATATAGAAATTACTTTAAGATACCCGAAGAATAATCTTAACCAATCACCTTATACAAACCCTCTGCATCAACATATTGGTACAAGTTTTGAATATTAGTGATTGCAATGAGGCAGGTGGCTGAAATTCTTACTTTCCAGACATCTGATAGGGCTAAAGTAAAAACAATTATTCAACTTGGCTCCTAAATTTTTATTTGTTTATTCTGACTTATAATAGCATTTAGTTTCCTGTCTGGATTTGGAAAGTTCCCCAAAAAGGGGGAAATTCAGTCAGTCCACCAAAATTTGGCTCAAAACATTGCTACTTGGTATAAAGATTTTTTTTGAAATGATTCTTTTAACCAATTTTACATTTTACCTGAACAATTGTTATTTTAAATCTTATATGACATTTTCATAGGCATTCCACAATGAAAAATTTGTTCTGTGTGAGCAATGATAAAAACTTCAGCAGAACATTTTATGATTTTCACAAAGGAATGACACACTTAATTGAAAAATAAAATTCCACTCATTTTTAAGCCCATTTTTTAGAAAGAAATATACAATAAAACCCATGACATTGCTATACCAAGAAAAACCTTGTGGTGCTTTTCTTGAAATAAACTAATCCACAAATTGAACTAAGTGAAAAATTAAAAAATGGAAAAAGAAACTTTTTGTATATAATAAATTGATATATGTTAGGTGGTACCAACAGTGAGAGAGCGGGCTGGGGTTGGTTTCTTTATAGACTATACTGGTAAAAATTGAACAAATAAATGTAGAAAAAATTAAAGTTGAACAAAATTTTACACCAAATAAAATACACCTTTCAGATGGAGTGCTAAATATAAAAACTAAACGTTAAAATCAGACAAACATATTCTTCTATCTTGGTAATCTTAGATTAACATAGGAGTTTTAAAACAAGATCTAAAAAATGTATAAATGTTATACTTTAAAAAAATATTTATATTACATAACAGTATGTGGTAGAATTCTCACCTTCTCAGGTTCGATTCCAGATCAATGCACCACATGCTCAAACACCACCTGTCTTTCAGTGGAGGCTTGCATGTTGCTATGATGAGGAGCAGGTTTCAACAGAGCTTCCAGACTAACATGGGCTAGGAAGAAGGCCTGGTGATATACTCCTGAAAATTAACCAGTGAAAACCCTGTGGATCAAAATGGTTTGATACTCAACTAATCCTGGCCGTGGCTCAGGAAGTTGTGCATGAAGTTGTCATGAGTCCAGGGCTAACAAGAACGCTGGTAAGAGCAACCATAATATCAGTAGAACAAGTCTTCCCTACTGTTCTCATTTAAGGCTGTTGTCTTAGTCATCTAGTGCTGCTATAACAGAAATACCACAAGTGGATGGCTTCAACAAAGAGAAGTCTATTTTTTCACAGTCCAGTAGGCTAAAAGTCCAAATTCAGGGTGTCAGCTCCAGGAGAACGCCTTCTCTTTATGTCAGCTCTGAAAGAAGGTTCTTGTGATGCATCAGTCTTCCCTTGGTCTGGGAGTATCTCAGCATGGGAACCTCAGGTCCAACGGATATGCTTTGCTCCTGGTGCTGCTTTTTTGGTGGTATGAGGTTCCCATGTGTCTCTGCTCGCTTCTCTCTTTTATATCTCAAAACAGATTGGAGTGAGACACTATCTAATTTTGTAAACCTTATCAGTATAACCTCATCATACTGATAGAGTTTACAACACATAAGGAAATCACCTCAGATTTATAAAATGGTACACAATCACGCAATACTGGGAATCATGACCCAGCCAAGGTGACAGATATTTTTGGGTGACACAATTCAATACATGACAGCTGTCTTGACGTTTTGTTTATCCCTATAAATTTCATTATGGGCAAATTTATCGGTTAAGATACAACTTTGATGGTTAAATACGAACATTTTGTTTCAGGCTAGTTTGTCACTCACAAATTGTCCCAAAATTTATACTTTTCCTTTCTTTGTTGTCCAGTGCAACTTCATTCCTCTCCTAGGCTACCTACATCCTTAGCACTTTATCTCCTTTTCAGTTCCCCTCAATCTGTTTCCCAAAAAGCAAGAAATATTATCTTCTTAAAATGTATGTCGGCTCATTTCACTTCCTATTTGCATATGCTAAAAAAATAAAATCCCAGATTCTTAAAGCAATCTATAATTCTTTACACACTCTTATCACTGCCTTTTTCTACCATTTCATCTCCTACTTTATCAGTGCATGACCCTCTCTGACTACCCCAGCTTTCTACACTTTCTATGAAGAATTCTACACTCCAGGGACTTTGCATCGGGTCCTGTTATCTTCAGTGATATGTTCTTCTCCCTAAACCTCCCATGACATATCTTTTTATATATCCCTGTGTATTGTGCATACTCTGTGTAATTTACTACATCTGCTGTTTTTTCTTTTCTTTTTTTCTTGGTAACACATTATCATAATTTGAAACCATTTATTTATTTGCTGGGATTCTTGATATGTTTCTATCTCCCTCCCCAAAATACAAGCTTCATGTAAAAAACGTGTTTATTTTGTTCTTTTTTGTGTAAATGCTAAGTACCATGCCTGTTCAAATATTTTTGAATGACTCAATTAAATCATAAAGTCCATGCAGACTCAGATATTTTGTTCATTTCTCAAACATCTTCATGAACACTAGAAAAGATTAAGCACCATTTCTCTTCATAACCTAAATTTTACCCATCAGGAGCTAGAAGCATGTAAGGTCTTAATCAACCAGGATTATAAGTGACAGTTCCACAACATCATTTGCTCTCTTTAAAAGTAATACCTAATTTAAGGAGATCTATTTCACTGTTTTAGGAGTCCCTGGGAGGTGAAAAAGCTTAACTGTTTGACTACTAGCAGAAAGATTAGTGGTTTGAACCTAACTTTAGGCACTTTGAAAGACAGGACTAGCGATGTGCTTCCAAAGGGTCACAGTCATACACTACTTCCTGCACCACCCCCATAATCAGTTGAGGATCAGATCATTTCGATACATAGGGTTTCTACAGAATGCAGTTCTACTCTGACACACTTGGGTCTCCATAGTTGGAACGGACTCGATGGCAATCAACAACAACAAAATCTCTCTCTTCCAGATCAAAATACTGTAATTATAATATTTCAAAAGAACAAATCTGAATATTTTTATTTTTATACTCTATACAGCACTGGGAACCCTAGTGACATAGTGGTTAAGTGCTACGGCTGCTAACCAAAAGGTCAGCAGTTCAAATCCACCAGGTGCTCCTTGGAAACTCTATGGGGCAGTTCTACTCTGTCCTATAGTGTCGCTAAGAGGCGGCATTGACTCAACGGGAACTGGTTTGGTTTTTTGGTTTTATACAGCATTATATGATATATTAAATAGCATATCTTTACGTAAAATCTTTAGTGTGAATATCAACCACATTGCTTAAACTATTCAAAACATGGTTAAAATGGCTAAGTCTGAGTTCTAATGCAAATGCAAATACTATGAATAAAGTTTCGTTTTTTCATTTCATTCAAAATTAAAATAAAATTCACTGTTTTTGTTTTTACTCATTACGAACACAGTGATAGATTTATATATAAGACAGAGCAAGATAAAAAATAAGCAAAAAATAATTTTTAAAAACATGGATTTTTCATGGCACAAACAAAAGAAATCGGTCTTATACTGGAGTAACTAAGCAATATAAGCTGTGCTAGTTAGGTGCCGCCCAGTTTGTTCAGACACATAGCAACCCTGTGAACAATGGAGCACAACACAGCACTGTCCTACACCATTCTAACAATCATTGTTATGCTTGAGCCCATTGTTGCAGCCACTGACTGCATCAGTCTATCTCATTCAGGGTCCTCCTCTTTTCCTTAACCCTCTACGTTACCAAGCATGACATCCTTCTCCAGGGACTGGTCTCCCCTGATAACACTTCCAAAGTATATGAGACGCATTCTCGCAATTCTTGCTTCTAATGAACATTCTGGCTCTACTTCTTCCAGACAGATTTGTCTGATCTTCTGGCAGTTCATGGTATATTAAATATTCTTCGCTAACATCATAATTCAAAGGCATCAATTCTTCTTTGGTCTTCCTCATCCATTGTCCAGCTTTTGCATTCATATGAGGCGAATGAAACTACAGTAGTCTGGGTCAGGCACACCTTAGTCTTCAAGGTGACGTGTTTGCTTGTCAACACTTTAAAGAGGTCCTTTGCAGCAGATTTGCCCAGTGCAGTGCATCTTTTGATCTCTTGGCTGCTGCTTCCATGGGTGTTGATTGTGGATACAAGTAAAATGAAATCGTTGACAACCTCCATCATTTCTCCATCTACCATGATGTTGCTTATTGGTCCATTTGTGAGGATTTTGTTTTCTTTATGTTGAGGTGTAATCCATACTGAAGTCTGTAGTCTTGGAACTTCATCAATAAGTGCTTCAAGTCTTCTTCACTTTCAGCAAGCAAGGTCATGACATCTGCATATCTCAGACTGTTAATGTGTCTTCCTCCAATCTTGACGCCACATTCTTCTCCATATAGTTCAGGATCTCAGATTATTTGCTTAGCATACAGATTGAATAAGTATGCTGAAAGACTATAACCCTGACACACAAGTTTGTTAACTTTAAAATATGCGATATCCCCTGGTTTTGTTCCCACGACTGCTTCCTGATCTAAGTACAGGTACCTCATCAGCACAATTAATTGTTCTGGAATTCCCATTCTTCACAATGTTATCCACAATTTGTTGTGATCCACATAGTCAAAATCCTTTGCATAGTCAATAAAACACAAGGAAATATCATTTTAGAATTCTCTGCTTTCAGCCAGGATCCATCTGACATTAGCAATAATACCCCTTGCTCCACATCCTCTTCTGAATCTAGCTTGAATTCTTGGCAGTTCACTGTTGATGAACTGCTGCCACCGCTTTTGAATGATCTTCAACAAAATTTTACTTGTGTGTGATATTAATGAAATTCTTCAATAATTTCTGTGTTCTGTTGGTTTACCTTTGTTTGGAATGAGTAAAATATGGATCTTTTCCAGTTGGCTGGCCAGATAGCTGTCTTCCAAATTTCTTGGCATGGATGAGTAAGCACTTCCAGCATCCATTTCTTGAAACATCTCAGCTGGTATTCCATTAATCCCTGGAGCCTTGTTTTTTTGCCAATGTCTCCAGTGCACCTTGGACCTCTTCCTTCAGTACCATCTGTTCTCAATCATATGCTACCTCCTGAAAAGGATGAATGTAGACCAATTCTTTTTGATAGAGTGACTCTATGTATTCCTTCCATCTTCTTCTGATGCTTGCTGTGTTGTTTAATATTTTGCCCATACAACCCTTCAATATTGTAACTCAAGGCTTGAATTTTTTCTTCAGTTCTTTCGACTTGAGAAATTCTGAGTGTGTTCGTCCCTTTTGTTTTTCTATCTCTAGGTCTTTGTGCATTTCATTGTAATACTTTACTTTGTCTTCTTGAACCTCCCTTTGAAATCTTCTGTTCAGCTCTTTTATTGTATAATTACTTCCTTTAATTTCAGCTACTCTACATTCAAGAGCAAATTTCAGAGTCTGTTCTCACATCCATTTTGGTGTTTTCTTTCTTCCCTGTCTTTTTAATGATGTCCTGCTTTCTTCAGGTATGATGTCCTTGATGTCATTCCACAACTCCTCTAGACTTCAGTTATTAATTTTCAATCCGTCAAAGCTATTCTTGAGATATTCTCTGAATTCGGGTGGGATATACTTAAGGTCGTACTTTGGCTCTCGTGGACTTGTTCTAATTTGCCTTAACTTCAACCTGAACTTGTGATTGTTTGGTTGATTGTCTGTTCCACATTCAGCCTCTGGCCTTCTTCTGACTGATGATATTGAGCTTTTCCATTGTCTATTTCCACCATGTAGTCGATTTGATCCCTGTGTATTCCATCTGGTGAGATCCATGAGTACAGTCACCATTTATGTTGTTGAAAAAAGGTATTTACAATGAAGAAGTCTTTGGTCTTGCAAAATTCTACATGCAACTTCCAGTATCGTTTCTGTCACCAAGTCCATATTTTCCAACTACTGATCCTTCTTCTTTGTTTCTAACTTTTGCATTCTAATCATCAGTAATTGTCAGTGCATCTTTTGCATGTTTGATCAATTTCAGACTGCAGAAGTTGGTAAAAAGCCTCAATTTCTTTATCTTTGCCCTTAGTGGTTGGTGCATAAATTTGACTAATAGTTGTATTAACTTACCTTCCTTGTAGGTGTATGGATATTATCCTGTCACTGACAGAGTTGTACTTCAGGAGAGTTCCTGAAATGTTCTTTTTGACGATGAATGCCACGCCATTCCTCTTCAATTCTTCATTCCTGGCATAGTAGACCATATGATTTTCTGACTTAAAATGGCCAATATCAGTCTATTTCAGCTCACTAATGCATAAGATATCAATCTTTAGCAGTCCTGAAAGTTTTGGCAACTTCCAATTTTCCTGCATTTATACTTCATAAATTCCACGTTTTGATTATTAATGTATGTTTGTAGCTTTTTCTTCTCATTTTTAGTCGTGCCATACCAGGAGATGAAGGTCCCGAAAGCGTCACTACATCCATATCTTTAAGGAGGCAACTCTTCCCCTGTCGTATTTTTAGTGCCTTTCAACCTGAGTTGTTCATCTTCTGGCACTGTATCAGACAATGTTCTGTTGCTATTTATAAGATTTTCACTGAAATTTTTTTTTTCAAAGGTAGACTGCCAGTTACTTCTTCCTACTCTGTCTTAGTCTGGAAGCGCTGCTGAAACCTGTCCACCGAGATTGACCTTGCTGGTATTTGAAATACAGGTGGCAAAGCTTCCAGTATCACAGCAACATGCAAGGCACCACAGTAAAACAAACTGACAGACATGTGGTGGAAACAATATTAGCTACAGGTCAATAATTAAAATAATTTTCAACACAGAAGTCCTGAGTTTAGGCTAACTGTAAAAGGGTTTTAGGAAACATTGTAATTTGTGGAATAAATCATAAGCTATATTCAGGTCAAGAAGTGGGTAGTGTTATACAAGATGTTCAATATAGTTCCTTTTTTTTTTATTGTACTTCAGGTGAAGGGTTACAGAACAAATAGTTTTTCATGAAACAGTAGTACACATATTCTTTTATGACGTTGGTTAACAACCCCACAACATGTCATCCCTCTCCCTTCTCAACCTTTCCTTTTTTTTGATGAAAATATACATAGCCAAAGATACACCATTTCAAAAATTTCTGCATGCACAGTTCAGTGACATCGACTACACTCTTCCAAATGCTATTCTCACTTTAGATGAAGGCTTACAGAACAAAATAGTTTCTCATTTAATAGTCAATACACATGTTGCCCTATGACGATGGTTAACAACTCACAACACATCAACACTATATTTACTCAACCTTGGGTTCCCTATCACCAGCTTTCCTGTCCCCTTCTGCCTTCTGGACCTTGTCCTTGGACTGCTGTGCATCATTAGTCCCACTTGGTTCTATGGGGCTGTCCACTCCGCGGCTGAATGGTGAACCTTAGAAATGACTTCGCCACTGAGCTAAAAGGGTGTCTGGGGGCCATACTCTCAGGGTTTCTCCAGTCTCCTTTAGGCCAGTAAAACTGGTCTTTTTGTGTGTGTTAGAATTTTGTTCTACATCCTTCTCCAGCTCTGTTCAGAACCCTCTGTTGTGATCCTGGTCAGAGCAGTTAGTGGTGGTAGCCGGGCACCATCTAACTGTACTGGACTCAGTCTGCTGGAGGCCTTGGTAGCTGTGGTCCATTAGTCCTTTGGACTAATCTTTTCCTTGTATCTTGTTCTCTTCATTCTGCCTTGCTCCTGAAGGGATAAGACCAGTGGAGTATTTAGATGGCTGCTTACATGCTTTTAAGACCCCAGACGCTACTCACCAAGGTAGAATGTAGAACACTGTCTTTATAAACTGTGTTATGTCATTTGAGCTAGATGTTCCCCGAGACCATGGTCCCCACAGCCCTCTACCCAGCAATGCAGTCCCTCAGGGAGTTTGGATGTGTCTATGGGGCTTCCATGACCTTCCCTTGTACAAGTTGTGCTAGTTTCCCCTGTATTGTGTACTGTCTCACCCTTCACCCAAGACACCACTTATCTATTGCCTATTTAGCATTTCCCCCCAACCGCTCCAATCCCTGGTAACCAACACAGATCATTTTGTGTGTGAACTTTTTCATGGGTTTTTACAATAGAGGTCTCATACAATATTTGTCATTTTGTGATTGACTTATTTCACTCAGCATAATGTCCTCCAGTTTCATCCATGTTATGAGATGCCTCACAGATTCATCATTGCTCTTTCTCGTTGCATAGTTCTCCATTGTGTGTATGTACCATAGTTTGTTTATCCATTCATCTGTTGATGGGCATCTAGGTTGTTTCCATTGTTTTGGTATTGTGAACAATGCTGCCACGAACATAGGTGTGCATAAGTCTATTAAAGTGACGATTCTTATTTCTGTAGCATATATTCCTAAGAGTGGGTACGTCTATTTCTAGCTTTCTGAGGAAGAGTCATATCATTTTCCAAAACGCTTGTATCATTTTGCATTCCCACCAGCAGTGCATAAGAGTTCCCATCTCCCCACAGCCCCTCCAACATTTGTTGTTTCCAGTATTTTTGATTCGTTCCAGTAATGCCGGGGTGAGATGGTATCTCATTGTGTTTTAATTTGCATTTCCCTAATGGGTAGTGAACGCGAGCATTTCCTCATGTGTCTGTTGGCCATCTGAATGTCTTCTTTGGTGAAGTGTTTGTTCATTTCCTTTGCCAATTTTTTAATAGGATTATTTGTCTTTTTGTTGTAGAGGTGTTGGATTTTCTTGTAGATTATGGAGATTAGACCTTTGTCTGACCTGTACTGTCCCAAAATTTTTTCCCAATCTGTATGTTCTCTTTTTACTCTTTTGGCGAAGTCATTTGAAGAGCATAGGTGTTT
Source organism: Dugong dugon (assembly GCA_030035585.1). Taxonomy (NCBI): domain Eukaryota; kingdom Metazoa; phylum Chordata; class Mammalia; order Sirenia; family Dugongidae; genus Dugong; species Dugong dugon. The sequence continues at coordinate 29,478,437 of CM057460.1, read as the reverse complement.
GATTTTTAGAAGATCCCAGTTATCTAGCTTATCTTCTGGTGTTTGTGTGTTGATGGTTATGGCTTGTATGCTGTTAATGCCGTGCATTAGGGACTGTAGCGTTGGTCCTATTTTTTCTTCTATAAACTTTATAGCTTTAAGCTTTATATTTAGGTCTCTGACACATTTTGAATTAGTTTTTGTATATGGCATGAGGTATGGGTCCTGTTTCATCGTTTTGCAGATGGATATCCAGTTTTGCCAGCACCATTCATTAAAAAGACTGTCTTTTCCCCATTTGATGAACTTTGGGCCCTTGCCGAAGATCAGGTGACCGTAGGTGGATGGATTGAAATCTAGGTTCTCAATTCTGTTCCATTGGGCAATGTATCTGTCGTTGTACCAGTACCAGGCTGTTTTGACCACTATAGCTGTATAGTAGGTTCTGAAGTCAGGTAGTGTGAGTCCAACTTTATTCTTCTTCTTCAGTAGTGCTTTACTTATTCGGGGCTTCTTCCCTTTCCATATAAAGTTAATGATTAGTTTTTCCATCTCTTTGAAGAATGTTGTTGTTATTTGGATCGGGATTGTGTTGTATTTGTAATTGCTTTGGGTAGAATTGTCATTTTCACAATGTTGAGTCTACCTATCCATGAGCATGGTATGTTTCCATCTATGCATATCCCTTTGGGTTTCTTTTGGTAGTGTTTTGTTGTTTTCTTTGTATAGGTCTTTTACATCCCTGGTTAGATTTATTCCTAGTATTTTGTCTTTTTAGGGGCTACTATAAATTGTATTTTCTTCCTGATTTCCTTTTCATCATTCTCCTTATTGGTGTACAGGAATCCAACTGATTTTTGTATATTTATCTTCTATCCTGGCACTCTGCTGAATCTTTCTATTAGTTCCAGTAGATTTCTTATGCAGTCTTTAGGGTTTTCTATGTATAGTATCATATCATCTGCAAACAGGGACAGTTTAACCTCTTCATACCAATTTGGATGCCCTGTATTTCTTTTTCTTACCTTATTGCTCTAGCTAGAACTTCCAGCACAATGTTAAATCGGAGTGGTGATAAAGGGCATCCTTGTCTTGTTCCTGTTTTCAAGGGGAATGTTTTCAGCCTCTCTCCATTAAGAATGATGTTGGTCATTGGTTTTGCATAGATGCCCTTTATTATGTTGAGACATTTCCCTTCTATACCTATTTTATTGAGAGTTTTTATCAGGAATGGGTGTTGGACTTTGTCAAATGCCTTTTTTTTTGTGTCAATTGAGATGATCACATGATTCTTTCCTTTTATTTATATGGTGGATTACGTTGATTGATTTTCTAATGTTTAACCATCCTTGCATACCTGTTATAAATCCTTCTTCATCGTGGTATATTATTTTTTTGATATGATGCTGAATTCTATTGGCTAGAATTTTGTTAAGGATTTTTGCATCTATATTCATTGGAGATATTAGTCTGTAATTTTCTTTTTTTGTGACATCTTTGTCTGGTTTTGGTATCAGAATTATGCTGGCTTCATAGAATGAATTTGGAAGTGTTGCTTCCTTTTCTATGCTCTGAAATAGCTTGAGTAGTACTGGTACCAGCTCTTCTGTAAATGTTTTGTAGAATTCTCCAGTGAAGCCATCTGGGCCAGGGGTTTTTTTTGGTTGGGAGTTTTTTTTATTACATTTTCAATCTCTTCTCTTGTTATGGGTCTGTTCAGATTTTCAACATCAACTTTGTTGTAGTTTGGATAAGTAGTGTGCTTCTAGAAATGTATCCATTTCCTCTACGTTTTCAAATTTGTTGGAGTATAGTTTTCATAGTATTCTATTATAATCCTTTTTATTTCAGTGGTGTTTGTTGTAATGTCCCCCATTTCATTTCTTATTTGGGTTATTTGCCTCCTCTCCTGTTTCTCTTTTGTCAGTCTGGCCAGTGGTTTGTCGATTTTGTTAATTCTTTCAAAGAATCAACTTTTGGTTTTGTTGATTCTTTCTGTAGTTTTTCTGTTCTCTATTTCATTTATTTCTGCTCTGATCTTTACTATTTCCTTTCTTCTGGTGGCTGTGGGCTTTTTTTGCTGTTCTCTTTCTATTGGTTTGAGTTCTGTAGTTAATGTTTTGATTTTGTCCCTTTCTTCTTATTTGGTGTGTGCATCTATTGCTATAAATTGTCTTCTGAAGACTGCCTTTGCTGTGTCCCAGTGATTTTGGTATGATGTGTTTTCATTCTCATTTGATTCTAGGAATTTTTTGATTCCATCTCTGATTTCTTCTATTACCCACTGATGTGTAAGCAGGGTATTATTCAGTTTCCATGTAATTGATTTTTTTTCTTTGCTCTTTCTGTTGTTAATTTCTACCTTGACGGCATTGTGGTCAGAGAAGACACTTTGAAATATCTCAGCTTTTCGGATCTTCTTGAGGATTGCTCTGTGGCCTAAGATGTGGTCTGTTTTGGAGAACATTCCATGTGCATTGGAAAAGAATGTGTACTTTGCAGCAGTTGGATGGAGTATTCTATATATGTCGATGAGGTCAAGTTGGCTGATTGTGCCCTTTAGGTCTTCTGTATCTTTGTTGAGTTTCTTCTCAGTTGTTCTGTCTTTTACTGAGAGTGATGTGTTGAAGTCTCCTACTATTATTGTGGAACTGTCTATTTCTCTTTTCAGTGTTGTTAGAGTTTGTTTTATGTGTTTTGGAGCCCTATCTTTGGGTGCGTAGTTGTTTATTGTGATTATGTCTTCATGATGGTTCATCCCCTAAATCATTATATATTGTCCTTCTTTGTCTTTTATGGTGGATTTTGTTTTAAATTCTATTTTATCTGAGATTAGTATTGCCACTTCTTCTCTTCTTTGGTAGTTGTTAGCTTGATATATTTTTTTCCAACCTTTTTCTTTTAATAAATTCATGTCTTTGTTTCTAAGGTGTGTCTTTTGTAGACAGCATATTGATGGATTATGTTTTCTTATCCATTTTGTCACTCTCTGTCTCTATATGCGTCCATTGAGTTCATTTACATTCAGTGTAATTATTGATAGATGTGAGTTTGTTGCTGTCATTTTGTAGAGCTTTTTTTTTTGTGGTGCTGAGATTTTCTTTGTTCTTCTTACTCTCCTGTGCTGAGTTACTTTTGTTTCTGTATTTTTTATCTTTTTTTTTTTGTTTTTGTAGGTTTTGATTTTGCTGAGACTTTAAGTTTTTCCTCTTTATTTTTATGAGTATGTCTGATAACCTTCTTTGTGGTTACCATGAAATTTACCCTTATTTTTCTAAGTTTGAGCAGTCTACTATTACTTGGTATCACCTTGCCTTCCTCTCCATTTGAACTTTCTATACCTATGCCGTTTATTCCCTCTTTTGTTGTTTTGATGTTGTTGTCATTTACTGATTAACGTCTCTGGATCCCTGTTGTATTAGTTTTATTTTTGGATAGTCCTTGAGAGTTTATTTCCTAGATTGGTATCTGGCTGGTACGATCCTGCATCCTTGATTCTGCCTGTGAGCTGAAGTTGTTTGTTCTCAGATCAAAGAACTCCCTTTAATAATTCTTGTAAGTTTGGTTTGGTTTTTGCGTATTTCCTTAGTTTATCTTTATATAGAAATGACCTAATTTCACAATCATATTTGAACAAGTGTTTTGCAGAATATATTATTCTTGGCTGGCAATTTTTTTCTTTCAAGATTTTGTATATGTCATCCTATTGCGTTCTTTCCTGCATGGTTTCTGCCAAATAATCTGAGCTTAGTCTTATTGTTTCTCCTCTGTATGTGACTTCTTGTTTTTCGCGAGCTGCTCTCAGGGTTCTTTGTTTGCCTTTGGTTTGGCAAGTGTGAGTATGATATGTCTTGTTGATTTTCTTTTGTTGTCTCTCCTATATGGTGTTCGTTGAGCTTCTTGCATAGCCAGTTTTTCATCTTTCATGATATTGGGGAAGTTTTCTGTCAGCAGTTCTTCAATGATCCTCTCTTTGTTTTCTGTTTTCTCCCCCTGTTCTGGAACTCCAATCACTTGCCAATTTTTGCTTTTGATTGTATCCCACATAACTTTCAGGGTCTCTTCATTTTTCTTTGTTCTTTTTTCTGAGTTTTCCTCAGACAGAGTTGTATCCAAGTGTTTGTCTTCAATTCCACTGATCCTGTCTTCCACCATTTCAAATATTTTCTCAGCCCTTCTATGACACCGTCCATTTCTGAAATCTTGTTGTTTATCCTTTGGGTTTCTAATTGTTGTTTTTGTATAATTTCTAGTTGTGAATTTATTTTGGCATTTTGTTCCTGCATTATTTTCCTGAATTCTTCCAATTTTTGGTCTGTATTTTCCATGAATTTGTCAATTTTTTCCTCACTTTTGTCTGCTTTTTGCTTCAGCTCTTTGAAAATTCTGAGTATTAGAGATTTGAACTCCCTATCAGGTAGTTCTAGTGCATTTTCTTCCACAGGAGAGTCATCTGGTGTTCTATTTTGGACGCCTACTGGAACCATCCTGTCCTGTTTTTGTAAATGTTTTGATATTGTCTGTTTTCTTCAAGACATTCAGTAGTTATTTTTCTCATTTATTGATGGTAGATTTGCTTGTTTTGTCCCTTTTTTTTTTAAGTTTGTCTATGTCTGAGCAGGTGGGCTGTGTGTTCTTTGTTGTTTGCTTGTCTGTGGGCACAATACTTTTTGCCTCCTTCTCCAATTGGCAGGGTCAGTCACTCAGATACAGTACGGCAGGGCAGGTTGAGCTGAAGAGGAGTTACTGGGATGGGTTATTTGTGGCACTTACTACAGCCACCAGGGCAGGTCAGTAATCAATGCAGGGCAGGTTCCAGTAGGCCATGCCTGTGCTGCTTGGTGGTGTGATGTTAAGTGTACAGTGCAGGTAGGCAGGATGTAGCGGGGAGATTGTTATGTGTGGAGCTTGGATGGATATGCAAGAGAGGAGAGAGCAACAGGAGCCAAAAACATACAAACAAACAGAAAAGATTGCTAGGGGAGCTTGCTGTTGGAGTGGAGAGATGAGAGACTGTGAAATGGAGGGAAAAAAAGGGAAGAGGAAGAAAAAAAAAAGAAAAGAATGAATAAATAAAAATCAGAAAGGGAAAAGAACAGCAAAGTTCCCAGAGATCCCACTGTGTGACTATGAGTTCTGGGGAAGTTGTTCTCAAGTGTTGCAGTACAGCCTGGCTAGAAGGCATTGAGGTATACAATGCCAGGTATTCAAGGAACAGAAAGAGAAGGATGATATAGAGAGATGAGAAACTGAGTAATGAAGAGAGACAAAAAGGGAAAAAGAAGGAAAAGAAAACACAACAAATTTAAAAAAAAGTACAAGAAAAGTCCCTAAAAAAACAGGAAAAAAAAAAAAAAACAAGAATGAAGAAAGAAATGTCCTCAGGGATCCCTCTGCAAGTCTGTGCAAGCTGATGGGGTAGGTTCCAAGCCACGCACCACTGCCTGGCCAGAACGGGCTCCCAACTCAAGAAAAGGAAAAGAAATCAAACAAACAATTCAAAACTAACAAACAAACGAAAGCCCTGGAATCCCTCCAGCTCGGCACCCATACAGGGAAGCAATTCCATGCTCCAACGGAGCTCTGCAGCCCCTCAGGAAGAAGCAAAGATGGTGCACATAGACAGGTACTTTAGTGAAAGGAGGGGGAGGTGGTGAGAGGTAAAGAAGAAATCAAAAGAAGTGGCAAAAAGCAACACCAGCAGTCAACAAATGGCACTCAGAGAGCCTTCCCATTCGGGTGGGTGGAATCCAAGCTGCTGGTGCTTCCTGGACAAGGAATTGTGGCCGCGGGAAGCACAGGAGGCCTAGTGGGGGTGAAGAAGGTTGGGGGGTGGGAAAGTGTATATCGCAAATTACCGGTTGTTTAGTCTTCCGCTGGAAGCTCCATGAAGCTGCTTTCTCGTATCCCCTGTTTGCTAGTCTCCGATAGGAGTCCAAGATGGCAGATCTGCCCTGTGTTAGCTGATAGGGGACTTCTGCATGAATCTCTCCTCTCTCTCCATTCTCTGTCAGTTTTCTCACTCCATTTGGTGCTTGGCTGAATTCTTTATCTCTTCATTTGATGTTTTAAGATTTCAGGATTGTTGTTTTCTCTATTCAGTTTAGTTTTTCGGATCTTTGCTGAGGAGGGATAGCGTGGTGCTTCTGCCTAGAGTGTCATTTTGCCATAAATAACCAATTTACTTCCTTTTTAATGCCGTGTCATAAATGCTTTTCTGGGACAAGAGAAGGAATTCATGTAAACAGAATACTTGAAAGGACCAAGAAGCTCGTCTGTATTCACAACTTCTGTAGTTCTTTATTTTGTGGTCTTAAGATGGTTCTAGTCTGTATTTTAGTTTGTCAAAACAAAAATTATTTGAGTTAGAGTGGTGGGTATATTTTATTAATAAACATGTAAAGACAATGTGACTTTTTTTCACAAATATACTGTAGTCTTAGGTTGAGATAGAAGAAAAAAATTCCATGTAATTGTTGCAGACTCAAAATTTAAAAAGACAAATAATATTGATTATTCTTGAAAAAATATCTTCCAGAATTATATTTTCTCAGAAAATCAAAAAAAGATCTTACTTTTTTTTTATAAATTTTACTTTTATTGTGGTAAATGTATGTAGTAAAATTTCCCATTTTAAGTGTATATTTCCAGGAGGTTTGACAAATTTGTAAGTTTTGCAAGTATTTGTCTAACTGTGAGAAATAGAATAAGAGAAATTAAACACAAAATAATGGCAGCCGTGATGGACAGGAGGGGACTTTACAGTGATTTACTGAAGGTACTTTCGTGACACATTCCAAGACTTCTGGAGCAAGAACATACACACTACTTACCTGTTTTTCCCAGAGAATCCAAAAAAGAGCAGGATTACTTTTTTTTTTTATTATTATTATCATGCTTTAAGTGATACAAGTCAAGTCAGTCTCTTACACAAAAATTTATACATACATTGTTACGTGATCCTTGTTGCTCTCCCTGTACTGTGACAGCACACTCCTCCTTTCCACCCTGGATTTCTCATGTCCATTCAACCAGCTCCTGACCCTGTATTCCTTCTCATCTCACACCTGGACAGGAGCTGCCAAACCACCTAGTCTCATGTATCTACTTGAGCTAAGAAGCACACTCTTCACGAGTATCGTTTTATGTCCCATAGTCCAGTCAAATCTTTGTCTGAAGAGTTGGCCCCAGGAATGGTTTTAGTTTTGGGCTAACAGAGTCTGGGGGTCATGTCTTCCAGGGTCCCTCCAGTCTCAATCAAACCATTAAGTCTGGTCTTTTTATTAGAATTTGAATTCTGCACCCCAATTTTCTCCTAGAGAAGAATATTTTGAAAGAGGACTCTCATGAGTCTGGGAGCAGGACCAGTCTCATGTGGAGGTGGGTGTTAAGAAGGCTCACCTTGTAGCAGAGCCAAATTGTGAAGAGAACAGATTGTTTGGGAATGGTGAAGTAAAATACCTTTTCCCTACTTCTCTAGTTTCCACAGAAGAGTAACTTTTTGAACATGTCTAACTTTTTCTTCCAAACCTTACTTCTTCCCAAAGAGCCAGAGCAAGAATATTTGGATTTTGGAAGACAGCCAGTTTCCTGGCTGGGTGGAGCTAACCTATCAATAACAGAAGACTCTGGAGATATTGGCTCTTTTTCCTTCCCTCTTCACCTCAGCCAAGTGTGATACAGTGATCATGTTAAGAGATCTTTTACTTTCACTACCTATTGGTGGGTTATTTTGGATGAAACAATAAAATATAAAGATTCTTTTATGACAGTGATTTGGAAATGATGTGAACCAATAGAGGCAAATTCAAGTCTGATCTTAATTTTGGAAACTTTCATGCGATAGACAATTATGCAAAAATTGAAATATATATTTGTGTGTGTGTGTGTGTGTATATATATATATATATATATATATATATATATATATATATATATATATATATATATATATATATATATATATATATATATATATATACCAAAAAAAAAAGAAAAATCCAACAAACCCATTGCCCTGTGGTTGGTTCTGAGTCATAGCAACCATATAGGGCAGAGTAGATCTGGCCTATAGAGTTTCCAAAGAGTAGCTGGTGGATTCCAACTTCCAATCTTTTAGTCAGCAGCCAAACTCTTAATCATTATGCCACCAGGGCTCTCTCTCTCTCCGTAACTTATCACATATCATTAAAAAAATAAAAATAAAATAGGTTATTCCCTAAATACATTTTAATGATTTTTTTAAATTGATTTTATCATACTTTATGATTTGTGGAAAAAATTTGTGAAGGTTTTCACTACAATAAGGAAAGGATGGTTATTTAAGTGCACACAAAAAATTTAGAAATTATTTTATGACAGAATATTTTGTAGTCCAAACATTATATTTATTATCCTGATATCTATAGTGAATAGACACTGCAATATTTCAAAAAATCTTTATTGATTTTAGGACCTCCTCTCTCACAAAGTATCCCTTTGCCCATCTCTTTAAATTGTTATCAATTTATTATTCTGAAATAATTTGGAAAAATCAAGTGGCCTTCCAAAATTTTCACAAATTTACTATTTTAGAGAGGTTTAGATGAAGAATCATTTTGACTGCAATAAGGCCAACAGTCACAAAAAAACAAAAAGTTTTATATATTTGCATAAGAAATTTTAGGAACATATTGAGAAACTCACAGACAGGTATAGTAGATTCTTCTGTTGGTAGAATGAATTTTCTCGAGAGGAATCAAATCAGTGGAGTTAACCCTCTTCTTATTTTTTTTGTTTATTTATTTGTGTTATATGTTTCCAAATGCAAATATATGTGGAATGTCAAACATCATTATCTGGGATAACTATAGCATCTGCACCATTCTTTAGTTTTTTGTAGAACTAAAAAAGATAATTCATGAACACAGTGAATGTAAGTTGCATTATTAAGAAAAAGAATTTGTAAGAAGAACACCTAGAGATCTAATGAATCTAAATTCTAACAGACTTATAAGTGGCTGAACAAGGATATAAAGGTGAGATTCTCAGACCCTAATGTACTTGAACACTGAGTCATTTATATCAAAGCAAATTAACAGCTTGAATCACCTGTAACATTAAACAAAACAAAACAAAAAAAAAAACTTGTTGCCATTGAGTGACTTCCAGATCATAGTGACCCTATAGGACAGAGTAGTACTGCTCTATAGGGTTTCCAAGGTGCAGCTGGTGGATTTGAACCACTAACCTCTGGGTTAGCAGCCAAGTGCTTAACCATTGTGTCTTTAATATTTTAGATATATCAATCTTTTTTTTTTTTTAATTGTTACAAAAACAGATTTCTCTCTTAGGAATGCATTTATATACTTAGTTTAATTTAATTCATTTTATTTTACCTTGTGTGACCACATATACACACATATATATATGTATGTATGTATGTATATGTATATACTCATTGCTGGTGAGTTGATTCTGACTCATAGCAACACTATAGGACAGAGCTGTACTGCCGCATAGGGTCTCGAAGCCCATAAATCTTACAGAAACAGACTGCCACACCTTTTTTCTGTGAAGCAGCTGGTGGGTTCGAACCACTGACCTTTCAGTTTGCATCTGAGTGTTTACCACTGTGCCACTGCACCACCAGAGCACTCTCTCTCTGTCTTTATCTATTTATAACTTTCCAATAATGTTATCCACTCCTTTTCATAAAATACTTGAAGTATATACCTGGGCACACTTCTAAAAGAGTTTTCTCATGGAAATATCACAGCCCTTCCCACACAGACACACTTTTCCACAGCAGGCTTTGGTGTTGTTGCTGTTGAAGAAATTTCAGCTGTTACAAAAAATAGTGAAATTCTTTGTTTTGCAGCTGTAGAGATAGAAGTTGTTAACATATATTCCATAATTACATGATAATAGGTATAATTACAGGTTCTTTGGATGGTGGGACACAACACTAAAACACTTGGAAAAATGAAACGTAGAGCTTTTTATTGCCTACCACTCTGAACAAGAGAAGATCATCACAAAGAAGGCAACCACAAAGGGTAATAGCAAGCTGGAACTCCAGGAGGTGGCTTACGTATGGCGAACAGTATGGGGTTAGCCTAGTTTCATGGGCATCTTGTGGATTGGGTATTTTGCATAATTCTTCAGGAACAAGGAAGAAGAGGCCATCCCTGGGTATTAGGCACCTGGAGTCCTCTGGAATTGGGTATGTTTGCACCACCAGGGTTCCAGTGTAACCTAGGAATGTTAAAACCCAATAACGGAAGTGGCTGAGGTATAAAAAATAAACCAAACCAGTTGTCAGATTCTTACTCTTGGCAACCCCATGGGTGTCAGAGTACAGCTGAACTCCATAAAGTTTCAGTGGCATATTTTTCAGAAGCAGATCATCAGGCTTTCTTTCTGAGGTGCCTCTGCATGGACTCCAACCTCCAACCTTTCAATTAGCAGCCAAACATGTTAACCATTTGCACCAACCAGGCACTCTGGTTGAGGGATAGTTTTAGCAAATTGATCAGAAAGGGGAATTGAGAATTTTTAGCCAGGACCTCAAAACTGGGTTAAGACAGCATTTAAAAATATTTCATTTTATAATATTTTTTATTTAATATTTGTTAACGGGTCAAAGACTAATGGTAATACAAGCGATCCCTGTCCATAGTGATGAAAATGTTTCCTGTTGCCGTAAAGCAAACTTGTGGCACTCAAAAATTGGCTTCCTTAGCATCCATTAATTTCTCCTAGTTTCCACTTCACCCAGGTTCTGATATGGTCATTCTTATGTTATGCCAGAGACTCTCAATATTTGTGGTCTCTAACTCGCCCTTCCGAGCATACCGCATATGGTCTCCTGTGATAGAAACTCATTACTATCTCTCAATTTTTTGCTACTCCTTGCTTCTGCTGGTCATGCTGTAAATGGGCGCCCATGATTAAAATGTGTCCCTTTTCTTGTGATCATGCCCTGTAGTTGTTGTTAGGTGCCATTGAGTCACTTTCAACTCATAGGGACCCCATGCACAACAGAATGAAACACTTTCCGGTACTGCGCCATCCTCACATTCATTGCTGTGTTTGAGTCCGTTGTTGCAGCCATTGTGTCAGTCCATCTGTTGAGGATCTTCCTCTTTTTCGCTGACCCTCCACTTTACCAAGCATTATGTCCTTAGGAGACTGGTGCCTCCTAATAACATGTCCAAAGTATGTGAAACTAAGTCTCGTCATCCTTGCTTCTAATGAGCAGTCTGGCTGTACTTCTTCCAATAATGTATTTCTCATCAGATTATTTGCTCAGCATACAGATTGAATAAGTATGGTGAAGGATACAACCTGACACACACCTTTCATGACTTTAAACCACTTAGTATCCCCTTGTTTTGTTTGAACTATTGCCTCTTGGTCAAAATACAGGTTTCTCATGAGCACAATTAAGTGTTCCGGAATTCTCATTCTTAGCAATGTTATCGATAATTTGTTATGATCCACACAGTCAAATGCCTTTGCATAATCAATAACACACAGGTAAACATCTTTCTGGTATTCTCTGCTTTCAGTCAGGATCCATCTGACATTAGCAATGATATCCCTTTTTCCATGCCCTCTTCTGAATGCAGCTTGAATTTCTGGCAGTTACCTGTCCATGTGCTGTTGCAACTGCTTTTGAATGATCTTCAGCAAAATTTTACTGGTATGTGATATTAATGATATTGTCTGATAATTTCAGCATTCTGTTTGATCTCCTTCCTTTGGAATGGATTCAAATATGAATCTCTTTCAGTCGGTTGGCCAGGTAGCTGTCTTAGAAATTTCTTAACATAGATAAGTGAGCACTTCCAGCACTGCATCTGTTTGTTGAAACATCTCAACTGATATTCCGTTAACCTGGGGAGACTTGTTTTTCACCAATGCCTTCAGTGAAGCTTGGACATCTTCCTTCAGTACCATTGGTTCTTTGTCAAATGCTATCTCCTGAAATGATTGAATGTCAGCCAATTCTTTTGGGTATACTGACTCTGTGTATTCCTTCCATCTTCTTTTGATGCTTCCTGTGTAGTTTAATATTTTCCCCATAGAATTCTTCAGTATTGCAACTCGAGGCTTGAATTTTTCTTCAGTTCTTTCAGCTTGAAAAGTGCCAGGAGCATTCTTCCCTTTTGGTTTTCTATCTCCAGGTGTTTGCAGATTTCATTATAATATTTTACTTTGTCCCCTCGAGCCACCCTTTGAAATCTTCTTTTCAGCTCTTTTATGTCATCATTTCTTCCTTTCTCTTTAGCTACTCTACGTTCAACAGCAACTTTCAGAGTCTCCTCTGACATCCATTTTGGTCTTTACTGTCTTTCTTGTCTTTTTAATTACCTCTTACATTCTTCATGCATGATGTCCTTGATGTCATTCCACAACTTGTCTCATCTTTGGTCATTAGTGTTCAAGAGTAAAAGACTCATTTTATTGGGGGAGATTTTTAGAACATTTTCTCAAACGTAATGATAAAAATATAACGGATATAGACCTGAAAGTCAAAATAGTCTCCTTCTTGCCCTAGAACTGACTACTACAAGTTGTTTAATTACTATGTGCCTCAGATTCATTATTTGAGAACTATCATGTCTAAGTTTTCTTCTAGATATAAATTATCCTTCCCATGGAATTAGACTTATCAGTCCTCATCTACTCAATATTCTGAAATATGTTTTTCTACACATAATTATTTTACAGAAAATATGAGATCTAATTTATTTCCTGAAGTCATGTAGAATTCTATATTCTTTTATATTTATTCATCAGGCATCCTCACTGGAAGACTGTCCACATATATTGATATGAATAATTTTAATATGCTTTCAAACAAAAATAACCAAAAATAAATCATGCTTTGTTGCATTATCTAGGAATTTAAGGGACATTTTTTAATCATAAGTGTCTAAAAAGAGTGTCTAAAATCCACGACCCATATATACTCATTGTGTTGAGTTTATTCTGACTCATAGTGACCCTATAGGAAAGAGTAGAACTGCCCCATGGGGTTTCCAAGGAACAGATAGTGGATTGGAACTACTGACATTTTGGTTAGCAGACTAGCTCTTAAGCACTGTGCCACCAAGGCTCTCTCTCTCTCTCTATACATATATATATATACATATATATATATATACATAATTATATGCATATATTTACAACCCACATATGACATGCTAAATCATAATTTAATGTTTTCATGGGAATAAAGATTTTAGATTGTATAGTATGTTGAGTGCATTTTAATTTAATTTTATTTTCTAAGATCATGGAGTTAAGACAGCCAATTACAATATTGTAGAGAAAGAGAATTAGAGAAAACAATTGTGAAATAAGCTAAGCAATGGAAAAATATATATAATCCATACTTTTCTCTGATTTCCTGGAGAGGATGAGACTTCGAAGGCAGACAGATATCTTACTCTTTTCTCTGTATGTGTACTGAATTTTAAATTTTAAATTTAACAAACATAAGTTTATTCTCTCACAGACTAGTAGGCTAGAAGTCCAAATTCAGGGCGTCACCTCCGGGAGAAGTCATTCTCTGTCGCCTCTGGAGGAAGGTCCTTGTCATTAATCTTCTCCTGGTCTAGGAGCTTCTCTGCAAAGGAATCCCTCCCTGGTCTGAAGGACACACTCTTCTCCTGGTGCTGCTTTCTTGGTGGCACGAGGTCCCCCTGTCTCTTTGCTTGCTTCTCTCTTTTATATCTCAAAAGAGATTGACTATCTAATCTTGTATATCTCATCAACATAATTGCCACTAATATATCTCATTAACACCATAGTGATAAGATTTACAACACATAAGAAAATCAAATCAGATGACAAAATGGTGAACAATCAGACAATACTGGGAATCATGGCCTAGCCAAATTGATCTACATATTTTTGGGGACAGAATTCAATCCATGACATTCCCCCCTTTGGCCTCCAAAAATTCATGTCCTTGCCACATGTAAAACACATTCACCCATCCTATCATAGCAAAAGTCTTAAATCAACTCAAGGTCCAAAATCCAAAAATTCCTCTTCATCTGTGAAATCGAGAATACAAATTATCTGCTTCCAAAGTACAATGATGCAACAGCCACAAGGTAGACATTTCCATTACAAACAGGAGAAATTGGAGAGAAAGAGGGCATAACTGGCACCAAGAAAGTCAGCAGAACGCATTACATTAGCTCTCAATGCATTGAAAATAATCCTCTGTTCTCTGAGACCATTTATACAATGGCCATGCCTTCCAAACTCTAGGTATTGGCCGCAATCTCCGGATTCTGAGTGGAGGCTTTGTAATAGTTTGAATTATGTCCCCCCAAAAATGTGTGTATCAATTTGGCTGGGCCATGATTCCTAGTATTGTGTGGTTGTCCTCCATTTTGTGAATGTAATTTTATGTTAAAGTGGATTCGGGTGGGTTTGTAACACTCTTACTAAGATCACACCCCTGATCCAATATAAAGGGAGTTTGCCTGGGGTGTGGCCTGCGCCACCTTTTATCTTACAAAGAATAAAAGGAAAGGGAAGCAAGTGTGTGTGTGGGGGAACCTCAAAACACCAAGAAAGCAGTGCTTGGAGCAGAGCATGTCCTTTGGACTCGGGGTCCCTACTTGGAGAAGCTCCTAGTCTGTGGGAAAATTGATGAGAAGGCCAAAAGACAGAGAAAGCTTTCCCCTGGAGCTAACGCCCTGAATTTGGACTTTTAGCCTACTGTACTGTGAGGAAATAAACTTCTCTTTGTTAAAGCCATCCACTTGTGGTATTTCTGTTATAGCATCACTAGATGACTAAGACAGGCACCCTGACCCTGGGATTCAGCTCTGCCTTCCAGGCCCACTGAAACTGCAACTCTACTCCCTCTGCTTTATGTGCACAATTCTCCTAGTCCATCTGAGTGGCAACTCCACCCTTAGAAACAGCAGAAGCCATAGCTCCACTCTTTTAAACTCCAGAGGTCGTGGTCATACCTTTTGAGACTAAGGAAACTCGGCTTCCTGTGTTCTTTGTCTTTTCAGTTTCTGATTCTTTGGCCTCTTGGCCCTTGGTTCTCACTCCCACATCTGCCCTGCTGGAGCAAGTGTTCCAAAGCTCTGTAGCTCTGCCCGTAAGTGCCCAGAGGCACCCTCTCCGCCGGGAAGCCTCCTGTGCAAAGGCACTCAGCTCTCTTGCTTTGTGGGGTGCTGCTCTAACAGATACCTAAAATGTGGAAGCAATTTTGAAACTGTAGCTGGATAGAGGACCAGCAGCAGCAGAAGACTGCCAGCAACAGAGGACAGGGAGCAGCAGAATCAGGAGACAACGCTTGAGCTGACCCCACTCCTGGTACCAAATTCTGACTTAGTCATCTAGTTCTGCTATAATAGAAATACCACAAGTTGATGATTTTAATGTATAGAAGTTTATTCTCTCGCAGTCTAGTAGGTTAGAAGTCCATATTCAGGACATCAGCTCCAGAAGTCTTTGTCTGTTGGTTCTGGAGGAAGGTACTCGTCATCAGTCTTCTGGTCTGGGAGCTTCTCCATGCAGGAACCCCTGATCCAAAGGACACGCTCTGCTCCTTCTGCTGCTTTCTTGGTGGTATGAGGTACCCCTGTCTCTCTGCTCGCTTCTCTCTTTTATATCTCAAAAGAGATTGGCTTAAGACACAATCTAATCTTGTATATCTCATCAACATAACTGATGCAAATCCATCTCATTAACATCATAGTGATAGGATTTAGCACACGTAAGAAAATCATATCAGATGACAAAATGGTAGGCAATCAGACAATACTTGGAATCATGGTCTAGGAAAATTGATGCACATATTTTTGGGGATGCAATTCAATCCATGACACTAGGTGAACAATCAAAAGGAGATAGTTATACATTTTTAAAGTATTACAAAAAATAAATCTATGTTATCCTTAATTCATTACTAATTCAGCAAAAAAAGTCCTAAGCTTATGAAGTACTTTAATTAATGGTGACTACAACATAATTCTGATAACATTGGAAAAGAAAAGAAAAAAAAGATGTTTATCTTAAATGAAATTAAAGTAACTGAAAAAAACTTTCTATGCTTTTCACTTTAGCATAATTTAGTAAAATGTGTATTAATGATTTTACTATGATGTTTAGTAAAGTATTATCAGAGATAGTCTAGTTGGTTGAATGATGACCCTTCAAAAGATATGTCCACCCAGAACCTGTGAATGTGACCTTATCTGGAAAAGAGCCTTTGCAGATGTAGCTAAGTGAAGCAACTCAAGATGAAATTATCCTTGTGACTTCATCCAGATGGGCCCTAAATCCAATGAAAAGTGTCCTTATAAGCAAATAGAAAGAGACAACAAAGTGAGGAGAAGGCCATGTGAAGTTAGAGGCAAACACTGATGTGACTGCAAGCCAAATAACATCAAGAATTTCTTAGACCCATCTGAAGCTAGGAGAGAAGTTTGGAAAGGATTCTTCCTCAGCCTCCAGAAGTAACCAATACATCTGACATCTTAATTTTGGATGTCTGTCCTCAGAACTATGTGAGAATAAGCTTCCGTCCTTTAAAGCCGTCTCATTTTGTGATAATTTGTTATGACAGCCCGCACTTATGTTTGCTTTCTTGTACATCTTACTGTTAATAATAAATACTACATACAATTTTGCAGTGCATAATTTGATGATATTATCATTCTTATGCCAACCCCCAAAGACAAATAAAGTTTGGATTTATAAAGATACTGATAATAAAGAGCAATAATAATGAAAAAAGTGAGGTATTTGCCTTGTGTCAGAATTTAGGACAGAGTTGAGGGAATGGAACCCCATCAAAAGTCAGGGACTACCTGTAATGACTTGTCATGGCATCAATTAACATTCTATTACACTATGTAGTCTCATATCTACCTTACCTTAAAATTGATTGATATACTTAAATCTTTCCTACAGCCATTCTCCTGTTTTCCTGTTTAATTAAAGATGTTCATGGATAAAATGTTTAGCTGCCATGACCTGTCATACACATAAACTATAAGGATCACTAAAGTATTATATTTTATGTAATCTGGGAGAACTTTTATAATGCTGATAATTTTCTTACTATGTACACACATTATTTTCTTCATTTATTTTTAATATAAAATAAATATGATTATTATTTAAAGCATGAAAAGTGAAAAGACGAATAATGACAAAAAACATGAATACTCCTGGACCTAAGATAGTCACTTTTGACATTTCAATAGTGACAAGGATTGAATTTCACAAAAGTTGCCTCAGCTATAGTTCTACTTCCACATATCTTTCCAAATCTTGCCAATTCCCTATCAAGTATTGGAATCTATTTCCCCTCCTCTTGAACTGGTGACTCTTCTGAACAAAAGATTATGGCAGATATACTATATGCCATCTGAGGCCATGCCATAAATATAATACAACATTTTCTCTTTCTCTCTTTCTTTCTTTCTTCTTTCCTTCTCTTGCTTTCCCTCTCCCTCTCCCATTCCTTCTCTCTGCCTCAGGGTGCTCAACTATAGATTTCAGCCACCATAAAGTAAAGAATTCATGGCCACATGAGGAACCCATGTGCATGTTTCTGTGACAGTCTCAACTGAAGTCTTGGCCAACAGCCAGTATCAGCTGCCATCAAAGTGAGTGGGTAAGACTTCAGATGAGTCCATTCCACAGTCTTCCAGTTTCTCAGCTGAGACCCTAGCCCTTGGGAACTAAAACAACATGACCCTGCTAAACCATGTCTGAATCCCTAGTCCACAGAATCCATGAGCATAATAAGTTTGTCTTATGTCACTTGGTTTTGACATAATTAACTATGCAGGCATAGTTAATGAACAATTACATTTCCTATATAACTTCCAGTGAATATTAGTACATAGACTGATTCATATTCAGCATAAGAAACAAAAGCACAGTGGCCATAATGTTGATCAAACACTTTTGATGAGATTAACCATAAATCAACAAAGTAGAAGATAAATTAGAACAATATCTCATACAGAAGCGATCTCAGTAAGTATGTGTTTAGAAAGAAGAAAATGTAAAGTTTGAAACATCTTTCATATGAGAATTTTTGAAGTTTTGGTTGAAGAAATGTTTACTTTAATATCTCTAATAGAAGGTGCACATGTTAAGCTTTTCTTGCAGTGAGAAAAATAATGTAGACACATATTTGTATTGTATCATAGTTTTAAGCTTTTACCTGCATGCATTATGTTCCACTGTAGATAAACGGGGAAAACACGTGTAATGACATGGTTTTGAATTGAATTGTGCCTCTCCCCAAATATGTATGGAAGTCCTAACCCTTGCACCTATAAATATAACCCTGTTTAGAAATATTTTCTTTTGTTAGTTAATGAGGTCATACCAGAGTAGGATGGGTCCTAAATCTTATCACTGCTAGGTAGTGACTTTAAAAAAGAAAAAAAAAGCAGAATAAACACAGACACAAACAGAAAGGCAAACGCCACGTGAGGACCCTTCTACAGCAAAGGAATGCCAAGGATTTCCGGCAGACACTAGAAGCTAGAAAGACGTCCACAGAAACACTTAAAACGGCTGTGATTCTGATTTGAATTTTTAGCCTCCAGAACTTTGGGAAAATAAATTCATGTTCTTTAAAGCCACTTGCTTGCATTGTTTGTTATGACAGCCACTAGACAAGAAAGGTATGGACCTTTAAGGATCTTATGGCTATCTAAGGTACACGTATACACTAAATATTTAGAGATCCTAAAACATACATATTGGTTTCTCACAATAGACGTCTCTTATTTCAGACATTTTATGCATGCCTTCTAAAATTTCAGAGTCAATATTTTCCTTATCAAGGTTTACATTTATGTTTCAAAATAACTCATTGCAAATCATCTTTATTTTCCTTAATTTTTATTGACGATGATATGATTATAATAAACTTGGTTATAGACACATACATAGACACACAGAGTCACACTTACATACACATGATTACATATACTTAAATATTTTTTCTCTAAATAGCATTATATATATACATGTTGGAAAGAAAAGTGACAGATTTTAAAATCAATTATCAAACTATGTCCATCTATTTCTAGTAAGGAAATTACATCTTTAAAAATGTAGTTTCGAGGCAAAACTAGTGAGAAGAAATAAATTAGAGAAGCAACTTTGAATAAATGAGTGACAGGTTTTATATAAAAGTGATTAATATAAATAAACCTAGGCAAAGAAGAAAACAAGCACATTGTTTATAGATTATTCATACGCATCATATGTTTTCAACTTTGTCAGAAGTTTCTAAAGTTATAGAAAGCAGCAATACTGAAGTATTGTCTGGAAAACAATCATAGTTGGAGTGAAGTATAGAATGTTTTAGATTGGAAATGTGTTGATTAGGTTTATTTTTATCTTTAGGAATATGAGGGTAGTGATTAAAGTCATCACTTATGGCATTGCTTTGTGAAGTTTAAAGAAACTAGGCATTTTGTAGAAGCTATTGCTCACTGGTTTAATGTTTCTTTCAAAATATAAAAACTATTATTTTTCCTGTCCATACTCAGAATTGAAGAGGTTGAATTACATTTTCAGATACACTCCAATCATCCTAAGCTGTTAAAAAAAATTAACTTGTGTAATCAATTTTTAATTATCTCAGTGTTACAAAGCATTCTGAAATTTATTATCTATTCAATATTGGAAACTATAAAGCAATAAGTATTTTTTTATTAACTCCATTCTTTAGGTCATTAATGAACTTCTAATTGTCAGGTCTAATAGGTATTTGTCAATCTTCATCCTACTCTTAGTCTAATCTTTAATTGACATTGTCAGTGTCTTCACGAAGTCTATTTTCCACTGTATTCTGTTTCTCCGTTTTAATTTATGACCTATCATTTTCAATCTCTTTCATGAACTTCTCTTCTTATGTCCACTTCATAAATGTTGGAGCTTTTAAAGTAGCACTTTTCAGTGCACACAGTCTGTCAGGAAGCATCACCAATTCTTCTGCATTTTATCTACATCCAGTACTATTTAGCTCAAAAGTTTCTAGAAAAGTTAATGATGAATGAACATTAATATAATATCCAGTGACCTTCTCATCCAAGTATTTTAGACTTAATTTGCAGAACCAAATCCTTTAAATTAAAATATGCCTATAAATATGTGTACAGTGAAGACATAAGAATGTTGTCAACTCCTCATCAATGTTAATCTTCATCCCTTGTTTCTAAGAAAAGCTAAATTTATCACAAGAATTATCATCCTTTGGATGCAATGTTGGTAAAACTCTTAGAAATAAAACTGACTTCCTATATATATGCTTGTTCAAAAAAGAATCTAAGGGTAAATATGGTAAGATTGGATTATTGGTGCCATGTCTTCATTTCTTTTCTGTAATATTTATTTTTAGACTTCCACACCCTTTGCCATGTGGCTTTTCAATGCCTCTCACTAGAATAAATTTATTTTATTTCTCTGTCACATTAGTATTTGGCTTAGCCAAGTAAGTGGTTTTGTCAAATGGATAATATCATAACAGAGATATAAAATGTTCAAATGAGCTTTGGGGAGTGTTCATGGTGTAGTAGTTAAGAGTTCGTCAGCAGTTCAAATCCACGAGTCGCTCCTTGGAAACTCTATGAGGCAATCCTACTCTGCTGTATAGCATTGCTAGGAGTTGGAATCAACTTGATGGCAACAGGTTTGGTTTGTTGCTGCTTTTTGTTGTTTTTGTTGTTAATGACTTTGGTTTATTCTCCTATGCTTCTGTAATCCTCCACGAGAATAACATAGCCGCTGGTCCCAGAATGAGGAGACATATGGAACAGACCTGAAGCCAAGTCTCAGTCTAGAGGTAAGCTTGGGCAAGCCCACATAGCCATATCAAAACCATAGACATGTGGCCAAGGAATACATTGTCTTATTTTAAATTGTTGAAATTTTGGAGTTGTTTGCTATATTGAAATAAATATGGGCTAGTCTGGTAAAAATTAATACTAATTCTAATATATAAATATATTAACTTTGTAAGCAAAATGTACACCATAGGACTCCTAACTCAGGACTCACTTTTCTTTTTCTAATACTGAAACCCTCCTCCCCCATTCCATTACTTCAAGTGTTGTTTAAACGAAATCAGTGTGTTATTTTTTATTAAGAAAGCAAAATAAGAAGTAGTAGAGTAATTCTTATGTTTCCTGCTTAGTAAAATAAGTTTTAGTAAAACATAAAAGTTTTCTTTCTTTCAGCCCTTCTCACTAGCACAGTCAGAAAGTGTTATGGTTTGAATTGTGTCTTCCAAAAAAGATTTTTTTTTTTAATATTTTATTGTACTTCAGGTGAAGGCTTACAGAACAAACAGTTTCTCATGTAACAGTAGTACACATGCTGTTTTATGACTTTGGTTAACAACCCCACAACATTTTAACCCTCTGAATTCTCAGCTTTTTTTTTTTTTTTTTTTTTGGTGAAAATACACATAGCCAAAGATACACCATTTCAAAAGTTTTTACATACACATTTAAGTGACATTGACTATGCTCTTCCAATTGTGCTGCCATTCTCACCCAAGATGAAGGCTTACAGGACAAAATAGCCTCCCATTTAACAGTTACTACAAATGTTGCCCTATAACAATGGTTAACAATCTCACAACACATCAACAGTATCCTTACTCAACTTTGTGTTCCCTATCATCAGCTTCCTACTCCCCCTCTGCCTTCTGGCCCTTGTCACTGGACTCCTGTACCTCGTTAGTCTCATTTGGTTTTACTGGGCTTTTCACTACCAGGCTGAACAGTGAACCTCGAAGGTAACTTCACCTCTGAGCTGAAAGGCTGTCTGGGGGCCACACACTTGAGGTTTCTCCAGTCTCTTTTAGGCCAGTAAATCTGGTCTTTCTTTTTTATTTTTTTTGTGAGTTAGAATTATGCTCTACATGATTCTCCAGCTCTGTCCAGAACGCTCTGTTGTGATCCTGGTCAGAGCAGTCAGCGGTGGTAGCCAGGCACCATCTAGCTGTACTAGACTCAGTCCAGTGGAGGTCTTGGTAGCTGTGGACAATTAGTCCTTTAGACTAATCTTTTCGTTGTATCCTGTTCTCTTCATTCTCCCTTGCTCCCGAAGGGATGAGACCAGTGTAATATCTTAGATGGCCGCTCACAGGCTTTTAAGACCCCAGATACTACTCACCAAGGTAGAACGTACAGCATTATCTTTATAAGCAGTGTCGTGCCAATTGAGATAGATGTTCCCCGAGACCATGGTCCCCACAGCCCTCCGTCCAACAGCTCAGTCCCTCAGGGAGTTTGGATGTGTCCATGGGTCCTCCATGACCTTTCCTTATGCAGGTTGTGTTAGTTTCCTTTGTACTGTGTACTGTCTCACCTCTCACCCAAGATACCACTTATCTATTGCCTATTTAGTATTCCGCCCCCCATCCCTGGTAACCAACAAAGATTGTTACAGTTTACGTATGAATTTCTTCATGGGTTTTTACAATAGAGGTCTCATACAATATTTGTCCTTTTGTGACTGACTTATTTCACTCAGCATAATATCCTCCAATTTCATCCATGTTATGAGATGGTTCACAGATTCATTGTTGTTCTTTCTCATTGCGTAGTACTCCATTGTGTGTATGTACCATAGTTTGTTTATCAATTCTTCTCTTGATGGGCACCTACGTTGTTTCCATAGTTTTGCTATTATGAACAATGCTGCCATGAACATAGGTGTGCATATGTCTATTTGAGTGACGACTCTTATTTCTCTAGGATATATTCCTAGGAGTGGGATTGCTGGATCAAATAGTATGTCTATTTCTAGCTTTCTGAGGAAAAGCCATATCACTTTCCAAAATGGTTGTATCATTTTGCATTCCCACCAGCAGTGTATAAGAGTTCCCATCTCCACGCAGCCCCTCCAACATTTGTTATTTCCAGTATTTTTGATTCGTGCCAGTAATGCCGGGGTGAGATGGTATCTCATTGTGGTTTTAATTTGCCTTTTTCTAATGGCTAGTGAACGCGAGCATTTCCTCATGTGTCTGTTGGCCATTTGAATGTCTTCTTTGGTGAAGTGTCTGTTCATTTCCTTTGCCCATTTTTTGATAGGATTATTTGTCTTTTTGTTGAAGAGGTGTTGGATTTTCTTGTAGATTATGGAGATTAGACCTTTGTCTGACTTGTACTGTCCAAAAATGTTTTCCCAGTCTGTAGATTCTCTTTTGACTCATTTGGTGAAGTCTTTTGAAGAGCATAGGTGTTTGATTTTTAGAAGATCCCAGTTATCTAGTTTATCTGTTGGGTTTTGTGTGTTGATGGTTATGGTTTGTATCCTGTTAATGCCTTGTATTAAGGCCTGAAGTGTTGGTCCTATTTTTTCTTCTATGAACTTTATAGTTTTAGGATTTATATTCAGGTCTTTGATCCATTTTGAAGTAGTTTTTGTATACGGTGTGAGGTATGGGTCCTCTTTCATTTTTCTGCAAATGGATATCCAGTTTTGCCAGCACCATTTGTTAAAAAGACTGTCTTTTACCCATTTGATGGGCTTTGGGCCCTTGTCAAACATCAGGTTACCGTAGGTGGATGGATTTACATCTGGGTTCTCAATTCTGTTCCATTGGTCAATGTCTCTGTTGTTGTACCAGTACCAGGCTGTTTTGAGTACTGTAGCTGTATAGTAGTTTCTGAAGTCAGGTAGTGTGAGTCCTCCAACTTTATTCTTCTTCTTCAGTAGTGCTTTACTTATTTGGGGCTTCTTCCCTTTCCATATAAAGTTAATAATTAGTTTTTCCATCTCTTTGAAGAATGTTGCTGGTATTTGGATCGGGATTGCATTGTATCTGTAAATTGCTTTAGGAAGAATTGCCATTTTCACAATGTTGAGTCTGCCTATCCATGAGCATGGTATGTTTTTCCATTTATGTAGATCCCTTTGGGTTTCATGCAGCAGTGTTTTGTAGTTTTCTTTGTATAGGTCTTTTACATTCTTGGTCAGATTTATTTCTAAGTATTTTATCTTTTTAGGGGCTATTGAAAATGGTATTGATTTCCTGATCTCCTTTTCATCCTTCTCTTTACTGGTGTATAGGAATCCAACTGATTTTTGAATGTTTATCTTGTATCCTGCTACTCTGCTGAATCTTTCTATTAGTTCCAGTAGATTTCTCGTCGGGTCTTTAGGGTTTTCTATGTATAGTATCATATCATCTGCAGACAGGGACAGTTTAACTTCTTCATTACCAATTTGGATGCCCTTTATTTCTTTCTCTTGCCTTATTGCTCTAGCTAGAACTTCCAGCACAATGTTGAATAGGAGTGGTGATAAAGGGCATCCTTGTCTTGTTCTTGTTTCCAAAGGGAATGTTTTCAGCCTCTCTCCATTAAGAATGATGTTGGCTGTTGGTTTTGCATAGATGTCCTTTATTATGTTGAGAAATTTCCCTTCTATACCTATTTTATTGAGAGCTTTTATCAGGAATGGGTGTTGGACTTTCTCAAATGCCTTTTCTGCGTCAATTGAGACGATCATGTGATTTTTTTTTCCTTTTATTTATGTGGTGAATTACATTGATGGATTTTCTAATGTTGAACCATCCTTGCATACCTGGTATGAATCCTACTTGGTCGTGGTGTATTATTTTTTGGATATGATACTGAATTCTATTGGCTAGAATTTTGTTCAGAATTTTTGCATCTATATTCATGAGAGATATTGGTCTGTAATTTTCTTTTTTTTTTATGTCTTTGCCTGGTTTTGGTATCAGCATTATGCTGGCTTCATAGAATGAATTTGGAAGTGTTGCTTCCTCTTCTGTGCTCTCAAATAGCTTGAGTAGAACTGGTACAAGCTCTTCTGTAAATGTTTTGTAGAATTCTCCAGTGAAGCCATCTGGGCCAGGGCTTTTTTTGGTTGGGAGTTTTTTGATTACCTTTGCAATCTATTCTCCTGTTATGGCTCTGTTCAGATTTTCACTATCACTTTGTTGTAGTTTGGGTAAGCCGTGTGTTTCTAGAAATTTATCCATTTCCTCTAGGTTTTCAAATTTGTTGGAATATAGTTTTTCATAATATTCTGTTATAATCCTTTTTATTTCAGTTGGGTCTGTTGTAATGTCCCCCATTTCATTTCTTATTGGGGTTATTTGTGTCCTCTGCTGTTTTTCTTTTGTCAGTCTGGCCAGTGGTTTGTCGATTTTGTTGATTCTTTCAAGTAACCAACTTTTGGTTTTGTTGGTTTTTTCTATTGTTTTTCTGTTCTCTATTTCATTTATTTCTGCTCTGATCTTTACTATCTCCTTTCTTCCCGCGGTTGTAGGCTTTTTTTGCTGTTCTCTTTCTATTTGTTTGAGTTCTGTAGTTAATGTTTTGATTTTGTCCCTTTCTTCTTTTTTGATATGTGCATCTATTGCTATAAATTGTCCTCTGATGACTGCCTTTGCTGTGTCCCTAAGGTTTTGGTATGATGTGTTTTCATTTTCATTTGATTCCAGGAATTTTTTTATTCAATCTCTGATTTCTTCTATTACCCATGGATGTGTAAGCAGGGTATTATTCAGTTTCCATGTAGTAGATTTTCTTTCCTTGCTCTTTCTATTGTTAATTTCTACCTTGATGGCATTGTGGTCAGAGAAGATACTTTGAATTATCTCAACATTTTGGATCTTGTTGAGGATTGCTCTCTGGCTTAAGATGTGGTCTATTCTAGAGAACTTTCCATGTGCATTGGAAAAGAATGTGTAGTTTACAGCAGTTGGAGGGAGTGTTGTATATATGTCTATGTGGTCAAGTTGGCTGATTGTGCCCTTTAGGTCTTCTGTATCTTTGCTGAGTTTCTTTTTAGTTGTTCTGTCCTTTACTGAGAGTGGTGTGTTGAAGTCTCCTACTATTATTGTGGAACTGTCAATTTCTCTTTTCAGTGCTGTTAGAAGTTTTTTTAATGTATTTTGGAGCCCTGTCATTGGGTGCGTAGATGTTTATTATGGTTATGTCTTCATGATGGATCGTCCCCTTAATCATTATAGAGTGTCCTTCTTTGTCTTTTACGGTAGATTTTATTTTAAAGTCTATTTTATCTGAGATTAGAATTGCCACTCCTGCTCTATTTTGGTAGTTGTTAGCTTGATATATTTTTTTCCAACCTTTGATTTTTAATAAACTCACATCTTTGTTTCTAAGGTGTGTCTCTTGTAGACAGCATATTGATGGATCCTGTCTTCTTATCCATTCTGCCATTCTCTGTCTCTTTATGGGTGCATTGAGTCCATTTACATTCAATGTAATTATTGATAGATGGAAGTTTGTTGCTGTCATTTTGTAGTGCTTTTTTTGGTGGTGCTGAAGTTTTCTTTGTTCTTGTTACTCTCTTGTGCTGAGTTACTTTTGTTTGTGGATTTGTTTTTCATTTCTTTTGTTTTTGTAGGTTTTGTTTTTGCTGAGACTTTATGTTCTTCATCTTTATTTTTATGAGTTGGTTTGTTAACTTTCTTTGTGGTTACCATGAATTTTACCCTTATCTTTATAATTTTGAAGCAGTCTACCCTTACTTGGTATTGCCTTGCCTTCCTCTCCTTTAGAAGGTTCTATACCTATGCCGTTTGTTCCCTCTTTGATTGTTTTGATGTTGTTGTCATCCTTTGATTGATTTCTCTGATTCCCTGTTGGATTTATTTTGGTTTTGGATAGTCCTCGATAGTTCATTTCCTAGAATGGTATCTGGTTCGTATGAACCTGCATCCTAGGTCCTGACTGAGGGCTGAAGCTGTTTGTCCTCAGATCGAAGAACTGCCTTTAATTATTTTTGTAAGTTTGGTTTGACGTTTGCATATTCCCTTAGTTTCTGTTTATCTGGAAATGATCTAATTTCACCATCAAATTTGAACGAGAGTTTTGCCTCATATATTATTTTTGGCTGACAATTTTTTTCTTTCAAGATTTTATATATGTCATCCCACTGCCTTCTTGCCTGCATGGTTTCTGCCAAATAATCTGAGCTTAGTCTTATTGTTTCTCCTCTGTATGTCACTTCTTGTTTTTCACGAGCTGCTCTCAGGATTCTTTGTTTGTCTTTAGTTTTGGCGAGTGTGAATATGATATGTCTTGGTGATTTTCTTTTGGGGTCTCTTCTATATGGGGTTCGTTGAGCTTCTTGGATGGCCAA
This sequence comes from Dugong dugon, assembly GCA_030035585.1. Classification (NCBI taxonomy): domain Eukaryota; kingdom Metazoa; phylum Chordata; class Mammalia; order Sirenia; family Dugongidae; genus Dugong; species Dugong dugon. Next base: position 29,451,299 of record CM057460.1, on the reverse strand, counting down.
CTTTTCATCTTTCATGATATTCGGAAAGTTTTCTGTCAGCAGTTCTTCAATGATCCTCTCTGTGTTTTCTGTTTTCTCCCCCTGTTCTGGGATGCCAATCACTTGTAATTTTTTGCTTATAATTGTGTCCCACATAACTCTCAGGGTCTCTTCATTTTTCTTTGTTCTTTTTTCTGAGTTTTCCTGAAACAGAATTGTATCCAAGTGTTTGTCTTCAGTTCCACTGATCCTGTCTCCACGGTTTCAAATCTACTTCTCAGCCCTTCTATGACATCATCCATTTCTGAAATCTTGTTGTTTATCTTTTGGATTTCTAATTGTTGTTCTTGTATAATTTCGAGTTGTGAATTTATTTTGGCATTTTGTTCCTGCATCGTCTTCCTGAATTCTTCCAATTTTTTGTCTGTATTTTCCATAAGTTTGTTTATTTTTTCCTCTTATTTGTCAGCTTTTTGCCCCAGCTCTTTGAAAATTCTGAGTATTAGAGATTTGAACTCCCTATCAGGTAGTTCTAGTGCATTTTCTTCCACAGGAGAGTTATCTGGTGTTTTAATTTGGACGACTATTGGAGCCATCTTGTCTTGTTTTTGTAAATGTTTTGATATTGTTTGCTGTTTTGGGGGCATTCAGTAGATATTTCTCTCATTTATTGATTGTAGATTTTTTTTTGTTTCGTCCTTGTGGTACAGCTGGGCAGGTCTAGCTGAAGAGGAGCTACTGCGACGGGTTGTTTGTGGCACTCACCACAGCCACCAGGACGGTCGGTAGTTAGTGCTGGGCAGGTTCCAATAGGGCGTGCCTGCACAGCTTGGTGGTGTGATGTCAAGTGCACGGTGCAGGTAGGCAGGATGCAGCGGGGAGATGGTTATGTGTGAAGCTAAGCTGGATATGTGAGAGAGGAGAGAGGAGGAGTGAAAAGCATACAAACATAAAAGAATGCTAATGGAGCTTGTCATCGGAATGGACAGATGAGAGACTATGGGATGGAGAAAACCAGAAGGGGGAAGAGAAAGAAAAGGAAAGAATGAACAAATAAAAATCAGAAAAGTTAAAGAACTGCAAAGTTCCCAGGAATCCCACCGATGCAGCTATGAGGTCTAGGGGAGTCTGTCTCAGGTTTCACAGCACGGTCTGGCCAGAAGGTGCAGAGGCATACATCGCCTGGTATTCAGGGATCAGAAAGAGAAGGAAGAGATAGAGAGACGAGAAATTGATCAATGAAGAAAGACAAAAGGGAAAAAGAGGGAAAAGAAAACAAAACTAATCAAAAAAGAAAAAAAATAAAATTAAAAAAAAAAAAAAAAGCAACACCAGCAGTCAATGAATGGCACTCAGAGAGCTAGCCAGTGCCGGCTGGTGTTTCTGGACAAGAGACTGTGTCCATGGGAAACAGAGGAGGCTGAGTGTGAGTGAAGAAGTGTGGACAGTGGAAAGCATATATCACAAATTGTCTGTGCTCTGGGGACACTCAGAAAGGAGCTAAGAGAGTGCAAGGAGCCAGGCACCCGAGTGAAAAGAGGGGGAGGCGGCGAGAGGCAAGCGAGGAACCAAAAGAAGCAGGAGAAAAAAAAAAAGGCAGCCCCAGCAGGCAAAAAACGGCATCCAGAGAGCCGCCCACCCGGGCGCGCAGAATCCAAGCAGCCGGCGGACCTCGGTGAAGAGACTGCGGCCATGGGAAGCAGAGGAGCAATCGAACAAAAGCCCCGGGATCTCACCAGTGCGGCAGCCCAGACCTGGAAGCAGCCACACACCCGAACGCAGCCCCACAGCCCCGCAGGAGAGAGCAAAGATGGCGCTCGGAACCAGGCACCCAAGCAAAAGGAGGGGGAGGTGGCAGAAAAAGCAAAGCCAGCAGCCAACAAATGGCTCCCAGAGAGCCGCCGGCCCAGGCGCACGGAATCCAAGCACCGGCGCCTCCCGCCCCAGGGACCCTGGCCACAGGAAGCAGGGGAGCCCCAGCCGAGGCGAAGAGGGGTGGGGGGTGGGAAAGCACACACCACAAATTACCAGCCATTCCGTCTCCCAGTGGACTCTCCGCGAGGCTGCTCTCCCGTTCTCCAGATTGCTGGTTTCCGACAGGAGTCCAAGATGGTGGATCCGTGCTGCGTTAGCTGGTAGGGGACCTCTGCATGAATCTCTCCTCTCTCTCCGTTCTCTTTCAGTATTCTCACTCCGTTTGGTGTTTGGCTGAGTTCTTTATCTCTTCATTTGATGTTCTAGGGTTTCAGGATTATTGATTCTCTGTTTGGCTTAGTTTTTCGGATCTTTGCTGTGGAGGGACGGCGTGGTGCTTCTGCCTAGAGAGCCATCTTGCCGGCGCCTCCAAAAAAGATATATTGAAGTTCAAAACTTTGGTAACAGTGAACATAAACGTGTTTGGAAACAGGATCTTTGAAGATGTTATGAGTTAAAATAACATGTCATCATACCACAGTAGGCTGGGTCCTAATCCAATCAGTGTGGTGTCCTGTAAGAAAGGAAAAAGACACAGAGAGGCAGGTAGCGAGTGAACAGTCATGTGAGGATCCATCTACAAACCAAGGAACACCTGGAGCTACCAGAATCTGAGAGAGACCAGAAAGGATATTTCCCTAGAGCCTTGAAAAGAATATAGCTGGGCCAACACCCTGAATGTAGGCTCCTAGTTTGACAGAAATGTGAGACAATAAATATGTTCTCCTATAAGCCAAATAATTTGTGGTATTTTCTTATAACATCCCTAGAAAACTAATATTGTTTTTCTTGTGTGCCGTTGAGTTTATTTCAACTCATAGTGACCCCTTTGGACAGAGTAGAACTGCCCCATCGGGCGTCCTAGGCTGTAATCTTTACAGGTGTAGGTTGCCAAATCTTTCCTCCCATAGAACAGCTAGAAGATTTGAACTACCGACATTTAAGTTAGCAGCTGAGTATTTAACCATTTTGAAACCAAGGATCCTTAGAAAACTAATGCCCAAGGTGAAATAATTAAAGTATAACTTTTAAAAAAAACTCTATTTATAACTATAAAGAAGGCTTTTAAATTCTTAGCATAATGTAATTTTTGGCTAAGCATTGTTATGCGCCAGTTCCATTGTCTCTTTAAAAACATGTATTTTCAAAAATAGAATTCCTACAAATCAATTATCTCCTTCCTACAAATAAATTCTTCTTTCATTCATTCTGTCATATGGTACCCTCATCCAACCAATAACACAAACTAGAGACCTGAGAACCAAGCATGACTTTCAACAATAACTGTCTCATACAAATTTGACCTTTACTATTTTTTTGAAATTCATCTCTGTTTCTACCTGAATAACTAATACCAATATAAGTTCTCTCTTTCTCAAAATATTGCCACATTCTTTTAATTTGGACTTTCTGCAAACAGCATTATTATACCCTCTAACAACAACAACAACAAAAACACTAATAATAGTAATTATAATTTAAATAGTAACTATAGAACTTACATTTCAAGCATTGTTCTAAGAATTCTACCTATACTCATTTAATTCACATAAGAAGCTTAATGTTAGAGGTGATTAAATGGATGTACAGAGAGTTTAAATTAGTTGCCCAAGAACATATGGCTATCATGCGACAGAGTTGGGATTTGAACACAGGCAATTGATTTCCAGTGTTCAGCTGTTCATTTAATTTTGTTAATTCAATTACTATCCATCCCATACTGTTCCCTGTATCTGTTGTTGGTGTTGGTCTTGTTAGGTGGCTTCGAGTCAGTTGCAACTCATAGCGATCCTGTGTACAACAGAAAGAAACAGTGCCTAGTCCTGTGCCATCCTCACAATCATTGCTATGTTTGAGTCCATTGTTGCAGCCACTCTGCTAATCCATCTTGTTGAGGATCTTCCTCTTTTTCACTGACCCTCTACTTTACCAAGCATGATGTCCTTCTCTAGGGACTGGGCCCTCCAGATAACATGTCCTAAGTACACGAGACAAAGTCTCACCATCCTTGCTTCTAAGGAACACTCTGGCTGCACTTCTTCCAAGACAGATTTGTTCATTCTTCTGGCAGTCCATGGTATATTCAGTATTCTTCCCCAACACCCTAATTCAAAGTTGTCAATTCTTCTTCAATCTTCCTTATTCATTGTCCAGCTTCTGCGCACATATGAGGCAATGGAAAACATCATGGCTTGGGTCAGGTGCACCTTAGTCCTCAAAGTGACATCTTTGCTTTTTAACACTTTAAAGAGGTCTTTTGCAGCAGATTTGCCCAATGCAATACACCTATATCTATGAAATAGAAATTATTAATAGGTTATATCACTCTCTTTTTAAAATTCTTCTGTGAAGCTTTATATCATGTTAGAAATAATATAATGTAGGTTTTGAAAAGTGGCATAGAAGGCCCTCCATTATTACACCATTTTTGTGTCTTTAGCTTCATTACACATCCCTTCTACAATTGCAATTAGTAGGCCAATAAGAGCAAACTCCTTACACTGCGCTGTTTATAGCCTTCCATGAGCTATATTTTTGAGATTTGTCTCTCATCTGCTGTGTTGAAAGCTGTCACCATTTCTTTAGAATTTTGCCCCAAGTCCTGTAATATTCTGAATTAGGGAGCCAAGTTGGGATAGAAAACCTTCCTTCAGATTCCTATAAACCTCTGTGTTATAAAAATTACTGTAGGTACTTACTCTTCTCCATGTCTGTCTCACCCATTAGTTCGTGAGCTATTTTCCGGTCAGCTACTATTTTGATTTTTTCATCTTTGTTTCCTAAGACCATAGATAATATGTAAATCTTAAATAATTCTGATAGTTTTCTGGTAGTATATAAACAGAGTAAGACAATCGGGGTTCATAAATTTGACTTTCCCTTCTTAATCTCTGAAAGATTAAAAATATCAATTTTTTCTCTTTTTAAGGATAAACATAAAAATTTCAAATACCACATAAATAAGAACTATTTTGATGATAAATATAATTGTTACATCAAAAATAGATTTTGTTTTGACTGAGTAAGGCTTCTAGGGTCTTGTGTTCTGGTAGGGTCATGGGTGAAGTGGGGGAATGCTCATAGATACAAATGTGGTCAGCAACTTTACAAAAGCCTCTTTTGTTGGTGTAATACAATATAGTCAATGGGAATTGAAAATAAAAATATGTGATTTTGAAAAGAGGAAAGTGGAAGAATAAAAAAAATTGAAAATATAGTGATTTGTAGTGAGACATTTGGTAAGTCGAAATGTAAGTTTTGTTTTGTTTTTTTTCTCTTTGGTTTTCATGAATTGCAGAACTTTGAAAAAGAATTTTACAATGTGAATTAGCTTATACAAACTTTTTCAAGGAAATTTTGAGGCTATGTCTCAGCAAGCCGTAAATAACCGAGGTATATTTTTCCTTCTGATTCTTCTGTTCTTTGAAGGAAGGTACATTAACTGTAATACTTTGCTGGTAGTTCTAAAGTAACCAAGGTTTTAGAGGTTTTAGAGTAGTGTTTGCTTTTTCTCATAGACTATTCTTGTTGTTTAAAGCGCAATAAGTAACAGATCACATATCATCCTTTCCATTTCTTGCAGGTGATTAGATGACAATTGTATGACATTTCAAACTTCCAATTAATAAATAGTCAAGGGCTATTTTGACACAACCTTTCCAGTTTTCTGCCCATGGGAAAAAAAAAAAATGCCATTGAGTCTATTCCAACTCATAGTGGCTATAAGACAGAGCAGAACGGCCCCCTGAGGTTTCCAAGGCTGTAATCTTTACAGAAGCAGACTGCCACATCTTTCTCCTGTGGAGCAGCTGGTGGGTTCTAACTGCCAACCTTTCAGTTAGCAGCCGAGTGCTTAACCACTGCGCCATCCAGGGCTCCTTCCAGTTCTCTGCAGAAAGTGTAAATCTGATACACACACACACACACACACACACACACACACACACACACACATACTGTGTGGGAGTTGCTGATGTCAATGATGATGCATCTGTATATTCTCTCACTGAGATTTTTTTTTTTCTTTACTTTCTAAGCAACAGAAGACAAATGATGTGCTAAAAACAATTATGCAGTAGATTTAAAGAAAAAGAAGTGGTGGGAGACTGTCTTAGTTATCTAGTGCTGCTACAACAGAAATACCACAAGTGGATGGTTTTAATGAAGAGTTTATTTCCTCATAGTCAAAGTAGGCTAAAAGTCCAAATTCAGGGTGTCAGCTCTAGGGGAAGTCTTTCTCGCTCTGTCGGCCTTCTCATCAATGTTCCCCTGGACTAGGAGCTTCTTTGCACAGGGACCCCGGTCCAAAGGACACGCTCTGCTTCTGGCACTGCTTTCTTGATGGTATGAGGTCCCCCTGTCTCACTGTTCACTTCTGTCTTTTTTATCTCAAGAGATTGCCTCAGGACACAATCCAGTCTTGTAGATCAGGTCCTGCCTTACTAACACAACTGCCACCCATCTTCCCTCATTAACATCATAGAGACAGGTTTACAACATACAAGAAAATCACACAGTACCAGGAATCATGGCCTAGCCAAATTGATACACACATTTTTGGGGGGACATAATGCAGACCATGACAGAGACCCAGTGAGTCCACTGAGCCTGCCGCGTGACAAAGTAATTTTCTTCCCGTCACGTGTTTACCATTTCTCTTGGAACTGAAGCAGAATCAAATTTATACACGATGATTCATATGTGAAAACATGGTTCATTTTCTTTGCTTTCTGTAAGTAAACTCACATTAGCTTTTTAAGTTTCAAATCTGCCTAAGCCAAACTTCTCTTTTCCTCCAACTCTACATACATCTAGTGATTTGATTAATATGACGGTCTGTGTCCAATTTATACTTTAATCACTTTGGGGGACATATGCAGTCTTTCGGGGTTTCTTCTCACGTGTCCTTTCTATTCACTCTAGCATTGATGAAGTACACAGTGTCCTGATAAGCTTAGGCCTGTCTGGCCAGCTAATATTCTGCTTTGCTTATTTGTGCTGATGCTGCCTGCCTTGCTCCCTTGTTCTACAGGGTGTGGTGCTGGTCCCAGCTGCTGCCAGTTGTGGGTCAACAAATAGTTCTATATACCCTGGAAAAAAAGGACTCTTTTTTTTCTTTTCCCTCATCCAAGTTCTCTTCCAAACCTTGGGCTCATTGAGTTACTCAGTTTCCCTAAAAGATTCCAAAACTCTTAAGCTTCTCTCTTCACAATATTGGAGCACATAGCATCCATAAGGCTGCTCTCAGCATAAGCCTGCACGTTCATTGCTCTGTTATTGCTACTGAGCTGTGTTGGATGTTTAATTTTCTGCACGTTTCTAAAATAAACAAATTTATTTTGAACTTTAATTGTGGTTGGCAGAATTCCAAAATGCCCTCTCCAACTTTTCCTACCATTATCCCTAGAACTGTGAATACGATGAGATATGACATCCATGATTATGTTAAGTGGCAAAAAGTGTAAAAAGTTAATCAGTTGGTGTTGAGCTAATCAAAAGGGAGATTATCCCTTATGTGGGCCTGATCTAACAATAAGAGCCATTTAAAAGCAAAGTGTTTTCTCTGGCTGGTGGCAGAAGGGGACTTAAGAGAGATTTGAAGTGTTGAATTCAAAGCACTGTTGCAGGCTTCACGTTGGAGGGTGTCCTGTGACAAGCAATGTGGGTGGACTGGATTCTGACATAACTATTTTCTTTTGGGCTGTTGACTGAGAACAGCTTCCAGTCAACAGCCCAAAAGAAAACAGTCATCTTAGTCATTAAATTGCAAGGAACTGATTTCTACCAGAAAACACTGAGTTTGGAAGCACATTGTTCCCCAACATCTCTAGAGAAGAGCCCTACTTAGCTAACACTTGGATTTCGGCCTGTTATACCCTGAGCAAAGAACAGCCAAGCCAGCCCAGACTTCTGACCTACAAAACTCTTAGACAGTAAAACAATAATTTATCTTACATATTGAATTACATGATATGTGTTGTTATGAGTCATTAAGTTTATTCTAATTGTTATGCAGCAAGAGAAAACTAATACATTAATCTTCTTATATAAGCATTTCCTGGAATAGTGTAACTATATTGATGAAGATAGCCAAATAGAAAGTCCACGCTCACATAAAAAACAGGCTGAACAGGTGTCTATGATTTTAGTTCTAATGACATTGCTGCCTCTCTTGGTGCAACCAACGAGCCTACAAGTAAAGAGTTTCAGTTGCAAAAATACACAGAAGGAAGATACCTCATATCATTAAACTGCTCCTTAAACGTAGGGTGTTTTAAATGTTATATTATCCTCTTAGAAAATATATAAAACACACACAGAAGTGTTAACGTATATATACTTTACACAGAAAGGTGATTTTTTAAATATCTGATAAGATTGTCGTAAAATATTTCTCCACAGTGTGACAATATGATGGATGGTTTGTACAAATCAAATTCTCTCTTTTCAAATTTTCTTTCTTTCTTACATTATACCTAAAACTAAATTTAGCTGTGACAGTATATTAATACCATTTGTTTCACTCTTTATATAAAAGTCACACAAGGTAATGTCTATAGAAAGTTTTTTCCCTTCCAAATTATTAATCCTATCCATTGTAAAATCATATTCATTTTATGTGTAACCCAGAAAATAAGCTATAGGTTTTTTTTAAATATAAGCTTTCTACATATTATATTTACCAACAAGTTCATAAATAATATCTACATTATTAAAATATAAGTAAGATCTAATATTGAGGTTGATGTTAGTTTGGGGCTTAATGATTTAAATCTTGGAAATGAGTTTTTTGTAAATACTAAATTTTTATTTTAGAAATAATTCCTGGCTATTATACAAAATATGGCAAACAGAAAAGTATAAAAACTATCACCCAAAATAATCATGTTAAATTTACCAAAATATATATTGGAGCTCTTATTTCAACACAGTAGTCATTTTGTAATATGAGAGGTTACGTCTATGATAAATTTTCCATATTGTTTTCTTTGAATTATCCACATTAGCATTTATCCACATCATTAGAACTTTCTAAAACATTTAATATAAATATATCTCCTTGTGTATACCTAAATGATACTACCCACTTTGGCATGTCTCTATTGAGAAAAATGGTTAAACTTTTTAAATTGTAGTAAATCATGCAGAAATACACACTTTTGAGCTTGATTTGCGTTTTGTGTTTGTTATTGTTGTGGTGATTAATTAGGCATAGGATTACTTGACTAAGGGCTGTGAATATGATAAAGCATTTTATACAGGTCAGGAATTTAAGACAAACTACATTTTAAAAAATATTTTCATTTTTAAATACTAGGGTGGTTAACTATTAGGTTAGAAAATTGTTGAGTTTCATTTCCTCTTTGCCTGTTTTCTTGTTTTATATTTATCTTAAACTTTGGTTTGCCTGAAAGACACTGAATTTTTGTCTCCAGTATTACTCTACATGTTATTCCAAGTTAACAGTGGAATTTTAAAATGTTCAAGTAGAATTGCTTTTCAATTAAAATATATTAATGAGTTAGATAGTATAAAATGTAACTTTATGATAATAAATATTTAATTCTCATTACCTCAGACTCCAAATGGTATCCTGGAAATTTCTAGGTATTTTAAATGAGGTGGAAAACCTAGAATATATTAAAATGTGTCTTTATGTTGCTATTTTGTCCTGACTTCCCAAAATATCCTTTATATTTTCCCAATTAGCTGATAAAGGTGAAATTCATTTTCTTTCTGAATTTTCCAATAACTATTTATTGTTGTATAAATTTACACTGTACAGTTCATGTATAAATTATACATAATTTTGAAAGATATATATGAATTTCTTATATGCAATTATTGAGGCAACCCTTTTAATATTACTACTATGATATGGATACTAATACTCCTACTAACTACTTACAATAATAAGTCGTAGTTCATACATTCTTTTTAAGCACCATGTTTAGTATCCACATGAATGAAACAGAAAATTTTGCTTTACTATGTCATTATTTTCAGTATAGACTTTAGCCTCCACAGAATGTTTAGGTTATACTAATTACTTTTGCAACTCTATTTAGTTAGCCAGTCTAAAAAAAAAAAAAAAAAACTTTATAATTTGTAACCATTTGAAGTTTATAAATGCAGCAAAATTTCAAATAAAAAAAAACTTTTTGATAATGATCTGAATTAAATTAATATCATTCATAGTATTTTTTGTGCAAAACATTTACATTGATAATAATTGTATGTAACCAAATATGAATATTATGCAGATCATTAGAAAAAACAGAGCAAACAAGTACCATCAACCTCGCCTCACCTCACCCAATCAAACCCCAAAAATGCAAGCACTGGTGTAACATGCATCTGGTATTTAGCACATGTCTTTTTCTTCTCTCTTAGGTGACAGTAAGAGAACTAAGGTATCAGACTCCTGAGGATAGTCCAGCCCAGAAAGAACCTGTCAGGGAATTGTGCTGCCAGCTATGCCTCTGGAAATGTCTTATTAGTGCTGAAATCTTCACTCGGCTGAGTTTCTAGGTGATGCATTTTTATTTAAAGTTGATATAAAACTATTGTGAGAAACTTTTACATCTATTTTGTATGGCATATCTATTTAAAAATAAAACAATCACTTTTTCCAATGGAGAAAACATCAACCTAGGTTTGTAAAAGAACAATATCATATTTTTGTTTAAATTACAGCCGGAGTAGCCTATTCCTTACAGTCCGTTCCTCCTTCACCTAAGCATATTGATGCTTGAGCTAATATTATTACATTTTAAAAATTGTTATAATTCTTTTGTGTTTACTTGATATTGACACCGAGATTCAGCTTTGTGATTTTTCTTTTGTTTTGCAAGTTGTGTTGGGGAAAACCCTGATGACCTTGCTGCCATTTTAAGGGTCTGTGTTTGGCAAAAGGAACACTGGTGGCACAGTGGTCAAAGTGCTTGGCTGCTAACCAAAGGGTCGGCTGGCAGTTCACACCCACCAGCTGCTCCAAGAGAGAAAGATGTGACAGTCTGCTTCCATAAAGATTTATAGCCTTGGAAACCTTATGAGATTCTGTCCTTTAGGGTCACTATGAGTTGGCATCCACTCAGTGGCAAAGGGTTTTTTCTTTTGATATCTGGCAATATAGTTTTAAAAGAAAATTGAGAATTGTCAAAAGTGTTCAATCTTTTCTTTATTCCTCCAATTATTCATTTATATGAAGTTATGTATTCAGTGTGCCAGCACCCAAAACATACTAATAATTTTGCAAAGCATCACTCAGGCCCTCAAAAAAAAAAATAGTTTCTTCAGAAAAATGATGGTAATGAAGCCACTACATAACATGATGATTGTAATCATGGATTAAAATATAGTGTGCTATGGGACCAAGGGAGAGGTAGTACCATCAAAAAGAGTCTAGGAATATCTATTCAAAATAAGTTATCCAAGCCCAAAGGTGTTATTACCTCAGATAATCTTGGAATAAAAACAAATTTTGACTAGTTGAATCACTGTAATGGAGTGTGTGTTATGAAACAGTATGCATGAGTATTCCCTTGACAGAACACTTCATGATTTTTCTGATATTTATTGTTCTTTCTGGACATACTTGACTCCCAGAAGCAGATCATTTGCATTTGATGACATGTATTACCTGTTATTCAAGGATTTTTTCCCACATAACCTAATTTTCACTTATGTATCACCCAACAAGTTTCAGAGTTCCTTCTGACATTCATTTTGGTCTTTTCTTCCTTCCTTGTCTTTTTAATGATATTTTGCTTTATGTATGGTGCCCTTGGTCTCATCCTACAATCCCTCTTGTCTTTGGCCATTAGTGTTCAATAACCTAATCCATGGCCTTCAAGTCAAATTCTAACTCATAGCATCCCTGTATGTTCTATTCTTGAGATGCTGTCTTAAATTCAGGTGGGATAAACTCAAGGTCATACTTTGGCTCTCACAGGCTTCTTTTATCTTTCTTCAGCTTCAAATTGAGCTTGCGTATGAGCAATTGATGGTCTGCTTTGCAGTGGGTCCCTGGCCTTGTTCTAACTAATGATATTGAGCTTCTATATCGTCTCTTTCCACAAATGTTCTTGACTTGATTCCTGTGTATTACATCTAGAGAGGTCCATGTGTAAAGTCACCATTTAGGTTGTTGAAAAAAGTATTTGCTCCTTGGAATTGCAAAATTCTATCATAAGATCTCCATCATCATTTTTATCACCAAGGCCGTATTATCTAACTACTGATCCTTCTACTTTGTTTCCAACTTTTGCAATACAATTACGAGTAATTAACAATGCATCTTGATTGCATGTTTGATCAATTTCAGACCGCAGAAGTTGGAAAAGTTCAATTTTTAATCTTTGGCATTAGCGGTTGGTGAATAAACTGTTGCTGTTGTTAGGTGCTGTCTTGTTGATTCCAACTCATAAGTACTCTGTGTACAACAGAAAGGAACACTGCCCAGTCCTGCGCCATCCTCATAATCCTTGTCATGACTGCGCCCACTGTTGCCGCAACTGTGTCAATTCATCTTGTTGAGAATCTTCCTCTATTTCACTGATCCTTTACTTTATCAAGCTTATGCCCTTCCCGGACACTGGTCCCTCTTGATAACATGTCCAAGGTATGTGAGCTGAAGTCTCCCTTTTCCTCATTCTAAGGAGCATTCTGGCTGTGTTTCTTCCAAGACAGACTTGTTCATTCTTCTGGCAATCCAAGGTGTATTCAATATTCTTTGCCAACACCATAATTAATAGGCATCAATTCTTCTTCAGTCTTCCTTATTCATCGTCCAGTTTTCAAATGCATATGAGGCAATTGAAAATACCATGGCGTGGGTCAGGTTCATCTTATTCCTTAAAGTGATGTCTTTGCTTTTTAACACTTTAAAGAGCTCTTTTGCAGCAAATCTGCTCAACACAGTATGTCGTTTAATTTCTTGACAGCTGTTTCCATGGGCATTGACTGTAGGCCAAGTAAAGAGAAATCCTTGACAACTGCGATCTTTTCTCCATTTATCATGATGTTGTTTATCGGTCCAGTTGTGAGGATTTTTGTTTTCTTTATGTCGAGCTGCAGTTCACACTGAAAGCTGTAGTCTTTGATCTTCATCAGTAAGTGCTTCACATACTCTTTGATTTCAGGAAGCACAGTTGTGTCAACTGCATATTGCAGGTTGTTAATGAGACTTCCTATAATCCTGAGGCTGTGTTTTTCTTCATATAGTCCAGCTTCTTGGATTATTTGCTCAGCATACAGATTGAATAAGTACAGTGAAAGGATACAACACTGACACACAGCTTTCTTGATTTTAAATCCACTATATCTCCTTGTTCTGTTTGAATGACTGCCTCTTGCTCCATGTACAGGTTCCTTATAAGTACAATTGAGAGTTCAGGAATTCCCAATCTGCACGAAATTATCATAATTTGTTGTGATCCACACAGTTGAATGCCTTTGCATAGTCAATAAGACACAGGTAAACATCTTTCTGGTATTCTCTGCTTTCAGACAAGATCCTTCTGACATTAGCAATGATATCCCTCATTCCATGCCCTCTTCTGCATCTGGATTTAATTTCTGGAAGTTCCTTATCAATATACTACTGCAACCACTTTTGAGTTACCTTCAGCAAAATTTGACTTACATGTTATATTGATGATAGTGTTTGAAAGTTTCCACATTCTGTTAGGTCATCTTTCTTTGGAATAGGCATAAATATGGATCTCTTCCAGTCGGTTGGCAAGGTAGCTTTCAAATTTCTTGGCATAGAGGAGTAAGCACTTCCAGCATTGCATCTATTTGTTGAAATATCTCAATTTGTATTCTCTCAATTACTGGAGTCTTGTTTTTTTGCCAGTGCATTCTGTGCACTTGGACATCTTCCTACAGTACCACTGGTTCTTAATTATATGCTACCTCCTGAAATGATTGAACATCACCCAATTTTTTTTGGTACAGTGACTCTGTATATTCCTCCTATCTTCCTTTGATGCTTCCTTCATTGCTTGATATTTTGCCCTAGAATCCTTCAAAACTGCAACTAGAGGGTTGGATTTTTTTTTTTTTAAAGTACTTTCAGCTTGAGAAATGTTTAGTGTGTTCTTCCCTTTTGGCTTTCTAACTCTAGGTGTTTTCACATTTCATTATAATACTTTGCTTTATTTTTCAAGCCGCCCTTTGAATCCTTCTGTTCAGTTCTTTTAATTCATCATTTCTTCCATTTCCTTTAGCTACTCTATGTTCAAGAGCAAGTTTCAGAGTCCTTTCTGACATCCACTTTGTTATCTTCTTTCTGTCCTGTCTTTTTAATGTCCTTTTGCTTTCTTCATGTATGATGTCCTTGATGTAATCTCACAACTTGTCTGTTCTTCAGTCATTTATGTACAATGCGTCAAATCTATTCTTAAGATGGTTGCCAAATTCAGGTGGCATCTCCTCATGGTTGTATTTTGGCTGCCACAGACTTGTTTTAATTTTCTTCGGTTTCAACTTGAACTTGCATATGAGCAATTGATGGTCTGTTCTGAAGTCAGCCCCTGGCCTTGTTCCGACTGATGATATTGAGCTTCTCTGTCCTCTTTTTCAAAAGATGTAGTTGACTTGATTCCTGTGTATTCCAGCTGGTGAAGTACACGTGTATAGTTGCAGTTTATGTTGTTGAAAAAAGGTATTTACAATTAATAAGTCATTTTGTTTTGCAATATTCTATCACGCAATGTCTGGCATCATTACTATCATCAAGGCTATGTTTTCCAACTACGGATCCTTCTTCTTTGTTTCCAACATTTGTGTTCCAATCACCAGTATATATCAATGCATCTTGATTGCATGTTTGATCAATTTCAGACTGCAGAAGTTGGTAAAAAACTTCAGTTTCTTCATCTTTGGCATTAGTTGTTGGTGCGTAAATCTGAATAATAGTATTAATTACTCTTCCTTGTAGGTGTATGGCTAGTATCCTATCACTGACATAGTGGTACTTCAGAATAGATCTTGAAATGTTCTTTTTGATGATGAATTCAACATCATTCTTCTTCAATTTTTCATTCCTGGCTTAGTAGATCATATGATTGTCTGATACAAAATGGCCAATACCAGTCCATTTCAGCTCACAAATGCCTAGGATATCAATCTTAATGTGTTCCATTTCATTTTGATGACTTCCAATTTTCCTAGATTCATACTTCGTACATTCCATGTTCCGATTATGATTGGATTTTTGCAGCTATTTCTTCTAGTTTTGAGTTGTGCCACATCAATAAATAAAGGTTCCAAAAGATTTACTCCATCCTCATGATTAAGGTCAACTCTACTTTTTGGAGGCAGCTCTTCCTCAGTTTTATTTTGAGTGCCTTCCAACCTGAGGGGCTCATCTTCCAGCAGTATATCAGACAATATTCTGCTGCCATTCATCAGGTTTTCTCTGGTGAATTTTTTCAGAATAGACTATCATGTCCTTCTTCCTAGCCTGTCTTGGTCTGGATGCTCTGCAGAAACCTGTCCACCACGGATGACCTTACAGGTATTTGAAATAATGGTGGTATAGCTTTCGGTATCACAGCAACATGGAAGCCATCACAGTAGCACAAACTGATTAATGTTCTGTTGCTATTCATAAGGTTTTCACTGGCCAATTTTTTCAGAAGTAGTTCACCAGGTTCTTCCTATTCTTTCTTAGTCTGGAAGCTCTTTTACTTCATGAGGGATCTAGAATAGACAACTCCATACACTGAAAGTGTAATAAGTGTTGCCAAAACCTGGGGAATGGGGATAATTGGAGTTGAGTAATAGGTATTGAGTTTCTGCTTGGGATAATAAAAAAAAAATCTGTGAATAGATCATAGTGATGATTACTCATATTGTGAAGAGACTTGAAACTCCTGAATTGTACACTAAAAATTATTATAAATATAAATTTATGCAATGTATATTTAACTACAATATTTAAATCAAATAAACAAAAAAACATGGAACTGTACAACACAAAGTGTGAACCCTAACATAAATTCCAGTCTTAGTTAATCATAACATATCAATATTGGACCATGAACACAAATACATGATGTTAGTAACAGGGAGAATTGTGGGCAGGATCAGGGAGAAGGGAACTCTAAAATTTCTGCTTAATTTTTCTGTAAAGCTAAAACTGCTCTAAAATATCTATTAATGAAAAAATAATTAAAAATCCAAAGACTCTCTGCCAATAATAAAAATATAACATATTTATACCAAGTGTGTGCACATCCCAATAATATTTGTATTAAATTGCATTTTGTAAAGAAATGTCTTCATTGCTGTATTCAAAAATGATAAGGTTAAAATATTGACTTATTAATTAGGATGGTCATAGAAAAACAAGAAATAGGTAAATTTCACATTAGGAAAATCCTGTTCTGATTTCATTGATGTATTTATTAATTAACTTGATATCTGAATAATTTGAAAAAATACTTCCAGTTTCTTAAAATTTGTAATATTAACTTATTTAAGAATAAACTTTGCTTTCTATGGTGATAATTTTGTCTGTGTGTGTGTGTGTGTGTATATATATATATATATATATACATATAGTTTTAGATTTAATGTTTTACTTAAGATATTTTTTTCAAGGTGTGTTGTAAAATATGTTCCAGCACTTGAAATCTTCCTTCTAGCAATCCTAGCCTCTTAGGGTACCAAGATAATGTAGGAAAAAAAAAAAAAACTAATGACAAAGGAATCTGTAGACATTTGGGGGATTTATTATCTTGCTAAAGTGAGAAAGCTCTCTGGAGAGAACAATTTGATTTCCCAAGTTTTTCCCAGTATAGTATAAATCACGTACTCTGTTAAGAATGCTTTTAATAGTTATGTCTTCTGGTTTCTAAAAATCTGTGTGATATTCATGTCAAATACAATATATTTCTTGAAGATCATAACTTACCTAACATTTATATACCATGAAAAAATTAGGATCAATAGAAGAATATTGGATTTAGCTTGAAGCTCTTAAAACAGTTACCTAGCCCAATGGTCTCAAAATTGGAGGCATATATCCCAGGGAGCTTGCAGAATAATTTGCTGTGACTGTGGTAGAGGAATCATACATTAGAAATGTATTCAAACACATATATAGCCTCAGATTTTTTATTTCTGTTTTGTCTATGCCTTACAAAAAAAAAAAAAACTATATTGATAAACTGTGTGTGTATGTGTGTATTCATGCATGCATATCTACACAGGTTGAACTTCTAAATCTCAAGCAATCATGAGTCTACTAGGATAAGGACTCTACTATACATTTGGGTCATACACATAATACATTTACACAATGTTGTCAGTTGAAAGCCATTAGTACTATTTATAGAAGGTAAACAGTAAGCAACAAGAACAGATTACTTATGGAAAGCATATAGCAAACAACAGGAACAGATCGGAGGTAAACCAGTCACCTCCACCCCTCCAAGTACCCTACTTAGCATCATAGGGGAGGAACCTACCTATGTCTAAAAGGGGACTTATCCATGCTCCCCAAATTATGCATGTCCATTTCTGTGTCACTGCGCAGGTATGCTGTGGACCAGTTGCCAGCAGATGTCTCTGTCTCTCAGCTTGTGTATCTTCTGTTAGGTCAGTTGTGGCATGGCTGTGTTTGTTCTCTCTCTCTCTCCCTGTGTCTCTCTCTGCAGATTTTCTTGGTCAGATCTGGTCACCTGTGCTTACTGGTCCAGCTCTCTACTAGCTGCTTCAGGGTAACCCTGGGCCAGTGCCACCATTATGCTGGCATTATAACAGCTCTCAAAGCAAAATCATTTTACGGACAACCCCTGTGAGATGTATGTCCAAGTCTATGCTCCACTGGCCATCTCCTTCCCAGAGGTGGCCAGCTTTGCTCCATGGGCTGACCCCGCCTTCCACCACCATCTGCATTTCTCATGGTTCCTATGTCATACCATAGCTAGTGTTTTTCTGTGCTCAGCTCTCCTCTGCCTGATGCAGTTTCTCTTGGTCTTCAGTGTTACCAGCTCAGTGTTACAGACTTTGACATGTGTTCCAATACCAAAACTCACTGCCATCAAGTCAATTCTGACTCTTAGTGTCTTTACAGGACAGAGTAGAACTGTCTCATAGGGTTTCCAAGGCTGTAGTCTTAATGGAAGCAGACTACCATATCTTTCGCTCCCAGAGCAGCTGGTGGGTTCCAACAGCCAACCTTTTGGTTATCAGCCCACTGCTTAACCACTGCACCATCAGGGCTCTTTTTGACCCATGCTACAGCTCTTTTATTTGAATCTAGGAGGTTGTCAACGCAGGGACCCGGGGTCCAGAGAATGCACTCCTCTCCAGGCTCTCCTTGATCAGGAAATCCCACCTGAACCTGCATTCTAAGGTTTTTATCAGTTATTGGGCAGGCCCTCCAGCCAATCCCGGTAAAGGTTGACTACTGAGAGAGCTTCCCCCTCCTCCTCCCAGCCAGCTTGCATAAAAGTGGAGCGCAAATTGAACAATCCCTTACAACTGCTTATGCAGATAGCAAACTGACCAGTCATTTAGCAGTTTGTGGCCTGACCAGTCAATTTAGGAGAATTTTAAACCCAGGACCACAAAGGCTACAAAAGAGAAAACCTATTGCATCACAATTGATCTGGTATTATGCATATAATTTATAAATAACATAAATAAATATACAAACAAACATTGCAAGTTAATGTTCAAGTTTTTATTTTACTAGGATGAGTGTATGACTGAAACATTTCTGAGATCACAGATACAATCAAATAGAAAAGTGAAAAGAAATATTTATATGCAGATAATTGGTGATAAATCCATTTGACAAATCCCTACTAACAATTAGAATGTGTTAAAAAGGGCAGACATGGTTTGCCAACATAAAATATATGCCTTTATAATGTAAATATATTTTTTTATTTATTTATTTTTTTATTTTTATTTTTTTTTTATATATTTTATTGTACTTCAGGTGAAAGCTTACAGAGCAAATAGTTTCTCATGAAATAGTAGTACACATGTTGTTTTTTTTGACATTGGTTAACAACCCCACAACGTATTAAGCCTCTAAATTCTCAACCTTTTTTTGATGAAAATTACAGATGGCCAAAGATACACCGTTTCAAAATTTTCTACATTCACAGTTCAGTGACATTGACTACGCTCTTCCAACTGTGCTGTTATTCTCACTTAAGATGAAGGCTTACAGAACAAAATAGTTTTTCATTTAACAGTTACTACACATGTTGCCCTATGACAATGGTTAACAATCTCACAGCACATCAAGAATATCCTTACTCCACCTTGTGTTCCCTATCACCAGGGGGCTTCCTTGTCCCCTTCTGTCTTCTGGACCTTGTCAGTGGACTATTGTACCTCTTTAGTCTCCTTTGTTTGTTTATTTATTTATTTATTTTTATTTTATTTAAACACCATTTCAAAACTTTTTACTTACACATTTAAGTGATATTGACTATGCTCTTCCAATTGTGCTGCCATTCTCGCCCAAGATGAAGGCTTACAGGACAAAACAGCCTCCCATTTAATAGTTACTACAAATGTTGCCCTATAGCAGTGGTCAACAATCTCACAATACATCGACAGTGTCCTTATTCAATTTGTGTTCCTTATCATCAGTTTCCTACTCTCCCTCTGCCTTCTGGCCCTTGTCACCGGACTCCTGTACATCGTTAGTCCCATTTAGTTTTACTGGGGTGTCCATTCTCAGGCTTAACATCGAACCTTGAAGGTAACTTCCCCTCTGAGCTGAAAGGGTGTCTGGGGGCCACACTCTCGAGGTTTCTCTAGTATTCTTTAGGCCAGTATATCTGGTCTTCTTTTTTTTTTTTTTTTGGGAGTTAAAATTATGCTCTACATCCTACTCCAGCTCTGCCCAGAACCCTCTGTTGTGATCCTGGTCAAAGGAGTCATTGGTGGTAGCCGGGCACCATCCAGCTGTACTGGGCTCAGTCCCGTGGAGGCCTTGGTAGCTGTGGACCATTAGTCCTTCGGACTAATCTTTTCCTTGTATCCTGTTCTCTTTATTCTCCCTTGTTCCCGAAGGGATGAGATCAGTGGAGTATCTTAGATGGCCGCTCATAGGCTTTTAAGACCCCAGACACTACTCACCAAGGTAGAATGTAGAGCATTATCTTTATAAGTAGTGTTATGCCAATTGAGCTAGATGTTCCCCGAGATCATGGTCCCCAGAGCCCTCCGTCCAACAACTCAGTCCCTCGGGGGGTTTGGATGTGTCTATAGGGCCTTCATGACCTTTCCTTGTGCAGGTTGTGTTAGTTTCCGCTGTACTATGTACTATCTCATCTCTCACCCAAGTTACCACTTACCTATTACCTATTTAGTATCCCCCCCCCCATCCCTGGTAACCAACAAGGATTGTTACATTTTGCATGTGAATTTTTTCATGGGTTTTTACAATAGAGGTCTCATACAATATTTGTCCTTTTGTGATTGACTTATTTCACTCAGCATGATGTCCTCCAGTTTCATCCATGTTATGAGATGGTTCACCGATTCATTGTTCTTTCTCGTTGCATAGTACTCCATTGTGTGTATGTACCATAGTTTGTGTATCCATTCGTCTGTTGATGGACATCGAGGTTGTTTCCATCGTTTTGCTATTGTGAATAATGCTGCCATGAACATAGGTGTGCATATGTCTATTCGAGTGATGACTCTTATTTCTCTAGGATATATTCCTAGGAGTGGGATTGCTGGATCGAATGGTACGTCTATTTCTAGCTTTCTGAGGAAACGCCATATCATTTTCCAAAATGGCTGTATCATTTTGCATTCCCACCAGCAGTGTATAAGAGTTCCCGTCTCCCCGCAGCCCCTCCAACATTTGTTATTTCCAGTGTTTTTGATTCGTGCCAGTAATGCCGGGGTGAGATGGTATCTCATTGTGGTTTTAATTTGCATTTCTCTAATGGCTAGTGATCGCGAGCATTTCCTCATGTGTCTGTTGGCCATTTGAATGTCTTCCTTGGTGAAGTGTCTGTTCATTTCCTTTGCCCATTTTTTGATAGGATTGGTTGTCTTTTTGTTGTAGAGGTGTTGGATTTTCTTGTAGATTATGGAGATTAGACCTTTGTCTGACTTGTACTGTCCAAAAATTTTTTCCCAGTCTGTAGGTTCTCTTTTAACTCTTTTGGTGAAATCTTTTGAAGAGCATAGATGTTTGATTTTTAGAAGATCCCAATTATCTAGTTTATCTGTTGGGTTTTTTGTGTTGATGTTTATGGTTTGTATCCTGTTAATGCCATGTATTAAGGCCTGAAGTGTTGGTCCTATTTTTTCTTCTATGAATTTTATAGTTTGAGGCTTTATATTCAGGTCTTTGATCCATTTTGAAGTAGTTTTTGTATATGGTGTGAGGTATGGGTCCTGTTTCATTTTTCTACAAATGGATATCCAGTTTTTCCAGCACCATTTGTTAAAAAGACTGTCTTTTCCCCATTTGATGTATTTTGGGCCCTTGTCAAAAATCAGGTGACCGTAGGTGGATGGATTTACATCTGAGTTCTCAATTCTGTTCCATTGGTCAATGTCTCTGTTGTTGTACCAGTACCAGGCTGTTTTGAGTACTGTAGCTGTATAGTAGGTTCTCAAGTCAGGTAGTGTGAGTCCTCCAACTTTATTCTTCTTCTTCAGTACTGCTTTACTTATTCGAGGTTTCTTCCCTTTCCATATAAAGTTAATAATTAGTTTTTCCATCTCTTTGAAGAATGTTGTTGGTATTTGTATCGGAATTGCATTGTATTTGTAGATTGCTTTAGGTAGAATTGCCATTTTCACAATGTTGAGTCTGCCTATCCATGAGCATGGTATGTTTTTCCATTTATGTAGATCCCTTTGGGTTTCATGCAGCAGTGTTTTGTAGTTTTCTTTGTATAGGTCTTTTATATTCCTGGTCAGATTTATTCCTAAGTATTTTATCTTTTTAGGGGCTATTGAAAATGGTATTGATTTCCTGATCTCCTTTTCATCGTTCTCTTTACCGGTGTATAGGAATCCAACTGATTTTTGAATGTTTATCTTGTATCCTGCTACTCTGCTGAATCTTTCTATTACTTCCAGTAAATTTCTCGTGGAGTCTTTAGGGTTTTCTATGTATAGTATCATATCATCTGCAAACAGGGAGAGTTTAACTTCTTCATTACCAATTTGGATGCCCTTTATTTCTTTCTCTTGCCTTACTGCTCTAGCTAGAACTTCCAGCACAATGTTAAATAGGAGTGGTGATAAAGGGCATCCTTGTCTTGTTCCTGTTTTCAGGGGGAATGTTTTCAGCCTTTCTCCATTAAGAATGATGTTGGCTGTTGGTTTTGCATAGATGCCCTTTATTATGTTGAGAAATTTCCCTTCTATACCTATTTTATTGAGAGCTTTTATCAGGAATGGGTGTTGGACTTTGTCAAATGCCTTTTCTGCATCAATTGAGATAATCATGTGATTTTTTTCTTTCCTTTTATTTATGTGGTGGATTACGTTGATGGATTTTCTAATGTTAAACCATCCTTGCATACCTGGTATGAATCCTACTTGGTCGTGGTGTATTATTTTTTTGATATGATACTGAATTCTATTGGCTAGAATTTTGTTCAGAATTTTTGCATCTATATTCATGAGAGATATTGGTCTGTAATTTTCTTTTTTTGTGATGTCTTTGCCTGGTTTTGGTATCAGCGTTATGCTGGCTTCATAGAATGAATTTGGAAGTGTTGCTTCCTCTTCTATGCTCTGAAATAACTTGAGTAGAACTGGTACGAGCTCTTCTGTAAATGTTTTGTAGAATTCTCCAGTGAAGCCATCTGGGCCAGGGCTTTTTTTGGTTGGGAGTTTTTTTATTACCTTTTCAATCTCTTCTCTTGTTATGGGTCTGTTCAGATTTTCAATATCACTTTGTTGTAGTTTGGGTAGGCCGTATGTTTCTAGAAATTTATCCATTTCCTCTAGGTTTTCAAATTTGTTGGAATATAGTTTTTCATAATATTCTGTTATAATCCTTTTTATTTCAGTTGGGTCTGTTGTAATGTCCCCCATTTCATTTCTTATTTGGGTTATTTGTGCCCTCTGCTGTTTTTCTTTTGTCAGTCTGGCCAGTGGTTTGTCGATTTTATTGATTCTTTCAAAGAACCAACTTTTGGTTTTGTTGATTCTTTCTATTGTTTTTCTGTTCTCTATTTCATTGATTTCTGCTCTGATCTTTACTATTTCCTTTCTTCCGGTGGTTGTAGGCTTTTTTTGTTGTTCTCTTTCTATTTGTTTGAGTTCTGTAGTTAATGTTTTGATTTTGTCCCTTTCTTCTTTTTTGATATGTGCATCTATTGCTATAAATTGTCCTCTGAGGACTGCCTTTGCTGTGTCCCAAAGGTTTTGGTATGATGTGTTTTCATTTTCATTTGATTCTAGGAATTTTTTAATTCCATCTCTGATTTCTTCTATTACCCATTGATGTGTAAGCAGATTATTATTCAGTTTCCATGTGTTTGATTTTTTTTCCTTGCTCTTTCTAGTGTTAATTTCTACCTTGATGGCATTGTGGTCAGAGAAGATACTGTGAATTATCTCAGCATTTTGGATCTTGTTGAGGATTGCTCTGTGGCCTAAGATGTGGTCTATTCTGGAGAACGTTCCATGTGCATTGGAAAAGAATGTGTACTTTGCAGCGGTTGGATGGATTGTTCTATATATGTCTATGAGGTCCAGTTGGCTGATTGTGTCCTTTAGGTCTTCTGTATCTTTGCTGAGTTTCTTTTTAGTTGTTCTGTCCTTTACTGAGAGTGGTGTGTTGAAGTCTCCTACTATTATTGTGGAACTGTCAATTTCTCTTTTCAGTGCTGTTAGAGTTTTTTTTATGTATTTTGGAGCCCTGTCATTGGGTGCATAGATATTTATTATGGTTGTGTCTTCATGATGGATCATCCCCTTAATCATTATATAGTGTCCTTCTTTGTCTTTTTTGGTAGATTTTGTTTTAAAGTCTATTTTATCTGAGATTAGAATTGCCACTCCTGCTCTTTTTTGGTAGTTGTTAGCTTGATATATTTTTTTCCAACCTTTGATTTTTAATAAATTCACATCTTTGTTTCTAAGATGTGTCTCTTGTAGACAGCAAATAGATGGATCCTGTTTTCTTATCCATTCTGCCACTCTCCGTCGCTTTATGGGTGCATTGAGTCCATTTACGTTCAGTGTAATTATTGATAGATGTGAATTTGTTGCTGTCATTTTGTAGTGCTTTTTTTTGTGATGCTGAAGTTTTCTTTGTTCTTCTTACTCTCTTGTGCTGAGTTCCTTTTGTTTGTGGATTTTGTGTTCATTTCTTTTGTTTTTGTAGGTTTTGGTTTTGTTGAGACTTTATGTTTTTCGTCTTTATTTTTATGAGTTGGTTTGTTAACTTTTTTTGTGGTTACCATGAATTTTACCCTTATCTTTATAATTTTGAAGCAGTCTACCGTTACTTGGTATCGCCTTGCCTTCTTCTCCTTTAGAAGGTTCTATACCTATGCCGTTTGTTCCCTCTTTCATTGTTTTGATGTTGTTGTCATCCTTTGATTGATTTCTCTGATTCCCTGTTGTATATCTTTTGTTTTTGGAAAGTCGTCTGTAGTTCAGTTCCTAGAATGGTATCTGGTTCATGTTAACCTGCGTCCTAGGTCCTAGGTCCTGCCTGAGGGCTGAAGCTGTTTGTCCTCAGATCGAAGAACTCCCTTTAATAATTCTTGTAAGTTTGGTTTGACTTTTGCATATTCCTTTAGTTTCTGTTTATCTGGAAATGACCTAATTTCACCATCAAATCTGAATGAGAGTTTTGCAGGATATATTATTCTTGGCTGACAATTTTTTTCTTTCAAGATTTTATATATGTCATCCCATTGCCTTCTTGCCTGCATGGTTTCTGCTGAATAATCTGAGCTTAGTCTTATTGTTTCTCCTCTGTATGTGACTTCTTGTTTTTCACGAGCTGCTCTCAGGATTCTTTGTTTGTCTTTAGTTTTAGCGAGTGTGAATATGATATGTCTCGGTGATTTTCTTTTGGGGTCTCTTCTATATGGGGTTCGTTGAGCTTCTTGGATGGCCAGCTTTTCATCTTTCATGATATTGGGAAAGTTTTCTGTCAGCAGTTCCTCAATGATCCTCTCTGTGTTTTCTGTTTTCTCCTCCTGTTCTGGTATGCCAATCACTCGTAAGTTTTTGCTTTTCATTGTGTCCCACATAACTCTCAGGGTCTCTTCATTTTTCTTTGTTCTTTTTTCTGAGTTTTCCTGAAACAGAGTTGTATCCAAGTGTTTGTCTTCAGTTCCACTGATCCTGTCTTCCATGGTTTCAAATCTACTTCTCAGCCCTTCTATGACACCGTCCATTTCTGAAATCTTGTTGTTTATCTTTTGGATTTCTAATTGTTGTTTTTGTATAATTTCGAGTTGTGAATTTATTTTGGCATTTTGTTCTTGCATCATCTTCCTGAATTCTTCCAATTTTTTGTCTGTATTTTCCATAAATTTGTCTATTTTTTCCTCATGTTTGTCAGCTTTTTGCCTCAGTTCTTGGAAAATTCCGAGTATTAGTGATTTGAGTTCCGTATCAGGTACTTCTAGTGCATTTTCTTCCACAGGAGAGTTATCTGGTGTTTTAATTTGGACGCCTATTGGAGCCATCTTGTCTTGTTTTTGTAAATGTTTTGATATTGTTTGCTGTTTTCGGGGCATTCAGTAGATATTTCTCTCGTTTATTGATTGTAGATTTTTTTTTTTTTCGTTCTTGTGGTACAGCTGGGCAGATCTAGTTGAGGAGGAGCCACTGGGATGGGTTGCTTGTGGCACTCACCGCAGCCACCAGGACGGTCGGTAGTCAGTGCTGGGCAGGTTCCAATAGGGCGTGCCTGCACCGCTTGGTGATGTGATGTCTAGTGCACGGTGCAGGTAGGTAGGGTGCAGTGGGAAGATGGTTATGTGTGAAGCTAAGCGGTTGTTCTGTCTCCGACCAGATGCTCTGCAAGGCTGCTCTCCCGTTTGCTGGTCTCCGATAGGAATCCAAGATGGTGGATCCGCGCTGCGTTAGCTGGTAAGGAATCTCTGCCTGAGTCTCTCCTCACTCTCCGTTCTCTTTTAGTATTCTCACTCCGTTTGGTGTTTGGCTGCGTTCTTTATCTCTTCATTTGGTGTTCTAGGGTTTCAGGATTGTTGATTCTCTGTTAGGCTTAGTTTTTCGGATCTTTGCTGTGGAGGGACGGTGTGGTGTTTCTGCCTAGAGCGCCATCTTGCCCCCGACCTCCATCCTCACAATCGTAAATATATTTTAAGTAAATTAAAGAGTAATATTCTTTTCATTGACAATTCTAATTATTTTGAATAAATTTTTCAGCAGAAATAATGTTGCATCAAGTTACTCTAATACTTTAGATATAACACATTTTTATCTCTCTCATTTAACCCATTACACAGTCACTATATTATAGTGGGAGCCCTGGTGGCATAATGGTTAAGAGCTTGGCTGCTAACCAAAAGGTCTACAGTTCAAATCCACCAGCCACTCCTTGGAAACCCTACGTCTACTCTGTCCTCTAGGGTTGCTATGAAACAACTTGATGGCCCTAACAACAACATATTATAGTGCAATGATAATACAATATAATTAATTATGACTGTCATTTTATTTAAAAGTATACTTGTTATCAGAGATTAAATCAATATCATAAGTTAAAATACCCAGTAAGTTTTGTGTTGCAAGTTCAACTTAGATTTTAAGAGTTATATTCAATTCCTCACTGAATCAGCACACGGTATCAATGTATTGACAACAAATATTAAACATTAGTACTTCTACTCAATGACCTAGTGAAAGAGTCTATCAGGTAGAATACTGAAATTTCCAAATGGCTTCTTTTACTTTCAAATGGCTTTTTTTACTGCGCCATGATAAAATATAAGAAAAGACAGATGAACTGAAGAAATAACTGTTTAGTTTTTAAAGCGTAATTTAGAAGAAATTTAGAGGCCCAGGAAATTTTATCCACCAGAAAAAAAGTAATTAATTAATTTATAAACTTGGAAAATTTAAAATCCAGTGAGGTAAAATGTGGTCTCAAGATAAAGATTATATCAAGGACATGCCTATAAGACCTGTTAGAAAGACATGCATGTGTCTTTCAGAACCTCTTTTCAATACAATGAAGCTTCTTAGAATTTTACAAGTCATGTCCTCCAGCAGCCTCACAGGCTATCAAAGGGAGAAATGGGCCTGTCTCAGAATGAAATGTGGATGTTGCTTTATTCAAATCAGTGAATCATAGGAAACTTACAAAGTTTAAAATTCTATTGATGGAAGCACTACCAGCTTGTACTTAAACGGAAAAAGAGAATTCAATATAAGAGGAAATCTCAGGGACCCTAAACTTCTGCAAATAGAAAAAAGTCTGAATAGACTAATCTGGCCCATATTTTATGGGAAAAAAGGAAGATTGGAATAATGGGAAGAATGCAGAACCAAGACCTTCAAAGAATAATTCACCTGGAAAAAAATTCAGTGCTAATGGAAGAATTGGTAATATATGCCAGGCTGGATTTCAGAAGTACTATGGATTAATGGCTGCTTTTTATCTCTCTCCCACCTGTGAACAGGAGCATATACTATTGATATCTTATGCCTCTTTCAACATTGTATGACTATTCTGATAAAGTACTGAAGATCTGGAAGAATAACCACAGTGGGAACATATCCACTGATCCCACTTTAAGGTAGACTGGGGTCAAACACAGTCTATCACATAAATTGCTGTACCACAGTACCATATCATAGCTGTAAAGATTAGCATTATCTCATGGACAGTAAATGGTATTTTCCAAAAAGTCAAGTCATTCCCCTAAGGACCTGGCCAATATGTCACATTGCCACAGGTACCTTAGGGAAGAAGAGAAGGAAGACGTGTTTAGAGTTGCATGTTTATGACCGTGTTGCAGTATCCTTGAAGGTTCAAACTACTATGCATCTACCTCTCTTCAGCCCACACATTTTCACGTGAGTGCACTGCGTTGCTAGAACTTAATTGACAATAGTTATTATAGCTTAAAGGGAGTCTATGAAATGCAGATTTTAACTGTATGTTTTCTCCAAATAGAAGAAAAAGGAGGTGAAATAAGGGTTGAAAAAGCCAGTCTGAATATCTACCAAAAAAGGATATTTGCATTTTGAACACTAGTAGTTATTACAAAATTTCTCTTTAGGAAAATTTCACTGATGCCTTTGGCTTTTGGTCTTTCAGTTTGCAATTTACTTTCTATATCTTAAACTGGAATATGTCACTTCCTTATATTAACACATTTTCATCTTTCAAGTCTTTTTTGGTGACTTTGATCTCTGCAATTCCAGCAGAGGTTTGTCTTCCCATTATCAACAGAATAAATCTACATATCGACTTTAGAATATGTTTTACAATGCAGAAACAATTGAAATCAATAAAATTTTCTGCTGTTTTTTTCTTTATCTTCATCTGTAATCCTCTGAATATTTTATAAACAGAGTTTACTATCATTCCTTCTACATAACTGGGCAGAGATTTTCACTCCAGCATCCCATATTATTTTCAGTTTAATAAAGTTCACATTTAATGATCACTAAACTGTACTACCATTGTCTTAAATCTTAGGGATACAATGATAAATTTGACTATGACCTTACTCTCATTGAGCACAAAGTTGTCTAATCACTTACATTATACTATACAGGCAGTCCCTGGATTACAAATGAGTTTCTTTCCTAAATCTGTCTTTAAGTCTAATTTGTATGTAAGTCAGAACCATCAGGTATGTTTCATATCTAACTTCAGATAGTCAAATGTTTGCCTTAGCATATAGTACATAGTGTACCTTTCTAAGCATAAAACACATTAAAGAAACACTTCCAGATTCACTGAAATATCTTTATATAATAATACAATAATAATAACAATAATGTTTTGATGCATGTCACAAAGTACCACCTATTTGTTATTACATATAAACTACTGTATGTACCTCAGATTGCTAACATAATAGGCTTTACAAAGAGGTTAGTTCAGAACTACTGGTTGTACATAATCTGTATGTTCATAACCCAGGGACTACCTGTATTTTAAAGAAATGTATGTCTCCGTTTGTGTATCTTTCTATCAAACACTTAAAATTTAAATAATTATTTTGTGACTTATTGTATTCCTGTATTTCACAAAAATTATAAAAGCAAGAATTCTTCATAATTTTTCAAGTAGCCTTTGTTATGCAAATAAACATAACTGGCCTGTATTAGAAAAAGGAATATCTGTATAAAGTTTAATAGATACATTTTATGGAAAACTGTGTTGGTTTATAGTCAGAAACACTGGGTAGTAATAAAATTGTCATTATTATTATCAACTTGGATAGAAACATTAATCATTATGAATCTCAATTTTCTTAGAAGTACAATAAAAATGTTTGATTTGTATAACTAGATGAGCATTTAAGTTTCTTATGTGTCTAAATTTAGGTAATAAGTATGTATATCAATCCACAAAATGTGGTTATATTTTAAGCCACAGATTCAGCTTTTATAGATGTTTATTTTAGATTTTATCCTTCATCTTGCAACAAATCTAAAGGGGCACAATAAAATAATGTTTGTTCTATTCATGAATTTCTTAATTCAACTTCTTAAATGTTTACATGTTTAATTTCATCAATCAAACATTTAGGATAAACTGAAAGCCAACCCTCCAGAAAATTTTTATTCCCAGGTGGTGTTAGAATGTAATGTGCTGGAAATAATATAAATTACTGATTTTAAGAGCCATTGAATAGGACAGTGTCTTTTACAGACAACAGTAAACTTAACCAATTTTTTTCAGATATAATTTTAAAATGTGATACATACAATTAATATTAAAAAATGTATATAATCCTTATATATATGTATATATATAGCAAGATTATAAACATTGATTAATATTATGAATTATAATATATACCAAATAACAGTTATCCACAATAAAATGGGGGGAGGGTATTTAAAAACCAGAGGCTCTTCAAATATTTCATGTATACCTATATTTCCACAAATGAGAGGAGATAATTACATTTTTAGGTTATAAATTAATCTTTTGTAACAAAAGAGAAAGAGAAACTTCCTTTATAAAAAAGTTATTTAAATAAGAGGAAACGGTTTTACTTTTATATTATTATTTTAAGAACAATAGCAACTATGAATATCTTTATTTTTCACTCAAGAGTAGAAAACACAAAAACTTTTGGTTAATCCATGAATAAGTAGTATGCTCTTTGCCTTAAAGCTTTTGTCTATTTATCTTTTTTTTTAATTTCCTAAACATAACAACCACAAATAGTTTAGAAAGAGAATTGATAGCATAAAATACCCTTTTTTAAAACATCATACTGCTGAAGATGTTTTTAAACCGACACTGATGATTAATACACTACTTAAGTGTATCATCTATCCGGCAAAAGCTCACTTTATCATTTATTTCCTTCCTTATCTTGAGACTTACTGACTTATTTGAACATATTCTGTCTAGGTTCCATGTTCAAGCACATCTCTCAAGAACTGCCATGTTTGATATTGGATCTGTGATCATTTTTATGGGAGGGTGGGTGATATGAAATAGTAGATTAATCTCATTCTTCACTTCTCAGTGAGTATTTTAGTCAATTCATCTATTAGCTAGTGAATTTTAACTGAAGCATTGCATGCTGGATACGTTTGTGTTGACAAGTAATTTTATTTATGTTAAAAATATTGAATATAAATATTGAGAATGTGTTTTACTTTTCAAGTTCCAACGAAATAGAAGGCACTTTTACTTCCAAGTTCTTTTTCCACAGGATCTAGAAAACAAGTGTTTTATCTTTTAATTACATATATATGACTGTATATATATATTTGTATATATGTGTAACATATTTATTTGTAAAAGACACACCTAAAAAAAAAAACTCATTGCCATCAAGTCGATTCTGACTCATAGTGACCCTATGAGTGTATACATATACTTACAACAATATATGTAATAAATACAAGATTTATTTTGTGCCCAACCATTATTTTAAATAACTATTTTGATTAAATAATGAATTGGAATGTATTTGATTGTCACAGTATGTCCTTAATTGGTTTAAATACAATAGATAAGGAAATTTGAAAAGTTAGTAGGACAGTAATGATAGTAATGAAAAGAAAAAAGAAATAAAAATATATCTGTGAAACTAGCAATATTCTTGTTGTTGTTTTGTTAGTCATCTACTTGACTCCAACTAATGGTGAACCTGTGTGTGCTGAGTAGAACTCCTTCATAGGGATTTCAAGGCTGTTACATTTTGGGTGGAGATCTCCAGGCCTGTCTTCCAAGGAGTCTCTGGTTGAGTTTAAACTGTCAACCTTTCAGCTGGTAGTCGAGGGCTTGGCCATTCGTACCACCCAAAGACTCCACAATATTCTTATTGTGCTTAAAATATTATTGTTTAAAAACAGAATTGACATGAATCAACTATAGAAAAATAATTGTTAAAATATTTGATGCTTTAATAAAAGGAAGAGTGTGCAGGAGGGAGGGGGGCTATATGGGAGTTCCCTGAATGCTCTGTACAAGTTTTATATGTAGTTAAAACAGCTCTAAAAAATAAGGTCTATTAAAGAAATAAACCATAAGACATAAAAAGTCTTATGTTAAAGCTATATAAAGATATACATATGAATATATATTTAAATAATCTTTAAATATTTTATGGTCACATAATTAAAGCTACTGCAAGTTTTGATATATCAAAATTGAATTGACTCTTCATGATTGAAATGGTTCTTTAGATAATAAAAATCCATTTGTGGGACTTCATTTGGAGAAATAGAGAAGTCAGGTTAGTTTAACCACATAAATTCAGATGGTTGGCAAGATATTCAAATCAATATTCATCATATAAGGCTGATCTAGTCAGTATTCTTCTAAATTTTGTATATCTTAAAATATTGTAATGAACTCTTTTCCAAGAACCAAATCTGTTCCTATTTTTCTTAGGTTTATCATTTAATGCAGTTATTAAAATAATAGTAATATAGCCTATTTCTGAAGAATAAAGAGAATACCCCTATGGTTGTTTGTCTGTTTAATGACAACAGGGAGAATTAGCCTGCTTTAATTAGCCAAGGGAGAACTAGCCACTCTAATTTAGACAAGATTACCTCAAAAATGGCTGGGGCAAGACTACAGATAGAGGTCCAAATATCACATTTATACATATCTTAAATCATAAATCAAGCTAACAATTTGATACATAAAATAAGTTCTGTCTCTCATAATGACAAATATACCTTCAAAATGACTTACAAGTAAAGGCTTGATTCTGTTAATCCTAGGCTTTGTGGAGTTCTACGACACAGTATGTTAACACAAGGAAGGTGAGACCATGGCTCCTAGTCTGTCCACCCTTCTCTTTCAACCTCTGGTTCTAGCACCTAATGAAGGGTTTCAAACATGTGTGTATGACACTTCAGTCAGCATGTCTACACTTCATGTACAGCAACCCTCTACCTCAGCACAGCTATTACTTGGACATTGCTTAGGCATCTCTCTCTCCCAGTTATAGGCTCCTGATAATTGAGGATGGTATCATTTAAACAGAGAATTCTAGAATCACAGGTATGTGGTGATTGCACAGAAATTTTGGGGAGAGGGACAGAACATGGGCTAAGGGTGGGCACCAACCTTTGGCACTGTAGACTCTTTGTGGATTGGTGAAATTTAAAGAACTTTGGAGCAGTCATCTCAAATGTGGGGGTGGCTCATCAAAAAAAATGTAGCCCAGACAACTATAGAACACAATTTTTAAAGTGCTTCTCAAGTCAGGGTGAACAAAAATGAAGAAAACCTTCAATAAGATGGATTGACAAAATAGTCACAATGATGAGCTCAAACATACCAGTGATCATGAAAATTGTGCAGGATTGGGCAATGTTTTGTTCTATGATGCATAAGGTCACTATGAGTCAAAGCCTACTCAACAGCAACTAACAACACAGCATAAGCAAAAAAAAAAAAAAAAGTCTACAAATGATCTTTTATCTATGAATATATTTTTTCAAAAGTAAGGATAAGATAAACTATTTTCAGATAAAGAAAGGGTGAGAAAATTTACTATCAGCAGATGTGCATTTCAAGGAATGTTAAAGGATGTACTTTAGAATGAAGGGATGTAAATCAAGATGGAAACAGATTCTCTTGGAAGAAAAAAAGAAGACTGGAATGAGTAAATAATTGAGTATATATAAATTACTATGATTTAAAATTTGTATTAATTTTCTTAAAAGACATCTAATTGTTCAAAATAAAAATAATATTATATGGTGGATTATATATCATACCTGGAAGTGAAAGACATCTCACAAAATGGAGAGAATGAGGGAAGATAAATGGAATGTATTTTATTTCAGTTGGAATTGTTTGAAAGCAAGAAGTGAATAATGTAAAGAGGAGATGTAAAATATGAGGTGTGAAGTAAGTATGGGGAAGTAGAAGGTAGAAAGGGGAAGTCTCAGAAATGAAGTGTGAATTTTAAACCATAAATTGATATTAATTTTAACATTAAATGGTCTTTGGTAACTTAAGGACACATATTACTAGCACTTGAATATGCATTGACAAATTAATAAAAGCAATCTGAGATAGGTTGCCAACAAAAGAAATAAAATAGGATACTAAAAAACATGAATTAACTCTAAAGAAGTCAGTAAAAAGTAGGTGCAGTATAGGTAAACAGAGGGGGCAAATAGAAAACAAATAACAAGGTGGCAAACTAAAATCTAATCAAATTCATAATTACATTAAATGTAAATGGACTAAACAGTAAAATTTTATTGACTAACATAGTCAAACTGGAGAAGAAAGCAAGACTAAATGATAGGTTGTGAAAAATACATGTACTTTATATGTAAAACCACAGAAAGGCTGAAAGAAAAGTGATGGAAAAAGAGGCCCTCCAAAGTGCAAACACAATACATCTGCTGATGACAAATTTTCTCCACTTTTCTTTATCCAAAAATGTATTTATTTTGCCCTGAATTTTTTTCTGTTGATTCATTTAAGATTATTTATTATTATCATTATTACTTATTTTTGGTAAAAATATACTCGACAAATACTGGGGCTGAGGGCTGGGAACCATGGTCTTGGGGGACCCCTAGGTCAATTGGCATAACATAGTTCATAAAGAAAATGTTCTACATTCTACTTTGGTGAGATTTGTCTGGGGTCTTAAAAGCAGCCATCTGAGATACATCTATTGGTCCTATCACATTCAGAGCAAAGAAGAATGGTGAAAACCAAATACACAAGGAAAATATCAGTCCATAGGACTAATGGACCACATGAACCACAGCCTCCACCAGCCTGAGTCCAGAAGAACTAGATGGTGCCTGGCTACCACCACCAACCGCTGTGACAATAGGGTATCACAATAGAGTGTTCCAGACAGAGTGGGAGAAAAATGTAGAACAAAATTCAAATTCACAAAAATGACCAGACTTACTGGTCTGACAGAGACTGGAGAAACCCCTGACACTATGGCCCCTGACACCCTGCTAACTCAGAAATGAAGCCACCCCCAAAGCCCACCTTTCACCCAAAGACTAGACAGGCCTATAAAACAAACAATAACACACACGAGGAATGTGCTTCTTAGTTCAATCAAGTATAGGAGACCAAAAGAGCAACACCTGCCCAAAAGCAAAGAGGGGAAGGCAGGAAGGGACCGGAAAACTGGACGAATGGACATGGAGAATCCAGGGTGAAAAGGGAAAGAGGGAAAGTGCTGATATATTGCGGGATTGCAACTAATGTCATAGAACAATTTGTGTATAAATGTTTGAATTAAAAACTAATTTGTGCTGTAAACATCCATGAAAAACACAATAAAATTATTAAAAATCTATACACACAACAAAACATACACCTATACAATAATTTTTACATGTACAGTTTACTAACAGTGGTTACATACTTCACATTGTGTCACCATTCTCCCTATCTCTGTCCATAGTGTTTCACCACCATTAACTTAGATTTTCTGCCCCTTAAAGTTAAGCTCTCATCTGTGTTTTAGAGTTACAGTTGTCCATTTGATCTCATATAGATAGTTCTTTAAAATAGTGCAATGCCCAAGGCAATCATTTTTCATTAAATGATATAAATTGTTTAGTTTAAAAATGACTTCATGGGATAGTTTCAGTTCATGAGTTAAAAGTTGTTTCTAGACAATAGATTTGGAGGTTCCTACAGTCTGAATGTATCCATTAATTCTGGTTTCCCACATGAATTTGAAGTTTTGTTGCACATTTTTCCTCTTTTTGACAAAGATCTATCTATTGGGATCTTAATCAAAAAGTTCAGTAACGCTAGCCAGGCACCATCCGTTTCTTCTGGTCTCACGGCAATGGAAGTAGTAACTGACTTTTGATGTTTCCCCAAGATCGTAAATGGACCACAACTACGAAGTGTTTAGATCATACTATCTATAACAAAAATGTGGTCAACCATACCTTTCAAATAGCAAACAGATAGCAATATTGGTCACAGTCTATGCAATTTTTTTTTTTTCCAGAATCAGTTACTTTTATTTCTCCTCTATTTTAAATTTGGATAGTCTTATGATTTATTTCTTGCATATTAGAAGTGGTCATGGGCTAGGTTTCCAATACGTCTAGATAGTGATCTCAAGTTTATTTTCATGTGCTATACCAATAATTTTGCTCTGGATTAAATTCACCTTATAGCTTTGGAAAAATAAAGATTTATGGGTTTTCTCTTGGTTTATTGTGTGCACATTTGTGTGTTTGGAGGGGGGTGATAACTGAGGAATGTGGGTTTTAAATATTCCTTAGGTAATAATTTTTACAGAGCTTGTGTCTAGACTTGTGAATGGAAGTGATTATAATTTAATGATAAAATAAATAGCAAAATTTAAGTGAGATAGTGGTTTTGATGCATTGCATAAACTAGCATGCTGAAAGATTGTAGATTTGAACAGAATAAACATATGGCATCTTTCTAGTAAGATAATACAGAGGCTCTGTAGATAATAAATTCTCAGGTTATGTTGCATATTATATTATTTTTTAAAACGCACAAGGTCAGGAAGTGTGGAAATAGGAAGTGGACCAAAAATATAACAAGTCTGTGAGCTTGGTTTCCAGAAAAAGACTTGAAATTACTCAGAACATTTTTTTCCTCTTATTTAAAATGAAGTAGTGTCCTTAGTGATTAGAATAAACCAGACAGAAATTGTTCTCAGAAATTAGAAGTCTTTGTAGTTGTCAGATAGAATAAACACAATTCCTGATGGAGTGGCTAAGTGACAGAAGCCACATTTTGTTCATTACATTACCAGAGGATACCCAATGAATGATAATTTTTGCAATCCTGATCTTGCATTGTTATAGGGTAAAATGAAGATGACTTATGACGTTCTTAGCGGTAATGGTGCTTGTCCCAACAGAAGAGAGAAAAGCTAAGCAGCTCCAAGATGCTCTGTTTGGTGAGGAGGATTATGATTAAAGAGGGAACACATCAGGGCTTTTATAAACCTGATAGGGGGATTACTTTAACTATAGAAAATAATGGGGTGTTAGCCATCATAATACCTCTCCTACTTGATTTAGTGAGACTTAGAGGGGTTTAAAAAAATCATTCCTCACACAGTACATTTCAAATCAAATAATATTCTGAATTGAGCTTTACTTCTTAGATCAAAAAAAATCTAAAATATTAGACTGCAGTGAGACGTGATTTGCAAGAACATGAATGAAAATGAAGATCTCTTGAAATATGATCATGCTACAGAATCCTTAAGTTGCAATCTATTAACCAGTTAAATATCAAATAATGAAGATAGGTAGGAATGAGAGTAATGGCATTCCGATTTAATTAATAAAAATAATTGTGAACCTGTTTTTTAAACCATATGTAGTAACAGAGTAGTAAGAGTCAAGAAACTCACTATCAAAGCAATGAGTCTGAGAGTTTTCATAATTTGTTTGCTTATATACATCAGTAGAGTATCAAGCAAATTTAACTAGTTTTTATGTTTATAAATCCATAATTCGGACAACTACTCGAATCTATAATTGTTACTCAAATGATTCTCATGGTACAATTCTAAGGCTCCCTTGAGGCACAATTTTTAAGCACTTGGCAGCTGACCTACAGGTAAGTGGTTTGAACCCATCAGCCTCTCCATGAGTGAAAAGACCTGACAACCTGCTCCCATAAAGATTACAGCCCAGAAAATCCTATGGCGCAGTTTTTACTGTGTTTTATAGGGTCTCTAAGAGTCTGAATCACCTCTGCAGCACACAACAACACAGTACAATTCTGCAAAAGTAAGAGGGTTTGTATGAACATATACTGATATTATGGAATGAAATAGGATTTTAAAGAACTGTTTTAGCTTTGTTTTAAGCAAATTTATATTAGTAAGGAGCAAGGCATAATGAGAAGAATGTCATCTTTAGAAACAGGATCTTTCAGTACAGGTTCTGCCACCTACAAGCCATGTTGTCATATCTAAGGTATTAAATCTCTCTAATCTTTTGCTTCCTTATTTTTAAACTATGATACTTTTCTAAAATAGCTAATATAGTGCCTGTCACATAATTTTCAGTCAATCAATATTTTTATTATTATAAATGGATTTGAATCAATAATTTTATTTTTGTGATTTATTGCTAAGACTAAGTTTGTTTATCACTGTACTATTTATCACTTGGAAGAATTAAAAGACTGAATAATTAAATCCACATTCTTAGGTAGACAAGGTGAGTCTTCTTATAAAGGTCAGAACACTTCAGAAACTAAGAAAAAACTAGGATAGGGTAATGTCATGCTAATCAAATACAGGTTCTGAATTTATGTTAATTAAATATTTTCATGTTTGCATCCTACTTTTTAAGTACACTACTTAAAGCTAACAATATCCACAACATCCACTTGCTTTATTTCATTGATGTCACTCACTACAAATTTATGTGTGCAAAATTTTGAAACATGAAAGATAAATGACATTACAGATTTTAGAATACACAAAAAATTAGAAAAATTTTTATTTTTTTATTTTATGTAATTTTTGAGAATTGGTCATTTAATGATTACAATGTAGATTAAGAAACCACTTATTCTGAATCCTATTTTACTTTCCTTCCAATTTGTTAAGTCCTCTTAGCATGATCTTATCCCAACATAATACTTAGCTCATTCGTAAAATGTTTTCTCATTATAAAACTCAGATATGTTGAATTATATATTTAAAAACAGCTATAATTTTGATCTTCCTTTTATTTAATGTGGTTAAAGTCACTAAAAGTGATATTTACAATATGCTTATATATTACTGTTATCTATGAATACTCTTATGTTCATTAAAAATAGTTATTTAAAATTGTCCCTTCCTATGTATTAATTTATCAAAAATTTTTTTTCAATAATAGGATAATGCACATAAATGATGGTACCTGTAACGGTTGCAATGGGTCACAGGATCAAGAAGTTATGCTATTAATTTTTTTTAATTTTTTAAAAATGTTACATTTTTCAACGGGTCAATCTGCTCTGTCATTCAATTTATTTGTTATATTTCAACATTGATTTGTTTCATCTATTACGATTCCTTCCTCCTAAAATACTATGTAGAAAAAAAAAAAAGAACTCTATGAACTCTGACAGAGATAAATATTTTATTACTGAAGAGTAATCTGAATATATTTTAGCCTTTATGCAAAGTCACTGTTGGATATCAGATGGTTTAAATTAGATTGTATTTGAATACATGCCCAAAGATATTTTACATATCTTTCTTAGTCCAATCTCCACAGATACTCCAGAATGTGATGGCCATGTTTCTGATAAATAATTATTGATAATGGACAAACCTGAAGAACTATCATAATGAAGAACATACCTGTCTTAGACTAGGTTCACTAGAGCAGCAAAATCAGTGAAGCGTCTATACACTTCACTGGTTTTGCTTCTCTAGAGAATATAAAGAGATAAATATATATAAAGAAAGAAAGAGATTTATATCAAAGAAATGGCTCATGGTGTTGTAAAGGCTGAAAAGTCCCAAGTCTGTAGGTTAGGTTGGAGGCTTCTCCTGACTCATATAGCTGCAGGGCTGATGAACCTAAAATTGGCAGGTCAGATGACAGGCCTCTGGCTCACAGGCTGTGGAGGCTAAGAATCTCAAGATCAGCAAGTAAGGCAGCAAGCCAATGGCTCACAGGCTGCAGAGGTTGATGAATTCCAAGAATAGCAGGTAAGCTCCTAGCACAAGCCCCAAGAACAGGAGGCCAGATGCAAGGTCCAGAGCAAGCATAAGCCAACAGGCTTTGCCAAAAAGTCCACATATATTGGATGCAGGCGGCACCCCCAAGGAAACTCCCTTTCAACTGATTGGCTGCTCATAGCAGATCTCATAATGGAGGTGATTACATTAAATTAGATCTTATTATTAAGGTGACTACGTCATTACTGCCAAACTACACCATAACTGCCAAACCACTGAGAATTAGGGCACAATGCAGTTGACACACAGCCTTAACCATCACATTAACCATACCCTTGGTATCTCTTATTGATTGTTCAAGAGAAACAGTTTTTAGTATTAGCCACTGCCTAACTTTACCTGATCTTGGAGTCCTTAGGAGTATTTTTGACCTTGTGAAAGGAATAAAGCAATTAAAACATAAATATGTGTATATTATTTTCCTAAATTAAATTTTGAAAGAACTTAAAAAAACATTTTATTTAATATGATAAAGCATATTATTGGGAAAAAAGAGATTGGTTGAAAGTTAAGTATTTATGATGGCTCTTTACCACACTTAAGTAAAAATATGTCCAGCAAAGCAGCCTCACAAATTTATTAATTCTCATCCATGCATAATGACTTG
The DNA here is from genome assembly GCA_030035585.1 of Dugong dugon. NCBI lineage: Eukaryota > Metazoa > Chordata > Mammalia > Sirenia > Dugongidae > Dugong > Dugong dugon. The sequence continues at coordinate 29,411,372 of CM057460.1, read as the reverse complement.
AAGTGTAAATGTTTGTTGTTGTTAGGTGTCATCTAGTAGGCTCTAACTCATAGCAACCCCATGGAAAATAGAAGGAAACATTGCCCAGTCCTGTGCCTTTCACACAATAGTTGCTATGTTTGAGCCCATTTTTGCAGCCACTGTGTCAATTCATCTCATTGAGGGTCTCCCACTTTTTCTCTGACTGTCTACTTAACCAAGCATAATGTCTTTCTCCAGCAAAGGTCCTTCCTGATGACATGTCCAAAGTAGGCAAGAGGAAGTCCTAACACCCTTGCTTCTAAGGAGCATTCTGGCTATACTTCCTCTAAGGCTGATTTGTTTGTTCTTCTGTCAGTCTATGGTATGTTCAATATTATTCTCCAACACCACAATTCAAATGTGTCAATTTTTCTTCTTCAGTGATCCATTCTCATTGTCCATATATATCTGCATACATATGAGTCAACTGAAAATTTCATGGCTTGGATCAGGAGCACCTTAGTCTTCAAAGTGACATCTTTGTTTTTTAAGATTGTAAACATGTCTTTGGCAACAGATTTGCCCAAAGCAATACTTCATTTTATTTCTTGACTACTTCCTCCATGGATGTTGATTGTTGATCCAAGTAGAATGAAATCTTGACAACTTCACTTTCTTCACGCTTTATCGTGATAACATTTATGGGCCCAGTTGTGAAGATTTTCCTTTTTTTTCCACATTCAGGTGTAATCTATACTGAATGCTGTATAGTCGTTTACATCTATTAATAGGTGCTTCAAGTTGTCTTCGTTTTGGGCAAGCAAAGTTGTGTCATCTGCATATCATAGGTTTTTAATGAGCCTTCTACAATCCTGATGCTGAACTCTTCTTCATGAAGTCCAATTTCTATGATTATTTACTCAGCATAAGATTAAGTAAGGTGAAAGGATACAACCCTGCTGTACATCTTTTCAAGTTTTAAACCAAGCAATATTCTCTTGTTCTGTTCAAAAAGACTATCTCTTGAACTATATACAGGTTCTACATGAGCACAATTAGGTGTTCTGGAATATTCATTTTTATGTAAATGATAATGAGAAGGAATTTGAAAATGAAAGCTTATAATTATGAAAGAGTTAAAATGAAGTCATTACAAATAGGATGGAGTTCAATGGAGAAAAAGTATATGGAGTCAGATCTTCCTCTGATTATGTAAATTGTGATAAACGCTAGCTTAATATTTTCACCCCATTACTAGAAGTATTTTATACTTTATTCATTTTTCCTACAAAATTTTAAGAACATAATGAGAGACTGTGTTTTTCATTTTCTAATTTTGAGACAACTAGGAATGGACATTCTGGTATAACTGATTCTAATATAATCACTGTGCTTTCAATGAAGAAAGCACTGAAATTGACTTCGCCATTAGCATTGAGTCTAATGGTTAAGAACCTTCATGTTACATTAGTTTTATGACTTTTCTAAAAACTCTAAATCTTTACAATTAAGCTGACACAAGTTAAAGCATAATATTTTCATTAAAACAGCATGAATAAATTTAATTTCCTTTGATTCTTAGGAAATATGACAAGAAATTCTATATCATAGTTTCTAAAACTTATTTAAAAGATTTCATTTTCTAAATAAATATTCATACATAATTAAAGTGTGTGAGATTAAAATTATTTGGAATCTGAACATGGCTTTGATGCAGTTGCCAAAATTGATAAAAAAATACATCATCAAGTTAAATCATATTATATTTTAGATTACATCATACGTTACACTTATGTTATGTTTTACAAAGAATTTTATTGTTGTAGCTAATGCTCCTATAGCTAATTTTTATTTCATGTTCTAGTTAATTTTCTTTTAATGGTGCAAGAAAAGAAAAGGCAATTTTTGGATATTTTTCCACTGACCATATTTCTAAAGGTTTTCCCTATTCATCACCAGTATGATATCTCCTTTGCCCATGGAGAATTTTTCTTTAAGAATCTAAAATGTCAAATCAAATTTAGGGTAACACTTGCCAAACTAAGTGCTTATACTGTTTCAAAGATAATAAAGTGTTCATCAAACAAAGTGATAACAAGAAAAGCAGTGACCAATTATAATCCTTTACAGGTGTATTTGTCGACCTCTGTGATTCAAAGCAGGTCCAGATCCCAATTCCTGACAGCTTGTGCTTTTCAGTAGCTTTTCTGAAATGCCAAAAGCAACAAGGCTATAAATCTGAGATTCATTTTTATTTCCCTTCAGGAACGAGGTCACTTTCTGAATCAAGATAACAATACAGAGTTTGAATGAATTTATCCAATAGGAAAAAAAAAAAAAACTTATCAAAAGAGGATTATATTCTCAAATACAAAGCTGCAGATTTCTGAAAAACTTCATAAGCGTTGTGGAAAAAAAGAAAAGAAAAACACATTAAAATAATTCTAATTTTACTTACATTTCAAAATGTTTCATTGGCTCTCTTTAATAACACTAACGTGGATGGGTGTATATGATTTTGAAAAAGCAACATTTGAATTTACCAGAGACAGTTGATGTGGCAGATCAGGTTTGGCAAGAATCTGACTCTCACTAGTATGATAAATCACATCTTAATCTCTTCAACCAGGGGTCCCATTTTCATACAGCGTGTTCCAATTAAATGCCATTTCTAATTTATGAAGAACGTATAAGAAGGTTTAGATACCTTTCATTGTTCAAGGCCACTTATCATTTAGAAACAGAATTGAAATGCTTTGATACACCAAGACGGGATTAGTCCTTCCACTGTTTACATGTAAAGATAGATATGACCACTTATTCTATGATAAAGGACTGACAGCACAAAGCTTCCTTTGCTAAGCAACTGCATAGTCTTTAGGGGAAGAATGCATGCTAAGATTTGCAACGAAGGGCAAACAGTGACTCTGAATGTATGTCAAAGGAAAAGAAAAAGTTTAATAAAAGCATCAACTGATAAATTACTGCATTTTATCCTTGTGTAAAAAAATCAGCATTTTACATGTATGTCTAATTATAGATTCTAAACACTTTAAAATAAATTTTGACAAGATGATTTCCTTCCAATATAAAAGAAAATTTTTGCATGTGCTTTATTGTTAATCAGATTGATACAATGTCAAAATAGCTGTTGTAATCAATAAATTCAATAAAAAGTAGTAAAAGCAGTACATACATAGATTGAATTATTTGTTTTAATTATTACTAGTATTTCAATTAACAGGATAATTTCATTACAAATTCGACAAAAAAATCCATCCATACATGTACAAACTGATCCCACTACTGCCAAGACGATTCTGACTCAGAGTGACCCTATAGGACAGAGTTAGAACTGCCCCATAGAGTTCCCAAGGAGTGGCTGGTGGATTCAAACCACTGACCTTTGGTTAGCAGCTGTAGCACTTAACCACTATACCGCTAGGGTTTCCACACAAACTGATAGTCTTATATGAATAACAAAATCAATCAAAGATTCAAATACAAGTCAATCTTTTAAATGACTATTAGTTTTATTTGGCTTGACTTGTAATGCCAGTTTTTTCATGACAAGTACACATTGTTATGATAAAAAATAGATAAAAAAGTTAATCCATATATTCATTCAAGGAATATGATATTTAATTCTGTGTATTACTGTTAGGGTGCTAATTGGTTGGTTCTGACTCATACTGATCCCATGTACAACAGAATAAAACACTGGCCTGCTCCTGTGCCAGCTTCACAATTGTTGCTATGCTTGAGCCCATTGGTGCAGTCACTGTATCAGTCCATCTCGTTGAAAGTCCTCCTCTTTTTCCTCTACATTACCAAACATGGCGTCTTTCTCCAGGGATTGCTCACTCCTGATAACATGTCCAAAATAATGAGGCAAAGTCTCACCATCCTTGCTTCTAAGGAGCATTCTGGCTGTACTTCACCATTGCACCACCAGGGTTTCTTACCAGGAGAATAAACACCTTGATTTCACTGTCTTCCCCAAATCCAGTGTCCTGAGGACCAGCTCATAGACCAAACCCAACTATATCTAGAGACATGAGAATCTGTTTATGCTGCTCATACTTGCTAGTCTCCCGTAGCAGAAAGAAAGACTGAGAAAGAATGAGAGGGTATTTTGAGGGGGTACATGGAATATATCCAGCCCAATTCACTATTTCTTTTTAGTATCTATTCTTCTCCTGCATGGGTGGGGACATTAAGTGGGGATTTCATGATTTTTAACACAAGGATCATATGAAATCCCATCATTTACTTTTTCATTACCAGGTAATGTCATTTTCTCTTGAAACTTTAAGTAGTAGGCACATCCATATCTGTCCATAGAAAGTATTATCATGGAAGATATAATTGGGGTGAGGTAGAAGGTTAGAAAAGCAGCAGTCATTAAATATAAGTTAGGGTTGCTACAATCCTCATTTTTGTAGCTGATCTTGAAGCCTAAATTTGAAATTATAAATGTATTTTGCACACATCCATTCCATGTTTTCCTTATCTTCTCTGCCATCAATTTAGCTGATTTGAGTTGGATTATTTACTTGCTGAGGTAACATGGACCTTTATTCTTAAAGAATCCGAGTCCTTGGTGATCTTACTATTTATTGGTTGATATGGTTTTCCACTGATCAATAATGTAATATAAGGGAGTACTAAGAGGCATCTCATTGAATCCCTGGCTTCTAAAAATAATCTTTCTTGTCTCTGTTACATAACAGAAACCAATTTTCCCCTCATAATTGGAATCAAATTCCATTCCATCTGAAACTTTGCTTTTTCTGGTAGATGTATTCATTCGTTGGTTACTTGGTTCACCAAACACTCCCAGAGACAGGAAGTGAAACTTGTTATGTGTGTTCAATGAGTCATAGGAAGTGAGATTTCTCCCATCCCATGGTTCTTAGGACTATTCTCCCTGTGTATGAGGGAGAGGCTGTACTGGCTACTGGTTTAAAATATATACCATGTAATGTAGACTGATCACTCAATCTGTAAGATTTTATCTTCCAATTAGTAAAGTAATACAGCCTTCAATAGAACAGTCCATTCTTCTATCAGACCACTGATTCTGGTTTATAGGGAACATGTTAAGATCAGTAAATCTTAAAAAGAAAAAGCTTTAGTGCAGTATAACAGGCACAAAATAAACTGTGCATGTTAAACTAAAAAATTTAGTGAATTTTGACATCTGTATACACCCATGAAACCATGACAACAATCAGTGTATAGAAAGTATCCAACAGCCCAACTTTCCTTGCACCCCATTGTAATCCCTTCCTCATGCCCTTTCCTTCCTCATCCCCAAAGGCAACCACTGATCTGCTTCAGTGCATTTCCTAAAATAGTGCTGTTACTTATATTTTGTCTGTTTTGTTGTTGTGTTTGTTTGTTTTAAAGTTGAGGATAAATCTGGTCCCTGTTGCTCTATCATAGTCAGAAGCAGAAGTTCTGCATTTCTTAAACTGTATAATGCATTACATAATCACAAACAATAGTGAGTGGGCTATTATGGCAATCCATAAGGCTTCCTGCAAGTTCCCAGCTAGAATTGCTGGCATATGTTTTGTAGCCAGGGAAGGCAAATCCATACCCAGAATGTACATGTATTCCAAAAAAACAAAAAGAAAAAAATCACTACCCAGTCCAATGACGGAACGGGTCCTATTTAATCAGACTACCACTAGGTAGCCACTCTGTCATACCAGGGTTACAGCATTGGCCTCTAATGTTAGCAGGTTTTGCCCTCAAGCAGTGTTGTTATGGAGATATGCTTTGGTCAGAAGTTAACATATTTGAGCTCATGATCCTTTACTGTATTTGCTCCCTAGTGGGCATATTCATTGAATGTAAATATTTCTCTGTAGAGAGTTCCACCTCTTTGTGTAGCTCTTCAGATATTCTTGTCACAAAAATTTCCCAGTTTTTTTTTCTGAGTCTTAGTCAAGCTAGCCAGATCATCAGTCTCCTTAGTCACCGCCCAGGATCCATACCTGGGTATATTCATATCTTAGATAATCTATACTTGCACACTAAAATATTTCATCCAAATCTCTGCCTAAAGTCATTCAGGGCAACCTAAGCTGTGTTGTTGTATAAAAATCATACATATGCAGCTGGACTTGGACTATAATGCAGATCCATCTGTAATCAAAAACTGTCCATAAGCAACTATCCATAAAACCCTAGCTATGGATTGAGAGAGAGAGAAATGAAAAATTAGTTGGAGCGTATACCATGGGAGTCCAATTCACTTTCTTATGCTGATAGCTTGTGTTCCATGGACCTACATGGGTACCTTCTCATATATGTATAATTTCTAACTAAAGTTGAGTGCCACTTTTCACATCCAATTTTATGGTTTAATGTATCATCTACGCTATATTTATGACGAGTGAATAGAGATTCAAAGACACTTGGCATCCCCTGGTCAAGGGTTTAGCTTCTACCAGAGCTCATCAGTAAGTTAGAGGCTGACACTCCTCTAAAACCCTACTGATCTGTGTTGTGATTCCCCAAATGGGCCTGACCAGACTCTTCAGAGTATATCACTGCCACAGACACTTCTAATACCATTTGATGTGCTGGATCATAAAGCAGGACAGCTTGAATTTGATGCAGAGATCTCTTTTGCTGCAACACCCACTCAAAACTGGCATCCTTAGGAATTATCTAATAAATTGGTTGAGCAGCATAGCCAAATGTGGTATACGTTTGCTCCAAAATTCAAGGAGGCATGCTGAGACTTTTATCTTTTTTCATGGTGGGCGGTGTAGGTGGCATTTTATCTAGGTGTCTGTATCCAGGTGTCTTAGATGATCAGCTTTCTTCTGAACCTTGCTAAGACAAATAGAAAGAAAATTGACATAGCCCTGTGGCAAGACATCAAACATTATCTTAGCCTAACAGGAATTATTTCTGTTTTTCGTTACTGATGGGAAAAAAGAAAAAAAGATGCATAATATGTGTTGTGGTTTGCAGTTCTTCAGTAAAGAATCTGGAAAATTCTATAGCTATAATTGATATCACCCCCTAAGCACAGTATCATGGCATTGCTGTAACCCTCCTGACTCATCTGAATTTAAAACTGACCAAAAGAGTTAAATAGAGATATAATAGGAAATATTGAACGTGCATCTCTCAAGCTTTTGAAAGTTACATTAGTCTCTACAATTCAACACAGGATACTATACTGCTGTACTTCATTCTCTTTTTAGGATGTGGGCAGTTTCAAGAACTTCTACTTAACCCTTTCTGTCTATTATAACTTCTGTCTGTAATATAACACCATAGGTTAGGACACCAACTTGGGGACTCTGCCAGTTGCTAAGTTTATCTGTTATGACTGCATCTTTGGGCATGGGGAAAACAACTATGAGATGTATCTGTGGTCCCATTGGACCACTGTTAGAAGGACTTGGACTGCCATTACTCTGATCGGTGGACTACTACAGTCTTTGGGATCTCTGAAGACAAGATACGTCAACACTCAGTGTGCATATGTATTATTCTAATTTTAAATCTGGTTATGTCATTTATCCTAGTGCATGTTGTTGTTGTTGATGGTTGCTACTGAGGTGGCTCTTATTCATGGTGACCCCATGTATAACATAACAAAGCAATGTCCTGTACTGCAACATCTGCCTGATTATTGGTATGTTTCAGTTTGTTGTTGAGGCTATGGTGTCCTTCCACCTCATTGAGGGTTTCCCTTGCCTTTGCTAGCCCTCCACTTTACCAACCATGACGTCCTTTCCCAGAGATTAGCTCCTCCTGTTGACATATCCAAAGTGTGTGTGCAGAAGTCTTGGGTAATATTTTGTGATCCATAGGGTTTTAATTGGATATTTTTTGGAAGTGTATCACACAGCCTTCCTTCCTAGTCTATCTTAGTCTAGAAGCATCACTGAAACCTCTTCATCATGGGAGAACCTGTTGGTCTTTGAAATACAAGTGGCATAGTATGAAGAATAATAGCATCAAACAAGCCAGAACAGTACACAAAATTGACAGATGCTTGGTGGTCCCAGTGCATAGTCACCTGGTAAATGGCTTCAGGTCTCTCTGGTGAAGTCTTCAGAGACATCAGGATTTATGTGGGTTCTTAATTCTGGGGTCTTCCTCAAAAGGGTATTTTCTCCTACTCAGTAGAAGAAATACAGGGATTTCTTCCAAATTTTTTTGGGAAATTTGCCTATTTCCAAAACTGGCAATGCAAGAGATAATGTAGTAACTCTGAACTTAGGACAGCAGAAAGCAGGGTAATAAATGTGCAGTGGATCAGGAGGAGTAAATGGAAAATATCAAGTGCAATTCCAACTGGATGCAATAATCAAGAGACAGAGTTTCTGAGAGCAAAATTTTGAGAAATTAAATGGCCTGGATAAGGAAATCAATTCATTCCCATATCAAATTCTTTTACATTATGATATGGTGTATGCTTTGGGTTAAAATCTGCTTTATAACTGTTGAAATTGTAATTTTCCAAATAGGAGTTTTTATTGTAATATCCTATTTTTTGTTTTGACATTTTGATAGTGGTTATGGTTGCTCTTTAGGCATGGGTTACTGAAGTTTACTAAGGGAAATGGACACACTCTGAAATTCTGAACTTGGATCAGGGTAATGAACCTTGGTAACACTGTGTGTGTGTGTGTTTTTTTTTTTTTCAGGAAATGAATACTATCATTTGAGATTTATTTATCTAGTTGAAATTGAGTTAATATGTATTATGACCACACTCATTGTTTATAGATGGCATCCATTCTGATTGGTCAGTTCCCATGCCATACTAGTTGTTAAAATTTTTGACTAGGTATATGTGGCAGTTTCATTTTCAAAGTATACATCTGGGGAAATGACGGATGTAGATGCTTCATAGATACAGACTGCATGAAAGAGTATGTTTGAAGTTATTTCTGCTCTTGCTCCTCAGCATCTGTTGCCGATTTTATTAAGGTAAATACCTTCTTGCACATCCTTTAGAGACTGGCCTCTTTCACAATCAGTGTAGTCATGGCGGAGGTGTTCATCAGAACTACCCACACATCCCAAAGTCTGTAGGGAGTACCACGTGACTCAAGCAGGCCAATAAACATAATCACAATGTTTGTGGTTTGGGGATGACCATATAACCCAAAACAAGTACCTTAGTGTCTTCCATAGGCTTTGCTATAAGAACTCTGGTACCACCCTCTGAAATCACAAGTTAGGAGAATGCTGAAAGCTTGGGATGCCTGGGACCATGTTCCTTAGCTCTCTGAAGAATAAATCTCACTCTTTATTTTCCTAGAGGAAAAATGATTCAAATATGGAAAATCTCACAAATTTATAACTTTTTTAGAGTCTTTGCATCTCTCATTCATGCCAGAATGTGTCTCATATCTGGATTTCCGGGATGCAAATGGCAATCAATCTCCCTCTGGGTTGAGCTAGTCTGATGTTTCCCTAGCTTGCAAATAAAAAAGTTTTGACTACACAAAAGTATTAAAAGGGGGGGAAAAAAAGTAGTGCATGTCACTACATTACATATCAATGCCAGTTTTTACAACTATGTTTCATTTTCTTCAAATCTTTGGATCCTTAAGTCTAGGGAATATAAAATTTTGGCAAAAGGTATTGAAGAAGAGATGTGGCTTTATGAACAAAAACAAATAAAAACTATCTCCTTTCTATATAACAGAATAAAACTAGATACAAGAAAAATATATCAAGAGGAAGTTGAATTTCTAAAAATGATTTGTTCATTTTCTGAATGACTACATTAGTTACTGCCTATGCTATACATTTGATGTGTACTCTAATATATAGTTATTACACGCAAATTCTGTTTAAACTAGAACTAGTTAAGAAGATAATTTAAAATGAATCTCATTCTTTTATTGTCTATGAAATTTACATAGTTAATATGTTCTTCACCTTATACACAAGTAAGATCATTTTCATGAACATTTGCTCCAATGAACCCACAACCTGATTTCTAAAGGAGTGTTTCCTCTAGCAATATCCATTTGCCCAAATCCAGGCATTTCAACTCCACTTTGTAGGGAGGTCCCATGCCTTCAGAGAAATCAATCTAGTATTATCTACAACATAATAAAATACTCTAGTCACTCACCATAGGGTTCCTCTTTTCAGCCACACTAGCCTCTAAGACCTCCCACTGTTCTTGGAAGTTACTGCTCATTTCCTGTAAGAATCAGAAATTAGTGTGGCCCATGGTGTTTTCTTCTTTTGAATTATATTATATCATGGTTGCTTTCGATTATGTTCAAGGATTTTGTTTACAGCAATAGGAAAATTTTTCCTAACTTTGCCACAATCTATACTACTAACCATTCGATTGAAAAGCAATTAGAAATAATTTAGGTTAAACCTTCTATTTTGTCTATCACTTACCTAGTGTGATATGATAGTATATCATTATCATTATTATCATTTATAAATAACTACCAATAAGTAAAAGCCCTTAGAAATGATTTTTAGGTACAATTAGTTGAAAGATTTAAAAAAAAAGAAGGACAATGAAACCTTAGGCCAAATCCTATGGGTAAATTAAATAGGCACTCAAAGAAGTACATTTTTCCCATTGCCCCTTACTACAACTTTTATGACATATGCTATTGAGTTGAAATTGTGCATTTTCTATTTTGATTAGAACAACTTTTAATGGCTGAATGATATCTGTGAATAGCTTTTAAATCTTTGCATCCACAGGTAAACTGCATTTGACCATTAGGAATCCACTTATTTTCAAAGTATACTCTTTTATCTATTTCAAGAATTATAAACTGGGAATAATAGACTCTAAAGCCTGTGAAAGTGCTAATATGCTTACCTTTCCTCCTAGACATTCTATTTAGTTAAATAGGCAGATACAGTATGCACATATTCATAGTTAATGCAGTCAAAATACCATATTTTTTAAAAATATTTTTCACATCAAAGAGCTTGTTCTAACAACCTATCTGGTAAATTAAGTCTTATTATTCAAATGGCAATACATGAAAAGAGACTATTTCTATGGAAATTTAATTTTCAGTTATTCAATATTTATTTCCAAATACAGACATCTGCTGTTAATTGCATATAGTGTCAGATATCATGCAACAGACTAAAAATAATGAATTCCAGCTCTCTAAACATAAGTTTTTTAGAAAAAAGAAGACATCAAGTTCTTCCAATACACAGGTGCAAGAATTATATAAGCCTGTTATTTTGTGTCTATTTTCACTTTGCTGGAAAGAGGAGTTCAAAGTTACATTATTGTTGATTAGAAGTATATTATAGTGCCAAATAGAGGAAAATGAATTCTTATCAAAATGAGAATTCTTATCAAACTACATTGTAATCCTTCACATATAGGGGAAAAGCAAAATAGAAATTTAAATAATTTAGGAATTGTCATAAGGCAAAGAAGAAAGTTGTTGTACTATGTTAAAGAAGGAGATAAATGACTTACATTGAGTACATTTTAAAATTTATATCATAAAATTCTTACGCATCTATTATTTTTAGAAGTATTAATAGAAACAATTTCTCACAACTAGAGATGATATTTCCTAATGACTTCAGAAATAATTAAATGTTCCTATAAAAGTTGCATGTAGTCCTCTGCATTCTTAATCTATGTGTGTTTGTGTTTGCATTTTTACAATCATATTTTAAACCTATAATCTTGAGTGCTGATTCTGAAACTCTATGGTCGTGAATCATTCTGAGAACTCTGCTGAAATCATCTAGAGTTTGTGACTCTGAACATAGCTTTCATGCACTTCAATATACAGAGCTGTAAGTTTGGTGAAGGCTGGTAAGTTTGGTATTAACAAAATCAAAATATAACACAAGCAAATCCCCAAATGAGGTGCCATTCTGAAGGAAAATATCTAAAAATATAATTCATCTAATCAGAAATTGTGCATATCAACTAGAGAAATTGATTCAGATAGAACATAGAAAGCATATTCAAAACGTATTCTCTGAATCACTGGATTTTAGTTTCAGTTATACGTACTCAGGAGTACCTGGGTACTGTACAGGGTTAAGGAGCTTCGCTGCTAACCGAAAGAGTAGACATTTGAATTCACCCAGAGATGATTTTTAAAAAATTCCTGGTGGTTTATTTCCAAAAACTTGAAAACCCTACGGAGCACAGTTCTTTTCTGACACACAAGGGGTCAGCAAGAGTCAGAGTCAGCTCAATGGCAACCGATTTTTTACATTAACTCAGACATCAGTGTGAAAGAGACAACTAAGGATTTGGAGCAATTTCAAAGTATTTATCTTACCTTACTATCAATAGGCAAGTCATAACTCTATTGTTATGGCTTTATTGCTGGTTTTATGTAAACATCAAATGAAATTATGTGTGTGTTAGTTTTATATCGTGGTATAACAAATCACCACAAACTAAGTGGCTTAAAACAGCATCCACGTACTAGTTTTCAGTTCTGTAGTGCAAATGTCTAGCCCAGCATGCCTGGGTGTCAGTATCAGGATATCACAAGGTTGAAAATAAGGCCAAGTTTTCATCTAGAATCTAGGGGAAAAGTTTATATCCAAGCTCATTCAGGTTGCTGGTAGAAATCAGTGGCAGTAGAGTTGAAACCTGTGTTTCCTTGCTGACCATCACTCCTGGAGGCTGATCACATTCCTTTATTTATGAACCTTCCATCTTCAAGACAGCAACAGCATGTCAAATCCTTTTTTGTGCTTCCAATCTCTGACCTTTAAAGGACCCGAGTGCCTTTAAAGGAATCATGTAATAAGGCCAGACGCACCCTGATGATCTTCATTCTTAAGGTCAGTGTGGATTATGCCTCAACATAAAGAAAACAAAAATCCTCACAACTGTATCAACAAGCAATAGCATGATAAACAGAAAAAATATTCAAATTGTCAAGGCTTCATTTTACTTGGATACACAATCAATGCCCATGGAAACAACAGTCAAGAAATCAACCAACATATTGCATTGGGCAAATTTGCCGTAAAAGACTTCTTTAAAGGGTTAAAAAGCAAAGATGTCACTTTGAGGACTAGGGTCTGCCTGACCCAAACCTGGTATTTTCAATTGCCTCATATGCATATGAAGGCTGGACAATGAATAAAGAATACAAGGAAGAATTCATGCATTTGAATTATGGTTTTGGGGAAGAATATTGAGCATACCATTGACTGCCAGAAGAATGAACAAATCAGTCTTGGAAGAAATACAGCCACAATATTTCTTAGAAGCAAGGATGGTGATACTTGGGGTCTCATGTACTTTGGACATGATATCAGTAGGGACCAGTCCCTGGAGAAGGACATCATGCTTGGTAAAATAGAGGGTCAATGAAAAAGAAGACCCTTAAGAGATGGATTGACACAGTAGCTGCAGCAATATGCTCAAACACAGCAATGATTGTGAGATGGTGCAACAACAGGCAGTGATTCATTCTGTTGTACATAGGGTTGCTGTGAGTCAGAACTGACTTGATGGCACCTAACAACAAGAAGTTCAACTCTGCCACATAAAAATCTAATTTCTGAATCTAAAATCCATCCAATTCAGTCTCAAGGATCATGCAAATGTGCATACCAAGGTGAAGGTAGAAAACCGTGGGAGTCACAATTCTGCCTACCACAATGTATATGAAATATTTTTATATACAGTACAATCCTAATTAAATATTCAATTAAAAATATATGGCATAATTAGTTCATATATAGTCACATTTAGTGGATTAAAAATAACATTTTATGTTCACATTTTTATTCTTGATATTAATTCTGTATTTCTTTTAATACTATTACAATTGTGATGCACTAAGTGTTGATAAATCTTTAGAAAAAAATGATACATGGGGTGTTTTATACATTAAGTGTATGGCAAAACTTAATTAGGATTACGAGTGCATATAAGTATTCTGAATTATATCAACTAAATTTAACAGTTTAATAGAAGTGAGTTTCTTAAAGCTGTTTGTCTTAGTTATCCAGTGCTGATATAACAGAAATACCACAAGTGGATGGCTTTAACAAACAGAAGTTTACTCTCTAACAGTATAGGAGGCTAGAAGTCTGAAATCCAGGGCTCTAGCTCTAGGAGAAGGCTTTCTCTTTCTGTACGCTCTGGGGAAAGGTCCTTATCATCAATGTTACTCTGGTCTAGGAGTTTCTCAATGCAGGGCCCCCCAATCTAAAGGACACACTCTACTCCCAGAGCTTATTTCTTGGTGGTGTGAGGTTGCTCTTCTCTCTGCTCTATTCTCTCTGTTATTCCTCAAAAGAGATTGATTCAAGATACAGCTTAATCCTGTAGATTGAATCCTGCCTCACTAACATAACTGCCTCTAATCCTGCCTCATTAACATCATAGAGGTTAGGATCTATAACACACAGGATAATTTCATCAGATCACATAATGGTAGACAACCACACAACATTGAGAATCATGGCCTAACCGTGTTGCCACATATTTTTATTGGGACAGTTCAATTCATAACACTATTCCCTATAAGATATTTGAGTCTTCTTTGATTTCTTCCATTAACATTTTGTAATTTTTAGCATATAAATCCTTTAGATGTTTTTTTTAAGTGGAGATATAATATTTCTTTTTCTGGATGTTGTAAATGGCATTGTGTTTTTAATTTTGATTTCTATATATTCATTTTTATGTATAAAAGTATAATTGATTTTTGCATGTTTATCCTGTATCTTGTGATCTTGCCAAATTCACTTATTAGTTCTAGGAGTTTATTATTGCAAATTCCTTGGTATTTTCTATGTTATTAATGATGTCATCTGCAAATAAAGGAATTTAAATATCTTTATTTTTAATTTGTCTGCTTCTTTTTATCCTTTTTCTTGAATAATTGTGGTGGCTACGACTTGTAGTACTGTGTTGAGCAAGAGTGGTGAGATTGAACATCCTTGCTTTGTTCCCAATTTTGAGGGAAAACAGTCTTTCACCACTTAAGTGTGGTGCATGCTATTTTTTTTATTTATAGTCACTTTTCAGAAATTTAATTTTGATGTTTCTTGGCATGGATATCTTTAAGACTACCCTGTTAGGGTTTTCTCAGCTTCTTGGATCTTAGCTTTCTGTCTTTCACCAAACTTGGGAAGCCTATTGGACATTTCTTCTTCAAATTCTCTTTCAGTCCAACTCTTTTTCTCCTCTTCTACTATCTGGGGCTATGATAATGTAAGCGTGGGATATTTGGTATTGTCTCACAGCTCACTGGTGCTCCGTTCAATTTATTTCAATTTATGCCCTCTCTCTCTTGTTCATATTGGGTGAAATGTGTTGATCTGTCCTCAATTTCTTTCTTGATCCTCTGTCATCTCTACTGTACTGTTGAGCAAATCCAGAAAGTTGTTGTATTTCTTTTATTGTATTTTTCAGTTCTATAATTTTCAATTTGTTCTTTTCTTACAACTTGTATTTCTTTGTTAAGTAATTTCTATTCTTTCATTTGTTTCAAGAAAAATTTTAATTGATTTTTGAAGCATTTTTTAATGGCTCCATAAAAACTTTCTCAGATAATTCCAACATCTGATTGATCTTGGTGTTGTCATTAGTTGATTGTCTTTTTTCACTCAAGTTGTGATTTTCTTGGTTCTTTTTATGACAGGTGATTTTAGATAGTATCTTGTTAGTTTGTCTTTTATATAGAAAACTTGCACTGTATTTAAATCTTTGATATTAACAGACGGTCATCCTGTTTAGCTTGCCAGTCTTGGCCTACTCTTGTGGATTGTGGTTCAAATGACAGTGTAATTTTAGGGACTTTTGTGATATTATTTGGGTCTGCTTGGTTTCTGCATGGGTGCCACTGGGGCTCTCACTCATCTAGAGCTATCTGATGGGGCAGAAGGCATGCACTTCCTCAGTCCAAGCTGCTTGCTGTTTCTCTGTGGGGGCAGAGACAAGGGAGGGGAATCCCAAACTCACAAGATCAAAAAGACTTCCTGGGCCAGACTGCTTGTTGTGGCTACTTCCCCCTTTCCATTCATCCTGCTCACCCTGGTACCTCTGGGCAGATGATGGGTTTCCAGGACTGGCCACTTGCTTTAGCTCAGTCCCTCCTCTAAGTTCTTCTGCCTACTTAGCCTGGCTTCCCTGGTTGGTGAAAGGGAGTCTTAGGACTGTCAGGTCCTGGGGTAAGACAGCCTACTAGGAATAGGCCTCTTGCTGTGGCTGGGTCCTTCACATTAATATTTTTGTTGACCTTGACAATATATTTTTATGGAGACATAGATTAAAATAGGGACACTTGCCCCCCTAATAACAGGAGCTCTTCACTAAACTGAACTGCCTACTAGAACATTCATCTGTGTGAAAAAAAAAAAAAAACTTATATCCTGTATAACATGGTATTATTACATTGTTTGCTAGTATTCACAAATAACCTAATTCAAACAAACCCAATCTTTAATAAACCCAATTTTCTTTTTTGAAGTAGGGTCCTGTCAATACTAAAGTTTAAACAGTGGCATTGACCTTTAAGTGACAAGGAGACAGGTATTTCAGATGGAAGCCTATGAAATGTTTAATCCTATAATGCAGTGCTAAAATACAGAGTGAGACCAGTTAACTGGCTGTTAACTGGAGGCTATCTTTATTTAGTCTACCATGCCATCTGTGATACCTTACATATCAGTCTACATACCAGCTGTCTTAGTCTGGGTTCTCTAGAGAAGCAAAACCAGTAAAGCATATAAGTATATATATATAGAGAGAGATTTATATCAAGGAAATGGCTCATGCAGTTGTAGAGATTGGAACATCCCAAGTCTGTGGATCAGGATAGAAGCTTCTCCTGATCATGTAGCCATAGGGGCTGGTGAACTCAAGATCAGCAGGTTGGAGTGCAGGGCTCTTGCTCACAGGCTGTGAAGATCATCGGATCCCAAATTGGCAGGCAGCATTGCAGGTAAGCTGCTAGCTCAAGTCTCAAGAACTGGAAGTCAGACAAACAAGCCCCAGCTGCAGGATCCAGAACGAGCAAAAGCCCCAGAGATTTGCCAGAAAGTCCACATACATTTGAATGCAGGCCACATGCCCAAGGAAACTACCTTTCAACTGAATGGCTACTCACAGCAGATCCCATCATGGGGATGATCACATATCAAATCTCAACAGGGAAGTGATCACAACATTATATGGCTGCCAAAACACTGAAAATCATGGCCCAGCCAAGCTGACACACAGTCTTAACCATCACACCAACTGAGTGAGGCCTTAGCATTAGAATAACCTCTAAAAAGTTTTGTGATGGCTGTGTGTGATTGACAATTTCTTCTCGCTTTAGCAAAATCTTACAAGAGAGAAGAGTTGAAAGTAGAGCTAGCCTATTTGTGAACACAGATATAATGTTCACTTGTTGAGTTCACTCCACTTTGGAGCTTTGGAGAGTGGAAAAAGAAAAATAATCCCCTTCAATTAAGATAGTTACAAGACTACAAGGAGCCCAGGTGATACAGTGGTTAAAAGCTCAGCTGCTAACCGAATGGTTGATTGTTTGAATCCACCATCCACTCCACGGGAGAAAGCTGTGGCAGTCTGCTTCCATAAGATTTACAGCCTTGGAAACCTTGTGGTGTGGTTCTACTATGTCTTATAGGTTCATTATGAGTGGGAAACCAGTCAATGGCAACCGGTTTGGTTTTGGTATAAAACTTCATTTTTGCATGTGAAAAATCTTCTTGCAGAGATGGGCTTAAATGTGTTGCTTTCCATCCAAACAATTATTTTTTGGATGGCATGATATACTAAATAAGGACAGCCCCAGTTAACCAACAAGAACTCAACAACCTTAGTCCTACATCCTAAGGGAACTAGATTCTGCCAACAACCTGAATGCTTTTGCAACCAGAGCCTCATGATAAGAGTCCGGCTGGACGACACCTCGATTTCCACCTTGCGAAACTAAAGGCAGAGCATTTAGCTGAGTCAGTCTGTACTTCTGATCTACATAACTGTGAGATAATAAGCATGTGCTGTTTTAAGCCCCTAAATTTTTCATAATTTGTTACAACAGTGATATAAAACTAATCCAGATGGCTTCAAGGTAGCCAGCATTAAATGAGGTGAGGAGGGTGAAATAAGGGAAGCTATAAACCAGTAAGAAAAAAAATCATAAATTAAGACTAAAACATGTTTACAAAATATTGATTTCTAAGAAAGCCTATCCAGGCTTGTCTAAAAGACGTAACCAAGGGATTTACTCAAGTTCCAAGGCAATGTTTTGCTAACTGCTATACACTGTAACGCCTGTGTCCATTACTCACTTCACCTATTCTGTAAATGAGAGTTTTACAGTAGTCATTTTATTTCTACTCTAGTGTTTATTTTGGGTCTTTGGAGCAGGATATATAATTAAGCAACTACTATATTTCAGGCATTGTGTTAGATAAAAGAGATATGCAAATTATTAAGACTTAGTGCCCTCAAGAAATGTACAGTTGAGTGAAAGAACGTCTAGATATTTTATGTGTAAGATGAATTCAGATTCTCTGATCAATAGGATAATAGCTGTTCTCATAGGAAGGCATTTTTATGTGGAAGAAAGATAAGGGTCATAAAGATCTGGTTTTAAATTATGATTCTGCGCTAGCTGTATGTGTGGTCCTAATAAAGTTATTTCATCTCTCTGTGCCTCAGTTTCTCATCCGTAAAACAGAGATATGACACACCCTTGAATTAATTCATAAAAATATTAGCTATAATAAAGTAAAGAGCTTAACATATTTCTGATTGCAAAGTAAGGGATTAAGAAAGTATTTCTATTATTAACAGAATGACTTAGTAGTAGTAATAATAGATAATCACTAAACTGAATTCATGAGCCCATAATAGCTTGAATGCATCACTGGATGTATGCAATAGGAACACAGACATCCAAACACTTGCCATTTTAAAATTAATATGTAAATTTAAAATGGACATTTTCTGATTTATGTCTTCTGCTTCTTTGTGTTTTTCTTTTCATTTTTAAAACACTGAAAAGTCTATTTTATTCAAGTAACAACAGGTCTATATTTAAAATTTAACATCCTCACCTGGCAATTATATATTTTCTATAATACTGATCCAAACTCTGTCATAATGTTGATTCGAACTCATGGCAACCCTATTTGTGTAGAGTAGAACCGCACTTCATAGGGTTTTCAAGCCTGTTAACCTTTCAGAAGTAGATCCCCAGGCCTTTTATCTGAGGTGCCTCTGGGTGGGTTCAAACCACCAACCTTCTGAACAGTAGTTGAATGTTTACGCATTTGTGAATAATCACGAATTTATTTTTTAAAATAAAATTAAAATTTTAATAAAAAATGATTTACCATAAATACATGTGTACTAAAAGTTGAATAAAAACCACTTGTCCCTATTGCATTCCTTTTGATGTTCAACAAAAATACAATCTTGAAATGTAAACTTCATTTAATTACATCAATAAAAAATTTAAAAAAAATACAATCTGTATAGTCTAAGAAAAATAACAAAAATCAGTGTTGATGATAGTGATCAATTAAAATATTATTAAGAACATGAATTGTTAAATACTTTAGATATACGGATTTTGAAAATTAGAAGAAATGATATTTTGTTCATTTTTAAAAGAATAACTCAATTTTGCCTGATGTTAAATCTTTGAATTTTATAAATAACTGGAAATGCAGGGTTAAAAATAAAAGTAAGGAATAAAATAGCATATGATTCTAATTCTCAACAGATATGCTTTAATGAAATTGGAAGCTATTTATGGACAACAAATAAATAACTGTAAAACAAATTCTGTTAATTTAAATAGAAAGCATAAAATTCTACAGTTGAGAGATGTAAAAGTGATAACAAAGTTTAGAGGAAAATAGATAAGCAAAAAATGTGATTTAGTTACTAACATTAATATAATTTGTAATAGTCTGACAAGTGCACTTCTGATGAGTATATAGAGAAGGACTGAAAATACTGGGAATAGACTTCTCTGCAGTAATAGTTTGCAATACTGCATACATTCTTTTTTGTTTAAATATCTTAATTTAAGAAGACAGGCACGCTTCTTTGGTTTTAAAAGCTAACTTTTACAGATAGACTGACAGTACAAGTTAATTTATAATCTTTTTTTCCTTCTTTAATGATGTTATCACAGTGATGTATAAGCTACAAAGTAACTTCTCTGAAATTGAATCTGTACTAGGATGACAGAACCGATTTAAATTTTCAATTTCTACTTTGTAGTGCATGTGGTCATATACTATATATATATACACACATGCACATATGTATATATGTATATTATATATATATATACATATATGATCTTTAGACTGTCATTCTCTCTCTGAACCCAGTTTCCTCATTGTCAAAAGAGAATAATAGCTATTCTGATTATCTAACATCTATTAATATAGTAATTACCAACTTTTTCAAGAAAAGAAACAACATAATCATAGTTAAAAAAAAGAAACTAAGTAGTAAAGTAATATTTTTTACCACATGGATTATAATCAGTTTATACTTATTATCCCCAGGATCTACTTATGGTCATCCTTGAAAAAAGTCAGAAGACATATTTGCCTTGCTTCTGGTCTTAGAGGATAGCATTCATTCTGTTCAGAATCATATGTTTGTACATATAACGTCCAGTAGTTGTAACAGAACTTAGTGGGAGGGATAGGGAAAAGCAAATCTACTCCATCTTCCTAAATGTGGAGGTTCTTTTTTTTTTTTAAACATGAATCCTTTCATCCCAATTCTTGATTACATCTTACTCCTTTTATGCTGTTGTTGCTTTTTCTCATTTGGTATAGCCATATATTTTATTCTAAAATATATTGAATTACATTGTGTTTGTAAACCTCTCCTATAGTAAACATGAAAGCAAAATGAATTTTAAATTTAAAAAAATCTAGTTTATGGTTATAAGTCTACTCTGTAACAATTACAGCTAATGGAATGGTTACTGTTATAGGTGAACACTGTCCACTTGAAAGCAAAATACATTCTCTTCAACGCATAGAGATCTACTCACAATTAGTGCTAATTCAATTCTGAACATCTAAGATATTGGAGGATTTTGTATAGAGAAATATCATCCTGATTTGGAGAGTATTTCCTCTGTGTAAAAATACATGGACCAATCAAATCTAGATGATTTATAAGTTTGAAAAAGTTGGTATTAAAACAGGCATGCATAAAAATGACTATCTCATTTCAAGGAAGACCAAAGATTGTACAACGCCATTTGAAGCAATGGCATGTGGGGAGGGGCAGAAAGAATTATGGAGGGAAAATGCAAGCCATGCTTTCTGGAAAATTTACATACATGAGTTAAGATGTAGTGGTAGGCCATGGCTTGGCCTTTTATACCATGTAAGGCAATATAAAATAGCAACATACAACATTTGATATGGCTATAGCCTCTCAGTTGATAGATATCAATGGATGTTTAGTAATCATCTCAGATAATAAAATATGTTTATTAGTATGTAGTTTCACATCTCTTTCTGAGCATGGAAGGAGAAAAATATTTCCCAGGTATAGAAAATAAGGTTGTTTTTTCCATCTACTTATACATATGACAAATAGTTTTGTGGAGAGATATTTTTTAGTACTCATGGGATATCTGGAAAATGAATAATACTTGCCTAGACTATAGAAAGTTAAAAGATATTATTCAGATCCTTGGTTCTCAACTGGGAGTTATTATTATTATTTTTTTAACCACAAGAGATATCTGAAAATGTCTCCAGACATATTTGATTGTCATAACTGCCTGGTGACTGATATTGGCTTCTAGTTGGTAAAGGATAAGGATGTTGCTAAACATCCTACAATGCACAGGACTCTCCCTTCCCAGAATTATCTAACCCCAAATATCAACAGTACCAAAGATGGGAAACCCTAATTTAGATCATGTTAATGTTAGGAGGTATTTATAACTGGCCATTCTTTCCAATGGAGTTCCTTGGTGGTGCAAATGGTCAAGTGCTGGACTACTAACCTACAGCTTGGCAGTTCAAACCTACCTAGAGACACCTTGGAAGTACGTCTTGGCAATTTTCTTCCAAAAGGTCACAGACTTGAACACCATATGGAATGCAGTTATACTTGGTACATATAGGGTAGCCATGAGTCAGAACTGACTTGACAGGTAATAACAACAACAACAATGTAACTATTTCAGATAGTCATTCCCATAGAAACACAGAAACGATTAAAAAATTGCCAAGACCACTAAAACAAGAGCTCGCAAGCTGTTGTAGGAATCTGGTTGGAATATGCTGTATCAAAGTCTGAGCAAAATGGACTAAAAGAATAAGGAATCCTCACTAGCATTGTGCAGAGAGCAACCTAGGAAACCTTTGCAACTTAAAGTATGCAGGAAAAACAATTTAGCATTTCCCACTGCCTGTTTTTCATACAAATAGATTGTAAATTTGAGTAGATATTTACATGTTTAGTGTTTTTAATGTCAGAATAATATTTCATGCATCATCTTCCATACAGCTTTCTCATTTTAGAACTAAGTAGAGCACTCACTTGAAGAAATTAACACAGTAAGATTGAAAGGTGTAGGCAGAGTATGAGCAGAACGTGCAATTGGACAGCCAATATTACCAGGTGTCTTTGAAGAAATATGACCCCTACACATTAGCATCTATTAATGGGAATACAGGTTGGAGGAACCTAAAGTCATAAATATCAGAAGGTAAGTCAGTATAGCTGGAAAAGTACACCATCTCTACTAGTCAAATTATGCTAGATGTGATTCTGCTAGACAGTGAGCATGCATAAATCAAGTTCTAGTCAATATAGATCAGGGACTGAGAGTCAATTGACTCTCATATGGAAATAGATTGCCAAGAATCTGAAGGGTCCTCATGCTGTGATGAAGAGAGAGATGGAGATACGTGAAAGACAGTGTTTTTTTTTAAAAAAAAAAGAAAATCTACACTAAAAATTATTAAGATGTTGTTGTTGTTAGGTGCCATCAAGTAAGTTCCAACTCATAGTGACCCTGTGTACAACAGAATGAAACACTGCCTGGTGCTGCACCATGCTCACAATTGTTATGCTTAAGCCCATTGTTGCAGCCACAGTGTCAATCCACCTCATGAGGTCTTCCTCTTTTTCGCTGACCCTCTGCTTTACCAAGCATGATGTTCTTTTCCAGGGACTGATGTGTCCTGACAACATGTCCGAAATATGTGAGACATAGTTTTGCCATCCTTGCTTCTAAGGAGCTTTCTGGTTGTACTTCTTCCAAGACAGATTTGTTTGTTCTTTTGGCAGTCCATGGTATAGTCAATATTCTTCACCAACACCACAATTCAAAAGTGTCAATTTTTCTTCGGTCTTCCTTATTCATCATCCAGCTTTCACATGCATAGCAGGTGATTGAAAACACCATGGCTTTGGTCAGGCACACCTTAGTCTTCAAGGTGATATCTTTGCTTTTGAACACTTTAAAGACATCTTATGCAGCAGATTTGCCCAGTAAAATGTATCTTTTGATTTCTTGACTGTTGCTTCCATGGGTCTTGATTGTGGATCCAAATAAAATGAAATCCTAGACAACTTCAATCTTTTCCCCATTTGTCATGATGTTGCTTACTGGTTTAGTTGTGAGGATTTTTGTTTCTTTATGTTGAGGTGTAATCCCTACTGAAGGCTGTGGTCTATGATCTTCATCAGTAAGTGCTTCCAGTCCTTTTCACTTTCAGCAAGCAAGGTTGTGTCATCTGCATATCACAGGTTGTTAATGAGTCTTCCTCCAATCTTGATGCCACGCTCTGCATAAAGTCCAGCTTCTCTGATTATTTATTCAGCATACTGATTGAATAGGTATGATGAAAGGATACAACCTGACACAAACCTTTCCTGACCTCAAATCATGCAATATCCTCTTGTTCTGTTTGAATGACTGCCTCTTGATCTATGTACAGTCTCCTCATGAGCACAGTTAAGTGTTCTGCAATTCCCATTCTTCACAATGTTATCCATAATTTATTATTATTATGACCCACATAGTGGAATTCCTTTGCGTAGTCAATAAAACACAGGTAAATAGCTTTCAAGTATTCTCTGCTTTCAGCTAGGATCCATCTGACATCAGCAATGATATCTCTGGTTCCGTGTCCTGTTCTGAATCCAGCTTGAATTTCTGACAGTTCCCTGCAGATACACTGCTGCAGCCGCTTTTGAATGATCTTCAGCAAAATTTTACTTGCATGTGATATTAATGATATTGTTCAATAATTTCTGCATTCGATTGGATCACCTTTCTTGGGAATCAGAATAAATATGGATTTCTTCCAGTTGGTTGGCCAGGTAGCCATCTTCCAAATTTCTTGTCATAGACACGTGAGTACTTCCAGCGTTGCATCATTTTGTAGAAACATCTCAATTAGTATTCCATCAGTTCCTGGATTCTTGTTTTTCACCAATGCCTTCAGTGCAGTTTAGACTTCTTCCTTCAGTACCATTGGTTGCTGCCCATGAGGTACCTCCTGAAATGGTTGAATGTCGACCAATTCTTTTTGGTATTGTAGATTCCTTCCATCTTCTTTTAATGTTTCCTGCATCGTTTAATATTTTCCCCATTGAATCCTTCACTATTGCAATTTGAGGCTTGAATTTTTCTTCAGTTCTTTCAGCTTGAGAAATGGTAAGCATGTTCTTCCCTTTGGTTTTCTACCTCTAGCTCTTCGCACATGTCATTATAATACTTCTCGAGCCAGCCTTTGAAATCTTCTGATCAACTCTTACCTCATCATTTCTTCCTTTCCCTTTAGCTACTCGACATTCTAGAGCAAGTTTCAGAGTCTCTTCTTCTTTTTTTTTTTTTTTTTATATTTTATTGTACTTCAGGTGAAGGCTTACAGAACAAATAGTTTCTCATGAAACAGTTGTACACATGTTGTTTTATGAAATTGGTTAACAACCCCACAACATATTAAGCCTCTAAATTCTCAACATTTTTTTTTTTTTGATGAAAATACAGATAGCCAAAGATACACCGTTTCAAAAATTTCTACATACACAGTTCAGTGACATTGACTACGTTCTTCCAACTGTGCTGTTATTCTCACTTAAGATGAAAGCTTACAGAACAAAATAGTTTCTCATTTAATAGTTACTACACATGTTGCCCTATGACAATGGTTAACAATCTCACAACACATCAAGAATATTCTTACTCCAGCTTGTGTTCCCTATCACCAGGGGACTTCCTGGTCCCCTTCCGTCTTCTGGCCCTTGTCACTGGACTACTGTACCTCATTAGTCTCATTTGTTTTTTTTTTGTTTTTTTTTTAACACCATTTCAAAACTTTTTACTTACACATTTAAGTGATATTGACTATGCTCTTCCAATTGTGCTGCCATTCTCACCCAAGATGAAGGCTTACAGGACAAAACAGCCTCCCATTTAATAGTTACTACAAATGTTGCCCTATAACAGTGGTCAACAATCTCACAACACATCGACAGTGTCCTTACTAAATTTGTGTTCCTTATCGTCAGTTTCCTACTCCCCCTCTGCCTCCTGGCCTTTGTCACCGGACTCCTGTACCTTGTTAGTCCCATTTAGTTTTACTGGGCTGTCCACTCCCAGGCTTAACATCGAACCTCGAAGGTAACTTCACCTCTGAGCTGAAAGGGTGTCTGGGGGCCACACTCTTGAGGTTTCTCCAGTATTCTTTAGGCCAGTAAATCTGGTCTTTTTTTTTGGGGGGGGAGAGTTAAAATTATGCTCTACATCCTTCTCCAGCTCTGTCCAGAACCCTCTGTTGTGATCCTGGTCAGAGCAGTCAGTGGTGGTAGCTGGGCACCATCTAGCTGTACTGGACTCAGTCCGGTGGAGGCCTTGGTAGCTGTGGACAATTAGTCCTTTGGACTAATCTTTTCGTTGTATCCTGTTCTCTTCATTCTCCCTTGCTCCCGAAGGGATGAGACCAGTGGAGTATCTTAGATGGCTGCTCATAGGCTTTTAAGACCCCAGACACTACTCACCAAGGTAGAATGTAGAGCATTATCTTTATAAGTAGTGTCATGCCAATTGAGCTAGATGTTCCCCGAGATCATGGTCCCCAGAGCCCTCCATCCGACAACTCAGTCTCTTGGGGAGTTTGGATGTGTCTATAGGGCCTCCGACCTTTCCTTGTGCAGGTTGTGTTAGTTTCCCCTGTACTGTGTACTATCTCACCTCTCACCAAAGGTACCACTTATCTATTGCCTATTTCATATCCCCCCCCCCATCCCTGGTAACCAACAAGGATTGTTACATTTTGCATGTGAATTTTTCATGGGTTTTTACAATAGAGGTCTCATACAATATTTGTCCTTTTGTGATTGACTTATTTCACTCAGCATAATGTCCTCCAGTTTCATCCATGTTATGAGATGGTTCACAGATTCATTGTTCTTCTTTCTCGTTGCATAGTACTCCATTGTGTGTATGTACCATAGTTTGTGTATCCATTCATCTGTTGATGGACACCGAGGTTGTTTCCATAGTTTTGCTATTGTGAACAATGCTGCCATGAACATAGGTGTGCATATGTCTATTCGAGTGATGACTCTTTTTTCTCTAGGATATATTTCTAGGAGTGGGATTGCTGGATCGAATGGTATGTCTATTTCTAGCTTTCTGAGGAAGTGCCATATCATTTTCCAAAATGGTTGTATCATTTTGCATTCCCACCAGCAGTGTATAAGAGTTCCCATCTCCCCGCAGCCCCTCCAACAGTTGTTATTTCTAGTATTTTTGATTCGTGCCAGTAATGCCGGGGTGAGATGGTATCTCATTGTGGTTTTAATTTGCATTTCTCTAATGGCTAGTGTACGGGAGCATTTCCTCATGTGTCTGTTGGCCATTTGAATGTCTTCCTTGGTGAAGTGTCTGTTCATTTCCTTTGCCCATTTTTTGATAGGATTGTTTGTCTTTTTGTTGTAGAGGTGTTGGATTTTCTTGTAGATTATGGAGATCAGACCTTTGTCTGACTTGTACTGTCCAAAAATTTTTTCCCACTCTGTAGGTTCTCTTTTGACTCTTTTGGTGAAGTCTTTTGAAGAGCATAGATGTTTGATTTTTAGAAGATCCCAGTTATCTAGTTTATCTGTTGGGTTTTTTGTGTTGATGTTTATGGTTTGTATCCTGTTAATGCCATGTATTAAGGCCTGAAGTGTTGGTCCTATTATTTCTTCTATGAATTTTATAGTTTGAGGCTTTATATTCAGGTCTTTGATCCATTTTGAAGTAGTTTTTGTATATGGTGTGAGGTATGGGTCCTGTTTCATTTTTCTACAAATGGATATCCAATTTTGCCAGCACCATTTATTGAAAAGACTGTCTTTTCCCCATTTGATGTATTTTGGGCCCTTGTCGAAGATCAGGTGACCGTAGGTGGATGGATTTACATCTGGGTTCTCAATTCTGTTCCATTGGTCAATGTCTCTGTTGTTGTACCAGTACCAGGCTGTTTTGAGTACTGTAGCTGTATAGTAGGTTCTCAAGTCAGGTAGTGTGAGTCCTCCAACTTTATTCTTCTTCTTCAGTAGTGCTTTACCTATTCGGGGTTTCTTCCCTTTCCATATAAAGTTAATAATTAGTTTTTCCATCTCTTTGAAGAATGTTGTTGGTATTTGGATGGGGATTGCATTGTATTTGTAAATTGCTTTAGGTAGAATTGCCATTTTCACAATGTTGAGTCTGCCTATCCATGAGCATGGTATGTTTTTCCATTTATGTAGATCCCTTTGGGTTTCATGCAGCAGTGTTTTGTAGTTTTCTTTGTATAGGTCTTTTACATTCCTGGTCAGATTTATTCCTAAGTATTTTATCTTTTTAGGGGCTATTGAAAATGTTATTGATTTCTTGATCTCCTTTTCATCGTTCTCTTTACTGGTGTATAGGAATCCAACTGATTTTTGAATGTTTATCTTGTATCCTGCTACTCTGCTGAATCTTTCTATTATTTCCAGTAGATTTCTCATGGAGTCTTTAGGGTTTTCTATGTATAGTATCATATTATCTGCAAACAGGGACAGTTTAACTTCTTCATTACAAATTTGGATGCCCTTTATTTCTTTCTATTGCCTTACTGCTCTATCTAGAACTTCCAGCACGATGTTAAATAGGAGTGGTGATGAAGGGCATCCTTGTCATGTTCCTGTTTTCAAGGGGAATGTTTTCAGCATCTCTCCATTAAGAATGATGTTGGCTGTTGGTTTTGCATAGATGCCCTTTATTATGTTGAGAAATTTCCCTTCTATACCTATTTTATTGAGAGCTTTTATCAGGAATGGGTGTTGGACTTTGTCAAATGCCTTTTCTGCGTCAATTGAAATGATCGTGTGATTTTTTTCTTTCCTTTTATTTATGTGGTGGATTACGTTGATGGATTTTCTAATGTTAAACCATCCTTGCATACCTGGTACGAATCCAACTTGGTCGTGGTGTATTATTTTTTTGATATGATACTGAATTCTATTGGCTAGAATTTTGTTCAGAATTTTTGCATCTATATTCATGAGAGATATTGGTCTGTAATTTTCTTTTTTTGTGATGTCTTTCCCTGGTTTTGGTATCAGCATTATGCTGGCTTCATAGAATGAATTTGAAAGTGCTGCCTCCTCTTCTATGCTCTGAAATAGCTTGAGTAGAACTGGTACAAGCTCTTCTGTAAATGTTTTGTAGAATTCTCCAGTGAAGCCATCTGGGCCAGGGCTTTTTTTGGTTGGGAGTTTTTTGATTACCTTTTCAATCTCTTCTGTTATGGCTCTGTTCAGATTTTCAATACCACTTTGTTGTAGTTTGGGTAGGCCGTATGTTTCTAGAAATTTATCCATTTCCTCTAGGTTTTCAAATTTGTTGGAATATAGTTTTTCATAATATTCTTTTAAAATCCTTTTTTTTTCAGTTGGGTCTCTTGTAATGTCCCCCATTTCATTTCTTATTTGGGTTATTTGTGCCTCTGCTGTTTTTCTTTTTTCAGTCTGGCCAGTGGTTTGTCGATTTTGTTGATTCTTTCAAAGAACCAACTTTTGGTTTTGTTGATTCTTTCTATTGTTTTTCTGTTCTCTATTTCATTAATTTCTGCTCTGATCTTTACTATTTCCTTTCTTCCGGTGGTTGTAGGCTTTTTTTGTTGTTCTCTTTCTATTTGTTTGAGTTCTGTAGTTAATGTTTTGATTTTGTCCCTTTCTTCTTTTTTGATATGTGCATCTATTGCTATAAATTGTCCTCTGAGGACTGCCTTTGCTATGTCTAAGGTTTTGGTATGATGTGTTTTCATTTTCATTTGATTCTAGGAATTTTTTGATTCCATCTCTGATTTCTTCTATTACCCATTGATGTGTAAGCAGATTATTATTCAGTTTCCATGTGTTTGATTTTTTTTCCTTGCTCTTTCTAGTGTTAATTTCTACCTTGATGGCATTGTGGTCAGAGAAGATACTGTGAATTATTTCAGCATTTTGGATCTTGTTGAGGATTTCACTGTGGCCTAAGATGTGGTCTATTCTGGAGAACGTTCCGTGTGCCTTGGAAAAGAATGTGTACTTTGCAGCGGTTGGATGGATTGTTCTATATATGTCTATGAGGTCCAGTTGGCTGATTGTGTCCTTTAGGTCTTCTGTATCTTTGCTGAGTTTATTTTTAGTTATTCTGTCCTTTACTGAGAGTGGTGTGTTGAAGTCTCCTACTATTATTGTGGAACTGTCTATTTCTCTTTTCAGTGCTGTTAGAGTTTTTCTTATGTATTTTGGAGCCCTGTCATTGGGTGCATAGATATTTATTATGGCTATGTCTTCATGATGGATCATCCCCTGAATCATTATATAGTGTCCTTCTTTGTCTTTTATGGTAGATTTTGTTTTAAAGTCTATTTTATCTGATATTAGAATTGCCACTCCTGCTCTTTTTTGATAGTTGTTAGCTTGATATATTTTTTTCCAACCTTTGATTTTTAATAAATTCACATCTTTGTTTCTAAGGTGTGGCTCTTGTAGACAGCAAATTGATGGATCCTGTTTTCTTATCCATTCTGCCACTCTCCGTCTCTTTATGGGTGCATTGATTCCATTTACGTTCAGTGTAATTATTGATAGATGGAAGTTTGTTGCTTTCATTTTGTAGTGCTTTTTTTTGTGGTGCTGATATTTTCTTTGTTCTTCTTACTCTCTTGTGCTGAGTTACTTTTGTTTGTGGATTTTGTATTCATTTCTTTTGTTTTTGTAGGTTTTGTTTTTGTTAAGACTTTATGTTTTTCGTCTTTATTTTTATGAGTTGTTTTGTTAACTTTCTTTGTGGTTACCATGAATTTTACCCTTATCTTTATAATTTTGAAGCAGTCTACCCTTACTTGGTATCGCCTTGCCTCCTCTCTTTTAGAAGGTTCTATACCTATGCCGTTTGTTCCCTCTTTCATTGTTTTGATGTTGTTGTCATCCTTTGATTGATTTCTCTGATTCCCTGTTGTATTTCTTTTGTTTTTGGAAAGTCGTCTGTAGTTCAGTTCCTAGAATGGTATCTGGTTCATATGAACCTGCGTCCTAGGTCTTAGGTCCTGCCTGAGGGCTGAAGCTGTTTGTCCTCAGATTGAAGAACTCCCTTTAATAATTCTTGTAAGCTTGGTTTGACTTTTACATATTCCTTTAGTTTCTGTTTATCTGGAAATGACCTAATTTCACCATCAAATTTGAATGAGAGCTTTGCAGGATATATTATTCTTGGCTGACAATTTTCTTCTTTCAAGATTTTATATATGTCATCCAATTGCCTTCTTGCCTGCATGGTTTCTGCCGAATAATCTGAGCTTAGTCTTATTGTTTCTCCTCTGTATGTCACTTCTTGTTTTTCACGAGCTGCTCTCAGGATTCTTTGTTTGTCTTTAGTTTTAGTGAGTGTGAATATGATATGTCTTGGTGATTTTCTTTTGGGGTCACTTCTATATGGGGTTCGTTGAGCTTCTTGGATGGCCAGCTTTTCATTTTTCATGATATTGGGAAAGTTTTCTGTCAGCAGTTGGTCAATGATCCTTTCTGTGTTTTCTGTTTTCTCCCCCTGTTCTGGTATGCCAATCACTCGTACGTTTTTGCTTTTAATTGTGTCCCACATAACTCTCAGGGTCTCTTCATTTTTCTTTGTTCTTTTTTCTGAGTTTTCCTGAAACAGAGTTGTATCCAAGTGTTTGTCTTCAGTTCTACTGATCCTGTCTTCCATGGTTTCAAATCTACTTCTTAGCCCTTCTATGACACCATCCATTTCTGAAATCTTGTTGTGTATCTTTTGGATTTCTAATTGTTGTTTTTGTATAATTTCTAGTTGTGAATTTATTTTGGCATTTTGTTCCTGCATCATCTTCCTGAATTCTTCCAATTTTTTGTCTGTATTTTCCATGAATTTGTCTATTTTTTCCTCATGTTTGTCGGCTTTTTGCCTCAGTTCTTGGAAAATTCTGAGTATTAGTGATTTGAGTTCCCTATCAGGTATTTCTAGTGCATTTTCTTCCACAGGAGAGTTATCTGGTGTTTTAATTTGGACGCCTATTGGAGCCATCTTGTCTTGTTTTTGTAAATGTTTTGATATTGTTTGATGTTTTTGGGGCATTCAGTAGATATTTCTCTCATTTATTGATTGTAGTTTTTTTTGTTTGTTTCATCCTTCTGGTATAGCTGGGCAGATCTAGCTGAAGAGAAGCCACTGGAACGGGTTGTTTGTGGCACTCACCGCAGCCACCAGGACAGTTGGTAGCCAGTGCTGGGCAGGTTCCAATAGGGCGTGCCTGCACAGCTTGGTGGTGTGATATCAAGTGCACGGTGCAGGTAGGTAGGGTGCAGCGGGAAGATCGTTATGTGTGAAGCTAAGCTGGATATGGGAGAGAGGAGAGAGGAGCAGGTGCAAAAAGCATACAAACATAAAAGAATGCTAGGGGAGCTTGTCGTTGGAATGTACAGATGAGAGACTATGGGATGGAGGAAACCAGAAGGGGGAAGAGAAAGAAAAGGAAAGAATGAACAAATAAAAATCAGAAAAGTTAAAGAACTGCAAAGTTCCCAGGGATCCCACCGATGTAGCTATGAGGTCTGGGGGAGTTGGTCTCAGTTTTCACAGCACAGCCTGGCCAGAAGGTACAGAGGCATACATTGCCTGGTATTCAGGGATCAGAAAGAGAAGGAAGAGATAGAGAGATGAGAAATTAAGCAATGAAGAAAGACAAAAGAGAAAAAGAGGTAAAAGATGACAAAACTAATCAAAAAAGAATAAAAATAAAATTAAAAAAAAAAAAAAGCAACACCAGCAGTCAGTGCCAAAAAATGGGACCCAGAGAGCCCCCACTCAGGGGCGTGAATTCCAAGCAGCCGGCAGTCTCAGGGTTAAGAGACCGTGGCCATGGGAAGCAGAGGGGTGAATGAACAAAGGCCCCAGGATCTCACCAGCATGGCAGCCCAGACCTGGAATCCACCATCCGCCCGAATGCAGCCCCACAGCCCCGCCGGAGAGAGCAAAGACGGTGCTCGGAACCAGGCACCCGAGCAAGAGGATGGGGAGGCAGCGAGAGGCAAGTGAGAAACCAGAAGCAGCAGAAAATGCCACACCAACAGCCAACAAATGGGACCCAGAGAGCCCCCACTCAGGGGCGCGGATTCCAAGCAGCCGGCAGTCTCGGGGTTAACAGACCGTGGCCACGGGAAGCAGAGGGGTGAATGAACAAAGGCCCTGGGATCTCACCAAGGCGGCAGCCCAGACCTGGAAGCAGCCACACGCCCAAACGCAGCCCCACAGCCCCGCAGGAGAGAGCAAAGACCGCGCTCGGAACCAGGCACCCACGTAAAAGGAGGGGGAGGCCGCAGAAAAAGCTTCGCCAGCAGCCAGCAAATGGCTCTCAGAAAGCTGCCAGCCTGCGTGCGTGGAATCCAAGCACCGGCGCCCCCCAGCCCAGGAACCCTGGCCACGGAAATCAGGGGAGCCCCAGCTGAGGCGGAGAGGGGTGGGGGGTGGGAAAGCACGCACCACAGTTTACCAGTCGTTCTGTCTCCCACTGGATGCTCTGCGAGGCTGCTCTCCCATTCGCTGGTCTCTGATAGGAATCCAAGATGGTGGATCCACGCTGCATTAGCGGGTAAGGAATCTCTGCATGAGTCTCTCCTCGCTCTCCGTTCTCTTTTAGTATTCTCACTCTGTTTGGTGTTTGGCTGAGTTCTTTATCTCTTCATTTGGTGTTCTAGGGTTTCAGGATTGTTGATTCTCTGTTAGGCTTAGTTTTTTGGATCTTTGCTGTGGAGGGACGGCGTGGTGCTTCTGCCTAGAGCGCCATCTTGCCCCGCCTCCCTCAGAGTCTCTTCTGACATCCATTTTGGTCTTTTCTTTCTTTCCTGTCTTTTTAATGACCAATGCTTTCTTCATGTGTGATGTCCTTGATGTCATTCAACAACTCGTCTGGTCTTCAGTCATTAGTGTTCAACACATCAAATCTATTCTTGAGATGGTCTCCACATTCAGGTGGGATATACTCAAGGTCATCCTTTGGCTCTCATCGACTTGTTCTAATTTTATTCAGTTTCAACTTGAACTTGCCTATGAGCAATTGATGGTCTGTTCTGTAGTCTGCCCCTGGGCTTGTTCTGACTAATGATATTGAGCTTTTCTATCATCTCTTCCCATAGATGTAGTTGATTTGATTCCTGTGTATGCCATCTGACAAGATCTATAGTCATCATTTATGTTGGTGAAAAAAGGTATTTGCAATGAACAAGTCATTGGTCTTGCAAAATTCTATCCTGGGATCTCTGGCATTGTTTCTATTACCAAGGCCATATTTTCCAACTACCAGTCCTTCTTGTTTGTTTCCAACTTTCGCATTCCAATCTCCAGTAATTATCAATGCATCCTGATTGTATGTCCGATCAATTTCACACAGCAGAAGTTGATAAAAATCTTCAGTTTCTTTATCTTTGGCCTTAATGGTTGGTACGTAAATTTGAGTAATAGTCGTGTTAACTGGTCTTCCTTGTGGGCATATGGATATTATCTTATCGCTGACAGCGTTGTACTTCAGGGTAGATCTTGAAGGTTTTTTTTGACAGTGAATGCAATGCCATTCCTCTTCAAGTTGTCATTCCCAGCATAGTAGATCATAAGATTGTTCTATTCAAAATGACCAATACCAGTCCATTTCACCTCATTAATGCCTAGGATATCAAGTTTATGCATTCCATTTCATTTCTGAGAACTTCCAGTTTTCCTAGATTCATAGTTCATACGTTACATGTGTCAATTATTAATAGATGTTTGCAGCCATTTCTTTTCATTTTGAGTTGTGCCACATCAGCAAATAAAGGTCTTAAAAGCTTGACTCCATTCACATCATTAAGGTCAACTCTACTTTAAGGAGAAAGCTCTTTCCCAGTCATAATTTGAGTGCCTTCCAACCTGAGGGGCTCATCTTCTGGCACCATATCAAACAATGTTCCACTGCTATTCATAAGGTTTTCACTGGCTAAATCTTTACAGAAGTTGACTACCAGTTCCTTGTTCCTAGTCTGTCTTATTCTGGAAGCTCAGCTGAAACCTGTCCACCATGGGTGACCCTGCTGGTATTTGAATATCGGTGGCATAGATTCCAGCATCACAGCAACACTTAAGCCCCAACAGTACAACAAGCTGACAGACAAGTTGGAGTAATTTAAGACATGTATGTTAAATTAAGTTGGACACAGTGCAGTTATCTATGATTCTAGGAGAAATTTATGAAGGTGACAATTTTAGAAGTGTAATATAATATTTCTTTTTTCATAATGCTCATAAAATAATATATGAATCAAGCTAGTGTCTAATGACTTAAGATATAGCTAAATAATTCATAATAATTGAGTGGTGGATACATCAACATAGCCTGTCACATATTGGAGTGAAATAATTTCTACCTGGCTAATGGGATTTAATGTACATATAAAATTTAATGATAGTATTTGGCATCATTGTGGCAGTTGTTATTCACCTTACAATGGAGTCCAGGGACTCTAATTCCAATGTGAATTGACTATGCCATATCTCATTTAGATGCTCCTCTAGAAGGGGTATACAAAAGTGTTTTCCTATTTTTAGAAAGAAGGGACAGGAAACTGAGTATTTCATGGGATTTACCATAAAGAATATTAAAATGTAGTTTGAGAGAGAGGCAAACTTCCATCTAATTTTAAAATAATGTTATATGTGCTATAGTAGAGATAGGAGAAATATTTTAGTTATTTCCAACCATTATGAATAGAAATAACATTCAACATAGTTAAAATTATTTTATAATTTTCCCATATTATATTATTGTATATTGTATTATCTTATACAGTAATATTTATTGGATTCTATATTTTAAAAATAGTAGTCATCAGTTAATAGGCAATTGTAAGAGATCTGGCAACATCAAAGGATTCTTAAATTACAGAAGTTATAATGAAATTTGATGATCTTACAATGATATTTATTAGATGTTATTTATTAGTTAGGTAATATCATAATTTTTTCCACATTATCATTTTCATCAGAAGGTAACACAACTAGAATTAATATACACTCAGGAAAAAAATTGATGAAATAAACTTTTATTTTTATTTATTATTTACCATGTCAGTCACATGAATGGTATCACTAATTTCTGAAATTCTAAAAATGTTTCTGTACAATATTTTTATTTAATGTCTAATTTAGATATGCTGCATTTTAATTTAGGACTATTTTATAGACTAAAATCTAGGAGTTTGTTCTGTTTTGACACAGAAATTTCATGAATTGCTTTTGGAATTACCTCGTGTCATGGGTGCCTCGAGAGTACTTCAGTTGTGGGTCTTAGTTGGGAGAAGTCCCTCAATTTACAATGTACATTATCACATAATGCAGGTTCAGTGACTGTGAGAACATTTCCTTCTCCTACTCTACTCTTTTATTATTATATACAGTTCATGTGAATTTTGTTCTTTCCATTTTTACTACATTGCTATCTTAAAAGCAAAACACTGATATTTCTTTTCCAGTGTGATAATCAGTGAGGGCTGGACAGTTGTTATACTTATTCAAAGGTTTATAAGGAGATTTAAAATTACAGGAAAATTAGAACACCTCAGTCAGAAACAACGACAATGGCAATGACAAATTTATTTGTTGCTATTTGTACAGAGAAAATAATTACTCTGAGAAAAATAATTTCAAGATATACAACCAAAACCTTTTTGACCAATAACTGTACATATATATCCATGACATTTCCCCTTTTACGTGTGCAAGCTTTTATTTTTTGTACTTTATTTAAACTATATCCAAATGCAGAAGGTTTAATTAGCTAGATAATTTCCTTTTCAGTTATAGCATTTCAAGAAGCAGTTTCAAAGAATGATGATTCATTTTGGTTGACAGTTTAATTGGTTTCAGAATATGATGCTGTTAAAATTCTGTGGTATAAGAAGTAGTTAAATTACCTCAAGTGCCCTGTGTGTGTGTGTGTGTGCGTTTTCATTCTGCATCTTCTAACTGTAATTCTCTCTAGGGTGCAGTGTAACTTAATGTTCCTGTTTTTTTTGTGGGCCTTGACTTCTTAGTGATGACAGACAGTGAGCTTGCTTCTTATATTTGAAGAGTACATGGGTATTATAATGGGTAGACAGAACCCTAGTTTTATATAAATTACTCACAAAACCAAAGATTCATGGCTGATAGTCTTACAGTATTTTATTTTATTTCCTCAGACATGAACACCAAGATTAAGGCTGATGCCTGTATATAATGGTAAGAGAGAACAACAAATTATTTTTGATGTGTATCTACTAGAAACTCAATATCTATGCAGCATTCTAGAATGAATTTAGACTTTTTCAAGCTAAATTCCTGTGAAATTTTACTTTTTTCAACTTAAAAATTGGAATATATAAATTTCAAAAATTTTAACTGAGAGCAGGATTTTATTGTAAATCTGAAAGAGGTGATGTCAAATTTTCTCAAAGTGTTAACAGCTCTATTTTTGTCATATATTCATCATACAATGATTTGGGAAATCCACTCCATTTTCTTTTATTGTATTTAACTTCTTGGACATATAACTAAGTCTGGACCTTCAGAGTATAAAAAGACTACACATTTCACCACAAATTTTTGAACTGGCAGGAAAGCGCTAAAATTCAACACAGATGTTCTTTTTAAACAATGTTTCAGAACAACAATTAAGGAAAACTATTTATAAATGAAAGGTAATAAAAATGTTTAATATGTAATATTTAAATAATTTTTAAAAATATTAACTATCCATCTTAGAAAAATATCTGTTCATTATTTTAATAGGTAAATTTATTTCTTTTTATGTTTAAGCACCTTCATGATAAAATTAAGAACTATATAAAATGGATAATTTTATCAGGTCTATTTCCTGTGAGAAAGATGAATATATGTAGATTTTTGATGAAGGAACTCAATTGCTTAAAGAATTATGAGGCAGAGAGCAATATAAGGGGTCCCTAAAGTCCAAAGTCCAACCAATAATTATATATATAGATATAGAGAGAGAGAGCCCTGGTGGAATAGTGGTCAAGAGTTCAGCCACTAACCAGAAGGTCAGAAGTTCAAATCTACCAGCCAATCCTTGGAAACCCTATGGGGCAATTCTACTCTGTCCTATAGGGTCACTATGAGTCAGAACTGACTCAATAGGACCAAAAAACAGCAACAGCATATATATATATATATATATATATATATA
The DNA here is from genome assembly GCA_030035585.1 of Dugong dugon. Taxonomy (NCBI): domain Eukaryota; kingdom Metazoa; phylum Chordata; class Mammalia; order Sirenia; family Dugongidae; genus Dugong; species Dugong dugon. The sequence goes on along the minus strand of CM057460.1, from coordinate 29,373,659 downwards.
TATATATATATATATATTCTGACATTTAAGTGTGTCTTAAAAAATGCAGATGAGAAGTCAGAAAACTTAATAATATCAATTCCATCTTTAAATAATTTAAAATCCATAATTACACTTTATTCTTATGGAATATTTTAGCACAATAATAGCACAAAATAAATCTGAACAATATTCACTTTTTAATACTTTTTAAGGTATTTTTAAACATCAATTCTATTTTTCTTATAAATCTATTTTAAATCATCACACTAACTATCCTGAATCCATTTGTTTTAAAAAAGACTTCATAAATGGTTTGAATTTTCAATAAAGCAATGGCTTATTTGAAGATCTCAAGGGCAATTAATGACTTTAATGACCTTCTGAGCAATCTAAATGATGAAAACTTTCTAGAACATTTGGGTTAAATTAACCTACTCTTTGGGTATTTGGATACTTAGAGATGATGACAAGAACCAAAAAAACCCATGATTCCGACTCATAGCGACCTATTTTGACATAAAATGCAATTGGTTAGATTACTCATATTTTACATATTCATTCATTTTTATATTATTTATAAATATATTTCCTTACAGAACTTCGAAAACAGTCTTTGAAAAAAATTAATGAATAAGTATGATACAACTATTCCTATCCCTAGTTAATTTTTCCTGGTGATAGCTGTCTACTCTTTCCAAAACAATTGCTGCCAATATTTCAACTATTGCTGCAATATTAGTCAACCATATATAGCTTAACTCAAAACAATATTTTCACAGAATCCCATTTGTCAGATGGTTATAATTTTCTTCTCTGTTTAATGCATATGAAGCAAATGGTAAATTTTAATGACACAGCTATATATTTAGGAAGTTATGTAACTGAAAGCTACATTTAGAATTTCATGCATCAAACACTGTACATGTGCCTAAGAAAATCAAATATTTGCCTAGAATCCTAGGAGTAAACCAGTGTCTTAGCTCATGGAAGAAAGTAGCTTGTTGGAAACATGGCCAGCCTATAGCATAGACATATAAAACAGATTTCTTATTTTAATTGTCAGACAACACCTCCATTTTCTCATCTTTCATGAGATTAAAGCCACCCAAGAAGTGTAAATATTAAATATTTTAGAATTACATGCAGTCAAATGACAGCATTTAGAACAAGTCATTAGTTTAATAATACACCACTCTGATACTAGAATTAAGAGCTAATGTATTTTGAATAAATCATATAAAAACTGCCTGTCATATCCGGCAAAGTCCATTTAGAAATTGTATTTTAATACCTGATAATGTCGCTCCATTTATAACATTTATGAGCCTCCAAATCTTTCAGGAAATACAAAATAACTTGGAAATGTCTGAAGTAAAATGATTTTGTCTTTTTCAATGGGGAAAAATGTTGAAATGAAACTGGTTACAACCACCAGGGAGTCCTGGTGGCGCAGTGGTTAAGAGCTACTGCTGCTAACCAAAAGATCAGCAGTTCGAATTCACCAGCCACTCCTTGGAAACCCTACCTAGCAGTTCTACTTGGTCCTATAGGGTCGCTATTCGGCAGCAACGGTTTTTTTGTCTGTTTGTTTTGGTTTACCACCATCAGAAGAGTCACGAGGATAATAACGAATGCCTGCCACCAGGAGCAGCAGCACTAGGACGCCAACCAAGTCCATGGCTTGAAGATGTTGAGGTCGCCAACAAACTTAAGTCACACAGGCACTGAATGGATCAGTGTTTAGTAAGAGGAAAGAGAAGCAGCGTAAGACCAACTTTAGTAGTGGATGTTGTTCCCCTATAGCCAATGGGTCACTCCTCAGAACTGACGCCAGATGTTGTTTGCAGGGAGGACCCCGTTCCCTCCCTGCCAGGAACAGATAGAGCAGTGAGGTTGGCTGGTGCCATGTGACGCACACGCATAGGCAGAACAAAGCAGTACACATCGAGCCCGGAGCAGGAAATTACCACTACATAAGATATGGTGCTCAGTACAAACCATACTTATTTCATCTGAGGTGATGTTCAAAGCCTGAGACCCTGATAGGGCAGCCCTGAGGAGGGGTGAAGAGTTTGGTTCAGGACTACATTCCCAACAAGAAAAAAGAAAAAGATTTCTTCAGTAGTGTATATTTATTTTCTCAACATATAAAAAACACTTCACTTCACCCTCACAGGTAAACTATTCTCCAAGTAGTTATGCTTCACCCTGGGAGAAAGTTGGAAAACATTCTACCAGACTCATTAGCTTTCCAGGTGAAAAAAAAAAGGCTGCTATCATTGTATACTAAATCAGTCATGCAGTGAGACTCAAAAAGGTAGAGATAAAAACCATTTTAACTTATTTTTGTCAATTTTCATTTCAGCGTTTATCTCATGGTAGAGAACATCTATTTACCAATATGTTATAATATTTTATATCCTTTATTCTTTTTCAGAGTATTTTGTTGATTCCAAGTTGCATATTATTTTGATATATAACATTTTTAATGTTGGAATCTTACAACCAATAGGAAAGCATTATATCACAGCTTAATTTTCAGTCTTTTTTCTTTTCTCTGGTATGTGAGATAAGGGAATGTCTACAAATGGTGGTATCTAAGATATAATACTATGTGTTTAAAAAAAAATTACTGTTTGTATAAAACTTGTGCTTGGAAAAAATGTTGTGTTTAGGAAATACTGGTCTAGTACAGTGTACTGACAAGTAAGAAAACAGTGTGATGTGATAACTATGCCTATAAAATGAAAGAATGGAATTGTTTCTGGAGAATAAGAGTTTGTCTTTGGGTTCTATTTATTTGTATGAGATTAAAAATAGTGAACATGTGCAGAGAAATATTGTATATTTACTATTGACCCTTAAAAATTTCAAGTATATACCACACATTATACCACTAATTAAAAACAATAATTACATGAAATAATTCAAACCAACAGGAAATACAAAATATTGATCATATAATGATTTAATGCAGATCCTCTAGTTTAAACATATAACTTCATTTTTTGGAGTTTTTGAGGTGTTTTGAATTCTTTTGCATAATATTTCAGTATACTTCACCTCTTGCCAACATTCTGTGGGAACTCTAGCTTATAAATAACTTTTTAAATACCTTAATCTCATTTTTTTCTAATTTCTTCTCTATTAAACTTCAAATATCCATTTCTATGTCTCTTCAATATTGTCAACCATAACTGTTCCATTTCCCAAAATAGAAACTCTAAAAAATCTAGTTTTCTATACTTTTATCTCCCATTCTCTTTGCAAAATTTCATAAACCACCGTGATCAATAGCATGCTGGTTTTACTCATTTCACTGCGTGGCTTCTACAATCGCTCCAAATCTGGTGGTAATTCACCTCAATGACTGACATTTCCATTCTCAATTTTCTTAGACTCTTCAATTCTAACTTTTTTTATATACTCCATTAATAAATCACCATTTAGGAGTCAATAAACAAGCCATCCTCTCGAACCACGTATCAAATCATCACCATTGGAAGAAAATCATACACACTTTATTTCTCCAACAATTGTATGCTGTTTACTTTAGCATATCAGTTAACTATTGCTGATAGTTACTGGCTTAAAACATCCAACTTTTATTATTTTTCATGAGCTGACAGCTTGCTTGGCCTGTTCTACTGATACGTGCTTGACTTGGCTGATCTACTAAACAAGTAGGTGAGTCTGTATTCATATTGACTGCGTGTCTATGCTTCTTGGAGTTGCTGGGTTATAAAATGAGGTGGATCCTCATTCCTGCACACAGTCAAGTATCCTTCAGCAAGCTATCCCAGGCTTATTCTATTGTAATGGTAGGGTTCCAGTTGACAGAGCAAAAGCATTAGAGACCTCTTGAGGCTCAATATCTAAATTATGTTTATAAAAAACTTCAATTTCAAATAGAATTTTGACATATTCTATTGGCCAAAGATAAGGAGGAACTGCGTCATTTTTTTTTTCTTTTCCAATTAATCTTCCACATGGAACAATAGCTTTGATATTTCTTAATGACTTTCATGTCTATAATCAGTTCTTAGTCACATGATGCTCTGTTGTTTACAGCATTCATCAGTTTCCTATTACAACTACTTTCTATTTGGGCAAGATTCTTTTTCTCTGCTTCACAATGCTATCAGTTCTATGAATTATCCTTGTAATTTCTACCTACTACATTACAAAAGAAGGAGCCCTGGTAGCACAAGAGTTAAGTACTTGGCTGCTAACTGAAAGGCTGGCAGTTCAAACCCACCCGTTGGCTCCGTAGGAGAAAGATCTGGAGATTACAGGCAAGAAAACCCTATGGGACAGTTCTGCTCTGTCAGATTGAGTTACTATGAGTAGGAATAGACTCGACAGCACCCGACAACAACAACAGCATTACAAAAGCACTCAAAAAAACACCCACATGTATACATAACTCTTTACTGAATCATGATAGCAATTTGGCCACTGATCTGTATCTACTATTCTATGTGCACACTTATAAAATTGTAGCCAACACAGGCTTCCCTTCCCTCTTCACTTTTGATTTACCCATTTTCTCACAGTGTCAGAATTTCTCTATTATGTGGGTGGAGTGATTACAAAGTACATATCATGCCTGGGCTGAGTGCTAGAATGAGCTGTAGACAGTATTTGTGTGTTCCTACAGCTTAAGATTTATATCCCTAGGAAAGATAGAAGGAATCCTTTTGTGGACGTGTGGAAATATCCATGCAAAATAATAATTCAAGAGTCATATGGAGAATTAAGAAAAATATACAGGTAAAATATGGGGTTATGGGAGAGAGGAGATAAAGAACGAGAAATGATCAATATGGTGAATATGAAGAGGCCAGTGTTCTGGAGGCTTAGTGCTACTGGCTAAGCAACTACCACTAGAAAATTGATTTATAACTATTTTATGTTTTAATATTTGAATTATAAAATTATACAAAAGTATAAAAATATACAAACACATTAAAGCACAGAAGAAAAATCTAAAATTCTTCCAGTATAAGATGACACATAATCTTATATATTTTGATACATTTATATGTTTCATATTTTCTTCTACACACTTTACAAAAATTAGTTCATATTACCTGTCTCATGTTTTTATATTTTTATTATTATTTTAAAGGTAGAGAAAAGTATGTTGTTGTTAACTGCCATCGAATTGGTTCTGACTCATGGTGACCTTATGTATAAGAAACAAAGCATTGCCCAGTCCTGCACAATCTTCGTAATTGTTGGTTTGTTTCAGTCCATTGTTTTAGGTATTCTATCATTATATCTCAGTGAGGGTTTCCCTCATTTCTGCTAACGCTCTATCTCTTTCAAGACCCAACTATTTTCTGATTTGAATTTTTTGTTTATACCATGTGTTTTCATTAATGGAAACATGTTGAATCATTGAGTGTTGGTGAATTTTTGGCAGGTAGTATGGATTTTTTCTTTTTTTTTTTTGGTGTTCTCCAACAATCCCAACCTCTGAGTCCCAAGGGACATACTTTGTCCCACTAATTCTACCATGGATGTCCCCTAGAGTCCAGAGGGCCATACTGTGTTCTACATTTTTTTTTTTTCAAAATTCCTCTTTCTCCTACAAAAAATATACATACCTGATACAACACCCTATAGAAACAGTAATTTGTGGCTCACACCTGTTTTTGCAGTTTCAAATAGCTATAAAGGCCCTTGCCTTGTGGCAACATGCACTGTTAGTGGGAAAGCAACTTCCCAATGAACCTGAGAGGCAGATAAAGTGGGCAGGCAACCGTATATCCCATGGTCATGAAAGGGTAAAACTTACCAACTGTAATGTCATTTTCTAGCAATTGGTCTTTCCTGATGGTGTTTCCAAAGTAAAAAAGCCGAAGTCTTGTCATTCTTACTTCTAAGAAGCATTCTGGCTGTATTTCTTCTAAGACCCTAATAAAATAGCTACTTAAATTTTGACATTTTGTCATATTTGGTTTAGCTTTCTTTTAAAATACATAAATGTTACAGAAGTCTTGGAAGTCATCTACTTGCCATTCTCAGAACCCATTCTCCTCATAGCTCACCTTTTATTTTGACAGTGCAATAGATGTAAAATCACATCTTCTGTTAGTATTAAATTCATTATATGTTAGTTATGTTTGCATATTTTGCTTGTTTTATTGATATGTTGATCTTTTATATATGACAGGGAAAACAAAATGTTGCAAAAATAGTAAAATAAATTTAAAAAATTCCGTATAGTTTTCACCCAGCTTTTTCATATGTTAACATCTTACACAGCCACAGTAGACTTATCCAAATCAGAAAATTAACATACACTAGTATTAACTAATCTATTGAACAAATTCAAATTTCGTGGACTGTTCCACTAATGTCTTTATTCTGGTTCAGGGTCCAGTCCTAGTCACACATTGTGTTTTAGTCTACTTTATTCTGGGATAGTTGTTTAGTCTTTCTTTGTTCTTTTATGACCTTGACACTTTTGATGATTACAGAACAATTGTTTTGTCCCTGTCTTTGGATGTCTTTAGTTTTTCCATATGATTAGATTATAAGTTTGGTAATAATATTACAAAATTGAAATTGTGTGCTTCTCAGTGCAGCATATCCAGAGGCATGTGGCATTTAAATATAACATTACTTGTATAGTTAAGGTGATGCCTGATTGGGTTCTTTATAGAAAAGTTATAATTTTTGTCTCTGTAATTAATACATATCTTGTACAGACAAACTTGATAAATATACTGTTTGTTATCATACTTTTCTCCCTAAGCTTAGTATTCATCCACGATTCTTGCTTAAAGCAATTATTGCTATGGTTTTTGCTAAATGGTGATTTCTCTTTCCATCATTCCTTCTACATTTATTAACTGAAATTCTATTGAAAAATGAGCTTTTCTTTCTTCCACAATTAATTATTACATAAATATGGACTATGACCTTTTTTCATGAGTTATAATTCATTGTATAATTCATTTCATGAGTTAATTTCATGAGTTACAATCCATTATTATCATTTTTTGTTGTTGTTGCTCAAACTGTTTCATATTTAGTCATGTTGGCTCTTTCCTTTTCAGCTGTAATCATCACTTTTGAGGTTTCGCTTAGTTTCTGACACTACAATATGCCCTTGGATAATCTGGTTTCTTCCATTCTCCAGCCATAGAATTAGTTATTTCTGCAAGGATGCTTGACTCCCTTTTTAGGACAATGGTATTTTGAAACCAAGATCTGGACACTAGATATTTTCATTACTAACAAGCATTTTTCCAATGGATCATTTGGAGTAATAAAGGCAGGAACAGTTTTCATTTCCATCTTTGATTTTCAAGCCATGATTCTTGGCTAGGGCTGAAATAGCACTATGTAATGGTTACTGGTTTATAGCACATGCTGCTTCCGGCAAGACATTGCCATGCATGGAGTGTAGGCACCACATGTAAATGTTGTCACTGCCATAACTGAATATTGGAAAGGTAGTTCTAAAATTGAATCAAGCCAGGTGCTTGAGAAATATAGCAAGACATGTAAATTGTACAAGCATGGGCCAGTTGCCACGCTTGGATTGCAGTAACATTATTTCTCTGGTCATAAACAGTACTGTGAGCAACATTATTTAGGAGAGTAAGGGATTCTTAAAGATTGTTGTTTTGCAAAAAGACTGTGGACAAGGAAAGTAAATTCTTATCAAACAGAATTTGAAGTTTTGAACATGAATTTTTGCCCCTCTTATGATGGAATTGTCCAATAAAATCATCTTTCTGCTGGGTCTCACTGTTCTCCCTGATGTCAAACCCAGAACCAATGGTGACCTCTGAAGTTGGCAGATTTGGCACTCAGCAATGGCTATAACCAAATTAGTGTTGGAAAACTGTAGTCCATGTATACATTTCATTTATGCTACCCTGACCAATTTGTTCATTTGTCTATAGTAGTCAGGATAATTGCCTCCTAAACTGGCCAGTTCCTAATCCCTTGAACCTATCAATATGTTATCTTGCATGCAAAAGGAAACTTGCAGATATGAATACATTAAGGACCTTTAAATTAGAAGATTATCCTGGATTATCCAGGTGAACTCAATTTAATCAAATGTATCTTTAAAATCTGATAGCTTTATTTGCTCTTTTCTGAACTATGTATCGTATTTAATAATCTGTCTACCATTTCGTGTTGTGTGCAGTTGAGTCAATTCCAATTCATAGCAACATTATAGAACAGAGTATAACTGCCCCCATAGGGTTTCCTCAGCTGTAAACTTTATAGAAGCAGAGCATCAGGTGTTTTCTCCCACAGAGCCTCTGGTGGGTTCAAACTACCAACCTTTCTGTTAGCATCCAAGTACTTTAACTGTTGCACCAGAGGACTCCTTTCTTGTGCTTTTACAATATATTTTATTTATTGAGTAATTATTATTGTTAGATGCCATCAAATCTGTTCCAACTCATAGAGACCCTATGTACAACAGAATGAAACACTGTCCAATTATTCGCCATTCTCACAATCAAATTTTATTTTAATTGCTTTAAAAGTATAGATCATTTGAAGATGAAGAAAAATATTGAGCACATCTTTTAATGTAATAAAATGCTATTATGTCAGTAATATTGCAGTGTTCTTAATACAAAAATTATAAAAAGCCAAAATAGATATACTTCAATCTCTATCATGTTCTCCCACTTAGTTTGAGCCATTGTATCAATTCATCCCATAGAGTGTCCTCCTTTTTTCACTGACCTACTTTACTAAGCATGATGTCCTTCTCCAGGGACTGGTCCCTCATAACATGTCCAAACTAAGTAAGATGAAGTCTTGCCATCCTAGCTTCTAAGGAGCATTCTGGCTGTACTTCTTCCAAGACAGATTTGTTTGTTCTTTTGGTAGTTCGTGATATATTCAATATTCTATGACAACACCTTAATTCAAATACATTAATTCTTCTTTGGTATTCTTTATTCATTGTTCAGCTTTCATGGGCATATCAGGTGACTGAAAATATCATGACTTGAGTCAAGCCCACCTTAATCTTCAAGGTGACATTGAATAATTAGAGTACAATTTAATTTTTGTTAGTGTAAGAGTTAGGCACTGGTGGTGCAGTGGTTAAGTGTTCAGCTACTAAGAAAAAGTTCAGAAGTTCAAATCTACCAGTTACTACTTGGAAACCCTATGGGGCAGTTCTACTCTGTCCTATAGGGTGGCTATAAGTTAGAATTGACTTGCAATGGATTTGGTTTTGGGTTTAGTGTTAAGAATCCCTTTGATATTAATTTTTCTCAAGATTTTCCTAGTTGTTGATTCTTACTATCCTTTTAGATTAGTGTTTCCTAATTTTGCTGCGCATTAAAATTACATGGATAATTATTTTAAACCTGAAACCAAGCTGAAGAGAAACTATCACATTATATCATTGAAGATGTGTCTTAGTATCTTTAAATTTCTCTACTGTGCAATCAAGGTTAAGAATACCTATTTTAGACCATCTTTGCTATGTTTTTATATTTTCCTGGTTAAATTAAAACTCATGTCTTAATATAACTAAGAAAATATAAAAAGATGACAAATTTTATTTTAATTGCTTTAAAAGTATAGTTCATTTGAAGATGAAGAAAAATATTAAGCATATCTTTTAATTTAATAAAACATTATTATGTCAGAAACCTTGTAGTGTTCTTAATACAATAATTGTAAAAAGCCAAAATAGATTAATATATTGTAATCCCAAGCATTTTCTCCCACTTAGTTGAAATGGCAATTATCTCCCAATCGCCAAAATCAACAGAACAGTGGCGGCAAAATTTTTCATCAAGGGCAAGGAAGTGTATATTTTTAGTTTGTGTGCCATATACTCTCCACCACAGCTGTTGAACTGTGCTATAGTAACTGAAGACAGCCATAGACCATACAGAAACAAATGGATGTGTAAGTTTTCTAATGCTGAGCAAATAATCTTAGAAGTTGAACTATATGAAAAAGAATGTGGCTTCAAGATTGGTGGAAGACTCATTAACAACCTTTGTTATGCAGATGAAAGCGAAGAGGACTTGAAGTACTTACTCTTGAATAACTTTTTTAAGTTCTGCTGCTACTTTGTATGTTCTCTGGCCTTTTCTTCTTTCTGTAGAATTTCCTTTCTGATTTCTAGAAGAGTTCTGTATATTAATCTTTTGAATTCTGCCTCTGGTAATTCCAAGAAATTATCTTCCTTCAGAGAATATATTAATTATTTATTTTTGGAGCTTGCTGAAGCCATCATGGACTGCCTCTTTATGTGATTTGATATTGACTGTTGTCTCTGAGCCATCAATAAGTTATTATAATTTTATGTTATATTTGTTTAGTGAAACCTACCTTCTTGTTTTGATATGCCCCAATAGGCTGCTCGTGTGCACTAGTTTGATTATTGATATTTTTGAATCTCTAACGTCCTGTCACCAGGTAGTTAGTTCTGTAACTAAGTATGTGCACACAGGAGTCCACTAAATTTTCCTATATGGGTTCAGCTCAGGTGTCCAGGCAGTCAGTCACCAAATGTGTGGTGCAGGCTCTCACCCACAGTCCTAGAGAGGCATGGGTGATTGGTGCAGGCACTGGACTCTGGCTGTGGTAGGGGATCATGCGCTGAGCCAGGCAGGGGGCTGATGGCTGCCCCTGAGAGTCTGAAAGGAAAGCGTGTCCCTATTCTCTAGCGTGAGTAGGTAGGTGAGTTTTGCAGCCAGACTATGAGCACCCCACTCTGTTGGCTGTCAAGGCTCGAGGGTACCACTTTTTCTTGGGCTCCTGTAGCAGGTGACTAGGAGAGTTAGGTGATGCCACCAGTCCTCAAACCCCTGTTGCAGATCGATAAAAGTGCCTACTTAAGGGCCAGGGTTGTTTAGAGGGTCACAAATCTGCCACTACACAGCTGAAAGAGTTGAAGTTAAACTTCATATGTTTGCCCTGTTGTTCTGTGGTAGCGAGGGCTAGCGCTGTTGAGATGGGTCCCCACAAGTCTATACAGGGGTGTAAGGCTCTCAGAGACTGTGGACCCCTTATGCCTGTGCCTAGCAAAGGAGCTGTGCCAACCCTGTGTTCCTGGATTAGGGGAGCCAGTAGCTTATTTGTTCCCTCTCCAAGGCCAGGAGAATAGGTTGGAGTGCCTTTTGGGATCTTCTCCCGGCCCAGCAAACTCCCGGTGCAGAGCACAGAGGGAGGAGGTAAAAGGCAGAGAGGTTTTTCCCAAATGGGCTTTTTTTTCAAATCCCCATGAAAGGCTGCACGCATGTACTTATCTTAGCCACTTGGGAGCTGCTTCTTACTGGTTCGAAGTGTCCAAGCAGAATCTCTGCTGCTGGGTCTCTCTCGATGTGGGAGCGGCTTCCCAAGCACGTGCACAGCACATTGTTTGCCTGCTTCACTGCAAACCCGGAGTGGCTGCAGAGCTGCAGTTTCACTGCCAGGGCTCTGGCGCTCTTTGCTTCTTCCAAACTGTCTCCCTCTCCCCCTACCACTCAGTCTGGTTCCTCAACTTTGCCTTGTTCAGGGCTCCTAGATATTCGTATACAATCAAAATCACTTGTTTTTCCAGGTCTTTGTTGTAAGAGGGATATAGGAAACGTCTGACTACTCCGCCATCTTGGACACGCCCCCTCGAAGTACTTACTGATGAAGATCAAAGACTACAGTTGAGGTGTATGGATTACACTTCAACATAAAGAAAACAAAAATCCTCACAACTGAAACAATAAGCATTGTGATAAATGGGGAAAAGATTGATCTTATCAAGGATTTCATTTTATTTGGATCTTCAATCAATGCCCACGGAAGCAGAAGTCAGGAAATCAAATGATCCATTGCATTGGGCAAATCTGTTGAAAAAGACCTCTTTAATATATTAAAAAGCAAAGATGTCACTTTGAGAACTAAGGCATGCCTGAACCAAGGCAGGATATTTTCATTCACCCACTATGCATGCCAAAGCTGGGCAATGAATAAGGAAGACTGAAGAACTGATGCCTTTGAATTATGGTGTTGGTGAAGAATATTGAATATACCATTGACTGCAAGAAGAGAGAACAAGTCTGTCTTGGAAGAAATACATCCAGAGTGTTCCTTGGAAGCGAGGACGGCGAGACTTCATACCACGTGCTTTGGACATGTTATCAGGAGGGACCAGTTCCTGGAGAAGGGTATTATGTCTGGTAAAGTAGAGGGTCAGAAAAAAGAGGAAGACCTTCAATGAGATGGGTTGGCATACGAGCTCTAACAATGGGCTCAAACATAGCAACGATTGTGAGGATGGTGCAGGACCTGGAAACCTTTTGTTCTGTTGTGCATAGGGTAGCTATGAGTCAGAACTGACTTGACAACAACTAACAACAAAAACATATTTTCCAATAAAATTTTATTTACAAAAATATGTCAGTCCCATAGGCCGTAGTTTGCTGACCTCTGTGTATTCCCTAGAACTTAGATTGTGTTTTAACTGTTCCTTTCTTTACAAAACCCATCTCTTTAAGTATCAGTACCATAATATGTGCCTTGAATATAATGTTTTTATTCATTTGTTTGTTTTTTCCCAGGTAAATTTTCTCATTCTATTTCCTAAAAGAGAATTCTGGGACTATATATAGCTACATAATTTTAACTGTATTTTGTAAAGTCATGACTACAAAATGGGTAACTATCACCAAAACGTTATTACCGAATTCTACATTTAAATATTATTTTGCTTATTATATATATGCCCATAGGAACTTTAAGTTTAATAATATCCAACAACTCACCAAACATTTCACCCTAGACTTCTCCAAATTATAATTTAATGCCTTGATATTTCCATTCATCTCTTGCCCAAATTAGAAACACAGAGCTCTTGCTAGATCATTTCCTCTTCTTGACCTATTGTATTCAAGCAACAACAAAAGAACTTCTAATTTCCTAAGAATTTAGCCCCTCTTCTCCAAGCTTACTTAAAATTTTGCTGGTTAATCAACTCATCAAATTTTTACCAAATTATTGAAATTATTCTTAATTCTATCATAATCTCCTGAAGAACCATTCAGTGCAAGGGTACCCATTGGTACTGGGTTAGATCCCTCAGTTCAGTATTTTACATTAGCTTCCATTACCTTAAAAATGAAGGTCAAGTTCCTTAGTTTTATAAAAATGATATTAATGACATAAATGGACTTTGACTAATGCTCTCATTTTCTTTTTTCTTTCTTTTATCACATTTTCTTCCACTTTCTTTCTAGCCATACTGAAAATGATAATTTAATCAACCTGCCATGTTTTCTCATTTATCTGTGCACAGGATAATTCTGCCACAAATGCCTTCCTCTAAATATCCCAAGTAAATAACTCTTACTTATTAATTTCATGACCTGGTGAGGTTTCAAGTGTTCTTGAAAGCATTTCCTTGGCATATTTTATTCATTTATAACATGTACATGTTAGTAGTTATTGCATTGTACTATATTACTCTGTTTGCATTGTCATTTCTCATTAGATTATGAAAGTCTTGTGGATGGGCAACTGCCTTTCATCAGCAAACCCTCCGTGTATAGAAATATAGTAGTTAAATAGTAATATTTTGAATAGTTAAAGAAAATGAAATGTAATGGTAAAAATCAATAAATGGATGAAATATTGATTAGAATATTTTATCATATTTTTGGAATTAAAAGATTCTACCTCTATTCTTGGAGACTTGGTGGCTCAGGGTAAAAGCTTGGCTGCTAATCAAAAAGTCAGAAGTTCAAATCCACCAGCCGCTCTTTGGAAACTCTACGGGGCAGTTCTACTTTTACCTATTGGGTTGCTATGAGTTGGAATCAACTCGATTGACAATGGGGTTTTGTTTTGTTTTACATGTATCCTTATTTGTAGTTTTTAATCAAGACCAGACTTCTGCCTTATTTAAGGTTCTTTCCTTGATCTCACTTCCCCTATTTTAGGGCAGCCCGTGTACTAGCTTCTTAGTTAAGTACGTGCAATGAAACTTTGTTTCCAATGTTCAATAGAAGGAAAAATATGATTCAAAATACTTTGTCACCTAACAAATATGATTCAAATACCTTCAATTTGTAAGGAAAATAATATTACCGCCAACTGCAAGGTTGTAATTACTCACCATTAGACATTTATTAGATGATACCATACTGGTAATTTTGAATATGTTGTAAAAGGAACAATATTAGTCTAAATGCATAAATTAAAGTCTACTGATACAAATGCAAGTTCAATTTTTTTAAATGAAAAATTGGGTCCAGTTTTTCTCTATTTAATTAATGATATCTTTTGATATTTCCTGAAATATAAATTGTATATGGTTATGTATGTATATAGCAACATGGTTACTGTAAGACAATCTCCCAGAGAATAGAATTGATTTTCAAACTACTGTTTTTGTGTGTGTTTAATCAGACTCCTTTGTTCTGACAAAACTTATGTGATAGAATATAAAACGATTGAACAAACAAACAAAAAAAAGTAGATGTGCTGTTTGAAATGGAGGCCAGGGGCTGAGAGCTACACACTTCACACCTATACAAACAAGGACAAACGCAGATGCTGTTAAAATAGATGCTTTTTTTTATATGTATACATTTGGAGACCTACATTTCAATTAGGTCTCTAGTGCCTAGTTTGCTTTTTGTTTTGTTTTGTTTAGGTCCATTACCCATGAATAGAGTAAATTGTTTGGATTTCCGATTGCCTTAAGGCTGACAAGATTTGGATAAGAAGTTTTAAAAAGATTTAATTATTTCAGCCTGAAAGATATTTTACATTTCTTTCCTCATTAAAAATTACTTCCAGTATAACTAGTTCTTTGGGAAATATGCTAATTTTCCTAAGAAAAATACTTATTTTTCTTCTATATATGTGACAATCATGAGAGACTTTCATTATATATCTTACCACAGGGAAAGAAAAATTCTGAAGATAACTTTAATTGATGTACAGATAGGTAACATTTTGGTTAAAATTAAATATAATATACTTACAAATACTGTAAACTTCTCAGAGTCTTTTTTCTAAGGAATAGATGTTTGATGCTTTCAACAAAGCTGACATTCAACTAACACTTCTAAAATTAATTCAAGATCCATTTATATCTACTCCTTAATGAATTCATCTCCTAAAAAATCTTCTTGAAGGTTAATAATTCCAAGCTGTGTGTTTTTATGAAATTACATTTTCTTAATAATAAAAAAGAACCTTAATTGTGTAGTTTTAGAGGAAGTTTTGGTTTATAATTTAGTAAATTGTATTTAAGACCAAAAAAATTCACTGACTAATCATTGCCATATTAATTGCAATATATAAATATGTGTCATACATACTTTTAAAAACACATTTTGAAATATGTTATATGTGTTTATACATATACACACTTGACTAAAAAGTGTTATAGCATACAATCTTAAAAATAAAGCAACACAATAGCTTTTGTCATAAATATTTATACCTATGAAAAATTTATGCAATGATTGTATATATAATGTTTTTGTTATGTGTCATTGAGTTGGTTCCAACTCATAGCGACCCTATGTACAATAGAACGAAACACTGCCCAGTCCTGCCTGCGCCATCCTCACAATGTTTGTTATGCTTGAGCCCATTAGTCCTTAAAGTGACATCTGTGTTTTTTAACACTTTAACGAGATCTTTGCACCAGGCTTGGCCAATGTAATGCATCATTTGATTTCTTGACTTATGTATATGTATAGTATATACACAATATTAATAAACAATGTGGCACATGAACTGCCATAAAATAGAAGCGAGGTACCATAGAAGCAGCCAGAGTTATCTCTGTGGATTTCACTTGACACAGGTGACAATATCCTAAATCTATTCTCTATATCTTTGCTTTTATTATATGCTATACTTGTATGTGTGCTTAAGAAAAGCATATTGCTTTATAAGATTTCCAACTTTATTAAAGTGTCAACATAGTGGTTATATTCTCTTGTAACTTACTTTTTCATTCAAAATTATATTTGGGAGATTTATCAATATTAATCATTTGCAGCAAAGTTAATTTTATTTCACCGCTATAAAGTATCGCAATGTATAAACACTATCCAATTTATTTTGTTTTTCTGTGGATTTATATTTAAATTGTTTGCAGTATTTTCCCTTAAAATCAGTGCTCCCATGAGTAATCTTGTATATGTTGTATTATGTGCATATGAAAGAGTTTATGTAGAGTAAATCCTTATATTTGGACAAAATGAATGCAGAATCATATTAGATCACGAAAAATATCTAGCCAAATTCACAAGCTTTCTGATCTTGGTTAGTTGCTTATTCTCTCTATGCTACAGTTTCCAGGTACATAAAATAAGGATAACTAATATACAGATTCACAGTTTTTCATGAGAATTAAAGGCATCGAATGATTGGTTTTCATAGATAGGCACTCAATGAACTTTTGCTATAATAATTCTACTGCTACTACTACTACAGGTAAACATCTTTCTGGTATTCTCTGCTTTCAGCCATGATCCATCAGACATCAGCAATGATATCCCCTGTTCCAGATTCTCTTCTTCATCTGGCTTAAATTTCTGGCAGAAATACCAGAAAGTTGTTTACCTGTGTTTTATTGACTATGCAAAGGCATTTGACTGTGTGGATCGTAACAAATTACAGATAACATTGTGAAGAATGGGAATTCCAAAACACTTAATTGTGGTCATGAGGAACCTGTACTTAGACCAAGAGGCAATTATTCGAATGAACAAGAGGATACTATCTGGTTTAAAGTCAAGAAAGGTGTGCGTTAGGGTTGTATCCTTTCACCATATTTATTCAATCTGTATGCTGAGGAAGTAATCCGAGAAGCTGGACTATATGAAGAAGAACGGGCACCAGGATTGGAGGAAGACTCATTCACAACCTGCAATATGTAGATGACACAACCTTCCTTGCTGAAAGTGAAGAAGACTTGAAGCACTTATTGATGAAGATCAAAGACTACAGTCTTCAGTATGGATTACACATCAACCTAAAGAAAACAAAAATTGCCACAGCTGGATCATTAAGCAACTTCATGATAAACGGAGAAAATATTGAAGTGGTCAGGGATTTCATTTCACTTGGATCCAAAATCAACACCCATGGAAGCAGTACTTAAGAAATCAAATGATGCATTGCATTGGGAAAATTGGCAGCAAATGACCTCTTTAAAGTGTTAAAAAACAAACATGTCACCTTGAAGACTAAGGTGTGGTGTCTGACCTAAGCCATGTTGTTTTCAGTCCCCTTATATGCATATGAAACCTGGACAATAAATAAGGACGACAATAAATAAGAATTGATGCCTTTGAATTATGCTGTTGGAGAAGAATATTGAGTATATCATGGACTGCCAAAAGAAAGAACAAATCTGTCTTGGAAGAAATATAGCCATAATGTTCCTTAGAAGCAAGATAGTGAGACTTCGCCTCACATACTTTGGACGTGTTAATCAGGAAAAGGATATCATGCTTGGTAAAGTAGAGGGTCAACGAAAAAGAGGAAGACCCTCAGTGAGATGGACTGACGCAGTGGCTGCAACAATGGGCTCAAGCATAACAATGACTTTGGGAATGGCTCAGGACTGGGCAGTGTTTTACTCTGTTTTACACAGTGTTGCTATGAGTTGGAACTAACTCGACGGCCCCCAAGAACAATTACTACTACTACTACAGTAATATATAATAATAGCATATTATTATTATCATGTAATTATTATATACAAATAATATAATAATTTCAACTATTAGTATAAATGATAACAAGGAGCCATAGTGGCACAATGGTTAAGCACTTGACTGCTAATCCAAAGGTTGGCGGTTTGAACTCACCCAGTGGCTCTGCAGGAGAAAAACCTGGTGATCTGCTCCCATAAACATTTCAGTCTAGAAAACACTATGGAGCAGTCCTACTGTATCACATGGGGTCACTATGAGCCGAAAATCGACTCTACGGCACCTAACAATTACAACAATATAAGATGATAACAACATGTTGTTCTTATCATTTAACTTGGACCAATGATTTTGAATGATGTGAGTTAAAATCCACTTTTTTTTCTCAAATACATAAGCAGAATGGTGCTCTTAATTATTTTCTAAAACCATAGATTTTACCTCACAATATTATTCTGAGGATTAAGTGTAAAATACCTGGAAAGTTGTATATGCCAGAATTGTATAGATCTTGTTGCTGTGACAGAATATCTCAATAGTCACATGATTATTAGGGGTCAGCAAGGGAACTCTGCTCCAGCTCTTCATCTCTGATGAGCAGTCTGTCTTGACTCACAATTTACTATTGCAGAGGTGAAGAAAACCCCAGGCTGGCTCTCGAAATTTATACCGATAAGAAGTTATGCCACTTCTTCTGACATTATTATATAGATATCTAGTAATCAATGAGTCATATTTGTTTGTGGAGGTGAAAATTTGAAATTTCTTGTTATTTGTATTATATAATGTTAACACACATATCTATGTGTTAAAGCATACTGTATAGAGATTGGTTAGAATTTAGAGGAAACTAGAAATAAAAGAGCTATAAGATAAAATGAAAATATGAACAAAGACATAGGCCTTTATTATAGCATATGACTGCATTCTTCATTGATTTTTTCTTTACCAAGGGATAAATCATGTGTATCTACTCTTTGTATATTTTAGAATGTGCTTAGTCTTAATGCATAATGAATGCATTTACCTTTACTTATGGATTCAAAACTAAACAGTAGAATAGTAGTTTATGTTACAAGTGAGTTAGCATAAAAATAAATTGTTATTCATGAGGGTTCATGAATATTGATAATAAGTATAACATTGACAGTAATTACTCTGATAATGGCAAATAAAGAATCTAACACTATATTCCTGTGGATAAAATGGACTATTCCTGAAAAATGCCAACACTTGGGGTGTATGTATTTATTAGATATGTCAACTGGCATGCAAAACTACAAAATAGATTTTCTGTGGTAATGGCATTATTTGCACAGTATTAAAACTGGAGGGTCAAGTTTTTTCATAAAACTGAAGTCAAATTTTGAAGTCTGAATGACTGTTTATATAATGACACATGACATAGCAGAACACAAGAAGTAGGACAAGGTAAATTTTTTGTTAAAATATGCACATTTCAATTAGAATAATTAGGAATACATCAGTATTTTACAATCCAGCTCATTATTGGATTTTAATTTTTGGTGAGAATATCACATGACATTTCTTGTAAGCAAATAAAGTAGTAAGCAGTAATGCAATATGCAATAGATGTTCTATGTGTAATCCTTGGAACAGGGAAACACTTGAAAACATACCCACATAAAACTTGGAGGACATCTAACCCTGGTGACTTCACGTCTCTGAAGTAGTTCATGCTGTTAACGCACTATTTACTCAATACATTCTTGAGGGACTGGGCTCTCAAAAATATGAAAGACACTTACCAGAGGTTTTTATATAATTAAAATATCCATAAAAATACAAGTATATCAGAAAAATAATACTGCAGCCTTGGTTTTCTGAACCTGAATCTCCTAGATTTTAGCTCCCTTAACCTTGACCTCTATACATCTTCAGCTCAGAAGCCAATTCTCTAACTGTACTTTTTCATTGATTTTGAATTCTTTTAATTTTAAAGTAATTTAATAGACATGAAATATAGTAAATATGAAAACAGGAAAAATACTAACACCACAATAGAAAAGGAAAAGTATGAAGCAATAAATTTAAAATATGAATATTAATAGATGTGCATGTTTTATTTTTTATTGTTGTGTTGTTCTTGTTAGGTGCCATAGACTCAGTTCTGACTCATAGCAATATTACATATAACAGAACAAAATGTTGCTTGATTCTATGCCATTCTTACAATAGTTGTTATGTTTGAGCCCATTATTACACCCACTGTGTCAATCCATCCCTTTGAGGGTCTTCCACTTTCTCACTGACCCTTACACTTTACCAGGCATGATGTCCTTCTCCAGGAATTGGTCCCTCCTGATGACATGTTCAAACAAGCAAGGCAAAGTTTCACCATTCTCACTTCTAAGGGGCATTCTGGTTTTATTTTTTCCAAGACAGATTTGTTTCATTCATCAGGAAATCTATGGTATGTATATTCATTATTCTCCACCAACACCATAATTCAAATGTGTCAATTCTTTATCACCTTGTTTTTTCATTGTACACCTTTCATATGCATAAGAGCAGACTAAAAATACCATGGCTTCCATCAGGCACACTGTAATTTTCAAAGAAACATCTTTGTTCTTTAATACTTTAAAGAGTTATTTTCAGAGACTTGTCCAATGCAATACATCATTTGATTTCTTGACTGCTACTTTTTATGGGTGTTGATTGTATTGACAACTTCAATATTTTCTCCATTTATCATGATGTTGCTTATTGATCCAGTTGTGACGATTTTTGTTTTCTTTAGGTTGAGGTGCAATCCTTACTGAAGGCTGTAGTTGTTGATCTTCATCAGTAAGTGCTTCAAATCTTCTTCGCTTTCAGCAAGCAAGGTTGTGTCATCTGCATATTGTAGGTTGTTAATGAATCTTACTCCAATCTTGATGCCAAGTCCTTCTTCATATAGTACAGCTTCTTGAATTATTGGCATGCAGATTGAATAAGTATGGTCAAAGAATACAACCCTGATGTACATCTTTTCTAATTTTAAACCGTGCAGCATCCCCCTGTTCTGTTAAAAGGACTGCCCCTTGATCTATGTACAGATTCTGTAAGAGCACAATTAAGTGTTCTGGAATTCCCATTCTTTGCAATGTTATCCATAACTTGTTATGATCCACACAGTCAAATGCCTTTGCATACTCAATAAGACACGGATAAACATCTTTCTGGTATTCTCTGCTTTCGGCCAAGATCCATTTGACATCGGCCATGATATCCCTTGTTCCATGTCTTCTTTTGAATCGTGCTTGAATTTCTGTGGATGTATTGCTGCAACCCTATTTGAGTTATCTTCAGCAAAATTTTGATTGCTTGTGATATTAATGATATTGTTCAATAATTTCCACATTCCATTGGATCACTCTTCTTTAGAATGGGCACGTATATGTATCTCTTCCAGACGGTTGGCCAGTTAGCAGTCTGCCGATTTTCTTGGCATAGATGAGTGTTTCCAGTGTTTTATCGGTTTGTTGAAGCATCTCAGTTGGTATTCTGTCAATTCCTGGAAGCTTGTTTTTTGCCAATGCCTTCAGTACAGCTCGCACTTCTTCCTTCAGTATAATTAATTCATGATCACATGCTACTCCTGAAATGGCTGGACACTGAGCAATTCTTCTTGGTACAGCGACTCTCTATATACTTTCCATCTTACTTTGGTAGTTCCTGTGTCATTAAATTTTTTGCCCATAGAATCCTTTAATATAGCAACTTGAGGTTTGAACTTTTTCTTCAGTTCTTTCAGCCTGAGATATGACAAGTGTATTCTTCCCTTTTGGTTTTCTAACTCCAGGTCTTTGCACATTTCTTTATACTTTACCTTCTCAAGCAGTCCTTTGAAATTTTCTGTTTAGCTACTTTACTTCATCATTTCATCTGTTCATTTTAGCTACTCTACATTCAAAAGCAAGTGTCAGAGTCTATTCTGACATCCATTTTGGCCTTTTCTTTCTTTCCTGTGCATTTCATTACCTTTTGCTTCTTTATGTGTAATGTCCTTGATGTTGTCCACAACTCTTCTGATCTTTTATCATTAGTGTTCAATGCATCAAACCTATTCTTCAGAGGGTCTTTAAATACAGGCAGGATATATTCAAAGTTATACTTTGGCTCTCGTGGACTTATTTTAATTTTTGCCAGCTTCAACTTGAACTAGAATATGAGCAATTGTTGGTCATTTCTGCAGTCAACCCCTTACCTTGTCCTGACTGATAATACTGTGTTTCTCCACCATCTTTTTTCACAGATGTGGTTGATTTGATTCCTGTGTATTCCATCCAGCGAAGTACACATGTATAGTCATTGTTTATGTTGTTGAAAAAGGTGTTTTCTATGAATAAGAAATTCGTTTTGCAGAATTCTATCATGTCATCTCTGGCATTTCTATCACCAGCTACTAACCATTCTTCTTTGTTTCCAGTTTTTGCATTTCAATCACCAGTAATTATCAATGTGTCTTGATTGCATGTGTGATAATTTCAGACTACAGGAGTTGGTAAATATCTCCCATTTCTTCATCTTTGACATTAGTGATTGGTGTGTATATTTGAATAATAGTCATATTATCTGGTCTTCCTTGTAAGTGTATAGGTATTATCCTATCACTGATGGTGCTGTACTTCAGCATAGATCTTGAAGTGTTCTTTTTGACAATGAATGTGGTGCAGTTCCTCTTCAATTTGTCATTCCTGGCATAGTAGACTATATGATTGTCTGATTCAAAATGGAAAATACCACTCTATTTCAGCTCACTAATGCCTAGAATTTTGTTCTTCAAGTATTCCATTTCATTTTTGACCACTTCCAGTATTCCTAGACTCAGACTTGGTACACTCTACATTTTAATTACTAATGGTTGTTTGCAGCTGTTTCTTCCCATTTTGAGTAGTTCCACATCAACAAATGAACATCCGAAAAGATTTACTCCAACCACATCATTATAGTCGACTGTACTTTGAGGAGGCATTTCTTTCCTAGTAGTATTTTGAGTGCCTTCCGACCTAAGGGGCTCACCTTCCAATACTAAATCAAACAGTATTCTTCTGCAATTCATAAGGTTTTCACTGGCTAGGTTTTTTTTTTTTTTTCTTCAGAAGTGGATCTTCATTTCCTTCTGTCTAGTCTGTCTTAGTCTGGAAGCTCCACTGAAACCTATTCACCATGTGTGTCCCTCTTGGTATTTGAAATACTGGTGGCATGGTTTTTAGCATCACAGCAATGCACAAACCATCACAGTACAACAAAAGGACAGACTAATAAATGAACCTAGTAAAATAGGGAAACCACGGAAAATAATAAAGGACAAATTGTACATACATCAACTAGAGATCTCAAAAGTAATTTAAAGACACACACTGTGGCTTATTTATGTGGATGAAGGTTTCTCTTGAGGGCATACTTGGATTTGAGAGAATTTACTGCATAAGTGAGCAAGTAGTCCTAAGGAAGGAAAGACACTAGGGCAAGGCCAAGGTCCACACCAAGTAGTACATCACAGATGTTGCTTCAGGTCTATACTTTTTGTAACTACCCTACTGAGAGGGATGGTCCTCATTCAACCTTAGGTTCAGATCTGGAAACTAATGATTCCACACACACCAATACAGGATGAAAAGAGTTATCACTCACAACAATGAAGCTTCTGGGAAAAAGCAATGCCTTCATTCCAAACTGGTCCAAAATGTTCTTGAAAAGAAATTGATTGGGGTTTTTATAGAGTTTAAGGGGCAACGCTGAATTCAGGATCTCCATGCTTAAGCAATAACTTGTTGTTAGGTGATATCTAGTTGGTTCCTAATTATAGTGACCATACGTACAACAGAACAAAACACTGCCCAGTCCTGGGCCATCCTCACAATTGTTGCTGTGTTTGAGCCCATTGTTGCAACCACTGTGTCAGTCCATCTTGTTGAGGATCTTTCCATTTTTCATTGACCCACTACTTTAAAAGCATGCTATCCTTCTCCAGGGACTGGTTCCTTCTGATAACATGTCCAAAGTATGCGAGAGGAAGTCTAGCCATCCTTGCTTCTAAGGAGCATTCTGGCTGTACTTTTTCCAAGACAGATTTGTTCATTCTTCTGGCAGTCAATGGTATGTTCAATATTCTTCAGCAACATCGTAATTCAAAGGCATCAATTCTTCTTCAGTCATCCTCATTCATTGGCCAGCTTTTTTTTAATTTATTTTTTATTGTTTTAATTAAATGAAGTTTACATTTCAAGTTAGTCTCCCATACAAAATTATTTTTTACATACATTGTTATGAGACCCTAATTTCTCACCCCATTCTGAGCAGCACACTCCTCCTTTCCACCCCTGATTCCCCATGACCATTTAACCAGCTCCTAACTCTTTCTGCCTTCTCATCTCACCTCTGGACAGAAGCTGCCCCTTTGGTCTCTTGTATCTACTTGACTAAGAGGCACACTCTTCACTAGTATCACTTTATGTCCCACAGTCCAGTCCAATTCCTGTATGAAGAGTTGGCCTCAAAAATTGTTTTACTTCTGGGCATATAGAGAGCCCAGGTGCCATGCCTTATGGGGCGCCTCCGGTCTCAGACCATTAAGTCTGGTCTTCTTACTAGAATTTGAGTTCTGAACCCCATCCTTCTACTGCTCCATCAGGGACCCTCTGTTGTGTTCCCTGTCAGGACGTTCATTGGTGGTAGCCGGGCACCATCTAGTTCTTCTGGTCTCAGGCTGATGAAGTCTCTGATTTGTGTGGCCCATTCTGTCTATTGGGCCAATGCTTTCCTTGTGTCTTTGGTATTCTTTGTTCTCCCTTACTCCAAGTGGTTGGAACGAATTGATGCATCTTAATGGCCGCTTGCAAGCTTTTAAGACCCCAGACGCCACTCACCAAAGTAGGATGCAGAACATTTTCTTAAAAAGCTTTGTTATGCCAATTGACCTTGATGTTCCCTGAAAGCATGGTCCCCAGACCCCCCATCTCTGCTACTCTGTCTCTCAAAGGATTTAGTTGTATTCAGGAAACTTCTTAGCTTTTGTTTAGTCCAGTTGTGATGACTTCCCTTGTAGTGTGTGCTGTGCTTCCCTTCACCTAAGATGATTCTTATCTACTATATACTTAGCGAATAACCCTCACCCTCCTTACCCACCCCCGTAACCATCAAATAATCTTTTCTTCTGTGTTTAAGCATTTTCTTGAGTCCTTATAATAGTGGTCTTATACAGTATTTGTCCTTCTGTGACTGACTAAATTCACTCAGAATAATAAGTTCCAGCTTCCACCATGTTCTATGATGTTTCACAGCTTCATCGTTGTTCTTTATCATTGCATAATATTCCATTGTGTGGATATATCATAATTTGTTTATCCATTCATCCATTGATAGGCACCTAGGTCACTTCCATATTTTTGCTATTGTAAACAGTGCTGCAATGAACATGGGTGTGCATATGTCTATTTGTGTGATGGCTCTTGTTTCTCTAGAATATATTCCAAGGAGCGGGATAGCTGCATTGTATGATACTTCTATTTCTAGCTTTTTAAGGAAGCGCCAAATCGATTTCCAAAGTGGTTGTACCATTTTACAGCCCCACCAACAGTGTATAAGTGTTCCAGTCTCTCCACAACCTCTCCAGCATTTATTATTTTGTGTTTTTCAGATTGATGCTAGCCTTGTTGGGGTGAGATGATATCTCATTGTAGTTTTGATCTGCATTTCTCTAATGGCTAATGATGGTGAACATTTCTTCATGTGTCTGTTAGCCTCCTGAATATCTTCTTTCTCGAAGTGCCTCTTCATATCCTTTGCCCATTCTTTAATTGGGTTATTTGTCTTTTTGTTGTTGAGGTTTTGCAGTATCTTGTAGATTTTAGAGATTAGTGCTGATTGGATTTGTCATAGCCAAAAATTTTTTCCCGGTGGGTAAGTTGTCTTTTGACTCTTTTGGTGAAGTCTTTTGATGAGCATAAGTGTTTGATTTTTAGGAGCTCCCATTTATCTAGTCTCTCTTCTGGAGCTTGTGCATTGTTACTCATGGTTTCTATTGTGTTTATGTCATGTATTAGGGCTCCTAGCACTGTCCTTATTTTTTCTTCCATGATCTTTATCATTTTTGTATTAAACTCTTTGATCTGTTTTGAGTTAGATTTTGTTCATGGTGTTAGGTATAGTTCATGGTTAGGTATAGATATCCAATTATGCCAGTACCATTTGTTAAAGAGACTGTCTTTTCCCCAACTAATGGACTTTGGGCCTTTGTCAAATATTAGCTGCTCATAGATGGATGAGCTTATATCTGGATTCTCAACTCTGTTCCATTGGTCTATGTATCTGTTGTTGTACCAGTACCAGGCTGTTTTGACTACCTTGGCAGTATAATAGGTCCTAAAATCAGGTAGTGTAAGGCCTCCCACTTTGTTATTCTTCTTGAGTAATACTTTATTTATTCAGGGACTCTTCCCTTTCCATATAAAGTTGGTGATTTGTTTCTCCATCTCACTAAACAATGCTGGTGGAATTTGGATGGGAATTGTATTTTATCTGTAGATTGCTTTGGGTAGAATTGACATTTTCACTATGTTGAGTCTACCTATTCATCAGCAAGGTATGTTTTCCCACTTATGAAGGTCTCTTTTAGTTTCTTGCAGTAGTGTCTTGTAGTTTTTTCTGTATAGATCTTTTACTTCCCTGGTTAGATTTATTCCTAAGTATTTTATCTTTTTGGGGGCTATTGTAAACGGTATTGACTTGGTGGTTTCCTCTGCAAGGTTCTCTTTGTTGGTGTAAAGGAATCCAATTGATTTTTATATGTTTATCTTGTATTCTTAAACTTTGCTGAAATCTTCTATTAGTTCCAGTAGTTTTCTTGTGGATTCTTTGGGGTTTTCTGTGTATAAGATCATATCATCTGCAAATAGAGATACTTTGACTTCTTCCCTACCTATTTGGATGTGCTTTATTTCTTTTTCTAGCCTAATTTCTCTGGTTAGGACCTCGAACACAGTGTTGAATAATAGTGGTGATAGAGGGCATACTTGTCTGGTTCCTGTTCTCAAGGGGAATGCTTTCAAAGTCTTTCCATTGAGGATGATATTGGCTGTTGGTTGTGCATAAATGCTCTTAATTATATTGAGGAATTTCCCTTCTATTCTTATTTTATTGAGAGTTTTTATCATGAATGGGTGTTGGACATTGTCGAATGCCTTTTCTGCCTGGATTGATAAGATCGTGTGGTTCTTGTCTTTTGTTTTATTTATGTGATGGATTTCATTGATTGTTCTTCTAATGTTGAACCATCCCTGCATACCAGGTATAAATCCCACTTCGTCATGGTGAATTTTTTTTTTTGATATGTTGCTGAATTCCATTGGCTAGAATTTTGTTGAGAATTTTTGCGTCAATGTTCATGAGGGATATTGGTCTGTAATTTTCTTTTTTTTTTTGTGGTGTCTTTACCTGGTTTTGGTATCAGGGTTATGCTGGCTTCATAGAATGAGTTTGGGAATATTCTATCCTTTTCTATGCTCTGAAATACCTTTAGCAGAAGTGGTGCTATCTCTTCTCTGAAAGTTTGGTAGAATTCTCCAGTGAAGCCATCCAGGCCAAGGCTTTTTTTCTGTTGTGAGTTTTTTAATAACCTTTTCAATCTCTTCTTTTGTTATGGGTTTATTTAGTTGTTCTACCTCTGTTTGTGTTTATTTAGGTAGGTAGTGAGTTTCTAGAAATTTGTCCATTTCCTCTAGGTTTTCAAATTTGTCAGAGTACAATTTTTCTTAATAATCTGTTAAGATTTTTTTAATTTCAGGTGGCTTTCTTGTGATATCACCCATCCCATTTCTTAAATGGGTTATCTGCTTCCTCTCCTGTTTTTCTTTTTTCAGTCTGGCCAATGGTTTATCAAATTTGTTGATCTTTTCAAAGAACCAGCTTTAAGACTTGTTAACTTCTTCAATTGTTTTTCTATTCTCTATTTTATTTAATTCTGCTCTAATTCTTATTATTTCCTTTCTTCTGGCGCCTGTGAGCTTCTTTTGCTGCTCTCTTTCTACTTGTTCTAGTTGTAGGGTTAATGCTTTGATTATGACCCTTTCTTCTTTTTGGATGTGTACATCTATTGCTATAAACTGACCTCTGAGCACTGCTTTTGCGGTGTCCCAAAGTTTCTGGTACAATGTGTTTTCATTCTCGTTTGATTCTATGAATTTCTTTATTCCATCCTTAATTTCTTCTATAACCCAGTAGTTTTTGATCAAGGTGTTTTCAGTTTCCATGTGTTTGATTTTTTTTCCTTGCTTTTTGTGTTATTTCCACTTTTACGGCTTTATAGTCAGAAAAGATGCTTTGTAATATTTCGATGTTTTGGATTTTGTTAACGCTTGCTTTATGGCCTAATATGTGGTCTATTCTGGAGAATGTTCAATGTGCATTGGAAAAGAAAGTATACTTGGCTGCTGTTGGGTGCAGTGTTCAATATATGTCTATGAGATCAAGTTAGTTGATTGTAACATTTAGCTCTTCCGTGTCTTTGTTGAGCTTCTTTCTGGATGTTCTGTCCTTAACCAAAAGTGGCGTGTTGAAGTCTCCTGCTACTATTATGGAGGTGTCTATCTCTCTGTTCAGAGCTGTTAGAGTTTGTTTTATGTATTTTGGAGCCCTGTTGTTGGATGTGTAAATATTTATTATAGTTATGTCCTCCTCCTGTGTTGACCCTTTAATTATTATATAGTGCCTTTCCTTATCCTTTGTGGTGGATTTTACTTTAAAGTCTATACTGTCAGAGATTAATATTGCCACTTCTTCTCTTTTTTGGGTGTTGTTTGCTTGCTATATTTTTTTTCATCCTTTGAGTTTTAGCGTGTTTGTGTCTCTAAGTCTAAGGTGCATCTCTTGTAGGCAGCATATAGATGGATCATGTTTTTTTATCCAATCTGCCACTCTCCGTCTCTTTATTGGTGCATTAAGTCCGTTTACATTCAGCATAAATATTGAAAGGTATGAGTTTAGTGCTGTCAACCTCGTATCTCTTTTTGTGTGTTGTGCACAGTTTCTTTGTTTCCCTTAATTTTCTGTGCTGAGTCATTTTTCTTTATGCATTTTTTTCATCTTTTTCATTATTGTAGATTTTGTGTTTGCTGGGTCTTTATGTTTTCCTACTTTTTTATTTTGATTTGTAGTATTGTTAGATTCCTTTGTGGTTACCTTAGTATTTATCTCTATTTTTCTAAGTTTATACCAGTCTTTTATTACTTTATATCACCTTAACTTCCCTCCATAAGAAAAAATCAATGTCTGCATTTTTAAGTCCCTGTTTTTTTTGTTTTAATGTTGTCCTTGTTTACATAGTGATATCTGTTTCCCTATTTTCAGTGTTTTAGCTTTGATGTATTTTCAATTCCCCTATCTGAGTCAATATCTGGGTGCTCTGTTTTGTGTTCTAGTCTTGCATTGTTGTCTGGTGCTATTGATTATCTAACTGTAGGGCTCCCTTTAGTATTTCTTGTAATTTTGGTTTGGTTTTTGCAAATTCTTTGAACTTCTGTTTTTCTGGAAATGCCCTAATTTCACCATCATATTTGAGAGACAGTTTTTCTGGATATATAATTCTTGACTGGCAGTTATTTTCCTTCAAGGCTTTATATATGTCATCCCATTGCCTTCTAGCCTGCATGGTTTCTGCTGAATAGTCTGAGCTTATTCTAATTGACTCTCCTTTGTAGATGACTTTTCTTTTATCCCTAGCCACTCTTAAAATTCTCTCTTTATCTTTGGTTTCGGTAAGTTTGAATATAATATGTCTAGGTGACTTTCTTTCGGGATCTACCTTATGTGGGGTTCGATGAGCATCTTGGATAGATATCTTCTCATCTTTGATGATATCAGGGAAGTTACCTGTCAACAAATCTTCCACAATTTTCTCTGTATTTTCTGTTATCCCCCCGGTTCTGGTACTCCAATCTCTCGTAGGTTATTTCTCTTGATAGAGTCCCACATGACTCTTAGAGTTTCTTCATTCTTTTTAATTCTTTATATGATTTTTCCTCAAATAAGTTGTCATCAAGAGCTTTATCTTCAATTTCATTGATTCCAACTTCCATTGCCTCAATTCTGCTCCTATGACTTTCTATTGAGTTGTCTAATTCTGAAATTTTATTGTTAATCTTCTGGATTTCTGATTGCTGTGTCTCTGTGGATTCTTACAGCCTATTAAATTTGTTATTATGTTCTTGAATAACTTTTTTAAGTACCGCTGCTACTTTGTCTGTATGTTCCCTGGCATTTCTGCATTCTGTAGAATTTCCTTTCTGATTTCTAAGAGAGTTCTGTATATTAATCTTTTGTATTCTGCCTCTGGTAATTCCAAGGAATTATCTTCCTTCAGCGAATTTATTGATTCTTTATTTTGGGAGCTTGCTAAAGCCATCATGGACTGCCTCTTTATGTGATTTGATATTGACTGTTGTCTCCAAGCCATCAATATGTTTTTATAATTTCATTTTATATTTGTTTAGTAAGTCCTAGCTTTGCTGTGTTTTGTTTTGATATGCCCCAATAGGCTGCTCTTGTGTGCTAGTTTGATTATTGATACCTTTGAAGCTCTAACGTCCTGTCACCAGGTAGTTAGTTCTGTAACTAAGTATGTGCCCACAGGAGTCCATTAAATTTTCCTATATGGGTTCAGCTCAGGCAACCAGGCAATCAGTCACCAAGTGTGTGGTGCAGGCTCTCACCTACAGTCCTAGAGAGGCATGGATGATTGGTGCAGGCAGTGAACTCTGGCTGTGGTAGGGGATCACATGCTGAGCCAGGCAGGGGGCTGATGGCTGCCCCTGAGAGTCTGAAAGGAAAGTATGTCCCTATTCTCTAGGGTGAGTAGGTAGGTGAATTTTGCAGTTGGACTATGAGTGCCACACTCTGTTGGCTGTAAAGACTCTAGGGCACCACTTTTCCTTGGACTCCTGTAGGAGGTGACTAAGAGGTTTATGTGACACCACCAGTCCTCAAGCCACTGTTGTGGACGGATAACAGTGCCTACTTAAGGGGTGGGGCTGTTTTGAGGGTCACAAATTTGCCATTTCACAGCTGAAACAATTGAATTTAAACTTCAGATGTTTTCTCTGTTGTACTGTGGTAGTGAGGGCTAACGCTGTTGTGATGGGTCCCAACAAGTCTTACAGGGGTGTAAGGCACTCAGAGTTTGTGGACTCCTTATGCCTGTGCCTAGCAAAGGAGCTGTGCCAATCCTTTGTTCCTTGCTTAGGGGATCCAGTAGCTTATTTGTTCCCTCTACAAAGCCAGGAGAATGGGTCAGGGTGCCTTTTGGGATCTAATTCCGGCCCAGCGGACTCCTAGTGCAGAGCACGGATGGAGGAGGTAAAAGGGAGAGAGGTTTTTCCGAAATGGGCTTTCTTTTTTTTAATATCCCCATGAAAGGCCCCACACAGGTACTTATCTTTAGCCAGTTGGGAGCTGCTTTTTGCTGGTTCAGAGTGTGCAAACAGAATCTCTGCTGCCGGATCTCTGTCGTTGTTCAAACTGCTTTCCGAGTGCGTGCACAGATGTTTGCCTGCTTCACTGCAGACCCGGCGCAGCTAGGAAGTTGCTGGTGTGGCTGAACAGTTGCCACTCTGGTGCTGCTGGCTTCTTCTGAACTGTCTCCCTCTCCCCCAGCCACTCAGTCCGATTCTTCAACTTTGCCTTGTTCAGGGCTCCTAGATAATCATATACAATAAAATCACTTGTTTTTCCAGGTCTTTGTTGTAAGAGGGATAGAGCAAGCATCTTACTACATCGCCATATTGGCTCTGCTTCTCATTGTCCAGCTTTTGCATGCATATGAGGTGACTGAAAATACCATAGCTTGGGTCAGGTGTACCTTAATCCTCAAAATGACATCTCTGCTTTTTAACACTTTAAAAAGGTCTTTTGCAGCCAATTTTTCCAATGCAATACATTGTTTATTTCTTGACTGCTTCTTCCATGGGTGTTGATTGTGGATCCAAGTAAGACGAAGTCCTTGCCGACTTCAATGTTTTCTCCATTTATCTGATAAACAGAGCAATATCTTAGGTCATTTGAAACTTCCACCTGTTCCAAAAGAGGGAGCACCTATGCTTTTTTATAAACTCTCCCAGATGTGGGACTAAGGGGAATTAAGAGGTGTGAACATTAAAATATATCGGCAGTCAAACATTAAAAATGAACCAGGTTCCTTATCATATACATTGTATCTAATAAAATTTTACATACCCACTGTTGATTCGATGTTCTTCAGATAGGATGATGATACTGCAGTTGTCACTGATATGTTCACAAGCCTGCAACTACATCCAGAATGAAATCTGTATTCAATGACTAGTTTAACCAATATTAGGGCAACTACTTCATGCAAGACAATGCTCTAGTTTGTCACTTTGAGTCACTGAGCTAGGTTCCAGAATCTTAATTAATGAGAGGGAACACAAAGGAGGTTGATAGCTGACAGCAATGTAAAGCAATAGAGCCCCTGCTCTGATTCCGTACATTGGTCCCTTTCTTAATAAGAATTGAATCTTTGCATGTGTCCTGTGATTTTTTTCACTGCTTATAAATTCTTAAATGTTAGTTAGTTCTTGTTTAGTGCTAGTAGATTTCTGTTCTATCAGATATTGCTGACATTATTGAAACAATGCAAAAATTATGAAGGATATATTCTTCTATTGCCAAACATGGTAAAAGCTAGCTATAAGTCTTATCAAAACTAGAATCTAGTAATTGAGAACATAATCTGATAATGTCTTAGCTATGTAACACTGCCATACAGAAACACCCTAAGTGGCTGGCTTTAAAAAACATAAATTTATTTTCTCAAACTTCAGGATGCTAAATGCCAGATTCAGAATGTAGCTCTAGGGTGGGGGAGGGGTTGATCTTTGCCTATACTAGCAATTCTTGTAGGCGCATCTGTTTCTCTTGCCTGTCTTCCTCTTCTCCCTTTGTTTGTCTGTGTGTCTATTCTGCTTTTTTTCTAACTCAGAACTGATTAGATTTAGAAACCATCCTACTTGAGTATGATCTAATTAACATAACAAAGACAACCCTATTTCCAAACAGGTTGTTATTGACAGGTGCAGCAGCCATAGTTTCAGTGAATAATTTGGGTGGACATAATTCAATCCATAACAGATAGTAAAGCCTTTTATTTATTCACAAAATGCTGTTTTACTTAAAAATTTGAGCTAGCTAGTGTTGTTACACAGAGTTTACTATAGACAGACAGTATTTTTTTTTCATCCTTTTGTTATGTAGAGAATATCATTTTGGCAGTCCTATCTACAACTTTTTTTTCCTTCCTTCCTTCCTCCCTCCCTTTCTTCCTTCCTTTCTTTCTTTCCTTCTTTCTTTCTACATAAGCCTTATGGTATAGAGGTTTCTCTTATGGGGTTACTCTTATTTCTGTTATTTTTTGTGTGTATATGTGATAACCACCTACAAATTAATTGACCATGCTCTGATTTATATAACACGTTTATGACACAGCCCAGCTGGATGAAAACAGCAATAAACTTGGAGTTAGATGACAGACACATGATTTTGGTCCCACACTTACTAGCGACTTATACTGAAATAAATTATTTGATAAAAATAATACAAATCCAAAAAGTACTATGTGTTCTATGTGATGCCACTTCCTTTTCATCATAGGCTACAGTGTCTTCATGCATAGAGTGAAGGATGTATCTTAGCTGACTTTTAAGGCAACATCTAGATGTATAGCTTAAAAGTATGTAAATCATATAGACAACATGTTGATGGAAACTAAGACTTACTTCAGATTGTAAGTCACTGAATCCTTCTTTATTGTGTGTGTGTTTGTTTTTACTTGGGACTGGCAATTACTAACCAGCATTTAAGTTTAGAAATAATATGTAACACAAATCCATTGATTTATAAAATAATTTGTTGTTCTTGAATAGACTCTATTGATTTTAGTGTACTAAATTTATCAATTTTATTTGGGAACTTAAGTTCCATGCATCATTCGGTAGTGATAGAAACAATCTGCCATACTAAAATATGCTTTAGGTTAAAAATTGGGCTAGAGAAAAACCTGGAATATTTTCATAACGTGTATTCTCTTGATTTTCATCTCTTTATAGCATAAAATTTATGTTAACTTTAATAAAATATACTGTTGTTGTTAGGTGCTGTCAAATCAGCTCCGACTCACAGTGAACCTATGTACAACAGAACGAAACACTGACCAGTCCTGTGCCATCCTCACAATCATTGTTATGCTTGAGCCCATTGTTGCAGCCACTGTGTCAATCCATCTCATTGAGGGTCTTCCTATTTTTCACATTAGGTTTTTATTTTTTAAATATTATATTATATTGAAAAAATTACTTTAAAATAATACTCCAATGTGATTTTTTTTTTTAATAATGGCTCATTGTTTTTTAGCGATATTGTTTTCATTAGATATTGTACTAAAATTTACAGAGTATTGAGTTGTAAGTATATTGTATTATTGTATATGTTCATTCTGTCAGAGCCTATCTTAGCACAGATTGTTAAATGTGATTTGGTCTTAGTAAATAATGTGTAAATTGTATATGGCGCATGGCATTGATGTTAATTGAAATAATGCTCATGTTTAGTCAGGAATTCTACTTTTGCCATTCAGTTATGTACCAAGACTAGGAAAATATGAATATAAGGATATGCAATGAGTATATCTTGGCATATTCTAAAACCAAACAATTGGTTAGCAGCCAAGTGCTTAATGATTTGTGCCACACAGCAAATCTGAAACTTGGAGCAGTATTGAATAAAAATAAACAAAGATTATAAAATTATTAAATAATCTATTTTATTCTCTGGAAGTACATTAAGAGATTTTCATTTATAAAATCAAATAAAATATTTTTTGACATTTTCTACTTCTTCATATCTATTGAACTCTGCAGTTGCTTTACTCATAATTCTAATTCCTCATCACAGACCCTTCCTAAAGTCAACCATTGTAAAGTCTGTTATCCTCTGCCCCCTATTTGGCTCTTCTTTATGTTTCATTAGTAAAACCTAGATCTTTACAATATAACCTTTTAATTATTTCAATGCTGAAGACCCGACTCTATTAAGTAAAGTGGGATTGGGGAAAAATGGAACAGGAAAAGAAACATTTTTGAGGATATCAATTTTTTTTATAACAAACAGAAGAAATGGAATATGCATAGTAGAATATATATTTTTAATTAGAGCTGATTACACACACACACATGAATTACAAAGTTAAATTTTTATTTCTATATTGTTTATGATGGTGCTAAACTATAACCTAGTTTCAATAATACGAATATCCATCAAGAGAAATGGTTCATTAAGTTACTAATAATGCTATGGGTCATGATGAGCTATTAAAACATATCTATAAAAGCAAGTCCCCATTTTCCATCAGTTGCCATACTGTGGTAGCTTGCTTCTTGCTGTGATGCTGGAAGTAACGTTACTGGTATTTCAAATACCAGCAGGGACTACCATGGTGGACAGGTATCAGCTGAGCTTCCAGACTAGGAAGAAGGACCTGGTGGTCTACTTCTGAAACTATTTGCCAGTAAAAACCTTATGAATAGCATCAGAACATGGTCTGATATATTGCCAGAAGATGAGCCTCTCAGG
Source organism: Dugong dugon (assembly GCA_030035585.1). Taxonomy (NCBI): domain Eukaryota; kingdom Metazoa; phylum Chordata; class Mammalia; order Sirenia; family Dugongidae; genus Dugong; species Dugong dugon. The sequence goes on along the minus strand of CM057460.1, from coordinate 29,338,356 downwards.
TTGGAAGGCACTCAAAATATGACCGGGGAAGAACCATCTCCTCAAAGTAGAATCAACCTTAATAACAAGGATGAAGTCAAGCTTTCAGGATCTTCATCATTTGCTGATGTGGCACAACTCAAAATGAGAAGAAACAGCTGCAAAAGTCCATTAACAGTAACCCATTGCTGTTAAGTAGACTCCAACTCATAGCGACCCTACAGGACAGAGTAGAACTGCCCCATAGGGTTTCCAAGGAGCACCTGGTGGATTCAAACTGCTGACCTTTTGGTTAACATCTGTAGCTCTTAAGAATGTGGAATTTATGAAGTACCAATCTAGGAAAACTGGAAATCCTTAAAAATAAAAGGGGATACGTAAACATCAATATCCGAGGCGTTAGTGAGCTGAAATGGACTGGTATTGACCATCTTGAATTGGACAATCATGTGGTCTACTATGCCTGGAATAACAAATTGAAGAGGAATGGCATTGCATTCATCATCAAAAAAAAATTTGAAGATTTAGCCTGAAGTACAATGCTGTCAGTGATATGATAATATCCATACGGCTACAAGGAAAACCAGTCAATATGACTATTATGAAAATTTACACACCAACCACTTAGGGGAAAAATAAAGAAATTGAAGATTTTTACCAAATTCTGCAGTCTCAAATTGGTCCAACATGCAATCAAGATGCATTGAAAATTACTGCTGACTGGAATGCGAAAGTTGGAAACAAAGAAGAAGGATCAGTAGTTGGAAAATATGGCCTTGGTGATAGAAATGAAACCGAAGATTACATGATAGAATTTTGCAAGACCAATGCTCTATTCATTGCAAACTCCTTTTTCAACAACATAGAGAACAACTCTAAACATGAAACAGCTGGATGTAATACACAGAAATCAAATCGAATACATCTATGGAAAGGGACGATGGAGAAGTTAATATCATCACTAAGAACAAGGCCAGGGGCCGACTGAGAAACAGACAATCAATTGCTTACATGCAAGTTCAAGTAGAAGCTGAAAAAATTAAAACAAGTCCATGAAAACCTAAGTACATACTTGAGTATATCCCACCTGAATTTACAGACCATTTCAAAGATAGATTTGATGAATAGAAAACTAATGATGGAAGACCAGAAGGATCATGGGATGACATAAAGGACATCATACATGAAGAAAGCAAAATCTCATTAATATGACATGAAGGAAAAAAAAGACCAAAATAGATGTCAAAAGAAACTCTAATACTTGCTCTTGAATGTAGAGTAGCTAATGGGAATAGAAGAATTGATGAAGTAAAAGAGCTGAACAGAAGATTTCTAAGGGAGTCTCAAGAAGAGAAAGTAAAATTTTATAATGAAATGTGCCAGGAGCTGGAGTTAGAAAATCAAAAAGGAAGAACACGCTCAGCATTTCTGAAGCTGAAAGAACTGAAAAAAAAAAAATTCAAGCCTTGAGTTGCAATATTGACGGATTCTATGGGCAAAATACTGAACAACACAGGAAGTATCAAAAGAAGAGTCACTGTACCAAAAAGAATTTGTGGATGTGCAACCATTTCAGGAAGCAGTATTTGATCAAGAACAGGTGATGCTGAAGGAAGAATTCCAAGCTGCACTGAAAGCATTGGTGAAAATCAAGACCTCAGGAATTGATGGAATACCAAATGAGATGTTTCAACAAAGAGATATAACGCTGGAAGCACTCATTTGTCTATGCCACAAAATTTGGAAGATGGCTACCTTGCCTACTGACTGGAAGAGACTCATATTTGTACCCATTCCAAAGAAAGATTATCCAAGAGAACATGGATTTATCAAACAATATCATTAATATCACATGCAAGTAAAATTTTGCTGAAGATCATTCAAAAGCAGTTGCAGCAGTACGTCAAAAGGGAAATGTTACAAATTTAAGCAAGTTATAGAAGAGGATGTGGAATAAGGGCTATCATTGCTGATGTCAGACGGATCTTGGATGAAAGCAGAGAGTACCAGAAAAATATTTACCTGTGTTTTATTGACTATGGAAAGGCATTCCACTGTGTGGATCATAATAAATTATGGATAACATTGCAAAGAATGGGAAATCCTGAATAGTTAATTATGCTCATGAGGAACCTGTACATAGATTAAGAGGCATTCATTCAGACAGAACAAGGGGATGCTGCATAGTTTAAAGTCAGGAAAGGTGTGTTTCAGGGTGGTATCCTTTCACCATACTTATTCAATTTGTATGCTGCGCAAATAATCCGAGAACTGGTCTATGTGAAGAAAAGCATGGCATCAGGATTGGAGGAAGACTCATTAACAATCTGCATCATACAAATGACACAACTTGCTTGCTGAAAATGAAGAGGACTTGAAGCACTTACTGATGAAATCAAACACTACAGCCTTCTGTATGGATTACACCTGAACATAAAGAAAACAAAAATCCTCACAACTGGACCAATAAGCAACATCATGATAAACAGAGAAAAGACTGAAGTTGTCAAGGATTTCATTTTACTTGGATCTACAATCAATGCGCATGGAAACAGCAGTCAAGAAATCAAATGATGTATTGCATCGGGAAAATCTGCTGCTAAAGACCTCTTTAAAGTGTTAAAATGCAAAGATAACACTTTTAGGAATAAGGTGAGCCTGAACCTAACCATGATATTTTCAATTGCCTCATGTTCATGCCGAATCTGGACAATGTTTTAGGAATACCAAAGAAGAATTGATGCATTTTAATTACAGTATTGGTGAAGAATATTGAATATACCATAGACTGCATTTGAATGAACAAATCTGTCTTGGAAGAAGTACAGCCTTAAATGTGAGGATGACAAGACTTGGACTCATGTACTTTGGCTATGTTATCAGGAGGGATCAGTCTCTGGAGAAGGACATTATGCTTAGTAAAGGGTCTTTGAAAAAGAAGACGACCCTCAACAATATGGATTGACACATTGGTGGCAATAATGGGCTCAAACAGAGCAACACTTGTCAGGATGGCACTAGACCTGGTAGTGGTTCCTTCTGTTGTACATAGGTTGCTACGAGTCTCAACCGACCTGATGGCACCTAACAACAACAACAACAATGTGCCTGGAACTTTGTTCCCTAAATTATAATAGTTATTAACTTATTAATTTAAAAAATATTTAAAAATAATTTCTTTGAACTAGAAACTCCTCAATTTTGAAATAAGAGAGTCATCAATTGGAAAATCCATCATGTATAGTTTTTTTTTTTTTTTTAAGATAATCTTTATTATATTTTTCTCTTCCATGTGTCTGGCATTGAAATGGTAGTTCATATCTAGTAAAACACAGTGAATGAATAGATTATGTTGATATACAAATTGGGATAATCAAGTGCTAGGAGAATCTAAATGGTGTGCGTCACCTAATATGGGAAAGCAGGAAAGGCTTTGTTAGAAAATTAATTTAAGTGAAATGATATAAATAATTGGACATTTGAAGAGGGAGCTGAACACTCCAGACAAGGGAAGGACCATTTGAAATACTCAGAGGAACCCAAAATGCATGAGGCGGAGGGAGAAAGAGGAATATGAACAGATGAGATGAAAGAGGCAGATGGGGTCTACAAGGCCATATTTAAGTTCCTGGTCTTTATCATTAAAAGTAAAGGACAGAACCTGAAATGATTTAAACATATATATTTTAAACCGGGAATTTGACAGGGTTCTTTTTCTACCTGCTGTGGAAAGTATGTAAGCAAAATTGTCCTTACCATTGCCTGCTTGAGGAAGGAGAAAAAAGTACATAGACATTACACACAGGATAAAAAATATGAGAATGATTGTGCTTTTAATAAGCAACAGGTGTAAAGATTAATATACAGTGTGACACATCTATCATTTGTAGCCAGAAAGATATGGAATAAAATGTTCAGCATTTCACTTACTTGCTGTGTGGATTAGAGCAAATTATCATTTTAAGATGAATTTTCTATTCTGGGATTAACATTATCTATTTTATAAGTTTTATTTAGTGATTAGATATATTTTAAGGAAAATAACTATGACCATATAAATAGAAAATGTTAGAGACATTAACAGTTTATTCCATTGTATTTCCTCACATTTTAATAAAATTCTATGAAATATTTATTCCATAGTTCTATTATTTAAATAAATCATATCAATGTGATTTATAAATATGCATTTAACCAATAGAGTGTAACAACTTGTAAGTCATTTTGGTCTTCAGTGTGCATATGTCTTAAGAAATTTCCAAAATATATATGAGGCTGTTCTAGCATCCCAGGTGATATCATGCATATTTAATGACATGCCATTAAACATTACCAAAACTTCCATAAAGATTTAGCAAGCAAAATTCATTTAAATTAGATTACTGTTTTTAAATCGAAAATAATACTTAGACAGAGAAAAGAATTTCAATAGATTCATCAAGTCAATAGAATTTATGCATCATAAAATTTATTTTTCATTTGTATTTATCTGAATTAAGAGATTTCATGTAATAATAAATTGATAAATTATATTGATTTTGTTTTTGTATGTAAAAAAGTCAGAATCCATAACTAATAACTACTAGAACTTATATTTGTTTTAATTTTATTTATTTTGTTGTTGAGAATATACACAACACCTACACCAATTCAACAGTTTATACATGTACAATTCAGTGACATTGATTTATATTCTTCAAGTTGTCCAACAATTCTCACCCTCCTTTTCCGAATTTTTACTCTGCCATTAACATAAAATCGCTGCCCCCTTGTTTCCTATCTAATCCTTCAAGCTGCTGTTGTCAATTTGATCGTATAAATAGATCCTGAAAGAGCACAAGCCTCTAGGCAGAAGTTCTTCACTACTTACACTATCGTTTGGCTTTAGGAAGACTTCAGGGGATATTTTTAGTTTAAAATTTAAGTATTATCTCAGGGTAATAGTTTCAAGGGTTCATCCAGCCTCCCTGGCCAAAAAAAGTCTGGAGTCCATGAGAATTTGAAATTCTGTCCAGTATTTTCCCCTTTTGACTCAGGATTCTTCTACAGAATCTTTGGTCAACATGTTCAGTAATGGTATCCAGGCACCATCCAGTTCTTCTGGTCTCATGACAAAGGAGACAGTTTTTCATGGAGGCAATTAGCCACATATTCGATATCCTCCTCCAATTCCTGACTCTCCCTTCTTTACTAGGATATACTTTTAAATGGATTGCTCTCAAAAATATCTTTGTGATAAAGAAAGTGTTCTACACCCTGCTTTGGTGAGTAGCGTCTGGGGTTTTTAAAAGCTTGCAGGTGGCAATCTAAGATACATCTATTGGTCTCATCCCTTCCGGAGCACAGGAAAATGAAGAAAACCAAAGACATAAGGAAAATATTAGTCCAAAGGACTAAAGGACCACATGAACTACAGGCTCCACGAGCCTGAGCCCGGAACTAGATGGTGCCCAGCTACCATCATCAACAGCTATGACATCACAACAGAGAGTCCTGGACAGAGCGGGAGAAAAATGTAAAACAAAATTCAAATTCAAAAAAGATCAGGAAGCTGGAGGAACCTCCAAGACTATGGCCCCTGGAAACTCTGCTAACTCAGAACTGAAGCCACTCTCGAAGTCCACCTTTCAGCCAAAGATTAGACAAGCCTATTAAACAATAACAAACATGAGAAACGCATTTCTTAGTTCAATCAAATATATGAGACCCAACGGAAAACACCTGCTAAAAAGCAAAGACAGAAAAACTGGACAAATGGGCACTGGGAACCGGGGTGGAAAGGGAAAGGGCGAGAGTGTTGACACATTGTGGGGGTTGCAACCACAGGGTTATGAATTACTTAATATGCCCTTCTTGCCATGGTCTTGTGACTCCCACCCAAGTGATTGGACAGGACTGCGTGATAGGGTAAGTGTGGCCTACCAAGGGGACTGGTCAGTTTTGCCATCCTGCTGGTTTGAAGTGAGCCACCTCAGAGGCAGAAAAGAGAAAAGCCCACCATCACCAAGGAAGGAGAGGCCAGAAGGATGGATCCATAGGAGAGACCAACAGGAGATGGTGCAGTGGGCTTCCTGGCCCATGGAGCAACAAAGCTGAGTGCCTTTGGGCAGAGACTGAGGTCCAGGGAGAGGTGTGCTTATGAGCACAGCTGGGAAGAGGCTCTCCTGATGATGAAAGAACTGTGTTCTCGAGTGTTTCTGAGCCTGAATTGTGACCTGTTACTTCCCTAATAAACCCCATGATCTTGAGTATAGCCTGTAAGTTCTGTGTGGCCATTGCAATGAATTATCAAACCCAGGAGAAAAGTAGAGAGTGATGTAGGAGGGACGGTTGGTGTCGGAATTGGAAAAGATGACAAAGAGAGAAGGCATGTCTGATCCTCGCCTCATAGGAATCAGCCTTGGGCTGTTGATCTTGATTCTCCTTTCCCCTTGTGAAGTTAGAGAAGGTCAGACATCTGTCATGCCATTTTTACAGTAACCAATGTCACAAAACAATTTGTGTATAATTTTTAAATGAGAAATTAATTTGTGCTGTAAACTTTCACCCAAAGCACAATAAAATAATATAGATACATATGTATGTATCTTTGTGACTACAGCATCGCTTTCAAAGCATGGATTCTACATTTACAGTTCTCTACTGCTGCTACCAGAGAAAATAGTTTATAATTTAGTTGCTTAAAACAAATATTTTACTTCACTCATGATTTTATGGACCATTAGTACATCCCAGCTGAGTAGTTTATCTCTTTCCCATGCAGTTTCCACCCATTGGTTTTACTGGGGCTGAAGGATCTACCTTTTTTTACCTCTATGGCTGGCAATAGTTTGCTAGCTATTGACTCTCCCAGTTGGCCAGAGGCAAGTGTCCTCTCCATATGAGTTTCTGCACAGGCTGCTTGTGCTTCCTCACAGCATGGTGGGGTGGGTGGGCTCCAAGTGCAGAGCTGGGCCTACAAACTGGCATGCAGTCACTTTTGCCATATTTGGTTGCTCAAAGCAGTTATAGACTCTGCTCGCATCGAGGGAAAGTGGCCTAGACCTCTCCTCTAAAGAAGAGTGCCAAAAAGTTAGTGCCTATCTTTAATCCAACACAAGTACTAAACACCATTTGTATGAAAGTCCATACTGATTCGTAGTTATTTGAAATAACGATGGTTGATAAATATAGATCCTAAAAATACTTAGAGGAAAGTAGAATAGATTTGTCTTATTGACAATACAATGATAAAGTTGAACTTGAGTCTAAGAGAACAGTGAGTGTTAGGATTCAGACACTCAAGGTATGCTAATGTGATATACCTAAGTGTTTTGAGATTCAGGCTCAGGTATAACTATCCTCTTCCTCCTCTCCTCCCCTCCCCACTGGAATTTCTTTGAAAGCTATAGGCTTTGTCTCTGATGATAGCAATGTTGTTGTTAAGTGCTATGGAGCGGGTTCTGATTCATAGCAACCCTATAGGACAGAGTAGAATTGCCTGGTAGGGTTTCCAAGGAGCAGCTGTTGGATTCAAACTGCCAACCTTTTGGTTAGCAGCCGAGTTCTTAACCACTGCACCACCAGGGCTCAGTAGTGTATGTCATAATATAGACAGAGAATATGTTTCAGTTTGGATTCCCACAGAAGTAAAGCTTGACACAAAGATTTGTATGAGACTTGTGTGTTTGGAAGGTGAAGAAAATAATGCTTTTGGACCAGGGAAATGGAACAGGAAAATAATTGCTAATAAAACAGTAATTACAAAACCAAATACCACTGTGAGTGATTGGAGCTTAAACTTAGTGAGAAAATTCTGGAACTCAGTGGAAAACACTCATCTCATTGCTACCCCTTGCCTCAAGGGGTGGCAAATGGGGTATATATACAACTACTATCATCAGTCATCTGTTGAAGGAAGCTCCCTTGGGGGGTATTTCCCTGGCACTTTAAGCATAAAGTTGGCTGGCAGGCAGGCTACTGAAATCAGAGAAAGCTTCAGGCATGAGACCAGATGTCTGCAGCGATGTTAGGGCAGTGTGCACTGAAGTAGTACAGATGAAAAAATATTGGTAGAGGATTGCCAGCACCTGCAACAAGACATGGGTAAAGTTAAAGAAAAATGTGGACCTATGTTTAAAATATGTATCATTAACTTAGAGTTACTCCATGTTATATCTATATACATCTCTGAGGACAAAGACTGTGTATAGATTTAAGTTATATAATATATAATAAATTTCAAAGATAGTTTGTTTAAATAAAAACAATCTTTAAGAGGATATGTATATTTATGTCTACATTTTATGATAAAATTCCTGTATCTAGTATATAATTTAGGTAGAATAAAAAAAAAATTAAAATGTAAAAATATATAGCAATTTTAAAAATATTTCAAAGACAATTTTTACTAAAATATGTAAGTTATAATAATGAAACTGATCAATATCTTGGATGTATTCAGTATAATTAGCCCTCATGCTGAATGCATGAAAATGAAAACATTTAATATGATTGTCTAGAATATGCCTAGTAATAATTAAATATTCATGGGTTTATATGATACTACGTGTATATCATTTAGGTTTGCCTTCAAAGTTTATCATCTATAACTCAGAAGTTTTTACAATTCTGTGTACAGAATTTTGATTATTTTAATAATTTACCCCACTTTCAACTTTATTTTAAATTAAAATATATTGATCAGTATACTGTCCCAAATCATTAAAAATAATGTTATTTTATCTGATGATGTTTGATTTTATCAGTTTAATCTGAAAGCTTGAAAAAAAGTACTGAATACTTTTGTGAACGCTCTCATTTACTTCTCTTAGATTTCCCCATTGTTACATAAAAGGGTACATTGTCACACAAAGTCGTTTCTCCCTTCATTAAAATTATCCAGAAGCATTCAGTATTAGGACTAAATTCTATGGTCATGGTTTGCATGTATCATTAACTTAGAGTTACTTTGTGTTATATCTGTATACATCTCTGAGAACAAAGACTGTGTATAGATTTAAGTTATATAATAATAATCATTGCACTGGGTTTATTTTTTAATATCCCTAGGATATTAATCTTTTAAAAACTCACTCACAATTGAGATGACATCTTTCTAAAATGTTTCTTTATTCCCAATAGCACAATGTAATAGGTACTAGCTGTACTTTCATAGCACAACAACTAATTTGCAATCACAGCAGATCTTAAGCTTTCTTCCTTCAAAATGTCTTAACCTGCCAGGGGTTATGTTCATTCAATTACTATTTGCTGAATGAATTCATTCCATCTATATTTTGCTAACCTCTCTTTTTACTGAGAAGCTCTGTAAACCAGAGTGCTAAGTTCAGCTTCTGGTCTTTTTCTGTTTGTTTCTCAATATCTAATGATTGGTAAGTGGAAACTACGTTCAAAGAAGTTATGTTTTTAAAGTCTAACACATTTCAAGCAACTGTTTCAAACAATTTTGTCTCAGATTTCAAGTTGAAAAGAGAAGAATCATTCTGAAACCCTTAATAATTTTAAATAATGTAGAGAAAATAAGGTTTTCATCTTTGTGGGAAAGGTAATGTTTATTGTTCAACACAAGATAAGTGTGCTTGGTTTTGCAACTTGTTTCTCCTGCTTACTGTGTGAAATTCAGAAATTTATTTAAAACGCTGTGCCTCAGTTTCTTAATCAGTAAAATTGTTGTAATACCCACACACGGCTCTGTATTTGTGTGTTTATAATCAGTAACATCAAAGGATGTACATGTTAATCTAGGAGGCAAATCACTTAAGCAGTTGGAAATAATAAGTAGCTAATTCAGAATTACTATAAGTGAAAAATTATGTGGATAGATAAAGGGTTAGATGGACAGACACAAATCGACAACAGGTCTATAGATTCCTTGCTGCCTGGGTCTGAAAATGGAAAAAGTAAAACTGAATTCAAATCTAATTTCAAAAGATGTCATGTTGCTATGTTGTCAAAAGATGCGTCTAGAGATTCAATATAAATATTGTCTTTTTCTGGTTCCATTTATTTGTACTTCTGTTGTATTGCTTCACATTATTACTTTTCATTTCTTGTTTCATCTCTCTGTGACCGAATTGAAAGATTTGTCTTTCTCAGCCTTCTTTGTACAATATTTATGATTTCATTGACCATAATGCTTAATAGTATTTTGTTTACTGACTGAAGTCCCTCTAATTCATATAAAAGAAAGAAAACCTGGGGAAAATGAAAATAGCAGGGCCTACAAGGTAGGGCATGTGTGGTCCATATACCAAATCTAAACTAGCAGACTAAAGAGAACATCAGAAAGAGATCAAAGTGTTAATACAACATAATGAAGTCATTGCATACAACAGGATAATCTTGGAAAACAATGTAATACACCTTAATGAGTGCCTTAGGCTCTGAGTTATCAAAATAATAATTCTACACTCCCAAGAGGTAGGGAGATAACTTACAATAGGACAATATGGGGGCAAGTCTGACATGACATAGGCAGGAGTATTAACAATGTAAGTCTCCAATTTCCAGATTAAGAGATAACAACATTCCTGGGAAAGAAGAGTCCTGCAAAGAAATATGACATAGTAGAAAGGGTACATGTAATCAGAAAATTTAACTTTACATCCCTGTTTTGCCACTCATGAGCGATTAAATGAATAATGTCTTTTATAAGGATCAGCACAAAGCTTAAGGCAGAGGTCAAAGATGTCCCAAATGTCCAACTTTTCCAATCTGATGTACTGCTCTATCATCTCTAACATCAACTATTCCTTTTTCCTCAATACTCTCCCTCCTATCTTTGGGTTCCCTAATTTGCTGCAATGTCTTACAGAACTCACAAACCATGTAAAGGAAATGGCTCACGTGGTTGTGTAGGCTGGCAAGTCCCAAATTCGTGAATCAGGTGTAGTCTTCTCCCTGGCCCTCAGTCTCTGCCCAAAGGCACTCAACTTTCCCGCTCCATGGGCCAGGAAGCCCACTGTGCCATCTCCTGCCAGTCTCTGCTGCCTTGGGTGCTGGGCTATTTCTCTGCTCTGGAATTGGCTCTCTTTTAAGGCAAAACTGATCAATTCCCTTGGTGGGCCACAGTTATCTTATCTGCACAACCCCACCCAATCAATCACCTGGGTGGGTGTTACAAGGCCATGGCAAGAAAGGCCATATTAAATAATTCATCACACCGCAGCAATGCAATGTTTGATTAGTTATATATGCTATCTCAACCTCAATTCCCTCAAAATTAAAAGATGGATAGCAGTAGCAACCATGAATACTTATATTATCATTGACTGGAGTGGTGGAGATTTACAGCAGGGATTTTTTTTTTTTTTTTTAACTTTTTAAATGAAGTTTACAAGTTAGTCTCCCATACAAACATTTATATATATGTTGTTATGTGACCCTAATTGCTCTCCTCTTACTGTGACAGCACACTCCTCCTTTCCACCCCTGATTTTCCATGTCCATTCAGCCAGCTCCTAACCCTCTCTGCCTTCCTATCTCACCTCCAGACTGAAGCTGTCCATTTAGTCTCTTGTATCTACTTGAGCTAAGAGACACACTTCTCACGAGTATCAGTTTATGACCCACTGTCCAGTCCAATCCCTGCCTGAAGAGTTGGCTTCAGAAATTGTTTTAGTTCTGGACTGATAGAGAATCCAGGGGCCATGCTTTCTGGGGTTCCTCCAGTCTCAGACCATTAAATCTGGTCTTCTTACTAGAATTTGAGTTCTGAACCCCACCTTTCTCCTGCTCCATCAGGGACACTCTGCTGTATTCCAAGTAAGGGAGGTTATTGGTGGTAGCCAGGCACCATCTAGTTCTTCTGGTCTCAGGCTGATGAGGTCTCTGGTTTATGTGGCCCTTTCTGTCTCTTGGGCTAATACCTTCCTTGTGTCTTTGGTGTTCTTCATTCTCCTTTACTGCAGGTAGCTGGGACCAATTGATGAATCTTAGATGGCCGCTTTCAAGCTTTTAAGACCCTAGATGCCACTTACCAAAGTAGGATGCAGAACATTTTCTTAATAAGCTTTGTTATGCCAGTTGACCTAGATGTCCCCTGAAAGCATGGTCCCCAGACCCCTACCCCTGCTACTCTGTCCCTCAAAGTGTTTGATTGTGTTCAGGAAACTTCCTAGCCTTGGTTTAGTCCAGTTGTGCTGGCTTACCCTGTAGTGTGTGCTGTTCTTCCCTTCACATAAAATAATACTTGTCTACAATCTAGTTAGTGAATAACCCTCACCCTCCCTCCCCACCCTCATAACGATCAAAGAATGTTGTCTTCTGTGTTTAAACCTTTTCTTGAGTTCTTATGATAGTGGTTTTATACAATATTTGTCCTTCTGTGACTGACTAAATTCACTCAGCATAATGCCCTCCAAATTCCTCCATGTTATGTTTCACGGCTTTGTTGTTCTTTATCGTTGCATAGTATTCCATTGTGTGGATATACCAAGATTTCTTTATCCATTTATCCGTTGATGGGCACCTAGGTTGTTTCCATCTTTTTGGTATTGTGACCAGTGCTGCAATGAACTTGGGTGTGCATATATCTATTCATGTGACGGCTCTTATTTCTCTAGGATATATTCCAAGGAGCAGGATAGCTGGATCTTATGGTAGTTCTAGCTTTTGAAGGAAGCTCCAAATCATTTTCCAAAGTGGTTGTACTATTTTACATTCCCAGCAACAGTGTATAAGTGTTCCAGTCTCTCCACAACCTCTCCAGCATTTATTATTTTGTGTTTTTTGGATTAATGCTAGCCTTATTGGTGTGAGATGATATCTCATTGTAATTTTGATCTGCATTTCTCTAATGGCTAATGATCGTGAGCATTTCTGCATGTGTCTGTTAGCCGCCTGAATATCTTCTTACAGTAGGGACTTTTTGAGGCACAGATGACTGCCTAGGAAAAAGTAGGCTCTCTGTATGTATTTGAAGGCCTAGTTAACAACAAAAAATTTGTTTGTTTTCTGGCTGTTCTTCCAATAACATAGATCTATGATTCTACAGCAGGTAGTCTTCCTGAGTTGACAAGTAGAAAAACAGATGGTTGAATCGCTTTATAGTTTTACTTAGCAGAACAGGAGCATCAGAAAGAAAACAGAGTAAGGCTGCAAAAAGTAACAGGAGACATGCCATTCTTAAACACTGCAGTGGAGAAAACTCTTCTTTGTTTACTTGGAAAGAAAGCACCTTAAATAATGCAATACCTATGTATGTGTGTGTGTTTTCCTCTGTTAATCTAAGTTAAGATAAAATACTCATAATACATTTTGCTATTATTGTTAACAATAAAATATATGTCTTTAGTTTGAAACAGATGGCTACACTTCCAAAGTTCTTGAGGTCATGGGCTACTCCAATCTCTAGGTAATATATTGATGTTATAATTGTAAAAGATGTGTTTGTTACTTTTTGGAAATATGAGTACTCAATTTACTCATCAGCCAATATGGAAATAGTCTCTCTCATTATATTCATCCTTGCCCAATAAAAGCTTACAAGTGCTTTATAATAAAATTGAGATAACTTTCTGTATGGTTTTGGAATTGACTTCAATTTACTAAATAATTTATAGTAACTATTGCATAAGTAATGGAACCTGGATATATAAACAATGAAACCTTGGAACAATGGTATACTCTGAATCCATTAAAAGTAATATTTTACAAAATATTGTATGGCATAAAATTCATGAAGCAGATCAGATTATAAAGAAGCAAAAAAAAAAAAAAATCTCCTAAGAAGATATGCAATATATTAAAGAATTTATTTTAAGGTGATTGATCAAACATTCAATCAAGATGCAACTGATAATTATTGGTAATTTGAATGTGAAAGTTGAAAACAAAGAAGAAAGATTAGTAGTTGGAATACATGGATTTGGTATCAGAAATGATGCCAAATATCACATGATAGAATTTTGTAACACTAACAACTTATTCGTTGCAAATACCTTTTTTCATCAACATAAATGGTGGCAATACACGTGAACCTCCCTGAATGGAAAACACAGGAATCTAATTGACTAAATCTATAGAAAGAGACAATACAGAGACCTGATTTCATCAGTCAGAACAAGGCCAGGGGCCAACTTTGGAACAGACAATTAATTGCTCGTATGTAAGTTCAAGTTGAAGCTCAAGAAAATTAGAGCATGTCAACGAGAATCAAAATATGACTTTCAGAATATCCCACTGAATTTAGGAACCATATCAAGAATAGATTTGACATATTGAACACTAATGACCAAAGACCAGACGATTTGTGAGATGACATCAAGGACATCATACATGAAGAAAGCAAGAGATCATTAAAAAGACATGAAAGAAAGAAAAGATCAAAATGGATATTAGAAGAGACTACAAAACCTGCTCTTGAAAGTAGAGGAGCTAAAGCAAAAGGAAGAAATGATGAAATAAAAGTTGAACAGAAGATTTCAAAAGGCAGCTCAAGAAGACAAAGTGAAGTATTATAATTAAATGTACAAAGACCTGGAGTTAGAAAACCAAAAAGGAAGAACACTCTTGGCCTTTCTCAAGATGAATGAACTAAAGAAAAAATTCAAGCCTCTAATTGCAATACTGAAGGATACTTTTTGGAAGCAGAACAGCCAGGATGCTCCTTAAAAGCAAGGATGGTGAGACTTCGTCTCATGTACTTTGGACATGTTACCAGGAAGGATCAGTCCCTGGAGAAGGACATCATGCTTGGTAAAGTAGAGGCTCATCAAAAAAGAGGAAGACCCTAAATGAGATGGATTGACACAATGGCAGCAACAATGGGCTCAAGTATAACAATGATTGTGAGGACGGAGTAGGACAGGTGTTGCTAATTCTGTTGTACATAGAGTTGCTATGAGATGGGACAGACTCAATGGCACATAACAACAACACTTTCAGGTGATTTTAATTTATTCCTTCTGTTTATGTGTTCCACAACGACTATTGATTTTTTTCAATAAACTATTGAAAAAATTTATCACGTATTTATTAATTTTATACAATTATTTTTGTTCACCTCACAGTTATCAATATCAAAATGACTAAAATATTGTATGTAAAGAATTCATGTGAATATTTAACATTTTCAAAATTTAAAATGTGTATTTTTTGCATTCCTATAGAAATTCATAATATTTCTTCAAAACTGAAAACGTGCAGAGAGAGTCCTACACCAACAATATACTTTCAGATGGTTCTACAAGTGTTCGATTTTGTAGAAATAATTTTCAGAGTGTTCATGTTATATGATACACTTTCCTGCTTGTTTTGCCAGGGAAGAAATCAATACCATTGGAGTGCATTGGTAAGTGGATAGGAGTAATGTTCCTCTATGATTTTAGATCCTGAATAGAAATTATATAAAATAACTGATGCAGGAGAGCATAAGACCATTCACAAAACTTCACCTGTTCTAACACCTTGAGCAGTTATATTGCAAAATTATAGGTATGCTTATACATGGAAAGAAACCATACTATGATTCCTTTTGAATGCAAATATAATTGGGTATAAAGAAAATTTGATTGAGAAATAGAAATATCGTGTTCCATTTTAGGTGAGTAAGCAATGATATATTTTAGTGATGCTTAAGCAAAAGAAGATATTTGAAGTCTATAATGCTCCATGATTTTATGGCAATTATTTGTCTATGAGAACATACTGGATTAAAGTTAAATGCACTATATAAATGGCCCTTGAAAAGATTAAAGGCACACGTTTTCTTTTATCACACTATGTGATATTCAACTAACTTAATACAAAATAGTTTAAATGTTCTTCTTGAAGATATTAGACTCATTCATAAAGTTCTTTAAACTCCTTTCTGACACCTGCTCAAGGCACATTGGAATTAGATTAGGGAATCTAGTTGGATTTGAAATGTGTCATAACAAAATTCTATAGAGAACCTTGAGAATAAGTTAGGACATCACAGAGCTACATAAAATCTATTGAAATAAATTTCATATTTTAAAATGAAACTAGAATAAACCAGAAAACCAAACCCGTTGCCGTGAAGTCTATTCCAACTTGTGGTGACCCTATAGGACAGAGTAGAACTGCCCCATAGAGTTACCAAGGAGCAGCTGGTGGATTTGAACTGCCGACCTTTTGGTTAGCAGCCGAACTCTTAACCAGTATGCCACCAGGCCTCCTAGCATAGGTTTTCTAAATTTAATTATCTAATAGAATAATTCTATTTCTCTTTTTAGTATGAGAGAGATAAAATATCCATTTGCATTGTGATGTGATATTATTTACAGATAATAAAATCCCCTATTAGAAAAATTCAAAAGAATCAAAAAATATTAAAGCATTTAAAATGAGAGAATTCATTAAGCTGGACAGATAGGCCAAATAAAAATGTCGATTTTCCTATGCATATCCCAGAAATTACCAATTTAAAAAATAACAAGAAGAAACATTCACATTATTAAAAGTGACACCAAAACTACCAAGCGCCTTAAAATAACACTACCAAAAAATGCCCAAAAATATTTTGATGCATATCCCAAAATGGGAAAGTACAAGAAAATTTGAGTAAGCAAGAGTGTATATCTGTTAGTTCTGAAGAAAATTTTGTGTAAATATTATTTATAAATATTTATCTATAAATTTAATCTATCCTAATCAAAATAAAAAGATTATTCATAGCACTTGACAAGTCAATTTTAAAATATGTATGAAAAAGTAAATATTTAAAGGAATACCTCAGACAAAATTGGCTCACGGATTTTGTTAATGTTTTATTCTTTGCTTGTGTAAGCAAAAAGAACAGATAACTTAATGTATGGTGCAAACTATACTTCATCATTTAGAGAATGAATAATTTATTTGGAAAAGGTAAGTCAGAGGAAATATTTATTTTTAAAATTATCTTCCACACTATTTTACATTTTCAATAGCTCTACATTATATGTAAAAGATATTGACATTAGTGGTAACAAATTATACAAATGTATGTGGATATAAATACATATGATGCAATGATTATATATATCAAAGAGTCTATATATGCATAGGTATGAATGTATATACATATATAAATATATATATGGAGCCCTGGTGGAGTAGTGGTTAATAGCTCAGGCTGCTAACCAAAAGATTGACAGTTCAAATTCCAGCAGCTGCTCCTTGGAAACCATATGGGGCAGTTCTACTCTGTCCTATAGGGTTGCTATGAGTCGGAATGGACTCAACGGCACTATATGCATGTATATAGTCTCCAGGTGGCACAAATGGTTTGCACAAGATCACTAACCTAAATATGGAAGGTTCAAACCCACCCAGTGGTACTATGGGAGAAAAGGTCTGACAATCTGCTTCTATTAAGATTACAGCCACGAAAACCCTATGGAATAGTTCTACTTTCATGGGGTTGCCGTGAGTCAGAAGCAGTTGGATGCCAATTAACAATAACAACAAACAAACAACAACAAAAACTATATATATGTAATAAACTATTAACATGGAAATTAAGCTTACATATATGTTTGTCCCTAACTCATATTTCAATGATGCTGATGCTGATAGATATGAATAATTTTTTAAAAATCTATAACAATTCTAGAATTTTTAAGTATTCAACCGTACTCATTTTAATTACTTGGAATTTGCTTTCGACAGCTTTATTTTGAATGTTATAAATTAAAATATTACAAATATGTGAGTACTTTGTAGAGTTTATTTTATAAAATTTAGTGTTTATAAAAGGAGCCCTGATGGTACAGTGGTTAAAGTGCTTGGCTCATAACCCAGAGATAATTGGTTTGAACCCACCAGCTGCTCCTCAGGAGAAAAATGTGGCAGTCTGCTTCCATAAAGACTTACAGCCTTGGAGACCCTATGGGGCAGTTCTACTCTGTCCTAAAGGGTCGCTATGAGTCGGAATCAACTTATGACAACAAGTAATACAGTCATGCATCATGTAAGGTCCATTCGGCAATGTACAACCACATATGCATCCACACTCCCACAAGGTGTCCTGGCAGTGCGAGCCTGCTACATCTTACATGGGCTCCCCTGAGTTCCAGCCAGGTTGTCTCTTCCCTCCTGCTACCCCGCACCCCCCAGCGGCACGTGCGGAAGATCAAGTGTGCTGTCGAGTAACCTTATGGGACCAGGAACATAAATGTGGTTGCATGCGGCCTCCTGAACTGACGTTTTGTGGCGCATGAGCATAGTGTTCGCACAATTGCCAAATCACATAACTTCCTATTTCACAGAACATATGTGGTTGTTAAGCGACACGTGACTGTAATTACAAACGTGGATTCTATATTTTCGTTCTCTAGCTTATAAAAAGAAGTAAACACCTTAATTCCTTTAACAATCCAAAACAAACTGACTTTATATCTTACTTCTATATATCATTTGAATTGATTTTAATTGAAATAAGAGACTTTTTTCTTTATTTTTCCTGCTTATTGTGATCTTGCTCAGTTCCTGACTTAATTTTCATCTATTTAAATCCTCTCATTGGCATATGGCCAATCCCCTTCAAATATTTCTGTATCTCAAATGTCCTTCCCAGAACAGAGAAGAGTGATACATATTCTTTTGAATGCATAAACAAAGGTTACACCTACTCTACAAAATACTCACATATACAAATATAATGTTAATATTTTTGGTGAATACTAACTAGAAATTAACACTGTATGAATTCTACTAAGAGATTTGAACAAAGTTATCTGAGCAATTTGACTACGTGATCTTGTCTCTCGCCTTGATTCTCTTCCTTCACTATTTATCACTCTCATTATAATGCTGTCTTTAAATACAATCAGAACTTTAATACTAAGTCAAAAATATGGACAAAAACAATCTTTCCCTACTACCCTGAAGAAGAGTGCAATAACCAGAATGAAAGATATTTGAAGCCAAGACTTTTTGAGCCTTCAATAAGGAAAGGCTAGAAAGGAAGTGAGCTGAGCTTAGCATAGCCCTGCCTAACTGGAGTATTTGTGTCCAATACATGGTATTATTTAAGACAAAATAAGCAAGGCTTCGGAAATTATCAATAAGATAATAAAATTACTTTCCGACCAATTGGTGTACCCTTCGTTATGTTTTAACTGTAATAAAAACTACTGTTATTTTCCTATAAATTATGTAACATTGTACTTTATGGGGAAAAAAAATAACTCACCCTGTGGGCGTCTTTTCTGGGCTCCTTTGGAATCAGTATAATTAAGAGGTTAGATTGGATGTTCTTTACTACTACCTAGCTACCTGATAAAATAGAGGATGCCTAATTAAATTTAACTTTCAGAAAAATAATGAATAATTTCTTAAAGATTTTCTAGAGCATTAATTACAATTATGTATCACTGCTATTATAAACAACCAGCAATATTTAGTACACAAATATACTAAAAAAAAAAAAAAATCCCTTGCCTATCTGGCATTTACATTGAATTGTCTTCATTTTTATTCGCCATATCTGGCATCCCCACTACTACTTCTATAACGACTACAGCTACTACTGGCTAACATTTATTGCTGGCTCAACATCTGATGTGTACTTCTTAAAATATTTATACATATTGGCTCACAATCCCCATAAAATGCACATGAGGTGGGTGCTATTATTATGCCTGTTTTACCAATGAGAAAACTAAAAGAGAGGTTAAGTACCTTGCCAAAGACCACACAGCAAGTAAGTGGTGTGGCTGGTTTCAAAACCCATTCACTTTAACTCCAAAGCCCACATTATTATAACCTAAGGTATTCTGCTTATAAGGTCTTTTCTACTTCAAGTTTAAAGTACAGAATTCCATTCTATATGTGATTCTTCATTCAAGTGTGATCAAATTCAGTATTATGAGAAAGAGTCATAGGCCAGGGTATTGTAGCTGGCTGCCAGTATGGAGAAGAGAATTAAATAAAGGAACAAAGGAGGGTTCAGTAGCCTGGATGATTCACAACATACACACACACACACACACACACACACACACACACACACACACACACAAATGATTTTCTTATTTCCAGTAAGAGAGGAAAGCTTATTTTCCAAAAGTTTTTGATCTCTTTTTTTTTTTTTCTTGACCTGTACAAATTTCTGACTCACAGGAACAGGTAGTTATCATCACTGTACTCACCAATCAGGCTTTGCCTATTTATTGCTAGATCAGTAAATACCATTCTGACACAGATTTCACAATCGTTTTGTTATTTATCTGTACTATAATTTTTGAATTTCCGTGTCTTTCCACGTGTGGAACTCGATATTAAATTATAAGATAAACCCTATTGTGTTTCCCAACCAATTCAGATGAATGTAGGCACTAAATCAGTTCCTCTCTACCAGAAATTAATATAGATGGAGTGATTCCATGGTCCAGACCATAACTCTAAGTACATAATTAACAAAGACATGTTAAATGACAGGGTATAAACACAGAAGGGTATCAAGTCCTCCAGAGTGTTTCATGGAGCAAACTTGGGTGCCCATTAATGCTACCTCCTGAGTTCCTTAGTCTGACATCATTATGCTTTCTGGCTCCCTCTTTCCTACCTGCATTTGCTACAGTGACAGCTGTTCCTTGCTGATGTTATTTTGGCTGCTGCTTCTGGATTCAGTCCTGGTACATGGTCACACATCCCTGGTTTTCAGGAGGCTTAATTCCTGCTTTCTGGCATCAGTTTCTGCATTTATTCATCCTGCTATAGGTTCCCAGAAGTGCTTCATGTTCCATGGTTTCAAATCAGCTTACATCTATTCAGACAACCCATTCCAGTCAATTACCCAGTTATACTCAAGGAATCTACCCCTGGTTGGCCTCATGGATTATAACACACACAAATCTTCTTCTACTCAAAATCCATATTCAGAGTTTTGCTTTCACACCAGGACTGGATCTCTGCCCTAACAACAGTCTGTATGGCTGGGATCTTAACATTCTCTCTAGCACCTGGCAGCTTTGTGGAAGACAGTTAATACATTACAATGTCTCAGATCAACAGACTGGAACATTGTTGAATTATTTTTAGCATGTCCAATGCAATGGATTGAAATTGCTTGGATATCAGCCTAGACTAAAATCAATTCTGAAGCACTTTGATACACTGGATATTTGAACCTTAACTAGATTACATAACTATTCATCCTCCACACTTATATCTTAAATAGAAGAATAAAGTTAGAACATTCCATCTTTAGTCCAAACTTATTTCCAATTAATCTACCATCTGTTGTGTTTAAGCCTGGATGTTTTCCTTCAGCAATGCTTGTGTTCTTTTTGGAGGGGGCTGCTTTTTTTCTTTCTTTCTCCTTTTATTTTTTTCTTCCTTTTTTTAAGTTTTGGTAGAAAAATTTAAGTAGAACAACTTCATCAAAAACATAAATTTTAGATAAATGACATTGTTTATGTATTGTTTTTTTGTGTGTGTCTTTAAGCATAATGAGGTCCCTGTTCTTAAATACAATGACATATTTTCTCATCTCCAGCTGTTTTAGGGGTAGGGAGTTGAGAAGTTGATTGATTTTGCTTGCTTGTTTGTTTTGCATTTTCTTGCTTGTTGCATTTTGTTTCCATTTTTAGCTTCATTCTATACTAGATTTAGAATAGTCAAACAGCTTTATCAGTTGCTCCATTTTTATTGTACAGAACGTATTCCAATGCTTTTGATCAACTTGTTTATTAACTGGCCATGTTTATATTGACAATTGCCGTATGAGACCTTGATTGTTTTAAGCGTTTTCACTTTTTCCCAAATAAACCTATTTTTAGTATCTCCAGTCAAACACATTTTTAGGTTATCATATAGAATTGCCAGAAAGAATCATTTTCTGAAATATTGAGAATGACCTCTTCTTTGTAAGGAGGTCCTGAATCACATAAACCAGATATTGCTGAAATCTGAGAGATGTGTAATTTCATTCTGTTTCCTTTGTTGTGAAATAGAGAACCATTGGTGTCATGAAATCGAAGAAGGATAAAAATGAGGGTCTTTACTGATAGAAGCATGTGCAGTTTATATTAGATTAAGAGGGATGGAAACAGATCTGTAGCTTTTGAAGTACATGAAAAACTACACTAGCATTGAAGATACTGGCAGGTCAGGGGTGTAAATGGAAATAACTACTTTAGGGACAGGCTGCTCAAGACCTGTATTGAGAACCCGTGTGTCACATATTTCCACAAAATCAATTTATTTCAGTAACTTGGGAGTGCTATGGTTTATGAAATATAGTTATAGTTCAACTGTCAGCACAAAGCAAGATTTCAAAGTCAGTTCACCAGTGCTGTTTTTGCTCCTTTAGGAGAAAAAGACACTAAATATTTTATTTATGATGCACCTTTCAGTTTTCTACCTAAATGTACCCCACAGGATGTCCTAGGAGATGTGTTCATTGCCTATGAATTAAAATAATTTGAACCGTGTGTGAACTTGTTCATATGATAGATATAATCGTAAGTGAACTTGCCAAGCTGAATAAAATATTCAGACAATCTATGATAACAAACAATGTTCTACTTGTCACTGACTAATAGGTTGAAGTAAGTCTCTGCCTCATGAACACATCTATCTGAAGATATTTTTGAAGTATAGGAAAAACAGAATAACTTTCCATTTATAGTTTCATATTCACTGGAATTATAATCAGTTTAAAGATATTCAGAAATGAATATCTTTTTTCAATACTTTTTACTCCATAGTAGTAACTGGAAATATTTTCCACTCCCAATAACTGTAATATTGAAAAAAAATCCAGGTCTCAAAATTATATACAGTATTGTTTCTAATGAATGATTAAACCAATGTTGTTGTGTTGATAAATCAAACAACTTTTTACAATTTAATCACTTTTAAATCTGGGAAAATATATTTTTACAACATCTCTTGATTGTATACAATTTTTTTTTTCTTTTTCTTTAACTTCTGGGCTGATAGATAATCTGGGGGCCATGCTTTCTGGGGTTCCTCAAGTCTCAGTCAGACGATTAAGTCTGGTCTTCTTACTAGAATTTGAATTCTGCACCCCACCTTTATCCTGCTCCATCAGGGACTCTCTGTTGTGTTCCCTGTCAGGGCGGTCATTGGTGGTAGCCGGGCACCAGCTAGTTCTTCTGGTCTCAGGCTGATGAAGTCTCTGATTTATGTTGCCCTTTCTGTCTCTTGGGCTAATACTTTCCTTGTGTCTTTGGTGTTCTTCATTCACCTTTACTCGAGTGGCTGGGACCAATTGATGCATCTTCGATGGTTTCTTGCAAGCTTTTAAGACCCCAGACACCACTCACCAAATTAGGATGCAAAACATTTTCTTAATAAGCTTTGTTATGCCAATTGACCTAGATGTCCCCTGAAAGCATGGTCCCCGGACACCTATCATTGCTACTCTGTCCCTCAAAGTGTTTGGTTGTATTCAGGAAACTTCTTAGCTTTGGTTTAGTCCAGTTGTGCTGACTCCCCCTGTAGTGTGTGCTGTCCTTCCCTTCACCTAATATAATTCTTATTTACTATCTAGTTAGTAAATAACCATCACCCTCCCTCCCCATCCTTTTAACCATCAAAGAATGTTTTCTTCTGTGTTTAAACTTTTTCTTGAGTTCTTGTAATAGTGGTCTTATACAATATTTGTTCTTCTGTGACTGAATAAATTCACTCAGCATAATGTCCTTCAGCTTCCTCCAGGTTATAAGATGTTTCGTTTCACATCTTCATGATTCTTCTTCATCGTTGCTTAGTATTCCACTCTGTGGATATACCATAATTTGTTTATCCATTTGCCTGTTGATGGGCACCTAGGTTGTTTCCATCTTTTTGCTATTGTGAAGAGTGCTGCAATGAACATGGGTGTGCATATATCTATTTGTGTGACGGCTCTTGTTTCTCTAGGATATATTCCAAGGAGCGGGATAGCTGGATTGTATGATATTTCTATTTCTAGCTTTTTCAGGAAGCTCCAAATCAATTTCCAAAGTGGTTGTACCATTTTACATCCCCACCTACAGTGTCTAAGTGTTCCAGTCTCTCCACAACCTCTCCAGCATTTATTATTTTGTGTTTTTCAGATTGATGCTAGCCTTGTTGGGGTGAGATGATATCTCATTGTAGTTTTGATCTGCATTTCTCTAACGGCTAATGATCATGAGCATTTCTTCTTGTGTCTGTTAACTGCCTGAATATATCCTTTAGCAAAGTGTCTGTTCATATCCTTTGCTCATTTTTTAATTGGGTTGTCTTTTTGTGGTTGAGGTTTTGCAGTATCTTGTAGATTTTAGAGATTAGACGCTGATTGGATTTGTCATAGCCAAAAATTTTTTCCCAGTCTGTAGGTTGTCTTTTTACTCTTTTGGTGAAGTCTTTAGATGAGCATAAGTGTTTGATTTTTAGGAGCTCTCAGTTATCTAGTCTCTCTTCTGGTGCTTGTGCATTATTACTTATGTTTCATACTCTGTTTATGCCATGTATTAGGGTGCCTAGCATTGTCCCTATTTTTTCTACCATGATCTGTATCGTTTTCAATTTTATATTTAAGTCTTTGATCCATTTTGAGTTAGTTTTTGTGCATGGTGTGAGCTATGGGTCTTGTTTCAGTTTTTTGCAGATGGATATCCAGTTATACCAGCACCATTTGTTAAAGAGACTGTCTTTTCCTCAATTAACAGACTTTGGGGCTTGGTCAAATATCAGCTGCTCATAGGTGGATGAGTTTATATCTGGATTCTCAATTATATTCCATTGTTCTATGTATCTGTTTTTGTACCAGTACTAGGCTGTTTTGACTACCGTGGCAGTATAATAAGTTCTAAAATCAGTTAGTGTAAGGTCTCCAATTTTGTTCTTCTTCTTGAGTAATGCTTTACTTATCCGGGGCCTCTTCCTTTTCCATATGAAGTTGGTGATTTATTTCTCCATCTCATTAAAAAACTCCGCAGGAATTTGGATTGGGATTGTATTGTATCTGTAGTTTGCTTTGGGTAGAATTGACATTTTCACAATGCTGAGTCTTCCTATTCATGAGCAAAGTATGTTTTTCCACTTATGCAAGTCTCTTTTGGTTTCTTGCAGTAGTGTCTTGTAGTTTTAAATCTGGGAAAATATATTTTTACAACATCTCTTGATTGTATACATTTTTTTTTAAACTAACAGTCTATTTCAAGTAGAATTTCTGTTCTGTTAATAATAGAATCATAATTTCTATTTCACCAACTGGTGTCTGAATAGTTTTCTTCTCCTCCAATAATAATAATCAAAAAGTCACTAGAGTCACTCAATCTGAAACTTTTATTTATGTCCCAAGATCTGATGGTCCTGGTTTTATACCAGGTCCAATTCATTATACAGCCATCGAGCTAACATTGTGGACCTCTGAGAAAATGAAAATATGAATTAGTATATAGGAACAGTGCAGTAGAAGTGTATCAACCTTCTGTGCCTCAAGGAGTTCAAATTTTACTTCTCCTGGTGCATCTGCCCTGACAGAGGAATCCCTTTACTCTGTGATTAAAAAAAAAAAAATTTAGAGGGCTGTGGTCAACATGGCAGACTAGCTAGATACTTCCTATATCCCTTTTACAACAAAGACCTGGAAAAACAAGTGATTTGATTCTATGTGAACCTCTGGCAGCCCTGAACAAGGCAAGGTTAAGAAATCCATCTGAGTCATACCGGAGAGGAAGACTGTTTGGAAGAGGTGAGGAGAGCTAGAGCTGAGGCGGCGACACAGCAGAGACACAGCCACGCCGGGCCACAGTGAAGCAGGCAAACGGCTGTGCTGTGAACGCGCTCGAGAAGCAGTTTCCACATCGAGAGAGACCCGGCAGCAGAGATTCTGCTTGGACACTCCGAACTAGTGAAGAGCAGCTCCCAAAAGGCTAGGATAAGTACATGTGTGCACCTTTTGTGGCGAGTTAAAAAAAAAAAAAAAAGCCCATCTGGGAAAAACCTCTCTCCCTTTTACCTCCTACCTCTGTGCTCTGCACTGGATTTGGAAAAAACTCTTTACCTTTTACCTCCTACCTCCATGCTCTGCACTGGATTTGGGAAAAACCTTTCTCCCTTTTAACTCTAATCTCTGTGCTCTCCACTGGATTTGGGAAAAACCTCTCTTCTTTTTACCACTTCTCTCCCTGCTCTGCACCGGGAGTCCACTGGGCAGGAAACAGATTCCAAAAGGTGCCCTGACCTGTTCTCCTGGCCTTGGAGAGGGAATAAATCAACCACTGGCTCCCCTAGGCCAGGAACACAGGGTTGGCACAACTCCTTTGCTGACCATAGAAATCAGGGGTCTGCAGACTCTGAGTGCCATACACCCCTGTATAGACTTTTGGGGTACCTTCTCAACAGCATTAGCCCTCACTACCACAGTACAACAGGGCAAACATCTGAAGTTTAACTTCAACTGCTGCAGCTGTGAACGGGCAGATTTGTGATCCTCGAAACAGCCCTGCCCCTCAAGTAGGCACTTTTATTGATCTGCAGCTGGGTCTTGAGGACTGGTAATAGTTCCTAAAGTGCCTAGTCACCTACTTCAGTTCAAGAAAAAGTGATGCCCTTGAGTCTTTGAGGCCAACATCGTGGGGTGCTCTTAGCCTGGCTACAAAACTCACCTACCTATTCACCCTAGAGAATAGGGACACACTTTTCTTTCAGACTCTCAGGTGCAGCCGTCGGCCCCCTGCCTAGCTCAGCGCATGATCCCCTATCACAGCCAGAGTTCAGTGCCTACACCAATCACCCATGCCTCTCTAGGACTGGGGGTGAAAGCCTGCATGACTCATTTGGAGATCGACTTCCTGCACACCCAAGCTGATCCCATATAGAAAATTTTAATGAACTCCGGAGTGCACACACTTAGTTACAGAACCAAATACCTGGTGACAAGACATTAGAGATCAAAAGGTGTCAAAAAGCAGACTAGTGCACACAAGCAGCCTATTTGGGCATATCAACACACAAAAAAATAAGAAGCTGGATCTCACTAAGCAAACACAAAATAAAAGTATAATAAATTATTGACGGCTCAGAGACAACAGTCAATATCAAGTCACATAAAGAGGCAGTCCATGATGGCTTCAGCAAGCTCCCAAAATAAAGAATCAATAAATTCTCTGGAGGAAGAGAACTTCTTGGAAGTACCAGAGACAGAATACGAAAGATTAATATACAGAAATCTTCTAGAAATAACAAAGGAAATTTGACAGAGCGCAGAAGCAGCCAGGCAACATACAGACACAGTAGTAGCGGAACTTAAAAAAGTTATTCAAGAACATAATGTCAAACTTAACAGGCTGCAAGAATCCATAGAGAGACAGTAATCAGAAATCCAGAAGATTAACAATAAAATTTCAGAACTAGACAACCCAATAGAAAGTCATAAGAGAAGAATTGAGGCAGTAGAAGTTAGAATTAGTGTCATTGAGATAAAGCTCTTGATGCCAACTTATTTGAGGAAAAATCAGATAAAAGAATTAAAAAGAATGAAGAAACTTTAAGAGTCATGTGGGACTCTATCAAGATAAATAACCAACGAGTGATTCGAGCACCAGAACGGGGGGAGGGGGGGTAACAGAAAATACAGAGAAAATTGTTGAAGATTTGTTGATAGAAAACTTCCCTGAAATCATGAAAGATGAGAAGATGTCTATCCAAGATGCTCATCAAACTCCACGTAAGGTAGATCCCAAAAGAAAAAGTCACCAAGACATATTATAATCAAACTTACAAAAACTAAAGGTAAAGAGAGAATTTTAAGAGCGGCTAAGAATAAAAGAAAAGTCTTCCACAAAGGAGAGTCAATTAGAATAAACTCAGACTACTCAGCAGAAACCATGCAGGCTAGAAGGCAATGGCATGACATATTTAAAGCCTTGAAGGAAAATAACTGTCAGCCAAGAGTTATATATCCAGCAAACCAGTCTCTCAAATATGATGGTGAAATTAGGGCATTTCCAGATAAACAGAAGTTCAGGGAATTTGCAAAAACCAAACCAAACTTACAAGAAATAATAAAGGGAGTCCTACAGTTAGATAATCAACAACACCAGCTAAAAACGCAAGACTAGAACACAGAATAGAGCAACCAGATATTGACTCAGATAGGGAAATTGAAAACATATCAAAGCCAAAACATTGAAAATAGGGAAACAGATATCAGTATGTAAAGAAAAAAAAGAGGATAATAGAGGGAGGGGCAAGATGGCGCTCTAGGCAGAAACACCACGCCGTCCCTCCACAGCAAAGATCCGAAAAACTAAGCCTAACAGAGAATCAACAATCCTGAAACCCTAGAACACCAAATGAAGAGAGAAAGAACTCAGCCAAACACCAAACGGAGTGAGAATACTAAAAGAGAACGGAGAGCGAGGAGAGACTCAGGCAGAGATTCCTTACCAGCTAACGCAGCGCGGATCCACCATCTTGGATTCCTATCGGAGACCAGCAAACGGGAGAGCAGCCTTGCAGAGCATCTGGTCGGAGACAGAACGACCGGTAAACTGCGGTGCGCGCTCTCCCACCACCCACCCCTCTCCGCCTCAGCTGGGGATCCCCTGCTTTCCGTGGCCAGGGTCCCTGGGCTGGGGGGTGCTGGTGCTTGGATTCCGCGCGCCTGGGCTGGCGGCTTTCTGGGAGCGGTTTGCTGGCAGCTAGCGAACCTTTCTCTGCCGCCTCCCCCTCCTTTTGCCTGGGTGCCTGGTTCCGAGTGCCGTCTCTGCTCTCTCCTGCAGGGCTGTAGGGCTGCGTGCGGGCATGTGGCTGTTTCTAGGTCTGGGCTCCCGCGTGGGTGGGATCCCAGGGCCTTTGTTCGTTCGCCCCTCTGCTTTCCGTGGCCGGAGTCCCTGAGCAGGGGGGCGCCGGTGCTTGGATTCCGCACTCCCGGGCTGGAGGCTTTCTGGGAGCCATTTGCTGGCACCTAGCGAACCTTTTTCTTCCGCCTCCCCCTCCTTTTGCCTGGGTGCCTGGTTCCGAGTGCCGTCTCTGCTCTCTCCTGCGGGGCTGTAGGGCTGCGTGCGGGCGTGTGGCTGTTTCTAGGTCTGGGCTCCCGCGTGGGTGGGATCCCGGGGCCTTTGTTTGTTCGCCCCTCTGCTTTCCGTGGCCGGAGTCCCTGAGCAGGGGGGCGCCGGTGCTTGGATTCCGCGAGCCCGGGCGGGGGGCTTTCTGGGAGCCGTTTGCCGGCCGCTAGCGAGCCTTTTTCTGCCGCCTCCCCCTCCTTTTGCCTGGGTGCCTGGTTCCGAGTGCCGTCTCTGCTCTCTCCTGCGGGGCTGTAGGGCTGCGTTCGGGCGTGTGGCTGTTTCCAGGTCTGGGCTCCCGTGCAGGTGGGATCCTGGGGCCTTTGTTCATTGGCCCCTCTGCTTCCCGTGGCCACGGTCACTTAACCCCGAGACTACCGGCTTCTTGGAATTCGCGCCCCTGAGTGGGGGCTCTCTGGGTCCCATTTGTAGGCACTGACTGCTGGTGTTGCCCTTTTTTTTTTTTTTTTCTCTCAATTTTATTTTTCTTCCTTTTTTGATTAGTTTTGTCATCTTTTACCTCTTTTTCTCTTTTGTCTTTCTTCATTGCTTAATTTCTTGTCTCTCTATCTCTTCCTTCTCTTTCTGATCCCTGAATTCCAGGCGATGTATGCCTCTGTACCTTCTGGCCAGGCTGAGCTGTGAAAATTGAGACCGACTCCCCCAGACCTCATAGCTGCATCGGTGGGATCCCTGGGAACTTTGCAGTTCTTTAACTTTTCTGATCTCTATTTGGTCATTCTTTCCTTTTCTTTCTCTTCCCCCTTCTGGTTTCCTCCATCCCACAGTCTCTCATCTGTACATTCCAACGACAAACTCCCCTAGCATTCTTTTATGTTTGTACGCTTTTTGCTCCTCCTCCTCTCTCCTCTCTCCCATATCCAGCTTAGCTTCACACATAACCATCTTCCCGCTGCACCCTACCTACCTGCATCGTGCACTAGACTTCACATCACCAAGCGGTGCAGGCACGCCCTATTGGAACCTGCCCAGCACTGACTACCGACCGTCCTGGTGGCTGCGGTGAGTGCCACAAGCAACCCATCCCAGTGGCTCCTCCTCAACTAGATCTGCCCAGCTGTACCACAAGAACGAAAAAAAAAAAAAAAAAATCTACAATCGATAAACAAGAGAAATATCTACTGAATGCCCCGAAAACAGCAAACAATATCAAAACATTTACAAAAACAAGACAAGATGGCTCCAATAGGCGTCCAAATTAAAACACCAGATAACTCTCCTGTGGAAGAAAATGCACTAGAAGTACCTGATACGGAACTCAAATCACTAATACTCGGAATTTTCCAAGAACTGAGGCAAAAAGCTGACAAACATGAGGAAAAAATAGACAAATTTATGGAAAATACAGACAAAAAATTGGAAGAATTCAGGAAGATGATGCAAGAACAAAATGCCAAAATAAATTCACAACTCGAAATTATACAAAAACAACAATTAGAAATCCAAAAGATAAACAACAAGATTTCAGAAATGGACGGTGTCATAGAAGGGCTGAGAAGTAGATTTGAAACCATGGAAGACAGGATCAGTGGAACTGAAGACAAACACTTGGATACAACTCTGTTTCAGGAAAACTCAGAAAAAAGAACAAAGAAAAATGAAGAGACCCTGAGAGTTATGTGGGACACAATTAAAAGCAAAAACTTACGAGTGATTGGCATACCAAAACAGGGGAAGAAAACAGAAAACACAGAGAGGATCATTGAGGAACTGCTGACAGAAAACTTTCCCAATATCATGAAAGATGAAAAGCTGGTCATCCAAGAAGCTCAACGAACCCCATATAGAAGAGACCCCAAAAGAAAATCACCAAGACATATCATATTCACACTCGCTAAAACTAAAGACAAACAAAGAATCCTGAGAGCAGCTCGTGAAAAACAAGAAGTCACATACAGAGGAGAAACAATAAGACTAAGCTCAGATTATTCAGCAGAAACCATGCAGGCAAGAAGGCAATGGGATGACATATATAAAATCTTGAAAGAAAAAAATTGTCAGCCAAGAATAATATATCCTGCAAAACTCTCATTCAGATTTGATGGTGAAATTAGGTCATTTCCAGATAAACAGAAACTAAAGGAATATGCAAAAGTCAAACCAAACTTACAAGAATTATTAAAGGGAGTTCTTCGATCTGAGGACAAACAGCTTAAGCCCTCAGGCAGGACCTAGGACCTAGGAAGCAGGTTAACATGAACCAGATACCATTCTAGGAACTGAACTACAGACGACTTTCCAAAAACAAAAGATATACAACAGGGAATCAGAGAAATCAATCAAAGGATGACAACAACATCAAAACAATGAAAGAGGGAACAAACGGCATAGGTATAGAACCTACTAAAGGAGAAGAAGGCAAGGCGATACCAAGTAACGGTAGACTGCTTCAAAATTATAAAGATAAGGGTAAAATTCATGGTAACCACAAAAAAAGTTAACAAACCAACTCATAAAAATAAAGACGAAAAACATAAAGTCTCAACAAAACCAAAACCTACAAAAACAAAAGAAATGAACACAAAATCCACAAACAAAAGGAACTCAGAACAAGAGAGTAAGAAGAACAAAGAAAACTTCAGCATCACAAAAAAAAGCACTACAAAATGACAGCAACAAATTCACATCTATCAATAATTACACTGAACGTAAATCGACTCAATGCACCCATAAAGCGACGGAGAGTGGCAGAATGGATAAGAAACAGGATCCATCTATTTGCTGTCTACAAGAGACACATCTTAGAAACAAAGATGTGAATTTATTAAAAATCAAAGGTTGGAAAAAAATATATCAAGCTAACAACTATCAAAAAAGAGCAGGAGTGGCAATTCTAATCTCAGATAAAATAGACTTTAAAACAAAATCTACCATAAAAGACAAAGAAGGACACTATATAATGATTAAGGGGATGATCCATCATGAAGACATAACCATAATAAATATCTATGCACCCAATGACAGGGCTCCAAAATACATAAAAAAAACTCTAACAGCACTGAAAAGAGAAATTGACAGTTCCACAATAATAGTAGGAGACTTCAACACACCACTCTCAGTAAAGGACAGAACAACTAAAAAGAAACTCAGCAAAGATACAGAAGACCTAAAGGACACAATCAGCCAACTGGACCTCATAGACATATATAGAACAATCCATCCAACCGCTGCAAAGTACACATTCTTTTCCAAGGCACACGGAACGTTCTCCAGAATAGACCACATCTTAGGCCACAGTGTAATCCTCAACAAGATCCAAAATGCTGAAATAATTCACAGTATCTTCTCTGACCACAATGCCATCAAGGTAGAAATTAACACTAGAAAGAGCAAGGAAAAAAAATCAAACACATGGAAACTGAATAATAATCTGCTTACACATCAATGGGTAATAGAAGAAATCAGAGATGGAATTAAAAAATTCCTAGAATCAAATGAAAATGAAAACACATCATACCAAAACCTTTGGGACACAGCAAAGGCAGTCCTCAGAGGACAATTTATAGCAATAGATGCACATATCAAAAAAGAAGAAAGGGACAAAATCAAAACATTAACTACAGAACTCAAACAAATAGAAAGAGAACAACAAAAAAAGCCTACAACCACCGGAAGAAAGGAAATAGTAAAGATCAGAGCAGAAATCAATGAAATAGAGAACAGAAAAACAATAGAAAGAATCAACAAAACCAAAAGTTGGTTCTTTGAAAGAATCAACAAAATCAACAAACCACTGGCCAGACTGACAAAAGAAAAACAGCAGAGGGCACAAATAACCCAAATAAGAAATGAAATGGGGGACATTACAACAGACCCAGCTGAAATAAAAAGGATTATAACAGAATATTATGAAAAACTATATTCCAACAAATTTGAAAACCTAGAGGAAATGGATAAATTTCTAGAAACATACGGCCTACTCAAACTACAACAAAGTGATATTGAAAATCTGAACAGACCCATAACAAGAGAAGAGATTGAAAAGGTAACAAAAAAACTCCCAACCAAAAAAAGCCCTGGCCCAGATGGCTTCACTGGAGAATTCTACAAAACATTTACAGAAGAGCTCATACCAGTTCTACTCAAGTTATTTCAGAGCATAGAAGAGGAAGCAACACTTCCAAATTCATTCTATGAAGCCAGCATAACGCTGATACCAAAACCAGGCAAAGACATCACAAAAAAAGAAAATTACAGACCAATATCTCTCATGAATATAGATGCAAAAATTCTGAACAAAATTCTAGCCAATAGAATTCAGTATCATATCAAAAAAATAATACACCACGACCAAGTAGGATTCATACCAGGTATGCAAGGATGGTTTAACATTAGAAAATCCATCAACGTAATCCACCACATAAATAAAAGGAAAGAAAAAAATCACATGATTATCTCAATTGATGCAGAAAAGGCATTTGACAAAGTCCAACACCTATTCCTGATAAAAGCTCTCAATAAAATAGGTATAGAAGGGAAATTTCTCAACATAATAAAGGGCATCTATGCAAAACCAACAGCCAACATCATTCTTAATGGAGAAAGGCTGAAAACATTCCCCCTGAAAACAGGAACAAGACAAGGATGCCCTTTATCACCACTCCTATTTAACATTGTGCTGGAAGTTCTAGCTAGAGCAGTAAGGCAAGAAAAAGAAATAAAGGGCATCCAAATTGGTAATGAAGAAGTTAAACTCTCCCTGTTTGCAGATGATATGATACTATACATAGAAAACCCTAAAGACTCCACGAGAAATTTACTGGAAGTAATAGAAAGATTCAGCAGAGTAGCAGGATACAAGATAAACATTCAAAAATCACTTGGATTCCTATACACCGGTAAAGAGAACGATGAAAAGGAGATCAGGAAATCAATACCATTTTCAATAGCCCCTAAAAAGATAAAATACTTAGGAATAAATCTGACCAGGAATGTAAAAGACCTATACAAAGAAAACTACAAAACACTGCTGCATGAAACCCAAAGGGATCTACATAAATGGAAAAACATACCATGCTCATGGATAGGCAGACTCAACATTGTGAAAATGGCAATTCTACCTAAAGCAATCTACAAATACAATGCAATTCCGATACAAATACCAACAACATTCTTCAAAGAGATGGAAAAACTAATTATTAACTTTATATGGAAAGGGAAGAAACCTCGAATAAGTAAAGCACTACTGAAGAAGAAGAATAAAGTTGGAGGACTCACACTACCTGACTTGAGAACCTACTATACAGCTACAGTACTCAAAACAGCCTGGTACTGGT
Organism: Dugong dugon; assembly: GCA_030035585.1. Lineage (NCBI taxonomy): Eukaryota > Metazoa > Chordata > Mammalia > Sirenia > Dugongidae > Dugong > Dugong dugon. Next base: position 29,304,122 of record CM057460.1, on the reverse strand, counting down.
ACAACAACAGAGACATTGACCAATGGAACAGAATTGAGAACTCAGATGTAAATCCATCCACCTACGGTCACCTGATTTTTGACAAGGGCCCAAAATACATCAAATGGGGAAAAGACAGTCTTTTTAACAAATGGTGCTGGCAAAACTGGATATCCATTTGTAGAAAAATGAAACAGGACCCATACCTCACACCATATACAAAAACTACTTCAAAATGGATCAAAGACCTGAATATAAAGCCTCAAACTATAAAATTCATAGAAGAAAAAATAGGACCAACAGTTCAGGCCTTAATACATGGCATTAACAGGATACAAACCATAAACATCAACACAAAAAGCCCAACAGATAAACTAGATAATTGGGATCTTCTAAAAATCAAACATCTATGCTCTTCAAAAGATTTCACCAAAAGAGTTAAAAGAGAACCGACAGACTGGGAAAAAATTTTTGGACAGTACAAGTCAGACAAAGGTCTAATCTCCATAATCTACAAGAAAATCCAACACCTCTACAACAAAAAGACAACCAATCCTATCAAAAAATGGGCAAATGAAATGAACAGACACTTCACCAAGGAAGACATTCAAATGGCCAACAGACACATGAGGAAATGCTCGCGATCACTAGCCATTAGAGAAATGCAAATTAAAACCACAATGAGATACCATCTCACCCCAGCATTACTGGCACGAATCAAAAACACTGGAAATAACAAATGTTGGAGGGGCTGCGGGGAGACGGGAACTCTTATACACTGCTGGTGGGAATGCAAAATGATACAGCCATTTTTGAAAATGATATGGCGTTTCCTCAGAAAGCTAGAAATAGACGTACCATTCGATCCAGCAATCCCACTCCTAGGAATATATCCTAGAGAAATAAGAGTCATCACTCGAATAGACATATGCACACCTATGTTCATGGCAGCATTATTCACAATAGCAACACGATGGAAACAACCTCGATGTCCATCAACAGACGAATGGATACACAAACTATGGTACATACACACAATGGAGTACTGTGCAACGAGAAAGAACAATAAATCAGTGAACCATCTCATAACATGGATGAAACTGGAGGACATCATGCTGAGTGAAATAAGTCAATCACAAAAGGACAAATATTGTATGAGACCTCTATTGTAAAAACCCATGAAAAAATTCACATGCAAAATGTAACAATCCTTGTTGGTTACCAGGGATGGGAGGGGGGGGGGATACTAAATAGGTAATAGGTAAGTGGTAACTTTGGTGAGAGATGAGATAGTACATAGTACAGGGGAAACTAACACAACCTGCACAAGGAAAGGTCATGGAGGCCCTATAGACACATCCAAACCCCCCGAGGGACTGAGTTGTTGGACGGAGGGCTCTGGGGACCATGATCTCGGGGAACATCTAGCTCAATTGGCATGACACTACTTATAAAGATAATGCTCTACATTCTACCTTGGTGAGTAGTGTCTGGGGTCTTAAAAGCCTATGAGCGGCCATCTAAGATACTCCACTGATCTCATCCCTTCGGGAACAAGGGAGAATGAAGAGAACAGGATACAAGGAAAAGATTAGTCCGAAGGACTAATGGTCCACAGCTACCAAGGCCTCCACGGGACTGAGCCCAGTACAGCTGGATGGTGCCCGGCTACCACCAATGACTCCTCTGACCAGGATCACAACAGAGGGTTCTGGGCAGAGCTGGAGTAGGATGTAGAGCATAATTTCAACTCCCAAAAAAAAAAAAAAAAAAGAAGACCAGATATACTGGCCTAAAGAATACTAGAGAAACCTCGATAGTGTGGCCCCCAGACACCCTTTCAGCTCAGAGGGGAAGTTACCTTCAAGGTTCGATGTTAAGCCTGGGAATGGACACCCCAGTAAAACTAAATGGGACTAACGATGTACAGGAGTCCGGTGACAAGGGCCAGAAGGCAGAGGGAGAGTAGGAAACTGATGATAAGGAACACAAATTGAATAAGGACACTGTCGATGTATTGTGAGATTGTTGACCACTGCTATAGGGCAACATTTGTAGTAACTATTAAATGGGAGGCTGTTTTGTCCTGTAAGCCTTCATCTTGGGCGAGAATGGCAGCACAATTGGAAGAGCATAGTCAATATCACTTAAATGTGTAAGTAAAAAGTTTTGAAATGGTGTTTAAATAAAATAAAAATAAATAAATAAATAAATAAACAAAGGAGACTAAAGAGGTACAATAGTCCACTGACAAGGTCCAGAAGACAGAAGGGGACAAGGAAGCCCCCTGGTGATAGGGAACACAATGTGGAGTAAGGATATTCTTGATGTGCTGTGAGATTGTTAACCATTGTCATAGGGCAACATGTGTAGTAACTGTTAAATGAAAAACTATTTTGTTCTGTAAGCCTTCATCTTAAGTGAGAATAACAGCACAGTTGGAAGAGCGTAGTCAATGTCACTGAACTGTGAATGTAGAAAATTTTGAAACGGTGTATCTTTGGCCAGCTGTAATTTTCATCAAAAAAAAAGGTTGAGAATTTAGAGGCTTAATACGTTGTGGGGTTGTTAAGCAATGTCAAAAAAAACAACATGTGTACTACTATTTCATGAGAAACTATTTGCTCTGTAAGCTTTCACCTGAAGTACAATAAAATATATATATAAAAATAAAAAAAATAAATAAATAAAAAAATTAAAAAAAAAAATTAGATGAAATTCAAAAAAAAAAAAAAAAAGAGGATAATATTAAAACAAAAAAGAGGGACTTAAAAAATGGAGACATTGATTTTCTATACTGAGGGGAAGTTAAGGCGATATAAAGTAGTAAAAGACTGGTATAAACTTAGAAAATTAGGGGTAAATATTAAGGTAACCACAAAGGAATCTAACAATCCTACAAATAAAAATAAAAAAGTAGAAAAACATAAAGACCCAGCAAACACAAAATCTACAACAAACATAAAAATATATATATATATAAAGAAAAGTGACTTAGCATAGAAAATTGAGAACTAAGAAACTGTGAACAACACAAAAAAGAGATATGAGGATGACAGCACTAAACTCATACGTATCAATAATTACACTGAATGTAAATGGACTTAATGCACCAATAAAGAGAGAGAGTGGCAGATTAGATAAAAAAGCATGATCCATCTATATGCTACCTACAAGAGACGCACCTTAGACTTAAGGACACAAACAGGCTAAAACTCAAAGGATGGAAAAAAATATATCAAGCAAACAACACTCAGAAAAGAGCAAGAGTGGCAATATTGATCTCTGACAAAATAGACTTTAAAGTAAAATCCAACACAAAAGATAAGGAAGGGCACTATATAATGATTAAAGGGTCAATACACAAGGAGGACATAACTATAATAAATATTTATGCACCCAACAACAGGGCTCCAAAATACATAAAGCAAACTCTAACAGCTCTGAAAAGAGAGATAGACAGCTCTACAATAGTAGTAGGAGACTTCAACACGCCACTTTCGGTGAAGGACAGAACATCCAGAAAGAAGCTCATCAAAGACACAGAAGAGCTAAATGCTACAATCAACCAACTTGATCTCACAGACATATACCAAACTCTGCACCCAACAGCAACAAAGTATACTTCCTTTTCCAACGCACACGGAACACTCTCCAGAACAGACAACATATTAGGCCATAAAGCAAGCCTTAACAAAATCCAAAACATAGAAATATTACAAAGAATATTTTCTGACCATAAAGCCATAAAACTCAAAATCAACAACACAAAAAGCAAGGAAAAATAATCAAACACATGGAAACTGAAAAACACCTTTTTCAAAAGCTACTGGGTTATAGAAGAAATTAAGGCTGGAATAAAAAAATTTATAGAACCAAACGAGAATGAAAACACATCCTACCAGAACCTTTGGGACACAGCAAAAGCAGCACTCAGAGGTCAGTTTATAGCAATAAAGGCACACATCCAAAAACAAGAAAGGCTCATAACCAAAACACAAACCCTACAACTGGAACAAGTAGAAAGAGAGCAGCAAAAGAAGCCTACAGGTGCCAGAAGGAAGGAAATAATAAGAATTAGAGCAGAATTAAATGAAATAGAGAACAGAAAAACAATTGAAAGAGGTAACAAGTCCAAAAGCTGGTTCATTGAAAAGATCAACAAAATTGATAAACCACTAGCCAAACTGACAAAAGAAAAACTGGAGAGGAAGCAGATAACCCGTATAAGAAATGAGATAGGTGATATCACAACAGACCCAAATGAAATTAAAAGAATCGTAACAGAATACTATGAAAAATTGTACTCTGACAAATTTAAAAACCTAGAGGAAATGGACAAATTTCTAGAAACTCTCCACCTACTTAAATAAACACAAACAGAGGTAGAACAACTAAATAAACCTATAACAAAAGAAGAGATTGAGAAGGTTATTAAAAAACTGCCAACAAAAAAAAAAGCCCTGGCCCGGATGGCTTCACTGGCAAATTCTACCAAACTTTCAGAGAAGAGATAATTCCACTTCTACTAAAGGTATTTCATAGCACAGAAATGGATGGAATACTCCCAAACTCATTCTATGAATCCAGCATAACCCTGATACCAAAACCAGGTAAAGACACCACAAAAATAGAAAATTACAGACAAATAACCCTCATGAACATTGATGCAAAAATCCTCAACAAAATTTTAGCCAATAGAATTCAGCAACATATCAAAAAAATAATTCACCACGACCAAGTGGGATTTATACCAGGTATGCAGGGATGGTTCAACATTAGGAAAACAATCAATGTAATCCATCATTCAAATAAAACAAAAGACAAGAACCACATGATCTTATCAATCAATGCAGAAAAGGCAATCGACAAAGTCCAACACCCATTCATGATAAAAACTCTCAAAAAAATAAGAATAGAAGGGAAATTCCTCAGTATAATTAAGTGCACTTATACGAAACCAATAGCCAGCACAATTCTGAATGGAGAGACTTTGAAAGCATTCCCCTTGAGAATAGGAACCAGACAAGGATGCACTTTATCACCACTATTATTCAACATTGTGTTTAAGGTCCTAGCCAAAGCAGTTAGGCTAGAAAAAGAAATAAAGGGCATCCAAATAGGTAGGGAAGAAGTCAAAGTATCTCTATTTGCAGATGATATGATCTTATACACGGAAAACCCCAAGGAATCCACGACAAAACTACTGGAACTAATAGAAGATTTCAGCAAAGTTTCAGGATACAAGATAAACATACAAAAATCGATTGGATTCCTTTACACCAACAAAGAGAACCTTGAAGAGGAAACCACCAAATCAATACCATTTACAATAGCCCCCAAAAAGATAAAATACTTAGGAATAAATCTAACCAGAGATGTAAAAGATCTTTACAGAGAAAACTACAAGACACTACTGCAAGAAACTAAAAGAGTCCTTCATAAGTGGAAAAATATACCTTGCTCACGGATAGGCAGACTCAACATAGTGAAAATGTCAATTCTACCCAAAGCAATCTACAGATACAATGCAATCCCAATCCAAAACCCAGCAGCGTTTTTTAACGAGATGGAGAATCAAATCACCAACTTCATATGGAAAGGGAAAAGGCCCCGGATAAATAAAGCACTACTCTAGAAGAAGAACAAAGTAGGAGGCCTTACACTACCTGATTTTAAGACCTATTATACTCCCATGGTACTCAAGACAGCCTGGTACTGGTACAACAACAGATACATATAACAATGGAACAGAGTTGAGTATCCAGATATAAGCTCATCCACCTATGAGAAGCTAATATTTGACAAAGCCCCAAAATCCATTAATTGGGGAAAAGACAGTCTCTTTAACAATTGGTGCTGGTATAACTGGATATCCATCTGCAAAAAACTGAAACAAGACCCATAGCTCACACCATGTACAAAAACTAACTGAAAATGGATCAAAGACTTAAACATAAAATCAAAAACAATAAAGATCATGGAAGAAAAAATAGGGACAATGCCAGCAGCCCTAATACATGGCATAAACACAATACAAACCATAAGTAACAATGCACAAGCACCAGAAGAGAGACTAGATAAATGGGAGCTTCTAAAAATCAAACACGCTCATCCAAAGACTTTGTGTGTATGTGTATGTATATATGTGTGTATATATATATATATATATATATTCACCACACTGCTGTCAGTTAGTTGTATTGTATCATTTCACCATCCTTATTCAATTTGTATGCTGCAAATAATCCAAGAAGCTGGACTATGTGAAGAAGAACACAGCATCAGGATTGGAGGAAGACTCATTCACAACCTGTGATATGCAGATGACACTACCTTGCTTGCTGAAAGTGAAGAGGACTTGAAACATTTACTGATGAAGACCAAAGACTACAGCCTTCAGTATGGGTTACACATCAACATGAAGAAAACAAAAATTCTTCACAACTGGACCAATAAGCAACATCGTGATAAATGGAGAAAATATTGAAGTTGTCAAGGATTAAATTTTACTTGGATCTATAATCAATTCCCATGGAAGCAGCAGTCAAGAAATCAAACTACATATTGCATTGTGGAAATCTGCAAGAGACCTCTTTAAAGGTCTCTTTAAAAGCCAAGATGTCACCTTGGGGTCTAAGGTGCACCTGACCCAAGCCATGGTATTTTCAAATGTTTCATATGCATGTGAAAACTGGACAGTGAATAAGGAAGACTGAAGAAGAATTGATGCCTTTGAGTTACGGTGTTGGCAAAGAATATTGAATATACCATGGACTTCCCAAAGAACAAACAAATCTGTCTTGCAAGAAGTACAGCCAGAATGCTCCTTAGAAGCAAGGATGGCGAGACTTTGTCTCATGTGCTTTGGACATGTTATCAGGAGGGACCAGTCCCTGGAAAAGGACAACAAGCTTGGTAAAGTAGATGGCCAGCAGAAAAGAGAGAAACTGTCAATGAGATGGATCGACACAGTGTGGCTGCAACAATGGACTCAAACATAGCAACTACTGAGAGGATGGCGCTGGGCCAGGCAGTGTTTCGTTCTGTTGTACATAGGGTCACTATGACTCGTAATCAACTAGAAGGCACGTAAGAAGAGCAACATATATATGTATATAACCATTTACTTTAAAAGAGAAAGAAGGAAAATTGTCAAATCATAAATGCCTTTTTTTGTTGGCACCAATAATGTTTTCACAAGAAAATAGCAGCCATTTCAAAGTAATCTGATGAAAAACATGTTTTCATCTGATGAAAAACATGTCTTTCCCTGTGTCCTAAGGATAGCATAGGTAGTTCTTGGTAGAATACATGGTAGATAGTAACTACTGGATATATTTTAGCTATGTATTAAATTAGTATTAATAATACAAAATCAGGAATCACTCTTTTACTAGCAAGAATAGTAATCTTTATACCTAGCAAGAATAAATTATATATATAACATATTTTACATATACATGGAGCCCTGGTGGTGCAGTGGTTAAGAGCCACAGCGGCAAACCAAAAGGTTGGCAGTTTGAATCCACCAGCCACTTCTTGGAAACCCTATGGAGCAGTTCTACTCTGTCCTATGTAGGGTCGCTATGAGTCAGAATCGACTCAGTGGCAATAGGTTTGAGTTTATACATATATATGCAAAATTTATATTTCTCCATACACACGCACACTTTTATTTATTTAGGGAATTTTGTTTAATACATTCCATATTAAACATATTCCGTACTAATGACTTCATTAGTTGCTGAGAGTACATCATTAAATAAGTCAAATAACCACATGACCTCTATCTGTCTGAAGCTTGTTAGTAAGGTGAAACACATTCAGGAAGAAAACGTATATATTTATATATTATATAACTGAAGATTTGTTAAGAGCTGTTAATATTATAACATTTTGAAAACAATTGAATAATATGTGTACTTATGTTAACCTGAAAAAAAAAAAAAAGGTTGAACTGTGTCCAGGAAGATGAGTACAGAGAGCAAGAATATTTGTAAAGACTGAAAAATCAGGGATCCTTCCAGAAACAGATGGAAGTTTGTGTGGCTGGATAGTAGAATTTGGGGAGGAGTGTGGTATGAAGTACATAGAGTAAAGCAAGGGGTCAGGCAAGGCAACTACACTAAGATGTTCCATATTATGAGCAATAAAAACTTGGGGAGGTTTTCAGTCAGACTTGCATGGATGAATTATACTTTTAAAAATCTACTGCAAAGTTTTAAGATATAAAGTATATTTTAAAAGTATATTTTAAAAATCTGTATCATATGAATTATAATCTCTGGCTACAATGAATATAAAATAGATAAAACACATTTTTTTAAATAAATATATACACTTTAACTTGTTCATTTGTTAAAATGAATGCAAAATAAAATTAGAAAACAATTAGAAATAAACTTTACTGAAAATACTAACTAATATTTGGAGTATGCTGTGAACATAGTAGTTAGTAATATATTACAATAAATATTTTAGGCAATAAAAAAAGCTGAAAATGAGCAAAATATTACTGAACTTAAGAGGTAAAACTGAAAGAAAAAGGATACCAGAAGACGTTTTAGAATATTGTGGAAATTAAAGAAAAGAAATAATAAAAAGAACAAAAGAATAATGACATAGTGAATAAAAACACAATTGACATAACTAAACACATTGTTTTTTTAATACATTTTTAAAAGAGACAAATCATTGTTAAAATTGATCAGCAAGTCAAGAAAAAGGAGAAGCATGTTTAATAACAAATACAATAACTTATTTAAAAACATGAATCTTTATAACAATATATTTGAGAAATAGATGGAATGGACATATTGATAGAGGCAGAGAGAGACAGAACTTATGTTAGCAAAACTGACTCAGGAATAAATAAAAATCTGAATGATTAAATATCCATTAAAGATTTTAAATTTGAACTTCAAAATTTCCTCACCATAAAGCCTAGTACAGATGCTTTTACAGCCTAGTCATAATAACATATGAAGAATAGGGATTTTCAATCCTGTACAAACTTTCTCAGAGAATATAAATGGATATCATATATCTCAACCACTTTAATGAGGCTAGTTTTACTTTGATACAAAAATTACAGACCAGTCTCACTCATGAAATGGTTTTAAATGTTATCTATTGTTTAATAATTTTAAATGCATAAACCATCCTTTTCACTTAATTTTGCGAAAAATTTTGTTGTCAAAAATAAGAAGTTATCATTATAATATCTTCTACTGTAACTATTCATTAGTGACTATAGCCATTTCAAACAAAATCTGATATAAAACATATTAATGAAAATAAACTTAAATTTTACATTAAATTTTCGACAAATGGAATTCTGTATGAATCAGTACTTTAACATATCTCCTAATACTTAAATATTTCAGTTATAATTATACAAAATCAATCATAATATCTTTCCATTATCTTTCATACAAACTCTCCTTCAATGTACTCACATTTTCCTCAGGTGGCATATATTCATACTCATGTTTTGTGAGTACCATGAAGAATAAAATTTTGGAAGCATTGCTCTGGGAGACTTGGAAGAAACAAGATACCCACAATTAGGAATTCTTAGGAAGAATTAAAAATTGTATTAAAAAAAAAAAGATTGTAAGTAAAATTGCTCATCTACAGAACAAAATGATTTTTAGGTTAAAGATGGGAAATTATATTAGTTTTGGGATACTTACCCTAAAATCATACCTTAAATAAAATGAAGAAAACAATTTAATATCTGCAATGAGTCTTTTTTCTTTTCTTTAGTAACTAAGGAATAAGAAGAGGAAGAATGCAAATGCTATACATTTAAAAACTGGCAGCCACATTTCATGAATTATCTTCTGTCAAAATCATTCATGTCCACTACTCACCTCTTAAATCAATCTCAGGCAGATTGTCCTCCCTGGCCATGGCACAACTTTTGCACTTCTTTTTCTCTGCTCTGCTCTCTTCTATTCAGCCATCTACATCATGTGACATTTGTATTCTTGTTTGCAAACTGTTTGCTCCATATCCCAGAATTGGGACTCAATTCCAGGCAGGAAGAAGAAAAAATTTGAACGAGGCCAGGAAGACTTCTTTTGTCAAAGTTTTTCCTTTTCATTTGGGCTGGGTTGCCTTAAGCAGAGACTTTCATCAATTTCATTGGTCAGATTTGTTACATGGTCACCATTACCTGCATGAGAATGTGTATTAGTAAATATTTGTAGCTGCGTACATTGCTGCCCAAAACAGTATTCGTGCCTTGGGAATAAGAACAAATTAGTATCAAATAGGTATGTATCAGGATCTATCACTCTTGTCAACGTTTTGCATGGAGCACATGTTTGAACCAGTGCTTCTTTCAAAAAAATACATACAGAGAGAGGGAGAGAGATAAATAGAGATAGAGAGGCAGAGATACAGAGACAGGGAGACTGAGCAGAAAGAGGCAGAGAGAGACATATGCAAAAATAACTTTGAAAAATGTATTCCCATTAACCAGAATTAACAGTGACAAGTGGCAGCTGATAATGTATAGCACTTGTGGTGACACGTCCAGTTATGGACTATTCATTGTGGCCCAAAGCAAGCTCTTTGTTCAAGACTGGGGAAGTAGCGACTTAGCCACATCAGAACAAAACTCGGATTGTACTATGCACGAATTTCAAGACTAGAATTTGGTTGTTTATTTGGGCAAGATTTCTAAACTGAATTATAAAGAGAAAAATGGTGAGAAATCATGCATTTCTTTGTGGCTGAAGTGGAAGCGACCACAAAACTACCTGCCAGGAAAACAGACAGAGAAAACTAACAAACAAAAAATGCAGTCATGAAAGACAAACAACCGTATACGAGTTAGGAGATGCACAAGAAGGTTGAGCATCATTAAAAGCACTCAACACATACAAGAAATAGAAGAATTCATATCCAAGAAGTGGAGAGAACAATAGAGAAACTAGAAACAACTGTAAAATAAGTATACTTTAAACACGCAAGAAAATGTGGTAGAAAGTAATAGCCATGCAAGGGGCCCTGGTGGCCCAGTGGTTAAGAGCTCCCATGGGAGAAAGCTGTGGCTGTCTGCTTCTGTAAAGATTGTCGTTGCTGTTGTTAGGTGCCATTGAGCTAGTTCCAACTCACAGAAACCTATGTACAAAAGAAGGAAACATTGTCTGGTCCTTTGCCATCCTCACAATTGTTGCTGTTTGAGCCTATTATTGCAGCCACTGTGTCAATCCATCTTGTTAAGGGTCTTCCTCTTTTTTGCTAACCCTCTACCTTACCAAGCATGATGTTTTTCTCCAGGGACTTGTCAAGGGTACAGCCAAGAAAACCCTCTGGTATTTAGTCATGAGTCAGGGGGCACACAACAAAAACAACAATATCCATGATAAAGTAGAAACAGGCATATATAAAAAGGATAACAGAAATATTGAAAATGAAAATATATCTAATATTTCATAGATAGCCAAAAGAATGGACTGGCCACTGCTGAGAAAAACATTTAGAATCAGAAGACAGTTCTGAGGAAATACTTCAGAATTAATAAGATTACCAACGAGATGCAATATGTGAAAGAGGAATCTGGAAGCATCAAAGATTAATCATAAAGTGCCAATCTATGTAGAAGAGTGATGTATGAAGGTGTGAAAATTTCTGAGAAAAAAGTTGCAGAGAGCTATGCAAAACAGAGGAAATATATGTGTCTATAGATTGAAAATCTCATTGACGCAACATGCAGGAGGAAAAAAGAAAAACCACACTTAAATATGTGGAGCCACTGAAAAATACCATACCGAGAGGGAAATCATTAATGCTAAAAGAAAAAAGGCAGATGACCTGCAATGAAATGACAATTATATCAACAACAATCTTCTGTTAGAAGCAGTATATGACAGAGGAAAATAGACTAATACAATCTGAGGGCTGAAAGAAAGGCTCAGTTAAAACTACTGTTTAAGATCCTGGCACACACTAATGGTTGCCTTTACAAAAAGCATTACCTATTTTTATTATTTAACAGTATCCTCTTCTGAACATTCCTGTCCTTCTAGGGACGTGGGAAGTCACATTCCTCAACTCCTGGTGATAAATATTGAATCATCTAAGATAATCATGGCAGAATTATTCCCTTTTCAGGTGATTGTACTAAGCTTGGGCATATGTCATAATTTTGGGCCTTATGTCCTGAGGTTTTCTGTGGTTGTTCTGGAAATATGTATTTTAGTCTTGAAAATGATAATCTTACTTCCTTTCTCAGACTTTATAGGTTGTATAACAGTGTGGTTCTTGAATATGCTACAATAATTTCTTGACAATGAAGGAAGGCACTACGCTGAACTCAACTACATGGCACTGTTAATGGCATGGCAGAGTGATGGAACAACCCAGTGTTCTTGTTCACATCACTGACTTACTGAGTTAATGAACCATCCCTGGAAATGCAGTGCACACAAGTTTCATAAATTTGAGATAATTAATGTTCTAATTGTTAAAGTCACCTTTAGTTGGATTTTCTGTTGTATGCTATTCACTTAAAGAGCCCTAAGTAATACGAAGACAAGTAATCAGGGATTTTATTTGTCATACACCACACCTCCCAAGGACTACTAAAGTTCAATAAGAACAAAGATGATATATAAAGTGGGGGCGTTTAGCAAAGATGAACTCAAATTCATGCTAGAAAGGAATCTGGAATAATGCACAACTCATATCAACAATAATTATCTTCAGTTGATCAAATTTTCATCTCTGACAATCCTTCATTATTTGCATTTTGGAGAATAAATATATTTTCTTGAGATACAAATCTCATATTTTTTAAAAAGTAATAAAAAAGTGCCAATAAGCATATTATTAAACTGCATTATGAAATTATGATGGAAAATAAGTTAAATTATAAAGGTACATACAAGGTGGGATAAATTTCCACATACATTTTTCTCTCAATATTTTCCCCATTCCCAAAAGCATCACCTTGGATTATGTTGTTGTGGTTGTTAGGTGCCATCAAGACCATTCTCACTGATAAGGATCCTATGTACAACAGAACAAAACACTGCCCTGTCCTGCACCATCCTCACAATCCTTGCTATATTTGAACCCATTGTTGCAGCCACTATGTCAATCCATCTTCTTGAGGGTCTTCATCATTTTCGCTGACGCTCTTCTTTACCAAGCATGATGTCCTTCTCCAGGGATTGATACCTCCTGATAACATGACTAACGTATGTGAGACGAAGTCTCACCATCCTTGCATCTAAGGAGCATTCTGGCTGTACTTGTTCCAAGACAGATTTGTTTGTTCTTCTGGCAGTCCATAGTATATTCAATATTCTTTGCCAGCACCATAATTCAAAGATGTCAATTTGTCTTCTGTCTTCCTTATTCATTGTCGAGCTTCCACACGCATTTGAGGCAATTAAAAATACCATGGCTTGGCTCAGGCACACCTTAGTTCTCAAAGTGACATCTTTGCTTTTTAACACTTTAAAAAGGTTTTTTGCAGCAAATTTGCCCAACACAATGCATCATTTGATTTCTTGACTGCTGCTTCCACGGGTGTTGATTGTGGATCCAAGTAAAATGAAATCCTTGACAATTTCAATCTTTTCTCCATTTATCATGATGTTGCTTATTGGTACAGTTATAAGAAGTTTCATTTTCTTTATGTTGAGGTTTTATCTGTACTGATAAGCTCAGTAAGTGCTTCAAATACTCTTTGATTTTACCAATTTTATAATTAGAAAAGACCGCTACTAAAGTTGTCTGCCCATGACATACCTTTTATTATGATGCTATATCATGATTTCTATTTTTCTTAAGATGAAAAAAAGGCTCACAGAATACAAATAATTACTCTGCAAAAATATCTCTGCAACCTTCAATAACATTTTGAAAAACAAGACTGTCTTTTCCAAAATAAAGATAAAAATACTCTTGTAATAGGTGCTGCCAGTTCTCCCAGAAAAAGAATAGTTTTCCCCCGATTGTATCTTTGTTTCTTTGGAAGCCTTCTGCTTAGTTGTATTTTTAAACACATCTTTCAAAATAGCGTTCTTAACAAGCTTACATGAATTTGTCGTTCATTTAATTAACCTTTCTTAAATAAGAATTTTTATTTATTGTTCTTTGTTTCTATCTATCCTGCATTGTCTTCATATGAAAGGGAAATGGCTTCTAGAAGTTTACTTTCAGATACGGAGAGCCGAATTTCAGTTTGTGCAGAATTTGAAAATTGAGAATGTCAGTTACAGTCAAAGTCATACCAAAATTATACTTTAATACAAGAGCTGGGCCTTGCTGATGAGAACTACACAACTTTGATGAAGAAAAGAAGGACATAAGAACAGTCTTTCTCTTGGCCGTCACTGAGTGAAAATAACATGTTCCTGTCTATAGATGAGCCCACACAGACTATGTAAATGCAGACATGGGGGCAAGACACCATAGTCAGACGCAGTAGGTGGAAACAAATATGCTTGAAAAGTGTGAATTTATTTAAAACCGCAGACAGCCCAAGAAGTTACACTTTTTAGAAAAGTGCATATTTTAAAAAATCATTTTTAAGACAAACCAATTACCATATGCTGTGAGGCTTAGAATTTATCATAAAATGAAAATGTGTTAAAAACTGTCAATTACTTTTTTTTTTACTGTAATGCTTTTAAGCTATTCCTTTTGGATTATATCAATTTAATGTTGATTTTTTAAAAAATTTTGTGAACTAAAATAACTTACAGTAGTCACATAACACAGGTAGCATGGGATGAAGGATTTAAGAACCACACACACATACACACACAAATAAGTACACACAACACACAAATATGTACACACAAACAATTCAAGTTTCTAGTATGATTTTTTTAATTGAAAGATAACTTCAAAAAGTAAAAACAAAAAAAGAATTAATGTTTAATAAAGTCATAATATGATTTGATGTTTTAGTTTCTCATTGCTGCTGTAACAACTTACTACCAACTTGTTATTGTTATTAGTTGTCGTGGAGTCAACTCTGACTCATGGAGACCCTATGTGCGCAGAATAAATCTACTCTATAGTGTTTCCAAGACTGATCTTTTGGGGAAGCAGATTGCTGGGCCTGTCTTCTGTATTGTTTCAAAGTGCCAACCTGTGGACTAGATGTGGAATGCTTAACTCTTTGCATCACCACACACAGTGGCTTAAAATAAGACAAATTAAGTATCTCAAAGTTCTGTAGGTCAGAAGTCCAAAATGGCTAAAGTCAAGCTGTTGGCAGAGTTGCATTCAATCTGGATGCTCTAGGAAAAAATGTTTCCCTGCAATTTCCAGATGCTGTCTTCATTCTTTGGCTCCTGCTCCACATCGCTTGGGCCTCCTCTTTAGTCATTGTATCTTCTCTGATTCTGACCCTCTTATCTCGCTCTTCTAAGGAACCTTGGGATGAGAGTGGGCCCACATGGATAATCAAGGATAATCTCCCCATCTCAAAGTTCTTAATCTAATAATCACAACTGCAAAATTCCTTTTGCCATATAAAATAACATATTTACAGCTTCCAGGGATTAGAACATGGATATCTTTGGGAGACTTTTACTCTGTCTACCACAGATGCTCTCTATGACACTTCATTAAATGCTTCTCTCTTGCCTTTTAATTCTAGCATATCTCCTTTCCTAAGATAAAACATTTCATCATTCAGTGGATTCTAGATTTCAAAAAACACTCATCTACAGAAATAATGGTACTGAGTATTGCTACAAAGTAAACAAAATATCTTTGGTAATGGTTAGATATTTTGAGGTTGTAAGAGAATTTACATATTAAAAGAAAAAAATCGAATACAGAGTGTCTGAGAAAATGTTGATATTATAAATGTTTCCTAGATTTAAAGAGTTATTTATCTAGAAAAGAGACAGTAATAAAGATGAGCAATTCCATTTTTCCCTCCCTTTCTCTCTCACACACACTAGTGTTACAGAGATTTTATTTTTTTCCTCTATGGAAATGATTTATGCTCCTCATACAAAACATTGTTGTTGTTGTTGTTGTTAGGTGTGGTCCATTCAATTCCAACTCATAGCGACCCTAGGTACAAAAAAACGAAACATTGCCTGATCCTGCATCATCCTCACAATTCTTGTTGTGTTTGAGCACGTTGTTGCAGCCACTGTCTCAATCCATTTCATTGAGGGTCTTCCTCTTTTTTGATGACCCTTTACTTTATCAAGCATGATGTCTTTCTCCAGGGACTGGTCCCTCCTGATAACATGTCCAAAGTACATGAGACAAAGTCGCTCCATCCTCATGTCTAAGGAGCGCTCTGGCTGTACTTCTTCCAAGACAGATTTGTTCGTTCTTCTGGCAGTCCATGGTATATTTAATATTCTTCGCCAACACCATAATTCAAAGGTGTCAATTCTTCTTTGGTCTTCCTTATTTGTAGTCCAACTTTCTCATACATACAAGGCAATTGAAAATACCATGGCTTGGGTCAGGTCCACCTGAGTCCTCAAAAGGACGTCTTTACAAAACTTTATGGATGAGAGCCCAACATAATTAGAGCATCGATCTAAAGACAACCCCTATATTATTAAGAATCTTTCCTCTGAATTTTTTATCCCACATAGACTTGCTATCTTTTTTTACATGTGCTATTCCGATTAACACTTGTCTAATCACACTTTGGAGCCCTAGTAGCTCAGTGGTTAACAGCTTAACTGTTAACCAAAAGGTCAGAAGTTGGAATCCACTAGCTGTTCCTTGGAAACTGTATGGAGCTATTCTACTCTGTCCTATAGGGTCACTGTTTGTGTCTGACATGGATTGAATTATGTCCCCCCAAAAATGTGTGTTTCAATTTGGCTGGCCCATGATTCCCAGAATTGTGTGGTTGTCCTCCATTTTGTGATTGTAATTCTATGTTAAAGAGGATTAGGGTGGGATTGTAACACCACCCTTACCCAGGGTCACATCCCTGATCCAATGTAAAGGGAGTTTCCCTGAGGTGTGGCCTGCACCACCTTTTATCTCTCAAGAGATAAAAGGTAAGGGAAGCAAGCAGAGAGTTGGAGACCTCATACCATCAAGAAAGCAGTGCCTGGAGCAGAGCGCGTCCTTTGGACCAGGGTCCCTGCGCAGAGAAGCTCCTAGTCCAGGGCAACACTGAAGAGCAGAAGGCCAACAGAGAGAAAAAGCCTTCCCCTGGAGCTGACACCCTGAATTTGGACTTTTAGCTTACTTTAACTGGGAGGAAATAAACTTCTCTTCATTAAAACCGTACACTTGTGGTATTTCTGTTACAGCAGCACTAGATGACTAAGACAGTGTCCCTGGGTGGTACAAATGGTTAAATGCTTGACGACTAG
Source organism: Dugong dugon (assembly GCA_030035585.1). Taxonomy (NCBI): domain Eukaryota; kingdom Metazoa; phylum Chordata; class Mammalia; order Sirenia; family Dugongidae; genus Dugong; species Dugong dugon. The sequence goes on along the minus strand of CM057460.1, from coordinate 29,286,801 downwards.
CAGAAAAGCTACTGGTTCGAACCCACCCAGGGGCAATGACCTTTTGTAAGCAGATCACAACTTTGAAAACTATGTGGAGCAGTTCTGTTCACTACATATCAGGCCTCCATGAGTTGGAATCAACTAGATGACAAAGATCAACAACAACAATAATACTTTATATATTTATATTTTTCAACCTCAATTTTTATTTACACCTTTGAAGGGAATACTTTTCATAACATTATGCACTTAAAAGCTAAGTAAGTCATGTTTAACCAACTGTATTTCTTCATTATTTAGACTGTTGTGTCATTAACATAAATGTGATAAACATAATTATGCACAACTTTTTTCTATTTAATATTTTATGGGTGTAAAATTGTAGAGTTTCTTAAAAGCTATTTTTCTACAAGAGGAAATTAAATTTTCTTGATGATGGAATATGAGTTATACTTTCGCGCATCTGAATACATCACAGATGAACTTCAGAGAGCTAAATAACATAAGAAATTTGTTCAATGATGGAAAAAGAAGACTATTAATATGATATCAAACTGTATATAATGGTTATGTTTCTAATATATCTCATTTTATTTCTAAAATATGTCCAAATGTACTTGAAATCTTTGAACATACAATAAAAGAAATGCGAGGCATGTAAGGTATATCCAAAGAGAAAATGGAAATTAAATGTACTGGTTATCTATTTTGTATTAATATTGAGCATAATTCTCATTGATTTATTTACATACTTTAACTCAAGACTGTCATGATAAAAAATAGAAATTTAAGAAAAAATTCTCAGTATTCTGTTTGCAACTTTTCACTTCTATGTTTTTAAATGGGAGTAATAAAATAACACATAAGCAGCAATTGCTCATATTTCACAGATTATCATCCTAAAACACTTTTTAAACCTTGTGCTTTGGCAAGGATAATGATAAGTAGCAAAAAATATTGTATTCTTTGGGGAGGAAAAAAGCACTGGAAAAAAAGTTCATTTTTTATTTAAAGAGAAACTGTCAATATTTGGTTTCTAAAAGAATAATTTCTATTGTAGAAAAAATGATTTTTTAATTTATTTAACCACTGTTGTGTTACTATGCATGACATTACATAACTATTTTGTACCACTTACTGGAATATAGTTGATATGTTACTTAAATCCAATCCAGGAAGACATGAAGTTAGTCCAAGATCATTATTATTATTGGAGATAATTTTATCCAGCAACATAATAAAGAGGTAAGCAGAAAGGAAAACAAAACAATGCGGGGACATTTCAGCTTTTGTATATTATTAATACTGACAGGATAGATCAAGATTTTTACTCTCAGACTAGGTCAGCAAAATTAAGTAGTAGTGCATGTGATCTAAGTTGGACTTTCACATGAAGTTTAAATGTTTGTGGATATCAAACGTATGTTTAATTAATGTTGTCCTTTTATTTTTTAAGAGCAGTGTGTGTTTAACTTTGTGTTGATAGTTCCCGCTTAGAGGTTTAAGTGAGTATAGACAGTACAAAAGCAAAAACACACACATATGCACAAACACAAAACAATAAACCATCAAGGCATAAGCATGACACTCATGACAACAGCAAATCCTACATCAAGATAATTGTGCACAATACACGTGAATCTCTCAGGAACACTACTGCCTACCACTATCCCATGAACTAGTAGCCCTGGATAGTGATTGAACATAATTTTTCCTCCAAGAGAAGAAAAGGAAGAAAAATTTGGTTTAGTGCTAGACTAAGCATTTCTTTTTAACTTTTCAAAAAACTGTGAAAAGATTGGCTGGACAAATCACCGTAATAGAAACAAGTTTAAAAGAAGTCTCTCAGAAATACAAACTGAAAAAAGCTAGAGACATCTATTGATACGACAAAATATTTTACTTTTTCCTACAACAGCAGTATTAAAATCCTAGTTCTCTGTGGCCTGATTATACACGTTTTTCTGGCTAATTTATAGAGCCAATTTTTTGAAATGTACAGGATAAAATACCTTATAAAAGCTTACAAAGGAAAAAACAACATAAACAAAACTGTGTTACAGCGTGTTGAGTGTGATTGAGTCCTTAAAAAAAAATGTGGAATTTGGCAGTAGATATCTCATCAACAACACTAGTGGGTAGAAAAATATCATGCAATTTTAGTTAAAATAATCAACGCTATGAGATTGTGAGGTGTTTTGAAGCAATAAAACAGGCACTTTATCACAAATATAAAACAGTCTTGACCATTTATATACATAATCTCCTAATGCTAAAAAAAAAAAAAAAAAGTTTTATGATATAGGATTGTGAATATAGGACATTTAAAAATTTCATGAACAATTTGTGTATAAATTGTTAAATTAGGACCTTATTTGCTATGTAAATTTTCACTGAAAACACAGTAAAATATTATTTAAAAAATAAAAATTAAGATAGAATATTTATATCTACATAAACTTTTCATTAAATAATTTCTTATGTGATATAAAGTGTATACAAACATATAACACTGATAGTTGTTTGTCCCAAAACCTATTCTGAACTTTCTTCTTTCTTCAGTCTTCCACAACAGAGATGGGAAAAGCTATGACTCACTTTCTCCATATATCTTTTAGTTTCAGTTGGACATGAGTCAAGTTTCTGGCCAATGAGGGATAAGAGAAGTTCTGTAAAAGGGTCTTGACTTAGTTATGCTACTGAACTTAATAGAATATTTGCTTATTGACAAGCTATTTTTTATATGAGAAAATAAAAGCAATTAAAACCACTGAGTCTGTTATTAATGGCCAAAAGTATGTCCATAAATTTATAGCTAGACAGATATATGTAACAACATATGTAGCAAATAGGGCATCCCATTATTTTACAGTTGTAATAGATATTTGTCAAATGTTACCATGTGTTAAACCAAAAAGGAAACTGAGTATGTTCTAGCCCACAAAGAAAATATCACCAATAATTGTTAAAATATGTAAGGTTATATTACTGACAACTACAAAGCAATATAAACTAATATTTTAAAGCAATAATAAAAGTAATACACCATGGGATTTTGGCCCAAGATGGCAGCTTAGTCAGCCACACCATGCCATCCCACTACATCAGAGACCTGAGAAACCAAGTGAAACAGAGATGACAATCCTGAAATCCTGAGCATCAAACAGAAGGATAAAGAATTAGATCAAACCTTGTTTCTCTTTTCTGTCTTTTTAATGACCTTTTGCTTTCTTCATGTATGATGTCCTGGATGTCATCCCACAACTCGTCTGGTCTTCAGTCATTACTGCTCAATGTGTCAAATCTATGTTTGAGATGGTCTCTAATTTCAGGTGGGATGTACTCAAGGTCATCCTTTGGCTCACTTGGACTTGTTATAATTTTCTTCAGCTTCAACTTGAATCTGCATATGAGTAACTGATGTTCTGTTCCACAGTTGGCCCCTAGCCTTGTTCTGACTCATGATATGGAACTTCTCCATTGTCTCTTTCCGCAGATGTAGTATATTTGATTCTTCTGTGTTCAGTTTGGCAAGAAAAAAGGGTATAGCCACTGTTTATGTTGTTGAAAAGGTTTTTTTGCAATGAATAAGTCACTGTTCTTGCAAAATTCGATCATGTTATCTCTGGTTTGTTTTTCTCACCAAGGCCATATTTTCCATCTACCGATCCTTCTTCGTTTCCAACTTTCTCATTCCAATCACCAGTAACTATCAGTAATTATCTTGACTGCGTGTTTGATTAATTTCAGACTGCAGAAGTTGGTAAAAATCTTAAATTTCTTCATCTTTGGCTTTAGTGGTTGGTGCATACATTTGAATAGTAGTCATATTAACTGGTCTTCCTTGTAGGTGTATGTATATTATCCTATCACTGACAGCTTTGTGCTTCAGCGTCCATCCAATGTCATGAAAAAATTTGTGTGTGTATTGTTGAATGGAAAACTAATTTTCTGTGCATATTTTCATCTAAATAACAATAAAATGATAAAAAAGTAACATACCAGTTTAAATAGCTTTATATTTAAAGGGACTATAAAACATGATGCATATTTTAAAACAAAGGATAAAAATACTATAAACTATTTGATTGCGTCCAAAGCAGTACTCACAGGAAAATTTAAAGTTTTCAAAATTTATAATCAAAATATATATCTGCCAAAATAAAAAGAAAAGAATATGCAACCAAGTGAGCTAAATATATCTCAAAAAATAAAAGGGAAAATAAAACTATCATGTAACCATAAAGAAAAGTGCTAACTTATAAATTAATAAAAAGGAAAGCAAAGCAAAAAGATACACTTATTGCATAAATCAAAAGCTGGTAGTTGAAATGATGAATATATTATGCAAAACTTGAGTGAATCAATGGAAAAAAGATTGAAGTCACATACCAGAAAATAGTAGAAAAAATAGTCTTTATTAAATATGGTGAAAAAGAAGTACCCTCATCAACATTAGTACTGAATCAAAGATCATAATGAATGTAGTTATAAATAATAGCAAGAACTGAACAGAAAGACAATTAATGCAAGCACATAGACTACCTTCTTTTATTACCGAATAAATCTGAGGTACAAAAAACAGTGTAACTGTATCTTAAAAAACCTTATGAGAAGGTTTGGGTAATGTTTTTGTTCACAGATCTTATTTTTCACTCAGCCTGTCCATTAAAATATGTATTTTTGAACATGACCATCATTCTATTAAACTGTTTATTTTTTTGTTGTACTTTAAGTGATATAAGTAAGACTGCCAGGATCATCATCTTTTTTTTTTTCTTTTTAATTTAAATTATGGTTTTATCAGAATGATGACTAAGACATTTATGAACTTCTCAGTAAGGGTGTTTCCCTGATGATGGTAATAAAGATAGACTGTTATTATTCAAACTGAAAACCTGAGGCTTTGCTTTGTTTTGTTTTGCTTTCCCTGTGTAATGGATGGAGCCTTGGTTAAGAGCTTTGTTGCTAACTGAATGTTGGCAGTTCGAATCCACCAGCTGCTACATGGCAACCATAAGGGACAGTTCTGCTCTATCTTATAGGGTTGCTGTGAGTCAGAATCGACTTGATGGCAATGGTTTTTTTTTTTCTTTTTTTTTTGGTGTGATGGATAATATATTGAGCACCTTATATTTCATTGGATTTGATATTACTCTCTAAATAGCCAAAGGGCAGAATAACATAATGCAAATTGGACCTAAAAAAATGAAGATTACACTTAAAATAATTTAACAACTTTATATTGTATATATTCATGCAATTTTATGTATTCTTGCAATTTTACATATGCTTGTTTAATTAGAAGCAACTGTGTAGAACAGAAAATTAATACTGAAATACATGTATAGGTCAATATGATAAAATACACTTCATCAATTAAGTAATATAGCTGATTTCACTTGATTGAATCGTTAAATAAATTAAATTTTAATTTTTAAGTAAAATATCATTAACCACAAATTTAAAAGATGACACATAATTTTTCAATTGAGAGGGATTATAATGAGATGGTTTAAGTTCCTTCTAAGTATAATTTAGGCACTTTCAGATGCTTAATAAGGATTTCAAGTGATCTGAGCAGCACGGAGTAAATTAGTACTATAGTGAAAACAAAATCACAAATCTAAGCAATTAAAACATCCATGAGAGATACCCCTGTACATTTACTTAATCCAGCTAAAGTCCTACAACTAATTCATTATAGAGAAATCCATTATATTTTTAAGATATCCAGAAAAAAGTTTTTCACAAAATGATTGTTATTCTTCTCAGTATAATACCTTTGCATTCACGGAGCTTTATTCCTTCTTTTGTAGGTGAATATTTTAAACTCTTAACTCTATTGATGATACTGCAATTATATATGCTATGAAAATCTTTGTTTCACATATGCCTTGGCTAGATTTTTACAAGTAAGATATAAATGTACTACATAGAACTTTATGCTTGATATTATACCAGTAAAATGTAAAATATGTCATCTAAAATGGTAAACTTTAAGAATACTCTTCTCCAGATTTCACTAACATGTAGAAGATCCTGCTTGTTGGCATTTAAATAGTCATCTGCTATTCTTCCTTATTAGCAAGCAAATGATGTAAATTGGTGAAATGTGTTATGTCCACCTTCATGGAATAATTCATGATTTCTCTAAGCAACTTATGATTTTTTTTTTTTAATCCTTCTTTGACTGATTGGTCTTGTTGTTTTTCTTAGGCACCATTGAGTTGGTTCCCACTCGTTGTTAGGTGCCGTCGAGTCGATTCTGACTCATAGCAACCCTGTATACAACAGAACGAAACACTGCCAGGTCCTGTGCCATTCTCACAATCCTTGTTATGCTTGAGCCCATTGCTGTAGCCACTGTGTCAGTCCATCTCATTAAGGGTCTTCTTCATTTTTGCTGACCTTCTACTTACCAAGGACGATGTCCTTCCCAGAGACTGATCCCTCTTGACAACTTGTTCTAAGTATGTGAGACTTTGTCTCACCATCCTTGCTTCTAAGGAGCATTCTGGCTGTACTTCTTCCAAGACAGATTTGTTCGTTCTTTTGGCAGTATGTAATATATTCAATATTCTTCGTCAACATCACAATTCAGAGGTCTTAATTGTTCTTCAGGCTTCCTTATTCATTTTCCAGCTTTCACATGCGTATGAGTTGATTGAAAACATCATAGCTTGGGTCGGGTGCACCTTAGTCATCAACATGACTTCTTTGCTTTTCAACTCTTTTGCAGCAGATTTACCCGATACAATGTGTCTTTTCTTTTCTTTTTTTTTTTTTTAATATATATTTTATTGTACTTCAGGTGAAAGCTTACAGAGCAAATAGTTTCTCATGAAATAGTAGTACACATGTTGTTTTTTGACATTGGTTAACAACCCCACAACGTATTAAGCCTCTAAATTCTCAACCTTTTTTTTTTGATGAAAATTACAGATGGCCAAAGATACACCGTTTCAAAAATTTCTACATTCACAGTTCAGTGACAGTGACTACGCTCTTCCAACTGTGCTGTTATTCTCACTTAAGATGAAGGCTTACAGAACAAAATAGTTTTTCATTTAACAGTTACTACACATGTTGCCCTATGACCATGGTTAACAATCTCACAGCACATCAAGAATATCCTTACTCCACCTTGTGTTCCCTATCACCAGGGGGCTTCCTTGTCCCCTTCTGTCTTCTGGACCTTGTCAGTGGACTATTGTACCTCTTTAGTCTCATTTGTTTATTTATTTATTTATTTATTTTTATTTTATTTAAACACCATTTCAAAACTATTTACTTACACATTTAAGTGATATTGACTATGCTCTTCCAATTGTGCTGCCATTCTCGCCCAAGATGAAGGCTTACAGGACAAAACAGCCTCCCATTTAATAGTTACTACAAATGTTGCCCTATAGCAGTGGTCAACAATCTCACAATACATTGACAGTGTCCTTATTCAATTTGTGTTCCTTATCATCAGTTTCCTACTCTCCCTCTGCCTTCTGGCCCTTGTCACCGGACTCCTGTACATCGTTAGTCCCATTTAGTTTTACTGGGGTGTCCATTCCCAGGCTTAACATCGAACCTTGAAGGTAACTTCACCTCTGAGCTGAAAGGGTGTCTGGGGGCCACACTCTCGAGGTTTCTGTAGTATTCTTTAGGCCAGTATATCTGGTCTTCTTTTTTTTTTTTTTTTTTTTTTGGGAGTTAAAATTATGCTCTACATCCTACTCCAGCTCTGCCCAGAACCCTCTGTTGTGATCCTGGTCAGAGGAGTCATTGGTGGTAGCCGGGCACCATCCAGCTGTACTGGGCTCAGTACCGTGGAGGCCTTGGTAGCTGTGGACCATTAGTCCTTCGGACTAATCTTTTCCTTGTATCCTGTTCTCTTCGTTCTCCCTTGTTCCCGAAGGGATGAGATCAGTGGAGTATCTTAGATGGCCACTCATAGGCTTTTAAGACCCCAGACACTACTCACCAAGGTAGAATGTAGAGCATTATCTTTATAAGTAGTGTCATGCCAATTGAGCTAGATGTTCCCCGAGATCATGGTCCCCAGAGCCCTCCGTCCAACAACTCAGTCCCTCGGGGGGTTTGGATGTGTCTATAGGGCCTCCATGACCTTTCCTTGTGCAGGTTGTGTTAGTTTCCCCTGTACTATGTACTATCTCATCTCTCACCCAAGTTACTACTTACCTATTACCTATTTAGTATTTCCCCCCCCTCCCATCCCTGGTAACCAACAAGGATTGTTACATTTTGCATGTGAATTTTTTCATGGGTTTTTACAATAGAGGTCTCATACAATATTTGTCCTTTTGTGATTGACTTATTTCACTCAGCATAATGTCCTCCAGTTTCATCCATGTTATGAGATGGTTCACCGATTCATTGTTCTTTCTCGTTGCATAGTACTCCATTGTGTGTATGTACCATACTTTGTGTATCCATTCGTCTGTTGATGGACATCGAGGTTGTTTCCATCGTTTTGCTATTGTGAATAATGCTGCCATGAACATAGGTGTGCATATGTCTATTCGAGTGATGACTCTTATTTCTCTAGGATATATTCCTAGGAGTGGGATTGCTGGATCGAATGGTACGTCTATTTCTAGCTTTCTGAGGAAACGCCATATCATTTTCAAAAATGGCTGTATCATTTTGCATTCCCACCAGCAGTGTATAAGAGTTCCCGTCTCCCCGCAGCCCCTCCAACATTTGTTATTTCCAGTGTTTTTGATTCGTGCCAGTAATGCCGGGGTGAGATGGTATCTCATTGTGGTTTTAATTTGCATTTCTCTAATGGCTAGTGATCGCGAGCATTTCCTCATGTGTCTGTTGGCCATTTGAATGTCTTCCTTGGTGAAGTGTCTGTTCATTTCTTTTGCCCATTTTTTGATAGGATTGGTTGTCTTATTGTTGTAGAGGTGTTGGATTTTCTTGTAGATTATGGAGATTAGACCTTTGTCTGACTTGTACTGTCCAAAAATTTTTTCCCAGTCTGTAGGTTCTCTTTTAACTCTTTTGGTGAAAACTTTTGAAGAGCATAGATGTTTGATTTTTAGAAGATCCCAATTATCTAGTTTATCTGTTGGGTTTTTTGTGTTGATGTTTATGGTTTGTATCCTGTTAATGCCATGTATTAAGGTCTGAAGTGTTGGTCCTATTTTTTCTTCTATGAATTTTATAGTTTGAGGCTTTATATTCAGGTCTTTGATCCATTTTGAAGTAGTTTTTGTATATGGTGTGAGGTATGGGTCCTGTTTCATTTTTCTACAAATGGATATCCAGTTTTGCCAGCACCATTTGTTAAAAAGACTGTCTTTTCCCCATTTGATGTATTTTGGCCCCTTGTCAAAAATCAGGTGACCGTAGGTGGATGGATTTACATCTGAGTTCTCAATTCTGTTCCATTGGTCAATGTCTCTGTTGTTGTACCACTACCAGGCTGTTTTGAGTACTGTAGCTGTATAGTAGGTTCTCAAGTCAGGTAGTGTGAGTCCTCCAACTTTATTCTTCTTCTTCAGTAGTGCTTTACTTATTCGGGGTTTCTTCCCTTTCCATATAAAGTTAATAATTAGTTTTTCAATCTCTTTGAAGAATGTTGTTGGTATTTGTATCGGAATTGCATTGTATTTGTAGATTGCTTTAGGTAGAATTGCCATTTTCACAATGTTGAGTCTGCCTATCCATGAGCATGGTATGTTTTTCCATTTATGTAGATCCCTTTGGGTTTCATGCAGCAGTGTTTTGTAGTTTTCTTTGTATAGGTCTTTTATATTCCTGGTCAGATTTATTCCTAAGTATTTTATCTTTTTAGGGGCTATTGAAAATGGTATTGATTTCCTGATCTCCTTTTCATCGTTCTCTTTACCGGTGTATAGGAATCCAAGTGATTTTTGAATGTTTATCTTGTATCCTGCTACTCTGCTGAATCTTTCTATTACTTCCAGTAAATTTCTCGTGGAGTCTTTAGGGTTTTCTATGTATAGTATCATATCATCTGCAAACAGGGAGAGTTTAACTTCTTCATTACCAATTTGGATGCCCTTTATTTCTTTCTCTTGCCTTACTGCTCTAGCTAGAACTTCCAGCACAATGTTAAATAGGAGTGGTGATAAAGGGCATCCTTGTCTTGTTCCTGTTTTCAGGGGGAATGTTTTCAGCCTTTCTCCATTAAGAATGATGTTGGCTGTTGGTTTTGCATAGATGCCCTTTATTATGTTGAGAAATTTCCCTTCTATACCTATTTTATTGAGAGCTTTTATCAGGAATGGGTGTTGGACTTTGTCAAATGCCTTTTCTGCATCAATTGAGATAATCATGTGATTTTTTTCTTTCCTTTTATTTATGTGGTGGATTACGTTGATGGATTTTCTAATGTTAAACCATCCTTGCATACCTGGTATGAATCCTACTTGGTCGTGGTGTATTATTTTTTTGATATGATACTGAATTCTATTGGCTAGAATTTTGTTCAGAATTTTTGCATCTATATTCATGAGAGATATTGGTCTGTAATTTTCTTTTTTTGTGATGTCTTTGCCTGGTTTTGGTATCAGCGTTATGCTGGCTTCATAGAATGAATTTGGAAGTGTTGCTTCCTCTTCTATGCTCTGAAATAACTTGAGTAGAACTGGTACGAGCTCTTCTGTAAATGTTTTGTAGAATTCTCCAGTGAAGCCATCTGGGCCAGGGCTTTTTTTGGTTGGGAGTTTTTTTATTACCTTTTCAATCTCTTCTCTTGTTATGGGTCTGTTCAGATTTTCAATGTCACTTTGTTGTAGTTTGGGTAGGCCGTATGTTTCTAGAAATTTATCCATTTCCTCTAGGTTTTCAAATTTGTTGGAATATAGTTTTTCATAATATTCTGTTATAATCCTTTTTATTTCAGTTGGGTCTGTTGTAATGTCCCCCATTTCATTTCTTATTTGGGTTATTTGTGCCCTCTGCTGTTTTTCTTTTGTCAGTCTGGCCAGTGGTTTGTCGATTTTGTTGATTCTTTCAAAGAACCAACTTTTGGTTTTGTTGATTCTTTCTATTGTTTTTCTGTTCTCTATTTCATTGATTTCTGCTCTGATCTTTACTATTTCCTTTCTTCCGGTGGTTGTAGGCTTTTTTTGTTGTTCTCTTTCTATTTGTTTGAGTTCTGTAGTTAATGTTTTGATTTTGTCCCTTTCTTCTTTTTTGATATGTGCATCTATTGCTATAAATTGTCCTCTGAGGACTGCCTTTGCTGTGTCCCAAAGGTTTTGGTATGATGTGTTTTCATTCTCATTTGATTCTAGGAATTTTTTAATTCCATCTCTTATTTCTTCTATTACCCATTGATGTGTAAGCAGATTATTATTCAGTTTCCATGTGTTTGATTTTTTTTCTTTGCTCTTTCTAGTGTTAATTTCTACCTTGATGGCATTGTGGTCATAGAAGATACTGTGAATTATCTCAGCATTTTGGATCTTGTTGAGGATTGCTCCGTGGCCTAAGATGTGGTCTATTCTGGAGAACGTTCCATGTGCATTGGAAAAGAATGTGTACTTTGCAGCGGTTGGATGGATTGTTCTATATATGTCTATGAGGTCCAGTTGGCTGATTGTGTCCTTTAGGTCTTCTGTATCTTTGCTGAGTTTCTTTTTAGTTGTTCTGTCCTTTACTGAGAGTGGTGTGTTGAAGTCTCCTACTATTATTGTGGAACTGTCAATTTCTCTTTTCAGTGTTGTTAGAGATTTTTTTATGTATTTTGGAGCCCTGTCATTGGGTGCATAGATATTTATTATGGTTATGTCTTCATGATGGATCATCCCCTTAATCATTATATAGTGTCCTTCTTTGTCTTTTATGGTAGATTTTGTTTTAAAGTCTATTTTATCTGAGATTAGAATTGCCACTCCTGCTCTTTTTTGATAGTTGTTAGCTTGATATATTTTTTTCCAACCTTTGATTTTTAATAAATTCACACCTTTGTTTCTAAGATGTGTCTCTTGTAGACAGCAAATAGATGGATCCTGTTTTCTTATCCATTCTGCCACTCTCCGTCGCTTTATGGGTGCATTGAGTCCATTTACGTTCAGTGTAATTATTGATAGATGTGAGTTTGTTGCTGTCATTTTGTAGTGCTTTTTTTTGTGATGCTGAAGTTTTCTTTGTTCTTCTTACTCTCTTGTGCTGAGTTCCTTTTGTTTGTGGATTTTGTGTTCATTTCTTTTGTTTTTGTAGGTTTTGTTTTTGTTGAGACTTTATGTTTTTCGTCTTTATTTTTATGAGTTGGTTTGTTAACTTTTTTTGTGGTTACCATGAATTTTACCCTTATCTTTATAATTTTGAAGCAGTCTACCGTTACTTGGTATCGCCTTGCCTTCTTCTCCTTTAGAAGGTTCTATACCTATGCCGTTTGTTCCCTCTTTCATTGTTTTGATGTTGTTGTCATCCTTTGATTGATTTCTCTGATTCCCTGTTGTATGTCTTTTGTTTTTGGAAAGTCGTCTGTAGTTCAGTTCCTAGAATGGTATCTGGTTCATGTTAACCTGCGTCCTAGGTCCTAGGTCCTGCCTGAGGGCTGAAGCTGTTTGTCCTCAGATCGAAGAACTCCCTTTAATAATTCTTGTAAGTTTGGTTTGAATTTTGCATATTCCTTTAGTTTCTGTTTATCTGGAAATGACCTAATTTCACCATCAAATCTGAATGAGAGTTTTGCAGGATATATTATTCTTGGCTGACAATTTTTTTCTTTCAAGATTTTATATATGTCATCCCATTGCCTTCTTGCCTGCATGGTTTCTGCTGAATAATCTGAGCTTAGTCTTATTGTTTCTCCTCTGTATGTGACTTCTTGTTTTTCACGAGCTGCTCTCAGGATTCTTTGTTTGTCTTTAGTTTTAGCGAGTGTGAATATGATATGTCTTGGTGATTTTCTTTTGGGGTCTCTTCTATATCGGGTTCGTTGAGCTTCTTCGATGACCAGCTTTTCATCTTTCATGATATTGGGAAAGTTTTCTGTCAGCAGTTCCTCAATGATCCTCTCTGTGTTTTCTGTTTTCTCCCCCTGTTCTGGTATGCCAATCACTCGTAAGTTTTTGCTTTTAATTGTGTCCCACATAACTCTCAGGGTCTCTTCATTTTTCTTTGTTCTTTTTTCTGAGTTTTCCTGAAACAGAGTTGTATCCAAGTGTTTGTCTTCAGTTCCACTGATCCTGTCTTCCATGGTTTCAAGTCTACTTCTCAGCCCTTCTATGACACCGTCCATTTCTGAAATCTTGTTGTTTATCTTTTGGATTTCTAATTGTTGTTTTTGTATAATTTCGAGTTGTGAATTTATTTTGAAGTTTTGTTCTTGCATCATCTTCCTGAATTCTTCCAATTTTTTGTCTGTATTTTCCATAAATTTGTCTATTTTTTCCTCATGTTTGTCAGCTTTTTGCCTCAGTTCTTGGAAAATTCTGAGTATTAGTGATTTGAGTTCCGTATCAGGTACTTCTAGTGCATTTTCTTCCACAGGAGAGTTATCTGGTGTTTTAATTTGGACGCCTATTGGAGCCATCTTGTCTTGTTTTTGTAAATGTTTTGATATTGTTTGCTGTTTTCGGGGCATTCAGTAGATATTTCTCTCGTTTATTGATTGTAGATTTTTTTTTTTTTTTCGTTCTTGTGGTACAGCTGGGCAGATCTAGTTGAGGAGGAGCCACTAGGATGGGTTGCTTGTGGCACTCACCGCAGCCACCAGGACGGTCGGTAGTCAGTGCTGGGCAGGTTCCAATAGGGCGTGCCTGCACCGCTTGGTGATGTGATGTCTAGTGCACGGTGCAGGTAGGTAGGGTGCAGCGGGAAGATGGTTATGTGTGAAGCTAAGCTGGATATGGGAGAGAGGAGAGAGGAGGAGGAGCAAAAAGCGTACAAACATAAAAGAATGCTAGGGGAGCTTGTCGTTGGAATGTACGGATGAGCAACTATGGGATGGAGGAAACCAGAAGGGGGAAGAGAAAGAAAAGGAAAGAATGACCAGATAAAAATCAGAAAAGTTAAAGAACTGCAAAGTTCCCAGGGATCCCACCGATGCAGCTATGAGGTCTGGGGGAGTCGGTCTCAATTTTCACAGCTCAGCCTGGCCAGAAGGTACAGAGGCATACATCGCCTGGTATTCAGGGATCAGAAAGAGAAGGAAGAGATAGAGAGACGAGAAATTAAGCAATGAAGAAAGACCAAAGGGAAAAAGAGGTAAAAGATTACCAAACTAATCAAAAAAGGAAGAAAAATAAAATTGAGAGAAAAAAAAAAAAAAGGGCAACACCAGCAGTCAGTGCCTACAAATGGGACCCAGAGAGCCCCCACTCAGGGGCGCAAGTTCCAAGAAGCCGGTAGTCTCGGGGTTAAGTGACCGTGGCCACGGGGAGCAGAGGGGCCAACGAACAAAGGCCCCAGGATCCCACCCGCGCGGGAGCGCAGACCTGGAAACAGCCACACGCCCGAACGCAGCCCTACAGCCCCGCAGGAGAGAGCAGAGACGGCACTCGGAACCAGGCACTCAGGCAAAAGGAGGGGGAGGCGGCAGAAAAAGGCTCGCTAGCGGCCAGCAAACGGCTCCCAGAAAGCCCCCAGCCCGGGCGCACGGACTCCAAGCACCAGCGCCCCCCAGCTCAGGGACTCCGGCCACGGAAAGCAGAGGGGCGAACGAACAAAGGCCCCGGGATCCCACCCACGCGGGAGCCCAGACCTAGAAACAGCCACACACCCGCACGCAGCCCCACAGCCCCGCAGGAGAGAGCAGAGACAGCACTCGGAACCAGGCACCCAGGCAAAAGGAGGGGGAGGCGGCAGAAAAAGGTTCGCTAGGTGCCAGCAAATGGCTCCCAGAAAGTCTCCAGCCCGGGCGCGTGGAATCCAAGCACCGGCGCCCCCCAGCTCAGGGACTCCGGCCACGGAAAGCAGAGGGGCGAACAAACAAAGGCCCCGGGATCCCACCCACGCGGGAGCCCAGACCTAGAAACAGCCACACGCCCGCACGCAGCCCTACAGCCCCGCAGGAGAGAGTAGAGACGGCACTCGGAACCAGGCACCCAGGCAAAAGTAGGGGGAGGCGGCAGGAAAAGCTTCGCTAGGTGCCAGCAAACGGCTCCCAGAAAGCCTCCAGCCCGGGCGCGCGGAATCCAAGCACCGGCGCCCCCCAGCTCAGGGACCCTGGCCACGGAAAGCAGGGTATCCCCAGCTGAGGCGGAGAGGGGTGGGTGGTGGGAGAGCGCGCACCACAGTTTACCGGTCGTTCTGTCTCCGACCAGATGCTCTGCAAGGCTGCTCTCCCGTTTGCTGGTCTCCTATAAGAATCCAAGATGGTGGATCCGCGCTGCGTTAGCTGGTAAGGAATCTCTGCCTGAGTCTCTCCTCGTTCTCCGTTCTCTTTTAGTATTCTCACTCCGTTTGGTGTTTGGCTGAGTTCTTTATCTCTTCATTTGGTGTTCTAGGGTTTCAGGATTGTTGATTCTCTGTTAGGCTTAGTTTTTCGGATCTTTGCTGTGGAGGGACGGCGTGGTGTTTCTGCCTAGAGCGCCATCTTGCCCCTCCCAATCACAATGTGTCTTTTGATTTCTTGACTGCTGCTTCCATGAGTGTTGATTGTGGATCCAAATAAAATGAAATCCTTAACAACTTCAATCTTTTCTCCATTTATTATGATGTTACTTATTGGTCCAGTTGTGAGGATTTTTGTTTTCTTTATTTTGAGGTGTAATCCATCCTGAAGGCTGTGGTCTTTGATCTTCATCAGTAAGTGCTTCAAGTCCTCTTCACTCTCAGCAAGCAAGGTTGTGTCATCTGCATAACGCAGGTTGTTAATTAATCTTCCTGCAATCCTGAGGCCCCGTTCTTCTTCACATAGAGCAGCTTCTCAGATTATTTCCTCAGCATACAGATTAAATAGGTATGGTGAAAGTATGCAACCCTGACACATCCTTTTTCTGACTTTAAACCATGCAGTGTCCCCTTGTTCTGTTCGAATGACTGTCTCTTGATCTATGTACAGGTTCCTCATGAACACAATTAAGTGTTCTGGAATTCCCATTCTTCACAATGTTATCCCTAATTTGTTATGATCCACATAGTCAAATGTCTTTGCATAGTCAGTAAAATACAGGTAAACATCTTTTTGGTATCCTCTGCTTTCAACCAGAAGCCATCTGACATCAGCAATGATATCCCTGGTTTCACATCCTCTTCTGAATCTGGCTTGAATTTCTGGTAGTTCTTTGTCAATTTACTGCTGCAGCTGCTTTTGAATGATCTCCAGCGAAATTGTACTTGCCTATAATATAAATGATATTGTTCAATAATTTCCGCATTTGTCTGTATCACCTTTCTTGGGAATAGGCATAAATATGGATCTCTTCCAGTCAGTTGTCTAGTTAGCTGTTTTCTAAATTTCTTGGCATAGGTGAGTGAGCACTTCCAGCACTGCATCTGTTTGTTGAAATATATCAATTGATATTCTGACTCATATTGACCCTATATGAAAAAGAACAAAACACTGGCCAGTATTGAGCAGTTACCACAATTGTTGCTATGTTTGAGCCCATTGTTGTAGCTGCTGTGTCAATCCATCTTGTCCAGGGACCTCTTCTTTTTCACTGACCCTCTACCTTATCAAGCATGGTACCCTTCTCCAGAGACTGGTACCTCCTGAAAACATGTCCAAAGTACATGAGATGAAGTTTTATTATCCTTGCTCCCAAGAAGCATTCTGTCTGTACTTCTTCCAAGACAGATTTATTAGCTCTTCTGGCAGTCCATGGTATATTCAATATTCTTCACCAACCTCATAATTCAAAGGTATCAATTCTTCTTCAGTCTTCCTTATTCATATTTCAGCTTTCACACGTATATGAGGCAATTGAAAATATCATGGTCTAGATAATGCAAATCTTAGCCCTCACAGTGACATCTTTGCCTTTTAACACTTGAAAGACATCTTTTGCAGCAGATTTACTCAACACAATACATCACTTAATTTCTTGACTTCTGCTTCCATGGGCGTTGATTGTGGATCCAAGTAAAATGAAACCCTTGACAACTTCAATATTTTCTCTGTTTATCATGATGTTGCATTTGGTCTAGTTGTGAGGAGTTTTGTTTTCTTTTTGCTGAGGTGTAAACCATACTGAATCCTGTAGTTTTTGATTTTCATCAGTAAGTGCTTTAAGTCCTCTTTACTCTCAACAAGCAAGGTTGTGTCATCTACATATCACAAGTAGTTAATGCATCTTCCTCCAATCCTGATGCCATGTTCTTTTTCATATATTCCCACATCTTGTGTTATTTGCTCAGCATACAGACTGAATAAGTATGGTGAAAGTATACAAGCCTGACACATACCTTTCTTGAGTTTAAACCAGGCAGAATCCCCTTGTTCTGTTCAAATGACTCTCTTGATATGTGTACAGGTTCCTCATGAGCACAATTAAGTGTTCTGGAATTCCCACTCTTCGCAATGTTATCCATAATTTGTTATGATCCACATAGTCGAATGCCTTTGTACAGTCAAAAAGAACAGATAAACATCTTTCCAGTATTCTCTGCTTTCAGCCAAGATCCATCTGACATCAGCAATGATATATCCTTTGCTCCATGTCCTCTTCTGAATGTGGCTTAAACTTCAGGCAGTTCCTTGTGGATGTACTGCTGCAACCATTTTTGGATTATATTCAGCAAAATTTTACTTTCCTATAATATAAATGATATTGTTAGATAATTTCCACATTCAGTTGGATCACCTTTATTTGGAACGAACACAAATATGGATCTCTTCCAGTCAGCTGGCCAGGTAGATGTCTTCTAAATTTCTTGGCATAGAGGAGTGAACACCTCCACCAATGCATCTGTTTGTTAATACATCTCAATTGACATTCCCTCAATTCCTGGAGCTTTGTTTTTTGCCGATGCCATCAGTGCAGCTTGGAGTTCTTTCAGTACAATTAGTTCTTGATCGTATGCTAGCCCCTGAAATGGCGGAATGTAAACCAATTCTTTTTGGTACAGTGACTCTATGTATCCCTTCCATCTTTTTTTGATACTTCCTGCATTGTTCAATATTTTGTCCATAGAATCCTTCCATACTGCAACTCATGGCTTGAATTTGTTTTTCAGTTCTTTCAGGTTCAGAAATGCAGCGTGTGTTTTTGCCTTTTGGTTTTCTAACTTCAGGTCATTGCACATTTCATTATAATACTTTGTCTTCTTAAGTCGCCCTTTGAAATCTTCTGTTCAGCTCCTTTATTTCATCATCTCTTCCATTCGCTTTAGCTATCAACATTCAAGAGCAAGTTTCAGAGCCTCTTCTGACATACATTTTGACCCTTTTTTTCTGCCGTCTTTTTGATGATCTTTTGATTTCTTCACGTATAATGTCCTTGATGTCATCTCATAAGTCATCCAGTCTTTAGTCATTAGTGTTCAATGTGTCAAATTTGTTCCTGAGGTGGTCTCCAAATTCAGCTGAGATATGCTCAAGATCATAAATTTATTCTTGTGGACTTGTTTTGATTTTATTCATTTTCATCTTAAGCTTGTATATGAGCAATTTATGGTCTCTTATGCAGCCAGCCCCTGGCCTTGTTCTCGACTGATGATACTGAGCTTTTCCATTCTTTCTTCCCACAGATGTAGTCGATTTGATTCCTATGTTTTCCATCTGGTGAGGTCCACGTTTATAGTCCTTGTTTAAGTTGTTCAAAAAAGGTATTGCAATGAATAAGTCGTTATACTTAAAAAATTCTATCAAGTGATCTCCAGTGTCATTTTTGTCATCAAGGCCAACTACAGATCCTTCTTCATTTCCAAATTTGCATTCCAACCACCAGTAATTTTCAGTGTATCTTGATTGCATGTTTGATAATTTCCACTGCAGAAGTCGGTAAAAATCTTCAATTTCCTCATCTTTGGCATTAGTAGTTAGTGCATAAATTGGAATAATAGTCATATTAACTGGTCTTCCTTGTAGGTGTGTAGATATTATCTTACCACTGATAGTGTTATACTTCAAGATCGATCCTGAAATATTCTTTTTGACAATAAACGTGATGCCATTCCTCTTCAGTTTGTCATTCCCTGCATAGAAGACCATATGATTGCTTGATCCAAAATGACCAATACTATGACTGATCTAGGTATGTATATACGACTTTTTGTTTACAATTAGATTTTATTCTCATGAACTTGTTTTAATTTTCTTCAGCTTTGACTCGACTTGCCTATGAGCAATTGATGGTCATTTTAATACCGTTCCATCCTGATAAAGGAAATGAGCTAGCTATGAGACAAAAGATCTCTTGTCAGGACATAAACCCTGAATCTGTGATAACAATCTCAGCATCATGGGAGGAAAGTCTTAGAAATAAAGTTAATTTCCCAAGGACAGTAAAGGAGAGAAAAATGCCCTCATCATTGAAAGCAATCATCAATACTTTGACTACCTGATTATGGATTAGGGAATCTCAAACTCCTGGCCTTGACTGTTCCTTATGCAAAGAACACATTATATATTTAATTTTAAACATGATGGGGCAATTCTGCTCTGTCCTACTGGTCATTATGAGTGGGTGTCTTAGTCATCTAGTGCTGCTGTAACAGAAACACCACAAGTGGATGGCTTTAACAAAGAGAAGTTTGTTCTCTCATAGTCCAGTAGGCTACAAGTCCAAATTCAGGGCATCAGCTCAAGGAGAAAGCTCTCTTTCTCTGTCAGCTCTGTAGTAAGGTCCTTGTGATGCATCAGTCTTCCCTTAGTCTGGGAGCATCTCAGCGCAGGAACCTCTGGTCCAAATGACACGCTCTGCTCCCGGCACTGCCTTCTTGGTGGTGTGAGGTTCCTATGTGTCTCTGCTCACTTCTCTCTTTTATATCTCAAAAGAGATTGCATTAAGACACTATCTAATCTTGTCAACATCATCAGTATAACCTCGTCACAGTGAGACAATTTACAACACATAAGGAGATCACATATAATCTCATCATAGTGATAAAGTTTACAACACATAAGGAAATCACATCAGATAATACAATCATACAATACTGGGAATCATGACCTAGCCAAGTTGCTACACACATTTTTGGGGGGACACAATTGAATCCATGACAGTGGGAATCAAGTCGATGCCATTGGGAAATCAATCTTAGCCATGTTTTTTTCTGTTTGTTTGTTTTGTTTTATTATCACAGCCAAAAATAATAATTTCTCACGAAAGTTTTATTTGTCATTTTCCTTTATTGCTCCTGTGGCATAATTGCTTAATTTTTAGCTGCATTGTGTGGTAAGGATCAGCATGAATACAATTCCCACCTGGAAATGGATCCAATTTTTACCTTCTAACTTCCCTCTCTCTCATTGCCAACTGCTCAACCTACACAGAGCCGGGTCAGTCCTTTAAGTTAAAAGGACATGACACCATCTGTCTTAGTTATCTAGTGCTGCTATAACAGAAATACCACAAGTGGATGGTTTCAATGAAGAGAAGTTTATTTCCTCATAGTCAAAGTAGGCTAAAAGTCCAAATTCAGGGTGTCAGCTCCAGGGGAAGTCTTCCTCTCTCTGTTGGCCTTCTCATCAGTGTTCCCCCGGACTAGGAGCTTCTTTGCGCAGGGACCCCCGTCCAAAGGACGCACTCTGCTCCTGGCACTGCTTTCTTGATGGTATGAGGTCCCCGTGTCTCTCTGCTCACTTCTGTCTTTTATATACCAAAAGATTGCCTCAGGACACAATCCAGTGTTGTAGATCAGGTCCTGCCTTATTAACACAACTGCCAACCATCCTCCCTCATTAACATCATAGAGGCAGGTTTACAACATACAGGAAAATCACACAGTACGAGGAATCATGGCCTAGCCAAATTGATACACACATTTTTGGGGGGACATAATTCAAACCATAACACCATCCTTCAGTCCAGCTGCCCATGCAGCATTTCCTTGTTACTAGCCATCAGGAGCTGAGTCAGAGTTCAAAAGTTAAAAGGACACAATCCTTCAGATTGCCAAACAGCCACAAGCTTTGGGATTCTATCCAACAACCCAACCTTCTGCCCTGTTGGCCACAAATTTGGGGCTAGTTTCCCATCACCCTTTCAGGATGCCAGCCACAATCTTGGGCAATCCACCCAACACCCCAACCTTCTGACCTGGTGGCTCCTACTGCCCCCTTTGGATTCGATAATCACTGGAATGACAAACAGAATTCACAGACAGTGTATCATACTTACAGCTACCGTTTTATTATAACCAGAAGGGATACATACAAAGATACGCATAGGGTGAGGTCCAAGAGATGTCTCAGCACAAAGCGAAGCTTTCATGTCCCCAGGGTTGTGTGACCCTTTCCCATGCATGGATGTCTCTCAACAAACAGGAAACCCAAGAAATTTTCCTGTTCAGAGCCTCTTATTGGTTTAATTGCATTGTTATGATTGTGGACTCATTGAACCTGCATGATTGATTAAATCATGCCTTCTACTCTTCCTGGCTATTAGCTGACCAAGTGATCTTTGAAACCTGGCACCCCCCTACTCATTTGCAAAAACCCTCAAGTGTTGCCTGGTGGTGTTAGATAACAAAGGCGCCTTGATTATCCAGGAATTTCCAGTGGTAAACCTCAGAAAAAAGATTATCTTATTTATATGTTTTTCAATTAGTGGTACACAATTAATGTCCACATGTTCTATGAAAAGTAGGTGATGACAATTTAGGAAGAAAATAACTATTGCTCATAATAATATTTTATTAGGTGTCTTTCATCTCATTTCATAACATAAGATACATACACATACTTGCATTAATATCTGAAATAAGACTGCTTTTAGGTGTGTGCTATGTATATTATCATAGGCACGCATACTAAAACATGTAATTTTAATTATGTAATATTTTTCATTAATTTCTATCATTTGCTTAATCTTGCCAAAATTGTGAGATATTTGGTTTGTTTTTTATTTTCATTTTATAGACTACAGTATCATAATTAACTTTTGTATGAAATATTTGTTGCATCCAGGATTAAAATGAAATTTTAGAGAATTCTACAACCATTTTTATATTTTATCTTTTTCAAAATTTTACAAAATGCACAGTTCTTTTACTTATTTCTGTTACTAATCAATAAGTACTAATCCATAGTTAAAAGAGCATTATTATCACATTCTTTTGGCAAAAATAACACACAGTTTATTGGTAATATATTAACCCTATGACATATTTAGCATTTACGGCAAAATTCTAAAAGAAATTAGAAGCATGGATAATTTTATAAAAAGATATTTGTCCATATGTTCATTTTGCTAAAAAAACAAATAAACCCAAGACATTATTGTGCATTAAGAAGAAAACAATGCATTTTTATTGTAACAAAGAAGAACTGGGCAGATGGAATGACACTGGAAAACTGCTTGAAAAATGAATTATCAGAATAATCAGACTTCTCTTCTCTCTAAATTTTTAACCCTTTAATGTTTCTCAAATTTAATAAATAAATAAATAAAAGTACCATGTGCTCTTTTATCAGAAAGTTGTGACAATTTTCTTGTAAAGGTAGTGGAAACAATTTTTTAATGATGATGGAAACCCTAGTGACATAGTGGTTAAGTGCTACAGCTGCTAACCAAAAGGTCAGCAGTTCAAATCCACCAGGCGCTCCTTGGAAACTCTATGGGGCAGTTCTACTCTGTCCTATAGTGTCGCTATGAGTTGGAATCGACTTGGTGGCAACCGGTTTAATGATGATGATAATTTTTTAGATACTGAAACAGACTTAGCAAGATTACTTTGGCCAATGACAAAGGGCTTATAAATTATGTTCCTTAAGACTCAGTTTCTTTAACAATTAAATGCGTTTAATAATGCCTATCACACAGGTTACGTATAAGAAATAAATTATGAAATATCACATGGAAACGTCTTTTTTTTTCCACTTCTTC
Source organism: Dugong dugon (assembly GCA_030035585.1). NCBI lineage: Eukaryota > Metazoa > Chordata > Mammalia > Sirenia > Dugongidae > Dugong > Dugong dugon. The sequence goes on along the minus strand of CM057460.1, from coordinate 29,263,879 downwards.
CTGTTGGTAGTCTTCAATAATATGCTTCACTAAACCATATTTAAGGATATTGTATCAATTAGGGTTCTATGTATCTATCCAGATTTGTGTTTGTTACAGGGATTTGATCTTATCAAACTAAGGGAGCTAATTAATCATGCTGATAAAGCAGTCTATTTAAGGATCTTGTATTTGCATCTGATGCTGGAGTTGAAGTCTATGGGACAGGAAGTCAAGAAGGAAAGATGGATGTAAAATGTGGAACTGACAAAAACAAGCTGGAACCAAAAGCACAAGCTGGAACCAATAATGATGGACTAAAAATCCTGTCAGTTTTGGTAGCCTCTTAACATGGTGTTATTTGCATTCTGCAGAAGCATGGCCCTTGTAACAGAGTTGAACTTATTTACCTAGCATAAGATAGAGTAAATTTGAAGGAGGATTTAGAAGAAGGTGCATCAGTTGCAGGCTCAGACTTTGTCTGATGCAAATCAGGTGAGTAAGCAGATCTTCAACAACATGTGTGAGCTTAAACTTTGCTGATTCACTTTTGCCCTCCAAATCAGGAACAAGACTCTCTCTTGTGGCCCATCATAACCAGAAACACACAGGAAAGAGAATTCTGAGAAATTTAGTTCAACCTAGGCAAGTTTTCTATCATGCAATCTCCGGCATCATTTCTATCAACAAGGCCATATTTTCCAACTATCAATTCTTCTTCTTTATTTCCAAATTTCACATTCCAATCACCAGTAATTATAAATGCATCCTGATTGCATGTTCAATCAATTTCACATTGCAGAAGCTGGTAAAAATCTTCAATTTCTTTATTTTTGCCTTAATAGTTGGTGTGTAAATTTGAACAGTATTCACATTAACTGGTCTTCTTTGTAGGTGTATGGATATTATCCTATCACTGACAGCATGTACTTCATAACAGCATGACGTTGTACTTCAGGATAGATCTTGAAATGTTCTTTTTGACACTGAACGCAACGCCATTCCTCTTCAAGTTGGGCTGGCATGGTAGATCATATGATTGTTCAATTCAAAATGGCATTACCAGTTCATTTCAGCTCACTAATGCCTAGGATATTGATGGTTATGCATTCCATTTCATTTTTGACAATTTTCAATTTTCTTAGATTCATACTTCATACATTCCACATTCTGATTATTAATGGATATTTGCAGCTGTTTCTTCTCATTTTGAGTTGTGCCACATCAGCAAATGAAGGTCCAGAAAGCTTGACTCCAACCACATCATTAAGGTCAACTCTACTTTGAGGAGGCAGCTCTTCGCCAGTCGTCTTTTGAGTGACTTCCAACCTGAGGGGCTAGTCTCCCAGTGCTATATCAGACAATGTTCCACTGCTATACATTAGTTTTTCACTGGCTAATTCTTTTCAGAAGTAGACTGCTGGGTCCTTCTTCCTAGTCTGTCTTAGTCTGGAAACTCACCTGAAACCTGCCCGCCATGGAAGACCCTGCTGGTATTTGAATACCAGTGGCAAAGCTTCCAACATCACAGCAATACACAAGCTCCCACATTAGAACAAACTGACAGGTGCCAGAGATCACATGATAGAATTTTGCAAGACCAGTGGCTTCTTTACTGCAAATACTTTTTTTCAGCAACATAAAAGACGACTATACACATGGACCTCACCAGATGGAATGCAGAGGAATCAAATTGACTACATCTGTGGAAAGAGACAATGGAAAAGCTCAGTATTATCAGTAAGAACAAGACCAGGGGCCAACTGTGGAACAACCATCAGTTGCTCATATGCAAGCTCAAGTTGAAACTAAAGAAAATTAGAACAAGTCCACGAGACCCAAAGTACAACCTTGAGTATATCCCACTTGAATTTAGAGAACATTTCAAGAATAGATTTGACGTGTTAAACACTAATGACTGAAAACTCTATTAGTTGTGGAATGACATCAAGGATATCACACATGAAGAAAGTAAGAAGTCATTAAAAAAACAAAAAGGAAGAAAAGACCAAAACGGATGTCAGAAGAAACTCTGACACTTAATCTTGAACATTGAATAGCTAAAGTAAATGGAAGAAATGATGAAGAAAAAAAGCTGAACAGAAGATTTCAAAGTGCAACTGGAGAAGACAAAGTAAAGTATTATCATGAAATATGCAAAGACATAGAGATAGAAAACTAAAAGGGAAGAACATGCTTGTCATTTCACAAGCTGAAAGAACTGAAGAAATAATTCCAGCTTTGAGTTGCAATATTGATGGATCCTATGGAGAAGATATTAAAAGACACAGGAAGCATCAAAAGATGGAAGGAATACACAGAGTCACTATACCAAAAAGAATTGGTCGACATTCAACTATTTCAGGAGGTACCATATGAACAGCAACCAATGGTACTAAATGAAGAAGTCCAAGCTGCACCGAAGTCATTGACAAAAAAGCAAGGCTCTAGGATTGATGGAATACCATTGAGATGTTTCAACAAACAAGTGCAGCACTGGAAGTGCTCACCCGTCTATGCCAAGAAATTTAGAAGACAGCTACTTGGCCAACCACCTGGAAGAGATCCGTATTTATGCCTATTCCAAAGAATGGTGATCCAACCAAAAGCAGAAATTATCCAACAATATCCTTAATATCACACAAATGTAAAATTTTGCAGAAGATCATTCAAAAGTTGCTGCAGCACTGTATTGACAGCAAACAGACAGAAATTCAAGCTGGATTCAGAAGAGAATGTGGACCAAGGGATATCATTGCTAATGTCAGATGGATCCTGGCTGAAAGCAGAGAATAAGAGAAAGATGTTTACCTGTGTTTTATTGACTATGATCCACTGCATAACAAATTAGGGAAAACATTGGGAAGAATGGGAATTCCAGAACACTCAACTGTGCTCATAGATCAAGAGGAAGTCATTTGAACAGAACAAGGGGATACAGTGTAGTTTAATGTCAGAAAAAGTGTGTGTTAGGTTTATATCCTTTCTCCATACCTACTCAATCTGTATGCTGAGCAAATAATCCAAGAAGCTGGACTATATGAAGAAGAATGGGACATCAGGATTGGAGGAAGACTTATTAGCAACCTGTTATGCTGATGACACAACCTTGCTTGCTGAAAGTGAAGAGGATTTGAAGCACTAACTGATAAAGATCAAAGACAGCCTCAACATAAAAAAAAAAAAAAAAACACCTCACATCTGTACCAATAAGCAATATCATGATAAATGGAGAAAAGATTGAAGTTGTCAAGGATTTCATTTTACTTGGATGTACAATCAACACCCATGGAAGCAGCAGTCAAGAAATCAAAAGATACACTGAACTGGACAAATCTGCTGCAAGAAACCTCTCTAAAGTGTTGAAAGGCAAAGATGTCACCTTGAAGACTAAGATGTGCCTGACCCAAGCCATGGTGTTTTCAATTGCCTCATATGTATGCAAAAGCTGGACAATGAGTAAGGAAGACCGAAGAGGAACTGACACCTTTGAACTGTGGTGTTAATGAAGAATATCAAATCTACCATCAACTGCCAAAAGGATAAATAAAGCTGTCTTGAAAGAGGTACAGCAAGAATGATCCTTAGAAGCAAAAATGGTGAGACTATGTCTTGCATACTTTGGACATGTTATCAGGAGGGACCGGTCCCTGGAGAAGGACATCATGGTTGGTAGATTAAAAAGTCAGCAAAAAAAAGAAAGACCCTCAATGAAATGGATTGACACTGTGGCTGCAACAATGGGCTCAAGCATAACAAGGATTGTGAGGATGGCACAGGTCCGGGCAGTATTTCGTTTTTTTGTACATGAGGTTGCTATGAGTTGGCACCAACTCAACAGCACCTGACAACAACAGCCAAGTTTACACATTAATAAGTGTAAGAGTGTCAACTTGGCATTCAAACATAACTCCTTAAAAACTATTTAATTTCCAAACAAAGAATATAATAAACCATACTTCAACCTAACATAATGCAAGTACCTTGCTGATAAATGAAAACCTCTAGAAGAGGTTACAAGTTTCCTTTTTTGTCTTTGGCTTATATTCATTCTTTTCCTAACTGATTCACATTCCTCTTTGATATCATGTAATTTAAATGTTGAGATATAAAGTTAACTACACTTAATACACATTTAATGGGAGCCCTGGTGGTACAATGCTTAAGTGCTCAGCTGCTAACCACAGGACTGGTGGTTTTAAAACAACTAGCAGCTATGTGGGAGAAAAGACCTGGTGATTACAGTCTGGGAAACCCTATGGGGCAATTCTACACTGTACTATAGGGTTGCTATGAATCAGAATTTACTCAAAGGCACATAACAACACTACATGTTTGGTCATCATGTTACCCCGTTACCTGTTGCCATTGAGTCGGTTCTGACTCATAGTGACCCTATAGGACAGAGTAGAACTGCCCCATAGGGTTTCCAAGGAGCTCCTGGTGGATTCAAACTGCTGACCTTTAGGTTAGCAGCTGTAGCTCTTAACCACTACATCACCAGGGTTTCCGGTCATCATGTTAGGTGTTTTCAAACCATGTTTTGTAAAGTAGAGGGCCAGTGAAAATGAGAGAAACCCACCAAGAGATGGAATAACACAACAGCTGCTACAATGGGCTCAAACATACCAAAGATTGTGAGGATGGTGCAAGACCGGGCAGTGTTTTATTTTATTATACACAAGGTCTCCATGAGTTGGATCTCACTCCATAGCAACTAACAACAACTCTTAACACAGCTTATATTTGATGCCAAGGGAATAAAAGAGTAGAAAGAAACACATATTTAGTGAAGGTATGTCCAAATCATAATGTAACTATTCTATTGATGCCAACATTCTTATATTTGATTAGGAAAATAAGGTTTTCTAAAGTAATCCATTTTGTATTGATAATTACCGAAGTTAGAAGTAGCAAGTGTAAATGACAACAATAACAAGAAAGAATAGTCATGGCCACAGACATAGTCAACAACTCTAGGGGAAAAAAATGTTTTCTATTTCACCACTTTCATTATATAACACCAAGGAAAGGACACTAGCTTGCTTTATGCCACCTGCTCACCTTGAAAACAATTTTGTGGTCGCAAGCAATATGGCGGCCAGGCCTTGGTCACATGTGAGTCTGTGTGGCTAGATGACAGTAATTCTACCGACTGCAGGAAATTTTTCAAAAAGCTAGTGTAGAGTGGGACTGCTGATCAGACAACACAAAACATAACACTGCATGTGTGTCTAGGTTAATGTGTGTTGTTTTTTATTAATATTCTGGTTTATATTAACGTTTTCCAGTAAATATCCTAATGTTCTGAATTCCTTTAGGTTAGCCTTTTCACAAACTTACCAACATTAAAAATGTAAAAACAATAGATGAACAAGGATATAAATTATCCAAAATGACATTGAAAGACTGTTTCTAGCAGTCTCATTTTCTTGTAAATGGTAGTGAGCCACAATTTTTTTCTGCCTATCATTTTATTTACTCATCATTATGCTGTAAGAAACTAGAACACTTAAATTTAAAAAGGCTTCATTTTATTTTTACTTTATGACAAAAATCCAAGAAAGCTCACACATTACCCTCTCATGAAATTTGCTTCTCAGGCAATATTTTAAGGTTTGCACTTTTAATTTAAACATGCTTGCAGCAATCATTTCGTTTGAATATCTGTTTCGAATACAGAAGATACTATAAAGCAAACTGTATTTTTCATACTTTTGGCTACATATATAAGTGAAGATCTAACCTCTTCTTAAAATAAATCCCATCTTTTGCCAGTATCTTTAAAATTCTATATTGTATTGCTGCTTCATGGCAACGAAGTTCATTTCAAGATTAACTACTGCATTTAAAACATGAGAAAAAGTCATGAAGAATTTAATGCAGCCTTATATTTTGGACAGATTTCTATAAATGAACATGATTACGAGCACATTACATTAAATACTTACAACATATCTTTTGTGATTTTAAAGTCATTAAAATCTATTTAAATTAGTGAATTTTATTCTTTTAAACATGAGCCTATTAAATTAGGGAGGGGAAGCTAACCTTAGTTCATTTGCTGTCTTAAAAGTCTTCTAAAGGTTACCACTATCACTAATTATTGTTGAAGCATCATTACAAACCTCCCTGTCACTTCATATATGTCTCCCAAAGGGAAATACTGTAAAAAATGATCCATAAAAGCAGATTTAAAAGTGGTGTCAACAATAGAGGATATAAACCACTATAGTCATATTTTCACAGTAAAGACATTGACATAAACCAGATGGTCTCTTTCCTCTTCTTGAAGGTTAAATTGAGCACATACTTACTTTCTCTTTAATTATAACTTTCATCTTACAGGGCAACTTTCAACCAAAAGATACAGCTGCATAATTCATGTATAATTTGTCAGGTCAGTGCATAAATTAAAAAAAAAAGAACAACCCAGTATTTAGATAACAAATTGTGCTAGCCATTTAGTGTATCTAATAATTATGGATTATTTTTGAATTCTTTATTCTTAATTCAACTGATGTGAAAGCTTCCTTCTTTTATTAGCTGTGTAAACTTGTATCACTTGCAACAGTTGCATAACTTCTTAGAGCCTCATCTTTAAACACAGGAAAAAAAGAGAATTAAACCAATTGCCGTTGACTTGATTCTGACTCACGGAGACATTGTGTGTGTCAGAATAAAAAACTCATTACCATTGAGTCAATTCCAACTAATAGTGACCCTGTAGCACACAGCAGAACTGCCTCATAGGGCTTCCAAGGAGAGGCTGGTGGATTCGAACTGCCGACATTTTAGTTAGCAGCCATAGCTGGTAACCACTGCACCACCAGGGCTTGGAATAGAACTGCACTATTCATGGTTTTCAATGGTTAATTTTTCTGAAGTAGATCACCAGGCCTTTCTTCTGAGGCACGACTGGGTGGACTCAAACTGCCAACCTATTGGTTAGCAGTTGAGCACTTAATTGTACCACCAAGGGACTCCAAAACATAGATGAGAGTACTAAAACACAAAGCTTTCATGAGTATCAAATGTAGTGATATGCAACAAACCAGCATAATAGATTATCCTCAAAAGAATTTCAAGTTTTTAAAAAAATAGATTAACTAAAAATGGGAGCATTATAAAATTGGACACATCAGCCCAAAGAGTGGTCATCAGCAATTCTCACCTTTTTGACTAAAGAATAAAGGATATATCACCTATTGATTACTAAACATTAAAATCTATACTAAGATTAGAAATGTTCTATGTTGTATTTCTCTTATCACTATATGTATAATGAATGTTTTCTGAGCCCTCCTATGACATACACAAAATGCTAGGTGTTTGTTATCTTGATTTTATAGATCAGAAAACAGTATTCGAGAAAGTTTTAAACGTACTCAAATACTAATCCCTTTACCTAGTCTCATATTTAGAGGATAATGACAACTAATTAAAAAAATATCAGTTGGTATTCTATGATTTCCTGGAAGTGATGGAATACCAGTTGAGATGTTTCAACAAACGGATGCAGTACCAGTAGTGTTCACTCATCTATGCCAAGCAGACAGCTACCTGGCCAACAAGCTGGAAGAGATCCATAGCCTATTCCTAAGGTGATCCAACCAAATGCAGAAATTATCGAACTATATCATTAATATCACATGCAAGTAAAAGTTTGCTGAATATCATTCAAAGCAACTGCAACAGTTTATTGATAGGAAGCTACAAGAAATTCAAGCTGGATTCAGGAAAGGACATGGAACAAGGGATATCATTGCTGACTTCAGATGGATCCTGGCTGAAAGCAGAGAGTACCAGAAAGATTTTTACCTGTGTTTTATTGACTATGGAAAGACATTCCACTGTGTGGATCATAACAAATTATGGATAACATTGTGAAGAATTGGAATTCCAGAACATTTAATTGTGCTCATGAGGAACCTGTACATAGATCAAGAGGCAGTTGTTTGAACAGAACAAGAGGGTACGGGGTGGTTTAAAGTCAGGAAAGGTGTGTGTCAGGGTTGTATCCTTTCACTATATATACATTCAATCTATATGCAGAGCAAAGAATTTGAGAAGCTGGACAATACGAAGAAGAATGTGGCATCTGGATTAGAGGAAGACTCACTAACAACCTGTGTTATGCAGATGACACAACCTTGCTTGCTGAAAGTGAAGAGAACTTGAAGCACTTACTGATGAAGATCAAAGACCACAGCCTTCAGTATGGATTATATCTCAACATAAAGAAAACAAAAATCATCACAACTGGACCAATAAGCAACATCATGATAAATGGAGAAAAGATTGAAGTTGTCACAGATTTCATTTTACTTGGATGCACAGTCAACACCCATGGAAACATACATCAAGAAATCAAAAGGCACATTGCACTGGGCAAATCTGCTACCAAAGACCTCTTTAAAATGTTGAAAAGCAAAGATGTCACCTTGAAGACTAAGGTACGCCTGACCCAAGCCATGGTGTTTTCAATTATCTCATATGCATGTGAAAGCTGGATGATGAAGAAGGAAGACCGAAGAAGAATTGATACCTTTGAATCGTGGCATTAGCAAAGAAAATTGAATATACCATGGACTACCAAAAGAAAGAACAAATCCATCTTGGAAGAAGTACAACCAGATTGCTCCTTGGAAGCAAGAATGGAGAGACTACATCTCACATACTTTGGACATATTATCAGGAGAGATCAGTCCCTGGAGAAGGACATCATGCTTGGTAAATTAGAGGGTCAGAGAAAAATAGGAAGACCCTCGATGAGAGGGATTAACACAGTGGCTGCAACAATGGGCTCAAGCATACCAATGATTGTGAGAATGGTGCAGAACTGGGCAGTGTTTCGTTCTGCAGTACAGAGGGTCGCTATGAGTTGCAAGCTCGATGGCACCAAACAACAACACTTTAAAAAAAAAAAAACCTATTGCTGATTCAGTTCCTACTCATAGTCACCCTGTAGGACAGAGCAGAACCTCCTCATAGGGTTTCCAAGGCTGTAATCGTTACAGATGCAGACTGTCACATCTTTCTCCCAAGAAGCAACTGTTTGGTTCAAACTGCAGACCTCTGGTTAGCAACTGAATGTTTAACCACTCCGACCACCAGGGCTCCCTAATGACAATTAACAGATACCAAAAATCTTTAATATGAGTTTAAATATGTGAAAGATAAAAATTAAACAATACATGTGTAACCAAGGTGCCTAAATCAGGATGGAGAGCAAAAAAGATAACCCCAGTCCATTTGCAGAGGGCAACACTTTAGTTCATTTCCATATGTAATGCTTATGGTTCCTGCAGAGGTGTAAATCTGATAGGCACAAGAGGAACTGCATAGAAGAGCAAAGATTTTGTGAATCTGCCCGAATTGGGGTGCTTCTTGAAGTTCTGCAACGTATCATAGGGATGAGTGTGTGTGTGTGTGTGTGTGTGTGTGTGTGTGTGTGTGTGTATTAGGGAGGAGAGATGGTGGAGTACATTTTTATGCACTATGTATATTAAAAAGACTCCCAGCTGGTGATGGTTAATTTTATGTGTCAACTTGGTAGGCAATGATGCTCAGTTGTTTGGTCAAATACTAATCTAGATGTTGCTGTGAAGGTGTTTTTTTGATGTGTTTAACATTTACAGTCAGTTGACTTTAAATAAAAGAGATTACATTTGACCATGTGGATGGGCCTCATCCAATAAGCTGAAAGCCTCAAGAATAAAAACTGAAGTTTTCTGAAGAAGAAAGGATTCTGCCTCAAGATTATAACATAGAAATCCTGCCTGCTTCCATACTGTTGGCCTACAGATTTTGTAGTTACAAGCACCCGCAATCATGTAACCCAAATCCTTAAAATCTTTCTTTCTTTTTTTTTCCTCTATCCTATTGGTTCTGTTTCTCTGGAGAAGTCTGTCTGAAGTACAGTTCAACTGGGCAAGGCTATTTGGGTTAAAACTTGTTTGAGTCTGTTTTTCCTTATGATATAAAGATGGTAGAGATCCATGGAAGAGATCCAGGAAATACAGAAATAAGTCTCTGGTCAACAAAATCTACAAACGAACAAAATATTTCAAGAGTGAAAAAAGAGCAAAAAAAAGTACGGCAGGCTATTTAGGAGATTTTTCAGGGATATAAGTTCTACCCATACCGGTGAAGTTAAGTCTATGTTATCATGGAGGAGGAGAAGTTCTCTTCACAATCTATTACTGTAGGTCACAGCAAAGTCTTTTTTGCTGTACTGTATTGTGTAGTTATTTATTTAAGCCAGGGAGAAGCAATTTTTTTAGTTTGTTCTCATTTCCAAAGACCAAAATTTTAGAGACAGTAACAGTCATATGTTCTGTTTGGCACACAAAAGACAGCTAAATGGGCCCAGGAATGCTCTATTAGAATCAGTTAGAGACTCTTTCTACTTTATGAATTTAAAACCATGGCCCTTTCTGACCAGGAGACAAAACATATCCGAGAGAGATGACTAATTTCTTGTAAGTCATTTTAAGATCTATTCCCAAGATCAGCCCTTCTAATATTATTTAATGATGATATTCACCCTTACTCTACATTTTAACATATTTGGCATATTATTTCACAAAAGAAAATTCACATACATAATTATGCTTTTAGGTGATGCTCCAAGCTCTCTATGAAAAATGTATTATATTTTACCTAATTTTTGGGGAGAACATTAATATAATGCATAAAAGATTGTAGACTTTGGAGTTAGATCACCCTAGAAAATTTAGCAGATCTGTCATTTACTGGTTGCTTGATTTTGGGTAAGTTCTTCATCATTTCTTAGCCTTAGTTGAATTAGTTGTAACCACCATATTACAGACTTTAAGGAGATATTTTTATTTCCTCTGACATGATCACATCCAATATATACACAGTTTTGGCTATCATACTTTAAAACATTATTTACCCTAAAACTAGAGGTATGGAAAAGGGACAATGAGGACAGAGAACGATCTAGATGCTGTGCTATGGAAGAATGTTGTCGAGAACGAAAAGTGCATACAATAGAGAAGAAATTTCGTTGTTCAGGATGGATGAGTTCAAGTACTGGAAGGAACTTTCTGTGGAAAATTCACTGAAATATTCATTGTGATGCTTCATAGCAAAGAAGATGGAACTGATTTCTTTATATAACATATTCGACCCTAACTCTAACATTAAACTTTGTAATATAATTTATCTAACTTAACGAAATTCCTATCTAGAAATGGCATTATAGGCATACCTTGAACAAGTTGAAAGGAAGATAACAAAATGATAACAGTGATGGAGAGTTTCCATAGGATGCAAAGAAAAAAATATGTCACTTTAAACAGAAAGTATGTAGGTCAGAGGGAAGGATTTCCAAAATTTTAACTATAAGATGCATTAATAAGTCCTACAAAACTTGTTTGCTTACCAGTGCCAAGTTAAACCCCTTAAATTTTAAAGCAGTCTATGCTAAGAACAAATAAATGCCAATCATAAATACAAGATAAACTATAAATATTCATTACTCTAACTATGAAGACGTTAAAAACTTTAATGTAAATGTTCTAAGATGAAATAATCAACATTATTGCCATGGTCTATCTAAATAAGAATATTGTTTGTGTGGACCATTACTCTAAGTAAATTAAACCCCATAAATTTTATTTTTATAAGTAAACAAATCTAAATTAGAGAAATAAAAAATCTTTCAAAGAAAGTAATATAAATACAACTCAATAAATATTTATGAACTTACTACATTCAAGACTTTTTATGAAGTACTAAGACATTTGACACATACTATTCTTCATTAAATAATTAAAAACATACAATTATGCCTCATCTACTTAAAAGAACAGTTAAAAAATAGAACTGCCAACCTTTTGGTTAACAGCCGAGCTCTTAACCACTGCACCACCAGGGCTGCATATAAATGTACATGTACAAAAACCCAGAAACATATGTAACATTTAGTGCGCGCGTGTGTGTGTGTGTGTGTGTGTGTGCGCGCACAGAGGGAGAGAGACTGGAACTAGCGGGTCAGATGCGAATACACATATTAAGAGAATTAGATTATCACCCTAGTAATAGTGGAAAGCAATAATAGACTCCTGTTTCAGTGAACAATAAGCTAAGAACAATTGGTTATTTTACCCCTTTTTTATAGAAATGTCTCATAAAATTCAGGTCTTTTTAAAACTGGAGTCCATGACTAAAATGAGTCCAGGTGTAAAATATCAATGTTCCATAGCAAGGAAGCATTGCACATCCTAAGTGTACTGAACTCCCAAATCATATTGAAATGACAAACTGCTATAGTGAAGACACTGCGTCTCAAACAGAATCACAGCAAGTTTCTTTTGTTCCGCTTAAACCACCTGCCTAAGTTCGCAAATACAGACTTTTCATTCTCAACCAAAAAGAAAACAGAGAAATGAGACAATTTCCTGGGTGATTATCACAATTCAACGCCTCACTTTTCTTCAGAACTTCTCTGTCAATTATTCTTATCTAATGGAAGTAGAGATTTTGGAAAGGAACATATCTGAGTGACAGTAATTTTTCTAAAAAATTGCTGAAGAAAAGCAAATCTCAAAGAAAAAGTATATCAACTTCATGAGACCAGAAACCTAGCTCTTGCCTTTTCTGAGGTAATAGCAATGCTATCATTCAAACAGGGCTTCAACTCTAAAAATAACTTTATTCTCCAAATCTATGAAACTAATCTTATTTGATAATAAAATTTAAAGAATGTTGCATGAGCATTGATATAAGCCAACATAATATATAGTTATCTATATACTCTCTCTATATATGTGTATATATATATATAAAACTACTTTTATTTTTTAATACAACTATAAAATGTGATCACTTGCTAGACCATGGTGACACACTGAAAAACAGGCAGAAGAGGTGTCTCCTGTAACTGGATATGACAATGAGGAGAAAACAATAAGAAAACATATATGTATAAGATATTTCATCAGGAGTGATAAATGCCATTGTAAAAACCACAAGAAATGAGATGGAACAGAATGGATGGGGATGTTATCTAGCTGGTGATTTTTAGGGTAAAACCTCAGTGAAAAAATGGAGAAAGCTGTGTGAAAATGTGGAAAAGAGCATTACAGGAAGCAGAAAGAAAAAACAAAGTCATAAGGTCCAAATGAGTTTGAAAGAGTGGAGACTGACTAACTTTTTCTGTGAAAGGCCAGACAGTACATAGTTTAGGCTTTGAAAGCCACATATGATCTCTGTCACATATTCTTCTGCTTCTTTTTACAACTTTTTTAAGTTCTGAAAATGGGTATAGAAAAACAGGACAGAGGTGGGATTTAGCCTGTTGGCCGTAGTTTGCCAAACCCTGTATTAAAAGAACAAAGAGAAGACAAGTAAAGATGGTGTACAATAAGCTAAATAGCGAAGCCAAGATTCAAGACAATGTGATTCAAAAACGTACTCTGAAACACTATCGTTCCTTTCTTTACAACAATACGAATAAATACATTTCATGTAAATAGTAGAAGGATAAAAATTTCACTCTTCATCAGAGCATCTGTGAGGGTTTCACAGGGGAAGTGATGCCGATACAAAATGTCAGAGGAGGATGTGTCATTGTTTTAATCTCTTCTGTTTCAATCTACTTTGGTCTTGAATAAAAGGCATCTATCTTTATTCTAGTTAAATCAGTGGAATGCATATATATTAAGCCCTGTTGCTCTGCCCAGCATTGTGATCAGCCCTGTACAATGGTAACAATAAATTTGAAGACACAGTTTACTGCCCCTGAGTGAGGCATTACGGTGCGGCTGAAAGAGCAGATCTTTTGAAGTGAGACTGAGCTGGGCTGAATTATACAGTGGCAATTTCTTTAGCTGTGTGACCTCAAGCTTGTTATTACCTTACATCTCTGTTCCTGATTTTCTTGTTCTATATAAAAAATCTAAATAAAAATGAACTCACAGGACCCTTGTGGAAAAAGAAAAAAGATAACATATGTTGTAGAGGAAAAACATCCTAAAGTTTAGTAAAGCAAAAAGAAAGTTTTATTCAGCATATATTCAAAAGGACAAAAGTGGGAAGTGGACAAGCATGCTGCCAGACCTAGAATGTCTGCCCAAATCCGAGGAAGGTTACAGAATCATCAGTATATATCAACATCACAAAATGGGTAGAACCATTGAAAGCATCACCTTTTCACAGATTGCTTAGAAATTGTGATCTTACATTTTGAATCATCTTTCTTAACAATCATTGGTACAGGTTTTAGTTACAAAAGTCAGGAGGGTCTTCATTGGTCCAACAAATTTCTATTCACTAAATGCTAATAGAAAAAGAGAAAAAGTGGGAAGTCTTTTGTGTTAGGTTTGGTTGCCCTTTTGTGAAAACTTCCATAAAATAATTTCTGAGTTGTCCCATCTATTGTCTTTCTCAGGGCCCAGCTTGATGTGTCTTTGTGAGTCTTTAAGGGCCCAGCCCCAGTTGGGTCACATTTCTCCATGCCCAAGGTCAGGGAACAATGATTCCAAATATTATTTTCTAAATCACATAGCAACTATAAAACAGCTATCACAGTACTTCATGTCCTTCCCTCCTTCTCTCTTTTTTGGTTAAAAAACATCAGTTTTTTCTAGCTTTAGAAAAGTAGATGATGCACACATGTAACAAAAATATTAAATAACACATATTTTGGACTCAAATATTTTAATATGAAATGTAACTGTGGGTAGAAGTTAAAGTAAACAAAGAGAGAAAATACCCAAGTTTCTGCAGGAGGGATATACAAATAAGATTGATGTAACAGAAGAAAATTGACCCCAAAATATGAACAGAGACATTAGAAAAAGAGAGGATGAATAATAAAAGCATGCAGCGGAACAAGCATGAAAATTAAATATAATTAAAGCTCCTCCAGGCAGGAGAACTCAATTACTTAACTCAGCAATAGCACCCCTGAGTCTTCTCTGGTTTAATTGTTATGTTAAAAAAAAAAAAAAAAAACAAAGAAAGTGTATGAATTACTCTTCTATTGCATCCATGACAAGTTATCACTAACTTAGTGACTTCAAATGATACACATATATTATCTCACAGTTTTCATGGGTCGTAAACTTAGGCACGAAATGGTTTAGGTGATTCTCCTACTCTGAGTCTCAAAATCAAAATATAGGTGTCTGAAAGACTACATTCCTCTCTGGAGGCTCTGGTGAATAATCCACGTCCAAGTTCATTTGAGTAGTTGGCAGAATCCAGTTTCACGTGGGTATAAAACTGTGGTTGCTGTTTCTTTGTTAGCTGTCAGACAGGGAACACTTTTAGCTAGTAAATGCCTCTCTCAGGACCTTGCAAGTGGATCCTTCCATTTCAGAGCTAGCAAACTTGCCTGGATGCTACCTCCCTCTCTTGCATCTCTCTGACAGTCTCTTCAGCCCATTTCCTCTATTTTTAAATGCTCTAGCAATTAAACTGGACCCTCCCAGATAGTCCTGGAAAATCTCCTAATTTTAAAGTCCTTAACTTTAGTCATATCTCCAAAGTCTTTTTTGCCAAGTAAGGTAACTGTCTTAGTTATCTACTGCTGCTTTAACAGAAATACCACAAGTGGATGGCTTTAAAAAAGAGAAATTTATTCTCTCACAGTCTAGTAGGCTACAAGTCCAAATTCAGGGCGTCAACTCCAGGGGAAGGCTTTCTCTCTCTGTCAGCTCTGGAGGTAGGTCCTTGTCATCTTCTCCTGGAAGAGGAGCTTCTCATTGCAGGGACCCTAGGTCCAAAGGACGTGCTATTCTCCTGGCTCTGGTTTCTTGTGGTATGAGTTTCCCATGTCTCTCTTATTTGTTTCCAAAGTGCAATAGTAGAACAAGTACAAGCTGTTCTCCCATTACAAATGGGAGAAATTGGAGGGAAAGAAGGGATAACAGGCATCAAGCAAGTCAGCAGAACACATTACATTAGCTCTCAATGCTTGAAAATAATCCTATCTCTAATACAATTTATTCAGTGGCCCTGCCCTACAGACTCTAGGTGTTGGCCACACTCCGGGTGGATGCCCCTCGGTCCTGGACTTCATCTCCACCTCCCAGGCCCACTGAGACAGGAACTCTGTTCCCTCAGATTTGGGTGGTCCCATTCTTCTAGTCCATCTAAGTGGAGGCCCTGACCCACTTGGCCCCGGCAGATCCCTTTATTCTGCCCCTTGGGCATGGCAGCCCCACTCCCTCAGCTTTGGGCATCAGATCCAGTCCAGTCGCACTGATACTGTGTATGGTAGCCCCACACTCTGGAACTGACTTGATTATGATCTGACTCTTTGAAACCTAGAGAGCTGTGGCCCCGCCCATTGAAACCACAGAGGTCATGGCCTTTCGAAAACCCAGAGGTCTTGGCCCTACCCTTTGAGACTGAGGCAGCTCTGCTTCCTGTGTTCCTTGTCTCTTCAGCTTCTGCTTCCCGGTTCTTTGGCCTTTTGGCCTCTCAGACCTCTTGAGCCAGCCCAGAGTCTTCCCTGCTGGGGCAAGTGTTCCAAAGCCCTTTAGTTCTGCTGATAAGCGCCTGGAGGCACCCAACTCTGCCAGTAAACCTCAGCCAGAAGACACTCAGCTTTCTTGCTCCATGGGTGGGCAAGCCTAACTCCACTGATAATTGTCTGGAGACCCCCCACTCTGCCAGGAAGCATCCTATGCAAAGGCACTAGGCTCTCTTCCTTCATGGGTTGGCTCCCATGCCACCTCAAGCTGGTCTCCTGGCTCTGTTGCCACCATTTCTCTGTTGCTACTTCTCACCATCTTCACTGTCTCCTATATTACAGCTCACCTTACATCCTTTTGAGTCCTCACCAGAATTGTCTTTGATGTCCATAATTCCATCAACAGTCTATTCAGGGCAATCTAGGCTTTTAATATGAGGTACTTTAAAACTCCTCCAGCCTCTACCCCATTACTCTATTCTAAAACAACTTCTATGTTATAGGTATCTGTTAGAGCAGCACTCCACTCTCATACCAAATTCTATCTTAGTTATCAAGTGCTGCTATAACAGAAATACCACAAGTGGATGGCTTTAACCAAGAGGAATTTATTCTCTCACATTCTAGGAGGCTAGAAGTCCAAATTCAGTGTGCCAGCTCCAGGGGAAGGCTTTCTGTCTCTGTTTGCTCTAGAGGAAGGGACTTGTCATCAATCTTCCCCTGGTTAAGAAGCTTCTCAGCAAGGGACCCCGGATCCAAAGGATGAACTTCCCTCTTAGTTCTTCATTCTTGGTGGTAGGAGGTCCCTCTCCTCTCTGCTAGCTTCTCTCCTTTGTATCTCAAAAGAGATTGACTCAAAATACAACTAATCCTGTAGATTATGGCCTGCCTCATTAACATAACTGCCTCCAATCTTGCCTCATTAACATCACAAGAGAATTTACAACACATAAGATAAATACATCAGATCATAAAATGAGGGGAATCAAGGCCTAGCCAAGAAGACACACATTTTTAGGGACACAGTTCAATCCATGACACCATCTCCACGTCCTCTTCTGAATCCGGGTTGAAGTTCTGGCAGTTCCCGGTTAATGTACTACAGCAACTGATTTTGAATGGTCTGCAACAATATTTTATTGCATGTGATATTAATGATATTGTTTGATAATTTCTGCATTTTGTTGCATCACCTTTCTTTGGACTGGGCACAAATATGGATCTCTTCTAGTTGGTTGGCCAGGTAGCTGTTTTCCAAATATCTTGTCATAAACAACTCAGCATCTCCAGCACTGCATCTGTTTGTTGAAACATCTCAGTTGGTATCCCATCAATTCTTGGAAACTTGTTTTTTTTTGCCAAGGCCTTCAGTGCAACTTGGATTTCTTCCTTCAGTATCATCGGTTCTTGTTTATATACTACCTCCTGAAAAGGTTGAATGTTGACCAATTGTTCGGTGCAGTTACTCTGTGTATTCCTTCCATCTTGTTTTGATGATTCCTGTGTTGTTCAATATTTTCCCTGTAAAATATCTTTCAATACTGCAACTTGAGGCTTCAATTTTTTCTTCAGATCTTTCAGCTTGAGAAATGCCACGTGTTCTTCCCTTTTGCTTTTCTAAATCCAGGTCTTTGCATATTTCATTATAATACTTTGCTTTGTCTTCTCAAACTGCCCTTTGAAATATTGTGTTTAGCTCTTTTACTTCATTATTTGTTCCATTCACTTTAGCTAGTCTAAATTCAAAAGCAAGTTTCAGAGTATTTTCAGGATCCATTTTGGTCTTTAATTTTAGGTCTGAAGTCACCTAATTCCAACAAACTAGCACTTCAGATTCTAAAATTCCCATTCACAGGAGAAAATTGTGGATTATGTGAAAGAGGGTGGTCAAGTTGAGTACATATTTGAATGTGATGTTTTATTGTATATAATTCCTAACATCCTCTTTTTCCACAGTCCTGCCCTCTACCCTTGAGTTACTGGAACTCTGTATACAGGTTATTATAGTAAGAAACTTGCAAGAGACATACCTGGTCAACTGACTGGAAGAGATTCATATTTTTTCCAATTCCAAAGAAAGGTGATTCAATGGAATGAAGAAATTACCAAACAATATTATTAATATCACACACAAGTAAAATTTTGCTGAAGACCATGCATAGGCAGTTGCAGGAGTAAATCAACAGGGAACTGTCAAAAATTCAAGCCTGATTCAGAAGAGGACAGGGAATGAGGGTTACCACTGCTTGTGTCAGATGGATCTTGACTGAAAGTGGTGAATACCAGAAAGATGTTTACCTGTGTTTTATTGACTGTGCAAAGGCAATGGACTGTGTCAATCATAACAAATTGTGGATGACATTGCAAAGAATGGGAATTCTAGACCACTTAATTGTGCTCTTGAGGAACCTGTACATAGATCAAGAGGCAATCATTCAAACAGAACAAAGGAGTAGTGCATGGTTTAAAGTCAGAAAAGGTATGCATCAGGGTTGTATCCTTTCCCCATACTTATTCAGTCTGTAAGCTGAGCAAATAATCTGACAAAATGGACTATATGAATAAGAATAGGGCATCAGGATTGGAGGAAGACTCATTTACAACATGTGATATGCAGATGATACCACCTTGCTTACTGAAAGTGAAGAGGACGTGAAGCACTTACTGATGAAATCAAAGACTGTAACCTTCAGTATGGACTACACCTCAACATAAAGCAAACAAAAATCTTCACAACTGGACCAATAAGCAAAATCATGGTAAATGGAGAAAAGATTGAAGTTGCCAGAGATTTCACTTTGTTTTGATTAATAATCAACACCCTTGGAAGCAGCAGTCAAGGAATCATATGACATACTGCATTGGGCAAATCTGTTGCAAAAGACCTCTTGAAAATGTCACAAAGCAAAGCTGTCACTTTGAAGGCTAATGTTCACCTGATCCAAGTCATGGTCTTTTCAATTTCCTCAGACACATGGGAAAGCTGGACAATGATTAAGGAAGACGGAAAAAAAGATATGCCTTTGAACCTTTGGTGTTGTTGAAGGATACTGAATATATACCATGGACTGCCAGAAGAATGAGCAAATCTATCTTGGAAGAAGCAGAGTCAGAATGCTCCTTAGAAGCAAGGATAGCGAGATTTAGTCTCAGGCACTTTGAACTTGTTATCAGGAGGAACTAGTCCCTGGAGAAGGATTTCATACTTGGTAAAGTAGAAGGAGGAAGACACTCAATGAGATGGATTGACACAGTGGCTGTAACAATGGGCTCAAACCTAGCAATGACTGTGAGAAGGGAGCATGTCTGGGCAGTATTTTGTTCTGTTTTACATAGGGTAGCTATGAGTTGGAATCGACTGAACTGCACCTAAAAACAACATCATGACAACATTTTCCTGTCTATATATGAAACGTTACTAATAAAAGGATCTATTTCTCAGAGGTTTCAACTAGATATTATTGTCAGAACAATTTATGTGCATATTAAGATTTTCATGGTGAGATATATTTTATTCTAAGACTAATAAACAAACCAAGCTGACAATTTATTGATCAACAAAAGTAGAACTATCCCATTCTACTGACCTGAGTACCTGTGTTTGCAATTCAGGGTTACCTTAACTGACATTAGCATACACTAGAAACACAAATAATGAAAATACTGAAGAAATATAAATATCTCTTCAGTATTACAGAGAATACTTCTCTATGAAAATCAGTGTACAGCCTCTCTTCCAGGGGCAGAGAGTTATAAACACTAGCATTGTTTCATCTTCTGACTCTGTTTCCCTACTGTTCATGCTATGGGAAAAAGCCTCTCCTGTTGATAATTTTTCTTCAAATCTAGCACAAGTGCGATTAGATAGTTCACAAGATCAGGCAAGATAAGGCCATTTCTTACAGTGACTACAAATATTCATGGGCATAATCATGTCTAGACCTAATAATAATTCTTTTGAATCTGAATGCTGTTACATGAGACTAATGAGTTTTTACCTGGAGAAGTGATTTGTAGTTTGGAATTAGATATTCTGAAGATTAGCTTGGAGTAGAAGAGATTTGAGGAACACAGAAAGAGGCTGTTTTGCTTGTTATTATGTATATGAACTTTTGCTTTCTTTTTTGCTTCTCTTCCTTTTGTCTAGTTCTGCTGCTTCTGAAACTATCACAAAATATTAAAAATTTGATGAAAAGAACACAATTATTTGGGCACTGTGTTAGGGTAGAAAGGTAGTAGAAATGGTGGTGGGTTTTTTTTGTATTAATTTTAGGTTTGGGGGAGAGAAAAGCAGAGAGCCCTCATATATTAATAGAATTGCCGTTTTGTGTAAATTAATGTCAATATCACTGATTATACATACGTACACATAATTCTATTTAAAATATCAATGCAAACAACAATCAAAATTTAGTGTATTGAAATTGTATTCATAATTTCAATGATAAATAAAATGTTCAAAGATTAATTTTGATTTGAAAAATTTACTTATTTATGTCTTAGTCTGGAAATGCCACTAAAACCTATTCATTATCAGTAACCCTGCTGGTATTTGAAATACTGGTGGCATAACTTCCAGCATCATAGCAACATTCAGGCCACTACAGTATGGCAAATTGACAGACAAGTGGTCTGTCATAAATATATATGTATATATATTTGGCAGTTCAAATCTACCAGGTACTCCTTGGAAACCCTATGTGGCAACGAATTCGGATGGAGCCCTGTGGCACAGTGGTTAAGCGCTACAGCTGCTAACCAAAAGGTTGGCAGTTCTAATTCACCAGCCGCTCTTTGGAAACCCTATGGGACAGTTCTACTCTGTGCTATAGGGCCACTATAATGTGGAATCAACTCGATGGCAACGGGTGTGTATATGTATATATATATATATACACATACATATATATGTATGTATATCTACTATTGCTTCTGTTTCTCTGGAGAACCTTGACTAATATACCATTGTTGTGCAGTTAGTTCCTTTATGTGGCCTTTTGCCTTGGTTGTTTGGAAAAACTGCTTGAGAGACTTTTGTCCTTAGCCCTGAGGAGTTACCCTTGCCCAAGTTTTCTAGCCCAGACAGTTTGTTATTTGTATTCAGGTTGATCGACATTTCCTGGGTAAGCTTTAAACAAGGATGGTTTGATACTTTTTGCCTTGCCAGGGCTACAGTCTGCCCTGTGATTGGTATGTACCTTGCATGGACTGTCAATAGACTATGCAAATGAAGTGTCTGTGGTCTACCGAGAAGGAATTGGTCAGTTTGTGGTCCTACTGACAGGGGCTATGTCTTGAAGCTGACAAGAAGTTGTATATATAAGCAGCCAAACCAGCAGAGGTTTTTGAGACAGAAAGAAGCACGAAGAGAAGAAGCAGGTAGAAATGGAAGGAAGAAAACAGAGAGAAGGAGACAAGGTCCATCCTAAAAGAGCTGTAACATGGGTCAAAGGCTATAACACTGAAGACAGTGAGAGGCCCAGAATGGGCCCAGTGGCAGAGCTGGTGGCAACAGGCCTGAAAGGGGCCCAGCAGCAGAGTTGTTGGTGACAGATGGCAGGGCCAAGAGGAGTCTCTCCTGAGGGGTCAAGAAGAGTTTGTCCTGAGGGGGCCAAGTGGAGCTTGTCCTCAGGGGGCCGAGAGAAGGCCTACATGGCCCAGAGGAGCTGAGAGAGCTGTCTTGCACTGAAAAATGGAGACTTTGCCTACATGCTTCCTGATCTTGATCCTGAGTTGTAGTCTGTTGATCCTGATCCCAAGTTGTACCCTGCTCCTTAATACATCACTTAATGTCCACAATACTTTCTGTGAAATAGGATGTTGTGCGCACCCCATACATATACAGGCAGTCCCTGTAGAATTCTTAGTTATGAATCAACCCCCATTAAGCCTATTATATTAAAACCTTATGTGAGCCTGCCAGACAAAGCCAAAGAGCTGTATCCACTAGATACAGGAGGCCAGACTTGCTGGGTGTGAGGCTGCCGGCCAGGCAGAGGCTGTGCTGGCAGCCATGTTGAGACTTCGCACACATCCAGGCACAGGATGGGGGCACATGAGGGGCAGGGAGAGATGGCTGTGAGGACCAGGCAGGGAGAGATGGCTGTGAGGACCAGGCAGGGAGAGATGGCTGTGAGGACCAGGCAGGGAGAGATGGCTGTGAGGACCAGGCAGGGAGAGATGGCTGTGAGGACCAGGCAGGGAGAGATGGCTGTGAGGACCAGGCAGGGAGAGATGGCTGTGAGGACCAGGCAGGGAGAGATGGCTGTGAGGACCAGGCAGGGAGAGATGGCTGTGAGGACCAGGCAGGGAGAGATGGCTGTGAGGACCAGGCAGGGAGAGATGGCTGTGAGGACCAGGCAGGGAGAGATGGCTGTGAGGACCAGGCAGGGAGAGATGGCTGTGAGGACCAGGCAGGGAGAGATGGCTGTGAGGACCAGGCAGGGAGAGATGGCTGTGAGGACCAGGCAGGGAGAGATGGCTGTGAGGACCAGGCAGGGAGAGATGGCTGTGAGGACCAGGCAGGGAGAGATGGCTGTGAGGACCAGGCAGGGAGAGATGGCTGTGAGGACCAGGCAGGGAGAGATGGCTGTGAGGACCAGGCAGGGAGAGATGGCTGTGAGGACCAGGCAGGGAGCAAGTGTGCGGGTGCTGAGTCTGTGGCTGGCAGTGGTGTCCGCGGCTGTTGCCACCCTATAGGTGCGGCCACTTCCTGATCATATGCAGCCTCTGCCACCACCCAGAAATGGAAGCCCTAGAGCACTCCAGGCCTACTCGGTGCCCCCTCCAGCACCCATTGTAGGAGTGGAGGAATCATGATAGATGCTGCCCTGTGCCTGGAGTGAATGGCTGCATGGCTGTCGGGCAAATGAATGAAGCCCGGGGGAGGGGAAAAAGGAGGAGGAGACTGTGGAGAAAGCCTTTCAGGGATCGGGATGCTGCTCATTCACTCTGGGGTTTTAGGGTCTTTAAAGCTATTAGGGAGAAATAATAAACAAAAGGAGAGCTGCTTTCCATTTAAAAAAAAAAAAAGACCTTATGGGACCATGGACTTATATGTCCTTAGACTTTGCCCTAATGGACATTATGCGGCACATGGCACATGACTAAACCACTTAAGCGTAAGCATGGTCTGTGAGTTCTGTGTGGCCATTGCAATGGTTTACTGAACCCAGCCGAGAAGCAGAGAATGCTGTGGGAGGGATGGCTGGTGTCAGAATTGGTAAAACAGTTTGGAAATTGGAAATATATCTGGCCTCTATCTCCTAAAGGACAGATTTGGGCTGACAAAGCCAAAAAGCTGTATCCACTGGATCCAGGAGGCCAGCCTCGCCGGGTGTGCAGCCTCGGGTAGGGCAGAAGCTGTGCTGGCAGCCAGATTCTCATATGCTCCCTGAAGTCAGGCAGGTTTTGACCCTCGTACCACTACTACTACCACCATTTTACAAATGTCCTTTTTTTTTTTTTTTTCCCCAGAAAACTCCTGTACTTAACCTTCCAAGTTTATTCCTCAGACCACTTAAAAACCAGGCTAAGCCATTCACCAGTATTGATGAGCCAATGTACTTCCTTAACCTAAGAACTCTACACTCTCCACACAAAGTAATGAGTAGTGCACCACTTGAATCTCTGCCCAGGGAAGATTTACCCTGATCAGTTTCTTTAAGCTCTACCCCTTTATGAGAATGTAGTGAAGCCACCTTGCATTTCCAATTCAAACCAACATAAAAGCTGATTCATTTGTGAACCAAGCTTTTTCTTTTTTTTTTCTCTTTTATAAACTGTTCATAGGGAATGCTTCGTGTCATCATTTGTGTAAATTGAGAGAGGTACACGTGTAGAATAGGGGCTCTGGATTGCCTGTTAGTGCAGCAAGTCTGTGCTCTCTATTACTGCTCCAATCATAAATATATCATTTTTAACTTTGTTGGATGGCTGTTGGTCCCAACAAACTTTATTATTATTGGTCATAACTACCTAGCTTAGGGAATGAGGTTCTGGATTCTTGGTCATTTTATGTCCTATGATTAGTCACTCTGTCCTTACCAGGGCTCAGTAGCATGCCAAGAGCTATTTTTTTTTTTTTTTTCCAAATTCAGTATAGTCCTCAACTGCATATAGCATAGTAATTCTTCAGAACCTTCAGAGTGTGTGCTGCCAGCTTTCTATTGGGGCTTGCCTGAGACAACAAATAGTGTTATTTTCTATCCTAAAGGTCTCTAATATATGGAGGAGGGGGCTAATACTGAGGCATATAGCCCAATCTAGCAGGACTTCTTGTCCTACAGCTTGTACTGGTTGCAGTCCATTATTGTTTAGGACTCAAGTAAATGCCAGTAACTGTCCTCATTACCCAATAATGGGTTAGAATTTTATTCCTATGTGTGGAATATGCTACTTCTAATATGTGAACACACTTAAAAAGGGTTGTACTTCTTTCTTAGCTGTAGAACAAAAAAGGCACCAATTATTGTCCTTTTCTTTAAAGATGTCCTGCCATGTCCCAAACCACTGCATACCTAAAATATTTGCCAATGTGTCCTTAGTTCCATACAGCTGGAGGGTAAGCAAACTCCATAAACCCTTCTTTACAGTTTCCTTTCTAGGACCAGATCAAAGTCATCCTTTATCTTCTCTTTCACTCACCCCTCAGAACTATAATCCATCAGCTAATCATGTCAGCTTTACCTTTAAAGTATATCTAGAATCTACATTAAGTAATCTTCCCTAGAAACAGGGCATGAGATAAGGAATTTAGTCCACATGATTTTTTTACAGAGTGTTCTTCTGGAGAAATCTGTAAGGGAGTGAGGGAAGCAAGATAGGAAAGGGGAAAGTGCCAAGCTAAAATGGAATGTTAGGTAAAGTCTAGATTTGGCCTGATCCTTAGGAGGTCTGAATTATAAACCACACTGCAGAGTTGTCATGACTTGAGACAAAAAGTCCAGCTTTTGTACCTGCATATCTGTCAGTCTATGGCCAACTCTGAGAGTGGGGCCAGGTATCTTTTCAGATGGCTTTGCCAGCCAAGGATATCTCTTTGTAGAGATATAGAGCCATTAGCTTTAGCACTTGTAGAAACATGCAGATAGCTGTACCTACAGGGAAAGAGGATCTTGAGTAGGACATTGCAGTGTATAGAATAAAAAAAATCAGATGGAATGGTGCAAGGATCCTTGACTCAGAATGAATAATTATGCTACTCACTGGTGTTGTTGTGGGCTTTTATTACATATAGTAATCAGGATGACAATAAATGGAGCAGAATTTATCAAGAGCCAGGTCCCATAAACCTCTCATCCAAGAATGGGATGTTTTTGGTCACTTACATGTACTCGCCTCATGTGCCGTGGGTGACAGAACAAAGAGAAACTGGGGCCTGGGGCTTATGTAGATAAACCGGATGGGTGCACGTGCATGAAAAGCAAGAGCAGGGGAAGTGGGGTAAGACGCGGGTGCCTCTGTTTAGATACAAATAAGATGGCCATCAGTGACCAGGTTCCTTCCTAGCTACGGGATTAATTAAGTATAGTTAAGTAGTTATGTGTAGTCATGGAGACAGAAAGTTACTGTAAGCTCAAAACAGGGTGGAAAACTTGCTGATAAGGAGAAATGACTGAGAAAGATTGTGAGACCCAATTCCCAGCCTCCTTATCAGAGACTACTCTGAGCCCAAGGCCTCAGCTTAGGCAGCCCAGATGGGAATAGTAAAGGCAGACCACATTCACAGCAATCATCAAGAGTGTCCATTGCAGTTATCTAAAACAAATTGATACATATCTATAAAAAACTTTCACCAATTATAACTCTTTTTCCATTTTTATTTTACTCTTTGTTTAATGGGGCATTAATAAAACCACCCATGTTATTTTACACCTCTTTTAAATATGGGTCTTTTTCTTTCTTTCCTTCCAACTTCTCAACCCCTATCCTTGCTTTTTCTACTGTTTCTCTTCCCCAAATTTCCTTGATATGATAAAGGCAGAGTTTGAGGGAAACCCACTGCCATTCTTATCGATTTGTACTACCTGGGCAACAACAGATGATTTTTTACTTAGACAAAAATAATTTCATTACAATTACTAGTGATATTTCTCATCTTTCTAGTCATTTTTTTTTAGTTTTTCTATGTAATCTCATCTGGGTCTGACTTCAAATATCATATGTGCTCTAAAAACTCCCAATGTCATAATACCACTTTGTACAGCTCCCATTCTTCCAAGTTCTTATATTCAATTGCCTTCTAAATGAACACCTCCACTGGGACATCAAAGGAAATGTCAAATCCTACTTTTTACTCCTTTCTCCAGTATTTACTACTCATACTATATTTCCTATTATCAGTAAATTTTAATTCTCTCTTTCCAAGTTCTTAGATCAAACACTTTGGAGTCATCCTTGATCTTTTCTGTCACCCCCAATAGCCAATCCATCAGCAAATACAGTTGGTTTCTACTTACAAACAATATCCAGAATATGAACACATTCACACAGATTCAAGCCACCACCAACCACCTCCTGTAATATCCCATAATTTTTTCAACTGGATTTCCTGTTTCCACACGTATCCCCATCATTTTTTCTGTTCTCAACACAGCAGATAGTGCTCTTTGTCAATAGCCTTTAATGACGTCCTATCTCACCAAGAGTAAAAGCAAAACTTATTTTAATGGAATATAGTCTTTGTGTGGAGAGAAATTCAGTGTGATTAACAGACAAGGAACCCGAGCTTCACAATTTCTCTAACACTTATGACTTACTTCTTTCTTAGCTTAATTGTATCTCAAAGTATAGAGAATGAAATAATCTCATCCAACATCTAGGTTGCATTTAAAAAATATGTGATCTAATTCCAACATTGAAATCACTTTTCTTTAAAAACTACCTGTAATTAAGCAGTTGCAAAGAGAATTTTTTTAAAAATTAGAAAAGTAAAAAGATTACAATAAAACAAAATTTTTTTTCATCATTTATTTTTACTATTAGTTTAATTCCCTTTATCAAACTAAAGTCACTATTTGACCATCACTGTTGTTGATTGCCATGTTTGCTTTAGACCATAAAAATTTCCCCTATACCTTATTAGTGATAGATAGCCTGCAAATCTTTCTACCTCAATATTTATTATGTCATCATTAATAATAAAGGACTTTCAAGGTTTAAAAATTTTCCAAAGAAACTGAGGCTTAAATATTTGTTCCAAAATGGAAAGCTCATAAGAACTACAGTTGAGATATTAATTTAGAAATTTTGTGTGAGCCTCCATCTGTAATCTTAATTATAATACTATGTTGCCTTTCAGAAATTGAAGTGATGAATCGCCCTTGTTAAAGGTGATTAACTTGTTTCTATTTCTCTTATTTCATGCAGGAAAAACACCAGCATTTGAAAGAATGTTTCTCATTTTTGGCCTAACATTTACCAAAATGGCATGCTTAGAGAATATCAGTCATTATTGATGCCGGTGGCAAATTCTTCTGCAGGGGTCTTTTTCTACACACTCTGATAAGTTGTCTTCAAATGTAAGCAATGATAAACTCATCTGAAATTGCCTTCTTTAACATTAAAAAAAATCTGTAATCTAAAATGTCCACCAAGGCTCTGTCAGTTTGTTGTACTGTGGTGGCTTGAGTGTTGCTGTGAAACTGAAAGCTTTGCCACTGGTATTTCAAATTCAAGCAGGGTCACCCTTGGTGGACAGGTTTCAGTGGTGCTCCCAGACTAAGACAGACTAGGAAGAAGCACCTGGTGGTCCACTTCTGAAAAAAATTAGCCAGTGAAAACCTTATGAAAAGCAGCAGAACATTGTCTGACATACTGCCGGAAGATGAGCCTCTCAGGTTGGGAAGCACTAAAAGGACGACTGGGAAAGAGCTGTCTCCTCAACGCAGAGTCAACCTTAATGACATGGATGGAGTCTAGCTATTGGGATCTTCATTGTCTGATATGACATGACTAAAAATGAGAACAGCCACAACAATCCATTAACAATTGGAACGTGGAATGCATGAAGTATAAATCTAGGAAAATTGGAAATCATCAAAAATGAAATGGAATGCATAAACATCAAAATCCCAGGC
The DNA here is from genome assembly GCA_030035585.1 of Dugong dugon. Classification (NCBI taxonomy): domain Eukaryota; kingdom Metazoa; phylum Chordata; class Mammalia; order Sirenia; family Dugongidae; genus Dugong; species Dugong dugon. The sequence goes on along the minus strand of CM057460.1, from coordinate 29,235,367 downwards.
ATTAGTGAGCTGAAATGGACTGGCATTGGCCATTTGTAATAGGACAATCATATGGTCTACTCTGCTTGGAATGATAAACTGAAGAGGAATGGCATCACATTCACTGTCAAAAAGAACATTTCAAGATCTCTCCTGAAGTACAAGTCTGTCAGTTATAGGAAAATATCCATAGGATTACAAGGAACACCAGTTAACACAACTATTATTCAAATTTACGATTCCTCAGAAAAATAGAAATAGAAATACCACGATCCAGCAATCCCACTCCTAGGAATATATCCTAGAGAAATAAGAGCCATCACAGGAATAGACATATGCACATCCATGTTCACTGAAGCATTGTTCACAATAGTAAAAAGATGGAAACAACCTAGATGGCCATCAACAGGTGAATGGATAAACAATCTGTGGTACATACACACAATGCAGTAATATGCAATGATAAAGAACAATGATGAATCTTTGAAGCATCTCACAATGTGGAAGAATCTAGAGGGCATTATGCTCAGTGAAATAAGTCAATCACAAAAGGGCAAATATTGTATGAGACCACTACTATAAAAACTCATGAAAGGGTTTACACACAAAAAGAAACAAGGTTTGATGGTTACAAGGGAGGGGAGGGATGGGGATGGAAAAGCAATAAGTAGACAATAGATAAGTGGTAACTTTGGTGCAGGGTAAGACAGTGCACAGTACTGGGGAAGCCAGCATAACTTGTCCAAGCCAAGGTCATAGAAGCTCCATAGACACATCCGAACTCCCTGAGGGACCGAATTACTGGGCTGAGGGCTGTGGGGACCATGGTCTCAGGGAACATCTAACTCAATTGGCATAACATTGTTTTTAAAGAAAATATTCTGCATTCTATTTTGGTGAGTAGTATCTGGGGTCTTAAAAGCTGTGAGCAGCCATCTAAGATACTTCACTGGTCTCACCCCATCTGGAGCAAGGCAGAATGATGAAAACCAAAGACACAAGGTAAAGATTAGTCCAAAGGACTAACAGACCACAACTACCACAGCCTCCACCAGATTGAGTCCAGCACAACTAAATGGTGCCCAGCTACCACCACTGAGTGCTCTGACAGGGATCACAACAGATGGTTCCAAACAGAGCTGTAGAAAAATGTAGAACAAAATTCTAACTCACCAAAAAAGACCAGACTTACTGGCCTGACAGAGACTGAAGAAATCCCCACAGTATGGCCCCCAGACACCCTTTAGCTCAGTAATGATGTCACTCCTGAGGTTCACCCTTCAGCCAAAGATTAGACAGAGCTCATATAAATAAAATGAAACTACAGGGGTACACCATCCAAGGGGCAAGGACTAGAAGGCAGGAGGGACAGGAAAGTTGGTAATAGGGAACCCAAATTTGAGAAGGGAGAGTGTTGACATGTCATGAGGTTGTTAACCAATGTCATAAAACAATATGTGTACTAACCATTTTATGAGAAGCTAGTCTGTTCTATAAACCTTCATCTAAGGTATAATAATAAAAAAATACTCTATTTAAATGTTAATAAAAGAGATGAAAAAAGCGAAGACCTAGTGTTAGAAAACCAAAAGAAACACACTTGGCATTTCTCACGCTGAAAGAACTGAATTAAAAATTCAAGCCTCTAGTTGTAATAATGAAGAATTCTATGGGCAAAATACTGGATGATGCAGGAAGCATCAAAAGAAGATGGAAGGAATACATGGAGTCACTGTTTCATAAAGAATTGGTCATCATTCAACCATTTTAGGAGGTAGCATGTGATCAAAAAAGACGGTACTGAAGGAAGAAGTCCAAGCTGCACCGAAGGCACTGGTAAAAAACAGGGCTCCAGGAGTTGACAAAATACCAGTTGAGAACTTTCAACAAACTGAGGCAGAGCTGAAGGTGCTCTCTCATTTATGCCAAGAAATTTGGAAAACTTGTACCTGGCCAACAGACTGGAAGACATTCATATTTATGCCTATTCCAAAGAAAATGATCCAACCGAATACAGAAATTATCAAATATCATTAATATGACACAAAGGTAAAATTTTGCTGAAGATCATTCAAAAGCGGTTGCAGCAGTTCATCAACAGGGAACAGCTAGACATTCAAGCCAGATTCAGAATAGGAAGTGGAACCAGGGATCTTACTGCCTACATTAGACAAATCTTGGATGAAAGCAGAGAATACCAGAAAGATGTTTACCTGTGCTTTATGGACTATGCAAATGCATTCCACTGTGTGGATCATAACAAATTATGGATAACTTTGTGAAGAATGGGAATTCCAGAACACTTAATTGTGTTCATGAGGAACCTGTACATAGATCAAATGCAGTCTTTCGAACAGAGCAAGGGGATACTAGGTGGTTTAAAGACAGGAAAGTGTGCCTCGGGGTTGTATCCTTTCACCATACTTATTCAATCTGTATGCTGAGGAAATAATCCAAGAAGCTGAATTATATGAAGATGCTTGGGGCATGAGGATTGGAGGAAGACTCATTAACATCCTGTGATATGCAGGTGACACAACCTTGCTTGCTGAAAGTGAAGAGCACTTGAAGTAGTTACTGATGGAGATCCAAGACTACACCTTCAGTATAGACTAAGCCTCAAAATAAAGAAAACAAAAATCCTCGCAACTGGACCAATAAGTAACAACATAATAAATGGAGAAAAGATTGAAGTTGTCAAGGATTTCATTTTACTTGGATCCACAATCAACATCCATGGAAGCAGCAGTCAAGATATCAGATGATGCAATGCACTGGGCAAATCAGCTGCAAAAGACTTTTTAAAGTGTTAAAAAGCAAAGATGTCACTTTAAGGACTAAGATGTCCTTGACCCAAGCCGTGGTGTTTTTTCAATCACCTCACATGCATGCAAAAGCTGGACAGTGAATAAGGAAGACCAAAGAAGAGTTCATGACTTAGAATTATGGTGTTGGCAAAGAATATTGACTATACCATGGACTGCCAAAAGAATGATGAAATCTGTCTTGGAAGAAGTAGAGCCGGAATATTTCTTAGAAATGAGGATGATGAGACTATGTCTCACATACCTTGGACACGTTATCAGGAGGAATCAGTCCCTGGAGAAGGACATCATGCTTGATAAAGTAAAGGGTCAGCTAAAAAGAGGAAGACCTTCAATGAGATGAACTGACACAGTGGCTGCAACAATGGGCTGAAGCATAACAATGATCAAGAGAATGGCGCAGGACCAGGCAGCATTTTGTTTTGTTGTACATAGTGTCGCTATGAGTCGAAACTGACTCCAAGGCATCTAACAATAACAACAACAAGGAAGACCAATTAATATGTCTGTTATTCAAATTTACTTACCCACCACAGAGGCCAAAGATGAAGAAATTGATGATTTACCAACTTCTGCAGTCTCAAATTGATCAAACATGCAATCAACACACATTGGCAATTACTGACAACGTGGAATTCAAAAGTTGGAAACAAAGTAGGATTGGAAGTTGGAAAATATGGCCTTGGTGAAAGAAACAACCCTAGAGATCACATGATAGAATGTGCAAGACCAACAGCTTCTCATTTCAAAGACCTTTTTTCAGCAACATAAACAGTGACTATACACGTGGACCTTACTGGATGGAATACACAGGAATCAAATTGACTACATCTCTGGAAAGAGACGATGAAAAAGCTCAATATCATCAGTGAGAACAAGGCCAACGGATGACTGTGGAACAGACTATAAACTGCTCATATGCAAGTTCCAGTTGAAATGGAAGAAAATTAGAACAAATCCACAAGAGCCAAAGTATGCTCTTGAGTATATCCCACCTGAATTTACAGACCATCTCAAGAAGAGATTTAACTCATTGAACACTGATGAATGAAGTAGGAGTTATGGAATGTCATCAAGGACATCATATACGAAGAAAGCAAGAGGTCATTTAAAAGACAAGAAAGAAGGAAAAGACCAAAATGGATGTCAGAAGAGGCTCTGAAACTTGATCTTTAATGCAGAGTAGCTTAAGTGAAAGGAAGAAATGATGAAGTAAAAGAGGTGAACAGAAGATTTCAAAGTACACCATGAGAAGACAAAGTAAAGTATAATGACATGTGCAATGACCTGAAAATAAAAAACCAAAGGTGAAGAATACGCTCGGCATTCCTCAAGCCTCCAAGCAGTGTTTTGTTCTTTTATACATAGGGTCTCTATGAGTGCGAACCGACTTGGTGGCACCTTATTACAACATTAAAGATCTAAAAAAATAGCAACATGCCCAAGCATGATGCATTCTGAGCTCAGAGGCCATTTCTTTGACTTTATCTTTGGTAGTAACTCTGTCTTGCCCTGATTTGATTGCTCATTTTGTTTTCAGGGTAACATCCTTCATTGTCACAAGAACTCTACCAGCAGTGTCTGAGCATCTGAGGTTGACACTTCATTCTTCCCATTCTGTGGGAGACTGAGGAAATCACTTATTCTCTGAACAAGGTCCCTGGGTGAAATAGTTTGTGCTTGACTCTTAACTTAAGGTTGGTGGTTTGAACCCGCCCAGAGGTGTTGAAAAAGAAAGGCCTAGTGATTTGTTTCCATAAAGATTAAGTCCAAAAAACCCATGGAGCAACTCCACTCTGTAACACATGGGGTGTCGTGACTTGGAATCGACTGGATGGCAGCAGGTTTTGTTTTGTTTTAATTAACTTAATACAATCTTTTCTTTCAGCCTAAATAGGTCTGTTTAGGTCACATTCAGTTCCTGGATCAATAACAATCATCAGGGGTAATTAATATTGAGTGATGTGGCTTTAGACTGCATTCCTGAAACATGTGGGGGGACAGTTGCACTTATTCTTTTAATTCTTTCATTACTTACTGCATACTAAGGAATGTTGTAAGTGCTGGATACTCAACAATGATCAAACTTGACAAAATTTATGTCCTCATAAGGTTTATTATTTTAGTAAGGGAAGAAGACAATGAATATTTAATATGTGATAGAGAATATGTAATTTATACTATATAAAATGTGCAATGTTCTATGCTATGTGTAATATGTAACACACATGGCACCTAACCCATGTAGAAAAGTAAACACAAGTAATGTGTGCAGATTTTGATGGAATGACCTTTGAGCAAAGATCCAAAGGAAGTAAGTTTCATACTACTTGACAGTTGCTCCTTAATTCATATGGAAATATAAAGAATCAGCAATAATGAAGACAATTTTGAATAAGGAGAAGCACAAGGTTGTGGCAAAGCATGTTGTACTAGACATTAATGCTTATTTTAGACCTGTAGACCATAGGTAACTGTGATCTAGGCTCAGGAATAAACACATAGAGCAATGAAAAAGAATACAGAAATTCATCCATATGAATGAAAAAAGAAAGTTTATCAGTTTTTATACTGGAGAGCGTTCCTAACAGTGTTTGATGAAATTATTTTCTATATATAAAATAGAAAAATTAATCCCCAACTTAATATTATAAGCAAACAGACATACACTATGGATTAAATATTTAAGTGCAAAAATAACATTTTTGAATTAAAAATAATAATATACCAGAATATTCTACTTATTTTACATTATGGTGACTTGTTAAAAACAATAAGTTTTCTAAAGTTGACATAGTTACTGATAAACCTTCATTAACCTTAAGAAAGTTGATTCTTTATTATGTCATTACCCTTTATACACACAGTACACATTTTCCCTTATGAAATATCATTGCAGGCGATTTAACGGAGATAGGTGGATAGATAGAAAGATAGATATCTTCTATCACCTGAATGCTATCCTATTTTCTATTACAGGTATTCCCTGACTTAGGGAATTGTAGGTGTAGTTCATAATAACTCAAAAGCATTAAAAGTTGGAAAATACTTGTGTATGAAAATACTGAATTCCTTTGATTCTCTCTATACGTGAAGCCTATTATACTAATCTACATCTTTCCAACCTTTTACCTCTTATCTCTTTGTCTTCATTTATGACAATAGTCATGATTCCAAAACCAAACACATTGCTGTTAAGTCAATTCTGACTCATAGCAACCCTATAGGACAGAGGAGAACTGCTCCATAGGGTTTAACAAGGAGCAGCAAGTGGATTTGAATTGCTGATCTTTTGGTTAGCAGCTGAGTTCTTAACTACTGTGCTACCAGGGCTCCATATTCATGACAATCAGTACTAAATTGAGCATAAGTAATTACAGTAATCGGGAAAACTTCTAGGGTAAGATTATCTGTGGTTTTTATTTTTTTTTTAATTTTGGTTAAGTTTGCTTGTAAAAACCATTTGTGATCATTCTTTTACTATGTGTAGGTGGAAAGCTTTGATTACTTTTTTATTTTTTAATATTTTGTTCAATTTAATATTCAACTGTAACTGAGAATTTGGGAATCTAGATACATATTTTAAAGACCACTCTCAGAGTGAATATTAAGAATAAGAAGGTGGGTAATACATGATTTTTTTTTTACATAAATAAAAACCTATTAAGGGTTCTGAGTGAACATCTAGGAACCCTACAATTATATTACTTTTTATAAGTTAGATATTATCATGTTGAATATTATACAGAAGATAAATATGCAAGGGGTTTTATACTTTCATCATTGTAAGGTATCTTTGTAACTAGATTACATTGTGCAATTCTGTCCTGTGAGTTTGATTGAAAAATATTATATTAATAGAAATAAATGTAAGGAGTGATTTTGTTTGAAAAGTTGATTATTCTTGGATTGATCAGACTATTTTTGTAGTTTCAGCATTTTTTTTTTAAAGTTCATACTCTTGGAATGTAAATTATCTACCTCATTGGTGCTAAATGGAAATATATATAAGCTTAGAATAGAGTTAAAAAAAGTCATATGAAAAATTTGGTTGGATATATCTCTTTCTTCACTGATCTCCCAGGAGTACTTTGCAAATTAAAAGTACAGCTATGACTATGAAAAACATTTGGGTTAATATAAAAAAAAAAAAATTAGGTCTGTTGACAATACAGAAACCCTTGGCAATACAAAAGTTATTCTTTCCCAACACACTAAATTCAAAGAGGCAGGTTTTTGATGTGAGCAATTATAAGTAAATTTATGAACTTAGTATAAAATATGTTCTTACAACTCTCTTTCCAAAAGTTAGGATTAAGGGGTGAATTATGGTGGGAGGAGTCAAGAACACCATAGCTTTTCTAATCTTCACAGTAAATATTCCAGTTAAGGTCTAAGAATCCCCTATGATAGAGAAGAAAGGAGGAAAGAATAAAAGCATTTCTAGTATTAAAAATAAAATTTCCACAAGTTTAAATTTGTACACCAACTCATAGCCTTTATTTGTAATTTGTGAATTGGGAGGTGTCTGGTTTGGAAGATAGGTAAGAGTTTATGGGCACAGACACACAGAATACAAGGAAGCTATACCAGGCAAATTTTGAATTGGCTGGCAGGCATATTCCTTCCTTATTTGAGATTAAGGAGAAATTATGTACTAGGTTAAACTGAGTAAGTCAGTCCTAATTGATTAGTTTAGGGTTCCATTTCTGGAAGAGTCAATTGATTGACTTAGGTTTCAGCTCCTGGGAAGGTCAGGCATTTACAGAAAATAGAAACTAGCTAGGTTTCTGTTTGTTGACATGGGTCTTAGCATAAGTGACTTCATCTTGGGCCTAGTATAATCAGGTTAACACTAGGTTCTTCTTCATCTTTTTCAGCTTGATAGTAGAGGAAATTGGGTTAACACTGGAGGTATGAAAAATGTTTTAAAGGGAGTAAATTCCATTATCCATTCTTGGAAAGTATCTCAGGATGAGGAAAATAATCTTAACTCTAACATAAAGCAACTGATTTAGTAATTTAATTTATATAGCACTTATAATGTCCCATGCACTCTATGATTCCCCCATTTTACAGACTAGCAGTCTGGGTAACAGAGAAAATACATATGCCTATTTTTGTGGCTATGAGCATATAAATAAAACACAGTTATTTTTAATTAACCAAAAATTATTAGGTAATAGTGAATTATACTCATCATTCTTTCATCCCAAATTCTTATATATGGGCTAGACATACACACAATATTTATTAAATGCCTACCTTAAATCAAGTCTATGGGTTTGCCATGAGTAGGAATCCACTTGATAGGTACTAACAACAACGGAGCTCTGGTATGCAGTGGTTAAGGCCTATGGCTGTTAACCAAAAGGTGGGTAGTTTGAACCCACCAGTCACTCTTTGGAAACTCTATGGGGCAGTTCTACTCTGTCCTATAAGATCGTTATGAGTCAGAATTGACTCAATAGCTTTGGGTTTAACAACAACAACAACATATAATGTATTAGAAAGACAGAGGTAACCGTTATATTATTTGTTTTCAAAAAATTTAAATTAGTGGTTATATTTGTTTAGGGGGAAGAAACAAATAAATCAGTATTTGCAAGACATTTACTGTAGAAATTCATTAGGATACCTCCAATAAAATAAAATCCACAGATTGGAAATATTTGAAATTTATTGCTGCAAATCCTCTACTTCCTCATTCTCATTATCACTTAAAAAAACAAAAAACAGATGGCAGAGAAAAAAACAGAAAGCTGAAAGTTGTTCATTTTTTTCTCTCATGGGTGAGTTTTTTTTCAGTCAATAACATAAGAGGAAAATATGAAATACACTGTAGGTGATTTATTTTTCATATCTCATGCTGATTTTATCTAAGTTTGAGATTTGGGGATGTTTTGAGAGCCAATTACATATTTCAAAAAAATAAATGTAAATTGAGTGGCATATGATTTGAAAGAGGGCTACTTGTTGAGAGACTTAGTGTGGGTAGGAGAGTTCTCAAAGCATCATTAAAAAAAAAAAAATTGCCATCAAGTCAATTCAGACTCATAGCAACCCTATAGGACACAGTAAAAGCACCCCATAGGGTTTCCGAGCAGTGGCTGGTGGATTTGAAAGCCCGACCTTTTGGTTAGCTGCTGAGCTCTTAACCACGGCACCAGCATGGCTCCCAAGACATCATATTGAGACCAGCTAGGGGCAGAAAAGGCCTTAAACAACAAGTTATGTCCGTTAAAAATTTTTCTAGAAGAAGAATGGTGTCAACCACAAAACATTGTTTACCTCACTCGCAGTTAAAGTTTAAACTGCTTACCTCACTCGCGGTTAAAGTTTAAAGGGCTTGGTGCTAATCTTCCCGTTTGCAGCCGTCTTTCAGATCAGCCAGTTACAGCTAGAATCCTGGGCATGTGCGGGAAGAGACTGGGTTGACCACCAGCTGGCCCCATCCCGTAACTATTACCTAGGAACCAAAATACCCATGCTTAGGAACCAAAATCACTAGGATTGATTGACTCGATGGCAATGGGTTTTTTCGTTTTTTGGGTTTTTTTTTTTTTTTTTTTTTTTTAACCTATGTGTGGTCAGTTTCAACCACAGAAACTCCCAGGTCAGACTAGCACCTGTGTTTTAGGGTAAATTGTTATATAAATACTGTTCTGGCCCTGTTTCCATAGCAATGTCAATAAGATGGGGTATAAGAATCTTTAGAAGTTCTTTCCTCTTGGGAACATTTTTGACTCCCTACTCGAAATAGCACCCTGATTTACAAATAATCAGTCTCTATTATTGGATTAATATGATTTTGGTTTTATTATCTTCTACATTTTGTGCAAAGGGGTTTCTGGATTGAGAGTAGGTTTTGTTTTTAGCTATTTCCCCAACACTAACCATTTCACAAATCATTTGACTCAGTTGAATTTATATATTGTCAAAATAATCAAAGCACCAAAAGAATTAAAATGGATAGAGTCTATTTAAGCAGTTAACATGTATACATACAGGGAGGCCTTTCTGTGCAGAAAAACAGGGAGGCTCATCCTAGGCTAGTTACAGTGAGTATTTTTTTTTTTTTTCAGAGAAAAGAATGGAAATGTAGAGTAGAAAATTAAATATTAGCTAATTTTAACATGATTAAACCCTGTCCCCTCCCTGAGATCAACTGCCATGAGACCACCAAGAGCAGATTTTGAATCATAGTGACCCAATGTAACAGAGTAGAACTGCCCCATAGGGTTCTAAGCTGTAATCTTTATGAGAGAAGTTTGTAAGGTCTTTCTCTCAAGGAACCCTTAGGTGGTTTTAAACAGCCAACTTTTCGGGTAGCAGTTGAGCCCTTAAGTGTTGTGCTACCAGGGCTCCTTAGGTATTATTTTGTTGTTGTTGTTAGGTGCTGTCGAGTCTATTCTGTTCAAACGACTACCTCTTGGTCTATATACAGGTTCTTCATGAGCACAATCAGGTGTTTTGGAATTCCCATTCTTTGCAATGTTATCCATAATTTGTTATAATCCACATAGTTGAATGATTTGCATACTCAATAAAACACGAGTAAACATCTTTCTGATATTCTCTGCTTCCAGTCAAGTTCTATCTGACATCAGCAGTGATATTCCTTGTCACACATCCTCTTCTGAATACAGCTTGAATTTTTGGCAGTTCCTTCCTGATGTTCTGCTACAACCGTTTTTGAATGATCTTCAGCAAAATTTTACTTGTGTGTGATATTAATTATATCGTTCAATAATTTCCACATTCTGTTGGATCACCTTTCTTTGGAGAGCGCACAAATATGGATCTTTTCCAGTCAGTTGGCCAGGTAGCTGTCTTCCAAATTTCTTGGCATAGAAGAGTGAGCACTTCAAGTGCTGCATCCATTTGGCGAAACATCTCAATCGGCATTCCATCAATTTGTGGAGCCTTATTTTTCACCAGTGCCTTAAGTGCAGCTTGGACTTCCTTCAATACCGTCAGTTCTGGATCATATTTTGCCTCCTGAAATGGTCAAATGTCACCTAATTCTTTTTGCTACAATGACTCTTTGTATTCCTTTCATCTTCCTTGGATGCTTCCTGTGTTCTTCAATATTTTTACCCAAAGGATCCTTCAATATTGCAAGTGGAGCCTTGAATTTTGTTCTCAGTTCATTCAGCTTCAGAAATGCTGACCATGTTCTTCCCTTTTAGTTTTCTACCTCCAGGTCTTCCCACATTTCATTGTAATATTTTGCTTTTTCTTCTGGAGTTGCCCTTAGCAATCTTCTGTTCAACTCATTTACTTCATCACTTCTTCTGTTCACTTTAGTTACTTCCATTCAAAGGCAAGTTTCAGAGTCTCTTCTGACATCCATTTTGGTCTTTTCTTTCTTTGCTGTCTTTTTAATGACCTTTTTGCTTTCATCATGTATGATATATTGGATGTCATTCCACAACTCGGATTCATCTCCTCTTCAGTCACTAGTGTTCAGAGTGTCAAATCTATTCTTGAGATAATCTCTAAATTCAGGTGAGATTTCCTCAAGGTCATACTTTGGCTCTCGTGGACTTGTTTTAATTTTCTTCAGCTTTAACTTGAAATTGCATATGAGCAACTGATGGTCTGTTCTGCAGTCGGTCCCTGGCCTTGTTCTGACTGATGAAATTGTGCATCTCCATCATCGCTTTACACAGATGTAGTCAATTTGATCCCTGAGTATTCCATCTGAAAGGTCCAGTGTATACTCACCTTTTATGTTGTTGAAAAAAGGTATTTGTGTGACTAAGTCATTGGCCTTGCAAAATTCAGTCTTGCAATCTCTAGATGATTTCTATCCCTAAGACCATATTTTCTAACTACCCATCCTTCTTTGTTTCCATTTTTTTACATTCTGATTTCCAGTAATTATGAATGCATTTTGATTGCACGTTTGATCAATTTCAGCCTACAGAAGTTGATAAAAATTTTCAGTACCTTCATCTTTGGCATTAGTGGGTGATGCACATAATTTAATTTGAAATTAGTGTAGATGAGTGGAAATCAACCTGTTAGCATGAAAGTAAAGGACATATCCAACATGTAATTTTAATAAATACTTTTATATTGCTTTCACACTTAATAAATCAGACAAAAATTATATAAATTTTGAAAATAATAGTAGCGAGAACACAACCTTCCTGACTACATAATATTTGTACTTCTAATTGCTTACGATTGCCATTTGTTTTCTGATGTTAACCAGAAGAAATATACTTAATACCTTAATTTATTCAGCATGGCTTGAAGAATATTTTTTAATGCCTGTATTTCAGCTATTTTATTTTTTAAAAATTATTTCTTTCCCAAAAGGAAATTACAAGTCCTAGCTTAGTTTCATGAAATAAGATCAGCATCCTTATTAAGCAAGAGAGCATAACAACTATGGGGTTTTCCATGCCAGTGTTAATAAGTTTGAATTTATCAATCCGATTGCCAATCTAGTGTTCCCTCCTATTTTTACATGTATGTCACTCAGATTTTGTGTGTTTTTCTTCATGGCAGGAAATGGGTTTCATCCTAAAAGGTTCTAGTGACTAGCTCCTCTAGTGGAGTTCCCAAAAAGCATTCTGGATTTCTTATAGTTTCAGAGAAAATGTTAACTAATTCGGCAGCTGTTTTAAGCCTTGTTACCTGGCAGGCAGTAAACACTTAATTGTTTTGCTAGCTCAAACAGTGCAGACTTTTGACAAGAATGGAAGGAGATAAGGAAAAAGTGAGGGTAATTAAAACAAAAAGTACAGAGAAAAGAGAAAATAATAATGAAGGAAAAAATGATGGGTATATTTAGATGTGTTTGTGTGTGTATGTATAATTGTATGCATGTATGTAGTTATTTATATATATATATAATATCTATGTATATTATATGTATACAATTACATATATAATTATATATGTTTATATGTATATAATTTTGGTTGGTGGTTCAAACCCACCCAGTGGTACTGTGAAAGAAAAGCCTGGTGATCTGTTTCCATATAGAATACAACCAAGAAAACTCTGTGGAGCAGTTCTACTCTGTAACACATTGGGCTGTCATGAGTTGGAATCGAATTGATGGCAACAGGTTTGATTACATATGCATATATACATATATATGTATGTATAAATGTATATATTAAAAATAAAACAATTAAAAATAGAAAAACCACTATGAACACTTTGAAAAATATGTGGGGTGGTAAATAAACTTTTGAGTAAAAGAAGTTTAAAAATCAGCCATTCCTTATACTGGTGAAGATTTCTTTTGAAACTTTCCAAATTCATATCTTTCCAAATAAATTGAATGATATCACAATATCTAAGAAGACAGAATTTGTTATTTAGGAAAATCCGGGAATTCAGATAATCTATTAATTTAAATTTTAGTTAACATGAACATGAATACCTTATTTTCCCTGGAGAGTGGAAAAGTAAAACCCAAGAGAAGTTTTGTATTTTAATATGACATCAGGAACATGTCTGCTTTGAGGAAATTTATTATTCAGTAGGAGTGTTTTATTTTTACCATAACTACAATTAAAGCATTCTAGAAAGAACTTTAATAATTTAGAAGTTAAGAATGTTTAAAGTTCATAAAGATAACAAAGTATAAGTATTCCTTTTATTGTTTCTGATATCATTAGTAACTGTATCTTTAGTTAGACTTCTATAGCATGGGTTAAAGATATATATGTGTATGTCCTACATATAATACATTTTTAATAGAATTTTTGAGAATTATAATTAATAAACAACAAAAACACTATACACTAGTAGTCAAAAACATAGGACAAGGATAGGTTCTTTAAAATTCTGACTCTAGAAATGCGAAATTAGACAAAATATTTGCTCCTCCAATTCTCAGATTCATTATTAAAAAAATTAATTCATAGAAAATCTTGTATTACTGGTTACGTGTTAAATGTTTCTATAAAGTATAATAATAGTAATGGTATACAAAATTTGTCATATACCATAGTAAAATGACCAAACTATAAAAAAACATCTATTTTTCACTTTAGAAAGACACAAATTCCTCAATACTACCTTTAAAATAGAAGTTATTCACATTTGCAAAGCTATTTCTCACTGTTAAAAATCAATATAAAGAACAAAATTTCCAGCCCTTGTGAGAAAATCTGTGATTCATAACTATAAATTTCTGGAGGAGAGAGAAGCCTACTGCAACTTTTTAAATGGCTGTCACATATAGACAGAGAAAATATTTCTTGGGTTTTTTTGTGCAAATATGGTTCATAATTTCAGGTTACTTTATAGGCCCAGAATTTTGCATTTGTAGGTTGTCTATTTAAAAATGATTATATAATCAAAATTTATAGAACTCAAAACACAAATCAAAACTGAATAAAACCCAGCCATCAATTGTTAATTGATAATTCCGTAAGAAATAACCCAAAGACACACATTTCCATAGCAGGCTAAAAGCCATCAGGGTGTAGAACCTTAATGGAATGAACAGGAGTCCAGCAGTCCTAGAGCTTCAAAATTCACTTGATTTAAAGAAAATTGGTAAGTTTTCCAAGAGATTACTTGTTTTCAGAAAAAATAATTTTCTTTTAGAAAATGTGATATTTATATAAGCTGTATATTATAGACAGTAATTATTTTCTCTACTAGGGAAATCTAATTTCAAAAAGTAATTTTTAAAAGCTAATTTTTAAACAGTAGCTAAAATGTGATGGCTATTTAGTATCTGCATAATTAAATACATGTCCTTAAGAATCGTTAAAGGAGCCCTGAGTGTTCAATAAGAAGCCCTGTTGCACAGTGGTTAAGCACTCAGCTGCTAACCAAATGGTGTGTGGTTCAAACCCACCAGAGGCTCCGTGGGATAGAGATGTGTCCGTCTGCCTCCATAAAGATTACAGCGTGGAAAACCTACGGGACAATTCTACTCAGTCCTATAGGGCTTCTATGAGTTGGAATGGACTCGACTGCAAGTTTTTTTTTTTTTTGGCGGGGGGCATAATGCTTAAGCACTCAGCTACTCACCAAAATGTTGGTGGTTCCAGCCCAACCAGTGGCTCCATGGGAGGAAAACGTGGCAATCTGCTCCCATGAACATTGCAGCCTAGAAAATCCTATGAGGTAGTTTTACTTTGTTACATAGTGGCACTAGGAATCAAAGTCAACTAGATAGAGCCCAACAACAACAGCACCAGCAAAAGCAAGGAATCATTAAATATAAGCCCTGGTGCCCTTGCCTATCACCCTCTTAAGTAACATAAACAACTGCAAAATGTTCACTCTTCCTAGAAATATTGAGATAGTTATTATGTGTATTTTTATTTATTTTTTGCTACAGTTAAAATATGTATATTTTATTTCCCTAAGTAGATGATAAATATTCCAAGAACACAGAAACTTCTTCATAAGTTTTTGTATCTATGACAGACTTTGTCGTTAACATCACTGTTGTTAGGCTGGGGTAGATTTTTCTCTAGTCCAAGTGAACAACAAAATCCCAGGGGCTCGCTAATATAAAGGTTTGTTTCTCAGATTCAAATGTTGGTCAAGATGCTTATTCAAGGTCCTGAGCTTTGGAGTTTTTAATACTACCATCTTCAACATGTACCTCCAACTTTCCTTTTTCAAGGAAATAGTGATCTGAAAGTGACTACACAGGCACAGTTAAGGTCAGGTGGGGCAGAGTCTTGCGATAGTACTGCCCACATCCAATTGGCCCAAATTCAATCACAGAACACTAATAACTGCAAAGCGGGCTGGGAAATAGAGAGGAGCATGTGAGCCTGTGGATCCCTGATGGCACAGTGGCTAAGCGTTCAGCTGCTAACCATATGTCAGCAGTTCAAATCTACCAGCCACTCCTTGGGAACCCTATGAGGCAGTTCTACTCTGTCCTGTAGGGTTGCTTTGCGGTTAGAATTGACTTGATGGTAAAGATTTGTTTATTTTTCTTTTTTTGTGTGGGTATTTGGAGAATATTAGTTTTTGCCAGTCCCTGGGTGGTACAAATAGTTTGTACCGGACTATTAACCTAGAGATTGGCGGTTTGAACCTACCCATTGGCACCACAAAAAAGGCCTGTCGATCTCTTTCAGTAAAGATTACAACCAAGAAAACCCTATGAAGCAATTCTGTGCTGTAACATATGAAGTTGCCATGAGTTGAAATCAAATTGATGGCAACAGGTTTTGTTTTGTTTTTATTCTCTGCCACAATCATTTTAATCAATAAAATTAAAAAATATGTATGTATATTTATATGGTCTTTAACTTAAGCCAGGAACTGTTCCCAGTGTTTTACTTATATTAACCAGCCAATCTCCACATAACTCTATGAGATAAATAGTATTAAAAACCTTAGCTTTTATTTACAGAAAGATAATTCTGTTAAGAAATAACCAAAAGCCACACATTTCCATAGCTTTATAGAATGAAAATGTGAATGTCTATCACATAACTGTGGGCTGCATGGTGGTACTGGGAAAGTTCTCCAGGCCATCATTCAGGGATATCGCCATCTTCCCTTCTGTGGCTTTGGCCCGTGTACATCCTCAGAGATCTCTCCTTTTTCATTTACTGATGCAGAAGAAAAACAGAAATTATGCAAGGTTAGATTCTATAGGCCAGGCCTGGAAGTGGTGCAAATACTTCAGCTCACATTTCACTAGAAAAAAAGAGATTTACTTGGACTGACAGGACTGTGCATGAGATGGGGAATGTAGTCAAACTCTGTACCCATGACAAAAAGAAAATGGATAGTGATGAGTCCCACCCATTTTATAGATAGGAACCAGGGCAGAGAGCTTCAGTGTCATCTTGTCAAAGTTGCACAGCTAGGAAGTGACAGAAAAAGAATTTTTACCTAGGCAGCTTATCTTTGTAATCTGTGATCTTACCCACTGTGCTATACTCATAATGCTTGCAATTTAACAGAAATGCTCGATACATCTTTCCTAAAAGAATGATTATCAAATAGATAATTTTACTCAGAATGTAGAATAGATATTTTTACTCAATACACTTATTCAAGAAAGGAAACGTAACCTTTCCTAAGTAATTGAACGTAGAACGGATCACTTTATCCAGATAATTGACAAAAAGCACTTTTTTTTTGAAGGGGGGAGGGTACTACTTGCTGGCATCTCAATCTTATTAGTAAGGTATCACTGAGGCTTATTGTCATATTTCACTGCTACAAAGGTTTTTTTGTGGATGTTCAATTTCATATCAATAAAGTGTGTGGGGATATGTGCCATTTAAACATGGCTGCACTATTGACAACTGCAACCCCCACAGGCCTCTATGCTGTATAGGACATGTTGGAGACTTGTCAGCGATAAGAATGAGATTAGGCACGACTTGTTTTCCCAAACCTATTGCCCTGCTACTGATTGGCTTGTTTACCTGAGTTCCTTCTCCCTTGCAGGAAACTTATTGTTACTCACCCAAAGCCCATTGTTCTGTTATTTGCTTCACTGCTTGCTGTACTGACTATAAATAAACTCTTGGGACTGAAGCCGGGGGTCAGCTCCTCAGAGTGACCCTCCTGGCCCCACTTCTCAGTAAGAGTAGTGTTTGGTTACTGTCTCCGCCGTCCCGACAACCATCGCTGCTGCGTCAAAAGTGGTTTTCCCCGGTTTTACAGATTAACTGTATAGCCTTACATCTGTTCATTCAGCTTCCTCATCCCTGATTTTTATCAGATCCTTTAGTTTGGGCAGAAAAATTTAAGAGTTAGAATTTATTTTCTCTCTAATTGATTTAGAATGTCCTGATAGAGGAAGAATCACAGAAAATGTTTAAATGATTATTGAAAAAAAAAATTGTGGATTATTAAATATTTCTACCTTACCTTGGAGAAAGCTACCCTAGGAATGTGTTCCTCCAGTGGCAAAAATGTAAGCAAAAGTAAGGGAGGGTAACTTTGACATCAAACAGGAAATGATTTTTAATATATCTTCTTTGCCTTAGCTAGCAATGAAACTGCTATATTGTTAATGATCTGTGAATCTTTAATTACAGATAAATGTTCATGTTAGTATCTGTCCTCAGGGCAAAAATGCAAACACATGACACCACAAGAGAAGCAAAGAAGTTAATGTATGCTTTAAAGACCTGTGGTGTATTATTACTCACCTAACATTATATGACACTTTGACTTTGTACTGGAAACAAACAGGGAATTTGAAGTCCAATTTCTGTTCAGGGAAATTGTTTACTCCGAAAATTTATCCAATGATTAGTTGGTTTTTCTTTCATGTCTTGAAGACTTCCTTTCATTGCTTTTCCTTTCTGTTTTTAATTAATTTAAAGTTATCATTTGAAAATTCACTATTAATTTTTCCTCCAATCTTCAGGGAAATATTGATGGAACATCTCATGTTAGGTTTGTCATTTGACTGTGACACTGTGCATTTTGCTATCCATATATGAGCAAGTAAAATCAGACTTTACCCCAATTGCTGTTGACATCTAATGAATTGCTTTTTATTCTGTGACATCACTTGATTTAACTGAGCGTTTAAACACTAGCTCATCATTCTGCTAGTTGTTTGATCATTTATATGCAGTTCTCACACCAAAGCTAGGAGGTAGTATCCATTTAAATGAGACACCATAGCTCTTATTTATTAAAAAAATAAATAAAATAGACATAGTAGATACATTATTGTAAGTATAGCTGTTATTTATTCTCCAAATGTTATGCATGTGAGAGAAGAGGGAAATTTTAATGGACAATAAACTTTTGGCATCTTAAGAAAAGAATCTTCAAATGTGTGTAGCTATCATAATATGGAAAATTAAATATTATTTAAAGTGCGACAAATATTAAATAAATAGCCAACCAACATTTTATTCCAACTAGAATGTAAACTTACACTCCAAATATATAATGACAGTTCATTACAGAATAAGATTTCCTTTCATGCAGGTGCAAAGAAATGAAAACAAGTTCCTCTTCCTAAGACTTATTTGACAGCAATTACTGGAACTTGCAGTTTCAAATGTAAGTACTGGAATTACAGTACCAGGAGTTAGCACAGACAGAAAATCAAGTCTGAGAAATGAAAAATTAACAGCATGAATCAGAGAGATTATGATTAAAAAAAAAAAAAAGATAACATGAGGTCTTGCGTGCACAGTGGTTAAGCAGCTCGCCTGCTAACAAAAAGGTCTGTGGTTCGAACCCACCAGTTGCTCCATAGCAGAAATATGTGATAGTTGGCTTCCTTAAAGATTTACAGCCTTGGAAACACTATGGGCAGTTCTACTTTGTCCTATAGGGTCGCTGTGAGTCAGAATTGACTCAACAGCACACAGCAATAATGTTACATAGGAATTATCATTTCCATTTTAAAAAGGAAAATGAAACTTAATGAGTTTAAGTAACTTAATTTATTTAAAATGTATTTATTATTGATTTCTTGTCTGTGCTAGAGACTGTGCCATGAAGTAAGAATATAGCTATAGGTAAGATGAACCAATTTAACCTCATGTAGCACTATAGAATAATTATAAAATGTTTACTTACTTTAAATTGTATTACATCCAAAAGAGAAAAGTAGAGAACATATAAAATAAAGATTTGATCTTGAGTGGGTATTAAGGAGAACATCTATGAAGAATCTCAATTTAAGGGATAACTTGAAAATTTACATATTTATTGAACTTGGTGTACATGTGTCTGTAATGATGGGCTTAATCATAGCAACGATTGTGAGGATGGTGCAGGACTAGGCAGTGTTTTGTTCTGTGGTACACAGGGTCACTATTGAAATGAACTCCATGGCACCTACATGACTAACAACAACAATAACATGTAAATATGAGAGAAAGAAACTAGGGAGAGAGAAAGAAGGGGAGGGAGGGAGAGCGAGAATTTGGTAATTTACAATACCACTTTCTGATCAAGTCAAAAATTGGCACAGTGTCCAACTGAGAATAAAATCGAAATTCAAGCTTTCTTGAGAGTACAACCAGAATAGAGAAAATAGCTTAGACCAAGAAGATACACTTCTTACTCTCTTCATCAAGAATTGAATTGACTAAACCATATAGTCCAAGTGCAGACAAAAGATTCATAGACAACATTTTCATTGTATTTTGAAAGCACTGTATCAAAATTCATGATACATAATGAGTGAATTAATCTCTAAAATATATTTTGCTTTTTAGATGTATCAAAAGTGATCTTAAATGCTAACATAACATATATATTCCTCATTTTATACCTACACTACTTAATGAATTAGCATTTTCATTCTGCTTTGACCATCCACATTACTGCTTCTACTATTCTAGATGCTCCATTTTTCCTTTGATTGTTCAGTTTCCGGTACTTTCTCTTCCCTTAGTTGAATGGTCACTAGTAACTGATTATCCTTAACCACTTTAACTTCTTATATCTATCACCCTTCCTCATTCACTCTTTTTCTTTACTCCTAATTTAATGTATATTCAGTATTTTTATCAGAATAATCATCAGTCTATATTATTAACTTCAAAACATATACTTAACAAAACACCGATTCTTACCTTCCACATTACTAAACATTTGCAAGCTCATTCAGCTCACTTATGCATGGTTATCTTTTGTCTTATGAAAGACAGATGTTACAGATTGAATTATGTCTCCCAAAAACATGTGTTGTAAATCCTAACCTCTGCACCTGTGGTTATAATCCCATTTGGGAATGGGTTGTCTTTGTTATGTGAGTTAAGCAGGACTAGTGTAGACGTATCTTGAGTCAATCTCTTTTGAGATATAAAAGATACTAAACAAGCAGGCAGAGGAGAAATGGGGTAAGACAGAGGTCAAGACACTTGGAGATCTCCAAGGAACCAGGAAGCAGAAGCTGAAGATACCAAGACCTTCCTCCAGAGCTGACAGAGAGAAAAAGCCTTTCTCTAGAGCCAGCACTCTGAGTTCAGACTTCTAGCCTCCTAAACTGGGAAAAACTACATTTCTGTTGGGTAAAGCCATTGAATTGTGATATTTCTGTTATAGCAGCATGAGGTAACTAAGACAGTAGAGCTCAACAGCCTAGAAAGTTGTTTGGTATAATGTAGCTTCTCAATAGCAAATGAATAGATAAACTTATTTCAGGCTTACATTCATAACTTTACAGATTTATAGAAAATGGTAAAATTACACATTACACAGTATATATTAATATTGCCATCCACTAATTAAAAAAAAGACACAGTATAAAAATATTACTAATAAAAGAAGCCAGAGAACTTTGTGATAGTATAAGCAAATCATCATATGGGAAAACATATAGCCTTAAAGAAGAACATGAAGAAAAATTTGCTAATTATATACCTGGAGCCCTGGTGTCTCAGTGGTTAAGAGCTTGGCTGCTAATCAAAAGCTGCTCCTTAGAAACACTATGGGGCAGTTCTGCTTTGTCCTATAGGGTCACTATGAATTGAAATCGACTCTGCTGCAGTGGGTTAATTATATACCTAAACATATTGAAAAAAATAAGAGATTCAGTTCAAAGAAAGTAGAAGTAAAGAAATAATAAATATAAGAACAGTAATAAAGTTTAAAGAAATGAGACAAACAAAATAATAAAATACACAAACTTCTGATGTAATTAATGAAGGAAAATAAGAGAGAAAGCACACAAATATAAGAGTAAGAAGAAAGTAAATATAAGTAATAAGAAAACTCTAGAAGCCATTTTATGCCAATATTTTTTGAATTATCCACACAATGAAAATAAAACTGTCAATTATAATGAGTTAACTAAATCTTTACTCAATTATTCAATATGAATATATGTCAGAGAATAAAAGTGAATACAAAATGCAACTTGCAAAAGGAAAATATGGCATCACATATCCCCCTAAAAAAACCAAACCCATTGCTGTCAAGTCAATTCCAACTGACAGTGACCCTATATGACAGAGTAGAATTGCCCCATAGTGTTTCCAATGAGTGACTGGTAGATTCAAACTGCTGATCTTTTGGTTAGCAGCCTTAGCTGTTAACCACTGCACCTAGATGATAGGAAAAAACTCACAAACCATAATATTTGCTATTTATCCTTACATATGTACATTGTGAATATATAAGACACTCACTGAAGAATACACACTAACTTAAAGATACTGTTTTTTCTATAGGGAGAGAAAGATGAAGTTGATTTCTCTAACATATTTCATAGCAATGTAATATTCATCAAAAGATGTTAAATACTAACAGCATTTAATCTTGGCAATGGTAACATAAAATATTGTTTTTATGGTCTCTGTATAGATAAAATTATGAAATACATAGTTAATTTGTCCACATTTTATGTATTTATTTTTATTGTACTTCAGGTGAAAGTTTACAGAACAAACAGTTTCTCATTAAACAGTAGTGCACATATTGTTTTATGACACTGGATAACAACCACACGACATGTCAACCCTCTCCTTTCTCAACCTTTTTTTTTTTTTTTTTGGTGAAAATATACATAGCCAAAGATACACCATTTCAAAACATTCTACATGCACGGTTCAGTGACATCAACTATGCACCTCCAGTTGTGCTGCCATTCTCACCCTAGATGAAGGTTTATGGAACAAAATAGTTTCCCACCAAACAGTACCAATGTTGACCAATGACAATGGCCAACAACCTCATCACACATCCACACTATCCCTACTCAACCTTGGGTCCCTATCACAAGCCTTCCTGACCCCTTCTGCCTTCCAGCCTTTGTCCCTGGACTGCTGTGCCTTACCAGTCCTGTTTTGTTTTATGGGGCTGTCCAATCCCCGGCTGAACGGTGAACCTCACAAGTGAGTTCACCGCTGAGCCAAAAGAGTGTCTAAGGGCTGTACTCTCAGGGTTTCTTCAGTCTCCTTTAGGCCAGTAAATCTGGTGTTTTTTGTGTGTGTTAGAATTTTGTTCTACATCCTTCTCCAGCTCTGTCCAGAACCCTCTGCCGTGATCCCGGTCAGAGCGCCCACTGATGGTAGCTGGGCACCATCTAGCTGCACTGGACTCAGTCTGGTGGAAGCCTCAGCAGCTGTGGTCCATTAGTCCTTTGGACCAATATTTTCCTTGTATCCCGTTCTCTTCATTCTCCCCTGCTCCCGAAGGGATGAGACCAGTGGAGCATCTTAGATGGCTGCTCACAGCCCTTTTAAGACCCCAGACGCTACTCACCAAGGTAGAATGTAGAACATTCTCTTATAAACTGTGCTATGCCAATTGAGCTAGATGTTCCCTGAGACCATGGTCCCCACAACCCCTGGCCCAGCAATTCAGTCACTGTTGAGTTTGGATATGTCTAAGGAGCTTCCATGACATTTCCTTGTACAAGTTGTGATGGTTTCCCCAGTATTGTACACTGTCTCACCATAGATACC
Source organism: Dugong dugon (assembly GCA_030035585.1). Lineage (NCBI taxonomy): Eukaryota > Metazoa > Chordata > Mammalia > Sirenia > Dugongidae > Dugong > Dugong dugon. The sequence goes on along the minus strand of CM057460.1, from coordinate 29,212,203 downwards.
ACTTATCTATTGCCCCACCCCTCCCCCCCGGTAACCAAAAAAGATTTTTACATTTTGTGTGTAAACTTTTTCATGGGATTTAAAATAGAGGTCTCATACAATATTTGTCCTTTTGTGATTGACTTATTTCACTCAGCATAATGTCCTCCCGTTTCATCCATGTTATGAGATGCTTTAGATTCATCATTGTTCCTTCTCTTTGCATAGTACTCCATTGTGTGTAAGTACCATAGTTTCTTTATCCATTCATCTGTTGATGGACAGCTAGGCTGTTTCCATCTTTTTGCTATTGTGAACAATACTGCCATGAACATTGGTGTGCATATGTCTACTCGAGTGATGACTTTTATTTCTCTAGGATATATTCCTAGAAGTGGGATTGCTGGATCATATGGTATTTCTATTTCTAGCTTTCTAGGGAAGCACCATATCATTTTCCAAAATGGATGTAGCATTTTGCATTCCCACCAGCAGTGCATAAGAATTCCGATCTCCCCACAACCCCTCCAACATTTGTTATTTCTATCGTTTTTGATTAGTGCCAGTAATGCCGGGGTGAGACGGAATCTCATGGTGGTTTTAATTTGCATTTCTCTAATGGTTAGTGAATCCGAGCATTTCCTCATGTGTCTGTTGGTAGCTTTAATGTCTTCTTTGGTGCAGTGTCTACTCGTTTCCTTTGCCCATTTTTTAATAGGATTATTTGACTTTTGGTGGAGAGGTGTGGGATTTTCTTATAGATTATGGAGATTAGACCTTTGTCTGGCTTGTAGTGTCCAAACGTTTTTTCCCAGTCTCCAGGTTCTCTTTTTACTCTTTCGGTGAAGTCTTTGAGGAGCATTATAGGTGTTTGATTTTTAGAAGATCCCAGTTATCTAGCTTATCTTCTGGGGTTTGTGTGTTGATGGTTATGGTTTGTATGCTGTTAATGCCATGTATTAGGGCCTGTAGTGTTGGTTCTGTTTTTTCTTCTATGAACTTTATAGTTTTGGGCTTTATATTTAAGTCTCTGACACATTTTGCATTAGTTTTTGTATATGGCATGAGGTATGGGTCCTGTTTCATTTTTTTCATATGGATATCCAGTTTTTCCAGCACCATTTGTTAAAAAGACTGTCTTTTCCCCATTTGATGGACTTTGGGCTCTTGCCGAAGATCAGGTGACTGTAGGTGGATGGATTTACATCTGGGTTCTCAATTCTGCTCCATTGGTCAATGTATCTGTCATTGTACCAGTACCAGGCTGTTTTGACTACTGTAGCTGTATAGTAGGTTCTGAAGTCAGGTAGTGTGAGTCCTCCAACTTTATTCTTCTTCTTCAGTAGTGCTTTAATTATTTGGGGCTTCTTTCCTTTCCATATAAAGTTAATCATTGGTTTTTCCATCTCTTTGAAGAATGTTGTTGGCAATTGGATTGGGATTGCATTGTATTTGTAAACTGCTTTGGGTAGATTGTCATTTTAACAATGTTGAGTCTACCTATCCATAAGCATGGTATGTTTTTGCATTTATGTAAATCCCTTTGGGTTTCTTGCATTAGTGTTTTGTAGTTTTCTTTGTATAGGTCTTTTACATCCCTGGTTAGATTTATTCCTAAGTATTTTATCTTTTTAGGGACTATTCTAAATGGCATTGTTTTCCTGATTTCCTTTTCATCATTCTCTTTATTGGTGTATAGGAATCCAACTGATTTTTGAATGTTTATCTTGTATCCTGCTACTCTGCTGAATCTATTAGTTCCAGTAGATTTCTCATGGAGTCTTTAGACTTTTAGATGTATAGTATCATATCATCTGCAAACAGGGACAGTTTAACTTCTTCATTACCAATTTGGATGCACTGTATTTCTTTTTCTGGCCTTATTGCTCTAGCTAGAACATCCAGAACAATGATAAATAGGAGTGGTGATAAAGGGCATCCTTGTCTTGTTCCTGTTTTCAAGGGGAGTGTTTTCAGCCTCTCTCCATTAAGAATAATATTGGCCATTAGTTTTGCATAGATGCTCTTTATTATGTTGAGAAATTTCCCTTCTATACCTATTTTATTGAGACTTTTTATCAGGAATGGGTGTTGGACTATGTCGAATGCCTTTTGTGCATCAAATGAGATGATCATGTGATTCTTTTCTTTCCTTTTATTTATGTGTGGATTATGTTGATTGATTTTCTAATGATGAACCATCCTTGCATACCTGGTATGAATCCTGCTTGGTCATGGTGTATTATTTTTTTGATATGATGCTGAATTCTATTGGCTAAAATTTTGTTAAGGATTTTTGCATCTATATTAATGAGAGATATTGGTCTGTAATTTTCTTTTTTTGTGGTGTCTTTGCCTGGTTTTGGTATCAGCATTATGCTGGCTTCATAGAATGAATTTGGAAGTGTTGCTTCCTTTTCTATGCTCTGAAGTAGCTTGAGTAGTACTGGTACAAGCCCTTTTCTGAATGTTTTGTAGAATTCTCAACTGAAGCCATCCGGGCTGGGGCTTTTTTTGGTTGTGACTTTTTTTATTACCTTTTCAATCTCTTCTCTTTTTATGGGTCTACTCAGATTTTCAACAACACTTTGTTGTAGTTTGAGTAGGTAATGTGTTTCTAGAAATTTATCCATTTCCTCTAGCTTTTCAAATTTGTCGGAGTATAGTTTTTCATAATATTCTCTTATGATCTTTTTTATTTCAATTGGGTCTGTTGTAATGTCCCCCATTTCATTTCTTATTTGGGTTATTTTGCGTCCTCTCCTGTTTTCCTTTTGTCAGTCTGGCCGGTGCTTTGTCGATTTTGTTGATTCTTTCAAAGAAACAACTTTTGTTTTTTTGATTTTTTCTATTGTTTTTCTGTTCTCTGTTTCATTTATTTCTGCTCTGATTTTATTATTTCTTTTCTTCCAGTGGCTGTGGCCTTTTTTTGCTGTTCTCTTTCTATTTGTTTGAGTTCTGTAGTTAATGTTTTGATTTTGTCCTTTTCTTCTTTTTTGATATGTGCATCTATTGCTATAAATTGTCCTCTGAGGACTGCCTTTGCTGTGTCTCAAAGGTTTTGGTATGATGTGTTTTCATTCTCATTTGATTCTAGGAATTTTTTGACTCCATCTCTGATTTCTTCTAGTACACAGTGATGTGTAAGCAGAGTATTATTTGTTTCCATGTAATTGTTTTTTTATTTCCTTGCTCATTCTGTTGTTAATTTCTGCCTTGAAGTCATTGTGGTCAGAGAAGATACTTTGAATTATCTGAGCATTTTGGATCTTGTTGAGGATTACTCTGTGTCCTAAGATGTGCTCTATTCCGGAGAATGTTCCATGTGCATTGGAAAAGAATCTGTACTTTGCAGTGGTTGGATGGAGTGTTCTATATATGTGTATGAGGTCAAGTTGGCTGATTGTGCCCTTTAGGTCTTCTGTATCTTTGCTGACTTTCTTCTTAGTTGTTCTTTCCTTTACTGAGAGTGGTGTGTTGAAGTCTCCTACTATTATTGTGGAACTGTCGATTTCTCTTTTCAGTGTTGTTAGAGTTTGTTTTATGTATTTTGGAGCCCTGTCATTGGGTGTGTAGATGTTTATTATGGTTATGTCTTCATGATGGATCATCCCCTTAATCATTATATAGTGTCCTTCTTTGTCTTTTATGGTGGATTCTGTTTTAAAGTCTATTTTATCTGAGATTAGTATTTTCACTCCTGCTATTTTTTGGTAGCTGTTAGTTAGCTTGATGTATTTTTTTCCAACCTTTGACTTTTAATAAATTCACGTCTTTTTTCTAAGGTATGTCTCTTGTAGACAGCATATTGATGGATTCTGTTTTCTTATCCATTCTGTCACTCTCCATCTCTTTATGGGTGCATTCAGTGCATTTATGTTCAGTGTAATTATTGATAGATGTGAGTTTGTTGCTGTCATTTTGTAGTGCTTTTTTTGTGGTGCTGACATTTTCTTTGTTCTTACTCTCTTGTGCTGAGTTACTTTTGCTTGTGGATTTTTTTTTTCATTTCTTTTTTTTTTTTAGATTTTGTTTTTTCTGAGACTTTATGTGTTTCCTCTTTATTTTTATGGGTATGTTTGTTAACTTTCTGTGTGGCTACCATGTATTTTACCCTTAGCTTTCTAAGTTTGAAGCAGTCTACCATTACTTGGTATCACCTTGCCTTCCTCTCCATTAGAAGGTTCTATACCTGCACCGTTTATTCCCTCTTTTCTTGTTCTGATGTTGTTGTCATTTACTGATTAACTGCTCTGATTACCTGTTGTATTTCTTTTGGTTTTGGACAGTCCTTGTGAGTTCATTCCCTAGATTGGTATCTGGCTGGTACAATCCTTTGTCCTAGATTCTGCCTGTGAGCTGAACTTTTGTGTCCTCAGATCGAAGAACTCCCTTGAATAATTCTTGTAAGTTTCGTTTGGCTTTTACATACTCCCTTAATTTCTGATTATCTGGAAATGACTTAATTTCACCATCATATTTGAACAAGAGTTTTGCAGGATATATTATTCTTGGCTGGCAATTTTTTTCTTTCAAGATTTTGTGCATGTCATCCCATTGCCTTCTTGCCTGTATGGTTTCTGCCAAATATTCTGAGCTTTGTCTTATTATTTCTCCTCTATATGTGACTTCTTGTTATTCATGAGCTGCTCTCAGGATTCTTTGTTTGTCTTTGGTTTTGGCGAGTGTGATTATGATATGCCTTGGTGATTTTCTTTTGGGGTCTCTCCTATATGGGGTTCGTTGAGCTTCTGGGATGGCCAGCTTTTCATCTTTCATGATATTGGGGAAGTTTTCTGTTAGCAGTTCCTCAATGATCCTCTCTGTGTTTTCGGTTTTCTCCCCATTTGGAACTCCAATCACTTGAAAATTTTTGCTTTTTTGTATCCCACATAACTCTCAGGGTCTCTTCATTTTTCTTTGTTATTTTTTCTGAGTTTTCTTCAAAAACAATTGTAGCCAGGTGTTTGTCTTCAATTCCACTGATCCTGTCTTCCACCATTTCAAGTCTGCTCCTCAGCCCTTCTATGACACTATCCTTTTCTGAAATCTTGTTGTTTATCTTTTGGATTTCTAATTTGTTATTTTTGTATAATTTCTAGTTGTGAATTTAGTTTGGCATTTTGTTCCTGCATTATTTTACTGAATTCTCCCATTTTTTTTTTTCTGTATTTTCAATGAATATGTCTCCCTTTTCTATGAATTTGTCTATTTTTTCCTCATTTTTGTCTGCTTTTTGCTTCAACTCTTGGATAATTCTCTGTATTAGAGATTTAAATTGCCTATCAGGTAGTTCTGGTGCCTTTTCTTACACTGGAAAGTCAGCTGGTGTTTTATTTTGGACACCTACTGGAACCATCCTGTCCTGTTTATGTAAATGTTTTTATATTGTCTGCTGTCTTCATGTTATTCAGCAGTTTTTTTCTCGTTTATTGATTGTAGATTTATTTCTTTTGACCTTTCTTTTTTTTTTTTCTGGCTATGTCTGAGCAGGCAAGTTGTGCGTTCTTTGTCATTTGCCTGTCTGTGGGCATGATACTTTTCACCTCGTTCTCCAAATGGCAGGATCAGTTGCTCAGATATGGTACAGCAGGGTAGGTCTAGCTAAAGAGGAGTTGTTGGGATGGGTTGTTTGTGGCACTTACTACAAGCACCAGGGCATGTCAGTAATCAGTGCAGGGCAGGTTCTGGTAGGTCTTGCCTGTGCTGCTTGGTTGTGTGATGTTAAGCGCATGGTGCAGGTAGGCAGAATGGAGGGGGGATATTGTTATGTGTGGAGGTAGATGGATATGGGAGACAGGAGAGAGGAACAGGTGCCAAAAACATACAAATAGAGTGCTAGGGTAGCTTGCCATTGGGGTAGAGAGATGAGAGACTATGAAATGGAGAAAAAGGAAGGGGAAGTAGAAGGAAAAAAAGAAAAGAAAATAATGAATAAATAAAAATTAGAAAGAAAAAAGAAAAGAAAAGTTCCCAGGGATCCCACTGGTGCGGTTATGAGGTCTGGGAAAGTTGTTGCCAAGTGTTGCAGTACAGCCTGGCTAGAAGGCGTAGAGGTATACAACGTCAGGATATTTAGGGAACAAGAAGAGAAGGAAGGTATAGAGAGATGAGAATCTTAGCAATGAAGAGAGACAAAAAGGGAAAAAGAGGAAAAATAAAACAGAAGAAACTTTTTAAAAGAAAAGAACAAGAAAAGCCTCCAAAAATACAGAAAAAAGAAAAAAACAGGAAAAAAGAAATGCTCTCAGGGATCCTTCTGCACATCTGCGCAAGCTGAGGGGGTAGGCACCAAGCCATGGAGCACTGCCCAGCCAGAACGGGCTCCCAACTCGAGAAAAGGAAAAGAATACAAACAATTCAAAACAAACAAACAAAAGCCTTGGGATTCCACTAGCATGGTAGCCCAGACTGGGAAGCAGTTCCATACTTGAATGGAGCTCAGCAGCCCCTCAGGAAGAAGCAAAGATGGATCAAGGAGCCAGCTATTTGTGTGAAAGGAGGGGGAGGTGGTGAGAGGTAAGGAAGAAATCAAAAGAAGCAGAAAAAAGCAACACCAGCAGCCAACAAATGACACTCAGGGAGTCAGCCTGTGTGGGTGTGTGGAATCTAAGCAGCTGGTGCTTCCCAGCCAAGAGACTGTGGCCGCGGGAAGCAAAGAAGGTCAAGTGCGGATGAAATAGTGTGGGGAGTGGGAAAGCATTGATCGCAAATTACCGGTTGCTTTGTCTCCTGCTAGAGGCTCTGTGAAGCTGCTTTTTCATACCCCCTATTTGCTGGTCTCTGACTGGAGTCCAAGATGGTGGATCTATGCTGTGTTAGCTGTTATGGGACCTCTGCATGAATCTCTCCTCGCTCTCCATTCTCTGCCAGTTTTCTCACTCCATTCAGTACTTGGCTGAGTTCTTTATCTCTTCATTTGATGTTTTAGGGTTTCAGGATTGCTGTTTTCTCTGTTTGGCTTAGTTTTTCTGATCTTTGCTGTGGACGGACAGCTAGGTACTTCAGCCTAGAGCACCATTTTGGTGGAAGACCCCCATTTGATTTTTGGTAGTCAGAAAATATGGCATATTTTACTATAAATTCTTTATTCTTTTAAAAGTTTTATTGGTTTGGTAACATAAAATAATTAATTTCTGTATACATTTGATGTTGTTATTAAAAAGTATTTTTCAATGTATATTTATTGTTTTCATGTTTCCATGTTGTGTGTTTCCTTTACCAAGCTTGTTATTAGTTCCTTCAAGACTTGCATATCTTTCCTAATGTTTTGGTGGCATGATCTATCATTTTATAAGAATAGTGTAATAAAGTATTCTATTGTGATTGGGGATTAATTCATTTCATTTGGTAATTCTAATTCTCCTTTAGGTAATTCAGATCTATATGTTAATTTAAAACAAGGGTATTTTACCAACTTTCAGACTATTCCTTTAAGCTATCTTGATCATTTTGCATAAAAATTTGCCTCATATATAGTTTATTTTTAAGTTTTCTATTTTAATACATTTTAGACTGTCAATTTTAATATTGTCTCCAGATTCCCTTATCTTTTTCATATCGTTTTTGTTTTGTGTATTTTATCCTTATAGTGCCCTTTGTACATTTTTAGTAGAATTATTTTAAAGATGTCCCAGTTTACACATATTAGTATTTTCCTATTTTTATTGACTCTTGACAATTTATATTTTCCTAAAGGTTTTGTCTATTTCTTCCTATTTTATAGATCCATTAAGATATTTTAATAGCTTTGTGTGAGATCTAATTCTGACGTTCTTGCATAATTAAGAAAATATATCTCATAGTGTTTAGTATCAAAGATGAATTTAATATCTTACTTAAATAAAAATTAAATTCTCCTCTGTATATGGCCTTGTTCTGATACGACAGACCATGAATCACCTAGTGTATAAGTGCCTAGTGAGTATCACATAGGCATGTGAAAGAAAGAAAAAAATTATTTCAATAAGTTTATGTTCTATTAGAAGTTATAATATTATAATTAAAAGAATAAATAAAAATAATAATTTCAAGTAAAAAAAGGAAAAAAAAAAAAACCAAACCCATTGCTGTTGAGTCAGAACTGTCCCATAGGTTTTCCACGGAGCACTTGGTGGATTCGAACTATTGACCTTTCTGTTAGCAGCCGAACTCTTAACCACTAAGTCAGCAGGGTTTCCTGTAATTTCACATGCTGATGGTTATAGGAAAATGATAAAGTAATTATATGTGATTGGCAAAGTCATGTTTTAGCAAGCTGAGGGGGAGGGAGAAGCTTCTCCAGGAGCTAATCTTTATTTGAGAACAAAATGAAAAGAATGAGGAACCCGTGCAGAAGCCAGCGGAACATGTCTCAAAAAGAAGAAACAAGTGCAAAAGCATTGAGATCAATGTTAAGAAAGGAGAGAAATGAGCGAGGTAAAGTTGACAAAGTTGGCAGGAGAACTTATTAAAGAGTGGCTGGGTTAGAATGACATACTACTGTGACTTATCTTATATAGATACATTTTATGATTTAGACAATCTGATCCAGATATTCTTCCATAAGATCAACTTTCAAAATCAGTTTTGAACTTCATCTATGTTTGTACTGAGGGGCTACTGTTTATTATGCTTTATTTTTTTAAAACTTTCCATTTCAATACTATTTTCAAAAATGATCTCTTAAGGTACCTGATGCCTTGTAGATCACCCAGTAGTATTTGGAGAAGTTCAAGTTAATCTTCCTGGATTCCTTCCTCCCCCAGAGTTTCTGTGAGAACTTTATATAACCATTCCAGTAATGAAGAGATGGTTCTTCCAAGTTCTTCTTCCTGTGACTCTGACATGACCTTTTTCTGTAACATTTTTGATCTTTGATCCTTTGGGGAAATAATATCATGATTTCTGAGATCTTACATCTGCTCTTCTTACATATCTGTGGGTTCCACATAGAGTTTCTGGATTTGGTAATATTTATGACATCTAATATTTTTCTAATAACTTTTTAATAGACTTAATTTCTTAGAGCAGTTTTTGATTTACTGAAAAATTGTGCAGAAGGTTCAAAGAGTTCCCATATACCCTTGATTCCCCTGGACATTGTTTCTCATATTATTAATATCTTGCATTCCTGTGAACATCTGTTACAACTGATGAAGAAATATTTATACATTATTAACTAAATTCCCTAGTTCACATTAGGGTTCACTCTTTGTGTTGTATAGTCCTATGGGTTTTGACAAATGCATAATGGCATGTGGTCAGCATTACAATATCATACAAAATAGCTTCATTGCCCTGAAAATGCCCTGGGCTCCTCTTATACATCCCCCACCACCTCCTTGTTCCAGGAACCCCTGGCAACTACTGATACTGTCTCTATAGTTTGGCTTTTCCAGAATTCCAAGTAGCTGGAATCATACAGCATGTAGCTTTTTCAGGCTGGCTTCTTTCACTTAGCAAAATGCACTTAATATTCCTCCATGTACTTTTTGGTTTGATAGTTCATTTCTTTTTATTACTGAATAATAATCCATTGTATGGATGAACCGCAATTTGTTTATCCATTCACCTGTTGAAGAATATCTTGGTTGCTTACAGTCTTGGGCAATTATGAATAAAGCAGCTATAAACGTTTGTGTGCAGATTTTTATGTGGACATATGTTTTCATCTCGTTTTGGTGAATACTTAGGATGATGATTGTTGGATCCTATGGTAAGCCTATATTTAGCTTGGTAAGAAACTTCCAGACTGTCTTTGACAGTGGCTGTACCATTTTGCATTCCCATCAGCAATGAATGAAAATTCCTCTTGCTCCACATCCTCCTCAGCATTTGGTGTTTTTAGTGTTCTAGATTTTAGCCATTGTAACAGGTGTGTTCTGTTGGTATCCATAAAGTTTTCATTGGCTGATTTTCAGAAGTAGATCTCTAGGCCTTTCTTCCTAGGCTGCCTTAGTCTGGAGGCTCTGCTGAGACTTGTCCACCATAGGTGACCCTGCTGGCATTTGAAATGTTGGTGGTAGAATTTCCACTTTCACAGCAACATATAAGTTGCTACAGGACTAGGCAACATTTCATTCTGCTATACATAAAATTGTCATGAGTTGGAGCCTACTTAATGGCAACTGTCTTAGTTATCTACTTCTGCTGTAACAGAAATACCACAAGTGGATGGCTTCAACAAACAGAAGTTTATTCTCTCACAGGCTGATAGGCTAGAAGTCCAAATTCAGGGCCTCAGCTCCAGGAGAAGTCTTTCTCTTTCTGTTGTTTCTTGAGTAATGTCCTTGTCATCAGTCTTCCCCTGTCTTAGGAGCTTCTCAGTGCAGGGACCCTGGGTCCAAAGGACGTGCTATTCTCCTGGCACTACTTTCTTAATGGTATGAGGTCCCCCTGTCTCTCTGCTTCCTTCTCTGTTTTCTATCTCAAAAGAGATTGACTTAAGACAAAACCTAATCTTGTAGATTGAGTCCTGCCTCATTAACATAACTGCCTCTAATCCTGCCTCATTAACATCATAGAGGTAGGATTTATGAAGCACAGGAAAATTACATCAGATGGCACAATGGTGAAGGATCATACAATATTGGGAAACATGGTCTAGTGAAGTTGACACATATTTTGGGGGACACAATTCAATCCATGACAGCAATTAACAACAAGTATTCAGTGCAGTTTTCAATAAAAGTATATTTTAAAAAAAAGTGAGGAGCCACTGGAATATTACATAACGATAAACAACAAGGGTGAATCCATGAAACATCTCATAACATGGATGAATCTGGAAGGTGTTATGCTGAGTGAAATTAGTCAGTTGAAAAGGACAAATATTGTATGAGAGCACTATTATAAGAACTCAAGAAAAGGTTTAAACACAGACGAAACATTATTTGATGGTTACGAGGGTGTGAAGGGAGAGAGAGGGGTATTCACTAACTAAATAGTAGACAAGAATTATCTTAGGTGAAGGGAAGGATAACACACCCTACAGAGGAAGTCAGCACAACTGGACTAAACCAAAAACTGAGAAGTTTCCTGAATGCAACCAAACACTTCTAGGGACAGAGTAGTAGGGGTGGGGGTCTGGGGACTATGCTTTCAGGGGACATCTAGGTGAATTGGCATAACAAAGTTTATTAAGACAATATTCTGCATCCCACTTTAGTGAGTGGCATCTGAGGTCTTGAAAGCTAGCAAGCGGCCATCTAAGATGCATTGATTGCTCAGAACACACCTGGAGCAAAGAAGAATGATGAACACCAAAGACACAAGGAAAATATTAGCCCAAAAGACAGAAAAGGCCACTTAAACTAGAGACTTCAACAGCCTGAGACCAGAAGACCTAGAAGGTGCCTGGCTACCACCAATGACCTTCTGACAGGGAACACAACAGAAAGTCCCTGACAAAGCAGGAAAAAAGTGGGGTACAGAACTCAAATTCTAGCAAAAAGACCAGGCTTAATGGTTTGACTGAGACTGAAGGGACCCCCAGAAGACATGGCCTCCCGACTCTCTGTTAGCCCAAAACTATAACCACTCCCAAGGCTAACTCTTCAGACAAAGATTAGACTGGATTATAAAATGATACTTGTGAAGAGTGTGCATCTTAGCTTAAGTAGATACATGAGACTAAAGGGGCAGGTCCTGTTTTGAGGGGAGATGAGAAGGCAGAAAGGGACAGGAGCTGGCTGAATGGACTCAGGAAATCTGGGGTGGAAAGGAGGAGTGTGCTGTGACAGTATAGGGAGAGCAACTAGGGTCACATAACAATGTGTGCATAATTTTTTGTATGAGAAACTAACTTGAATTGTAAAATTTCATTTAAAGCACAATAAAAAAAAAGCGAGGAGAAAATGAGTCGTATTAACATTATTTCCTGCTACCCCTAATTTCTGACGAACAGTTACAACTTTCCCTTTCTCTCCGTCTATACTAGCCTTCTAGACCTTATTGTGGTCTTCAAACCTTACCAGCCTTTCTTTTAACATATTTTTTCCCCTTTTCTCTAACTCAAGTAGCTCATGTTATCTATCTGTGTTTTATCCTCAATATCTATTATCTTTTCCTTCATTTCTTCTTTCTCTTGCTTCTTTCTTCTGAATAAAGTGTTTTTCTTTTCCCCTTCAATTCATTATCCAGATTATTTCAGCATTTTAATGTGCCTAATTTTACTTTTACTTTTATATTGGCCTCATTTATATTTTCCCTCTGTTGTGAAAGCTCCATTTAAAACTTAATCTCAGTTATAAGTTTTCTGTATTTCATTGACTTAATAATTTTTATCTCCTTGAAGGCTCATAACATTTATTGTCTATAATTTTCAGTTTCTTGAAACATCTTGTTAAAAAATGAATTTATCTCTATTTTGCATGTCAGCTTGTTGCCTTCCACTGTTTTATGTTGGCATTTCTATATATGCATGCATTTTTCTTGTTTCTTCATTTTCGATTGTTGTCATAGCTACCTAGTTCTTGTATGTGCTCAAAATAATGTAAGAGATATCCTCTTGGGTCTAATAGTGACCATCAGCTTAAGGGTCAAATCATGTTTGTTTTGAGTCCTCTTCAGTTATTCAGCAACCTAAAAGAGCTGGTGAATAAACTGTTCTGTGTGCAGTGCCAGTTAAAGGAGTTTTATTTCTGAACAATATCCTGTATGTTTCTGTAATCACAACCTTACCACTTATGCATTCATTTATCAAAAAAATATTTATTAAACACTTATTTTTCCAGGTGTACTTCTGTGTGCTGTGGAAAAGCAATGAAACAGAACAGACAAAACTTACATTCAAATAAGAGTATATTCAATAAATAAAAAATAAGATATGCTGCATATTAGATAGTGATGAGTGAAAACCCAAAAAACCCATTGTTGTGAGGGGAAGAAGATTAAGCATGGAGAGTATACAGATGTGGCAGATGATATTTTTCAGAGATAGCCACAACTACGTCACTCATTCTACATTCTGTTTTACAAGATAATGTTACTACTTTTCCATTAAAAGTTAGTCTAGGTCTCATCCGCTTGAATCTTGGTGGGTTTGATCAATACAGTACAGGAGAAATGACAATATTTCATTTTGCAGCTAGGTTAGAAAAGGCAGTAAATTTTCACCTTGTCTGTGAGGACACTTACTTTTAGAGCTCTGTACCACTAGACAGGAAGTCTGATTACCCTGAGATCTCTATTCTGTGAGAAAGTTCAGGGCATATGGAGAAGTAACTTGTAGGTGCTCTGGTTTACAGTCCCATCTAGGATCCCAACCATAAGCCAGATATGACTGAAGATGACTCTAGATATTTTCAGTGCCCAGGTTTTGAGTCTCCACAGCTATAGGTAAATCATTCCAAGCATGCTTTGTCCACATTTCAGACACTCGACTCTGTGAGCTTAATAAAACACTATGCTTTGGGAATTTCTGTTATAATAGTAACCAGAAAGCAAGTTTTACATTTTTGACAGGGTGACCACAGAAGGGTAACATTTATGTAATGTTTGAAGTGCCTATTAAATATCCAAGTGAAGTTATCCAGCAAAGAAGAGAATATATGAGTTGAAGCTTAGGGAAATTCCAAGCTGGAAAAAAGCCTTTAGTCATTCTCCCTTGTCTTAGTTATCTAGTACTGCTATAATAGAAATACCACAAGTAGGTGGATTTTAGAAGCAGAAATTTATTCTCTCACATTCTAAGGGCCTAGAAGTCTGAATTCAGGGTGCCAGTTCTAGGGAAGTCTTTCTCTCTGTTGGCCCTGGAGGAAAGTCCTTGTCATCAATCCTCCCCTGGACTAGGAGCCTCTCAGCACAGGGATCCAGGGTCTAAAGGACACACTCTGCTCCTGGGACTACTTTCTTGATGGTATGAGGTCCAGCTGTCTCTCTGCTCCCTTCTCTCTTTTATATCTCAAAGAGATAGTTTTAAGACACAACTTAATCTTCTAGATTGAGTCCTGCCTCATTAACATAACTGTCTCTATCCCTGCCTCATTATCATCATAGAGGTAGGATTTACAACACATAGTAAAATCACATCAGATGACAAAATTGTGGACAATCACACAATACTGGGAATCATGGCCTAGCCAAGTTGACACACATTTTGGGGGACCACAATTCAATCCATAACATCCCTTGAGAAGGAAGTCATAAAATTTGAGTATCCTTGAAGTTCTTTTACTTCCTTCAGTACTTTTTCACGTATTCAGAAAGGAAAGCTGTTTTCTAGCTTCCAGTGCTTTCTTCCATTTTATCCATGGAATGTTAATGTTTGTCAGTTTTTTTTAGTATGTGTTCTGTACATCCTTTTTTTCCACTGTATTATTTTATCTCGTCATTTGAGTTTTAATGTAAGTTGTTACTCAATATCACTTCTGCAAGTTATTTTCGTTTACTTATATCCCACTGTCTATCCTTCCTATTGAATAAACAAATAAACACACTTACTAAAATTACCAGTTTTTATTTACTTCATTTTCTTAATTCTAAAATATATAATAAAGATGCATCATTAGTTTATTATAAAAGCATATAGTATATATGCATATTTACACATAAATTCAAATAAAAATTTTGATTTCATAAATGATATAATGTGGAAACATAGTTGTTGACATAAAAATACGTAATACAAGTATAATTTTTGCTTTATTATTTCATATATAAATTGTATGTTTATGCTTTTAAAAATTGAATCTTAAGAGGTGGGGCCTAGATGGTGGAGTAGTCAGATGCTTCCGGTGGTCCCACTCACAACAAAGACCAGAAAAAACAAGTGAATCAATTATATATGACAATCTAGGAGCCCCGAACATCAAAGAGAAAGTTGAACAATCGGACTGAGTGGCAGGAGAAGAGAAAGATGGTTCAGAAGCAGCGAAATTTGCCAGACCTGACCAGCAGTAACTGGCACCCTGCAGTCTGGATAGGCTGGCATAAAAGGTGAGGCAGTCAGTGGTGTTTGGGACATATTTTCCACATTGGGGGAGACCAAGGGGCGGAGAGTCTACTCAAGCGGCAAGAACTAGTGAAAAGCAGAGCTCAATCGGCAAATGATGAGTATGTACATTTAACCTACCACCCGGATCTTTTTGGAAGAACCTCTCTACCATTTATCAGGGCTCTCCCAGCTCTGCACCAGGTCCCTGGCAAGCTTCAGTGATTGCCTTATCCCCTGGGCCAGATTATGACCTGTCACACAATCTGAGCCATTCTCCCAGTCTTGGAGAGAGAACAAATTAGCAAACAAGAAGAAATAATCTGCCAGCTCCCCTAAGCTAGAACTCAGGGCAGATACAGCTCCTTAGGCACAGGCATAAGGGGTCCATGGACTTTGAATGCCTTTCACCCCTGCATAGAATTGTGTGGGCCCATTTCAGCAGCATAGACCCTCATTAGCACAGTGCAACAGTGTATATAAGTAAAGCCTAACCTCAACTGTATCAGCTGTATGGTGGAGTGGCAGGTGAGTAACATTTGACACCACTCTGCCCATTAAGAAGGGTCCTCACCTATCCACACCAGGGGCCTGAGGATTGGTGGATCCACCCATGCCACCTAGCCACCCATGACAGGGGTCCAAGAATAAGTTGTTACTCCTAGGCTTTACAGTCAACAGCATTAGGTGGTCATAGTGCAGCTACAAAACTCACCCACTTATGCACTCTAGGGAACAGGGATATGCTTTCTTCCCTGACACTTGGGGCAACTGTTGACACCCTGCATTGCTCAATGCATAACCCCTCTATTTCATCCAGATACCTGTGCCTACTCCAATAACCCCTGCCTGTCTAGAACTGTAGGTGAGAGCCTGTACCACATGCTTGGTGACCAATTACCTGGACATCTGAGCTTAATCCACAAAAGAAAAGTAAACGGACTTCTGGGCTCACATACCTAGTAACAGATCTAATCACCTGGTGATAGGATGTCAGAGCTTCAAAGGTGTCAATAATCAAACTAGCTCATATGAGTAGCCTAACTGGGCATATCAAAACAAAACAAAACACAAAGCTAGGACACAGTAAGCAAACAAAAATAAATAAGTATAATAACTTACTGATAGCTCAGAGACATCAGTCAATATCAAATCACATAAAGAGGCAGACCATGATGGCTTCAGGAAGCACCTAAAACAAAGAATCAAGAAATCTTCCAGAGGAAGAGAACTTCTTGAAATTACTGGAGGCAGAATACAAAAGATTAATATACAGAACTCTTCAAGAGATCAGGAAGGAGATCAGTAAAATGCAGAACAAGCCCAGAGACACAGACAAAGCAATAGAGGAACCTGAGAAGATTATACAAGAGCACAATGAGAAATTTAACACTCTGCAAGAATCCATAGAGAGAGAGCAAATAGAAATCCAAAAGGTTAACAATAGAATTTCAGAGTTCGACAATTCAATAGGAAGTCACAGGAGCAGAATTCAAGCAATGAAAGTCAGAATTAGAGAGACTGAAGATAAAGTACTTGACAAGAACTTAAAGAAGAATCATATAAAATAATTTAAAAAAATGAATAAACCCTAAGAATTATGTAGGAATCT
Organism: Dugong dugon; assembly: GCA_030035585.1. Taxonomy (NCBI): domain Eukaryota; kingdom Metazoa; phylum Chordata; class Mammalia; order Sirenia; family Dugongidae; genus Dugong; species Dugong dugon. The sequence continues at coordinate 29,195,698 of CM057460.1, read as the reverse complement.
ATCAAGAGGAATAATCTACGAGTGATTGGAGTACCAGAATGGGGGAGGGGGGACATAAAATACAGAGAGAATTGTCAAAGATTTGTTGGCAGAAAACTTCCCTGATATGGTGGAAGACAAGAAGATATCTATCCAAGATGCTTATCTAACCCCACATAAGGTAGATCCCAAAAGAATGTCACAAAGACAGATTATAGTCAAATTCACCAAAACCAAAGATAAAGAGAGAATTTTAAGAGTGGCTAGGGATAAACAAAAAGTCACCTACAAAGGAGACTCAATAAGACTAAGCTTGAACTACTCAGCAGAAATTATGCAGGCAAGAAGGCAATGGGATGACATATATAAAGCCTTGAAGGAAAAAAATTGCCAGCCAAGAACAATACATATCCAGCAAAACTGTCTCTCAGATATGATGGTAAAATTAAGGCATTTCCAGATAAACCAATTTTAAGGTATTTGCAAAAACAAAACCAAAGTTATAAGAAATACTAAAGGGAGTCCTCTGGTAAGAAATTCCATAACATCAGATAACAACCCAAGACTAGAACACAGGACAGAGCAACCAGATATCAACCCAGATAGGGAAGTCACAAAAATAAATCAAAGCTGAAAATAAGGAAACAGAGAAGGCTTTATGTAAAAGATGACAACATTAAAACAAAAAAGAAGGACTAAAAAATGTAATCATAGATCTTTCATATGGAGAGGAAGTCAAGACGATATAAAAAAATAAAAGGTTGGTTTAAATTAAGAAAAAAATGTAAATATCAGGGTACAACAAAAGAAACTAACAATCCTACACATCAGAATTAAAAAAAAAAAAAACAAGAAAAACATGAAGACTCAGTAAATACAAAATCAAAACAATGAAAAAGATGAAAATACATAAAGAAAAACAACTCAGCACAGAAAATTAAGTGGAACAAAGAAACTGTCAACAACACAAAAAAAGACATCAAAATACAGCAGTAAATTCATATCTATCAATAATTACACTGAATATAAATGAACCAAATGCACCAATAAAGAGACAGAGAGTGGCAGAATGGATTAAAAAACATGATTCATCTATACGCTGCCTACAAAACACACACAGCCTTAAAGACACAAACAAACTGAAACTCAAAGGATGGAAAAAAATATATCAAGCAAACAACACTCAAAAAAGAGCAGGAGTGGTGTCATGGTTTGAATTATGTCCCCCCAACAATGCGTGTATCAACTTGGCTAGGCCATGATTCCTGGTACTGTGTGATTTTCCTGTATGTTGTAAACCTGCCTCTATCATGTTAATGAGGGAGGATGGGTGGCAGTTGTGTTAGTAAGGCAGGACTGGCTCTACAAGACTGGACTGTGTCCTGAGGCAATCTCTTGAGATATAAAAGACAGAAGTGAGCAGTGAGACAGGGGGACCTCATACATCAAGAAAGCAGTGCCGGGAGCACAGCGCGTCCTTTGGACCGGGGTCCCTGCACAAAGAAGCTCCTAGTCTGCAGGAACACTGAAGAGAAGGCCGAGAGAGAGAAAACCTTCCCCTGGAGCTGACGCCTTGAATTTGGAGTTTTAGCCTACTTTGACTATGAGGAAATAAACTTCTCTTCATTAAAACCATCCACTTGTGGTATTTCTGTTATGGCAGCACTAGATGACTAAGACAAGTGGCAATGTTAATCTCTGACAAAATAGACTGTAAAGTAAAACACACCACAAAGGATAAGGAAGGAAAATATATTATGATTAAAGGGTCAATACAATATATGATTAAAGGGTCAATATATTATGATTAAAGGACATAACCACAATAAATATTTACGCACCCAACAACAGGTCTCCGAAATACATGAAACAAACTCTAATGGCATTGAAAGGAGAGATAGACAGCTCCACAATAATAGTAGGAGACTTCAACAGACCACTTTCAGTGAAAGACTGAACATCCAAAAGGAAGTTCAATAAAGACACAGAAAATCTAAATTCCACAACCAACTGGATCTCATAGACATATACAGAACACTGCACTAAACAACAGTCCAGTATACTTTCTTTTCCGACACACATGGAATGTTTTCCAGAATAGACCACATACCAGGCCATAATGCAAGCCTTAAAGAATCCAAAGCATCAAAATATTACAAAGCATCTTTTCTGACTGTAAAACCATAAAAGTAGAAATCAATGAGAGAAAAAAACAAGGGAAAAAATCAAACACACAGAAATTGGATAACACCTTGCTCAAAAACTATGAGGTTATAGAAGAAATTAAGGACAGAATAAAGAAATTCGAAGAATCAAATAAGAATGAAAACACATCCTACCAGAACCTTCAGGACATAGCAAAAGCAGTGCTAAGAGGTCAATTTATAACAACGAATGCATACATCCAAAACGAAGAAAGGGCAAAAATCAAAACATTAACTCTACAACTCAAACAAACAGAAAGAGAGCAGTAAAAGAAGCCCTCGGGCACCAAAAGAAAGCAAATAATAAAAAATAGAGCAGAATTAAATGAAATAGAAAACAAACGAAAGAGTGAAACAAGACCGAAAGCTGGTTCTTTGAAAAGATCAACAAAATCAATAAACTATTGGCCAAACCCAAAAAAGAAAAACAGGAGAGGAAGCAAATAACTAGAATAAGAAATGCGATGGATGACATCACAACAGACCAAACTGAAATTAAAAGAATCATGACAGAATACTATGAAAAATTGTACTCTGACAAATTTGAAAACCTAGAGGAAATGGAAAAATTTGTAGAAACACACTACCTACCCAAATTAACACAAACAGAGGTAGAACAAGTAAATAAACCTAAAAAAAGAAGAGATTGAAAAGGTAATTTAAAAACTCCCAACAATATAAAAGCCCTGGCCCTGATGGTATCACTGGAGAATTATACTAAACTTTCAGATAAGAGTTAACACCACTATTACTAAAGATATTTCAGAGCATAGAAAAGGATGGAATACTCTCAAACTCATTCTATGAAGCCCACATAGCCCTGATACTAAAACCAGGTAAAGACACCACAAAAAAATAAAATTAAAGACCAATATCCCTCATGAATGTATATGCAAAAATCCTCTACAAAATTCTAGCCAATGGAATTCAACAACATATCAAAAAAATAATTCACTGTGACCAAGTAGGATTTATACTAGATATGCAGGGATGGTTCAGCATTAGAAAAACAATCAATGTGATCCATCACATAAAAAGTACAAAAGAACCACATGATGTTATCAATTGATGCAGAAAAGGCATTCGACAAAGTCCAACACCGATTCATGATAAAAATTCTCAACAAAATAGGAATAGAAGTGAAATTCCTCAATATAATTAAGGGCATTGATACAAAGCCAACAGCCAACATCATCCTAAATGGAGAGACTTTGAAAGCATTCCCCTGAGAACGGGAACCAGACAAGGATGCCCTTTATCACCACTCTTATTCAACATTGTGCTGGAGGTCCTAGCCAGAGAAACTAGGCTAGAAAAAGAAATAAAGGGCATCCAGATTGGTAAGGAAGAAGTCAAAGTATCTCTATTTGCAGATGATATGATCTTATATACAGAAAACACCAAAGAAGCTACAAGAAAACTACTGGAATTAATAAATTTCAGCCAAGTATCAGGATACAAGACAAGCATACAAAAATCAGTTGGATTCCTTTACACCAACAAACAGAACTTCAAAGAGGAAATCATCAAATCAATACCCTTTACAATAGCCCCCAAGAAGATAAAATGCTTAGGAAAATATCTAACCAGAGTCATAAAACCTATGCAAAGAAAACTACAAGACACTACTGCAAGAAACCAAAAGAGACTTACATAAGGCGAAAAACATACCTTGCTCATGGATAGGAAGACTCAATACTGTAAAAAGTTCTATTCTACCTGAAGCAATCTAGAAATGCAATGCAATCTCAATCCAAATTTCAATGACATTTTTTAATAAGATGGAGAAACAAATCACCAACTTCATATGGAAAGGGAAGAGGCGCCAGATAAGTAAAGCATTACTGAAGAACAAGAACAAAGTGAGAGGTCTCAAACTACCTGATTTTTGAACCTATTATACCACCACGGTAGTCAAACAGCCTCGTGTTATTACCACAACAGATACATAGTCCAGTGGAACAGAATTGAGAATCCAGGCATAAATTCATCCACCCAGGAGCAGCTGATATTTGACAAAGGCCCAAAGTCCGTTAATTTGAGAAAAGAAAGTCTCTTTAACAAACAGTGTTGGCATAACTGGATATCCTTCTGCAAAAAAAGGAAACAAGACTCATATGTTACATTGTGTGCAGAAACTAAATCAAAATGGATCAAAGACCTAAATATAAAATAAAAAATGGTAAAGATCATGGAAGAAAAAATAGGGACAACACTAGGAGCCCTAATACATGGCATAAACAGAATACAAACCATAAGTAACAATGCACAAACACAAGACGAGAAACTAGATAACTGAGAGCTCATAAAAATCAAACACTTATGCTCATCAAAAGACTTCATCAAAAGAATAAAAATGACAATCCACAGACTGGCAAAACATTTTTGGCTACAGCATATCCAATCAGCATCTAATCTTTAAAATCTACAAGATACAGCAAAACCTCAACAATAAAAAGACAAATAACTCAATTAAAAAATCGGCAAAGGATATGAACAAGCACTTCACCAAAGAAGACATGCAAGCTGCTACCAGATACATGAGGAAATGCTCACAATCATTAGCCATTAGAGAAATGAAAATCAGAACTTCAGTGAGATACCATCTCACCCCAACACGCTGCCATTAATCCAAAAAACACAAAATAATAAATATTGGAGAGGTTGTGGAGAGACTGAAACACTTATTCACTCCTGGTGGGAATGTAAAGTGGTACAACCACTTTAGAAATTGATTTGGCACTTCCTTTTAAAGTTAGAAATACAAGTACCATACGATCCAGCAATCTCGCTCCTTGAAATATACCCTAGGGAAATAAGAGCCTTAACACAAACAGATATATACACGCCCATGTTCATTGCAGGACTATTCATGATAGCAAAGAGATGGAAACAACCTAGGTGCCTCTCAACAGATGAGCAGATAAACAAATTATGGTATATTCACACAATGGAATACTATGCAACGATAAAGAACAATGATGAATCTTCAAAACATCTCATAACATAGAGGAATCTGGAAGGCATTATGCTGAGCGAAATTAGTCAGTTGCAAAAGGACAAATATTGTATGAGACCACTATTATAAGAACTCAAGAAAACTTTTAAACACAGAGGAAAACATTCTTTGATGGTTATGAGGGTGGGAAGGGAGGGAGAAGGGGTATTCACTAACTAGATAGTAGACAAGAATTATCTTAGGTGAAGGGAAGTACAACACACACTATAGGGGAAGTCATGACAACTGGACTAAACCAGAAGCTAAGAAGTTTCCTGAATACAAACAAACACTTTGAGGACAGAGTAGCAGGGGTGGGGGTCTGGGGACCATATTTTCAGGGGACATCTAGGTCAATTGGCATAACAAAGTTTATTAAGAAAATGTTCTGTATCCCACTTTGGTGAGTGGCATCTGGGGTCTTGAAAGCTAGCGAGCAGCCATGTAGGATGCATCAATTGTTCTCAACCCAGGTGGAGCAAAGGAGAATGAACATGAAAGACACAAGAAAAATATTATCCCAAGAAACAGAAAGGGCCACATAAACAAGAGACTCCATCAACCTGAGACCAGAAGAATTAGTTGGTGCCTGGCTACGACCAATGACCACCCTCACAGGAAACACAACAGAGAGTTCTTGGTGGGGCAGGAGAAAAGTGAGGCGCAGCACTCAAATTCTAGCAAAAAGACCAGACTTAATGGTTTTACTGAGACTGGAGTGACCTCAGAAGACATGTTCCCCAGACTCTCTGTTAGCCCAGAACTAAAACCATTCTGGAAGCCAACTTTTCAGACAATGATTAGACTGGACTATAAGACATAAAATGATGCTTGTGAAGAGAGTGTTTCTTAGCTCATGTAGATATACAAGACTAAATGGGCAGCTTCTGTCTGAAGACAAGATGAGAAAGCAGAAAGAGACAGGAGCTAGTTGAATGGACACAGGAAATTTGAGGTGGAAAGGAGGAGTGTGCTGTCACGTTATAGGAAGAGCAAGTAGGGTCACATAGCAGTGTGTGTATAAATTTTTGTATGAGAAATTAACTTGAACTCTAAACTTTCACTTGAAGCACAATTTAAAAAAAACTGAACCTTAAAAACAAGGAGCTAAAAGCAGTTTTCCAATGTAAACAACAAAGGAGATTAGGAAATGGTTATGCGTGCTGTAGAACTTTATGATATATACATTCTAACATATTAATATACTAGTGTACATATTTAATAAATAAGATGAGTGATTAGCTAATGAAGCAACAAAGATAGAACTCATTTTTTAAACCTCCCCGCCTATGGTTTGCATGTTTTGTAGGCTATAAAGATCCATGCTTAATATTTATCATAAGATAGTTCAAGAAAATCTCTTCTGAGGACTTCTGGCAAAATGGCGCTCTAGGCAGAAGCACCATGCCATCCCTCCACATCAAAGATCCGAAAAACTAAGTCAAACAGAGAAAACAATAATCCTGAAACCCTAAAACATCAAATGAAGAGATGAACTCAGCCAAGCACCAAATGGAGTAAGAAAACTGACAGAGAACGGAGAGCGAGGAGAGATTCATGCAGAGGTCACCTATCAGCTAAAAAAGTGCAAATCCACCATCTTGGACCCCTATCGGAGACCAGCAAACAGGGGGTACAAGAAAGCAGCTTCACAGAGCCTGCAGAGGGAAACAAAACAACTGGTAATTTGCAACATACGCTTTCCAACCCCCCACCCTTCTTCACCCCCACTCGGCCTCCTCTGCTCTCCGCGGCCACAATCTCTTGTCTGGGAAGAACTGGCTGCTTGGATTCCACCAGCCTGCAGTAGCCGGCTCTCTGAGTACCATTTGTTGGCTGCTGGTGTTGCTATTTTCCTCTTCTTTTGATTTCTTCCTTAACCTCTCACAACCTCCCCCTCCTTTCACTCAAATACCTGGCTCCGTGCGCCATCTTTGCTTCTTCCTGAGGGGCTGCGGAGCTCCGTTCAAGTGTGGAGCTGTTTCCCAGTCTGAGCTGCCGTGCTGGTGGGATCCCGGGGCTTTTGTTTGTTTGTTTGTTTTCAATTCTTTGTTTGTTTTGTTTTCCATTTCTTGAGTTGGGAGCAGGTTCTGGCCAGGCGGTGGTGCATGGCTTGGAACCCGCCCCCTTGGCTTGCATAGACGTGCAGAGGGAACCCTGAGGGCATTTATTTTCTCATTGTTTCTTTTTTTTTTTTTTTCTGTTTTTTTGGGGGCTTTTCTTGTTCTTTTTTTTAAACTTGTTTTGTTTTTCTCCCTCTTTTTCCCTTTTTGCCTTTCTTCATTACTCAGTTTCTCATCTCTATATATCTTCTTTCTCTTTATGTTCCCCAAATACCTGGCATAGTATACCTCTACACCTTCTAGCCAGGCTGTACTGCAACACCTGAGAACAACTTCCCCAGATCTCATAGCCACACTTGTGGGATCCCTGGTAAGTTTCTTGTTCTTTTCCCTTTCTGATTTTTATTTATTCATTCTTTTCTTTTATTTTCTTCCTCTTCCCCTTTTGTTTTTCTCCATTTCATAGTTTCTTATTTCTCCACTCCAACAGCAAGCTCCCCTAGCATTCTTTTTGTTTGTTTGTATGTTTTGTCTCCTGTTGCTCTCTCCTCTCACCCACATACATATTAGCTCCACACATAACAATCTCCCTGCTACATCGTGCCTATCTGCACCATGCGCTTAACATCACACCACCAAGCAGCACAGGCATGGCCAACTGGAATCTGCCCTGCACTGATTACCAACCCGCCCTGGTGACTGTAGTAAGGGCCACAAAAAAACCTGTACCAGTAACTCCTCTTCACCTAGACCTGCCTGCTGTCCCATATTGGAGTGACTGACCCTGCCAATTAGAGAAGGAGGTGAAAACAATTGTGCCCACACAGGAGCAAACAACAAAGAACACAGCCTGCCTGCTCAGACATAGCCAAATTTAAAAAAAAAAGGACAAAACAAACAAATATACAATCAATAAATGAGAAAAATACCTACTGAATGCCCCGAAGACAGCAGACAGTATCAAAACATTTACAAAAACAGGACAGGATGGTTCCAATAGGTATTCAAAATAAAACACCAGATAACTTTCCAGTGCAAGAAAAGGCACTAGAACTACCTGATAGGGAATTCAAATCTCTAATACTCAGAATTCTCCAAGAACTGAGGCAAAAAGCTGACACACATGAGGAAAAAATAGAAAAATTTATAGAAAATACAGACAAAAAATTGGAAGAATTCAGGAAAATTATCCAGCAATAAATGCCAAAATAAATTCGCAACTAGAAATTATACAAAAACAACAATCAGAAATCCAAAAGATAAACAACAAGATTTCAGAAATGGACGGTGTCATAGAAGGGCTGAGAAGGACATTTGAAATGGTGAAAGACAGGATCAGTGGAATTGAAGACAAACACTTGGATACAACTCTGTTTCAGAAAAACTCAGGAAAAAGAACAAAGAAAAATGAAGAGACCCTGAGAGTTATGTGAGATACAATCAAAAGCAAAAATTTGTGAGTGATTGGAGTTCCAGAATGGGGAGAAAACCGAAAACACAGAGAGGATCATTGAGGAACTGCTAACAGAAAACTTCCCCAATATCATGAAAGATGAAAAGCTGGCCATCCCAGAAGCTCAACGAACCCCATATAGGAGAGACCCCAAAAGAAAATCACCAAGGCATATCATAATCACACTCGCCAAAACCAAAGACAAACAAAGAATCCTGAGAGCAGCTCATGAATAACAAGAAGTCACATATAGAGGAGAAATAATAAGACAAAGCTCAGATTATTTGGAAGAAACCATACAGGCAAGAAGGCAATGGGATGACATGTACAAAATCTTGAAAGAAAAAAATTGCCAGCCAAGAATAATATATCCTGCAAAACTCTTGTTCAAATATGATGGTGAAATTAAGTCATTACCAGATAATCAGAAATTAAGGGAGTATGTAAAGGCCAAACGAAACTTACAAGAATTATTCAAGGGAGTTCTTCGATCTGAGGACACAAAAGTTCAGCTCACAGGCAGAATCTAGGACAAAGGATTGTACCAGCCAGATACCAATCTAGGGAATGAACTCACAAGGACTGTCCAAAACCAAAAGAAATACAACAGGTAATCAGAGCAGTTAATCAGTAAATGACAACAACATCAGAACAAGAAAAGAGGGAATAAACGGTGCAGGTATAGAACCTTCTAATGGAGAGGAAGGCAAGGCGATACCAAGTAATGGTAGACTGCTTCAAACTTAGAAAGCTAAGGGTAAAATACATGGTAGCCACACAGAAATTTAACAAACATACCCATAAAAATAAAGAGGAAACACATAAAGTCTCAGAAAAAACAAAACCTACAAAAAAAAAAAGAAATGAAAAAAAAAAATCCACAAGCGAAAGTAACTCAGCACAAGAGAGTAAGAACAAAGACAACGTCAGCACCACAAAAAAAAACACTAAAAAATGACAGCAACAAACTCACATCTATCAATAATTACACTGAACATAAATGCACTGAATGCACCCATAAAGAGATGGAGAGTGACAGAATGGATAAGAAAACAGAATCCATCAATATGCTGTCTACAAGAGACACACATTAGAAACAAAGATGTGAATTTATTAAAAGTCAAAGGTTGGAAAAAAATATATCAAGCTAACAACTACCAACAAAGAGCAGGAGTGGCAATACTAATCTCAGATGAAATAGACTTTAAAACAAAATTTACCATAAAACACAAAGAAGGACGATATAGAATGATTAAGGGGATGATCCATCATGAAGACATAACCATAATAAACATCTACACACCCAATGACAGGGCTCCAAAATACATAAAACAAACTCTAACAAGACTGAAAAGAGAAATTGACACTTCCACAATAATAGTAGGAGACTTCAACACACCACTCTCAGTAAAGGACAGAACAACTAAGAAGAAACTCAGCAAAGCTACAGAAGACCTAAAGGGCACAATCAGCCAACTTGACTTCATAGATATATATAGAACACTCCATCCAACAACTGCAAAGTACACATTCTTTTCCAATCACATGGAACGTTCTCCAGAATAGACCACATCTTAGTACACAGAGCAATCCTCAAGAAGATCCAAAACGTTGAGATAATTCAAAATATCTTCTCTGACGACAGTGCCATCAAGGCAGAAATTAACAACAGAAAGAGCAAGGAAAAAAATCAACTACATGGAAACTGAATAATACCCTGGTTGCACATCACTGGGTAATAGAAGAAATCAGAGATGGAATCAAAAAATTCCTAGAATCAAAGGAGAGTGAAAACACATCATACCAAAACATTTGGGACACAGCAAAGGCAGTCCTCAGAGGACAATTTATAGCAATAGATGCACACACCAAAAAAGAAGAAAGGGATAATATGAAAACATTAACTACAGAACTCAAACAAATAGAAAGAAAACAGAAAAAAAAGAAGCCCACAACCACCGGAAGAAAGGAAATAGTAAAGATCAGAGCAGAAATAAATGAGATAGAGAACAGAAAAACAATAGAAAGAATCAACAAAACCAAAAGTTGGTTCTTTGAAAGAATCAACAAAATCGACAAACCACTGGCCAGACTGACAAAAGAAAGACAGGAGAGGATGCAAATAACCCAAATAAGAAATGAAATGGGGGTCATTACAACAGACCCAACTGAAATAAAAAGGATTATAACAGAATGTTATGAAAAACTATACTCCAACAAATTTGAAAACCTAAATAGATACATTTCTAGAAGCACACTACCTAACCCAACTACAACAAAGTGATGTTGAAAATCTGAACAGACCCATAACAAGAGAAGAGACTGAAAAGGTGATAAAAAAAAAAACTCCCGACAAAAAAAAAGTCCAGGCCCAGATGGCTTCACTGGAGAATTCTACAAAACATTCAGAGAAGGGATTGTAGCAGTACTACTCAAGCTATTTCAGAGCATAGAAGAGGAAGCAACACTCCCAAATTCGTTCTATGAAGCCAGCATAATGCTGATACCAAAACCAGGCAAAGACGTCAGAAAAAAAGAAAATTACAGACCAGTATCTCTCATGAATATAGATGCAAAAATTCTGAACAAAATTCTAGCCAATAGAATTCAGCATCATATCAAAAAGATAATACACCACGACCAAGTTGGATTCATACTAGGTATGCAAGGATGGTTCAACATTAGAAAATCAATCAACATACTCCACCACATAAATAAAAGGAAAGAAAAGAATCACGTGATTATATCAATTGACACAGAAAAGGCATTTGACAAAGACCAACACCATTTCCTGATAAAAAGTCTCAATAAAATAGGTATTGAAGGGAAATTTCTCTACATAGTAAAGGTCATCTATGCAAAACCAATGGCCAACATCATTCTTAATAGAGAGAGACTGAAAACATTCCCCTTGAGAACAGGAACAAGACAAGAATGTCCTTTATCACCACTCCTATTTAACATTGTGCTGGAAGTTCTAGCTAGAGCAATAAGGCAAGAAAAAGAAATAAAGGGCACCCAAATTGGTAATGAAGAAGTTAAACTGTCCCTGTTTACAGATGATATGCTACTATACATAGAAAACCCTGAAGACCCCACGAGAAATCTACTGGAACTAACAGAAAGATTCAGCAGAGAGGCAGGATACATGATAAACATACAAAAATCAGTTGGACTCCTACACACCAATAAGGAGAACATTGAAAAGGAAATCAGGAAAACAATACCATTTATAATAGTCCCTAAAAAGATAAAATACCTAGGAATAAATCTAACCAGGGATGTACAAGATCTATACAAGAAAACTACAAAACACTACTGCATGAAACCCAAAGGGATATACATAAATGGAAAAACATACCATGCTCATGGATAGGTAGACTCAACATTGTGAAAATGACAATTCTACCCAAAGAAATTTGCAGATACAACACAATCCTGATCCAAATACCAACAACATTCTTCAAAGAGATGGAAAAACTAATCATTAACTTTATATGGAAAGGGAAGAAGCCCCAAATAAGTAAAGCGCTACTGAAGAAGAAGAATAAAGTTGGAGGACTCACACTACCTGACTTCAGAACCTACTATACATCTACAGTAGTCAAAACAGCCTGGTACTGGTACAACGACAGATACATTGACCAATGAAACAGAATTGAGAACGCAGATGTAAATCCATTCACCTACAGTCACCTAATCTTCTACAACGTCCCAAAGTCGATCAACTGGGGAAAAGACAGTCTTTTTAACAAATGGTGCTGGCAAAACTGGATATCCATCTGCAAAAAAATGAAACAGGACCCATACCTCATGCTGTATACAAAAACTAATTCAAAATGGATCAAAGACCTGAATATAAAGCCTGAAACTATAATGTTCATAGAAGATAAAACAGGACCAACACTACAGATCTTAATACACGGCATTAACAGGATACAAACCATAACCATCGATGCACAAACCCCGAAAGATAAGCTAGATAACTGGGATCTTCTAAAAATGAAATACCTATACCCTTCAAAAGACTTCACCAAAAGAGTAAAAAGAGAACCTAGAGACTGGGAAAAAATTTTTGGACACTAGAAGTCAGAAAAAGGTCTAATCTATGTAATCTACAAGAAAATCCAACACCTCTACAACAAAAAGACAAATAATCCTATTAAAAAATGGGCAAAGGAAATGAACAGACTCTTCACCAAAGAAGATGTTGAAATGGCCAACAGACACATGAGGAAATGCTCGTGATCACTAGCCATTAGAGAAACGCAAATTAAAACCACAATGAGATACCATCTCACCCCGCATTACTGGCAAGAATCAAAAACACTGGAAATAACAAATGTTGGAGGGGCTATAGGGAGATCGGAACTCCTATGCACTTCTGGTGGGAATGAAAAATGATACAACCATTTTGGAAAATGATATGGCGCTTACTCAGAAAGCTAGAAATAGACATACCATTGGATCCAGCAATCCCACTCCTAGGAATATATCCTAGAGAAATGAGTCATCACTCGAATAGACATATGCACACCTGTGTTCATGGCAGCATTGTTCACAATAGCAAAATGATGGAAACAACCTGGATGCCCATCAACAGATGAATGGATAAACAAACTATGGTACCTATACACAATGGTGTACTATGATACAAGAAAGAACAATGATGACTCTGTGAAGCATCTCATAACATGGGTGAAACTGGAGGACATTATGCTGAGTGAAATAAGTCAATCACAGAAGGACAAATATTGTATGAGACCTCTATTGTAAAAACCCATGAAAAAGTTCACACACAAAATGTAGCAATCTTTGTTGGTTACCAAGGATTGGAGTGGTGAGGGGGAAATACTAAATAGGCAACAGATAAGTGGTATCTTGGGTGAAGGGTGAGACAGTACACAATACATGGGAAACCAGCACAACTTGTACAAGGAAAGGTCATGGAAAGTCCATGTACACATCCAACCTCCCTGAGGGACTAAATTCATGGGTGGTGGGCTGTGGTGACCATGGTCTTGGGGAACATCTAGCTCAATTGGCATAACACAGTTTATAAAGACAATGTTCTACATTCTACCTTGGTGAGTAGTGTCTGGGGTCTTAAAACCCTGTGAGCAGCCATCTAAGATACTCCTCTGGTCTCATCCCTTCGGGAGTGAGGGAGAATGAAGAGAACAAGATACAAGGAAAAGATTAGTCCAAAGGACTAATGGACCACAGCTTAGAAGGCCTCTGCCAGACTGAGTCCAGTACAGCTAGATGGTGCCTGGCTACCACCACTGACTGCTCTGACCAGGATCACAACAGAGGGTTCTGGACAGAGCTGGAGAAGGATGTAGAGCATAATTCTAACTCACAAAAAAAAAAAAAAAGACCAGATTTACTGGCCTAAAGGAGACTGGATAAACCCCAAGAGTATGGCCCCCACACACCCTTTTAGCTCAGTGGTGAAGTTACCTCCGAGGTTCACTGTTCAGCCTGGGAGTGGACAGCCCTGTAAAACCAAATGAGACTAACAAGGTACATGAGTCCAGTGACAAGGGCCAGAAGGCAGAAGGGGACAGGAAAGCTGATGATAGGGAACCCAAGGTTAAGTAAGTATAGTGTTGATGTGTTGTGAGGTTGTTAACCATTGTCGTAGGGCAACATGTGTACTAACTGTTAAATGAGAAACTATTTCATTCTGTAAGCCTTCATCTAAAATTAGAATAGCAGCACAATGTCACTGAACTGTGATGTAGAAATTTTTTAAATGGTGTATCTTTTTTGGCTATGTATATTTTCACCAAAAAAAAAAAGGTCAAAAAGTGAGAGGGTTGACATGTTGTGGGGTTGTTAACCAATGTCATAAAACAATATGTGTACTACTGTTTCATGAGAAACGACTTGTTCTGTAAGCCTTCACCTGAAGTACGATAAAAAAAGGAAAGAAAGAAAATCTCTTCTGTGAGGGCCTCCTGCATAGGTATGCATAATGATATATGTTCATATTTTATATTTAAAAAATATCAGCTTCAAGAATATAAAATTTAATATGGTTTACTCATAAATTTATGCTGTGGCACATTATGGAGCAATTAGGGATTGTGTGAATTCCTTTCATGGATTATGCTACAGAATATTTATCGTGAGTCATTTAATTATCACTGTATAACAAATTATGCCATAACACTGTGGCTTAAAATCAACCACCATTTATTATTAGCTGACATAGCCATGGATCAGCAGTGGCTTGGCTGTTCTAGGTTGGACCCAGGTTATCTTGGATGAGCTTGTTCCTGTGTTGGTGATTGGCTGGATCACCCATGTGTCTGAAATTGGTTCAGGGCCTTTTTCTAGGAGAAGTTTGTTTGAGAACCTTAGCTGGTGCATCTCTGCTTCAGATATCTCTCATCATCCTTCTTACCAACAGTCTAGCACAGCATGTTCGTCTCATGGGGGTGCCAGAAAGCTTAAGTGTCAGAGGCTAATTTCCAAACACTTTTCAAGGCACTGCTAATGTTAGATCATATTCACAAATTCAAGCTGTATGACTGAACCCAGGGCCAGAGAATTAAACCTTGACCACAGTGGGAGAGGGTTGAAACTTACACAGGAAAAGGCATGGGTACAAGAAGTGGTGAGAAATTGGGTCATCAATGCCATCTCTACAAAGTCCATCAATTATGTCAGCTTAGTAACTCAAATTCTCCCTGTCCCTCCTGGCAGCAACAGCTTTTGCCTCCCAATGCCATATATCTATTGTTTCTTCCTAAACATATTGTCAAAATCATATTTGAACTCTAAGGTATAAAAGTTTCACACAAATTTAAATACTATCCCCTTCAGAGTCAATTGAATTTTAATAATTATAAGTACTTACTAAAATACATGAAAATGAAACTTCATAAATCAGCTAGTGAGTTATGAAGAATTTGGAAATTAGTACAGTCTTATTAGCCACCACCCCAGCTGCCTTCCACTGAGCACAAATCATGCCTTGATTGGAAATTTTCACAAATAATACCTTGAAGTCAAATTTTATTGATCCAGTTTATTAAGCAAATCTTGATACAAAACAAAACATATGTAAGTTGGACATTATTTTTATCTTTATCTCTGTTTCTGTATTTGTGAAAAAATATTTGTAAGGCAATTGAATATTTTGGTTCTACCTATGTTCTCATTTAGTAATTCCTTAGCTAAATTAAGCAAACATAATAGTTTAAGATATTAAAAAAAATACAACCTTGAAATTCTATCTTACAGTAAAACAAATTGTATTATTAAAAATTTTCTATGACTGCCCATCTTTGAAATAATTTACTGCATATCAAGTGACTAAAAAACCTGAATAAATATGTATACTTTCTAATTAGCATAATAATATCACTCTTTCTAGATGTCAGTTTTACATAGCTGAATAGATTTTCCCATTTTTAGTGGATTATTTGTCATTATAAAGAGTTTTTTTATTTTTTTCCAACATTAAAAAAAAAAGATAGGTTTATTCTGCTTTGTACAATTTACTGGATGTCTCTGAGGCATAGTTTAGAGATTTGGTGCTTGCAATAGATGTATAAATGATTTGTTTACATTGCTCCATATACATGATTTGTTTGCTTAATGTCTTGAAAATTATTTGATATATTATGGTTGCTGATCCTATTGTCATCAGATTACCACAATAAACAAGATCTGTATCTAATTTAGTCTTCTTGATGCTTCTCTAAACCAAACACAGGTGTTTTCCACCATTTGTTTTTATCTTAATGACACATTAATTTCATATCAATGCATCACATTTATAATGTTTCAATTTCCTGTCATCAAAGATTATTTTTCAAAAATTATTAAAATTCTAAATGAGGAAAAGTAAAACATGATATCAGAAATATCTAGGCATACCCCACCAAGATGTTAAAAAGTTAATAGCATTTTCACATATTTACACCATCACTATTGAAGAAAAAATACCACAAATGAAATAGAATTTTCTTTGAACTCTCAATAAGCATTAACAGAGGGAGGTATACAGGTCTTGGTGTTTATACTGTGGGTTGATATAATATTTTTACTCTATGTTTATGTATTCACACATACAGAGTTAACACACAAGAATGAAGTCATCTGTACATGTCGTTTTTACAATTTATTAGTTTTACTTATAATTTTGTGTTCTAGGTTGATCTATGTTTTTTGTGTTTAGATAAAGTTCATTTTATGAATAGCCCATATATTTAAACATTTCTCAAGTTCACATGAGCTACCATGTTTTACAGCATACCTCTAGAACTAGACTTGTTGAGTCTTACGACTTAAGATTTGTCACATTTACTAGCTGTGTCAGTTATCTATTGCTGTGTAATAAATTTTCCCAGAAAATAGCTACTTGAAGAAAACATTTAATCTATTGTAGTCTGTGCTTGCTGAAAGTGAAGAAGACTTGAAACACTGATGACGATCAAAGACTACTGTCTTCAGTATGGATTACATCTTAACACAAAGAAAACAAAAATCCTCACAACTGGACCAATAAGCAACATCATGATAAATAGAGAAATTATTGAAGTTGTGAAGGATTTCATTTTCCTTGGATCCACAATCAATGCCCATAGAAGCAGTAGTCAAGAAATAAAATGATCTTGGGATATAAAATCCCCATCCTTTGAGTTGTGGGTTTTTTGTTTTCTCCAAATTTAGTTATTGATCTCTAAAGTTCAATAAATAAATAAATCAAACGATGTATTGCATTTGACAAATCTGTTGCAAAAGATCTCTTTAAAATGTTATAAAGCAAAGATGTCAACTTGAGGGCTAAGGTATGCCTGACCCATCCATAGTATTTTCAATGCCCTCACATGCGTGCAGAAACTGGACAACAAATAAGGAAAGCTGAAGAAGAATGATGCCTTTAAATTATGGTGTTGGTTAAGAATATTGAATATACCATGAACTGCCAGAATAACAATCAAATCTGTCTTGGAAGAAGTATAGCCAGTATACTCCTTAGAAAGGAGGATGGCAAGACTTCATCTCACATACTTTGGGCATGTTATCAGGAGGGATCAGTTCCTGGAGAAGGACGTCATGCTTGGTAAAGTAGAAGATCAACAAAAAAGAGGAAGACACTCAACAAGATATATTGACACAGTGGCTGCAACAATGGGCTCAAACATAGCAATGATTGTGAAGATGGCACAGGACCAGATAGTGTTTTGCTCTGTTGTACATAAGGTTGGTATAAGTTGTAACAACTCTATGTCTTAGTCATCTAGTGCTGCTCTAACAGAAATACCACAAGTAGATGACTTTAACAAAGAGAAATTTATTTCCTCAGTCTAGTAGGCTTCAAGTCCAAATTCAGGGTGTCAGCTCCTGGGGAAGACTTTCTCTCTGTCAGCTCTGGAGGAAGGTCCTCGTCGTCATCAGTCTTCCCCTGGACTAGGAGCTTCTCTGCGCAGGAACCTCAGGTCCAAAGGATGCCCTCTGCTCCTGGCACTGCTTTCTTGGTAGTATGAGGTTCCCCATTCTCTGCTTGCTTCCCTTTTCTTTTATCTCTTGTAAGGTAAAAGGTGGTGCAGGCCACAGCCTAGGGAAACTCCCTTTACATTGGATCAGGGATGTGACCTGGGTAAGGGTGGTGTTATAATTCCACCCTAATCCTCTTTAACATAGAATTACAATCACAAAATGGAGGCCAACCACACAATTCTGGGAATTATGGCCCAGCCAAATTGATGCACACATTTTTTGGGGGGACATGATTCAAACGATGACATTCCACCCTTTGACCCCTCAAAAATCACATGCTTGCAACATGGAAAACATATCTACCCCCATCATATCATAGCAAAAGTCTTAACCGCAAGTCCAAAATCCAAAAATTCCTTTTCATCTGTGAAATCTAGGATACAAGTTATCTGCTTCCAAAGGTACAATGGCAGAACAGGCACAAGCTAGGTATTTCCATTACAAATGGGAGAAACTGGAGGGAAAGAAGGGATAACAGGAACCAAGCAAGTCAGCAGAACACATTACATTAGCCCTCAAGGCTTTGAAAATAAACTGTTCTCTGAGATAATTTACACAATAGCCCCGCCCTACAGACTCTAGATATTGGCCACAGTCTCCAGATTCTGAGTGGAAGCCCTTCTGCCTTGGGCTTCAGCTCCACCTTCCAGGCCCACTGGGACAGCAACTCTGCTCCCTTGGCTGTAGGCGCACCATTCTCCCAGTCCATCTGAGTGGCAACTCCACCCTTAGAAGCACCAGAGGCCATGGCTCCACCCTTTGAAACCCCAGAGGTCATAGCCATACCTTTTGAGACTGAGGCAGCTTGGCTTCTTGTGTTCCTTGTCTCTTCAGCTTCTGTTTCCTGTTTTCTTGTCCTCTGGGCTCCTCAGGCCTCACACCCCCATCTGTCTTCCTGGGGCAAGTGTTCCAAAGCTGTGTAGCTCCACCTGTAAGTGCCCGGAGGCACCTCACTCCGCCAGGAAGCCTCCCGCCCACAGGCACTCAGATCTCTTGCTCCCTGGGTCGGCGCTCACGCTAGCGCCTTGGTTCTGCTGCTATTGGTTCTCTGCCACTACTGCTTCTCTGCAGCCGCAGGTTCTCTGCTGCTGCTGGTCCTCTGCCACTGTCACTCCTCTATCCATTCACAGTTTCAAAACAGCTTCCACATTTTAGCTGTCTGTTAGAGCAGTATCCTACTCTCTCAGTACCAAATTTTGTCTTAGTCATCTAGTGCTACTCTAACAAGAATACCACAAGTGGATGGCTTTAACAAAGAGAAATTTATTCTCTCACAGTCCAATAGGCTACAAGTCCAAATTCAGGGCATCGGCTCCAGGGGAAGGCTTTCTCTGTCTGCTCTGGAGGAAGGTCCATGTCATCCATCTTCCCTTGGTCCAGGAGCTTCTCTGTTCAGGAACCTCAGGTCCAAAGGACGTGCTCTGTTCCTGGCACTGTTTTCTTGGTGGCATGAGGTACCCCACTCTCCACTTGCTTCCATTTTCTTTTATCTCTTACAAGAGATAAAAAGTGCTTTCCTTTTATTTCTTATAAGAGATAAAAGGTGGTGCAGGCCACACTACAGGGAAACTCCCTTTACATTGGATCAGGGATGTGACCTGGGTTAGGGTGCTCTTACAATCCCACCCTAATCTTCTTTAGTGAAAATTATAATCACAAAATGGAGGACAACCACAGAATTCTGAAAATCATGTTCCAGCCAAACTGATACACACATTTTTGGGGGGACGCAATTCAACCCATGACATCAACCCATGACATCAACCACCAACAACAACAATCTCTGTGGGTCAGAAATCTGGGCATGGATAAGCTGGGTCCTCTGGCTTTATGTCATCTTAAAGTTCAGTTGGGGGTGGATCAACTTCTAAGCTCACCCATGTCCTTTTTGGAATGATTCATTTCATCATAGGATGTTAAACTGAGGCTTGAGATGTCGTTGTGGTTGTTGGCTATTAGTCAGCCTCAAATCTTTCTGCTGTTGTTGTTAGTTGCTGTCTTGTTAGCCCTGACTCATGGCTGTCTTATGATTAACAGAGGAAACGTTTTCTGGCCTGCGCAATCCTCTTGACTGTTACATGTTTTTGTTCATTTGGTAGCTATTTTGTCAATCCAGCTCATTAAGGGCTTCACACATTTTCGATGAGTCTCTACTTTATCCAGTATGATGTCCCATTCTAGCAATTGGTCTTTCCTGATGACTTGTCTAAAGTAAGAGATCCAAAGTTTTACCACACCTGCTTCTAAGGAACATTCTGATTGTATATGCTCTAAGACTGATTTGTTTGTTCTTTGGCAGTCCACAGTATATCAATATTGCAGTTCAAAATATGGTAGCTAATGTTCAAGGCAGAATGTTTTTAGTTATGCTAAACTATTGTTTGGTTTTAAAAAGACTTTAGGGAATATTTTTGGTTTAAGGTTTAAAGATTATATCAGGATAATAGTTTCAGTGGTATCTAGCCTCCATGTCTCCAAAAGTCTGGAATCCATATGAATTTGAAATTCTGTTCTGTATTCCTCCCCTTTGGTCAGGATTCCACTACAGAATCCTTTATCAAAATGTTCAGTAACAGTATCCTGGCACCTTCCAGTTCTTCTGGTCTTCTAGCAAATGTGGCTGTTGTTCATGGAGGCAATGAGTCATACATTCCATATCCTCCTATTCCTGACTTTCCTTGTTCCTCTGTTGCTCCAGGCAAATAGAGACCAATTGTCTGCCTTGAGCATTATGCTATTTTAAGAACTAGCTGTATGGAATCAAATTGACAACAGCAACTTGAAAGATTAGATAGAAACCTTAGGGGGCAGTGAGTTTATGTTAATGCAGGAGGAACAACTCAGAAAAGGAGGGTGAGTATGGTTGCACAACTTGAAGAATGTAATCAATATCACTGAATTGTACATGTAGAAATTGTTGAATTTGTATATGTTTTGCTGTATATATTATCAACAACAATTAAATATATATATATATGGCAGCTAAATTCATGAAAGTGAAAGAGAGTGACATCCCATCACCCCTTTTCTGTATTTCAGTTATTAGAAGCAAGTGACTAGAGCAGCCCATACTCAGGGAGAGTAGATTGCACAGGGTGTGACTACCAAGGGGTGGAATCATTGGAAACTATTCCAGAAGCCTACCACCCTTGCTGTTAATAAATTCATTCAAAGCGATTGCTCCAAATTTTAAGTACATTAACATCTTATGAAAGAACCCCTGTTCGGTGCAAATGGGTAAGTGCTCCGCTACTAAGCAAAAAGTTGGCAGTTCTAATCCATCGAGAGGATCCTCAGAAGAAAGGACTGAAGATCCACTTCCAAAAGACCACAGACATTGAAAATCCTATGGGGCACAATTTTACTCTTAAACACATGAAGTCACTGTGAGTCAGAATTGACTCAAAGGCAATTGGTGGTAACACCATGTGAAAATTGCCTTTCTCTCATTTCTAACCAACCCTTAGTATTGACAGATTTGTAATTTTACCAATGAATTGTTAAGTATTTGAATATTTTATTTTATATTCCAATGTTATTAATGACATTTATCATTATTTCCCATTTATTCGCATTTAAATCTCCTTTTGCTATGAATTATTAGTTAACCTTGTTTCACATTCTAAACATTGATTTATTTGTATTTTTGATACGTCATATTCTTCTTTATCATCTTAATACTAATGTTTTTGTGCTTATGTGTGTTGTAAATATCTACTTTGTGCTTGTGGTGGGTTGCAACAAATGACCACAAGTTCTTGCCATCACTTAATGCATGCCCCTTTGCAATGATTACTTCACAGTTCCTCTCTCCTAAAAATGAAGACTGTTTCTTCACGCTGTTGAGTCTAGGCAGTAATGTGATTTTCTATAGAACTGTAAACATGATGTTTGTTGAGTTTCAAACCAAGACCTCAAGATGATGCACAGATTCTGTTCTCACTATTTTGGAAACCTAGCTTGAGCATTTATGTGGTAAAGCCAAGTTTAGCTTCCATGATGAGAGGTCACATTAGAAAAACCCAGATAATAGTCATAAGTGATGTCCAGACACATGAGTGAAGGCTTCTTATGTCATCCAGTCACCAATGAACAACTGGATTGAAATTTCATGTGTCACTCCAAATGAGAACAGGTCAAGAATTGCTAGGCTTAGTACAGTCTAAATTTCTGACCCACGGGTAAGTCAGTTAGTAAAAGTGTTGTTTGGTACACAGCAATATATAAACTATACAATGATTAAGACTGCACAGAACTTTAGTAACAACACTGGAAGTTTGAGAAAAGACATGTGAAAGGTGATCAGTCAGAATCATGAATGGCAAAAGAACACACCATCAATTAAATTAATAGTAATAAAATAATAATAATAAACCACCTCATAAAAGGAGTCAGCCAGGACCCCTGTCTTTTTGGCATTGGCTCTGGAGGGAGGGAAAGGTAAAGCTTTTTTGAAAACTCTGAACAAAAATTAGCCCTCCTAACAGATACGTGCTCAAATGATTCTAACTCCTACTACTTAAGTGTCTAAAGAAACATCACATTATGGATGTGTATTCTCACGTATATGAGGAAGTATAAATGCTTATGTATATAGTTTTTTTTCAAAAACCATATAGGAACATATATATAAAACTAAAGTATATCTTTAGAATTATTTCAGAATGAATTGCATATTTAGAAATCTGCCTTTATACTTAAATGATGCAGGGTGAATATGTCCTCGTGCTCTCAAAATACCTGCTTCATTATTTTAAATAGGCAAATAATTATTCAATTATTTTGATGTTATATTGGAATTCTCCAATATAAATTTTTGGATATTAAAGATATTTGGAATGTTTGTAATATAATAGTGAATTTAATATAAATTTGAAAGATACAAATTTATTAGGTTATATTAATGTGTTTCCCATATTCAAATTTAAAATACACTGTCAAAACTAATGATATACATTTATTGGGTGAAAATGTCTATATTTTCCTCAACTGATGCCTTTAAATACTAAACAAATCATTTACTTAGTGAATGAATCTAAATAACCAGGTAAATTTTTGCTCAGTGAATTTCTGAATAAATACGCAAAACAAAAAATGAATATGTAAATAAGGTACTCATTTACCACCCCCAAAACAATTAGTAATGTATAAAATATAATTTAATTTTTCATTAGTGATAAGATGTTCTTTTAGAAATAGTTTCATATTCTTTTTAAGTATATTGCCATTTTTTTTTCTTTTTAACGAATTAGGTTCATTCTAACATAAGCAGTTTTTCCAAAAATATGTTGCATGAAACATTTTCTGTCATGAGCAATCTGAATTAGTTGTAACACTGAATTCCCTGGATAAATACTTCCAGAGCCACTTTGCTTTGCCTGGGTGTCCATGGTCCCAGAGTGTTATACCATTAACAACATTCACTTAACAACTTTTACTTCTTTCCAACTCACAAATGCTTAAACTCATACATAATGTGCATATATCCTATGCTATTTTACATAGGTATCAGTTAATAAAAATGTCCATCGAAGAAATAAGCAGTAGTCTTCCGCAAGCCTAATTCTCAAACTCTGAAGCTGTATACATTTATTTCAGAATGGAAAAAATACAAAATATATGAACAAAAGAACCCTGTGTATTATGAAACAGAAAAGGCATTTACGTTTATGCAAAGAAGTGACTATCTTTTCTTTTTTATTTTCTTGCATAAAACAATTTAAAATAATAAAATTTTACAATAAATTATCTCAAGTTTACTTTCTTTTTAAATTGATCAGATTGTATGTAAACAAAGATAAACATGAGATTTAAATAAGTTTGTCTGCTTAAAAAATATTCCTCGGAGGAATGTTTGGTTTTAGAATAACTGGCTAGTATTTTCTAATCCGTAATTCAACTGGATCTACCTTTATACCTTGTCTACCTATCATCTATATATGTATATGTATCTATTCATACATCTGTATAATTTAAACATTTTGGAGGGATTGTAGAAACTATGATATAGTGACATTTAAATTCAAATATTTTTGTGAGAATATGATGCTTGTATAGGTGTGAAAATCAATGACATCTGTTGAAATGTTTTATGTAAGAAAATTAGTTTGGAGATGTCATTAAAATTAGTTGGTTTGGATGCAAGCATAATTGACATGAAGCATCTGTGGGCATTTTAAACAAAATTTCCCAACTTTTACTTTTAAGAACTACTTCATGAATATAGCAGAGTGTAAGCAGATAACATATATTAATTCAAAAAAGATAAATGAAAAAAAATATTATCAATTGTGTTTAATAATTAGAAAACATACCAATCTTTATTTTTAAAATCGTGTCCAAAAATTGTTATATAATTCTTTATATATAAAAATTATTATCCTCAAATTAGCTTTCAAGTTTTCAAAAATCAATCCAACCAAGCCAAATTTACAGTTTAATCCAGACCCCAAATTCAGCTTTCTTTAATGTCTCAAATATTCTAAGTTTAATTCTACAGTTTTTTTTCTTTTAAATTAAATGATGTCCTGTATCTAATTTGTTCAATAATTTGTTACTAAAATATAAATGAGAAATTATCCTCTTGAATTGTATATATGTGTGTTGGGCAGGTTGATGTTGCCCAGGATAACAAGATGTGACTTTTTTTAGGAAAAATAAAAATTAGGAAAGTGATTGAAGTATAATTAGGGGTTTATTTAGTTAAAGGGAGCCTGGGCATAGTGGTTAAAAGCTCTGCTGCTAAGCAAAATTTCAACAGTTGGAATCCACCAGGCACTCCTCGGAAACACTACGGGGCAGTTCTATTCTGTCCTATAGGGTCGCTATGAGTCTGAATCAACTCAATGGCAATGGGTTTTTTTGTTGTTGTTGTTGTTTTTTTTAGTTAAAGAAGACAGGCAATTTATGAATGAGCCCTAGACATAAGCCTCAGGTATGAATTGTTTGTAGAAATGTACATGCTGTAGGGAACTTAGAGCATAAAGTGTAAATCAGAAATGAAGTGAGAAGAGGCCCGGAAAATAATCTGAAGCCCGTGTTGTGTGGCCCCAAAAGTGTAATTCACGGATGCCTGATACATCCCAATTTTAATATTTAATGTTAAGTTTTAATATTTAAAAGTGGAACAAGAGCTGTCTCAGGCAAATTACCAACATACCTTTTTGTACAAGGTGTTTATATGTAGAAATACGTAGAAACTCACAAAGTTTTTGAGACAGCTGTATTTGCAACAGACTGAGCAGCCTCAAATAAAACCAGCTATGAATTTATCGGTGTTCTTCTTCTGGAGTCTGACTATCTGTATGTTGGAAGCAGAATTATCCAGTAGGGTTCCCTCTTCAATAACCTAATCAGAAGTGATCAAAAAGGGGTATGAAAAAGGAAGGACAACCTGGAGGTGTACCGAAGAGTTTCGGAGAACTTTCAACTAGCGTGCCACTCTTGTAAAAGCTCTTTCTTTCAACTATGTCTAAGACACTACTAACTTCTAGTTTTCCTTTTCCAAAATGTATGACTTATTCCCAAAATGCTTTGCATTTACTTATTTCTTGCCTAACTACCAAGTTTTAAGGCTCCTCAAGCATTATCTTTTCTCAGTTTTAGACTTTCCCTTACTCAGACACCCTGTGGTTTTAACTACCTAGTATATGAAGCTGAGTCAAAAATTCAAACAGTTCCCACATAACCTACTTCGAAGCGCTCCTATTCACTTAAATGTCTAAAAAAGAACTTACTTTCAATAGTTATAAAATTGAATTTAACATCCCTTGTTTCTTTCACACTCTTTGTTTTCCCTCTGTTTCTCTTTTTCTTTGTCTCTCTCTCTCACACATACATACATATACACTAGGCACATGCACACCCATACCAAAAACTCATATAACACAATACACACAGGCATGCACACTGAAAAAGCAAAAACACTTAATATGCCTCTTCATATATTTTCTATTTCACTGAATCTCAAGCTATTGAAAATGCAGCTGCAAATTCAGATGGAAAAGATTCAACTACTTTTTAACAACCCATTGGTTACTGTTAATTTTAATGGAAATAGTGGCAGGAGGAATGGAAGTTTAATAGTAGTGGGTACAGTAATGAGTAGAAATAGAAAAAGTTCCCAGAAAGAGAAACTCTCCTCCAGGAAATCTGTTAGCTAGAGGAGTATATATATGTTTATAAAAAATATTTATCTTCTAAAAAGGAACGGACTTAATAGTGATACGAAATTCAATAAAAAAGTAAGGTTAAACATGCATAAAGTAAGATTTCTGAAGATGTAAAGAAAGAAACATTTATTTGTAAGAATAATTTCTAAGGAGAAATTTTTGGAGAGTCTCATAGCTGAATAAAGGATATTATATGTATGCTCATATTATACAAAAAAGAATAATATGTATGACTTGAAATAAAAAAATAAAGTCTTAAGCCATAAGTTGTAGTGACTTTTAGTAATAATATACTGGTTTATTTAAATAATAAAATGTTCATTTGGTGAATTAAAATTTTTATTTCTTCAATTCTTGCCTATTGTAAGAATATTGAAATAACTTTAAAATAATTGGATAAAACTAATTGAATAATCTTGTCCGTGTATTACTGCAGGTATAAAGCTCTTAAAAGTTTTTCATTAACCTCTGATAGTTGAGTATTGTAATAGAGCATAAAGTTATAAATCCAAATACATTTTATAAAATAGTAATATACCATGTTAATTATGGCAAGAGATAATAAAATATAGACTTATAATAGCATAAAAGCATAAGATTTTTAAAGCACCATTTATCTGTATTTTCATACCTACAGTGTTTTCAAAAAAAGATGTATAGTGACCTATAAAATTATGAGCAGAAAAAAATTAAGCTGTAAAAGGACAAACATTGAAATCATCTGGGATAATATTCCCGTTGTGATTAATCATGAGCTTTGAACTGCCTGTCAAACATGGCAAGAATGAAACACAATAAAGTTTGTGACCCCCGTATATATGTCAGAAAACATCAATTGCTCCATAAAGATAAATATGCCACATTTTAAAAGAAATTCACTTTATTGGTTCCTCAGAAAGGTATTGAGCAATATTATGGGTGATGTCTTCAAAGATCATTTCATATAAAACACACAAATATTTTAAATAAAGTAATTTTTAAACCAAAATTCAATGAATAAATTTTGTCACATTGGATAGGTTAACTTGGTTGTTGATCTATGCTAATGGCAATTTGAAAAGTTTGCATACAGGATAAACAACATAACAGTTACAATATTATTATTATTATTTGAAGTTCATTTTGTATTAAGATTTTTAGGCTAGGAAAAACATTGTACAGCAGTCAGTTCAAGTTTAAACTCACACAAGAGCTTGACAACACTGGTATTGTGTATCTTTTTAAAAGTTTGAGCAGGTGACAAGTTTGACATCTATTATGAAAGTGGAAAAGACTAACCTATTCTTCCTGAGACAGTCACCCTTGGAGGTGTGGCAGATTGATGTCTCAGGGTAGGAACTTTATTTTTATTTTTTCTCAAGCTGAGCTCCGGATTTGCTTAAATGTGTGAATGAATTCTGTATTTGAACTTCAATAACACACAAAACATCACAGTATTTTCTTAGAAATTATCAAGACAAAGTTTAAGAGCCATCTATTGTAAACATAGAAGAAGCTTAGTGGCTTCTGTTGGCAGGAGATCTGATTTTATAAAGTTGTCACTGTACAGCTTCCTATAGAGTAGTCAGAAAGAATTTATCGTAGAATACAACCTTATATAGCTGAAATATTCTACAATTGATTAAACTATTTCGAGTTTATCATCAGACTAACTTCAGAGGTTTTTTTTCTATCTGGCATAGCAGAGATCATATATATGTATTGTTCTTGTAAACTATACCTTTAGGTTTTTTAATATGGGTTAAAGAAAAAGATAAAAACTTTTTTATTTATCGTTTGAAATTAGAACATTATCATTCTTTCCAAGCCTATTCTTTTCAGTATAATGCTAATAATTTTTTAAAAAAAGAAATACCTAATAGGTATTGAATACCAATTGTGTGTCTGTGTTACTTCCAAAAAGCCTTTAAGAAAGTTAATAATACCATAATTATTCTCATTTTACTTATGAAGGAAGTAAGGAAACACTAAATGGGTAAATTATATCCCTAGGCATACTATCTGAAAAGATGGTGACCCTCTGTGAGGGATCTACCCCTGTCATTGTTAATATAGAAATTTATTTTTTCAAATTCACAGAAATAGTAATAAATGGCAAAGCTGGATACAAAACTAGGTCTTTATAATTCCAAAGTCTATGCAATAAGCCAATACACTATAATGCTTTCCAGAAACTTGGCAGTGCCATGTGTATCTTGGACCTCTCTTGTGTTCATGTTACTTAGTTCAGGACTTAATTTAGGCAATCATAAATAGTTATAGATTGCAGTATTATTCACAGTCCCGTATTCTGAGGAATTTGAAAAATTAAAAAACTCATGCCTTTCTTTAATCCATAATTTGCTCTTCATAAATAGAATGTCATTCAAAGAGAAGTATATATTACAAAGGAAATTCACAGTTTAACAAATATTGGTGTCTGCCACTCTTGACAGGGTTAAATACATTTTCTCTGGAAAAAAAAATCTCCCTTGGAGCCCTTAATTCAAATTAAAGTATTTAATCAAGTGAGAAAATGAAAGGTGTTAATCAAATGGGAAAATTCTAAGGTTTTCCCACTGAGAATGTACCCAAGATCATATTGACAGAGTTAATGAGATTTGGATATTTGGGTATAAATCCCCTTATTAATCAGGAAAAAATGTGTCAGACCTCTGAAGGATTTTAGACTACATCTGCCAAAATCAATGGGTGTAATAGATAAAAGCTTAGTTCTCCATTTTACATTGTTATTTATTTCTAAGAGTAGTTAGTAGTTTCTAAAAAAAAGTGTACGTGTGCATGCAAACACACCCCCCCCCACACACACACATCTCTCCAGAGAAATATTTTCAACTCTAGTGCTATTACTGAGATCCAAATTGTAATGACAAGCATTAATATGCAAATTACTCAAGGTCAAAGACAGAACTACAACCTATGTTTCTTGGTCTACTATACAAAATTTTGATTTTGTATTGTATAAACACTATTTACTTGGACTTTCTATTTTCTTTTTTTTTTTATATTTTATTGTACTTCAGGTGAAGGCTTACAGAACAAATAGTTTCTCATGAAACAGTAGTACACATGTTGTTTTATGACATTGGTTGACAACCCCACAACATATTAACCCTCTAAATTCTCAACCTTTTTTTTTTTTTTTTTGGTGAAAATACACATAGCCAAAGACACACCATTTCAAAAATTTCTACATACACAGTTCAGTGACACTGACTACTCTCTTCCAATTGTGCTGTTATTCTCACTTAAGATGAAGGCTTACAGAACAAAATAGTTTCTCATTTAACAGTTACTACAAATGTTGCCCTATGACAATGGTTAACAATCTCACAACACATCAACAATATCCTTACTCAACCTTGGGTTCCCTATCACCAACTTCCTTGTCCCCTTCTGCCTTCTGTCCCTTGTCACTGGACTCCTGTCGCTCGTTAGTCTCATCTGGTTTTACAGGGCTGTCCACTCCCAGGCTGAACAGTGAACCTCGGAGGTAACTTCACCACTGAGCTAAAAGGGTGTCTGGGGGCCATACTCTCCGGGTTTCTCCAGTTTCCTTTAGGCCAGTAAATCTGGTCTTTTTTTTTTTTTTTGTGAGTTAGAATTATGCTCTACATCCTTCTCCAGCTCTGTCCAGAACCCTCTGTTGTGATCCTGGTCAGAGCAGTCAGTGGTGGTAGCCGGGCACCATCTAGCTGTACTGGACTCAGTCTGGCAGAGGCCTTCTAAGCTGTGGTCCATTAGTCCTTTGGACTAATCTTTTCCTTATATCCTGTTCTCATCATTTTCCCTTGCTCCCAAAGGGATGAGACCAGTGGAGTATCTTAGATGGCCGCTCACAGGCTTTTAAGACCCCAGACACTACTCACCAAGGTAGAATGTAGAGCATTGTCTTTATAAGCTGTGTCATGCCAATTGAGCTAGATGTTCCCCGAGACCATGGTCCCTCGAGCCCTCCACCCAGCAACTCAGTCCCTCAGGGAGTTTGAATGTGTCTGTGGGGCTTCCATGACCTTTACTTGTACAGGTTGTGCTGCTTTCCCCTGTATTGTGTACTGTCTCACCATTCATCCACTTATCCATTGCCTATTTAGTATCCCCCCCCCCCCATCCCTGGTAACCAACAAGGATTGTTACATTTTGCATGTGAATTTTTTCATGGGTTTTTACAATAGAGGTCTCATACAATATTTGTCCTTCTGTGATTGACTTATTTCACTCAGCATAATGTCCTCCAGTTTCATCCATGTTATAAGATGGTTCACAGATTCATCGTTGTTCTTTCTCGTTGCACAGTACTCCATTGTGTGTATGTACCATAGTTTGTTTATCCATTCATCTGTTGATAGTCATCCAGGTTTTTTCCATCATTTTGCTATTGTGAACAATGCTGCCATGAACATAGGTGTGCATATGTCTATCCAAGTGATGACTCTTATTTGTCTAGGATATATTCCTAGGAGTGGGATTGCTGGATCGAATGGTATGTTTATTTCTAGCTTTCTGAGGAAGCGACATATCATTTTCCAAAATGGTTGTATCATTTTGCATTCCCACAAGCAGTGCATAAGAGTTCCCATCTCCCCGCAGCCCTCCCAACATTTGTTATGTCCAGTGTTTTTGATTCGTGCCAGTAATGCTGGGGGCGAGATGGTATCTCATTGTGGTTTTAATTTGCATTTCTCTAATGGCTAGTGATCGCGAGCATTTCCCAATGTGTCTGTTGGCCATTTGAATGTTTTCTTTGGTGAAGTGTCTGTTCATTTCCTTTGCCCATTTTTTAATAGGATTATTTGTCTTTTTGTTGTAGAGGTGTTGGTTTTTCTTGTAGATTATGGAGATTAGACCTTTGTCTGACTTGAACTGTCCAAAAATTTTTTCCCAGTCTGTAGGTTCTCTTTTTACTCTTTTGGTGATGTCTTTGGAAGAGCATAGGTGTTTGATTTTTAGAAGATCCCAGTTATCTAGCTTATCTGTTGGGTTTTCTGCATTGATGGTTATGGTTTGTATCCTGTTAATGCCATGTGTTAAGGCCTGAAGTGTTGGTCCTATTTTTTCTTCTATGAACTTTATAGTTTTAGGCTTTATATTCAGGTCTTTGATCCATTTTGAAGTAGTTCTTGTATATGGTGTGAGGTATGGGTCCTGTTTCATGTTTTTGCAGATGGACATCCAGTTTTGCCAGCACCATTTGTTAAAAAGACTGTCTTTTCCCCATTTGATGGACTTTGGGCCCTTGTTGAAGATCAGGTGACCGCAGGTGGATGGATTTACATCTGGATTCTCAATTCTCTTCCATTGATCAATGTATCTGTCATTGTACAAGTACCAGGCTGTTTTGACTACTGTAGCTGTATAGTAGGTTCTGAAGTCAGGTAGTGTGAGTCCTCCAACTTTCTTCTTCTTCAGTAGTGCTTTACTTATTCGGGGCTTCTTCCCTTTCCAAATAAAGTTAATCATTCCATCTCTTTGAAGAATGTTGTTGGTATTTGGATCGGGATTGCATTCTATTTGTAAATTGCTTTGGGTAGAATAGCCATTTTCACAATGTTGAGTCTGCTTATCCATGAGCATGGTATGTTTTTCCATTTATGTAGACCCCTTTGAGTTTCATGCAGTACTGTTTTATACTTTTCTTTGTATAGGTCTTTTACATCCCTGGTCAGATTTATTCCTAAGTATTTTATCTTTTTAGGGGCTATTGAAAATGGTATTGATTTCCTGATTTCCTTTTCATCGTTCTCCTTACTGGTGTATAGGAATCCAACTGATTTTTGAATGTTTATCTTGTATCCTGCTACTCTGCTGAATCTTTCTATTAGTTCCAGTAGATTTCTCGTGGAGTCTTCAGGGTTTTCTATGTATAGTATCATATCATCTGCAAACAGGGACAGTTTAACTTCTTCATTACCAATTTGGATGCCCTTTATTTCTTTTTCTTGCTTTATTACTCTAGCTAGAACTTCCAGCACAATGTTAAATAGGAGTGGTTATAAAGGGCATCCTTGTCCTGTTCCTGTTTTCAAGGGGAATGTTTTCAGCCTCTCTCCATTAAGAATGATGTTGCCTGTTGGTTTTGCATAGATGCCCTTTATTATGTTGATAAATTTCCCTTCTATACATATTTTATTGAGAGCTTTTATCAGGAATGGGTGTTGGACATTGTCAAATGCCTTTTTTGTGTCAATTGTGATGATCATGTGATTCTTTTCTTTCCTTTTATTTATGTGGTGGATTACGTTGATTGATTTTCTAATGTTGAACCATCCTTGCATACCTAGTATGAATCCAACTTGGTTGTGGTGTATTATCTTTTTGATATGATGCTAAATTCTATTGGCTAGAATTTTGTTCAGAATTTTTGCATCTATATTCATGAGAGATACTGGTCTGTAATTTTCTTTTTTTCTTATGTCTTTGCCTGGTTTTGGTATCAGCATTATGCTGGCTTCACAGAATGAATTTGGGAGTGTTGCTTCCTCTTCTATGCTCTGAAATAGCTTGAGTAGTACTGGTCCAAGCTCTTCTGTAAATGTTTTGTAGAATTCTCCAGTGAAGCCATCTGGGCCTGGGTTTTTTTTTGTTGGGAGTTTTTTTTTTTTTTTTTATCACCTTTTCAATCTCTTCTCCTGTTATGGGTCTGCTCAGATTTTCAACATCACTTTGTTGTAGTTGGGGTAGGCCATGTGTTTCTAGAAATTTATCCATTTCCTCTAGGTTTTCAAATTTGTTGGAGTATAGTTTTTCATAATATTCTGTTATAATCCTTTTTATTTCAGTTGGGTCTGTTGTAATGTCCCCCATTTCATTTCTTATTTGGGTTATTTGTGTCCTCTCCTGTATTTCTTTTGTCAGTCTGGACAGTGGTTTGTCATTTTTGTTGATTCTTTCAAAGAACCAACTTCTGGTTTTGTTGATTCTTTCTATTGTTTTTTGTTCTCTATTTCATTGATTTCTGCTCTGATCTTTACTATTTCCTTTCTTCCGGTGGTTGTGGGCTTTTTTTGCTATTCTCTTTCTATTTGTTTGAGTTGTGTAGTTAATATTTTGATTTTGTCCCTTTGTTCCTTTTTCATATGTGCATCTATTGCTATAAATTGTACTCTGAGGACTGCCTCTGCTGTGTCCCAACGGTTTTGGTATGATGTGTTTTCATTCTCATTTGCTTCTAGGAATTTTTTGATTCCATCTCTGATTTCTTCTATTACCCACTGATGTGTGAGCAGGGTATTATTCTGTTTCCATGTAGTTGATTTTTTTTCCTTGCTCTTTCTACTGTTAATTTCTACCTTGATGGCATTGTGGTCAGAGAAGATTCTTTGAATTATCTCAACATTTTGGATCTTGTTGAGGATTGCTCTGTGGCCTAAGATGTGGTCTATTCTGAAGAACGTTCCATGTGCATTGGAAAAGAATGTGTACTTTGCAGCAGTTGGATGGAGTGTTCTATATATGTCTATGAGGTCAAGTTGGCTGATTGTGCCCTTTAGGTCTTCTGTATCTTTGCTGAGTTTATTCTTAGTTGTTCTTTCCTTTACTGAGACTGATGTGTTGAAGTCTCCTACTATTTTTGTGGAAGTGCCAATTTCTCTTTTCAGTGTTGTTAGAGTTTGTTTTATGTATTTTGGAGCCCTGTCATTGGATGTGTAGATGTTTATTATGGTTATGTCTTCATGATGAATCGTCCCCTTAATCATTATATATTATCCTTTGTCTTTTATGGTAGATTTTGTTTTAAAGTCTATTTTATCTGAGATTAGAATTGCCACTCCTGCTC
This sequence comes from Dugong dugon, assembly GCA_030035585.1. Lineage (NCBI taxonomy): Eukaryota > Metazoa > Chordata > Mammalia > Sirenia > Dugongidae > Dugong > Dugong dugon. Next base: position 29,161,534 of record CM057460.1, on the reverse strand, counting down.
TTTGTTGGTAGTTTTTAGCTTGATATATTTTTTTCCAACCTTTGACTTTTAATTAATTCACATCTTTGTTTCTAAGGTATGTCTCTTGTAGATAGCATATTAATGGATCCCGTTTTCTTATCTATTCTGTCACTCTCTGTCTCTTTATGGGTGCATTGAGTGCATTTACATTCAGTGTAATTATTGATAGATGTGAGTTTGTTGCTGTCATCTTATAGTGCTTTCTTGGTGGTGCTGAAGTTTTCTTTGTTCTTGTTACGCTCTTGTGGTGAGTTACTTTTGTTTGTGGATTTTTTTTTTCATTTCTTTTCTTTTTGTAGATTTTGTTTTTGCTGAGACTTTATGTTTTTTGTCTTTATTTTTATGAGTTGGTTTGTTAACTTTCTTTGTAGTTACCATGAATTTTACCCTTATCTTTCTAAGTTTGAAGCAGTCTACCCTTTCTTGGTATCACCTTGGCTTCCTCTCCATTAGAAGGTTCTATACCTATGCCATTTATTCACTCTTTCATTGTTTTGATGTTGTTGTCATCCATCGATTGACTGCTCTGATTCCGTGTTGTATATCTTTTGGTTTTGGATAGTCCTTGAGAGTTCATTTCCCAGATTGGTATCTGGCTCGTACATCCTAGGTCCTGCGTCCTAGGTCCTGCCTGAGGGCTGATGCTGTTTATCCTCAGATCGAAGAACTCCCTTTAATAATTCTTGTAAGTTTGTTTTGACTTTTACATATTCGCTTAATTTCTGTTTATCTGAAAATGACCTAATTTCAGCATCAAATTTGAATGAGAGTTTTGCAGGATATATTATTCTTGGCTGCCAATTTTTTCTTTCAAGATTTTATATATGTAATCCCACTGCCTTCTTGCCTGCATGGTTTCTGCCGAATAATCTGAGCTTAGTCTTATTGTTTCTCCTCTGTATGTGACTTGTTGTTTTTCACGAGTTGCTCTCAAGATTCTTTGTTTGTCTTTGGTTTTGGCGAGTGTGAATATGATATGCCTTTGTGATTTTCTTTTGTGGTCTCTTCTATGTGGGGTTCGTTGAGCTTCTTGGATGGCCAGATTTTCATCTTTCATGATATTGGGGAAGTTTCTTGTCAGCAGTTCCTCAATGATCCTCTCTGTGTTTTCTGTTTTCTCCGCCTGTTCTGGAAAGCCAATAACTCGTAAATTTTTGCTTTTAATTGTGTCCCACATAACTCTCTGGGTCTTTTCATTTTTATTTGTTCTTTTTTCTGAGTTTTCCTGAAAGAGAGTTGTATCCAAGTGTCTGTCTTCAGTTCCACTGATCCTGTCTTCCACGGTTTCAAATCTGCTTCTTAGCCCTTCTATGACACCCTCCATTTCTGAAATCTTGTTGTTTATCTTTTGGATTTCTAATTGTTGTTTTTGTATAATTTCTAGTTTTGAATTTATTTTGGCATTTTGTTCCTGCATCATCTTCCTGCATTCTTCCAATTTTTTGTCTGTATTTTCTATGAATTTGTCTATTTTTTTCTGATGTTTGTCAGCTTTTTGCCTCAGTTCTTGGAAAATTCCGAGTATTAGAGATTTGTATTCCCTATGGGGTAGTTCTAGTGCATTTTCTTCCACAGGAGAGTCATCTGGTGTTTTCTTTTTTTGGATGCCTACTGGAACCATCCTGTCCTGTTTTTGTAAATGTTTTGGTATTTTTTGCTGTTTTCATGGCATTCAGTAGTTACTTCTCTTGTTTATTGATTGTAGATTTGTTTGTTTCATCCCTTTTTTTAAAAAGAAAAAAATTTGAGTATGTCTGAGCAGGCAGACTGCGTGCTCTTTGTTGTTTGCACGTCTGTGCGCTCAATTCTTTTTGCCTCCTTCTCCAACTGGCAGGTTCAGTCACTCAGATGTGGTACAGCAGGGCAGGTCTAGCTGAAGCGGAGTTACTGGGACGGGTTGTTTGTGACACTCACTACAGCCACCAGGGCGGGTCAGTAATCAGTGCTGGGCAGGTTCCAGTAGGCCGTGCCTGCACTGCTTGGTGGTGTGATGTCTAGCGCACGGTGCAGGTAGGCAGGATGCAGCTGGGAGATGGTTATGTGTGGAGCTAAGTGGCTGTTTGGTCTCCCACTGGACGCTCCGTGAGGCTGCTTTCTCGTACCCCCATTTGCTGATCTCCGTTAAGAGTCCAAGATGGTGGATCCGCGCTGCGTTAGCTAGTAAGGGACCTCTGCATGAATCTCTCCTCACTCTCCGTTCTCTTTCAGTATTCTCACTCCATTTGGTGCTCAGCTGAGTTCTTTATCTCTTCGTTTGATGTTCTAGGGTTTCAGGATTGTTGCATTCTGTGTTTGGCTTAATTTTTTGGATCTTTGCTGTGGAGGGACGGTGTGGTGGTTCTGCCTAGAGCGCCATCTTGCCAGAACCTCGGACTTTCTATTATTATTTAGCTCTTGTTTCTTTCTTAGTATGGAAAATATCAAGTCAGAGTGTATAGAATTAATATAACATTGAAAATATAACCCAATAAATTAATATTTGTCTGTTTTTAAAGACAAATACTAATGTCTACCTGTGATTGTAGTTGTTGCTGTGTATGACATCAAATAAAGAGGTGAAAATATGCAGCATATAACCACAGATATGAAAAATAATGAAATCATGTAAAAAAGATGATACGCCACTTTGGACACACACATTTGAAAAACTAAACAAACTGATGTTTTTATAATGAAAAATAAATTAACAAAATTTACTTAAGGAGCAAAGAGTTTCAATTGTATTCAAATAATCCATAACATAGAAAATATAAAAAATATGCCCAATCATTTTACAAAGCTGGTATAACTCTGCCCAAAGAACACTATAGATAAATTTTATTTTGAATATATGCCAAATGTTTAAATAAAATATTACAAAATCTAACCATGCTGTAGTATTTATATCAGAATAGATGAGGACAAACAAGAGTTTATTCCAGGAACGTAGGGGCAATTCATCATTAGAAAACCTTATCATCATTATTTATTATTTTATTCTGTATCTTAGAGATATTTTGTCTTGGTTAATAAGATTTTTAGAGTTATAAAAGAAAAAGAGATAAAGTCCCAGTTGGGAAAAACTGAAAGATCTAAATATGCATGATGTAGGGAAAATAAACTACTGTATTTGATAAAAGATAAAAGCATTTGGCAATATGAGTAAAAACGAAGTATCAATGTAAATCAGGATAAAATAAAAAGTCATGTTTGCTTGTTAAAATGTATATGGCAACAGAGTAAACTGTGTCTTTTCTAACTATAGTCTACGAACTCCCAGACTTTGATCTCAAGCACTATTTCCAAATTAAACAAACAAAAAATGCCCAAACTATTTGACAGTAGTTCATTCCATGCTGTTACAGGAAATTCTCTTCTACAATAACACATTTCTGTTAAGCAATTTTGCTCATACATCACTGGTAGCAAGGCTAATGCTATTAGTACAGCTTAAAAGCTAAGTGGTTTCACCACCGATATTACCTAAGTAAAGCAAAAAAACCAAACTCATTGTCCTTGAGTCGATTCCGACTCACAGCGAGCCTAATGAGAGAATTGTAAACCTCAACAAAAAGTGTGGAAATCACTTCTCTTGCTGGCTTCATGGGCAGGAGTCTGTTTTGCTCTATTTTAGTAAAATTGAATATGAGCCCCTGTGCTCTAGAGAGGCACAATCAGCCTTCCAGAGGTCATGGTAGGTGTTATTTATTCCTGTGCTTAGAGTTCAACCCCTCTCTTTGTTGCATCAGCAGCACCCACAAGCCAGACCATCTTCTCTATTGTTTTTGTGCAATTTTAATATGCCCTAAGGCAGCCAGCCTCCAAACACACTGTGCTGCTTGCTTGATCTGTCCAAGTTATTTCCCAAGACACCAATTATTGTTCATAGTGCTCTGTGTATAGAGCTGCGTAGGTTTTGGCCAACACCATTTTTCCCCATAAGCCTTGTGATTAGTTGTCATGATTTTTCATGACGTAAAGTCTTTCAGGAATATGTATATTGTGTTAAAGCATGTATAACTGTACTAAAGATAGTGTTGGAACATCTTATTCCAGAAAGTAAGGATGTTTTGAAAAATAAGAGAGAAGTTACCAAAACGAGAAAGGAGCTAATGTAAATCGCGAGGATATAGGTCAGGCAACGATAATGCATGTACAACAAAATAGAATAAAAATTAGTTACTTGAAAAGTAATGGCATGATAAAATCCCAGGAGCGCATAAGTATGCTTAAGTAGAAATCAGTGTTAATGCAAAATGTATGGAATTTAAGACAGATGACTTATTAACAGTATTAGACACTTATTAGTATACTGCCACATCTTTCTCACACAGAGCAGCTGGTGGGTTCAAACTGCTGACCTTTCTGTTAGCAGTGGAACGCTTTAACCACTGTGCCTCCAGGACTGCTTATGTAATTATTTATCTTTTGTTAGTATATATTTTTTTAATGGCCATATTAAGATAGCAGGAGCCCTAGCGGCGCGGTGCTTGAAGTGTTCCGCTCTAACTGAAAATTTGGCATTTGGAACACATCAAACCCTCTGCAGGACAAAAATGTGGCAATCTGCTCCATAAAGATATACAGCTTGGGAACCTGATGAGACAGTTCTACTCAGTCCTATAGAGTCACTATGAGTCGAAATTTACTCCACTTGGCAGTGGGTTTTTTGGTTTATTAAGATAGCACAGGTGCATACGTGGCTCTGATTATTCCCTAACACTAAGTATTTATCTGTGTAAAAACTATGATTTACAATTTTTTTTTCCACTGACGATATAGTGAAAGGTAAATATAGGAAACTGTGAATAGGTCAAACAGTTCTGGAAAATGTAGGTTATGTACTAGACCCAGAAAGGTTTATCAGCCCTACTTCTCAGAAAACTGTCAGAAAAAAAGCAATCCCCAAAACCTATGGATGATAGTAACTTGGTCTATTCTGCACGAAGAACCCAGTTTTTGCTGACTCCAACTGTGGGTTCCTAGGAGCTGCAAGCTCTGGATCATCCTGCAAGATTTAGCATGTGGTGCTATTACTACTAAAGGTTGAATAGTTACAGGAAATTAGGAAACTTAAAATTGGTGGACATGGAGACACAGACAAAGCTTCAGGTGGCAAAGAATTGTATGAGTCTGGAATGTTCTTTTTCACATATAGAATGCACTTGATTACAACAAGTGGCCCAACACAAGGTTCAAGGTTCAAACGCATACCATTTAGAGACCTTTGAAGGCACTAGCTAGTCTTTCTGTTCAACTGGAAACTAACTACTTGACAAACTATAACCCACAACCTTGGCAGAGATAGTATAATTTTATTTTTCCTAGTTATGGGATAATAACTTTATCCTTGGGAAGTACAGGGAATAAGTGTGAAGATAATGAGGAAATGATTGAAATACAAAGTGCAATACCTTTAAACAGTATAAGAGTAGAAATAAAAGTTTTTAGTTATTTTAATAATTTGTACATTATTATGGTATGTGAAACACTTAGGAGTAACTGACAAAATGATTTGATTTCAGTAGAAAAATTAGTATAAGGAAATATAAAATTCATTTTAAGATAATTATTCATTTAACATTCTTTAAAAAATTGTCATGTATGTAGTTTTTAAATGTTTGGAATCAATTTACTTACAACTTTAAATTAGGAATTAAACAAACTAAAAACATTAGTAACTAACTGTCTGCAACAAAAGCCCCTTGGGGAGAAAGAGTATTAATAGCACTTTCTACAAATTTCAATTGAATTTATTTATTTTCAATGTTCACTGTTTTATTATTACTATTATTATTTATTGTTCTTTAGATGAAGATTTATAGAACAAATAGTTTCTCATTACAGAGTTAGTACACATACTGTTTTATGACAATGGTTAACAACCCCACATGTCAATACTCTCCCTTCTCAAACTTGGGTTCCCTATTACCAGCTTTCCTGTCCCCAACTGCCTTCTAGTAGTCCTTGACCCTGGACTGCTGTGCCCCATTAGTCTCATTTTGTTTTATGGGGCTGCCTAAGCTTTGGCTGAAAGGTGAACCTAGAGAGGGACTACATTACTGAGATAAAAGGGTGTCCAGGGGCCATACTCTCGGTGTTTCTCCAGTCTCTGTCAGGCCAGTAAGTCTGATCTTTTTTTGAGTTAGAATTATGTTCCACATTGTTCTCAAGTCTGTCCGGGACCCTCTGTTGTGATCCCTGTCAGAGCAGTCAGTGGTGGCAGCCAGGCACCATCTAGTTGTACTGGACTCAGTCTGGTGGAGGCTGTGGTAGTTGTGGTTCCTTAGTTCTTTGGACTAATTTTTCCCTTGTATCTTGTTTTCTTCGTTCTCCCTTACTCCCGAAGTGTTGAGACCAGTGGAGTATCTTAGATGGCTGCTCACAGGCTTTTAAGACCCCAGATGCTACTCACCAAGGTAGAACGTAGAACATTTTCTTTATAAACTGTTTTATGCCAGTTGAGCTAGATGTTCCCTGATACCATAGTCCCTATAGCACGCCGCCTAGCAAATCAGTACCTCAGGGAGTTTGGATAGGTCTATGAAGCTTCTGTGACCTTCCCTTGTACAAGTTGTGCTGGCTTCCCCACTACTGTGTACCTTCACCAAAGTTATCTACTGTCTATTTAATATTTCTTTCTCCCAACCCTCCCATCCCTTATAACTAACAAAGATTGTTTCTTTTTGTGTGAAAACCTTTTCATGAGTTTTTACATTAGTAGTGCATACAATATTTGTCCTTTTGTGATTGACTTATTTCACTCAGCGTAATGTCCTCCAGTTTTATCCATGTTATGAGATGCATCACAGATTCATCAGTGTTCTTTATTGTTGCGTAATACTGCATTGTGTGTATGTACCATAGTTTGGTTATCTATTCATCTGTTGATGGGTATCTAGGTCGTTTCTATCTTTTTGCTGTTGTGAACAATGCTGCAAAAAACATGGGTGTGCATATGTCTATTAGTGTGATGGCTCTTAATTCTCTAGGATATATTTCTAGGAGTGGGATCGCTGTATTGTATGGTATTTCTATTGCTAGCTTTCTAAGGAAGCGTCATATCATTTTCCAAAATGGTTGTATCAATTTGCATTCCCAACAGCAGTGCACAATAGTTTCGATCTCCCTGCAGCCTCTCCAACATTTGTTATTTCCAGTTTTTTTGATTTGTGCCAGTAATGCCAGGGTGAGATGGTATCTCATTGTGGTTTTCATTTGCATTTCTCTAATGGCTAGTGATCGTGAGCATCCTCATGTGTCTGTTGGACGCTTAAATGTCTTCTTTGGTGAAGTGTCTGTTCATTTCCTTTGCCCATTTTTTAATTGGATTATGTCTTTTTTGTAGAGGTGTTTGGATTTCCTTGTAGATTTTAGAGATTAGACCTTCGTCTGACTTGTAATGTCCATAATTTTTTTTTCCCAGTCTGTAGGTTCTCTTTTTACTCTTTGGTGAAGTCTTCTGATGAGCATAAGTGTTTAATTTTTAGAAGATCCCAGTTAGATAGCTTATCTTCTGGAGCTTGTGTGTTGATGCTATGATTTCTATCCTGTTAATGCTGTGTATTAGGGCCTCTAGCATTGATCCAATTTTTTCTTCTATGAACGTTAGTTTTTGGCTTTATATTTAGATACATTTTCAGTTAGTTTTTGTATATGGCATGAGATATGGGTCCTGTTTCATTTTTTTGCAGATGGACATCCAATTTTGCCAGCACCATTTGCTAAAAAGACTGTCTTTTACCCATTTGATGGACTTTGGGCCCTTATCAAAGATCAGGTGACCGTAGGTGGATGGATTTACATCTGGGTTCTCGATTCTGTTCCATCGGTCAATGTATCTTTCATTGTACCAGTACCAAGCTGTTTTGACTACCGTAGGTTCTGAGGTCAGGTAGTGTGAATTCTCCTACTTTATTCTTCTTCTGCAATAGTGCTTTACTTATCTGGGGCTTCTTCCTTTTCCATATAAAGTTAATGATTAGTTTTTCCATCTCTGAAGAATGTTGTTGATATTTGGATCGGGATTGTGTTGTATGTGTAAATTGCTTTTGGTAGAATTGTCATTTTCACAATGTTGAGTCTACCTACCCATGAGCATGGTATGTCTTCCCATTTATGTAGATCTCTTTTGTTTTTTTGCAGTAGTGTTTTGTAGTTTTCTTTGTATAGGTCTTTTACATCCCCAGTTAGATTTATTCCTAAGTATTTTATTTTTTTTAGTGGCTATTATAAACTGTATTGTTTTCCTGATTTCCTTTTCATCATTCTCTTTATTGGTGTATAGGAATCCAACTGATTTTTATGTTTATCTTGTATCCTGCTATTTTGCTGAATCTATTAGTTCCAGTAGTTTTCTTGTGGATTCTCTTTGGTTTTCTATGTATACTATCATAACATCTCCAAACAGGGATAGTTTAACTTCTTCATTACTAATTTGGATGCCCTTTATTGCTTTTTCTTGCGTTATTGCTCTAGCTAGGCTTCCAGCACAATGTTAAATAGGAGTGGTGATAAAGGGCATCCTTGTCTTGTTCCTGTTATCAAGTGGAATGTTTTCAGCCTCTCTCCATTAAGAGTGATGTTGTCCATTGGTTTTGCATGGATGCCGTTTATTATGTTGAGAAATTTCCCTTCTATACCTATTTTACTGAGAGTTTTTTCAACAGGAATGGGTGTTGGACTTTGTCAAAAGCCTTTTTTGTGTCAACTGAGATAATCATGTGATTCTTTTCTTCCCTTTTATTTCTATGGTAGATTACGTTGATTGATTTTGTAATGTTGAGCCATCCTTGTATACCTGGTATGAATCCTACTTGGTCGTGGTGTATTACTTTTTTTGATATGATACTGAATTCTATTGGCTAGAATTTTGTTGAGAATTTTTGCATCTATATTCATGAGAGATATTGGTCTGTAATTTTCTTTTTTTATGGTGTCTTAGCCTGGTTTTGGTATTGGGGTTATGCTGGCATGATAGAATGAATTCAGAAGTGTTGCTTCCTTTTCTATGTTCTGAAACAGTTTGAGTGGTGCTGGTACAAGCTCTTCTCTGAATGTTTGGTAGAATTCTTCAGTGAAGCCATCTGGGACGGGGCTTTTTTTGTTGGAAGTTTTTTTATTACCTTTTCAATCTCTTCTCTTGTTATGGGTCTGTTCAGATTTTCAACATCACTTTGTGGTAGTTTGGGTAGGTAGTGTGTTTCTAGAAATTTATCCATTTCCTATGGTTTTCTGATTTGTTGGAGTGTACTTTTTCATAATATTCTGTTATAATTGTTTTTATTTCAGTTGGGTCTGTTGTATGTCCCCCATTTCATTGCTTATTGGCGTTATTTGTGTCCTCTCCTGTTCTTCTTTTGTCAGTCTGGACAGTGGTTTGTTGATTTTTTTGATTCTTTCAGAGAACCAACTTTTGGTTTTGTTGATTCTTTCTACTGTTTTTCTATTCTCTATTTCATTTATTTCTGCTCTGGTCTTTATTATTTCCTTTCTTCTAGTGGCTGTGGGCTATTTTTGATGTTCTCTATTTGTTTGATTTGTGTAGTTAATATTTTGTTTTTGTCCCTTTCTTCTCTTTTGATGTGTGCATCTACTGCTATAAATTGTCCTCTGAGGACTGCCTTTGCTGTGTCCCAAAGGTTTTGGTATGATGTGTTTTCATTCTCATTTTGTTCTAGGAATTTTTTGATTCCATCTCTGAATTCTTCTATTACCCAGTGGTTTGTAAGCAGGGTATTATTCAGTTTCCAAGTAATTGATTATTTTTTCCCCTTGCTCTTCCTGTTGTTAATTTCTCCCTTGATGGCATTGTGGTTACAGAAGATACTTTGTATTACCTCAACACTTTGGATCTTGTTGAAGATTGCTCTGTGGCCTAAGATGTTGTTTATTCTGGAGAATGTTCCATGTGCATTTGAAAAGAATGTGTAATTTGCAGCTGTTGAGTGTAGTGTTCTATATATGTCTATGAGGTCAAGGTGGCTGATTATGCCCTTCAGGCCTTCTGTATCTTTGTTGTGTTTCTTTCTTGATGTTCTATCCTTTACCAAGAATGGTGTGTTGAAGTCTCCTACTATTATTGTGGAACTGTCAGTTTCTCTTTTCAGTGTTGTTAGAGTACGTTTTATGTATTTTGGAGCCCTGTCATTGGGTGGGTAGATGTTTATTATGGTTATGTCTTTATGATGGATCATTCCCTTAATCATTATATAGTGTCCTTCTTTGTCTTTTATGGTTGACTTTGTTTTAAATTCTATTTTATCTGAGATTAGAATTGCTACCTCTGCTCTTTTTTGGTAGCTGTTTTCTTGATTTTTTTTTTTTTACATCCTTTGATTTGTAATATATTTACATCTTTGTTTCTAATATATGTCTCTTGTAGACAGCATATTGATGGATCCTGGTTTTTGTGTGTGTGTGTGTGTGTGTGTCAATGTTGTCACTCTCCATCTCTGTATGGGTGCATTTAGGCCAGACTTTATGTTTTTCTTCTTTTTTTGCTGAGTAGGTTTGTTAACTTTCTTTGTGGTTACCTTGAAATTTACCCTCATCTTCCTAGGTTTGAAGCAGTCTATTATTACTTGGTATTGCTTTGCCTTTGTCTCCACTAGAAGGCTCTATAGCTACACCAGTTATTCCCTCTTTTATTGTTCTGATGTTGTTGTCACTTACAGATTAACCTCTCTGGTTCCCTGTTGTAATTTTTTTTTTTGGTTTTGGATAGTGCTTGAGAGTTCATTTCCTGGGTTGGTATCTGGCTGGTATGGTGCTGTGTCCTACATTCAGCTTGTGGTCTGATGTTGTTTGTTCTCAGATTGAATGACTCCCTTTCATAAGTCTTGTAATTTTGGTTTAGTTTTTACATAGTCCCTCAATTTCTGTTTATCTGGAGATGTCCTAATTTCATCATCATATTTAAATGAGAGTTTTGCAGGATATATTATTCTTTGGCTGACAATTTTTTCTTTCTTTCAAAGGTTTATATATATCATCCCATTGCCTTCTTGTCTGCTTGGTTTCTGCTGAATAATCTGAGCTTAGTCTTATTGTTTCTCCTCTCTCTGTATGTGACTTTTTGTTTTTCTTGAGCTGTTCTCAGGACTCTTTGTTTGTCTTTGGTTTTAGCGAGTGTGATTATGATATGTCTTGGTGATATTTTTGGGGGGACTATCCTGTATGAGGTTTGTTGAGGTTCTTGGATCATCAGCCTTCCATCTATCTTGGTATTGGGGAAGTTTTCTGTCAGCAGTTCTTCAATGATTCTCTCTGTTTTCTATTTTCTCCCCTTGTTCTGGAACTCTGATCACTCCAAACTTTTTCCTTTTGAATTGTATCTCATGTAATTCTCAGTATTTCTTCATTTTTCTTCTTTCTTTTTGCTGACCTTTCCTCAAACAGAGTTGTTTTGTCTTCAGTGTCGCTGATCCTGTCCTCCATCATTTCAAACCTGCTCCTCAACTTTCTATGACACTGTCCATTTCTGAAATCTTGTTGTTTATCTTCTGTATTTCTAATGGTTGTTTTTTGTATGATTTCTAATTGTGAATTTATTTTGGCATTTTGTTCCTGTATTATTTTCCTGAATTCTTCCATTTTTTAGTCTTCCATCATTTTCCATGATTTTGTCTGCGTGTTCCATGAATTTGTCTATTTTTTCCTCATTTTTGTCTGCTTTTTGCTTCAACTCTTGGATTGCTCTGTATACTAGAGATTTGAATGCCCTATCAGGTAGTTCTAGTACCTTTTCTTCTACTGGAAAGTCATCAGGTGTTTTATTTTGGAAGTCTACTGGTACCATCCTGTCCTGTTTTTGTATATGCTTTTATGTTGTCTGTTGTCTTCTGGACATTCAGTAGTTATTTTCCTCATATATTGATCATAGATTTGTTTGTTTTGTCCTACTTTTTTGTTTTATTTGGTTATGTCTGAGCAGGTGGGGTGTGTGTTCTTTGTTGTTTGCTCGTCTGTGGACACGATACTTTTCACCTCCTTCTCCAATGGGATGGATCAGTGGCTCCGGTATGGTACAAAAGGTCAGGTCCAGCTGAAGGGGAGTTGCTGGGATGGTTTATTTGTGGCACATACTATGGCCGACAGGGTGGGCTGGGAATCAGTGCAGGGCAGGTTCTGGTAGGCCGTGCCTGTGCTGCTCGGGGGTGTGATGTTCAGTCCATGGTGCAGGTGCAGGTAGGCAGGAAAGAGGGGGGAGACCATAATGTGTAGAGCTAAAATGGGTATGGGAAAGAGGAGAGAGAGGAGATAGGAACAGGAGCCAAAAACATACAAACAAACAAAAGAGTACTAAGGGAGCTTGCCATTGGAGTAGAGAGATGAGAGACTGAGAAATGGAGAAAAACAAAAATAAAAAGGGTAAAAGAAAAAATTAAAAAAAGAAAAATTAGAAAAAGAAAAGAAAAGCCACCAGAGATCCCACCAGTGTGCCTGTGAGGACAGGTGAAGTTTCTCCCAGGCCGTGAAGTACAGCCTGGCTAGAAGAGGTAGAGGTGTCACACAGCACCAGGTATTCCACAGACAGGAAGAGAAGGTAATATAGAGAGATAAGAAAGTGAGAAATGAAGAAAGTCAAAAAGGGAAAAAGAGAGAAAAGAAAAGAAAAACAAACAAAAAACCAACCAAACAAATAAAACAAAACTAAAACAAACAAGAAAAAAGAAATATTTCGGGGGATCCCACTGCACTGCTGTGCAGACTGAGGGGGTAGCTCCCAAGCCATGCAGCACTGCCTGGCTAGAAGGGACTCCCAAGCAGAGAAAAGAAAAAGAAAAAAAACAAACCAGAACAGAGCAAATCAAAATAAAACAAAGAAACAAAAATCTCCAGGGATCCTACCAGTGTAGCAGCACGGGCCAGGAAGGAACTTCACAGTTGAACAGTGTTTCACAGCCTTTCAGGAAGAAGCAAAGATGGCACATGGAGCCAGTTATTTGAGAGAAAGGAGGGGGAGGTGGTGAGAGGTATGGAAGAAACCAAAAGTAGAGGAAAAAAACAACACCAGCAACCAAAAAATGGCACTTAGGGAGCCGGCCACTGTGGGAGGGTGGGATTCATGTAGCAAGGGAGTGAAGCCAGTGCTTCCTGGCCTACAGACTGTGGCCACAGGAAGCAGAGGCGGCTGAGTGGGGGTGAAGAAGGGTGGGGGGTGGGAAAGCATATATCGCTGGTTACCTGTTGTTCTCTCTCCTCCTGGGAGCTCTGTGAAGCTGCTTTCCTGTACTCTTTGTTGGCCGATCTCCAACACGAGTCCAAGATGGCTGATCCTTGCTGTGTTAGCAGATAGGGGACCTCTGCATGTGTCTCTCCTTTCTCTCTGTTCTCGGTCAGTTTCCTATTCCATTTGGTGCTTGGCTGAGTTCTTTGTCTCTTCATTTGATGCTTTGGGTGTCAGTATTGACATTTGTTTGTCTGGCTTAGTTTTTCGGATCTTTGCTATAGAGGGATGGTGTGGTGCTTCTGTCTATAGTGCCATGTTGCCTGGAAGTCCACAATTGACTTTATTTTTGTATTTCACTGTATTTGCTTTCTTCCTAGTGTCATATGTTTTCTATTTATTCTTGGGTAGTCCTGAAAGGTAGTAGACATGTCAATAAATATTTTTCAAATAAACCAAAGAAAGGAATTAAAAGAGTGACACCAATAAATTAATGAAATTTATCCAATATTTTCCAGCACTGGATCACATTTCTATGTCATTGTTGTTAGGTGCCATCAAATTGGTTCTGACTCATAGCTACTGTATGTAAAATAGAATGAAAAACTGCCTGGTCCTGCTCTAACCTCACAATTGTTATGCTTGAGCCCATTGTTGTGGCCACTGTGTCAGTCCATCTCATTGAAGGGCTTCCTCTTTTTCACTAACCCTCTAATTTACTGTGGAGATGTCCTTCTCCAGGGACTGGTCCCTCTTGATAACATGCCCAAAGTATGTGAGATGAAATCTTGCCATCCTCTTTTCTAAGGGGCATTCTGGCTGTACTTCTTCCACGACAGATATGTTCCTTCTTCTAGCAGTCCATGGTATATTCAGTATTCTTCACCCACCATAATTCAAAAGCATCAGTTCTTCTTCGGCCTTCTTTATTCATTGTCCAGCTTTTGCGTGCATATGAGATGACTCAAATTTTTTAAAAAAGTCTCAGTAAAGTAGAAATAGAAAAATAATCCATTAAAATTGTAGATAAAACTGTATGAGAAATAGTAAGTTAAATTAGAAACAAGGCAGACATTTTGCTATAGTAACAATGGTATTAGAAAACCTAAATAAGTGGAGAATACAGCTGCACAGTATCACCTTCACCCCTTTCTTTCTCACAGTCTGATTTCCATAAAAGCAGCAAGAACTTAGTCTTATGGCCTCTGAGCTGGCAGTGTCCTCACTCTATACAAGCTTCTGAGACTGCCCAACTTTGAGAGACACCTTCATGACAAACTAGGCAAGTACAAGTCTTGTTGAATCACAGTGTTGTTTATTTCCTGGTTTAGAATGAAAACAAGGGAATATGTTTCAGAACTCTCAGATTTTCTTACCCATCTTCCAATCTGGACCTAATTTATGTTACCTCAGACAGACACAACATATTCTTGAATTGGAAGATAATATAGTAAAGATGTCAACCATTCTAAAATTATAAATTAAAAAAATATACAAATAAATTATAATCATCATTTTTTTAATAAATTTTGGTTAGATATTAACAAGCTGATTTGGATGTTTGCATGGAAGAATACCACCACCCATCTGTCTGTTTGCTGCTTTGTGGTAGCTTGTGTGTTGCTCTAATGCTGGAAGCTAGGCCACCACTACTTCAAACACTACCAGGGTTACCCAAGGTAGACAAGTTTTAGTGGAGCTTCCAGACTAAGCACACAAGGAAGAAACGTCTGCTCATCTGCTTCCAAAAATTAGCCAGTAAAACACCACGGATCATAAGAATATTGTCTAATATAGTGCTGGAAGATGAGCCCCTTAGATAGGAAAGCACTCAGAATAAACAGCAGGCATAATAATGGACTTGAGCATATCAACTATTGTAAAGATGGTGCTGAACCGGGAAATCATTTTGTTCAATTGTACATGGAGTTGCCATGAGTCAGAGAAACTTGATGGCAACTAACAACAACAATATGGAAGGATAAAGATTCATGAATTTCTAAGAAAACTGGAAAGCTAGAGTAACAAGAGAAAAATTTTCCTCAAGAAATTAATATATACTATTTCATGATTGGAGCCCTGGTTGCACGGTGGTTAAGAGCTCGGCTGCTGACCAAAAGGTCAGCAGTTTGAATCCACCTGTCACTCGAAACCCTGTGGGGCAGTTTTCCTCTATCCTATAGGGTTGCTATGAGTCGGAATCAGCGACAATGTTGTACAGAAATAAACCAAGATACTGGGGAACCAGAAAAATGTAAAAACAGATGTACGTATATATGGGCACATGAATCATGAAGAATCTGGCAATTCTAGTAATTGCATGGCTTTGAAACAGTTGGCTACCCATATGGAAGAATGAAGTTTGATTTTAACTGCAAACCATCTCAAATGAATTTCAAATGGATTAAAAACTAAACTGAAAAAATGAAGGAAAAAAAAAAAACAAGCTTCAAAAATACAGTTGAGCATATGGAAAAGTATATATACAACAACTTGTTTATGAAAAGAATTTTAAGCAATGAAAAGACCCATATTTGATGAAGAGAAAAATGGAAAGATCTTACTCTAAAAATTTGTGAGTGCATGTGTAACTTGAGGATACTCCACAGTACATACAAAGATTGAGAGACGATATCTGCAAAACATAGAAGGTTTGTAACTCCTAAAATAGTTTCTATAATTAACACGAAAATAAAAACAAAGAATTAGAATATGAGCAAATAAAGTCAGAAGATAAAGAAAAATGGCCAAAAATTCTTAATTTTACTGATTAAATTAATACATTAAGTTACAATTGTTTTATAAGTTAATGAAAGGTAAAATTATTAGAATATTCACTAATAGGGGAGAGTGTAAAGAAAACATTCTCATGCACTGACCATGAATGTGAAAATTATTATAATCCTTTTAGAAAATACAATTGGTATTTATAAAAATTAAACAGGTATCACTGTTCACCCTGAAATCCCACTAAACAATGAAGGTCTTATACAATGCACCAGACAAAAGTCTAGTAATTACTTTGATACCAGTAATATTTTGGAATTGAAAATATTTTTGTTCCTGATACTACATCTGATAATTATTTTTATGGCATTTCATTCATCATATTCACCATTTCCAGGTGGTACGTAGTTTCACAGACTCTTCTTTATCTTTGAGGAGAAAAATTAAGATTTTATAAAATATATTTACATTAGTATCGCAGCAGGGATGAAAAAGAAATAAAATAATGAGAAAGTATAAAATACTGCTCCTTTTTTCATTCAGAGGGGAAAAAATGCAATCTAGTGACCCACCGGCTTAGAAAAGCTGAGTTATTAGTGATGTAAGGGCTCAGAAGCAAACCTAGTGTCCAGGCAACAGATTTGGACAAAAGTATTCACGGAAGCAATGGAAGTAAAATACCCTGGATAAAGAAATCACAAAATTGACAACAACTATGGCTTTTAGAACAATTAAAGCCCCTTACCTAAACATCTATAGTGCCATGTGAACTATAAGCTACCAGTGGATTTTCGTCATTAATTCAAAGTGGGACAAAGGCATGCTCTCCAATGAAGAAATAAAGCACTTACTGCTCAGGTGCATAGTGTGCTTCACTAGCGAGCCCCAGAATGTGAAATGGAAATGATATCCAGGCAGAATGAGAGGAAAATTCCAGCAGAGGGCTAATGATCTTTCAATCTATGGTCATTTGAGTCTCCCCTGAATTGTTAAATGTTGGTGCTAGATCATTTGATAACATTTACTTCAGTTAACTTGAGGGTAGCTTGTTTCTTCTATTTTTCTAATTTTCCTCAGAAGTCCTAAGACGACTCTAGAAGAAACCCAAAGTAGGATAGACAAAATCATACCTCTGATTGACCAAACATTTTCACCCCAGATCATGTAAAGAAAATCATCTTTGTTCTCACTATTTGCTTAGATATTTATACTGGAGAAAAGGAACCATGTTCTTCAGGGTCTGCTGGTCTTTAACGTTAATTAAAAGTTAAAGGTAAATGGATGCCCCACTATTACTACTATTCCTGTGAAAATGGCCAGGACAAAACTTGAAGCTTGTATTTTAATATAGATAGAGCTGAAAACAACATTCTTAAAATCTATATTTAATGAGTATGTTTTTTTCTGTAAATTTACAGGTAACCAATTTCAATTTATTTTTAAAAAATTTGTTGCTATCATGGATGTTTTTATATACATAAATCATATCTCTATATAAATCATATATATATATAAAAGATAAAATCATAGTTGAGATAAGAAACGTGTTTTCAAACTTATATTACAAATTTTCCAAAATCAGAGCTCTACTGCATTTCAAGTAATGACTCATGAGCTTAAATGGGCAGAAACACAAAACAGAAACCACACAAAAATTCGGACACAGGAATATAGGGGTTACAATATACATTTTTAATGTGTGTTAAAGGAAATATAATAGGAATATTTTATTACGTTCCACAATTTATTTTGTGTTTTCCCTCCTCATATTCAACATCTATCAATTTATTGATTTCTTTCTTGCATCTTGGTATGACCAATAGGCAAAACATATTCTGGTCATCTTATATTTCATTGAAAATGGACTGTTCAATTATTTACGTTATAAATATTTTGTGAACAGTTACTGTATGAGAGTTATTATATTAGGCACCAAAACTATTGAATACATAATGAACAGACACCAATTCAGAGAACTTGTCTTGTTATTTCCTTTTAACTCTGTGCCATTTTTATAACTGAAGACATCTTTCTATATACTATCTGGGTAGAGATTGCAAGAAGATGATAAATGAGTGAGAGAAGTGGGCTTGGCAGATATTCAACTAAATCAATATTTTCAGAGAGAAAGGTATAGGATAAAATGCCATGCTGGTAAGTGCTGATTGGTTTAGAGTCATGAAAAGATCAAGGACTAGCACATTTAGAAATGTGGCATATGACAGAGTTTAGTATGATTCATGGTCCTTGACGGCTTGTAAATTCAAAAAGATCATTGCAAGTTAATAGATTACAGTAGAGTGGTATCAACAGCCCTAGGAATCTGGCCAAACAACACTGAACATGAGCGACAAAGTGCTTTTGGCATTTGTTGTTATTTAGAGAATATTGTCGTTATAAGGGAAATTTATAGGAAGCATTCAGAGGATCTAAGCAACGTGTCCCTGAGGTAAGAATAATATGGTTTCAGGGTAAAGAAGGAAATGTGAATTCTTTAAAAAGGAAATCAGGTCCTGCAGTAATGTAATAGATGCAAGTGGTTTCTTGGGTAACAGGATAAAATTGCGTCTGTAAAATATGTTCTGTGCCCAAAACAAGTTAGATTGCTTGAATTCATTCCAGGATTTATAAACCTGTGTTTTTGCTAAATTTCAAAACTCTGAAATAGAAATGGGCAATGGTCTGTAAACTATACGCTAATATTTTATAATGCCATGTTTTATGATTTCAGGTAGATTTCATGGTTTACAAACAAAATCATAAGCAATATACAGCCTAATGATGCTTCTCTTCTTTAAATCCTAATCAAAATCACTTCATATAGCACAATTTATTATCTCCAAAATGAAAGTAGTGCTTTTAGATCAACAAACACTTACCCTAATGGTAACATGAACCTCATAACTCCCTTTTTCCATTTCTTAGCTTGCCCCAGGACAGAGGGAACTTTTGAAGACAAATCTGATTTTTTTGGCTCACAGCATAAGTGAGTCAATGGCTTTTCGTGTATACTTAGTTGAAAGCATACAATCCTTAACATAGCTATTGAGTTTGAAGGAAGATAAATAAATAGCACAGCTCGTCTTTACTGAAGTTCTGAACCAATTGAGAAACAAGAACACAGAGTAAGCCGAATGGAAGATTAAATACGATTTTGTTTCCTAATGAAGCTCACCTTGAGGAAAGAAAGTTATATAGCACATTTTATTGATTCTAAGACCTACATCATTTCATGTTTTAACCTCCCAAATTAGGATGCATACATATTCAAGAGTATCTTACAATTACTCTAGGCATCTGACATTCATTATAGATCCATGAGCTGATGCTTATGCTTCCTTCCAAATTCATCCATTGGATTTAGTCACTCACCTAGCTCTAGGAGAAAATTAGTGAAGAACAGAGTACCCACCTTCTTTCTCTATATGTGCGTCCATTCAGTTGCTGAAATGCATCATACCTTCCATACATTATCAGAGTCATTGTCAAATATTCAACACACATGCCAACATGGCTTCTGCCTGCAACACTCCGCACTTGACATTATCATTTTTTGCTAAAGACTGTGACCTCTATGACACTTTATTTGATGACCATTGCCAGTCCAGTTGAAACTACTGAACGCTTGCTCCTTCTTAATATAATCTGAGTATATGAAAACGGATATTAGAAACAGACTACAAATGAGTAACATAGTAGAATTACCACACAAGAATTTGAAAATAAATGGGATAAATACGTTGCCAAAGTAAATGACAAGATGGGATATTAAACCACAGAATAGTAATATTAAAAAAGGCTGAAATGTAAATTCTAAAACTGAAACAGAGTAATTGCAATTAAGAACATAATAGATTGCTTTAGCATAAGATTGGTTACATCATAAGAAAGGATTTGTGAACCAGAGGCCAGATAAACAAAAATATCAAGGCTGAGGCAAAATAAATAAATAAATAGGATGGAAAATACAGAAGAATAAAAATAGAATGAAAGATACATGAAACAGAGTAAATAGATTTAATTAATATAAAATTGGAGTCTCTTAAAAAGTAGAGAGGCACTAAAAAAATCCCTTGCTGTCAAGTCAATTCGAACTCATAGAGACCCTATAGGACAGAGTAGAACTGCTCCATACGGTTTCCAAGGAGCAGATGATGCATTCGAACTGCCCACCTTTTGGTAAGCAGCCAAGCTCTTAACCACTGCGCCAGCAGGGTTGTTTTGATTAGCAGCCGAATAATCAACCACCGGCACCACCGGGACTCCAGAGAGGCACGAAAGTGGACTAATAATTTAAAAGAAATGTGCTGATAATTTTCTGAAACTAATCTGGACTAATTACCCAAAAGGATATAGGAATATTGGACAGACAAAGCAACTGATTCTATTACAGAGATTTTGTTTGTTTTCTTGCCTTTTTATTGTGCAGAAGGGCACTCTTTTTCTTTTGTTCCGCATGATATTGTAATTAAAAAGTTGGATAAAAATTGGATATAGTTTCTATATTTATTGATGATACGAGGTGAGAAAGCAGCCCTGGTGGTGAACACTTTTAAGATCTGGCTGCTAAGTTCCACCAGCAGCTCCATGGAAAAACAGACCTGACCACCTGCTTCCATAAAGATTGTCGTTGTTAGGTTCCGTGGAGTCAGTCCCTACCCATACTTACCCTGTGTACAACAGAACGAAGCGCTGCTGGTCCTGAGTCATACTCACAATTGCTATGTTTGAGCGCATAGTTGCAGCCCCTGTGTCAGTCAGTCCATCTCGTTGAGGGTTTTCCTGTTTTTCGCTGACCCTCTATTTTACCAAGTATGATGTCCTTCTCCAGGGACTGGTCTCTCCTGATAACATGTCCAAAGTTCATGAGATGAAGTCTCACCATCCTCACTTCCAAGGAGCACTCTGGCTGTATTGCTTCCAAAACAGATTTGTATGTTCTTCTGGCAGTCTGTGGTGTAGTAAATATTCTTTGCCAACACCATAATTCAAAGGCATCAATTCTTCTTTGGTCTTCCTTATTTGTGGCCAGCTTTAGCATGCATATGAGGCAATTTAAAATATCATGGCTTGGGTAAGGTGCACTTTAGTCCTCAAAGTGACATCTCTGCTTTTTAACACTTTAAAGAGGCGTTTTGCAGCAGATTTGCCCACTGCAATGTAACGATTACAGCCTAGACAACCTTATGGAGCAGTTCTGCTCTGTCACATGGGTCACTATGAGGCAAATGCAACATGATGGCACCTAACAACAAGGTGAGAGCAGAGGATGACAGTAACAGGATTCAAAAGTATTTTTAATCTTATTAATAATACTCTACAGTCAACAAAGTAAATTCTATATATAAATTTAAAATTTTTAATAAATATAGAAAATTTCAACATCTGTAGTCCAAACTAACAGTTTTAGATTTACAGAAATTCATGGGAGAGTACTTGGTACTTTACCTAAGCTTCAACATAATCTGGACCAATAATATCGTAATATGGCTGACACAGACATCGAATACATATTATATGACAATAAAATAACAGGTCATAAAAATACCATAATCCTACTAAGTTTGTGTTTTCAAACTGTATCTAAAGTACTATATGAATGTGTGAATTTCTGGAATAATGCTAAATTTCAGAAGATATAAATAAGAAGCTTTTGTATCTGAATGTTCTGATAAACAAGTCTTATGACCCACTGACACTCAGTGGATTCCAACTCATAGCAACCTTAGAAGACAGGGTAGACATGCCCCATGGGGCTTCCAAGGCTGTAATTTTTACAGAAGGGTACTGCTATATCTTTCTTTCAGTGGAGCGGTTGGTGGGTTTGAACTGACAACCTTTTTTTTTGTTAGCAGCCAAACACTTAACCACTGCACCCTCAGGGCTCCTGAAGTCACATGAAGAACAAGGCAAAAAAAAAAAAATTTTTTTTTCTTTGATTGGTCTATAGAGAATATTCAATGGATTATTACGATATTAATCAAGGAGCATATTTAGAAGTTTTGCCTTATTTGGAAGGCAATAGCATTGGAGGTTTTTGGGGTGTGTGTGTGTGTGTGTGTGTGTGTGTGTGTGTGTATGTGTGGATAAATGAGGCGAAACACGTGTGAAGTGCTTGGACCAAGGCCTGGCACACAGCACTGTTAGTCACGGGTAGTTTTATTTGTATTATTTCTTTTTTGGGTATATTGTTGAAAAACTACGTATAACACATTTGCCAAATCAACGTTTTTTGGGTGTACAATTTAGTGATATCAGTTACATCAATCATGTTGTGTAACCATCACCCACAATTGTTGCCAAATTTCCCATCACCATGAACAAAAATGCACTGCCAAGATTGGAATGTTTTTGAATAGGGATGTTGCAGGATCAGAAAAATTATGAAAGCCATTACTTGGAGGAACACAGGGTGGATCAGAGGTGTAAAAATTTTTAGATCTTATGGTCACTCTTAAGTGTACTAATATAGTCAAGGACAGAAATGATAAGATATTGAACTTGAAAAAGACTGTAGAAATTAAATATAAAATTATTTTATTACTATGAAGTCCATTGTATGCATATAAAAATCTAATATTCCACAGCTAAAAAGATTCCATTCTTCAATATAAAGGCATTGCATAAGATCTGTCTGAATATATAGGGAATATTAGACATTATTCCTATCTGCATAGAACAACCAGATAAATACAAAAGTATTTTTATTATTAGCTTGAGTAGTCTAATAATGCAGGAAAGTTTCTGAATAGCTCTGCAAATTCAAAGGCAGAAGTAATTTACATCAGTTAATGATAGTGGTGATGATGTGGTAATGGTACTCATAATGGGATTTGTAATCTGAAAAGATCAATTGACAGGCTTTCATTTGATTTATTTGTTGAGGATTGAAATGGATTTTAACATTTGGTATATCGTAAACTGGAAAGAAAGAAATGAGAATGAAACAAATGGTGTTAAAATATACGGAACATGCAGAAAATCAGTAGATATATTTGGCTAAAGTATATTGGATCAACTATATATATATAGTTGAGTTAGTTGTATAGTAACTTTGACTGTCAAGCTAAATTGTGGATAACTTGTTGAGTTGATAATGTGGAACTACTATGACTTTGAATATTTTCCCCCGAGAATATTTTGATAGCACTCTCCAAAAAAGAGATTTAATAGAGAACAGCTAACCTGCTCTGTGAGCTACGGTATTGAGATCCAGAAAAATAGCATTTGTGCTGGGGACAAAAAGGAAACATTGAATAAAAGAGCTACTGTCAGCACATTTCAGAAGCTGATCAAGTGAATTTAGATGGGGTACTCAATGATAACTTGATGACTTAAAGTCTAAATGACTTGAAGGATTCTGAAATGATTAAAAATACGTAGGAGATACAAGATTTGAAATAAAGTAATACATTCAATTTTTCTGATGCAGGATATTCCTATAGCACATAAAATTCTAAAAACATAAGAAGTACATCATACTTGCTATATGTAAACAAAGAGCAAATATCCAGTGATTGATGAATGGGTGCAGTGCTATCGTAATGTAAAATTTAGTATTATTTTGCGGGGAATTTTTTTCCTATACTACATTGTGTTAGATGTAAAATATGTGGCCAAAAGTTTCTCTCATTCCTGCATCCATATTCCTTTGCAAAATGAGCTCACATCTTCTCCCTTCAGAAAGTGGAGTCTATCTCTCCAACCCTTGAATCAAGAATTTACCATGTGATTTTCATTGTCCAATTAAGCAGCAAACATAACAAAAGCAGAGGCTTCAATAAGGATTTTTCACTATGCCTTAACATAGGCATAGGGCTGCAGGGAATCCTTGGCCATCATGTAAATAAACTCGAGATCTTCCCTGAAGGCACATGTAGAATGAGAACTAGTCATTCCCAGCTATTGCCATCTGATACCCCAGACATGTACGTGATTCCAGACAGTATTGCCAGCCTCTACCTATCTGGTTCAGGAAAAAAAAAATACTATTCAGCTAATCAAAAGCATCATGAGAAATAATAAACCATTGTTGTTTTAAACCGATAATTTTGTAGGGTCCCTGGGTGGTACACCCAATTTGCAGTAGTCTGCTAACCAAAAGTTTGGCAGTTTGAACCACCCAGTGGCTCCATGTAACAGAGACCTGGCAATCTGCTCCCCTAAAGATTATAGCCAAGAAAACCCTATGGAGTAGTTCACTCTTTAACACATGGGGTCACCATGAGTCACAATCGACTTGACAGCATCAATTTTGTTTGTTTGCTTTTTGATTTATTTCATAGCAAATACTACTGATACAGAAAATCATGCCTACTGGTGGGATGCTGTCTTCACAAAAACTTAAAACATTTATCATTGGTTTTGATACCAAGCATGAGGTGGAGACTGCAAAAGTGCCAAGGAACCTGTTAGAAAATACCAGAAAAATGCCAAACAAAATGTTAGCCAAAACTAAAAAAGTGGGGAGGAAACAGATAACATAGAAAAGCCTACAAATAATGACAATTTGGCTAAGTAGTAGTAGCATATTTGGTTAAACTATTGCTTGCAGGATTATGGAAAGTATGACATTTGTCTAAAAATATATGCACGTTCTTGAGCAGTTTCCATGCAAAATGTTAAAAAGTTTTACTTCGCTTTTTGTAGCTGAGTATAATAAGTTATCACCAAAGACGAATGGGCTAAAGAAAGAATTGCTCAGTTTTAAGCAGAATTTAAATGAAATATGTATTGTTCTGTATTTGCTATAGACATTTCTCTCATGCTAAATCTCTCTAACCTACTAAAGGTTTTAAAAGATAAACTAGGTCTGAATAACATCTGGTGTTAATGGTTAACGTGTTAACAGTTTGTTAACACTTAGCAAACCATCTTAGAGTCAACTAATTTGGCTCTAAGATCTCTGAAAGATTTAAGATGATGCATAGTAGACAGTCTCAGCTAAACCAAACATGCTTCTACAAATATTAAAAGATTTTTCCTATAGTAATGAGCCATGTGGTTTAAACTAGAAAGAAATTCTTTCATAAAAATTTGCGGATATGGCTATTGAAATAAGGAGTGGATCCAAATAATATTTATAAGAAACACACAAAATCTTTAAGAAAGCTATATTGATAAATGTAACTTTGAGGAGGCAGTCCTTTGGACAAGCCCAGTAGCCATGGTTTTCCCCATCCTTCCCCCTGCTCTCATCCTTAGGCCTTTGAACAAACCACTGCCTCCACTGAGGCCTGATGTTTGTTAGCAGGGTTAAAAATATACAATTAGTCACATAGGCTCTGGGGTATAAAATTAGGAGGGGAAAGCCCCCCTTGTCCTCTCAGCTATTGTGCTAATGGAGAGCCTGAATAGCAAAAGCTTTTAACCCATCTTGCCTGGGGGAGACTGGCAGAAGTTCGATCTTTATTAAGTCTCTCATCCATGGCACAAAGTGGGGTGCATATGCACGAGTCGTCATCTTTGCTCTGAGCAAAGGGGCAAAGCAGGGGGGGGATGCTCAAAAATGGATTTGTGCATATTCTGGTATGCTGTCTGCTTCTTGTAAGTAATAAAAACTACTTTCCCTGTGCTATTGCATTTGGTGTGTTCAGACTCTGATCAGAAAGATGTGATATCCATGTATCAATCAACAATGGTGAATGTTGCCCTATTTCATTTAATGGCCTTCTTTCTAATCAGAAATTGGGGACAAACTATGAGTGTCTCGCAGAAACAATTTGGCTTAATGGTATTAAGGTTGTTTAGATTGCAAAAAAAAAAAAAAAAAGGGTCTGGACTTCAGATTTCTATAGAAAGAATGTGAATAGAAAGTTACTTAACTTCAATCATAGCCATTCTTATAGAAAAGAAATGCTCTCCCAAAGGGCAGAATCAAGGACTCACAGGGTAAAGTCAGTAATCAAGGAGAACAACTAGGAACAGCTAGGAAACGACTAGCAGGGAGCAGAATGTCTGCTAAGCAAGGGCCCAGAATTCCCATGGACTGGCGACGGGCATGTTTTTGTTCTTCCTTTTTTTAAAACAACTTGTCTACTGTAATTATCCTATTCCTGTCTTACCTTTGCATATTGGGTGTACTAGGTTTAGATAACTCGTCTTTTTCATTCACTGCTTGTGGATCAAAAGATGCTACATCTGAGGATCTGCACCCAATAGGCATCATCTATTTCTGGATCTGATGTAGTTCATGAGATTATGAACTTTGAATTGGATGTTCTGATTGAAAAATAATTTAGGGCTTCCTGAGATGAGGATGAGTATTTTTTTGCTTGAGGGAGTATCTTAGATTGAGTTCCTGGGAAACATGCTCTGAGAAGGAATTTGCATACAAGAAGTTTATTGGTAAATGCTCTCAGAAATAAAAACTTAAATGAGTGATGGAAGGAGGTTTAGACATAGGAAGAATTTAAATTCTAATTCAGTGTCACAACATACCCTCAACCAGTGTTACAGGGAACTCTGGAAAAAGGATGGACCTTTAAAGCTGACCCAGGCTGAGGCAAAGAGGCCAGGCCTTTATATCAGTATCAACAGGTAATTGGTTGCAGCCATCCCTAGAGAAGAGGGCAAGATATTGGAGGAGGAAACTATCTCATTCTAAGAACAATTCCTGGGAAGGAACTAATTTTTGAGCTTTTAGATGGAAACTCTCTTGTCAGCTAGGGGAATAAATGTCTTTGTCATTAAAGGAGGATCTACGTGACACATCACATCACCCAGTAATGTGCCCATTCTGTGGCCAGAGGGCACATTTTGGTAGATTGCAAAAATGCCAAAACTTTCTCCCGTGTATGAACATCCACTTGCAATGTGGTTTTACTCCTCCTCTTAACATAACAGGTCTGTCTGTCCATCTCTTAAATCTGGAGTTGGCCATGTGACTTGCTTTGGCCAATGAGGTATTTACAAACATGGCACAAATGAGTATAAGAGACCACCTAGATAGAGAGCATGAAGAATTATGGAGAGAGACACCTAGCCATCCCAGTCATTCCGCCCATCCAAGCTAAGACCACAGAGATGAGGTGCAGCTAGCTTAGATGATGATCAGTGACCTGAGTTGGCACAAACCAAAACTGCACAGATAACCATAAATCTTCAGAAATAATAAAGCTCTGTTACACCAAGCCACTAAACTTTGAAATGGTTTGTTATGCATCTAATTGATACAGATATCTAAGAGATACATATATATAGGTATATCTTCTACTTCCTTGACTATAAATCAATAATTTTTTTGTGTGTGCTGAAAGTTTATGGAATATCTATGAGATAGATAAGAAGCTTTAAAGGTGCAGTGAATTCTTGATGAGGAAAATATAAAAATATTACCACAGCAAAGGTAGAAAATAAAAGTTTGTTGGTTTCAAATCAGTATTTGAAAACTATCTTTAATTGATCTGAAATCAATTGCCTTCATTATTTTATTTTTCCAAGAAATATGAATGGAATATTTGTTATCCCTTAAATATATATTTATTACCTGTGAGTTGGAATTGACTGGGTGGCAATGGGTTTGGTTTTGGTTTCATTTAATGCTCATTTCCATCGTAGGGAAAATCAAACCGACAAAGTTTGTATGTTTACTTATAATAACCATTTGTAGAACAGCCCATATGAAATAATTTATACAACGAATTCATTATAAGGAAGCTACAGCAAGGCAAAAGAACAGGAGGCCTTCTTTTATGTATTTAATATTTAAAAATTCATCTTTGATATACATTTTATTGTATGTTCCTAAAAGTACATATTCTCATGGTACTAAATAATTTAAGAATAATATTGATAAGGATGGAAGCATGATAAAATTAGATATATATTTTTTAATTCATTTCAACATGATCGTTGCATCCAAATCTGTTTTGGTGAAAGTCAAAAATTGATAGAACAAAAATTATTCAATGCATGCTAACTTAAGTTGTATCTAAAAAGCTCAGGTCTTCTAACTAAATAAATTGTTTTCTTTCCTCAGACATCACATGAACAAACATAACATTCCTCACTGATTAGGATAAATATTTTTGTCTTGAAATTAGATAACCTTTTACCAAAAATTACCCATCTTTATTTTACAGTTGTTATGAAAAGCAAATATAATGTACCATCATGTTTGGGATCAAAGTACCAAATTTTCTCATCAAGATATTTTCAGAATTAACAATGACTTAACAACAATTTTAATTCTTAAATAAAATGGACATGCATTTGGACATGTATTTTTTAATACATTGTTTTTCCTGTATATCACTCAGTGCATGTTACCTTAACATCTTCTGGTCTTCAACTAAGGACATCAAAAACAGCTTTTGTTTTCACTCCATGTGGACTCTCATATTTTCCATCAGTCTATTTACAGAGCCCTGGTGGAGCCCTGTTGGCACAGTGGTTAAGAGTTACGGCTGCTAACCAAAACCAAAAGATCAGCACTTCGAATCCACCAGCCATTCCTTGGAAAACTTATGGGGCAGTTCTGCTCTGTCCTATAGGGTCATTATGAGTCAGAATTGACTCGAAGGCAATGGGTTTGGTTTTTTTTAATTTTATCCACTCTATCATCATTAAGGACAAATTTATTTTAAATAATTGCATAAATAAACTTCACTTGTTCTTCATTTGTAACACACAGGGTACATAAGCACTTTGTCTTTGTATTAAACACTCATTAAATAATTTTTTTTGTTAGTTGGCTTCTTTCATAGCATTGTAGTGTATAGATAAGGCATATCCAACTAAACTGTAAACCATATCATCATTATATAGCTATAAAATATTTCGGATTCCAGATTGACATATTAAAAACATAAACATAGTTATATATGTCAACCAGAAATAATTCTTAGCTAAATAGTCATTTACAAAAAACTGACATAAACAGACAATGCATAATACTTGAATTTGGTAAATTTTAGAAATACACTTTCATAACACTACCTATGATGCAATTAGAAGTACGAAGACTTAAATAAAAAGTTATCTTAAAATTTTAAAATTTGATAGGGTGCATATATTAAAGCCATACTTTAAAGTGGAAACCTATTTCTTAATTTCCTAAAATTAACAAGTATGGGGGGGAGGGGGGAAGAGGAAGTAAAAGTGAGAGAGCGAAAAGAGGCATTTTCTAATAGTTATGCAAGCTAGTGGCACTTGTAACTTCCTCACTAAAAAATATTTTAAGGATGGACACTTTGGTACAGTGACACATGCCATAACATATGCCAGCACGTGGTTCTGTACATCCATACACACAAACATATACATACACTTACATACATGTACATTGTTATTTTTATTACTGTGTCATAATGTGAAGTTTCATTTATTATCCATCAATATGATTCTGATGACAAATCGGATTACAAATTGATCTTAAAATTTAAAAATGTATTTCCTGAAATAGTGTATTATTCAGCTTTTTTTTATTATTTTAACTTTGAAAACATACGTGGGTTAAAATATTTTGGAAGTGTTTTCACCACAATTATTAGCATCTTGTTTGGGGAAAATAGGAAATGATGGTGAAGTGGAAAGTTCATGGACTATAAAATCAGGCAAACTGGGCTTTCAATCTGGAGATTTTCTAAGCTGTGGCTTCCCCAACTTCAACATCAATAACAGAGTTACTGGCTTGCCAAGCCTTTGCTGACAGCAAAATATCTTCTGGGTGCATCCGTGTAGTAATTGAAACTTGATCTGCAAGACTTGCTCCCCTCCCCAAAGTTTCTCTTTATAAACAAATCTTTGGCTAAAATTGTCACTCCAGACCCTTCTCCCTCACTCTTCTTTTTTCTCAATGCACCATGCCTAAAAGCCTGGTTGGAGACCAAAACTTTAGGATTGAGCAGGAGGAAATATTTCTTTGGTACTTTTACAGATAGAGGGATTATTACTTTCATTCGTTAAATATGTGTTTTAGAAGTGGTGTATCTGTTGAAGTACTTCATTTCCTCCTTTCCTGCAAATAGTCCTTCTTCATAATTGTAATGCCATAACGATCAAGTAATATCAAGGAAATAATTTACACACACACACCTTGCTTGGTGGCTGAAATCTATAAAATGGTTAATTAATTTATGGATTTTCTGAGGTGAACTCCCTATGATAGCTTTAGGAATGATGGACTTCCTGCACAAGATAGACATGATTTTCCTAATTTTGCTTGCCTGCTTCTAACAAGTCGACTTAAGACTTGAGAATGCCGCTTTTGTTCAATTAAGTCTGTCAGTGACCAAAAAAGGAAGAAAGAGCTGCCTTGTTCACAGAGGCCCATGCTCCATGCAGCCAGCCAACTGAGGTGACTGAGATAATCAATTGCGTTGCTTGCTTTGAGATACCAGTTTTCTGACACAAATTAAACTTTGCATGAACAAAGACTGACCATCTAGAAAATAAATAAATAAATAGGTAAAATTTGCATGAAGGCATGATCTCGGGCTCAGAGATCCTTCAGAATTATTGGGTTATACTTCTTAATTGAAAAAAAGTAAGTATTATCTTCCTAAGTAATAAAGTGTAAAAAGTCATCCGTATCAACCAAGTTACTCATTAATTCTAATGTTTCTCAGTGTCCAATATGGAAGCCATTATTCTGAAAGAGTTGCTGAGAAGTCTAAGAGAAAAGCCCCTTAGGGATGGTTGGAGAGTTATGCAAAGCAACCCAAACTCTGTCAAATAAAAGCTTATTTATCATACAAGACTCAACTCACGCCTCTTGAATCCATCTTTATAGATAGTGGTTTGAAAGTGTTGACTCCTAGAAGGAATTCTACTGCGTTTCCCATCTTACCTATGGCCATAAAGGACTATGGACTTGGGAGCAGTCCCATGTTGGAGAGTAATGAGGAGAGGTGTTGCAAATTGCCATAATTAATTTCTATTACACAACTAATTTTGGGGAAATAGAAATCAATGGTAAAGGAAAGCAAGAGTTAATTGTCTCTACGATCTCAGTACAAGGTTATAACATGTTTCAAACCAAATATTTTCACACATCAGAAATTTATTCAACATTAAATAACAAGAAGACACAAAACAGTTCATGCAACCTGATCCTTAAGCTGGATGAAGCTCTAACTTCCTGATCTTTCATTTGTTTTTCAAAAATGTTAGACCGCATATTGCAAATTACAAGAAAAGCTGGTCAATACGATGATTATATTTACTACAAACAAGTTGTAAAAAGCAACATAAGGTATCTTGAAAACCACTGTCCTCTTATCTGGAGAACACAGTGGCTTTTTGACAAGTAAAAGTGTGTATTTTTTTTTTTTTTATTTTACTTTAGGTGAAGGTTTACAGAACAAATAGTTTCTCATTAAACAGTAGTACACGTATTGTTTTATGACATTGGTTAACAACCCCACAACATGTCAACCCTCTCCTTTCTTGACCTTTTATTTTCCTTGGTGAAAATATACATAGCCAAAGATATACCATTTCAAAAATTTCTGCACGCACAATTCAGTGACATCGATTATGTTCTTCCAGTTGTGCTGCTATTCTAACTTTAGATGAAGATTTACAGAACAAAATAGTTTCTCATTAAACAGTACACATGTTGCCCTATGACTATGGTTAACAACCCCATTACATGTCAACACTGTCCTTACTCAACCTTGGGTTCCCTATCACTGGCTTTCCTGGTCCCTTCTGCTTTCTAGTCCTTGTCCCTGGACTGCTGTGCCTCATTAGTCCTGTTTTGTTTTAGGGGGCTGTCCAGTCCTTGGCTGAATGGTAAACCTCAGAAGTGACTTCACCACTGAGCTAAAAGGGGGTCTGGGGGCCATACTCTCGGGGTTTCTTGAGTCTCTAAAGTGTGTATTTTAAATGCAAAGTAATTTTCAATTTGGATAATTTTTTTCAACATACCGGTGTCTGGTAAGGAAACATTGTTTTAAAGTGTGGCAAACTCAAGTGAAACATCTCACTACTCAAGTGCCAGTGTATGTCTTTGTGAATTTAACTGCTCTGAAGTGTAACCTTTGTTTCTTTCTTGGGTAGTGCGCCTTGTAATGTTTTCAAGGTAGTTACATAAGACACCTTATGCATTAATGCAAAGCACCTTGTAGTTGTTCGTTGCCTACTCATGGAGATCACGTGTGTGCAAAGTAAAACTGTTCCATAGGGTTTCCAAGGCTGTGACCTTTACAAAGCAGATTTCCAGGCCTGTTTTACAAGACTTCTATGGTGGGTTTGAACCGCCAACCTTCCAGCTAGTAGTCAAACTCTTAATCATTTGTGCCACACTCTATGATAATTAGATTCTTTTCCAAGATAAGTTTTGAGGATTAAAAAAGTTTTAGTCATTAACGTTGACTTACTAATATTAATTTTCTTAAAATAGTCAAAGATTAGGCCAAGTTAGACCTTCCGGTGCTTTCTATAAGTAAGTGTGATATATCTTCTAACCGAATGTGTTTTACTTACCATATCATACTTAATTTATGATTGATTTCTTTTTCAGCCATAATAGAAGATTTTTACTTACACTAACTATCATCTCTGGTAAGAATATGGAATTCGCAACATTTTCATAGTTTCTCAACTATGAGCAATTCTATGTCTGTGAATACGGTAAAATTATCTATGTATACTATTGTCTTTGAGTTTTTATTTCAAATCATATGTAAGCCTAAATTTCCTATCACAAAATCTTATTTTATGACATATCTCTTTAAGATATTTTTTTCAAGTATAATGAATCACTATGGCAAAACATGTTTGCTAAGTATGAAGCCAGAAACACAAATAAAGATATATCTTATTCTAAATTCTACTTTTCTAATTATACTCTTTGCATGTTAATTAAGGCACAAAGAGAGTAGAGAAATAGCCATTTTTTGTTCAAACCTTGTCCTAACAAGGATATGTGTTAGCAATTTTTCCAGAATATCTGTGCATTTATGATGATCAAGATGGACAGATAAATAGACAGACAGATACATACTTTTGAATTGGCAATTATTTCAAGCATGTATTAATATTTAATTCCTTAACAGGTTTGAGATCCCAGGTAAAATGTCACTTCTAATTTGAATACTGTTTGTTCCTCCACACATAGTAACTGTGGTGTCTCTTTATCACATGTATTATAATGGTGATCATTTGTATAATTAAATTCTGTTGACTCAACCATAAACCACTGAGGAACAGGTAACTTTTCTTGTTCGTTGTTCCATTGTCAAACTGGTTGGTGTCACAGAGTCAGTAATTGGTAAAAAAAAAAAAATTGAGTAAATAAATTTCCTATCAGGTATCTGTGACAATCTACTGTGTAAAATATATCAGATAAATTTAAATCTGTCTCATTCAGGGTCAGCTTGAATATTGAGTTTAACTGTGCTAGATTTCTATTCGTATTCAATTATAAATCAAACGACACGTCAAAAACATTTTCTTCAGCTTTAAAAAGCTTACTATAAGCAACATTTTGCTATGTTGGAAAAATATGTCAGTGTAATATACATGCTAAAACAAAAAAAGGGTAAAGTTTAAGAATTATAATATTTCGTGAATAATTTTAATTTTACACAAAATTTTTATTATGAAACTAATAAAAATTATAAAGGATATACAAAGTGCAAAACAAAAACAAAGACATAAATCTTTTAAATTCAACCTTCATTACCCTACAGTACAAGGAGAGCCACAGCTACTATGTTCAATTTTTATTCCAAGTATTTTTCTTTTGAAGTATGTCGTTGTTGTTAGGTGACTCATAGTGACCTTGTGGACAACAAATGAAACATTTCCTGTACCTGCACCTTACTCACAATCATTGCTACTTTTGAATCCATTGTTGCAGCCACTATGTCAATCCATCTCACTGCGGTCTTCCTCTTTCGATGACCCTACACTTTAACAAGCATGATGTCCTTCTCCAGGGACTGATCCCTCCTGATAATATGTCCAAATTATGTGAGATGGAGTCTTACCATCCTCCTTTCAAAGCAGGATTCTAGCTGTATTTCTTGCAAGATTTGTTAAGCATAACAAATGAGGATGGCTCAGGACCAGGCAGTGTTTTGTTCTGTTGTCCATAGGGTCGCTATGAGTCAAAACAGACTCGATAGCACTTAACAACAACAACAACAACATCTTGCATGTTGCTTATCTTGCATGTTACTCATCTTTAGCAGCTGTCTTATACTTATTTGTTTACTTATTTTACATTTTTTTATTCCCATATCACAAACTGTGTGGAAGGAAAAATTTCTCTTCATATCTTTTTTTAAGTTGGTAGCTTTGCATTCTGATTCATGAAAATATATATTTATTTTTATTATTGACCATGTGTTGGGCACTACTTTAGAAAGTTGTTATTATTGTTGTTAGGTGCCATCCTGTCTGTGCCAACTTATAGTGACCCTATGTACAACAGAACAAAACACAGCCTGGTCTTGCACCATCCTCATAATCATTGCTGTGTTTGAGCCCATTGTTGTAGCTACTGTGTCAATTCATCTCTTTGACGGTCTTCCTCTTTTTAAATGACCCTCTAAATTACCAAGTATGATGTCCTTCTCCAGGGACTGGTCCGCCCTAACAACATGTCCAAAGTATGTGAAACAAAGTCATGCCATCCTTGCTTCTAAGGAGCATTCTGTCTATACTTCTCAAAGGCATCAATTCTTCTTCTGTTTTCCTTATTCATTGTCCAGCTTTTGCATGCATATAAGGTGATTGAAAATATCATGACTTGGGTTAGGAGCATCTTAGTCCTCAGAGTGACGACTTTCCTTTTTAACACCTCAAAGAGGTCTTTTGCAACAAATTTGCCCAGTGTAATACGTCATTTGATTTCTTGACTGCTACTTCCATTGGCATTGATTGTGGATTCAAGTAAAATGAAATCCTCACAACTTCAGTATTTCTCCATTTATCATGATGTTGCTTACTAGACCAGTTGCGAGGATTTTTGTTTTCCTTTTGTTTAGATGTAATCCATACTGAAGACTGCAGTCTGTGATCTGTATCGGTAAACGCTTCACATCCTCTTTGCTTTCAGCAAGCAAGGCTGTGTCATCTGCACATAGCAGGTTGTTAGTGAGTCTTCTTCCAATCCTGATGCCGCGTTCTTCATACTTTAGACACTAGGCTACATCAGTAAAGAGACAAGAAACTTACGCTATTATTGGAGGAGGTAAATAATAAAAAATGTAAGTAAACAAAATAACCTCAGTATCATAAGTGCTATGAATAAACTCAGAAGTGACTAATATCATAGAAAATTATGAAAAAAGGCTCATTGAGTAGAGTGGTCAAAGTAACCCCTATGCATGAATTTTGAGCAGAGGTTGAAATGAACAAAGTAGTTAAAGGAAATTATGGAATATACACATTCAAAACATGAGAAATGAAAGAAACATGTAATGATAAAAGAAGAAGCCCTGGTGGTACAATGATTAAGTCCTCTACTGCTAACCAAAATGTTGGCAGTTCGAGTGCACCAAACTACTGCATTCGAGAACTACATGGCATTCTGCTTCTATAAAGATTACAGCCAAGAAAACCCTATGGGGCAGTTCCACTCTGTTGCATGGGATAACTATGTGTCAGAATTGGCTCGACAGCACCCAGCAACAACAACAATAATGCAAGGAGAAGCATTATTACCTTGGTGGGAAAATATAAAATAAAAAGGACACTTGTGTTGCCAGAGCCTAGTTAGCACCGGAGAAAAAGACACAAGAATGTGGTAAGAAAGGAAGGTAGGAATCAGATTATATAGGACTGGTAGTTCACAGAAAGTTGTTCAGATTTTACAAGCTATGATATGAAGATATTGTAACTTTTAGTAAGGATTGTGACAAGATCTCAATTAAATTTTTTAAAAATATTTTTGGCTGTTATGTGGAGATGGATCAGATGGAGATCAAGTGCTGAATACAGAGATCAGTTGGGAAACACTTGCAGTAATTTTCACTTCTGAGGAATGCCAATTTAAAATGCCATTTACAATATATGAAAAGCACTGAAAAATATACAAACTATTTAAGCCATGAATTCTACTTCTTTTAAATATATCATAAATAAATAATTACAGTTATGCTACAAGGAGATTTAAATATTATTGTAGACCAATAAGCAACTTTATGATAAACACAAAATATTGAAATTGTAAAGGATTTCATTTTACTTGGATCCACAATCAACACCTATGGAAGCAGCAGTAAAGAAATCAAAGGACGTATTGCTTTGGGCAAATTTGTTACAGAAGACCTCTTTAAAGTGTTCAAAAGCAAAGACGTCACTTTAAGGACTAAGATGCATGTCTTAGTCATCTAGTGCTGCTGTAACAGAAATATCACAAATGGATAGCTTTAACAAAGAGAAATTTATTATCTCACAGTCTAGTAGGCTAGAAGTCCAAATTCAGGGTGTCAGCTCCAGGGGAAAGCTTTCTCTCTCTGTCGGCTCTGGAGGAAGGTCCTTGTTGTCATCAATCTTCCCTCATTCTAGGAGCTGCTCTCCGCAGAAACCTCAGGTCCAAAGGACGTGCTCTACTCCTGGCACTGCTTTCTTGGTGGTATGAGGTCCCTCTCTCTGCTTGTATCACTTTCCTTTTTATCTTTTGGTAGATAAAACGTAGTGCAGCCTACACCCTGGCGAAACTCCCTTTAAGTTGGATCAGGGATGTGACCTGGGTAAGGGTGATGTAACAATCCCACCCTAATCGTCTTTAACATAAAATTACAATCACAAAATGGAGGACAACTACACAATACTGGGAATCACGGCCTAACCAAGTTGACACATATTTGGGAGACACAATTCAACCCATGACAGTACACCTGACCCAATCCATGGTGTTTTCAATCTCCTCATATGCGTGTGAAATCTAGACAATGAACAAGGAAGACGGAAGAAGAATTGATGCCTTTGAATCATGGTGTTGTCAAAGAATATTGAATATACTATGGACTGCTAGAAGAATGAACAAATCTGTCTTAGAAGAAGTACAGCCAGAATGCTCCTTAGAAGTGAGGATGGCGAGACTTTGTCTCACATTCTTTGGACATGTTAGCAGAAGAGACGAGTCCCTGGAGAAGGATTTCATACTTGATAGAGTACAGGGTCAGTGAAAAAGAGGAAGATCCTCAATGAGATGGATCAACACAGTGTCTACAACAAGGTCCAAGCATAACAAGTACGGTGAGGATGGTGCAGGACCGGGCAGTGTTGGTTCTGTTGTACATAACCGACCGGATGACACCTAACAGCAACAATAACAAAAATACTTAAAATACTAAATTCTTTAACAATTTTAATTTCCAAAAGAGGTATTCAAAAATATTGCCATGTAATGTAAATTTTGCTTGCCACTAAAATTATGATCTATAGTTATTATTTATGATATATTACTAAAAGATAGATTGCAAAACAACCTGTACATTTCTATTTCAATATGTATTTATGTCATTCTACTCATATCTGTCTTCTGTTTCCTAAATCTCCCTTAAATGACAAGTAAGGAATAAAGTAAGAGATTAACCCACAAAACAAAAAGGATTAGTGAGATTGGGTTCCTAGCTACAAGTTGAAGTAAAAATAACTGAACAAGTTTTCAGGACTTACAGTGTGAGTGGGTGGTGTTTGTACTTGCCTAAGCATGTATCAAGACTTGATGAAAAGCTACAGTAATTAAACAGATTGGTATTGGTGCCTGGATAGTGAAATAAGAAAATGAAACTTAATTGGAAATTAGAAACTGCCCCACATGTGTAAGGAAATATAACACATTTATGAGGCTAATATCTCAGTGGAATAAGAAAAGTAAGTAAGTCTTTGACAATTAGTTATCCATATAGAAAGAATGTGGGTTCCTATTTCATATTATACATAACAAAAACTTACAGGTTTTTCTTACAAAATCTAAGGAAAAAATCAAAATATTTAGAATCTAAGTGCAATTATGTAATGTTAATTATTGTAGTTTCTTAAGACAAAAAAAGTGCAAATCACAAAGAAAATAATGGAAAATTTGAATAAATTAACATTAAAACTTTTAAATAACAAAATACAATGTGAGCAAAGTAAAATAGGAAATCACAGCAGAGAGATATAAC
The DNA here is from genome assembly GCA_030035585.1 of Dugong dugon. Lineage (NCBI taxonomy): Eukaryota > Metazoa > Chordata > Mammalia > Sirenia > Dugongidae > Dugong > Dugong dugon. The sequence continues at coordinate 29,123,563 of CM057460.1, read as the reverse complement.
TAACAAATTATCTGGAATATAAAACAAAATCCAATTATTCAATACAAAAAACAGATGATCTTAAAACTTGAGTAAATTTCAACAAAACCTATGATCAGAGATTCCGTAAACGGGATGTATGTGGCCAGTGCTCCAGTACACTGTTGTTAAGGAAATTGCAGTAAATCTATGCAAGATACGATTTTAATCCTGATTACTTAAACCATGGCAGGTTTCATACACTGTTTATTGTGTTGAGTTTTGTAAAACTACTGACAATTGACTAGTGGCAATTTGTATATTCTTTCCGAAGATAAAGATGAGTATATTCCACCCTGTCCTCAACAACAAAGGATTCCCAAAGTTCTATCTCCAATTCTGATAGCATGAGCCCACAGTCCATCCAAGAGTCACATTGAAATAAACTCCAATAAAAATCCCAACAGGACTTTTAATGGAGCCAAAGAGGCTGAATTTAAATTTTATATGGAAAAGCAAGTACCAAGGTGCCCCTGAAGAAGTGGAATATGTTGTAGTACTTGCCATCTCATATATCATGACTTATTATTAAGTTATATTTTATTAAAGAAGTGGGAAGTACAAAAATGTACATAAAGTCAATGGATACAACGACTTTATGTGAATAGTGGCACCGTTGTTAATTAAAAAAAAACTGAATAGAAATATCCAGCAAATCTACAGCAGGTGAATATGTAATAAATCAGTAAATTGTGGCCTATTCATGAATGGAAAATTACAGAGCTTAGAAAATGGATAAATGAAAAACAAAAATGATAAATGTTAAGGGGAAAAAATAGAGTTGCAAGCATCAGTGTAAATGAATCTCAAATAAAAATTAGGGAATTAAAATATACAAGAGAGTTCCATTTATAAGAGGTTGGAAAACAGGCAAAATACCAATCCATTGTTTATGAGTTATAGTAATTTATTTTTAATATAAAGGAATACTTAACTCAAAATTTAGGAAATCAGTTACTTTGGAATGGGAGAAGGGAAAGCTCAAAAAGGGAGGAGTATATTGGCAGGATTTTGTTTATTCACCTGCACTAAGTTTACACTGGGGACTTTCTATCATTTTTTTGGGAATAATATTTGCATTTTATGCAGTTTTTTTATGAGGATATTATATAATAAAATTTAACTGATAAGTTAGTGATAGCTATCATTGCAGTAAGGTTATAGATTGCATTCATATTTGCTTTGTGAAATTCATCTTTCAGATATCAAAATTTAACAGTACATTGATTTTAAATTAATACAAATATAAAAGAACAAGTAGAAAATGCAATATGTAATGATCGTAATCTTGGAGATATTTATCTCCTATAAATATAATTTTAAACCATCACCTACCAAATCGTAGTAATATTCAAATCACAGTAATTATTTATACACTACAGTATGTAACAACTTAGGAAATAGTAGAATCTTAACACTTGGTAGGAACTTCAGGATTATTTACCAGATTTTTTAATTTTTCCATAAGAAAAGTACAATGATTACAGGAATGGCCCATTCACACATAAACTCAGGTGACTTCTAATTGTAAACTCTACTTCTGGCTCAAGTAGAGTCAAAATTAAGTGTATGATCTATTAAGGAAGGCAAGGACTTTCTGTCATTTTAGTTTTACAGTGTTCTGCTAGATCACAGGGGGCTTCATACTTTATATATTTTACTTTATATTCAAACATCAAATAAAAACGAAACCGTCTACTTTTATTCATCCAAAGTATGGACATTAAATAAAGCATTTTAAAGATATCTGAATATAATAATAATATAAATAGTGAAAATAATTTCAATTATATATTTTTAAAGGATAAATCTTCCTATTGTTTTGAACTTATTGTCTTAAGTGATTTAAATAGATTATGATTATATTACTGTTACCTTGAGTGACTCTCTTAATTTTTAATAATGTTGCCATAAGTACCTACATATACAATCATTTTTATTGCTTAAAATTCCCCCTCTTTTAGTCATTTTGTGTTGCATTCAATTATTTGTACAATGTTATTTGTTATTAAAATTTATCTAAATACACTCTATAGTTATTAAAAAATTCCAACCATTTAAACCTTGTATTCTTGCTTTGCTTTCTAATATCATAATTCAATTAAAATGGATTTTTTTCTTGTCTCCTTTTTTCAGTATTGGCTCTTCTTTATATCTTTACATCTATAATAATAATACAATACACAGAGAAACAAATAATAATTCATTTTCAGAACATCTATTCAGAAAACTGCTACGTCTTTGAACGGCAAAACAAAATCATATATTTGATGTAGTAATGCATAAGTTATATTAAGATATTTAACATTTATTCCATGAAGTGTTTCTATTTTTATTCATTTCTCGCAGGAAAAAATCACTTTTTAATCACATTTTTGAAAAAACACTTCTGGACCCAGTATACCAGAGTTTATGAAAGAAAAATATATTATTTTGAAAAAAACATTTTACACTTCAGGTTGTGAATAAGATTCTGAATAGCATAGCAGAAAGACTTTTTTTATTTTTCTTTGATGATTGTATATTTCTAATATATTTGAATAACACACAGTCTTTCCTAAACCCTCTCACTATTCTCTAAGCTATAAAATCTAGAATGAAATTTTCATTTTGCATATAATCTGTATGTCCTATAAAAAAGGCACAGCGCAGCCACTGAAGAAGAAATAGGAACGGATTCAAAAGTTGCCTGCCTTCAAATTGGAAAGTCCTTCCTAAACACTGTACCACGTTGTTGAGGCAAATTATAACTAATAGATATAAATATTCCTATAAGGATGAGGGCACAGCATCCAGGGAGGAAATAATGTAGTTCCAACAAATTTTTTTGTGTGAAATTTTCCCTAAAGTATGCTTTAGCAATTAGAAATAGTGATGGAATCAGAAAGTAGTTGTATCCTGATTTTAAAATCTAACCATTCTCCCTTGCTCCCAAAGGGGTGAGACCAGTGTAGCATCTTAGATGGCTGCTCACAAGCTTTTAAGACCCTAGATGCTACTCATCAAAATAGAATGTAGAACGTTTTCTTTATAAACTATGTTACGCCAGTTAAGCTGGATGTTCGCTAAGACCAGGCTCCCCATAGCCTTCAGCCCAGCAATTCGGTCCCTGAGGTAGTTTGGATGTGTATGTGGAGCTTCCATGACCTTGCCTTGTAGGAGTTGTGCTGGCTTCCCCACTATTGTGTACTGTCTTACCCTTTACCAAAGTTGCCACTTACCTATTGTCTGTTTAGTGTTTTTCCATCCCCACCCCTCCCCTCCCCCGTAATCATCAAAGATTATTTCTTTTTGTGTGTAAACATTTTCATGAGTTTTTACAGTAGCAGTTTCATACAATATTTGTCGTTTTGCGATTGACTTATTTCACTTAGCATAATGCCCTCCACATTTATCCATGTTGTGAGATGCCTCGTAGATTCATCATTGTTCTTTATCATTGCATAATGCTCCATTGTGTGTATGTAGCATAGTTTATCCATTCATCTGTTGACGGGCATCTAGGTTGTTTCCATCTTTTTGCTATTGTGAACAATGCTGAAATGAACACAGATGTGCAGATGTCTATTCATGTGATGGCTCTTATTTCTCTAGGATATAATCCTAGGAGTGGGATTGCTGGATCATATGGTATTCCTATTTCTAGCTTTCTAAGGAAGCACCATACCATTTTCCAAAATGGTTGTATCATTTTGCATTCCCACCATCAGTACATAAAAGTTCTAATCTCCCTGCAGCCTCTCAAACATTTGTTATTTCCTGTTTTTTTGATTTGTGCCAGTAATGCCCGGGTGAGATGGTATCTTACTGTGGTTTTGATTTGCATTTCTCTAATGGCTAGTGATTGTGAACATTTCCTCATGTGTCCCTGTTGGCTACTTTAATGTCTTTTTTGGTGAAGTGTCTGTTCATTTCCTCGGCCTCCACCAGACTGAGTCCAGTACAACTAGATGGTGCCTGGCTACCACCACTGACTGCTCTGACAGGGATTACAGTAGAGGGTCCCAGACAGATCTGGAGAAAAATGTAGAACAAAATTCTAACTTAAAAGAAGACCAGACTTAGTGGCCTGACAGAGGCTGGAGAAACCACAAGAGTATGGCTCCTGGACCCCCTTTTAGCTCAGTAATGAAGTCATTCCTGAGATTCACCCTTCAGCCAAAGATTAGACAGGCCCATAAAACAAAAACAGACTAAAGGGGCACAACAGCCTAAGGACAAGGACTAGAAGGCAGGAGGGGACAAGAAAGCTGGTAATAGGGAACCCAAGGTCAAGAAGGGAGAGTGTTGACAAGTCATGGGGTTGTTAACCAATATCATAAAACAATATGTGTACTAACTTTTTAATGAGAAACTAGTTTGTTCTGTAAACCTTCGTCTAAAGTACAATTAAAAAAAAAAAAAAAAAATCTAACCAAAGCCTTCTTTTCCAGCACTACATTTCATACTGAATTTGAACTTAGAAGTACCTTGTGTAGTTAAGTGAAGGGGGAAAAAAAAAATCATGTCTTCCACACAATTAGGATTCTGCAAACACTGTAGTTTATACAGAACAACATGTAAAAGTTAAAAACTGAGTGAACCTCTCTGCTTGGATAGTGAGACTAAGGGTTAACCATTCTAGACCTAGTTGATAAAAATAAATAAAATACTGCACAATTATCAATTAAAAATATCTTACATCATTTCACTGCCATAATCATAGGATGCTGTGAACTGAGATGGTCAGGAAAACATCAGGAACTGTATAAAAGCAAGCTCTGAGCATCACAGAGTTCTGGAATAACTACTTCAGCATCTACCGAAGCCTACTGGAAAAGGTCAAGACAGTAACAGTTCTGGAAGAAATCTTAAATTCTGAGAATGTTTCCTTAAAAGGACCGTATTACAAGAACTGAGCAGGATATTGATTTTACAAACTGGGGTAGATAGAATGTAGTGTGGTTGAATTGAGTAATAAATAAATTACTAGGACAGAATTTCCCAGACATAATTGAGCTAAAAATCTAGTTACTGAATATTGTTAGTGGATGAGACAAAATGAAAAAGAATTAGTCTCCACATAAAAAAGAAGAAAAGAAAAAACACGAAAGTTTTCTTTTCTGACTTGTAATCTACAAAAGTCTGCTTAAAAACAATGTGGGAAAATTTTGAGCAAAACACTTTAATCAGGTTTAGTAAATTGACTCTTTCTTGTTATACTAATGGTAGTTATATTTAGATATTACTTTTCTTCACTAAACTTTATTTAAAAAATTAGTAAGAATTTAATGTGCAGTTAGTGGAAATCAGCGGTATCAGCTGTGAGAAAGTGGGCAAAATAGAGGAAAGGAAAAAACTGTTGGCACAGATAACGTGTACATATTCTCCTAAAGTGACTCATGAGAGTGACTATTTTATTAACCATGCATTCAAAGTGTATATGATTCTACAAAGCATTGAACAAATAAGAATTGGTTGGTTATGCAGTATCATTATTACATTATTATATTATATAATTATATTATATAAGATTATCATATTATCGGTGAAACTATCATATACAGATCCTAGCTGTCAAAGAAGAGAAGGAAAATAAAAAGTCCCAAAGTCAGGAGTTGGATGTAATTATTACACTGTGGCTAAATACTATGAAAAGGTAATAAAACAAAACTAAAGGGGAACAAAATTTACTGTGTAAACTTTCACCAAAAACACAGTAAAATATCATTAAACAATAAAAATTAAAAAAAAAAAATTATATTGTTGTTGTTTGTTGGGTGGCTTCCGATCGGCTCTGACTCACAGCCACCCAATGTGCAATAGAACAAAACAGTACTGGTCCTGAGCAATCCTCACAATCGTTGTTATGTTTGAGCCCATTGTTGCAGCCACTGTGTCAAGTCAATCCGTCTCATTGCAGGTCTTCTTCTTTTTCACTGAGCTGACTCTCTACTTTACCAAGCATAATGTCCTTCATCCAAATACTGGTCCCTCCTGATAACATCTCCAAAGTACATGAGACAAAGTTTCACCATCCTTGCTTCTAAAAAGTATTCTGGGTATACTTCTTCCAAGACAGATTTGTTCGTTCTTCTGGTAGACCACAGCATATTCAGCATTCTTCACCAACACCATAACTTAAAGGTATCAATTCTTCTTTGGTCTTCCTTATTCATTAGCCAGCTTTCACATGCATATGAGGCAACTGAGAATACCACCGCTTGGATCAGGGAGACCTTAGACCTCAAGGTGACATCTTTGCTTTTTAACACTTCAAAGAGGTCGTTCGTAGCAGATTTGCCCAGTGCAATGCGTCATTTGATTTGTTGCCTGCTGCTTCCATGGGCCTTGATTGCGGATCCAAGAAAATGAAATCCTTGACAATTTCAGTCTTTTCTCTGTTTATCATGATGTTGCTTATTGGTCCTGTTTTGAGGATTTTTGTTTTCTTTATGTTGAGGTGCAAGCCATACTGAAAGCCGTAGTCTTTGCTCTTCATCAGTAAGTGCTTCATCTCCTCTTCGATTTCAGCAAGCAAGCTTGTGACATCTGCCTATCACAGGTTGTTAATGATCTTCCTCCAATCCTGATGCTGCATTCTTCTACATATAGTTCAGCTTCTGGGATGATTTGTTCAGCATACCGATTGAGTAAGTATGGTGAAATGATACAACCCTGATGCACACCTTTCCTGATTTTAAACCACACAGCATGTCTTGTTCTGTTTGAATGACTTCTACGTACAGGTTCCTCATGAGCACAATTAAGTGTTCTGGAATTCTCATTCTTTGCAATGTTATCCATAATTTGTTATGATCCACACAATTGAATTTATTTGCATAATCAGTAAAGCACAGATAAACATCTTTTCGGTATTCTCTGCTTTCAGCCAAAATCCACCTGATATCAGCAATGATATCACTCGTTCCACATCCTCTTCTGCATAGATTTGATTTTATGTCAGTTCCTTGTTGATGTATCGTTGCAACCAATTTTGAGTTATCTTCAGCAAAATTTTACCTGTGTGTAATATTAATGATAATGTCCGATAATTTCCGCATTCTGTTGGATCATTTTTCTTTGAAATGAGCACAAATACGGATCTCTTCCAGTCATTCGGCCAGGAAGCTGTCTTCCAAATTTCTTGGCATAGACAAGTGGCCGACTTCAGCTCTGCATCTGCTTGTTGAAACATCTCAATTGGTATTCCTTCAATTTGTGGAGCGTTGTTTTTCACCAATGCCTTCAGTGCAGCTAGGACTTCATTTTTCAGTACCAACAGTTCCTGCTCAGATGCTACCTCCTGAAATGGTTGAATGTCAACCAATTCTTTTTGGTGCAGTGACTCTGTGTATTCCCTCCATCTTTTGCTGCTTCCTGCGTTGTTCAATATTTTCCCCACAGAATCCTTCTACATTGCAACTCAAGGCTTGACTTTCTTCTTCAGTTTTTGAGAAATGTAAAGCATGTTCTTCCTTTTGGTTTTTTAACTCCAGGTCTTTGCACAAGTCATTATGATACTTTACTTTGTCTTCTGGCTAATACCTGTCCATTTCCAATCACTGATGCCTAGGATATTGATCTTTATGCGTTCCATTACATTTTGACTACTTCCGATTTTCCTAGATTCATACTTAGTACATTCCACATTTCGATTGTTGGATGTTTGGATATTTGCAGCTATTTCTTCTCATTTTGAGTCCTACCACCTCAGCAAATGAAGATCCTGAAAGCTTTACTCCATCCACATCACTAAGGTTAACGCTACTTTGAGGAGGTGGCTCTTTCCCGGTCTTATTTTGAGTGCCTTCCAATGTGAGGGGCTCATCCTCCAGCACTATATCAGACAATGTTCCACTGCTATTCATAAAGTTTTCACTGGCTAATTCTTTCAGAAGTAGACCACCAGGTCCTTCTTCCTAGCCTGTCTTAGTCTGGGAGCTCCACTGATACCTATCTACCATAGGTGACCCTGCTAGTATTTGAAATACTGGTGGCATAGCTTCCAGCATCTCAGCAACACACAAGCCACTACAACATGACAAACTGACAGACAAGTGGTGCAAAAAATAGGGTAAATCACAATCTGCAAACCCATTCAGTTAGAAATGTGTACTACAAGAGTGTATATATTTTACTCGTTGGTTTTTGTTTTATTTAGTTTTTTTTTTTTTAAATATACTATATGCTCTTTTTTTTGAAAAATAAAAGCATAGGGTATATTAAAAAAAAAAAAAAAAAACTAAACTAAACCAGTAGGCAAAATTTAAAAAAATGAACATTTTTTGTATGCACATTTCTAACTGAATGGGTTTGAAGGTTGTAATTTGGTCTTTTTTTTTTTTTTTTTCTTCTTCTTTCAATTGGTGATTACCTACTGGGAAATATCTAATTTTATAGAACATAAAAGTCTTTTTCATTGTGTAGAAACTTGTATCTCTAGTAAAGAATGAAGTATAGAAACAATTTATAATCCTAGGAAATTGTCACTTCCACATTTTTATGTCCTTAAACATATTTTCTTTTTTAAAATTATATCTGTTTTCTTATACAAGATTATATGTTGATTCAAGAAAATTTGATTTTAAAATTATCTCACCCTTAATTTTGAAACATGATTTTGTGCAGAGCTGGGTGCTCATTCACTGAAGTATATGTTAGAGGATTTCTCACTCAAAGTCTAATCTTCCATTAGGTGATAAGTTCCTTGAGGGCCATGACAAAGGCTTATCTCTATTCGATCTCAAATTCACATTATGATACACAACAGATAATAAACACTATCCAAACTTTTAAGCAATTGATTTACTAATGTAAAGTTAACTTGTATTAAGATCTTACCATTTGATGAGCCAAGTGATAAACTATTATATTTAATAATTTCAACAATTTTAGTAGTCAATAACAATATTATCACATTCTTATTTGTTAGAAAACTGGTACTTGGAGCGTTTGTTAGGGCAAAGCCTTGTGTGGTTGCAGAAAACAGTTTAAATTAATCAGGACTAAACTTCCAATGATTTCAGCACCATTAAAGACATTCCTCTTCAACTATAGATCAACTTTATAAGTTTTTATCACAATTTACTAAAGTAGAAAAATGGCCTCTTGGTATTATTGTCTCCAGGTGGCATAAACCTAATGCAACATTTGGTGGTTCAAATCCACCCATAAGTGTCTCAGAAAAAAGACCTTGGGACCTACTTCCGAAAGATCACAGCCACTGAAAACCAACCGTACTCTAAATACATGGAGTTAACCATGAGTCAGAATCCTCCACGGCAATTGTTTTTCATTTGTTTGTTTTTTAATTACTTCACTCCTTACTTTACTCAAATTAGACCCAAAGTTAAGCCAGTTTTATTAGTTTCAAAAAGAAGCTGTATGCTAGAGGTTATAGGTAGTTTCACTATTTAGTTTTGTGAAACTATATTCACAAAATAGTTTCACTATTTGAAAGTAGAGACAACTTAGGCGACCTGGCGGAAGAGACTATTTTATATACTGTGTTAATTGCAATCATAATAACTTTATTCTCACTGCTCCTAAATGAGATGATTTTCTAAAAAAAATCTCCTTAATGATGTAAATTTGAATAATAGTAATAGTTACTGATCTTCTGTGTAGGCATACAGATATTATCCTGTAACTGACAGCACTGTACTTCAGGATAGATCTTGAAATGTTCTTTTGACCATGACTGTGATGCCATTCCTCTTCAATTTGTCACTCCTGGTATAGTAGACCATATGATTGTCTGATTAAAAATGGCCAATACCAGTCCATTTTAGGTCACTAATGTCTAGAATATCAATCTTCAAGTGTTCAATACCATTTTTGACAACCTTTCAATTTTCCTTGATATGCATTTCGTACATTCCACATTCCAACTAATAATGAATATTTGCAGCTGTTTCTTCTCATTTTGACTCATGGCACATCAGCCAGTGAAGGTCCCAAAGCTTTACTCCATCTATTTCATTAAGGTCAGCTCTACTTTGAGGAGGCAGTGCCTCCCCAGTTGTATTTTGAGTCTCTTGCAACCTGAGGGGTTCATCTTCTGGAACTATGTTGGACTATGTTCAGCTGCTATCCATAAGAATTTTACTGGCCAACTTTTTTCAGAAGTAGATTGTCAGGTCCTTCCTAGCCTGTCTAAGTCTGGAAGTTCCACTGAAACTTTTCCACCATGGATGACCCCACTGGTATTTGAAATACCAGTGACAAAGCTTCCAGGAGCATAGCAGCTTGTAAGCCACCACATTATAAAAAACTGACAGGTTGGCACCAACAACTAATGTTGAAGATGAAGAAATTGAAGATTTCACCAACTTCTGCAGTCTGAAATTGATCAAACATGCAAGCAAAATTCATAGATAATAAATGGTGATTCTAAAGCAAAAGTTGGAAACAACCAAGAAGGATCAGTAGTCGGAAAATATGGCTTTGGCAATAGAAACAGTGATGAATATAGCATGACGGAATTTTGCAAGACCAACGACCTATTCATTTTCAAACTATACCTTTTTTCAACAACATAAATGGCAACTTTACGTGTGGTCCTCAACAGATGGGATACACAGAAATCAAACCGACTATGTCTATGGAAAAAAACGATAGAGAAGCTCAATATCATCAGTCAGAAAAATGCCAAGGTGAAGACTGCAGAACAGACCATCAAATTTCTCATTGCAAATTCAAATTGAAGCTGAAGAAAATTAAAACACGTCTACGGGAGCCAATGTATGACCTTGAATATATCTTAGCTAAATTTAGAGACCATCTCAAGAATAGATTTGAGGCATCTAGCAATAATGACTAAAAGCCAGGCCAGTTATGGGATGACATCAAAGACATCATACATGAAGAAAGCAAAAGGTCAGTGAAAGACAGGAAAGTAAGAAAAGACCAAAAGGATGTCAGAAGAGACTCGGAAACTTGCCTTTTAACATAGGGTAGATAAAGTGAGCAGAAGAAATGATAAAGTAAAAGAACTATACAGAGGATTTCAAAGGGTAGCATGAGAAGACAAAGTAAAGTATTATAATAGAATGTGCAAAGACATGGAGATAAAAACCCAAAGGGAAGAATACACTTGGCGTTTCTCAGGCTGAAAGAACTGAAGACAAAATTCAAGCATTGAATTGCAAGACTGAAGGATTCAGTGGGTAAAATGTTGAACAGTGCAGAAAGCATCAAAAGAAGATGGATAGAATACACAAAGCCACTGTACCAAAAAGAATTGATCAACATTCAACCATTTTAAGAGTTAGCATATGATCATGAACCAATGATCCTGAAGGAAGAAATCAAAGCTGCACTTAAGGCATTGGTGAATAACAATGCTCCAGGAATTGACAGAACACCAAATGAGATGTTCCAACAAAGAGATGCAATCTGGAAGCACTCGTCTACAACAAGAAATTTGGAAGACAACTACATGGACATACAATAGGAAGAGATCTGTATTTGTGCCATTCCAAAGAAAGATGATCCAACAGAATGTGGAAATTACTGAACAATATAATTAATATCACACACAAGTAAAATTTTGCTGAAGATAATTCAAAAATTGTTGCAGCAGTACATTGACAAGGAACTGATAGAAATTCAAGCTTGATTCAGAAGAGGACATGGAACAAGGGATGTCATTGCTGATGTCAGATGGACCTTGACTGAAAGCAGAAAATATCAGGAAGATGTTTACCTGTGTTTTACTAACTATACAAAGGCATTTGTTTTGTGTGAATCATAAAAAATGATAGGTAACATTTCAAAGAATGGGAATTACAGAACACTTAATTATTCTCATGTGGAATCTATATAGATCAAGAGGCAATCTCTCAAATAGAACAAGGGGCTACTGGGTGGTTTAAAATCAGGAAAAGTGTTTGCAGTCTTGTATCCTTTCATCGTAATTATTCAATCTGTATGCTGGTAAAAGGTCAATGGAAAAGAGGAAAGCCCTCAACAAAATATATTGACACTGTGGCTGCAGCAGTGGGCTCAAACATAGGAATGATTGCGAAGATGGCAGAAGACTGGACAGTGATTTGTTCTGGTGTAGGTAGGGTCGCTATGAGTTGGAACCCACTTGAGGGCATGTAACAACAACAACAAGGAGTAAGGAAATTGAAAGAAGAATTGATACCTTTGAATTATGATGTTGGTGAAAAATATTGAATATACTATGGACCCAGAAGAACAAACAAATCTGTCTTGGAAGAAGTATGGCCAGCATGCTCATTAGAAGCAAGGACAGCAAGACATCCTCTTACCTACGTTGGCATGTTATTAGGAGGGGCCAGTCCCTGGAAAAGGACATCATGCTTGGTAGAGTAGAGGGTCTGAGAAAAAGAGGAAGGGCCTCATAGTGGATTGACACAGTGGCTGCAACAATGGGCTTGACTATGAAAACCTTTATGAGGATGGTGCAGTGTTTCTTTCTGTTGTACACAGGGATGTTATGAGTATGAACCAACTTGATGGCACCTGACAACAACAACAACAACAACAACGTAAAATATTGTACTCCATTACATGAGAAACTGAAGCTTAGGTTGTTCATACTGTCTTTATTTTCTTGCTTTATTGGGATATTTGTGTCTATGTACAAATGAAATTTTTTTGGATGACCACATATCCAAAAAAAAAAAATTAAAGTATCTATCATATAACGGGAATTAACTCTTCCAAGCTCCTTAAATTTTTTTAGGCATAAGAAGTTTTATGTGTCTCTTGCCAACCTCATTAAATTGTTTTAAGCTTGAACAGTATAGTTTAATTATAACTACTATTACTAATATTTTATGGTATTGTTTTTATTATTTTTGTTCTTGTGACATGGAAAATTGAACATTAGCTCATTTTATGCAGTTTAACATGCTTTGAAAAAACTTCCAAGTTTTCTTCTGCATTTTCCTAATTCTTCTTCTTTGACCTGTGTAGAAAGTGGTAACAAATACAACACAATAAAAATGAGCATTAAAAGGCACAAATGACACTTCTGGAAATGCATATTTCTGAGTTTTCAGTAAAGTGAAGGATGTCTCTTTACAAAAATATTTTCAGTCATCCCTGTATTAAACAATCTACTGGTCAATCAGTCAGAAGATGACATTGTGTCACAGAAACATAGCCCAGGAAAGTGTGATATCCAACCTTATATCTATTTTAAATATACATATTTTTAGATGTGAATTTCATTATTGTTATATCTTGGGGGGAAAAAAAGCAAATTCTGCTTATCTTTCAAAAACAAACAAAATTCTAAACTGATGAGTAATAGATTTAAATGGGCCATTAATAGTATATATAATAGCTCTTGTTGAAATAAAATGTTTCCTTTCACAAGATTTTAACCTATAATAGCAGTTATGGCCTAAAGATGGATTAATTATAATGTAGAAATGTGACCCTTTAGAAACCATTGAGATGCAGTCAGTGAATTAAAAGGCAAACGTCGCTCTCTTCTCTATGTATGTATTATGTACATGCATATATGTATACACATACTTGCATCAATACATGCATACATGTAGAGATATAACATGTATATTTATATATTTACATGATATATGCTAATGTGTATGATAATAATTTCAAGTCTATAAAATCTGAAGGTGGTTGATATTTGAAGTATCTTTTAAAGAATCATTATAATTGTAGCATTGGATATTTACGTATAAGAATAAACTCAATACCAATTTATGCACCAGTGTTATGTGCATACATATTGGAACCTCATACAAATGATTTATGTCATGATGATATAACTTACTGGTTCCTTGGAACCAGAATTACTAATGATACTGTCCTATAATTTTTCAGATCAAAATGAGTAGCAGATGCCTCATAATGTTACAAAAGAAGCAAAACAACATGCCTGTAATTGTACTTGTAGTATCATATACATATTTTATTCAGCAATACACATTTTTTACTTTTTTTTATATTTTTTTAATTGTATTTTAGGTGAAGCTTTACAGAACAAATAGTTTCTCATTAAACAGTCAGTACACATACTGATTTATGACATCAGTTAACAACCCCACAACATGTCAACACTCTCCTTCTTGACTTTTTTTTTTGGGTGAAAATATACATAACCAAAGATATACCATTTCAAAAATTTCTGCATGCACAATTCAGTGACGTTGATTACGTTCTTCCAGTTGTGCTGCTATTCTCACTTTAGATGAAGGTTTGCAGAACAAAATAGTTTCTCATTAAACAGTTAGTACACAAGTTGCCCTATGACAATAGTTAACAACCCCACTACATGTCAACATTGTCCTTACTTAACCTTGGGTTCCCTATCACCAGCCTTCCTGTCCCCTTCTGCCTTCAAGTCTTTGTCCCTGGACTTCTGTGCCTCATTAGTCCAGTTTTGTTTTATGGGGCTGTCCAATCCCAAGCTGAATGGTGAACCTCAGAAGTGACTTCACCACTGAACTAAAAGGGTGTCTGGGGGCCATACTCTCTGGGTACTTTTTACATTTTTAATAGTTCAAATAAGTGGCCTGAATAGGTAGTATCATAGTCCGACTTATGATGTAATTTACAAGTAAAAAGTATTCTTTGTTCCAGACTTTTTATCAAACAATTGGCAAACCATTAGATCAGACCCTTAACTATGGGCATAGTATAGCTGTACAATGGGGGCAGAAGCTCCATTTACCAAGAATAGAGGTCTGTTTCTTTTATGTGCTCCTTACAGAGGTCTTTTCATGGAGCTACAGCAAAACCAAGTGCCAAAATAAAATAGATTAAGGGATTGATATAATTAAAATACTTTTCAAAAATACCTAACTCATAAGTTTCCACATTTTTTCTCTTTATATTTCTCCCACTTCTACATAGCACTCACATATTAGCCCACTCTGTCTCTCTCCCTACTACCAACTTCTCTGTGATGCGGACCACTGCAGTTTCTCTCTCTAAGCAATTCCTCATTGTGTTGGCAGTGGGTGGGTGGGTGAGGATCTCCATTTTCTGGTGTGGCATTACAAATATCTAGGAGCTGCACTGTTAACTGCTACTCTTTCATAGAATGGGGCAAAGATGAGAAAACAAAGATCATATTTTCTTTATTAGGATGAGAGGAAGTGAAAGCTAGAACTATTTATTAATTTCAAGTCTATGGTTACATTTATATTTGAATAATAAGGTCTTTTAAATGAACAATAAAGGAAGACTCAGTGGTAATGAAGGAAATTTTAATTTTTTTGATAGTAAACTTCAAATACCAAATTTCCTAGGCATTTTTTAACAACTATGTGCTTGAAAAATAAGTTTAAAGAATCCATAAAAACAATCCTTGTGTGTTTTCTACTGCAGTTAAATGTGTCTCAATTTCTGTTCTCTCAGAAGACTCTAGAGGAAGATTCCTGCTTGTTCCTCCAAACTGCAGGTAGTCTCAGATGTTCCTTGGCTTGTGGCTACAATATAACTCTGTGGTCGCATGGCCATGTCCTCTGTATCTCTTTTCCTCTTTTATAAGGACATCACTCAAATTGAACTAGGACCTGCCCTACTCCAGTATGATCCCATGTTAATTTACCTAATAATATTTTCAAAGGCCCTGTTTCCAAATAAAGTCATGCTAATAGGTACCAGGGGTTAGGACTTCAATATATCTTTCTGAGGGAAACAGTAAATCCATAACAGTATCCTTTACATAGCCCAGCAAAATTCACCAGTGGACAGTTTTATTATTTTAGAACAAAGATTTAAAATAACTGAATGTTTTAATATACTCCATCATTTAAGAATATACTCCGTGGGAAATTTCACAAGGAATGGGGCCTTGCTGAGGCCAAGGTGAGTTGTTTTTCTCATGCTGTCTTCATCCATTTCTCTCTTTCTCTACATGACCAATTCATAATACTTGTACAATGTTACCTTAACAAGGCTTATTTCTGAACAGTCTTGGTAATTTTGGTATAAGGCTCTTTTTAATTTTTAGGATGCTAGCAGTTACTTTACTTCAATTGCCTCTGCACAATGGTTTTTCATGTATTTTTGTGTATCTTCTGTCACCTGTGGTGAAATTTATTTTTCTTGTATTCTCAACTTCATAGTTCCCAGTTCAGATTCTCACTTACTTCCTTCTGCTTAAAAATCCCAATTCTTTCCTTTGAAAGGAATAATAAGGTGAAAATCTATCCTGTTCTAGCTGGGTACTAAAGAAACCCAAATCTGTTGCCATTGAGTTGATTTCTACTCATAGCAACCCTATAGGACAGAGTAGAACTGCCCCACAGGGTTTCCAAGGAATGCCTGGTGGATTCAAAACCCTACATTTTGGTTTGCAGCCAAACTATTAACCACTATGCCACCAGGGTTTCCAGCAGGGTACTAGAAAGTGGAAATTTAAAAGATGATTGTGACATTTTGCAACTCTGCAAATACTACAACTTCAATTAAGTTTTACTTTCCAAAACATGGTCATTTTCCCAAAGAAATTTAAGTTGCTAATTCAGGTCCACTGATATCAGACCGTGAGGCTATGGTGCTTCACTAGACCAATGAGCTGCCTATAAAACTATCCTATAAAACATGTGCAAATGAACAACTCCAAATTAGTTAGTACAGGGTTCTTGAGGAAGGGGGTTGGAGATGGAACTGGATATGGGAAGTGTTGAAATCATTACAGGAATAAGAACTTTAAATTTTTAAAGATGTTGAAGACAAAACTGATAGTCTGAAAATTAAATTACAAATAATGACAAAAAAAAAACATGTTGACATTAGACAGTGAGGTCATCAGAGAATTCTTAGGTTTTATAGGGTTTTGCAGCTTTACAACATGAATGGCAGCGTGCACTAGTGAATAAGTATATTAAATGTAAAAGAAAGGACACAAAGCCAATAGACAATATTGAGTGTCAAAACTTTAAACAATTTCCCATATACTACATTTTACCTCTGTGTAGAGCACTTCATTCTACTAAGTAAGCTACTGTGCTTGCATAAGGCAAGAGTTTACCCCAATTACTCTCCTCGAAAACACAGTATAATTTAGCTGAAAGAAATTAAACTGTATTAGTGAGTGTCACATAAACACTATCTCTCTGCCAGTATTTCTAAAGCAAATGTGAATTGCCCTTCTGCTATGACTGTTTTATCCCTTTATCAATTTGGTGAATTTCTTAGTTGTTATGCCAATTGCTTTGTAAACGGTGAACAGATTACTAATTCTTTAAGTTCTCATGGTGTATCAGTATTCCAAATTAGTAAAATTTTAACAAATTGGGTAAAATGTTGATGGAATAATATTTACATTACTTAAAAAATCATAAATATCACTGTTGTTGTTGTTAGCTACAGACGAACAAGCCCCAAAACATGAACACTCTATACACAACACAATGAAAAGAAGCCCAGCCCTGTGCCATCCCCATGAGCAGTAGTGGATTGGACCATTACGATCCATAGGATTTTCATTGACTGATTTTTAGGAATAGATTGCCATGCCTTACTTATTAGTGAATCTTAGTCTTGAAGCTCCGCTGAAACCTGTTCAGCATCGTGTTGTTATTGTTGTTAGGTGCCTTCGAGTTGGTTCTGATTTATCGAGTTGGTTCTGATTTATAGCGACTCTGCAAATAACAGAATGAAACTTTGCCTGGTCCTCTGCCAAAGTCACAGTCGTTATGCTTGAGCCCATTATTGCAGTCACTGTGTCAATCTATCCTGTTAAGGGTCTTCCTATTTTTCACTGACCCTCTACTTTACCAAGCATGATGTCCTTTTCCAGGAACTGGTTCCTGCTGATAACATGTCCAAAGTATCTGAGATGGAGTCTCACCATTCTCTCTTCAAAGGAGCATTCTGGCTGTACTTCTTCCAAGATAGATTTGTTTGTTCTTCTGGCAGTCCGTGGTATATTCAATATTCTTCACCAACACCATAATTCAAAGGCGTCAATTCTTGTTTGGTCTCCTTTATTTATTGTCCAGCTTTTGCATGCGTATGAAACAATCGAAAATATGATGACTTCGGTGAGACATATCTTAGTCCTTAAAGTGGCATTTTTGCATTTTGACACTTTAAAGAAGTCTTTTGTAGCAGATTTGCCCAATGCAATGGGTCCTTTGATTACTTGACTGCTGCTTCCATGGGCATTGATTGTGGATCCAAGTAAAATCCTTGACAACTTCACTATTTTCTCCACTTGTCATGATGTTGCTTATTTGTCTAGTTGTGAGGATGTTTGTTTTCTTTATGTTGAAGTACAATCCATACTGAAGGCTGTAGTCTTTGTCATCAGTAAGTGTTTCAACTCCTCTTCACTTTCAGCAAGCACGGTTGTGTCATCTGCATAAAACTGGTTGTTAATGAGTCTTCCTCCAGTCCTGATGCTGTGTTCTTCTTCACATAATCCAGCTTCTCAGATTATTTACTTAGCATATACATTGAATAAATATGGTGAATGGATAAAACCCTGATGAATTTAAACCACGCAGTATCTCCTTGTTCAGTTTGAACAACTGCCTTTTGTTCTATGAACACAAGTATGTGTTCTGGCATTCCCATTCTTAGCAATGTTATCCATAATTTGTAAATTTGTAATGATCCATGCAGTCAAATGCCTTTGCATAGTCAATAAAACACAGGTAAACATCTTTCTAGTATTCTCTGCTCTCAGCCAGACTCCATCTGACATCAGCAATGATATGCCTTGTTCCATGTCCTCTTCTGAATTCAGCTTGAATTTCTGGCAGTTCCCTGTCAAGATACTGCTTCAGCCACTTTTGAATGATTTTCAGCAAAATTTTAACTTGTGTGTGATATTAATGATGCTGTTCTTTTATGTCTGTATTGTGTTGTAACATCTTTCTTTGGAATGGGCACAAATATGGATCTCTTCCAGTTGGTTGGTCAGGTAGCTGCCTTCCAAATTTCTTGGCATAGACGAGTGGGTACTTTCAACACTACATCTGTTTTTGAAATATCTCAATGTTATTTTGTCAACTCCTGGAACCTTGCTTTCACCAATGCCTTCAGTGTAGCTTGGGCTTCTTCCTTCAATACCAATGATTCTTGATATTATATTACCTTCTGAAATGGTTGAACGTTGCATCTGTCAGTTTCTCATACTCCGGTGACTTGCGTGTTGCTGTGATGCTGGAAGCTATGCCACTGGTATTTCAAATACCAATAGTGTCACCCATGGTGGACAGGTTTCAGTGGACCTTCCAGTCTAAGACATAGAAAGAAGGACCTGACAGTCAAATTTTGAAAAAATTAGCCAGTGAAAACCTCATGAGTAGTAGTGGAATATTGTATGATATGGTGCCAGAAGATAAGCCCCTCAGGTTGGAAAGCACTCAAAGTCCAACTGGAGAAGAATTGCCTCCACAAAGTAGAGTCAACCTAAATGACATAGATGGAGTCAGGCTCTCAGGGTCTTCATTAGTTGATGTGGCATGACTCAAAATGAGAAGCAACAGCTGCAAACACCCTTTAATAATGTTCATGGAATGTACAAAGTATGAATCAAGGACAGTTGGAAGTAGTCAATAATGAAATGCATAAACACTGATACGTTAGGCATTAATGAGCTTAAATGGACTGGTATTGGCCCTTGTTAATCAGAAAATCATATGGTCTACTGTGCTAGGAATGACAAATTAAAATCATATTTTCTTGATGTTTTAAGAGAGTTTGTATTAGAAAGTCTCTTTTTTGGGGTTCACAAATGATTGAAAGACATTTTTTGGAATCATATTCTTGACTTATGCCACTTTTCCAGTTTTCTTAAGGGGTTAATATGCTCTATCTTTCTTTATAATATTTATCTTTGCCTCCCATTTCCCTTTCAGCAACTGTGAAAGAATACCTTAAACTGAGGCACCTGGCATGACTAAGTGACTGACACAAGTTTGAATCCAAACTTACCTTTGCCCTACCTCACTTTTTTCTTCTGCTTTCAGAATATATGCGCTGCCCCCACTTAAGTGAACAAGTTTGTATTCACGTTTACTTAAGACTGCGATAAAAATGTTTTGTTCTCAGAAAGAAAACTTGTAACTGATACATGACAAAGTTGTGATTTATAGTTAATTCAGTGATAAGAATGGTCCAGGGAAGGAGTGACAATAATGTTCCCTGAAAAGATGTTTACGTATGCAATTTACTTGTGCAGAAAGTCTGTGATGAAAAATAAATTAGTTGGCATTTTGAAAAGTTTACTTGTGACTCGTGTAACTCATGTATGTGTAACCCCCAGCCCTCCTGTAAGAAATTCCTTCTCTTCTTTTTGACCAGGGAGCACCTCCCAGTGCTACCCCTACCCAGGAGCACTTCTCAGTGCTACCATAACCAGAGTTTTTTTCTATTCCACAATAAAACTACCATTTCTCTCCTTACAGGAATTTTTTCTTTTCCTTTGACATACTTGGTGTCAGAATTCTGGTATTTCAATGACACACTCTTTCATGACTCAAAGATGTCTAGGACCCAGACCCTAGTCTTCTCCACTTCCACAGTTTTTTAGAATCATCCTGAGGTAAACCTCTCAAAAATTACCTCCACTTTCTTGCATCAAAGTTTTTCCAAGTTTTTTGGTAGGATTTGTTTACTTCTAATATTTGGTTTGCAAGAAAGTCTTATTTGTTTGATTAAGCTAGGAAACATCAGGACAACATAATTGCTGCTGGGCACAGCCTGTAAGTTAACTAAACAAAATAAAGAGTTACAAGATCAAATTTCAGCTCCTACACCCTCTGCTCCATTGTTGCCTGCTTGTCCTTTGTATTCTTCCCTGCCTCTGATAACAAAGCTATCTGAACTCTCTTTCTTTCAAAGAAATCACCTGATAGACCTCTCTCTGAAATGTCGTTTAAAATCTGCCCTAGTATGGAAGAAGCTTAGCAGCCTTGAAGAAACTGGGTTATTTGTGTTATGTGATATTATGTGAACCTAGTTTTTGAGCTAGCCTCACAGACAGGTGAATTTAAGTTGTTGCTTTTCTCTGTTTCATTTTGTTCTAAAAGCTTGACTCTAGCACTGTTTACATTTCTGTCTTGTATCAAGTTTAAGGTCATGGCATGTTTTTCATGGGGATATCTAAATTTCAGTTCTTTTCTCTTCCAAGAAAAACTGCTTCTTGCACCTGGGATTTTGGTGGTTACTCTGAGAAAATAAGATGTGGATCATTTACTTAAAAAGTGCATTGAAAAAGGATAAATTGTTTATTTTAATTATTATAACAAAGCCTTAAAAGAAGGACAAATTACTCTAAATTTCTCCTCTAAAGGACCCTATGAAACATGCAAAAGACAAGGTTATGAAAACATCATAATTTCCAACCTCTGGATGGTATTACTAAATTACTTAATATTACTTAAAAAAAAACTTAATCTGATTAGTTTAATGATAAATAAGGGCTTATATAAATAGAATAGTCCTGATATTCCCAAGAATTAATGAAAATAAATTAGTCCTGACATAAATTTTTATGGTTTGTCAACTTAAAAGCAGTTTCCAAGAACTTAGTCAAGATTGAATATATAGAATGTGTTTTATTAAAACTTTGGATGGATATGGAAAGTTGTGGAAGGTAAGAAGGAGGTTCAGTAGCCAAGATGAGAAAGAGAAAAAGCATGGAAAAATAAATTAGATGGATATGGCAAGTTGGAAAAGGCTAGAAGAAGGTCAAATAGAAAGTTATGTTAAAGTTAAGTTTATGCCACAGAGAAAGTTACACATACTGCTATTCAGGGTTTGTGTATTTGTATTGAAGGGTTACGGTACATGTGGTATATAATAAACACAAAAAATTTGGAAGATTTGTTAAAGAGAAATTTATTTGATGTGGACAAAGTTCTTGTTAGCTGTGGCTAAAAGTTTGATGGGTTAATTTGTGAGGATTTTTAAAAGAATTTTAATATCAAATAGCATATAAATAAATAATTGGTTTCTTGCTGTTAAGATAACAAAAATTTCCTTAATTACTAAATTTAAGAGTTAATTTTATTTTTGTGCAATCTACCTTGAAGGCAAGGGTTTTAATAGAATAAATTCCTGAACATGATAAACTCCTGACAATTATGATAGAGAAAAAAGTTTGTTTAAGATGTTATGAATTTCATGAAACATGTTGTCAAGTCAGGAGAACCGCCCAATTTTCTTTGAGTTAAAATTCATATGTTATAACTTCATTATTTCAATCATTGACTTAGTTGCAACTTTGTTTCCTTTTAATCTAGCATCATCAAAGTCAATATATTTAACTAAGGAATTTAAATCATTTACCTATGGAGATTTATTACTATTCAAAAGTTTTTGCAATATTGTGTGTTATATTTGAAATTCTTTGAAAATAATGTGAATCGTTATATTTAAAGGCATTTTCATCGAATTATTTTTAATTGACTTTATTTAGCTTTGTATTAATTGTGTAATTAATTCCCACTTTTGAAAATTATTATCACTATATATTAACCATAGTCATTTTTAAAATTGTCATTTGCAAATAAATTTTACTTTACTGATTAACTGAAAATGTTTGATAAAAATATTTCAACAAAAAATTAGTCTATATTGGACTTATGGAAAAGACTGTGCATAAACCTCCTCACCAATCCATATGCAGTCAAACTAAAGAAAAAAAATAAACCTTGGATCCATTTATCTCAACTTAATAAAGCCAAAAACATCTCTTTAGACAAGCCAGCCTTCTGGGGACTTTAAAGTTTTATCTAAATGCCCCAATGCCCAGAAGCAGATGACATCTGAAGTAGAAAACTGATCACAAGATGGCAGAACAAGATCTCATGCATGTTGCTGAATTTTATGAACTTTGTTTGGTATTTGTGTGTGCCATTGACAATATTATTATTGTGCCTAGGTAAATACTACAAGAGATATAGAACAAGATATCAGAAAAATTCACCAGAAAGCCACTTTACTGTATTCAATGCCTCTTAAGCCTGATACTCATTTTCTTGATATTTTTAACTGGTTACATAATAGTATTGGCTCTTAGTCACATTCTTTATTACAGGCTAGATTAATTATCCTGATTATATGAATTGTTTCTCCAACATTTGTAATCAAGCTACTATTTTCTGGCAACGTATAAAATTAGGTGTCTTGAAGAAACCAAGTTTGGAGGGAACTCTGGTTTCAAATTTTGAGTCAGTCTTTTGGAAATGCAAAGTTTTTCCTCTAAATATGACCTTGCTGTACACATGCCCCAACAAGAAGATCACAGAATCAGAGTGTCTGAGCTATGGCTTGGTGAAGCAGGGTGTCTATAATATAAAAAGAAGGAAAGCATCCATAGAATAAGCCAGTGCAGAAGGAAGCTCTCTTATAATTGTGATCACTGAATATCTATGGAGCTTTGTGTTCAGAAGGTGGGAAAGTGAAAGAGCACCTTAAAACTGAGGCATCTGCCATGACTAAGTAACTGGCACACGTTTGAATCCAAACTTCACTCTGCCCTATATCACTTTTTCCTTCTGCTTTCAGAATGTGTGCAACCTCCTTGAGTGAATAAGTATGTAGTCATATTTACTTAAAACTGTGATAAAAATGTTTTGTTCTCAAAAAAAAAAAAACTTGTAACTGATGTATAACAAAGTTGTGATTTATAGTTAATCAAATAATAAGAATGTTCCAGGAAGAGAATGACAAGAATGTTCCCTGAAAAGATGTTTATGCACGCAGTTTCCTTGTGCAGAAAGTCAATGATAAAAAATAGATCAACTGATATTATGAAGAGTTTATTTGTGATTCATATGTAACTCATGTGAAATTCCCAGCTTTCCTGTATAAAATTCCTTCTCCCCTTTTTGACTGAGGGGAACTTCTCAGTGCTACTTCAAGTCAGGAGCAATTCTCAGTGCTACCTCAACCCAGATTCTTTCTCCTGCACAATAAAACTCCACCATTTCTCTACTTACAGAGCTCTGGTTATTTTTTACACTTTGACACAGCTTATTTCTCCCTTCTGTATATATATCACTGAACAAGAATTTATTGAGTGCTTTCTAAATACAGTGTGATATTTACTTTTCTATGGAGTATAAAAGGTTGATGATAATGTGACTTTTCCTCTTCCCTCTAGAAATAAACAAATCCTAGTTAGTGAAATATTTTCAGTATTTATTTTTCTCTTAACTGACATAAACTTAGCAGCTCTCCATTCCCTCCACAACGGGGTATCTTAACAGTGGCACTATTGATGGATACTTCTTTGTTTTGGGGGCACTGTCCTGAGCATTGTAGGATGTTTAGGTGCATCCCTGGCCTTTATCCACTAGATGCCAGTAGCAACCTCTCCCCCCTACCTCAGTTGTGACAATTTAAAAAGTTTCCAGCCATTGCCAAATGTTCCCTAAAGGGAAAACTGCCCCCAGTTGAGAACCACTATTCCATAACATACCGTATTGTACAAAGTTCTCTTAATTCATTAGATTTGTAGCTATTCTACAGTGAGTCACACATATTTCCCAATGTAATTTATATGCTTACCAAAGTTAGTGTTTCTGTTCCAATGCCTATTCAATCCAGTTTTACTGCTGTTTTCAATCATATAAATTAATAAAGATTAAATAAACAGATTAAAATAATTAGAAAAAGAGAATTTCTTTTAAGAAAATTGACTGCATCCTTTGGAAAGAATAACAGTGAGTTAGAACAATTACTGTCAAGATAGAGTGAGACAAGCATAAGATGTGACTGAGGGAAAATGGTTATAAAAATCATGAAGGATTATGAACTCACAGTATTTCAGAAATGTACTTAAACTCTTTCTTAATTTTGGAAAAATAAAATTGATTACTAAAAAAGCCTTCTAAGTATACTAGAAAAGACAACATGGAACTGCATTAAATATGGAACTCCCGTACTCAAAACAAGCACGATGGCAAACATTAAGAGAATGGAAAGATTGTATATTTGTAAGTAAAATATGTTTAAATTATAGGAGCACTTTTTATTAGCAATTGTACATTTAAACCAGATTTTTCTATTAATCACCTAGCTATAATTCTCAATCAAAATTGTAATTCAAGAAAAAAATCTAGGGATTGCTCAATTGAAAAAATAATGAAATAAAATGCGTGAATAAGAGGAAAATTAAATTTATTGTGAACACATAGGACAAAATCAGGGTCTTTAAGCATTTGCCTTTCAGGGGAGACAAAGCCAACATTTTTCCTTCCTTTTGTATTTCTGTTACTTACAAATGTAAATTATCTTTCTGAAAACGGACTAAAATGTGTAGAAAAAATTCTTCCTCTCTCCCTTCCTGACAGCATTCCCACACATGCATATCCTTAAGGAAAATTATAATATAACTACATACACAAATACACACACTTTCTCAATCTTTCTTTTTTATGTATTTCTCAGTAGTGTATGTATATGTATAAATTTATTTTAGTATATTATTTGTGCGTGCAGATAAATATATAAAATACTATATCTATAATATAAAAATTTATTTTAAAATATATTATATATCTTTATACTATATTACATGAATTAAAAAATGGAACAGAATTACATGTTGCCCTATCACTTTTGTTCATTGTCTATATATGTAGGTGTATATATATGTAAAGTACCAGTTGCCATCGAGTCAAATCCAACTCATGGTGACCCTGTATATTTAAGAGTAGAACTGTGCAGCATAGGATTTTCAATGACTAACTTTTCAGAAGTAGATT
Source organism: Dugong dugon (assembly GCA_030035585.1). NCBI lineage: Eukaryota > Metazoa > Chordata > Mammalia > Sirenia > Dugongidae > Dugong > Dugong dugon. The sequence continues at coordinate 29,097,875 of CM057460.1, read as the reverse complement.
GTCATGCCTTTCTTACAAGGTGCCTCTGGGATAATTCAAATTGCCAACTTTTTGGTTGGTAGCACAGCATTTGGCCATTTCCAATACTCAGATATATGTACATACATAGATCTATACATGCATAAATACATATATGTGTATATATAATTGTATTATATATTATATCAATCTTTACGTTTTCCATTTCATTTTTAGCAACTTCCAATTTTCCTAGACTCATATTTTGTACATTCCACATTCTGGTTATTAATAGATGTTTGCAGTTGTTTATTCACATTTTGAGTCTTGCCAAATCAACAAATGAAGGTTCCAAGAGCTTTACTTCATCCACGTCATTAAGATCAGCTCTAGTTTGAGGAGGCAGCTCTTCCCCAGTTTCAGTGTCTTCCAACCTGAGATGCTCAACTTCTGGCACTGTATCAGACAATGTTCCAAGGTGATTCACAAGGTTTTCAAAGGCCAATTTTTTTCAGAAGTAGACCACCAGGTCCAACTTCCTAGTCTGGAAGCTTCACTGAAGAGTTTTCTACATGGGTGACCATGCTGGTATTTGAAATACTGGTGGTAGAGCTTCCAGGTCACAGCAACACACAAGCCACCATAGTTGGATAGACAAATGGTAGGCATTAGAGAGCTGAAATGGGCTGGTATTAGCCATTTGAATCAAACAATCATATGGTCTACTATGTTGGGAAAGGTAAATTGAAGATGAATGGCTTCACATTCATTATCAAAAATAACATTTCAAGATCTATTCTGAAGTACAACACTGCCAATGGTAGAAAAATTTCCACTCACTTACAAGGATGACCAGGTAATAAGAATATTATTCAAACTTACACACCAACCACTAAGGCCAAAGATGCAGAAACTGAAGATTTTTACCAACTTCTGCAGTCTGAAATTGATCAAACATGCAATCAAGATGCATTGATGATTACTGGTGATTGGAATGTGAAAGTTGGAAACAAAGAAGAAGGTTCAGTATTTGCAAAATATTGCCTAGATGATAGAAACGATGCCAGAGATCACATGATAGAATTTTGGAAGACCAACAATTTACATAAGCCAGATTCAGAAGAGGTCATGGGATGAGGGATATCGTTGCTGATGTCAGACGGACCTTGGCTGAAAGCAGAGAATACCAGAAAGATGTCTACTTGTGTTTTATTGACTATGCAAAGGCGTTTGACTGTGTGGATCGTAAAAAGTATGGCTAACATTTCGAAGAATGAGAATTCCAGAGCACTTAACTGTGTTCATGAGGAACCTGTACATAGACCAAGGGACAGGCATTCAAAGAGAACAAGGGGATACTGCTTGGTTTAAAATCAGGAAAGGAGTATGTCAGGGTTCTATCTTTTCACCATACTTATTAAATCTGTATGTTGAACCAATAAACCGAGAAGCTGGACTCTATGAAGAAGAACAAAATATCAGGATTGGAGGAAGACTCATCAACGACCTGTGATAGACAGATGACACAACCTTCTTTGCTGAAGGTAAAGAGGTCTCGAAACACTTACTAATGAAGATCAAAGACTATAGCCTTCAGTACGGATTACACCTCAGCACAATGAAAATAAAAATCCTCGCAACTGGACCAATAAGCAACACCGTGATAAACGGAGAAAATATTGAAGTTGTCTAGGATTTCAATTTACTTGGAAGTAGCTGTCAATAAATCAAATAATGTGTTCTATTGGGCAAATCTGCAGCAAAAGACCTCTTGAAAGTTTTGAAAAGCAAAAATGTTGCTTTTAGGACTAAGGTGTACCAGAACAAGTCATGGTATTTTCAATCACCTCATATGTATGTGAAAGCTGACAATGAATAAAGAAGACCGAAGAAGAATTGATGCCTTCGAATTATTGTGTTGGTGAAGAATATTGATTATACCACAGAGCCCTGTTGGCTCAGTGGTTAAGAACTATGGCTGCAAACCAAAAGGTCAGCAGTTCGAATCCACCAGCCACTCCTTGGAAGCTCTATGGGGAAGATCTACTCTGTCCTGTAGAGTCACAATGGGTCAGAAACAACTCGATGGCAACGGGTTTGTTATTCTGTTTTTTGCCAGAAGAACGAACAAATCTGTCTTCGAAGAAATACAGCCAGAAAGGTCCTTACAAGTAAGAATGGTGAGACTTAGTCTCAAGTAGTTTGGACATGTTATCAGGAGAGATCAGTCCCTGGAGAAGGACATCATGCTTGGTCAAGTAAAGGGTCAATGAAAAAGAGGAAGACCCTCAACCAGATGGGTTGACACAGTGGCTGCAACAATAGGCTGAAACATAGTAACAATTGTGGGGATGTAGCAGCACCAGGCAGTATTTTGTTTTGTTGTACATAGGGTCTCTCTGAGTCAGAACTAACTCAAAGGCACCTAACAGCAACAACATATATAGTTGTTATTGCTATGAGCTGGGATGGACTCGACGGCAACGGGTTTGGTTTTTCATTTTCCTGTTGATACAAGTTTAAGTTGTTTTTATTGTTCACTTTTGTATTGAATCCTGAGATGTTTATCCTTGCCCACAGATTGAATTATTTCCATTGGAAAGATACCTAGAATTGGAATTATTAGAAGAGTTCAGGTTACCTAAGTGAATTTTTATACCCCCAGTCTTTCAAAAGTGTGATGCTTCTTTTTGAATGCCAGACTTCTGTAAAAATACAAAAAAATTAACATAGGGGCATATAACATACAACCCCTGTAGGTGAAGGAACCAAGAAAAGGGAATCACAGTATCAGGGGAGTCTCCACACTTGCTGGTAACCCTTTTTCATTAATCTATCACTCTGCACTTAAAAGGGTGGCAAAACAAACTGACACTAATCACATAACCCCCTCAAGTATGGCCTGTCAACTGCAAAGGTCACATTAAATTTCCTTCTGCATATTCCATTCCCTCTGAGGTCTCGTATTTCACCAAGTTGACAAACAAATAAAAGCTACACTCAGATCAAACAGTTCCCAGTGCTGCAATCTCATTCACTGGCCTTGCTATCTGGGAAGTGCATTGCCTTTGACTGACTGCCTCTTTGGACCAGTTCCAGGAATCTTTTGATGCTTTGGCCTCCAGGGAACAACCACCACTTGTAATGAAGCAGTGTTGCTTCACCTCAGCCTGCTTATGTGTGCCTTTTAATTAGCCCAGGGTCACATACTCTGTTAGATAACACAGAGCATTTCTCACATTATGAGATGTAAAATCCCAAATTGTAGAATAAGGGGACTAATGATCTTTAAACTAAACAGGCTGGCATTTTTCTTTGGAGAGAGATATTACAGTCCCCATCTGGGGTTATTTTAAAGCCTTCATCTGTCTTCTCAGAAACTTCGGTTTCACAATATTAATGCTAGGTGGTTCTTATTTTAGTTTCATGCCTAGCAAACCAAGAGCAAAGGTTAATTCCTCTTCTGGCCTTTGTGCTTTGACAAGTGTACATAATGAATGTTAAATAAATGAAAATGACTAATCATTGCCTTTTTTTACATATTTAAAGTTGTCACGAGAACGAATGTTAAAATCTTTTTTTTTCTTTTAATAGAACCATTAATAACACTAGGTAAACTGAAAGCATACAATACGCAATATTTTTCCTTCATGCTAATTATATTGTCAGCTTCTTGTCTGAGTATATAATTGGCTTCAGCAGCCATTTATATTTAGTGTGCAAGTACCTTGTGTTGGGATTTTGTTTATGGTGAGCCTCAAAAGGACACAACCTTGGTAACTGGACTCATTATTCATACAATTCAATGTAAAAAGATGGCAGTGGAGACCTCCCAGATCACAGCTAGCTACTCAAAGGACAAGTACTATTGAGTCAAGACTGTAGGCAAGATTCTAAAAAGTTTAGAGGTAGTCACCTCTTGTTTTTAAACTGATGACCTAGTCTTGTGTTTTGCAAATTTGACACTTGTTACCAATAATACATCCGTGTACCCAACTCTGTGAAACATTGCAGCAAGTATCCAATGTGGTCAGTCTTGGTGATTACTTAGTGCCCTAAACACTTATATGAACCTTACAGTCTTCTGGAAGAACTTCAATCAACATGACCATCCCCAAAATACAGATTATGTGTGTGTGTGTGTATGTAACTAAAAAACTGAAAGCATAATAACATGCTTTATTCCTTTAGATAACTACCACACCTGACTCTGGGTCTTTGGAACTCCGTATCATTATCAATGACCTAATTCTTAATTACTGTTGTTAACAATGGATGCCTCTTATTTTTGACCATTCCTTTAAATCACATTAAATCATCTATTTGTCAAGACCTATAAAAATAGAAAATCCTTAGTACTATTTAGCACTGAGAATATTTCTGTGTAAAATATAGATTTTTATCTCCTACCTGTTAGGTGTCATTCAGTCATAATGATGGTGACTCTAACTAGTTTCTTACAGTTTATGGAAATCAGAATAAACATATTCTAGGTTAGATAACCTAACTACACCTACTCCTCACTTATTGACTATCTTGTTATCTGACATTTCACATTTACAATAATAGTAAAACATCTACTCTCTGACTATTTTTACACCTTAACAATGTACATCTGGCAGTAACAAATGCTGAGGTGGAGGGTGAGAGTAACGTTGGCTGTGATAGTTAAGGTTATTTGTCAACTTGGCTAGTCCATGATTCTCAGTGGTTTGGCAGTTATGTAATGTAATTTGGCAGTTATGTAATGATGTAGTCATCCTTCATTTTGTGATCTGATGCAGTCATCCTCCATTTCTACATAACACCAATTTTCACATAAGGACCTTGTCTTTGAAACCTACCCATGTCAATTAGTGAGGAATTGGTGTATTTCCTTTTATATTAAGGTATTGGAAGTATAAAGTATAAAAGCGGCTACGTAGAAAATCTGACCTCAGTGTTTCATTGCTAATTTCTTATGTTACTACAATAAAATTAAAGTTTAAAATCAACATAGTATAGGAGTTTATGAGGATTCAAAAAGATAGATATTATTATCTAACACATTCATACAACTATGTAATTATTAAATAATGAATTCAAATTTTTGTTAAATAACTATATTTAAATATTTATTTACTCATTCAAAATGTAAGTGACCACAATAGCAAAAAGATAGAAACAACCTAGGTGTCCATCAACAGATGAATGGATAAACAAGATATGGCACATAAACACAATGGCATACTGTGCAACAATAAAGAACACTGATGAATCTGCAAAGCATCTCACAACATGGATGAATCTGGAGGGCATTATGCTGAGTAAAATAAGTCAATCACAAAAGGATATATATTGTATGAGACCACTACTATAAAAACACATGAAAAGATTTACACACAAAAAGAAACAATCACAATACATGAATGGTGACTTTGGTGAAGGGTAAGACAGTGCACAATACTGGGGAAGCCAGCACAACTTGACGAAGGCAAGGTTGTAAAGCTCCATAGACACATCCAAACTCCCTGAGGGACCAAATTACTAGGCTGAGGGCTCTGAAGACCATGGTCTCAGGGAACATGCAGCTCAATTGGCATAACATTGTTTTTAAAGGAAATGTTCTACATTCTACTTTGGTAAGTAGTGTCTGGGGTCTTAAAAGTTTGTGAGCAGCTAAAATACTCCACTAGTCTCACTCCACCTGGGGCAAGGGAGAATGAAGAAAACGAAAGACTCAAAGGAAAGATTAGTCCAAAGGACTAATGGACCACAACTACCACAGCCTCCACCTGAATGAGTCCAGCACAACTAGATGGTACCCGGCTACCACCATGGACTGCTCTGACAAGGATCACAATAGAGGGTCCTAGAGAGAGCTGGAGAAAAATGTAGAACAAAATTCTAACTCAAAAACAAAAAAAAAAAAAAGAAAAAAAAGATCAGACTTACTGGTCTGACAGAGACTGGAGCAACTCCCAAGAGTATGGCCCCTGGACACCATTTTAACTCAGTAATGAAGTCACTTCCGAGGTTCATCCTTCAGCCAAAGACTAGACAGGCTCATAAAACAAAACGAGACTAAATGGGCTCACCAGCCAGCCCAGGGACAAGGACTAGAAGGCAGGAAGAGACAGGAAAGCTCGTAATGGGGAACCTAAGGTAGAGAAGTGGAGAGTGTTAACATGTCATGCAGTTGGCAACTAATGTCACAAAACAATATGTGTATTAATTGTTTAATGAGAAGCTAGTTTGCCCCATAAAACTTCATCTAAAGAACAATGAAAATTAAAAAAAAAAAATATGTAAGTGACCTTAAATAATGAGTAGTTTGTTTTCTTTAGTTCTACTATATGATTCCAAGAATTCTGGGGGAGGAATAAAAATCCAAAATATGAATTCAAGTATAGGCCCACCAACACGATTGTGTGAGGTTAAAATTCAATAAGGTCTGATGAAAAAACATCATGAATTAGATAATTTTGTTGATAATATAATAAATAAGACTCTTTTAATGGGCATTGTATAGCGTGGCTATCTAGTATCTTGTTTTTGTAAGAGTCACTGAGGAACACCTCATTGGAGGGCATATTTTATCCTCTAAAATCAATAACAAAGATGCATGTACAAAAGAAATCTAAATTCCTTTAAAAAAAAAACCTTCACAAGCAGATGAATTACTTATAAATATTTCAATATTTTAAATCTATCTAAAATATCCTAATATATACCTCCAATTTGGAAAATAAGGTCTCTATCTACTACACTGTGACTGAAATAAGTATCTTTACTCAATCCCAGATCTCTCAGAAAAATGGAAATGGAAGAAACTTGACAAGCACGTGCTAGAACTTTTCCATCTCATCTCCACTGGTAAGTTTATCCTTTGTTTGAGTTACCTCAGAAGCAGACCCTGAGGTGAGGATTTACAGGTAATTAGATTATTTTGTTGGTGAGGGAAACTGGCCTTGGAAGTGGGGAAAAGAGACAGAGAAGAAAAGGTTGTTAATAAAGATTATGTTCTGTTATCGCAAATACAACTTCGGATTAAAAAAAAAAAAAAAAAGCCCGTTGCTATCAAGTCGATCCCGACTCATAGTGACCCTACAGGACAGAGTAGAACTGCCCCATATGGTTACCAAGGAGCGGCTGGTGGATACAAACTGCTGACCTTTTAATTTGCAGCCATAGGTTTTAACCACTGCACCACTAACTGGTACTTAATCCTTCTGTGTAAGATGTGGAGCCAGAGTAAAATACACAATGCAGTAATACCTCAAGGAGTGAGGGAGCTGTGGTATGTATACATTAAACTACCAAGTGTAATTGGGTGAGAGCTGTCGAAGGTGGGAGCATTATAAACTCCTCCAGAGAATAGCAGGCAATAGAAATCCTCAGGTAAAAAAGGAGCTGGGATGATTACAACCCTTCCAGCCTTAGCCCAGATATGGCCTAAGACTTCTTCACAACTCTGCCATTTCTGCAACCACTAAAGTAAGGCAGACTTTAAGTTGTTAATTTAAGAGGCATTGTTTCAGCTTCTTAAATTCCTAAGAATTTTCACTGATGCATCCTGGAAAACGTTACATTAGTGATCTGAAAACCAAAATATATCTCATACTATTTTAATATAACATTTATTACTGATAACTCTATAGACTTCAACCATACTTCTTATTATTCTTGGGAATTTCATGAAGAAAAGTCTAAATACTTTTAATATTTATTGGATTCTAGCAATAAACATCCAGTCTAATTTTTTTATTGTGTCTTCTTGTACCTTTTCCATAGGCGTATGATTACATGGAGGTATATCTCATCTGCGGTTGCAGCAGTACATCAGCAGAGGAACTACCAGAAATTCAAGCCAGATTCAGAAGAGAACTTGGAACAAAGGATATCATTGCCGAGTCAGATGGATCTTGGCTGAAAACAGAGAATACCGGAAAGATGTTTACCTGTGTTTTATTGACTACTCAAAGGCATTCAACTTTGTGGATCATAACAAATTATGAATAACATTGTGCAAAATGAGAATTACGGAACAATTAATTGTGTTTATGAGGAATTTGTACTTCGATCAAGAGACAGTAGTTCAAACATAACAAGGGGATCCTGCATGGTTTAAAGACAAGAAAGGCGTGCGTCAGGGTTGTGTCATTTCACCATACATATTCGATCTATATGCTGAATAAATATCTGAGAAGCTGAACTATATAAAGAAGAACGTGGCATCAGGATTGGAGGAAGTCTCATTAACAACCTGTGATATGAAAATGAAACAACCTTGTTTGGTGAAAGTGAAGAGGACCTGAAGCACTTACTGATGAAGATCAAGGACCACAGCCTTCAGTATGGATTACACTTCAGCATAAAGAAAACAAAAATCCTCACAATTGGACCAATAAGCAACATCATGACAAATGGAGAAAAGACTGAAGTTGTAAATGGTTTCATTTACTTGGATCCACAGTCAACACCCATGGAAGCAGAAGTCAAGAAATTAAAGGATGCATTGCTCTGGGTAAGTCTGCTGCAAAAGAGCTTTTTAAAGTGTTTAAGCAGAATTGTCACTTTAAGGACTAAGGTGTGCCTGGACCAAGCTATGGTCTTTTAAGTCACCCCTTATGCATATGAAAGCTGGACAATGAACAAGGAAGATTAAAGAAGAACTGATGTCTTTGAATTATGGCGTTGGTGAAGAATATTGAATATGCCATGGACTGCCAAATGAATGAATAAATCTGTCTTGGAAGAACTATAGCCAGAATGCTCATTAGAAGCAAGAATGGCAAGACCTCATCTCACATACTTTGGACATGTTATCAGGAGGGTTCAGTCCCCGGAGAAGGATATCATGCTTGGTAAAGTAGATGGTCAGCAAAAAAGAGGAAGACCCTCAATGAGATGGATTGACACAGTGGCTGCAAGGATGGATTCAAGCATAGCAACGATTGTGAGGAGGGCACAGGACAGGGTAGTTTTTTGTTCTGTTGTACATAGGCTCTCCATGAGTCAGAACCTACTCAGCAGCACCAAACAACAATGAATAAATCATCTATGCACTTCAATAATAGCTCTTTCTCTTCTCTCTCCCAATCATTTTCATTTATATTAAATAAGAAGAAGACCATCCATGACAAAAAAGAAAAAAGAAAAACGAAGAGGAAAATTTAAAGAAAGTGAATTAAAGAAGCCAAGGGAAGAAAAAAAAAATTTAGGAAACGAAGAGTCAGCACTATCAAATGGCACAGAAAGGTCACGTAAGAAAAAGACTAATAACTGTGAGTTGTATTTAAAAGCCCCCCAGAGTCTCTTATGCAGGAATTTGCTGTTCTTTTTCTAAGACTCAGCTCTCCAAGGATCTGGTGTTCTATACCCGAACTCCAGTATGGTACTTATAATAATGTTATCTGATGGCAGACCTCCCTCTTGCCTGTTGCAGTTATTCAACAGATACTTGTTGAGTACCTACAATATTTCCTACACTGCAGTGTTTAGTGAGTAACAAAAACAATGATAATCCATTTACCACTCTAAAGGAGGTTACAAACTAATTAGAAAAGGAGAAATTAAACACACACACACATACCCATACCCATAACCATTGCCGTTGAGTCGGATCCAACTCATAGAGACTCTATAGGACAGAGTAGAACTGCCCCATAGTGTTTCCAAAGCTGTAAATCTTTATGAAAGCAGAGTGCCACATCTTTCTCCCACGGAGCTGCTGTTGGGTTTGAATTGCCGACCTTTTGGTTAGCAGCATTTAACCACTGTGCCACCAGGGTTCCTCCACACACGTATACATAGACACACAATAGGTGGTTACACATAACAAGAAGTGTTATGAAAAACATTAAAGTTTGCTATAATAAAATATAACAGTGTCGACATATTTTTCAGTAGGTGTTCAGGACATGCCTTTCTATGAAAGTAACTTTTCAGCTGAAAGATGAATGATGAGTAAGCATCGGGGGAGAAGAGAAGAGAAATTCCTTTATAGATACAAAGCCCATACAAGAGTGTCTGTACTTTAGGTTATTGCGTGGCTTGACATGTTTCTTCTGCAGGCTCTGTTCTTATGCTGGGTTATTTTCCTACTTGGATTGAAAATAAGGATGATGATTATTCCCTCTGCGTCTAACTCTGTCTAACTATATGAACTTTGTCTTCAAATCTACAACTAGATGTGCTCTTATACTATCTGCCGTAACTAGTCATATCTTTTTTCTTTTTTTTTTTTTTTACTGTTGCAGTTTAAATGAAGTTTACATTTCAAGTTAGTCTCCATACAACAATTTATACATACACTGGATAAATTCACTCGGCATAATACACTCCAGATTCCTCCACATTATGTTTCACAGCTTCATCATTGTTCTTTATCTTTGCATAGTATTCCATTGTGTGGGTATGCCATGATTTGTTTATCCATTTGTCGGTAGATGACCGCCTAGGTAGTTTCCATTTTTTGCTTTTGTGAACAGTGCTGCAATGAACATGGGTGTGCATATGTCTATTCGTGTGATGGCTCTTATTTCTCTAAACTGTGTTCCAAAGAGCAGGATAGCTGGATCATATGGTACTTCTATTTACAGCTTTTGAAGGAAGCGCCAAATAGATTTCAAAGGGGTTGTAAATTTTACACTCCCACCAACAGTGTATAAGTGTTCCAGTCTCTCCACAACCTTTCCAGCATTTCTTATTTTGTGTTTTTTGGATTAATGCTAGCCTTGTTGGGGTGAGATGATATTTCATTGTAGTTTTGATCTGCATTTCTCTAATGGCTAATGATCATGAGCATTTCTTCACGTGTCTGTTAGCTGCCTGAATGTCTTCATTGGTGAAGTGCCTGTTCATATCCTTTGTCCATTTTTTTAATTGGGTTATTTGTCTTTTTGTTGTTGAGGATTTGAAGTATGTTGTAGATTTTACAGATTAGAAGCTGATCGGATTTGTTGTAGTCAAAATTTTTTTCCAGTCTATAGGTTGTCTTTTTACTCTTTCAGTGAAGTCTTTTGATGAGGATAAATGTTTGATTTTTAGGAGCTCCCAGTTATCTAGTCTCTCTTCTGATGCTTGTGCATTGTTACTTATGGTTCATATTGTGTTTATGTCATGTATTAGGGCTCCTAGCATTGTCCCTATTTTTTTCTTCCATGATCTTTATCGTTTTTGATTTTATATTTAAGTCTTTGATCCATTTTGAGTTTTTGTGCATGGTGTGAGGTATGGGTCTTGTTTCAGTTTTTTCAGATGGATATGCAGTTATGCCAGTAACATGTGTTAAAGCAATTGTTTTTCTGCAATTAATAGACTTTGGGCCTTTGTCAAATATCAGCTGCTCATAGGTAGATGAATTTATGTCTGGATTCTCGATTCTGTTCCATTGGTCTATGTATCTGTTGTTGTGCCAGTACCAGCCTGTTTTGACTATGGTGGCAATATAATAGGTTCTAAAATCAGATAGAGTGAGGCCTCCCATTTTGTTCTTCTTCTTGAGTAATGCTTTACCTATTTGGGGCCTCTTCTCTTTCCATATGAAGTTGGTGATTTATTTCTCATCTCATTAAAAAATGTCAGTGGAATTTGGATCGGGATTGCGTTGTATCTGTAGATACAATGCTTTCAGTAGAATCTGCATTTTCACAATGTTTAGTCTTCCTATCCATGAACAAGTTATGTTTTTCCACTTATGCAGGTCTCTTTTGGTTTCTTTCAACAGTGTCTTGTAGTTTTCTTTGTATAGGTCTTTTACGTTTCTGGTTAGATTTATTCCTAAGTATTTTATCTTCTTGGGGGCTATTGTAAATGGTATTGATTTGGTGATTTCCTCTTCAAGGTTCTCTTTGTTGGTGTAAAGGAATCCAACTGATTTTTGTATGTTTATCTTGTAAACTGAAACTTTTCTGAAATTTTCCACTAGTTCCAGTAGTTTTCTTGTGACTTCTTTGGGGTTTTCGGTGTGTAAGATCATACCAACTGCAAATAGAGATACTTTTACTTCTTCTCTACCAATCTGGATGCCCTTTACTTCTTTTTCTAGCCTAACTGCTCTGGCTAGGACCTCCAGCACAATGTTGAATAAGAGTGGTGATAAAGGGCATCCTTGTCTGGTTCCCGTTCTCAAGGGTAATGCTTTCAAAGTCTCTACGTTTAGGATGATGTTGGCTGTTGGCATTACATAAATGCCCTTTATTATGTTGAGAAATTTCCCTTCTATTCCTATTTTGTTGAGAGTTTTTTTTATCATGAATGGGTACTGGACTTTGTCAAATGCCTTTTCTGCATTGATTGATAAGTTCATGTGGTTCTTGTCTTTTGTATCATTTATGTGATGGATTACATTGATTGTTTTTCTAATGTTGAACTGTCCCTGCATACCTGGTATAAATCCCACCTGATCATGGTGAATTTTTTTTTTTTTTTTGATATGTTGCTGAATTCTATTGGCTAGAATTTTGTTGAGGATTTTTTGCATCAATGTTCATAATGGATATTGGTCTGTAATTTTCTTTTTCTGCGGTATTTTTACCTGGCTATGGTATCAGGGTTATGCTGGCTTCATAGAATGAGTTTGGGAGTATTCCATCCTTTTCTATGACCTGAAATACTGTCAGTAAAAGTGGTGTTAACTCTTCTCTGAAACTTTGGTAAGATTCTGCAGTGAAGCTGTCCAGGCCACGGCTTTCATTTGTTGGGAGTTTTTAAATTACCTTTTCAATCTCTTCTTTTGTTATGGGTTTATTTAGTTGTTGTACCTTTGTTTGTGTTAGTTTAGGTAGGTAGTGAGTTTCTAGAAATTTGTCCATTTCCTCTAGGTTTTCAAATTTGTTAGAGTACAATTTTTCATAGTATTCTGTTATGATTCTTTTAATTTCAGTTGGGTCTGTTGTGATATCACCCATCTCATTTCTTACACGGGTTATTTTCTTCTTCTCCTGTTTTTCTTTTGTCAGTTTGGCCAGTGGTTTATCAATTTGGTTGATCTTTTCAAAGAACCAGGTTTTGGTCTTGTTAACTCTTTCAATGGTTTTTCTATTCTCTATTTTATTTAATTATGCTCTGATTCTTATTATTTCCTTTCTTCTGGTGTCTGAGAGCTTCTTTTGCTGCTCTCTTTCTACTTGTTCCTGTTGTAGAGTTAATCTTTTGATTTTGGCCCTTTCTTCTTTTTGGATGTGTGCATTTATTGCTGTAAACTGACCTCTGAGCACTGCTTTTGCTGTCTCCCAAAGATTCTGGTAGGAAGTGTTTTCATTCTAGTATGATTCTTTGAATTTCTTGATTCCATCCTTAATTTCTTCTATAACCAAGTAGTTTTTGAGCAAGGTGTTGTTCAGTTTCCATGTGTTTTATTTTTTTCCTTGATTTTTCTGTTGTTGATTTCTACTTTTATGTCTTTATGGTCAGAAAAGATGCTTTGTAATATTTTGATGCTTTGGATTTTATTCAGGCTTATTTTAGGGCCTAATACGTGGTCTCTTCTGGAGAATGTTCCATGTGCATTGGAGAAGAAAGTATAATCAGCTACTATTGGGTGGAGTGTGTGGTATATATCTATGAGATTGTGATGGTTAAGGTTGTGTGTCAGTTTGGCTGGGCCATGATTCTCAGTGTTTTAATGTAATCATTCCCATGATTGACTATACTGAGAGTAGCCAATCAGATGAAAGGGAGTCTCCTTGGGGGTGTGGCCTGCATCTGAATATAAGCAAACATTCTGGCTTTTTGTTCTCTCTGGATCCTTTGGCTGCCTCCTGTCATCTCATCTCCAGTTCTTGGAACTTGAGCTGTCAGCTTATCTGCTGAACCTGGAACACTTCGATCTGCACAGCCTGTGAGCAGGAGCCCTGCTCTCTGATCTGCTGATCTTGGGCTTGCCAGCTTCTGCGGCTGTGTGATGAGGGCGAGGCCTCCACCCTGATCCACGGACTTGGGACGTTCTAGCCTCTATGATTGCTTGAGCTGTTTCCTTGATATAAATATCTCTACATATATTTATACACTTTGCTGGTTTTGCTTCTCTAGAGAACCCAGCCTAAGACAGAGATCAAGTTGGTTGATTGTGGCATTTAGATCTTCAGTGTTTTTGTTGAGCTTCTTTCTTGATATTCTGTCCTTCACTGAAAGCGGTTTGTTGAAGTCTCTTACTGTGGAGCTGTTTATTTCTCTTTTCAGTGCTGTTAGAGTTTGTTTTATGTATTTTGGAACCCTGCCGTTAGGTGCGTAAATATTTATTATGGTTATGTTCTCCTGCTGTATTGACCATTTGATCATTATATAGTGTACTTCCTTTGTGGTGGATTTTACTTTAAAGTCTATTTTGTCAGAGATTAATATTGCCACTCCTGCTCTTTTTTGAGTGTTGTTTGCTTGATATAATTTTTTCCATCCTTTGAGTTTTAGCCTGTTTGTGTCTTTAAGTCTAAGGTGCATCTCTTATAGGCAGCTTATAGAATGATTGTGTTTTTTTATCCAATCTGCCACTGTCTGTCTCTTTATTGGGGCATTTAGTCCATTTACATTCAGCATAATTATTGATAGGCATGAGTTTAGTACTGTCATTTTGATGTCTTTTTGTGTGCGTTGTTCACAGTTTCTTTGTTCTGCTTAATTTTCTTTGCTGAGTCATTTTTATTTATGTATTTTCTTTTCATATTTTCATTGTTGATGTTGTGTTTGCTGAGTCGTTATATTTTTCTAGTTTTTTATTTTGACATGTAGGAGTGTTAGTTTCCTTTGTGGTTACCTTAATATTTACCCTATTTTTCTATGTTTCTACCAGTCTTTTAGTTCTTTATGTCACCTTGACTTCCTCTCCATATGAAAAATCTAAATCTACATTTTTTAAGTCCCTCTTTTTTGTTATAATGTTGTCATCTTTATATATTGACATCTGTTTCCCTCTTTTCAGTGTTTTAGCTTTGATTTATTTTTGTGACTTCCCTATCAGGGTTGATATCTGGTTGCTCTGTCCTGTGTTCTAGTCTTGGGTTGTTATCTGATGTTAGTGATTTTCTAACTGGAGGACTTCCTTTAGTATTTCTTGTAATTTTGGTTTGGTTTTTGCCAATTCCCTAAACTTCTGTTTATGTGGAAAGGCCCTAATTTTATCATCATATTTGATAGGCAGTTTTGCTGACTATATAATTCTTGGCTGGCAGTTTTTTTCCTTCAAGGCTTTGTATATGTCATCTCTTTGCCTTCTTGCCTGCATAGTTTCTGCTGAGGAGCCCGAGCTTATTCTTATTGACTTTCCTTTGTAGATGAGCTTTCATTTATCCCTAGCTGCTCTTAAAATTCTCTTTATCTTTGGTTTTGGCAAGTTTGATTACAACATATCTTGGTGACTTTCTTTTGGGATCTACCTTATGTGGAGTTCAAAGAGCATCTTGGGTAGATTTCTTGTCATCTTTCACCATATCAGGGAAGTTTTCTGCCGATAAATCTTCAACAACTCCTTCTGTATTTTCTGTTATCCCACTCCCCCACCCCAACCCCGTTCTGGTACTCCAGTCACTGGTAGGTTATTCCTCTTGATAGAGTCCCACATAATTCTTAGGATTTTTTTTTTTTTCTAATCATTTTATCTGATTTTTCCTCAAATAAGTTGGCATCAAGTGCTTTATCTTCAGTGTCACTAATTCTAACTTCTACTGCCTCAATTCTGCTCCTATGACTTTCTGTTGAGTTGTCTAATTCTGACATTTTATTGTTAATCTTCTGGAATTCTGTTTGCTGTCTCTCTATGGATTCTTACAGTCTCTTAAATTTGTCATTATGTTCTTTTGTAATATTTTTAATTTCCTCTATTGCGTGTTCTGCCTTTTGCTTAATTTCCTTCCTAATATCCTGAAGAGTACTGTATATTAAGCTTTTGTATTCTGCCTCTGGTAATTCCAGGAAATTTTCCTCTTCTGGAAAATTTTTGATTGTTTATTTTGGGAGCTTGCTGAAGCCATCATGGTCTGCCTCTTTATGTGATTTGATATTGACTGTTGTCTCCGAGCCATCAATAATTTATTATATTTATTTATTTTGTTTGCTTACTGTGTCCTAGCTTCTTGTTTTGTTTCGATATGCCTAAATAGGCTGCTTGTATGAGCTACTTTTATTATTGGCTGCTTTGAAGCTCTAATGTCCTGTCACCAGGTGGTTAGATCTGTTACTAGGTATACACACTCAGGAGTCCGCCCACTCCTCCCATATGGATTCAGCTCAGATGCCCAGGTAGATAGCCACCATGTGTGTGGTGTAGGCTCTCACCTAAAGTCCTAGACAGGCATGGGTGATTGGTGTAGGCATAAGCATCTGGCTGCAGACGGGGGACACACTCTGAACAAGGCAGGGGGCTGATGGCCACCCCTGAGTGTCCAAGAGGAAGGCGTGTCCTTGTTCCCTAGAGCATGTAGGTGGGTGAGTTTTGCAGCCAGACTATGGGTACCCAGTGCTGTTGGCTGTAAGGACTGAGGGGCCCTATCGCAGGTGGCTAGATGGCGTGGGTGGAACCATCAGTCCTCAGGCCCCTAATGTGGGTAGGTGAAGACCCTGCTTAATGGGCAGAGCAGTGTCAAGTGTCATGAACCTGCCACTTCACAGCTGAAACAGTTGAAGTTAGACTTCAGATATATACCCTGTTACACCATGGTAATGAGTGCTTACGCTGTTGAAATGGGCCCACACAAGTCTATGCAGGGGGAAAGGCACTCAAAGTCCATGGATTCCTTATGCCTGTGCCTAGGCAAAGGAGCAGTGCCTACCGTGGGTTATTGGCTTAGGGTAGCCGACAATTTACTTTTCCTCATTTGTTAATTTGTTCACTCTCTAAGGCCAGGAGAATGGCTCAGGGTATGTGATGGATCCTACTTCTGGCCCAGGGGACTCAGCAACTGCTGAAGCCAGTCAGGGATCCAGTGCAGAGCAGAGAGCAGGGAGGTAAATGGGAGAGAGGTTTTTCCCTAGGGGGTGTGTTTTTGATCTGCGTGGTAGGCCATACGCAAGTAGTTATCTTTCACCAATTGAGGGCTGCTTCTCACTGGTTCAGGGTGCCCAAGTAGAATCTCTGCCACTGGGTCTCTCCTGGTGCAGAAAACGTGCCTCCTGGGTGCCAATGCTTGCCTGCCTCATCACTTACCCGTGAGCTGATCAGGCCTGAAGGGCTCAGGCTCTCTCTGGGTCAGGTCTGGCAACTCCTCACTGCTTCTGAACCATCCCTCCCTCTCCATGCCATCTGCCTTTGATGTTCAGGGCTCCTGGATTGTCATATATAATCGATTCACTTGTTTTTTCAGGTCTTTTTTGTAAGAGAGTCCACCAGAAGCATCTGACTACTCTGCTATCTCAGTCCCACCTCCTTAGTGATACATTTTTAAATAAAACTTCATGAGTTACAGTGATCTTGGTTACATTTTTTCCTATAATACCTCAAGATGTGTTTTATTTCTTCTCATTAAACTAGTTCTTTATCTGCAATAAATTTTCTAACCACAGCTGTGCTAATCTGATTGTTTAATTGAATGTTGTGGTAACATTTAGACCATTAAACCTTGATCTAAAATTGAGCATAAAGTGTAAAGAAGACATTGACATATTTGAATATGTCACTGTAAAGCCATTAACACCAATATGAATATAAAGAGACAATGGAAAATTTGGGAGACCATATTCCTTATCACATACCCATCAATCTGACGTATAAATTAGCCCTGGATCCATAAAATAAGTAAAAATAAAACAATCCAAAAACACAATTCAAAATGTTAAAGCAAACTTACATGAGAAAATAACTTTACTACTATTTGAAGCATTATCATTTGTTTTAGTTATCTAGTGCTGCTATAACAGATATACCACAAGTGGATGGCTTTAACGAAGAGAAATTTTTTCTCTAAACAGTCTAGTAAGCTATAAGTCTAAACTCAGGGCGTTAGCTCCAGGGAAAGGCTTTCTCTCTCTGTTGGCTCTAGAGGAAGTTCCTCATGATGCATCAGTCTTCCCTTGATCTGGGAGCATCTCAGCTCAGGATCCTCAGGTCCAAAGGACGCACTCTGCTCTGGATGTTGCTTTCTTGACGGTATGAGGTCCCCCTCTCTCTCTGCTTGCTTTTCTCTTTTATATCTCAAAAGAGATTGGCTTAAGACACTATTTAATCTTGTAGACCTCATCAGTGTAACTGATGGGGAAACCACATCAGATTACAAAATGGTAGAAAATCATACAATACTGGGAATCATAGCCAAGTTGACAGATATTCTTGTGGGACACAATTCAGTCCATGGTACCATTCAAGGAAAAAGACACTTGCCATTTCCTTATTTGTTTTGTGAATATGTGGAAGGTCTTAACTATAAAGACATAGATAAAATAATTATTATTGGTAATGGCATGACAGATAAAATTTCCTGAAAAGTCTAGAGGAAAAGAGTAACTATAGCCTTTCTGTGTCTAAGAATAGTCAAAAACCACCAAAAAGTTGTGTTCCCTTTGACCTATAATTCTATTCCTGGAGATTTACCATTAAAAATAATTGAGTATGCATACATTACAGCTATAAAAGAGAACAATATGGTTTATTTATAATAGCTTAGAATAATATAAATTGTCTTGGTTGAATTTTCTACTTATTTTTTCATCTGAACAATTGTTACTAATGAAATAAAAATGACATAATTAAACGTCTAAGTCACCATTTTTGTGGAATATATTACTGGATGACAAATTCAAATATGTACAATTTTTTTCCTCTTGATTTTTTTCACTTTAAAGAACCTTAAGAGTCTTATCAAGTACGGTTTATTCTTATAGTAACTTATTGGTGGTTACATTCCTACCAATTTGTCATTTTCACTTAAGTCTTTAGTGACTTTATTACTGATTAAATATGTACTTTGCTTGGTAAACAAACATTTTTGTGATATGGGGTTGAAAGCCAAAGGACTAGAGAGTATGTCTATGTCGTTCAGTCAAACACTAATATTGTTAAACAGGTGAGACAGAAATTAAAATCCAAGAAGATGAACTAACTGTAAATTGGAATTAGTGATGCTTATTACACAGAAATTTGACTTGCTTAATGGCAGACAGCAGCAGTTTGCCAAAACATCTACACCTACAACAGGCCAGTTACGTCTAAAATAGGGAAAAAAAAATATGCATGCACACCTTTCTACAGCAAGTGCATTTACTTCTCAGTTTACAGCGGTGACCTAGTCAGATGAGCAAAATTGAAAAGAAGTTACAATTGGGGGTTTCTATCATTCTTTACTATGACTCAGAATTACTCTCCCTAATTTTATTTTATTTTTCCAGTTTCTGTGAAGTTAATTCTAACTCATGAGGACCCCAAGTATGTCAGAAAAGAACTGTGCTCCATAGGGTTTTTAATGGCTGATTTTTCAGAAGTGGATCTCCAAGGGTTTCTTCTGAGACGACTCCGGGTGGACTGAAACCTTCAAACTTGGGGTTAGCAGCCTAGAGTTTTAACCATTTGCCAAACCCAGGGACTCTTTACCTAAAATAGGTCCTCTCAGTTGAATCAGCCGAGCATTTATACTAGAATTTTGAAATGTATTCATAGCTAATGATAGACATTTGGGGGGAATGAAGCCTGTCTTATTTTGTTTATCATGTATATATGTACCTCAAAAGCCTTATAAGGAATACTGGCAGGTCAAGGGCTCCTCAGATTATGTTGTTTTTGTTAGATGCCATCATCTTGGTCCCTACTCATCGCTATCCTGTGTACAACAGAACGAAACTCTTCTGGGTTTGTATCGTCCTCACAATTGTTGATGTGCTTGAGCCCATCCCTGCAGCCACTATGTCAATTCAACTTGTTGAGGGTATTCCTCTTTTTCACTGATCCTCTACTCTCCCAAGCATGATGTCCTTCACCAGGGACTTGTCCCTCCTGATAACATGTCCAAAGAACATGTGACGAAGTCTCACCTTCCTCACTTCTAAGCAGCATTATGGTAGTATTCCTTCCAAGACAAATTTGTTTGTTCTTCTGGTAGTTCATGGCATACTCAGTAATTTTTGCCAACACCATAATTCAAATGCGTCAATTCTTCTTGAGATTTCCTTATTTATTGCCCAGTTTTCACTTGCATACGAGGAGATTGAAAACACCATGGCTTGAGCCAAGCACACCTTAGTCCTCAAGGTAATAACTTTGCTCTTTAACACTTTAAAGAGGTCTTTTGCAGTAGATTTCCCCTAAGTGATGCGTCTTTTGATTTCTTGACTCCTGCTTCCATGGGTATTGATTGTGGATCCAAGTAAAATGAAATCTTTGACAGCTTCAATATTTCAACCATTTATCATGGCATCGCTTATTGGTGCAGTTGTGAGGACTTTTGTTTTCTTTACGTTACTGTGTAATCCATAGTGAAGGCTGTAGTCTTTGATATTCATCAGTAAGTGCTTCACGTCCTCTTCCCTTTCAGCAAGCAAGGTTATGACATTTGCATATCACAGGTTGTTAATGAGTATTCCTCAGATCCTGATGCCCTGTTCTTCTTCATATAGTCCAGAAAAGACACAAATAAACAACTTTCTGATATTCTCTGATTTCAGCCAAGATCTATCTGACATCAGTAATGATATCCCTCATTCCAAGTCTTCTTCTGAATCCAGCTTGAACTTCTGACAGTTCTCTGTAGAAATACTGCTGCAACCATTTTTAAATTATCTTCAGCATAATATTACTTACATGCAATAATGATATTGTTTGATAATTTACACATTCCTTTGGATCACCTTTCTTTGGATTAGGTAGCTGTCTTCCAAATTTCTTGGCATAGATAAGTGAGCACTTCCAGCAATGCCTCTCTTTGCTGAACAACTCAATATGCATTCCGTCAGTTCCTGGAGCCTTGTTTTTCACCAATGCCTTCATTGCAGCTTGGACTTCTTCTTTCAGTGCCATTGGTTCTTGATCCTATGCTACCTCCTGAAATGGTTGAACACTGACCAATTTTTTTGGTACAGTGACTCTCTGAATTTCTTCTTTCTTCTTGTGATGCTTTCTGCATCATTCAGTATTTTGCCTGTAGAATCCTTCAGTATTGCAACTAGAGGCTTGAATTTTTTCTTTAGTTCTTTCAGCTTGAGAAATGCTGAGCATTTTATTCCCTTTTCATTTTCTAGCTCCAGGTCTTTGCACACTTCATTATAATACTTAACTCTGTCTTCTCGAGCTGTTTTTTGAAATCTTCTGGTTGGCCCTTTTACTGTATCATTTCTTCAAATTATACCATAGTGAGATTATGTTTTAATCATATCATACCAAGTCACATTCTTGGAGCCACGTAATCTATTCTCTTCCTGACCATTGATCTTCCAATGCCTAAAGTATGTTTATATTCCTCTGTAAACTGAGATTAACACAATGCTGTGAAGGATCAGTCCCTGGAGAAGGACATCATGCTTGAGAAAGCAGAGGATCAACGAAAAAGGGGAAGACACTCAAGAAATGGATTGACACTGTGTCTGCGACAATGGCCTCAAGCATAACAATGTTAATGAGGATGGCACATGACAGGCAGTGTTTCGTTCTGTTGTACATAGGGTGGATCTGAGTCGGAACTGACATGAGGGCACATAACAACAAAAACAACAACAACTTGAAGGGCACAAGGAACCCTGGTGGTACAATGGTTAAGCGCTCAGCTTCTAACTGAAATATTGGCAGTTCAAACCCACCAGTGGCTCTGCGGGAGAAAGATGTGACAATCTGCTTCCATGAAGATTACAGCCTGGAAACCCTATAAGGAAATTCTACTCTGTGCTATAAGTTAGCTATGAGTCAGAATCAACTGGACAGCACACAACAACATGATAAGAACCTTACTACAAAACAAAAGCCTACAGCAATGGGAAAGTATTTTACTTTAAATCTTATTTTTCCACTAACAATATATTATTTTTTTTAATGTCTACATTCTTCACAGAATTCTCCATTCTTTATTCATATTTATGCTTTCAATATTTCCTTTCATGTGGAAATACAAGAGTATGAAACCAATAAAATATTTTATACAACAATACTTTCAAATTAGTTTTCTAACTGAATGGCTTCACCAAAAGCAGAACAAAAGGATATTCCTCAGAAATGATTGTTGTTATTAGGTGCTGTCGAGTCGGTTCTGACTGATAGTGACCTCATATATAACAGAACAAAACACTGCCTAGTCCTGTGCCATCCACACAATCATTATTGTTTTAGCTCATTGTGGCAACCACTGTGCCAATCCATCTCTTTGAAAGTTTTCCTCTTTTCCATTGACCATCTACTTTATCAAGCATGATGTCCTTTTCCAGGTACTGGTCACTCCTGCTAACATGTCCAAATTATGTGAGAAGAAGTCCAACCATCCTTGTTTTTCAGAAGCATTCTGTCTGTACTTCTTCCAAACCACATTTGTTCCTTCTTCAGTATTACAACTTGAGGCTTGATTTTTTTCTTCAGTTCTTTCAGCTTGAATATAGTCTTCCTTTTTTCATTTTTTGACTCCAAGTTTTTACATATTTCATTATAATACTTTGTCTTCTTGAGTCATACTTTAAATTCTTCTGTTCAGCTCTTTTATTTCATTGCTTTTTCCGTTCACTTAAGCTACTCCATGTTCGAGATAAAGTTTCAGAGTCTCTTCTGACATCATTTTTGGTCATTTCCTTCTTCCCTGTCTTTTTAATGATGTATGTATGATGTCCTGGATGTCATTCCACAGCTCTTCTGATCTTTGGTAATCAGTGTTCAATGCATAAAATCTATTCTTGAGATGGTCTCTAAATTCAGGTGCGATATATTCACAATCATACTTTGGCTCTCATAGACTTGTTTTAATTTTCTTCAGCTTCTACTTGAGCTTGTATATATGAGCTATGGATGGTTTGTTTTGCATTCGGCCCTTGGCCTTGTCGTGACTGATGATATTTGGCTTCTCCATTGTCTCATTCCACAGATGTAGTTAAAACTCATAGCTAATCCATTTTTTTCAGGTATTTGGATTTTCCAAATACTTTGAAGCTGTGATGAATTATTTTGTATATACAGTTTTCCATATTCTACTTATTTCTTTTATGACAGATTATCACATAGAATTTCTGAGTATATGGGAAATTTAGCAATTTGATATATACTATGATAAAATAATTCCAGTTTATTTTAGAAACATAATTCCGGGATAAGTCAAGGAAATATATAGATGTTTATTGTGAACAATTAAAATGGGAGTCAGTGGAGTAATACAAAAAAGAAAATTTCAGATATTGCCACCAGTCATCTAGCTTCAACTCTAGCTAAGAGTGTTAAGTTTTCTTTTTATCATTCCTTTTGAAATCTCTCTTCTCTATTCCTAAGCAGGTACATAGGTAGATAATAGATGATTACATAGATAGACGTATTATACAAAAACAATTTTGGAAATTACTTTTATCATTTAATATATTGCAATCTTTGCACATATGATCATTCCTGCTATGTATTTACAAATTGGTTTTAACAATGATGTACTTGCTTTTGGTTTTTTCAACATGTTAACCTGAACCTGAAATTGTGTGTGTGTGTGTGTGTGTGTGTGTGTGTGTGTGTGTGTGTGTGTGTGTGTGTATCCCTCTCTATATATATACACATGCATACATACACACATATATATACATATATATATGCACATACATATATATACCACAACAATTGAAAAACAAAATTGCTAGATAGTTTGTAACAGCTTTTCAAGAGAAATAAAGTGAAAGAAAAAATCAATGAAAACGTATCTCAAATCCAGAGCGGTCACCTAGCATGCTGATGCAGTTCCAGGAGGAATATATACCCTAAAAGCTAGGACTATAATTTTAAACTTCATATCGCTAGTGGAGATGAGGTATTGAGTCTGTGTGAGGTAGTGAAAGACAATCAGACTCATACATATATTTAGGTCCCTGAAAGGGCTCCTCTTCAATCATATTAGTGTTTAAATTAATAAGCATCTCATGTATAGTGGGGCTACGACAAGGTGAAGGGATTCTCCCACAAAGAAAGAAAACCCCAAGCCCTATGCCTCAAATGCTCTTTTCCAAAGTTGAGTGCAAGATAATAAAAAGTATATCTAACATAATGAAAAAAATCAAAAAGGACTATAAACGGAAAAATAAAAATACAAAAATAAGCACACTTTTAAAAGGACATGTAATATCAGTGGAAGTAAAATGCATTCATTGAAATACAAATCTTGTTGATTTATAGCTTCTTACTCTCTTAATTGTAAATAGCACTTTTGATTTTAATGTAGTCAAGTGTATCAGTCTTTTTCTTAATGATAGTGTTTTATTTGTCTGTTTTAATTAAAGTATGATTACTACAAGTTCATGGAGATATTCTCCCATGTCACGTTCTAGAAGCATTATCGTTTTACCTTTTATACATGGATTTATTTGTTTGTGGGATGCTATAGGAGTCAAGTTTCACTCTTTGCTTTTCCAGTTTCTAGGGGCCACTTGCATTCTTTGGCTTGTAGCCCAAATTCTCCATCTTCAAAACCAGCAATTGTGGGTCAAGTCCTTCTGACATGGCATTACTCTGACTTTGTTTCAATCTCATTGTCAAATCTCTTCCTCTAACCTGACTCTTCTGTCTTCCTCTTCAATTTTTAGGGATCCTTGAGATTACATTGGACCCATCTGGATAATCCACGATGATCTCTCTATTATAACGTCAAATGATTAATAGCGTAAATTCCATCTGCAATCTTAATTTCCGTTTCCTATGTAATATAACAGCCACAGGTTCTGGGATTAGGATATGGGCACCTTTGGAAGGTCAATTCTCCGCCTTCTACAGTATCCCATAGTCAAGCTTACTGTCTCTGTTGTGGTCTAGTAACACACCAAGAACTATTACTCTAAGCACATGTAAACCTCTGCTGTGGATGATGCATGATATAGCTCTCAGAATCTCAGGAGTACATAATTGGAATCTTCCAATGAGGTGTAACTTAAACTACATGCTGTATGTTTTCCAATGAATGCACTGCAACATAAGACTTCCAGATTATATGGTCCAATTCTTTCTTTTTTTTTTTTGGGGGGGGGGGGTTCCTAATCAAATCAGGCAGCCTAATATGCCACCAGTATTTGTGTCAAAGCAATATTTCTAGATGTGTAACACAGGGTAGAAGTACCTTATAGTTTCCAAGGCTGTAAATTTTTACAGATGCAAACTATCACATCTTTCTCCTGAGGGGTGGCTGGTAGATTTGAATAGCTGACATTTAGGTTAGCAGCTAAGCACTTTAACCATTGTTTCACCAGGGCTCTTTGTCCTTAGAAATGATGTATACTATTTACCATCTGAATGGATGTTCATCAGTTAAGCACACTTATCTCTCCCTCTGATATTGCCAGGCACAATGATAATCTCACTTTCCTAGCAGTTAAATGTCTACTCCTGTCTCCTATTATTTGAGGCCCCATTATCTAACTCTGCTGCTGTCTCTCCTATGTCAGCGGTAGTCTGCAGAAAAGAACTTCTTAGTGATGGTGGTACCCCTCTCATCTCATGATCTTGGTGAATGTTGTGTCCTCTGGGTTCTCCCATGGAACATAAACTTCTGATGGGTCTTCTGGCCATATATTCCAGCATACTCACTTCCTTTAACCTCTTTCTTCCTTCCTTTACCATTCCCTAGGGAAACTCAGACATTTCCAACTCACTTAGTGTGGGCCATTGCTTTTTCTAGGCTTTCAAGAGCCACTATAGTGACCACTTTGTCCAATTCCTTGAATTCCCCCCTAGGGTATTAAATCGTATGTCCCAAAAAAAGTCTCCAATTCAGTCAATACTTGCTTATTTACTCTTACTTTCTGGATCCCATGATCAAGCCCACTCAAGATTCAATCCTACAAGTATTTCCCTGGACCTGAAAAGTGCATACTACTTTGTGAAATCTCTTGGTATTGTAGTTTCCTTCTTATATTAAAGTCAGTATGCCCTAGCCAGGTGTTGTTGAGATTCATCCTTGTTTATCAGCCTGAACATCAGGAAATACGTGAGAGCAGTTCCTGATATAAGCAGAAGTCTCTACAACATCTTCCACTGTATCAAAAGTGCTATTTCTTATCTAGGGAAGAGTAGGCAATCTCTGCAAACCCAGAGAATCTAGCAGAGGCTTCAGAGTCAACATCTTCTAAAATATCCATCCATATATCCCTGTCTCTTGTTTCATGAACCCAGTTTTTTCCACCAGGGCCCCGACCTTCTCATAACAGACCTGCCATGGCTGAGCATCAGAATGTTTCTGGAGGTCTACAACTGTTACAAATAGGTCTGTAGTTTACTGCACCCCTTGAACCTGTTTCTCCACTTCAGGAGATAAAGGTCGCTTTTAAGCTTCCACAGAGACACTTTAGCTCTCATACTTAGTCATTAATTGTTTGTTAATGAATTTATGTCTCTAATTATTCATTTACTTGGCATCAATACAACATAACAGCAGCCAGCCAACTCTGCCGTCTTTGTTAGCACTGTTTTCCTTCATATTTTTCAAATTCTACATCATCACATCTGCTATAACATTCTCCTCCAATGGAACATCTGATCATCTTACCAGTTAACTACCAGTGAAGTATTTAATAGTTGAGCTACTATCTTGTGCCAGGAACAAATTTGTATCCCACTTAGAAAAATGGTTGCTGTAGAGTGTATTCTGACTCATGGAGACCCCACGTGTGTCAGAGTCCAACTGTGCTTCATAGAGTTTTCAACAGCTTGGATTTTAAAAATTAGATTGCTAGGCCTTTCTTCTGAGGTGGCTTGGGTGGACTAGATCATCCAACCTTTCAATTAGCAGCCTAGTGTGTTAACCATCTGCACCACCCAGGGATCCCATACCTCACTTAAAAACAATGATATATTCTTTTCTCCCACGGGAGGTAGGTGCAACAGTCCTGAATTCCCATCTACCATATGTTTTCTTGGAAGACTCCTGCTACTATCTGTGTTAATCTGGATCCTCTAAGGAGCAGACACAAAGACTGAATTAGCCAAGCATGTAAATTATTCAGGGCAACAGCTAAGAGGGAAAATGAGGAAGGAATTGGGAAAAGCTGGGAGACATGCCAGACAATGATGCAGAGCTGACCCTACGTGAAGGAGAGACAGAATGAAGAAAGGCTGAGTGAAAGTTATCTTAGAACGAAAGGCAGGCCTAAGAGAGTTTGGCAAGGCCATTTCTGAGTCAAAACCTCTCTCACATGAATAGGCCTGACTTAATCTCCCTGTCACACTCAATCTCTGGCTGAAGATGAAAAGAAGTTTAAGAGAGATTGGGCAAACATAAAATAGAAGTCAAAGAAAAAGGTGATTTCAGAGAGTTTCTCTGTTAAGGTGATCATAGAGAAGGAACAGAGTAGTAAGGTCTAGATAAAATGTTGTCAAGAGAGTTTTTTTTTTTTTTAATTTAATGCAGAAATAATAGCATGCTGTCAGTCTGTCCTACTATAGTGGCTTACCTTTTGCTTTCATGCTGAAAGTTATGCCAGTGGTTTTTCAAAAACCAACAGGGTCATCCATGGTTGACAGATTTCAGTGGAGCTTCCAGACTAAGACAAACTATGAAGAAAGGCCTGGTAATCTACTTCCAAAAAATCAGCCAATGAAAACCTTATGGATCACATAATACAGCGCATTAACAATATACTAACCATCGCTAGTAACACACCAACTCCAGAAAATAAGCTAGATAATTGAGATCTTCTAAAAATTAAACACTTATGCTCATCAAAGGACTTCACCAAAAGAGTAAAAAGAGAACCTACAGACTGGGAAAAAAAAATTTGGCTATGGCAAATTTGACAGAAGTCTAATCTCTAAAATCTATAGGAAAATCCAACACCTCTACAACAAAAAGATAAATAATCCAATTAAAAAATGGGCAAAGGAAATGAACAAACACTTCACCAAAGAAGACATTAAAGCAGAATCACTAGCCATTAGAGAAATGAAAATCAAAACCACAGTGAGATACCATCTCATCCCAACATTACCAGCACAAATCAAAAAAAAAAAAAAAAACAGAAAATAACAAATATTGGGGAGACTGAACTCTCATGCACTCCTAGTGGGAATGCAAAATTGTACAACAATTTTGGAAAACCATATGGTGCTTCCTTAGAAAGCTAGAAATAAAAATACCATATGATCCAGCAATTCCACTCCTAGGAATATATCCTAGAGAAATAAGAGCCATCCACAAATAGACATGTGCACCCATGTGCATTGCAGCATTGTTCACAATAGCAAACAGATGGAAACAACCTAGATGCCCATCAACAGATGAATGGATAAACAAACTATGATACATACACACAATGGAGTACTACACAAAGATAAAGAAAAATGATGAATCCGTGAAGCATCTCACAATATGGATGAATCTAGAGGGCGTTATGCTCAGTGAAATACGTCAACCACAAAAGGACAAATATTGTATGACATCACTACTATAAAAACTCATGAGAAGGTTTACACACAAAAAGAAGCAATCTTTGATGGTTACTAGTGAGGGGAGGGGTGGGGATGGAAAAACAGTAAATAGACAATAGATAAGTGGTAACTTCAGTGAAGGGTAAGACATTACTCAATACTGGGGAAGCCAGCACAACTTGATGAAGGCAAGGTCATGGAAGCTCCATAGACACATCCAAACTCCCTGAGTCACCGAATCACTGGGCTGAGGGCTGTGGGGACCATAGTCTCAGGGAACATCTAGCTCAGTTGGCATAATATAATTCATGAAGAAAATGTTCTACATTCTACTTTGGTTAGTAGCTTCTGAGGTCTTAAAAGTTGTGAGCAGCCATCTAAGATACTCCACTGGTCTCACCCCATCTGGAGTAAAGGAGAAAGACAAAAACCAAAACCACAAAGGAAAGATTAGTCCAAAGGACTAATGGACCACAGCTACCACAGCCTCCACCAGTCTGAGTTCAGCACAACTAGATGGTGCCCAGCTACCACCACTGACTGCTCTGACAGGGATCACAATAGAGGGTCCTGGACAGAGCTGGAGAAAAATGTAGAACAAAATTCTAACTCACAAAAATGACCAGACTTACTGATCTGACTGAGTCTGGAGAATCTCAGAAAGTACGGTCCCCAGACATCCTTTTAGCTCAGTAATGAAGTCACTTCTAAGGTTCACCCTTCAGCCAAAGATTAGACTGGCTCATAAAACAGAAAGAGACTAAAGGAACACACCATCCCAAGGGCAAGGACTGGAAGGCAGGAGGTTGACAAGAAAGCTGGTAATAAGGAACCCAACTATGAGAAGGGAGGGTGTTGACATGTTGTGGGATTGGTAACCAAAGTCACAAAACAATATTTGTACTAACTGTTTAATGAGAAGTTAGTTTGTTCTATAAACCTTCATCTAAAGTACAATTTAAAAAAAAAGCCTTATGGATCACAACAGAACATATTCTGGTATAGTGCTGAAAGATGAGCCCCCTAGATTGAAAGACAGTCACAATATGTCACAATGGAAACAAACATAACAACCATCATGAAGAAGGCACACGTCCTGGCAACATTTTGTTCTGTTGTACACAAGGTCTCCATGAATTGGAGATGGCTCAAAGGCAGCTAACAACAAAAATAGCACATTGGCCTACAGATGACATCGATATAGTGGAGAGGGAAAACTTGCTGATCTAGAAGAATATGAAGAGTTATTAGAGTGATGCTCTACAGCAGTCAAGAGGGAATCAAAATGGTTGTCCTTATCTACAGTAACAGGTGAAAAGGAGATATGCTGACAGATAGACATGTGCACATATGCTGATAGATAGCCATGTTTGGAAACTGTTTTACAAGAGTGGTGAGAATTAGTTTCTAGGTAATACAGAACTTTTGGCAAAAGTAAAATTAATAATCTATTACATTAACCCATGTGAGAGGGTAAAATAGTTATCAGAGATGAGTGTAGAAAAATGTTATGCAAGTACTTGTGTGGGATTAGGTGACTAAGTTGATGTGGGTGGTATGAGACAAGAAGTGTATAGGATAACTTCCAGGTTTTGGGCTTCTTTGACTGAGTAGATGAAGATAACGTTCTTTCTGATAAAGAAAACAGAGTGAAAAGAGCACTGTTGTAACAGCTGGTAAGTATAGTGTGTGATATAATGACTTGCTGATACTTCTGAATCATTCAGTTTGGATTTGTTTTACTGGAGTTCACAAAGGAATGCTCTGGTATAAGAATATAGATTTTGTTATGAATCTATGTATGAATACGTAGAATGAGAGGACAGAAGCATCAGCTTTTAAAGGGAGGAGTAGGGGAGAATGGTTGTGTTAAAGCCAACACAAAAGCAATTGTAAAAGAAAGTTCATAATAGTAATATTAGTGATAAATAAAAGAGTTAAGGAATCATATGAGCTCAGTACATTGGCAATTAGGAATTTATTGAGGAATTTATTTCAAGATAGAGTCAGTGAAGTACGGAAGATGAAATTCTGACCAAACTGTATTATAAAGCAAATGGGGGAAAAGGAAAAAATAAGTTCCCAATTTGCAGCTGGTTGTTAGTTGAAATCCTAGCCCTATAAATCTACAAAAACTCAAATTTATTGCACAAAGTCAAATTCTACCACCTATATTGTTTCCCAATTATTCCAGATATGTTTCGTCTTCATTTGTAACAAGCCCAAATGCAATTACATTGCCTTTACTGTTATTTGAGAGCCCTTGAATGTCAAGAAAGCCCATAACAACATGCACCCTGGCCAATATTCAAAAGCATCCAAGAAGGTTACCTTTAGATATGATGCACAAGTACACCTTCAGGTATCTCTGGTTCTCCCTCTCTTTCCATCTGCCAGCCCTTCATAGGTGTACCCCGTTTACCCTCATGTCAATTAAGCCTTTGTCTTAGGTTGCCGTACCTCAGTTAGAGACTAACTTAATATCCCGTTATAATTTATATAGTAGCCAGAGAAACCATCACCTGGAAAACGGCTCATGCAATCTGAAAAAAATCTTTCTTAAGAGTATCCATCTTTCAAGAGTCTTTAATTTTTTTATAATCAGATCCTTTTGTTTTATATATTCTCTGTATTATACAGTTTCCACTGTCCATTGGTCCCTACTTACACAAACAAAGATAAATCTCTATATATTATAGAGGAATATGTATGTCTTCTCCATGCTACCAAATCATTTACAAAATTAATAAAAAATAGCATTGCACATTGTATTTTCCTGTTTTTTACAAGGTTTTCCAACACTATTCTAATAATGTATCCCTTTCTATCATTTCATGGTTTTACATTATTTTATACAAAATATTTCTAAAATACAATTGCTATTTTTAATTAAATGTCTTCCTTTATCATTTAAAATTTACAACAAAGGCCTGGTAAACTAGATAGCAACAAAATCTTGAGTACTGTAGTTTAGATTGATTGATATGGAACATATATGACAAATAATTTAGAGACTATAGTAGAGTGTGTCACAGTTTTTTTAGCTCTCTTTATACTCAGTTTTTTCTTATCTTCATGAACTCCACACTTAACTCAATTGAATATATATATATATATATATACATACATACATATATATATATATATATATATATATATATATATATATATATATATATATATATATATATATATAAAATGAAGATAAGAAAAAGAAAAAACAATGACTATAAAGTGAACTAAAACAATTGTGAGGATGGCTCAGGGCCAAGCAGTATTTCATTCTGTTGTATATAGGGTCACTATGAGTCAGAAACTACTAGATGACATCTAACAACAAAAACAATTCTCTCTATATATGGGTATATATGTATATATACATATAGATGTACATATACATCTGTATGTCTGTATGTGTATATATATATATATATATATATATATATGTTGTTGATAGGTGCCTTCTATTTGGTTCCAACTCATAGCGACCCTCTATACAACAGAACAAAACACTACCTGGTCCTGTGCCATCCTCACAATCACTACTATGTTTGAGCCCATTGTTGTAGCCACTGTTGTCAATCCATTTCATTGATAGTCTTCCTCTTTTTCACTGACCCTTTAATTTACCAAGCAAGATATCCTTCTCCTGGGACTGGTCCCTCCTAATAACATGTCCAAAATATGTGAGACGAAGTCTGGCTATCCTCACTTCTAACGAGCATTCTGGCTGTAGTTCTTCCAAGACAGACTTGTTTGTTGTTTTGGAAGTCTATGGTATATTCAATATTCTTCGCCAACACCATAATTGAAAGATGTCAATTCTTCCTCAGTATTCCTTACGTATAATATTATAACAACTTGGCAGATATTATACATGTGAGTCATCTTTAGGTTGGTCTCTTTGTACAGTTTTAGCATCCATCTAGGCATTTCAAAAATAATTATTGCTTTACAAAAAGTAATTAGATATTACAGACCTCCTGGCTTTTTCTATTTCAAGACCAATGTCTACTCTTTTTTAGAAAGTGCTGGTTACTTTAATAGGATAATGAGGCTGTTACAGGCTTAGGAGTGGAAGTGAAAGGTACCAACAATCACATATTCTACTGTAGTTGAGGTAGTCTCTATAATATGATTTTCTGAGAGTTAAGAAAACGAAAAATTTAGTATCAATTCATGTTGAGAAATAGATTCCTTATACTTCACTTTTTCAGACTATTGGATAACTGGCTGTGAGGGATAGACATGGAGTAAATAAGAAAATTGCAACAACTTTAGGTAAATGCATTCTAGGGTATTCCATTAGGAGTAAATCACACCAACTTGCCTTCCAGTTGAATATATGAAATGGATAGTTGACAACATATAAATGTACGGAAAACTTGACAAATGTAAAACACACACATTCCTCTCATAACAGACCCTGCTTTGTTTAAGGACAAACATGGAGTAATTAACAAACTTCGTTCCAAAAAAAATGGAAAAAGATAAACACGTGATTATTTTTGGTAAGATTCACCCTGAAAGTAAGAAACAGGCCCTTCTTCAACTTAAGGAAAACAAGGAGTAACCCTGAAGGTAAGGGAGTGGGAAAGTGATGAGGTTCAAGTATAAGAGCTTTACTTTCTTAGGTGATATAGGAGATAATATATAGTAAGGTATAGAATAGCTTTTGTGAGTGATTTAAATATATACTAACTGGAGGTTACCTAAAAATTCTGCTTAATGCTATTGTGTTTTGAGTCAATTTATAATTTACAAAATTGAAAATAAAAAAAGACAATGCATAAAGGAAAACATTTAAAATATGATAAAAATCAATAAAGAATAATTATTTTGATCCAATAAATTATTAAAGAAGAGAAAATATGATCATTAATATCAAGATGAGAAACTATTAAATTATAGCCTATTTTTCTGAGTACTATGACTAACTGAAGCTAACTTACATAATTCCCATTATTTTGAAGTATGTATTTACTTATTGAAATAAACTTTTATTAAATGTGTGTATATTTTCCTATAAGAATGCAATGCCCATCAGCTGAGTTTGCCAAAGAAAAATGAAAAAGTAAAATTATATCAGATTTGTTGTTTGAAATGAAAAAAAAATACATTTAAATGAGAGATTGCTACACACATCTAGAAAACATTATATTTCAAATTAAATGAAGATGCGCTGAATCTAAAATTTTAAATTATAAATCAGATTGTGAGCAGTGTTTTAGTCCTCAAAATAAAAAATAAATACTAATAAAAAATAGTTTATTGAAGTATAGGAATTTTCTCACGTATAGATTATTTTTATGTTGTTTTTACTTTGTTTACCTTAAGTTTTCTTTCCAATGTTTTATTAATGTCATTTATTTGATAATATTTCATCAATTCACTGTAAACTCCTTCATAATTTTTATGAAGTTGTAAGAATTGTCAAGAAAAAAAAAAAAGGAAACGAATGGAAGGAAAGAAACATTTACATTTTAAAAGTCCTAAAAGCATTTTTTACCCCTTTATGGTAATTAATAAACGTTAATGTCAAAATTTTCCTTTAAAAATACTGCAAATTTTCCTTTAAAAATACTGCTTAAATATTTAAGTGTTTCCCCAATTTTATTAAAATTAATGTGTAAGTCTACTTTATTTATGTATTCTGTTAATGATATGTGTAATTAACAAAACAGGTGTGTATGTTGGAAAAGTGCTAATAGACTGTTGTTGTGTAACGAAAAAAATAAAACCTTAGACAAACAACATTCCTCAAGACACACTTTCTAACATTTTTACTGAGTTCTGACATACACCTGAATAAAAATATAAGTCAGGAATGGGTCCTCAGACTGTTATACGGTCAGTTGACTAGTTTCAATTTACTATGTTGACATTTTATCTAAAGAACAAAAGTTTTCTTTCACAATTATCTGATATTGTTTACAAGGTCATACAGCTCCAGAAGTTATAAATCTCTTTTATCTATCCATTTTTTAAATTTAAATGCAATCAGGAAAAATATTCCATTTAATATGGTATAAAATTATTACTTGTGCTAACCAAGATATCATCCTAATGTTGATTCTGAGATACAAATAGATATATATACATGCTTACTTTGTGTATTTATTTAAGTAATTTAACAATTTAACTGTTTGAACAAATAACCTTTCTCAAAATTCATTTTTGATATGTGTGTACTCTGCTATATGAATCGACATATGTCTGAGTGTAGAAGGTTATATAACAAACGATGCCTTGTCACATAATATGACATATGTGTGGATGTAGGCTATATAACTTCTAAATTAATAAACTTTTCATTGACATTAACAGATGAGCTCCTTGTTTTATAGGGTAACTATGAAGCATTTTCATCTGTGAAGGACAAAAAGCAGACATAAAGAAAATTTGGAAACAAATGCACAAAATTCCCCATCAAGTAAAGTTGGTCAAATACAGCTAAAAATTGTCTTCAAAATTATTCTTTATAATGTTCTGAGTTTTTTTTTTCTGATCCTTACTTGTTTTTTTAATTGAATAAATAAATTAACTTCTCCCCCCGTCAAATATACCATAAGACTGTTCTTACAATGTTTGTTTTTTAAAAAAGTTCTTTCTATGCATTCTTTGATTGATTAATAAAAAGTACCTGGTATAGAAGAAACTTTTTTTTTTTTTAAACACAACTTTGTCATTTAAAAACCATTATATTTTTTGTCAGGTCTCCAGGTGGTGCAAATGGTTTGCACTTAACTACTAACCTAAAGATTGACAGTTTAAACCCATCCAGTGATTCTGCTTCCATAAAGATTATACTCAAGAAATCCTATGGAGCAGTTCTACTTTATAACACATGGGTCACCATGAGATAGAATCCACTTGAAGGCAGCAAGTATATATTTTGTGTCTACAAATGGAAATATCAATTCATCTTTGAACAAAACCCTATTTGTCCTGAGAATAACCACGTAAATACCCCCTGTATGAAAGCAAGAAAGCACCCATTTTCGTAAGGAAGTCTATATCAGGTCATTCTGATGACACAGGGTATAAACTCTATAAATGAATGTCTCCATGTTGTTACTTACCAAATAATGTGGCTGCTTAAGGCATGCAATAGTAAAAATTATTGCCCATGGCAAGGATTTCACTATTTTATCTCTTTGGAAATAAATGTTATTGAAATACTTTGGGTGAATTACATTAATCATGACCACGGTAAATGAAAGGAAAGGGGCAATGTAGTGCCTGAGAAATAATTTGCCATAAAGAGTAAAAGTGGACTGGATAGTCCAGGTATCTCACCATGGTTAGGTGAGCACTGGAATGATTACTCTGGTCATAGAATGGACTGCTATAGCTCACAGAGCTGTTCACCACATATCAGGGGGGAAAATAAGTCTCTACAGTATGTGTGCTCATCTGTGAATTCAAAGTACTGTTAAATAAGATTGAGAGACAAGCAGTTTTTGGTATGACACAACCTTCACCATGTGTAGCTTGAAAGAGCGTGACCTCCCTGATGTTTTGAGAGCCACTATGGCTTGACTAAATGAGCAGAGAATTGCAGTATATCTCGATCCCTGCAAGCCAGAAATTGACGAGAGCAGGCTTCAGCAGCAGTGGCTAATGGAGACATTTCTTCAAAATGTCTTATACCAGTGACAGACTTCAGGCTGTTGCTTTGAAAAAGTCAGTGAGTTGATCCTGAAGGCAGTGGCAACCATCGCCAAGGTCCTTGAGAATATTTTTGAGAGATTTCAGGAAAGGACTGTATTTCCAACTAAGCAAAACAGTTTTAGTATAAAAAAAAAAAAAAGTGCCACTACTATTTAGTACAAATTTGTAAGGACTAAAGTCATAGAAGTTAAACATGTATTCATTCAAGATGTAGTGATCATATATATACTGTGTGCTAGGCAATGTAGTAGATAGTTGATTACATACAAAAATATCATGAAGATTTATATACGTAGGGAGAAATAAATAGAAAAAATCAGACGTAACTGTGAGTTTACATGAATTTATCTTTCACAGTCTCTCAATAGTATGTGCTTTTTAAGAACTATTATTAACATATCCAATCTGGTGTTGCAAATAAAGTAGACAACAGCATGTAATTATTTCCAGCATAGGTTACTATGATAGGACAGTTATTTCTGGAAGGAATTTAACAATGCATATCAAAAACCTCAAAAATGGTTGAGAAATCAAAATCTAGGGAGTACTCCCAAGGTAATAAGTACATGGACAAGAATTTACATTTTTACCACAGAGAATCATTTCAAATATCATAAATATTCCATAAAAGTTTTTGGATAAATTGTGTTGACAAAAATAGAGTAGAACATTATGTAGATATTAAAACTGTGTTTGATACAGGAACATTTTATTATATACTGAAATGATTAAAAACATAAGTGTATAAAGATATGATCACGTTAAAAAATCCATACACAGAAAATATAATACAAACAGTGATTTTTATTTCCTTTCTTTTGTTCATCTATTTAAATATTTATATAATAAACACTTTAATTGTATAATAAAATGCAATTATTTTTAACAAGTGTCAAAAATGAAACCATTATCAGTGATAACAGAGCCCAGGGAGTGGGTCTGGTCAAGTCTTTCTTCTTCACTAACGTTCTCAACTTCTTGCCATTGAAGCCTGAAGAAGTCTACTCAGGTGTGCTTGGAAGACAAACAAACAAAAAATGATATATCAAACACCAATAAAACTGGTCTCAGAAATGTAAAATTCAGTGCAGAACAGTCTTTTCTGTTTTTGATAGAAATATGAATTGTTGCAACCATTTTGGAAAAAAAAGTAATCTGGAAATTTTGTTAAATTACTTAAATACAAAAACAAACAAACAAAGAAGCATACCTCATGCTCAGGAAGTCTACTCCAGGAACCTTATCGTATAGGAGTAAAAGCAGCAAAATATAAAACTCTATATAAACCCCTCACACCCCACCCCCCAGAAAAAACAAAAAAAACCCATTGCTGTCCAGTCGATTCTGACTCATAGTGATCCTATAGGACAGAGTAGAACTGCCCCATGCGATTTCCAAGGAGAGCCTAGCGGATTTGAACTGCCGACCTTTTGGTTAGCAGCCGAACTCTTAACCACTAGGCCACCAGGGTTTCCTTCTATATAAAAGGATGTTTTATAAAAGGATGTTTTATTCACTGATGTCTGAGGTGACAACTCCTTCCAATTGATACACACAGTGCCAAACCTGATAACAAAGATGGGAGTAGGGGAAAAGGACTTACTATCAACGGAACATCCCATCGTGGATTTTATGTAGCATTAAAACAAATTAATTAAAAATCCATGATGTGCTTTTGATCGAGAAATGCATAATCACATTTAAAAACACACACAAACATAGGCTGCGTTACGGTACATTTATTATGTAGACCTGGGTTTAGTGCAGAAGGAGGAAGGGGAAATGAGAAGAGGTCTATCAGTCAGAATGGCTTATCACTGTTGTCCAGAAAAACTTCTGCACCGATGGAAATGATCTACATGTGTTTTATCTAGCATCTAGAAACCTGTGATTTTAAGTGAATGAAATTCTTATTTTTTAATTTAATTTAATTTTAAATAACCACGTGTGCTAATGTCAATATTATACTACAGAAAAAAAGAAATCATCCATTGTGGCTTAAATAATAGTATGTATTTCCCACTTATATTAGTTTTCCATCTCAGATTAGAAAAGTAAGTCTCTGCTCCATATCTTCCTTACTCAAATAAGCAAGCTAAAGGAACATCCCCTATATGAGACAGCGGTATTCTGAGGTAGGAGGATAACAACATGTCATATTATGTGCTGCCTCATAAGGCTTTACCATATAGTGACATCTGACATTTGTTCTCACATTCCATGGACCAAGGTAAAGGAGAGGAAAGTATAATATTACCATATGCCTAGAACAGGACTTCTGAACCTTAGAACGCTTAACATTTTGGGCCACAAGTTCTTCCTTGTGTGGGCTGTCCTGTGCATTGCAAAATGTTTAACAGCAACTCTGGTCTTTAGCCACTAGATGCCTGTACCATCTTCTGAGTTGTGACAAACAAAAATGTTTCCAGACCTTTCCAAATATCCTCTTGGTGAGGGAATTGCTCCTGGTTGAGAAACACTGGTCTAGAAATATCTGATGGAAACACTGATTGATACCACAGAGGAGAAAAAAGACTACACCAAAATTATGAAATTTATGATCCTATTTATACTAAATTGTATGCATATGTAGTAAAGATAGATGATAGATAAATAGATAGTTTATATTAAATATTAGATCTATAGACAATGATTTCTGAGCATATACATGATATTGATACATAGAAAAACAGAGAAACAAAATGAAAATTTTTCAATTAAATAAATAATGATAGTGAATAAATTCTAATGAAATATTATTAAATGCATATCTGTGTTGAAAAACAGACAGACAAAAAGAGAAAGATAGAAGAAAAAAGTCAAGTAGGAAAATCTTGGAATTTGCCAATTTCTTCAGGATTTATTAACATTATGTCAAATAAGAGAGAAGACATTAGGCCTGCGTAAAGTGGAATTGAGTTTCCATTTTAAAAAAAAGCGAACAAACAAAACCAGGAATCCTTGAAGAACATGGGCATTAAAACCATAGGTTAGTAAATAAATGCTTTGCAAGGAATAGGAAGAAATAAAAAAACCAAAGTGTCTTGTCGTTGGCTCTGCGTGGAAAAACAAGCCCCCTCCCCACCACCAAAAAAAAAAAAAATCATAGGTAGGTCACCTGTCACACAGGTTTGGTAGTTTAAAATATATAATATTTATGTAGTGTAGGAAATCCCAAATCCTTAACTAATCTCTAGTTGGTAGCAACTTGTGGTTCATGGCAAAAGCAAATCCAAATCACATCTGAAAGAAATGTACCCTTAATTCATGTGCTTATAACTTATAAAGAATATAAACAAACAAACATGAGATCATGCCATAAATGAATATAATATGAAAGAAAAAAGATTATAATGAATAAAAGCCAGAAAAAAATGAGCAGAATAATTAGATTGTTTTGATTGTGTAGAGAAATGACATATCGCAGTAAAAAATAAAATTGAAGCGCAATTAAAATACATAGAAATCAAGGCTAATTTCAAAAAGAAATAAACAATTTCTAAAAATTAAAAATATAATAAATGAAATTAAAAACTTAATGGTAAGTTTAACAGAAAATTATGCACAGCAGAATAAAGACTGATAAAATATAAAATGCGATAGGAATCTGAAGAACTTAACTAGTTTGCAACACAGAGACCGATAGCCTACACTATTAGGGCTACTTTTGTTTTCAGTTTTTTATTTAATGAATTGGCTAAAATTTAAAAAATATATATGATAATGTTTTTCTGGCATATATGCTAATTTCCAACCACTTCCTCTTTAGTCAGAGAATCCCAGTTTTATTCTGGAAAAGTACAGGTCAAAGGGGAAGAGAAAAATTACATTTTGAACCTTACTTATAGTTGTGTGGTCCTATGACTAACTTCTGGTCAATGGAATATAAGTAAAGTTATATGAATTTTCATGAAGAATTCTTAAAGGAAAAGATTTGCCTTCTTCACACAACCTTCATCCATCTTCTTTAGAATCCTATTGGTATGGTTGGAGCTACAGCAGCCATATTGGACACCGAAGACAAGGGCATAAAATACAAGTGAAAGGGAACTGGATCCCTGATCACCAAGGATCCAAATTGGCATCAAACTGCTTACTTTTGAACTTATTTATTGCAGTGAAAAATAACTGTCTATCTCATATGAGTGTCAGTGTTTTGGGGGAATTGTATCACATTGATCCGAACATAATCTTAACTGAGAACGAAAATGGTATACCAACAGATATTTTTGCTGGAGTTAAAATATTTTTTTTAAAAAAATGACATTACCTTAATGTAGGCAAGTGGGCAGTAG
The DNA here is from genome assembly GCA_030035585.1 of Dugong dugon. NCBI lineage: Eukaryota > Metazoa > Chordata > Mammalia > Sirenia > Dugongidae > Dugong > Dugong dugon. The sequence continues at coordinate 29,057,477 of CM057460.1, read as the reverse complement.
ATGACATGAACTCATATTGCAGGTTGTAAAGCAGTGACACTAATTTTTAGTGGCTAAAGAATAAATCATCTCCCTAAATAAAAATATCTAGTTACAAACCTAGTAAATAATATTATGCATACTTCTATTTTAATACCTTAATGAAGCAACTTGAAATTGTGGCATTCTAGAATAATGTAAAACTCTTCGCTTCCTCACCGGTAAAAGGATTATATATCTACGTCCACTGTGGACAGGGCATACTTCACCACTCTTTGACTTTGCCCATGAGACTTTCTTGGCCAACAGGATATTTGCAGACATGAGATAAACTGAGCCTTGAGAAGTACAGACATGATTTGGCCTCCCTTTGCATCTCTGCCATTTCCATAAGACAGCCCTTCCCAGAAAGGCCCACTAGTTCCCAGGGGAGAATGAGAGACTAGTGGAATAGTGTTGCGCCAGCAGAGCTGCTAAAGTCCCGACCGACCTAGATCATCCAGTTGCAAGCTAATAAGCAGCAGTCAAGAAATCAAAAGATGCATTGGGCAAATCTTCTGCAAAAGACCTCTTTAAAGTAGTGAAAAGCAAAGAAGCCACCTTGAAGACTAAGGTACTCTTGACCCAAGTCATGGTATTTTCAATTGCATCATATGCATGCAAAAGCTGGACAATGAATAAGGAAGACTGAAGAAGAATTGACGCCTTTGAATTGTGGTGTTGGTGAAGAATATTGAATATACTATGGACTACCAAAAGAACGAACAAATCTGTCTTGGAAGAAGTACAGCCAGATGCTCCTTAGAGGCAAGGATGGTGAGACTACCTCTTACATACTTTGGACATGTTGTCAGGAGGGATCAGTTCGTGGAGAAGAACATCATGCGTGGTAAAGTATAAGGTCAGAGAAAAAGAGGAAGACCCTCAATGAGATGGATTGACACAGTGACTGCAACAATGGGCTCAAGCATAACAACGATTGTGGGCATGGCACAGGACTGGGCAGTGTTTCCTTTTCTAGTACATAGGTTCACTATGAGTCAGAACCAACTCTAAGGCACATAACAACAACAAGCAGATGCTCAAACATGTCCAGTCAATTTCAGAAGGGTCACCCAACCAAGCTCAGGGAAAATCAATAAATTCTCAGTAAACCTCAGAACCATGAATATAAATGAATGCTAGTTTAATTCACTGAGTTTTAAGGTAGCTCCTTATACAGAATTATTGAGAAATATTAAATATTTCTCCTTACATAAAGCAAATATGTTAGTAGGCTATCTATTCATTTCAGTTCAAAGGCAACCATGATCTATTAGCCACAACAAAGATTTCTATAGGTCAAATTTTAATCACTAATCTGGCTCTGCTACACACATTGCAACCATAAGACTTTTTCTCTGGAAGGTATATTTTGCCCTTGGCTTTTTACTCTCTAGGATCCCACTACTTCTATTGAATTCAGGAAGTTCATTACAATGGCAGCATCTCCATTGTCATTCTGGGCCAGCAGAAAAGAACCCCTACAAAGTCTTCTGGAGATGCTGGATCTTACCTCACTAATGAATTTCTCAAAACCGGGATGATGGAGATAGACTATGAACTCTCTGCAACTTAATTAGTAGTAGATGAGCAAATCCAACATAATAAATTCACTTCTGCATTCTCAACTCCCTAAACCTTAAGGATACTTCCCTTGATACTACACCAAGAATGTTCTACTATTTTAACTTTAATGTGAGTTACTATTGGGTCCAGATTTTATTCAACCAACCCAACTAATAATTAAAGCTGCTATCAGCTGTTGGGCTGCCACATTGAATCTTTTTTTTTTCTTCTTTTTGCTTGTTTTTTGATGTTCCAATATCAGTAATGCCAGCTTGATCCAACAGTATATCCATTCCACATTAACACCCATAAGATCATTTCCCGCATGTATCCTCTAGGCTTCTGTTCATAATTCTGCAATCATTAATATTTATGCTACCTTCTCCTAACTCACAATTTCTAAATTTTGGCATGAATCTGGCTAGGCTCTGAGTCTTGTTTTGTGTCCAGAGGCACTGAGACTGATGGTTTTTTCCTGAAGGGAATCAGCAATGCTGTACAAGTCCAAATCCTCACGGGAGGCCACTACAGGTTCTTTACACAAAAGACATAGCTCAAAATCATAATATACAGTTCACAAAACAAACTTGTTAAGAATATATTAGTGTGACATTACTCTGTTGTTAGGTGCCATCAAGTCAGTTACAACTCACAGCAACCCTATATACAACAGAATGAAACACTGCAAGGTCCAGCGCCATCCACACAATTTTTGCACACAGTCTTTGTTATATTTGTTCCTATCATTGCAACCACTGTGTCAGTCTATCTCTTTGAAGGTCTTCCTCTTTTTTTCTGACCCAGTTACTTTACCAAACAAAATTTCCTTCTCCAGGCACTAGTCCCTCCTGATAATATGTCCAAAGTACGTGAGACAAAGTCTCACCACCCTTGCTTCTAAGAAGCATTCTGGCTGTAGTTCTTCCAAGATGAATTTGTTTGTTCTTCTGGCAGTCCATGGTATATACAATATTCTTTGACAACACCATAATTCAAAGGCATCAATTTTTCTTTGTTCTTCCTTATTCATTGTCCAGCTTTCACGTGCATATGAAGTGATTAAAATTATCATGACTTGGGTCAGGTGCACCTTAGTCCTCAAGGTGACATCTTTGCTTTTCATTATTTTAAAGAGGTCTTTTGCAGCAGATTTGTCCAATGCAATGCATCTTTTGATTTCTTGACTGCTGCTTCCATGGGTATTGATTGTGGATCCAAGTAAAATGAAATCCTTGACAACTTCAATATTTTCTCCATGTATTATAATGTTGCTTGTTGGTTCAGATGTGAGGATTTTTGTTTTCTTTATGTTGAAGTGTAATCCATACTGACGGCTGTAGTCTTAGATCTTCATCAGTAAGTGTTTCAAGTCCTCTTCAATTTCAGCAAGCAAGGTTTTGTCATTTACATATCGCAGATTATTAACGAATCTTCCTCCAATCCTGATGCCACATTCTTCTTCATATAGACTGGCTTCTCAGAGTATTTGCTCAGCATAGAACTTCAATAAGTACAATGAATGACACAACACTGACATATCTTTTCTCATTTTAAAACACTCAATAACCCCTTGTTCTTTTCAAACAACTGTCTCTTGGTCTATGTAGAGGTTCCCCATTAGCACAATTAAGTATTCCGGAATTCCTGTTCTTTGAAATGTTATCCATAATTTGTTATGATCCACATAGTTGAATGTCTTTGTATAGTCAATAAAACACAGGTAAACATCTTTCTAGTATTCTCTGCTTTCAGCCAAGATCCATTTGACATGAGCAATGATATCCCTTGTTCCATGTCCTTTTCTTAATATGGCTTGAATTTCTGGAATTTCCCTGTTGATGTACTGCTGCAACAGTTTTCAAATTATCTGAGGCAAAATTTTACTTGCTTGTGATATTAATGATATTGTTCAATAATTTCCACATTCTATTGGATCACTTTTCTTCAGAATGGGCACAAATAAGAATCTCTTCCAGTTAGTTGCCAGATCACTGTCTTCCAAATTTCTTGGTGTACATGAGTGAGCGCTTTCAACGTTGCATCCATTTATTGAAACATCTTATTTGGTATTCCATCAATTACTGGAGCCTTGTTTTTCACTAATGCCTTCAGTGCAAGCTGAACATCTTCTGTCAGTACCATTGGTTCTTGAAAATATGCTACCTCCTGAAATGGTTGAAAGTCAACCAGTTCTTTTTGTACAGTGACTCTGTATTCCTTCCATCTTCTTTTGATGCTTTCATGTGTCATTCAGTATTTGCCCATAGAATCCTTCAATATTGCAACTTGAGGCTTAAATTTTTTCTTCAGTTCTTTCAGCTTGAGAAATGCTGAGTGTGTTCTTCTCTTTTGGTTTTCTAACTCCAGGTCTTTGCTCATGTCATTATAATGTTTTACTTTGTCTTCTTGAGCCACCTGTTGAAATATTCTGTTAAGCTCTTTTACTTCATCATTTCTTCCATTTCCTTTAGCTACTCAACATTCAAGAGCAAGTTTCCTAGTCTCTTTTGACATCCATTTTGGTCTTTTCTTTTTTCCAGTCTTTTTAATGATCTTTTGCTTTCTTTATGTATGACATCCTTGAAATCTTTCCAATTGCTATTGTCTCAATTCCTACATGACTACATGACTCATATATAGAACAAAAGATGAAACTATGCATAAGTTATTTAGTAATAAGATCATATAATATATGCACAGGAAAACTGTATGGGATTCAAAAGAGAAATTCAAAAAAGTGTTTTGCACCTCTGTGTAACTAAAGAGGCTTGTACAGGATACTTCAACTACATAGTGGCTTACTTCTTTTTCTGGGTGTTAAAAGGCACAGGCATTCACTGTATTATTCATATAATGTTTCATTGAAATTAATTTAGCTTTATATACTAAAAATAAGAGTATGTGCATGTATATCATAATTCTATTTCAGAAATAAAAAAACAAATAAATTTTAGGTTTTTCTCTTTTCTATTATTTTTTGAAAAAATCTGTAGGATCTGGTGGAAGGATACACATCAGGGCAAGACTGGCTTTGCCTTTACATTGCTTTGAATTGCTTAATTGTTGCAACATGTTTTATTTTATAACTAGAAAAACATATCAAATAAATAAAATTTGAGGGGAAATGATTTTAAATAGTTACTAGAAATAAAGTAGATTTTAATTTCTATAAATAATAAATAGATGTTTAAAAAATAAAACACAAATTAGATGTTTAAAAAATATAAAAACTGGATACTAGAATATTTAAAGGCTACAGTTAAGTTCAGAAAAATTAAGCAAAATAGTTTGATTTTGTGTGTGTGCCTGTAGGTTTGTGTGTATGATTTATTTACTAATTTTTATGTATAACTTTTGATGCCTTCCTTGCTGTTGTTACTGTTATATGTCATCAAATCATTTCTGACTCACAGCAATCCTTTGTACAACAGAACAAAAAAATACCCAGTCCTGTGCCATCCTCACAATCCTTGTTATGCTTGAGACCATTTCTGCAGCCACTGCGTCAGTCCGTCTCCTTGAGGGACTTCCTCTTTTTTGTTGACCCTCTACTTTACCAAGCATGATATCCTTCTCTAGGGACTGGCTTCTCCTGTTAGCATGTCCAACGTATATGAGACAAAGTCTCACCATCTTTGCCTCTAAAGAGGATCGTGGCTGTACTTCTTCCAAGACAGATTTGTTTGTTCTTCTGGCATTCCATGGTATATTCAATATTCTTTACCAAAACATGATTCAAAGGCATCAATTCTTCTTTGGTCTCCCTTATTCATTGTCCAGCTTTCACATGCATATGAGGCAATTGAATGATCTTCAGCAAAATTTTACTTGTATGTGATATTGATATTATTTGATAATTTCTGCATTCTGTTGGGCCATCTTTCTTTGGAATGAGTACAGATACTGATCTTTTCTAGTCGATTGGCCAGGAATCTGTCTTCCAATTTCTTGACACAGTCAAGTGATTATCTCCAGTGTTGCATCAGTTTGTTGAAACACCTTAATTGGTATTCCATCAATTCCTGGAGCCTTATGCTTCATTATTCCCTTCAGTGCAGCTTGGATTTCTTCCTTCAGTACCATTGGTTCTTGATCATATGCCACCTCCTGAAATGGTTGAAAGTCGACCAAATCTTTTTGGTACTGTGACACTGTGTATTCCTTCCATCTTCTTTTGATGCTTCCTGCTTTGTTCAATATTTTCCCCATAGAATCCTTCAGTATTGCAACTCAAGGCTTAAGTTTTTTCTTCAGTGCTATCAACTTGAGAAATGCTGAACATGTTCTTGCTTTTGGTTTTCTAACTCCAGGTCTTTGCACGTGTCATTATAATACTTTACTTGGTTTTCTTGTGTTGCCCTTTGAAATCTTCTGTTCAGCTCTTTTACTTCATCATTTCCTCCATTCCTGTTAGCTACTCAATGTTTGTTACCATCTTTTTACTATTGTGAACAGTGTTGCAATGAACATGGGTGTGCATGTATCTATTCATGTGATGGCTCTTATTTCTCTAGCATATATTCCGAAGAGTGGGATTGCTGGATCATATCATACTTCTATTTTTAGTTTTTTCAGGAAGCACCAAATCGATTTCCAAACTGGGTGTACAATTTTACATTCCCACTAGTAGTATATATGTGTTCCAGTCTCTCCACAAACTCTCCAACATTTATTATTTTGTGTTTTTTGGATTATTGCTAGCCTTGTTGGGGTGAGATAGTATCTCTTTGTGGTTTTGATTTGCATATCTCTAATGGTTAGTGATCCTGAGCATTTCCTCATGTATGTGTTAGTCACCTGCACGTCTTCTTTGATGAGATGCTTGTTCATTTCCTGTGCCCATTTTCTAATTGGATTATCTGTCTTCTTGCTGTTGAAGTTTTGCAGTATCCTGCAGATTTTAGAGATTAGACCCTGATCGGATATGTCATAGCCAAAATTTTTTTCCCAGCCTGTAGATTGTCTTTTTTCTCTTTTGGTGAAGCCTTTTGATGAGCATAAGTGTTTGATTTTTAAGAGCTCCCGGTTATCTGCTTTCTCTTCTGGTGTTTTTGCATTGTTAGTTATGTTTTATATTCTTTTTTTGCCATGCATTAGGTCCCCTAGCATTGTTCCTGTCTTTTCTTCCTTGATCTTTATCTTGTTAGATTTTGTATTTAGGTCTTTGATCCATTTTGAGTTAGTTTTTGTACATAGTGTGACGTATGGGTATGGTTCCATTTTTCTTCGATGGATATCCAGTTATGCCAGCCCCAGCTGCTAAAGAGTCTGTCTTTAGACTGTCTCTTCTTTACCCCTTTTAATGGACTTTGGGCCTTTGTCAAATATCAGCTGTTTATAGGTAGATGAATTTACATTCAGACTCTCAATTCTGTCCTTTGGTCTGTATATCTGTTATAGCAGTACAAGGATGTTTTGACTACTGTGGCAGTATAATAGGTTCTAAAATCAGGTAATGTGAGACCTCCCACTTTGTTCTTCTCCAGTAATACTTTACTTATTCAGGGCCTCTTCTGTTTCCTTATGAAATTTGTGATTAGTTTCTCCATCTCATTAAAAAATGTAATTGGAATTTGGATCAGGATTGCATTGTATCTGTAGATAACTTTGGATAGAATTGATATTTTCACAATATTGAGTCTTCCTGTCCATGAGCAGGGTAAGTTTTTCCACTTACGTAAGTCTCTTTTGATTTCTTCCAGTAGTGTCTTGTAGTTTTCTTTGTATAGATTTTTACTTCTGTGGTTCAATTTATTCCTAAGTATTTTATCTTCTTGGGGGCTATCGTAAATGGTATTGATTTGGTGATTTCCTCTTCGAAGTTCTCTTTGTTGATATAGTGGAATCCAGCTGATTTTTGTATGTTTATCTTGTATCTTGAATCTTTCTGAAATCTACTAGTTCCAGTAGTTTTCTTGTGGATGTTTTGGGGTTTTCTGTGTATAAGATCATATAATCTATAAATAGATAGTTTTACTTCTTCCTTACCAATTCGGATGCCCTTTACTTCTTTTTCTAGCCTAATTGCTCTGGCTAGGACTTCCAGCAAAATGTTGAATAAGAGTGGTGATAAAAGGCATCCTTGTATAGTTCCTGTTCTCAAGGGAAATGCTTTCAAAGTCTTTCCATTTAGGATGATGTTGGCTGTTGGCTTTGTATAAATGCTCTTTATTATGTTGAGGAATTTCCCTTCTATTCCTATTTTGCTGACAGTTTTCATCATGAATGGGTGTTGGACTTTGTCACGTGCCTTTTCTGCAACAATTGAACAGATCATGTGGTTCTTGTCTTTTGTTTCATTTATGTGATGGATTATACTGATGGTTTTTCTAATACTGAACCATCCCTGCATACCTAGTATGAATCCCACTTGGTCATGGTGCATTTTTGTTTTGCTATGTTGTTGAATTCTATTGGCTAGAATTTTGTTGAGGATTTTTGCGTCAATATTCATGAGGGATATTAGCCTGTAATTTTCTTTTTCTATGGTGTCTTTGCCTTGTTTTGAAATAAGAGTTACGCTGGCTTCATAGAATGAGTTTGGGAGTATTCCATCATTTTCTATGCTCTGAAATACCTTTAGTAGTGGCAGTGATAACTCTTCTCTGACAGTTTCGTAGAATTCTCCAGTGAAGCCATCAGGGCCAGGGCTTTTTTTGGGGGGGAGTTTTCTAATTACCTTTTCAATCTCTTCTTTTGTTATGTGTTTATTTAGTTGTTCTAGCTCTGTTTGTGTTAGTTTAGGTAGACAGTGTGTTTTTAGAAATTTGTCCATTTCCTCTAAGTTTTGAAGTTAGTTAGAGTATAATTTTTCACAGCATTCTGTTATGATTCTTTTAATTTCAGTTTGGTCTGTTGTGATATCACCCATCTCATTTCTTATTCAGGTTATTTTCTTCTTCTCTTGTTTTTATTTTGTTAGTTTGGGCAATGGTTTATCAATTTTTTTGATCTTTTCAAAGAACCAGCTTTTGATCCCATTAACTCTTTCAATTGTTTTTCTATTCTTTATTTCATTTATTTCTTCTTTAATTTTTATTCTTTCCTTTTTTCTTGTGCCAGTGGACTTCTTTTGCTGCTCTCTTTCTGTTTCTTTGTGTTGTAGGGGTTATGTTTTGATTTTAGCCCTTTCTTCTTTTTGGATGTGTGCATTTATTGCTATAAATTGACCTTTGAGCACTGTTTTGCTATATCCCAAAGATTCTTGTAGGATATGTTTTCATTCTCATCTGATTCTGTGAATTTCTTTATTCCATCCTGGATTTCTTCTATAACCCACTAGTTTTTGAGCAAGATGTTGTTCAGTTTCCATGTGTTTGGGGTTTTTTTCCCTTGCTTTTTCTGTTATTGATTTCCACTCTTATGGTTTTATGGTCAGAAAAGATGCTTTGTAATAATTCGATGCTTTGGATTCTGTTAAGGCTTGCTTCATGGCTTAATATGTGGTTTATTCTGGAGCATGTTCCATGTGCGTTGGAAAAGAAAGTATACTTGGCTGCTGTTGGGTGAAGTGTTCTGTATATGTCTATGAGATCAAGTTGTTTGATTGTACCATTTAGATCTTCAGTGTTTTTGTTGAGCTTCTTTCTCTATGTTCTGTCCTTCACCAAAACTGGAGTATTGAAGTCTCATGCTATTATCGTGGAGCTATTTTTTTTTCAATGCTGTTAGAGTTTGTTTTATGTATTTTGGAGCCCTGTTGTTGGGTGTGTAAATATTTGTTATGTTTGTGTCCTCCTAGAATATTGATCCTTTAATCATTAGATAATGATCTTCCTTATTGTTTGTGGTGAATTTTGCTTTAAAGTCTATTTTGTCAGAGATTAATATTGTCACTCCTTCTCCTCTTTGACTGTTGTTTGCTTGATATATTTTTTTCCATCCTATGAGTTTCAGCTCATTTGTGTCTTTGAGTCTAAGGTATGTCTCTTATAGACAGCATATAGATGGATTGTGTTTTTTTTTTTTTTTAATCCATTCTGCCATTCTCTGTCTCTTTATTGGTGCATTTAGTCCATTTACATTCAGTGTAATTATTGATATGTATGAGTTTAGTGCTGTCATTTTGATGTCTTTTTTGTGTGTTGTTGAAAGTTTCATTGTTCCACTTAATTTACTGTGCTAAGTCATTTTTCTTTATGTATTTTCTTTTCATATTTTTCATTGTTGTTGATTTTGTATTGGCCTAGTCTTTATATTTTTCTTGTTTTTTATTTTGATGTGTAGGATTTTTAGTTTCATTTGTAGTTACCTTAATATTTACCTCTATTTTTCCAAGTTTAAACCAATCTTTTATTTCTTGATATCACCATGACTTCCTCTCCAGTTGAAAGTTTTATGACTACATTATCTAGTCTCTCATTTTTGTTTTAATGTTGTCATCTTTTACATATTGACATCTCTGTTTTCCTATTTTCAGTGTTTTAGCTTTGACTTATGTTTGTCACTTCCCTATCTGGGTTGATATCTGGTTGTTCTATCCTGTGTTCTAGTCTTGGGTTGTTATCTGATGTTACTGATTTTCTAACCAGTGGAATTGCTTTAGCTTTTCTTGTAATTTTGATTTCATTTTTACAAATTCCCTAAACTTCTGTTTATTTGGAAATGCCCTAATTTCATCATCATATTTGAGATACAGTTTTGCTGGATATATAATTCTTGGTTGGCAATTTTTTTTCTTTCTTTCAAGGCTTTGTATATGTCTTTCCATTGCTTTCTTGCCTGCATAGTTTCTGCTGAGTAGTCAGAACTTAGTCTTATTGACTCTCCTTTGTAGATGACTTTTCATTTATCCCTAGCCACTCTTAAAATTGTCTCTTTATCTTTGGTTTTGGGAAGTTTGACTTTAATATGTCTTGGTGACTTTCTTTTGGGATCCACTCTGTGTGGGGTTCTATGAGCTTCTTAGTTAGATATCGTCTCATCTTTCACCATATCAGGGAAGTTTTCTGCCAACAAATCTTCAACAATTCTCTCTAAATTTTGTTATCCTACCTGTTTTGGTACTCAATCACTCGTAGGTTATTCTTCTTTATAGAGTCCCACATAGTTCTTAGGTTTTATTTGTTTTTTTAAATTCTTTTATCTGATTTTTCCTCAAATAAGTTGGTGTCAAGTGCCTTACCTTCAATCTCTCTAATTCTGACTTCTATTGCCTCAATTATGCTCCTATGACTTTCTATTGAGTTGTCTAATTCTGAAATTTTATTGTTAATCAGTTTGCTTTCTCTCTATGGATTCTTCCACCCTGTTAAATTTGTCATTATGCTCTTGTGCACCCTTCTTAATTTCCTCTGTTGCTTTATGTGTTCCTTGGTTTGGTCTGTATTTTGACTGATTTCCTTCCTGATCTCTTGAAGAATTCTGTGTATTAATCTTTTGAATTTTACTTCTGGTAATTCCAGAGAAGTTCTCTTCCTCTGGGAGGTTTGTTAGTTCTTTGTTTTGGTGGCTTGCTGAAGTCGTCATGGTCTGCCTCTTTATGTGATTTGATATTGACAATTTTCTCTCAGCCATCAATAGTTTATTTATTTTATGTTTGCTTACTATGTCCTATCTTCTTATTTTGTTTTGTTTTGGTATGCCCAAATAGGCTGCTCATGTGTGGTGGTTTGATTACTGGTATCTTTGAAGCTCTCACATCCTGTCACTAGATGGTTAGAACTGTTACTAGGTGTGTGAACCTAGGAGTTCGTTCTCTTTTGTGGATTCAGCTCAGGTGTCCAGGTTTTCGATGATCAAATCTGTGGTGCAGGCTCTCAGCTACAGTCCTAGATGGGCACAGGTGATTGGAGTAGGCACAGGTATCTAGCTGCAGTAGGGGGTTATGTGCTGAGCAAAGTAAGGGGCTGACGGCTGCCCCTGAGTGCCTGAGTGGAAGTTATGTCCCTGTTCCCTAGAGTGTGTAGATGGATGGGTTTTGCACCTGGATTTTGGATACCCAATGTTGTTGGCTGTAAGGACTGGGAGGCACCACTTATTCTCAGACCCCTGTTGTAGGTGGCTAGTTGGAGTGTGTGGAGCCACCAGTCTTCAGGCCCCTGATGTGGGTAGGTGAGGACCTTCCTTAATGGGCAGGGCAGTGTCAAATGTCACGAATCTGCTACTCCCCCTTACTGTGGCATTTGAAAATAGGCTTCAGGTATATACCCTGTTATATTGTGCTAATGAGGGCCTATGCTGTTGAAATGGGCTCACACTGGTCTAGGCTGGGGTTAAAGGCATTCAAAGTCTATGGACTCCTTATGCCTGTGCCTAGGCAAAGGGTCTCTGCCTGCCCTGAGGTCCCAGCTTAGGGGAGCCGGCAGATTATTTTTTCCTGTTTGTTAATATGTTCCCTCTCCAAAGCTGGGAGAATGGCTTCAAGTGCAGGACAGGTCTCACTCTTGGCCCAGGGGGTGCAGCAATCTCTGAAGCCAGACTGGACCTGTGCAGAGTGGGGAAGGGGCTGATAAATGGGAAAGAGTTACTTCCCAGAGTGAGGAAAGGTTTTTTTGATCCCATGCAGTAGGTTAGATGCTTGTACTTAACTTTTGCCAATTCAGTGCCGCTTCTCTCTGCTTCCAGAGGCTTGAGAAGACTCTCCGCTGCTCAGTTTCTCCGTATGTGGAAAATGGGTCCTGAGTACTACTGCTTGCCTCAGCCCATGCATGCCAGCCAATCCATCCTGCAGGGTGCCAGCCAGGTCAGGTCTGACAACTCCTCACTGCTTTCAACTGTCTCTCCATCTGCTGCTGCTCAGTCCAATTCTTCAGTTTTGATATTCAGAGCTCCTAGATTGTCATATACAATCGATTCACTTGTTTTTTTGGGTCTTTTTTGTAAGAGGGACCTCAGGAAGTCTCTGACTACTCTGCCATCTTTGCCTCACCCCTTAGCCCACATTTTTGATAAGTTGTTATATGACCTTGATTCCAACTCACAGCAACTCTATAAGATAGAGTGGAACAGCCTCATAGGATTTTCTAGGCTGAATCACGAGGTTTTTTTTTTCCACTGAGCAGCTAGTGGGTTCAAACCTCTGATCTTTCTGTTAGCAGCCGAATACTTAATCATTGTGCCACTAGGTCTTCTTTTTGAGAAGTCAACCAAAACCAAACCTGTTGCAGTCGAGTTGATTCCGACTCATAGTGACCCTATAGGACAGAGTAGAACTGCCCCATAGTGTTTCCAAGGAGTGAGTGGAGGATTCAAACTGCTCTTAACTGATGAGCCACCAGGGCTCCTTTTGAGAAGTACTGGTCAGATATTTGATAAAATATGTCTTTACTGAGATTTGTCTGGTGATTTTTTTTTGTCTGTTTTTTCATGATTAAATTAAAGTTGTGTGATTTTGGAAGAAAGAGTACAAAGGAGAAGTGCCATCTTCATCACATCATAGCAAGGATACATGCTATCAATATGATTTATGACCGTTGATGTTATGCTTGATCACCTGACTGAGGTAATGTTTGTCAAGTTTCTTCACTGTAAAGTTACTTTTACCTCTCCCTTTCTATTTTGTACTCTTTGAAAGAAAGTTACTTTGCACAACTCACAAGTAACTTGTGGCAGAACGAATTCTTGAGGGCAGAATAACTATTGTATTTTTATGCAAATAACACTTACTTCTATGTTTGTTTGCAAACCACGCCCTTCCCTCAGCAAGGTATTTTCAGAAGCACACTATGCTAACTTTTTACAGTACCATCCAAAAAAAAAAAAAAATATTGGCATAGTGACACTTATGAAAATAACTTGCAGGGGGAGGGATCGGTTGGAAAATAAATGTATAAGGCGCAAGTTATTTGTATAAAATCTGGTACATAAATTATTTGAAATATTTTGACATGAGAGATTTGTGTATTCTCCCTATTTATTTATTCCATCATTTATTTATGTGAGTATGGATTCATGTATATTTGTTTTATACTTTGTATTATAATACACTACTATTTTGTTCCTTTTTATTGCTCAAATTGTTCCAAATTTGGCCACTGGGAGCTCTTTCAGTTGACTTTTGTGCCCCCTCACATACCTTATTCTTGTGGGTTTTATTTTCTGATTGTTTTCTTGTGGGGTGTGTCGTAAGATCAGTTTGTAGCCTAGCAAGTTTGCTGCCTTGGCATCCATTAATTCCTCCTAATTGACTTTTCACTAGTTTCTAACACAGCCATTCCTGTTTTGTCACACTGTCTCTCAACAATTGTAGTCACTAAATGCCCCTCCCAGGCATGCCCAATATGATTTCCAGTGATAAAATATCTTTATTATCTTATTACCCAGTTTCTCAATGGTTGTAGTTCTTCTTGCCCCCCCAACCATGCTCCATATAATTTCCCATGATAAAACAACTTCTTCTTTTTCTTATGCTAATGTACTAGAAACTTTTAACTGACCAATAAAACTTCAGCATGCATGAACCATGCTTTCCATACATAAGCCCTTTCTTACAATTCTAGCTTGTTATTACCTTGTCCCTGGATACAAACCCCCTGTGTGACCCTGCGTTAAGGCCTACTGTAGTTTTCTCTCTGGGACCTCTGAGTAATAAATTATATTTGTTTTCTGGCTTTCTTGTATGAGTCTCAGTCTTCTGCCGCACCTAACAGACCATTCAAGACATTCACAGAGTCCTTTGGGTTAAACTTAATACAGGGTTTGAAGAACTTTCTTACTTTATGTCACTAAGAAACGCTCCAGGCTCATCTTGCATATTTTTTGCCAAGTCCTAGAATCATCCATTTCTCCAAGGACCCTTGGTTCTTCTTATTGGAGAATGGCATTTAAAACAAAGGTCTGTTTTCTAGTTATGCCCATTGCTACAGAAGTGTCATTGTTTCTAGGCCTTTCAGAAACCTGACAGAGCAAGGAAATATATTGGTGGATATTAACCTGTATATGTGCATATATTGAAACATGTAAACATCCATATTTATATTAAGCTAAACATGAGTTCATATTGATGTCTCCAACACTAATCAGTTACCACAAGGATCATTCTAGCCTTGTTCTCTTGCATATCTGTGAACTCCTATTGCAGTAGAGAGATACCTGGCTATCACCATTCACTATTCATTTACTTAATTGTTCAATTTCAGTACACCTGCAGAGTTGTTAACCCATTATCCTCTGTGGGAAAGAATGTTATCAACTGGAGAACAGTGCTTATGTACAGTTAGTTTTACAGAGTCCTTTCATTTCCAAAGTTACTTAGATAAATACCTTTTCTCTCAACCCATTCAGTGATGTGTTTCATACATATGTCACATTCTGCCTTCCATCCAGGGGTTTCCAGAGATAGTGTAAATTAATTTGGATATATTAAGGTTTATTCTTTGTGTTGTACAGTTCTATGGGTTTTGACAAATGCATAATGTCATGTGTCCACCACTACAGTATTATATACAAAATACTTTCACTGCCTTAGAATCCCCGATACTCTACATATTCACTGCTTTCCCACAACTACTTCTACTGAAACTTTGGAAACCTCTGATCTTTTTATTGTCTCTGTATTTTTTCCAGAATGTCATATAATCATACAGTATATAATCAGATTGTCCTCTTTTACTTAGCAATATGCATTTAATTTTCCTCCATTAATTTTTCTAGCTTGATAACTCATTATTTTTAATCACTTAATTATATGTCACTATATGTATAGGGTCACTGTGAGTTGGAATCTACCTGATGGCAATGGGTTTTTTTTTTTTTTTTTTTTTTTTTGTATGGATGTACCATGGTTTATTTACCCCATTCACCTGTTGAAAGATATCTTGGCTGATTCCAAGTTTTGACAATTATGAATAAGGCTGCTATAAATATCCATACACAAGTTATTATGTGGGCATATATTTTCAATTCTTTTGCATAAATACCAAGGTACATGACCCCTATGCTAAGCCTAAGTTTAACTTTGTAAGAAACTGCCAGACTCTCTTCTAAACTGGCTATACCATCTTGTATTCTGATTAGCAATGAATGAGAGTGCCTGTTGCTCAACATCCTTGCTGGAACTTGGTGTTGGAAGTATTTTCAGTTTTAGTCATTGTAATAGTCGTGTCCTTCTCCCTCGAGAAAAACATCATGCTTGGTAAATTAGAGGGTCAGCGAAAAAGAAGAAGACCCTTGACAAAATGGATTGACACAGTGGCTGCAACAATGCTCTCAAGGATAGCAACAGTTGTGAGTATGGCACAGGACTAGGCAGTGTTTCGTTCTGTTGTACCTAGTGTCCCTTTGAGTCAGAATTGACTCAATGGCACCTACAACAACAACAGTAGTTGTATAGTGGTATCTAGTTGTTTTAATTGGAAGTTATCTAATGACATATAATGTTGAGCATCTTTTCATTTGTTACTTGCCTTCTGTATATCTTCTTTGATGAGATGTCTATAGAGCACTTTTGCACAATTTTTGACTGGGTTGTTTGTATTCCTATTGTTGAGTTTTAAGAGTTCTTTGTATACTTTGGATACAGGTCTTTTATCAGACACATGTTTTGCTAATAATTTCTTTCAGTTTGTGTCTTGTCTTTTCAGTCTCTTACAAGTAAATGTCTTTTGCTGAGCAGACATTTGTAATTTTAATAAAGGCCAATTTACTTTTTTTAAAAAATAAATCTTGCTTTTGGTATTCTATTTAAAAATTCATTTGCCAACCCAAGGTCATATAAATTTTCTCCTATGAATTTCATATTATTTTTAACTTGATGACTCAACATGACAGGGTTAAGGATAAATAAGATCATTCTTCTAATTAGCCATATATAATACAGATTACAATGCTTAGAAGAAATTAGCGCTATCTTACAAATGAGCCCATTAGCAACAATATAAAGCTATTTTCAGAACATAAAGTCATTATTAGCATCTTTGGAACAATTAGTAACTAGTTTAGTGTGCTGAAATATTTCTTCATTATCCATCAGCAAATGCTGATGTGTTCTGCGGTGGACATGCAGAACACTTAACCTTACATAGAATATTAATGTTTAAAGACAGAAAAGATAACTATTGATTTTTGTAAAAATGAAATCATTACTATGCTTTGCATATATTGAAAATGTTAGTGAATATCAAGATGTAACAATTCCATTTTCTTATTGTCACTCCTTCACTTAATAGCAAATTTTTTCAAAGATTTTAATATATTTATTCTAAAATCATAAAATCCTTCCAGTTCATTAGAAAACTTTTCTAGTTTTCATGGAAGAAACATATATTTAAGTTCTTAAGGTAACTATTAAGTTTCTTCTGCATCTTGATAGCTGTGGTTTTGGGTGTACTGGGGTGGTGATATGTATACAAAGTGTTGTTTCAAAGTGCCTGCAAAGCAGTTTGGACAAAGATAAACTTGAAGTCTAAGGTTAAATATGAGATTGAACTAAATAATCTCATTTGAGACTGAAATGCTGACATTTCAGTAATAAAGAACTATCCTTGCCTTGACCTCAGCACCCTGTGCACCCTGCAGGCCTGTAGTGATCTAAATGAATAAACTGTTAAACAGATAAGAATGAGGTAGCAATTTGGCAAACATGCTCTTAAGCTAGATCATTTGAAATAGTAGCTTTCACAAAAGAACTCTGAGAAATGTCTTCATATATGGGTTAAATTGTATGCATATTTCCTGCATTTGCCTACGAATCAGGTGACAAAGGCTTTGTGTTATTGTGAGATGGAACAATGGTGTGCATGTGTTACTGCCTTTGTTACTGCCTGTGTTACTGCATGTGTTGTTTTGTCATTGTCTCTCTGTGTGTTTTACCTGTTGCTGCTGAGTCGATTCCGACTGATAGCGACCCTATAGGACAGAGTAGAACTTCCCCATAGGATTTCCAAGGAGCGACTGGTGGATTCGGACTGCCAACCTTTTGGATAGCAGCCGAGCCCTTAACTACATGTATTATATGATGTACTCAGATATATAATGACAATGTTGACTTTTACTGAACATGTAACTCTGGAAAACAGCAATGATTAAAGAAACTTCTCTGCCCTTTGTGACTTAGATAATATTTAAGTACTTCCTTTTTTTTTTTTTTTTAACCTATGGCAAGACCTGTCTTGTTCCATTCTTTAACTCATAAATGATTAACTGAACTGTTTGTCCCCGCTGATTAATCAGAAACAAAATGCTTGTTAACTAAACTTTGGTTAAGCTTCTCTCCTTCTTCCAAGTCTCTGGATATTGGCCCACCTTCAGTCTCAACCAACACACAAAAACAATCCCAGAAACCAAACCCTTTTCATAGTGATTCTGACTTGTAGTGACCCTATAGGATGGAGTAGGACTGCCCCATAAGGGTTTCCTAGGCTGTAATCTTTATGGAAGCTGACTGCCATGTTTTTCTCCTGCAGAGCACCTGATGGGTTCAAACTGCTGACCTTTTGGTTAGCAGTGGAGTGCTTAACCACTGCACCACCAGGTTTCCTTGCCAACAAAGAATCCCTCCTTAAATGCTGCTTGCAGAGAATAGGCTAGTCTCAGAGCAAAACCTCTGATTTACTATCCAATTAAGTCACATTCTCATCCCACTTAGTTAAAGCTATCGACTGCTAACCAAAAGGTCGGTGGTTCAAAACCACCAGTGAGTCTGCTGTATATATATGAATAGGTGTGTGTGTGTGTGTGTATATATATGTATAAACATGAGTAAAACAACACTGTAAGAATGCCGAATAGTTATAACAGAAATTGTAAAGCTCAGAAAATGTTAAGTAATATGCAGTCATGGCCGTCAAGAAATTTACATTTATTTACATGAGGGAGTTAGACTAGGAAACAGACAGTTATAATATTGATTTGTAAGTATCAAATTTAGAATGTTATACACAACTGTCTAAAGGAAATAGAAATGTAGGAAAGAGCCAGGTTGCTGAATCTCTTTCTGGGTCACTGGTTCTCTTATCTGTGGATAAAATAACTTGAGGTAGGCATAGTTTACTAGTAAACAAATTATTTCCAAACTAACACATTGAGAAATGTTCTGGAATCCTTTGAAATAATATATATATATATATAAAATATATGGAAAGAGGTACTTCATCTTGCTTTGACTATGGTCAATCCCTATCCACAATCTAGAAACCTACTACACTTGCAGCAGTATTATTTAGAGGAAGGAAGAAAACTGCAGTATCAGCTGAGAACATCTACTGTGGGAAGAGAAGAACTGGTGAAAAAAAAAAAAAATGAAAGAAAGAGTGTGCGATCTTTGGGTAGTGGGGTGGGAGGGAATGAATTGAAACAAAGGAGGGCAGCTTTCCTTCTAATGGCACTGAGACTGTGCTTGGAGTAAAAAGCAAATGGATTGAATTCTCTACATCCCCCAGTGGAACTATGATCTGGGAAAGGATTTACTGTTAATGCACATATAGCTTAGATACGGCCCCTTGGTGGTGCAAACGATTGATCCACGTGACTGCTAACCTCAACATTGGAGGTTCAAGTCTACCTAGAGGTGCATCAGAAGAAAGACCTGATGATCTACTTCCAAAAAATCAGCAACTGAAAACCCTATAGAGCATAGTTGTACTCTGACAAA
The DNA here is from genome assembly GCA_030035585.1 of Dugong dugon. NCBI lineage: Eukaryota > Metazoa > Chordata > Mammalia > Sirenia > Dugongidae > Dugong > Dugong dugon. The sequence goes on along the minus strand of CM057460.1, from coordinate 29,038,360 downwards.
CACATGGAACTGCCTTGAGTCAAAATTGACTGACAATTTCTGTTTTTGTTTTTCATAGCTTAGGTATATAGTAAGACATCTTACCCTAATCACTTTTCATTGCAAATGCTAAAGTTAATTTAAAATTAATTCACATGTCCTTGGAAGGTAATTTGTATTTTTTAGTAATTGCGTACAGTTGATGCCATTCATTTAAATGTGTGGAGGTTCTGTGCCCTCTTTGGGCTTGTATTCTCTTCGTGCTCCTCTCCTATTGAAACTTCTCTTCAATTGGAACTTTGTCTTTGATCTTCTTTCCCAGGACCATTGCCCCTACACCCTGTTAATCAGGGTCTTGATTCAAAAGGCTTTAGAATGTTTCTTTTGGACAATCTATGACTATGTAATGCTCCTCCAGTCTTATTTCTCTCCTACATCCCACGTGTAGTAAAATCCTTACCTGTATTGCCCCTAAAACACATGCATGATTGTTAAGGATTGAATTTTGCCCACCCCCCAAAAAAAGTATGATTTGGAATTCTAACCCCTGTACCTGTGGATGTAATTCCCTTTGGGAATAGGGGTTTCTTTGTTATGTTAATGATGTCCTACTCTAGTAGAGTGTGTTCTAAACCTAATCACTTCAGAGATATAAAAAGAGCAGATTAGACACAAAAGCACAAATAGAAGGAAAATCAGTGCCAAGTGGAAACCACCAAGGAACCAAAAAAATGCCTGGGCTACAGAAACTGAAAAAGACAAGGATCTTCCCCTAGAGCTAAAATAGAGAGCTTGCCTCTAAAGCCATGGCCCAGAATTTGGACTTCTCGTATTTTGACCTGTAAGAAAATAAATTTCTGTTCTTTAAAGCCACTCGCTTTTGGTTATTCTTATGGCAACACTAGGTAACTGAGACAATGATCATTGATCATCATAATCCTTTGTGCTAAAAAAAAAAAAAAAAAATATGTATCCCAACCGTATATAAAATGCAAGTAAATTGTACACCATTTACAAAATATTAGTTAATTCACTTCTAGTTTATTGACAATATTTTTATTTTTTTTTATAAAATTAATTTATGCTTTAATTTTCCAAAGCTTTCTTAAAGCATGGTTAGAGACACTAATGCTGCTGCTGACTTAATCTTTTTAACAAATTGTTAACTGCTTAGTATTTATATCAGTAACTAGGAAATGATAATTAAAAGTTGAGCATGTTCCTGCTGATAGCAACTTTGAAAACTACTTTCTTAAATGTGACACATTTTAAGCATTAATATACTTATGAGACAGAAAGATGATTTTGAAGAAACGATCTTAAATTGGGAGAAAACTATGTGTCATATGGAAATATGCAGTCTTTAGCATTTTACATATGAAAAGAGAATACAGTGTAAATTTCCATTCATTTAAGACATTCTTTGAGAATTCATGAAAATGAAAGCATATGTCTAGCCATAACTTGAGACTTGGTACTAAATATTTGAACGAAGACCAGTTCTTGCCTAAAATAAACAAACAAACTAGTTGAGAAATAAGAGGGGCACAAACATGATTACATTGCATGGCATAATGTGATGTGCTATCAGATATACTGACAAATTCTTCATCAGTTAAAATGGAAAATGTGAGACCATCTCAAAGCTGCACTAAGGGAAGTTTGTATGGAGTTGGGATGGTGCATACGAATGTATTGATTCTGACTCTTAGAGACACTATGTACAACAGAATGAAGCAATGCCCAGTCCTGCACCATCCTCATGATTGATGTTATGCTGGAGCCAATTGCTGCAGTCACTGTGTCAGTCCATCTCTTTCAGTGTCCTCCTTTTTTTCACTCATCCTCTACTTTTCCAAGCACTGTGTCCTTCTCCAAGGATTGCTCACTCCTGATAACATGTGCAAAATATGTGAGACCAAGTCTTGCCATCCTTGCTTCTAATAAGCAATCTGGCTGTTCTTCTTCCAAGACAGATTTATTTGTTTTTTTGGCAGTCTGTAGAATATTCAATATTCTTCACCAACACCATAATTCAAAGGCGTCAGTTCTTTGGTTTTCCTTATTCACTGCCCAGTTTTCACATGCACTGAAAACACCATGGCTTGGGTCAGGCGCACCTTAGTCCTTAAAGTGACATCTTTGCTTTTTAACCCTTTAAAAAGGTCTTTTGCAGCAGATTTGCTCAAGTCAATGTATCCTTTGATTTCTTGACTGCTGCTTCTATGGGGATTGATTGTGGATCCAAGTAAAATGAAATCCTTGACAACTTCAATCTTTTCTCTGTTTATCATGATGTTGCTTACTGGTCCAGTTGTGAGAATTTTTGTTTTCTTTATATTGAGGTATAATCCATACCGAAGGCTGTAGTATTAGATCTTCATTTAAGTGCTTTAAGTCCTCTTTACTTTCAGCAAGCAAGGTTATCTCAGCTGCATATCACTGGTTGTTAATGAGTCTTCCTCCTGTCCTGATGCCACGTATTTCATATAGTCCAGCTTCTCAAATTATTTGTTTAGCATACAGATTGAATAAGTATGGTGAAAGGCTACAACACTGACACACTTTTCCTGACTTTAAATCACAAAATATCCTATTGTTCTGTTCAAACGACTGCTTCTTGATCTATGTACTGGTTCCTTCTGAGCACAATTAAGTATTCTGGAATTCCCATTTTTCACAATGTTTTCCACAATTTATTATGATCCACACAGTCAAACGCCTTTGCATAGTCAATAAAACACATGTAAATATCTTTCTGGTATTCTCCACTTTCAGCCAAGATCCATCTGACTTCAGCAATGATATCCCTCATTCCATGTACTCTTCTGAATCCAGCTTGAATTTCTGGCAGTCCTCTGTACTGCTGCAACCACTTTTGAATGATCTTCAGCTAAGTTTTACGTGCTTGTGATATTAATGATATTGTTCAATAATTTCTGCATTTGGTTGGATCACTTTTCCTTCCAATAGACATAAATGTGGATCTCTTCAAGTTGGCTGGCCAGGTAGCTATCTTCCAAAAATCTTGACATAGATGAATGAGCACTTCCAGAACTGAATCTATTTGTTGAAACATCTCAGTCAGTATTCTGTTAATTCCTGAAACCTTGTTTTCAGCCAGTGTCTTCAGTGCAGCTTGGGCTTATTCCTTCAGTACCATTGGTTCTTGATCATAAGCTATCTCCTGAAACGATTGGGGGCCAACCAATCATTTTTGGTACAGTGACTCTTTGTATTCCTTCCATATTCTTTTGATGCTTCTTGTGTCGTTCAGTGTTTTGCACGTAGAATCACTCAGTACTGCAACTTGAGGCCTAAATTTTTTTCTTCAGTTCTTTCAGCTTGAGAAATGCTGAGCATGTTCTTCCCTTTTGGATTTCTAATTCCAGGTCTTTGCACATGTCATTATAATACTTTGTTGTCTTGAGCTGCCTTTGAAATCTTCCCTTTTAGCTACTGTTTACTTTAGCTACTCAACACTCAAGAGCAAGTTTCAGAGCTTCTTCTGACATCCATTTTGGTATTTTCTTTCTTTCCTCTCTTTTTAATGACCTCTTGCTTTCTTCATGTATGATATCCTTGATGTCATTCCACAACTTATCTGGTCTTCGGTCATTAGTGTTCAGTGCATTAAATTTGTTCTTGAGATGGTCTGAAAACTCAGGTGTTATATACTCAAGGTCATCCTTTGGCTCTCATGGACTTGTTATAGTTTTCTTCAGCTTTAACTTGAACTTGCATACAAGCAATTGACAGTCTGTTCCGCAGTTGACCCCTGGCCTTGTTCTCACTAATGATATTGAGCTTTTCCATAGTCTCTTTCCACAGATGTAGTCAATTTTTTTCCTGTGTATTCCATTTGACAAGGTCCATGTGTATAGTCGCCGTTTATGTTGTTGAGAAAAGATGTTTGCAATGAATAAGTCTTTGGTCTTGCAAAATTCTATCATGCTGTCTTAGTTATTTAGTGTTGCTCTAACAGAAATACCACAAGCGAATGGCTTTAACAAGATAAGTTTATTCTCTCGTAGTCTAGTAGGGTAGAAAATCTGAATTCAGGGTTCCAGCTCCAGAGGAAGGCTTTCTCTCTCTGCAGGCTCTGGGGGAAGGTTCTTGTCATCGATCTTCCCATGGTAGAGGAGCTTCTCAGTGCAGGGACCCTGGGTCCATAGGACATGCTACGGTCTCAATATTTCTTTGTTGGTGGTGTGAGGTCCCCTTGTCTCTCTGCTTCTTTCTCTCTTTTAGATTGCAAAAGAGTTTGACTTAAGACAAAACCTAATACTGTAGATTGAGTCACTAATATTGTAGATTGAGTCCTGCCTCATTAACATAATAGAGGTAAGATTTACAACACATAGGAAAATCACGTCGGATGACAAAATGTCAGATAATTGCACAATACTGGAAATCACGGCCCAGCCAAATTGACGCCTATTTTTGGGGAACACAATTCAATCTATGGTATTCCATTGCTTAGCCCCCCAAAAATTCATGTGCTTGTCATACATAAAACACATGCACCCCATCATATCATAGTAAAAATCTTAAATCAACCCCAATTTCAAAATCTCCTCTTCTGCAAAATTCCTCTTCATCTGTGCAGTTTAGAATACAAGTTATCTGCTTCCAAAGCACAATGGTGGGACAGCCACAAACTAGACATTTCCATTACAAGTGTGAGAAATTGGAAGGAAAGATGGATAACAGGCACCAAGCAAGTCAGCAGAACACACTGCATTAGCTCTCAAGGATTAAAAGTAATCCTCTGTTCTCTGAGACCATTTAGACAATGAGCCTCCCCTCCAGATTCTAGGTATTGGCCACAATCTCCTGATCCTGCGTGGAGACTGCTCGACCATCGGCTTCAGCTGCTCCTTCCAGACCCACTGGAATAGCAACTCTGCTCCCTTGAATTTGGGTGGCCCCATTCTCCTAGTCCATCTGAGTGGTGACTCTACTCTTTGAGGCCCCAGAAGTTGTGGCCCTACCCTTTGAGACTGAGGCAGCTCTGCTTCTTGTGCTCGTTGTCTCTTTGGCTTCTGCTTCCCAGTTCCTTGGCTTCTTGGCCTCTGCTCAGGCAAGTGTTCCAAAGCTCTTTAGGTCCATGTATAAGTCCCTGGAGGAACCCTACTCCACCAGGAAGCCTCCTGTGCAAAGGCACTCAACTCTTTCACTCTGTGGGTCAATTCAAGTGCTGTCTCGAGTTGGTCTCCTGGTTCTGCTGCTGCCATTTCTCTGCTGCTGCTTCTCGTTGTCTGGGCTGTCTCCAGTGTAACAGCTCTCCCCACTTCCTTCAGAGTCCTCACCAGAATTGACTCTGAAGTCCGTAATTCCACCAATAGTCTCTTCAAGGCAATCTAGGCTTTTACTATTAAGCACTTAGAAACTTTTCCAGCCTCTATCCATTCAGTTTCAAAACCACTTCTACATTTCAGATATTTGTTAGAGCAGCATCCCACTCTGGGTACCACATGCAGTCTCCAGCATCATTTCTATCAGCACGTCCATATTTTTCAACTACCAAGCCTTCTTTGTTTCCAACTTTTGCATTTCTATCACTGGTAAATATAAACATATTGATAGGTCAAAAAATATATAAATACATGAAGTGGGCATGGACAGAGGAGAAAATGAAAATAGTAAAAAATGTAGAAATTTGAAAGCAAGGACACATTTGGAAAAATCTGCTATCTTTGCCTTCTGGTTTAGGAGCAAGGATAGTTTGACTTAAAATGGTAGGAGTGGTACCAACTTAGAAAGCATTTCTAATGCATGAGAAATAAGTCTTTAGTAATTATAGAGACATATTAATGTGATCAGAATTTTAATTTTTGAAAGTATAACATCCACTGTTAATAAACTGAATGATACCAAAACAAAACAAAACAAAATAAAAATGTTTCCATGGAGTCAACCCAGCACATGAAGACCCCGTGTGTTTCAGAGTAGAACTGAGTTCATCAAGGTTTTCAATGGTTGATTTTTTAGAAGTAAATCACCAGGCCTTCTTTCTGAGGTTCCTCTGGTTGGAGTAGAACCTCCAATCTTTTCATTAGCAGCTGAGTGTGTTAACTGTTTATACCACCTAGGAATTCCTAAATGGAACTAGAGGCAAGAAAACTAATAAAAACTGCAATAATAGAGTGAAGAGGGAATCAACATAATAAAGATAATTAGGAAAGCACAGATAATAGTTTATTTCAGGAGAAAAAAAGGGCTCAATTATAGTTTAGAAATATTTGAAGATTCTTGACTGGGAAATTAGTTGTGCCAGTAATTAAATATCAGATAGAATTTTGCTTGTTTTCTGAAATTGTGAATAAAGCCAGAAAGATCAGGCCAGTAGATTTTAAGTAGTTTCACCTTCTAAAGATAGAGGAGAAAGAGCTATAAGTTCCTGCAGAACTTACTAAAAGCCAAAAATGCAGCTATCACTCAACATCATATTTGTCTTTTATCAATCAATCTATCTACTGATTTAGGAAATAATATTGGAGTTATTATTCCCTGTCCTTGAGCATAGAGAATGTGACCCTGCTGGAGCTGGGCTCACAAGAGCTCACAAAGATTCATAAGGACACATCAACTGGGCTCTGAGGTATAAAGACAATAGCTAAGATAGTCTTGGAAAATACCTTTTAGGGAAACTTTCACATAAAGCCAATCAAACAGGACGCAAAAGACTTTCTACTCTTATCTTTTTCTATTAGCTTTTAGTGAATATAAATTTATTGGACCAATGAAGACCCTCCTGACTGTCATTACTGAAACCTGTACCAATGATTATTAAGAAAGACAATTCAAAATGTAGGATCACAATTTCTAGCCAATCTGCGAAAAGGTAATGCTTTCAATGGTTTTGCCCATTTGTAACGTTAATATATACTGATGGCTGTGTAACTTGTTCCTTGGACTCGGGCAGACATGGCTGTGGCAGCATGCTTGTCCGTTTTCCCATTCTTGCCTGTTCTGTAATATTCTTTGGACTTGGACAGACATGGCTGTAGCAGCATGTTTGTCCTTTTCCCACTTTTGCCTTTTTGAATACATGCTGAATAAAACTGACTTTTGCTTTACTAAACTTTGTGATGTTTTGCCCTTACAACACTATCTATCTATTTATCTCTGAGAGTGGAATAATTGGAGAGAACTGTTGGTATGTCCGAGAGAATATGGGATTTTACCCCTGTCCTCCCCAGTATATGGCCCTTTCTGCCATCCATAAAATCCAAGAGAATTGGTTTTCCAAAGCAAACACTCAGGTAAATGTTGGATGTCATGTCAGCATTGTCAGATATTATGGATTAGATTGTGTCCCCGAAAAGTATATGTTGTAAATCCTAACCCCTATATATGTGGATAAGGAGACTGGTGGTACAACAGTTAAGTGCTCAGCTACTAACCAAAAAGTCAATGATTCAAACACACCAGCTGCTGTTTGGGAGAAAAGACAGGATTATCTGCTCCCATAAAGATTACAGCCTAGGAAACCCTATGGGACAATCCTACTCTGTTTTATAGAGTCACTATGAGTTGAAATCAACTCAAAAGAGGACAAGGACATATGTGGATATAATCCCATGTCCGAATAAGATTTTCTTTGTTATGTTAATGAAGCTATTTCAGGGTAGGCTGTATCTTAAGCCAATAACTTTTGAGATATAAAAGTAGCAGTTTAAGCACAGAGGCAAGCAAACCAAAGGGAGGAAAAGATAAACACCACATGAAGATCACCAAGCAACTAAGGAACAGAAGCTGAAAAAAGATAAGGACCTTTCCCCAGAGCTGACAGTGAGAGAAAGCCTTCCCCTAGAGCCAGTGTTCGGAATTTGGACTTCTATTCTCCTAAAATGTGAGAGAATAAATTTCTGTTTGTTAAAGCTGTCCATTTGTGGTATTTCTGTTATAGCAGCACTAAGAAACTAAGACACCCAGGGATTAGGTGTTTGGTTCTGAGTGCCCCTTTGAGAAAAAAAAAAAACAAAAAACGGGGAGCATGGTTGTGTAGAAAATAGTGCAGGCACAGAACAAAGAGGAGGTGAAGAAGAAGAACAGCATGTGCTCTAAATGTTCAATGGGTTAAGATTGTTTGAGCCTTGTAGACACGACGGGAGGAACATGGGCTTGGGCCATGCTTCTCAAGAAAGTTGGCTGCTGGTGAGATATCCCTGGAAGCATGAAACAGTAAGGCTGTATAAACTTGAGTGGCAGCTGAGAGGCAGTTGGAGAAAGTTGTACCGGAAGTTATCTCCTGTACCAGGGAACCAGGAAATATTGAACCACCTTCAGGGCTTACTTTCTAAGAACTGACTTGTGGGAAGGAATACAACAGCATTAGTTAAAAAGGAGACAGCTACTTACATACCTCTGCGCTCCTCTCAAGGCCTACAAGCCCCGAGGAGAAGGCGAGATGTAGAAGACGAGGGAGAATTGTTAAAAGAGGGATGAGATTGCAGACGCCCCAACGCAATGCTCACATCCTCACAAACAATCCTAGGGCCACTACCCAAATTTCAACTGAGGGTGGGAAAACTGCACTTAATTAAAAGTTTTTTTTAGGTTTCAAATGGGATTAGACTCTACAGGACATACTTATGCCCTGAAGTGTTAAAAATCTGTCCAATTTTTAAAAGCCAGATTACCGACATTTGACACACTATGATGAAAAGAATATTAAGACTCTCTTTCCCCTACTTAATTCAGACTATTAAAAGAAGCCATTATACCAGTTTAAACACACACAAACACATGTATTCAAGTATCTCTTTTGTACATAAAGCACTTTCTAGCCGATACATAGAAATTGACAATACTATTTATTAAATGATCCTAGACCATTTATACAAATTGATGATATATTTTGTTAAAAATACATTCTCAATTAATTTAAATATATGTAAAATGGTTGCATCCTCTGATCACAATTCCATAGTTAAAAATCAAATATTCTCTGAATCTGAATTGAGAAACATTAAAAAAATCTCTCTCTTAGATTCCCAGAATAAAAATGTATATATTATATGGGTGCCCTGGTGGTGTGGAGGTTAAGAGCTACGGCTGCTAACCAAAAGATCGGCAGTTGGAATCCACCAGCTGCTCCTTGGAAGCCCTATGGTGCAGTAGTACTCTGTCCTGTAGGGTTGCTATGAGTAGGAATCAACCTGACGACAACAGGTTTTTGGTATAATAAATAGTTATAATAAGATCAGTAGTTGTGAGGAGGGGTTACTGAAGTGTTTTTTTAAAGAAAATATAAAACCTCAAACATCTTGACTAGAAGACAAAACAAATAAAGTGAACTGAGCATTTACTTCAAGAATCTAGGAGAAACAATTATAAGCAGAGGTTTAATAAATACAAAAGAAGAAATGAAAGATACAAGAAACAAATAAATATAATTAATAATATTGAAGTGTTGGTGATTGGAAAGGAAAAATAAACAAAATTCTGGAAGATAATAAAGAAGGAATGCAGCTAATGAAGGAAGAAAGCACTTATAAACAAACAGAATTGTAAAAGCACATACTACCATTAGTACTAATAATAACAAAAAAAATAAGAACAGAATGGAAAAACAAATTTTGATACATTAGCAAATCAATGTATGTGATATCTAGATTAAACTCACGTCATAAAAATACTTCCTAATACAAATGATTTAAGAAGAAAATTTATAAGTAGACAAATCCCTAAAACATCTTTGAAAAGCAATCAATGATCTACTTCATAAACATGGATCAGTTTTTACCTTTAAAGAAAATATTATTCTATTATGTAAACTTTCCCAAGCCAAACAAAACACATAGAATAGAAATGTACCAAGTATTTCTCTAAGGCTACCATATCACTGTTGCCTAATCTAAATGGGTTTACCATGATAAAAAGAAAAGGAATGTCAAAAACACTTATCACTCATGGATGTAAGCAAACAGAATCCAAAGATATATCAGGAAAAGAAAAGCAAAGGAAAAAAAAAGAGAAATGAAAGCAAAGAAAGGAAAAGAAAAAAAGAGAAGAAAAAGTGAAAATGACCAGGTATTTATTTCAGAAATAGAAAACATTTATATATTTGGAAAGCTATTAATGCTATTCCATATATTAACAATATGATTATTTATGTAGGAAACTAAACATTAGCAACTTGAAAATAACTGAAAATAAGGTACACTTTAAAAGCGGCCTGATTAAAAAAATATTTGTATCATTTTGTTTTATACATCATACTTTTTAATATTACTTTTGCTAGTTATTATCTTTAGAACAATTTTGTTAGGAATGATTTCTCCATGTATTAAAGGGGAAAAGTAACAATAAAAAAAAATTGAGCCACTCACTAGACACGTTAAAAGGATTATATAAAATTCAATGCTCTCACATAAAAGATCCTAGGAAGATTGGAATATTGGGAAATTCAATTAACTTATGCAAGGAATATTTTAAAATCTAGTAAAAATAAATAAACTAAGTGAAAATATAGATGCATCCCCATTTGAATTAGAAGCATGACAATTTTATATGTAAAACTGTTATAAAAGCCCAAGAAAGGAAATAGAAATTCTGTGTCTGAGGAGCAAAATACAAGTCCTCCTCCCCCACAACTCCCAGTGTTCAGCCCCTTGTTTTTGTTATTAGTAGCCATCTAGTTGGCTCTATTGGTGGCGAGCCCATGTACAACAGAACAAAATGTCGCTTGGTCCTACACCATCTTCACAATCCATGGTGTATTCAGATTTATTGTTGCGGCTGCTGTATATTTTGAGTGTATTCCAACATAAAAAGTCCATTTTCCAGCACTATATTGGACAATATTCTGATGTGATCCAAAAGGTTTTCATTGGTAAATTTTTGGAAGTAGATTACCAGACCTTTCTTCCTAGTCTGTCTTACTCTAGAAGCTGCAGTGAAATCTGTCCTCCATGAGTGACCCTGCTCCTATTTGAAACAACCAATGGCATAGCTTCCAGCATCATAGCAACATGCACACTACCACGACAGAACAAACTGACTGATGGCTGGTGGTTCTGCCTCTTAGTGAACTCTAAATCATTTCTCCAGCCCCTAACCAGTTGCCTTTGTGTTGATTCCAACTTCATGGGGACCTGCTGTGTGTGTCAGAATAAACTGTGCTCTATAGGGTTTTCAGTGGCTGATTTTTTGGAAGTAGATTGCTAGATCTTACTTTTAAGTGCTACTGGGTCTACTCAAACTTCCAATCTTTTGAATATCAGCTACACTTACACCACTCAGGGACTCTTCCAGTCCTTAATAAACTTAAATACCTCAGCACTAAAACTTACTCTTCAGAAAGGAATTTGGTCAAATACAGTTAGGGATACATGAATAGGTAGTATAGTAAGAAGAAAAACAAGAGGACTAAAGATTTCATATAACAGATTGAGAAAAGTCAGTCAACTGAAATTTAATCCAAAAGTTACTCGTTGTTCAGTTTCTTGAAAGATATTAAGAATTTTACATTCTATTAGTTATGTGATAGGAAGTAGAGAACAACAATACTAGGGTCATGGTTTAGCATGAGATATTGGACAAGTAAAGTTCAGCAATACGGTTGGGAGGAGCAGTTGGGGCATAAGGCCTTGTGAAGTTCACATAGCTAAACTTTTAGTCCTTTAAGCTCTTTCACGGTAGGTAATTTTCAGGGTCTGCCCAGTGCACCTGTACTTATTGCTATCAGTGTCTCTCCCAGGATGTTCTTAACCAATGCCTAAGTTTTTGGATGGCTTCATTCTTTTCTTGAGTTTGTGATCTTATAAGGGCAAAGTGACTGACACAAATGAGCACATCCATAAAGATATCCCTTAATCTATCCCATCTATTGCCCCAGCCGTCATTCCTTGTGATTATTTCTACACAGCCACCTTCTGGCTCCTCAAACGATTCTCATGTTTTTGTATTAATACTGAGGAAGCACCTCTATTGTTGCAGGCCCAGGACAAAGGTAGGTAGCAGAAGCCAGCTGATGATGCTATCTTGCCATCTGTGATGGTTAAGATTGTGTGTCAAATTGGCTGGGCGATGATTCTCCCTGTTTTAATGTAATCACTCCCATGATTGAATATACTGTGAGTAGCCAATCAGATGAAAGGGAGTCTCCTTGGGGGTGTGGCCCACATCTGTATATAAGCAGGCGTTCTGGCTTTTTGCTCTCTCTGGATCCTGCGGCTGCTTCCTGTCGTCTCATCTCCCGTTCTTGGGACTTGAGCTGTCAGCTTATCTGCCGGACCTGGGATTCGTTGATCTGCACAGCATGTGAGTGGGAGCCCTGCTCTCCGACCTTCCAATCTTGGGCTTACCAGCTTCTGCAGCTGTGTGACTTGGGAGAGGCCTCTACCCTGATCCACGGACTTGGGATGTTCTAGCCTCTACAATCATGTGAGCTGTTTCCTTGATATAATCTCTCTCTATGTATATATTTACACACTTTACTGGTTTTGCTTCTGTAGAGAACCCAGCCTAAGACACCATCTTTTTGGATGTAGTCAATTTTCCAAGTTGAGATTTTGTGTAACTGTTTATTGAATATTAGCCTGTGTTTCATTTTTTGTTACATAACTAGAAATTCAGAAAGAGTAGTCTTCACTGATTCCCAAGTCTTTAAAAACTTGATACATAATGCTCTGTTTTTGTAATTTTGAGAGAGAGGTTAGAGATTTCTTTAGCAACTGCTTGGAAGAGAAAAGAGCATAAACTGGATGTTCCACAGCTTGATCTTCCCCAATTGCTTATAAGATATTTGTTCTTGATTACTTCTTGTATCTTTTTAAAATCACTTTCCTACTTCAAAAAACTCCAATTTATTTCAGCCTGATTATACCACTCAATTCTCTATTTAGTAAACATATATTCTCTCTCTCTGTCTTTGACACTCAGACATACACACATACCACTAAAACAATGGTAAAAGATTCCTGCGACAACCCCCACAACACAAGAATTGAATGCATGTATTTTACATAACTATATATCTATGATTGTAAAAAAGTAAAATAATGTTAGTTATTTACCTTTTGAACACACAGGAACATGGTTCATTTCTAATTTGAAATGCACTAATATTGTTCTTCATTTGCCAATGACTTTCTATTTATTTCTCAGTAGTGTGAGATGTTAATTTTAACTTAAAAATGGGTGTTGGGGATGTATTTTTTTCCTTACATCATCAAAATCCTCTGAACATTTCCACAGGCAATCAATTACTTCAAAAATAAGGGTTGAAAATGTCAGTATTTGGGCATGCATGAAGTATAATTAATGGTAATAGGTTGGAAACATTCAAAGAAACACACATTAATATGACTTTAAAAATTTAATATAAGTCCATACCTCTAAATATTATTCTGTCACATATTTTTACACCTATATTAATAACTTGGTAAATCAAGTTAAGAAACTGAAATTAAATGAGAAAGAAATAACACCTTAAAATTATATTAATTAACAAAAATCATATAATCAAAAAGGAAAGTAATAAACGCTTTATGAGTACAGTGTTTCCTATAACAAAGAAAAAAACAGCACTTTTAAGAATTTAAAGGTTTGTAAGGATATTAATAATGTATTTTATTGAAATAGGTCTATAGTTTAACTTGGCCAGATTTATTACATGGTTTCTGTAATAACTTAAACATTTCTCAAGATTTAATGTCAAAATTGTAGGACCAAAATTTGTAACATTAATTATGTATCACATTTAATTCTAGAAGAGATAATGGCCTGATCACAAGGATAATTGCTTGTAGCTTGAGGTCCTGTGTAATAAACTTTATGTGAAACATTAATGACTTCTCATTCATTCAGATAATTCAAATACTATTTATGGAATATAGTAGGGTACAAAATATATGGAAATGTTATATTTAAATGAATGAAATCACATAGTATACATTCCCCAGACCATAACATTTATGAAGACAAGAAGGAACCCATTTAATTCCCATGTTATTCATTTATAGATCTAATTATTCATTTATATTTGGTATTAAAACAACTTTTAATAAACACTATAAAGCATTTTTTCCATAGGCAGTTTTATATGGTGATGGTAAAAATAAATCTTTTATTGTCATTTGGATTGTTCTGCCAGTCACCATATACTCATAGACAGTTTGTGTATTGGGACTCTACTTCGTTTTGTTTCATTTCATTAGCTATAACAGTATATCTACCAGATGTCCTAAATCATGGTTTAAAACTATGAAAAATATGAAGACTATTGAGTCAAGGTGTTTTTGTTTCTATAAAGAATACCAAAAGAGATACATCCTATTTGATCTGTTTGGAAATTATTTTGTTGGAAAAATAATCATGTAAGTTCCGGATAAAGTGTCATTTACTCTTCAAATTGCAAAAGTAATAACAGATAGCAATATTCTACACTATTCTTCTATACACATTTCCTATTTGGCAATCCTATTTCCATTAAATTAACTAATCACCTTCATGGGGTGAAAATTTCATGCTTCAAATAGGGATTGATTAAAGATTAGTGTTCCTGGTAGTTGGGCACCTGCTTCATCATTAAAGTTCAAGAGCTGTGGCTGCTCCAATGAACAAACACTGTGAAGAAATCTGAATTTTTAGACGCAGGGCTTGTTTCTCTGCTCTTCACGTGTCTGGAAATGTCCAGCATGCTTACATAGTTGTTTTTTCTTTCCTTTGTGTCAGTCTCATATACTATTACTTAGAACATTTAGACAAATAATAATAAACAGTATAATTATTATTTGAATTCTAATTTAAAATTGGAACATAAAGTAGAGGATTGGTTTAGTTTTAGTTTCACAAGTAAATATATTTTAAAAAAATGTGTTTACAAGTTAATCACAATGGAGCACCCTCATATATCAGGAGAAATTCCTGGAAATGAACTTGAGAAGCTATCTTCTGGCCCTTTTTTCTCATTAACAATAATATGCTTAAATCTCGTCAAAAGGTCATACTTTAAAATCTTCAGGTAAGAAGGAAAAAATCATATACATATATGTATACATATATAGGATTTGTCAGGAGTTATGCTATTTCCCAATATCCTAACTATCCAAATGAGACTAAATGTGTCTAAATAACAGATAGGAGTTCTGGTATCCTGCCTGTCCAACTTTTTTCTAAGAAGACAATTTAGGCAAGCACATTAACTCTTTTTTAAGTCACCAGGGCACCATTTGGCATACTTCTGAAGGAGTTTATAGAGCCGGAGGTGTGGTAATAAATCAATTGCTTCCTGGGAAAGCAATACGTATTTGTCTGTCTTTCTGAGTACCTGTAACACACAGTGAGATACTTTGCTGTAAAACTGTCCCATTTTTTCTAATCATCTGAAGGTAGTAGCTATTAAATGATGATTACATACTAGTCATTTAAAATTTAGTAAAACCAAGGAAAACATCAAGTAGTAAATTCTGATACAGAATTAGAATACCTATGATGAGACTCCACTGCGGTGAAAATTAAAGCATATGATCTGCAAGGAGTAAAGTTACATTTGGAAGCATCCATTCTATCAGTTAATGTGAAAAATAGAAGAATTGGCAAGAACAGAGCCTGGATGTGCTGAAAAGAATCTGAGTTACTTACTCTACAATTATATTTAATTGACTAGTTATATCTGCAATAATTTTGAAATAAAATATAATTTCAAAATACCCAGGTAAACTTTAGAGCAGATTCTAAAATATAAATTAGGGAATTCAATCATGAAATGGTTGGTGTTATGGACAAAATTCATTTCAGAAATCAAAACATAGGTACTGAAGCTACAGTCATTAATTATACATGTTACTTTCTATGCTCTAGAGATCCAAGGACATAATCGTCCTACATGTAAAAGTGGGTGTCTAAGTTACCCAGTGCTGCTATAACAGAAATACTAGTGGATGGCTTTAACATAACAAACAGAAATTTATTTTCTCACAGTTTAGGATGCTGGAAGCCTGAATACAGAGCACTGGCTCTAGAGGAAGTCTTTTGCTCTCAGTTAGAATGTCTTTGTCTCTTCAGCTTCTGTTACTGGTTCCTTGGAGATCTCCACCTGTCTTGGCATCTGTTTTACCCCATCTCTCCTCTGCTTGCTTGTTTGATCTCTTTTATATCTCAAAAGAGATTGACTCAACATACCCTACTCTAATCCTTCCTCGTTAACATAACAAAAACAACCAATTCCCAAATGAGATTATAACCACTATCATAGAGGCTAGGATTTACAACACATATTTTTGGAGGACATAATTCAATCCATAACTACTTCTGTCTTAGTTATCTAGTGCTGCTGTAATAGAAATACCACAAGTGAATGGCTTTAATAAACAGAAATTTATTTTCTCAAAGTGTAGGAGGCTAGAAGTTCAAATTGAGGGTGCCGGCTCTAGGGGAAGCCTTTCTTTCTCTGTTGGCTCTGGAAGAAGCTCCTCGTCTCTTCTGAACTTTTGCTCTGGGCTAATTCCATGTGGCTTATCATCTCTCTTCTCCCATCTCTACTTCTTTGATTGCTTGCTTAATCTATCACTTGCTAAAAGTGAAGAGGACTTGAAACATTTACTAATGAAGGTCAAAGACTGCAGCCTTCAGTATGGATTTCACCTCAACATAAAGAAAATAAAAACCCTTACAACTGTACCAATAAGCAACATCATGATAAATGGAGAAAAGATTGAAGTTGTCAAGGATGTCATTTTACTTGAATCCACAATCAATGTCCATGGAAGCAGCAGTCAAGAAATCAAACGATGTATTGCATTGAGCAAATCTGCTGTAAAAGACCTCTTTAAAGGGTTGAAAAGCAAAGATGTCACTTTAAGGACTAAAGTGTGCCTGACCCAAGCCATGGTGTTTTCAATTGCCTCGTATGCATGTGAAAGCTGGACAATGAATAAGGAAGATCTAAGGATTGATGCCTTTGAATTATGGTGTTGGCAAAGAATATTGAGTATGCCATGGACTGCCAGAAGAACAAACAAATCTGTCTTGGAAGAAGTACAGCCAGAATGCTCCTTAGAAGCAAGAATGGTAAGACTTGGTCTCATGTACTTTGGACATGTTTGTCAGGAGGGATCAGTCCCTGGAGGACATCATGTTTGGTAAAGTAGAGGGTCAGTGAACATGAGGAAGACACTGTATGAAATGGATTGACACAGTGGATGCAACAATGGGCTCAGTCATAGCAAGCAGCAATTGTCAGGATGGCCCAGGACTGGGTAGTGTTTCATTCTGCTGTACTTAGGGTTGCTATGAGCCAGAACTGACTCGATGGCACCTAACAACAACAACAACATAACAGAAAAGAAACAACATATTTATCTTTTTGGTTGGACTTCCAAAGTTGTTGCTTTCCTTCTAGTAATATTATTCCATACACAAGAATAAAATTATTCTTTTCTCAAGCATAGGGTAGAAGAATTAAGGATCCAAGTAAGAGTTTGAAAGTCAGGTCATTTTTTTTTTGTTGTTGTATCTTTCTCTCTCTGTCAATAATTCTTTCCTTATTTCCTTTGGAAATACGTAAACGCTTGTTGTTCTGTGCCTTCAAGTCAATTCCTACTTATAGAGACTCTATATGACAGATTAGAACAGCCCCATAGGGTTTCCTGGACTGTAATCTACTTTAGTTTGTCAGCTCTTTTCTCCGGCGCAGTCTCCGGCCTTTCTTTAAGCAGTTGAGTGCTTTAACCGTGGCGACAGCTTTCTATATTACGGTTTGATTACTTCATTAAGAAGAGTTGTTTTGGTGATGCTGCAGCATGTTTCTGTTTATGTTATTAGGTCAAACATGTTGAGCTTTAGCAGACAGAGCTCACTTAGCGGCATGAATGGTGTGAGAAGGACGTCATCATGGACATATTTCATCTCAACTAATTTTATTTTAAAATATTCATAGAGTCCCAATCTTACAGATTTGGATTTAGTAAGAGGAAAATATTATTAGATGGTTAAACCCTTGAGTGCATCAAAGTTATCAAACCTTTTTTATCTATGTGTTTATTCCTTCAATAGAAATTTGCTGACATTGACAAATTCTGAACATTGATATATAAACTCTTTTTTTCACTGACCTAATTATTCTAGAGCAAGTTTTTATTAAATGAGAGGTTTAACTAGTGAGATAGGATTTATCATATGAAGATGCTGCTGTTGCTAGTTGCCCTTGAGTAGATTCTGATGTGTGCAGAGTAGAACTACTTCATAGGGTTTTCAAGGCTGTGAATTGTCAGAAGTAATCACCAGGCCTGTCTTCTAAAGTGACTCCTAGTGAGTCTGAACTGTCAACATTTCAGCTAGTAGTCAAGAACTTGACTGTGTGTGCTACCCAGAGACACCTTCATTGAAGGATGCTAGAAGTCAACGGTAGATCCTGAGAAGAAAGGGAGTCTCCAAAAGCAAAAGAGGGAACACAATATGAGTGGCATGCTTAGCTTTTTGCACATATTTCCATATATATATATTTTAATTTGTAAAACTCCATGGCAATAGCTTTGAGAAAATTAAATGAGATAATGCAGGTAAACATTTTAGAACAGTGAGTAGAAAACGATTATTAAACTTTTTTCTTACCGTGATTTTTGCTCGTACCTTAAAAAAACTTTCTCAAGGTCAAAAGTATCATGTGGTGTCTTCCAAATTAATATCAATGATTCAATTATTTTTTAAGTTAAATGTATTTTATTAAAATGTAAAAAAATATAGCAGCCAATTTTGAAGCTGAATAATGTATAATATAAACTAAACGTAAGTAAAGAATCCCAGGGCTAAGATTTCAGACAGGAGAACACCTCTGAAAGTCCTCAGAGGGACAGCTTTGCTTTTTAACACTTTCAAGAAGTCTTTTGCAGCAGTTTTGCCCAATGCAGTATGTCATTTGATTTCATAACTGCTGCTTCCATGGGCGTTGATTGTGGATCCAAGTCAAATGAAATCCCTGACAACGTCAATCTTTTCTCCATGTATCATGTTGTTGCTTATTGGTCCGGTTGTGAAGAATTTTGTTTTCTTTATGTTGAGGTGCAATCCTATAGTAAGTAATACGAATAACTAAAATCCATAAAATTTGTATTTATTTGTTTATATATTTATATATAATACATAAACCAAAAAAACCAAACCTGTTACTGTCGAGTTAATTCCAACTCATATAATACATAGTTGTTGAAATAGCTATAAACTCATAGGAAGTTGCCAGAAATATACAGGGAGAGCTCATCTATCCCTCAGCCAAGTTCTATCAATGATAACATCTTCCATTACTATAAAGCCAAACCCGCTGTCATCGAGTTGATTCTAACTCATAGTGATCCTACAGGACAGAGTAGAACTGCCAGATAGGGTTTCCAAGGAGGGGCTGGTGGATTTGAACTGCACACATTTTGGTTAGCAGCTGAACACTTAAGCACTAGAACAATGTAATTACCGGGAAGCTGCTATTGTTACAATCCACAGTGTTTACTCAGGTTTCAACAGTTTTACCTGAAATCATTTCTCTGTGTGTGTGTGTGTGTGTGTGTGTGTGTGTGTGTGTGTGTGTATGTGTATATGTGTGTTGTCCTGTATAATATTATCACATGTTCAGATTTGTATAGCTACCACCACAATCAAGATACAGAACTACTCTATCAACGAAAGGCTTCCTTTTGCTTTCCCTTTAAAGCCACAACCATCCTACTCTCATATCTAACCTCCGGCAACAATTTTGTCATTTCAAAAAACATCATATGGATTCATACTGTTTGTCAACTTTTGAGATTGACGGTTTTTACTGAATATAATTCTCTAGCGATGAAACTGATTTTTTGAAATTTTAGTTTCTCCTTTTGTTATTTGCCAAATCATGACACAGTGCAAGAAGCTGAGAGTTAAACTTCTGTCAAGGCAGAAAGCTGAAGACAAGTCAAGTAAACCAGCAGAAACTATGTGGCCTCTTGAAACTCCAAAAACCAAACCCACTGTCATTGACTCAATTCCGACTCAAAGCAACTGTATAGGAAAGAGTAGAACTTCCCCATAGGGTTTCCAAGGAATGGCTGCTTGATTTGAACAGCTGACCTTTTGGTTAGTAGCCTGAGCTCTTAACCACTGCTCCATATATTTAATTAAACATTCTCACGGACACTAATTTTTAAAATCTATAAATGCGTGAACAAGTAGAAAACTATACCATGTTTCTGGACAGAAAGTCTCAAGATCATAAATATATAAATTCTCTCTAAGTTATGTTTATTAATTGATTTAATTCCAAAGGATAACATCAGTTTAATTATTTAGATGTAAAGAAGTTGATTATAAAGTTCATTTGAAAGTATTGCCCAGAAAAAAAAATAGGCAAGAAACACTGAAGAGTAATGTGTGGAAGCTAGCCTTATCAAATATTTTGAACATATCATAGAGTAGTAAAAGCAGTCTAGTATTAACATATGAATTGAAAGACATACCAATGAAATAAAATAAAAAATCCAGAATTCAACAAAGTTAATTTTGAAGTTCAGTATATAATAAATAGGCATCTCAAATCAGTGAGGAAAAGAGGACATATAAAAAAAATAATTGGTACTGAAAGAACTAGATCATTCCAGGGGAGAAAAGAAAACTGGATCAATTTCTCTCCTCTACACCAGGATATATTGTAAATGGATCAGATGTATGAATATATAAGATATAAAATCTGACAATTTCTAGAAAAAGATGAGTGAATTTTAATAAATCATGATTGGAAAAAATATCTAATAAATATTCTATATCCAATAGTATTAAGGAAATATATTTTTAAATTTGATTATAATTAAATTATAATTATAAACACTGTAAGAAAATAAGAAAAAGAAATGACAATCTATAAAACAAGATTGCAACTTATCTGAAAAAACACTATTCCTAAATTTAGAAAGGGTTTTTAAAAATCAGTAATACTAATAGCTAAGACAACAAAAAAGCAAAAGAAAAAATATAAATATCAAATATAAAAATATCAGATTTATGTTTATAATAACATAAAAAGAAACAAAAAATTTCTTTAAAATATCATTCATTCTCACAGGTTGGTAAATATCTAAAGCTTACATTGTATAGTCGCTTGGCAAGGGCATGGATAATGGAGATACTTCCATGTTGCTTGTGGGGATGCAAACTGGTACCACTCTTTGGGGGGGATTTAGCAGGATTTATCAAAATTACATTCATTTATTCTTTGAACCAGCAATTTCATTTCTAGAAATCTATTCAAAGATGAATTGGCAAAATATATTCAATGACTTATAAACAAAGACATTCATTTCAGTGTTATTTCAAATAGCAAAAGACCACAAACAGCCTAAATGCTCTTTAGGTTTACTGCTTGGATAAATCATGTTGCTTTGGAAACTGATTGAATAAACTATGAAAAATCACCCAGAAGAATGCTATGCAGCTGGAAAATGGAATAAAGATCTCTACAATTTGCTAAGTAGTTATCTCCAAAGAATACAGCTAAATGTAGAATGTAATGTGGAGAAAAATGTTTATAGTGTGCTATCTTTTGTGTAGGAAAGAAGACAATAATTTTCTGTTGTTTGAAACCACCCATTTTGTGGTGTTCTGTTACACCTCTAAGAAAATAATGCAGCCACATATATATTTTACTTCCATTTTCAACTTTCATGTTTATCGTCATTTGTAATTACATTGATGTCTGTTTTCTTCCTAAAACTCTTCCGATCTAGTGCATTAATTCTGTTTTTGTTGTTTCTGATTATTACTATATAGTGTCATTTTTTTCTTAATGCGTTTTTTCAAAATTTTCAGCATTTAAGTGCATTCCGTGGACATATCACATCGTTCACGGATGCTTCATACATACATTTACATACACGTTGTGGCGAGTTGATTCCGACTCATAGCAACACTATAGGATAGAGTAAAACTGCCCTATACGGTTTCCAGGGAGAAGCTGGTGGATTTGAACTGCTGACCTTTTGGTTAGCAGCCCAAAACTTGCCCTCTATGCCACCAGGGCTCCATGGTTATACTGCACATGTCAAATTCTCTCTAGTTTCTTTCACCATGTGAAGTCTTCATGCTTAAAATTTGTGTTTGTTTCCTAAGCTTCATTTAGTAGAATGACTTATATCCTGTTTTTTTACATGATTACATTTTTCTTTTGTTCATTTTCTCCGGTCGTATTTGTGAATTTGTGTTATGCTGTTTCTCCACAGCTTCTTCGTATTGGATGAGAATGACTTTATCCAGCCCTCCCATCTTTCTCATATACAGAGAGGCTAGTGTCTCAGTCTACCTCTTGCTGTATCTTGGACCCGTGTGTATTCTCCATTTGGAGTTGCATCTTTAGAACTTGTTGTAAATGGTTGGTGTATGCAATCACTTATGTTCATTTCTGTTCCAGGAAGTAGAAATAAGCCAGTTGAAACATTTAGGCATTAAACTAGGTGACATTTGTGTTTTTTTCTCCTTATTTATTTCTCTACCTGGAGCCATGTGGCGCAGTGGTTAAGCTTTTGGCTGCTAACCAAAAGTTCCGCAGTTCAAATCCACCAGCCCGTCCTTGGAAACCCTATAGGGCATCTACCCCGTCCTATTAAGGTCGCTAGGAGCCAGAATTGACTCGAGGGCAATGGGTTTGGTTCAGTTATTTCTCTACCTACATTTTCTTAAATTGTATCAACTGGCTGGCACTGTCTACGTCCTTTTGGAAATATTTCATCATATAGGACATCCTCTTGGTTTTTAGATAAATCTCTTGAGTGAGATATATTCCATTTAGTTGACTTAATACAGCTTTTCTTTGTTGTATAGCTGAAGTTGATATTCTTGGAATTACGTAAATGATGCATGTTATCTGCAGTGAAGTATTAAGGCTTCTTGAATTCTTTATGAGCATTTTCTTACTGGGACTCAGGCATCTGCACTTGTTTTCGGTGTTTTTTTTTTTTTGTGTGTTTTTTCTTTCCTTTTTCCTCTTTGAAATATGTTGCTAACAGGGATGGTATGTTATAGAAAATCATTCTTCTGACATTCTCCAAATTTCTTCCAAGAGAGAATCTAAAATAATAATCTTAGATACTTCTTTCAGTTTCTGGTGAATTGTTATTTATGAATCTTGTAGTGAAATTATATTTTGATACATTTTGATTCTCTTAATAAGATATATCAGTGATTTTTTTTTTTTTTTTTTGGTAATCTGAATAGAGTGGTTATCCCATTAATTCTTTGCTGCAATGCAGATCACTATGGTGGCGAAATCACTTTTCTACTCTGTATTTCATTTCGATTTAGTTTAATTTAGTCATGAATTCATTTGACTCTGATGGAGTTTTAATTCTGCTGTTATATTCTTCTGTATTTATTAATTTTTAACTAATTTTTTTTTTTTTAGCTTTGGGAGAATTGTGTTTGTGATGCTACTTTGACTCTAATATCCTTGTCTTCTCCTTAAATTTTATATTATAATTCTTAATTACTGTATTATAGCTCAAATTATGGATATAAATTAATCAATGTTTAAACTAGTTCCTATTGCTGAACAATTTGCAGTCTTGACTCTATTTAAATTTTATTCTCTTCCGACTTAAAAAAAAAGTTCCAAGAGAGTAGTAATTTTATCTGTTTTACTTATTACTTTATGCTTCACACCAGAAACATAGACTCAATACGTAATTTTGGAATTAATTACTCCTTCCAAAAATGTACCCCTCCTAGTTTTTATGTTTGATGATGAAAAATAAGTAAAATTTTTGAAACTATTCAACTGAACAATTCTCAAAAGCTATTGGGCTATAGTTTTTTTTAGGTATATATACTTTCAAAGAAAATATTATGAATTGTGTAACTTTCATTTAGATACATGAAATGAAAAAATTTAGTTAATAATCAGCCAACTTATTGTATTCTTATAAAATATAAAATTCATATCATACATAAAAATATAATGTCAACTAAAATATTATTTTGTTATATTCCCAGGTGTAGGAATGACCCATTTCATTTCAGGAGGAATATTTAATGTTTTTGCAATTTTCATTAGGATTGGTCATTTGAAACTAATTATATTCTATGAAAATTAACCAAAAAAGTATACAGCATTAAGAATGTTCATCGCCTAATAGTGTTAAAATCAACTTTAGGTGTAATTGATGTTTCATAGATATACTTTTGTCTTAACCAGACATTGTCTTCTCATATATTGTATTCTGCTGAAAAATTTTATACTCTTACCACCTGGGAATCTTATAAAAATGACAATAATAAAATTGAAAATATTCTGTTCACTATGGGGAATGAACATTAAATGGGTAAATTGGTATTGAAGCCGGATGGGGAATAAGAGAAGTTGGTGTCCTAGAAGGATTGCCCTGGATTTCTCTCTCCCTCACGGTAATATTTAATAAGACTTTCACTTAAAAATAGTCTTTTACACTAATTCCTTATATCTCATTTATACAACAGGGAAAAATGAATGAACATAAAATGGAGGAGAAAAGACAGTCATTCTGATAACCACTTGGGAAAATAAAAATAGATTGAAACTAATTTCTTAACAATGTCTAATGAAATCTTATTTCCCTAAAAAAGTTGCTTAATTATATCAACATGTTTTGATAAGCAGAAAATAGTCTGTGTTAGATGAAACAACGGGAAAATATAAATGTGACAGAGAATTAGAACGGAGAATTTTGTGGTTTTCAGTGTTGATCATGCATCAGAATCATCTGCGGGTTCTCTCTCTCTCTCTGTGTATGTGTGTGCATGTGTTTTAACAAAAGAAGAGTAAACTGGTTTGGATCCCAGGGCTAAGGTTTCATTCATATAAACAAGTCAATTTTTCCTTAATCTCTAGAAAATACACGTGGGAGTTTATGCAAAAGGACACACAATGGAGTTATTTGGATATTTTTCTCTAGAGTGTAGGAAATTCTTATTGGGCAGATGAGATATTCTTATTCATGCAGGTAGTTTGATGTTTGATATTTTGACTCTGTCAGCTGTAATTAAATTGAGACTAATTAAAATGGGAAATCCAAAACAAATGATTTGACAAGGTGAATCGTTCCTACAAGATTAAGAAGAAACTAAAAATTAAAAGTAATTTTCTCAGGCAAAGAGAAAATTATCATCATTATAGGTCAATTACCTAAGGCATTTTGGAGTGGGTTTACTGTAAAAAATAATGAACAAGGGACCCTGCATTGTTAAGGTTATAAAAAGAAAAAAAAAAAGATTCTTTACCAAGAAATTAATTCTAGCTTTTTGTTGCTATAATTATGAGTATCATATGTATTTATTAAACAATAATCTATCCTTAGAAATGTACTCAAGGTACCAGAAAATGTGGTAGAAGTAAAAGGTGGTGTTAGAAATTCTTTGCAAGTTTATAGATTTTTAGGTATGTCTACATTAGTTGTGTTACGTAAATATCATAAAATGTTTGCTTTGTTTTCCACTGTCCACAAAAAATAAATATAAAGAGTCTTGACTTTTTATTCTCCACATGAAGATAAATAACAGGGATAATTTCATAACTAAAAAACAGTTAGGTGGAACCACACGTATCTGCTAGTCTTGTAGGTTAAAATTAGACATATTTTGACAATTTTATTTAATTTAAGCTCTGCTATAAAGTCTTGTTCACTTAATTTCCCCATAAATATAATAGGGCCCAGAGAGGTTTTGGATTTTTCTGAGGTTGTACAGTTATTTAATAACTGGAATGGAAATATCAGTAAGACCTTTTGACTTCCATTGTAGTGCTCTTTTGCTTATTCCATAAAATATCAAGCAAAATATGCTTATAAAATTGTATTCTGGAGAGAATATCTACTAGTTTTTACACATAAAAAAATCCTGGGAATTGCCAGGATAAATCTTCCTTGAGACTAAGAATAGAAATCAAAGGGGAGAGGGGACACCAA
The DNA here is from genome assembly GCA_030035585.1 of Dugong dugon. Classification (NCBI taxonomy): domain Eukaryota; kingdom Metazoa; phylum Chordata; class Mammalia; order Sirenia; family Dugongidae; genus Dugong; species Dugong dugon. The sequence continues at coordinate 29,012,477 of CM057460.1, read as the reverse complement.
CTCATTGCTAATCAATATGATTAAAGAAACTATCTCCACCACCTCACCTTGAAAAACCTTCAGTGACTTTTCTTTGCTGTTAGCAATAATTTCATATTTGTTACCATGATTTTCAACTCTCCATTATTATCTGCATAGTTCAATTTCAAGACTCATAATTAATCATTCCCAAATGCTTCCTGTCCCCAGAAATTACCCCAAATACACCACACAAAATACATTGGATACAGCCATACTGAAGTTCTTTTCAATTATTCAAAACGTGCCTTGCTGTCTCTCCTTTTCATTTCCTGCACAACTCATATTTTCCCCCTGAAAAATGTTTACTCTGTTTCTCTCTCAAACTTTTTGACTGGCTTATTTCTACCCAATTTTTAGTTCTGTACCAAAATGACACTTTCTTTTTCCTGAGAATCCCTGTGATTCCCCAAGGGCTGTGCATTAATTTCTAATTACTGCTGGAACAAATTTCACAAACTTAGGGATTAAAACAACACATTTATTATCTTACAGTTCTGTAGGTTAGAAGTATGACAGAGGTCCCAAGGGGCTAAAAATCAAGGCATCAACAGGGCTGTGTTCTTTTCTGGAGATTGGAAAGGTGAAATCTGTTCCTTTGAATTTTCCAGATCCTAGAGACTGACCATATTCCTTGGCTTATGGCCCTCTTCCACCTTCAAAACCAGCAAAGTCTTTTGTTGCCTTACTCTGACATTGACTCCCCTAGGATACAGTATATATCCTAAACAAGCAATGGTGGTTAGCATATACAGTCCAAGAAATCAAGAGATCAAAGTAGGACCAGTCAGTCTTAGCATTAGGTTTCTCATACCAGTGGGTTTTTCTTGTTGTTGTTCTATTTGCTTATTCACGTCGCACCTAGCACTATAATATCCATTGTCCAAGTAGGTAATAGCCCCGCATAGGCTATTAAAGATAACTATAAAGGATGACTATAAAGGATGACTATAAAGAATTTAGATTCATGCAGTGAATCAAACAATTTGACCTTGAGAGTGTCCACCAATTTACTAAGACAATAGCAATTATATTAACTTTTATTACACTATTTTAGTCACTTCTTTTTAATTTATGCATTTTCTACATCTTTCTGCCTTCAAAACTGTCACACATGGTTAATTTAGCTTTAACGTCTCTGCAAAACAATATTGGTGGAACAGACACCATGTAATGTAGTCTATGCTCCTCATGCTATAGTGATGACATTACTTATACTAGTTAACTCCCTAATGTTGATTCATTTTATCTGATTTGTACAGGTATTATCTTGGCCACAGATATGTTGGAGAAGAAATATGGAAATTTTTTGTACTCATTGTCTGTACTGGCTGAGACTCAACTAGATAAATTTTAAATTTTAATATAAAAATTTGAGATATATATCTCTAATTCATTATTAATTCTTCAAAATATTATCATTATATAAAATGCATCTTATAAAACAAGGCAGAATAGTTTTTTTTTTTTTTTTTTGCCATACCAAATTGTGTGAAATTTAGACTTTTTAGGTACTATCTTTTGTTTCTACAATTAATGTATTCTTTTCCTTTCCCAATCATGTATAATTGGCAATTTTGACAAAGATAATGTATGGCGGGCTATTACGTTCTTCTGAATATTTTATCTTCCTTAATCCTCAAAACAACTCAAAGTGAACTGTGCTATTTTTACCATTTTGAACGTCAAGAAACCATAGCCTGTTGAAGGTGTATATGAAGGAAATACATTAATAAGTGACTGAGTCAGGATTATGGAGCCCTGGTGGCATAGTGGTTAAGAGCTCTGCGGCTAATCAAAAGGTTGGCAGTTTAAATACACCAGTAAATCCTCGCAATTCCAGGGGGGCAGTTCTACTCTGTCCTTAGGGTCACTATGAGTTAGAATGGACTTGGCAGCAATGAGCTTGATTTTTTTTTTGAGTCAGAATTTGGACCTAGATATATTTAATCCCATAAACCATGGTTATAATCAGCATGCCATAGAGAACATCTCCAGATAAGAATTTTCTTAGAATTTCAGCATTTGAAATCATTACAGATGAAGCCATAGACTTGAGATCTCCCACTCCTTTTTGAATAAAGATCTTAGGGCTTTAAATTTTATTTAAAATAAAACAACCCTGATATTTAAGTTTGTTAGCTTCTGTTGACGATACTTAAATTTCCTCACTTCTGAAAATAAAATCTTTAATGGAATGTGTGTGTGTGTGTGTGTGTGTGTGTGTGTGTGTGTGTGTGTATGTGTATGTGTACATGAGAGAGAGAGACAGTTTATGTGCTTGTGGTTTTCTTGCCCAGCATCTATTCCCCAATTTTGGTAGGAACTGTTTTCTTTCAGAAATCACTGCTCTCTTCTCATATACGTGGTCCAAGTGAGGTTGAAGCCTTGCACATCCCTGTTAACAAAGTGAGCACATGACCCAATATTGCCCAACCGGTTTATTTTACAACCTAGACGTATTTTGTGGTTTAAGGATGGGCCTGGAATTGCAAACTGAGACTCATTTCTGTAATATTTAATAGAATTTGAGTGAAAAGATTGTTTTACTTTCTACTGGGAATGTAAGGTATACAGATAGTGTAAGCTTGGATTTGCAACACTAGAGAGATAGAGCCAAGGGTGATAACTGCATAAAGGAAGTAGAGGAAGAATTGAAACACTGTTTAAGCCTCTAAATCCAGCAGTTTCTAAAGATAGCTTAACCCTGTCTTTGTATTTTCACGAGTCAATAATTTCCTTAAGCTACATGACCTGTTTTCTCAGGCACTGTTTTATTCTATTGCTGACATATAAGTTACTTTAGTTAACTCAATCACGAAGGGATTTATTACATGTTATTAGGTATTAGAATTTATGGAATGGACAAGAAAAATATCTTTGACTCTACTAGCTGGGAATAATGATGTGGCTATATCAATGCCCATCTTGCAACTTCCATGATGAGACAGACTATGCACAAGAAAAACTACTGCACCGTCCCCAGAAGAACCATATGTCTCTGTCACAGTTCTTGTAAAAAGATGTCCTCTTCCCGTATAACTGTTGTTTCCCATTGCTCACATTGCTTCACATCTTGTGTGTCTACTTGAAGAATCTTAGCTTTGCTAAAATATTGGAAATGTTTTTTATTGCCTTTCTTTCCAGCCTCTATGTCTCAGGGAAGCTCTGTAGAAAATACTGGAGTGGGTTCTGAGTGAAGCAATATGCAGTATTAACAAAACTGGCAACTGAAACGATCCTGAATTAGAAAGCGAGATTTTGACTCATCCATTTCACAGTGTGACCATAATCGCCCTTCCAGCTTGGCTTGATCAGCTCAGTGTTGCTCTCTGAGAATCACTTTTTCTCAATTCCATGGTGATGCTGAGGTTCTTAGCATGCATTATGGAGTTGTTATCCAATATAGAGTAACATGATTTATTAGAAATCAAAAACTCTTTTGTATGACTCATCTAGGAAAACTTGGTTTATACAAGTGGAATCCAGCTAAAATATGGTCTATTTCCTTGCTTCAGAACAGGCTTCAGCTTGTTTGAAAGAACTCTGGGGAGCATTTCTAGCTATCGCTTCAATTCCCTTCTGCTGGCCTGTCAGAGTACAGGCCCCAAAACACCTCATAGCATCAGAGTAAAGAATTAGACAGTCAAGGTTTTTGTGCGATCCTCAGCCCCTGGTAACTTCTCAGAAGAATAAAGCGTATCATGTCTTTTAATTGTTGTTAGCTACCGTCAACTTACGTCTAACTTACCGGAACATATACAACAGAATAAAACGTTGTCAGGTTCTGTGTCATCCTCACAACTGCCGGAATGTTCAAGCCCATTATTGCCGCTATTGTGCCAGGCCATCTTAACAGGGTCTCCCATGCCCTTTCTGGCTCTCTACTTCACAAATATGATGTTCTTCTCCAGTGATTGATCCTCCTGATGATGTGTCTAAAGCAAGTTGGTAGGACAATGTCCTGTTGTGATCTATAAAGTTTTATTGGCTAGTTTTTGGAAATAAATCACCAGGCCTTTCTTCCTAGTCTGTCTTAGTCTAAAAGCTATACCAAAACCTATCCACCATGCGTAATGCCACTGGTATTTAAAATACCAGTGGCATAGCTTCCAACGTCATAGCAATATGCAAGCCACCACAGTAGGACAAACTAATAGGTGGTAGCTTAAATATTACAGAAGTGTCAAATGTACAGATTATCAGCTATGTAAATTGAAACATATCTTCTGGTTTTATGTTTTTACCATTAAAATTGTAAAAACAAAATTTCTCTTCATCATATAAAATATAAACATAACAGTCACTTGGAACAAATTGCTAGAACAGTTTGGATGAGAGCTGCTGCCTTTCCATGGTTGGAAGATAATGTGCTTTACCTTTCAGTAATAGTTCAGGCCAATCGATAGAGACATGTTTGTCCCTCTAGCCTATAAACATTTTAGTCCACTGTTCTCAGAGCAGGATATTTTCCATGTTTCTGTCTACAGCACTTGCCAGTCATCTCTCCCTCAATTTGCTCAAGTCATGCTAGAAATCTGAGTGTTATTCTAACTTTGTTCCAAGCTTAGGGACTTGTCATTATTCCCCCATGTCCACCCACAGCTGAGTCCTACTTGTTACTAAGGTCTTAGCTCAAACATTACTTCCACATAGAAACCTTGTCTGACCTCCCAACCTGTCTTGGTTTCCCAGCTCCTGTAAAGAGTTACCTGGCTTAATTTTTTTGTTTTTGTTGCTATCATTATTTTAAATTATACAATTAATTGATGTTTCACTTGAGTATTGTCTGGTCAACCACTAGAATACAATCTAAAAGCAGAACTTTATCTCTCTTCTTTAATACTGTGCTAGTGCTTAGATTGCATCATGTATATTAAAAAAATTGAATAAATGTTTGTAGGATGAGTGATAGAATAATTTCTAAAACTAAAAGGTCAACGTTCAGGACACTGTTTTGAAGGGTCTGAAAACATTCATTAGAGAATTTCTTAGGAGCTACAAATTGCCTTCTTATTTACTTAAAACAGTTCAGAGTGGAACACCTACCTGTAAAGCAAAATCCAATTACCTAAGATAATCTTGAATATTAAACAACAATGAACTAGGTTATGTAACCTTCCATTCATCCTCCATAATGATTGTTCTTTTATTGAACAGAAATTGAAATCATGAAATTTAATTACCTACCACTCCAAGCATCTGCCACTATCTTATAATTAGAAGCAAAAGGCTGATTAGAGCATGTACTCACTTCTTCTAAGGATTTTTCTGTGAGCTTATTTACCCCCATTTGTAGTACTTGAAGGAGATCAAATTCAGTTTCAGACATCTGTATTATCCTACTCATTGGTTAATGTGTTACTGTCAAGAATTTATAGCATTCAACTTTCATGCCATGTATATCAAGTAGTCTGGCAATTCCTTATAAAATACTTTTTCCTCCAACTAAACATTACCTCATTGGTTACAGCTCTACCACCTCTATAACTGTGTTTATATCTTTCTATAAGTCCAGATAATCAGTTCAAAATAAAATAATATAAGAATAAAACATATTACTGTACATACCTTGGTAGCACTAAAAAATTAGGTTCCAAATCAGTTTTAAAAAGACTGTTCTGTGAACTCATCCAGATATATACTAATCCCTTGCATAATAAACAAGCCACTTACTATTGCCCAAACATAAACTAATGGATAAAAACATATTTGATGCTGATCTGTTTTAAAATGATAGTAACTGGGAATTTCTGGTTTCCAGTCTAGCACATAAAGCACTTGGAATTCATAGCTCTCATTTTCACAAGATAAAAGCTGAACAACTGAAAATCAACACTTCTTCTTAGATCTATCAGAGAATAGAGGTCACAGGGCAAACCACCACCCTGAAAACTGGAGACAGAAAGACTGATAATCACTGTATACCAGGAGCAGAAATATTCCATGCTGCAGCAAGCATCAGGTAGAAATATTTAAAGAGCAGTTGACTAATTGCTGAAAACAGAAGTGGACTAGCTTGAGAAATAAAAATTCCTGAAGGCTCTGTCTTGGAGGGAGGGAGGAATACTTCTGTGAGTTTTACCTTCAGTAGCCCCACCAGGTTTTCACTGTGAAGCTTGGAGCAAAAATTCACTCGTGCTTCAGGCAGAGGGAGGGGAAAAGCAACCATTTTGAAATAGTGCTCCTTTATCTTTAACAATAGCTATCCCTCAAGGGAAACCACTTTACCAGAGCCTAAGCAAAGCACATTTTAACAGTTTAACCAACACGGAGGAAGGCACATACCCAAAGTCCAGTTTTGACAACACCAGAACACAATGCATCAAATAAAATAACTGAGAAGTTGAACTCCATTATACTTTAAAAACTTCTGCTTTGTGAAAGGTACTGCTAAAAGAATGAAAAGGCAAGCCAAATACTGGGAGAAAAAAATTGGCAAAATACATGTTTGATAAAGGTTTCTATCCAAAACATTTAAAAAAAAACTCATGAAACTCAATAATAAGAAAATAGACAACTCAATTAAATAATAGAGAAAATACTAGAACAAAGGATTCATCAAAGATGATACACAGAGGGCATATAAGCACATGAAAAAAATAGATCAACATTGTTGTCTTTAGGTGTTGTCTAGTCGGTGCTGACTCACAGCGACCCTATGAACAACAGAACGAAACACTTCCCAGTCCTGTGCTATCCTCACAATCCATATGCTTGAGTCTATTGTTGCAGCCACTGTGTCAATCCATCTCATTGCGGGTCTTCCTTTTTGTCACTGACCCGCTACTTTACTAAGCATGAAGTCATTCTCCAGGGAGTGGTCCTTCCTGATAACAAGTCTAAAGTATGTAAGATGCAGTCTTGCTATCCTTGCTTCTAAGTATTATTCTGGCTCTACCTCTTCCAAGACAGATTTGTTCCCTCTTTTGGAAGTCCATGGTATATTCAATATCCTTCGCCAATACCATAATTCAAAGGCATCAATTCATCTTCAATCTTCCTTATTCATTGTCCAGCATTCACATGCATATGAGGAGATTGAAACCACAATGGCTTGAGTCAGACGCGCACCTTAGTCCTTAAAGTGACATCTTTCCCTCTCAACTCTTTAAACAAGTCTTTGGCAGTAGATTTGCCCAATGTAATGCATCCTTTGATTGCTTGACTGCTGCTTTCATGGGTGTTGATAGTGGATCCAAGTAAAATGAAATTGTTCACAACTTCCATATTTTCTTCATTTATCATGATGTTGCTCATTGATCCTGTTGTGAGCATTTTTGTTTTCTTCCCTACTGAAGTCTATAGTCTTTGATCTTCATCAGTGAGTGCTTCAACTTCTCTTCACTTTCAGCAAGCAAGATTTTGTCATCTGCATATCGCGGGTTGTTAAGGAGTCTTCCTCCAATCATAATGCCCCATTCTTCTTCTTATAGTTTAGCTTCTCGGATTATTTGTTCAGCATACAGATTAAATAAATATGGTGAAAGGATACAACCCTGATGCACACCTTTCCCAGCTTTAAGCCAGGCTCTATTCCCTCGTTGTGTTTGAACTACTGCCTCTTGGTCTATGTACAGGTTCCTAAGGAGCACAATTAAGTGTTCTGGAATTCCCATTCTTCACAATGTTACCCATAATTTTGTTATGATCCACACAGTCAAATGTCTTTTCATAGTCCATAAAACACAGGTAACCATCCTTCAGGTATTCTCTGCTTTCAGCAGAGATTCATATGACATTGGCAATGATATTGCTTTTTCCAGGTTCTTTTCTGAATCAGGCTTGAATTTCTGGCAGTTCCCTGTCTATGTACTGCTGCTCTTTTCAGTGATCTTCAGCACAATTTTACTTGTATGTGATATTAATGATATTGTTTGATGATTTCCACATTCTATTGGATCACCTTGCTTAGAAACAGGCACAAATATGGGTCTCTTCCAATGGTTTGGTCAGGTAGCTGTCTTCCAAATTTCTTGGCATAGACTAGCAAACACTTCCAGTGCTGTGTCTGTTTGGTGAAACATCTCAATTGTTATTCCATCAGTTGCTGGAACCTTGTTTTTCACCAATGACTTCAGTGCAGCTTGAATTTCTTCCTTCAGTACTATCAGTTCTTGATCATATGCTTTCTCCTGAAATGGCTGAACGTTGACCAATTATTTTTGGTACACTGACTTTGTGTATTTCTTCCACCAACTTTTGATGCTTCTTGTGTCACTTAGTATTTTTCCCATAAAATCCTTCAATATTGCGATTCAAGACTTGAAAATTTTCTTCAGTTTTTTCAACTTGAGAAATGCTGAGCATATTCTTGCCTTTTGGTTCTCTGATTACAGATCTTTGCACATTTTATTATAATATTTTACTTTTCTTCTCAAGGCACATTTTGAAATCTTCTGTTCACATCTTTTATTTTTATCATTTCTTCCTTTCACTTTAGCTACTCAACATTCAAGAACAAGTTTCAGAGTCTCTTCTAACATCTATTTTGTTCTTTTCTTTCTTTCCTTTTTTTTTAATGACCTCTTGCTTTCTTCATGTATGATATCCTTGATGTCGTTCTACAACTCTCTGGTCTTCAGTCATTAGTGTTCAACGTATCAAATCTGTTCTTGAGATAGTCTCTAAATTCAGGTGGAATATACTCAAGGTTATACTTTGGCTGTCATGGACTTCTAATTTTCTTCAGCTTCAACTTGAACTTGCATATGAGCAATTGATGGTCTGTTCTGCAGGGGGCCCCTGGCCTTGTTCTGGCTGCTGATATTGAGCTTTTCCATTGTCTGTTTCCACAAAGGTATTCTATTTGATTCCTGTGTACTCCATGTGGTGAGGTCTACGTGTATAATCTCTGTTTATGTTGTTGAAAGCAGATATTTGCAGTGAAGAAGTCATTGGTGTTGCAAAATTCTATCATGTGATCTCCAGCATAGTCTTTATCACCAAGGCCATGTTTTCCCACTACTGTTCTTTTTTCTTTGTTTCCAGCTTTCACATTCCAATCACCAGTAATTATCAAATCATCTTGATTGTATGTTTGATCAATTTCAAACTACAAATGTTGGTGTAAGTCTTCAATTTCTTCATCTTTGGCCTTAGTGGTTGGTGTGTAAATTTGAATAATAGTCACATTAACTTGTCTTCCTTGTTGGAGTGTGATTATCATCCTAGTTCTGACAGTGTTGTACTTCAGGATTGATCTCAAAATGTTCTTTTTGATGACAAATTTGACAGCATTCCTCGTCAATTTGTCATTCCTAGCATAGTAGACCATATGATTGTCCAATTCAAAATGGCCAATACCAGTCCATTTAAGCTCACTAATTCCTAGGATATTGATGTTTATGCATTCCATTTCACTTTTGATTACTTCCAATTTTCCTAGATTCGTCTTTTGCACATTCCACATTCTGATAATTAATGGATGTTTGCAACTGTTTCTTCTCATTTTGAGTTGTTACACATCAGTAAATGAAGTTCCTGAAAGCTTGACTTCATCAGCGTCATTCAGTTTGACTCTACTTTGAAGAGACAACTCTTCCCTAGTCATATTTTGAGTGCCTTCCAAGGGGCTCATCTTCCAGCACTACATCAGACAAATATTCCACTACTATTCATAAGGTTTTCATGGGCTAATTTTTTCAGAAGTAGTCTGCCAGGTCCTTCTTCCTAGTTTGTCTTAGTATAAAAGCTGAATTGAAACCTGACCACCATAGATGATCCTGCTGGAATTTGAAATACTAGTGGCATAGCTTTCAGCATCACATCAACATGAGAGCCACCAGGGTACAACAAACTGATAGACATGTGGAGAGTTCAGCATTATATGCCATTAAAACCAGTTGTTGTCAAAATCGACTCATGGTGATTTCATGTGTATTAGAGTAGACCTGTGCTCTATGAAATTTTCAATGACTTATTGTTTAGAAGTAAATCACTTGGCCTTTCTTTGAGGTGCCATTTGGTGGACTTTAATTTCTACACTTTAGGTTAGCAGCCAAGTGCATCAGCCTTTTACATGATCCAGAGATTCCTATATGTCCTTAGGAAATTGCAAATCAAAACAACAATGAGATACCATCTCACACATATTACATGACTACAATCCAAAACACTGACAAATGCTGATGAGGATGTGGAGCAACAACAACTCTCATTCATTGATGTTGGGAATGCAAAATGGTACAACCACATTAGAAGATAATCTGACAGTTTTTTACAAAGCTAAATGTAGGTTTTCCATGTGATCCAGCATTAGCACTCTTTGATATTTACCCAAATGTGTTGAAAATGTATGTACACACAAAAACCTGCATATGAAGATTTACAGTAGCTTTACTCATAATTGCCAACACTTGGAAGCAACCAAGTTGCCCTTCAATAGGTAAATGAATAAACAAATTGCAGTGTATCCATACGATAGAGTATTATTCAGTGTTAAAAAGAAATGAGCTATCGCTAGGAAAAGAAATGAAGATAACAAATACATATTGCTAAGAGAAAGAAATTAGGCTGAAAATGCTAAATACTTTTTGATTCCAACTATGTGACATCTTAGAAAAGGCAAAACTATTGAGACAGTAAAAAAAAATCACTGGTTGCCAAGCGTTCAGCTGAAGAAGAAGGATGAGTAAATGGAGCACTTGCAGTTTTTAGGGCAGGAAACAATTCTGTTTGATACTGTAATAGAGGACACATGACATTATGCATTTGTCAAAACCCATGGGATGGTATAAAGCGAAGTGTCAACATTACTGTAAACTATGGACTTTACTTAATAATAATGTATCAATGCTGTATCATCAATTGTAGCAGATGATAGGAAGGGAATGCAAGACGTTTACAATAAGAGAAACAGCAAGCAGGGGTGAGAAAGTGTATATAGGAACTCTCTGTACTGGCTGGACAATTTTTCTATAAAACAAAAACTGCTCTAAAAACAAAGCTTATAAAAATTATAATAAATAGTAACTATTTAATACACAATTCATACTGACCATGTTAAAAAAAAGTAGTGTACTTGTACATAGCGATAATGATAATGAGATTAAGATCCTTTGTTTATACCAAAATTTAGTCTTTACCTATTTCCTAACTGCTCATCTTTGCATCAGAATAACTATGTAATAGCATACATAACAAATCAACTGCAAGTATATCTCTGGAAGAAAACAGCATCAGCCTTTGGTTGATATATGAAGAATAGTCATCTCAATATGAGAAAAAGATTATGTTTGGAAAAATAATTTTACTCAAAAATAGAAGGACAGATTTTTGATGATTAAATGAAATAATTCACTGAAATTTTGTACAAACTGTAATACAATTTTTCAAATAATTCCTTACACACACATATATTTGAAGCCAAAAATTAGGCAAAGATAATAAAAAAGAGGAAAATAATGCCTTTGCAATCTGAGTGCTAGAAAAATTATGAGAATACTAAATGTTAAATTTGATGGTAGATTAGAATCTGATCAAACACTGAATTTATTCCAGCGTAATTTTTAGTTAATCTTTTTCTGAGAATTCAGAATTTAACATTTTGATTCTTCACCACAGTGATAAGAAATGAGAAAATGAAATCTCAGGGGAAACACTTCTTTGATTCCCTGCTTCAGATCTTTTCTCCGTGTTTGGGATCTATATTGCATATTCCTCCTTTGATGTCTGCCTGAAAAGGCCACTGACAACAGAGATAAACTTTAGTATGAAAAGTCCTAGATGGACGTACATAAGAAAAAAGTTAAAAAGTGAGTGTAAGAAGGATATTCCATGTATTTTGAAAAAAATAATATGTTCAATTAAATTGATATATTTTTTAAATAACTAATGATTCTGATCTTAATTAAGAATTTATATATCAATCTTTCTTCTATCATTACAGGTTTGCATTTTAGTATAATTATACGAAAAAAAAGGTTGCCTAAGGTTATAGGTCAAAATTATGTGTGATGCAGAGGTCCCCTACCAGCTAACGCAGCGCGGATCCACCATCTTGGACTCCTATCAGAGGCCAGCAAACGGGGGTACGAGAAAGCAGCCTCATGGAGCGTCCAGTGGGAGACAAAACAACCAGTAATTTGCAGTGTGTGCTTTCCCACCCCCCACCCCTCTTCACCCCAGCTCGGCCTCCTCTGCTTCCCGCTGCCACGGTCTCTCGACCGGGAAGCGCCGGCTGCTTGGATTCCACACACCCAAGCAGGCGGCTCTCTGGGTGCCATTTGTTAGCTGTTGCTGTTGCTTTTTTCCACTGTTTTTGATTTCTTCCTTGCCTCTGGCCATCTCCCCCTCCTTTTGCTCGAGTGCGTCACTCCGTGTGCCATCTTTGCTTCTTCCTGAGGGGCTACAGAGTGCCAGCAATTTGTGATATACGCTTTCCCACTCTATCCTTCTTCACCCATACTTGGCCCCCTCCTCTTCCTGCGGACACAGTCTCTTGTCTAGAAACACCAGCCCGCATTAGCTGGCTCTCTGAGTGCCATTTGTTGGGTGCTGGTGTTGCTTTTTTTTTTTTTTTTTCCTGCTTCTTTTGATTTCTTGCTTGCCTCTCACCACCACCACCCCCCACTTCCGCTTGGGTGCCTGGCTCCATGAGCCATCTTTGCTTCTTCCTGAGGGGCTGCGGAGCTCTATTCAAGTGTGGAGCTTCTTCCCAGTCTGGGCTACTGCACTGGTGGGATCCCAGGGCTTTCGTTCGTTTTGAAATGTTTGTTTTCTTTTCCTTTTCTTGAGTTGCGAGCCCTTTCCGGCCAGGCAGAGCTGCGCGGCAAGGAACTCCCTTCAGCTTCCACAGACATACAGAGGGATCCCTGAGGGCATTTCTTTCTTCATTGGTTTTTTTTTTTTTTTTTAATCTTTTTTTTGGGGGGGCTTTTCTTGTTCTTTTTTTTAATTTGTTTTGTTTTCTTTTCCCTCTTTTTCCCGTTTTGTCTTTCTTCATTACTCAGTTTCTCATCCCTCTATATCTTTCTTCTCTTTCTGATCCCCGAATACCAGGCGTTGTATACCTCTACGCCTTCTAGCCAGGCTGTATTACAACACCTGAGAGCGACTTCCTCAGATCTCATAGCTGCACTGGTGGGATCCCTGGGAACTTTGTGGTTCTTTAACCTTTCTGATTTTTATTTATTCATTCTTTTCTTTTCTTCCTTTTCCCCTTTCTGTTTCTCTCCATTTCATAGTCGCTCACATCTCCATTCCAACGGCAAGCTCCACTAGCATTCTTTTTTGTTTGTTTCTGTTTTTGGCTCCTGTTCCTCTCTCCTCTCTCCCATATCCATCTTAGCTCCACACTTAACAATCTCCCCACTACATCCTGCCTACATGCACAATGTGCTTGACATCACACCATGAAGCAGCATGGACATGGCCTACTGGATTCTGCCCTGCACTGATTACCGACCCGCTCTGGTGGCTGTAGTAAATGCCACAAAAAACCCATCCCAGTAACTCCTCTTCAGCTAGACCTGACCTGCTGTACCATATCTGAGTGACTGACCCTGCCAGTCGGAGAAGGAGGCGAAAAGTATAGGGCACACAGACGAGCAAAAAACAAAGAACACACAGTTCGCTTGCTCAGACATAGTCAATTTTTTTTTTTTTTAAAAAGGGACAAAACAAAAAAATCTACAATCAATAAATGAGAAAAATAACTACTGAATGCCCCAAAAACAGCAGACAAAATCTAAACATTTACAAAAACAGGACAGGATGTTTCCAGTAGGTGTCCAAAATAAAACACCAGATGACTCTTTTGTGGAAAAAAATGCACTAGAAATACCTCATAGGGAATTCAAATCTCTAATAGTTGGAATTCTCAAAGAACTGAGGCAAAAAGCTGACAAACGTGAGGAAAAAATAGACAAATTCATGGAAAATATGGACAAAAAATTGGAAGAATTCAGGAAGATGAAGCAAGAACAAAATGCCAAAATAAATTCACAACTAGAAATTATAGAAAGACAACAATTAGAAATCCAAAAGATAAACAAAAAGATTTCAGAAACAGATGATGTCACAGAAGGGCTGAGAAGGAGATTTTAAATGGTGGAAGACAGGATCAGTGGAACTAAAGACAAACACTTGGATACAACTCTGTTTCAGGAAAACTCAGAAAAAAGAACAAATGAAAATGAAGAGAACCTGAGAGTTATGTGGGACACAATTAAAAGCAAAAATTTATGACTGATTGGAATTCCAGAACAGGGGGAGAAAACAGAAAACACAGAGAGGATCATTGAGGAACTGCTGACAGAAAACTTCCTGAATATCATGAAAGATGAAAAGTTAGCCATCCAAGAAGCTCAACGAACCCCATATAGAAGAGACCCCAAAAGAAAATCACAAAAGCATATCATATTCACACTCGCCAAAACCAAAGACAAAAAAAGAATCCTGAGAGGAGCTCGTGAAAAACAAGGAGTCACATACAGAGGAGAAAGAATAAGACTAAGCTCAGATTATTCAGCAGAAACTATGCAGGCAAGAAGGCAAAGGGATGACATATATAAAATATTGAAAGAAAAAGATTGTCAGCCAAGAATAATATATCCTGCAAAACTCTCGTTCAACTTTGATGGTGAAATTAGATTATTTCCAGATAAACAGAAATTAAGGGAATATGCAAAAAACAAACCAAACGTACAAGAATTATTAAAGGGAGTTCTTCAATCGGAGGACAAACAGCTTCAGCTCACAGGCAGAACCTAGGATGCCAGATACCAATCTAGGAAGTGAACTCTTGAGGACTATCCAAAACCAAAAGAAATACAACAGGGAATCAGAACAGTTAATCAATAAATGACAACAACATCAAAACAATAAAAGAGGGAATAAAAGGCATAGGTATAGAACCTTCTAATGAAGAGGAAGGCAAGGCGATACCAAGTAATGGTAGACTGCTTCATACTTAGAAAGTTAAGGGTAAAATTCATGGTAACCACAAAGAAAGTTAATAAACCAACTCATAAAAATAAAGAAGAAAAACATAAAGTCTCAGCAAAAACATAACATACAAAAACAAAAGAAATAAAAAAAGAAATCCACAAACAAAAGTAACTCAGCCTAAGAGAGTAAGAAGAACAAAGAAAACTTCAGCACCACAAAAAAAAAGCAGTACAAAATGACCGCAACAAACTCACATCTATCAATAATTACACTGAATGTAAATGGATTCAATGAACTCATAAAGAGATGGAGAGTGACAGAATGGATAAGAAAACTGGATCAACTGATATGCTGTCTACAAGAGACACACCTTAGAAACAAAGATGTGAATTTATTAAAAGTCAAAGGTTGGAAAAAAATATATCAAGCTAACAACCACCAAAAAAGAGCAGGAGTGGCAATTCTAATCTCAGATAAAATAGACTTTAAAACAAAATCCACCATAAAAGACAAAGAAGGACACTATATAATGATTAAGGGGACAATCCATCATGAAGACATAACCATAATAAACATCTACGCTCCCAATGACTGGGCTCCAAAATACATAAAACAAACTCTAACAACACTGAAAATAGAAGTTGACAGTTCCACAATAATAGTAGGAGACTTCAACACACCACTCTCAGTAAAGGACAGAACAACTAACAAGAAACTCAGCAAAGATACAGAAGACCTAAAGGGCATAATCAGCCAACTGAACCTCACAGACATATATAGAACACTCCATCCAACCACTGCAAAGTACACATTCTTTTCCAATGCACATGGAACGTTCTCCAGAATAGAACACATCTTAGGACACAGAGCAATCCTCAACAAGATCCAAAACGTTGAGATAATTCAAAGTATCTTCTCTGATCACAATGCCATCAAGGTAGAAATTAACACTAGAAAGACCAAGGAAAAAAAAATCAACTACATGGAAACTGAATAATACCCTGCTTACACATCACTGGGTAACAGAAGAAATCAGAGATGGAATCAAAAAATTCCTAGAATCAAATGAGAATGAAAACACATCATACCAAAACCTTTGGGACACAGCAAAGGCAGTTCTCAGAGGACAAATTATAGCAATAGATGCACATATCAAAAAAGAAGAAAGGGACAAAATCAAAACATTAACTACAGAACTAAAACAAACAGAAAGAGAACGGTAAAAAAAAAAGCCCACAACCACTGGAAGAAAGGGAATAGTAAAGATCAGAGCAGAAATAAATGAAATAGAGAACAGAAAAACAATAGAAAGAATCAAAAAAACCAAAAGTTGGTTCTTCGAAAGAATCAACAAAATCAACAAACCACTGGCCAGACTGAAAAACAAAAACAGGAGAGGACACAAATAACCCAAATAAGAAATGAAATGGGGGACATTACAACAGACCTAACTGAAATAAAAAGGATTATAACAGAATATTATGAAAAACTATACTCCAACAAATTTGAAAACCTAGAGGAAATGGATAAATTTCTAGAAACACATGGCCTACCCTAACTACAACAAAGTGATGTTGAAAATCTGAACAGACCTATAGCAAGAGAAGAAATTGAAAAGGTAATAAAAAAACTCCCAACCAAAAAAAGCCCTGGCCCAGATGGCTTCACTGGAGAATTCTACAAAACATTTACAAAGAGCTTGTACCGGTACTACTCAAGCTATTTCAGAGCATAGAAGAGGAAGCAACACTTCCAAATTCATTCTATGAAGCCAGCATAACGCTGATACCAAATCCAGGCAAAGATGTCACAAAATAAAGAAAATTACAGACCAATATCTCTCATGAATACAGATGCAAAAATTCTCAACAAAATTCTAGCCAATAGACTTCAGCATCATATCTAAAAAATAATACACCACAACCAAGTAGGATTCATACCAGGTATGCAAGGATGGTTCAATACATCAGAAAATCAATCAACATAATCCACCACATAAATAAAAGGAAAGAAAAAAATCACATGATCATCTCAATTGACTCAGAAAAGGCATTTGACAAAGTCCAACACCCATTCCTGATAAAAACTCTCAATAAAATAGGTATAGAAGGGAAATTTCTCAACATAATTAAGGGCATCTATGCAAAACCAACGGGCAACATCATTTTTAATGGAGAGAGGCTGAAAACATTCCCCTTGAAAACAGGAACAAGACAAGGATGCCCTTTATCACCACTCCTATTTAACATTGTGCTGGAAGTTCTAGCTAGAGCAATAAGGCAAGAAAAACAAATACATGGCATCCAAATTGGTAATGAAGAAGTTAAACTGTCCCTGTTGGCAGATGATAGGATACTACACATAGAAAACCCTAAAGACTCCACAAGGAATCTACTGAAATTAATAGAAAGATTCAGCAGAGTAGCAGTATACAAGATAAACATTCAAAAATCAGTTGGATTGCTATATACCAGTAAGGAGAACGATGAAAAGGAAATCGGGAAAACAATACCATTTTCAATAGCCCATAGAAAGATACAATAAATAGGAATAAATCTGACCAGTGATGTAAAAGTCCTATACAAAGAAAACTACAAAACACTACTGCATGAAACCCAAAGGGATCTACATAAATGGAAAAGCATACCATGCTCATGCATAGGTAGACTCAACATTGTTAAAATGTCAATTCTACCCACAGCAGTTTGCAAATACAGTGCAAACCCTATCCAAATACCAACAACATTCTTCAAAGAGATGGAAAAACTAATCATTAATTTTATATGGAAAGAGAAGAAGCCCCAAATAAGTAAAGCACTACTGAAGAAGAAGAATAAAGTTGGAGGACTCACACTACCTGACTTCAGAACCTACTATACAGCTACAGTAGTCAAAACAGCCTGGTACTGGTACAACGACAGATACATTGACCAATGGAACAGAATTGAGAACCCAGATGTAAATACATCCACCTACGGTCACCTGATCTTCGACAAGAGCCCAAAGTCCATCAAATGGGGAAAAGACAGTCTTTTTAACAAATGGTGCTGGCAAAACTGGATATCCATCTGCAAAAAAATGAAACAGGACCCATACCTCACACTGTATACAAAAACTACTTCAAAATGGATCAAAGACCTGAATATAAAGCCTAAAACTATAAAGTTCATAGAAGAAGGAATAGGACCAACACTTCAGGCCTTAATACATGGCATTAACAGGATACAAACCATAACCATCAATGCACAAACTCCAACAGATAAGCTAGATAACTGGGATCTTCTAAAAATCAAACACCTATGCTCTTCAAAAGACCTCACCAAAATAGTCAAAAGAGAACCTACAGACTGGGGAAAAGTTTTTGGACAGTACAAGTCAGACAAACGTCTAATCTCCATAATCTACAAGAAAATCCAACACCTCTACCACAAAAAGACAAATAATCCTATTAAAAAATGGGCAAAGGAAATGAACAGACACTTCCCCAAAGAAGACATTCAAATGGCCAACAGACACATGAGGAAATGTTTGCTATCACTATCCATTAGAGAAATGCAGATTAAAACCCCAATGAGATACCATCTCACCCTGGCATTACTAGCACGAATCAAAAACACTAGAAATAACAAATGTTGGAGGGGCTGCGGGGAGATGGGAACTCTTATGCACTGCTTGTGGGAATGCAAAATGATACAACCATTTTGGAAAATGATATGGTGCTTCCTTAGAAAGCTAGAAATAGACATACCATTCGATCCAGCAATCCCACTCCTAGGAATATATTCTAGAGATATAAGAGTCATCACTCTAATAGACATATGTACACCTATGTTCATGGCAGCATTGTTCACAATAGCAAAACAATGGAAACCACCTAGATGCCTGTCAACAGATGAGTGGATAAACAAACTATGGTACATACACACAATGGAGTACTATGCAAAGAGAAAGAACAACAATGAATCTGTGAACCATCTCATAACGTGGATGCAACTGGAGGACATTAAGCTGAGGGAAATAAGTCAATCACAAAAGGACAAATATTGTATGAGACCTCTATTGTAAAAACCCATGAATAAGTTCACACACAAAATGTACCAATCTTTGTTGGTTACCAAGGATGGGAGGGATGGGGGGGGAATACTAAATAGGCAATAGATAAGTGGTATCTTGGGTGAAGGGTGAGACAGTACACAATACAGGGGAAACTAGCACAACTTCTACAATGAAAGGTCATGGAAGCCCCATAGACACATCCAAACTCCCTGAGGGACTGAATTGCTTGGTGGATCACTCTGAGGACCATGGTCTGTGGGAACATCTAGCTCATTTGGCATGACACAGCTTATAAAGACAATGCTCTACATTCTACCTTGGTGAATATTGTCTGGGGTCTTAAAAGCCTGTGAGCGGCTATCTAAGATATTCCACTAGTCTCATCCCTTCGGGAGCAAAGGAGAATGAAGAGAACAGGATACAAGGAAAAGATTAGTCCAAAGGACTGATTGTCCACAGCTACCAAGGCCTCCACAGGACTGAGTCCAGTACAGCTAGATGGTGCCTGGCTACCACCACTGACTGCTCTGACCAGGATCACGACAGAGGGTTCTGGACAGAACTGCAGAAGGTTGTAGAGCATAATTCTAACTCACAGAAAAAAGACCAGATTTACTGGCCTAAAGGAGACTGGAGAAACCTCCAGAGTATGGCCCCCAGACATGCTTTATAGCTCAGTGGTGAAGCTACCTCCAAGGTTCACTGTTCAGCCTGGGAGTGGACAGCCCCTTAAAACTGAGACTAACGAGGTACAGGAGTCCAGTGACAAGGGCCAGAAGACAGAAGGGGACAAGGAAGCTGGTGATAGGGAACCCAAGGTTGAGTAAAGGTATTGTTGATGTGTTGTGAGATTGTTAACGATTGTCATAGGGCAACATTTGTAGTAACTGTCAAATGAGAAACTATTTTGTTCTGTAAGCCTTCATCTTAAGTGAGAATAACAGCACAATTGGAAGAGCGTAGTCAATGTCACTGAACTGTGCATGTAGAAATTTTTGAAATGGTGTATCTTTGGCTATGTGTATTTTCACCAAAAAAATAAAGGCTGAGAATTTAGAGGTTTAATATGTTGTGGGGTTGTTAACCAATGTCTTAAAACAACATGTGTGCTACTGTTTCATGAGAAACTATTTGTTCTGTAAGCCTTCACCTGAAGTACAACTAAAAAAAAAAAAAATGTGTGCTGTTGTTGTTAGGTGCCATCTAGTCAGTTCCGACTCATAGTGACTGTACGTATAGCAGAATGAAACACTGCACAGTCCTGCGTCATCCTCACAATCATTGCTATGTCTGAGCCCATTGATGCTCGCAGTGTGTAAATCCATCTCATTGACAGTTTTCCTCTTTTTTACTGACCCTCTACTTTACTAAGTATGATATCCTTCTCCAGGGACTGGTCCCTCCTGGTAATATGTAGAAATTACATGAGATAGTTTCGCCATCGACTAATTTGTTTGTTCTTCTGGCAGTCCATGGTAGAGTCAATATTCTTCACCAAAACCGCAATTCATAGGCATTGATTCTTCTTCAGTCTTCCTTATTCACTGTCCAGGTTTCACAAGCATATGAGGTGATTGAAAATACCATGGCTTTTGTCAGACACACCATAGTCCTCAAAGTGATATCTTTGCTTTTTAACACTTGAGGGAGGTCTTCTGCAGCAGCTTTGCCCAAGGCCATACTGTTTTAGTTATCTAGTGCTTTTATAACAGAAATACCACAAGTGAATGGCTTTAACAGATAGAAGTTTTTTCTCTCACAGTCTGGGAGGCTAGAAGTCCAAATTCAGGGAGCCAGTTCCAGGTGTAGGCTTTCCTTCTCTGTTGGCTGTGGTGGAAAGTTCTTGTTATCAATTTCTCCTGGGCCTAGAAGTTTCTTAGCACAGGGACTCCAGGTCCAAAGGACACACTTCACTCTCAGCTCTTCTTTTTCAGTTGTACGAATTCCCGAATTCCCTCTCCTCTCTGCTTGATTCTTTATTTTATATTTGAAAAGAAATTGACTCAAGATACAATCTAATCATGTAGGTTGAGTCCTGCCTCATTAACATAACTGCCTCTAATACGACCTCATTAACATCATATAGCTTAGGATTTACAAAAGAAAGGACAATCACATCAAATTAGGAAACGGAGGACAATGACACATTACTAGCAATCATGGCTTAGCAAAGCTGACAGATATTTTTAGGGAACACAATTCAATCCATGACAAATATGCCACTTGATTTCTTGACTGCTGCTTCCATGGGCATTGATTGTGGATCCAAGTCAAATGAAATCATTGACAACGTCAATATTTTCTTTGTTTATCATGATGTTGCTTATTGGTCCAGTTATGAGGATTTTTGTTTTCTTTATGCTGAAGTGCAATCCATATTGAAGACTGTAGAGTTTGACATACATCAGTAAACGCTTCAAGTCTTCTTCACTTTCAGCAAGAAATGTGTGTCATCTACATATCACAAGTTGTTAATGAATCTTCCTCCAATCCTGATGCTGCATTCTTCTGCATATAGTCCAGCTTCTCTAATTATTTGCTCAGCATACATATTGAATAAATATGGGGAAAGAATACAACCCTGTTGCACATTTTTTCTGATTATAAACTACAAAATACCTCTGCTTTCTTTTTGAATAACTCCCTCTTGGTCTATGTACAGTTTCCTCATGAGCACAATTAAGTGTTCTGGAATTCATTCTTTGCAATGTTATCCGTAATTTATTATGATCCACACAGTTGAATTCCTTTGTATAGGAAATAAAACGTAGGTAAACATTTTTCTGGAATCCTGTGCTTTCTGTCAAGATCCATATGACATCAGCAATGATACCCCTCATTCCAAGTCCTCTCCTAAATCCAGCTTGAATTTCTGACAGTTCTATGTGGATGTATTGCTGCAACTGCTTTTAAATTAACTTCAGCAAAACTTTACTTGCAAGTGATATTAATGTTATTGTTTGATAAGTTCCACATTCTTTTGGATCACCTTTCTTTGGAATGGGCAAAATATGAATTTTTTCCTTTCAGTTGGACAGGTAGCTGTCCTCCAAATTTCTTGGCATATATGAGTGAGCACTTGCAGCACTGCATCCAATTGTATATATAGAGAAAACCTAATGAATAACATAAGAAATACCAAAATTTATACAAAGATGAGGACAATGACATTAAAATCTCCCTAAGCTATAGTGTCTCTATGAGTCTGAATCGACTAGACGGCAATGGGAAGCTCTGATTGCATCCCTTGGAGGATGGAAGGAGGTTTGTGGATCTATCCTTAGTTTACAGACACAGGGATAAGTTTAAGCACATCATTTGAATTATTTTGTGTATGTGTGCTTTTTTAACTGTTTTGTTTGCTATTTCGGCCTAATGAACTGTTGATCATTGTCTCCCATTTATATTACTCAGACCATAGATACCCTTCCTACCATTGCTCTCATAGTCTAACTTGCCTGGTGTGTGATTTTATGCTGAGTCACACTCTGTCTATCAACACTGAGAGTCTTGTGCAATTTTGACCTGACTCCTTAGTCCTAAACCTCCAAATCTGAATATGTGATTTTTGCAATGTCTCTTTCCCTACTGATAGTCCCCCAAGAATAGAATATTTAGCCTCCTATTAAATCATGTTTTACAATCCCCTTACGCCATCTCTTAGCCAAGGCAATGTGGATGATAACAATCACTTTTTAATTAAATCCACGTGCTGAAAGCATTATAACTAGTGCTTCGAACATCTTAGGACTCAATTATCTGAAAGACCTGAGAAAAGAAGACAAACTCGAGAAGAATGGAAGAGAAGGAAAAATCAAACAAACTCTGCTAGGGTGTCACTTTTATAAATATCTTGAACCCTATGGCATGCCTAGTTTTTGATAATGGAAATTTCTAGGGAAAGCTTAAACAATGATCACTCTTTCCCTTTATCCAAGCTTTTTCCCTATACTAAATACTTCTGCATTTTTTTTTCTCTAGGAATTATTCTTTTTAGATATTCTTTTCCCCTGGAAATGTTCCTTTGTTTGGCATTTCAGGATTTCAAAACTGTTAAGTGGTCTGAAGTTTACTCCAAGGCTACATTAATTTCTCCAGACTCTTTTGTGAAATAAGATCTCTACAGCCATGTAACTGGATTTGTTGTATCATTCAATGGATACCTCTTTAACGGAAAAGTGACAAGAGGAATCTCAGGGAAAGCAATGGCTGTAAGGGAAAACGAGGTTGAACAGAAATGGGAGCACAAGGGCATAGAGGAGTTTTTTTTTTTTTTTTTAAAGTAATATAGAGAAATAAAGATTTGCAGGATAAGAATCATTACATCTAAAAAAAAAGCTCTGTTCCCTATATCTTATACTTCTTTCTTGTCCACTATATATTGTCTCTTGTATCTATCCCCAGGTATTTTATCTATGTCTTCTCTACTTTATCTTATTTATTTACTTATTTTTATTGAAGATACAATTTATTCCAATTTTCCTGACTTAATTCCCCTTTACTTTCTAAGGCAATCTATAATAATTTAGCAGAAGCTAGGAATTTGGTTAACTAATCAGTTCTTACTATAAATACATTTGCAGAAGATTATCAAATATATACATCTATTAGAACAAATTTTACAACAATCCTGATTGCTGTGAAGGCACTGTAATATTATTATTGTTATTATTATTAATATATTAATTTTACTTATTATTTTTATTTTATAAATCAGGACAAATGGATACAGAGAGAATAATTATTTATCAAGGTCACAAAACTTGAACGAAAGAAAGGTGATAGATTAATCTAAGACTCCTAAATACAAAGTCTCTGAGAATCATTACTTTCTCTAAAATTTGTAGTATTTGCATGTTTTCTTCAAAAATGACAAGCAAAATTAAACAAATAAAAATAACTTCCAATAGCAGTGATAGAAAAATATTTATTTTTTCTCTATATATCATCTTCAAGATAATTTTAAACATACAAAAACAAAGACGTATTTCCTTCAGAAACACATAAGTATAATTTCATTTCAATATGTTTTGTTGTTTAAAATATTAGCAGTATACTCTAACATTCGACTGAAAATGGAAGATGTGTATAAAAGTATAATTTTAGGTGAGATTCTTTAAAAATCAAAAACCAAACAAGAACCAAGACAAAAGCAAAATAAATTTTTAAAAATGAAAAAGTATTTTCTCATAAATTTAGTATTATCTGAATTTGGAGTTTTTGTTTATCTGTGTCTTGAATATTTTTCAATTTTAGCAATTATCTTATATTTCAATTTAATAATTTGATGAAAGCTAAAGCAAAATTAATTGTGCAGTGATTTCATCACTTTTTCATGATTTAATGTTTATGAATAGAGAACCATGATTTCTACTATAAACAAATTTTTCAACCTAAAGAAAGTTGGAATGATCAAACATTTGAATAAACAACCATTTAAAAACTTAACTTAAAAACAGGTCTAAGAGAAATGTCTTCAAAAGAGACAAATACTATCACAGTAACTGGAAATGGCATAAAGATCTATTAATTTAACTGAGTGTCTGTGTGAAGCAGATGAACAAGTGATTCCTCTGTAAGATATTACACAAAATGTTAATTAAGTAATAATTTATATTTGAAAAGCATTTAAAGTGAATTAATAGATATGTAGTTTTCAATTTTTAAAGATTATTCATATATAGAAATTTATTTTACATTAAATTTAATCTGAAAGTATATTGTCTTTACGTTGTTGTTAGGTGCCCTCCAGTCCATTCTGACTCATAGCAATCCTATATACAACAGAAAACACTGCCCATCCCTTATCCATCCTCACAATCATTGCTATGTTTGAGCCCATGTTAGCAGCCACCGTGTCAATCCATCTTGTTGAGGGTATACTTCTTTTTTGCTGACCCTCTGTTTACCAAGCATGATGTCTTTCTTCAGTGACTCATCCCTCCTGATAACATGTCCAAAGTATATGAGAAGTATTGCCATCCTCGCTTCTAAAGGACATTCTGGCTGTACGTCTTCTGAGACAGATTTGTTTGTTCTTCTGGCAGTCTGTGGTATGTTCAATATTCTTCACCGACACCATAATTCAAAGGCATCAATTCTTCTTCAGTCTTCCTTATTCACTGTTCAGCTTTCACATGCATATGAGGCGATTGAAAACACCATGGCTAGGATCAGGTGCACCTTAGTCCTTAAAATGACATATTGGCTTTTTAAGACTTTAAAGAGATTTCTTGCACCAAATGCAATGTGTGTTTTGATGTCTTGACTGCTGCTTCCGTGGGCATTGACTATGGAACCAAGCAAAATGAATTCTTGACAACTTCAATATTTTCTCTGTTTATCATGATGTTGCTTATTGGTCAAGTTGTGAGGATTTTTGTTTTCTTTATGTGGTGGTGTAATCCATACTGAAGACTGTGGTCTTTGATCTTCATCAGTAAGTGCTTCAAGTCCTCTTTACTTTCAGCAAGCAAAGTTATGTCAGCTGCATATCGCAGGTTGTTAATGAGTCTTCCTCCAATCCTGATGCCACGTACTTCATACAGTTCAGCTTCTCAGATTATTTGTTCAGCATACAGTTAGAATAAGTATGGTGAAAGGATACAACTCTGACGCACACCTTTTGTGACTTTAAACCACACAGTATCCCTTTGTTCTTTTCAAAGGACTACCTCTAGATCTAAATACAGGTTCCTCATGATCACAATTAAGTGTTCTGGAATTCCCAATCTTCACAATGTTGTCCACAATTTGTTATGATTTACACAGTCGAATGCCTTTTCAGAGTCAATAAAACACAGGTAAACATCTTTCTTGTTTTCTCTGCTTTCAGCCAGGATCCATCTGACATCAGCAGTGATATCCCTGGTTCCATGTCCTATTCTGAATCCAGCTTGAATTTCTGGCAGTTCCCTGTTGATGTACTGCTATAACTACTTTTGAATGATATTCAGCAAAATTTCACTTCTGCGTGATAGTAATTATATTGTTAGACAATTTCTGAATTCTGTTGGCTCACCTTTGGAATTGGCACAAATATGGAACTTTTTCAGTCAGTTAATCAGGTAGCTGTCTTCCAAATTTCTTGGTGTAGATGAATGAGCACTTTCAGAGTTGCATCGACTTGTTGTATTCTGTCAATTCCTGGGGCCTTGTTTTTCTCCACTGTCTTCAGGGCAGTTTGGACCTCTTCCATTAGTACCATCTGTTCCTGATCATATGCCACCTCTGCCAATGGTTAAAAGTCAACCAATTCTTTTTGGTACAGTGACTCAATGCATTCCTTCCATCTTTTGATGCTTCCTGAGTCATTTAATATTTTTCCAGTGTTGTTGTTTTTGTTAGGTGTCACGGAGTCTGCTCCTACTCATAGCTAACCTATATACAAAAGAAGAAAACACTGCCCGGTCCTGTATCATCCTCACAATCGTTGTTATACTTGAGCCCATTGTTGCAGCCACTGTGTCAACCCATCTCCTTGAGGGTCTTCCTCTTTTTTGCGGACCCTCTACTTTACCAAGCATGATGTCCTTCTCCAGGGACTGATCCTTCCTGATCACATGTCCAAAGTATGTGAGATGTAACCTCGCCATCCTTGCTTCTAAGGAACATTCTGGTTGTACTTCTTCCAAGACACATTTGTTTGTTCTTCTGGCAGTCTGTGGTATATTCAATATTCTTTACTAACACCGCCATTCAAAGGTGTCAATTCTTCGGTCTTCCTTATTCTTCGCCAAGCTTTCACATGCATGTGAGGCGATTGAAAATACCATAGTTTGGGTCAGGCACACGTTAGTCTTCAAGATGACATCTTTGCTTTTCAATACTTCAAAGAGATCTTTCGCAGCAGATTTGCCCAGTGCAATGCGTCTTTTGATTTCTTGACTGCTGCTTCCATGGGTGTTGATTGTGGATCTAAGTAAAATGAAATCCTTGACAACTTCAATCTTCTCTCCATTTATCATGATATTGCTTATTGGTCCAGTTGTGAGGATTTTTGTTTTCTTTATTAAGTGGATTAAGGATTCCCCATTTTGTTGTTATTATGTGCCATCTAGTCAGTTCCAACTCGTAGTGACCTTATGAACAACAGAATGAAACACTGCCCAGTCCTGCACCATCCTCACAGTCATTGTTATGCTTGAGTCCATTGTTGCTGCCACTGGGTCCATCCATCTCATTGAGGGTCTTTCTCTTTTTCGCTTACCCTGTACTCTACCAAGCATGATGTTCTTCTCCAGGGACTGATCTCTCCTGACAAGATGTTCGAAGTACGCAAGATGTAGTTTTGCCATCCTTGCTTCTAAGGAGCATTCTGATTGTACTTCTTCCAAGACAGACCTGTTTGTTCTTTTAGCGATCCATGGTATATTCAATATTCAAAGGATTCCCCGTAGAATCTTTCAGTATTGTTAGTCAAGGCTAGAATTTCTTCTTCAGTTTTTTCAGCTTGGGAAATATAGAGCATGTTTTCCCTTTTCATTTTCTATCGCCAGATTTTTGCACATTTCATGAATACTTTACTTTGTCGTCTGGAGCCACCTTTGGACATCTTCTGTTTAGCTCTTTTACCTCATCATTTCTTCCTTTCACTTTAGCTACTCTACAGTCAAGAGCAACTTTCAGAGTCTCTTCTTACATACATTTTTGTTTTTTTCTTTTTTCTTGTCTTCTTAATGACCTCTTACTTTCTTCATGTATGATGTCCTTGATGTCATTCCATAACTCATCTGGTCTTAGATCATTAGTGTTTAATGCATAAAATCTATTCTTGATATGGTCTCTAAATTCAGGTTGGATATACTCAAGGCCATACTTTGGCTCTCATGGACTTGTTCTAATTTTCTTCAGCTTCAACTTGAACTTGCATATGAGCAATTGATTGTTCTACAGTCAGCCCCTGGCCTTGTTCTATCTGATGATATTGAGCTTTTCCAACGTGTGTTTCCACAGATGTAGCCAATCTGATTCTTGTGTATTACATCCGGTGAAGTCCACGTGTATAGTTGCCATTTATGATGTTGAAACCAGATATTTGCAATAAGGAAGTCGTTGGTCTTGCAGAAATCTATAATGTGATCTCCTATCACCAAGGCCATGTTTTCCAACTACTGATCCTTCTTTGTTTCCCACTTTTGCATTCCAATTGCCTATAATTATCAATACATCTTGATTTTATGTTTGATCAATTTCATACTGCAGAAGATAGTAAAAATCTTCAGTTTCTTCATCTTTGGTCTTAGTGATTGGTGAGTAAATTTGAATAATAGTGGCATTAACTCGTCTTACTTACTTACTTACTTACTTAGGCATATGGGTATTATCGTATCACTGACAGCATTGTGCTTCAGGACTGATACTGAAATTTTGTTTTTGACAACGAATGCGAAACCATTCCTCTTCAATTTGTCATTCTTAGCATAGTAGACCATATGATTTTCTGATTCGAAATGACCAATACCAGTTCAACTCACTAATACCTAGGATATTAATGTTTATGTGTTCCATTTCATTTTTGATGACTTCCAGTTTTCCTAGATTCATACTTGATACATTTCATGTTCCAATTATTAATGGATGTTTGCAGCTGTTTCTTCTCATTTTGACTCATGCAAGCCACATCAGCAAATGAAGGTCCTGAAAGCTTAACTCCATCCACATCATTAAGGCCAACTCTAATTTGAAGTGATAGCTCCTCCCTAGTCATCTTCTGAGTGCCTTTCAATCTGAGAGGCTCACCTTCCGGCAGTATTTCAGACAGTGTTCGCTGGTATTCATCAGATTTTCACTAGCCAATTTTTTTTTCCAGACCCTTCTTTCTAGTCTATCTTAGTCTGGAAATTCCATTGCTACCTGTTCCCTAAGGGTGGCCCTGCTTGTATTTGAAATACAAGTGGCAAAGCTTCTAGTATCACAGCAACAGGCAAACCACCACAATATGACAAACTGACAGACAAGTGGAGGGAAATTATGTTACTACTTTTGAAAATGACATTTTGCATTTCATTTTTTAAGGAATCACATAAGAAAGGATAATTTTCCCTGTTAAAATTTTCAGCAATACTTTTTTGGTTAGTAGCATACAATATATTCTGTATATTAGGAAATCGGTATTATAGCATCTCAAGTTGTAGTAGTAGCATTTGATTTAACTTCTTGCAAATTTCACTTGTAGAAAATTTTGCATTGTGTGTTTTTGTGGGTATGTGCAAAGTGTTTAGACGTGTGTGTGTGTACACAAGTTCCTTATATGTTTTGTTCCTATGCTTTTCAGACCGAGGCCTGAAAAGAAACATACATTCTAACTTTAAAAGATACGCACCTAGCAGAGTAAACAAGCGTAAAAGAATTGGAGGAGGAATTGACTGGGTGTCTGTTTACCTCCACGAACAACTGCCTCCTTTACCATGAGATCAGAATAGCTGGATGGTGCCCAGCTACCATTACTGATTTTTATGGATTGAATTTGTACCTAGAGTGGGGTGTTGCCCTAAAAGATACTTAAAATGTATAAGTAGGTTTGGAGTTGGTTAATGAGTAGAGACTGGAATAGTTTTAGATACCTAAAAGTAAAAGCCTAGATTGCCTTGAAGGGAATGTTGATAGAATTATGTACATCAAAGATAATTCTGGTGAGCGTTCAGTAGGAAATGAGGGGAGCTATAAAGTCTCTATCATATTAGAGAATACGTATGGTACCAGCAACAGGATGTTGTTAGAAATGTGGACATTAAAAGTGCCTCTGGTGTGGCTTTAAAATAAAATGATGAACACATGATTGGACAATGGAAGAAGTGTGATTCTTTTATGCAGTGGCATAAACTTTTCTGAATTATTTTCAAATGTTTGGTGGAAGGTAGAACTTGTAAGTGATGAAGTTGAATACCTGGCTGATGAGATTTCTAAGCAAGATCTTTAAAGGGTCGTGTGGTTTCTCCTGCCATTTACCGTAAAATGTGAAAGGAAAGAGACGGACTTAAAGAACTGTGCAAAATGAAAACAGAACTTAAAAATTTGGAAAATTCTTTCATACAAACTAAGGACACGTATCCTAGAATGTTCACCAAGGACTGTCTACACGATATTTTGTGGAAGAGATTAAGCCTGTGACTGATGGGTCTAACCAACAACCACAGCCAAAAACCCATGAGCTTAGACTGAAGACGACAGAGAAAGAACTAAAGGACAGAACACTGTCTGTCTTTTTGAATTCTACAGACAGGAAACAGGCCAAAGGAACTACCTCTGTTGACCTCCAAGAAAAGAAAAGGATAATCCCTGGAGCAGCTTGGATATCAACAGAACTGTTAGAAGGAGTACAGGAAGGAGGACCTCTCAGTTTCAAAGGATGGGGCCAGAGTCTCCTGGATCACAAAGTATGGGGTCACAGTCTCCAAGGTTTCAAAGAGTCAGATCTTCACCAACTCAATTCCGAGTGTGGGGTTGCTGTTAAGGTGTGCCAGGTGGATGGAGCTGCTGCCCAAAGCTGAGAGTACTTGGCTGTCATGCTTAAGGGGCAGAAGAACAGGTCTTCCAGGGCCAAGTGGGTGGGATCACCACTCAGATGGACTAGGAGAAGGGGGGCTCCCACATGAAAGGAGCAGAGTTGTCATTCCAGTGGGCCGTGAAGGTGGAGCTGAAGCCCAGGGCTGAGGGCCTTCCACCCATAATTCAGAAGACATGGCTAACACCCAGAGTCTGGAGGTAGGGTCATTGCCTAGATGGTCTCAGAGAACAGATGATTATTTTCAAACCTTGAGAGTTATTGTAATGTGTTCTACTGGGTTTTGGACTTGCTTGGTGCCTGTTATCCCTTCTTTTGCTCCATTGTCTTCCATTTGTAATGGAAATTTCTACCTTGCGCCTGTTCCATCATTGTACTTTGGAAACAGATAACTTGTAATCTAAATTCCATAAGTTCACAAACGAAAAGGATTTTTACCTCAGGATGGAGTACACCCAGAGTCTCACCCATATTTGATTTAGATTATTCAGAAGATGAGATTTTAAACTTTGAGTTGATTTAAGACTTTTGGGATGATGTGAAGGGGTAAATGTATTTTGCATGTGGGAAGAGCATGAATTTGAGGGGGTGAAGGATGGAAAGTTATAGGTTTAATTGAGTCCCCATAAAAATATGTTTTAATTCCTAACCTCTATTCATATGATTATAATCCCATTTGGGAATGGGTTGTCTTTGTTATGTAGTGAGACAAGATTAGTGTAAGATGTATCTTGAGCCAATCTCTTTGGAGATATAAATGAGATTGAACAAGAAAGTGAACAGAGATAGGGAAAGAGTGATGTCAAGCTAAATGAAAATCGCTCAGGATCAGAAAGTCAGAAGAGACAAGGACCTTCCTCCAGAGACAGAGAGAGAAAGTCTTCCCCTAGAGCCAGCACTCCAAATTCAAACTTCTAGCCTCTTAAATTGTGAGGAGATAAACTTCTGTCTGTCAAAACCATCTACTTCTGATATTTCTGGTATAGCAGCAATAGATAACTAAGACACTGATTATTTTGATCAATGATTCTGTAGAAGAACCCTGATCAAAAGGAGGAAGAATGAAGAACAGAATTTTAAATTCTTAATGGAATCCAGACTTTCCCAAGCATTGAGGCAGCATGAACACCCAAAACTATTGCACTGAGAAAATCTTTTAACTTTAAACCAAAACTATCCCCTTAAGTCTTCTGTGAACCAAAAATAGTTTATCTTAATATGTCTTCCTTGAGCATTGTGCTCTTTTAAAGATTTACCTACCTGAAATCAATTGACAACAGCAACTCAAAAGTTTAGATGAGAAGCTTAGGGGACAGTGAGTTAAAACAATTGAGGTGGAATAATTTGGAGAAAGATGATGAGAATGTGTGTACAACTTGAAGAATGTAATAAATGTTACTTAGTTGTACATGTAGAAATTGTTGAAATGATTTGTGCCTGCCTGTATATTTTCACCAAAAGAAAAAAAAACAACTATGTACCTAGGTATATTATGGAACATAACTTTTAATGATAAAAACTTAACTGTTCAAGAAATTCTAAATGTAATGCTAAATGTAGGTATGTAATAAAGGTTATTAGTAATAATATTTGATATTTAATATCAAGATAAGTATGTCTGAATTTTCTTGAATCACATAAAATAAATTTGTTGTTGTTGGTGCCATTGAGTTGGTTCCAACTCACAGAGACACTCGATTAAACAGAATGAAACACTGCCTGGTCCTTCCCCATTCTCATAATCCTTGTTACACTTGAGCCCATTGTTGCAGTCACTCTGTCAATCCATCTCGTTGAGAGTTTTCCTCTTTTTTGTTGACCCTCTAGTTTACCAAATATGATGACCTTCTCCAGGGACCGGTCCCTCCTGATAACATGTTCAAAGTATGTGAGATGTAGTCTTGTCACCTTTGCTTCTAAGGAGCGTTCTGGCTGTACTTGTTCCAAGACATATTTGTTCATATTTCTGACAGCCCACAGTATATTCAATATTCTTTGCCAACACTCAAAAGCGTCAATTCTTCTTCTGTCTTCCTTATTGATTGTCCAGCTTTCACATGCACATAAGGCCATTTAAAACATCATGGCTTGGGTCAGGCACACCTTAGTCTTCAAGGTGACATCTTCGCTTTTCAATACTTTAAAGAGATCTTTTGCAGCAGATTTGCCCAATGCAATGCGTCTTTTGATTTCTTGACTGCTGCTTCCATGGTTGTTGATAGTGGATTCAAGTAAAACGAAATCCTTGACAACTTCAATCTTTTCTCCATTTACATTTATCATGATGCTGCTTATTGTTCGCTTCTGATAACGTGTCTAAAGTACATGAGACGAAGTCTCACCATCCTCGTTTCTAAGGATCATCCTGAATGTGCTTCTTCCAAGAAAGATTTGTTTGTTCTTCTGGCACTCCATGGTATATTCAATATTCTTCACCAACACCGTAATTCAAAGGCCTCCATTCTTCTTTTTTGTTGTTGTTGTTTGGTGCAGTGGAGTTGGTTCCAAGTCATATTGATCCTGTGTACAACAGAACGAAACACTGCCCTGTACTGCACTGTTCTAACAATCGTTATGCTTGAGACCATTGTTGCAGCCACTGTGTCAATCTATCTCATGGAGGGTTCTTTCTTTCTTTCAGTGATCCTCTATTCTACCAAGCATGATGTGCTTTTCAAAGGGCGGGTCCCTCCTGATAACATGTTCCGAGTATGTGAGATGATGTCTCATCATCCTCACTTCTAAGGAGCATTCTGGCTGTACTTCTTTCAAGACAGATTTGTTAGTTCTTCTGGCAGTCCGTGGCATCTTCAGTATTGTTTCTCAGCACCACATAATTCAAGGCATCAATTCTTCTTCTGTCTTCCTTATTCATTGTCCAGCTTTCACATGCATATGGGGCAATTGAAAACACCATGGCTTCGATCAAGTGCACTTTAGTCTTTAAGGTGACATCTTTGCTTTTCAACATTTTAAAGAGGTCTTTTGCAGCAAATTTACCCAGTGGAATGCATCTTTTGATTTCATGACTACTGCTTCCATGGACATTGGTTGTGGGTCCACGTAAAATGAAACCCTTTACAACATCAATATGTTCTCCATTTATCATGATGTTACTTATTGGTCCAGTTGTGAAGATTTTTGTTTTCTTTATGTGGAGGTGTAATCTATACTGAAGGCTGTGGTCTTTGATCTTCATCAGTAAGTGCTTCAAGTCTTCTTCACTTTCAGCAAGCAAGGTTGTGTCATCTGCATATTACAGGCTGTTAATGAATCTACCTCCAAACCTGATGCCTCGTTCTTCTTCATATAGTCCAGCTTCTCAGATTATTTGCTCAGCATACAGATTGAATAAGTATGGTGAAAGAATACAACCGTGACACACACTTTTCCTGACTTTAAACCATGCAGAATCTCCTTGACCTTTTCGAAGGACTGCCTCTTGGTCTAAGTACAGGTTCCTCACTAGCACAATTAAGTGTTCTGGATTTCCCATTCTTCAAAGTGTTATCCATGATTTTTTTTGATCCACACAGGCAAATGCCTTTGTATAGTCTACATAACATAATTTTTATATAAGACTATTCTTCTTTGGTCTTCTTTATTCATTGTCTAGCTTTTGCATGGATATGAAAAACCAAAGAAGCCAAACATGTTGCCTTAGAGTCAATTTCAATTCATATTGAACCTATAGAACAGAGTAGAACAGCTCCACAGGGTTTCCAAGGAGAAACTGGCAGATTTGAACCACTGACCTCATGGTTAGCAGTCAGACTCTTAACCACGATGCCACCAGGGCTCCATATGCATATGAGGCAACGGAAAATACCATGGCTTGGGTCAGGTGCACCTTAATCCGCAAGGTGACTTCTTTGATTTGTAACATTTTAAAGAGGTCTTTTGCAGCAGATTTGCCCAATGCAATACGTCATTTGATTTCTTGACTGCTGCTTCCATGAACATTGATTGTGGATCCAAGTAAAATGAAATCCTTGACAACTTCAATATTTATTCTGTTTATCATGGTATTGCTTATTGGTCCAGTTGTGAGGATTTTTGTTTTCTTTATGTTGAGGTGTAATCTATCTTGAAGGCTTTGATCTTCATCAGTAAGTGCTTCAAGTCCTCCTTAAAATCTTTTAAATTTAAAATTTTTTCAGACATAATGACAATGTTTCACTGTGTAATTTTCCTGTCAATATGATGCGTGTCTTAACATCTCTATTTGTAACACTTACAATTCTTTTTGCCTTTATTTCAGAAAATAAATTTAATTGCAGGGCTGTAATTGCGTATGTGTGTCTGAGTGTGTGTTTTTTAAATACGTTTCCCCCTTTACTTTTCCTGTTTAGTTCTTTGTGTCTATCTTAATGAATGGCTCTGATTGTATCTACTTGTTAGAAGGCACATTATTATTCATTTCTTTGTGATAACAAATCTGCATAATATGTGAATGACTAATTGTTTCCACATTGAAATGATTCTATTAGTAGTAATATTACACCCAAATAGTATTTTGAAACATGAACCCATTTCAAATAATTGTTTTAAGCTACTTTTAAAACATAATTATTATTTTTGTATTTCAATTTAACAAAACAAACTGTAAATTTTGGGAGGAAACATTCAAATTGATTTTCTCCATTTAATTAGGTTTATTTTGAAGGAAAGAAAACAGGGCACTTAAGATTCCTATAACTATTCATGAAATATTTTTAGGGATGAGTGTAAGTTACTTGGAAACATTTGGCTCCTTTTGGATCTTGCTTAAAAGTTTTGTTACTCAGGAATAATACGGCATTTGATCTATGGCTTATTTTGCCCACCAATGAGGCAATACCATTTTGCATATTTTACTCATTGTCCTTTGAATTGTGCAATTTTACACCTAGTTGGTGGCAACATGAGGCATTTCCAGCAGCTCAAGAATTGTTCTCTCTACCCTATTTTAGGGGTTCTTTCCTGAGCCAAGATATTTTACTCAAACATCTGCCCAGATCAGTATATAAAGGTGAGTTAAAAGGCTCTTGCTGTGGCTGTGTGACACTGAGCTAGGGGCTCTGAGGTCAGAATGCTGGCTCTGCTCCTGCCATCATGTTCCAGGAAAAAATACTTACAAGTAAGAATTGGAAACTCATACATGAAAGTTTTCAAGGTAGGAGAATAGAAAGTTTGTTTAATGAATTTTGGCTTGTTTATATACTTTTTTTTTTTATATATATATATTTTATTGTACTTCAGG
Organism: Dugong dugon; assembly: GCA_030035585.1. Lineage (NCBI taxonomy): Eukaryota > Metazoa > Chordata > Mammalia > Sirenia > Dugongidae > Dugong > Dugong dugon. The sequence continues at coordinate 28,976,763 of CM057460.1, read as the reverse complement.
TGAAAGCTTACAGAGCAAATAGTTTCTCATGAAATAGTAGTACGCATGTTGTTTTTTGACATTGGTTAACAACCCCACAACGTATTAAGCCTCTAAATTCTCAACCTTTTTTTTTTTGATGAAAATTACAGATGGCCAAAGATACACCGTTTCAAAAATTTCTACATTCACAGTTCAGCGACATTGACTACGCTCTTCCAACTGTGCTGTTATTCTCACTTAAGATGAAGGCTTACAGAACAAAATAGTTTTTCATTTAACAGTTACTACACATGTTGCCCTATGACAATGGTTAACAATCTCACAGCACATCAAGAATATCCTTACTCCACCTTGTGTTCCCTATCACCAGGGGGCTTCCTTGTCCCCTTCTGTCTTCTGGACCTTATCAGTGGACTATTGTACCTCTTTAGTCTCATTTGTTTATTTATTTATTTATTTATTTTTATTTTATTTAAACACCATTTCAAAACTTTTTACTTACACATTTAAGTGATATTGACTATGCTCTTCCAATTGTGCTGCCATTCTCGCCCAAGATGAAGGCTTACAGGACAAAACAGCCTCCCATTTAATAGTTACTACAAATGTTGCCCTATAGCAGTGGTCAACAATCTCACAATACATCGACAGTGTCCTTATTCAATTTGTGTTCCTTATCATCAGTTTCCTACTCTCCCTCTGCCTTCTGGCCCTTGTCACCGGACTCCTGTACATCGTTAGTCCCATTTAGTTTTACTGGGGTGTCCATTCCCAGGCTTAACATCGAACCTTGAAGGTAACTTCCCCTCTGAGCTGAAAGGGTGTCTGGGGGCCACACTCTCGAGGTTTCTCTAGTATTCTTTAGGCCAGTATATATGGTCTTCTTTTTTTTTTTTTTTTTTTTTTTGGGAGTTAAAATTATGCTCTACATCCTACTCCAGCTCTGCCCAGAACCCTCTGTTGTGATCCTGGTCAAAGGAGTCATTGGTGGTAGCCGGGCACCATCCAGCTGTACTGGGCTCAGTCCCGTGGAGGCCTTGGTAGCTGTGGACCATTAGTCCTTCGGACTAATCTTTTCCTTGTATCCTGTTCTCTTCGTTCTCCCTTGTTCCCGAAGGGATGAGATCAGTGGAGTATCTTAGATGGCCGCTCATAGGCTTTTAAGACCCCAGACACTACTCACCAAGGTAGAATGTAGAGCATTATCTTTATAAGTAGTGTCATGACAATTGAGCTAGATGTTCCCCGAGATCATGGTCCCCAGAGCCCTCCGTCCAACAACTCAGTCCCTCGGGGGGTTTGGATGTGTCTATAGGGCCTCCATGACCTTTCCTTGTGCAGGTTGTGTTAGTTTCCCCTGTACTATGTACTATCTCATCTCTCACCCAAGTTACCACTTACCTATTACCTATTTAGTATTCCCCCCCCCCTCCCATCCCTGGTAACCAACAAGGATTGTTACATTTTGCATGTGAATTTTTTCATGGGTTTTTACAATAGAGGTCTCATACAATATTTGTCGTTTTGTGATTGACGTATTTCACTCAGCATGATGTCCTCCAGTTTTATCCATGTTATGAGATGGTTCACCGATTCATTGTTCTTTCTCGTTGCATAGTACTCCATTGTGTGTATGTACCATAGTTTGTGTATCCATTCGTCTGTTGATGGACATCGAGCTTGTTTCTATCGTTTTGCTATTGTGAATAATGCTGCCATGAACATAGGTGTGCATATGTCTATTCGAGTGATGACTCTTATTTCTCTAGGATATATTCCTAGGAGTGGGATTGCTGGATCGAATGGTACGTCTATTTCTAGCTTTCTGAGGAAACGCCATATCATTTTCCAAAATGGCTGTATCATTTTGCATTCCCACCAGCAGTGTATAAGAGTTCCCGTCTCCCCGCAGCCCCTCCAACATTTGTTATTTCCAGTGTTTTTGATTCGTGCCAGTAATGCCGGGGTGAGATGGTATCTCATTGTGGTTTTAATTTGCATTTCTCTAATGGCTAGTGATCGCGAGCATTTCCTCATGTGTCTGTTGGCCATTTGAATGTCTTCCTTGGTGAAGTGTCTGTTCATTTCCTTTGCCAATTTTTTGATAGGATTGGTTGTCTTTTTGTTGTAGAGGTGTTGGATTTTCTTGTAGATTATGGAGATTAGACCTTTGTCTGACTTGTACTGTCCAAAAATTTTTTCCCAGTCTGTAGGTTCTCTTTTAACTCTTTTGGTGAAATCTTTTGAAGAGCATAGATGTTTGATTTTTAGAAGATCCCAATTATCTAGTTTATCTGTTGGGTTTTTTGTGTTGAGGTTTATGGTTTGTATCCTGTTAATGCCATGTATTAAGGTCTGAAGTGTTGGTCCTATTTTTTCTTCTATGAATTTTACAGTTTGAGTCTTTATATTCAGGTCTTTGATCCATTTTGAAGTAGTTTTTGTATATGGTGTGAGGTATGGGTCCTGTTTCATTTTTCTACAAATGGATATCCAGTTTTGCCAGCACCATTTGTTAAAAAGACTGTCTTTTCCCCATTTGATGTATTTTGGGCCCTTGTCAAAAATCAGGTGACCGTAGGTGGATGGATTTACATCTGAGTTCTCAATTCTGTTCCATTGGTCAATGTCTCTGTTGTTGTACCAGTACCAGGCTGTTTTGAGTACTGTAGCTGTATAGTAGGTTCTCAAGTCAGGTAGTGTGAGTCCTCCAACTTTATTCTTCTTCTTCAGTAGTGCTTTACTTATTCGGGGTTTCTTCCCTTTCCATATAAAGTTAATAATTAGTTTTTCCATCTCTTTGAAGAATGTTGTTGGTATTTGTATCGGAATTGCATTGTATTTGTAGATTGCTTTAGGTAGAATTGCCATTTTCACAATGTTGAGTCTGCCTATCCATGAGCATGGTATGTTTTTCCATTTATGTAGATCCCTTTGGGTTTCATGCAGCAGTGTTTTGTAGTTTTCTTTGTATAGGTCTTTTATATTCCTGGTCAGATTTATTCCTAAGTATTTTATCTTTTTAGGGGCTATTGAAAATGGTATTGATTTCCTGATCTCCTTTTCATCGTTCTCTTTACCGGTGTATAGGAATCCAAGTGATTTTTGAATGTTTATCTTGTATCCTGCTACTCTGCTGAATCTTTCTATTACTTCCAATAAATTTCTCGTGGAGTCTTTAGGGTTTTCTATGTATAGTATCATATCATCTGCAAACAGGGAGAGTTTAACTTCTTCATTACCAATTTGGATGCCCTTTATTTCTTTCTCTTGCCTTACTGCTCTAGCTAGAACTTCCAGCACAATGTTAAATAGGAGTGGTGATAAAGGGCATCCTTGTCTTGTTTCTGTTTTCAGGGGGAATGTTTTCAGCCTTTCTCCACTAAGAATGATGGTGGCCATTGGTTTTCCATAGATGCCCTTTATTATGTTGAGAAATTTCCCTTCTATACCTATTTTATTGAGAGTTTTTATCAGCAATGGGTGTTGGACTTTGTCCAATGCCTTTTCTGCGTCAATTGTGATGATCATGTGATTCTTTTCTTTCCTTTGATTTATGTGGTGGATTACGTTGATTGATTTTCTAATGTTAAACCATCCTTGCATACCTGGTATGAATCCTACTTGGTCGTGGTGTATTATTTTTTTGATATGATACTGAATTCTATTGGCTAGAATTTTGTTCAGAATTTTTGCATCTATATTCATGAGAGAGATTGGTCTGTAATTTTCTTTTTTTGTGATGTCTTTGCCTGGTTTTGGTATCAGCGTTATGCTGGCTTCATAGAATGAATTTGGAAGTGTTGCTTCCTCTTCTATGCTCTGAAATAACGTGAGTAGAACTGGTACGAACTCTTCTATAAATGCTTTGTAGTATTCTCCAGTGAAGCCTTCTGGGCCTGGGCTTTTTTTGATTGGGAGTTTTTTTATTACCTTTTCAATCTCTTCTCTTGTTGTGGGTCTGTTCAGATTTTCAATATCACTTTGTTGTAGTTTGGGTAGGCCGTATGTTTCTAGAAATTTATCCATTTCCTCTAGGTTTTCAAATTTGTTGGAATATAGTTTTTCATAATATTCTGTTATAATCCTTTTTATTTCAGTTGGGTCTGTTGTAATGTCCCCCATTTCATTTCTTATTTGGGTTATTTGTGTCCTCTGCTGTTTTTCTTTTGTCAGTCTGGCCAGTGGTTTGTTGATTTTGTTGATTCTTTCAAAGAACCAACTTTTGGTTTTGTTGATTTTTTCTATTGTTTTTCTGTTCTCTATTTCATTGATTTCTGCTCTGATCTTTACTATTTCCTTTCTTCTGGTGGTTGTAGGCTTTTTTTGTTGTTCTCTTTCTATTTGTTTGAGTTCTGTAGTTAATGTTTTGATTTTGTCCCTTTCTTCTTTTTTGATATGTGCATCTATTGCTATAAATTGTCCTCTGAGTACTGCCTTTGCTGTGTCCCAAAGGTTTTGGAATGATGTGTTTTCATTTTCATTTGATTCTAGGAATTTTTTAATTCCATCTCTGATTTCTTCTATTACCCATTGATGTGTAAGCAGATTATTATTCAGTTTCCATGTGTTTGATTTTTTTTCCTTGCTCTTTCTAGTGTTAATTTCTACCTTGATGGCATTGTGGTCAGAGAAGATACAGTGAATTATCTTAGCATTTTGGATCTTGTTGAGGATTGCTCTGTGGCCTAAGATGTGGTCTATTCTGGAGAATGTTCCATGTGCATTGGAAAAGAATGTGTACTTTGCAGCGGTTGGATGGATTGTTCTACATATGTCTGTGAGGTCCAGTTGGCTGATTGTGTCCTTTAGGTCTTCTGTATCTTTGCTGAGTTTCTTTTTAGTTGTTCTGTCCTTTACTGAGAGTGGTGTGTTGAAGTCTCCTACTATTATTGTGGAACTGTTAATTTCTCTTTTCAGTGCTGTTAGAGTTTTTTTTATGTATTTTGGAGCCCTGTCATTGGGTGCATAGATATTTATTATGGTTATGTCTTCATGATGGATCATCCCCTTAATCATTATATTGTGTCCTTCTTTGTCTTTTATGGTAGATTTTGTTTTAAAGTCTATTTTATCTGAGATTAGAATTGCCACTCCTGCTCTTTTTTGATAGTTGTTAGCTTGATATATTTTTTTCCAACCTTTGATTTTTAATAAATTCACATCTTTGTTTCTAAGATGTGTCTCTTGTAGACAGCAAATAGATGGATCCTGTTTTCTTATCCATTCTGCCACTCTCCGTCGCTTTATGGGTGCATTGAGTCCATTTACGTTCAGTGTAATTATTGATAGATGTGAGTTTGTTGCTGTCATTTTGTAGTGCTTTTTTTTGTGATGCTGAAGTTTTCTTTGTTCTTCTTACTCTCTTGTGCTGAGTTCCTTTTGTTTGTGGATTTTGTGTTCATTTCTTTTGTTTTTGTAGGTTTTGTTTTTGTTGAGACTTTATGTTTTTCATCTTTATTTTTATGAGTTGGTTTGTTAACTTTTTTTGTGGTTACCATGAATTTTACCCTTATCTTTATAATTTTGAAGCAGTCTACCGTTACTTGGTATCGCCTTGCCTTCTTCTCCTTTAGAAGGTTCTATAGCTATGCCGTTTGTTCCCTTTTTCATTGTTTTGATGTTGTTGTCATCCTTTGATTGATTTCTCTGATTCCCTGTTGTATATCTTTTCTTTTTGGAAAGTTGTCTGTAGTTCAGTTCCTAGAATGGTATCTGGTTCATGTTAACCTGCGTCCTAGGTCCTAGGTCCTGCCTGAGGGCTGAAGCTGTTTGTCCTCAGATCGAAGAACTCCCTTTAATAATTCTTGTAAGTTTGGTTTGACTTTTGCATATTCCTTTAGTTTCTGTTTATCTGGAAATGACCTAATTTCACCATCAAATCTGAATGAGAGTTTTGCAGGATATATTATTCTTGGCTGACAATTTTTTTCTTTCAAGATTTTATATATGTCATCCCATTGCCTTCTTGCCTGCATGGTTTCTGCTGAATAATCTGAGCTTAGTCTTATTGTTTCTCCTCTGTATGTGACTTCTTGTTTTTCACGAGCTGCTCTCAGGATTCTTTGTTTGTCTTTAGTTTTAGCGAGTGTGAATATGATATGTCTTGGTGATTTTCTTTTGGGGGTCTCTTCTATATGGGGTTCGTTGAGCTTCTTGGATGACCAGCTTTTCATCTTTCATGATATTGGGAAAGTTTTCTGTCAGCAGTTCCTCAATGATCCTCTCTGTGTTTTCTGTTTTCTCCCCCTGTTCTGGTATGCCAATCACTCGTAAGTTTTTGCTTTTAATTGTGTCCCACATAACTCTCAGGGTCTCTTCATTTTTCTTTGTTCTTTTTTCTGAGTTTTCCTGAAACAGAGTTGTATCCAAGTGTTTGTCTTCAGTTCCACTGATCCTGTCTTCCACGGTTTCAAATCTACTTCTCAGCCCTTCTATGACACCGTCCATTTCTGAAACTTTGTTGTTTATCTTTTGGATTTCTAATTGTTGTTTTTGTATAATTTCGAGTTGTGAATTTATTTTGGCATTTTGTTCTTGCATCATCTTCCTGAATTCTTCCAATTTTTTGTCTGTATTTTCCATAAATTTGTCTATTTTTTCCTCATGTTTGTCATCTTTTTGCCTCAGTTCTTGGAAATTCCGAGTATTAGTGATTTGAGTTCCATATCAGGTACTTCTAGTGCATTTTCTTCCACAGGAGAGTTATCTGGTGTTTTAATTTGGACGCCTATTGGAGCCATCTTGTCTTGTTTTTGTAAATGTTTTGATATTGTTTGCTGTTTTCGGGGCATTCAGTAGATATTTCTCTCATTTATTGATTGTAGATTTTTTGTTTTTCTTTTCTTTCTTGTGGTACAGCTGGGCAGATCTAGTTGAGGAGGAGCCACTGGGATGGGTTGCTTGTGGCACTCACCGCAGCCACCAGGACGGTCGGTAGTCAGTGCTGGGCAGGTTCCAATAGGGCGTGCCTGCACCGCTTGGTGATGTGATGTCTAGTGCACGGTGCAGGTAGGTAGGGTCCAGCGGGAAGATGGTTATGTGTGAAGCTAAGCTGGATATGGGAGAGAGGAGAGAGGAGGAGGTGCAAAAATCGTACAAACATAAAAGAATGCTAGGGGAGCTTGTCGTTGGAATGTACAGATGAGATACTATGGGATGGAGGAAACCAGAAGGGGGAAGAGAAAGAAAAGGAAAGAATGACCAAATAAAAATCAGAAAAGTTAAAGAACTGCAAAGTTCCCAGGGATCCCACCGATGCAGCTATGAGGTCTGGGGGAGTCGGTCTCAATTTTCACAGCTCAGCCTGGCCAGAAGGTACAGAGGCATACATCGCCTGGTATTCAGGGATCAGAAAGAGAAGGAAGAGATAGAGAGAGACAAGAAATTAAGCAATGAAGAAAGACAAAAGATAAAAAGAGGTAAAAGATGACAAAACTAATCAAAAAAGGAAGAAAAATAAAATTGAGAAAAAATAAAAGGGCAACACCAGCAGTCAGTGCCTACAAATGGGACCCAGAGAGCCCCCACTCAGGGGCGCGAATTCCAAGAAGCCGGTAGTCTCGGGGTTAAGTGACTGTGGCCACGGAAAGCAGAGGGGCGAACGAACAAAGGCCCCGGGATCCCACCCACGCGGGAGCCCAGACCTAGAAACAGCCACACGCCCGCACGCAGCCCTACAGCCCCGCAGGAGAGAGCAGAGACGGCACTCGGAACCAGGCACCCAGGCAAAAGGAGGGGGAGGCGGCAGAAAAAGGTTCGCTAGGTGTCAGCAAACGGCTCCCAGAAAGCCTCCAGCCCGGACGCGCGGAATCCAAGCACCGGCGCCCCCCAGCTCAGGGACTCCGGCCACGGAAAGCAGAGGGGCGAACAAACAAAGGCCCCGGGATCCCACCCACGCGGGAGCCCAGACCTAGAAACAGCCACACGCCCGCACACAGCCCTACAGCCCCGCAGGAGAGAGCAGAGACGGCACTCGGAACCAGGCACCCAGGCAAAAGGAGGGGGAGGCGGCAGAAAAAGGTTCGCTAGGTGCCAGCAAATGGCTCCCAGAAAGCCTCCAGCCCGGGCGCGCGGAATCCAAGCACCGGCGCCCCCCAGCTCAGGGACTCCGGCCACGGAAAGCAGAGGGGCGAACGAACAAAGGCCCTGGGATCCCACCCACGCGGGAGCCCAGACCTAGAAACAGCCACACGCCCGCACGCAGCCCTACAGCCCCGCAGGAGAGAGCAGAGACAGCACTCGGAACCAGGCACCCAGGCAAAAGGAGGGGGAGGCGGCAGAGAAAGCTTCGCTAGCTGCCAGCAAACGGCTCCCAGAAAGCCACCAGCCCAGGCGCGCGGAATCCAAGCACCGGTGCCCCCCAGCTCAGGGACTCCGGCCACGGAAAGCAGAGGGGCGAATGAACAAAGGCCCTGGGATCCCACCCACGCGGGAGCCCAGACCTAGAAACAGCCACACGCCCGCACGCAGCCCTACAGCCCCGCAGGAGAGAGCAGAGACGGCACTCGGAACCAGGCACCCAGGCAAAAGGAGGGGGAGGCGGCAGAGAAAGGTTCGCTAGCTGCCAGCAAACCGCTCCCAGAAAGCCGCCAGCCCAGGCGCGCGGAATCCAAGCACCAGCACCCCCCAGCCCAGGGACCCTGGCCACGGAAAGCAGGGGATCCCCAGCTGAGGCGGAGAGGGGTGGGTGGTGGGAGAGCGCGCACCGCAGTTTACCGGTCGTTCTGTCTCTGACCAGATGCTCTGCAAGGCTGCTCTCCCGTTTGCTGGTCTCCGATAGGAATCCAAGATGGTGGATCCGCGCTGCGTTAGCTGGTAAGGAATCTCTGCCTGAGTCTCTCCTCGCTCTCCGTTCTCTTTTAGTATTCTCACTCCGTTTGGTGTTTGGCTGAGTTCTTTATCTCTTCATTTGGTGTTCTAGGGTTTCAGGATTGTTGATTCTCTGTTAGGCTTAGTTTTTCGGATCTTTGCTGTGGAGGGACGGCGTGGTGTTTCTGCCTAGAGCGCCATCTTGCCCAGATCTCTCTTGTTTATATACTTTTAATTATTTAATCAAATGAATCTGGATCTTAATTTCTATTCTTGCCCCAGATCTTACAAATGATGGATTGGACTTGGTATTACACTCACTAATTCAGATCTTAATTTCTATATTTTGATCAAAGTATCATATTTGTATATGGTAAAATAGTGCAGTAGATTCAAGCACTTCCTATGGACAATATTCTTTCCTTTTGGTCATCTTCTTTTAATTGCATGCATGAATTTTTGAAATGCACATTAGGTCATCTTTTCTACAAACTTATTTCATTTTGTTCTATACTGTCCCCACTACTAACCTCATTATGTCTATTTTTATTATTTCTCTGTTATTATATTGTTTGTAACATCTCTGTATTTTGTATCATATGAGAACCTCATTAATATTCCGTTTACTTGCTCTTCCAAATTCCTAATTAAAATGTTAAACAGGATATTAAATCGGATGGAAGCAAAGAGTGACCCCTGTGACAGACCACAAGACAACTTCCTCAATATAATTTATTGCTATTTATTCTATTTCTTGGTATAATATTTCAGATAGATTTTTTTGTAACTGTGAAATCAATTTAATATTTTATAGAATAGAGTTTTGCTTGAAAACTCTACTATGGCTCTCAAAGTCATCATTACAAACTTTAAGAAATAGAATTCTTCTATTTTATAAAAATATTAATTAAATATTGTATGACAAATATTTGTCTTACTCAGGATACAATTTAAGAAATGCTTTGCTTTTGAAAACACTATCACAAGCCATAATTAATACTGAAAGCATAGAGTTATGGTTTAGAATATTATGAAAGTGGGGTCATTGTAGGAAGACATGCTAGTGATAAATAAAACAATACCAAATGTATGAATTTAGAAAGTAAAGCCAAGGAAAGAATGGAGAAATGAATGGCTTATAGGAGTTGGCTCAACACAGGTCTACAATGTTCATTCTTCCTTTCTAAACTTATTTTTTTAGGATTTCTACATGACGATCAGAGATTTACTCAGCATTTTAAAAATGGCTGATTAAAACTCATCCACTAACTCAGAGGAAATTTGGAAGACTCTGATACTTTTTGAATTTTAATGTAGAAGTTTTCATTGCAAAACTCTGGAGAAATGAGGATGGTCTTAAATAAGAATTGCTTGAACCATGCACTCCATTGAATAAACTAGTTCTGAAGACATGTTATCCTCTCTGTTTAGAGATTGAGGCATTCAGGTTTTCTATTAAAACCACAAGAGTAGTGGTAGGAATTCCATATTTGTTGCATTTTATAATTTTTCTTTAAATATAATTTGGTACCTTGGGGTGAATATCAACCATTCTGTACCAATTATTGTGTGTATCAGTCTTTTAATATTCCTAAAACATACCTGTTAGAAGTCCTAACATGTATGAATTCAGTCTAAATGGACAGGAATGATAATAAAAATTCTGTAATATGCCCCAAAGATCAATATCTGAAAACATTTCTTCAAAACTAGTTAACTAAAAAAAAAAAAAATAGTTAACTAAATATTTGTAAAGTATAGTAATTCATCAAAATGAATGCAGTTAAGCAAAGTTTTTAGTGAACCATAAAGCTGATTGAGTTTGGCTAATAGTTATAGAGTAAATATTCCAGGTAGGTTCCAAATATTGGAGACTATTAGTACACATTTTCCCAAGAGCTTATGCTTAATATTATGGAATATCATCAACACATGTTTAGTTTTCATAACTTATCATTTATTCAGTTAATCTGTATTGAAAATCTATGATGCATGAGGCTTTTTAATGAATAATGAATACAATAGTGAAGTAGGACAAAGTTTTTGCCCTCATAATAAGAGGTTTTAGATAGACAAAAGCTTTAAGCTAATGACTAGTATGAGAATTTCAGAGAGAAAAATATTGCAAACAGAAGCAGTATAATTTTATAGGGAGTTTCTGAGGGACTGAGGGGAGGAAAACAAATTCTCATCATGATTTTCACCAAACTTCTGGAATATTATGAGTTGCAAGTGCACATTTTAAAATGCATGGATCCACAGATCCCAGTGATGATCCACTGGATTCTAGTAAAATGAGGAATTTCAAACTGGGCCCCCAGAACAGAGGAAGAGCCTCCAGAACACTGCTGTGATTTAGGCTGAGAGTAAGTCAGCCCTTGGACAAGGGCCAAGCAACTAACTTGAGTTGTTCTGCAAATTAAATTTGTGAAGTATTCTTTTACACAATGAATATGACTAAATAGATAATTATACCAATACTGAAGTACACCTTAGGATACTATGTTCCCTATGTCTAGAATATGCACGGTAATATTGTATATATTTATATTGTTTCTTTCTGTGTTTTAACTATTATAAATTAAATAACATTTTTAAGCATATATTAATCCTATTAAATGTCTTAATTCAGTTAACTGTATAGATAAACATATTTACACATACGGGAAAATAAATACATTGGAACTTAATTTCACAATAAAATCAAGCAGAAATTCAGAAACAATTTAAGACATATTCTGAAATTATCTACCTGCTTCCTCTCCTTAAATTCTTTTTGATTTCCCTATGTTTCACCACTAAGGTAAGAAGTTATATTATAATGATTTGCTATCTTGAGTGTCAAAAGTGGAGCCTTAACAAAAATTATGCATCTGCATTTCAGACTTATTGGGTCCAAAATGCTTTGCCAATCCCATTAAATTCCTTAAATCAGGTGCATAATTAAAGTCAGATATTCTGTACAGGTCTTCAGAATCCTCCAGTTATTCCTCCAAATAGCTGAGCCAGTTGTTGAGTTGTAGATTTATGCTGTGGAAAATTATTATATTAGTGGTAGTCATATATTTATTGACTTTATGTCTAAACGGAAGAACTGAAGGCTATTATACACATTAAACTATAGTGAAAGAAAGTTGAGACCTTGACCATTCTCTTTTAAAATCATTCTTTACTTCATCTCTTTACCGTGTGAGTATAGACTGTATCTGGCACCTAAATGTCAATTTAACCTTGAGGCTTCACAAATCTCATTCACATTAAACTACGTCTCGTAACTGTAGAATGTCACAGGGTCTAAAAGCATGCTCTAGATTTTAAGTTATAATCACACTGCTGTTCGGGAAAAAAAATTAATATTGTGGTGTTTATATTCTGGACATCCAGGGCACAAATAAATTTTATGTCTTAGATGAGTCACTGAAAAAAAAGAGCGTGTTCAAGGAATACTGGTTTTGAATCTATGAAAAAGGAAAAAAAACTGCTTGGAATGAAATCAGCTTACGGAGAGATCAAAATGAAAGTTCACACTAAATGATGCCTCTTTTCATTCAAGTAAATGTCAAATAGCAGTTTCAGAACACTGTACTGATTTTAAGGACAGAGCCATGGACAGAGTGGGTAATGTGATGAATATAAAGATTATAAAACTTTGGAAATTAATAAAATCCATCATTGCAGAAAAGAGGGTGATTATTTTTTGCACATTGGGCATAGGAGTCATTTTCAGAGGCTGTCATTGGAAGTGTAGCCCTTAAAGTGGCATTTCACTCTATGACATTAAACAGCAATTTTTGTAGGCCAGTTTTCTTTAGCTGAAGTCAAGTGGAATGTAGAAATACCTCTATAGAAAATTCAGGAAAGAAACACTTCTTTATCCCTTTGCTTTTCTTACGGTCACCCAAAGAATTTCATCGATCTAAACTCCAGAAGCAATTTGATGAGGAGCCCCTGGGTGGTGCAAATAGTTAAGCACTAAACTACTAGCTGAGAGTTTAGTAGTTCAAACCCATCCAGAGGTGCCTAAAGAGATAGGCCTGGCAATATGCATTCACAGCCTGGATAACCCTATGGAGCAGCTGTATTCTACACACATCAAGTCATCATGAGTTGGAATCAACTCTATAAAAACTAACAACAACAGCAACAATCAGACAAGTATGACTAAAACAACTAAACAATAAAAAGATTATTTAGCTACACTTCAGTCCTAATTCACATGCCAGGTATTGTGGAGGTAATCTGTATCGCAGACTATTAATGTCAGAAAGTGAGTTGCACAGTCGCCAGGTGTATTGAAAGCTACCCTGACATGTTTGAATTTGATTTCCTCATTCTTTTGGAAATGATCTGTTACATTATTTATAATCTTCATGGAATTGTTGATATCTTAGATAATATTAATCTAATAAAATTATGTTCTATAACTTTATTTTTGTTTGTGTGTATAATCAGTATTTGTTATTTATTACTTTAAGCAAGCAAAAGCGAAACAAAGCAAGTTTAAATGCTGAAATGTAATCAAGGAGTTATCATAAGAAAATGTGGAAAGCTTATCAGTGAAACTTCTAAAGTAATGATTTCACTAGAAAAGAGTATGCTTCCAGAGCAAATACAGTTAAAATAAGAAAATAAAAACATAATTATTTTGTTTAAATTTAAGTTAATACAACACTAAACAAGGAGAAGGTATTCTTATATTTATTACAATTGAGGACCACAGTCTACATGGACTCAAATATATATAACAATTCCTAACTAATACCATCAGTTAGAATACCAGTAGAGGTTAGTATTAGAATTCCAACTCCAAATGGTTTGAACAGTAAGACATTCATTAACTCACTTCAAAATGTGTTGTTGTTGTTGCTAGGTGCCCTCAAGTCTTGTGACTTATAGTGACCCTATGTACAACAGAAGGAAACACTGCCCAGTCCTGCACCATCCTCATAAGCGTTGTTATGCTTGAACCCATTGCTGCTGCCATTGTGTCATTCCATCTCTTTGAAGGTCTTCCTCTTTTTCTAGTCTACTAAGCATGATGTCCTTCTCCAGGGACTGGTCCTTCCTAATAACATATCCAATGTATGTGAGACTAAGCCTCGCCATCCTTTCTTATAAGAGGTATTCTGGCTGTACTTCTTCCAAGATAGGTTTGTTCTTTCTTCTGGCAACCAATGGTATATTAGATATTGTTTACCAACACCATAATTCAAAAGCATCAATTCTTCTTCAGTCTTCCTCATTCATTGTCCAGCTTTCCCATGCATATGACATGATTGAAAACATCATGGCTTAGGTCAGACATATCTTAGTTCTTAAAGTGATGTCTTTGATTTTTAATGCTTTAAAGAAGTCCTTTGCAGAAGGTTTGCCCAATGCAGTGTGTCATCTGATTTCTTTTTTTCTTTTTTATTGTTGCAGTTTAAGTGAAAGTTTACAATTCAAGTTAGTCTCTCATACAAAAATTTATACATACATTGTTATGTGACACTAATTGCTCTCCCTATTCTATGACAGCACACTCCTCCTTTCCATCCCTGATTTCCCGAGTCCATTCAACCAGCTCCTAACCCTCTCTGCCTTCTCATCTCACCTCCGGACAGAAGCTGCCCATTTAGTCTCATGTATCTACTTGAGCTAAGAAGCACACTCTTCACAAGTATCATTTTATGTCCACAGTCCAGTCGAATCTTTGTCTGAAGAGTTGGCCTCAGGAATTGTTTTAGTTCTAGGTAGACAGAGTCTGGAGGCCATGATTTCTGGGATTACTCTAGTTCCAGTCAGACCATTAAGTCTGGTCTTTTTAATAGATTTCGAGTTCTGCATCCTACCCTTCCCCCACTCCATCATAGCCTCTCTGTTGTGTTGCATGTCTGGGCAGTCATTGATGGTAGCCAGGCACCATCCAGTTCTTCTGATCTCAGGCTGATGAAGTCTCTTGTCTATATGGCCTTTTCAGTCTCTTGCGCTAATACTTTCCTTGTGTCTTTGGTGTTCTTCATTCTCCTTTACTCCAGGTGGTTGGGACCAACTGATGCATCTTAGATGGCGGCTTGCTAGCTTTTAAGACCCCGGATGCCACTCACCAAAGTAGGATGCAGAATATTTTCTTAATAAACTTTGTTACGCCAATTGACCTAGATGTCCCCTGAAAGCATGGTCCCCAGATCCTCGCCCCTGCTACTCTGTCCCTTGAGGTGTTTGATTGTATTCAGGGAGCTTCTTAGCTTATGATTTAGTTCCATTGTGCTGACTTCCCCTGTGGTGTGTGCTGTCCTTCCCTTCACCTAAGATAATTCTTGTCTACTATCTAGTTAGTGAATAACCCTCTCCCTCCCTCCCCGCCGTCGTAACCATCAAAGAATGTTTTCTTCTGTGTTGAAACCTTTTCTTGAGTTCTTATAATAGTGGTCTTATACAATATTTGTCCTTCTGTGACTGACAAAATTCACTCAGCATAATGCCCTCCAGATTCCTCCATGTTATAAGATGTCACAGCTTCATCATTGTTCTTTATCGTTGCATAGTATTCCATTGTGTGGATATTTGTTTATCCATTCATCCATTGATGGGCACCTAGGTTGCTTCCTTCTTTTTGCTATTGTGAATAGTGCTGCAGTGAACATGGGTGTGCATGTATCTATTCGTGTGACAGGTCTTATTTCTCTAGGCTGTATTCCAAAGAGCAGGATAGCTGGATCGTACAGTACTTCTATTTCTAGCACCAAATGAATTTCCAAAGTGGTTGTACCATTTTACATTCCCACCAACAGTGTATAAGTGTTCCAGTCTCTCCACAACCTATCCAGCCATTATTATTTTGTGTTTTTTGGATTAATGCTAGCCTTGTTGGGGTGAGATGGTATCTCATTGCAGTTTTGATTTGCATTTCTCTAATGGCTAATGATCATGAGCATTCATGTGTCTGTTAGCCACCTTAATGTCTTCTCTGGTGAAGAGCCTGTTCATATCCTTTCCCCTTTTTTTAACTGGGTTATTAGTCTTTTTGTTGTCGAGGTTTTGCAGTATCTTGTAGATTTTAGAGATTAGACTCTGATCGGTTTTCTCATAGCCAAAAATTTTATCCCAGTCTGTAGGTTATCTTTTTACTCTTCTGGTGAAGTCTTTTGATGAGCATAAGTGTTTGATTTTTGGGAGCTTCCAGTTATCTAGTCTGTCTTCTGGTGCTTGTGCATTGTTACTTATGGTCCGTATTGTGTTTATGCCATGTATTAGGGCACCTAGAGCTGTCCCTATTTCTTCTTCAATGATTTTTATTGTTTTTGATTTTATATGTAAGTCTTTGATCCATTTTGAGTTAGTTTTTGTGCATGCTGTGAGGTATGGGTCTTGTTTCAGTTTTTTGCAGATAGATATCCAGTTATGCCAGCACCATTTGTTAAAGAGACTGCCTTTTCCTCCATTAACAGACTTCGGGAGTTTGTCAAATATCAGCTGCTCATAGGTGGAAGAATTTATGTCTGAATTCTCAATTCTATTCCCTTGACCTATGTATCTGTTGTTGTATCAGTACCAGGCTGTTTTGACTACTGTGGCAGTATAATACGTTCTAAAATCAGGCAGTGTGAAGCCTCCCACTTTGTTCTTCTTCTTGAGTAATGCTTTACTTATCCTGGGTCTCTTCCCTTTCCGTATGAAGTAGGTGATTTGTTTCTCCATCTCATTAAAAAATTCCGTTGGAATTTGGATCAGGATTGCATTGTATCTGTAGATTGCTTTGGGTATAATTGACATTTTCACAATGTTGAGCCTTCCTATCCATGAGCTAGGTATGTTTTTCCACTTATGCAGGTCTCTTTTGGTTTCTTGCAGTAGCGTCTTGTAGTTTTCATTGTATAGGTCATTTACGTCTCTGATTAGATTTATTCCTAAGTACTTTATCTTCTTGGGGGTTATTGTAGATGATATTGCTTTGGGGATTTCCTCTTCAAAGTTCTCTTTGTTGGTGTAGAGGAATCCAACTGATGTTTGTATGTTTATCTTGTATCCTGATACTTTGCTGAATTCATCTATTAGTTCCAGTAGTTTTCTTGTGGATTCCTTGGTCTTTTCTGTGTATAAGATCATATTATCTGCAAATAGAGGTACTTTTACTTCTTCTCTACCAATTTGGGTTCCCTTTATTTCTTTTTCTAGCCTAATTGCCCTGGCTAGGACCTCCAGCACAATGTTGAATAAGAGTGGTGATAAAGGTCATCCTTGTCTGGTTCCCATTCTCAAGAGGAATGCTTTGAAACTCTCTCCATTTAGGATGATGTTGGATATTGGCTTTGTATAAATGCCTTTAATTATGTTAACAAAATTTTCCTTCTATTCTTATTTTGTTGAAAGTTTTTATCATGAATTTGTTTTGGACTTTGTCAAATGCCTTTTCTGCATCAATTGATAAGGTCATGTAGTTCTTGTCTTTTATTTATGTGATGGAATACATTGATTGTTTTTATAATGCTGAACCATCTTTGCATATCTCATATAAATCCCACTTGATCATGGTGAATTTTTTTTTGATATGTTGTTGAATTCTATTGGCTAGAATTTTGTTGAGGATTTTTGTGTCTATGTTCATGAGGAATATTGGTCTGTAATTTTCTTTTTTTGTGGTGTCTTTACCTGATTTTGGTGTCAGGGTTATTCTGGCTTCATAGAACGAGTTTGGGAGTATTCCATACTCTCCTATAGTCTGAAATACCTTTAGTAGCAGTGGTGTTAACTCTTCTCTGAAAGTTTGGTAGAATTCTTCAGTGAAACCGTCCAGACTAGGGCTTTTTTTGGTGGGGGGGGGGGGAGTTTTTTAATTACCTTTTCAATTTCTTCTTTTGTTATAGGTTTATTTAGCTGTTCTTCATCTGTTTGTGTTAGTTTAGGTAGGTAGTATATTTCTAGAAATTTGTCCATTTCCTCTAGGTTTTCAAATTTGTTAGAGTACAATTTTTCATAATGTTCTGTTATGATACTTATAATTTCAGTTGGGTCTGTTGTGATATCATTCATCTCATTTCTTATTCAGGTTATTTGCTTCCTCTCTGTTTTTCTTTTGTCAGTTTGTCCAATAGATTATCGATTTTGTTGATGTTTTCAAACAACCAGCTTTTGGTCTTGTTAACTCTTTCAATTGTTTTTGTATTCTCTATTTCATTTAATTCTGCTCTTATTTTTATTATTTACTTTTTTTCTGGTGGCTGAGAGCTTCTTTTGCTGCACTCTTTCTATTTGTTTGAGTTGCAGCATTAATGATTTGATTTTGGCTCTTTCTTCTTTTTGGATGTGTGCTTTTGTTGCTATAAATTGACCTCTGAGCGCTGCTTTTGCTGTGTATCAAAGGCTCTGGAAGGATGTGTTTTCATTCTCATTTCATTCTATGAATTTCTTTATCCCATCCTTAATTTGTTCTATAACACGGTAGTTTTTGAGCAAGATGTTGTTCAGTTTCCATGTGTTCAATTTTTTTTTCCTTACCTTTTTTGTTATTGATTTCTACCTTTGTGGTTTTGTGGTTGGAAAAGACCCTTTGTAATATTTCAATGCTTTGGGTTTTGTTAAGGCTTGCTTTATGTCCTGATATGTGGTCAGTTCTGGAGAATGTTCCATGTGCGTTGGAAAAGAAAGCATACTTGGCTTCTGTTGGGTGGAGTGTTCAGTCTATGTCCATGAGATCAAGTTGGTTGATTGTGGCATTTAGATCTTCTGTGTCTTTGTTCAGATTCTTTCTGGAAGTTCTGTCCTTCACCAAAAGTGGTGTGTTGAAGTTTCCTACTATTATCATGGAACTGTCTATCTCTCTTTTCAATGCTGTTACAGTTTGTTATATTTTGGAGCCCTGTCATTGGGTCTGTGAATATTTATTATGGTTATGTCCTCCTGGTGTATTGACATTTTAATCATGATATAGTGTCCTTCCTTATCCTTTGTGGTGCATTTTACTTTAAAGTCTATTTTGTCAAAGAGTAATATTGCCACTCCTGCTCTTTTTTGAGTTGTTTGCTTGATGTATTTTTTTCTATCCTTTGAGTTTTAGTTTGTTTGTGCCTTTAAGTCTAAGATGTGTCTCATAGGCAGCATGTAGGTGGCTCGTGTTTTTTTTTTTTTTTTTAATGCATACTGCCACTCTCTGTCTCTTTATTGGTGCATTTAGTCCACTTACATTCAACATAATTATTGATAGGTATGAGTTTAGTGCTTCATTTTGATGTCTTTTTTGTGTGTGTTGTTAACAGTTCTTTGCTCCACTTAATTTTCTGTGCTGAGTCACTTTTCTTTGTGTGCTTTCTTTTCACTTTATTCATTGTTGTTGATTTTGTATTTGTTGAGTCTTTATGTTTTTCTTGTTTTTTATTTTGATATGTAGGCTTGTTAGCTTTCTTTGTGGTTACCTTAATATTTACCCCTATTTTTCTGAGTTTAAACCAGTTTTTTTTTTTCCTTTATATCGCCTTGTCTTCCTCTCCATATGAAAGATCTATGACTACATTTTTTAGTCCCTCTTTTTTATTTTAATGTTGTCATCTTTTACATATTGACATGGCTGTTTCCCTATTTCAGTGTTTTAGCTTTAATTTGTTTTTGTGTCTTCCCTATCTGGACAAATATCTGGTTGCTCTGGCCTGTGTTCTAGTCTTGGGTTGTTAATCCGATGTCATTGATTTTCTAACTGGAGGAATCCCTTTAGTGTTTCTTGTAGTTTTGGTTTGGTTTTTGCAAATTCCTTAAACTTCTATTTTTCTGGAAATACCTTAATTTCACCATCATATTTGAGAAAGAGTTTTGCTAGGTGCGTAATTCTTGGCTGGCAATTTTTTTTCCTTCAAAGCCTTATATATGTCATCCCATTGCCTTCTTGTCTGCTTGGTTTCTGCTGAGTAAGTCCAATCTTAGTCTTATTGACTCTCCTTTGTAGATGACTTTTCTTATTTCCTTACCCACTCTTAAAATTCTCTTTATCTTTGGTTTTGACAAGTTTGATTGTTTTATGTCTTGGTAACTTTCTTCTGGGATCTACCTTGTGTGGGGTTTGGTGAGCGTCTTGGATAGATATCTTCTCATCTTTCACAATATCAAGGAAGTTTTCTGCCAACAAATCTTGAACAGTTCTCTCTGTATTTTCTGTTATCCTCCCCTGTTCTGGTACTCCAATCACTCATAGTTATTCCTCTTGATAGAGTCCCACATAATTCTTAGAGTTCCTTCATTTTTTTAAATTCTTTTTTCTAGTTTTTCCTCAAAAAGTTAGTGTCAAGTGCTTTATCTTCAATCTCACTTATTCTGACTTCCATTACCTCAGTTCTGTTCCTATAACTTTCTATTAAGTTGTCTAATTCTGAAATTTTATTGTTAATCTTCTGGATTTCTCTTTGCTGTCTCTCTATGGACTATTGCGGCCTGTTAAATTTGTCATTATGCTCTGCTATAATCTTCTTAAGTTCCTCTATTGGTTTGTTTATATGTTCCTTGGTTTTGTCTTGATCTCCTTCCTTATGTCTTGAAGAGTTTGGTATATTAATCTTTTGTATTCTGTCTCTAGTAATTCCAAGAAGTTGTCTTCCTCCAGAAAATTTCTTGATTCTTTGCTTTGGGAGTTTGCTGAAGCCATCATGGTCTGTCTCTTTATGTAATTTGAAATTGACTGTTGTCAATATTGAGCTTATTTAGCCATCAATAAGTTATTATATTTATTTATTTTAAATTTTCTTATGTGTCCTAGCTTCTTGTTTTCTTTGTTTTGATATGCCCAAATAGGCTGCTCATGTGACCTTGTTTGATTATTGATGTCTTTGGAATTCTAATGTCCTGTTACCAGTTGGTTACATCTGTTACTAGGTATGTGAGCCCAGGGGTCTGTTTGCTTTTCTTATATGGATTCAGCTCATGTGTCCAGGTAGTTGGTCACCAAGTGTGTGGTGCAGGCTCTCACCGACAGTCCTAGACGGGCAGGCGTGATTGGTGTAGGCGCAGGTATCTGGCTGCAGTAGGAGGTCATGAGCTGAGCAAGGTAGATGGCTGATGGTTGCCCCTGAGTGTCTGGGAGGAAAATATGTCCCTGTTCCCTAGAGCACATAGGTGAGTAGATTTTGCAGCAGACTATGGGCAGCCAATGTGTTGGCTGTAAGGATTAAGAGACACCACTTATTCTTGGACCCCTGTCACGAGTGGCTAGATGGAGTGGGTGGGGCCACCAGTCCCCAGGCCCCTGATGTGGGTAGGTGAGAACCTTGCTTAATGGGCAGAGAAGTGCCAAATGTCACGAACAAGCCACTCCACCATATAGCTGATACAGGAGATGTTAGGCTTCAAGTATTTAACCTGTTGTACTGTGCTAATGACCTATGCTGTTGAAATGGGCCCACACAGGACTATGCAGGAGTGAAAGACATTCAAAGTCTGTGGACTTCTTATGCCTGTGCCTAGGCAAAGGAGCTGTGCCTATCCTAAATTCCCGGCTTAGGAGAGCTGGCAGATTATGTATTCCTGTTTGTTAATTTGTTCCCTCTTGATGGCCGAAAGAATGGCTCAGAGCACATGATGGTTCCTTACTTCTGGCTCAGGGGACATGGCAGTTGCTGAAGCCAGCCTGGGACCCCGGTGCAGAGCAGGGAGGGGGCAGGTAGATGGGAGATGTTTTTCCCAAAGGGAGTTTTTTTGATCCTCATGGTAGATTAGACACACAGACTTATCTTTTCCCAATTGAGCACCACTTTTCACTGGTTCTGGAGGCTTGAGTAGACTCTCCACTACTCCATCTCTCTCGATGTGGAAAATGCATCCTGAGAGCCACTGCTTGCCTCATGGTGTGCACCAGCTGCAGGATACCAGTTCCTGCAAGGTCAGGTCTGTCAACTCCTTTCTGCTTCTGAACTGTCTCTCCCTTCCCCTGCTGCTCAGTCCAATTCTTCAACTTTGTCTTTGATGTTCAGGGCTCCTAGATTGTTGTATATAATCGATTCACTTGTTTTTTCGGGTGTTTGTTGAAAGAAGCACCACAGGAATTATCTGACTACTCTGCCATCTTGGCCTTGCCTCACTGTCCTGTCTTTTTAATGACCTTTTTCTTTCTTCATGTACGATGTCCTTGATGTCATTCCACAACTTGTGGAGTCTTTGGTCATTAGTGTTTAATGCGTCAAATCTTTTTCTGACATGGTCTCCAAATTCAGGTGGGATATACTCAAGGTCGTACTTTGACTCTTTTGGACTTCGTGTAATTTTCTTCAACTTTGACTTGAACTTGCATAGTAGCAGTTGATAATCTGTTCCACAGTTGGCCGTTGGCCTTGTTCTGACTGATGATATTGAGCTTTTCCATTCTCAAAATCTGTAGGCATGGCTATTTCAATACTGGTTAATTATGAGACATAAAAACACTATTCATCATTCATTTTACAGGATTTTTCATAGAAATTCCTGGAGGCCTGGTGGTGAGGTTGTTAAGAGGCTGCTAACAAAAAGGTCAGCATTTTGAATTCACCAGTCGTTCCTTGGAAATCCTATGGAACAGTTCTACCCTCTCCTATAGGGTTGCTATGAGTCATAATTGACTCAATGAGAATGGGTTTGTTTTTTTGTTTGTTTGAACAGAGCCTTGGTTGCACAGTGGTTAAGAGATTGGCTCCTTACCAAAAGGTCATCAGTTCGAATCCACCAGCAACTTCTTGGAAACCCTACGGGGCAATTTTACTGTCCTGTAGAGTCACTATGAGTTGGAACCCACTCAAGACAACAGGTTTATTTTTGTTTGTTTGTTTTAATCTGTCTTTCTTAACAGTTTTTGTGCCAAGATGGAGAATTTTACCTGATATCTCCACCTCATGTCCTTGGGCCAGTATGACATTAAGGTATTTTTATGTAAATAACATGCACATTCTATGTTTGTTTGCCAACACTGCCCTCATCCCCAACCCAGTAAAATTTTCATAAGCCTGTGTCTTAGTCATCTAGTGCTGCTACAACAGAAATACCACAAGTGGATGGCTTTAACAAAGAGAAATTTATTTCCTTACAGTAAAGTAGGCTAAAAGTCCAAATTCAGGACGTCAGCTCTAGGGGAAGGCTTTCTCTCTCTCGGCCTTCTCATCAGTGTTCCCCCAGACTAGGAGCTTCTTGGTGCAGGGACCCTGGTCCAAAGGACCCGCTCTGCTCCGGGCACTGCTTTCTT
Organism: Dugong dugon; assembly: GCA_030035585.1. Classification (NCBI taxonomy): domain Eukaryota; kingdom Metazoa; phylum Chordata; class Mammalia; order Sirenia; family Dugongidae; genus Dugong; species Dugong dugon. The sequence goes on along the minus strand of CM057460.1, from coordinate 28,953,803 downwards.
GATGGTATGAGGTCCCCCTATCTCACTGCTCACTTTTGTCTTTTATATCTCTAGAGATTGCCGCACGACACAATCCAGTCTTGTAGATCAGGTCCTGCCTTATTAACACAACTGCCACCCATCCTCCCTCGTTAACATCATAGAGGCAGGTTTACAACATACAGGAAAATCACACAATACCAGGAATCATGGCCTAGCCAAATTGATGCACACATTTTTGGGGGGACATAATTCAAACCATGACAGCGTGCTATACCAATTTTGTTTTACGTGTTGTTATTGAAAAAAAAAAATTGGCATAAGGTGCTTATGAAAGTATTATGGGAGTGGGTGGGGCATGGTTGACAAATAAACACAGAACACTAGTGTTATTCGTGTAAAAGTATGGTACATACCTACTAGTAAGTGAATTACTTTGGAGCAGTTCTACTTTGTAACACCTTGAGTTGTCATGAATTGAAATAGACTCCACGACAAAGGGTTTGGTTTTGGTATTAACTGAATCACTGACACTGAGAAATAAGTGACCATCATTACTTTAACTAACCCTAGTGGCGTAGTGGTTAAGTGCTACTGCTGCTAACCAAAAGGTTAGCAGTTTGAATCCACCAAGTGCTCCTTGGAAAACTTATGGGGCAGTTCTACTGTGTCCTACAGGATCGCTATGAGTCAGAATTGACTCGATGGCAACAGGTTTTGCTGTTTTTTTGTTTTTAATGAAAAGTAAGCTCCTCACTTGAAGGGAGTATAAATGGAGAGAAGACTATGGGTAAGTTGGCTTTTTATAAGAGAAAAGACTTGGGTGTCAAGAAGATAATCAAGTGCGTTTTTCACAATAACCAGAAACAGCTGGCTTATTAGGAGACCCTCTGTGAATCAATTTACTGATTCAACCCCTCCTACCAATCCAATGGAAGCAGAAGAAAGAATTATTCAAATGAGGATATATATATTTCTCACTGACTACGTAGCCTAACAGTGATTTTTTTAAGCCAGTTGGTCCCAGAAAGTAGGTCAGTGTTTGAAGATATTTTTAAAAATGTTCTGTCTGTCATGAATTTGAAATAAACAGTACTAAATATATATTTGAGTGATTCGAGCAGTGCTCAGTGCTGACATGTCTCCTACCTTTTACATTAAATCATGACTATTATTTTTTAAGCTTTGATTTTAAGACATTAATAAAATTTGTATTTACATAGCATATTCAATTTAGGAAGAACAAGAGAATTCCATAAACTGATTTACTAACTATAAGTCCTGTTCTACACTTAATTATTCCCAATTATATTCCTCTTTAGTGTCTTTGCACAATAAAAGTAATTTTTTTTCCAATACTGAAATCAATTCATCATGTCTGCTGGGCTATTTTGAAATTATTCAATCATACAAATTAACAAATTGCAATAGCTTAAGTTAGTGGCATCACTCGGCATGGTGGCTCCCAGTGTAGTAACTCATGGTGTCATCCCACCCATGGACCTCCTCCTGTACCAGACCATACAGAATCCTTAGTAATAATTTTTGTACTAATGTTACTTTTAAATCATAATTCCCATATACCACTCCCTATTTTCCTTTAGTTACTACTTCATTCTCAAGAAAGTTATTGATAGGGGTTCACAAATACTAACTGCCACAATACTGCGGCCAAAACACGAGAATGTTTGACAAAATCAGGGACTATAAAAACACAGGCAGGAACAAAAACAACAGTGTGTATTAGTAATGCATGCAGAAAAAGTGTCATTGTAATTGGATAAGAATGACAGCTCTGACTGTAACACATTAGAAAGTTCAAAAAGGAAATTAGCATAGAGTTTTAGACTTGTGGGTATATTGATACATGTAAGCTGGGTTTATGAAAAAAGTTTTTGTTGTTATTACTAACTACAGGCATATTTTTGTAACAAATAATAGATTTTTGCTGAAATATTGCCCCCAAATTTTATAGACAGTCATTTTGGTGTCACCCTCTCTGTCAGTGTCACCTGGGGTATTTTACACCTTCCGCACACTTCTAGTGATGCCAATGGCTTGGATTGCTCCCAAACATTTAAACTGTGAAAATACACAAAATGTCTCTTGTCAATATCTAAGAAGAGCCTCTTCCTAGCTGGCTTCTCTGATAGCCAAGCCTCTTTCAGTTCAGCCTGATAAGCTTTCATTGAGACATCAATTTGATCGTGTCAAAGACTTCCAAAGACTTACTGCTTCTTAAAAGGCAATAAGGTAGAGAAAAGAGGGGAGAGGAGAGGAGAGCAGTGGAGAGGAGGGGAAGGGAGGGAAAACGAGGGGAGGAGAAAAAAGGGGAAGTGAAAAAGCAAGTTTCTTAAATAGAAACTAGGGTATTACAAGAAAAGCAAGAACCACTTTATGAAAACTTAAGTTCAGTGAAGTGAAATTAAATGTTTTATGTTGGAAAAAAAATCAAGTATGCCATTTTTTCTTGCTAAAATAAGCTAATTATAAACCTTCAAAATGTATATTTTAAAAGAATTGCCAATTTTTACATCAGAAATGAATCATATCCATTATTGAAATACCATGATCTCATCTTTACTCAAGTAATTTTCTGGTTTTTTTTAAATATGAAGAATAAATTGTAATACACTCTTGTCTCTGAGATAAAAATAAAATATAACAGTCCTTGAATCCATCAGAAACAATGCCAACTAGTTCCACTTAGATTTAACAACATAGATATTATTTTAAGGAGTGGCAGGGTGATCTAGTCAGAAGACTCAGATGTTCTCAACAGGCAGAACTTCATTTGAATGTACTGTCTGCTCTTAAAAAAAAAAAAAAAAAAAAAAAAAAACCTCTTTTATTCTTTGGTCAAGAAATCTAATTCATTTATCTGAAGAATCAATAGTAAAACATATTCACAATAAGTCCTCTAAAATTAGTTGTTTAAGTGTATATATGTGTGTATATGTGATATATACATGTTTACAGATTGATAGCTAGATAGATACACACACATGCATATAGCTATGTATATATGTGAATCAGCCAGAGTCTCTGTGTTTCTTATACAGACAGAAGTTTGTACATATAAATGTACATACAAAAAAGAAAACAAAAATTTAATTCAATGTTACTTTAAAGTCAGAATTGACTATGATTTATATTACTCAGTGTTTTAATGTTTAAAATGTTATTTCAATTGTCAATAGTACCTAATAATTTTATAGTCCTTTAGAGAAGATAAAAAAATTATTCAGAATTTATTTTAAGCTTAGCTAAATATCATACAAGTAAAAATTAATATTACTAACAACAAACTGGAAGATAAGCAGTTCAAACTAATAAATTATTTTACAAGATTGTTGTTTATGTGGACATAAAAAGATCAATTTTCTTTAATCTACTTAGTTTCTAACACAGTTAAGAATACATTTAGAAAAACCAAAAAGCTTAATATAAATTGATTGAATATTCATTTACATTCAGTTACGGTGTATAGTTGAAGATAATAAGATCAAAATCATGCTAGAAGTTTTCCTCATATAGGAGAATTTATAAATAATGTTTTTGGATTTAGCTAGCTTTAGAATTGATTTAATACTAAATATAAGCACATCACTCTTTGAAAAGTTTTTTTTTGTTTGTTTTATTTTGTTTTGTCTTTGTTTTTTAATATTATCTAAATTCCAGAGAACTGTTTCATAATAATTGTAATTTATCCAGGTAGCATGTATAATATTAACACAAATTCTTATAATCTTAAATAACTGTGATCTGCAATTCATATTATTTAAGTGGAAAATAGCATTGACTTTATTTTTATTTTTTTATTATGATAGTGGACATAATGATCAACACAGTACTATCAAGGGCCTTTTGTTTCGTGATTGATGTGCTATTCTGTGCCAAGGCTCAGCTCTGAATTCCATGCCTGGATGTCTGGTCTACACTTACTGTTTATAAGTATTGTAAATATATGTTTAAGCTCTCAATTTATTTTTATACTATAGGTAAATTTGGAACATCTGAATTCTGTACTATAATAGCCTCACATTGGATTGTATCTGTCAGACAAAAAAATACTGTTCTAGAACATTCAAAAGTTGTAGATAAATATTCATTTTACTTTTAGTGGAGCAAAGGTAATTATTAATTTTACCTGTATATACCTTTTTTTGCCCCCTGGATTAGTATGGACCTCACAAAATCACACCTGAATAGCCTAGATAAAGGATTCTTAACATTGACACTGATCTGCTCTCCTGGGAGATCTTTTTGAATTCTACGTACCTTAAACCCAAATTGGGCCTTCCTTTACTAGCAGTGTGGAACAACCTATATATGTTATTTGTTTTTCTAGTTTCCCTTTCTTCTTTTCTTTCATTTTCTCTCTCTTTCTTTCATGTATCAACTCAGCACACATTTGTTAAATACTCCACTTGCTTAATGTTTATTCTGCAGCAAAAAATTGGTAGATTCACCAAAGTTACCGTAAAAACCCAAAACACACATTGCCGTTTAGTCGATTCCAACTCTTAGCAACCCTATGGGACAAAGTAGAACTTCCCCCATAAGATATCCAAAAGATCACCATTAAAAGTTCTAAATGTTTTGCCCATTTTAGAAATCTATATTCAAAATGTCAGGTTATTCATAGGAAGCCATACTTCTGTTTGACAAGCACTCTGAGCTTAATAGGAGTTTTTACTGGCTTTTAAGACAATTTAGTTAGAATCAACAAGAATTCCTAATCACCCCAGGAATTAGTTCTGCATGCTGATCAGTTATGAAATATGGTATTTTGTGAAAAATCAGTTTTGGAGTCATACTGATAATTCCATTTTTTTCTCATATTTTGTCTTACGGTTTTCAATTTAAGCTAAATAGAGAAGATCCTAAAACTTCCTAAAAATAATTCTAGACTTGTCCAAGTAAACTTGTCTGTTCCCAAAAATCCTAGTATTCTCTTTGGACCACAGACAAGTCTTGAGTAGATGTGGACATTTAACTAAAACCTTGAAATATATTAATGAATGCATGCATTTGAATAATATGCTTCAACTCTGAAGATATAAATTGGAATCTTAGTAACCAGCACAGAGACATATTCCTGTCTGATTTAGCTATTGGTTAAGCAGACATGTGACTCCAAATTCTTATAACTAGACAAAGCAGAGAACACCGGATTGCATAGTGCCACATTTAAATGACAGAATACTGAACTTAATTTGTTTTTTATAGATGAAATGCCCTTGAAAGATGTTAACAGATTTCATATAATTAATCAGCATACCATATATTTAGTGAGATCTAGTTCTCCTGAGATTCAGTCAATCATTCATTCAATATATACATAATTAGTACTATGTGTTAGGTATAACAATGAGATACATGTAATTACTGTCAAGTCAATTCCGACTCATAGTGATCTATAGGAAAGTGTAGAACTACCCTACAGAGTTTCCAAGGCTGTAAATTTTTATGGGAGTAGACTGCCCCATCTTTCTCCTGGAAGTGGCTGGTGAGTTAAAACCACTGACCTTTCCGTTAGCAGCTCCGCGCTTAACCACTGCACCACCAGGGTTCCTTATGAGATACATAGTAGTTATTAAAGTATGTATTTTCCAAATATACAAAATAACATGAGACAGTGACTTGACCAAGTTTATAAAAATTATATGTAACCAGGAATCAAACGCAGAATTTTCAAATCACAGCTAGAAAAATGCCTCTACCCCATTTAGGAAACATTAGGTCTTCAATGAGGTCCCTGGGTGGCACAAATGATTTGTGCTCAACTACAAACTTAAAGGATGACAGTTGGAACCCACCCAGCTTTGCAATGGAAGAAAACCCTGGCAATCCACTTCTGTAAAGATTATAGCCCAGAAAACTTGATGACAATTTTTTTTAATACCTTCAATAAAGGTTGAGCAAACATTGCCATCGTATCAGAACTTTTCTAAATGCACACAATTTAAATAGGGAAGTGTTTTATTGTCACTGGAATGTAACTATTTGTCAAATGCCAATTTCTTTAATATACTTGTAGGAAACTATTATCATATATTGTCATTCACTTTACCTATTATAAATTTATGCTTTTATTAGACTATAACTACAGCTCATAATGGTGGCAAAATGATGTATTATGACAAGGTTGAAATTGAAAACTATTCTTTCAAAGAGGCTGGTGGACATTGGATGAAAACCTTTTTATTAACCTGCTTATTACTTATTATTTGGGTTTTGACTAAAGCCATGAAGTATATTATTGAATTCACGTGCCTGAATAATATGCTTCAACTCTGAAGGTTTTAACTGGAATCTTATTAACCAGCACGGAGATATATTCTTGTCTCATTTAGCTTTTGATTAAGCAGATATGTGACTCCAAATCCTTATAACCAGACAAAGCTGAGAACTTTCTTTCATTCCTTAGGTGATGGGCAGAATAATGATCCCCAAAGAGGTCCATTGTCTAATCTCCAGAACCAGTGAGTATGTCAATTTATATATCAAAAGCAATATTGCAGATGTGGCTAAGTTTGAAGACCTTGAGAGAGGGATAGTATCCTGGATTATCCAGGTGGCTCTAATCCAATCATATGAGTCCTTATTAAAAGTAGAGAATCTTTTTCTGGCTCTAGTTAGAGAGAGATGTCCTGACGGAAAAGGGTCAGAGAAATACAACATGACACTTAACTTGCCTTTGCTGGTTTTGAAGACAGAGGAAGGTGGTCACGAGCCAAGAAAGGCAGGTGGCCTTCAGAAGCCAGAAAAGGCAAGGAAATGGATTCCCTCATAGGGTATCCAGAAAAGAGCACCACCCTTCCTGATATATTAATATTAAGTTCAAAGAGAGCCCTGTTAAACTTCTGAGTGGCAGAACTATAGGGTAATTAATTTGTGTTGTTTACACCATCAAGTTTGTAGTAATTAGTTACAGCAACAGTAGAAAACTAATACACATTATTTTAATTCCCATAAGGACACAAATCTATATTTTTCCTTTTGTCTTTTTATTTCTGATTCTGAAAATACTAATAGTATTATTCATATTATTACTTTTTGATCATCTTTTTCTTTCTTCCTTTTCATTTTAATAATATAGAGTAATAATAAAATGTGACAGAAAATCAAGTTGTTTTATATTTTAATTCATTATTTATAAAATTAAGACATGCTTGCATAGTAAATTCTGACATAATTTTAATTTAGGTATATTTTACTTTAACTGCATGCCCAGATCATAAATGAATTGATTGGAAACCTCCTTTAAGTTTTTTTGACCCGAATTACCTATAACTTAACTACATGGTCAAACATCCTTTGAAATAAAAAAACAATGTTTGTTTTCTCTGGTATTTCAGTCACCTTATGGTTTTAATTATGACTTTTGCAAGGCCTCTCCCACTCCTTTCAGCAATGATTTTTCCCCTAATGAACTTTGAAAACAGTTTAATTATATAACACTTTAGTTTGCTTAAATTTATCTGATGTCTCTCTCTTGTGTCACCAAGTTTTTGTGATCATACAGGGTAAAATAATCATCTGCTACTGTTGTTTAAACCCATCCAGGAATCCAAAACAATGTATGCCACATGATGTGAATCCTTAATGGAAGTTTACTAAACTATACTTTCTAAATGACTCAACAATTCTCTTTATTTTCTCTTCTGTTGCTCTATAGACATTTTATATTTAAGGATGAATGTTTCTGTGTTATATTCTGTTTAGTAAAGTTTAACAGAAGAATAACATACATAATAATATAAATGATTGTGGAGAGACATGATTATCACAGGGTATCCACAAACTCCAAGCAACCTTATTTTCCATAGTTACTACTGAAAATAGTTACAATAATCACATTGAATTGCTTATAAGAGTAATTTTGTATCTTCTCATATGGTTGTTCTCTTCTTCTTATAATTAATTTGAACATAAAATGTTTGTAGAAAAGTCAGTGTAAATGAAAATAAGTACACTTGACAGTTCTACAATTTAAAAGTTATCTTATTTACAAAAACATATTTTATCTGACATTGTAGTTGAGTACCAGCACTGAATGAATTAGTGATCTTGAAAAGAGATCTAAAAAAGTAATCAGAATTTAGCACAAAGAGACAAGGCATTGTAAAAAAAAAAAAAAAATGTTGTTAACAGATGTGGAGAATGCTATGAAAAGAATTAATGTAAAGCAAATAGAAGATGCAAGAAAAAAGAATAGAGAACAAAGAAAAGAAGTTCTATTTGAATAAATACTGGCTAAGCATTTCAATATTTCCACATTTCAGGGAAAAACATTGAACCACAGATCCAGGAAGCAAAACGTTTTCAAAACTAGATAAAACAATGGAAATCCATGCCTAGAAACATCATGAACTGCTGAATACCAGGACAAAGAAAGTATCATAAAAGCAATCACAGAGAGAAATATTTTACAAAGAAATTATGAATGATAAATAACAGCAGACTTTTTAAGAGCAATAATATAAGAACACATTGGAATAGTATCTCCTAAATGTTGAAAGAAAATTACTGCCACTCAAACTTTTATATTTAGCAAAATGAATTTTCAAAAATAAGGATGAAATATAGACATTTTCAAATAAACCAAAGTTGAGGTATTTTGTTACCAAAATATCTGCACTGCAGGAACTTCTAATGAATGTACTTTGTAAAGAAAGAAAGCAATGCCTGGAGTGTTGTTTGTGATGAAACAGAACATAGTATTGAAATAAGACCATGCATTAATGAGGGAGAAAGGAGGTTAAGTATCTGCCTGTAATCCATTCACTCTCTTTACTTGGGACAACCCCAGGGAAAAGAAAATGGCAGGTGACTGGGTCAAATTTCGTGTCAACTGGACCTCCCAAGGTATTATCTGTTGAGTGCTCTTTTAGAAGGATATCCCTGGCTAAATAAACTCCAAATCTATGAGACATGGATCATTGGAGAATATCAGGTAAGCTATGTAATCTCCAGTATCTATAATGAAAATGTTTCCTATGTATAGTCCTCCTTGCTTTGTTAGGTAATCAGTGACCTCATCTATTATTCTCTACCAGAGGTGCATGTTGGATGCAGACAGAAACAACCTAGTAACTACTTTTAATGTCCCAGACATCTCTCTGCTTCATCTGAGACTGAATCTTAGAAATTATTGGTAAATCTTGGTACTGCGTAAAACTTCTGCTTTGTATAAACGTTATTTAACAATCCAGTGTTGTGTCCTGTGTGTTGATATTGTATATATAAATGATAGTAATAATGTTCAATTTGTGATGTTAAAAAATACATTCAAATATAAAATAATATAAAACAGCTTCATTTAAATCAGAAATCTGTGATTGGGGTTAAATTTTATTACTATTATTATTTTCTTAGGAGAAGGGTTAAAATTCTTAAGATTTTACTTGACTTTAGAATTTCTTATTGACATGGTAAATGATGAAGATGACTATTAAATGAGGAGTTACAACATGTGTAATTTCCAAACCACAAGAAAGAAAATAAATATTAAAAGAGCAAAACAAACTCAATCAAAGAAAGAAAGTAAATATGAAGTGAGCATTTCCAGCACTGAATCCGTGTGTTGAAACATCTCAATTGGTATTCCATCAATTCCTGAACCATTGCTTTTCGCCAATGCTTTCAGTAAAGCTTGGACCTCTTCCTTCAGTACCATCAGTTATTGATCATATGATACCTCCTGAAATGGTTGAACGTCAACCAATTCTTTTTGGTACAGTGACTTCATATTCCTTCCAACTTCTGTGATTCTTCCTGTGTCATTCAGCATTTAACCTGTAGCATCCTTCAATATTGCAACTCAAGGCTTGAATTTTTTCTTCAGTTCTTTCAGCTGGAGAAATGTTGAGCATGTTCTTCACTTTTGGTTTTCTATCTCCAGGTCTTTGCACATGTTATTATAATACTTTCCTTTGTCTTCTCTAGCCATCCTTTGAAATCTTCCGTTCAGCTCTTTTACTTCATCAATTCTTCCGTTCACTTTAGCCACTGTACAGTCAAGAGCAACTTTCAAAGTATCTTCTGACATCCATTTTGGTCTTTTCTGTCTTTTCAAAGATATCTTGCTTTCTTCATGTATGATGTCTTTGATGTCATTCCACAACTTGTTTGCTCTTTGATCATTAGTGTTCAATGCATCGAATCCATTCTTGAGATGGTCTCTAAATTCAGGTGATACATACTCAAGTTGGTACTTTGGCTCTTGTGGACTTGTTCTAATTTTCTTCAACTTCAACTTCAACTTGCATATGAGCAATTGATGGTCTGTTCCACAATCGGCCCTTGGCTTTGTTCTGATTGATGATATTAAGCTTTTCCATTGTCTCTTTACACAGATGTAGTCATTATGAATCCTGTGAATTCCATCTGGCGAGGTCCACATGTATCATTTATGTTTATGTTGTTGAAAAATGGTATTTGCAATGAAGAAGTTGTTGGTTTTGCAAAATTCTAGCATTCAATCTCCAGCATTTTTTCTATCACCAAGGCCATATTTTCCAACTTCCAATCCTTCTTCGTTTCCAATTTTTGCATTCCAATTGCCAGTAATTTTTCAATGCATCTTGATTGGACGTTTGATCAATTTCAGACTGCAGTAGTTGGTTAAAATCTTCAGTCACTTCATCTTTGGCCTTAGTGATTGGTGTGTAAATTTTTTTTTTCTTTCCTATGTTTTTTTCTTTTCTTTCTCCCCAGTATTGTGTACTATCTTACCCTTCACCAAAGTTACCACTTATCTATTGTCTATTTAGTGTTTCTTCATCCCCACCCCTGCCCTCCCTGGTAACTATCAAAGATTGTTTCTTTTTTGTGTGTAAACCTTCTCATGAGTTTTTATAGTAGTGGTCTCATATAATATTTATCCTTTTGTGATCGATTTATTTCACTCAGCATAATGCCCTCCAGATTCATCCATGTTGTGAGATGCTTCACAGATTCATCATTCTTCTTTGTTTTTGTGTAGTACTCCATTGTGGGTATGTACCATAGTTTGTTTAACCATTCATCTGTTGATGGGCACCTAGGTTTTTTCTATCTTTTTGCTATTGTGAACAATGCTGCAATGAACATGGATGTGCATATGTCTATTTGTGTGATGGATCTTATTTCTCTAGGAGGTGTACAAATTTGAATAATGGTTGTATTAACTGGTCTTCCTTGTAGGTGTATTGATATTATCCTATCACCGACAGTGTTTTACTTCAGGGTAGATCTTCATATGTTCTTTTTGACAATGAATGCAACACCATTCCTCTTCAATTTGTCATTCCCAGCATAGTAGACCATAAGATTTTCTGACTCAAAGTGGCCAATACCAGTCCATTTAAGTTCACTAATGCCTAGGATATCAATGTGTATGTGTTCAATTTCATTTTTGATGATTTCCAATTTTCCTAGATTCATACTTTGTACATTCCATGCTCTGATTACTAACGGATGTTTGTAGCTGTTTCTTCTCATTTTGAGACATGCCACGTCAGTAAATGAAGGTCCTGAAAGCTGACTCTATCCATATCATTAAGATCAACTCTACTTTGTGAAGGCACCTCTTCCCCAGTTGTCTTCTGGGTGCCTTCCAACCTGAGGGGCTCATCTTCTGGCACTATATCAGACGATGTTACGTTGCTATTCATAAGGTTTTCATTGGCTAATTTTTTTCAGAAACAGACAACCATTTCCTTCTTCCTACGCGCTCTTAATTTGGAAGCTGTTCTTAAACCTGTCCCCCATGGATCTGCAGGTATTTGAATATCAGAGGCATAGCTTCCAACATCACAGCAACATGCAAGCCCCCACAATACAACAAACTGATAAACATGTGGAGGATATATATAGATAGTGTCATTGATTGAATTGTGTCCCCTCAAAATTTCTTTCAACTTTGCTAGGTCACGTTTCCCAATATTGTATGATTGTCTACCATTTTGTCATATGATGTGATTTTCCTATGTGTTGTAAATTCTATCACTATGATGTAATAAGATGGATTAGTGGCAGTTATATTGGTGATATCTATAAGATTAGATAGTACCTTAAGCCAATCTCTTTTGAGACGTAAAAGAGAAAAGCAAGCAGAGAGACGGGGGATCTCATACCACCAAGAAAGCAGTGCTGGGAACAGAGCACGTCCTCGGACCTGAGGTTCCTGCACTGAGATGCTCCCAGACCAAGGGAAGACTGATGCATTACAAGGACTTTCTTCCAGAGCTAACAGAGAGAGAAAGCCTTTCCCTGAATTAGGGCTTCTAGCCTACTGGACTGTGAGAGAATAAACTTCTCTTTGTTAAAGCCATCAACTTGTAGTATTTCTGTTATAACAGCACTAGATGACTAAGACAGACAGATAGATAGGTAGGTAGGCAGATAGATAGAGAGAGAGAGAGAGAGAGAGAGACAGAGACAGAGACAGATAGAGATTTATTTCAAGGAAATGTTTCACATGGTTGTAGAGGCTGGCAAGTCCCAAGTCTATAGGTCAGGAGTCAGGCTAGAGGCTTCTTTTGATTCACATAGCTTCAAGGGCTAATGAATCTAAGACCAAAACATTAGATGGCAGTCCACTGGCTTATAGGCCACAGAGGCTGACCAATCTCAAGATCAAAAGGTAAGCTGCTAGCTCAAGTCCCAACAATGAGAGGTCAGATGATGATAAGCCCGATGCAGGATCCAGAGCAAGCAAAAGCCAGCAAGTTTGCCAGAACTCCCAAATATATTGGATGCAGGCCACATCCCTGAGGAAACACTTCTTACAACTGTTCGGGTGCTCATAGTATTTCTCATTGTGAATGTGATTACATTATATCAGATCTTATCATGGAGGAGATTACATTATGGAAGAGTAATCAATCAAACGTCTGGAAAATTGCATCATTATATAACTACTAAACAACTGAGAATCATGTCTCAGCCAAGGTGACACATAACTTTAACCATAACACCCATTCTTGCATCCACTATGTCAATCCATCTCCTTAGGGATCTTCCTCTGTTTCAATGACCCTCTACTTTACCAAGCATGATGTCCTCCAGAGACTGGACCCGCCTGATAACATATCCAAAATATGTGAGACAATGTCTCCCCATCCTCGCTTCTAAGGAGTATTCTGATTGTACTTCTTCCAAGACAGATCTGTTAGTTTTCCTGGAAGCCAATGGTATATTCAATATTCTTCACCAGCATCATAATTCAAAAGCATCAATTCTTCTTCAGTTTTCTTTATTCATTGTCCAGCTTTGACATGTGTATGAGGCCATTGAAAACACTATGGCTAGGGTCAGGCACATCTTAGTCTTCAACGTGACATCTTTGCTTTTCAACACTTTAAAGAGGTCTTTTGCAGCAGATTTGCCCAATGCAATGTGTCTTTTGATTTCTTGACTGCTGCTTCCATGGGCGTTGATTGTGGATCCAAGTAAAATGAAATCCTTGACAACTTCAATCTTTTCTCCATTTATCATGATGTTGCATATTGGTCCAGTTGTGAGGATTTTTGTTTTCTTTATGTTGAGGTGTAATCCATACTGATGGCTATGGTATTTGATCTTCATCAGTAAGTGCTTCAAGTCCTTTTTACTTTCAGCAAGCAAAGTTGTATCATCTGCATAAAGCAGGTTGTTAAAGAATCTGCCTCCAATCCTGATGCCCGGTTTTAATTCATATAGTCCAGCTTCTCAGATTATTTGCTCAGCATACAGATTGAATAGGTACAGTGAAAGGTTACAACCATGACACACACCTTTCTTGACTTTAAACCGAGCAGTATCTCCTTGTTTTGTTTGAACGACTGCCTTTTGATCCATGTACAGGTTCCTCATGGGCACAATTAAGTGTTCTGGAATTCCCATTCTTAGCAATGTTATCAATTCCTTTTGCAACAGATTTGCCTAATGCAATATGTGGTTTGATTTCTTGACAGCTGCTTCTATGGTTATTGATTTTGGATGCAAGTAAAATGAAATCCTTGACAACTTCAATCTTTTCTCCATTTATCATGATGTTGATTGTTAGTCCAGATATGAGAATTTTTGTTTTCTTTATGTTGAGGTGTAATCCATACTGAAGGCTGTAGTCTTTGATCTTCATCAGTAAGTGCTTCAAATCCTCTTCACTTTCAGCAAGTAATGTTGTGTCATCTCCATATCAGAGGCAGGCTGTTAATGAATCTTCCTCCAATCCTGATGCCATGTTCTTTTTCATGTAGTCTGGCTTCTCAGATTATTGTTCAGCATAGAGACTGAATAAGTGTGGTGAAAGGATACAACCTTGTTGCGCACTTTTCCTGATTTTAAACCACTCAGTATTCTCTTGTTGTTTTTGAAAGACTGCCTCTTGTTCTATGTACAGGTTCCTCACTAGCACAGTTAAGTTCCTGGAATTCCCATTCTTTGCAATGTTGTCCATAATTTGTTATGATCAGAGTCAGATTACCCAACAAGCAAGGGACGCAGGGCCAATCTGTTCCTTCCCTCCAATCTGCAATGCATGATTTCACTTGTCCCCCATCACATAAAAGATGTGGTGAACCCATGTGAGATTGCTCACCACAGGTTAGCAAGTAAATACAATTAATCCCATGGGTAACATGTTCAATGTAAACTGATACATACCTTGCTTGCAACCAATACTTCCGTGGTTATGCTCCACACAGTTGCATGCCTTTGCATAATCAATAAAACACAAGCAAACATCTTTCAATATTCTCTGCTTTCAACCAGGATCCTTCTGACATCAACAGTGACACCCCCCCTTCCACATCTTCTTCTGAATTGGGTTTGAATTTCTGGCAGCTTCCTGTCGACGTACCGCTGCAACCCGTTTTGACTTATCTTCAGCAAAATTTTATTCGTGTGTGATATTAACGATATTACTCCATATTTTACACATTCTGTTGGAGCACCTTTTTATGGAATGGGCACAAATATGGATCTCTTCCAATCGGCTGGCCAGGTAGCTGTCTTCCAAATGTATTGGCATGGACGATTTAGTGCTTCCAGGTTGCATCCATTTGTTGAAACATTTCAGTTGGTATTCTGTCAATTCCTGGAGGCTTGTATTTGGCAATACCTTCAGTGCAGTTTGGACTTCTTCCTTGAATACCATCAGTTTTGATCATATGCCACCACCTGAGATGGTTGAACATCAATCAATTCTTTTTGGTACAATGACTCTGTGTATTCCTTCCATCTTCTTTTGATGCTTCCTGCTTCATTCAATATCTTGTCCATAGAATTCTTCATTATTGCAACTCGAGTCTTGAATTTTTTTCTTCAGTTTTTCCAGGTGGAGAAATGACAAGTGTGTTTTTCCCTTTTGGTTTTCTATCTCCATCTTTGTCTTCTCAAGCCAACTTTTGAAATCTTCTGTTCACCTCTTTAACATTTCTGCCATTCACGTTAGCTACTCTATGTTCAAAAGAAAGTTCAGAGTCTTTCTCACATCCATTTTGGTCTTTCCTTTCTTTCATGTCTTTTTAATGACCTTCTTTATTTATGTATAATTGCCTTGATGTTATCCCACATCTCATCTGGTCTTAGTTCATTAGTGTTCAAGGTGTCAAATCTATTCTTGAGATGGTCTGTAAGTTCAGGTGGGATATACTCAAGGTGGTAATTTGGCTCTTGTGGACTTATTTTAATTTTCTTTAGAAAATTAAAATTAGAGAATGGTGGTAAGTTGGTTTTATCTTTTTTCAGCATCTTTAGACATAGATAGTGCAGCTATGAGTTGAGAAAGCAGGTTTTCTAATCTCCTTTTTAAGCCAAAAATCTAGCCTTTACAATAAGAAAACATTTTATACCTAGAATTCTAATATAATAACTTTAAATAAATAAAAGTATTTTTCATATATTGCAAATCTTATTTTACTTACTTATTATTTTGCTTCTGCATATGCACATGGAAATGTTTAGGATATCAAAATAAAAATTTATTAGACAATAATGAGGTTATACAGATAATGGCAGTTGTGATTAAAAATAACTACTAAAGGCCCAGTAGAAAGTCTGAAAACAGAGTTAATCGTTATAAATTATATACAGGACACTGCTACAGATCTTGTAACTTCTGAACAATTGTGAGAGAATAAGAGTGAAAACAAAATCTTATCTTAGTATTATTATGAAAACTCATTTGACCTCGGGAACCTCTCAAAGGGTTCTGCATCACATATTGAGAAGTCTTTGTTTATAAAATGATTTCCATTCCTAGAATATTTACACTTATTTTATTTCCTAGAAAATTGTTCATTTTTTTGGGCTGTTCATTTCTTCTATTATGTACACATTTGTGATATTGAGCACAAGTAAATAAGAAAATAAATATGACAAAAACTTTCATATAAAGAAAGTCTGCAGGCATAATATTTTTTAATTCAAGTAAAAAATCACTGGATCTCTTTGTTTTATATTGTCTCAGATAATTAATAATATGCTGGGACAGCTCTACTCAGTCACATGGGGTCACTATGAGTTGAAAATTGACTCCACTACACCTAACAACAATAATAACATACTTTGTGTATTTCAAGTATGATTTCTTTCTTCAACAAGAAACTTTTTATGTTAAATATTCATTTTTTGTAAATAAAGTATTAAATGTCCATTTCATTTATTGTAGAAAACCTAAAAACAATAAGAAGAAGAATATTACAGTTGTCTAAAGTCTCAGTGCACACAAATAACAAATTACAATGTTTTATGAATTTCCTTAACATTATTATCATATTATCTTACTTATTATTTGCATAATATATAAGTTTTACATCCATTTAAAAATACTATTAAACTTTAGCTAGAGTAGTGTGTGTGTGTGTGTGTGTGTGTGTATGCACACATGTATGTACACATGTATGTATGTGTGATTGTATATACATTCTCTTATTTTTATATTATATAAAATGCTTTATGATGATACTTTCTATTTTTTCATCAATCTGAAAGAATATTTTTTGTTCCAATACAACATTGTTGTACTTTTTAAAAAACAATAATATGTTTAAATATATGGTAGTACAAATATTCTATGTATTTTTCAAATACATTTTGTTTCTAGAAGTATGTAGATAAGATCATGGCCTGTGTATAGGCAGAAAGATCAATAAACAATGTTAAAATAACAATGAATAAGCAAGTTTTATAGAATGGTAATGGAAATTATTAATAATAAGAAAAAAAGATTTGTATATAAGAAATTGAAACTTTTGCATTTGTGCTCCTTTGGTGTGAATTGCTTAATTAGGCTCTGAGTTTTTTTAAAAAATCATGTTGGCCCAAATTCCTTTTGGTAAATAAAAATGTAGTATGAAAGCTAGTATTTAATATTATATAATTTATGTTTATTAAAGATCTGGTTTGATTTATTAGCCTCAGTACAAATTGTTTCTAATTTTACTTAACATGTTTATGTTTTCTTATGACTTCTATTTTAAACAAAATAGAAGCATATTAAAGTTTTTATTCTAACATTGCTTTATATAACTAGTTATGTTCTGGTTTACTAGGGTGTAAATAAAAATGTTAATCTTGTTAAGTCAACATTTAAATTAATATAAATTAGGTGACTGAAACATTTATTACAAATTGAAAAATGCAGTAAATATTTTTTTTCTAATAATTTTGAAAAGTTTTACTAATTTTATGGGGGAGGAGAGAAAGAAAGTAAATCAAATCTGAAGGAACAATAAAACAAAATTAGAAAATTCTGTAAGACTAAAACAAAATATTATAATTTGAGTAAAAGCACTTACAAGGAAGAACTGAAGGGAAAGTAAAGGTAAATTACAGAACTAGGACACATTTGGAAAAAGGAAATATGGTAGAATAAATAAAGGATTCATTTTTTTGTTTTGAATTTGATAAACACCAACTCATTTTCTTATCATTTAGGCCTCAATACTAAAACCTGGCTTAGGTCCTGTCCCATATTGAAATCTATTATTATTATTATTTTCGCTTTTCTCGTGTGGATTGCCACGCTTACTAAAATTTGGTGCTTTTGGAAAAACCTAGCTTCCAAGGCCTCCTTCTTGGGCGAGGTTCCCTGTGAGAACCCTAATGTCAAAAACCTCCAACAGTCTGAACAGTCCCCAAATCACAGGACTATTTGTTACTGCTTCCAGGTTAGTTTCTTTTGATCTACCCCTTAATAAATTTGACATTATCCTATATCTATCCTTCTTAACGATTTTCACAATCTCTAATTAAATTGCATATTTGTTTAATGTTTAGTATTCCATCCCACCAACCAGATAGTAAAATGCATGAGCTCAAGGTCTTTTCTGCCTTGTTCCATCACTGTACCTTGTTCTTGCAATGTTTGGACATAAAGTTGATCAAAATATATTTAAGTGAATGTGAAGTGGGAATGTTTTTTCACTAATAATAAATTCTTGTGATTTTTTAATGTCGTATTAACAGAGTCTTTCTGGTTAAAAAAAAACAAATCTATTTAATGAGATGACTAGGATCCTGGGTGATTGAAAAGAAGTTGGGGGGAGGCAGATATATAAAGAAGATGGTTTGAATTGCCTTAGCCAAGTCTCAAGATATAGGTGTTTTCTCGAATGATCCATGATTGATATGGTGTCATCTCATGCGAGATGTCTTCCTCCATATCAAAGAGAAAATTAACTCAAGTGAATCTATATGGAAAATCAGAGGTGCTCACTTACTGCTAGTTGGTGGTATGCATGTGACTTCAGCTCAGTTGGGCTCTCTGAGGCTGTTTGGATCATGCTCAACAGTTGCCTCTATTCATTCCTACTCATAGCAATCTTACGTGTAACAAAACAAAATTTTGCCTGTCCTGTGCCATCCTCACAACAGAATTATTTGCTCAGCATAAGTAATAAGTAATAAGTAACGTGAAAGGATACAATCCTGTGACATATCTTTTCCGTGGAACTACACAAAGGCATTCTAGCCCAAGAATGAAGCCTTGGAAGCTAGGTTTTTCCAAAAGCACCGTATCAATCACGGATACCAAATAGGTAATAGGCAAGGACGAAACCAAAGTTTGATTTGTATTCTTTTTTGTTTTAAAACAACTCAAACACCTTGGTCCTCTTAACAGATATTAGTCAAGCTTTTTAGGGAAATTATGTTTTCTTACCGTTCTTCAATTTATTCAGATTTTGAAGTTCATCTACCTAGTCTCATTTACTCTTTAGAAGAGATATCTCATTAGATTAAGTGACTTGCTCAATGTTTTACAGAAAATGGGAGACAAATCTGGACTGAAAAGAGAGGTCCTTTAACTCTGTCCCATAGAGATATGTTCTGAGTATAATTTAAAATATCTTTCATCTTTATTTTTTGTTATTAATATCTCATCTACTTAGATTTTACTGACAAAAACATATCAAAATAATTGTATTAATTTTACTGGATTATTACCTAACATATTTGTAATGCTTTTTGCTCTTAAACCTTGAATTAAAATTAATTTATCAAAGTATACTTTCTCCATTTATGCTGCATCATTGTACAATCTATTATCACCATCTGATATTTTTTATAATAGAACAATTGAATTATGAGAAACACTAATAATTACAGAATTTATAATGGTTAAACTGCATAGAATACTTGCTGTTACTATTTTGAAAAGACAGAAATAATTTAAATATCATAATCGTATGATCTACTTCTATACGTAGTATCAAGTACAGCATCAAACAGATTAGTGTTTCCTTGGTTTACTATCCAGAATGTGGTCAAAGTTTTAATGAATTAATTTGATCACCATTATGTGTAAGGGTTGAAGTTACATTAACCTACTAAATGATATCCCCATCAATGCTTACAAGAAATTAATTCACCTAAGTGGGGACTAACAAAATCTATTCTATTTTCTACATGATAAAAGAAACTATGCATGGTCTTCTAAATTAAAATTGAATATTAGCCTGATTGCTTATATAAACCTTGGTGGTGCAGTGGTTAAGAGCTCACCTGGTAACAAAAAGGTTGGTAGTTCAAAATCACCAGCCGCTCTTGGAAACTCCATGGGGCAGTTCTACTCTGTCCTACAGGGTCACTATGTATGTATTATACATATGCAAAGTACCAGCTAATTTTTTACTGGGTGATGAGAGTTGAAGAAATTTGGTGAGTAACATTTATCATACAGGGTATGTAATTAAAATAATCCAACTGGAACAAATGCCTAAAAGGGACTATTAAATAATAAAATATAAATTAAAAGTCCATGAAGTGAATTAAAACTGAAGATTATAGAAGATCATTATAGATTCAGTTTTGTAATCCTTTCATGTTCACTAATAATCTGCCCAGTGAGAAATCACAAACACTGGAAGTGGACCTTAGCCATAAAAATTATTTTAATTTTCTACCTTTGTTCTTAAACGTCCTCATTATAATATCTTGCACACAGACACACACATACACTCACACCCCCCACACTGTACTTAACATGAATAATTTTTAAAGGAATGTGTAAACTGTATGTAAGATTAGTTCTAATACTCTTTAAAAAATCTCCTCTTATAATATAATGCATTTATTTCAGTGGTTATTTATATTCTTTTCAGAAGTTTAATTCTGTGTATTAGATTTTAAAAATACGATAAATAGAAGATGAATGGCCCAAGTTTGAAAATGAGTTTATTATAAAAAGCATTTTTAATAATGTGACTTGAATGAAGGGAGTATACGGATTTAATACAATTGTATTTAGTCAAAATTTAAGCACATCCCTCAATATATACCACAACAAATTTACTTGTAGAACACTAATATGCAAATTAATTTTTAAGACATACTAAAACATAAAATCCAAAATCAAAGTTTTACAGATCTATTACAGAGAAACTGAAATATTTGGCATCACAGACAGCATGAATGAAGCTAAAAGCAAATAATAAAATCAGAAAGATAATATAATTTTCATATTTAAACATAATCTTTATAAAATTACCAAAAGTAAATATTATTAATTTTAAATCTTTATATCTATATTCCAGATATGATAATTAGCCCACTTTCTCTGTCTTTCCAAGAAAAATTAATTTTCAGAGCTAGAATTTTACTGTTTCACACCTTCCTCTCTCTTTCCTCTCCCTTCACAGACATATTTTCTTTATAAAAATGTGATCATTTTATATGTTTAAAGTACTACCATTCAACTTTTTTCTTTTTGCCACTGTAAAAAAAGATCACATTACTTGGATTGACAGATATGGATAAAAACTGTTATTTATTGTGCCATAATTCTCCATATATCCTAATATATATATGGACAAAATTATTATCTATGGCTGCATAGTCCTCTATGAACTATAATTTATTCAAATATTGCCCTTTTGATAGAGAGTCAAGTCCTTTTTTAGCTTAGATATAATTCTATGGATTATGAGGCCCTATGAGGCCTATTCTGACAATTATCAGGATTCCCAAAAGCAACTTCTTTGCCTGGGTGCTGGTTTTCTGTAACAGATTTGTGGCTTTTTTGCATTCTGAGGGTTTGTCCCAGGAATATGTGAAACCACTAGCTTTGCCCTGCTTCTGCTCTGCTTCTGTCAGGTATTTTTGCCAGAGCCCCAAACAGGTAAATTGTTCTGTTTCTTAGAAACACATGTCTGTATTGGTAACTGACTACCTGAACCACATGCCATCATTCCTCCAATTAATTTATTGTCTTATGAAATATTACTGCTGTTGTTGTTTCTGTTAGCTGCCGTCAAGTTGACTGTGATTCATAGCCACCCTGTGATGGAATGGAACACTGCCTGTTCCTGTGCCATCCTCATAGTTCTTGCTGTGTTTGAGACTATTGTTGAGGGTCTTCCACTTTTTCACTGATCCTCTAATTTACCAAGCATGATGACCTTGTCCCGGAACTGGTCCCTCCTTATAACATGTCCAAAGTATGTGAGACCAAGTCTCATCATTTTTACTTCTAAGGAACATTCTGGCTATACTTCTTCCAAGACAGGTTTGTTCGTTCATCTGGCAGTCCATTGCATATTCAATATTCTTCTCCAATACCATAATTCAAAGGCATCAATTCTTCCATCTTCTTTATTCATTGTCCTTCTTCTGCATGCATGAGGCAATTGAAAACACCATGACTTGGGTCAGGCATACCTTAGTCCTCAAAGGGACGTCTGTACTTTTTTAAACTTTAAAGAGGTCTTTTGCAGCAGATTTGCCCAATGTAGTATGCTGTTTGATTTCTTGACTGCTGCTTCTATGGGTGTTGATTGGGGATACAGGTAAAACAAAATCCTTGACAACATCAATATTGTCTTCCATTTATCACGATGTTGCTTATTGGTGCAGTTGTGAGGATTTTTGTTTTCTTTATGTTGAGATGTAATCCATACTGAAGGCTATCGTTTTTTATTTCATCAGTAAGTGTTTCAATTCCTCTTCACTGTTAGCAAGAAAGGTTGTGTCATCTGTATATGGCTGAGTTTTTCTTCATATAGTCCTCCAATCCTGATGCTGAGTTCTTCTTCATATACTCCAGTTTCTTGGATTACTTGCTCAGCATAAGATTGAATAAGCATGGTGAAAGGATATCACCCTGATGCACACCTTTCCTGATTTTAAATCACACAGTACCCCCTTGTTCTATTTGAATGACTGGCTCTTATTCTATGCACAGTTTCCACACAAACACAATTACGTGTTCTGGATTTCCCATTCTTCATAATGTTACCCATAATTTGTTATGACCCGCATAATCGAACACCTTTGCATAGTCAATAAAACACAGGAAAGCACCTTTTTGGTGCTTTCTGTTTTCAGCCAAGATCCATCTGACATTGTTCCATGCCCTTTTCTGGATCCGGCTTGAATTTCTGGCAGTTTCCTGTCATTGTCCTGCTGCAACTTTTTAAAAATTATCTTCAGCAAAATTTTACTTGCACATCATCTTAATATTATTGTTTGATAATTTCTGCATTCTGTTGGATCACTTTCTTTGGAATGGACACAAATATGGATCTCTTCAAGTCAGTTGGCCAGATAGCTGTCTTCCAAGTTTCTTGGCATAGATAAGTGAGGACTTCCAGCTCTGCATCCATTTGTTGAAACTGGGATGAGATTGAGATATTGGTATTCTGTCAATTCCTGGTTCTTGTTTTTCGCCAATGCTTTCAGGGCAACTTGAACTTCTTCCTTCAATACTTAGTCTTGGTTATTTGCCACCTCCTGAAATGGTTGAACATCAACCCACTGTTTTTGGTTCAGTGACTCTGTATTCTTTCCATCTTCTTTTGATGCTTCTTGCATCATTCAATATTTTGCCATAGAATCCTTCAATATTGCAACTTGAGGCTCGAATTTTTTTGCTCAGTTCTTTCAGCCTGAGAAATGTGGAACCTCTCTATTGTGTTGACTCTTCAAAAATCTAAGCCTTGATTTACAGTAAAATAAACTACAAAATGGACTACACCCAGATGCTGCAGGCATGTTTTTCCCATCATGAATCTAACTGCTACCATTCTCCCTTCTTTATACATTAAAAATAAAAAATTAGAATGACCCGAATCCGTACATCCAGACCTCCATCTACAGAGTACCTGTAAGGATCTTGGAGAAGTTATGTATTGGGAACTGAGGCAGAGGAAGGATAAAAACATATTGAAACAGTATTTGCATAAGTAGTACCCAATAATAACTTAGATTGAATGTAAAAAAGTACTTAAAAAGCACCATCATTTTTTAAAAATGCTTTTATTCACAAGTTTTGAAAGATGTAAAAATAAATTATCTATATCAGAAATTCAGAAATAATTACATAAGATTATACAAATACAAAAGTCATCAGAATAATGATGTTCACCATAATTTGATTTTTGTAAAGTTGTAGAATACAAACATTACAATGGTTTTACTTCCAAATGAAAGGCTTCGATTAATAGCAAAGTTTAAGGTACATGGTCCTTCTTATATAGTTGGAAATCAAAGCACTAATGAAAATAATAACTCCTTTGACATTTCATAGATGTTATAGTAGCATCACTTGCCCTGCTCTCATTACTGCTCCTCAAATATTTTGCACCTATCTGAGAAAAAGCAGAACAGATACATAGACAGAAGTACAGGGAAAACTAGTTCTCAAAGCTACAATTTTAACTACCTAGAAAGAGACTGTTTTCAAGCTAATTTCCCTTGAGAAATCGGTACTATTTTTGCATTGATTCATATAAGCACACTGAGTTGATCTAAACCAGGGACTCCATAGGGCATTTGGCTGCTGCAGATGCCACTGAAGGTCTCTAGAAAAAGATAGCACTGTTTTCTGCCTACTTACTTCTTATCACTAAGCATGGTCACAGCTTTTGCTAATCATGCCTCCTGAGTAGCTATTAAACAAACAAACAAACAAAAAGATCACTCTTATTTCACCTGCCTTGATTCTTAATTGCAAGGTAGATTCCCAACTGATGGCTGAGCAGTGAGGGCCCTTTGTGTACTACCAGCCTCATTTAAGTCATTTAAAGGAATAGAAAGTCCAATAGGAGAAACACCAGGGACAGCTCTAGCTGCTCTGTTGGATAACCAGAGATTCCTTAGGGTATTCAATTTTCCATCAGAGCTCAACCAGCTGCAGATCGCTGTAGGAAGGAAACCCGAGAGGCCGCGGCCTGATCAGGGTAGGATTTGAAGAAATATCAGGTAATGCATGCTAATGAAAAGAAGCAAAAACCCACAGGAAAAGTAAAAGTTAAAAAAAAAAGAAAAGTAGATGAAGCTGATTTAAAAGTCAACAGAAAACACAAGGAAATGGACACATTGCTGAAGAGAGGGAAGTTGTGCCTCTAGAGACTCCAGTGACCTGGCTGCAATGGCCTCCATGGCTCATTGTATAGAAATACGTCCGCATGAAACAAGGGAGTGAGTGCTAGATTGTAGCTCAAAGTATCAGAATGATAACATTTGTGACAGCCCCATTGGAAGGGACTGTATACAAAAGAAAATAGAATTCTATAGGCATGTCATGGATTAAATTGTGTCCCTCCAAAATATGTATTGAAATTATGTCCCATATACCTGTAAATAGGAATTCCTGTGTGGTGCAGATGGCTAAACACTTGACTACTAACCAAAAAGTTGACAGTTTGCACCCACCCAGAGGCACTTTGGAAGAAAGATCACAGACTTGCAAACCCTATGGAGTGGAGTTCTACTCTGAACACACGGGGTCACCATTAGTCGGAATCAACTCAATGGCAACTTTTTGTTTGTTTGTTTTTTCTTTTGTACCTATAAGTATTATCTTGTTTGGAAATAAGGTGTTCTTTTTTATGGTAATGAGGTCATGCCCGAGCAGGGTGAGTTCAAAATATAACTACTTTTGCTTTATAAAAAGAGCAGAATGGACACAGACACAGGGAGAAGATGAAGAGAGATGACGGAGACAGACACATCTACAAGGGTGGCTGGCAGCTACTAGAAGCTGAAATAGACAAGATAGAACCTCCCCTAAGATCAACTCCTTGAAGTCAGACTTTTAGCCTCCTGAACTGAGCTAGTGCCTGAGTGGTGCAACCTATTAAACACTGGGCTACTAAACAAAAGTTGGAGGTTCACGTCCACCCAGGTATGCCTCGGAAGAAAGTACTGGTGACCTACTTCTGAAAAAGCAGCCATTAAAAACTGATAGGTTCAATTCTACTCTGATAACATCGGGTTCCCATGAGTAGGAACCCACTGGACAGTATCTAGTATTGAGACTGTGAGAAAATAAATATCTGTTCTTTAAAGCCACTCACTTTTGATATTTGTGATACAGCAGCACTAGGTAACTAAGACAAGTCACTTCAAAAATTGTCTGAACACACTGCACATTTAATTTCACTGTTATCTAAAACTAGAGCAAAGATAACAAAATCTATATCCAGAGATATTCCAGGACATGATCAATAGTATGGAAGAGAAATAAATAAATAAATTTTCAAAAGGCACTCAACGGAGTACATATATTCACCATAAATCATACACTGGCCTAAGTACACAACCAGTAAACGCCATCATCTTACTAATCTCCAAAATGAAGTAGTTAAGATTTTCCATATATTAAATCAGCTAACCATGGAGACCTGGCAATGTTTTGTTCTGCTTCTGCAGAATGTTTGTTTCTGCCTTGAGTTGTAGACCAAGCAACAGCAAATAACAACAACCCTACAACCACGCAAAATATTTCTATTTTGTTGTTAGGTGCTGTGCAGTTGGTTCTGACTCACAGCGACCCTATGTACCACAGAACAAAACACTGCCTGGTTCTGTGCCATGCTCACGATCGTTGTTATGCTTAGCCCATTGTTGCAGCCACTGTGTCAATCAATCTCACTGAGGGTCTTTCTCTTTTTCGCTGACCCTGTACTTTACCAAGCATGATGTCCTTCTCCAGGGACTGATCACTTTTGACAACATGTCCAAAGTATGTAAGATGTAGTCTCATCATCCTTGCTTCTAAAGAACATTCTGGTTGTACTTCCTCCAAGACAGATTTGTTTGTTCTTTTGGCAGTCCATGGTATATTCAATATTTTTTGCCAACACAACAATTCAAAGGTGTCAACTCTTCTTCGGTTTTCCTTATTCACTGTCCAGCTTTTGCATGCATATGATGTGACTGAAACTACCATGGCTTGGGTCAGGGGCACCTTAGTCTATTTTATTATAACTATTTTCAGATGAAATATCAAAAGTTCAAAGAATGCAATGCAAGTGATTGCACAGTAAAAATCTGAGCTTAAATTTAAACTAAAAGTTTAGAATCTGTACCTTTAACCACACTTTGAACACTTAATGGGAACATAGCACAGGATAAGTATAAACAGTTGCAAACAGTCCTCTGCATACATATATTTTAACACTCCTTAAGAATATAAATATGCAATCACATTTTAATAGCATTCTTTTGTTATTTTTACGCATGTTATTTGTAGAAATTTTAAAAATAAATAGAATTTGTACTTGTTTATAACTCAGGGATAACTGCTTTAATTTTGGAAACTGTTGTATTTTTTTTCCAGACTTTCCTCTGCTTATTTCTTATTTTCACTGTTTTGGGAAAATCTTTTATTTTAGAAAACAAATTACCAGAAATAGCCCTTTTATTACATAGTTTCAAAGCAAATACTCATCCATTGTTTCAGGGAAGAAACAAGAGTCACCTTTAATCCTAATATAGACATAGTTTTATGGGTTTTTAATGCTAATATTCATATTTGTCAGATTGCCTCCTAAGACTAAGAACGCCATTTTATTCTGATTTCAAAAATTCTCTTTTCTTTGGTGTTAGGAGACAACAACGTAGCAGACAAATTTTTATATATATTTATAGTTTTGTGCCTAAGCATTTTTTGTTTATCTAGATAATACACTTTTTTTTTTAAATGTATTTTGTAGGCAATGAGAATGAGCACCATTGCTTAGAAATCCAAGTGCCAGTTTTTGGCAGGGATCTGTGGAAAGATTCAATCTATCAGCAAGACACGGAATCCAGCACCACTTTCTCACCTTAGAAGGTAGCAGCTTTGAGAGAATTCAGACTCAGCACTCTTGGGAATATCTGAAGGAATACCATTAGCAATGGCTTTTCAGAAGGTTCATCATAAGTCAGAGAAAGCCTGAGCAGAGAAAAATATCATGGCAAAAACCAGGGTTACTATCGCGAATATGCTGGACCATGAACTCCTACGGCTCATATATTCAAAATCATTAAGGAAGTGTTTTCAGGCATGCTGGTGCCAAGGAACTGAAATCATGTGGGCAGGGATACAAGTTCTGTTATTTGAACATTAAAATAAATGTGACTAATTTCATATACATTGACCAGTGACACCAGGACATGTGGATTGCATGTATATGTGTGACTGTGTGATTGTTTTAAAAATTATACTTTGTATACTGTTTCATCACCTTTTTTTCTACATAGAACAAAAACATGAACATTTTCAAATGCAAAGAAATAAGCTAGATTTTTCTTTTTCCTTCCATCAAATGATCTGTAGCCATTTTCTTCCACTTCAAAGGAAGACCAAATATTGAATGGAAATTTTAGTGTTACCTTTTTATAAAATCTTTGGTTCTAAGATTCCTATTTTGGGATTTGCTAATCTCATCTAAAATACCAGGCAACTACCTTCCTGCTTCTCAGGGTGTCTCTCTCCTAACTGTGAATATTTTTTATAAGAAAAGGGCAGGTAAGTGTCAGCTCTCAGCAACTTAGTATTACAATTGGGTGTTTTGTTTTTTTTTTCCTTAAGGGAGAGTCATTTATTGAACTGTTCCTTAAAGGGTAAATGCATACATGGATGTGTTAGGGAGCAATAGAAGCCACAGTTTGAAGTTGATGCATTTCTTTGGGTCATCTGATGCCTTTTTGGTCAGTCATAAGAAAGTAAAGAGATGAGTACTTAAAAACCTTTGAGTTGTGTCTGTTTTATAATTATTTTGGATCTTGAATATTTTTGACCTAAACCTTAGAAGATGTCTTAGTCATCTAGTGCTTCTGTAATAGAAATACCACAAGTGGATGCCTTTAACAAACAGAAGTTTATTTCTTCACGGACTAGTAGGTGAGAAGTCCAAATTCAGGGAATTGGCTCCAGGGGAAGGTTTTCTCTGTCAGCTCTGGAGGAAGGTCCTTGTCATCCACCTTCCCCTGGACTAGGAGCTTCTCCTCACAGGAACCCCAAGTCCGAAGGACATGCTCTGCTTCTGGTGCAGCTTTCTTGGTGGTATGAGGTCCCCCATCTCTCTCCTCACTTCTTTTTTATATATCTCAAAAGAGATTGGCTGAAGACACAATTTAATCTTGTAGATTGAGTCCTGACTCATTAATATAACTGCTGCCTATCCCACCTTGTAAACATCATAGAGGTAGGATTTACAATACATAGGAAAATCACATTAGATGACAAAATGGTGGACAATCACACATTACTGGAAATCACGGTCTAGCCAAATTGATACACATATTTTTTGGGGGACACAATTCAACTCATGACGGAAGAGATGCCAGAAAGACCTTGGTTGGGACATATAGACTGGACTACACCATATGGAGAGGAGGCTAGAGGTAGCAGGAAATTTAGCTCATTAAGACCAAAACCCGTTGCTGTCAAGTCAATTCTGACTCATAGTGACCCTATAGGACAGAGTACAACAGCCCTATGCGGTTTCCAAAGAGTGCCTGATGGGTTTGAACTGCTGAGCTTTTCATTAGCAGCCGTAGCTCTTAACCACTATGCAACCAGGGGATTTATGCTCTGCTTTATCTTGGTTTGAGCCATTAGTAAGTTTCAATAAAAATTATGTCTTATTTTTTTGCTCGTCTGTAGAGAACTAAGGGAACAGACCAGTTCTACACTTAAACTTGTTGGCAAGTTGATTTTGACACATGGCAACACTTAGAATGTATTGATAAAAAATATACTAAGAAAGAAAACACATAAAGTATAGTTTTTAAATATATTGATTTCAAGTATCTCTTTCTATTGGGTAATCCCAACAATTTTTAATCATTTCAGTTTAACTATTTTTAAATGCATCACTCTTATGTTAGCAAATAATAAATTCACTATTTTAAAAGAATAATTTTACAGAATAAAATTATTTCTCTGATATAAATTTAAGAATACTAAGAAACAGACTAGGTAATATTCACTTCTGAAAAGTAGGAGATCTTAAACTACAAATAATCTTAGTACTATCCAACAGCACTAACATTTTAATGATATATTTTTCAATGCAAGTGTTTGGGAAATTTATAGAGCTGGAACTTTTTCAGTTTCTGATGGGCGCAGCACGTCAATACAACTTGCAGTTAGACAATCCTGTGCATTAATTAGAAAAGGTCAAGCTGTGCAAAGGAAATGAGTGCAGTTCAGACGTGTGAGAGCTTAGAAAGTACAAGCTGTGACAATGAATTCCAAATCTTAACTAATTACGAGTGGTTTCTCCAGATAAAATGATACTGAATGTTCAAGCATACTTAACAGGAGACTTTCTACCTTAGTAAGAAATTTAAAGAAAATGATATGTTACTTTTTAAAGTGATCTGTAGCTTATAACACCTCTTTCTAAAAAAGTATGCCTTATGATTCTAATACTATACCAAGAGACAAGTAGGTCATTATTCCTATTTTACTGATTAGGAAAATGAAGCTCAAAGAGCATTGAAAATACGTCAAGGTTACACATGTTATAAGCGACAGAATTCAAGGAAACTTCTCCTTCATTTATTTAAAATATTTTCAAAATATAATCTGTGTTAAAGTCAGCACGGCATTTTGTCTTGGTCTCACTGTACACATTCATGTAAATTCTTACATAGAGTTTCAGAATCTGGTTTAGATAAAGCAACAAAATGGTTAAGGATTATACTCAGTTACTATACAAGGTGAATATTTTGAGACTATCAAATCAATATTAAAAATATGTATTTTACTAGTCATTCTAAAATTCCTTTAATCAAAAGTCATGTGTGGTTAATGCAGATCGATCCCCAGAGTTTTCTTCAAAAATGTACAGAGGCAGCCACTTCCACTAGTGAAGAGGATCCATGAAATTTGGTGCCCTTCCCGGACACATCCCTCAGGGCAGAGAAAAGACAATACTTCTTAGGGAACGTTCTTGAAAAAATAAGAACAAAGAACAATAAGTTGGATTGTTTCTTCTTATGTAAAGTGGGAAGTGAGGAAGAAGAAGGAGGAGACAAGGGATTATTTTCAGTCATCTCCCACACACCTCCAGCCTCGGCCTGCTCCCAGACCAATATCCAGATGAGAATGGAACATTACTGAAAGAAACTGTGGAATTCTTTAACAAAAGAGCCACAGAGAATTAAACTGTAATGTCCTAAGGTGTCCATTGGGTACACTGAAAATGTCTTCCTATGAATCTAGCATGGTACTAGTGCAATCCAGGAAAGAACTGAGAGTCCAGCCACTCAAATAATTTCTTCTGTGGTTCAGATGAGGAAGGTTGGCTCTGGAAGACTTGTCATTAGACTGAGAGCCTCATATTAGAGAAGTTGGGTGCAGAGTTAACTGAGATAATGCTGTTGGTGTCTCAGAGTCTGCTCTGTGTCATCAGAGAGTTCCACGACTCTTATAAAGAGGCACAGGACGATTGTGAAAACTACTATCCATGTACATACCCAAGGTCTGGAAGACAAGCTTGAAAACGATAGGGTCCTTAAAGATTAAAGACAATTTTAGGAGAGGTCATCAGCAACATGGTAACAGTGTTTGCCTGATGACTTTGTGGGACACGGCGGAGCACCAGCAAATTTGTTGGCATCAGAAGGCAATGTGCAAATGTAGGTAATAACAGAACTCAACCAAAGACTGTGTGATTCTTGAACAATGAGTTTTGTTGCTGTTGTTGTTGTTTTTATTTTTAGTATTAAATCATTGCTCTTTCTGCTATTTCCCTTTTTATGTAGATCAAGATCAGTATTAAAATCAATATTGATTGCGAACAGACATGCAAGCCCAAGTTCACCTAGAAATCTAGCTTCCCTGTAGAGGATATGAAGTGTTCCAAAATTATCAAAAGGATGGTGTCTTTTCTGGTTAAACTGAAATCCCTTAATTTCGGTTCATACTTTGCACTTTAATCATTTAATGCTTCTAATTACTTTCCTTTGTACTTTCCCAAGTAATCATGATTTATACCAAGTTATAGAAACTGTAGTGCAAAAATATATTTAGTAAGTCTATGATACTTACTAACTAAAATGCTATGCTATGCTAATTTTTCCTACTGAATCTTTTCTATGTTATTTGTATATGTCTTCCATTATTTCGGCTTATTAAAAATAATTAATATTGATAAGTCATATTCAGCTCATTACAGGTAGATACCATATTGCCAAATTTTTGTCTTCTTCATCGCATTTTCTTCTATTAATTTTTAGTTTAAAAATCCTAATTATGTCCAGAAACTATCAAATTCATTTTGAACTATAATGCTGTTTCCTGAATGACAAGAACGTCTTTGATTCTGTGATTTTTAAAAAACGCATAAAGAAAATTTCTATTTTATATTTCTAATTAAAAAAATTGAGAAGTACTGAGTTGATGGTGGTATCCTATAAGAGTCAATCTGATACATCTCTACAAACGTTTTATTTCTATATTAAATATAAAGATTTGACCTTCTTTTGCCCCTTATTATTCAATGTCTCAGGAAAACCTGGTGGCGTAGTGGTTAAGAGTTCAGGTGCTAACCAAAAGGTCGGCAGTTCAAATCCACCAGGAGCTCCTTGGAAACCCTGTGGGACAGTTCTACTCTGTCCTATAGGATCTGAATGAGATGGAATTGAATTGATGACAATTTTTTTTTTTTTATTTTTAATTCAATGTCTCTAGTGGTTCTTAGATACCTGCTCTGCTTATTATATATCATACAGAATAAAATCAACATTCAGTAACAAAAAAGAAAACAATTAAAATAGCTCAGTGATATTAGCTTCTATTCACATGCATGTTTGAATAATAATTGGTATGTATATATTAAATTTTTATTCAAACCAATGTAAAAAAGTATATAAACAAAAGTAAGAGAGATCAGGAAATGTCATTACTGAAACGTCAATGACACACAGGTGTCACATGAGGAAATTCTGAAAGTTCTATCATGTAGAGAAATATTATAAACTGATGAATAGCATATATGCAACAATATGTTCTTACATAAATTTTATTTCTGATTTTCTAGATCAATATTTCTCTCTGGGTGGTTATTACAACAAAAAATGAAAATCTAACAGTGACTGGTGATATTAGAGGAAAAGGTGAGGATTTAATTTTACACATGCAGATCTCACATATTTGAAATAAGTTTATTATGTGTCTCCTGGACTTTTCATTATGTTTATCAAAATACATTTTGAAAGTGCGTCCATTCCATGAAAGGACTACACCAGTCAGTTCATCTTAGTTAACCTTGAATAAAGAAAGTGAAAATTGTCATTTCTCTTTTTTTTTTATTTTGTATTTTTTATTACAAAAAAATCCATTATGGTATGTGCTGTTTTTATACTGCTAATCTCCTTTTTTTCAGTCCTACCACTGTCATGTGGTATGCCTTATATTCATAGAAACTATATAAGTTACTAATAAGGTTGTTCATTTCAATTAAATATTTTGATGAAAATATAAATATTACCTTTGGAATGGCATAAATACAATGAATAGGTCTTGAGTTAGGAAAAGATAATGTAACTATTAACAGATAATTTTATAAGTGCGACCTCTTTGTAAAAGAATCAAAAGCATAACTTTGAATATTAAAAATAAAAATGAGCATCTCACTTTTATTTTATTGTTCCTTGGATACATTCACTTCAGTTACCACTGCACTATATGTTATCAAACATTGTCAAAATCAGCAGAAAGACAACAAAGCTCTGAAGGAATTTTCAATTAAAACACTATGATCTCTCATTTTGATATAAGAAAACACAAAGCAATTTCATCATGAAAAATCTTTCTATCTAACAACAGTAAAGTGTTCAAAATTAAATGCATCCTTCAAAGAAGCAATTGGAAGAAAAGAGAAAACAAGTTATGTCAGAAGTTTGTACAATCAGTTGCCAAGGTAATGACAAATATAGAGGGTGAAAGAGAGAGCTCATAGCTAGTTTTTAATAAAAATTAACTATATAAATGACACAGTTACACAACCCATAATATTAATGACATAAAATATGCAAAGGTAATTTTTTATATGTCCATTCTGACTAGTGTTTAAATTATAGGTGGTTGAAACAACTGATTTTCAGATTTTAAATAAATATAATGAGACCATTAACATATAGTAAGATATGAGGAAAAATGCTTGGAAAAAATTTTAGTTCTGTTCACTGAAATTTCATTTGAATGGTCAAGGGTTCCACTGTGATAATGGTGGAGTAGCTTTAATGGACTAATATTCAAGAAGATTAAACACACACACACACACCCCACATATATATACATACTCTGAATAATGTACACATTTTTAAAAAGTACTCGAAGACCCTAGAGAGAGATCAAATTCAAGAGAAAGCAGGAAAGTGGAAGAAGATCCAAATCCAAAAAAAAAAAAAAAAACCACACCTGTTGCATCTAATAAAGTCTGACAATCAGCCCAGGTAGGATAGTGGGTAGCAAACATGTGGGAAAGATGTTCAGTCATGACATGTGGGTCTGACTGATACTCCAGAAGTTTTCACTTCCAATTGTACAAATTGGAAGCCGGGAACGGGTTTTGAACCCACATTATCTGAGGTGGCCCTTCTGCAGCAGGGAATGGCAACTCCCGGAGTGGGTAAAGCCCTCCTGGGGGAACTGGGCAGAATTGTACCCCACTCCTATTATGTGGTGGGGAGACCATATCTGTTCCACCTCCTCCACCCCCCTTTAACACCTTCCCATCCTCATCTTCTGATACCACCAGGAAGGGATCATGAATAGGTGTTGAGGAGGTTTTATGAGGTACGGGAATGAGAAGAACATCTAACGGTTCTTCATTCCATTCTTCATCTTCATCTTTGGTCTGCATAAGGGGGCTAGAACAGAAGCTTTATCTTTTCTCTCATGTCATAATGTCATAAAACATTCTACATACAGCTTTTCATCCCACTTGTTAGTTTGAGTACAAAACAGATCAAGCTGCAGAATAGTGTCAAAAACCCAGGAATAATTCATAGGCCATCTGACTCCATCAGGGAGTTGGTATTACAGCCACACTTAATTACACAAAATTTTAAGATGTCTCTTGGTTAGGGGATCCTCTCCAAAATAAGGCCAGTTAGAAAGAATAAGGCCTAGGGGACTCTTGACTGGAATCTTACTTCCCTGGGTACCCACTGGCAATGGGAGCCTCAGTGCCCTCTCATCCAACCTCATGAGACCTAGTCACCCATTCTTGGATGGAGTCTATGAAAGCCGATGCCCCTATGGCTTTTACAGAGAATCTTATACCTGACGCCCAACACCTACCGTAACATTGCTGAACTTTCTCCCTTCGTCGAGGGCTCACTGCTGTAAACTCCTCTCCTGTTGCCAGACCTCTGGGCCACCACAGGTTGAGAGACCTATACAACCTGAGGAGGGGTGCACCACTTTCTTTTTTACTGGGTCCTTCCCAGGGGCTCAGTCATTAGGGAGTCAGAACCAGGGCCAGAGTAATTTGAGCCCCACATTAAGGGCCTAAATTTGTTGCCAGATTAGGGTCCATGCCCTGGAGTGGTTGAGCCAATGAAACATACTCCAAGTCAGAAAGAGAAAGAAAGTTTATTAGGAGGTGACACCAATGGGGAGTCTGACAGCAACATTGGCTGTCTTCATGGAGTCCTGAAAGGCAATTTCTACATCAGAACTTATATATCATTTTTGCAACGGTTACATAATATCTTCAGGCACATAGCCCACAGATGGTCAGATGAGTGTACATCACAAGACAATTACAAGAAACTCTTTATTAGAGTAAAGTTATGCATACTGGACATCTGGACTCTAACTGAGATAAAACAAAAACAACAACAACAAAAAAACCCATTGCCTTCAAGTCAATTCTGACTCATGGCAACTCTATAGGACAGAGTAAAACTGCCCTATAGGGTTTCCAAGGAGGGCCTGGTGGATTTGAACTGCCAACCTTTTGGTTAGCAGTGCTAACTCTTAACCACTATGCAACCAGGGTTTCTGAACTGAGATAAGGATCAAGAAAAAAGGAAGTTAAAGACCAAAAGTGCTAGACAACCTTCCTACCTACTGCCTTGCAGGCTGAAGGCCATCGCCTGAGAGAAC
Organism: Dugong dugon; assembly: GCA_030035585.1. NCBI lineage: Eukaryota > Metazoa > Chordata > Mammalia > Sirenia > Dugongidae > Dugong > Dugong dugon. The sequence goes on along the minus strand of CM057460.1, from coordinate 28,918,012 downwards.
AAAGAAAAGGAGGGAGACCAAGACCACAAGAGCCGAGAAGGCCTCACACCCCTTTGGAAAGAGACTAGTGCAGCTGATGTAATAAAAAAAGACATTGAAAGTGAGAATGTACAAAGTAAAAAGCAAAAAAACTCATAAGTTACTTAGTGTATTATTATGACGTTAGCTATGGCAAACTCTCAACCGCCCATTTTGAAAAGGAGAAAACTTGTTTCAGAGTGTTAGGGTCACAATTCTTTATTCCGTGTTTCTCAGATTGCATAATCTCTACCAGCAAGTTTGTGATGATCTCTTTGCCAGTTCAAATCAACAGTGACATAGATTTGACATTTTCATTTGAGTTACTATAATTTTCAACTCTGGAATTATCATTCTGCTCTTTTTTATAATTTTATCTCTTTATTAATATTTTCTAATTAGTGTGAGATTATCATCATTACCTTAATTTACTTCTTTAAATATAGGCATATTTGATGCTTTGATGTTTTGTTTGCTAAGTCTGCCATCTGAGCCCTTTTCAAAGCAGTTTTTGCTTTCTTTTATTTCCTCCCTATATATGGGTCACATGCCTGTTTCTTTGCATGTCTCTTAATTTTTGTTACAAATTCAACATTTTAAGTAATATACACTAACAACTCTGTATATTGATCTTTCCCCTTTCAATTCTGGGGGTTGTATTCTGTTGTTGTTTGCTTGCTTATTAGTTTATTGAGTTGGCTAGACTATTCTAGTAAAGTCTGTTTCTCAGTGTAAACCCTCTGATACCATTCCTCAAGGTGCAGCCTTGTACACGTGCACAGTCATTTTAGGATGATAGTGATTTTAGCATTGCTCTCTTTGATGGTCCATTTCCTAAATCTATAGATTAAACTGTCTGCCTACTTTTGAATCACATCCAAATGTTAGGCCTACTCACTGATCTATTGTTGATGACAATCCCTTGGGACCTAAATTGCTCCACAGTCTGATTAATTAAACTTAGTTATCTTTGTAGGGGTGGATTGTGATGCCAGTTTTTGAGGCTTATTCCAGCCCTAAGGGAGCTCTTCTTAGCTATCTCTTTCCTTGGTTCTTTCTGACAAACTTCTAGTTAGTTATGATTTAGGGAGTTGCTTTCAGGGAACTACTAGCACTTTTTTTGATTATTTAGTGCCACAAATTCCACTGTTTTCGAAGATTGAATTTCCAACACTGTGGCAAACGAAGTTAATTTTTTGAGACAGTTTTAGCATTCTCTGTTCTTACAACCTGACTCTCCCCCTGAGCAAAATCTCTGAGTCACTGTTCAGGATTTAGAAGCAGAGACAGCAATCTACTTCTCTCACAGTAACATCTTGAATTTACGAGCAGACAGATAGGTTGGAATAGTCTCCGGTCTTCTTGCTTTGCCTCCTCTGGCATGGAAACCCTGCTCTACCAGCATGCTAGTTCAAGGGCAACTGGGGCCTGATTTTTCTCTGCATGCCCCATCTGGGATAGAGTTTATGCCCTTGGTAGATGTAGGTAATCCCAGATCTCTCAATGCCTCTTGCCTGGAATAGCACTTCTGCAACATGGACCTAGGAGTATAAGAATTACTGGCAACCTGCCCTTCCAAGGGAGACACTGTAGCCTTAGACTGGGAGCTGGAGATAATGGTAGCCCTTTATTCTTGTCTGTACCTGATTGGGGTAGGATTTTCATCATGCTGAACTGGTATAGGACAAGGAGGGAGCTTGTAGTGGATCAAATGTCACAGACTCTCTTGCTATTCTTGCTGAAATTTATAATTTCTTGAAAAGAACGTTTCTTCACTTGATGCATTTTTATGACAATTTCTAGAGACTTTACATGATTGTGTGAGTGTGCATGTAATTTTCAACAGCTATCGTAGTTTTGATATGTAGTGGGTCCTTACAGCTCCTCAGGTCACTATTCCAGAAGTTGTCTCAGCATTAGTTTTGAAATGTAATATAGCTTCATGAAATTGCTATTAGTAATACTATTTCTATGATTCAGAGTTTTTTCTCAAGAGGTGTAACTGATAGGTTCAAAATTTTGAGTAACTTTAATACACTTATAATAAAATTTCAGGATATGTGCTTTTAAGGATTAAAAAAATCGTAATCTTTAAATGATTGAATTGTGGTTTTTATGCTCAGGCAAGGTAAATTTTATTCTTTCCAAACATTTGATTATTTTTCCACTTTTGGGGGTAAATTGTTAGATGACATATTAATGCCAATATTGTAAAATTTTATACAAATATTATGGAATACCTTGAAGTAATTCTCTCTAGAAACAAATGGATGAAGAATAGTACAATGATTTATATGTCCTCTTTTAATCCAAGTAAAAACATCCAAGCCCAGCATTTGAATGTCATACAGGTTTAACTTATTATATAATGAAATCTGAAAGTTCATTCAGAGAAAAACAACTTTTCATAATTTCTGTGACCATGTTTAAATTGATTATACGAAACTGAGAGAGACAACAAGAACTCAATAACTTATGTCATTTTGATAACTCTAGTTGTTGGTTAGTTTTCTCAGATTTATTATATATAAAAGGTAAGAAAGCAAATTACATAGCATATTTTTACAAAAGTAAGGCATGAGTTCTACCTTTGTTTGCCAACAACACACTCCCCCACCCGGATATTTTTGTACACATGCTATGCTAATTTTTTTTTTCAGTAATAGGTAAATAGAGAAACTGACCTATGGTTCAAGAAACCCATCACTGACCTACTATAAGTATCTTAGTGGAAGATTGGAATTAATAGCATGATTCACATTAGTACAAAGCTACTATCAACATTAATATTAACTTTATTAGAATATGGTATATTTATTATTAATTTTTTTTCTACAACTTGTGGATCACAGATGTCTGACAGTCATTAAGTATTCTGAGAATGATGAAAGTTTAAAAGACACCCATCTATAGATTCTCAAAATATCAGTACTAAGGAAAACTTACCTAATACATACAGGAGCTTTATTTATTTATTTTATTTGTAAATTTTAGGTTCGCATACAATTCTTTTCATAGAATAGAAGTTTTAATTAGAAGTCATCCTTCCTTCCTTTTTTCTGTTTGGTGATTGTGTTAGTGAAAGAATTAATAGATTAGTTGTTGTGTGACGTTGAATTGATTCCAACTCATAGCTACCCCATAGGACAGAGTATAACTGCCTCACAGGGTTTTCTAGGCTGTAATCTTTAAGCGACCAGAGCACAAGATCTTTTCCCTATGAAGCCACTGGCCACTGGTGGGTTCAAATCTTTCAGTTACAACTAAGCACCACCAGGGCTCCTTAGGCAGAAGAGCTTTCTTACTGGATTTTTGTTATTTCAATTTTATTGAAAAATGTGATGCTGATAAATTTATTTGGAATAGAGTGGACATTTGCAGAAGTCAGAGGAGACAATGTTCTCATATATGATGGTAAAAGATAAAGAAAAAAAGAAATGGAAGTGGTGAAGCATTAAGAGGAAATAAAAAGAAAAGAAAGGGATATTTCAGGCATTAACATAAAAGCAGAAAAAAGCCAGGAAGGGTAAATAAATAGGGGTAATTTTTCCATTGATTAATTAGCATTAATAAATCTAACATTTAAATAATACCTGCTAGATACATCTACTCAAAATAAAGACTTTAGTAGGCACTGTTAAATATGTAATAATAGAAACACTGGTGTTTCTCTTTGTTTACAATCTAGCAATTCATATTCACTGTAACAAATTGTTCTTGTGATTATTATTTCGTATCTACTAGAATTTATTAGTAGTAATTATTTTAAATAATTATTTTATATTTTCTACTTTAGGATTAGTCTACCTTATCAGATATTTGTCATCAATGCTATGAATTTTAAAATTATGATACAACTATTATGACTTTTATTAAAGTAAATAAGGAAATCATTTGATAAATAGAAAATATTTATATTTTATCATATACCTTAAACAATATGCTATTTAAAATAATGACTTTTGCTTTTTTAAATGAGAATGCAAAGTATTAAAGACAAAGCACACAGTTTGAAAATTTTTTCATCACTATCCTACTGCTTCTATTTTATATATCCAATTGCAATAAAACTTTATGTCATATTTGTGCAGGTAAAATAATTCCTTCTCATTGACAAATACATATATATGGAGAAAAAGTAGTTTTAGTGCTTGGTAAACATCTTCTAAAAGTTTATAAATGGAAGACCTATTTTTCTATTGGTGATTTATTGCTAAAGAATTGTGTCAGCTATTTAAAAGTTATTCTTCAACATAAAAATGCAGTCATATTATGTAACACAGTTACATGTAAATGACAATTTGGACCAATACAGTTAAAGCTAGTTTAATAAAAACTAGGTAAAACTTCTCCTGAATATCAATCGTAAATGTGTCTTCAAAGCTTTCAGTTAGCTAAAGGTTTTATGGAAGTATATTTTGCAATTTCTGTGTTAAGAATGTTCAGAGAAGGGACATATTATATAAAAGACATGTTATAAGCAAAATCAGAAAGATAATATACGTTAAACAAACTATTTTGTTTTCATAAGTATTACTGTTATGGAAATTATTTTATACAGTATCATAAGGAGTTAATATACATGTTTATTCAGTATTCCAAGTACTAACAAAAGAAAAGTTGGCAGTTGGGATGATGTAAGAAAATACAGAATAGATACAAAGTCTGATGAGCATGTTGTGTGTTTTAAATCACAATATGTACTCTCATAAAACACCAGTTTTCTTTGTTTTGGTCTTTTTTATTTTTAACAGTAGGTCTGTAATGCTTTTAAACAGACAAATCAACCCACTGCCTCCCAAAAAGAGCAATCCAATAATTCATTACACAAGTGACTCCAGTGGGTAAATATTGAGCCCCATGGAAAGATTATAAAATATCTATAATTCTCCCCCAAAACAAAATTGTTGAACAATTTCTGACACTTAAAATTTCAGATGAAAAAAAATTCTTATAAAATCTGAACTTTTCATACATTTTATTGTTAAAATTATTATCCATATCTCAACAAATATCATTTCTTAATATTTTATTATTAAAATAATTATTTGTATCCTTCTTACCTTTGAAAATGCATGTAAAATATATTGAGAGCTGCAAGAAAGCATCAAAACCTTAAAACAAACAAAAAATTAAAACATAAAACAAATATCTATTGTTTTATTATAAATAATTACACATCAGAACTACAGCTCCCCCATATCCAACTGATTCTCAAGACCTAATTTCATATATACCTATTTCCCATATATATCAGCTTATCTACTGTTAAAACCTCATTATCAACCACCATCCTTTCTATAATGGAACAACTGCAGTACCCTTAAACTAGGTGCTTCTCCTAGTATGTTTAAAAAAAAAAAAAATATATATATATATATATATATATATGTATGTATGTATGTATGTATATTTACACATATCACTTGGGTCATCTGACTCATTGCATTATAAAAACATATCAAATTCACTTTGAAATTTCTTATCTCAACACATAAATTGGTGGTTGATCACCAGACTTTCTCCAACTCACTTGACATGCATTTTGTCCCCTTTCCCTCTGATCAAGCCACACCTAATTTTTTGTTTGTTTTTGTGTTGCTTTATTTCTTTCCTTAAGTACAGCAAACACGGTCCTGTATTTGGAATTTTATGCAGTCTGCTTTGTCTGTTTTATATTTTATTCTCCAGGAGCTTTATGTAGTTGATGGGATTTTTACATTGAGTCCCCAGACAGTTTGCTGATGACACTAAATGCTTTTACTAATTCCTCTTATTATTATTTAAATATATTTTCTTATAATTACTTCTTTCTTATGCATTGTTGTTTCCCCTTCACAGTGTTTCCAAGCTTGTTTGTGTCAGATAACTTGTCCTTTTTTTTCAGTCCTGTATCCCTAGTATTTAGCATTATTATAGGCCCCCACTAAATGCTCAGTAACTTTATCCAGAACAAATCAGTCTATGAACAAATGCATGAATATAAAAGTATCTTGATATCTTAAAAATCTGCTTTCTCAGTCCTGGTGTCCTCTCTATTTATACTGTTATTCTTCCTCTTTTCTGACAACATTTGAAAGATAAAAGCTGAATATGACAGTATGGTAAAGACAGAAGTCTCTGATGAAATGAAGGAAGGGAAGAAACAAATTGAATAAAACCAGAATTGATGTCTTCTGATACCTTGTCAACTTAGGAAACAACGTCATAAGCTGAGAGTGGCAAGACTGTTTATGTCTGAGATTTAAGGGGAATGGAAAATTAGAGAGATTATTAGTAGATATTCCCATGTAATGTTTAGGGCAAATTGTAGTTTACAAGCATGGTATATATTTAGCAATCTGCATGACTTTGAGATTTCTTCGAGTGATGCTTAGAAACTTGAATAATTCTCAGACAAGGGAGTAACTATACTCCTGGTATGGGTGTTTTCCAGCCTTGTGCAGAATACTAAAACTGGGGAATGGTTAAATGACAAGCCTTGGAATCTCAGCTGAATTTGAAGTAAATCACAGACAATAGTAGAATGATATGTAAGTTTAAAAAATCAATGAACTCAGAACACTAATGGTGAGAAGAAAATAGAGTTGGTTAAATTGAAGGAGAAGAAATTTTATGGTTGGTGATTAGATTAATCGTGCAATTTTGGCTAATGATGAAATGCGGCACAAAATTAAAGAAGTGAGCGGTTTGAGGTGGAGAAGTGTTTGGGAAAAAGAAAAAATGAAATAAGATTGTGGATATTGGATTCTATTTCCACATGGGCATTAAAATTACCATAGTCATAAAGTTTAGAAGAAGAGGCATGAGGTTTATTTGACTAGAGGATTTTTCAGAAGAAAATCCTCTATTAAATAAAGAAGAAGGGTAAAGGTCTGAAAGTTTCATTGGAGATAAGAAAGGAAGTATATTCTCCTTTTTAACATTGGGTTAAGAATCCTGAACAGCCTGATTGCCCCAGGAGGATGAGAGACGTGAGCAAATCCAGTTCTGCTGACAGAAAGCATGAAGCAGAGCTTCCCAGCAACGCCAGCCTGAGGAAGTATCCCTGACCCTCTGCTGACTTGGAACTCCATGAGAATGCATAATTAATGTTACAGGTCACTGACTTTGTGGTGGGCTTTTATGCAGCATTATTGTGGAATTAGCTAACTAGTTCAGGCTCTATTTCTGAAACTTCAACTCATTCCTCAAAGCATTATAACCCATCTTTGCAGCAAACTGCCCATCTGGAATGGTCTTAAACAATATCACGAACTCAAGGTGCAAAAATAAAACAGTTATGTTTCATTCTCTGTTTGTACTTCTATGATCTTGCTTGGTTATAAACCAACTTTGCCTCTGTTGGAATAGCAGTCCCAAGCCCTTGCAACTACCTCAAAGCCATCTGGAGACAGTTCCTCACAAGGCAATGGTTTTCTCCATCCCTCTGCAAAAGGGTTCTCTCTGGTTGTAGGAGCATCATCAGCCCATAAAAAGGGCACATGGAAAGTATTCATGAGTCAATTAATTAGCGGAAAAAAATTTTGTATACATTTTTTGATAGTCTGTGGGGCAATTCGAAGGTGAGAGTCTTTCTGGACAGTCTACCAGAAGTTTCAAAGTGGGATTGAGCCTTAGTTGTCCACAGCGTTAGCCTTCTCGTTTTTATAACATTCTCACTTCCCCACTCACCCATTATCCTCCCCAGGATCACTTGTCAAATAAACTGTAGGTTCCTTTTTCTTAGGATCCTCTTTTAAGAATCTCAAACTAAGAGAGTTGCTATTAGGAAGCAAGGTCATATTTTAAGGGTGATAGAAAAGAATGTAAAATCCAAGGTTTGAGGAGAGTGAATACATTTTTAAAAAGTTGATTAAATTCATAGCCTGGTAGAGTCAGAAGCTTTAATACAAAACCTTGATATTGAAATAGGAGATCTAAACCTCCGATTTCCCCTTAGTTCAGAACCTAAACAATCTATGCCAGCAGAAGTGGTCCCTTCTCCCTTATTATAGCAATGCAGTTCCCCACTGCTGTATACCATGCAAATACCTCAAAAGATTATATTTAATGATTATGCTTGTTCTCTTCAAAATATAGCCTTTTATTCATGTTGTTTATAGATCTGACCATGGAAGGAACATTCCAGGAAATAGGAGAAAATGGATTATTTACACACAAACAGCAGGGCCGGGTTACTAGTAGCACTGGAAATACAGAGACTATATTGGTGTGGAATTTGAGGGTGTTTAACTGAGTGATGGGGGAAAGTGTACAGAATAAAAGGCTAGATAGTGGAAAATTATTGATGTTGTTGTTGTTAGGTGCCTTCAAGTCAACTCCGACTTGTAGTGACCCTACGTACAACAGAATGAAACACAGCCCGTTCTTGCGTCATCCTCACCATCATTGCCATGTTTGAGCCCATTGCTGTAGCCACTGTTCCAACCCATCTCTTGAAAGTCTTCCTCTTCTTTCTCACCCTCTACTTTACCAAGCGTGATGTCCTTCTCCAGTGACTGGTCCCTGCTGATAACATGACCAAAGAACAAGAAACAAAGTATTGCTATCCTCACTTCCAAGGAGTATTCTGGTTGTACTTCTTCCAAGACAGATTTATTCATTCTTCTGGTAGTCCATGGTCCATTCTTCTCTAACATCATAATTCAAATGCATCAATTCTTCCTCAGTCTTCTTTATGCATTGTCCAGCTTTCACATGCCTATAAGGTCATTGAAAATACAATGGCTTGGGTCAGGTGCACCTTAGTCCTCAAAGTGACATCTTTGCTTTTTAACACTTTAAAGGTATTTTGCAGCAAATTTTCCCAATGCAGTATGTCATGTGATTTCTTGACTGCTGCTTCCATGGGTGTTGATTGTGGATCCAAGTAAAAGGAAATCCTTGACAACTTCAATCTTTTCTCCATTTATCATGATGTTGCTTATTGGTCTAGTTGTGTGAGGATTTTTGTTTTCTTTGTTGAGGTGTAATCCATACTGAAGATTGCTGTCTTTGATCTTCATCAGTAAGTGTTTCAAGCCCTCTTCACTTTCGGCAAGCAAGGTTGTATCATCTGCGTATCACAGGTTGTTAATGAGCCTTCCTCCAATCCTGATGTTGAGTTCTTCTTCATGTAGTCCGGCTTCTCAGATTATATGTTTAACATACAGATTGAATAAGTATGGTGAAAGATACAACCCTGACACACACCTTTCCTGATTCTAAACCACACAGTAGCCCCTTGTTCTGTCTGAACCACTACCTTTTGGTCTATATATAGATTCTGCATGAGCACAATCCAGTGTTCTGGAAATTCCTTTCTTTGCAATGTTGTCCATAATTGGTTATGATTCACACAGTGAAATTTCTTTACATAGTGAATAAACACAGGTAAACATCTTTTTGGTATGCATGATAGGCTACTTTGTATTTTGCAGACAGCATATAGTACAACAGGGAATACTGCTCCAACTGAGTGACTGCCATATTTGAGTGGGATCCACAGAAAAATAGTTCTGCAGCAGGTTTAAGCTTTGGTATAAGTTTCAATGCATTCAGCATTATGATCCAGAAAACTATAGAACTAGAGTTATCTGTGGTAGCTAGGAATGGCATATGGTGTCTTTGGAAAGCTCTAATATGAGAGACATAATGAAGATCCCTAGGATTCTGGAAAAAGACCATCTGTAGCTTATAAACATTGCCCATTCAAAAAGCAATGCCTTACAGGCAACTGGGTGTAATTATGTATATATCAAGAATATATGTGATCAACACAATCCATTATGATGTGAATGGACCACCAAGGCATTTGTTCGGGTGGGCTCAGTAACAATCTATATACATTTAGGAGGAGGTTTAATCAAGTGTAGATCTTACACACACACACACACACACACACACACAATCTACAAAAATAGAGAATTTGACTCCATATACCTATGGATGACTTCACACATCATTCATATGGCCTTGTGTGTGTGTGGAGGGGGGATGATTGTGTATGATCGGTGCATGAAAAAAGAAAACAAGCAAGCAAACAATATAACAACACGATATATGTCTTAATGTATTGGTTCAAACTGTACTACAGATGAAATTATTGTGGCCTGTGAATGGTGAGGAGATAACCACTCATTGGGCGGTACACTTGATCTAGAGAAAAAAGTTTCCAGAGGAAAGAAAATACCTGAACATTTAGGCAGTACTGAATAGTCCAGTTGTATGTTCAGGTACTTGGATGTTCATCAAGACTGGAAGATCTTAGAGACAATGGTCAGGAGAAAATCCTTGTGAATGGCTCTCTGAGAGCAGACACAAAGGGTACAGATCTGTAGGACTCATAGCAAAGCCTCTTAGAAAGTATCCATCACAGTGGTTGGTAAAGTTATTTGTTCAGTACATGCAAGCTGTCCTTTGGCTTTGGGCCACCTAAATGCTGTAAAGTGAGTCCATAAATGTAGTAGTCATGGTGGCACTGAGAGAAACCGCTCATCAACCCAATAGTATATCTTTACTCATAGCAATCTGAGATAGCTACTATTGTTGCTGAAGAAGAGGCCAACTCTGTGTGCTAAGAATAGACTTTTTGAGGATGATAGCCAGCCAACTTCTGAGGAAAGTTAAGTCCATCAGACTTCTTAAACTGGGAGGCAGGGAAAAGGATTTATGTATTCTTACTGTGCTTGAGATGCGCTCTGGATATGTATTTGCACTCCCTGCCAAAGTGAGTCTTCTTGCCCAGTTACCCAAGAATTCACAGTATGTCTAATTAACTGACATTAGATCCTGCATAAAATCAGCTCAGCCAAGGGACTTACCATATGGCAAAGGAACTGCAGCAATGAGCCCTGGGATCCACAGGTTCTATGATACAAATCATCCATTGGAAACTGCTGGCCTGATAGAACTTTGGAAAAATAACTCAAAGGATCATCTAAGGAGCCACCAGCATGAGGATCACTCTTAGTGGGGTTGGAGTTACTGTCTTCCAATATGTGATATATTCGGTGAAACAACAGTCATTATATGGTGCTGTATACCTGACATGTAGAACATGTGCCCAGGGAATAGAATGTAGGTGTATCCCTTCCTCTCACCTTTACTCCCAGTGACTAATTGCAAAATCTGTTCTACAGTACTTGAAATTTTAGGCTCTGTGGAATTAGACAACATGATCCACAGAGGTGAAACCTTGCCATTAGGGTCACAGTCAGGATCCTATTGAAAATAAAACCATGACTGCTGCCTGATAATTTTGCTGGTAAAGGCAAAGAAAACAGTTCTACTGATTGGACTACTTTTCCTTGACTTTCATGAAAAAATAGTGTTACTGCTACTTAATAGGGAAAAAGGGGAGGAGGTCTGTAACTCTGAATATCTACTGGCAAGCTTCTTGATTCCTCCACATCCAGAAATAAGAGTATGTTGGCAATTGTGGCAACCATGCCCTGTCAAAGGAAAGAAAATGAACAGTTAGGCTGCCTCAGAGAGGAAAGTTTTAGTCATTTCACAGAAGAAGCAACCTAGACCAGCAGAAGTGTCTATAAGGGTAAGAGTAATATAATATTGTGGTAAAGAAGTACTATAATGAATATTAATTATTGCCTCAGGAACAACTGCAGCAGTGGAGACTATACAAGTTACCATTAAATTTCCAGTTGAAGGTTTTTTTGGAAGTTCTCTTTCTGGTCTCAGAATGAAGAATCACTGACTAGAAAGAGTGAACTTATTTTGAGATTGCAGTGTCAGAAGGAGGGAGGATCTGATCAGAGCTCTTCCCATTTCACTTTGTTCTATGTATCAGTTTTCAAATAACTAACAAATTTCCACAAGCTAGGTGGCTTAAAAAAGAAACCTTGGTGGTGCGGTGGTTAAGCATTCAGCTGCTAACCTAAAGACCAGTGGTTCGTACTCACCAGCTACTCCTTGGGAGGAAGATGTAGCAGTCTGCTGCCATAAAGATTACAGCCTTGGAAACCATATGGAGCAGGGTTGCTATGAGTCGGAATTGACTGGATGCCAACGGGTTCCTTTTTCGGTGAGGTGCTTAAAACAATCAAAATTTATGCTTTCACAGCTCTAGAAGCTAGAAGCCTAAATTCGGGGTGTTGATAGGTCTAAGCTTCTTCAAAGGCTCTGGGGAAAGATCCTTTCTTGTCTTTTCTAGTTTCTAGTATCCCCAGGCATTCCTTGACTTACAGCAGCGTAGCTCCAATCTCTGCCTCTGTTATCATATAGCAAGTCTTCCTTCTGTGTCTGTCTCCGTATTTCTTCACCTAGTTTTATAACCCTTTGGTGACCCAATTATTTTCTGCTTTGAGTTTTTTGTTGATACCATGTGTTTTCATTAATGGAAGAATGCTGAATCATTGAGTATGTCTGAATTTTTGGTAGGTAGTATGGATTTTGTTTTGTTTTGTTTTTGACCCTTCCCAAAAGCCTATTGTAAGTGTTTAGTGGTACACATGTCATTGTTGTTAGGTACCCTTGAATCACTTCCGATTCATAGTCACCTTATATACAACAGAATGAAACACTGCTTGGTCCTGCACCATCCTCACAATCATTGTAATGCTTGAGCCCATTTTTGCAGCCACTGTGTCAATCCATCCTGTTGAGGGTCGTCCTCTTTTTCACTGACCTTCTGCTTTACCAAGCACGATGTCCTTCTCCAGGGACTGATCCCTCCTGATAACATGTTCAAAGCACATGAGACAAAGTCTCGCGATCCTTGCTTCTAAGGCATATTTTGGTCACATTTCTTCCAAGACAGATTTTGTTCTTCTGGTAGTCCATGGTACATTTGATAATCTTCCCCAACACCATAATTCAAAGGCATCAATTCAGCTTAGGTCTTCCTTATTCATTGTCTAGCTTTCACATGCATATGAGGTGATTGAAAACACCATGGCTTGGGTTGGGCACACCTTAGCCTTCAAGGTGACATCTTTGCTCTTTAACACTTTAAAGAAGTCTTTTGCAGCAGATTCACCCAATGCAACGTGTCATTTGATTTCTTGACTGCTACTTCCTTGGGCGTTGATTGTGGATCCAAGTAAAATGAAATCCTTGACAACTTTAATCTTTTCTCCGTTTATCATGATGTTGCTTATTGGTCCAGTTGCAAAGATTTTTGTTTTCTTCATGTTGAAGTGTAAACCTTACTGAAAGCTGTAGTCTTTGATCTTCATCAGTAAGAGTTTCCTGTCCTCTTCACTTCCAGGAAGCAACGTTGTGTCATTGGCATATCTGCATAAAAAGCCAAAAAACAAAACCCATGCCGTCTAGTCGATTCCTACTCATAGTGACCCTATAGGACAGAGTAGAACTGCTCCATAGAGTTTCCAAGGAGCACCTGGTGAATTTGAACTGCTGACCTTTCAGTTAGCTGCTGTTGCACTTCACCACTAAAGTATTTGCACCCAAATCCTTGTCTCAGGGTTTGTTTTTTGGGGAACTCAAAGTAAACTTTGGGAGGCAGAGAGCTTAGTTGTAAAACAGAATTATTGACACAGTCTCTCCCTTTTGTTGCCTAAAATAAGCCTAGATGTGAGGTCAGGCCTCCCCAAAAAGAATTTTGGACAGCTACAGCATGCAACTGAATTGTCATGAAAATGTGCTCAGCTTTTTACAAAAACAAACATACAAACAAACAAAACCAGTGGGCAGTCCTTGCAACTGTGAGAATGCAATGAAATTTGAATTGCAGATGAAAGCAGCACTTTGATATACATTTTCATCTATTAAATTTACAAAGACAAAAAGTTTTTATAATATCCAGTATTGGTAAATGTATAAAATCACCCTCATATACTTCAGGAAAGAGAATAAATTGATGCATCGTTATAGAAAGCAATTTGGTAGGTGGTTGACACTCAAACTAAAATCCCTCAGTTCAAACCTCTTACACTGTCCATCCATCCTTCTTAAAACTGTGTGTGCCTGTCACTTGTCTGTTTGCCAGTTCCGTCCTTCTCTGCTCTTTGGAAGCCTGAAAACTACATTTGCCAAGAGATTCAGCCAATGGGCAAGCATTGGCAGGAGTCTGGGAAGTGGAGAAAGAAAGAAGCCATTGGCACCTCTCTTTCAGGTTCCTGTTATTCCTTCCAAAGCAGCAGGGGCAAGTGCAGTTTCTGCTCCGACTGTATGGTTCCAGCATTGGCTATGGAAGAGGCTGCCCTGTGAGCCTGGAAGCACAGATCTCTTGGATTTTGCAGCAGCCTCAGTAGCATGGACCTTATCAAGGGTTCCGGTTCTTTGGGAAGCAACAATGGCAGTGAGTGACTTCAGGTTTCCAAGCTATAGGGTTGCTAAGAGTCAGAACCGACTCGACGGCACTTAACAACAACAAAAATATAGTCCTGGTAGCAGAGTGGTTAAGAGCTCAGGCTGCTAATCAAAAGGTCGGCAGTTCAAATCGATCAGCCACTCCTTGGAAACCCTGTGTGGCAGCTCTACTCTACCCTATAGGGTTGCTTTAAGTTGAAATCGACTCAATAGCAACGGGTTTGGTTTGTTTAGTATGGAGTTGGGAAGGGAAGGAAGATGATCGAAGGCAGCTGCAGGAACATCATCAGCTTTAACAGCAAAGCAATTATGAAATATAGGCCACACAACTTTGCTCCAACAGCCTAGGGTTAGTAGTGGCTTCTTGATATTATTAATCTCTGAATCAAATCTCAGTTTCTGGTTTTTGCTCTCCCAGTCCTTATGACACATTTGTAACCAAACCAATGTATTAAATCCCCTCCACTTGAAATGTACAGAGTAGTTATGTTTTCCAGAACAAACTTCTACTGATACACTTCCCTTAACTATTTCCCCTTTATCCTTCTTCCAGCACTCACCCATTTTTCATTCTGCTTTCTCTTCTTTTGCTTATCCTCTGAATGTTTTTCCTCCAGGGATCAATCATTGACTTACCTTTCTTTGTGCTATATACGTTCTCCCTGGGTGATGACATTCACTCCGTTGCCTAAATGCTGAATACTCCAATATATCTTTATTTCATGTCAAATCTTATTATGAGGTCAAGACTGTGCTGAAAAATCTCCTTTAGGCATCTCAAATATAAATATTCAGATTGATCTTATCATCTTCACAGTGTGTCATCAGTATATTTATTCTGCCTTTTCAGCCAGTTATTCCACATCTAATTTTTAAGTGATGTATATTGCATCTCTTTCTTTGCAGTTCCCGTCTTCTTACTCTCTCCACCCAATCTTTCACGAAGTTCCATTGTTTCTGGTTTCTGAGTCTCTCTTGAATATCCTCCCCTGTGGCTTTGTTATTTCTTTTGATTTGTAACAAAGTGTCTAAGAAGTCATTGCTTATGCCCTTCCATCACCTCAGCATTTCTACCATAGTGGTTTTATAAATTAGGAATTTAATTGCATACCTGTCTTCTTAAAAAGTTTTATTGAGCTCCCAAAGTCTTCAGGAAAAGTTCAAAGCTTTTTAGTGCAGCAGAAAACACAGTCAGACACACAGCAAGTGTTTACCTTGTTTAGCTTCATCACTAGGCACTCCCCTCTTCGTACTTTTTAGTCCAGTTTCCCTGCATCATTTGCAGTTTCTGTAATGTGCTATGATCTACCCTCCTCAGTGCTCATTTTCTCTCTTTTATTCTTCTGCCTGGAATGTATTTCTCCACCTCATTTCCCTGGCTAACTCTCAGCGATTCCCAGATCATCTCAGGCATCCAAGCATCTAGGAAGTCTCTCCTATGAGAGCTATGCGTTTCTTCTGTGTGTTCAGTAACTCTCGATGCATATGTTTCTCATAACCCTTGTTTTTCTGCATCTTATTCTCTTGCTTACTGATCTGCCTGTCCTTAGAAATTGTAAGCTCGTGGGGAATTGCACAGTCCCAGCTCAATAAAGAATTTAATTGTAGACAATAGAACTGTCTTTCTTGATGATATTTTCTACATTTTTGGCAATAGAATGGCATCCTGTCTAGAAACTTACTGTTATTTTTATTTTGGTTTATTACTTAACCTATATTTTAATGAATATGTTATGTTTCAAAGTGATTATATGTCCTTTATAACCAGGGGTGAGACTATTTTTATGCCTAGCTGTAAGTATGTATTGCACCATAAATTTCTTAGTACACATTTTAAATATTCTGGGAATTCAGAAAAATAAAATTTATGATTTCTTCTATCTTATGTTCTAGTCATGCATATATAATTAATTTATGTGAAATGAGTACTAAGATAATCAAAAGCTAAATTCTTAGTTAATAAGTTCAGAAAGAACACAGAAGGAATAGATGGCTCCTTGTAGTCAGCCCATCAGAGTCAAGTTCAAATCCTACTATTTGCTAAGCATTAGATGTAGGAGACTTTAGATGACCTCTTTCTATCTCAGTTTCCTCATCTATGAAATGGGTACAGTTATTATAACTCCTTCAAGGTTTTTACGAAGATTAAATAAGATACTGGGTAAAAACTGCTAGCCCACTTTGGTACCTAATAACCATTCAATAAAAATTAAGTGTGATTCACGTAAAAGATGGGCTTGAGGTGGACTTTTTTTTTTTTTTAATGGATATAAAGTAAGTAGTCATAAGGATGAGACAAGAAACTAAAAAGGAGAATGACTCATGCATATAAATGTACTTACGGACTGTGGCAATCCAAGGAGACAGTGATTCTGGTAAAGGATGATAGTGGAGAGATTAAAAAAAAAAAAAAAAAAAGTTACCCTTGAGTCAGTTCTGACTCATGGTAACCCAGTGTGTCAGAGTAGAACTGTGCTCCATAGGTTTTTCAATAGCCGTTGTTTTTGGAAGCAGATGACCAGGTCTTTCTTCCAAGGCATCTCAGGGTAAATTCAAAGCACCAGTCTTTTGGTTAGCAGGTGAGTGTATTAACCATTTGCACAACCCAGAGAGAGGGAAATAAACCTGGAGAATTGGGGCATTTCAGATATGGATAGATAAGAGGGCTGAGTCAGAATAATTAGCTTTGACAAAATTGGTAATTGGTAACCAATATAGATTTTTTAAGTAGAGAAGTAAAAGAAAAAGGTTTGAGGACTGTCATCCTATCATTATTGAAAAAGTTTGTGTGTTCCTAGGTTAAAAACATGAAATAATGTAAGCCTTGACTAATTGGTGCAGTCTATTTTTTTAAGCAAGCAGCCACACAGTTCTCTCTGAATCTTCAGTCCCTTAATTCTAGGTTGTGACTTTGTGCTAAAGGGCAGACTGGTTTGTCTCCTCCTTAACTGTGAAATTCTTCACTTTTATTGTTTCTCACTTGCACTTTAAAACCCTGTAAATGTTGTATTATTACACTATTATGTAACACAATAGCTGTTATCTCTCACTTCTCTATGCTGATCTATGCAAGGCACCTTCTGTCAAATTAAGTCAGGACCTCTTGCCAGCTGAGAGTGATTCACCAAAACTGCTGAGCTTTTCCATAATCATCATCCCCACAATGGATTACAAAAGACCGTCAGCAGGCTTTAATTTCCCAGGTTTGGTGCAGCATAACAACTTTTAGTTTACATTTCACTGCTTCTTCTTGTAAAGAAATCAATAGTTTTAAAACTAAACTATTCAAGACTGACAAGTTAGATTCATTAACATCTGCCCTGGTTGTCTGTATGGAGGTTCTATTGCAAACCTGATCTGCATTTTTATCTGCAAGGAGCAAAAGGTTGGAATTGCCTAAATGTTTACTTAATTATTGCTCCCATTCTCTTGTACACCCATTCACCTCAAGCCCTCCACAAGCTGAGAGCAACACTAATTAGGATCTAATTGATATTTTTTCAATAGTGCAATAGAATCTCTCTCAATACAAAGAAAGTAATTTCATTATAGACTGTACAGAACACTTCATCAGTTATAATAGCAAATATGGGAGTATTTGTTAGGTTTTCAAAATGATATATTTTCAATAAGAAGCACCTGGCTGCCTAAACCAGATTCTACTTTTTAAATAAAAATAAATTATACCCACTCATTTATTTTTCACACATTTACTGGAAGATTGTTGTGACAATCTCCAAGTTCGGCATCACAGATACAAAATGAGTAAGATTTCTTTTCTCAAGAAACTCAGAGTCTAGGGGGGCAAACAGACTCAAGAAAAAATAATCTAAGTATATGAGATGATTGATTTGTACAGAGTATCATGGAATTGAAGAGAAGGGCAGACTAATTCAGTCTAAAAGGTCAGAGATGGGTTCCTGGAGGAGATGATACCTGAGCCAAAGAAAGTGTACTAAATTAGCCATCAGTTTTTGGGAGGGTGGGGGAAAGGCATTCCAGACAGAGAAGAAATCACAGTAAAGGCAGTAATATGAGAAACAGCACATTCAAAAGTTCTATTACTGAATTTAATTTTCCATATCCACAAAGTGGCTTCAAATCACATTTAGTTATATTCCACATACATTTATAAAAAGAAAAGTAAATTTTACCCATAACTCTCTATATAAGACATTTATGTGCTAAATAGAATCATCATCAGCAGCAGCATCATCATCACATATTTTGACTAATGAACATCGCACATGAACTTCATTCTGTTTTAAATATCTTTCTGTGCTCCCTGAATGTTCAGTGGTTTCCACTGCCCAACTCACCTTGTGTGACCGTGAACTCAAGAAACTGATAAAACTGAGCCAACAGTGAGGATGACCTGCACTGATTCCAGCAGAGGGAGTACTGGAGAGAAGAGGAAAATAATAACCTTAGGGAATTGTGAGCGTTACACATCTGGATAGATA
This sequence comes from Dugong dugon, assembly GCA_030035585.1. Taxonomy (NCBI): domain Eukaryota; kingdom Metazoa; phylum Chordata; class Mammalia; order Sirenia; family Dugongidae; genus Dugong; species Dugong dugon. The sequence goes on along the minus strand of CM057460.1, from coordinate 28,899,257 downwards.
TGAAAATTGAGATAAAATTATTAGATTTGAGAAAATTGGCAGTTAGCAGTCAACATAGTTTCTTGAGTTGCACATTTACCCCAACGAGTCTCAAAGATTTTGTCTCTTTAGTGATACATCATTTATTTGATGCTTTGCAAATAATAAGTGAAAGAATAAATAAGTTGAACGATTCATTTGAACACCCAAAGAAATATAGAAGCCTACCGGTCGAAAAGCACAGAAACACTTCTGTATTCAAAGTTAGGTCAATTTAGATTTCAGCTGCACTGCAGTAGTATGAATACCTGAGCAAAGCGGGCTGTCTTGGTAAGAAGGAGTTGAGAAGGGCTTATTACAGGATTCAGAATTTGGCTGGGTAACATTAAGGAGGGTTTAAGAAGGCCTAATCTACTTTTGGATTGAGAATTTGGCTGCTAACCAAAAGGTCAGCCGTTCGAATGAATCCACCAGCTGCTCCTTGGAAACCCTACGGGGCAGTTCTACCCAGTTCTGTAGGGTCTCTATGAGTTGGAATGACTCGATGGCAACAGGTTTGATTTTTTTTTTTTTTCTTTTGGTAATGTGCCAGAAGGAAGCAGGGGCAATTAGGTAATTGCATAACTAGGTAATTCTAGAAGGTAATAGGAAGCTGAGCAACGTTGTCATTGTAAAAGAAATAGTCACTCATAGCTTGTCAAGAAGACAAATCCTGTTAAGTAACTGTTGTGATTTTAAAGTGTCTTCATATCTATCTTATTGATCACAGAGGGGTCAAAGGGACCTTGTCTGATCTTTGTGTATATTCTACGAACGTCACTGTAATGGACTAAGTCAGTTCATAGAAATTTATTCTATAGGACCTAATTCCATTCCATTTTCAGAATTCCATTGTTGAGAAGTTGAGCTAGAATAACATTCTCATGTTTTTTGACTGCAGAATAAGCTGTTGACTCATCTTCCATGAGAATGTCTGCACGGAAGCATTTAATTCTCTGGACAGAATACATCGACCAATTGCAATATAGGCAACTTCAAGTTGCAAAATAATTATTAGTTCTGGTAATAGACTCTGAAGACAGAGACACAGATTAATAAACACAGACTAGCAAAGCATGTCTCAAAGATCAGCTGGGCTAGATAGCTAAGTGGTCATTTTCTTTAGACCACTCATGAATTTTTTCACCTACTCATTGTTTTTTTTTTTTTTTTGGGGGAGGGGGTGGTCTACAGGATGCGATAGAACGACTTTCCTATAGCACAAGTTCCCCTTGGCTAGCCAAAGGGAAAGTAAGGTGTAAGTACAAGACAACCTTGGCTCATGAATATAAACTAGTTGTTTGGACCTCCAGAGCAGACCTAGTGTCGTTTATGACTTAACAGGGGTCAGAAACAAAGCTCAGAACACCTACTTTAGCTGTAGTATTCTGTAATTGGAATTACAGCTCACACAGCATACATAAGGAACCAGTTTTTTAAAAAAAAGTAAACAGTTGCCATGGAGTTGATTCTGACTCATGGCAACCCCATGTGTGTTAGAGTAGAACTGTGCTCCAAAGGATTTTTAATGTCTAAGTTTTTGGAAGTATATTGCCAGGCCTTTCTTCCAAGACACCACTGATTGAATCAAATCTCCAACCTTTCAATTAGCAGCCAAGCTCACTTATTATTTGCACTACCCATGGATTCCACACATGAAGAAGGACTAGGTTATTCCTCAAGGAAGCTCTGCTAAGTAGACCACTGCATTATTCTGGAGTTTTCTGAGTCTTCTCTGTCCTAAAGTTCGAGAATGATATGGGCAATGGAGATTTTGAGTAAAAGGAAGACTACGCAAAATTCTTCAATGACAGTTCCAAGTGAAATGTGTACCTTGTTACTGGAGTGAGAGATTGGAACTCCCCAGCTCAGAAACAAAAGTCAAGTAATGTTTGTTTTTTGACTACTGTTATAACTCTCTGGAAAAGAAAAGCCTCATTCCATCCTGAGAATAAGCTAAAATTGACCAGATCATATTTATAGTCCATATTGGGGGCAATTAGTTTGGTTAATAGTGCTCTTTATAAGGAATCTTGGTAGTGTAACAATTAAGTGCTCGGCTCCTAATTGAAAGGTTGGCTATTTGAATCCACCCAGTGGCTCTGCAGGAGAAAGACCTGGCAATCTGCTTCTGTAAAGATTACAGCCAAGAAAACCCTCCGGGGCTGTTCTACTCTGTCACATGGAGTCACTATGAGTCGGAATTAACTCAAGGGTACCCAACAACACAGTGTTTTTTGGAATGATCATCAATTAGGGCATTCTGGAATTATGAGTAAGCATATTTTGAATAACCTGCTTTTATTCTGGCTTCCTGTATCTAACAGCAAGTCATGTAAAATATATTTTAATTTGTTTTTTCTATTTTTTTAATGGTAAATCCTGTAGAGATCAGAGAGTCTCTTTTCTCATAGCATTCAAAATTATTAAGGACCAGCGTAAAAGCACCCCTGCCATCTGTATAAATATTTGTTTTTTATCTTTTGTTAGCCAGAAAGTGAGTAAAGGTGAGTAATTTAGTCATTTGAGTTGATTTAACTTCCGGGAAATGTTCATATTTTAATGATAAATTTATATCTGCAGTTCTATAAGCTGTTTGACATCTATGTGGTAGGAATCATCAACAAATGAAATTAAATCAGGATTAGCCAAAGGAGTTCTTATAAGGTCCGTACTGGGCATGAATATTTCCCTGATGGAGTCAACTGGGTTCAGGATGTCACAGTGATACATAGAGTTATGTGAGGGAAAGTGACAATGAAGACGTTAGCAAATCTCCAGAGACTTTGATTTAGCCTGTGAAGTGTTTTATGGATGTCTAAGATTGACAAGGGTATTTCTCAATTGTTTTTGTTCTTTTAAAAGTTGATTTGTTGATAGTTATTCTGTCATTCCATGCATAAAATTTGAGTATACTTTTTACTTGAGAGTACACAGTCATTAAAACATACTCATTAATATGTTTTAATTACACGTAATTAACGAAGAATGACTTCATTTTCTTTTTGGCATATCCATATTTTTTTTTCCTACATTTGGTAAACAAAAAGAGCTCTCACAATAAATGTGAGTTAATTAAAGGATGTCAAACAAGCCATACTGACCCTATTGTTTTCTTTGATGAAGTGAAGAAGCAAATCTCTGCTTATCTGTGACCATTGAATCCTAACAGTTTTATTTATCTTAACATCTTAATAGTTTTATCTATCTCAATTTGAAGCCTGAATTTCGGAAAGGCAAAATCAAACATTTTCAGAAGGGATAAGATATGAATATAAATCATATTTAAATGTAAGAAAGACATATAGGAAATACCTGAAAACCCAGAATGCACATCATTGATTATTAGAAACCATTAACACTTTTTTTAAAAAATGAGAAATGTTTTAAAAATGATTTAATATACGGAGCAAAGTCCCCCAAACAACAGACTTAATTTTCCATCATTTTATGAAATATTGCTTTTTTTAAAACAAATATAATTATTTATACTAACCTCATGCAATCTTCATATGTATTTATATATATGAATTTCAACATAAAATGTATTTTTATACAAATTATTGTCATGAAAAATAATGTAACATAAAATAGTGTAGTGTAAATTATTATTAGTTTACAATAGATAATAAGTTTAAAGATCAAACCTAATTTAAAATAAAATTAACATTGTTACAATATTAAATAAAAGACTGAATATAAAATGTTAAATGTGCATCTTAAACAACTGCAAAAGTTGTCTTAAAAACTAGGTAAATCATAGTTACTACTATGAATATATTTTTTTATTTCATTTTATTTATTATAACCCATACAGTCTCAACCATCAATACAAATTAACACCTTTAAACAAAGTAACAAAAATTGATTTCTTTTAGACACACAGAAGACAAAGAACTGTCTAATTGTTTTTGTCTGAGAACACACATTTTATATAGCTTTTACAAATTTCAAGGTGGCAAAAAACAACCAACATATATATATGATTGGTTACTAATCACAGATTTATATCACCATCCAAAGAACTATTGTTACCCAACGCAGTGGGTTAGCCTCTTGTACTCTCGTTAAGAATAAGTAAGAGTCGAGCGGATTTAAATAAAGCAAGGCATAGTTTATTACTCGCAGCGAGTAAGGAGACCAGAGGATCAGTTCCAAAGCACTCTCTCGCGGAACAAAGGGCTGGAGGAAGTTTTGCACCAGGCGGGAAAGGGGAAGTCATGCATAGTCATTAACTTCATATATATTCAAAAAGGGGTTTGGCTAGGATTTTGCACAGAAGTGGCTGATGGATTTCGCTTCTGAAATGGGCTTGGTCACTGCTGGATGACGTATGTTCGGTGATTTTGATTCCTTTGCATGGGTCTTTTGGTTCCTAGGCAATACTTATTATGGGATGGGGCCATCTGGCGATCAACCTGGTCTCTTACCGCACATGCCCAGGATTCTAGTTTTAATTGAGTGATCTGAAAGACAGCTGCAAGCAGGAAGATTAGGAGCAAGCAGCTTCAACTTTAACCGTGAGTGAGGTAAACAATGTTTTGTGGTTGACACCATTCTTCTTCTAGAAAAATTTTTAACTGACATAACTTGTTTAAGGCTTTTTCTGTCCCTAGCTGATCTCACTATGATTGGTTACTAATCATAGTTTTATATCACCATGGAAAGAACTTTGAACATTGTCTTAATTCAGACATTCTATAATGTATATATATGAGAGAAAGATAATGAAAACTATGGTTACTAACCAATGTTTTATATATTTTATTCACTTTGAAATTGTCCAGCTAGACAATAGATTGAAGAACACTGAGTTATTCTAGGTGATTTGAACAAAGCTTAAATGAGAAGTAATTTCAAGGGGAAAAGTGTTTGTGCAAGAACAACAATGAAAACACAGACTTCCAGTTAATGTTGTAAAAATGACAAGTCAAAGAGGTAATGGGATAGATATTTAGATGAGAACTTACCATGTAATTAATGTAAATCTTATAGCTTTAAATTTGATCTAAGATATTGTCACTTCTAGAAATTGTATTTAATACCTTTATTGAAAGGAAGAGGCTACTTTTCAATAGCTGAAACAAAAGCCTGAATGTATTGCTTGCTAAGTAAGAGAAAATTTTTTTGCATTGCATTAAAGTGCCAGTAAAGATTGGGGAAGCATGGAATTTAAGGATTAGTGGTCTTTCAGAAATAGGTGTGTTTATGAATGTCGCACTTTAGCTGTGCAGACAGGTTTATTGAAATTGGATATTGCTGGTTGACTGACTTTCAGATGAATGGTCAATGGAGTGAGGCTATTGCTGACTAGATGACTTTCAAAGGGTGGGGCTGTCACTATTTGACTGGTTTTCAGAATCTGATTACTGATGACTGTTGTCATTGACTGATAGGAATGGGCTTAAAACTGTGTTGTTTTTTTTTTTTAATTGATATTCATATCCAAAGAATATTTAGCCTTTTTCTAAAATACTAGGATTGTTTTTTTCTTTCTTAGTAGCTCCCATACAAGAGACAATTATCAATTATCCAGTCATTCAACTCTATCTTGATTCTTCATAAAGATAAGGTTCTTTTGTGGTTGTTCTTTTCAGTAGCCCTCCAGTCTATTCTGACTCATGGTGACACCCACATGTGCAGAGTATTACTGCTCCATAAGGTTTCCAAGGCTGTGACCTTTCATAATCAGACCTCCAGGTCTGTCTTCCGAAGTGCCTTTAGGTGGGTTCAAACTTCCAACATTTTGGTTCCTGATTGAGCACCTAACCATTTGCACCATTCAGGGACTCATTTTTGGAGGCTCTGTATTTAGCTTGAAGGTTGACCAATGTTATTTCATCTTGTTTTTATTTTTTAATCATTTGTGGAATTATCTGTTGCCCAGAAATATTTAAGTTTCTGAACAACAGATGCATGAGACAAAAAAGAATAAATGTATTCTAAGAAGATACAGAACACATTCTTTAGCCATAATCTTCTATTTCCCAGGCTTGACCTAAAAAATAGGTCTCAATAATTCCCTGAATATCCCTTAGATAGACATGTTACCATTCTTTTAGATTAAGGTGTTAAGGAAAACATGAATTGTAAGCAATGGTGTATCCTCCTTCTTGGTAAGACAAAGATGAATAAAATAAGTAAATAAATAAATAACTTGTCTGTGGCGTATTAAGGACATAGGGTATAAAGATGTAATATTAAATTAATAATGAGAAAAATTATGCTGTTGTTCTTACATGCCATCAAGTCAGTTCTGACTCAGCAAAAAAAAGTACAAAAAAAAGAAACACTACCCAATCCTGTGGCATCCTCACAACCACTGCTGTGCTTGAACCCATAGTTGCAGCCTCTGTGTCAATCCATCTCCTTGAGGTTCTTCCTCTTTGTCTCTGACCCTCTACTTACCAAGCATGATATCCTTCTCCAGGTACTGGTCTCTCCTGAAAACATGTCCAAAGTATGGGAGACAAATTCTCCCCATGTTTGCTTTTAAGGGGCATTCTGGCTGTACTTCTTCCAAGACAGATTTCTTTGCTTTTCTGGCAGTCCATGGTATATTTAATATTCTTCACCAACACCATAATTCAAATACATAAATTTTTCTTTGATCTACCGTATTAGTTGTACGGCTTTCACATGCATATGAAGAGACTGAAAATACCATGGCTTGGGTCAGGCTTACCTTAGTTCTCAAAGTGACATGTTTGCTTTTTAACATTTTAAAGAAGTCTTTTGCAGCAGATTTGCCCAATGCAATATGTCCATCGTTTGCTTTCTTGACTGTTGCTTCCATGAGTGTTGATTGTGGATCCAAATAAAATGCAGTCCTTGACAACATCAAAATTTTCTCCTTTTATCATGATGTTGTTTATTGTCCAGTTGAGAGGAATTCTGTTTTCTTCATGTTGAGGAGTAATCCATACTGAAGGCTGTAGTCTTTGATCTTCATTAGTAAGTACTAACAGGTTCTGTTCCCTTTCAGCAACCAAGTTGTGTCATCTGCATATCGCAGGTCGTTATATTAGTCTTCCTCCAATCCTGATGCCCCATTCTTATTCATATAGTCCAGCTTCTTGGATTAGATGCTTAGCATATAGATTGAAATATGTATGGTGAAAGGATACAACCCTGATGCATGCATGTCCTGATTTTAAACCACTCATTATTCCCTTGTTCTGTTTGAAACATTGCTTCTTTGTCTATGAACAGATTCCTCATTAGCACAATTAAGTGTTCTGAAATTCCCATTCTTTGCAATGTTACCCATAATTTGTTATGATCCACACAGTCAAATACCTCTGCATAGTCAATAAAACACAGGTAAACATCTTTCTGGTATTCTTTGCTTTCAGTCAAGATCCATCTGACATCAGCAATGATGTCCCTCATTTCCTGTCCTCTTCTGAATCCACCTTGAATTTCTGGCACTTCCCTGTCGATGTACTGCTGCAATCATTTTTGAATTATCTTCAGCATAATATTAATTATATGTGATATTAATGATATTGTTCAATAATTTCTGCAGTCCACTGGATCACTTTTATTTGGAATAAGCACATACATGGATCTCTTCCTGTCAGTTTGCCAAGTATCTGTCTTCCAAATTTCTTGGCATCGATGGGTGAGTGCTTCCAGTGGTGGATCCATTTGTCGAAACATTTCAGTTAGTATTCCACCAATTCCTGGAGTCTTGTTTTTCCCCATTTCCTTCAGTGCAAGTCGGACTTCTTCCTTTAGTACCATTGGTTCTTTATCATACGCTACCTCCTGAAATGGTTGAACTTCGACCAATTCTTTTTGGTACTGTGATTCTGTGTATTCCTTCCCTCTTCTGTTGATGCTTCTTGAGTCATCCAATATTTTACTCATAAAATCCTTCAATATTGCCACTCAAGGCTTGAATTTTTTTTCACTTCTTTCAGTTTGATAAATGCTGAACATGTTCTTCTCTTTTGGTTTTCTAACTCCAGATCTTTGCACATTTCATTATAATACTTTACTTTGTCTTCTTGAACTGCCCTTTTAAAATCTTCTGTTCAGCTCCCTCCTCCTTTTTCTTTCTCTCATGACGAAGTAACAGAGAAAACTTATAAAGAAAGTATAAAATAAAAAATACAAAGGAAGGTGTGATGATCAGTGATCCTAAGTTTCTAGGAGAGGTATTTTTTTAATGGTCTTGAGCATAAGCTGTTTACTCTGTGCACTTGACTGCTTGTTTTGAGGATCTTGAATTTGTCTTCAACTTCCCTCATTTATCAAGAAATGATGAAGTTACATCATTCAAAATCATTCTAAGCAAACTTAAAAGATACTAATAAGTACGCCAAAATGCCAATTTAGCAATTTAAAATGATAAATATGTCTCAAATGCTGAATTTCACCAATCATTGTTTCAAAACACTGTCTATATATGTGAAGATGAAACTATAAGTTAAGAGATTAGACAGTAGGCTTAGAGTGAGATATTTTAAGAGATATTTCATCGAACTATTGAAGGGAGATTAATATACCATTCTACTTGAATCATATTTTTTATCTATGCACACATATTTTAGTCTCAAAATAAGAACACTGTGCAGTGTTAGAAATATGCTCATATGTTCAGAAACATTTACTGTCTTTCTAGACTCCATGAACTTTAAAAACCTTGTTACAAGATAGTTATGTTTCCATGCATATTATGATAGATTAAAAATCGGTGTAGCAATTCAGCAATAAATTACCTAGCACACATCATATGATAGGAACTAAATTTGAAAGACATAATTCCTGACTCAACTGACTCATAGTTAAGTAGATGATGTGATATTTAATCCTGACATATAGAAATTGAAAAGAAGCAAAATAAAAGACATATGGAAGGAACATTTCATTGAACTGAAAGAAGTCTTCAACTTCTAATTACAGAGGATGCCAATTTACTAAAAATATTGAGTCATTTATTCATTTTGGCTTTAGTTGAATTATTATGATACTACCCCACAGATTACTATCACAATTTCCAAAATCTAAGCTTAAACACATATACTATATAGCATTAAGAATTTAAAATAATAATAAAAAGCCTTGCATTATATAGTAAGATATGAAATATAAGCTTTGCCACTAATTTCATAAAATATTAGACAATATGGGCCACTCATCTAGGGGATAAGTAAAAATTAAAAACTCCTTAGCATGCGTTTACTACAAATAAAAAGTGAAAAAATAATTATCAAAATTTATGATCAAAATCAGAGGATACTATGTGGTTTAAAGTCATGAAAGGCATGCATCAGTGTTGTATCCTTTCACCATAATTATTCACTCTATATGCTGAGCAAATAATCTGAGAAGGTGAACTATATGAAGAAGAACCTGGCATCCAGATTGGAGGAAGACTCATTAACCACCTGTGATATGCAGATGACACAACCTTCCTTGCTGAAAGTGAAGAGGACTTGAAGCACTTACTGATGAAGATCAAAGACTACCTCACCATAATGAAAACAAAAATCCTCACAACTGGACCAATAGGCAACATCATGATAAATGGAGAAAAAATTGAAGTTGTCAAGGATTTCATTTTACTTGAATCCACAATTAACACCCATTGAAGCAGCAGTCAATAAATCAAAAGATGCATTGCATTGGACAAATCTGCTGCAAAAGACCTCTTTCAAGTGTTCAAAAGCAAAGATGTCAGCTTGAAGACTAAGTTGTGCCTGACCGAAGCCATGGTCTTTTCAGTTGCCTCATCTGCATGTGAAAGCCAGACAATGAGTAAGGTAGATCAAAGAAAAATTGATGTATTTGAATTATGGTGTTGGCGAAGAATATTGAATATACCATGGACTGCCAAAAGAACAAACAAATCTGTCTTGGAAGAAGTACAACCAGAATGCTCCTTAGAAGCAAGGATGGCGAGATTACGTCTCATATACTCTGGACATGTTATTGGGAAGGATCAGTCCCTGGAGAAGCACACCATGCTTGTTAAAGCAGAGGGTCAGAGAAAAAGAGGAGGATTCTCAGCGAGATGGATTGACACAGTGGCTGCAACAATGGTCTCAGGCATAACAACAATGTGAGGATGGCACAGGACTGGGCAGTGTTTCTTTCTTTTGTACATGAAGTCGCTATGAGTTGAAACTGACTCCATAGCACCTAATAACAGGAAAGATATAAAGACAACTGGTGAATACAAGTGAGGATGCATGAAAAAGTTCAACTGACTTAAAAATTGGAAAAACACACTTTGAATCACAAATGTGCCATGGAGTCGATTCCGACTCATAGCAACCCCGTATACTTCTGGCCATCATTATTTTGCTCCTTCTGATCTATGCTTCACACTTTCTCACTCTTCTTTTTGTTCTCTTATGCTTACATGTATGGTGTACATGAAAGGATTCCCTTGCCTTTTGGCTTCTAGCTGACCGGCAAGTGAGGGGCATTGAGTGAGCTTTGAAGAAAGAGAGAAGAGAAAAGTTTAGATATTTATTCCCCCAGTTCCCTCCTTCCAGTGGAGAGGCTTCCTCCTGGCCATTTTGGACTCACAATATAGACTAACTACCAGTCAGATACGGAGGGTACTCCAATGCTATGATACAGTCAGAGCAATGAAGACAATAGAGCCATGTGCCATGCCCATGGTTCCTATCCCTTTAAAGCCTATTATATTACACATTCAAGATACATACCATGGTTCTTAATAACAAACAGGCACTACTTTACAATTTCTATCAAAACATTATTATTATTATTACTGTATTATTATTATAAAGAAGTTTTAGTGTATCTGGAAGTGCTTATTTAATGTTTTTTATGCATAGAAAGGTACACTATATACTATATACTAAGACAAATATTTGACTAACTGACATTAGATATGAACTCTTTGCAACTGTTCCAACTTATATACATATTTGTCTTACAGATAGACTTAGGAATGGAACTTGTTTGTAATTTGAGGACCGTCTGTATATAACATGGGGTTTGAACAACACTCACATCAGTTAACGTATGGTGGATGTTAAGTGGCACGTGACTGTCTTCAGAACACAGGAAATTGTCTGGAGTGCCATTTGTGAATTTCTTGTTAAATTGTGATCAGTATAAAACTGCAACAAACCAATCAGTCTTAGAAGCACGGTTATCAAGAACTCAGGTTCCACAGCAGTGAAGGTTCACCCAGTTAGGCAAAGAATCCCCAGCCAGTCAAGGTGCCAGAACAAAGACTGAAAAGCATCAACTTAGGCTGTAGGACCAGCCACAGAGCAGGAAGGGAACAGCCATGTTTTACATTTTATTTCCTTATCAGTCCTTCTTTGTTCCATGCTATCTTACAGGAAGAATACTAATGACTCACCTCTTAGGTTTCATGTGTGATTATGTTTGAACTGTCACCACCTCTTAACAATGGAGACGTTGAAGAGGTTTTGTGTGTTTTTTACCTACAGAAATAACAAACATATATACTGAGGGGTAAATGGGATACATCCTGCTCACTCTGTCATCTTTCTCTTTAGATTTGCTCTTTAATTTTCTCTTCTGTGTCCCTGGTCTCTGGGCTATGTGGATACAATCAAAACTGTTTCTGCTGCCTTTTGGCTTTCTGTCAAGCAGTCACTTAACACAGGCTTCTCTATCTATAATGAGGTAATTTTTCCCCCGTCCCCCTTTGCCTTCTCAGGCCTGAGGTGATGGAAGAGCTCAATTATTACTCATATGCTATCCCTGGTATATTAGTGCTCATTCATCTATGCAAAGAAATTTAAAAGACAGCTACCTGGCCAACCAGTTGGAAGAGATCCATATTTATGCCTATTTCCAAGAGAGGTGATCCAATCAAATGTGAAAATTATCGAATGATATCATTAATATCACCTGCAAGTAAAATTTTGCTGAAGATCATTCAAAAGCAGCTGCAGCAATGTATCAACAGGGAACTGACAGAAATTCAGGCCAGATTCAGAGGAGGTTGTGGAACCAGGGATATCATTGCTGATGTCAGACAGATCTTGGCTGTCTTAGTCATCTAGTGCTGCTATTACAGAAATACCACAAGTGGATGGCTTTAACAAAGAGAAACTTATTTTCTCACAGTCTAGTAGGCTAGAGGTCCAAATTCAGGGTGTCAGCTCCATGGGAACCCTTTCTCTCTCTGTTGGCTCTGGAGGAAGGTCCTCGTCATCACCAGTCTTCCCCCGGACTAGGAGCGTCTCTGCACAGAAACCTTGGGTTAAAAGGACATGCTCTGCTCCCAGTGCTTCTTTCTTGGTAGTATCAGGTCCCCAAACTCACTGCTTGCTTCCCTTTCCTTTTATCTCTTGAGAGATAAAACATGGTGCAGACCACCTGGTATAGGCCACACCCCAGGGAAACTCCCTTTACATTGGATCAAGAATGTGACCTGGGTAAGGGTGGTATTCCAATCACACCCTAATCCTCTTTAACATAAAATTACAATCACAAAATGGACAACAACCACACAATACTGGGAATCATGGCCCAGCCAAATTGATACACACATTTTTGGGGGACATAATTCAATCCACAACATTGGCTGAAAGCAGAGAATACCAGAAAGATGTTTACCTGTGTTTTATTGACTATGCAAAGGCATTCGACTCTGTGGATCATAACAAATTATTGGTAACATTGCCAAGAATAGGAATTCCAGAACACTTAATTGTGCTCATGAGGAACCTGTACATAGATCAAGAGGCAATTGTTCAGACAGAACAAGGGGATACTGCATGGTTTAAAGTCAGGAAAAGTGTGTGTCAGGGTTGTATCCTTTCACTATACCTATTCAATCTGTATGCTGAGCAAATAATCCAAGAAGCTGAACTATATGAAGAAGAATGAATCATCAGGATTGGAGGAAGATTCATTAAAGACCTGCATCATGCAGATGACACAACCTTGCTTGCTGAAAGTGAAGAGGACTCAAAGCACTTACCGATGAAGATCAAAGGCCAAGCCTTCAGTATGGATTACACCTCAACAAAGAAAACAAAAATCCTCACAACGGGACCAATAAGCAACATCACCAATAAGCAAAATGGAGAAAAGATTGAAGTTGTCAAGGATTTCATTTTACCTGGATCCACAATCAAAACCATGAAAGCAGCAGTCAAGAAACCAAAAGATGCATTGCATTGGGCTAATCTACTGCAAAAGACCTCTTTCAAGTGTTGAAGAACAAAGATGTCACCTTGAAGACTAACGTGCACCTGACGAAAGCCATGGTATTGTCAATCACATCATATGCATGTGAAAGCTGGACATTGAATAAGGAAGCCCAAAGAAGAACTGATGCCCTTGAATTGTAGTGTTGGAGACGAATATTGAATATACCATAGACTGCCAAAAGAATGAACAAATCTGTCTTGGAAGAAGTACAACTAGAATGCTCCTTAGAAGCAAGGATGGAGAGACTAAGTCTTACATACTTTGGACATGTTGTCAGGAGGGATCAGTCCCTGGAGAAGGACATTATGTTTGGTAAAGTACAGGGTCAGCGAAAAAGAGGAAGACCCTCAACGAGATAGACTGACAGAGTGGCCGCAACAATGGTCTCAGGCATAACAACGATTGTGGGCGTGGTTTAGGACAAGGTAGTGTTTCTTTCTGTAGTACATGGTGTCACTATTAGTTGGAACTGATTTGAAGGCACCTTACAACAGCAACAACAACACTATCCCCGGTGGTGCAGTGGTTAAGAGTTTAGGCTGCTAACCAAAATGTTGGCAGTTCGAATTTACTAGCCACCAGTTGCTATGAGTCGGAATTGATTAGACGGCAGCAGGTTTTTGATTTAATAATTTTCTTACACGAGGCCCATGTTTTGTAAATGCTATTTTAAATAAACACTCTGAAGATTATACTGATGCAAATGTTCTTTTTTTTTTTTTTTTTTTTCTTCTCCCTATTGGAGCCCTGTGGCTCAGTGGATAAGATCTATGGCTGTTAACCAACAGGTCAGCAGTTTGAGTCCAGCAGCTGCTCCTTGGAAACCCTAGGGAGCAGTTCTCAGTGTCCTGTAGGTTGCTATAAGTCCACATCTACTCGATGGCAGTGAGTTTGGTTTTTGGTTTGGGGCCTTGATTGACGAACTATTCACTGTTTGAAAGAATGTGCATTTGGTAATATTACAAATTATTGCTTTAACTAAAAATAAGTATACCCACTCTTAGTGGGTTTGGTTATAATTCATTTCACATTTATGACAATAGTAAAAAAATCTATGTGACTGTTTTGCGCATTAAGGAAGAGCCCAGGGGAGGAGGAGGAGAAAGGCAAGATTTGTTAAGATAAAGAGCGGGGCCGCAAACGCCAAGGGTATTTTGTATTACCCGGGTCGGGGGAGGAGCCAGGCCAGGAGAAGGAGCCAGGCCAGGCCTAGCCAATGTAGGGCGAGTGGGCGGCATTCAGAAGAGAAGGTGGCTGGGACGGGAGTAGCGGTGAGAACCAAGACTACTGTAGTTGGGTAAAGGACTCGAAAGGCCTCTTCTTCCAAACAGGCATCTTTACCATCTCCTCAGCCTCCGCCAGGCCCAGGTGGCTGGGCTTCACCTGCCACAGGACGAGGAGCCGCCTACCAGGAGACTTGTCTCTGGGATTGGCAGAGCCAGAAGGTGGAGAGGCAAGGGGGCGGGGGGAGTATCTGCGCAGACCCCTGAATTACAGCCAGGTTATGGTGGGCACCCGCTGCTCTGGCAACGGTAGGCAGCCCCCATCACCACTACCACCCCAACCCTGCAGGCTCCGTAGTGGTGGGGAAGGCAGATGGGGAAGGGGAGCCCGCCACTCCTCGTGCAACCCAAAACGTGCGGCAGGCGACGTACAGGTGGTGGGGGCAACACCACACTGAAGACAGGGCACAGCCCCTACTCTCACATAAGGGCAATTTCCCATAATGATCTGGTCTTTGGAACCTAACCATGTTGATTAGTAAGGAGTGGGTGTACAAAGTTTTCAGAGGGATGCTTTAATATATGTATTAAAAATCTTAAGAAGTTAGGGTAGACTTAAAAAAAAAAAGTTGCCATGGGGTCGGCTCTGACTCCTAGTGACCCTATAGGACACAGTAGAACTGCCCCACCAGGTTTCCAAGGAGCGGCTGGTGGATTTGAACCCTCGACCTTTTGGTTAGCAGCCGAGCTCTTTACCACTGTGGCATCAGGGCTCCTAGGGTAAACTAAACTGTGGTAAACAAGACACCCCAATATTTAGTAGCTTAAAGAACAGGAAGTCTCTTTCTCAAGTAACAGTCCTAGACAAGTGTGCAAGACAAAATAACACTAATCTGCCACATAGTCATTCAGAAACTAAAGCTGTAGGAGCTAATGAATTCAACAAATGTTTCTGAGGTCAACTTTGTTGTCACCATACTAGCCGTTGCAGATGAAAAAAGAACATGGAGAATCATACCTGGGAAGTTTTCTTAGAAAGATCTGGAAATAGTGCCCATCAGTTATGTTAACCTTTCATTGGAGAGAAGTTAACTGCATGGCCAGACCTAAGTACAAAAGAGGATGGGAAATATAATCTAGTTTTGTCCTCAAAGAATAAAACCCATTGCCTTTAAGTCAATTCTGACTTATAGTGTCCATATAGGACAGAGTAGAACTGCCCCATAGGGTTTCCAAGGCTATAATCTTTATGGAAGCAGACTGCCACATCTTTCTCCCATGGAACAGCTGGTGGGTTCCAACTACCGACCTTTCAGTGAGCAGCCAAGCTCTTAACCACTGGGCCACCAGGACTCATCCTCACCTAATAGACCATATTTTAGTTGACGTCTAGCAGTCTTTTCCAATTCAAGGAAGTTTCTTCAGCAAAATGATCAGAGTCACATAAATATATATGTACAAGGTTATATATTTTTCTGAAACTTCTATAATAGGAAATTGGAGAAAAAAATGCTTGTTCTACTCTTGATGATTGGTTAATTTATTTTTGCTCTTGCATTAATAAATTAGTATGAAGCAATCTAAAATTATAATACAGAATATTTAAAAACAGGCTTTGCTGCTGCATATTTATATATTCCAATTTTTTAAATATTTCCAAAGCTACTGCCATCCAGTCAATTCCGACTCATAGTGACCCTATAAGATAGTGTAGAACTGCCCCATAGGGTTTCCAAGGAGCGGCCGGTGGATTCAAACTGACAACCTTTTGGTTAGCAGCTGTAGCTGTTAACCACTGCAGCACCAGGGCTCCTTAAATATTTAGTATATAGTTTTTTTTAAAAAAAAAAGATTGAAAAGAAATAGACAAAATACAAACTGTGGGAATCTCAGTGTGTTTTTTTGTAGTTTCTTTAAATGCTTCTGTGTTTCTAAATAGCACTACAATGATTATAAATTTTATAGTCAAAACAAAAAGTGCAAAATTATTTATGATAGGTCGTATAAGCATGTCATTTTGTACTATTTTTAATACAATAGATAGAAAATTATTTTTACAATAAAAAAATATATTTTTTCACGTTCTTACTTGTTGGAAAAAGGGAACAGATTTTCCTCCCACATGTGAAAAAAAATCACCTTGAGAAAGAGGCAAAACATGCAACACTTTAGTGCAAACCGAGACTTTTTCAGAATCATGTCAGGTTCTGGAAAACAGAAGTTTATAATAGAAACTGTTTAGTAACATTAATCATAGCATTTGGTACAGTTTTGCCCATAATGTCTAAACATTTATTTAAAGCTCTTGTGAGTTTATGAAAGTACGTACATATGAGGTACTTATTGAATTTCATATTAAAATATCAAGTGAATTTTTATGTCCAATTATTAAGAGATATTGGTGATATTTACATGTAAACAGCTATAATTAAATTAGATCTGAAATAAGAATGTATTCATCTTTTTGGTATTACAAGTATGGGAGGATCTTAAAAGTTGCAAAAATTCAGTTATCTTTCTTTAATATGGCCTATACTCCTTCCAAACCACTTGGGTTTAAATTTATCTAAGCATGAACAAATCCCCAAAGTTCAGTTTTCTCCCTGAAGCTTTTATACCAAAATTTCTTAAATAGCCCATTTAAATGACTTTTATTCCTCTTCAAAGCTTGAGAATTATTCAAGGTCAAAAGATCACATCTCATTAATAAGTGTATATGTCAGTGTGTGTGTCTGTGTGTTTTGTGTAACATATACAAACAGATACACACACGTATGTATATATTATACATATGCATGCATAATAAACTACTGGTGCAGTGTTTTTTCTACTCCCCTCTTCCTTTCTTACCCAAATATGTCTTAGGATGATGTTCAAAAGTTGCTTGCGCTCCTTAAATTATCACTGAATTGGAAAATCAGTGGAAGAGAAACATCTATTGTGCCTACATGTATTGGTCAGCTTTGCTTTGTAGGTTGTGTTATGTGCTAGTCAAAAAAGGCTAGGTTATACTACAGTAACAATAATACACAATATCAGGGGCATAATAATGATCATTTATTTCTCACTCAGGGTATGCGCCCTACTCAGGTTTGCAGGGAGCTCTGCTCCACACAGTGACTCAGGAATAGAAGCTGTTGGAGGCTCCTCTAACTTGTAACTGCACCAGGCAGTACACAAACCCTCTTTGGTATCCGTGCTAGGGGAAGAGAGAGAGAGAAAAACCACACAGAATTCTTTTTCAGAGCCTCAGCCTGGAAGTGACACCAGTTCATATTTCCTTGGCCAGAATTAATCACATTGCCTCACCTATCTACAAGGGAACATGGAAATGTATGGGTGTAAGTAGCACATTGGACAAGTATTATATTTGTTACATGAGAATTTACTTTTTTGTTGGTGAGTGATCTACTGATTTTCCAAAATTTACTAACATAGGACCTTAATATTTAGAAATCTTTATTTCCTTCCTCATTTAAGGAAGGAGCATTTCATACATTAGCCTTCACACATATTTTCCAGGTCATGTTTTGTTATTTTTTATTATTTTAAACATATTATAATAATGTTACTTTTCTGTAAGCTTCAGAATTTTGTGGTGTTGTCATAATTATTTTTAATATTTTATTTCTGACTTATGATTTAGTAATATTTGAGATGAAATTATAATGTTTATTTGCCCTGCTAATGTTATTTGCATTTTATCTTTTCAATGGCAAATACAAAGTAACGATGATGAAGGGGAAGTACATGCAAATAACTGACAACCCATAACACTTTAATAAATATGCTGTTGTTGCTAGTTGCTGTCTTTTCAATTTTGACTCATGGCGACCCTATATGTGCAGAGTAGAACTGCTCTAGACCTTACATGGGAAATTCCTGTAGCCTCAAATGGATTACCTGTGACTCACAATACGTATCAAAATATTACAGACCAATCAAGGTATATAAAATTAAATTATCGCTTGGTATGATAATAGTTCTATTAATATATCAAGAAAACATTTGCACCAATGTTACTATCTGATATCCTTCATGATCATTGATGAGAAAAACCAGCTTAAATTTGTTCCTTTCACAGTTCTCTCAGGATCCTTTCTTGATAGTCTGTAACCTATGGTTTAAATTATAAAGTGACCACCAACACCCTAAATGCAACGTAGAAACATATACCCCAGGGAGAATGGAAATAAGGGTAATTAATGCAGACCTCATGATTATCAATGAGGGTATAGTTTATACTTCTATAATTTTCTTCCTCTATTCATTTCATGTTCCTTTTGCCTTCACCTAACATATCAGTCTATTAGAGTTTTTTTACCTGTTTAGTTAACCTAAACTTTGTTCATAATGATTCTGTGTCGTTGACTGTCTTAATATTAGGTTATGTTAGTTTTCTTGTTTACGTTTTATACCTGAACATAGCTGTGTTAGGACTGTCCCAGAGAAGCCCCAGGATTTTAGGCATATTACCACGGCCCCATGATGGATCTAGAAACCTAGGTTTTTTTTTTTTTTTTTTTTTTTTTTAATGGTAGCTCTAGCAGCTGTAATTCCTCTTGACTCTTGATAATCAAGAAGAATTATCCCAGTAAAACTAATAAATATCAGGTTTGTTTGTTTACTTGTTTTTTTTTTTTTCTTTTTCTGTTTAGCCGGGTGGAAATCTCAATGTTCATTTCAATAAAGCTATAGTTGTTTTTTTAATGGAAGCCCTGGTGGTGCAGTGGTTAAGAGCTCAGCTGCTAACCAAAAGTCAGCAGTTCGAATCCACTAGCCATTCCTTGGAAACCCTATGAGGCAGCTCTACTCTGTCCAGTGGGGTCACTATGAGTCAGAATTGACTCAACAGCAGCGGTTTATGGATTCCTTCCATGGGTGGTACCAAGACTTTAAACTAGCAAAGAAATAAGAAAAAAAGCAAAAATACATTGCACACATAAGAATAATAGTAAAGGGGGCACTCTTGCTTTCACTTCCTATTTTCTGAAGCCACAAGGTCTGGTTCTGAGAAAAGAGCATCTCCTGCTTACAACATATATCCAAGATGGTGCCATAACAGCCTTCAATTGTCCACCCCACCATTTCTCTCTCTCTCTTTCTATATAAAACAAGTCCTTCATCAGAGGAATATTGTGTCTTGTATCATGAATATGGTAAACACCATGATAATAAATGAAGACCTAAGAAATCTCACAAGCATTTTTACTGGCATGTTGGGCTAAAAGAAAAAAATATCATACTCAGAATAATTATCTACTTCTGTCAGGGGAAAAAAAAGTGTTGCTCAATCCATACCAGAAGTGGTCCTGTATAATTCAATTACTTCTAGGTACATTGCAGGTCCCGCTATGCCATACCAGATGGCTCAGATTTTGCCTTTTTGCTGGCATAACAGACACTTTAGAAGAATTTCAGGGTGGCTACAGCAGAGCATTAAACTGAACTTGGGGCCCTATTTTACCAGACAAGTAAAAGCAATTGTGCTGGGGGTCCTTAAGACCACTCCCAGGTTCAATGATTTGCTAAGAGGACCCATAGGACTCAGCATATATTCGTAATCACGGCTATGACTTATTATGGTAAGAAAATACACAGCACAATCAGCAAAGGAAAAAGGCACACGGGGAAAAGTCCAAAGGAAGTCAGCTGCAAGCTTCCAAGCATTCTCTCCCAGTGAAGTCGCACAGAATGTGCTTAATTCTCCCATCAATGACTTGTGACAACACGTGTGAAATACTGTCCACCAGGAAGCTCATTAGAGATTCAGTGACCAAGGTTTTTATTGGGGGGGTGGTCACGTAGACACACTCTGACTAGAACATGACAAACATTTACACTCCCAAAAGGAAAGAAGGGGTTCAGAAAAAATCATATTTTGGTGCAAACACTTTAGGCACACTGACCCATTCTTATTAGAGAATGGTGAAGGCCCCTCATGAAATCCAAGTTCCCAGATGTTAACCAAGGGCCAACTTTGTCAGCAGAACTTTCTAAGGATAGTAGCCTCAGGCCTGCTGTTAGCTCTTGGTTGCACAGCAAATTTCCTCAGTTGTTCTCTACTTTGGAGGCATATAATTATGGTAGTTTTAGTCTGGAGGCTTTGCTGAAACCTGTCCACCACGAGTGACTTTGCTGGTATTGAAAATGTCAGTAGCATAGTTTCCAGTATCATAGAAACACTCAAGCCACTACAGTATGACAAACTGACAGACAGGTGGTAGTATGACCGACAGCTAGGACAAACTAGGAAAAAGGCCTGTCCATTTACTTCCAAAAATTAGTTAGTGGAAACCTTATGGATCACACCAGAATATTATTAATACAGTGCTGGAAGTTGAGCCTCCTAGGTTGGAAGTCACTGCATAATAGTCTTACCAATGGACTCAAACATACCAATGAACATGAAGATGGCACAGGACTGGGCTTAAAAATATAAAATACATATCTTTCAGTTAACAGGCTAGAGCAGTGCTGTTCCATAAAACTTTCTGAAATGGCTGAAAGCCCATTTCTACAGAGAATTTTTTCAAATGCATGGGAAAAGTGATAGCATCAGGCACATCCAAACTCCAAATGCAGCCACACATGTTTTTAAGTCTGTTGTATGGTATTTAGAAGAACTAAATGAGACTATGATGGATTAGCAATAATTTATATAATACATTAAGATGAAATTTTCTCTGTAGAGACTGTAGATCAATTCAACTTAGTATCTGAAGAATAAAATGCCAGATAATAAGCCTGACAGAAATGAAAGAGTATGTTAGCCTTGCATTCAAGTTTGTTCTGAATCTCTGATTCCAGTCTATACAATACAGTTTTGAGTGATGACTGAACATTCTATTCATCTCACTAAAACTTTTGGGTAAAACTCTATTTTCATTAAATTCTAATAATAGATTTGTGAATAAAATGTGATACCTATTAATATTTTACTATATGGCTTAAATCTAAATATGAAAAAGACTGCAGTCACCAAATGTTCAATATACACAGCATGGAAGTATAGAGAAGATATTCATACATAAGACTGACTGTTGAATTAGATGACTTTCATGCATTTTTCAAATTTTAAGATTCGCCCTGTTGATGTAGTGTTTAAAGTGCTTGGCTGCTAACCAAAAGGTTGGTGATTCCACCTCACCAGCCGTACCGCAAGAGAAAGATGTGGCAGGTTGCTTCCGTAAAGATTTACAGCCTTGGAAACCCTACCGGGCAGTTCAACTCTGTCCTTACAGGTTCACTGAGTTGCAATCGACTCAATGGCTATGGGTTAGCTTTTTGTTTTGTTTTGTTTTTTTTTTTTTTTGATGAATATGTTATTCCTGAAAAATATATAAATTCATTTTTAAAAATTTGGGTATATATAGGTAACTAAGATATTTCTTATCTCCTGCCTAACTCCAGAAACTACGCATGAAACTTAAAGTCTACAAACTATGTATGTTTGATGATTGTTTCTTAAAAGTAGACATAAAATCTAGTGTTATTATACCTAACTAAACATAACATCATTAAGTGTAACATTGATACATTTACCATGATCACATTTCTTATCAATGATTGAGCCTATTAACTTAATCACTTATGTCTGTTTGATTGAATGAGATAAGGAGGATGAATAAAACCAGTAATTTGGATGTGACAAACTGCATTATATTTGTTAAATATGAGAAGGCTATATTTCTCTTGGTTTTTCAAAGGAATACTGTTTACATTTGTGGGAATTTTTTTTTTTTTTGAACCTATTTCTGTTCCCTAATATGCTTACAAAAGTGACTCTATTCTTTTGAGAAACTACCTCACCTCCACTCTCACTGCATCTAATGTTGAAGGTGTTGACTCCCTTTCCTCTCTCAACTTCAGGCGTAGGTAAGTAACCCTACCTTGTTTCATCAGATACCAAATGTTTGTGAAGAGTGATTAGGAAAAGTACGATGCAAAAGAAACAAATTCTGTGTCATTTCCCTCAGTCTCAGCTAATAGGAAAATATATTTTCCAGACTTCCTTTCATTTTGGTGGGTCCATGTGATTGAATTCTGAGAGCTTCCTCTCTCTTCATACATTCCATGTTAGGATTACTAATGAATGTTTGCAGCTGTTGCTTCTTATTTTGAGTTATGCCACATCAGCAAATGAAGGTTCTGAAAACTTCACTCCATCCGTGTCATGAAGGTTGACTCTAATCTGAGGTGGCAAGTCTTCCCCAGTTGTCTTTTGAGTACCTTCCAAGGCCTCATCTTCCTGCACTATATCAAAGTTCTGCTGCTATTCTTAAAGGTTTCACTGACTAATTCTTTTCAGAAGTAGACTGGCGGGTCCTTCTTCCTAGTCTGTCTTAGTCTGGAAGCTCAGCTGAAACCTGTCCACCATTGGTGATCCTACTGGTATTTGAATATGGTGGCATAGCTTGCAGCATCACAGCAACAAAAAGCCCCCACAGTATAACAAAAAGACAGACACATGGGGGACTCAAAATGAGATGAAACAGCTGCAAACATCCATTATTAACTGGAGTGTGGAATGTACGAAGTATGAATCTTGGAAAATAAGAAATCATCAAAAATGAAATGGAACACATAAACATTGATATCCTAGCATTAGTGAGTTGAAATGGACTGGTATTGGCCACTTTGAATTGGACAATCATATGGTATAGTATGCCAGGAATGACAACCTGAAGAGGAAGGGAGTTACGTTCATCGTCAAAAAGAACATTTCAAGAGCTATCCTGAAGCACAATGCTGTCAGTGACTGTATAATATCCATATCCCTACAAGGAAGACCAGTTAATATGACTATTATTCAAATTGACGCACCAACCACTAAAGCCAAAGATGAAGAAACTGAAGATTTGTACCAACTTTTGCAGTCTGAAATTGATCAAACATACAATCAAGATGCATTGATAATTACTGGTGACTGGAATGTGAAAGTTGGAAACAAAGAAGAAAGATCGGTAGCTGGAAAACAAGGCCTTAATGATAAAAATGACGCCAGAGATCATACAATAGAATTTTGCAAGACCAAGGACTTTTTCATTGAAAATACCTTTTTCATCACCATAAACAGTGACTATGCACATGCACTTCACCAGATGAGATACCCAGGAATCAAATAGACTACATTTGTGGAAAGAGAGGATGGAAAAGCTCAATATCATCAGTCAAAACAAAGCCAGGGGCTGACTTTGGAACAGATCATCAATTGCTCGTTTGCAAGTTCAAGCTGAATCTGAAGAATATTAGAACAAATCCATGGGGACCAAAGTATGATCTTGAATATATCCCACCTGAATTTAGAGACCATCTCAAAAGTAGATTTGACGCATTGAACACTAATGACCGAAGACCAGACAAGTAGCGGAATGACACTTAGGGCATCATACATGAAGAAAGCAAGAGCTCATTAAAAAGACAGGAAAGAAAGAAAAGACTGTATGCTGAGAAAATAATACAAGAAGCTGGACTACATGAAGAAGAACGGGGTATCAGGATTGGAGGAAAATTCGTTAACAATCTGTGTTATGCAGATGACACAACCTTGCTTGCTGAAAGTGAAGAAGGCATGAAGCACTTACTGATGAAGATCAAAGACCACAGCCTTCAGTATGGATTACGTCTCAACATAAAGAAAACAAAAAGCCTCACAACTGGACCAATGAGCAAAATCATGATAAACAGAGAAAAGATTGAAGTGAAGGATTTCATTATCCTTGGATCCACAATCAACACCTACTGAAGCAGCAGTCAAGAAATTAAAGATGCATTACATCGGGCAAATCTACTGCAAAAGACCTCTTTTAAGTGTTGAGAAGCAAAGATGCCACCTTGAAGACTAAGGTTTTTTTGATCGTCTTATATGCATGAGAAAGCTGGACGATGAATAAGGAAGACCAAAGAAGAATTTATCCCTTTGAGTTGTGTTGTTGGCAAAGAATATCGAACATAACATGGACGGCCAAAAGAATGAACACATCTGTCTTGGGAGAAGTACATCCAGAATGCTTCTTAGAAACAAGGATGGTGAGATTACGTCTCAAATTTTTGGACATGTTATCAGGATGGATCAGTCCCTGGAGAAGGACATCACGCTTGGTAAAGCGGAGGGTTAGTGTGGAGAAGAAAAAGATGCTTAACGACACAGTGGCTGCAACAATGGGCTCAAACATAACAACGATTGTGAGGCTCGCGCAGGACTGGGCAGTGTTTCATTCTGTTGTACATAGGGTAGCTATGAGTTAGAACTAACTGGAAGGCACCTAACAACAACAACCTCTCTCTTGCCCTGCTGTGGAGACATTTAAGTGCATGAGTTAATGATGACATGCATACAGGATGAAAGAGGGCCCCTTGAACCACATCACAACTGACTTGAGCAACAAATAGCACTTTTTGTTAAACTGCTACAACTTTTCTTTGTATTTATGACAGCAGCAAGCCTTACCTAGTCTAAAATACATGGGCAAGTAACCCTAGGTCAGTGAGAATTAATGTAGTATTGTCGTTGGAGGTATTGTGAAATAAAGTAATTTGTTTCCATTGATGTTGCCAAAATAATAGAATGTAAACTTAGCACTGCTGGAGGACAACTTGCCATGGTGGGGAGACCCCCGCTTGAATTTAGCCAGTATAATAAAATCAGAGCCGAGATATGGGGATAAGGGCATGATTTTATGGACCATTTGAATATCCATCTATACCCATTCTGGGACATTTTAACTAGCTAAGTCAATAAATTCTCCTTTTCCTTAAACCAATATGTGTTTTCTTTCATCTGCATTTCGAAGTGCTGAAATTGATAATGGTTATGAAAGTTTTTGTAAGTGTTCTACAAACTTGATGAATCCACATTTTAACCCTTGAACATGAGGATTCACCTTTGATTCATTACCTTGTAAATACAGAAATGGCAGTAAGAAATCTTCTTTTGCAATCACCCTTATGTGATCCCCTACCATAGAGACAGCATGATTCTGATCCTGAAATGTTGTAGTGTTTTTATCACATTTTTTGTAGGCAGTACACACACACACACTCTCTCTTTTATTACTACTTTAAAAAGTCTACTTTAAGAATAATAGTAATATTCTGACTCTTTAGACAATCCCAATATCCACTCTCATGTTCAAAGAATCTTTATTTTTTAAATCATACTTTTAGTTATGAAAATGTCTTAATCCCATCACATATCTGCTGAGCTTGAGAAAATCTCTGCTTCTAGAAAATCAATTTTACAAACTTAATTTTTCTTGTTTTTACAGTTTTATTAAGCTTAATCTTATAAGCTCTTGGATAAAATTAAACTACAAAAACTTCCCAAATCTAATTTTTATTGACTTTTTCTTGACACAGCTTTAAAAATGGTTATTATATAAACACTGTGGAAGAATTTTGCCCTATATAGGAAGACTCTGAGAGATTATTTATATTTAGGGATTATATCTATGAGAATTTGAATCATAGAAGCCTAAGTATAATTTAGTGGACTATATTTATGATATTTTATTTCCTTTGTATTAGATCACATCTCAATTGTTCTCAATATAATGGCATAAATACTTCTACTATTCAGTGTTCCTAACATTGGTTTACATGTAAAACAATATTCTCTAGAAAATTCAAATGATTTATTTTAAGAACAATATAGATGGAACTTCTACAACTGTAACGTTACTATTAACTAATAGATTTTTTAAAAAATAAATTATGGGAGGCGTGGTCAACATGGTGGAGTAGTTAGACGCTTCCTATATCCCTCTTACAACAAAGACCTGGAAAAACAAGTGATTTGATTCTGTAAGAATATCTAGGAGCCCTGAACAAGGCAAAGTTGAGGAATTCATCTGAGTGGTATGGGAGAGGGAGACCATTTAGGAGAAATGAAGAGGGCCAGAGCCGCGGCGGCAGAACTGCAGCGTCACAGCTATGCCGGTCTGCAGTGAAGCAAGCAAACAGCCTTGCTGTGCGCACTCTTGGAAAGCAGTTTCCACATCAAGAGAGACCCAGCAGCAGAGACTGTGCTTGGACACTCTGAACCAGTGAAAAGCAGCTCCCAAGAGACTAAGATAAGTACATGTGTGCACACTTTCACAGGGATTAAAAAAAAAAAAAAAAGTCCATTTGGGAAAAACCTCTCTCACTTTTACCTCCTCCCTCCTCACTCTACACTGGGAATCCACAGGGCCGGAAGTAGATCCCAAAAGGCACTCTGACCCATTCTCCTGGCCTTGGAGAGGGAACAAATAAGCTACTGGCTCCCCTAAGCCAGGAACACAGGGTCAGCACAGCTCCTTTGCTAAGCACAGGTATCAGGGGTCCACAGACTCTGAGTGCCTTACACCCCTGTATAGACTTGTGCGGACTCTTTGCTAAGCACAGGTATCAGGGGTCCACAGACTCTGAGTGCCTTACACCCTGTATAGACTTGTGCGGACTCATTTCAACAGTGTTAGTCCTCACTACCACAGTACAACAGGGAAAACATCTGAAGTTTAACTTCAACTGCTTCAGCTGTGAACTGGCAGATTTCTGACCCTCAAAACAGCCCTGCCCTTTAAGTAGGCACTTTTATCCATCTGCAGCAGAGGTTTGAGGACTGGTAGTAGCATCTAAAGAGCCTAGTCACCTGCAACAGGAGTCCAAGAAAAAGTGGTGCCCTCGAGTCTTTACAGCCAACAGAGTGGGGTGGTCATAGTCCGGCTGCAAAACTCACCTACCTACTCACCCTAGAGACTAGGGACACACTTTCCTTTCAGACTCTCGGGGGCAGCCATCAACCCCCTGCCTGGCTCAGTGCATGATCCCCTGCCACAGCCAGAGTTCACTGCCTGCACCAATCACCCATGCCTCTGTAGGACTCGGGGTGAAAGCCTGCATCACACACTTGGTGACCGACTGCCTGAACATGCAAGCTGAACCCATATAGGAAAATTTAAAAGACTTTTGTGTGCACATACTTAGTTACAGAACTAACTACCTGGTGACAGGACTTTAGAGATCCAAATAATCAAACTAGTGCACACGAGCAGCCTATTTGTGCATATCAAAACAAAACAAAATAAGAAGCTAGGTCTCACTAAGCAAATAAAAAATAAAATTATAATAAATTATTGATGGCTCAGAGACAACAGTCAATATCAAGTCACATAAAGAAGCAGTACATGATGGCTTCAGCAAGCTCCCAAAATAAAGAATCAGTAAATTCTCTGGAGGAAGCGAACTTCTTGGAATTATCAGAGGCAGAATACAAAAGATTAATATACAGAACTCTTCTAGAAATAAGAAAGGAAATTTTACAAAATGCGGAAACATCCAGGGAACATACAGACACAGTAGTAGTGGAACTTAAAAAAATTATTCAAGAACATAATGCCAAATTTAATAGGCTGCAAGAATCCATAGAGAGACAGCAATCAGAAATCCAGAAGATTAACAATAAAATTTCAGAATTAGACAACTCAGTAGAAAGTCATAGGAGCAGAACTGAGGCAGTAGAAGTTATAATTAGTGACATTGAAGATAAAGCTCTTGAAGCCAACTTATTGGAGGAAAAATCAGATAAAAGAATTAAAAAGAATGAAGAAACTCTAAGAGTCATGTGGGACTCTATCAAGAGAAATAACCTACGAGTGACTGGAGTACCAGAACGGGGGTGGATAACAGAAAATACAGAGAAAATTGTTAAAAATTTGTTGACAGAAAACTTCCCGGATATCATGAAAGATGAGAAGATATTTATCCAAGATGCTCATCGAACCCCACATAAGGTAGATCCCAAAAAAAAGTCACCAAGACATATTATAATCAAACTTACCAAAACCAAAGATAAAGAGAGAATTTGAAGAGCAGCTAGGGATAAAAGAAAAGTCATCTATCTACAAAGGAGAGTCAATTACAATAAGTCCAGACTACTCAGCAGCAACCATGCAGGCTAGAAGGCATTGGGATGACATATTTAAAGCCTTGAAGGAAAATAACTGTCGGCCAAGAATTATATATCCAGAAAAACTGTCTCTCAAATATGATGGCAAAATTAGGGCATTTCCAGATAAAGACAAGTTCAGGGAATTTGCAAAAACCAAACCAAAATTACAAGAAATACTAAAGGGAGTCCTATGGTTAGATAATCAATAACACCAGCTAACAAGACAAGACTAGAACACAGGACAGAACAACCAGATATTGCCTCAGATACGGATATCGAAAATACATCAAAGCTAAAATATTGAAAATAGGGAAACAGATATCAATATGTAAAAAAGGATAATATTAAAACAAAAAAAGAGGGACTTAAAAAGTAGAGAGATTGATTTTCTATATGGAGGGGAAGTTAAGACGATATAAAGAGATAAAAGACTGGTGTAAAGTTAGAAAAATAAGGGTAAATATTAAGGTAACCACAAAGGAATCTAACAAACCTACAAATCAAAATAAAAAAGTAGAAAAACTTAAAGACCAAGCAAACACAAAATCTACAACAAAGAAAAAGATGAAAAAAAAAAAAAAAACATAAAAACGACTCAGCACAGAAAATTGAGGAGAACAAAGAAACTCTGAGAACACACAAAAAGAGATATCAGTATGACACTACTAAACTCATACCTATCAATAATTATGCTGAATGTAAACAGACTTAATGCACCAATAAAGAGACAGAGAGTGGCAGATTGGATAAAAAAGCGTGATCCGTCTATATGCTGCATACAAGATTTGCACCTTAGACTTAAAGACACAAACAGGCTAAAACTCAAAGGATGGAAAAAAATATATATCCAGCAAACAACACTCAAAAAAGAGCAGGAGTGGCATATTAATCTCTGACAAAATAGACTTTAAAGTAAAATCCAACACAAAGGATAAGGAAGGGCACTATATAATGACTAAAGGGTCAATACACCAGGAGGACATAACTGTAATAAATATTTACGCACCCAACAACAGGACTCCAAAATACATAAAACAAACTCTAACAGCTCAGAAGAGAGAGATAGACAGCTCCACAATAGTAGTAGGAGACTTCAACATGCCACTTTCACTGAAGGACAGAACATCCAGAAAGAAGCTCAACAAAGACACAGAAGCGCTAAATGCTACAATCAACCAACCTGATCTCATAGACATATACTGAACCCTGCACCCAACAGCAGCCAAGTATGCTTTCTTTTCCAGTGCACATGGCACATTCTCCAGAATAGACCACATATTAGGCCATAAAGCAAGCCTTAAGAAAATCCAAAACATCAAAATATTACAAAGCATCTTTTCTGACCATAAAGCCAGAAAAGTGGAAATCAACAACACAAAAAACAAGGAAAAGAAATCAAACACATGGAAACTGAACAACCCCTTGCTCAAAAACTACTGGGTTATAGAGAAATTAAGGATGGAATAAAGAAATTCATAGAATCAAACAAGAATGAGAACACATCCTTCCGGAACTTTTGGGACACAGCAAAAGCAGTGCTCAGAGGCCAGTTTACAGCAATAAATGCACACATCCAAAAACAAAAAAGGCTCATAATCAAAGCATTAACCCTACAACTGGAACAAGTAGAAAGAGAGCAGCAAAAGAAGTCCACAGGTGCCAGAAGGAAGAAAATAATAAGAATTAGAGCATAATTAAATGAAACAGAGAATAGAAAAACAATCGAAAGAATTAACGAGTCCAAAAGCTGGTTCTTTGAAAAGACCAACAAAATTGATAAACCACTGGCCAAACTGACAAAAGAAAAACAGGAGAGGAAGCAGATAACCCATATAAGAAATGAGATGGGCGATATCACAACAGACCCAACTGAAATTAAAAGAATCATAACAGATTACTTTGAAAAATTGTACTCTGACAAATATAAAAACTTAGAGGAAACAGACAAATTTCTAGAAACTCACTACCTACCTAAACTAACACAAACAGAGGTAGAACAACTAAATAAACCCATAACAAAAGAAGAGATTGAAAAGATTATTTAAAAACTACCAACAAAAAAATCCCTGGCCCGGATGGCTACACTGGAGAATTTTACCAAACTTTCAGAGAAAACACCACTTCTACTAAAGGTATTTCAGAGCATAGAAAAGGATGGAATTCTCCCAAACTCATTCTATGAAGCCAGCATAACCCTGATACCAAAACCAGGTAAAGACACCACAAAAATAGAAAATTACAGACCAATATCCCTCATGAACATTGACACAAAAATCCTCAACAAAATTTTAGCCAATAGAATTCAGCAACATATCAAAAAAATAATTCACCACGACCAAGTGGGATGTATATCAGGTATGCAGGGATGGTTCAACATTAGAAAAACAATCAATGTAATCCATCACATAAATAAAACAAAAGACAAGAACCACATGATCTTATCAATTGATGCAGAAAAGGCATTCGACAATGTCCAACACCCATTTGTGATAAAAACGCTCAACAAAATAAGAATAAAAGGGAAATTCCTCGATATAATTAAGGGCATTTATACAAAACCAACAGCCAACATCATCCTAAATGCAGAGACTTTGAAAACCTTCTCCCTGAGAACAGGAACCAGACAAGGATGCCCTTTATCACCACTATTATTCAACATTGTGCTGGAGGTCCTAGCTTGAGCAGTTAGGCTGGAAAGAGAAATAAAGGGCATCCAAATAGGTAGGGAAGAAGTCAAAGTATCTCTATTTGCAGATGATATGATCTTATACACAGAAAACCCCAAAGAATCCACAGGAAAACTACTGGAACTAATAGAAGATTTCAGCAAAGTTGCAGGATACAAGATAAATATACAAAAATCAATTGGATTCCTTTATAGCAACAAAGAGAACCTTGAAGAGGAAATCACCAAATCAATACCATTTACAATACCCCCAAGAAGATAAAATACTTAGGAATAAATCTAACCAGAGATGTAAAAGATCTTTACAGAGAAAACTACAAGACACTACTGCAAGATACTAAAAGAGACCTGCGTAAGTGGAAAAATATACCTTGCTCATGGATAGGTAGACTCAACATAGTGAAAATGTCAATTCTACCCAAAGCAATCTACAGATACAATGTAATCCCGATCCAAAGTCCAGCAGTATTTTTTAATGAGATGGGGAAACAAATCACCAACTTTATATGGAAAGGGAAGAGTCCCCGAATAAATAAAGCATTAATCACAAGAAGAACAAAGTGAGAGGCCTTACACTACCTGATTTTAGGACCTATTATATTGCCACGGTAGTCAAGACAGCCTGGTACTGGTACAACAACAGATACAAAGACCAGTGGAACAGAGGTGAGAATACAAATATAAGCTCATCCACTTATGAGCAGTTAGTATTTGACAAAGGCCCAAAGTCCATTAACTGGGGAAAAGACAGTCTCTTTAACAAATGATGCTGGTATAACTGGATATCCATCTGCAAAAAACTGAAACAAGACCCATAGCTCACACCATGTACAACAACTAACTCAAAATAGATCAAAGACTTAAATATAAAATCAAAAACGATAAAGATTATGGAAGAAAAAATGAGGACAATGCTGGGAGCCCTAATACATGGCATGAACACAATACGAACCATAAGTAACAGTGCACAAGCACCAGAAGAGAGACTAGATAAATGGGAGCTCCTAAAAATCAAACACTTATGCTCATCAAAAGACTTCATCAAAAGAGTAAAAAGACAATCTACAGACTGGAAAAAAATTTTGGCTACAACAAATCCAATCAGCGTTTAATCTCTAAAATCTACAAGATACTGCAAAACCTCAACAGCAGAAAGACAAAAAACCCAATTAAAAAATGGGCAAAGGATATGACCAGGCACTTCACCAAAGAAGATATTCAGGTGGCTAACAGACACATGAAGAAATGCTCACGATCATCAGCCATTAGAGAAATGCAGATCAAAACTACAATGAGATATCATCTCACCCCAACGAGGCTAGCATTAATCCAAAAAACACAAAACAACAAATGCTGGAGAGGTTGTGGAGAGACTGGAACACTTATACACTGTTGGTGGGAATGTAAAATGGTACAACCACTTTGGAAATCAATCTGTTGCTTCCTTAAAAAGCTAAAAATAGAAGTACCATACGATCCAGCTATCCCTCTCCTTGGAATATATCCTAGAGAAACAAGAGCCATCACACGAATAGATATATGCACACCCATGTTCATTGCAGCACTGTTCATAATAGCAAAAAGATGGAAGCAACCTAAGTGCCCATCAATGGATGAATGGATAAACAAACTATGGTATATCCACACAATGGAATATTACAGAATGATAAAGAACAATGATGAAACTGTGAAACATTGTATAACTTGGTGGAAGCCAGAACTTATTATGCTGAGTGAATTTAGTCAGTCACAGAAGGACAAATACTGTATAAGACCACTATTATAAGAACTCAAGAAAAGGTTTAACCACAGAAGAAAACATTCTTTGATGGTTACGGGGGTGGAGAGGGAGGGTGAGGGTTATTCACTAACTAGATAGTAGATAAGAATCATCTTAGGTGAAGGGAAGCACAGCACACACTACGGGGAAGCCAGCACAACTGGATTAAACCAAAGCTAAGAAGTTTCCTCAATTCAATCAAGTACTTTGAGAGACAGAGTAGCAGGGATGCCGGGTCTGGGGACCATGCTTTCAGAGGACATCTATGTCAATTGGCATAACAAAGCATATTAAGAAAATGTTCTGCATCCTACTTTGGTGAGTGGCATCTGGGGTCTTAAAAGCTTGCAAGTGACCATCTAAGATGCATCAATTGGTCCCAACCACTTGGAGTAAAGGAGAACGAAGAACACCAAAGACACAAGGAAAGTATTAGCCCAAGGGACAGAATGGGCCACGTAAACCAGAGACTTTGAGACCAGAAGAACTAGATGGTGCCTGGCTACCACCAATGAATGTCCTGACAGGGAACACAACAGAGGGTCCCTGATGGAGCAGTAGAATGAAGGGATGCAGAACTCACATTCTAGTAAGAAGACCAGACTTAATGGTCTGACTGAGACTGCAGCTGCCTCGGTAAGTATGGCCCCTGGACTCTATCACCCCAGAACTAAAACAATTTCCAAGGTCAACACTTCAGACAGGGATTGGACTGGACTGTAGGACATAAAGTGATACTTGTGAAGAATGTGCCTCTTAGTCAAGTAGATACAAGAGAGCAAAGGGGTGGCTTCTGTCCAGAAGTGAGATGGGAAGTCACAAAGAGTTAGGAGCTGGTTGAATGTTTATGGGGAATCAGGGGCAGAGGGGAGGAGAGTGCTGTCACAGAATGGGGTGAGCGGTTGGGGTCTCATAACAATGTATGTAAAAAAAAAAAATTCTGTATGGGAGACTCACTTGAAAGGTAAACTTCATTTAATTACAACAATAAAAGAAATTTAAAAAGATATTAAAAAAAATCAATTGTTTTCCAGACCTCTCATAATTATATGTTTCCATATTTATTTATTGGATGGCTTAATAATTACCTAAGTTATTACATTTGCTGTAAACTGTCAATTCCAGTTATTAAAAGTTGCCTTTAGATTGAACTAAATTCCATTGATATGGTTTCCTTAGCACAAGTTAAGAGAAGACTAGTTGTTTCTTATCCTCAGGGTGAATACTATCAGTCCAATAATGTAAATAAACTTGAATGTTATTTCAGGAAGCAGAGCCACAAAGTAAATTAATTAAAATTCTAAAACCTGTTGTTTACATGTACTTCTCACTTTCCAAAAATTATGTTAAAAGTGTTTCTGTTAAATTTCTTTCTCTATATGTTGGCTCAGAGTTCTCATCCAATACAACCATGTAAGTCAGTCAAACTAGTTATCCCATTTGGCTTGAAGGCATGTGCCAATATTATAAAATCAAACTCTTTATGTCTTTATGTGAGTTGTTGAATAAAGTATTGAACAGTAAGAAGCATGTGGGGAGCTCTTACATGCAATGCTACCATTTGAAATTAGTGCATTAATCCACAATCCTTTAATTAGGATTCAAGGCTCTTAAAATATATTCTATAATTTAGTTATTTTCTAATAAAGATATACTATGTCTTGATTATGACAGCAGAGGTGGTTCAGTGGTAGAATGTTTGCCTTCTATGCAGGAGATCCAGATTCGATTCTAGGCCAATGCATCTCATGCTCAGTCACCAGCCACCAGTCAATGGAGCCTTGTGTGTTGCCATGATGTTGAGCAGGTTTCAGTGAGCTTCCAGTACAAGATGGACTGGGAAGAAAGGCCTGGAGATCCATATCTGAAAATTTGCCAGTGAAAACCATATGAATCACAATGGTCATACTTCAGTCAATCATGGGCATGGCACCGGACCAGGCAGCCTTTTATTCCATCGTGCATCGGATCACCATGAGTTGGGAGCTGACTCCAGGGCAGCTAACAACACTTTGATTATAGGTAGGTCTTCTGGGACCAGGTGAATTCACTGTGGTCATGCCAGAACAGTGCTATCATAGCTTTCTCACTGGAAGGTCATGCTATTTTGGGCTTAAACAGAGCCAAAGAGTACTTACAGTCAGTTAATTAATTTCCAATAGCTACACAAAGTGTCAACGTTGATCAGTGACAGAAATGGCAGCACCAGGCCTTCATTGTTGTTGTTAGGTGCCATTGAATCTGTTCTGAATCATAGCTGCCCTATGTACAACAGAATGAAACACTGCCTGGTCCTGTACAATCCTCATGATTGTTGTTATGCTTGAGCCCACTGTTGCAGCCACTGTGTCAATCCATCCCATTGAGAGTTTTCTGCTTTTTCACTGACCCTCCAGTTTACCAAGGATGATGTCCTTCACCAGGGACTGGTCCCTCCTGACAACATGTCCAAAGTATGTGAGACAATGTGTCATCATCCTCACTTCTGAGAAGCGCTCTGGCTGTACTTCTTCCAAGATATATCTGTTCATTCTTTTGGCAGTCTATGGTATATTCAATATTCTTCTCCAACACCACAAATAAAAGACATCAATTCTTCTTCTGTCTTCCTCATTTGTTGTCCAGCTTTAGCATGCATATGAAGCAACTGAAAACACTATGGCTTGAGTCAGGCCCACCTTAGTCTTTGAAGTGATATCTTTGCTTTTTTAACACTTTCAAGAGGTCTTTTGCAGCACATTTGCCCAGTGCAATTTGTCTCTTGATTTCTTGACTGACACTTCCATGGGTGTTCATTGTAGATACAAATAGAATGAAATCTTTGACAACTTAAGTCTTTTCTCCATTTATCATTATGTTGCTTATTGTCCATTTGTGTGGATTTTTGTTTTCTTTATGTAGAGGTGGAATCCATACTAAAGGCTGTGGTCTTTGATCTTCATCAGTAAGTGCTTCAAGTCCCCTTCACTTTCTGCAAGCAAGGTTGTGTCATCTGCATATCACAGGTTGTTAATGAGGCTTCCTCCAATCCTGATGCTGCGTTCTTCTTCATATAATCAAGCTTCTCAGATTATTTGCTCAGTATACATATTGGATAGGTATGGTGATAGGATACAACCCTGACACACACCTTTCCTGATTTTAAACCATGTTCTATTTAAACCTTGTTCTATTCAGACTGCTGCTTATTGATCTGTGGACAGGTTCCTCATGAGCACAATTAAGTGTTCTGGAATTCATATTCTTCACAATGTTATCCATAATTTGTTATGATCCACACAGTTGAATGCCTTTACATAGTCAACAAAACGTAGGTGAACATCTTTCTGGTATTCTCTGCTTTCAGCCTGGATCCATCTGACATCAGCAAAGATGCCCGGTTCCATGTCCTTTTCTGAATCTGGTTTGAATTTCTGGCAGTTCCCTGTTGATGTACTGCTGCAACTACTTTTGAATGATCTTCAGCAAAATTTTACTTGCATTTGATATTAATGATATTGTTTGATAATTTCCTCATTCAGTTGGATCAGCTTTTTTTGGAATAGGCATAGATATGGATCTGTTCAGGTTGGTTGGACAGGTAGTTGTCTTCCAAATTTCTTGGCACAGACAAGTGAGCACTTTCAGCACCGCATCTGTTTGTTGAAACATCTCAATTGGTATTCCATCAGTTTCTGGAGCCTTGTTTGTCACCAATACCTTCAGTGCAGCTAAAACTTCTTCCTTCAGTACCATCAGTTCTTGATAATAAGCTACTTCCTGAAATGATTGCATGTCAACCAGTTATTTTTGGTACACTGACTCTGTGTATTCCTTCCATCTTCTTTTGAAGCTTCCTGTGTCATTCAGTATTTCCCCATAGACTCCTTTAATATTGCACCTCAAGGCTTGAATTTTTCTTCAGTTCTTTCAGCTTAAGAAATGCCATGTGTGTTCTTCCCTTTTGGTTTTCTAACCCCAGGTCTTTGCACATGTCATTATAATCCTTTACTTTATCTTCCCACGCTGCCCTTTGAAATCTTCCATTCAGCTCTTTTACTTTATCATTTCTTCTGTTAGCTTTAGCTACTCGATGTTCAAGAGCACGTTTCAGAGTCTCTTCTGACATCCATTTTGATCGTTTCTTTCTTTCCTGTCTTTTTAATGACCTCTTGCTTTCTTCATGTATGATGTCCTTGATGTCATTCCACAACTCATCTGGTCTTCAGTCATTTGTGTTCAACGTGGGATTTTCTAAGGCTTGTTTATGGAGTTTGTGACACCTATTGTTTAGATTATATAAGACAAGGGTTACAAATACAAACACTCAGCAGGCCAGCTTTTGCAATTTTTCAAGGGTAGTAAAATATCTAGATACTTAAATATATGGATTTCCTAATATAATTGTATATGTATTTTGTTATTGTTAGGTGCCTTCGAGTTTGTTTTTACTCATCGTGACCCTATGTACAACAGAACAAATTACTGCCTGGTCCTGTGCTATCCTCACAATCGTTGCTATATGTGAGCCCATTGTTGCAGCCACTGTGTCAGTCTATCTCGTTGAGGATCTTCCTCTTTTTCTCTAACCCTCTCCCTTACCAAGAATAATGTCCTTCTCCAGGTATTGGTACCTCTTGATAACAGGTCCAGAGTGCATGAGACGAAGCCTCACCATCCTCGCTTCTAAGGAGCATTCTGGATGTACTTCTTCCAAGACAGACATATTTGTTCTTCTGGCATTCCATGGTGTATTCAATATTCTTCACCAACACCATAATTCAAAGGCATAAATTCTTCTTTGGTCTTCCTTATTCATGGTCCTGCTTACAAATGCATATGGTGTGATTGAAAATATCATGGTTTGTGTTAGGCACATCTTAGTCCTCAAAGTGACATCTTTGCCTTTCAATACTTTAAAGAGTTCTTTTGCAGCAGATTTGCCCAGTGCAATGTCTTGTTTGATTTCATGACTGCTGCTTCCATGGGCATTGATTATGGATCCAAGTAAAATGAAATCCTTAATGTCAATCTTTTCTCCATTAATCAAGATGTTGCTTATTGGTCCAGTTGTGAGGATTTTTGTTTTCTTTATGTTGAGGTGTAATCCATACTGAAGGCTGTGGTCTGTGATCTTCATCAGTAAGTGCTTCAAGTTTTCTTCATTTTCAGCAAGCAAGGTTGTGTCATCTGTGTATCACAGGTTGTTACTAAGTCTTCCACCAATCCTGATGCCCCATTCTTCTTCATATAGTTTTTTGCTCAAAATAGAGAATGAATAAGTATGGTGAAAGGATACAACTTTGATACTCACCTTTCCTGGATTTAAACCATGCAGTATTCCCTTGTTCTGTTCCAATGACTGCCTCTTGGTCTATGTACAGGTTTCTCATGAGCATAATTAAGTTTTCTGGAATTCCCATTCTTCTCAATGTAATCCATAATTTCTTATGATCCACACAGTCAAATGCCTTTGCATAGTCAATAAAACACAGATAAGCATCTTTCTGGTATTATTTGCTTTCAGCTAAGATCCATTTGACATCAGCATGGTATCCCTCATTCCATGTCCTCTTCTGAATCCAGCTTGAATTTCTTTCAGTTCTCTACGGATGTACTGCTGCAAACATTTTTAAATTATTTCCATCAAAATTTTACTTGTATTAATGATATTGTATGATAATACACATTCTGTTGGATCACCTTCCTTTGGAATGGGCACATATAGGGATCTTCTTCAGTGGGATGGCCTAGTTGGTGTCTTCCCAATTTCTTGGCATAGATGAGTGAGCAACTTCAGCATTGCATCCATTTGTTGAAATATATCCGTTGTTTTCTGTCATTTCCTGGAACATTGTTTTTCCCCAAAATGCAACTTGGACATCTTCCTTCAGTACCATTAGTTCTTGGTCATATGCCACCTCCTGAAATGATTGACAATTGACCAATTATTTTTGGTATAGTACTCTGTGTATTCCTTCCATCTTCCTTTGGTGTTTCCTGCATCGTTCAATATCTTGCCTATTGAATCCTTCAAAGTTGTAACTTAGGGCTTGGATTTTTTCTTCAGTTTTTTCTGTTTGAGATATACAGAGCATGTTCTTTTGTTTTTCTAACTCCAGGTCTTTGCATATTTCATTATAATTCTTTACTTTGTCTTCTGGAGTCACCCTTTGAAATCTTCTGTTCGTCTGTTTTACTTCATCATTTCTTTCATTCTTTCATTCACTTTAGCTACTCTACATTCGAGAGCATGTATATATATATATATATATATATATATGTATATATATATATATATATATATATATGTTTTAGACATGGCGTGATTCAACAATTTATGGCGTGATTCAACAATTTACATCCAAACTGAATCTATCCACAGGAATGGCCATGGCTTGATTTGAGTGTCCAGGTATCTTGAATAATATGTAAGGGAAGTAAGAATAAGGATGTTGAAAACGTGTCTCTGGAAAATCCCATGTGTTGTGATCTGAATACTTTAAATGTAATTTAGACATATAGAAGGAATGTGATTAATTAGACTCCATGTATGCTAGAGTCATTTTCTCAGATTACACAGTGCAATTACCTTTGCACTTACCTACATCACCCTCGACAAGCTTGTAAAAGAAGTGGTCTGTTGTTAGTTGCTGCCAAGTCAGCTCTGGCTTATGGCTACCATAGATACATATAACAGAACAAAACATTGCCCACAGTCCATTGTTGAGGCCATTGTGCCAATCCATCCCATTGAAAGCTTTTCTTGTGTTTCTGGTTGCATTTCT
Organism: Dugong dugon; assembly: GCA_030035585.1. Classification (NCBI taxonomy): domain Eukaryota; kingdom Metazoa; phylum Chordata; class Mammalia; order Sirenia; family Dugongidae; genus Dugong; species Dugong dugon. The sequence continues at coordinate 28,859,668 of CM057460.1, read as the reverse complement.
TCTAAATCTGATTTGTTACTTTTTTTGGTCAGTCCAGAGTATATTCAATAGTTTTCTGTTACATCCCCCATAACTAGATGAGTACTCAACTAATAATAGTCTCTCACCATATATGTTTTGGATTAGATGTGCATGTTTCAGATAAATAACTCCGTCCCACCAACCAGTTATTCTCTGAAAATAAAATTGAATAAAATGAAAGGACTTAGAAATGAGAAGAGTTGGAATAGCATTTTCTAGAGAAAAGTGCAAGAGTTTTAATCAACCAAATGTTAGGTTAAATAAACTGCATCCATTTGTCAGTTAAGTGATCACAAATTATTTCTTTTCTTACACCATTGTATTTTTATTGCAAATTAGAGAAACAGCGACAACATTTAATTTACAACATCATTATCTAATACTATATGAAAGACACTAAAAATTTAGTAGTTTTTTTAACATTATAAAACAAAATTTATTGAATTATGGTTAATTATTTTTAATTTATTACTCTAAAATGATCATTCTAAACCACAATATGATGAGTTATAGTGAAGTAATATATATATTATTATTATTTTGGAAAATTATAGATATTAAGATTTATAATAATTTCTTGATCCTATTTCAAATCCGATTGGGCCTTTAGTTTTTATTCTTCTTTTTTTTTTTAAATTACATGTACTTTCCACCTACCAGGTGAATTCTCATTCATACTTTAAGAAATTTTTCAAGGATTATGTCAACTAAGACATCTCTGCTAAGCCAGTAATTAAAGTCAATCACTCTTTCTGCCTTTAATATCTTTTATATACCTCTTATCTGAAACTCATTTCATTGCATTGCACTTATTTATTCACTTTCCCATCTCTGACTGAACTGAGACCTTCCTTATTGAAAGTAGGAACCGTGACTCTTTCTTTGTTGTTTCTTGAAAACCTATCATCTGTGTATGGCACATAACGGATACTTAATATATAATTGTTGATTGGCTGGCTGGCTAGCTGGCTGAAGTAATTTTTCTCAATGTTTGTTCCAAATTGAATAAAACATGAGGAATTAAGAACAAGTCTAAAAAATAAAAGCAAAATTATTTCCTCACCTTCTTCCAAAAACAACAGTATTGACAAAGATGAATGGGTTAAAATAATGTTTTATTTCATTTGAAATCACAAGAATATACCAAAAACACTTTATTGTTGTCACTATAACTTATCTTTATGTTTTGCTAATGGGGCTGACAGAATGCAAAGAATAGGACACTACAAAACATTCATACTCTCTTATCTGTACCTTTGTTTGATAAAATGAAGTCTTCAAAATTGTTAAATGTGTCTGGAATATTATAAAGACTTCTGTTTGTTTAGTCTCACAAATTATAGTTTATAAAGACTGAATGCTTCATGGTTTTGAACAGATACCCAAATGAATAGCTTAGAAAAAAAAAAAAAACTGCTAGCGTTCATTGTCTTCTTCCTTTGTACCAGGCACTGGTTACATATTTTCCATTCCATTAAATCTTCACATTAATCCTATGCAGTAAGTACTGTTAAGTTTCCATATTTCTTATAAAGAAATTTATGATTAGAGAACAACTTTGCTTAAGGTTTCAGCTAATATGAGGTAAAATCCAGATTTGGGCACAATGAACTCTGATTCCAAAGCTTATGTTTTTAAGTACTATGCTACAATCCCAGTGATACAGAAAGACTTTCATGAATTCTTCAATCTCTTTGTAAATTATAGACAGAAGACCTCAATAAAAGGCTAATACTTTTGCATTGTGTAATAACCTTGGCTTAACAGGGCATAGAAAGAGAATATATGTGACCAAAGTGTAGGTATTATGCTAAAATCCTACTCTGATATAAACATATGACTTCAGTATTCTTTATCCCAGAGGAGGCCAAATCTAGGAATAATTCAGAATGAGGGGGAAGTAAATAATAACTTTAAAGTAATAATAATAACTAATAACTTTTCTAACAGAATGAAAAGGAATTACAACCTGGTTATACCCAAGGCTTTGTAGATATCATGTTTCCATAGATATAAAATTTTTTTTCAAGCACACAATTTTATTTTTATAGTTAATAGAGAATTTCATGTGGATTCATTACTTCATAAAGAAGAAAAAGTGAGTAAGAGAGAAGGAGAGACTAAGAAGTGGAATTATATGATACCCATTATGTGCCACCAAGTTAATGATGAGCCTTCATTTTCTTTAATATTGTAAAGAACTAGAAGCATAGAAATACAAATCACACCTTCTTAATTAGAACAAATTAATTACTAAAAATGATGAAATCAATTTGCAATAGCTTCATTTTCCCTAAAATTACATATTAGTTTCTATATGCATTTCTAGCTGGAAGACAATTTCTGTTTATTAACATTTGTTGCCAACTACTGTATATCATCCATAATTCTTGGTTATTAAATTCTTGAGGCATGCAATACAGCAAACTTAATAGATTTTATGCAAATTGTTATATAACAAAATAATAGCAGATGGTACTCATCACATCAGAATCTTTCCATAAAAGTTTCATATTTTTGTTAAAATTAAACAAAACATAAAGCTACCTCAGTGGCTTCTAACTTATTTTAATTTTAATTCATCCTGACTCACCACATTAGAATAAAATCTCTATTCTGACATTTCTTTGATATTAAGTAAGTTATTGTCATAGGCTGGGTTCCTTAGAAAAGAAAAACCAGTGAATCATATACGTATGTTAGGCGCTGTCTAGTTGGTTCCGAATCATAGCAAACCTATGTATAGCAGAACAAAACACTGCCCTGTCCTGCGCCATCCTCACAATAGTTACTATGTTTGAACCCCTTGTTGCGGCCACTGTGTCAATCCATATCTTCGGGGGTTTCTTCTTTTTCACTGATCCTCTAAATATAATAAATATATCTATAGAGAGATTTATTACAAGGAAATGCCTCACACAGTTGTGGAGACTGTTAAGTCCCAAACCAGTGGGTCACATGTCAGACTGAAGGCTTCTCTTGACTCACCTGGTTGCAGGGGCTGAGGAACACAAAATTGACAGGTCAGATGTCAGGCTACTGGCTCAGGTCCCAAGAACTGGAGGTCAGAGGATGAGGAATAGGACTCAAGATCCAGAGAGGGCAAGCTTTGCCAGAACATCTATCTGTCCATCTATCTATCTATATATGATGTAGGCCACATCCTCAAGGAAACTCCCATTTCAACTGATTGGCTGCTCACATCAGATCACAAAATAAAGAATGATTATGTAATATCTGCGAAACCACTGAGAATCATGATCTAGCCAAGCTGACACATAACCTTAATTATCACAGTTACTATCTGACTTATTACTGGGATTTATGGGTCAATTTGAGCATATGAGCATTTTCATTCTAAAACAATCTATAGGTATATAGAGGACAAAACCCAGCTTTAGGTATAGCTCAAAATTAAAGTACAAATAATTTCAAAATGTTAAGTTTTACATGTAGATTTATTGGAGCCCTGCCTGGTGCTGCAGTGGTTAAGAGCCTCGGCTTCTAAACAAAAGGTTGACAGTTTGAAACCACCAGTGACTCCTTGGAAAACCTATGCGACAGTTCTGCTCTGTCCTATACTAAGAAATATGTATATATACACAAATATATGTATTTTTAAACTGCTTGATTTTAATTATTTCCTCTTTGTATGTTCAAGAAATACAATATAGACACAGTTGTGTCAAGGAAAATTATATGTGGACAATAAATTTGAATGCAGTGATTTCACAAATTCATATACACAAAACATTGCCTTTTATACTTAAACAATTTTAATTAAATGTTTTTTAAATTATGATAGTATAAATAAAGTAATGATTTAGTAGGGAATTCATTGATAATTTTATTTAAATTCAGACAAGTAGGTAGGGAAAATGTTAATTTTGAGCATGAAAAGAGAAATCAGACATAAGTTGTGATAATTGAAGTAAGTTTGCAAAAGGTCACTCTATCAGTCCACTAGCTTCCTTAAAGGGAGCCTATAACAGGGTATTGAATGATGTATATGTCCATCTTAAGATATGCAGTGACTCTGTTATTTGTATAATGAGGAATTAAATTTAATTTGAGATGTAGCAGAGAAAAATTAAGAGAAAATCATATGTATCTATATGAGACAGAACAGGGGTCAAAAAAGTCTATTGAGTATTTTTTTCTCAGTGGAGAGAAGTAAGGGGATTTTCCATTGTGTGTTTATTATGAGGTATATTTCTAAATCAGATTTTTTTTTAAAAGTGAACATGAGCATGGAGACTGAAAAACAAATAAGCAAACAAGCAGGTACCAGGAATAGTTAACAGGGGAAGTAAACAGATGAAACTGTGTGCTTGTTTTTTCTTAATCTCATATGTGATTCTGTGTTTATTTTATATATTTTGTGCTTTCCTCTTTTCTTTTGTTATTTTTTATTGTACTTTAGATGAAGGTTTACAGAGCAAACTAGCTTCTCATTAAACAATTAATACACATATTGTTTTGTGACACGGATTGCCACAACTCCATGACATGTCAACACTCTCCTCTTCTTGACCCCGGGTTCCCCATTACCAGCTTTCCTGTCCCCTCCTGCCTCCTCGTCCTTGCCCCTGGGCTGGTGTGCCTGTTTAGTCTAGTTTTGTTTTATGGGCCTGTCTAATCTTTGGCTGAAGGGTGAACCTCAGGAGTGACTTCAGCACTGAGCTAAAATGGTGTCCAGGAGCCATACTCTCAGGTTTTCTCCAGTCTCTGACAGATCAGTAAGTCTAGTCTTTTTATTTATTTTTTTATTGTACTTCAGGTGAAGGCTTACAGAAGAAATAGTTTCTCATGAAACAGTAGTACACATACTGTTTTATGACACTGGTTAACAACCCCACAACATGTCAACAACATTACCACAATTCAAAAATAATGAAACATTAATATAATATTTAAAAAATATATAACCACTTAAACATTAAATCAAAATCAAAATATCTACTTGAGCAAAGGAAAATTACTTAATTCATAGAGAATATTTGGAAATTAGTATAAATATCTGTGGGTTTTGGTTGTTATAACTCTCCATTGAGAAAAAAAGTAATATTTTATATTATTTTTACTAAGAGAAATAGAAAATAATTGATGGAGCATTGCTTTTTTTTTTTGTCATTTATGAATTTACTATTCAGAATTAAAAGCATTCAATGATGTTAACAATAATTTTCCAGAAGAGAAAGATATTTTTAACAATAGCATTCCAAGTTATATAATAAACTGATAATGAATGTCCAAGAAATAAACATTACTTACAAATTGAAAAATCTAGGATATACACCAGAATTTTACCTCAATAAGTGAAGACTAAGAAACTATCCCTAAATGAAAAAACTAGCAGTAAAAAGATCAGATTTCTCCCAATTAATTTAGTGATATAACATGATTTATTTCGAAGTACTAGACTTCCCTATAAGCTTCAAAAACTGACTTTAAAGTTCACATGGAAAATGAACTGTATAGAAAATAGGATAATAAAGATACAGTTTACCATAAATAATTTTAAAATAGAATACTTCCTTGATTTAATCATTGTGCTGCTGGCCAAGCAACCTATATGCAGATCAATGAGATGACAAGTTATTAATAGAGAAGAAATTTATTTTGTAAAGCTGGTGCTTCACATCAGAGGAGGAAAGTGTGGATCATTCAGTTAATGGTATGATTCAAAATTGCTATTGATACAATTGCTGTTTCTGGTCTGTCAGTTTTCCTTTGGAATTATGTTAATGCCTAGGATAATTTTTTTATTACAATGGGAATCTGTTCTCTAGATGACTCCCCCCACCAAAAAAAACCCAACAAAACCCATTGTCGAGTTGATTCCTATTAACAGCGACCCTATAGGACAGAGTAGAACTGTCCCATAGGGTTTCTAAAGAGTGAATGTTGGACTGGAACTGCCAACCTTTTGGTTAGCAGCCGATCCCTTAACCACAGCGCCACCAGGGCTCCCTAGATGTCTCCATATGTATATAATGGTGAGAATACCCTTATAATCACAGTGTGCATCATTTTATTATTTTAAGCCTTTTTCCCAATTTCAACGTTGTAATATTCATACTTTTCAATATCATCAGCCTCTAATGTCTCTTTGACTATGTTTCATATTAAAATTATTGGTTTACTTTTAGTTTACATTTAAGTATTGTTGTTGTTGTTAGGTGCCATCGTCAGTTCCAACTCATAGCGACCCTATGTAGAACAGAAAGAAACACCGCCCGATCCTGTGCCACCCTCACAATAGTTGTTATGCTTGAGCCCATTGTTGCAGACACTGCGTCAATCCATCTTGTTAAGGATCTTCCTCTTTTTCGCTGACCCTTTACTCTACCAGGCATGATGTCCTTCTCCGGGGACTGATCCTTCCTGATAACATGTCCAAAGTATGTGAGATGCAGTCTTGCCTGCCTTGCTTCTAAGAAGCATTCTGGTTGTAATTTTTCCAAGACAGATTTGTTTGTTCTTTGGCAGTACATGGTATATTGAATATTCTTCACCAACATCACAACTCAAAGGCGTCAATTCTTCAGAATTCCTTGTTTGTCGCCCAGCTTTCGCATGCATATGGGATGATTGAAAACACTACGGCTTGGGTCAAGTGCACCTTAGTTTTCAAGGTGACATTTTGGTTTTTTAACACTTTGAAGAAGTCTTTTGTAGCAGATTTACCTAATGTAATGTGTCATTTAATTTGACTGTTGCTTCCATGGGTGCGGATTGTGGATCCAAGTAAAATTAAATCCTCGACAACTTCAACCTTTTCTCCATTTATTATAATGTTGTTTATTGGTCCAGTTGTGAGGATTTCTGTTTCTTTATGTTAAAGTGTAATCCATACTGAAGGCTGTGGTCTTTGATCTTCATTAGTAAGTGCTTCAAGTCCTCTTCATTTTCAGCAAGCAAGATTGTTTCTGCGCTATCGCAGGCTAATGAGTTTTCCTGCAAAGCTGATGCCCAGTTCTTCTTCATATAGTCCAGCTTTTCGGATTATTTGCTCAGCATACAGTTTGAATAAGTATAGTGAAAGAATATCACACTGACACACACCTTTCCTGACTTTAAACCACACAGTATCCCGATGTTCTGTTCTAATGACTGCCTCTTGATCTACATACAGGTTCCTCATGAACACAGTTAAGTGTTCTGGGATTCCTATTCTTCATAATGTTATCCTTAATTTGTTATAATCCATACAGTAGAATGCATTTGCATAGTCAATAAAACACAGGTAAACATCCTTCTGGTATTCTCTGCTTTCAGCTAGGATCCATCTGACATCAGTAATGATATCCCTAGCTCCACATCCTCTTCTGATTCTGGCTTGAATTTCTGGCAGTTCCCTACTGATATACTGCTGCAGTCACTTTTGGATAATCTTCAGCCAAATCTTAGTTGCATGTGATACTAGTAATATTGTTCAATAATTTACACATTTGGTTGGATCACCTTTCTTGGGAATAGGCATAAATATGGATGTCTTCCAGTCAGGTAGCTGTCTTCCAAATTTTCTTGTTTGTTAAAACATCTCAACTGGTATTCTGTCAATTCCTGGAGCCTTGTTTTTCACCAATGCCTTCAGTGCAGCTTGGACATCTTCCTTCAGTACCATCAGTTCCCGATCATATGCTACCGCCTAACATGGTTGAATATCCATCAATTCTTTATGATATAGTGACTGTCTGTATTCCTTCCATCTTCTTTTGATGCTTCCTGTATTGTTTAATATTTTTCCCCATAGAATCCTTCAATATCGAAACTTGAGCCCTGAATTTTTTCTTCTGTTCTTTCAGCTTGAGAAATGCTGAACATGTTCTTCCCTTTTGGTTTTCTATCCCCATATCTACGCACATGTCATTATTCTTCTTGAGCTATCCTTTGAAATCTTCCATTCAGGTCTTTTACTTCATCATTTCTTCTGTTAGCTTTAGCTACTTGGCATTCAAGAGCAAGTTTCAGAGTCTCTTCTGACATACATTTTTGTCTTTTCTTTCTTTCCTGTCTTTTCAATGGCCTCTTGCTTTCTGTTTTTTTTTTTTTTTTATTTTTTATTTTACTTCAGGTGAAGGCTTACAGAAGAAATAGTTTCTCATGAAATAGTAGTACACATATTGTTTTATGACATTGGTTAAAAACCCCACAACATGTCAACCCTCTAACTTCTCAACCTTTTTTTTTTTTTTTTATGGTGAAAATACACATAGCTAAAGATACACCATTTCAAAAGTTTCTACATGCACAGTTCAGTGACACTGACTACGCTCTTCCAACTGTGCTGCTATTCTCACTTAAGATGAAGGCTTATGCAACAAAATAGTTTCTCATTTAACAGTTACTACACATGTTGCCCTATGACAATCGTTAACAATCTCATAAAACATCAACAATATCCTTACTCAACCTTGGGTTCCCTATCACCAGCTTCCTGTCCCCTTCTTCCTTCTGGCCCTTGCCACTGGACTACTGTAACTCATTAGTCCCATTTGATTTTAGGGGGCTGTGCACTCCCAGGCTGAATGGTAAACCTCGGAGATAACTTCACCACTGAGCTAAAAGGGTGTCTGGGGGCCGTACTCTCGGGTTTCTCCAGTCTCCTTTAGGCCAGTAAATCTGGTCTTTTTTTTGTGAGTTAGAATTATGTTCTACATCCTTCTCCAGCTCTGTCCAGAACCCTCTGTTGTGATCCTAGTCAGAGCAGTCAGTGGGGGTAGCCTGACACCATCTAGATGTACTGGACTCAGTCTGGTGGAAGCCTTGGTAGCTGTGGACCATTAGTCCTTCGGACTAACCTTTTCCTTGTATCCTGTTCTCTTCATTCTCCCTTGTTCTCGAAGGGATGAGAACAGGGGAGTATATCAGATGGCCGCTCACAAGCTTTTAAGACCCCAGACACTATTCACCAAGGTAGAATGTTGAACATTGTCTTTATAAACTGTGTTATGCCCATTGAGCTAGATGTTCCCCGAGACGATGGTCCCCACAGCCCTCCGCCCAACAATTCAGTCCGTCAGGGAGTGTGGATGTGTCTATGGGGCTTCCATGACTTTCCTTGTACAAGTTTTGCTAGTTTCCTCAGTATTGTGTACTGTCTCACCCTTCACCCAAGATACCACTTATCTGTTGCCTGTTTAGTATTTCCCCCCAACCCCGCCCATCCCTGGTAACCAACAAAGATTGTTACATTTTGTGTGTGAACTTTTTCATGGGTTTTTACAATAGAGGTCTCATACAATATTTGTCCTTTTGTAATTGACTGATTTCACTCAGCATAACGTCCTCTAGTTTCATCCACGTTATGCGATGCTTCACAGATTCATTGTTGTTCTTTCTCATTGCATAGTACTCCATTGTGTGTATGTACCATAGTTTGTTTATCCATTCATCTGTTGATGGGCATCGAGGTTGTTTCCATCATTTTGCTATGTGAACAATGCTGCCATGAACATAGGTGTGCATATGTCTATTTGAGTGGATGACTCTTATTTCTCTAGGATATATTCCTAGGAGTGGAATTGCTGGATCGAATGGTATGTCAATTTCTAGCTTTTTAAGGAAGCATCATACAATCTTCCAAAATGGTTGCATCATTTTGCATTCCCACCAGCAGTGCATAAGAGTTCCGATCTCCCCGCAACCCCTCCAACATTTGTTACTTCCAGTGTTTTTGATTCGTGCCAGTAATGCCGGGGTGAGATGGTATCTCATTGTGGTTTTAATTTGCATTTCTCTAATGGCTAGTGATAGCGAGCATTTCCGAATGTGTCTGTTGGCCATTTGAATGTCTTCTTTGGTGAAGTGTCCGTTCATTTCCTTTGCCCATTTTTTAATAGGATTATTGTTCTTTTTGTTGTAGAGGTGTTGGATTTTCTTGTAGATTATGGAGATTAGACCTTTGTCTGTAGGTTCTCTTTTTACTCTTTTGGTGAAGTGTTTTGAAGAGCATAGGTGTTTGATTTTTAGAAGATCCCAGTAATCTAGCTTATCTATTGGGATATCTGCGTTGATGGTTATGGTTTGTATCCTGTTAATGCCGTGCATTACGGCCTGAAGTGTTGGTCCTATTTTTCTTCTAAAACGTTTATAGTTTTAGGCTTTATATTCAGGTCTTTGATCCATTTTGAAGTAGTTTTTGTATACGGCATGAGGTATGGGTCCTGTTTCTTTTTTTTTGCAGATGGATATCCAGTTTTGCCAGCACCATTTGTTAAAAAGAATGTCTTTTCCCCATTTGATGGACTTTGGGTGCTTGCTGAAGATCAGGTGACCATAGGTGGATGGATTTACATCTGGGTTCTCAATTCTGTTCCATTGGTCAATGTATCTGTCATTGTACCAGTACCAGGATGTTTTGACTACTGTAGCTGTATAGTAGGTTCTGAAGTCAGGTAGTGTGATTCCTCCAACTTTATTCTTCGTCTTCAGTAGTGCTTTACTTATTCGGGGCTTCTTCCCTTTCCATATAAAGTGAATGATTAGTTTTTCCAACTCTTTGAAGAATGTTGTTGATATTTGGATCGGGATTGCGTTGTATTTGTAAACTCCTTTGGGTAGAATTGTCATTTTCACAATGTTGAGTCTGCCTATCCATGAGCATGGTATGTTTTTCCACTTATGTAGATCCCTTTGGGTTTCATGCAGTAGTGTTTTGTAGTTTTCTTTGTATAGGTCTTTTACATTCCTGGTCATATTTATTCATAAATATTTTATCTTTTTAGGGGTTATTGAAAATGGTATTGTTTTCCTGATTTCCTTTTCATCATTCTCCTTATTGGTGTATAGGAATCCAACTGATTTTTGAATGTTTATCTTGTATCCTGCTACTCTGCTGAATCTTTCTATTAGTTCCAGTAGATTTCTTGTGGAGTGTTTAGGGATTTCTATGCATAATATCATATCATCTGCGAACAGGGACAGTTTAACTTCGTCATTACCAATTTGGATGCCCTGTATTTCTTTTTCTTGCCTTATTGCTCTAGCTAGAAGTTCCAGCACAATGTTAAATAGGAGTGGTGATAAAGGGCATCCTTGTCTTGTTCCTGTTTTCAAGGGGAATGTTTTCAGCCTCTCTCCATTAAGAATGATGTCGGCTGTTGGTTTTGCATAGATGTCTTTTATTATGTAGAGAAATTTCACTTCTATACCTATTTGATTGATAGTTTTTATCAGGAATGGGTGTCGGACTTTGTCAAATTGTTTTTCTGCATCAATTGAGATGATTATGTGGTTCTTTTCTTTCCTTTTATTTATGTGGTGGATTACGTTGATTGATTTTCCAATGTTGAACCATACTTGCATACCTGGTATGAATCCTACTTGGTCGTGGTGTAGTATTTTTTTGATATGATGCTGAATTCTTTTGGCTAGAATTTTGTCAAGAATTTTTGCATCTATATTAATGAGAGATATTGGTCTGTACTTTTCTTTTCTTGTGACATCTTTCCCTGGTTTTGGTATCAGCGTTATGCTGGCTTCATAGAATGAATTTGGAAGTGTTGCTTCCTCTTCTATGCTCTGAAATAGCTTGAGTAGTACTGGTACAAGCTCTTCTGTAAATGTTTTGTAGAATTCTCCAGTGAAGCCATCTGGGCCTGGGCTATTTTTTGTTGGGAGTTTTTTATTTTAATCACCTTTTCAACCTCTTCTCTTGTTATGGGTCTGTTCAGATTTTCAACATCACTTTGTTGTAGTTTGTGTAGGTAGTGTTTCCAGAAATTTATCCATTTCCTCTAGGTTTTCAAATTTGTTAGAATATAGTTTTTCATAATATTCTGTTATAATCCTTTTTATTTCAGTTGGGTCTGTTGTAATGTCCCCCATTTTATTTCTTATTTGGGTTATTTGTTTCTTCTCCTGTTTTTCTTTTGTCAGTCTGGCCAGTGGTTTGTTGATTTTGTTGATTCTTTCAAAGAACCAACTTTTGGTTTTGTTGATTCTTTCTGTTGTTTTTCTGTTCTCTATTTCATTTATTTCTGCTCTAATCTTTACTGTTTCTTTTTTTCCAGTGTTTGTGGGCATTTTTGCTGTTCTTTCTCTATTTGTTTGAGTTGTGTAGTTAATGTTTTGATTTTGTCCCTTTCTTCTTTTTTGATATGTGCATCTATTGCTATAGATTGTTTTCTGAGGACTGCCTTTGCTGTGTCCTACAGGTTTTGGTATGAGGTGTTTTCATTCTCATTTGATTCTAGGAATTTTTTAATTCCATCTCTGATTTCTTCTATTACCCAGTGATGGGTAAGCAGGGTATTATTCAGTTTCCATGTAATTGATTTTTTTTTTTTCTTTCTCTTTCTAGTTTTATTTTGTACGTTGATGGCATTGTGGTCAGAGAAGATACTGTGAATTATCTCAACGTTTTGGATCTTGTTGAGGATTGCTCTGTGGCCTAAGATGTGGTCTATTCTGGAGAACATTCCATGTGCATTGGAAAAGAATGTGTACTTTGCAGTGGTTGGATGGAGTGTTCTATATATGTCTATGAGGTCCAGTTGGCTGACTGTGCACTTTAGGTCTTCTGTATCTTTGCTGAGTTCCTTCATAGTTGTTCTCTCCTTTACTGAGAGTGGTGTGTTGAAGTCTCCTACTATTATTGTGTCAATTTCTCTTTTTGGTGTTGTTAGAATTCATTTTGTGTATTTTGTAGCCCTGTCATTGGGTGCATAGATGTTTATTATGGTTATGTCTTCATGATGGATTGTCCCCTTAATCATTATATAGTGTCCTTCTTTGTCTTTTATGGTGGATTTTGTTTTAAAGTCTATTTTACCTGAGATTAGAATTGCCACTCCTGCTCTTTTTTGGTAGTTGTTAGCTTGTTATATTTTTTCCCAACCTTTGACTTTTAATAAATTCACATCTTTGCTTCTAAGGTGCATCTCTTATAGATGGCATATTGATGGATCCTGTTTTCTTATCCATTCTGTCACTCTCTGTCTCTTTATGGGTGCATTGAGTCCATTTACATTCAGTGTAATTGTGTAATTCTTGATAGATGTGAGTTTGTTGCTGTAATTGTGTAGTGCTTTTTTTTTTGTGGTACTGAATTTTTCTTTGTTCTTCTTACTCTCTTGTGCTGAGTTACTTTTGTTTGTGGATTTTTTTTTTTTTCATTGGTTTTGTTTTTGTAGGTTTTGTTTTTGCTGAGACTTTGTGTTTTTTCTCTTTCTTTTTGTGAGTATGTTAGGTAACTGTCTTTGTGGTTACCATGAATTTTATCCTTATCTTTCTAAGTTTCAAGCAGTCTACCATTACTTGGTATCGCCTTGCCTTCCTCTCCATTAGAAGGTTATATACCTATGCTGTTTATTCCCTCTTTTATTGTTTTGATGTTGTCATTTACTGATTAACCGCTCTGACTTCCTGTTAAATTTATTTTGGTTTTGGATAGTCCTCAAGAGTTCATTTCCTAGATTGGTATCTGGCTGGTACGATTCTGCATCCTAGATTCTGCCTGTGAACTGAAGTTGTTTGTCCTCACATTGAAGAAGTCTGTTTAATAATTCTTGTAAGTTTGGTTTGACTTTTACATATTCCCTTAATTTCTGTTTACCTGGAAATGACCTAATTTTACCATCAAATTTGAATGAGAGTTTTGCTGGATATAGTATTCTTGGCTGGCAATTTTTTTCTTTCAAGATTTTATATATGTCATCCCATTGCCTTCTTGCCTGCATGGTTTCTGCTGAATAATCTGAGCTTAGTCTTATAGTTTCTCCTCTGTATGTGACTTCTTGTTTTTCTCGAGCTGCTCTCAGGATCCTGTTTTTCTTTGGTTTTGGAGAGTGTGATTATGATATGCCTTGGTGATTTTCTTTTGGGGTCTCACCTATATGGGGTTCTTTGATCTTCTTGGATGGCCAGCTTTTCATCTTTCATGATATTGGGGAAGTTTTCTATCAGCAGTTCTTCAATGATCCTCTCTGTGTTTTCTGTTTTCTCCCCCTGTTCTGGAATTCCAATCACTCGAAAATTTTTGCTTTTGGTCGTATCCCACATAACTGTCAGGTTCTCTTCATTTTGCTTTATTCTTTTTTCTGAGTTTTCCTGAAACAGAGTTGTATCTAAGCATTTGTCTTCAATACCACTGATCCTCTCTTCCACTGTTTCATATCTGCTTCTCAGCCCTTCTATGACACCGTCCATTTCTGAAATCTTGTTTATCTTTTGGATTTCTAATTGTTGTCTTCGTATAATTTCTAGTTGTGAATTTATTTTGGCATTTTGTTCCTGCATTATTTTCCTGAATTCTTCCAATTTTTTGTCTGTATTTTCCATGAATTTGTCTATTTTTTTCTGATGTTGTCAGCTTTTTGCTTCAGCTTTTGGAGAATTCTGAGTATTAGATTTGAATTCCCTATCAGGTAGTTCTAGTGCATTTTCTTCCACTGGAATGTCATCTGTTGTTTTATTTTAGATGCCTACTGGAACCATCCTGTCCTGTTTTTGTAAAAGTTTTTGTATTTTCTCCTGTCTTCAGGGCATTCAGTAGTTATTTTTCTCATTTATTGAATGTAGATTTGTTTGTTTCGTCCCTTTTTTTTTTTTTTTAATTTGACTATGTCTGATCAGGCAGGCTGTGTGTTCTTTGTTATTTGCTCATCTGTGAACACTATACTTTTCACCTGCTTCTCCAATTGGCAGGGTAAGTCACTCAGATATCATATGGCAGGGAAGGTCTAGCTGAAGAGGAGTTACTGGGATGGGTTGTTTGTGGCACTTACTACAGTCACCAGGGTGGGTCGGTAATCAGTGCAGGGAAGTTTCCAGTAGGCTGTGCCTGTGCTGCTTGGTGGTGTGATGTTAAGCACATGGTGCAGGTGCATGGTGCAGCAGGGAAATTGTTATGTGTGGAGCTAAGATGGATATGGGATAGAGGAGAGAAGAACAGGAGCCCAAAACATACAAACAAACAAAAAAGAATGCTAGGGGAGCTTGCCATTGGAGTGGAGAGATGAGAGACTATGAAAAAGAGAAAAATTGAAAGGGGAAGAGGAAGAAAAGAAAAGAATGAATAAATAAATATTGGAAAGGTTAAAGAAACGCAAAGTTCCCAGGGATCCCACCGGTGCAGCTATGAGGTCTGGGGAAATCACTCTCAGGTGTTGCAGTACAGCCTGGCTAGAAGGCCTAGAGGTATACAACACCAGGTATTCAGGGAACAGAATGAGAAGGAAGATATAGAGAGACGAGAACCAGAGTAATGAAGAAAGACAAAAAGGGAAAAAGAGGTGAAAGAAAACAAAACAAATTAAAAAAAAAATAACAAAAATAGCCTCCCCCAAGAAAAGGAAAAAAAAAAAAAAAACAATGAGAAAAGAAATGCCCTCAGGGATCCCTCTGCTAGTCTGTGCAAGCCGAGGGGATAGTCTCCTTGCCACGCAGCACCGCCTGGCCAGAAAGGGCACCCAACTCAAGAAAAGGAAAAGAAAACAAACCAACAATTGAAAACAAACAAACAAACAAAAGCCCCGGGATCCCACCAGCATGGCAGCCCAGACCAGGAAGCAGCTCCACACTCGAACGGAGCTCCACAGCCCCTCAGGAAGAAGCAAAGATGGTGCACGGAGGCAGGTATTTGAGTGAAAAGAGGGGGAGGTGGTGAGAGATAAGGAAGAAATCAAAAGAAGCAGAAAAAAAGGCAACACTAGCAGCCAGCAAATGGCACTCGGAGAGCCAGCTAGTGAAGGCTGGTGGAATCCAAGCAGCTCATGTTTCTCGGACAAGAGACCGTGTCTGCGGGAAGCAGAGGTGGCTGAGTGTGGGTGAAGAAGTGTAGGGAGTGGGAAAACCTATATCACAAATTACCAGAGCTCTGCTGCCCCTCAGGAAGAAGCAAAGATGGAGTACGGAGCCAGGTATTTAAGTGAAAAGAGGGGGAGGTGGTGAGAGATAAGGAAGAAATCAAAAGAAGCAGAAAAAAAGGCAACACCAGCAGCCAACAAATGGCACTGAGAGAGCCGGCCCTTTCAGGCGTGTGGAATCCAAGCAGCCGGTGTTTCCCCTACAAGAGATTGTGGCTGTGGGAAGCAGAGGAGGCCAATTCGGGTTGAAGAAGGGTGGGGGTGCGAAAGTGTATACTGTAAATTACCGGTTGTTTTGTCTCCCTCTGGAAGCTCCGTGAAGCTGCTTTCTCGTACCCCCTGTTTCCTGGTCTTCGATAGGAGTCCAAGATGGCAGATCCACACTGTGTTAGCTGGTATCGGACCTCTGCATGAATCTCTCCTCGCTCTCCATTCTCTGTCAGTTTTCTCACTCCATTTGTTGCTTGGCTGAGTTCTTTATCTCTTCATTTTATGTTTTAGGGTTTCAGGATTATTGTTTTCTCTGTTTGGCTTAGTTTTTTGGATCTTTGCTGTGGAGGGATGGCATGGTGCTTCTGCCTAGAGCGCCATTTTCCCGAAAGTATCCCTCTTGCTTTCTTCACGTATGATGTCTTTGATGTCATTCCACAACTCATGTGTCAGTTTGCTCTACTGTGGTGTCTTGCATGTTGCTGTGATGCAGGAAGCTATGCCACAGGTAGTCAAATACCAGCATGGTCATTCATGGGAGACAGGTTTCAGCTGAGCTTGCAGACTAAGACTAGGAAGAAGCACCCAACAGTCTACTTCTGAAAAGAATTAGCAAGTGAAAACCTTATGAATTGCAACAAAACATTGTCTGATACAGTGCTGGATGATAAGCCCCTCAGGTTGGAAGGCACTCAGAAGATGACTGGGGAAGAGCTGCCTCCTCAAAGTAGAGTTGACCTTAAAGACATAGATGGAGTCAAGTTTTCTGGACCTTCATTTGCTTATGCGGCACGACTCAAAATGAGAAGAAACAACTGCGAACATCCATTAATAATTGGAATGTGGAATGTACAAAATATGGATCTAGGGAAATTGGAAATTGTCAAAAATGAAATGGAACCCATAAACATCGATATCCTAGGCATTAGTGAGCTGAAATCGACTGCTATTGGCTATTTTGAATCAGACAGTCATATGGTCTACTATGCTAGGAAAGACAGCTTGAAGAGGAATGGCGTTGCCTTCTTCATCAAGAAGAACATTTCAAGATCTATCCCAAAGTACAGCGCTGTCAGTGATAGGATAATATCCATATGCCTATAAGGAATACCAGTTAATACGACTATTATTCAAATTTATGCACCAACCACTAAGGCCAAAGATGAAGAAACAGAAGATTTTTACTAACTTCTGCAGTCTGAAATTGATTGAACATGCAATCTGGATGCATTGATAATTACTGGTGATTGGAATGTGAAAGTTGGAAACAAAGAAGAAGGATCAGTACTTGGAAAATATGGCCTTGGTGATAGAAATGATGATGGAGATCGCCTGATAAAATTTTGCAAGACCAACAACTTCTTCATTGCAAATTCCTTTTTTTCACCAACATAAATGGTGACTGTACATGTGGACCTTGCCAGATGGAATACACAGGACTCAGATCGACTACATCTGTGGAAAGAGACAATGGAAATCTCAATATCAGCAGTCAGAACAAGGCCAGGGGCTGACTGAGGAACATATCATCAATTGCTTATATACATGTTCAAATTGAAGCTGAAGAAAATTAAAACAAGTCCTTGAGAACCAAAATATGACAATGAGTATATCCTACCTGAATTTGGAGACCGTCTCAAGAATAGATTTGACACACTGAGGGCTAATGACCAAAGGGATTATATCAAGGATTTCATATATGAAGAAAGGAAAATGTTATTAAAAAGAGAGGAAAGAAAGAAAATACCAAAGTGGATGAAAGAAGAGACTCTGTAACTTGCTCTTAAATGTAAAGTAACTAAAGCAAATGGGAGAAATGATGAAGTAAAAGAGCTGAACAGAAGATTTCAAAGGGCTCCTCATGAAGACAAAGTAAAATATGATAATGACATCTGCAACATCCTGGAGTTAAAAAAGGAAACTAAAAGGGAAGAACACACTCAGCATTTCTCAATCTGAAAGAACTGAAGAAAAAATCCAAGCCTCAAGTTGCAATATTGAAGGATTCTATAGACAAAGTAGTGAATGATGCAGGAAGCATCAAACCCAGATGGAAGGAATACACGGAGTCCCTGTACCAAAAAGAATTGTTCCATGTTCAACCATTTCAGGAGGTAGCATATGTTCAAAAACCAATAATACTGAAAGAAGAATCCGAAGCTTTAGTGAAAGCACTGACAAAAAAAGCAAGGCTCCGGGAATTGACAGAATACCAACTGAGATGTTCCAACAAATGGATGCAGCAGTGGAGGTGTTCACTTGTGTATGACAAGAAATTTGAAAAACAGCTGCCTGGCCAATCCAATGCAAGAGATCAATATTTGTGTCCATTCCAAAGAAAGGTGATCCAACAGAATGTGGATATTAGAGAACAATATCAATATCTTACTCAAGTAAAATTTTACTGAAGATCATTCAAAAATGGTTGCAGCAGTACATCTACAGGGAACTGCCAGAAATTCAAGCCAGATTCAGAAGAGGGTATGGAACAAGGGATATAATTGCTGATATTAAATGGATGTTGGCTGAAAGCAGAGAATACCAGAAAGATGTTCACCTATGTTTTGTTGACTATGCAAAAATATCCAACTGTGTGAATCATAACAAATTATGGATAACATTACAAAAAATAGGAATTCCAGGATACTTAATTGTGCTCATGCAAAACCTGTACATAGATCAAGAGACTGTCATTTGAACAGAACTAGAGACATTGCCTGCCTTAAAAACAGGTAAGGTGTGCATCAGAGTTGTGTCCTTTCTCCATATTTATTCAATCTGTTTGTTAAGGAAATAATTCAAGAAGCTGGGCAGTATGAAAAAAATGAGGCATCAGGATTGTTGGAAGATTCATTATCAACCTGTGATATGCAGATGACACAGCCTTGCTTGCTGAAAGCAAAGAGGACTTGAAGTGCTTTACTAATGAAAATCAGTATGGATTACACCTCAACATAAAGAAAACAAAAATCCTTACAACTGGACCAATAAGCAACATCATGATAAATGGAGAAAAGAATGAAGTTGTCAAGGATTTCATTTTACTTGAATCTACATTCAATGCCCATGGAAGCAGCAGTCAAGAAATCAAACTTATTGCACTGGACAAATTTGACTCAAAAGACCTCTTTTAAGTGTTGAAAAGCAAAGATTTCAGTTTGAGGTGTACGTTACACCTGACCCAAGCCATGATATTTTCAATTACCTTATATGCTTGGGAAAGCTAGACAATGAATAAGGAAGACCGAAAAAGAATTGATGCTTTTGAATTATGGTGCTGGTGAAAAATATTGAATATATCATGGACTGCCAGAAGAATGAACAAATCTGTCTTGGAAGAAGTCCAGCCAGAATGCTTCTTGGAAGCTAGGATGGTCAGATTTCACCTCACATGCTTTGGACATGTTACCAGGAGGGACTAGTCCCTGGAGAAGGACATCATACTTGGTAAAGTAGAGGGTCAGCAAAAAAAAGGATGACTTTCAACAGGATGAATTGACACAGTGGCTGCAACAATGGGCTCAAACAAAGCAATGGTTGTGAGGATAGTGCAGGACCAGGCAGTGTTTTGCTCTATTGTACCTAGGGTCAGTATGAGTCGGAACCAACTCAATGATACCTATGAACAACAACAGTACACAACAATACTACAACACGTGGAAAATAAACACATCAAAAGATTTTCAACGTCTTTAGGCATTGTGGTTACTGTTGATATTAGGTGAGACTTTCTTCTTAGTTTTCAAGGTGACATCTTTGCTTTTTAACACTTTAAAGAAGTTTTTACAGCAGATTTGTCCAGTGCAGGGTGTTGTTTGATTTCTTGACTGCTGCTTCCATGGGTGTTGACTGTGTATCCAAGTCAAAAAAGTAAGTACATATAATTTTAAAATAAGCAAATGTCATTTAACATAATTCTTCAAAGCTTGCAATAAATACTCTTATCAATATTTAAAAAATACTGATATCTTTGACATAAATAACAAAATATACCAAGAAATAACCAGTGTGGAATACTAAAAGCATTCTCATTAATGTCATGAAATGACAAATAATCCCCAATACCAACTCTGCTATTTAAACTGTCCAGAAAAATAGCAACAAATTAAACAAATATCAGAAATAGAATTGGGGCAAGAATGTGAAAAAAAGAAAGCAAAATTGTCAGTAGTTTCAGATTTCTTGATAGCATACTTAGAAAAAAAAAAGAAATCTACCACTAACCTATTAAAAATTATTTTTAAAAAAATTACTAAGGTGAATGGAAACACAGTATAACTAAACCAGTAGGTTCTGTATGAAAATACAAAAAGTTAAAAAAATTTTTGGAGGAAAAGTCCCTGTTTATGTGAAGTTATGTTAGTTTAGATACTTAGGAATAAATTTAATAAGGAATGTTCAGAATTTATATGAATAAATGATAAAAATCTACTGAGGGACATAAAAGAGGATTTAAATAGATGAAAAGACATTTTATCTTTGGGTAAGAAGACTAACTAGTTTTAAGGTTGTCAATTATTTAAAGTATGCAGTCAAATTAATTCTAATTAAGTAAAAAAATACATTAAGGGGAATGGAAACTTTGCAAATAATATTGAGGAAAAAGCTTTAAAAAAATAACAAGAAACATCATGTAAAAGGATAATAAGATGGTCTAATGCAATCATGTTTATTATAAATTTATTATAAATATAAAATAATTAAGATAGTTTGCTACTAGAAGAGACTGGAATACATTCTGGACAAATCTTTCAAATAAGAAAGGCCCTTGTCATCAGGCGTCTTCTTCTTGATGTGGCTTTTCTGTTGATTCAGTGGTTTAGCCAGGGACATAAAGAGAAAGAGCCTATACAGTCAACACCTAATGGAAGAGGAGAAAAATGACTGAGTAATCTTATGGAATAGAGCCAGCTACACCCTGTGAGGTCACTACTCATTCCTGCCCATATGTTTGAGGGTGCTAAAGATTTTAGTCTTTTTCTTTAGATTATGGAAGCCAACTTGTGTGTGTTCTCTTCCCACAAAAGCCTGTCAGAGGAGGATAGCGTGCCTGAACATTTAAGAAAGAGGGAGAACCAGAGAGAAAGAGAGACAGAGAGAGAAAGAAAAAGAGAGAGTGAGTTTACAAACTCAAGAAAAATGGAAAAAAAAAAACTTCGTAGTATAAAACTGAATGGAAGTAAATAGTCGAGAAGACTACTGGGTTTTGGAGTGACCTGCCTTGCCACTGAAGCCTTGAAAAATCATTTTTGTTAAAACCTTAAGTAACTTTCATCCACAAAACTTGCATCAGCAGAAATTAGTTTGCAAACCCTTGTAGCCATCAAGAAATTTATTTTCTCCAGTGTTTATCTCAGATGTGATCATAGTAGATAACTGCTCATTACTTCTTAGAAGTTAAGGCAAGGGACAGCAAAGGATAAGTGACAAAGAAGGTACTCCTAGGAAAAATGCAGACAGTCAAATGCAGTGGCCAAGGAAATTACTTCACATATAGGCCTAGAATGCAGAATAATTCTTGCCCAGCAGGATTCCATAATGGAGAAGTTAGAACTTCTGTGTTGTCCATTTCTTAATTTTCCAATGGGAGCTTTAATATGGTTAGTTTACTCCTTATTATAATGTGTTGGGGTTGAAGGAGGTGAGAGAGAAAGATAGCTTGCTCTTGGTCTATAAATTACCATATGCTGTCAGTGCCCTGCCCATATCTCTTGAACCTTAGCATTCTGTTCTCCCTGCTGATTTCCAATTGCAGGATATAAGTCTTTTTGTCTAAGGGCCTCTTCTGTAGGCTTGGCCAATGCACACATTCAGGAGGCAGGCCTAAGTGCCATGCTGTTAATAACACGTAGGCTAGACTTGATTTTTTTTTTTTCCTGAAGCTACCTACCTACACTGCCTACAAAAGTTTGGAACTTTATATAGAAGAGAAAAAAATCTCTAGAATGTTTGGACCACTTTAATTTTTATTAACACAGCTTAACCCATATTCTAACTAATGATTTAAAATAGGCATATTGAACATACATGAGAACAAAAACTGCAATGGGTTAAAGCACATCAACACTTAAATCCATGTGCTAATAATGACACTAAAAATGGAGGGAAATTAATTGGGCACTGTTGAAAAAGCTTGAAAAAAATCAACAAATTATTTTGAAGTGACAAGTAAGTAAAAAGAAAAACAATAAAAACTGTACATATTCATCTTGACTTTCCTTAAGAACTGCATTAAATAGGGTAACCAGATAAATTATAAAGAAAGTTTTTCTTTAAAGAAGTGCTTTAGGTAATAAATGAAAATAAAAGGATTGATACATTAAAATATCACCATTCTTCAACTATTAATGAAATAGTGAATTTTAAATATCCTTGCATTTTAGAGATTACAGCTGAAATATTTACTGATAAAATATGTGAAAGTGATATCAGCAAGACCAGTGGAGAAAGAAATTCTGAAAATTCTCTACCCTATAAGAGCAAGGAGTACACTGGCAAAATTTTCAAAATCAACTTTTTCAGAACTCTAGAAATTAATCTACCACTCCTCTGTCAGTTTTTCTAACTGTGATGACTTGCATGTTGCTATGATACTGGAAGCTAAGTCATCGGCATTTAAAATACCAGCAGGGTCACCCATGGTGGACAGGTGTCAGACTAAGCCACACTAGAAAGAAGGACCTGATGATATACCTCTAAAAACTGGCCTGTGAAAACCTTATGAATAGCAGCAAAACTTGAGCCAATAATCAGAAAAGCTGGACTATGTGAAGAGGAATGAGTGGAGGAAGACTCGTTAACAACCTGCGTTAAGCACATGACATAACCTTGTTTGCTGAAAGTAAAGAGGACTTGAAGCAATTACTGATGAAGACCAAAGACTATAGCCCTCAGTAGGGATAACACCTCAACATAAAGAAAACAAAAATCCTCACAGCTGGCCCAGTACGAAACATCATAACAAACGGAGAAAAGACTGAAGTTATCAAGGATTTAATTTTACTTGGATTCACAATCAATGCCCATGGAAGCCGGAGTCAAGAAATCAAATGACATATTACATTGGGTAAACCTCCTGCAAAAGACCACTTTAAAGTGTTAAAAAGCAAAGATGTCACTTTAAGGACTAAGGTGATCCTGACCCAAGACGTGGTAGTTTCCATCACCTCATATGCATGCAAAAGCTGGACAATGAATAAGGAAGAATGAAGGAGAACCGATGCCTTTGAATTATGGTGTTGGCGAAAAATATTGAATATACCATGTACTGCCAGAAGAACGAACAGATCTGTCTTGGAAGAAGTACAGCTAGAATGCTACTTAGAAGTGAGGTTGGCAAGATTTGGTCTCATGTACATTAGGCAGGTTATCAGTAGGTACCAGTTCCTGGAGAAGGACATTACGCTTAGTAAAATAGAGGGTCAGTGAAAAACAGGGACACCTTCAACGAGATAGATTGACATAGTGGCTGTAATGATGGACTAAAACATAGTGATTGTGAGGCTGGCACGGGACTGAGCAATGTTTCTTTCTGTTTGTACATATGGTTACTGTAAGTTGGAACTGGCTCCACCACACCTAACGACAGAAATTAATCAAAGGCTTGCGGGTATCTGGGGAGGTTTTACTTAAGAAAAATGGCTGAATCTCTGGAAGAACAATGAGCTATATGGTGCTTTATTTTCTATTCTTCTCATATCCCCCTCCTCAGCTCCAGAGTACCATTGAAAAACATCAGTCCACAATTACAGCGCAAACCAACAACCTGCAGCCCCTGCAAGGGGCAGAATGGATTTGGAGTGTCTTCAAAGCCCCGTTCATACAGAATTATCATTATTTGATCTGTCAAGTAGTTCTCTGAAAGATCCAACTCATAAGGCTTGTCTTCATTTCACCTGTCTAAGAGCCGATAAAGTGTGAAGAGCATTTTCCATGGTGGAAAATAAATAAATAGATTGGACTTCATCAAAATTTGAAAAAAAGAAATTTTTTTTTTATGCCTCAAAGGACATCAAGAAAGTGAAAAGACATTCCACAGAATGGGAAACATATATCTGAAAATCATATATCTGATAAGAGAGGAATAACCAGAATACATACAGAATACATGAAAAACTCTTACAACTACAAAATAAAAAGTCATAAAACCAATGAGAATTAATTTAAATAGATATTTCCCCAAAGAAGATGGACAAAAATCTAGTAAGCATATGAAAGGATGTTAAACATGATTAATCCTGAGGGAAATGCAAACCAACACCACAAAGTAGGCTATAATTTAAAAAATGAACAATAACTCATATTGAAAAATGTGGAAAAATTGAAACCGTCATACATTGCTAGAGGGAATTTAAAATATCTCGATCACTTAAGAAAACCAGTTGGCAGTTCCTCAAAAAGTTATACATGAAATTAACTTATGGTCCAGCAATTCCACACATAGGTATATACCCAAGAGAACTGAAAACATATGTCCATACAAAAACACGTGTATAAATGTTCATAGCAATATTCTTCCTAATAGCCAAAAAGGTAGAAACAACCGAAATACATATCACTGGATGAATGGGTCAACAAAATGTGATATATCCATACAATGTAATGTTATTCAGCCATAAAAAATTAAGTTCTGATACATGCTACAACATGGTCAAACCTTGAAAGCATTATGCTGAGTGAAAATATCCATTCACAAAATTCCACATCTTACATATTTCAATTTATATGAAACGTCTAGAGTATGCAATTCTATAGAGACAGAATGTAGATGAGTGGTTGTCATAATGAGTACAAGATTTCTTTTTGGTGTGATTAAAAGATACTAGATTTAGAAAGTGGTAATAATTACGCAAGTCTGTGAATATAACAAACACCCTGAGTTGTACATTTTAAACAAGCAAATTTTAAGACTATGTGAATTATATCTCAATACAAATTATAAGGAAAAAAAGTTAAAAATCATATGATTTGTAGAATTTGCTTCAAAATAGTCTGGGATGATTAGAAAGTGCAAAGCATAGAATGTAAATTGAACCATGAGTCTTTACAATTATTGAAGCTGGTTCATGGGTATGTGTAACTCATTATGCTATTTGTGTATACACTTAAAATTTTGTAATTGTATACCATATTAAAATTAAATACTAGATTTGCTAATACAAATATGTACTAGAAATTTAAATCAGTTCTACATTCTAGGGAATTACGTGGCATATTCATTCAAATTCAAAACACCCAGATTCTAATACATTCTCTATTTCATGTTATTCCTACTACCTTGGGGAATTCACTTAGACTTTCTAAATTGGCCATAACTAGTCTATAAAATTGAGGGTTAATAAAAATTCCCATATTTAATTATGAGAGCTAAATCTATAGAAAAAGAAGCCCTGTTGGTGCAGTGGTTAACACTCGACTGTTAACCAAAAGGTCGGTGGTTTGAACCCACCAGCCACTCTGTGAGAAAGATGTGGCAGTCTACTCTGACTACAAGTCTACTCAAGATTACAGCCTTGGAAACCCTATGGGGCAGTTCTACTTTGTCCTATAGGGTCACTATGAGTCAGGATTGACTTGACAGCAACTTTCTTTTTCTTTAGCTGAAACAAGAAGAGATATTCGTGTTTATGTATGAGATGGTTCAAGGAAACTTTTCAGAGGCTTACACATATAAAAAGGAACCCTGATGGCGGAACAGTTACGTGTTTGGCTGTTGACCCAAAAGGTGGTGGCTCAAACCCACCCAGCAGCTTCTCAGGAGAAAAGACTTGACAATCTGCTCCCATAAAGGTTACAGTCTAGAAAACTCTATGGAGCAGTTCTGTTATGTCACATGGGATCTCTATGAGTCAGAATCGACTTAACAGCACCTAGCAACTACAATACATAAATAGTAGTCCATACAAATAAAAACATATTGCTGTAATACACCTGTGATCATTTGTAGAAAAAATAGTCATCTTAAAAGTTGTGTTTACCTAATTGATGCATCTACAGAATAATATTTTGGTATTTTTAATATTGCTTTCATTAACACAAAGTAAATTTTATTTTCTCTCATATCTTTGACTATTTTTTCAGTGTTCAAATGTCATTTGCATGTTTCTGAGTCCACAACATGGAGAGGTGATATAATTCAGGAAAAAGGTGGTATCAGGAAAACAGTGAGATTTTACTAGGTTTGATTATCTATGTTTTACAGTAGTGTGGAAACAAACAAACAAACAAAAAAAAAAAAACAGTGTTTCTTATAATAAAGGTAAAAGAGATGAATGGAAGATAGGACTAGAAAAGTTCAAGAAGTTGAAATAGGAAAATAAAATTAATGGTAAAAATGTATTTACATTAGTACTAGAAAACAAACTATTGAATGTTTTGGAGTCATAACAAAAATAGTAATAATTACAATGGAAACTACTTTCTACTGTTAAAATAATTTAAATATTCTTACACACCTTTAAACAATGATTAATCTCGTAAAATTCTTCATTATAAAGTTCTACATATACTATTGAGTCGATTCTGACACACAGCTACCCTACAGAATGGAGTAGAACTGCCCCGTAAAGTTTTCAAGGAGTGGCTGGTGAATTCGAACTGCCAACCACTTTGTTAGCAGCGAGCTCTTAACCTCTGTGCCGCCAGGCTCCAAAGTTGCCCTACATATAAGTAATTGAAAATTATTCTTCCTATTAAGTATGTTGCATTCATGTTTTTCTTATTCATAAGCATATATTTTATTTTCTGAGAAATAACACTTTTTCATTAGTTAATTACGCCTCTAAGGAAGAAAAATCTCAGGGCTGAAGTGGGGCAATATTTTAAAGTTAAAGTAAGATTATACATTCCAAGATGACTTATTTAAAAGTTAGTTTAATGTGTACACCTTCAAGGCCTTTTATTAATACCTGTGGAGGCCAAGATAAAATCCCACAAGATTTTGATATGAGCAAATTTTTCTACTTTAAGATGTGGATATACTTACATATGAGAGCAGTAATAAATAAAAATATACTTAATTTACATTCTGTAAACTAACTTGAAAAAATAACAAGAAAAAAGTTGTTTGATTCAAAACAGCAGGCTAATGTGTACTCAATGTCTAATGAAAGTCTATTTATTTATTTATTTGTGTCCATTTAACTGAGTTGGTTAAATAGCTTTGTAGGTTGCCCCACTAAATTACTTTTGTTGATCAAATACTCAGCCAGTACTTGTGATACTACTTTAAATATGGTGTGGTAGTGAGGGTACCTGGAAACAGAGATGTCAGACAATTTCTTTGTGTGTTCTTGACTTGCCAGAATGGTAAGAGAGTAATATTAAATACTTATTCCTAATTAGCTTTCCAGGAACTAACGAGTACAAGTTTGATCCTTTTGGAAAGTCCTGACAATACTGAAAGATGGAATTACTGTTTCGGGGTCCATTTTTAGAGATAATGTATAACCAATAGAAACACGTTAAGTTGCAAGAAGGGACCCTGCAATGAGAAGTGAATTCAGTGTCAATATTCGTTAAAGAAATGTTCAGTTTTGGTTATAAATTCCTAAAACATGGTTCCACAGAGGTATTCAGGTCATCTTTAGATGACATATGAATGAAGTTTAAATATTGCTGTTGTTGCTATTGCTGTCGAGCAACCCTTAGGATAGAGTAGAACCAGACCATATGGTTTCTTAGGCTGTAAATCTTTATGGGAGCAGATCACCAGGATTTTTCTCACATGGAGTGGTTGGTGAGTTTGAACATCTCATGCCCCGGTTAGTAGCCAAGGGTTTAACTGTCATGCCACAAGAGCTCCATTACATTCATATTTTGAAGTGAATTTAAAATCTAAGCAATTTTCCAACATTTCAACTACTTAAAATAGAGTCATTGAATAAAAAGTATTTTATAAGTGAAATGGAAAACTACTAATTGCTGCTTTTCATACCTAGTTGTTTCATTTCTGATTTACAGAACAAAATTAGTTTTAACTAACTCTCACTATAACCACCATGTGTCTGATATTTTGTTATACTGTGGTGCCTTGCTTGTTGCTGCAATACTGGAAGCTTTGCCATCAGTATTTCAAATATGGACAGGTTTCAGCTGAGCTTCCAGATGAAGACAGATTAGGAAGAAAGACCAGCATTCTACTTGTGAAAGAATTAGACAGTGAAACCTTATGAATAGCAGCAGAACATTGTCTGATATAGTGTCAGAAAATGAGCCCCACAGATTAGAAGATGCTCAAAATATGACTGGGGAGGAGCTGCCTCCTCTAAGTACAGTCTACCTTAATGATGTGGATGGAGTCAGGCTTTCTGGGCCTTCATTTGCTGATGTGGCATGACTGAAAATGAGAAGAAACAGCTGCAAATATCCACTAATAATTGGAACATGGAAGGTATGAAGTATGAATCTAGGAAAATTGGAAGTTGTCAAAAATGAAATGGAATGCCTAAAGATTGCTACCCTAGGCATCAGTGAGATGAAATGGTATTGGCCATTTTGAATGAGACAATCATATGGTCTATTATGCCAG
Source organism: Dugong dugon (assembly GCA_030035585.1). Lineage (NCBI taxonomy): Eukaryota > Metazoa > Chordata > Mammalia > Sirenia > Dugongidae > Dugong > Dugong dugon. The sequence goes on along the minus strand of CM057460.1, from coordinate 28,831,093 downwards.
GATTGACAAACTGAAGAGGAATGGCATCGTGTTCATCCTCAAAAAGATCATTTCAAGTTCTCTCCTGAAGTAAAACACTATCAGTGATAGGATAATATTCATATGCCTACAAGGAAGACCAGTTAATATCATTATTATTCAAATTTACACACCAACCACTGAAGCCAAATATGAAAAAACTGAAGATTTTTATCAACTTCTACTGTCTGAAATTGATCAAATATGCAATCAAGACACATTGATAATTACTGGCGATTGGAATGTGAAAGTTGAAAAAAAGAAGAAGGATCTGTATTTGGAAACTAAGGCCTTGATGATAGAAACAATACCAGTGATCACATGATAGAATTTTGCAAGCTCAAGGACTTCTTCCTTGCAAATACCTTTTTAAACAACATAAACAGCGACTATATGTACGGACCTCGCTAGAAGGAACAAACAGGAATCAAGTTGACTATACGTGTGGAAAGAGATGATGGAAAAACTCAATATCATCAGTCAGAACAAGGTCAGAGGCCGACTGCAGAACAGATCATCAATTGCTCCTATGCAAGTTTAAGTTGAAGGTGACAAAAATTAGAACAATTCCATAAGAGCCAAAGTACAATCTTGAGTATATCCCACCTGAATTTAGAGACCATCTCAAGAATAGATTTGGCATGTTGAACACTAAATGATCAAGGACCCAAGGAGTATTGGAATGACATCAAGGACCTCCTACGTGAAGAAAGTAAGAGGTCATTAAAAAGACAAGAGAGAAAGAAAAGACCAAAATGGATGTCAGAAGAGACTCTGAAAGTTGCTCTTGAACTTCCATTGCTAAAGCAAATAGAAAAAATGATAAATAAAAGATCTGAACAGAAGATTTCAAAGGGCAGCTTAAGAAGACCAAGTAAAGTAGTATAATGAAATGTGCAAAGTCCTGGAGATAGAAAACTGAAAAGGAAGAACACGTTCAGCATTTCTCAAGTTGAAAGAACTGAAGGAAAAATTCAAGCCTCAAGTTGCAATATTGAAAGATTCTACAGGGAAAATTTTAAATGATGCAGGAAGCATCAAAAGGAGATGGAAGAAATACAAAGTCACTGTAACAAAAAAAAAATTGTTCGATGTTCAATCATTTCAGAAGGTAACATATGATCAGAAACTTATGGTACTAAAGGAAAAAGTTCAAGCTGCACTGAAGACACTGGCAGTAAAACAAGGCTCCAGGGATTGACGGAATATGAATTGAAATGTTTCAACAAACAGATGCAACACTTGAAGTATTCACTAGTCTATGCCAAGAAATTTGGAAGACAGCTACATGGCCAACAGACTGGAAGAGGTCCATGTTTGTACCCATTCCAAAGAAAGGTGATCCAACAGTATGAGAAAATTAACCAACAATATCATTAATATTATACACAAGTAAAATTTTGCTGAAGATCATTCAAAAATAGTTACAGCAGTACATTGTCAAGGAACTGCCAGAAATTCAAGCTGGATTCAAAATAGGTCATAGAACAAGGGATATCAGTGCTGATATCACATGGATCATGGCTGAAAGCAGAGAATATCATAAAGATATTTACCTGTGTTTTATTGACTATGCAAATGCATAGTCATAAGAAATTATAGATAACATTGAGAAGAATGAGAATTCCAGAGCATTTAATTTTGCTCATGAGGCACCTGTACTTACATTGAGAGTCAGTCATTCAAACAGAATAAGGGGATACTGCATGGATTAAAGTCAAGAAAGTTATGCTTCAGGGTTGTATCCTTTCACCATATTTATTCAATCTGCATGATGAGTAAATAATCTGAGAAGCTGGACTATATAAAGAAGAACGGGGCATCAGGATTGGAGTGAGACTCGTTAACAACCTGCATTATGCAGGTGACACAACCTTGCTTGTTGAAAGTGAAGAGGACTTGAAGCACTTACTGATGAAGATAAAAGATCACAGCCTTCAGTATGAATTACACCTCAACATAAAACAAAAACCCTCATAAATGGACCGATAAGCAACATCATGATAAACAGAGAAAAGACTGAAGTTGTCAAGGATGCAATTTTACTTGGATCCACAGTCAACACACATGGAAGCAGCAGTCAAAGAATCCAATGATGCATTGCACTGGTCAAATCTGCTGCAAAAGACCTCTTTAAAATGTTAAACAGCAAAGATGTCACTTTAAGGACTAAAGTGCACCTGATCCAAGACATAGTGTTTTCAGTCGCCTCACATGAATGTGATAGCTGGACAATGAATAAGGAAGACTGAAGAAGAATCGATGCCTTTGAATTATAGTATTAGAAAAGAATATTGAATATACCATGGACTGCCAAAAGAATGAACAAATCTGTCTTGGAAGAAGTACAAACAGAATGCTCCTTAGAAGCAAGGATGACCTGACTTTATCTAACATACTTTGGACATGTTATCTTGAGTGACCAGTCCTTGCAAAATGATATCATGTTCAGTAAAGAGGAGTGTCAGTGAAAAAGAGGAAGACTCTCAAAGAGATAGATTGACACAGGGCTGCAAAAATGGGCTCAAGCCTAACGATTCTGAGGATGGGACAGCACTGGGCAGTGTTTCCTTCTGTTGTACACAGGATCTTTGTGTGTCAGACCCGACTCAAAGGCACTTAACAGCAAAAACAATTCACTATAAAAATCAATGACCATGAATGAAAAAATACTGGCCTACATCACATGAATAGACATGTGCACACCCATGTGCATTGCAGCATTGTTCACAATAGCAAAAAGAAGGAAACAACCTAGATGCCCATCAACAGATGAATCGATAAACAAATTATGGTACATACACATGATGGAGTACTACACAATGATAAAGAACAATGATGAATCTGTGAAGCATCTCACAACATGGATGAATCTGTAGGCATTATGCTGAGTGAAATAAGTCAATCACAGAAGGACCAGTATTGTATGAGACCACTACTATAAAAACTCATAAACCGTTTACACACAAAAAGAAACAATCTTTGATGGTTATGAGGGAAGTGACGGGTGGGGTTGGACAAACACTAAATAGACAATAGGTAAGTGGTAACATTGGTGAAGGGTAAGTCAGTACACAATACTGGGGAAGCCAACACAACTTGTACAAAGTAAGATCATGAAAGCTCTATAGATACATCCAAACACCCTGAGGGACCAAATTGTTGGGATGGGGCCTGTGAGGACCATGGTCTCAGGGAACATCTAGCTCAATTGGCATAACATAGTTTATAGAGAAAATGTTCTACGTTCTACTTTGGTGAGCAGCATCTGGGGTCTTATAAGCCTGTGAGCAGCCATCTAAGATACTCCACTGGTCTCACCCCCTCTGGAGCAAGGGAGAATGAAGAAAGCCAAAGACACAAGAGAAAGATTAGTCCAAACAACAAATGAACCACAACTACTATGGCCTCCACCAGTCTGAGTCCAGTACAACTAGACGGTGCCTGGCTATCACCACTGACTGCTCTGACAGTGATGACAATAGAGGGTCCCAGACAGAGCTGGAGAAAAATGTAGAACAAAATTCTAACCCACAAAAAAAAAGACCAGACTTACTGGCCCGACAGAGACTGGAGAAACCCCAAGAGTATGGTTCCCGGACACTCTTTTAGCGCAGTAATAAAGTAACACCTGAGGTTCACCCTTCAGTCAAAGATTAGACAGGCCCATAAAACAAAACAAGACTAAAGGGGCACACCAGCTCAAGGACAAGGAGTAGGAGGCAGGAGGGGACAGGAAAGCTGGTAATAGGGCACCCAAGGTTGAGAAGGGAGAGTGCTGACTTGTCGTGGGATTGTTAACCTATGTCATAAAACAGTAGATATATTAACCGTTTAATGAGAAACTAGTTTGTTCTGTAAACCTTCATCTAAAGTACAATAAAAAATAAAAGTAAAAAACTGACCTAAACCCAGCTCAAATGGCCAAGGAATTATCTGAATAGTGGTCCTTAATTTAAAAGAATTCCTCAGGAATACTTCTTTGTGGTATCCTAAACTGAATTTCAGATTTTGTGTCAAAGATAAAGAGAAATTAACGTTGCTAAATAAAATGCTCAGATCAGTGACTAAAATGGTATATAACTGAGTCTATTAAAGATACCTAAAGGACTAGCAATGCACTAGAACTTTACTATGATTTAAATAATCATGTTTGGTATATTAAAAAAAAAATAAAGTATATGTTTGGAAATATCAAGCCTTTAAAAATATAAAATAAAGTGCATATATTTCATCCACTTAGATTTAGAATGAGTTGCAACATCAAATCATTAGGGGAAATCATTAGTTCAAGTCTCATTTTTAAGTTTCCCTGCATCTAAAACTCCTTTGCACTTTTAAATGTAAGTATGAGCCAAATGGGCACCTATTTTAAGCATCCTCTACCATTATCAAATACATGTAACCCGTTCTCAGGTATCAGAACATATTTTGCCTGAAATTTTCCTTTTATATCAAGAATCAGCAAACTTTTGTGTAAAAAGTCAGAGAGAGACTATCTTAGGCTTTGTTGGTCATAATATCTATAACTAAACTACTCAACTGTCATTTTAATATAAAAACAGCCATAGACAATACAAAATGAACGATTGTAGCTTTGTTCCAATAAAAATTTATTTACAAAAACAAGGTGGGCTCAAATTCGGCTTTCGTCCTAATCTGTACTGTATGTCATAGTTTACTGACAACTGTTTCAATGTAACAGAATACACACTACATTGAAAATAGTTTTATGGGATACTATGACAGGAGAAAAGACCTGGCAATCTGCTCCCACAAAGATTACAGCAAAATCCTGTGGGGAAGTTCTACTCTGTCATATAGGTTTGCTATGAGTTAGAGTCAGCTCAACAACACACAACAGCAACAACATTGGCTATAGGTCTCTGAGTGGCACAAATGGTTTGTGCTTGACTACTAATCGAAAAGTTGGTGGTTTAAACCCATAACACCATGGTAGAAAGGCCTGGTGATCTCTTTCAGTAATGATTACAGCCAAGAACCACCCATGGATCAGTTTAACTCTGTAACATATGGGTGCATAGTGAGTCAAAATCGACTCAGTGGCAATGGGTATCTTGGTTATTCCCAACACAAAACTGACTTTTTAATTAATAATTCTCAACATATTATTTTACTAATTGTATGCAATCTCCTATGTAACCATACCTTTAGTGGAATAATGGCCCATCTTTGTAAAATGCAACATTTATTATATATAATATATTATTTATACTGAATGAAATAAAATTAGAATATTTTCAAGCTGTTAGGAATTTGATTTGGTTGTTCAAACCTGGAGTAACAATAAGGAAATGTAAGCTCTATTAACTAAACATTTGGATGCACATAATAAGTTTTAAACTAGTTATAGACCACTTCCTGGCATTGAAATGATCAAAGTAGGCTTATTAGCTCCAAGTTTTTAATAAAGTGAGCTTCGACCAATACCAGGTTTAAATGTCAGCCTCCCATATGGGCAATTATATGAGAATCTATATTCGCACGTCTCCCCCTTAAGTATACATTTTCTTATTGGGGGAAAAAAATCACAGTAAAAGAAATTCTTAAATCTAGATCTCTTTTAGGTTTTTTTTTTTTTTTTTTTTTTTTTGACACCACAGGGATTTGTAAATCAATTTCTCTTTCCTGTAATCAGAGAAAAGAAAATTGGTCAGCTACATAATTGATCTGATCACCAGTTAATACAGTAAAAAAAAAAGAATTACATAACAGTAGAAAATGTTTCACATAAATACATGAGAACAAAAAAAGCCTAAAGAGATTGCAAACCATTATAGTCAGAAATGTGCCTCAGAAATGACATCATGTTGTAAGGGGACTTTGTAAATGGTAAGTTCATCTTTTTTTTAAAAACAAGATTTGCTTTTTAATACAACTTTAAAGTAATATATGTAACAACATAAATGTAATTAATGTCACTTAACTTAAGATTGTCAAAATGTCAAATGCTTTGCTACGTATGTATTTACCACAATAAAAAAGAAATTACTAGAACTCTGTACACTTGAAGACTGTTGAAACTGCAAATGTTTTGTTACATATATATTCATCACAGTAATAAAAAAATTTATCAGAACAAATGCAAAAAAATAAAAAAGTAGTTTACATAATTTATTTAGCTGTTTTTTTGAGCTATAGTTATTTATATATGTGCCTCACTGACCTATGGGAAGGCAAATGCAGATAGATTTGCCCTAGAAAAATGAACTTGACAATGCGGGTTAGAAACGGTGAGCTCTCAGTATAAATCTATTCAAGTGCAGTTTGGGGGAATACAGTAATCTGAACTAAGCTAATGGAGAGTGAGAGGACCTATGACCTGTCTTAGTGTGCACCAGAAAGGAAAGAGCCAAGACCTGGAAATATGATGCAGATTTCAAGTTCAATTCATTTGGCAAATATACACACTGTTAGGGATACAGAGGTAAGACTTGGACCAATCCCTTAAGCAGTATAGGAGAGATAATTCATGGATGTCATAATATTATTAGGCAGAATGTGATGAACTGGCCAAAAGAAAGATTTTGTTATATGGATAGGAGAAAGATAAATTATGTGTGTAATCTGAGTACTCACACAATGAATACTTTTTGAACTGAGTTGAGACTGGGGTCCACTATGCAGCTTCACATAGTGTTATCTGGAATCCCTTATTGTGCTATGTGCAGCAGTTTTCTATAATAAGAGAGAGGGGGAAAAAAAAGCAGAGAACCTGGAATGAAGAAATGCTACACTGTGGAAGAAGCATAAAACAAAACAAAACAGGGCCCAAAGTCCATCAAGTGGGGAAAAGACAGTCTTTTTAACAAATGGTGCTGGCAAAACTGGATATCCAGCTGCAAAAACATGAAACAGGACCCATATCTCACGCCGTATACAAAAACTACTTCAAAATGGATCAAAGACCTGAATATAAAGCCTCAAACTATAAAGTTCATAGAAGAAAAAATAGAAGCAACACTACAGGCCTTAATACGTGGCATTAACAGGATACAAACCATAACCATCAACACACAAACCCCAAAAGATAAACTAGATAACTGGGATCTTCTAAAAATCAAACACCTATGCTCTTCAAAAGACTTCACCAAAAGAGTCAAAAGAGAACCTACAGACTGGGAAAAAATTTTTGGACAGTACAAGTCAGACAAAGGTCTAATCTCCATAATCTACAAGAAAATCCAACACCTCTACAACAAAAAGACAAATAATCCTATTAAAAAATGGGCAAAGGAAATGAACAGACACTTCACCAAAGAAGACATTCAAATGGCCAACAGACACATGAGGAAATGCTCATGATCACTAGCCATTAGAGAAATGCAAATTAAAACCACAATGAGATACCATCTCACCCTGGGATTACTGGCACAAATCAAAAACACTGGAAATAACAAATGTTGGAGGGGCTGCAGGGAGGTCGGAACTCTTATGCACTGCTGTTGGGAACTCAAAATGATACAACCATTTTGGAAAATGATATGGCGCTTCCTCAGAAAGCTAGAAATAGACATACCATGCGATCCAGCAATCCCACTCCTAGGAATATATCCTAGAGAAATAAGGGTCGTCACTCGAATAGACATATATACACCTATGATCATGGCAGCTTTGTTCACAATAGCAAAACGATGGAAACAACCTAGATGCCCATCAACAGAAGAATTGATAAACAAACTGTGGTACATACACACAATGGAGTACTATGCGACGAGAAAGAACAATGACGAATCTGTGAAGCATCTCATAACATGGATGAAACTGGAGGACATTACGCTGAGTGAAATCAGTCAATCACAAAAGGACAAATATTGTATGAGACCTCTATTGTAAAAACCCATGAGAAAGTTCACATACAAAATGTAACAATCTTTGTTGGTTACCAGGGATGGGAGGGGTTGGCAGGAAATACTAAATAGGCAATAGATAAGTGGTATCTTGGGTGAAGGGTGAGGCAGGAGACAATACAGGAGAAACCAGCACAACTTGTACAAGGGAAGGTCATGGAAGCTCCATAGAAACATCCAAACTCCCTAAGGGACTGAATTACTGGGTAGAGGAATGTGGGGACCATGGTCTTGGGGAACATCTAGCTCAAAGGGTATAACACAGTTTATAAAGACAATGTTCTACATTCTACCTGGTGAGTAGCATCTGGGGTCTAAAAAGCCTGTGAGCAGCCATCTAAGATACTCTACTAGTCTCATCCCTTTGGGAGCAAGGGAGAATGAAGAGAACAGGATACAACGAAAAGATTAGTCTGAAGGACTAAGGGACCACAGCTACCAAGGCCTCCACCAGACTGAGTCCAGTACAGCTAGATGGTGACCGGCTACCACCACTGACTGCTCTGGCCAGGATCACAGCAGAGGGTTCTGGACAGAGCTGGAGAAGGATGTAGAACAAAATTCTAACTCACAAAAAAAAGACCAGATTTACTGGCCTAAAGAGACTGGAGAAACCCCGAGAGTATGGCCCCCAGACACCCTTTTACTCAGTGGTGAAGTCACTTCCGAGGTTCACTGTTCAGCCTGGGAGTGGACAGCCCCATAAAACCAAATGGGACTAATGAGGCACAGCAGCCCAGGGACAAGGGCCAGAAGGCAGAAGGGGACAGGAAAGCTGGTGATAGGGAACCCAGGGTTGAGTAAGGATAGTGTTGATGTGTTGTGAGATTGTTAACCATTGTCATAGGGCAACATGTGTACTGTTAAATGAGAAACTATTTTGTTCTGTAAGCTTTCATCTAAAGTGAGAATAGCAGCACAACTGGAAGAGCGTAGCTGATGTCACTGAACTGTGAAAGTAGAAATTTTTGAAATGGTGTATCTTCAGTATGTGTATTTTCACCAAAAAAAAAAAAAAAGGTCGAGAAAGGAGAGGGTTGACATGTTGTGGGGTTGTTAACCAATGTCATAAAAAAGTATGTGTACTACTGTTTCATGAAAAACTATTTGTTCTGTAAGCCTTCACCAGAAGTACAATAAAAAAAAAAAGGAAACTAAACTAAACAAAACAAACACAAGTACAATTTTTAAAATGTACTCTTTTATGAAAAGTATATTCACCATGATAGAGTCTTCCTTAATTTGTTTTTTTCTTATATTTCTTTCGTATTAGATTCTGGATATCAATTTTTGCATGAATATAATGGAAGTGCTCTATGTCTTTCTCAGTATAATATATTAAGAGGCACTTGACATCTCATTATTGATGCTATCTTTCTTTAAAATTATTGATGCTAACTTTATCACTTGACTAAGATGGTATCTGTTAGGTTTTTTCACTAAAAGTTGCTTTTTTTCCTCTTTTTTCACCAGTAAGTATCTGCAGGATATAATTTGGAACTACATAAATATTTTGTTTTTCATCATCTTTTTGACTTTAGTTTTCGCATTCATTGATAATTTTTACCAGAACCTATTTTTGCTACTGTAGTTGCCAAGTTGTGATTTTCTAATTCCATCATTCCTTCTGCATATTTTAGTTGGAATTCTATTAGAAGAAGCTATCACTTCCACCCCATTTATTTATATCAGTATCTACTCATGAATTCTTATTGTATGGGTTATAATATGTTGCTGTCATTATTTGCTTGATGCTCAGAGTCTGAGATTTGGCTAGGGGAAGCTCTTCAGGCTGACTTCTGTTTTTATTTCACATATCTTCATAATTCTTGCATCACTTCCTTATTAACCTACATTCACATAAAATGTCAAGGTCATGAAGTAGAAAGACTGAGGATCCATTCCAGCATACATTAAATTAAAAATAAATGAAAACTTAATAAGACACATGTTCTTGGATAGAATTCTGGACCAGTTTGTTTTTTTTTTTTTTTTTCTTTCCCAAAAAAAGAAATTAGTAATCAATGGATGAAACTTGAATGTCTATTGAATAAGCAATAACATTGTGTCAATGTTAATGTCTTGCTTTTTACAATTATACATTCATCATCAAAAGAACGTTTCAGATCTATCCTGAAAGTACAACGCTGTCAGTGATAGGACAATAGCCATATGCCTACAAGGAAGACCAGTTAATATGACTGTTATTCAAATTTACGCACCAACCACTAAAGCCAAAGATGAAGAAATTGAAGATTTTTACCAACTTCTGCAGTGTGAAATTGATAGAACCTACAATCAGGTTGCACTGATAATTACTGGTGATTAGAATGGGAAAGTTGGAAACAAAGAATGATCAGTAGTTGGAAAATATGGCCTCGATGATAGAAACAATGCTAAAGATTACATGATAGAATTTTGCAAGACCAATGACATCTTCAATGCAAATACCTTTTATCACCAATATAAATGAAGACTATACACATGGACCTCACCAGATGGAATCCACAGGAAACAAATCGACTACATCTGTGAAAAAAGATGACGGAAAAACTCAGTATCATCTGTCAGAAGAATGTGGAGGCCAACTGCGGATCAGACCGTCAATTACTCATATGAAAGTTCAAGTCGAAACTGATGAAAATTAGAATGGGTCCAAGAGAGCCAAAGTACAACCTTGAGTATATCCCACCTGAATTTAGAGACCTTCTCAAGAACAGATGTGACACGTTGAACACTAATGACTAAAGACCAGATGAGTTGTGGAATGACATCAAGGACATCAAACATGAAGAAAGCAAGAGGTCATTAAAAAAGACAGGAAAGAAAGAAAGGACCTAAATGGATGTCAGAAGAGTCTCTGAAACTTTCTCTTGAATATCGAGTAGCTAAAGCAAAAGTAAAAAGTGATGAAGTAAAAGAGCTGAACAGAAGATTTTAAAGGGCGGCTCGAGAAGACAAAGTAAAGTATTATGATGACATGTGCAAAGACCTGGAGATAGAAAATCAAAAGGGAAGAATATGCTAAGCATTTCTCAAGCTGAAAGAACTGAAAAAAAAAAAATTCAAACCTCGAGTTGCAATACTGAAGGTTTCTAAGGGTAAAATATTAAATGACAAAGGAAGCATCAAGAGAAGATAGAAGGAATACACAGAGTCACTATGCCAAAAAGAATTGGTTGACATTCAACTATTTGTGGACGTACCATATGATCAGGAACCAATAGTTCTGAAGAAAGAAGTCCAAGCTGCACTGAAGGCACTGCAAAAAACAAGACTCCAGGAATTGATGGAATACCAACTGAGATATTTCAACAAATGAATGCAGCTCTGAAAGTGCTCACTGGTGTATGCCAAGAAATTTGGAAGACAGCTACCTGGCCAACTGACTGGAAGAGATCCATATTTATTCTTATTCCCAAGAAAGGTGATCCCTCCAAATGTGGAAATTACTGAATAATATTATTATTATCACACTTAAGTAAAATTTTGCTGAAGATAATTCAAAAGTAGTTACAGCAATGCATTGTCAGGGAACTGCCAGAAATTCAAGCCAGATTCAGAAGAGGATGTGTAACCAGGGATATCATTGCTGATGTTAGATGGATCCTGGCAGAAAGCAGAGAATAGCAGAAAGATGTTTCTCTATGTTTTATTGACTATGCAAATGCGTTCAACTGTGTGGATCATAACAAATTATGAATATCTTTGGGGAGAATGGGAATTGTGGAACACTTAACTGTGCTCATGAGGAATCTACATAGATCAAGAGGCAGTCATTCAAACTGAACAAGGAGATACTGCATGGTTTAAAGTCAGGAAATGTATTTGTCGTGGTTGTATACTTTCACTATACCTATTCAATCTGTATGCTGAACAAATAATCTGAGAAACTGGACTATATGAAGAAGAACGCAGCATCAGGATTGGAGGAAGACTCTTTCACAATATGTGTTATGCAGATGACACAACCTTGCCTGCTGAAAATTAAGAGGACTTGAAGAACTTACTGATGAAGATTAAAGTCCACGGTCTTCAGTATGCATTACACCTCAAAATAAAGAAAACAAAAATCCTCCCAAAGGGAGCAATAAGCAACATCATGATAATGGAGAAAAGATTGAGGTTGTCAAGGATTTCATTTTACTTGGATCCATAATCAACACCCATGGAAGAAGCAGTAAAAAAATCAAAAGACGCATTGCATTGGGCAAATCTGCTGCAAAAGACCTCTTTAAAGTGTTGAAAAGCAAAGATGTCACCTTGAGGACTAAGGTGTGCCTGACCCAAGCCATGGTGTTTTTAATCACCTCATATGCATGTGAAAGCTGGACAATGAATAAGGAAGACGGAAGAAGAAATGACGTGTTTGAATTGTGGTGTTGGCAAAGAATATTGAATATACCATGAACTGCCAAGAGAACAAACAGATCTATCTTTGAAGAAATACAACAAGAATGCTCCTTAGAGTCACGAATGGCAAGACTATGTCTCACAATCTTTGGACATGTTATCAGGAGGGATCAGTTCCTAGAGAAGGACATGATGCTTGGTAAAGTAGAGGGTCAGCCAGAAAAAGGAAGACACTCAATGAGACTGATTAACACAGTGGCTTCAACAATGGGCTCAAGCATAGCAACAATTGTGAGGATGGTGCGGGACTGGGCAGTGTTTCGTTCTGTTGTGCACAGGGTTCCTATGAGTTGGAACCAACTCGATGGCACCTAACAACAACAACAGATGGAATACAAAGGAACCAAATGGACTACATCTGTTGAAATAGACAATGGAGAAGCTCAATAACCTCAGTCAGAACAGGCCATCAGTTGTTCATATGCAAATTCAAGTTGAGGCTGAAGAAAATTAGAGCTGTCCACCAGAGCCAAAATACAGCCTTGAGTATATCACACCTGAATGTAGAGACCATGTCAAGAATAGATATGATGCATTGAACACTAATGATGGAAGACCAGACTAATTGTGGGATGACATCAAGGACATCATACACCAAGAAAGCAAAAGGTCATTAAAAAGACAGGAGGGAAAGAAAATACCAAAATAGATGTCAGAAGACACTCTGAAAGATTCTCTTGAATGTTGAGTAGCTAAAGCAGATGGAAGAAATGATGATGTAAAAGAGATGAACAGATTTCAAAGGGCAGCTCGAGAAGACAAAGTAAAATATTATAATGAAATGTGCAAAGTCTTGGAGTTAGAAAACCAAAAGGGAAGAAAATGCTCAGCATTTCTCAAGCTGAAAGAACTGAAGAAAAAAATTGAAGCCTCCAGCTGTAATTTTGAAAGATTATAAGGGGAAAATAATGAATGATACAAGAATCATCAAAAGAAGATGGATGGAATACACAGAATCACTATACCAAAAATGATTGGTTGATGTTCAACAATTTCAGGAGGTAGCATAGAAGAACCAATGGTACTAAAGGAAGATGTTAGAGCTGTATTGAAGTCATTGGTGAAAAACAAAGCTCCAGGAATTGACAGAATATCAACTGAGATGTTTCAACAGACAGATACAGCACTGGGAGTGTTCACCAGTCTATGTCAAGAAATTTGGAAGACAGCTCCCTGGCCATTGGCTAGAAGATATCCATATTTGTGCCCATTCCAAAGAAAGGTGATCCAACTGAATTTTGAAATTATTGAATAATATCATTAATATTATACACAGGTAAAATTTTGCTGAACATCATTCAAAAGCTGTTGCAGCAGTACATTGACAGAGAACTTCCAGAAATTCAAGCCAAATTCAGAAGAAGACATGGAACGAGGGATATCTTTGCTAATGTCAGATGAGTCTTGGCTGAAAGCAGAGAATACCAGAAAGATATCTACCTGTGTTTTATTGATTATGCAAAGGAATTTAACAGTGTGGATAATAAATTATGGATAACATTTTGAAGAATAAGAATTCCAGAACACTTAATTGTGCTCATGCACAAACTGTACATAGAACAAGAGGCACACAATGAGGGGCTACCGTGTGGTTCAAAGTCAGGGTTGTGTCTTTTCATCATATGTATTCAGTCTGAGTGCTGAGCAAAAATCCAAGAAACTGAACTATATGAAGAAGAACCGGGCAACAGGATTGGAGGAAGACTCATTAACAACCTGTGTTATGCAGATGACACAACCTTGCTTCCTGAGAGTGATGAGGACTTGAAGCACTTACTGATGAAGATCAAAGACCACAGCCTTCAGTATGGATTTCACCTCAACAGAAAGAAAACAAAAATCCTCACAACTGACCAATAAGCAACATCATGACAAATGCAAAAAAGATTGAAGTTGTCAAGGATTTCATTTTACTTGGGTCCACAATCAAACACCCATCAAAGCAGCAGTCAAGAAATCAAAGGACATATTGCATTGGACAAGCCTACTACAACCTCTTTAAAGTGTTGAAAAGCAAAGATGTCACCTTGAGGACCAAGCCATTGTGTTTTCAATCACCTCATATGCATGCGAAAGGTGGAAAATGAATGAGGAACACAGAAGAAGAGTTGACGCTTTTGAATTGAGGTGTTGGACTGCCAAAAGAATGAACAAATCTGTCTTGGAAGAAGCACAATCAGAATGATCCTTAGAAGCAAGGATGATGACATTACGCCTCACACACTTTGGACATGTTATCAGGAGGGATAAGTCCCTGGAGAAGGACATCATGCTTGGTAAGCTGGAGGATCAGCGAGAAAGAGGAAGTTGCTCAAGGAGATGGATTGATGCAGTGGCTACAACAATGAGCTCAAGCATAGCAATGATTTGACAATGGTGCAGGTCCAGGCAGAGTTTCCTTCTGTTGTACGTAGGGTGCTATGAGTCAGAATCAACTTGATGGCACCTAATAACAAAAACAACATCCTGGGATGTAAAGAATTAAGTTGATGAGATGTTAACCAAAAGGTCGAAAGTCCTGTCCACTCAGGCACCTCAAGGCCTGACAATCTGCTTAAAAAAATCAACACTAAAAACCATATGGAATACAGTTCTACTATGACACAAGTGGAGTCACTATGAGTTGTAGTGAACACCAACGTAACTGGTATTGGTACAAGTTAATAGACCAAAACTTTACAAAACATGAACAGAAGATTATTAAAGTATATATGTTATTAAATTATTTCACAGAAAAGAAAACAGAACATTTTAAAATTTATTTAAGCTTGTTCTTACAAAGAATATGCAAATTTAAATTAAAACCTATTGCTATGCAGTCAATTCCAACTCATAGCAACCATATACCCATTGCTGTCGAGCTGATTCTGACTTATAGCGACCATATAGGACAGAGTATATCTGTCCCATAAGTTTTCAGGGCTGTAAACTTTACGGAAGCCAACTGCCTCATCTTTCTGTTAGCAGTCAGGGCTTAACCACTATGCCATTAGGACTCCTTAAGTTTAAAGTAGCAGATACAATTTTTCATCAATCGTCATGGCAAAGATTAAAAACTATTGATAACACATTGCATTGAGAAGCTTTGTAATATATACCACTAAACTCACATACGGACATGTAAATTTGACAAAATCTTTTATGGTCTACTTGCCAATGCCTAGCAAAATTACTAAACCTGACAGCACAGTGTGTTTATGAAAATTCATATAGAGATTAAGTGTTTAATGAGGGTCTGTACAGAGGGCTTTGTGATCCCCTTGTTTGCAGCTGCCCCAGGTTTCTCCCCTTACATGTAAACTTGTTTTGCAAGCAAGGGCTAGGGAGAGAAATGAGCGCCCAGGGATGATCTATAATTATCCTCCACCCCAATTTGAGCACCCAGGGGCAATCTCTAAGTTTCCAACCCCCAACCCCCATTTCAAGATGATAGAGGTTGATACCCGAGACCCTTCAAAAGAAATGCCTCTCCCTTTTGTTTGGCTGCCTCAGTCAGGTGCCTTTCATATTTGTGGTGTCTTGGAATGTCATTCTCTGCCTCATCTGGTGTTCCTTTGGACTCGTGCCATGGGGCAAGTGCTCCCCTCTAACCGTCCTTAACTACAACTCTGTTTGCAAGGTCTATAGATTCTGATCCAAGAGAAATCATAAGAGACTACCCTGAATCTAGTGTTCAGGGAAACTTAGATGAGCATTGGAACAGGAAGGCCACAACCACTACGCGGGTTCCAACTGTGCTTGGGCCATGTTTCTCAGGATCTGGTGGAGGAATAGTTATGCAAACAAGCCCTATGTGTAGCTTGCTAAAACTTCTCAATGGCTGGGATCCCTCCCGCTTGAAAGGGTCCTATAAGATTCACGGCTAGTGATCTCTATTTGTCCTTCATTCCTGGCACAGACTGAGGCATTTCGGCCACCGCCTGTCCCTGTCATTCACCTGACTCTGGGTGCCCAGCAATGATGCAGGTATTTTCTGTACTTATCATTCTTCTCTGCAATAAAGAGTAAGTAAAACTGGTATTTATTTGAGATCCTCTTTGACTCGTGTCTTCCCAGTCTCCGAAACCACCTCAATGACCCTCACCCAAAGTTTGGTTGTATGCTTCATTTGTGTGGCCATTGCCCTTTTGTTTCTATCGACTGTGTTGTAGCAACTGGGAATCATATCCCTGTCCTAAATACAAGCACATACATTGCAGTGTTCTGTCTTATTTTGTGGAAGTATGTGTGTTTTCTCATGAACACACATGAAGTTTGATCATATATAATTTGATGCAGAGATGGTCAATTACACTATTTCTTTTTCCACTACTCTGACATTTTTTCTCAGTAGTATTCCTAAAATGAAATGAGATCTATTATTATAGGATTTTTTTCTGAGATAACTCCCTTCACACCTGGGTTGTGCTTCATCTAATCGTGTCTTCAAATGGGACTCACAAGTGTAATTCTCTTGTTTTTTAACTATTGAAGAATATACAAATGTATCTTATATACTTAAATGACAGTTTGTCTGGGTATAAAAATTTTATTTCATAATATTCTTCCATTATATATGCCACACTGCTTTCCAGTCTCGCATATTACTGTAGAGGACTGTGTAGCCAGCCTTATTTTTTCCATATTAATGGTGAAATACACCTTTATACCTGTAAGCTGCAAGAATTCTTTATTTTTGAAGTCAATTAGCATTTTATATGATATGATCAGAGTTTGCAACCCCATCCTTACGGCATTTTCTTTTGGGGAACAAGGTCTTTTTCTTTCTGTAACATTCAAGTTTCTTTTAGTTGTGGATTCTTTAGTTATATCAGTAAGTGCCCCTCACCCATTAAATGTATTAATTTTATTCCTTCACATGCACACATTGTGAGCATACTTGAGTTTTATCTGTCTATCCATCTATCTATTCATCCATCCATCTATCCATCCTTCTATCCATCCATCCATCCATCCACCCGTCCACCCGTCCACCAATCCACCTGTCCTCCCGTCCATCTATCTATCTATCTACCTACCTATCACCTATCTTTGATCTCCAGGTGGTGCAAGGGTTTGCACTTGACTGAAAACTTAAAGGTTGGTACCCGTAGGTTTGAACCCACCCAGCAGTGCTGAGGAAGAAAAGGCCTGGTGATCTGCTTCACTTAAGATTACAGCAAAAAAAAAAAAAAAAAAAAAAAAAACCCCTATGGGGCACTACTCAGTAATACATGGAGTCTCCATGAGCCAGAATCATATGAAGGGCAACTAACATTACTTGTCTATCTACCTATCACCTATCTGTCTGTCTGTCTATCTATCTACTTATCATCTATATATCCTTTACCTGTATACATTTTTTTCTGAGATATCTGCCTTCACTTCTGAGATGTGCTTCATTTAATAGTGTCTTCAAATGGGGCTCACAAGTGTAATTCTTCCTGTTTTTTAACTATTAAGGAATATACAAATATATAAACATTTATGTAAATATATGGGTGTATATGTATATATATATGAACACAAGTTAATAGATAATATAAAACCAAAATCAAGTCCATTGCCATCGAGTCGGTTCTTCCTCATAGAGACCTTATAGGACAGATTAGAACTGCCCCATAGGGTTTCCCAGGATCAGCTAGTGGATTTGAACTGATGAAGTTTTGGTTAGCAGCCAAGCTCTTAACTACTGTGCCACCAGGGCTCCAATATACATACATATATTTGATTTTGTTTATGATTCTTTTTAAAACTCTGTTCATTTTCCTTTTGTTTTCTTAGCTTTCTCAACTTATGCCCTTATTGTTTTCAGCACTATTTTCCTTTCTTATTGTTTCCAGTGTGAAGATTTATTTTTTTCTCTCATAATTTATTCTTGAATTCTGCCAGTTCAAATTCCTCTCCTTCTGATACTATGACAGGTATTCCTTGAGCCTTTTTTACATCTTATTTAAGCTCTTGACAGCTTTTTTTTTTTTTTTTCCTGGCAAGTGTTCTTCGTCTCTTACTTTTTCCCTAATTCTTTCTCCTAGTGTGCTTATAGACTTTTTTTTTCTTGCACAAGCTACTTTTTAACTATCACACATCTTTTAATGATTTATGTTCTTTCTTAACCAGATATTTGCAGAAAATATATTTAGATAGATAGGTGTCTTAGGTATCTAGTGTCGCTATAACAGAAATACCACAAGTAGACGGCTTTAACAAAGAGAAATTTATTTTCTCATAGTCTAGCAGGCTGGTGGTCCAAATTCAGGGCGTCGGCTCCAGGGGAAGGTTTTCTCTCTCTATCAGCTCTGGAGGAAGGTCCTTCTCGTCAATCTTCCTCTAGACTAGAAGCTTCTCTGCGCAGGAACCCTCAGTCGAAAAGATGTGCTCTGCTCCTGGTGCTTTTTTCTTGGTGGTATAAGGTCCCCTACTCTCTGCTTGCTTCCCTTTCCTTTTATCTCTTGCGAGATAAGAGGTGGTATGGGCTACACCCCAGGGAAACTCCCTTTACATAGGATCAGGGATGTGATCTGAGGAAGGGCGTTACATCTCACCCTAACCCTCTTTAACCACAGGCAGAGATTATGATTTATAACACACAGGAAAATCACAAAATGGAGAACAACCACACAATACTGACACACATTTTGGGGGGACATAATTCAGTCCATGACAGTAGGTAACTCAGTGTTCAAGGCAAAAAAAAAAAAGGAAGTTTTCAAATAATATATTTTAGTTCTTATTTTTACCAAGTCAATAGAGTTTGACAATTGTAGAGATCCCAGTTTTGAAGCTCCCTAAATAGCAGATTTGCAAGGATGATAGATCTGTGTATTTCCTCACTCAGCCACACCACTGTTATTTTGTCTCTGTGTGTCCAAAAGGAGTCTGTGGCAGCTACCATCAGCCCTTAAAGATATTGCCCTTGTCCCAAAGGTTTATTGTTTTTTTTTCCTCTTAGTGTATGCCACTTGTCTGGGGAATTGTTCTCTTCTGGCTTGGTCTGTCACTTATTCTTGAAATCATACTTTCTAGGTATCTTTCTGAATCCTGACTGAAGAACAACTACATTTTGTAGCCCTTCATCATGTATAGAAGGAGCCTGATGATTCAATGGTTAAGCACTCAGCTGCTAAACAAAGGGTCACCAGTTCCAACCCAACAGCAGCTCCACTGAAGAAAAGACCTGGTGATCTGCTTCTGTAAACATTACAACCTAGGAAACCCTAAGGGGCAGCG
This sequence comes from Dugong dugon, assembly GCA_030035585.1. Lineage (NCBI taxonomy): Eukaryota > Metazoa > Chordata > Mammalia > Sirenia > Dugongidae > Dugong > Dugong dugon. The sequence goes on along the minus strand of CM057460.1, from coordinate 28,811,582 downwards.
CTATTCTGTCCTATAGTGTCGTTATGAGTCAGAACTGACTCGATGACACACAACAACAACATCATATGTAGTGGTTTAGAATCTTTTGCTTTTATTTTTTGGCCACTTTAAAGCCTAAAATACTTTTTAATGTTTATCATTGGGTTCATGCCTACAATACTAGTTTCTACCCCACTGCACTGAATTGTCTAACACTATGTTACCAGAGGAGACATCTTTTAGAGCAATTTTATGTTGCGTTCAAGTTACTTTTTATGCGCTATAGGTGCATTTGGAGCCCTGGTGGCTCAGTGTGTAACACCTCAGCTGCTAACCAAAAAGTAGGCAGTTCGAATTCACCAGTCACTCCTTGGAAACCCTATGAGTGAGTTCTACTCTGTCAAGTAGTGTTGCTATTAAGTCAGAATCAACTCAAAGGCAACGGGTAGAGGTACCTATAAAAATAGCAATTAAAAAATAACTTGAATGCAACATAAAATTGTCCTGAAAAATATGCTTGTTCTATAGGTACACTTGGAGCCCTGGTGGTGCAGTGGCTAAGAACTATGGCAAACCAAAATGTTGGCATTTTGAATCCACCAGCCACTCCCTGGAAACTCTTTGGGGCAGTTCTACTCTGTCCTATAGGGTCACTATGGGTCAGAATTGACTCAATAGCAATGGGTTTGGTTTTGTTATAGGTACGTTTTATACTATCCTGGGACTTTGGTATAGTTAAGGAAAAGGGTATATTCATTTAATTTTATTGACCTTGAAGCATAGTTTTTAAATTATAAAAAATTAGAGGCTTTTATATTTGGTGCATCTTAAGCTTTATGCAAGTCTGATGGTTGTATCTATGCTTTGCTGATTATTAAGTCCTTGGTAAGGAAACATTCTTAATCATTCCTGTGGAAATGCTTTAAAATAAAACACTGTAGAGAATTGTTCTGAGGAAATCATTGTGATAAAAAAACCATTTAATAGACATCTTCATCATAACGCATTTGAGAATCTAATAAAGGCTGTAGATGTTCTACTAAGGGGAGGAAATAAGTGTACCTGTCACATATACACAAAAATATTTTGCATCCAAAATTTTAGGATTTGCAAATTTCAGGATTTTGTCGGTGCATGAATTTGAATAATAGTCATATTAACTGAGCTTCTTTGTAGGTATACGGATATTATCCCGTCACTGACAGCGTTGTACTTTAGGATATATCTTGAAATGTTCTTTTTGATGATGAGCGCAGTGCCATTGCTCTTTAAGTTGTCGTTCCCAGAATAGTGGACCATATGATTGTCCAATTCAAAATTGCCAATACCAGTCAATTTCAGCTCACTAATGCCTACAATATTGATGTTTATGTGTTCCATTTCATTTTTAACTATCTCCAATTTTTCTAGATTCATACTTCAGACATTCCACATTTTGATTATTAATGTTTTCAATTGCTTCTTCTCATTTTGAGTCATGCCACATTAACAAATGAAGGTCCTGAAAGCTTGACTCCTTCCATATCATTAAGATTGACTCTACTTTGAGGAGGCGGCTCTTCCCCAGTTGTATTTGGAGTGCCTTCCAACCTGAGGGGCTCATCTTCAGGCTATATCAAATAATGTTCCACTGATACTCATAAGGTTTTCACTGGCTTATTCTTTTCAGAAGTAGACCTCCGGGTCCATCTTCCTAGTCTGTCTTAGTCTGGAAGCTCAGCTGAAACCTGTCTGTTAATACCAGTGGCATAGCTTCCAGCTTCACAGCAACATGCAAGCCACCACAGTGTGAAAAACTGACAGATGCATGGGTTATCACCAGGGTAGAGGTCTTTATTTAACAGAGAAATTAGCCCTCTACTGATAATTACATTTTAAATATTTTCTTAATTATCAGTTAACTGGTACTCAAATTATTTTCTTGAAGACAATGTATCAGTCACTTACATTGTGATTTCCAGATTCTGAAATACTAATTATTTTTTATAGAATCAAATATATTGATAAATTCCTTTTTAGTTTTTGGGTTGGGGATAATATTTAGGATAGTTGTTAAAAAATCAAGGTTTATTTGTTTGTTTATTTATGAAATTTTATATTTAATATATTATAACTCAGGTTTTTAACTTGATTATGGAAACAAAACAGGAGGCCAATATAATTTGTAAAAAGGTTGCCCAAATCAGATTTTTGAATAATCCATCTTTTATACACTGATATGCATGCCCATATGTCATACTCTATATCCACTGGGTTTTCTTCTAGTCTTTTTATATTTTATTTTATACTTTCACTATAGTTATTCCTTGTCATCATTGTATGACTTTGTTTTGTGGCTTTATAATAATTGCATTATGTGTTAGATTTTGTTTTCATGCATTACTTTCCTTCTTTCAGTTTCGTTTTCTGTCTGTCCTGGCTTGGTGTTCTTGTAAATAGCTTTATAAACAACTAATATACATATTTTAAAAAATCATATCTTACCTTCTTTTTATGTATTCCCTTAATAGAAATTATCTCAATGTTTCCTTTTAAATATTATGCTGGTTCTGGATATATACATATCCAGAGAGGGGGAGTAGAGGAGAGATTTTGCCCCATTTTTTAAATTTTACTAAGGCTTTTGAAAACAAAGCATAAATTAAAAGCATTTTTATTGATTTTAGCATCTACAAAGGTGACTATTTTTTGTTTTGATTCAATAATATTTTGAAATATAAGAATCTATTTAGTAAGCTATATTTTTAAATTGAGAACTTTTTAAATATATTTTGAAAAGCATAATTACTCTATAATTTTATTTTTGTGTTGTTTTGGTGAGAGCATGTTGGTAATAATGATAGACACATTTCAGAAAAAAAAATTGAAATTTCCTGTTTCTAATGATCTGTAGTGATTTTTGTACCAGTGGGTAACTTGTACCCAAAAGTTGTGCTTCTCTATATTTTGATATAACGGTACATAGAAAATTTCAGGTATTTTAAGATATCTTGTAACTTGATATTCTGCTCAAAATATTTCAATGGCTTCTCCTTTGAAATACTTTGTTTCAGAAATGTTGTCATTTACCTGCATTCACAGGCCAAATGAGAGGTTATAGTTTTGCTAGATTGAACACCAAATTTGACTTGAAGAGACTACAGAGGCATGCTTAGAAGTCAGTCACATTGGAAATTGGATTTGCAAATATTTTTCCAATTTACTATTTGTCAATTTTAGTCTTTAATATTTTATTCCATACATATTTTATACATCTTTATATAGTCATATATTTTATTTTTATGGCTTCTTGACTTTTATTCTAGCGTAGAAAGGCCTCCAGCATCTACACTTCATGTAAGTGTTCTTTACATTTGCTTTTAATAGTGAGTGATTTTTTTCAGCATTAAGATCTTCAATAAAACTTGAATTAATTCAAGTAAAACACATACAATAGCTAAGTTGTTTTTCTTCCTAGAAGATACTAATATCCCCAAATAATTTATTAAATAACCTCATTCATTTTCCACAGAGCTAAAATGCTACCTTTATTAAATATTCAGTTCCCATATATTCTGTATTTGTTTCTTTCTTATATTTTATATTAATCTGTCTATTCTCAAACAAATACTATCCTTGTAAAATATAGCAACATCATACTAAACCTTAATATTTGGTAGGGTAAATCTTCTATTACTATATATTTTATCTCAAATAACCCTATAACTTTATCACAATTTTTCTTAAACAGTTATTTAGGATTTGGTTTAACAGGCAAAAAGTATATATAAGTTAAAATAGTAACAAAAACATAATACATTGGAATTCTATATTGGATTGTATTGCAATTACATAGTAGTTTAGAATATATTCATATTTTAATCAGATTAAGCATTTTAATCTGGGAGTACTGTTAATTTCTCCATTTATTTAGTGCTTCCTTTAAACAAAATGCTTGCTTTACTCATTAAAATATTGTTTGGTAAATAAAATTAATTTATATATAGCCAATTATTGTCTTCCTTACAAATATTTTCCATTTTTAATTTATATTGGTAATATTTAAATTATTATAATTATGTATATTAATAAATTATCTTTAGATATATATACACAGACATGCACATATACATGCATTAGTTATTTTAGTCTCTTAATTTTCAAGTGTACAATACCATCTTCAGTTGACATTTTGTCTTCACATTTCCAATATTTATACCGTTCATTGAGATTTTAAAACATAACTTATCAGGACTTCTGGCAAAATGGCTCTCTAGGCAGAAGCACCACGCCGTCCTTCCACAGCAAAGATCTGAAAAACTAAGCCGAACAGAGAAAACAATAATCCTGAAACCCTAAAACATCAAATGAAGACATAAAGAACTCAGCCAAGCACCAAACGGAGTGAGAAAACTGACAGAGAACAGAGAGCGAGGAGAGATTCATGCAGAGGTCCCCTACCAGCTAATGCAGTGCGGATCCACCATCTTGGACTCCTATCAGAGACCAGCAAACAGCAGGTACGAGAAAGCAGCTTCACGGAGCTTCCAGCAGGAGACAAAACAACTGGTAATTTGCAATATACACTTTCCCACCCCCCCACCCTTCTTCACCCCGACTCGGCCTCATCTGCTTCCCACGGCCACAATGTCTTGTACGGGAAACACCGGCTGCTTGGATTCCACACACCCGAACAGGCCGGCTCTCTGACTGCCATTTGTTGGCTGCTGGTGTTGCTTTTTTCTGCTTCTTTTGATTTCTTCCTTACCTCTCACCACCTCCCTCTCCTTTCGCTCAAATACCTGGCTCCATGTGCCATCTTTGCTTCTTCCTGAGGGGCTGTGGAACTCTGTTCGAGGGTGGAGCTGCTTCCCTGTCTGGGCTGCTGCGCTGGAGCGATCCCAGGGCTTTTGTTCATTTGTTTGTTTTGAACTGTTTATTTGTTTTCTTTTCCTTGAGTTAGGAGCCCCTTCTGGCCAGGCCATGCTGCGTGGCAAGGAGACTACCCCCTCGGCTCCCACAGACGTGCAGAGGGATCCTGAGGACATTTTTTTTTTCGTTGTTTTTTTTCCTGATTTTTGGGTGGCTTTCTTGTTATTTTTTTCTCTTTAATTTGTTTTGTTTTCTTTTTCCTCTTTTTCCCTTTTTGTCTTTCTTCATTACTCAGTTTCTTGTCTCTCTATATCTTCCTTCTCTTTCTGTTCCCTGAATACCTGGCATTGTATACCTCTGCACCTTCTGGCCTGGCTGTGCTGCAGCACCTGAGAACGACTTTTCCAGACCTCATAGCTGCACCGGTGGGATCCCTGGGAATTTTGCGGATCTTTAACCTTTCTTATTTTATTTATTCATTCTTTTCTTTTCATCCTCTTCCCCTTTCTGTTTTTCTCAATTTCATAGTCTCTCATCTGTCCACTCCAACAGCAAGCTCCCCTACCATTCTTTTTTATTTCTTTGTATGTTTTTGGCCCCTGTTCCTTTCTCCTCTCTCCCATATCCATCTTAGCTCCACACATAACAATCTCACTGCTACAACCTGCCTACCTGCACTGTGCACTTGGTATCACACCACCAAGCGGCTCAGGCACGGCCTGCTGGAACCTGCCCTGCACTGATTACTGACCCACCCTGGTGGCTGTGGTGGGTGCCACATACAGCCTGTCCCAGGGACACCTCTTCAGCTGGACCTGCCCTGCCATAACATATCTGAGTGACTCACCCTGCCAATGGCAGAAGGAGGCAAAAGGTCTTGTACTCACAGAAGAGAAGACAATAAAGAGCAGACAGTCTGCCTGTTCAGACATAGTTAAATTTTTTTAAAGAAGGGAAGAAGCAAACAAATCTACAATCAATAAATGAGAAAAATAACTACTGAATGCCCCCAAAACAGCAGACAATATCAAAACATTTACAAACACAGGACAGGATGGTTCCAGTAGGTGTCCAAAATAAAACACCAGACGACTTTCCAGTAAAAGAAAAGGCACTAGAACTACCTGACAAGGAATTCAAGTCTCTAATACTCAGAATTCTCCAAGAGCTGAGGCAAAAAGCTGATAAACATCAGAAAAAATAGACAAATTCATGGAAAATACAGACAAAAAATTCCAAGAATTCAGGAAAATAATGCAGGAACAAAATGCCAAAATAAATTCACAATTAGAAATTATACGAAGACAACAATTAGAAATCCAAAAGATAAACAGCAAGATTTCAGAAATGGATGGTGTCATAGAAGGGCTAGAAGACAGGATCAGTGGAATTGAAGACAAACACTTGGATACAACTCTGTTTCAGAAAAACTCAGAAAAAAGAACAAAGAAAAAATGAAGAGACCCTGACAGTTATGTGAGATACAATAAAAAGCAAAAATTTCTGAGTGATTGGAATTTCAGAACAGGGGGAGAAAACAGAAAACACAGAGAGGATCATTGAAGAACTGCTGACAGAAAACTATCCCAATATCATGAAAGATGAAAAGGTGGCCATCCAAGAAGCTCAACGAACCCCATATAGGAGAGACCCTGAAAGAAAATCACCAAGGCACATCATAATCACACTCACCAAAACCAAAGACAAACAAAGAATCCTGAGAGCAGCTCGTGTAAAACAAGAAGTCACATACAGAGGAGAAACAATAAGACCAAGCTCAGATTATTCGGCAGAAACCATGCAGGCAAGAAGGCAATGGGATGACATATATAAAATCTTGAAAGAAAAAAATTGCCAGCCAAGAATAATATATCCTGCAAAACTCTCGTTCAAATTTGATGGTGAAATTAGGTCATTTCTACATAAACAGAAATTAAGGGAATATCTAAAAGTCAAACCAAACTTACAAGAATTATTAAAGGGAGTTCTTCGATCTAAGGGCAAACAGCTTCAGGTCACAGGCAGAATCTAGGGCGCAGGATCGTACCAGCCAGATACCAATCTAGGAAATGAACTCTCGAGGACTATCTAAAACCAAAAGAAATACAACAGGGAATCAGAGCAGTTAATCAGTAAATGACAACAACAAAACAATAAAAGAGGGAATAAACAGCATAGGTATAGAACCTTCTAATGGAGAAGAAGGCAAGGCTATACCAAGTAATGGTAGACTGCTTCAAACTTAGAAAGATAAGGGTAAAAGTTATGGTAACCACAAAGAAAGTTGACAAACATAAAAAAAAAGAGGAAAAACATAAAGTCTCAGCAAAAACAAAACTACAAAAACAAATGAATGAAAAAAAATCCACAAACAAAAGTAACTCAGCACAAGAGAGTAAGAAGAACAAAGAAAACGTCAGCACCACAAAAAAAAAACCACTACAAAATGACAGCAACAAACTCACATCTATCAATAATTACACTGAAAGTTAATGGACTCAATGCACCCATAAAGAGATGGAGAATGACAGAATGGATAAGAAAACAGGATCCAACAATATGCTGTCTACAACAGACACACCTTAGAAACAAAGATGTGAATTTATTAAAAGTCAAAGGTTGGAAAAAAATATATCAAGCTAACAACTACCAAAAAAGAGCAGGAGTGGCAATTCTAATCTCAGATAAAATAGACTTTAAAACAAAATCTACCATAAAAGACAAAGAAGGACACTATATAATGATTAAGGGGATAATCCATCATGAAGACACAACTGTAATAAACATCTATGCACACAATGACAGGGCCCCAAAATACATAAAACAAACTCTAACAACACTGAAAAGAGAAATTGACAGTTCCACAGTAATAGTTAGGAGACTTCAACACACCAGTCTCAGTAAAAGAAAGAACAACTAAGAAGAAACTCAGCAAAGATACAGAAGACCTAAAGGGCACAATCAGCCAACTTGACCTCATAGACATATATAGAACACTCCATCCAAACACTGCAAAGTACACATTCTTTTCCAATGCACATGGAACGTACTCCAGAATAGACCACATCTTAGGCCACAGAGCAATCCTAAACAAGATCCAAAGCATTGAGATAATTCAAAGTATCTTCTCTGACCACAATGCCATCAATGTCAAAATTAACAACAGAAAGAGCAAGGAGAAAAACTAAAATGCATGGAAACTGAATAATACCTTGCTTGCACATCACTGGTAATAGAAGAAATCAGAGATGGAATAAAAAATTTCCTAGAATCAAATAAGAATGAAAACACATCATACCAAAACCTTTGTGACACAGCAAAGGCAGTCCTCAGGGGACAATTTATAGCAATAGATGCACATATCAAAAAAGAAGAAAGGGACATAATCAAAACATTAACTACACAACTCAAACAAATAGAAAGAGAACAGCAAAAAAAAACAAAACAAAACAAAAAAAAAGCCCACAATGATCAGAAGAAAAGAAATAGTAAAGATCAGAGCAAGATAAATGAAATAGAGAACAGAAAAACAATAGAAAGAATCAACAAAACCAAAAGTTGGTTATTTGAAAGAATCAACAAAATCGAAAAACCACTGGCCAGACTGACAAAAGAAAAACAGGAGAGGACACAAATAACCCAAAAAAGAAATGAAATGGGGGACATTACAACAGACCCAACTGAAATAAAAAGGATTATTACAGAATATTATGAAAAACTATACTCCAACAAATTTGAAACCTAGAGGAAATGGGTAAATTTCTAGAAACACAGGGCCTACCCAAACTACAATAAAGTGATGTTGAAAATCTGAACAGACCCATAAGAAGAGAAGCAATTGAAAAGATAATAAAAAAAAATCCCAACCAAAAAAAGCCCTGTCCCAGATGGCATCACTGGAGAATTCTACAAAGCATTACAGAAGAGCTTGTACCAATACTAGTCAAGCTGTTTGAGAACATAGAAGAGGAAGCAACACTTCCAAATTCATTCAATGATGCCAGCATAAGGCTGATACTAAAACCAGGCAAAGACACCACAAAAAAAGAAAATTACAGACCAATATCTCTCATGAATATAGATGCACAAATTCTCAACAAAATTCTAGCCAATAGAATTCAGCATTGTATCAAAAAAACAATACACCACAACCAAGTAGGATTCTTACCAGGTATGTAAGCATGGATCAACATTAGTAAATCAAACAACGTAATCCACCACATAAATAAAGGGAAAGAAAAGAATTACATGATCATCTCAATTGACACAGAAAAGGAATTTGACAAAGTCCAACATCCATTCCGGATAAAAACCCTCTCCATAAAATAGGTATAGAAGGGAAATTTCTGAACATAATAAAGGGCGTCTATGCCAAACCCACGACCAACATCATTCTTAATGGAGAGAGGCTGAAAACATTCCCCTTGAAAACAGGAACAAGACAAGGATGCCCTTTATCACCACTCCTATTTAACACTGTGCTGGAAGTTCTAGCTAGAGCAGTAAGGCAAGAAAAAGAAATACAGGGCATCCAAATTGGTAATGAAGAAGTTAAACTGTCCCTATTTCCAGATTATATACTATACATAGAAAACCCTAACGACTCCGTGAGAAATCTACTGGAAGTAATAGAAAGATTCAGCAGAGTAGCAGGATACAAGATAAACATTCAAAAATCAGTTGGATTCCTATACACCAATAAGGAGAATGATGAAAAGGAAATCAGGAAAACAATACTATTTTCAATAGCCCCTAAAAAGACAAAATACTTAGGAATAAATCTGACCAGGGATGTAAAAGACCTATACAAAGAAAACTACAAAACACTACTGCATGAAACCCAAAGGGATCTACATAAATGGAAAAACATATGATGCTCATGAATAGGCAGACTCAACATTGTGAAAATGACAATTCTACCCAAAGCAATTTACAAATACAACGGAATCCCGATCCAAATACCAACGAGCTTCTTCAAAGAGATGGAAAAACTAATCATTCACTTTATATGGAAAGGGAAGAAACCCTGAATAAGTAAAGCACTGCTGAAGAAGAAGAATAAAGTTGGAGGACTCACACTACCTGACTTCAGAACCTACTATACAGCTACAGTAGTCAAAACAGCCTGGTACTGGTACAACGACAGATACATTGACCAATGGAACAGAATTGAGAACCCAGATGTAAATCCATCCACCTACGGTCACCTGATCTTTGACAAGGGCCCAAAGTCCATCAAATGGGGAAAAGACAGTCTTTTTAACAAATGGTGCTGGCAAAACTGGATATCCCACTGCAAAAACATGAAACAGGACCCATATCTCACGCCGTATACAAAAACTACTTCAGAATGGATCAAAGCCGTTAATACAAAACGTAAAACTATAAACTTCATAGAAGAAAAAATAGGAGCAACACTGAAGGCCTTAATACACGGTATTAACAGGATACAAACCATAACCATCAATGCACAAAACCCAACAGATAAGCTAGATAACTGGGATCTTCTAAAAATCAAACACCTATGCTCTTCAAAAGACTTCACCAAAAGAGTCAAAAGAGAACCTACAGACTGGGGAAAAAATTTTGGACAGTACAAGTCAGACAAATGTCTAATCTGCATAGTCTACAAGAAAATCCAACACCTCTACAACAAAAAGACAAATAATCCTATTAGAAAATGGGCAAAGTAAATGAACAGACACTTCACCAAAGAAAACATTCAAATGGCCAACAGACACACGAGGTAATGCTCGCAATCACTAGCCATTAGAGAAATGCAAATTAAAACCACAATGAGATACCATCTCACCCTGGGATTACTGGCACAAATCAAAAACACTGGAAATAACAAATGTTGGAGGGGCTGCGGGGAGATTGGAACTCTTATGCACTGCTAGTGGGAATGCGAAATGATACAATTATTTTGGAAAATGATATGATGCTTTCTCAGAAAGCTAGAAATAGACATACCATTCGATCCAGAAATCCCAATCCTAGGAATATATCCTAGACAAATAAGAGTCATCACTTGAATAGACATATGCACACCTATGCTCATGGCATCATTGTTCACAATAGGAAAATGAGGGAAACAACCTAGATGCCCATCAACAGATGAATGGATAAGCAAACTATGGTACATACACACAATGGAGTACTATGCAACGAGAAAGAACAATGACGAATCTGTGAAGCATCTCATACAATGGATGAAACTGGAGGACAGTAAGCTGAGTGAAATCAGTCAGTCACAAAAGGACAAATATTGTATGAGACCTCTATTGTAAAAACCCATGAGAAAGTTCACACACAAAATGTAACAATTTTTGTTGGTTACCAGGGATGGGAGGGGTTGGCGGGAAATACCAAATAGGCAATAGATAAGTGGTATCTTGGGTGAAGGGGGAGACAGTACACAATATAGGGGAGACTAGCACAGCTTGTACAAGGAAAGGTCATGGAAGCCCCATAGATACATCCAAACTCACTGAGGGACTGAGTTGCTGGGCGGAGGTCTGTGGGAACCATGGTCTCTGGGAACATCTAGCTCAGGAGGCATGACACAATTTATAAAGACAATGTTCTACATTCTACCTTGGTGAATAGTGTCTGGGGTCTTAAAAGCCTGTGAGCGGTCATCTAAGATACTCCACTGGTCTCATCCCTTCAGGAGCAAGGGAGAAAGAAGAGAACAGGATACAAGGAAAAGATTAGTGTGAAGGACTAATGGTCCACAGCTACCAAGGCCTCCCCCGGACTGAGTCCATTACAGCTAGATAGTGCCTTCCTACCACCACTGACTGCGCTGACCAGGATCACAACAGAGGGTCTGGACAGAGCTGGAGAAGGATGTAGAACATAATTCTAACTCACAAAAAAACGACCAGATTTACTGGCCTAAAGAAGACTGGAGAAACCCCGAGAGTATGGCCCCCAGACACCCGTTTAGCTCAGTGGTGAAGTTATCTCCAAGGTTCACCGTTCAGCCTGGGATTGGACAGCCCCGTAAAACCAAATGGGACTAATGAGGTACAGTATTCCAGTGACAAGGGCCAGAAAGCAGAAGGGGACAAGGAAGCTGGTGATAGGGAACCAAAGGTTGAGTAAGGATATTGTTGATGTGTTGTGAGATTGTTAACAATTGTCATAGGGCAACACGTGTAGTAACTGTTAAATGAGAAACTATTTTGTTCTCTAAGCCTTCATCTTAAATGAGAATAGCAGCACAATTTGAAGAGCATAGTCAATGTCACTGAACTGTGCATGTAGAAATTTTTGAAATAGTGTATATTTGGCTATGTGTATTTTCACCCAAAAAAAAAGGTTGAGAAGTTAGAGGGTTGAAATGTGTGGGGTGGTTAACCAATGTCATAATACAATATGTATACTACTGTTTCAGGAGAAACTATTTGTTCTGTAAGCCTTCACCTGAAGTATAATAAAACAAATCAAATCATAATGTATCAGTTTTCAATAACCAAAACACAGTTCAATAGTAATGTACTTGGTAGTAGCCAGATGACTATTTGTTTGTTTTCTCTGCATTTTTTCAGTGTTTTGACATTCTGAAATTATGTGGGAACTTTCTTTCCTATCTAATTAGTACAACTACCATTATTAGGAGCCTGCCTTGGCGGTTAACCCTGTGGCCATCTTTGCCAGCTGCAGTCTGGGTTAAATAGCCCAATAAATATCTCTCTCTTAGGTACTGTTAAACCCTGTTAGTCAAACTCCCCTAAAAGGGCATCATTAACCATACTCACCTCCAGTGTGTTACAATGAAACTATGTATGTCCCTTGTTAGTTTCAAGTTCCAATTGCCTCTAGGAAATTAGGGAGGACTCAGCTACAATGGAGTAGGGAACTGTCCTGTTGAGTAAGCTCTACTAAATATCAACATGACTTAGTCATCCATGCTTTCAAATTTGTAGTCTCTGCCCTCTGTCTGTCTCCCATTCAGAAGCTACTTGGCAATATTATTTTACTTGTCATCCTAGCTAAGTGAAGCCTACAAATAAGCATGAAAAGGGTGCTTAACGTATACCACTAATGAGTTTCTCAATTTGACTCAGTGCATCATTCAATTTGTCTACTTCATGACAAACCGATTTTATTTTTCTTAATGGACTATGAATTCCACAGATGAGTTAAACCTCAAACATGTTACCACAGTATATAAAGAATGCCTACAAATCAATAAGTAAAAGACTGACAACTCAGTATAAAAATGTGTAAAGATGTGAACAAGAACTTCATAAAAGAGAATATTAAGAAGGTCTGCAAGTATGTGAAAATCACTCACCATGTAAATGCATATTTAATCCATTGAATGATACCATATACATCCTCTAAAATGCTTCAGATTTTAAAAAGGCTGCAAACACTGTCAAAGTTGTAAAGGAACTGGCTCGCTCTCCTTGCTCAGTCTTTAAACACTTTTAAAGACTGTTTAGCATTATCTCATAAAGTTAAAAATATGCTTACTGTGTTGTTGCTAGCTGCCATCAAATCGGCTGCTTGATTCATGGTGAACCCTTGCACAACTGCTCCATTGTTATCCGTAGGGTTTTCATTGGCTGATTTTTCAGAATTAGATGACTAGGTTTTTCCCTCTAGTATGTCTTAGTATAGTGGCTCCTCTGACATCTCTTCAGCATCATAACAACTCGCAAGCCTCCACTGACAGATGAGTGGTGACTGCCCATGAGGTGCATTGTCCTGCAATTGAACTCTAGTGTCCCATATAGAAGGCAAAAATTCTACCACCGAACTACCACTTACTCCACAATTCAGCAATTCCACCTGTTTGCATACGGCAAAGAGAAATGATTGCCTATGTCCTCCAAAAGAAACAGGCTAGTATGTTCATAGAAGTTTTATTCAACATAGCCAAAAATAGAAAACAAATACCCACAATAGTAAAAAGTACACGTACAATGTGTTATGATTATGCACTGTTTTACTACCTAACAGTGAAAGGAACAATCTGCAACATGGGTACATTTCATAGAAAGTATGTTCTATGAAAGAAGTGGGTTGCAAAAGAGAACATAATTTATGATTAGTGTGTATGACAGAAACAAAACAAAGAAGCAAAACTACCCACAGATAAAAGAAATTAGACTACTGGACATTTCTGGGGGAGCATTGTCTGAGAAGGGTCATAAAGGAACTATCCAGGATGTCAAAATTCAAAATTTTGATCTGGATATTTATTATGTGGTGTTTATATGTAAAGGAGTCCCTGAGTGGAGAAAATGGTTAAATGCCAGAATACTAGCCGAGAGGTTGCTGATTAGAAGACACCCAGAGGCTCCACAGAAGACAGGAAGACACACAGGTCTAGCAATCCGCTTCCAAAAGCTCATAGCCATGAAAACCCTGTGGAGCACAGTTTTACTCTGCACATGTGGGATTGCCATGAGTCAAAATCTACTGGAGAGCAAGTAACAACAACAGTATTTATGGTAAAAAATTAACTGTAAAGTTAATTTATGTAAAAAAGTTAGTTTATACATAAAAACATTAATTTATAAGTAAAAAATTAAGTTATACTTAAAAAATTTATTGTAAAGTAAGATTTATGCACTTTATTCTAGTTGATGTATATTGTATCTCAATAAAAAAGTTAAAAAGTCATGTTCTTTTTACAATTCAAATAATGGTTAATTTCAAATTTCAAATTCATTAAACTTCTATTTCTCTTTCCATTCAATAATGTGGACAACTATCTAGTTTTTTATCTTTTATGATTCAGGAGATTTGGATACATTGCACTTGGTAATATACATTGAAACTGAAATTTTATCAATTGAATGCACCCCATGTAGGATAAGAAGATTTATATCATTTCAATTCTGCTTCACAATTGTCCCAATATTGATGTTTCTCTGCTTTATATGCTATTATTATTAATTTTTGCATCTATCCTATTTTTCTATGATTTTTTTTTAATATTAGCTTCCTATTTGGTAAGCATGTATTTATTTTGACAAAATCTTGACTTAATTTATTTTAATGCTGACATTAATTCTTTTTATATAACAACTTAAACTTCCTTTGCGTAACCTGATTCTTTCTCAGTCTATACAAGCTTCATAGTGTAACTGAGTCAGTTAACTTCTGTTATTCATCACTTTTTTCACTGATGTTGATGGATTAGTTGTGCATAAAAACCTTTGCAGAGATGTGGATTCTATAACCAAGAGTTTTTCTAACCTGTGAAGAACTTCCTCAATATTGTTTTCATATCATGTCATTATGAAGAATGGATCATTGTCTCTGACATTCTGGAAGTCTATGGTTGTTGAGAACCTAGCATATACCGACAGATATCCAGCTTAATACTTTTCCCTCCAGAGCGCTCTCCCCATGGAACTTACTTTGAGTAGCTTTTCCAGGGGTTATAGTTACAAAGTAAGTGTGAAAATGTTTTGTGTTTTGTGTTTTATACGAAATCTTCCAATGAACCTTGTCTTCATCTGCTGTTTGCTTTCTCCTCATGCCTTTTCCTCATGCTTATTTAATGTAAAATCCTCCTCAGACCAGTAGTTAACTGACCAATATTCTTAACATCTACAGTTACAAAAATTCATTTTTAAATGTTTTTATGACTTGGTCCATGGAAAAGCCAGGAAGGGTATTGGCAAGTTTGAGGTAATAATCTGAAAGTTTAGTGTCTGAAACACATTTAGCAGACAATGTCACATTTTTAAAGGCCATTGTGTGTGTAATTACTATCCATATGCATTTGTTCACATGGTCCTTACATCTTTACAGCATTGATGACACTCTTCAACACAATGTTTAGTTTATCTTGAATTTACATATTTTATTAAATCACAGATTCCTTGTAAACTCTGTATTTCATATAGCAATCTGTGACTTACACTCCCCCAGTCTGGATATATGTTACTCATTCTGGTGCCTTTGGACTTTTATTTCCTATTTGTATTTACTAATTTTTAAAATCCTTATGTTACTGCCATATAATTCATATTTAAAATAATAAGTATGCTTATAATTATTTGTGATAATTATAACTATTATTTTGATTGAGTTATTCAACCTCAACTAGTACAGAAAAGGGTAATTAAAAATCACCCTACACCTCCTTATACAATAACACATATAATTACTTTTAGATAATTAAAAATCACTTAGGAAATTATTCCAGCTCTTTTTCCATGCATGATGAGTAAACAAACAAAAATTCATTTATTAAAATTGATTTTATTCTACTTATTAAAAAAAAAGAGGAAAGTTTAGTCCAAGTTAAGTTTAAATTGAATTATTGGAAAATTAAATTATTGGAAATATCAAATTTCAAAGAACTGTATTTTACCCCAAATATATTGTTTCTGTGGAGATTCTAAAGATATTATGAAAGCCATTAACAAGTTGAAGATATTATTTTTAAACTAAAAACTTTTTATAAATTGTTTTTATGGATTCATTTCTATAAAAGATAAGGACATTAACATACTCACTTTCACCTCCTTCCTAATATTTGATATGTAGATTACTATGTAAACCTGTTAAAGTTTGTGACTTACATTTGTTCTGTAACTATAACACACAATAATCAAATATTTGTTCTATATTTGAATGGCCTAACCTTTATTATCATGATTTTTCTGTTTTGGAGAGTGAAAAACATTTATTTTGATTATCCTCTTAATTTAGTACAATTAATTATCAACTATAATTTTCCAAGAAATTGTAGTTTTGTAGTCCACAATTGATTCTTATTTGAGAATATCTGCATCTTTTTCTTCATTTTGTTTCCTTGTTGCTTCTGTTGCTATTGTTGTTAGGTGCTATCAAGTCAATTCCAACTCATAGCCACACCATGTACAACAAAATGAAACACTGCCCAGTCCCTGAGCCATCCTCACAATCATTGTTATGCTTGAGCCCATTGTTACAGCCACTGTGTCAGAACTTCTCATTGAGGAACTTCCTCTTTCTTGCTGACCCTCTGCTCTACCAAGCATGATGCCCTTCTCCAGGGACTGGTCCCTCCTGATAACCTGTCCAAAGTATGTGAAATGATGTCTCGCCATCCTTGCTTCCGATGAGCATTTTGGCTGTCTTTCTTCTGAAACAGACTTGTTCTTTCTCCTGGCAGTCCATGGAATATTCAATATTCTTCGCCAACACCACAACCCAAAGGTGTCAATTCTTCTTTGGTCTTCTTTATTCATTGTCCAGCTTTCACATGCATATGAGGCAATAGAAAACAGTTGTACCTTAGTCCTCAAAGTAACATCTTTAATTTTTAAAACTTTAAAGAGATCTGTTGCAGCAGGTTTACCCAATGAAATGCGTCACTTGATTTCTTAACTGCTGCTTCCATGGGTGTTGATTGTGGATCTAAATAAAATGAAATACTTTACAATTTCAATCTTTTTCCATTTATCACGCTTATTGGTCCAGTGGTGAGGATTTTTGTTTTCTTTACGTTGAGGTGTAATCCATACTGAAGGCTGTGGTGTTTGATCAATTATCCTTATATTGAATTAATTTTCTGTCTCACTACCACTTTCTTTCTTTTTTTATCACTTTATATAATTACTTATAATTATCTCAAGACTTTTCACTATGTCAGTAATTCTGTCTCTGCCTGTTCCTTAGTGCTACCATTTATTTATGAGTTCTGTTCCTCTCCAATTATTTTTCTTTAAGTTGGCTATTTATCTTTTCATTCATTTTAGCTCTAATTTTGTTTAATTCATGTTTTTAGTAGGTTGTTTTAGTCCTCATGGCATTTGGACAAACTTCCTTCTATTTCTTGAGAAAAGCTTCCTCCTAACCTAGGTTCTCTGTCTTCTTTACCCTGTGTTTTGGTTGTGGTCACTGCTGTTTATTTTTGTTTTCTCCTCCAAAGTACATTTCGTTAATAGCTGTGCCTTTTTAATCTTCCTTGTAGTCTGGAAGCTTGGAGCTTTCCATTTGTTTTTAAGCTGTTGAAGATTTTTTTTTACTCCTTTTCCATATAGTGAAAACTATTTTGAATTACAGATAAGATACAGTCTTTTCTGCCTACTATTTTTGGGTAAGTAGTCTAAAAGAAGTTAGAGCTCAACTGAGGCAGTGCTCAGTGGTTCCAAAGACACCAGTTTTCTGCTCTTACTTCTCAGGTTTGTTTGCTTGTTTTTCCTCCAAATAAAATGCAGTGTCACCAACTCTTTTGGCCTCCCTTCAGTTTCTGGGGTATCGATATGAATTTTATGGCTGTTTAGACTCGGTATGGTTTTTAAGAGGACACTTTTAGAAACTTCACCATGCTATCGGCTCAGTTTCACAATCTTCTTTTTAATCTTTTTATATTTCAAAGATATTGTCATTAGGCTATTCATCTTACTTTGATAGCTATTAATAAATATTTGCCTTTTTAAAATTATTTTTCATTATTATTATTATTTTCAGGTATGAGGGACAGGGAATTGAAAGGCTTTTATAATCTAAAACTAAAGTGTAATTCTTATTTTAAAAACATGCAATCCTACAAATCAATAATACATATTTTTTTTTATATTTGAAGCAGATCATTGTTTAGTTTAATAGTAGTCTCATAGATATTTTGTAGTCAAAAATAAGTTTTTACTTTCTTAAGACCTTAAAGAGGTTTATAGTATACCAGCATGTTGAATGCATTTGAATTTTTTCTCATCATAGAATATGGCCAGTCTATTTGTAAATTATTTAGTTGAAATATATTGCTTAAACAATTTTTATATACAAATGAATCTTTATATACCCATAATTACAGATTAAAAATTTTATTTGGTCACTATTTAATACTATGGAAATTAAAAACGCATAACAACAAAAAGCTCTAGCTTATCCATTTTATTAAGCAAATACATTAAAATTTACTTGTGCCATTAAAATATCTTAGATTAAAAACAAAAGGTCAATATATATGTTAATATACAAAACCAATACTTGATTGCTTACTTATATACCTTTAGAAAGTCCCACAAGCATATTATGATTTTTAACCCAACAAGAATTGAATGTTCCCTTAATCCCACAGAATACTATCATTCATACCATACCAACAAAGGATTATGTATTTTAAATTGTCATGGTATTAACTCATGAAGGGACTCAAGATAATTGCTGCTGTATCTGAATTACAAACTATTATCTAAATAATATATTATTATTATTTTTAAGTATATGCACCCATCAGTCAGTTTGCTGGTCTGTGGTGGCTTGCATGTTGCTATGATGTTGGAAGTTATGCCACCAGTATTTCAAATTCCAGCAAGGTAACTCATGGTGGACAGATCTCAGCACACCTTCCAGACTAAGACAGACTAGGAAGAAAGGCATGGGGATCTACTTCTGAAAATTAGTTAGTGAAAGTCTTATAGCTCACACAAAACATTGTCTGATATAGTGCTGGAAGGTGAGTGTCCTGTGTTGGAAGGCACTGCACAATAGCCACAACAAAGGACTCAAACACGCCTGCAATCCTGAGGATGGTGCAGGCAATGTTCTGATCTTCTACGCACATAGTTGTCAAGAGTCAAAGCCAATGGTACAGCTCTAACATCAAAAACAGTAATAAATACAGCTGGACTGAGAGTATATCAGCCACAGTATTACATTATAAATTTATTTTAAAATAAAAAATAGAAGTTGATTATTAACAAAAAATGAAAAGGAAATGCTGTTTAAGAACCAGCAAGTTGATGAACTATATAGAATCTAGCTGAGAATGTTCTTGTGGAGTTTCTTCAGGCTAGGTAATTCTATGTGCAATCTCTAGTCTAGTCTTAGTTTGTAAATCCTTTGACCTACTTCCCCAAAAGCAAGGCAATCCCACATTTTTTATCAAGATAAGCAGTTGTTGTTGTTAGCTGCTGTCAAGTCGGTTCTGACTCATAGTGACTCTGTGTACAACAGAAGGAAACAGTGCTCGGTCCTGTGTCATCCTCACAATCATTGTCATGCTTGAGCCTATTGTTGCAGCCATTGTGTCAATCCATCTTGTTGAGGGTCTTCCTGTTTTTCACTGACCCTCTACTTTACCAGGCATGATGTCCTTCTCCAGGGACTGGTCTCTCCTGATAACATGTCCAAAGTATGTGAGACAAAGTCTCACCATCCCTGCTTCTAAGGAGCACTCTGGCTGTACGTGTTTCAAGATAGATTTTTTTCACTCTTTTGGTAGTCCATATTATATTCAGTTTTCTTCATCAATACCTCATTGTCCAGCTTTGCATGCATATGAGGCTATGGAAACACCGTGGCTTGGGTCAGGCTCACGTTAGTCTTCAAGGTGACATCATTGTTTTTTAACACTTTAAAGAGGTCTTTTTCAGTAGATTTGCCCAATGCAAAGCGTCATTTGATTTCTTGACTGCTGCTTCCATGGGTTTTGATTGTGGATCCAAGTAAAATGACGTCCTTGACAACTTCAATCTTTTCTCCGTTTATCATGATGTTGCTTATTGGTCTAGTTGTGAGGATTTTTGCTTTTTTTTTATATTGAGGTGTAATCCATACTGAAGGCTGTGGACTTTGATCTTTATCCGTAAGTACCTTGAGTCCTCTTCACTTTCAGCAAGCCAATTTTTTTCATCTGCGTATCGTAGATTGCTAATGAGTCTTTCTCCATACTGATTCTGTGTTCTTCTTCACATAGTCAGTCCAGCTTCTTGAATTATTTGCTCAGCATATAGATTGAATAGTTTGGTGAAAGGATGCAAACCTGAGGCACACATTTCCTGACTTTCAACCATGCAGTATATCCCCTTGTTCTGTTCGAACAACTGCCTCCTGATCTATGTACAGTTTCCTCACAAGCACAGTTAAGTATTCTGGAATTCTCACTCTTCACAATGTGATCCATAACTTTTTATGATCCACACAGTCGAATGCCTTTGCATAACAGTACATTGACACGGAACTGCCAGAAATTCAAGCTGGATTCAGAGGAGTACCTGGAACGAGGGCTATCATTGCTAATGTCAGATCCTCGCTGAGAGACAGGCAAGGCCTGCCTCAAATGCAATAAAATTTCTCCCTCTCCTTTTTTTTCTTTCTCTTTTCACTAACCATGATTCATCTCTGAAGTTAACATTTTTTTATTCTGTAACTGAGTCTTTTCAAAACTTCAATAGTATGGGAGATATGGTAAAACTATGTCTGTCTATATTTTAAAACCATTAATTATCTCAAGTGTATTCAACTTAGATAACTAAGAGATATTTGTGTTTTTTGAGACAAGTAATTATATTTTATATCAAAAATGCAATTGAACTAAAATTAGGGTTAAGTTTAAATTTCAGATGATTATTTCTTTCCAAACGTGAATGTTCTTTGCATAAGCATTGTATATGTGTAACATGCTGTCATCAAGAAAAAAATACGAGAGTTGAATAAAAATAATGAAAACAGATAACCACAGCATCATATTAAAAATTACTCAAAATTGACTACAGTGAAAATATTTACACATGAGGAAATGGAAAGCAATATTGACCATGAATAACAGAAAATCAGCACAAATAAAAATAACATAGAGGTAGGTATATTACGTTTGCAGTGCAGTGTATTTTTTATTTTTATTAGGAATTATCTAGCAAGCTAGTATCACACAATCCCAAAAATAAAAAATCCCTCATGAACAAAATAATTTATTCTTGCTTTACAATCTAAGTATGTAATTTATTTTTATACTGATTGGTTTCAAATGCCATTAAAGACTTTATAGACTAGTCATAAATAAATAACACCACCTCTCTGATGTTCATATTCAATCAATATGGATAAATGCATTTGGGGTGGTTAGATACACTTCAGCATTTCTACTCAAACAGACCTCTGCGGCTTTGGGATGCTACTGCACACTGGGGAGGCAAGTGCTGAGGGAAGAGAGGAGACGAGGTCAGATGGGGACACCTGGCTCGGTCTCCTCCACTCACACTGATATCCTCCAGGAGCTGTACTTGTGGACTATACTAACGTAGGTGATGGGGAGAATTTGACCCTGTGCTATTTACAGAGCCCTGAGACAGTACATATACTAGATTCAGCGTAGTCTTTTCTTGTGGCATGTGGCTTTAACACCTTCTTTTTTATATGGAATTAATGTGATTAAACCCATTGTCTTCATCAGAAATAACATTTTTTTTTTCAAAATTCATATAGACAACAATATTTAACAAAATATCTTGGAATTATGGTATATTGAATTGGCATATTAATGCATAGGAAATCCACATAAATTCTATCAAAGTCTCTTAATAAGTAGCATCACCTAGATTTTCATCTATAAAGAGATGAAAGATTGAGTCTGCTCATTCATCTGTTAGGGATATCTGGCTAATTATCATCTTAAAACACACCATTGGGCACACTCTACGTACGGGTATATTATGGAATATTAAATGAATAGGTAAGTGGTCTAAATTAATTTAGGAAAAATGTGCTCATTCTATACATAACGTTTTTCATTTTTAAATTTATAAAATTTATATATGCACAAATTTTAAAAAATCAAATAATAATTTTGTTAGGGTTCTCTAGATAAAGTTCAAAATCTATACTACAGGCAATAGGCCAGAAATTCCAGTAGTCTTGTTTTCCCAAAACTGATATGTCAGGCCATGGGGAAGAGAGAAGAATTTTGGTATGATATCAATTTATGGTCTGGAGGCAAAATACTCCCTCAGGAAGTTCCCTATTTGCTCTTTATGCCTTCAACTGATTGGATGAGGCCCCTCCACATAATGGAAGGTAATCTGCTTTATTTTAGGCAAACTCATTTAATCACATGTAAATACTTCATATTAACACCTTGACTAGAGTTCCATCAAACAGCTGGGCACCATAACATAGTCAAGTTTACACATAAAATTAATTCTCACAATTTTGTATGTCTTGCTATTAAAACAGCAAACACTTGCTATTCCTTCTTTCTTTCTGTTAACCTCTCTCCAAAAGCAATCAATTTTATTTATTTCAACTGGTTCTTTTAGGATTTACCTCCCTACCTCTTAATACCGTGATACATTTCTTCTTCTTGATTTTGTTGTTATGGTATTTTCAATTAACTCCCCACAGTGGGCAAAAAGAATAGTCTTAGCTTTCACCACCCTCACCACTACCACATATAGATGATTATTTTGTATAGATTGTCATTCAGTGTTTACAGTATCATAGCTAAGTAAATTCTGATCAGACCTAAGTCATGTGGAATAATACACATTTTTCATTTCTTGAGTTAGTAACTATTTTATTTATTTGCCTGTTTAGTTAACTATGTCCTTATTATTGTTCCAAACCCAAACTCATTAGTTGTATCTATCTCCTCTCATAATGAGGAAACACATCAAGCAAACTATACATTTCTTGCTAAGTGTTTTGGAAAATGTCTGAAATAGAGTAAAAATAAAGCATGTTTTATTCAAAAATTGGAACATTATTTAGTCATGAAAAAGCAATGAAGTACTAATACATGGTACAGTACATGGATAAAATTTGAAAATGTTATTCTAAGTGAAAGAAGATTCTTATGTTATATGATTCCATTTTCAGTAAATATCCAGAATGGGCAAATCCATAGAGACAGAGAGTAGATTAGTGGTTGCCAGGAGTAAGAAGGTGGTGGGAATAGGGAGTGACTGCAAATGGGTATGGGGTTTCTCTGTGGGGTGATGAAATGTTACAAAATTAACAGTGGTGATGTTTACAAAACTGTGAATATACTAAGAACTACTGAATTGTATACTTCAAAAGCATAAATTTTGTAGTATATAAATATATCTCATTTAGAAAAGGATAGGGTCACCCGAGGTTCCTGGGAAAGGCTGATGTCAGAGGAGAAACATAGCATAGAAAGCAGATGGCTTTCTTCTTACCAAAGCCAAAAACCAGTTTTAAGATAGACTTAGGGCTTTTTAACCAATTTTCATGGCTGATGGGACAAGATGTAGAAAGATATTTGAATTCTCAACATTCTTCCCTGTGTTTCAATTCTACAGTTGTTTATTAGCTGCCTATTATATGCCTGGCTTGTCTTAAAGTCTGTGAGGATTTCAATGGTGCACTGATTTCATCATCAATGAGGCTAAGTCTAATTAGGAAGACTGATCTTACACACAGAAAAATATGTTAAAACACAGCAAGAAAATACACAATAAGGCAACCAACAATGGGCTCAAACAGCAACGACTGTGAGGATAGCACACGACCAGGCAATGTTTCATTGTGCTATACGTAGGGTCGCCATAAGTTGGAACTGACTTGAAGGCACCTAACAACAGCTCTTTTTACCTTGACCATTGGTGCTTGTTCCACTTTTCAGTGTAACTTAGATCACGTTCACTCCCTCAAAGTATGAAAGTGACCAAAATTAAAGACAACGCTGGTAGTTTCTCCTTTGTCTTCTCCTTTTGTCCCTGGTTCTTCGACCTATATTTCTGGTTAATCTAGATAGTGGAAAAGCATTCACAGCAGGAAACCATCTAGTTTGTTAAGATCCTTTTGAAAAATGGCACCTGGGAATGAACACAAATTCAGTTGTGGTCTGATGATCTCAGGGTTCAATGAAGTGATCACTCTCTTAACCAGGATGCTACATGTCTATTAATTCACTCTGACATGGCTTTTATTAATTTATTTTAGTAGTTACATCACTCTGTTGACTGAAAGAATTCAGTGAGTCTTTAAAGATAACAATGAATGTATAACACTTAGCATTATATCTTCAAGATATGAAAATAATGGTAATGGTAAAGGTTTCTACTATAATAATAATTATGAAAATAGTAATAATAAACATGTATTTGTTAATGCCAAAAATAAACTTTCTGGAGTAAGGCTTTACTAGTCCCATAGTTTTAATTTTTATTAATTTGGCTGACTTTCACTGTCAAGCATCAGATATTCTGACCCCACATTAACCCTTAGGGAGAATCCATGGATTCTCCATATACCTGAGATTTTACATTTTTAGGATATCTGCTTGGTGCATTGATAAATGAAAAATCATCTGGCTTTTATAAAACGTTGTGATTTTCCTTTCTGTAAGTGTTCAGAAATAATGTTCACTGGTTACTGAATATCAATGTTCACTGAATATCCAAAGCATTGAATATTGCTTTGGAAAAGGCTGGGGAATGCCTAATTTTGTTGTTTGATGATGTTGTTGCGGACAACTTGCTGTTTTTTGCTGGACACTTGTGCTGGTTAGGGTTGTGTGTCAACTTGGCTGGGCCATGATTCTCAGTGGTTTGGCAGTCATATGATGATGTGATCACTTCCATGATGAGATGTGATATAATATGATCACCTCCATGATAGGATCTGCTGTGAGTAGCCAATCAGTTGAAAGGAAGTTTTCTTGGATGTATGGACTACATCAAATATAAGTGGACATTCTGGCAAGGCTTCTGGGCTTTTGCTCCCTCTGGATCCTGCAACTGGCTCCTGTTCATCTGACTTCTGGTTCTCGGGAATTGAGCTAGCAGCTTACCTGCAGTCTTGCCTGCCAGTCTTGGAATTCTTTGATCTTTGCAGCCTGTGATCAAGAGCCCTGTTCTCTGACATGCCTATCTTGGATTCACCAACCCCTGCAGCTACGTGAATCAGAAGAAACCTCTATCCTGACCCATGGACCTGGGATGTTCCAGCCTCTACAACTGCATGAGCAGTTTCCTTGATATAAATCTCTCTAAATATCTCATACGCTTTACTGATTTTGCTTCTGTAGAGAATCTAGCCTAAGATAATACCAAAAAAACTATTTCTTAATTTTTGTAAGTCAGTTGCTTCACTGAATATCCCTTGGTGTTGATCATTCACTGCCAAGGGAATCTAATCAATCAGGCCTGTATTTTCCAAAAATAGGTGGATATCCTAACCCTATAACTTTTTTTATCCCTTTATTCCTAGAATATTTTTATCTCTTTAAAAGTAAACCTCCTTTTTTATGATTGGGTTCTTTACAAGGAATGTTGTCTGTGTTTTCAAAATGCTGTTTCCATATTTTATATTTTCATTTCTAATATCTTTAACAATTCTTGCTATGCTCCCACATTCTGTTGTTTTCTTAGTATCTTTACCCCAGAGATGGCTATTTTTTTTTCTCTTGCTTTTGCTTTTTTTTTTATCAATTCTATAATGATACTGTTTTAATCTTCAGTATTTTTTCCTCAACTCTGAATTTTATTTTTTCATCTAAATATATGTATCTTATCATCATATATTGGATTCCTTTTTTGATTGATTTTATATACTAAATAATTACTGGTATGGGCCATATATTTACAAAGATCATTTTTTCTGTGTTTTGAAGTATACTCTCCTTTATAGGTAATATATGCTGCACACACACACACACATGCATGTTCTTTCATTTTCTTCTTTTTTTGTAATTTGAAATATTATTTTGTTATAGAAATATGTTTTAAGGAAAGGTCTACAATGACCTCTAAGGGTTCAGATACAACATATGTAAAATTTATTTTCGTTTATACCCATTTAATTTACAGTCTCTTGGTTTGTGTTCCAAAGTCTCATTTTGAAGATGAGATTAACTTGAAGTTATGGACAGTAGTTTGATAGAACAAGACACAGCTAAGTTTTCTGTGTGTGCTTTCATTTAACTTCAATTTACATGTATTTCATAAAAGGACGTGTAAATAGGAACTGCTCTTTGATTTCTAGTATTTTAATTCTTCCTTCCTTGCTGTCTCTTCTCAAAGATTGCAGCACTAGGCTCTATCCCTTCCTTTGATTAAGTCTTACAGCTGTATTTATTTCTGTTCTTAAACATGTTTATTTAATGTAATTTTGAGAAGAGAGTTTGTAATCTGTCTTCACCGATATTTTTCCCAGATTTCCTTTTTATTAAATTTATTTTTTTACTTTTTTGTTGTTAGGTGCTGTCAAGTCAGTTCTGACTCATAGCTACCCTATGTACAACAGAATGAAACACTGCCTGATCCTGTGCCATCCTCACAATTGTTATGCTTGAGCCCATTGTTGCAGCCACTGTGTCAATCCATCTCATTGAGGGTCTTCCTCTTTTTCGCTGACCCTCTACTTTATCAACCATGATGTCTTTCTCAGGGGACTAATCCCGCCTGATAATATCTCTGAAGTATGTGAGACATAGACTAGCCATGCTTGCAACATACAAACCCCCACAGTACGACAAACTGACAGATGCGTGGGGGAATTTATTTTTAAATTGTGTAATTCACTGTAGTTGAGCTTAGCCAAAAAAGAACATATATTGGAATAAGATTAGTTCTACTGGATTTGAATAGACAGAATAACAAAATTAGATTATAACAGAGCCATCTATTAAATATTTTTTTTCCTCTATCTGATGGCCTCAACATCTTTAAAAACTCTATTACAAGTACCTACTAGGTCTATTTGAGAACTTCCAGTTGTAGTGAACTTCCAATTACATTGTCTTATGAGATGGTGGTGGTGTTGTTGTTCAATGCTGTGGAGTCAATTTTCGACCCATAGTTACCCCATCTTACAGATTAAAACTACCTCATAGGATTTTCTAGGCTGTAGTCTTAATGGGAGCAGATCACCTGGTCTTTCTCCAGTAGAACCACTGGTGGGTTCAAACCACCAACCTCTTGATTAGCAACCAAGCTCTTAACAGTTGTACCATCTAGTAGGCTAATAATTTTAGAAGTTTTATTAAGAGTTACTGTTGAATATTGGATTAAAATTAGTCTTCCTTTCTCTTCTATCAAAAGGTCTTGGATTTCTTTGTGAACACATATGTGGATTTCTGTTATACAAATACGAATACTTAAAACATTTAAAATTTGCTTGCCATGACCATGTAAATTATCTTTGTTTTTATTGTTATTAGGTGTGGTGGAGTTGGTTTCAACTTATAGTGACTCTATATACAATGGAAGGAAATGATGCCCTGTCCTGAGCCTTCCTCACAATCATGCTTGAGCCCAGTGTTGCAGCCACTCTATCAATCCATGTCTTAGTCTGGAAGCTCCATCGAAACCTGTCCACCGCGGTGACCTTGCTGGTATTTGAAATAGTGGTGGCATAGCTTCCAGCATTACAGTAACACACAAGTCACCATAGTATGCCAAACTGACAGACGAGTGGTAGAAGTTAATCTTTACACATTCCAAATTCCGCTTGTCATTCATATGGATTGGCCTTGCTCTGTAAATACATTGAAATAAAGAAAAGACAATTAATCATCCACTGTGTTAATGGGCTGACCAACAGAATAAGTGAGAAAAACCTCATTGTACTCATTATCACCCAATTAAGAATAAAACAATCTTTATTGCAGAGAGAGAAAGAGCTCAAGAATGAGAGCAAGAAAAAGGGAGAAATTAAGTCATGAAATAAATGTAAGGAAATCATAAAATATTTCCAAAGTTTTTCACAGTGACTACTATATATTATCAAATTGAAGACTCCACCAATTATAATACATGCCACTATCTCATATAGTAAAAAAAAAAATTTTCTGCCAATTGAGTTATGGTATGCCATCAATTTTAAGGTATATCCCAGTGTCAGAGGTGATAAAATGTTGAAAATGTGCAAGTAAGAGTTGATAAAATGTGGTACCTCACATTTTAAAATGTAATAAATATCATTTTTTTTTTTTTTTTTTGGTGAGGTTGCTAGCTGGTGTCCTGTACAAGTACCCAGTCTATTTTCTGAATAATCTCACACTCTCTATGAAATATGAGGTATTCACTGAGTACACAAGTAGCAGAGAGAGGGAATGATTAATTCTGCCTGTGGTGGACAGGCAGGGTCAGAGGAAGGTTTTTAAAACAGAGAGTGTTAAACTTGAGAGATAGTAATAGAAAGTCTTTCCAAGGCTGAGGGAACTTGGGCAAAGTCATTGAGACATGAGTAGATAGATGCACTCAGAAGAACACATATCATTTAGTATTCCTAACGCATAAACTCTAAATGGAATGGTGAGAAAAAGAGATTATCTAATAACAGATTGAATGGTAAATTCCCAAAACAAATGACAGTGAAGCCAAAGCTTAAGGTTCAAAGATCTTTACAGCATTCATCTCAAATAAGGCTAAGAGTGAGAAAGAAAACATCTAATAAATACTGTTTTTATTTGTACTACTCTTGAAACATTTATATAGGGAATATTAAAAATTTGTCCTCCCAATAAATAGCTAGAATAAATTTATCTTTTTATTAACAGTTATGGCAAACACTAATAACTAATCAATTAAAGTAGTCTCAGAGTCTCAGTTGAATAGCTTTCTGCGCTTTGCTTCTGTGAAAAGTCTAATTAATATAAATGTCCACATCAGTGTGCAAAATTTATAACAACCTACTAATTACAGTATGGAAGTACCAGTATTTGCATAGAAGCTACGGAATTGCTAGGGTACTATCAGTGTAACACTTTATTTGTGGGGTATTATGTTTTATTTGTGCACTAGTCGAAATTTTTTCTCTTTAATACAATTGAGAATTGTATGATTATTGCTTAGAAATAAGGTGCTGGAGCCAAAATGTTATATCTCAAGTTCCTAGTGAGTTTACCTTGTAAATAGATTGGACGGCATCAGTCTTTTTTGTTTCATCCTCTCTTGTCTAGCAACCTTAGAATCCACTTCCAGACATACTTGCCAGATGCCTGTCAATCGAAGCTGGTGGAATTCCTAACTTTTCTGTGTATAGACTATTTCCTCCGGGAATTAATTTTGTTCTTCTCATTTGGCACATATTGGGACAATCCCTCTGGCACTGAAGGTAATAAGGAATATATAGCATCGATTTCTGTAAGGGGAATTGTCCCCAGATACATTTAAGGAAAGTCTTTCATGAAGGTTGAGGTAAAGGCTGCCTCCCTCTAACAGGGTTTGAAGTCATTCCTTCACTATCAGGAGTAGTGGGTGGGGAGGGGTCCAAAATTTTCAGCTATGTCTGTATCTTTGTAATTCCACCATCTCATATCTCAAGGTCCCATTCTTTCCAAATCAGTGCTCTGAGCTGAGCATTTTATTGGCAACTCTGCAACTCTTACAACATGCTCTGCTTATTTGTCCTTAGTCACATTCGCCCTACAACTAGAAGAATAAGGTGTTCCTTCAAGCTACCACTTTAGAATCTCTAAATTTCCACTTGTGTTCTAAGATGAATAGTTAGAGACTTATTTTGTTCTTTTATTAGCATATACTTTTGTGGGCTCTTAGGAGTTGTTGTTCTTGTTAGGTGCCGTTGAGTCGGTTCCGACTCATAGCAACCCTATGTACCACAGAACAAAACACTGCCCAGTCCTGCACCATCCTTACAATCATTGTTATGCTTGAACTCATCATTGCAGCCACTGTGTCAATGCATCTTGTTGAGGGTCTTCCACTTTTTCGATGACTGTCTACTTGTCTTGGTCATTTAGTGCTGCTATAACAGAAATACCACAAGTAGATGGCTTTAACAAAGAGAAATTAATTTTTTCACAGTCTAGTAGGCTAGAAGTCCAAATTCAGGGCATCAGCTCCAGGGAAGGGCTTTCTCTCTCTGTCAGCCTTCTCATCAATCTTCCCCCAGACTAAGAGCTTCTCCGTGCAGGGACCCCGGGTCCAAAGGACTAGCTCTGCTGCTGGCACTGCTTTCTTCCTGGTATGAGGTCCCCTACTCTCTGCTTGCTTCCCTATCCTTTTATCCCTTGTAAGATAAAAGGAGGTACAGGCCACACCCTAGGGAAACTCCCTTTACATTGGATCAGGGATGTGACCTTAGTAAGGGTGTTACATTCTCACCCTAATCCTCTTTAACATAAAATTAAAATCACAAAATGGAGGACAACCACACAATACTGGGAATCGTGGTCCAGCCAAATTGATACACACATTTCTGGGGGGATACAATTCAATCCATGACACTACTTTATCAAGCATAACCTCCTTCTACAGGGACTGGTCCCTCCTGATACCATGTTCCAAGTATGTTGAGACGAAGTCTTGCCATCCTTGTTTCTAAGAAGCATGCTGGCTATACTTCTTCCAGTACAGCTTTGTTCGTTCTTTTGGCAGTCCATAGTATATTCAATATTCTTTGCCAACACTGTAATTCAAAGGCATCAATTCTTCTTAAGTCTTCATTATTTATTGGCCAGCTTTCTTATGCATATGAGGCGATTGAAAACACCATGGCTTGGGTGAGGAGCACTTCAGTCCTTAAAGTGACATCTTTGCTTTTTAACAGTTTAAAGAGGTCTTTTGCCGCAGATTTGTCCAATGCAACGTGCCATTTGATTTCTTGACTGCTGCTTCCATGGGTGTTGATTTTGGATCCAAGTAAAATGAAATCCTTTGACAACTTCAGTCTTTTCTCTGTTTCTCATGATGTTGCTTATTGGTCCAAACCTGTTAACATCGACTTGATTCCGACTCATAGCAACCATATAGAACAGGGTAGAACTGTCCCATAGGGTTTCCAAGGAGCGGCTGGTGGATTTGAACTGCCAACCTTTTGGTTACCAGCCTGAGCTCTTAACCACTACACCACCAGAGCTTATTGGTCCAGTTGTGTGAATTTTTGTTTTATATTGAGGTGAATCCATACTGAAGGCTGTGGTCTTTTACCTTCATCAGTAAGTGCTTCCAATCCTCTTCACTTGCAGCAAGAAATGTTGTGTCATCTGGGTATCGCAGGCTGTTAATGAGTCTTCTTCTAATCTTGATGCCACATTCTTCTTCATATGGTCCAGTTTCTCTGTTTATTTTCTCAGCATGCAAACTGAATAAGCATGATGAAAGGATACAACCGTTACACACATCTTTCTTGATTTTAAACCACACAGTAACCTCTTGTTCTGTTGGAAAGACTGTCTCTTGGTCTATGTACAGGTTCTTCATGAGCACAATTAAATACTCTGGAATTCCCATTATTCACAATATTATCCATAATTTTTTACAATCCACACAGTCCAATGCCTTTGCATAGACAATAAAAAACAGGTAAACATCTTTCTGGTATTCTCTGCTTTCAGCCAAGATTCAGCTTACACCAACAAAGATATCCCTCCTTCCATGTCCTCCTCTGAATCCATCTTGAACTTCTGGCAGTTCCCTGTCAATGTACTGTTGCAATGATCTTCAGCATAATTTTACTTGTGTGTGATATTAGTGATTTGGTTCAATAATTTCCACATTCTTTTGGATCACCTTTCTTTGGAATGGGCACAAATGTGGATCTCTTCCAGTCAGTTGGCCAGGAACCTGTCTTCCAAGTTTCATGGCATAAACGAATGAGCACTTCCAGTGCTGCATCTGTTTGTTGAAATATCTCAATTGGTATTCCATCAATTCCTGGAGCCTTGCTTTTTGCCAATGCCCTCAGTGCATTTTGGACCTCTTCTTTCAGTACCATTGGTTCTTGATCATATGCTACCTTCTGAAATAGTTGAACATTAACCAATTTCTTTTGGCACAGTGATTCTGTGTATTCGTTCCATCTTTTTTTTTTTTTTGATGCTTCCTGTGTCGTTCAATATTTTTCCCATGAAATCCTTCAATATTGCCACTTGAGGCTTGAAATTTTTCTTCAGTTCTTACAGCTTGAGAAATGCCATGCGTGTTCTTCCCTTTTGGTTTTCTATTTCCAGCTCTTTGCACATGTTATTGTAATATTTTGCTTTGTCTTCTCAAGCCCCCCTTTGAAATCTTCTGTTCAGTTCTTTTACTTCATCATTTCTTCCTTTTGCTTTAGCTACTCAGTGTTCAAGAGCAAGTTTCAGAGTCTCTTCTGATGTCTGTTTTGGTCTCTTCTTTCTTTCCTGTCTTTTTAATGACCTCTTGCTTTCCTCATGTATGATGTCCTTAATGTCATTCCACAACTCGTCTGGTCTTCAATCATTAGTATTGAACGTGTCAAATCTATTCTTGAGCTGGTCTCTAAATTCAGGTGGGATATACTCAAGGTTGAATTTTGGCTCTCGTGGAGTTGTTCTAATTTTCTTCAGTTTCAACTTGAACTTGCATATGAGTAATTGACATTCGGTTCCTCATTCAGGACCTGGCCTTGTGCTGATTGAAGATTATGAGTTTTTCTATTATCTCTTTCCATAAATGTAGTGGATTTGATTCCTGGGTATTCCATCTGGTGAAGTCCACGTGTATAGTCATCGTTTATGTTGTTGAAAAAAGGTATTTGCAATGGAGAAGTCATTGGTCCAAGTCCATGTTTTCCAACCACTGTTCCTCGTTTCCAACTTTCGCATTCTAATCACCAGTAACTATCAATGCATCTTGATGATATATTTGATCAATTTCAGACTGCAGAAGTTAGTAAAAATCCTCAATTTTTCATCTTTAGCCTTAGTAGTTGGTGCATAAATTTTAATAATAGTCATATTAACTGGACTTCCTTGCAGGCTTAAGATAGTATCCTATCACTGGCAGTGCTGTACTTCAGGATAGATCTTGAAATGTTCTTTTTTGACGATGAATGAGATGACTTTTCTCTTAAGTTTGTCATTCCCAGCATAGAGAACCATAAAATTGCCTGATTTAAAATGATCAATACCTGTCCATTTCAGCTCACTAATGCCTGGGATATTGATGTTTATGCATTCTATTTCATTTTTGACAATTTCCAATTTTCCTATATTCATACTTCCTACATTCCATGTTCCAATTATTAATAGATGTTTGCAGCTGTTTCTTCTTATTTTGAATAGTGTCACGTCATCAAATGAAGGTCCAGAAATCTTGACTCCATCCACATCATTAAAGCTGACTTTACTTTGTGGGGGTATCTCTTTCCCAGTTATCTTCTGAGTTCTTTCCAACTTGAGGGGCCCCTCTTCCGGCACTATATCAGACAATGTTCTGCTGCTATTCCTAATTTTTTCACTGAGTAATTTTGTCAGAGCCAGACCACAAGGTTCTTCTTCCTAGTCTATCTTAGTCTGGAAGTTCAGCTGAAACCTGTCCACCACGGTTGACCCTGCTTGTTTTTGAAATAACGGTGGCATAGCTTCCAGCATCACAGCAACATGCAAGCTACTACAGTATGACAAACTGACAGATGTGTGGGGGCTCATTGGAGTACTTAATTTAAAAAAATATTTTAAATTATTGTTTTCAGCAAAAACATAAAAACCTAAAGGCACTTGATCTCCCAATGCATAGTCTTTAATTGCATTTTTCCCATGTTACTATCTGTGACATTTTGAGTATCTTTAGTCTTGTCTAACTCACAGATATTTGTGAGTAATACACACATACACATACACCAAATTTTAAAGCATTTTTCAATTGCAGTATTCTTTAAAAATACTTGTGCTACCATTTCCTGAAGTAATAATTTACCATATTTCTTGCTACTCAGAACAGGCAGAAGTGTTATCTAGGGGTGACTGAAGTTTCAGACATGTATACCTGGATTCAATGTACAGGATTCCCAACGGCTGTGTAAAAGCAGTACATTTAAAAATATTGGGGAAAATATTATAAATAATATGATTATACATAAGAATTATCATGTATGTTTTGTAATACTACTCTGTATCTTTGGCTTTTCATTTTCATTAGAATAAAGGTAAGCTTACTTCATTTAAGTCATTCTACTAGATCTGCTTATTCCCTTATATTAACCATATGTTTCAGCCAGAGAGATCTAATTGTCTGTCAAACACACCACGTAAATATCTGTATTTTCTCTCCTGCTCTTACCATTGGTCTTTTCCCATCTTTTTTAGGGCTATCTAAAGTCCAATCTTCTCATGAAATTTTTTTCTGAACATACCAGTGTTTTCTCTCCTTCCTCTGATTTCCCACTTAAAAAAAGAGGCGAGGGGAGGGGACAGGGACTATGCCACATATCCTACCAGTACTAGTTGCCATCCAGTACACTCAGACCCATGGTGAGCCCCTGTGTGTCACAGTAGAACTGTACTCTATAGGATTTTCAGCGGCTGATTTTTCAGAAGTAGGTCATCAGGCTTTTCTTTCAAGGTGTCTCTGGGTGGAGTTGAACCTCCAAATTTTCAGTTAGGCTTTTAATTTTGACATTCCAAGTACTGGATATTTGTTGTAGACGCTTACCAATTTAGCAATCATGTAAATCAAAAATCTAAGCTCTAGTTTCATTATATGAAAAATGGGGTGAAAACAATTTTTTATCCCAGTGGCACAATGTTTTTAATTAATAATAATAGTTTTAAAACAAAATCTTTAGAGTTGGTAGGTACCTTGCACAGAGCAAATCACTCCTGTCTTAGTTACCTAGTGCTGCTGTCAAAACTGGCTTTAAAGAGAACAGAAACTTATTTTTTTCAAAGTCCTGGAGGCTAAATGTCCAAATCAGGATCTCTGTACTGTTAATTCCTTCCTTGTAGGTAGCTATAGGCATTCCTTTATTACTTGACATTTCTTGTTTTGCAGACAATCCTCACATGGAATCTGTCTTTCTCTGTTTGTATGTGTGTGTCTATTCTGGTCTTTTGCAGCTCAAAAGTGATTGGTTTATGACCCACCCTAAACTGGCATGACATCATTAACACAACAAAATAAAATTCCTATTTCCAAACAGCGTTATAACCCAATTTACAAAAGCCAGGAATTCAACACATATTTGGGAGGACATATTTCCCCCATCTCATTTGAAATCTAAGGGCAGAGTGAAGTTAAATGATTTTCTCAAGGTTATACTGCTGGTAATTAACAGACACAAAATCAAGAATATCTCAATCTTATTATCTTGTAAAAGTCTTATCTATGGTTTAAAACATTTTGGGCCTTTCAAGTCTGTGCCTTACAAAGGGTAGCAGATGAAATCAATATTGATTAATAGAATCCTGATGCTGCTCTTCCAACATTAGTTATAAACTTGGTACTGCCCTTCATCTCTATTATCACCACAAGGAGTCTACACCTAGTCACCACTTGGTATAGTAAGATATTCTATTCAGTGACAACAACCAAATTGTCATTATAGCCTCCTCTGTCCTTTGTGTTCTGAAGTGTTAGCAAAATTCTATTCTTTCTTTGTAAACAATGAAAATCTGTATATAATATGTGCAAAATATCTGCTGCAACACTTCAAGTGAACAAGGGGATGTGAAAATACTAATATTTCATAATACAGATAATAATTTTAAAAAAGTGATAGAAAAATAATTGACAAATCAAAACAATTTCTGAAACCATGCAAACCCCATAAAATCACACAAAGAATGAAGTAAATTAAATCTAAATTACCGTAGAGTGTTTGAAGGCAGTGCCACAAACTAGAAAAACATAAAGGCTATGGAATGGAAAATAAGAAAATAAAGAGTAGAATAGATACAACATATGTGAGAAATGTTGATAATCAAAGTTATTTTTTTCAATCAAAAGCATAAGACATCACCCTTTACTTAACAAACATCTAATTGTCATTCATAATATAAAATCATTTCATTGAAATGTAATTGCTTGGCAGGCCTACATCCACTTAACAATAAATTCACTTCAAGTCCAGAAATCAACTGCCTTGGAATTAAAAAAAAAAAGGTAAACACATTAATTGTTACTCTTATTCAATAAAATGTAAATAAAATATTTATTTCCAAATCAAACAAAACCCATGTTGTAAAAATACCTATCTTATCTATTTTGTGAAATACTAATATACATATGTGCATGTGATGGTTAAGGCTGTGTGCCAGCTTGGTGGGACCATGATTCTCAGTAGTTTGGCAATTATGATGTAGTTTGGCAGTTATGTAATGATGTAATCACCTCCATGATGAGATCTAATCTAATATAATCTCCTCCATGATGAGATCTGTTATGAGCAGCCAATCAGTTGAAAGGAAGTTTCCTTGGGGATATGGACTGCATCCAATATATATGGACTTTCTGGCAAAGCTTGCTGGCTTTTGCTGTGCTCTCGATCCTGCATTTGACTCATCATCATCTGAACTCCTGTTCTTGCAACTTGAGCCAGCAGCCTGCCATCTTATCAGCTGATCTTGGATTCGTCAGTCTCTGCAGCCCATGAGCTAGCAGCCTGCTGTCTGACCTGCTGTCCTAGTCATCTATGCTGCTCCAACAGAAATACCACATGTGGATGACTTTCACAAAGAGAAATTTATTTTCTCACAGTCCAGTAGGCTACAAGTCCAAATTCAGGGCATCACCTCCAGGGGAATGCTTTCTTTGTTGGCTCTGGAGGAAGGTCCATGTCATCAATCTTCCCCTGGACTAGGAACTTCTCTGCACAGGGACCCCGGTCCAAAGGACACACTCTGCTCCTGGCACTGCTTTCTTGATAGTATGAGGTCCCAACTCTCTGCTTACTTCCTTTTCCTTTTATCTCTTGAGAGATAAAAGGTGGCGCAGGCCACACCCCAAGGAAACTCCCTTTATATTGGATCAGGGATGTGACCTGGGTAAGAGTGGTGTTACAATCCCACCCTAATCCTCTTTAACATAGAATTACAATCACAAAATGGAGGCCAACCACACAATTCTGAGAATCATGGCCCAGCCAAATTGATACACACATTTGTTGGGGAACATAATTCAAACCATGATACTTGCCAATCTTGGGTTTGTCAGCCCCTGCAGCAACGTGAGTCAGTAGAAGCCTCCAGCCTGATGACTGACTTGGGACTTTCCAACCTGTACAACTGAGTGAGCCATTTTTTTTTTATATAAATCTCTCTCTCCCTATGTATATATACATGTATACATATATATACACTTCATTGGTTTTGTTTCTCTGGAGAATCCGGTCTAAGACAGTGCATATATGCAAATATATACCCATATGAATATACACATGCATGCAAAAAAATGTCTTAAAAGAAAAGGCATGGGGTCACTATGAGCTAAACTGACTCCACAGCATATAACAAAAAGAACCATAGAAATATTTACAACAACATATAATAAAAAGCCATAACATGTTTATGAAAATACTTCGCAGGAGTGGGAAGGCAAGATTGGCAAAAAATATACAACACACATGTTATTTGGTAAAAACATGGTATTTCTTTTATTACCATTTATCTTATTACTATTTATTTAGTTAGCTAGTTACTAGTCCCTTGTCCTTAAAGGAAGTGCAACTAAGAAATAATTAATAAAAACATGTTTACAACATGGTACATTTATGTAAGTTTTGAACCAGCTTTAAGCTCTATATTTTATTAAGTTTAATCATAGAACTGAATTTCATAATCTTGGGAAATATAGTATACTGCATTGTACTGTATGATGTTATACTATATTGTATTTAAAAATACTTTTGATATTTGCATTCCTCTTCTGTTTTCCTCTATTTAGCTAATTTTTCCTACTTTGAGGCTCAGCTAATGCCTCATTTGCCATATGAATTCTTTCAAACAACCCTAACCAAGCTTTATCTTCTCATCATCTACCCCTCTCTTGCAATGTTTTCTCTTTTTACTTCCTTTCAGGTAAGCTTTGTTTTATTTATATTTTGTGCATATGAATGAAGGAATCAATGCAAAAAACGTTATTAAGGAGTGTCTTAAGAGTTTGATTTCTGATCAAATACAGAAAGCATGACTGATCAAACAAGGAAGTAAAAATGTTCGAAAGAATTTAACCACAATAACTAGGAAAGAAATTAGGCATCACAGGAAGAACTCTGTTTCCTTGAGGACTCGTAGAGAATATCATCTCGGTTTTAAACTTATTGAACTAAATTTTTGGAAACTCACTTTTTCAGTGTTATAAGTTATCCCTAGTGGAAAAAAAAAAGAGAGAGAAATATTTTGTTTCCGGCTAAGAAAACTATTTCAAGTATTTCTCTAACTACATAGAAGTGATTGATTTAAAAGGGAGGTGGGTTTATAAGAATACATAAGTTATAATAATACTTTTTGCAAAAAAAGAAAAGTTTTTAGCCCAATTACTTAATTTCTTTAGATGTCACAATTTTAAGGCATTATATAGGAATAAATTATATAATAAAAAAATAACAAAACTTAAAAATGGAAAATTTCTTAGCCTAAATTCACGAGAAATATAGTGCCATGCAATAATACTTTAATGGGTAGTACAATGCCAAGGAATCAACAGTGAGGAAAAATGAGAGTGACCCAGGGAAGGAAGATCAGGTCAATAAAGATGGAGTTGGCCTCCTGTTGGTGTCAAGTGCAACTGATTGTTTAATTTCCTAAAACTGTCCTCTGAATGTTCTCATGGACTATGGCAATTCACGTCAGTTGGTCATGCGGACAGGAGAGATTTAGCCCTTTTGTTACCACATTTTTTCTCCTTTTTTTTTTTTTTTTATGCCATGTGTTTTCAGTATTGGTATGCATGCTTACTAATTGAGTGTGTTTAAATTTCTGGTTGGTAATAGAGATTTTGAGAAATATGATCTGATGACAAAAGCCACCAATGAGATGAATGGCACTGTGGCACCACTGATCTGTGGTATGACTATATACCAATGAGAGCTATATAGATAATTTATTGTGGGCACCTTTCCATTAGATTGGAGTCCTAGTGGCACAATGGTTAAGAGTTTGGCTAAAGGTTGCAGTTCAAATCTGCTGCCCGCTCCTTGGAAGCCCTGTGGGGCAATTCTACTCTGTCCTGTAGAATCTCAACGAGTCAGAATTGACTTGATGGCAACCTGGATTTTTCTTTTTTTTTTTTTTTTGTTCCATTAGGTTATATGGGGAACATCTGGTATTCCAAATACGACACAGAAAAACCAAAACAAATCCGTCAGGGCCCCTAACTATCACTTAGGAGAGCCATAATTATGCTTGCAAGCCTTATCACACAGAAGCAAATTTTAAAAAAGGCAAAAGTTTTACAAAACTAACACATCCAGGAAGGATCACCTAATAGAATGCTCTACTACACAACAATAAGGCTTCAACTCTGCTGAGCTTCACGCATTTCAAAACGGACCCAGCTTGACACTAAATGCATTAGAACCAGAATAAGGCCTTACCTCTGAGGTTGAGGCATAAAAAATGGCTGGTATACCATTAATCTAATAGTAATGAAAGGATTTTAATTAAGAGCTCCCAACTTCCACTAGTCAGAAAATTGGCTCTTGAGGCATTAACTTCTCTGCACGTTTGCATTCACATATGTGTAATCTTGAGCAGGTCTCATGGCTTCTTAGACTTCAGCTTCAACAGAGAATCTGTAGGGCCAGAAGGTAGACACATGGAGCAGGAACTAGATAAGGCACATTCAAGGAGTGCTGGCATGAAGTTGGCCCTCCTCAGTGGCTGCCTCAAAATTATTGGCAAAAAGTCCAAGAGGTAAGTGCAAATGTTTGGATCTCAGATGGCATATTATTCATCAAGCATTTGAGCATCCTTATCTAAAAAAGAAGGAACTGTAAAACCACATTATTATAAGATGTGCATTAAGTCACACATCAAGAATCTGTATTTCATAAATCCCAATTATATGTTCAGATATAATGACAAGGGCAGATTAGTGACATTTTATATTTATTTATTAGTATTCCATCTTTCAGATGATTTGATGATCTCTAAGACTTCATATAATCTTTCCATATTTAAGAGTCAGTGGTGGTGCATTAATTATATTTTATTTACTTAATTCTTGGTAATTCTCTCATATTCATTAGTGACTTTGCCTATGATTTAGTGTACCATTCTTATCTCAAAACCTGTCAACATCTTGAGTAAATTCAATATCAGCGTGGATGGTCCTTTTTAAGGAATACAATGTCCTCTCAGTAACTTGGCATATTTGTCTATCACGACCATTTTACTCTCCTCTGTCCTCCATTTTACACCCTTGTCATAGCCACCCTTGTCATATCTAAACTCACTAACTTAGTCTTGCTGTTTTCACATAATTTCCTGTTGTCCCAGATTTCTTACTCAACTATGCTTGACACAAATTTATAAGCCTCCGATCACTTTAATATCTTTCCACTTAGGCCTCTTTCTCTTCTGTTTTATTTTTATCTCTAAACAGCTTAGATTTCAGATTTATCTCAGTCATCTTTTGTGAATATTCCAAAATATTTTGACTACTTTATTTTCATTGGATACTCTTGAAGGGAGAAGAAAATAAAAAAGGTATTGAATCCTGCAGGAACCGTCAATCATTCTGCTCCTGTCCTGTAACATAACTATGGATCATTAACAAAAAAGATCACATCATCAGGTAATTTTAAATTAAAATAAACTCAGGATCACCAAGTTTTTCTTCCAAACTACTTGCTTCAAGTGTAGGAAGTACATTTTGTCAATATATATTATTCTTTTGTTGAGGTAGCACTGTCTTCAAATAATGACTCCAAAAACTCTTACTCTTAATTGAAGTCAATATCTCTTTCTTGCCATGTATGAAGGAATTTATTCAATAAAAAATAATGTTGGCTGAAGATATGCCAAGCAAAGAATGAAAGTTCCAAAACTTAATGAAGAAAAGCATTGCTATTCTTAGTAGATATTCTTCTTAGATAATACTGTTCAGTACTTTTTACAGCAACTCCTCATGGATCTTAGGTATGCTCTGCCCTGCCTTTTTATGATTTTGGGTCTATAATATGCAGAACACAACAATCACTGTCTCTTCTTAAGTTTTTTTTTTTCTTTTTTATGATTAATTACCTAATTCAACAACTAATTATTTAGTCCCTAATTATGTGCAGAACTATATAATTGGAAACAACAAATATATTTCTGCATAAGAATCATTTTCCCACTTCAAGGAACTTCCATGTTTTTGATCCACTAATTCCTCCAAAGCCTTGACTATGTGATTGAATCTTCATCTGCGGGATTATGAAAAGAAAAGCTGCCTTCATGTGCTTCCAAACATTCACCTCTTTGCTACATTCTAACTCACCCTCAACTGCCTTTCTAGTACAGCTGAGCAGGAAATTAGGAGAGATATTTGAGAACACTAGCTATTTCAGGCTCTCTTGGGAAGAAACAGATGACACACTATTATTTCTCCATCATGTAAATTCAGAGGGCTGGAGAATGACCAGGCACTAGGACCAGGACACTCCCTGTTGAGCTAAGAACACAGACCAACAAGTCTTATAAATAATCTCATGAAAAGCGGCACTTGCTGGCTGATGAAAGTTCTTGTGTCATCCTGCATTATCCTATGCATTATCTTAGCAAATATGCTACCAAACTACCCGTTTAGGTGTTACTGTTGTTGCTAGGTACCCAAGAGTCATTTCCAACTCATAGCAACAATTTGTATAACAGAAGGTAAGATTGCCTGGTTCTGTGCCATCCTCACAATAGTTGCCATGTTTGAGCCCACAGCTGCAGCCCCTGTGTCAGTCCGTCTCGTTGAAGGTCTTACTCTTTCTGGCTGATCCTCTACTTTACCAAGCATGAGTTCCTATCCAGGGGTAGGTCCCCCTTGAATAACTTGTCCAATGTAAGACAAAGTCTCTCCATCCTCCCTTTAAAGGAGAATTCTGGCTGTATATCTACCAAGAAAGATTTATTTGTTCTTCTGGCAGTTCATGCTATATTCAATATTCTTCATCAGCACCATAATTCAAAGGCATCACTTCTTCTTCTGTCTTCCTTATTCATTGTCCAGTCTTCACATTCATATGAGACAATTGAAAATACAATGGCTTGGGTTAGACACCCCTTAGTCCTCAAAGTAATATTTTTGCTTTTTAACACTTTAAAAAGGTTTTTTTCTGCAATCGTGCCCAGTGCAATACATTGTTTGATTTCTTGACTGCTACTTCTATGGACGCTGATTGTGGATCCAGGGGTAATGAAATCGTTGACAACTCCAATCTTTTCTCCATTAATCATGATGGTGCTTATTGGTCTAGTTGTGAGTATTTTTGTTTTCTTTATGTTGAGGTGTAATCCATACTGAAAGCTGTGGTTTTTGATCCTCATAAGTAAGTGCTCAGCAAGCAAAGTTGTGCCAACTGCATATCACAAATTTTTAATTAGTCTTTCTCCATTCCTGATGCTGTGTTCTTCTGCATATAGTTCAGCATCTTGGATAATTTGCTCAGCATACAGATTGAATAAGTATGGTGAAAGACTACAACACTGACACACACTTATCCCACCTTTAAACCATGCAGTATCCTCTTGTTTATTTTGGAACAACTGCCTCTTGGTCTATGTTCAGGTTCCCCATGAGCACAATTAAGTGGTCTGTAATTCCTATTCTTCAGAATCTTATCCATAATTTGTTGTGATCCACAAAGTCCAATGCCTTTGAATAGTCAACAAAACACAGGTAATCATCTTTCTGGTATTCTCTGCTTTCAGCCAAGATCCATTTGACATCAGCAGTGATATCCCTCTGTCCATAACCTCCTCTGAATCTGGCTTGAACTTCTGGCAGTTCCCTGTCAATGTACTTTTGCAACCACTATTGAATGATCGTCAGCATAATTTTACATGTGTGTGATATTAATGATATTAATGATAATTTCCACATTCTGTTGGATCACCTTTCTTTGGAATGAACCCAAATATGGATCTCTTCTAGTTGGTTGTCTAGGTAGCTGTCTTCTAAATTTCTTGGCATAGACAAGTGAAAACTTCTGTGTTGCATACGTCATTTGAAACATCTCAATTAGTGTTCTGTTAATTCCTGGAGCCTTGTTTTTTGCCAATGCCTTGAGTGCAGCGTGGACTTTTTCCTTCATTACCATTGATCATATGCTGTCTCCTGAAATGGCTGAACATCGACCAGTTGTTTTTGGCACAGTGACTCTGAGCATCTTTCCATCTTCTTTTGATGCTTCCTTATTTTGCCCACAACATGTTGCTGTTGAGTGGGTTCCAACTCATAGAGACCCTATAGAATAGAGTCAAACTGCCCCATAGGGTTTCCAAGTAGCAGCTGATGGATTCAAACTGTCAACCCTTTGGTTAGTAGCTGAGCTCTTAACCACTGCACTACCAGGGCTCCATTTTGCCCATATTATCCTTCAATATTGAAACGGAAAGCTTGAGTTTTTTCTTCAATTCTTTCAGTTTGAGAAAAGCTGATCATATTCTTCCTTTTTGATTTTCTGACTCCAGGTCTTTGCACATTTCATTATAATACTTTACTTTGTCTTCCCAAGCCACCCTTTGAAATCTTCTGTTCTGCCCTTTTACTTCATCATTTCTTCCATTGGCTTTAGCTACATTATGTTCAAGAGTATGTTTTAGAATCTCTTCTGACATCCATTTTGGTCTTTTCTTTCTTTTTTGTCTTTTTAATGACCTTTTGCTTTCTTCATGTGTGATGTCCTTGATGTCTTTTCAGTACTCGTCTTGTCTTCAGTCATTGGTGTTCAGTGCATCAAATCTATTTTCCTGTCTCTAAATTCAGGTGGAATATACTGAAGATCGTACTTCTGTTCTAGTAAACTTGTTTTAATTTTTTTCAGCTTCAACTTGAATTTGTATACGAGCAATTGATGGTCTGTTCCACTGTTATCCCTTGGCCTTGTTCTGACTGAAGATAGAGAGCTTTTCCATCATTTTTTTCTACAGATGTAATCGATTTGCTTACTGTGTATTTCAGCTGGTGAGGTCAACGTGTTTAGTCACTATTTATGTTGTTGAAAAAAGGTATTTGCAATGAATGAATTGTTCTTGCAAAATTTTTATCCTGGGATCTCCAGTGTCATTTCTTTCACCAAGGCCACATTTTACAACT
The DNA here is from genome assembly GCA_030035585.1 of Dugong dugon. NCBI lineage: Eukaryota > Metazoa > Chordata > Mammalia > Sirenia > Dugongidae > Dugong > Dugong dugon. The sequence goes on along the minus strand of CM057460.1, from coordinate 28,767,108 downwards.
ATTGATCCTTCTTTTTTGTTTCCAAATTTCTCATTCCAATCCGCAGTAATTATCAATTCATCTTGACTGCAAATTTGATCAATTTCAGACTGCAGAAGTTGGTAAAAATGTTCCATTTCTTCATCTTTGGTATTAGTGGTTGATGCGTAAATTTGAATAATAGTTTATTAACTGGTCTTCCTTAAGGCCTGTGGATATTATCCTATTACTGACAGCATTGTACTTCAAGATAGATCTCGAAAAATTCTTTTTGCGGTGAAAGTGATGCTGTTCCTCTTCTTTTTCAATCCTGGAATAGTAGACTATATAATTGTCTGATTCAAAATGACCAATACCAGTCCATTTCAGCTCAGTAATGCCTAGGTTATAGATCTCCAATGTTTCTTTTCATTTTTGACAACTTTCAATTTTCCTGGGTTCATATCATACATTGTACCTTCCATGTTTCAATTACTAATGGATGTTTGCAGCTATGTCTTCTCATTCTGAGTCCTGCCACATTGGGAAATGAAAGTCTCAAAAGCTTTACTCCATCCAAGTTATTAAGGTTGGCTCTACTTTGAGAAGCCAGCTCTTCCCTAGTCATAGTTTGAGTGACTTCCAACTTGAGGCATTCATCTTCCAAAACTATATCAGACAATTTTCCACTGCTATTTATATGGTTTTCAATGGCCAATTTTCAGAAGTAGGTCACCAGTTTTTTCTTCCTAGTCTGTCTTAGTCAGGTAACTCTGCTGAAATCTGTCCCTCATGGATGACCCTGTTGGTATTTGAAATACTGGTGGCTTAGCTTCCAGCATCACAGCAACATGCAAGCCACAAGAGTATGACAAACTGATACATGAGTAGTGACCCATTTATGTAGTTTTCCAGATTAAACTATTGAGAACAATGATTTCACACAATTCTTTCAATTATAATCCAACTATAACAGGCCTCATTTTAAACCCCCCCTTCCCATATTTGTAACTTTCTTCTCCAGCAGTGAAAAACATGCCGTCCATTTCCACAATATATTGACTTACTCATTCCTAGCCTATGTATAAAGAAACTTTTCTATATTATAAAGACAACCAGTATCCCCTATGGCATATTGTTATGAACTACAATGTAACATTTCTTGATAGTTATTTGGTCTTGGTCTTAGAATTAGTAATAAAAATCAACTGTCAAAAGTCATGTTCTTTTTCTTCCACTTTCAGTGTGTTTGATATTCACATGACGTACAGTTAGGGTTATATGTTTTGTTGATACCCCATTTTCTGTTTTCTTTTCCTCTCCAATATTGATTGTTTTCATTGTAATTCTTTTAGTACATGATACATTAACATAGATCTAAAAATAAAAATTATACAAAAATTTAAAATCAGAGAGGAGTCATTTTCCCATCATTTCTACATCTCTCTCATCCTCTCAACACCAGCCTGTTCTCAATTAGCCACATCTTTTTTTGTTTCTAATGCATCTTTTCCATGTTTCATTTTTGGACAAACGAGCAGATATTGGGTATACATTTCACTTTCCTTTATTTATTACATGAAAATTAACATAGTATACATACTTTTTTTTTGCATTTTTTTAAGCTTAGAGAGTATTATGGAAATCCTCCCTTATCACTTCAGAGAAATCTTACTCATTCTTATCCCAGCTCCATAGTGCTCCAGTAGGTGGATGAACCATAGTTTATACAATATTTTTCCTATCTATGAATATAGGTAATTGTCAATATTTTCCAATTAGAAGTATTTTTAATGAATAAACGTCTGATTATATTTTTATATCAAGAAGTAGTCATTTGAACAGAACGAGGGGATACTGCATGGTTTAAAACTGGAAAATGTGTGTGAGAAAGTTGCATTATTTCATCTTAATTTTTCAATCTATATAATGAACAAATAATTTGAGAAACTGGAGTATATGAAGAATAATGTGGCATCAGCATTGGAGGAAAACTTATTAAGATATGCAGATGACAAAACCTTGCTTGCTGAAGTAAAGAGGATTTGGTGCACTTATTGATGAAAGTGAAAGACTATAGCCTTCAATATGGATTACGTCTCAACATAAAGAAAACAAAAATCCTTACAATAGTTCAGGAAATAACATTGTGACAAATGCATAAGAAACTGAAGTTGTCAAGGATTTTATTCTTCTTGGATCCACAATCAATGTCCATGAAAGCAGCAGTCAAGAAATCAAATGACATATGACAACAGCATATGACAAATCTGTTACAAAAGATTTCTTTAAAGTGTTAAAAAGTAAAGATGTCACTCTGAGGACTTAGATATGCCTGAGCCAAACCAGGGTATTTTAAATCCCCTCATATGCACGCAGAAGCTGGAAAATGAATAAAGAAGAACAAAGAAGAATTGCTGTATTTGAAATGTGGTGTTGGTAAAAAATATGGACTATACCATCTACTGCCAGAAGAATGAACAAATAAGTCTTGGATTATTCTTATAGTGAGAATACTCCTTAGAAGTGAAGTTGGGGACACTTCATCTTGCTTACTTTGGACATGTCATCTGGAGGGACAAATCACTGGTGAAGGACATCATGCTTGGTAAAGTCGAGGGTCAGCAAAAAAGAGGGAAACCCTCAATAAGATGGACTGGCACAGGAGCTGCAACAATGGGTTAAACGAAACAATGATTGTGAGCATGGTGCAGAACCAGGCAACTTTGCCTTCTGTCATACATAAGGTCATTATGAGTCGGAGCCTACTCAATGACACCTAACAGCAACAAAAATGACAAAATATATATATATTTTTAAAATATTTTATTGTACTTCAGGTGAAGGCTTACAGAACAAACAGTTTCTCATGTAACAGTAGTACACATGCTGTTTTATGACTTTGGTTAACAACCCCACAACACTTTAACCCTCTAAATTCTCAGCTTTTTTTTTTTTTTTTTTTTTGGTGAAAATACACATAGCCAAAGATACCCCATTTCAAAACTTTTTACGTACACATTTAAGTGACATTGACTACGCTCTTCTAATTCTGCTGTTATTCTCACTTAAGATGAAGGCTTACAGGACAAAATAGCCTCCCATTTAACAGTTACTAAAATTGTTGCCCTATAACAATGGTTAACAATCTCACAACACATCAACAGTATCCTTACTCAACCTTGTGTTCCCTATCATCAGCTTCTTACTCCCCTTCTGCGTTCTGGCCCTTGTCACTGGACTCCTGTACCTCGTTAGTCCCATTTGGTTTTACTGGGCTGTGCACTCCCAGGCTGAACAGTGAACCTCGAAGGTAACTTCACCACTGAGCTAAAAGGGTGTCTGGAGGCCATACTCTTGAGGTTTCTCCAGTCTCCTTTAGGCCAGTAAATCTGGTCTTTTTTTGTGTGTGTGTGAGTTCGAATTATGCTCTACATCCTTCTCCAGCTCTGTCCAGAACCCTCTGTTGTGATCCGGGTCAGAGCAGTCAGCAGTGGTAGCCGGGCACCATCTAGCTGTACTGGACTCAGTCCGGTGGAGGTCTTGGTAGCTGTGGACAATTAGTCCTTTGGACTAATCTTTTCCTTGTATCCTGTTCTCTTCATTCTCCCTTGCTCCCGAAGGGATGAGACCAGTGGAGTATCTTAGATGGCCGCTCACAGGCTTTTAAGACCCCAGACACTACTCACCAAGGTAGAATGTAGAGCATTATCTTTATAAGTAGTGTCATGCCAATTGAGCTTGATGTTCCCTGACACCATGGTCCCCAGAGCCCTCCGTCCAGCAACTCAGTCCCTTGGGGAGTTTGGATGTGTCCATGGGGCCTCCATGACCTTTCCTTGTGCAGGTTGTGTTAGTTTCCCTTGTATTGTGTACTGTCTCACCTTTCACCCAAGATACCACTTATCTATTGCCTATTTAGTATCCACCCCCTCCCCTCCCATCCCTGGTAACCAACAAGGATTGTTACATTTTGCATGTGAACTTTTTCATGGGTTTTTACAATAGAGGTCTCATACAATATTTGTCCTTTTGTGATTGACTTATTTCACTCAGCATAATGTCCTCCAGTTTCATCCATGTTATGAGATGGTTCACAGATTCATTGTTGTTCTTTCTCGTTGCATAGTACTCCATTGTGTGTATGTACCATAGTTTGTTTATACATTCATCTGTTGATGGGCACCTATGCTGTTTCCATCGTTTTGCTATTGTGAACAATGCTGCCATGAACATAGGTGTGCATATGTCTATTTGAGTGACGACTCTTATTTCTCTAGGATATATTCCGAGGAGTGGGATTGCTGGATCAAATCGTATGTCTATTTCTAGCTTTCTGAGGAAGTTCCATATCATTTTCCAAAATGGTTGTATCATTTTGCATTCCCACCAGCAATGTATAAGAGTTCCCATCTCCCCGCAGACCCTCCAACATTTGTTATTTCCAGTGTTTTTGATTCGTGCCAGTAATGCCGGGGTGAGATGGTATCTCATTGTGGTTTTAATTTGCATTTCTCTAATGGCTAGTGAACGCGAGCATTTCCTCATGTGTCTGTTGGCCATTTGAATGTCTTCTTTGGTGAAGTGTCTGTTCATTTCCTTTGCCCATTTTTTGATAGGATTGTTTGTCTTTTTGTTGTAGATGTGTTGGATTTTCTTGTAGATTAAGGAGATCAGAACTTTGTCTGACTTGTACTGTCCAAAAATTTTTTCCCAGTCTGTAGGTTCTCTTTTGACTCTTTTGGTGAAGTCTTTTGAAGAGCATAGGTGTTTGATTTTTAGAAGATCCCAGTTATCAAGTTTATCTGTTGGGTTTTGTGTGTTGATGGTTATGGTTTTTATCCTGTTAATGCCATGTATTAAGGCCTGAAGTGTTGGTCCTATTTTTTCTTACATGAACTTTATAGTTTTAGGCTTTATATTCAGGTCTTTGATCCATTCTGAAGTAGTTTTTGTATACGGCATGAGGTATGGGTCCTGTTTCATTTTTTTGCAAATGGATATCCAGTTTTGCCGGCACCATTTGTTAAAAAGACTGTCTTTTATCCATTTGATGGACTTTGGGCCCTTGTCGAAGATCAGGTGACCGTAGGTGGATGGACATACGTCTGGGTTCTCAATTCTGTTCCATTGGTCAATGTATCTGTCATTGTACCAGTACCAGGCTGTTTTGAGTACTGTAGCTGTATAGTAGGTTCTCAAGTCAGGTAGTGTGAGTCCTCCAACTTTATTCTTCTTCTTCAGTAGTGCTTTACTTATTCGGGACTTCTTCCCTTTCCATATAAAGTTAATAATTAGTTTTTCCATCTCTTTGAAGAATGTTGCTGGTGTTTGGATCGGGATTGCATTCTATTTGTAAATTGCTTTGGGTAGAATTGCCATTTTCACAATGTTGAGTCTGCCTATCCATGAGCATGGTATGTTTTTCCATTTATGTAGATCCCTTTGGGTTTCATGCAGCAGTGTTTTGTAGTTTTCTTTGTATGGGTCTTTTACGTTCCTGGTCAGATTTATTCCTAAGTATTTTATCTTTTTAGGGGCTATTAAAAATGGTATTGATTTCCTGATTTCCTTTTCATCGTTCTCTTTACTGATGTATAGGAATCCAACTGATTTTTGAATGTTTATCTTGTATCCTGCTACTCTGCTGAATCTTTCTACTAGTTCCATTAGATTTCTGATGGAGTCTTTAGGGTTTTCTATGTATAGTATCATATCTGCAAACAGGGACAGTTTAACTTCTTCATTACCAATTTGGATGACCTGTATTTCTTTCTCTTGCCTTATTGCTCTAGCTAGAACTTACAGCACAATGTTAAATAGGAGTGGTGATAAAGGGCATCCTTGTCTTGTTCCTGTTTTCAAGGGGAATGTTTTCAGCCTCTCTCCATTAAGAATGATGTTGGCCATTGGTTTTGAACAGATCCCCTTTATTATGTTGAGAAATTTCCCTTCTATACCTATTTTATTGAGAGCTTTTATCAGGAATGGGTGTTGGACTTTGTCAAATGCCTTTTCTGCATCAATTGAGATGATCATGTGATTTTTTTCTTTCTTTTTATTTATGTGGTGAATTACATTGATGGAGTTTCTAATGTTAAACCATCCTTGCATACCTGGTATGAATCCTACTTGGTCGTGGTGTATTATTTTTTTGATATGACACTGAATTCTATTGGCTAGAATTTTGTTCAGAATTTTTGCATCTATATTCATGAGAGATATTGGCCTGTAATTTTCTTTTTTTGTGTTGTCTTTGCCTGGTTTTGGTATCAGCGTTATGCTGGCTTCATAGAATGAATTTGGAAGTGTTGCTTCCTCTTCTATGCTCTGAAATAGCTTGAGTAGAACTGGTACCAGCTCTTCTGTAAATGTTTTGTAGAATTCTCCAGTGAAGCCATCTGGGCCACGGCTTTTTTTGGTTGGCAGTTTTTTTGTTACCTTTTCAATCTCTTCTCCTGTTATGGGTCTGTTCAGATTTTTAATATCACTTTGTTGTAGTTTGGGTAGGCCATGTGTTTCTAGAAATTTATCCATTTCCTCTAGGTTTTCAAATTTGTTGGAATATAGTTTTTTATAATATTCTGTGATAATCCTTTTTATTTCAGTTGGGTCTGTTATAATGTCTCTCATTTCATTTTTATTTGGGTTATTTGTGTCCTCTGCTGTTTTTCTTTTGTCAGTCTGGGCAGTGGTTTTTCGATTTTGTTGATTCTTTCAAAGAACCAACTTTTGGTTTTGTTGATTCTTTCTATTGTTTTTCTGTTCTGTTTCATTTATTTCTGCTCTGATCTTTACTATTTCCTTTCTTCCAGTGGTTGTAGGCTTTTTTTGCTGTTCTCTTTCTATTTGTTTGAGTTGTGTAGTTAATATTTTGATTTTGTCCCTTTCTTCTTTTTTGATATGTGCATCTATTGCTATAAATTGTCCTCTGAGGACTGCCTTTGCTGTGTCCCAAAGGTTTTGGTATGATGTGTTTTCATTCTCATTTGATTCTAGGAATTTTTTTATTCCATCTCTGATTTCTTCTATTACCCAGTGATGTGTAAGCAGATTATTATTCAGTTTCCATGTAGTTGATTTTTTTTTCCTTGCTCTTTCTAGTGTTAATTTCTACCTTGATGGCATTGTGGTCAGAGAAGTTACTGTGAATTATCCCAACATTTTGGATCTTGTTGAGGATTGCTCTGTGGCCTAAGATGTGGTCTATTCTGGAGAACGTTCCATGTGCATTGGAAAAGAATGTGTACTTTGCAGCGGTTGGATGGATTGTTCTATATATGTCTATGAGGTGCAGTTGGCTGATTGTGTCCTTTAGGTCTTCTGTATCTTTGCTGAGTTTCTTCTTAGTTGTTCTGTCCTTTATTGAGACTGGTGTGTTGAAGACTCCTACTATTATTGTGGAACTGTCAATTTCTCTTTTCAGTGCTGTTAGAGTTTGTTTTATGTATTCTGGAGCCCTGTCATTGTGTGCATATATGTTTATTACGGTTGTGTCTTCATGATGGATCATCCCCTTAATTATTATATAGTGTCCTTCTTTGTCTTTTATGGTAGATTTTGTTTTAAAGTCTATTTTATCTGAGATTAGAATTGCTACTCCTGCTCTTTTTTGGTAGTTGTTAGCTTGATATATTTTTTTCCAACCTTTGATTTTTAATAAATTCACATCTTTGTTTCTAAGGTGTGTCTCTTGTAGACAGCATATTGATGGATCCTGTTTTGTAATCCATTCTGCCACTCTCCATCTCTTTATGGATGCACTGACTCCATTTACATTCAGTGTAATTACTGATAGATGGAACTTTGTTGCTGTCATTTTCTAGTGCTTTTTTTTTGTGGTGCTGAAGTTTTCTTTTTTCTTCTTACTCTCTGGTGCTGAGTTACTTTTGTTTGTGAATTTTGTGTTCATTTCTTTTGTTTTTGTAGGGTTTGTTTTTGCTGAGACTTTATGTTTTTCGTCTTTATTTTTATGAGTTGGTTTGTTAACTTTCTTTGTGGTTACCATGAATTTTACCCTTATCTTTCTAAGTTTGAAGCAGTCTAGTGTTACTTGGTATCGCCTTGCCTTCCTCTCCATTAGAAGGTTCTATACCTATGCCGTTTATTCCCTCTTTCATTGTTTTGATGTTGTTGTCATCCTTTGATTGATTGCTTTGATTCCCTGTTGTATTTCTTTTGGTTTTGGATAGTCCTCGAGAGTTCATTTCCTAGAATTGTATCTGGTTCCTATGATCCTGCGTCCTAGGTCCTGCCTGAGGGCTGAAGCTGTTTGTCCTCAGATCGAAGAACTCCCTTTAATAATTCTTGTGAGTTTGTTTTGACTTTTTCATATTCCCTTAGTTTCTGTTTATCTGGAAATGACCTAATTTCACCATCAAATTTGAATGAGAGTTTTGCAGGATATATTATTCTTGGCTGACAATTTTTTTCGTTCAATATTTTATATATGTCATCCCACTGCCTTCTTGCCTGTATGGTTTCTGCCGAATAATCTGAGCTTAGTCTTATTGTTTCTCCTCTGTATGTGTCTTCTTGTTTTTCACAAGATTCTCTCAGGATTCTTTGTTTGTCTTTAGTTTTGCTGAGTGTGAATATGATATGTCTTGGTGATTTTCTTTTGGTGTCTCTTCTATATGGGGTTCGTTGAGCTTCTTGGATGGCCAGCTTTTCATGTTTTATGATATTGGGAAAGTTTTCTTTCAGCAGTTCCTGAATGGTCCTCTCTGTGTTTTCTGTTTTCTCCCCCTGTTCTGGGATGCCAATCACTCATAAATTTTTGCTTTTAATTGTGTCCCACATAACTCTCAGGGTCTCTTCATTTTTCTTTGTTCTTTTTTCTGAGTTTTCCTGAAACAGAGTTGTATCCAAGTGTTTTTCCTCAGTTCCACTGATCCTGTCTTCCACGATTTCAAATCTGCTTCTCAGCCCTTCTATGACATCATCCATTTCTGAAATCTTGTTGTTTATCTTTTGGATTTCTAATTGTTGTTTTTGTTTAATTTCTAGTTGTGAATTTATTTTTGCATTTTATTCGTGCATCATCTTCTTGAATTCTTCCAGTTTTTTGTCTGTGTTTTCCATAAATTTGTTTATTTTTTCCTCACGTTTGTCAGCTTTTTGCCTCAGTTCTTGGAAAATTCTGAGTATTAGTGATTTGAGTTCCCTATCAGGTAGTTCTAGTGCATTTTCTTCCGTAGGAGAGTTATCTGGTGTTTTAATTTGGATGCCTACTGGAGCCATCTTGTCTTGTTTTTGTAAATGTTTTGATATTGTCTGCTGTTTTTGGGGCATTCAGTAGATATTTCTATCGTTTATTGATTGTAGATTTTTTTGTTTCGTCCTTGTGGTACAGCTGGGTAGGTCTAGCTGAAGAGGAGCCACTGTGATGGGTTGTTTGTGGCACTCACCGAAGCCACCAGGACAGTCGGTAGTCAGTGCTGGGCAGGTTCCAATAGGGCGTGCCTGCACAGCTTGGTGGTGTGATGTCAAGTGCACGGTGCAGGTAGGCAGGATGCATTGGGGAGATGGTTATGTGTGAAGCTAAACTGGATATGGGAGAGAGGAGAGAGGAGTAGGAGTGAAAAAACGTACAAACATAAAAGAATGCTAGGGGAGCTTGCCATTGGAATGGACAGATGAGAGACTAGGGGATGGAGAAAACCAGAAGGGGTAAGAGAAAGAAAAGGAACGAATGAACAAATAAAAATCAGAAAAATTAAAGAACTGCAAATTTCCCAGGGATCCCACCGATGCAGCTATGAGGTCTGGGGAAGTCGGTCTCAGGTTTCACGGCACAGCCTGGCCAGAAGGCGCAGAGGCATACAATACCTGGTATTCAGGGATTAGAAAGAGAAGGAAGAGATAGAGAGACGAGAAACTGAGCAATGAAGAAAGACAAATGGGAAAAAGAGGGAAAAGAAAACAAAACTAATCAAAAAAGAAAGAAGATTAAAAAAAAAAAAAAAAGCAACACCAGCAGTCAATGAATGGCACTCAGAGAGTCAGCCAGTGCGGGCTGGTTTTTCTGGACTAGAGACTGTGTCTGTGGGAAACAGAGGAGGCCGAGTGTGAGTGAAGAAGGGTGGAGAGTGGGAAAGGGTATATCAGAAATTGCCTGTGCTCTGGGGACCCTCAGAAAGGAGCAAAGAGGGTGCATGGAGCCAGGGCACCTGAGTGAAAGGAGGGGGAGGAGGCGAGAGTCAAGCGAGAAACCAAAAGAAGCAGGAGGAAAAAAAAAAAAAAAAGGCAGCACCAACAGCCAACAAAGGGCACCCAGAGAGCCGCCCACCCGGCTCGCGGAATCCAAGCAGCCGGCGGCCCTGGGTCAAGAGATTGTGGCCATGGGAAGCAGAGGGGCAAACGAACAAAGGCCCCAGGATCTCACCAGCACGGCAGCCCAGACCTGGAAGCAGCCACACACCCGAACACAGCCCCACAGCTCCGCAGGAAAGAGCAAAGACGGCGCTTGGAACCAGGCACCTGAGCAAAAGGAGGGGGTGGTGGCAGAAAAAGCAACACCAGCAGCCAACAAACGGCACCCAGAGATCCACCGGCCAGGTCGCACGGAATCCAAGCAACCGGTGCCCCCTGGCCCAGGGACCTTGGCCACGGGAAGCAGGGGAGCCCCAGCCGGGGAGAAGAGGGGTGAGGGGTGGGAAAGCACACACTGCAAATTACCGGCTGTTTTGTCTCCCACTGGATGCTCTGTGAGGCTACTCTCCTGTTCTCCCGTTTGCTGGTCTCCGATAGGAGTCCAAGATGGTGGATCTGCGCTGCATTATCTGGTAGGGGACCTCTGCATGAATCTCTCCTCACTCTCGGTTCTCTTTCAGTATTCTCACCCCGTTTGGTGTGTGGCTGAGTTCTTTATCTCTTCATTTGATGTTCTAGGGTTTCAGGATTGTTGATTCTCTGTTTGGCTTAGTTTTTCGGATCTTTGCTGTGGAGAGACGGCATGGTGCTTCTGCTTAGAGCGCCATCTTGCCGGACTCCTCCACAACATATATTTTTATAATATTGAAGGTAAATTTTCAGGGTAAACATCTAGAAGTAGAACTTCTGGATTAAAGGAAAATTCATATGTAAATGTAATGCATATTGGCAGCACCACTGCAAAGGGTTTTTCCAGTTTTCATGCCACCAGCCAATTATGATGCCTGTTTCTCCAAAAGCTTGTAAAAATATATTGAATACATTTTAATGTTAAATATTCTGATGAATGATAGATGAAAAATATTATCTCACTATAGTTTTACTTAGCAATTCTCTACTTAAGAGTGAGATTGAACCTCTTTTCATCTTTATGTATGTTTATGTATATATTTCTATTGTTATATTTTTCTCATTTAAATACTTTTTCTCATTTAAATACATTTTCTCATTTAAATACTTTTTGGCCACTCTGTCCCAAAAGTTTAACAGTTCTTTATACATCATGGCTATTATTCCTTACGTTGATCTCTTACTTTCTTCATATATGATGTCCTTGATGTCATCCCATAATTCTTCGGCTCTTCTATCATTAGTGTTTAATGCATCAAATCTTTATTTCAGATGGTCTCTAAAATCAAGTGGGATATACTGAAGATTACATTCTAGCTGTCCTGGACTTCTTCCACTTCAACTTGAAGTAGCGAATCAGTAACTGATAGTCTGTTCCACAATCAGCTCCTGGCCTTGTTCTGACTGTTGGTATTGAACTTCTCCATAACCTATTTCTATAGACGATTTGATTGCCGTGTGTTCCATCTGGTGAGGTCTGCATTTATAGTTGCTATTTATGTTGTTGATAAAAGGTATCTGCAATGAATAAGCCATTGGTCTTTCAAAATTCTATCATGCGATCTCTGGCATCATTCCTTTCACCAAGGCCATATTTTCCAACTACAGATCCTTCTTCCAACTTTTGCATTCCAATCATCAGTAATTATCAATGCATCTCGATGACATATTTGATAATTTTCAGACTGCAGTAGTTGTTAAAAATCTTCAATTTCTTCATCTTTGGCAGTAGTGGTTGGTGCTTAAATTTGAATGATAGTCGTATTAACTGGTGTTCCTTGTAGGATTATGTATATTATCCTATCACTGACAGCTTTGCAATTCAGAATAGATCTTGAAATGTTGTTTTTGATGATGAATGTGACATAATTCCTCTACATTTTGTGATTCTTGGCACAGTAGATCATATGATTGTCTGATTCAAAATGGCCAAAATGGGACAAGTAAAAGATCACTTAAAAGACAAGAAAGAAATAAAAGACCAAAATGGATATCAGAAGAGACTCTGAAAATTGTTCCTGAAGTTACGGTAGCTAAAGCAAATGGAAGAAATGATGAAGTAAATAAGCTGAACAGAAGATTTCAAAGGGGGCTCAAGAAGATATGGTAAAGCATTAAAATGAAATGTGCAAAGACCTGGAGTTAGAAAATAAAAGGTAAGAATATGTTCACCTTGGCATATCTCAAGTTGAAAGGACAGAAGAAAAATTTCAAGCCTCCGGTTACAATACTGACTTTATGGGCAAAATATTGAACAATACAGGAAGCAACAAAAGAAGACATAAGGAATACACAGGACACTGTACTGAAAAGAACTTGTTGACCTTCATCCATTTCAGGAGGTAGAATATGATCAAGAACTGATGGTCTTGAGGAAAGAAATGAAAGCTGCAATGAAGGCACTGGTGAAAAACAAGGCTTCAGAATTCATGGAGTACCAACTGAGATGTTTCAATAAAAGGACGCAATGCTAGAAGCACTCACTCTTCTATGCCAACACATTTGGAAGATAGTAACCTGATCAAATGACTGAAAGAGATCCATATATGTGCCCATTCTGAAGAAAAGTGATCCAACAGAATGCAGAAATTATTGAAAAATATAATTAATGTCACAAGCAAGTTAAATTTTGCTGAAGCTAATTCAAAAATGGTTGCAGAAGTTCATTGACAGTGAACTTCCAGAAATTCAACCTGGATTCAGAAGAGTATGCGGAACAAGGAATATCATTGCTGATGTCAGATGGATATTGGCTGAAAGCAGAAAATACTAGAAAGATGTTGTGTTTTATTGACTATGCAAATGCATTTGACTGTGAGGATCATAACAAATTATAGATAACATTGCGAAGAATGGGAATTCCAGAACACTTAATTGTCCTCACGTGGAACCTGTATATAGACAAACAGTCAGTTATTCGAGCAGAATAAGGGGGTACTACATGGTTTAAAATCAGGGTAGGTGTGAGTCAGGGTTATATTTTTCACCATACTTTTCCAATCTGTATGCTGACAAAATAATACTAGAAGCTAGACTATCTAAAGAATAAAGTGGCATCAGGATAAGAGGGAGATTCAGTTACAACCTGCTATATGTGGATTACACAACCTTGCTTTGTAAAGTGAAGAGGACTTGAAGAACTTACTGATGAAGATCAAGACTACAGCCTTCGGTATGGATTACATCTCAACATGAAGAAAACAAAAATCTTCACAACTGGACCAATAACAAACATCATGATAAATGGAGTAAATATTGACGTTTTCAAGGATATCATTTTACTTGGATGCATAAATAATGCCCATGGAAACAGCAGTCAAGAAATCAAATGACATGTTGCATTGGGCAAGTCTGCTGCAAAAGACCTCTTTAAGGTGTTTCAAAGCAAAGACATCACTTTGAGGACTAAGGTGTACCAGACCCAAGCCATGGTATTTTCAGTCTCCTCATATGCATGCGAGTGCTGGACAGTGAATAAGGAAGACCAAAGAAGAATCAGTGCCTTTGAATTATGGTGTTGACTAAGAATATTGAATATACCATGGACTGGCAGAAGAACTAACAAATATTTCTTGGAAGAAGTACAGCCAAAATGCTCCTTAGAGGCAAGGATGATGAGACTTTGTCTCAAGTACTATGATATGTTATCAGGAGGGACCAGTCCCTGGAGAAGGACATCGTGCTTGGTAGAGTAGAGGGTCAGCAAAGAAGAGGAAGACATTCAATGATATGAATTGACACAGTAGCTACAACAATGGGCTCAAACATAGCAATGATTGTGAGGATGGCTCAGGTCCAGGCAGTATTTTGATCTGTTGGACATATGGTCCCTATGATTCAGATCTCTAAGGCCCATAACAACAACTACAACATTCTTTATATATGATATCATTTGCAGGTAACTTTTCTTATTTTATTAATTGTTTTTCTCTTTTTCCCAAAGCGTTATGATTTTTATGATATCAGAATACCAAAATGAATGTTTCTTTTAAACACCTGAAAAAAGAACCAATTACTTTATACTAATTTTACTAATTGTAATTGGTAGATATAAGATACCATGAAACTGTAGGATATATGAAATAATATTTAAAATTCACTCTTTCATTCATTCAGAAGTATTTTTGAGTGTCTATGAGACATGAAATATGTTAAGTTTAACTACATAGTAATTAAAAAATAGTTAAACTTAAATGGGGTAAGCAAATATAAAACAAATGCCTATTAATATAAGTACCGCAAAGGGAAAGAACAGATTCTGAGAGAAAAATACAGGGATCTAATTTTGAACAATCAGTGTTTATGAAGACTTTTCTGAAGAGGAGAATTTAACTCTTGGCTAGAGGTATGATTAGGAAAGTGCCAAGGGAATGTTATGAGAGGAACATTCCAATGTGAGGAATATACATGGCTGAAAGATTGTGAGCAGGAAGGAAGTACACTTGTAAAGAATGAGAAGAAGGAAATATGGTTAGCACATAATGAAAAGGAGGCAAAAGTGACAAATGGACCTTTCAGAAGGGAGCTGCACAACAGATCATCTAGGGCCTCACAAACCATGACAAATTTTTTGAAAATTTTTCCAGGTAGAAGCAGAAGCCACTGAGGAGTATTAAGCTCTGAAGTGACATGAGTTTACCTTTTATTTTGCAAACATCATGGGAGGAAGAAGTCCTTTGGACAAGCCAGGCAGCCATGGTTTTCCCTGCTCCTATTCCTGCTGGCATTTACAGGCTTCAGAACAAACAACAACTGTCCCCACCTGAAGTCTAATGGTTTGGTTACATAAGCAGCAGGGCTAAAGAGATACAATTTCATGCTGGCATCCACCTATCTAACCACTCCCTCCTCGAGTGTTCAGAAGGAAAAATCTACTTTGTGCAACAAGCAGTGAGATCTGTGATACCTGGAGTATAAACTGGGTGGAGGAAGGCCCTCCTTGTCCCTCAACTATGGTGCATCAACAGTCATGCATAAGAGAGTCTTCATCCTTCCCAGGCAGCTTTCAAGACAGGGGAGGCTGCTTATCATGGAATTCTTATTTTATGTTGTCTGTTGTCTGTAAATAAAACAGTTTTCATTTGCCAAGGTTTTGTGAGTGCCTGTCTGTTGTTTGCAATTAGAAAAGTTTTTATTTGCAAGTGTTTTGTGAGTGTGTCATGTGTATAACTTGATCAAATTAAATGGACATGACACCCATGTAGAGGTTGGTGCCACTGGATGAAATTTTCATTTATTGTTCTAGAGACAGCCTTTAAGGCACCTGCATGTGCAAAGCACACCAGGATAGCTGGATGTCTATAGGCAAAGAAGTGTAAATATATGAAACAAATTTTTTAGTTAGAATTAGTCAGGCATGTTGGTGGATGCATATTGGTAATGATATCCATGATTGTCATGACTGAGATCTTTGCCACAAACGATGGGTAAATGGAAGTATCACTGATTTGGACAATACTTGAAGAGAATTTAAAGATTTCACGTAAGCAGTTTAATTTTAAGATGGTTATAGGACAGAAGAAATGATGATACAAAAGGGCTGAAGTGAAGATTTCAAAGGGCAGCTCGAGAACATAATGCAAAGTATTATAGTGACATGTGGAAAGACCTGGAGTTAGAAAACAAAAAGGGAAGAACACGCTCAGTATTTCTCAAGCTGAAACAACTGAAGAAAAAATTCAAGCCTTGAGTTGCAATACTGAAGGATTCTATGGGGAAAATATTAGAAGATGCAGGAGCATCAGAGGAAGATGGAGGGAATACACAGAGTCACTATACCAAAAAGAATTAGTTGATGTTCAACTATTTCAGGAGGTAGCATATGATCGGGAACCGATGGTATTAAAGGAGGAAGTCCAAGCTGTACTGAAAGCACTGGAAAAAAACAAGACTCCAGGAATTGATGGAATACCAGTTGAGATGTTTCATCAAAAGAAGCAGCGCTGGAAGTGCCCCCTTATTGTCTTAATCATCTAATGCTGCTACAACAGAAATACCACAAGTGGATAGCTTTAACAAAGAGAAGTTCATTCTCTCACAGGGTAGTAGGCTACAAGTCCAAATTCAAGGCATCAACTCCAAGGGAACACTTTCTCTGTCATCTCTGGAGGAGGGTCTCTGTCATCAATCTTCTCTTTGTCTGGGAGCTTCTTTGAGCAGGAACCTCAGGTCCAAAGGATGGGCTCTGCTCCTGGCACTGCTTTCTTGGTGGTATGAGGTTTCCATGCATCTCTGCTCACTTCTGTCTTTTATATCTCAAAAAAGATTGGCTTAAGACACTATCTAATCTTGTATACCTCATCAGTATAACTGCTGCTAATCCATCTTATTAGATCATAGTGATTGAATTTACAACACATGAGGAAATCACATCAGATTTCAAAATGGCACACAATTATATAATACTGGGAATCATGACCCAGCCAAGCTGATAGATATTTTGGGGGGACACAATTCAATCCATGACACTAATCTCTGCTAAGAAATTTGGAAGACAGTTACCTGGTCAACTGACTGGAAGAGATCCATATTTATACCTCTTCCTAAGAAAGGTGATCCAATATAATCTGAAAATTATCAAACAATATCTTTAATATCACACTCAAGTAAAATGTTGCTGAAGATTGTTCAAAATCAGTTGCAACAGTACATCAACAGGGAACTTCCAGAAATTCAAGCTAGATTCAGAAGAGGATGTGGTACATGGGAGATCATTGCTGGTGTCAGATGGATCATGGCTGAAAACAGAAACTACCAGAAAGATGTTTACCTGTGTTTCATTGACTATGAAAAGGCATTGGAATGTGTGGTTCATAACAAATTATGGATAACATTGAGAAGAATAGGAATTCCAGAGCATTAAATAGTGCTCATGAGGAATCTGTACTTAGATCAAGAGACAGTTGTTCAAACAGAACAAGAGGATACTGCATTGTTTAAAATCAGGAAAGGTGGGCGTCAGGGTTGTATCCTTTCACTATGCTTATTCAATCTGTATGCTGAGCAAATAATCTGAGAAGCTGGACTATATGAAGAACAGGGCATCAGGAATGGAGGAAGACTCATTAACAATCTGCGTTATGCAGATGACACAACCTTGCTTGCTGAAAGTGAAGAGGATTTGAAGCACTTACTGATGAAGATCAAAGACCACAGCCTTCAGTATGAATTACACATCAACATAAAGGAAACAAAAATCCTCACACTGGACCAATAAGCCACATCATGATAAACGGAGAAAAGATTGAAATTGTCAAAGATTTCATTTTATTGGATCCACAATTAACACCCATGGAAGCAGCAGTCTAGAAATCAAATGACACATTGCATTGGGCAAATTTGCTGCAAAAAACCTTTTTAAAGTGTTAAAAAGCAAAGATGTCACCTTGAAGACTAAGGTACACCTGACCCAAGTCATGGTGTTTTCAGTCGCCTCATATGCATGCAAAAGCTGGACACTGAAGAAGAAAGAGCAAAGAAGAATTAACACCTTTGAATTGTGGTGTCTGTGAAGTGTATTGAATACACCATGGCTTGCCAAAAGAATAAATAGATCTGTCTTGGAAGAAGTACAGTCAGAAAACTCCTCAGGAACAAGGCTGGTGAGACTACATCTCACATACTTTGGACTTGTCAGGAGGGATCAGTCCCTGGAGAAAGACATCATGCTTGGTAAAGTGGAAGGTCAGTGAAAAAGAGGAAGATCCTCAATGAGATGGATCAACGCTGTGGCTGCAACAATGGGTTCAACCATAACACTGATTGTGAGGATGGTGCAGGAGAGGGCAGTGTTTAGTTCTGTTGTACATAGGGTCACTATAAGTCAGAGCCTACTCGATGGCACCTAACAACAATAGGACATTACCATTACAATACTAAGTCAGATGAATACATTGCTCTAGAGAGGAGCAGACGCTTGAATTAAGAACTAAGAAAAAGTATTACGGGAAAACAAATTGTATTTCAGCTCAATGAAAAGGACAGAGAGAAGAGTAACACTCAGGGTTGGTAGAAACAAACAAAGAAACATGGAAGAAGAAAGATCTAAAGGCATTTTTGGTACTGTGGAGCGTGATTAAAATAAGGGAGACTGAAAGCGATATAAGCTACTCATCTGTCAGTTTGTCGTACTGTGGTGGCTTGCATGTTGCAGTGATGATGGTAGCAATGCCACTAGTATCTCAAATACCAGCAAGGTCATCCATGGTGTTCAGGTTTCCATGGAGCTTCCAGACTAAGACTGACTAGGAAGGACCTGGCAATCTACTTCTAAAAAATTGGCCAGTGAAAACCTTATGAATAGCAGTGGAACATTGTCTGATGTATTGCCAGAAGATGAGCAACCCAGGTGGGAAGACACTCAAAATATGACTGGGGAAGAGCTACCTTCTCAAAGTGGAGTCAACTTTAATGACATGGATGGAGTAAAGCTTTCAGGACTTTCATTTGCTGATGTGGCATGACTCCAAATGTGAAGAAATATCCATTAATAATTGTAACTTGAAATGTATGAAGTATGAATCTAAGAAAATTGGAGGTCACCAAAAATTAAACGGACCACATAAAGATTGATATCTTAGGCAATAATGATCTGAAATGGATTGGTATTGGTCGTTTTCAATCAGATAATCACATGGTCTACTAAGCCACGAATAACAAAATAAAGAGGAATGATGTCATATTTATCATCAAGAAGAACATTTTGAGATCTATCTTGAAGTACAATGCTGTCAGTGATAGGATAATAGCCACACACCTTAAACAAGACCAGTTAATACAACTATTATTCAAATTTATGCACCAACCACTAATGCCAAAATGAAGAAATTAAAGATTTTTTACCAACTTCTGCAGTCTGAAATTGATCAAACACGCAGTCAAGATGCTTGATAATTACTGGTGACTGGAATGTGAAAGATGGAAACAAAGAAGGTTCAGCAGTTGGAAAATATGGCCTTGGTGATAGAAACAACACCTGAGATCGCATGATAGAATTGTGCGTGACTAACAACTTATTCATTGCAAATACCTTTTTTAACAACATAAATGGTGACTATACACGTAAACCTCACTGGATGGCTGCAACAATGAGCTCAACCGTAGCAACGATTGTGAGGATGATGTGGGACTGGGCAGCGTTTCCTTCTATTGTACTCAGCATTGCTATGAGTTGCACCCAACTCAACGGCACATAAGAACAACAAAAATATAAGCTAAGCTGGATAAGCAGCAGTTTGAAGATAGGAGCAGGCCAATAGAAAAGAGGGTAGATGTTTTTGGAAATATTGTTAATTTTGTAGAACTATTGAAATGGCAGTGCTTGAGCAAATGAACTGTGAATTGTGGATGGGTATGTAGAGTTTAAAATTAATTATTTCAGAAGTGGTACAATTTCTGGATAATTCCAGAAAAGGTCAAAGTAAAATGGAGGAAAATGTCATTTAGATGAAGAGGAACTAGAATCAAATCCTAGATGCTGGATGCATCCTCACAAGCATGGGAAACCACTTAGAAAGAAAACAAGTGTAGGCCAAAAGGAGGACTGTGATCCAGGGTCTGAAGTATGACCAGGAGGAGGAGAGTGGATCATAAGAATAGTGAAAAAAGAAAAGAAGATTTATCTATCTCAAAGGGCTCTTTCAGAACAAGAAATCAAACAACCTATCCTTTCATGTATGAAAATCCCAGGAAATAAAAATATCACCAATTGAACCATCTGGCTCAGAAATCAGGAAAGTTTAACATTTAAAAAAGTTAATGGGAGATTTCTTTTTTCCCAAGAACTGGAGGCCAAAGGACGACGAGATGAATGCAGGATAGAGAGAGAGTGAGTTTTGCCAGAACATTCACTTTTATATTATGAATATTGGCCACACTCCCAAGGAAACTCTTCTTCCAACTGATTGGCTGCTCACATCAGATCACAAAATTGGAAGTGACATGCAGTGTCTACCAAACCACTGAGAATTATAGCCTAGCCAAGTTGCCACATAACATTAACCATCACACTGAATCTTAGTTTTTTGTTTTCTCCTCTAAATGGAGCTCTAGTGGCGCTATGACTAAGAGCTCAGGTTAAGGGCTCAGCTGCTAGCCAAAAAGTCAGCAGTTTGAATCCACCAGCTGCTGCTTGGAAGCCCTATGGGGCAGTTCTACTCTGTCCTATAGGCTCACTCTGAGTCAGAAATGACTTTACAGCAATAGGTTTGTTTTGGTTTTCTCTAAATGCTCTATTTCTCTAAGTACTTTTCTACTTGTTTATCACAGTAGGTTGCGATATATTCTTTGGTTCCAGTGACTATCTCAGTTGAACAAAAAAAGGTTTTTTTACAGAGTATTGAAACTAGTGGACCAGAATAATATCAGGAATGAAACCTAAGGAATAAAAATAAGAGAATGATGTAGTACAACAAAAAGAAGAGCCCGAGACGAAGAGAAGAAAGAGAAGGGAGAAGACAGCATTTTCTGAATCAATGTTTTGCAGTGTTTTTGTCCTTCTTATCTTTCTGATAAAATACTTGATACTACACTTTGAGTGAAAGATATTTTCATTATAAATAGGCCCCAAAGAAATGACAGTCACTGCTAGAAGAATGCATAAATAAAAACTATAAGGAGGATCATATTGTAAATATCAGATACTTCCTAGTTGTTGGCTTTAAATTGTTTACATTTGAAATTGAGAGAACTTCGATCAAGCTGGATAGGTAGCATCAAATTATGGTCATATATTATTGTGAGTGTAACAATACTGACCAAGTAATTTAATAATTGAGACAAAATAGTTGGCATCCTGACACTAATTTTCTTGAATATTGAAAACTTGCAAAAAAGGATGTATGCTTTCTTATGTGAATGGACATAAAATGTCACATGAATGGACATATAAAGCTTTACAAAGTACCATCTCTAAGTCTGTAAAAAGGAAGTCATGATAAAAAATAAATAAAGGCGTCCAAAAATGCTTTAAAATCCTCTTACAACACTCCAGAAGCTATTTGTTGTAAGGCAAAACAATCCTGAATCAGAGCCAAGTATTGTTTTGCCAAAGGACCTTGTTGTAAATCTTATAAGGCTGTTCAAATACAAGGACCTTGCAGACATAGTTATAGCAAGATGCAAGCATATCTTCTTACACGATTCTCCAGGAGGCAAATGTTAATGCTCAGAAACTACAAAACCTGCAAAATGGCTAACCTTTACTTAAAACCTGTCAAAATTTTTCTAGAGTGGTTTAGGGATGGTGTATGCTGAAAGAATAAGAAGATAAGGAAAATTTGGTGGGAAATACATGGTAGGAAATAAAATAGATATGAAGAGTAGGTATTTGCCAATATTTAACTTATCTTGAATTTAAGATTTAATAAACTACTTTGCAGGATCACAAAATATTGAGGGAAGAACGGCTGTTTATTTGTTCAATATCTATAAGTGTTACTTATTTTTGTATTTCTTAAATGTTATTGTAGTTAGGTGCCATGGAGTTGGTTTAAACTCACAGAGACCCTATGTACAACAGAACAAAGCGCTGTCTGCCCCTACACCATCCTCACAATTGTTGCTATGTTTGACCTCATTGTTGCAGCTGCTGTGTCAATCCATCTCATTGAGGGCCTTCCTCTTTTTTGCTGACCCTTTATTTTATCCAGCATGATGTCTTCCTGATAACATGTGCAAAGTACATGAGACGAAGTCTGTCCGTCCTCTCCTTCTAAGGAGCATTCTGGCTGTACTTTTTCTAAGACAGAATAGTTTGTTCTTCTGGCAGTTCATGGTACATTTAATATTCTTCACCAACACTGTAATTCAAAGGCATCAATTCTTGTTCAGTCTTCCTTATTCATTGTCCAGCTTTCATATGCATATGGGGTAATTGAATATACCATGGCTTGGTTTTGGTTTTGGTTTTGGGGGCATGTTATATGCTATTACATGTAAAGATACAAAACTAACTCCAGCCACACAGGGTAAATATCAGATATAAAATTGGAACTTTGGTCTTTGTTATTATATGTAAAGATATCTAACTGCATCCACACAAGTTAAATATCAGATATAAATGTGGAACTCAGGTCTTTGTTATTATATGTAAAGATATCAGACTAACTGAAGCCATATAGGTTCATTAACACATACAAAGGGTGACTTGCATCTTGCATACCTACATGTGATACCACATCCACTTTGTCCCCTCAATCAATCAGGCACATTCCAGTGTCAATGTTCTCATGAAAAATGTCACATACACATTTTAAGTGGGTTTGGAAATTATTGCAATTTCCAAACAGTGCTCAGAGTCATAAATTAACATGAAGCTATGTTCTGCCACAGACCTAGAAATGCTAATGCAGAGATATGTTCATAAAAAAAGACATTGGTGTCAAAGTTAATATAGCTTTAGCAAAGCGAAACTTAAGGCAGAAAGTTTTTTTTTTTTTTTTTAAAGTCTATCATTAGGTTAATTTTATCTGGGTTTGTCAATGCTCTGCTCTCAGCATATTTCTGAGAGATTTTGAAAGAAAAAAGTGCAGACAAATAATCCATTTATGTCTCCTGACAAGGCAGTCATCCCATCTCTTTGTTTATTTTTACCAACTTCTGCAGTCTGAAATTGATCAAACACGCAAATAAGATGCATTTATAATTACTGATGATTGGAATGTGAAAGATGGAAACAAAAAAGAAAGACTGGTAGTTTGAAAATACGGCCTTGGTGATAGAAATGACATGGGAGATCGCATGATATAATTTTGCAAGGCTAACAACCTATTCATTGGAAGTATCTTCTTTCAACAACATAAATGGCAACTACACATGTGGACAACACTAGATGGAATACACAGGAATCAAATCAATTACATCTATGGAAAGAGACAATGGAGAAGTTCAATATCATCAGTCAGAACAAGGCCGGGACCGACTACAGAACAGACCATCAATTGCTCATATGCAAGTTCAAGTTGAAGGTGAAGAGAATTACAGCAAGTTAACAAGAGCCTAAGTATCACCTTGAGTATATCACACCTGAATTTACAGACCATCTTAAGAATAGATTTGACACATTGAACCCTAATGACCAAAGATCAAAGGAGTTGTGGGATGACATCAAGGACATCATACATGAAGAGAACAAAAGGTCATCAAAAAAACAGGAAAAAAAGAAAAGATCAAAATGAATGTTAGAAGAGACTCTGAATCTTGCTTTTGAATGTAGGTTAGCTAAAGCAAACAGAAGAAATGATGAAGTACAAGAGCTGAACAGAAGATTTCAAAGCATGGGTTGAGAAGACAAAGAAAGTATTATAATAAGATGCACAAAGTTCTGAAGTTAGAAAACCATATAGGGAGAATATGCTCAGTATTTCTAGAGCAGAAAGAACTGAAGAAAAAATTCAAGCTTCAAGTTGCAATATGGGAGGATTCTATGAGCAAAATATTGAACGCTACAGAAAGTAACAAAAGAAGAAGGAAGGAATACACAGGGTCACTGTACCAAAAAGACTTAATCAACGATCAGCCATTTCAGGAGGTAGCTAATGATCAAGAAACGATGGTATTGGACGAAGTCCAAGCAACACTGAAGGTATTGGTGAAAAGCAAGGCTACAGGAATTGACAGAATGCCAATTAATATATTTCAATAAATGGATGCAACACCGGAAGCATTCACTCGTCTATGCTAAGAAATTTGGAAGACAGCTACTTGGCCAACCAACTGGAAAAGATCTATATTTGTGCCCATTCCAAAGAAAGGTGATCCAATAGAATGTGGAAATTATCGAATAATATCATTAATATCACATGCAGGGAAAGTTTTGCTGAAGATAATTCAAACAAAGTTGCAGCAATACATCGACAGAGAACTGCCAGAAATTCAAGCTGGATTCAGAAGAGGGATTGGAACAAGGGTTATCATTGCTGATGACAAATGAATCTTGGCTGAAAGCAGAGAATACCAGAAAGAAGTTTACTTGTGTTTTTGTGACTATGCCAAGGCATCTGACTATGTGGATCATAGTAAATCATGGACAACATTATGAAGAATGGGAATTCCAGAACACTTAATTGTGCTCATGTACAACCTGCACATAGATCAAGAGGAAATCTGTGAAACAGAACAAAGAGATACTGTGTGGTTTAAAATCAGAAAAGTTAGGCATCAGGGTTGTATCCTTTCACCATACTTATTCAATCCGTATGCTGAGTAAATAATTCAAGAAGCTGGACTATTTGAGAAGAAAGCAGCATCAGGATTGAAGAAAGACTCATTAACAACTTGTTATATTTAGATGGAACAACCTTGTCTGCCAAATATGAAGATGACTTGAAGCACTTACTGATGAAGATCAAAGACTACAGACCTCAGTATGGATTGTACCTCAAAATAAGAAAACAAAAATCCTCACAACTGGACCAATAAGCAACATCATCATGAATGGAGAAAGGTTGAAGTTGTCAAGGATTTCATTTTACTTGAATCCTTACTCAACGCCCTTGGAAGAAGCAGTCAAGAAATTAAATGAAGTATTTAATTGAGGAAATCTGCTGCAAAAGACCTTTTTAAAGTGTTAAAAAGGCAAATGTGTCACTTTGAGGACTAAGGTGCACCTAACACAAGCCATAGTAGTTTTAGTCACATCATATGGATGGAAAAGCAGAACAATGAATAAAGAAGACTAAAGAAGAATTGATGCCTTTGAATTATGGTGTTGGTGAAGAATATTGAATGTATCATGGACTTCCAAAAGAACGAAAAGATCTGTCTTGGAAGAAGTACAGCCAGAATGCTCTTTGGAAGCAAGGATAGTGAGACTTCACCTCGCATACTTTGGACATGTTATCAGGAGGGACCAGTCCCTGGAGAAGAATATCATGCTTAGTAAAGTAGAGGGTCAGCGAAAAAGAGGAAGGCCCTCAAAGAGATGGATTGACACAGTGGCTTTGACAATGGGATTAAACATAGCAACAATTGTAAAGATGGCGCAGGACCGGGCAGTGTTTCATTCTGTTGTACATAGAGTCAGTACGAGTCAGAACCAACTTGGCAGCACAGATTAATTTTTATTTGGGTTTATCAATATTGCACTCTCAGCAGATTTCTAAGAGATTTTAAAAGAGGAAACTGTAGCCAAAATATTCTATTTATATCTCCTGTCAATATAGTTGTCCCTTTTCTTTATTTTCGTATCCTGAGAAAATGGCCTAGACAATTTGTAGTAAAATTAACTAGTCTCTGTTCTTTTCCTCCTTTGGGCCAAAAGTCTAGAGAAAACCAAAGTCTTATTCTCCAACTTTATTGTTTTCCAGCCTTGAGCAAATGTACATAAATCATATATCAATAAAGCTGATTAAAAAAAAAAAAAAAGCCTAGACACCAGAATTGGTCATAAACTTCAGTATCCAGTCCCGAAAGAAACCAAGAGCACCAAGGTCCAGAGCTGCTTCATCACTGCAGTTTTATAATCCACTGACTTTATTTTTTAAAAGTCTGAGCATGCCGGTGCTGTGGCTAACCAGTAATCAATTGCCATCAAGTTGTTTATGCCTTATGACGACTCCATGTGTGTCAGAGTAGAACTATGTTCCACAGAGTTTTCAATAGATGATTTGTCAGAAGTGGATCACCAGGCCTTACGTACGAGGTGCCTCTGGGTGGGCTTGAATCTCCAACCTTATTGTTAACAGCCATGCACATTATCCATTTGCACCACCCAGAGACTCCAACCCTGTGTGATTAATGCTCAGAAATTGGTATGGAAGTACCAAAAGAAACAAAGAAATGTCCACACTGGCCCAAAGTTGCTTCACCACATCTCATTCTTGTCGTTGCTTGTAATGGATTCTACCCTGTCACCACTCGTCCCCAGGGCCCACTTTTCTTTCATTATTCTCTCTGTGTGTGTGTGTGTGTGTGTGTGTGTGTGTGAGAAGGAGATAGAAAGAAAAGAGAGATATTGAGAGAGTGTTTAACACTTTGCATGGCTTCTCTCTAGGAGATTTACAGTAAGGTTGTATAACACAGTTAAGTTCTTGTCCACTAGCTGAAAAGTTGGTAGTTTAAATCCACCCATAGATGCCTCAGAAGACAGGCCTGGTAATCTGCTTCCAAAAGGTCATATCCTTGACAACCTTATGGAACAGTTATACTCTACACACATGGGGTCACCGTGAGTTGGAATATACTTGACAGCAACTGGCAACAACAAAAAGTATAACTAAGGTCCTATAGTTTGCATGTTCACAAATCACAACAGAGACTCCCACTGTAATCACTAAATAGGTAAATTTCAGCGCATTTCAGTATAGTTACAGCATAACAGAATAGTTTAGACACAGGCTCCAGAAACCAACTGCTGTCATTTAAATTCTGATGGACAATTACTGGCTCTGTGTCTGTGATCAAATTATTTAATATTCTGTTCTTCAGTTGTCTCATCCGTAAAATTAATAATACTATGTAGTTTATAAGTCTGGTTTTAGAATAAAATGAAATAGTACAGATCCTATATGGTAAGTTCCCAATGTGTTGTAATTGTTAGTACTAGCCTAATTCTCAAATTTAAAATTGTCAATTTTTAAATATGTAGTTTATGTGAGCAAATGTTGCAATAATTTATATTGTAATAAGAATTTTTATGTTTTCCCTCACACATCTATGTACCAAGCTAGCCTTTAGAATATTATTTTCACTAAAAGAGTTTGTGGAAAAAATGCATACCATTTGGTAATCAGTGCGAAAATAATGCTTATCTATGGGAGATTATAGCCAAAGGCTCTCTTCAGTTCATTTTGTAGATTTTCTCTCCAAGTTATATATAAAGAGTGGCCAATTCTTCAGTCTTGTTAAGAGCCATGTTTGATGTCTGGAGCTGCATGCTTCATCTAAATTTATCTTCAAACTCACAACAAACTTGAGAGTCAAAAATGAGTTTTCTGCTTTCTTAGGAGGAATCTGAGTCCCAGAAAGGTTAATTGACTTTCCCAAGGCAATATAATTAGTCATTGTCCAAGTTAGAACTTGAACCAGAGTTCTAATTCCAAATCTAGTCCTTTAATTGACTGTTCAAAACTTTTATTAAAAAAATGCTTTTAAGCTTCTAAATATATTTATTTGATGGAAAATGTACAGAAAAAAGGAATAAAGTATTGAGCTAAAAAGTTTGGATGGCATCACTCTCCAGATGAAGGAAATGACAGCTGCCTTAGGCAGGCATGCTTCAAGCACCTGCCTCTCCTTAAAGGGCGATGTAATCCAACTTGAGAGAACAAGGCAGGAAAAATAAGGCCAGAGTCTTAGACAATGATGACTAAAGAGATAACTTGGGCCGAAGACTCTGTGAGGATCTGAAGAATATACAAATAGATTAGTAAGGATATGTATGGGAAGACGGTTATATTCACAAGCGATTGGAAGTAACTAAAAATAGAACAGAAAGCCAGAAGCACTGTAAGTGGCCTGGGCTATGTGTGGATGGGAGAATGAAAATGATCTATAGTTTAAGGAAGATTTACTAACACCATGCCTTAGAAATATGGTGAGTTATTTGCATTTGGAAATGTTTCATACTTCAATGGATCCTTCTAAGTGAAGTGTATATGGAAAAAAAAAGTAAACTATTTTATGATCATCTAAATAGGCATTTGTGTTTTATTGCACAGAAATAACACGTCTATCTGTCAAACAGACCGGTGGTAATCAAACTTAAATGTACATCAGAATCATCTGAAGGACTTGATATAACAGACCGCTGGGATCCGACTCCAAGTATATATATATTAGGTGTGCTCTAGTGCCCAAGAAATTGCATTTCTAACGTGTTGCCAGGTGATAGTAATGCTTTTGATCTCAAGAAGACACTTCAAGGCCGCTAAAGTAGGTTATGTCATTTATTTGTTTGTTTATTTGGGGTCCTGGTGGCTCAGTGGTTAAGAGCTACAGCGTGCTTATAGCTGCTAACCAAAACGTCAGCAGTCCGAATTCACCAGTCCACTGCTTGGAAACCCTATGGAGCAGTTCAGCTCTGTCCTAGAGGAATCGACTTTACGGAGACAGGTTTGTTTGTTTATTTATTTAAATATATGATCCGTCTAATCTCTAAGTCTTCACTCTCAGTAATAGAAGGAAGTTCAAGTTGCTGGGAGGATACATGAAATTCATAGATTTAAACTTCAAACTATCTGACTTTTGGTTATGGAAAACATAGGTCTTATACATTCAAGCTTTGATGGAGAGCCTCATGACTACCTTCTCAATCATTCAAGTTCTTATCATCAGGACAAAATGCACATCCAGCTTCTCTTATAAATTTGATACAGGAAATTGGGTCAAATTGTGTTAGAGAAGTTGAAGAAAAGGATTGTCATATATTTATTTGCTCTCTTTATTCTTTTTCTTTCAGTTCTACTTATAGCAAGGAGCACTCCACGCCAACCCCCCTCCCACACACGCTTGTGTCAGTACTTACGTTAGTTTTACATCGTCTAATACCATAGACTGTTGTGGCCTGGTTGAATTAGCCAGAGTCCAAAAGATCAATTTATAACTTAGACAACTAAGAATGTAAAAAGAATAGAATAGAAACAAGAACAATGCCCAGATTTTCCTTAAATGCAATGAACTACTAAGTAGAAAATGCTGTTTAAATTTTTAAAAAGAATAAAAAAGCTATATATGAACTTTAACATTAAGTACAATGTGGAGTCTGCAATTTTTGCTTTCATTTCCTGGAAAGAACAAGAAAAATAAAAAGAATTATTGTGTAACTCAAAATATTTTGAATTATGGTGTAGCCTTTACTTTATTTTATATTTTATTTTATTTGTTAAAGAAGGAAGTATCCAATAGTAGAAAAGATGATACAAAATGAAGGATTCACCATTAATTCATTGCAGAAAATTCTGTTTTAGTAATTTAACTCTTCCAAATGAGAGATGCTGACATTTAAGAAATTAAAAATAGATTTGTTTTAAATTAGTTAAAACAGCAGCAACAACAAAAATTACATTAGTTGTAATCATTTTTTCCTTTGTAATCATTTATTAATGTGTACTTTAGAAAAAAAATTACAGAAGGACTTTGATTATTGTAAATGAGATTTTAAAACACTATTTCAAAGTTTGTTAAATGTTTCATTTGTTTAAAAATTTATCAAAATATTCTTAAAGCTGTATTTTAATATGCTTTGTGCCAAACAACAATATTCAATCCCTCTGAGTACAATGTGGTACATTATTGATTAGTCTAGGAGACAAGAGTCCTGTGTTGAGTCCAGATTCTCAGTCATTTGGAGACTTTTGTAAGGTCACATTTCTATTTAACTTCTCATTTTGTTATATTTTTATTAAAGTTACCATAAAGGATTAAAGTTGTTAATAGTTATTGCAGAGCAGATGAGAAAAAATATAAATCGTATAACTATCATTTATTATCATTATTTTAGAGTACACAAATTAATTGCAAATCTGAATAACTTAGGAAATCTGCTTGTTATCTATTCATATGCTATGTCAAGCATTTGTGCAATTTTAACAAGAGTGTCTTGTGTAAAATGATGAGTCCTAATAATCAATTCTATGCACAGTATTTAAATATATTGAGCCAATAGACTCCATAGATTAATAAATTACTTCACATCATACATATTACATGACTTGAAAGGGATCATCAGCATAAATGTAAATGCTATAACCAAATATTCTGGAAGAAAAATAATGAATAAATCTTTGTGACTTTGGGTTAGGAAAGATTTCTAGAAAGGACACAGAAAGTCAAAGCAATACAAGAGGAAAAATTAAAACTTTTGTTCCTTGAAAGAAATCATTAAAAAATCTAAAAGCAGTCCACAGCCTGGGAGAAAGTATCTGCAATATGTAGACCTGGAGAAAGGACTTGTTTCTAGAATATATAAAGAACATTTATGACTCAATAGTAAATAACAAACAATCCAATAAAAGTAAACAAGATGTTTGAACAGACATTTCCAAATTAAAATATAAAATGTTTATCCAATAAGCTCTTGAAAAAATATTTGACATCTTTAGTCATAAGGAAAATGGAAATGAAAACCAAGATCATTTACAATTATCCATGATAAACAAACAAACAAAAAAGCCTGCTGCCGTCGAGTCGATTCCAACTCACAGTGACCCTATAGGACAGAGTGAATCTGCCCCACAGTGTTTCTAAGAAGCAGCTGGTGGATTCAAACTGCTGACCTGTTGGTTAACAGCCGTAACACTTAACTGCTGTGCCAACTGGGCTCCATTTATAATCACAGACATACTCAAATGGCTAAAATTATTTCTCTTGAGTAAAAAACTGTGAGTAGAATTGCTTAATCATAAGTTAGGAGTATGTTTAATTTAATAAGAAAGTGCCAAACTGCTTTCCAAAGTGATTATGCAATTTTCCATTCCCACCAGCAGTGAAAATAAGAATTCAATTAGATCCTCGTGCCTATGGACACTTGATATTGCTCCCTCCTGGGGAACAATAACAAGACACCCCTACTCCTCTCACCCACGGAGAAATCAGTGAAGGCCTAGTAGAGAGGCAGAACTTACCTGCTCATCAATAATAAAAAATCTTCCTCTCAGGGGTCAATGAAGGCCAAAGGGAAAACCTGGACTTTTGCCCCCACCTGGAAGTAGCTAGGCAACACTGCCACTGTCTTGCTCAGCTAGAGTGGTATCAGAGGAAGCCAGCTAATACAGAAGTACATTCTCATAACATAATATCCCAAGTTTCCAGGCATCAGTTGAAAATAACTCATCATATGAAGAACCAGGAAGATCTCCAGCGGAATGAAAAAAGACAAGCAAAAAACGCCAACACAGAGATGAGAGATGTCAGAATTATCTGACGAAGACTGCAAAGCAGACAGTCTTGCTAGAGGTTTGGCAATTTTGCTGACAATTGTATTCATCTTTTCAAAGAACCATCTTTTTGATTCATTAATTTTATCTACTGTTTTTCTGTTTTAAAGCTCATTGATTTCTGCTCTGATATGTATTGATTCTGCTTCCTTTGGATTTATTTTGTCCTTATTTTTCTAGGTTCTTATGGTAGAAGCTTGAGGAAATGCTGTACTAAAATGAGGGAATAAACCACATTTAAAAAGCACAGACTTGTGATACGGGAAAAAAAAATCAGTAAGAAGATAAAGAATAGGCATCAAAATTCTAGGAATTTCTAGGACTACTGTGTAGGAGAAGGAGCAAGTACAAATCATGAGGAGAAGTTGAACTAAAGCTTACAATGGAATTGAAATAGATCTTATAGTTATGGCTGAAAAGAGTGGAACAATTAATAATGAGCATATAGATGACTAAGCAGATGACAAATGTGGCAGTTGCTAACTAAAATGAAAACAGAGTTACACTAGAAAAAAAGTGCACCAATGGATAACATTAATAGAGACATAAATATGTAAAGTCTGAATACTGGTTGTTATTAAAAATTGTGCTGAACCTATCATGAGCATGTGGAGATTGGAATTGATTGGGGTAAAAGTTTGAGAATGCTATTACTAAACTTTAACATTCATCTTTCATAAAAAGAAGGCAATAGAGAAAAAAAGCAAACTAAAATTTGATTAACAAAGAAATGGTGGGATAATCAGACTTTCTAGAAATACAGCTAAATATCAAAAGAGACACTAATTTAAACAAAAATGAGAACTTTAGAAGTGTTAATAGAAATTTGAAAAGACTGAGATTGGGCTTCTATTT
Source organism: Dugong dugon (assembly GCA_030035585.1). Lineage (NCBI taxonomy): Eukaryota > Metazoa > Chordata > Mammalia > Sirenia > Dugongidae > Dugong > Dugong dugon. Next base: position 28,735,138 of record CM057460.1, on the reverse strand, counting down.
TTTGGTTGAAATTATTATAGAACTACCCTTTGATATTATTCTTATCTAAATTTGCTAATAAAAACATAAAATTTTAAAGATTAAAGTATTTGGGGAACCTAGTTGAATTTGGAAAAAACTAATTTGAATCCATTATCACACAAAAATCATGTCTAGATAAATGAATGAGATAAATGCAAAGAAATCATATATAATACAGATGATTATTTATAGTGATATATAATGTATGCGATACATTATAATTAATAATATATACGTGTAAATTTTATATATATGGTATATTTTGCTATTACATTATTATATTATGTATGTATGTATATATATATATATATTTGTGTGTGTGTGAGTGTGTGCATGTTTGTACCTCACACAATCTGGGCATGCAAAAGACTTTTTGAACAGGTCATCAAATGGAGAAACCCTATAAAAGTCAAGAGACTAGACACCAGCAAAGAATACAAGCATATAAGCAAGGTGAGAGCCAGCTGAAAAGTGGGATTGCTCCTTCCTTATCACCAATATGAGATTGTTCTCAGTCTCCCCCGTACTTGAAATTGACTTTAGTGGGAAGGGACACAGAAGGAAAAAAGAGTGAATGTCAAAGATAAATGCAGTGGTTAGAACGATAAACTGGAATTGAGAAAATTCAGAAAGTGTTTAGATTAAACTGTCTGCTAATTTGGAAATTGGCTTAGTTCAAAAAATTTTAATTAAAAAAAATTAAAATAAAGATAAAAAAGTCACACCTGTTACAATATTGTATTAGAAACCTATTATTTTCTCCATTTGTTTAGTTATTCTGAAAACTATTTTGTTACTGTTTTTATTCTCTCAGCCTAGATAACACTACACTTACACATAATGATCATCATGATTTTCGTCTTTCATTTGCTTTTCATAACTAATTGTATAGGCTACAACTTCTTGACTAATACTTTGAATAATAGCAGTGACAGAGGATGTATCTATCTCAATTACATGACCACCCTGGTAGCTGTGATAATAACTTCCACCTTATTATACTGGCCTATAAGTGGCATTTAATACTGCGTATTAATTTTCTATGTACATCAAGTTCCATGAGAAACCTTATTGTGACTTTAAATTGCATGAAGATTTTCTCAATATGTCTCTTGTACTTATTTTGTTGGTTTTATTCTTAGAAACATTATACATTGCTATAATGAAAAGGAATCTGTTCTTCTGTTAAAAATCATAACTGAGTATTGCTGGTGCCATTTTGTTTATAAATATTTGAATATTTGCAAAAAATGTATATTGTTATTGCGTTAGTTGCTGTCATGTAGGCTCCAACTCATAGCAAATCTTATGCATAACAGAACAAAATATTGCCTGGTCCTGCACCATCCTTGTATATGTATAAAATTATAGTATTATAGTTACCTATTATTAGAATTACTATATAATATAATAAATTCCTCCAGGTTTTCTTTATGTGGTTGATTGGTTTGTCTTAAGCTTAAAAATGTTTCCTCAACCGGACATGATGAAGAAGGAGGAGGAGGAGGAAGAGGACAAGAAAATGGTAGGAAAGAACCTTGGCTTCACGCTGGCCTTCCGGCCTTGTTGTAGATGAAGAGGCGCCTCTCTTCCTGCACTTTAGCAGTCAGTCTCTGCGAGGTGCATTACCAGTCAATAGCCAGTTGGATCCTCTTCCTTTATAACTGGACCCATTAGCTCGGCTAAAACACACATTTTCAATGTGCCATTCAAGAATAAATGACACACTTTTGGCAAATTTAGAAATAGGGCAAAAACTACTTCAGTAATTTAAGCAGCCTCTTTGCTCTTTATTGCTCAAGCTTTCTTACGGTTTAGAATATAAACCTGGTAGCTGGCCCTCCAACAATCTCAGCAGTAGGAAGCTGAGGGGAAGGAAAAGAAAATTGCAGACATTTCGGCTTTAACTTTCTTGAACCATTGGAATGATTTTAGTCTTCTAATTGTTTGAAAAAAAATAAGCTCATAATTTGTTCAAACCAGTGATGAACAAGTTTTCTATTTCTCACAGTGATTGTATTTCAGCTAAATGCAGTCACGAACCGCTGCAACCTTCCATGAAGATTCAGCCTGCCTGGTTGAAGAGCCAACCATTACTAGTGCAATGATTCTCCCAGTCCAGGAGGTAAACAGTCTAGGTGCCAAAAACAATTTACTTATTTTGTTATGTGCTGTTTCCTACAGATATTTGGAAGTTCAGTCACTACCACCTTCCCAACAGTAACCCTAGGGCGTTATGTGAAAAATTACTCCTCAGAACCATCCACTCCAGGATTCTGCAATGCTGTTAATATGGTTGACTCCAAAATAAGGCTTGTGCTTTAGACACCAAATTTGAAAGGAGCAGTTTGTAGCATGATTACAAACAACCCGTTGCCGTCAAGTCAATTCTGACTCATAGAAACCCTACAGGACAGAGTAGAGCTGCCCCATAGGGTTTCCAAGGAGCAGATGGTAGATTCGAACTCCCAGTCTTTTGGTTAGCAGCTGAGCTCTTAAGCACTGTGCCACCATGCATCCATGTAGTGTAAAGTGTCAGCCTATGCCTCTATTGTTCTCTATTGTAGATAATCAAGCATATAATTTTTATATTCACGTCTGTGGCCTGGGGAAGAATTAATATTTTAATTTCCTGGGTTGAGGTTCATGAGCAAGACACTCTTAAATGACTTAGGACATGGATTAGCAAACAGGGATTTATGGGCCAAATTCAAGCCTACAAGTTTTTTTGTAAATAAAATTTTATTAAAACACAGTCACACTAACATGTTTACATATTGTCTGGGACTGCTTTTTTACTACAATGCCAGGGTTGAGTAATGGTAATAGAGCACCTATGACCCACAGCTTAAAATATTTACTATCTGTTGCTTTATAGAAAAGATTTGCCAATTCCTGACCTAGAAGATTCTATCTGCAGGAGCAGGGAAAGTGCATTCAAGAACAGGATATGGTAGAGAAAGACAATGAAAGATTTCATCATTTGCTTTGTAATAAGTACTCTAAAAGTTTACTTTACATTTGGCTTATAATGCAGGAAGTTGTAAAACAAGTAACACAAAAATAAACGGAAAATACCTGAAACCACTTCAGAAATCTATTTAAAAAAAAAGATAATGTGTTTGATAAGCTTATAGCTAGACCTACAATATAGAAAATTAAAATTTTAAATGATGAGTTTAAATTTAAAAAGCTCAACTTCAAAATAATTAAAAATATATAAATGCTGTATAGACACACTTTTAAGATGGGTGTGCTCACATATAATTCAAGGTTCAACAACTTGTCTGTGTAAAAGTTTTACATGTTTGCTTCTGAAAACAACTGAACTATAGGTATGTATACATGTATTAAGATTGTCATGAGCATTTTAACAAACTCTTCATGATTAATAACTCATGAACTATTAGTTCACAAAATCTTCATGATTAATAATGTTCATCAACTTCATACTTTAGATTAACAATGATATCTTTGAGGCCATTCAGGTAAAATTATATTATAATTTGTAAATGACTTCATTTTTGCTGTAGGTTTTCATTTTGGATATCAGATATCTGAAGTGTAATTGAGTTACAAAATATTACAGCTAACAAGTAAGGGAGCAAAGCCAGAATTTTACAATTCTTCAATTCTAAAAATAATAAAAATATGGTATAATTAATTTCTATAAGCATCACACTAAACAACATCCTGTCAATTCCATTTAAAGCCAGAAGATAGGTATGAAAAATTCAGATGGTACACAAGTTTACTTTAGAATCAGGGGGCCACACAATTCACGAGGTCTTCCAAGGTCTCTCATTATCCCATTGAAAAGCAAGCAGATATGTGTGTGGTCCAGGAGAAACCTCCCACATCTTGACAGCTGAAACTTTGGGGGACACTTGGCCAATTATGAAACCATGGTGGCTCTCTGACCAGGAGAAACACTTTGCTTAATAAAATATGTAAAAATAATAATTTGTACTACTATCCCTTTCTGGTACGATGGCTTGTTGATAAATACTGAGAGAGAGAGGGAGCCATGGAGACCAAACAGTCGACAAGGATTCAAGGATCTCCAACTTGACAGAGGCATGGAGAAGGGTTCTATCATAAGTTATTTTCTTAATTTCAATGAAGAAGATAATGATGATACTTGTCTCATAGTGTCATCATAAGATACTATATACAATGTGCCTAAATAGTGCAAAGAAAGCACTAAACCCATTGCCGCCAAGTTGATTCCGACTCATACTGACCTTGTATTAGAGTAGAACTGCCCCATATGTTTCCAAGGCTGTAATCTTTACAGAATCAGACTGCCACATCTTTCTCCCACACAGTGGCTGGTGAGTTCAAACCACCGACCTTTCAGTTAGCAGTTGAGTGCTTAACCACAGCACCACCAAGCCTCCTTAAGAAAACACTAGCTACCTTTTTTTTCTTGTAGTTATTTTTATTATTGTAACTTTGATTACATGTATCAATATTTAGCAGGCTCTAACAATAAAGAAAGGGCCCATAATTTAAACTCTAAAACTAGATTTGACATTGATCTTAGAAGTGAAGTTGTAGTTAAAGTCAAATGAACTGCAAGAAGGAGCCGATGGAAAAAAAAAAAAAGAAAGATTCCCAGAGGGACTGAAATTAAGTCTGGTTCAAATATTTCATTCTCAATATAATTACCAATGTTGTCTTGATGTTGCTTGATGTTATATGGTATTAAACAATATGATAATATGCTTCAGAGAGTTTATGCGTTAGAAAGACTCCCTTTTTATCTTATTAGATTAGAATATAATCAGTTCATAATGTGAACTTGCCATTTAGAAATTAACATAAAAAGAAGATAGACTGTATTACTGATGTTCTGTGGTAATTTTCTAAATTGGCTTTATAATACTTCAACTATAAACATTTGTATAGGGAAGCTTTTCTTTTTTAATATTTGAGTTTGCTATAATTTTGATGTGGAGATGAGAACAAATACCAGTGTATTTATGAATTATACAATTTAGAATAACAAAGCTCAAAGAAATGAATATAACTAATGATAACAAGGGTATTTGAGTTTATAGACAGTTAAAATACATTGTTTTACTAACATAGGTATAGCAAGAGAACGAGGAGAAGAATAATTCACACCTCAATTAAACAGATCTTAAAAATAAAACAAGCAATGGTCCTTTTCCTGAATCTGAAGACAGAAATAGGGGAAAAAGTTATGAAGAGTACTAAGTTCTCATTCTAGATAGGGATAATAAAAATTGTATGCAACTCGATTCCATTGCTCTGCTTCCCTGTTTAGCAAACAACAAAATTATAGGTCTCCATATTAGACAAGACGTAATTCCAAACATCTCATGACCATCACTTTTGGTTGCTGCTGCACACATACAAAAGCAGAAATCCCAGATGGCAGTTTAGGTCGGGCAGGTGAGTGATGCTGTTACTTGCTACTTTTCTCTTTGTTCAACACATATTTATTTTAGCGGTCCAGCGTTAGAACCACTTACTTTCAGATATTGTTTCCACTGACATTAACAATTGACCTATGACCCATTGGTGGCAAATAATGTCATAGAGAATGTATGTTAAAAGGAACTATTTCTGGGAAGGATTTCTCTTGTTTTTCTATTGACTCACTAATGAACCTCTACTTTGTTTTTTTTCAGATATTGTGTGAGAATGTGATGGCCAGTGCTGCAGCAGCCATTTTGCCACCATGAACTGAAAAAAAAAAAAAAAAAAAGTGAAAAAACAGCTTGCTTATACTATTAACCATAAGGATGCAAAAACATTCCATATTGATGTCTTTGTTCAGGAGCCAATATAACCCGGGAACTTCCTAATTATTCTTCAATCTCTCTCACTCAATTATTTTTCAGGGTTGGAATTTATTTCTCATTGGAACACCCAATTCATAGACCCCTCAGTTCTCTTACTGTTCATCAGAATTTTCCTAACTTCATTTTCTTCTGGTCTCAGCTTGATTTCAGTATTCCATTCTTTCAGCTATTGTGTTAATTTCCCTGCCCAGTATATTTGAGTTGCAACTCAACAATTAGTAAATAATTTTGCCTTTTTGTGTGTCTGACTGCTGTTATTACCCCAGTGCTGGTTGGCTATTATATAGATTCGTGCTGAAAATATTTTATAGTTATCACCTTCAATTTTGTTAATTTCCCCTTCCATCCCTCAAGGAAACAACTTTAAACCATATCATCATCAGCAAACTCCTCCTCCAACCAAGTTTCACATTCATTAACAGCTGATGAAATTATTTCCAAATATACAGATAACAATAAAACTTTCACCAGACAGACGTGAAAGTCTGCTTATTCTTTTTCTGCCGACAACCATCCGTTTCCTTCACTACTGTAACAAAACAGGTGTTGGTCCTCTTATCCGAGGTTTGTATTACAGCCCTCATATTTTAATACCTTTCTTAATCTGAGTACATTTATTGGACCCTTTTTTTTTTAAGTATCATTCAGGCATTTTACTTGGATCCACAATCAATGCCCATGGAAGCAGCAGTCAAGAAATCAAATGATCGTGAGGCTGGCACAGGACCAGGCAGTGTTTTGTTCTATGGCGTGGTCGCTGTGAGCCAGAACCAACCTGACTGCACCTAAAAACAACAGCTCCTTTTAAAAACATTTAGACAATGTTACTTCTTTTGTTAATACTCTCCTCCTCTTACAAACTAAGAGAACCACCCACAAAAAAGAATTAAATAAAAGGAACTAAAAAATAGGAAAAAAAAAGAAAACTTTAAACATGTTGCCTTCTAGCTATCACTCTGTCTCATTGCTCCACTTTACAGTTATATTTTATGAAAAATGTGTGTAAATACTCACTCCATTTTCTCACTTTAAACTTACATCTACATGTTTGAGTCCTTACTAATTCCTTGAAATTAATATTGCTGAGTGTATTCAGGACACTTTTATAAATAATTGACTCCTAAATTTATGTTAACATTATACATTTTGTTCTGAACTCCAGGTACGTATGACAGATTAAATGTTATGTACTTATTGATGACTAATTAGGTGCTTCAAACTCAACATGTATGTTACTTAGCATATTGTTATGTCGTTAACTCTACCACAGACTACAACACTACCCTATCCTTATTAGTATAGAAGTTGTCTTATCTACATTTTTTTCCCAAATCTCTTATAAATATGTTGATACCAAACACTGCTGATTCAAAATACTCTCTAATTCATCCACTTCTCTCTGCCACTATTAGCTCACCTCTGGTTCAGAAGAGCATTTCTCTTGCCTTGAAAACTACAACAGCCAGCAAATATATGTCCTTACTTCCATTCTTGTTCTTCTCTGAGCCAGTCTTCGAAATCTTGCCAGTCATCTTTCTACACCAGTATACTGACTGTGTCATTTTGGTTTCAAACTTTTCACTGGATTTATTCTTAACAAAGCTATTCAATACTGGGGACTTGAATTATTATCAAGAGTTACCACTAGTCTTTCCTGTTTGTCTGTGTTCGAGATGTGCCTTTCTGGAATATTTGTCCTTCATGCTCACCTAGTCTCAAATAGCATCACTAACTCAAGGATCCTTACAGTAAATGTTGTATTACACAATAGGCAAACAGATAGTTTAGGCTAGTGAGAAAACAAAGCCAAAAAGTGAGATTTTTTTTTTTTGTAAGACATTCATATCTGATGATAGAAAGTATAAAATATTGATAATTCGTGAGTTTTTATTCCCATCATGAATCCAAATAATTTTTGTAGAAACTAAAATATGACATATGTTAAAAAGAATAAAAATCATATAAAAATGCACTGATGACAAAATTGTTTTAAAAAACTGGAATTCCCTACACTTATTTTGGGGTTTTGAATTCGTTTTATTTAAAATAATTTACGGGCAAGCAGTCACAATAGTCATTCAGTACTTACAGCCTCAAACTATTCAGGCTGGGCTAACATCTAGTTGTCTTGATCATGTGTTTCCATTATGCCCTCACACAGCATATTGCATGGGACAAATCTGTTGCAAAAGATCTCTTTAAAGTTTTGAGAAGCAAAGATGTCACTTTGAGGACTAACGTGCTCCTCACCCAAGCCGTGGTATTTTCAATTGCCTCATAAGCATGCAAAAGCTGGACAAGGATAAGGAACACTGAAGAAGAATTGATGCATTTGATTTATGGTGTTGGTGAAGAATATTGAATATACCATGGACTTCCAGAAGAACAAACAAATCTGTCTTGGAAGAAGAACAGCCAGAGTGTTCCTTGGAAGTGAGGATGGCGAGACTTGGTCTCACTTACTTTGAACATGGTATCAAGAGGGACCAGTCCTTGGAGAAGGACATCGTTCTTGGTAACACAGAGGATCAGTGAGAAAGGGATGGACAGACACAGTGGCTGCAACAATGGACTCAAACATAGCAATGATTGTGAGGATGGCTCAGGACCAGGCAGTGTTTTGTTCTGTTGTATATAGGGTCACTATGAGTCAGAACCAACTGGACGGCAAGTAACAACAACAACCATTTGAAAACAGAATTTGATAGGGCAGAAAATATGTTAAGGACTAAAGACTGAAATACATATGTATGTATACATATACAGATAATCCCCGATTTATGAGGCATTTGAGTTATGACAAACTGCAATTACGACCATACTTTTTTTTCCATCCCTTCAGTACATCTTATTGTGGGTAATTTGTACTGCATACAGTGTTGCAACACACAATTTGCTGATGTTACCATGCTCATGCAAACCTTCAAAGACAAATGAATATTGAATTCACAAAAATATTGATAATAAAAGACAACAATAATGAACATTGGAAAAATGGAGGTATTCAAATTCTGGCAGAAACAACTTAACGATGGAGTCGTCAGAATAGAACTTCGTTGTAAGTTCGGAACTACCTGTATACCACTTTCTATAACCTAGCTCCTTACTGTCTTTTTTCTGAAGAAAGAGCTTAAAATAAAAGTTTATACGAATTTACAATTGTTGCTGTTGTTATTAGGTGCCACCGAGTTGGTTCCAACTGAGTGACTCGACAACAGAATAAAACACTGCCCAGTCCTGTGCCATTCTAACAATCATTGTTATGCTTGAGCCCACTGTGGCAACCACTGTGTCAATCCTTCTCATTGAAGGTCTTCCTCTTTTTCGCTGACGCTCTTCTTTACCAGGCATGATGCCCTTTTCCAGGGACTGTTCCCTCCTGATAACATTTTCAAAGTACGTGAGATGTAATCTCACCATCCTTGTTTCTAAGAAGCATTCTGTTTGTACTTCTTTTAAGACAGATTTGTTCGTTCTGTTGTCAGTCCATGGTATATTCAATATTCTTCGCCAACACCACAATTCAAAGGCATCAATTCTTCGTCGGTCTTCCTTATTCATTGTCCAGCTTTCACACGCATATGAGATGACTGAAAACATCATGACTTGGGTCAGGCACATCTTAATCTTCAAGGTGACATCTTTGCTTTTTTAATATCTTAAAGAAGTCTTTTGCAGCAGATTTACCCAATGCAATCAGTCTTTTGATTTCTTAACTGCTGCTTCCATGGGTATTGATTGTGGATCCAAGTAAAATGATATCCTTGACAGCTTCAATTCTTTTATTTGTTCATCGTTAGTCCAGTTGTGAGGATTTTTGTCTTCTTTATGCTGAGGTGTAATCTGTACTGAGGGCTGTAGTCTTTGATCTTCATCAGTAAGTACTTCAACCTCTTCACTTTCAGCAAGCAAGGCTGTGTCATCTGCACAATGCAGGTTGTATACAATTAATAGTATATTAATTAATTCACAAATAAGTGGCACAGCCTGTGGCTACTCAAGAAAGTTAGAAGAGGCAATGATTCCAGGGGGCTGGTTAATTGGTTATAGTATGACAAATGAAATGAAACTAAAATTGAACTTTAAGGAAAGAAATCTTGGAAAACTGAAAAAAAAACAAAAAGGAAGGAAATATATCATGGAGTATAAATTCTCGGTAAAACCTATAGAGTGAAAAAACACACATTATCAGGAAAAACATCACTTGAGCATAAACGAAACATTGATGAAGAGCTGCAATGTGAGACAAGATTACAGAGGCAGAGTAGAATCTGTATTGTGCAGAACCAAAAATACTAAATTCAGCAACCTGAAGCTATACTACAGGACATAACTAATGTTATTTCACATCTCTTTTTCTCACTGAATCAATAATAACAAGTGACTCAATAATGAAAAACATGCCCAGGTAATGGAAACTTGTAAATTACAGAATAATGAGATATAGATAAAGATAATTGTAATATTTCTGCAACATTGAACATGGTGAACAATTCACTGAATTGAGGATAATCAAATGGTAAAATCTTTAATATAGTGCAGAATTTATTAGCCATAATAGAAGAGCTTGAATAGTAAAAAAGAAAAAAAAAAAAAAAAAGGCAGGGAAACATATAGCCTTAGTTCTTCTGGGTAAGAAGTATATGTTGGATATTATCAATATAGTTATGATTGTATTATAGAGATTATTAGTGATCTTCTAAATGTAGTTTATTTTTTTCTATGATAATCCGAAAATGATCTTTAGAAATGTATCAGCTATTTTCTTTATTGGAAAATTTATCAACTTCTGAGGAGTGGTATGTCCTCATTCCTTCTAACACAGAAAATTGAGGAAAAAAAGAAACAAACCTATGGATTATTGAAGATAAGACATTCAAAGAACACCCGTACCCTTGCCATCAAGTAGATTCCTACTCATAAGTGCTCATTTATTAAATAAGTTAAGACAAGTTAGTACTTATATTCTTATAATTGTTAATGACAGTCTTTGAATGGTGTCTTAGTTATCTAGTACTGCTATAACAGAAATACCAACAGTGGATGGCTTTAATGAACAAAAGCTTATTTCACACAGCGTGGCCTCTAGGGGAAGGCTTTGTCTCTCTGTAAGCTCTGGAGGAACGTCCTAGTCTCTTCAGCTTCTGCTTCCCGGTTCCTCGGAAATCTCCAAATCTGTTGGCATGTGTTTTACCCTATCTCTCCTCTGCTCCCTTGTTTAATCTCTTTTATTATCTCAAAAGAGATTGACACAAAATACACCCTACACTAATCCTGTCTCATTAACATAAAAAGATGACCCATTTCCAAGTGATATTATAACCACAAGCATGGAGATTGGGATTTACAACACATATTTTTGGAGGACACAGTTCAATCTACGACAAATGGGTTTGCTCCTAGTTCATAACAGCATGAATAGTGCAGAATGGAAAGATCACATTTGCTTTCAAGGGCCCTGATATTGCATCTTTTAACTCCCTTCAATAAAGCAGAGTTATGAAAATCATAAGAACAGATAGAAAACAATGTGGAAATTTATTATAGTATGAAATAGAGAAACAACAAATAAACCAAGATGGCTGAGCAAAATGGCATAATGGACATTTAAAGTCACCTGATTCGTAGTCCCAAACTACAAATGGCAAGATAAAGTTCCATTTGTTTTGTTTTTTTCTCAAAAAATCAACTAGGAATGGGTTTACTCCAAATAAACAAATAATCAAATATTAACTTTTGGCATTTCTAAGCAATTCAATCACATTTGTGGAGCACACAAATTTGTGCAATCAGACTATATCTGGAATAAAAAAGCCTTAGGCTTCCCCACGAGCAGATAAATTGAAGCCATCACTAATTTATACATAGACAATTTGCCTCTAGATTTTTGGGGTTCTCTGTTATAAGAATATTAGAAAACATTTTAGCCAGTTCACGTTTTTTATCTTATCAGCATAATGGTTTTTTTTTTTTTTTTTTTTTTTTTAGAGAGAGTTGTAACAGATAGGTCTCCCTCATACAGATCAACAATTGAAATTGCATCATGGACCTTACTTCAGGAATCATTTGCAAAGCAGAATGGAGTATCTGTTTCACTGTTTTTTTCTGGACTCACCATGGGAACTTTATAATTACCTCGAGTTAGTATATAAATCAAAGAAAACAACTCTACTCTAGGACTGTCCTTTGAGAGTAAAACTTCTGCCTCCATCGGTTAAGGTCATTAGGAATGTAATGGCCTCATAAGCTGGAAATTTGGAGGACTGAATCAGAATGTCCTAATGTACTGGTTAATGATGCCTTTGTATTACCAATTACCAGCAAAGCCCATTGCATTAAAACGAACAGTCTTGGATTAAATGTTACCATGGATATAACAGTCTATTCTTAGCTATATATATAGTGCTGTGTTATTAATAAAAGCAGCATTTTATAAAAGAAATAAATGAATGAGTGAATAAATAGATGACTTAGCATAACATACAACTGTCAATGAATATCTGTAATGCTTTTATTCTATTAACATTTATAATTAAATTATATAATACAGTTCAGATATGATGTAGAGAATTTTACAATACTTAATCATTCAGAATTTTAATATTGCCTCCCAGAAACCCATAATCTTAGTCTAACCATGACAAAAGCATTAGACAATTCCCAACTGAGGGGCATTCTACAAAATGTCTGACCCAAACTCCTCAAATTGTCAAGGTTATCAAAAACAAGGAAAGTATGAAAAACTGTCACAGTCTAGAAAAGCCTAAGAAGACATGACAAGTTACTGTAATTCGGTACCATGGAAGGGATAGTGAAACAGAAAAAGACATTAGGGGAAAACAAGTGAAATCCTAATAAACCAAGGGTAGTTAACAGTAATGTACCAATATTGGTTCTTTCATTGTGACAAACGTACCATAGTAATACAAAATGTTAACAATGGGAGAACCTGAGCGAGGAATGAAAAAAACTCCTTGTACAAACTTTCAACTTTTCGGTAAATCTAAACTATCCTGAAATAAGAATAGTGTTAAAAATAAATTTTAATATTGAAGCCCATGTCAGAAATAGATATTTTCCCCTAAACTTCTATGAAAAAGAATATGTATAATAAATTTTTAACTAAACAATTTAGAATTAACTCTTATAAGTTAATTAATTCTTACAAGTAGAGCTAGTCCCCAATTTGCAAAAAGGGTTTCATTCTGACCACTGTCGTAATTTGGTTCTGACATAAGTTGAATATATCATTTTTTAAATTATTAGTACCATTTATTATAAATAAGTATCTATAAATGTGATCTTTATTTGACCTAGGGGGTTGGAAAATTACATTTAAACTTAAAGACATATTTTAATACATACATACATTAAAAAATTACACAAATGATAAAAATACACTCCAACAATGAAGAAGAGTTGGGCGATGTTGGTATTTATCAGTTGCAGTAATAATTCCACTTATGGAAGTTTCTGAATCATCTTGATTATCTGTGGGAATGAGGATGGTGCTTCTAGTCAGAAAATTAATGAGAGTTGTCTGCATGGTCCCTTTCTTTTTTTCTTCATATATTTCATGGTAACATCTCACTGCTTCGCCAATCACCTATTGACTTTAGCAAAGTGACCAGTGTATCAAATTCTGTCAATATCAAATTATGAACTGCAAAATTGTACGTAACATATTACTAATGATAAAATGTACAAAAAAAAAGACTGTCATAAGCGTGCTTTGTCATAATTTGATTAAGTTGGTGATTACCTCTATAGTAAAATTTCATAAAATTACCCACCACTAATTTGGAATTTATATTTATTGAGCAGAAGCTAGGGTAAAATTTTACGTACATAGTCAAATTTGCACTGAGAAAGCAAAATTATCAATATGAGAAATTCTTGATCTCTTAAACAGAATAAAATGCAAGAGTAAGTTGTTTACAGATTAATCACAATGGTTCAACAGGAGTTGGCATGAACATTCAGTCTAAGTTAAATACAGAAGGATGCCAGTTATTCATACTCAAAGAACAGGTTAAATAAAGAAATGAGGCATTTCTTTATTTAAAAAAAGGAGTTATATTCTCTCAAGGATATTCAGAAATTTAAATAAAACTAACAAGTTGGTTCATAAGCTGAGTCCTCAAGAATAGAATAGAATATACTAAATTTGTAATCACCAAATCAATTATTTGTATGTAACTAGTTTCTCTGCCCCCATACATCTGTTAGTTTTTAGTACTGTGGTGGCTGATGTGTTGCTGTGATTGGAATGTGAAAGTTGGAAACAAAGAAGAAGGATCAGTAGTTGGAAAATACGGCCTTGGTGATACCAAAGATGCTGGAGATGGCATGATAGAATGTTGCAAGACCAATGACTTCCTCATTGAAAATACCTTTTTTTTTCAACAACATAAACAGCAACTATACACATGGACCTCGCCAGATGGAATGCACAGGAATCAAATCAACTACATCTGTGGAAAGAGAATGGAAAAGCTCACTATCATCAGTCAGAAAAGGGACAGGAGCCAACAGCAGGACAGATCATAGCTTCCTCATATAGAAGCTCAAGCTGAATCTGAGAACAATTAGAACTAGTCCATGAGAGACAAAATATGACCTTAAGTATTTTCCACTTAACACATTGAATAACAATAACTGAAGACCAGACAAGTTGTAGAATGGCATCAAGTACATCATACATGAAGAAAGTAAAAGGTTTTTAAAAAGAAAGGAAAAAAAGAAAGGATCAAAATGGATGTTTTCTCAGTACACAATACAGGGGAAACCAGCACAACTTGTACAAGGAAAGGTCATGGAAGCACCATAGACACATCCAAACTCCCTGAGGGACTGAATTGCTGGGTGGAGGGCTGTGGGGACCATGGTCTCAAGGAACATCTAGCTCAATTGGCATAACACAGTTTATAAAGACAATGTTCTACATTCTACCTTGGTGAGTAGTGTCTGGTGTCTTAAAAGCCTGTGAGCCGCCATCTAAGATACTCCACTGGTCTCATCCCTTCAGGAGCAAGGGAGAATGAAGACAACAGGATACAAGGAAAAGATTAGTCCGAAGGACTAATGGACCACAGCTACCAAGGCCTCCACCAGACTGAGTCCAGTACAGGTAGATGGTGCCTGGCTACCACCACTGATTCCTCGAACCAGGATTACAACAGAGGGTTCTGGACAGAGCTGGAGAAGGACGTAGAACAGAATTCTAACTCACAAAAAAAAAAGAGACCAGATTTACTGGCTTAAAGGAGACTGGAGAAACCTCGAGAGTATGGCCCCCAGACACCCTTTGAGCTCAGTGGTGAAGTTATTTCCGAGGTTCACCGTTTAGCCGGGGATTGGACAGCCCCATAAAACCAAATGGGACTAATGAGGCACAGCAGTCCAAGGACAAGGGCTAGAAGGCAGAAGGGGACAGGAAAGTTGGTGATAGGGAGCCCAAGGTTGAGTAAGGATAGTGTTGATGTGTTGTGAGGTTGTTAACCATTGTCATAGGGCAACATGTGTACTGTTAAATGAGAAACTATTTTGTTCTGTAAGCTTTCATCTAAAGTGAGAATAGCAGCACAAGAAGAGCGTAGTCGATGTCACTGAATTGTGCATGTAGAAATTTTTGAACTGGTGTATCTTTGGCTATGTATATTTTCACCAAAAAAAAAAAAAGTCAAGAAGGGAGAGGGTTGACATGATATGGGGTTGTTAACAAATGTCATAAAACAATATGTGTACTACTGTTTCACGAGAAACTATTTGTTCTGTAAGCCTTCACCTGAAGTACAATTAAAAAAAAAAAAAATGGATGTCTTCTTCTGGAAAGAACTGAAGATTTCAAAGGGCAGCTTGAGAAGACAAAGTATTATAAGATATGTGCAAAGACCTAGAGTTAGAAAACCAAAAGAGAAGAACATGCTCAGCATTTCCCAAGTTGAAAGAACTGAAGAAAAACTTCAACACTCAAATTGCAATGCTGAAGGATTCTACAGAGAAATATTGAACGACTCAGGAAGCATCAAAAGAAGATGGAAGGAAAATACAGATCACCATACCAAAAAGAATTGATGGACATTTAATCATTTCAGGAGGTAGCATATGATCAAGAACCAATGGTACTGAAGAGAGAAGTCCAAGTTGCACTGAAGGGAATGGTGAAAAACAAGGCTGTAAGAATTGATGGAATACCAATTGAGAGGTTTCAAGAAACAGACCCAGTTCTAGAGTTGCTCACTCATCTATGTCAAGAAATTTGGAAAACAGCTTCCTGACCAATTGACTGGAAAAGATCCATATTTATGCCCATTCCAAAGAAAGGTGATCCAACAGAATGTAGAAAGTATCAAACAACATCATTAATAACACATACACAAGTAAAAGTTTGCTGGAGATCATTCAAAAGCAGTTGCAGCAGTACATTGACAGGGAACTGCCAGAAGTTCAAGCTAGATTCAGAAGAAGACTTGGAATGAAGAATATCATTGCTCATGTCAGATAGATCTTGGCTGAAAGCAGAGAACGCCAGGAAGATATTTACTTGTGTTTTATTGACTCTGCAATGGCATTTGACTGTGTGAATCACGACAAATTATGGATAACATTGCGAAGAACGGGAATTCCAGAATACTTAATTGTGCTCATGAGGAACTTGTAGATAGATAAAGAGGCAATCGTTCAAATAGAACAAGGGGATACTGCATGGTTTAAAGTCAGGAAAGGTGTGCCTTAGGGTCGTATTTTTTCACCATACTTATTCAATCCGCATGTTGAAAGAAACAATCCAAGAAGCTGGACAATATGAAGAATGATGTAGCATCAGGATAGAAGGAAGACTCATTAACAACCTTTGATATGCAGATGACACACCATGCATGCAGAAAGTGAAGAAGACACAAAGCACTTCCCTATGAAGATCAAAGACCATAGCCATCAGTATGGATTAAACCTCAACACAAAGAAAACTAAAATCCCAACTGGATGAATAAGCAACATCATGATAAATGGAAAAAATATTGAAGTTATCAAGGATTTCATTTTACTTGGATCCACAGTCAACGCCCAGGGAATAAACAGTCAAGAAATCAAACAATTCATGACATTGGGCAAATTTGCTGCAAAAGACTTCTTTAAAGTGTTGAAAAGCAAAGCCATCAGTTTGAGGACTATGGTGTGCCTGACCCAAGCCATGGTATTTCTAATCACCTCATATGCAAGCAAAAGCCAAACATTGAATAATGAATATCTAACAAGAATTGACAACTTTGAATCATGGTATTGGTGAATAATACTGAACATGCCATGGACTGCCAGAAAAAAGAACAAATCTGTCTTGGAAGAAGTACAGCCAGAGTGCTCCTTAGAAGCAAGGATGGTGAGACTTCGTCTCACATACTTTGGACGTGTTATCAGGAGGGACCAGTCCCTGGAGAATGATATCACCCTTGGTAAAGTAGAGGGGCATGAAAAAGAGTAAAACCCTCAAGGAGATGGACTGACACAGTGGGTGCCACAATGGACTGAAGTGAGGATAGCACAGGATCATGCAGTGTTTCATTCTGTTATACATATGTTTGTTATGAGTAGGAATAAACTCAATGGCACGTAACAACAACAATAACACCTTTGTCTCAATACGTAAGATATTTCATTTGTAGACAATATTTTTCTCTACAACCTATCATTTTATGGCAAATTAGATGAGCTAGCATAATTTAAGTTAACCTGTTAAAAAAAAATCCATTGCCACTGAGTTGATTCCAACTCATAGCATAAGTGAAGGGAATAAAAATAATCTAATTAACTTAATTTTAAGCAAGGATTATTTTTTAATATTGCCTTACTACATAATTGTGTTAATATTTGGTGCAGAATAATAGTACTTAACATGTTGTTGTTGTTGTTATATGCCTTCAAGTAGGATCTAGGTCATAGAGACCTCAACTGTTCTTTGTATAGTACAGCTACTCAGATTATTTCCTCAGCATGCAGATTGAATAAGTATGGTGAAAGGATACAATCCTGACGCACACCTTTCCTGACTTTAAACCATGCCGTATCCCCTTGTTCTATTTGAACAACTGCCTCTTGATCTATGTACAAGTTCCTCATGAACACAATTAAGTATTCTGGAATTCCCATTTTCAAAATGTTATCCATAATTTGTCATCATCCACACAGTCAAGTGCTATTGCATAGTCAGTAAAACACAGGTAAACATCTTTCTGTTATTCTCTGCTTTCAGCCGAGATTCATCTGACATGAGCAATGATATCCTTTATTCCAAGTCCTCTTCTGAGTCTGGCTTGAACTTCTGGCTGTTCCATGTTGATGTACTGCTGCAACCACTTTTGAATGATCTTCAGCATAATTTTACTTGCATGTGTATTATTAATGATATAGTTTGGTAATTTCTACATTCTGTTACATCATCTTTCTCTGGAATGGGCATAAATATGGATCTCTTGGGGTTGACTGGCCAGGAAGCTATTTTCCAAATTTCTTAACATAGATGAGTGAGCACTTCCAGCACTGCGTGTTTCTTGAAATTTCCCAACTGGTATTCCATCAATTCTTGGAGCTTTGTTTTTCGCCATTCCCTTCAGTGCAACTTGGACTTCTTCCTTCAATACCATCGGTTCTTGATCATATATTACCTATCGAAATTGTTTAATGTTGACCATTTTGGTGCAGTAATTGTGTATTCCTTCCATCTTCTTTTGATGCTTCCTGTGTCATTCAATACTTTGCCTATAATGTCAGTATTTCAACCCGAGGCTTAAATTTTTTCTTCAGTTCTTTTAGCTTGACAAGTGCTGAGTGTCTTCTTGTCTTTTGATTTTCTAACTCTATGTTTTTGCACATTTCATTATAATACTTTGTCTTCTCATGCTGCCTTCAAAATCTTCTGCTCAGCTCTTTTACTTCATTATTTTTTCTAATAGTTTTAGCTACTGGATATTCAAATGCAAATCTCAGAGTCTCTTCTGACATCCACTTTGGTCTCTTTTTCCTTTCTTTTTAGTGTTTTTTTGCTTTCATTATGTATAATGTCCTTGCTGTCATCTCACTACTCATTTGGTCTTCAATCACTAGTGTTCAGTGCATCAAACCTAATCATCAGATGATCTTTAAATTCAGCTGGGATATACTCAAAGCCGTATTTTGGCTCTCATGGACTTGCTCTAATTTTTTTCCTTCATCTTGAACTTGCACACGAGCAATTGATGATCTGTTGTGACTGATGATGTTGAGCTGTTCCATGTTATCTTTCCGCAGATATAATTGGTTTGATTCCTGCATCTTCCATCCGGTGAGGTCTATGTATATAGTTGCTGTTAATGTTGTTGTAAAAAGGTATTTGCAGTGAATAAGTCATTGGTTTTGTGAGATGCTATCATGAGATCTCCACTGTAGTTTTTATCACCAAGATCATATTTTCCAACTAGAGATCCTTCTTCTTTGTTTCCAACTTTTGCATTTCAATCACCAGTAATTATCAGTGCATCTTGATGGCATGTTTGATCAATTTCAGACTGTAGACTTTGGTCAAAATCTTTAATTTCCTTATGTTTGGCATTAGTGGTTGGTGTATACATTTGAATAATAGTCATATTAACTGGTCTTCCTTGTAGGCATATGGATATTTTCCTGTCATTGACAGCCTTGTACTTTGGTATAGATCTTGAAATGTTCTTTTTAACAAGGAATGGGACACCATTCCTCTTCAATTTGTCATTCCTGGCATAGTAGGCCATATGATTATCTCATTCAAAATGGCCAATACCAGTCCATGTAGGCTCAGTTATGCATTCCATTTCATTCTTGATGATTTCCAATTTGCCTAGATTCATACTTCGTACATTCCATGTTCCAATCATTGATTAATTAATTATAGCTATTTCTGCTCATTTTAAGAAGACATAGATATTCTTAGTATTTTATGCATAAATTTTTATGTAGGATGGCTAGAATATAAGGCCCTAGTAACAGCCTGAAAGTCATGTTAATAAGCCAAAACAAAAAATGGAGTATGTATATTCTTTTTCTCGTATTAATGTGTGCTTCCCCCCGCCCCCGTATCCACACTCAGCACATAGAAGGTAAGTAGGCTACTTCCATGTAACTTGGAAATATGTTAATGAGCGAGCAAGTGAATAATTTTAACTTGAAATGGCCCTATATACTCCTATAGTAGTACTTCTAAAGAGATAATAGATTTAATCTAATGTTAATATAGCCTGTACACTTAAACCTCAATATTTCCATAACTACCCATGAAAAACTAATGAGAGATAAGCACCAAATATTTTAGCAATGACATATGGTGTGTATTTGGGGGATTTGGTGTCTATGAATGGCATCAGTTACTAGATAGAATGGAGGAATTTTTTTTAGTGTGATATAGTTTAAATGGATTAATCTTATCCACATTCAGCTTTTTGCAACACTATTATCAAATACCTGTTTCCCTCCAGTCGATTCTGACTAAAAGCGACTCTGTAGGACAGCGTAGAACTGTCCTATAGGGTTTCCAAGGAAAGGCTGGTGGATTTGAACTGCTGACTTTTTGGTTAGCAGCTGAGCGCTTAACCACTGTGTCACCAGGGATCCTAAAAATATAATAGGCCAGAAGTACTTACCAGTGGAAGACCCCCACGAAGTCAGGTACAACACTATAATTATAACACTACTTCATCTATCTAACACAGGACCAAGGTGGAATAGTATAAATTTTTATTGAATTAATAAATATTTAAGATATATTTGAATTTAATTATTTGAAATATGTTTTATATAATCTGTTGGTTAATTTTATGTGTCAACTTGGCTAGGCTATGCTTTCTAGTTGTTTGGTAAAACGCTCATCCAGTTGCTTTTCTAAAATAATCACGTGTGATTAAATCAGCGGCTTCAGGTAAAGTAGGTCACCTTCAATGATGTGGGAAGGACCCAATCAATCAGTTGAAGTCTTTGAGAACAAAAAAGGAGTTTTCCGAGGATGTGTTTTGCCTCCAGATTTTAAATAGACATTTTTTCAGAACACTCTTACTTTTCACTCTTCTTGTCACCTGACCTATGGGTTTTCGGAAGTAAATCTGCAGAGTTCTCCAGCCTGTTACCTCACCTAGGAATCTTGGACTTGCCAACACCCACAATTGCATGAGCCAAGTAACACACTCTCTCTGTCTCTGTATCTTTCTCTCTCACTGGTTCTGTTTCTCTAAAGAACACTAAGATATCTCTGAATTAGATTTGTATGTATATATATACATATATATAATTAATCCAAAACTTAGTATTTTAAAACAACAGTAATCTATTATCTCACACATTGTCTGAAGGTCAGGAAATTGATAGTGGCTTAGTTGGGTATTTCTGGTTCCGGGTTTCTTGAGGTTGCAGTCAACTGTTGTCTGGGGCTTCATTCATCTCAAGGCTCACCCGGGGCTGGATAATCTACTTCCAAACTCAGTCAAAGGATTGTTGACAAGAAGCTTCAGTGTCTTGCCACATGGGCTTCTCCATGCGTTTTCTCAAAACAGGGCTTCCCACAGAGCAAATGAACCAAGTAAAAGAGAGCAGATGTGCAACAGTATGCGGAGACACAATCCAGAGTCTGTTATAACCTAATCTCGGAGGTGATGTACTCTCATTTTTGACATATTCTGTTGGTCACAGAGACCAACCATGGTACAGTGTGGGACAAAACTACAATGTATAAATACAAGGAAGTATTACTGGGTTCCATCATGCAGGCAGATACCACATCAAGTTATGCTTCTGGAAATTTTCATGTTTTTGTTTTTTTGCCACGTGTATATTGGCCACCAATAGATTGCACAAGAGTTATTTTAGCCTTAACCATACCAAACCAAATCCCCTACCATCGAGTCTAATTGAGTCCAACTCATACCGACCCTATAGGACAGAGTAGAACTGCCCCACAGGGTTTCTAAAGAGCAGCTGGTGGATTTGAACTGCTGATCTTTTGGTCAGCAGCCAAACGCTTAACCACTGCGCCTCGAGGGTCCCCTCCAGTTCATTAGACAAGCTAAAAAGTTACAAATTACATAATGTAATTGAATGGATCTAATTTCTGTATATAGTCAACCATATAATTATTTTACTATTGAAATACATATCATTTAATTAGTTTTTTTACATATATTAATACAAGTAGTCCCTGACTTACGATGGGGTTCCCTATGATGGAACTCCATCATACATGGGTTCTCGCATAAGTCGAATACCTCATTGTTTTTGTTTTCATTATTATTGCTTTTTATTATCAGTATCATTATAAATCTAATCTTTATTTTATGAAAGTTGGCATGAGAATGATAACATCAGCAAATTATGTCCTGCAACACTGTATGTACTACACACTACTAACGATAAGATGTACAAAAAAAAAAGACTGTGGTAAGTGTGGTCAGTTCGTCCTAACTGGAATACTGCATAAATCAGAGACTACCTGTAATCCATCAGAAGGATCACATTGGTATAGGCTGCAAATGCTAAGTCTATTTTAAATGTAATCCCTTAAAACCATTGTTTTACACAGTGATTGAAAGCAGTGAATTCTGAACTCAAATTCCCCTTGACCAATTTAATCCTGGCTTACTTATCCAAACATTATTCAAAAGTATGATGTAACCTTTTGAACTGATAAGATGAATTCTGAAGAAACCAGAATAAATGTTTCAAAAATTTGCATCATTATAATAGCAATTTTGAAAGAAAGACAATAACCTTTTCATTCTAATGTTTCCAAAAAATGTGCATTCCTATATTGCTATGTTGCACTGGTACACTCGTTGCCACTATGGGGAGTTAAAAAAAAAAAAAAAAAAAAAGGTTATGAGCTGTTTCGAGAATTCAATAACCTGGCAACCTACAGTTTATGGCAGAGCCATGCTAATCATTTTGGAAATCCTTCTGTTATCATTTTATAATACCAGTGAGAATACAAGTGGCAAATTATTTAGCTTTATATTGTTTTAATTTCATAAGTAATTGGACTTGGAAAAAAACAGTTTACTACTTCCGTTTTAATTAACATTTCACTATATAACTTTAGTAGTCACTAAAAACATTATCTTCTGCATACTGAGCCAGTTATGATAGGCATTATTGTAAGTAATAAAATGTTTTACTAATCAAACATTTATGTTGATCAGACATTTTTATGCAATGGAAATTATAGCAAAAGGAATCAGGTTACTAGTGATGAATGCTTTTAATTAGAGTTGAACATGTGCAGATTAGTCATATTTTGTGTTTCTATTTAAAATATTGTTTTCTTAGAGAAATTTAGATTACTTTTTAAATTCATTTAAATATTTCAAGATCTTAGCTAAATAATACTATTCTTATTTGGTCCTCTGTTATGATGACATAGTTTTATTAACAATATAACACTTTAAAATGTTGATCTTATTTGATCGGTGGGCAGATGTGTATATATTTATCAACAGAATTTACCAGCATAAGGAACATAAGCCTTATGAATTTTGATTTGAATTTTTTAATTTAGAGTATTTTGGTTTAGATTACTTACACAGCAAACAACACTCAAAGTGTTCTTCAAGAATATAGAATATTCAGAGTAATCTTTTCTTATTGAAAACATGTTATTTAGTGCAGCCACCTTCATCAATTATCTTAGCTAAATCTTCTGGATAACTTGCTGCAGCGTCTACATTAGCACTTGCTGCTTCACCTTGCACTATTATGTAATGGAGACAACTTCTTTCTTTAAAACTCATGAACCAACCTCTGCTAGCTTCAAACTTTTCTTCTGCACCTTCCTCACCTCTCTCAGCCTTCATAGAATTGAAGAGAGTTGGGGCCTTGCTCTGGATTAGGCCTTGGCTTAAGGGAAGGTTGTGGCTTGTTTGATCTTCTATCCAGACCACTAAAACTTTCTCCATATAGGCAATAAAGCTGTTTTGCTTTCTTATCATTTGGATGTTCATAAGAGCAGCACTTTAAATTTCCTTCGAGAACTTTTCTGTTGCATTCACAACTTGGTTAACTATTTGGCACAAGAGGCCTAGCTTTCTGCCTAGCTAGACTTTTGACACGCCTTCCTCACTCAACTTAATCATTTTTAGCTTTTGATTTAAAGTGAGACATGTGTGATTCTTCCTTTCACTTGAACGCTTACAGGCCATTTCAGGGTTATTAATTGGCCTAACTTCAATATTGTCTTGTCTAAGGGAATAGGGAAACCCAAGGAGAGAGAGAGAGAGGTGAGGGGACGGCTGGTTTGTGGAACAGTCAAAACACACACAACATTTATCGATTAAGTTTGCTGTCTCACATGGGTGTGGTTTGTGGCACCCCAAAACAATTATAATAGTGACATCAAATGCATTTTAAAGAATGCATTTATAGATAAACTCAGGGTGTTACATTTCAAATATGTAGAATTTGATTTATTGTTTGACTTACAAAAATTTCAGTAAGTTGAGAATCTTTTGATTCTACTATGGGATCTAAAATTATTAATTTCATCTATTTTCACAATAGACTAATTAACAATACATTTTTTTAATGAGGCAAGATTGACAGAGGCAGCATTAATTTTTTTAATTGTTAATATTCAACTTTTTTAAAATGAGATTTTCATGACCGCTTTTGTGCTGTAAAACCAATTTCCTTGACCACATATTCAATTTGACCACTTTGCATCAACAAATAAAATTTGGAAGTGGACTCCCCAAGTCTCAATATTATTTAATACATTAAAAAAAGTACAGTAAAATGTTTTTTAAAAATAGTCTTGAAGTACTGTTATGGCTGTTTCTGAAATTTCTAAATTCAGCATTTCCAATGCCATTTGCCTTATAACTGTCTTATAATTTCCTTAATGAATTTCTAATGAAATTCTTACTTAGTAACATGTGGTTTGGTTTCCAGTCCTGTTCATTTTTAGGCCTTCTTTTGTTGATTTTTTATATATTATATATATATATTTTATATATACTTTTTTATATTTTTTATATTGCATTATGACTCCTGAATATTATGTGATTTTTTTTTTAATTTATTGAGACCCTGAGTCAGAATTTACTTGACAGCAGGGCATTTGGTTTTTGGTTTTTTAATGTATGGTCTTTTTGATATACAATTTTTCAGAAAACTACATTAGTTCTCAAAAAATTATTCTTTCTTCTGTGTAAAATTCTTCCTTGTAAAATTCAAACTCAATCACTCGTGTTTTGAATTGTGGTAAGAGTCCAACTAGAAGTATCTTTCTATCTACTTTGTCCTAGTCTGTCAGTTGCTTTGTTCTATCTGTTGTTTATATCTATATTTATATATTCATTTGGGTTTGTATTGTTAGTTGGGTACATATTCATTATTATAGTATTGCTTAATTTTTATCTATTTTAAGCATTTATATTAACTCTTTATGTTATTTTTCATCTTATATTTGAATTTGTCTGAGATAAAAGATGCTACAGTGGGATACTTTATTTTTAACAGTTATCTTTGGTGAATTTTCTTCCCTTTAATTTTGAAAATTCTACATTTTCATTTTTAGTTTTGTTTTTGTAGACAAAACAAAACAAAAAAACAGGTACTATTGAGTCGATTCTGACTCAAGACAACCCCACGACTGCAGAGTAGAACTGTACTTCATAGTGTTTTCAAGATCTGCTTAAACCATTTAGAAGCAGATCACCAGGCCTTTCTTCTGAGGCACCTCTAGGTGGGTTCCAACCACCCATCTTCTAGTTACTAGTTAAGCACTGAACCTTTTTTGCCACTCAGGGACTCTTTCTGTAGACAACATACTGCATTCTATTAAAATCCAGTCTGAGAATCTGTTCATTAGTGAATGTAACCAATTTGTATTTATTGAAATTACTGTTGTAGTGAAACTTGATTCTTGCAAATCAACTTGGTTTTTGACAAAGTCTTTTCTTCTTTCTCTTTTCAAGCCTTCAGTTGGAAAGATCAGGTTTTTTCCTACTTGTTTCAAGTTGTATGCATTTGTAATTTTTTCCTGCTTAATGCTCCATAGAACTTGTTTATACTATGAAATTCCTATGCACCATTTTGCAAGACAACTGATATATCAGTGTGTTTTTTACAGTTTTACTGTAAAGACTTTTTTGTTATTTGTCTTATTTGTCTTATTCATGTTTCTGTCCTCCCACGTTATATTCTGGCATAGTATTGAAGCAAAAATTGTTTTTAAATACAATTTTACTACAGGAGAATATAATTATCCTCTACAATGATGGATAAAAAATTTAGGAATACAACTTTTAGAACCAAATGTTAATATGAATAAATTACATTATTACCAGAGAGTGTCATCCTATACTGGTAATATAAATCACTAATTCTGTAGTGAATAAAGAACAGTTTTTTGCCTTTTTTTTTTTTTTTTTCAGGAATTCAACATTTTTCTTCTTGGAATGAGGGTCAAAATTATTGAAAACTATAATAGTGTACCTAATTCTGTGGTAGTTTTTTGAATCTGATAGATATTTTTGCTTAGAAAGATTGATAAATTAGTAATAATACCTGATACAGGACATTTAAAGTTTATGCTAGGACATGAAGAGTTTCCATGGGTAGACTGTCAATATTATTCTTAGCCCTAAAGCTGTGTAGCTTAGGCTTTCCTTAAAGGAGAAAAAAAAAAGAGTATCTATGTAGGTTATCCTTTTGACATTTTGTTAAATGTGGTGGGAAAATTTGGAAACAGGTAATGTTAATGGTTGAACAACGTGATAAATATAACTAATGTCACTCAATTGTACGTTTGAAGAAGATTGAAAATACATATATATTTACCTCAATTACAAAAAAAGGAAAGTATTTTTGGATACCTAATGACTTCATGTGAATTAAAAAAAAAAAAACAAAAAACATTGCCACAGCGAGCTGATTCCGACTCACAGTGGCCCTATAGGATAGTGTAGAACTTCCCCACAGTTTCTGAAGAGTGCAAAGCATGAAATTAATTATTTTCAAATTTAATTTACTTCTCATTCAGTTTTCTCTAATCTTAATCCTATTAAATCAATGAACCTTTTCTCTGCAGCCTTGAATGCTCTGAAGATTGTTTGTTTATATACATTTTTTAGACTTTGAATCAGACATATACAGACTGAATGCTAGAGACCCAGAGAGCTGGTTTATTGTCAGCCTGAAAAGCACATTAACATTGACAAGTTTACAAGGTATTCAATAGTTTTAATGTGTTTATTCATGTGACCCTAAAGCTGTTTTTTTTTCCTTACCTATTTGTTTAATTTGCTATTCTTTTATTTCTTCATTGTACCCTTTCATTTGTTCATCATTGGGTTTTCCTTGATTTAGCAACTCACATGTTTATAAAAAGTATAGTTGTTCACAGAACATCTAAGGTTGTAGAGATTCATTATGTTAACATTTTATAGTCTTTCAAATTATACTTTCTTCACTGGCTGTCCTCAAGTATTCTATTTATCTTTGTAAGCACTTTCCTTAACTTTACAGAAGAATTTAATCAGGAATCCAGTTTTAGTCTTTAGGAAAATCAGGCATGTACAATACTTCCCATTTTCAAATTTTTTAGTAATAACTCCTCTCTCGCTTATTGCTTATGCCATTTAGCAAAATGGAGAAAAAGAAAATTGCTTTGTTTAATATCTCATTGCAAATGAGCTTTAGTACTTAGGTTTACAATAAATCTATCTTAGGCTAGTTATTTCTATATTCTCACACTGATCATTTCCTTCCTCCCTCATGTGATTAGTTTTATAAAGATAGAAATGACACTTACATTACATATTAGAATAGACTGATGTTTGTTAGGATCTCCAAAGGGGTTCAAAAAACAGTACTCTCCCCCCTGTTGAGAAAATAGAACAAAGAAGTAGCATATGGACTACTCAATTTCATGTTAATAAACTAACAATTGCCAAGATGGGAGCCATGGCTTATATGTTTGACCAAGTTCATTTCATAATACAAACCTCCAGAACCAAGGGGTGTTATCCATCCATTCCCAGATGTCTCTGTGATAATTTTTGGTGAAAGAGCAATGGGAAAATGCTTTCTCCCAAATCAGAAGCATTCTGAATTATCTCTGGAATGGTTCTTCCCAATATGAAAAGGAATGGGAAGGGTGTGAACTGAGCATGTCCAGGTATATTCAAATATATCAATCAAGTAACTAATTCCTCTTCTCTACCAAAAAAACAAAAAAATTGTTGTCCAGTTAATTCCCACTACTGGCAACCCTGTAGGACAGAGTAGAACTGCCCTATAGGCTTTCGAAGACCCAAGACTGTAATCTCTATGGTAGCTGACTGCCACATCTTTCTCCCGTGGAGCAGCAGGTGGGTTTGAACTGATGAACTTCTGGTTAGCAGTTGAGCACTTAACAGTTGTGCTGCCAGGATTTCTTTTCTTGTCTGCTTTAAGAGTGAATAAATAGTCTGAGAGAGAACAGACATATGCTAAGAAGACAATATTCTTCCTCACGGACACCAGAAGGGAAGAAAAAGTGTCTCTCAATGACTGGTCCCCAAGTTTTCATTCTCTTAAAGCACTGGGCTTCTGGGTTAAGCCTATGGTTGAACAGACATATGGTTAACTTGCTTCAAGGTGGAAGTGGCCAGTATCAGGACAGATCTGCATCCATATTTATAATAACATTTATTTTGCCCACCTACCAGGGAAATTTTGAGACAGCCCAGATATTTCCACCAAAAAGTTTCAGATATACGATTGAATTAAGTCTAAAGTCACTGTTTTATCAAGACTAAAAATTCATCTGAAATTTTACTTCTCTTTCCAAATTATGTGTAGTCACATTTTCCATGAAAACACAAAAGACATTCTGCAATAACAACAAATGGAACACTAAAGATATTCTAAAAAGCAGAGGCACAAAACTAATCCAGTGATAAAAACGCTGGTAAACAAATATGCCTCATTTGAATACATGTCCTCTCCCAATATCAAATACCAGGGAGAAATTAAATTCCAAATGGTAAATCCTCTTTGTAGATAAATCCTCAAGCAGAGGAAGAAACTACAAAATCAATTTCTCTTGCATCTTTGAGTTACCATTCTAAGAAAAGAGAATCCACAGTCTATCCTCTCTTCTTTCATATTTTGCTCAATCTCAGGTCTAACTAGTTGTTGTTGAGTCAATTCCAACTCATGGCAACCCCATGTGTGTCAGAGCAGAACTGCAATTCATAGAGCTTTCAAAGGCTGATATTTTGAAAGTAGTTTGCCAGGCCTTTCTTCTGAGGTACCTCTGGGTGGACTTGAACCTCCAACCTGAACCATTTGCACCATCTAGTGACTAATCTCAAGTCTAGGGGTTCTCAGTGCCTGAGTGTAGTTTTTCCTTCTTAGCCTCTTCTCTCAGAACTATCTCTCACAAAATCCTAGTATTTCCTACAGGGCCTCAGAAAGTTTGTTTTCCATGCCACTCTCCATCCTCACTTTTTAAAACAACCAAAAAATTAGTAGGTCACAAAAGAACATTACAATCCTGGCCTTATACTCCTCATGTCCCTGGGTAGCACGAACCACTAGATGAAAAGTTGGCAGTTCAAACCCACCCAAAGGAGCCATGGATGACAGGCCTGGTGATTCCAAAAGGTCACAGCCTTGAACACTCTATGGAGCAATTCTACTCTGCACACATGGGGTTGGCATGAGATGAAATCAACTCTATGGCAACAAACAACCAGAACATACTCCTCACGTATAGCAAACCACCTGCTACACAGAATCTAATCCAATTATCACACAATTATATTTTGAGAAACTAGCACTTAATATAGCCTAAAGCTATAGAAAAAAAGCACCTGAATCTGAGGGGAGGAGGGAAGAACAAAAATTTCTAGTTCATCAGATTTATAGTCACTGGATATATACTGTTGTAAGTCCAGTTTTTGTGGATTTTAGATTCAGTTGGGGAAATTTCAAGCACAAAATTAATATTGGTATGATATATATACTTTACCTGTGGGAATAATTCTACCTCTGCTTAATTCCACAATTTCCAGTTCCCTTTGAGTTATTTCTAGCTTGACAGCATGAATTGGTTGTGAATTCTAGGACATGTCATAGAATCCCTCATACTTTTTGAGCAGTGGAATTCCTTCGGGCCAAGAAACCAGCCTCCAAAGGAAGGCTTATAGCTAACCAGTCAAATGTCACCCTCAGGTTGGGCAATGGTAGTTGCCCTTTCAGCATACACAGAAGCCATCCTAGGACTCAAGGTCATTTAACTCTTCATTTTCCTTCTTGACCCTGAATTGAGGACATAACTCACAGTGGTGATCAAGAGCTTCTTAGCTACTTTGCATGAACAATTTATAGCTGAAATCTCACACTGTCACATGCAAAACTCAGCTGACTTGCAACTGAAAAACAGTTAATATTGTTCATCCTCCCAGCCTTTACCCCTAGTATATACCAGTGGCTGTCAAGTAGATTCCGACTCACATCCACACCACGTGTGTAGGAGGAGAACTGTGCTCCGTATGGGTTTTCAGTGGATGATTTTTTGGAAGTAGATTGCCAGGCCTTTCTTCTAAGGGACTTCTGGGTGGACTCAAACCTCCAACCTTTTAGTTAGTATCTGAGTGCATTTACCATTTGAACCACCCAGGGACTCCTCAAAGTGTAAAGCCTCTCTTTTCTTTAGAATCAAATGCCTGCCTCAAGCATGTTTGCTTAAAAGAAGTGTCCCTTATTGCTTAATTGCCTAAGCCTATACTCTGAGGCCAGTCACACCTACTAAACACTCTCCAGACCCAAGTCTTTGGATGCTATGACTAGTGTCCTCCAGAAATAGAGGATGCCACCATTACAGTCCCAGTGGTTTTGATCCTGTCTTAAAATAGCCTGATAGCTACACTGTTCATAGCATGCTACCATATGTTGTAGTCACATATATTCCTTGTGACTCTACATTTGTCCTCTCTTGTGGTTCTTGCTGAGATCCAGGCTGCATATGACTCAGCTTAGGTCCATACACTCTACAGAAAGAGTCCTTTTTGTTTGTACTGAATCTTAATCAGCTTCAGTCCTCCAAAATCAAAGTAGCACATGGCTGGCTTAAAAATTCATATACAGTTCACAGATATTAAAAACTAAATGAAAATTCATAAAATTATGCACTTAAAATGGGTGAAAATTATTGCATGTAAATAGTCTCAATTTTTTTAAATCATATGAAAACTCAAACCCATTGCCATCAAGTCGATTTCAATTCTTAGCAAAAAATCATGCAGTAAAAACAAAAATTAAAAAAATAAAATAAATCAATAGGGACAGAAAACCCAAGATCAGTTATCAGGGACTAGGCTTGGAAAGGATTGACTATTAAGGGACATGAGGGGACTGTTTAAAGTAATGGAGATGTTATATATCTTGATTATGGTGGTATCTACAAGATTTCACATACATTTCAAGAAAGTCTTAGAAGTCTAAGCCTAAAAAAACAATGAATTTTACTGTATGTAAGTTAAACATCATTAAACCTGGTTTTTAAAAAAATGTCCGTCAGTTTGTCATACTGTGGTGGCTTGCAGTTCGTTGTGATGCTGGCAGCTATGCCACTGGTATTTCAACTACCAACAGGATTACCTACAATGGACAGATTTTAGCTGAGCTTCCAGACTGAGACAAACTACGAAGAAGGACTTGACAATCTACTTCCCCAAAAAAAAAAAAAAAATTAACCCGTTAAAATCTTATGGATAGTAGTAGACCATCATCCAAAATAGTGCTGGAAAATGAGTCTCAGGTTAGAAGTCATTTGAAATATGAATGGGGAAGAGCTGCCCCCTCAAATTAGAGGTGATGTTAATGACTTGAATGGAGTAAAGCTTTTGAGAACTTCATTTGCTGATATGATATGACTCAAAATCAGAAGAAACAGATGCAAATGTTCATTAGTAATTGGAGCGAGGAATTTACAAAATATGAAAGAAGGAAAATTACACACTTAAATATATCTTGCCTGAATTTAAATACCATCTTAAGAATAGATTTGACCTAGTGAACAAGAATTATCAAAGATCAGAAGAGTTGTGGGATGACATCAAGGACATCAAACATAAAGAAAGAAAGCAAAAGGTCATTAAAAAAAAAAAGATAGAAAAGAAAGAAGAGACAAAAATGGATGCCAGAAGAGACTCTGAAACTTGCTCTTGAACTTAGAGTAACTAAAGCAAAAGGAAGATGAAGAGATAAAAATGCTGAACAGAAGATTCTAAGGGGCAGCTCAACAAGAGAAGCAGAGTATTATAAAGAAACATGCAAAGACCTCGAGTTAGAAAACCAAAGGGAAGAACATGCTTGGCATTTCCAAGCAAAAATAACTGAAGAAAAAATCCAAGCCTCAAGCTGCAATACTGAAACATTCTAAGAGCAGTTCTACTCTGTCCTGCAGGGTCGCTATAAGTAGGAATCGACTTGACAGCAACAGGCTTTGGGTTTTGGTATGCAAGATATCGAATGATGTAGGAAGCATCAAAAGCAGATGGAAGGAATACACAGAGTCACTGTACCAAAAAGAACTGGTCAACGTTCAACCATTTCAGGAGGTAGCATATGATCAAGAACCAATGTTACTGAATGAAGAAGTTCAAGCTGTACTGAAGGCATTGGCAAAAAACAAGGGTCCAGGAATTAATGGAATACCAACTGAGATGTTTCAACAAAGGGATACAGTACTGGAAGTATTCACTTGTCTATGTCAAGAAATCTGGAAGACAGCTACCTGGCTAACCAACTGGAAGAGATCCATATTTGTGGCCATTCCAAAGAAAGGTGATCAAATAGAATGCAGAAATTATCAAACAATATCATTAATATCACACACAAGTAAAATTTTTCTGGATAATCAAAAATGGTTACAGCAATATATTTATACAGAACTGCCAAAAATTCAAGCCAGATTCGGAAGAGGATGTAGAACCTGGGGATACCATTTCTGATGTCAGATGGATCTTGGCTGAAAGCAGATAATACCAGAAAGATGTTCACCTGTGTTTTATTGACTATGCAAAGGCATTCAACTGTGTGGATCAGAACAAATTATGAATAATGTTGCAAAGAATGGGAGTTCCAGAACACTTAATTGTGCTCATGAGGAACCTGTATGTAGATCAAGTGCGATAACATGTGGTTTAAAATCAGGTAAGGTGTGCATCAGGGTTGTATCCTTTCACCATACTTATTCATTCTGTATGCTGAGCAAATAATCAAAGAAGCTCGACTATATGAAGAAGAACGTGGCACTGGGATTGGAGGAAGACTCATTAACAACCTGGAATGTGCAGATGACACAACCTTGTTTGCTTAAAGTAAAGAAGACTTGAAGCACTTACTGGTGAAGATCAAAGGCTTCAGTATGGATTGCACCTCAACATAAAGAAAAAAAAAATCCTCACAGCTAGACCAATAAGCTATGTCATGATAAATATAGAAAAGATTGAAGTTGTCAAGGATTTTATTTTACGTGGATCCACACTCAATGCCCATGGAAGCAATACTCAAGAAAAGTAAAATGAAATCCTTGACAACTTCAATCTAATTCTAGGATGGCCAGATTTTTTTCTCACGTACGTTGGATGTATTATCAGGAGGGACCAGTTCCTGGAGAAGGAGATCATACTTGGTAAAGTAGAGGGTCAGCAAAAAATAGGAAGGCCTTCAATGAGATGGATTGACACAGTGGCTACAAAAAGAGGCTCAAATATATCTACTATTGTGAGGATTGTACAGGACTGAACAAGGTTTCGTTCTGTTGTATTTGGGGTGTCTATGAGTCAGACCGATTCAAGGACATCTAACAACAGCAACGAGTTGGTCTAACCAAATTTTACTCATTTTTATTACTTTGTAACTGATCTGCAATTTATTTTCTTGTTTTTGATTTTGCTTGACTTCTTTTTGTATATCTACTTTTTATTGACTTAATATATTTTCATTATGTGTGCTTTTCTATTTTGGGTTCAAAAATCTTAAATTATATTTCTATTCTTAGTGACTACCATGAACATTTAATTACATTAAAAAAATCTAAAGTTAGTCTATTTATCTATTTTTCCCTGGAATATGTTAAAAATGATTAATTGAAAAATATCACTTCCTTTGCTTTTGTTTATAATTCTGATATTATATTTTAGTGAATAATTAATTAAAATAAAAGTATAATTTCCACAGTTTGTTCTCACCATTATTTCTTGCCCAAATGCCTTTCTACCACATTTACCTCTATTTTAGCTGAAATGAGGAGCACTAGTGGCACAGTGGCTAAAATGCTCAGCTGCTAACTGAAAGTTCAGGTTAGAACCCACCGGCCACTCCAGGGAAGAAAGATGTGACAATCTCCTTCCGAAAAAGATTTCAGAGTAGGAAACTCTATGGGTTAGCTCTGATCTGTCCTACTGGGTCACTACGAACAGGAATCAAGTTGAGGGCAATGGATTTTTTTTGGGGGGGTTAGTCGAAATATATCTTTCACTCATTCTTTCAGAGGTGGTAGTTGTGTGGTAAATTCTCTTTATATGTGAACATCCGGAAACATGTCCATTTCATGATTTACTTTTGATAGCCTGGTTGAGTATCAAATTCTAGGTAAA
This sequence comes from Dugong dugon, assembly GCA_030035585.1. Classification (NCBI taxonomy): domain Eukaryota; kingdom Metazoa; phylum Chordata; class Mammalia; order Sirenia; family Dugongidae; genus Dugong; species Dugong dugon. Next base: position 28,700,643 of record CM057460.1, on the reverse strand, counting down.
TAATTTCTCTCACCTACGTGAAGACATAATCCCATTAGCTACTGCTATTGTTTGTATATGATGATTTTTTCTGCTGCCAGTATGATAGGTGTTTATTATTTAAATATATTTAAATAATCCATCATGTGTTTCTGCAAAATCTTAAGATTTCTCTATGTCCCCAGCATCCTGCTGTTCCATTTTATGTTTTATAAATGTGCCCTGTGGTGAATTTGTACTGTGTCAACATAGCCAAGCTGGAATTCCCAGAATTCCCTTTCCTTCATTGTACCAGATTGAGACTGGCAATAAAATAAATTCCCAGGGGGGTTGGAAGGTGGTAAAAAAGCTGCCGTTTTTATTGTAGGAAAGCCAGAGTAGGGCACCAGGCCCTGTGTACCTCTGGATCCACTAGCTTATCATGCAAGCTGGGAAGCATCCATGCCTGCAGTGCCTCCACCTTCCATAGTATCTGATAGACAACATATGTGAGCTACAAAATGGCTGCTGCTTCACTTCCATCCTTCAAATATCACTCAAGAGACTAAAAGTACATGTACATGTGCAGTTCAATGAAAAAGCATACTAGCTTGTGCTGCATGCAGGTCACCTGCTTCATTATGGATGAAGTCAGTGAAGGATAGACATAGATTCCAGTTTATTCTCACAGATTATAGTTTTCCAGTTTTTTCTTTCTTTTTCACCTTTTAGGTTCAGTTTATTTTCTAGATTCCTGCCTTATTTGGCCCATAGTAACATCAGGTCCAGGAATAGACTGAATAGATTTCATAATCAGTTCCCACATGGTGAATCCTCTACTTCCTAAAATAAATCTCTTGATCAATATCACTCAGAGTGGTTTTATTTGTCTGAATGAATCCTGACAGATGTACGTACATATGTATGTATGTATTGTTCTACTTGGCACATGATGTCCTTTTCAATTGTGATGTGTCAAATATTTATTCAGGTCTAGAATATTTCAAATCATTCTTTTTTAATACTTGCCTTCTCAAATATTCCATCTATGTATAGATTCTTCTGAATTTAATATGTTGTGACTTCTCCAGTTCTCACATCTGTTAACAATCCTTTCCTGTTTTTATTTTCATTGTTTTGGATAGTACTAGGATATAATTTTCCAAAGCTATTTTTCAATAAATTATTTCACTTGTCTTTTGCCCTCAAATTATATTTCATCTCATACATTGAGTTTATTTTTCTATGTCTTTATTTTACATTCCAGGATATTTTATTCATTTTTTTCATCTTCTTTTCTTTTTATTTTAAAATTATTTTCCATCTCATTTATGATTTTTGATTCATTATCCTTTTTATTTTAATATTGACAGTATTCCTTTATGACTTTGAGGAACTCTAACAGACCTATTTAAGAGCCACGTAGATTGCTATATTACTTTTTATTTCATCAGGAGTTAGTTCATCCTCATTTAAAAAAAAAAAAATTGCCAGTGCTCTCTTTTGGCATGTATTGATTTTAATGGTTTTGCAATTTTTCATTCTCTTTCATCTTGATTGTGAGTTTGATTTCTTTATTTTTTCTCTTTCTCTTTATGTTCAGCCTGATAGACTAGTGACATTTTTCACTGAGGACCAACAAGTCAGAGGATGGTTTTATATTGTTGGCTCTATCTTCTTATCAGACCAAATTATGAAGATATTTTATGCTTAATCCTTAGACACTAAACAACATAGCAGCTCAGCCAGTTCTTTGCAGTGAGTCATTGCCTATTTTCTCTCATCTCCCTGTTTACTATGCACCTTCATCAAATCCATAGCTATAGGAATTGGTCAGCAGATTTCTTTTCTTCCAGCTGTATTCTGTGGTCTAGAGTGCATCATGCTATTGCTTGATTTCACACTATGAGCCTGATTGCGGTCTATTGAATCACATAAAGCATTTCTCTATTAAACTGCAATAGCTAAACAGCCACATTCCTTTGCAAAGAGAGCCTCCCTTCGGGTTCACTTTTCTTTTTGATCCATGGATATATTAATATTGGATTTTAATTTAGAAAAGTCAACTTAAATTAGTCTCTTAATATTTCATTTATTTCTGTGGAGAGTTGACAGGATATAATCATAATGTTACAGTACCTTTATGAGTAGGTTAAACCTTCATGCATACTCTCTACAAGGATTAGAAAACTTTCAGTAATGGCAAGTTAGTAAATATTTTAGGCATTGCAGATGATATACGATCTATCATATAATCTTTTTGTCTCAAAAAAAAGTTTTAGATTTTTTTTGGAGTCCGGCAGCTGCGACGGCGGCCGAGTCCGGCCGGGGAGAAAGGGAGGAGCCAGTCAGATTGCCCCAAGGTCGGGGGCAAGATGGCGCTCTAGGCAGAAACACCACGCCGTCCCTCCACAGCAAAGATCCAAAAAACTAAGCCTAACAGAGAATCAACAATCCTGAAACCCTAGAACACCAAATGAAGAGATAAAGAACTCAGCCAAACACCAAACGGAGTGAGAATACTAAAAGAGAACGGAGAGCGAGGAGAGACTCAGGCAGAGATTCCTTACCAGCTAACGCAGCGCGGATCCACCATCTTGGATTCCTATCGGAGACCAGCAAACGGGAGAGCAGCCTTGCAGAGCATCTGGTCGGAGACAGAACGACCGCTTAGCTTCACACATAACCATCTTCCCGCTGCACCCTACCTACCTGCACCGTGCACTAGACATCACATCACCAAGCGGTGCAGGCACGCCCTATTGGAACCTGCCCAGCACTGACTACCGACCGTCCTGGTGGCTGCGGTGAGTGCCACAAGCAACCCATCCCAGTGGCTCCTCCTCAACTAGATCTGCCCAGCTGTACCACAAGAACGAAAAAAAAAAAATCTACAATCAATAAACGAGAGAAATATCTACTGAATGCCCCGAAAACAGCAAACAATATCAAAACATTTACAAAAACAAGACAAGATGGCTCCAATAGGCGTCCAAATTAAAACACCAGATAACTCTCCTGTGGAAGAAAATGCACTAGAAGTACCTGATACGGAACTCAAATCACTAATACTCAGAATTTTCCAAGAACTGAGGCAAAAAGCTGACAAACATGAGGAAAAAATAGACAAATTTATGGAAAATACAGACAAAAAATTGGAAGAATTCAGGAAGATGATGCAAGAACAAAATGCCAAAATAAATTCACAACTCGAAATTATACAAAAACAACAATTAGAAATCCAAAAGATAAACAACAAGATTTCAGAAATGGACGGTGTCATAGAAGGGCTGAGAAGTAGATTTGAAACCATGGAAGACAGGATCAGTGGAACTGAAGACAAACACTTGGATACAACTCTGTTTCAGGAAAACTCAGAAAAAAGAACAAAGAAAAATGAAGAGACCCTGAGAGTTATGTGGGACACAATTAAAAGCAAAAACTTACGAGTGATTGGCATACCAGAACAGGGGGAGAAAACAGAAAACACAGAGAGGATCATTGAGGAACTGCTGACAGAAAACTTTCCCAATATCATGAAAGATGAAAAGCTGGTCATCGAAGAAGCTCAACGAACCCCATATAGAAGAGACCCCAAAAGAAAATCACCAAGACATATCATATTCACACTCGCTAAAACTAAAGACAAACAAAGAATCCTGAGAGCAGCTCGTGAAAAACAAGAAGTCACATACAGAGGAGAAACAATAAGACTAAGCTCAGATTATTCAGCAGAAACCATGCAGGCAAGAAGGCAATGGGATGACACATATAAAATCTTGAAAGAAAAAAATTGTCAGCCAAGAATAATATATCCTGCAAAACTCTCATTCAGATTTGATGGTGAAATTAGGTCATTTCCAGATAAACAGAAACTAAAGGAATATGCAAAAGTCAAACCAAACTTACAAGAATTATTAAAGGGAGTTCTGCGATCTGAGGACAAACAGCTTAAGCCCTCAGGCAGGACCTAGGACCTAGGACGCAGGTTAACATGAACCAGATACCATTCTAGGAACTGAACTACAGACGACTTTCCAAAAACAAAAGATATACAACAGGGAATCAGAGAAATCAATCAAAGGATGACAACAACATCAAAACAATGAAAGAGGGAACAAACGGCATAGGTATAGAACCTTCTAAAGGAGAAGAAGGCAAGGCGATACCAAGTAACTGTAGACTGCTTCAAAATTATAAAGATAAGGGTAAAATTCATGGTAACCACAAAAAAAGTTAACAAACCAACTCATAAAAATAAAGACGAAAAACATAAAGTCTCAACAAAACCAAAACCTACAAAAACAAAAGAAATGAACACAAAATCCACAAACAAAAGGAACTCAGCACAAGAGAGTAAGAAGAACAAAGAAAACTTCAGCATCACAAAAAAAAGCACTACAAAATGACAGCAACAAATTCACATCTATCAATAATTACACTGAACGTAAATGGACTCAATGCACCCATAAAGCGACGGAGAGTGGCAGAATGGATAAGAAAACAGGATCCATCTATTTGCTGTCTACAAGAGACACATCTTAGAAACAAAGATGTGAATTTATTAAAAATCAAAGGTTGGAAAAAAATATATCAAGCTAACAACTACCAAAAAAGAGCAGGAGTGGCAATTCTAATCTCAGATAAAATAGACTTTAAAACAAAATCTACCATAAAAGACAAAGAAGGACACTATATAATGATTAAGGGGATGATCCATCATGAAGACATAACCATAATAAATATCTATGCACCCAATGACAGGGCTCCAAAATACATAAAAAAAACTCTAACAGCACTGAAAAGAGAAATTGACAGTTCCACAATAATAGTAGGAGACTTCAACACACCACTCTCAGTAAAGGACAGAACAACTAAAAAGAAACTCAGCAAAGATACAGAAGACCTAAAGGACACAATCAGCCAACTGGACCTCATAGACATATATAGAACAATCCATCCAACCGCTGCAAAGTACACATTCTTTTCCAATGCACATGGAACGTTCTCCAGAATAGACCACATCTTAGGCCACAGAGCAATCCTCAACAAGATCCAAAATGCTGAGATAATTCACAGTATCTTCTCTGACCACAATGCCATCAAGGTAGAAATTAACACTAGAAAGAGCAAGGAAAAAAAATCAAACACATGGAAACTGAATAATAATCTGCTTACACATCAATGGGTAATAGAAGAAATCAGAGATGGAATTAAAAAATTCCTAGAATCAAATGAAAATGAAAACACATCATACCAAAACCTTTGGGACACAGCAAAGGCAGTCCTCAGAGGACAATTTATAGCAATAGATGCACATATCAAAAAAGAAGAAAGGGACAAAATCAAAACATTAACTACAGAACTCAAACAAATAGAAAGAGAACAACAAAAAAAGCCTACAACCACCGGAAGAAAGGAAATAGTAAAGATCAGAGCAGAAATCAATGAAATAGAGAACAGAAAAACAATAGAAAGAATCAACAAAACCAAAAGTTGGTTCTTTGAAAGAATCAACAAAATCGACAAACCACTGGCCAGACTGACAAAAGAAAAACAGCAGAGGGCACAAATAACCCAAATAAGAAATGAAATGGGGGACATTACAACAGACCCAACTGAAATAAAAAGGATTATAACAGAATATTATGAAAAACTATATTCCAACAAATTTGAAAACCTAGAGGAAATGGATAAATTTCTAGAAACATACGGCCTACCCAAACTACAACAAAGTGATATTGAAAATCTGAACAGACCCATAACAAGAGAAGAAATTGAAAAGGTAATAAAAAAACTCCCAACCAAAAAAAGCCCTGGCCCAGATGGCTTCACTGGAGAATTCTACAAAACATTTACAGAAGAGCTCGTACCAGTTCTACTCAAGTTATTTCAGAGCATAGAAGAGGAAGCAACACTTCCAAATTCATTCTATGAAGCCAGCATAACGCTGATACCAAAACCAGGCAAAGACATCACAAAAAAAGAAAATTACAGACCAATATCTCTCATGAATATAGATGCAAAAATTCTGAACAAAATTCTAGCCAATAGAATTCAGTATCATATCAAAAAAATAATACACCTCGACCAAGTAGGATTCATACCAGGTATGCAAGGATGGTTTAACATTAGAAAATCAATCAACGTAATCCACCACATAAATAAAAGGAAAGAAAAAAATCACATGATTATCTCAATTGATGCAGAAAAGGCATTTGACAAAGTCCAACACCCATTCCTGATAAAAGCTCTCAATAAAATAGGTATAGAAGGGAAATTTCTCAACATAATAAACGGCATCTATGCAAAACCAACAGCCAACATCATTCTTAATGGAGAAAGGCTGAAAACATTCCCCCTGAAAACAGGAACAAGACAAGGATGCCCTTTATCACCACTCCTATTTAACATTGTGCTGGAAGTTCTAGCTAGAGCAGTAAGGCAAGAGAAAGAAATAAAGGGCATCCAAATTGGTAATGAAGAAGTTAAACTCTCTCTGTTTGCAGATGATATGATACTATACATAGAAAACCCTAAAGACTCCACGAGAAATTTACTGGAAGTAATAGAAAGATTCAGCAGAGTAGCAGGATACAAGATAAACATTCAAAAATCAGTTGGATTCCTATACACCGGTAAAGAGAACGATGAAAAGGAGATCAGGAAATCAATACCATTGTCAATAGCCCCTAAAACGATAAAATACTTAGGAATAAATCTGACCAGGAATATAAAAGACCTATACAAAGAAAACTACAAAACACTGCTGCATGAAACCCAAAGGGATCTACATAAATGGAAAAACATACCATGCTCATGGATAGGCAGACTCAACATTGTGAAAATGGCAATTCTACCTAAAGCAATCTACAAATACAATGCAATTCCGATACAAATACCAACAACATTCTTCAAAGAGATGGAAAAACTAATTATTAACTTTATATGGAAAGGGAAGAAACCTCGAATAAGTAAAGCACTACTGAAGAAGAAGAATAAAGTTGGAGGACTCACACTACCTGACTTGAGAACCTACTATACAGCTACAGTACTCAAAACAGCCTGGTACTGGTACAACAACAGAGACATTGACCAATGGAACAGAATTGAGAACTCAGATGTAAATCCATCCACCTACAGTCACCTGATTTTTGACAAGGGCCCAAAATACATCAAATGGGGAAAAGACAGTCTTTTTAACAAATGGTGCTGGCAAAACTGGATATCCATTTGTAGAAAAATGAAACAGGACCCATACCTCACACCATATACAAAAACTACTTCAAAATGGATCAAAGACCTGAATATAAAGCCTCAAACTATAAAATTCATAGAAGAAAAAATAGGACCAACACTTCAGGCCTTAATACATGGCATTAACAGGATACAAACCATAAACATCAACACAAAAAACCCAACAGATAAACTAGATAATTGGGATCTTCTAAAAATCAAACATCTATGCTCTTCAAAAGATTTCACCAAAAGAGTTAAAAGAGAACCTACAGACTGGGAAAAAATTTTTGGACAGTACAAGTCAGACAAAGGTCTAATCTCCATAATCTACAAGAAAATCCAACACCTCTACAACAAAAAGACAACCAATCCTATCAAAAAATGGGCAAAGGAAATGAACAGACACTTCACCAAGGAAGACATTCAAATGGCCAACAGACACATGAGGAAATGCTCGCGATCACTAGCCATTAGAGAAATGCAAATTAAAACCACAATGAGATACCATCTCACCCCGGCATTACTGGCACGAATCAAAAACACTGGAAATAACAAATGTTGGAGGGGCTGCGGGGAGACGGGAACTCTTATACACTGCTGGTGGGAATGCAAAATGATACAGCCATTTTGGAAAATGATATGGTGTTTCCTCAGAAAGCTAGAAATAGACGTACCATTCGATCCAGCAATCCCACTCCTAGGAATATATCCTAGAGAAATAAGAGTCATCACTCGAATAGACATATGCACACCTATGTTCATGGCAGCATTATTCACAATAGCAAAACGATGGAAACAACCTCGATGCCCATCAACAGACGAATAGATACACAAACTATGGTACATACACACAATGGAGTACTATGCAATGAGAAAGAACAATGAATCGGTGAACCATCTCATAACATGGAGGAAACTGGAGGACATCATGCTTAGTGAAATAAGTCAATCACAAAAGGACAAATATTGTATGAGACCTCTATTGTAAAAACCCATGAAAAAATTCACATGCAAAATGTAACAATCCTTGTTGGTTACCAGGGATGGGGGGGGGGGGATACTAAATAGGTAATAGGTAAGTGGTAACTTGGGTGAGAGATGAGATAGTACATAGTACAGCGGAAACTAACACAACCTGCACAAGGAAAGGTCATGAAGGCCCTATAGACACATCCAAACCCCCCGAGGGACTGAGTTGTTGGACGGAGGGCTCTGGGGACCATGATCTCGGGGAACATCTAGCTCAATTGGCATGACACTACTTATAAAGATAATGCTCTGCATTCTACCTTGGTGAGTAGTGTCTGGGGTCTTAAAAGCCTATGAGCGGCCATCTAAGATACTCCACTGATCTCATCCCTTCGGGAACAAGGGAGAATGAAGAGAACAGGATACAAGGAAAAGATTAGTCCGAAGGACTAATGGTCCACAGCTACCAAGGCCTCCACGGGACTGAGCCCAGTACAGCTGGATGGTGCCCGGCTACCACCAATGACTCCTTTGACCAGGATCACAACAGAGGGTTCTGGGCAGAGCTGGAGTAGGATGTAGAGCATAATTTTAACTCCCAAAAAAAAAAAAAAAAAAAAAAAGAAGACCAGATATACTGGCCTAAAGAATACTAGAGAAACCTCGAGAGTGTGGCCCCCAGACACCCTTTCAGCTCAGAGGGGAAGTTACCTTCAAGGTTCGATGTTAAGCCTGGGAATGGACACCCCAGTAAAACTAAATGGGACTAACGATGTACAGGAGTCCGGTGACAAGGGCCAGAAGGCAGAGGGAGAGTAGGAAACTGATGATAAGGAACACAAATTGAATAAGGACACTGTCGATGTATTGTGAGATTGTTGACCACTGCTATAGGGCAACATTTGTAGTAACTATTAAATGGGAGGCTGTTTTGTCCTGTAAGCCTTCATCTTGGGCGAGAATGGCAGCACAATTGGAAGAGCATAGTCAATATCACTTAAATGTGTAAGTAAAAAGTTTTGAAATGGTGTTTAAATAAAATAAAAATAAATAAATAAATAAACAAACAAAGGAGACTAAAGAGGTACAATAGTCCACTGACAAGGTCCAGAAGACAGAAGGTGACAAGGAAGCCCCCTGGTGATAGGGAACACAAGGTGGAGTAAGGATATTCTTGATGTGCTGTGAGATTGTTAACCATTGTCATAGGGCAACATGTGTAGTAACTGTTAAATGAAAAACTATTTTGTTCTGTAAGCCTTCATCTTAAGTGAGAATAACAGCACAGTTGGAAGAGCGTAGTCAATGTCACTGAACTGTGAATGTAGAAAATTTTGAAACGGTGTATCTTTGGCCATCTGTAATTTTCATCAAAAAAAAAGGTTGAGAATTTAGAGGCTTAATACGTTGTGGGGTTGTTAACCAATGTCAAAAAAAACAACATGTGTACTACTATTTCATGAGAAACTATTTGCTCTGTAAGCTTTCACCTGAAGTACAATAAAATATATATATATATAAAAAAAAAAAGTTTTAGAATATAAAAATCATTCTTAGTTCTTTGGTCATATTATATACATTAAGTGTTGTTTTTAGGGTAGCATCGAGTCAGTTCTGACTTACACTTTAAGTCGGAAGATACTTTTATGCTATTACATAGATAAATTTAAGACTGTTAGTACTAAGATGATGCGTTGACATAGTTAACAATGGCACAATTTGCAATGAATGGGTTACTTTATGTTTACTCATAGTTTTCTGAATTCATGTACTTCCATTCATTTTGCTTAATTATACTTTACATACAAGTCAAGAATTTGATCTTTTCCAGGAAATATTAAAGATCATACTGGACATTAGTTAAAATAATGGGCAATTCTTAATGTACACAGTGATATGAAAGCTGAACATGGCAACTATTTAAAATTAATGATATGATCAAGAATTGAGCAGATTCATGCTGAGAAGAGGCAAGTCTGAGGGAAATCTAAAAATGATAAGCATTCAATCAGATATGTCAAACACTTCTAAAGAAAAAGATGTCTTGTGTAGAGATTATTCAGGAATAAGAATCTTAGTGTGAAATAAAGGTTAAGACTTCCTTTGCTGTTTTCCTCAAAAAGTATCAGCAAAATCAACATCATCAGCAGCTCTCTCAATAGAAAAGTATTGTTTGGAAAAAAAAATTAAAGTATATGATATACAATTTCCAAATTATGAAGAAATAAATCAAAGCCTGCTTTTGTTGACTTGTTATATTCACTTTCTCTCATAGCTTGCAATGTTCAAGAGACTGGAATGGGGGTGACATATTCATTTTAGTCAAAATATTAAGCTTCCATTAAATTAAAATTAATTCTAATTATTTTAATGAATATGTGTTCTGTACCTCCTGGAGTTGCTAAATAAGTAAATTAAGAAACTTTATTAGTAAAGTTGGAAGATATTTATAAAAGCGTATGTGCAAACATTCTATAAACATAAGAAAATATTCAACCATAATATCACTCAGAATTTTTAAATTTCCAAGTATATTGAGACACATTTTCATCAAATTTACAATAACTATCAAAAGTGATAATACACAGCGCTTCCAAGTGTTAAGTGAGCTGAACACTTTTACAACTATTGAAAGTAGTTTAAATCAAAGCATCTTTTCTGGAGAGAAATTCTGGAAAAGGGCATCAACAGCCTTAAGAGGACATAGGTTATTTTTTAAAAAGAATTCCAATTATACTCTTTGGATGTAATCAGCAATAAAAAATGCTGACAATACTTGTATACAGAATAGTCATTTCATAGCTACTTGTAATAGTCAAAAGCAAATCAAAGAAAGTAATTTAAATGTTGTCGAAATCTAATAATCCCTTATGTTAGACTTCAGCATGCAGAAAGAAAATGTCTAATCATCTTTTAAAGTCATGTTGTGGTTAATTGCTGCCAAGTTGATTTTAACTCATGGAGACTCCATGTGTACAGAGTAGAATTGCTGCATAAAGTTTTCAAGGCTTTGACCTTTCAAAAGCAGATTTCCCAGCACATCTTCAAGGTGCCTCTGGGTGGTTTTGAACCTCCAACCTTTTGGCTAGTACTCAAGGGCTTGACCATTTGTACCACCCAGGGACTTCTTTAGGACTCCTCTATTATATTTTGTTTCATATGTGACCTGATATTTGAAGAGACTTCAATGGCTAAAAACAGGCATGGGTTATGTGTCAGTATTTATCTCTAAAATATTGTACTTATAGATGTGTGTCAAAAAACTGTATATAATTGTTTTTTGGAATAAACAGTTCCTTCTTTTGTATTTGCTAGTGCATACAATTGTGAATTAGCTATAAGTACAGATATGTATTTGAAAATGAAAAATGTAAAGAACATGTCAATAATAACTCCAAAATATGGCTTAGAAAACATAGAATTGATTTTAATAATGCTTTACTTCCAAACCTGCTGTTACGATGTATATATTAATTATCATTTGTATTATTGTATTGTTTTTAATTTTGTAAAGAAAATACATTTTTTTAAGCCAAGATTATTGGCTCTTCAATAAACCTTGGTCCTAATTTTATGTTTCTCCAATAATTTTTCAGTGGATACAGGATCTGTATATATATATATATACTCAACATAAATTGAAGACTCAAGTAAATGATCTAGATCCATTAATCTTCAAAATCCAAAATAATTGCATGCTGGTGTTAAAAAGTAATCCATTTCTCAATAATATTCTTGACTTTCCACATAACTTTGGAAAGATAAATATTATGGATACCCTCAAATATAGTTTCTTGTTTTTAAATAAAACATCATAAACCTTACCTTTTCACTGCCTGCTGTTAAAAAAAAAAATCATATATTGCAGTACCCATTTTGCACACATAACAATAAACTAAAGTGTCACTCGTTGTCAATGGGAATATAATACAAAGTGGACAAAAAGTAAATAAAAATAAGTACATATGTAACAAACATTAAAGAAGTGACAGATGATAGATAGTACATAATACGTAAGTAAAAGGTAAATCTCTCCACGTGTCTGTCAGTTTGTCATACTGTGGGAGCTGGCATGTTGCTGTGATGCTGGAGGCTATGCCACCGGTATTCAAATACCAACAGGGTCATCCATGGTGGACAGGTTTCAGTTGCGCTTCCAAGCTAAGATACATTAAGAAGAAGGACCTGGCAGTCTGTACCTTAAAAGGTTTATCCAGTGAAAACCTTATGAATAGCAGTGGAACATTGTTTGATATAATGCAGGATGATGAGCCCCTCAGGTTGGAAGGCACTCAGAATACGACTGGGGAAGAGCTGCTACCTCAAAGTAGAATTGACCTTAGTGTCGTGGATGGAGTCAACCTTTCCAGACCTTCGTTTGCTGATGCGACACAACTCAAAATGAGAAGAAACAGCTGCAAACATCCATTAATAATTGAAACGTGGAATGTACAAAGTATGAATCTAGGAAAACTTAAAATTGTCAAAAATGAAATGGAACACATGCACATTGATATCCTAGGCCATTTTGAATTGGACAATCATATGGTCTACTACGCCGGAATGACAACTTGAAGAGGAATGGTGTTACATTCATCATCAAAAAGAACATTTCAACATCTACCATGAAGTACACCACAGTCAATAATAGGATAATATCCATATGCCTACAAGGAAGACCAGTTAATAAGACTATTATTCAAATTTGTCCACCAACCACTAAGGCCAAAGATGAAGAAATTCAAGATTTTTACCAGCTTCTGCAGTCTGAAATTGATCGAACATGCAATCAGGATACATTGATAATTACTGGAGATTGGAATGCAAATGTTGGAAAGGAAGAAGGATGGTAGTGGGAAAATATAGCCTTGGTGATAGTAACAATGCTGGAGGTTGCATGATAGAATTTTGCAAGCTCAACAACTTCATTGCAAATATCGTTTTCCACCAACATAAACAGTAACTATGCATGTGGACCTAGCCAGATAGAATACACAGAAATCAATCCTCTACTACATAGACTACATCTGTAGGAAGAGACCATGGAAAAGCTCAATATCATCAGTCAGAAAAAGGTCAGGGGCTGACTGTGGAACAGACCATCAACTGCTCATATGCAAGTTCAAGTTGAAACTGAAGAAAATTAGAACAAGTCCACGAGATCCAAAGCACGACCTTGAGTATATTCCACCTGAATTTAGAGACCATCTTAAGAATAGATTTGATGCACTGAACATTAATGATCGAAGACCAGACGAGTTATGGAATGACATCAAGGACCTCATACACGAAGAAAGCAAGAGGTCGTTAAAAAGACAAGAAAGACAGAAAAGACCAAAATGGATGTCAGAAGAGACTCTGAAACTTGCTCTTGAAAGTCAAGTAGCTAAAGTGAAAGGAAGAAACAAAGAAGTAAAAGATTTGAATGGAAGATTTCAAAGGGAGGCTTGAGAAGACAAAGAAAAGTATTATAATAACATGTGCAAAGACCTGGAGATGGAAAACCAAAAGTGAATAACACGCTCTGCATTTCTCAAGCTGAAAGAAGTGAAGAAAAAATTCAAGCCTTGAGTTGCAATACTAAAGGATTCTATGGGGAAAATATTGAACGACTCAGGAAGCATCAAAAGAAGATGGAAGGAATACACAGTCACCATACCAAAAAGAATTAGTCAACATTCAACCATTTCAGAAGGTATGATATGAACAGGAACCAACGGTGCTTAAGGAAGAAGTCCAAGCTACACTGAAGGCACTGGCGAAAAACAAAGATTCAGGAATTGAGGGAATACCAGTTGAGATGTTTCAACAAACTGATGCAGCGCTGGAAGTACTCGTTTATGCCAAGAAATTTGGAAGATAGCTACCTGGCCAACAGACCGGAAGAGTTCTATATTTATGCCTATTCCCAAGAAAGGTGATCCCACCAATTGTGAAATTATCGAACAATATCACTAATATCACACGCAAGTAAAATTCAAAAGAGAATTCAAAAGAGCCTGCAGCAGTATATTGACAGGGAACTTACAGAAATTCAGGCCAGATTCAGAAGAGGGTGTGGAACCAAGGATATCATTAGTGATGTCAGCTGTATCCTGGTTGAAAGCACAGAATACCAGAAAGATGTTTACCTGTGTTTTATTGACTATGCAAAGGTATTGGACTGTGTGGATCGTAACAAATTATGGATAACATTGAGAAGAATGGGAATTCCAGAACACTTAATAGTGCTTATGAGGAATATGTACATAGATCAAGAGGCAGTCGTTTGAACAGAACAAGGGGATACTGCGTGGTTTAAAGTCAGGAAAAGGTGTGCATCAGGATTGTATCCTTTCACCATACCTATTCAATCTGTATGCTGAGCAAATAATCCAAGAAGCCAGACTATATGAGGAAGACTCATTAACAACCTATGTTATACAGATGACACAACCTTGTTTGCTGAAAGTGAAGAGGACTTGAAGCACTTACTGATGAAGATCAAAGACCATAGCCATCAGTATGGATTGCACCTCAACATAAAGAAAACAAAAATCCTCACAACCGGACCAATATGCTACATCATGATAAACGGAGAAAAGATTGAAGTTGTCAAGGATTTCATTTTACTTGGATCCACAATCAACACCCATGGAAGCAGCAGTCAAGAGATAAAAAGACACATTGAATTGGACAAATCTGCTGCAAAAGGCCTCTTTAAAGTGTTGAAAAGCAAAGATGTCACCTTGAAGACTAAATTGCACCTGGCCCAAGCCATGGAGTTTTCAATCACCATCTATGCATGTGAAAGCTGGACAATGAATAAAGAAGATGGAAGAAAAATTGATGCCTTTAAACTGTGGTGTTGGCTAAGAATGTTGAATATACCATGGACTGCCAAAAGAATGAACAAATTTGCCTCAAAAGAAATGCAACTAGAATGCTCCTTAGAGGTAAGGAATGTGAGACTATGCGTCACATACTTTGGACATGTTGTCAGAAGTGACCAATTCCCGGAGAAGGACATCATGCTTGGTAAAGTACAGGGTCAGCGAAAAGGAGGACAACCCTCAATGGGATGGATTGACACAGTGGCTGCAACAATGGGCTTAAGCATAAAAAAGATTGTGAGGATGGCGCAGGACTGGGCAGTATTTCGTTCTGTTGTACATAGCGTCGCTGTGAGTCGGAATCTACTTGATGACACCTAACAACAACAACAAAAAGATACATAATAGACTGATTCGTTTGTTCTTTCTTTCATATAAGCATTCAATAAGTATTGTTTTACTAATATTATATGTCCGTCACAGTTGATAATATGAAAATAAAGATGACATATTTTGTACCTAATAGATGTATAATCTAGTGAAGAAAATCAAGCAGGTAAGCATATAATAGTTGTTTGAAAGATAAATTATATATGTTGATTCTGGAAAAAAGTTTAATGAGAATTGAGATGCAAAAACATTTTCTTCTATATTCTGTGATGGAATTTGAACATTAAGTTTGGGATAAAAAATATTTTGGACAGTTGTGTAATTTTTTTTTTAGGACAGAAAGAAATACACTATGAATACAAACTGTGGGAAGAATTGGCTTGTGACCGTAATGGGTAAAGAACTCAAGGATGAAAAGAATGTATTTATTCAATAGGCAGTAGGGAATGAAGTAGGTTACAATACAAATACAGTGATGGGGATTAAGGGTATGAATCTGTCAAACAGATCTGAGGTGTGCACCATTTATAAATCCATTTACTAGTTAAGAAAAAGCAAACAATAAATATTGAGGACAGAAGACTTCTTTTCTACTGTCTAAGAAATCAGAAAAAATTTCTGCTCTTATTCTAAGCACAAATTCAATCTCAATAAATTACAAAATGATTTTTTCTAACATATCAAAGAATTAAAGATGAAAAATATATATATAAATTAACTAAACTACAGCAAGTGAAGAATCATAGGAGTAAAGAGACCTACTGAGCCGTAAGAAGAGGCAAGATTACCATTATTTTGGGATAATATGAAACAAGTTGTACTTTTAACATATGTAATAGTGTTATGTGGTCTGACTGCATATGGCTGGCGGGATAGATTAAAAATCTTAGAAGTCCAGGTACACTGCGAGTATCTACTTACTCACTTTTTCTTTTGCTTTGGTTTTCACTGAGAACATAGGTAGTAGGCCAAAGACTGAGGCCATATCAAGAAACTTGACATTTATCCAAGGTACTTTGGGTTTTCAGCTACCAAACACTGTACAAAAATGGGCAACTGAGAGAAATCCCTCCTATGCACTCTAGGCATTCAGCTCTCTAAGGCAGAAGGTGGAATGGGAATGTTTAGGAAAAGCCTATAAAACTTCTAAGTATTTACAGAAGTGATACAACACCCTGCAAAGGTGAGGGAGAGGGCAGTAGGATATAGTTCAGAAAGATGTTTACAGAACTGGGAAGATAAGAGAACTTATCTTCAAAATATACCAGCTGGGCTGCAATTAAAATGTCACAATATCATGCATGTATTTTTAGCATAAAATGTTGAATCTTACTTACATATTTTAGAATATGTTGGATCTTACTTTTCCTCGCGTATTCCCTTCTCCTCTCTTTACTTTCCTTCTCTTCCAAAACAATTTAATTTTAAGCCAGTAGGTAGGAATAAGCAAGGTAGGAATTAAATCATAGGGAAGGGCCACCAGAGCTAGGTGTTTAATTAAGTCAAAGGGCTATTAGGGGAATGCCCAAATGGAAGGGATTTCCTGGTATGAGATCTAGAAGCTAAAACAGAGTGAGGAAGTTTACCTCAGTGAGGTAAAAGAAAGCCTGACATAAGTGAGGTGAATACCTATGTAGTATTAAGATGCTTCAGAATGAGAAACCCCAACTGTCAAACCCAGAAAATCAAGAAGTTATTTCCTTAAGGTAAAGTATAGCCTGTCCTACCTTTCCTCTTTCTTTGATTCGAGTACAGCAAGAAGTATTAGCAATCGCACAGATACCAGAATGATTAACCAACAAAAACATCTAGAGCAATGTAGTTGTCCATCAATACTTGAGCCAATGACTTCAGAATGATTTGTATTCCATATAGGGCAGAGGTGATATCATTAATAACTTAAGTTAGAGTTAGTCATAAATTTCTGACAGTCTTTTCTTTACATATGATTCCTATTTGGGGAACATTTTTCTGATTATTTAAATTTTTAAAAAAATCAGTATGTTCTCCAGGTCAAACATCTGAGTAGTGAAAGGTAGCCTCATTTTGAATCTTCCATCTGAGTTGGAATTTTTTAGCCTTGGAGATTTATAGAATTAGGGTTGCTGTATGCAAGCAAGGCTCAAAATACTATTCTTAACGTGCATTAGGTGTCAATCTGAGGCAAATAGGACCACAAATACTGGTCACAAAGAAGTAGGGGCATATGAAAATCCAGAAAAGAAGGAGCTGTTCATGACACAAGTTTGGATCCCAGGTCTTACATTAGCAGGATAAGTAGTTGGATTTTTATTAGTTTCTTTCAGGTGGAAAGTAATTACTCTGTCATCCCATGAAGGTTGTTAAGTTCAAATTTAGAATTACCTAGGGTCTGATCAATAGATAGTAATAATTGGTTCTTTCCCTGGCAGAGGGGGCATGAGTCTACCTAGAGGCATCTCAGAAGAAAGACCTGGTGATCTACCTCTGAAAAATCAGCCACTGAACATCCTATAGAACATAGTTCTACACCGATACACATGGGGACACGAGTTGGAATTGAGTCAATGGTAACGAGTTATCGTTTTGTCGTTGTAACCATCAAAAATGTCAAGGCTCTGGAAGAAAAAACTAAAGAATTTTTCCAGACAGAGCTAAAAAAAAAAAAAAAAAAAGCAACAAGTGATTGTGAACTAGACCTTTTTTTCTTTTTTTCTATCATTGCAATTGGCAAAGTTGAAATAGAATCTGGTGATTAGGAGTTTACTGCTGTTGTTAGTTGCTGCTGAGTAGGCTACAATTCACGATGACCTTCTTTATAGCGTCAAAGTCCTGTCCTGAGCCATCATTATGAACATTGATATGTTTGAGTCCATTGGTTCAGCTGTTGTGTGAATCCATCTCCTTGAGGGTTTTCCTCCTTTTTCTTGACCCTCTATGTTATCAACCATGATGTCTGTTTCTAGCAATTTGTCTTTCCTGATGTCAAAAGTAAGCCAATTGAAGTCACTTCATCCTCATTTCTAAAGAGGATACATTTCTAATATACAGTTGTATTTCTTCTAAGACTGAATATTTTTTTCTGCCGGTCCATGTTATATTCAGTATTCTTTGCAATACCGCAATTCAATTACATCAACTCTTCCTCTGTCTTCCTTTTTTATTGTCCAGCTTTTGCATGCATATAAGGAGATTGAAAGTATCATGGTTTGAGTGAGTCACACCTTAGTCCTCAAAGTGACATCTTTGCTTTCTAACACTTTAAAGAGGTCTTTTGCAGCAAATTTGCCCAATGAAACACATCATTTGATTTTTTGACTGCTGCTTCCATGGCTATTGATTGTGAATCCAAGTAAAATGAAATCTTTGATGACTTTAATCTTTTGTCCGTTTATCATGATGTTGCTTTTTGGTTCTGTTGTGAGGATTTTTGTTTTCTTTATGTTGAGGTGTAATCCATATTGAAGGCTGTGGTCCTTGATCTTCATCAGTAAGTGCTTCCAGCCCTCTTTGCTTTCAGCAAGCAAGGTTATGTCATCTGCATATAGCAGGTTGTTAATGAGTCTTCCTCCAGCTCTGATGCCCTGTTGTTATAGTCCACCTTAATAATTTACAGCAATGTTGATTTTCCTGAATTTGATCATTGTTCTGTGGTTATGTAAGAGAATATCCTTGCTCTTAAGAAATGCATGCACAACTATTTAAAGTTACAGGATTATCTCTGCAACTTATTTTTTCAATTGTTCAGAAAAAAAGCATTAAAGTAAATAAGGTAAATCATAGGCAAATATGAATTTAGGTTAAGAAAATGTAAAGGCCCTTTGAAATATAATATTTTGAAACTTTTTAAAAAAATTTAAAAGAACAATTAAAAAATAATAATCTGCTAGAAAACAGAAATGGAATGCAATTTCCTATACACATCAGCAACTTAAAAAACAAATTTAATAAGAAATGTTCAGGGCTTATATGAAAATGGCTAAAAAGACTTTACTGGGAGAGATAATAGTCTGAAAAAAGTGGAGAAAGTATGAAGTTGCAATAGTAATCACAAGAAAATATGAAAATAGAAATAAGATTGCCTTTTTTGCCCACCAATTTTGAGACTAAATCACAAAATAATATTTACAAGTGTTAAAAGTATGTGGAGAAAAAGACTCTCTAAGACACTAAGAAATTTTATATTTGGCTTTATTCTTTTGAGCAAGTCTGTAATAAGATTAAATGGTTAATATTAAAATCCTTCAGTGGTTTAAGTGGTTTGAAGTCCCTCACTTATTTTCTTGTAGATTTATTCTTTGTCTTTCCCCTGCTTTACTGAGGGCAGGTAGAGCCTGGGAGTAACCTTGATGGGAGATTGTAGTCTGGCAAGGAGAAGCTAGGTTAGTTCTACCTCTGATTCTGGCTTCAATGCATCATCATGTTGCCTAGGATGAGATGACAGCTCCCACCCTGTACCACTCCCTATACCCAATTCTTGGGTGATGGTAACACTATCTACTCTTTTGTATTTTAAACCCAAGTGGGAACAGTGACTTCAAGCTGTTGTTAATTTATGAGTTGCCTAACTGTCCCATTCATCTTTCAATTAGGTTTTTAAAAGATAGATTTGTATTTGGTTTCTTATTTTCAATACGGTCTTTTGAACCATCGAGGCATTGGTGGTTCAGTGGTAGCATTCTCACTTTGCATGTGGGAGATCTTGGTTTTATTACTGGCCAATGCATTTTATTCATGGTGTCACAGTTATCTAGTGCTGCTATACGAGAAATATCACAAGTGAATGGCTTTAACAAAGAGAAATTTATTCTTTCACAGTCTAGTAGGTTACAAGTCCAAATTCAGGGTGTCAGCTCCAGGGGAAGGCTTTCGCTTTCTGGCAGCTCTGGAGGAAGGTCCTTGTCATCAATCTTCCCCTGGTCGAGGAGCTTCTCAGGCACAGGGACCCCAGGTCTAAAGGATGTGCTCTGCTCCCAGTGCTGCTTTCTTGGTGGTATGAGGTCTCCTCATCTCTCTGCTTGCTTCTCTTTTTTATATCTCAAAAGACATTGGCTTAAGAAACAATCTAATCTTGTAGATCTCATCAGCATAACTGCTGCTAATCCATCTCATTAAAGTCATAGTGATAAGATACACAACACACAGGAAAATCACATCAGATGACAAAATGGTGGACAATCACACAATACTGGGAATCATGGTCTAGCTAAATTGATACTCATATTTTGGGGGAACACAATTCAATCCATGACACATGGCCACCAACCTGTCTGTTGGTGGAGACATGTGTGTTGCTATGGGGTCTCCATGAGTTGGGGGCTGACTTGACGTCAGCAAAAAAACATTGAGCCATCTGCGTGAGTCCTGTTTTACTGATAGGATCTTGTTTGCTGTAAATAAGAATCCTACTTATAGGCCTATATCCTTAAGACTTAACATTTAATCATCTACGTTCAAAATTGCTCATCGCAAGCTTTTGACATAGCAAAACGTAGGAAGAATTTAAATATCCAAAAGTAGTTTATTGTGTAAATATATAGTTCATTCATATTAGCCAACACAATACAGCTACTAAAAACTCTGTTTGCAGGTTCTGGTGTTTTGGAAAGTTGTTCACTCCATGAAATTAAGTGAAATTAATACATTTATCCATTTTTTGTAATATCCTGAAATAACCAAATAGAATAATTTTTATCATTGATTTCTAATTGCTGGGATTACAGGCTATTGTGAGTTCTTTTTTTTGTATTTATCACATTTTTCAAAGAATATATTTAATTCTATATCATTGAAACAATAACTATTATTTAAAGGAAAAAGCCTCAAAATAATGGTAATCAGAATGCATACATGAGGCCATTTATCTTCCTCTGCAAATGGTTGTTAGTATTATCTAAAAAAGCTGGATAATTTTGCATCAAGGTAGAATAAAATAGAAGATATGTCAATATCTAATATCTAATATGCTGGTCTCTAATTATTAACACGTGAGAGTGATTATACTATTTACTCAATAACTTTATAGCTTGCTCACAGCCCATTGAGCAAAATGTTGGTTAAATACAATGATAGTTTCTAAAACAGCCTCTGCAAAACCCTAATATTTTATCATGGCTCCTAAGTAGGCATCTTGGTGTGGAAAAAGGGAGAGAGATACAGACCATATTTTACAGAAATAACGCATGCACGTTATGTTAATATTTTACATGTTGCTATAAAAAATTTAGCATAGCGAGCTTATAAAAATACCTGAGGAAGAGCGAGGTAGGCAAAAAACATAGAATGTATACATTATTTGAATAAAAATACAGTAGTGATGCAGTGTTTGCATTCTCCATCCTAATTTTTCAGTATATCTTTAGCTCCATCTGTTTATGTGGTGAAGCTTCATGCAAGATTTTGTTTGTATAGTTTCTGCTGAAAAAATAGAAATGGAAAAGAAAACCACGTCTAATGGCATTTTCAGTTAATGATGATGATGGCGTTACTATAACTTAATGATGGAGGGTTTTTTAGGTCCAAACATTAAACTTTAAATGATAATAATAACTATGTACTATAAATTTCAAGCCTTTTTCCACATTTAATTACTTTTGTTAATAGTCTTATGCAGAATTAATATACATTAACTTAATATTTTAAGGAAATAATTAGATCTTGAATGAGAACAGTGGCAGTAGTAATGAAGAATAAGGTCATTACAATGATTTTCATCCAGAAAAGAGGTGCTTGGCTACTGTTTGGACAGACACAAGCTGGTCAAGTAGAGGGAGATGCAATTGTGCCTCAGAGATGGCCTCAGGCCAGAGCAACTGATGCCGGTGTGTGTGTGTTTGTGTGTGTGTCTGTGTATTGGGTGGGAGGGAGGATAAAGTGGCAATATTGGGGCTAAGACATATAAATAAAAGACAATCAGCATACCTGGTGTAGGTGGAAAAGAATTGATGAAGTTTCTTATGTGTAGAATTAGATGTGCAAATGTAAGAACTCAGAGAGGTACAACAACTGGAAATGGAGCAACTGAAGCTAGGGAAGGAAGGGAAAAAATGATGAACACATTTTGGAGGATTTTCTACAGTTTAGAGATGCTACTACTCCATGTTGAGTAGTGACAGTTGGTTTTTCTAATTGAGCTAAAATGTCTTCAAGGAAATAAATTTTATTCGTAAAATTTAAAAGAACTATAGCTGATGATTAAATGTCCACCAAGGTAGCATGTCAAATGTGAACTACCTCCAGAGTGAGAAAAAGAAATCATACTGTCTCAGTGTGAATTTCCCTCTGCCTGATTCCTGACAGCTCTACTAAACATGGTGCTGGATAAATGCAGATCACAGTGTGTCTCCTTTCAGCAGAAGCAATCTCTGATGATACCATACAGAAAGGGCAGATACTTACTTCATAATAAGTAAAAAATTCCATTCTAAAATAAGTCTCTAGAAGACTTATTTCTCTCTCTCTTTCCTTATCCTTTCTACTTGGCATAATTAACAAACTAATATTTAAGCAAATGTGTAGCAAAAATCATTAATTTGATTATTTTCTGTTGGTTAACATCTACATATGAAAATAAATTCTAGTTGCAAGGCCATAGAAATTAACAATGTAGGTTCGGTCCTCAAAAATCTCTGACCAGAGGGAAGGCAGATTATAAACCAACCATTACAGTACAGTGTCAATGCTTAGGATAAGTTATGCACAGGGTTATGTGGTAGCAAAGACTCATCTGTCAAATCTGAGAGATATTGGGATAGTGAACGTTATTCGGGCACATATGAAAGAAATTTGTAATTATTCAGATATAATTAAATTTTACACAATGATTATTGTATGTCCACGACCCCATAACAATAAATTCACCTAGTGAGTAGTGTAAACACACACACACACAGACGCTTACATACGCCATACTCACATGCCTTAGTCAAACCTTTGGTTTGAATGTCAATTTGGCATAAATAATTCAAATTGCTTGACGAACGTGTCAAAGTTGTTGGAGTTATCACCAACATATTTTGAATTTTCCCCTAATGGAAAGCTGAATGCACAAGCACCTAAATGTCCAACTCCTAAAGAAACCGACCAGGGTGAAGTAAAGAATGCAATAGTAGGATTAGGTCTAAATAGCGAAATCGGAGACCCACAGGAGATCGCTGTTGAGCTAAAATCTTACAGATTAGAATCTGTCAGGAAGGGTTTAAATTCCAATTTACTGGTCACATTCTTCATCTCATTAAATTCTATAAAGACCTTCACTTTGTTCCCTGAATTCATCCTGAGAGAGAAAACCAGACTCCAAATTATTACGCTAGTTATTCCAAGTTCTATAAAGCAGTCATGTGAGTTTTACAACAAAAAAGCTCCAGGAATTACTGTGAGACAGAGGGGTTTTTCTGCTAAGATGATGAGGTATGGCTTCATAGAGGAGTGGGTTTGAATGACAATTTATAGACTGATAGGTGCCTAAATGCAATATTAGAGAAAAAACACAAGGTGATTTTATCTATTACTATTTAAAAGACCCGTTTTCTTATTTTTGAATCCAATTTCCAACTTTATTATTTTCAGCTTTAGCAACCACATAAATAAGATAAAGAAAGACTAGGAAATGAAGACTTGCTGAGTTTTTGCCCTAAAATACCATCTTTGAGACACTGTTTTTGAAAGACTTTGGCATTTCAAGTTAAGGACTTACTTGGCAGTGCCGCTCTCTTCTCTACATTGTTCCAGGAAAGAGAGGAGTTTCAGGAAATGGAATTTTTATACCCTTTTTATCCCCTTGGCTACTGATGTACTGATATTTTGGCAGCCCCAGTAAGATCACAGAGCTTTTCCGCAGTGCACTTTATTTTTAGAAAACTCCTGTAGGTCTATCTGCTTCTGGCATCTTCCACACAGGTGACAGACAGAAACACACACACACACACACACACACACACACACACACACACACACGCACAAAGGAAGAAAGCAGAGAAAATCCCTCGTTTTTAGATGCACCCTTAAGAAGTTACAGTTTTCTCTCTTATACTTGCCAAACTGAGGTTAAAAATCCTGTCCAAGTTTTCTGTGAAATAAACTTCTTTATGGGCATACTTAGAATGTATCATTACAGTTTTTCTTTTTTAAAATAAATGAATAAATAAATATTAATGCCTCAAATGAACTTACTAGTAATAACAATAATTAATACTCTCAAAGTTTCATCTGTCAGTCTTATTTTATCATTTTTTATTTAATACTACTTCTTAATTGTTCTAATTGTATAGATTTAGTAACTGAATCTCATCAGAGCAAAGGGATCCCAATGAACTGAGTCTGAGGTTTAAGCGCATCCTTTTTAATTGAAAACTATTTTATTAGCCTGACAACATTTAATTAGAACAAAGGTCTTCTTAGCAAAACTTGAAACCAGCTCAAAATTATACCCTAAAGCACTCTTCTATTGCCTCAAAGAAGGGAACATGGAAGCCAAGGGGCTGGGAAATTCAGCAGTTCAGTAAGTGGGGTTGGGAGCCCTTTTTTTCCTGCTGCTTCCAGGATGACAAGAACTCTATGCCAAACACAGAGAAAGTGTTCTAACATGATATGTTAGATCAATAAAAAATGAACTAATGAATATGTTATGCATAAGGAAGATCTAAAAAGAACAAATCACTACTCCATCAATCCTACTTACAGCTTTGAACAATAATCGCTGCTTATTGAGGCAAGTCTTTCTTTAATGAAACATTGTTGTCAGTCTCTGTCCAATAAATCCCTTGTCAGCATAGCAAGTATAGCTCTGGTGTAAGTGATAGTATTATATATCAATTATTACTATATTCTCATTTATAGATAACTCTGAAAACAGCAAACAAACAAGAAAACACGAGAGTTCTTGTAGCTCTCACGGAGTCCCCATCAGTCTTTCCCATTTAGGCAAAACTCCTGTTATGAGCTTAAGCAAGACTAAGCTATTAAATGCATTTTATTGAATGTACATTTTAAATATCACTTTGAGGCTTAGGGGAATTGGACGATTCTCTTGACAGAAAAGATCAAAGCATCAAATTAAGCAAGTGTGCTGTGTTTAACACCATTTTAAAAAATAATATACCTTGAAAGTAATTTTGATTTTATTTGACCTGGACCATGAAACTTAGCCATCGGAAGTAGTAAGATATGCATAGTTCCTTATGTTAATTATAATTTTTTTTTATTCATTAATAAGACAACTGTGTGAAATGTTTCTCAGAGTCTATTAAATGCAAGAAATAATGGCCCAACACAAATCAATGTCTGTTTCAGTCAGGATACCTTGTGGCAAGCAGAATTTGATTTTAGATGGTTAAGCACAAAAGAGGTTTCTTAAATGGACACTGGAGAGTTTAAAATTCCTTTGACGTGACTGAAAGACCAGGCTCAACTATAAACATTCAGAAATAACCCCCAAAGCCACAGGCAGATCTGCCTGAGGTGGAATTCTCACCATTTCCATGGCCTGCACAGATCCCCAGTGAACACTGCTGCGAGGATTTTGACTTGTCTGAACTCTCTGATGCTACCAGAATCCATGCCACTGCTGCATCAAGATCCCAGTGATGTAACATTGCAGCCTCATAACCCCAGCTTCTACGGGTGACAGCTGCTGAAAAATTGATTCATGTGGAGGCACCTCTGCTTAGGTGCTCAAGTTTGAACTTAATCTTCACTTGGGTAAATCTTGTTAATGAATGACACCTAGACCACATGTCTATGGCCAGGATGCAAAGAAGCCAATGGAAGAACATTTTGGAAATCTGCTTAGAGGAATCCCTGGGCATCGCAAATGGTTAAGTGCTTGTCTACTAGCCAAAAGGTTGCTAATTTGAACCCACCCAGAGGTACCTCAGAAGACAGACCTGGTGATCTTCTTCCTAAAGGACACAGCTTTGAAAGTCCTATAACAAAAACCAAACCCTCTGCTGCAGAGTAGATTCTGACTCATAGCGATCCTATAGGACAGAGTTGAACTGCAAGGAGCAGTTCCAAGGAGCAGCTGGTGGATTTGATCTGTCAGCCTTTTGGTTAGCAGCCACATGCTTAACCTCTGCGCCATCAGGGCCCCTGAAAGTCCTATAGAGCAGCTCTATTCTGCACACATCGTGTCCCCATCAGTAGGAATCAACCTGAGAGCAACTAACAACAGCAACAACAACAGCTTTGAGGAGCAAATACTCACAAAGCTGAATAATTCCTGTACATAACAGGGGTGTTCAAATTTATTGGGAAACAGAAAATATAATGGAAGTCTCTCATATTTGCCAAAACAGCTATACTTAAAGTCTTTTCTGAAGGGTTCAGTGATTACAGAAATGGATGTGATTTTTAAAATAATGTGTAATATAATGTGCCAGTGTTAAAAAGTCCGCATAAATCAGTGAACTAATAGTTTTCCAACCGATAAATGTGCAAAAGTGCAAAATCATGTGTAATTAAAGTTTCCATTCAAGTGCAAGATAGACCAAAAGATTTTAATGTATCAAAAGGTGAAAAAGTTCCTTGATGTGGCTTCATATTTCTCATTGCAATTCACTTTTAAGAAACCTCATGGGTGGAGTTTTGGTGTGGTATCAAAGAAGAATATTCACAATTACCGGAAGGGATTAAGGAAAAACTGCCTGCCATAAGGTATATGGACTCCAACTCATGGTGACTTCAGGTGTGTCAGAGTAAAATTGTGCTACATTGGGATTTATTGTCTGATTTTTCAGAAGTAGATGCCTAGGCTATTCTTCCAAGTTGCAATAGTTTGAAAACAAAAAAACATTCCACGAACCTTCAGTTGTTCCAGAAAATGAGTGGCCATATAAAACCTTCCACTCCCAAGACTGAACAATTTTTTCTCTTTTGAAATCTACCCAAATTGTTCACCTGCCAACTTGCAGCCAACCAAAGACAGAAAAATGTACCTGAAGACCAATTAGCAAGTCTATATCATTTTGAAAAGCCCTGCCCTAAGAGAACACTTACCATTCAGAGGAAGTCTTAAGATTTCCTTTTTTTGCTCTATAAATCTGACTCTTCCTCCAAATGCCTTTGAACTCTGATGAAGAGAACATGATCATACATGGGTTTCCTTAGGGCCACAAGCTCATTAATAAACAGACTTTACTAATTTTGTCTGGGACTTGATTTTATCTCTGACATTATTAAAATTCTCATCACTTTTCCAAATAGACATTTGTCTGAGGCTGAGGTTTCTTCACATATGTCAACCAAAACAACATAGCAGTTGAATGCAGAAACAGATATGAAAATCTAGCTATCCTCTAATTAAGTTACGTATTAAAAAGTTCTGTAAAATTATAGAAAAATGTTAATTCTCTCACTAATTACTTTTGGTTTGGAAAATATACTTTTAGAAAAATATATTTTTTCTCTTAACATATAATAGGTTAATCTTGCTATTTGTAAATGAATTGACAAGTATTTTATAATCTTCTCAGTTTTAGTTTTGCTATGGAAAATATTAATAAAGTAAAAGTCTTTGGTGTCCTTAATAAATGTTAAGAGGGTGGAGGGGACCTAAAACTAAAACTTTTGATAACTACTTGCCTACCTTTCTTTTAAACTTATTTAGTGTAAGATATACTGTGTGCGCCCCATATAACAAAACGGGACTAATGAGGCACAGCAGTCCAGGAACAAGGACTAGAAGGCAGAAGGGACAGGAAGGCTGATGATAGGGAACCCAAGATTGCGTGAAGACAGTGTTGACATGTAGTGAGGTTGTTAACCATTGTCATAGGGCAAAGTGTGTGCTAACTGTTTAATGAGAGACTATTTTGTTCTGTAAACCTTCATCTAAAGTGTGAATAGCAGCACAACTGGAAGAACGTAATCGATGTCACTGAACTGTGCATGTAGAAATTTTTGAAATGGATGGTGTAGCTTTGGCTATGTATATTTTCACCAAAAAAAAAAAAGGTCAAGAAGGGAGAGAGTTGACATGTCATGGGGTTGTTAGCCAATGTCATAAAACAATATGTGTACTGACTGTTTAATGAGAAACCATTTGTTCTGTAAACCTTTACCTGAAGTACAATAAAAAAAAAAATACTGTGTGCAATTTCTTGTGAAAAGTAATTATAATAAAAATCTTCATGATATTTCTAAAATCATTAAAATCAAACTTTTTATGCTTGTCATATAATTGTCACATGAAATGTTTAATGCTCACACTGGGGTCAAATAAGCAAAACACAGGATAGCTACATATCAAAAAGCAAACTTGATGACACTTGAAACGCAACAGGATACATTCAAAAAAATAGTGTGTTACATTCATTAATATCTAAATGTATTTAAATTATAGTAACAGTGATTGTATAGCTCATATAATACAAAGAGAAAAAGAATGGCAGAAAAAAAGTAATTTAAAAAATAACGCATTACTGTTTCATTTTTGTCACCTTTCAGCCATTACTACAACATTTATTCAAATTTTATTTTACAATTATATCTTCAGCTGTATGCCATGGAAATGTACTTCTTATTTACTTCACAAGAGTACTTTTATAATAGAACAGTTAACAACCCACAAATTGTTAATTCCTTGTTAGTATGAAACCATCTGGAGTCAAATTCTATATACCAGGGTGGGATTTGAAATAGACATGCTCCCCACAATACATTCAGTGTTAATCACCAGTGAAACCTGATGAAAATAATCTTCTTTTGTTTTTTAGGAATTTGTTCTGAATTTTTTTTTTTTTTTTTGGCACAGTATTTCTTTTGCTTGAAACTTTATTGGAATTTTATTAAATTGTTTGTGAGCAGGACAAGAAAAACATTCATTTCAGAAGCTTTCCAATTTATAGAACACAAGATGCTTAATATTTCATCTATAAGCAATAGGGTCTGATCTGCAGAAACAGTAGAGTTTTATAAAATGTTTTACAGTATTTTTTTTTTTACACTTAGAGAATGTTTTCTAAAATATATTTACCTGCATGCTAAACCTGTTGCCATCAAGTTGTTTCCGACTCATAGCTACCCTATAGAACAAGTAGAACTGCCCCATAGGGTTGCCAAGGAGTGACTGATGGATTCATACTGCAGACCTTCTGGTTAGCAGCCAAGCTCTTCACCACTGCGCCACTGGCATGCTAAGTACTATAAAATGGCATAATATTAGTAGGAACCTTGAAAATACCAGAAATTTAATTGTTTATTGTGTGTGTGGGTATACATATGAGATAACCTAAATCTTGATCAACCTTTCAGTACGTCGCAAAGAAATATGGCATTTGCATCATTCAACTTCTCTTCAAATTTTATTCTTCTACTTAAGGTTTTGTTCAACCAGTTTGTCATGCTGACCCAGTTACTTATTCCTTAATAATCTCCAGATATATTTTAGCCTTTTCTGTGGAAATGGTTGGAAGTTCGGATAATTTGAGAAATCGTAACTGTCAGTCCAAAAGGAATTGCTTTTTCTATTATAGGCACAGTTTGACAAATTTGCTTAAATTTGTAGAATAAAAGATAGTTTTATAAATAACTTTTACAAAATTCACCCACATTCAACTCACTTAGAAGAACCAAAAATAAGGAAAAATTATTTACAATGAAACTCAGAACTTCATATTATTAATATTCAACAGTGTCTATTTGCAGTACAAATATAAGAAAAATAAAGTAAAGTCTCTTTGGATTAACTTATAATTATCCTATTAAAAGTCAAGGTGTGATGTTGTAGAATGTGCCCCAGAATTTTCAGTAAACTACCAACACCTCGTAGTTCTGTGGTGGAAGGGCTGGAGGTGGGCCTAGGATGCAGGGAATATGGGAGGGACACTTTATAGTTATCAGCAGTAATAAAAGAGGCAGAAAAGACAAGGCTGCCAAAATATACAAGTCTGACTTTTTAAAAATGTTTTTGAGGATGATAGATTTTATATTATTGCAAACCTTTATTGTGACTATATGATTGTGAATCTTGGAATGACTTCCTTTTTGAAGAATGTTAAAAACATGTCTCAGTTCTAGCTTCCTACTTGGGTGGAATGAGGCCTAGAGACACGCTATATTTGCAGCTACATGACAAATCTTATGGAAGAGAAGTATGGTTACTGGTTCATATCACCAAATGTTCACTACTTCTCATCGTGAGTATGTCTCTTTCAAGATTAGCCTCATATTATTTGCAGCCTCAGAAATAACCCTAAGACTGAAATATCTGTGTCACCTAATCCTGCCCAGTTAGATGCTTCCCTGAGGCCATCCCCATGGAGTTTGAGCCTGTCATTTCTTCTCTTCCCAACAACTGTCGATATCACATTTCTTACCCCACAACCTCCTGAAGAAAATAACTGAACACACAGAAAGACCAAGGACTGGCAGAGGTCTGGAAGACCTACAGGACAATGCTTTATATGTTTTAGTTCTCTTTGTCTTTGAGCAGAAGGACTGTCCGTTTTTTTAATTTGGAAACTTTACCAGGTATATTAGTTTTCTACTGATGGTGTAACAAATTACCACAATTTAGTGGTTTAAAACAATACAAATTTATTGCCTTACAGTTCTGGAGGTCAGAAGTCTGTTACGGATCTCAATGGGCTAATATCAAGGTATCAGTAGGATTGTGTTCCTTTCTGGAGGTTCTAGGAAACAACCAGTTTTCCTGTCTTTTCCAACTTCTAGAAGCTGCCCACATTCTTTGGCTCATGGATCTTTTTCTCTATCTCCAAAGCCAGCAATGCTGCATCTTTCAGATCATGCCTTCATAGTCACATCTCTCTCACACACACAACATCCAGGGAAGGTTTTCTAATTTTAAGGTTTCATGTGATTAAAGTGGGCCCACCCAGATAATCCAGGACTATCTCCTCATCTCGAGGTGCTTAATTTAATCAAATCTGCACAATACGTTTAGCCTTCTAAAGTAACATATTCACAGGTTCTGGGAATTAGGACTTGGGTATCTTTGGAGGGCTATTATTCTGCCTATCATTCCAGGGATATACAAAGGGGGAAAGTTCTCTTGTTTTTGTTCTTGAAAACAAATTTTGTTTTACTTTAATTGCACAAAAACTACAAATTCAGGTCTTCTTATAATGGTCATGAGCAAATATAATCAATATAATTGTGATTGCTGTTTCTACGTATCTCATTGTACAGTTCAGTCAAGCTCTCATGTTTCACTTTCCTTTGTAAGGGGTGATGCAAATGGCAATGAAACTGAAGACAACCTTGATATGTACATTTTTTTCATCTCTCAGCTGTGCTGAGCCAATGATATGCAAATTCTGCAATTTAAAAGCTACATTTCATAACCATCCCTGTACCAAAGATGTAAATCCAAATATCTAATAACAAAATATTAGATACAATGAGATCTCATTAAAGGTCCCCTATCTGATACTCCAATAGCCTCTCCTTTCCTATTTTAGAGGATACTACTCTATCAAAAACTGCTGTTTGTTCATTAGATCATTGCTGCCCCTACCCATGTTCCAAAATATATTAAGTCCAGTTACATATACAATCCAGAAATCCATTTATATTCCATAATTTTAATGCTTTTTTTTCCTTTCTAGGGAAAAAAATGAAAATAAACAAGAGTGATTTTTAAAAATTTTTATTAAGAAAAATAAATTATATATTATTGCAAATATTTATTATGATTATATGTTTGCCAATTTCTTAGGATGACTTTCTTTTTGAATGATGTTTGAGTTTGCTCTTTGTATTAACAATATATAACCAAAAGATTCCCCACTATTGAAACTACTTCATATTAAACAGAGGATGGCTAGATCTCCATGGGCAATTATTTCTAAACCAGATAATGTTATAAAAGGGGAAAAACACTCCTCCTTCTTTGCAGTGTATGTCTAGTTAAGGGGAAAATAACTTTCCATTCCTATTCTCACTTATCATTTTTGGTCCAGATTGTACTGTACTGTGTAAGGAAATTTTTTAAAAATTGAGGCACCTGATAAGATCTGAAATGACTGGTTTGAAGATTGGGTACAATTCCTTGATTGCTGGTTCCATTTCACCCTAATTTAAGCCATCTTCTATGCTGTTTCTAAGAGAGGAATGTCCAGTAAAGATGGCGTAACTACACTGTGACTGCTCTAAGGGAGGAATGAGATACCTTCAATGCAACCCTCTCTCATTGTATACCCTTGTAACTACCACACTATAACCAATATAAGAAAGATAAGTACATCCTTTTAAGCCAATTGCCTTATGAGCTTGTGTTACAGGAAGTACTCCTTGCAAGTTCCTGCCACAGGAAATCCTGCTTTATAATGGTCTACTACCAATCAAGTAATGTCTTTCAATAATCTAAGTTTGTAAATACCATTCAAGTAATGTACTTCATATCCTTTGATCCCCCCCTATAAAACATCACTGCTAAGGCACCATATTGGATTTCTGGATTCCACCAAGTGGAATTCACTCTATCCCCTGCTCGAGATGATTCTATATTTTCAATAAATGTCTCAGTTTTATATTAATCAGAGTACAGATGGTTACTCTATGACATTTAATGGCGTAGTCTGCAGGATTTCTGAAGCAATATTATCTTCTGCATTCCCAAGAATCCGTGGAAGTGGCTCACCCTGATACCAGCAAGGGTCCTTTGTGTCCAGAACCATCTCCTTGAATTCTCAAGGTTTGCTGGAGGTAAGCCTCTCAGATTGAAGCCTCTGCTTATTGCAAAGGTGCCTCTTTTAGAGGTTTATTGGTATCTTTTCTCTGTACTTTCATTTCCTGCTCATTTCCTGAGTGTCTGGCTGGGTTCATTACCGAATTAAGTTTGATGGGACTGCCATCTCATGGCCAGTCTATTTTACTAAACTCCCTTTTCTTTCTGGTGCACTGTAAGGTTTGTATGCTCATTTAGGTCTTTAATACTTGTAAGTTTCTCCATAAGATGGGGAATGCCACATCCAAGACTGAAACAGTACTTCCTAAGGGAACTCCTGCCAGTTATATGATTAAGCATCATTGCCCCAGTTAGTCTTGTATTTAGGCCAATGGCATGTGCTTACAGAGGGAAATTTAAAGGACTAATGGCCATTGTGGGGTTCATTTGAGATAATTAAGTTGAATTTTCTATGCAGCAAATTAGAAGCTAATGACTTACTAATAAAACTAAAGTGAAAGGAGGTATTTTGTAATAGGTACTTGGAAGCTTCCAAAAGAAATAATAAAGATAAATTCACCTTTTAGCAGGAGACTGTTTTGAAACAAGCCAAACAAATTAAAGGTTTACAGTATTAGAGCTCTGTGAACTCGATGACTACCTATCTGAAAGCAGCCCCTATACCCTGTCTTTCCCAAAATGGCTTCCTTTCACATAATGATGAATTCCTCTGTATCTGTAGTCCAATCCTAGCCTCCAGTGCCCACCTCCCCTCCTTTCCCTCTGCCCCTCCAGCAGTTACTGCCATGTACCACTCTACCTACCTATTCTGCAGAAAACCCCCTTACTGATCCTCTATATTTGCTCAAGTAATCTCTACAGGCAGTAAAACTGATCTGTGAAATGATTTTTTAAAATTAAATATCCTGAAGTGGTTCAGACACCACCATATGTTACTTTTGCCCCCCTGGTCAAAAATGGAACTTTGTGCTATTTTTAAGGAATTTCCTAACCATCATGAAAATCCTCACAAATTCACTCAAGAATTTAGAATCTTGGAGGCAGGGGCAACATGGTGGAGTAGTCAGATGCTTCCAGTGGACCCTCTTACAACAAAGACCCAAAAAAACAAGTGAATTGATTATATATGGCAATCTGGGAGCCCTGAACATCAAAGGCAGAGTTGAGGAACTGGACTGAGTGGCAGGGGGAGGGAGAGATGGTATGGAAGCAGCAAGGAGTTGCCAGACGTGACCCAGCGATAGCCTGAGCCCTTCAGGCCTGATCAGCTCGGGGATGAGTGGTGAGGCAGGCAAGCAGCAGGAAGTGGGAGGCACTTTTCCAGCATGGAAGAGACCCAGTGCCAGAGAGTTTACATGGCCACCCAGAACCAGTGAGAAGCAGCCCTGGATTTGTGAAAAATAAGTAATTGCTTATGGCCTACCTCACAGATCAAAAACGCCCCCCTTAGGGAAAAACCTCTCTCCCATTTACCTCCCCACTCCCTGCTCTGGACTGGGTCCAGGACCAGCTTCAGCAATTGCTGAGTCCCCTGCACCGGAAGTAAGATCCATCACATGCCTGGGGCCATTCTCCCTACCTTGGAGAGTGAAAAAATTAACAAAGAGAGGAAAAAATAACTGCCTGCCCCCCAAGCCAGAAACCCAGAGTAGGCACAGCTCCTTCACCTAGGCACAGGCATAAGGGATCCATGGACTTTGAGTGCATTTTCCCCTGCATAGACTTGTGTAGGCCCATCTCAGCAGCATAGGCCCTCACTACCACAGTACAACAGGGTATATACTGGAAGTCTAACTTCAACTGTTTCAGCTGTGAAGTGGCAGGTTCTTGACATTTCACACTGCTCTGCCCATTAAGCAGGGCCTTCACCTACCCACATCAGGGGCCTGAGGACTGGTGGCTCCATCCATTCCACCTACCCACCTGTGATAGGGGCCTATGAATAAGAGGTGTCCCCCAGTCCTTACAGCTAACAGCACTGGGTGCCCACAGACTGGCTACAAAACCCACCCACTTAAGCGCCCTAGGGAACAGGGACATACCTTTATCCTAGACACTCAGGGGCAGCTGTCAGTCCCCTGCCTTGCTCAGAGTGTATCTCTCTGCTGCAGCCAGATGCCTGTGCCTACACCAATCACCCATGCCTGTCTAGGACTGTAAGTGAGAGCCTACACCACACACTTGGTGGTTATCTACCTGAGCACATGCGCTGAATCCATAGAGGAGGAGTGGGTGGGCTCCTGAGCTCGCATACCTAGTAACAGATTTAACCACCTGGTGACAGGACATTAGAGCTTCAAAGGTGACTATAAGCAAAATAGCTCATATGAGCAGCCTATTTGGGCATATCAGAACAAAACAGGAAGCTAGGACACAGGAAGCAAACATAAAATAAATAAACATAATAACTATTGATAGCTCGGAGACAACAGTCAATATCAAATCACATAAAGAGGCAATCCATGATGGCTTCAGCTAGCTCTCAAAATAAAGAGTCTAGAAATTTTCAAGAGGAGCAAAATATCTTGGAATTACTGGAGGCAGAATAAAAAACTTTAATATACAGAACTCTTCAAGAAATTAAGAAGGAAATTTAACAAAACAAAGAGCATGCATTAGAGGGAATTGAAAGATTAGAGAAGAGCATAATGACAAATTTAACAGGCTGCAAGAATCCATAGAGAGACAGCAATCAGAAATCCAGCAGATTAACAATAAAATTTCAGAATAACACAACTCAATACAAGTCATAGGAGCAGAATTGAGGCTAAAAGCCAGAACTGGTGAGATAAAAGATAAAGCACTTGACAGCAACTTATCTGAGGAAAAATCAGAAAAAAAGGATTAAAAAAAAATGAAGAAATCTTAAGAATTATGTGCGACTCTATCAAGAGGAATAACCCACAAATGAATGGAATACCAGAACAGGGGGGATAACAGAAAATACAGACGGAATTGTGGAAGATTTGTTGGTGGAAAACTTCCCTGATATCATGAAAGATGACAAGATATCCAGCCTAGATGCTCATTGAACCTCACATATGGTATATCCCAAAAGAAAGTCACCAAGATATATTAGAGTCAAACTTACCAGAACCAAAGACAAAAATAAAATTTTAAGAGTGACTAGGGATAAACGAAAAATCATCTACAAAGGACAGTCAATACGAATAAGCTCGGACTTCTCAGCAGAAAGCATATAGGCAAGAAGGCAATGGGATAACATACATAAAGACTTGAAGGAAACTGCCAGCCAAGGATTACATATCCAGCAAAACTGTCTCACACATATGATGGTGAAATTAGGGCATATCCAGATAAACAGAAGTTTAGGGAATTTGCAAAAACCAAACCAAAATTACAAGAAATACCAAAGGGAGTCCTTTGGTAAGAAAATCAATAACATCAGATAATAACCCAAGACTAGAACACAGGACAAACCAACCAGATATCAACCCAGATAGAGATGTCACAAAAGTAAATCAAACCTAAAGCACTGAAAATAGGGAAACAGATGTCAATATGTAAAAGATGACAACATTAAAACAAAAAAAGAGGGACTTAAAAAATGTAGAATAGACTTTTCATCTGGAGAGGAAGTCAAGGCGATATAAAGAAATAAAAGACTGGTATAAACTTTGAAAAATAGGGGTAAATATTAAGGTAACCACAAAGGACACTAACAATCGTACGAGTCAAAATAAAAAACTGGAAAAATATAAAGAGTCAGCAAACACAAAATCAACAACAATGAAAGGGATGAAAAGAAAATAATGTAAAGAAAAACAAATCACCACAGAAAATTAAGTGGAACAAACAAACAGTGAACAACACACCAAAAAAGACGTTAAAATGGCAGCATTAAACTCATACCTATCAATAATTATGCTGAATGTAAATGGACTAAATGCACCAATAAAAAGAAAGAGAGTGGCAGATTAGATAAAAAAAAAAAAAAAAAAAAAAAATGATCTGTCTATATGCTGCCTACAAGAGACACACATTAGACTTAAAGACACAAACAAACTAAAACTCAAAGGATGGAAAAAATATATCAAGCAAACAACACTCAAAAAAGAGCAGGAGTGGCAGTATTAATCTCTGACAAAGTAGACTTTAAAGTACAATCCACCACAAAGGATGAAGAAGGACACTATATAATGATTAAAGGGTAAGTACACCAGGAGGACACAACTATAATAAATATTTATGCACCCAATGACAGGGCTCCCAAATACATAAAACAAACTCTAACAGCACTGAAAAGAGAGATAGACAGCTCCACAATAGTAGTAGGAGACTTCAACACACCATTTTCAGAGAAGGACAGAACATCCAGAAAGAGGCTCAACAAAGACATGGAAGCACTAAATGTTACAATCAACCAGCTTGATCTCATAGACATATACTGAACACTCCACTCAAAAGCAGCCAAGTATGATTTCTTTTCCAACACACATGGAACATTCCCCAGAACAGACTACATATTAGGCCATGAACCAAGCCTTAACAAAATCCAAAGCATCGAAATATTACAAACCATCTTTTCTGACCATAAAACCAAAAAAGTAGAAATCAACAACAGAAAAAGGAAGGAAAAAAAAAAATCAAACTCATGGAAACTGAACAACACGTTGTTCAAAAATACTGGGTTTTAGAAGAAATTAAGGATGGAATCAAGAAATTCATAGAATCAAATGAGAATGAAAACACAACCTACCAGAATCTTTGGGACACAGCAAAAGCAGTGCTCAGAGGTCAGTTTATAGTAATAAATGCACACATCCAAAAGAAGAAAGGGCCATAATCAAAACATTAACTCTACAACATGAACAAGTAGAAAGAGAGCAGAAAAAGAAGTCCTCAGGCACCAGAAAAAGGAAATAATAAGAATTAGAGCAGAATTAAATGAAACAGAGAATAGAAAAACAATTGAAAGAGTTAACAAGACCAAAATCTGGTCTTTGAAAGATCAACAAAATTGATAAACCACTGGCCAAACTGACAAAAGAAAAACCTGAGAGCAAGCAAATAACCTATACAAGAAATGAAATGGGTGATATCACAACAGACCCAACTGTAATTAAAAGAATCATAACAGAATACTATGAAAAACTGTACTCTAACCAATTTGAAAACCTAAAAATGGACTAATTTCTAGAAACTCACTACTTACCTAAACTAACACAAACAGAGGTAGAACAACTAAATAAACCCATAACAAAATAAGAGATTGAAAAGGTAATTTAAAAACTTGCAAGAAAAAAAAGCCCTGGCCCAGATGGCTTCACTGGAGAATTCTACCAAACTTTCAGAGAAGAGTTAAGACCACTTCTACTAAAGGTATTTCAGAGCATAGAAAAGGAAGGAATACTCCCAAACTCATTCTGTGAAGCCAGCATAACCCTGATACCAAAACCAGGTAAAGACACCACAAAAAAAGAAAGTTACAGACAAATATCCCACATGAACGTTGAGGCAAAAATCCTCAACAAAATTCTAGCCAATAGAATTCAGCAACATATCAAAAACATAGTTCACCACAACCAAGTGGGATTTATACCAGATATGCAAGGACGGTTCAACATTAGAAAAACAATCAATGTAATCCACCACATAAATGAAACAAAAGACAAGAACCACATGATCTTATCAATTGATGCAGAAAAGGCATTTGACAAAGTCCAACACCCATCCATGATAAAAACTCTCAACAAAATAGGAACAGAAGTGAAATTCCTCAATATAATTAAGGGCATTGATACAAAGCCAACAGCCAACATCATCCTAAATGGAGAGACTTTGAAAGCATTCCTCTTGAGAATGGAAACCAGACAAGGATGCGCTTTATCACCTCTCTGAT
This sequence comes from Dugong dugon, assembly GCA_030035585.1. Lineage (NCBI taxonomy): Eukaryota > Metazoa > Chordata > Mammalia > Sirenia > Dugongidae > Dugong > Dugong dugon. The sequence continues at coordinate 28,661,786 of CM057460.1, read as the reverse complement.
TCAACACTGTGCTGGAGGTCCTAGCCAGAGCAATTAGTCTAGAAAAAGAAATAAAGGCATCCAAATTGGTAGGGAAGAAGTTAAATTATCTCTATTTGCAGATGATATGATCTTATACACAGAAAACCCCAAAGAATCCATAAGAAAACTACTGGAACTAATAGAAGATATCAGCAAAGTTTCAGGATACAAGATAAACACACAAAAATCTGTTGGATTCCTTTATACCAACAAAGAGAACCTCGAAGAGGAAATCACCAAATCAATACCATTTACAATAGCCCCCAAGAAGATAAAATACTTAGGAATAAATCTAACCAGAGACGTAAAAGACCTATACAAAGAAACCTACAAGACACTACTTCAAGAACCAAAAGAGACTTGCATAGGTAAAAAAACATACCTTGGGCATGGATAGGTTGACTCAACATTGTGAAAATGTCAATTCTACCCAAAGTGATCTACAGATACAGTGCAATCCCGATCCAAATTCCACCAGCGTTTTTTAATGAGATGGAGAAACAAATCACCAACTTCGTATGGAAAGAGAAGAGGCCCTGAATAAGTAAAACATTACTCAAGGAGAAGAACAAACTAGGAGACTTCACATTACCTGATTTTAGAACTTATTATACCGCCACGGTAGTCAAAACAGCCTGTTACTGGTACAACAACAGATACATAGACCAGTGGAACAGAACTGAGAATACAGAAGTAAATTCATCTACCTATGAGCAGCTGATATTTGACAAAAGCCCGAAGCCCATTAACTGGTGAAAGGACAGTCTCTTTAACAAATGGTGCTGGCATAACTGGCTATCCATCTGCAAAAAAATGAAACAAGACCCATGCCTCACACCTTGCACAAAAACTAACTCAAAACGGATCAAAGTCTTAAATATAAAATCGAAAATGATTAAGATCATGGAAGAAAGAATAGGGACAATGCCAATAGCCCTAAAACATGGCATAAACACATTATGAACCATAAGTAACTATGCACAAGCACCAGAACAGAGACTAGATAAGTGGGAGTTTATAAAAATCAAACAATTATGCTCATCAAAAAAGTTCATCCAAAGAGTAAAAAGACAATCTACAGACTTGGAAAAAAATTTTCACTATGACAAATCCGATCGGCATCTAATCTCTAAAATCTACAAGATACTACAAAACCTCAACAACAAAAAGACAAATAACCCAATTAAAAAGTGGGCAAAGGGTATGAACAGGCACTTCACCAAAGAAGATATTCAGGCAGCTAACAGACACATGAAGAAATGCTCACAATCATTAGCCATTAGAGAAATGCAGATCAAAACTACAATAAGATATCATCTCACCCCAACAAGGCTAGCATTAATCCAAAAACCACAAAATAATAAATTCTGGAGAGGTTGTGGAGAGACTGGAACACTTATACACTGGTGGTGGGAATGTAAAATGGTACAATCACTTTGTAAACTGATTTGTCACTTTCTTAAAAAGCTAGAAATAGAAGTACCGTACTATCCAGCTATCCCTCTCCTTGGAATATATCCTAGAGAAATAAGTCATTATACAAATAGATATATGCACATCTATATTCATTGCAGCACTATTCACAACAGTAAAAAGATGAAAACAACCTAGGTGACCATCAACAGACAAATGGATAAACAAATTATAGTATATCCACACAATGGAATGCTATGCAACAATAAGGAACAACGTTGGAGCCAAGAAACATTTTATAACATGGAGGAAGCTGGAGGTCATTATACTGAGTGAATTTAGTCAGTCACAGAAGGACAAATATTGTGTAAAACCACTATTATAAGAACTCAAGAAAAGGTTGAAACACAGAAGAAAACATTTTTTGATGGATATGAGGGTGGGAAGGGAGGGTGAAGGTTATTTACTAACAAGATATTAGATAAGAATTAAGGTTAAGGGAAGGACAGCACACACTACAGGGGGAGTCAGCACAACTGGAATAAACCAAAGCTAAGAAGTTTCCTGAATACAATCAAACACTTTGAGGGACAGAGTAGCAAGTGTAAGGGTTTGGGACCATACTTTCAGGGGACATCTAGGTCAATTGGCATAACAAAGCTTATTAAGAAAATGTTCTACTACTTTGGTGAGTGGTGTCTGGGATCTTAAAAGCTTGCAAGAGGCCGTCTAAGATGCATCAATTGGTCCCAAGCCCCTGGAGTAAAGGAGAATGAAGAACACCAAAGACACAAGGAGAGTATTAGCCCAAGAGACAGAAAGAGCTGCATAAATCTGAGACTTCATCAGCCTGAGACCAGAAGAACTAGATGGTGCCAGGCTGCCACCAATGATCACCCTGACAAGGAACACAACAGAGAGTCCCTGATGGAACAGGAGAAAGGTGGGTTGCAGAACTCAACTGTTAGTAAAAAGACCAGACTTAATGGTCTGACTGAGGGTGGAGGAACCCCAGAAAGCATGGCCTCTGGATTCTCTAACAGCCCTGAACTAGAATAATTTACAAGGCCAACTCTTTAGACAGGGATTGGTCTGGACTGTGGGACATAAAGTGATACTCATGAGGATTGTGCCTCTTAGCTCAAGTAGATACAAGAAACTAACAGGCAGCTTCTGTCCGGAGGTGAGATGGGAAGACAGAGAGGGTTAGGAGCTGGTTGAATGGACATGGGGAATCAGGGATGGAAAGGAGGAGTGTGCTGTCGCAGCATGGGGAAAGCAACTAGGGTCACATGGCAATGTATTTATAAATATTTGTATGGGAAAAAAAAAAAGAATTTAGAATCTTGGCTGATAGCTATGAACCTGGACCAACAGACATATATAATTTAATAAATTCACTGATAGGGTCAAATGGTGCTCAAAGGTGGAAGGAAAAGGACCTTTGGAAAACTCCTACAGAATTCCTAACCATCTGGCCTAATGTTCCTGGCACTGAATTAACAGCACAGGCCAGAGCTATTATCACAAACCTTATGGAAGCTATCCCGATGGTTTTCACCAGAAAAATAAATTGGATCATGGTTCAGAGTTGCAAACAAAATTATGATTATGGGGAAAATTTGACTAAACCTTTTCAAGTACATTCTGGTTTAAAGCTAGAAGAGTCTGGATCTCGTATTGTTTTCAATTTCCTTTTTGTCAATGACCTCCATCCGGAGCTCACTGAGTTAGTCAAACACCACAAATTAGTTTCAGAAAATGAAAACACTTCACAGCTAGCCAATCTAGCCTATACGCTGTCTCAAACTCTTTAACAGCAGGCTAGAGAAGCTGAACAGCAAACTAAAGCTAAACAAAATCAATTTATGACCTGAAATTACAGCAGTTGCAGGCCCAGCCTCAAAATAATTTCCCCACACAGAACAGGTTCACCTGACATATGACTAAGACTAAGCACAGTAACTTGCCCCTTTTTTGTAACTACTGTAAAAAGCCTGGACATTTTAAAAGAGAATGTTTAAAGCTAAAAAATAAAATGGGCAGCCTAACAGCAGATGTAGCCCAGAAGCAGATTAAAATGAAAGGATTCTGGGGACAAATCATGGGATTTTCTTATGGTAACACTAAACTCTCAGGGAGAAACTACTATTCAAATAAATGGAGAAAGATGTAAATTTTTAATAGTTTGATGCAATTACTACATTATCTGCAATAAACCCCACAAATTTACGAAAGCCCTTGCCCCTGAGTAATGAAACCTCAAGAGTCTTAGAGGTTACAAACAAAGAGAAGATTTTAACCCATTCCTAGCCTGTTTCTTTCCTTTAGGTTCTATAAGGACATGCATCCGTTTTTCCTCAGCTTAGATACTCCAGTAAATTTACTAGGAATAAGTCTTCTATCCAAATGGAATTGACAAATAAAATTCTCAGGAACAGGAGAAATTTTATAGATTTACCTGACGCTAATCAAGATATAGACTCTATGATAGAAAAAAACTTTAAAAGAGGAAGACTATTGCTATTTACAAGCGCTCACCTTACCACCATAAGAAGGTCATTCCCCTACTTTATCCAATTCTATAGAATGTCTTTCTTCTGTACCTGAAACTTTCTGGGCCTCTATTTCTACTAATGCCAGTTGGGTCCTATTAGCTGAACCAATTAAAATTCAAACAGATACCTCTAAAACCATATTCAAATTTCTCTCTATCAGTTAAGATGATAAGCTAAGGAAGGACTTATTCCTATAATTCTAGACTTTTTGGCTAAATACTTAATTATTCCTTCCACTAGCCCTTGCAAAACTACAGTTTTTCTTATTAAGAAACCCAACAATCATGGCTGGAGATTTGTACAAGACTTGGGTGCTATTAATCGTATAGTAATTCCAAGATTCCCCATACTTATTAACCCTCACCTGCTCCTTTCTAATGTCCCCCCTGAAGCAACTTCCTTTACGGTAATTGATCTTTGCAGTACTTTTTTTTAGCATTTCAGTCCATGAAGACAGTCAATATTTGTTTCCCTTCACTTGGGGGCCAACAATTTCCATGACTTGTCATGTTCCAAGGTTTTACCAAGTCCTCCGCCTATTTTTCTCGGATTTTACATGACGATTAACAGACTTGGCAGTTCACTCAGGAATCTACATTATTCCAGTATGTGGATAATTACTGGTTTGTTCTAACTCTCAACAGGTATGGCTTACCGATAGTATCCTGTTGTTGCATTTGGCCAGAGGAGGTCACAAAGCCTCCAGAGAAAAGTTACAGTTACTCATCCTTTTACTAAGTACCTGTGACATATTATTTCAGCAAAAAGAATCACTATAGACACCAAAAGAAAATAGACCGTCTTAGCTTATCTTGTCCTTACTAACAAGAAATAGATAAGAGGATTTCTAGGACTCTGCAGCTATTGCAGAACTTGGATACCTAATTTTTCTTTGCTGGATGAACCTCTTTACCGTTATCTAAAGAGTTCAGAGCCTGACCCCTTCTAGCTCTCCAAGAGTGGTCAAAAGGCCATCACTCAACTAAAAGAAGTATTAATTAACACTCCTGCTCTAGGGTTTCTAATTATAATTTAGACTTTTCACTTTTTGTCCATGAGATTTCTGGAATTCTCTAGGTATCCTCAAAAACAAGGAGGACAACAGAGACCCATTGGTTCTTATAGCATCCAGATGAACCCCATAGCAAGGAGCTACTCCCTTGCCTTAGAGCAGTCACTTCAACATCTAGATTAGTTGAGACTGCAACAGAGATTGTTTTAGAAATTTTTCTTGACGTTTATGTCCTTCATGCTGTGTCAGCCATTTTAAATTCAACACTTACTCAACACCTGTAGGCTGGCAGGCTGACTTCTTATGATGTTCTCCTTTCACTGCTTATAATATTTGGTTACATACTGTAACCTCTCTGAATCCAGCTACATTGTTACCTTTACCCAATAATGATGACCATCCATCCCATGATTGCTTAAATCTTACCAAACAGCTTTTGTCTCCCAGACCAGATTTACAAGAAATCCTGTTATTGAGTCCTGATTTAGTTCTATTTGTTGATGGGACATAGTTAAAGCCTGAACTTACCAGCTCTCATTACGTGAGAGAAAATGCTGTGACTATTTTAACTGAAATTATCAAAAGTACCGTTCCTGAAGCCACTTAAGCTCGGCAAGCTGAATTTATAGCACTCATGATGACTTGCAAAATGGCTTCTGGAGGACAGTAATTATTTTTATGGATTCTAGGTATGTTGTTGGAATTATTCCTGATGTTTGCATGTTATAGAAACAAAGGGGGTGTGCCTAACTTCTTCTTGGATTCAAATTTAAAATGGGCCCTCAGTAGCAGAGGAAACCCTGGTGGCATAGTGGTTAAGAGTTTGGCTGCTAACCAAAAGGTCAGTAGTTCAAATCCATTAGGTGCTCCTTGGAAACCCTATGGGGCAGTTCTACTCTGTCCTATGACAGTTATGAGTTAGAATTGAATCGACAGCAACAAGGTATTTTTTTTTTTTTTTTTTTGGTGTAGTAGCTGACATCTTAGAAGCCCTTTTGCTCGCCTCTAAGATTGCTGTAATTAAAATACAGGCTAACCAACCCAAAGGAGCTCCATTAACAGGGGAAATGAAATGACTTATTTGATGAAGTAAACAAGCCACTTCCCAATCACCCTTTAAAGACCCTGCCCTCATTCATGACCATGATAATTTCTCTCACGATCATGATGAAAGGGAGGGAATAGATAATAATAATAGAACAGTTAGGACACCTGTAAATATTGGAGTCCTGGTGGCACCTGTAAAATATTGCCCACCAAAATTTGACCCAAAAGAAATTTCAGAGTCACTCTTTAAACATCAACAATTATCCCCCACAGAAGAAATTAGAGAATTCTCATGGATTGAATTGTGTCCCCCAAAATTATCTGTCAGCTCGGCTGTGTCATTCCCAGTATTGTATGATTATGTAATCTGATGTGATTTCCTTATGTTTTGTAAACTCTATCACTGTGATGAGGTTATATGTGATCTCCTTATGTGTTGTAAATTCTATCACTGTAATGAGGTTATACTGATGATGTGTACAAGATTAGTGTCTTAATCCAATCTCTTTTGAGATATAAAGGAGAGAAGCTAGCAGAGACAAATGGGAACTTCACACCACCAAGAAAGCAGTGCCGGGAGCAGAGCACGTCCTTTGGACCAGAGGTTCCTGCACTGAGATGCTCCCAGACCAAGGGAAGACTGATGCATCACCAGAACCTTCCTCCAGAGCCAACAGAGAGAGTTAGCCTTCTCCTGGAGCTGATGCCCTGAATTTGGACTTGTAGCCTACAGGACTGTGAGAGAATAAACTTCTCTTTGTTAAAGCCATCCACTTATGGTATCTCTGTTATAGCAGCACTAGATGACTAAGACGAGAATAGATCAGGCCTGCTATAATCAGGATCCAACCACAGGACTGTGGATCAGGTCTAATAAAAAAATCCATTCTGTCATAATGCTTACATGCTCATATGGTTAGAAATTACTGTCATGATAATATAGGACTAATAACAGGTGAACTAATCAGGGTTTTAGATGCCCATTGGTGGGGATATTTTCCTGTTCCTGTAGATCGTGCTTTTCTCATAGTTTTAAAGATCACATCGCCCACCCCACCTTGTTTCAATCCGTTTATGCTCCTCACAAGGTTTCAACAGTCATGTATGGTCCCTCACACTGGGGGACTGTTTTAAATGATGAATAACCTTTTAACATCCTTATGGAGAATCGCTCTAGGCCTGGAGGAATTGCCTTAAAGGATTATTTGAATACCAAAAATCAGCCTTACATGATGAGGTTGAGAACTGGAAAAAATACGGTTCCTCACAATGCCCCACCTCTGGGATATGGATGGGACCAAACAAGAACGTAGTTCTCCCCAGATCCCTGCAAGCCCCTATACTGGAGGCATTGTGCATGAATATCCATTCAGGAAGAGATAAGATGATACAATTTTTAAAGAAATATTGGCGGGGACATTACTATGAAGTTGCTTAACAAGTGGCTTCCCTGTGTTCAATTTGCTCTCAGTTTAATTCAGATATACATTATAAAGCTCCACCTGGGAGATTTCTCTTGCCATCAGGACCAATGCTAGAATGGCAGATTGATTTTATCCAACTCCCTCCTTTCAGTGGTTACAAGTTTGTATTAGTAATGATTTGTAGATTTTCTCACTGAGTAGAAGCTTTCCCCAGTCGACAAGCTACTGCTGCATTTGTGGCTAAGAAACTTTTTGAGAACATTATCCCCATTTGGGGAGCCCAAAAGTTTCTTTGTAGTGAAAAAGGCCCACATTGCACTTGGCAATTAATTAAAGAAATATGCAAAATCTTCCCTATTTTTCAGACTTCATTGTACTTATCACTTTCAATCCTCTGATCTACTTGAAGAGTTTGATAAGACACTATCAATTTATAAACCCCAAGAAGGATTGACACAGTGGCTGCAACAATGGACCCCAAAATAGCAGCATTTGTGAGGATGGTGCAGGACAGGGTAGAGTTTCATTCTGTTGTACATAGGGTCCCTATGAAGCAGAATTGACTCGAGGGCACCTAACAATAACAGCAACGACAATATTATTTTAAAGGTGTTTTAGTGTATACGTGTTTCTTTAATGTTTTTTATGTATACACAGGTACAATATATACTATATATTAAGACAAACATTTGACTGATGCTAGATACAGGCTATACCTAATTTTTCCGACTTATGTACAAATTCAACATAAAGACAGACTTAGGAATGGAACTCATTTTTAACGTGAGGATTGCCTCTGTAGAAAAAGAAATCAATAATAAAATTACTGTAATTTCATGTCACGTTAACTTTATGGTATTTATCTTACAAACATAAAATACATCTTTCACCATGCATATGGAATATTTTCAAAAAATTATATAGTAAATAAGAAAAAAATCTTCCCCAAATTTTCCCAATATATTTTATGCTCACAATCCTATAAATGTCATTATTGAGATCTGTTCTTTCCTTGTTTATAATTTTAAGTTTAATTCTTTTTATTTTACTATATTTCTTTCTTTAAATTCCGTTATACTTCTTAATTTGTCTTTATAGTTACACTGAGAAAATATGGCCACAGAACTGAAAACACTAGAGTAAGCAAAGCCCACAAAAAAGAAATGTAAAAAGACTTCCTTCATCATCTACACCATTAGCACCTCTCTATCACCAATAGATATTCCCTTATTGGCAAATTATTATGTTACTTTGGACACAGCAGTTACAAACTAATGTATATGTGTGTGAATGTGTGTGTGTTTGTCTTTTATCAAACAATAGTTTCTTTATAAACTTTTGTTTTCTAAATGACATAGTCTCTGGATTTATACTACGGAATTAGGGGGAGGGGTGGGTTTACAGAGATCCATGTGCTATATTGCTGGAAGCAATGCTAGCCGTGTAGTTATTTTGTGTGTGATACCCTCTACTAAGTAATACCTGTGGTTTATTGAGGATCGAGTTAGTTTTGAAACGTTCAACAGACGTTCATAGGAGGAGGCAGATTACAGGGTGTTTATTCAGGCTTTTGGCAACAATTCTCAATTAGACATCCTCTAACATGTTCATTTTTATGTTGGTGTACATCCATTTTCTGCAGAGCTCTGGAGATTTCCTGGTGGGTGAGCCTTCTTAGTTTCCCTTCATGGCTATAAAGAAAAAGGAGGAGTTTCCTAGTGTTAGAAATAATTCTCATATTAAACAAACAAACAAACTTCTGGGCAACATGGCGCTATAGACAGAAACACCACACCGTCCTGCCACAGCAAAGACCCAAAAAACTAAGTCAAAGAGAGACAAACATCAATCCTGGAACCCTAAGCATCAAATGAAGAGATAAAGAACTCAGCCAAGCATCAAATGGAATAGAAACTGACAGAGAACAGAGAACTAGAAGAGATACATGCAGAGGTCTCCTATCAGCTAACACAGCATGGATTCGCCATCTTGGACTCCTGTCGGAGATTGACAGACAGGGAGTGTGGAAAAGCAGCTTCACAGAGCTCCTAGCAGGAGACAGAACAACAGGTAACCAGTGATACATGCTTTCCACCCCTCAACCTTCTTCACCCCTACTAGGCCCCCTCTTCTTGCTGTGGCCACAGGCTCTGGGCAAGGAGGCACAGAGAAGAAGCCACTTCGATTCCACCTGCCCACACTGGCCGGCTCCCTGAGTGCCATTTGTTTGTTGCTGGTGTTGCTTTCTTCCACTTCTTTTGGTTTCTTCTAAACATCTCACCACACCACCTTTCTTTCAAATACTGGACTCCTTGTGCCATCTTTGCTTCTTCTTGAAAGGCTGTGAAACTCCGCTTGACTATGGAACTGCTTTCTAGCCTGCACTGCCTTGCTGGGGGGATCCCTGTGGCTTTTTGTTTGTTTGTTTTAATTTGTTCTATTCTGTTTTGTTTGTTTGTTTGTTTTCTTTTTCCTTTCTCAACTTGGGAGCCCCTCTAGCTGGGTTGTACTGTGCAGCTCTGGAGCTACTTCTCCTGTCTGCACAGGTGCCTGGTGGGATCTCTGGAGGCATTTCTTTTTCTTTCTTTTTTTGTTTTATTTTCTCTCTTTTTTCCTTTTTGTCTTTTTTCATTTCCCAGTTTCTTGTCTCTCTATACTTACCTTCTCTTCCTATCTCCCGAATACCTGATGCTGTGTGAGACCTCTATCCCTTCTAGGCAGGCTGTACTTCACTGCCTGGGAGCTACTTTCCCAAATCTTTGCAGTGGAACCAGTGTGATTTCTGTGGGCTTTTCTTTTTTTCTAATTTTTACTTATTTATTTACTCTTCTTTTACCCTTTTCTTTTTCTTTTTGTTTTTCTCCATTTCTTGGTTTCTCATCTCTCCACTCCAAAGGCAAGCTCCCTTAGCATTCTTTTTGTTTGTTTGTTTGTTTTTGTCTCCTTTTTCTTTCTCCTCTTTCCCATACCCATCTTAGCTCCACACATCAGAATCTCACCACTCCTTCGTGCCTACCTGCACCATGCACTGAACATCACAACCCCTGGCAGCACAGTCACTGCCTACTGGAACCTGCATGAAGATATAACCATAATAAACATCTGTGCACCCAAGACAGGGCTCCAAAATACATAAAACAAACTCTAACAACACTGACAAGAGAAATTGACAGTTCCACAACGATAGTAGGAACTTCAACACACCATTCATACATTGACCAATGGAACAGAATTGAGAACCCAGATGTAAATTCATTCACCCACACTCACCTGATCTTTGACAAGGGTCCAAAGTCTACTGAATGGGGGAACAGACAGTCCTTTTAGCAAATGGTGCTGGCAAAAGTGGATGTCCCTATGGAAAAAAAAAAAGAAACAGGAGCCATATCTCACACGATATACAAAAACCAATTCAAAATGGATCAAAAACCTAAATATAAAGCCAAAAACTATTAAGTCCATAGAATAAAAAATAGGATCAATGCTAGAGGCCCTAATACACAGCATTAACAGGATACAAACCATAACCAACAACACACAAACTCCAGAAGATAAGCTATATAACTGAGACCTTCTAAAATTAAACACGCTCATCAAAAGGCTTCACCAAAAGAGTAAAAAGAGAACCTACAGACTGAGAAAAAATTTTGGACATTACAAATCATAAAAAGGTCTAGTCTCTAAAATCTATAAGAAAATCCAACATCTCTACAACAAAAAGACAAATAATCTACTTAAAACATAGGCAAAGGAAGTGAACAGGCACTTCACCAAAGAAGACATTCAAGCAGCCATCAGACACATGAGGAAATGCTCATGATCACTAGGCGTTAGAGAAATGCAAATCAAAAAGAAAATGAGATACCTTTTCACCCCAGAATCACTGGCATGAATTAAAAAAAATAAAAAATAAAACTGGAAATAACAAAAGTTGGAGAGGCTTTGCAGAGATCGGAACTCTTATACACTGCTGGTGGGAATGCAAAATGATATATCCATTTTGGAAAATAATATGGTGCTTCCTTAGAAAGCTAGAAATACAAAAAACATATGATCCAGCAATCCCACTCCTATGAATATATCCTGGCCAAATAAGGACCATCGCGTGAATAGACATATGCACAACCATGTTCATTGCAGCATTGTTCACAATAACACAATAGCAAAAATAGAAACAACGTAGATGCCCATCAACAGATGAATGGATAAACAAACTATGGTACATACACACAATAGAGTATTATGCAATGATAAAGAACAATGATGAATCTGTGAAGCATGTCATAACATGGATGAATCTAGAGGTCATTATGCTAAGTGAAATAAGTCAATCACAAAAGGACAAATGTTGTATGGGACCACTACTGTAAAAACTCATGAAATGTTTCACACTAAAAGAAACTATCTTTGATGGTAACGAGGGAGAAGAGGGGTGGGGAGGGGATACTAAATAGACAATAGATAAGTGGTAACTTTGGTGAAGGGTAAGACAGTACACTATACTGGTGAAGCCAGCACAACTTGTACAAGGACGGGTCATGGAAACTCCATAGACACATCCAAACTCCCTGAGGGATTGAATTGCTGGGTGGAGGGCTATGGGGACCATGGTCTCGGAGAACATCTAGCTCAATTGGCATAACACAGTTTATAAAGACAATGTTCTACATTCTACCTTGGTGAGTAACGTCTGGGGTCTTAAAAGCCTGTGAGCAGCCATCTAAGATACTCCACTGGTCTCACCCCTTCGGGAGCAAGGGAGAATGAAAAAAACAAGCTACAAGGGAAAGATTAGTCCAAAAGACTAACGGACCACAACTACCATGGTCTCTGCCAGACTGAGTCCTGTACAACTAGATGGTGCCTGGCTACCACCACTGACTGCTCTGACAAGGCTCACAACAGAGGGTCCTGGACAGAGCTGGAGAAAAATGTAGAACAAAATTCCAACTCACAAAAAAAGACCACACTTACTGTCCTGACAGAGACTGGAGAAACCCTGAGAGTATGGCCCCTGGACACCCTTTTATCTCAGTAATGAAGTCACTACCAAGCTTCACCCTTCATCCAAAGATTAGACAGGCCCATAAAACAAAAAGAGACTAAGGGGGCACAACAGCCCAGGAACAAGGACTAGAAGGCAGGAGGGGCCAGGAAAGCTGGTAATAGGGAACCCACTGTCAAGAAGGGAGAGTGTTAACATGTCTTGGGGTTGTTAACCAATGTTATAAAACAATATGTGTACTAACTGTTTTATGAGAAGGTAATTTGTTCTGTAAACCTTCATTTAAAGTACAATACAAAATGAAAATAAATAAATTTGATATGACTCTCTTGAAAGGTTCTGATAATCCAAATGGATTCCTATCAAGACCAATCTAAAATTTTTGATCATAAAACAACTAAGCTATACATTTTCAATTTCAGTCATGAACATTGGTCATCTAGAAGATCAATTTTATCACAAGGGTTTGCTTCCTTTTGAATTCTCTCTGCTTTTCGCCATCTCTCAAATGACTTGGGGAAAAGTAACAGAGAAGTTCAGAATCTCTCAAGTACACGTCATAAGGTTCATCATTCTTATTTCATGGGAGTAGTCCCCAGTTAAATTTCTGCTTACTTATTTTGAGTCCTCGACTCAGTAGGCACTTCCTCCACTTAAAACAAACTAATATAAAGTAACTGCACAATATTATTGCACAAGACATCCACACTGACAAAGTAATAGTCCTTATAACATTGCCTCTCTTGTTATACCTTTTCATCTCCTAAAGAAAGTTTAAACTACATACAAAAATCTAACTATATAACTTTTTTACATTTTTTTATGGTACTTTAGATGAAGTTACAGAGCAAATTATTTTCGCATTAACAATTAATATGGATATTGTTTGTGACAACGGTTGCCAAGCCCATGACATGTTGACACTCTCCCCTTCTAGACCTTGGGTTCCTCATTACCAACTTTCCTGTTCCCTCCTGCCTTATCATCCTTGCCCCAGCACTGGTTTGCCCATTTAGTCTTGTTTTGTTTTATGGGCCTGTCTAATCTTTGGCTGAGTGTGAACTTCGGGGGTGATTTTAGTACTGAGTTAAAAGGGTGTCCGGGGGCCATACTCTCAGGGTTTCTCCAGTCTCTGTCAGAGCAGTAAGTCTGGCCTTTTTTTGCGAGTTAGAATTTTTTCTATATTGTTCTGCAGCTCTGTCTGGGATCCTCTACTGCGATCCCTGTCAGAGCACTCGGTGGTGGTAGCCAGGCACCATCCAGTTGTGCTAGATTCAGTCTGGTGTAGGACGTGGTAGTTGTAGTCCACTAGTCCTTTGGACTAATCTTTCCCTTGTGTCTTTGGTTTTCTTCATTCTCCTTTGCTCCAGATGGCATGGGGCCAGTGGAGTATCTTAGATGGTCATTCACAAGCTTTTAAGACCCCAGACGCTACTCACCAAAGTAGGACGTAGAACACTTTCTTTATAAACTATGTTATGCCAATTGAGCTAGATGTCCCCTAAGACCATGGGTCCCCAGCCCTCAGCCCAGTAATTCAATCCCTCAGGGAGTTTGGATGTGTCTACGAACCTTCCAGGACCTTGCCTTGGACAAGTTGTGCTGATTTCCTCAGTATTGTGTACTGTCTTACCCTTCACCAAAGTTACAACTTATCTGTTTTCTAGTTAGTGTTTTTCGCTCCCCACTCCCTCTCATAGTAGTCATCAAAGATTGTTTCTTTCTGTTTATAAACATTTTCATGAGTTTTTTATAATAGTGGCCTCATACATTAGTTGTTCTTTTGTGATTGACTTATTTCACTCAGCATAATGCCCTCCAGATTCATTCATGTTGTGAGATACTTCGCAGATTCATCATTTTTATTTATTGTTGCATAGTATTCCATTGTGTGTATATAATATTTTTATCCATTCGTCTATTGACGGGCACTTAGGTTGTTTCCACCTTTTTTGCTATTGTGAATAATGTTGCAATGAACATGGCTATGCATATGTCTATTCATGTGATGGCTCTTATTTCTCTAGGATATATTCCTAAGAGTAAGATTGCTGGATAGTATGTTTTTTTTTCCAAAATGATTGTATCATTTTACATTCCCACCAGCTATACATAAGAGTTCCAAGCTCTCTGCAGCCTCTCCAACATTTGTGATTTTCTGTTTTTTTTTTTTTTTTTTTTTAATTCGAGCTAGTAATGTAGGGGTGAGATGGTATCTCATTGTGAGTTTGATTAACATTTTTCTAATGGCTAGTGATTGTGAGCATTTCCTCATGTGTTTGTTAGCCACCTGAATGTCTTTCTTTCGTGAACTGTCTGTTCATATACTTTGCCCACTTTTTAATAGGGTAATTTGTCTTTTTCTTGTACAGATGTTGGATTTTCCTACAGATTTTAGAGATTAAAACTTTGTCGGGTGTGTCATAGCCAAAAATTTTTCCCAGTCTGTAGACTTTCTTTTTACTCTTTTGGTGAAGTTTTTTGATAAGCCTAAGTGTTTAATTTGAGATGATTCCAGTTATTTAGGTTATCTTTTAGTGTTTATCTATTGTTAGTTTTGGTTTGTATCCTATTTATGCTTTGCATTAGGGCCTCTAGAGTTAACCCTCCTCCACATGTCTGTCAGTTTGTCGTACTGTGGGGGCTCTCGAGTTGCTGTGATGCTGGAAGCTATGCTACTGGTATTCAAATACCAGCAGGTTCACCCATGGTGGACAGGTTTCAGCTGAGTGTCCAGACTAAGGCAGACTAGGAAGAAGGATCTCATGGTCTACTTCTTAAAAAAAAAAAAAAAAAAGAGCCTGTGAAAACCTTATAAATAACAGCAGAATATTGTCTGATACAGTACGGGAAGATGACCCCTCGGGTTGGAAGGCACTCAGAAGATGACTGGGGATGTCGTTTTGAGGACTACGGTGCACCTGACCTAAACCATTGCATTTTCATTCACCTCATATGCATGAGAAAGCTGAATAATGAATAAGGAAGACCAAAGAAGAATTGACCACTTCGAGTTGTGATGCTGACGAAGTACACTGAATATACCATGGACTGCCAAAAGAAGGAACAAATTTGTCTTTGAAGAAGTACAGCCAGAATGCTCCTTAGAAGCAAAGATGAGGAGACTTCATCTCACATACTTTGGACATGTTATTAGGAGGAACCATTCTCTGGAGAAGGTTTATCATGCTTGGTAAAGTAGATGATCAGTGAAAAAGAGGAAGACCCTCAAAGAGATGGACTGACACAACGGATGCAAAGATGTGCTCAAGCCTAACAACGATCATGCATGAGGATGGCACAGGACCAGGCAGTGATTCGTTCTGTTGTACATAGTATCTTTTGAACTGGAACCAACTGGACGGCACCTAACAACAACAATAGCATTGACCCTATTTTTATTTCTATGATCTTTATAGTTTTTGCTTTTATATGTAGGTCATGGATCCATTTTGAAATATTTTTTGTGTATTAAGTGAGGTATGGTTCCTGTTTCATGTTTTTACAGATAAACATCCAGTTTTGCCAGCACCATTTGTTAAAAAGACTGTCTTTTCCCTATTCAATGGACTTAGAGCCTTTGTGGAAAATCAGGTGATAGTAGGTAGATGGAATTACCTCTGGGTTCTCAATTCTGTTCCATTGCTCAATGTATCTGTAGTAGTATCAGTACCACGCTGTTTTGACTACGGAGCTGTATAGTAGGTTCTGAGGTCAGGTAGTGTGAATCCTCCTACTTTATTCTTCTTCTTCAATAGTGCGTTACTTATCCAGGACCTCTTCCCTTTCCATGTAAAGTTAATGATTAGTTTTTCCATCTCCTTAAAGAATGCTGTTGGTATTTGGATAGGGATTACATTGTATTTGTGGATTGCTTTGGGTAGAATTGAATTTTTCACAGTGTTGAGTCTACCTATCCATGAGTGTGATATATTTTTCCATCTATGTGGGTCTCTTTTGGTTTCTTGCAGTAGTATTTTTTAGTTTTCTTTGTACAGGTCTTTTACATCCCTGGTTAGATTTATTTCTAAGTATTTTATTTTTTTAAGCACTATTATAAATGGTTTTGCTTGGGCAAGGTGTAGTATTATTTTTATATATGATGCTGAATTCTACTGGCTAGAATTTTGTTGAGAATTTTTGCATTTATATTCATGAGAGATATTGGTTTGTAATTTTCCTCTTTTGTGGTGTCTTTGCCTGGTTTTAGTATTAGGGTTATGCTGGTTTATAGAATGAATTTGGAAGTATCCCTTTCTTTTCTATGTTCTGAAATAGTTTGAGTAGTAGTGGTGTAATCTCTTCTCTGAATGTTTGGTAGAATTCTCCAGTGAAGCCATCTGGGCCAGGGCTTTTTGTGTTGGGAGGTTTTTTTTTTTTTTTTTTTTTTTGTAAACTTTTCAATCTCCTGTTATGGGTTTGTTCAAATTTTCAACCTCAGTTGGTGTTAGTTTAGGTTGGTAATGTGTTTCTAGAAATTTGCCCATTTCCTCTAGGTTTTCAAATTTGTTGGAGTATAGTTTTTCATAGAACTCTGTTATAATCCCTTTTCAGCTGGGTCTGTTGTAACATCCCCCATTTCCTGTCTTATTTTGGTTATTTGCATCCTTTCCTGTTTTTCTTTTGTCAATTTGGCCAGTGGTTTGTCGATCTTGTTGATTCTTTTAAAAAACCAACTTTTGGTTTTGTTGATTCTTTCAGTTGTTTTTTCTATACCCTATTTCATTTATTTCTGCTCTGATCTTTATTATTCCTTTCATGTGGTGGCTGTGGGTTTCTTTTGCTGTTATCTTTCTATTTGTTCACATTGTATAGCCAACATTTTGACTATGTCCTTTTCTTCTTTTCTGATGTGTGACTTTATTGCTATAAATGGACTTCTGAGTGTAGCCTTTGCTGTGTCCCAAAGGTTTTGGTATGATGCGTTTTCATTCTTGTTTGATTCTATGAATATTTTGATTCCATTTTCAATTTCTTCTATTACCCAGTGGTTTTAAGCAAGGTGTCATTCAGTTCTCAGTTATTTGATTCTTTTTCTTTGCACATCCTGTTATTAATTTCTACTTTTATGGGGGTGTGATCAGATAAGATGCTTTGTATTATCTCAACGTTTTGGATTTTGTTGAGGGTTGCTTTGTAGCCTAAGACGTGATCTATTCTGGACATTGAAAAAGAATGTGTACTTTACTGCTGTTTGGTGGAGTGTTCTATATATGTCTGTGAGGTCAAGTTGGTTGATTACATCCTTTAGAGCTTTTGTATCTTTACTGAGTTGCTTTCTAGATGTTCTGTCCTTTACTGAGAGTGGTGTGTTGAAGTCTCCTACTATTATTTTGGAACTGTCATTCTTCTTTTCAGTGCTATTAGAGTTTGTTTCATGTATCGTACAGCCTTGTCATTGGGTGTGTAGGTATTTATTATGCTTATGTCCTCATGGTGGATTGCCCCCTTAATTACTGAATAATGTCCTTTCTTCTCTTATATGGTGGATCTTGTTTTAAAGTATATATTATCTGAGATTAGTATTGCCACTCTTGCTCTCTTTTGGTTGCTGTTTGCTGGATACATTTTCTTTCATTCTTTGATTTTTAATATATTTATGTCTTTGTTTCTAGGGTGTGTCTCTTATAGACAGCATATTGATGAGTCCTGTCTTTTAATCCATTCTGTCATCTCTGTCTCTTTATGGGTGCAGTTAAGCCACTTACATTCAATGTGATTATTGATAGGTGTGAGTTTGTTGCTGTCATCTTGTAGTGCTTTTTTTGTGTGTGTAGTGCTGACATTTTCTTTGTTCCTGTTACTCTTCAGTGCTGAACTCCTTTCATATGTAGATTTTTTGTGTGTCTTTCATTTTTGTTGATTTTGTTTTTACTGAGACTTTATTTTTTTCTTCTTTACTCTGACAAGTAGGTGTGTTAACTTTCTTTCTCTGGTTACTTTGAAGTTTACCCCTGTCCTTCTAAACTTAAACAAGTCTTTTATTACTTGATATTGCCTTGACTTCCTCTCCATTTGAAAGTTCTATACCTACACCTTTATTCCGTCTTTTATTGTTCTGACTTTTTTGTCATTTACAGATTGACCTCTCTGGTTCCTGTTGTAAATCTTTTAGTTTTGTTTCATCCTTGAGAGTTCTTTATTCCTTCATTTCATGCTTAGGGTTTCAGGACTGATATTTGTATCTGTTTTACTTTGTTTTTTGGGTCTTTCCTGCAGAGCGACAGCATGGTGCTTTTAGTTTTAGCACCATGTTGGCTCCATCTCCTATGTATCTGGTTTTTGACAAGCTTTGTCAGCATATATAGATTGTTTATCAAATGACAAAGATAGAGTAAACTGACTAAGATTTAAGGCTTTTTGAAATACTTTGCATAACTTCACTATTCATCAGAATCACTAGGATTCTTTTTTTATGAATGGATAGAAGAGATAAAAAGTTCAGAATCTTAATGGAATAGATTTTCTTATGACACGTGCATCAGCAAATTTTTTTGTAAATATTTATGTATTCAATATTTTAGACTTTATAGACCATATGGTTTCCTTGGCAAGTCTGTTATTGTAGCACAAAAGCTACCAGAGACAATAAGAAAACGAATAGACAGGAATGTGTTCCAACAAAACTTTATCTATAGACATTGAAGTTTTGAATTTCATAAACTTTTTAATTGCAAAATATTCTTACTTTTTTCCACAATTCAGATATATAAAATCCATATTTAACTCAAGAGCTACACAAAAATAGGCAGCAGGCCAGATTCTATTCACAGGCTTCAGTTCGCAGACCTTTGCTATAGTATATACAATTCAAAATATTTTTTAGAGAAAATTTGTAGTCAAGTATTTGATCCTTTCTTCTCTTCTGGTAATAAGCAAAAACACTGATGGAAATAAGTGGGAGCTGGCCACTCTGATTCATCAACCCCAGGCTAGAAAACCACAATGATCCTTGGCTCATACTTCAAAAATCTGTTCCAGTTCTAATTCAGGTCCCTGACAAGCTGGAAGTGATTTGCCTTAGTCCTTTTATCCGTACTGTCATGGCAATGACTCTCTGCATTGTTTCTTGCCACATCTTGAGAATCTACTAGTGTTCATTTATTCCATATCCCATAGTGGGGATAATTAACTAAGACCCAGAATAGGAAGCAAGTTTGACAGTGTCTTACTTGGAATCATTGAAGAATGGGAGGACTATTTTACTTTAAGCCAATTATGAAGGAGAAAGTACATGATTTTAAATAAGTTGTAATGTATTTTTTAAACTAAGATATGCTTCAAGTTTAAAAAGTAAAAAAAAAAAAAAAAAAATTCTAACAGGATATTATGGAAATATCTTTCTACCTTCCTACCCCCAGGTCCTGATTCTGAATATTATTTGTTGTCTCTGGCGTTTACTTCCAATTTTTTTAATGGTAATGCTTACCCTACTAGTTTTATTTAACATTTCTAAGCACGATCTCCTGATTTACTGTTATGATTGATGGAGATTCAGCTCATATACGCCAGCACATCTTCTTTTCTTTGCCTTGCTTCTACCACTGTAGTTACATTATAATTCTTGGTTACATTGATATTTAGCATTTACAATATTATAAACTTACAAATATCATTTACTTTGAGCCATGTTATTCACTATGCTTACATTTACTTAGTTCTGGAACTTTTCGTTTTTCCTGAATCAATCGTCTCTTGTTTATACGACTATTTCTCTGTGTAACTATTGTCAATCTTCACACTGTCCAGTAGTCTCAGATAAGCCTTTCAATACAATATTCTAATCTATTACCCACTAGCCTGTGTACTACATGCATTTTTTTTTTTTTTTTCCTACTAAGGAGCTTTTCCTTTCTTGCTTAAGTCTGGAACAGCTATGCATCTGAGGTTGTCTCCGTTCTCCAATGAATCTCTTTAATCTCATTCTGGGGATTTTCTTTACCATTTTCCTATGTCAAATGCTCTGTTTCCAACAACCCACATTTTCCTTTTTTCTAGGTTTACGCATTGATTTTTGTAGATATTAGCATCCTAAAAAAAGGTCACAGGGGTGAAATTTTTGGAGACCTGCATATCTAAAATGTCTTTTTTTTGCCCTCAAAATTGACTGTTTCATACAGGTATATAGTTCAAGGTTGAAAATAATTGATCCCTCAAAATTTTTGAGGCATACAGTACCTTCAGAAGTATGAGTCCCATAGACTTTCAGAAAAGGACCATGCTGACTTTTGAGGAGAAAGAGATTTTAAACATAAACAATCAAAGAAAATTCAGGAAAAAAACAAAAAAGGAAAAAGACAACCAAGTTCATCCTCTTTTGAGGACTCAGCCTAGCAGGAAAAACTTCTTGTGTTAAGGCCTGGTCAGTATAGCCTAGCAGATGGCTTTGTTCAAATTGCTGGAGTTCTGAGGAAGGTCAATGCCCACAAAAGTAAATAAACCATCTTCCCTCCCGTTGTAGCTTATGAAATAAAGATATTTCCTGTTAAGAAATAATTTCCCAATCCTTTGCAGTTATGATTGATCAGATGATTAATTCTTCCCAAAAGAAGTAAAAGGAAGTGACTTCTGCCACCTCTGGACCGAGGCTTTTAAGAATTATATGTGCCTCTACAATAATCTCTTTTCCCCCAATCCAATAGCTCAATCTATTTGGAAATTATATCTTTAGAGATGGTTGGGCAATGAGATTGAAGAAGCCTGTGTTCTTGCAAATTCACATGGAAAAATGTGGTCCCATAAACCTGACCATTCAGCCAAGATTGTTTTGTAAGCAAGAAATAACTCTTTATTCTGCTGAGCCATTATACTTTGGATCAAATTATCACTACAACTTGCCTACCCTCACAAATACGTCTTCCATGCAACCATTTCCACAACTTCTCTTTATTGTTGTAAAACAATATATAACACAACATTTGTCAATTTATTGTTTTTCATGGTACAATTTAGTGACACAAATTACATTAATCATGTTGTACAACCATCACCAATATTCTTTGCTAAATTTTCCATCACCATAAAGAGACATTGAATGTTTCTAAAATAATGACTCTCCCTTTCCACTTCCCTCCCATCCTTGGTAACCACTAATAACTTTGGTCTCTATATGTTTGCCTATACTAAATATTTCATGTTAGTGAGATTCCACAAGTATTTGCCTTTTAATGCTTTTCAAAGATACGAAACACTACACAACCACCCAGGAGTTTTTTGTTATTCAGCCTACTTTCCAACTGAGTCATACGCTCTTTATCAGTATTAGAATTTATAATAAGCTCTGGGGTAGGTTATGGTTTGGTTCTTATAACTATTGGCTCACAATGGCAATTTTCTTAGTGGTACAGTGCATGTGAACTTGAAGGTATAGTCATTTTACAGTCTCTTAAAAGTAGAACTATATTCCCCTGAACTTAACAATATTCTTTGCTGTGCCCATGCAGAAACATCCATTGACAGGTTTGATGAGACCGCACATCCTGCTTTCCTTTTTCAGACAGCAGAAGCTGTTTCATGGAACAAGCATTTTAGATGAAAATGAATAGGTAGGAAATAAAACTATAATGTAAATCTAGACCCATAGTTGGATAGTTGACAGCTGCAAGTGTGAGGAAGAAAATAGTAAATATTTTTGTGATGATAGATTGAAATAGGATTAGAATACAGCTGGATTTCATCTGATACTTCTCAACAATCCACATTTCCTTTAGATTTAAAAGAACTCTCAGGATGAGCCTGAAGTATTAGGCTATTTATCTATCATATAGTCTATTGCTTTTCCTTGAGTATGTGTTTTGGTAATTTTTCTGTATCTAAGATTAGATATCAGTAATTGGAAATATATTGCTAAATACTGTTTGCAATAAGTTCAAGTTTGCTCATGTATGGCAATGTGATTACTGCTCCTGTGAGACCCAACCCAAAGAACATGCGTAATTCATTACATTTCTTACAAGATAAAGCTATGACCAAGCCCCAGTGAGTTTAGAAACGTAGATTTTGAAAATTGTTGTAACCACTCAGAAATTTTTCTATATATGTTGTAATTGTGATCAAATATGAACGCATATTAACCAATATGCTTTGAATACTATCAAAAAGAAATAGGATCTCATATATGTACATACCACATAAAACTATTAGCCACGCTTCCATTAACATTAACTAAATCTAGTTTATTAAATATTTACTTTTGTTTTATATTTTAACTTTTGAAATTTGTGGTGGTTTTTTGCATTTTGTGATGTATGATAATAAAGTTTCCCTTAACTAGAAGACAACCATGATTTAGATGAGGAAAAGATTTATTTTTAATTATCTGAAAACACAAGAAATTTGTACTGTCAGCCTGTGAATGTTGTGAAAGATCATTGTGAGAATATGAAACAAGGATTATGTTGTTTTCCATTGATTTTAGGACAAAGACTAAAATTCTAACCCTGGCCCAAAGGCCCTGGATCATCTAGTCTCTACAGACGTCAAAAGTCTCATTTAGTATTGTGCTCTCCCCTCACACTCTGTACTCCTGGTAGTCTAACCTCTTTCCTGTTCAATCCTTAAACATTGCATGCTGTTGTTTGCCTGAGTTTCTCTCCCATTGCACTACATTCAATATCTAGTTGTCTAGTTCTTTGTTGTCGTCTAGTTCTTCTTCACGTAGTTGAATCTTAATCTTGTGTCATATTTTAGTACCATAATCACTTCCTTAGGAAAGCTTACACTAGCCTTTTTGCCTAAATGATTTTCTTCTAATATATGTTCTCTTAGCCACATGCCCATCTCTTTCATATATCTTACCTAATTTGTAATTATCTATTTCTGTGATTCTCTGTTAAATGTTTGCTTTTCCTGTTAAGCTACAGGAACAATGACATTTTTTGCTCGCCTTCACATTTTTATCACTTAACCAAATGCCTTGCACAGAGCAAGAGCTGAATAAATATCAGATAGAATGAATGAATAAGTAAATAAAGTCAGGGTTTATATATACTTGGCTTCAACATCTAACAATAAATATATCAGAAATAGAGTAAGCCACATCAAAGCTGCTGTTTGATCATGTCTTAAAATTTCTTAGGATATTTTAAAAATAAAAGTCTATTTTCAACTAGGGTTTGAGCAGAAAGAGATGTGCCCTGTTCGTCTTCTTTTAAATATCAATAAGAAAGTGAACTTGGAAATAAGAAAAAAAATGCACACTTAGAACATGTTATTTAGAAAGAGTTTCAGCATTCCTCGGACATTCTTTGGTATGCCATGGACTGCCAGAGAAGCAAATGGATCTGTCTTGAAAGAAGTGCAGCTGGAGTGCTCCTTGGAAGCATGAATGGGGAGAATTCGTCTCATGTACTTTGGACACGTTATCAGAAGGGACCAGTCCCTGGTGAAGAACATCATGCTTGGTAAAGGAGAGGGTCGGCAAAAAAGAGAAAGAATCTAGAAGAGATAGACTGATAGAGTGGCTAAAACAATGGGCTTAAACATAGCAACAATTGTGAGGATGGCACAGGATTGGGCAGTGATTTCTTCTGTTGTACATAGGGTCACTGAGTCAGAACAAACTTGACGACACCCAACAACAACAACACAGACATTCTTGTTTTAAATGTGTAAGTTTCTATTTTAGTAACCACCCTGCATTTAACAACTATAAAGTCTGTACAAACAACCAACCAAAAAAGACTGGTCAAAAACTGAAGATTTTGAGGGATAGTTAGCACTTGGAAGAAGGAAATAACCCTGGATTGGATGCCTATAGAGAGGTCTTCAAGCCTGAGACAAAAATAAATATCCAAAAGAAAAGTTGCAGTACCTTTTCCACGAAGAACAAAAAATTACAATTTGGAACAGCTAAATAGGTTTTAAAGTGAAGGAGGAATCTTAAAAAAAGAGAAATCAAGAAATGAGAAACTAAGTTATATGAATAATATACGTTTAAATCTCTGTGTGACCCATGAACCACGTGCATGGAGCAGACTGTAAGCAGCAAAACAAAGGCTAAAATCAGTGTAGTGAGTTTTGAGCTTAAGGTCAAGAGACATTGATTACAGTTTAAATGTATATGTTAATTATCTGTTGAATACTGGAATACATTCTTGCATAATTGGAGGAATCTAACAGAATCCAAAGTCTACACAACAAAACATTCAAAATGTGCAGGATATAATCTGAAGTTACTCAGCATATTATGAAATGGGAAAATGCAACCCAATCTCAAGAGGTGAAGAAATACTGAGATTAACCACAGATATCAGAATTTGCAGATAAGAAATTTGAAACAGTTATTTTAATTAGGATTGGTGACGAAAAGAAAAACACTTTCATATAGAATGAAAAGATAGGAAATTACAGCAGAAAAATAGGAATGAAAATAAAGATCCAAATAGAAATTTCAGAACAAAATATTAAGTTTCTGAAATAAAATTTCACAGGATGGGTGCTATAAACAGAATAGTACACCACCCTACTCCCCACTCCCTCAAAAATATTTTCACATCCTAATCCCTGAAACTGCTGAATATGTTATTTTACATATCAAAAGGAACATTTCAGATAAAATAAGAATACAGATTTTGAGCTGGGTAGATCATCCTGGATTATCCCTTTATAGTTACCTAATCACAAGATTCCTTTAAAATGAAAGAAGGAGGCAGGTCAGAGACAGAGAAGTCACTATGGAAGAAGTCAGATGGATACAGTAACCACAGACCACCATTGCTGGTTTCGAAGATGGAAGAAGATCATGAGACAAGTTATGAAGGCAGCCTCCAGAAGCTGAGAAAGGCTAGCAAACTGATTATCCCCTAGAGCCTCCAGAAAGAAAACAAGCCCTACTGATATCTTCATTTTAGCTGAATAAAACCTGTACTGAATTTCTAATCTATAGAACTATAAGACAATAAATTTGTGCTGTTGTAAGCCAATACGATTGTGGTAATTTGTTACAGAAACAATAGAAAACCAATGCAATGGCTTTAACAGCTGAATGGAGGTACAAGATTTAAGATTCAGTGGGCTTGACAATAAATGAGTGATGTAATTCAGTGATAAATACATAATAAATGCAGAAAAAGAAAAGTATCTCAGGAGAAAGTGAGAAGAAATTAAAAGTCTAAAATGCCTGCATGTAAAATCTCATAAAGAGGAAAGAGAATAAATGAGGCAGCAATAGACAAAATAATGATCTAAAATTTCCCATTGATGAAAGACATACATTTAAACATTCAAGAAACTAATTAAACACAAATAAAATAAACACAATGAAAACTGTAATATAGTCAAACAGCTGAAAAACAAAGATGAGAAAGTCTTGAAAGCAGCAGTGTAAAACCAAACATCATATACTGGGAAACTACGTTTCCAATAACTTCCAACCCACCATCAATAACAATGTAGGCCAGTAGACAGTGGGGGAAAACAAAAGGAATAATTGAAGAGTTGAACACACACACACATATACACTCACAAACACTATAAAAACATTTTCTCAAGAGTAAAGTTGAAATAAAGACATGTACAGAAAAGAAAACTAATATAATTTGTTGCTAGTATGCCTGGTTTATAAGAAATTCTAAAGGAAGTTCTTATGCTACAGTGAAATGATAGCAGATGGAAACTAACATTTTCACAAAGGAATAAAGGTCATCAAAATTGATCATATATCATATGTGGATAGAATATAGCTAACAACCATAGCTCAAAAGTTGAGGAGGAGAGTTAAAGACCTATAATGTTGCTAAGTTTTTATAGTTTATGAAAAGTGTTACAATTTTAATTCCCAATATACTGTGTACAGTTAATTCTGGATACAGTAATGTTGGTCACAATTTCTAAAAATTAATGTGATGAGTTGTAGCTTAAAAAAAATAGGTACATTATTATTTTAAAAAATATTTCAAATTATGCAAAAGAAGGCAGAAAGGAAGAACACAGGAACAAAAATAGAATATGAAACAAATAATAGAATGACAGATACATCAACACTTTTATAAAGTATTAATAGACTAAACTTTCCCATTAAAAGCCATAGATTGTAAGAATAGATTAAAGGCAAACCTCAACTACACAACGTCAAAAAATAACGAACTTCAAGTATAAAAAATACAGCAAAAGTGATCGGTAAAAGAATATTTACCAGGCAAAATGTAAGCATAAGAAGTCTCAAGTGGTTATATTAATGTTAGGTAAACTATATTCTCAAAGAGAATGGCCAGTGAAAAATAGAAACTTTCATAACGATAAAAAGTTACAATGCATCAGGAAGACTCAATTGTTAATATAGCAGAATCTTAATCTGAAGTCTTCCTTTCACAATTCTGTCTGAGGTTTCTAAACCACTGAATATATATATAACAAGCTGCCTACAAGAAACAGATTAATTTTAGGGAAGACTATATAAGGGAGCAAAGATGACAGATTTATGTTGTTCGTGCTGTTAAGTGCCATCGAGTTGGTTCCAACTCGTAGCAACCCTATGCACAACAGAACGAAACACTGCCTGGTGCTGCATCATCCTCACAATTTTTTCTATGCTTGAGCCCATTGTTGTAGCCACTATGCCCATCCATCTCATTGAGGGTCTTCCTCTTTTTCACTGACCCTCTATATTACCAAGCATGATGACCTTCTCCAGGGACTAATCCCTCCTGACAACATGTCCAAAGTATGTGAGACACAATCTTGCCATCCTTGCCTCCAAGAAGCGTTCTGGTTGTACTTCTTCCAAGACAGATTTGTTTGTTCTTTAGGCATTCCATGATATAGTCAATATTCTTCTCCAACATCACAATTCAAAGGCGTCAATTATTCTTGTCTTCCTTATTCGTTGTCCAGCTTTCACATGCATATGAGGCAATTGAAAACACCATGGCTTGGGTCAGGCACACCTTAGTCCTAAAGGTGATATCTTTGCTTTTTCATACTTTAAAGCCGATTTGCCCAGTGCAATGTGTCTTTTGATTTCTTCTTTTTTTTTTTCTTTTTTTATTGTACTTCAGGTGAAGGCTTACAAAACAAATAGTTTCTCATGAAACAGTAGTACACATGTTGTTTTATGACATTCGTTAACCCCACAACATATTAACCCTCTAAATTCTCAACCTTTTTTTTTTTGGTGAAAATACACATAGCCAAAGATACACCATTTCAAAAATTTCTACATACACAGTTCAGTGACATTGACTATGCTCTTCCAATTGTGCTGTTATTCTCACTTAACATGAAGGCTTACAGAACAAAATAGTTTCTCATTTAACAGTTACTACAAATGTTGCCCTATGACAATAGATAACAATCGTACAACACATCAACAATATCCTTACTCATACTTGGGTTCCCTATCACCAGATTCCCTGTCCCCTTCTGCTTCTGGCCCTTGTCACTGGACTCCTGTACATTGTTAGTCTCATTTGGTTTTACGGGGCTGTGCATTCCCAGGCTGAACACTGAACCTCGGAGGTTAACTTCACCACCGAGCTAAAAGGGTGTCTAGGGGCCATACTCTTGAGGTTTCTCCAGTCTCCTTTAGGCCACTAAATCTGGTCTTTTTTTTGTGTGTGTGAGTTTGAATTATGCTCTACATCCTTCTCCAGCTCTGTCCAGAACCCTCTGTTGTGATCCTGGTCAGAGCAGTCAGTGGTGGTAGCTGGGCACCATCTAGCTGTACTGGACTCAGTCTGGTGGAGGCCTTGGTAGCTGTGGACAGTTAGTCCTTCGGACTCATCTTTTCCTTGTATCCTGTTCTCTTCATTCTCCCTTGCTCCCGAAGGGATGAGACCGGTGGAGTATCTTAAATGGCCGCTCACAGGCTTTCAGACCCCAGACAATACTCACCAAGGTAGAATGTAGCACATTGTCTTTATAAGCTGTGTCATGACAGTTGAGATAGATGTTCCCTGAGACCATGGTCCCCACAGCCCTCCGCCCAGCAATTCAGTCCCTCAGGGAGTTTGGATGTGTCTAGGGGGATTCCATGACCTTTCCTTATATAGTTTGTGCTACTTTCCCCTGTATTGTGTACTGTCTCACCCTTCACCCAAGATAACCCTTATCTATTGTCTATTTAGTATTTCCCCCCCTCACCCCTCCCATCCCTGGTAACCAGCAAAGATTGTTACATTTTGTGTGTGAACTTTTTCATGGGTTTTTACAATAGAGGTCTCATACAATATTTGTCCTTTTGTGATTGACTTATTTCACTCAGCGTAATGTCCTCCAGTTTCATCCATGTTATGAGATGCTTCACAGATTCATCATTGTTCTTTCTCATTGCCTAGTACTCCATTGTGTGTATGTACCAGTTTGTTTATCAACTCATCTGTTGATGGGCATCTAGGTTGTTTCCATTGTTTTGCTATTGTGAACAATGCTGCCATGAACATAGGTATGCAGATGTCTATTCAAGTGAGGACTCTTATTTCTCTAGCATGTATTCTTAGGATTGGGATTGCTGGGTCGAATGGTATGTCTATTTCTAGCTTTCTAAGGAAGTGCCATATCATTTTCCAAAATGGTTGTATCATTTTGCATTCCCACCAGAAGTGCATAAGAGTTCTGATCTCCCCGTAACCCCTCCAACATTTGTTATTTCCAGTGTTTTTGATTCGTGCCAGCAAGCCGGGGTGTGATGGTATCTCACTGTGGTTTTAATTTGCATTTCTCTAATGACTAGTGATAGCGAGCATTTCCTCATGTGTCTGTTGGCCATTTGAATGTCTTCTTTGGTGAAGTATCTGTTCATTTCCTTTGTCCATTTTTTAATAGGATTATTTATCTTTTTGTGGTAGAGGTGTTGGATTTTCTTGTAGATTATGGAGATTAGACCTTTGTCTAACTTGTACTGTCCAAAAATTTTTTCCCAGCCTGTAGGTTCTCTTTTTACTCTTTCAGTGAAGTCTTGAAGAGCATAGGGGTATGATTTTTAGAAGATCCCACTTATCTAGCTTATCTTTTGGGCTTTGTGCGTTGATGGTCATGGTTTGTATCCTGTTAATGCCGTGTATTAAGGCCTGAAGTGTTGGTCCTATATTTTCTTCTATGAACTTTATAGTTTTAGGCTTTATATTCAGGTCTTTGATCCATTTTGAAGTAGTTTTTGTATACAGTGTGAGGTATGGGTCCTGTTTAATTTTTTTGCAGATGGATATCCAGTTTTGCCAGCACCATTTGTTAAAAAGACTGTCTTTTCCTCATTTGATGGACTTGGACCCTGTCGCAAATCAGGTGACCATAGGTGGATGGATTTACATTTGGGTTCTCAATTCTGTTGCATTGGTCAGTGTATCTGTCGTTGTACGAGTACCAGCCTGTTTTGACTACTGTAGCTGTCTAGTAGGTTCTGAAGTCAGGTAGTGTGACTTCCAACTTTATTCTTCTTCTTCAGTGGTGCTTTATTATTTGGGGCTTCTTCCCTTTCCATATAAAGTGAATGATTAGTTTTTCCATCTCTTTGAAGAATGTTGTTGGTATTTGGATCGGGATTGCATTGTATTTGTAAATTGCTTTGGGTAGAATTGCCATTTTCACAATGTTGAGTTTGCCTATCCATGAGCATGGTATGTTTTTCCATTTATGTAGATCCCTTTGGGTTTCATGCAGTAGTATTTTGTAGTTTTCTTTGTATAGGTCTTTTACATCCCTGGTTATATTTATTCCTAAGTATTTTATTTTTTTAGGGGCTATTGAAAATGGTATTGTTTTCCTGATTTCCTTTTCATCGTTCTTACTGGTGTATAGGAATCCAACTGATTTTTGAATGGTTATCTTGTATCCTGCTACTCTGCTGAATCTTTCTACTAGTGCCAGTAGATTTCTGATGGAGTCTTTAGGGTTTTCTATGTATAGTATCATATCTGCAAACAGGGACAGTTTAACTTCTTCATTACCAATTTGGATGACCTGTATTTCTTTTTCTTGCCGTATTGCTCTAGCTAGAACTTCCAGCACAATGTTAAATAGGAATGGTGATAAAGGGCATCCTTGTCTTGTTCCTGTTTTCAACGGGAATGTTTGCAGCCTCTCTCCATTAAGAATGATGTTCGCTATTGGTTTTGCATAGATGCCCTTTATTATGTTGAGAAATTTCCCCTCTATACATGTTTTATTGAGAGTTTTTATCAGGAATGGGTGTTGGACATTGTCAAATGCCTTTTATGCATCAGTTGAGATGATCATGTGATTCTTTTCTTTCCTTTTATTTATGTGGTGGATTACGTTGATTGATTTTCTAATGTTGAACCATCCTTGCATACCTGGTATGAATCCTACTTGGTCGTGGTGTATTATTTTTTGATATGATGCTGAATTCTATTGGCTAGAATTTTGTTGAGAATTCTTGCATCTATATTCTTGAGAGATATTCGTCTGTAATTTTCTTTTTTTGTGACATCTTTGCCTAGTTTTGGTATCAGCATTATGCTGGCTTCATAGAATGAATTTGGAAGTGTTGCTTCCTCTTCTATGCTCTGAAATAGCTTGAGTAGTACTGGTACAAGCTCTTCTGTAAATGTTTTGTAGAATTTTCCGCTGAAGCCATATGGGCCAGGGCTTTTTTTGGTTGGGAGTTTTTTTTTTACCTTTTTAATCTCTTCTCCTGTTATGGGTCTGTTCAGATTTTCAATATCACTTTGTTGTAGTTTGGGTAGGCCGTATGTTTCTAGAAATTTATCCATTTCCTCTAGGTTTTCAAATTTCTTGTAGTATAGTTTTTCATGATATTCTGTTATAATCCTTTTCATTTCAGTTAGGTCTGTTGTAATGTCGCCCATTTCATTTCTTATTTGGGCTATTTTTGTCGTCTACTGTTTTTCTTTTGTCATTCTGGCCAGTGGTTCCTCCATTTTGTTGATCCTTTCAAAGAACCAGCTTTTGGTTTTGTTGATTCTTTCTATTGTTTTTCTGTTCTCTATTTCATTGATTTCTGCTCTGATCTTTACTATTTCCTTTCTTCTGGTGGTTGTGGGATTTTTTTTTGCTGTTCTCTCTATTTGTTTGAGTCCTGTAGTTAATGTTTTGAGTTTGTCCCTTTCTTATTTTTTGATATGTGCATCTATTGCTATAAATTGTCCCCTGAGAACTGCCTTTGCTGTGTCCCAAAGGTTTTGGTATGATGTGTTTTCATTCTCATTTGATTCTAGGAATTTTTTGATTCCATCTCTGATTTCTTCTATTACCCACTGATGTGTAAGCAGGGTATTATTCAGTTTCCATGTAGTTGATTTTTTTCCCTTACTCTTTCTATTGTTAATTTCTACCTTGATGGCATTGTGGTCAGAGAAGATACTTTGAGTTATCTGAACATTTTGGATCTTATAGAGGATTGCTCTGTGGCCTAAGATGTGATCTATTCTGGAGTACGTTCCATGTGCATTGGAAAAGAATGTGTACTTTGCAGCTGTTGGATGGAATGTTGTATATATGTCTATGAGGTCAAGTTGGCTGATTGTGCCCTTTAGGTCTTCTGTATCTTTGCTGAGTTTCTTCTTGGTTGTTGTGTCCTTTACTGAGACTGGTGTGTTGAAGTCTCCTACTATTATTGTGGAACTGTCAATTTCTCTTTTCAGTGTTGTTAAAGTTTGTTTTATGTATTTTGGAGCCTTCTCATTGTGTGCATAGATGTTCATTACGGTTGTGTCTTCATGATGGATCATCCCTTTAATTATTATATAGTGTCCTTCTTTGTCTTTTATGGTAGATTTTGTTTTAAAGTCTATTTTATCTGAGATTAGAATAGCCACTCCTGCTCTTTTTTAGTAGTTGTTAGCTTGATACATTTTTTCCAAACATTTGACTTTTAATAAATTCACATCTTTGTTTCTAAGGTATGTCTCTTGTAGACAGCATATTGATGGATCCTGTTTTCTTATCTATTCCGTGACTCTCCATCTCTTATGGGTGCATTGAGTCCATTTACATTCAGTGTAATTATTGATAGATGTAAGTTTGTTGCTGTCATTTTGTAGTGCTTTTTTTTGTGGTGCTGAAGTTTTCTTTGTTCTTCTTACTCTCTTGTGCTGAGTTACTTTTGTTTGTGGATTTTTTTTCATTTGTTTTGTTTTTGTACATTTTGTTTTTGCTGAAACTTTATGTTTTTCGTCTTTATTTTTATGAGTTGGTTTGTTAACTTTCTTTGTGGTTACCATGAATTTTACCCTTATCATTCTAAGTTTGAAGCAGTCTAACATTACATGATATAGCCTTGCCTTCCTCTCCATTAGAGGGTTCTATACCTATGCTGTTTATTCTCTCCTTTATTGTTTTGATGTTGTTGTCATTTATTGATTAACTTCTCTGATTCCCTGTTGGATTTCTTTTGGTTTTGGATAGTCCTCGAGAGTTCATTTCCTAGATTTGTATCTGGCTGGTAAGATCCTGTATCCTAGGTTCTGCCTGTAAGCTGAAGCTGTTTGTCCTCAGATCGAAGAACTCCCTTTAATAATTCTTGTAAGTTTGGTTTGACTGTTACGTATTCCCTTAATTTCTGATTATCTGGAAATGACTTAATTTCACCATCATATTTGAACAAGAGTTTTTCAGGATATATTATTCTTGGCTGGCAATTGTTTTCTTTCAAGATTTTGTACATGTCATCCCAATGCCTTCTTGCCTGAATGGTTTCTGCTGAATAATCTGAGTTTAGTCTTATTGTTTCTTCTCTGTATGTGACTTCTTGTTTCTCATGAGCTGCTCTCAGGATACTTTGTTTGTCTTTGGTTTTTGCGAGTGTGAATATGATATGCCTTGGTGATTTTCTTTTAGGGTAACTTCTATATGGGGTTCGTTGAGCTTCTTGGATGGTCAGCTTTTCATCTTTCATGATATTGGGGAAGTTTTCTGTCAGCAGTTCCTCAATTATCCTCTCCATGTTTTCAGTTTTCTCCCCCTGTTCTGGAATGCCAATGACTCATAAATTTTTGCTTTTAATTGTGTCCCACGTAACTCACAGGGTCTCTTCATTTTTCTTCATTCTTTTTTCTGAGTTTTCCTGAAACAGAGTTGTATCCAAGTGTTTGTCTTCAATTCCACTATCCTGTCTTCCACCATTTCAGATCTGCTTCTCAACCCTTCTTGGACATCATCCATTTCTGAAATCTTGTTGTTTATCTTTTGGATTTCTAATTGTTTTTGTATAATTTCTAGTTGTGAATTTATTTTGGCAATTTTTTCCTGCATCATCTTCCTGAATTCTCCCAATTTTTGGTCTGTATTTTCCATGAATATGTCTATTTTTTCCTCATGTTTTTCAGCTTTTTACCTCAGTTTTTGGGGAATTCCGAGTATTAGAGATTTGAATTCCCTATCAGGTAGTTCTAGTGCATTTTCATCCAGTGGAGAGTCATCTGGTGTCTTATTTTGGACTCCCACTGGACCATCCTGTCCTGTTTTTGTAAATGTTTTGATATTGTATGCTGTTTTTGGGGCATTCAGTAGTTATTTTTCTCCTTTATTGATTGTAGATTTGTTTGTTTTGCCCCTTTTAAAAAAAAAAAAAATTTGACTATGTCTGAGCAGGCAGACTGTGTGTTCTTTGTTGTTTGCTTGTCTGTGCACTCGATACTTTTTACCTCCTTCTCCAACTGGCAGGGTCAGTTACTCAGGTATGGTACAGCTGGACAGGTCTAGCTGAAGACGAGTTACTGGGATGGGTTGTTTTTGGCACTTACTACGGCCACCAGGGAGGTCCAGTAAGCAGTGCAGGGCAGGATCCAGTAGGATGTGCCTGTGCTGCTTGGTGGTGTGATGTCAAGTGCACGGTGCAGGTAGGCAGGATGCAGCGGGGAGATTGTTATGTTTGAAGCTAAGATGTATGTGGGAGAAAGGAGAGAGGAACAGGAGCCAAAGACATACAAACAAACAAAAAACAATGCTACGTGAGCTTGCCGTTGGAATGGAGAGATGAGAGACTATGAAATGGAGAAAAACAGAAAGGGGAAGAGGAACAAAAGGAAATAATGAATAAATAAAAATCAGAAAGGTTAAAGAACCACAAACTTCCCAGGGATACCACCAATGCAGCTATGAGGTCTGTGGAGGTCACTCTCAGGTGTTGCAGTACAGCCTGGCTAGAAGGCATAGAGGTATACAACGCCTGGTATTCAGGGATCAGAAAGAGAAGGAAGATATAGAGGGACGAGAAACTGAGCAATGAAGAAAAACAAAAAGGGAAAAAAGAGGGAAAAGAAAAGAAAACAAATTAGAAAAAAAAAAGAACAAGAAAGTCCCCCGGAAAAACGGAAAAAAAGAAGGAAAAAAAAAAAAATGAGAAAAGAAATTCTCTCAGGGATCCCTCTGCATGTCTGTGGAAACTGAAGAGGAGTTCCTTGCCTCGCAGCTCCGCCTGGCCAGAAAGGTCTCCCAACTCACGAAAAGGAAAAGAAAACAAACAAACAATTCAAAACAAACAAACGAACAAAAGCCACGGGATCCCACCAGTGTGGTAGCCCAGACTGGGAAGCAGCTCCACACTCAAATGGAGCTCCGCAGCCCCTCAGGAAGAAGCAAAGATGGCACACGGAGCCAGGCACTTGAGCGAAAGGAGGGGGAGGCGGCGAGAGGCAAGCAAGAAATCAAAACAAGCAGGAAAAAAAAAAAAGTAACACTAGCAGCCAACAAATGACACCCAGAGAGCCGCCCGCTTGAGTGTGTGGAATCCAAGCAGCCGGTGCTTCCCGGTCAAGAGACGGTGGCCACGGGAAGCAGAGGAGGTCGAGTCAGGGTGAAGAAGGGTGGGAGGTGGGAAAGCTTATGTCACAAATTACCAGTTGTTTTGTCTCCTGCTGGAAGCTCTGTGAGGCTGCTTTTTCGTACCCCCGTTTGCTGGTCTCCGATAGGAGTCCAAGATGGCGGATATGCTCTGTGTTAGCTGGTAGGGGACCTCTGCATGAATCTCTCCTTGCTCTCCATTTTCTGTCAGTTTTCTCACTCTATTTGGTGCTTGGCTGAGTTCTTTATCTCTTCATTTGATGTTTTAGGGTTTCAGGATTGTTGTATTCTCTGTTGGGCTTAGTTTTTCTAATCTTTGCTGTGTACGGACCGCGTGGTGCTTCTGCCTAGAGCGCCATTTTGCCGGAATTCTCGTCTTTTGATTTCTTGACTGCTGCTTCCATGGGTGTTGATTGTGGATCCAAGTAATACGAAATCCTTGACAACTTCATTCTTTTCTCCGTTTATCATGATGTTGCTTACTGGTCCAGTTGTGAGGATTTTTGTTTTCTTTATGTTGAGACGTAATCCATACTGAAGGCTGTGGTCTTTGATCTTCATCAGTAAGTGCTTCAAGTCCTCTTCACTTTCCGCAAGCAAGGTTGTGTCATCTGCATATCACAGGTTGTTAATGAGGTTTCCTCCAGTCCTGATGCTGCATTCTTCTTCAGATTATTTGCTTCTCAGTTTATTTGCTCAGCATACAGATTGAATAGGTATGGTGAAAGGATACAACCCTGACGCACACGTTTCCTGACTTTAAACCATGTGTTATCCTGTTGTTCTGTTTGGACAACTGTCTCTCGATCCATGTACAGATTCCTAATGAGCACAATTAAGTGTTCTAGAGTTCCCATTCTTCACAATTTTATTAATAATTTGATATGGTCCACACAATCCAATGCCTTTGCATACTCAATAAAACACAGATAAACATCTTTCTGGTATTCTCTGCTTTCAGCCAGGATCCATCTGACGTTAGCAATGATATCCTCGGTTCCATGTCTTCTTCTGAATCTCACCTGAATTTCTGGCTGTTCCCTGTTGTACTACTGTAGCCACTTTTGAATGATCTTTAGCAAAATTTTACTTGCACGTGATATTAATGATATTGTTTGATAATTTCCGCATTAGGTTGCATCACCTTTCTTAAGAATATGCATAAATATGGATCTCTTCCAGTTGGTTGGCCAGGTAGCTGTCTTCCAAATTTCTTGGCATGGACGAGTGAGCACTTCCAGTGCTGCATCCATTTGTTGAAACCTTTCAGTTGGTATTCCGTCAATTTCTGGAGCCTTGTTTTTCACCAATGCCTTCAGTGCAGCTTGGACTTCTTCCTTCAGTACTATCCGTTCCTGATCGTATGCTACCTCCTGAAATGGTTGAACATTCACAAATTTTTTTTGGTGTGGTGACTGTGTAGTCCTTCCATCTTCTTTTGATGCTTCCTGCATCGTTTAATATTTTCACCTTAGAATCTTTCAGTATTACAACTGGAGGCTTGAATTTTTTCTTCAGTTCTTTCAGTTTGAGAAATGCAGAGCTTGTTCTACCCTTTTGATTTTCTATCTCCAGGTCTTTGCACATGTCATCATAATACTTAGTCTTCTGGAACTGCTTTTTGAAATCATCTGTTCAGCTCTTTTATTTCATCATTTTTTCCTTTTGCTTTAGCTACTCAACATTCAGGAGCAAGTTTCAGAATCTCTTCTGACATCCATTTTGATCTTTTCTTTCTCTCCTGTCTTTTTAATGACCTCTTGCTTTCTTCATGTATGAAGTCCTTGATGTCATTCCACAACTTGTGTAGTCTTTGGTCATTAGTGTTCAATGAGTCATATCTATTCTTGAGATGGTCTCTAAATTCAGAGGGGATATACTCAAGGTTGTACTTTGGCTCCCATGGACTTGTTCTAATTTTCTTCAGTTTCATCTTGAACTTGCATATGAGTAATTGTTGGCCTGATCAATTTGCCAGATTTGTAGTGAATACTTTTATGGTTATCAAAATGAGAGGACTTCACTTATTTCTAACAAAGAGAGAGAGAGACTTAAAAAAAAAATTCTTGATACTTGGTTGTAGATATGAAAGTCATTATCAAATAGGAAAAATTTATGGACAATGAGAATAGCAAGAATTCTTGCTTCCCATGCTTCTATGGGTCAGTAATTATTCCTGCCATGGAATAAATATGATTTACCTAATTTCATACACTAGAGATACAAAAAGAAAAAATAAAAATGTAATTAGAGTAAATAGGTTTGACAAAGCTAAACTTTTAAGAAAGAGCACTTAAATAAGAAAATGTACATATTCAAGCTAAATTTAACTACTCCCTAAAGGACATTAGATTCCATTAATATAATTATTGAGTTCAGCAATTTAGTCCATGAAAAAAAGCATATCGTAAATCTATGGGTAGCAAATCTACTTAATTCCTGATCAGAGATGAAATACATTAAGGACTTCTTAGAGGTCTTCCAAGTGGAGAAATTTCAAAACCCTGATTTACCTAAGCTCCTTAGAATATTGCTATCTCTAATCCTTGTTGATTTTAATAGCCAAAGCTTTTTCATAATTCTCATCTTTGTGCTTTTCTCATAAAACCAAAATATCCCAGTTAGTTATAAATCCATCTCAAATAATAAGAAACAGATTTTGTTATTTATGCTAGGGTTACTTAATTCCTCTTCCATTAAATAATAGAGGAATACACAACTTGGTTTTCATTTTGTTTTAAAGAAATAGAATAAAAAATCATTATTTTGTACTAGGTTTTGTAATTATCTCAAACATTAAATGGTTTCACACATTCTGCGTATGTAAAAATACTGTATTCTCTCATAAATATTCACAGAACATCTACTTTGTCCTAGAAACTTTTCTTGATACTGGGAATACATTGAAAAAGAATAAAGATAATGTTCCTATTTTATGGAGCTTTTATTCTAGTAGGGGAGAAAACCATAGATGGATGGATGTCAACCTAGATGTAGATTTTTTTTTTTTTTTTTAATGTCCAACTTCAAATTTCAGTACCTGGGTAGTGCAGATGGTTAAGCACTTAACTGCTAGCTGAAAGGTTGGCAGTTTGAACCTATCCAGAGGTGCCTTGGAAGACAAGCCTGGCAATTTGCTTCTAAAATCTCATAGCCTTGGAAACCCTATGGAGCAGTTTTGTTCTGCACACAAGGGTTTGCAATGAGTTGGAATGAACGCAGCAGCAACTAACAACAACAATAAGCTGAAATTTCTGTGAGTAACTTGGATAGAGGTATTACATACAAAGTACACGTATGTTGCAGAAGACCTAAGTTCATGGGATGACAATTAAGAATTTATAATATCTGGATAGGCAAAATCAAATCTAAAATACAGAAAATTAAACAAATACATGAAATGTTTCACTGAAGCCAAAAAACAGTTCACAAGTATACACTGAATAAAATTGCCCTTAACAACCATCCATTCTTAAAATTCAAGATACGTTAGTTAATACGTTAACGAGAGTTAAAACTAGTATTATGACTTCTCAAAACAAAACAAATCAAAAACAAATAACACCAAAAAGTAATCACATTTGGATTCACAAATAGGAATATAGTAGTCAGTGAAGACTATTGCAATCCTATTCTAACCTTCATTTGTCAGATAAGACAAAGCATTTTTTATCACTACCCTTTAAAAATGATCAAGGCAGTGAAGAGTTAAAATGATTTAACTGAGAAATACTGGAAGAAAAGGAGGATGTTTAGCTTAAAGAAATAGATTCATAGTGGTCACCATACCTGTTTTCTACTATTTGGAATCCTGGATGGTTTGAGAAGGATTTGATTTGCTTTTAATAAGCCCGAGGGATAAACCTATAAGGGATCCATATCAAATACAAGAAAATAGTTTTCACTGCATTACTAGGAAGATTAATCCAAAGAAGAATTAGTCTGATCCAAAGTGTGTGATTTCCTGTCCCTTGCACTGTTTAATTATCTACCTAACCCTCTTTACCATGGTTACATATTGACTAAGAGTGTTTCAAAAATAGTTAAGGAATTTGGTGCTTACCTCACAACATTGCTGTTGTTTTTGTTTTTTAATGATACATCCTATAGAAGGGCTTGCCAAACAGATTCTAATTCAAACAGGGAGCATAAAGTAGGCTTTATTTATATTTACCCTGGAACAACAGTCATAGAGTAGAACTTTCCTAGGCAAATCAGAATGTATGCTCACCCTGCTATGGGTGACTTCTTGTAAATGATCATCAATACTAACATCGTATCTTTTTTTTTTTTTTTTTGCTGTAATACTTCTTTTTTTTTTTTAATTTTTTAATTGTACTTTAGATGAAGGTTTACAGAGCAAACTAGTTTCTCATTAAACAATTAATACACATGTTGTTTTGTAACTTTGGTTGCCAACTCCACGACACGTCAACACTCTCTCCTTCTCGACCCAGGGTTCCCTATTACAAGCTTTTCTGTCCCCTCCTGCCTTCTCGTCCTTGCACCTGGGCTGGTGTGCCCATTTAATCTCATTTTGTTTTATGCGTCTGTCTAATCTTTGGCTGTATGGTGAGCCTCAGGAGTGACTTCATTACTGAGCTATAAGTGCGTCCGTGAGTCATACTCTCTGGGTTTCTCCAGTCTCTGTCGGGCCTGTAAGTCTGGACTTTTTTTTTTTTTTTTTGGTAAGCTAGAAATTTGTTCTACAGTTTTCTCCAGCTCTATCTGAGGCCCTCTATTGTGACCCCTGTCAGAGCAGTCAGTGGTGGTAGTCCAGCTTCTAGTTGTGCTGGACTCAAGTCTGGTGGAGGTTGTGGTAATTGTTGTCCATTAGTCCTTTAGACTGTTTCCTTTGTGTCTTTCATTTTCTTCGTTGTTCCTTGCTCCAGACTGGGTGAGATCAGCGGAGTATCTTAGATGGCTTTTCACAAGCTTTTAAGACCCCAGACTTTACTCACCAAAGTATAATGTAGAACATTTTCTTTCTAAACTATGTTATGCCAGTTGAGCTAGAGGTTCCCTGAGACCATAGCCCCGCAGCCCTCAGCCCAGTAATTTGGCCCATCAGAGAGTTTGGATGGAAGGTCACAGATGCTCCATAGACACATCATATCATTTTCTTTGACTCTAATACTTTTCACCTCCGACTCACTTTAGCCCCTCACACGCATGACCAAAAGATCCCTTGTTGCACAATGGTTAAGCACTTGGATGCTAATGAAGGGTTGGTGGTTTCAATCCCCTCAGTGGCTTCCTGTGAGAAAGGACTGGCAATTTGCAGCTATAAAGGTTATCCATTGAAATTGAGTTAATTCTGACTCACAGGGACCCTATAGGACAGTGCAGAACTGCCCCATAGGGTTTTCAAGGCTGTAAATCTTTAGAAAGCAGACTGCCAACTCTTTCTTCTGCAGAGTGGCTGGTGGGTTCGAACTGCTGACCTTTTGGTGCTTAACAATTGCACCACAAGAACGTCTTTGCTGTAAAGATTATACATTAAGAAACATTATGGTGTAGTTCTACTCTGTCAAACGAGGTCACTATGAGTTGAAAATCAACTGGATGTCACCTAACAATAACAATGTATGACCATAACCTGAAAAATCTTATCACCTTTTACTAATCAACTCTAGTTATTTCAAACTTTAATGTCCCATGTTCTGAGTGTAATTCCTTAGTCTTTCATTTTTTGACACCTATACTGGAGATAGTTGATAAGCTTTACCTTTTAACTATTCCCCCTCCCACTTCACATAAATCTGAACTTGATCTCTTGAATCAATCCTGCTCTTCTGTTGCACTTGTTTAGCAAAGTCCCAACTTAGCATCATTCCAGCAATGCCGATAGCCTCACCTTGCTAATGATCATCAGGTAAATGTATAGAACTGATATCTTAACAATCCACTTCTAAGCTTTTCTCTCTATGCTAATCAGCAATTCTGTGACATTTTCAGAGTTACCTTTCTCTTTCATTTCCTTTCTCGTAAGCTATTTTAACACTGATATTAATTACTAACATTGAGATAAACCAGAGGGAATTTCTTCCAAATCTTGACCTTTAGTCTTAAATATATATTTATTTCTACCCATTTCACTTTTAAAATAATATGATTTTTCTCCTTTTGAAAGCAAGTCATTTATCTGATCTCTTGGTCTTCTCACAAATTTTCTGTGTCATGGCTTCATCAATTATCATCTTTATATTTAATGTTTATTTTTCTCAAAGTATAATTATGCTCATATACTTCACTTTCTTAAACAGAAAAGAAAAATAAATGCTTTATGCTGATGCCCTCATATTGTTTTTCTTCCAAGAAAGATTCTTCAAATCAAACACTATCTCAATTCCTTCACTTCTCATTTCTTTCACAACTTACCAACATCTACCTTGATTGTGCCAATGAAACTTATTTAGCCTAGGACCCCAATTTGTATACTGATTGCTTCATCAACAAATATTCAATGAGTACCCAATATGTGCTAGGCACTATACAATTGTTTGGAATAAACTAATAGGACAAAATAAAGAAAGCACAGACAAAAGCTAGACATACTAAAAAAAGAAAAAATAAATAAACAAAGAAAGAAATCAATGAACATACTAAAGCGGTAGTTTATGTAGTATGATAAGAGTTGTAAAGTAATATAGAAAAACAAAACAACAAAATGAAACAAAACTAGAAAACAATAACAAAGAAACAAAAAAATAGAAAAGTATGGAGAATCAGGAATGGCCAAGAAGATGATTTACAATTTTAAATTAGGCAGTTATGATAGGCATATTGAAAAGTGATATCTTAGCAAGGATTCAAGAAAAGTGAAGAAAAATCCAAACAAAACCCACTGCCATCAAGTCAATTCCGACTCATAACTACTCAGTAGTAGAGAGTAGAACTGCCCCATAGGGTATCCAAGACTGTAAATCTTAATGAAAGCCGACTGCCACATTTTTCTGCAGTGGAATGGCTGGTGGTTTTGAACCACAAATCTTTCCATTAGCAGCAGAGTCCTTTAACGGAGCTACGAAAATAGGAAGAGGAGCATGCCTGGCATATTCAAGGAACACCAAGGAGGTCAGCGTGCCTAGAGAAACGAAGGACATAGTAGAAGATAACTTCTTCTAAGAACAAACATATTTGTCCTTAGAAGAAGTTCAGCCAAAATGCTCATTAGAAGAAAGGATGGTGAGACTTTGTCTCACCTACTTTGGACATGTTATCAGGAGGGACCACTCCCTGGAGAAGGACATCATGCTTGGTGAAAGAGAGGGTCTGTGAAAATGAGGAAGACCCTCATTGAGATGAATTAACACAGTGGCTGCAAAGACGGGCTGAACCTTAGCAACCATTGTGAGGATGGTGCAGGACCCATCAGTGTTTTGTTCTGTTGTAGATAGGGTTGCTATGAGTCGGAATCAACTTGATGGCACCTAACAACAATGAGAAACAAGACTACATATGACTTTGTAGGACAGTGCAGTTGCAGCACTAGGGTTGGTGTCACCCAGTGCAGTAACTTATAGTGTCATAACCC
This sequence comes from Dugong dugon, assembly GCA_030035585.1. NCBI lineage: Eukaryota > Metazoa > Chordata > Mammalia > Sirenia > Dugongidae > Dugong > Dugong dugon. The sequence continues at coordinate 28,619,071 of CM057460.1, read as the reverse complement.
CCATGAACCTCCAGTACCAGACCACACAGAATCCTTAGTAATGTTTTTTGTACTAACGTTACTAGTAAGTCATAATTCCCATATATCACTGCTTCTTTTCCTTTAATTGCTACTTCATTCTCAAAAAAGTTATTGACGTACTAATTACTACAATATTGTAGCTAAGACACAAGAAAATTTGGCAAAATCAGTGACTCTAAAGATACTGGCAGCAACGAAAACAACATGGAGTGCTTGTAGTGCATATAGGGCAAACCATGTGATTTGAAGTGCCGTTCTAATTGGATAGTAATGACAGCTCTGAATGGAGTGCATTCAAAGATTCAAAAAGGAAATTAGCATAGAGTTTTAGCTTTGTGGGTATATTGATACATGTAAGCTGGGGTTACAAAAAATGTTTTTTGTTGTTAGACCTAATTACAGGGATATCTTTATAAAAAATAATCAATTTCTCCTGAAACACTGCACAAAAATATTATAGACAGTAATTTTGCTGTCACCCCTTCAGATTATGTCACTCAACGTGGTCCCACATCCCCCACACCACCCTAGTGAAGACATTGTGACATTGTAAACAACCTTTATTATGAGTGAACTTGGTTCGGATTATCTGGATGGTTTTGAGCAAAGGCGTAACATGATCCTATTTAAGTTTTAGAAGTATTGTCCATCCAGGAACGCTATAATGAGGATAGACTTTAGGAGGCAAAGGTAGGCACGTGGATATAGTTAGAAAGCTATTATGATAACCCAGGAAGAAGTTGATGGGATTTGACCAAAATCAAGCATTTCAAGTACTGCTGGAAGATGGAAACTGTCATATTCTAAATATGTTTGAATGTGGTTTCAATAGGGTTGGATGTGGGATCTAAGAGAAAAGATGATTCCAAGCATTATGACCCAAACAACTGGGTGAGCCTGATCTAAATTAGGAGTTGCAGGAAATCTGAATAGCAGCAGCCACTAAGAGAGTGACAAAGCCAACAAAAAATAAAATTTAAAGAAGAAAATCTTGAGAAATCATTCACCACCTTACTATATGAAATGTGGTCCCCAGACAGCAATGTAAGTATTACCTAAAAGCTAGGTAGAAATGCAAAATCTCAGGTCCACATCCCAACCTAGTAAATCAAAATATATGTTAAAAATTCAGGAGCACTGCTTTAAAAATATGTTGTATCAGAGAACAAAATGGCAGTATAAAATTTACAAAAGTGGCAAATTAAAAAAAAAAAGTAAATCGTGGAAGTATTTATGGGTTTAATTATTGTTTTAAACCTGTGAGGAAATTATTGAACATTGCATTTACTACTTTGTGCAGGAAAATTGAGACTCTATCCTGACACACATAAAGTTAAAAAGTCTATGTTTAACCAATTTGTAAAAATTAGTTTTATATCCCTGTTTATTTCTCCTCCCTCAATTTCCCTGAGTTGTATAACCTAATTTCTGATTCTCTTGCTTCTGTCAGATGTTTATTTAATTTAACTGCCATCATATAATGATTTAGCCACAAATAACCACGAGTGACAGTTCGTCCAAACATTTCCTTAGAAATATTGAAAGGAACCTCCAGAGCCTGCATGGCATATGCAAGGTCATGTGTCCACTTCTAGCCAGAGTTTGCCTTGACTAAATTACCACTGGATTCTTGGGGGTGATTAAATTGTGATTTTTAAAAAGTGTTCCGTAGCTCAGGTTTTTCTGGACCACAGAATTTAACCACAAATTTGAATAAACTGGCAAAAATTGTCTTTTACAAAATGCTTGTCAAGAACGACTACAGATATATAAAGAAAATGATTTGTTTTAATGCAACCTATAATAAGTGGCATATGTCTAGGACATATTGTTAAATTAAGGGGCACTGTTTAGCATGTCAATAATAGCCATTGTCACATATTTGGCAACAGATTAACATTAAAACCATGAAATATAGTTTTCAAAGCAATCAGCATTGCAAGGGATTCTCCTTTGCAAGGAATTCTTCCTTTAGCATATCATCCTAATGATAGCAACACTAGTCTGCCATGACACAAACTGCCATACAGTCTTCTCTGATATGTTTCAAGTAATATTTCCAAACTTGTCTGTCACTAATCCCTTTACAAATTCCAGAGCAAGTACCACACAGTCCACTGTAAATATATTTCCCTAACATTTTTCAATCAATTGTTTCTGTACAGTGATATTTCTATCCTAATCCTGGATTGTTCCTCCATCACAACCTCATCACTTGCTGATTTTTCTTTTTTTCCCCTCAATCTTAGGATGCTTATCTCCAAACTTATTTCTTTCTTAAAGAGTTTTCTGACTCTTTATAAGACTGGAAATGATCTTCTTATTTCTTTCTTAGCCTCTGTGGAATATTTTATTATCCTATTTTTAATATTAATCTTAGTTTATAGTTGCATAATACCCTGCCTTGTATTGTGGTTATTAAATGATTTGTTCAGATCTGTCTTAGTTATCTAGTGCTGATAGAACAGAAATTCCACAAGTGGGTGGCTTTAACATGCAGAAATTTATTTTCTCACAGTTCAGGAGGCTAGAAGTCCGAATTCAAGATGTCAGCTTTAGAGGAAGGCATTCTCTCTATGTTGCTTCTGGAAGAATGTCCTTGTATCTTCTGAACTTCTGCTCCTGGGCTATCTTCTTTGGCTTGGCGTCTCTCTTCACCCATCTCTGCTTGCTCACTTGCTTGTTTAATCTCTTTTATTTCTTTTAAGAAACACACTACTCTAATACTGTCTTATTAACATAACAAAAAACTCATTCCCAAATGGGATTATAACCACAAGCGTAGAGGTTAGAATTTACCAGACATATTTTGGGGGACATGATTCAAATTTATAACAAGATACTTAACTGTAATATCCTTAAGGACAAGAATTCTGTCCTCTGTAAAAGAACATATTCTACGCACATGTTAAAATAATAGTAAAAACATAAATTTTGTTGTATATTTATGCCCTCAAACATGTTATGTATTCCTCTACATAATGCCTCATAAAAGCACTATGAAATAGGTTCTATTAACCCAAAGCATCTATGTACCTTGCCCAAACTCAATCACCCTTAAAGTTACATTACAGGGATTCCAATACCTAATTTCAGAGACTAAAACTTACAGCACTGTTTTGACAAAGCAGCAGTTCAGAGTTCAGCAAAGCTATGTTTACTGTCCCTAATTTATCTCTTAGTCCATGTAGCAACTGTAGGAAGCAGATGTAAATTTGCTGGGAATCTCTTTTCATACTTACAGCATGATAATGCTTACTTTATAGGAATGTTATGATTATTCCAAAAGATTTTTGTTGCTGTTGTTGTTAGTTGCCATTGAGTTGGCTTCAACTCATAGTGGCCCCATGCAAAACAGAACGAAATGGTCCTGTACCGTGTTCGTGATTATTCGTATGCTGAAAATTATTGTGTTGGCTAGAGTGTTCTTTGAGAGCCCTCCAAAATGTGGTGGAGCGGGGGTTCATCTTTCAGTGTTATATCAGACAATATTTTAAGGACTAAAGTACTCCTGACCCAAGCCATGGTGCTTTCAATTGCCTCCTATGCATGTGAAAGCTGGACAGTGAATAAGGAAGGGCAAAGAAGAATTGATGTTTTTGAATTATGGTGTTGGCAGAGAATATTGAATATACCATGGACTTCCAGAAGAAGGAACAAATATATCTTGGAAGAAGTACAGCCAGAATGCTCATTAGAAGCAAAGATGGTGAGACTTCATCTCACGTACCTTGAACATGTTAGCAGGAGGGACCAGTCCCTGGAGAAGGACATCAGGCTTGGTATGGTAGAGGGTCAGCAAAAAAGAGGAAGACCCTCAACAAGATGGATTCATGGTGGCTACAATGGGCTCAGGCATAAAAACAATTGTAAGATTGGTGCAGGACTAGGCAGTGTTTCATTCTGTCGAACATAGGGTGGCTATGAGTCGGAACCAAATTGACAGCACCTAACAACAATATCTTTCGGTGCTATATCAGATAATATTCTATTTTGAGCCACAGGGTTTCTATTAGCTAACATTCTGAAGTAAATAACCAGGCATTTCTTCCTAGTCTGTCTTAACCTGGAAGCCCTGCTAAAACTTTCCCACCATGAATGACATGATGGTATTGAAATAGCAACACACAAGCAATAGTTCCAAGATCACAGCAACACACAAACCACCATAGTACAATAAAATCACAGACAAGTGGTAAATTAAATAAGATAATATACCTAAATTTTGTGGGTTACAGGATCCATCTACTAAATCTTATCCTCATTGTTATTTCTAATTTCTATGAGCTTGTCCCAATATTATTTTATAGAGTCTGTGTTTAGTAATTTGCATATAATTATAACAAATCTATATGCATATAATGATAACAAAACTATATTTCATATTTCCTTTAGAAAGAGTCATTTTAGATCTGAGGATGTACATCTTGGTGTCTCCTTGACTCACATTTAACTTTCATTGAAACTGTTGCTGTTGCTAGGTTCCCTCAAGTCGTTTCCCATTCATAGAGGCCCTATGTATAACAAAATGAAACACTGCCCTATCCTGGGCCATCCTCACAATCATTTGCTATATGTGAGCCCATCCCTGCAGCCATAGTGTCAAACCATCTTACTGAGGGTCTTCCTATCTTTCCCAGACCCTTCACTATACCAGTCTTGATGTTCCTCTTCAGGGACTAATCCTGTCTGATAACATGTTCAAAGTACATGAAACGAAGTCTCAGCATCCTCTCTTCTAAGGAGCACTCCAGCTGTATTTCTTCCAAGACAGATTTTTCCATTCTTCTGGTAGTCCATGGTATATTCAATATTTTTTTGCCAACATCATAATTCAAAGGCATTGGTTCTTCTTCAGCCTTCTGCATTCATTGCCCACCTTTCACATGCATATGAAGCGATTAAAAATATCATGGCTTGGGTCGGTCTCACTTTAGTCCTCAAACTGACATCTTTGCTTTTTAATGCTTTAAAGTCTTCTGCAGCAGATTTGTCAATTGCAATACATCCTTTGATTTCTTAACTGCTACTTTAGAATGAGTACAAATATGGATCTCTTCCAGTCAGTTGGCCAGGTAGCTGTCTTCCAAATTTCTTGGCATAGATGAATGGGCACTTCCAGCACTGCATCCATTTGTTGAAACATCTCAATTGTCATTCCATCAGTTGCTGGAGCCTTGTTTTTTGCCATTGCTTTCAGTGCAGCTTGGACTTCTTCCTTCAGTAAAATTGGTTCTTGATCATACTACCTCTTGAAATAACTGAGTATTGACTAATTTATTCTGATACAGTGACTCTGTGTGTTTGTTCCGTCTTCTTTTCATGCTTCCTGCATCTTTCAATATTCTGCCCATAGAATTCTTTAATATTGCAACTTGAAGCTTGAATTTTTAATTCAGTTCTTTCAGCCTGAAAAATGCCAAGCCTTTCCTTCTCTTTGGTTTTCTAACCCCAGGTCTTTTCACATTTCATTATAATACTTTGCTTTGTCTTCTCGAGCTGTCCCTTGAAATCTTCTGTTCAGCTCCTTATTTCATCATTTCTTCCATTCACTTTAGCTGCTCAGCATTCAGAACAAGTTTCAGAGTCTCTTATGACATCCATTTTGGTCTTTTCTTGTCTTTTTCATGACATTTTTCTTTCTTCATGTATGATGTCTCCTATGTCATCCCATAACTTGTCTGGTCTTCAGTCATTACTGTTCAATGTGCCAAATCTTTTCTTGAGATGGTCTGTAAATTCAGGTAGTGTCATGGATTGAATTGTATCCCCCCAAAATATGTGTCAACTTGGCTAGGCCACGATTCCCAGTATTGTCTGATTGTTCACCATTTTGAGATCTGATATGATTATCTATGTATTGTAAATCCTAACCTCTATGATGGTAATGAGGCAGGATCAGAGGCAGTTATATTAATGAGGCAGGACTCAATCTACAGGATTAGATTGTGTCTTGAATCAGACCTTCTGAGATATAAAAGAGAGAATCAAGCAGAGAGGAGAGGGATTGCCTACCACCAAGAAAGAAGTGCTGGGAGTGGAGTGCATCCTTTGGACCCAAGGTTCCTCTGCGGAGAATCTTCTAGACCAGGGGAAGATTGATGACAAGGACCTTCTCCCAGAACCAACAGAGACAGAAAGCCTTCCCCAGGAGATGACACCCTGAATTTGGACTTCTAACCCTCTAGATGTGACAGAATAAATATCTCTTTGTTAAATTAATCCATTTGTGGTATTTCTGTTACAGCAGCACTAGATAACTAAAACAGGTGGGATATACTCAAGGTGGTATTTTGGCTGTCATGGATTTGTTTTAATTTTCTTCAGCTTCAATTTGAACTTGCATAGGAGTAATTGATGGGCTGTTCTGCAGTTGGCCTGAGACCTTGTTCTGACTGATGATATTGAGTTTTTCCATCGTCTCTTTCTATAGACATAGTCGATTTGATTCCTGTGATTTCATGTGGTGAGATCCATGTGTAAAGTCACCATTTATGTTGTAGAAAAAAGTTATTTGCAATGAAGAAGTTATTGGTCTTTCAAAATTCTATCATGTGATCTCCATCATAATTTCTATCACCAAGCCCATATTTTTCAACTACCAATTCTACTTTGTTTCCAACGTTCACATTCCAATCATCAGTGATTACCAATGCATCTCAACTGCTTGTTTGATCGATTTCAGACTGAAGATATTGGTAAAAATCTTCAATTTCTTCATCTTTGGCATTAACAATTGATGTGTGAATTTAAATAATAGTCGTAGTAACCGGCCTTCCTTGTAGGTGTATGGATATTATCCTATCACTGACACTGGTGTACTTTGGGATACATCTTCTAATGTTCTTTTTGAGTATCAACTCGATGTCATTCCTCTTCAATTTGTCATTCCCAGCTTAGTAGACCATATAATTTTCTGATTCAAAATGGCCAATACTAGTCCATTTCAGCTCACTAATGCATAAGGTATTGATCTTTATGTGTTCCATTTCATTTCTGACAACTTCCAATTTTCCTAGATTCATACTTTGTACATTCCACATTCCAATTATTAATGGAAGTTTGCAGCTGCTTCTTCTCATTTTCCTTCATGCCACATCAGCAAGGTTTTCCCTGGCCATTTTTTTCAGAAGTAGACTGCCAGCTCCTTCTTTCTAGTATCTCTTAGTCTGGAAGCTCTGCTGAAACCTGTCTATCATGGTTGACCCTGCTGACATTTGTAATACTGATAGCATAGCTTCCAGCATCACAGCAACATGGAAGCCACCACACTACAACAAATTGACATATGAGTAGCAGTCCTTGATACTACCAAACTTTGTGATGTTCTGTGGGTCTCAGCAGGGAGACACCTAGAGAAGCAAGATAACAAGTTGTGCATGCTTTAGATCTGTCACTGAAAATTGACATTTTCCATTTTCATTGATAGGAAAAATCAGCTCTTTATCACTTAAAAGAAAAAAAAAAAGATTCTTAAGACAGGTTCCCATCACTTTTAGTCTACGAAAAAGTTTTAACAACAGTGAAGAGTGACTTTTCTCTGGGAAGCCATAAGCAATTGTGTTGTCAGTATGAGAACTAAAAGCATTTGGTTTAAACATGTGGTATGGCTGTCTTAATCCTTTAGTTCATCAAATTCCAAGGAGTGAGCAAAAGGCAAAGATTGTAGCTTTAGCTGCCAAAGAGAGTGTGAATCATTTCTCTCAAGATTTTAAATATTCTTTTTTAGCTTGGAGGTATAAAGCACCCAACCTGAATGAAAACAGATTTAGGCTGTAACAAGAAGACAGAATTTAACCAGCATGTGCTAAAATGCCTTACTAAAACAGAACAAAAAGTTTTATGCGTAAGTGTTACTTGAAAAAAAAATTCAATGATTTGATCACACTGCGTTCACTGGACCACTAAAGGTCACGAGAACTCTCTGGGATAAAGAACTAGACGTTATGAAAACAACAATCTGCCATGAGTAAGATCTTTTGATACTTGTTGTTCGATGCAAATTTTTAGTGCAAACATCTGCCTAGCTCTAATCTAAGGCTCATATAGCCAAGTTAGCTAAATATTGCATAATTTTATATTGTCACTGGATTGATAAACTCTTACTAATAGAGTGCATTTAAATATTATTTAACTTAACATTTAGTAATAATAAATTTACAGTTCAGTGGAACAGATTAGAGAGCCCTGAATGGGCTCAAATAATTATAGGAGTTTAATTTAAGATGACATCTCAAATCAGTTTTGAAGAGATTGATCAGTCAATGAATTCTGTAGCAACAGTTGGAGATATACCTATTTATCTGTCTAATTATCTATCTATCTGTAGATCTACCTATATATGAGTATTTCACACCTTAATGGAAAAAATAATTTTCAAGTAGATGAAAGTTCTAAGCATAAAAAATTAAAAAAAAATAGTAAAAACACTAAATAAAATATTAATGAATCTCTTTTTCATTATTGAAGCCCCTAGTGGCACACAGAGGGTTAAGTGCTAGACTACTAACTGAAAGACTGGTGGTTTGAACCCTGCCAGAAGCATCTTGGAAGAAAGCCCTGGTGATCTGCTTTTGAAAGCTCACAGTCATTGAAAACCCTACAGAATGTCATTCTGCACTGAAACACATGGGGTCACCATGAATCAGAATCTATTCAATGGCAATTTTTTTGTTTGTTTGTTTTTTATAACCCTAGCACAAGAGTTATTGGTACTGCTGAGCGAACATTTGATATTAAATAAGTTAAATTTGTACAGAAATGGATGAGCTTGATTTTGTAAATTTCCATGTAATTGCTCAGCTGCCTAAAATCGAGAATAGAGAAATAAAATATCTTAAAATGCCTTAACTTTGGAGTTGACAAGAAGGATTGTAAGCAATGAATAAAGAGGTAATTTCGTGATTATAGAGAATGTATGGTTTAACATTGTCCTCATCACAGGCAAATGACGCTAGTGGGTGATGAGAGCTTGGAAAACACAGGGACAATAAAGAGGAAATCTAGTAAAACAGTGGAAAGGAAAAGGTTCAAAAAAGTTTTGAAATCATTAAAACTTGATATTATGCTTTCTCTTTCACATCCAGCTTCTCTGACTTGCTTCTCTTCCTCTGCCTGCTTATGATATTGTTCTTCAATGTGCCCATGTACTTGATGCTTTTATTATCACTTCTCACACACTAACTTGATGAAGTCGTTCAATTTCATGTCCACAACTAACACCTATCCTGTAATGATTTCCAAATTTGTATTTTCAAGTCTATCCTTTAATTTAAATTCCACACTTATGGACTTATCTTCCATCTAAACTTTATCAGTTAGGAACCAGTTATAGGAATGAGAAATTATTATAGCTATTTTAAGTAGAAGGTGATTCAATACAGTGATCAGATGCTTTTAAAATTTTTCACCGGTCTAGTGGGGAAAGCTCAAGGCCAGGACCCTAGAAGCCATATATGAATTTTTAAATTTAAGAATACACAGCTGTAGCCACAATCCATGTATCAATATCCACATGTTCCATTTCCACCTCAACACGGGAAAGCCAGTGATTGGATACTGCTATAGAAAAACCCAATGTCCTCACAACTATGCATGATAGGAGGAGCAGCCAGCGAGTTAAACTTCAACTTACTTCTGCATTCTAAATGTAATATGAGTTCATCTAATGGAGCAATCTTTTTTGTATCAAATCCTAGAAACAAAGGAATTTAGAAAAGCTGCTTTAGTTTTGAAAGCCACTGATTGGAAATAGATGCTTTATTAAAAGGTGAGCCTGGAAGCTGATTGGGAAACATTCATAACTACTCATGAACATATCAGCCAGGATTCTCCATATGTAATTCAATATCAAAACCCAAGACAGAAATTGTCCATCACAACTGCTTACCATCTTAAAAACCTCATCCTGGTTTAAAGCTCTACCTGGGAATTTTTCTTTATTCTTCCTTTTTCCTACTTCCAGTTCTACTAGATAAATATATTTTATCAACTCTGACATTTAGCTGTCTCCCAAGTTTCTTTTTATGTCTCTACATGATATTCTATCAGTACAGTTTGAACATGATATGGGGAAGATTTTCATCTCATTTTTGATTATTATTTTTGTCTATGATTGAAATGATGATAAAATTTTTTCTGATTAAAATTACCTCAAACAAATTAAATTCTTTCAGTAGTTTTTTGTGTGCATTTAGTGAACAATTGCAATGTAGATAAACTTAATATATATTCTGGGTTTTCCAAGTTTTTTTTTTTTCTTTCCAATGATTATTTCATCTTCAAAAAGAATAAAAATTCAATAATCTTGTATAATAAAATGTGTCAGTGATTTGTGCTAGAAATGTTTTTTTTTTTAAAAAAAAAAAAACAGTGTCAAAGGTAAAGAATAATTCAGAATACTAGAAATGAAAAAAGCTTTTGTTTATATTAGGCTTAGGTTGTGAAGTTTTTAGTCCCAATTTTATTCCATTTTACATATTCAATTCATCTTTTAAAAGAACCTTGAAATAAAAGTTTCATATTCCACAATGTGGTAGGCTGAATAAAGGTCCCTAAAGATGTCCATATCCTAATCCCCGGAGCCTTAAATATGTTACCATATTTGGCAAAAGCAATTTTGCAGATGTGATTAAATTGAAGAGATGGGGAAATTATCCTGGATTATCTGGATGGAAGAGGAACCCTAGCGGTGGCACAATAGTCAAGTGCTCAGCTGCTGACCAAAAGTCAGCTGTTTGAACCCACCAGTTGCTCCATGGGAAAAAGATGTGGCAGTTTGCTTCCCTAAAGATTATGGCCTTGGAAACCCTACAAGGCAGTTCTACTCTGTCCTATAAGGTTGCTGTGAGTTGGAATTGACAGGAGGGCAATGCACTTGTTTTTTTGTTTGTTTTGGTATCTGGATGGATTATCTGGATGGGCCATTGTGATTAGAAAAGAAGGTAAGTTTGAAATTATCAGAAGAAAGAAATGAGATGTGTCAATGGAATTCGAGGTTGGTGTGATGCACTTTGAAGATGGAGGACAGAGTCATAAGCCAAAGAATGCAGGCAACCTAGTACCTGAAAAAGGCAAGGAAATAGATTATCCCTATGGAGCTGCTAGAAGAACACAGCTGTGCCAGCACCTTTATTTTAGACTCTGAACTCTACAACTGCAGTAGGAAAAAAAAGTGCAACAGGAAACTAATACACCTATTATTACCGCTTATAGAAATCAGTTCAGTCTGACATGATGCATTATGACTGATTTCTATAATAGTAAATATTTCAATGGGATTGGAATATAAAAGAACCCACCAGCATACCTGGGAGGCTGAAGGCAGCAAAGAGGATGTCACCTCTGCTGAGAAATTAATAAAAATGGACTCATTTGAAATTCTCCTTGTGCACGTGCTTTCATTTCTGTAATGGCAATACTTTATTCTTCATATGTTTAATGATTTCAGTATATTATCTGAAAAAATCATCAACTAAAGTAAGAAATGAAAATAGTTGTACCTTTATGGTAAGTGATCATAAATATTTTATTATAAAAATGTAACATGGATAATAGCACGTAGAAGATGGTCAATAAAATATATTCTTAATACATCGATATTTAACAATGTAGAGAAGACTAATACTTCTTCAATATCTATAAAGTAGGTCATCTCAAAGAAGAAAAGGCAATTGAGAAACATCAGGAGTGCTCTGCCTGTCATGTGCTTTTTGAAGCACAAGCTAGATAAACGCAAAGAATCCTATAGAGCATCAAGCTTATGTTGGTGAGACATAAGCAGAGAACAAAAGAGAGGTGTAAAAAGAAATGCCTTTAAGGGGAATTTTTTTTTCTTTCTGGAAATAGTGATTGCCTGAAAATGATGTAGCCCATTTGTGCTTTTATAAATTGTTTTTAAGTTTTCTAAATTGAGTGTGTACTACTTTTGTAATTATGAAATAAAATCACTAAAATTGGGAGATGCAGACATTTGTGACAAAGCTTGATAGAAAAGGGGAAAAAAAGAAAGAAAAAAATGTTACAAATGTCCTCTTTCTAATATGACTGCTTATTTAAAAACTCAGCTCTAAGAGGTCTGTGCAGCTGCAAAATAAAACAAAATTAATTTAATGCATCTAGTTCACCCAAAAAAAACTAGAATGCATGAAGAAATCGATCTTTACAGGTGGAATGACATAGAATAAGGACATTCTGATCTCTTGTGCTGTTCTCCAAGTGGCAAATAAAATCCAACCATTTTTTAACTCCTACACTCTATCATAATCTTAGCGCTATTGTTTTGAAAACACAGGCTTCTAGCCATAATTCATCTGCCTCTCACTGGTGATAGAAAGAGCCTTGGTACCCATTCAACTCCCATTGTGCACACCTTGCTATGTGCCTGAAAGGTCATAAGCCTGGATATCGTAGAGAGCTGACCAGGGCTTCTTGCCATCAAGCTTTGCCCATTTTATGGACATGCTGTGTATTCTCAGAGCTGTGATGACAATTTTGTTAAACATGCATGGAGATTGCATACTTAGGCCCCCGTGTTCTTTACTTTGCTGACTCAGCATCTCCTGTCAGTGTAAATCCCCCTCTAACTAATGGATCCAGTATGAATTCCCATCCTTCCCCTTACATATTCCAGAAGCAATTATTCTTTCACCTTAGAATATTACAATTTTAATATAAATCACATGTCTTATCATTGTTCCGAGGTTATTTGGAAATTATGTTTACATTCACACATATTTAATAAAAATTTATTGAGACTTAATAAGAATGCTACAAATATATATTTTTTCTGAATTAAATAATTTTAAATACATTATTGAAAAGTCACTATTTAATTTAGTGGAAATTTGTATTAAAGTGCTAGTAATCCCTCTTTACACTATACTTTATTTCTAATTTAATTGTTTTTATCTTATTTGAGTCACAAATGCCCTCTTTCTAATATGACTAGTCATTCAAAAACTCAGCTCTAAGAGAGCAGATGCAACTGCAAAATTAAATTAATTTAATGCATTCACAAATTTTAACCATTTTATTATAATCTGACATATTCCTTGATAGCTTTCTAATTTAACTTCATGAATTAGGAACAATTTTCAAATATAAATTGTTTTAAAAAAGAAAAAAAAGTTGTACATCTAAGCAGATATAAAAAGCCAAACAATACAAAAAGAATATGTTGGGCTTTCACTGAATGTAACTTGATGAAAGCTGAGTCCATAGTTACCAGAGAACAGGAAATAAGGTATGTAAGGTCATCAGTATACCACACCAAACCAAATCCAGTGCTGTCAAGTCGATTCTGACTCCTAGTGACCCTACAGGACAGAGTAGAACTGCCCCATAGGGTTTCCAAGGAGCACCTGGTAGATTCAAACTGCCAACCTTTTGGTTAGCGGGCGCAGCTCTTAACCAGTATGCCACCAGGGTTTCCCTAGTGGGTCATCAGTATAACAATTATTAAATAAGAATGTAAAATTGAATAAATTAATCTCATAAGATGTTGAAGAGGGCAGTGATAAGGTGAAGCAATAAAATATTTCAGTAAATGTATTTTTTTTTTTTTTTTAATTAAGAAAGAAAATACTTGTGGTATATTTTGGTAGAAGAAACCCTAGCATTTTTTAAACATACCAGTTGGAGATAATGGAACTAACTGATGCCAGGTCAACACAAAGCTAATTTTCTATTTTCATAAGGAACAGATGGTGTGGATGGACATGAAAACTGGCTTCATAGAGGGAAAAATGGTTTAGTTTGGCAAGTTTATTTCAGCAAATATATTTCAGGAGCTAGATTGCTCAGCCATTTTGAGAATGTTCTCCCACTGATACGGTTGATTAAGGGGTGATCATGGCTACATATGTAATCTGTTGAAGGATATCTAGAAACTTCCCTTTAGTAAGATCCTCGCCCTGACCAGCTTGGTTTGTGGAACCAGTTTCTAAGAATTTTCATTGTACTTATTTTAATGGAAGTTTAATGAACAAGAAAAAAAAAATCATATAATGAATTGAACTAGAGATACTTTTCACTGCCTGAGGCCTGTACCATGTTATTTACAGAATAATTAAAGGAAAAAAAAAGTAACAGAAGAGATGGTAGCCAATGTGACTTTGAACAAAAAATTCTGAGAAAAATTCAGAAGTATTTATTTAAGAACAGCTGAAGAGAAATTTATCTAAGGGGTTGTATTTTTGACTTGGAAAGAAAATTGTTTTGTGTAAACTAGAAATTAGACCGAAGGACCAGAAGACCAAAGTTGTGCTTTCATGTTTTCTTCTGGTTAAAGGTTCTGACCTTGGAGAACATAAAGGAAGTAAGGGAGATGAACAGCTGGCTATTATGATTATGCCAAATAACAACCTTACAAATTTAGGCTTATAATAAGAACTCCCATGGCATAAAGACTGTCTCACTTTTTTGACATACAAACCTCGATTTTAATCATGAGACCTTTAAAGTTAACATGAAGGGGAGAAAGAGCAGACTCCAAACAAATTCTAAAACTGGATATGAAAGAGGACAACCAGTGCGGCCACCAAAAGATTACTGGCAGTTATAAAATGGAGTAGAAATTCACAAGAAAAATAAGAGTATACAACCATATGTATCTTTGTATGTATGTAGTGATAGAGAGATTATGAGTAATAAACAAAATTAGCATGAAATTCTAACACAGAGAGATAAATATCACATAGATGCCACCAAAATTGTGGGGAGTATAAATCATGACTTTATAAAATACTAAAATGAATCTTATCCAAAAGCACCATATCTAACAAGGGGAGAAAGCAAAACATATTAAGTGCATATATCAAGAAAACATCCACTTCTACAGAAAAAAAAAAAAAAAATTCTTGACCTTGAGGATAGATATATAGATGGTGAAAATAGTTTGGAGAAAAAATAAAAAATGAAATAAACCAGTAAGAGCATTGCAACTTTAACAAATAAAGAACTATGGTTTAATACTGTCTTGGTGATACATAATGGAAATATTTAGGGGATCTGCTATTCTGAACAAAATCTAATAGAAAAGGAAGAAAAAATTACTACTTTAGGAATAAATAAAAACTTTGGAGAACAGAGAAATGTGTTTTGAAAGTTTACTTTAATAAAGGAAGGCAACATTTTACCCTTAACTTCAGCAGAGCATATTCCAAAAGAATGTAAAAGTTTTATTATATCATATTTTCATAAGACAATATTATATATATTAGAAAGTATTATTCTAATATCTAATATTAGAAAACTATTGATGTATTTATTTAAAATACTTGAAAGCCACATCATTAGGCTAAACAATATTACATTTTCCTTTTTGTATGTCAAAACTAGTCAAATATCAGCGATTTCAAATGGTTCAACAAAATATGTGTGGTACACACACATCAGGTACAAATAGATTTAAATTTAAGATGGCTCGGTTGAAAATAAGAGCGCTCAAGTAGACGTCCTCAAAATGAGTCCAGTGTGAGTATCCTGGGCTCCAGAAAGTTGTCCTTAACATGGTGCTTAAGGACCCAGGAATATGGTCTGAAACTCTGGTGGTATAGTGGTTAAGAGCTATGGCTGCTAACCAAAAGGTTGGCAGTTCAAATCTACCAGGTGCTCCTTGGAAACTATGGGGCAGTTCTACTCTGTCGTATATGATCTCTATGAGTTGGAATCG
Organism: Dugong dugon; assembly: GCA_030035585.1. Lineage (NCBI taxonomy): Eukaryota > Metazoa > Chordata > Mammalia > Sirenia > Dugongidae > Dugong > Dugong dugon. Next base: position 28,603,377 of record CM057460.1, on the reverse strand, counting down.
ACTTGATGGCAACCGGTTCGGTTTTTTGGTCTATTCTGTAGCTCTGCCTTGTCCTAGTGCTTCACTATGGGGCATATGCAGCCAGCAGAAAGAGAAAGAAACCATGAAGGAGCATGCCTGCATCAAATAAGCTTTGGACCGAAAGTGACATAAGTCACTTCTTTTCCCAATTATTTGGGGAGAACTTAGACCCTAGTTGTCTACTAAGGACAAAGAGGAAACAGATTTTTGGCAACAGCTAGCACCCCAAACTATGGTTTCCTGAATTTATGGAGGCAGAGCTATTTTCTTACAGCAAGCCCCAGCCAGGGTCCAAATTCTGACTCTTTTTTACTTTCAGTCAGCAGAGACAGTGGTACTCACTTCATGTTTCAGATATCTCTCCACATTTCCCAGACTCCTTAAAACTCAGGATGTGTTGTTCTAGCCCATGACTACAGGCAGAAGAGCCATCATATATACCCTTAGCAAATTTCACTATTGTTGTGGAGTCTGAGGGAGGCATGTGTCTCACAAGCTGCAACTACAAGATGATGGAGCTTCTATTCACCAGGGCCCCAGAGTGACCACACCCTGGCCATGAGAAACAGGTGTCTTAAAGGATAAATAACATTTTTATATATTAAAATCTAGCATATCATAATACTTATCTTTCTGTTTTTTAGTTTCCTCATCTATAAAAAATGATAATAATATCAGATCATAGAACTCTTGAGAGGATAAAAGTATTTAATGAATATAAAACATAAGAGAGTAGTGCCTGCTTGAAACATAGTAAACACTTAAAAAAATTGTTAGCTATTATGATGTTAAAAGTCATCAAAACTCACCGAAATTTGAACATAAGATTTATTCTGAGCAGTTGTTTTATATGTATATCATTATTGTTGTTGTTGTTAAGTGCCATCGAGTTGTTTCTGACTCATAGCCACCCTATGTACAACAGATCAAAACACTGCGGGGCATGTAGGGAGGCCATTTTGATTCCAGAAAAAGCAAATGGCTCAAAGAAGCTAGTTACAATGGAGCTTATAAAGGAAAGAGGAGGAAGAAATATAGGAGATCAACCACTGGCTTATCTTAACATGATTGAACCCTTGCTTCCCCCTTTACTGAGATTAACTGATATCAGTTTTCTTCTTGCCTGGTTGCTGATAATTTTGCCCACTACCCACCTGTAGCCAAGAGGCTTTTTGAGATTTAAATTAGGAGGCCAAGTTTTTTGACAACTATTCTTTTCTAGCGGAACAAGACAAACTGACATTGCCAGAGAGTAGCTTCTGGCAGGCTTTTGCAGTTTGGGTTAGGCTTTTTGTGGTTAATATTTGGTTTCGTGGATTAAAAAAAAAAAAGGGAGCCCTTGTGGCCAATGGTGAAGCGCTCTGCTGCTAAATGAACAAAAGACAGGTTGGTGGTTCGAACACATCAGCTGTTGCACGGGAGAAAGATGTGACAGTCTGCATCCTTAAAGATCAAAAAACCAAAAAGCAAAAAAACCAAAAAAAAAAAAAAAAACTATTATCGTGGATTCATTTGCGACTCATAGTGACCCTACAGAACAGAATAGAACTGCCCCATAGGATTCCCAAGCAGTGCCTGGTAGATTTGCAATGCCGACCTTATGGTTAGCAGCCTTAAAGGTTACAGCCTTGGAAACCCTATGAGGCAGTTCTCCTCTGTCCTATACTGTTCCTATGTGTTGAAATTGACTGGAAGGCCATGGGTCTTGGGGTTTGGATAAGAAAAACCTTAAAATCTAAGTACAATGTCTTTTGTTAATTTTCCTATTCAACAATGATAATTTTAAAAATTAGAAAAATTAATATCAACAGAGACATTTAATCATCATATGTACAAAAAGGATTATCACAATTTAAACAGGCAAATTTTTAGAACAGCTTTATAAGAGAGATATCATTTCCATTCTACAAACATACAGATACACAGAATATTCAGGCAAGTTTCTATATCATACATCTAGCAATGACAGAAGCAGAAGTTAGCCTCAAACAGTATCTCACCAGACACTGCTGTACCGCCTCTTTGGATATCTGTCCAACTCTTAGACCATTTTCAAAATTAAACCTTTTAGCTTTATATATTATGTACAAAATGACCTTCTCTCTCATTTTAACAATGCTGTTATGCAGACAAATTTACAAAACTTTTTTGATTAGTAGATGCAAAGGAATCTTCATAATAAATTACTTCCTTAAAGGAAATGTGCAAAAGAAAGATCATTGTGTACATAAGCAAGGCAAAACCAAAAAGTGAAGAGAATGGTAAAAGTAAGGCAAAACCAAAATTGGAAATATAATGAAAACTTCTAAAGATAACCAATAATTGTGTGTCTGTGTTTTTTTTGTTTTTTTTTTGTTTTTGGTCTTAAGCCTGTTATTTAATCTTCACTTATAAGAGAGATGACCAAATATTAAACCAAACTTTGGGGCAGGAGGTACAACAATGAAGAATGGAAGAGAAAGAAAGAAAAATTTGTCTTTTGTCTTCTGAATCTCAGGGGACAATCAACTGCAAATTGATAAATGGAGAAATCAAACATAAACACCAATTCAGTTTAAGTGAATTTTTTAATTCTCCAGATCAAGATACATTATAAACCACTGAATTAAAAAAAAAAAAAGAATTTTAGAAGGTCTTATATATTTATAGTGGTTATTAAAATATGAGATTAAAAATTATTAACAATTTCAAAAGGTAAGATAAATCACTTGTTTCTTATTAAAATGGAGAGGAGTACAGATTCTGAAAATACAGGATAGTAAACTTGATATTGACCTTTGACCAGATTCTGGGACAGAATATTAAAGAAATTTATTGACCACTGTGATGGTTATGGTTATGTGTCATCTTGGCTGGGCCACAACTCTCAGTGGTTTGGCAGTAGTATGATAATTGGATCACTTCAATGATGAGATTTGACATAATGTGATCACCTCCATGATGGGATCTGCTGTGAGTAGCCAATCAGTTGGAAGAGTATTTTCTTGAGCGTGTGGCCTGCATCAAATATAAGTAGATATTCTGGCAAGATTCATGGGCTTTTGCTTGCTCTAGATTCTGCAGCTGGCTCCTGTTTGTCTGACCTCCATTTGTTGGGACTTGAGCTAGCAGCTTACCTGAGGTCTTGCCTGTCTATCTTGGGATTCTTCGATCTTCACAGCCTTTGAGCAAAAACCCTTCTCTCTGACCTGCCAATCTTGGGTTTGCCAGTCCCTGCGGCTACTTGAATCAGGAGATGCCTCTATCCTGACCCACGGACTTGGAGTGTTCCAGCCTCTACATCTGTGTGAGCCATTTCCTTGATATAAATCTCTCTCTGTATGTATATTTATAGCTTTACTGGTTTTGCTTCTCTAGAGAACTCAACCTAAGACAACCACTTAAATAAGAAAACAGTAATTACAGTAAGAAGCATGGCTTGCAGAAGTAATAGCAATCTGTATCTATATTTGCATCCTTTACAGTAGAATGACAAAATAAACAGATCTTGACGTCTGCATGGCATCTGGCAATAGATTTTATATTAGTTTTGTTAACGTGAGTTTTATCATGGCCCACACTTTCACAATTTACTGAGAGTAGACTGAGTTACATTGGAAAAGACTTAGAAACAGAAGACAGGGATTTGAGTATTTTCCTCTAGCCTTTTTGGTTTAAGAACTTAATTGCACAAACAATAGGAAATCCTCAGTATCTTCTCTACAAAGCACAAACAATTGTTCTCTTTCATAAAACTGAAGTTTTGTAAGGATAAATGAGAAATAAATATGTAAGAACTTGTACTGTAGACTCAGTCCACCTAGGAAAAAGTTCTTTATGATTTATCAGTAATTCCATACTTACTATGACTTCCATTTGCCTGTCAACATCACCATGGAGATATGGATTTACCACAATATTTTCTTTTTACTTTGTTTCCACTATCTTTTTTTTATTATTCATTTCTAATATTTTGTGTTTGGAAGGTAAAGAGATGTTTTATTCTTGTATTTGATTTCCCTACATTTTAAGTATTTATACCTGACTTAACAAATCAATCATAAATAGCTCTACTCACCTTTCAGATGATCTAAGCACCTTGGGGAAACCCTGGTGGTGTAGTGGTTAAGTGCTACGGCTGCTAACCAAAAAGTCAGCAGTTCAAATCCACCATCCACTCCTTGGAAACCCTATGGGGAAGTTATAATGCGTCCTGTAGGGTCACTATGAGTCGGAATTGACTTGATGTGTCCTATACGGTCACTATGAGTCGGAATTGACTTGACGGCAACAGTTTGGTTTTGGGTTTTTTGAAAGCATCTTGGAATAATTTTCCTCAGATCATGTCCTCCCATTCAAGGTGTAATTATTGACTAGCATTTTTGAGGTATTTTCTTCCGTAATTAACACCTGGATGAGTCATCATGATTATTGTTTAAAACAAAGATAATTTTTATTTCCCAATATATTTACCTGTATTTATTTCTCCCTTCCTTCTTGTAATTAATAGCTTCTCTCAGAGTTTAATTTTATTCTTCCTAAAATGCAAACTTTAAAAATTCATTTGCTGTAGGATTCTGGACTGGAAATATTCTCATTCAAAAATGAAAAACTAAAATGTCTTTATTTTCTTACATTATGAATAATAGTTTGCCTGATCCTTGAATTTTAGGTTGACAGAATTTCTCTTAGTGCCACTAAGACATTATTCAATTCTCTGATGGCTTTTGTTATTGGTATTGAGCATCTGTGTCAGCCAAATGATTTCCTTCTTTCGCAAGTTATCTCGCTTTAATTTCTGGCTGTTTTCAAATTTTTCATTGCCTTTGCTCAGCATTATCTAATATAATCTCCCACTAGAAGTACAATGAGACATACGTCCTTCAATCCTTCATGTCTATCAATCTTTCTCGTATTTTCCCCTCTTTATTTATTTGGGATAATTTATTTATCAATCAGATTAATTTTCTCTTTTCAGTTGTTTGTACTCTTTTATTTGACCTATCTTTTAAGTTTTTCTTCTATTGACTAGATTTTTTATTTTTTTAATTGTACTTCAGGTGAAGGCTTACAAAAGGAATAGTTTCTTATGAAATAGTAGTACACGTATTGTTTTATGACATTGGTTAACAACCCCACAGCATGTCAACCCACTAACTTCTCAACCATTTTTTTTTTTTTTTTTTGGTGAAAATACACATAGCCAAAGATACACCATTTCAAAAATTTCTACATGCACACTTCAGTGACATCGACTATGCTCTTCCAATTGTGCTGTTATTCTCACTTTAGATGAAGGCTTACAGAACAAAATAGTTTCTCATTTAACAGTTAGTACACATGTTGCCCTAAGACAATGGTTAACAATCTCACAACCAATCAACAATATCCTTATTCAACCTTGGGTTCCCTATCACCAGCTTCCTTGTCCCCTTCTGCCTTCTAGCCCTTGTCACCAGACTACTGTACCTCATTAGTCCCACTTGGTTTTATGGGGCTGTCCACTCCCAGGCTGAACAGTGAACATTGGAGATAACTTCACCACTGAGCTAAAAGGGTGTTTGGGCGCCATACTCTCGGGTTTCTCCAGTCTCCTTTAGGCCAGTAAATCTGGTCTTTTTTTTTTTTTTTTGTGAGTTAGAATTCTGTTCTACATCCTTCTCCAGCTCTATCTAGAACACTCTGTTGTGATACTGGTCAGAGCAGTCAGTGGTGGTAGCCGGGCACCATCTAGCTGTACTGGACTCAGTCCGGTGGAGGCCTTGGTAGCTGTGGTCCATTAGTCCTTCGAACTAATCTTTTCATTGTATCCTGTTCTCTTGATTCTCCCTTGCTCCCGAAGGGATGAGACCAGTGGAGTGTCTTAGATGGCCGCTCACAAGCTTTTAAGACCCCAGACACTACTCACCAAGGTAGAATGTAAAACATTGTCTTTATAAACTGTGTTATGCCAATTGAGCTAGATGTTCCCTGAGACCATGGTCCCCACAGCCCTCCACCCAGCAATTCAGTCCCTCAGGGAGTTTGGATGTGTCTATGGAGCTTCCATGACCTGTCCTTGTACAAGTTGTGCTGGCTTCACCAGTATAGTGTACTGTCTTACCCTTCACCCAAGATACCACTTATCTGTTGCCTATTTAGTATTTCCCCCCACCCCTCCCATCCCTGGTAACCAACAAAGATTGTTGCATTTTGTGTGTGAACTTTTTCATGGGTTTTTACAATAGAGGTCTCATACAATATTTGTCCTTTTGTGATTGACTTATTTCACTCAGCATAATGTCCTCCAGTTTCATCCATGTTGTGAGATGCTACACAGATTCATCATTGTTCTTTCTCATTGCATAGTACTCCATTGTGTGTATGCACCATAGTTTGTTTATCCATTCATCTGTTAATGGGCATCTAGGTTGTTTCCATCGTTTTGCTATTGTGAACAATGCTGGCATGAACATAGGTGTGCATATGTCTATTCGAGTGACAACTCTTATTTCTCTAAGATATATTCCTAGGAGTGGAATTGCTGGACCGAATGGTATGTATATTTCTAGCTTTCTGAGGAAGCACCATATCATTTTCCAAAATGGTTGTATCATTTTGCATTCTCACCAGCAGTGCATAAGTGTTCCGATCTCCCTGCAGCCCCTCCAACATTTGTTATTTCCAGTGTTTTTGATTCGTGCCAGCAAGCCGGGGTGTGATGGTATCTCATTGTGGTTTTAATTTGCTTTTCTCTAATGGCTAGTGATTGCGAGCATTTCCTCATGTGTCTGTTGGCCATTTGAATGTCTTCTTTGGTGAAGTGTCTGTTCATTTCCTTTGCCCATTTTTTAATAAGATTATTTATCTTTTTGTTGTAGAGGGGTTGGATTTTCTTGTAGACTATGGAGATTAGACCTTTGTCTGACTTGTACTGTCCAAAAATTTTTTCCCAGTCTGTAGGTTCTCTTTTGACTCTTTTGGTGAAGTCTTTTGAAGAGCATAGGTATTTGATTTTTAGAAGATCCCAGTTATCTAGCTTATCTTTTGGGGTTTGTGCATTGATGGTTATGGTTTGTATCCTGTTAATGCTGTGTACTAAGGCCTGTAGTGTTGGTCCTATTTTTTCTTCTATGAACTTTATAGTTTTAGGCTTTATATTCAGTTCTTTGATCCATTTTAAAGTAGTTTTTGTATATGGCGTGAGGTATGGGTCCTGTTTCATTTTTTTGCAGATGGATATACTGTTTTACCAGCAAGACTAACAAGACTGTCTTTTCCCCATTTGATGGACTTTGGGCTCTTGTCAAAGATCAGGTGACCGTAGGTGGATGGATTTACATCTGGGTTCTCAATTCTGTTCCATTGGTCAATGTATCTGTCATTGTACCAGTACCAGTCTGTTTGGACTACTGTAGCTGTACAGTAGGTTCTGAACTATTGACTAGATTTTTCATTTCTAGAATTTCAAATTATTTTTTAAACTTCCTCATTGTTAATATAGTAACCTATAGGTTTCCTGTGTTCTTGAAACACTGTTCTTTCATATATTGTTTCTACCATTTGACCCTTCTGGAAGTTTAATTCTGCTGTATGTTATTCCTACTGACATATTTTTCTTCAGAATGTATCGTTGTTTTACAATATTCAGTGGAATATTATCAGTCTGGATATCATGAATATTTGTTGAGTATCTTTATTTTCCTCTAGAGAGAGATTTTGAATTTTATTCTGTCAGGCACACAAGTTTTGCTAATAGTGTAGGAGTATTTAATGGTGATTTATCTGTCTGTTCTTATAAGAACATGCAAATAATTTTAATTCAAGTCCAGGTGGACATCAAAGAAGGCCTTGTGGCTATCAGTTGTCAGGAAAGGGCATTTTTTTTTCTTCTCCTGAAGCTCAGAAGAGACAGTCGGTTTTGCATGTCGTCATCTTTTACTGCTGCATAAATTTTCCCTAATGCACGCTGAGTATTAGTCCCTTAAGGAGACTCATTTTTCTCAGAGCCCCTTTTTGGTCTAGTGCCAACTCCCCATTTCATGTGTAACTAAGGCCTTGACTTCCGTTTCCACACTACCTATAAAATACTAATCTTTTCGTTACTTAGGCAACGGAACCCTTCATACCAAAAGGTTGCAAACCAGGTATTAACTATTGTTTTCTATTATGTTTTCAGTCTCCTTTTCATTTCTGGTCCTTGGCTATTTTCTTTCTTTGTTTCTTAACAGTTCAACTAAACACATAAAAATAGATTTCTCAAATGTTGTATAAAGAGCTTTATAAGGAAATGGTTTCAGAATATCTAATCTGACAAACTGCAGATAATGGAAGGGTTGTCTATTAGGAATCCATAGAACACTTTGCTTTAGTGGGTTCATTATTTTTTTTCATGTTTTTATTTATTATAAATGGAGAAAATTTACTTAGAGTAAGTATAGAATAAACAAAGCTAGAAGAGCTTGCTAATGTGGAAAAACAAAACCAAAAACCCGTTGCTGTAGAGTCAAACCCAAAAACCAAACCTCTTACCTTGGAGTCAATTCCTACTCATAGCGATGCCATAGGACAGAGTAGAACTGCCCCTCAGGGTTTCCAAGGAGTGGCTGATGTGTTTGAACTACCAACCTTTCGGTCAGTAGTTGAGCTTTTAACCACTGTACCACCAGGGCTCTGTCAGAGTCAGAGGTGGATTAACCAGTAAGCATGGTATGCACTGGTTTGCACTGAGCAAGGTATGCGCTAGCTTAATTGTATTTACTTGCTGATCTGTGATAAGCAATTTCACATGGGTTTCATCACATCTTTGGTGTGGTGGTGGACAGGCAAAGTTGCGTACTGCAAATTGGTGGGCAGGCACAGTTGGGCTTGTGTGTACTTTGCTTATTGGATAATCCGGCCCTGAGTCAATTCGGACTCACAGCAACCCTATACACCACACCACACACCCATTGCCGTGGAGTCGATTTGGAATTATAGCAACCCTATAGAACAGGGTAGAACTGCCACATAGGGTTTCAAACGAGTGACTAGTGGATTTGAATGGCCATCCTTTTGGTTAGCAGCCAAGCTTTTGACCACTGTGCCGCCAGGGCTCCAGCAATTCTATAGAATAGAGTAAAACTGCCCCGTAGGGTTCCAAGGCTGTTATCTTTACAGAAGCAGATTGCCACATTTTTCCTTGCAGAGGAACTGCTAACATTTGTTTAGCAGCTGAGCACTTAACCACTCTGCCATCCTAAAACAAAACAGTGAAATGATAAAATGGAAACAAGATGAGTTGACTGAAATTAATCTAAACAGTTTGGAAATCATTGTATGAATAGAACAAGGACATTTACCTCTCCTCCAAAAGGAGTCAGAGGTTCTCAAATGTTCGAGGGACGGTGAAAGAAAAGTTAGACATTTTCTATGCTGCTCTGTAGGGTGACTTGGGATTAAAAACGGAATTACAAAAGGAGAAATGTTTAATCAATATAAGAAAGACCTTTTTCCAATTAAAGATTTTATCAGTAACCTGATTTCAGTCTAAAGTACTGAGAATTGTTGCAAGAAGAGAGTATATGTATATCTACCTAAGGTGCTGTAGATGGAATTCCTGCCCTCAGGGAAGTTGCACTGGCTAGCATAAGTATCTTTGCAGATCTATTGTCTATGGTTCTATGATTATACAATTGCTGCTTGTTTCTAGGGACATGTACAAATATGTCATTTAATATCTAATTATGAAATAAAAAGCCATTATATTGAGTAAAATACTTTTACTATGCAGTTCTCAATGCTACAACTTATGTTAGATGATTCAAAACCATTTGAAACAAATTATTAGGTAGTATAGGTTATAAGTCATATTACCTCTGGAATTTTTTCATTAAGATTTCCTCAAAAACAAAGTTTCAACAGCTCTAGAATGTTTTAGAAAAACTCACAACGGAGGAAACATTGTGTAAGTTGTTCTCCAAATAAGCATCAAATGTACATTTGATATTATATTAAAATAACAATAAATACGAATATTACAATAAAGTCCCATGTCCTATTTTAGAAAAATGATCTTCATCGTTTAAACATAATATAGGTAGTTATGGAGCCCTGGTGGCACAGTGGTTAAGAGCCTGGCTGTTAACCAGAAGGTTGGCAGTTTAAATCCACCAACTGCTCTTTGGAAATCCTATGGAGCAGTTCTACTCTGGCTGATAGGATTGCTATAAGTCAGAATCAGCTCAAAGGCAACCGGTTTTTATAGGTAGTTACTACATGTCAACACTATTAAGGATTTTTCTAGCTTGATTATTCACATACGTTTTCAATTTTTAGGTAGATGTACTCACTTGGTTTTGTATATTCATTCATTTTATACATATGTACCAAGCATCTGATCATTGGGAAGGTCTGTGTAGGTGCTGTGGATACAACAAAAAAAGGAGAAACAAAATAATTAACCATATTCTGATAAAGTTTATGATCTAATGGATTAGATAAAAGGGAGAGGATGGAGATGTGGTAGAGTTCTCAAAACTATTCAAGATGAGGGAGTTTATGCAAATTACTTATGACATGAAGGGACTTGTGGAGTTCTAGAAACTGAATGAAGGTTCTGTGCTTGTATTCCACAAACCATCTATAACTTGGCACAAGTTGAGACTTGACAAAATTCTGTCAACATTGTCCCTGATTAAAAAATAACTTTGTAGTGGTGCAGCGATTAAGAGCTTGGTTGCTAACTAAAAGGTAGGCAGTTCGAATACATCAGCTGTTCCTTGGAAACCCTATAGGTCAGTTCTACTCTGTCCTACAGGGTTGTTACGGGTCGGATTCTACTTGACGACAATTTTTTTTTTTTCCTTTGTATTCTGGGTCTGAAACCTAGCAATGTAAAAATCCAAAATATGAAGTTATGGGGACAATTTATGCATACAAGCTCTCTTAGAAACATTTATGTCTTCCAACTCTAGAATCTTTCATTTAAATTTCATTTAAATTCAGGTGACTTTGAAAATTTCAAGGTAGAGTCATGGAGTTGGCTCCCATTCATAGAGACCCTATGTACAACAGAAGGAAATGCTACTGGATCCTGCGCCATCCTCACAATTGTTGTTACCTTCGAGCCCATTGTTGCAGCCACTGTGTCAATCCATCTGCTTGAGCTTCTTCCTCTTTTTTCACTGACCCTCTACTGAGCATGATGTCCTTCTCCAGGGACTGGTCCATCCTGATAATATGTCCCAAATATGTGAGACAATGTCTTGCCATCCTAGCTTTTAAGGAGCATTCTGGTTTTACCTCGTCCAAGACAGAGTTGTTCGTTCTTCTGGCAGTCCATGCTATAGTCAATGTTCTTCGCAAACACCATAATTCAAAGCCATCAATTCTTCTTTGATCTTCTTTATTCATTGTCCAGCTTTCTCATGCATATGAGATGATTGAAAATACCATGGCTTGGTTCAGGTGCACCTTAGTCCTTAAAGTGACATCTTGGCTTTTTAACACTTTAAAGAGATCTTTTGCAGCAGATTTGCCTAATGCAATGCGTTGTTTGATTTCTTGACTGCTGTTTCCACGGGTGTTAATTGTAGATCCAAGTAAATTGAAATCCTTGACAATTTCTATCTTTTCTCCATTTATCATAATGTTGCTCATTAGTCCAGTTGTAAGGATGTTTGTTTCTTTATATTAAACTGTAATTCATACTGAAGGCTGTAGTTTTGATCTTCATCAATAAGCGCTTCAAGTCCTCTTTGCTTTCAGCAAGCAAGACTGTGTCATCTGCATATCACGGGTTGTTAATGAGTCTTCATACAATCCTGATGCCACGTTATTCTTCATATAGTCAGTCTATTTGCTCAGCATACAGATAGAGTGAGTATGGTGAAAGAATGCAATCCTAGTGCACAACTTTCCTGATTTTAAACCACAGTATCCCCTTGTTCTGTTCTAATGACTGCCTCTTTGTCTATGTACAGGTTCCACATGAACACAATGAAGTGCTCTGGAATTCCCATTCTTCCTAGTCTTATCCATAATTTGTTGTGATCTATGCAGTCAAATGACTTTGCATAGTCAATAAAACACAGGTAAACATCTTTTTGTTATTCTTTGCTTTCAGCCAGGATCCATCTGCCATCAGCAATATCCCTTGTTCTATGTCCTCTTCTGAATCTGGTTTGAATTTCTGGCAGTTTCCTGTCTATGTACTGCTACAACTGCTTTTGAATGATATACAGCAAAATTTTACTTGCGTGTTATATTAATGATATGGTTTGATAATTTTTGCGTGCTGTTGGATCATCTTTCTTTGGAATGGGCACAAGTATAGATCTCTTCTGGGTGGTTGGCCAGGTAGCTGTATCCCAAATTTTTTGGCACGGACAAGTGAGTGCTTCCAAGCACTGCATCCGTTTGTTGAAACATCTCAGTTGGTATTCCATCAACTCCTGGAGCCTTGCTTTTCACCATTGCCTCCAGTGCAGCTTGGACTTCTTCCTTCGGTATCATTGATTCTTGATCATATGCTACTCCTGAAGTGGTTGAACAGCAACCATTTCTTTTTGGTACGGTGACTCCGTGTATTCATTCCATCTTCTTTTGAAGCTACCTGAGTCATTTAATATTTTCCCAGTAGAATTCTTTCAATATTGCAACTCAAGCCTCTAATTTTTTCTTCAGTTCTCTTAACTTGAGAAATGCCAAGTGTCCTTGAACCTAGCAACTTTGAAAATTACATCTTATTTAACTCTTACCCCTTTGCCATGATGATCTCAAGTTGAAGCCTAATGTCTCACCTTTACATTACTTCTACACTTTATGAGTACCTTGTTCATACTCCATTTTTATCAAATTCAACTCATATCTCAACATACTTCATTCTGGATTCTGCTTCCATGATTCTACTAATACTCTGCATAAGGTCTTCAGTGACTCCTGTGTAGCTATATTCAAAGAATATATTTGGTCCTTATCTTGCTTCACCCAGACAAGCGTTTGATACTGCTAAGTATTTTACCCTTTAAAGAATTGCCTCCTGACTGTTACTCTTTTTTTCTGCCTCCTATGCTTTGTATCTTCATGTCTTTCTTCATTGTTTCCTCTCTTTCTCTTTCTGACATTTTAATGTTGAAATTTCTTAGGTTTCTGTTATAGGCTCACCTCTTTCCTCATCAAAATTCTCTGTAAGAAGAAACTCACTCGTGACTTCAATTACCATCTGCCTACTTCTCTCCAATTGTAGTGTAAGGGGCTGTGTGAGAATTTCACATTTATTGTATATTGTCAGCAGTGTAGGACTGGCATCTTGGGCATTGTGGTATTGTCAATGCATAGCTTGCATAGTTCATTTCTGCATGCTCCCATGATTCTGATTTATTTTCCTTCTCTCTTCTCTCCTGTTTTCCCATGATTTTATAAAAGTTTAAAGTTAAGCTAAGTTCCTCTTTGGGAGGTATAACAACAAGTAATAAAATCTGGAAGTGAAATGCCTGAACAAGGAAAAATCACCTTGTGGCTGAAACCAGGATGGAATCAAAAAGTCAACATGTCTGGAGCATGGTTAATGTGGCCCGTCACCCCAGAGGGGAACCAACATACTGCGGATTCCTCGGACTTTTATTTCTTGCTATATAACCTTCTGATCAGCTTCCAGACGGGGAGGCAGATTTTAGAGGAGCTCATTTCCTTCTGTCTCCTGTATATCACTATAGAATAAAAAACCCTTTTGCTACTCACCTCACTCCTGTCTCAGTATTGACTTCTGTGGCAGGTGGCTTAGACCTACCATTGCGGTAACAGTAGTGCTAACAACAACTTAGTTCAAACCACTCTGTCGCTTGCCTAGGCTTCTGCAATAGTATACTTTTTTTTCTTTCTTTCATTCTTAGTTTTTTCTAAAATTATCTCCACTCTACAGTTATTATAACAGTGTCTTAGGCTGAGTTTCTTAGAGAAGCAAAGCCAGTAAATCTTATAAATATATATAGAGAGAGAGATTTATATCAAAGAAATGGCTCATGAAAAAGACTGGAACGTCCCAAGTTGTTGGGTCATGCTGGAGGCTTCTCCTGATTCACATAGCCATAGGGGCTGGTGAACCCAGTATTGGCAGGTGAGCGAGCAGGGATGTTGCTTGCAGGCTTCAAAGATCTACGAATCCCAAGATAGGCAAACAAGACTGTGGTTAAGCAGCTAGCTCAAGTCCTAACAACTGGAGTTCAGACAAACAGGAGCCAGCTGCAGGATCCAGAGCGAGAAAAAGACCATGAGCCTTGCCAGAATGTCCATTTATATTCAATGCGGGCCACACACCCAAGGAAAATCCCTTTCAACTGACTGGCTACTCACAGCAGATCTCATCATGGGGTGATCACATTATATCAAATCTTAACATAGAAGTGATCACAGCATCATACAACTGCCAAATCTCCGAAAATCATGGCCCAGCGAAGTTGACACACAATCTTAACCATCAAAATCAGTATTTTGATATTCTCTTCCATAGTTGTTCAGTGAACACAGGTTTAGGACTTCAGATGATTATCTGCATTTGATTATCCGATCCCTCCATACCCTTCTAACTCATTTTCCACCATTGTTCATTATCCACATTCTTTCTTTCCTTATTATTTTTCCCCTGATACTGCACTTTTCTGTATTTGAATAAGCCATGTTATCCCTGAGTTCTCAATCTTTAATCAGGCAATTTCATCACCCAGGAATACTTTATATACCCCTATTGCCTGTGACTTTGTCCAACTAACTCATTCATTTGTGCTGCCCAATCCAAGTTTCCCTTGTCATATCCTTTCATTGTTTCTTGTTCTAAAGTTTTAAAATATTGTCAAGTTTGTAAAAAAAACTTTTTAATGTCTTTCTTTCATGCTAAACTTGTAAGGTATGTGAGTAGAGCTATTTTATCTCTCTCATTAATGGCAGTATTTCTTTGCTAGAACATATTAAGTAATGAATACATTAGTTGAACTGAGTTAAATTCCATGTGATACAATTTTTTAAAAGTAAATTCTGTTGACAATGTTGTAGTTTACCTGAGGCCTGTGATTCTCGAAAACTAGTAATGATTAAGAAATTCCACCACCCTTTTGTCTTCCAGGAAACAGCTTACTGAAAAGAACCAACCATTGCCATATGATTTAGATATGATTCATGATTGCCCCCCCACTTTACTTATGACAAGAATACACTCGGAAAATTTATATTCCCATTTTTCCTTCATAAGTTATTAGCTGAACTTTTTGTACCCTCTGATCAATCTGGACAAAATACCTGATGTCTTGATTTGACCAAACTTTGGTTAAGCTTTCTCCTTGCCCTAGGCCACTGAACTTTGGTTCATTCTCAGGCTGAGCCCAAAACACCTCCTCATTAACAGCCTCTCCCAAGCATAGGCTAACCTCAGGATAAAGCATATTCTGATCTATTTACTATCCTGTCATGCCACCTTTCCTCACCCTGCTCCCCCATACTCAGTTTGTTCCAGCCTTGTTTAGTACTTTCTATAAAATAAAATTATTTTCCGCCCCATGTTTGCAGATTTTATGGTAGGAACATTCTACCTATTGTGATAATCCCCCTCCTCTATCACCATAGTCCCTTTCCCTCATCTTTCAATAATCCTTTCCAACAAAGTTTTTCCTTGCCTAAGTCTGGTTTTTACTTGATTCTATGAAATTAGCTGTTTTAATTGAGTAACACTGTAGTCATCTAATATTGCCTGGTATTGCAGTCAATGCTTAAATGTCTGATAATTTAAATGGAATAAGAGGTTTAATAGTTTTGTTTTTCAAGATCATATTAATATTCTAGCTGCTTATAAGATGCTAGGTTAAATAAATAAAATGGAAATATTAAACTTATACTTACACTGTTCTGCTATTCCACTGTTAATTAGATATTGCTAAAAATGCCTGACATCTCTGCATTCAAGTTTGCTTGCAAAATATCTCTGTATAAAATAACAATAAAAACAATAAATAGCCTCCAAACTCAACCTAAGGAATTTCTTTTTATTTTTTTTAATTAGAGTCAATTTTTCTTTGCAATGTTGTTTCAATGTTTTATCTTTACCTGTAATCTAGAGCTCAAAAAAGAATAATCTATGCATTTTTGTATACTAGACTTCAAATATTGAGTAGTTGTGACTTTCAGGTAACATGATGCTATAGACAGAAACACTATGCCATCTCTCCACAGCAAAGATAGGAGAAACTAAGTCAAACAGAGACACATGTCAATCCTGAAACCCTAAGAATCAAATGAAGAGATAAAGAACTCAGCCAAGCACCAAATGGAATAAGAAACTGACAGAGAGCAGAGAGTGAGGAGAGATACATGCCGAGGTCCCCTGTCAGCTAACGCAGCACAGATCTGCCATCTTGGACTCCTATCAGAGATCAGCAAACAGGAGGTACAAGAAAGCAGTTTCATGGATCTTTGAGCAGAAGACAGAACAACCAGTAACCAGTGATATATGCTTTCCCAACCCCCACCCTTCTTCACCCCCATTCGGCCTCTTCTGCTTCCTGTCTCTTGGTCTCTTGGCCAGGAAACACTGGCTTCACCCCGGAGAAGCTTGGATTCCACCAGCCCACACTGGCCAGCTCCTTGAGTGCCATTTGTTGGCTGCTGGTGTTGCTTTTTTCCACTTCTTTAGATTTCTTCCTTACCTCTCACCACATCTCCCTCCTCTCTCTCAAATACCTGGCTCTGTGTATCGTCTTTTCTTCACCTTGAAAGGCTGAAAACAAGGTTCATTGTGAAACTGCTTCCTGGCCTTTGCCGCCATGCTGGTGGGACCCCGGGGGCTTTTCTTTTGTTTGTTTTGATTTGTTTGTTTGTATTCTTTTCTTCTTTTTGGCTTGGGAGCCACTTCTAGCTGGGCAGTACTGTGAAGCTTGGGAACTACTCCCTTACTCTGCACACATGCACAGTGAAGAAGGGTGGGGATTAGGAAAGCATATATCAACGGTTACTGGTTGTTCTGTCTCCTGCTGAAAGTTCCATAAAACTGCTTTCTTGTACTGCCTGTTCACTGATCTCTGATAGGAGTCTAATATGACAGATCTGTGCTGCATTAGCTGATAGGGGACCTCAGCATGTGTCTCTCCTCACTCTCTGTTCTCTGTCAGCTTCTTATTCCATTTGTCACCCCTGGGGGCATTTATTTTACTTTTTTTTTTTTTTGTTTCTGTGTTTTGTTTTCTTCTCTCTCTTTCTCCCTTTTTGTCTTTCTTCATTTTTCAGTTTCTCATTTCTCTATACTTATCTTCTCTTCCTGTCTCCTGAATATCTGTCACTGTGTGACACCTCTAACCCTTCTAGCCAGGCTGTACTTCATGGCCTGGGAGCAAACTCCCCAGTCCTTACAGCCACACTAATGGGATCCTTGAGAGCTCTTTTTTTTTTTTTTTCTTCTAATTTTTATTTATTCATTTTTTTTAACATTTTTTTTTTCTCCATTTCTCAGTCTCTCATTTCTCCACTCCAACAGCAAGCTCTCTTAGCACTCTTTTTTTGGGGTTTGTGTGTATGTATTTGGTTCCTGTCCCACTCTCCTCTCTCTCTTATTCCCCATACCCAGCTTAGCTCCACACTTCACAATCTCCCCCTTCTTCCTGCCTACCTGCACCATGCACTGAACATCACACCCCCAAGCAGCATAGGCATGACCTACTGGAACCTACCCTGCACGGATTGCCAGCCCACCCTCTTGGCCCTAGTATGTGGCACAAAGAAGCCATCCCAGCAACTCCCCTTCAGATGGACCTGCCCTGCTGTACCATACCTGAGTGACTTACCCTGCCCATTGGAGAAGGAGGTGAAAAGTGTTGTTTCTACAGTTGAGCAAACAATAAAAAATGCACAGCCCGCTTGCTCAGACATAACCAAATAAAACCAAGAAACCTGACAAAACAAACAAATCTACAAGCAATAAACAAGGAAAATAACCAAATTCCCCAAAGACATATACAAAAACAGATCAGGATGGTTCCAGTAGGTGTCCAAAAGAAAACAGCAGATGAATTTCCAGTAGAAGAAAAGGCACTAGAACTACCTGATAGGGAATTTAAATCTTCAATTTCAGAGCTATCCAAGAGTTGAATCAAAAAGCAAGAAAATGAGGAAAAAATAGACAAATTCACAGAAAAGGCAGATGAATTCATGGAAAATACAGACAAAAAGAATTGGAAGAATTCAGGAAAATAATGCAGAAAAAAATGCTAAAATAAATTCACAACTAGAAATCATACAAAAACAATAATTAGAAATCCAAAAGATAAACAACAAGATTTCAGAAATGGACAGTGCCATAGAAGGGGTAAGGAGCAGATTTGAAACTGTGAAAGACAGGATCAGCTGAATTGGAGACAAACTCTTGGATACAACTCTGTTTGAGGAAAAATCAGACAACAGAATGAAGGAAATGAAGAAACCCTGAGAATTATGTGGGATACAATCAAAAGCAAAAATTTACAAGTGATTGGAGTTCCAGAACGGGGGGAGAAAACAGAAAACAGAGAGAATCATTGAAGAATTGCTGACAGAAAACTTCCCCAATATCATGAAAGATGAAAAACTGATCATCCAAGCAGCTCAAAAAAACCCGTATAGGATAAACACCCCCCAAAAATCACCAAGGCATATTATAATTACACTCACTAAAACCAAAGACAAAGAATCCAGAGAGGAGCTCAGGAAAAACAAAAAGTTAAATACAGAGGAGAAATGGTAAGACAAAGCTTGATTTATTCAGCAGAAACCATGCAGGCAAGAAGGCAATGAGATGACATACATAAAACCTTAGTAGAAAAAAAGTGCCAGCCAAGAATAATATATCCTGCAAACCCTCATTCAAATATGATGGTGAAATCAGGACATTTCCAGATAAACAGGAATAAAGGGACTATGTAAAAACCAAACCAAAATTACAAGACTTATTAAAGGGAATCCTTTGATCTGAGAACAAAGAATACTTTGATCTGAGAACAAACAATATCAGACCACAGGCTGAAACTAAGACGCAGGATTGTACCTGCCAGATATCAACCTAGGAAATGAGCTCTCAAGCACTATCCAAAACCAAAAGAAGTACTGCAGGGAAACAGAGAGATTAATCTGTAAATGAAAACAACATCAGAACAATACAAGAGGGAATAAATGGTGTAGGTACAGAACCTTCTAATGGAGAGGAAGGCAAGGTGATACAAAGTAATAATAAAGTGGTTCAACCCTAGGAAGATAAGGGTAAATTTCAAGGTAACCACAAAGAAAGTTTACAAACCTACACATCAAAATAAAGAAGAAAACCGTAAGGTGTCAGTAAAGACAAAACCTACAAAAACAAAAAAAATGAAAAAAAATCCACAAGTGAAGGAATTCAGCACAAGGGAGTAACAGGAATAAAGAAAATGTAAGCACCAGAAAAAAAAAAAAAAAGAAGCATTGCAAAATTACAGCAATAAACTCACAACTATAAATAATTACATTGAATGTAAATGGCCTAAATGCTCCCATAAAGAGATGGAGAGTGACAGAATGGATTAAAAAAACAGGATCCATCAATATGCTATCTACAAGAGACACACCTTAGAAACAAAGAAATAAATTAATTAAAAACTTTATTAAAAATCAAAGGATGGAAAAAAAAATATGGCTACCAAAAAACAGCACAAGTGGCAATACTGATCTCAGATAAAATAAACTTTAAAACAAAATCCACCATAAAAAACAAAGAAGCAAACTATATAATGATTAAGGGGACGATCCATCATGAAGACATAACCATAATAAATGCACCCAATGACAGGGCTCCCAAATACATAAAACAAACTGTAACAGCACTGAAAAGAGAAATTGACATTTCCCCAATAATAGTAGGAGACTTCAACACGCCACTCTCGGTAAAGGACAGACCATCTAGAAAGAAACTCAGCAAAGATATAGAAGACCTAAAGGGTACAGTCAGACAACTTGACCTCATAGATATATATAGAACACTACACTCAACAGCTGCAAAGTACACATTCTTTTCCAATGAACATGGAACATTCTCCAGAACAGACCACATATTAGGCCACAGAGCAATCCTCAACAAGATCCAAAACACTGAGATGATACAAAGTATCTTCTCTGACCACAACACCATCAAAATATAAATTAACAACAGGAAAATAAAGGAAAGAAAATCATTCATATGAAAACTGAATAACACAATGCTTACACATCACTGGGTAATAGAAGAAATCAGAGATGAAATCAAAAAATTCCTAAAATCAAACAAGAATGAAAACACTTCATACCAATACCTTTGGAACACAGCAAAGGCAGTCCTCAGACAACAATTTATAGCAATAGATGCACACATCAAAAAAGAAGAAAGGGACAAAATCAAAACATTAAGTACAGAATTCGAACAAATAGAAAGAGAACAGCCAAAAAAAAAAAAAAAAAAAAAAGCAAAACCCTGCAGTCACTAGAAGAAAGGAAATAATAAAGATCAGGGCAGAAATAAATGAAATAGAGAACAGAAAAACAATAGAAAGAATCAACAAAACCAAAAGTTGGTTCTTTGAAAAGGATCAGCAAAATCAACAAACCACTGGCCAGACTGACAAGAGAAAAACAGGAGAGGACACAAATATCTCAAAGGATAAATGAAACGGGGGACAATACAAAAGACCCAACTAAAATAAAAAGGATCATAAGAGAGTATTATGAGAAACTATACTTCAACAAATCTGAAAACCTAGAGGAAATGGATAAAATTCTAGAAACACACTACCTACCCAAACCACCACAAATTGATATTGAAAATCTGACCAGACCCATTGCAAGAGAAGAGATTGAAAAGGTAATAATAACAAAAAAAAAAAAAAAAAAAAAAAAAAACTCCCAACAAGAAAAAGTCCTGGCCCAGATGGCTTCACTGGAGAATTCTAGCAAACATTCAGAGAAAAACTTATACCAGTACTACTCAAACTATTTCAGAACATAGAAAAGGAAACAACACTTCTGAATTCATTCTATGAAGCCAGTGTAACCTGATACCAAAACCAGGCAAAGACGCCACAAAAAAAGAAAATTACAGACGAATATCTCTCATGAGTATAGATGCAAAACTTCTCAACAAAGTTCTATCCAATAAAATTCAGCATCATGTCAAAAAAATAATAGACCACGACCAAGTAGGATTCATACCAGGTATGCAAGGATGGTTCAACATTAGAAAATCAATCAACATAATCCGCCACATAAATAAAAGGAAAGAAAAGAATCATATGATTATCTCAGTTGAAGCAGAAAAGGCATTCAACAAAATCCAACATCCATTCCTGATAAAAACTCTCAATAAAATATGTATAGAGGGGAAATTTCTCAACATAATAAAGGGCATCTATGTAAAACTAACAGCCAACATCTTTCTTAAAGGAGAGAGGCTGAAAACTTTCCCCTTGAGAATAGGAACAAGACAAGGATACCCTTTATCTCCACTCCTATTTAACATTGTGCTGGAAGTCCTAGATAGAGCAATAAGGCAAGAACAAGAAATAAAGAGCATCCAAATTGGTAAAGAAGAAGTTAATTTGTCCCTGTTTGCAGATGATATGGTACTATACATAGAAAACCCTAAAGACTCCACGAGAAAACTACTGGAACTAATAGAAAGATTAAGCAGAGTAGCAGGATACAAGATAAACATACAAATATCATTTGGACTCCTATACACCGATAAAGAGAATGATGAAAAGGAAATCAGGAAAACACTACCATTTAAAATAACCCTTAAAAAAATAAAATACTTACAAATAAATCTAACCAGGGATGTAAAAGACCTATACAAAGAAAACTACAAAACACTGCTGCACGAAATGCAAAGCGATCTACATAAATAGAAAAACATACCATGCTCATAGATAGGTAGACTCAACACTGTGAAAATGACAATTCTACCCAAAGCAATTTACAAATACAATGCAATCGTGATCCAAATACCAACAACATTCTTTAAAGAGATGAAAAACCTAATCATTAACTTTATATGGAAAGGGAAGAAGCCCCTGGATAAGTAAAGCAGTATTGAAGAAGAATAAAGTAGGAGGACTCACACTACCTGACCTCAGAACCTACTATACAGCTACGGTAGTCAAAACAGCCTGGTACTGGTACAACAACAGATACATTGACCAATGGAACAGAATTGAGAACCCAGATGTAAATCCATTCACTTAGTATCGCCTGGTCTTCTACAAGGGCCCAAAGTCCATCAAATGGGGAAAATACAGTCTTTTTAACAAATGGTGCTGGCAAAACTGGATGTACATCTGCAAAAAAAATGAAACAGGATCCATACCTCACACCATACAGAGAAACTATTTCAAAATGGATGAAAGACCTAAATATAAAGCTAAAAACTATAAAGCTCATAGAAGAAAAAATAGGATCAACCCTAGAGGCCCTAATGTATGGCATTAACAAGATACTAACCATAACCAACAACACACAAACTCCAGAATTTAAGCTAGGTAACTGGAATCTTCTAAAAATTAAACACTTATGCTCATTAAGAGACAAAAGAATAAAAAGAGAACCTACAGACTGGGAAAAAATATTTGAACATTACAAGTTAGAAAAAGGTCTAATCTCTGAAATCTACAAGAAAATCCAACACCTCTACAACAAAAATACAATCCAATTAAAAAAGGGGCAAAGGAAATGAAAAGACACTTCACCAAAGAAGACATTTAAGCGCCAATAGACACGTGAGGAAATGCTCGTGATCACTAGCCATTAGAGAAATGAAAATTAAAACCACAATGAGATACCATCTCACCCAGCATTATTAGCAAGAATCAAAAACACTGGAAATAACAAATGTTGGAGAGGCTCCGGGGAGATCGAAACTCTTCTGCACTGCTGGTGGGAAGGCAAAACGATACAACCATTTTGGAAAATGATATGTCACTTCCTTAGAAAGCTAAAAGTAGAAATACCATACGATCCAGCAATTCCACTCCTAGGAATATATCCGAGAGAAATAAGAGTCATCACATGAATAGACCCATATTCATTGCAGCATTGTTCACAATAGCAAAAAGATGGAAACCTCCTAGATTCCCATCAACAGATGAATGGATAAACAAACATGGTACATACCCACAATGGAGTATTATGCAATGAAAAAGAACAATGATGAATTTGTGAAGCATCTCATAACATGGATGAAAGTGGAGGATATCATGCTGAGTGAAATAAATCAAAAAAGGACAAATATTTTATGAGACCACTACTGTAAATACTCATGAAAAAGTTTACACACAAAAAGAAACAATCTTTGTTCATTATGAGGGATGGGAAAGGTTGGGGAGAAAATACTAAACAGACAATAGATAAGTGATAACTTTGGTGAAGGGTAATGACAGCACACAATACACGGGGGAAGCCAGCACAACTAGTACAAGGAAAGGTCATGGAAGTTCCATAGACACGTCCAAACTCCCTGAGGGACTGAATTACTGGGCTGAGGGCTGTTGGGACTATGGTCTCGGGGAACATCTAGCTCAACTGGCATAACACACTTCATAAAGAAAATGTTCTACATTCTACTGTGGTGAGTAGCAGCTGGGGTCTTAAAAGCCTGTGAGCAGCTATCTAAGATACTCCACTCGTCTCACCACTTCAGGATCAAGGGAGAATGAAGAAAACAAGATACAAGGAAAAGATTAGTCCAAAGGACTAACGGACCACAACTACCACGGCCTCCACCAGATTGAGTCCAGTACAACTAGACGTTGCCTACCACCACTGACTGCTCTGACCAGGATCACAACAGAGGGTCCTGGACAGAGCTGGAGGAATATGTATAACAAGGTTCTAACTCACAAAAAAAGACCAGATTTACTGGCCTGACAGAGACTGGAGAAACCCAAGAGCATGGCCCCAGACACTCTTTTAGATGAGTAATTAAGTAACTCCTAAGGCCCACCATTTGGCCAAAGATTAGACAGCCCCATAAAATAAAACGAGACTAATGGGGCACAACCATCCAGGGACAAGGACTAGAAGGCAGGAGGGGATAGGAAAGCTGGTAATAGGGAACCCAAGCTTGAGAAGGGACAGTGTCGACATGTTGTGGGGTTGTTAACCATTGTCATAAAACAATATGTGTACTAACTGTTTAATGGGAAACTATTTGTTCTGTAAATCTTCATCTAAAGCACAATAAAAAAAAAATATTGAGTAGTTGCATTGGCTCTTTAGTTTTTTTGTTTTTTTTTTTAGTTAAAATTTATTAAATTATTTTTTTTATGAAAATGAGTGGGAATGATACTTCAAAGATGATTTACTAAACAAAATTACTTGTTTGTTATTGTTAATAAATGTATACTACATTGCACAACAGAGTAACTGATGTATTTTTCAAGACCTTCTCATTAAACATAAACATAAAGAAAATAAGTTGGCTTCTTTTTTTTCAAGAAACTAGGAAACTTAAATTCTATTTCTAATTACTTAAGTAATTTTTGAAAATTTTTCTCTTGTTTACTTTTGTTCCTATTTTACTCACCTATAAAATGTTGTGATTTGAATTAAATGATCCAAAAGATTCCTACTAACTCAATTTTTCTGATTGAAGATTTTAAAAAATGTATCTATAATATGCTTCACTTGTATCAAACAAAATGAAGACCTTGAGGGGAAAGGAAATTGGAGAAATACAAAATGCAACCTGAGAGATCCATGTGCAATGTAGCTATGATCCTATTTTGTTTGATTATATAAATGGAAATACACAGAATAATTGTATGTATGTGAATAGCAGAACAATTTTAGAACCATTTGTTTTCTTTTCAATTGTCTAGCAAACCATTCTAAAAAGTGTTGAGTCTCCAAAAGGTCAGAATTTGGATTATATGCGCCATTTGCTCTATCCTACACAGGTTCAGCCAAAAATTGATATTGTCCATATTTAAATTTTTCTCAAAGCAAAATAAAAAGGAATTGATGCTGCAACATCATCAGTTTCATTTTACTGAAGCGCATACTTTTAGTACAAGTACAGTATAAAGCTACAGACATCATAAATATATAGCAGCTATTCAGCAATTAAAAATGTTATTGGGTTCATAGTACTCTGTTAATATGGTACTTTATTTTGCTGGTAATTTGACTTCAAAGATGCAAACTCTGTTCATTCTCTTTCTCATTCTGCTTCCTAATAAGCATGTGGAAATTCCATTTCCAAACTTAAACCATAGTTTAGTTAGAATATCCAATGACTTTCCTTCGCATATGTAATTGCAGAGTTTGATGTCTGGAAAGCCAAAGAACTGTCAGTTTCACTTCACATTGCTGAATAGTATTTATTGATCTTCAGTTTAAAAGAAAATAATGAACACAATGCCTTTGAAGCTTGATTACTTCTTTTAGAAATGATCTATGCACTAGGAAAAAGTATCTTATACAGTATAGGTATAGCATGAATCTAAAACATTTTAAATGATAGAATAGAAGCACAGTAGGAAAAAGACACTTCTAGATGAAATTCAAATATTTATATCTATAGCACGAAAGTTATATTCAACCTAAAAGTGCAAGTCTGTAGCAAGGATATACTTTGAGAACCATAGAAAGTGCACAGCCGATTGTTAGATTTCTTTTCCTGCTTCACTAATTTTGTTTTTTTATGGAAAAGAAAGGTCAAATCAGAGTTAATGCAAATGAAAAAGCACGTTTTTAGTAACATTTTACGCTCAAACACTCATTCACATTTATTGAACACATAACTGAGCCTTATATTTAACATTGAATTGAAAGAAGGCATACTCATTTAAAAAATCTCTCTGGAATACAAAGAAAATCAAATCTCTGCTAGATTTTTAAGATGAATTCACCAATATGAGTATTTTTAATGAGACTCCAATATAATATTTTCATGCATATTGCTAGTTCTTGAAGAATAAAATAACATGTGAAGTAGGTTATTAGTAATTATTAGTAGTTATCAATGTTCATTTTATAATTATTGCTCAAGATACAGTTTCCTTTATCTAATATACATGTCTTAATGTTATTGCCTAGTTAATTTCTGTGGGTTGGTGACTAGCTAAAAAGAAAGTTAAATAAACATCATTGCTATAGAATCACGGCAACAACATTTTTCCCCTTTCAGGGGCGCAATGAGTTGGAATCAACTCAACAAAATAGCTTATATATATATATAATTTATGTTTCTGCTGTAATCCTGACCAAATAATATTGTAAAGTGGATTATAACGATCTATTTCTTACAGAAACTGGCTTAGCTAAAAATACCTGTGCTAGCCTAAGCTTGACAGAGAAATCAGGTCATTTACTTTCAGGAAATTGAAGACCACCATAGCTTTCTACAAAAGCTGGAAGATCAAAAAATCATTTTAGTTAGCAATTATAGGGTTACTTTTCTATTGAATATATTTAGGTTACAGTGATGAAAGGTATTTAAAATATTATCAATTTCTATGCCCAGTATTTATTTTCTATACAAATTATTTAGCATTGATTATAGTAAGAAAACATGTTGCTTCCCATGTGGGCTAAAAATTATAACATAATTCCAAATTTTAAAAAGTACACACAGTCAGTATATTTAACTACATTGACTTGTGTTTTGAGTAACTTTTACTACCCATGATATCAAAGTTCTTTAAAATTCAGCAAGTTTTTATCCAAAACATATTTAAAATCACTTCATGCTTCAGTGAAATTCACTCAGCTTTAGGCTAAGTAGAGAAACTTAACAGTCTGTATAGCACTCATGTCAAAGCTGGTTAAGGGAGGAAGTAGAAAAGGTAATAATTGCAGTCAAAATCTCAGGGAAAATATAACATGCATGAAACACTATGTCCCTTCTGGCACACTGTTATTATTATTTCATTTACTTTTTTACTGAAACTGATTTATAAACTACCCTAGAAAAGCATAACACACTTCTAAATGACTTAAGACTTATGTGTGCATTTATTAAGTTTAGGATAGAGTTACAAAGAGGGTCAAACATTCCTGACCAGCACTGTAGTATATGACCTTTATGTATTTTCTATTTTAAATTCTTGAATATTTTATAAATATACTTTTTATGATATGGCTTAGTATAAATGATAGTGCAGAGATATATAAACCTAGAGGTTGTAAAATGGATACTAGAGCCATTTAAGGGTCATTTCAGCTAAAATGATCTTTGGTTTAGAAAGAACAGCAACCAAGGCTAGCCAGGGAAGATTTCACTCTCTTTTAAGTAGCTGGAAAGTATTCCCTTAGGCATTTATTACTTCTTAGATTCTGGACATTATGATTTTGGTCCTCTGGACTCTCAGTGTACTTCTGGGGAATCTCATTTAACTTCCTACATTCAGCTATCGTTTTTTACGTGTATGACACCCAAGTCCAAGTGTGACAACATGAGTCTCGATCTGAGAACCTCAGCTTTACTAATCATTATTCATCATCACTAGCAAATTATTTTAGCTCTCTGCCTTATTTTCTCTCATCTGTTAAATCGACATAATAGCAGCTCCAGTTTACAGAATTATTTGAAGGATTAATAAAAGAAGGTCTGAAAGATTTTAGCATTGCCTGGACTAGACTGTAGTCAGTCGAAGGATGTTAGCTGCTATTATTTCTGTTTCTTTTCAAAATTAGGTTATATATTTCTACCTGCTTTTAAGACATCTTCATCTAGCTGTGTCACCAGTAATACACACTTGACAAATTCAATATTAAAAAAAAACACATCTTTCATCACAAACTGTCTCTGTAATGCCACAACTAGAATCCCATTCACCCAGGTTTGAAAAGAGGAATTATCATTGACTTCTCTGTTTCTGTAATACGGAATTATTAATTACATCTTCTGAATTTTTCTTTCCCCACAGTCTCTTTCAAAGCTTCCTCTCAAATACTAGTTGAAGTCTTCGTATGTCTTACCTAGACTATTGCTTCTGGGACTTATAGTCTCCTAACAATGCATGTTGCCTCTGGTTATTTCTGCTCTCTAAGATCTAACTCTTTGAAGTTAGATTTATGTTCCTAAAGTACACTTCTTGTCACATCATGCCTCTAGCCAGAAACTTTTAATGGCAGTCCAAAGCTAAACAAAGTCCAAATTTCCAACCCTATCTTTCAATACCAACTTACTTCACCCACCATTAGTATGTGCATTTTCTCATCCTTGTGTCCTTCTGAACTATTTCCTACCAACTATCTTTCCCAATGTTATGCCATTTCTTACATTTTCCCAAAAATTTATCTTACATATAATAGACACTGAGCTATTTTATAATGAATGAATGCAAATGTTAAGATAACTCATATTGCCAAATAAAACAAAATTCTGAAAAAAGACTTTAAAAAAAGGAGAGAAAAGTCGTGGATGCTGGAGCCAGACTACATGGGTTGGTTCCTCACTTCCTGGGTTAGTAGATCACTTTCACTATTTACAGTGCTTTGTGGCCTTGAGTAATTACTCAAACTTTCTGTACTGCAATTTACTCATTTGTAGTGGGTGGTTCTGTGGTAGAATTCTCACCCTCCATGCAGGAGGCCTGGCTTCGTGGCCAATGCACCTCACACAATCACCACCCCTCTTTCGATGTAGGCTTATGTGTTGCTGTGTTACTGAACAGGTTTCAGTGTGGCTTCCAGACTAAGATGGACTAGGAAGAAAGGCCTGGTGATTTACTTCCTAAAATCAGCCAATGAAAACTCTGTGGATCACAAAAGCCAAATCTGCAACTAATGATAGAGATGACACAGTAACCAGGCAGCGTTTTATTCCATCACGCATTACGTTGCTATAAGCCGGGAGCATCCTCCACAGCAGCTAACAACAATGTAAAAATAGTCACAGTTCCCATCTCATGCTCTTTTAGTGAGGATTAACAATACTAATATGAATAAAGCATTTAAAACAGTGCCCCATTAAAAATCCATTGCCGTTGAGTCAGATTCTGATTCATAGCGACCGTGCCAGGCATGTAGTAATCAATATATGTGCCATTTCTTATCATTGCACATGGTTTTGAGGTGGTAATCACACGTGCCAATGAAGGTGACTGGGATGGGCTTCTCCTTTAATCCCCCATAACCACATGTATAAAACATGAACAAATCACTGCCCTGTCCTGAACTATCCTCTCAATTGTTGCTATGTTTGAGCCCATTGTTAGAGTTACTGTGTTGATCCATCTCATTGAGGGTCTTCCTCTTTTTTGCTGACCCTCCACTTTACCAAGCATAATGTCCTTCTCCAGGGACCTATCTCTTCCGATAACATGTCCAAAATATGTGAGACAAAGCCATTCTGACTGTACTTCTTCAAAGACAGATTTGTTCTCTTCTGGCAGTCCATGGTATATTCAATATTCTTCACCAACACCATAATTCAAAGGCATTCATTCTTCTTCAGTCCTGCGTATTAAAGGAGGCCAAATTTTGGCTCAAATGAGAATCTATTTGCAAAGTAAATTGCATAAATGTTCAAGAAAATGTAAAAATTCTCATCATATTCTTATACTAAGGGGCACTTCTAAGAGGAAATGTTATATTAGACGGTAATTTTTAATTAGTTACCAGTATATAGGCTTTAACACAATTCTTAATGATCAGAGAAAGTTAATATATCTACATAAAGAACATACGTAAATCTCAGTAGCTTAAAACCCGAAAAAATTTCTAAAAATGACCAGTAACATGCATTCTTTTAGTATAAAGTATTAAATTAAATGTTAGTTTTTACAGTGGATATAAATTTCCAAGTTTTATCTAATATTTGAAATCGTAGAAAAATATTTATAATTAATATTTAAAATCCCTTTTCTAGAATCTGTCTTTATTATATTAGCATATTCAATATGGGTTTGAATAAAACATATTGTGACTTATGTAGACACCTCACATTAAAAAAAGTTTAAAAAAATGACATGTATCATGTTGATCACTGCATTGATTCAAGATGATGGTATAATCACACATACCTCTGTTTTTAGACTTAATCTGAACATTTGATGAGAACTTTCTTATAGGGTTTCCAAGGAGCAGCTGGTGGATTTGAACTGCCAACATTTTGGTTAGCAGCTGAACTCTTAACCATTGTGCCACCAGAGCTCCATGATAAAATATATGACACAGGTAAATATTTTGCTAAAGTATGGTTATACTTGGTAACTTTACTTACACCATTAACACTTTTAAATTTTTAAAAAAAATTTTGAAAACATCAGTGAAAAATTATTAGAGACATTTAAAAGGTTGTGTTGAGTTATGCAAAAGTTGGAAACAAAGAAGAAGACTCAGAAGATGGAAAATATGTCCTTGGTGATAGAAATGGCACAGAAGATCACATGATAACACTCTGTAAGACCAACGACTTATTCGTTGGAAATACCTTTTTTCAACAACATAAACAGCAACTATACACATCAACCTAGCAGGATAGAATACACAGGAATCAAATTGACTACATCTGTGGAAAGATACTATGGAGAAACTCAATATCATCAGTCAGAACAAGGCCGGGGCTGACTATGGAACAGATCATCAATTACTTTTATGCAAGTTCAAGTTGAACCTGAAGAAAATTAAAACAAGTCCACAAAAGCCAAAGTATGAGCTTGAGTATATCCCACCTGAATTTATAGATCATCTCAAGAACAGATTTAACACATTGATCACTAATGACCGAAGACTAGAAGAATTGTGGAATGACATCCAGGACATCATACATGAAGAAAGAAAAAGGTCATTAAAAGGACAAAAAAAAAAAAATAGACCAAAATGATATCAGAAGAGACTCTGAAACTTGCTCTCGAGAGTAGAGAAGCTAAAGAAAAAGATAGACATGATGAAGTAAAAGAGCTGAACAGAAAATTTCAAAGGACTACTCGAGAAGACAAAGTAAAGTATTATAATAAAGTCTGCAAAGACCTGGAGTTAGAAAACTAAAACAAAAGAATATGCTCAGCATTTCTCAAGCTGAAAGAACTGAAGAAAAAATTCAAGTACAAACTTACAGTATTGAAAGATTGTATGGGCAAAATATTGAACAACACAGGAAACATCAAAGAAGATGGGAGGGAATGCAAACAGTCACTGCATCAAAAAGAACTGGTCAATAATCAACCATTTCAGGAGGCAGCATAAGATCAAGAACCCACAGTACAGAAGGAAGAAATCTAAGCTGCACCACAGGCATTGGCAAAAAAACAAGGCTCCAGGAACTGATGGAATACCAGATGAGATGTTCCAACAACAGGATGCAAACACTGGAAGCTCTCGTTCAACTATGCCAAGAAATTTGGAAGACAGCTAGCTGGCCAAATGACAGGCAGAGGTGCATATTCACGCCCATTCCAAATAAAAGCTGTCTGATGGAATGCGGAAATTATAAAACAATATCATTAATATCACATGCAAACAACGTTATGCTGAAAATAATTTGAAGACAGTAGACAGACAGGGAACAGCCAGAAATTCAAGCCAGATTCAGAAGAGGAAGTGGAAGGAGGTGTGTCAATGATCATGATAGATTGATCTGGGCTGAAAACAGAGAATACTAGAAAGATGTTTACTTGTATTTTATCAACTGTGCAAAGGCATTCAACTGTATGGATCATAGCAAATTATGGATAACATTTGGAAGAATGGGAATTTCAGAACACTTTATTATGCTCGTGCAGAAACTGTGCATAGACCAAGAGGGAATTGCTAGAACAGAACAAGGGGATAGTGAGTGGTTTAAAATCAGGGAAGATATGCCTCAGGGTTTTATCTTTCACTATACTTATTCAATCTGCATGCTGAGCAAATAATCTGAGAAAATGGATAATATGAAGAAGAACTCAGCATTAAGATTTGATGGAAGCCTGATTAACAACCTGCAAAATGCAGGTAAAACAACCTTGCTTGCTAAAAGTGAAGAAGACTTGAAGCACTTACTGATGAAGATCATAAACTTCAGCCTTCAGTATAAATTACACCTCAACATAAAGAAAATAAAAATCCTCACAACTGGACCAGTAAGCAACATGATGATAAACAGAGAAAATATTGAAGTTGTTAAGGATTTCATTTTACTTGGATCTACAATCAACACCCATAGATGCAGCAGTCAAGAAATCAAATGATATATTGAATTGGGAAAATCTGTTGCAAAAGACCTCTCTAAAAGTGTTAAAAAAACAAAAATATCACTTTGAGGACTAAGGTGGGCCTGATCCAAGCCATGGTATTTTCAATCACCTCATACGCATAGGAATGTTGGACAATGAGTAAGGAAGTCGGAAGAATAATTGATGACTTTGAATTATGATGTTGACA
Organism: Dugong dugon; assembly: GCA_030035585.1. Classification (NCBI taxonomy): domain Eukaryota; kingdom Metazoa; phylum Chordata; class Mammalia; order Sirenia; family Dugongidae; genus Dugong; species Dugong dugon. The sequence continues at coordinate 28,571,040 of CM057460.1, read as the reverse complement.
AAGAATGTTGAATATACCATGGACAACGAGAATAAGGAATAAATCTGTCTTGGGAGAAGTACAGCCAGAATGCTCCTTGGAAGCAAGGATGGCAAAACTTTGTCTCATGTACTGTGGACATGTTATTAGGAGGGACTAGTCCCTAGATAAGAACATTGTCTTGTTATCTAGTGCCGCTGTAACAGAAATACCACAGGTGGGTGGCTTTAACAATCAGAAATTCACTCTGTCACAGTATAGGAGGCCAGAAATCTGAATTTCAGGTGCCGGCTCCCCGGAAAGTCTTTCTCTATCTATCAGCTCTGGAGGAAGATCCTTCTTGTCAATCTTCCCCTGGATCTAGGATTTTCTCAACTCAAGGACTCTGAATCCAAAGGACTTCATCTGATCCTGATTCTTCTTACTTGGTGGTAATGAAGTCACTCTCCTCTCTGATCACTTCTCTCTTTTACATACCCAAAGAGATTGACTCAAGAGACAATCTAATTCTTTTGATTGTGTCCTGCTTCATTCACATAACTTCTTCTAATCTTGCCTCATTAACATCATAGAGGTTAGAACTTAAAACACATAGGAAAATTACATCAGATCACAAAATGGAGGACAACCGCACAATACTGGAAATCATGGCCTAGCCAAGTTGACACATATTTTTGAGGGGACACAATTCATCCATAACATTTCATTCTTTGACGCCCTAAAGTTCCTGTTCTTGCCACATGCAAAACACATTCACCCCATCATGTTGTTGTTAGGTGCTGTCAAGTCAGTTCCCACTCATAGCCACCCTATGCACCACAGAATGAAACACTGCCCGGTCCTGCGCCATGCTCATAATTGTTGTTATGCTTGAGCCCATTGTTGCAGCCACTGTATCAGCCCATCTCGTTGAGAGACTTCCTCTTTTTTGATGACCCTGTACTTTACCAAGCATGATGTCCTTCTCCAGGGACAGATCCCTCCTGACAACATGTCCAAAGCAAGTAATTCGTAGTCTTACCATCCTTCCTTCTAAGGAGCAGTCTGGTTGTACTTCTCACCCCATCATATTATCCCAAAAGTCTTAAATCAACTCCAAGTACATATTCCAACCAGGAGCAAATTTCTCTCTATCTGTGAAATCTATAATAAAGGTTATCTGCTTCCAAAGTACAATGGTGGAACAGGCACGAGGTAGACATTTCCACTACAAATAGGAGAAATTGGAGGGAAAGAATGGATAACAGGCACCAACAAATCCAAAACCCAGCAGAACACATTACATTAGTTCTCAAAGCTTGAAAATATTCCTCTGTTCCCTGACATCATTTAGGTAACGGCCCTGCATTCAGACTCTGGGTATTGGCCTCACGCTCCGGTTTCTGAGTGGAGACCCCTAGGCTCTGGACTTCAACTCAGCCTTTCAGGCCCACTGGGACGGCAATTCTGCTCCTTTGGATTTGGTTGGCCCTGTTCTCCTAGTCTATCTGAGTGAAGACCTCATCTCTCAGCCCTGGCAGGCCCCTTTCTTCTACCCCTTGGGCATTGCAGCCCCTCCCCCCCAGCTTTGGGCAGCGGATCAGTTCCTGTTCCCCTGACTCGAGAATGGCAGCCCCACACTCTGGAACTGATTGATGATGATCTGACTCTTTGAAACCTAGGAGATTGTGGCTCCACGCTTTGAGATCCAGCAGGCCATGGTTCCACCCTTTGAGACTTCAGAGGTCATGGTCTCACTTTTGTGACTGAGACAGCTCTATGTCCATGTATCTCTTCAGCTTCTACTTCCTGGTTCCTTGGCCTCTCTGCCTGAAGGCACTGAGCTCTCTTGCTCTGTATGGTTCTGCTGATAAGAGCCTAGAGGCACCCCACTCTTCCAGGAAGCCTGCTGTATGAAGGCACTCAGCTCTCTTGCTCCATTGGTAGGCTCCACGACATCTTACACCAGTCTCCTGGTTCTGCTGTTGCCATTTCTCTGCCACAGTTCCTTGAATGTTTGGCTATATGCATTCATGAAAATAACATTATGATTTTTAAAATGGAATACATAATGTATCTTTAATGCTTTGAAGAGTGTCTGGCACAAGTAAGTTTTAGATAAATATTTTTTAAATACATGAAAAATCAGTGCATTTCTATGTGTTATATTGATTTAAAACTAATATATACTAACTGATGGGAACTAGTTCAAAAGAAGTAAAAAGTGAAATAAGAAACCCAGATACTGTAATATGTTTTGACAAATGTTAATGGCTTCTCTATAAAGAGCATTGAATAGGTTCTGAGAGTTAATAAAGCTGAAATATACTCCACAATATTAGAACATATACTAAAGAAAAGCATATTAGAATTATACTATGCCATTCAATATAATATTAGAAATAAGATTTAATAAGAAAAAACAAGAGCCATTGTGTGGTTTTAGAAGATCTGCTTCTAGCTGGGTATTCCAGGAAGTGTTTTGACCTGGGGCTTTCATAAACATAAAATAGACAAGTGGAGTAACTCAAGTAGTGTATAGTGAACAGCTTAATTGATTTGTAGTTAGAAGCAAAACAAATCAGAGAGTGAATAGCAAGAAATAAGATTAGGTGAGATTAGAAAATTTAGCTTGGGGACAGATCACTGTGGGCTTCCCATACCAAATTAAGGTAGATTTCATTTTTCATGTAACTAAGACTTTCCAAAAGATTTTATGCAAAATTTAACATGATTGTGGTGGCTTAAGGAAAATTAATCTGGCACCATTGAATCATGTGAACTGGAATGGGAGACGAGAAGTCTATTGAAGTCTAAGGACAGTGAAAATAGAACATTGGCTATGCAGCCGGAGAAAAAGGAAAGTAGATGGTGAGTATAAAGGTGTTGATAGAAGACATAAGGAATACAGACAAAAGAAAATGCTAGGGGAGATGATTTCACTCTGGACCTACTCTATTGGCACGCTGTGAAAAACCACAGTGGTTATTTGGAAATAACCAGGGTAACCAGACAATTTTCTAAAATCTCCACCTTTTGTTATCATTTTCTCTCTATGAGTTGCCAGTATTTTGCAAAGTGATGAGTTTTGACCGTCGTGGTGGTTAAGGTTGGGTGTCAATGTGGTTGGGCTATGATTCTCAGTGGTTTGACAGCTATAATGTAGTTGGGCAGTTATGCAACTATGTAATCACCTCTATGATGAGATCTGATATGATGTAATCACTTCTATGAAGGGATCTGCTATGAGCAGTCAATCATTTGAATGGGAGTTTCCTTGAGGGTATGGCTTGCATTCAATTTATATGGATTTTCTGGCAAAGTTAGGTGTCCTTTGCTCTCTCTGGATCCTGCATTCAGCTCATCAAATCACAGTATCTTATTACTGATTAATGGATATAAGGATAACATTGTTATCTGAAATTGTTTTATTATGTTGAGTGCTATAAAGGGGAACTTTTGTACTGTAAAGCAAAAATAATACACAAAACTAGCTTTTATTACTGTCTCTTCCACTATCCCTATATCCATATATATGTTGCTTATAATTTTAGGAACTTACCTTCTATTTGATTAAATTAGAAGCTTACTTATATACATTCACCTTCTAGTCCTATCAACTACTAAGTGGCATTAAATAGTATAGAGTTATTAAAATGGTTGTGAAATGTTTAGTACTTTAAATAAAATATTTTTCAAGAAACTCTTATGTAACTTGAGAAGCATTTCTGCATAACTTTCCTTGCATAAGCTGAGAAGACAAACATTCTAGCAAAGAATTACATTTTTGCTTCATTTTTTCAACTGTTTACGTGTGGTTTTAGATGAAGAGTGTAAAAGAAGTGAGGGAAATTGGAGAAATTTAATTGCTTGTGTTTTGGAATCTAATATTTCTGTCTTTACATGCCCACCTTATAAAAGGTCATCTGAATTAGCTTTATTAAAATCAATATTTGTTTATTATATAAAGCTAGAGTAAAAAGACCAGATTCCCTGCATGCAAATATAGAAGACAAGACTAAACTCATTTTAATAATAAATTGTCTTTAAGAAGCAGAGCTTTGATAACACTGAAGGATGGGGTTTGCTGGTTTACAAGGTCACTGCATGACCAGTAGCATTATTTGGGGATGTCAACATAGTTATAGTCAAAGAAACACACCCTCAGGTCTAGAATCCCATTATGAAGAGAAGACCATGCAAAGTTTGTTTTAGTAATGATAGAATAAAGAGCAACTTGTTGGCACTGAAGAGAAACTTGTAGAGATTTTTTTAAAAGAGAATATGAGTTATGCCAGAGTGAATGTAGGCAGGATTAGAAAGATGATGAATCTGGAAAGATGTTTGCCATATGGAGATGTAAACCATGACATTTTCCTGAAAAATGAATTTATATACCAATCTAGAGTTAGATCTGGACTGGTTTGAAGCATATAAATTTCAATCTTCTCAAGAATTTAAAAATTGAATAGAACCTAAATATATGACTTTAGAACAAATAGAATATTAACCTCCTGATAACAGGAATTGTTGAGTCATTTTATAAAAGATTATAGAATAATTCATGAAGAAACCATTTAGTACTTAGTTTATAATATTCTGATTAAATATGTTTTAAACAACTACCAATTTTATGGAAATTTAAAGTGTCCCCTGATCGCTTCACCTTTTCTTAGTTAAAATGCCTGTTGCTCTTCTTAGGTGCTGTCTAGTCGATTTCAACTCATAATGATCCCATGTGACAGAGAGTAGAACTACCCCATAGGGTTTTTTTAGCCATCATCTTCATGGGATTAGATCATCAGGTCTTTCTCCTGCAGAGCCACTGGGTAGGTTCAAACTGCCAATCTTTTGGCCAGCAGCCAAATGCTTAACCATTATGGCACCACTCACTCAAACACACAAAGCTAACAATGTCAGACAGAGGAATATGTACTAATATTAAGGCAGATGAAATGGACTTAAGGAAAATATACCCAGGCTGTGCTTTGGGGATTGCCAATCATTTGACAGTTTGACTAAAGCCCAGGTCAAGTGATGGAAGAGAAACTCACCACTGACTCAGAGCCTTGGTATTCAAACCAGTCAGAATAAAGTCTAAAAACAAAAAAAAACACCCTTTGCCATTGAGTCAGTTCTAACTCATGTTGGCCTGATAGAACACAGTGGAACTGCCCTATTGGGTTTCCAAGGCTATAATCCATATGGAAGCAGTTTGCCACATTTTCCTCTTGGTGAGTGGTTGGTGGGTTTGAACCACCAAACTTTCAGTAAGCAGCTGAGTGATCAGCCACTGCACCACCAGGGCTCAGCTGCTAACCTAAAACTCAGTTGACTGAACCCACCAGCCAGATGCTCTGGGGGAGAAAGATGTGGCAGTCTGCTTCCATAAAGATTATAGCCTTGGAAACCACGTGGGGCAATTCCACTCTGCCACACAGGGTCACTACGAGTCAGAATAGACTCGATGGCAATGGTAAGAATAAAGTTTAGCCATTTTTATATCAGGAGCAGGGTGTTTGTGCTGCTTCTAAAAGAAGCAGAGAAAGTATTGCCCTTCTCTCTCATGCAGGTGGTCATTTCAAGGTATATCTACCCTGTAAGTAAATGGCTGTAGGGGGCACTGTAGGTTTGCAGTTGCAGCTTACCATGTATGTCACAACGTTAGCGTGTGTTGTGAAGAGAAAGGTATCAGTAGAGGAAAGCAGAGCTGGTCTAAATGAACAACTCCTACAAACTGGATTCTGGTCTTTATGCTTATCCAAATGCTTTGCAGCTGTAGATCTTAAATGATGAGTTGATTTTTATGCAAATGAATATAAAATGTAGTTATACTACTCACATATCCTTTCTAGTGGCAGAGAGGATGTCCAGATCCCATTTTACTCAAGGGTGAAAAAAGGAAGAAAACAAACTATGAAATATTAGATCTATAAAAAATGTACAAGGACAGCTGAATATGATTCTGAACACTCAGAAGAGCACCTGTTAAAGGTATCTTCAAAGGCACAGAGAAAACATAATGGCAGGAAAGTATTTAACGTCCTCAGTAGAAACAAGAAAATATAGTTTCTTTGAAGAGGCAGAAGAACATAAAGAAACAACATATTAAATATATATGTATGCATATATGTATGTACATATATATATTCAATAGCATGAGATTAAAGAAAATTACTAATATAAGACACATTTTCAAGGAAACTAAAATGTAAAAATTAAAAGCAAACCCACACTGGAGGAAGTAAATGCAAAATTTATACTGTAGGAAATGGTATCAGAGATGCGGGGGTGGAGGGGGGAGAGAGAGAGAAATCAAAACACAAACCAAACCCCATGCATCAAGTAAATTCCAACTCACAGAGCACCTATAGGATAGAGTAAAATTGTCCTGTAGGGTTTCCAAGAAGCAGCTGGTGAATTTGAACTGCTGTCCTTTTGGTTAACAGCAGCGCTCTTAACCACACTGTCACGAGGACTTCAGAGAGAGAAGCCATCTTAAAATATAGATTAAAAGGTCAAAGAGGTTGACATGTTTAAATAAAGTGATAGCATAGACAGAGGATGGAGAGCTAGCCTTTGGATAATTGGTATTAATAAAAATAAAAAGGGAAAATGGAATAAAAAAGAAAGCTTTAATAACAATAAAAGAGGGACAAATCATTTTAGAAAAATAAGTGAAAGTGGGTTATATCTTATTATTCTGACAGTAATCAAATTTTATAAAACCTCTGTCAAAAACCTGAAAAGAAATAAAAAGTTGGGGTCTCAGACTTATGCTTTCTCACGCTCTATTGCATGTACAAGGAAAAAAAAAAAAAAAAGCTCTGTTTTAAGAATTGTATATCTACCCAGGTTTGTTTCCTATAAAAAGGTAACATAATAGCCTTTGCAAATATGCAAGCATTTAATCAATGTTTTATTCACAAAGCTTTTCTTGAAACACATTTCTTAAGCATTTCCAATTGTACTTGCATTTTAGAATTTAACAAATCTTGTACTTCCTCCGATGCACAAACCAGATTACAGTTTAAATCTTACTGTTTTTGATGAAGTAAAAATTTTGAGATTCTTAGAGATAAAGATTAATTAGAGGTTTTCCCATAGACTTGCTATCTTATCAGGCTCAGGGCCGGGAAATGCACAGGTTTTTACCCACCACTCACCTGCTTCAGGTGCTCTGCCTGAATTCGAGATTACCCCACCACCAGTCTTGACCCAAAGATTTGGCTTTGCTTAGTTGGAATAGCGGAGGAGAAGATGGTGGAGTTTGTCTGTGGGCTATAGCTGAGTCTTGGAAGGAGATATGGAATATTTCCAAGTAAGGCTTGAAGGCGAAAGGAAGGGGTATTCTGACAGGTTTTCTAGCTTCGTTTAAAGTATTCCAATTTCTCACATGGAAAAGACACAAAAAAATGGTTTCTTCTTATTGTTTTTAGAAGCACACACACATACACACAAACAGTTCAATATGATTTTAATATAAAGAAGGACTATAAAAAGGGATTTGCAGGTGTTACATAGTCTCATTCTCATCACAGAACAGAAATTTATACTTTGCTAAGAGTGCAAAGACTTTAGTGTGTCTTGCTTAAGACAAATAGACATTGGTTCAATCTGTTCTTCAAATCTTCTTTCCATGAAAAGAAAAAAGTTAATAATGCATAGTGATGTCAAGGAATCTAAGGTCTGAATTGGGATTTTATTTTTCTCTGAAAGTCTCTAGTAACTGCAAGGGCTCAAACAAAATGAAATAATATCAAATAAAAAAAAGAAAAGGCAGTGAAGATTGAAGATAATTAATCAGAGAGAAGTCCAAATACTAAAGACATTTTTAAACATGTTTATTGAGGAATACTTTATATACCACAAAATTAATTTAATTGTACAATTAAGCAAGTTTCAGTAAATTTACAGATTTGTACAACCATCACCATGGTCCAAATGTGGAACATTTCCATCACTCTAAAAACATTCCTCATACCCATTTGCAATCATTTCCCATTTCCATGTCCAGCCCCAGGCAACCACTAATTTACTTTCATACTCTATAGATTTGCCTTTTCTGGAAAAAAATCTATTCTAAAAATTAATACAATTATGTTTTAATTAATATATTAAAAATCTATTAGTTGAACTTCATATTCCTACCTCTTTTGCTTATAATTCAAAACATTTGAGCTGTCGTTTGTAGCAAGCCTGCCTAAGTTTCGATAACAACAACTGTTTATAAACATGTCCAGCTTTCTGGCACGAGAGCATAGCCTCATTCTATGTTGCTTAGAATAGTCCTACTTCCAGTTCTATGATACAGTCTTTATTTCTCCAATCTTCCCTTGCTGCTTATCAGAACTGGCTCCAATGCCACCAAAAACCTGCTCTAGGCACCTATTTTCTCTGTGGTTTTTGAGTATTCTCTTAACTCTAGCTGTGTTTTGTACTTATCCATTAATTTTGATCATGTCCACAATCGCAAGGCTTAGCTCTAAGAGAGGTTGTGTACAGAACCACAGTGTAAGGGACTAGGACCCTGTTTCTCATGGATACGTTCCCTAAATGTCCAATACTCACTGGTGTAATTGGGTAGCCATTTATTGTCCATCATCGTAACTATGATGCACATACTCATTATAATTCTCTTACTTCATCTTAGCTATCCTGCTATCAGGCATGAAAATGAATTATATATGAAAAAATCTTTGTCCCCTAGAAATGAGCTACCTGGTCAGTATCTACATTTGCTTCTGAGCCTGCCGAGATCTCATGGACAGATTTTATGCCATGTCTTGGTTTCTCTCCTGCCCTGTCTGCCCACGATGTCATGAAGTAAATATGCTTGTTTTAACTCAGATCCGAGACATACCAAGGAATTTTATTTACAGCTTCTTAACATTAATGATAGGCAAATAATATATATCTTAGCAAAAATGGATCTCACTTATATTCAGTTTCAGTAAATCATTTGGTAAAAGAGAAATTGGAGTGATTCAAGAGCCACCTGCAAGAGACCTGGTGAGTAAAACAAGAAATCAAGGCATTTTTCACAGATGAGAAGGAGTACCTTGAAAAACTAACATTGCTATCCTGCTTTTTGTCAGAGGCAGAAAAATATACACGCTGTTTTGTGAGAGAACTCAGAGTGACCTGGGAGTGCAGTGACAGAGTGACAGAGTTATGAAAGTATCTATGAACAACATTTTTTTCTCTTTCTCTCTTTGTCTTTCTTTTTCTACTTATAGTTCAAGTTATCAGATCCTGAACTCTCAAGAAAGAAAATACCAGCTGGTAAATCAAAATCACTGTGGAGAACATCTTTCACCAGCATGACTAGTTATTTGGAGGCCATTGGGAGTTCAAACAAATTAAAATTTGAAATACATTTATACTTCATCCTAAGTTAAGAAACTATTTAGTTTAAAAGTTATTGAAAATAGTTGAATATTTTTCTGATTATACATTTTAACATATCAGCCTGTAATAATTTTAATTAATTGCTGTAATAATTTTTTAAGAGAAAAATCACAGTAGGAAAGAGATAGTAAGAGCTAAATAAAAACGTAGGACTTAAGAATCAGACATACATTTGATTTCCAGCTCTGTGTTTGCTATGAATTTGAAGTTGTTAAATAAAAAAAACAAACATAAACACTAATAGCTAATAACTAAATATATATTAACAATCTGCATTATGCAGATGACACAGCCTTGCTTGCTGAAAGTGAAGAGGACTTGAAGTACTTACTGATGAAGATCAAAGTACAGCCTTCAGTATGGATTACACTTCAACATACAGAAAACAAAGATCCTCACAACTGGACCAATAAGCAACATCATGATAAACGGGGAAAAGATTGAAGTTGTCAAGGATTTCTTTTTACTTGGATCCACAATCAACGCACATGGAAGCAGCAGTCAAGAAACCAAATGACATATTGCATTGGGCAAATCTGCTGCAAAAGACCACTTGAAAGTGTTGAAAAGCAAAGATGTCACTTTGAGGTGTGCCTGACCCAAGTCAAGGTGTTTTCAATTGCCTTCTATGCTTGTGAAAGCTGGACAATGAATAAGGAAGACAGAAGAAAAAATGACGCCTTTGAGTTGTGGTTTTGGTGAAGAATATTGAATATACCATGGACTGCCAAAAGATCAAACAAATCTGTCTTGGAAGAAGTACAGCCAGAATGCTTCTTGGAGGCAAGGATGGCAAGACTGCGTCTCACATACTTCGGACATGTTGTCAGGAGGGATTAGTCCCTGGAGAAGGTCATCATGCTTGGTAAAGTGGAGGATCAGCAAAAAAGAGGAAGACCCTCAATGAGATGGATCAACACAGTAACTCTAACAATGGGCTCAAACATAGCAAAGATCATGAGATGAGATGGCGCAGGACAGGGCAGTGTTTCATTCTGTTGTACATGGGGTCGCTATGAGTTGGAGCTGACTCAAGGGCACCTAACAACAACAACAAACATATGTTTTATGCCATGAGGTTTCATTAATTGGCCTCCATCTTTAATGCAATTTTGTGATATATATGATTCAGTCTTATTTTCCCACCTGAAAACAACTTAAATTACCAGAAATGCATTTGGACCCATACTTATCTGATTCTAAAATACATTTTTTTTTCTTTTCCTGGGGCTTTTTTGGTTTTGTTTTGTTTTTGGTTAAGTAAAATTTTAATGAAGCTTAACAAAGAAAGTTCACAAATCATAAACGTAGTTTAATGATGTTTTTTACAAACTGAATGGTTTGTGTAACCGACTGTGAGATAATCCACCAAATCTGAGTGTTCCTCACAGGATGTATCTGATTAAAAGGCACCAATCACTAAATGTGACTGCTCCATGAACACCATGTCCTTCCCTTAGATCAGAGTCTGAACACATGGTAGCATGTGGAATGTAGCTTTATTACTTACAACAAGGAGTGGACAGCACAGTAGAACAAATGCGGATCCATTTTTGAGCATCCCTCCAACTTGAGAAGGCTTTCTAGAAAGAGAAGACTCTTTTCACGTGCACCCCACTTTTGCTGTGCGTGAGGGATATAAATGGAGGAGCTTACCTTCTGTCAGTCCCCTCGATCATGTAAGTCTAGTTAGATGAGTTGTACATTTATGCTGCATGTACTTCCACCTAGTACCATAGCTGAGGGACACTGAGGACACTCAGGCAGCCATTTTTATATTTTAAGTCCACGTAACATACTACATGAGCAAGCATCTGGCCTCATAGGGTTGGGTAGTGGAGGAGGTCTCTTTGTGCCCTCTCCCTTCCTTAGAGTTATTGCCAGGGAGATGAACTGGACACTCTCAATTCATTCATGTATGCTTAAGTGTGGTCTGACTGTTTTAGAAAGACAAAGCTACCTTATTTGCTCTGGCTGTTTTCAGGATCAGAGACAAAAAGCAAAACTTAGTTCTTCATTCCACAGTTGACCCATTTGGCTTTTTATATATCTAATATTTAAAAAAATTACATTCTGTCACCTTTCACACCATCAACATTAGCCTAGTGGGTGGGGAGGAACATGGAAGAAATGGCTGCCAGGTTGGTCTGAAAGACTGCCTTCTCACAGCAACTCTCATCAAACAACAGAAATTTGCCAGCCCTCCCCCCGCAAATTTCTCTTCCAGTCACTACCTCCTCAAAAGCAATCAATATGCCAACTTCAAAATCATAGGCTAGTCTTCTCTGTTTTTGAAATTTATATAACTGGAATCATATGATATGATATCATTTGTGGCTGCCTTCTGCAGTGCACATTAATATATTTGTGTTATGAACTTCTGTTGTTGCATGTAATTATACTTTGTTCAATCTCATTGCTGAGACTGATATCCCATTACATTGTATGAATCTATTATATGTAGATGATACATAGTATAGTATTATGTATATACATTTTTAGTTGCTGCTAAGGTAGGCTTCAACTAACAGAGACTGTAAGTGTAACAGAAAGAAATGTTGCCATCCCCATGATCTTAAAAATGTTTGAGCCTATTGTTGAGCCTATTGTGTCAATCCACCTCATGGAGGGTTTTCCTCATTTTTCTTGACCTTCTACTTTACCAAACATGATATCCTTTTCTAGTAATGTGTCCAAAGTAAGCAAGATGATGTCTCCCATTCTCACTTCTAAGGAGCATTCTGTTTGTATTTTTTCTAACACTTAATTATTTGTCTTCTGGCAGTCCAAGGTGTATTCAATATTCTTTGCCAACATCACAAGTCAAATGCATCTACTATTGTTCTGTCTTCATTTTTCACTGTTCGGCTTTCAATGCATATGAAGCTACTGAAAAGACTATAGCTTGGGTCAGGCATACCTTAGTATCAAGGTGACATATTTGCTTTTGGAAATTATAAAAAAGGTATTTTGCAACATATTTGTCTAATGCAACAGGTCCTTTGGTTTCTTGACTTCTGCAACCATGGGTGTTGATTGTTGATCCAAATAGAATGAAATACTTAACACTTTCAAAATTTTTTCCATTTATCATGATGTTGTTTATTGATCAAGCTGTGAGGATTTTTGTTTTCTTTATGTTTAGGAATAATTCATACTAAAAGCTAGGGTCTTTTACCATCATCAATAAGTTCTTCAAGTCATCTTCATTTTTGACAAGCAAGATTTTGTCATCTGCGTACCATAGGTTGTAAGTCAGTCTTTGTTCGAGTCTGATGCCGTGTTCTTCTTCATATAGCCTAGCTTCTCAGATTATATGTTCAGCGTACAGATTGAATAAGTAAGGTGAAAGGATAAAACAATGCCACAACCCTGGTTCAAAATAAGAAAACATGCCACATGCCTTTTTCTGATTTTGAACTATATATTGTCCCATCTCTGTTCAAAAGACTCCCTCTTGATCCATGTACAAAATCCACATGAGCACAATCAACCAAAAACCAAAATCAAATTCCCTGCATTCAAATTAATTCCAACTCACAGCGACCCTATAGGACAGAGTAGAACTGCCCCATAGGGTTTCCAAGGAGCAACTGGTGGATTCAAACTGCTGACTTTTATGGTTAGCAGCTGAGCTCTTAACCACTGTGCCACCAGGGCTCTGTAAAGTTATTCTTAGTAAAGTTATTCATAATTTATTATGAACTACACAGTTGAACGCCTTTTGTGTCGTTGATAAAACACATGTAAACATCTTTCTGGTATTCTCTGCTTTCAGCCAAGATTCATCTCACATCAGCAATGTTGACCCTCATTCCATGTCCTCTTCTGAATCTGTCTTGAACTTCTGGCAGTTCCTCGTAGATGTATGGCTGCAAACATTTTCATATTACCTTTAGCAAAATTTTGTTACCGTGGTATATTAATGACATTGTTCAATATTTTCTGCATTTCATTTTATTGCCTTTCTTTGTTATGGGCACAAGTATCAATCTCTTCCAGTCAGATGGCCAGGTGGTTGTCTTCCAAATTTCTTGACATGGGTGAGTAAGTCCTTCCAGTTTCGTATCTGTTTGTTGAAGCATCTCAGTTGGTATTCTGTCAATTCCTGTTTTTGTTAATGCCTTCAGTGCAGGTTCGACTTTTTTTTTCAATACCAGCAGTTCTTGATAATATGCTACTACCTGAAATGATTGAAAGTTGATAAATTCTTTTTGGAACAGTGACTCTATTCCTTCCATCTTCTTATGATCATCCCTATGTCATTCATTTTTTTTTTTGTGCCCATAGAATCCTTCAGTAATGCACTCTAAGCTTGAATTTTCTCTTCAGTTCTTTCATCTTCAGAAATGCCAATTGCATTTTTCCCTTTTGTTTTTATAAATCCAGGTCTTTGCATATTTCATTATAATACTTTACCTTGTCTTCTTGACCCACCCTTTGAAATATTCTTTCAGCTCCTTTACTTCATCACTTCTCTGTTTGCTTTAGCTACCCTGAGCTTAAGAGCAATTTTCAGAGTCTCTTCTGATATCCATTTTGGTCTTTTTCTTCTTTCCTGTCTTTTTAATAACCTGTCACTTTTTTCATGTACGATGTCCTTGATGTCTCCCCACAACTCTTAGGATCTTTGGTCATTACTGTTCCGTGCATCAAATCTGTTTTTGAGATGGTCTCTAAATATTGGAGGGATGTATTCAAGGTTATACTTTGGCTGTTGTGGACTTGCTTTAATTTTCTTCAGCTTCAATTTGTATTTGCACATGAGCAACTGATGGAAAGGAAGCCAAGCCCTTGGCTTTGTATTGACAGATGAAATTGAATTTCTCCATTATCTTTTCCACAGATGTAGTTGATTTGATTCTTGTGTAATTCATCCAATGAGATCAATTTCCAACTCTACAGTTCATAAAAATTTTCAGTTTCTTCATCTCTGGCATTCATGGTTGGTGTGTAAATTTGAACACAGGTCATATTAATTGGTCTTCCTTGAATACATATAGATATTAACCTATCACTGACAGTGTTGTATTTCAGAACAGATCCAAAATGTTCTTTGTAGTGATAAATGTAATGCTGTTCCTCCTTAATTTGCCCTTCCTAGAATAGTAGAGCATATGACTGTAGGATTCAAAATGGCCAATACCAGTCCCTTTCAGCCCATTAATGCCTAGGATATCAGACTTGAAGGATTCCATTTAATTTTTCATGACTTCTGATTTTCCTTGATTCATGCTTTGTACACCCTATGTTCTGATTATCAATAGTTGTTTGCAGCTGTTACTTCTCATTTTAAGTTGTGTCACATAGCAAATGAAGGTCCAGAGGCTTTACTCCATCCATGCCATTAAGGCCAAATCTATTTTGAAGAGGCAGCTCTTCCCCAGTTGAAATATGAGTGCCTCCATACCTGAGAGGCTCATCTTTCAGCACTATATTGGAAAATGTTTTGTTGTTATCCATAATATTTTCATTAGTTAATTTTTGGAAGTAGATTGGCAAGTTTTTCTTCCTAGTGTGTCTTGGTCTGAAAATTCCAGTGAAACCTATCCTTCATGGGTGATCCTGTCTGTATTTGAAATATTGGTGGCATATCTTCCAGAATCATAGCAAGAAGCAAGCCACCACAGTACAACAAACTGGTAGATGAATGGTAAAATATATATATATTATATATACACACACACACAGACATGTATATAATAGGAGGGATCAGTTATAAGTTCCTGGAGAAGGACATAATGCTTGGCAAAGTAGAGGCTCAGTGAAAAAGAGGAAGACCCTCAATGAGATGGATGATACAGTGGCTGCAACAATGGGCTCAGGTGTAACAACGATTGTGAGGATGGTGCAGGACCTGGCAGTGTTTCGTTCTGTTGCACATAGGGTCGTTATGAGTCAGAACCAACTCAATGGCACCTAACAACAACAACAAGATGTATATAATGTTATTATACAAAATTATATAAATATACAATACATACTATATGTTTCTGCTACAATTGTCTTCTGTCTTAGGTATTTTAAATAAGGATATGAACATCTTTGTACAAGAATTTTCATGATTATTAGTACACATTTCTGTTGACTTTACATAGGAATAGAATTGTGGATCAAATGAAATAATGCCAAAAACATAGAAGTATTTCCAAGGTGTTTTTTTTGGTGTGTGTTCTACTCTTTCACCCTACTATATCCTGGATTCCCCACTTTCCCCATCGCCAAGATACTTAACCTATCTGAATACTAGTTTTCACATCTGAAAATAAGAACAACTCTTTGAACATTCAAGTGAGGATTAAATAATGTAGCATATTTAGAGTCAATTGTATTTGGTACATTGGAAGTATTTGACCCATATTAGTAACTTATACGTTTGGATTTTCTTTGTTTTTCATACAGTATCATCAATTACTTCAAATTTTCAATCTCTTGCTATTAATTCTAATGCCTCAAATATTCATATACTTAATATGTTTAGAGAGTATTCGTATTCCAAGAAAAAATGTATATGTAAAATATATATGAGAAATAGATTTTTAATATAATGAAGAAGTCAACGTGATGCTAAAATAGTAAGCAAACCATTTAACAAATAGGGTGCCAATTTTCAATACTATTATATTACAGCTACTGACTCAGAGTGGCAAACAAAACTCAGTCTTGATCTCTCTCAGCTTCTGTAATTGTCTTTATATAACTGATGTTTCGATAATTGCCAAGTTACTTCTTCCTTCTCTTTTAATTTGGTCCAGGATAATACTCAGTTCTAGACTTATCTCTGAATTAATTAGAATGTATGCATGTCATCTTTTGACTTAAAATAAAGAGACATATTTTGGGAGAGAGAATGGTGACAAACACAATAAGTTTAGGAAGCTGAGAACTCTATTTCAATAAATATTTGTTGAACACTTAACTCAGGATTCTTATTGATTATACACAAAGTATTAATACATGATTCCTCTTGTGCAGAAATTTACTAAACATCCCAGAATTGGAAAGGTACACTATGAGTATACATGTGATTGAAATTCAAATTTAATGATTTTTTTCTTTCTTTCTTTTAAATGATGGACAGTCTTATGTTTTTAAATTTCAGTGAGAAAGCTATTGTTCCGATGATTTAATAGCATTTTTAGCTGCTAAGACTATAAAACAAATCATAAAAATTTAAAGATTTTCAGAAGATATGCGTTAATATTAAATTAAAAAGTGCATAGTATATTTCTGTAAAATAAAAAAAGGTTATCAATAGAAAAGCTTTTAAATTGTTTTCCTAAAAAAAATAAAACATGAACTAAAATGAGTTTTGCCAGAATATTGAGCTCTCCTTGATATTCACAGAAAACAACACAATGCCCATTAGTGCTGAATAAAAGACATAAAACAATTCAGTGTAAAAAAACACCCTGCATTAATGGAACATTAAAGTTATGATTTAAACCCACGAAAGTCAGGAAATTCAGAATTAGAACTCCCAAGGTAACCTTAACTGTGACCTCTTGTGCATGTACATTGTTTAGAAAATTGAGATTTTTGCCTTTCTGATCACATACCGCTATGAAGAACAATTTTGAAGAAGAAAAAAACAGGACCACATTTCCTTAGCACCATTGTATACGTTTAAACTTTTATACCCACTTAGAAAATCAAGTCATCAATCTAATGCTACCATATGAGCTAATTATGGAATACGAAGACATTTTTAAGATACAGTATAGAAAGCCTTAGAAGTTACAACATAATGTACTTATAGAAAGCCTTGGAAGTTACAACATAATGAACTTACATATGCATTTGGGCTTTCATTTAAATGTAGGCATAAGTGCCTGTCATATAAAAAGCATATGCATATTGCAAAAAGCTGGGGGTATTGTTAAAATGGAATAGTATGTGAGGAAGAAGGTTCAGGAAAATAATTAAATTGAGAGTCAAAAATATCATGCTTCATATTTTTGAATCTACATTTTCTTATGGAAGATATTTTGTCTCTAGAACCATGGCTTCTTCATTATTAAAATGAGGGGATTGAGCTAAGTGACATCTTAGTTTTCTTGTAACTTTGAAAATAGTATAAATCTGTGAATTCATATGAATTTATATTCTAGAGAAAAATCATAAGCATAAAATTATATTGTCCCTTAATTAACTTGTTTTGGAGAAGTTTAGTGAGATATGAGTGATCAACCAAGAAAGTGATGTTCATAAACCAATGGGCTACCCTTCGATATGACTGGCCCATCTCACTGGTACTGTCTTTTCTTTTTGATCTTCTAGACAAGAAATGTTCACTCACCCATGCAAAGATTAGCTGAGTTTGTGGCTGGGGTTAGGATAGATGCTTGCTAGTGAACTGAAGAACATTCCTCATATGAAGAAACATATTCCTCAATATTGTGCATGGGAGAGCAGGGAGAGCTGGTTTTTGGTGACTTTGCTTGGAAAAGCTATAGATCACAATGACATTGATATGGTCTTCCTACACTAACACCAGTTTAGGAAACCCAATGGTACAGTTCTACTCTGTCCTATAGGGTTGCTATGAGCAGGAATCAGCTCAACGGCACACAACAACAGGTTCACCTCACTATATGAGTTAGACTGATGACCAATCAGAGATGCAGTAAGTAAACAATCAACTTCTAAAAGGAAATAACAGCAATGACCAAAAATATTTATATATATCTATCTCCATGACTTTACTCCTATATATATCAAATGAAGCAAGTATGTTTTGGTTTTATTTGCATGTGTTTGAATCATTTGTTGCAGTGAAATGTAATCAGTTCCAGACATTATATAATAAAACAGAGTAACACAAGGTTCTGTCTCAGGGCAATTAAGGTCTAATAACCATCTGTGAAGATGGAACTTCATGCCCTAGAATTGTTTCACTCAGGAGCAGAGGGCAATCTTCAGGAAACCCAAAAGGCCTTTGAATTTTCTGTGGTAGACCAGAAATCACTAAGTTCAACTGTGGAATCCTTGAAAAGCTTTACGAAACATTTACATGAAGAGAGATTTGCTTCACAGATATATATTATATATATATATATATATATATATATACTGTTGAAAAAATAACGTTAAAAAGTTACCTTAATATAATTTACAAAAGACCAAGAAACCTCTTTATTGTAGGTGTTGAAGATTCTATCACTGACAATTTTTATTGGCTTTTCTCATATGCAGTTGGATAATATGTGGGAATAGCAAAAGCAGTACTTATGGTTTATCTTTTTCTCATTGAAAAACCAAGTGAATTCTGAATAAAATTACCTATAGATCAAAAATATACCTCAACTATTTTTATGTTTGCATGTTATCTTCTATACATTGTCAATAACCAGTTAACCAGTTGCCAAGGAGTTGACTCCTACTCAGAGTGAACCCGTATGTGTCAGAATAGAACTGTGCTCCATAGGGTTTTCAACAGATGATTTTTTTTTTTTTTTTTGGAGTGGATTGCCAGGCCTTTCTTCTAAAGTACCTCTCAGTGGACTTGAACATTCAACCTTTTGGTTAGAAGTCAAGTATATTAAGTCAGGAACTTCACATATTGTTAATAGAGGTGTACATATTTTATGTTCGAAAATAACAATGACCAAATCATTCTACACCCTGCTTTTTAATGGAATTTTATACTAGCATATTTATGTCATAGAATTTTTTCATCATTATTTTAAATGCTGTAGAATATGCTACCAAGTTAATGCATCATAATTTACTTAATTTCCTTATTGTAAGACACTTTAGCTATTAGAGAATATACCCTAGGTAATAACCACTTGCATATTGCTTTTTTTCTTCTCTTGGCAAATTTCCAACATGGAATATTTATGACTTTATACATAGAGTGACATTGTAACTAGTTGAAAGTGAAGAAAGGAGTGTTTAAAAATTAGACCACAGCATTAACTGAAGAGACTGTCAAAGATAAATTGTCTACCGAGGTACCAGAAGAGAAATCCTGCCTGCCAGTGTTACGTGAAACTTAAAAAGTAGGTTAAGCTCCCGTAGACTTGTGATTCTTCTCAACACCCTAAACCAATTATTACTGAAAGAGTAATCGAGATGTTTTAGATTTAAACGGCCATTCAGAGTTACAAAACTTAAGACGTACCAATCAATGCATTTTTAATAATCTTAGCCTTCAGATTAAGATTTTACTGTACGGACTCTGGTACACTGACCACAAGACTAAAATCTGGCTGCTGAAAGTTTTAGCAGGGTAAGTATTGATATTTTTAGACTGAGTGCTTTACTTTTTGTATGTACTAGAATTATTTAGAAGGTATCTTTCCATTATGCAAAACAAATGTTCTTACTCTAAAATATCACTGCAATTGAGGTTCATACCATTTCAATAAACATCTTTCTACCAGCTTGAATATTTTATAATGCTTTCTCTCTCCTTCCTAACGCAGGTGTATTTCTCTCTGGAGGAATGTATCCCTTTATTAAGTTTTTTTTTTTTTTTTTTTCCTCCCAATCACTCCTCAGCCTTTGTGGTCTGGTTGCTGTCCCTACCACTTGACTGAAACCTCTCTGACAATGGGCAGCAATAACCTGTGTATGATAAAATCTAATGAACACTTTCCAGTCTCTATTTTACTTGACCTCACTGCCACATTTGATATTTTTGATCACTTGCTCCAGGAAATTTTATTTTCCCTTGACTTCCATGTAAAAGGCCTCTCCTCATCGTCCTCCTAGAACTTTGCTGTCTTAGCTCTTTTGTCCCCTCTTCCTTTAGTTGGAGGCTCCCAAGGTTAATGCCATATTCTCTTCTTACTTGACATTTTTGCCTACTGAAAGATTATTCATTTTCATTATTTAAAAATTATCTTCTATACACTGATTCCCTACTTTAGATTCCTTGTCCAAACTTATGTATGGAGTATTAGATTTATTACAAAGCCAATCTCTCTCTCTCTACATGAATAGTTTAAAACTGTTTAAAACTGAACCTACTGTTTTATGCCAAGAACTTATATTCTTATTTCAATATTTTCTCTGATTAAAATCACCATTATCTATCTAGTTACTCAGCCAAAAACATGTCCTCCTGACAATCACCAATATCACCACTACAACCCACCTTCTCTCATCCTATAAACTCCAATTGATGACTAAGTTATTTTTATACCATCTAAATATTTCTAATCTATTTATCTCATTTCAATCCTCTGCCATTCTTCCATAATGTATTCTTTCCTAAATTATTAAAATACTCTCTTAATTCACATCCTGATCTCTGTCCTCTATCTAACCTTATTTCTTTCCAAATTTTTCTTCACAGGTTCGCCATAAGGAATTTTCTAAAACACTCATTGGAACAAGGAGTCACTTCCTTGTTTGATCCACTGAATTCCAACCACCTACAGAAAAGAGTTCCCACTCTATAGCATTGATCTGTATTTTCATTCAACCACTCATCCATGCATATATCCATTCAACTGTATCCCAGCAGTGAGGTGGATGTAATACTACTGGTGTCATAGAGCTTACAGTCAAAGAAGGGAGACATAAGTTTAGCCAGCAATTACTCTCAGGAGGAACGTGTGCCATGAAAAATGGAAGCGAATTTGATACGGAGCCGATAAACAGAGGTACTGACTATGCTTCATGGTCAGCCATAGGCTTTGTAATCAATTGTACCTGGAAAATTGCATATGAATTACCCAGTTAAAGAAGAAGGGCAGCAGCAGAAGTCTTGAAAACGTTTTGGGTGAGATGATTATCCCAAATAGTGTGAACAGCCTCAACAAGGCTCTGAGGTAAAAGAAAATACATAGCTTTAGAAAAATCTTATGGGGTGGGGGAGTAGCGGTGGTGGCAAAATTTTACTTTTGGTGTACCTTACTGTCACACTAAAGACCTGGGATAGCCACATTTGCATTTTAAAAAGAAACTAGTAACAAGCAAAACAAACAAAACAGGGACTCTCTGGCTACAGGGGATAAATTCTAGGGTCTTTTTTTTTACCTTTTTCTGCCTATAGGTCCTTTCTCACAGCCTGCATTCACCCCGGGAGCCCGGCTTGCTCAGTGGTTAGCAAGAGGTCAGCGGTATGATGTTTCAAACCCATTCCATTCAGTGCTAGAGAAATGTGACAGTCTGATTCTGTAAAGATTACAGCCTTGGAAACCCATGAGGCAGCTCTCCTCTGTCCTATAGGGCTGGAATCTACTTGATGGCAACAGGTTTGATTTTTGGTTTTGATTCATTCACCCCCAGTGACTCCCGTCCTCCATCCCCATCCCCATCCCAAATATCTCCAAATCTATGTAAATACTATTCCTGGTTAGTAAAATCTGCTTCTCCTTTTCTCAGGTGATCAAAATCCTCTTCATCCTATAGAGCGAGCTCAATCATTTTCTCCTTTGTGAATCCGCTCTCAAATGTATCTTTCTCTATGCTTTCATGCACCATATGCTTGAGAATATTTGAAAATATACTTACCCATGTTTGATTTTCTCTCTCTACACTAGAATTATATTTTCCAAAAGATCAGCAGCTCCAATCCACCAGCCACTCTTTGGAATCCCCGTGGGGCAGTTCTACCCTGTCCTATAGGTCGCTATGAGTCGGAATCGACTCAATGGCAATGAATTTTAAAATCATTGTACTTACTTTTAACACTTTATCCACTGCTCCTAGCACAGGGCCTGGAACTTGATGAAAGAAACAGACAAGAGACAAGAAGAGAGAGAGACGTTTGCTCATTGCAGGATATTTTCCTACTATTTCCATTTCCATTACAAGGGTAAAATTCTGGACTGAGAAAAAACACTTCCCATGAAAATAAGTAATTTTTTTCTACAGAATCTTTGACAGATGGTCAGGCAGACTTTGCTTGAACATTCGGTAACTTGTGGCTCATTCTTCCTAAACTAAACCATTGTTTAAAATGTTAAATTTTTAGAGCTAGTGTTTATGTTAATTTTCATCCATTGTACCTTGTTCTTCCCCCTGTGGATATGTGAACCAAGTGAGGGAAAGCATCACTAAATAAATACTTTATGTTATTCAATGCACATCTCGGGGGGGTTACTGTTTGACAATGCCTGGCATAAAATGTAGTTTAGCTGCTTAAACATAACATGGGCTACTGACAGGAAGCTAATGCTATCAAACTCTTCCATTCACCATCAGATCTTGTTGGAGTCAACTACATTTGCCCTTATTTCTTGAAGATCTTGGCCCTTAGTTTGCTGACTTTGGTTTCAGTATTACTGCTGTCGTGGATCTCGCGATTGTAGTATCCGCATAACTTTTCTAATGCCCTGAATCTGATCTTCTCTACTCCAATGAATTGTCACCTAAAGTTCTCTGCCATCTACATCATGGTCTTACCTGAGACGTATCCCTCCCGATACTGGGAAATCCTCCACAGCCTCACTTTCAGCCCTTTCATTCTCACAGCCACCTTCTCCTCTCATTTCTCTATGACCCTGACTTAAGAAATTATTTGACACCAAAGAGATAATGCATTGATTCGACCACTTTTTACTGCCACTCACACTTATAGTCTCAATTCACTCCTTGCCAATTTAGTTTCCTTGACTTATCATTATTATAATTCCCTGACATTCTTGTCAACGTATTTACTAGGTCCTTCATTGTACTCCGGGGGCACAATTCCAAGGTTGGTGAAATACAAGGCTTTATTGTCTCCACAGGTGCAGCTGCACTGCTGCATGAGAAAATCCATGGTCACTAATATCAGATGACCATTAGGGTTACATTTTACTCTCCCACTATTTTGCAAATTTTACTCTTACCCATCTCGGCACAGCCCTCATTCTCACCTGATTTCTTTGTTTCTAATTTCATTAAGGAAAACAAAAGAAATCTGCAGGAAAAAATGATACAACCGTTTTTGGAAAATGATACAGTGCTTCCTTAGAAAGCTAGAAATAGAAATGACATATAATCCAGCAATCCCAATCCTAGGAATATATCCTAGAGAAATAAGAGTCGTCACACGAATAGACATATGCACACCCATGTTCATTGTAGCATTGTTCACAACAGCAAAAAGATGGAAACAACCTAGATGCTCATCAACAGATGAATGGATAAACAAACTATGGTACATGCACACAATGGAGTACTACACAGTGATAAAGAACAATGTTGAATCTGCAAAGCATCTCATGATATGATAAATCTGGAGGACCTTAGGCTGAGTGAAATAAGTCAATCATGAAAGGACAGATATTGTATGGGACCACTACTATAAAAACTCATGAAAAGGTTTGCACACAAAAAGCAACAGTCTTTGATGGTTACGAGGAAGGGAGTGTTAGGGATGGAAAAACACTAAATAGACAATTGATAAGTGGTAATTTTGGTGAAGAGTAAGACAGTACACAGTACTGGGGAAGCCAGTACAACTTGTACAAGGCAAGGTCATAGAATCTCCATAGACACATTCAAACTCCCTGAAAGACTGAATTGCTGGGCTGAGGGCTGTGGGGACCATGATCTCATGGAACATCTATCTCAATTGACATAACATAGTTTATAAAGAAAATATTCTACATTCTACTTTGGTATGTAATGTCTGAGTCTTAAAAGCCTGTGAGCAGCAATCTAAGATACCCCTTCAGGAGAAAGTGAAAATGAAGAGAACTAAAGACACAAGGGAAAGACTAGTCCAGAGGACTAACAGACCATAACTACCATGGCCTCCACCAGACTGAGTCTAGTACAGCTAGATGGTTCCCGACTACCACCACTGACTGCTCTGACCGGGATCACAATAGAAGGTCCCAGACAGAGCTGGAAAAAAATGTAGAACAAAATTACAACTCACAAAAAAAAGACCAGATTTACTGGCCTGACAGGGACTGGAGAAACCCCAACAGTATGGCCCCCAGACACCCTTTTAGCTCAGTAGTGAATCACTCCTGATGTTCACCCTTCATCCAAAGATTAGACAGGCCCATAAAACAAAACAAGACTAAAGGGGCACACCAGCCCAGGGGCAAGGGCTAGAAGGCAAGAAGGGACAGGAAAGCTGCTAACAGGGAACTCAAGGTTGAGAATGGAGAATGTTGACATGTCGTGGGCTTGTTCATCAATGTCAAAAAACAATATGTGTACTAAATGTTTAATGATAAGATAGTTTGTTCTATAAACCTTTATCTAAAGTACAATTTAAAAAAAAGAAATTAAATTTAAAAAAAAAGAAATCTGCAGAGAATTGTTAAAAATAGCCAAAACTCACTAAAATTTGAACATAAGGTTTATTCTGAGCAGTTATTCTGTATGCATATAAGGAGACCATTTTGATTCCAGAAAAAGCAAATGGCTCCAAGAAGCTAGGTATAATGTGACTTATAAAGAGAACAGGATGGAGAACTATAAAAGATGAAACACTGGCTAATCTTTTTTTTTAATTTTTATTTATTTATTTTTATTTTGTTGTTACTGAGAATATACACAGCAAAACATACGTCAATTTAACCATTTCTACACATACAGTTCAGTGACACTGATTACATTCTTTGAGTTATGCATCCATTCTCACCCTCCTTTTCTGAGTTGTTTCTCCCCCATTAACATAAACTCACTGCTCCCTAAATAACCTATCTAATCTTTCCAGTTGCAATTGCCACTTTGATTCTGTATAGCTAGTTCTTAGAAGAGCATAATGCTCAAAGCAGACATTTTTTCCAGTTAAGCTAGACTACAGTTTGGTTTTCAGAAGCCTTCAGGGGATTTTTTTTTTTTTTTTCTGTTCTTTTTTTTTTTTTTTTTTTACTGTGCTTTAAAGGAAAGTTTACAATTCAAGGTAGTTTCTCATACAAAACTTTATACACACACTGCTATGTGACCCTAGTTGCACTCCCCACACTGTGACAGCACACTCCTCCTTTCCACCCTGGATTTCCCATGTCCACTCAACCAGCTCCTGTCCCCTTCTGTCTTCTCATCTTGCCTCCAGACAGGAGCTGCCAATTTAGACTATGTTTCTACTTGAGCTAAGAAGCTCACTCTTCACGAGTATCATTTTACGTCTTATAGTCAAGTCTAATCTTCGTCTGAAGAGTTGGCTTCAGGAATGGTTATAGTTTTGGACTAACAGAGAGTCCAGGGGGCATGTCTTCTGGGGTTCCTTCAGTCTCTGTCAGACCATTAAGTCTGGTCTTTTTACTAGAATTTATGTTCTGTGCCTCACCTTTCTCCTGCTCCATCAGGGACTCTCTGTTGTGTTCCCTGTCGGAGTGGTCATTGGTGGTAGCCAGGCGCTATCTAGTTCTTCTGGTCTCAGGCTGATGGAGTCTCTGGTTTATGTGGCCCTTTTGTCTCTTGGGCTAATATTTTCCTTATGTCTTTGGTGTTCTTCATTCTTCTTTGCTCCAAGTGGGTTGGGATTAATTGATGCATCATAGATGGCTGCTTGCTAGCTTTTAAGACCCCAGATGCCACTCACTAAAGTAGGATAAAGAACATTTTCATAATAAACTTTGTTATGAAAATTGACCTAGAAGTCCCCTGAAACCATGGTCCCCAGACCCTTGCCCCTGCTACTCTGTCCTTTGAAGTATTTGGTTGTATTCAGGAAACTTCTTAGCTTTTGGTTTAGTCCAGTTGTGCTGACTTCCCCTGTATTGTATGTTGTCTTCCCTTTGCCTAAGATAATTCTTGTCTACTATCTAGTTATTGACTATCCCCTTCCCTCCCTCCCCACCCTAGTAACCATCAAAGAATGTTTCCTTCTGTTTTTAAACCTTTTCTTGTGTTGTTATAATAGTGGTCTTATACAATATTTGTCCTTTTGCAACTGATTAATTTCACTTGGCATAATATCTTCCAGATTCTTCCATATTATGAGATGTTTCACGGATTCATTGTTATTCTTTATCATTGCATAGTATTCCACTGTGTGAGTATACCATAATTTGTTTATCCATTCATCCACTGATGGGCAACTAAGTTGTTTCCATCTTTTTGCTATTGTGAAAAGTGCTGCAATGAACATGATGCATATATCTATTTGTGTGACAGCTCTTATTTCTCTAGGATATATTCCAAGGAGTGGGATTGCTGGATTGTATGGTACTTCTATTTTTAGCTTTTTAAGGAAGTGACAAATTGATTTCCAAAGTGGTTGTACCATTTTACATTTCAAGGGATATTTTTGGTTTAAGGGTTAAAGATTATCTCAGAGTGATAATTTCAAGGGTTTATCCAGCCCCCTTGGTTCCAGAATGTCTGGAGTCCATAAGAAGTTGACATTCTTTTCTGTATTTCCATCCTTTTGATCAGGATTCTCTTATAGAATCTTGATCAAAATTTTCAGTAATGGTAGCCAGTCCCCATCCATTTCTTCTGGTCTAATGGCAAAGGAGGCAGTTGTTCATGGAGGTAATTAGCCACACATTCCATATCCTTCTCCTATTCCTGACTCTCCCTCTTCCTCTGTTGCTCCAGGAAAATAGAGACCAACTGTCCTGCCTTGGATGGCCACTTGCAAGCTTTTAATACCCCAGACACTATGCAATGAACTAGTAGGCAGGACAGAAGCACTAAATACATTATTGGGCCAATTTCCTGTGATGTCCCATAAAATCATGACCCTAAACCTCCAAACCAAGGAACAAAGTCCCATGAGGTTTTTGGTTGTATATAAGCAGCCTCAGCTGTTACTCTGTTTTTTATTTTTATTTTTTTTTTTGTCATTGTTGTAAATATATCTATCACACGACTTGTGCAAATTCAACTTTTTACAGGTGTACAACTTATTGACAGCTATTACAATAATCTGCTATGCAACTCCACCCTTATTCATTGCCGTTTTTCTATTACCATTAACTCCCTCACTCTGCCCCTCCCTCCTGTCCCTGGTAACCACTAATAAACTCTGGTCTCTATACATTTTCCTCTTCTTGTCTTTTTATATAAGTGAGGTCATACAATATTTGTTCTTTTGTGATTGACTTATTTCACTCAGCATACTGTCTTCAAATTCCATCCATATTGTAGCATGTATCAAGACTTTGTTTCTCCCTCCAGCTGAGTAGTAGTCCATTGAAGATATGTTCCACATTTTGTTTATCCATTCATCTGTTGATGGACATTTAGGTTGTTTCTACTTTTTTGCTATTCTGAATAGTGTTGCAGAGAACATTGGTGTACAAGTCTCTGTTTGAGTCTCTGCTTTGAAGTTTTTTAAGTATATACCTAGGAATGGGATTGCTGGGCCATGTGGTAGTTCTATTTTTAGTTTTCTGAGGAACTGCCACACTGTTTTCCACAATGGCTGTACCATTTTGCATTCTTGCCAGCAATAGATAAGAGTTCCAACTTCCCCACATCTTCGCCAACATTTGTTATTTTCTGTTGTGTTTTTTTTTTTTTTTAAATCTTTGTCTTTCTAGTGGGAGTGGAATGATGTCTCATTGTTGTTTTGAGTTGCATCTCTCTGATGGCTAATATTGTTGAGTATTTTTTCATATGTTTAGTGGCCATTTGAATGTCCTCTTTGGTGAAATGTCTAGTTCTCCTTTGCCCGTTTCATGCTTGAGCAATTTGTCTTTTTGTTGTTAAGTTGTCTGAGTTTTATGTATATTTAGGTTATAAGATTCTTATCATATGTATGGTTTCCTATGATATTCTCCCAGTTAGTAGATTTTCTTTTTACTTTTTTGGTAAAGTCTTGTGATGAACAAAAGTTTTTAGTTTTTGTATGGTCCCATGTATTCATTTTGTCTTTTGCTTTTAGAGCTTTTCTTATCATGTTGGATAATCATTGTTATAAGCGAGGCCTGACAGCGTTGCCCCTGCATGTTCTACTGAAAATTGTATGATTTTAATAGCACATTTAAGTCCTTAATCCACTTTGCATTTGTTTTTGTTTATGATGTGAGGCATGGATCCTGTGTGGAAATCCAGTTTTCTCAGCACTGTTTATTGAGGAAACTCTTCTTTCCCCATCAGATGGACTTAGCACCCTTTTCAAAAATCAGTTAACCGCTGATGTGTGTGTTTATTTCTGGACTTTCAATTATATTCCATTGATCTATGTGTCTATTGTTATACCAGTACCAGGCTGTTTTGATCACTGTAGCTGTATAATATGTTTTAAAATCAGGAAATGTGAGTCCTCTTATTTTGCTCTTCTATTTCAACATTGCCTTAGCTATTCAGGGCCTCTTACCATTCCATATAAAATTTAGGATTGGTTTTTCCGTTTCTTTAAAGAAGGCTGTTGGAATTTTGATCAGGATTGTGTTGAATCTATAGATCACTTTCAGTAGTATTGACATCTTAACAATATTAAGGCTTCCAATCCATGAATGTGGAAGATCTTTCAATTTATTTAAGTCTTCTTTAATCTTTTTCAGCAATGTTTTATAATTTTCCACTGGCTAATTTTAACATAACTGATTGCACCTTGCCTTTGACCCTTTACTGAGATCAAATGCTATCAGGTTATTTCTGGCCTGGCTGTTAATAATTTGTCCCTCCACCCAACTGCAGACATGAGACATTTTGAGATTTAGAGTAGGAGGTAACGGTTTGATAACCATCTTTCTCTAGCAGGATAAGACAAATTTACATTCTTGTAAAGCAGTTTCTGGGGGGCTTTGCAGTTTGGCTCAGGCTTTTTATGGTTAATATTTGGTTTCATGAATAAGAAAAACCTTAAAATCAAAGTAGGATGTCTGTTATTAATTTTCCTATTCAATAGAACTTTCACATCTTCCCATCAACACAGGTACCAGCATGCCAGCCTATGTCCTCATTTCAGTAAATGTCAAGTGCAACCTCATTTTTCCAATATCCAAAGGTGAAAATCTTGGAGTCAATCATGAATCCCCTTCTGCTTTAATACCTGCATCCAGGTATTAAATCAGTAAATCTTGTTAGTCTTAGCATTAGAAAAAATCTAGACTTTTACTTTATTTTTCTAATTTCACTGCTACCACTCTGGACCAAACTACCAAAATATGCGAACATAAATATTGTGATTCTAGTCTCCTGTTTTTTTAATTCTATCATTACTGTGACTGGCTGAATGTGTTTTGCATGTGAGAGGACTTGAATTGGGGTGGGGAAGGAGGGAGTGTTATGGATTGAATTGTGTCCTCCAAAAATATGTGTTGTAAACCCTAACCCCAATACCTATGATTGCAACCCCGTCGATGCAGTGGTTAAGAGCTTGGCTGCTAACTAAAGGATTGGCGGTTCAAATCCACCAGCCGCTCCTTGGTAACCCTATGGGGCAGTTCTACTCTATCCTATAGGGTCACTATAAGTCAGACCCAACTAGATGGCAACAGATTTGTTTTCTGTTTTTATAAATGTGGTTATAATCCCATTTAGGAATGGATTTTCTTTGTTATGCTAATGAAGCAGTATTAGTGTAGAGGGTGTCCTAAATCAATTTCTTTCTGAGATATATAAGAACAGATTAAGCAAGCAGCAAGGAAGTGGAGATGAGGGAAGATAGATACCTTGCCACATGGAGATTACCAAAGAGCCAGAAATAAGAACTTCAAAAGAGACAAGGAACTTTGCCCAGAGCTGACAGAGAGAGAACATTCCCCCAAAGACAGCACCTTGAATTTGGACTTCTAGCCAGCTGAATTATAAGAAAATAAATTTCTGTTTGTTTAAGCCATTTACTAGTGCTATTTCTGTTATAACAGCTCTAGAAAACTAAGACATTTGCCTATGTCTTTATACTATTCCTATAGCAGCCAAAGTAATACTTTCAAAACATGTTGGATGGTGTTATTCCTCTGCTTAACTCATTGAGTAAGAGTCAAAGTCATTACAGTGTTTCTTGAAATATCTGAGGACAGGAACCTTTTTAAACCTTTTTAAGTGTCCAATTCATTATGGACTAATATTTTGTAAAATACAGTTCAATAAATTAGTAGAAAAATAAATTAAAAGACTATTATGGGAAAATGGAAAAATATTATATTCAATGGACATAAATTTATTTTACAAAATCTATAAATATTTCTAAATACTTATTCTCAACTTTTATACTCATCTCATCATAGAGTAGCGAGTTTGCAGAATGCCACCAGTCTATGTATCTACTTTGAATAGCACTTGTCCACAGGGCTTTACAGGGTGTAGTCCTTAGCTACCTCTCTCATTTTGCCTCCTACCACTCTTCCAGTCAATTTCCATTCAACTATTCCAACACCCATGGGAGCAGTGGTCAAGAAATTAAATGACATGTTGTATTGGGAAAATCTGCTGCAAAAGATCTCTTTAAAGTGTTGCAAAGTAAAGATGTCACTTTGAGGACTAAGATGTACCTGACCCAAGCCATGCTATTTTCAATTGCCTCATATGAATGTGAAACCTGGACAATGAATAAGAAAGACCTAAGAAGGATTGATGCCTTTGGATTATGGTGTTGGTGAAGAATATTGAATATACCACGGACTGCCAGAAGAAGAAACAAATCTGTCTGGGATGAAATACAGCCAAAATGCTCCTTAGAATCAAGGATGGTGAAACTTCATTTCACATACTTTGGACATGTTATCAGAAGGGACCAGTCCCTGAGAAGGACATCATGCTTGGTAAAGTAGAGGGTCATAGAAAAAGAGGAAGACTCTCAACGAGATGGATTGACGTAGTGACTGCAACAATGGACTCAAGCATAACAAGGATTGTGAGAATGGCACAGGACTGGGCAACGTTCTTTTCTGTTGTACATAGGATCACTATGATTTGGAACCAACTTGACGGCACCTAAGAACAACAATGCTCCTTACCAGCTGCCTGTGCCTCAGTCTTATGACTGACTTAAATGAAAAAAAGTATACATTCTCTTAGGGGTTTTTGCACTTGCTCTCTGACTAAAATATTCTAAATTTCCCCAATCAATATTTTAATAATCCAATATTAAACATAGAAATATTTATTTAAGTAGTATTTTCCTCAAAATTTCATTTCTGCTATTGTCACATTTCCTGTTCTTAAATCACTCAGATGCTTTCTGTTCCAGTTTCTTTGAAGCCTTACCTTTTACTTGATCATGTTTTTCACAAGAAAGTAAGGTGGGATTTGGAGTTGTTTGTTTTTGATTATTTTATGAGCTTTACTGTATCACTGACAGAGAAGAGTGTTCAGATTTACTTGGAGGTTTTGTTCAGCTGTTAATTGTAAATTTCATTCACTCACTAAGTTACACTTTCTTGTATATGGGCTTGCAAATCCATGGTTCATCACAATAGAACAACTGAAAAGTCACAGCTTTCACGGGTACAGACAAAGACTGAGTTCAAAGATTTACCACGTGCAATTTCAGTATTTTTGCAAGCTGCCTTAATTAAAATATCAACTGTTCATCTAGTTCTTCACAATTTTTAAGATCTTTCAAGTTATACTCTATCTTCTAAAATATATCAATTTGATATTGGTAGTAGCTAGGGGAATTTATGAGAGGATTAAGAAACAAACAAAAAAAAAAACTCTCCAGCAACTTTAGGATTCATTCTTCGAAATGTTGTTGTTGTTAGGTGCCATGGAGTCGGTTCTAACTCATAGAGACCCTATGTATAACAGAACGAAACACTGCCCAGTCCTTCACCATTCTCAAGATCATTGTTATGCTTGAGCCCATTGTTGCAGCCAAGATGTCAGTCCATCTCGTTGAGGGTGGTTATCTGCAAATAAGGATTGACAATCCAAAAGGCTGTTTTTAGGGGATGGGGTTATCTATAATGATTCATAGATTGATAGACTGACAGACAGATAGATATTATTTAATTATTAATATTTTAGTTTTCTACTGCCTCCTTAACAAAAATACAAGGGGCTGGCTTTAATAAACAGGGATTTATTGTCTCATAGTTTTGACCAACTAGGAGTCCAAATTCAAGGCTCAACAGAGCAAGGCTCTGTCCACTCTAGATTATTCCTTGTCCCTTTCAACTTCTGACATCCCTGGGCATTTCTTAGAGTTCCTTGGCTTGTACATAGACCTTCATATGGAGTCTTCCGGTGTGTGTGACTCTCTGTGCCTGTTTTCCGTTTTTATAAGACACCACTCAAAAGGGATTATGTTTAGGACCCACACATCATTAACATAACAAAAGAAAAATCCTCTTTTCAAACAGGTACAGGGATTAGGGCTTCAACATATCTTTAGGGGAGAGATAAACCAATCCAAAACATTAAAAAGATGGAGCCATCAGAAGAAGAATTGACCAGTTTGTCTTTATTTTCTGATAAACATAGAATTGCTCTTTTTTAATATGGAAATAAGGAGAGGATGCAAAGGAAATTTATTATTTTATAAAATAATGCATAATTTGTTCTCTTCTTTCATTTTGCCACTATTTCCTTTTTATCCACCTTCTTAGTAGCTTGCCTCATCTCAGATTCCTTTATTTCTGCCTGGCTTCTTTCCTTGAAGAGTTTCTCCATTCTATATGAAAACTACTTCCTTTCTCGAAAGCTGGAGCATATACTTGTTTATTTAATATCTTACTATTCCTTCTCTACCTGTGTGAGCATGCTGTCTTTATTACTCACAACCTTTTTGACAATATCAGGCAAGAAAACCACGATTACGCTGACTGAAGTTCACTTTATTGGTTTCCTCAGAGTCTACACTTCCTGGATCTGAAACTGAACAATATTTCTCTGAGTACCCCCTGAAAATAACCACTCCATATTGTTTATATTTCACGTCTATTTGTCAAGGAATTCATGGTTTATATTGTCTGACTAATTCAATAAAAATACTGTAATACATATAGTTATTTATATCTAGCTAACCAAAACTTCATTATTATTATTTTCTCTTCTAAAAATGTGTTTGTCTGCAAGTAAGGATCAGTAACTCACCAGTTTTTCTCTTAGGTTTGTGTAATTAATCAGCAATATCCATGGATTTGTTACTTGTTCTCTACTTGTGATTTCTATACCTAAAAGAAAAGATTCTGTAAGAAGTATAAGAGAATTCATTATAGTATCAGACATTTATTTTCAATACAGTTCACCAGGATGTTCATATTAATTTTACTGTTAATTATTATTATTAAACTATTTTCCTCAGTGCTTAAATGTTTAATAGCTTTCTGTTCTATCACTTATACTTTTAAAGGTGTTAGTAAACTATTAAACCAAACCGATTCTGACTTACAGCAACCCTACAGGACAGAAT
Source organism: Dugong dugon (assembly GCA_030035585.1). NCBI lineage: Eukaryota > Metazoa > Chordata > Mammalia > Sirenia > Dugongidae > Dugong > Dugong dugon. Next base: position 28,537,508 of record CM057460.1, on the reverse strand, counting down.
AGAACTGCCCTATAGTGTTTCCAAGGAGCGGCTGGTGGATTCAAACTGCCGACTTTTCAGTTAGCAGCTGAGCTCTTAACCACTCCGCCACCAGGGCTCAATAGACCAACTAGCTTGGATAAAAAGCCAACTGCAGTAAAGAGAAAATTGCAATAAAGAAAAAGTCATGCCTATAGGTGGCATGAACTGTAGTGGTTTTAGTACACATGGAGAGAAGTAGACAGATATAAGAATCTTAAAATTAAAAAATATTTAAACTATATACTTAATTAATTTCTACTCAATGTAAAATAAGACATATTAACTATATATATATTTATACTTCCTATATGTATATAAAAGTACATATATATACAGTTTACATTAGGAGAAATCTAGCAATAAAACATATGCATTTTCCCAAGTGGTTAGGAAATATCTTTGAATATCTTATATTATTGTCAGATTTAAAGGGAGAAATCTAAAAATATAATAATAAACAGCATGACACGATTTTATGGTAACTAAAATATATGTACTTTAACTATAAATAAAATAGATTTGCTAAAAATAAAAATATGGAAAAATGACATTTCATGCAAGTAATAATCATAAGAAACTGGTGTGGCTGTATTAATATCCAATAAAATTCAATGCAGGACAAGAACTATGATAAGTAAAGAGGCACATTTTATAATAATAAGTGGGACAATACATGAAGAAAATAATAATTTCAAATGGAGGTTTACATAATATTTATGTGGTATAAAGTGTTTCTAAACATAAGAAGCAATAGCTGATGGAGATTAAGAAAAAAAGCAACAATTAAAATTACCAGGAATGAAAGAGCAAACATCTTTTACAAATCATATATATATATGAATGTATATATATAAAATCACACATACACCTTTTTGTTAATAAATTTAAAACTTAGATAAAATGAATAAATTCCTTGACTATACCAATGATCAAAATTGACTTCAGAAGAAAGAGTAAATCTGAATGGCATAATATCTATTAAAAAATAAATTCATAATAAAAACCTTTCCTATGAAAAAATTGTATTTACCTACAAATGACTTTACTGGTGAATTCTTTCAAACATTTAAAGAAGAAATGCTGCAAGTTCTATGTGAACATTTTGAGAAAATAGGAGAAGAAGAAATACTTCCAAACTAATTTTAGGATAGCATTACCCTGATAGTAAAACTAAAGAACATTAAAGGTAAAATAAAATTACAACAGACACTCCCTAAATAAAAACACAAAAATCTTAAAATATAAGCATATTGAAGCAAATATAGCAAACTGCAATACATGAGAAAGAAAATGAATCATGACTATGGTAGGCTGCCATAATTGCCCCTAATTATTTCTACTTCTTAACCTTCAAGCCCATGTGCAATCCCCTTGAGTATGGTTAGATTCAGTGACTGACTTCTAACATATAGAATATGACAGCAGTGGTGGGGTGTCACTTCAGAGATTAGGTAATAAAAAGACTGCAGCTTCTCTTTTAGGCACACTAGCTAAACAACCCTCTTTAACACAAGGATCAGGTATAGTGTCTGCTTATCCCTGAGTGGCAGGCTTTAGTCCCCTGACAGTGTGCTGAATTATTCAAACAAGTCAAAATCTTCCCACAGGCACCAGTGATCCCCTCAACTTTTTGTTACTATGAAACATGCCTCCCACAGTCTCTGCCTGTCCACTTTGTTCTCAAGTACAACCCCAACGTGGCCCTGCATCATGTGCTGTGTCCTCCTCGCATGTACTGTGAGTATATATGATTAATAAACTGCTGCCAATCTGATCTGTCCAGGGTCGGGTGTCATGTGTTTGGTCATTATAATAACACTAAGATAAGAGTGTCTCCCTCATCAATGGGATGAAAAAAAGGTGATTAAACAGGGACTAAGACCTGACAACAAGAATATGAGTGAGCTTGGAAGTGGAACATTTCTCTCCATCTTAACCTTCAGATGAGACCACAGCCCTAGCTAAAAGCTTGACTCAAAGGTTATGAGAACTCTATGGGGCAGTTCTACTTTGTCCTATAGGGTCTCTGAGTTGGAATTGACTCGAAGGCAATGGGTTAAGGTTATGAGAGACCTTGACCCAGAGGCACCCAGCTAAGCCAGAGCTCACAGAAAATATGAGATAATAATTAGAGATATCAAAGATGCAGCAAAAGCATTAGATGAGATTCAACACCCAGAATATAAGAAAAAAAAAAGCTAATATTGTACATTATGGTGAAATATGGGACTCCTTTTCCTTAAGATCAGAAACAAAGATATCACACCTATTTTTACTACTTCTGTTCAACATGGAACTGGTGGTTCTAGCTAAGACAATAAGTAAGAAAAAGAAGTAAAAGAGATGTTGTAAAGATGGGCAAAGAAAGAAACATGATGGCCTTGAAGATTGGAGTGATGTGGCCACGAGCCAAGGAATGCCACTAGCTTAAAGAAGCTGGACAAGACAAGGAACAAATTCTTCCCTTTCCTAAAGCCTCTGGAGGGAGCGTGGTCCGTCTGACAACTTGATTTAGGTCCAGTCAAACTATTTTTGGACTTCTGGCCTCCAGAGCTGTGAAGAAGTAAGTTTAAATTTTTAGAAGCCACAGTCTCCTATAACAAAGTACCTCAAACCAGACATAAGAACAGTTTGATTTATAAGAACAGAAATTTATTATCTTATGGTTCTGGAGGTTGGGAATCTGAAATCAGAGTGGTTGCCGTGTTGATTCCTTTTAAAGATTTGAGGGAGAATTTCTTCCGTATCTCTTCCCTTGTTTGTGGTAATTCCAAACGTTCCTTGACTTTTACACGCATCTTCACATGACATTCTTCCCTCTGTCTCTGTAATCTCTTCTCCTTTTTTGTAAATCACTCAGTTTGGATTAAGACTCATCCTATTGTGCATTACCTCAGATTAATTTAACTGGTAACATCTTCAAAGGCCTTATTTCCAAACTAGGTTACATTCACAGGTACTTCAACATATCTTTTTGGGGAACACAATTAAATCTATAACACATAATATAAACAATAGTAACAAAAATAATATTTTTAAGTACGTTGTCTATTCATCGCCTACCACTTTATATTCCTAATCATCTCTCCCAGATATAACTTCTTAGAAAAGTTTCAGTTTTTAGGTGCTCCATTGGTTGCCTCCTTACTTCTAAATAATATGCTATTACTTTTTGATCTATCAATTCAGTGCTTTTCTATTGACTTTCTAAAGATACATAACAGTATAGGAGGAGGACTGGAAAAACATTCCTTATATATGCACATGTTGGTGACTGTGAAGGGAAAATATTTTAATGGGGGAAACGGAATAATGTAGGTTAAATTAACTAAATAAAAGTTTAGAGTGACCCTGCACAGATTTTGAGGATGGATGTATAGAAAGCGTGCACAGCTCTGATTTGATGATGTCTGAAAAGGTTAAAAAAAGAGAGAGAGAGAGAGAAAAAACATTGACGATATAGCTGATAAAAGTTTGGAAGTTCAGTAAAAGTGAAGAGAAATCTTGGGCACACATATCTTCACTGTATGTAGTGGAAAATAAAAATAAAAATAAATAATTCTCAAAATGGTAAGATAAAATATGTTGTTGTTGTTAGGTGCTGTCCAGTTGGTTGTGACTCATAGTGACCCCATGTACAACAGAAGGAAACACTGCCTAGTCCGGTACAATCGTCAGAATTGTTATTATGCTTGAGCCCATTGTTGCAGCCACTGTGTCAGTCCGTCTCCTTGAGGGTTTTCCTCTTTTTAACTGACCCTCTACTTTACCAGGCATAATGTTCTTTTCCAGGGACTGGTCCTTCCTGATAACATGCCCAAAGTATGTGAGATGAAGTCTCACCAATTTCGCTTCTAAGGAGCATTCTGGCTGTACTTCTTCCAAGACAGATATGTTCGTTCTTCTGGAAGTCCATGATATATTCAACATTCTTCGTCAACACCATAACTCAAAGAGGTCTATTCTTCTTCAGTCTTCCTTATTCAATGTCCAGTTTTCACATGCCTATGGGACGATTCAAAACACCATGGCTTGGGTCAGGTGCACCTTAGTCCTTAAAGTGGCATCTTTGCTTTTTAACACTTTAAAGAAGTCTTTTGCAGCAGATTTGCCCAAAGCAAATTTCCTAATGCCTAGGATATTGATGTTTATGCTTTCCATTTCATTTTTGATGATTTCCAATTCTCCTAGATTCATACTTCGTACATTCCATGTTCTGACTTTTAATGGGTATTTGTAGCTGTTTCTTCTCATATTGAGTTTTAAATAAAGTATAGAGCCTTATATTTTAAGAAGAACTGGAAATAATATTGCATTTAATAAGTAATGCCTATATTTAATAAGCCAAGAATGATTGAGATAACCTCTATAAAAAATAAAAAGAAACTGTTAAATGTGGTTGCCTCTGGGGAATGGTGTGTTTGAAGCGGGAGAACTTTTAATTTTAAGCACTTCTATGGTATTTGTTTTTTTTAATTAAAAAATTTATAAAAACACTCTTGTGCATATATTCTCGAAAGTTAAAGAAAATAAAACAAGATGACAGTCACACTAAAATAAATAACAATAAGAATTGATGATAGTAGATCTAGGAGATTCTCCAAGTAGCCAACTAATCAATCATCAAATTAGCACCTATCCATTATTTTCAGGGTACCATGTTAAAAATAGAGGGTCAGTGAAGAAGACGAAGACCCTCAATGAGATGGAGTGACACAGTGGCTGCAACAGTGGGCTCAACCATAACAATTGTGAGGATGGTGCAGGACCGAGCAGCATTTCGTTCTGCTGTACTTTGGGTTGCTATGATTCGGAACCGACTGTAAGGCACCTAACAACAATGACAGTGCTAAAAGTAATATAGTATATAAGAACAATGTTTCAAGAAATTATATTGAAGAAGCTTACAACATAATAATGCAAGATACATGCTGTACACACAAAAATGTATACACATATACCCACATAAACTAAAATTTATGTTGAATATATTTTCTGACCCCCAAGAATATATTCCCTCAAATGTAATCAGATATAGTAACTCATGACTGCAATTTTTCAGTGAAGAAAAGAGAACTCCAAAGCTTTGTGTGGAATAGCTATATATTTTTAAATAAAATATCGTAATATTAACTTAGATTTAAAATATTTGGATATAAACATCTTAGGTTACTACCCTAAATGATAGTGTCTAAATAATCTGAAAATACTGCCTTTCACAAATTAGTTTCACAAATCCTCAAGTAAAACGCATTTTGATTATACTCCTCTTCCCAGCCAAATTCTCTATATTCATAAAAAGAGCCACCGTTGTGTTTTGACAAGGATTTTTTACCATTCAGTTTAGGCCAATATTCTCATGGTTTAACTTGTTTTTTTAAGGCAGCCTTCTCCATTATGACTCAGCAGAAGCCCTGGAGGTTTCAGGGAAACTCCAACACCTAGCTACTGCTCTGGAAAGATATTCTTCGAAAAATGAAAAGCAATCAAACTTAAACAAAGGCTAATGTGTTTTAGGCTAGCCAAGATATGAATCAAGTAAAAATATATAGGAGACTATTTCCCTTTATTCCAAAAAATTCAGTGACTACTTTGTATTTATGAGAATGGTATTGAGAGAGTCTTCATGGTTGTCTTGTTTTGGTTTAAAGGGAAAACATTTCATGAAAATAGAGATTGAATGTTTTTCATATTTGTTTATCACCAAACTCCAGATCAGGCAAGCATAACTTTTGTTTGGAGAGCCTTCTGGATTGATTTTTCAGGTCAGTTCACATCATGAATCTCTTTCCATTTGGTGACTTCCCATTGTACTCAGGTTCATATTTTTAATATGGCTCCATGCACTTCATAATCTCTTGCCTGTTTTTCAAGCTGTTTCTTGATCCCAATGTTTTACATTCGCCCTTTCCTCTGTCTAGAAGTATCTTTGATTCCTCCCACTCTTAAACCTGATAATTCTTTCACTTCTCATACGAGCTGGGCCAAGCCCCAAAACTGGGTCTGGATTGGAGATTGACAATAATGTTGACTCAGTGTCACCTAAAATTGCTTTCTGTGTGTTTTAAGCAATAATTAACCAACTAGGTGCCCAACCGATGAAGGGAATAAGGATACAAAGTGGGAGAAAAGTCCCCTGTGGTCTCTCTCTTACTCCTTCAGACATTTGTTGGATATGACAATTCAAGTACACAGAGGGGTAGGTTTTGCAAAGAGCCCAGATAAACTTTACATGATTAATTAAAACAAGTCATTTATTCACTTCCTCAGAGAAAACTTTATGGAATCCCTAAACAGCTCCAACTCAGTATGCCTTCTTATAATTAAATGTTAAACTGCTCACTTCACTTATTCTACCCCAAGCTTCATGAACCTATTTTGTTATCTAACAGAGTGCCTAGTATTACTAGGCACTCAAAAAGTTTTGTTTATAAGCTCTGAATATATATCAACTACCTGCTCTGTATCGAGTTGTTACTGGAAAGTCAGCACAGTAAGAAATCAACATACTGGTAAATCTTATCTTCCACAAATAAGGAGAAAATCAAACATGTTCCTGGCAAAAAAACAGGTTACGTATGAAAAAATTACAATAATATTGGATTTATACACCATAATGGAAGGTGAAGGACAACGGAAGAACTTCTACATACTATTATGAAGTAAAGGCCATGATTCAACTACCAAGTCCTCAACCAAAATACCAGACACATGTCAGGCTAAATAAAGGTGTTGTTTAACAGCACTACGAAGTTTTAAAGAATGCACATTTTAAGTACCTTTTGAAGAACAGCCTCAAAGAAAACCTCTTAATGAGAATGTATTTGAGTTAAGAACATAGATTTCAACAGAATAAAAGTAGGGGGAAAGAGTGGTGATCAATGAGTCCTGACACGCATTTAGTTAACTATAAATGGACAAATGTGCAATATAAGGGGAAGGCAAGATTCCTGTAACAGTAACAAACGTACAGAAAATAAAAAATAAAAAAGAACTAGTAATGGCCTGGAATGAAAATGAAATAAACTATCCTAGCACAAGCCAAGAAATGAGGAGATGGATGAGATTGTTGAAGCTAAATTTCTAAAGGCATTATCTTTTTTCAGACCAATGAGCCAATAATTTTTTGCCCCCTGTCAGTCATGCAAGTCCTTCATTGCCTAGTCTGGAAGTAGAGTGTTCTTGACAGAAAACAATGAAATTAAATAGGTACAATGCAACTGAAAGGTTGTCAGATAATGGCGGGAAAAACACATTTTTAAATAGAGAAGAGAAAAATATTCTGGAAGCTGTGAACTTTAGAAGTGACTTTATGCATGCAGAAGGGAGACCAGGAAGACAGATGTTTTCTGGAAAGTGATTGGTACAAAGTGGGGAGGGGTAGTAATTTGTTAATCGGATTGAACTTATTGTTTTAAGTTAAGTCTTAGCTCTCTGCTGTTTCCTGGAAGCGTGGCCATCAGAGAAGCGCTACCAGCTGCCACCGCAGACTCCTGAAGCAACTGTGGAATAGCAAGTAGCTAGACTGTCCCTGAAAAAGCGCCAGTTTGCTTTTCTCTCCCCAACCTCCACCCTTCCACACACATACACAGACACACACACACACACACACACGGACTTACTGCATTTTTTTCTTTAATTGGAAGGAAGTAAATGTTTTGTTTTGTTTTTCTTACTATATGAAAGTCTAAGATCTATCTGAAAAAAAAAAAAAAACTCACTCTTTAGACAGATAAACTGAACCAATCTCTAAATCAGCGAAAGAAGGATTTAGATCTCAGAGCCCCGCTGCAGACAGCCCTTGGAATGGAGGGATAATTAAGCAGTTTCTAAATCCAATGGGAAAAAGTGGGAGCAAATGTGCCCCCAGCTGGCGTAGGGAACTGGGAACTGGCATCTGTGGCTTATAATTCCAACCCTTATGTTGTACGGGAAAAAGCACATACTCTATTAGGGTCTATTTTCAGTTGATCATTGTCTCTTTTCAGTAGTTTCATTTAGAAGCCTTGTAATTAACCTTCACCCAGAGGTTTCATTTGCTGAAATGGATGGTGTACTTTTGGCTGTGTTGTTTGAGGAGTGGAATGGGATCAATATAATCAATAAGATTAAAATAGAAAGCATTGAAACTAGTCAATGCAATTGGACACATTTGACATATTCTTAGCATATTAAAGATGAGGTTGAGGAAATTGGCTCTTAATTTCAATTTTTAATAATAATGAAAGAGCAAACTAAATGAAAAACAAGCTGCCCAAGGGAAAAAATCCTGCAGACCTTTCTTTTGCCTCGCTAAATTGAGGTGACAACTGTGCCAGTCTGCTTGTTATCACCATCATCACTGTCCTCAGGTCACCTTGTCATGCATCACATTAGCTCCACACATTTCTGTAGAAACTGCAATAATCAGTATACATCCAGACAAATTTCAATGTTACCTATCCAAAATATCTATTGACAAAATGGAAGTAATTCAATGACTAGCCAAGATTAGAACTTCAGGGTTCAATGAGTAGGGGGGATAATATTTTTGATGCCCCTCAGTAATTTCTTCCCTTATTGAAGGTGTTTTAGATCTAAGCAACAGCAATAAAAGTCACTAATAATAGTTAATATAATGGGGCTAATAAACATTAAGCACATTTTTTGTGAAACTTGTCCACATAGGTAATGGAGGTAAAGTTGGAAGAAGCAAGTCAATTATTTCACTTGTGAACCAAAACAAGAAGCTTCCAGATCTGTATGCCGGTGTACATTTTCTTATCATGGGCACATTTTGATAAGGTCAAATTCACTAATCTATTGCTTTTGTTCTCTCTTTTCCGTACCATTTCTGGAAAAGGTGGAGTCAGAAACCGTGAATCAGTTAGCAAATAAAGTTCATGATCCAATGCTGGGCCAGTTCATGTAAAATTGCAAAATGTTCTTCTCTCATTTTGCATTCAGATTTCTCATCAGCATCAGGGATGCTGGCTAGAGAGGGAAAAGAGTAATATAAATTAAAAACAAACAAAAAAACAATGTTTAGATAAAATAGTTCTGCATATAATTTGCAAATACCCAGCTCAAATATGAGAATAAATCTCTACACAAAGCATCATTTGTCTTAAAATTGATACCATTTATCCTAATTTATAAAATAATGCAACAGAAGCAAATAAATATAAAAAATAAGAAAGAAACAGAAAAGCCTGAAATCTACTCATATGTTCCCTCCCATTAGAATTAACCGTTTTTGTCTTATTAATAAACCCAAACAGCTTTTACTAGTATCACTACCATGTCACAATGTGTTGACACCTTATGTATTTTCTAACACATTTGCAATGCTGGGTTTCCCAAGTGAGTCTCAGTATCTCAGAGGATGCAAACAAAATCTAAACACTGTCAGAGACATCCAAATCTGTTCTGATTTAGAGACTCAGTGGACTACCAGATTGCCTTAAGATTGTCCATTTTATGCAGAGATATAAACCTAATTTTTTTAAGTGTCTACTTATTCATTTAACTTTCTTTTTTTTTTTGCATACTAATATTTTGTGTCATTCTTATTTTCTAGATCACATATACAAAATAAATAAATTGGGAACAGGCAACTTAAAAATAAACAAATTGCAGAGACAAAATAAAATTACTTGTTATAAAACTTTGTAATATTTTATAACTTTTGTGTATCCTCCTCCATTGTTGGCTCTCTGTGCAGAAATTCATATAGAAAATGAATAAATGTGTCATTACATATTCTGTGAACAATTGTTTTTTACTACCTACATTTGGTCAGTATTTCAATTTAATCTTTCGCTGTACTTACATGTTTGAACAGCTTCTTTTTTGTTATACTCATTGCCCAGAGCATTCATGAACAAAAACATTTTCTCCATTTCTTATTAGTTCCTTGGAAGAGATTGTGTAAATGAAAAAAAAATCTTGCAAATATTTAATTTTTTAAAGTTTATATACTCTCATTTTGACTTAGAGAAAAAAATGAAAGAATATTCTATAGTGGAAAGAGCAGAAGACTCTAAGAGTTTGGGGTTTGAAACCCAGGTCCACTGTTTAGCAGCCCTATTGATCTCAGATATTTTCTTAAATTAGTTGAGCCTCTGTTTATCTAGTACAAGAAGAAGATAAACCATACTTTAGAGATTACTTGAAATACTATGTAAAAAGTGATTAGCAAAATGTCTGTCAAAATGTAGTGCTTCATAATTTGTAAATGTATTATTGGATTTTAACAATGTATCCAAAAAACCAAATCCATTGCCATTGAGTTGATTCCAACTCATAGTGGCCCTATAGGACAGATGAACTGCCCTGTAGGGTTTCCAAGGAGCATCTGGCGGATGTGAACTGCTGACCTTTTGGTTAGCAGCGGAACTCTTAACCACTAGCCCTGCATTTTGATTAAGCATATGGCCTCTGGGCCAGAGAGCTTGAATATAGATACTGGTTCCTGCACTCTGCTGGTTATGAGACCTTAGACAAGTTATTGAACCTGTCTATGCCTCAATTTACTCATAAAGTAGGTGGGAATGATAACAACTCCAAAGATTGTGTGGGAGCTCTTGTGGCAGCAGTGGTTAAGAGCTCAGCTGCTAACCAAAAAGTTGGCAGTTCAAATCCACCAGCTGCTCCTTGGAAACCCTGTGGGGTAGTTCTACTCTGTCCTATAGGGTCGCTATGAGTCATAATGGACTCATTGGCAGCTGGTTTGTTTTCTTGATTTTTTTTTTTTTTTTTTTTTTTTTTTGGTTTAAGGGTGTGTGAGCATTTATAAGTAATATAACTGAAAACTGATCAGCATGTAATGTATACTCAATAAATGTTAACCAAAATTTACTACACTTAATGCTCCCATTTTCACCATTTACCAGCTACAGGATACATAGTATTTTAAAAATATGAAATAAATTATATGTAAATGCCCTAGTCATTAAAAAAGGGTATTTTCTTTTTTATTTAATTAGTTGATTACTGCTGTGTTGAATATCTTTGATTCTTATTCTGGAAATTGACTGTTCATGCCCTTAAAGGATTTTTCTCTAGGTATTGCAAATGCTGTATACTAAGGATTTTAACATTTTGTTCCTCATATTTTCTCGGACACTTTTTCCTTATTTGTATATATTAATTTTCTTGATGTTGATTTTAATTGCATCTCCTTTGTAGTTTGTCAGACTCAACAACCATCACCTGATTTTTCTTTTTCTTTTTTCTATAGCAAAGTGGGGGTTTGTTGATATTCTATTTAGAAAAAACTTGATTATTTTCAGCAGAGAACACTATGCTTTATTTTGTAATTCCATTAGCTATACTTAACTCTAAAGTATCCATTGTTTGTTTATTTACATATTTGTTTGTTTATTCAATGCTAGGTACGACTTTAACACTTGCATTCTAAGTAGTAGATTTGACAAGCGCCACTTTTAAAGAAGAATTGATGCCTTTGAATTGTGGTGTTGGCAAAGAATATTGAATATACCATGGACTGCCAAAAGATCAAACAAATCTGTCTTGGAAGAAGTACAACCAGAACAGTCCTTAGATGCGAGCATGGCGAGACTACATCTCACATACTTTGGACATGTTATCAGGAAGGATAAGCCCCTGGAGAAGGACATCATGCTTGGTAAAGTAGAGGGTCAGCAAAAAAAGAGGAAGACTCAACAAAATGGATTGATACAGTGGCTGTAACAATGGCTTAAGCATAGCAACGATTGCAAGGATGGCTCAGAACCAGGCAGTAGTTGGTTTTATTGTACATAGGGTCGCTATGAGTCGGAACAGACTTGATGACACCTAACAACAACAACAACAACTTTTATAATTACATTTTGCTCATTTATTTATGATACTCCCATATTACATTAGACTATCTAATCCATTCTATTGATTTCTCAAGACTATTTTAAAAAGTGCCACACTATTTTGATTCTGTGATTTGTATGTTTTCATACTACCTAGGACAAGTCTAAAAACTTGCTCTTTTTTTCAGAAACATTTTATATATTATTTATGCTCATTTTATTTTTCCCATAATAATTTGAAGTATATACATATATGTGTCTACAAATCACATACAAATAATAATAGTAATCTATATAATTACCCTAAGCAGAGAATAAAAGTAGGAAGAAAACCATGAATATAGTAATTCCTGTATAAAGTGGGGAGCCCTGGTGGTGCAGTGGTTAAGAGCTGGGATGCTAACCAAAAGGTTGGCAGTTTGAATCCACCAGCTGCTCCTTGGAAACCCTATGGGGCAGTTCTCCTTTGTCCTACAGGGTCGCTATGAGTTGGAATCAATTCAACAGCAACGGGTTTGTTTTTTGTGTATAAAGTAGAGTGAAAAAGTCATGCAGTAATTTAGACAAAAACACATTTTCTTGGTATCATTTAAAGATAAGTATTTTAGTGGTCTCAAAATCTCTAAATAATTATCTTTTATCCACTTTACTTAAGTAGAAACATATATAAGAACACTTCTTGTTATTGTGGTGTGCCCTTGAGTTGATTCTGACTCATAGGGACCCTATACGACACAGTAAAATTCCCTGATAGGGTTTCCTAGGCTGTACAAACAGTTTTAAGGTTATCCTTGGATCATCTTATCTACAATGTTTAAAAGAAAAAATAATCAACAGATAAGATTTTTGCTTCAATTAGTGCTAATTTTTAACTGAGAAAATGTATAAAACAATTATCTGCATAATGTCATTAGTGCAATATATGGTAACATTTAATGAGATGAAAGTACTTCATGTGACACTCATGAAACATCAATACTGTTTTAATATTACTAAATACATCTTCAAATATACTACCATAGTAGTTAAAATGTAAGAGTCCCTGGTTAGTGCAAATGGTTAAGCACTTGCCTACCAACTAAAAGCTTTGCAGAAAGGTCACAGCTTTGAAAATACTACAAAGTGAATTCTACCCTGCAACACATGGGGTCTCCATCAGTTGGAACCAACTCTATGATAATTGTTTTTTTTTTTTTTAAGTTAAAATATTCAGCCACTAAAGTCATGTTTTTTAATATATATATATATATCATATACATACACACACACTACATTCACATATATCTTGAGTACTAACTTAATCAAAAAACAGTGAAAGTGTCATTAATTATAAAAATAAAATATATTGAAATAGAGATGAGTTAAGTTTCTTCCCCAAAATAAAAATATATATGGTTCCATTTACAAAATGAAATGATATAATTTGAAATTCATCTTTTCATAGTTAAAAAAGGTAAGTGTAGTTAAACCTGTACATAAAAATTATTCCATCAAACCAATTATCTCTCAAATGGAAAAAAATAAATATGTCAGATAAACACATTCAAACATACAACAAAATACTCTTTTTCATTTTCTTGTTTGAAATATAAATCTGATTTTTTAAGACAATATTTAATTCCATGTATAACAATTTACCAAACAGAATGATCATTCTCTATAAGACTTAATATTAAGGGACTGTACAAAAATTACCAAAGTTATATCTCACTGAATTTCTAAAATTATGGTTCAGTCTATAGTTAATGTTACTAGGTTGCCCTAAGTAAGGATAACATACAAGTCTTTCTATAAAATACCACAGAATACAATGTTCTTCTTAGATATGAAGCTCAGTTATTGATTTCAAAAGTAGCTTTATTCTCACATACACTGGCAGAATTTATATATATATATATATATATATATATAAAATCCTGTGGATAAAGTCAATCTACCTGACTTTCAGTGAAGATGATGCTCTAAGATCACATTTCAGGACAAACATCTAAGAACACACACACACACGCACATCATAGTAGATTCTGTTAAAAAACAAAACAAAACAGAAATATAGAAAAGAACCTGGTAAATTCAAGTATAAGGTAAACATTTACATAATCCATAATCAGAACTTGAACGTAAAGCAGAACCTGGAGCTGAAGTTTGCAAGCCTCCTGCCCCCCAGCCAGCAGACAACAGAGAGCAGAAAAAAGGTCCATCCGTATTAAAAGTAAACTATTCTATTTAAAACACAGAAGTGAAACAAGTCTCCCTCTCTAAAGCTGGCACCAGGGGTGAGAACCACTTCTGAGAAGACGATGGAAAAAGCTGCTGTTTATCACTCCCTGAGACAATGAATTATTTGGGGATTTTGGGAGAGGTAGGTGCTGAGACAAACCACCACGATGGCTTAATGATTGAATCTACTAAGTGATAGGGTCCCCAAGCTGCTTTTGGATCGGTAGAAACAGCAGTTGATTGAAGTCATTACCAAAACTCAGAGACTCAGGGAGAAAGCACAGGGAAATAGAGACACACAAAGAAGAATTAATTTATATCTAGACTGAGTTGGAAACATCGTATTTTAAGACAAATAAAAGAATATAATGCCATGGAAGACAACCAATAGGATACAATTTACTCCAAATTAAATTAACATAAGAGAATGGCTTAAAATTTGTTTTTATTAGAGTAAAATTGTGATACTGAAAAGATAAATAAAGAAATAATATACAAAATATTATCTACAAAAATAAAAATATAAAACATCAACAGGAAGAAAGTAAATATATATATATATATATACATGGACCAGGAAGTATTTTGTTTTGTTGTACACAGGATCTCTGTGACTCAGAACTGACTCGACAGCACCTAACAACAACAATAATACATACATATATACATAGACCAAGAGGCAGTCGTTGGAATAGAAAAAGGGGATACTATGTGGTTTAAAGTCAGGAAAGGTGTGCATCAGGATTGCAACCTTTCTCCACACCTATCCAATCTGTATGCTGAGCAAATAATCCAAGAAACTGGACTATATGAAGAAGAACTGGGCATCAGGATTGGAGGAAGACTCAGTAACAACCTGAGTTATGCAGATGACACAACCTTGTTTGTTGAAAGTGAAGAAGACTTGAAGCACTTACTGATGAAGATCAATGACCACAGCCTTCAGTATGGATTACACCTCAACATAAAGAAAACAAAAATCCTCACAACTGGACAAATAAGCAATGTCATGATGAATGGAGAAAAGATTGAAGTTGTCAAGGATTTCATTTTACTTGGATCCACAATCAACACCTATGAAAGCAGCAGTCAAGAAATCAAAAGACACAGTGCATTGGGCAAATTGGCTGCAAAAGACCTCTTTAAAGTGTTGAAAAGCAAAGATGTCACCTTGAAGACTAAGGTGGGCCTGACCCAAGCCATGGTATTTTCAATCACATAATATGTATGTGAAAGCTGGACAATGAATAAGGAAGACCAAAGAAGAATTGATACCTTTGAATTGTGGTGTTGGTGAAGAATATTGAATATACCATGGACTGCCAAAAGATCAAACAAATCTGTCTTGGAAGAAGTACAACCAGAATGCTCCTTAGAAGCAAGGATGGCAAGACTACATCTTACATACTTTGGACATATTGTCAGAAGGAATCAGTCCCTGGAGAAAGACATCATGCTTAGTAAAGTAGAGGGTCAGCGAAAAAGAGGAAGGTCCCTAACAAGATGGATCAACATACTGGCTGCCAACAATGGGCTCAAGCATAACAATTGTGAGCATGGCACAGGACAGGACAGTGTTTTTTTCTGTGGTGCATAGGGTCACTATGAGTCGGAAGTGACTCGATGGCACCTAACAATAACAACAATATATATATATATATGTGTGTGTGTATAAAAGATTCAGAAATCATGGAAATGTGTGTGTTTAAAAGAAAATCAAGGACTCCAACATAAATTTGCAAGAATTTAGAAGAATAGACATTGAGAATATCAATATTTTAGTTGGTGTTAACTACAAAATTTTGGAATTTAAAAATACGTTGTTGTTGTTAGGTGACATCGAGTCGGTTCTGACTCATAACCACCCTACATACAACAGAACAAAACACTGCCCAGTCCTGGGCCATCTTCACAACCGTTGTGTTATGTGTGAGCCCATTATCGCAGCCACTATGTCGATCTATCTCGTTGAGGGTCTTCCTCTTTTTCTCTGACCCTCTACTTTACCAAGCATGATGTCCTTCTCCAGGGACTGATCTCTCCTGATAATATGTCCAAAGTATGTGAGATGTAGTCTCTCCATTCTTGCTTCGAAGGAGCAATCTGGTTGTACTTCTTCCAAGATGGATTTGTTCTTTCTTTTGGTAGTCCATGGTATATTCAATTTTCTTTGCTAATGCCACAATTCAAAGCTATCAATTCTTCTTCGGTCTTCCTTCTTCGTCATCCAGCTTTCACATGCATATGAGATAATTGAAAACACCATGGCTTGGGTCAGGCGTACCTTAGTCTTCAAGGTGACATCTTTGCTTTTCAACATTTTAAAGAGGTCTTTGGTAGCAGATTTGCCCAATGCAATGTGCCTTTTGATTTCTTGATGTCTGTTTCCATGGGTGTTGACTGTGCATCCAAGTAAAATGAAATCCTTGACAACTTCAATCTTTTCTCCATTTATCATGATGTTGCTTATTGGTCCAGTTGTGATGATTTTTGTTTTCTTTATGTTGAGATATAATCCATACTGAAGGCTGTGGTCTTTGATCTTCATCAGTAAGTGCTTCAAGTTCTCTTCACTTTCAGCAAGCAAGGTTGTGTCATCTGCATAACATAGGTTGTTAGCGAGTCTTCCTCTAATCCAGATGCCACATTCTTCTTCGTATTGTCCAGCTTCTCAAATTCTTTGCTCTGCATATAGATTGAATGTATATATAGTGAGAGGATACATCCCTGACACACACCTTTCCTGACTTTAAACCACCCAGTACCCTCTTGTTCTGTTCAAACGACTGCCTCTTGATTTCTGTGCAGGTACCTCATGAGCACAATTAAGTGCTCTGGAATTCCCATTCTTCACAATGTTATCCATAATTTGTTATGATCCACACAGTTGAATGCCTTTGCATAGTCAATAAAACAAAGGCAAACATCTTTCTGGTACTCTCTGCTTTCAGCCGAGATCTGAAATCAGCAATGATATCCCTGGTTCTGCATCCTGTTCTGAATCCAGCTTGAATTTCTAGCAGTTCCCTGTCGATGTACTGCTGCAGCCGCTTTTGAATGATCTTCTGCAAAATTTTACTTGCGTGTGATATTAATGATACTGTTCTATAATTTCCACATTCAGTTGGATCACCTTTCTTAAGAATAGGCATAAATATGGATCTCTTCCAGTCAGTTGGCCAGGTAGCAGTCTTCCAAATTTCTTTGCATAAGTTTTTTTTTTTTTTTTTAACAGCACTTACAGTTTACAAAATTATTATGGTGTTTATAAAAGTTAAGAGTTCATATAGGGAGAATTAAGTCATTACAATTTATTTTGCTTTCTAGTAGTGTCTATAATCAAGGTCTCAAAAGAGTTATTTGCCTCCTTACACCTGCAGGCTGAAATGATCCAGTGGGAGCAGGGTTCATATGATAAACATTATATGAGCTCAGTCTTCGTGAAACTATCTGTACCATTCTCTCTTTCCACATGTGGATAAGATCAGATCAGCCTTTACCATATTGTTCTAATATTGCCACAATATCCTGATGATTTGGTTTAGGATGTGATATTATTAACTTTATTTATAATCAGACTGTAGCCCAATCATAAAGTTATATCCAAATATCACCTCAGTTATTCCGAATCCTGTCTATCAATTTACAACACATTATTTTAGTGGTCATTTAGCATATTTACAAAGAAATAATTTAATAATGAAATATGCTTACGAGTTCAGCAGATACTTTTCTATTGGTACCTAAAATTCTACATGGAATTTCTAATAGTGCCTATCTAAAGACAATGATGACTTAAACAAGCTGAATAGATTTTAAAGGGCGGCTCTAGAAGACAAAGTAAAGTTTATAATGAAATATTCAAAGACCTGGAGTTAGAAAACCAAAAGGGAAGAACATGCTCAGCACTTACAAGCTGAAAGAACCGAAGAAAAAATTCAACCCTCAAGTTTCAATAGTGAAAGATTCTGTGGGCAAAATACTGAAAGACACAGAAAGCATCAAAAGAAGATGGAAGGAATACAGAGTCACTGTACAAAATAAAAAAATTGGTCGGCATTCAACCATGTCAGGTGGTAACATATGATCAAGAACCAATGGTACAGAAGGAAGAAGTCCAAGCTACACTGAAGGCACTGGCAAAAAACGAGACTTCAGGAAATGACCGAATACCAACTGAGATGTTTCAACAAACTGATGTAGCCCTGGAGGTGCTCACTTTTCTATGCCAAGAAATTTGGAAGATAGCTACCTGGCCAACTGACTGGAAGAGATCTATATTTGTGCCCATTCCAAAGAAAAGTGATCCAACAGAATGTGGAAGTTTTTAAACAATATCATTAATATCACACGCAAGTAAAATTTTGCTGAAGATCATTCAAAGACAGTTGCAGCAGTGCATTGCAGAGAAGTGACAGAAATTCCAGCTGGATTGAGAAGACGATGTAGAACAAAAGATATCATTGCTGATGTCAGATGGATCTTGGCTGAAAGCAGGCAATACCAGAAAGATGTTTACCTGTGCTTACTGACTATGGAAAGGCATTCTATCATATGGATCATGACAAATTATGGATAATATTCCAAAGAATAGGAATTCCAGAACACTTAATTATGTTCATGAGAAACCGATACATAGACCAAGAGAAAGTCCTTTGGAGAGAACAAGGGGATACTGCTTGGTTTAAAGTTAGGAAATGCATGCATCTGGATGGGGTCCTTCCACCAAACTCTATGCTGAGCAAATAATTGGAGAAGCCACACTGTATGAAGAAGAACATGGCATTCGGATTGGAAGAAGACTCATTAACAACCTGCAATATGCATATTACAAAATCTTTCTTGTTGAAAGTGGACTTGAAACACTTACTGATGAAGATCAAAGACTACAGCCTTCAGTATAGATCGCACCTAAACTAAAAGAAAACAAAAATCCTCACAACTGGACCAATAAGTAACATCATGATAAATGGAAAAAATATTGAAATTGTAAAGGATTTCATTTTGCCTGGATCCACAATCAACACCCATGGAAGTGGCAGTCAAGAAATCAAGCAATGCATTGATTGCTTTGGGCAAATCTGCTGCAAAAGACCTCTCTAGAGTGTTGAAAAGAAAAGATGTCACTTTAAGGACTAAGGTGCTCCTGACCCAAGCCGTGGTATTTTAAGTTGCCTCATATGTGTGTGAAAGCTAGACAATGAATAAGGAAGATGGAAGCAGAATTGATGCCTTTGAATTATGACATTGTAGGGGATTATTGAATATATCATGGACTGCCAGAAGAAAGAACAAATCTGTCTTGGAAGAAGTATAGCCAGAATGCTCCTCAGAGGCATGGATGGCGAGACTTAGTCTCACGTACTTTGGACATGTTATCAGGAGGGACTAGTCCTTGGAGAAGAACATCATGCTTGGTGAAGTTGAGGGGAATAACCTCAACAAGATGAATTGACACAGACTGCAACAATGGACTCAAGCATAACAACAATTGTGAGGATAGCACCGGGTTGGGCAGTATTTTGTTCTGTTGTACCTCGGGTCACTACGAGTTGGAATGGACTCAACGACATCGAACAAGGACAGGCATTGCATCTATGGTCCACAAGTTAGACTTTGACTCTCCAGAACACTGACTTAGGCAAAATAATACAGCATTTTATTAGTGCCTTCTTTATTCAGCCACGTATTTAGTTGTAGGTCACTACAATCTATATCTTATATGCCATTTCTATAAGAAGCATAATTATCTAATATGTAGACATATCTGCATCAACACTAGCAGAGTATACCTAAACTGTATATATAGTTTTTTTCATGCATCCAAGAGAGATTTTTTTTTTAATTTAATATTTATGTTTGAACAAATTTAGAAGAAATTCCTTCAGCTTCTCAACACTTTGCTGCTCTTAGCACTACTGAATCTGTTTCCAATCACACTAGCCCCACAAGGCTATCAAAAAATTTGTCGTTATTGTTGTTAGGTGCCGTTAAGTTGGTTCCGACTTACAGCAACCCTATGTACAGCAGAAGGAAACACTGCCCTGTCTGCGCATTCCTCACAATCGTTATACTTGAAACCCATTGTTGTAGCCACCGTGTCAGTCAATCTCTTTGAAGGTCTTCCTCCTTTTCACTGACCTGCTACTTTACCAAGCATGATGTCCTTCTCCAAGTACTGGTCCCTCTTAATAACATGTCCAAAGTACGTGAGATAAAGTCTCGCCATCCTTGCTTCTAAGGAGCATTCTGGCCGTACTTGTTCCAAGACAGATTTGTTTGTTCATTCATGTAAAATCTGGGGCATCTTTAATGCTTCATATTGCTTCAATAAAAAGAAAATAATATTTACTTTAAGCCTTTCCATTCTTCTAATACTCTTCTCATCGGTCACCAATCTTACCCCTTCAGGTCTTTTGAAAGTGTTCATCAATATTGTATCTCCAATCACTTATCCAACATGAGGTTCTCCATAAACACTTTTTTAATGATTTTCATAGAAATAGTACTGTTGAGATATACAGTAGCACTGAAATGCCTGTGTGTGCACATGTGTGATGTCTCTATGAGCTCTAGACTTAATCAATGAGATTATATCAAAACTATTATTGCAGAAATATCAGAGTAGTGATAACCAAATTTGTGACCCAAGATTTAAAACCTTTTCACTAGAATAGAAGTAGATCAAATATTAAAAGATTTTTTTTTTAATTGTAAGCAATCTATGTTGTAATCTATTCTGCTGTTTTTCTAAAGCAGGGAATTCCATCTTCCCATATTCAGAACAAAGAAGTTCTGAAGACATTAAACATTAGAATTCAATTTGTCAAAGACCATTGCATCTGAACACAGTTATCATTAGATACTAAAACTTAGACTATTAAGCGGTCCTGCCAATGGAAATTTATCCTGTTCAAGGAATAGGAAAATGTAGTCAGGAAAAAAAAAAAAAGGTTCAATCTGAAAGAAAATAAAGGCTCATTGTAATTTGTTAAGCCATACTCTTCATGAATCTAAATGACTTTTTCTACACTTTAACAATTTAGGTTTTTTCAAGCACTGATCACTATTTAGGGCCACTGGAAGGCTATTTATAAAGACAGCAATAACAAACTAAAGAGTAAATAATCCCCAAGTGGACTGAAGGAGTTAATATAGCTTCCGAAGAAAACACTTTTGCTAGCAAACGGTAAATAATGCTTTAAGATTTTCTCACTTTCCTTTCTATTCTTGTGAGAGTCAAAAAATCTCCTTAATGTTGCCATTCCCTCATATTATAGCTGGTTCAAGGTATTTTGTTTGGGGCAAGGGAATAAATAGTGCGAAAAAACAACAAAGAAAATTATTAAGCAATTATCTTAAAGCAATTTGTCTCAAACAAATATTTATTATGCATCTTATCCCTCTACTTTCTTTGCATGAGTATATCTCTTTTTTGACTATATGTATTGGATGTTGAAATTAAACTTAAGAAAAAGTTTAAAATATACAGAATTATAAAACCATGCATTACATTTGTAATCAATTATATTCAGGTGTGGAATGGGGAACTCAATGGGAAAAGAAAGGCCATTTTTTGAGAAATCCACAGCTATGTTCTTTTTGATACTTAAATTGCTGACAGGACTAAAAATATACCTGGGAACATCACTTAGTGGAGCTGGCAAAAGTCAAAGGAACAGATATTTAAGTGGTAAACAGTAGAAGGTCACACGCTAGTGATTACACACACATCTGCTGGAAACCAAGAGGGTGTCTAGGAGAAAAAATAAAGTTCAACTGAGCTAAAGCAACAAAGAATCTATATACATATCTATCACTTAGCCTAGATAGACATAAAATATTTACTTGTCCTTGTTTTTAAATGGAATGTACTCACTAGTATTATAATAGAATGAAAAAAAGGTGTACTTTCCCTGATTGATATTATTTGTGATGAAAAAAAGTCACAATACACTTAAACTGTGCACCTTTGGACGTATTGTTTTTCAAACTTATATGGATAATTGTTTATATATGTTATTTACATAATCAATGTGCATTATTAAATCCATAAGTTTTCAGCACATTTTAGTTAAACCATGAAGGATGCTCACTCTATGCTTCTCCCTTGAAGCGAATCAAATTTACAAATGAAAAGAGACAGAGGGTAAGGAGTGGAGAAGGAGGCAGAGTGAGAACTAAGAAAACAGAGTAAAAATGTTCCTGTGATAATTCCTATTATGGGGACAGAGTATAAATTCTGAAGAAAGGGCTTTCAGCAATCAATGCTGTGTCAGCGAGTGATGTTTTGATAGACATGCTGAGATCAGTTACTTGTTTTTTGCAGGAACAGGCTCATCTGCCCAAATCTCTTTTTATATTTTGTGTATAATATCCAGTATCTAGTTATTTATACTGCTTCGCAAAGCTACGCAACAAAACAGAATGCATGTCCCAGCTTATCCTGAAGCATGACCATTATCATCCCCTGGGATCCACACTCTACACTAATACTTCATCACTGAGCAGATCCCTCCTCCAGCTCATGTGAAGTAAATGGAAAGATCATTAAGTCACTGGCGGCAGCACCTCATGGATGCCTGGCCCTCTTTGAGCATGATACACAGGCCTCCCTGACAGAACAGACTCTCAAAGTCAAGCCATTTCTCCAGTGCCTGTGTTTGTTGCCGCTGTGGATCATTTACTGGATCAGCAGAGGACGATCTAGGACAAGTCTCTCCTGAGACTGCTTCTACTGTTACTGTTCTACACGGAAACATACACACTCCATTGGCCATCCAGGAATATCCCAGCTAATATTCTCAACGTGGCACTTTATTTCTGAGTTAAATGCATTGTTAACTTCAGCACTTTTGAGCATCAGTTGGGTGGCAAATGATTAGGGTACACACATCCCCTGGGTTCGGGATTAGGCTTCTCACTGAACGTTTTTTGTTTTCTCCTACTTTCTTAATTTGGATCATGTTTACTCATTTCTTCTTGTTGTTGTTCTATGTCCTTTATTATTTCCATGTCAAACCCGACTAATTTTGAACTAGCAATGCACTTTTATAACAAATAAATATGAGTGATATGTCAGGAATCATTGACGCATCATAGGAAAAATACTGGTCTCTTGTTTGTTACTCTCCTTATCTGCAGATAATAGATGTGTGTTTTAAGAGTGACCTTCTGAGGCCTCTACCTTTACTGTTTAACAAAGTGACATAATTTTAATGGCAGAGATATCAATTCACATATTTTTAGTAGGTGGTGGTTCTGGCTATCTCATCCTCTAATAGAAGGCCATAACATGCTGTATCCATGAATGCATATTCCATCCACACAAAAGATTATTGGTTCCAATAACTTGCCAATCAAGATGTTGCAATCATGCACACAATATGTTGCATAATAATATATATTTACAAAAAAGCTTGTTGCCATCAAGTCGATTCCGAATCATAGTAATCCTATAGAACAGAGTAGAACAGCCCCATAGGGTTTCCAAGACTTTACAGAGCTGACTGCTACATCTTTCTCCCAAGGAGGTGGGTTCGAACTGCAGACCTTTTGCTTAGCAGCTGAGTACTTAACCACTGCAAATCATCCTTTGTCTGTGTGTGTGCACAACTAAGTAGCATCAGTTACTTTGGTCAAGCTGTACGTGTGTCACCTACGTTCAGTGAAACCTTCCCCATCACCATAAATAAAAAATGACCATAGTCTAGACAATGATGCCCCCACTCCCACTCCTGGTAACCATGGATGAACGTTGTTTTCTGTATATATAGCTATTCTTGTGATTTTATAAAAGTGAGACCATACAATATTTGCCATTTTATAATTGACTTATTTCACTCAGCATAATGTTTTCCAGGTTCATCTATGTTCCGAGATGTTTCAGAACATCCTTCTTTATGGCTGAGTAGTATTCTGTTGTATGTATGTACCACATTTTGTTTATCCATTCATCCACTGATGCACACTTAAGTTTTTTCCATATTTTGACTCTTGCAGTGAAGGTAGGTGTCAAATGTCTGTTCATATCTCTTCTATTAGTTCTCTAGGATATATATCAAGGAGTGTAATTCCTGGATTATAGGGTAACTCTATTTCTAATTTTTTGAGGAATTGGCATTTGTTTTCTGTAGCAGCTGTACCATTTTACATCCCCACCAGCAGTGGATAAGGCTTCCGATCTTCCCACATCCTTACCAACATGTGTTGTTTTCTGTTTTAATCAATGCCATTTTAGCAGGGGTGAGATGGTATCTCATGTTGATTTTGATTTGCATCTTTGTAATGGCTAATGACAGAGAACATCTTTTCATGTATTTGCTGGCCACTTGAATGTACTCTTTGGTGAACTGTCTGTTCTTGTCCTTTGTCCAATTTTTTATTGAGTTATGTCATGGATTGAATTATGTCCCCCAAAAATGTGTGAGTCATGATTCCCAGTATTGTATGATTGTGTACCATTTTGTAATCTGATGTGATTTCCTTATGTGTTGTAAACGCTATCACTATGATGAAGTTATACTGATGAGACCTACAAGATTTCATAGTGTCTTAAGCCAATCTCTTTTGAGATATAAAAGAGAGAAGGGAACAGAGAGACAGGGGGACCTCATACCACCAAGAAAGCAGGGCCAGGAGCAGAGCGCATCCTTTGAACCTGAGGTTCCTTCACTGAGATGCTCCCAGACCAGGGGAAGACTGATGCATCACAGGGAACTTCTTCCACAGCCGACAGAGGGAGTGGGCCTTCTCTTGGAGCTGATGCTCTGAATTTGGATTTGTAGCATACTGGAATGTGAGAGAATGGACTTTTCTTTGTTGAAGCCATCCACTTGTGGTGTTTCTATTGTAACAGCACTAGATGACTAAGACAAGTTATTATATTTTTGTGGTTGAGTTGTGGAAGTTTTATATATACTTTGGAAATTAGACTTCTATCGAATTTGTCATTCCTGAAGATTTTTTCTGATTCTGTAGGTTGTTTTTTCAAGTCTTTTGATAGTTTTTTTCCATCATTCATTTACAAAATATTAACTAAATATCTACTTTGTACCAGGTGGTTTCCTGAGTATTACAAAATGCCTCAACTGATGTCTGGTACTATTTTATTATTTATTTATTCCTTTTTTTTGTGTGTGTGCTTTAGGTTAAAGTTTACAGCTCAAGTTAATTTTTCATACAAAAATA
Organism: Dugong dugon; assembly: GCA_030035585.1. Classification (NCBI taxonomy): domain Eukaryota; kingdom Metazoa; phylum Chordata; class Mammalia; order Sirenia; family Dugongidae; genus Dugong; species Dugong dugon. The sequence continues at coordinate 28,512,270 of CM057460.1, read as the reverse complement.
TATACACATATTGTTATGGGACATTAGTTACAATCCCTAAAATGTGACAGCACTCTCCCCCTTTCCACCTTGGGTTTATTGTGTCCATTCAACCAGTTTCTGTCCCTTCCTGACTTCTCATTCTGCCTCCAGACAGGAGCCACCCATTGGTCTGGTGTATCTGCTTGAACTAAGAAGCACACTCTTATTTATGTTTTATAGTCTAGTCTAATCTTTGTCTTTGAAGAGTGGGCTTCAGGAATGGTTTTAGTTCTGGGTTAAGAGAGTGTCTGGGAGCCATAGTTTCAGGGATTCCTCCAGTCTCTGTCAGATCATTAAGTCTGATCTTTTTGTGTGAATTTGAGTCCTGCTTCCCACTTTTCTCCCACTGCTTCTGGGACTGTCTGTTGTGTTCCCCCTCAGGGCAGTCATTGGTGGTAGCCAGGCACCATCTAGTACTTCTGGTTTCAGTCTGATGGAGTCTCTGGTTTATGTGGACCTTTTGTCTCTTGGGCTAATATTTTCCTTGTGTCTTTGGTGTTCTTCATTCTCCTTTACTCCAAGTGGGTTGAGACCAATTGATGCATCTTAGATGGCCTCTTGCTAGCCCTTAAGACCCCAGACACCACTCACCAAAGTGGGATACAGAGCATTTTCTTAATAAATTTTGTTATGTCTATTGGCTTAGATGTCCCCCAAAACTATGGTCCCCAGGCCTCAGCCCCAGCTACTCTGTCCTTCAAAGTGTTTGGTTGTGTTCATGAAACTTGTTAGCTTTGGTTTTGGTCCAGTTGTGCTGACTTCCCCTGTACTGTGTGTTGTCCTTTCCTTCACCTAAGATAATTCTTGTCTACTATCTAGTCGATTCCCTTCCCCCTCCCTCCCCACCCTCGTAACCATCAAAGAATGCTTTCTTCTGTGTTTAAACCTTTTCTTGAGTTCTTATGATAGTGGTCTCATACAATATTTGTCCTTTAGTGACTGACTAATTTCATAATGCCTTCCAGATTCATCCATGTTGTGAGATGTTTCTCAGATTCATCATTGTTCTTTATCGGTGTGTAGTTCTTTGTGTGTATATACCAAAAATTGTTTATCCATTCATCTGTTGATGGACAGCCAGGTTGTTTCCATCTTTTTGTGATTGTGAACAGCACTGCAATGAACATGGGTGTATATATATCTATTTGTATGATGCCTCTTCTTTCTCTAGGATATATTCCAAAGAGTGGAATTGCTGGATCGTATGGTACTTCTATTTCTAGCTTTTTAAGGAAGCATCAAATTGTTTTCCAAAGTGGGTACTATTTTACAATCCCACCAGTAGTGCATAAGTGGTCCAGTCTTTCCACAACCTCTGCAACTTCTATTATTTTGTGTTGTTTGGATTAATGTTAGCCTTCTTGGGGTGAGATGGCATCTCATTGTAGTTTTGATTTGCATTTCTCTAATGGCTAATTATGGTGAGCATTTCCTCTTGTATCTGTTAGCCACCTAAATGTCTTCTTTGGTGAAGTGTCTGTTCATATCCTTTGCCCATTTTTTAATTGGGTTATTTGTCTTTTTGTTGTTGACATGTTGCAGTATGTTGTAGATTTTAGAGTTTAGACACTTACCAGATATGTCATAGCCAAACATTTTTTTCCCAGTCTTTAGGTTGTCTTTGTATTCTTTTGGTGAAGTCTTTTGATGAGCATAAGTGTTTGAGTTTTAGGAGCTCCCAGTTATTTAGTTTCTCTTCTGGTGTTTGTGCATTGTTAATTATGGTTTGTATACTACTAATGCCATGTGTCTGGGCTCCTAGCATTGCCCCTATTTTTTTCTTCCGTGATCTTCATCATTTTCAATTTCATATTTAGGTCTTTGATCCATTTTGAGTTAGTTTTTGTACATGGTGTGAGGTATGGGTCTTGTTTCATTTTCTTGCAGATGGATATCCAGTTATGCCAACACCATTTGTTAAAGAAACTGTCTTTTCCCCATTTAACAGACTTTAGGCCTTGCCAAATATCAGCTTCTCATAGGTGGATGAATTTACATCTGGGTTCTCAATTCTGTTCCATTAATCTGTGTATCTGTTGCAACAGTACCATGCTGTTTTGACTACCGTGGTGGTATAATATATTCTAAAATAGGAAGTGTGAGACCTCCCACTTTGTTATTCTTCTTCAGTAATGCTTTACTTATCCAAGACCTCTTCCTTTTCCATATGAAGTTGGTAATTTGCTTCTCCTTGATAAAATTTTTTGATGAGCATAAGTATTTAATTTTTATGAGATCCAATTTATCTAATTTGTCTTCTCGTGTTCATGCATTTGTAGTTCTGTTTCATAATCTATCATTATAAAAAATGATATCCCATAGTTTTGTCCCTATGTTTTCTTCCAAGAACTTCATAGTTTTAACTTTAACATTTAGGCCTTTGATACATTTTGAGTTAGTTTCTGCACAAGGTGTGAGGTTTGGGTCCTATTTCATTTTTCTGCAAGTGGATATCCAATTTTGCCAATGACATTTGTTGAATAGACTGTTTCTTTCCCATTAAATGGACTTTGATCCCTTGTTGAAAATCAGTTGTCCATAGATGGATAGATTTATTTCAAGTTCTCAGTTGTGTTCCACTGATCTATGTGTCTATCCTTGAACCAGTACCAGGCTGTTTTGATTATTATAGTTGCATAGTACGTTTTGAAATCAGGAAATGTGAGACCTCCTAGTTTGTTCTTCTTCAATTTGCTTTCCCTGCTTGGGGCCTCTTTCCTTTCTGTATAAAGTTGGTGATTAGTTTTTCCATTTCAGTGATGAATGCTGTTGGAATTTTAATCAGGATTGCATTGTATCTATAGAATGAGGAGTCTTGACATTTTCACAAATTAAATCTTCCAGTCCACGGACATGGAAAGTCCTTCCATTTACATAGGACTCTTTCAGTCTCTTATAGTAGTGTTTTATAGCTGTTATTGTATAAGTCTTTTAGATCTCTGGGTAGGTTTATTCTTAGGTATTTTATCATTTAAGGGGCTATTGTACACTGTATTGTTTTCTTTTCAGATTTCTCCTTGTTGGGGTCTAACTTATTTGTTTATTTATTTAAAAAAAAAAAAAGATGTCTCTATTGCCTATAAGGTATTAAGTGTGGTTCTAAGTACTAGGAATAATCTAATGAACAAATGACAGCCCTTTGTTATAGAGGCTGATGAAAAATTAGGGGGCAGGGGTGAGAGTAGAGAATAAAGGCACACACACTCAACACAAACACAAAAACTGTTGCCATCAAGTTGATTCCAACTCATAGTGACCCCATGTGTTACAGAGTAGAACTCCTCTATAGGATTTTCTTGGCTGTAGTCTTTATGGAAGCAGATCACCAGGTCTTTCTCTCATGGAACAGCTAGGTGGGTTCAAATTGCCAACTTTTCTATTAGCAGCCAATCACTTAACCATTTGTGCCACCAGATCTGGTAGTCAACTGTATACAGCTTGAGCCACCCAGGGACCATGGGTATAAAGGCAGGATCAGATAAAATAAAAATGAAATTTCAATACAATGTTGCAATTTCAGGATTCCTAACTCTATTCCAATCTAGTAATCCAGATTCCACCTCATTCAAAATAACCTTTTGGTAAAGCACACACAGAAATTCTTCCTTAACAGCTACCTTTTAAATGGGTCAGAAATCTTGAAATGACCTTTTATCCCTTGCTTTCTACAATGATCAAATCAGGTAAACCTCTTAAATATCTCTTTAGACTAAGTTTCTTTACTCAAGAACCTTTACAATAGTTCAAGACAAAATCATCTCTACATGAACTAAGGCAGGGATTGTTCCTGAGGAAGAAATCTGTTAATTGGAAATTGGCTAGCGGCTCCTCTGGTACCAATCAAAGTTTCAATCATACTAGTCCCGGTTTGTTTGTTTCTTTCTTTCTTTGTTTCTCAAAAAGAATCTGATCAATTCATTTAGGTCTTACAATGTTATACAAATTGCAGAAGCCCAAGTTTGAGAAATTCAGAGCACAGAAACCACCTCAAGGCTTATGTCTTGAAAGGTGGTTATATGCAAAGCCAGAACCCACTTTTATTAGTAAATTTCCTTGTAAGATCCAGAGAAATTAGAAGGTATTTATGGAGGAAAAGTTAGAAAAAGCTATATTTTTATACCAAATTCCTGCACAGCCATACTGTTATGGATTGAATTGTGTCCCCAAAAAATATATGCTGTAACTCTTAGCCTCTATGCTTGTGGTTATAATCTCATTTGGGAATGGGTTGTCTTTTTTATGTTAATGGGACAGGATTAGTGTAGGGTGTATTTTGAGTCAATCTCTTTTAAGATACAAATGAGATTAAAGGCAAGCTAGCAAACGGAGATGGAAGAAGAGAGATGCCAAGCCACATGAAGATTGCCCAGGAGCAGAAGCTCAAAAGAGACAAGGACCTTCCTCCAGCACCAGTGGAGACTAAAAGCCTTCCCCCAGAGCCGAGCTGGTGCCCTGAGTGGTTAAGAGCTCAGCTGCTAACCAAAAGGTCAGTAGTTCGAATCCACCAGCTACTCTTTGGAAACCCTGCGGGGCAGTTCTACAGGGTTACTATGAGTCAGAATCAACTTGATAGCAATAAGCTTTATTAGCTTCCTAAACGGTAAGAAAATAAATTCCTGTTTGTTAAAGCCATCCACTTGTGGTATTTCTGTTATAGCAGCACTAGGTAACTAAGACACATACTGTTATCCCTGATTTATTTTACATTGTAATGTAGCTATTTTCAATAAATAAATGTAAGTTCACTAAGCAGAAGCTTCATGAGGATAGGGAATCTTTTTCTTTTTTTTTTAAATTTTACTTGCTTCTATATCTTTAGCACCTAGAAAACTGTTAGGTACTTAATAGGTGTTGAGTGGACAAATATACCTAAGTAATTTCTTTTTATTTCTCCTCCATGGAAGATACCAAAATATTTTTCCTCATTCTTCCATAGTAGATGAACAAGAGCATTCTGAAAGAAAATTTCCTTTGCACAGACTTCCTCTTTTTTTTCATTTCTCCCCATTTGCCTCAATGTGAGAAAATTAGAAAGACAACAGTAGGGAGTATGGGGTAAAATTACAACCAGCTTTGGTTTATAAAATACAAAATGTTAGGAATTCTTTTAGCCATCAATGACAAGAATTCACCAAAAAAGATTAAACAAGCAACTAAATTATTGTTTCATATGGTTGATAAAAACCCAATGATAGATTCTTCAGACATGGATGAATAGGTGCTTGGCCATGTCCTTAAGGATCTGACCTTTTTTTTTTTTTTTTCATTCTATCAGTTCTGTTTTCTCTTTACTGACTTTATTCTCAGGCAAACTTTTGCAGATGGATTCAAGATGTTCAGTGGCAACACCAGACTTACATGACCATTATAGGTTTGAGTTTCCACAAGAGGAGAAAATTTGTTTCTTGTTACATCTGGCAAATCTCCCAAGAAGAAATAAGATTGTCTTAGCATTCATTCTGGAACCACCCACTAGTCTCCTAAGACTGAGTTGCCTGCCAGTGTTTGCAGTGGGGGCAGAAAGTAGCCCTAACCAAAGGCTGGGCAGCTAGGAAGACAAAAAGAATTTGTCAACCACTTATAACCTGCAAGACACTACAAATATCATTTCTGCTTTCTTCTCTCGTTACTTCTCATATCACTCTTTCCTGTTCCTTATCGTCTATGTTCCAAATAGATGAACTTTATTTTTTTTCCTTCAAATGCATCAAAACTCCTTAACTTCAGAAAGTTTTTACACATACTGTTCCCTCTATCTGGAATCTTCTTTCATATTTCATTCTCTTCATCCTGACTAACTCATATACATCAGCAGCCCCCAGTTTAGCAATCATTTCCTCATAAAAGTGATCAGTGGTTTCCCAAACTAGGGAAAATCCCCTTGATAGAAGCTTCATGCTAGAAATTTTACACTTCTGTTCAGAACATCCCATTATTGTAATTACTTATTTTCTGTTCGCTGACAATTGGTTCCTAACCCACCTTCCCCTTATCTACACATTACCTCAAGGAGGACAGGGTTCTAGACTTTCATTATCCTCATTGACCATCCACCATGACACATTATCTGAGTGCCACATGCTACGCACTAAAAATATTTTTTAGTAAGTCAGAAAAAGTGAGTAAAAAATGAATGAATTGATTAAATATTCAATGAATAATTAGTCCAGTGGGGGGGCCAACTTTTTTCAGTAAAGGATCAGGTCATAAATGCTTTAGAATTCGCAATCACATGCTATTTCTATTCTATTCTTCTTAGTGTTTTTTTTTACAACCCTTTAAAAATGTAGAAAATATTTCTATCTCACAAACCATGCCAAACAGGTCACCAGCCAGATGTGGCCTGTGAGCCATAGTTTCCTGACTCCTTCATTAGTACATTAATAGCTATAACTTTTTCTGTAATTGTATAACTATAATGAGATTCTAATTTGAACTCTTTTATCTTTTGTGTTGCTCTTATTTTATCTTATTTTTAAGATGCGCACTTAGCTTTCTATCCTACATAAATGTTGCTTCTGTTCTCAGCACCCAATCCAGAATCATGTAGTTGTGTTCTCTTCTAAAACCTATTCATTATCAAATTTTTCTCCCTGTGAAATGCCTGCACATTTCTTCTAATCTCCTGCTGTTTCTGCCACACTGTGGCTTTCCCATTCTTTAGCCAAGTGCACCTGCTGCCCTGGCTTCTTATTACTGCTTCAAATTTTTGTGCTGCATCATCATCCCTTCCGCTTTCTGCAGCGTATAGTGTAATATTTCAATAGAGGGATAAATGTTTAAAATAAACAGAGTAAAACATATATTCCTACATTCTGACACCAGGGAAATAGCATGCCATCTGCCCTCCATAAGGAGCTCTTTGCCTGAGGGACATAACCGCATCACCCAGGTAAGCGCTTAGATTGTATAAACCGTCCTGCATTCTACAAATAGTAGTTGTCATTCTAGACCTGTCCTTTTGCTGCCCTCAGTTCTACAGTTCATTTTTTAATACTTCTTTTTTCTGTTGTGTGTACTTTGGCATCTCTTCCCCTGGAATACAACAACCACTAGTCTTGTGAACAGAAAACTTAGAAGAGCTCTTCCGTTATTCCCTGTGCCTTCAGTTTCTCAGTGTGAATTAAAAAGTTTCTTTTCTTCTCCTCCTCTTTCTCCTCTTTGTCCTTCTTATTTTTCTTCTTTTTTTTAAAGAAAGTAGCTGCACATTTCATGTACTCTTGATATATAATCAAAGGGTAATAAGGAAAAACTTAAAACATACACAGATACAGGGATTTTAAATGCCATCCCGTTACAGATTAAACGGTGTTCCCCCAAAATATATGTTGGGATCCTAACCCCTGTACCTGTGGAAATGTAATCCTATTTGGAAGTAGAGTTTTCTTTTTTTGTTAATTAAATCATACTCTAGTGGTAGGTTCTAAGTCTAATCACTTCTGAGTTATCAAAAGAGTAGATTAGACAGACATACAAAAGCACGGGGCAGGGACGGGGGAGGGGACACACATGAGAATCATCTACAATCAAGAATTGCCCAAAACAATTTACAAAGAATGAATCAACATGGCTGAGACTCTCACTTGGACTTGTAGCCTCCAAAACTGTGAGAAAATAAATTCTATCCTTTAAAGCCACACACTTGTGGTATTTCTGTTATAGCAGTCCTGGGAAAGTAAGACACATCCTTTGTGAATGAATGATTTATAAAAATAAGTTAGCATACCACTTCTTGAAAATTTTAAAAGCAGGAAACTGTCACCAACTTATTCAAAAAAGAATTAAATAAACTGTGTCATAAATGAGTTACTTTTCCCAATATTTACCAAGACATCTTTAAAAATATAGTTTAATAGCTCTTCCTCAAACATAATAAATTATGTATTGAAATAACTTTATATATAATCAAATGTAAAGATCTTGATTTGATTAGTTTCTGTAAGTGCAAACCCGCACGTAAGGACCAACAGAATTAAGAGAAAAAAAGTTTCTATTCACCTAGAAAGTTCCCCATACCCACTTCCAATCAATTCCATTCCCTCATAATTAAGTCTCATTTTTATTTCTGTCTCTACAGATTTAATTTTGCCTTTTCCTTAACTTCATGTAAGTGGAATCATCCAGTATATATTAATTGTTTCTGGGTTTTTTGTTCAACATGTTTTGAGGTTCATCTATGTTTTGCATGTTTTAGAGGTCTATTCCTTTCATTGCAGAAGATTATTCCATTGTATGAATAATCATTGGTTTATCCAGTACCCTGTTGATAAACTTTTGGGTTGTTGTCAGTTTTTGTAAATTATGAATACAGCTGCTATAAACACTCATGCACAAGTCTTTTTGATAGGTGTCATAGATTGAACTATGCCCCCCAAAAATGTGTGTATCAGTTTGGCTGGGCCATGATTCCTGGTATTGTGTGATTTTTCTGTATGTTGTAAATCCTGCCTCTATGATGTTAATGAAGGAGGATGGGTGGCAGTTGTGTTAGTAAGGCAGGACTCAACCTACAAGATTGAATTGTGTCCTGAAGCAATCTCTTGAGATATAAAACAGAGAAGTGAGCAGAGAGACGGAGGGACCTCATACCACCAAGAAAGCAGTGCCGGGAGCAGAGCACGTCCTTTAGACCCGGGGTTCCTGTGCTGAGATGCTCCCAGACCAAGAGAAGATTAATGACATAGACCTTCCTCCAGAGCCGACAGAGAAAGCATTCTCCTGGAGCTGATGCCCTGAATTTGGATTTGTAGCCTACTGGACTGTGAGAGAATACATTTCTCTTTGTTAAAGCCATCCACTCATGGTATTTCTGTTCTAGCAGCACTAGATGACTAAGACAATAGGTTTATATTTTTGTTTGTGTGTGTGTGTGTGTGCATGTGTGTGTAAATACCTAGAAGTGCATTTTCTACATCATAGGAGAGATGTATATTTAATTTTATAAAGTATTGCAGAACACTTTTCCAAAGTTATTCACCACTTTATACTCCCAGTCCCATTTGTTCCACGTCCTTGTAGTATTTTAATGTTATTCACTCTATTGGATGTTAGATTGTTTAATTTGAATTTCTCTACTGCATAATGTCTCAATTACCTAATGTTGCCATAACAGAAATACCCCAAGTGGGTTGCTTTAAAGAAGAAAAATTTATTTTCTGACAGTTTAGGTGGCTAGAAGTCCTAATTCAGGACATAGTTCTAGGAGGGGTTCTTCCTCGTCTATTTCATCTTTTAGTAGATACCAGCAGTCTTTGACATTCCTGAGTTTGAAGATGCCATCTTTTCTCAGTTGTCTATCTTTCTCCTCTCCTGAGTGTGTCCCTGTCTCTATTCTGCTCTTTTTAAAACTCAGAAGCGATTAGGTTTAGGACCCACCCTACATTAGCACGACCTCATTAACATATCCAAAAAAATCCTATTTTCAAACAGGGTCATATTTACAGGTACAGGGATTAGGATTTCAATACATATTTTGGGAGGACACAATTCAATCCACAGCAACTAATGATGTTGAGTACTCATTCAGTTGCTTATTTGCTATTTATGTAATCTCCTTATGAGATGCCTTCGTTTATATTTTTTGACCATCTTTATTGGATCATCTTGTTTTTTAATTATTACTGGTTTATAGGAAGTCTTTTATATCCTGAATATAAATATCTGGCATACTTATTCTTGGCTTTCTTATTCATTTATTTGATAATCTTCTGCAAGTAAAGAACTATTTAACAACTGTTGACACTCACTGATATTTAAAACATAATTTAGAGTTACTTTTCATACTAACTTGACTTTCTCACATTTTGAATCATAGATATCACTTATGCCACCCCAACTTGACAGCAAAATTGTTTAATTAAGGGAAGCTCAAGGTTTAAGGTTATTTTGTAAATAGTTCATAGTAGAATAGAAAGAGCCTAAGATCTACTCTCAAGTAAATATAAGTTAAGGCCTAACTGCTTGTCTGTATGATCTTAACACATTTCCTAAATCTCTGGCCTCAGTTCCCCCTCTGTAAAATGTACATTAGAGTGAAATACACTTTGTGATTTGGTTCTATCCTTGCTACCATTTTATCTAGGATCATATTTTAATGTTGCAAACACTTTGTCTTAGTCATCTAGTGCTGTTCTAACAGAAGTACCGCAAGTGGATTGTTTTAACAAAGAGAAGTTTATTTTCTCACAGTCTAGTCGGCTAGAAGTCCAAATTCAGGGTGTCAGCTCCAGTGGAAGGCTTTCTCTCTCTGTCAGCTCTAGAAGAAGGTCCTCGTTGTCATCAGTCTTTCCCTGGACTAGGAGCTTCTCTGTGCAGGAACCTCGGGTCCAAAGAACACACCCTGCTCCCGGTGCATCTTTCTTGGTGGTATGAGGTCTGTAACTCTCTGCTTGCTTCCCTTTCCTTTTATCTCTTGAGAGAGAAAAGGTGGTGCAGGCCACACTCCAGGGAAACTCCCTTTATGTTGGATCAGGGATGTGACCTGGGTAATGGTGGTGTTAAAATCCCACCCTAATCCTCTTTAACGTAAAATTACAATCACAAAATAGAGGATAACCACACTACACTGGAAATCGTGGCCTAGCCAGCTTGATACACATATTTTTGGGGGGACAAAATTTAATCCATGACATACGTTATGTTTTTTATAATTCTTGCTGATTGAATGATAAATCTCTTCTTATTTTTCCCACTTTACTGTTTGTACCAAGTGCTAATTGGATCTGTGTGCTTCTGTTTATTGCAACACCTTCAAAAGACAAATTTTAACATTTTGCAAACACTATTCCTATATGATTTATCCTTGATATCAATAATGAAGATTGCACAGATATTTTAAGTCATGCACAGGATACCAAATTGGATCTACCACCATGGCTGAAAAATTTCAATGTGAAATGAGTAGGATGGTGAGAAACAGGGTTTTTAAAACTTTAAATTTGATTCAAAATTATAGCAGGCTTTATTGGTTTTCTGTTCTGCCTGAGATACATGGATAAAATGCCGGTCTTTTAGTAAACAGATTTATTATTGGAAAATTTAGAATATTTCCAATAAGGGGAGGGAAACTAGGTTTTGTAGTTCAGAAAATAAATACTCTCAGTACTTTTTAAATTGTGAATTTTTTAGTTTTTATTTTATTATCCTTTAGGTGGAAGTTTACAGCTCAAGTTAGTTTCTTATATAAAAATTTATACAGACATTATTAAGTGACCCTAGTTGCTATCCCTATAATGTGACAGCACATTCCTCCTTTCCATCCCGGATTTCCCATGTCTATTCAACCAGCATCTATCCCTTTCTGCCTTCTCCTCTTGCCTCCAGAAGAAGCTGCCCATTTAGTCTCCTGTATCTACTTGAACTAAGGAGCACACACTTCATGTGTATCACTTTATGTCTTAGAATCCAGTCTATTCTTCGTCTGAAGAGTTTCCTCTGGAATGGTTTTAGTTCTGGGTTAACAGAGAGTCTGGGGGCCATGTCTTCTGGAGTTCCTTCAGTCAGACCATTAAGTCTGGTCTTTTTACTAAAATTTGAGTTCTGCACCCCACTTTTCTCCTGCTCAATCAGGGACTCTGTAGTGTTCCCTTTCAGGGTGGTCATTGGTGTTAACCTGCACCATCTACCAGTCTCAGGCTGATAGAGTCTCTGGCTCATGTGGACCTTTTTGTCTCTTGGGCTAATATTTTCCTTGTGTCTTTGGTGTTCTTCATTTTCCTTTACTCCAGGTGATTGGGAGCAATTGATGCATCTTAGATGGCTGCTTGCAAGCTTTTAAGACCCCAGACGCCAATCATCAAAGTAAGATGCCGAACATTTTCTTAAAAAGCTTTGTTATGCCAGTTGACCTGGATGTCCCCTGAAAGCATGATCCCCAGACCCCTACCCCTGCTACTCTGTCCCTCAAAGTGTTTGATTGTATTCAAGAAACTTTTTGACTTTGTTTTAGTCCAGTTGTGTTGACTTCCCCTGTAGTGTGTGCTGTCCTTCCCTTCACCTAAGATAATTCTTATCTACTATCTAGTTAGTAAATAACCCTCACCCTCCCTCCCCGCCCTTGTAACCATCAAAGAATGTTTTCTTCTGTGTTTAAACCTTTTCTTGAGTTCTCATAATAGTGGTCTTATACAATATTTGTCTTTCTGTGAATGACTAAATTCACTCAGCATAATATTCTCCAGATTCCTCCATGTTAAAAGATGTTTCATGGCTTCATCATTGTTCTTTATTGTTGCGTAGTATTTGTTTGGATATACCATAATTTGTTTATCCATTCGTACACTGATGGGCACGTAGGTTGTCTCCATCTTTTTGCTATTGTGAACAGTGCTGCAATGAACATAGGTGTACATATATCTATTTGAGTGATGGCACTTATATCTCTCGGATTTATTTCAAGGAGTGGGGTAGCTGGATCGTATGGTACTTCTATTTCTAGCTTATTAAGGAAGCACCAAGTCGATTTCCAAAGATGTTGTACCATTTTACTTTCCCACCAACAGTGTATAAGGGTTCCAGTCTCTCCAAAACCTCTCCAGCATTTATTGTTTTGTGTTTTGGGGATTAATGCTAGCCTTATTGGGGTGAGATGATATCTCATTATAGTTTTGATCTGCATTTCTCTAATGGCTAATGATTGTGAGTATTTCTTCATGTGTCTGTTAGTCGTCTGAATATCTTCTTTGGTGAAGTGCTTGTTCATATCCTTTGCCCGTTTTTTAATTTGGTTATTTGTCTTTTGTCATTGAGGTTTTGCAGTTATCTTGTAGATTTTAGAGGGTAGATGCTGATTGGATTTGTCGTAGCCAAAACTTTTTTCCCAGTCTGTAGATTGTCTTTTTACTGTTTTGGTGAAGTCTTTTGATGAGCATAAGTGTTTGATTTTTAGGAGCTTCCATTCAACTGGTCTCTCTTCTGGTGCTTGTGCACTATTACTCATGGTTTGTATTGTGTTTATGACATGTATTAGGGCTCCTAGCGTAGTCCCTATTTTTCCTTCCATGATCTTTATCGTTTTCAATTTTATATTTAGGTCTTTTATCCATTTTGAATTAGTTTTTGTGCATGCTGTGAGGTATAGGTCTTGTTTCAGTTTTTTGCAGATGGTTATCCAGTTATTCCAGCACCATTCGTTAAAAAGACTGTCTTTTCCCAAATTAATGGACTTTGGGTCTTTTTCAAATATCAGCTGTTCATAGGTGGATGAATTTATGTCTGGATTCTCAATTCTGTTCCATTGATCTATGTATCTGTTGTTGTACCAGTATCAGGGTGTTTTGACTATAGTGGCGGTATAATAGTTTCTAAAATCAGGTAGTGTGAGGCCTACCATTTTGTTCTTCTTCTTGTGTAATGCTTTACATATTCAGGGCCTCTTCCCTTTCCATATGAAGTTGGTGATTTGTTTCCCCATCTCATTAAAAAATGCCAGTGGAATTTGGATCAGGATTGCATTGTATCTGTAAATCTCTTTGGGTAGAATTGACATTTTTTGCAATGTTGAGTCTACCTATCCATGAACAAGGTATGTTTTTCCACTTATACAGGTCTCTTTTGGTTTCTTGCAGTAGCATCTTGTAGTTTTCATTGCATAGGTCTTTTATGTCTCTGGTTAAATTTATTCCTAACTATTTTATCTTCTTGGGGGCTATTGTAAATGGTATTGATTTGGTGGTTTGCTCTTCAAGGTTCTCTTTACTGATGTAAAGGAATCCAACTGATTTTTGTATATTTATCTTGTATCCTGAAACTTTGCTGAAATCTTCTATTAGTTCTAGTAGTTTTCTTGTGGATTCATTGGGGTTTTCTGTATATAAGATCATATCATCTGCAAATAGAGATACTTTAACTTCTTCCCTACCAATCTGGATACTCTTTATTTCTTTTTCTAGCCTGATTGCTATGGCTAGAATCTCCAGCATAATGTTGAATACTAGTGGTGATAAAGGGCTTCCTTGTCTGGTTCCCGTTCTCAAGGGGAATGCTTTCAAAGTCTCTCCATTTAGGATGCTGCTGCTGTTGGCTTTGTATAAATGCCCTTAATTATAATGAGGACTTTCCCTTCTACTCCTATTTTGTTGAGAGTTTTTATCATGAATGGGAGTTGGACTTTGTCAGATGCCTTTTCTGCACTGATTGATAAGATCATGTGGTTCTTGTCTTTTGTTTCATTTATGTGATGGATTACATTGATTGTTTTTCTAATGTTGATCCATCCCTGCATACCAGTTATAAATCCCACTTAATCATGGTGAAATATTTTTCTGATATGTTGCTGAGTTCTATTGGCTAGAATTTTGTTGAGGATTTTTGCTTCAATGTTCATGAGGGATATTGCTCTATAATTTTCTTTTTTTGTGATGTCTTTACCTGGTTTTGGTATCAGGGTTATGCTGGCTTCATAGAATGAGTTTGGGAGTATTCTCTCCTTTTCTATACTCTGAAATACCTCTAGCAGTAATGGTGTTAACTCTTCTCTGAAAGTTTGGTAGAATTCTCCAGTGAAGCCATCCGGGCCAGTGGTTTTTTTTTTTTGTTGTTGTTGTTGTTGCTGTTGGGAGTTTTTTAATTACTTTTTCAATCTCTTCTTTTGTTATGGGTTTATTTAGTTGTTCTATTTCTCTTTGTGTTCCTTGAGGTAGGTAGTGAGTTTCTAGAAATTGGTCCATTTCCTCTACGTTTTCAAATTTGTTACAGTACAGTTTTTCATAGTATTCTGTTATGATTCCTTTAATTTCAGTTAGGTCTGTTGTGATATCACCCATCTCATTTCTTACATGGATTATTTGCTTTTGCTCCTGTTTTTCTTTTGTCAGTTTGGCCAATGGTTTATTAATTTTGTTGATCTTTTCAAAGAACCAGCTTTTGGACTTGTTAACTCTTTCAATTGTTTTTCTATTCTCTATTTCATTTAATTCTGCTCTAATCTTATTTTTTCCTTTCTTCTGTCACCTGAGGGCTTCTTTTGCTGCTCTCTTTCTATTTGTTCCAGATGTAGGGTTAATGTTTTGATTATGGCCCTTTCTTCTTTTTGGATGTGTGCATGTATTGCTATAAACTGACCTCTGAGCATTGCTTTTGTTGTTTCCCAAAGGTACTTGTATGATGTGTTTTCATTCTCTTTTGATTCTATGAATTTCTTTATTCCATCCTAAATTTCTTCCATAACCTAGTAGTTTTTGAGCAAAGTGTTGTTCAGTTTCCATATGATTTTTTTTTCCTTGTTTTTTCTGTTGTTGATTTCTACTTTTATGGCTTTATGGTCAGAAAAGATGCTTTGTAATATTTCAATGCTTTGGATTCTGTTAAGGCTTGCTTTATGGCCTAATATGTGATCTATTCTGGAGAAGGTTCCATGTGCATTGGAAAAGAAAGTATACTTGGATACTGTTGAGTGGAGTGTTCAGTATATGTCTATGAGATCATGTTGGTTGATTGTAGCATTTAGCTCTTCAGTGTCTTTTTTGAGCTTCGTTCTGGATGTTCTGTCCTGCACTGAAAGTGATGTGTTGAAGTCTCTTACTACTATTGTGGAGCTATCTCTCTTTTCAGTGCTGTTAGAGTTTGTTTTATGTATTTTGGAGCCCTGTCATTGGGTGCATAAATATTTTTTATAGTTATGTCCTCCTGGTGTATTGACCGTTTAATCATTATATAGTGTCCTTCCTTATCTTTTGTGGTGGATTGTACTTTAAAGTGTATTTTGTCAGAGATTAACATTGCCACTCCTGCTCTTTTTTGAGTGTTGTTTCCTTGATATATTTTTTCTCCATCCTTTGAGTTTTAGTTTGTTTGTGTCTTTAAGTCTAAGGTGTGTCTCTTGTAGGCAGTGTATAGATGGATCATGTTTTTTTTTTTTTTTTTTTTTTTTAATCCAATCTGCCACCATCTGTCTCTTTATTGGTGCATTTAGTGCATTTACATTCAGAATAATTATTGATAGGTATGAGTTTAGTGCTGTCATTTTGATGTATTTTTTTTTGTGTTTTGTTCACAGTTTCTTTGTTCCACTTAATTTTCTGTGCTGAGTTGTTTTTCTTTATGTATTTTTTAAAATCTTTATCATTGTTGTTGATTTTGTGTTTGCTGAGAGTTTATATTTTTCTAGTTTTTTTATTTTGACATGTAGGATTGTTAGTTTCCTTTGTGGTTACCTTAATATTTACCCATATTTTTCTAAGCTTATACCAGTCTTTCATTTCTTTATATCACCTTGACTTCCTCTCCATATGCAAAATCTATGTCTACATTTTTTAAGTCCTTCTTTTTTGTTTTAATGTTGTCATCTTTTACATATAGACATCTGTTTCCCAGTTTTCAGTGTTTTAACTTTGACTTAAGCTTTTTTGACTTCCCTATCTGGGTTGATATCTGGTTGCTCTGTCCCTCTTGGGTTGTTATCTGATGTTACTGATTTTCTAACCAGAGGACTCTCTTTAGTATTTCTTGTAATTTTGGTTTGGTTTTTGCAAATTCCCTAAACTTCTGTTTATCTGGAAATACCCTAGTTTCACAATCATATTTGAGAGACAGTTTTGCTGGCTGGCAGTTTTTTTTCCTTCAAGGCTTTATGTATGTCATCCCATTGCTTTCTTGCCTGCATGGTTTCTGCTGAGTAATCCAAGCTTATTCTTATTGACTCTCCTTTGTAAATGACTTTTCATTTTTCCCTAGCTGCTCTTAAAATTCTCTCTTTATCTTTGGTTTTGGCAAGTTTGATTATAATATGTCTTGGTGACACCCTTTTGGGATCTGCCTTATGTGGGGTTCGATGAGCATCTTAGATACATATCTTGTCATTTTTCACGCTATCAGGGATGTTTTCTGACAACAAATCTTCAATAATTCTCTGTGTATTTTCTGTTATCTCCCCCATTCTGGTACTCCAATCACTCGTAGGTTATTTCTCTTGATAGAGTCCCACATGATTCTCAGGGTTTCTTCATTTTTTTAAATTATTATATCCGACTTTTCCTTAAATATGTTGATGTCAAGTGCTTTATCTTGAGTCTCACTAATTCTAATTTGCATTGCCTCAATTCTGCTCCTTTGACTTTCCATTGAGTTTTCTAACTTTGAAATTTTATTGTTAATCTTTTGGATTTCCATTTGCTGTCTCTTTATGGTTTCTTGAAGCCTGTTCAGTTTGTCATTATGCTCTTGTATAGCGTGCTTAATTTCCTTTCTTGCTTTGTCTGTATGTTCTTTGTCTTGTTCTGTGTTTTACATGATCTACTTCCTGATATCTTGAAGAGTTCTGTGTATTAATCTTTTGAATTCTGCCTCCAGTAATTTCAAAAAGTTCTTTTGTTCCTGACAGTTTCTTGATTCTTTGTTTTGGTGGCTTACTGAAGCCATCATTGTCTGCCTTTTTATGTGATTTAATATTGACTATTCAATAAGTTATTCAATATTCAATAAGTTACTACATTTATTTATTTTATGTTTGCTTACTGTGTCCTAGCTTCTTGTCTTGTTTTGCTTTGGTATGCCCAAATAGGCTAGTAGTGTGAGCTAGTTTGATTATGGGTGTCTTTGAAACTCCCACATCCTGTCTCCAGGTGGCTAGAGCTATTACAAGACAAGTGAGCCCAGGGGTCTGCTTTTTCTTGTGTGGATTCAGCTCAGGTATCCAGGTTGTTGGTCACCAAGTGTGTGGTACAGGCTTTCACCTACAGTCCTAGATGGGCAGGGGTGATTGCA
Organism: Dugong dugon; assembly: GCA_030035585.1. Taxonomy (NCBI): domain Eukaryota; kingdom Metazoa; phylum Chordata; class Mammalia; order Sirenia; family Dugongidae; genus Dugong; species Dugong dugon. Next base: position 28,494,549 of record CM057460.1, on the reverse strand, counting down.
GTAGGTACAGGTATCTGGCTGCAGTAGGGGATTATGCACTGATCAAAGCAGGGGGCTGATGGCTGCCCCTGAGTGTCTAGTTAGAAGGTGTGTCCCTATTCCCTAGAGTGAGTAGGTAGGTGGATTTTGCAGCCAGACTATGGGCACCAACTTCTTCTGGCTGTAAGGACTGGGAGTCACTACTTATTTTTGGACCCCTGTTGTGGGTGGCTCGGTGGAGTGGGTGGAATCACCAGTCCTCAGGCCCCTGATGTGTGTAGGTGGGGACCCTACTTAATGGACAGGGTGGTGTCAAATGTCATGAATCTGCCACTCTGCCTCATATAACTGATACAGATGAAAATAGGTTTCCAGTATATACCATGTTATACTGTGCTAATGAGGGCCTACGCTGTTGAAATGGGCCCACACAAGTCTATGCAGGGGTAAAAGGCATTCATAGTCCATGGACCACTTACACCTGTGCCTAGGTGAAGGGGCTGTGCCTACCCTGAGTTCCTGACTTAGGGAAACTGGCAGATTATTTTTCTGTTTGTTAATCTGTTCCCTCTCCAAAGCTGTGCTTGATGGGTGCTACTTCCAGCACAGGGAACGCAGCAGTCACTGAAGCCAGACCACTGGGACCCAGAGCAGAGCTGAGAGGGAGCAGGTAAATAGGAGACAGGTACTTCCCAGAAGGGTTTTTTTTTTTTTTTTTTTATATGCATAGTAGGCTAGATGCTTGTAGTTATCTTTCCTCTATTGAGTGCTGTTTCTCACTAGTTGGCTTGAGCGGACTCTCCCTTACTCAGTCTCTCCCGATGTGAACAATGCATCCTGAGGGCCACTTCTGGCCTCACCCATCTGGAGGTAGCTGATTCAGCCTGCAGGCTGCCGGTTCCAGCAGGTCAAATCTGGCAATTCCTCACTGCTTCTGAACTGTCTCTCCCTCCCCCTGCCACGCAGTCCGATTCTTCAGCTTTATTCTTTGATGTTCAGGGCTCCTAGATTGTCATGTATAATTGACTCACTTGTTTTTTTCAGGTCTTTCTTGTAAGAGGGATCACAGGAAGCATCTGACTACTCTGCCATCTTAGCCCTGCCTCCCTAAATTGTGAATTCTTGAACTAACTAAAATAATTTGATTAAAATTAGAGAACAGAATAGTACTTTATTGAGTTTTAAATAATTTATAAGATCATACACTATAGATTTTAAATCTAAACTGACTTCCCCAGCATATGTAAAAGGGTAAAATAATTTGCACAAACACCATATTAAATTCAGTCTATGACTTAGATAATAAGTTTCAATCATTCATTTCATTTAGTGTGTCATCTCCTCCTACAGTTTAACATAGTTGTCTGTTCAATACAACCATCTTCTGATCTTTTTTAGAGAAAAAAGATCTGGAAACGTTTGCGGACTATATCTTGATGATTATGGAAAGAAAAAACAGGTTTTTCATAGACATATTTGTGCTTATTGTAAAGGGATAATGAAATTACTTTTATCAGATTAGTGCATATTTAATTCTGTGAGATTCCAATCAAACACAGGGATTTGCAAAGATTCAGAATATAACTAAATAAAAACATCAGGGAGATACAGTAAGTCTTGATCAATGCATTTTTAATTGCTGAAAATATATAGGGGGGTTATTGATAGAGCTAGGACAAATTTTAATTTGAAGCTGTTAAATATAGAAAGTTTTCCTTACTTTCTTCTTTAATTGTAAGGAAAAATCATGTATTTTGTTACTGAATGTGAAATATTGAATTTTTTTTTGTTCCTTACATTTTGTTCCCCCTCTCCCCCCTTTTTTTTTTAAGCCTATTGCTCCCTTTTTTTCTAAGGGTGATGATGATCATAATGATGAATATCATTTTCCTCAGATAGGTTAGTTAAAGAGTGCTACAAGATACTATGGTTTAGGTGGGGAACTTAATAACTAAATACAGATAACAGGCCTTTTGCATTTGCCATTGCTCTATGGGAAATATATAACTAAAGTTATATTTGAAAAAGAAGAATAACAAAAATGTTGGTGATATTAAAAATAGAACAAGGAATGTAATAATTCTTTTCATTTCATCTAATTTATGCTGAATTTTAATCCCTAATTCAGTTAAATGGGTGATTTTCCTGTTTTGTGTATGGTGAAAATGTATTCATGTACTCCTCTTTTATTTCAATTAGTTACCTTGTCCCTAAGTGTATAGTCACTCAGTAAATTTTTAAAACAAAGCTATGAATTTGGTACTATTATCTCTCTCCATTTTATAGATGAGAAAAATGAGGTGCAGAAAAGATCACTGAGTTTCGCTGCATCTCACAGCTAGTCAATGGCAAAGCCAGCATTTGGATCCTGGAGGCTTGCCTGCAGGATCCACAGTCTTAACCACTTCACTATGCTTCCTAACAGTTGATAGGGGATTTTCATAGAGAGACACTCCAAAAAAATACAGGTTGCTAAGCATAGACCAACCAGACCCTAAATCCTGAAGTTATCAGGATGTGTGGTAACGTTCACGCTCCATTAGGCCCTGAGTGACTTGTAAACTGCTGAAATTGTGAGAGGAAAATAAAGTCTGTTATTTGATGCTTTTTCTGGATAGATGTGGGCTTAAAACTGCAGTCATTATTACATAATAAAGCAGTAAAAAGAAAGTGGAAATACATTAGCAATATACTCAGCTAGAAGAGAAGGATGATGTTTTGGGGTGAGTGGTGGGTTGAGAGGGCAGTAGGAAGGTGTGGAAGTAGCAATGGAGTATGACGGCAGTTCATGGAAGGAAGAAAAAAATTAAGATTATGTTTTGTGTTTATTTTATAGTTTTGATATCTGTAAGTAAAGAAATTGAGTTGTGGAGAAATTATTTGGGTTAATATAACTGCACTCTGATTCTGAACTGCATGAGAATACAGACATACATGGAGACATGCACACACATACACACACACATTGAGAGTCAGATATGGCTGTCACCCTTGAACATCTTAGCATTTTCCTAAATGAAAAAAGACACTTTGAATGACATTAATGACCAATGTTGATTTGACTAAATGTCCTATTGAGGATAGAGAGTATCTAGTTACCTTACTACAGAAGACAGAATTTTCCAACCAAAACTTCATCATACATCTATTTTATATCAGTTCTGTCTGGGGAGCCTTCCTCAGAATAAATAGGTCTTCTTTCTCACTTTTTAAAGTGCCAACCAATTTAGCTCATGCCCAGCTTTCTCAGTTCTAGACCCCTGTTGAACTACTAGACTGGAAGCACCTCAGATTGAGTTTATAATGACAATCATCCAAAAAATATTAATTCCTTCCCTAAAAATAACCTCATTATGAATTATTAAAAAATTATATTTGACCATATTAAAATGTAATCATAAATTTGATACATATTGGTTTTCAAGGATATATATGTATACCCACTTACCCACTGCCGTTGAGTCAATTCCAACTCATAGTCACCTCATAGGCTTTCCAAGGCTGTAAATCTCTACAGAAGCAGAGGGTCACATCTTTCTCCCGTAGAGCTGCTGGTGGTTTCGAACCTCTGACTTTAGCTGTCCGGCACTTTAACCACTGTACCACAAGGGCTCCTTATATATGTACACTGCATTTATTAATATAAATAACTTAATTATGAATATCTAAAAGCTAGGAAATAAAAGATTTGGGCCGACTTATCCTTTATTTAAATATTTGATTTTGAAATTAAATACTTAACATTTCAAACAACTCTAAATATCCTTCTAAAAATGAAACAAGTCTAAAGTCCTTTTTAAATACTAATGATAACTCATTTTCAATAGATGAAAACTATGTTTGATTTACTGATAACTAATATTCATGTAGTCGTTTTCAAAAATCAGAAATAGAAGAATATATGTGTGTGCCTTTTCAAAGATATAGTAATGTACTAATTTTTACTTTCAAAGCTTTTTGAAATGAAAATGAGGATATCTTAAAGTAAGCTGAAATAATTGAATGGTTTTATCATATTCATTTGAAGCAGTTGATTTTCAGGAAGACTGGACCAGGTTAACAAGCACATTATGAAAACAAAACAATTTTGTATTAGTAAGGAAGATCATCTGGGTCATTCCAGTAAATGTCTAAGGATTTCAAATATGTTTCCAGTACACCAGTTGCCATTGAGTCAAGTCCAGTTCTTGGCAACCTCGTGTATAATAGAGTAGAACTGTGCTCCATAGGGTTTTCAATGGCTGATTTTTCAGAAGTAGATCAGGTGGTGGAATAAGTTCATCTATCTCTGGGTGTATTTGAACCGCCAATCTTTGGGCTAGCAGCCAAGTATGTTTGCATGGCCCAGGGACTCCACACTATGTTATAAGCTCTTGTGATTTAAAAGTGCTAATACTGAAATTAAACACACTGCAGACTTCCTAAGTTCGAAGTGTACTAATTCACCACAATCTGAAGCTAGCATACATTTTCAATTATGTTCATTATTTCTACTATGTGTGTGAAAGATAGAGACAGAAAGAGAGAGAAAGAGAGAGAGAAAAATGGCAGCATAGCACTATGTATTAATTTGAATGTAAAGGAATTATTTGTAAGTTTCTGATCAAAAGTAATAATCAGTGCAAAATTAATTTTCAATGAAAACTCAGAATTCTAAAGGCACTTTTTATTCCATTTTTGCCACAATGTAAATTTTTAAAAGAGTTAAATAGTATGAATTGGAAAATTTATTATAAAAATCAGCTAACACAAAACATTACTATGGTCCAAACACACTTCTAAATGTTTTATGTACATTGAAATACTTAATTATCTCAACAACAATATGAGAAAGGACAATTATTATCTCCATTGTATATATGGGGAAACTGAGTCATGGAGAAGTCACCTGTTCAACTTCACACAGTTATTGAGTGACAGGGCAATAATACTAATACAAGAACTCCTGCATACATCCTATTACATAAAGTAATATGATCAAATATTTCCCTTATTTTCTCTTCAACAAGATAAGTTCTAATTACCTCCATTATATCACTGTCATCAACTGTAAGGTGAGAGGAAGAAACAGATATAAAAAATAATATATAAGGTCCTGTTGTTTTAGCTATGCAAACGTACTGAGATTAGTACATTACCTCCAAACCAAATACATCTCAGTTTGTTGTTGTTGTTATTGTTGTTAGGTGCCATTGAATTGGTTTCCACTCATAGTGACACTATGTACAACAAAACTAAACACTGCCCAGTCCAGCACCACTCTCACAATCAAAGATATGCTTGAGTTCACTGTTGCATTCACCCTGTCAATTCATCTCCTTGAAGGTCTTCTTCTTTTCTGCTGACCCTCTACTTTACCAAGCATGATGTCCTTCTCCAGGGACTGATCCCTCCTGATCACATGTTCAAAATCTGTGAGACATAATCTCATCATCCTTGCTTCTGACAAGCATTCTGGATGTACTTCTTCCAAGAAAGATTTGTTCGTTCTTTTAGCAGTCCATGGTATATTCAATATTCTTCGTCAACACCGCAATTTAAAGGTGTTAATTCTTCTTCAGTCTTCCTTATTCATTGTTCAGCTTTCTCGTGTATATGAGACATTTGAAAATATCATGGCTTGGGTCAGGTCCACCTTAGTTTTCAAGGTGGTATCTTTGCTTTTCAACATTTTAAAGAGGTCTTTTGCAGCAGGTTTGCCCAAAGCAATGTGTCCGTTGATTTCTTGACTGCTGCTTCCATGGGTGTTGATTGTAGATCCAAGTAAAATGAAATCCTTGACAACCTCAGTCTTTTCTCTGTTTATCATGATGTTGCTTATTGGTCCAGTTATGAGAATTTTTGTTTTCTTTATGTTGAGGTGTAATCCATACTGTAGGCTGTGGTCTTTGATCTTCATAGTAAGTGCTTCAAGTCCTCTTCACTTTCAGCAAGCAAGGTTGTGTCATCTGCATAACACAAGTTGTTAATGAGTCTGCTTCCAATCCTGATGCCCTGCTGTTCTTCATAAAGTCCAGATTCTCATTATTTGCTCAGCATAAGATTGAACAGGTGGGTGAAAGAACACGACCCTGACACATACCTTTCCTAACTTTAAGCAATGCGGTATCCCCTTTTTTCTGTTTGGATCACTGCCTCTTGATCTGTGTAGATTCCTCATGAGCACAGTTAAGTGTTCTAGAATTCCCATTCTTCCCAATGTTATCTATAATTTGTTATGATCCACACGGTCGAATGCCTTTGCATAGTCAATAAAACACAGGTAAACATCTTTCTGGTATTCTCTGCTTTCAGCCAGGATCCATCTGACATCAGCAATGATAGCTTTGGTTTGATCTCCTCTTCTGAATCCGGCTTGAATTTGTAGCAGCTCCCCGTTGATATACTGCTGCAGCTGCTTTTGAATGATCTTCAGCAAAATTTTACTTGTGTGTGATATCAATGATATTGTTCAATAATTTCCTCATTTGTCTGGATCACCTTTCCTAGGAATAGGCATAAATATGGGTATCTTCCTGTCAGTTGGCCAGGTAGTGGTCTTCCTAATTTCTTGGTATGGATGAGTGAGCACTTCCAGCGCTCCATCTGTTTGTTCAAACATTCCAGTTGGTATTCCGTCAATTCCTGGACACTTGTTTTTCATCAGTGCCTTCACTGCAGCTTGGACTTCTTCCTTCAGTACCATACGTTCCTGATCATATGCTGCCTCGTGAAGTGGTTGAACGTCGACCAATTCTTTTTGGTATAGTGACTCTGTGTATTCCTTCCATCTTGTTTTGATGCTTCCTGAGTCATGTAATATTTTCCCATTAGAATCCTTCAATATTGTAACTCGAGGCTTGAATTTTTTCTTCAGTTCTTTCAGCTTGAGAAATGCCAAGTGTGTTCTTCTCTTTTGGTTTTTCTATCTCCAGGTCTTTGCACATCATTATAGTACTTTACTTTGTCTTCTGGAGCTGCCCTTTGAAATCTTCTGTTCAGCTCTTTTACTTCATCATTTCTTCTGTTTGCTTTAGTTACTGAACGTTCAAGTGCAAGTTTCAGAGTCTCTTCTGATGTCCATTTTGGTCTTTTCTTTCTTTCCTGTCTTTTTAATGACATCTTGCTTTTTTCATTTATGATGTCCTTGATGTCATTCCACAACTTATCTGATCTTCGGTCATTAGTTTTCTATGAATCAAATCTATTCTTGAGATGATCTCTAAATTCAGGTGGGATACACTCAAGGTCAAACTTTGGCTCTCATGGACTTCTTCTAATTTTCTTCAGTTTCAGCTTGAACTTGCATATGAGCTATTGATGGTCTATTCTACAGCCAACCCCTGGCCTTGTTCTGACTGATGATATTGAGCTTTTCCATCATCTCTTTCCACAGATATAGTCAATTTGATTCTTGTGTATTCCATCTGGTGAGGTCTACATGTATATTTGCTGTTTATTTTGATGAAAAAAAGTATTTTCAATGAATAAGTTATAAGTCTTGCAAAATTCTATCATGTGATCTCCAGTATGTTTTCTATCACCAAGGCCATATTTTCCAATTACCAATCCTTCATCTTTGTTTCCAACTTTCACATTCCAATCGCCAGTAATTGTCAATATATCTTGATGGCATGTTTGATCAATTTGAGACTACAGACTGGATATCTCAGTTTAGAGACAATTAAGCATGAAAGACACATATATGTGTTTCATTTAAAATACAGTATTCTAACTGGACACATGCCCTCCTTCCTGGATAGGCCCAGTCAATGTGACCATCCAATCAACATTTGGTTAACTCAGGACTAGACATAAGTGGAGTTTATCCAAAATCTGTCAAAAATATTATTTAGTATTTTTTAAACAAGTTGATTGTATATATATTTTTTTATTTCAAGTAGTTGTGAGGTTTTGTTGATACAGCCACAAATATCAAAGCTGTAATATTTTAAACAAGGAAATCATAGCTGTATATTGCATGACTTTTTGTACATACTGTGATATTTTATATATTCTGTTTCAGTTCTCCCAAATGTGATTGCTTGACAGTTTTAAATGCATAATCGACCAGTAACAAAAATGTAAATGAGAGAAAGATAAAAGATATTGTCAGATGGTAATAAATATATAGTAGAATTTTACCACATAATGTCCTAGAATTGAAACAATATTCGGAAGAAATTATCTTAGAAGAAATTCTTCCTGAAGGCATGCATATGGAACTTTATCCAAATTATCAGTGTTAAAATTTTACTGAAAAAAAATCATTATATTTTTTGTTAATATTAACCCTTAAGAATAATGGATTGTACTTTTGTTATGATACTATTAATGAGTAGATAAAGCATCTAATAATAACTCTATGATTAAATATGCTTCTGATAAAATAATGTGATTCTGAATAAGAGTTTCACGGAAGTCTCTTTAATTCTTAGCTTTGCATGGATTTTTAAAACTACAACATAGGCAAAACAAACAAACAAACAAAAACAAACACTCCCAAGCCTCTAAAGCTTGGGCTAATAATGTCCCATAGGTCCTCATTAGAGCTCCTAACTTCATTCAGTACATACAACACGTTAGAAACTGCCAGAACTCAGATTGGGGAAGGCTTGAGTCTGGTTTCTTAGTGAAGTCAAGAAAGCAAAGGGACTAAAAAAACTTTTGGTTGCTTCCCAGTTGACAGAGGAACAGTGAAGTTCACAGGTCACTTAAAGTGCTCGTTCACTTCTTCTGTTGGTGGTGATGCTATTTGTTGGTGTGTTGTTTTTTGGAAAACACACTCACACACATATATATATATAAACCCATTGCCTTCGAGTAGATTTTGACTCATAGCAACCCTACAGGACAGAGTGGAACTGCCCCTGCCCCATAGGGAAGGAATGGCTGCTGGATTCAAACTGTTAGTTAGCAGTCATATGCTTAAATACTGCACCACCAGAGTGTGTGTGTGTATATATATATATATATATATATATATATATATATATATATATATATATATATACATACACATTACCAGAAGCAAAAACTGTTTTTTTTTTTTAGTTTCTTCCTTGAATTATTATTCTGTGCTCTACTATTTTTCTTCTACCAGAAGCAAAAACTCTGTATTATTTTAGTTTCTTCATTGACTTATTATTCTGTGCTCTACTATTGTTTTTCTAGATAAAGAGATTAAAATTTCTTTGGGGAATTGAAACACATACTGGACCAGAAAGTATAATATTTTAGACTTCTATTTCAGGGGAAAATATAGTGATGAAAGCCACTTAATAATTCACATTGACCCATGTGCCTTAACATTTGTCAGATAAGGTAGACACTCCATAGCTGCAATAATTCTGCATTGTGCATAAAAATTGATTTCTCAATTGGTGAGGTCACAGTAAACCAAAACAAAATAGCTGAGGTCATTGGTTTATTTCCCACTGTACCCTTAACTTCAATTCATCAGCGATAGATTGTACCCTTACCTTGGAATGTAATCTTGAAAATGTGAATTCATGATTTCTTAAAGTTTGGAAATGAGGTGAGAGAGTGTAAAAGGAAATGTGTGAATAGATCACCAGTCTTTCATTAAAAAAAGATAAAACTGCAAGGTCTACAAAAAGCACTAAGAAGGGATATCTCCCAAAGGACTCTACATTAACATGCATTATTCACACATGCAGGTGTTCTTGAAGATTTAATCCTCTTCTTCAAACATACAACTCATATTTAGGAAGTATCTTAGACCCCAAAGGACATGGAACTCAGTATTCTTCTAATTCTGTGAAAGCATGCACAAGAATAAAGAAATGTTGAAGTATCTAGTTGTTTGACAGATCTCAATTTTGCTCAAAATCACTGTCTTGATGTCAAAGAAGGAATAATATCTCTTGAATTCAGTTTACTCAACTCTCAAAGAGTTATTTTGGAGCGATTTGCTCCCTAGGTCCCAACCAGATCTATGACTTTATGATTTAGTGAGTTGCTCACCAACCAGCCCTAAGGTTGCACGGTGTAGTTGCAGAATAATTATTAGAGAAGAAATATAATAAACATGCAGGAATCAGAGAGAACTGTTGAATATTGCAATTACTCCTTCCTTAATTGTTTGCTATAGGACATCAGAGAAATTGAGTCAAGTTAAAATGATAGACAAACACTAAGATTTAAGAACTGGTCACTTAACATATAAATAAAATACTTTATAACAGATGAAAGTAATAATTTAAAATTAGTTTAATTTGGTGAAAAAAAAGGACACTTACAGAATAATCATTGACTATTCAGAAAGCAAAACTAACTGAATATTGTTATTTTTATATTCCTCAATTTTATAAAGTAGGCAAAGAAAAAAATGTTAATTAAGGATGATATTAACAAAGATAATACTGAGGACACTTTTGCATGGATATTAATGATATCTCATTTTTTTAAAACCAGGTGAATAGCAGCTATTCTCAGTAAATTTTTAGATGATTTTAATAAATTAGTAAGATTGTTGTTAGGTGCTGTCGACTCAGTTCCGACTCATAGCGACACCATGTACAACAAAACAAAACACTGCCAGGTCCGCTGCCATCCTCACAATAGTTTTGATGCTTGAGCCCATTGTTGCAGCCACTGTATCAATTCATTTCCTTGAGGATCTTCCTCTTTTTCACTGACCCTCCACTTTACCAAGCATGATGTCCTTCTCCAGTGTGAGATGTAATCTTACATTCCTTGCTTCTAAGGAGCATTCTGGTTGTACTTCTTCCAAGACAGGTTTGTTTATTCTTTCGGCAGTCAGTCCATAGTATATTCAATATTCTTCATCAACACCACAGTTCAAAGGTGTCAGTTCTTCTTTTGTCTTCCTTATTCATCGTCCAGCTTTCGCATGCATATGAGGTGATTGAAAACACTATGGTTTGGGCCAGGCCCACCTTAGTTTTCAAGGTGATATCTTTGCTTTTCAACACTTTAAAGAGGTCTTTTGCAGCAGATTTGCCCAATGCAATGCGTCTGTCTTTTGATTTTTTGACTGCTGCTTCCATGGGTGTTGATTGTGGATTCAAGTAAAATGAAATCCTTGACAACTTCAGTCTTTTCTCTGTTTTCATGATGTTGCTTTTTGGTCCGGTTGTGAGGATTTTCATTTTCTTTATGTTGAGGTGTAATCCGTACTGAAGGCTGTGGTCTTTGATCTTCATCATTAAGTGCTTCAAGTCCTCTTCACTTTCAGCAAGCAAGGTTGTGTCATCTGCATATTGCAGGCTGTTAACCAGTCTTCCTCCGATATCAATGCCCTGTTCTTCTTCATATAGTCCAGATTCTAGAGTTATTTGCTCAGCGTACAGATTGAATAGGTATGACGAAAGGATACAACCCTGATGCATGCCTTTCCTGACTTTAAACCACACAGTATCCCCTTGTTCTGTTCAAACAACTGCTTCTTGATCTATGTGCAGATTCCTCATGAGCACAGTGAAGTGTTCTGGAATTCCCATTCTTCACAATGTTATCCATAATTTGTTATGATCTACATCGTCGAATGTCTTTGCATAGTCAATAAAACACAGGTAAACATCTTTCTGGTATTCTCTGCTTTCAGCCAGGATCCATCTGACATCAACAGTGATATCCCTGGTTCCATGTCCTCTTCTGAGTCCAGGTTAAATTTCTGGTAGTTCCCTGTGGATACACTGCTGCAGCCACTTTTGAATGATCTTCAGCAAAATTTTACTTGCCTGTGATATTAATGATATTGTTCTATAATTTCTACACTCGGTTGTATCACCTTTCTTTGGAAAAGACATAAATACAGTTGGTCAGGTAGCTGTCTTCCAAATTTTATGGCATAAATGGATGAGGACTTCCAGCTCTGTATCTGTTTGTTGAAACATCTCAGTTGGTATTCCATCAATTCCTGGAGGCTTGTTTTTCACCAATGGCTTCAGTGCGGCTTGGACTTCTTTCTTTAGTACCATGGGTTCCTGATCATATTCTACCTCCTGAAATGGTTGAACATTGACCAATTCTTTTTGATGTAGTGACTCTGTATATTAGTAGGATAGTAACTAAATTTTATTATTTTGAAAATTCAGGTATTTGTTGAATATATACTTTAATTGTGAAACAAAATGAGCTATGTTTTTGGTATAAATTAATTTTTTATGCCTAGCACAATTAATTGGAGCCCTGGTTTCTCAGTGGTTAAGAGCTCAGGCTGCTAACCAGGGGATCAGTGGTTGAAATCCACCAGCCACTCCTTGGAAACCCTATGGGGAAGTCTGTTCTGTCCTATAGTGTTTCCGTGAGTTGAAGCCAACTTGAAGGCACATAACAACAGCAACAGACAGTTAGTAAGTGAGCATATTTTACTATTATGTTATTAACTCAGTAACTTTGTTATTGCTCATCTTGTACTAATATTTGTTATCAACTATTTAATATTTAATCTGACATTATATTTTCCATCTATGTGACACTCTTCATGCCAGGTTGTTGAAATAATTAACCTAGATGTGTATGTCTCCAAGAAAGCATCAAAGGTCAATATTAACACAATGGATATTGTAGGAACACAAATTAGCCTGCAGGGAAGAATATTATTTTTTTCTTAAGGATTTCTAAACTTTTGATGATGTTTAAGATATTTGCCTAAGATCCACAAAATATATATCAAAATTATGTTATTACTTCCTGTTAAAATTATTTTCTCAGTAGATGATTTAGTGGGTGTTTATGTTGAGTAAGTAAATGTTTAAAAATACTAGCTTGCGATAAAATAATATACACATTTAACTTACATTAAACAAATGATTCCTGCACATTTTTTAGAAAATTTATTTCTATTATTTAGATACTTCACCTGGGTTTGAAGAGAGTTTATTATTCAGATTTACTTTTCAATGAGATGGCATTTTCTGTAAATATTTTAATTAATGGCAAATTACCTTGTACTTGTTTCTGGTTAATTCTCTTTTTAATTTAATAGTGTGTGTGTACATTTAAGTCTCTTCATTCCTAATAGTGTTATTCTAATTTATAATGCTTTTTATTTAGTTTTATTGTGTTTTATGTGAAAGTTTGCTATACAAATTTGTTATTCATTCAAAAAATTTATACACAAATTGTTTTGTGACATTAGTTGCAATCTCTGCAATGTGTCAGCACTCTCCCCCTTTCCTTTCCACCATGGGTCCTCAGGTTCCATTCATCTAGTTTTCCTCTCTCTTCCTGCCTTTTTGTCTTTGCTTTTGGGCAGGTGCTGCCCATTTAGTATCATATACTTGATTAAACTAACAGGCATGTTCTTCATGTGTGTTATTGTTTGTTTTATAGGCCTGTCTAACGTTTGAAAGGTGGACTTCAGATGTGGCTTAAGTTTTGAGTTAGCAATTTGTCTGGAGGTCATAGTCTCAGGGGTTCCTCCAGTCACTGTCAGGCCAGGAAGTCTGGTCTCTTTTTGGGAATTTGAATTTTTCTCCTACTCTGCCCGGTACCCTCTTTTGTGATCCCTGTCAGAGTCATGGGTGGTTGTAGTTGGGCACCATCTAGTTCTTCTGGGCTCAGGCTGGTGGAGGCTGTGGTTCATGTGGTCCATTAGTCCTTTGAACTAATATTTTCCTTATGTCTTTGGTTTTCTTTATTCTCCTTTACTCTGAATATGCTGTGACCAATAAATGTATCTTAGATGGCCGCTCACATACTTTTAAGACCCCAGACACTACTTACCAAAGTAGGATGTAGAACGTTCCCTTTATGTACTATGTTATGCCAATTGATCTAGATGTCCCCTGAGACCATGGTCCCCAGCCATGATCCCAGTAACTCAGTCCCTCAAGGTGTTTGGATGAATCTAGGAAGCTTCTATGACTTTGCCTTGGTCAAGTTGTGCTGACTTTTCCTATACCGTGTGTTGTCTTTCCCTTCATCAAAGTTAACACTTGTCTACTAACCAGTTAGTGATTTCCTTTCCCTACCCCTCACCTCTTTCATAACAATCAAAGATTGTTTTTCTGTGTGTAAACCTTTTTCTATGTTTTTATAATAATGGTTTCATACAATATTTTTCCTTTTGTGATTGACTTATTTCTCTCAGCATAAAGTCCTTCAGATTCATTCATGTTGTGAGATGTTTCACACATTCATCATTGTTCTTTATGGTTATATAGTATCCCATTGTGTGTGTGTGTACCATAATTTGTTTATCCATTCATCTGTTGATGGACACTTAGGTTGTTTACATCTTTTTGCTATTGTGAATAATGCTGCAATGAACATGGGTGTGGATATGTCTATTCATGTGATGGCTCTTATTTTTCTAGGATGTATTCCTAGGGATAGATTTCTAGATCATATGGCATTTCTATTTCTAGCTTTTAAAGGAGGCACCATATCATTTTCAATAGTGGTTGTACATTCACATCAGCAGTGCATAAGTGTCCCAATCTTCCCACAACCTCTCCAACATGTATTATTTTCTGTTTTTTAATCAGTGCCAGTAATGTCGGGGTGAGATGGTATCTCATTGTAGTTTTGATTTGCATTTTTGTAATGGCTAATGATCACGAGCATTTCCTCATTTGTGTGTTAGCCAAATCAATGTCTTCTTTGGTGAAGTGTCTATTTATATCTTTTGCCCATTTTCTAATTGGGTTAGTTTGTCTTTTTGTTGTTAAGCTGTTGAAGTATTCTAAGACCTTTGTTGGATATGTCGTAGATAAAATTTTTTTCCCAGTTTGTAGGTTCTCTTTTTTCTCTTATGGTGAAGTATTTTGATGAGCATAAGTGTTTAATTTTTAGAAGCTCCCAGTTATCTAATTTATCTTCTGGTATTTGTGCATCATTAGTTATGGTTTGTATTGTATTTATGCCATGTATTAGTGATATTTTTTAATTAAGGAGAACAATATGGTAGCTATGTTGAAAATTTGAAAATCATCACTGAATAGGCCAAAATTGCTCATTGCCCCATAACATCACCTAGGAAATGAATGCCATTGCTAAGGAAACCAAGGAGCAGAATATTATAATACTGAAATCTCATTGCAATGCATTTGCATATATTTATCTTCAAAAATATCGCTCTAATTTAGATTTTCAAATTAGGTTTTAGCGAAAAATACATTGACTAGAAACTATCTTAGTGAAAAATGTATAGTTTGTAGGGTGGTTAAGAAGACAGTTAAGCAGAAAGCACTAAAGGAATTAGCTTCCAAGAGAGCAGTGTAGAAGTGATGATTAAACATAAAAATGCTGATGGACTCTTCTAAAGCATTTTTCTGAAATTTCTGAATTAAAAAAAAAATCATAGTGATGTGTGATGTGGAAGTTAAAGTAAAAGACAAATAAATTCAAAATGTGCAGAAAATAAATGGTTTAAAATCACAAACCAGACATTTGCAAGTATTTCGATTGTCTCTAAAGCTAGTCCTCTTTCAGTTTTGAACTCTGTAAATGGCAACTCCATTTTTGTTTTGTTTGTTTTTTAATGGCAACTCCATTTTGCAGTTGGAGTCATCCCTTATTTTTTACCTAGCACTAAGATAATCCAAGACGCCTGGTGGTGAAGTGGTTAAGAGATATAACACACTGCAGCTGCTAACCAAAATGTAGGTAGCTCGAATCCACCAGCTGCTTCTTGGAAAACTATGGAGCAGTTCTACTCTGTCTTATAGGTGTGTATGAGTCAGAATCATTGGCAATGGGTTTATTTTTTTATTTTGTATTTTATATAATCCATCAGTAAAACCTGTTACATTTAGTTTCAAAATATATCCAAAATCTATTTCTCACCAACTCATCCAAAATGCTATCATCTTTCGTTGAACAAGCATCTTCTTTTGTCTCCTAGCTTCTACTTTTTTTCCCCTTCCTACCATCTGTTCTCCACAGAACAACCAGAATGATCCTTTTCAAATCTAAATTAGATGATGTCTTTCCTCTCCCAAACCTCCAATAGCTCCCCATCTAAATCAGAAAACCAAAAATAACCCAAACCTGTTGCCGTAGAGTGGATTTTGACTTATAGCGACCCTATAAAACAGAGAGGACTGCCCCATAGGGTTTCTGAGGAGCCCCTGCTGGATTCTAACTGCTGACCTTTTGGTTAGTAGCCTGAGCTCTTAACCACTGTTCCACCAGGGCTCCACAAATCAGAATAAAATAACAAACATTAACACATGGGATCTCCATGAGCCAGGGCCAACTCTACAGCAGATAACAGCAACATTAACCAGTAAGTCTGGCTGTATGATGCCAGCACTCATATCTTTACCTAAGCCTCTGCCCCAATGTACTGCTTTTCAGTCTTGCCTTTCCTTCTTGCTATTCCTCAAACAATTAAGCATGTTTCTGTTTTAGGGAGGTATTAGGGCATTTGCACTTGCCTGGAGAGTTCTTCCCACATGTATGCACACGGCTGGCTTTATCACTTTATTCAATCATTCTCAAGTATCACCTCATCAGAGACTCCTTCCCTAACAATGTTATACCAAAGAGCACATACCTACCAGCTTCTCTTTCTCTCCTGTATTGGTTCGCTAGTGCTACTCGTGGATTCCAACTCATAGCGATCCTATAGGAAGGAATAGAACTGCCCCAGTAGAGTTTCCAAGGAGCGGCTGGTAGATTTGAATTGCTGACCTTTTGGTTAGCAGCCATAGCTCTTAACCACTATGCTACTGTAACAAAATATCTCAAATTTGGTATCTTAATAAGCACAAATATTTTGTACTACTGTAGATTATAAGTTCTACACCAGCGCCTTCGGCTAAAATCAGTGTTAGCAGAGCTGCATCTTTTCTAGAAGCTCTAGGGAAAATTTGTTCCCTTACTTTTCCAGGTTTTGAGTGAGCCCTCATTCCTTGATTCATGGCAAACTTCTTTTGCCTTCAAAGCTGCCATCTCACTGGCTCTCTTTTTCTGTCTACGTCTCTCTTTCTGTCTAACCACATCTGAGAAAGATTCTCCAACTTCTAAAGACTCCTGTGATAATATTTTGTTTGCTTGGATAACCCAGAATCAACTAGTCATCTGAATATCCATAACTTAATCATGTGGGAAAAGTCCCTTTTACCATATAAGGTAAAATATTGACAGATTTTGGGCATTAGAGGGTGGATATCCTTGGGGACCGTTAGTGTGTCTACCACACCTCCGTACTCTGCTTCATTTTTACCTATAGAGCATATCACCACCGTATTATGTGCTTGTTTATTTGCTTACTTTCTGTCTCTCCTTAGCTGAATGCAAATTTCTTGAGGATGAAGACTGTATATTTTGTTTACTGCTGTGATCACAAAGCCTAGAACAGTACTTGGTGCCTAGAAAGCATTAAAGAAATACTTGTTCAAAGAGTAAATAAGTCAGATGTATTTAATAAATAAAACAGATATTTATGAGCAGGGACATTAGATTCAATGTTGAAATAAGGATATGTACCCCAAGAAGTCTGTGATTTCATTTGTATATAAGAATAGAATTAAAGCAAGTTTAGTGAAATAATAACGTTATATATTTTCCATAATAGTTTTTCTACGAACGACAACATAGTTTCCCATATCCACACAAGAAATGGCAAGCTAAGGAGAAGAAAATAAACAAATCTGGTGTTGAAAGTTTCTTTCCAGATGAAAATTTATATTATTTAAGGAAAACAAACATTCAGTAGCATAGTAGCTGTTAAGCTATATTATCCCCCAAAGATACAAAAGTGGGTGTTTTGTCAGGGGGTAGAAAAAACAATGAAGTTCAAACACTGTGCACTTGTTAAAACTTAGTTCATGTGAAGAATATTGCTTATCAATGTCTCCTGCTTGAAAGGTGTTAACACTCATTAAAATAATTATCTTCTGAATTTGTTCTCTGTTATGATGATCATAAATTTATCCTGATTGCTATTATTTAACTTTTGCTTCAACATTATGTTTTTGAGGGACTGCATATAAACAACATGCATTTCTATATATTGACATCCAAAAATAAGCACATGCATTTTTTCCTACATTGTAGACTGTAATCTCTCAAGGTGAATACAAAGAATAAAGGGTAGTAATCATTGCAGTAAAGATTTTCACAGCTCTAATAATTAATACCTAAAATTCACTTCCTTTTAAACAATGTCACATTGTTATTTAAGTGTGACTGTATACTGTGCTAAATGTAAATATATCCACAAACTACATATGGTTCACATAGTTGTGTCAATACTGCTGAAACAATAAATATTTAAATTTTCTGATCTGCATGCAGTTAGCAAATTCAGAGGTATTTATTTCAATGACTTCTTTGTTGTTGTTGTTAGGTGTTATCCAGTCGGTTCCGACTCATAGAGACCTTATGTACAACAGAATGAAACACTGCCAAGTCCTGCCCCTTCCTCACAATCATTGTTTGTTTGAGACCATTGTTGCAGCTACTGTGTCAGTCCAGATCCTCGAGGGTCTTATTGTTTTTCACTGACCCTGTACTTGACCAAGCATGATGTCCTTCTGATAACATGTCCAAAGTATGAGACAAAGTCTTGTCATCCTCACTTCTAAGTAACATTCTGGTTGTACTTATTTCAAGACAAATTTGTCTGTTCTTCCGACAGTCCATGGTATATTCAATATTCTTCGCCAACAGCAAAATTCAAAAGCATCAATTCTTTTTCGTTCTTCCTTATTCATTGCCCACCTTTCACATGCATATGAGGCGATTGAAAATGCCATGGCTTGGGTCAGATACACTTTAGTCCTCAATGATTTCTATTTATGTATAATTTTATTCTTTAAAAAAATTAGAAGAAAATAGGGAAATAATAGATTATACTAATTAGTGTAATGAAGACAGAGGCATGTAAGAATACAGGTGATGCTTTAGGATCAAATGAGATAATAGATCATAAATTTCTATTGGAGGACAAGCAGCCCACTGTTGTGGTGATAACCACCTGACCTAAGCCAGGACCAGACCTCCAATGATAAGAGACCACCCTACCACGAGACTACAATGTGAACTGGGTTCTTCTCCACTGTTACGGTTTGAATTGTGTCCCCTAAGAAAATATTTTGAAGTCCTAACCCCTGGTACCTGTGGAAGTGACCTTGTTTGGAAACAGGGTCTTTGAAGATGTTATTAGTTAACATGAGATTATACTAGAGCAGGCTGAGCCCGCTGCGGTATGATTGCAGTCCTTATGAAAGACAAGGAGAGACACAGAGACAGAGACATAGAGGGAATATGCCATGCGAGAATGGAGACAGAGATAAGAGTGATGTATCTACAAGCCAAAGAATGCCAAGGATTGCCAGCTCCCATCAGAAACTAGGAAGAGATATGGAAGAATCTTCCTCTAGAGCCTTCAGAGAGAGTATGGCCCTGCTGACAACTTGGTTTAAGACTCCAGCCTTCAGAACTGAGAGACAATAAATTTCTGTTGTATTAAGCCATCCCATTTGTTGTACTTTGTTATGTTAGCCTTAGGAAACTAATATATCCACTCTCCTCTAGGCCTCCTGCACCTACTCCTCAATTCAGGCCTTCTCTCCTTGCTATCTCCCTCTGAATTCCAGTGCAAGACATATGGAGCCAAAAAAAACCTAGATTGATTAATATTAAAGTGAGCATAAACCTACTCAAAAAATGACAAATAGGTATAAAATGGTGTGGGAGCATTGTCTGAGCTCCTCTAACTTCTCTAGGGGAAAGGAGAATCAAGGTCAACAGCCTAACATTGATTCCTATGATGTGGAGGTCAGACATGCCTCCTCTCTCTACCATCTTTATCAATTCTGACACCAACCATCCTCCCACAGCACTTCTACTTGGGTTCGATAATTCACTGCAATGGCCACGCAGAACTCACAGACAATACTCACGATTGTGGGATTTATTAGGGAAGTTACAGGTTACAATTCAGGCTCAGAAACACTCAGAATACAGTTCTTTCATCAGGACTTCCTCTTCCCAGCCGTGCTCGCAGGCATACAGCTTTCCTTCTCCATGGGTTGGGAAGCCCACCATGCCATCTCCTGCTGCCAGGTCTCTGCTACTGGGTCTCTGCTGCCGCTTCTCTCCGCCTTCAGGGTTAGAATTCTCTCTCTGTCTCCTGGTTCCAGGAGCTTATCAGCGCAGGAATCCCAGGTCCAAAGGCTGTGCCGGATCCTGGCTGTTCTTCCTTGTTAGTGGTGGGATCTTCTCTTTCCCACTATTGGAGTGTCTCATTCCAAGCCCAGTAGGATGGCAAAACTGACCAATCTCTTTGGTGGGCCACCATTACTTTATCACACCAAACCAAAAAAAAAAAAAAAAAAAAAACCGTTGCCTTCAAGTCGATTCCAACTCATAGTGACTGTACAGGACAGGGTAGAACTGCCCCACAGTGTTTCCAAGGAGCGCCTAGTGGATTCAAGCTGCCAACACTGTGGTTAGCAGCGGAACTCTTAACCACTACGTCACCAGGTTTTCCACCCAATCACACAGTCCTACCCAATCTCTTGGGTGCAAGTTACAAGACCATGGCTAGAAAGGCCACACAAAAGTGATCCATCACACCACAGTAGGTCTGGAAGGCTAATGAAAGGAGGCATGAGCAACAGAGAAAATCAGCTCAGGACAGAGATGGAGAAGGGAATTCTTTTTAATAAAAAAAGTCACAGCAGTGTTTAAGCATATTTTGTCGATCACTATACTCTGAATATCATTCCCATACAAACACATTTAAACATTTTAAGGTTATTATGTTATCTGACATTTGTTAACACTGAAAGTCACTGATCGTTTTGCATCTTAAAACTCCCCCACTGTTTGGAATTGTATGTTCAACACTACTCATTTTTTAATTGATGTTGTTCCTTTGTTTTTTTAAAATATTGATCATTTTCTTTATACTTTGGAAAAGGAACATTTTCCTATACTAGAACGATGACAAAAAACAAAAATACAATTGATAAAAGACATACTTAATCCGGAGTAGTATTACAGAATCTAACTCAGAGACTCTACAAATAGTCATCCTAATGCTTTAATTTGTTTTGTGTTTTAGATGATAATTTAATATTTTAAACCAGCAGTAATAGAACTGCTGATTTTAGCAAATCAACTAAAAGTTGCTTTGGATTGTGTTTTTTTTTTTTTTTTTTTTAAAAAGACATTAAATCTATTTACATTAATTGAGTTAGGATAAGAAATGCAAAATGTTAGCAAGTATACGTAGCTTGAGATCTTGTATCTAGTTGAATAGTTACCATATCAATTAAATGATGAAATTTATGAAATATATTATTTTACCCAAAAATAAAACTCATGTAATAAAAGAGCATTTATTTTGGCTCTTGCTTTAATTATGGGAGGTTAAAAAAAATCTAAATACCTAATAAATCTTGGTAACTTTTCAGCCAAACGGTGTTACAATGCAAAAACCATGGTTAAAAAAATAATAAATCTTTACATTTAAAATAATGAAATAATGGCATAGTTTAGAGTTTCAACATGTATTTTTCCATGATTTTTAAAAATATGATCTGATACCAAAGAATTAAATAGTTAAATAATGCTTGTTTTGTTTTATTTTGCTACTGCTGAAAAGTGGTTAAAAAGCTGGCTAAGATTAAAGTATATTCACAGAGGCTAGCTAGACAAATCTTTGGCCCATTATAATAGGTGAAACCTGATTTGCTCTATTCCAGTTACCTGTAGGATGAGTAAGATGTTCTTAGCACAACAAAGAGTATATATATATATATATATATATATATATATGCACAATATGTTGAATAAATTGGATATCTACTGTGGTAGTGGTTACAGTTACCTGCAATAATGAAACTGCTTGGCCAGTTAGGTATTAGGAGGTATGGACACCCCAAAAACATAAAACAGGTTTTGCTGGGCTAAGGTTAGGAACAAGAACCCTCCCTTTAAGCAATATTCCTTGATGATTAAATTTCTAGAGTCCTTTGATATTTAACATGTCCTTAATGCTGTTTCTACAGCTGAGGGAACCTAAAACCCTAAATGTACTTTGTTGCTATCTCTTGAGTAGTTAACACTAAAGTGACCTCAGGAGACTACCCTGTTGGACCCCATACTTTACATTCTTAAGAACTGACCACCTTGAGAATCCATGCACATGATTCTTGACAACCTGATGCTGTAATGCTAATATCCAAAGGTCACCCAATGACCTATATAACTCACTTTCACTGTCCCCTCTTCCAAGTGCCCTTCTAACACTTCCAGATTAACACTGCCCGATTTGAATACTATCTACTCACAGTAAATGTATTCAGTTACACTAAATTTTGGTGTTTCTCTGTGCATTTATGTTTTTAACAGAGGGTGTATGGTCGCTATGAGTTTTGGTTTTTAGATTTAAGTAATTGAACTTGGGTATGAACATTAATATCACACGTAAGTAAAATTTTGCTGAAGATCATTCAAAAACAATTGCAGCAGTACAATAACAGAAACTCAAACTTGAGTCAGAAGAGGACTTGGAACAAAGGATATACTGCTGATATCAGATGGATCCTGGCTGAAAGCAGAGAATACCAGAAAGATGCTTACCTGGGTTTTATTGATTATGCAAAGGCATTCAACTTTGTGGATCATAACAAATTATGGAAAACAATGAGAATTCTAGAACACTTAAGTATGGTCATAAGAAGCCTGTGCATAGAACAACAGGCAGTTGTTCAAACAGAACAAGGGGATACTGCATGGTTTAAAGTCAGGAAAGGTGTGCGTCAGGGTTGTATCTTTTTAGCATACTTATTCAATCTGCATGCTGAACAAACAATCCGAGAAGCTGGACTATATGAAGAGGAACGTGGCATCAGGATTGGAGGAAGACTCATTAACAACTTGCGATATGCAGATGACACAACCTTGCTTGCTAAAAGTGAAGAGGATTTGAAGCACTTACTGATGAAGATCAAAGACCACAGCCTTCAATATGAACTACATTTCAACATAAAGAAAAAAAAAGTCCTTATAACTGGACCAGTAAGCAACATCATGATAAACAGAGAAAAAACTGAAGTTGTCAAGAATTTCATTTTACTTGGATCTGTAATCAAAGCCCACGGAAGCAGCCTAGGAAAATCAAACGACATACTGCATTGGGCAAATCTGCTGCAAAGACCTCTTTATAGTGCTAAAAAGCAAATATGTCACTTTGAGGACTAAGGTGCACCTGATCCAAGACATGATATTTTCAAATGCCTCATGTATATGTGAAAGCTGGATAATGAATAAGGAAGACCGATGAAGAATTGATAACTTTGAATTACAGTGTTGGCAAAGAGTACTGAATATTCCACGGACTGCCAGAAGAAAGAACAAATCTGTCTTGGAAGAAACACAGCCAGAATGCTCCTTAGAAGTGAGGATGGCAAGACTTTATTTCATGTACTTTGTACATGTTATCAGGAGGGACTAGTCCCTGGAGAAAGACATCATGCTTGGTAAAGCTGAGGGTCAGGAAAAAAGAGGAAGACCCTCAACGAGATGGGTTGACACAGTGGCTGCAACAACGGACTGAAATATTGCAATGATTGTGAGGATGGTGCAGGATCGGGTAGTGTTCCGTTCTCTTGTACACAGGGTCGCTATGAGTAGGAATAAACTCAATGGCACCTAACAACAACAACAACTGATTTTAGTATTTACAGGCAATGCACAGAATTATTTCTACTAAAAATCATTATCATAAAGGGCACTCTGCCATGTTCCAATTTCACCTCAAGCCACACTTCATCAAGAAAACTTCTCTGACCCACTTCCCAGCACCGCTTTTCCCACCAGTTGTAAGCTGCAATAGAATCACGTGCCTCCCTTCAGAGCACTTGTCACAGTGTACATTAATAATAAAATCATTTATATGAATAAATAATGATCCTCCTCTCCTACTAGAGTATAAACTCTGTGGGGTTGATAACTGAGTGAGCTAGTGATTACCATTGCATCCCAATGCTAAGCGAAATGTCTGGCACAGAGTAGCTGCTCAACTAATAGTCAGAGAGTGAATAAACTAACACAAGAATGAATAGTTTTATCTACTGATTTCACTGAGGCCTTGTCATTGTTCCCACACTCGCTATCAAATGTTACAAAGACCCAGAAAATCAGTTGCCCTGGAGTTGATTCCAGCTCATGGCGACCACATGTTTGTCAGAGGAGATCTGCGCTCCGTAGGGTTTTCAATAGCTGATTTTTCTAATGGCTTATTTTTCAGGCAGTAGGCAAATGCGTTAACTGTTTTTACCACATCAAGATTCCTACAAATAGCTAGGTTCAGCTTAGTACCAGTCAAATACACTCTTTTATCTTGTTTACTAGTATGACCAACAGATTTATCAGTGTATGTGTCTGTTGATTGTCAACAATGATTACTGTTCAAATATTAGCCTCGACGGGACCTTTTAAGTTCATGCACACCATCATACTGCATCAGCATTATCAGCCAGTCTCTAAGCAGGACTGGGTATATAAGTTGTATGCCCCAGTGCAAAATGAAAATGTGGGTGCCCTTACTAAAAATATTTAAAAAATCCAAGAATTCAACAGCAGTACGTAACAGTAGGATCCGTAGAAGCATGGGACCCCGTGCCATTGCACAAATTTCACATCCATGAATCCAGCCCCATCAAGATGAAGGAAGATATTTTTGTTTCTTTAGTTTTGGACTCTGATTTTCTAAAAAGTCTTCATCTTCCTCCTGTTTTCTCTCATTGTCTTTTGCCTACTTCCTTTTTCTCTCCCATAATGTCACACAAGAATTACAGAGGGATATTATCAAAAGAGGGACTGGGGCAAAGGCAAGCATTTATATGCAGAGCAAGCTACCATCATCAATGGAGATTATAAGAAAGGAGTTAAGAACCCTTCCCCCTTCTGGCCTGCTTTCTTGGCAACTTTGGTGCGACTTTGTATTATCAGCATGCTGCTAGGATGGAGTGTCACAGTGCCGGCATTTTCTAAAATTTTCACTGCTCTCCAGCTCCCTATCATGCCTACAGCTAAAGTGAAAACCAAAGTTGACATTTATCAGAGTTGTAATATTCTATTTTGAAACCTCCAGAGTAGCTACTTCTACATTCATCACACATTTGGCAAAATGCCCTTGTTTCTTCCCCTTCATTTACTTTTGTGTATCACTTGTCTTCATTTCTGTCTTTCTCATTAGATGGTAAACTCCTTATTTAGCCAGGACCATGATTATAGCTCTCCCCCACAATCTCATAAATAGCATAATGTTTGCAGTGAATCTGCATGTAATATACATGTGTTTTTTAAAAAAAAATGACTACATAAACAAATCTCTCATTTGAAAACCAGGAGATTTAAGTCAGCTTTCTTTTCTAGATTGCCTTAAAGAGGTTGTAGTAGGGCAGTGGTTCTCAAATTTTAGCTCTGTGAATAACCTTGAGACTTTTGAGAACTCAGAGTGCTGACCACTCCCGGAGTTTCTGATTCAGTAGGTTTCCGATGGGGCCTCCTGAGAATTTGCATTTATAACAAGTTCCCTGGTGATGCTAATGTTGTTGGTCTATGAGCTTCACTTTGAGAACTATTGTTCTAGGTCATAGCATTATTTTCAGAAGTAGATTACCCCATCATCTGCAGAATTTCCTAAAGATTACGGTGACCATGTGCTGAACATAGGTGGGTTTTTCCCAATGACATATTGAGGCAAGATTAACCACTTACTAGAAAAGACTATAGTCTAGAAAACCCTATGAGGCAGTTCTACTCCATTAAGTAGGGTCACTATGAATTGAAATAGACTGGAAGACACCTAACAATAACAAATGTCTTAAGTTGCAGATTCATCCCCTGGAGGTGGAAAATTTGAAAGAGGCTCCATTTAGCTTTCATAGACTTGGTAAGATATTTCTGTCTGAGTCCTGAGAAAGCATGAAGGGAGCTGACAGGAGCATTTAAATGGGGAGGGGGAAGTAACAGGAAGACTGGTGAAGAAGAGATTAGTGAACAGACTCTTGATAAATAAGATTACAAGTCATCCTCTTCCTCTCCATTTGAATTGTAAAATGGGAAGACAGAAGAATGAAGTAACTACAAGTCAGACAAAGGTCTAATCTCCATAATCTACAAGAAAATCCAACACCTCTACAACAAAAAGACAAACAATCCTATCAAAAAATGGGCAAAGGAAATGAACAGACACTTCACCAAGGAAGACATTCAAATGGCCAACAGACACATGAGGAAATGCTCGCGATCACTAGCCATTAGAGAAATGCAAATTAAAACCACAATGAGATACCATCTCACCCCGGCATTACTGGCACGAATCAAAAATACTGGAAATAAGAAATGTTGGAGGGGCTGCGGGGAGATGGGAACTCTTATACACTGCTGGTGGGAATACAAAATGATACAACCATTTTGGAAAATGATATGGCGTTTCCTCAGAAAGCTAGAAATAGACATACCATTCGATCCAGCAATCCCACCCCTAGGAATATATCCTAGAGAAATAAGAGTCATCACTCGAATAGACATATGCACACCTAGTTCATGGCAGCATTGTTCACAATAGCAAAACGATGGAAACAACCTCGATGTCCATAAACAGATGAATGGATACACAAACTATGGTACATACACACAGTGGAGTACTATGCAACGAGAAAGAACAACAATGAATCTGTGAACCATCTCGTAACATGGATGAAACTGGAGGACATTATGCTGAGTGAAATAAGTCAATCACAAAAGGACAAATATTGTATGAGACCTCTATTGTAAAAACCCATGAAAAAATTCACATGCAAAATGTAACAATCCTTGTTGGTTACCAGGGATGGGAGGGGAGGGGGGGGGGATACTAAATAGGTAATAGATAAGTGGTAACTTGGGTGAGAGGTGAGATAGTACACAGTACAGGGGAAACTAACACAACGTGCACAAGGAAAGGTCATGGAGGCCCTATAGACACATCCAAACCCCCCGAGGGACTGAGTTGTTGGACGGAGGGCTCTGGGGACCATGGTCTCGGGGAACATCTAGCTCAATTGGCATGACACTACTTATAAAGATAATGCTCTACATTCTACCTTGGTGAGTAGTGTCTGGGGTCTTAAAAGCCTAGGAGCGGCCATCTAAGATACTCCACTGGTCTCATCCCTTCGGGAGCAAGGGAGAATGAAGAGAATAGGATACAAGGAAAAGACGAGTCCGAAGGACTAATTGTCCACAGCTACCAAGGCCTCCACCAGACTGAGTCCAGTACAGCTAGATGGTGCCCAGCTACCACCTCTGACTGCTCTGACCAGGATCACAACAGAGGGTTCTGGACAGAGCTGGAGAAGGATGTAGAGCATAATTTTAACTCACAAAAAAAAAAAAAAAAAAGACCAGATTTACTGGCCTAAAGAATACTAGAGAAACCTCAAGAGTGTGGCCCCCAGACACCCTTTCAGCTCAGAGGTGAAGGTACCTTCGAGGTTCGATGTTAAGCCTGGAAGTGGACAGCCCAGTAAAACTAAATGGGACTAACGAGGTATAGGAGTCCGGTGACAAGGGCCAGAAGGCAGAGGGGGAGTAGGAAACTGATGATAAGGAACACAAATTGAATAAGGACACTGTCGATGTATTGTGAGATTGTTGACCACTGCTATAGGGCAACATTTGTAGTAACTATTAAATGGGAGGCTGTTTTGTCCTGTAAGCCTTCATCTTGGGCGAGAATGGCAGCACAATTGGAAGAGCATAGTCAATATCACTTAAATGTGTAAGTAAAAAGTTTTGAAATGGTGTTAAAATAAAATAAAATAATAAAAAAAACAAAAACAAAAAACAAGTGAGACTAAAGAGGTACAGTAGTCCAGTGACAAGGGCCAGAAGACAGAAGGGGACAAGGAAGTCCCCTGGTGATAGGGAACACAAGGTGGAGTAAGGATATTCTTGATGTGCTGTGAGATTGTTAACCATTGTCATAGGGCAACATGTGTAGTAACTGTTAAATGAAAAACTATTTTGTTCTGTAAGCCTTCATCTTAAGTGAGAATAACAGCACAGTTGGAAGAGCATAGTCAAAATCACTGAACTGTGAATGTAGAAATTTTTGAAACGGTGTATCTTTGGCTATCTGTATTTTCATCAAAAAAAAAAAAAAGTTTGAGAATTTAGAGGCTTAATATGTTGTGGGGTTGTTAACCAGTGTCATAGAACAACATGTGTACTACTATTTCATGAGAAACTATTTGCTCTGTAAGCTTTCACCTGAAGTACAATAAAATATATATATATAAAAAAAGAAGAATGAAGTACCATAAAGAGCAAGGAGGGAACACTGACTTGGGGACAAGGCCTTGATGTTTTGTATTTGTATTTGTGTTGACGTAAAATGATAGAAAGAAATGAACCTGTTTAGTGCCTTACTGCTTTGTCAGTGTGAATTCAGGGTTAAATATCACGAGACTGATTACATTAAAGGAACTTTATTAAATATGCTTTCTAGTCTATTACAAAAGGCTGAATTAATAGGTGCTCTGAAAATGAAGTTCCTTACCAAAGATTCTCACTTTTGGCCTCCTATTGCTTTGATAATATTAGCCTCCCAAGTGCTGTGGTGGTGGAGATGGTAGTGAAGGTGGTGGTGGTGCTAGGATACAAGTAGTGCCTTTTGTTGTTTTCATGTTAAGCCTATATCACAGGTCAATTCCTGGCTGGAGGAAGGGTCACCTACCAAAGGCTCATAAACCAGGTGGATGAGGGGAGTTAGAGATAAATTTACTAATGTGGCAAGTAGAACATGCCTTACCTAAAATGGAGTGAAGAATTTGGGGAAATATTCCAATGAGCAACAGGGATTCACGGACTAGTCTAACAACATGAGCTATAGCTCTACTAACGTTTCTAAAGCAAGCATCATCTCTAATTATAAAGTATTATAATAAATGATATGATGGTATGGATGATCACTGTATTAGCTACTCCTCTAGGTTTCATGGAAGTTTATTTGTGTATTTCTCATGTGACTATAAATCATAAACTTGTGAGACAATTCTCCATGAGTCTCTCACTTTTCTACACTAATCTCCCATAAGTTCTGAACTATGTTTTCAAGGACATTTGTATAGGAACAGCCTTGGATGATAGAGTTAGAGTCCCCAGTAGGTTAGAGAGAAGGTTTACTTAGTATACAATAAGGGTAATGACTCCCCTTGTAGCAAAGTTCAGGCAGTTTTGCTTACAGTCCATTATAAAAGGACACGTTTCTTAAGCTTGGAGTCCCTTAGCTGTGATGGTAACCCGCAGCGTGTGCATCTCAACTGGGACTTGGTGGGATAAAGAGAACTGGCACAAATATGATGATCATGCTGCTTGCTGTGCCCTTTGTGTCTGATTCAAGAGTCTTATGTCTTCTGCCAGAATGCATGAAGCTGGCAAGCTAACTTATTAGTTTACAAGTAGGCCAAAATCTCAGACTGTTAACAGTTCTTTTCAAATAATAAGAGAAGGAAAGGAGGAAGAAGAATGAAATGATATTTCAAGAGAGAACAAATAAAAACAATAGCTGTGATTTGTCTGGTATTTAAAACAGATATTTAACGTATTTTAAAATACTGCATTTTCTTAAAAAGTTTTTAAAAATTATTAGAAAGAAATGATGATTTTGAGTGATGACATTGATCAAAATGTTGCCTTCAGCACACAGATAAAGTCTCTGAATTATAAACATAACTTAAAATAGAAAACTAAAAGATTATGTTTAGGTTCATTAAATGCAATTGCAAATACATTAGGCTTATAATTTACTGTTTTCCACTATATTTTTACTTCAAAGGTTTTCCTTTCATTGCCTTCCTCAGGTAGACAGTTAAAATCACAACCAGGCAATATAAAATCCATTCATAATTACTTGTACTTCACCAGTGTTTCAAAATTTAAAATAGGCCACCAGCCTTATTATAGATGAATTATGGATAGAAGCAGTCAGATTGAATAAGAATTTAGTTTTCAATCAACATGAGAACTATTCAATCTATTTTTTTTTTCTATCTTGCTAAGAAGATAGGATTCAATTTACGTGTAAATTTTTCATAGGTAACCAAAAAATTTTACATTAAAAAGAGTAGGCAAAAAAATCAAGCACTATTAGTTCAGGTTTGATATAAGAAAGTCAAGAAAATAAGCAGTGACCTCTGTGCCCCAAATATACAGAACATGGTGCCTTATAAAAAGAAGGAAACAGGAGGAGTAAAATAAAATTAAGATCACATTTTCTTTAATTAATGCTTGATTATTTTCCAAATGAATTATTTTTTGAAACATCATTGAATAGTTGACATTTTATTTATTCCTGGCTGAATCCTCCCTAACCCATGGGCTCAAGTTTTGTGATTTAAGAACTGTTGAGATATGATTTCAGCAAGGCTTCAGATGGAAATAACAGAAACCATTCCAGCTCCTTTAAGCAAAGAAAAAAAAAAAAAATTTTGAGTGGTAGATGGTTTATAAAATAGAGAGAAAAGGCCTAGGTGAAAATCAAGAGAACTTCCAGCAATCAATCACACTTGGACTGCTGTTTACTCAGCCATTATCCACGGTAGCCAAACTACTGTCTCCCACCTTATCTTTCTCCTTAAAGAACCAGATTCCTAATGCAAGGATTTAAAAAAAAGTTGCTGTTGAGTTGATTCTGACTCATGGTGACCAGAGGTATGTCAGAGCAGAATTGTGCTCCATAGCGTGCTCAATGGCTGAGTTTTTGGCACTGGATCACCAGATCTTTCTTCTGAAATGCCTCTGGGTGGACTCCATACTCGAACTTTTGGGTTAGCAGCCAAGTGCTTAACTGTTTACAATACCGAGGGACTTCACAAGGATAATAGTTGGCTGTGAAATGCTGACTATGAATAACCATCCCCCCAACACTAACTGCAAGGGTACAAAGGTAGTTTTTAGTTTTCCAGCATATACAGTCTAGTAAGACAGTCTAGAAGGAGATTAGAATAAATGTTGTAATAACGAAACCATGAAAAATTATATTCCTGCCGATGTATTTTTTGGAGAGTGAAACATGTGGACATTCTCTACTCTTTTGTTGTAGCTCTAGAGAGAGAACTAGGTTTAATTAACTTTGTGTCAGAGGGGAAATAGATATTATCTCTCAGAGCTTTAGAAAGTATCCAGGAAAATGTGGCTGAGTAAGCTATTATTTAAAAACAAGTAGGTAGATGTTTAGCAAATGATACCTCAAGGAGCTGTGTTTGTTCTTTAGCAACAGCACAACACAGCTTTTAAGCATATAGTAATTCCACATGAAACAGAAGGCTATTTGATTTAATTGATTTTAACCAAATCAGGTTTTTTACATATGCAAGGAAGGGATTCGTTTTCAGTGGGCCCCACTGTTATAATAATGACAGAATGTTCTTCAGTTTACTGAGTGTTTTATATTATTATTATTATACTGTCGTACCTCTGTGTAATTTCACATTTATTTTTTAAAACGTGTAGAGAAATATACTTAAAAAGTTTTCTTCAGCTTTCTATTGTTTGTAATGGACATGTGGCTTCTCCTTATGGTTAGGGACACTGCGTGGTGAGGCACTGACCCTCTTTTAGAGACCTTACTATCCCTTTTCCTGATTCTCCATGCTTCTAATGTCAGTGACTACTGGGGTGCTGTACCTAATTGACAGGACAAGTTTACCTAAGACTTTCAAGAAAACTCAAAAGAAGTAGAAAAACTTGCAGAATCCCGTTAATTCTTTATTAGAGTGAATTAAAGAGCGAAATAAATAAGACCCTCAACAAGATGGATTGACAGTGGCTGTAACAATGGACTTGAACATAACAACAGTTGTAAGGATGCTGCAGTATAGATCCTGCAGTGTTTTCGTTTGGTTGAAGGTAGTGTCGCTATGAGACAGAATCAGCTTGACGGCACCTAACAGCAAAGAAGGTATTGGAAAATGTTTTTGTTTAATAAAACAAAACTCATTGTCAGAGGTTTTAATTTTTAGACAATGTTTTGTTTATTCTTTTCTTAAAAATTTTAATACTAGATCTTGCATTCAATAGGATAGCATATGGTCACACTTACAGAGGGCCTCTTTATAGGGAGAGCATTAAGAAAAATATGATGAGCTATAGTACACTTACTTTAGTACACTTATTGTTCAAATGGTTTCACTCTCTCATATCTATACCATCTCTTGAACTTTGGAATGCATGGAAGTTTTGTTTATTGTTCATTAAATGCACTTATTTAACTTCCAACCTTTTGGTTAGTAGCTGAATGCTTAATCACTGCACCAACAGAGCTCCATTAAATAAATTAAGAGATTTTAAAACAAAAAAGGCAATAATTGGCAAGAGTTCAAAGTTTTTAAAAATTGTTATTTGAATTGATCCTTTAGCATGGATACTCTTTATGGAGATCACAACAAAATTTTAATTTGAGACAAGAACAAAATTTTGCTTTTATACTAAAAAGCCACAAAATGTACTTCTATATGGCATACTGGCATGACAGGTACTGCTGCTATTTGTAAACAATTCTGTTGTTTTCTTTTATAACTGTACTTCTGGTTTGTACCTGAACAAATAGCTGTTCAGAATAAATATTACATCTCCAAGCTTTCTTAGCAACCATTTCTGACCAAGTGTCTTGTTTCCAGCCAATGAGATTACAGAAAAAGTAATGCATACATCTTCTGGGTCATGCTTTTCAATGGAAGGGGCAAATTCTTCCCTACTTTATTTCACTTCTCTTTCAAGAAGACAGATTTAGGGTTGGGCACTCTGGGATCATATAAATGAGTTCAATCCCTTAGGAATGGCTGACCATCAAGACAGAAGTTTGGGTTCCTGATGACGATGCGGGGCAGAGTGTCATAGCAACTCAGAAATGTATGTAAGAGAAGAATGAACTTTTCCTTATCATGAAACTGTGATTATGGGAATATGTCTAAGCAACATGCTTTTAGTTAATAAAATGACGTCCTAACTCAGATCTCAGCCTTTGGTTATTTTCTCAACTGGACTCAGTTAAATACAGTAAAAAAATATTCTTACATTATGTAGTCCTTTATTCTGAAGCTAGTAAAACATACACATACAAAAAAAGTTAATCTAGTAAAAGACCAGGGTGTGTATGTGTGTGTTTGTGTGCACCTAAACCATTGCATTTAATTAAAAACTACATACATTTCCTATGGAGTAGGAGATTCTATAATTTCTCTTGACAACCCATTTGAATGCTTCAGTAGCAGTATTATGTTGAATATACACATAAAACATCTTAACACATATACAGACATCAAAAAAAAATGGCATGCTTATTTCCCCTGAATTTAAGACACTACGTTGAAAGAACTATTGGCAGGGGATCCGAAGATAACTGTCAGAGTTGTAACTCTATGATTACCCAGTATTAGCAGGGTCATTACAATTTCCCAGATATTAATGCCCTCTCTATAGGGTCACTATGAATCGGAATCAACTTGAAGGCAATAGGTTTGACTGCTTTTTTTTTTGTTTTGTTTTGGAATGCCCTCATCTATAAAATTAAGAGTTTCATACATCTTCCTGCCCTAAATACCATTGTACTGAGTGAAAATATTTGGTATTTTAAACTATAAATTATTTGGAAGCATAGGTCATATAATAACCTTGTGGTAGACTGAAACGCCTTGAAATCTAACTTGGAATTCCACCCACAGCCCTCTCCTCACTTTGTTTCCAGACTGAACTCCCTTCCTTTCCAAGGGTGCTGATTATATAAGGGGTCCAAATATGTACCCAGGAGGCAGTATGGCAACCCAGAACAGTACTAAACTAAAAGCAGTAATTTTGCATTATTGGCTTAACCTCACCACTAGTTAGCTATGTGACCTTAAGCAAGTCATTTAACATTTCTGAGCATTATGATCTGTTTTTAATAAAGAAGACATAATTGAACAAGATGATCTCCTCAATGCCCCCTCTAGCTTAAACTTGTTTTTATGTTATATTAAAAGAATCCTTTAAAAATGAATCTCCATGTAACCAGAAAAATGTAAAGATGCCAATTATTTTGTGGAGCTATACTGACATCCTTTGGTACAGTCTTGGTTGATTCCAACTTAACGTAGAGAGATAAATAAAGTGACCGACAGTTAGATGGCTGGTAAGTACATAAAGCCATCCAGATGTATTTACATCTGTCCACACACAAACTGCGGCATGAAACAAACATATATGAGAAGTAAAGGGGAAGAAA
This sequence comes from Dugong dugon, assembly GCA_030035585.1. Classification (NCBI taxonomy): domain Eukaryota; kingdom Metazoa; phylum Chordata; class Mammalia; order Sirenia; family Dugongidae; genus Dugong; species Dugong dugon. Next base: position 28,460,381 of record CM057460.1, on the reverse strand, counting down.
AAAAGAAGATTGTATCAAGCCAAAGTCCAGATGTTTATTTTAATCACATTAAATGCATTTTTAAATTACATGTATTTAAATCATACACATACCATTTAAATATATCCTTATATATACACACACATATATATGTGTATGTATATGCAATTTCAAAGCAGGTAGGTTTAAGCAGGTACTACTAGCTCACATTCCAAAATGATGAGCTAGGTATGTTCTATAATGACAACAGGAAACAACAACAAGGGAAAGTACCTATAGAATCAAGAAAGAGAAAGTTCACTGAAAGCAAAATAAATAAATAAAAATTTACGCCGCACCAAGAATCACTCTGGTAACGTATCAGATCCGGTTGCAATTTTGAACTTGCTAGTCCCTTAAGACGTGAATTTCGGTGATCTAGCGTAACGATGGTGCAGGAATATATATGACTGAAGAAGAATAAATATCATTAAAAAAAAAAAAAAATGCAAGCAGCAGTCCTGTTCCTGAGATTGTATTAAGGACCCAGGCGGATTGGATGAGGGAGGCTGATTACCTTCGCCTTGAAACAGAGCGTCTTTCTGCCCTGCGGGGGAGGGGACGCCTTTCATACACAGCCCTCCTCTCGGATGCGCCCTCCCCTCGCATTCACTTGCAAATCGCTGTGTGCTAGCAAAAGCCAGCACTTCCCAGTCTCTAACCTTCCCATGGCGAGTGCTACAGCTCTATCAGCAGAACCTTTCTCTCCGTAAGAGGAAGGGCTTTTTCCCCCTTTCCTTTCCTTTTTTTTTTTTCCCCCCTTAATCAGAAGCACTGAATGAAAGCCAATCAGAGAGAGAGAGCTCGCCCCCGTTTGCTTCGGTTCCCTGCCGTCCAGAGTTAAAAGTGATGCTGACAGAAAGCTTGAGTTAGACTGAAGTAGAATTCCTGACAGAAAATAACATCTGAAAACAAACAAAAAGGGGACAGAGTGACAATTTCTCCAGGGCTGTTGTGGCTGGAACCAACTTCCGTTATCCATCCAGAAGGTGAAAAAATAAATAAATACAAAGGTAGGAAGACTTCATCTCTATTCTTTTAACTCCCTTAAGGTCTTTTATTTTCTTCCCCTGAGGGAAAAAAATGGTTTGTTCTTAAGTTGCATTTAACAATGATTTTGAAATAGTTACCTTTAATACATTAATAAATAAATTAAGCATACAACTTTATATATTAGATTCTAGAAGCAACTGCTTTGAATATCTATATAGGTAATGTAAAACTGTATAAATTATATATTATGCTCAACAGTGGGTTATGATATCAGCGTTTAGGAATTCATTCACTCTAAAGAAATGGTTAAAAATTATTGTAGAGTGTAATTTGTCATGCTCATATTGTTCCTCTTTATTTTTAAAATCAGTTTAATGGAGAACACTGTTGATGTAAACTCTAAGATCATCTAGCATTAGTTTGCATTCCCTATGAATGGATTCACTCTGCACTTATTCATAGTGATAGTTCATTGAACGTTCAATATGAAGAGATATGACAGGCAAAAGACGGATTCCTTGAAACTGTCAACGGTCACTAAGCATCTACCATAAATAAAATAGATTGACATTCATCAGAAATGGAGTAGGCATAATTCCTATATCCACATTTTAGATCTGAGTCAGAAGTATGAGGCAGGAAAGATGAAGAGGAGAGATTAAATGCACGTAGTCAGGAGTTGCAGCATTTATTCTCTCTGCTGCAATAAAATCCATTTTATGTGGTGTTAAATTAATGCAGCACATTGCAAGTCTCAATGCATGTCCCCAACAAGCAACTATTGGTAGCACCGCAAGTATGGGCAAAAGCAGTAGTCTGAAAGTGTTTTTTATGCTACAATAAAAACCTCCGTTCTCCTTATCATTGAAAGGGGTGGGGGGTATACATGTGCAATCAGAGACAAACATCATTTTAAAACTGACCTATCATCTTTTACTTTCAAAAATCAGATCTATTTCCGAAAATTTTGGTCTTTTATTCCAGTAAAAGCTTCTATTATCCAAACCTGCACATCCATTTCTTCTCACCTGTTTTGAGATGCATTCTTTTTCTTCTTTTTTTTAATTTTTTTGAAGGATCTATATTAAAAATAATCTCTGTCTGATGCTGACAACAACTGTTATCCTTCAATACGTATGTTAGTAGACTTTCTCCCTTCACGCCATCTCCCTCGCTTTCCTTCTTAAAAACGTAGCTACAAGAGCCTCTCTGTGGTGAATAACACTTGGCAAGAGTGTGCTCATTTTTTTTTTTTTTTTTAGGTCTGGTATGGTGAGGATTTTTAATTAGTAGAACTTTCATGGAAACATTATGTCATTGACAGAGCTGTACTGTCGTTTTTAGTTAAGGTGATGAAGCAATAGGATGATGTTGTGTCCTAGAGAAACAGTTGTCTAGATAATCTGCCCTGTACCACCGCCCCCACAGTGTAACAAATGTGGCACATATATATTTAATGTACAGTGCACAAGGAAAGGAAATAGTGGTTTATCTGGGGGGATTAAGGGATGGGACAGTGCTCAAGGGTAAGCAGCATGTGTCCTCTGGTTTAAGGCAACATCAAATGCAAGCCCATTCTGGTGATAAAAACATAAAGAAATGCTTCTGTCATTTGTGTTCACTTTATCTTTTTTTAGTTGTGTTTTTAAAGTGTGAATCAGTGTCTGCATTCATTAAGTCAGATACTTCTTTGGTTTCAAATGCTTGCTGCTATCAAACTGACTTCCCTGGTGAATGCTTATGCCTTCTCTGACTCCAGTCAAAGAATAGAATTCTGTCTGAAGAATAAATGAATACTTAACACACTGGGCAATGGGAAAAGAGCATGCCAACTCTATGAGCACTACATGTATATGTATATGGGTGAAGTCAAAGGTTAAACTGCCTGGTACTCCATCAGTGCTTGAGGGGATGTTCCTTAGTATTTGTGAGAACTAGCTGTTCACTGACCAGAGTAGAACTGTACGGGTAGCCAATGAAATATTTCACTGTTGGACTTTTACTCTCGCTACAATTTCCTTTAAAAAAGAAAGAAAGAAAAAGGGAGGGGAGAGAAAATAGGTTTTCTATACAGAGAGGTATTCATTTCTGGCACAATGTTAAGAAAAGAAAATTAGTGTAATTTGAAAGAGGCGTAATTATTTTTCTTATTAAAAACAAAATATTTGAAACTGAAAAGGTTAATTTCAGACTATGTGAACCCTGTTCATAATAGGGTAAGTTTTTTGATCTTCACTTAATTTCCCATGTAAGCAAATGACTGAGGCAGAGTTTGTATTATTTTGGTGATTTCTAGGCATTTGACTTATTTCCTGTGTTTCTTAACTCACTTTGCAGCAAGTGATAACATGGTGTCCTGGAATATGTTATTTTTATGCCAAATCTTTCCGCTAGGCTGCAGCAGAGGACAGCATTGGCCCTGATGTTGCTGATTCAGCAGCAAAGTGAGACATATTTTTGTTAAGTGTTATTATCAGTAATGGTGTTGCATAATAAGCAATTAACACAAATCAGAGGATGTAAACTCAACTACCTCTACTCTAGCTCTTTGCCTTCAAAAGCATCAGCCATAATATATTTTTCTTTCTACTATGCAAATTGCACTCTAATACTGTTGTCACATTATAAGTGCTTTTAAGATACTGAGAGAAAGTAACAAAGTATACATAGAGAAATAAAAAATGGCGTATGCCTGTGTAAATAATTTTATGCAAGTATTTAAGCTCCGAACTTCAGTCGTACGTTTGAAAACTCTGCTTTTGATTAACCCATAATATTATCTGGAATAAGGTCTCAGAAAAGTCTGTTTACTAACCATATTATGGGTAACAGTCATGTCAAAAATAAATTGAAGTTAAAAACCAAGCAGCATAAAAGATACCCTCATTCTTGTTACCCTCTGCTGAGCAATGGTGAAGTTGATTAAGCATTATACTGAGTATCATACATGGTCCCTATAAGGAATATTTGGGAAAAAAAAATAGTCTAAGGAATGGCGAATCTATAATGAGGGAATGAAAGTTAACATAGAGAAATCTATTTGCTCTTTCTTAACATGTTTCAGACCAATGAGTTCATCAAAAAAATTTTGTCATAATTGCAATAATCTGAAATATACAGATAGAAAAGTGTTCTGAAGTTAAAAAAAAAAAATGTAAAATCCACTTCATTTATTTCCTAGTTAAAACATATGGGTCATGTTCATACAGTAGTAGTATAACATTCCCTGCTTTTTCCTTACTAAATTTAATACCCAAAATTGTAGATTATATACACACACACGCATATATATACAGTCTTCTCACTCATAAAAACAAAAAAAATCACAAACAATCAACAAGCAGTGCCTGTTTTCTAAGATAATAATATCAGCTCAGGATCACTTCTGTCCTCATCCTTTCTGGCTATTCAGCAATCTCACCTCACTGGACATTTTAGTATGAGCCCTTCAGCCTTTTAAAGACATCATTTTTGTTGTCTTTCTTAACTGGGAAGTCTCTTAAGCCCATCAGGGCATTTTTCCCCCCTTTTGCGTACCTTCTTTGTCAGTACTCAACCCTCTCAACTCAAAGGAAAACCATTGTAAGAAAATCAGATCCATCCCATGAAAGCTGAAGAGTTCTGGGAATGCATTATCCATAATGCAGTATTAACACTGTTCATTTAAAATAATCTAATGAGTTTTTGTTTTGTTTTTCAATCTAACTTTTGCTTAACCCTTTATTATCAATGAAACTTCTTGGAAGGAGTAAACTTTTTTTTTTTTTTAGTAAGAAAGCTATTTTACTTTCAACAATTCCTTTGTATTCTTATTCTATAGTTCTCTCTTGCAATGGATGTGATGTTCTACCTTCTATATTACTGAGAGACATTTGTTAAACATTAACCATATTGGTGGTGAATTTAAAGAAAGAGAAAGCTACCAATTGCATAAGGATTAGTAAAATAAAACTGAGTTTGAAATAATCATAGGACATAAAACATAGCATTCCTTTGACAATAATGCATGCCTGTGGGAGGCTGAAGTGCCTTCATATAACAATTCCTTGCAGTAAAGGGATACATATCCTCAGACAGTTGTCAGTAACAAAGCACTTTGCCAAATCATGTGATCTCAATTTTCAATATACGTTTTTGAAAGCAGTCTTGATTCTCCATACTCTATATGAAAAGGAAGTGTAAATGAAAATTAAATGGCATTTCAAGCTTCAGGACAGGATTCAGCAATAGATAATAAGATATAAGACAACACCGCTTCACAGCAGAAACTCAGCATTACATGACATGTCTGAACACTTCAGAGCCCTGCTGTTGACGCTCATAAACTTAGCAGCGCTTCTCTGGCTCTCCCTTTTCCCCCCTCCCCTTGCCGCCCTACCTCTCTCCATGCCTCCTTCCCGCTTCCCTATCTTCTTCCCTTCTTCTATCATTTATGACAATTACAAAAGTCCTTGAATGAATTTCCCATGTGCTTTTATATATTACCCTCCGTGTGGTGCAGTGGTTAAACACTCAGCTGCTAACCAAAAGGTTAGCGGTTCAAACCCACCAGCTGCTCTTCTGGAGAAAGATGTGGCAGTCGGCTTCCATAAAGATTACAGCCTTCGAAACCTAATGGGGCAAGTGTACCCTGTCCTATAGGGTCGCTATGAGTCAGAATTGACTCGACGACACACAATAGCAACATGAAATAATATTCCTGTAAGTCTTGTGAGTTTTATGGCCAATATTATATCATCTTCCACATTATGCACTGGATTCATTATATTATTCTTTGTATTATAGCTTAAAGTATATGAGAGTTCAGTTGGCTAGAGTGTGTCACTTAAATAAAAGTAATACTTACAGATCTTATAACACCTAGGCTTTTAAGGAATTGAAATTGGCACCAATGCAGTTTACTGCACTGGTAAGCAAAATATGGGAAAATCAGCATTTATTAACGAAATGACTTCTCCAAACTATCAGAATTTGGAATGCACTGACATGAGTTATTATTCTCTGTACATCAGTTATTGATTGGAAATACTTGTTGATTTACTATAGCAGTGAATACTGACATATTTTGACATAACCCTGATTTTAAAAATAAAAAATTTACCTGTTTCTGGAAAGCAATGCTTCATTAGACATGTTCATTCTCATTTGTTTCAACAAACAAATATTACCAATTAGTAGCTTTAAAAATGTAAACTGATATATATATGATATATTTAATGAGCAGATGGCTATTCTGGATATTTGGAGTAAAGAACAACCATTGATCCTCTTGCTTCTGGCTGAGATTTTGAGAAACGAACTAACAATAATCGAGTTAGATAGAATGTGTGATAAATTCAAAGTAAGCTATAAAACGAATAAAATAAATGTTTTTACTTGGCTTATTCTGGTAATATTCTGCAGTGTTCACATGGTATTAATAAATACAAAAGTTTAAGTTGAAAGTTGGTATAGTTATATGAACATATAAAGGCAATCAACATTTTTGCGTAGATTATAAGAAAATTCTCAGTAGATTTTGGTGCATAATGCTAATATCATAGGTTTCTAAAATGTGATTAATTGTCCTTTATTCATTTAACTCAGCTCTCAATAAAATCAAGTTGAACAAATTCCCTTTGAAGACGATTGTAACATTTGGGATTCCTGAAGGTAGTATACGTTCCATAATCCTTGAATCAGACTTCAAACGTAAATGAAGCACCATGTTGTTTCTGGATAATTTCACTTATGTCTAAGGAAAAAAATATAAATTAATAGGTTTTATTTATGTACATTTGAAAATATTTGAAGTATCTGAGGAATTTTGAAGGTTTTGTGTTTACCATCTAAACCTTTTACCTGTAAATTATATTAATCAATTATTTTAATTGGAATATTTGCTTTAAATAAAACTAAAATATATATATTTTTTGCTATTTCTAACTGAATTGGTTTAAGTCCACTGTTAATAAAATAAAGACTATGAATCACTTACACTTTTAATACCATCTGTGTGGTATTTGGGGCCCTGGTGACAGAGTTGTTAAACCTTCAGCTGCTAACCAAAATGTCGGCAGTTCAAATCCACCAGCTGGTCCTTGGAAACCCTATGGGTCATTTATTTGTTTTAGGGATTAATAAAGGAAAAAAAAAGAAACTATTGGAGTAAAATAAAGTATATGTCACTTTATTTCATCAAATAAGCAGAAACTGAGTACAAAATGATTAACTATTAGCCTAAAAAACCCCAAAACTTATTGCCCTCAAGTAGGTTCCAGTTCATAGCGACCCTATAGGACAGAGTAGAACTGCCCCATAGAGTTTCGAAGGAGCAGCCGGTGGATTCAAACTGCTGACCTTTTGGTTAGCAGGCTGAGCTCTTAACCACTGCTCTACCAGGGATCCTAAGCATGATAAATTGGGGTTATTCCTGCTCTGTAGTCTTGAACTGTATTTTGCCACCAGAGTGACTTTTCAGTATGTAGTCTCTGGAGAGTGAAAACCACCAAATGCACATTTGTTCTGTCTGCATTTAGCTTCCTACATTTGAATAAAGCCTTTCTTCATGAATAAAAATCTACGGAAAGCCTTTATTTCTCTATACACTCCCCTCCCCAGGCTTCAGTTATTCTTTTGGAGATTAGTTCAAACTTGAATGCTTTAGTGTAGGCATGGGAGTTTATTCCTCTCTCCTCTTTCTCCCCTTCTTTTATTTTTTTATTTTTCTGCTGGAGCTACGAATGGAGATTTTCTATAGCATTTCCCCAATAAATACATGATTTTTTTTTTCCTGCAGACGTAAAGTTTTTTGGATGGATGCAATTTAAAAAAAAGGAGAACTCTTCTTTTTTCTAGTATGCCTTTTAAAATGTATGACCCAATTTTCCGTCAGTTAATAATTGATCAGTTTCTATTAATTTGTGAATTTCACTAATTTGGGAATAAACACAAATATTGTATTTTCAATAGTTTAAAAAGAGGAAAGAAATAATGGGATGTGAGCAATGAAATATCCTCTAAGACCTAAGTTAAGAGAAATATTTTCTTTACTAAGCTTTTTTCCTTCAACGGACTTGGACTATCCTTCATTATATAGTGTAGAATCTGAACAAAATAAGAAAAAAAAATTTTCTTTCTTAGGACAAAGTCACTTTAGTGGTAGGCTTACAACCTCTAGTGGACATCTAGGCTGACAGAGATGTGAAATTAGAGAAACAGTGACCGTAATCTTGACTTCAGAGGAAAGACATTAATTCACACCCCTTTATAGGTGAGGAACTCGGGTGGCGTATTGGTTGAGAGCTCGATTTGAATCCACCAGCTGCTTAATGGAAACCCTGTGGGGCAGTTCTACTGTCTTATAGAGTTGCTGAGCTGGAATCTCCTCCATGGCAACGGGTTTGGTTTTGGTTTTTCATAGGTGAGGAGTGGATTGAACCTATTTCTAGGTAGGTCCAGAAAAGAGCGCGTGTGAATGGGAATAGCCTTGTCCTTCCTAGAAACGAACTGTCTAGAAACAAACAACTTCCTAGAAACAAACCACTGTCCCTTAAACTCCATTTGGAAAATTTCGATGTTTAATAGCACCAAGAGGCTAAGTTCTATGATAACGTAAAACACAGTCCATTAATTTCACTGTCTTTTGATACTACGTGATCACATATTGCTACTTAGTCTTTTGCATAGGTTATACTTTTTCATTTGCATTTCTCTTTGTAAAATCGAATGTTCTGCTGGTACCTAAAGTATAAATTATTCATTTTTTCTTAGCTCTTAATTCATTTCATTCATTCAGTTTTTGAGGAAACTTACTATGAGTCATTTCTTTGTGCCACACCCAAAGATATGAGAATGAATTTAATACGACATTTTGTCGTTGAGGAGAGGAAGGTTCAAATGTGAAATATTCAGAATTAAATACCATGTGCTTTCTAATAAGAGTATTAGTAAATACATTATCAATGGTTCAATTTTGTGGACTACTGGTAAAAGTATATAGCACAGCAGTTGAACAGCCGCCTATTTGTCTAACAATGAGTGTGCTGTTTTGATTTTCTATGATATATACTAATGAAGAAACTTTTAAAGATCTTTGTTCATTCCTTCATTCATTCCATCATTCCTTCATTCACCAAGTGTTCTGCTGGAAGCCAGGAACTGTGTAAACAGCCAGAGACACAAACACAAAGAGAGATAAAAACCTCCACTACAGTGAGGCATTGCACTTGACTTGTTATTAAATTCAAATTATGATTAATATATGAAAGAGAATGTGAATTATATACTATAGCTTTGCCTTTTTAAAAAAACAATACATAGTTGTACTCAAATCCACAAGATGTGTTTCAAGGGAATAGCATAAGGAGTTAGCAATTTAGTTCGAGATAAATTTTTGTGTAGCTTAAGATTCATTCAGCGGAGCCCTGAGAGGGGACTCTGAATTGATGGTCTGACTGGGGCAGCCGTCTTGGTTGGTGATATGGAAACTTTCTTTCCCTTCAAATATGAAATTGCCAAAAGTCATCTTGCAGATGCAGGGAGTTATGTGGAATAAAGCACAAATTTGAGACAAGGAGAGAGATTCTAATATACCAAGCCCAGACTAGAAGCCTAAAGGGGAAAATAAAAAGTATATATCTGAAGGCCAGGTGGGCCTCAAAGTTCTATTGCTAAAAGATCTTATGGACAGAAGCATCCACATTCCCATAATTAAAATATTCAAACCATAGAAGCCACTATGTTCCAAACTTGGTCACTCTGTTATGTAGTATCTCCTATATAATATTCTACTTTTGTGAGGATACCTGTTGCAGGTTATCTTTAGTAGGGAGACTACACACTGATAAGTCTGCATTCCCAAAGCACTGAAATTATTTTTCTTATAAAGCATACTGCCCCTAACCTAAGCGTTCTTAAAGGACATTTGATAGATAAAAGCATGGACTGTGATACTGGCTTGTTTGGGTTCAAATCTGGGCACTACGTCTTATCAAATATTTAATATTTCTCATAGTTTTCTCATCAATAAAATGAGATTAATAATAACTGTAATTACATAATAGGTCAATTGTCGTGATTACAACAGGCAATAATTGCAAAGTGCTAACAACGTTGCTCTAGCGTTATTGTTACCTCTTATTCTTCTTCTTAGTAGTAGCTGTAGTATTGTTGCTGTTAGGTGCCGGCAAGTCAGTTCTGACCCATAGTGACCCTGTGTACAAGAGAATGAATCACTGCCTGCTCCTGCGCCATCCTCACAATCACTGCTAGGCTTGAGCCCATTGTTCCAGCCGCTGTGTCAGTCCATCCCGTCAAGGGTCTTCCTCTTTTTCCCTGACCCTCTACTTCACCAAGCATGATGTCCTTCTTCAGGGACTGATCCCTCCTGATAACATGTACAAAGTGTATGAGACACAGTCTCGTCATCCTTGTTTCTAAGGAGCATTCTGGTTGTACTTCTTCAAAACCAGATTTGTTCGTTCTTTTGGCAGTCCATGGTGTATTCAGTACTCTTTGCCAACACCGCAATTCAGAGGCATCAGTTCTTCTTCAGTCTTCCTTATTCATTGTCCGGCTTCGAATGCCTGTGAGACGAATGAAAACAGCATGGCCTGGGTCAGGCCACCTTAGTCCTCAAGGCGACATCTTTGCTTTTCAACACTGTAAAGAGGTCTTACGCAGCAGATCTGCCCAGTGCAATGCATCGTTTGATTTCTTGACTGCTGCTTCCATGGATGTTGATTGTGGATCCAAGTAAAATGAAAGCCTTGACAGCTTCACATTTTCTCCATTTATCATGATGTTGCTTATTGGTCCAGTTGTGAGGATTTTTGTTTTCTTTATGTAACAAAAGTTTGCATAAAGAAAGTAGTAAATCCAATAAACTCGTTGATATCATGGTGACCCTGTTTATACAGAGTAAACTGCTCCACAGAAGTTTTTTTTTTTTGGCTGCAATCTTTAAGGAAGCAGGCCACCAGGCCTTTCTTCTATGGCATCGTTGTGGGTTTCAAACTACCAACCTTAGGTTAGTAGTTTAGCACAAACCATTTGCGCAACCTAGGGACCTTAGTAATAATTGTAGTAGTAGTAATAGTAAATTTGTATGACCTTGCTTTGTAATTAATATTGACTATGTTTTATTTTAATCATAGCATATGATATGACTTGAGCTACAACTTTCAAATTTTTATATATTTGATAATCTTTACTTAAGCTGAAATGAGAAATCCTTGGTGTTTTTAGTCTGATTCTATTGACAAATAATTCTATTGACAATTTTGTAAATTCTGTACTTCATTTTTTTTTTTAATTGTGAAAAGTAGAGTTTGAACCATATAATTTCCAAGGACACAGTCAGTTTATCTATTATAATTGGAAAGGGCTCATATAATTTATTATTGTAACTGAAAATGGCTCAACATATAATGGCTATAAATATATTAATTCCCTCATAATTGTGAAAATATCACTTGTGTAAAGAGAGAGAATGTAAACTAAAAACTTAAATTGCATTCTCAGTATCAGATAACCATTGCACGAACTAGGGAATTAATTTTGAAAATGATATGAAGGGCCTGAAGACGGGACACAGAAGGGAGAAAGCATTAGAAAGACGTAGACTAACTATTGTGAGCTCCATAAGCCACATGAACTCGCTCAGGTGAAACATGAGCCATTTCTGAATATGCTGCAGTAATGCTTCCTTCCACAAATTCTCCTTCTTGAGGTCAGAGTAATGCAAATTAGAAAAAGAATGATGAACAGAAGCAGTGCATTACAGAAATAATCCCATTAAAGTTTTGATACCTATAAATCTGCAGAATAATTCTGCAGTCTTTACACGCTGAAAGGTCCGTGGGCTACCTCTTTCCTAGACTAGGTCCCTGAAATTGTCTGATGCAGACACAGAATTTGCTGCAAAATGTGAAAATATTAACAGGTTTATTTAGGTAATTCATTCCTTTCATTCCTGGCATTCAAAGTGCTACGAAGATCAATTTAAAATCACTGTTTCTGGCCTTCTCTTCCTTTTTCTGTGGCTCTATTTTTATGGTAATTAAAAAAGCATCAGGAAAGAATTCTGTGGGTTACATGAACAAAATAAAACAACCTGAGGTCATACAATATACATTTATATGGGTCTGTAAGTACTTTTCTTTATGAAACTCCATTTTAAGAATCCAGGATTATATCAAAGTGTTTATTTTTCAGTTTTATTCATAATTCAGGACTAGTTACTGCATCTATTTTAAGAAATTCACGTATTTATAGTATATAATTAGCATTTTGTCTTATCTACCAACATGTAAAGTTGATGAAGCCAAAATAAAGACTGTGTGGAAGTGACTCGATGGCAACCGGTTTTTTTAAACCTAGTCAACAGATACTATTTAATGAGAAAAGTAAAGATAATTCTCTTCATGTACATAGCTATATTTACATTTATTTTCTATTTAATCAAATTCACTATCTTTTGCGTATTATCATTATTAAATGTTATGGTCCTTTGTTACAAGCTTTTTTTTTTTTTTTTTCCACAGCCTCACTTAAAGAAATGGCTAAATGACTTTATGGTTTATTGATCAGGATGGCTAATTTAAAACATGTTACTAATAATATATGCTTTTTAAGTTTAGTTTCCTTGATTTTTTTTAAAGTATGCACTTTTGCATACAAAGAATTGGGCCTTCCAAGGGCTTACTAATTAGAAATGCTTGCCCTTTAGTTTTAAAATTCTCTAATCAGCTAAAAATAAAATTCCATTAACTTGCATATGTTTTCTTTTCATTTAGTTGGAGATAATGTGAGAATAAAATTTTGCTTCATGCAAGATTGGAAGATGAATTAATTTTTAAAATCTAAGCAAAAAGAATGTTATTGAATAATTAATTATGCAGACTACCTGAACAATAATTTCCTTTCAAAATTCTTCAACTTCTCCAAAGGTTTTCAACAATTTGATGTGTTGTTTTGATTGTCTGCATTTTAAAATAATATAAATTTGACTTCAAAACTTGATCAGAGTGTTGAGATGTGGTTGTGACTATAAAGCAGTGGCCCGTTTGTTGGGTAATTGTTGCTGGTATTTCTGGCAAAAGTATTTGCCTGGGGAAGATGTAAAGTAACATATTTAGGTGTTTGGAGCCACCTTGTGGTCTCATCAGAGTATATCAACAAATGCTCTCTAGATTTCTTTTTCAACTGAATGTTGCAACTTGGAAACACTGAACAAATGCAAATTTGCACTAAGGGTTATAAAATGGCATTGAAAATGTTTAGGTTAATGCTATTTAGTTTTGCATCCTGATATTAATTACTACTGTGTTACAAAAATTTAAACAATGTATTAAAAAAATTTTTTGAAACAAGATCTTTTTAAAACTAAAGTAGTTCTACCATGCAGCTGCAAGTAGACTCTAAAGGCTGTTTAAGCGTTTAACCTTCTCATGTCAAAATTAATCCCAGCATCCTTTAGTGTGCAGCAGAAAACAAACTAACAAACAAAAAGCAACAAAAAAACCAAACAGGGGCTGCCTTACTGTAATTTTTGTATTCTGTAAAACTTCAATGTAAATTTGCTGTTTGCATGGAAAGCAAAGAACTCATACCAGAAAACTGGTTCTTGAATGTGTTTTTCAGTGGGCTCTTTGGAAGTTCAGAACAACAAATTTGTTTGCGTTTATTTTTTATAAAGCTAGAATAATTTCTATTTTCACCATATATCAAGCCTCTTTTACCTGGTTTGTTGTTTACTAATCCATTTGCATGGGAGCAAGATCCATAGTTACTGCTTCATTTGTAATTTTAGAAGGAAGTACCTGGACTTGAAAACAGAACAATGAAAGTCTTCTCTAGAACCTGGAAATAAGAACTGTACTGAATGTTTAAATCTAAAACACTTATTGTTTACGTGTGTGGTCTCACTCCTCCGTTTTTATTTTTCCTTTATTATATGAAGGTAAAAATAAAGCTATTTGATCAAAGTGAATTTTGTTTATACATAGCCTATAGCAATAGATTAACATAGTATTTCCTCCAAATTTATTCCCGTATCTATCTATATTGATGGCTGTAACTATCTGTATATCTGGACATGTTTATGTTACCACTCTGAAGTATTATTCTTATTACTATTATCATTATCAACATCATCATCATTATTATTAATGTCTGAATAAGATTACAATTTCAAGAATGGAGGTGGGAAAGCTTAGTCACAGCCACAGGCTACAAAATGAACAGCTCCTGCCTTGTGTCTCCTTGGGGCATGGGGGTAATTAGTTTTAAGTGAAAGAATTAGAACTTAGTGTTAACTGAAAATAAATTTATAAAACTTCAAAGTCTTAAGAGGACTATCTGTAGATATGTGTGATAAACCATGCATTGTCCATCTTTATAAAGCAAGTGCTTTCTCTGTTTATTTTGAACATACTAGGCTGCCTTTAAATGTAAACAAGTGGTCAGAGCATATCATTTCCCATTCACAGCCCAATAGTCTGACTGAAAACAAAGATTACTTTGCTTCCCATAAAACCATGCTCCTTCTGTCAACAAAAGTGCTTCTATTCTAAGAGATATTACTATTGATTTGCTTTTATTCTCAAAAGACTGCTAGGCTTTGCTTTATGCATACTAGTAGTAGTATTTCAAATATATATAAAAAATGCCTATTTTACTTTGAAAAGGAGGGCAGAGATTGAAATGGTGTATTTAAGAGTTTAGAAACGTTTAAGCTTTCGGTGCAAAATTTTGATGATGTCATATTCACATATAGTACTATTGCTTCAGGCAAAGATTTTGCAGAATAAATAGTGAACAGTTAATCATAAATATAGAAAGAAACATATGACAACACCTCTCCAAGTAAATAAAAGCCATGAATCAACCCAAGATAGTTTTAGCTAAAAAATTCTAGTCCTTCTAACTTTTCCTCTAAAACATAGCATACCTGTGTATCCAAGATAATCTCGCCTCGAGTGATAAAGGAGATAGATATCTATAGCTAACCGTCATCCTCAGGCCATTTTTACCTTTCCCCACTGGCCTAGGGCTAAACATGTATGTCTATAAATCTTAGCTCTTTTTGTTCTTTATATCTAACCATTTTGTCTTTTTATCTCTGTAAAAACTATAAGCTTGGTCCCTTCCTTTTGATTCCAAATTCACATTACAGAAGATGTTCAATATACAGCTTCCTTCAAAATTCAAGCACATTTTAGCATCCCTAATGGAGAACTGGGAACTTAGAAAACAAGTAGATGAGATCAGAATCTTGCAGGAGAGAGCAACATTTAAAGGTAAATACATTGTAAATCATTTTGTGTTTTGCTCATGGTGTGACTAAAGTTTTAGAGAAGGGTGGAGGAGGGAGTGTGGTAATTTAACCACAGGGGAGATGAGGTGGGACTTGAACGGTGAGTATTATTTCTTTGGATATTAAAAGGGGAAACGGATTAAATAAGAGGCATGGCGCTCTGCAAATCCGAAGACCTCCTAACTGATCTTCCTGTTTATACCTCTTCCCCCTCTAGCCCGTTTTAAGATATATTTTTTCTTAATTTATTTTTTCATACATTTATTCATTCAATAATATTTATTGATTTTTCTATTATGGAGAAAGCAGCATGTTAACACTAGGATATGATGAAAAATAAATCATATTCTAACTTCCTAACATCAAATGACCTAAGGTGTTTTCCAGGAGACAACAACAACAGAAATTACAATATAGTCTGATCATTGCAAGGAACTGTATGAGCATAGGGTGCTATGAAAGTTAAAAATTAGGGCATATGCCAATGATAAGATCTAAGAAAGGCTTGCTGGAAAAATGAGCCTGGGACACTTTTTTGCCACTCATTCGCTCAAATTTTTTCATGCACTTCCCCACTTTGAGACGCTCTACTGGGGCAGTTCTACTCTGTCTTATAGGGTCGCTATGAGTTGGAATCGGCTCCACAGCAATGGCTTTGTTTTTGTTTTTCTGACTGCATAGTGGTAAATTATTCTCACTCCAGAGTAGGGCAGATCTGTGGAGAATTTTATCTCTTCCACTGAGCAGATCAGAAATCTTGGGTAAACTATTTAATCTAGCTAAGCCTCGGTTTCCTTGTCTGGAAGATGGGATAATAATGTTGCTACTTCATAAACCTGCAAAAGACTTAGAGCTTTTTTGTGCTTTATATCTGCCTAGTAAATGTTATCAAATATTATCAGCATTATTATTGGTTACTGGATACAATTCAAATTCCTTAACCGAATCTGATCTAAATTGTCTTTCTTCTCCTACCACTGCTTTTTTTTTTAATTCTTGGAAAAAAATTTGTATAATACAACATTTTCCAGGTCAGCCTTTTTCATGTGTACAATTTGATGACACAATTTCATTAATCATGTTGTACAATCATCATTAGCTGCCAAGTTTTCCATCACTATAAACAGATGCTCAATGCTTCCTAAACAATGGCTACCCTTCTCCCCCTTCTTCCCTTTATTAGTGGTAACCACTAGTAAGCTTTATTCTCTATGCATTTGCCTATTCTAGATATTTCATGTAAGTGAGATCACACAATAGTTTCCTTCTTTGATGTACTTCATTTGGCCTCATTTGTTGATAATACAGACAGATCTACCGGCTCTCATTTCTTTAAACTTTCTCCTTATTTTAGTTATTATTTCATTTTTTTAAAATATTTTTATATTTGTTTATATTGGTCACTCTGTCCTCAGGCTGTCCCTGCTAAACCTCTGTTCCATTGAGGTAGGCTGCTAATGTTTCTTTTCCCATAAGATGTTCTGTTAGTTTTGCAGCCATAAGGGATCTCTAGCTTTCATTCATACCTCTTTATTTATACCTCGCTTCAAACATAAATCATTATCTACCTTGAATTTTTTTGGATATGCTTTATTGCCTTTTATATATTACTTTCATAAAACCAGTATCAATTTTATTTGTGTCTATAATCCTAACACTTATCCAAGGAACTCTCACACAGTAGCAAATGTGTTATAAGGAAATTCGTGCATCAGATAGGTAGAAGATATATTATGGCTTGCATCTTACACACAAATATACTACTCTAGAGTAAGTGAAAGATTAAATGACTCATCAAAGACACAAAAGAATGGTTTTTTCCACTGGATGATAATCCCTATCTCTTCTTTAACCTAAAGCATCTTCTTTCGAAGAAACTCCAAAGCAGTTTCTTCTCAACCTGATGGTTTTGTGTATTTATTTTTTTTGTTTGTTAGCTTATTAATTTAGTATGCAGCACTGGTTCCACTTGAGGCCTATGAATCAGAATTTCTGGAGTTATGGAATGACCATGCAGATTTTAAATTCTTGCTGGGTGGTTTGAATGCGCATACCAGATTAAGAAATATAAGTATAAAATACTGAGATATTTTTATGTTAGAACCCATCAACTGATTCTAAAATCAATTTTAAAAGTGAAAATTTCGTAAATACATGAGCAGTGGCAGGTGCTTATTCTTTAAAGCAGGTGCACTGCAAAGGACATTACTTATGCTGACTTACACAAATTCTTATTTGAATGTTCAAAATAGACTCCGGCTTTATAGCCATTCATTGTTTTAAGCACGTATTGTATGCAGAGGCTCAAGCTACACACTGTGGTGAATATAATAGAAAATGTAAGAGATATATTTTATTACTTAGAAAATAATGAGTACATGACAATTCTCAGTGGTATATAATAGCACCAAAATGACTGCAGTAAGACAATTAGTACTGGGAATCATCAGTATAAGTCAGAGAACTGAAATCATGGAGGAGATGGGATTTTAACTTGATCTTGACTTAGAGAATGTATAGAATGCTTGCAAGTGCTAGTATTTCAGAAGTTTATCCACATAACCAAAAGAAGGAGTGAACGTGGAGGTTTGGTTGGTTACTAAGGAACCAAGCCAAGTTTCTGCTTAGAAAACTACATTTATGAAGAAACTTGAATACTACGTTATGGAATTCAGATATGTTGAGTTGATAGGTTAAAGGATTAATAAAAGACACTGGGATAACTCAAACTGGAGCAAAAATATAAACATTTTACTCTTTTGACTTGAATGCATTGGAATGGAAAGGAAAAAACAACACTATTTTATATTTTGATGTGTTTACATTTGTTTGTTTAAATTCTGCTTCAGTTTAGGCTCAGTTTGTGTGATCGGGGAAAGGGTCATTTATTTCAGACTCTTTGTACTGAGAGAACTGATTGGCCTTTAATTTCATAGCTAGTTATTGACAGAATGTAAAGTAGAGGTATTGTCTTAAAACTTCATCGGCAGTGTTGTTACCACCATGCCTTGAGTGTAGTCAAGGTTTTCCTCTCTATAATGTGAAAATTAGGACAATGTCAAGTTCATGAGTTTATATATATGTGTGTGTGTGTGTGTGTGTGTGTGTGTGTGTGTGTGTGCATGTGTGCGTGTATATATATATGTATAATTAAATAAGATAATAAATTCAATGCACTAGTGTTTTGGGTGGTGTGGTACTACTTCTAATGTAATAATTGATGCTATTGTGCTTTTGCTATTACTGATTATATGTGGCAGATCTTAGCTTTGTTAATAAAAAGTTTCAAAGAAAATTATTAAATAACAATAATGTCCATAATAGTGATTGATGTTGTTGTTAGTTGCAGACAAGTTGATTCCAACACGTGATGACACCATGTGTTACAAACTAGAACTGCTCCATGGGTTTTCTTGGCTGTAATCTTACTGTAAGCAGATTACCAGGCCTTTCTTCCATGGTACTGCGGGCTGGGTTTGAACTGCCAACCTTTAGGTTAGAAGTCAAGGACAAACTGTTTATAGTTATCATTTACTGAGCACTTTTTAAGTGCTCAGCACTGTATGCAGTGATTTGAAGATAATATTTATTTTAATCATCAGATTAAATGTGGTATTATTATCCACACTTTAAAAAATGAGAGAACTGAGGCACTGAGAGATTAGATAATTTTTCCAAATCACGAATTTAGCAAGTGAGAGAGCCAGATTGCAAACCGAGATAATATAGTTCCTGTCTCTCCATTCTTGACCTCTGATCCATATATATATGTGCATGTATATATATATATGTATTTATTTCTCTATTTCTGAGAAGAGAAAATATGTGACCTATTTTTTTTTTTACAGTCCTGTTTTCCTTTTTAAAAAAATCTCTACTTATTAGTGAATTTAGTGTTTCATTTCATTGACAGAAAATTGTTCTAAAAGTCAGTAACATTTAAGATTTTTACCATACACCAAATGTGCTATTTTAAGCACTATTTTATTTGATTAATATGTGCAATTGAGATGCCAAAATTTATTAACAATGAAGTATGTGAATACTTGTACTGAAGGTTAAAAAAAAACAAAAACTTTAAAACAACTATTCCTCAGTGAGTTTTATGATCATTCACTTAGAAATGTAGAACAACTATTTATTTAATGCTCCCAGTTGGGTAAATAATGCAGTGATATTTTTTAATGTACGTAGAATATTTTTTTGAAGGATACAGAGG
This sequence comes from Dugong dugon, assembly GCA_030035585.1. Taxonomy (NCBI): domain Eukaryota; kingdom Metazoa; phylum Chordata; class Mammalia; order Sirenia; family Dugongidae; genus Dugong; species Dugong dugon. The sequence continues at coordinate 28,440,852 of CM057460.1, read as the reverse complement.
AGAACAGTTGCAATGGATGCCTCTGGATAGAGGGGCAAAGGATTGTGTGTCTACACTTACAGATCCATTTTCATTGTATTTCTCTAATTTTCTTTGAAATTTTTATTATGAATTTGGAATAACTTTTCAGCAAAAACTAGGTAACTAAAGAAGTTTGTCAATCATCGTGAAGCTGATTGAGAAAAAGAAAAATGGAAGATTTTAAACTCTAAACTCATCTTTACAAGGTTGGTTGACCCACTCATTGTCTCTTATATAAAGCAAAGAAAAAAACTATCAAGTGTATGTCTACACACACACTACTCACTGAATTTAGTAAAATGAATTCTAATTGCCAGACGAATATTCAGTAACATTTTTTCCAACTGTCTCTCTAACCATAAGAGAGATTTCTTCTTTTCAAAAATAGCCACTATTAAGAAAACATTTTTACCCTATTATACATGATATCAGAAACCCTGGTGGTATAGTGGTTAAGAGTTCGACTACTAACCAAAAGGTAGGCAGTTCGAATCCACCAGGCACTGCTTGGAAACCCTATGGGACAGTTCTACTCTTTCCGTGTACCAAAACCTAGAGCGCGTATCTAATTGGGAAAGAGCATTGAGTATGTTTTCATGTTTGTGAGTATATATAGATAAACCCATTGCTGTTGAGTCAATTCCGGCTCATAGCGACCCTATAGGACAGAGTAGAACTGCCCCATAGGGTTTCCAAGAAGGGCCTGGTGGATTCCAACTGCTGACCTTTTGTTAACAGCCGTAGCTCTTAACCACTATGCCACCAAGGTTGACAATTGATAGATAATAGACAGATAAATAGATACATTTGGCAAAATCACACCCATCTTCTAGCTAAATGTAAAGATTTAATCCAAACTTGAGAGGAATACACCCTCAGAGGACTATAGTTAATTTTATTTTTATAATGACTATTAGAAATTTTACTTGGTTTATGGGAAATTATTCAACAGCTAACTGTTGAGTACGTACTATGTAAAGTACTGCACAATATCAGCGCCTGCTATTTAGCCCATCTTACCAGATGCCTGGTTCTTTAATTCCAGTGTAAAACTGTTCAAGCTTGGTCACCTCAAATATAACCAAAGAGCAAGATGAGAACAGTACTTTGACAAAGATAACCCAAACCAAACCCATTGCCATTGCGTTGATTCTAACTCATAGTGAGCATATAGGACAGAGTAGAACTGCCTCCATAGGGTTCCAATGCTGTAAATCTTTATAGAAGCAGACTGCCACATCTTTCTCCTGCCGAGTGACTGGTAGGTTTGAACTGCGAAACTTTTGGTTAGCAGTCAAGGGCTTAACCACTGCTCCACCAGTGCTTCTTGACAAAAATAAAAGTGGTATTAATGGTATGTTGGGCCAATTCCCTTTAATAGCCTAGAATTGATTTATTGTATGTTTTTTTCTAAACCTTTTATGAACCTATTATATTTTCATCCTGTGTTACTTCCACAAGTGCTCTACCTAATAAAGTAGTATGGCACTTCCCGTTATTTGTCCAGAATTTATCATTTCTAAACTTCAAGGGATGCCCTTAGACCTCGTATAATTGAAGTTTGTGGAGAGCTTGGCTTTCACACTGCCTACCTTCTTCATGATTTAAAGGATATCAGAGTTTCCAGATTGAAGATTCTAACCTTTAAGGTCTTCTTATACAAAGCTGCTCTGTTCTGTTAATGATAGTTGTCTTTACGTGGGCATTTTCCAGCTCTGTTACGTTTGCTGGAGGAATTGCAGTAAGCATTGCATGGGGCGTATTCAGACTCGTGGCTTGTAGAAGTTAATAATAAAGACAGTGAGCATTTCAGAATACAAGTTCTAGTCCTTCCCTTTTCACCAATCAAGGGACCTTTAACACGTGACTTAATACTTCTTGGTTTTATATTGCTTTCATCAATAATTGGGCATTTAGGAGATTTGACTTCTATGTTCCTTCTTGAATCTAGAATTCCAGATATGAAATGAAAAAATAAAATAAAAATAAAGCAAACTAAAAACTTTGGGGAATGGTTAATGAGACACTGAGAAAGATGAAGTCATTTAAACTCAACCTCTGTGTGGTCATTAATCAAAACAGCCACACAGTTTCAGATACTGACATAGACCATCTGTGACCATCATACCTACGTCTTATGTCACCTCATCATAGCTTTCCTTAAATGTCTCAAAGAAACTATATTTGCCTTCCTCAGTGGTTATGCTGTTTATCCACAATTTGATTATAGAATTTCCAGCAATATTAAGTGAGTCGTTCCTTTAAATATTTATTAAACAGTGGGAAAAATTCATATACAAAGTACACAAAAGTCTATGACCTCATGGAGTTTATATTCTAGGGGATCGAATTAAAAAACCTAAATAAGAAAATGATTTAATATAGTAGATTGTAATAAGTACTGTGGAGAAAACAATGCAGAGGAGGGGGGGTCTTACGGATTCATAAGTTGCTCCTGCCTCATAACAGAACACTCCTTCCTGGTGGTAGGGTCTTTGTCCCCTATACTACCACCCTTTAGAGAACTCAATGAGCACTCAAAAAGTAGATGCTATGTCAATATCTCTGTGCTTCCTCCCCTTCAACCTGCTGTTTTACTTTGATAGTGTAGAAATGTTACAGAAATATATTTCCTATGGGAAAAAAAAAAGAGATACAACTTTCATTTCTCACTAGATAAGGTACATTTCAGAAAATGCAAAAAAAATAATAATAATTCTGAGCGATACATTTTTCATTTTCATTACCGATAGAGTTGACAGTTATGTGAAAGGGAAAAAATAAACCACAGACACAAGCTGTGAGCCAAACCCCTAAAAACACACGTGCGGTTGTTTAAAAGCACAGCCCATCCTGTAAGTATGCTCGGAATTCAACATTGGTTTCTGCTGGCTTTCCTTCTGATAGCTTTGCTTTTCGGCAAGGTAAGAGAGATCTGACCAGAGGACTGTTTCATTTCATAAATATTTTTGTTTACATGATGCTTAAATGCTATTGAAAAGCTCCTGCCAAACATGAAAATCTCCCTCTTGCTAACTTTGCATCCTTTTCCACTTGTGTATCTGTGAGGTGATTGAAAATAGAGAATTTCTTTAGATTGTTTAAATTATTTCTGATTTGAAAAAATTACTGCAGTGTTAAGAACGCATATTTCAATGCCGGTTCCCTTTTAAAAATTGGTTATAGAGTTTACAGTTTTGGACTCTCGCCGCACATTTGTTCTGTCGTATATTGTTATTACCTTTGTTCCTCATTGCATGCCATATTTTATATGCAATCATCACATGCTTTCACGCTCAAGTGGTTGTTAACTGTGCACTTTCCAGCTGTTCAAGACTGTTAAGTAGAACTAGTACCCCCCACCGGGAGTGAGCCTAACTAGCTTCCCTGCATCTCCAGGAACTACTAGCTTGGAACTGGTCACAGAATGAAGATTGAGCATCTGTCTTGATTCAGTAGCTCTTTTTCACAGCCCTATATCCTCTCCCTGTGTGACACAAAGGGAAGGTGAAATAATGTTTATTTCTGGCAGAGGCATACCTTTTTTTTTTCTCTTTCCCGTACACTTGGTATGATACAGCACTCTTTGAAGCTGCTTCCCATTTTTATATGTACTAGAAAGTGCCAGAACTAAGGTTGTATATGCAAGTCACATAATCTTGTTTGGCCTCAGAATCCTCTTTTTGAGAAGAAAGGTTTGAACTGGATGGTTTCTAACAATTGCCCTGAGCTTTGCAAAATGGAATGAGTCTAAGTGAATTATCACTTTTAAAAATACAGGTGAAATGTAAACCTGACATCAGTTTTGTTCCTTACTCTTTTTATTTCGTTATAATTAAAACATATGAAGCAATGTTTTGTGTCTCATGAATACCAAGAGCTGCCTTACTACCATAATCAATAAATGTCTTCTCCATCCTAGCCTTTTGTTAGGCACTGGGTGGCACAGTGGTTAAGAGCTTGGCTGCTAACCAAAAGGTCGGTAGTTTGAATCCTCCAGCTGCTCCTTGGAAACCCTATGGGGCAGATCTACTCTGTCCTATATGGTCACTATGAGTCGGAATCAACTCGACAGCAATGGGTTTGGTTTGGTTTGGAGACCTGAAGAGGAATTAGACGTCTAGTACAGCCAAGAGTTCATATTAGCAGGTTTAAAGTGCCCGTATTTATCACTGTCATAACTAACAGGGATTTACAATTGTGATGCATTCTCTAATCAGGAGCTAGCATGATCTAAGATATGTATCTGTTTCTTTAAATTCTCACCCACCCGAATACATTCCAAATCTTTTAACATCTTATAGCAGATCCTTTAGTATCAACTGAGCTACTGAATCTGATTTGGCTAGCTAGGAGAATGTCCTTTTCTTCTTGTGGCTCTGCTTTCTTGCTCCTTGCACATCCCTACAGTTCACTTCTGATTAAATGCATTTTAGAACTACCATGGGTACTCTGATCCACAACACTTAAAAGCTGAAAATAATGTAGTTAACCATCATTCACGACATCAAATGCACATGTTTTGTCAAAGGTTCGCCATGACCAGTAAGTTTGAGTTTGTACTGGCATATTCTGGGGTTGTCAGCCTGACAGAACAACTAGTTTCATTGGTTGTCCCACTTCAGTCTAGTCTCAGTCCACCCAAACTGAGATTATACCACTCTTCTGTTCAAACATCTCACTTGGAGAAAAAGCCAAAGGCATTTCAAGGGCCCACCAGACCCCTGCACAATCCTGGCTCCATTCACTCTCTAAACCCATCTCCTCTGATCTCCCAGGACTTGCATTACTCCAGCTGTCCTGTTTTCTAGCCAATCATAAAACACACTAGTTTGCCCCAGCCATGGGCGGAGTCTTTGCCTTTTTCTGTCCCTTTTGTATGGAAAGCTTTTCTTACATTTATTGGCCAGCCTCACTGATGTTCCTTCAGGTGTTTACTCAAACATCATCCCCTTTCACAAGGCTTTCCCTGACTTCCTTATCTAAAACTGAAATCCCTCAGCACTCCCCATACCCTTTTCCTGTTTTGGTGTTTTCGAAACGCTTAGCACATATAACATTCTATATATTTTACTTAATTCTGTTTGTTGATTGCTGATATCCTTCCAGTGAAATCAAGCTACTTGCTGACAGAGAATGTATTTGTTTTTATTTCTGCTGCTTTGTCCTTTATTGTCTGAATCCTTCTACTAAAATGGAAGCTCAGTGCTGGCCGAGATACTGTTTAATTTGTTTATTGCTGTGTCTTCTCAACAAATATGTGTTGGTTGCATGAATAAATGAATGGATATGGGGTTTTGTTGGGTTTCTAGATGACGACCCATTCCAGAGACTTCGGGGAGACCAGACTGCTTCTTTGGTTCTCTTTCTCCCCGCTGCTGCTCTGGCACCCCTCAGCATTGTAGGGGAGGGGGAAGGAACTTATAAACCTTCTTTGGGCCTCCTGGCCCTGGCAGTTCTGCCCTTGAGTAGACAGCTGATAAAGGAGGCTTCCTCCTGAATTAAACTGGGTCAAAAATACCCGTATTTGCTGCATGCAATATATCCTAGTTTCAATCTCAAAATATTAAGTCCAATGCTGATTGGTCCAAGTGGCTTCTATATTATACTGGCAGTTAGACCGTGATGGTAAGATGAAACTAAAAAAGGTTTTCCATTAACCTTCAAAAGTTGAAACAAACTTCCAGAGCTAGTCAGTCAGATAAATTGATTGCTGCTTTATAGGATGTGTATATTTTGTCTGTGCCTCTTCTGTCAACATTCTTTATGTCTATTATGAATACTGACTGGTACAAGCACCACTTATGAAACTGTGGCAATGAAAAGAACAGAAGAAAATTGTTCTGCCTCATAACTGCAGTAATATATAACTGGCATATTCAGAGCTGAATTCCTGTAGTAATTCTAAACAATATATAAAGGTCACAAAAGTACAACTTCAACAACTAAATCTTGCCACAGGCCTAGAAAAATAGTTGGACTTAAACAATTTTAAATCATAAGTAATATCCATGAGCTTCTTCAGTTTTAGAACTCTTCCTTTGTTCAAAGGCCAGATTTTGACAAGGAATAAAAATAAAAGCACGATTACATTTTATATGTTTAATCAAGCTCTTTTCTTATCTCAATTTACTAATATTTAACACTTGCTAATGTAAAATAAAAATGAAGAACTTCGATTTTTAAAATAATGTTCTTTCTAAGCCTATGTAGAGATCTGATTATTGAAGAGATAGATTTACATCTTGAAGGATATGGAATCTTTTTCAATGCATGTATGTGTTTTCAAAATATAATAGGTGTAATTACTACATTTTGAGCTGTCTGACAGAAAGTCAGTAGGAACAAATCTAAGCCCATGAATGTTAGAAAAACTACTGTTATGTCTATTACAAGAAAAAAAAAAATCTATTAACATTTATGAGAAGGATTAGCTTCATGTCTTGAAACCAGTAAGGTGGGATTAAGGAAAGAACCTGTCCTATATAATTGGAGAAGTATCTATGCTGATATATATAAATGTACATCATTCATTTTACTGCTACAAAGTATTCCTTTGCATGAACAAAACTCAATGGTAACCAAGGTTAATTTAAAAAAAAAAAAAAAAGGAGGAGGAGGAGTAGACAGAGAAGAAAAGCAGAGAGTGGTACCATTTAAGTAGAAACACTACAAAATAAAATCAGAGATTTTTGGGAAAAATAGAAAAAATATGCATAAAAACACACACACCAACTTTAGGACAGTGTTATACGTGTAGAAAGAGGGAGAAGAAAAAAGGAGAGAGGGAATGTATGTGATTTCCTTAAAAGAGACGCTTGAAAAACACATGCGTTATTAGCATGTTTAAAATCGGTTTATGGGTTTCTATTTCTATTGCAGTATTTCCTATACTTTAAAATACAGGTATTAACATAAACATATTTAAATGCATGAGCAAATAAAATCAAATTTCAATTGTAGAACCTATTCAAAAATTTCAGGCCATTGTCAAGCATTCTAACTTGTGTTTAGCTTTCACTCCATGCACACTATTGAGAGGGAATAAAATGCTAGCTTCACCTTTTCCTAAAGTGCTTATGATCACATATACCGGTACAATATTATAAAATGCTATTTTAACATAAAAAATAAAATAATAATTTCCTTTATACAAATAAACATCCCCTATTTCAACATACAGTTGTGCAAATACACATTTTCTGTGTATTCTGATATACATTCTAACATCAACACAAACACAGTGTTTTTTTTGTAATAGATGTCCGTGTAGAAATGCTAATAATTTTGAAAGTGATGGAAACATTTGTTTAGGAAAAAGGTCTGATGCTGAAATATATAACCTTGTTAGTGAATAATTGTTTTGTGCAGGGAGGGGAGGAGTGGGTGGTTAAAGTCATTGGCACCATGAAATATTATACCTTTTGTATTTAGTGATATTCAGCTGAGGTTTAACATGTCTAGTTTTATTCACATGGAGCCCTGGTGACGCAGTAGTTAAGAGCTCAGGCTGCTAATCAAAACTTCGGCAGTTCAAATCCAGCAGCCGCTCCTTGGAAACCCTATGGGGCAGTTCTGCTCTGTCCTGTAGGGTTGCTATGAGTTGGAATAGACTCAAAGGCAAAGAGGTTTTGTTATTTTTTTTTAGTCTTATTCTCTTTGGATACGGGAGGGAATAAAAATATCAGAATTGCTGTGAGGATATATGAAAATTATCCTGAGCCGCCACTTACTACATTTTTTGTTTGCTTTTAAAGGGGGTAGTTTCTAATGTTCAGCAAGTGGAGTCAATCAATGCATTATTATCTATTGAACTTTCTTGATGAGATGTTTTTGGGGGAGGTGGATACAAAGATAAATTAGAAATTATGAGTTTATAATCCAGAGTTTTTAGTTCATGTACATATAAAATTATCCATATGAATCATATAATTTGATATCAAATGTATGACCCAGACTACAGGAGGATTTGGGATTTTATGAGAAAATTCATTAAGACATTGTATTATCATCATCAATGTACGTACCTGTAAACCCCGTTGACCATCTTTTAAAGGGATTGTTGATAATAGACCCATACAGTTTTAGAATTATAAGAATCTTAGCATTCAATTTGCCCCTTTCACATTTTGCATACCCACATAGTGTCAAAGATGTTGTATGACTTTACTTGTGTCACACGCATTTGCCCAAAGAACAAATTGCACCCAATTCACCAATGTACAATTACAACATTTGTTTGATTAGGTTTTTGGTTTTTCAATTATACATAGAACACAAGGTATTTAATCCAGACTATATGAGGGAAGACCCTCAGTGAGATGGATTGACACAGTGGCTGCAACAATAGGCTCAAGTGTAATAAGGATTTGAGGATGGTGCAGAACTGGGCAGTGTTTGGTTCTGTTGTACATAGGGTTGCTGTGAGTCGGAACTGACTCGACGGCACCTAACAATCTCAGAAAAATGCACTATTATTATAAGTATGATTATAGATAAAATTGGGTTAAAATAATTTAACATAGACATAATGGCAATAATTTCTGGGTTTCTGGAATCTGTACTCTTGTGAATGAGACTGAAGGCTGATTGGTTATGAAGCTAAAGACAAAACCAGTTAACAAGATAACTGCTGTTGAACAGGCAAACTTTTGAAGGGGGTTGGTAAATTCATAATTACCACTTTGTTTTCAAATCACTTCAGTTGATATCATATTTACACAAAAGTGTAAATCTCACTATTAAAACACATAGTGAATAACTATACTACTTTTCTGCACAAATGTGAGCTGGACAAGCTTGAAACATTTGTTTTTTTGTAGTTTCATTTTTTGTGCAGGTTCTAAATTTGTATTAACAATTCCTTTGAAACTCTATCCCCTTAATTTTATTCTGGCATGGTGATTTCAAGGAAAGAGTGAAAACTATTTTATGAGATCTTATAACAAACGAGTTGGTTGAACAAGTGGTCCATTAACTAGTGGTGGCCATTTAATAGATTCATAAAGAGAAAAAATGTTATATTGTCCAATTATTTAAGTAATGCTTGAGCTCTCCACAAAAGTTTTATCAAATGTTTATTCATGATCATGAAACAGTATATACAGGAAAATTCCCTTTTCTTTGATCTGACTTCTTGTTCCTTTGTAAATGCTATTTTATATGGGAAATAAATGACATATTAGGAAGTATGTAGATGCATTTTGTAATATCAGTGATAAATGTCCTGTCTTCTTAAACAACTTCAATATATATTTGATAAAATTGATTACTTAATTTTGAATTATTCATAGGCTTCAAGGCCTCTGTGTCAAACGTTTAATTTGTATCGTTACTCTCTACTGTTACAGCGTATTCTATAGGATTGTAAAGTAACATTAAAGTAGCCAAATCTAAAAAATAACTCAAATCATGAGCTAATTTTGAAAAAAATAAAGCATCGATACAGTCAGCTATATACAGTAACAAATTTCCTAATTCTTAACTATTTATATAGGGGCTAGCTTGTATCATTAAATTGAAAGGGCAATAGTAGAAAAAGGGTAATTACAAGTCCGTTTTTACATATTTCAAAAAGATTTAAATTAGATTTATTGTTGTTGTGAGGCGCCATCAAGCTGGTTCTGACTCATAGCTATCCTGTGTACAAAAGAAAGAAACACTCCCCAGTCCTGCGCCATCCTCACAATCGCTGTTATGAGCCCATTGTTGCAGCCACTGTGTCAACCCATCTCATCAAAGGTCTTCCTCTTTTTTGCTGACCCTCTACTTCACCAAACATGATGTCCTTCTCCAGGGACTCATCCCCCCTGATAATGTGTCCAAAGTATATGAGATGAAGTCTTTCCATCCTTGCTTCTAAGGAGTATTCTAGCTGTACTTCTTTTAAGAGATATTTGTTCATATTTCTGGCAGTCCATGATATATCCAATATTCTTCATCAGCACCGTAATTCAAAGGTGACAATTATTCTTCAGTCTTCTTTATTCATTGTCCAGCTTTCACATGCATATGAGGAAATTCAGGAGAACTTTGGTCCTTAAAGTGACATCTTTGCATTTTAACACTTTAAAGAGTCTTTTGCAGCAGATTTGCCCAAAGCAATGTGTCTGTTGATTTCTTAACTGCTGCTTCCGTGGGTGTTGATTGTGGATTCAAGTAAAATGAAATCCTTGACAACTTCAATATTTTCTTTGTTTATCATGACGTTGCTGAATTATTATGAAATTGAGTATAAATTATCTTTGAGCACCTAAAATTTAGGAAGAAACTGTAAGTAAATATTATTTGGCAATCTACATTAGAAATATAGATTATAATAAAGAAATTGGTACATTGAATATATTGGCTTGGCAAAATTTTTGGTTTAGACTCAAGATTCAAATATTTGTAATTTGTGCCTCTTTAAAAAATATATTTTTAAAATACTCAAACAGGAAAAAAAAGACATAGGTTAATAAGTAATTTCATCAATAAATTGGAAAACCCTTACAAAAGACCTTGGATATAATCTAAATACCAGCGGTGATAATGAACAAGAAAGTACCTGTATCAAAACATGCCCTCGGGATAGTGCCCATAAAGCAGCTATATGGTTTTGTCGCTGTGAATTTATGTATAAAAATCTCACACCTGAAAGGGTAGTAATAGTGTCAAGGTATTTATTCACACTGTTAAGATGGCTAACAGTCTCTTTGTGTAGTGAAAAATTGCTTTCCAACCAACAAAAAGAAGTAAACACCTGTGGCAGGAAAAAAAAAATATGAAGGTCCCTGGGTGACGAGCGATTTGTACTCGGCTACAAATTGAAAAGTTGGCATCTGGAATCCAGCTAGGGTTGCCACAGGTGAGAGGCCTGAGAAACTACTTGCATTAGATTACAGCCATTGAAAACCCTGTGGAGTACAGTTCTACTCCTATACACCGTGGGACTTCTTCCCTGGGGAGGAAGGATATACAAGGCTAAACATTTCCCCAATATTAGGAGAATATTTGAAAAGTACTGGATACTTTGAGAAAAATGACAAATATTGATACATTCCACACTTTGGCCATTCAATATAACAATGAACCTGTCTTCTTAGCAACATGGGTACTGTAGTGTAGTCACTGAGAGAAAACTTTCTGAAGCCAGTCTGCTTGAGTTCAGATCACATCTTAGTCATTTTCTCACTGTCTGAAAGTAGATAATAATAGAGTTGCTATGAGGATTCAGTGAGTTAATAAACTAGAGAATGCATCCTTCATAGCAAGCATTGTGTAAGCATTAACTAATACTATAACTATTTTTATAACTATTGCCATTATTAAATACAAAAGAAAACATTCCAGTGTAATGTAATGCAGCCATGGCTTACACAATGAAAATAATCTCTTCATGAAAGGAAATGGAGTAACATCTGAGCAGTTACTAAATCTAGAGCTTCAAACAGGTTCGAACCTCTGCTGAGAATCTGCATTTCTAATAAGTTCCCAGGTGATGCTAATGCTGCTGGTTAGGGATCAATCCTGAGAACCACTAGTAGAGCAGTGGTTCTCACAATTTATCATATGTGAGAATCACCTGGGGATCTTGTTAAACTGTAGACTATGATTCAGTATATCTAGGTGGAAATGCAAATTCTCAGCAGGGTTCAAACCAGAATGAACCAGTTTGAAGCCCTGATTAAATCCTATCTTAGATCCAACTCTATAAATGATTCCTCTCCATCATCTAGTTCTATTAAAGTCATCCTCGAAATTACGCAGCATTTGGAGCAAATTGTAAAGTTCAGTTATCATTAAATCAAGTTATATAAAATAGTAGGGGGACAGGGAAAAAAAGAAATGCTTGAAACAGAGAATAGGAAAATCTGGTTACAGCTAACATTTTCAATTTCCACAATTGACTATGAGGCTGTTTTTTTTATTTTATTTTTTTATTTCTTCCATCTACATTCCGCGTTTCTCTGTTTTTCAGTCAGCATCTCAAATAGGCCAGAATATTTATCTTGTAAGGTGACTCGAACTTCAGTTCTTGATAAATAGGTGGCTTATTGTGGCTGCTAGTAAACAGATGTGTACTCCTCCTCTAACTTTCACCATCTAGGCCATGACAATTTTGGAGATACCCATCGAGATTTAGGCATATACCTACGGCACTCATTTTAGAATAATGACCCATTATGGCTTGATATAGGATCTGTCACCCAAATAACATGAATACCACCCTTTTTGCCTGTTTTTTTGATTGCGTGAGGAACTCAAAATGGTCAAGTGACTGTATCAGCTTTTATAGATAAATTTTACCATTACCATGTTTCTTAGTGGAAATATTACTCTCTTGGGTAGAAAATCTATTAAATATTGCCAGTGAATCATTAATGGGCATGGTGATGTTTCACTCCCAATTACACAGTTTTTCCCCCCTTTCCCATGAATTCTGGCCAAAGGAGGGGAGCTAAAGAGCATATGTTGGTTTCTGGTTGTTGTTAGGTGCTATGGAGTCAGTTCCGACTGGTAGCGACCCTGTGTACAACAGAATGAAACACTGCGTGTTCCTGCGCCATCTTTATAATCATTGTTATGCTTGAGCCCATTGTTGTAGCTACTGTGTCAATCCATCTCAGTGAGGGTTTTCCTCTTTTTTGCTGATGCTCTGCTTTACCAAGCATGATGTCTTTTTCCTGGGACTTATCCCTCCTGATAAAACGTCCAAAGTATGTGAGACAAAGTCTCGCCATCCTTGTTTCTAAGGAGTGTTCTGATTGTACTTCTTCCGAGACAGATTTGTTCGTTCTTTCGGCAATCCATGTTATATTTGATATTCTTGGCCAACACCACAATTCAAAGGTGTCAATTCTTCTTCAGTTTTCCTTAGTCATTGTCCAGCTTTCACATGCATATGAGGTGGTTGAGGTGACCTTTTTAAAGCATTAAAAAGGAAAGATGTTACCTTGACGACTAAGGTATGCCTGACCCAAGCCAGTTTCTGATTAAGACCATACGATATGTAATATGGAGATCATCCCATTTCAAAAGTTGCGATATAACAGTTTTCAAGAAGCAACTCCACTTTTTGGAAAACCAGTTGTTTCTGAGTGATGAGATACTACTTGGTAGGATCAGTAAACACCCTGAGGATCAATTAGCATATTGCTTTTTTTTTTTGCTTGGTCAGAAGCAATGTTGTGCCAAATATTATGACAGTGAACAGCATTTAAATGCACAGATGATGTTGCTGCAAGAACACATATCTGCTAATCCTTCCAAATTGGAGGCTGTGCCATGTAATCAACTTGTCATATTTACCTTAGAGGTAAGATGCCATAGATCCTAGGCACGAGATATAGGCATATTGTCTTATCAAAAAAGAGTTCATGTTGTTTAAAAAAATGAATATTCTCTATTTGTTTCATTATATACAGAAGCTTAATAAAGAAGCACTGGTGTGAGTTATCTTAACCATCGACGTTTTGAGAGTCTCCTTCACAAATTATGCTTTTCAGTGGTTACACACATAGGTACCAAATCATTCAATATTTGTGCACATTCTGAATGACCTAGCCACGTAGCTCTTTACACTTCCCAAACTTCCCAGGCTCACTGAGTAGCTGTGATGATATATGGCAGGCCTCCTGCAGCTGGTACCAACATATCCTAGGGAGTCATTTGTGAACCAAGTTCTGATTTTTCTTTTTTGGTCACTGGTCATTGGTATAGATTAAGGAAGTATGGTACTGTGGCACTGGTAGAATTATTAAAAATGTGATCACCATAGTTATAAACAAGCCATCAAAACTTGTCATCTGTAAATCACTTCCTCTAAAGAGAGAGTGCTATTGCTTGTTACTGAATTTAGGGTTTGGTAGTCCAAAAAAAAAAAAAAAAAAGTTTACACAGGGAAGTTCTAGCTCCATGATTCCATGATTGTTAGTTTACTATACTCAAGTGTTCATTCAACACCAAGGCCGGTTAGTCAGTATCAGTTTCTCAAGCAGACAAATTGCAGGTGGCTTTATTCCAAAACCTTTGGAGACTTCACCGTGATTCTCTGATAGGAGCCAGCCACAGCTCCCACATTATACCATTTCCATTGACCAGAGACATTTTGATCAGATTGAATCTTTTGTGTCATAAGGGCCAAATGGCAAAACTGCTTTGACATGAGCCTGGATCCACTGGACTCCTTCTAATCTGCAGCTTTCTATTGCTTCCCTAATTTGATGCAGTGAAATCAAACGTATATGTTTCTTTCAAAATTCACAAAGGCTTGCCAAGTGTCAGGCTTCTTTTAATGGTAGGGAATGGAAAGTGAAACCTCATGTTCCAATAACATTCTCATAAACTGTGTAAATTACCATTGGATAGGTTTGTGGCCTCAGTGAGCTGATTAAGAGGTGAGATTATATCAAAAGTCCATTTTAACACTCATTTGCCTATTTCTAGCCAAAGGATCACAAAAGCATCTGGGTCCCTAAGTGATTAATTAGCTTGAAGCTATTGTCAACAATTCTCAAAATGTTTAGGTTTCTCTCTCCCTAGTGCATAGCTAACCTGGTAAATATCCACATTTTCCTTTGGAAAAGCTGGGGAGAAGATACATTTGCTTTTATCAGAGTCACTTCTCAACAATACCCAAATACTCCATCATTCAATGGGTTCTGAGTCTTTGAAGTGACTCAGGTATAGATTTCGAGTAAGGAACCATACCTCTCTGCTGTAATGGAGCAAGGCAGGCCTCTGCCTAACCAACAGAGAGGCTTTTCAGTTACATAATTCATGTAGGCCTTAGAGTGATGTACATTTATATTATTCTAGCAACTCTATGATCACTGAAATATTCCCTTGCAGAGCCACAATTAATTGTATAAATCACATCTTGTGTCTGATGGCTCACTGATATTACTTGGTCCCAGTATGCAGTGATCTCATCATGCACATTGAAATACGGGGGCCTATTTCAACCTTAACATCTACTTGCAGCATTCCAGGCTAACAGAGAATAGCCTCCACATTTCAAAGATGCTGATGCTCTGTCATCCATGTATTTCTCAATACCTAGGTTAGAACACCTCTTCATCCTCTGTTAAGAGATGTAAGCAGTAGGTTGAGTGGATCACACATGATAAAATCACTCCACCGTTCTTGTGTCCTAATTAATTGAATCTTTTCATGCACAATATATCAAATTCTTTCAGGCATCATGTAGTCCTCATTAAGTCCATATTTCAGTTAGCTAACCAAGAAAAAAGAAAACCACTATCATGTATTCTGATTAGCATAATAATTTCACATTTCTAGGAAGGATAACAATATCAGTGCATGCTGTGTTAGAAAATAATGTTCCACAATCCTTGGTTTAGTAGTTTCTAGTTTCAGAATTTATTCTTATACATGTATATTTTCTACATGTTTGTTGATACCAATCAGAAAATTATTGGGATGTTTTCATGTTTAATCTTTTCTTCCAGAATTTGAGTTTGTACTTTTCTCTCTAGAGCATGTTGGATTCTGATTTTAATTTAGATCTGGAGATAATTAGAAGTGGTGGGGGATATGCATGATAATAATAGCTTTCCCTTGTAAGGTAACTTTCTCATATGAGGTTGCTATAGAATTTTAAGCAAGAGAAAATGAGTCTCCTAGGACTTGGGAGGAAAGGCTATTTCTGTCAACAGACACAGAGACTCTACAGACTCAGAGATGTTTGGTAGTTTGCAGTACACTGAGCCATCTGGATTTTACCATATTCCCCTGCTCCAATAGTCATAGTCTTTGTTTTATTTATCAAGTCACTAGTCTTCATATTGGAATAGTCATAAGCCTATGCATTCCATCAACTTTTAAATTTATAATTATCAGGATCAAACTTTTGAGTTTAGTGCTCTGCCTTAGGCACACACTTGTAAATAATACAAGATTATTTCATCAGAGTATTAAATTCTCTGAGCCTTGAGTCAAGCTTTTAGGCCTTTGAGCTTGTTATTCTTTCCCTTCAAGCTGTCAGAACAGTTTGAAACAACCAACTCACCTTCACAGTTTATGCATTCCTCATATCCTTTCTATTCGATCAGAAGAGCCATCTGATCTCTGGAAGCCTCGTGCTCAGTGGGCATTTTACTCTAGGTTACCATAGGTCATAATTTAATTAGGGAATTTGCTACTGCAACCCATGGGGTGATAAAATCCCATTTTAAACTTCAGCTGGATTTTTTTTTTTTTTTTTTGCTCTAACCATGCCTGATAATAAAGTCAACATTTCTCCTGTTTCCCTGAGGTTCTGCTGCTTGCATCCACTTCTTGTACCTGTTAATGTGTCATTTAGAATGTTGATGTATCAGGTTGGTAGAGCTAATGTCACATGTGGGTTTCCTATCTGGAAAGGAGGGTAGTAAAGCTATTCTTTGAAATTCTTCCCGGAGAATCAGGAATTATAAGGCAGGACATTCATTCAACATTAGAAAGACATTCAAAATAAGGCTTGATTGCAAAAGTAATGACATGCGTATAACATAGCTATTCTTATTTTTTCTTTACACATTGCCTGTTTATTTCTTATTTTTCCATTGCAGTTTTCACCACTTTTTCTTATTAAACCAACAAAGTTATTTGTCCCTTGGAAACACTGATCCTATATCATATAGTTTGCATGTGTTTTTTCCCAAATATGCATATTTCTTTAGACTGTGTACATTTATTATTTTTATTTTAAGCTTACATTAATTAAATTCTTGGCTAAGTGTATGTTCAAATTTTTTTAAAGCCTTTTGAAAATACCATATGTATGATTGTGATGATATTTTTTTACAGTTACCTTTTGGCCCATTTTGATTTAGATTCAGTTAAGATCCTAGTTATTTTTCCCCATAAGTCTAGCCCAAAGTCCTAAAATTACCTTTTTTTAATGATATGAAGTGAAGGTATATTTTAAAATTCAGTAAAAGCTTATATTTGTCAGTTATTGTTATGATGTTGTGGAAAAACACAAAATAAAATGACAAAATCTTAGTAGCTTTTTTGTTCATGGATCTGCCAGTCAACTGTCCTCAACAAGTCACATGGCTAACACTCAAGTCAATGGCATGGATTTTGGGTATTAGCTACGCTATAAGGAAGCTCTGTAAAGTCACATGACATAGAGTGTGGGTATGTAATCCTAATAAAAGTTGAAAATGAAGAATTAGAAACAATTGTTAAATATCCCTTTGAAACATCTTCTATAAACTTATGGGGAGACCTCATCTTACGTACTTTGCACGTGGTATCAGGAGGAACAAGTCCTTGGAGAAGGACATCATGCTAGATAAAGTAGAGGGTCAGCAAAAAAGAGTAAGACCCTCAATGAAATAGATTGACATAGTGGCTGCAACAAAGAGCTCAAACACAGTAATGATTCTGAGGATGGCTCAGGACTGGGCAGCCTTTTGTTCTGTTGTGCGTAGAGTCTCTGAGTCAGAAATGACTCAGCAGTGCCTAACACCAACAACAGACATTTCCTGTTCTTTTGTTCTGTTTTCCATTCTAAGAGCTGAAAAACATTAAACATTTTAAAATGTTTAACTTTTAAAAAATAATTTCACTTTTACCTTTACTCTTTAAGTCATTTGAAATTTATATTGACATCCCTAGGCTATGAAGACCTGATTTTATTTCAAATAGTCAGCTAGTTTTACCAGCGAATTTAGTTGTATGACTTTTTTTCCATATTTTAAATGAGTTGCACAATTCTTTATTAATATAGGAAAGTATCATGAGTTTCGAAAAATATCATATAACCCAACTTCACTAAGTTGTCAAAAATACCACAAATTACAGTTGATTGTCATTATTGCCCCAAACTAAAAATAAAGACTTTATTTCAAAACGTTATGTCCAGTCAGTTCATTCTGATGAAAATAAAGGCAGATGCATAGATAAACTCTAAGGATAAACTGTCTAATAATTATATGGTATATTTTTACTTATGGAAAATGTTTCTTCAAGCTCCTCTGAACCTAAGCATTCTTGCCTCTACATTGTCCCACATACCTCAAGTGTCAATTTTTGCAGCTAGTCGTTTTGCCAGTTATTCTAGAATAGAATTTACTAAGTCTTATCAATCAATTACACACTTAAGTGTAAATGAGCTTTTCGATCTTTTCCTGAGATTCAGTCAGTGCAATGAGAGATAGAGTCTAGGTGTATTACTATATGTTTGAAAAAATACAGAAAGGTTGAGGGAAATTAGTGTGAGACTGGATTTTGGAGTTTTGGGTCATTGAATCAGCTCTGCTTATATGGACCCTTGGGAATGTAATTTACCCTTACTATGACTCACTTTTTGCATTTGTACATCGAAGATTAACTTTGAGGTCATTTTTAAATTTAAGATTTTATAGAAATGGTTTTTACAGAAACAAGAAAACAATAGTTCTATATAAAAATTTGGCTTACGTTGTAAGTTTGCATACAAATTAATTAGCAGACATATGCTTAATTCCTATTTCTTTTCAGAAATTCAGTTAGGTCCTAATTTCAGCCTTATCGTTATTTTTTTTAAAGTAAATATTTGTTTAGGGTTTGCTTTTAATGCTTAGTTAAGGTATTCATCCAAATATAAACATTGCAGGCAATCTTACAATTTTCTTTCTCTAATAGAACAAGAATCAGGATTATATAAACCAACAGTTCTCAACTGGGGGTGATTTTTCCCCCTAGGGGGTATTTGGCAATGTCTAGAGACATTTTTGATTGTTCCTGGCATCTGGTGAGTAGAGGCCTTTGATGCTACTAAACATCCTACTAAAGTAAATTTGCCATCTAGTCCTTACTTTGCATTAACTTCACTCCCATTTGTATTCATCATTTCTTTTTTATCAGTGTATTTTATACTTTCTTCACCTTCTCTTTGTCTTTCAGCTTTAAAGATTTCACAAGTACAAAACACATATTCAGTGTTCTTCCCAAAATGCAAATAGTGAAAATCATAATGCTAACAATAATCCAAATTTATTGCTTAAATAAACACATCCTTTTTCTCATTGGCTTGAGAAACAAAAAAAAAATATTCTTCATTTCCTGACGGTAGTGAACATTTAAATATCACTTGGCCTTTATACTCAGAAAGTGATAAAATAGCTGGTCTCTTTTTCTCAACAAACCTTGATATATGGCCTCCTAACAAATCCTAAAGAGCCCCTCCCCCACCTTTTTTTTTTCATCTTACTGCAAAGAACTGTATCTATGTTCTTTGGAAAGAGCATAAACAACAACAACAACAAAAAAAAAAATGCAGCTAAGATATCACATTAGAAAGCATTCTCTCCCTGTTATAATTTGGGATAATTAAAACACAAAGCATGCTAGTACTTGACAATGTAAAAGGATAAATGAAAAAAAAAAGAAGCTATGGTCAAGATCATAATCTCTAATTTCCAAGGGACTTGGGTAGTAAACATCAGCAAAGGCCCATCACAATAAGTATCACTTCTTGCCTCAAGGTATAATTTCTGAAAAGGTATGACATGCTCAGCCTTCATCGTTTGGTTGAATGAAGTATATGAACTAATTTACACCATCAACAGCACAAGGAGGGTGAGTCTAATGGGCAGCCATGTCTTTAGAGTTTTTTGTATATTATTTTGAGCCCTGGTAACACAGTGGTTAAGAGCTTGGCTGTTAACCACAAGTTCAGCAGTATGAATCCACCAACTGTTTACTGGAAACCCTGTGGGACAGTTCTCCTCTGTCCTACAGGGTTGCTTTAAGTCAGAATTGACTCGACAGTAATGGGTTTGGTTTGGTTTTGTGTATTATCTGGAGTATTATATTCACCAGAAGTTGAAGATTCTAAGATCATGCTCTATCCATGATAGAGGATGGGAAGTTTTAAGGAAACTTCCTGGTCTTAGAACTAAAGTTATTCGTACGTACTTTATTTCTTTCCATTTGTTGCATACCTACAATGTGCTAAGCACTGCCCTGTGCATTGTGGCTACAACAAAGAGCAAGAAGAGTGAGCTTCCTTTTCTCCTGGAACATGTATTATAGTGATAGATGATAAACAGTTAAATAATAAATAAAAATTAAAATAATATAACTTTGTGATAAAACCTATTAAGAAAATACATAGGATGAAATGAACGAGAATGTCTTGGAGGATCAGTTTAAAGAAAATAGAAGGTTTTGAGGGGCTGATATTTTAGCTGAGAATTGAGGGATTTAAAATGAGAAATGTATGAAATGTGAGCCAAAGAGCTTTCCTTGCTGAAGGAACAGCAAGTGCAAAGGTCTGATGCAGAAATGGGCTTGGTGAGTTGGTGGAAATGAATGGAGGCCAGTATGATAGGAGACAATTGATTAAGCCATATAGATGAGGAGAGATTAGAGAAATAGATAGGGAGAGAACATATTATCATGACTTTTGGATAACTCAGACAACTTGGAACCCGGTGGCACAGTGATTAAAGTGCTCGGCTGCTAACTGAAAGGTCTGGAGTTCGAACTTACCTGCCACTCTAAGGGAGAAGATGTGGCACTCTGTTTCTGTAAAGATTTACAGCCTTAGAAACCCTATGGGGCAGCTCTACTCTGTCCTATAGGGTCACTATGAATCAGACTCGACTCAGTGGCAATGGGTTTGGTTTCTTTTGAGTATGGGCAACTTGAGAAGAAAACATAGTTAAGAGGGTATGTTAGTGTGGCAGAGAGGTGACCACCAGGCACACCAGAGCATGTGAATGCTTCAGGTGCTTAGCTCCTGCAGTTGAAGGTGGCATGGTGGTTGAAACCAGAGACTGAACATTTTCATCAGCTACTGTCATGGATTGAATTGTGTCCCCCAAAACTATGTGTCCACTTAGTTAGGCCATGGTTCTCAGTGTTGTGTGGTTGTCCTGATTTTGTGATTTTCCTGTGTGTTGTAAATCCTAATCTCTGCCTGTGGTTAATGAGGAAAGGTTAGATTACATTAAGGAGGATTGGGGGTGGGATATAACACCCTTGCTTAGGTCGCATCCTGATCCAATGTAAGAAGAGTTTCCCTGGGGTGTGGCCTGCACCACCTTTTATCTCACAAGAGATAAAAGGAGATGGAAGTGAACAGAGAGTGGGGGACCTCATACCACCAAGAAAGCAATGCTGGGAGCAGAGTGTATACTTTAGACCTGAGGTTTCTGCACAGAGAAGCTCCTAGACCAAGGAAAGATAGATGACAAGGACCTTCCTCCAGAGCCAACAGAGAAAGAAAGACATCCCCCAGAGCTAGTGCCCCGAATGCGGACTTCTGACTGTGAGAGAATAAATTTCTCTTTGTTAAAGCCATCCACGTGTGGTATTTCTGTTCTAGCAACACTAGATGACTAAGACAGCTACTATCCCAGATAATAGGAATATAGGGAGGAACTACATAAAAAATAAGCCCTCTCATCTTGGATTTTCACAGTAGAAGCATTTGACAAAATAAAAAATGCAAGTCAAGTTAAACGTGGGTCTAATGGTAGGCAGCAATTTAAATGGGTTCTCAGTATTTTAGTCTAGTGGGCAGAGAGAATTAGTGTAAACACCAATAGCCTGATAGGTGTGCCTAGTTCTTTGTATTCCTGATATGATAACAAAACTTAAATTCTAGCTCCATCAGAATGTGACCCCAGCAATAAGAATCTAGTGAAGGCTGTGGCAGAAAAAACTAGTTGGTATTTCATTGCCTTCTGAAGGTCACGGTGTTTGTCTTCCCAGATGCTTAATTTATCAGCTATTATATACAATTTAAAACTTTGACATGCTCACTCGCAACTCTAGTGGGATAATCAAATACTGTTTTATGATTTTTAGTCTTTCTATTCTCAATTATTATAGTCAAAATTCATTACAATAAAATCAAGAAGATGCATGGCTCCCATTGAAATTGTGTGAGATCTGGAATTACTTTTGTGATAGTGAGAGTTTTTTTTTTTTCTTTCTATTTCTCTATGGTTTTAAGAAGTATTAAAGGGAATATATTGCATGCTGTGTTATGCCAAGTCCCAGTACACGAATTTGCCTTTCATCCATACTTGTTGCATTTTCCTATTTCATAAATTTGCATTGCAATGATATGGACCATCCCTGGATCCAGCTGAGTTATTCTATCAATAGTTAGTAATGATTTTTAACACTTTTGGACCATGTTTGGAATATAGATATGTGTGATCATTGACCATGCAATAGAACCTAAAAACACCCTTCTCAAAATTATTATCAGGCTATACGTCTCTTATTCTGACATTGGTCATACCCTTCTAGAATACGTATTTTTACCCATAAATCAATTTGTTAGTTTTTGGTGTTTGAATATCCCTCCAAATGGATTATACCTCAGATTCAGAGGTGAATTACTATTTTTTCCTTCTTCAAAATGCTTCATTTAACAAACATTTATTTATTGAATACTCTATACAACATATTTTCAGTGGGAGTGGAGGAAACAGAAGATGTAGTTCAAAAGATGTGTTTCTACCTGAAGTCTTTCTATACAAAAAGTAGTGAAAATATTTCATCTGTACTATGTAATGTATCTTCACAAGAGTTCTTTACTGATCAATAAATTATAAGTCTCTAATTGCTTGCTTTAAAGTCAGAGAAAATATCCGTGATGTCCAATGTAGCAATGCTGTCCTCATTCCTAATTGCTGAGAATGTCTTCATGATCTGCCTCCAATACCTCCAAGGACTTGCATTCACAAGAGGATGCTTGTGAGTCAAACAATAGAGGGAAGAATACAATGAAAACCATGCACAAAATTTTGAAACTACTATGCAGAAAAGAAAGAGAACACATCAAAAATAAAGATGATTTAATCTCTCACCTAGGAAGATTAAAAATTGGATCATACGCCTGTGAAAATGAATCTTTTCTAAACACTCAGTTATTTATCCTTGCTCATAGATATATTAACAGCTGATGGTGCAAATGCATTGATTTTCCTTTTTTAAGGTGCTTTTACTATGTAGAGCTACAGTCAAACAAAAGATGAAATACTAACAGTGCAATAGTAACGCTAAGCCACTCTCCACACACTCTCTGCTGCTGATTCGTACTTCAGTTATCCATTCTCAGTTTTAATAAGCAGATACCTCCAGTAAAGGTAGACTGGAAAGCATTGTATTGTACTCTTTAAGATATTTTTTCTGTATAGAAGTACTGTAGCATCATCATAGATAAAGACCATGACACTAAAAATCAGTTACTTGCAGTTGGTCTCAAAGGCAGTAGATGTGGGTAACATTTCTCAGGGGGGTGCAAAATATATTTTTAAAAGACTCAAAAACAATAGTAATATTGCATCAGGGACGGTGGTTATCATATAAATTTAATGATGGATTACCAAACTATATTATAAAAGTTCAGTTTAATTCAGATCAATGTCATTATATTGTTTAAACAGGAGCATACCAGTAAATGGAACAAATGAAAAAAATACATTAGAAAACTGTTATTAGAAATGTGTGTATAAAACTGAGGAATATGTATCTCACAAGATTTGGCTGGGAAGAAAAGCTTTTTTTGAACTGTGTGCCTTCTGCTTCTACCACTCCCACCGAAAACTCATTGTATAGAGTATTCAATAAATAAATGTTTGTTGACTGAAGAACTTATGTGTGTGTGTGTGTGTGTGTGTGTATGCGTGTGTATATTTTTGTACTTATATTGGTGCCTGACACTCTATGGGACAATGTAGTGTGTTTATGTGGCTTGTTTTTTATTCTAATAATAAAAAATAAAAGAAACGAATATTAAAAGAATTTTGATCATTAACACACTTATCAATTATTGTAGTCCATCAGTTATACAAGCTCCATTATTTTGTGTCACTAGGAGAGTAAACTGCTTTCAATTTTAACATGCCATGAATTGTAAGATGTTTCTACATCTGGAGATGGTAAATGTAAATTTTCCAATGGATGAAATGAGACCGTACATAAGCAATGGGGTTTTCACCAAAAAATCATTAAAGCTTTTTAAAATTTCCTTTTTGCAATATCTTATTGCAATTTGAACCACATTGATTATGATGTTTATTGTAGTTGAAGTAACTGTTCTTACTTACAGTGAGCTACTAGGTCACTTGACCTCTTTCCTATATATATTTGTATGCTCAGAATCAACTGATAACTGTATTAAATATATATTTAATATAAATATATATCTATTTACATACATGTGAATAGGGAAGTAATGCAATAAGATTCAACAAATTATTCTTTAATATGTTATATATTTAATATATAATTTTTTTAAAAGAATTTGTTCAATCTTATTGCATTACTTCCCTATTCACATGTAACAACTCATCGCAAACCTTAGCTACTTAAAACAACACATTTGTGTTATCTCACAGTTTCTGTAGGTCATGAATCCAGGCCTGGCTTATCTGGGTCCACTGCTTTATGGTGTCTCAAAGGTTACAATCTAGGTGCTATTCTGAGAGTGCTACTCCTATAGTTGCTGGAAGGATTCAGTTGCTCGCAGGTTGCTCCACTGAGGACCTCAGCTCCTTGATGGCTGTTGGCCAGAAGCTTCCCTCAGTTCCTTGCCACGTGGGCCTCTCCAACATGACAGTTTATTCATCCAAACACTCAAGCTGAGAAGGCTGTAGAGAAAGTCTGCTAGCAAGATGTAAGGCACAATCTTTTGTGGCTGAAGCATGAAAGATGCATCTTTTCATTTTTGCTGTATTCTACTGGTAGAAGCAAATCACTAAAGCTATCCCTCACTTGAGCGGGGTGGATTACTAGGAGAGTATCATAGTGGGCCATTTTAGCACTATGTCTACCACAATTATTAATAAAAATCTACTCTGAAAAATAGAAGAAAAAATTCCTAAATAATCTTTCTAGTGATTCTGCTTAATTGTCTCCTCTATAACTATGTTTTTTACTGTTTTCACATTATGAACGATCTATTGTACGAAGACAGCATAACAAAGAGGAAAGAGAGAGTAAGACTTTTAAAATCCCAGCTTAGCCATTTATTAGCTGTATTGCACTAGACACATTACTTAATCCCTCAGCTAGTTTATTAATTAAATGGGACTGACAATAAGGCATAGTTTTGTGCCTTCTGTGAGGGAAAAAGTATAATGTATGACTTTCCAAGAATTCACTGAGTGACAGTATATACAAGGATCCATGCTAGATCCTGGGGATAAAAAGCTAAGGAATAAATCATCCTTTCCCAAAGCAGTAATTAATCTAAGATGAGAAACATGGTTGAAACTGTCTAGAGAGATGTCTGACCTATAACGGCCACTCAGCAAACATTGGCCTTGAAGAGGGCTTTTTCTAATTTATTTTACTAAATATTGACTGTTGAGCCTCCCTCACTATGAATTTTATCTTCTATCCTTCAGTGACAGCAAGACAGCAGCCTTACAACTTTAGAAGATCAATTAAAGGGGCAGCATCCTTTCTTTCTCCAGAACTCTCACCTGTTAGGTTGCATTTATTTACCTCAACATTTCCAGTCTTTCGTCCCCATCCTAAAATGCATGTTAAGTACAAGACACTGAACATCTTCTGTGGGTTTGGACTAAGGAAAATAGAATACTGAAGATGAGAATGTTGCCAGGAAGTATTAACTGATGTTAGTATGAAGATTTCACCAGAAACAAATTAAATCAATATATAATCTCTACATTCAGGGGTCATAATATCATTTGGTAGATTGGTTTAACATTGTCATTCAGAAGAAACCTAATGTTTTATTCATAAGTATTTTTGACAGAGGCCAAAAATTCACATTTGCAGTATGAATAAACTACATTAATATTTAATTATACATCTCTAAATTTAATCAAATACAATTAACATAATGGAAGCAAAAATACAGATGACCCTAGTCAATACAGTTTTTAAATGGACTGTAAAACTACTGTTTATTGAAATTAGGATAAAAAATTCAGTGTATATTTAAGAAGCTATTGAATAGGATGTAACTTTCCATAGTCCAATACATTTATATTAAGGACTTGTTGCTTTATCTTCTCCATTTATAAAATTAGATATCTGAATCACAGTATTTAAGGAATAAATTAGTATTTGTAAAAGTAACCTGCTTAGTGATTGGCAAGTAATAGTTGGTCACATATGGAAGTTTATTTTCTGCAAATGTCTCAGGATAAAATAGGCCCTCTAAACAAGGATCAAATGTACAGTGTATTAATATGGAACATTTCTGGGCCCAGGACCCTAACAACCTGCTGGTGAGTAATTCTTACTAGTTTTCCCTCCTTGCTCTTCTGCTGTGCAATCCTGCTTACATTAAAATGGTTACCAGGTGTTATAGCTTGGATTTGGGGATTAGTACGGCAAGACTTAGATGGACATCAAATGATAGGCAGCTAGCAGCAAGATCAACAATACCGATGGATGCCTGAACATCACAGGCAAAAAATGGCTGACTGAGAAAATTAAAAGGTATCAGCAGTGGTGAGGATGGCTCAGTCGGGCTCAAAAATGTATATACAGGGAGGGATCTAACAAAGAGGGGTAGAAAATCAGATTACTGCAGGGGAGGTTACATAGCCATGGCGGTGGCACATGGACTTTTTGGTTTATGATGGTCCCAGCTGTGAAGTATCTAGTTCCTAAATAACCAGCTGCCTTCAAGTCACCTCTGACTCTTGATGTGTGTTCAGAGTGGAACTGTGCTCCATAGGGTTTTCAATGGCTGGTTTTTCAGAAGTATATTGCCAGGCCTTTCTTCTGAGGTGCCTCTGGGTAGACTTGAACCTCCAACATTTTGAGTTGCAGTGGAGTGCATTAACCATGTATTTGTACCAGCCAGAGACTCCTAAATACTTACACTGTAATCCTCTGAGGGGTGGCCATTCTGGTAGCTTTTCCTGGAGTCATGCTCACTTCTGGTGTAGTATAGTTGGTTAATAATTTCTAGCAGTGCCCTGTGTAATGTGCTCCTGAAATCTGTGGTCCCCCTACTCTGTAGGTTTCTTCTCTCGTTTTCCCTCCATCTCAATTTCTGCTGCGGTTCACAGTAACTTCCTCAGTACATTCCAAATTCTCTGGGGGGTCTGTGAGGCTACCCTTCGACTCATTCACCCAGCAGGTTCATCAACCACTTTTAACCTACCACCAGGTCTATGTTTCTAACTCTTCTTCCCAACCCTCCAGACAAGCCTCAGGGATGCTGACTAGAGGCATGGAAGAGGAGGAAAGAGCCAGGAGACAGGAGATTGATGCTCTTTGATCGTCTGCCATTTCCTTCGTCTTCCTGAGAGCCATTTTTCAGAATCCATAATGGTTTCTCCCTTTCCAGTGGGATGGGAATTCTCCTACATGTTATCCTTATTTCTTTTCACACTGAGGATTTTAATAAAGTAAAGTAAAAGCACATCTCAACAAATACTGACTTTGTAGGCATTTGTTTTAAAAATATATTAAAGAAAATAAAATTTGAAACACAGAATAAACTCACAGCTTTATTTTAGCTACACCCGTGGAGCTGAACACCCAAAGCCTCAGACCAAGCAATAACATTAAATCAACCTGGGTGTAGCCACAGAGTAGCATGTTTTGTGTGAAATTTTAAAAATAAATGAATTTTAATAACTTAAAAAAAAAACCTGCTTATTCAGTTTGCATTGTTAATGTGCCCATTTCCCCCTGAGGAATTTAAGCTTGTTTAGAACAGTGCTTACGAATCTTTATATTCTGGTTATATAGCATAATAAGTGGTTCATATTAAATAACTGTTTATTCACTGAATGAAGTGGCTGGATGATACAAATTTTAAAAGTTGCTTTCCACTGAAACATAAGGATGATGTAGTTTGCACTATTGTTATATTTTGAATTATTTTGCTAAAATATTTAGAACATAAGGAAAATCAAGCCATTAAAGAGCAACAAATACTGTGTTGACAGAGGGAGTAAGAAAAGTCAAGAGAGACGGTAAAGTTTGCTAACAGAATTCATTACTGTACCATATCCTTTTGCAATACCATTGGGGCAATTTTGTTTGCAATCTGTTTGATTTCATTAGAATATGTCTACAGCACTATTGAAAATACAAAATGTTTTCTCAAGTAAAAAATTTAGAGTCCTGTTTAAAATATAAAATTACCTTTATAACAATACAGAGTTAATACCTTTCCATCACCAGATGATCTTTAGTATTTAGGTCAGAGTAAGAGATAATATACATAAAGTATTAATAAAACACCTTTTTGAGAACCATCACAGAATATTTGCTTTTGCTGCAATATGAACAAAACTTTCATTTGTATGATCTCAGCTGAAAAGTTCTTTCTAGCTTTCTGAATGATATATAATTCACCTTCTTTCGAGAAATCATTAATTTGACTTTTTCAGATACGATTTTAAAAGGTATAACTGACAGAAACCCTAGACAATAGAGTATGAAATACAATATATTGAATTCCAACCCTTAGCCCTTGAGTTTCTCTAGGATATATAAGGGATTGTTAAAAGCTTAGCATATAAACCATAAAAATATTACGGCTCATTTATAATTTATATTAGCTATGTGTATGTGAATGAAGAAGGAAGAATTGGCGCCTCGTGGTATCTTTCATAAATTTCATTCTTATAAATAATGTACCTCTGTCAAGTTAGTTTCCATGGCTGGCTTTTCCTTATTTTTGTTCTGTTCCTTCAGCCACTTGTAAATCTAAGTTCCTTTGAGACTGACTCTTCTCCTCTTGTGTCTGTCTGCAATGGAAAATGTAATGTCACTTCAGTCATCTACTTAGAAGGAGTGGGAGTCTCGGTGCTTCAGACATCGGTATCAGCTCTAGTCTGATGAGCCAGCGTGCTGACATCAACGAACACTTTATTAAATTACACACTCCCCTAAGCGGGCACCGGCTTTCAGTACTCTGATATTTTATGCGCTATTGCACTGACTCCCTGTTTTGTGAAGCTGAGTGCCAAAGACAAGCGGAGGATGTAATGTCCTGATGAAATTATGAGTTTAAAAAAAATTAAAAAGATATTTGGCATGCTGTTGTTTTGGCAACTGATGACTAGCTGGAAGGAAAGGATAAAGCCGGAAACCAAACCCACTGCTCTCCTTTCGATTCCAATTCATGGTGACCCTGTAGGGTGTCCAAGGCTGTAAATCTTTACGGAAGCAGAACCCACATCTTTATCCCGAGGAGCAGCGGGTGGGTTCAAACTGTGGACCTTTCTGTTAGCAGCTGAGCACTTTAAGCACTGCACCAGAATGAAAAGATACCAGAAAATAAAACAAAGGATACAGTTTAGTGCATCTCTTCATTCGGAACACCAATGTCTCAAAGTAGAATTAAGGATCCATTGATTTATATAAAATTTATAAATAATGACACTGTTTTGGATAAAACAAAAAATCCATTTCCATCAAGTCAATTCCAATTCATGGTGACCCCATACGTTACAGAGTGGAGCTGAGCTCCATATCAAACAATGTATTGCATTGGGCAAATCTGCTGCAAAAGACCTCTTTAAAGTATAAAGCAAAGATGTCACTTTGAAGCCTAAGGCGCACCTGACCCAAGCCACGGTATTTTCAATTACCTGATAAACATGTGAAAACTGAACAATGAAAAAGGAAGATTGAAGAAAAGACTCATTGAAATTGTGGTCTTAGTGAATATACCATGGACTGTTAAAGGAACAAACAAATCTGTCTGTGAGGAAGTACAAACTGAATGATCCTTGGGAGTGAGAATGGAGAGACTTCATCTACCTTACTCTGGACATGTTACCAGGAGGGACCAATCGCTGAAGAAAGACATCATGTTAGGTAAGGCAGAGGGTCAGTGAAAGAGAGGGACCTTCAATGAGATGGATTGACCCAGTGGCTACAACAATGGGCTCAAACATAGCAACGAATGTGAGGATGGCATAGGACCAGGAAGTTTCGTTCTGTTATACATAAAGTTGCTATGATTTGTAGCCAACTTGCATGCACCTAACAACAATGGCAATTTTTATGAAAGCAAATTGCCAGGCCTTTCTTCTGCATCATTACTGGGTGGGTTTGAACCACTAACATTTCACTAAGTAGTCTAGGCCAAACGATTTGCACCCCAAGAGACCTTCCTGTTCTAGATACTACCATATATTTAGACATATAATTAGTGTGTAGTAAGTTTTGTTTCCTGTTTAATTTATAAAAATGCATACTCCTGAATATTTATAATTATTGATATATTAAAATATTTAATATATGATAAAGAAAATAATATTGTTCTCTTTAAGCAAATTGCAACAATCCGTTTAAGTATCATTGACATAAAATAATATTCACCCATTTATGTGTATACTTCTACGAATTTTGACAAATGCATAGTCTTATAACTACCACCACCTTCAAGACAGAGAACATTCCATTTTCCTAAAAAGTTCCATGAAGTCGCTTCGTGTCACTCTTACCCTGCTAACCAAAAGGTCGGTGGTTCAAATTCACCATGTGCTCCTTGGAAACCCTTTGTGGCAGTTCTACCCTGCCCTGTAGGGTCTCTATGAGTCGGAATCTACTCGACAGCAACAGGCTAAGCCTTGGAAGCCCCTGTATTTGTTTTGTAACCCGACAGTTTTGCCTTTTCACCAATGTCATATAAATAAAATCATACATTATGTATGATTTTTCACCTTTTTTTTGCTTAGCAAAATGTGTTTGAGACCCATTCATATTGCTGCATATATTAATGGTTCATACATTTTATTGCTAAGTAGTATTCCATTTTATGCATAAACTAGTTTGTTTATTCTTTCACCAGTGGAAGGGCTTTTGAGTTGTTCAGCGTTTTTGACAATTATGAATGTAGCAGTATAACTTTGCATATAGAATTATGTGAACAAATGTTTTCGTTTCTCCTGGGCAAATACCTGGGATAGTACTGTTTTATCACATGGTAAGTGCATGTTTAATGTTCTAAGAAACTGCAAAATTGTTTTGTGGTGGTTATAATATTTGCATTCCTGTCAACAATATATGAAAGTTCCAGCTGTTCTTCATCCTTGCTGGCACCTAGTAATGACCTTTTGTAAGCTGTTCTAATGTAGTATAGTGTAGGTATGAAATGTGGTTTTAATTTTCATTCCAAAATGACTAATTATGCTAAGCATCCCTTTATGTGCTTATTTGTCATCTATATATCTTTTTGTTCAAAAATTTTGCCTGTTTTTTAATTAGGTTATTTGTTTTCAGTCACTGAGTTTTGATATTTCTTTATATAGCATGGCCAAGTCCTTTATGAGATATGTGCTTTGGAGATATTTTCTCCTGGTCTGTGACTCGTCTTTTCATTTTATCAATGATGCATTTTAAAGAGAACAGTGTTACAATTTAGAGCAAGCCAAATTTGTCTTTTTTTAAAGATATCATGATCAAGCAATCTTTGCCAAAAAATCACAAAAGTTTTCTGTCATATATTCTAGAAGTTTTAGCTTTAAAATTTACAGTTAAGCTTATAATACATCTCCACTTAATTATTTTAAATGGTGGAAGGCAAGGCAGAACTTTCTTTTATTTTTATTTTGTTATGGTTTGTCCTGATGCTGCTTATGGATATCCAATTGTTTCACCTGTGTTTTGTTTTAATTTTTAAGGCTATTATTTATCTGTTTAATTGTCTTTGCAACTTCATAGAAAATCAATTGATCATATATGTGTGAGTTTATTTCTGGACTCTCTGATCTCTTCTGTTGATCTTTGTGTCCAATCTTTCACCAATATTTCATTATCTTGATTAGTGTAGCCTTATAATAAAGTCTTAAAATCACATAGTATGAGTTCCCCAAATTTGTTCTCTTTTTCAAAATTGCTTTGGCTATCTTATTTCTTTTTGTTTTACATATAAATTTTGGAAACAGCTTGTCATTTCTACCAAAAAAAAAAAAAAATGATCAGAGTTTGGTGTATGTTACTATATAATTAACCACTGCCAGCCAAAATGTCAGTGGTTAGAACACACCAGTTACTCCGTGGGAGAAAAGACCTGGGAATCTGCTCCCATGAAGACAGCAGCCTAGACAACCCTATGGGGCAGTTCTGCTCTGTCCTATAGGGTAGCTATGAGTCAGAATTGACTCCACAGTAATGGGTTTTAATACAATTAATATATTACATTATAATATAGCATAACATAATATAATACAATATAATATGTTGTTCTCAGTTGCCATCAAGTTGATTCCAGCTTATGGCCACCCTATGTGTTACAGGGTAGAACTGCTCTGTAAGTCTTTCTTGACTGTAATCTTAATGGAAGCAGATCACCAGGATTTTTATTCCATGGTACCACTGGGTGGGTTTGAACTATCAACATTTATGTTAACAGTAGAGCACAAATCATTTGTGCAACCTAGGGATCTTAGCTCATTAAAACATTACTGCAATGATGAAGGTGTCTGGTTCCCACAGTGATGGTGACTGAATATAGGTCAAGTATATAATTCTTGCAGGGACCAATCCATAATTCCTTTTCGGGTCTGAAATCTTATAAATTTCACTGCCGTCAGTAAGTGTAGGTTTTTGTCATGGTGATTAGTATTGCAGTGGATTTGCCAATCAAATGATTTCGTAAAGCAAATTTATGAACTCTGATATATCCCAATGGTTAAAAATAATTATAGGTAATGATTTTCCATTGGATTTTCACTACCAAAAATTAAGCTGAACATGAATTCACAAAAACAAAATTTCTTAAAGTATGTGGTTATA
Organism: Dugong dugon; assembly: GCA_030035585.1. Taxonomy (NCBI): domain Eukaryota; kingdom Metazoa; phylum Chordata; class Mammalia; order Sirenia; family Dugongidae; genus Dugong; species Dugong dugon. Next base: position 28,408,143 of record CM057460.1, on the reverse strand, counting down.
AAATTTATCACAAGAAAGATTTCATGTTATTGAGTGCAGGTGTCGATGTCCCCAAGAGAGACACAACTCACATAGGCACTGGACAGAACTATGTTTACTTATGGAGAAGAGAAGCAGAGGAAGATCAGCTTCAGTAGTGGGCATAAGTCCCCCTTGGCCAGTGGGTCATTCCCTATATCACATTTGGATCCTAGGCTGCATGCAGCCTTCTCATGCTGCAGCGAACAGATATAGCATTGAGGTTGGCCAGGTGCCACGTGACACACAGACATAAGCAGAACAAAGAAATATCCATCCAATCTGTAGCAGGGAGAGGTCCTCAAACAAGGAATAATCCCTGATATGAACTGTGTTATCTCTCTGTAAGATGATCCAGGCCTAAAGCCCTGATTGGGCAGCCTGGAGGAGGGGCTGAGAATCACTGGAGGACTGCTCTGCCAACACAAGCTTTATTTGAGTTGAAATTCTGAGAAACGTAATGGTAGGTCATGGTATGAAATTGGTGAGTGCAGAGGATCGAGACCATTAAATATATCCATACTTTTTACAGAAATTAAAAAAATCATTTTTATTAACTAGTTTACAACGTTAACCAATTCAAACTTTCCTTCCACTGAGCTAAATCTAAAAAAAAAAAAAAAAAGAAAAAAGAAAAAACAAATTAGCTATTGGATATTTGTTCACAAGGGAACTTGAATAAAAAATTTGTACTTAAAATTCAACTTGTCCATGACATATTTGAAATGAAAAGCAATCTGTAGAATTTAGATTTCCAAACACATTTTCTTTAATATTTTTTAATAAAATATTCTTTGCCCATGACTTTATTATATGTATGCAAGTATTTCCATGCTATGTAGCCATACATTAGAAATCTCTCACAGTGAGCCCTTCTTATTTATGCTTAGCAAAGTGGAAACTTGCAAGGATGTCTAGTAGATAAGAGCATTAAAGTATAAGTTTCCATCATAATAACATGTATTTCTTATTAAATTATGCAGGAGATTTCAGAACACTGAAAGGGGAATCTGGTGACCCAAGTTATCTGTCTGGTTATCACATTAACTGTTTGAGACTGAGCACGTCACACAACATTCTTTTTGAAACTGTTGCCATATCTGTCAGAATAAATCAGAGAAGAAAAAAAAATTTCTGCAACTCTAATCAAATGTTAATGATTGTATGTTTGCTGCTAAGGTCAGATCAGACTTCTCAATGAGGCAGGGTAGGCACAGCGCTTAGGGTCCACAATACTTTTAGAAGCCCATGAAAAAGATTTTAATTGCTTTTAAAATCGTCACCAAAAAATGAGCTTTTAGATCAAAGAAAATATTTTAATATATAATATTGCACACATTTATAAAATTTATAACCACCAAATTTATAACAACAAAATTTATAATAGCACATTTATAAAATATATTTTCTAATATAATTTTATGGAGGAAAATGCCCATGTAAGCAAAAGTGCCTAGGGCCCAGCAAAGTCAGTACTGAGTCCTGGATAAGGTTGAGCAAATTGTAGCTGAAGACTAGACGACCTGCACTCCAGGGTGTAGCGTGTCTGGATCTAAAGTTAGGTTTGAACTTGGTCATCTCAGAATTGTGTCATACAAAAACAATGGAATTATTTCCTTTCTTCATTGTATATGCTCCTTTTCTGCCCCCTCACCTTTACACTTTCCCCTTCTTGACTCATTACAGACTCATACCCTGTTATTCCAGTTCATGGGGCATTACACTATCACATTGTCCTGTAGACACGTGCATAAAACCAAAAAACCCTTTGTTGCTGAGTAGATTCCGACTCATAGTAACCCTATAGGACGGAGTAGAACTGCCCCATAGGGTTTCCAAGGAACAACTGATGCATTCGAGCTGCTGACCTTTGGTTAGTGTCTGAGCTCTTCACCACTGCTCCACCAGGGCTCCAACACAAGTGTATATGCATGCACAAACAGTGCACACATATACACACACACACACACACTTCATATTCTTCTCTTAGTGTCAGCTAGGCCATACCTTCCTCCAGAAAGACCTCTTGGACCACCCATGTTTGGCTTAGGTGCTTTTCTAACGTTCTTCCATTGTTCATTTTTAAATGAGAACCATTTCAGTTTTGTTCACTTTTGACAGTTTCCATCTGGCAGATCGCGTGGCACTCAAATAGTGCTTCATGAGCATTGTTGAGTGAATAATTCTGAGCCTAAATTACCCAATTTATAGAACTAGAATTCTAAATTACACTCAATGGAGTTGTGTGAAAAAAAAGACTTTTCATGATCTCTAGTTCACTGAGTTGGTCACTATAATATAGTTTAATACTCTACATATATATAATGAATAGAGTGCTCCAGAGTCTAGAGTCTTTATTTAGGCAATTATACCTTTAAGAACATACAACACAACATATGTAACATGTGTTGCTGTGCATGTATATATGTTGTGTGCCATTAAGCAGATTCAGACTCATAACCACCCTATGTGACGGAGTAGAACTGCTCCCCATAGGGTTTCCTGGGCTGAAATCTTTATTGGAGAAGAGTCCAGATCTTTTCTCCTATGGAGTGGCTGGTGGGTTCACACCACCGACTTTTGGTTAGCAGCTAAGAGCTTAAACCCTTGCACCACCAGGGTGTGCTCTCTCTCTGTTATGTATGTATATACATACATAAACAAATTTTTTTAAAGCAAATTTTGTATTTTTTTCCTTAAGATGAAAAATAAATGACAAAAGTAGTATTTAACATTGAGCCAAGCATTATAAAAACTAGAAAATAAATTATAATCTGGCCCCTTTATGCCTTCAAGATAAAATTGAACTAACACAATGTTTCAGCTACAGATACATAATTTAGAAGTTAATCCTTTTGTATGTAATGGGCTTCCACATAAAGATAAGATAGGCTATCTACAAACGGGCTGTTTAGTACTGTGCAAATATGGAAGCATGATTAGAGTTAAAATTAGTGCTGATAATTTTTTCTGACTCTTTTACTGAAGCCCGACTGTCTCACAAGTATATGCCAGTAAGTTTCTATCTGATGATTACCGTGCTTACCCTCATGTACATGACTATGTTTATACTGTAACTGAAATAAGATTTTTAATGGCCAAAATTGTGTCTGTGTGTTTGTACTTCTGAATAATTTTCACAAATGAGCGTAACATCTACTTATGCACTTTCAGGTATAATGGCAAGAATGTGTTTTGCAATACAGCTAATCTCCACTTAGTGCATATTCTATATATTCACACAGTAGAACACATTAAAACGTGTAATGATTTAGTTTATATACTGTTCATTAGTTATAGGCACAGATATTCATAGCAGTAACTTTGAAGGGAAATTAATGGATTCTTTCTTCCAGCTATATACCTGTTTTTTTCTCTTGAAAGTCTACTCATAAGACATTAAATGAGACATGATACCCTATTGTGGGGAAGGATTCCTAATAAAACCCCTGAACTCTCTCTTTCCATCTCGTCACTCATTGCCTTTCAAAGCAGTTCAAGTCCTGGATCAAAGAAAGTTGGGTACCAGATGGCTTTTCCCCTAACATCTTTAAGTTACCCTGAAAGCATTCTTGCTACCAATCTCCACATAATGAAATAAATCCTAGCTACAGTAAAATGGAACTTCTAGGAAACAGCAGGCGTAATGTCACAGCTGTATTAGTACTGCTAACTTGATTGTGAATCAGGTTACATCTGGAACTGTCACACCTGCTGCTGAAGTTAAAAAGGCTGCTGAGAGAGTAGCAAGAATTCTAGAATGCTGTCCTTAAGCCAATTAGGAGGGATCTTCCTAGAGAGAATAACAGCACCAACTTAGCGCCTCACACAACAATGCTTCTCTTTACTTCTGCCATATGCTTTATCTGCCACTACCCAAAATTTATATGGGTTATATATGGTTTTTTGAATTATCATAGGAAGACATTAGCACGTAGCATAACCAGAGAAGCTCATTACCAGTTTGGATGCAGGTCACATTTCTGGAATATAAAACTAATTTCGAATTGTTTTACTTGAAGGGGAATTTTAATCTGAGAAGACTAGCAAGGGCCAGAGCATTTTGGAATTCTTTCTGCATTGGAAACCATTACTGGCAATGTTTGATACATTACATGAGATTAGCAAACCTTTGTGTCACATATTTCATTCTTCAATGATGTATTGATTGTCCCGGTGGCTCATGTTTTGTGTGAGTTCTGTGATGTTAAATGCAAAGATGGAAAATGGTGTAAATGTTCCTTGAGATGTGGTCATTGTACTTTTTGGTTTTGTTTTGTTTGTTTTAGAGAAATAATCCAATTTATCTTCTCACTAAAATATTTTAGAAAGAATAATAATGTCTAGCCCAATTCAAGAAACATTTTTGTGTGAACCATTATAATAGTAACTCTGTATTCGAAACATAAGACCCTGCTTTAAACTTATAGTATAAGACAGGAAGATATATACAAATAAATACTTGGAGTAATAAATATTCAATGTAGAACTGTACACTTTCTACTTCATAGTAGGTAATGGGAGCTCCGGTAGTGCAGTGGTTAAGAGCTTGGCTGCTAACCAAAAAGTCAGCAGTTTGAATCCACCAGCTGCTCCTTAGAAACCCTGTTGGGCAGTTCTATTCTGTCCTATAGGGTTGGAATCAACTCTATGGTGACGGGTTTGGTATTCTTTTCTTTTTTAGTAGATAATATATAACTAACTCTTAGAAAATATGATCAAACATATAGCCTCACATTATTTAAGAGCTTAGTATTATGTTTTTATCCAGTTATTACTGATCATGCTATGTAAGTGCATAAAATGGTATCAGCCATATATATAGGAAGTATTTAGTATGCTAGAGTCTCTGGATGGTGCAAATGATTAAGCACTTGACTACTAACCTAAAGGTTGGTGGTTCAAACCCACCAACAGGTGCCTCAGAAGACAGTCCTGGTGATCTGCTTTCCAAAAATTACGGCCTTGAAAACCCTATCAAGCAGTTCTACTCTGCACACATGGAGTTGCCATGAGTTGGAATTGACTAGACGGCAACTAACAACAACAACAGATTTAGTATGCACTGACTCATTTTAATTGTATAAACACACATGCCCCCATGCATCTGTCGGTTTGTCGTACTGAGGGGGCTTGCATGTTGCTGTGATGCTGGAAGCTATGCCACCAGTATTCAAATACCAGCAGGGTCACCCATGGTAGACAGGTTTCAGCTGAGTTTCCAGATTAAGACAGCTAAGAGGGGCCTGGTGGTGTACTTCTGAAAAGAATTCACCAGTGAAAACCTTATGGATAGCAGAGGAACATTGTCTGATATAGTGCCAGAAGAAGAGCCCCTCAGGTTGTAAGGTACTCAAAACGCGACTGGGGAAGAGCTGCCTCCTCAAAATAGAGTCAACCTTAATGACATGGATGGAGTCAAGCTTTTGGGACCTTCACTTGTTGATGTGGCACGACTCAAAATGAGAAGAAACAGCTGCAAACATCCTTTAATAATTGGAACCTGGACTATACAAAGTATGAATCTAGAAAAACTGGCAATTGTGAGAAATGAAATGGAATGCATAAACATTGGTATCCTAGGCATTAGTGAGCTGAAATGGACTGGTATTGGCCATTTTGAATCAGAGAATCATATGATCTATTATGCTGGGAATGACAGCTTGAAGAGGAATAGTGTTGTATTCATCGAAAAAAGAACTTTTCAAAATCTATCCTGAAGTACAATGCTGTCAGTGATAGGATAATATCCATATGCCTATAAGGAAGGCCAGTTAATATGACCATTTTTCAAATTTATGCACCAACCACTAAGGTCAAAGATGAAGAAACTGAAGATTTTTAACAACTTCTGCAGTCTGAAATTGATGGAACATTGCAATCAGGATGCATTGATAATTACTGGTGATTGGAATGTGAAAATTGGAGACAAAGATGAAGGACTGGTAGTTGGAAAATATGGCCTTGATGATACAAATGATGTTGGAGATTGCATGATAGAATTTTGCAAGACCAATGACTTCTTCATTGCAAATATCTTTTTTCACCAATATAAATGGGGACTTTACACACGGACCTCACCAGACTGAATACACAGGAATCAAATCAGCTACATCTGTGGAAAGAGACGATGGAAAACCTCAATATCATCAGTCAGAACAAGGCCAGGGGACAACTGTGAAACAGATCATCAGTTGCTCATATGCAAGTTCAAGTCAAAACTGGAGAAAATTAGAACAAGTCCACGAGAGCCAAAGTATGACCTTAAGCATATACCACCTGAATTTAGAGACCATCTCAAGAACAGATTTGATGCTTTGAACACTAATGACTGAAGACCAGAAGAGTTGTGGAATGACATCAAGGACATCATACATGAAGGAAGCAAGAAGTCATTAAAAAGAGAGGAAAGAAAGAAAAAGACCAAAATGGATGTCAGAAGAGACCCTGAAACTTGCTCTTGAACTTTGGGTAGCTAAAGTAAAAGGAAGAAATACCGAAGTAAAAGAGGTGAATAGATTTTAAAGGGCGGCTCGAGAAGACAAAGTAAAATATTATAACGACATGTGAAAAACCTGGAAGTAGAAAATCAAAAGGGAAGAGCATGCTCGGCATTTCTTAAGTTGAAAGAACTGAAGAAAAAAATTCAAGCCTCTAATTGCAATATTGAAGAATTCTACAGGGAAAATATTAAATGAATCAGGAGGCATTAAAAGAAGATGGAAGGAATACACAGTCACTATACCAAAAAGAGTTGGTATATGTTCAACCATTTCAGGAGGTAGCATATAATAAGGAACCAATGGCACTGAGGGAAGAAATCCAAGCTGCACTTAAGGCGTTGACAAAATTAAGGCTCCAGGAATTGACGGAATATCAATCGAGATGTTTCAACAAATGGATGCAGCACTGGAAGTGTTCGCTTGTCTATGCCAAGAAATTTGGAAGATAGCTGCTTGGCCAACCATCTGGAAGAGATCTGTATTTATGCCTATTCTCACAGAAGGTGATCAAACTGAATGCGGAAATTATCCAACAGTATCAAAATTCAGCAAATTTTTGCTGACAATCATTCAAAATTGGCTGCAGCAGTATATTGACAGGAAACTGTCAGAAATTCAAGCTGGATTCAGAAGACGTGGGACCAGGGATATCATTGCTGATGTCAGATGGATCCTGGCTGAAAGCAGAGAATACCAGAAAGATGTTTACCTGTGTTTTATTAACTATGCAAAGACATTCAACTGAGGGGATCATAATCAGTTATGGATAACATTGCCAAGTATGGGAATTCCGGAACACTTAATTGTGCTTGTCTTAGTCATCTAGTCCCGCTCTAACAGAAATACTACAAGTGGATGGATTTAGCAAAGAGAAGTTTATTCTCTCACGGTCCAGTAGGCTACAAGCCCAAATTCAGGGCGTCAGCTCCAGGGGAAAGCTTCCTCCGTCGGCTCTGGAGGAAGGTCAGTGTCATTAACCTTCCTTCGGTCTGGGAGCTTCTCCGTGTAGGAACCTCAGGTCCAAAGAACGCACTCTGCTCCCAGCACTGCTTTCTTGGTGGCATGAGGTTCCCATGTGTCTCTGCTCACTTTTCTCTTCTATATCTCAAAAGAGATTGGATTAAGACACTGTCTAATCTTGTAAACCTCATCAGCATAACCTCATCACAGTGATAGAGTTTACAACACATAAGGAAATCACATCAGATTATACAATACTGGGAATCATGACCTAGCCAAGTTGTTACATACATTTTTTGGGGGACACAATTCAGTCCATGACAGTGTTCACGAGGAACCTGTACATAGATCAAGAAACAGTGGTTTGAACAGAACAAGGGGATACTGCGTGGCTTAAAGTCAGGAAGGGTGTACGTCAGGGTTGTATTCTTTCACCATACTTATTCAATCTGTATGCTGAGCATATAATCAAAGAAACTGGACTATATGAAGAAGAACAGGGCATTAGGGTTGGAGGAAGACTCATCAAAAACCTGGGATATGCAGATGACACAACCTTGCTTGCTGAAAGAGAAACGGACTTGAGGCACTTACTGATGAAGATCAAAGACTATAGCCTTCAGTATGGAATACACCTCAACATAAAGAAAGCAAAAACTGGTCCCAACAGGACCAATGAGCAACATCATAATAAATGGAGAAATATTGAAGTTGTCAAGGATTTCATTTTACTTGGATCCATAATCAACACCTATGAAAGGAGCAGTCAAGAAACGAAAAGATGCACTACATTGGGCGAATCTGCTGTAAAAGACCTCTTTAAAGTATTCAAAAGCAAAAATGTCACCTTGAAGACTGAGGAGTGCCTGACTCAAGCCATGGTGTTTTCAATTGCCTCATATGCATGTGAAAGCTGGGCAATGAATAAGAAAGACTGAAGAAGATTTGATGTCTTTCCATTGTGGTGTTGGTGCAGACAACTGAGTATAGCATGGACTGCCAAAAACATGAACAAATCTGTCTTGGAAGAAGTACAACCAGAATGATTCTTAGAAGCAAGTATGGTGAGACTACGTCTCACATACTTTAGACATGTTATCAGGAGGGATCAGTCCCTGGAGAAGGACATCATGTTTGGTAAAGAAGAGGGCCAGTGAAAAAGAGGAAGACCCTTAACAAGGTGGATTGACATAGTAGCTGCAACAGTGGGCTCAAGCATAACAATGATTGATAGGATGGTGCAGGACTGGGCAGTGTTTCCTTCTGTTGTACACAGGATCGCTACGAGTCGGAACGGACTCGATGGCACCTAACAACAACAACAAACACAACTGAAAAACGTCTCTTTCTTTCGCAGTGTTCAAATTCCATTATTCTACATGGTGGTATAAAATTCTAAAAGGATTAAATTAACCACCTGGATAGACTGGGGTTTCGTCTCAATAAACTTTTGCATTTTATATTACTGTTAAAAATGCTAAAAACAAAACAAAATGAAACTTGTACATTAAAGTCCTAAAAAATTAATTATTTGAAAAAATGGCTAATTAATTTTATTAGTCAAGAATGACTTGCAGCTTAACTACTCAGCTATGATGTGTGTAGACTTTATTAGTAATTTTGATGTGCCAAAATACCAGTTGTATTATGTCCTATGATCTGCTATTCTTAGTTGGCTATATGTCTAATAAAATCAGCAGGTTAAAGAGAAAGCAATGGTTGTGATAAACATTTCAGAGAAAGAAAAAAAAGTGATTTTAAAAAGTTAAATAAGGTTCAATGAGAAACTGTTTTAAATTGTGCATATAAAGAAATAAGTATTTTATAGAATTATAAGAATATTGGTACAGTGTTTGTTGACTTGAATTAAAAAATATTCCGCTTAAAAGCAGTAAGAAAAAAGACTTAGATTATTTAGAAATATGTTCCCATCTTTTCCTTTAGCCACTTTGTATTTTATTTTACCATCATTTTAGTAGGCTACATATCTGGGCTCTGAAGCAGTAATAAAGAGAAAGTCATAAGCACATTCTGAAGATGATTTTAGATTCAAGAACAGCCTACAGTTTTGCTATTCAAAGCATGGAGTCTAGCCACAATGGCATTACCTGGGAGCTTGTTAGAAATGCAGAACTTGGGGTACTGACACAGACCTACTGTATCAGAACATACATATTAAATAAGAGCCCCAGGTGAATTGAATGTACATTAAAGTTTGAGAAGCATTGGTCTAAAGGAATTATTGAAATGCAGAATGCTAAGGGATGATTTAATAATTCTTACATCTCATGTGATATTCATGCAAAAAAAATGGTTTTTAAGATTAAATCAGGAATTATAGTTTTGAAAGCATTTCTTGAAAATAAAATTTATTAACTGGAAATGACATAGAATTTCATTAATTTTTAGCAATTTCACTTCAGGAGATACTTTAACTATGATTTCATACCTCTTGTTTTCTTCTAATTACAAAATTTGTTTACAATTTAAACATTTGCAACCAGTTCAAAAACCATTACCAACGAGTCTGTTCTGACTCATAGTAATGCTATAGGACAGAGTAGAACTGCCCTAGGTTTCCAAGGAGCGGCTGGTGGATTTGAACTGTCAGCTTTCTGGTTAGCAGCCAAGCTCTTAACCACAATTAAAACAATTCCTTCATATATTTCCATATTCTAAAATTTACCTTTTCTTGTTCACCATAAATATGCAAATGTATCCCAAAAAGCTCTTTTATAAAGATAGTAATTGCTTAATCCAAGAAATGTTTACTGAGACATCTACTATCTACATAATAATATGTATTTGCTAGTGAGTGAAATTCAATAAAGTACAATTATGTGGCCCTTTTTCAGGATATAGTATTAGTGAGGATGTAGTATATATACAAAATAAGGTACATAGCAGACTTAAAATAAATTAGAAATAATACGAAATAAATTTAGAATAGTTGTTTTGTGCCAGATACTGGAGTGAAAAACAAAGTTTGCATGCTGTCTTGCCTGTAGTAGACATGTTCAAAACATTTAGTTGATTTGAATCTTGGTAAAGTGAGTTCGGTAAAATTAATTTAGCTAACACTTTGTAAGATATGTTTTAAATAATCCTATTTAAGTAAGAAATATTAAGGTTAAGGAAACTGGTTAATAGTGAACTCCTTTGCATGAAACGATGATTTAAAACAGTATGATAGCACACTGGGTGAGGGGGGAAGAATAAAAAATAAAATAAAGGGGGGAAGAAAACCAGAGCCGAGAGCCATGAATGGAAAAAAAAGGAGTTGTTTTTTTTTTTTTCCCCCCCACAGCGTAAGAGGTATACTTGGTCAAATGGAAGTGTTAACATCATTTTGAATTTTGAGCTTGGTTGCTGGAAGAATGTCTATGATACTTAGAATAAAGGAGCAATATATTGAAATAGGTAGTCTGTAGGCCCTTAGCTACATATGCATGCGTAGGAAGAATTAACTTCGGGCAAATTAAATGTGGGTTTGTTTCATATAAATTCCTGTTCGTATTTATTTTCATCATTGTTTGAAATGATTTTGCCAACAGTCTTTATGTAAAATATATTTTTCATATATTTTAATTATTTTAGATCAGTATTAAGTGATGAATTGTACTATGGTGTCTTTGGGAAATTTATCATTAGATAATTGAAATTAGAGCAAAAATAAAAGAACTTTTACAGTTACAATAGCCACCTACCCCCTCCGAAAAATAGTAGGTCTTGGGCTTTTAACATTATAGGCAATGTTATAATTGTACTGAAATGATCCCCTGAAAATTATGATAAACCTGCTGGGAATTTTTTTAAGGGGAAAAAAGAGAGATTAATGACTGTTGCTTAAAAAAGTTCTAAAGCTTTTATAGAAGGGAGCAGAAATACTCAATTGTATTATTGCCCTCCACCCCTCTTACTCTTAGAGTTCCATTGTTAGGAACAGTGCACATCCCTAATACATAAAAAGACAAACCACCTTTTGGTAAATGTTCCTTTTACTTCAATTCCAATCAATTTGGGTTTTTTGTAAAATCACTGCTTTGTTGATCTAAGACTATTTTATGAATCAAATAGTTTCTATACTCCAAGTGTAGTAATACATGACTTATTTTAATACAGCTATACCGCTTACATCTATCATGTTACATTTCTTCACATGCTTTAGAAAACTCTGTTGTCATTTAATATGCTCAAGGGGAATACTGGTTCACCATCAATCTTATTTCTCAAGCACTTTTGCATTAACCTTTAAATCTTCTTAATAATAAAACAAAAATGTAAACAGATTCTTTACAAATCAATGTGGATAAAAATATAAACGTAAATGCCAAAGTACTTAGAATTCATTACCTGACTTGAGAAGTGATGTTCAATCTTTTTGGTCTCTGAACTACTTTTTTATAACAAATATTTTAACCTATCCTAAAATAAAATTCATACCCAAGGAAAAACAAATACAAAACAACAACACAAGAGCAATCTATGCATCAAATTTGAGATTAAAATAATATCCTAACAATAATATAAATGAAGAATAAAATAAAAGTAATTATGATTGAAAAGTATGTTTCCATACATAAATGTTTGGGAATAATTACGTAAAAGAGGTAATGACAGGTGTTTGCATCAACTTACAAACTGTTTATTAAACATCTATTCATCCAAACTGTTTATTAAACATCTATTACTTGAAAGATTCTGTTCTAGATATTGTGGATACAGTAGTAAAGAAAATAGCAAAACTCCCTACTTCATGGGATTATGGCAGGGAGACAGAATATACACAGAATAAATATATAAAATATATAGTATATTGGATAATGTTAAGTTCTGGGAAGAAACCTTAGCGAGGTATGGAAGATATGAATTTCAGGTGTAGTTTTGAACAAAGACAAGAAGGAGGAAGAGGATCTAGCTGGGTGGATATCAACAAGAAGTGCATTTCAGGTAGAGGGAATGTGTAGAAATGCCCTGGTTGGGGAGGGGGCATGCCAGGTGTGTTGCAGGGTGAAGGAGAAGCCATCAGAGTGCTTTACAGAGAGCAGTGGTATGACTGACTTACATTTTAATGGGATTACCTTACGTGTTTTGTTGAGAAGAGAATTTCAGGGAGGACTGGGCAGAGAGCCATGAGGATGCTGTTGGCATAGTCAGGAGTTAGGACCAGGGTCATGTCAGCAGGGACGCTTACAAGTAAATAGATTGTGTAAATGTATCAGAGGTATAGTTAAGCACATGATTAAATCCTCCTTTACAGTAGGATTGATTATCCTGCATATTGGTTCACTCTCGTAGTGATTTTTTTGTACTCTAGGAGACTTTAATTGTTGCACAGATCCAACTGAGTGTAGGGTCATGGGAGGTCTTCAGCCAGTGGCACTCCTTTTTTTGTGTATTTGTTTTTTGCTTTATGTTTACTTCCATGTAGGATTACATTTGAAGAAACTTTGTTACTGTTAACAAAACACTGAAATATCATTGCATTACAACATAGAATGCATGTTTCCTGTAGTTTATTTAAAACACACTTTTATTTTCAAAGTTTTAATGCATGTCAAATTACTCTGGAAAAATACTCATGCAAAATGAGATACATCCCCACTCTGTAACGGAATTATCAGTCCTGAAAACCAGTACAGGACACTCTGCGTGGATGGGGAGGAGGCTTAACAGTGTTCCCTCTTTAGAATTTGTTTGAAAGAAATTATCTATAATTTTCTTTCTTAGATTGTGGATATGTTACTAAATAGCCAGTGTTTCCACAAAAACTAATCACCATTTTATGAAAAAGAGGAAAAATAAATATTTTGGGTAGCTATAATTTAAAAAAAACATTGTCACTTTAAATTCAAAGTGACAGGTAACATTAAAAATGTCATCAACTGACTGATTTTTTTTTTTCTTATTTGTGTGCAGCTTTTTGAAACATGAACAAAACACTGATGAATGGTTGGAAGCAAGTTGAAACACAATAAAATCCAACCCAGGAAAACAGGACTGCTCTTTCTTCATCCACGTTGGGATTTGTCAAGAGGTGAACTATGACATTATATCAATTTTTACTACTCTTTCTATTCTGGATATGCCTGCCAAATTTCTCTTCTCCAGAGATACTGTTCAAAAGGAGTTCTGTGCCCCAAAAAAGAATTTTAGGTGCACGTGTACCAAGAAGTGATGGCAAAATTCTGCACCGTCAAAAACGTGGTTGGATGTGGAATCAGTTTTTCTTACTGGAGGAATACACAGGATCTGATTATCAGTATGTAGGCAAGGTAAGTCTGTATTGAAAACCCAAATGCTTACATTATTTCTTTATATATATTACTCGGGGAAATTTGAATTTCATGAAGATCGTCATTCTTATAGATTTGATTCTCTAAATATTCCTAATACATTTTTTGTTTATTGAATACAAATAATACTTTGAAAAATGCGGAATGAATATAGTAAGATGAATGTGGAAATTCATTTACTTGAATTAATTCTTTCCGCTAACTCTTGGATTGACGAGATACTAAAAACAGCAATATTTTAGTATTCAGAAAACAATTATATTGAGAACACTATGTATCAATATAGTCATTAAAAATGGCAATTTATATTTAAATACAGCTCTTGTTGCTTGTGAATTCAGTGAGGAAGACAAGAAATATTTTAAACTTGTTTAGTCTTCTGAAGAGATTAAATATCATTAAAATTATGATCCAAGGCCAAAAAAACTGCTTATTTGTAAGAAAACATATTCCATATATTAGTGTGATTTATTTTTAAACTCACCATAATACAATTATGGAAAGAAAAGTAAATAGGAAGATTAGCAGGCAAAGCAGTTTACTTATTGAGATACGATGTGTATAGAGAAGAGTTTTCATTCTATTCAATTATAAAAGTTAGTGAGAAAAATTCATTTTGGTAGGGGGTAAAATGAAAAGTGCAATATGAGTAACAATGAACATTTTAATAAATTGTATTAATTTCCATTTTTTCCTCTTGATACTACCTGAATCTAATCAAGGTAGCATCAACTTGAGAACTTAAGAAGAAACTCATTTTAATAGTCACAGTGTTACTCTTTTTATGGCCAGTCCATGAACTATACCTAAGAAAAAAAGAGAAATTCAGAACACTGACAAAAGGAAATCAGCTATAATCACGTTAACACTGTAAAATTGTAATGGATACATTACTGTGCTGGCTACTTTTGCATTAACCTAAATTGTAGTAGTTTCATTTAAATAATGAACATTGTGTTCAAAGTCTTCATCTTCTGGGAAAACTAGTTTTTGAGAGAATACTTTTTCATTGATCTTAAATACTTTGCTGTCTTCGTCATGTTCCAATTATTTCAGTCCCTTTTAGATGTCTGGTAAGATGAGAAAGAGTACATTAACTTTTAAATGACATATTGACTAGAAGGAGAAAGAAAAAAAAAATCCAAACACCCTAAGGAATATTACCAGAGAGCACTCAGTGGCAGCGTTAACGTGAGTCTCATCTAACTGAATGCTTAAGATGAGAAGATGAAGGTAAGTTTTCTGGATGCAGCAATAGGGTGCCTTTTAGTTTACTGAGCCAGCTACGTGAGAATATAGCACCAGAAATCTTGGTTGTAGAAACTGTACTTTTCTTTGGTTCTTCCTGTGCACACTTTGCAGTTAGTTGGCTTATTTACATCTATTTCCCTTCATTGAGCCCTTAATGAAGATTTAATAAATTGATGAACTGAATTATCATTACATATATATTCTCTCATTATAATCAAACTACTTCTCATTTACTTTTTTTTTCTCTCCCAAAAGAATATCAACTCCTTGAAGTCAAGAATTCAGCTTTATATTTCTCTTTGTCTATTATGTGTTAGAGTTGAGCTTAAGAACTATTTGGTTGATTGAGTTGACCTATTCATATTGAATTGAATCCCTCAGTCCTCTGGTGCTCCTTGGCTCCCTGCAGAAAAAAAAAAAAAAAAAAAAAGACTAGAACTTTAAATTACTGTAGGCAATCAAGGCCGGTAAATACTTAAGACATGATCGTCTTGACATATAACTCAAATTTTATTCTTCCTTATTCTGAACTACAAAAACAATTCAGAAAACTGTCTAATGAAGACAGGCATGAGAAGCTCAAGGAACGTGTTCACCAGATCCTTCCTATGCAATAATATATGCTTATTAGCTCAACAGAAAGTTATCAGATGCTGGTAGTTATCAGACTCTCTGAGTTTACTTACAACAAACAGAGTGTTATTTTTTTGTTTGTTTTGGAAATTTTTAGCCTATCTTTCAAGTCCTTTTTGTAATTTCTGTGGTTTATTTACGTCTTGCACTGTGAAATAGAAGGAAAATACATTTTTTTCAGTGAAAAAAAAATACATGCTTGATTTTTCAAATAAAACACTTAAAATACAATAGGTAGTCTCCATGATCATAGAATCACTATGTTTTACTTTAATCCATTTTTTAATTTTTCTAGTAAAATGTAAATACAGAAACAAAATAGCTTTAAGATACCCAAGTGAGTTGGAGATGATATTCTGTTTCCTGTCTGACAGAGTATAAATGTGGAAACAGTCTCAGAATATTATCATGTCATTGTGCTTATCCTAGCTAACATTATGTACACCAACATTTCTAACAGTAGCTTTGAAACCTAATATTTTAGAGTAAATTATGAGGATACATAGAACCATTTCAAATTGCCTGATCATTATATGCTCATCTTTGAGCATTGTTTTATTTTTAATTAAATAAGAAATACAGCATACAACATTTTTGCATATGCTATTTTACTAGAATAGCTTCCATAGAGATGAACAAAATAAGGATTTTGTTGTATTAGAAAGACCACCTTTCTTAGAACTTAAATCCTTGGGTTAGCCAATCCACTTACCCCAGGTTCTCATTTTGCTGTAAAACTGTGACATTGTACCATCATTTATCAGTGACTTCTGAGTTTGATGTCTGTTTTACTCTTTACCAAACTATTATAGAAGTCAGCACCTTTTTCAATTTAAAGAAAAAAAAAAAAGGCATGACAAAAGACTTAGTGGGAAAAGCATATTTTGTAGGGGAAGCAGAGGAAGGTGTTTACATTTGTTGCTCCAGACAAATTGCTGAAAAGTTCTTATGTGTCTGGTTTCCAGAGAACCTGCTACCAATGAGGCTGTTATTTTCCACCCTTTGCCAAGTCTTGCAAATTCTCTTCTTTGATTAACACCTTAATGGGGATTTTACTGATTTATTCACTTAGAATGGTTATTTGTTCCCCTTAGCACACTGTCATCTCCCCATGGATCTCTGTTATTTCATTGAATAAATTGCAGAGGTTGAAAGAGAAGGAAAAAGAACATTGAAGTGACTTGCACAGAAAGCAGTCAAGCCCAAATTGTGAAAAACGAGTAACATGGTCTCTTTTGGACATTCTGTAGCACATATGAAATTTATTTCAAATAAAATAAAGCACTCTCCATGATTGTAGAATTAGCAAGTTTTATTTTAACCCATTAAAATTACTTTTTAGTAAATGTAAATATGGAAACAAACTAGCTTTAATATTAAGATTTTTCAATTGAGTTAGTCCTCAATAAGGAATCCTGTGTCCTCATTTCTTAGTACGAAATAACTGGATGTCATATCATCTTTAACATTTCATCTCCATGTGAACAAACATTTGTCACACCCTCTGGGTCATAAGCTTTTGCAGTGCAGAACAAATTCAACTTTGAAAATACAGGTATGATTGCAAGTGCAATAGCAATAGTATGCTAGCCAAAGTTGTTATCACTGATTCAGTGCACATCATAAACCTGATGTAAAGAGAAGGACTTCCAAGTAGAGACATCAGATGGGCCTCTCTTCTCAGTAAAAATGCCAGAAGGCACCCTACTCTTAATCAATGTGATTTTTCCATCACCTTAAACTGAAACTCAGTACTCCGTAATAACCCCTCCTACCCACCTCAGAGGGCAGTGAGTTTATGTTAATGGGGGAGGAACAACTCAGAAAAAGAGAATGAGCTGGTTGCACAACTCAAAAAATGCAATCGATGTTACTGTATGTGTACATATAGAAACTATTGAACTGGTGTATGTTCTGCTGTGTATATTCTCAACAACAACAACCAATAAACTAAATTATTTTTAAAAATGCCAAAAGGAAACACAAAGTAGCTGCCTCAAAAAATATAAAATTAGAAATTGTTGGGATCTTGTACATTAAGAAAACACTGGCTTTAGCTTCTTATATGAGATCCTGATCTAAAGTATGTTTTATATCAATGTTTTAAACTTTGAGCATCTTATTAGTACTGGGTTTAAAATGATTGCACTCTGTGCTGTGTATAGAGAAGGAATGTGGCCTTGTTTAAGTTAACAGACAGCACATGTGAAACTCTTACCCAACCAAATGGCAGCTTCAACAATGCCATAGTCTTTGCCTTCCGTGGCACTGAAAGCTGGTAGAGTTACAGCTTGACAGCAGGCAACTCTCCCTCAGGGCACCAAAAAAATAAAAACCAAACTGGTTGCCGTCGAGTTGATTCTGACTCATAGTAACCCTATAAGTCAGTACAGAACTGCCCCATAGGGGTTCCAAGGAGCAGTTGGTGGATTCGAACTGCTGACCTTTTTGGTTAGCAGCCATAGCTCTTAACCACTGCACCACCAGGGCTCTTCTCAGGGCACAGGTAAATGCTATTTTGGAAAGGGTGGCAAGAGTGTTCTCTCGGAGGCAAGTAATCTTCATTATTCACCTGTCATTTCTCACGCACTGAAGAATATTCACAAGTGTTCCAGTTACCATTTGTCACAATTTGGGCTTGACTGCCTTCTGTGCAAGCTATTATAAAATTCTTTTTCGTTTTCTTGCTAACTTTACAATTAATTTAATGGAATCAAAGAGAGGGTGTAAACCAGTGGTTCCCAACTGGGAACGATTTTGCTCCCTAGGTGACATTTGACAATGCATTGAGATATTTGAGCCCTGGTGGATTCGAACCCACCAGCTGCTCCGTAGAAGATGTGGCAGTCTTCTTCAGTAAAGATTACAGTCTTGGAAAACCTATGGGCAGTTCTACTCTATCCTATAGGGTAGCTATGAGTCTCAATCAACTCAAAGACAATGAAATTGGTTTTTGATTTTGGTAACTGGTGCTAGGGGGATACTACTGGCATCTGAGAGTTAGTGCTGAACATTCTAAAATGCACATGAGAGCCCTCCAGAACCAAGATCTATCAAGTCCAATGTTTTAATAGTCTTGAGGTTGAGAAACCCTGGTATAAATTGATGGTTGTCACGCTGGGCTCCTCTGAGTTCTAGGGGTTAAGGGAGGGCACAGAAGGGAAGTTGATCAGTGAAGAGGCAAGAGGCAGAGCCCTCCTACCACCTTCTTTATTCTAGTCTCAGTGTTCTTACCTGATTTGCGTACTGAAGTTTAATCATTGAAGGCAACATAGTCTCTGTTTCTACATCTCTCTGTCTTGCTGTCTGTTTCTGTCTCTCTCTCCATATATATGCCAATCACCAGTTGCCATTGAGCCAATTTCAACTCACGGAGACTCCATGTGTGTCAGAGAAGAACTGTGCTACCTAAGATTTTCAATGACTGACTTTTGGAAGTAGATCATCAGGCCTTTCTTCCAAGGCTTCTCTGGATGGACTGGAATTTCTAACCTTTGGTTAGCGGTTGAGCATGTTAACTTTTGGCACCACCCAGCAGGGTACACACACACATATGTCATTGTTGTAGCTGCCTTGGAGTCTGTCTGACTCATGGCCAGCCCATGCACAACAGAATGAAATGCTACCTGGTCTTGTGCCATCCCCATGATCAGTTGCAAATAGGATCATTGTGCTCCATAGGGTTTTCACTGACTAACTGTAGGAAGTAGATTGCCAAGTCTTTCTTCCTAGTCAGTCTTAGTATGTAAACTCTGCTGAAACCTGTTCAGTATCATAGCAACACACAAGCCAGCATTGACAGATGGGTGGTGACTGTGTATGAGGTGCATTGGCCAGGAATTGAACCTGGGTCACACACACACATACACACACATATACTTCTATATCTCCCTATATATTTATATATTTTTAAGCTGTTGATATAATCATGCTGTTTGATTTTTTTAAACGAGAAAATGAAAGCCACAAGAAGTAAGTTGATTTGACCAATGAGAGGGAAGCTTTAACAGAAACAATATTGTATTGCAAATTTTCTGTTTGCCAGTTGCATACTTTTATTGAGCTTCTTTCTGCTCCAACTCTATGACCAGTAATGGAATTTTATCTGAGAAATTTTTTCCACTCCTTTTTAACAGGATTTGGTCTGCTAAATGTTTTAGTATTTGTGTGTTTTTCTTCCTCTGACACCCATGCTTTCCAGATTTGTCATCACTCTACAGGTGTGTTTCTTTTCATCATTCTGAGCTCCAAAATGTTCCCCGCCACTGTGGGCCGCCTACAACCATCATTCCATATGTCCAGAATTTGATGCATGCATTGCTCCTGTATCTAACCTAGAGAGCTTGAATCACTCAACATTGACATCACCTATCTACTTTCAGAGCCCGGGTGGTGCAGTGACTAAGAGTTCAGCTGCTAATCAGAAGATCGGCAGTGCGAATCCACCAACCGCTCCTTGGAAATCCCATGGGACAGTTTTACTTTGTCCTATAAGGTCACTATGTGTTAGAATCAACTTGACAGCAATGAGGTTTTTTTTGGTTCTATCCACTTTAAAGGGAGTAAAAACTGGAAGAGGAATTTTATAAATCTATACCTCACTTCCTTTGCTTTTATTTTCCTCATTCTCTGCAACTGTTCACTAGCCTTTAACAATCATTTCTATCAGCCATAAGAGGGCAGAGACTATATCAGCAGTGTCTGCCAATCAAACTCAGGAACCAGGAGGGAACCCTGGGTGCCTATGTCTTTAGAGGGCTCTTCATGGTTAACCTTTGCCTTGAAGTTTATTCTTTGTTGTTAGATAGCATCAAGTTGATTCTGACTCATAGTGACCCTGTGCACAACGGAACAAAACACTTCCTGGTCCTGCGTCATATTCACAATCATTGTTATGTTTGATCCCATCGTTGCAAACACTGTGTCAATCCATCTCATTGAGGGTCTTGCTCTTTTTCGCTGACCCTCTTCTTTATCAAGCGTGATGTCCTTCTCCAGGGATTAGTCCTCCTGATAGTATGTTCAAAGTACTTGAGACTTCTGTAGTTGGCTAAATTATGTATGTTGGATTTAGATGTTTATTTAGGACTCAATCTTTATTCTGCATCTTTGTCATATCACTTGAGTACCAGCTAAGTTTCCCAAACATTGTCAGTCTTCTTCCCATAGGGGACAAAATCCTGCATGCTGTTCTCTAGGCTAATTTGCCATCAACTCTTCCAAGTTACCAACTCCTCTAAGGAGAGAGAAATGAATTTGTGTTGGATACTGTCCTAAGTGCTTCCATATATGTTATGCAATATGGTATACATTATGTAAGGTGGTTCTCATTACAATATTATTTCTTCTTTACAGCTTAGGAGACTGTGTCTTAGATTAATTTATTAGCTTTTGGTGAGCAAGGATTTGAACCTGGGTCTGTTTGGCTCCAAAGCCCTTGCTTATTCTATTACATGCAGTATTGTGGAAATTAAAAAGGCATCTTTATATTACCAAGGCAGATTTCTTTCTATTACTCCATTCATCCAAATTAGTCGTGTGGCATTATGTTGGACTCCTTGGGACATTTTGCTTGAGAATCCACAGAAGTCTTTGAAAGGTAGTGGTCTTCATCTAGCTTCATTTATCCACACCAAGCCCACACTTCTGTCACCTGGTTTTATAATCTTCTCTTTTCATAGCTGTCCTATATTGCTACTCTAGATGTAGTGAGTTTTCTCTTCAGTTTCTTTATAATATTGTTCTTGCTACATTTTTGTTTCTTTGTTTAACCTATATGCTGACCTTTTAAACTGCAAGCCGTTTGAGCAGAAAGGGAACAGGCTTCCTGAATGCTACAAAGTGGATCATTCCCTGTCTCATTCCCCATCTCCAGGATACAAAGTAAATAGTCCATTTATTTTTTAACTTTCTCACAATAAAAATATCTTTCACCAGAAGCAAATCACCAGGGAACATCAGATTCTGTCAGCTGCTTCTTTCTCTTTTCTACAAATAGAAGTTTTATTTTTCTCTCTAATCTGTATAGCCTACTTTTATACCAGATTTGATAACTATAATTATCCTTACGATCATATTATAAACAACATTCCTTATGATCGTATTATAAACAACATTCCTTATGGTCATATTATAAACAACATTCCTAAGAAGAGCAATTAGGAGATAGCATAAACTGTCAAAATCACATATGCTTGTTCCAAGTGGGTCTTAAGTTATTGAGAGCAATTAAAGATAGCTTATATGAATGTCCCTTAACCCATCTATATGGTCTGGCCATATTGAACAATGAACACAAGTTATTTAATTCTTTATTTTTAATAAATAATGGAGAAAAGTCTCATTTATATGTAATAGTGGATTAAAAAAAAATTATTACCTATTACCTCCCCCAAACTCAAATCGTCTATTCCTGAGCACCTTCCCTGACACCCTGGAGGGAGCATGAAGCTTACAAGGGTGCCTGGCGAACAGTTCCTCTGGGTCCATAAAGCATGGAGTGATGTCATTTACAAGGCCTGGTTTGACTGAGATAGACCCATCTGAGGATTAGTCCATTAGGGTGTCATCTTAAGGGGATACATATAGTTCACAAGCCACAGCAGTCATGTCTTACAAACACAGTTCATAAATTTTATAGTATCAGAGTCCTGTCCCCGTCACTCTTTTTCAGAATTAATTTCCTCCATTCCATTTAAAAAAAAATGTATCATAAATGTAAAGTATTATGAAGGAACATTGGTGGAACAATGGTTAAGTGCTTGGCTGTTAAACTAAGGTTGATGGTTTGAATCCATGCAGCCACTTCCATGGGAGAAAGACTTGGCGATCTGCTTCCATAAAGATTACAAAAAAAGACGAAACCAAACCCATTGCCGTCAAGGGGATTCCGACTCATATCAACCCTATAGGACAGAGTAGAACTGCCCCATAAAGTTTCCAAGGAACACCTGGTGAATTTGAACTGCCAACCTTTTGGTTAGTGGCCGTAGCTCTTAACCACTAGAAAAACCTTATGGGGCAGTTCTGCTCTGTCCCATTGGGTCATTATGAGTGGAAATTGACTCATTGGCACCTATCAACAAAGTATTATGTGTTTTAAAATTCATTTGGGGGGGGGGAAGAAACAGACAGAAAGGCAAGCAGAAGAGAAGGAAGGGAAAGGGAGAGAGGGAAAGAGAAAGAGAGAGTGCAAAATTGTCACTGTCATGGCTAAATCACCACTATTATGACTCCTTTATTTTATGAAGAGACCAAGTCTACCAAAATTAAACTCAAAGCTTTTCTTTGTTCAGCTTTCACTGAGCAGGAAGCATTTTTCTCTGAATAAATCAATAAAATACATTTTAAACAAAAATATATTCTGTGTAAATTATTTTTCTTCATTTCAGTGAGATAATCATAACACTGAGCCCATATACAGGTTAAAACTTGCTCCTCTTTCTTCACTTTCCACAAAATGGGGATCAAAAGTTGAACTTTAAGGAATCTTCTTTTCAATGCTGTAGACTTCATATTTATTGCAACCTTGTATAAATATTTTAAAAAATCCCAATTTAAATTTTGAATAAGATTGTGTTTATGAACTCTTATTTGTATTAGTTTTATTTCATTTTATATACAGTTTCTATCCAAAGTTTCTTTTTGCCTGATCCTGTTGCCCTGGGCTGATAATTTTAAATTTCTAGGCTTCCAATCTTCAAATCTAAAATAAATAATGACATTATAATAGATACTCTTGAATTTCCTTGTAGCTGTAACAAATACAGACTTCTAAGGGCATGACTAATTGTATTTACCATACACTTTGTCTGTATTTTATATGATAATTATTCTCAAGTGGAACAAAGCATGTTAAAAATAGATTTTTAATCAAAACCAGAGATTGAGAAAAATCCCAAAACACCAAAAAAAATTAATAACATAAGGGAAAACCATAAACCTGATTCTGAATCATTATAGTAAAATGATTCACTCCAGGAGGTAAAAACATAATAATATATTTTCTTAGATAATCAGGATAACTGTTTGTATCTTCATAATACAACAAAAACATAAGCTATCCAGAGACATAATTAGAGTCTTCCATTTTAGGTGTCTGAGGACATTCAGAGCTAAGGATACCTCACTGATATCATCCTTCGGTAAACTCAGAATACATTTGGCACATAAATCCTTAAATTTTTATTTATAAGTCTGTCAGGAAACCCTGCTGGCGTAGTGGTTAAGAGCTACGGCTGCTAACCAAAAGGCTGGCAGTTCGAATCCACCAGGAACCTTGGAAACCCTATAGGGCAGTTCTATTCTGTCCTACAGGGTTACAATGAGTTGGAATCAACTCAGCGGCAACAGGTTTTAAATCTCGTCAAATCCTCAATAGTTTAGCATCACGGAAAACAGGAACTATGTTTACTTATGTCTCAACTTCACATCCCTTGACCAAAGAATTGATGGCCTCAGATAGCTAGAGCAATCATGTTTACTTTCCACTTTAGCAGATTAAGAGTTCTGTTGGTATTTATAGTTATCTATCCTCTGAAAATTATCTGAGCTCCCTTTCTAAATAAGAGGCATATGGTTCCCCATTGTCTACCACGGCTTTGTCCTTCCATAATTTATAATATTCATTCTCCTTTTGAGTGGCCAATGGAAACTTTCTCCTTGCTCTGAACCAACTTCTGCTTGGAACAAGCTGCTTTTGTCAGCACAAGCATTTTGATGATCTCTTAACTGTCAAATATCTCCATTCTTGCTCCCTGACTCTAAACTCTGCCATGATTGAAACTGATGGAAAGAGTCATATGTTTTACCAGTCAGTCTCAACTCTGTACCTTCAATGTTGTATCATTTGCCCACATGCAGCATATTCCCTGAATGAGCATAATGAGCTCAAAATACCTTAGATCAGTGGTTCTCAACTAGGGACTATTCTGTCCCCAAGCAGACATTTAGCTATTTTGACCACTAGGCAAGTGGGGGAGGGTTATGAGGATGTATCTAGTGGGTTGAGGCCAGATATACTGCAGAACATCCTATAATGCATAGGACAGCACCCCGCATAATTTTCTTGTGATAAATATCACTAGTGTTGAGGTTGAGAAACCCTTGCTAGGAAAAATTTTAGGAAAAATTCAAAAGACTCTATAGTTTGCTAGACTCTTTTGAATTTGTCTTCAACAGCGCAATCTTTTTTCTACTCTTTTGGAGGTTCTTACTTCTGGATCTCCTCTCAATTATAATCATGCTTCTTCATTTAGATTGGTCATCAATATTTGGATTTTGATCCCAGCTTGACCCTTGAATTTTTCTCAAGGCCTGCGCTCTCACTCGTGTCCTGTTTAATATGTAAGGCCTATTAGGCTGCAGCCTACTGACCATAATTTTCAATAGACTTCCAGACTTCACAAACCCACCACAGATGGAGTATTCATTCATTCTTTCAGTAAATACCTAGAACACCTTCTAATAATTTGTATTAGTTTCCCAGCATTGCCATAACAAAGTACCACCAGTAGGGTGGCTTAAAATAACAGAAGGTTATTGTCTCTCAATTCTGTAGGCTAGCAGTCCAAAATCAAGGTGTTGCTATGTGATTCTTTCTGAGAACTCTGAGGAAGATTCTATTCCATGTCTCTCTCCTAGCTTCTAGTGATGGCTGGCCATCCAGCTGTCCTTGGCTTGTAGATGCATCGCACCACATTTCTGACTCTGTCTTTACATGGCCATCCTCCCTCTGTATGTCTCTCTGTGTCTCTTCTCCTCTTTTATTAGAATACCACTCAGACTGGATTAGAACCCACCCTACTCCAGTATGACCTCATGTTAACTAAACCGATACCATCTTCAAGGGCTCTATTTCCAAACAAGTTCACAGTCAAAGATACTGGAGGTTAAGACTTCAACGTATCTTTTTTGGGGACACAATTCAACCCATAACAGTACATCTCTAGGTATTAAATGGAGACATTGGTGGCACAGTAGTAAAATTTTCATCTTCCAATAGAGAGACTGGGGATCAATTCTAGCCATTGTACCTCATGTACAGGCAACAGCTCATCTGTCAGTGGTAACTTGTCTGTTGGTATGACGGTGAACAGGTTTTAGCAGAGCTTCCAAACTAAGATGGATTAGGAAGACCTAGCGATGTACTTCTGAAAATAAGCCAATGAAAACCTTATAGATCACAATGGTCCACTATGCAACTGATCGTGGTGATGGGGCAAGACCATGCAGTGTTTCATTCCGTTGTTCATGGGGTTGTCTTTAGTTGGGGGCTGAGATGACCTCAGCTAAAAACAATAACTAGGTATTAAATATACAGTGGTGACAATATAAAGTCTCTTCCTACAAGGTACCTGCCTTTTAGGGAGGGAATAAACAAATAAAAATAAGAGAAAGTTATGGGACTCTTTTAGGCTCAGATACCAAACAGGCCAAGAAAGCTGAAAGCAAAACAATAAATGCCAAATACACCTTAAGTTCCATCTCTGCAGTACTTGCAAATAAGGTGGAAGTAAAATTGTTTTGGGATTTACATTGTACAAATCAATGTCATTAAATGTTGAAATTGGAGAGTTAAATAATATATATATGTTTTTTAAAAATTTATTTGTTTAGTTTTTGGAAGGATTTGTTGATGTGCTGTGCTTCACATAGAAATGATAATTGGAAATTTCTAGAGGAGAGATATCCCATAAACTCAAAAACGTGATCCATGACAGAATAACTTAACTTTAAGTATCCATGAAGCCCAGGTATTTTGGTTGTACCCACCACATTAGATTGTAACCCTTTTACTCTAATGTCCACACACATGGACACAATCTTAGGGGTGATAAAAACCTGGCTACAGGTTGGATAGGAGTAGTTGGAACTAACATAGAAAGGAGAAAACAATCTCCTCCACTGAAGTCTTTTGAGGGTGTAGTAGCTTGGCGAGTGGAGAAGGTTTGCAGTACAGGATAATTCAGAAATTTGAAAACACTCCATTAAATATTTTAACAACTGAAATTAGACTGTTCTTTAGATAGAAAATAACCAGGTTACTTTTTTTTTTTTTTAAATCTAGATGTGAACAGGAAATAATTTGCATACAATAGCATTCAGATGTTCAATAGATTTAGACCTGTTTTTAGTGGTAAGGTGGGGTCGAGGGTTTGGGTAGGGTCATCAATGGTGGGAATTTAATAAAATGGATGGAGAAGTAAACAAATAAATAAACTAGGGAATTTGAGTTTGAATAAATGCTGGGAGAAAATAAATCATGGTGACGTGACAGAGGTGGTCAGAATTTTCTTTAGATTAAATGTTCCTATAGTCCTTCCTGATGAGGGAACATTTGAATGAAAATAGATATTATTTCTCGTATATGTAAAGACCACAAAAAAGTGAACCTACATGAGAGTTTGCAAGGGCTTTTAATGCTACTTCTTAAGGAAGACAGTAAGAAAAGCATTTTTAATCTAAAGAGGCATGCACTGTAGAGCCCTGATAATCAGGTAGACCACCTCTTGCTTTTTACTTTTTAAACTTTAGGCAATGTATGTATCTCTCAATAAAGTGAGATTTTTGACAATAGTTATATAGGGAAAATATGCTTATGTCCTCAAAATGCAATTTAACATTTTTAACAAAGTAGTGTTCAGGAAAACTTGAGTTTCATTCCAGATACAATTATTTGAAACTGAAAAACCGTTCATAGATGGTTTGAAAACTAAAAAGGGGGTCAATCAAAAGAAGGTGCATCTAAGCTTTTATAGGCGCTTAGAGAAAACTGCCTTAATTCATATTAACCTTTAGGTGATCAGGTAACAGTAGCTTAACCATTTTACATACTCACATTGTAGCACGTTACTGATATATAGGAGTTTTACTGTATTTTTAGGGAATTGGTTGGGAGTTCATGATTTATGTGTAAGAGTTACTTGTTTTCCATTAAAATAATGAGAAACAGATATCCTGTTATAATTTTAAAGTAAAAACTGAATGCCAAAAAAAATAATAAATTACGTTAAGCATGGGATGCTCAGACATAAACAGCAACCACAATCATCCTTTTACTTTTAAGTTCTTATTGGTAGCATTGATTGCTTCTGCTTAGTAGTCTCTTTTATGAAGTTTATCACATGACAAGTCATCAAACATCAAGATTATTCATGTGTATATGCTACAAATTTACTTTAGAAACTTCACAAGAACAAAAACAATGTAAGCGACACTCACACATGCTTACACACAAACACACACCTCACCAACATACACACCACACTCTACTATTTGTATTATATTCTAGGGATTTGTGTGAAGCTCACCCTCCCACTCATCCTTTCCCCCTTGGGTTACTGACTCTGAGATGCTGTGAGTTATGTCATCTTTTCTTTCCCACCACTGCCCTAATTTTATATGTCCCTCTTCTTTATTTTGGACCCCCGGTGGTGCAGTAGTTAAGTGTTCAGCTGCTAACCAAGAGGTTGGCAGTTCGAATCCACCAGCTGCTCCTCGGAAACCCTCTGAGGCAGTTCTACTCTGTCTTATAGGGTCACTATTAGTGGGAATTGACTCAAATACAATGAGTTTTTTTCTTTTTTCTTTACCATTTTTCTAACCCTTCCACAAAGAGGCCTCTTCGTCTCTTGTTCCTTAAGTTAGTCATATGACATCTCTTAAAATCAACCTCTAGTTTGTGTCCTTTTGAATTTACTTTTTCTTTGAATGTGTTTTACACAAGAAAGAACTGGATTTGTTTTCTGAAAAAATACAGTATTTCCGTTTTAGACTAACGGTTTCACAGTTTCTAGCCGCAGTTGGAAGTAGACATTGATGATAATAGAAAATGACTGACATAAATTTTTCTCTACTAATATAAGTTTGGAAACTTATTTAAAAATATCCAAACAGAAATTTAAACCTACAATTTAACCAATCATTTTTCAAGTATAAACATCTTTACAAATATAATCATCTAAGAATGAAAATTATGTAAAAATTGATTCAATGACTTTTAGCAAAAACTCAAGAGAAACCTCTTTAAATGTAGAATAAATGTAGTAAATCTCATAAATTTGATCTGTGGAATGTATCTCAATACAATTTATCAGTAGCAGATGCTTGTGCAATGGCCATAAAGCATGGCAAATTATTATTATGGTATTACGAATTTCTACGGGAGCCCTCTCATTTTCTTTTTTTGGAGGCAACATATAATTATATATTCAATTAAGTTTTGTCCCCATTGTACTGCAGAATAATGTTCTTTTGAAGAAAGAAAATAAAAAAGGACATAGTATGTTATTGTGTTTGGCTCATCAATTTCTCCTACTAGGTTTATGTTCATATATTCAAATTCTCTGTTGCTTTCTTTGGGAGCAAGGATGAAAAAGAGGGGGAGTCCTTAAAAATGAATTCTTAAGTATTCAATGAATATTTTTAAATTTTCACATGCATTTTATAAAAGAATATTATTTAATCTAAATATATGTCTTATTCTTGTTTTCCTCCCCCTCTTCTTCCTCCTCCTTTTCCTCAGTATTATTATTATTATTAAGATGATGTCTCTGTTGTTAATCATATGCTCCATACCTCCTGGTGATTTTACTGAAAACTAAAATAAAGGATTAACCACTGCTCCACCAGGGCTCCCAAGTATCCATGAAAATAGACAAAATTGGAGAAAAGTACATAGTCATTTTATCGGAATATAATATACAAAATTTGGTTTTCTCCTCAGATCCCTAATCAACAATTTACAAAGGACATTTTACATAAGTTTCAGTTTCCCCCTTGTCTTAGTTATCTAGTGCTGCTATAACAGAAATACCACAAGTGGATGGTTTTAACAAAGAGAAGTTTATTTCCTTACAATAAAGTAGGCTGAAAGTCCAAATTCAGGGTGTCAGCTCCAGGGGAAGGCTTTCTCTCTCTCGGCTTTCTCATCAGTGTTCCCCCAGACTAGGAGCTTCTCGGCGCAGGAACCCTGGTCCAAAGGACACACTCTGCTCCCAGCACTGCTTTCTTGATGGTATGAGGTCCCCAACTCTCTGCTTGTTTCCCTTTCCTTTCATCTCTTGAGAGATAAAAGGTGGTGCAGGCCACACCCCAGGGAAACTCCCTTTACATTGGATCAGGGATGTGACCTGGGTAAAGGTGGTGTTACAATTCCACCCTAATCCTCTTTAACATAAAATTGCAATCACAGAATAGAGGCCAACCACACAATTCTGGGAATCATGGCTCAGCCAAATTGATAAACACATTTTTGGGGAGACATAGTTCAAACCATGACATTCCACCCTTTGGCCCCCCAAAAATCACATCCTTGCGACATGGAAAACATATTCACCCCATCGTATCATAGCAAAAGTCTTAACACCAAGTCCAAAATCCAAAAATTCCTCTTCATCTGTGAAATCTAGAATACAAGTTATTTGCTTCCAAAAGTACAATGGCAGAACAGGCACAAGGTAAACATTTCCATTACAAATGGGAAAAACTAGAGGAAAAGAAGTGATAACAGGCACCAAGCAAGTCAGCAGACAACATTACGTTAGCCCTCAAGGCTTTGAAAATAATCCTCTATTCTCTGAGACAATTTACACAATAGCCCTGCCCTCCAAACTCTAGGTATTGGCCACAGTCTCTGGATTTTGAGCTGAGGCCCCTCGGCCCTGGGCTTCAGCTCCACCTTCCAGGCCCACTGGGACAGCAGCTCAGCTCCCTTGGCTTTAGGCACACCATTCTCCTACTCCACCGGAGGGACAACTCCACCTTTAGAAACACCAGAGGCTATGGCTCCACCCTTTGAAACCCCTGAGGTCATGGCCATAATTTTGAGACCGAGGCAGCTCAGCTTCTTGTGTCCCTTGTCTCTTCAGCTTGTTTTCTGGTTTCTTGGCCTCTGGGATCCTCGGGCCTCATGCCCACATCTGCCCTACTGAGGCAAGTGTTCCAAAGCTCTGTAGCTCCACCGGTAAGAGCCCGGAGGCACCCTACTCCACCAGAAAGCCTCGTGCACATAAGCACTCAGCTCTCTCACTCCATGGGTCAGCAAGCCTAGCTCCACCCGTAAGTACCCAGAGGCACCCCATTCTGCCAGGAAGCCCCCTGCACACAAGCATTCAGCTCTCTTGCTCCGTAGGTAGGCTCCAGCGCCATCTCACACTGGTCTCCTGGTTCTGCTGCTGTTGGTTCTCTGCCACTGCCATTTCTCTGCTGCTGCAGCGTCTCTGCTGCTGTTGGTCCTTTGTCACTCCCGCACCTCTATCCATTCACAGTTTTAAAACTGCTTCCACATTTTAGGTATCTGTTAGAACAGCACCCCACTCTCTCGGTACCAAATTCTGTCTTAGTTATCTAGTGCTGCTATAACAGAAATACCACAAGTGGATGGTTTTAACAAAGAGAAGTTTATTTCCTTACAGTAAAGTAGGCTAAAAGTCCAAACGCAGGGTGTCACTCCAGGGGAAGGCTTTCTGTCTCTTGGCCTTCTCCTCAGTATTCCCTCAGACTAGGAGCTTCTAGGCAAAGGGACCCTGGTCCAAAGGACTCACTCTGCTCCCGGCACTGCTTTCTTGATGGTATGAGGTCCCCAACTCTCTGCTTGCTTCCCTTTCCTTTCATCTCTTGAGAGATAAAAGGTGTGCAGCCCACACCCCGGGGAAACGCCCTTTACATTGAATCAGAGATGTGAACTGGGTAAAGGTGGTGTTACAATCCCACACTAATCTTTAACATAAAATTACAATCACAAAATGGAGGCCAATCACACAATTCTGGGAATCATGGCCCAGCCAAACTGATACACACATTTTTTGGGGTACATAATTCAAACTGTGACAGCCCTCTAGCCAGTTTTTTTTTTTTCCACAAACTTTACATTTAAAAATATATACATTTATAGATTACATAAAACTATGAAAATTAGAACTCTAAATTACATAAAATGTTAAATCTTAACCCAGGGTTAAAATTGCTTGACCAAGCAGGAGATTGGGCTATCAGAATGTATATTATATAAATTTTTCTGAAAGAAATGTCATATTTGGGCAGCTCTGTAGCTTAAGTGGAGCCTTGGTGGCACAATGGTTAAGTGCTTGGCTGCTAACAAGAAGGTCAGTGGTTTGAATGCACAAGCTGCTCCTCTGGAGAAAGACCTGGTGATCTGTTCCTGCAAAGATTACAACCTTAGAAACCCTATGGGGCAGTTCTACTCTGTGCTATAGGGTTGATATGAGTTGGAAACGACTTGTCAACCATAGGTTTTGTTTGATTTTCTAGCTTAAATTCCATCACCACTTCACAGAAATAAATGATGTCTCTTCTAAATGCCCAAGAAATTCCCAATGACCATTTAGTTTTCTTTCAATTTTCCTTGAAACTCTTCTCTTGCTATTTAAACCACAACATAATGAGCTTAGTACTAAATTTAGTTTGTATGTATTTGGTTATCTGGAGTCCAGGATAACAGAAAATAGAGTTGTGAATCATGAAAAGACTGAGATTCTACACCTATGATACCTGACCTTCTGAAGACAGAGGGTAAAGAGAAAAAGAGCAATAATCAAAAATATAACCTTTGATTGTGTTCACTCCTAGAGCTAGAAAACAGCCAAGAAGGAGTTGAAAAAAATGTGGGAAAACAAACTATTATACAGGCCAAAGGAGAAAAAAAATTCCAAAGAATTGATTACTAATATTGTTGAATAATGTAACTCATCAAGGAGAACCTAGAATAAAGCCATTTCAATAACATGGGACAGATGGAAGTCAGATGACTTAGCCTGGATGAAAGCGGCGGTGGCACACTAGTTTCTCAAAGGAATATAATTAAGAACATAAAATTAGTAAAGAGCAAGAGATATTTTGAATTAATAAAGAGATGTAGACATAATCTTGGGATTCTGTCTTCGAAGAAGTATAGTCAGAATGTTTCTTAGAAAGGAGGATGGCGAACTTCATCTCGTGTACTTTGGACATGTTACTAGGAGTGACTGTCCCTGGAGAAGGATATCATGCTAGGTAAAGTAGAAGGTCAGTGAAAAAGAGAAAGACCCTGAATAAGATGGATTGACACACTGGCTGCAACAATGGGCTCAAGCATAACAATGATTGTGAAGATGGCACAGGAAGGAGCAGTGTTTTCCTCTATTGTACATAGGGTTGCTATGAGTAGGAACAGACTCAGTGGAACCTAACAACAACAGATATGATCAACCACCCATCTGTCAGTTTGTATTACGGTGGTGGTTTGTATGTTTCCATGATGCTGGAAGCTATGTCAAATACCAACAGGGTCATCCATGGTGGAAAGATTTCAGTGGAGCTTTCAGACTAAGACAAACTACGAAGAAAGGCCTTGGGGTCTACTTCAGAAACATAGCCATAGAGAGGCCTGTTAACCACAATAGAATATTGTCTGATAAACTTTTGGAAGATGAACCACCTAGGCTGGAAGACACTCAAAATACACAATGACTACAACAATGGACTTGAGCATACCAATGATCATGAAGATGAAGTAAGACCAGGCAATGCTTCATTCTGTTACATAAGGTTGTCATGAGTTGGAACCAACTCAACGACAACTAACAATAACAACAATATATACAATATTATGATATGGACAGAAAGGGAGGATATGAATGTGAACATCAGGTGAACTCACTCTTCTTGTAAAAATGTCTGTTTTTTTAATTTGCATTTCCCTAAATAACAATGGGGTTTCATTTTTGTGAAGGCATTTTTCAAGCTTTTTACCAATTGTTTCTTCAAGTAATTTATACTTTTTTTGACTGAATCCTTCATTACCAAATTCTTTCAATGTCAACTTCACCATAAATGTGGAGTACCTATTATATTTCAGGCACTAAGTCAATAACTAAATACAATACAAAACTTTCTTTCCTCATGAAACCCACATTTTTAGAAGACAGAAAATGTAAAATAAACGCACTAATTACATTTATTAATTGTATGGTGTATCAGAAGATATAAGTGTTATCAGAAAAGAAGAGATTAAGCAAGGTAAGGAATATTGGGATGTGGAACAGAATAGGTGGTAGTGTTCAGTACTTCCTCGCTGAGGAGGTGAGATTTGAGCAAAGGAGTTAAGGAATGACTTTGCAAATACAGACTCCTTGAATAATGAGGATCAGTTGTATTCTCTGAAGTATAAGCAAACTTAAATGACTAGGGTATCTTAGAAGACAAACAAGTAAAGTGTATGAAGCAGCAGAGAGTGCCTCAACTACATCAAAAGCTAATGCTAAGTCAAGTAAATTGCTCCTTAGAAGCAAGGATGACGAGACTATGTCTCACATACTTTGGACATGTTATCAAGAGGGATCAGTCCCTGGAAAAGGATATCATGCTTGGTAAAGCAGAAGGCCAGCAAAAAAGAGGAAGACCCTCAATGAGATGGAATGATACAGTGGCTGCAACAATGGGCTCAAGCATAACGATTCTGAGGATGGCTCAGGACTGGGCATTGTTTTGTTCTGTTGTACATAGGGCTGTTATGAGTAGAAACCAAGTTGATGGAACCTAACAACAACAACAAGTCAAATAAGATGAGACTATTGAATTAACTGTTGACTTTAGTTTCTTGGAGATTATAGATAACCCTGATGTCAATGATTTCAGTGATATGAGGGTTCCAGAATTCTGATTGGAGTGGATTTAAAAGGTAATGGAAAGAGAGGAGTTGGAGAACACACATGTAGACAAGTTTTTGACTGGGCTTTCTGCAGAGAAGCAAATATATGCAGCAGTACCTTGAGAGGGAGGGGCTTAATTGGATTAAGAGAAAAACACATTTTGTGATGGGAGAAGTAATAATGTGATATATGCTGATGGGTCCAGTAAAGAGGAAAACAATAATTATGTTGGACAGAAAGGGGAAATTGCTGGAGGAATATCACTGAATAGGTGAGAAGCGATGGAATCTATTTTACATGTAAAGGGCATGGCCTTGGATAGAAAATGAACAATCTGTGATAGCAGACAGAAGAGAGATCCTGGTGATTCAGTGGGTGAGTGCTCAGCTGCTAAATGGAAGGTCAGAGGTTTGAACCCACCAGCTGCTCCTTGGAGAAAGATGTGTCAGTCAGCTTCCATAAAGGTTAAAGTTAAGTAAACCCTATGAGACAGTTCTACATTGTCCCATAGGGTTGCTATGAGCTGGAATCGACTGGACAGCAATGAGTTTAGCTGACAGGAAAGCAGAGCATATGTGAGTGGGGCTAGTAACAGGTTGGATGTGGAGGTGGCTACATGTGAAAGTTCTCTTCTGTTTTAATTTTCTCAGTGAAGTATAACGTGAGAGGAAAATGAGGATGGAGCATGGAATAGATTTTTATAGGTCTTTTACAAATTCAAAATACTGGTCTTTTGTCTTACATGTGTTACCACAAATCACGGATTTGAGCCGTCTGCCGCAAAAGCCAATACTGAGACAGGGGTGAGGTGAGCAGCAAGAGGATTTTATTGTATATGGATATACAGGAGACAGAGGGGAATGAGCTCCTCCAAAAAACCTGTCTCCCTGACTGGAGACTGGCTGAAGGTTTTATATGCACAGGATTATAGTTTCTCTTCCAGTGGTCACATTTCTCACGTCTCAGATTACCTAACTTCTTACTGGCAACCCTCGAAGTTTATCTGGCACCATTAATCATGATTGTCACGTCACAGATAAATTAATCCTAGTCCTTGAGGGTTATCAGTTTGTTCTGCCACCCTCCAAGGAGAAACTTTAGTTAATCTTACTAGAAGAGGAGGAGGGAGAAGGAATAACAAAAGAGAAAATATCATGAGGAAAAGCAGGGACTAGTAATGGTGGGAAGCAGTTATTCAGCAATGGTGGTAATTGAGCTTATGCAGCCTGTTGGATATATGCTGTAAATATCTTCTGACATTACATGACTTATCTTTTCATTCTCTTATCTCTTATTTTTGTGAACAGAAATTTTAAATGTTATCATAGTGAAATATGTCAGTCTTTTGTGTCTTGCTTTGGAAATCTTCCTTTATTCTGAGGTCATAAATGTATTATTCGTCTGCAAGTTATATAATTTTGTCTTTCATATTTAGGTTTTAATCCACCCTGGTGGCGTAGAGCTTAAGAGCTACGACTGCTAACCAAAAGACCGGCAGTTTGAATTCACTAGCCGCTCCTTGGAAACCCTATGGTACAGTTCTATTCTGTCCTATAGGGTCGCTATGAGTCGGAATCCACTCGATGGCAACGGGGTATAGAATTGTTTATTTTGGTTTGTATGCTATTGTGGAGGATCAAGTTTCATATTTTTACCATGTGACTAAACTGTTGTTTTTTTTTTTTACTTTAATTTTTTGGGAGGAAAAAAAAAGTCCATTCCCCAATAACTTGCTGTGCCACTACTTTCATTTACCAAATGTTAACGAACTGGAAGGTCTCTTGCTATTTTCTTTATTCTGTTTCTTTTGTTCATTTGCCCTCATCATAGCAATACCAGGCTTTATTTATTGCTATGATTTACAATTAGCCTTGATATCTGGTAAGAATAATCCTCTTCTGCTTTAAGATTGTCTTGCCTATGGGTTGACTTCTTCACACGTTAGAATGAAACACACTTTGGGAATTATTGAAAACATCATGAAATATGGCTGGTCTTGAAATGTTGGAAAAACTCCAAACTAGAATCACACGCTACCATTGAAGCAAACTACCACTCCTGGGTTGAAGTGTCTTGTGACACTGAAAAGACCAGAAAACAAAACAGAAATAGGAAGGAGCCTGTCTTTTCTTGCTCAGGCCTTCCAGCATAACACTTCAATGTCTATATAGGGGAATCAAATAGTTTTTTTTTTTTTTAAATTAATATTTATCCTGAAATTTTATTAAAAGAAATTATTTATTATATTTTCCATAGTTTTTTAGATTTTTTTTTATTAAATCATATCACATACAATATATGGATATTTTATTTTCTCCTTTATAATCCTTATAAAATTGTTTAAACTTACAGCATTCAGTAAGAGTCCAATACAATACTGAATAGAAAATGTGATGGTGAATGGCCTTGTTTCATGAATACATTTTATCATGAATTATGACTAATTCAAGATTGGTTTAGATATGCCTTTATCAGACTAAGGAGTTAATTTCTAAGCCTAGTGTACTATGTTTTTTAATAAAAGGATATGAAATATTATCAAATACATGTATGCATCTTTTGACAGTTTTTTTTTTCATTTTAACCTTTTAATCTGAGGGATTATTTTAAATCTTTTTTTCTTTAAATTAATCTTACAGATCTAGGGAAAATCCACATTAGTAATGCCATCATATTCTTTTTTTATATTATTGTGTTCAATTTACTCATATTTTGTTTAGAATTTTGGCTTTTATAAAGTAATTATTTTATATATTGACCTGTAGAGTGTCTTTTTATTAAAATTTTTTTATATTTTATTGTACTTCAGCTGAAGGCTTATGGAACAAATAGTTTCTCATGAAACAGTAGTACACATGTTGTTTTATGACATTGGTTAACAACCCCACAACATATAAACCCTCTAAATTCTCAACTTTTTTTTTTGGTGAAAATACACATAGCCAAAGATACACCATTTCAAAAATTTCTACATGCACAGTTCAGTGACATTGACTATGCTCTTCCAATTGTGCTGTTATTCTCACCTAAGATGAAGGCTTACAGAACAAAATAGTTTCACATTTAACAGTTACTACAAATGTTGCCCTATGACAATGGTTAACAATTTCACAACACATCAACAATATCCTTACTCAACTTTGGGTTCCCTATCACCAGCTTCCTAGTCCCCTTCTGCCTTCTGGCCATTGTCACTGGACTCCTGTACCTTGTTAGTCTCATTTGGTTTTACAGGGCTGTCCACTTCCAGGCTGAACAGTGAACCTCAGAGGTAACTTCACTACTGAGCTAAAACGGTGTCTGGGGGCCATACTCTCAAGGTGTCTCCAGTCTCCTTTAGGCCAGTAAATCTGGTCTTTTTTTTGTGAGTTAGAATTATGCTCTACATCCTTCTCCAGCTCTGTCCAGAACCCTCTGTTGTGATCCTGGTCAGAGCAGACAGTGGTGGTAGCCAGGCACCATCTAGCTGTACTGGACCCAGTCCGGTGGAGGCCTTGGTAGCTGTGGACAGTTAGTCCTTTGGACTAATCTTTTCTTGTATCCTGTTCTTTTCATTCTCCATTGTTCCCAAAGGGATGAGACCAGTGGAGTATCTTAGATGGCCACTCACAGGCTTTTAAGAGCCCAGACACTACTCACCAAGGTAGAATGTAGAGCATTGTCTTTATAAGCTGTGTCATGCCAATTGAGCTAGATATTCCCCAAAACCATGGTCCCCAGAGCCCTCCGCCCAGCAATTCAGTCCCTCAGGGAGTTTGGATGTGTCTATGGAGCTTCCATGACCTTCCCTTGTACAAGTTGTGCTGGTTTCCCCTGTATTGTGTACTGTCTCACCCTTCACCCAAGATACCACTTATCTATTGCTTATTTAGTATTTCCCCCCCTCCCCTCCCATCCCTCGTAACCAACAAAGATTGTTACATTTTGTGTGTGAACTTTTTCATGGGTTTTTACAATAGAGGTCTCATACAATATTTGTCCTTTTGTGATTGACTTTTTCACTCAGCATAATGTCCTCCAGTTTCATCCATGTTATGAGATGCTTCACAGATTCATTGTTCTTTCTCGTTGCATAGAACTCCATTGTGTGTATGTACCATAGTTTGTTTATCCATTCATCTGTTGATGGGCATCTAGGTTGTTTCCATCGTTTTGCTATTGTGAACAATGCTGCCATGAACATAGGTGTGCATATGTCTATTCGAGTGACGACTCTTATTTCTCTAGGATATATTCCTAGGAGTGGGATTGCTGGATCGAATGGTATGTCTATTTCTAGCTTTCTGAGGAAGCGCCATATCATTTTCCAAAATGGTTGTATCATTTTGCATTCCCACCAGCAGTGCATAAGAGTTCCCATCTACCCACAACCCCTCCAACATTTGTTATTTCCAGTGTTTTTGATTTGTGCCAGTAATGCCGGGGTGAGATGGTATCTCATTGTGGTTTTAATTTGCATTTCTCTAATGGCTAGTGAACGTGAGCATTTCCTCATGTGTCTGTTGGCCATTTGAATGTCTTCTTTGGAGAAGTGTCTGTTCATTTCCTTTGCCCATTTTTTAATAGGATTATTTGTCTTTTTGTTGTAGAGGTGTTGGATATTCTTGTAGATTATGGAGATTAGACCTTTGTCTGACTTGTACTGTCCAAAAGTTTTTTCCCAGTCTGTAGGTTCTCTTTTGACTCTTTTGGTGAAGTCTTTTGAAGAGCATAGGTGTTTGATTTTTAAAAGATCTCAGTTATCTAGCTTATCTGTTGGGTTTTGTGCGTTGCTGGTTATGGTTTGTATCCTCTTAATGCCATGTATTAAGGCCTGTAGTGTTGCTCCTATTTTTTATTCTATGAACGAACTTTATAGTTTTAGGCTTTATTTTCAGGTCTTTGATCCATTTTGAAGTAGTTTTTGTATACAGTGTGAGGTATGAGTCCTGTTTCATTTTTTTGCAAATGGATATCCAGTTTTGCCAGCACCATTTGTTAAAAAGACTGTCTTTTCCCCATTTGATGGACTTTGGGCCCTTGTCAAAGATCAGGTGACCGTAGGTGGATGGATTTACATCTGGGTTCTCAATTCTGTTCCATTGGTCAATGTATCTGTCATAGTACCAGTACCAGGCTGATTTGAATACTGTAGCTGTATAGTAGGTTCTGAAATCAGATAGTGTGAGTCCTCCAACTTTATTCTTCTTCAGTAGTGCTTTACTTATTCGGGGCTTCTTCCCTTTCCATATAAAGTTAATGATTATTTTTTCCATCTCTTTGAAGAATGTTGTTGGTATTTGGATCGGGATTGCATTGCATTTGCAAATTGCTTTGGGTAGAATTGACATTTTCACAATGTTGACTCAGCCTATCCATGAGCATGGTATGTTTTCCCATTTATGTAGATCCCTTTGGGTTTCATGCAGTAGTGTTTTGTAGTTTTCTTTGTATAGCTCTTTTACCTCCCTGGTCAGATTTATTCCTAAGTATTTTATCTTTTTAGGGGCTACTGAAAACGGTATTGTTTTCCTAATTTCCTTTTCATCATTCTCCTTACCGGTGTATCCAACTGATTTTGGAATGTTTAGCTTGTATCCTCCTACTCTGCTAAATCTTTCTATTAGTTCCAGTAGATTTCTCATGGAGTCTTCAGGGTTTTCTATATATACTATTATATCATCTGCAAACAGGGACAGTTTAACTTCTTCATTACCAATTTGGATGCCCTTTATTTCTTCTTCTTGCCTTATTGCTTTAGCTAGAACTTCCAGCACAATGTTAAATAGGAGTGGTAATAAAGGGCATCCTTGTCTTGTTCCTGTTTTCAAGGGGAATGTTTTCAGCCTCTCTCCATTAAGAATGATGTTGGCCATTAGTTCTGCATAGATGCCTTTTATTATGTTGAGAAATTTCCCTTCTATACCTATTTGATTGAGAGTTTTTGTCAGGAATGGGTGTTGAACTTTGTCAAATGCCTTTTCTGAATCAATTGAGATGATCATGTGATTCTTTTCTTTCCTTTTAATTATGTGGTGGATTACGCTGATTAATTTTCTAATGCTGAACCATCCTTGCATACCTGGTATGAATCTTACTTGGCCGTGGTTTATTATATTTTTGATATGATGCTGAATTCTATTGGCTAGAATTTTGTTAAGAATTTTTGCATCTATATTCATGAGAGATATTGGTCTGTAATTTTCTTTTTTTGTGACGTCTTTGCCTGGTTTTGGTATCAGTGTTATGCTGGCTTCATAGAATGAATTTGGAAGTGTTGCTTCCTCTTCTATGCTGTGAAATAGCTTGAGTAGTACTGGTAAAAGCTCTTCTGTAAATGTTTTGTAGAATTCTCCAGTGAAGCCATCTGGGCCAGGGTTTTTTTTGGTTGGGAGTTTTTTTTATTACCTTTTCAATCTCTTCTCTTGTAATGGGTCTGTTCAGATTTTCAACATCACTTTGTTGTAGCTGGGGTAGGCCATGTGTTTCTAGAAATTTATCCATTTCCTCTAGGTTTTCAAATTTGTTGGAGTATAGTTTTTCATAATATTCTGTTATATTCCTTTTTATTTCAGTTGGGTCTGTTGTAATGTCCCCCATTTCATTTCTTATTTGGATTATTTGTGTCCTCTCCTGTTTTTCTTTTGTCAGTCTGGCCAGTGGTTTGTCGATTTTGTTGATTCTTTCAAAGAACCAACTTTTGGTTTTGTTGATTTTTTCTTTTGTTTTTATGCTCTCTTTTTCATGAACTTCTGCTCTGATCTTTACTATTTCCTTTCTTCCAGTGGTTGTGGGCTTTTTTTTGCTGTTCTCTTTCCATTTGTTTGAGTTCTGTAGTTAATGTTTTGATTATGTCCCTTTCTTCTTTTTTCATATGTGCATCTATTGCTATAAATTGTCCCCTGAGGACTGCCTTTGCTGTGTCCCAAAGGTTTTGGTATGATGTGTTTTCATTCTCATTTGATTCTAGGAATTTTTTGGTTCCATCTTTGATTTATTCTATTACCCACTGATGTGTAAGCAGGGTATTATTCAGCTTCTATGTAGTTGATTTTTATTACTTGCTCTTTCTATTGTTAATTTCTACCTTGATGGCACTGTGATCAGAGAAGATACTTTGAATTATTTTAACATTTTGGATCTTGTTGAGGATTGCTCTGTGGCCTAAGATGTGGTCTATTCTGGAGAACGTTCCATGTGTATTGGAAAAGAATGTGTACTTTGCAGTGGTTGGATGGAGTGTTCTATATATGTCTATGAGGTCAAGTTGGCTGATTGTGCCCTTTTGGTCTTCTGTATCTTTGCTGAGTTTCTTCTTAGTTGTTCTGTCCTTTACTGAGAGTGGTGTGTTGAAGTCTCCTACTATTATTGTGGAACTGTCAGTTTCTCTTTTCAGTGTTGTTAGAGTTTGTTTTATGTATTTTGGAGCCCTGTCACTGGGTGCGTAGATGTTTATTATGGTTATGTCTTCATGATGTATCATCCCCTTAATCATTATATAGTGTTTTTCTTTATCTTTTATGGTAGATTTTGTTTTAAAGTCTATTTTATCTGAGATTAGAATTGCCACTCCTGCTCTTTTTGGTGGATGTTAGCTTGATATATTTTTTTCCAACGTTTGACTTTTAATAAATTCACATCTTTATTTCTAAGGTGTGTCTCTTTTAGACAGCATATTCATGGATCCTGTTTTCTTATCCATTCTGTCACTCTCCATCTCTTTATGAGTGCATTGAGTCCATTTACATTCAGTGTAATTATTGATAGATGTGAGTTTGTTGCTGTCATTTTGTAGTGCTTTTTTTTGTGGTGCTGAAGTTTTCTTTGTTCTTCTTACTATCTTGTGCTGAGTTACTTTTGTTTGTGGATTTTTTTCCATTTCTTTTGTTTTTGTAGATTTTGTTTTTGCCGAGACGTTATGTTTTTTGTCTTTATTTTTATGAGTTTGTTTGTTAACTTTCTTTGTGGTTACCATGAATTTTACCCTTATCTTTCTAAGTTTGAAGCAGTCTACCATTACTTGGTATCACCTTGCCTTCCTCTCCATTAGAAGGTTCTATACCTATGCCATTTATTTCCTTTTTTATTGTTTTGATGTTGCTGTCATCCATCACTTAATTGCTCTGATTCCCTGTTGGATTTCTTTTGGTTTTGGATAGTCCTCAAGAGTTCATTTCATAGATTGGTATCTGGCTCGTACGATCCTGCGTCCTAGGTTCTGCCTGTGAACTGAAGCTGTTTGTCCTCAGATCTAAGAACTCCCTTTAATAATTCTTGTAAGTTTGGTTTGACTTTTACGTATTCCCTTAATTTCTGTTTATCTGGAAATGACCTAATTTCACCATCAAATTTGAAGGACAGTTTTGCAGGATCTATTATTCTGGGCTGACAATCTTTTTCTTTCAAGAATTTATATATGTCATCCGCTTGTCTTCTTTCCTGCATGGTTTCTGCCGCATAATCTGAGCTTAGTCTTATTGTTTCACCTCTCTATGTGACTTCTTGTTTTTCATGAGCTGCTCTCAGGATTCTTTGTTTGTCTTTGGTTTTGGTGAGTGTGAATATGATACGCCTTGGTCATTTTCTTTTGGGGTCTCTTCTATATGGGGTTCGTTGAACTTCTTGGATGTGCAGGTTTTTATCTTTCATGATATTGAGGAAGTTTTCTGTCAGCAGTTCCTCACTGATCCTCTCTGTTTTCTGTTTTCTCCCCCTGTTCTGGAATGCCAGTCAGTCGTAAATTTTTGCATTTGATTGTGTCCCACATAACTCTCAGGTATCTTCATTTTTCTTTATTCTTTTTTCTGAGTTTTCCTCAAACAGAGTTGTATCCAAGTGTTTGTCTTCAGTTCCACTGATCCTGTCTTCCACGGTTTCAAGTCTGCTTCTCAGCCCTTCTATGACATCATCCATTTCTGAAATCTTGTTG
This sequence comes from Dugong dugon, assembly GCA_030035585.1. Lineage (NCBI taxonomy): Eukaryota > Metazoa > Chordata > Mammalia > Sirenia > Dugongidae > Dugong > Dugong dugon. Next base: position 28,364,924 of record CM057460.1, on the reverse strand, counting down.
TTTATCTTTTGGATTTCTAATTGTTGTTTTTGTATAATTTCTAGTTGTGAATTTATTTTAGCATTTTGTTCCTGAATCATCTTCCTGAAGTCTTCCAATTTTTTGTCTGTATTTTCCATGAATTTGTCTATTTTTTCCTCATGTTTGTCAGCTTTTTGCCTCAGTTCTTGGAGAATTCCGAGTATTAGAGATTTGAATTCCCTATGAGGTAGTTCTAGTGCATTTTCTTCCACAAGAGAGTCATCTGGTGTTTTATTTTGGACACCTACTTGAACCATCCTGTCCTGTTTTTGTAAATGTTTAGATATTGTCTGCTGTTTTCGGGGCATTCAGTAGATATTTCTCTCGTTTATTGATTGTAGATTTGTTTGTTTCATCCCTTTTTTAAAAAAAAAAATTTGAGTATGTCTGAGCAGGCGGACTATGTGCTCTTTGTTGTTTGTTCATCTACATGCTCAATACTTTTCACCTCCTTCTCCAACTGGTAGGGTCAGTCACTCAGATATGGTACGGCAGGGCAGGTCTAGCTGAAGAGGAGTTACTGGGATGGGTTGATTGTGGCACTTACTACAGCCACCAGGGTGGGTCGGTAATCAGTGCAGGGCAGGTTACAGGAGGCCATGCCTGTACTGCTTGGTGGTGTGATGTGAAGCACACAGTGCAGGTAGGCAGGATGCAGCGGGGAGATTGTTATGTGTGTAGCTAAGATGTATATGGGAGACAGGAGAGAGGAACAGGAGCCAAAAAACATACAAACAAAGAAAAAAGAATGCTGGGGGGCTTGCCATTGGAATGGAGAGACGAGAGACTATGAAATGGAGAAACACAGAAAGGGGAAGAGGAAGAATAGAAAAGAATGAATAAATAAAAATAAGAAAGATTAAAGAACTGCAAAGTTCCCAGGATCCCACCAATGCAGCTTTGAGGTCTCTGGCAGTTGCTCTCAGGAGTCGCAGTACAGCCTGGCTAGAAGGCATAGAGGTATACAATGCCTCATATTCAGGGATCAGAAAGAGAAGGAAGATATAGAGAGATGAGAAACTGAGCAACGGAGACGGAGAAAAAGGGAAAAATAGGGAAAAGAAAAGAAAACAAATTTAAAAAAAAAAAGAAGAACAAGAAAGGCCCCCCAAAAAAAAGGGGGCGAAAAAAAAATGAGAAAAGAAATGTCCTCAGGGATCCCTCTGCACGTCTGTGGAAGCTGAAGGGGAGTTTCTTGCCATGCAGCTCCACTTGGCCAGAAAGGGCTCCCAACTCAAGAAAAGGGAAAGAAAACAAATAAACAATTCAAAACAAACAAACGAACAAAAGCCCCAGGATCCCACCAGCGCTGTAGCCCAGACCGGGAAGCAGCTCCACACTCGAATGGAGCTCCGCAGCTCCTCAGGAAGAAGCAAAGATGGCGCACAGAACCAGGCACTCGAGTGAAAGGAGGGTTAGATGGCGAGAGGCAAGCAAGAAATCCAAAGAAGCAAAAAAAAAAAAGCAACACCAGCAGCCAACAAATGGCGCTCGAGAGCCAGCTAGTGTGGGCTGGTGTTTTTGGACAAGAGACTGTGTCCACAGGCAGCAGAGGAGGGCGAGTGTGGGTGAAGAAGTGTAGAGAATGGGAAAGCATATATCACAAATTGCCAGCGCTCAGGAGCCCCTCAGGAAGAAGCAAAGATGGCGCACGGAGCCAGGCACTTGAGCAAAACGAGGGGGAGGTGGCGAGAGGCAAGTGAGAAATCAAAAGAAGCAGGAAAAAAAGCAACACTAGCATCCAACAAATGGCACACAGAGAGCCTCCAGCTTGGGTGTGTGGAATCCAAGCAGCTGGCTCTTCCCGGTCAAGAGACGACTACGGCCGTGGCAAGCAGAGAAACAAACGAACAAAAGCTTCGGGATCCCACCAGCGTGGTAGCCCAGATCGGGAAGCAGCTGCACACTCTAATGGAGCTCCGCAGCCCCTCAGGAAGAAGCAAAGATGGCACATGGAGCCAGGCACTCGAGCAAAAGGAGGGGGAGGCAGCAAGAGGCAAGCAAGAAATCAAAAGAAGCAGGGAAAAAAAAAAAAAAAGCAACACCAGAAGCCAACAAATGGCACTCAGAGAGCCAGATAGTGCGGGCTTGTGTTTCTGGACAAGAGACTGTGTCCGCGGGAAGCAGCAGAGGCCAACTGTGGGTGAAGAAGGGCGGAGAGTGGGAAAGTGTGTATCACAAATTGCCGGCGCTCTGCAGCTCCTCAGGAAGAAGCAAAGGTGGCACACGGAGCCAGGCACTCAAGTGAAAAGAGGCGGAGGTGGCGAGAGGCAAGCGAGAAATCAAAAGAAGCAGAAAAGAAAAGCAACACTAGCAGCCAACAAATGGCACCCAGAGAACCGCTCACTTGGTTGTGTGGAATCCAAGCAGCTGGTGCTTCCCGGTCAAGAGACCGTGGCCACGGGAAGCAGAGGAGGCCGAACCAGGGCGAAGAGGGATGGGGGGTGGGAAAGTGCACACCGCAAATTACCGGTTGTTTTGTCTCCCGCTGGCTGCTCTGTGAGGCTGCTTTCTCGTACCCCCATTTGCTGGTCTCCGATAGGTGTCCAAGATGGTGTCTGCGCTGCGTTAGCTGGTAGGGGACCTCTGCATGAATCTCTCCTAGTTCTCCATTCTGTCAGTTTTCTCACTCCATTTGGTGCTTGGCTGAGTTTTTTGTCTCTTCATTTGATGTTTTAGGGTTTCATGATTGTTGTATTCTCTGTTTGGCTTAGTTTTTTGGATCTTTGCTGTGGAGGGACGGCGTGGTGCTTCTGCCTAGACTGCCATTTTGCTGGAACTCTAAAGTGTCTTTTTTTAAAACTGTTTCTATTGATTTAATAATTAAAGTCATTCAAGCCACATAAAATAAGATGGGAAATATTATCCTTTTTTTTTTTCCTCTCTCTTAAATAATTTGTTCAAGGTGGGATTGTTGCCCTCATGAATATTACCCAGAATTCATTAGTGACACCTGTTGGGTCCACATTTTTTGTACAAGAATTTTAGCTACTGATTTGGTTTCCATTGGTTGTAAGGCTCAGGTTCTATCTTGACTTAGATCTAGCAAGTGACATCTGTTAAATATTCATTCAAAAAAAAAAAAAAAGTAAAGCAGAAAAGAGTACCCACGGGGACTTTTAAAAAATAAATGTTTAGAATAGTTTTAGATGAACCCTCCAGCTGCTCCTTGGAAACCCTATGGGGCAGTTCTGCTCTGTTCTATAGGGTCATTATGAGTTGGAATCAACTCAATGGCAACAGGTGTGGGTTTTTTGAAGTCGTAAATTAGTATGGTACACTGGTCAGGAGTAACAAATTGATATTTATACATTATGATTAACTAAGCTCCATACTTCATTCAGATTTCATTATATTTTCTCTAATGTTGTTTTCCTCTTCCAGGATTCCATCCACAGTACCACACTGTGTTTGACGATGTCTCCTTAGACTCCTCTGGCTGTGGTATTAATCAGATTTCTTTTGTTTTTGAAAACCTTAACAGTTTTGAGAGCAATGGTCAGATATGCCTCAATATGGATTTTTCTGATGTTTTTATTTCTTGGATAGATTGTGGTTTTGAGGTTTGAGGAGGAAGACCACAGAGATGGTATGACATTCTGAACACTTTATGGGCACATGCTTTCAACTTTATCACTGATGATATTAACATTGCTATAAGTAAAGCCCTGGTGGCACAGTGGATAAGCATTTGGCTGCTAACCAGAAGATCAGCAGTTCGAGTCCACCAGCTGATACTTGGAAACCCTATGGGGGCAGTGCTACTCTGTCCTATAGGGTCACTGTGAGTCAGAATTGAATTGGCGGCAGCAGGTTTTTTTTTTTTTTTAGTCTGGCTAAGGTAATGCTTGCCAGGTTTCTTAAAAGTAATGTCACCCCACTGTAAATTTACTTTCCATACTGTCCTCTTAGGAAGGAAGGCAGTACACACAGTCTCTATATTTTTGTCAATTTTTGCACCGTATATATGTAAAAAACTATTAGGGGCGTACAAACAGAATTGTTATAAATTTTTAGTGAACTGAACCGTTTTTATAATCGTGAAGTGGCATACTTTGTATCTATTCTCTTTTCTTCATGATATTAATATAGCTATACCACCTTTGATTACTATTTACATGGCATAGGTTTTTTTCCAATTTTTTAAACTTGTATTGTTTTATATTTCTTTATATTTATTTACTTATTTTTTATTGTGTTTACAGTGCAAAAGTTTACAGAGCAAATTAGTTTCTCATTAAACAGTTAATACACAAATTGTTTTGTGATGCTGATTACCAATCTTGAGATGTGTCTAACACTCTCCTCTTTTCCACCCCAAATTCCCTGTTTCCATTCGTCCAGTTTTCCTTTCCCTTCCTGCCTTCTCATCTTTGTTTTTTGGCTAAGCTAACATGCCCATTAGTCACATATACATGATTGAACTACAAAGCACGTTCCTCACATATATTATTATTGGCCCTATAGACCTGTCTAATGTTTGACTGAAGGGTGAACCTTAGAAATGACTTCAGTACTGAGTTAAAAGGGTGTTCAGGGGCCATACTCTCAGAGTTTCTCCAATCTCTGTCAGACCAACAAGCCTGGTCTTTTTGTTTTGTAAATTTGAATTTTGTTCTACATTTTCCTCCTGCTCTATCCAGGACCCTCTGTTTTGATCCCTGCCTGAGCAGTCAGCGATGGGCATCATCTAGTTGTTCGGGGCTCCGTCTGGTAGAGGTTGTGGTAGTTGTGGTCCGTTAGTCTTTTGTACTAATCTTTCTTCATTCTCCTTTGCTCCAGCTGGGATGGGACCAGTAGATGTATCTTAGATGGCCACTCCTGAGCTTTTAAGACCTCAGTCACTACTCACCATAGTTGGATATAGAACATCTTTTTAGGTCAATTGAGCTAGATGTCCCTCTAGACCAAAGTCCCCAGTCCTCAGCCCAGTACTCACTCCATCAGGGCATTTGGATGCATCTTCAAGGCTTCTCTGACTTTGCCCTGGTCAAGTTGTGCTGAATTCCCCAGTATTGTGTACTCTATTACCCTTCACCAAAACAAACAAGAAAATGTTGACATAGAGCTGATTCCAACTCATAGTGACGCTATAGGACAGAGTAGAACTGCCCCATAGGATTTCCAAGGAGTAGCTGGTAGATTCAAACTACTGAACTTTTGGTTAGCAGCCAAGCTCTTAACCACTGTGCCATCAGGGCTCCACCCCTCACCTAGTTACCACTTATCTACTATCTAGTTAGTATTTTTCCCTCCCCACCCATCCCTTTCCTTGTAACGATCAAAGATTGTTTCTTTCTGTATGGAAATTGTGTCATAATAGTGATCTTATACAGTATTTTGTCCTTTTCTGATTGACTTATTTCACTCAGCATAATGCTCTCCAAATTCATCCATGTTGTGAGATGTTTTGCAGATTCATCGTTATTCTTTATCTTCTGTAGTATTATATTTTGTCCATGTACCATAGTTTGTTTATCCATTCATCTTTTGATGGGCACTTAGGTTGTTTCCATGTTTTTGCTATTGTGAATAATGTTGAAATACATATGGGTATGCATACGTTTATTCATGTGACAGCTCATATTTCTCTAGGATATATCCCTAGAAGTAAGATTGCTCAATTGTATGGTATTTTTATTTCTAGCTTTTTAACGAAGCACCATATTGTTTTCTAAAATGGTTTTGCCATTTGCATTTCCACCAGCAGTGCGGAAGAGTTCCAATCTCCCAGCAACTTTTCCAATATTTGTTATTTTCTGTTTTTCTCATTTATGCCAGTAATGTCAGGATAAGATGGTGTCTCATTGTAGTTTTGATGTGCATTTCTCTAAAGGCTACTGATTACAATCATTTCTTCATGTGTCTGTTAGCTGCCTGAATGTCTTCTTTGGTGAAGTGTCTGTTCATATCCTTTGCCCATTTTTTTTAATTGGATTATTTGTCTTTTTATTGTAGAGGTGTTGGATTTTCCTATAGATTTTAGAGATTAAACCTTTGTTGGATAGTCATGCCCAAAAATATTTTCCCAGTCTGTAGGCTCTCTTTTTACTCTTTTGGGGAAATCTTTTGAAGAGCATAAGTGTTTAATTTTTAGAATGTCCCATTTATCTAGCTTATCTTCAGGTGTTTGTGTATTAATTGTTGTTTGTATGCTTTTTATGCCATGTATTAGGGCCCCTAGTGTTGTCCCATTTTTTTCCATGATCTTCATAGTTTTTGGGTTTGTATTTAGGTCTTTGATCGATTCTGAATTAGTTTTTGTGTATGGTGTGAGGTATGGGTCCTTTTTCTTTCTTCTACAGGCAGACATCCTGTTTTGCCAGCTCCATTTGTTGAAAAGATTGTCTTTTCCCCATTTAATGGACTTTGGACCTTTGTCAAAGATCAGGTGGCCTTAGGTAGATGGATTTACGTCTGGGTTCTCGATACTGTTCCATTGCCAATGTGTCTGTCATTATACCAGTATCAGGTTGTTGTGACTATGGTAGCTGTATAGTAGATTCTGAGGTCAGGTTTGCTCTTCTTGTGCAGTAATGCTTTACTTATTCGGGTCCTTTTACTTTTCGTATGAAGTTAATGATTAGTTTTTCCATCTCTTTTAAAGAATGCTATTGGTATTTGGACTGAGATTGCATTGCATTTGTAGATTGCTTTGGGTGGAATTAATATTTTCACAATGTTGAGTCTACCTACCCATGAGCATGGTAAGTTTTCCATTTATGTAGATCTCTTTTGGTTTCTTGCAATAGTGTTTTATAGTTTCCTTTGTTATTTCTTTATATTTAGAGGTGAGCATTTAAATAGTCATAGTTTCAATTTTTTTCCAATCTAACTTTTCTTCTTTAAGCTGAAATGTTAAATCCAATTAAAATTAATAAAAATTATGGATAATAAAAATAAGAAAGCACTGCTTTTTAAGAGAACAATTAATTGCTTTACATAAATTGAGTCAATTAATAATCATAAAAACTCTAAAAGGAAGGTACATATTGGCCTAATGCTCATTTTACTATGGAGAAAATTGAGGTAAAGATAAACCAAAACCAAAAAACAAACCAAACCCACTGCCAGAGAATCGGCTCTGACTCATGACAACCCTATAGAACAGAGTGGAGCCACCACAAGGGTTTCCAAAGCTGTAAATCTTTTATGGAAGGTGACTGTTACATCTTTCTCCCACAGAGTAGCTGGTGGGTTTGAACTGCTGACCTTTTTGTTAGCAGCTGAGTGCTTTAACCACTGTGCCAATAGAGATAAAGATAAATTTCATTATTTGCTGAAGATCACTTGACTAGTAAGTGTCAAGAATGATATTCAAGCACAACCAATATGAATTTGGAATAAGTTAGTTTCCCTGATCTGCTTTGTTCTCTGTATGCTATATGTTTGGATTAAGTTTTCCATCTTTTTTAGTGTTTCCTATTTATAACAACTGCTACTCATCTGTCAGTTTGTTGTACTGTGGTGGCTTGCATGTTACTGTTATGCTGGAAGCTATGCCCCTGGTATTTTAAAAACCAGCTAGGTCACCCATGGTGGACAGGATTCAGTGGAGCTTCCAGGCTAAGACCGACCGAGAAGAAGGACCTGGTGATTTACTTCTGAAACAACTGGCCAGTGAAAACTTTATCAAAAGCAGGAGAACATTGTCTGATATAGTGCTAAAAGATGAGCCCCTCAGGTTAGAAGGCCCTCAAAATATGACTGAAAATAGAGCAGACCTTAATGACATGGACAGAGTAAAGCTTTCAGGACCTTCATTTGCTGATGTGGCATGACTCAAAATGAAAAGGAACAGCTTCAAACGTCCATTAATAATTGGAATGTGGAATGTCAGAAGTGTGAATCAAGGAAAATTGGAAGTTGTCAAAAATGAAATGGAATGCTTGAAGATCAATACCTTAGGCAATAAAGAGCTGAAATGCACTGGAATTGGCCATTTTGAATCAGGTAATCATATGATTTAATATCCTGGGAATGACAAATTGAAGAGGAACAGTGTCACATTCATTGTCAAAGGAACATTTCAAGATCTAACCTGAAATACAGAGCTGTCAGTGATAGGATAATATCCATATGTCTACAAGGAAAGCCAGTTACTACAACTATTATTCAAATTTACACACCAACTAGTAATACAAAAGATGAGGAGATTGAAGATTTTTACCAACTGCTGAAGTCTGAAATTGATCAAAGATTCAATCGAGATGCAATTGATAATTACTGTTCATTGGGATGAGGACACTGGAAACAAAGAAGAAAGATCAGTAGCTGGAAAATATGGCCTTGGTGATAGAAATGATGCAGGAGATTGCATAATAGAATTTTGTAAGACCAACAACTTATTCATTGCAAATACCTTTGTTCAGCAACATAAAAGTGGCTATACATGTAGACCTCACCTAATGGAATACACAGGAATCAAATTGACTACATCTGTGGGAAGAGAGGATAGAAAAGCTCAATATCATTAGTCAGAACAAGGCCAGGGGCTGACTACGGAACAGACAATCAATATGCCAGTTGCTCATATGCCAATTCAAGTTGAAGCTGAAGAAAATTAAAACAAGTCCAAAAGAACCAAAGCACCACCTTGAGTATATCCCACCTGAATTTAGGGACCATCTCAAGAATATATTTGATGCATTGAACACTAATGACCGAAGACCAGACAAGTTGTGGAATGATATTAAGGGCATCATACATGAAGAAAGCAAGAGGTCATTAAAGAGACAAAAGAAACAAAACACCAAAATGAATGTCAGAAGAGACTTTGAAACTGGCTCTTGAATGTAGTGTAGTTAAAGTGATAGGAAGAAAGGATGAAGTAAAAGAGCTAAACAGAAGATTTCAAAGGGCAGCTTGAGAAGAAAAAGCAAAGTATTATAATGACATGTGCAAAGATCTAGAGATAAAAAAAAAAAAAAACGGAAGAACACACTCAGCATTTCTCAAGCTGAAAGAACTGAAGTAAAAATCAAGCCTCGAGTTGCAATATTGAAAGCTTCTATGGGCAAAAAACTGAACAACCAAAAAAGTTGAAAAGAATACACAGAGTCACTGTACCAAAAAGAATTTCAACCATTTCAGGAGGTAGCATATGACCAAGAACGAGTGAAACTGAAGGAAGAGGTCCAAGCCAAACTGAAAGCATTGGCAACAAACAAGGCTCCAGGAATTGATGGAATACCAGTTGACATGTTTCAACAAATGGATGCAATACTGGAAGCGCTCAGTCATCTATGACAAAAAATTTTGAGGACATCTACCTGGCCAACTGACTGAAAGACCTCCATATACATGCCTATGCCAAAGAAAGGTGATCCATTGAAATGCAGAAATTATCAAGAATATCATTATTATCGCATGCAAGTAAAATTATGCTGAAGATAATTTAAAAATGGTTGCAGCACTACATTGAAAGGGAACAGCCAGAAATTCAAGCCAGATTCAGAATAAGACATGGAATAAGGGATTTCATAGTTGATGTCGGATGGATCTTGACTGCAAGCAGAGAATACCAGAAAGATATTTACCTGTGATTTATTGACTACTCAAAGGCATTTGACTGTGTGGATCATAAGAAATTATGCATAATTTGCAGAGTGGGAATTCCAGAACACTTAATTGTGTTCACATGGAACCTGTAAATAGACCCACTGACAATTGTTTGAACAGAACAAGAGGATACACAGGAAACGTGTGTATCAGGGTCATATCCTTTAACCATTCTCATTCAGTCTGTATGCTGAGCAAATAATCTGAAAAGATGTGCTATCTGAAGAAAAACACAGCATCAGAATTGGAGAAAGTCTCATTAACAAATGTTGATATGCAGATGACACAACCTTACTTGCTGAAAGTCAAGAGGACTTCAAGCACTTACTAATGAAGATCAAAGGCTACAACCTTCAATATGGATTACACCTCAATGTAAAGAAGAAAAAAATCCTCACAACTGCACCAATAAGCAACATCATGATAAATGGAGAAAAGGTTGAAGTCAAGGATTTCATTTTACTTGGATCCATAGTCAATGCCCATGGAAGCAGCAGTCAAGAAGTCAAACAACATATTGAATTTGACAAATTGGTTGCAAAAGACCTCTTTAACATGTTAAAAAGCAAAGTTGTCACCCTGAGGATCATGGTATTTTCAATTGCCTTCTATGTGTGTGAAAGCTGGACAAAGAATGAAGAAGACAGAAGAAAAATTGATGCCTTTGAATTATGGTGTTGGTGAAGAATACAGAATATACTATGGACTGCCCGAAGAACAAACTAGTCTGTCTTGGAAGTACAGCCAGAATGCTCCTTAGAAGCAAAGATGGAAAGACTTCATCTCACATACTTTGGACATGTTATCAGGAGAGATCAGTATCTGGAGAGGGACATCATGCTTGGTAAAGTAGAGGGTCAGCGAAAAAGAAGAAGGCCCTAAATGAGATGGATTGACACAGTGGCTCAACAATGGACTCAAACATAGCAAGTATTGTCAGGATGGTTCAGGACTGGGCAGTGTTTCCTTCTGTTGTGTATAGGGTCGCTATGAGTTGGAACCGACTCCATGGCACCCAACAACAACAACCGTTTATACCAGCTGTTGTAGCTTTCTTTAAAAAAAAAAAAAAAAACTACTATTTTATTGAGGTATCTTTGATATACAATAAACTTCGTATATTATGTACAATTTGATATGTTTTGACATATGTAAAAACCATCACCTCTACCAAGATAATGAACATATTCATCATGCAAAAAATTTCTTCAGATCCATTTATGATCCCATTCACTCACCCTTTCCTGGTCTCTCTCTTGTTCACAGGAAACCAAAGCATCCTTTATATCATTTGTTTTCCTTTGTGGACTTACATGTAAATAGAATTATACAGGATGTACTCTTTTTCTATGGCTCCTTTTGTTGACAATAATTGAGATAAATCTATGTTATAGCTTGCATCAATAGCTCATTATTTTTATTGCTAAATATTATTTCTTTTATGGTTTGCCACAATATTTTTTATTACCCATTTACCTGTTGATTGAAATTTGGATTATTTCCAGCTGTTGTCTATTATAAATAAAGCTGAAGTGAACATTCACATCATTCACAAATCATTTTTATGAATGCATGCTTTCATTTCTTTTGGGTAATTACATGAAAGATGAATGGAGGGATCACAAAGTAAGTATACATTTAACTTTTTTAGGAAACTGACAAACTGTTTTCCAAAGTGACTCTCGTATTCCCAAACAGCCTATACTTCTAGATCTTCCACGTCTTCATTAACACTTGATATAGTCAGTCTTTTTTATTTTACCCATACCAGAATCTATGTAGTTTTCTTAGTTACGGAGTGGTGCTGTAATAAAAAATACCAGAAGTATGTGGCTTTAAAGAAAAGGAACATACTGTCTCAGAGTTCTGAATCAGGGCATTGGCTGGCCTAGGTTCTATTTCTGTGTGGGCTCTAGAGGAAGATCCTTGTCTCTTTCAGCTCCTGAGATGCCAGGTTTTTCTTGGTCTTCTTTGGCTGCTTACAGATATATCTTCCCCATAGTCATAGCTACCCAGAGAAAAAAACAAATTTGATTTTATTTTTTCTCTGAAGACAGGTTTAGTAAATATATTATAGATTTTTGAACCAGAAGAACTTTACTTAAATTTGAGTTCACCTTTTCCTGGCTTTATGTTTTATAATAGTGTCATTTGTAAAATATAGATAACAGCAGTGGTGGACTAGAGCTGACTCACGCCAGCTCCTCAGAGCTGAAGTGTTAAATTTTCAAAGTTTTTGAAAGCCAGTTGACACCTTGTGATAGTTTGAAATGTGTCATGGCGGGCATATTGAGAACACAGTAACTAGCAAACATTGCATATCAGGGATGCCATCCCCAGCAAGCCACTGTTAAAGATTTAACAGCTCACCCTTGTATACTGGCATTTTTTCACAGTTTTTGCTAGAATTGAATGCAATAGTTTATGGGAAGCATTAAGTATGTTTTCTGGCGTATTGTAAATATTCAGTAAATGTTGGTAATCTCCCCTTCTCACCTTCCTGCTTTCTATTCTGTACAGTATCTTCAGCTCTAGCAGCCGATATAGAAGATCTTCTGAGTTGTTTTGTCGTTCTTATACTGACCTGAAACGTAATTTCTCAGTTATTCCTTTCTCCGAGGCGTTTTGTTACTGCTAAGCCCTGTGGTTTTTAATATTAATCAATCCGTTCTTAGATTCATTGAAGCTGTTCCTATAATTTCTCACACCTTGTTCTTTCCCCACCCCCACCCCCCCTACTTCTTAAATTGTTTCCTCAACAATCTGCAGGGCTCACCATGCCTCTAGCTATGAACATTCATGGAAACATATAAAGTACTCATATATTTAACTCACTATATACTGATTACTGGTTGCTGATTATGATGAAGTCCAAAGTATGGAAAAAGGATTGGTTCTACGTAAAACTCTAAAACTGAATCGTTACTGATACTAAATTCCCTTTTGAGTAATGTGCAACTTTTAAAAAGAAGAAATGAGTTAATGGACGCTGCACTTCTTCTTTCTTCAGATCAAATTTTGGGAAAAAAACTCGTCAGGACTAGATCTTTATTAAAATAGGTATCAAGCCAACAGGATGTCAAAACAAAACCTGGGGCTACTAATACTATAGCCAGAGGCTCACACTATAATGAGTCTAGCAGAGCCATAACTTCCTTTGGAAAAAGTAAACATGATTTCAAATCATTCACAAAAGTAGCTTGTTCCTAACTGATAAAATATAAACGATACTGTCATGAATTGAATTATGTCCCCCAAAAAATGTGTGTATCAATTTGGCTGGGCCATGTTTCCCAGAACTGTGTGGTTGGCCTCCATTTTGTGATAGTAATTTTATGTTAAAGAGGATTAGGGTGGGATTGTAACACCACCCTTACCCAGGTCACATCCCTGATCCAATGTAAGAGGAGTTTCCCTGGGATATGGCCTGTACCACCTTTTATCTCTCAAGAGATAAAAGGAAAGGGAAGCAAGTGGAAAGTGGGAGACCTCATACCGTCAAGAAAGCAGTGCCGAGAGCAGAGCAGGTCCTTTGGACCAGGGTCCCTGGGCTGAGAAGCTCCTAATCCGGGGGGACACTGATGAGAAGGCCTAGAGAGAGAAAGCCTTCCCCTGGAGCTGACACCCTGAATTTGGACTTTTAGCCTACTTTAGCTGTGAGGAAATAAACTTCTCTTTGATAAAACCATCCACTTGTGGTATTTCTGTTATAGCAGCACTAGATGACTAAGACAGGTACCAAGCAAATTAGATTTAAAAAATGATGCATAAAACTACCATAAGCAGACAGTATTTTAAACCTTGAGTTTTGATTACATAAAAATGCAGAGACAATCTTACTAGGATGAATTATTGGCAATAGTCAGTAATAAATAGTGTGTATTTTAGGTGTTGCAGGATGCAACCCTTCAGAATATACATTGCTGAGTGTTCATTGACTCCTATAGAAGAGATGGGTAAGAAACAGGATTGGATCAAGTAAGGATTCAGGCCCTGCAGATTCAGACTACCTCATGGGATCTCTAGAGCTAAAATATTCCATCAGAATTGTCATTCATTAAACTGAAATGATCAGTCCTTTATATCCCGCCTCTGTCAGTCTTTGGCTATGGGTTGCCACCGGAAATAGTAACCTGAGACTAGGCAGCTCTCTGAAACTGAGGCAATGCCTGAAGGAGATTATGTACAGCTGTGTCAACAGTACGTTCTTGAAGGAATAGCTGGGGCTGGCAACTCCATGCACAGAAGGTGGATAGATATTTCAGCTGTTTTTTCTAATTAAACCAAAATTCAATAGAAATGTTTTATCAGTTTCACAATTATATGCAAAAGTTTCTACAAGTTAATATCTTTAAGAGGATCATATGTTCCCAGTGTGACAGAAAATTAGACCAAATTCTGACAAAAGATAAATCTCAAGGAAAGCACACACTTGCTCACACCAGCGTGCACAGAGAGGACAGTAAATTCCCCCTATTGAAGAATAAATTTTTCAGAAAAATATGTGAAATAATTTTTATAGGTCTACATAAATTTTGTAAAAAATAAATTATTGAAATGAAGAATAAATATGGAATAGTTTTAAATAGGTGTCCCTGGGTGGTGCAAACAGTTAACCTACTCAACTTCTAGCTAAAAGGTTGGAGGTTTGCTCAAATTTCTTAAAAAAAAAAAAAAAGGTGGACCTACTGAACTGGTTGAAACTGGAGGGCTCTGTGACAGTATTGCCCTGAGAGACTCTTCAAACCTTGAACAGAAACTAACCCTGAGGTCACCTTGTAGCAAAATAACAAGTTGGCTCAGAAAGTAATGAATGTCACCCTTAAGTACTGTGCCCCTTTAGAAAATCACCTGTATGAGACCAAATGGTCAACAATTACTTTAAATCAAATATGAGAATGTAACAGCAGGGAAGGTAGCTTAATGGAAATGGAAGAACCAGAATGGAAATCAGGAGACTGTTCACATATTGTGAAAAATATAACCAATGTCACTGAACAACTTGTGTAGAAATTGTTGAATGTGAACCTAAACTGCTGCGCAAATCTTCACCAAAAACACAATAAAATATTATTAAAAAATAAAGGTTAGGTTTCAAGTTTACCCTACAGCACCTCAGAAGAAAGGCCTGGCAATCTTCTCCTCAAAGATCAACCACTGAGAACAGTATGCAGCACAGTTCTACTCTGACTCGTATGGGGTCTTCATGAGTCAGAATCAGCTTGAGGGCAACTTGTGGTGGTGCTAATTTGAAATGATAAATTTTTTCACAAGGTATTTTCCAAATTACATTAAAGTTTCTGAAGAAAATCCATAACAATAGAGATTATTTTCAAAATATTTCAGTGACTCTTTAGAGACATGCATTTATTGTGTGCATTTCTTATAGAGTATATGTGAAAGGTATTACAAATCAAGTTTATTAAAATTAGCATGAAAATAATGCATTCAAAATTCTTTCAGATTGAATGATTTATTTTTTTATATGAATTAAGGATACATTTTCTATGCCAGATGTTTCTTTATAGAGGTAATATATTCAATACTTTGTTTTTTCCTTCTGGATTTTATTCTCTATTTTTTTTTTTTTTTTTGCTTTTATAACACATTTACCTTTAAAAAACGATTTTGAAGTTGCTTATAGTGAATAAAAATAAAAACACGTAGTTAAGGCAGTCCATCGTGTGTGTGTGTATTTTTTTTAGAGTGGATCATGAGACTTATGTTGAATTCCATACTCTGCCACTATCTGGACAAATATTTTAATTCTTTGAGTTTCTGGTTTGATCATCACTAATAATGTAGTGGAGCCCTGATGGTACATGGTTAGGCATTTGCCTGTTAACCAAGAAGTCGGCAGTTCAAATCCACCAGCTGCTCCTTGGAAACCCTGTGGGGCAGTTCCACCCTGTCATATAGGGTTGCTATAGGGTTGCTAGCAGTTGAAATTGACTCGATGGCAATAATTTTTTTTTTTAAATAATGTAATAGTTGAGAGAGATTAAATTTGAGATATTGTTGTATTCTGTAATTCTATACAATAAGACTGATAAAATAAAAGTAAAACAATGTTTTAAATAGATATAGGAAGAGGAGATAATTATTGCCTTATTAAAACTTTCTCTATAAATCTCTTCAAAAAAGTATTCTTATATTTTTGAAATATAATTTATGCATAGCAAAATATATGGAACTAGAGTGTAATCTGATGAGTTTTGACAAATCATACACCTTTGCAATCAAATGAAGTTGTAGAACATTTCCATGACCCGGAAAATTTCCTTATGCTCCTTTCCAATCAATACACCACACTTCTGATTTCTTTTAACAGAGATTAGTATTTCCTGCTCTACAATTTTATGTAAGTGGAATTGTAGGCTATGTACTCTTTTGTATGCAGCTTCTTTCACTCAGCATAGTTTTTTTGTTATTTTGTTTTATGTTTTTGTATGTTATTACATTTATCAGTGGTTCATTCCTATTTATTGCTTAGGGGTGTTTCATATTAACATGACAAAATGTGTTTATCTGTTCTCTTTTTGGGAGCCCTGGTGGTAAAGTTGTTAACATTAATCAACCCCTTCTTATATTCATTGAAGCTGTTCCTATTATTTCTCACATCTTGTTCATTTTTTTCCAACTTCTTTCGTTTAAGAGTAGAACTGCCTCATAGAAATTCCTAGGCTGTATGGCACAGTGGTTAAGAGCTCAGGCTACTAACCAAAAGGTCAGCAGTTAGAATCCACCAGTTGCTCCTTGGAAACCCTAAGGGGCAGTTCTACTCTGAACTGTAGGGTCGCTAAGTCGGAAAGGACTCCATGGCAATGAGTCTGGTTTGAGTTTGATATTTTCTTTTTGATGGATATTTGGGTCATTTTTTGCATGTATGTTTTCATTTCTTTTTATAAATACATAGAGACAAGATTTCTGGGTTGTAAGGTCAGTATATAGTTAACTTAATGCAAAAATTCTGATTTTTCAAAATGGTTGTATGTATCGTTTTACACTTCCACCACTAGCATAAGGGAGTTCCTATTGCTCAATATCCTGGATGACATTGGTGTTTGTGATGGTTAAGATTGTGTGTCAACTTGGCTGGGCCATGATTCTCCGTGTTTTAATGTAATCACTCCCATGATTGAATATACTGTGAGTAGCCAATCAGATGAAAGGGAGTCTCCTTGGGGGTGTGGCCCGCATTTGTATATAAGCAGCCGATCTGGCTTTTTGCTCTCTCTGGATCCTGCAGCTGCTTCCTGTCATCTCATCTCCCGTTCTTGGGACTTGAGCTGTCAGCTTATCTGCCGAACCTGGGATTCGTCTATCTGCACAGCCTGTGAGTGGGAGCCCTGCTCTCCTACCTTCCGATCTTGGGCTTGTTAGCTTCTGCAGCCGTGTGACTTGGGAGAGGCCTCTACCCTGATCCATGGACTTGGGACGTTCTAGCCTCTACAATCGTGTGAGCCGTTTCCTTGATCTAAACTCTCTCTATACATATATTTATACACTTTACTGGTTTTGCTTCTCTAGAGAACCCAGCCTAAGACAGTGTTCTTAGTGTCTTTAAATTCTAAAATGAGATTAGGATTATCTCACTGTGGTTTTTATTGGCATTTCCCCAATGACTAATGATGTTGAGCACTTTTAATGCACTTAATGGCTGTTTTTATATGACCTTTTATGAAATAACTTTTCAAGTTCTGCCTAAATATTTCCTTGGGTTGTTGGGCTTTTATTATTAAGTCATAGCTTTTGATTATATATTCTAGATACAAGTCCTTT
Source organism: Dugong dugon (assembly GCA_030035585.1). Lineage (NCBI taxonomy): Eukaryota > Metazoa > Chordata > Mammalia > Sirenia > Dugongidae > Dugong > Dugong dugon. The sequence goes on along the minus strand of CM057460.1, from coordinate 28,347,560 downwards.
GTCATATGTATTTATATATATGTAAATTTTTTCCCCAGGCTTTGCCTTGCACATTCATTTTCTTTATGTTGAGAAGACTTTAACTTTGATAAAGTCCATTTTACTATTTTTTTCCTCTTACAGTTAGTACTTTCTGAGTCTTGTATACCGAATCTTTGATTACCTTAAGGTTGTAAAGTTATTCCATCCTCTGTTTGCTCTTAGAATATTTATATATTTAGATTTTCAATTTAGGTAATAAACTTTTTTGTATATTGTGATATATGAATAGAGTCCCCTCAAGAACAATTTCTGAAAACACATTCCTGTTCTCATTTAAATGCTGCCATACCATTATTGAAAATCTATTGGCCATATACATTTGTCCAATTGTGAATGATCAATTCTGATCCATTGATCTATGTGTCTGTTATGCTATTATCACATAATCTTGATTACTGTGGTCTTAAAGTAAATTTTGAAATCAGGTAGCATAAACACTCCAACATTTTTTTGGGTGGGGATAGTTTTTGTTTGGTTGGCAATTCTATGTTCTTTGCATTTTCATGTCACTTTTAGACTCAGTTTACACCTCCACCATATATATTTGTTCATATATATGTATACATATATATATGTACACATCCACATATAAATATATGTATGTATACATATAAATGCTTGGATATTGTTTCAATTTTATTCAATCAATAAATCAATTTTGGAAGAATTGAAATTTTAGCAACATTAATCTTCCATTCTATGGACATGTTGTATGTTTCCATCAATTTATGACTTATTTAATTTTTGTCAAGAAGGTTTTTAGAATTTTAAGTGTAGAGATCTTACATATACCGTTACAGTAATTCCTAAATATTTTATGTTCTTTAATGCTATTATAAAAGGTGTAGTATCTTAGAGTCCATTTTTTCAAATGTGTGTATCTGTTGTTGTTGTTGTTAGGTGCCTCTGATCGAATCTGACTCATAGTGACTCTATGTGCAACAGAAACAAAACACTGCCCAGTCCTGTGCCATCCTCAACATCATTGTTATGCTTAAGCCCATTGCTGCAGTCACTGTGTCAGTCCATCTGGTTGAGGGTGTTCCTGTTTTTTTCTGACCCACTACTTTACCAAGCATGATGTCCTTCTCCAGGGACTGATCCCTCTTGATAACATGTCCAAAGTATATGAGACGTAGTATCACCATCCTTGCTTCTAAGAAGCATTCTGGTCATACTTTTTCCAAGACATATGTTCATTCTTTTGGCAGTCCATGGTATATTCAATATTCTTCTCCAACACCACAGTTCAAAGGCGTCAATTCTTCTTCTATCTTCCTTATTCATTGTTCAGCTTTCACATGTATACGAGATGATTGAATACACCATGGCTTGGGTTGGGTGCACCTTAGTCTTCAAGGCAACGTCTTTGCTTTTTCAACACTTTAAAGAGGGCTTTTGCAGCCGATTTGCCCAATGCAATGCTTCTTTTGATTTCTTGACTGCTGCTTCCATGAGTGTTGACTGTGAATCCAAGTCAAATGAAGTCCTTGATAATGTCAATGTTTTCTCCATTTATCATGATATTGCTTATTGGTCCAGTTGTGAGGATTTTTATCTTCTTTAAGTCGAGGTGTAATCCATACTGAAGGCTGTGGTCTTCGATCCTCATTAGGAAGCGCTTCAAATTCTCTTCACTTTCAGCAAGCAAGGCTGTGCCATCTGCATAATGAGACTGTTAATGAAGAGTCTTCCTCCAATTTTGATGCCCTGTTTTACTTCACATAGTCCAGCTTCTCGGATTATTTCCTTAGCATACAGATTGAATAGGTATGGTTAAAGATGCGACCTTGACACACACCCTTCCTGACTAAATCATGCAGTATCCTCTTGTTTTGTTTGAATGACTGCCTCTTGGTCTATGTACAGGTTCTTCATGAGCACAATTAAATGTTCTGGAATTCCCATTCTTTGCAATGTTATCAGTAATTTGTTATTATCCACAGTCGAATGCCTTTGCATAGTCAATAAAACACTGGTAAATGTCTTTCTGTTATTCTCTGCTTTCAGCCAAGATCCATCTGATACCAGCAATGATATCCCTGGTTCCATGCCCTCTTCTGAATTGGGTTTGAATTTCTGGCAGTTCCCTATCAACATACTGCTGCAGCTGCTTTTGAATGATCGTCAGCAAAATTTTACTTGCGTGTGATATTATTCGATAATTTTCACATTCAGTTGAATCACCTGTCTTGGGAGTAGGCATAAATATGGATCTCTTCCAGTCAGTTGGCCAGTAGCTGTCTTCCAAATTTCTTGGCAAACACAACTGAGCGCTTCCAGTGCTGTATCCATTTGTTGAACAATTGGTATTCTGTCAATTCCTGGAGCCTTGTTTTTCACCAGTGACATCAGTGCAGCTTGGACTTCTTCCTTCAGTACCACTGGTTCCTGATTATATGCTACCTCCTGAAATGGTTGAACGTCAACTAATTCTTTTTGGTATAGTGACTCTGTGTATTCCTTCCATCTTCTTTTGATGCTTACTGCTTCGTTTAATATTTTCCCCATAGAATCCTTCAATGTTGCAACTCAAGGCTTGAATTGTTTCTTTAGTTCTTTCAGCTTGAGAAATGCCGAGTTTGTTCTTCCCTTTTGGTTTTCTATCTCTAGGTCTTTGCACATGTCCTTATAATACTTTACTTTGTCTTCTCGAGCTGCCCTTTGAAATCTTCTGTTCAGCTCTTTGACTTTGTCATTTCTTCCTTTCACTTTAACTACTTGGCATTCAAGAGGAAATTTCAGAATCTCTTCTGACATCCATTTTGGTCTTTTCTTTCTTTCCTGTCTTTTTAATGATGCCTTGCTTTCTTCATGTATGATGTCCTTGATGTCAGTTCACAACTAGTCTGGTATTAGTTCTATAGTGTTCAACGCCTCAAATCTATTCTTGAGATGGTCTCTAAATTCAGGTGGAATATACTCAAGGTCATCCTTTGGCTCTCGTGGACTTGTTCTAATTTTCTTCAGTTTCAACTTGAACTTGCTTATGAGCAATTGATGATCTGTTCTGCATTCAGTCTCTGGTCTTGTTCTGAATAATGACATAGTTTCTTTCCACAGATGTCGATTAGATTCCTGTGTATGCCATCTGGCGAGGTCCATGTGTATGGTTGCCATTTATGTTGGTGAAAAAAGGTTTTTGCAATGAAGAGGTCGTTGGTCCTGGAAAATTCTATCATGCGATCTCGGGCGTCATTTCTATCACCAAGGCCATATTTTCCAAGTACCGATCGTTCTTCTTTGTTTCCAACTTTCTCATTCCAATCATTAGTAATTACCAGTGCATCCTGATTGCATGTTCGGTAAGTTTCAGACTGCAGAAGTTGATAAAACTCTTCAATTTCTTCATCTTTGGCCTTAGCGGTTGATACGTAACTGATTTTCCTTGTAAGCATATGGATATTATCCTATCACTGACAGCCTTGTACTTCAGGATAGATCTTGAAATGCTCTTTTTGATGATGAATGGTACACCATTCCTATTCAAATTATCATTCCTGGCATAGTAGACCATATGATTGTCCTATTCAAAATGGCCAACAGCAGTCCATTTCAGCTCACTAATGCCTAGGATATTGATGTTTATGCCTTTTATTTCGTTTTTGATGATTTCCAATTTTCCTCTCTTCTTACTTCATACGTACCATGATCCGATTATTAATGGAAATTTGCAGCTGTTTCTTCTCATTTTTGAGTCGTGCCACATCAGCAGATGAAGGTGTTGAAAGCTTGACTCCATCCACTTCATTAAGACTGACCCTACTTTGAGGAGGCAGCTCTTCTCCAGTGGTGTTTTGAGTGCCTTCCAACTTGAGGGACTCATCTTCTGACACTATATCAGACAATGTTCCCCTGGTTATCCTAAGGTTTTCACTGGCTAATTCTTTCCAGAAGTAGACTACCGGACCCTTCTTCCTAGTCTCTGTTAGTCTGGAAGCTCAGCTGAAACCTGTCCACCATGGGTGACACTGCTGATATTTGAATACAAGTGGCATAGCTTCCAGCATTACAGCAACAGGCAAGCCCCACAGTATGATAAACTGACAGAAGCATGGGGGGTATGTATCTGGTATATAGAACTACAGTTTATTTTGGATTTTAAACCTATTTACTGTGGCCTTGATAAATTTATTCGTTCTACCAAGTTGATTTTGTTTGTTTGTTCATTTTAATTGATCCCTTGTGATTTTCTACAAACACAATCATGTTGTCTAAATAATGATAATTTTACCTCTTTTCCTTTTATCTTCTCTTTTCCTTCCTTTCCATTCCATTGTAAATTCATTTGGGAAGGAACAAACTAGATATCTACTATTAGGGTTGAAAGATCTTTAGTGGCACAGAATTGGGTTTCAGAACCTAATCTGGGTGAGCAGGTGCCTTTACAGATGGCAGCTTGATGTTGATGTATCAATCTGACAAGGTAAGGAATGCCTTTGTAAAGGGAGGAGGACTGTTGTGAACAGTCAGAGTCCAAAAAGTATGAGACGGGTATTCATAGTGGGTAGCCAAGTGTGGGGAGTCAGGTTCTGAGCAGGGGTTACAGAGTTGTAAACTAAGAAGGAAAATGAGGTCTCTATAAAAGAAGTGATAATAGCAGATATAGGAGATTTGTTACATACAGTAGGATTGATATAGTAATAAATATATTAAGGGCAATTGTAGCCAGCGTTTTCTCTGTCACTGAAAGGGTTACAAATAAGGAAAGGAAAGGGGAAAAAAAACAAAAAAAACAAAAAACTTACTATGAGTTCTGTACTGTTGGATTGAAATTAGATAGATTGGTTTTCGATGTATTTATATAGATTGATATAAAAATATATCCATATATATTTATAGTGTAGGTGTATGTATTTGTTTATCTTTGCTGTGTCTAATGAAAAGGCCTGGGGATAGCAATACCACAATAGCAATGAGAGCACCTAATAAACAGATCTTGCTTTTTAAGTAACATTTTTTTTTTTACTAAGAAGAACCAAAGATCTTTGGAGTAATGGCTGGCACTATAGCTTGAGTAGGGAGTATACAAGATGAAGTTGACCCATGTTATTGTGCAAGAAAGCAAGGATTTTGCCAACAAATGAAAGAAACTTGTCTAAAGGGCTCAGACGCAACTTGAATAAAATCCGACTGGATAAATTGAGGCCAATTTAACTATAAAGGTAAATTATTTTAGGGATGGATTGTAACCCACTGAAACCCAAACCAAATCCGTTGTCTCGCTGACTCAATCTCATGCAACCCCATGCATTACAGAGTAGACTGGAGCTCCATAATAACTCATTGAAGAAGATACAAAACCATTAAACCATAAATATATAAGTAAATTAATTAATTAATAACTAGAAAATTTTATGAGGAATGGGGTATTTACATAGTTGTTTAAAAGCTCCCATAAAAGTGTACTAATTACAAAGGGAAAATTATAGTTCTTCAGTGGAGAAGACATAATCAGGTGATCACAGTGAACATTGTCAGTAAATAAATTAAAACTTTATTGTACCTCTTAATAGACTACAATAAGAACATAGTACTACCAGGAAAACCCATGTTGAAGAACATACTGCAAAGAAAAACTTGTCTGTAATTGTAACAGTTTTTCAAGTCTTGGATTTATGAAAAGACTATCAAACCATTCCAGTTTCAAAGAAACTGAAAAGACATAATAACTAAAAGCAATGTGTGCCTCTGAGTTTGACACTTTTAGTACATTTAAATGATATTGTTGGGGCAAATGATGCAATGTGACCGGAGACTGAGGATTAGATTATATCAGTGTTACATTAGTAATTTTGATAGATGACTTGAGATTGTGTAAGAGAATCCACTTGTTTGTAGGTAATATCAACTAAAGAACCGAGCTTGATGGTGAATCATGTTGACAACTTACTCTCAAATGGTTAAGAAAAAAGAAGTTATTCATACTATAGTTCAAACTTTCTGTAGGTTTGTGATTATTTCAAATTATTATTTATGGTAACAAGAGAGTTTTATTTCTCCCTTTCTAATTTTTACACCTGTGAGGTTTTTTTTTTTTTTTTTTACTGATTGTAAAGGCTAGGGTCTTCAGTGTTATATTTGAATGAAAATGGTGAGAACAAACATCTTGACCTTGTTCCAACCTTAGGGGGAAAGCATTCAGTCTTTCTACATTATATGTGATGTTAACTGTAGGCATTCCCTGTAGATGTGTTTTATTAGTTTGTGAAATTTCCCTTCTATTAGTAGTTTGATGAGAGTTTTTAATCATCAAATGTTGTTGAAAATGCCAAATGCTTTTTCCGCATCTATTGAGATAAACATGTAATTAGTCTTCTTTTTCCTGTTAAGGTTGTAAATTACACAGATTGATTTTTAAATATTTGAATACTAAACTAAGTTTGTATTCCTGGAATAAATTGCATTCGGTTGTGTATTACACTTTCTATAAATTTCTGGGTTTTATTCGATAATGTATTGCTTAAGATGTTTGCATTTAAACTATTGAAATATATTGGTCTGTAGTCTTCTTTTCCTATAATGTCTGCCTGACTTCAATAACCTAGATTTTGTGGACTTCACAAAATAAGTTGAATAATATTCAATTATCCTCTGTTTTCTGAAACAGTTGGGTAGAATTTCTATTATTTATTTATTAAATGTCTAATAGAATTTAATTTGATGGCAACTAACAAAAACAAAAACAATAGAATTTAATAGCCATCTGGGACTTGAATTTTTTTGGTAGGAAGAGTTTAATTATGTATTCAGTTTCTTTAATATATATAGGCTATTCTGATTCTCCATTTATTCTTGATGTCAGTTTTTCTAATTTTTGTGTTTCAAGGAATATGTCAATTTCATATAATGTATTGGTCAAACGTATTCGCCTACCTTATTTTATATTGTGCCCTTCTTATAATTTTAATATCAATAACTATTGAACCCTTGCAATGTGGCTAGTGTGACAAAGGAATTTAATTTTTAATTTTTTAAATATAATTAATTCAGAATTAAATAGCTATACATGGATTCTGACTACTCTACTGGATAATTGAGATATGTAGAATGAAGACATCAAAATTACATCCCTAGATTAAATTATCCTTGAAATCTATATTAATATTTCTCATTGCTGACTCCACATACCTACAAGCATGTCCAAATGAAAAATCTAAAATTAATTAACTTGTCCAAAACAAAACTTATTGTCATTGAGTCAATTCTGACTCATGGCAACCCCATGTGTGTCAGAGTACCACTGTGCTCCATAGAGATTCCAGTGACTGATTCTTTGGAAACATATCACTAGGCCTTTCTTCCAAGGTACCTTTGGAGTCAGACTCAGGTATGGTTTTGTTTGTTGACTCTTTGGTTGGTTGGTTAGTTTTTTTTATTTTGCTTTAAAAATTAGGTGATTCTAACATGTAACCTTGGTTATGGTCCACAGTAAGTATAAAAACATGAGACTGACATTCCTTGGTGTTTTGATGACTGATCATTAATAATTACTCTGGTCATTCTCCCATGATTTGTTTATAATATTATGATTTGCTGCTCCAAGCTTGAGCTTTTTCAGAATGTTCTAGGGATTGACTGATCTTACCTCAGTTATTTTATAGTGTGGTTTTCTTTGTTCTGATCTGTCCATCATTCCAAACAATCTGCATTAATTTTAAAATGTGGGAACTTTCTAGGCAACGTTCTAAACACCACAGTTGTTTTATTCTTTGAAAACATAGCGCTGTTATTTTCATATGATGGTGGGAGAGATGGGGTGGCTACATGTAGAGGCAAGCTGAGTAGAATTACTACAATGTGGGATGAGGGAGCAGAACTCCTTTCCAGATAATCACCAGACAAATAATCCTGATGTTAGGTTCAGAGTTCATTTACTTTAAAACTACTGAGTGTAGTCATTTGCATCTTCCCGTTGAAGTTTGCCTTCACTTTTTCTCATACAATTTTTTAATTTAATTTTTCTTGATTATGAAATAAATGCAAAATATACTAAACAAATATGCATTTTTGAAGTAACTAGTATAGAATATGAAATTCTTGTCAATGCCACAGAGATGACTTCTTTCAAAAATTTCTTACATATTCTGTTACCTTTTCTACTCTACATGTACTAATATAAAATTAGCATGTGTTTACAAAAATCAAAACTAGCAATTTTAAACATTAAGTCTTAAAAATAATGCTGGTTACCATTTGCTGAGGGCAACCTGTGCCAGTAATACTAAGCATTTTGCATACTGTATTTCTAATCTACACAACACTATTGCAAACAGGATTGTTATACTTACTTTACCAAGAGGAAAATTAAGACTTAGAGAAGTTAAGAAATATTAACATATCTAGTTATTTAGCTTATAAATGACACAGCTAGGATTTAAATCTAGCACTGTATAATCAGGAAACCTGGATTATTTCATTATAGTGTATTGACATATGAGTAAAGTATATGCAAAATATCACAGAGAAACCACAATTTTTCTTTATTTAATTTTTGTTTACAGGGGTCTTATTGATGCATGAGTCTATTAGCGTTAACTTCTTAAGCTGAAAGTGTTTTACTCTAAATATACAGACAACCTTTTATAGGCAAGGAATCCCAGCAGTTTTAACTCACTACAGTCAAGGTTTCTTGAAAACATGGCCTAATCTCCCAGCATCATGGTTTCCATATTCTAAAGGAAATAATAACATGTAAATTGTAAAGTTGTAATGTTGAAAATCATCATTAGATAATGAATGCACAAGCTCTTTAAAATCTATCAAGTCCCATCCAAAAATGTAACATTATTAAAATTTGGGGCACACTCAATGCAAAAATACAATAACTTCTATCATAAAGCATATATAATTTAATTATGCAAGTACAAAAGATATAGCTAAAGGAAATAGAAATGGAAGTGGCAGCATAAGTAATAATTGTATGTTGGCAATAAGCTCTATTGGCGGTTGGAATTCTTTCCTAACATATTTCCCTACCAATCTGCCTGTTTAATATTTTGCAGAAAACATGCAAGCCAAAGGAACTGTGTACAAGATTATACACACAGACACACACATACATATATATACACACACAAGACCTGGATGGGCATACACACACACACACAGTGAGAAATATTTCCAAATGTCACATCGTTGCCTTGTTTTTAATTTAATCAACAGAAAGTAAAGAAAGACTTGCTTATAGTTGAGCAGCTGGGATCATAGATTACTAAAGTGAAGTCTGAAAATGTTAAGTTAAAGGCAAGAAGCATATCAGATGTTCACAAGTTTGCAGATAAATAATAAAAACTAGTAAGTCATTTAAGAGCAATGATATAGAAGTAGCAAAATGTTAAAAACAGTCACACTTTAAAACACAGAACATATGACCACATGTATATAATTTGTTCCCTGGCCAGAAATGATATCGCAACTGAAATCTGGCCTATAAAATAAAGACAGTGAATTTTGTTTTGCATCTTAATGAGTTGAGTGGTTCCAAATGAAAATGTTCACCTCACATTTTTTGGATAGTAATTTTGAACTAGAGAGTAACATTTTTTTTTTCTTATGAAATTAGGGACTTTCTCTCAAAGCTTCATTTTGTAATTTGCTTTTCTCTTTAAAACCCATCAATTCTGATGTTACCTGTTTCGTTTTCAGATGCATCCATTTTTGGTAATAGTTTAACCACAAATTTAATCGCATCAGCAAAGACTGTTTCTCTGTTTTCATCCCATAACAGATTTTTAGTTGACCTGAAATCTTTTGAGTATTCTCTTTCAATAAACACATTTATTAAGATAGAGTCTGCAGTGTGAATCAGTCAAATAGTGAAATTTCTGGTGGAAGTATGGTTGATTGGATATTGATCTAGGGTCAATTTATGCATATATAGCTATGCATTCAGTTGCTAAAAAAAGGTGTGTAATTCATTAAGAAAGTTTCTCTTATGTGCCCAGACATACATTTGTACAGACATATTTATAGCTCAACAATATTAAAACCAAATACTAAATTTCAGCAAATGCCCATTCATTGCTGGAATTGGCTGCCATGAATGTAATATGCAACTTAGCTGAAACAAGTTTGTAGGGTGATTTGCCCCAAGAGTAAAATAATAACAGCCTATTTTTCTTACCTGTTTATTTCTGCTAAAAAAGGGAAAAGTAATTCCTTTGATACCTATTTCTTAACAGTACATTTTATTTGTGTGTAGTAATGAAACAAAATACAAAGCAAATGAGTGTTTTTTATGAGAACAATTGTCCTAATAAGAGACCAGTTAAATCATTCAAACTAGGCAGTCCACCCCCTTCCCCATTCCACCCTAAGCAAAATGTTCGTTTTTTACAGGACCTTCTTGTTGTTCTCGAGTCGATTCCCACTCATAGGGACTTCATGTTCAGAACTGCCCCATAAGATTTTCTTGGTTGTAATCTTTACAGCAGCAGATTGCAGGGTCTTTCTTCTGCGTAGCTAGTGGTTAGGTTTGAATTGCCAACCTTTTAGATAGCAGCTGAGTGCTTAACTTTGTACCACCAGAGTTCTTTTTTTTACAGGATAGGATTAAAAAATCCTAGGCTCATGAAAAAAGAACCTGGATCTTTAAACACAGTAAGTAAACTATTTTGACAACTTATAGCAATCTTAAATTTCATACTGGTAGATCACAGCAGGCTAAGAACTGAAACTTCATCATCAAACACCCTAATTCTAACATGCATATACTTTGTGTCGTTCAAACCAAAATTATATAAACTGTAATAATCTGGATATTTCTTCTTCTTACATGTTTTCTTCTCTGTACCTTTTTCTCCCTTGATTTTTATGCTTTATTTCTTAACTGTGACTTTTATTTTATTCAGATATCATAGCTCACCATTATGAATTTTATGATCTCCTGAACTATATACTTACCTCCTTTGGATATTGAATAGAGCAATTCATATAAAGTAATATTATCTAAAATAAAATATTGTTATTTTTTATTATATCCATCCCAATATATTTTATTACCTTAATTAATATATTGTGATTTTTTTGGCATATTGTCTTTTCTAGCTAACCCTAAATAAGAATCTGGAAGAATATGTGAAATTTGAATGTTCTGGAAAATTCCAAAAGCCAGTAGTATCTCATAATCATTAACTATTTTAAAAGATGTCATTTCTGTATAACCAAATATGCTGAAATAATAAAATACACAAACATTGCATTAAACAACCTTAGTTACAGGAAGTTTTCCCAAAACCATAAGTAATTCTTAATATTCCACACTGAAAACCTTACAGATTTTTCACCCCTTAAATTTTCTTTGTTTTACCTTGTACTTGTTTTGTATTCTCAGTTCAAAAAAAAAAAAAACAAAACAAAAATAGCAATTTGTCTCTTTCATTTCTTTGTGCTGTTTATTTTGCCTTATATCACAGAAAATTTAATAGACACAAGAATATTTTATTTTTCTACTTTGCCTTTGTTCCAAAAATTGAACTCTGAGGATGTTTTAAAGTTTTAAGCAAAGTATCAAATCACTGTAATGACTTCTCAAAGGGGTTAAAAACAATTAAATTCAGTGCTTGCTTCAGGGAACCGCTATGCATCATTAGTTGCATCTTCAATCCATTCCATTCATCTTATTTTGTTTAGTGACTATACCAATTTTTAAGTAATTGTTGAATTCAGTAGGGAAGGTTTTGTTGGAACATCACCAGTTGCTGCAGACAATGAAGTAGTTATTTATTCTCATATTAGAGATTCTCATTAGTAACTTCGGGCCTTTTATTTTTTTTAACTGATTGAAAATAAGCAATGTGAATTCATGTTGTTTTCTTTTCCGTTGACTAATGACTAAAGGATGCAAGCAAACATCTCAGCTGAAAGATGAAATTAAGCAATGGAATTTTAATGGTGTGCTGTCTTTATTTTTATGTGATAGGGGCTGGAGATCATAAATGAAATTAAGCACAAAATTATATTGAAATATTCTGAACCCTTCTTTTCAGTCAACAATTGGCCCTATTTTACTAAAAACAGAATGAATATAAGTTGAAAACAACACTATAGGAAATGATGTTTTTGCTATTAGGTGCCATCAGTTCAGTTCCGACTCATAGTGACCCTATGTACAACAGAATGAAACACTGGTTGTGTGCCATTCTCATGATCATTGTTATACTTGAGCCCATTGTTGCAGCCAATGTTTCAACCCATCTCCTTGAGGATCTTCCTCTTTTTAGCTGACCCCTACTTTACCAACAATGATGTCCTTCTCCAGGGACTGGTTCCTTCTAACAACATGTCAAAAGTACGTGAACAAAATCTTGCCATCCTCACTTCTAAGGAGGATGCTGGCTGTACTTCTTCCAAGCCAGATTTCCTCATTCTTCTGGCAGTCCATGGTATATTCAATATCCGTTGCCAACACCGTAATTCAAAGGTGCCAGTTCTTCTCGGTCTTCATTATTCATTGTTCAACCTTTGCAGGCAAATGAGGCAATTGAAAATACCCTGGCTTAGCACAACTTAGTCCTCAAAATGATATCTTTGTTTTATAATACTTCAAGGAGGTCTTTTGCAACAGATTTGCCCAATGCAATGTGTCATTTGATTTCTTGACTGTTGCTTCCATGATCATTAATTCTGGATCCAAGTGAAATGAAATCCTTGACAACTTTGATATTTTCTCCATTTATCATGATGTTGCTTATAGGTCCAGTTGTGAGGATTTTTGTGTTCATTATGTTGAGGTATAATCCATACTGATGGCTGTAGCCTCTGACCTTCCTCAGTGAGTGCTTCTAGTCCTCTTTACTTTCAGCAAGCAAGGTTGTGTCATCTGCATAGCTCAGTTTGTTGATGAGTCTTCCTCCAATCCTGTATGCTCAGCATACAGATTGGAAGTATGGTGAAAGGCTACAACCCTGATGCACACTTTTCTTGACTTCAAACCACGCAGTATTCCCTTGTTCTGTTCCAATGACTGCCTCTTGGACTATGTACAGTTTCCTCATGAGCACTATAAAGTGTTCTGGAATTCGCATTCTTCTCCATGTTTTCCATAATTTATTATGATACACGCAGTGGAATGCCTTTGCATAGTCAATAAAACAAAGGTAAACATCTTTCTGGTATTCTCTGCTCTCAGCCATGATCCATCTGACATCAGCAATGATATCCCTTTTTCCACATCCACTTTTGAATTTAGCTTGAACTTCTGGCAGTTCCCTGTTGATGTATTGCTGCAATCACTTTTGAATGATCTTCAGCAAAGTTTTACTTGTGTGTGATATTAATGATATTGTTCGATTATTTCTGCATTCTATTGGATCACCTTTCTTTGGAATAGGTACAAATATGGATCTCTTCCAGTCGGTTGGCCAGGTAGTTATCTTCCAAATTTCTTAGCATAGACGAGTGAGCACTTCCTGCACTGCATCAGTTTGTTGAAACATCTCAAATGGTACTCCATCAATTCATGGACCCCTGTTTTTGGCCAATGACTTCAGTGGAGCTTTGAACTCTTCCTTTAGTCCCATCGGTTCTTGATCATATGCTACCTCCTGAAATGGTTGAATGTCAATCAATTTTTTCTTTTTCAAACAATTTTTTCTGGTACAGTGACTCTGTGTATTCCTTCCATCTTCTTTTGATGCTTCCTGTATCATTTAATATTTTCCCCATAGAATCCTTCAATATTGCAACTTGAGGCTTGACTTTTTTCTTCAGTTCTGTCAGCTTGAAAATGTCAAGTGTGTCCTTCCCATTTGGTTTTCTGTCTTCAGGTCTTTGCACATTTCATTATAATACTTTGTCTTCTCTAGCTGCCCTTTGAAATCTGTTCAGTTCTTTTACTTCACCATTTTATTTTTTATTTTATTTTTTGCTTTAGCTACTCTATGTTCAAGAGCAACTTTCAGACTCTCTTCTTACATTCATTTTGGTCTTGTCTTCCTTTCCTGTCTTTTTAAAGACCACTTGCTTTCTTCATGTATGATGTCCTTGATGTCATTCCACAACTTTTCTGGCCTTTGGTCATTAGTGTTCAATGCATCAAATCTATTCCGGAGATAGTCTATAAATTCAGGTGGGATATACTCAAGGTCATACTTTGGCTCTCGTAGATTTGTTCCCCTTTTCAACTTCAACTTGAACTTGCATATGAGCAATTGATGGCCTGTTCTGCAGTCAGCCTCTGACCTTGTTCTGAGTGATGATATTGAGCTTTCCTGTAGTTTTTTTTTTTTTTTCCCACAGATGTAGTTGATTTGGTTTCTGCATACTCCATCTGGTGTGTTCTACGTATATAGTCACCTTTTCTATTTTTGAAAAAATATAAGAAGTCATTTGTCTTGCACAATTCTATCATTCGATCTCTGACATTGTTTTTCTCACCAAGGCCTTATTTTCCAACTACCAATCCTTCTTTTCTAACTTTTGCATTCCAATCACCAGTATTTATCATGGTATCCTGATTGCATGTTCAATCAATTGCAATTGAAGATGGTAAAAATCTCCAATTTCATCATCTCTGGCTTTAGTGGTTGATGGGTAAATTTGAATAATAGTCTTATTAACTGGTCTTCCTTGTTAGGCGTATGGATATTATTCTATCACTGAAGGCATTGTACTTCAGGATAGATCTTGAAATATCCTTTTTGAACATGAAAGTGACACTCTTCTTCCAATTTGTCATTACCAGCATAATAGACCATGTGATTGTCTGATTCAAAATGGCCAATACCAGTCCATTTCCACTCACTAATGCCTAGAATATCAATGCTTATGTGTTCCATTTCATTTTTGACATCTTCTAATTTTTCTATAGTCATACTTTTTACATTCCATATTTGGGTTATTAATGGATGTTTGCAGCTGTTTCTTCTCATTTTGAGTCATGCCGCATCAGCAAATGAAGATCCCAAAAGCTTGACTCCATCCACATTATTAAGGTTGACTCTACCTTGAGGAGACAGCTCTTCTCCAGTCGTCTTTTGAGTGCCTTCCAACCTGAGGGGGTCATCTTCTGGCATTATATCAGACAATGTTCCACTGATATTCATATGGTTTTCACTGGCTAATTTTTTCAGAAGTAGACTGCTGGGTCTTTCTTCCTAGTCTGTCTTAGTCTGGAAGCTCTGCTGAAAACTGTCCACCATGGGTGACCCTGCTGGTATTTGAATATTGGTGGCATAGCTTCCAACGTTACAGAAACATATACATAGGGTCACTAAGAGCCAGAACCGACTTGATGGCACCTAACAATTAACATATAATTCTATGTTCAAAATAATCTCTCAGAAAATTTTAGAAATTGTGTCATTATCTTATAATACCCAATATTGCTGTTAAAAAATCTAGTCAAAATCTGATTTACATTTAATTATAATATATATACCAAAGCCAAACCCATTGCCATCAAGTGAATTTTGACTTATAGTGACTCTATAGGACAGGGTAGGACTGTCTCATAGAGTTTCCAAGGAGTGGCTGGTGGATTCAAACTGCCTACCTTTTGGTTAACACCATGCTCTTAATCCCTGTGCAACCAGGGCTCCAAATTTTGTCATGTCAGGAGTGGTATTCAAACCCACACCTCCAAGGGAGACTGCAACCTAAACACAGCAGTTTAGACTATTTGGCCATCCTGATGGGGGGTATAGTATATCGATGTAGATGTAGATGTAGATATATAGATATATGCTGTAGGAAGGAGGAATAATATTGTCTGACAAGTTTGGAAAAGAGGCTTTCTCATCTGATAAAGACATAAATGTCTTTCAGCCAAATGAGCTAGCCTCTTTTTTTGGGGAGAACATCTATATTGCTTCTTCAATTTCCGTACTTTGTAGAAAACACAGAAAAGTGAACTAAAATAGGGGTCTTTTAATTTAATTGTCTATGGCTATAATGAGATGGATTGACAAAGTGATTTTAACCGTGGGCTCAAACATAGCAACAAATTGTGTGGATGGCACAGAACAAGGCGGTGTTTCCTTCTGTTGTATATAGGGTTGCAGTGAGTCAGAACTGGAGAGCACTTAACAACAATGGCTATAAAACACATTGCCATCTATCAAGTTTGACTCATAACGACCCTATGACTATAACTCAAGAATCTTTGTAGTCCATGATATTGCACGTAACTTTGTTTTACACACACTTTTTTTTTCCCTAGGAGAGCATTCATATCCTTTTTTACATTCTCATTTCAGTCACTGTCTCAAAAAATCCAATAAACGATAAGAATCCAAACTCCTTTTCATCTATCCTTTCCTTGTACGTAACCCCTAGAGACAGCAGGCTGTCGCCAGGTCCTTCTCCTTTGGGCACCCAGTCATGCACTTGTCACTCTATAGCCTTCAAGATAAAAACATCTTTACAATCCTTAGAGACCACAAAGTTTCAAATACTGCCTCAGTCACAAAGTCTCTAAAATCTTTAAGGCCTAAAATACCACATTTAGGATTCCTATCATTCTCTTCACTTTAATTCAATCCAGTTCAACAAATATTTATGTAAATAAACTCATTCAATGAATACCTGTCTCTCTTCTTCCTTTCACACCTCTCTCTGCCTTTCCGTTCTTGGTGAAAGGAAGAAAGAGTCCCAGCCGCTGGTGTATCCTATAAAAAAGAAGTGATCTACTGTCACTAATTCTTCTCTAATTTCTTTTCACCTTATTAATCAAAAATGAATCTCATAGTTTTAAATAATTTGCATTTACTTGACACCTTTTTTAGACATCAATTTACATATATCCCTATATTGTTCATCTGAGATGCTGATGAAAACTCCAAGTGTGGGGAAAACTAAGGTATAAAAATATTCAATGTCATTTTCAGGCCACAAAAGGATACCTTGTGTAACTCAGTGATTTTCAAAATTATAAGAAAGGGGATGCCAGGCTTCTGAAATAATATGAACTTTCTCTAAATTGTTTCCCCAATAACTCTCTTAATAGAAGGTATAAGCTAATACGTTAGACTGAGTGTATCTACTGTATAATATGTACACTACTTAAGATCTTGTAAGATTCTTCAAAATATTTAAAGATCTTTCTTCTCACCCGTTGCAAAGCGCTCTATATAATAGGCATACTTTATGCAGTGAAGCGGTAAACAGTGTCAAATAGCTCTGATCACATAGCATCTATTATTATGAGATAAAATCAAAACAGGTCTGTATGTCACTGATTCATGGACCCTTCTCAGCTCTGTCTGAGTTTTTTTTTTCCTCTTTGGAACTTTCTCTGCTTCCTTTATTTTTATATTTTTACAAAAATATGTTTGCTGCCCTTTGAAGCAGATAATGCCCTATAAAAAGCATGTCTATGGCGAAGTTAAATAAATGTCTTCAATATAATCTCGGTGTCTTCGCAGTGCTAGCAAAGGAAATCTGCTCTTTCCTTTGAGACATGGCATATTTCAAGGTGTGTGTAATCCACAGTGCTAGCAAGAGATGATGTCTGGCATTTTGTAGAGCTCTGTGCTAGGAAGTCTGACCTGTTGTATGATATCGAATAATCCATATGGCTTAAAAGAGGGTCCCTACAGCTTAAGGACCATCCCAGACTGGACTTACCTGCCAGGCAGGCTAATATACACCAGGCCAACTTTCCTCAGGCTGCACTCTTAGAAGAACTTCAAAAGGGAAGAGAGTTCCCTAGCTGTTGAATCCAGACCCCTTTGGCGTTTTTACTTTTGGATGAGATTTCTAAGAAACCTGCTCAAATGTGAAAAACACCACTTAATTTGCCTGGCAAGCACTAAGCTTTGAGTGTTCAACCATCATTTAAATCCTCTATACTTCTCTGGTCCAGAAATAAATTGTTCAGAAGAGTACTTCATCAATCTACATTATGTATTATGCACTATTTTAAATTATCATAATTTTATGTATAATTTGTTCTATTAATAATTTAGTCATTATCTTTATTTCTTTCTTTGAACTATTGTTTCATTGGAATTTATAAAATTGGTCTATATTTTCCTATATTATTAATATTAATATAAATGCCCTGGATAGAACAAACTACACTTGGGGGATTATTTTTCCAATTTGAGTCTGTGAACTTCACATAGTCCAATTTAAAGTCTGCAATATACACCCTTTTTCCTCAGCCCCAACAAAATGAGTCACTACTTATTTATTTCTGACCAGATTGTGTTTGCTAGCTTTAACATGCTTTCAGATGCTTCCTGATTCTGGGCCATCTCCACCAGTATTTTTTATTGGATATAAATTTAAAGTTATTTGATTCAATACTTTATTTCACACTAGATGTCATGTTACTTACTGGAGCAATTAGAGCAGAATGCCGATACTGATGCCACCAGAATAGCATAGCATATTTGCCAGATTCTGGATTATTTAAAAACAAGTATCGAGTATCTTAGCTCTTTGAAAGAAAAGTAGGCATCAAATTACCACTGTACATTAGAAAACATATTCAACAATTTCTGATATTTTTGGATTAATGAACACAAACAAAAATAATCAGAAATTGTTTAACTCAGATAGTTAATTTTAGCCCTTTACATTCTTACTAAAGGAGCCCTGGTGGCACAACTGTTAAGCACTGGGCTTCTAACCGAAAAGTTGGTGTTTCGATCCCACACAGCGGCTTTGTGGGAGAGAGACCTGGTGATCTGCTCCCTTAAATATTACAGCCTAGAAACCCTTATGAAACAGTTCTATTCTGTCGCATGGGGTCATTATGAGTCGAAAATCTACTGGACCGCACACAACAATACTCTTACTAAAACGGAATAGTTCCTGTAATTCATTGATCAAAATGTGTCCTTCAAAGAACAAATATATCCATTACAAATGTAATCTAATTCTCTGTACTGCCTTTTTCCAGTTTTTAGAATGGAATCTTACACCAACATTTACAATATATAAAAAAGTATCAATATTCTGAATGAGAAAGATTGTCACATAACAATATAAATTCTTCTGAACCAGTAATCTGATATTTTCTGGCAGTATTAATGTTGTTAAGTGCTGTCATGTTGGTTCCCATCCATACAAGAAGCCGAGCTGCCTCAGTCTCAAAAGGTTTGGCCATGACCTCAGGGGTTTCAAAGGGTGGAGCCATGGCCTCTGGTGCTTCTAAGGGTGGAGTCGCCACTCAGATGGACTGGGAGAATGGTGCACCTAAAGCCGAGGGAGCAGAGTTGCTGTCCTAGTGGGCCTGGAAGGTGGAGCTGAACCCCAGGGCCAAGGGGCCTTCACTCAGAATCTGGTGAGTGTGGCCAATAGCTAGAGTCTGGAGGGCAGGGCCATTGTGTCCCTTGTCTCTTCAGCTTGTTTCCTGGTTTCTTAGCCTCTCAGCTCCTCGGCCTCATGCCCCACATTTGCCCTGCTGGGGCAAGTGTTCCAAAGCTCAGTAGCTCCACTGGTAAGTGCCCGGAGGCACCCTACTCTGCCAGGAAGCCTTCTGCACACAGGCACTCAGCTCCCTCGCTCAGCTGGTTGGCTCCAGTGCCACCTGGCACTGGTCTCCTTGTTCCGCTGCTGCCGATTCTCTGCCATTGCCTCTTCTCCACCGATGCAGGTTCTCTGCTGCTGCTGGTCCTCTATCCTTTCACAGTTTCAAAGCCGCTTCCATATTTTAGGTATCTGTTAGAGCAGCACCCCACTCTTGGTACCAGATTCTGACTTAGCCAGCCACTTGTGGTATTTCTGTTGTAGCAGCACTAGATGACTAAGAAAGAATTCTATGTATAACAGAAAAAAACACTGTCCAGTCCTGCGCCATCCTCACAATCATTGTTGTGCTTGAGCCCATTGTTGCAGCCACTGTGTCATCCATCTCATTGAGGGTCTTCCTCTTTTTCGCTGCCACTCTACTTTACCAAGCATGATGTCCTTCTCCAGGGATTGATCCTTCCTGATAACATGGCCAAAGTATGGCTTTTCTTTTTTTTTTTTTTTCCTTTAATTTTTAGTCATTTTTCTTAAAGAAGGGTGAACATATAAGTTAAAATATTTTTATCTATTACCATGTTGGTAACAAATTATTTTAACTCCCTGTACTTCTTAGATAATTTGATTGCTTTTAATAACATATCCTCATTTTTTGTGAGCAACTGGAAAATAAAAATGAACCAGTATTGAGAGGCAAAGTTTCCAGAACACATCTCCTATCCTGGTATGTAATTTCAATTTAACTTTGGCTTGATGTAAGAATAGACTGGATCTCAGTCACTTCATCTTTAAAAACATTTGATATTAGACTAGTTAAGCCACAAGATCTCTCTTAGCTTAAAAACATCCTTTTATGTCAATATGTTGAGATTAGTAGTTTATTTGGGATGCTACAAAATTATTATGAAAACTGTCACATTTCAAAATATGCTTTCATTAATTTGTTTTTTAAACTACTTTAAATTCAATAGATTATTTAGTTTTAAATAAACTATTCAATAGAAGCAAATGTAACAATGAGTTATACTTAAAAGTATGTAAATTTTAAAAGTTAATAAGAAAATGACTTTTAAATAGGCAGCACAGTAACAGTTGTTCTATTTTCATTAATTGTCATGTATTTTGCCATGTCCTTTATCTGCCTGTGAATTTACAAGGAACACAGCAGGTTGTGAATTTTTAATAGGCTCTCCTCCAGGAAAGAAAGGTCAACATTAACATAAAATTCTTCTTAAAGATTTGTGGCACAAATGTTTCACACCAGAGAACAGGTGTTACAGAGAAACTAAAGCCACAATAATCTGACATTGTTTCTATGTTTAAGGAAAACTTAATGTCTCATGTAAAAAAAACAGCACAAGGTCAAATCAATATGAAATCTATTTCTCTCAAAGTAGATGGTGTAAGTTATTTGGCATATGATCCATAACTCCATTGCTCAACAACGTAAACAACTGATTCTGTTCAGTTACGTTTTCAATAAATCCAAGTGTTGATACTCAATGTTCAAATAAAAAGAGAAGAATAATGAGAAAACTGCATTTGTAAGGACTAACCTTTTTTCTGATCTTCACTAACTAAATGAGTTGGAATCTGACATGACATTGTATCACACAAGGAATGAGGAAGAGAGACAATAACAAGAAAAGGGTGCAGAAAATATGCAGGTAAAGAGATAATTTAAATAATAAAAAGGAACTTAAAAAAAGAGAAGAAACATAATGCAGGAGACTCCACCTAAAGAACTTTGGGCGTTGACCTCTTTCTGTATGTATTAAGAAATCAGTATCAACATCAACATTCCTGTTATTAGTTAGTACTTGTCTTCCTTCAGCTTTAACCAGAGAAGGAAGGAATTCCCCAGTTCTCAGAATAGAAATTCATCTCTCTGCCTCACTTATTGTAGTAACTATATGTCGTAACAGCTTTAATTATATATGTGTCTGGTTCTCAAATATATTTTTTAAAAAGGTCATCTTTTGGTAATCATAGACTAATGTCAGTCCCCCACATATAGCCATTTTTGCCCTTTATTCTAGTGCTAATGTTTTCTTGTTTCTTTTTGTAATAAAAGAAGGGATTATTTTCTTTGTAATTCAAATTATTATTAATGCAAACTCTAATAGCTCAAGAAAAAATATTGCAAATCTGGCCTCTTAAGCTCAAAAGTTGTAAATTTATGGGTCTAATTTGCTTCTCTTAAATTCCCATTGAAAAAGGTAGAATTTTTCTCGTTTTTTTGATTGTCAAAGCCATGGCCAAACTTTCAAACTTCATCCCTTTGATACTGTACTACCTCCTACCATGTTCAATTTTCTAATCCAACAGAAACTTTCACAGCATGTGGTCCCATTACAAGATTTTATTTCAACTCTCTATAGTGTAAGTGAAGGTAAAAACCCTGCTGTAATTTATATTCTAAAACAGAACTGTATAAAAACTGTATCTCATCATATTAGCAACTCTTTTGCATGTCTTACTAATTAGGAAAGCAGAACTGGTCTTAATGATTCCAGTCTTGCTTTACATCCTTCTCCACCTCAAATTCATGCTCTATATTCAGCCAGTGTTCTTTCTAAGATGTAACATTTATGAAATGTAAAATTTTCTCAGCTCCAAACCTTGAATCATTCTTTATCTGGTAACTTAGATGTCATATGCTTAAGGAAATCCTCACTGATGCCTGTTGATAAACAGTACTTTAGTCCTCCATAGCCCTCATCACCTAGAATGAAGTTATCGATTTATTTTATAAATAAGCTTATTCTTATGAGTTAACAAATATTTTTCAGCTGAAATTATTGAATGAATAAACAATAAACATCATAACTGTCTACTAAAGAACAAAGTTTTCTGACCAAATGGTTAATAATATCGATAAACTTTTTTTGAATGATTTTGATGCCCGGACAGAACAAGAAATATAGAATGCTTAGATCTGAAGTTTGGAAAATTGCCGCTATGTTGCACATTCACAGAGTCAGAAAGCTTCCTGGCCCCTATGCTTATTTTCAGTTACTAAGAAGCATCAATATCATGACTTTTTGAGAGTGGTTACTGGGACAGCACAGTCATATGTTACTTCTGAGAGTTTTTTAGTTAAAAGCAGTTATTTTCTGAGTTTCTCAACAATACTTTATGAATACCTAAAATTCATTAAGAAGCTATTTGTTACATGATTTTTATTCCAAATATATATCCATTTGAGGTTTTCTTTATCCATTATGAAGAAAATGGATATTTATGTTATTTAGATAACAATTGAGTTTTATTCATAATTGATGGCTAAGTGTTAATTACCACAAACACACGAACAACCAAAAAGTTGATTGTGCTTTTGTAGACCCAATAATCCCTATTAATAGAAAATGCTACCAATTTGTTGATGTATGTTTGTTAATGTAAGTTATCTAAAAAGGAAAAAAAATCAAATCTATTTAGGTCAGTATATAACTCCATACAATTTTTTTTGCATAATTGAAGGATATTGTCTCCAATTTTTAATTTTGTAGGCTATAGGTCAGTGTACCTATTCTAGTTTTTGTCTACATTGTACCAAAAAACAAACCAAATCAGTTGCCGTCGAGTTGATTCCAACTCATAGTGACCATATAGGGTAGAGTAGAATTGCCCCGTAGTGTTTCCAAGGAGCAGCTGGTGGATTCGAACTGCTGACTTTTTGGTTGGTAGCCAAGCTCTTAACCGCTATGCCACCAGGGCTCCATCTACATTGTTGATGCATATTAAAAAGGAAACATATCTGTATGGATATCTAAATTGCAATATGCTTTGTAGAAATTAAGAAAATCTATACATTTAAAACATCATACTCTCTCATTGCAAATAATAGAACTGTGATCCTAGGGTGTAAAATTTATATTGGCTGGGTGGTAAAACTAAAGAAAAACTTGTAATTCCTGTGTTTTACAAAGCCGTGCACTAGTCTTCTTGTAGGAAAGCCCCTCCCTTCATGGTAAGAATTCAATGGCAGGAAGGAGACATACTCACTTGGAACCCACACATCTCTTTACAGACCATAATCTAGATATTTGGGACCTGTTGTTGTTGTTCTTGTTCTTGTTAGGTGGCATTGAGTCGGTTTTGACTCATAACGACCCTATGTGCAACAGAACAAAACAGTATTAACTGCCAAATAACCCTGAGCTTACTTCCAGGTCCTGGGAGGTTCTCTTCCCCAGGCCAGTTACCCCAAGGCCAAACTCACCCTCTGGTATGTGTACCTCTAACTCTCAGGGTGGGCTAAATGGGCATCTGTTGAAAAATAATATAATTTTCTCATGACATGGGCTTGTGTGTTGGGAACTGCACTGAGCTGGGATGTGCACTGGGCTGAGAAGTCCACATGAATGCATGCAAAACTCTTTGCAGTGGTTAATTGATTCCAGAAAATTAGTGTTGTGGACACAGGCAAGGGGGCAGGAAACAGGATTGCCCTGCATTGCCTTGTTCCTGTACAAAACCTGTCCTTTGAGGTTATTAAGAAGATATATTTGACAAGGTAAGAAGCTAGAACATATTTTATTTTACAGTTTATTAACTTGATTTATAACTTTAGAATGTATAGTCATGTTATTTGGACACCCATTTATACTCTTTCTCTGAGCCCAGCTATCATCTGTGAAGCAGTCGCTGTCTTTTGTATGGACCAAAATTATGATGCATGATGTTTCCAAAAGTAGGAGCTGTCTTATATGACTTTCTATATACTTCATCTCTTAAGATATCACTAATTCTCTAATAGAAATTCAAAAATTAACAATAAGTTTATTGGAGATGAATTCCTGAACAATATGAGAGTATAAGAATTTTCCATTTACAAGAAAGAGCTGATAGAAGCAATTTTTATACAAACATATCAAGACTAATGACATGTTTTTATCAAGAGTTATTTGCTCATCAAATGGTTATTTATCAAGTAACGGGAAAAGGGGAGTGTGTTTGGTTTATTTTTATTGCCTTTTTCATTTAGAATACAAGTTACACTGATATGCAAGAAGCTATTGCTAATGTGTATAAAAGTGTGTAGACAAACTTATACAAGTCTCATTTCAAGTACTAAAGGCAGCTGACCTCATTATTCAGACAACTGTCTCCATTATCCCAAGGACCTTTTATGAATCTTTTCAGTATTTATGTCCTTTTAGACAGTATCATGGCTATGCTCTTTTTTTATTTCCTCTAGCTTCATTCAGACCAAGATAAAGGAGACGGATCACTCAAATATATTTTATCTGGAGATGGAGCTGGTACTCTTTTTATTATTGATGAAAAAACAGGTGACATTCATGCCACAAGAAGAATTGATAGGGAGGAGAAGGCGTTTTATACTCTGCGTGCACAAGCTATTAACAGAAGAACTTTGAGACCAGTAGAACCAGAGTCTGAATTTGTGATAAAAATCCATGATATCAATGACAATGAGCCAACATTCCCAGAAGAAACTTATACAGCTACTGTTCCTGAAATGTCCGTTGTAGGTAAGTCCCTTTACAATATTTATGATGGCATTCAAAAAGTTAAAAAAAAAAAAAAAATTGAGAAAATCTTAAAATAGTGTGATCAATTTGTTGAAATCATCTTTGATACTTCACAAAGAGTAAGTATTTAATTATCTCATTTGGTAAACAATGATTCAGAAAAAAAAAAGTTTAATGCATTTTCACTAAATCTTTACAACACAAGAAAGTAGATATTTCCATCAAAAATCAAGAAAATGTCAGTGAACTTCAGTAGAAAACTGTAAAAATACACATTTTTTTGTCCTATGGATTTGGATAACAGCTGTGTGAAATCTTGCTAGCAAACATATTATAAGTATGTTTAGAACACCATAGATGTAATATACAGCCTATATACATTAGTCATAATTTACCTGAAGAATCTATCTTGGTTATTGAGACAATAAGAATGAAAGAATTGCTTAGATGATTTAATTATTTGAAATTCAAAACCATCTTTTCATTACATCTGTTATATATAGTAAAAGAGAAGACATGAAAAGCATTCAACAAATCAGAATGTCACTGTTAAGTGTAAATAAATGAAAGGTCTATTTGTGGGTGAAATAGTTAAGACTGTTTTAATTTATTTTTAATTGCATAAGGAATGGCAGATGATTAAAATCACCAAGAAACACTGATAATGTATTTGGAGATAGATATCTATCTTTCTATCTTTAGTTTTAGTGGAAAAATGGACTGATTTCTCATATGTGGTTGAAGTTGTATAAACCCATGAAACAATTCCTAGTGTTTCTTTTTTTTTTCTTTTCCCTTGGAACATTTATAATAACAATTTCCAAACTCTGCAGTTCTCAAAAATATTGTTCTAGGATTGTTATTTAATATTTACTCCACTTAATCCCAAATACTTTTGCCAATTTCCTTACTATAGAGCCCTTTTAAATATCCTGAACTTCATTAGATAGCTTTTAATAGTTCATGGAACCTGGGATCTTTGGAATGTTTCTAAGTTTAGAATTTAATATATTCATAAAATTGTATTCTAGAGAAATGTTAATTATTTTATAGTTAATTAGCCAAGAGGGGGAAGAAGGGAATACTTACTCCTTTGTGATTAGATGTGCCCTTTACATGAAACAAATCTATTACATGAATATGAATTTCAACATCAAACATGAGTGTATGTAAAGTGACTGCATTTATTATGTTACACTGTAGCAGTACCTATTGTATACATAAAAAATATACCTGTTGACTAAATATATATTATGTATTGAACTCTGAATTTTTCAGTAATAAAACTATATATATACACACAGAAGCACATACACACATGATTTTCATCCAAATTATGTATAAATGCTTCTTTAAGAGGTCATTATTAAAGCCAAAAATCATTCAAGTCTTCAATGAAAACCAGTGCTTTTGCTCCTCCTTCTGCTACTATGCAGAACTAAGCTGAATTTGGATACTTCAGGTACTTCGGTGGTGCAAGTCACAGCTACAGATGCCGATGACCCTTCGTATGGGAACAGTGCCAGAGTCATTTACAGCATACTTCAAGGCCAACCCTATTTCTCTGTGGAGCCTGAAACAGGTTAGGAATAATCAATCACTTTTTGTTAACACAATGATCGTTATAAGTAGAAAGAAGATGAGAGAATAAGAATAAAACTTTAACGTTAACACTTGTTGAGAATTCAAAGTTAAATGATTGAGTGAACTGAATGGGAATATAACTGTTTTTATGTCATTAGTCATGAGTTTTGATCACTATAAAATGCATACGGTATTCTTTAGGAAATAGATGTCACAAATTATAAAATATTTACAATGAATCATTTTTCAATTTCTAAACAATAAAAATTAGTAGCAAAATAAATTTTCTGTTTCAAAAAAATCACTCCTTTAAAATGTTATTTGTGGGCTTAATAAAATAATAATTGATAATTTATGAGAATAACGAGAGTTTTTCTATTTTCTTCAAGGTATAATCAGGACTGCTTTGCCAAACATGAACAGAGAAAACAGAGAACAATACCAAGTGGTAATCCAGGCCAAAGATATGGGTGGCCAGATGGGTGGCTTATCCGGGACAACTACAGTGAACATCACACTGACTGACGTCAATGACAATCCACCTCGCTTCCCCCAAAGTAAGCTGTCTTTAATGGTCTTTTTTCAAGACAAAAGTTTTAGAGTAAAATAGTAATTTTTGGTGTGTGCCACTGAATTGATTCTGACTCATAGTGACCCTATAGGACAGAGTGGAACTGCCCTATAGGGTTTCCAAGGTTGTAAATCTTTACAGAAGCACATGCCACATCTTTCTCTTGTGGAGCCACTGACCTTTTCAGTTAGCAGTCAAGCAATTAACCCTTGTGCCACTAGAGCACCATTTAAAGTAATAATAAGCAATCGGCATAATTTAACTTAAATCAAAAATGTGCTACAAAAAGGAACAAAACTTGTATTTCCTGCTGATTTCACTGTTTTTAGAAGATACAATTAAATATTTAAGTCACATTTCGTTCATAGAGAAGGGGAACTTAGGATCACAAACCCTCATTATAGGTATTTTTTTCAGTTAGAAAAAGAAAAGAATTTCTTATTTAAAAAAGTCAAAGCCATGTTTTTACAATGGATGTGTTTGTTTTTACTTAGAAGTTTAATAAAGAAAATTAGATCTTTGGGGTAAAATTTTCCAATTAAAAATGTAGTTTGACATGTTAGAAGGGCTCAGCTAGAAAAGGCTTTATAGAAAGCATGATACAGATTAGTCAAATCTGCATGTAATATCACTGTATTTGAAATGGTAGCCTAACTAAAACATTCTGTATTCCTTTAATCCCCTGGTCTATTTCTAAATCTATTTTGTGCTACATAATTAGCCCTCCTAATTTGAAAATAGGTTAAGAACCATTAGTTTCTGCACATATTTTTCGCCTTTTCCTATATGAATTGGCTACACATGCAGCTAGGAAGGTTAATATTAGGTTTCAATGGGCACTACAAAGACTCAACTAATTTTCCCACTATTCTAAAAGCTATCTTTTTTTTTTTTTTGATTTTTTATTGTACTATAGATGAAGGCTTACAGAATAAATATTTTCTCATTAAACACTCATTAGACATATTGTTTTATGACATTGCTTAACAACCCCATGACATGTCAACAGTCTCCCTTCTCGACCTTGAGGACCTTTTTTTTTGGTGAAAATATACATAGCCAAAGTTAACAGCATTTTGAAAGTTTCTACATGTACAATTCAGTGACATCCATTACATTCTTCCAGTTGTGCTGCTATTCTCACTATCCTTTTCCAAATTATTCCATCACCATTATCTTCAACTCACTGTCCCCTAGGCTTTTGAGTTGCTGTTGTCAGTCTGATCTCACATAGATAATTCTTTTTTTTTTTTTTTTTTACCTTAAATGAAGTTTTACAGAACAAATAGTTTCTCATTAAAGTTAGTACACATATTGCCTTATGGCAATGGTTAACAACCCCATGACATGTCAACACTGTCCCTTCTCAACCTTGGGTTCCCTATCACCAGCTTTCCTGTCCCCTCCTGCCTTCTAGTCCTTGTCCCTGGACTGCTGTGCCTCATTAGTCTTGTTTAGTTTTATGGGGCTGTCAATCCCTGGCTGAACAGTGAATTTCAGAACGGGCTTCACCACTGGGCTAAAAGGGTGTCCGGAGGCCATACTCTTGGTGTTTCTCCAGTCTGTCAGGCCAGTAAACCTGGTCTTTTTTTGTGAGTAAGAATTCTGTTCTATATCCTTTTCCAGCTCTGTCCAGGACCCTCTATTGTGATCCTGGTCAGAGCAGTCAGTGGTGATAGCTGGCACCATCTAGCTATACTGGACTCAATCTGGTAGAGGCTGTGGTAGCTGTGGACTAATCCTTTGGACTAATCTTTTTCTTGTATCTTGTTCTCTTCATTTTCCCTTGCTCCCGAATGGGTGAGACCAGTGGAGTATCTTAGATGGCTGCTCACAGGCTTTTAAGACCCCAGACACTACTCACCAAGGTAGAATGTAGAACATTGCCTTTATAAACTGTGTTATGCCCATTGAGCTAGATGTTCCCTGAGACCATGGTCCCCACAGCCTTCTGCCCAGCAATTCAGTCCCTCAGGGAGTTTGGATGTGTCTATGGAGCTTCCATGACCTTTCCTTGTACAAGTTGTGCTGGCTTCCCCAGTACTGTGTACTGTCTTATCCTTCACCAAAATTACCACTTAACTATTTAGTTCCGCCCCACTCCTCCCATCCCTCGTAACCAACAAAGATTGTTTCTTTTTGTGTGTAAACTTTTACATGAGTTATACAGTAGAGGTCTCATACAATATTTGTCCTTTTGTGATTGACTTATTTCACTCAGCATAATGTCCTCCAGTTTTGTTCCTCTTACTCTCCTGTGCTGAATTCCTTTCGTTTGTGATTTTTTTCATTTCTTTTGTTTTTGTAGGTTTTGTTTTTACTGAGACTTTATGTTTTCCTTCTTTATTTTGATGCGTAGGTTTGTTAACTTTCTTTGTGGTTACTGTGAAATTTACCCTTATCTTCCTAGATTTGAACCAGTCTATTATTACTTGGTATCGCTTGACTTCCTCTCCATTAGAAGGTTCTCTATCTTCACTGTTTATTCCCTCTTTTATTGTTATGATGCTGTTGTCATTTACAGATTAACCTCTCTGGTTCCCTTTTGTAATTATTTTGATTTTGCATAGTCCTTAAGAGTTCATTTCCTAGGTTGGTATCTGGCTAATACAATCCTGTGTCCTATATTCAGCCTGTGGTCTGATATTGTTTGTTCTCAGATCGAAGGACTTCCTTTAATAAGTCTCATAAGTTTGGTTTGGTTTTTACATAGTCCCTTAATTTCTGTTTATCTGGAAATGACCTACTTTCACCATCATATTTGAACGAGAGTTTTGCAAGATATATTATTCTTGGCTGGCAATTTTTTTCTTTCGAGGTTTTATGTGTCATCCCATTGCCGCCTTGCCTGCATGCTTTCTGCCGAATAATCAGATCTTAGTCTTATTGTTTCTCCTCTGTGTGTGACTTCTTGTTTTTCTTGAGCTGCTCTCAGGATTCTTTGTTTGTCTTTGGTTTTAGTGAGAGTGATTATGATATGCATTGGTGATTTTCTTTTGGGGTCTATCCTATATGGGGTTGGTTGAGCTTCTTGGATGGTCAACTTTTCATCTTTCATGATATTGGGGAAGTTTTCTGTCAGCAGTTCTTCAATGATCCTCCCTGTGTCTTCTGTTTTCTCCCCCTGTTCTGGTACTCCGATCACTAGCAGATTTTTGCTTTTGATTGTATTCCACATAATTCTGAGGGTCTCTTCATTTTTCTGTGTTCTTTTTTTGATTTTTCCTCAAACAGAGTTGTATCCAAGTGTTTGTCTTCAATTCTGCTCATCCTGTCTTCCACCATTTCAGATCTGCTCCTCAGCCCTTCTATGATACTGTCCATTTCTGAAATCTTGTCTTTTATCTTTTGGATTTATAATTATTGTTTTTGTATAATTTCTAGTTGTGAATTTATTTTGGCATTTTGTTCCTGCATTATTTTCTTGAATTCTTCCATTTTTTTGTCTGTATTTTCCTTGAATTTGTCTGCCTTTTCTATGAATTTGCCTATTTTTTCCTCATTTTTGTCAGCTTTTTGCTTCAACTCTTGGATAATTCTGAGTGTTAGAGATTTGAATTCCCTATCAGGTAGTTCTAGTGCCTTTTCTTCTACTGGAAAGTCATCTTGTGTTTTATTTTGGACACCTACTGGAACCATCCTGTCCTGTTTTTGTAAATGTTTTGATATTGTCTGCTGTCTTCAGGGTATTTAGGAGTTATTTTTCTTGATTTGTTTGTTTCATCCTTTTTTTTTTTTTTTTTTAATTTGACTATGTCTGAGCAGGCAGGCTGTGTGTTCTTTGTTGTTTGCTCGCCTGTGGGCATGATACTTTTTGCCTCCTTCTCCAATTGGCAAGGTCAGTCACTCAGATATTGTACCAGCAGGGCAGATCTAGCTGAAGAGGAGTTGCTGGGATGGGTTGTTTGTGGCACTTACTACAGCCACCAGGGAGGGTCGATAATCAGTGCAGGGCAGGTTCTGGTAGGCTGTGCCTGTGTTGCTTGGTGGTGTGATGTTAAGCACACAGTGTATGTAGGCAGGATGGAGGGGGAAGATTGTGATGTGTGGAGCTAAGATGGATATGGGAGAGAGGAGAGAGGAACAGGAGCCAAAAACATACAAACAAACAAAAAAGAATGCTAGGGGAGCTTGCCGTTGGAGTGGAGAGATGAGAGACTATGAAATGGAGAAAAACAAAAAGGGGAAGAAGAAGCAGAAAAAAAAGAATGAATAAATAAAAATTAGACAGAAAAAAGAACAGCAAAGCTCCCAGGGATCCCACTGGTGTGGTACATGGTCTGGGGAAGTTGTTCCCAGGTGTTGCAGTACAGCCTGGCTATAAGGCATGGAGGAATTAAGTGCCAGGTATTCAGGGGACAGGAAGAGAAGGAAGGTATGGAGAGACGAGAAACAGTTGTTCTGTCACTTGCCGGAAGCTCCGTGAAGCTGCTTTCTTGTACCCCCTATTTGCTGGTCTCTGATAAGAGTCCAAGATGGTGGATCCACACTGAGTTAGCTGATAAGGGACCTCTGCATGAACCTCTCCTTGCTCTCCATTCTCTGTCAATTTTCTCAGTCCATTTGGTGCTTGGCTGAGTTCTTTATATCTTCATTTGGTGTTTTTGGGTTTCAGGATTGTTGTTTTCTCTGTTTTGCTTCGTTTTTCGGATCTTTGCTGTGGAGGGATGGTGTGGTGCTTCTTCCTAGAGCACTGCTATGTTGCTGGAAGTCTCCAAAGATCTCTTATTTGGGGATGGAATTGAAGCATTCTTTAGGAATGTGGCAGGAAATGAATGCTCTACAATATACTATGTCTTTAGTTGGTAGTATTTTTTTATGTATTATTCTCTAAATTTGTCCCTAGAATTTTTTTTTTGTTGTTTATTTGTATTTGGCTTAAATATATTTGTGATAAAGTACTTAAATGTAAAAGGTAGTAGCAATAATTATCCCTTTACACTAAAGACCTTAATCCAAAAGAATGATGGTCTAGGAATACACTGTAATGTTTTTATTTTTCAAAAGCATTTTGCCTTTTTTATATGATATTTTTGTCTAAATTATGAATATCTACATTATATAGATTGAATTGTTTAAAGTCTTGCTTGGAAATATTATAAATTTTGGGTAAGATTTTCTTCAGCTAACTAACCACATGCCTATGTGTTTTAGGCTGGGTTCTCTAGATAAGCAAAACCAGTAAAATGTATAAATGTATACGTATAGAGAGATTTATATCAAGGAAATGGCTTACAAAATTGTAGAGGCTAAAAAGTCCCAAGTCCGTGGGTTAGGCTGGAGTCTTCTCCCGACTCATGTAACTGCAGTGGCTGACAAATCCCAAGATTGACAGGCAAGAAAGCAGGTAAGCTGCTAGCTCAAGTTCCAAGATCCTGAGGTCAAACAAACAAGAGCCAACTGCAGGATCCAGGGCAATAAAAAGCTTACAAGCCTTGCCAGAAAGTCCACCTATATTGGATGCAGCCCACACCCCAAGGAAATTCCCTTTCAACTGATTGGCTACTTATAGCAGATCTCAGCATGGAGGTGATCACATTATATCAGATCTTATCACGAAGGGGATTACATCATTACATAGCTGCCAAACTACATTATAACTGCCAAACCACTGAGAATCATGGCTCTGCCAAATTAACACACAACCTTAACCATCACAGTCCACCTCTTGTCAAGTTGACACCTGTACACATCTCTAAATAGACAATTATAAGTCATACTTGTGCCTAACAAGATACAACTAAAACACTTACAACCAAAAATGCACTACCCCTGTTTACATCTTATATTTTGTCAGTGAAGAAAACAAAAATATTTGATGCACACATACAAGGCAAAAATACTCATAACAATTACAGTCCTCTTTTCTGCAACTGTTCACCTCATTTTAAGTGATATTCAGAACTACCTTCTTCCACTACCTATTCCGTATTTCCTTTGCCCTCAGCAAATACCCACTCAGTATTTCCATATCTCAGCTGGTCGTAGTTCTTTGTTTGGTGGGGTGACCCAAACTTTCATTCTTGAAGGGTCTGGGCCATTAGTAGTCATGTCAGAATTGGTTGCTGTAGTTTTCCATTGACTAAAGGATCTCCTGCATTCCAGACATAATCTTCTTATCTCCATTATGTAATGTCAATTCAATTTTCTCTTGGTAATCAAGATCAATCACACCAGCCAATATGGTACTCCCTTCTTTGCCTGTTGATCCAGAGGCATAAGGGGCCTAAAGTGGTCAGGTGACATTCTTAACTTCCAGTTCAATGAAATCAGTGATGTGTCTCTGGATGAGAGCATTCCTCCCTTTGGAACTGAGATCTGTAGACCTACATAGCATAGGGTAGTGAGGACAGGAAGCAAAAATCTTGTGAGTCGGTCACTAGTGGTAATAATGAGTGGTGCCACTCCCATTTCCACCCCTTGATTCCTGGACCCATGAATCCTGGCTATGGGAGATACAACACCATATACTGGATGCTGGTTTAGAACAAATACAGCCTCCTGGAGAACATTGCCCAAACCCTGCAAAGTATTGCCACCTAGCTGGCACCATAATTGTGTCTTTAGAAGTCTATTCCATCATTCTATCAAGCCAACTGCTTCAGGATGATGGGAAATATGGTAAGACCAGTGAATACCATGCCCGTTGCCACACTTCATTTGCTGTGAAGTGAGTCCCTCTTTCTGAAGAAATGCAGTGTAGATACCATGATGGTGGATAACTCATTCTACAAGTTCATGGACGATAGTTTTGACAGAAGTATTGCATGCAGAGAAGGCAAACCCATATCCAAAGTGTCTATTCCAGTAGGAACAAAATGCCACCCTTTCCATGATAGAAATGGTCTAGTGTAATCAACCTGCCACCAGGTTGCTGGCTGATCACCTTGAGGAATGGTGCCTTATGTTGGTCCCTGCTGCTGGCAGATTGGGAACTCAGTGGTGGCTGTAGTTGGCCTTGGTGAGTGGAAGTCCACATTGCTGAGCTCATGCATAACCTTCATCCCTGCCATAATGACCACTTTGTTCATGAGTCCATTGGACAATGACCGGAGTGGCAAGGGAAAAAGGATGACTGGTTTCCACGGAACGTGTCATCCTATCCTCTTGATTGTTAAAAATCTCCTCTGCTGCGGTCACCCTTTGGTGAACATTCACATGAGACACAAATATCTTCACTTCTCTGGCCCATTCAGGAAGTTCTTTCCACATACCTTTTCCCCATGCCTCCTTGTCTCCAATTTTCCAATCATGTTCCTTCTAAACCATTGGCCACAGCCTATAAATCAATATACAATTGCACATCTGTCCATTTCTCCTTCCAAGCAAAGTGAACAACCAGGTGCACTGCTCAAAGTTCTGTCCATTGGGAGAATTTCTCTTCACCAGTGTCCTTCAGGGAGGTCCCAGAAAGGGACTGTAGTGCTGCCACTGTCCACTTTCATGTGGTACCTGCATATCACGCAGAACCATCTGTAAATCAGGCACGAGTTTCTGTTTCTTAATCAACTAGTCATAAGGAACTCCCCATGAAGCCCTAGGTGCAGACTGGGAGATGGAAGATAATGTGATGGGAGTGGAGACCATGGGCATTTGGGCCACTTCTTCATGCAATTTGTGCCTTCAGGTCTTGCTAGGGCCTGATCTCTTGTATACCACTTCCATTTAATGATAGAGTGCTGCTGTCCACGTCAAGATTTATGGCTCTGTGGATCAAGCAACACCCAGTTCATAATGGGTGGCTCAAGCTGCATGGTGACGTGATGGTCCATGGGTAAGCATTCAGTCTCTACTAACGCCTAGTAATAAGCAAAAAGGTGTTTCTCAAAAGGAGAGAAGTTACCTGCAGAGGATGGCAGGGCTTTGCTCCACAATCCTAAGGGTCTGTGCTATGATTCACCAATAGGGGCCTGCCAAAGACTCCAGACATCATCTCTGTCTGACAGTTACACTTCAAGCACCATTGGATCAGCCAGATCATATGCCCCAAGTGGCAGAGCCACTTGCACAGCAGTCTGAACCTATTCCAGATATTTTTCTTATTCTGAGCCCTACTCAAAACTAACATCTTTTTGAGTCACTTGATAAATAGGCTGGAGTGGCGCATCCAAATGAGAAATACGTTGCCTCCAAAATCCAAAGAGGCCCACTAAGCACTGTGCCTCTTTTTTACTTGTGGGAGGGGTTAGATGCAATAACTTATCCTTCACTGTAGAAGGAATATCTTGACACGTCCCACATCACTGGACCCTTAGAAATTTTACTGAGGTGGAAGGTGCTTGAATTTTTGTCAGACTAATTTCCCAACCTTTAGCACACAAATATTTTAACAATAAGCCCAGAGTCATTGACACTTTTTCTTACTAGGTCCAATCGGCATAATGTCATCAAAATAATGGATCACTGTGATGTCTTGTGGAAAGGAAAGGTGAACGAGATCCCTGCTGACTGAATTATGACATAGGGCTGGAGAGTTTATATAGCTCTGAGGTAGGACACTGAAGATGTACTGCTGGCATTAGCTAAAGACAAACTGCTTCTGGTGGTTCTTTGAAACAGGTTTGGAGAAAAAGGTATTAGCTAGATCAATAGCTGCATACAAGGTACCAGCAGATACATTAATTTTCTCAAACAATGAAATTACATCTTTAACAGCATCTGCAATTGGAATCACCACCTGGTTAAGTTTTTGATAATCCACTGTCATTCCCCAAGATGCATTTGTTTTTTGCACAGACCAAATAGGTGAGCTGAATGGGGATGTGGTTGGAACCATCACCTTCAAGCCCTTGATGGTGGCAGTAATCTCTGCAATCCCTCCAGGAATGCGGTATTGCTTTTGGTTTACTATTTTCCTAGATAGGAGAAGTTCCAGTGTCTTCCATTTGTCTTTTCCTAGCATAATAGTCCTTACTCCACTTGTCAGGGATCCAATGTGGGGGTTCTGCCAGCTGCTGAGTATATGTATTCCATTTATGGATTCTGGAACTGGGGAAATCACTACAGAATAGTTTCAGTGACCTACTGGACATACTGTGAGACAGAGATGGGCTAAGATTCCATTCATAACCTCACCTCCATATGCCTCCACTCTGACTGGTGAGCTACAGTGATGTTTTTGATCTTCTGGAATTAGTGTCAGTTCAGAGCCAGTATCCAGTAATCCCTGAAAAGTCTGATTACTTCCTTTTCCCCAGTGAACAGTCACTTTCGTAAAAAGCCATAGATCTCTTTGGGGAAGGCTGGGAGAAAGATTAACAGTATAACGTTTTGACAGTGTATTGGAATTCTTCTTCAAGGGGAACTAGGCTCCCCTTCATTCAAGGGGTTGGGGGTCTTTAAACTCACTCAAGTCTGGGAATGAATAAATGAATGAATTAATTAATTAACAGACTCTCTTCTGGCGATTTGAGTTAGGCTGCTGTTCACTTGACCTAGAATTCATCTGCTTGTACAGATCAAGTAAATATTTAATAGTTTTCCTATGTATTTCACTCCTAAAGACACAATGACTGAGTAGACAATGCCATAAGTCCATACAAGTCAGACTATTCTGATTACTGCTTTGACTCCACTGTCCATTATGGTAACCGTGCCGACTTTGTCTTTGTTGATTGAGTGCTACCACTTGGCCCCTGCTACCACCGGCTCAGATCAGCCCCATTGTAGTTAAGTGTCTTAATTCAGTTAAGGCAGTTCCCACTGTCAAATCTGACCTATATAAAATAACAATCACAGCAGTCTTCAAGGATGCTGGGGCTCCCTTCACAAATTTGTTCCTCACTAATGTAGTAAAAGGTATGTCATCTGGGCACTCTATGTGTGGGTCTGTGGGTCTAGCCTGATAAATCCACTCTAGCATACCAATTTCCCTAAACCTCTGGATACCTTCTTCTACATTATATCAAAGCAGGTCTGGTACTTTAACTTGATTTAGTGTATGCTACCACATAATCCATGCTTCAGCGACCCAAACGATTAGATCCTTTCCTAATTTCTTGAGCTGAAACATTGAATGAAGAATCTGTGCTTAGTGGACCCATATTAATAAACTCAGACTGATCCATCTTTATGTTCCTTGCACCATTATCCCAAACCCTTAATAGCCATTCCCACACATATTCCCCAGATTTCTGTTAGTACATATTGGAAAAGTCAACCAGTTCTTTCGTATAGTGTACCTCCTCCTGGGTGACACTTTGTACTTCACCTTTTGGAGCTCACTGAGATTTAAGTCTAGTTATAGGTCTAGAAGTCAAAATTAGTGGTGGGGATGTGTTTTGAGAACATTTAGCATTGTCTTGTGAGGCATCTGCTTCAGGTGATGCCCCAGGCAATGACTCAGACAAAGCTCTTCAGACACAGCTGGGTTAATCTCATCAGATGAGAGTGAAGGGGCTAATGGTTTTATTGGGGAGTGTTGCTTAGCAGGCAAAGATGGAGTTATGTATTCAGATGGGAGTGAGAGGGCTGGTTCTGTTGGCAGGAGTGATTCAATGGAATCTAGGGGCTAAGTGTCCTCAGCTTCCTGATTATCTGTCCATATACCCCCATCCCAAGTTTCAGGATCTCATTTCTTCCCAATCAATGCTCTCACTTGAATGTCAGATACCATTAGAGATTGGGAATTGAATTGGCATTGTAATTCAGCCACTTTTACGGTAAGACTTTGGGTTTGGTTTTTGGCAGTATCAGCACTATTACTACTAGAAATAAGCATTTCTTTCAGGGTACTGGAAAGTGGAAACTTTGAGGTCATTTATGTGGCACTTGAGCTTTGACTCTGGTGCCCTGAGCTCATCTTTTTCTTTCATCACTTTGTCTAGCAAAAGTAAGACCAGCCAGCCAGCTTCCTTGTACTTCTCATTATAACAAAATTGTAGAAAGGTATCAAACATGCCATCACCCAGAGCCTTGCCTCTCACCAATACCTGATCTATTTGGTGGTGATATTTTGAGTATTTCCGTTGCCATCTCATGCCATGGATTAGTAGTTCCCTCTTTACAGCTGGAAGCAGAGTCATCGACATCTTTAAGACTAACTAAACTTGAGAACCAATTTAGAAAACTCATCCTTACAATTTTTTTTCTCTAGGACCACTCTCAGTACCAAATGTCTTACCCTGGATTCCTTAAAAAACCAGTGAGGCATATAAATATATATGTGTGTATATGTATATGTATATATATATATATATATATATAAAGAGATTGATGTCAAGGAAATGGCTCACAGGATTGTTAAGGCTCCAAAGTCCCAAGTCCGTGGGTTAGGCTGGAGTCTTCTCCTGACTCAAGTAGCTGCAGTGGCTAACGAATCCCAAGAACAGCAGGCAAGGTGGGAGGTAAGCTGCTAGCTCAAGTTCCAAGAACCCCAAGTCAGATGAACAGGAGCCAGCTGCAGGATCCAGAGTGAGAAAAAGGCTACAAGCCTTGCCAGAAAGTCCACCTATATTGGTTGTAAGCCATGCCCCCAAGAAAATTTCCCTTCAACTGACTGGCTACTTACAGCAGATCCCATCATGGAAGTGATCACATCATCATACAACTGCCAAACTACGTCATAACCGCCAGACCACTAAGAATCATGGCCCAGCCAAACTGACACATGACCTTAACCATCACATCATGTTATTTCTGATGGTTCTCTTGCTACATACTCAGGTACATCTCCATCATGCTTGTCATTGTGATGTTGTGCCCCGGAATACATGGAGAAGGACTTCAGCTTATGTTTCTTCAAATAATCATGTTTCAGTTCCAGATTACCTTTGTCATTGACTATGGAAAGAAAATTAAAAAAAAAAAAAAATCCTTTATACTTCTTATGGAACACACCTATAGACATAACAATGACACTAAAAATTACATACATATATGTATTTCTGACTGCCTTTTAGCTTGAGCCTATTAGCAGGAGAATAAGAGGGCACATCTTGGAAAATAAACAGTAATTAATTAATTAGATCTTGCACAAAGAGCAGGACATTTCCTGGGAAAAGGGGGATTTTATCAGTAATACATATTATTAGGATGAGTATTATATTAAAATGCTCTGGAAAATATGCTTATATGTCTAAAATATAGTCCACTTACAGATGATTCATTTAATAAGCAAATTTATGTGTTGGAAATAGAAAGAATAGAGATTTTAAATGTAATAATGTTAAAGGAAAATCCATTTTTTCTTTCCCATTTGAGTTTTCTATTATTCACTCATCCATTTATTCAACAAACATACCCATTCGTTAACTCAGAAGTTGTGGCGGGCATCTGGTAGGCACATTACAAAACCCTTGTCATATTAATAATGCTACTACAGCTACCACTGTTAGTAGTAGTTTTCACTTTGTGAATGACATTGTACGCTGTGTAAATTATTTATTGTCCTACCTTTTCTTTTTTCACAGCAACTCATTCAGGTCAGTATTATTATCCCCATTCTACAAGTGAGAAAACAGGGTAAAGACAATGAAGATCAAATTACGAATAATGGCAGAGGTGTGTTGAAATCCAAGACCAAATTCAGATGTGTAACACAGCACATTTAGAGGAATTTTAGACCATCCTGTGTCTTGTCTCATTATTTTGAAATCATAGATGTAGACATAATTTATGGATTTTTGTTTTCTCATTATCTTTTTCTTCTATGAATGTTTACAACCAGATCTGACTGTTGAGGACACTCAGTCATGGCAATTAGAATGCTATTTGATAGCATGATTCATCTAAAATCTGAAAAACTAGTTTTTAATTTCTGGTATTTAATTGAACAGCCAAGGATTGCAGAGATTTTTCAGTTTATAAAGACTTTCATATGTAACATATCATAACACCCTCATGACTAACCTGTATGGACTCATTATTATTATGGTTACCCCCACGTACAGAAGAGGAAAAGGAGGCTCAGGACAGAACTTTTAAAGACAGCAGACCAGTGCGCCCAATAGAAATATAATGCAAACCACATATGCACATAACATGTAATTTTGAATTTTTCTATTAGCCATCTTAAAGTAAAAAGCAGGAGACAATTATTTTAATAATATATTTGTCTTTAACCCAGTATTATTCTCTAATTTAATCAATATAAAAATTGAGATAATTTACTTTTTTCCCCCTGTAAATCTTTGAAATGCCCGGTTACATCAAGTTTTTTCTACCTACATCAAGTCTCAGTTTGAGCTAATAACATTTCCAGTCAATAGCCACCTGTGGCTGGTGACTGCCATGTTGGGCAGCTTAGAGAAGAACCTGGAGTCATCCTGCATGAGCCCCAAAAGCTTTACTTAGTAGCTTTTTCACCTTTGTCAATTTAACTCACCTCTCTGTTCTTCAGTGTCATCAGTAACACTGAATAATGGTACTGAATTTATGGCATGATATAAGACTAATGTATATGGATCACTTGGCTCAGTGTATTTAAGTGTTTAATAAATGTCAGTTTATTGATTTGTGTTACTGGTATTAGTTTGTCACTATTATTGTTTTATTATTATTAAATATCATACAAATAAGGTCACAACTTAAACTTTCATGCAGTTTAGCTAATATAAATTAACCATTTTCCAGTATGCTGCATCTCTGGAAGATGAAATCTCAGTCATTTGGAGGGGACAGGGTCAGACCCAAACTCAGATGTCCTGCTTCATTGTTGAGCTTGTTTCATTGTGTGGATCTATAATATTCATTCTCAACCAGTGGTAATATTGTCCCCCAAGAGACTTTTGGCAATGTCTGACAACTTTTTTGTTTGTCTCAACTTGAGGGAACTACTGGCATTTAGGAATTTTGCTTAAACATTCTTACAACTCACATGACAACGAATGATCAGAATCAAAAGTCAATAGTGTCAAGACTGAGAAATTTTGATATGCAATATGAGGAACAGTGCAATTAAAATTATAAAGTCATATATTTTTCTAAGAATATTTATTGAGAAACATCTTTCCACCAAACGCTATGCTATAAACTAAGTGTATGGCGGTGGTCAAAAAACTTGTAGTTCTTGCTCTTATCATCCTTTTTAAAGCAGAGGAGGCAGATTTTACATAAGATTATACGTAAGTAAAAACCTTGTATTGTTACAAACAATCGATTCAGTCCTGGGTAAAATGGGTAGCAGTGAGAGTTCCAGAGCACACAGGGTATTTTGAATTGAGAGGTCAGGGAAGGTCTCACTGAAGAAGTGATATTTCATCTGAACTCTGCAGGGTGCAATAGATCCAGCCACAAAAACAGAAGGGACAAACCTCCAGCAAAATCCTAAGGTGAGAAAGCTAATGGTGTATGTCAAGAAGTGAAGGCGAGTGTGGCTGGATCATAACAAACAACAAGGAGGGAGGTGGGAGATGAGTTTAGAGAGTTCCTGCTTACAAGGACATTAGCAATAATAAAGAAGAATTAACAAACATAACTGCGTGCCTTATCTAAGTTATCATTATGGTATTGTGGTTTTAGAAGTATATGAATATGTGAACATTGATGTAACCTCTGGACATTAATATGATTCTCAAAGAGAGGGGATGAATGAAAAGGTTAAGGGTGCACCTTAAAACTGAGTTTCAAAAGTATTTCTTGTTCTTTTGCTCTAGATATTAAGATGTATTCTTCACTAGCAAAACCATATCTCTATTGAAATTATTTCTTAATCCTGGGTTATTTCAAGTGATTTAATTAAATTTTAAAAACAATTGTTGTTTGTTGCTGTCAAGTTAGCTCTGATTCATAGTGACCCTATGTATAACAGAACAAAATGAAAAGTTGCCTGATCCTGTGCCAATTTCCTGGTCACTGTTATGTTTGATTCCATTATTGTGGCTATTGTGTCAATACATCTCATTGAGGCTCTCCCCCCCTACCTTACCAAACATCATGTCCTTCTCCAGCGATTGTCCCTTCTGATGATGTGTCCCGTAGAAATGAGTTGAAGTCGCAGACAATATTTTGTGATCCATAGGGTTTTCATTGACTAATTTTAGGAATAGCTGAAGAAAAAGTTTATTGTTTAACTTCCAGGGACATATACTGTATTTGCAATTAGGCACGTGGTGATTAAGAAGTCTTGATTTCTGACTATGAATGGTTTATTGTCTAGCAGGGGAGAAAATACTTCAATACAAAATAATAAATGTAATGAAGAAACTGCATAGAACACAATGGGCATACGAAAAAGCAGCAACATTTCCAAGTATGGGCCTAGAGAATTAGTGTATCCTTTTCAGTGAAAATTTTTTTATAGAGCTTGTCTCCTAACCCCAATTCTTTGTTAAAACTAGTAGTAAGCCAGAAGAATAGGAGGGGAAGGAAAGTTTAGACAGC
Organism: Dugong dugon; assembly: GCA_030035585.1. Lineage (NCBI taxonomy): Eukaryota > Metazoa > Chordata > Mammalia > Sirenia > Dugongidae > Dugong > Dugong dugon. The sequence goes on along the minus strand of CM057460.1, from coordinate 28,305,125 downwards.
TAGGAAATTATCAATGTTACCAATTTATGAAGAACAGGAAAAAAAGAAAATGAAAAAAGATATACTTCAAAATGATGGTAAGGATTATCTCTAGGTGACAAATTAATACATGCTTCTAAAGTTTGCTTTGTTTGCTTAATCCTACAAGTGGCACAAGTGGTATGTGACTGGCCGCTAACCTAAAAGTTGGCAGTTTGAATCCACCAAGTATCTCTGCAGAAGAAAAGCCTGGCCAACTGCTTCAGTAAAGATTACAGCCAAGAAAACCATATGGGGCAGTTCTACTCTGTGATACATGGAGTCGCCGTGCATCAGGGGCTGACTGTATGGCAGCTAAAAACAACAACGTTTGCTTATACGTATTTTCCAGGCATTAGGGCTACAATGGTCAACAAGGGACCTGAGAATCCTGTGGAAGAGATAGGAAAAAAAAAAAAAAAAGAATATATAATATGGTTACAGATGACAGTATGATAAGTGATATGAAGAAATATAAAGAAAGGTAAGTGTATGGAGAAGGAACCCTGATGGCACAGTAGTTAAACACTCAGCTGATAACTGAAAGGTCGGTGGTTCAAACCCACAGGCCCTCCACAGGAGAAAAATGTTGTAGCTGTCTTCAGTAAAGATTACAGCCTTGGAAACCCTATGGGGCAGTTCTACTTTCTCCTTTAGTGTCACTTTGAGTCAGAATCAAATGGATGACACACAACAACAATATTTATATATATATATATATACCAACCAAACCAACCCATTGCCATTGAGTCGATTCAGACTTGTAGCCACCCTATAGGACAGAGTAGAATGGCCCCATGAGGTTTCCAAGGCTGTAAATCTTTATGAAAGCAGACTGCCACATCTTTCTCCCACAGTGTAGCTGGTGGGTTCGAACTGCCGAACCTTTCAGTTAGCAGCCAAGTGCTTAACCACTGCACCACCAGGGCTCCTATGTGTGTGTATGTATTATGTATTAATTGCACTCATGAGGAACCTGTACATAGATCAAGAGGCAGTCATTCGAACAGAACAAGGAGATACTGCGTGGCTTAAAGTCAGAAAAGGTGGGCATCAGGGTTGTATCCTTTCACAATATTTAGTCAATCTGTATGCTAAAAAAATAATCCAAAAAGCTGGACTAGATGAATAAGAATGAGGCATCCGGATTGGAGGAAGGGTCACTAACAACCTGTGTTATGCAGATGACACAACCTGCTTGCTGAAAATGAAGAGGACTTAAAACACTTACTGATGACGATCAAAGACCACAGCCTTCACTATGGATTATGCCTAAACATAAAGAAAACAAAATTCCTCACAATTGGACCAATAAGCAACATCATGAAAAATGGAGAAAAGATTCAAGGTGTCAAGGATTTCATATTACTTGGATCCACAATCAACACCCATGGGAGCAGTGGTCAAGAAATCAAAAGATGCATTGCACTGGGCAAACCTGCTGCAAAAGACCTCTTTAAAGTATTAAAAAAGCAAAGAATCAAAGATGTCACCTTGAAGACTAAGATGCGCATGACCCAAACTGTGGTGTTTTCATACGCATGTGAAAGATGGATATTGAATTAGGAAGACCAAAGAAGCCTTTAAATTATGGTGTTGTTGAAGAATGTTAAATATACCATGGACTGTCAAAAGAATGAACAAATCTGTCTTGGAAGAAGTACAACCAGAATGCTACTTAGAAGCAAGGATGGCAAAACTACCTCTCACACACTTTGGACATGTTATCAGAAGGGATCAGTCCCTGGAGAAGGACATCATGCTTGGTAAAGTAGAGGGTCAGCAAAAAAGAGGAAGACGCTCAATGAGATGGATTGACACAGTGGCTGTAACAATGGGCTCAAGCATAACAACAATTGTGAGGGTGGTATAGGACCAGGCAGTGTTTCATTCTGTTGTGCATAGGGTCACTATGATTTGGAATGGACTCAAGGGCACCTAACAACAACAAAAAGTGTATGTATATACATATAAAAACACCCATGGTAGCAACAGTTTCTTAACTGGTTAATGAAACAACGTACTGCATTGGGAAAATCTGCTGCAGAAGACCTCTTTAAAATCTTAAAGAGCAAAGATGTCACTTTGAGGACTAAGTAAACCTAACCCAAGCTATGGTATTTTCAGACACCTCATAAGCATGTGAAAGCTGGACAATGAAAAAGGAAGACTAAAGAAGAATTAATGCATTTAAATTATGATGTTGGTGAATAATATTGAATATACCATGGATTACCAAAAGACTGAACAAATTTGTCTTGGAAAGATAACCAGAATGCTCCTTAGAAGCAAGGATGGCAGCAGGGTTTCATCTTGCTTACTTTGAACATGTTGCCAGGAGGGATCACTCTCTGGAGAAGGACATCATGCTTGGTAAAGTAGAGGGTAAGCAAAGAAGATGAAGACCTTCAACTAGATGGATTGACACAGTGGCTGCAAAAATGTGTTCAGACATACCTACTATTGTGAGGATGATGCAGGACTGAGTAACATTTCGTTCTGTTATACATGGGGTTGCTATGAGTGGGAACTGATTTGATGGCACCTAACAAATGTATTTTCTAATATCTGTAACATATATGGGAGTCTCTGGGTGGCATAAACAGTTAAGTGCTCAGATAGCCAATTGGTAGTTTGAGTCTTCCCAGAGGCATCTTGGAAGAAAAACTTGTCAATCTACTTCCAAAACATCAGCCATAGAAAACCCTATGGAGAACAGTGTTACTTTGATGCACGTGGGGTCGCCATGAGCTGGAGTTGACTCAATGGCAACTAGTACTGGTCACATATAATAGGTTCCAAATATGTATGGATTTCCTTTCATTCCCTTATCCTTATCAAGGGCATGTCTAATGCTTCTAATCTTATTTTTTTACTTGCTCTGATGTTATGTTGTTTTTTGTTTTTAAATGACCAAACAAAGGTTAAATAAAAGCACTTTAAACTTAGAACTATAACCAGAAAACCAGAACAAAATCAATACATTTACCTCATATGTACCGATTGACCCTTCCCTTAATGAGGACTACAGACCTAATTCCCTACTCTCCAATCAAAGACACAATGCTCCTTGAATTCAGCCTTTTTTGTGTGTGTGGGCTAATTCTGGAAAAATGTGTTACTTTTCACCTTACATCTAACCACGTGGTATCCCACTTGAATACGTCAGTCACGTTTCCTTCCCTCTAGTGAAGGAAAGAAATTAAGCATCTGAGACACAGGTAAAATTCTCCACCTAAGATGTGCGACAAAGCCTAAAACATACTTTAAGCAGACCTCAGCTCTTTGTTTACATTTATGTGCTTTCCCACATATCCTATCACAGAGAAAAAGACACAGAGAGCACATTACATAATTCTATATCCCTCTTAACAGTGAGTGGACTCCTTAAAAACTCAGCTCTCATAGACCAGTGCTTCTGGTATATTCAGCAGTTTTGCTCACAGCTGAGGTGGGCAAGTGAAAGTCAGGAATCAATAGCATGTATATTTATCTTAAAGTAAATTTAGCTTAGCCTTTATGAGGAAGAAAAATCCCTACCAACTGTAAACAAAGATCACCATAAGAGTGATCCTGTCATCTTTATTTATTTATCTGTGATCCTCTTAAGACAAATTTCAGGCTATTGTATCTACTGGTAATCAAAATCAAATTTATGAGAATTTGATATGATAGTGATTAAATAAGCATCTGGATATATACCAAGTGCACTCAAATGGATGAATTTACTGCTATATATATATTCTTCCATTTGCTTTAGCTGCTCTAAGTTCAAGAGCAAGTTTCAGAGTCTCTTCTGACATCCATTCTGGTCTTTTCTTTCTTTCCTGTCTTTTTAACGACCTTTTCCTTTCTACATGTATGCTGTCTACATGTATCCTTAATGTCATCCCACCACTTGTCTGGTTTTTGGTCATTAGAATTCAGTGCCTCAAATCTACTCTTGAGATGGTCTCTAAATTCAGATGGGATATACTGAAGGTCATATTTTGGCTCTAATAGATTTACTTTAATTTTATTCAGCTTCAACTTGAACTTACATGTATACAGTTGATGGTCTATTCTAAAGTTCGCTCCTGGCCTTGTTCTGACTCATGCCATTGAGGTTCTGCATTGTCTTTTTCTACAGATATAGTCATTTGGATTCCTGTGTATTCCATCCAGTGAGGTCCGTATGTATAGTTGCCGTTTAAGTTGTTGAAAAATAGGTATTTGCAATGAATAAGTTGTTCTTGCAAAATTCTATCATGCCATCTCTGGCATCGTTTCTATCACCAAGGCCATGTTTTCCAATTACAGATCCTTCTTTGATTCTAACTTTCACATTCTAATCACCAAGAATTATCAATGCATCTTGACTGCATGTTTTATCAATTTCATACTGGAGAAGTTGGTAAAAACCTTCAATTTCTTCATCTTTGGTATTAGTGGTTGCAAATAATACGAGAAGCTGGACCATATGAAGAACTCAACATCAGGACTGGAGGAAGACTCATTAACTACCTGAGATATGCAGATCACACAATCTTGTTTGCTAAAAGTGAAGAGGACTTGAAGCACTTACTGATGAAGATCAAAGAACAGAGCCTTCAGTATGGATTATACCTCAACATAGATAAAACAAAAATCTTCACAACTGGACCGATAAGCAATATCATGAAAAATGGGAAAAATATTGAAGTTGTCAAGGATTTCATTTTACCTGGACTCACAATCGACGCACATAGAAGCGGAGGTAAAGAAATCAAACAACATATTGCATTGGGCAAATCTGTAGAAGACCACTTTAAAGTGTTAAAAAACAAAGATGTCAGTTTGACGAATAAAGGGAGCCTGACCCAAGCCGTAGTATTTTTAATCATCTCATATACATGTGAAGGCTGGACATTGAATAAGGAAGACTTAAGAAGAATTAATGCATTTGAATTGTGATGTTGGAGAATAGTATTGAATATACCATGGACAGCCAGAAAAACACACAAATCTGTCTTGGAAGAAGTACAACCAGAATGCTCCTTAGAAGCAAGGATGGCAAGACTACGTTTCACATACTTTACACATGTTATCAAAAGTGACCAGTCCCTGGAGAAGGACTTCATGCTTGGTAAACTGGAGGGTCAGTGAAAAAGAAGAAGATCCTCAACAACATGTTTTGAAACAGTGGCTGGAAGGATGGGTTCAAGCATAGCAACAATTCTGAGGATGGCACAGGACCGGGCACCATTTTGTTCGGTTGTACATAGGGTCCCTGTTAGTCAGAACTGACTCGAAGGCACCTAATAACAACAACAACAACACACACACAAAATATAGCAGTAAACTCTCAATTATATATACATACAATGGAAAACCCGGTGGCTGGTGGTTAAGAACTACGGCTACTAACCAAAAGGTTGGCAGTTCGACTCCACCATGCACTCCTTGGAAATTTTGTGGAGCAGTTCTACTTTGTCCTATAGAGTCACTATGAGTCGAAATCGAATGGACGATAACAGGTTTTGTTTTTTCTTTTAATATACATGGGTATTGAGAAGAGTAACAAAAATCAGTTGTTCTTCACATTTTATTGCATTAGTTCTGTAAATTAATACAGACTTGCAACAAACTACAAATTAATACAAAATACAGGAATTTTTTTTCCTTTTTTAAAATTGTATTGTTGTGTTTTAAGTTAAAGTTTACGATTCAAGTTAGTCTCTCATACAAAAATTTATACATACATTGTTATGTGACCCTAGTTGCTCTCCCTATACTGTGACAGCACACTCCTCCTTTTTACCCTAGACTTCCCATGTCCATTCAACCAGCTCCTGACCCTCTTTGCCTTCTCATCTCTCCTCTGGACAGAAGCTGCCCATTAGTCTCATGTATCTACTTGAGCTAGGAAGCACACACTTCACAAGTATCATTTTATGTCCCATAGTCCAGTCTAATCTTTGAAGAGTTAGCCTTGGGAATGGTTTTAGTTTTGGGTTAACAGAGAGTCTGGGGGCTATGTCTTCCCAGGTCCCTTCAGTCTCAATGAAACCATTAAGTCTGGTCTTTTTCCTAGAATTTGAGTTCTGCACACTATTTTTCTCCTGCTCCATCAGGGACTCTCTGTTGTGTTCCTGTCAGGATGGTCATTGGTGGTAGCCGGGCACCATCTAGTTCTTCTGGTCTCAGGTTGATGAAGTCTCTGATTTATGTCAGCCCGTCTGTCTCCTGGGCTAATACTTTCCTTGCGTCTTTGGTGTTCTTCATTCTCCTTTGCTCCAGATGGGTTGGGATCAGTTGATGAATCTTAGATGGCTGCTCACTAGCTTTTAAGACCCCAGATGTCACTCACCAAAGTTGGATATAGAACATTTTCTTAATAAACTTTGTTATGCCAATTGACCTACATGTCTCCTGAAACCATGGTCCACAGACCCCTGCCCCTGCTACACTGTACTATGAAGTGTTTGGTTGTATTCAGGAAACTTCTTAGCTTTGGTTTAGTCCAGTTGTGACTGACTTCCCCTGTAGTTAGTGCTGTCCTTCTTTTCACCTAAGATAATTCTTGTCTACTATCTAGTTACAGAATAACCCTCTCCCTCCCTCCCCACACTCATAACCATCAAAGAATGTTTTCTTTTGTGTTTAAACCTTTTGTTGAGTTCTTATAATAGTGGTCTTGTAAATATTTGTCTTTGTGCAACTGACTAAATTCACTCAGCATAATGCCTTCCAGATTCCTTCATGTTATAAGATGTTTCACGAATTCATCGTTGTTCTTTATAGTTGTGTAGTATTCCACTCTGTGAATATACCATAATTTGTTTATCCATTTGTCTGTTGATGTGTACTGTCTTGAACAGTGCTGCAGTGAATATGGGTGTGCATATATCTATTCATGTGCAGGCTCTTATTTCTCTAGGATATATTCCAAGAAATGGGATTGCTGTATCATATGGTACTTCTATTTCTAGCTTTTTAAGGAAGTGCAAAATGGATTTCCAAAGTGGTGGTACCATTTTACATTCATCAACAGTGTATCAGTGTATAAGTGTTCCAGACTCTCCACAACCTCTCCAACATTTAATATTTGATGTTTTTTGGATTAATGCTAACCTTGTTGGGGTGAGATGGTGTCTCATTATAATTTTGATTTGCATTTCTCTAATGGCTAATGATCGTGAGCATTTCTTCATGTGTCTGTTAGCCAACTGAATATCCTCTTTGGCAAAGTGCCTGTTTATATACTTTGCCTGTTTTTTAATGGGGTTATTTGTCTTTTTGTCATTGAGGTTTAGCCATATCTTGTAGATTTTAGAGATTAGACCCTGATTGGATTTGTTGTAGCCAAAAATTTTTTCCCAGTCTATAAGTTGTCTTTTGATTCTTTTGGTGAAGTCTTTTGATAAGCATAAGTGTTTGATTTTTAGGAGCTTCCAGTTATCTAGTTTCTCTTCTGGTGTTTGTGCATTATTACTTATTGTTTGTATTCTGTTTATTCCATGCGTTAGGGCTCCTAGAGTTATCCCTATTTTTTTTCTATCATCTTTATCATTTTAGATTTTGTATTTAGGTCTTTGATCCATTTTGAATTAGTTTTTGTGCATGGTGTGAGGTATGGGTCTTGTTCCAGTTTTTTGCAGATGCATATCCAGTTATGCCGGAACAATTTGTTAAAGAGAAGCTCTTTTCCACATTTAACAGACTTTGGGCCTTTGTCAAATATCAGCTGCTCATAGGTGGATGAATTTTCATCTGGATTCTCCATTCTGTTCCATTGGTCTATGTGTCTGTTGTTGTACCAGTGCCAGGCCGTTTTAAGTACTGTGGTGGTATAATAGGTTCTAAAATCAAGTAGTGTGAGGCCTCCCATTTTGTTCTTCTTCTTGAGTAATACTTTACTTATCCAGGGCCTCTCCCCTTTCCATATGAAGTTGGTGATTTGTTTCTCCATCTCATTAAAAAATACCATTGGAATTTGGATTGAGATTGCATTGTAGCTGTAGATTGCTTTGGGTAGAATTGACATTTTCATAATGTTGAGTCTTCCTATCCATGAGCAAGGTATGTTTTTCCACTTATGCAGGTCTCTTTTGGTTTCCTGCAGTAATATCTTGTAGTTTTCATTGTATAGGTCTTTTATGTCTCTGGTTAGATTTATTCCTAAGCATTTTATCTTCTTGGGGGCTATTGCAAATGGTATCCATTTGGTGATTTCCTCTTCAAAGTTCTCTTTGTTGGTGTAGAGGAATCCAGCTAATTTTTGTGTCTTAACTTGTATCCTGATAATTTGCTGAAATATTCTATTAGTTCCAGCAGTTTTCTTGTGGATTCTTTGGGGTTTTCTGTGTATAAGATCATATCATCTGCAAATAGAGATACTTTTACTTCTTCCTTACCAGTATGGATACCTTTTATTTCTTTTTCTAGCCTAATTGCTCTGGCTAGGACCTCCAGCACAATGTTGAATAAGAGTGGTGATAGAAGAGATCCTTGTCTGGTTCCCGTTCCCAAGAGGAATGCTTTCAGACTCTCTCCATTTAGTATGATGTTGGCTGTTGGCTTTGTATAAATGCCCTTAATTATGTTGAAGAATATCCCTTCTATTCCTATTTTGTTGAGAGTTTTTATCATGAATGGGTGTTGGGCTTCATCAAATGCCTTTTCTGCATTGATTTATAAGATTATGTGGTTCTTGTCATTTATTTATGTGATGGATTACATTGATGGTTCTATTAATGTTGAACCATCCCTGCATACCTGGTATAAATCCCACTTGATCGTGGTGAATTATTTTTATGGTATGTTGTTTAATTCCATTGGCTAGAATTTTGTTGAAGATTTTTGTGTCAATGTTCATGAAGGATATTGGTCTGTAATTTTCTTTTTTTGTTGTGTCTTTACCTGGTTTTAGTGTCAGGGTTATGCTGGATTCATAGAATGATTTTGGGTGAATTCCATGCTTTTCTATGCTGTGAAATGCCTTTAGTAGTACTGGTGTTAACTCTTCCCTGAAGGTTTGATAGAATTCTCCAGTGAAATCATCCAGGCCAGGGCTTTTTTGGGGGGCAGTTTTTTAATTACCTTTTCAATCTCTTCTTTTGTCATAGGTTTATTTAGTTGTTCTGCTTCCATTTGTGTTAGCTCAGGTAGGTAGTGAGTTTCTAGAAATTTGTCCATTTCCTCGAAGTTTTCAAATTTGTTAGAGTACAATTTTTCATATAGGTTTTCAAATTTGTTAGAGTACAATTTTTCATAGTATTCTGTTATGATTCTTTTAATTTCAGTTGGGTATGTTGTGCTATCACCCATCTCATTTCTTATACAGATTATTTGCTTCCTCTCCTTTTTTTCTTTTGTCAGTTTGGCCAATGGTTGATCAATTTTGTTGATCTTTTCAAAGAAACAGCTTTTGCTCTTGTTAACTCTTTCAATTGTTTTTCTAGTCTCTATTTCATTTAATTCTCCTCTAATTCTTATTATTTCCTTTCTTCTGGTGCCAGAGGGCTTCTTTTGCTGCCCTCTTTCTACTTGTTCCAGTTGTAGGATTAATGTTTTGATTTTGGCCCTTTCTTCTTTTTGGATGTGTGCATTTATTGCTATAAACTGACCTCTGAGCACTGCTTTTGCGGTGTTCCAAAGGTTCTGGTGGATGTGTTTTCATTCTTGTTTGATTCTATGAATTTCTTTATTCCATCCTTAATTTCTTTTATAATCCAGTAGTTTTTGAGAAAGGTGTCGTTCAGTTTCCATGTGTTTGATTGTTTTTCCCTTGTTTTTTCTGTTATTGATTTCTACTTTTATGGCTTTATGGTCAGAAAAGATGCTTTGTAATATTTCGATGTTTTCAATTTTGTTAAGGCTTGCTTTATGGCCTAATATGTGGTCTATTCTGGAGAATGTTCCATGTACATTGGAAAAGAAAGTATACTTGGCTGCAGTTGGTGGAGTGTTCAGTATATGTCCATGTAATCAAGCTGGTTGATTGTAGCATTTAAATCTTCCATGTCTTTATTGAGCTTCTTTCTGGATTTTCTGTCCTTCACTGAAAGTGGTGTGTTGAAGTCTCCTACTGTTATTATGGAGTTGTCAATCTCTCTTTTCAACGGTGTTAGAGTTTGTTTTATGTACTTTAGAGCCCTGTTTTTGGGTGCATAAATATTCATTACAGTTATGTCCTCCTGGTGTATTGACCCTTTAATCATTATATAATGTCCTTCCTTATCCTTTGTGGTGGATTTTACTTTAAAGTTTATTTGGTCAGAGATTAATATTGCCACTCCTGCTCTTTTTTCAGTGTTGTTTGCTTGATATATTTTTTCCATCCTTTGAGTTTTTTTGTTTGTGTCTTTAAGTTTAAGATGTATCTCTCATAAGCAGCATACAGACGGATCATGTTTTTTGTCCATTCTGCCACTCTGTGTCTCTTTACTGGTGCCTTTAGCCCATTTACATTATGTGTAATTATTGATATGTATGAGTTTAGTGCTGTCATTTTGATGTATTTTTGTGTGTGTGTGTGTGTTGTTCACAGTTTCTTTGTTCCACTTAGTTTTTTGTGCTGAGTAGTTTTTATTTATGTTTTTTATTTTTATCTTTTTCTTTGTTGTTGATTTTGTATTTGCATAGTCTTTATATTTTTCTTGTTTTTTATTTTGATGTGTAGGATTGTTAGTTTCTTTTGTGGTTACCTTAATATTTACCCCAATTTTTTTAAGTTTAAACTAGTCTATAATTTCTTTGTATTGCCTTGATTTCCTCTCCATATGAAATATCTATGTCTACATTTTTTAGTCCCTCTTTTTAGTTTTAATGTTGTCATCTTTTACATCTTGACATCTGTTTCCCTCTTTTCAGTGTTTAAGTTTGATTTATTTTTGCAACCTCCCGATATCTGCTCTGTCCTGTGTTCTAGTCTTGGGTAGTTATCTGATGCCATGGATTTTCTAACCAGAGTGCTCCCTTTAGTATTTCTTGTAATTTTGGATTGGTTTTTGCAAATTTCCTAAATTTCTGTTTATTTGGAAATGCCCTAATTTTGCCATCATATTTGAGAGACAGTTTTGCTGGATGTGTAATTCTTGGCTGCCAATTTTTTTTCTTCAAGGCTTTGTATATGTCATCCCATTGCTTTCTTGCCTGCGTGGTTTCTGCTGAATGGTCAGAGCTTAGTCTGATTGACTCTCCTTTGTAGATGACTTTTTGTTTATCCCTATCCTCTCTTAAAATTCTCTCTGTATTTTTGGTTTTGGCAAGTTTGATTATAACATATCTTGGTGACTTTCTTTTGGGATCTACCTTATGTGGGGTTCGATGAGCATCTTGGATAGATATCTTCTTATCTTTCACAATATCAAGGAAGTTTTCTGCCAACAAATCTTTAACAATTCTCTCTGTGTTTTCTATTATCGCCCCCGTTCTGGTACTCCAATCACTCAAAGGTTATTTCTCTTGATAGTATCACAGATAATTCTTGGGGTTTCTTCATTTTTTAAATAGTTTTATATTATTTTTCCCCAAATAAGCTGGAGTTAAGTGCTTTATCTTCAATCTCACTAATTCCGACTTCCATTTCCTCAGTTCTGCTCCTATGACTTTCTACTGAGTTGTCTAATTCTGAAATTTTATTGTTAATCTTCTGGATTTCTGATTGCTATCTCTCTATGGATTCTTGTGACCTGTTAAATTTTTCATTATGCTCTTCTCTGATCTCCTTAATTTCCTCTATTGCTAGATCTGTTTAGTCTGAAGTCTTTCCTGATCTCTTGAAGAGTTCTGTATGTTAATTTTTTTTCATTCTGCCTCCAGTAATTGCAAGAAATTCTCTTCCTCCAGAAACTTTTTTGATTCTCTATTTTGGGAGCTTGCTGAAGCCATCATGGTCTGCTTCTGTATGTGATTTGATATTGACTGTTGTCTCTGAGCCATCAATAAGATATTATATTTATTTATTTTATGTTTCTTACTGTGTCCTGGCTTATTGTTTCATTTTGTTTTGATATGCCTGAATAGGCTGCTCATGTGAGCTATTCCAATCACCAGCACCCCTGAAGCTGCCACTAAGTGTATGAGCCCAGGAGTCCACCCACTCCTTCTGTATGGATTCATCTTAAATGTCCAAGTAGTCGGCCACTAAGTGTGTGGTGCAGGCTCTCACCTACAGTCCTAGACAGGCATGGGTGATTAGTGTAGGCACAGTCATCTGGCTGCAGCAGCGGGTCACATGCTGAGCAAAGCTGAGGGCCGATGGCTGCCCCCAAGTGTCCAGGAGGAAAGCATACCCCTGTTCCCTAGAGCACTTAGGTGGGCGGGTTTTGCAGCCAGACTATGAGCACTCAAAACTGTTGTCTGTAAGGACTGGGGGTCACCACTTATTCTTGGTCCCCTGTTGCAGGTGGCTAGGTGGCGTGAGTGGAGACACCAGTCCTCAGGCCCCTGATGTGGGTAGGTGAAGACCCTGCTTAATGGGCAGAGCAGTGTCAAATGTCACGAACCTACTACTTCACAGCTGAAACAGTTGTAGTTAGACTGCAGGTATATACCCTGTTGTACTGTGGTAATGAGGGCCTATGCTGTTGAAATGGGTCCACGCAAGTGTATGCAGGGTGAAAGGCATTCAAAGTCCATGGATCCCTTATGCCTGTGTCTAAGCAAACAAGCTGGGCCAACCCTGAGTTCCTGGCTTAGTGGAGTCAGCAGATTATTTTTTGCCTGTTTGTTAATTTGTTCCCTTTCCAAGGCCAGGAGAATGGCTCAGGGCAAATGATGGGTCCTACTTCCGGCCCAGGGGACAAGGCAATTGCTAAAGCCAGCCTGGGACCTGGTGCAGAGTGGGGGCAAGGTAAATGGAAGACAGGATTTTCCCAAAGGGGATGTTATTTGATCTGCGTGGTAGGCCAGACACAAGTATTTATCTTTTGCCTCTTGAGTGTGTTATTCACTGGTTGTGGATGTCCGAGTAGACTCTCTGCCACTGGGTCTTTCCCAATGTGGAAATGCCGCCAGAGTACCACTGCTTTCCTCACCGTGCATGCAAGCTGATCTGGCCTGAAGGGTGCCAGCTCCCACTGGGTCAGGCCTGGCAACTTCTAGCTGCTGCCAAACCATATCTCCCTCCCCCTGCCACTTAGTCTGATTCCTCAACTTTGCCTTTGATGTTCATGGCCCCTAGATTGTCATATATAATTGATTCACTCATTTTGGGGGGAGGGTCTTTGTTGTAAGAGGGGCTACAGGAAACATCTGACTACTCCGACATCTTGGCCCTGCCTCCAGAAACAGGAAAATTTTTATTATAATAAAATACAGGTGATGGAACACCTTTGGGTATGCAAATAAACTTAATAAGACTTTCATTTTCTACACATTTAAATACCATCTCTTTATATCTCTCATCAAATTATCTCAAAAGCTTATATCCAACTACAGCTAATTCAGAGGTAATGTTAAACAATTCAAGAATTACTCAGAAAGAAAAGGAGATTTCATATCTGTTTATTTGTTTATGTTTTTGGTCTAAATGACCATGATTGGCTACTGACTTTCTTTAGCCAATAATATACTTAAAGTTGCTTTGTCTGGGTTGTCCAAGTTTAAATAAAGTGGAGCAGCAGTATAAAACTGATAGTAATAGGCATAATTTTATAGCATGTACTAAATATTATAAAAATATAATATAAACCAAAACTATCACTGTCAAGTGGATTCTGATTCATAACAACCCTACAGGACAAGGAGTGGCTGATGGATTTGAATTGCCAACATTTGGTTAGCAGCTGAGCTCTTAACCACTGTGCCACCAGGGCTCCACATAGTACCTTATTTAATCTTCACTACTCTATTTTTTCTACTTTGAGGAGGCATCTCTTCCCCAGTCATCTTTAGAGTGCCTTCCAACCAAGGGGGCTCATCTTCTGGCACTATATGAGACAATGTTCTACTGCTTTTCATAAGGTTTTCACTGGCTAATTCTTTTCAGAAGTAGACTGCCAGGTCATTCTTCCTAGTCTGTCTTAGTCTGGAAGCACAACTGAAACCTGTCCACCATGGGTGACCCTGCTTGTATCTGAATACCAGTGGCATAGCTTCCAGCACCACAGCAACACGCAAGCCCCCACAGTACTACAAACCTACAGACACGTGGGGGGAGTCAAGCTTTGGGACCTTCATTTGCTGATGTGGCACAACTCAAAATGAGAAGAAACAGCTGCAAACATCCATTAATAATCAGAAAGTGGAATGTACAAAGTATAAATCTAGGAAAATTGGAAACTGTCATAAATGAAATGGAACCCATCAATATCCTGGGCATTAGTGAGCTGAAATGAACTGGTATTGGCCATTTTGAATGGGACAATCATATGGTATACTATGCCAGGAATGACAGCTGGAAAAGGAATTGCCTTGTATTCACGTCAAAAAGAACATTTCAAGATCCATCCTGAAATACAACACGGTCAGTGATAGGATAATATCCATACGTCTACAAGGAAGATCAGTTAATGACTATTATTCAAATTTACGCACCAACAACTAAGGTTAAGGATGAAGAAATTGAAGATTTTTTATGAACTTCTGCAGTCTGAAAGTGATCAAACATGCAATCAGGATGCATTGCTATTACTGGTGATTAGAAAGTAAATTTGGAAACAAAGAAGAAAGATTGGCAGTTGGAAAATTTGGCCTTGGTAATAGAAATGATGCCAGGGATGGCATGATAGAATTTTGCAAGACCAACGATTTCTTCATTGCAAATACCTTTTTTCACCAACACAGAAGGCTCCTCTACACATGGATTTCGCCAAATGGAATACACAGGAATCAAGTCCACTACATCTGTGGAAAGAGACAATGGAAAAGCTCAATATCATCAGTCAGAACAAGGTCAGAGGCCGACTGCAGAACAGACCATCAATTGTTCATATGCACGTTCAAGTTGAAACTGAAGAAAATTAAAATAAATCGATGAGAGCCAAAGTACAACTTGAGTATATCCCACCTGAATTTAAAGACCATCTCAAGAATAGATTTGATGTGTTGACCACTAATGACAAAAGACCAGACGAGCTGTGGAAAGACATCAAGGACATCATACATGAAGAAAGCAAGAGGTCATTAAAAAAACAGGAAAGAAAGAAAAGACCAGAATGGATATCAGAAGAGACTCTGAAACTTGCTCTTGAACCTTGAGTAACAAAAGCAAAAGGAAGAAATGATGAAGTAAAAGAGCTGAACAGAAGCTTTCACAGGGTGGCTCAAGAAGACAAAGTAAAGTATTATAATGACGTGTGCAAAGAGCTGCAGTTAGAAAACCAAAAGGGAAAAACACGCTCAGCATTTCTCAAGCTGAAAGAACTGAAGAAAAACTTCAAGCCTCAAGTTGCAGTAGTGAAGGGTTCTATGGGGAAATATTAAATGACACAGGAAGCATCAAAAGAAGATGGAAGGAATAAACAGAACCACTACACCAAAAAGAACTGGTCGATGCTTAACCATTTCAAGAGGTAACATATGATCAGGAACCGATGGTACTGAAGGAGGAAGTCCAAGCTGCACTGAAGGCTTTGGCAAAAAACAAGTCTCCAGGAATTTACAGAATATCAATTGAGATGTTTCAACAAACAGATGCAGCGCTGAAAGCGCTTAATTGTCTATGCCAAAAAAATTTGCAAGAGAGCTAACTGGCCAACAGACTGGAAGAGATCCATATTTATGTCTATTCCAAGAAAGGTGATTCAACCGAATTTAGAAATTATCGAACAATATCATTAATATCACACACCAGTAAAATTTTGCTGAAGATCATTCACAAGTGGCTACAGCAGTACATCGACAGGGAGCTGCCAGAAATTCAGGCCAGATTCCGAAGAGAACGTAGAACCAGTGATATCATTGCTGATGTCAGATGGATCCTGGCTGAAAGCAGAGAATACCAGACAGATGTTTACCTGTGTTTTATGGACTATGCAAAGGCATTTGACTTTGTGGATCATAACAAATTATGGATAACATTTTGAAGAATGAGAATTCTGGAACACTTAATTATGTTCATGTGGAACCTGACATAGATCAAGAGGCAGCTGTTCAAACAGAAGAAGGGGATACTACATTGTTTAAAGTCAGGAAAGGTGTGCATCAGGGTTACAGCCTTTCATCGTACCTATTCAATCTGTATGCTGAGCAAATAATCTGCGAAGCTAGATTATATGAAGAAGAATGGAGCATCAGGATTGGAGGAAGACTCTTTAACAACCTGCATTATGCAGATGTCACAACCTTGCTTGCTAAAAGTGAAGAGGACTTGAAGCACTTACTGATGAAAATCAAAGATCACAGCCTTCAGTATGATTACACCTCAACATAAAGAAAATGAAAATCCTCACAACTGGACTAATAAGCAACATCATGATCAATGGAAAAAAGATTGAAGTTTTCAAGGATTTCATTTTACTTGGATCCACAATCAACACCCGGGAAGCAGAAGTTAAATTAAAAGACGCATAGCAAAAGGCAAATCTGCAAAAGACCTCTTTAAAGTGTTGAAAAGCAAAGATCTCACCTTGAAGACTAAGGTGCACCTGACCTAAGCCATGATGTTTTCAATCGCATTATATGCATGCCAAAGCTGAACAGCGAATAAGGAGGACTAAGAAGAATTGACTCCTTAGAATTGTGGTTTTGGCTAAGAATATTGAATATACCCTGGCTGCCAAAGAAATGAGCAAATGTGTCTTGGAAGAAGTACAACCAGAATGCTCCTTAGAAACAAGGATGGTGAGAGTACGTCTCACGTACTTTGAACATGTTATCAGGAGGGATCAGTCCCTGGAAAAGGACATCATGCTTGGTAAAGTAGAGGGTCAGTGAAAAAGAGGAAGACCCTCAACAAGATGGATTGACACAGTGGCTCCAACAACTGGCTCAAGCATAACAACAATTGTGAGCATGGCACAGGACCGGGCAATGTTTTGTTCTGTAGTACCCAGGGTCGCTATGAGTCGGAACTGACTCGATGACAACTAACAACAACAACAACAACACTCTATTTTTATTAATTTAAAAAACTAAATACATAAATATAAGTCACTTCTTCATGGTTCTACAGCTAGGAAATTAATGAGAGCTGGTGTGGACTCAGTTTGTACAAAAAAAGAGAAAGAAATTGGGATATCTACAATACTCTGTTTTTCCTGGCATGTCACTCTTTGCATTAATTCTCTGATTCAACTACTTGTATATTAAACAACAGGCCAACTTCAGGCAGGGCATATTGAATTCTTAAAATGTCTATGCACTTGATAAAAAGAGGAAAATTAAACTTATTTTGCTTGGTGTTTCGTAATACCTATTGACCAAATGAGGGAGCATTGGTGGTTTGATGATTAAGCACTCATTTGCTAACTGAAAGGTCCTTGGTTTGATCCCAACAGAGGGAGCAAAGACCTGGCAATTTGCTCTCTGAGAAACTCTGTGGGGCAGTTCCACTCTGCTCTATATGGTCACTGTGAGTCGGAATCTACTTGATGGTACACAACAACAGTGACCAAACATGACAGATTTCTTTGTTGGGCTCCTTATATTGCTTGAGCAGATAAGCAAACAAGTTTGCACGAAATAAGGTCTTTCAAGGAAATGTCTCTATGATGTACATAGGGATTAAAGACATGTACATTCAGTGAGCTATGAGAGTACCATAATCCCTGCCTAGTTCAAGAGAGATTTGATTTAATAAGTGCTGATTTTCACTTTGTAAATAGAGTCAACCTCTCCTCTACTGGGGATCCCAAGGTAATGTAGGCCTCAGGCTGATCTGCATATATTTAAATTATCAAGCACATTTCAGCTAGAGCAACTGTCAGGTAGGTCTCAAGGAAGATGCTTTCGCATGAGAAAGAAAGGAATAGAATTAAAAATGTCTCTTTCCCTTTTTTATTATCTTGAATAAAATGAATATTCTTTTATTCAAAAGCATAGGTCTATAATTTATATAAGCTAAATATAGCTGTGGTTTTTAATCTGACTACCATAACACCCTCAAACATTTGTAGGATTTTTCCCTCCATGGTTCCTTTGCCTACAATTGAATTACAAAGAAATAATATTATTAAATCATTCCTTGATTCATTAAACATTGAATGAAGTCCTGCTTTGACTGAAGAACTATGCTAGGAGATAATAATAAATGATAACAATCTTAAAGTAAAAAGTAAGATACACGATATCTCCACAAATAGAATTTTGATTGGATACGCATACACAACACTCTTGTGCACACAAGCACACACGCTCATTAATTTTGTTGCATTGTATTTTCTCTCACACTCATTGTCACTCTCTCTTGTCTTCTTTCTTATACAGGTAGAGTTTATGTTTGTATACACACATATCCATGCACACACAAACATATCCATATAACTAGAGAGTGATACAATGAAATTAGTGCTGTCCTGGTCACTAAAGCCCAGATCATAAAGTCATAAACTGATAAACTCAGATTTAAAGAGATCAGGTGAGAAGAAATTATTTAAAGCCACATCTAAAATAGATAAGAGTTTTCTAGGCAAGAAAAGAAGTGACAGAGAGCTGGAGAGCATTTTTGGTAGGGAAGCAGAATGAACATAGTAGCATTCAGTTAAATGTGTAAATGTGTGTAATTTGGTATGGCTGAACTCCAGGTTTTAAAACAGGGGTTGTGAGAGATGGGCATGGAACTATAGGCAGTGTTAGCATCATTAAGCGGATGGATACAAATATAAAATGCCACATATATTATCTAAGGGATCATTTTTTAGGGAATCACCAGTCTCAGATCTTCATTTTGACTACTTATTCTGTTAGCAATGAAGCACACTGCTTGGATAGGGAGGGCAATCATTGATGTAAATCTGAGCTAATGCTGAAGATGGAGAGGAGCAGAGGATTTTGAGATATATCTAAGAGTGTGATCCAAGGGACTTGATAATAAGGTCCATAAAAGGTTTGAGGGAGAAGAAGTGTAAAGGGTATTTTCTGGCTTTCTACAGAATAATTTGTTTGAAGACAGAGACAGGAAGTTCTGTTTGATTTGGACATTTTGAATTGAGACACTGGTGGAAAGACCAGATCAAAAACCAGACTCATTGCTGTCAAATTGATTCCAACTCACAATGACCTATAGGACAGAGTAGAACTTTTCCTTGTAGAAACATAGGGTTTCCAAGGAGTGGCGGGTGGATTCGAACTGCTGACCTTTTGGTTAGCAACCAAGCACAACCACTGCACCACCAGCGCTCCTGTGGAAAGACAGTGGGTTGTAAATATCTAGTAAATGGTAAACTATGTAGGTCTGAGGTGCAATTGTAAAAATGAGCACAATGTGATCTCAGGTAGACTAAATGTTTAGCGTGATAGATAACTATATAGATCGCTGTCTTCTAGTTGCTTCCAACTCATGGTGACCCCATGTACAACAGAAAGAAAATGTTGCCTGTTCCTGCATTATATTTATATTCGCAGGCATAGTCAAGTCAATTGTTGTGGCTATTGTGCCAATCCATCTCACAGAGCGTCTCTCTTGCCCTCAGTGGCCTTCTGCTACACCAAACATGATGTTTTCCTCCAGCAATTGATTCCTCTTGATGACGTGTCCAAAGTAATCCAGTTGGACAATGTTCTGTTGTGATCCATAAGGTTTTAATTACCTTTAGAATGATAGACCTGGGGAAATATACAATTTCCCAAATGTGATAAAATAATACTCTAAGACAAATAAAGTACTTAGAAAGTATACAAAAGGCCATTTGGAACTCTGCAGTTTTTCCGGTGGAAGTTTGCCTTAAATTAAACTATTAGGCATTTTGCATAAAGGGATTACAAAGTCTCTGTGTATTATACTATCCTCTAGAATAAACTTAGACTACATCCATAGGTAGATGTAGACATAGATAGATATAAAACTAGCTATACAGATATGTTTAGACTCAATTAGCTGCTGTTACAGAGTTTGTCAAATGCCTAAAATTTCAGGTGAGACACATTGTAAAGAGACCGAGTACCTGGTACAATGTAATATGTTTATGAATGACTAAAGTTTTTCTTAACCTCTCCCAATACTATATACCTTCTGTATTTCTACACATTGCAATTGTATGCTTCTTTTAGATTGCCAGTTTACTTGGAGACGATTTTAAAGAAATGTATCACAATGGATTCCCTAGTCACTGGGGATCAATGGTGGCTCTCTAAAAGCTTCGCCATGTTCTTTCCTCAATGGCACGAACAGGAAACGAGATTCTGTAGCATCTCATTGTGGTCTAATTTAGCTTAAATGCCCAAAGCTAAGTTAGTGATCATGTCTCCAGTGCTCACAACTTTAGCCTTCTGTCTTTTCTCTAGTAAGTATCTTCAATTCCAAAGCCTCAACAGTTAGTTCCTCAGTCTCTGGTGTGACTTTCAGTTCTCCTCTCCTTTTTCCTAAACACCCATTTAGCATTTTATAATTTCCTTAACTACTCTGCACTTTCCTCCAAGGAGCTTTAACTTGTTTTTAATTTCTCCCTGTTAAACTCATTAAAAAATCTCTTTTAAACATTATACCGTGGAATGGTTTACAAACTTGCGTAATTGTGTAGTTTGTCTTGAAGCAAGTATTGTTTGCGATTATTATACAGCCCAAAGATGTTGCAATAAGGTTGCAGACAAAGCAAATAGCAAAATGAAACTAATGGTAGATTATTCTGTTAGTTCATAGATGTCTCAGCTCTGGAAAAGTAGAAAGTTCTTGCGTAAATGTGAATGGGAATAAGGGCAGGGAACAAAAGACAAATTACATATCTTTGTAACTTGTTTTTTATCAAAAACAAAACAGCAGATATTTTCGTCAAGCACAGACCTGGGTGTAAGTAGTGTGCCCTCAGTGCCCTCCCAGTTATGTCCTGGCTCTTTTTTTCCTGTTCCTAATAGAAGTCAGCCTGTCACACCTCTTACTTTGCCTATTTTCTGTCTGTCCTCCAAAGTCTCCTACTTACACTGAGCTGTCAATTATTTTTAATTACTAGTGCACAAACCTGCCGTGATTTTAATATTCAAGTGCAAAGGTACTATTGATCAAAACTTTAGTAGCATAAATGACCTGGAATATTTCAGTCTCGAATACTGAAAATCCAGCAATATGTCAAAATTGTGTGAAATCTTTAATAATGAATATTCAGATGTTGTGTGCAGTTGTCAATAACAGTCTCAAAATGTACATCTTTAAGAAGCCATGTGTTTTACCCAATTCTAGGGAAGCCTTCTTTGTATTATTGCATTCTAGATTTTTATTTGCTTAATACAACTTGTGTATGTGATAAAGCAATAGCCAATTACCTCTCTCCTTTTCACACTCGCGTCTTTGTGCTTAAGTGGATAACCACACTAAGAATATACTCACCAGCAAGAAACATTTATCAGGTCTAGACATTAAAAGAGAAGCAGATGATTCAGTCTGACACCTGGGAATGAATTTAAAACAACTATAAATTGGAAGTGATGGGAAAGCGCACTGCATAATTAAAGCTCCATCACCTGTAAGATAAAAAGTAAACAGCATGCAAATAGATGTCTTTAAAGCAGAATGAAACTGAAGACCGGTGACAGGCTCCACTTTGCCTCTGTCAGCGTCAGCATAAAAGTCTACACCACCTTTCTGGTTCCCCTCCCACTGTTCTCCCTATGTGGTAAATAGCCTTGGAAGGAGACACACCAGCTCTCAAAGTATTTTGAGTTTGCTTGACAAACTCAGATACTTGTGTTCAATAGACTAATCTTGAAAATAAATGAAACGGTATGAATGAATACCTCTTTCATACATTTAAAATATAAATAAGTGGTTTTAAAAAAAATTTGAAATAGACCCAATAAATCTTGTACTCTAATTTTTTCTGGGCATAAACATAATTCCAGAGAAAGCTTTATCAAATTATATAAGGCACTAAATAAACATGTATTGAATGAATTAATTACAAAATGTGTCATATAATCAAAGCAGTCATATATGCATGTGTGGGTGTATATACAACATATGTATGTAAAACAGGTATTTGAATTCATTGACATAATAACTAAATCTACTCTATTTTAATGAATGGGGCTTAATTGTAATTATGGCTTTTTTTGAATGTCCAGAACACCTTGATAACGCTTTTATTATTCTTTCAGAGAAACATAAATATGTGTATGTGTGTGTATATATACATTCAGATATTATATTTTTATATAAATCAATAACTAAAGGAGAAATTTATATTATTATACTAATATTGTGTCATATCATATCATATTATACTATATTATACATATCCATCATCTGTCTATTAGTTTTGTCATATTCTAGCGGCTTGTTGGAAGTTTTGCTACCAATTGCTATCAGTATTTCAAATACCAGCAGGTCACACATAATAGACATGTTTCATCAGCTATTCCAGACTATGACAGACTAGGTAGAAAGGCTTGGCAAGCTACTTCTGCAAATAGACAATGAAAGCCTCATGGATCACAAAAGAGCATTATTTGATTTGCTTGCTTTTTTCATGTAATTAGGAGGATCTAATCACTAGAGTAGAACATCATATTGGTAAAACAGAGGGCCAGCAAGGGTAAGCGAAACCCTAGCTGAGATAGATTGGCACAATAGCTATAATGGTGGAATCAAACATGCTAGTAATTGTAACTATGATGCAGGACCAGGCAGCATTTTGTTCTGTTGTATGGGGTTGCCATGAGTTAGAGTAGATTTGATGGGAGCTAATAACAACTATATATATAGTTATAATCTGTCTATCTATATACTATATACATACATACATATATAATCAATGAAATTACAAAACTTAGGCTCATTATAATATGAACTAATGAAGCATAATCAGTTTCCTGTATAGGTATCAAAAGTTACTAAAAAATAACATGACTAACTCAAACACTAATCAAAATTAAATACAGATTGTAATGGATGTTGTCTCTGTACCAATCAAGAAATGAAATGACAAATAATATTGGATCCTTGACCAGATCCAAAAGCAGAGAAATTTTCAGAATCTAAGTATGTGCCTAAGAATATGAATCAAATGATCTCAAAGAAGCTCAAGCTAAAAATGAAAAGTGGGAGAACAAATTCCCAGAAGCAATACCCACAGTGAAATCTAGGTGACAGTAAAATTAATGAAACAAAGAAACATATTTTCTTTCTGTTTTTATTTTTTTCCTGTGTTGAAAAGAGACTCTGTCATGTGGAAACATTTTAGGATAACCTGATAAATTCTAATATCATCAGGACAGTTTTCTATTTTTTTTTTTTTGAAAATAATTTGCATTGAAGTATTAAATGCACAAATAGTAAAAAAAAAAAAAAAAAAAATTTAAAAGTTACTATCCCTTCTATTCATTCTGACTTTCAATTCTTTATCACAGATAATGACTTTAAATCATTACTCTGTTATGCTACTATATATTGTCCTCCAAATATAATTTTGTCACCTTTTGTTCAGGTTCTTTATTGGTTATGTTTGCAAATTTAAATATTATGAAGTTTCTTTTACATCCACCACTGACAGCCTCCCTCTCTGTCTTTCTGTTCGAAGAGCATTCTTCCTGCGCCACTACATCTAAGTTGTTTAAATGTCTACATCAAAACCAAAAAATTTCAAGTATTTTTTTTTAAATACTATGCTATTAACTGTAAAAATTTGATCTTTTATGCTAACATTTATAATCAAGCATGCTCTAAATCTCTGTATTATCAGCAGTTCTATTCTTTCATTCTTAATAATATGTTTTGCCTTTTCTTACTTTTCCATAAACAATCTTGCCAGATAAATGTTTAAGAGTGTTTTCAAAGAACCAATTTTTGAAATTTTTATCTCTTTTTTGTACATCTATTTTCTATTTCATGTATTTATATGTATTACCTCCCATTTCTTTGGTGTTGGGCTTATATTATTCTTTTTCAGTTTCATATGTTCAATGCTTAGCTCATTAAATTTAAGCTTGTCTTTCTTTGTATATAAGCATATGAAGTTACATACTACTTTCTCTAGGTAGTATAATTTTCCCTCCACTACACAGGTTTATTTTCTTTATTTTTTTTTTCCTTTCAATTCTAGGTTTTTTTTTTTTTTTCCCCTCTCTTTTTGTCCCCAAAAGTGTTACCTTATTTGAACCATCAGTTATATAGAAGTTTATTTTTAAATTTTCAAGTTTATGAGGAATTGAGGGTTAACTAACTTGCAGCATGGTCAGAGAATGTAGTAGATACATTTACTAAAATGCATTTATTTATTGGGTTAAATGCTTCATTCATGCTTGAATTCGTTTTCTCTAGATGGTGAATACGGGTTTTATATACATATCAATTAAACCATTCATGCTGTTTGTATTTGTTTTGTTATTTATTTATTGGTTTATTTATTTATTTATTTTTGTAAGCTTGACTGATCACTACTTCAGAAAACATTAGTGTGACTGGGTTTCACATAGGCTTTAGGTTGAATAGGCTGTAATGATACTGAAGATGTTAGTAGAAATGAGACTACATAAAGCTTTATAAAACAAGTGAAATTAAGAATGTATTTTAGCACCAATTAAAAGTCCTTGGAGTGCTTGAAGTAGAGAGTTAATTTAATTCTTGTATTTTAAAATGGTTACCTTTGCTACAGTGTGATATATCAGTTGACTGAGGTGCTAGTTTTATAATATCTTATATAGTGTGATGTCTTTAAGAAGTTCTTGCATTAACTTGGCTGGGGTTGCTGATCTGTGCTAGAAGCATGGAGAAGTAGATATATATCAAAAGGAAGAGGAAGAGTTTGGCAGGCAAAGAACTGCAGGATAATTTTTTCATAAGGAGGAAATGTGTATTAAATATTGAGGTAAGATATATCTTGGCATGTTGGTAAAAACAACAATAGTGGGATCGCAGAGTATTATTAAAATGAAAGAATGACAGTAAAAAGAAGCCAAATTATAGGGCCAACCTAAGGATGTTTTAATTTATCTTTAGTACAATGGGAACCATTGAAGAGTTTTGGAGCTCTGAACAATTATTGATGAGACTAATGTTTTCAAAAGGGAAATATGGATGCAATATAGACTGAGAGTGACTGAGAATGGATTGGACTTCGTGACAGATTGGTTTGGAAACTTCCATTTGTTCAGTTTACAAATATCTATTTAGTGACTAAGGAGACCTGGTGACACAGTCACACAGATTTTTTGTTTTTTTCTTTTTTTCCTGGCAGAATCATTTTTAAGATAAAACCCTGCAATCTTCCAGCATGCCTTGTTTCTACAAGATGCATGCTAGGCCACAAGACTATGTAGAAAACAGTTCTTAGGATCATTTGATGGAGAAAAGGAGAAAAAAACAATCTCTAGGAAGACTGGAAATGCCCAACAGTTGAAAAAGATCTGAACACTAGAGCAGTCCTTATCTTTTATATCCTCCTAAGTCTTCTTATTTGTTACATTCCCACTGGAGTCTTCACATTCTTCCTCAGTGTCAGGTTGCCACTGTTCTGATGCTTTATGCAGTTTCAGCTTGGCCCGCTAGGAGACAACATGAGTCCCACCAGTGTCTCCACAGGAGAAAGATGTGGCAGTCTACTTCCATAAAGACTACAGCATTGGAAACTTTATGGGGCAGTTCTACTCTGTCCAATAGGGTTGCTATAAGTCAGAATCAATTCAGCTACAGCAGGTTATTTAGTGCCTACTACACTTAGAATGGAGCCCTGGTGGTGCAGTGGTTAAGGTCTATGGCTGCTAACCAAAAGGTCAGTAGTTTGACCCACCAGCCGCTCCTTGGAATAGATTTGATGCGTTGATCGCTAATGATGGAAGACCGGATGAGTTGTGGGATGACATTAAGGACATCACATATGAAGAAAGAAGTTCATTAAAAAGACAGTAAGGAAAAAATAGACCAAAATGGGTACCAGAACGGCCTCTGAATCTTGCTCTTGAATGTAGAGTAGCTAAAGGGAATGGAAGAAATGAAGACGTAAGTGAGCTGAAGAGAAGATTTCAAAGGGCAGCTCGAGAAGACAAAGTAAAGTATTATAATGAGATGTGCAAAGACCTGGATAGAAAACCAACCGGGAAGAACATGCTCAGCATTTCTCAAGCTGAAAGAACTAAAGAAAAAATTCAAGACTCTGGTTGCAATATGGAAGAATTCCATGGGAAAATTTTGAACAACACAGGAAGCATCAAAGGATTACGGAAGGAATACACAGAGTCACTGTACCAAAAAGAATTTTCAATGTTCATCCGTTTCAGGAGGTAGCATATGATCAAGAACTGATCGTATTCTAAGAAGAGGTTCAAAGCTGCACTGGGGCGTTGGTGAGAAACAAGGCTCCAGGAATTAAAGGAATACCAAGTGAGATATTTCAACAAAAGGATGTAATTCTGGGAGCCCTCACTCTTATATGTCAAGAAATTTGGAAGACAGCTACCTGGCCAACTGACTGGAAAGATCAGTATTTGTGTCCTTTCCAAAGAAAGGTGATCCAACCAAATTCAGAAATTATCAAACAATATCACTAATATTACACACAAGTAAAATTTTGCTGAAGATAAACCAAAAATGGTTGCCAACAGTACATCAACAAGGAACTGCCAGAAAATCACATCAGATTCAGAAGAGGATGTGGAGCAAAGGATAGCATTGCTGACATGTATCTCTGCTGAAAGCAGAGAATGCCAGAAAAATGCTTATCTGTGTTTTATTGACTATGCAAAGGCATTCAACTATGTGAATCAAAAGACATTATGGATAACATTATGAAGAACGGGAATTCTAGAACACTTACTTGTGCTCATGTGGAACCTGTACGTAGACCAAGAGGCAGTTGTTTGAATGTAACAAGGGGATACTGCCTGGTTTAAAATCGGGAAAGTTGTGCATCAGGGTTGTATCCTTTCACCATACTTATTCAACCTGTATGCTGAGTAAATAATCCAAGAAGCTGAACTATATGAAGAAGAACACAGCATCAGGATTTGAGGAAGACTCATTAACAACATGTGATATTCAGATGACATAACCTTGCTTGCTGAAGGCGAAAAGGACTTAAAGCACTTACTGATAAATATCAAAGGCTACAGCCTTCAATATGGGTTCCATCTCAACATGAAGAAAACAAATATTCTCACAACTGGACCAATAAGCAACATCATGATAAACGGAGAAAAGATTGAAGTCGTCAAGGATTTCATTTTACTTGGATCCATAATCAATGTCCAGGGAAGTAGCAGTCAGAAATGTAACAACAGATTGCACTGGGCAAATCTGTTGCAAAAAACCTCTCCAAAGTGTTAAAAAACAAACACATCACTTTGAGGACTAACGTGTGCCAAGCCATGGTATTTTCAATTGCCTCATATGCATGCAGAAGTTAGACAACTAATAAGGAAGACCAAGAAGAATTGATGTCTTTGAATTATGAAGTTGGTGAGGAATATTAAATATACCATGGACTGCCAGAAGAGTGAATAAATCTGTCTTGAAATAAGTAGACAGAATACTCCTTAGAAGTGAGGATGGCAAGATTTTGTCTCACATATTTTGCACATATTATTAGGAGGACCATTCCCTGGAGAACAACATCATGCTTGGTAAATAGAGGGTGATCAAGAAAGAGGAAGACCGTCAATGAGATAGATTGACACAGTGGCTGCAACAATGGCCTCAAACATAGCACCAATTGTGAGGGTCGCTTAAGACCAGGCCATTCTATTGTACATAAGGTCACATGAGTTGGAGTCAACAAGAGGGCAACTAACAACAACAATAACAATACACTCAAACGGATACAATGAGAATTTAATGGTAAAAAAAAACACAAAGTCCCTGCTTTGTATTGCATCCTCCTGTTATATACAAACAAATAAGTGGTATGAAGAATTACTGTGAGTACTATTTTCAATAAGGTCATCTTCAATAACCAAAACCTAAAAACCAAATCCGTTGCCATCAAGTCAATTCCGACTCATAGCGACCCATAGGATGGAGAACAACTGCTTCATAGGGTTTTCAAGGAGCAGTTGGTGGATTCAAACTGCTGACCTTTTGGTTAGCAGCCAAACAATCACTGCACCACAAGGGTTCCTATATTCAGTAAGGTCATTGTAAATCTTCTGAGGTTACAGTTGAAACTTATTATGAATTGTAACTATGCCCCTCAAAAAGAAACGTTGAAGTCCTAAAACCTGGTACCTGTGAACGAGATCTTCTTTGGAAATTGGGTCTTCGAAAATATTATCAGTTAACATGAGGTCTTATTGGGGTAATGTGGGTTCCAATCCAATCTGAGTTGTGTCCTATAAAAAGGGAGGAGATACAGAAAGACAGACAGATGAAGGAAAGCCATGTGAAGATGCACGTACAAGCCAAGGAATACCTGGGTCTACTAGAATCTAGAAGAGACAAGAGAGAATCTTCTCCTAGATATCTCAGATGGAGCATGGCCCAGACCATGTTGATTTGAACCTCTAGCCTCTGGAACTGTGAGACAATAAATTTCACTTCTTATAATCCCCAGTTATTGGTATTTTGTTACAGCAGACCTGGGAAACTAATGCAAGCAGACACCTGAAAAAATAGAAGTGAGCTAGCTATCTAAATATCCAGGTGAAAGATCTTCCAAAGATAAGAAATATCAAAGGCAAAGATCCAAGATGACGGGAGCCAAAGAATGAGTTGAGAATTGCTTTCAATAGTGTGTTACCAGAAATAGATGGAGAGAAAAATAGAAAAGAGAAATCAACAGTACAGGCTAATAAACCAACTGTAGTGGGAAGAAGTATGAGTTTTAATGATCTCTCCTAGGAAATGTCTTCCAAGATTGAATGGCTGTAGGTGCCATTGTCTCAGATTTGATAAACTTCACAAGGAAACAACATCATGCGAGGAAAATAGGATGCGATGAAAATAAGATGCGACAATAGAGAGAGGTATAGGAAATTAAGTTTTGACCAGAAATCTCTGAAGAGTCCAATTTAGTGTAAATATTTCACAGAACTGACTAAAGAGAGAATACATTAGGGAAGATATACTGGGGCAAGAGAACAGCTGGCTAAGAGCTCTGGGCTTTATTATATATATTAAGGAGAATTACTTAAGGTTTATGGGCAAGAAGCTGCTATAATCAGAAGTGTGCTTCGGGTTGATTAATCCGTCAGTAATATGTAGTTTATGACCAGGTACTAAAGCATAAATCTCATTAGCAATAGAGGTTGTTCAAGCTGGAAGCACATCCACGTGCATGCACCACAAGCTTAGACAATTTCTTGTTTTGCTCCAGAATGGAGGGGAGTTTGTCAGAATTTAGTGCTTTTACATGGACAGTGTGAAGGGCATCTTCATATTTCTCCCACAGACTATCTTTTGTTTCTCTTGTCATGAATAGAAATAGAATTCCTACATACTATAACTGATTTCATGGGATAGTGTAACATTTTATCATGCAAGTGAAATAAAGAGTAGTTAAGTAACTAAATACAGAAAGATGAAAACAATAGTTCCATTTACTCTGTGTTATGTGACTTGTTATGATTGTATATGTGCCTGCACTCAAAACTTATCGGTCGTGATTTGTGCAATTGCAAAAATGACAACTTGCTCTTTTTTAAAAAGCCAACATTCTTAATGCTATAAGAAGTAGGCATTCACTATTTATAATAATATCCACAGACCAAAGCCCCAAAATTTCACTTTTTTCCTAGACCTTATTTTATTGGTATCCATATTATATATATTAATTAGTTTTATGTATTAATTAGTTGACCTTTAATGCAGAGCTTAAGAGAATATATTCTCATACATATTTAGCTTTGAATATTCTATTGAGAGAAATCTCTCGAATTGCCCATTTCTCTTTCTTTATATATTCTTTTCTTTATTCTCTACAGACACCATCCATCTTAGAGTTCTTGAATCCTCCCCTGTTGGCACAGCCGTTGGAAGTGTAAAAGCAACTGATGCTGACACTGGGGAAAACGCTGAAGTAGAATATCGGATTATTGACGGTGACGGGACTGAAATGTTTGACATCATAACGGAGAAGGACACACAGGAAGGGATCATAACCGTGAAAAAGGTACACAGCGTCAGGATAAATCAGCATGTGTATTTAGAGAGTACAGTCTGTCCTCCATACCCACGGGCTCAGTATTTGCATATTCCACCGACGGCGAATCGAAAATATTTGTGAAAAAAGTTCCAGAAAGCAAACCTTTAATTTGCCTCACACAGAGCACTATGCTGAATTCACATGAAAGAAGTGATGTGTAGGCAACCCTGGCTGTAGCCTTCTGCCGTTTCATAGATCCTCCGGCTCTTTCCAACACTCCTCGTTTGAGCATTGTTCACCTCTCGTCTTGCATTATTCCCTACACAACGCAGGATTATGTAACAACTATTTGCATAGCCTTTACATTGCATTAGGTATTGTAAGTAATCTAGAGATGATTTAAAGTAGACTGGAGAATGTGAGTAGGTTATATGCAAACACTACACGACTTTATATAAGAGACTTGCGCGTCCATGGGTTTTAGTATCTGTGGAGGGTCCTGGGACTGATCTGCAGATACCAAGGGGTGACTTACAGATTTTATTACTCTACTATTTACTTACGCACTAATATGTTCAAATGTAATTCATGTTGTGCATAAGTAAGAGGGATATTAAACCCAAGTGCTCTTTAGAAATGTTGACCAAATTTTTTGTTGGTTGAGACATGGCATATGAGATTTTATGAAATTTCAAGGGCAAGTTAATATATGTATAATTATATTTCTGAACCATGTTAATAAATAAAGGACCACCATAATAACACTGTTTTCTCAAAAATAAAACTATTCAATGGCTAATAATGGCAATACATCCAGTTGGAGTCATTAAGAGTAGTATGCCATCTTTCTAGATGTATGAAGCAGTAAGTAGAGTTGCCAATCAAAACAGACAGCCTGAATTGGAACATAATCTTAATTGTTCACGTTTCCCAGTGTGCTATATAAATTAAACTTTTCAGCTAACATATGCTCACTGATACCATTTAAAGGTTACCAGTTTTAAATAGTAGAGTTGGTACCATGGTAATATGAAGAGAATAGGGCACATTAAAATTTAGATATTAATGAAATGTCATGCATACTCTACTGGCATAAAGTAACCACTGAGACACTGGTTAATCATCAAAAAAAAACTATCCTAGGATTTTATTGCAAAGCACAAGTTACACAACTGTTATCACAGGGACAGTGATTACCAAGGTGGAAATAGATTCTTTCTTATTTTTCCTCACTAGGAAGTAACACAGCAATGAAAATAGGATCTGGTCCTTTTCAGAATGCAAAAGAAGAGTAAGGGCATTTCTTTCAACAAGTATTTTATCTGTTAACAAAACATACCTTTTAGAATGGGTGCGAAGTGGGAGACTTGATCTTTTACTTGTGATGGTTCAACTGTATATTTAACTTCTTTTTTTTTTTTTGGATGGTCAAATGTAACCTAATTACCCAACAGCTATCCAAAAATATCTCTTCTCTTTACCCAAGGTTTTCCTTTTCTTAAATGTTTCATATAACTGTTGAAAGTTTCATATAACTCATGTAATACCATGACTCCATCAAACTGAATAGAAATACGACATTGTTTAAAAAAATTGAATTTTTTGCTTCAAAAAATTTAGCAGTAGCCAAAACCTTAGAGCACATGCACACATACACACATACACCCATACACACACAAACACACACACAAACTCCACCAATCCATTTTTTTAATGAGTTAACGCTGTATTATAGGTTTTAATATTCTCTAAAATTTTTTCCAAAGTTCAAAATTTCATTTTCCTATATTCTGAAATATTACATAGCTGATATATATGTTAAAAATTATTTCTAACTGATATGTAGACATTATATTATTGTCTCGTATTACTTCTTTATAATTTATAGTTAATGCAGAACTCTATAGGAATTCCATTTTAATCATACTATTTAGCCAGGCTTTAAAGCTGATATTGCTACTTGGAGATATAATATAATCTTATTTCCCTCACTCTAATTTAATGATTTATTTTCTTATATAGCCACTTGATTATGAGAGCCGAAGACTTTACACCCTGAAAGTTGAGGCAGAAAATACCCATGTGGATCCACGTTTTTATTACCTTGGACCATTTAAAGATACAACGATTGTAAAAATTTCCATCGAAGACGTGGATGAACCTCCTGTTTTTAGCAGATCCTCGTATCTGTTTGAGGTTCATGAAGATATTGAAGTGGGCACAATCATTGGTACTGTAATGGCAAGAGACCCAGATTCTTCTTCAAGTCCCATTAGGTAATTATGCTTCTGTTTTAAGATAAAAAGAAAAGGAAATGGAATAAATATAGAGAGTGAAATTATATTTAAAACATTTAATACGATGAAAGATGCAAGAGTCTCTCCATATGTTGTACATAAATTCAGTGAGCATAGCTGTTTTAAGTAAATTATATTTGAATCATTTTGGGGAGGGCATGTATAAGTTTTCCAGTTTACTCCAGTTCTCAGTATAACTTTTCACCTGAAGCCTGGCCTGTGTCTTCTGCTTGTCTCCTCATGGTATTTGCTGTTCTGACCCTTGATATAGACATCCTTGTAGTGACGCATTTCCAATGCAAACAAATTACTATATTGGTGATTTTGAAAGAAGTGATGTTGAAAGAAGCTTTAGCAGTTAAATCTATTGCCATCTAGTCAATTCCGACTCACAGTTTCCAAGGCTGTAATCCTCATGGAAGCAGACTGCCACATCTTTTCCCTAAGGGGCACCTGGTGGATTCTAATGGCCGACCTTTTGGTTAGTGGCCAAGTGCTTTAACCACTGCAAAGTTAAAGAGAATATAATTACAACAGTGCTACAATATGGTTATATTAAGTTTTTAGAAATTCCCCTTAGGGAAGCTTTTTTTTTTTCCCAAAAAATATTAGAACATTCCAAAAAGATTAGAGTCCTTTCAAATATTTTTTTTTTTCATTTCTTTCTTATGGCAGCCTAAACACATACAAGATGTGATAAACACATAAAAATGTGAAAGACTCAACGTTTTCATAGGTGTTTGTTCTGTTGTATTTAAAGAAACAAAAGTATCTAAATAGAATATTCAGCCTCAAAATGACTATGTACTATAATCTGTTAAGCAATCCTGTGTTCTGGTTCTTGTCCATTTCCCTAATTCTTAGCAGGCTGATTTTGCTTGCTCATTTTATCAAGTGAACCACTCAGGTGTGAGTTTAAATAACTGTTGTGTGGTTTCCCAGTGCACTCTCCTCTAATTATTAAGTATGAGTCCACATACAGTTGATTCTGACTCTTAAAGACCCAGAGTAGAACTGCTCCATAGAGTTTCCTAGACTGTAATCTTCACTGCAGCAGATCTCCAGGTCTTTTATCCCTGATAAGCAGCTGGTGTGTTCAATCCTCCACCTTTTGGTTAGCAGCAGTGGACTTAACCATTGTGCAACCAGGGTTAAGCTCCTTAGCTGCATTTGCAGGAAACTTAATTTTATGTGCCATGACACTCTAGTTTCACTTAGAGTTATAAATTCAGAAGGTTCTTTCACTTCTTCAACTGAAGTCATATTTTGTATCTATTAAAAATATAATTCCATTTATATTATTATATATATATTTTTTTCTGCTATTCTGACACACAGAATCACAAAATGGTGCCCACAGGTTACATATTGGCAGGAGAGACTTGTACTTGTCAATCACATAGCGTTCCCATCTGTCAGCATGACTTCTTCGTGAACCCCCCTTCCCTAATCCATGTATCTTCATCTAAATTTCTGTATTACTTGGATTTTTTTTTTTTACTTTGAATCTTTTAAATAACCAGTATCAACATTTAATTTTCCCTGTGGTACCTACCTACCATTTCCTTGGCAGAGCTCCGAACTGATTTTAGCGGGCTTAGTTCTGTGTTCCTGATTATAAAGGGGTCTTTTATTATTTTTTAATGTAATACAATATTTTTTAAAACAGTTAAATGAAGTTTAATGGCCTTATTAAATAGTAAAATAAAGATATTTCTCCACATAAAGGAATGGATTTATTTATTTATTTATTTTTATTGTACTTCAGGTGAAGGCTTACAGAACAAATAGTTTCTCATGAAACAGAAATACACATGTTGTTTTATGACATTGGTTAACAACCCCACAACATATCAACCCTCTAACTTCTCAACCTCTTTTTTTTTTTTTTTTGGTGAAAATACACATAGCCAGAGATACACCATTTCAAAAATTTCTACATGCACAGTTCAGTGACATTGACTACGCTCTTCCAATTGTGCTGTTATTCTCACCTAAGATGAAGGCTTACAGAACAAAATAGTTTCACATTTAACAGTTACTACAAATGTTGCCCTATGACAATGGTTAACAATTTCACAACACATCAACAATATCCTTACTCAACCTTGGGTTCCCTATGACCAGCTTCCTTGTCCCCTTCTGCCTTCTGGCCCTTGTCACTGGACTCCTGTACCTCGTTAGTCTAATTTGGTTTTACGGGGCTGTCCACTCCCAGGCTGAACAGTGAACCTTGGATGTAACTTCACCACTGAGCTAAAAGGGTTTCTGGGGGCCATACTCTCGGGGTTTCTCCAGTCTCCTTTAGGCCAGTAAATCTGGTCTTTTTTTTGTGAGTTAGAATTATGCCCTACATCCTTCTCCAGCTCTGTCCAGAACCCTCTGTTGTGATCCTGGTCAGAGCACTCAGTGGTGGTAGCCGGGTACCATCTAGCTGTACTGGACTTAGTCCGGTGGAGGCCTTGGTAGCTGTGGACAAGTAGTCCTTTGGACTAATCTTTTCCTTGTATGCTGTTCTCTTCATTCTCCCTTGCTCCCGAAGGGATGAGACCAGCGGAGTATCTTAGATGGCCGCTCACAGGCTTTTAAGACCCCAGACACTACTCACCAAGGTAGAATGTAGAGTGTTGTCTTTATAAGCTGTGTCATGCCAATTGAGCTAGATGTTCCCCTAGACCATGGTCCCCAGAGCCCTCCGCCCAGCAATTCAGTCCCTCAGAGAGTTTGGATGTGTCTATGGGTGGGGTGGGGGTGGGGGGGAATACTAAATAGACAATAGGTAAGTGCTATCTTGGGTGAAGGGTGAGACAGTACACAATACAGAAGAAACTAGCACAACTTGTTACAAGGAAAGGTCAAGGAATGGATTTTTGACATATAGATCAAAATATAGATCAATGTTTATTATATGTCAAATATGTGTGTTACATTTTAAAACCAAAAAAAGTAAAATATTTAAGTCAGGATACAAATCAAAGAAATAGGAGGAGATACTTTATTCACATATACTATATGTGATAGAATTAATGATTTCATTCCATATTAATGACAGAGTGTACTCTATGAAGCCTGTTGAATACATTGACTTTATTCTAACTTAATGTAAAAAATATAAGTAATTATTCTTGGATGTTACTCTTTTGATAGACAATGTGGGTAAAAACAAAGTATCAAAGAAACAAAGTATCTTTACTAATGGCATACATTTATGGGATGGATAATACTGGACATGTTAAAATTGTTAATGTATTTTATTGTGAATATTAATTTAATCAAAGATATTTATTTATAATGCGTGTTCTGGAAATGATTTTTGAAAAATGAAAGTTAACACAGAATTTGTCTATAGAGAATTGGAAAACTATTTCAGGAATTGAAAACAACAGCCACTATCACTCTGTATCTTTAGTATAATGTCACATCTTTTAAATTTCATCGTTACTTTTTTTAAATCGAACAATAAGAAATAAATAAGAAAAAACAGACATAAAATGGAATTGGCAATTCAATTCAATTGATTCAATTCAATTTAATTTAAAAAAGCAGTAGACAATGATTTAAATAACACAGACATTCAGAATTCCACCAATTGAATGCAAAATGAAATGCCAACTCACACTTTGGAAGGTGTGTGTGTTTGTGTGTGTGTGTATGTGTGTATGTGTGTGAAAGAAAGATAAATGGATGAAACAGTTTATATCCTACATCAATACTATATTCTTTCCTGGAATTATTAGTGATACATGTTTTTTGGGTTCTTTTTTTTTTTTTTTCATTTTGCTATTATCTTCTGCAAACCATCAATAAATCTGCCCTGCATTTTTTTTTTTTTTTTGCCTTCTATATACAGATTTTCCTTGGATCGCCATACTGACCTTGACAGGATCTTTAACATACATTCTGGAAATGGATCCCTTTATACATCAAAGCCACTTGACCGTGAACTCTCTCAATGGCACAATCTTACTGTTATAGCTGCTGAAATCAGTAAGATTATTTTTATGTATACAACATGTTTATATACATTTACAGGTTTTGTTTTATATTTAAAATAACTTATTCTCATTGAACATATAAATTGTAATTTTAATCCAAGTTCCTAAAAGTCTTCTCTATATCTATTTTTCCCAATATTTTCTATATCTATATATCATGGGATAGGCATAGGTATCCATAGTTCTACATTTAATATTAGCTAATAAAAATATCTGAAATTAGAGAGCTAAAGATATTCTAATTTGGGAAAAATAAAATTAATACAAAAGAAAAGTAGAAAGTTAAAATTTGTTACATGGACACTGTTAAGATTCTATGCTAAGTGTTCAGTGTATATCATTTAATCTTAACAACAAATATGTGGGTATATATCATTACATTACTTTTACAGATGAGGAAATGATGGCACATATTGGTAATAATAATAGCTAACAATGAGAACTTTGTGCCATTTATAATTCTAATAATTTTAAATATATTTTATTCTGCTATTAATTTTTTTTATTAATGTCATTTAACAAAGAAGGAACTAAGGCTTAGGGAATTTTAGTAACTTGCTCAAAGTCACAAAGCCAGAAGTAGTAAAACTGGGATTTGACTCCATTCATTCCATTTCTAAACGCAATATTTAACTCTATGCTTCATTTACAAATTTTACCCAATTAGAAATTGAGAGAAACAAGATTGAAATATCAAAGAAGAAAATCCCATACTCTATTAGAGGTGATAAAGAAGAAGAGTTTTATTGAGAAATAATATAGCTCAAGCTGAGTAGCAGTAAGTAAAAATGCAAAGCACTTTGCAGTTCAAGCAGAGAGAGAGGTCTATATACATAGAGAACCAAGGAAATCTAGTGGGTTAATGACTGATTATAGATAAGATCAACTTCCTATGGAAGTCCTTTGAAATGAAAGGTCAGTCACTTGGCTAGGAGGGAGTGAGTTACCACCTAGGTGAGCAGCGCCAGACAGTTTAGTTATACATCATGGGAGTCATGAACACATTTTCCCTGGGAACAGATTGTTTACATCTTGACGCATCCTTCCCATAAACAAATGGTTTGCATCGTGAACTTTTGCTTCCTGGGAATGCATGTTGGTTCCATCATTCTTACGTCTGACACATTTGCCTCCAGTTTGAAACTTTTCGGTTTTACATTTCACCTTTTTGATCAAGCCTCCTTTAGGAGATGCTGATCACCCACAAGGGAGTAGCCTTTCTTCTGCAAGGTCTTTGTATCTTTTCTTGAGGAGCTTTGGTTAATAAACTTGTTTTCTTCACCTTGCCGAGCTAATAGAGCTCATCTTCAGTGTGAGTAGGTTTTATGGGGGAAATCTTAATGGACGAGGCTACATCCAAGGAATATTTCTCAGTCAGAACAGAATAATAGATGTTAAGATGAAACATACCCAGGGAGACAAAATGGAGTTGATGAAACAAGATGATCGTTAGTAGAAGCCTGTGAAACCAACATGTTTTTACGTGAAGCATCAAATGGTTTAAAGTACAGCATTTCATGGATAAAATGCATTGAACTAAAACAAAACAGCATTTTGTAATTACAATAGTGAAAACGTTAAGGAATATAAAGATTCCAAAAAAAAGTAGCAATTTCTTTCACCATTCACCCCAAGAGGAAAACCAATTGCTTATAATATTAGTTAGGGAAGGAACAGGATCATTAAGGCGAGATATTACATGTTGCATATGATTAACATGGAGTATAATACTAGCACTATTTTCAGGACTATAGACAGAATTATTATGGCACAGATACCTCCTTGGACTGCAGTGAGAATGTCAAGGGGCATTCTATTTTGAAGTACTCCTTTTCTCATCATTACCATTTCGCTAATGATCCTTTGAAGCCCATGAGCACTGCCATTTAGGGTGCTTTGTATATATTTGGTTAGTATTTCTACATGTGCCATAACATCTTCAAGTCCTATCTGAGGTGCAAATACACTAATAAAATGATCAAGCCAATGAAATACCAATTGAGACCATTGCACTCTTAATATAAGTGCATTGGCTGGTAAAGTGAGTTAGTTAAAATACATCCTTGAGTCCAGCTTAGGTCCAGAGTGTGTCTTCCAATCCAGGCTGGTGGAAGCCAGGGCAAAACTTTGGACCCATATAACCAAAAGTTGCCATTAGAGGCTACCGAGTAGATACCTGAGTGTCTTAGCCAGTCAGCAGTGAACAATCAGTAGCTTGTAAGGTTATAACTGATGCACATTCAGACATTGGAACCACCACATATGACTGGAGATGGCGAAGTTATTCCTATGTGTATGGTTAGATTGTTCACAGCAAAGGGAAGCAACCTGATTTAGCCTCCCTGCTTGGGGAGTTAACCAGATAAATCCATTCTACAGTTGTTGATATGGGCCTACAATACAAAGAGTACTGTTTGTGGGTTTAGAAGATTCTTTAGCTAGCCCTTCTTGGGTGATTTTATTTAGTAAAGTACAGGTTGTGGTAAGACTAAAGGTTAAGTTATGGCCCAGGTTTTGTTCAGATCCAAAAAGAGGACATTTATCAATGGAAAATCTAGTAAAAGTGATTTCCTGTAGTAATGAACTATGTCTTCATTGTTCTTGTATCCATAGATCAAGAGCAACCCAATCAGATTCCTGTAGGAAAGGGCATACTGGCTTGAGGTTGGGAGGGCACCACATATCCAACAATCAAACTTGTGAAAATGGTGAGCATAAGCATATACTCAATCTAGGAATACATTAATGGAGGCATGACTGTAGCAAAGGAAAAAATGAAAGAAAATAAAGAAGTGCATTTTCAGACCTCGCCCAGGGTCTTGGGTCAGCCATCTGCTCAGATATCATCTACTTCTGGCCACCCATTACCCATTGCTGTTGAGTAACCCCTGTACCTGTAGGGCTCCACTTCTGGCCACAGGGGTGTTTAAATGTCACTTTCAGTTCTCTAGTGAGTTGGCTAATCCAAAGAGGAATTTTAGCCTTTTTTAAACTGTGACAAAAGAATCCAAGGTTTTATTCCACCTAATTTGGCTGCATATGGATTGATGAAGGGCTTGTTGTGGTCCTTACCAACGAGGTTCTAATGAGTCTTTTTTCTGATGTCTCTTTCAGTATACATATTCTCCTGGGGTAATATTAGGCTGACTTTGGGAGTCTAGTTTCTGTTCATCAAAGCTTCTCTAACCTGGTTGAGATGCCGTTTAGAATATTGGATTGAAGACTGATAATACTTCAGTAATTCAGGTTGAATAATATTAGGGTCAGTGTAGGCAACATAAGGAAGGACTATGGGTCTCCCAGTAATTATTTAATAGGGGGTAAGT
This sequence comes from Dugong dugon, assembly GCA_030035585.1. Classification (NCBI taxonomy): domain Eukaryota; kingdom Metazoa; phylum Chordata; class Mammalia; order Sirenia; family Dugongidae; genus Dugong; species Dugong dugon. The sequence goes on along the minus strand of CM057460.1, from coordinate 28,265,424 downwards.
TTGTGAGATTCAAATGATGTGGACCTCAGATTTAAAATAACTAAGGGAAGGGCTTTAGTCCAGGACAAATTTAGTTTCATAAAGCTTGGCTATTTGAGTATTTATTATTCCATTAGTTCTCTCTACTAGACCAAAAGACTGAGGATAATAGGGACAATGCAATCTTTGATAAATGTGAAAAACTCGACACAGTTCATTAATGACTTGACTAGTAAAATGAATTCCTCGATCACTACAAAGAGTTTTTAGTGCTCCCAGGTGGGTATGATATTTTCAAAAAGTTTCTTTGATACACAGGATGCAGTAATACAATGGTAGGGGAAGGCTTTTACCCAATGTGAAAATCTACAAATCATTGCTAATATCTACTTATAATCATTTGAGGGTGGAAGCTGAATAAAATCAGGCTGCCACTCAAGCATAGGTACTGAAGGTAAAGGGTATTGTCCAGGTAGGACTTTAAGGTGTTTTCTGGGATTATAACGAGGGAAAATAAGGCAATGGGTGACAACATGTTTGGCAGCATCAAAAATTTTTCCTGCCAATATTTTTTTAAGGTCTCATTTTATCTTGTCCCATGTAAACCTTCACGTAAGGCTCACATCATAGGATCAGGCAGGAAATTAGATAAGATAGTTTTCTTACTAGGTCTAGTTCACAATTTAGTGGCAGGACCTTGGTAACAGCCTATTTTTTCCATGTCTTAATTTCATCTGTTTGGGTTAATTGTTAGTGTTTTAAAAGTTTTTCTAAATTAATTCATGAAGCTTGAGTTATCCATAGACAAATTTGGGGAGCTCCTTCTTTATTTATCATAAGTGCAGAAATAACTTGAAAGGCAGCTTGTTTGACTTCCATATCAGCAATATTATTTCCTCTAATTTCGTCAGTTTAAGGTACTACTTTTTGTTGGTGAGCTTGTATTTTTACCACAACAATTTCAGGGGGGAGTAACAGAGCATCTAGAATGCAAAAGGCATTTGACTCTGTGGATCACAAAAATTATGGATAATATTGTGAAGAATGGGAATTCCGGAACACTTGTGCCCACACGGAACGTGTGCATAGATAAAGAGGCAGTCATTGGAACAGAACAATGGGATACTGCATGGTTTAAAATCAGGAAAGCTGTGCATCATGGTTGTATCCTTTCACCGTACTTATTAAATCTATATGCTTAGCAAATAATCCAAGAAGCTGGACTATATGAAGAATGGGACATCAGGATTGGAGGAAGACTCACTAACAACCTGTGATATGCAGATGACACAACTTTGCTTGCTGAAAGTGAAAAGGACTTGCAGCATTTACTGATGAAGATCAAAGACCACAGACTTCAGTACGGATTATGCCTAAACATAAAGAAAACAAAAATTCTTACAACTGGCCCAATAAGCAACATCATGAGAAATGGAAAAAATATTGAAGTTGTCAAGGATTTCATTTTACCTGGATTCACAATTAATGCCCACGGAAGCACCAGTCAGGAAATCAAATAACATATTTCACTGGGCAAATTTGCTGCAAAAAACCTTTGTTGAAAGGCAAAGATGTCACTTTGAGGACTAAATTTTGCCTGAGCCAACCCATGATATTTTCAGTTACCTCATATGCATGCAAAAGCTGGACAATGAATAAGGAAGATTGGAGAAGAATTGATACCTTTGAATTATGGTGTTGGCGAAGAATATTGGCTATACAATGGACTGCCAGAAGAATGAGTAAGTCTGTCTTGGAAGAAGTACAGCCAGAGTGCTTCTTTCAACTGAGGACAGTAAGACTTCATCTCACGTACTTTGCATAGGTTTTCAGGAGGGACAATTCCCTGTAGAAAGACATCATGCTTGATAAGGTAGAGGGTCAGCAAAAAAGAGGAAGAACCTCAACAAGATGGATTGACACAGTGGCCGCAACAATGGGCTTAAACATAGCAACAATCGTTCGGATGGCACAGGACCAGGCAGTATTTTCTTCTGTTATACACAGAGTCACTATGAGTTGGAACTGACTTGATGGCACCTAACAATAACATCGATGAGAAGGTCCACTACTGATGCTCCATTTTTTATGGCTTTTCCGGAAGATGTTAAAAATCCTCTGTTTTTATAACATGCCCAATTCATGTGCAATACAAAACCAATACCTGCTATTCATAAAAATATTAACAGATTTTCCTGAAGCAATATTATAAGCTCTAGAGGGGTCAATTGATTCAGCTTGTTGTACTGAAGTGGCTTCAGGAATAGCCTGACTTTCAAGGACTTTAGCAGATGCCATGACAGTGTTTTCAGCTCAATAGTGAGGAATAGCAGGATTAGATTTTACCTAGGAACCATTCACAAAGTAAATCAAGATTACTTAAAAGGGTCTCTTTTAAGTCTTTCTGAGGAGTTAAAATTTGCTCAGTCAAGTCTAGACAATCATATGTAGGATAGTTGTTTCATTAGTTGAGGGGAGAAGAGTATCTGGATTTAAACAGGCCACAGATTGTAGTCTAATGTTAGACGCAGCCAGGAGAACTTCATAGGAGGTGAGCCTGCTGGCAGAAAGATACTGTGTTAAGGCAGAATTAAGCAAGGCAGACACAGCTTGGGGCACATAGACATCTAAAAAATTTCCCAGCACCATATCTACTATAGTTTCCACTAGTTTGGCAGTAGCAGCCACAGCCCTAAGTCAGGGAAGGCATACCCTGGCTACAGGGTCAAGCTTAGGCCATAACAACTTATAGATCTTTGTTGTCCTCCATGTTTTTGAGTTAGTACACCTAAAGCGTTTCCTGATATTTCATGTTCAAATAAGGAAAAATCTAGTTGGTAATTAGGAAAACCTAAAGCTCCTTTTTAATTGAACTACAGCTTCTTGATATTCCAGTGAAATTTGGAATGAATCTGGCTCAGAGGCTTTTAAATACTTGTATAAAGGTAGAGACAACACAGAAAAAATTGGTAATACAAGTTTGACAATAGCCGCAGAGTCCTAGAAACCCCTGTAGCTGTGTCTTTGTATTGGGTATAGGAAAGACAAGAATAGCTTCTTTCCATTTAGTATCAATAATTCTACAGAATTAGGTGGCCCAAATATTTAACAGCAGCCAGATGTTTTAATAAAGCTATACAGTTGTCAAGGCAGGCCTGCTGGGAAGTTGATAAAACTAGCAAATCATCAGTATAGTACAGCAATGTGGATGTTTCTAAACTGTAAAAGCTGCAAATCCACAGGCAGAATCAGAGAAAAATTGGAGATTCAGTAAATCCTTGAGTCATTTCAGTCTAGGTAAACTGTTGATTTTTCCAGGTAAAAGCAAACAAATACTAACTTTCAGACTGCACAAGAATACTGAAAAAGGGGGTAAAAAGATCAATAATGGTAAATTGAGTTGCATCTGAAGGGACATTGAAAAGTGATAAATGAGAATTAGGAACTACTGGGAATCTAGGAATAACAATACAATTTATTGCATGCAGATCTTGAACAAATCTCCAGCACCCATTATTTGTTTTTTTTAACTGGAAGAACAAACAGGAATATTACAAGGGCTGTTACAAGGGACAATTAAACCTTTAGGAAGGAAATCTTGTATGATTGGAACTACTCCTTCTTTTGCTTCTCATTTGAGTGGATACTGGGGAAGTTGTGGCAGAAATTCAGATAAATCTATTTGAATTTTAACTGGCTCAGATGACAAAACTTAGCCTGCATCTATGGATGTGGTGGCCCATAAGTTTTTAGGAACTAGAGAAAAGATGTCGGAAGGGAGAGGACTAGGTTGAGTGGAATTTTGGAGAGGCATGATAAGCACTTGTATATAGCACATGGCTTCTTCTTCCTGAATATTGTCTAATTTAGAGCCTGTCTCTGTTGACTTAGGGTTATCAGGCAGACTCAATAATATTTCTCCTTTTTCATTAAATTGTATATCATGGATTGAATTGTGTCCCCCCAAAAATGTGTGTATCAATTTGGCTGGGCCATAATTCCCAGTATTGTATGGTTTTCCTCCATTTTGTGACTGTAATTTTATGTTAAAGAGGATTAGGGTGAGATTGAAACACCCTTACTAAGGTCACATCACTGATCCAATGTAAAAGGAGTTTCCCTGGGGTGTAACCTGCACCGTCTTTTGACTTACAAGAGATAAAAGGAAAGGGAAGCAAGCAGAGAGTTGGGGAACCTTATACCACCAAGAAAGCAGCACCGGAAGCAGAGAACATCCTTTGGACCTGGGGTTTCTGCACAGAACAGCTCCTAGTCCAGGGGAAGATTGATGACAAGGACCTTTCTACAGAGCCTACAGAGAAAGCCTTCCCCTGGAGCTGACGTCTTGAATTTGGACTTCTAGCCTACTAGACTGTGAGAAAATAAATTTCTCTTTGTTGAAGCTATCCACTTGTGGTATTTCTGTTATAGAAGAACTAGATGACTAAAACATTGTAAATGGCAATTCCAATTGGATAAAAGATCCCTTCCCAATATATTGACAGGTGTATCAGGACTGAGCAAAAAGGGTATAAATCATCAGTTAGGACCAAGAGATATTGGAACAGATTGGGAATGAATCAACATCTGTTCCGGATTGGTGATCCCCAATACTTTTGAGGTTTTAGTACTCTGGAGCAGGGGCTGTTGTAAACAGGTTGGGTTAATAGCAGGCAGGGTGGAATTGGCAAGCCTCCCTGTTAAAAAGTAAAATAGTTTTTCCTTGCAAATTAAGAGCCACCACAGGAAAAACCTGAGGTATAGCTTCTAGTAAGTTTTTACTCATGGTCTGAATGTCTTCCAACAGCTCAGTGGCCATTTTATCAATATTTAAAGCTAAACAGTCCTTTGCTTCTTTACATTCTGCCTGTTCTAGCTATAATTGGGCTTCTGGGCCAGTAATTATGTTAAGAAGCTGGGATATGTCAGGGAACCCAAGCTGGTAGGTTTCAACAAGGATTTTAAATTCCTCAGAAAATTTGTAGGGGTCATCACAGACTTTGGAAAATCTTTCACAATGCTATGTAATTCTCAGCGTGTCCCTGGGGCAAAAGTGATGTGAGGGGAATCCTTGGTATCATTTCTGGGAGGAATTATAAAGGGCATTTCAGGCAAGAGTTTATTTGAGAGGCATGTTTGATATAGTGGGTATTTTTAGGGAAAAAGAATAGTTCAGGTAAAGCGTTATCACAGGAGTAGGACAGCAAAAAGGGACAGCAGGAAAGAGAAGTATTATCTGAAATTTGACATTGTTATTCTTTATTCTGTTTAGTTAATTTAGAGACAGTGTCCTGCAGGGAAGTGATTTTACTGTCTTGATATTTCTTAGACACCTCAATACACCAATCAAAATAGGCATCCTACTGGGACTGTTTAATCTTGGAGCTTCAGTTCTCTCACTTTTTGCACAAAGAAGTTAATTTAGAGAGGTCAGAAGAGCCTCAAAGTAGCCACTGATTTTCAAATTGTCTCTAGTGAGCTTATGCCAGACAGACAAGAACATGCATGATAAGAGACCAACAATGCTTGTTCATGTAGTGAGCAGGAGTCCCAGAAGGTGGATTCAAATCCCCTTTACACTTGGCATTCCCCATTTTATAATGACAGTAACAACAAAGCACACTTTTGCTTGCAAAAACAAAAACAAATTCACAGTAAAACTCAAAGAGCTATCAACTCAAAGGAGCAGAGCTTCAATTTAAGAGGATTTTTACCTTAAACGATTCCTGAGAGTTACAGAAGTGGAGAGCCCGAAGAGCTCAACATGTACTGTGCCTGAGTCCGGATGCCCCAGAGAGTGTCAAAAATAATGCACTTTCGAAATCCCACTTCTGACACCAGAAATATCAAAGGAGAAAACCCAATACTATTAGGAGTAAAAGAAAAATAGTTCTATTGAGGAGTAATACAGCTCAAGCTGGGCAATGCTAAGTAAAAATAAAAATCACTCCACAATTAAGCAGAGAAAGGGTCTATATACATAGATAACAAATGAAAGGTAAGGCATTAATGATTGATTATGGATAAGATAAACTTTAGCTTGAAATCTTTTGAAATGTAAAGGTCAGCCACTTGGCTAGGAAGGAGTGAGTTACCAGCTAGGTAAGCAGAGCCAGCCAGTTTGGTTATACATCACGGGAGTCATGAACACATTTTCCTTGGGAACAAATTTTTTACATCTTGACACATTCTTCCCCTGAACAAATGGTTTGCATCTTGACCTTTTGCTTCCTGGAAATGCATGTTGGCCCCATCATTCTTACATCTGACATGAATGCCTCCAGTTTGTAACTTTTCCATTTACACAAAACATCTGTCTCTTAATTGCAAAAGTTCTTGCAACACAGAGAACTGACTGCATGATGAAGAATGAAAACATGAAGTCCTTGTAAAAAGTAAGAATGATAAGATGATAACAACAGGACATTAAAACAATACAGGCCCCTTCTAAGCATGAGACTAGGTGCAACTGCACAGGACGTCGACTCTGCTTGCACGTACAAACCTATTCATGGTTTCTGGTTCATGCACTATGAAGTGCATGGATTAGGGAAACTCTTGAGCTGTTTTAAAAAGAAGCATTAACTAAGTATCAATCATGGTGAAAAACTAAGTCCATGAAGTCCATGTCTGAAAAACTATATTTTGACAAAAATATATAAAGGTCAAGTTATTGAAAGTAACAATTTCAGGATTTGAAAGATTGAACATTGGGGCTGAATCACCAAGTGTCTTAGAAGGATGAAAATGGACTGGGAATATCAGCAATGAATCTAAAGCTACAAGATGAGGTAACAGAGTTTTCCGCTATCTGAAACACAGATTAACCACACAATTCAATCAGTCAAATTCTCTGTGGTCAGATGTTAATGGTTGTGCCTTTTAAGGCTAATTGAAGATTTTTGAGTTTTCCTCTTAAAGTAAGTTTTTATTTCTATGCCTGTCTCCATATCACCAAAGTAAGATGTGCACTGTGGCCATATCTGGGCAATACGATCCAATCTGGCCATTCCAGAATCAGGATTGTTTGTGCTCTCTGCTTGATTCAAGATGTTTGTTCAACCCAAATAAGCTAGGAATTGCATTTTCCGTTTCAGAAACTTTGAGGAACTTCTATAGCTAGCTGAAGTAATGAGGACTCTTTTAACAGATAGGCCAATTACTTTCTTATTTTTAAGAACTAAACATATTTTTTTACCCTTAAAGGAAATCAGTCCATTAAGTAACAGCCAGAAATACCTACCTGCCAAACCACAACTGTAAGGGTCCCATTATGCTGTTCTGGGTATTGAACTGAATGAGGATTAGAGGAAAACAGAATGTAGGGAATTGTTTTTACTAGACTTTAAACATTGGTTTTATGGTACACCAAGCCCTGAGCAGGACAGAACAATGTATAAACGTACTTCTTAAGAATGTGTTTCCAGGCCTTGCCTTTAACAGTTTAATTCTACATTCTACAGCAATTTATCACATCTTATGGAAAGTACTAATCCAGGTAATTATTTAGTGCATTATAACTAGAATAACTTCTCTTTTTCTTCTTTAAAAAGTATTTTTAAATGCTATGCAGAAGAATAAAAATCTAAAATTAAGGTCATGATCAGTGACTTAGTACATTTGGGTAATATAATTTGGTAATTTGGGTAATATTTGTTGTAGACACCAAAGAGCTGCTCTAAACACATTTCTGAACATTTAATTCTTATCATTGCAAAAAATTTTCAGGATAATAGAACAAAGTTTATGATTGAAGGACACCATTATCTAGATCTAATTTCTTATTAGTGGAAATTCTTGTCCTCAGTAGGTAGAGAAACTACACCTTTCTAAAGCCTGATGTTTATAAGTAATTATTTAAGTTTTCTCTTTTTCAAAGTATGGCAAAGCCTGTGGATGCATAGGCATATTTCCACCTTAGAGCATACACTTAAGATACCTATTCCTGATGCATTCTGGCTACAGTAGAGTTTCCCTGGTTGACTCTGAGGGAGTTTCAAGTTGTAAAGATATGCCAGCTACTACTCAGTAGGATACTTCTTTCTAGTGCTTTATACTTTTATTTATACATAAGCTGCACAGCACCATCTGCCAGCAAAAAGATTAGTGTAAGCACTGTTTTTTGAAAAAGTGACTCCAGGCCTGATGTTTTGCAAAGCATTCTTATCCCTGTGGATTTAGCTTTTAATTTGAAGAGCCCTGAGATCTTCGTAAAAGGCTGGAGTATCCCCATATTGTGTTAGGGAAGGGGCTGACAATGCAGTTTTTTAGATATGAAACTTCTCTGTGTCTCATGGCTTCTGTGGCATAGTTAGAAAGTAAATTTCTGCCAACAGAAGAGTTATTATTACTTCAAGATTTTATATTGAAAGAAAATATTTTGCTTAAGTCCAATAACTATATGAGAAGATTAAGGAGCACATCCTAGAAATTATGCAAAAAGCAGTTTGCTACCTCCTTCCATTGTGAGACTTCATTTGTAGTGAGCACTATGCCTGTGGCTAGTATCAAATGATCTAGAGATAGACGAGGGAGGAAAATAGGAGTAAAGCATTTTCCCTTTTTTTTCTCATCTCTCCACTTCTTCCAAATGCAACCCTTTTATTCTACCTACATGAACTATAGGAAAGCTAGTTAATAAGTGTCTATTGTGAATGTTTTGTGTGCTGAAAGAGAGCATAATCTCCTCAGTGATATAAGGAAAAGAAGATAAGATAGTGATAAGAAAGACAATGTTCATATTAAAAAAAAAAAAAAAGTTGCCATTGTCTAGTTGATTCCAAATCATAGCGACACTATAGGACAGAGTAGAACTGCCTCCATAGGGTTTCCAAGGCTGTAAATCTTTCCGGAAGCAGACTGCCACATCCTTCTCCCACAGACTGGCTAGTGGGTTCAAATCTCCGACCTTTGGCTAGCAGCCAAGCTGCTTAACTACTATGCCACCAGGGCTCCTATTCATAATAATAGCCAATACATATTGAGTGTTTTCTATCAAACGGACATTGTGATAAGAGCTGTTCATGTATTAACTCACCTACACTTACAAAAATTCTATGATACTGGAAGTTCTATTTCATCCATATTACTATTGAGTAAACTGAGGCATTAGAAAGGTGGACTAAATTGGCCAAAATCATACAATGAATGAGTGGTGAATCAAGGATTCAAAGCAGTTCTGTTCTGTCTAACTCCAGGACCTGAACTCTTCACCACCCTGACATATTAAGAAGTGAACGATATGCATCAATATATTAGCAAATATGAAATTAGAACCTGAGAACTGAATGCATATGGGTTAAGAAGACCTGGATTAAGACTTAAGAAGAATGCTGAAGAGGACATATTTTTAAAATTTTCTCTTGAATAGGGTAGGAAAGATAAATACACTTCAGATGGATTTAAAATTCTGTCTGCCTTCCTTTAAACTACTTCAGCCTTGTTAATGTTCCCACTCAGTAACCAGTTCTTATGCAGTATTTTTTAAAAAGTGCTTATTTCATCATTTTAGTAGCATTGTAATTACATGGAGAGAAAAAGACAAAATAAATTATTTCTACTAGTCATATACTCCCTACCAGTACATGACAATAATTTTATCTTTGTATCCGAAAAATATTTAGACTAAAAATAATAAGATAAACTTCACAAGAGTAAGTTTTATGTTCCACAACTCACGTTGGTAGAGGCCATTGAATAATATTGCTACAGGCTCTCAGCTCATCTGCTGTGTTTTTTTTGTTTCTTTGTTTGATTTCTTTTGATTTGTTTTTAGCTAATTACCTCCTATCTCCTTTTTTATTGCTGTTCAGCTTGACTTTGCCAAAGTCCACACGAAAGTTTGACTATATACAGAGACTGAGCTATTAATATTATGGAGGCTGAAGAGTATAACCTGACTTTAACAAAACGCTCTCAAATATGAGAAATGCCTGGAAAGCTCAATAATGGAGATAATGCAATTATGATTAATAAGAGGTTGTTACCCAAAGCTAAGCCAAATAATGAGACAGTCATATTTTTAAATTCCATTTGAAAATCAAAGTGGTTCTTAAAATTCATCTTCTTCTGTGAAAACTTTCATGCTCTTGATTTTAACATTTGTAGCAAAAAACCATGATTAATATTCTATTTGTTGCTAGTGAGCTAATTTGGGGACAATAAGCTGTTATGCAAAATCAAGCCTAGATTGTTGAAATGGCAACAGTAGTGACTATATTGGAGCCCAGGTGGTGCAGTGGTTAAAAGCTGAGGCTGCTAATCAAAAGGTCAACAGTTTGAATCCACCAGCCACTCCTTGGAAACTCTATGGGGCAGTTCTACTCTGTCCTATAGGGTGGCTATGAGTCAGAATCAACTTGAAGGCCATGGGTTTGGTTAGTTGTTTTTTTTTTTTTTTTTAAATTTTTTTTAGTGACTATATTAATAACGTATTTGAACCATTATATGTCTTTGTAAATTTTATAGTCAGTTTTAAAAATTAGTAGCCATATATGAAAATTTCTAAGAGGAAATTGGAGAGTAACACTTGGCATACTTTTAGTGATAAAAATAGTCAGAGAACAGCTACCATTCAGAAGCTAATGACCTTGAGCAAGTTACTAATTTATTTGAAATTCTACTTCTTCATTCAAAAAACATGTAAGGATTTAATAAGATAAGAATTTATAAAAATGATTTAATAAATATTAGTTCTTATTTTATACATTTGGACCATGAGGACACAAATGCAATATGAACTCAATTACACTGGATTGTGCTTTCAAAAAGAGTTTCCAAAATAATAGTAGTACTCATGAGTGGAATAATAATTGAATTCATGACTACTTAATTAGGCTCTATAGTAATTTTCTTTATTGCATTCACTCATTATGTTGGTAGAATGAACACCATACTTACTTGAAAGTGAGCACTTAATATCCACAAGATGCCTATACAAGTTAAATCAGGTGCACAAATGATTTTTCCTAAACAAAATTTTCTTTCCCTTTTCTAGACAATCCCAAAGAGATGACTCGGGTAGCTGTTTTTGTGAGAATTTTGGATGTCAATGACAATGCCCCACAGTTTGCTGTGTTCTATGACACTTTTGTATGTGAAAATGCCAGACCAGGACAGGTGAGCACTTGTAAGATTGAAAGCATGAGAAGATTTTTTTTTTTTTAATATTTTATTGTACTTCAGGTGAAGGCTTACAGAACAAATAGTTTCTCATGCAACAGTATTACACATGTTGTGTTATGACATTGGTTAACAACCCCACAACATTTTAACCCTCTAAATTCTCAACTTTTTCTTTTTTTTTTTTTTTGGGTAAAAATACACATAGCCAAAGACACACCATTTCAAAAATTTCTACATACACATTTCAGTGACATTGACTATGCTCTTCCAGTTGTGCTGTTATTCTCACTTAAGATGAAGGCTTACAGAACAAAATAGTTTCTCATTTAAGAGTTACTGCAAATGTTGCCCTATGACAATGGTTAACAATCTCACAACACATCAACAATATCCTTACTCAACCTTGTGTTCCCTATGACCAGCTTCCTTGTCCCCTTCTGCCTTCTGGCCCTTGTCACTGGACTCCTGTACCTCATTAGTCTCATTTGGTTTTACCGGGCTGTCCACTCCCAGGCCGAACAGTGAACCTCAGAGGTAACTTCACCACTGAGCTAAAAGGGTGTCTGGGGGCCATACTCTCAGGGTTTCTCCAGTCTCCTTTAGGCCAGTAAATCTGGTCTTTTTTTTTTTTTTTTTGTGAGTTCGAATTATGCTGTACATCCTTCTCCAGCTCTGTCCAGAACCCTCTGTTGGGATCCTGGTCAGAGCAGTCAGTGGTGGTAGCCAGACACCATCTAGCTGTACTGGACTCAGTCTGGTGGAGGCCTTGGTAGCTGTGGACAAGTAGTCCTTTGGACTAATCTTTTCCTTGTATCCTGTTCTCTTCATTCTCCCTTGCTCCCAAAGGGATGAGACCAGTGGAGTATCTTAGATGGCCGCTCACAGGCTTTTAAAACCCCAGACACTACTCACCAAGGTAGAATGTAGAGCATTGTCTTTATAAGTAGTGTCATGCCAATTGAGCTAGATGTTCCCCGAGATCATGGTCCCCAGAGCCCTCCGCCCAGCCACTCAGCCTCTCAGGGAGTTTGGATGTGTCTATGGGGCTTCCATGACCTTTCCTTGTACAGGTTGTGTTAGTTTCCCCTGTATGGTGTACTGTGTCACCTTTCACCCAAGATACCACTTATCTATTGCCTATTTAGTATCCCCCCCCACCCCTCCCATCCCTGGTAACCAACAAAGATTGTTACATTTTGCGTATGAACTTTTTCATGGGTTTTTACAATAGAGGTCTCATACAATATTTGTCCTTTTGTGAGACAGCGTGAGAAGATTTTAACTTGCATGTTAAATATTTTCTCTTCCCATTTGCCAAAGAAATGAACAAACAGAGATAGAAACATTCATATATAGTCCCAGCAATATAATAAAAAAAAAAAAAGTGAGTTATGTTTTTGGGAGTTTAAAATACTTAAAATAACAGTTTCACAGGTTTGGTTTCATATTTCCTTTGTAAAATTCCAATGCCCAAATTAAAGTTTTATTGTTGCCACAAAAGTTAAGGTATAAGAAGGCATGCTTTTAACTTTTTAAACTTTCAAGCACAAAAACAAACAAGCAAAAATCTGCCGTATCATTAGTTAAATATTGGTAACTGCTAGGAGATGGGAAATGAAAGCTGGGGGAAACACAGAGACAAATTCACAGAATCAGCAAAATGTTTAATCAATACTCCAGTGTATGCAAATATGACCTCAAAGCCAAGACAAGATTCCAAGATTCGTTGCTTAGATTTATGCATTGCATTTCATCATTACAGCAACACAGAAAGTACTTAATGACATAGTCATTGTCCTTTAAAATGTTCTTCCTACGTCAGCTTTGTTTATAACTCCTTAAGTCTTTTCTTCAGTGGCTTCATTTTGTTGTTTTGTAAAGCGTGAGTGTATATGGCTGAAAGAAATGCTCTTAATTGGTTTGAGTGCTATCTTCACGGAAGGAAGCTGCATGTTATAAAAAATAACTGGGAATCAATTGTGTTTTATTAAAGAACGAAGAGCCATCGAAAAATTGCATTGTATTTTGACATCATTTGATACTCTTTATAAACATCAATGCCATTGTTACATTTTTATGTAAATTACATTGTAGAATAACTCAAATTTATCCTTCTGAAGATTCTAAAAGGAATTGAATAACCTGTCTATTGTTTGAAATGGTAAAATTGCTTCAACTGGATTCTTTTTTTTTAACTTGAAAATGCTGTAGAAATGTTTAATTTGGCTTATTTAAATGACTTAGCTGTTTCCAACTAACTTCTTAATGAAACAGTGCTTGCCCTAAAAATACCATTCCAAATAGCCCTCTGTTTGACAGGCTCAGCATGATATAAGTTGAAACCTTTTCTCTAAGAGATAAATTATCCACTTTGCTAATTTGGCATACATTGTTCCCTCTATGGTTATTCTATTTGATTTTCAAGAGATATCTTTTCAGAACATTTGAATCATTAGAAATATTGATTTACAAATATATTTAAAATATACTACATAAGGGATTGTGTTTATTTGCCTTACGCTTATTTTTTTTTTTTTTTTTTTGAAACTATACCCAGCTGAGTAACTTCTCTATAATTTTGGAACTTTTACAAAACAGGTGGCATTTTGAAGGAAAAAGTCAAATAAAAGATCACTTTAATAAAAGTGCAAAAAGTGCAGTAGCCTATTCTGACAAGTTCATAGGAAAAAACATGACCAATAATTTTTGCCTAATTGGCTGCATGAGCAATAGCTTCCCATGCTAAAAATCCAAAACCAAATCCTTGGAGTCGATTCCAACTCATAGTAACCCTATAGGGCAGAATAAAACTGCTCCTTAGAGTTTCCAAGACTATAATCCTTCCTGAAGCAGACTGCCATATCTTTCTCCTGCTGGTAGTTCAAACCACTGACCTTTTGATTAAGAGTGAAACACTTAAACATTGCCCTACCAGGACTTCTTCCTAGTTATATTTTTAATAAGACCATTTTGTTAGATGTCCTTTTGGCCTCATACGCTGAAAGATGCCTTTGCTCAAAGTAAACTCCTACATAATCAGTAACGGCATTCTAGATCACAACATCCTAGAGGACAACATAAAAGTGGTTATTTGATGAAGTCCTTCTTTGCTGAGCCTTCATTGAAATTCGTTTGTTAAGTCTGTCTCCTCTCATCCTAGGGAAGTAGGAGCAAGTTAGAAGGACTTCTGGGTGTGCTTCAGTTATTTAGAGAGGATTTCATTCCACCTAATACTCCTCTGAATTAAATACTTTTTAAGAATAGCACTTAGAACAAAAACATGAAAAAGAATTCCACTCAATTTGGTGTGTGGAAAAAACGACAAGACAGAAATAAAACTAATTGTCCATCCCCTCCTTTTCATTCCCTGTTGTTGCCTATTTCCTGATCTAAGGGTAGAAGACCTTCCCCCTTGGTAAGATTTAATTTATAAATGATGTAGTGTTGAGAGCTCCCTCTTGTACCTGACCTGAGCTACTTGACTCCCTGTTTTCCCATCTCAGAATAAGGGGACCTTTGGAAAGGAGAGAAGAGAGGGAGAAATGAGGGATGGTTGTTTTCTTCTTCCATTGCCCCACTCCCTCAGCCAATAAAATATGTTTTAATAGCTTTTAATCTTCTTAGGAAGGCAATAGCATTTCAATCTGTAATCTCACAGGAGACTCCTTGGGTACTATTTATATTAACCCATCTAAGCCCCTTATCTAACTGGCCAAAAAAATCCGAACTTTAATAGGGAGAGGCTTTATTCAGAAAGTTAAGGAGGAAAGGTTTTATTACAGTATGAAACCAATTTCTGTCCAGTCAACCCAAACTCATGGCAACCCCAGGTGTGTCAGAGTAGAACTGTGCTCCTTAGGGTTTCCAGTGGCTGATATTTTTTGGAAGTAGATCGCCAATCCTTTCTTCTGAGGCACCTCTGGGTGACTCAAACCCCCAAACTTTTTGTTAGTGGTCAGCAGTCATGCATGTTAACTTTTTGAACCACCCAGGGACTCCTTTTGTAATAGAACATTCTTACCATAAGCTCGTGTGGACCCCTGGTGGTGTAGTGGTTAAGAGCTTGTCTGCTAACCAAAAGGTCAGTAGTTTCAATCCATCAGCAGCTCCTTGGAAACCCTAGGGGACAGTTCTACTCTGTTCTATAGGGTCGCTATGAGTTGGAATCGATTCAACGGCAACTGGTTTTTTGTTTGTTTGTTTGTTTGTTTACCTAAGATCAGCCAGTGTCTCAAGGAGTTAGGGAAAAAGTATTTTCTTTTATGGAGTCTGAGAGTAAACAAGGCTAGAAGAAACCCAGGTGTAAGGAAATAGTATGAAAGGGTGATATCATCAGATAGTAAATCAGAATGTTTTACACCTTGGCTCCCTATTCTCCAGGTTGTTGTTGTTAGGTGCCGTCGAGTTAGTTCTGACTCATAGTGACCCTGTGTAGAACAGAATGAAACACTGCCTGGTCCTGCGCCATCCTCACAATCATTGATAGGTCTGAGTCCATTGTCGCAGCCACTGTGTCAATCCATCTCATTCCTCTTTTTCACTGACCCTTTGCTTTACCAAGCATGATGTCCTTCTCTAGGGACTGGTATCTCTGGATAACATGTCCAAAGTATGTGAGACAAGTCTCACCATCCTTGCTTCTAGGGGGCATTCTGGCTACTTCTTCCAAGACAGATTTGTTCATTCTTCTGGAAGTCCATGGTATATTCAATATGCTTTGCCAACACCATAATTCAAAGGCATCAATTCTTCTTCAGTCTTTCATATTCATTGTCCAGCTTTCCTATGTATATGAGGTGATTGAAAATACCATGACATGAGCCAGGTGCATCTTAGTCCACAAAGTGACATCTTTGCTTTTTAGCACTTTAGAGAGGAAGGGTCCTTAAAGAGGGGTAGAATGTTGGTTCAAGGAGCCCTGGTGGCACAGTGTTTAAGTGCTCAGTTGTTAACTGAAAGGTTGGTGGTTTGAACCCACTCTGCAGGAGAAAAGACCCAGCAATCTGCTCCTGTAAAGATCTCAGCTTAGGGAACTCTATGAGGCAGCTGTATTCTGTCCTAGATAGGGTTGCTATGAGTTGCAATCAATTCGACCACATAACAAGAAACTGGTTCAGGTTGGGAGTAGAGCAAATTTCAAGGACTTGGGGAAAAGAGAAAGCAACCAAAATTTTGCTTATTTATGGTAAGCTCATTTCCTGAACACAAAGAGTGGAAAGATTTCTTTAACCATCAATGTTTTCAAGAATCACATGGTTCAGGTAAAATTCAACATTATCAAAACTAGTACTACTAATTACATATTTTCCACAAAACAACATTTAGCTACTTCCCTAATATAACAACAAAGAGGTGCTTTTTTACCAGAACAAAGGGATTCTTTTTTTCATTAAAAGAAACTCCAAGACCTCCAGATGAAAAAGATAATACATATTTAAACTAAATGACCGGTTTTCTACCTTTAGCTGTATTAAAATATATTATTCATTCCACACCACATTATCATAGGATAGCCTCATGTTGCCGTAAGCTTATTTTAGAATGTTGTTACTGTTGTTGTTAGTTGCCCTCCAGTAGTTTCTGACTCATGGTGACCCAGTAAAAATAAACAATTACGTAACTGCTAAGGAGATAAAATATAATGACTCATCTGTGTTTGTTGTCCATATGCTCAAAATGAAAAATGGGCACCATCAGTATTTTTTTTTTTCATAATTGTGGCAGCATATTTTATTAGAAAGCCGTCAAAATGAATTCGGCTCCAGTAGAATAGCAGTCCCTGGGTGGTTCAAAAGGTTAATGCACCGAGCCGCTAAAGATTGAAAGGTATAGGCAGTTCAAGCCCACACAGAGTTGCCTCCGAAGAAAGGCCTAGCTATCTCCTTCCAAAACCTCAGCCACTGAAAACTCTGTGGAGTATACTTCTACTCTGACACACTTGGGGGTTACCATGAGTTCAAATTAATTCAGCAGCAACTGGTGGTGGTGGTGGTATACAGAGAACCAAGGGAAATGGTTTTATCTTCTTCTGGTTGTCAATTTCTTAATCTATCGCAACTCTTTGTGGTATATTTACCAAAAGAAGGGTGTCATTGTTTTGAATGCATGGCTGGAGATGGAAAGGAAGACTGAATTGAGAGGTAAGTTCTGAATGTGAAATTGGACTGTAAAAGCCAAGTTGTTTCAGAGAAGAAAACCTATCTTGTAAAGGGGGCAGGTGTTTTCATTTGCAATGAAGAAGTCTTTGGTTTATGAAAAGTTTGGTTTATGAAAGAAGTCTTTGGTTTATGAAAGTATGTTGCAATATGATGTAGGTTCTGCAACATGTGATTCTATTTTGTCCATATAGTTAATATGAGTTTGACTAAGTTCCTTTATTACATTTTATGAAAGTATACATTTAACCTGGACTTTGAAGTCGATAATTTTATAATCTTTGATTAAAATGAAACATTTTAATTGAGAATTTTTATTTAAACCTATATAATTCCTTATGTATGTATGCAAAGATGTGGTCACACTGTTTTCAGAAATGTACTATTTTGGTCTATTATAATGAACTGGAATTTAAGTTTTTAATAATAGTTGCCAATATATTTTTATTTTGGGAAATTGCATTTTGTATATTAAAAGACCATTAACTCTACGTTTACTTTTCTATCATTTTATTTGTCTCTATGAGAGTGTTAACATATTATTTTTAATGACATATATAAACTTAAGAATTTTTATTGGTCTATTATCTTTATTGATATGTTATTTCACTTGCTATTTATTTTTTTCTGCAACATATTCTTATAAACTTACTCCTTCAAATGCTACATATAAATTAATAAGATCTTAAAGAATATGATACTAACAATTTTGAAGGAAAGAGTAATACCCAGGGGAGAGAATGAGAGAGATTGAATCTGTTAAAATAAAAATAATAGTAAAAAATATGAAATAACTCAAATAAAGGTACATGCAGAAGGAACACAATCCAATGCCTTTGTTTTTTTTGCTTTTTTTTTTAATGCAAAATAAGGGTGCTAAAAAATTACATATTACCAAGCAGATTATACCCATGGAAGTTTTATGAATATATATATTTTGTCTTTTCTGCAGCTAATACAGACTATAAGTGCAGTAGACAAAGATGACCCTTTAGGTGGACAGAAATTTTTCTTCAGTTTAGCTGCTGTCAATCCAAACTTTACAGTACAGGATAATGAAGGTAAACTTTAAAACTGGTTCCTTATGATTCTAAGGTGACATTTTAACAGTAAATGTCCTCAGAAGTGCTTCTTCTTGGGACTCTATTAGGTACATTACATAAGTCATCTCAAATGTTAAACGAACCCTTTGAGTAATGTAGTATTACATTCATTTTAATGACTGGAAACAATGTTTAGAATAATTAAGTAGCTTGCTAACTGTTGCTTAGGTATTGGGATGCAAAGATTTTTGTCTGCTTTATGGATTTTAAGAATGCAACAATATTTAAAATTCCTCCAATTATATTTTTCTTCAGGGTTATTGGCTTTATGTGTGTGAGAGGGTGTTTGTGCATATGCATGCATATTTTTTAAAGAAAATAATTAAAAAGACAACATTCTAATATGATGTGTTTTTCTTGGTGTGCAAAATATTGATTTTTTTGAAAACTGAAAATTTTATTATCTCTATAGCTTTGATAAATGATTCGTTCATCAAAATTCACCATTTTGAAAGTGTTATCAGAGATTTGTTAGAAAAACTAAGAAGGAAGCAATCTATGGTCTTTGATTCCTCAATCGATCATTTTTATATTCTCTATGTTAGGAAAATGTATATCAATTTTATATAAATATACTTTTTTTATTTTACATTCCCAAACCTGATTATCCAGATGCAACAAATTTTCTATCTCAAACCATTTGTAATATTTTAAAATTTATTTTAGATAATACAGCCAGAATTTTAACCAGAAAAAATGGATTCAATAGGCACGAAATTAATACTTATCTCCTGCCCGTGGTGATATCAGACAACGATTACCCAATTCAGAGCAGCACGGGCACGCTGACTATCCGAGTGTGTGCCTGCGACGGCCAAGGCAACATGCAGTCCTGCAACGCGGAAGCCCTGCTCCTCCCAGCGGGCCTCAGCACGGGGGCCTTGATCGCCATTCTCCTCTGCATCATTATACTGCTGGGTAGGCAATGAAACCGGAAAAAAAATGTGGCGATTTTTCTAGGCTGCCTACCTTAGTGTGTTTTTAATTAGAAAATTTGCTATTAAAATAACTCTTTCTAAAATAGTCCCAAGCTTTAAGACAGAAATAAAATAACTACGGAAAAACGTATTAAAATATTTTATCCTAGCACAATTTATGAACATAGATAAGAATTTTTTGAAGTAGTAGTGGTAATGGTGGGATTTTTACCTAGAGGGACCTGGAACTCATTCAAATGTGAATAAATACATTAAAAACAAACAAATATTTATCTTTTACTAAAGCATATTAAATAAATGAAAGGACCTATGGTCTTTTGTAGGATTAGAGGAAGTTTAGAGACAGATGATTGCAATTCTTGCTAGCCATACTGAAGTTCTGATGGCACTGAACATTCTCAGCAGCATAGGTCACAGAACAACGAAGGAAGAGAATCAGTAGTCAGTTCCCCAATTCTTTCATAGTGGGCACATGGTTTGTCTTCTGAGAGGGGGAATCACAGATTCTGTGCCATTGCCTCTTTCTGGATCATCTGCCAAACTCCTGTTCAAGAGTAGTTAGTGTAGGAGCTAGAGAAGTTGGTGGAATACAGTAAGGTGTCAACACTCAAGATTTAAGGTTGGACAACATGAGCAGATCTCAAAAGGCTGAAGAAAAAAAAAAAGAAAGAAAAAAGCAGTTAATAATTTTTGTTAGAATGATAATTAAAAAACTTGGCTTTGTATAGAAGAACTACCTGCCAGCATGAAACAAGACAAAAAAACATCTGTTGCCATGGAGTTGATTCCGATTCATAGTGACCGTATAGGAAAGGGTAGAACTGTCCCATAGAGTTTCCAAGGAGCTCCTGGTGGATTCCAACTGTCAACCTTTTGGTTAACAGCTGTAGCTCTTAACCACTATGCAACCATCATTTCTACCTGCCAGCATACCTGTACTCAATTATTGCCAACTTTTCATACTTACAAAATAATGATATATAAAATGTTTTCACCATCATCTCAAATTTGAAAATAATGCTGGCAATAATAAATTGTGGCAATATTTTCCATGGTTATTAGAAGAGAGCCAGGTTTTATACGAAGTTAGGGCTTGCACCAATCAAATATGGCTTAAAAAAGGCTCTATTACTCTACGTTTAGTTTGGTTATATCTAATTCATCTATAGAAGAAACATTTCCATTTTTCTACTTTTAACATAACATATATACTCCCTCCCTCTGCAGTTAAATAACTAAAGGGTAAATTACTCATATTACTCATGCAGATAAACCATTAAAGTATGAAACAATCACTTATAGATTTGATTTTTTAATGTAGTTCAGGAAATGAGAATGTGGTACATTTTAAAATATACATTATGTAGTCTATTAATGTGGAATATTAGGCAGAACAAGAATTGTTTGTGATGTAAAAAATAATAAACTTCGTTGTATTTAATAGAATATGTAAAAACTAATAAAAAATTTATTTTTATAATTCAACTTGCCATTAATATAATAAATGTATTGAAGGAAGAAATAAATGTGCTTTACAGTAATTGACTATACTTGTAAATGCTAATAATATAGATATTTATCTTTTGGGTTTAACTTTTAAATTACATAGCCAAACTCATTCCATTAAAATATGTATTAAATATTGAGGTCTCCAGTGAGAGTAATATTAATAGCACCCATACTGTTTAGAGATCCTACAGGACAGAGTAGAACTGCCCCATAGGATTTCCAGGGAACGGCTTGTGGATTCAAACTGCTGACCTTTTGGTTCGCAACTGTAGCTCTTAACCACTGGGCAACCAGGGCTCCGATATTAATAGTAGTATGGTTTCATTAAGTGTTTACTGTGTGTCAGACTCTGTAATTAGCACTTTGCCCCAAAAGAGATTTTTTTTATTTTCACACACACAAAAAAAAATGTATGAGGTTTGTAGGATTATTATTTACATATTACAAATAATGAAAACAAAAGTTAGAAATACTCAAAACATTTTCCAGTATCACACAATTTCTGAGTGGCTAACACTTTGCTATTAGTCATTGTGCATACAGTTTTCCAGTGGAATCTAAAGTTTATTTCCACTTTTTTCCTGGAAAAAAAAGTGTATATTATCTCCAGCCGTACTATAATATGAATGTGTATATATAGAGAGAGAGAACCCCCTGGTGGCACAAGGGTTAAGCGATCAGCTGCTAACTGAAAGCTGGGCAGTTGGAAACCACCCAGTGGCTCCTGGGGAGAAAAGAGCTGGCTATCTTCTTCTGTAAAGATTACAGCCTAAGAAAACCTATAAGGCAGTTCTACTCTGTCCTGTAGGGTCACTATGAGTCAAATGGTCTCAGTGACACACAACAACATACACACCACACACACACATTTAAAGGAACTTGACTAAAATGTTTGGGGGTGGTGAATGAGGGTGGGAAACTAATGCAATCAGAGGGAATCTGATATTAACTTTCTCCTATCTTTTATGTTATTGCCATTACTATAATTATTGACGTCATCATCATCATCATTACTTCTTTCTTATGGAAGTGGGAAATGTCCATTCTGAGTGGTACCAAAGTCTTGCCCTTGTCTTGAACAGGGTGACCTGCCTAGTGGCCATTAATTCATTCCTTGGTTTGACATCCCTTTTAAAGGGAGCAGAAATTTCACTCAGTGAAATTTTAACAGTAATCTGACCTAACTTTTTTTTGGGGGGGGAGAGGTACTTATACAAGGTATATATCTCCATGGAAAATCTTATGAACTTCTCAAGCAATGTAATGTCTAAATAAGTTGGTTGTTTTTCTAGTAACTAAGGCCTTATGGTAATAAAATAAGAAAAATCTATGTAAATCTCTTAGCAGATCTATTTAACAGAAACGATGCTTTTTAATACTGTATCAGGATGTGAAAATTGAGGGTATATTTTTGCTCTTTTTAATTGTGTCATTTGAAGTTGAATTCAATTTGTATCTATTTTTATGTAACATCTTATTTCACTATTTAATACAAAGGATAAAGAGTGCTTATACAATCAGAAACCATCTTTAAACAGATTATAGAAAAGTAGATAAATTATAACTCATGGTAAGGACTATCCCATATTCTTTAAAAAAATTAGAAACACTCTTCATAAACAACTCTTCCCAGCCCTTCAACAGCCCCCCCCCCCCAAAAAAAAATTGTTGGAAATACAAAATTAATTTTAAATTCTAAGTTTTCATGGGAAAACTAAACACTTTCAACCCCTTTACAATGCTGCCACTCGTTATTTACATGGCGTTTTAACTGGACCGCTAATTTTTGTCCTTTTCTTCTTTCAAGTTATAGTAGTACTGTTTGCAGCTCTGAAAAGACAGCGGAAAAAAGAGCCTCTGATCTTGTCGAAAGAAGATATCAGAGACAACATTGTGAGCTATAATGATGAAGGTGGTGGAGAGGAAGACACCCAGGCCTTTGATATCGGCACCCTGAGGAATCCTGCAGCTATTGAGGAAAAGAAGCTTCGGAGAGATATTATTCCGGAAAGTTTATTTATACCACGGAGGACTCCTACAGCCCCAGATAACACGGATGTCCGGGATTTCATTAATGAAAGGCTAAAGGAGCATGATCTTGATCCCACCGCACCTCCATATGACTCACTTGCAACCTATGCCTACGAAGGAAATGATTCAATAGCTGAATCTCTGAGTTCATTAGAATCAGGTACTACTGAAGGAGACCAAAACTACGATTACCTCCGAGAATGGGGCCCTCGGTTTAATAAGCTGGCGGAAATGTACGGTGGCGGAGAAAGCGACAAAGACTCTTAACCTAGGATACTAGTTCTGTTCAAACAAGAGGAAGTAACTTGACCACACCGTCTGCACTTCACAATGTTTGACATTCAAGATGATTTTCCTGCCACGCAACACAATTTCTTTTCCCATTTCCTTTTTAATTTGTTCATTAATTACATTAATTCTCTCCTGTAGGATGTCTCATGGAATATACACGACATTTTATTTAATCACTTCCAAGAGCCAAAGCTACGGAAATTCAGTGTTGTCCATCTTAGTAAATAAAAGATAATTTCAGAAACATGAACAGGATAGTTCTCCCTTAAGCAACCTCACAAACAAGCCGCTTCTGTTAGATACACGCCCTGCCCTTGCAAATGAAGCTTTCAAAAGGCAAAGGAAAATTTTAAAGTATCTCCTGTTCTGTACATTAAATTAAAAAAAAAAAAAACAAGTTCGTGTGTTGTTAGTAGGTGTGATATGCAACCTGGTATACAAACGTTTGTGCAATTTCATTTCATCAAATTCTCTCTGCTAATGTTTTATATTTATATTTTTGTATTTATTTTTAAAAAATAAACCAGTTTTTACAACTACTTTGTCTCCAGGCTCTTTTTTTCCTAGAAAGAATGAGCTTCTCCATGAACTAAGTATCTTGGTACAAAATTACGTTGAATATAGGGTAAGCTCACAGCGTCAATCTAATTAGTAGGGAGAGCTCTACAAAATTAATAAAATTTAGATAAGATTTATTCGTCTAATGACTCTTGTTATGTTGTGATATGTGAAAAACTTTTTATATTGAAAGTAATAGTTGTTTGTAAACTAGTAGCAGTTGCTCACCAATCCATTCTAAATCATGGAGACCCCATATGTGTCAGACTAAAATTGTGCTCTATAGGGTTTTCAATGGCTGATGTTTCTAAAGCAGATCCCCAGACATTTCTTAAAAGGTGCCTTTTGGTGGACTTCCACCTCCAACCTCTCAGTTAGCTGAGCATATTAACCATTTGCACACTTAAAATTTTCCACAAACAAATTGAAAACATGGCCATCTTTATGATAAATATCCCAAAACACAGCAATTTGGTAATGTATTTTCATTCATATTCACTAAAATAATATCTGAAAGAATAAAACATTTTCTTACTTCCATATGACATTTTTATGCCATTGAGGTTTATTGACAATACTAGTTCAGACAGGTTTCAGACTAAAATAATCCTTTAATGGGAAATGTACTTACCTCCCATGGTGACTCTGAAAATGCCTACTAATGACGGCATTCACACCGTGTATTCCATTAAGATACAATATTGTAATTATGTCAAGTTTTCCAATATGCATTGCATATTTATTTGGACAAAATCTGGCTTCTTTGTCAATGAATGATGCAATAGAAGGCTAAAAAACAAACAAACAAACAACAACAAAAAAAAAAAAAACCCTGACAGTTAATTATCCAGAGTTCCTGAGATTCAAGGAAGTCAATTGCCACTAACTGATCCCTATTTCCCAGGCTCCACAGTGTGATTTATTTATAAACGGAGCACTATTTTGGGTCTAGGCTAGGAAGCCATATTCCCTGCTGAGTATATTGTAAACAATACCAAAGATTCATCGGCTCCCCAATTAGTGAAAATGCCGTGCTTTCGGGGTAAGTCACAGTGCAATATTGACATATCCTTAATGGGGAATTAATTATTTCAATCTTCTTGAATGGTAATTGTTTCCAACTTCCGGGCTGAAAAGGCCCACATTTCGCTGATGTAAGACATTTTGGTTTTCGCGATAGTCTAATTATGAAAGAAAAACAACTTTGTGGTCAAGTAAAATTACAGTCATATTACGAGGGCTAAGTGACACATCAGACCATTGTAAACTCTAACTTAGCAGACTTCCTATTTTCCAGGAACCCATTCATGTATACTGAAGGCTGGCTGTCACAGGGCAATGTTAAAATAGAAAAGTTGGACCATGTATTCTGAACTAAAGAATGGGAAAATCTTCATTATTCTTGAAGGATGCTTTTAATTAACAAATCAATAAACAAACAAAAAATCAAGGTATATCTTAGTATTTCATGTTAGATATGTTTCAAAATGAAATATTTATTTGGTTGAAAAATAGTTTTAAAAATCTCCAGTATTAGTTATTTTTATTAATATTAGATGCCAATAAGAGTGCCTGGATGGTGCTAACGGTTAATATGCTCAGCCGCTAACCAAAAGGCTGTAGGTTTGAGTCAACCCAGAGGCACCTCAGAAGAAAGACTGGTGATCTACATCTGAAAAATCAGCCATTGAAAAGCCTGTGGAGCGCAGTTCTACTCTGACACACATGGGGTCTCTATAAGTTGGAGTCGACTGGAAGGCAACAGTTTTTTATTTTTTTAGATTGTCAATATTTGGAATTTTTATTTGGCAATTTTATTTGTTCTCATTCAGAAAATTTCAAAATGACATTAATTTGCTCTGTTATTTCATTTATTTGTCATCTGTTCTTGTTGCTATGTGCAACCAAACGTGCAAGAGAACAAAACACTGCCCAATCCTTCACCATCCCCACAATCATTGTTATTTCGAGCCCAGTGTTGCGGTCACTGAGTCTTCCTCTTTTTCACTGACCCTCTACTCTACCAAGCATGATGTCCTTCTCCAGGGACTGGTCCCTCCTGATAACATGTCCAAAGTACATGAGACAGAGTTTTGCCGTCCTTGCTTCTAAGGAGCATTCTGGCTGTACTTCTTCCAAGACAGATTCATTTGTTCTTTTGGCAGTCCATGGTGTATTCAGTATTCTTCACCAACATTATAATTCAAGGACATCAATTCTTCTTCAGTCTTTCTTATTCATTGTCCAGCTAGATTTGTCATCTAGTTTCCAGAAATTTAAAGGATTATAGTAGTGATCTCTGACATCATACAAACCATTTTTTCAAAAAAAAATTGAAGAAATTTATTAGCAGATTTTATTCTCGGTATAAGTGCTATATCGCACACAAATTCTTTATCAGAGTACCCCAAAAGAGCTCGGTAACAGAAATTCTAATATTTGGTGATCATGAACACTGCGTATTAAGAACAGATTTTTGGAGATGCTGAAATTAAAAAGTATGCCTATTATGACCTGCTTAAACTTTCCCATGTAGTCTCCCTGTCATGGTGTTCTCCAAAGGGACACCCAATATTTAGACTATTCTATGTCCAAAGTCTCTCTTACCTGGAGATTGAGGGAAATGTCTCTCAGTATCTATCATGTTATTGATTTCACTTGACAAGGTTGGGCCTTCATTTATTTATCATTTTTTTCTTTCATTCATCAAATATTTATTGAGCATTTATTATAAAATCAATACATGTTCTAGATCCTAGAGATGTAGCAATAAATCATATACAATTATTTTATATGTGTGTAATTCTTCTATTAATAAAAAATGAAAAAATAGTTCCTAAACATTCTGAACTTTTAACAAAATACTTAACATTTACTTTTATTTAATTTTCTACACATTATAAAGAAATCCTCTGTTCTCCATTTCCATGATTAAAATATCCAGATAAGTAGAATAAAAGTGATTTATGAATCTTTCAGTCATTAGCAATGGTGATTAAGTCGATCAATTCCCACTAGTTCTATTTTCAACAAAATATCAAAGAAAGTTTATTCAATAATAAATCCATGCTCTTAGATTAAGGTTTTTCTACCTTATGTCAAGAAGATACTGTTACACACTCCCAGAGTTTCAGATACGTTGATAGACTTATACGTGGCACAGTGCTTAAGAGCTACAGCTACAAACCAAAAGGTCTGCAATTGGACTCCACCAGCTGCTCCTTGGAAACCCTATGGGGCAGTTCTACTCTGTCCTAAAGAGTTGCTATGAGTCAGAATCGAATCGATGGCAATTTTTTTTTTTCTTTCTGAGGGGGTGGTTTATACACATAAATTACAAGTAATTAGATATCTGGAATCTTCTAAAGATGAAGAAACCTGAGATTCAAGTAAGATTAAGGATTCTAGGTATCTACATATCTGGGTTTATTTATGAAAAACTCATTGCCGTCGAGTCGATTCCGAATCATAGCTACCCTATAGGACAGAGTAGAACTGCCCCATGAATTTCAAAGAGCGCCTGGTGGATTCGAACTGCAGACTTTTTGGTTAGCAGCTATAACACTTAACCACTATAACACCAGGGTTTTCCATTTATTAATATATCTACATAAATATCTGCATATAATCTATTCAGATATAGTCTATATATATTTTATGTCTCTATACACCTATATGTACATATGAACTATGACTATGAAATACTGAGACTGATTCCACAAAACATTCAAGAAAATTATTCACATGTTTTCTGGTTTACAAATGCATTCACACACACTCATATATATGTATCTTTATTAAATATTTTCAGCTGAACTTGCCTATTTAATAAGAAAACAGTTATTTTTCATGATCCATTAGTCTTTGTATTCAAATAGATGGATATAGGGATGGAAGGATGCATTCATTCAGAACATGCTTATTAATCATTATCTGTATTTACCTCATAGGGTATTCTGCAGGATAAAATGAGATAAAGTTCATAAAGCTGCAAGTCTTTTTGATAGAATTAATAGTACAAAAAAGTTTAGATACATCCTGTAGACGTTTATCGTGTTACAAATGTTACGCATATGCTCAAAAATAACAAAATTCCATACAAGACGGAAAGTAAGAGAGAAAACTAATAAAATTTTGTGCACTTCTGGAGTTCAAGGGTAATCTATCTTTTTTCCCATTGTTCCCTCAGCGCACAGTACCTGCCACATAGTAGTTACTCAAAATGATATTAAATAATTTCATTTATCTTCTCCAACATAATTTCTAAAAATTCCCTATTTTTATTCCCCAATTGCACCATAAACAATTATGGTTGTTCAAGCTATAATTCAGGCCTTTTTTATTTAACTCCATCACCTTCCTTGCCTGTTACAATCTGTCTTCCATTATTATAGAATCTTCCAAAGTAGATATGCTTTATTCTGCTGACTTCATCTCCTTTCAATTTTCCCAGTTAGCGTCATGGAACACCATTCTTTCAGTTATTTTTTTTTTTTTTGCTATACATTTTGAAGTGATTAGCTTTAATTATTACAGTAGTTCTCCAATGTGTTCATATCTTCATTTTTATGTGATTTATAAATAAATGAATAGAGCTTATAGGTATTACAGTACGTGGAGGGGCTTTCCCTCCCATTGAGATCTTTATATTTTAAACTTGAACAACTACCTATGTATTAGCTTCCTAACTTCTCTCCCTACCTTAGATACACTCTTGTCTCCCATCCTATGCATTCTCCACACAGGTAAGTGACGTTTCTAAAGCACAATATTTCTCGTGAAGCCTTCACTGAACTCTCCTTGCCTCCAGGTTCAGTTCTGAATTCCTTAGCAAGGTTTAACACCACCCATCACACCCCCAGCACCTTCAGCCTCAGCTCTCAACTCATTTTTCTCATCATAATGAGGATTTTAATTATCATTCTCAAACTGACATCTAATTTATTATGTAAGACTTGATTTCTCCCCAAAATTCCAGAGATAACTGCTATTTAATTATATATATGTGTGTGTACATATATTTTAACATATCCAAAGGAGTTCTACAGACTCCCCACCAAATAGATACCTGATGTCTCCTTCATATCCAGTTAGCCTATACTTTCTCTTCCTTGAGATGCTAAAGCTCAAAACCTTGGAGTCATATTGGCCCCTACTTTTTCTCTCAAATACCACATCATATTAGTCAGATTAATTCCATTTTTTTAGACATAACAGAATCTCACTATTTATTACCATTTCTATTGAGCCATCCAGGTCTAACCTTCTGTATCTTGCCTCAGTTATTAGGAGAAAATAACATCATAACTTGTCTCTCTACGTTCATCTTGCTCCAATTATCCTACTGTCAACACTGAGGTCAGAAACATCTTTTCCAAAATGAATTTCCCACCTGGTCATTTCCTTGTTCTAAACTCTTCTATCCTTCCTCACTTCACTCAGAGTAGAAGACAACATCCTTGTAATGGCCTACAAGGCTCCAAATACCCCTTTGAACTTCCTTCTACTCTTCTCCTACTTAACTCTGTTCCTGCTTCTTGCTCATTCCTATTCCTCCTGTACATGTGAAGGAACAGGACTACTGCCTACTGACTACTCCCTCAAATAGAGCATAAAACTATGAGAAGAGGAATTTTTGTCAGTTTTGTTCATTACAGTGTCACCAACACCTAGAACTATATTCATCTATATGTGGAACAGTAGTTAAGAGCTATGGCTGCTAACCAAAAGGTCATCAGTTCGAATCTACCAGCTGTTCCTTGGAAACCCTGTGGGGCAGTTCTACTCTGTCCTATAGGGTCACTATGAGTCAGAATCGACTCGATGGCAATGGGTTTTTCGTATATCCGTCTATAGTAGGTGTTTCTTATGGATTGAATTGTGTCTCCCCAAAATATGTTTTGAAATCTTATGCTCTGTACCTGTAAATATGATCCTGTTTGGAAATAGGAGTTTCTCTTTTGTTGTGTTAATGAGGTCATACCAATGTAGAGCAGATCCTAAGCTTAATCACTTCTCAGTTGTAAAAGGACCAGAATATACCAAGAAATACACACACAATGGGAAGATAGAAGCCGTCTGAGAATTGTCTAAAGCCAAGGAACAAAAGGGAATCAAGGAGTGCCTGGGGCTACTGACAAGGAAGGAATAAACACAGCTGAGACCCTGATTTGAACTTTTCATCTTTAGAGCTGTGAGAAAATAAATTTCTGTTCTTTGAAGTCTCCTACTTGTGGTATTTGTGTTACAGCAGCACTAGGTAACTAAAACAATGTTCAATAAACATTTGTTGGAAGACTTAATAAGTATTGTACTATTGACTTTATCAGACATAATAATTAACTTTAAATACAAACATACACATATATATATGAAGTCTTGGTGACATACTTCTGAAGGAAATCATGAAATGAACACTTTATTAATCACAAAGATTCAGTCCACAACTGATCACGGGCTCAGCACAGGATCGGTCAGTGTTTCATTCCATTGCGCATGGGGTCGCCATGAGTCAGGGCTGACTCAGAGCACCTAATAACAACAAATATATCCTCCTTTAGACACTGATCAGTTCAAATTTGTAGGAGATTTCTTTATTCATTTTCTGGCAACACTTCTTCATTCAAAAACAAGCACAGTGGTGGGCCATCATTTTAAGAATAAATGATACCCAAAAACCAACCTTGTTGCTGTTGAGTTGCTTCCAACTCATAGCAACCCTATAGGATGGAGTAGAACTGCCCTGTAGGGTTTCCAAGGAGTGGTTGGTGAATTCAAACTACCGACCTTTTGGTTAGCAGCTGAACTCTTAACCACAACGTCAGCAGAATTTCCAAGAATTAATGATAGTTAGCCAATAATTATTTTGACTAATTACCTGAGTAAATTAATTAGGGAGAGATATTAAAAATCATGTAAACCCATGGAAGGCAAAGCCTTGTTTTAAATAAACTTATATAGCAAATGTGTAGGAAACACAAGTGCCAGAAATTATGAAAGTTGGAATGGAAATAAAATAAGCCCAAGACTCATATAATGACTCCTGTATCAGACTCTGTCTGGGTCATGATTCTGGGGTACTTAACAGTCTAGTGCTGTGAAAAATCTTCTGCTGTTCTGGAAAGATTTGCTGAAAGATTATTGGAAAGGGAATGTTGAAGGTGAACAGAAGACCAAGCCCAAGGAAAACTCTCAGTAGCTTCATCGGCCAAAAGAAACCAGGGTTCAATTTTTCTGTCTTATATTCTACTTTTGTTTATGTCTTTAAGGCTATAATTACTGCTTATAAAGTGTTAGATTTGTGTTTTGTTGATCATTTTTAAGAAATCCTACTTGCTGAAATTCTCAAAACAGCAAAATATTGACATGTAAAGTGAATAGTTTTCAAACTTGCTTAAGCATGGAGCCTGGAGACAAACTTGAGTCAATAACACCAACAAAACCAAAGAAATGAGCTGAGAGAATTAATTAGAAGGGGCAGTTTCTTGGAGCAAAAGGTCTATTTGGAACCAAGAGTATATCGCTTATTAAAATAACAATAATAATAATAATACACCTTAAGTCACAGCCTCAAAAAATGCCAGCAAAGAGAAAAATATACATAAAAATTTAAATGTATTTTACTTCATTCAAACATTTATTGTAAATACTATATTTTGCATCTGATTCTCCTGATAATCTCATTAAGTCTTTAAGGCTACAAAAATAGTGCTTTTACAATCTGTAAAATAACTGTTGTTATTGTTGTTAGGTGCCACCAAGTCGGTTCCGACTCATAGCAACACTACGTACAACAGAACAAAATACTGCCTGGTCTTGTTCCATCCTCACAATTTTTGCTATGCTAGAGCCCATTGTTGGGCTCATCAAGGGTCTTCCTCTTTTCCACTGACCCTCTACCTTACCAACCATGATGTCCCTCTCTAGGGACTGGTCCCTTCTGCTAACATGCCCAGAATATATGAGAAAAGTCTCCCCATCCTAGCTTCAAAGGAGCAATCTGGCTGTATTTTTTTCAGACAGACTTGTTTAATCTCCTGGCAGTCCACATTATAGTCAATATTTTTTGCAAACACCATAATTCACAGTCATCAATTATTCGTTCTTCTTTACTTATTGTCCAAATTTTGCATGCATATGAGATGATTGAAAATATCATGGCTTGGGCCAGGCCCACCTTAGATCTCAAAATGGTATCTTTGCTTTTTAACACTTTAAAGAGTATTTTTGCAGCAGATGTGGCCAATGCAATGCATCATTTGATTTCTTGACTGCTGCTTCCATGGGTGTTGATTGTGGATCCAAGTAAATTGAAATACTTGACAATTTCGATACTTTCTCTTTATCATGATGTTGCTTACTGGTCCAGTTGTGATGAGGTGTAATCCATACTGAAGTATGTTGTTTTTGATCTTCATCAATGAGTACTTCAAGTCCTCTTCTCTTTCAGCAAGCAAGGTTGTGTCACCTGCATATTGCAGGTTGTTAATGAGTCTTCCACCAATTCTGATTCTACATTCTTCATATAGTCCAGATTCTAGAGTTATTTGCTCAGCATACAGATAGAACAAGTATGGTTAAAGGATACAACCCTGATGCACAACTTTCTTGATATTAAACCATGTAGTATTCCCTTGTTCTGTTTGAACGACTGCCTCTTTTTCTATGTTCTGGTTCCACATGAGCACAATTAAGTGTTCTGGAACTCCCATTCTTTGCAATGTTATCCATAATTTGTTATGATCCACACAATCAAATGCCTTTGAATAGCCAATAAAACACAGATTAACATCTTTCTGATATTCTCTGCTTTCAGCCAAGATCCATCTGATGTCAGCCATGATATCCCTCATTCCATGTCCTCTTCTGAATCTGGCTTGAATTTCTGGCAGTTCCCTACTGATGTACTGCTGCAACATTTTTGAAATATCATCAGCAAAATTTTACTTGCCTGTGATATTAATGACATTGTTCCATAATTTCCACATCCTGTTGGATGACCTTTCTTTGGAATGGGCACAAATATGGGCTTCTTCTAGTCGGTTGGCCAGGTAGTTGTCTTCCGAATTTATTGGCATAGATGAGTGAGCACATCATTTTCCTACTTCATTTTCAGATTTGGCAACTAACTAATCAAAAGAAGAAAGGAAAAAGGGTACTTTCTAAAATTTTAATTAGTAAAAGAATAAAACAAAAAATCCTGTAAAGGTCTTTTGTTCAAGCTTCTTTTCCACTATTATGATCAACGGGGTTATTTTAGAGTATCCATGCAGTTATACAATGGGCATACTTTATTAAAGGATTTGTATAGTGAAGAATTAATGATTAATGAGGGCATAATAGAAAACTGGTAGACAGTTTGTGGAAACTCTTTTCCAGCTGTGGGATTATCCTGAATTTGCAACATGACATTTACAACTCCACAGGAAAGATAGCACAGCTACTTCATTCCCAAATTTATCTGAGCAAACCTCCTACACATTGTGAAATATTTAGAAGCATACTAAGACTCTAGCCATGGTCTTTGTCTCTCTCCTTTTACAATCAAGAGGATTTTAAAGGAGCTATTTTCTCTCAGAGCGCAAAATCTTTAGAACATTGTGTTACAGCTTACATTTATTTCCAGTATTATGACTACTAATACAGCTTAAAATAAGTCTTCCTTAAATGATTTTTAAAAGTCAGTGAATCTTTGTACAAAAAACAGCAAAACTCAGTGATTGATTTTACATCTGGCAAGTTCTTCCACTTTTAGAAAAGTACTCTTTAACTTTGTAAAGTTATTTGTTTGAAATGATCACTGACTTCTTAATTACATAGAGTAATTTTATATTTATGTTTCTTCAAAGAGTTAAAATTTTATTATAGGCAGACTTTGACTCTACCTTTGTAATAACTCTGAGCATGAAAAATATTCATCCAAAAGGATGTAGGTACTTCAGTAGTTCCAACATATGCGTATTTCATTTTCTTGACAGGTCTATAGAATTTATGTTAAAGCGACTCTTTGATCTTTTAGATTACATTTGGTTAAACACATAAACCTGATAAACGTTAATTCCAAACAGTGCATTGGACACCTAAGTTAGTATTCCATAAATGCTTGTGAGTGATTGATCAATCTTGGCAATCCCAATATTTTGTTTTCTAATTTTGGCACTGTGGAAAATGTCAGGTTCCATGCCTTCCCCACCCTCAACCAAAAAGGCAACATGTTTCATTCATATTTGAAAAAGCATATTCTAGAAATGTCACTGTAACCTTTTAAGACGACAGTCTCTGCCTAGGAATTCTTGACAGCAGCTATGCACAATTATGCCAGCTATATATTGAAACTTTCTTACATCATCTTCCCAGAGTGATAGTCTAGCAGACAGCATGTAGATGACTGGATGGAAGGAAATGCAAACTCAATGCACTCTTTTAGAAACTTTATTTTATAGACAGGAATAGAAAAACTGAAATTCAATTTCTGGCTCATTTACTGACTAAGTGAATGACCTAAATTATTTTAAAATAACTTTATTATGTCTCAACTTTCCTATCCATGAATTTCAAATACTTGTGCATTACTAAGAAGGAATATTGAACACAGTTAATTTTGTGCCTTGATATACTCATTAGCATAAATTTTTCAATTTTGTCAGAAAGGCAAGAAAAATAAAGACAAACACCAAGATTATTCTCCATAATACTTAAGATATTATGATGCATCTTTTAAGTGATCAGTTTAAATACATCAGGATATTAATGATAATATTTTCCATGTGTAATTTCTGGAGACTTATGTTTAGAATCCGAAGGTTCTATCTGATCTATAATAATGATAATAGTGAAGATGATACAGATGAGGATGATGATAGTAACTGACCTTTGCATACCTAGTATGTGCCAAGGATTGTTCAACATGTCTGACTTACATTAACCCGTTTAATTGCCACAATCACTCACTGAGGTAAGTATTATTATTATGTCCATTTTACATATGAGGAAACTCCAGGAACAGTGATGTTAAATAAAAAATCCCAAGATTCTACATTTACTATATTGTTGTTATTGTTTTTGGGGTGACTTCAAGTTGATTCTAACACAGAGCAATCCTATAGGACAGAGTAGAGCTGCCCCACAGGGCTTCCAAAGGAGCAGCTGGTGGATTCAAACTACCCACCTTTTGGTTAGCAGCCGAGAATTTAACCACTGCATACCATGGCTCCACGTTGACTATATAGTGGAGCTGTATAATAAACAACATAAATGACTCAGCTCTAGGGCTAGTGCTCTTAAACCCAGCTCTGCTACTGACAAGAATAAAATAATCAGTCTTGGTATCTCAGGGCAGCGGTGACAGAGAGAAGATTTCTATCAATGCTGTTGTTAACGCAGCAGAGTGACCTTTTAAATTAAAAAGAAAATGGTAGTGTTTGAATCAGTCTATTACCACATATGAAGCCAATGTTCCTATAACGGGATAGTCACAGCTGAGACTCTGAGAAATCTATTAGGTGCAGATTATATTTTTACTCAGAATAAATAATAAAGACATATGGATAAATGTAATTAAACTCCAAGGGGATAGCCTTTAGAATATTTTTTAGATTGCCTTGCATTGGAAGAAGTAAAAGTCACAAAGAATACAAATATATTTAAAAATTTTGTAGATTAATTCATTAGAAGTAATTTATGTACTAGTGAGAAAAAACTGACAACAAAGATGTTTTGATTTCCACTATTGCTTAATATAAGGATATAAGAGACTTCCCTCCAAAATTAAGCTTCCACTTATTAAAACGTATTTTAGAACTTTAATAGCTCTAATAGTAATATAGTAATGTGGAAGTGGAGTCCTCGTTGTGCAATATTTAAGAGCGACAACTGCTAACCTAAAGGTTGGCAGTTCGAACCCTCCAGTCACTCCTTGGAAACCCTATGGGGCAGTTTTACTCTGTCCTATTGGGTCTCTAAACCCATTGCCGTGGAGTTGATTCCAACTCATAGCATTTATAGGGTCTGTATGAGTCAGAATTAAATCAACAGCAATGGGTTTAACATCAATGTAGTAAGTTTGATTCTTGGGCCAGACAAGATGGTATAGGAAAGTTGCCATTTATTTTATATTTTGAGCTATATTTGAACTTCTTCTGGTCCATATCTTGTTAAGATGGTAAAGATTTTAATATTTATTACTTGTTAGTGCTTCTCAGTCCCTCTGACAGTCCATCAAGGTTTGGGGAATGTGTATGGGTCATGTTTTGGCTACAATAATGGTACATAACAACCAACCACAAAATCTTAGTAGCTTATATAATTACAGTAGTTTCTCTCATAAATTGTGGGTCTACTTCAAGCTGAAGTTGACATTTACTGCTCATTATGATTCCAGTGCTACTCAGCTACTCAGGAACTATCCCATGTTATTTTCATGGTAGATAGAAAAATCACAAGATCTGAGCCAAACATTCACACACATATTAATGACCTCTGTTTATGTCATGTCAGCTAATATCTTATTTGACAAAGTAAGTCACAAGACCAAGATGAACAACAGAGAAGTAAATTCCACCCTCTCTTGTGTTAAGTAATGAAAAACCACAAGGCAAGACATAAATTAATAATTACATTGAAGGAGGAAGTGAAGAACTGGGAACAGTTATCCATCACAGGGGTATCCTAAAATCCCAGAATATTTGGTCGACATATACCATTGCTGTTGGCATATTATCTAAGACTAGATGGATCCTTTAAGCAGTTTGTAGTTCTGTGTTTGTTTGTGTTTTTGTTTTTATTTTTCCCCTAGCACAACAATCTTTGCATTTTACCTGAAGAATTTATTTATAATTAATCTAGTATGTGTTATTTGAAAACTACCAGTTTTTATCTTAAATTGTTGTTTTTCCTTCAATTTGTCATAATTGCACTATACTCTGTTTCTCCCTCTCTTTTCCTGCTTTATTTTAAGCTGATTAAGAATGAATCACTCATTGTTCCTTTTACTCTTTGGAAGTTATAAATACAGCTTCTATTGTTTTAGGGATTAACCAAGAAATAACAACATGCATATTTAAATTATCAAAGATTATAACTAATCATTTCTTTTCTTTTTGTTCTTGACAAAATCTAGGACTTTAAAACATTTTTACTCCACCTGGTAGTCAGTATCCAAAGAAGCCGTTTTTCCCCCATGAATTATACTTCCCAGCATTCTGCCCTTGAGTAGTCTCATTACACATGGAATCAGGATTGATCCTCTAAGTCCAACATAAAGTGATAGAAATGACTGTGCATTGCTTCCAGAGATATATCATAAGAAAGCTCAACGATCCTCCTCTGATTTCTTGAAATTCTCACACTGGGGACAAACAGTCAACATGTGAGAAGTACGACCACCTTGAGATGCCCATGATGTAAGTAATTTAAAGCTAGCAATATGGAGAGGCCAACTGGTGAGATAGAGATGCCCTTCCATTCCCCAGCTGTTCCAAGAATCTCAGTTTAAATGCTGTTTTGGGCATCCAATCCAGTTGAGCTTTCAGGTAATTATGACCCCAGCTTCAATCTGAGAGCCATCGCATGGCAAACCCAAAATGATAACTACATAATCAAAACCTAGGACCATGTGGGATAATAAATTGTACCTAAACCACGAACTTTTGCAGTAGTTTTTACACTGTTAGTGATCTAATGTAACATTCATTTACCTCATTCCTAACTTATGTTATTGTCACATATTTAACTATTTTTTTTAATTCTATGGGATAATTTTATAATTATTTTTGTTTGTTTTTTATAGTCAATTTAAATTTACCTAATTATTTACAACTTCCTTTACTGTAATGCATTCTTGTATTTTGCATCCTTATTCTGGTATTACGGCTGTCTCCTTGTGAGGACTTGTTTCTGCTGGAGGAGTAGTCTCAATTTCTGTTACCTTGAAAAATGTTTTTAATTTGCACTCCTTCTCGACACAGTTCACAGTAGGTATAGAACTGGAATTGTTTTCTTTCCATTTCAGTAAAAATCACATCTCAGTGGCTTCTAACTTTCATTGTTGCTGGTAAGAAACCAGCAAGAAGTCTGTCATTGTTTTGATATTAATACATCTTTTATTCTTTGACTACATTTAAGATATGGTCTTTTGCTTTGTTAGTCTAAATTTAACTAAGATATTTCTTAACTGTGGAATTTTTTGTATTTATGCATTGTTAAACTTGTTCAGCTTTTTCTATCTGAAGTATTTTTATCAGTTCTGGAAAATTATAGCTACTATCACTTCAAATACTAACTCCTCTCCTTGTGTAATTTTGTATATTAAAACTTCTAAGTTTATCCTCCATGTGTCTTAATTGTTTTACCTTGGTTTTTTTTTTTTTTCCTTCTGACCGTACTTTGAGATTTTAATTTAATGTAGATATGTATTTTTATGTCTAAAAATTCTACTTAGCTCCTTTTCACATCTACTGAGCTGTGCTTTATAGTTTTATGATCTCTGCACATATGCTCAAGCTATCTTTTCTTTATTTAATAAAAATAATGAGTTCTTTATAATCTGTGTCTGTTATTTTAAGTACCTGAAGCCTTTGAAGATCTGCTTTTGTAATTCCTACTTGTTTTTGCTCAAAATGCTGAGTTTGGGGAGTTTCTTTTATCTTTGACTATGGGGTGATCATTGACTTTGGAAAAAAAATATCCATAAGAATAACTTGGGGATTAGGATGCATTTCTCTATTCACTTCTTCTGAGGATGTATTATGTTCAAGAGCAAAACAAGTCCTCTGTGAACTGAATTTAACACTTGAGACTTTTGAACTATTAAAATGATATGACCATTGGCTGGAAATCCCTGTGAAGGTGGTCTCATGCTACCCCCTCTCAGATGTGATTGCCTGCTCCTCTGTTCTCTGCTCTTCTTGTTGTCAAGGGAATTCTTCTTGTATTCTAATGCAGAGGAGAGAGTACAAGAGCTGGTATAATTTAGGCTCACTTTTACCCTGATAATGTATCCTTTGAGAGTCCTAGTTTAGTCTACCATATTGGTAGGTTTTAGATTTTTGTCTCTGTTCAGTTTCTAGATGAGGGCATCAAATTCAAAGTTAAATTTTGGCAAAATTTGCAAATGTTCTTACTTCTCTTGCCAAAGTAATTCTTGGAAAACTTTTCCCTCCAAAGAAAAAAAAAATATATATATACATAAATATTTCTATAGAAGATATGTAAGAATAACCTACCCTGCTAGTAACAGAAATGGACATCAAGGAGATACTACTAATCTTTAACTGAAGTATGAAAAAACTAAAATCTAAAGAGTGAAAGAAATTTTCTGAAAATTACAATTTTCAAAAAAATTAAGGTTGGATTTGAACACAGCAACCTGTCTTTATAGCCTAGGTTAATCAATTCAATATTACTGATGAAAATTAAATTCTCTTTTCTAATGCAACAACCTTAGGGGAGATGGTCATTGATGAGAGATCTTGTTTCAATGGCAGTTTGGGGTAATGGGTGCTAGGTGGAGTATGAGAAAAAAACGGAAAGCAAAAACTTGTTGCCAAGTAGTCAATTCTCACTCGTGGCAATCCCACGTGTTGCAGAATAGAACTGCACTCCGTATGGTTTTCAATGCTGAGAACTTTCAGAAGCAAATTGCAAAATCTTTCTTCTGAGGTACTTCTTGGTGGGTTCAAACCATTAATCACTGGGTTAGTAGTTGAGTACTTAACCATTTGTACCTCGTAGGGACTCCTATGGTGGGTGGAAGAAACACTGAAGATTACCCACATCTATCTGGAGACAACGTTCTTTATTCAGAATGATACTACGAACCAAAAATAAAAATAAAAAGTTGCTGTCAAGTCCATTCCGACTCACAGCAACCCTGTAGGACAGAGCAGAACGGCCTCATAGGGTTTCCAAGGAGCAGCTGGTTGGTTCTAACTGCCAACTTTTTGGTTAGCAGCTGAGGGCTTAACCACTGCGCCACCAGGGATCTGACTAAATCTCAGTCTTATTCCATTCAATATCAAGAAATTTATGAGACTCTAATAGTAGTGAGATTGTAGTTTTTGAGGGATGATTAGACTCCTACAAGCAAAATAAAGAGAAACACAAAGTAATCTAAGTTGGAATAGGATAGGGAATATGGTCAGTTTTTGCCATTTAAAAAAAAAAACAGAGTTTATTGGGCCAATGTAATAGCATATTTTTCTTTTAGTTCTTATGAGTTGTTCAATCTTTTAGTCATTATGGATGGATTGGGAGAAATTTTGGCAGACTCTTATTTCTCTAACAGACATTCCTAGTCCAATATGACACTTTTAGATTCAATTTTACTTGACTGCTTGAGAGCTTTAGATGAAGACAAGAAACAGAATAATTCTATTCAGGAATACTGATCACACACTTATATTTACTTCTGCCCTGGCTTATAGGTGGCAAAGAATAAGAGGTGGAAAAATTGGAGACAAGACTAGTTAAGTAGTTAATACATTAGTTCCTA
Source organism: Dugong dugon (assembly GCA_030035585.1). Lineage (NCBI taxonomy): Eukaryota > Metazoa > Chordata > Mammalia > Sirenia > Dugongidae > Dugong > Dugong dugon. Next base: position 28,225,247 of record CM057460.1, on the reverse strand, counting down.
TGATAGATGAGTGTGGCTTGATAGCTCTCTAAAACTGGGGAATATAATTGAAGAGTTGACAGGACTATAAAGCATTAAGATTTCTTCAGCACGTATGCATAGAATTGAGGTTGTTGTTGTTAGGTGACATCAAGTCGGTTCCGACTCATAGCGACCCTGTGTACTACAGAACAAAACACTGCACAGGCCTGCACCGTCCTCACAATTGTTGTTATGCTTGAGCCCATTGTTGCAGCCACTGTGTCAATCCATCTCGTACAGGGTCTTCCTCTTTTTCACTGACCCTCTACTAGATTTGAGGTAGCAGCATGAAAATATCAGAAGACATAGAGACAGCTTTTCCTTGCCTTTACATTTATCAAAACTCAAACACTTCCCACCTCTATGGATTTTCAATAATCTATTAATATTTGGGGATTTAGTTTTTGATGTTGTTCTTTCTCAAATTATAGAGTAAAATTATTTAAATAAATTTGGCATAGGCCATACCAGAGAAAATTTCAGAAACAAAATTAAAAATTAGATGCTGAATACTTTTTGATGACATGTAATTGTTTTTATAAATTTCGTTTAGAAATAAGTCAAATTTCTAAAACTAGTAATAATAATTTTAGCAGTTCTTTTTCCTTACACTCTTTATAATTAGACACTAACTTATGATTTTACAAAATTTTATTTTATTTTATCTATCTGTCTACATCTACCTCTCTCCTTCTATCTACCTACCCATCTATCTACATTCTTACATATCTTTAGTCCACTTGACCTCTCTTATAATGAGTGGGGAGTGTTAGAACTCCTATTATTAAGTTTCTATTTCTCCTTGTATCTCCTGTACTTTCAGAATTATATAAATGGTTACTTTTTATATGTTGCATTGGGCATTCATAAATATTATATCTTTAATGTAAATTTTTTTAGCATTTTCAACTTTCTGTCTTTGTTTCATTTGTTGCTTTTTGACCCCAGTTTACTTGTCTCATATCAAGATTGCTGCTTCTATTATTTTCTCCTTTCCAATTGCCTGGTTATCCTTGCCCACCCCTTTGCTTTAAGACTTTTATTTACCTTGATCTATTCCCTTGTATACAGAATTGCATAGCATGGGCTAATCATAGCTGATCTAGCTTGATCCTATGATTATCTCTGGAGCAAATGGCACTTGGTCAACATTATGAAACCTATTAACTAAAAATGGATGATATTCTATAAGCTTGGTTAGTGAGTTGTTTTGAAGCATGATGTATCATCCTGTCAGCATGGTTTAAGAAAAAAATTGGAAGTGGGGGAAGCAGGTGGTATTTCAATGATCAAGGGTGACCACGAAGTTATTATGTACCTACATGACTACCTCACTATAAGAGACCCCCATTATGAGCAGACTTCAGGCTTTGTATTTCTAAGGTGCTTCACATGCTTGTCAGTGGTGATTTGAGACATGAAAACAAAGGGGCAAAGACAAAGGGGATTATACCTAAGATCTCTTGTTACTGTACTATATCTTTACCTGTTCCATGAGTATAATTTGTTTGAATTATATCATTCTTTCAACACTGGAAAACTTAAGACATTTGGTTTATAATTAACGTAAGGATTGTTGTTGTTGTTAAGTGCAGTCAAGTCTGATAGCAACCCTACGTACAATAGAAGGAAACACTGCCCAGTCCTACATCATCCTCACAATCATTGTTATCTTTAAGTCCATTGTTGCAGCCACTGTGTCAATCCATCTTGTTGTGTCTTCCTCGTTTTTGTTGACCCTCTACTTTACCAAGAATGGTGTCTTTCTCCAGGGACTGATCCCTTCTGATAACGTGTCCAAAGTATGTGAGACCAAGTCTTGCCATCTTTGCTTCCAAGGAGCATTTTGGCTATATTTCTTCCAATGGAAGGATAGAATTGAGTTTTCTGTTATGAGCTAATTTGATTTTAAGCCCGTTCACATCTTTTCATATTGTTTGGTTTGTCTCAATGCTGACATTATTTTTTGTGATTATATTTATGTGTGTATATTCATCTATCTATCTATCTATCTATCTATCTATATATATATATATATATAGTTGTTGTTAGTTGCTGTTGAGTCAATTTTGACTCATGGTGACCTCATGCACTACAGAATAGTACTGCTCCATAAGATTTTCTTGATTGTAATCTTTATGGAAGCAGATCACCTGGCCTTTTCTTCCACTGTACCACTGCGTGGGATTGAGCTACCAATCTTCAGGTTAGCAGTCATGCACAAACTGTTTGTGCCACCTAAGGACCTTGTGTGTGTGTATGTGGGTGTGTGTGTGTGTGTATGTGTGCCTGTGTGTTCACAGTATCTATACATTTACCATATTACATGTGTATATGTTACTATGTTTATGGCAAATATATATTTATTATGTTAATTGATTATATTTACAGTGTTGCTTTATCCATGTGTCGTGTCTTGTTTTGCTTTTTAAAAAATATTTTTAGCATTTACAAGTAATTGTACTTTTTGTCATGTGGTTCTCTTTTAATTTATAAATTCAAAGAGAGCCACAGTGAAAAAATACGTTATTTGTCAATACTAAAATTTTTTTTAAGCAAAACCAAGACACAATACATGGATAAAGCAATACAGTAAGTATAATCGATTAACCTAATGAATATATATTTGCCATAAACATAGTAACATATACACACATAATACAGTCATTGTATATGTCCTGTGACACACACACAAACACACAGAACACTAAAGAGCCCTGGTGGTGCAGTGGTTAAGAACTTGGCTGCTAACCCAAAGATCGGCAGTTCGAATCCACCAGCCACTCCTTGGAAACCCTATGGGGCAGTTCTACTTTGTCCTGTAGAGTCTCTATGAGTAGGAATCAACTTGAAGGCAAAAAGTTTGCTTTTATAGAGTACTAAATTGTCTTTTTTATTACCTAGTATTTTACTAACTGGTATATCAGTTTTAGGGGCCCTGGCCATGCAATGGTTAAGCCCTTGGCTGCTAACCGAAAGATTGGCAGTTCAAACCCACCGGCTGCTCTAGGAGAGAAACATGTGGCAGTCTGCTTCTGTAAAGATTCACAGCCTTGGAAACCCTCTGCTGCAGTTTGACACTATCCTATAGGGTCACTATGAGTCAGAATTGACTTGATGGCAATGAGTTTGCCTTTGGTTTTACATCAGTTTTGGCAGTTACTTTGGACCCCACTTATTATATATACAACAACCATTGTCATTATTCTCTTTCTTCTTTCTTCGCCCACTTTTTCTACTGTGGTTTATGTGCATACTTTGTATTTTATCAGAAAATATAATGTCTGTATACTATTATTCTAGTCAGGTCCGGATCTTTGTTTTATTCTCAGTTATACAATTAAATATATTAAATGTTTATTGAAACTAAACCAAACCCATTACCACCGAGTTGATTCTGACTCATAGTGACCCTATAAGACAGAGTACAACTCCCCCATAGAGTTTCCATAAGCACCTGGTGGATTTGAACTGGCGATGTTTTGGTTAGCAGCTGTAGCACTTAACCACTATGCCACCAGGGTTTCCAGATTTTATTATCTATTATTTTGCTTAAGTTTTTCAAGTCATCTTTTGTTTGGATGAAGCTTATTCTCTACTAGACTCATGAAGAAAAACTCATAGGTATTCTCTGAGTTCTTTTCCTTTCAAAATACTTTTTCTATAGTCTTCGTACTTGAAAGACAATACGGCTGTATAGAAAATACTTGGGGCATACTTTGTTTCTTTGAGTTTCTTGAAAATGCTTGCAGTTCTTTGTTTTATTTAGTGAAATCTAATGCCAACCTAATTTGCATAACTTTCCAAATCATTTGATATTTTTGTTAACAGCTTTTAAGAATTGTTTTTCTTTGTCTTAAAGTCTAAAACTTTTACCAAAATATGCCTCAGGATTGATCTTCCAAGATAGGTTTTCCTAGGGTACATGGTGGGACTTTCAAGAGGTTTATTTAAGATTTTGAAATTAATTCTTCAAAGATTTCTCGCATTATATTTTTATATATTAATTCTATTTGCTTTGTTTTGTCTTCAAGGACTCCAGTAACATGAATGTTGAAACTTCTTTGCCAGCCTTCCATTTCAAACACTTTTACCTCTGACCTTTTTTTATTCCTTTCTTTATTTCACTTTTATTCTTTTTGTTGCTCTACTTTCTTTCTTAAACGTGATTTCTTAGATATTAGTCTAATCTAGTCTCACTTAATAACATTGTAATTTATTTTTTATTTCTGATTTTTTTTTTTACTTTCCTTAATTCAATCAAAATTCCTTGCATATATTTCTATTTTTGTCTATTATTCTTACTTTCTGGCTATATAGTAAAGATTTTTTGTTCTTTTTGAATTACGAGATACTTATTTAGAATATTTATTTCACATTGGAGTAATGAAGTTTCCTTCTACATTGTGTCAGTGTATATGAATGTGTATGAGTGTGTGTGCATGTGTGTGCATGTGTGTTTTGGGGGATAGTAATTATTGGCTAAAATATTTTGGTTTGCATTTTCTCTTTTTACAGTAGCTCTATATAGAGTTTGTTAGGTACATTTTCTAACCTTAGGCATTTTATAGAAAGGCTTTGTATTAGTTTTATATAGTTACTGCTACAAATTGTCACTAATTCAGTATCTTAAAACAACACAAGTTTAATATCTTAAAGTCCAGTAGGTCAGAAGTCAGAGAAGGATTTTTCTGAGCTCACGTCAAGGAGTCTACTGGGCTAAGCTCCTGTCTGGAGGCTCGAGGGGAAAATGAGTTTTCATGCTTTTTCCAGATTCTGGAGGCTATCTACCTTCCTTGGTCATTGCATCCTTCCTACATCTTCAAATTCAGCAATGGGCAATTGAGTCCATCTCACATCACATCACTCACTGTGACATTCTCTTTTGATTATCTTATCCACATTTAAACGTCTTTATGATGACATTGTGCCCATGTAGAAAATCCAGGATAATCACCGTATTTAAGGTCAGCTGATCTGTAACCTTAATTCTCTTTTGCCATGTAAGGTAAAATGCTGTATGCACAGTTTCCAGAGATTAGGATGTGGGCATCTTTGAGGGGCCATGATTCTTCTAACCAAGGGTTCCAAGTCAAACGCACCCATTTCTGTAAGTTTACCAAAGCTCTTATTTCTTAAGACTCCCCTCTCCACATAATTACCTTTACTCTCTGAATACATAGGATTGCAGCAACAGTGGGAGCTCTGTTAAAAGTGGATGTTTGTATTTCTAATAACAGATAATACAAATGTTGTGGCATTATCTGTTTTCTAGTAATGCGAAAGGCATGATATCTGTATGGGTGTGTGGGTTTGCACATGCGTTTGTGTGTATGTTTCACTACTCATTGGTCTTAAACTTTTTTTTTTTTTTTAGGGAGAATGTGTGGAGAGAAATAGGTTCAAGAAATCACTATTAATCCTTTACATTCAAGTTTTATTGTATAGTCTTTACACCTAAAGAGCTGACACTCTTTCTAATGAAGTATAAATGCTGTATGTACTATAATGTACCAGTAAAGACTGAATACTGAATATTTTACTTGATAGTACAATACATAAAAATGGATTTTAGCAAGTTTTTAATTTTTTTCTAAATGACAAAGCCTACTGTAGAGTCAGTTTTATTCTTTAACTTTTAAATACTTGCCAAGATGCAGACTAGCTAAAATAAAACTAAAAAAAGTATTTAGGATAGCAAAAATATGTTGTTTTAGTACTAAATAAAATTGTTGTTATTATAGTATATCAGAAGCAGCAAAAATGTAACACGAAAACATCTCATACGCAAATTCATATGTTCATAAATTAATCAGAAGATCATGCAGAGACACGAAACTTGTTAGTTTCTGTTTCAATTTCCTAATCAGATGAGAGGACTTTGAACTAGATGAGCTTTATTTTAACAATTGTATTTTTATACCTAATATCTTCAGGTGCTTTTTATTTGCAAGATTGCCTCTCATTCCTGTTTCAGGTTTACGACATTCCTTTTTTTATTCCTTTCCAACCATATGTACGCAAACACAGACACACACACAATGATGAATCCTTGCTTTGTATTTTTCATTATTCCTGATTCTATTTTATGAGTGGTTTACATTGCTCACGGTCTTTCATTGTGATTGTCTTCCTCATTTTCATGAGCTCATTTTGAATGCTCTTGAGTCTTGCTTGTTCCAGCTGATAATATCTAACTAGAGCTGGAAGAAGGATAAAAGTATAAGCCCTATCTTGTGCTATTTTAGGTAAAATTATAGCAGGCAAGGATTCAGGCCTTCTTGAGCAGCTATGCTGTTTTTGCAAACATACATATCTAACCAAGAACATTCATATGGGGTGCTCTTCACTGGGGCGTTTGGCAGAGGCCTTCCTCAGGTGCCTCTGGTGAAATCTCCTTATTTAGGCCAGGAGAGAGAAACTTTGAATAGAATATATTTTCCCCACTTTGACTCAGGACTCGGTACTTTTCCACTCCTAGCCTTTACCTTTGCCCCCTCCCAATCCCTGGGGTCTAAAAAATTACACAAGCCTTTTGTTCTAAACTCCCTCACCATTGATCTAGCTGAACTTTACCCACTTGTGCTATTCCATGGGGTAAAAAGGAACAGAAGGGGAGTTGCCACTTTCTTAGTTTTAACCTCTTGCTTGTACTATTGCAGTAAGTGATTAAAGTTTTGGCGCTTCTATTTTGACTTGTTATCTTAATCCACTGTTGTGACGACTGGCTGCTCAGCTCGGATATCTCCAAATCAGCACAGACCCTAACCTCTGATTTTCTTCTCCCGCTTTAGGGTAGCAATTTATTCAATGATGTGTCCCAATTCTCTTGCATGGGCTCCCCATATCATCCTACAAGCTTTTCAGAATTCAACGTTAGTTACTGTTATGAATTGAATTGTGTCCCCCCAAAAATTATACTGAAGTCCTAACCCCTGTACCTGTAAAAATAATCCTGTTTGGAAATAAGTTTTGTTTTGTTATTTTCATAAGATTATACTGGAGGAGGGTAGACCCTAAACCTAATACTTTCTGAAAGGTATAAAAAACAGCAGAATAAACACACATACAATGGGAATACAGCTACCATGGGAAGATTCCTCTACAAGTAAAGGAATGTCAAGGGATGCCTGGGGCTACTAAAAAGGAAGGACCATCTCCTGGAGTTCATACCCTGATTTGGACTTCTAGCTTCGAATCTTTGAGACAGTCAACTGTTCTTTCTTAAAGCCACTCACTTGTGGTATTTATGCTGCAGCAGCATTAGGTAGTTTAGAGAGCTGCTGAACCCAGTGTCCTCAATCTCACTCTCTCTCCTTTGAGTTCAGAGGTGGAGGCTGAGAGGAGATACATGCTTGTCATCAGGCTAAAATCTTAGATGCCAGTTTAAGTCTTTCTTAGTGGTAAAATTCTATCACCTTGTCTCTTGGCTTAGAGCATCTCAATTACTTGAAAAAAGTGGATTTGAAAATTATAAGAAAAATAACAAGATCCTAATTAACTTTTTTTTTTTTTTTTTTTGCAAAAGATGAGAAACAAGAAGCAGAGGCATATAGTCTATACAGGTAGTCCCCAATTTATGACGTATTCAAGTTACGACAAACTACACTTAGGACAATCTGTGTGTGTGTACATCTTATTGTTAGTAAAAAGTACTACATACAATGTACAGCACATAATTTACTGAAGTTACCATTCTCTTTTTTGTACTTTCTGTTCTCTCCATTTATCTATTTGTCTACCCTTCCATTCTCTTGATTACGGTAGCATTTTAGTAACTACAGTACTAAAATCAAGTAGTATAAGTCATCTCTGCATATGCATTTTAGAATCAGATTGTCAATTTGCACAAGCAAGCCTGATAGGTTATTTATAAGGATGACCTCGAATCTGTGTATTATTTTGGGAAGGATTTACATATTAACAATATTGAATCTTTAAATCTATGGCATTCTCTCTCTATTTATTTCGATCTTCAATTCTTCTCGATCTTACAGTTTTCATTGTAGTGGGTTTACCATATTTATTCCTAGGCTTTTTTGTTTTTAAAATTTGAATCTCTAGTGAGTGGTATTGTTATAAATCATTATTTGTAAATTGTCTGCTGCTCGTATAATATAGTTAATCATTTTATGTTGAATTTGTATGATATAACCTTACTAAATTCATGTATTAGTATTATTCATTTTTGCTGATTAATTAGAAATTTCTATAAAAGCATTCACAATTTCTGCAAAGACAATTTTCTTCTTCCATTCCAATCTGTATATATATATATATTTTTTTTTTTTTCCTTTTCCTTTTGCTTTAGCTAGGCCCTCTAGCATAATGTTGAGTAGAAGTAGTGAGAACAGACATCCTTGCCTTGTTTCCATTTCAGAGAATTTACGGTCCACTAAGTTTAATATTAGCTGTAGGTTTTTCATGAATGTCCTTTATCATATTAAGGATGTTCCTTCTATACCTAGTTCACTGAAGATTCTTATCATGACTGGGTATTGAATTTTGTCAAATATTTTTCTGCATCTATTGAGATAATCATATAGATTTTATTTTTTTGTTGATGTTGTAAATTACACTAATTTTTCATGTTGTGCAGACCATTCTAAATCATTGGCAGATGTCAATTCATTTGATCCTCATAAGATCTCAGTAAGAGGTATGTTATTAATTTTCCCAAGGTCACTCAAGTGATAATTTGTCAAAATAAAATATGACACTGAAAGTGTAACACCTGAATCTATTCTCTTAACAACTACTGTATTTAATAATAAAATTTCTAATCTGTCACATGCATATAATAGTTTATTCTCTCATGGTAAATGTATACAATAAAAATTCTTTGCTGCAAATACAAGTAGATAAAAGCATTTTGAAACTTTCAAAGGTTACAGCACTATACTAAATTCCAGACTCCTTCTCAAATCTCCTCTAAGTTTGAGTATTTGGGGAACTAAGATATCTAATCTATATCACCTTCTCAAGTAGGAAATAACAAATGTCTCTTCTTGGCAGAGATCCCTGTTTCCAGTTTCACTTAGTTAAATGATGAGAAAATGCAATAATGGTTAAAGACTCACTGTTGATTTGGGACAGATTTAGATATGTGAATACAGGTTTAAGCCTAATGATGATCAGTTTTTCAACGTGGAAAATTAGAAATTGCAAAAAGTCAGCTCTTTTGAGAACTTCTATTGAATTCTTTATTTCATTTGGGCAGATATCTAGTGGTGTATATGAACATTTTATTTTTATTTGATACCAAAAGTGGCATAAACAAACACCAAGAGATTACAGAAAATAAAAAAATTGAAACGAGTAGTTCCATATAAATTTTTATACTAAATAAAATCTTGTCCAAGGTTATTTTCTGTATATCGTTTTCATTTGATTTTGAATATTAAGAGAATTAAAATGCAATCATTTAAATTATTTTTTCAAACTGCAGTTATAGTTAGCATATACTGTTATCTATGATCTAAATAATAATACTTTACTTTGTATGGCATATTATTTCAAAGGAAAGTGGCGAAGTGGTTAAGAGCTCAGGTGGCTAATCAAAGGGTTGGCAGTTTGACTCCACCAGGAGCTCCTTGGAAACCCTATGGGGCAGTTCTTCTCTGTCCTACAGGGTCACTATGAGTCAGAATTGACTCAATGGCACACAACAACAACAATAACATTATTTCAAAGTACACAAATATGCATTGTTTTACTTGCTCTCAAGGGTGATATTTATATTTGGTAAACCAGTCAGAGAAGTTATCCCTATAACTAATGAATCCTGTTTTATGCGCAACATTTAAATTTGAGGTGTGTACTCTTCTACTGATTCCCCTTCTTCAATCATTTTTATCAATCCATGAGGATGATTTTCAAAACAGTTGCTTTCTAGACATCGATGTGGTCTAGTCTCAATTTCCTTAGAGATTTTATTCAAAGATTGTGGTTTCTAAGAGAAGTCAAAATTGAAACCAGGTAGTATCTTCCTCCAGTGCAAAATCCTTACCTCCTGTTGATTTCTGCCCTCCTGTGGTCCTGTCCAAGACAGGAAACACCATAAGTTGGGGCACTCTGCTGGTCTGTATCTGCCAGTAGTGTTTTGGTGTGAAGGAGAGGAAGTCTCTTTCTTCCTAGTGTAGTGTTCAGATAGAAGCTTCATGTCAAGGTGTATCAGGATTCCCACAGTAAAAACTCTAAGCAATCAGCAATTCTGATTCATTGATATACAGCCATAGACTAGTGTGACTTTGTCCAGAAAGATTTTCTGCCCTAAAATCTTTCTCAGCTCTGGCATTTGGCCTGAGTTACCATGCCAAATCATAACCTTTTCTAAGGTGAATTGACTCTTGGAAAGATATTTATCCTCTTTTCCTAAGATTCATCTCATTTAATGCCTACTCTGCGTATGTTTACATTTTTATAAGACTATGGAGCCATGGAGAACAAAATGCCTAGCTTTATCTGGATATATTGGTAAAGGTTTCATAGAGAAAATGAGAACTTAGTTCCATTTTAACAGTGTACAAGAGTCTGCACAGCATTCAAAAGTGGTAAAGTCATTTCTGGCAGAGAAAATATCTCATGTGAGTCACATACACATTAGGGGTGGACCAGCTTGTCAACTGTTAGAATTATCAAACTCTGAGAGGTACCATATCATCATTGGAAATGTATCAAGGTAGAGAAAATCATTTCCAGCAGATATCTTGTAGAGTGTAATACTGTACATATTAGGTTAAACTACATAAAATTGCTAAAATCTGACATTTTTGACCAGGAAAGAATATTAATTTTATATAACACATTATAATATTGGAAATAAAAGTTCTGATTTGTGGGCTGTACAGATAGGGTCATTATGAGTCGGAATCAACTCGACGTCAATGGGTATTGGAGGGTGAGGCACCAACGCAAATTCTCTAGGTAGGTGGTCGATAAAATGCCTCAAAGCGAATAAGTCCAGCGGACTGTTTGTGCTTTGCAGAGAGTGTTTTTGTTTATTGAGAAGGATATGGAAGAATGGGGACAGAGGTGAAACGATTGGACAACAAAAGAGAAGGATAGTACTGCCACCAGGAGTTCACCTTTTCAGAATTAAGTTTCTCTGATTAATATGTATTGAGGAAATATTTACAGAATTTTTTTTGAAAAGCAGCCATTTATACACTGGGGTGCCTAAACATTTTAGTTGAATCCTATACATAATCAAGGATACTAAAAAGAGCATGAAAAACCAGAGAAATAAACATTTCCAAATTTGATGGCATCCTAGGATTAGTCAGAGCAAGATGAACTGAATGTCATGAAGGGCTTTGTGGACTATCTAGGAAGATGGACTGTTCTCGGGAGGTGTTAGGGAGTCATGGGAAAATGAGATCCGATTTACACATTAGAAGTAATTTTATCTGCTGTGAAATGAATTGATTAAATGTTAGGTGGAAGAATGTAATAATCACAGAGGTGAACACAATAGGCCAACCAAGAAATGATGAATGTGGAACCAAACAGAGGCAGTAGAAACGGAGATGAGAAGGATTTTGAGAGTATTTAATTTAAAAGATGGAGAAAAAAGTTAAAAAAAAAAAAAAAAAAAGCTCAGTTTAAAAAAACAAAAAAACAACTCGATGGATCCTTTAAAAGTAAAGAGGGGAGCTAGAGGAGATAAAGAAGACTTTGAAGTTTTGCATTAGGACAGCAATGCTGTTGCCCTTCCCTAAAACAAATAAACAAAGAATGAAGGAAAGAGGCCAATTTGTAAATAAAAATTATTTTATTTACTGACTCAAAAAAAGCACAAAATAGAGTGCAATGTGCAGGGTATTAAGTGATAAATGTGAGAGAGTGTTAAATATTTGAGCAGAACAGCAAAATGAGAAATACATACTTCTACTCTCACTTAATATCCCATGAGCAGTCCAAAAGGAATTTGAAAAAAAACAAGAATAAATCTGTAGCAGTCTAAGAAAACAACAATAAAGAGATGTCATTGGCAGAACTTTAGAAAGCAAACATGCTCAGATCTCAAACCCGAAGCAATCAGTTCCCAGCATAAGTACAGAAGATAAATGCCGCAAAAGTAGGAGCAACATCAAAGAGTGCCAGACTTAGTCAACGGATGCAAGATGTAGCAATGAACTTGGGAATATTTGTTGTCAAGGTGACCAATGGGAGAAATAGATACGGAGTAGCTAGGCCATTTGAGCTCCTCCCAGTTCAGTTCAAAACCAGCAGTGCTGGCACTTGGTCTTGAGGTGGAGAAATGAGCGTGGGCCCTGAGAATAAAGAGACAGAGAAATGTCCTTGAGAGCTAATTACACCCAGGAGGAAGGGGACATCTCATACTCAGAAGAACTGATCCTGGTACATTCTTCTCAGCCATAGTCTGCTCTTTCTAAATAACGTCTAGAAACAGACCCCAATAAGCCAAAATAAAATTGGAATAAGATTTCCAAATAAAAATAATAATAAAATAAAACAAGAATAACCACGTTATTACAGAGATTTTTTTTTTACAATGAGACTAAAGCAATAAATGCAACAATAGAATTAAAAGAGACGAAGACAACAAATAAGAGAATTTAGAATGGATATAGCAAATATTTTCAGAGAGATGATTTTGGATAATTCATGAAAAAGAACCAATCAATGAACTTGGAGGTTAACTATTTGTTTTCAAAATGATGTAAATTTTCATTGTGGATAGCATATTGTATCAGTTTAAAATAATTTTTCCCTTTTAATAAAGGTAGATCTTATTTCTTTAATAAAGCATTTACCTTTACTTCATAGCTTCTTGAAGTTGCCATTTCTTTTCAGTGAAGAACATGCCTAATTATTTTCAAAATAATTTTAATTGCATAAAAAGAAAAAAAAAAGGCCAGCTCTCCAATAAAATATCAAGACATTTTACAAAATTTTCTTTAATTTTAATTTTATTTTGTCTTAATTCTAAATATGTGTAGTTAAGATGAGCACTTTGTAATTCATATGGTTGATTTTCTGTTATATGAAAATTGCCTCAAGGTGTAAGAACGGAATACTCAGTTTTGTATTGGCACCTAAATTCTATCTTTGCTGAGTATGTACAGTTCATATTCCTATCTGCATGATATGATATTAATTTCTTTCTTTGCAAAGTTCTTAGAAATTTTGCTTGAGATCGACCTTTGTAATTGACATTGAAACAATATTTGAAAAATGAATGAAAGGCCGATGATGAGAAAAAATATTTAAAATATTTTATTCTCTGCAAAAACATGCAACGTCTTCTAGAAATGCCTGTTTATGAGAGTAACTACTGTGTTGATTTGTGACCCCAAATCATTAGAGCAAGGAATTGTGTTATAATCAATCTAATTGTAAAATCATTTCCAATTTTAAAGTTTTCAGCAAGTGGACTCCTTCAGCATCTTTAAAGAATATAGCAGGACGTTACCTCTTTCTCACACAATGTTTTTCCTTGTCCCATTCCTCCCACTATCCTCCTTTTCTAAGGTTTTAGAAAAGATAATTCTTTTGAAAATATTAAGAGATTGTCTGACACCTAGTGGGCATTAACCAAATGCTTATAGAATTATGAAAGAACAGAGAACAAACGAGGGCAATGCCAGCCGAGTACTGTAAAGCATCTTAAAGTGCCAAAAATTACAGCTAAGATAGAAAAAAGTGGCTTGCATTTTAGAAGTTTCCTGAAGGCACCTTTTGCGAATGTTCTTCTAGAAGCTAATACAAGGCTCCTGAATTTTTAAAGCTAAGAGAAGATTCAGAGTAAGGCATGCTAATCCAAATACATGTACATTTTAAGAATTGAATACATGGTTAGAATCATGTAGGTAAAATATACTAATTATAACTTTTAATGTATCCACATAATTTAGGAACTTAACATAATAGAGAAAATTCAAGGTTTGATCAGATTTTGAATAGAATACACTTTGCATTTCACAGACTATCATTGAATTAGTAATGCTGTGCTTACCAAGAGGTTTAAAATCAAGGATGGTCCCATTGCACAATAAATTGGTAAACTAATAGATGAATAAAGAAATAAATAATTCATCTGGCACAGCCTTAGGTGAAGTGTAACTATATTGACAAAGGTTTTAACATTAAAATATAATGCATACTACTTCAGATAAAAGATACCCAGTACCTAAATAAAAGTATTTTTTATTTCCTAAGCTTCTATATGGAGCTCTGGTGGTACAGTGGTTAAGAGCTATGCCTGCTAACCAAAAGGTTGTTAATTTGAATCCACCAGCTGCTCCTTGGAAACCCTATGAAGCAGTTCTACTTTGTCCTATAGAGTCTCTATGAGTCAGAATCGATCTGATGGCACTGGCTTTTAAGCTTCGATATAAGTGACAATTATAAATTAGCACATCTGTGCACTTTTGGAGCCCTGGTGGCACACTGGTTAAGGGCTACGGCTGCTAACCGAAAGGTCAGCTATTTGAATCCACCCACCACTGCTTGGAAACCTTATGGGGCAGTTCTACTCTGTTCTAGAGGGTTTCTGTGACTCAGAATCAACTCGACCACAACAGGTTTTGTTTTGTTTTTTTGGTGCGTTTTTATTATTTACAATGGAATAATTTTTAATAAAAGTTAGTGAGTACTCTCTTTTTAATTTTACATGCCACCATTATTTAAGTTAAAGTCCCTTATAAAAGATAACCCAGTGCATATATCTAATGTGTCTTTATAACTCACTCTCACTGCTCGTCCATTCAGTTTTGGCCTGAAACCATATACAGACGCAAACACGACTAAGAAGTTGGCTCCAACTGAGAGGAGAGACCTAGTGTTCAACCATTGGATTGTATACAAGGTATGCAAGCTGCCAAGTAAAGCCCAATTTTACTGGACACCTACGTGCTTCTGAAAGTATCTGACCTCCTCATGATGTGGCCCAATGCCACAAAAGCAGATGGAATTTCAGGACCTCAGAAGTAAACGCATTAATTAACTTTCATGGGGAATTGCTCTCACTTCAAAATAATACGCAAAATCATGTAAATTAAAGTTTAAGCAGAGTTTGTACTTCTAAAGTTACAATTATTAATTAAATTTTAAGGATTAGATTTGGAATCAATTATTTGGTTAAATAATTTTGTCATAGCACAATATTATGATTACACCAGTGTGGTAACAGAAATTCTCTGGGTTCTCCTGTGTTAAATACAGTTAAGAAATATATGGCTCAGATGGTAAGAAAATGTTAATAAAATGTCTAATCTGTTTGCCTGTTTTGTTATAAGAGACGATGTAAAGTTTTTTTTAAATCTAAACTGGACTTATTCAGGGATATAATGTATAATGATCCCTCCCTTTTGTTGTTTCTCTTCAGACTTGGTTTATTTTTTGTAGGCAACTGATCACATGAACCTACAGTCATAATAATGATACATAATGAGAAGTAAATTTTGATACAAACTCAATAAAAAAAGAAAATTATAATTCTGGACACAGCAACACTTTGTGAAGCCAGCTGTACTAGGACAGAAACTGAAAGATATCTACTTTATTATTTCATATTTAATCTGGATACTTAAAAAAATCAATGAATCAATTATAATATGCTATACTCTTGTTATAACTCGTGTTATAAGAATCATGTTATAATCAAACTAATTGTAAAATCAGTTCCAATTGGAAAGTCATAAAAATAATAAATAAATTTTATTTTATTTAATCCTGATGAACTGTATCTATTTATATTAATAAAATGAGGGGACTAACCTTCATCCATTCAACAATCACTTTGCTGCTAGGGGCCAAGCACTTTGCTAGCTGCTGAGTACTCAAACCTAGCAAGATATGGTTCTTTATCTCAAGGAATGAATGGTAGAGTGTGACAGCATTATTCCAAGAGGCATATAAGGCAGCAGAAATGGCAATTGAAAAAAAGAAGAAAAAATGATAATTTTTTTTTTGCTTCAGATATTATTACACAGAGAAGTACATGTTGATCTTGCCTTACTGTCCTTCCACGTATAAAACTTAACTGATTCATACCACACTATTCATCCTCCACCATCATTTCTTTTTAGACTCTCTCTAGTAAGCACATATTCAAAATAAACTACAGAAAACAACTTTCCACTCCCTTTTCTGTCTCATTAGACACAGTAGAATTACTGCTGTCACGTGGGTTCTCTCCTCTCCACTGATGTGCTTCTAGGGGTGACATATTTGGCTATGGAGTTGAACATCCAAGGGCTTAAGTGCCAACTGTACCCTCCACTACGTTTCAGGCATTTCAAAAATTAACAAATAATCACACTACATCTAGGCTTCGTCAGATATACCTGCATTATGAAGTCCCTGGGTGGCAAAAACGGTTAAGCATCTGGCTACTAACAAAATGGTTGGCAGCTCAAATTCACCCAGAGGCATTTTCCAGGAAAGGCCTGAAAATTTGCTTCTGAAAGTTCATAGCCATGAAAACCCTATTGAACACAGTTCTACTCTACAACACATGCAGTTGTCATGAGTCAAAATTGAGTCGGTGGCAACTAGTATGGGGCTCTTCAGTGTAATATGTGAGAAAATGGATGTAAAGCTCTTACCATGATTATTGTCAGCTGCCATTGAGGAGATCCCTGACTCAAGGTGACCCCATGCACAAAGGAACAAAAGTATGCCCTGTCATGTGTCATCCTATGAATGTTTTCGGATGGGACTATTGTGATCCACAGAATTTTCGCTTGCTTATTTTCTTAAGTAGATCACCAGGACTTTCCTCCTAGTCTGTCTTAGTCTGGAAGCTCCACTGAAACCTGATTAGCATCGTAAGAACAGGCAAGCCTCCACTGATGGATGAGTGATGGCTGTGCATGAAGTGCACGGCAGGCAATTGAACCTGGATCTCCCATGTGGAAGACAAGAATACTACCATGAACCACCAATGCCCTCTTCTTACCATGGTACAAGGCTTTTAATAAGTTTCAATAATGTTTTTTAATTATCAATATTATCACTATTCTACTGGCTTTGTTCTGGAGACTGAATAATTTCAATAACCGATTAAGAGATCCTCTAGCCTATAGTTACCCCCCTCCCAGTTAATCCTCTACACAGCTACCGGGATGATCTTCCTATGTAATAAAGGCCTAATAAAAATAACAACAGTGACAACAATAACAAAGAGTATTGCTGAAACTTGAGTTGAAATAGGCACTCTGCTAATCACATAAATTTTATTTTATTTAAACCTGGCTAACCCATAAAAAG
This sequence comes from Dugong dugon, assembly GCA_030035585.1. Classification (NCBI taxonomy): domain Eukaryota; kingdom Metazoa; phylum Chordata; class Mammalia; order Sirenia; family Dugongidae; genus Dugong; species Dugong dugon. The sequence goes on along the minus strand of CM057460.1, from coordinate 28,207,988 downwards.
TATATCTACTTCTTTATCCCCATATTTCAAGTATGAAAACCAAACCTCATAGCTGTCAACTAATTTGTTCAAGCTCAAGCTCAATTATGTGGTGGAAACAGGATTCAAGCCAAGTTCTGTTTTATTTCATTGTCTACAATTCAACCATACTTTAATGCCACTTTCAAATTTAATATTTAAAAAAAAATTCTTCATCCAGACCCTCTGGCCCCTACCCTTCAGCTTCTTTTTCCTCAAATAATATTTTGTTCACTCTGTTTGCTTGAATAATCCTTGCCCTTTCATATCTCTGTTCTTTGTGCCTCTTTCTTCTTGCTATAATATTTTCTCTCCTACCTGGTGCATCTGACAAACTGTTTCAAACGCTGTAGGATACTGCTTAAAAGCAACCTTCTCTGGGAAACCTTCCCTGACAACCAATCCACCTGAATTCTGAGTGCATCATCCCCTCCTCCTCTATCTTAACTGCTGTAACATATGCACATGTCTATTACAGGACTTATTATATTATACTTTGACATATTTTGCCTATTATTTTAGAATCTGTTATATGTAAAGTTAAAACAAGGACACTTCTTATTTGTCTTTCTAGTCAATTATCCAGCTGAATATCTGACACAGAATGAATATTTGATTAATGAATGCATAAATGAACTGTCAGAATAGATGATGTAAAGTTAAACAAAAAAGTTTTACTTTTAAAAATTCCAGCACTATGATTAAAACAAAAATAGTACTTATTTTTGTTTTAGATTTTTCAGTATATATGGCTAAAAATGTTGATAATAAGAACTAGATTAGGTAAAGCAAAATAAAATATGATGCTGTGTTTGAATTATGTCAGGAGGGCTTTATATTTTCCTGTATTTACAGGTTTTGAAAGAAGAAAAAAAAGACAACTATTTCACGACTTGAATTGATTAGACTTTCTAGACCCTTTGAAATTCACTGGATAATTATGCACTTGTCTACTTAGCTTTAGCACTCTGACCCAAGAGTCAAAAAGGAAGAAATACGAAAATTTCTAACTTCAAGCTAAAATAAGCATCTCACTAATTACCAGTAAAGTAATTATATTATGTAAGCACAAAATACTGATAATAAAGATCTATTTTATGTGTGCCTGATTATTCCAAAAAATGGAAATGGATTTGTGCAAAAATAGGGACTCTTCAACAATTGCAAAAGAAGATATGAACTATGAGTTGTTGCCAAGAAGAACATCAACATGTAAACTATGACAACTTTGGTTATTTCTTTATGTGACACAAAATAAAATCCTCCTACACCTAAAAAATTCAGAATGCTTTAAGCATAAGTGCGCATAGTGATTTGAGATTCTGAATGTAAATAAACTGCTTATTTTCTTCTAGCTCTAATTGATTTGTCAAAACATAAATGCATAAAACAGCTAATGAAGGAAAGTTGTGTGGCATATTGTCAACAGTATACTTAACAAAAAGTGTTAATTAAAAAATCCTGGTTTCAGTCTCTAACTCTGTCCTTTAGTATTTTGGGGCTTAAGGCCCTCTTTATGTTCTCTGTGCCTCTATTTCTCATCTCTAAGATGAGGATGGGAATGATTCTTTTCATACATCACAGCACTGACATGAAGGTTACATATATTAATTCCTATGCAAGTGCCTTGGGAACAGTAAAATACCACATTTATATTACTAATATTATTAACATTGCTATACGTATGATTTTTGGAAAAATAGAAATATACCAGAGTACAAAGTGAAGTATTAAAGAATGACAAAAAATTAGGAAAAAAGAAAAAGATTACTTGGCGGAGCAATCTTCTTGGAAAAATGTGTGCCTTAACTTGGTCTTAGAAGTGTATAATGTACTAGATTTCTAGGTATTATTGAGAAGCTTATGCTTGAAGGAAAGAACTTCCAGTTTTGAAATGAGAACAAGTCATAAATTGCTCAGATTGGCTGACTTAATGTAAATATTACTGAGTGACTCCACAGAAGGCTGAGGCTGAAGCAGTGAATTTTAAAGAAGACCTGCTAAGGTAACAAGAGTCACACAGTGCAAAACATTTCTATGGAAGAAAAGCAAGATCTGAATTCTAGCCTTCTTGTCAACTTTAGAGAGGAGAGATGGTTTCCAGTGTGATGGTTCACATGTGTTCTGAGGAAGGACAGAGAAACAGTTTCTCCCGATCTTTTCATTCAGCCTCTTACAGCTGAGATTTGTTCATAGCTCTTGTCGTTAGGTGGTGAGTAGCTTCCAAATTGTAAGAGACCCTCTTATAACAGAACAAAACCCTGCCCGGCCCTGCTTCATCCTCACGATCTTGTTATGCTTGAGCCCATTGTTGCAGCCACTGTGTCAATCCGTCTCATTGTGGGTCATCCTCATTTTCCCTGACCTCTGCTTTACCAACCATGATGTCTTTCTCCAGAGACTGGTCCCTCCTGATAACATGTCCAAAGTACGTGAGACAAAGTCTCACCATTCTTGCATCTAAGGAGCATTCTGGCTGTGCTTCTTCAGAGACAGATTTGTTTGTTCTTTTGGCAGTCTGTGGTATTATTCAATATTCCCCGTCAACACCGTGATTCAAGGACTTCAATTTTTCTTCAGTCTTCCTTAATCATTGTCCAGCTTTCACATGGGTATAAGGTGATTGAAAACACCATGGCTTAGGTCAGGCACACCTTAGTCCTCAAGGTTACATTTTTGCTTTTTAACACTTTAAAGAGGTCATTTCTATGGGAGACAAGATCTTTATTTTTATATGTTTATTGAAGAAGAGTAAATAAAGAAAGAAGTAACACCTTCAACTATCCTTCCACCCACTTGCCCACACTTGCTCTCTAGGCAAGTGATTCTCACAGTACATGAGTCCTCCTTGCACAAATGTGACTAGTGAGCTAGACGTTAGTGGCTCCCTGCGCTATGGTGTGATTACCTGATTACCATATGTGCAACCCTCTACATGCATGCTTCTGGAGGAATCATTGATTTTCAGCTGGTTGATTGAACAGTTGTCCTGGCTTGCATCGAGGGTTTGGTATCATTAGAGTTGTGTTTCTGAAGTCAGAATTAAAGGTTTTCTCATCACTGGTCTTTCTTCTTCTAGGTTACTGTGTAAGAAGTGATGATGTTGCTCATAATCAGATTTTTCAACCATAATTCTAGCTAATTAGATGCAAAACTCTTTATTTAACTATTTTGCTAAGTGAAGCAAGATTTAGTAAAATAAGAACAAAAGTAGATTTTTTTTTTAAATGGGATATTCGGCTGCAGTATCGAGTATAAATTCTTTTCTATTGTTTGATTCAGCATTTTACTTCAAGGAATATATCATGACAAAATGAAGGAAAGGATTTTTACACAAAGATGTTGAATGTGGTGATATTTTAAAGAGAACAATTAGAAACAACAAAGGTGTTCAAAGAAAAGAACATTATTAACTAATTTTGTAGCAACTGCCTCTTGTGAAATGCCAAAACTATTAAATCATTTTATGGGAAATTGCATGAAAAGGAGAACATGGAAGATTGTATAAAGATAAAAATAATTATTCTGTGAAAGTTAAGTAGAAAGAGACACTATACAAACATGACAGATATCAAAGGAAAGCCAGCTTTACTTGATGTTTATAATGAATGATTTCTGTATTACATAAATGTTGGGACATTATATATTGCTTTTGTATGTAGTTACATTCAATGAGGATATATGAAATTACATGTAGTTACATTCAATTAAAAAAGCAGTGGCCATAGACTTGATTCAGACTCATGAAGACTCCATGTGTGCCAGAGTAGAACTGGGCTCCCTAGGGATTTTTTTCTGAAGTAGATTACCAGACAATCTTCTGAGACACCTCTGGGTGGATGCTAACCGCTAACCTTACTGGTAGCAGCTGGGCTTCTTACCCGTTTATGCCATCCATGCACTCTCTACATCCAATTAGGATACATGAAATTGAATGTTTTGGATATTGCCCTCGATAAATGCTAATACAGAAAAAAATCAGGATATTTCTATTACTATTTTAAAACTAATAACAATTCCAGAATTGCATACTATCTTAGTCATCTAGTGTTGCTCTAACAGAAATACCACAAGTGGATGGTTTTAACAAAGAGAAGTTTATTCTCTCATAGTCCTGTAGCTTACAAGTCCAAATTCAGGGTGTTAGCTCCAGGAGAAGGCTTTCTCTCTCTGTCAGCTGTGGAGAAATGTCCTTATGATGCATCAGTCTTCCTGTGGTCTGGGAGCATCTCAGAACAGGAACCTCTGGTCCAAAGGATGCGCTCTGCTCCAGGCACTGCTTTCTTGGTGCTATGAGGTTCCCAACTCTCTGTTTGCTTCCCTTTCCTTTTATCTCTTACAAGAGATAAAAGGTGGTGCAGGCCACACCCCAAGGAAACTCCCTTTACATTGGATCAGGGATGTGACCTGGGTTAGGGTGGTGTTACAATCCCACCCTAGTCCTCTTTAATATAAAATTACAATCACAAAATGGAGGACAACCACACAATTCTGGGAATCATGGCCTAGCCAAATTGATACACACATTTTTGGGGGGACACAATTCAATCCGTGACACATACTATTTCACTGAAGAAAAGATTCACTGGAGAAAAGTTTGAAGCTGTCAAGGATTTCATTCTATGTGGATCTACAATCAATACCCATGGAAGCCATTGTTAGGTACCATCCAGTCAGTTCCAACTCATAGCAACCCTATGTACAACAGAACGAAATACTGCCTGTGCCATGCTCACAACCGTTGCTATGTTTGAGCCAATTGTTGCAGCCAAAATCAGATTGAGACAGTAGAAGAGAAAATAAGATTTAATGTCTTCGAAATTCAGGTTATCTAAATAGTTTAGTTGGTTATTTTTGTAATAAGAAAGTCAATCCATCTAAAATGAATTATATAAATATTTATTTTCAGAAGCAGACACAAAGTACTTTATCTGTATTCAACTCTTTTGATGATAATCAGGAGAGCAAAGAGCCAGACAGTAAAAGGGTCATTAAACACTGATAGAAATAAACAAACAAGTACAATTAGAGTAACAATATAGGTAAGTGGACTTTATTGAATGTGATAGATTCCTATTTAGGGGCAAGATTTTCTTGTGCCAGATATTAAAAGTAATGAAAGACCATGAATTCTCCATCAGAACCTCTGGGGAATACAAAGCAAATACATTACTTCTTCTCTGATTGTACAGTCTGAGATTGTACAGAAAAAAAGGCAAGTGTAATATTGGTACAAAATGTTGATCATGGAGAGGGGAAACATTAAGCATAAGGAACTTTCAATTAGTCATGAGTTGCCTGAGAGCTCTTACTTGATTGGGACAATGGATTTGTTTCACTTTAAAAGGGCTGTACTGTTAGGTAATTGGGATTACTGTTTGAGATATTGTACACTGTGCCAATTCCAATATAACAAGGGCACAATGGCTGTAAATTTCAGGAAATCTATTTGGGGGAAACATGAGGAAAAGATACGATAAGGCTGATGGAGCTTAAACAGACCATATATTTTGGTTGAGGCTACAAATCTACCATAAGCCCAGGACAATAAAAACAGGCAATGTCTCCAATTGAAAAGAAGAAAAATTAAAAAAAAAAAAGCCTGTTGAGGAATATTGTAGAAGATGACATCTTTTTTTTGGAAAATAATGAAAACTGACATAATGAGAACTTGTTTCTGTTGTATTTATTGTCTCTGACATCCATTTTATCCTGTATTTATGCTTTAATATTTGTTTTTCTACCTGCAAATGTGTAGTTTTAAGGAAAGTAAAAGCCTTTTGAGAAAGGATTTAGCTTAGCATTTCCTTTTTTTTCCAACCTCTTCACTATTAACTTCCATGTGGTGTTGACAAGATATTTCAGTGATAATAAAGTCTGTGGAAAAATATGATTAATTAATTAAATAAAAGGAAAAAACACAAGAGAAACCTGCCTCAAATATTGAGGCAATGGAGAAGACATAACGACATTTTTTAAACAGAGGCAGACAATAGGAAAAAATAGTCATGGAGAAGGTATTAATAAGTGTCAATTGATCCATACAAAGCTAAGGGGGGACATTTGTTCCAAATCTATTTTATTTCATATTCTTGTTTGGAATGTCCCCACTATATCTCTTTTCTTTTTCTTAGTAGATTCTCAAATGTTTTGACATAGGATTATTTTAGGGAGGCAATTCTCCAATGCATTTTTACATGTCTTTTGATAACTTTTGTTTAGGTCTATCTTTTTAAGGAAGTTTGTATAGTAAAAGAACTTGGAAGATGGTGTTTCCCTTTGGGGCAGAAGTCAGACTTGTTTTCTGGGGAGTATGATAAAAATAATGTTTCCTTCTAGGGCAAAGTTTAGTCAGGTCTGCTAGGAATGTTCTCATAAGATTAGGGGTTTTTTAAGTTGAATTCCTCAGTTTCTGGGACACAAACCCACGTTTTGTTCAGTATCCAAGTGGGCCAACCTCCACATTGTTCCGGTATGACAGAAGTTCCAAATCTTTTTTAACTCATCTTGAGTATTTTAACTCCTTTCTAAACCTTAGGTATATTTCTTTCCTCTCCAACCAAAATGAGGTAAATGTCAGATGTTGATATGACTTAAATGTATACCAAGCTCTTTCATCTCAAACACACACATCTCCTCTGTGATTGCTTATCATTGAGATGACTGAAAGCAATTACTTTAAGTGCTTAACTCAATGTATGTACATCCATCTGTCGAACTTTGGTGCCACACTCATGTATATCATCAGGCTCCACGCTTTTGTGACTCTCTGTATGGGAAATGTAAGTCTCATAAGACATATGCTTGGCATTTGTCTTGAATCACTGTATTAACCTAACCCTACTGCTTTTCCCTCTCAAGACTGGATGAAGAAATTATAGTCAAATACCACAAACTGAAGACTTAACAAGTAATGAAATATTGAGTATTTCCTATAATAATGAAAGCTAATATGTGCTTCTGAAGAAAAGATGTTTGAGCAGTTTATTCCCTTAAGTATTAAAATGTTTACCTATGCCAAATAACCAACTTTTTTGTTCTTCAACCACAGCCAACTCAATATAATTTATACATTTTTATTTATCGATGAAAACATATGACGAAATGAACAAAAGAACTAATAATCAAAATTCTCTCAGAATAACTAATCAATTTCCGTATGTGACATCTAAGCACGGATGTCAGAAGTAATGATCACCTTGACAACCTTATAGGTTAATATTATTGTAGCAATCTGTTTTAGTGTTTTTGTAAAAGGTGACCATATGAAATTAACTGCTCAAATTGTCTCTACACAGAAATTTTAACCATGAAGTACTTTCACTGCTCTGTGAATGAATTATAAACTCTGCTTTAAGTTAGAAGTAAGCAAAATGGGTTAATTTTTAAATTTGTTTGTTCTCCTCTATAAATTCCATTATCTCTGCTTTGACAATGTAGCTCAATAGTTGAAAAAGACTGAACAAAATTTTGTTGGGATTTATAGAATATCATTATCATCTGTTATGTTAAAAAGAGTTGCATTAGCTTGATATAGATTACAGCAAACTAAATATTATTTGATTTCAAATTCAGAGACTTCATTCTCATAACTTCCGTGCCTTACATTTATTTTTATATTATTGAATAAGTATAAACATTCATATATTCATTGTATTATTGTATCTTTTTGTAAATCAACTCCAAATAAGGTAGCATTTACTGTTATATGTTGAACTATTTCCAAATATTGCTATCTCCAAACTTTTAAACCATCCCCTGGCTGTGATATCTTATTTAAGTACACCAATATTTAATAGATAATATTTTAATTCCTATAACATACTGATAATTTTTATAACATAAGAAGGCTATTTATCTTGTTGCTTTCCAAGATTTTGATGGAAATTTTATGGAAACTTAGTTATCAAAATTACTAATTTGAGTAGCATTTAGACTTAGGGCATATGCCATTGAATGACAGTTGGTGTTTTGCTGAACTAAGGATGGCATATACCATGGACTGCCAGGAAAATGAACAAATCTGTCTTGTAAGAAGTACAGCCAGTATGCTCTTTAGAAGCAAGGATGACAAGACTTCATCTCACGTATTTTGACATGGTAATAGGAGGGACTCGTCCCTGGAGAAGGACCTCACACTTTGTGTGATGGTTAATGTTGTATCTTGACTGGGCCTTGATTCTCAGTGGTTTGACAGCCGTATGATGTCGTGATCACTTCCATGATGAGATTTGATACGATGTGACCACCTCCATGATGGGATCTGCTGTGAGTAGCCAATCAGTTGAAAGGGAGTTTCCTTGTGTGTGTGGCCTGCATTTAATATGGGTGGATATTCTGGCAAGGCTTGGGGGCTTTTGCTCTTTCTGGATCCTGCAGCTGGCTGTTGTTCGTCTGACCTCTGGTTCTTGGGACTTGAGCTAGCAGCTCACCTGTGGTCTTGCCTGCAGAACTTTGGATTCATTGATCTTCACAGCCTGTGAGCAACAGCCCTAGTCTCTAACCTGCCAATCTCGAGTTCGCCAGCCCCTGAGGCTATGTGAATCAGGAGAAGCCAGTACCCTGACCCACGGACTTGGGAGGTTACATCCTCTACAACCGCATAAGCCACTTTCTTGGTATAAATCTCTCTCCCTATATAAATTTATACACTTTACTGGTTTTGCTTCTCTAGAGAAGCCAGCCTAATACACTTGGTAAACTAAAGGGTCAATGAAAAAGAGGAAGACTCTCAACAAGATGGATGGGCACAGTGGCTGCAACAATGAGTTCAAACATAGCAATGATTGTGAGGATGGTGAAGGACAGGGCAGTGTTTCATTCTTTTGTGCATGGAGTTGTTATGAGTCAGAACCGACTCGATGGCACCTAATAACAAACAGCAATGATAATATATTTAAAATACATTCAGTTTTCTAATTTATTAGAAAATATAAGACAAATTTACTATAATATAATGTGTGAGTTTTCTTGCTCTAATTTTTAATAGTACAAAGGCAATAATTATATACTGGATCTACAACTAGATTTCTATAAATATTTTAAATTTTATAACAATAGCATTATCATCATATTATAAAGGAATACCATGTTAAACTATTGTTTTCCTTCTGTCTGAATAAAATATATCTTCATTTTTCCCATAATAATAAGTAGGTTAATCTGCCAGAAAGAGATACTGATTTTACATCACTATATATATAGTAACAATGCTTCACAATACATAAAACATTAATTGACATAACTAAAAGGAAAAATTACCTAACCTGTAATAATAACAGAAGGCTTTAGTTTTTGTTAACAGATAGATTTAACAGACAAAATATTAGTAAGGATGTAGAAGATTTGCAAAACAAAATTAATATATTTGAGCTACATTTCAGATATAACACTGCACCCATCATCAACCAGTATGCATTATTTTCATGTGAAAATGAAATATTTACAAAAATTGACCATATGAAGATTACTAGAGATAACTATTTGAGTTTCAATGTATTTCAAAGACATAAAATCATTCACAAGATGTTCTCATTGCTGTGGATTTAAGCATCACTAGATACTTTTTGTTTGAAAATAAAGTGATGCTATTCTAAATAATTCTTAGGTCAAAGAAGAAGTCAAGGAGAAATTAGAAAATAATTTCAACCAAATGATCATAAAGATATGACATGCCAAAACTTGGATATATAGGCAAAATAATGTTTAACTGAAAGTTTACAGTCATAAATGCATATATCAAAAAATAAAGACTAAAAATCAATTGCTTCATATTCTGAAAGATAAAAGTAGAAAAGAATAGTAATCCAACCCAAAGAAAGTAGAAAGAAATAAAGACTAGAACATAATACAATAAACATGAAATAGACATAAAGTAGAGAAAAATCAAAACAAAAATTCATTCTTTGAAAATATTAATAGAATTGATAAATCTTACATACTGCTGCAGGCAGTATCTACTAAAGCTGAACCTATCCATTCAGAAATTCCAATTCTAGACTTATACCCGTAAACATGTAAACATATGTTCACCGAAATATTTGTACCTAAATGTCCATAGTAATCTATTCTTAATAGCTCCAAGCTGAAAATTAAAATATAGAATGTACAGATAAATTCTAGAGTATTCATTTAAGTATATAACTTTTAGAGATGAGAATAAATACTGTATAACTATACACAACTTGAATGAATATCCCAGACATAGTGTTGAGAAAAAGATGGCAGTACAAAGACATACATTATGAATTACTTAATTTATGTAAATCTCTAAGAACAATGAAAAACTAATCTATGGAAGTTAAAGGAAGAATAGTGGTAACCCTTGTTGGCGAAGAGAGTGAATATGAGAAAGTATAAGGGGAGCTGGTCATATTGTTTCTTGGTCTGAGTGCTGGTTATATGGGTTGGTTTGTTTTATAGAAACTTAAAAATTACAACATATGCATTCATATTTACATATTTTATAATTCAAAAAATTTACTAAAACATAAATCATAATCACATGTAAGTTTAATTTAAAAAACACATTTGTATACATTTTCCACTTTGAATCATATGATGCTTTCACATTTAATTGAAATCCATTATATTAAGTGAGCTAAATATGCCTGTTTTATCTTTTGAAGTTGGAGATGTTGCCTCTAGAAAAAAATCAAATACAATATGAGTGGTATAAGTGTCCTAGCATGATCCTATGTTTGAGACCATGACTCTTCATTGTTGTTGTAAGCTACTGTCCAGTCATTCCCTGATTCATGGTGACACCATGCACAATGGGATGGGACTATTGCGATCCAAAGCTTCATTGGCTGATTTTTCAGTAGTAGATCATCAGGCCTTTCTTCCTAGTCTGTCTTAGTCTGGAAGCTTTGCTGAAGACTATTTAGCATCATAGCAACACATAAGCCTCCGCTGACAGATGGGTGGTGGCTGCCCATGAAGCGCATTGTCTATGATTCAAATCCGAGTCTTGCACATCAAAGTGAAAATTCTACCATTGAACAACCACTGCTCCCCTAACCATTTACCATCAAGTTGATTCCAACTCATGTGTTTCAGAGTGGAACTGTACTCCACAGAGTTTTCAATGGGAGTGATCTTTCAGATGGACATCTCTAGGCCTTTCTTCTGAGGCGCCCTTTGTTGGACTCAATTCTTCATTAGATAAAAATTGTAAAAGACACTTTGTGCAAAGAATTGTGATAGTTAATGTGGCTTAGATAAAATACTGACCAAAAAGATGAATACTTTAAACACTTTTAAAGAGGTACCACTTTTATGTTTGGGATCTTTATTCATCTCACAGTGCTGGTCTGGAAACCTTTCCTCAAATAAATTCATTATTAAATTATTTGTAAGATGTTTATTTGAGGGTATTTATATCCATATCAGCACTGAGCAAAATAAAGACTCCAAAAATAAAGGTAGTACCTTTTTAAAAACAAGATAGACTAGCACTGAGACTCTGAAATGAAACTATTCTTTATGAGACCAATCAGTCACTTACTGGCAACTTGACCACACTGCGCTCTTTCTGAAATACACAGGCCAAAGAGTTTGTCCTCATAGGGATAGCTATATCTTCTGGGTGGGTTTTTCCTATTCCACCTGCAGAGCCCTAGTCAGCACCACCATATGGGAGCTTACAAAATTTCTGATCCACAGGCATATCATACCACACAGCATAGCATTTGACCAGGGGAACCACCTTACAGCAATATATAGACCAGATTCTCCAGAAGAAGCCTGCATCATTGAACACTGCCAATAATCTTCTAAAGTCACAGATGAAGCTTCATACTATGAAAGAAGGGGAGCCATCCTTCAGGATGTAACACACATATTAAATTAGAGACCTCAATGTGTTACCGTGTTACCAGTAAGAAGAATGCGTGAGTCTTAGAAACAATGGGTGCAAACACTAGTGACCTCACTTACTGTAACTGTAACATGGGTGTGTGTGTGCTTTTTGTCTCTACAAGTGTAGTCTCTAGCTGGTTGAAAATCCTGGTCCCCAAGGGACACAGGAAGGGTCATATTGGACTATAATCTATGGCTGTTGTCAGTGCACTTTGGATTCCTTGGGTCTAGGGATAACTGTCATGGCAGGGATACCTAACTCTACTTAGTAGGAGAAAGTAGGGCTGCTTTTATGGGGGCAAGAAGCAGATAATTCATTTTGTTGCCTCTGGGTGCTTCCTTGTCTTTTCTAATGGTGAAAAGACATATGTACCAATCCTAGCCTTATAAGGGTATGTTTATTAAGGTTTCAGATCTCTTAGGAGTGAAGGTTTGAGTTATACCATGTTAATCCATCAAGATCTGGGGAAGTGACAGATTCAGGGAAGGAGGATTTGAATATATAGTGGATAAAAATAAGGATGAATACAAGTTATAGGTTTGAACACAACTACAGAAAGAAGGTGTATGTAGTTCCTCTGCTTTAACATTCCTCTTCTAAGTTTCCTGTGGAACAAAGGCCCATGAGAGCCACGGAGGAGCTGCTCCTTGAACCTGAATGGAGAAGTAGACAGAATGAACTATGGTGGCCGTGAAAATGCACCACTCAGCTCTCCTGCTGTGGGATCCTAACTGAATGCTGAGCCTCTGTTTCTATCACTACATTTAGGCCGTGGTCACACATCCTGCAGGCTGCCTATGACTGAGAATAACAAGGGTCCTGAGGTAGCTCCACTCCTAGCAGCACTCCTTCTATGGGAAAATTTCAATTAAGAACTCCACGTAGGTCTGGTTGAACCTTTCTAGGAAAGGTTATTTTTGGAATCTTTATTCATCTCACAATGCTCACTTGGACATATATCATCAAATAAACTCTTTATTAAATTATTTTCAAGATGTTTATTTGAAAAAGATATGTTTATAAAGTAGAAGGTCAGTGAAAATGAGGAAAATCCTCAAGTCCAAAACTCTTGCTACCCAATTCTCCTTCCTTCTCTCTTTCCTTCCACAGGGGCCAGATCTCCATCAGGGTCTAAAGTCACATTGGTCTTTTTGTCTTCTCATCTTCTGAATGGAAAGACATGTATGCTCATACATCCACACATGCACACATACACAACATAGATGTGCACACACACAGACTTCTGCTAGTTCATTGTCTGTAGTACATGAAAAAATCATGACAAGTCAACTTAAAAAGTCAAAGCAGGCTGTTTTGAAATAGTCACAGTAAGTATTTTTCTTACAGTTTCAGTAAGATTTAAACAAAGATGGTTCTAAAGATCAATATTGTAGTTACTAAAAAAGCAGATATTACACAAAAAAGGATATACATTTCATTAATTATATATTGACACGTGGGTAATGTAGCCATGGATAATCATAACTTCACTGAATATTTGCACCATTATTTGGCAGATTTTATTTTTAGAGACTTTATTTAACCCAACGTGATATTGATGATGACTTATAATAACTGCTAAAACCTTTAGTCCATCATTAGCATGCTTTCAATTATTTAAAATATATTCAACAAGAATAATTAATATTTTCAGTTCTTATTTTAATATTTTTCATTATTCAGTCTGCAGAAGTATTTTTCACAGGAGTAGAACAATTTCTAGCATATTTTCTTTTCCCTGTCAATATATAATGTAGTATTAAGGGTAACTTGAAGGAGACTGATTTTATTTGGGGCTTATGATATACCTGAAAAGTTGTTTATTCAAATCCCCTAGCCAATCCAAGGGAGAAAGATGTGGCAGTCAGCTTCCATAAAGATTTACAGCCTTGGAAACCGTATGAGCAGTTCTACTCTGTCCTATAGTGTCACCATGAGTTGAAATCAACTCGACAACAACGAGTTTTGTTTTTGGTTTTATGTTATACCAGTAACTGGACTAGAAATTGCACGTAAGTCCTCTCATTTAATCCTCCCAATACACTGTGTTGTTGGCATTACGATCAATATTTTTAAAGAGGTGGAAACTAAATCTGAGCAAGGAAAAACAACTTACTCAAGTTCTTAATTAGTAAATTGTGGAGCCAAGATTTAAGCCCAGAGCATTCTGACTATAAACACTATGGCTTTCCACTCTTGGACTTATCTCCTTTTCCATTACACCATTAAAATCATCAACCGATGAATGTACACAAACTTAGCAGTATATATTACAAGGACATGTTGACATATTTCGTTAGTATTAAAATAAGCTAATCGTTATTGCCATATTACTGAGATACATATTGTATAGTCTTAATGGTTATTGCAATATTAATAAGATATGCAGATAATTTTGTACTGGTAATTGCCACTTTAAGATGTATGAAGAAGTTCATAGGCTACAAAAATAATAAATGTACTAGAAGAAAACATTGTCATAAAGCGTATTCAGAGTAGCACTCTTTGAATGATTACAGGTTTCAAATGTAATTTTACTGGAATGTTGTATTAGCCTGTTAAACTTAAATTTATAATAGTATAGGGAAGATATATTTAAATGGTCTTCTTGTCTTCAGCATCTTCCTGTTTCAGTCCATCTGCTAGAGTACTCTTCTTTCTAAAATATTGCTTTATGTCAACTCTGCTATCCAAATTTCATTAGTTCAGTATTCACAGGAAAATAAAGTCCATTTCTGTAACCTGATGTAACAAGCCATTCATGGCCTGACTCGACTTTAAATTTTACTTTCTCTCCCAACCTTGTGTCCTTTTTTGACTAAAACTGATTTACTCACTGTGCATAACCCTTGTTACGTATTATTTCTTCTCCTAAATTGCCAGTGTCTTTCTATATATAAGAAACATCCTTCTGTCTTTAACCTGTTGAAATTATACAACTTGTTTACACTCTGTTCATATCTTACCAATAAACTTATGCTAGATTTACTTTTATTCACTATTTTAAATAATATTTTCACAGTACATGTTTCAATTGTTTATTGTTGATATACACAAACACGATTGATTTTCTTATATTAAATATATATGGAACTGTATGAGTTGGTGTTTTTGGTTTTGGTTATTATTTTATGGTTTGTAGAGTGTATCCAATAGGCTGTTTAGTTGATCATATAATCTGAAGAACATCACCTTTGGTTATCTCATTTTAATTCTTAGGTTTATTCTTAGGGTTTACATGGGTATCTGTGTGAGGTGCTGGCATGGGGCAGGGTGTCTGATTAAATATTCAGGATGTCTAGTCTAGCATTCAACAGAAGTGATGATAGAGGGAATCTGCATATTGTTGCTGATTCTCTTAAAAAGGGGAAAGCTTACAAAAATCTCACCATTAACAGTGTCTTTTGTAGAGTTTGGTACATATTCTTCATTAAAGTGGTGGCTTTCCCTTCTATTTGAACACGTCTTCAGGAAAGACCAGTCATTATAAAAAGACGTCATGTTTGGTGAAGTAGAGGGTCTAGGAAAACCATCAATGAAATGACACAATAGCCACAGCAACAAACTCAAACATATGAACATATGAATAATCATGAAAATGGTGCAGGACCAATCCACATTTTTTTCTGTAATACATAAAGTTTCCATTGAGCTGGAGCCTACTCAAAGGCAACTAACAACAACCTAATTAATAAGGAACTTGAATGTAAATAGTTTATTTTCGTATTATTTTTCCACATCTATTGAGAAGATCATATGTCAATCATTTTTTTCTGTAATCTGTTAATATGGTGATTTCCATTACTAGATTTTTTAATGTTAGACTGTTTTGGCAAGTCTGAGATGAGCACAACTGCTTTATGTTTGTTGTTACTTTTTTTTAAACCATTGTTAGCCTTAAGATTTTTGCATCAATATTAGTGAGGTTAAATCATTTTTTTCTTTCTCATTACTGTCCTTGATTTATCAATAGAGTTATGTCCCTCTTTATGTCTAAAGAATGCTATTGGTTTTAAAGTCTTTTTGCCTAATAATACTGTAACTACAGTTTTTTCTTTACTTAGAATTTTCCTGGCATAATAATCTTAAAAAAAAAAATTCTCTACCTTGTAAGTGGAATTTAGACCTTTATAGTGACTCTAATTTTCAACATATTAGAATTTATTTCAACCGTGATATAACATGGGTATGTTCCCTTACCCAGCCTTTTTATTTATTTTATTTTTTCTCTGACATCTTTTGGACTTTGGAAATTTATTTCTTCACTGATTTCTGCACTGGCTTAAAATTCATGCATTCTCATTCTTTTATTTAAAACGCTAGATTTAAAATTTATCATATGTTCTAGATTTAACAAATTTTAAAGATAGTCCATACTACCTTATGATAACTTGTACTAGGGTAGCACAGACATGTATATAATACAGTTGACAGTTGAGTTCTTTCCTCAACAATATGCTCACATACAGATTTTTTCTATTTAAGATTTGCAATTTTGTACTCTGAAAAGTCATTTCTTTCCTCAAATTATCTTTTTACTCCCTTCTTCTATAATTCCAATTAGACATGCTAGACTATCTCCTTGTGGATATACATCATTTCCTATTTTTCCCTCTATCTCTCTGTACCTCAGTATGTGTCACAGATTCAGGTCTTTCAACTCTTTTGGTTGAGTTTTATCTGCTGATTAACATTCAATAAGTTTCTAAGTTTCAAACTAAGGACATTCCTAAACATCCTATTTGAATAATTTTAAAATCATCTGGTTGGTTTTGGATTGTATTTTTTTACCTAATATGTTTAATATTATTCTTTATTTTTAAATGATATAAACTTACTTATTTTAAAGTCTATTCAATAATTCTAAAACCTGTAGTTTAAGGGTGTCTAATTCTGTTATTTATTATATCTGGTAATCTATCACTCCTCATGATGTATTTTTCTTCTTTTTCTCTTGGCCTGGATATTAGTTCCTTGTCAATATTATATATGTTAGTTTATTTCTTTCAATATGAATTTCTAATCATTGTATTTGGAGTCCTTTGTTTTGCTATGTTGCTTTTAATATTGATATGTTTTTCCAATAGTTTTGTTCATGAAGAAGAACTTATTAACAACCTGTAATATGCAGATGAAAAACCTTGCTTGCTGAAAGTGAAGCACTTACTGAAGATCAAAGACTAAGCCCTCAGTATAGATTACACTTCATAAAGAAAACAAAAATCCTCACAACTGGACCAATAAGCAACTTCATGATAAACAGAGAAAATATTGAAGTTGTTAAGGATTTCCTTTTACTTGAATCCACAATCAATGCCCGTGGAAACAGCAGTTAAGAAATCTGTGGCAAAAGACCTCTCTCAAGTTTTAAAAAGCAAAGATGTCAACTTGAAGACTAAGGCGTGCTTGACTCAAGCCATACTGTTTTCAGTTGCCTCATATGCGTGTGAAACTGGACAATGAATAAGGAAGACTCAAGGACTGATGCGTTTGAATTATGGTGTTGGCTAAGAATATTTAGTACACCATTGGCTGCCAGAAGAAAGAACCAATCTCTCTTGGAAGAAGTATAGCCAGAATGTGCCTTAGAAGTGAGGATGGCAAGACTTCGTCTCATGTACTTTGGACATGTTATGAGGAGGTACCAGTGCCAGGAGAAGGACATCAATCATGCTTGTTAAAATAGGGTGTCAGTGAAAAACAGGAAGATCCTCAACCAGATGGATTGACACAGAGGCTGAAACAATAGGCTCAAATAAAATATAGTAATGATTGTGAGGATGCTGCAGACCCAGGCAGTGTTTCCTTCTGTAGTACATAGGATTGCTATGAGTAGGAACCAACTCAACAATACCTAATAATAACAAATAGATATTTTTTAGCACTGTGAAAAAAAAAAGTTCCCTCTCAATAATAAATATGTTCACCACTAAATTTCTCCCAGTATGTTTTGAATTTTTCTCTTTATGATTAGTTCTTTTATTTGTATTTATTTTTGTGAATAAAAATATAAATTTAATTTCTTACATGCAGAGTCAATTACCACCTCTTCATTTATTGAATAGTTAATTTTAACCCATCCATCTAAAATGTCAAATTTATAATACAATAAATTTCCATATAAAAAAAAAAAAGAGAGGAGGCGGGGCAAGATGGCGCTCTAGGCAGAAGCACCATCCCGTCCCTCCACAGCAAAGATCCGAAAAACTAAGCCTAACAGAGAATCAACAATCCTGAAACCCTAGAACACCAAATGAAGAGATAAAGAACTCAGCCAAACACCAAATGGAGTGAGAATACTAAAAGAGAACGGAGAGCGAGGAGAGACTCATGCAGAGATTCCTTACCAGCTAACGCAGCACGGATCCACCATCTTGGATTCCTAACGGAGACCAGCGAACGGGAGAGCAGCTTTGCAGAGCATCCGGTGGGAGACAGAACAAATGGTAAACTGCGGTGCGCGCTTTCCCACCCCCCACCCCTCTCCGCCTCGGCTGGGGCTCCCCTGCTTTCCGTGGCCAGGGTCCCTGGGCTGGGGGGCGCCGGTGCTTGGATTCCGCACGCCCGGGCTGGCGGCTTTCTGAGAGCCGTTTGCTAGCAGCTGGAGAAACTTTTTCTGCCGCCTCCGCCTCCTTTTGCCTGGGAGCCTGGTTCCGAGTGCCATCTTTGCTCTTTTCTGTGGAGCTGTGGGGATGTGTTCGGGTGTATGGCTGCCTCGGGATCTGGGCTGCCGCGCTGGTGAGATCCCGGGGCCTTTGTTCATTCACCCCTCTGCTTCCCACGGCCACGGTCTCTTAACCCTGAGACTGCCGGTTTCTTGGAATTCGCACCCCTGAGTGGGGGCTCTCTCGGTCCCATTTGTTGGCACTGACTGCTGGTGTTGCTTTTTTCTTTTTTTTTAAATTTTATTTTTCTTCATGTTTTGATTAGTTTTGTCATCTTTTCCCTCTTTTTCCCTTTTGTCTTTCTTCATTGCTTAATTTCTCATCTCTCTATCTCTTCCTTCTCTTTCTGATCCCTGAATACCAGGTGATGTATGCCTCTATACCTTCTGGCCAGGCTGTGCTGTGAAAACTGAGACCGACTCCTCCAGACCTCATAGCTGCATCGGTGGGATCCCTGGGAACTTTGCAGTTCTTTAACTTTTCTGATTTTTATTTGTTCATTCTTTCCTTTTCTTTCTCTTCCCCCTTCTGGTTTCCTCCATCCCATAGGCTCTCATCTGTACATTCCAACGACAAGCTCCCCTAGCATTCTTTTATGTTTGTATGCTTTTTCTTCCTCCTCCTCTCTCCTCTCTCCCATATCCAGCTTAGCTTCACACATAACCATCTTCCTGCTGCACCCTACCTACCTGCACCGTGCACTAGACATCACACCACCAAGCTGTGCAGGCACGCCCTATTGGAACCTGCCCAGCACTGACTACCGACTATCCTGGTGGCTGCAGTGAGTGCCACAAGCAACCCGTCCCCAGTGGCTCCTCCTCAGCTAGATCTGCCCAGCTGTACCACAAGGACAAAACAACAACAAAAAAAAAATCTACAATCAATAAAAGAGAGAAATATCTACTGAATGCCCCGAAAACAGCAAACAATATCAAAACATTTAGAAAAACAAGACAAGATGGCTCCAATAGGTGTCCAAATTAAAACACCAGATAACTCTCCTGTAGAAGAAAATGCACTAGAAGTACCTGATAGGGAACTCAAATCACTAATACTCAGAATTTTCCAAGAACTGAGGCAAAAAGCTGACAAACATGAGGAAAAAATAGACAAATTTATGGAAAATACAGACAAAAAATTGGAAGAATTCAGGAAGATGATGCAGGAACAAAATGCCAAAATAAATACACAACTCGAAATTATACAAAAACAACAATTAGAAATCCAAAAGATAAACAACAAGATTTCAGAAATGGATGGTGTCATAGAAGGGCTGAGAAGTAGATTCGAAACCATGGAAGACAGGATCAGTGGAACTGAAGACAAACACTTGGATACAACTTTGTTTCAGGAAAACTCAGAAAAAAGAACAAAGAAAAATGAAGAGACCCTGAGAGTTATGTGGGACACAATTAAAAGCAAAAACTTACGAGTGATTGGCATACCAGAACAGGGGGAGAAAACAGAAAACACAGAGAGGATCATTGACGAACAGCTGACAGAAAACTTTCCCAATATCATGAAAAATGAAAAGCTGGCCATCCAAGAAGCTCAACGAACCCCATATAGAAGAGACCCCAAAAGAAAATCACCAAGACATATCATATTCACACTCACTAAAATTAAAGGCAAACAAAGAATCCTGAGAGCAGCTCGTGAAAAACAAGAAGTCACATACAGAGGAGAAACAATAAGACTAAGCTCAGATTATTCGGCAGAAATCATGCAGGCAAGAAGGCAATGGGATGACATATATAAAATCTTGAAAGAAAAAAATTGTCAGCCAAGAATAATATATCCTGCAAAACTCTCATTCAGATTTGATGGTGAAATTAGGTCATTTCCAGATAAACAGAAACTAAAGGAATATGCAAAAGTCAAACCAAACTTACAAGAATTATTCAAGGGAGTTCTTAGATCTGAGGACAAACAGCTTCAGCCCTCAGGCAGGACCTAGGACCTAGGACGCAGGTTCACATGAACCAGATACCATCCTAGGAACTGAACTACAGAAGACTTTCCAAAAACAAAAGAAATACAACATGGAATCAGAGAAATCAATCGAAGCATGACAACAACATCAAAACAATGAAAGAGGGAACAAACGGCATAGGTATAGAACCTTATAAAGGAGAAGAAGGCAAGGCTATACCAAGTAAGGGTAGACTGCTTCAAAATTATAAAGATAAGGGTAAAATTCATGGTAACCACAAAGAAAGATAACAAACCAACTCATAAAAATAAAGACAAAAAACATAAAGTCTCAACAAAAACAAAACCTACAAAAACAAAAGAAATGAACACAAAATCCACAAAGAAAAGTAACTCAGCACAAGAGAGTAAGAAGAACAAAGAAAACTTCAGCATCACAAAAAAAAGCACTACAAAATGACAGCAACAAATTTCCATCTATCAATAATTACACTGAATGTAAATGGACTCAATGCACCCATAAAGAGACGGAGAGTGGAAGAATGGATAAGAAAACAGGATCCATGAATTTGCTGTCTACAAGAGACACACCTTAGAAACAAAGATGTGAATTTATTAAAAATCAAACGTTGGAAAAAAATATATCAAGCTAACAACTATCAAAAAAGAGCAGGAGTGGCAATTCTAATCTCAGATAAAATAGACTTTAAAACAAAATCTACCATAAAAGACAAAGAAGGACACTATATAATGATTAAGGGGATGATCCACCATGAAGATATAACCATAATAAATATCTATGCACCCAATGACAGGGCTCCAAAATACATTAAAAAAACTGTACAGCACTGAAAAGAGAAATTGACAGTTCCACAATAATAGTAGGAGACTTCAACACACCACTCTCAGTAAAGGACAGAACAACTAAAAAGAAACTCAGCAAAGATACAGAAGACCTAAAGGAAACAATCAGCCAACTGGACCTCATAGACATATATAGAACCATCCATCCAACCGCTGCAAAGTACACATTCTTTTCCAATGCACATGGAACGTTCTCCAGAATAGACCACATCTTAGGCCACAGAGCAATCCTCAACAAGATCCAAAATGCTGAGATAATTCACAGTATCTTCTCTGACCACAATGCCATCAAGGTAGAAATTAACACTAGAAAGAGCAAGGAAAAAAAATCAAACACACGGAAACTGAATAATAATCTGCTTACACATCAATGGGTAATAGAAGAAATCAGAGATGGAATTAAAAAATTCCTAGAATCAAATGAAAATGAAAACACATCATACCAAAAGCTTTGGGAGACAGCAAAGGCAGTCCTCAGAGGACAATTTATAGCAATAGATGCACATATCAAAAAAGAAGAAAGGGACAAAATCAAAACATTAACTACAGAACTCAAACAAATAGAAAGAGAACAACAAAAAAAGCCTACAACCACCGGAAGAAAGGAGATAGTAAAGATCAGAGCAGAAATAAATGAAATAGAACAGAAAAACAATAGGAAGAATCAACAAAACCAAAAGTTGGTTCTTTGAATGAATCAACAAAATCGACAAACCACTGGCCAGACTGACAAAAGAAAAACAGCAGAGGGCACAAATAACCCAAATAAGAAATGAAATGGGGGACATTACAACAGACCCAACCAAAATAAAAAGGATTATAACAGAATATTATGAAAAACTATATTCCAACAAATTTGAAAACCTAGAGGAAATGGATAAATTTCTAGAAACATACAGCCTACCCAAACTACAACAAAGTGATATTGAAAATCTGAACAGACCCATAGCAAGAGAAGAGATTGAAAAGGTAATAAAAAAACTCCCAACCAAAAAAAAAACCCTGGCCCAGATGGCTTCACTGGAGAATTCTACAAAACATTTACAGAAGAGCTGGTACCCATTCTACTCAAGCTATTTCAGAGCATAGAAGAGGATGCAACACTTCCAAATTAATTCTATGAAGCCAGCATAACGCTGATACCAAAACCAGGCAAGGACATCACAAAAAAAGAAAATTACAGACCAATATCTCTCATGAATATAGATGCAAAAATTCTGAACAAAATTCTAGCCAATAGAATTCAGTACCATATCAAAAAAATAATACACCACGACCAAG
The DNA here is from genome assembly GCA_030035585.1 of Dugong dugon. NCBI lineage: Eukaryota > Metazoa > Chordata > Mammalia > Sirenia > Dugongidae > Dugong > Dugong dugon. Next base: position 28,185,362 of record CM057460.1, on the reverse strand, counting down.
TAGGATTCATACCAGGTATGCAAGGATGGTTTAACATTAGAAAATCCATCAACGTAATCCACCACATAAATAAAAGGAAAGAAAAAAAATAAAGGGCATCTATGCAAAACCAACAGCCAACATCATTCTTAATGGAAAGAGGCTGAAAACATTCCCCTTGAAAACAGGAACAAGACAAGGATGCCCTTTATCACCACTCCTATTTAACATTGTGCTGGAAGTTCTAGCTAGAGCAGTAAGGCAAGAGAAAGAAATAAAGGGCATCCAAATTGGTAATGAAGAATTTAAACTCTCCCTGTTTGCAGATGATATGATACTATACATAGAAAACCCTAAAGACTCCATGAGAAATCTACTGGAACTAATAGAAAGATTCAGCAGAGTAGCAGGATACAAGATAAACATTCAAAAATTAGTTGGATTCCTATACACCAGTAAAGAGAACGATGAAAAGGAGATCAGGAAATCAATACCATTTTCAATAGCCCCTAAAAAGATAAAATACTTAGGAATAAGTCTGACCAGGAATGTAAAAGATCTATACAAAGAAAACTACAAAACACTGCTGCATGAAATCCAAAGGAATCTACATAAATGGAAAAACATACCATGCTCATGGATAGGCAGACTCAACATTGTGAAAATGGCAATTCTACCTAAAGCAATCTACAAATACAATGCAATCCCGAAACAAATACCAACAACATTCTTCAAAGAGATGGAGAAACTAATTATTAACTTTATATGGAAAGGGAAGAAACCCCGAATAAGTAAAGCACTACTGAAGAAGAAGAATAAAGTTGGAGGACTCACACTACCTGACTTGAGAACCTACTATTAAGTAGTCAAAGCAACCTGGTACTGGTACAACAACAGAGACATTGACCAATGGAACAGAATTGAGAACCCAGATGTAAATCCATCCACCTACGGTCACTTGATCTTTGACAAGGGCCCAAAATACATCAAATGGGGAAAAGACAGTCTTTTTAACAAATGGTGCTGGCAAAACTGGATATCCATTTGTAGAAAAATGAAACAGGACCCATACCTCACACCATATACAAAAACTACTTCAAAATGGATCAAAGACCTGAATATAAAGCCTCAAACTATAAAATTCATAGAAGAAAAAATAGGACCAACACTTCAGGCCTTAATACATGGCATTAACAGGATACAAACCATAAACATCAACACAAAAAACCCAACAGATAAACTAGATAATTGGGATCTTCTAAAAATCAAACATCTATGCTCTTCAAAAGACTTCAGAAAAAGAGTCAAAAGAGAACCTACAGACTGGGAAAAAATTTTTGGACAGTACAAGTCAGACAAAGGTCTAATCTCCATAATCTACAAGAAAATCCAACACCTCTACAACAAAAAGACAAACATTCCTATCAAAAAATGGGCAAAGGAAATGAACAGACACTTCACCAAAGAAGACATTCAAATGGCCAACAGACAAATGAGGAAATGCTCGCAATCACTAGCCATTAGAGAAAAGCAAATTAAACCACAATGAGATACCATCTCACCCCAGCATTACTGGCATGAATCAAAAATACTGCAAATAACAAATGTTGGAGGGGCTGCGGGGAGATGGGAACTCTTATACACTGCTGGTGGGAATGCAAAATGATACAACCATTTTGGAAAATGATATGGCGTTTCCTCAGAAAGCTAGAAATAGACATACCATTCGATCCAGCAATCCCACTCCTAGGAATATATCCTAGAGAAATAAGAGTCATCACTCGAATAGACATATGCACACCTATGTTCATGGCAGCATTGTTCACAATAGCAAAACGATGGAAACAACCTCGATGTCCATCAACAGATGAATGGATACACAAACTATGGTACATACACACAACGGAGTACTATGCAACGAGAAAGAACAACAATGAATCTGTGAACCATCTCATAACATGGATGAAATTGGAGGACATTATGCTGAGTGAAATAAGTCAATCACAAAGGGACAAATATTGTATAAGACCTCTATTGTAAAAACCCATGAAAAAATTCACATGCAAAATGTAACAATCCTTGTTGGTTACCAGGGATGGGAGGGGAGGGGGGGAATACTAAATAGGTAATAGATAAGTGGTAACTTGGGTGAGAGGTGAGATAGTACACAGTACAGGGGAAACTAACACAACCTGCACAAGGAAAGGTCATGGAGGCCCTATAGACACATCCAAACCCCCCGAGGGACTGAGTTGTTGGACGGAGGGCTCTGGGGACCATGGTCTTGGGGAACATCTAGCTCAATTGGCATGACACTACTTATAAAGATAATGCTCTACATTCTACCTTGGTGAGTAGTGTCTGGGGTCTTAAAAGCCTATGAGTGGCCATCTAAGATACTCCACTGGTCTCATCCCTTCAGGAGCAAGGGAGAATGAAGAGAACAGGATTCAACGAAAAGATTAGTCCAAAGGACTAATTGTCCACAGCTACCAAGGCCTCCACCGGACTGAGTCCAGTACAGCTAGATGGTGCCCGGCTACCACCACTGACTGCTCTGACCAGGATCACAACAGAGGGTTCTGGACAGAGCTGGAGAAGGATGTAGAGCATAATTTTAACTCCCCCCCCACAAAAAAAAAAAAAAAAGACCAGATTTACTGGCCTAAAGAATTCTAGAGAAACCTCAAGAGTGTGGCCCCCAGACACCCTTTCAGCTCAGAGATGAAGTTACCTTCAAGGTTCGATGTTAATCCTGGGAGTGGACAGCCCAGTAAAACTAAATGGGACTAACGAGGTACAAGAGTCTGGTGACAAGGGCCAGAAGGCAGAGGGGGAGTAGGAAACTGATGATAAGGAACACAAATTGAATAAGGACACTGTCGATGTATTGTGAGATTGTTGATCACTGCTATAGGGCAACATTTGTAGTAACTATTAAATGGGAGGCTGTTTTGTCCTGTAAGCCTTCATCTTGGGCGAGAATGGCAGCACAATTGGAAGAGCATAGTCAATATCACTTAAATGTGTAAGTAAAAAGTTTTGAAATGGTGTTAAAATAAAATAAAATAAAATAAAATAAAAAACAAACAAAAATAAAAACAAATGAGACTAATGAGGTACAGTAGTCCAGTGACAAGGGCCAGAAGACAGAAGGGGACAAGGAAGTCCCCTGGTGATAGGGAACACAAGGTGGAGTAAGGATATTCTTGATGTGCTGTGAGATTGTTAACCATCGTCATAGGGCAACATGTATAGTAACTGTTAAATGAAAAACTATTTTGTTCTGTAAGCCTTCATCTTAAGTGAGAATAACAGCACAGTTGGAAGAGCGTAGTCAATGTCACTGAACTGTGAATGTAGAAATTTTTGAAATGGTGTATCTTTGGCTATCTGTATTTTCATCAAAAAAAAAAAAAAAAAAGGTTGAGAATTTAGAGGCTTAATATGTTGTGGGGTTGTTAACCAATGTCATAGAACAACATGTGTACTACTATTTCATGAGAAACTATTTGCTCTGTAAGCTTTCACCTGAAGTACAATAAAATATTAAAAAAAAAAAAAAAAGAGAGAGAGATGACTAGCATGAGCTACTGGCTTCTTTTCAAAAGTGGGAATGCTACAGAAGTGAGAACAGTATTTTGGATCTGAAAAAATGACATAAAAATCTCTCTGAAAATTCTGAAGGCGTTTAGGAAAAAAATGTCAACCTTGGGGGTTGCCAGAAGAAGTTAATGAATAAGGAAAAATCTTTCTATACATCACAACACTCTGTTTAAGTTTTGTACTGATCCACTGTTACTGTAACATTTTTAATTTGTTACATATTTAATATTAATAAAACATTAGGAGGATAATAATCTTGATACATTCAGAAAGATATTTTGATAGACTTCAGGTCATATGTATGAGACATTTTAAACTTACGAAACCTATATAATAATTACAACAATCATCAAATTTGTGGAGTATGTAGAATGAACCTCTTTTAAAATTAGAAAAATAATAAAAAAGAAAAAGAATTCCTGCCTTACTGCTATTGTCCAATGTGAACCCTGGTAATATTTTAAAGAGAGAAAAAAAATTTGTAGGGAAAATATATATAATGCCATTTGTTTACATTGAAAGAGAGTTTGGATTTTTATTATTTGTAGCAGATATATATATATATATATATATAGTATGTATGTATACACACACATATTTGGAGCCCTGGTGGCACAGTGGTTAATCATTTGGCTGCTAACCAAAAGGTCGACAGATCAAATCCACCAGCTGCAATTTGGAAACCCTATGAGGCAGTTCTACTCTGTCTTATAGGGTGGCTATGAGTTAGAATTGTCTAGATGGCAACGGATTTGCATTTTTTTACCTCTTTCTCTATATATGAACATAGATATGTATATATTATATATATACTCATAAAATGTAGCTGGAGTTTGAATTTATGGCTTCTGCAGAGCTATGCTCTCTCTCTCACTGCCAGCTGTAAGGGAAGACTGTTTTTTGTCTCTTTCAGCTTCTGGTGACCTTAGGTGTTTCTTGGCATTTCTTGGCTGTAGATGGATCATCATATTGTATCTTCTCCCATGTGTGACTCTTCTTCTGTGTCTGCCATTTTCTTTTATAAGGAGCCACTCAGAATAGATTAGAATTAGGGCTTATCCTATTTCTGTATGACTTCATTAATTAAACTGATAAACTCTCCAAAGAAAAAGCCTAATTCCCCTAACAAGTTCACATCCACTGGAACAGGGTAGGGGATTTCAATATATTTTTTGGAGAATACAGTTCTATTCATAACACTCCACCTTTTGGCCCTTCAAAAATCATGTCTTTTTCATGTGCGAAATACATTCATCTCATCCCAGTTTCCCCCAAAGTCTTAACCCATTCCAAAATGCACTCTAACTCCAAAATGTTATCTTATAATCAGTTATATCTGGTATAGGATGATACTCTGAGTATGATCCATTCTGGGAAAAAAAATATTTCTGTATTTGTAGACCTGTGAAACCTAGGATACAGTTATCTGCTTCCAAAATATAATGGTTTTGTAAGCATGTGATAGACATTCCTATCCCAAAAGAGAGAAATTGAACAGAAAGGACTCATGGCTACCAAACCAGTCTGAAACACTAAAGGGCAGATTTCATTAGTTTTCAATGCCTAAAAATAATTATCTGTTCTCGAGATATACATGGACAAAGACCTCACCCTTCCGAATCCAGGCAACAACCCCTTGGCCTTGGACATTTGTTTGCCCACTTGGCCCTGGGCGACTTTGTTATCTAAGCCTACTAGGTCAGTGGCACTACTTCTCAAATTTGGGTGGCAGCCCTGATCTCCTGGCCCACCATGTTGTAGTCCCAACCCCTACAAACAAGATGTGGACCCACCCTTTAAAATTAAAGTTGTTACCCATCCTTTGACTCCTAGGTTGGCCCTGCCTTCTGAAACAAAGAAAGCAATGGTCCAGCACTCCTGGCTTGTGCAAGCAGTGCTGCTAGTCTCTGAACTGCACCTAGGAAGTCCTTCCATTTTCTTGGAGGACAAGAGATGGCCACAGCCAAGTAAATTCATCAGCCCATTTCATGCTTGTAGAATTCCAGAAATTCTGCAGCTTTTTTTCATTTTGTCCCATCTCTATACCCTTCAGTCTAAGCTGATGAGATGGTTTATTGGATCCATAAATCACACCCCTAATCTGTTTAGTAAATGATTTTCTAGCCACACACTTGGTGTAAACTTTCGAGAGCATTCTTTATTAATTTTTACAATAAAATTATTGAAATCTTCAAATTTGGGCTCCTTTTGCATAGTTTATTTTTCAATCTATCTTCCTTCCCACATTTCACTGTAAGTAGCAAGGAGAAACCATGCCATGTCTTTAAGATCTTGCTTAGAAATCTCCTCAGTCAAATATCCAAATTCATCCCTTACAAGTTTTGGTTTCCACAAAATGTTAAAATGTAATGTTGACAAGTTTTTTGTGTTTGTTTGTTTTTGCCATTTTATAACATAGATTGCCTTTCCTCCAGTGTCCAATAATATACTCATTATTTCCTCTTTGAGATCTCACCAGAAACATATTTAACATCCAGTTTTCTATCAAAATTCTGTTTATGATTATAGAAGCTTCCTTTACAGCCTTTCTCATCCCTTTCTGAGCCCTCTCTAGAATTGCATTCAATGCCCGTAATTCTGCTAACACTCTCTTCAAAGAAATCTAGGCTTTTACCCTGAAGCCTCTCAAAACTCTTTCCACCTCTATTCATTATTGAATTCCAAAATCATTTCTACATTTTTAAGTATTTCTTACAGAATACCCAAGTCGTGGTAACAAATACTGTCTTAGTGTACTAGGGTGTCACAGCAGCGATGGTTGTCAGGGCGGCAGAGACAATAACCAATGCCACAACTCTTACAGAGAAGTGGAGCCAGGAGGGTCACTCTGAGGAGTCGAACCCTGGCTTCAGTCCCAGGAGTTTATTTTATAGTCAATACAGCAAGCAGTGAAGCAAATAACAGGACAATGGGCTTTGGGTGAATAACAATAAGTTTCAGGCAAGGGAGGAGGAATTCAGGTAAACAAGCCAATCAGTAACAGGTTTGAAAAAACAAGTAGTGACAAGTCTCAACATGTGGTTCAGCACAGAGGCCTTTATACATCCATATTTTAATGGCACATATCACCACATTTCCCCCTTTCATTTAGTTAATGGAATAAGAATCAAGAATATTTTCACTGGTCCAACAAGTGTCTGTTAGGAGAAAGTAAAATTTTCTCTACGAGATAAAATCCAAGATTATCTCAGCTACTGTCTCCACACCTCAAGGCTTGGTGTCTTAGTGAGTCCTTGTGAGCCCAGCTATGGCTGGAGCACACTCCATATGTTTAAGGAGGAGAAGTAGCATAGCTATGAGTAACACCTGGACTTAGTCGCCTAGATGGCAGCCATAGCAGGCTCTTTAAACTCACGGTGCTGGTTTTCCACTGGATACCATCTGGTTCTTCACCAGGTTACTAAGTAAGAGCCATGCTCTTATCAATTGCATAGCCAGAGTGAGCGGACTCAATGTGCCTTTCAGGTGTGTAAGACAATAGAGGATGATCTTATGAGGATAATATAATCCTCCGCACTAGTAATATCCTGATTGTTGGACCCATGGGTTTCCTCTGACTCTCATTTTGTCAGGTAAACACTAACTTTTAACATCCACTGAAATTATTATTCTTAAGGGCTTAAAGATTTAGAGAGGCCCAAAGATTCATTAACAATCAAACAAGCAATGATTTACACAGCTTCACTATTACTTGGAAGGGAATCACTAGGAAGGGTAATTTATACATCATAACAGATTTAACAATCAAACACTGATTTACACAAATTTACTATCAATTGGAAAGGAAATCATCTAACCTAGAAATCTATCTATACAGAAGCATCTAATTAGGAGAAGCAGAAAATATAGAGGAGTTTACACATAACAAATTTTCACTGGGAACTTACTGATTAACCAAATACAGGTAATTACTAATTATCAAAATAATAACATAGGAAGGGCCTTCTTAAGAGGAGGTCTTTATTTTTCCCATCTCCTGTTTAGGTAACTGGTAGCGAATGGTCCAGGCGTAGAAGGCTGAATTCTGTTGGTGATGGTAGATCTTCAGGGAGTAGAGACATCGGATGACTATAAGGAGGCACAAGACTATTAAACACCTATAGCAAAAAGGATCCAGACACGGAGATTGAGTCCAGAGAACCAATGTGTGGGACTGAGCCAGTAGGCAAAATCATTAAGTGTATTAAGTGTAACCTTATTAGACTCTGATTGTAATCTCAAGAGCTGTTCTTGTAATTGAAATTGTAAATTTTGAATATCACTTTTCAATGGAGAAGTGAAGCTAGCAAAAAGATTCCTTTTAACATCCTTCCAGGGCTCACTATATGGAAGGGCTATAACACAGAAGCAAGTATATTCACCATCACAGGTTAATTGGGAATGTTCCCATAGGGCTTCTTGTCGTCCTCCAAGCCAAAGGACTGAGGCTTCCAAAGCACCCAGATGCTTGAGAATTTCTTGATCAATATGTGCCATAGTTTGCATTTCAGAAGTAACATTTTGCATGTAGGTGTTAAGCTGTTGGGTGGTTTGAATAGCTTGGGAGAGAGCTATGGCAGTGGTAGCTGCTGTAGCTGCAATAGCAGTGGCTGTGATAATAGATGCTATGAGAATTCCAAGAAACCTTTTTGTTTGTATTTTTTGTAATACATTAACAACCTGAGCGAGGGGGGAACTATCTTGCCAGGGGCAGGTAAGGTTAACGGGCAGCCAAAGTTTGCTTTTTTGTGGAAGAACAAATACAGAATTGATGTTAAGAGTGGAGACATTTTGTCTGGACAGACATGGAGTAATCCAAGTAGAGCCATTGGATAATGTTAATTGAAAAGAGGCATTTACTTTAATGATATCTGGAGGACTAGAAGTTATAGCAAAAATGTATGGTCGAGATGTGCATATAAGCACAAAATTGTTATGGTCATGGAAAGTCCATTGTAATTTGGGGAGTGGGTTCTTGGCATCCTTTGTCCCCCTCAGAAAGGCTCCTGAACGGAGAGTTTTTTTCATAAAAAGGGAGACCTAATCGCCAAGAAAGGATTTTTAATGGGGAAAAATGAGTAGTTGAATAACGTAAGCGAAGAATGGGTCCGGCTAGGCCAGGGTTCCAGGACTTAGAATGTCCTAGGTAATGGTATGGGGTTGCCCACTGCCAAGTAGAGTGATTTGGTAATAAAATTAAACCTTGAGGGCCCCAATTTTCTAGTGAAATGTTGAAAGGGAATGAGTATGAAGAAAAGTTAGTAGTTTGACAAGTAACCCAAGTATTATCGATAGGGTCTGTAAGAGATAGCTGTGGGTTTTGACATACAGGGATGGAAGGGGGTGAGTAATATAGGCACTGTTATTACTGAATGTGCCATTAATGTCTATAGCTTTGATAAAAATTTGTTTAGAATAGGCTGGCTGTTTATAGTTATCATTGTAATAAATGTAATTCATATACCATTGTTCTAGTATAGGCACACACGCAAAAGCAGTGTGTGGCTGAGTAGTGAAACACAAAGGAAGGGCATCAGCATAGAGTGTCCAATTTGTAGACAGTACAAACCATCCCTCTTCAGGGGAGTTAGTAAGTGGTTTGGAATAGGCCAAATATTGTCCTCCAGTAACGTTAGTATCATTAGAGGAAAGAGGGGGCTCTGCTTCTTCGCAAGTAACCGGGTGGAAGACAGGGGGGCTAAGAACATGAGCCCAATAGGTGGTTGGGGCAGAGGTTGCAGGTACCTGAGAAAGGAGGAGGAGGAGAACACATACCTGTCGAGAATTGAAGGTCACAAATGAGACCATAGTTAGACATAGATTTTCAGGTGTAAGTGGGGCACCTGTAGTTGAGAGGATATGTTCAGCTTTGGAGGAGAGGGCTTTTAGACCTCCCCATGTTACCGGTATTGCAGAGCTCTGTTGTTCATTCTCCTTCCCTGGGGGATGAAAGGGTGGCGGCTGTTGCTGGATCATGATATGGTTTTACTAGTTGAGCAGGAATCCAGCGTGGACCTGTAGGAGACAAAACAGTTGCATACCCTTGCCCCCAGGTTAATAATTCTGCAGGTCCTTGCCAGACAGAGGGATTTTGAGGATCTTTATAGAGGACCTATGGGCGAGGTTGGGTGTCAGAGGGGATAAAATGTCGTTCTGCAGCAGTGCGACCATCTTTGGCAACCGATAAAAAATTACAAGTAAAGAGAGCTTTGGCAAGTCTTTCATTCTGGTCACATACTCTAGACCCATCATCTCCCCCCTTTTGTTTATTTAAGAGCTGTTTGAGAGTATGATGGGTATGTTCAATTATGGCTTGCCCTTGAGAGTTATAAGGAATGCCAGTGGAATGAAGAATATTCCAAGTGGCACAAATTTGTTGAAATTTAGCAGAAGTATATGCAGGCCCATTATCAGTTTTAAGGGCTTGGAGACATCCCATAGTTGCAATGGCTTGGGTAAAGTGATGACAGGCATGAGTAGAACATTCCCCAGAAAGGACTGTAGCATAAAGAAACCCAGAACATGTATCTATGGATACTTGGAGATATTTAAGTTTCCCAAAGGGAGGATAGTGTGTTACATCCATTTGCCATAACTGATTGTCTACTAGACCATGTGGGTTGAAACCAGCAATAAAGGACATGGGAGAAAAATGTTGCCAGTCAGGACAGGTGCGAACAATTGGTTGTGCTTCAGTAAGAGAGATAGAAAATTGTTTTTGAAGTCCGCGCGCATTTTGATGAAAGAAATTATGAGAAGTTCGTGCATCAGAAAAAGCAGAGCCAGCAAGTAAATCGGTGCGAGAATTGCCATCAGAAAGAGGCCCCAGCAAGGGTGTATGGGAGCGCACATGTACCACAAAAAAGGGAGAGTTACGGCTATTAAGCAGGGTTTGAAGCCTTTTAAATAAAGTAAATAACTCATAATCGGGACTAAATTGAAGAGTTACATCACTAATATGTTGAATAGTGTGAACAACGTAAGCAGAATCAGCGAGTAAATTGAAAGGCATTGATTTAAAAATTTCAAAAGCAGCAACAGCTGCCGACAACTCGGCATGCTGTGTAGTGGAGGCCTTTTGTGTAATAAAATGTTGCCAGGCACTGTCGGTCTGCCAAGTGACTGCTCCCTTTCCAGTTTTTCCTGATCTGTCTATAAAGGCGGTAGGGGCATTAGCAAGAGGGGAAGGAGAGAGCATAGTAGAAAATTGTAAAGGAAGGAGCTGTAGTGTAGACAGTGGCTTTGAAGTGGGATAAGAATAAATTATTTGCCCAGTAAAATCAGCCAAAGCGATCTGGAGCTCTTCAGAATTAAGAAGAGCATGATCAAAAGCTGTTTTTGTTACCCCAAAGTATATAAAATGAGGGTCAGAACCCAAAAGCTGTTGAGTGCGGATGCATCCTTGCATTAATAAGTTAATGTGTGGAGAGAAACGTGTAAACAACTGTTGTGGAGGGCGATAAGGAAGAAAAAGCCACTCAAGTGCTCTGAAGTCAGGAGTAAATTGACAGAGCACGCCTGTAAGACTAAGAGGAGTATTTAATAGGAGAAGGTAAACAGGATGATTTATCTGTAAACGAGTTAAAAATTTTTCTTTAATGGCTTGGTTAACAAGTAGTAATTCATGGCATGCTTGGGGAGAAAGTGTTCTCATAGAAGTTAGAGCAGGGTCACCCTTAAGGGTCTCAAATAAGTGGGCCAGTTGAGAGGTTGTTATGATGAGTGAAGGTCGCAGGCAATTAATATGACCAAGGATCTTTTGGAGGTCATTTAGAGTTAAGGTCTTGGGAATTATAATTTCTGGTGTTTTAGGGTATCCCAGATACTGCCACAGGGTGAAAGACTGAACTTTTTCAGGGGCTACCTGTAAGCCAAAGCCTTGTAACGCATGTTGAACAGAGACAAGAACTGAATCAAGTTGTTCTGGTTTGGGATGGGCTAGGAGAATGTCGTCCATATAATGATATATATGACACGAGGGAAAGGCTCTTCAGACTGACTTAAGAGCCTTATCAACATAGTATTGACAGATAGTTGGACTATTGACCATGCCCTGTGGGAGAACAGTCCACTCAAAACACTGCATAGGACGACAATTATTTACAGAAGGAACTGAGAAGGCAAATTTAGCACAGTCATCGGGATGGAGTGGGATGGTAAAAAAACAATCTTTATGATCATTAATAATAATATGATATGTTTGAAGAATACAGGCCAGATTGGGAATTCCTGGTTGGAGAGGTCCCATAGGGACAAGACGTTGATTAAAAGCCCGTAAGTCATGAAGGAGCCTCCATTTTCTGGATTTTTTAGGGACACAGAAAATAGGCGTATTCCAAGGGCTGCAGGAAGGCCAGATGTGTTCGGCCTCCAAGTGTTCCTGGACAAGTCTTTTAAGGTGTTTTAATTTCTCTTCTTTAATGGGCCACTGCTCAACCCAAACAGAAGGGCCAGGTATCCAGGTTAACTTTAACAGAGGGTCTGTTTGAGCAGTGGCCCCTATGAAAAATCCTGAGGGGTGCCAATTTGAACATTCCACTGGGAGAGTAAATCTCGTCCCCATAATATAGTAGGCAAAGGAAGGATAAAGGGACAGATAGAAGCGAGCTGTCCATCAAGGCTATAGCAAACAATGGGAAGTGTACTTTGAAAAGGACACTGTGTTCCTCCAACTCCTGTGAGGGTTTCAGCAGTTCACTTCTTGGGCCAAGAAGAGGGCCAGGAATCAGAGGAAAAGATAGTTGCATCTGCCCCAGAATCCACGAGCCCTTTAAACATGCGATCATTGACCTGAATAGTAAGATATGGTTGGGAAGATTGTAACTTAGCAACCCAAAAAGCGTCAGTACTGCCGAAACCCGCAGCCCGTCTTGGGGTAGTGCCAGTGGAGGGGACTACAAAGGGAAGTAAAATTAGCTGTGCTATTTTATCAGAGGGAGTAATATTCCAATAAGAGAGACTGGAAACCATAATTTTAATTTGACCTTCATAATCAGAGTCTACTACACCAGGATGAACAGTCAGACCTTGAGATATAATACTAGAGTGACCCATTAGGAGTCCTAAATATCCTTGAGGCAGGGGTCCCCAAACCTGTGTTGCTATAAGAAAAACTTTTCCTGCCTCATCTATTATAGCCCCTTCTGCTAAGGGTAAATCTAGACCTGCACTCCCTTCCATGGCTGCTTTTAAATCATTGACTTGCAAAAGTTGCTGTCTGGAGTTTATGCTGCGGTCTCCACACTCCACACTTAGGGGCTTCCTGGATATTTTGGGGCGTGAGAGCTCTCACCCCCTTCCCGTTTCCCGACATTGGGCTGCCTTGATTGTTAAGTTGAGATCTGCACCGACTAGCCCAATGAAAGCCTTTACCACAGCGGGGACACTTACGGGTTAGAAGTTTAGTGTTGGCATTTTTGTTTTTTAACCTATGACAGTCCTTTTTAAAATGTCCAGGTTTACCACACCCAAAACAGGTGGCAGAGGATGGACGGAGAGCTGCCGCTAGTACTCGTGCCTTATGAGTTTCTGTGCCAACATTTTGACATGCTCTAATCATTTCAGTTAAATTAAGATTCTGTGCCTTTAAGGGGGCTAAAACAGCTCGAAAGTCAGCATTAGCACTTTCGTAAGCAAGCTGGAGACAAAAAACTTCAGCCACTTGTTGATTATCTACCTGTCGGGAAATGGCCATTTGGAGGCAGCTGATAAAATCAATGTAAGCCTCGTTTGCCGCTTGGCAAATAGTGGCGAATGAGCCGGTCGGTGTTCTGGAATCAAGGATTTTACTCCAGGCTTTGGTGGCAGCATCGGAGGCTTGACTGAATGCTTGCCTATTCATCTGACTCTGGGCCTGGGGAGTGGAATGATTCCCAACACCCAGGAGCATGTCAAGACTAACAGGGATATTATGATTAAGATTGTCTATGGCATAAAGGTTACAACGTTCCTTGTATTCTTGACTCCATACGCTAAATTGAGCAGGGGTTAAGACTGTTTGCATTAAAGTGTTCCAATCCCAGGGGCTCATCTCATAGTTTTGTCCTATAGCTTCTACAATTCCTTTTGTAAAGGAACACTGTAAACCATTCTCTATCATGCTTTTACAGAGTTCTTTAAAAACTTGAAAGTCAAGGCCGTCGTGATGGGGCGGTCCTGCTCCCCAAGTGACAGGATAAGCAGAAAACCCTTCTTTTTCACGGCCCTCTCCCAAACATCTGTCCATAAGAGACTCATGTTGTGAGGAATCAGCCTCGGGAGGTGCAGAAGGAGGAGGGTCATAAACATTTTCTTTACTAGGGGAGGGAGCCGAAGGAGCTGCCTGTAAGGACTGCAGGGCAAGGCGACTGTGGTGCCAAGCAATAAGAACTGAAGCTGGGATGTTCATGTTATGAATGATGTTACCAATACGTTCCCATGCTTCTACATCAAGGTTTCCCCGCAAGGGATAGCAAGGACAGGCAGGTACAATTAAAAGCAGAAGTTGGGTAAGAGCTTCTTCTGACACCTTAAGCTCAGAGGCCTTTAACAATCCTAACAACTGGGTTTTATACTGACACTGTTCAGAAGAAAGGGAATTCCCCACAGTGAGGGAGAAACGGAAAATGAAAAAGGAGAATGAGAGACAGTAAAAACTCCTGGCCTGAAGCCTGCAATCCCTTGAGAGCGCTCGGGAAAGCCCCGTTGCCCTTGGGCTGTAAACCCAGCCTGAACTGAGAGCATTCAGGAGAGCTCCACGGAAAGCTCCACCACTCTCGGGCTGTAAACCCAGCCTGAACTGGACGTCCGATACTCACCACCTGAAAGGATTGAGTGCGAGGGCATCTACAGTTCTGTCCTCACACAGGGCACCATCTGTCGCAGCGGCGACGGTTGTCGGGGTGGCGGAGACAATAACCAATGCCACAACTCTTACAGAGAAGTGGGGCCAGGAGGGTCACTCTGAGGAGTCGAACCCCAGCTTCAGTCCCAGCAGTTTATTTTATAGTCAATACAGCATGCAGGGAAGCAAATAACAGAACAATGGGCTTTGGGTGAATAACAATAAGTTTCAGGCAAGGGAGGAGGAATTCAGGTAAACAAGCCAATCAGTAACGGGTTTGGAAAAACAAGTAGTGACAAGTCTCATCATGTTGGGGGCAAGTCTCAACGTGTTGTGCAGCATAGAGGCCTTTATACATCCATATTTTAATGGCACATATCCCCACACTAGGGCTGCCAAAGAGTGGGAGGCTTTAAAGAAAAGAAATTTATTTTCTTACAGTTCTGTAGGCTAGAAGTCTGAATTCATGGTATCAGTAGAGCTCTGCTCTCTGTTGACATCTAGGGGAAGAGCTTTCCTTATTTTTTTCAACTTCTGGCAACACCAGGTGTTTCTTGACATTGCCTAGCTTGTAAAAGGATCATCATGTAAGATTTTTCCCCCATGCATGGCTCTCCTTCTGTGTTTGTTCTTCTCTTTATAACACATCATTCAAAATGGATTAGGATTAGGATCCAACCTACCCCTGTATGATTTTGTTAACTGATAATATCTGCAAAGAAAAACCTCTTTCTCCAAACAAGTTCATATTCACCAGAGCAGAGCTTAGAACTTTAATATACCTTTGTTGGGGACTGAATTCAATCCACATATATGCCTACACTTTTTTAAAAAATCACAATTGCGAGGTTGTGCATGTTATCTAAAAATTTTACTATGGTTATAAATTTTATGAATTTGTGTTTTAATACTAACTTACTCTTCCAATAGTTTTTTTTTCACCACTTTCTAAGTAGATATCTTAGCTTATATATTTTGTCTTGTTTTGTACACATTTAAGAATGCACTTGTTTTTTAAGAATAGATTTTCTGTATCCCAGATGTTTAAAATCTGTCAGTAATTTATTTTTCATTTCATTATTATAAGAAGGTGTACTTACATTTAAAAAACAATTTAGGTAACTTTTTTTTGCTTTTTACCAGTTACCAGTTGCCATAGAGTCAATTCCGACTCATGACAAGCTTATGTGTGTTAGAGTAGAACTGTGCTCCTAAGGTTTTCAATGGATGGATTTTCAGAAGGAGATCACCAAGCCTTTCTTCTGAGGTGCCTGTGAGTAGACTTGAACCCCCAGCCTTTTAGTAAGCAGGCAAGTGCTTAACCATTTACAAAACCCAGGGTCTCCAAAAGTTGTGGACTTTTACTATTTTTTTGTTGTAGATATACAATTTGATTGCACTGTATTCAGCGTACATGATCTGCACAAATGGCTGATTTCAAAATTTGTTGACCTCTGTACTATGTGACTGAGTACATAGTCAAATTTTGTGTATAGTTTATGTGTGAAAATAAAATCAGTTATAGAGATGTTGAGTACAGATTTATTTACAAACTGATATATTGAACAACCCTTGTATTTTGCTTATGTTTTGACTTCTTGGTCTCTTAGTTTCCAAAATCTCAGAAGATAAGTCTTCTAAAACACCTATGTAAAAGTTTCTCAGATACAACTTGTCTGCGTCGTCTTGTTTTAGGTTTTTCAAAGTAAATAGCACACAGCTAAATTCTGATTTAAAAAAAAAAATGTGTGGAGTCTTTTTCTTTTAAAAATGACTTTAAGTAATTCATATAGATAAATAGGATGTTTGGACTTGTCCTGTATGCTTGTTTATTGCTTCACTCTTGCTTTGCTTTTTCATATTCATGTGCTTTCACTTTTTAAAGTTTAAATCATTGATACCTTGAGAATTTATTTTGATGAAAGCTTGCTGTAGAAATCTAAATTGTTTTTCCTTTAATAGTTGGCCACATGTATCAGTGCCATTGATTAATAATTTATATTTTCTACATTAATTTGCAATGCTTTCTTTATCAGACACTAAATTTCCATTATGTTAGTATATATTTAGCACACTCTAACCGAGTCTATTAATCTGCATATTTGTCTGTTTATACACCAGTGTCACATTATTCTAATTACTTCAAATTTCATTGTCTTGTTATTCATTATTTTTCAGACTTTCTACAATACTCCATTATTTTATTATTTGCATGAAATTTAGAATAATGCTTTTTCAATTCAATGATCACTCTACATAGTTTAATTGAACTTAAATTTATAGACTAATTTTTCTATTTATAAAGTTTACAATAACAAGGGTTTCTTTCCAACAAAAAACTATTTTTCCACTCACTGAAACTTTTTTTTTCCTAGTTCAGTTTTATGATTATTTCACATAAATCCAGCATATCCATATTTTGACAGTGCCTTTAATTTTACTGCTAGAAATGCTTTTTTTTAAATCCATAATTACATTAAAAAATTGTTGGCATTGAGTGCTGGTTTGAGTGTTGTTTATTTACTTATTCACTGTTAGTTTGGTGAAAAGTTACACAGCAAAACACAATCTCAACAATTTCTACAAGTACAATTCAGTGATACAGGGAGGGTTATGGAAACCTTGGTGGTGTAGTGGTTAAGAGCTACGTCTGCTAACCAAAAGGTTGGCAGTTTCAATCCATCAGGTGCTCCTTGGAAACAGTATGGGGCAGTTCTACTCTGTCCTATAGGGTCGCTATGAGTAGGAATTGACTCGAAAGCAAGGGGTTACCAGGAGGATTATCTGCTTTCATTATTTCTATATAGGCTACCTAAACTAAGGCCTTGAACTCCAGCATTTTCTGATAAAGAGGATGGGATTTGACACTCCCTCTCTCAGTCCAGTTGCCAGTGATTATCAAGGCATCTTGATCGCATGTTTGATCAGTTTCAGACTGCAGAAGTTGGTAAAAAATCTTCAATTTCTTCATCTTTGGCTTTAGTGGTTGGTGCGTAAACTTGAATAATAGTTGTGTTAACTGGTCTTCCTTGTAGGCGTATGGGTATTGTCCTGTCACTGACAACATTGTACTTCAGGATAGATTGTGGGATGTTCTTTTTGACAATGAATACGACACCATTCCTCTTTAATTTGTCATTCTCGACATAATAGACCATATGATTGTCTGACTCAAAATGGCCAAAACCAGTCCATTTTACCCCACTAATGTCTAGGATATCTATGTTTATGCATTTTATTTTTGACGACTTGCAATATTTCTAGATTCATACTTCCTACTTTCCATGTTCAGATTATTAATGGATGTTTGCAGCCATTTCTTCTAATTTGTAATCATGCCACATCAGCAAATGAAGGTCCTGAAAACTTGACTCCATTCTTGTCATTAAACCTGACTCCAGTCTGAGGAGGCAACTCTTCCCTAGTCGTATTTTGAGCGCCTTCCAGCCTGAGAGGCTTATCTTCTGGTACTATATCAGACAATGTTCTCCTGCTATTCGTAAGTTTTTCACCGGCCAATTTTTTCAGAAGTATACTGTCAGATCCTTCTTGCTAGTCTTTCTTAGTCTGGAAGCCCTGCTGAAACCTTTCTACCAAGGGCAAACCTGGTGGTATTTGAAATACTGGTGGCAAAGTTTCCAGTATCACAGCAATACACAAGCCACCACAGTAGGACAAACTGACAGACATAGTGGTCAAGACAGATGTACTTTAATAATTAAGCTGAACTATTGCTTGGTTCACAAAGGCTTCAAAGGATTTTTTTGGTTTAAGATTTAAAGTTTAAAGATTATCTCAGAGCAATAGTTTCAGGGTTTCATCCTGCATCAATGGCTCCAGAAAGTTTTGATTCTATTGACAATTTTAAATCCTTTTTTATATTTTTCCCTTTTTTGTTCAGGATTCTTATCTAGAAACTCTTGTCAAAACATCAATTAATGGTAGCCAGGCACCATCCAATTCTGATTTCATGGCAAAGGAAGCAGTTGTTCTTGGAGTCAACCAGACACACATTTATTTATTTATTTAATAACTGTATAATTTCAATTTGTTGGTGCAATGTATTCTAGAGTCTTCCCAAAGCTTCTGTGTAAGAATGGAATATAAGGTATATCCAGGGTTGATAATTTTCCAAATGAGTGTGATAGAGAAAATAAATGTAAATGAAGTTGAAAATATTAGTAATTGACAGATTCAAATTATAAAGAATAGAATTAAGTTTATAAAGATAAGGAGGAAGCCAGAATATGAGGTAGAATGGATTCTAAAAGAGGTAAAAAGAATCTTGTGAACATACTTGATCTGGAAGAAGAGAGTGATGAGGGATTTCAGGGAATGATTCCAGCTGTAACACTAGGAGAAGGTAAGGAAGTTGAGTGAAGGTAAAATTATAAATGAGCAGATAAGAGAGCTGAGAGTCTAGGGGTTTGTTGATCCATTCATCCCTGTGGATGATGACGTTATCAAGAATGATGGCAGGGTTTGGGTGTAGAGGAACACTGTTTCATTTAGAATATAATTGTTTATTTTCCTAGATAACTCTTACAGGCTTTACAGATATTAAATTAAATTTTATAAAAAATATAATTTTGCATCTTTCATTGCATTTATATTACTTCTTCTATGTTGTTCTGGACTAATTGTACTGAAAAATAATAGTCATAGTTATGATTATATGTTTTTTTTAGTAATAGGAATACTTCTGCTGTAATGTTTCATAGTGCACATTAGTGGTTGAGTGGTAGATTTCTCTCTTTCCATGCAGGAGACTAGTGTTCAAATCCCAACCAATGTACCTCATGCTCAGCCACCATCCTTCTGTCAGTGGAAACTTTAGTGTTACTTTGATGCTGAACAGGTTTCAGCAGAACTTCTAGACTAAGATGAACTAGGAAGAAAGACCTGAAATTTACTTCCAAAAATCAGCCAGTGAAAATTCTATGGATCACAATGGTCCAATGACGATGGCTCAGGACTGGGCAGCATTTTTTTCTATTGTGCATAACGTTGCCATGAGTCAGAGGCTGGCTCAGTGGCAGCTAACAACAACATTTCACAGGATTGAATGATCATATTTCTATTTTATTATGTTTTTAATAGGTAGGAAAATTTATAAAGACATTTATACAGATTTACATTGCAATATGTTACTACATCTGGGAAATGAATATTCGGTAATGATTTATATTGGGAAAGATTGAGATGTTATTTAAAGAATGAGTATAGTTTTTACATATGCTCCCCATATAAAACTTTATATATATATAATATGTATATATATAAACATACACATACTGTGAGATTTTGTGCCTGACCTGTGTGTATATCCTTCCCCTACTCTCCAATATAATTAACTCTTATTATATGTGGAGGAATTGAATAGAAATCATGTTTGCATGTATATATGCATATACATATATATGTATAGAGACATTTGAGTGAGCATAAAAATGTGTATGTATACATATGTAGGTATATAAGTATATATGTATACATGTATATATGCATATACACATAAGTATATACGCATATACATACAAACATATATATTAGTGTATATACACACACACACATATAGAATATATATATATATTCTATAGGAAACCTAAGGCCTCGGTGACGCAGTGGTTAAGAGCTAGGGATACTAACCAAAAGGTTGGCAGTTTGAACCCACCCAGCCGCTCAGCACGAGGAGGTTTGTCAGTCTGATTCCATAAAGATTACAGCTTGGAAACCTTATGGAACAGTTCTACTTTGTCCTATAGGGTCGTTTTGAGTCAACTCAACTGCAATGGTTCTATATATATAGAGAGAGAGGATAGTTCTCTCTATATATATATTCTGATCATTAATGCTAAACCCATATTTCTTAATATGTTCTGGCAACTAGTGTCAATCCTCAAGAGAAATAAAATAGGCAGGTAGGCTGTTAAACAGTCACATAATTCACAAAATTGATTGCCGGTCAATTCAAAAGCCATCAGTTTAAACACTTTATCTTGCTAAACTGTCCCTAAATTGTCCAATTTGCATGTTGCATTTAGACACTGATAGATGGATATTTTCTAAAATTCAGGAAAAAAAGGAAACCTGCTTCTAATTAACATTCTGACAAAAAAAAGACATTAATTTTATAACTGGCCAAATATCTTTTGCACTATCCTTTAGTAATTTTCTATGTTACAGATTCTGAATTATGCTTTTTGAAAATGATTTAAAAACACCACAAACACCAGTAAGTAAGATGAAACAATGCCAAATTATTTATCTACAAGCAAATACTGTAATCATGTAAGTGAAACATTTGAAGTGATATAATTTCAAATATAGCTTATTTATGTATGGAATAAAAACATAAGAATATCTGAGAACTAAATATAGAGTATATCTTTGGTAATTTATAGGATACATTTTAATTTATAATTTTCATTTAAAACAAAAACATCAACTAAAGATGAAACATCATTCAAAACTGAATGGGGGTACACGATATTTTTATTCTGTCTTACACTGACTTGCTTACGATACTGTTCTCAAAGAACAGACTCTAGAATCCAAGAACTGCCCCTGATCTTGGCTCCAAAACATAGGCTGTCAGGATGAAAGAGGATTCAGGTCTTAGCAAAACCGGCACCATATTTGAAGATTAGCAATTAGCTTCATATGCATGCCAAGAGCAGCAGCTGGCCTTTAAAAGTCTCACATGCTCATTTCATTTATACCCACTAATTTATCCAAAGTAAGTGAGAAAGAATAGAAAAGAAGGAAAACAATACACAGATGTTTTCATGTTATTTTCACTGTTAGAGTCAATACATTTAATTAGTTTTGTCGTTCATGTTACCAGTAGGTTGAAATATGATAGTTGTCGTTTTTAGACAATATTTCAAAAACTTCCTCAGACAATCTACAAAGTATACATATACTACGTATATATGTATGCATACTTATATACATACATATCATAAGGAGTCATATTAATTTTAAAATTGAAAATATCTTATTAAATGCATAATTTGTAGTCACTCTTGATTATATAGCAAGATTGTTAGTCTAACTATATCCACAGATACTGATAATTATGATAGCTGGCTGTCAATATAATTTTAATATAATGGACGTAAAGAATAAATAAATGCAAAATGTCAATTCTACCCAAAGAAATCTACATATATAATGCAATCTTGATTCACACACCAACAGCACTCTTTAACGAGATGGAAAAACTAATCAAATTTATATGGAAAGAAAATAGGCCCCAGATAAGCAATGTATTATTGAAGAAAATAACAAAATAAGAAACCTCATATTACCTGATCTCAGAATCTACTCTACAGCCATGGTAGTCAAAACAGTCTGGTACTTGTAGAACGATGGTTACATAGACCAATGGAGCAGAATCAAGAACCTAGAAATAAATTTATCCACCTATGGTCAGCTGATCTTTGACAAAGGACCAAAGTTCATTAAATGAAGAAAAGATATTCTTTTTATAAATGATGCTGGCAAAACTGGATGTCCATCTGTAAAAAAGTGAAACAGGGCCCATACCTCACACCATACACAAAAACTAACTTAAAATGGAAAAAACACCTAAATGTAAAACCCTAAATGATAAACATCATGGTAGAAAAAGTAGGGACAATGCTAGGAGCCCTAATACATGGCATAAATTCAATACAAACCATAATTAACAGTGCACAAACACCACAAGATAAACTATACAACTAGGAGCTCCTAAAAAATTAAACATTTATGCTCATTAAAAGACTTCACCAAAACAGTAAAAACAGAATCTACGGACTAGGAAAAAAAAAATTGACTATGGTAAATCTGACAAGGATGTGAGCTCTAAAATCTAGGGAATACTTCAAAACTTTAACAACAAAGACAAATAATCCAGTTTAAAAAATGTGCAAAGGATATGAACAGACACTTCACCAAAGAAGACATTCAGAAGGCTAACAGACACATGAGTAAATGCTCACGATCACTAGCCATTAGAGAAATGCAAATCAAAACTACAGTGAAATACCATCTCACCCCAACATTACTGGTACGAATAATTAAAAAAAAAAAAAAACAGAAAATAACAAATGTTGGAAAGGTTGCAAGGAGACTGGAACTCTTATGTACTGCTGGTGGAAATACAAAACGGTATAACCACTATGGAAAATGATATGGTTCCTCCTTAAAAAGCTAGAAATAGAAATATCATACATTCAGCAATCCCACCCCTAGGAATACATCCTAGAGAAATAAGAGCCATTTCTTCATAATCGTTATTTTGCTTGAGCCCACTATCACAGCCGCTGCATCAGTTCATCTCATTGAAAGTCTTCCTCTTTTTCGATGACCTTCTACTCTACCAAGTACGATGTCCTTCTCCAGGGACTGTTCCCTCCTGATAACATGTCCAAAGTATGTGAGATGAAGTCTCACCATCCTTGCTTCCAATAACATTTTAGTTGTACTTCTTTCCAAGATAGATTTGTTCTTCTGGCATTCCATGCTATAGTCAATCCTCTTGGCCAACACCATAATTCAAAGGGGTCAATTCTTCTTCAGTCTTCCATATTTATTGATTTATTGTCTAGCTTTCACATGCATATGAGGGAATTGAAAACACTATGGCTTGCATCAGGTGCACCTTAATCCTCAAAGTGACAACTTTGCTCTTTAATACTTCAAAGAGGTCTTTTGAGCAGATTTTCCCAATGAAATGTGTCATTTGGTTTCTTGACTACTACTGCCTCCATCTGCATTGGTTGTAGACCCAAGTAAGATGAAATCCTTGACAACTTCAATCTTTTCTCTGTTTATCATGATCTTGCTTATTGGTCCAGTTGTGAGGATTTTTGTTTTCTTTATGTCAAAGTGTAATCCATACTGAAGGCTGTGGTCTTTGATCTTCATCAGTAAGTGCTTCAGTCCTCTTCACTTTCAGTAAGCAAGGTTGTGTCATCTGCATAACGCAGGTTATTAATGAGTTTTCCTCCAATCCTGATGCCCCATTCTTCTTCATATATTCCAGCTTCTTGGATTATTGGCTCAGCATACAGACTGAATAAGTATGATGAAAGGATATGTCTTGGTCATCTAGTGCTGCTATAATAAAAATACCACAAGTGGATGTCTTTAACAAAGAGAAATTTATTTCTTCACAGTCAAGTAGGCTAAAAGTCCAAATTCTGTGTGTCAGCTCCAGGGGAAAGATTTTGTCTCTGTTGGCCTTCTCATCAATGTTCCCCCAGACTAGGAGCTTCTCTGCACAAGGACCCCAGGTCCAAAGGACATGCTCTGCTCCCAGCACTGCTTTCTTGATGATATAAGGTCCCCAACTCTCTGCTTGCTTCCCTTTCCTTTTATCTCTTGTAAGATAAAAGGTGGCACAGGCCACACCCCAGAGAATTTCCCTTTACATTGGATCAAGGATATGACCTTAGAAAGGATGTTGCAATCCCACCCTATCCTCTTTAACTTAAAATTATGATCACAAAATGGAAGACAAACACACAATACTGTGAATCATGGCTCAACCAAATTGATACACACTTTTTTGGGGGGACATAATTCAGTCCATGACAGGATACAACCCTAGTGCAAACGTTTCCTGGCTTTAAACCATGCAGTATCCCCTTGTTCTGTTGGAACAATTTCCTCTTGGTCTATGTACAGGTTCCCCATGAGCACAATTAAGTGTTCTGCGATCCCCATTCTTCGAAAATTTATCCATAATTTGTTATGATTCACACAGTTAAATGTCTTTGCATAGTCAAAAAACACAGGTAAACATCTTTCTAGTATTCTCTGCTTTCTACCTGGACCCATCTGACACCAGCAATGCTATCTCTCATTCCAAGTCCTCTTATGAATCTGGCTTGAATTTCTGGCAGTTTCCTGTCGATAACCTGCTGCAACTGCTTTTAATGATCTTCAGCAGAATTTTACTTGTGTGTGATATCAGTGATATTGTTCGATAATTTCCACATTCTGTTGGATCACCTTTCCTTGGAATAGGCATAAATATGGATCTCTTCCAGTTGGTTGGCCAGGTAGGTGTCTTCCAAATTTTTTGGCATAGACGAGTGGGTACTTCTAGTGCTGCATCTGTTTGTGGAAATCTCAGTTGGTATTCTGTCAATTCCTGAAGCCTTGTTTGTAGCCAATGTTCTCAGTGCAGCTAGGATTTCTTCCTTCAGTACCATTGGTTCTTGATCATATGCTACCTCCTGAAATGTTTGAACGTCAATGAATTAATCTTTGATGGTTACAAGGGAGGAGAAGATTGAGGAAAGAAAATCACTAATTAGATAGTAGACAACTGTCGACTTTTGTGAAGGGAAATCAACACAAACTGACCAAGGCAAAGCCATAGAAGCTTCCAAGACACATGCAAACACCTTGAGGGACCAAGTTATTGGGGCTAAGGGCTGTGACCATTGTCTCAGGGGACATCTACGTCATAACATAGTTCATAAAGAAAATGTTCTACATTCTACTTTGGTGAGTAGTGCCTACGTCTTAAAAGCTTGCAAGTTGCCATCTAAGATACATCTATTGCTCCTAGCACATTCAGAACAAAGGAGAATGAAAAAAAACCTAAGACACAAGGAAAGTATTAGTCCAAAGGTCTAATGGACCACATAAACTACAGCCTCCACCAGCCTGAGCCTAGAACTAGATGGTGCCCAGCTACCACCACCAACTGCTCTGAAAGGGATCACAAGAGAAGTTCCTGGACAGAAATGGAGAAACATGTAGAACAAAATTTAAATTCACAACAAAGACCAGACTTACTGGTCTGACAGAGGCTGGAGGAACCCCTGAGACTATGGCTCCCATATACCCTGATAACTCAGAACTGAAGTCACTCCCAAAGCCCATCTTTCAGCCAAAGATTAGACAGGCCTATAAAATAAACAATAACATACACAAGGAACATACTTCTTAGTTTAATCAAGTATGCAAGAATTTTTGTGCAACATCTACCCAATAGCAAAGACAAAAAGGCAGGAAGGGATAGGAAAACTGGATGAATGGACACATGGAACCCAAGGAGGAAAGTGAAAGACAGACAATGCTGATACAATGTGGGACTTACAACGAATGTAACAAAACAATTTGTGTATAAATTTTTAAATGAGAAACTAATTTGCACTGTAAATTTTCACCTAAAGCACAATAACATAAATAAATAAACACTGGGGAATTAGGTGCATCTGCTAGGGTTATTTCTGCACTTCCCCGTGTGTCTTCTACTTCATTCACGAGAGTCTATTCATCATTTATTCAGATAGTCAGTAATAATGACTTATAGTGGTAAAAATCCATTCACCGCATGAAATATGACAATTAAACAATGTATTACAATAAAAATTAAGTGTTTGAAAGTACTACCAGAATGGTAAACAGATAAAAAATTCTTGTCATTTCAAGAGTTGTAAAGAAGTTAAAAATGCTTAATTTGGGAAGCGGAATTTTTTTTTCACATCACTGCTGGACTGTGACATGGAGGAAGCTTGAGTTTGTTAGAAGTATCCCTCATGGGATTAAAATTTCAGTATAAGAATGGAGTTTGATAGAGACATTTTGATTCAATGCTAGGAAATATTCTATCAATGCCAATGATAATTATCCAAGATTGCATTGCAAAGCTTTGAAAGTAGGAAGTTTCATGTCTATAGAGGTGTTCAAGTGCAGGAATGGGGGTTGCACCTTTAAGCCATACATAGTGGTTTGACTTGTTTACTCTCTTTCCAAGATCACCCAAGTTAACTTCTTGTTTCTAAAGACAAGAAGAACTTTTAAGAGTGAGAGTTCACTCAGTTGTTTTTTGAATAACTTAAACACTTTATTTTCTATCTCCCTTTAACTTAAGAATATTTGACTTCATGCTACCACCAGAATGATTTAATTTGCCGTAAAAGTTACTCAAATGGCAATCTGTTGCCTTGAGAAGAAGAAAATATGGGAATTTAAGAAGATATCTGCAGTGTTTTTAACAAAACAGTGAGTTGAATAAATTTTGAAATCATTAAAAATAAAGTGAGAAAAGTTCCTCCTCTCACAGGATTTATCATTATGGGAACATCTGGCATTTTGAAGACAGATTTTAAAATAAAGGGCCTAAAATTTTACAAAATTATTCACAATGTATAATTGATATTTATTAGCAGGTTTTTTCAAATTAGTCATTATTGTTTTCCTTTCAAAATACATATTTTATAGAACCAAAACATTTCATATTACATTAAAATACGGTGAGAGAATGATATTATACAATTTTAAATTAAATTAAAAGTAAAGTTTTATGTAATAAGGAAATCATTTGTAGACAAACCAAAATTGTAGCATATTCCCAGCAGGCAAGTATAATAACCAAAATATCTCCACCTTCTTTGTACTTCCTTGGAGGAGCAGCTGTGGGTTGTCATATAACTGTGCTTTTTGAAAAACAAAATGCATAATTAGTGTGGTCATTAAGGCAGTAAGGTTATTCTACACACATGTCAATCTTCTTGATGAGTGGCGAGAACAAAAACAACGTTCTATTTTGAGGGCCATGAAAGACTTTGGTCAATCATAACTTAGAATTGATTTTCTTAAAAATTCTTAATTTACGAGTCACATAGGTGTTGAGACGGATTGTAGAATGGTAAAGCAGATAACAAGACACAAAGACAGGTGGCAGAGATCCTGAAGGAAATTTGTTTCTAAGATAATGTCACTCTTAGCTCTTTAGTACCATTGGGACTCTCAGAGCAGGATCATGGAAGAGGCTGGTTCTGATCTTAATAAATCATTTAAGAATTGATAATTTCATGTAAGTGAGATAATTACCTTGAAAGAATATCCATTAACTTAACCTTTATAAAACCAACCAACAAACAAAAAAGACATATCTCTGCATGGTCATTAAAGGAATGTACTATTTAAATTGTATGTCTAGTGAGCCTAAATAAATAAACAAGTAAATAAATAACCAAATCTATGGACAAATTAATTTGCTTTAGCATAGAAGTTTTTAAACACATCTTATCTTTCTTTATTCAGCTACAAATATAAGGAATAAATTATACATAAAAATATCCCATGATCTCTTTTAAATCCATCTCTGTTGGAGTGACTATTCTCAGAAATGAAAGGAGGAGGAGAGACGAATTTCAACCTTGAATGGAAGGACCAAAGTTCCTCCTATAAACTGGCTACAGCTAGTTTTAAAAATGGGCTCAAAGCTTCCCAGAGAAGAGTGTCAGCAGCAACAACAAGAACAGAAACATGACAAAACATCCATGTTCAAATTATTTAAAAATGGTTAGTCAATAAATAAACATAAATCTCACATTCTTCTTATTTGCTACAGTGATTAAAGAGTTACATATACTAACCATGTGTAAAACTCTGACAATGGAATAAACCATTCTCTGGCATGATTTGAGAACCTTTCCACTGTCCCAAATGACAGTAGAATAGCATGCGAACACTTCAGTACAACAGTAATCTGTAAACACAAACTTCAATAAAATTTACTTTTGTGTTTTAAAAACATGTATACAAATTCATGACAATGAATACTTAAAATAAATCTCTTTCCTTTCAAAGCAATTGTACCATTACTTCTAGTAACAATAACAGCAACAGCAATAATAACAAAAATTTGTATGTTAATATTCACAATATTATATCACTAAACACAGTGTAAACTGGCATAGGGAAGTAAGAAATTTAGATAGACCAAATAAATACCTCTGGAAGGAGATAAAAATAATCTCAAATTTTTACCCTAGACATCCATTAAATTGATTTTAAAATAGGCAATGGCATTACTGCCTCTTCAATCTTGAGTAATATTCATTTAAGGAAAACACAGGACAAATGATGAGGAAATATTTTTTTCCTTTATTTATTTAGAAAGAATTATTGTGTATATCTCACAATTTATTGCTAATATCTTCAGTGTAGGACATTCAAGGAACTTAGTAAAGACAAATTGAAGAAAAAAAGTTAACTACCTGGGAAAACCAGAATGTAACTGATTTCTTAAAATGAAGTATGTAATACTAAATCCTTTGATTATTCTAATCAAAAATAATCTACATTTTATTGGACATATTAGAGTATGGCTAACTTGAAGCAGTATTCTAGCATTATTATCTTTGAAAAGTACAAGAAGATAATAAAGATTCATATGATTTAATTTTGCTTTATTAACATATTATGAAATTTTTTATAAATTTAAAATGGATAATAATATAAACATACTTTTGAAAATGAATCACAAATAATTTCTTTAAATTAAATATTTTAAATGAAGTCAAATATGTTTTCTTTTAATCTACCCAGTAAATCCATTATAGAAAAATGGCATGTAAAATCCCATAAACAGCAAACAACTTAAAACATAAGTGTTATTTTGGCCAAGGGGAGACATTCAGCTGGCCTGCCTTGGTAAAAACATAGTGTTTGCTTCAGGTCAGTGTCTATTTTGATTGATCAGTGCTTCTGCTAAAATGGTTGTTAATTATTTTGAACATCTCTGCTGAATTTGGATAACTGTTACCATGAAATACTAGAGAAGTTTTTAATCTGCATTTTACACTGAATTTCAGTATTTGGACTCCCATCTCCTCCTAGTACAAAGAAGATAGGTACTGGACTAGGACTGTGATCAGCTTTTAACTGTGCTCAGCTAGAGGTATAATTCTCTTAAGCACTTAGGGAGAATTTATACTTCGTTTAGAAAAGTATGTTCATAAAGACATTCTATGTTTTACATGATAGAAGCAACTGAGTTATCTCAGGTCTTCAGGAAGGCATGAGTTAAATGCAGTATTTTGAAGTTTGAAATGTACAACCCGTGCTCTATCCCGGTTGGAAAGCTGTCTTTCCTCCACCCAGAGAGAAGTTGCAGAATTCTTTGTCAACGGAATAACTACAGTTTTCTTCAAGAAATAGATTATGCATATCTAAAAACCTAGTCAAACATTTGATAGCTATACTGTAATTACAAATCACTGACCATGACAAAAACAATTAAATTTATGAAAATTTTTTATAGCGTTCATCCTCTTTACCCTTATAAAAAAGTCAGTAATATTCCTGGCTAACACAGCTGCCTGGTTCATTACCCAACAAAAAAGTTTGCAAACAAATGCATCCAAATTATCTTGATAAATTAACTTACAAAGTGTTGACTTTTTAAATAATAAAGAATATATCACTAAAAAATTTGTCACTTAATTAAAACCATTATTCTGCTATTATTTTTCATGCTTCTTGAATTGGTTCCTGTTTCATAATAATAAAAGCATATAAGCATCATATAGGATGCATGTCTTCCTTTTTGTAAGATACTCACATGTCACTAAAGTCTTTAAAAGTCAAAAATTACGTTCTCACATCACAGAGAAAAGATCACAAAAACAAAACACAACTCTTTAAACTGCTTCAGATTGTGATGTAATTTGTTGAAAAGCCATTTCTTCTTACACTAACTCTTGCACTGATATAAAGAGCAGGTTTGGCAGACTAAATACTCATATCTGAGATGGTCTACTTAACAATTATTTCTGTTCACAGACAAAGACCGATAATAGATTGATGTAGTTTATTTTAGAATTCTCTGTAAGATCAATTATTAACTTTCTAAATGCTTACTTAATAAAAGATTGCATGAAAACATGAATTCAGGTAAAACAAAGAATTAACAATAAGTAGTAAGGAGATTGTGCTCAATATTAATTTCCTTTTGATCAAACATAGAAAGAAAAGACACAGATGGTGGCATTATATATTTTTGGGGTAATAGAATATTAAGATAT
The DNA here is from genome assembly GCA_030035585.1 of Dugong dugon. NCBI lineage: Eukaryota > Metazoa > Chordata > Mammalia > Sirenia > Dugongidae > Dugong > Dugong dugon. The sequence goes on along the minus strand of CM057460.1, from coordinate 28,155,131 downwards.
TGTAGAATCTCTATTAAATTTTTGTTTGCTTATAATTTACACTGCAGTTATATCTACAAATAAGTTTGGAGAAGGGAAAAGTGATTATCCTCAAATTGTTACAGTATTTTCACGTCAACAATGCTTACAGGTTAGGAAATACCAACTATTAAGTTTCTATTAAGTGCTATCGCATGATACAATTTTGCAAAATCAATGATATACTCATTGGAAATACCTTTTTTTCAATAGCAGAAAAGGCAGCTATACATGTAGATCTTACCAGATGAAGACACACAAGAATCAAGTCGACATCTGCAGAAAGAAATGATGTGAAAGCTCAACATCATCAGTCAGATCAAGGCCAGGGGATGCAAGTTCCAGTTGAAGCTGAAGAAAATTAAAACAAGTCCATGAGAGCCACAGTACGACATTGAGTATATTCCGCCTGAATTTAGAGGCCATCTCAAGAATAGATTTGCTGCATTGAACACTAATGACTGAAGACCAGACGAGTTGTGGGATGATATCGAGGACATCATACATGAAGAAAGCAAGAGGTCATTAAAAAGACAGGAAAAAAAAGAAAAGACCAAAATGGATGGCAGAAGAGATTCTGAAGCTTGCTCTTGAATGTAGAGTAGTTAAAGTGAATGGAAGAAATGATGAGGTAGAGGAGGCAGAGCCAACATGGCACCATAGACAGACACATCATGCCATCCCTCTCCAGTAAAGACTCAAAAAACTAATTAAAACAGATACAAATGTCAATCCTGGAACCCCAAGCATCAACTGAAAGGATAAAGATCAAGATCAAACACCAAACAGAAGAAGGAACTGAAGGAAAACAGAGAACAAAAAAAGATATGGAGTGGAAGTCTCCAGCCAACTAACGTGACAGTCTCGCCATCTTGCAGAAAAGCAAGCAATGATCCCAGACAGGACGTATGATAAGACAACTTCATGAAGCTTCCAATAGGAAATAGAGCATCTGGTAACCAGAGAAGCATGCTTTCCCATCCATTACTTTTCAGCCCTGTATTCCACCCTCACCTCTTCCCAATGAGCCATGCCACACTCCTCTGTTAGAGAGTTACCGGTCCACCATCACCCCGGGTCTGTTGTGCCCCAACCACTGGCTCCTGCCACGCCATTTTTTCCCCCTTCTTCCTTTATTTTCCCTCCCACAAAGCTCTGTATGCCACCCGAACCCCTTCATAATGGGTCTTACTTCATTGCTCAACTAGAGAGCTACTGACCCTCCATCACCCTGGGTCCACTCCGTCCCCATCTGCCAGCTCCTTCCACAAAATTTTAATTTTTTTCCCCTTTCTTTTCTTTCTCCCTCTCGTCTAGTCCCATATGATACCTCTACCCCTTCCCACCAAGATGCGCTGCACCTCCATGAGTAGAAAGCTACTGACTTGTTGCTGCCCTGGGTCCCACCCACACCACCTGCTCCCACCTGCCATCAGTTTTTTTTTTTTTTTAAATAACTTCCTTTTCTTTCTCTCTTCCATCTATCCTCATATACCACCTCTACACCTTCCCTCCTGCCAGGCCACACTGCACCACTGCAGGTAGACAGGCACTGGCTGATTGCCAACCCAGGTCCACCCTTCTCCACTCACAGACTCCCTCTGAGTGACTTTTTTTTTCCTTTCTTTTTCCCTTTCTTCCTTTTCTTTCTCCCTGCCACCTGGCCCTGTACAACACCCCCACCCTTCCAGACATTCTACATCAGGCCACTCAGCTAGAGAGTCATCAGCCCGTCATCACCCCAGTTCCTCCCAACCCCCACCTGCTGGCTCCTGCAGTGTCATTTTTCATTTATTTTTCTTTTTTTCCTTTTGTTTCCTCCTCCAACCTACCCCTTATGTCACCTCCCCCTCCTCCACTTCCCACCAGGACACTTTGCACCACTGTGGCTAGAGAGAAACTAGCCTGCCACTTTCTAGCTCCTACCTAGCCATGTATGCCACCTGCCCTCTTCCCACCAGCTCTCATTTCTGCTCTGCCCCCACCCACCAGCTACCTTTTTTTCTCTGTCTTTTCTTTCTTCACCAAACCTAGCCCCTTATGCCATCCCCACTTCCCACCAGCCCTCACTATGCCACTAAGGTTAGACTGTCCTTGCGTCAGGCCTACTGCCACACTGACCCTGAATTGCCCCTCCCTTCCTGCCACTAGACCAGCAGCTGAACGGTGAGAAGCAAGCCATTAGCACTGCTCATCCAATATCCCCTTATATCTGGTGAGGGGTTGTGGATACTCTCACACTGCTAGAACAACGAAAGGAGGCAGACAGAGCCCATCCAGTCCACCCTCAACCACCTAGCCAAAATGCTGTACAGCAAAGCAAGCTCTCCCTTCCTGCTGCTTCCCTGTACACCCAGACAAGGTGGTGAGAGCTATCGTGCCCAAAGACGAGCAAGCAGCAAAGCATGCCTGGGCCTCCCACATTAACATATCAAAAGAAAACAAAGAAGCAGGACAAAAGAAATGAACATACAATCAATAAATAAAGAAAACAATATCTTAATGTCTCAGAGACAGCATACAATATAAAACAGCAGGACAAGGTGGCTCCAGCAAATGACCAAAATAAAGAATCAGATAACTTTCTGGTAGAAGAAAAAGCAGTGAAATTGCCTGATATGGAATTCAAAGGGCTAACATTTAGGGCTCTTTAAGATATTAGCAAAGTGATCAAGGAAAATACAGACCAAACAAAGGAAAAAATAGACAAAATCATGAAAAAATAGCCAAAATCAAGGAAAACACAGACAAAACAATAGACTTCAGGAAAATAATACAAGAAAATGTCAAAATAAATAAACAATTAGAAATCATACTAAAACAAGTAGAAATCCAAAGGATAAACAACAAAGTTTCAGAAATTGACAACTCAATAGAAGGTTTTAGGAACAAATTTGAAACAACAGAAGACAGAATCAGAGAGATTGAAAACAAATCAATTGATACCACTTTGACAAAAAATCAGAGAAAAGAATGAAGAAAACTTAAGAATTATGTGGAACACCATGAAGAGTAAAAATCTGTTGGTAATTGTAATTCCAAAATGGGGGAGAAAATGGAAAACAGAGAAGATTGTTGAAGATTTTCTGGCAGAAAACTTCACAAATATCATGGAAGACAAAAAGCCAACCATCCAAGAAGCTTTACAAACACAATATAAGATAGATCTCAAAAGAAAGTCACCAAGACACATCATAAACACACTTACAAAAATGAAAAACAAAGAAAGAATCCTGAGAGCAGCTAGAGAAAATTGAAAAGTTGCTTAAAAATGGGAAACAAGAAAACTAAGCTCTGATTACTCAGCAGAAACTATGCAGGCAAAAAGACAATGGGATGACACATATAAAATCTTGAAAGAAACAAACTGCCAACCAAATATAATATATACTGTAAAACTCCCTCTCAAATATGATGGTGAAATTAGGACATTTCCAGATAAACAGAAATTAAGGGAATTTGTAAATCCAAATGAAATTTACAAGTAATATTAAAGGGAATCCTTCGATTAGAGAAACAACAACTTCAGACAACTGGAGTCTAGGACACAGGACAGCATCAGCTAGCTATCAACCTAGGTAAAGAACTCTTAATAATAAAACAAAGCTGAAAGACTTAAAATAAGGAAACAGATAATCTGTAAATGATGACAACGTCAAAACAATAAAAGGAAGAATAAGCAGCACAGGTATAAAACTTTTAAATGGAGACAAAGTCATGTTGATATCAAGTAATAAAAGACTGGTTCAAACTTAGGAATATAAGGTAAATTTCAAGGCAACAACAAAGAAAGGAAAAAAAAATTTTTAAATCCACAAACAAAAAGAACTCAGCACAGGAAATTAAGAGGAACAAAGAAAATGTCAGTATCACACACACAAAAAAAGCACAACAATATGACAGCAATAAACTGACACATATCTATAATCACACTAAATGTAAACGATTTAAATGTACCTGTAAAGAGACAGAGAGTGGCAGAATGGATAAAAATGCATGACCCTTCTATATGCTGTCTACAAGAGATATACTTTATACACAAAGACATAAAAATATTAAAAAAATCAAAGGATGTAAAAAAAAATGTATCAAACAAACAACGACCAAAAAAGTGCAGAAGTTGCAATACTAATCTCAGATAAGATAGACTTTAAGGCAATATCAACCATAAAAGACAATGAAGGACATTATACAATGATTAAAGGGAAAATGCACCAAGAAGACATAACCCTAATAAATATCTATGCACTCAAGAAGAGGGGTTCAAAATGCATAAAACAAACACTAACAGAACTGAAGGAAAGGAAAAAAAGACAGTTCCACTGTAATAGTAGGAGACTTCAACATACCACTCTTGGTAAATGACAGAATATCTAGAAAGAAACTCAACAAAGATAGAGAAGCTTCAAAGACCAAAATCAACAAACTTGATGTTATGGACATATATAGAACACTTCACTCAACAGCAGCAAAGTATACATTCTTTTCCAAAGCACATGGGACATTCTCTAGAATGTACCACACTTTAGGCCACAAAGAAATCCTCAATAAATTCCAAAACACTTAACTAATATAAAGCATTCTCTCTGATCCATAAAAGTAGAAATAAATAGTAGGAGGATCAAGGAAATAGAAATAAAATATTTGGAAACTGAATAACACTTTGCTTAAAAACAACTGAGTAATAGAAGAAATCAAAGAGGGAATTAGAAAATTCCTAGAAATAATTAGAATGAAAACACATGATACCAAAACCTTTGATGCAGCAAAAGCAGTGCTCACAGGTCAATTTATAGCAATAAACTTACACATCAAAAAAGAAGAATGGGCCAAAATCAAAATCTTAGCCCTACAACTAGAGAAAATGTAAGAGAACAGCAAAGAAGCCCACAGGCACCAGAAAAAAGAAAATAATAAAAACTAGAGAAAAAATAAAAAATATAGAAGACAGAAAAACAGTAGAAAGAATCAACAAGACCAAAAGTTGGCTCTTTGGGGAAAAGATCAACAAAATTAACAAACTATTGACCAAACTGACAAATTAAAAACAGGAAAGAAAGCAAATAACCCAAATAAAAATTGAGATGGGAGACATTACAGCACACACAATTGAAATAAAAAGGATTATAACAGAATACTTTGAAAAATTGTACTCCAACAAATTTGAGAAACCAGCAGAATTAGACAAATTTATAGAAACACAAAACCTACCTAAACGGACACAAACTGAGATAGAAAATCAGATAGAAAATTAGAATAGACCCATAACAAGAGAAGAAACTGAAGAAGTAATTAAAAGAAAAAACTCCCAACAATAACAACAAAAATACCCTGGCCTAGACAGCTTCACTAAAGAATTCTACCCACCATTCAGAAAAAAGCTCACACCACTACTACTTAAACTATTTCAGAGCATAGAAAAGGAAGGAATATTCCTGAATTCATTCTATGAAGCCAGCATAACCCTGATACCAAAACCAGGCAAAGACACCACAAAAAAGAAAATTACAGACCAATGTCTCTCATGAATATAGATGCAAAAATGCTCAACAAAATTCTAGCCAATAGAATTCAGCATCATATCAAAATAATAATACACCATGACCAAGTGGGATTCATACCAGGAATGTAAGTATGGTTCAACATTAGAAAATCAATTAATGTAATCCACCACATAAATAGAACAAAAGAAAATAATCACATGATCATCTCAATTGATGCAGAAAAGACATTTGATAAAGTCCAACATTCCTGATAAAAACTATTAATAGACAGAAATGGAGGGGAAATTCCTCAACATAATAAAGGGCATATATGAAAAACCAACACCCAACATCATTCTCAGTGGCAAGACGAGAAAAGCATTTCCTTGAGAATGGGAACAAGACAAAGATACTTTTTATCATCATCCCTATTTAACATTGGTGAAGGGAAAGACAACGCACACTATAGGGGAAGGCAGCTCAACTTAACCAAGGCAAAGTCATAGAAGCATCCAAGACATGTGCAAACACCTTGAGTTACTGGGACTAAGGGCTGAACACATTGTCTAATGGGACATCTAGGTCAACTGGCATAACCTAGTTTATAAAGAGAATGTTCTATATCCTACATCCTGAGCAGTGTTTGGAGTCTTAAAAGTTTGCCAGTAACCATCTAAGATACATCTATCTGTCTCATTTCCTCTGGAGCAAAGGAAAATGAATAAAACCAAAGACACAAGGAAAGTATTAGCCCAAAGTATTAATGAACCACATAAACCACAGCCTCCACCAGCCTGAGCCAAAAAGAAACACTGACCACTCTGACAGAGATTAAAATACAGCATCCCAGATTTAGTGGGAGAAAAATGTAGAACAAAATTCAAATTCACACACACACAAAAAAAGTCCAGACTTATTGGTCTGACAGAGACTGGAAGAACCCCTGAGACTATGGCCCCTGCACACCCTGCTAACTCAGAACTGAGGACACTTCCAAAATTCACCTTTCAGCAAAGGTTAGAGAGGCCTATAAAATGAACAATAATATACGTAAGGGATGTACTTCTCAGTTCAATCAAATATATAAGACCAAATGGGAACATCTACCCAAAAGCAAAGATGAGAAGGTAGGAAGGGACAGGAAAACTGGACAACTGGACACAGAGAACATAAGATGGAAGGGAAAAGGGGAGAATGCTCACGAATTGCAGGGATTGCAACCAATGTCAAAAAACAATGTGTGTACAAATTTTTGAATAAAAAATCATTAATCTTAAAAAATAAAAAAGATTTGATGAAGTAAAAGAGCTGAACAGAAAATTTCAAAAGGTGGCTTCAAATGACAAAGTAATGTAATATAATGAAATGTGCAAAGACCTGTAGTTAGAAAACCAAAAGGGAAGAAAATGCTTGGCATTTCTCAAGTGAAAGAACTGAAGAAAAAATTCAAGCCCCAAGTTCAATACTGAAGAATTCTATGGGCAAAATATTGAACAACACAGGAAGTATCAAAAGAAGATGGAAGGAATACACAGACTAACCATTCCTGAAAGAATTGTTCAATGTTCAACTATTTAAAGAGGTAGAATATGATCAAGAATCAATGGTATTGAAGGAAGAACTCCAAGCTGAACTGAAGGCAGAACTCCAAGCTGAACTGAAGGCATTTGCGAATAACAATTCCCCAGGAATTGATGGAATGCCAATTGAGATGTTTCAACAAATGGATGCAAACCTGGAAGAACTCGCCAGTCAATGTCAAAAAATTTGGAAGACAGCTATCTAGCCAACCAACTGGAAGAGATTCATATTTGTGCCCATTTCATGGAAAGGTGAGCCAACAGAATGTGGAAACTATCAATCAATATCATTAACATTACACACTAGAAAAATTTTGCTGAAGATCTTTAAAAAACCGCTTCAGCAGTACATACGAAACTGCCCAAAATTCAAGCCTGATTCAGAAGAGGACATGGAAGGAGGGACATCATTGCTGATGTCAGATGGATCCCAGCTGAAAGCAGAGAATTCCAGAAAGATATTTACTTGTGTTTTATTAACTATGCAAAGGCATTCCACTGTTTGGATCATAAAAAATTATGGATAACATGACAAAGAATGGGAAATCCAGAATACTTAATTGTGCTCATGCAGAATCTGTACATAGACCAAGATTCAATCACTCAAACATATCAAGGGGATAATGAGTAGTTTAAAATCAAAAAAGGTGTGTGTCATGGTTGTACACTTTCACCACAATTATTCAATCTGTATACTGAGAAAATAATCCAAGAAATTGGACTATGTGAAGAAGAACTCAGCATCAGGATTGGAGGAAGACTCATTAACAACCTGTAATATGCAGATGACACAGGCCTTGCTTACTGAAAGCCAAGACGACTTAGAGCACTTACTGATGAAGATCAATGACTACAACCTTAAGTATAGATTACACTTCAACATAATGAAAACAAAAATTCTCACAACTGAACCAATAGCAATATCATGATAAATGGAAAAATATTGAAGTTGTTGAGGATTTCATTTTACCTGGATTCACAGTCAACACCCATGGAAGAAGCAGTCAAGAAATCAAATGATTTATTGCAGTGGGCAAATCTCCAGCAAAAGATTTCTTTAAAGCATTAAAAGGAAAGATGTCACTTTGAGGACTGAGGTGTGCCTGACCCAAGCCATGGTATTTTCAATTGTTTCATATGTATGTCAAAGTTGGACAATGAATAAGACTGAAGAAGAATCAATGCATTTGAATTATGATGTTGGCAAAGAATATTGAATATACTATGGACTGCCAAAGAACAAACAAATCTGTCTTGGAAGAAGCACAGTCAGAATACTCCTTAGAAGCAAGGATGGTGAGACTTCATCTCATACACTTTTGACATGCTATCAGGAGGGATCAGTCCCTGGAGAAGGACATCATGCTCAATAAAGTAGAGGGTCAGCATAAAAAGAGGAAGACCCTCAATGAGATGCATTGACACAGTGGCTGAAACAGTAGCTTCAAACATAGCCAACAATTGTCAGGATGGCTCAGAACCACTTGTTCCGTTGTATATAGGATCGCTATGAGTCAGACCTGACTCAAGGCTCCTAGCAACAACAAATGATTAACAGCATCAACCTTAGTCTGGTAATGTTAGGAAATTTTCCTCACAGATCTGATTATAAAATAATAGGGCAAGGAAGTGCAAAAGCAGTACCTCATAGTGAAATGATGCTATCAGTTAGGACTATATATGCATGGAGATCTGAAAAAGTCAAGAACATCTAAGGTTCCATTTCTGATGTATTAGTTATTCAGTGCATAGACTACAGAGATTTGAAAATTTCTAAATTAATTAAGTCAATAAAAGTGATTTCATGTAAGTTTTGTTTTAAAGAATGACTCTCCATCTCTGTTAAAGGAAATCAGAGATATTTACTGAAGAGAAGATAATAATTCGAATGGGGAATTCATGAAAACCTCAGAGTCTAAAGCTCACGAATTCCAGGGAGGGGGCATAAATCACATCTAGGTATAGTACCATAGGTGGAACTACAAAACACAAAATTTTAATTGATTTAAAGTAATTGAGGTTTGTCAAATGCAGGACAATGCAAAGTGTGATTTTTAACATTATAGGTTACATTAAGATGGCTGGAATACATGATTGGCTAACAGATATAATTGCAAAGTATGTGGTCATGGAGGGGTCTCATGACTGGTCACAAAATAATGGCATGACGGATATTGTCAAGAATAGGTTGTTAAACGTTACCTTGCCCAGAGCATAGAATTTCCTGGGGAGATCTAGTACACATAGTTTCAGTAAGTTTTGGTCACAGATTCACAGTCTTAGCCTGACCAAAAGAAAGGCATTTCCTTAGTGAAAGGGTTTGTTCCTAAGCAACAGGGTTTTAATCTGTGTGAAAGATTACATGGAGCCTTAGCATTACTTCAGCCATTTTACTTTAGGTCAGATGTCTCTTTTGATTTTATATCTGATTTCATTCCCTCCTTTTGATCAAGGATTTCAAAGAATATCTTTGATCATACGTATAGGCATATTCTCTTCTGCATTGGTTTGTCTATATTCTGCTTCCAGATGGCAGCCTAGCCTTCGTAGTTTATGCTTTTCTCACTCTTTGTATTAAACATCTTTTTTTCCATAATCAGAAACCATTGGTACCATGGTTGCCAGGCAACTCTGGTAAATTCACCATGTTATGGATAAGCAGCCATCTTCACTGATCTCAGTATTGGGAAAGAATAATCTATGGACACATTGGAGAAACTATCTGACCTATTTTCAGATAGCTAATCTATGTCCAGAGCCCTGGTGGTGAAGTGGTTAAGAGCTCAGCTGTTAATCAAAAGATCACCAGTTCAAATACAACAGCAGCTCCTTGGAAACTCTATGGGGCAGTTCTACTCTGTTCTATAGGATCACTATGAGTTGGAAATTACTCAATGGCAATGGGAGAATCTAAGTCATGAGGCCTCTGATTTTGTGATTCTGAATCCAGTGTTGGCATACATAATTCTCTGAGCATGAGATGAGGCAGACTTATAAGTTCCTATGGTATATGTTATGACACATTTCATAATTCCAATAATAAGGATTTTTATTGTTAATATAATTAACTTAGTTTTCAACAGAGACCCATAACCAAGAACCTGCACTATTAGGTAACCAACTGAAAATATAAAAAAACGATGGGAAAGTCATTGCAGATATAGAACATAACCATACTGCTTTATTATGAATCTTAGAACTATTCTGTTCATCCTCTCCAGTAGTTTCATCCCAAGAGCAACAGAAAGTGTTAGCAATGACACAAACCCCTCTTTGCTGGGCTAAGAGGAAATCCAGGGCTATCTATTATTCAGTACTACTTTTGCAAAAGGTTCTAAAGATTTTAGAATGTTGTATGGCCATTCCATAAGCCACATCCCCAGCAATTTGGGCCATGGTGGTCAACAAATTGCAAATTGACAGCTCTAACTGTATGGTCCCAAACCAGGGTATAATGGTGTGCAGAAATGACCAACTCAGTGCTCAGCTATAGAGTTTTCCTGCAGTGTCAATTCTATTTTTGAAACTGAAATGATTTTAATGTCATTTTTCCATTGAATGCTATCAGCATGAATGTGGATACTTAAAAGAATGCCTGGAGTTCCTAAGATGCATTGGCATATTGACATATTAGCATATTCCAACCATTTAAACATGGCAAAGCCTGGGTATAAGGTGAATCATGATACTTTTTCCTTAAATAAGTTGATCCTCCACATAAAAAAGGCATATTCAGATAAGATGCACAATATACCTGCCCCAATTTGAATATTAGGAAATGGAATGGACTGATTGGCTTTTCAAGCCAATTTACGCTTAGTGAATCATCACAAATGGATAATTCTTCAAATTCTAGGGGATCCTAGAGTCATGCGCAAACTGGGATATTCTGATTATTTTTAAAACTGCTATCTGCTACTGTGGAATAACATTGAGCATCAATAATAAAAAGATCACATAGTGTGGACAAAATAGAGCATTCTAACCACACATGGGCAAGGTTGAAACAGGGAGCTGATGGATAAGTGGATAATTCTTGAGGTAGCCATATCTTAACACAAATAGCCCATTTAAACAGTTTTTCAAAATCAGTAGTAATATTAGGTGTAGACTTATATCTTAGTTATCTACTGCTTCTATAACAGAAATACCACAAGTGGATGGCTTTCACAAACAAAAATGTATTCTCTCACAGTTTTGGAAAATAGATATCTGAATACAGTGTGCCAGCTCTAGAAGAAGGCTTTCTCTCTCTGTCAGCTCTAGGGGGAAGCTCTTTGTCTCCTTTCAACATCTGTGGGCCCAGTGTTCCTTGGAAGTCTCCATGTGTCTTGGCATCAATCATCCCCTCAGTCTAGGAGGTTCTCAGCACAAGGACCCCAGGTGCAAAGAACTTGCTTCGTTCCTGGATCTCCTTTCTTGGTGGTAGTAGGTCCTTCTCTCTCTGTTTGCTTCTTTCTCCTTTTATCTCTTGTAAGATAAAAGGTGATGGAGGCCACACTCCAAGGAAACTCCCCTTACATGGAATCAGGGTTGTAATCTGAGTAGCGATGTTCCATCCCACCTTACTTCTGCCTCATTTACATAATAAACATAACCTAAACCTCTTTAACATAACCAAATCTTGCCTTATTAACCATAGGCAGAAATTAGGATTTACAACACATAGGACAATTACATCAGATCACAAAATGGAGGACAATCACACAATACTGGAAATCATGGCCTAGCCAAGTTGACACATATTTTTGGGGAACACAATTCAATCCTCAACAATTCATAATCTAATACTGGTACAGTGAGAGGGTCAATATGATCTTGTGTAGACAGAGGGTAAGAGTGATATATCCAGCATTCAGTTAAATTGCTAGCCCTGGCTGTTGCTTGAGTTAATTTGATAAAAGCATTTTCTTCCCAAACAAGAGAAAAAGGAAAATATAAACGGATTAAAACAATAGTGAGAATCATGATTAGAACACAAATACTGAGAAGGAGTAGTACTACAAACAAACAAACAAAAAAAAAAAAAAATAGTACGCCTCTAACTATTAGACTGAGTCCAACTATTTCTAGAGATTGCATAAACACTTAACAAAAGATGGTCCTGAGGACATACAACAAATACAAAAATAGCCAAAGTTAAAAGAATAGACAATAATACAGAAAAAGTCCAAAGGCTTCAGCTACTTGCATAGTCTTGTTCTATGTTCTTGAGTAAACTATCCTCTCCTGTAGTTGTCTACTTAGTGTCTGAACTCCAAGTGAATTTCACTTTGAGTCCTTCAGTGGGTTGACTAGTCCAAACAAGTGTTGTGGCCTTTTTCATTTGAGATAAATGGATCCACACCTCAACCAGGTATGGATCCTCTCTATAGGGCTCAAGAGAATCCTTTAATTGGTGCCTTTCTCCCATAAACAAAGTCATCAGACATAAAAGGAGACATTGTAGCCTGCTTTGTGCCTCAACTCTCAAATGCCTGCTTGAGGAATTTGGCATGCTCTTTGGCATAATAAATTAAGGCCTAGAAATATTTTAATACATTGGCTTGGATAAAATTTGAATCAGTAGATGCTGATAAATATGGTAAATTCATCAGTAGGCCTGTAATTACTTCAAAAAGGGTCAACTTATAAGGGCTGAAAGGGGTGGATCTCAGGTTCATTAAAACTAGTGGCAGGGCCTGCAACTAAGTTAGACCTATTGAAGATGAGAGTTTTGCCAATTGAGTCTTAGTAGTACCATTAATTCTCTCCACCAGTCTGGACGACTGCAGGTGGTAAGGGCAACAAAGTCACTTAAAAATGGGAAATACTTTAGAAATGGCAATAATCACTAGCTCAGTAAAATGGGTACCTCTGTTTTTGCAAAGGATGGCTGGAGTTCCCCACATGGGAAAGATATTTTATATTAATTTTTTAGCCACAAAGCCACTGTATCTTGGCAAAAATGAACAGCTTCTACCAGTGGGCATATCTGAAAACCATAACTAAAACAAATTAATAGCCATTTGAAGGTGTCAGCTGAATAAAATCCATCTATCACTCAAGCATAGGCCCAGTTGGCAGAGGATACCTCCCAGGTGAGGGCTTGTAAGGTTTACTGGGGTTACGTTTGGGGCAAATGAAGCTTGCCTTATCACCTGATCCGCTGCTTTCCAAAAGCACCCCCAATAGTATTTGCTTAACACTCTAAGTGTCCTATCCCTGCTTCAGTGTCCCTCCATGTGACGTGTCTTGACTAAAGGAATATGTAAGTCCTTTGGAATTACTGGTTTGGAGTCTGGTCCTTTCCATAGAGAAGTGTTATTATTAAATTGGCAATCTTCTCTCTCCCACTGTACCCTCTCTTCACCAGGGGAATTGGCTCAGCCACTGGCCAAATCATGCCAGACCACATTTCACTACCTGAGATCCTCAATCAACAAGTTAGTGGAGGCATCTGAAGAGCTGGTATTACAAAGGTGGCATTTGACATAAACAAAAGGCTTGTCAGGGCAATGCTGATATGAAAGACTATAAACACCTGAGCCACAGGCACTCAGCATCACGAAGGCCCTTGTATCCTTGGGAGCTGTGCAACTAAAAGATGAGATGTGATGGGAACCAGACTCAGAGTTTCTCCAGAAGTGTTGTTCAAAAAATCAATGAGGCTTTTGCAAGGCATATTTGGCATCTTGGTTAAAGAGATTTGGAACAATAGAACATGAAGTCAAGTAGGCAAAACAGGTTCTGTCTTGAGGACCAATTCACAAGTGTATAGTGGGATCCTGATAACATTCATTATATGCCCAGTCTTTAATTTCTTCCTCAGAAGCTTACTGTGGATACTTACTGAGAATACCCAAGAAATCAGGAAAACAGAAAAGATCCAAAAGATTTGGATTAAGTTTTGTGAAGCCCAACTTCACCTCTCTTATCTTCCTTAAGAAGTTGGACTTTGAAAAGTTGGAAGAAGACCCCAATTTTATTCCGTTTTCTACTTTATTCCCTCTTTTTCATCCTGATTGCAAATGAGCTGTCACAAGCAGGAAGTAAGTGGGAAGCAGCCTGTCTGGTGGCTGCTTCAGCTAAAATATTCTTTTTAATTTCTTCAGTCTGGGGAACTTTTTTAGTTTGGTGTGCCTGAATTTTAACTACTGTAATTTCTGAAGGGAGAAGGAGAGTTTCCTGGAGATCGGCCACCAACAGGCCATTCTTAATTTGGGTTCCAGAGGACTTTACAAAGCCCTTTTGTTCCATAACACTCTAAATCATGGACCACCCTGAAATCATACCTTGATCTGTATAAATGGTTACTTACAATCCAGAAGCCAGCTTGCAGGCCCTGGTGAGTGCAATCAATTCAGCTTGTTGGGCTGAAGTGACTTCAGAAAGGGCTCCACTCTCCAAAACTTAGGCAGACGTAGTGACAGCTTAAAACCAAAAACAAAGAAACAAACCTGTTGCCTTTGAGTTGATTCTGACTCATGGCAACCTTATAGGACAGAGTAGAACTGCCCCATAGTGTTTCCTAGGAGTAGCTGGTGGATTCTAACTGTCGACACTTTTGTTATCAAGATACCTCTTAACCTCTGCACCACCAAGGCACTGGTGACAGAGTAGCCTCCCTGAAAATGAGAAATAGAAGGATCTGGTGTTTTAAATATGCCTCATTCACCAAAAAAAAAAAAAAAGAAAGAAAAGAAAAGAAAAAGAAAAATTAAATCAAGGTTAAGGAGGGGAGTTTTATGCAGGTCTTACCTGGGAGTAAGTAACTCATATGTTAAATCAAGGCAATCATGAGGGACAGTGTCAACATCACCAGGTGAAGTTAACAAAACGGCTGGGTTTAAAGAATTAACAATGTGCAACCGGATATTCAATGCAGTCAAACGATGGACTTCAACTCCTAGTCAATAAATGCTTGGTGAATGTAGAATTTAAAACAACAGCCACAGCATGTGGAATATACATATCTAAGGAATGTCCAAACACAGTGTCAGCTGTGGCCTCAACTAATCTGGCCGTAGTAGCTAGTGCCCTGAGGTATGTTGGGTACCATCTGGCTACAGGATCTAGTTGCCAACTATAATGCCCCACAGGCCACTTAGATCCTGTGTGCTTGTGTGAGGACTCTCAAAGCATTACCAGCCATTTCAAGAACATACAAGGTAAAATTTAAACTGTAATTAAGAAAGCCCAAAGCAGGAGTTCTAAGTAAAGATTCCTTTAATATAGAAATAGCTTGAATGCTGTCTTCTAACAATTGAAATGGGTCAGGTATGGAGCCTTTTAAAAACTGGCATAATGGCTGGGCTATAAGTGAAAAATTAGGAATTCACACTTGGCATTAGCCACAAAGGCATAAAAATCTCCTTAATTGCTTCTTTCTTGTGAGGATAGGAAAGGCCATAATGGCATCCTTTCTTCTGGGATCTATAGAAACCCCTTGTGCAGATATAATGTGCCCTAAATATTTCACTGCTGGTAAAGCTAGCTGCAATTTTTCTTCCGATGCTTTGTGTCCTCTAGAGGCCAAATGCTCTAACTGTAGGATACTATCTCTATGCAGGCTTGCAATGAATTTGAGCAGACCAGAAGATTATCTACATACTATAATAAGGAAGATCACTTAGCAAACTACAGGGGCAGTAAATCAGCATACAAATTCTGGGAAAAGTATGTGGAAGATTCGCTAAATATCTTGGGCATGACGCTCCAGGTATATTGTTGATTACCCCAGGTAAATGCAAACAAATACTCGTTGTCTGGATGCACTGGGATACTGAATAAAGCACTCCACAAATCTATCACTGTAAAATGAGTTGTATCTGGAGGTACATTAGACAAAAGTATGGCAAATCTTGTGATGACAATACTGCTAAGTGCCCTCAAATCTTGTAAAAACCTCCAACCCCGATCAGTGGGTTTCTTTACTGGAAACCCTAGAGTGTTGCATGGACTAGTGTAAGGAATAGTGAGCCCTTTGGCTAGAAAATTTTGAATTATGGGGACCGATCCACCTCTGGCCTCCCAGACTAAAGGGTATTGAGGGGCCTTAGGTAAATATTTAGAGGTACCAATCTGGCCAAAATCTGTGGATGAGTTAGCCCGTAAACTTTCTGGCACCATAGAAAGTGCCATAGTTTCTTGGAATTTAGAAGCCTGTAAAGGGAAGGTAAGTGCCTGAAGATGGCATAAGACCTCCTCTGAGTCTAGATGTTTGGGAAGTAAAACGTTATCAGACAGATCTAAGAAAATTTCTCCTTGGTTGGTAAATTTGATGTGGCAATTTCATTTAGATAAAATGTCTCTGCCTAACAAATTAACCAGAGAACCTAAACTGAGTAAAAATGGAGTAGTATCTCCTATAAGAACCAAAGAAACAGGAACAGGTTGGGAGTGTACTAAAATATGTTCCTTATTTGAGATCCCATCAACCTTAGAGGTTTTGGTACTTCAGGGTAGAGGCTTTTGTAAGCTTGTGGGGTTAATAGCAGAAAGAATAGCCCAGTGTCAATTAAGAATTCACATGGTTCTCCATTGATTTGGAGGGTTGTTTCTCCTTGAAAATTGAGAGCTACTACTGGAAAATCCTCTAATATATCCCCAGAGATCCTTCTTTCAGGTTTAGGAGGTGTAGGTGTTAAAACACTAAACTTGTTCTTCAATTTAAGGAAATCTTTCATGAAATGTCCTGGCCTTTTGCAGTAATAACAAATTCCAGGGACTTCTGATTGAGGAAATCTGGGTCTATTTCCAAATTGAGTTTTGAATCTATTATTACAACTCAAATTATAATTGTTGCAATTGTAATGCCATTAATTTATTTTTGGCTACCTGCTTGTTATCCATGGTATGGACTAATTGATGGACTAAATAGGTGAATTGTATGTTTGGGGAAAACTTCCAATCCAATCTATGCCTAACCAGAGTGGCCAGTTATGGATTTAGTCCTGACAAAAATACAGCATTGAAGGCACCTGAAATTCCATCAACAAAGGGATTTAAAATCTGAATGTTCCATGAATTTGTCAAACAGAAAATCTTGAAATCATAAACAATTTCTTCTTTATTATGGTTGCAGAAGTGAATTTCAGTCCAACATATCATGGGAGGGAATGCTTTCTCTATGGCATTCAACTAATCCTACCTTGTTTTGCCAGCTTGCTTAAGTAGATCTGCCGCTAAATTAGTAGGGAAGTTTTCTATATCCTCAGACAGGTGCTTCCATCTCCTGATTTAGCCATAGTTGGGCATTAGCAAGTCTGGTCAGTAAATGGAATAATTGATATGAGTCTGGAAGTCCTGGCTGGTATGTGTCAATAAGGAGATGAAACTCCTTTGGGAACTTACGAGGGTCCTTCCAGACATTAGGGAAATCTTTAACAATACTATGCAGCTTACTACATGTCCAGGGAACAAAAGGCACATCTAATTCCAGGGGAGCAAAGGTGGCTCCTCTAATTCCCTTAACGTCTTTCCCGGGCTTTCCTCTAGCACTTGTTCCTGTACTGGCAAATTTAATTTTAATGGGCATTTCAGTTATTAACCTTGTTTCCTTCTTCAGTCCTCTTAGTTAAAATAGGGAAAATGATAGCATATCATTAGAACATGAAAACAAGAAAGGGCACAGAAGGGTGGCCATTGAAAGACTGGAGGCAGGGGGGAAGAATGAGTTGTAGGTGCTGAAAGATTTTTGCATTGCAGTTCTTTCATTTGATTGGCTTGCAGACACCATATTCTGCAGTGAGGCAAATCTACTATTACTTAGTCTCTTGGAAGCTTCTAAAAGCCAATTAAAATAGGTTTCTCTCTGGATCTGATTAATCCTGGAGGCTTTACCTTCAAGTTTACTGCACAAAAAAGGTTAACTGAGTGAGTTTGAATCTTCCCCAAAGTGGCCATATATCCTCAAGACCTTCCTCTTGATCACCACATGCCACTGCACAAGATATTGAACTGTACTTGGGCCATAATTCTTAGTCATATAACAAGTAGGGGTCCCAGACGGTGGCCTGCTATAGTCTTTTGTGGTGGCATTCCCCATCTTACCAAAGACCTGTTTGTGCCAGCAACCAAAGTTGCTGCTAAGGCTGATTAGCCCTTAGAGTAACAAAAGAAAAAATATACACAGGTAATTACACCTTTCTTCCATTATATGGCGGGCTTGTCACACTCTAAATTTCTACAAAATTTTCAGACCAGAAACAGAAACAAAAGACCAAAAGCTAAAGAAAAGAACTTAAAACATCAGCACCTTCAAGTTCTGATAAAACCTATCAGGGTTTTTAACATGGGATTGGGGTTTTTGTGGCTCATATGACATGAAAGCACCTCAGTATATAGCTGTTCAAACCATGCATTAGAAATAGGCAAATAGAAAACAAAAGAAAGAGTGTGAACACACTTAACAGGATACAGCGAGTATGTGGCAGTCTCATACCACAACTGAAAACATAAACCTCCAACAAATTTATTCAGCTGCGAAGGAGAAAGTAAAGTTTAGAATGGCTTCAATAAATCCCAAAGAATAGTGCAAAAATGCTAAGGGTTCAATTCAAGAACATTCACCTCTGGACATGTCTCTAGCTGTATGAGAAAGCAGGTGAGCAGGCCCTTGTTGCCATCTGACTCTGTTTTTTCAGATCCTTGGGGCCTGCTAGGGAAAGACATCTCAGAATCCTGCCAACTTATGCCAAATATTTTAGAGAAATAACTTTCCATCTCTGTTAAAGTAAATCAAAGTGATTTATTGAAGCCAAGATATTCATTCAAATGGGGAATTTGGAAAAACCTCAGAGTCTGAAGCTCACAAATCCCAAAGAAGGGAAGTAAATCACACCTAGTTATAGTGCCCTAGGATAACTACAAAACACAATATTCTGACTGGTTTACAGTGAATGAGGTCAAAGACAGGACAAAGCAAAGCATGCTTTTTACATTATTGGTTACACTGAGACAGCTGGAATGCATTGATTGGCTAAAAAACATAATTGCAAGGTATCTGGTCATGGAGGGTGTCTTAGTCACCTAGTGCTTCTAACAGAAATACCACAAGTGGATGGCTTTAACAAAGAGAAGTTTATTCTCTCACAGTCCAGTAGGCTAGAAGTCCGAATTCAGGGCACCAGCTCCAGGGAAAGACTTTCTCTTTCTGTCCGTTCTGGAGGAAGATCCTTGTGAAGCATCAGTCTTCCCTTGGTCTAGAGCATCTCAGCATAGAAACCTCAGGTCCAAAGGCTATACTCTGCTCCCAGCACTGCTTTCTTGGTGGTATGAGATCCCCATGTCTCTCTGCTCACTTCTCTCTTTTATATCGCAAAAGAGATTGGATTAAGACACTATCTAATCTTGTAGATCTCATCAATATAACTGTCACTAATCCATCTGATTATATGATAGTGATAGGATTTACAACACACAGGGAAATCACATCAGATTACAAAGTGGTAGACAATCATACAATACTTGGAATCATGACACAGCCAAATTGATACACATATTTTTAGGGGACACAATTCAATCCATGACAGAGGGGGTCTCATGACTGGTCACCAAATAAAAGCATGATGTATATGGTCAGGAATAGGTTATTAAACATTACCTTGCCCAGAGCACAGAATTTGTTGGGGAGATCTAGTACAAACTGTTTTGATAAGGTTTGGTTACAGACTCACAGTCTTAGCCTGACCACAAAGAGAGGCATTTCTTTAACGATTGGATTGGTTCCTAAGCAACAGGGTTTGAATCTACATGAAAGGTTACACTGAGCCTTAGCATTAGTTTAGCGATTTTATACTAGGTCAGATGTCTCTTTTGATTTTATACTCCATATCAGCTTTGAGGGAATGATGAATGTTCAGACATATTGATCTTTATTTATTTGTGACACCCAAATTTTTGAGAAATAAATTTGCATGGTTTTGTAAATAATCACAGAGATCATCTTTCTGGCATTCAGGAAATAAATGTGACTAACATTTTTACTTCAGTCAAAAATATGTTTCGAACTGATGGAAAGGGAAAGAACCTAAAGAAGCCTGGAGAGAAGAAATACATACGTATATTCAGACTTTTTATTAGTAAACAAACTATTTTATATAATGAAAGAGAAGATAAATCAAAGTCTCAAGATCTAGAACTATTTATTACAATATACAAAAAGAAAATTAATTTTCCTCAACTGTTTTAGCCCAGGGGACCCAATAAAATGAAAATACAGAGACACTTGTATTTAAAACTTTTAGATTAGGTTAATGTGTCATCACTGTGATATCACTAAGGTAGGTAAAACTCACACACTGTCTGGTATGTGGTGCCATTTTGTTAGTCCTCTACAACACGCTCCTTCACGCCTCTTAAACTAAAAACCTTTAATCTGTTCCTTTTGGCATTTAAACCATCAGGAATTTCTGACAGTTTCTGATCAACCGAACTTCCTCCTTGCTTTTGAGTGAAGCTATATATTTTATTATTATTTAATATTGTTTCATACATTTATTGAGTTTGGTAGACAAAGAAGAGCTGATGTGTATTCATTATCATGAAACTAATGACATCTAGGTTAGTTCAATTCCAGCATTTGATAAGTGCCATGCATTGAAACTACATTGGAGCCCTGGTGGCGCAGTAGCTAAGAACCACGGCTGCTAAACAGAAAGTCGGCAGTTTGAATCCACCAGTGACTCCCTGGAAACCCTATGGGGCAGCTCTACTCTGTCCTATAGGGTCACTATGAGTCCAAACTGACTCAACAGCAATGGATTTGGTTTGGTTTTTGGTTTATGACTACATTGACTAGGGTGTTGTGATATGTTAAAATCACTTTTAATCTATTCCCTGAACCTATCTTTTCAGAGGCATCTTGTATCAAGCTACACCTTTTTGTATTTCAAAACACAATCCAAGTTGACTCAAAGGAAATGTTTTTTGAACTACTAAGAGAAGTGCTTGAAAATCACAATGTCCGTGGATTTAATCTTGATTGCTGAAAATGAAGAGGACTTGAAGCACTTACTGATGAAGATCAAAGACAGCCTTCAGTATGGACTGCACCTCAGCATAAAGAAAACAAAAATCCTCACAACTGGACCAATAAGTAACATCATGATAAACAAATAAAATATTCAAGTTGTTAAGGATTTTGTTTTGCTTGGATCCATAATCAATGCCCATGGAAGCAGCAGTCAATAAATCAAACAAAGTATTATGTTGGGCAAATCTGCCACAAAAGATCTCTTTAAAGTGTTGAAAAGCAAGAATGTCACTTTGAGGACTAAAGTGCTCCTGAACCAAGCCATGGTATTTTCAATTACCTCATATGCATGCGAAAGCTGGACAATGAATAAGGAAGACAGAAGAATTGATGCCTTTGAATTATGGTATTAGCAAAGAATATTTAATATACCATAAACTGCCAGAAGAATAAACAAATCTGTCTTGGAAGAAGTACCGCCAGAATGCTCCTTAGAAGCAAGGATGGAGAGACTTCATCTCATGTACTTTGGACATGTTATCAGGAGGGACCAGTCCCTGGAGAAGGACATCATGCTTGGTAAAGTGGAGGGTCAGTGAAAAAGAGGAAGACCCTCAACTAGACGGATTGACTCAGTGGCTGCAACAATGGGCTCAAGCATAGTAAAGATTGTGAGGATGGTGCAGTATCAGGCAGTGTTTTGCTCTGTAGTACGTAGGGTAACTATGAGTCAGAACTGACTTAATGGCACCTAACAACAACAACAAGAGTTGACTTAATCATTGGCAAGGATTCTTTTCAGGGGATCTTACCTATAGGGTCACTATGAGTTGGAATTAACTCGATGGCAATGAGATTTTTGGTATCACCTATTATGACCAATTAAGTGCAAACATATTTTGTAGTTTTGGATAAACAAGACAAAATAATTTCTGTATCTAGTGAAATAAGCGTGGCACCTAACAACAACACAGTGATATACACCTAAAGCAGAGGATGTTCAGCTTACTAATTATATGGAAGTGATTTGCCATTCGTATCCGGATAACTTTCTAGGTCAACTTTGAACCATAACTTGTCTCTTTGGTTTCCTGGAATCCTGTATTTTTACTAGTGATGGTTCCTGATGAATCAGGAAGCAGAGAAGCTCCTTTTACTTAAGCACTTTTCACTCCATTATTTTTCTCTCTGCATTTAAGACTAGTTAAGTTGTCAGCCACAACTGAAAACAGACTTTTCCCTTTGTGGAAAGCTTTCCATGGTCCTAAAAATAGTAAGCCTTTCTGTTTGCCAGTATGTGTGGAGGAAGCTACAGTTTTCTTTTAAAATTACGGAGTGAAAGTATTAAATGGACTTTACCATAGATCCTTTTGGAGACACCTAACTGGAACCACTGAAATCTGTTGTGGCAAAATTGACCCAAACAGTCTGCATGTGTAATTCATAAATCAGAAACTAAGCTACTGCAAAAGAATTTCCAGATATGAATTGATACTGTGGTTTCTTACAGCCCTAGGATGTACCTGGATGGTTACAAAGTAGTATAGCCAGATATTTTATCATCCAAACCTACACATCTGAGAGTAAAAGGAGGCATTATTAATTGTCCAGGGAAAAAAGCTGTAACGGGAATGTCTTAGGTAAACTTGAATATATGGTCACCCAGTTTGCAACTTCATGGACTGCTCTAAATGAGTTTTCAGTCTCAACAAACAGTTTTTCAGTCTCAACAAACAGAATCACTAGGTCTTAAACAAACACACCTAGGGTCAAGAGTTCCAGGTCAAAATTATTTGGCACTGTTTCATCTTCTCCTACAACTACACATATAGGAGATCGTCATTACAGATTAACTTGGATAAATCTGGCCATTCAGATTATACATGCTGTTATAGATTGAATTGTTCCCCAAAAATAAATCCTAATTGTTATGCTTGTGGTTATAACCCCATTTGAGAATGAGTTGTTTCTGTTATGTTAATGAGACAGGATTAGTGTAGGGTGTGTCTTGAGTCAATCTCTCATAAAATACAAAATGAGCAGATTAAGTAAACAGAGATGAGGGAAGAGAGATGCCAAGCCATGTGAAGATCACCCAGGACAGAAGCCCAAAGAGACAAGGACCTTCCTCCAGAGCCAACACAGAGAGGATTCCCCTAGAGCCAGTTCTTTGAATTTGGACTTCTAGCCTCTCAACTGTGAGAAAATAAATTTCTGCTTGTTAAAGCCCCACACTTGTGGTATTTCTGCTAAAGCACCATTAGATAACTAAGACACAGGTCCAATGCTACCTATGACTTTTGCTTTTACTCAGCTAGTTGCTTTTTTTGATCCAAGAGTGTAAAAAGAGACTACTTGTGTGCTCGCGTGTGTGTGCACAGATTTATGTGTGTGTGCCTGTGTGTTATTTAGGGGGATAGATATACAGTAATGCACAGAGATTTTGTTTTGTTGTGTTTTTAAGCTAATTGACTAACTAAAAAAAAAAAAAAAGAACAACCTACACTTGGCTCTTCATAACTCCATGATCCAACCAAGTTAATTAATTTGCCTATATGGTGAACATACATAAACCTTTGCTTAATAAATACTTAATAATGATGCCATAATATTTAGGATTTTTTTGTTGGAAAATTAATAGTGTTACATCATATCATTAAATAATAAATGTTAAAAAACAATACTAATTTGATAAACTTAATTTTGTCTATCATATCATTAAGTATACTTAAACAAGTGACAGACAATATATGAATATTCATCCCAGATATTACAAATATGTTTATTTTTCAAAACATTATTGTGGTTGTTAGGTGCCATAGAGTCCATTCTGACTTATAGTGACCCCGTGTATAATAGAACAAAACACTTCCTAGTCCTGTGTCATCCTCATAATCATTGTTATGCTTGAGCCCATTGTTGCAGTCACTGTGTCAGCGCATCTTGTTGAGGGTACTCCTTTTTTTTTGCTTACCCTCTACCTTACCAAGCATGATGTCTTTCTCCAGGGACTCACCCTTCCTGGTCCAAAGTATGTTAGACAGAGTCTCACCATCCTTGCTTCTAAGGAGCATTCTGGCTGTATTTCTTCCAAGACAGATTTGTTTATTCTTCTGGCAGTTCGTGGTATATTCAATACTCTTGACTAATATCCTTGGACCTTCCTGATTCATTGTCCAGATTTTGCAAGCAGATGAGCGGACTGAAAATTCCATGGCTTGGGTCACATGCTCTTTAGTCCTTAAAGTGATGTCTTTGTTTTTTAATACTTTAAAGAGGTCTTTTGCAGCAGATTTGTGCAATGCCATGTGTCGTTTGGAAACCCTGGTTGCTTAGTGGTTAAGAGCTACAGCTGCTAACCAAAAGGTCAGCGGTTCAATCCACCAGGTGCTCCTTGTAAACTGTATGGGGCAGTTCTACTCTGTTCTGTAGGGTTGCTATGAGTCAGAACCAACTCTACAGCAGAGGGTTTTGTTTGGTTTTATGTGTCCTTTGATTTCTTGACTGCTGCTTCCATGGGTGTTGATTGTGGATCCAAGTAACATGAAGTCCTTGACAACTTCAATCTTTTCTGTGTTTATCATGATGTTACTTATATTAGTCCAGTTGTGAGGATTTTTATTTTCTTTATGTTGAGGTATAATCCATACTGAAGGCTGTTAGTCTTTGACCTTCATCAGTAAGTGCTTCAAGTTATCTTCATTTTCAGCAAGCAATGTTGTGCTATCTGAATATCATAGGCTGTTAGTGAGTCTTTCTGCAATTCCGATGCCCCATTCTTCTTTATATAGTCCAGCCTCTTGGATTATTTACTCAACATAAAAATTGAATAAGTATGGTGAAAGGATACAACACTGATACACACCTTTACTGATTTAAACCACACAGTATCCCCTTGTTCTGTTTGAACAACTGCCTCTTAATCTATGCACAGGTTCTGCATGAGCACAATTAATTGTTCTGGAATTCCCATTCTTAGCAATGTTATCCATAATTTGTTATGATCCACACATTTGAATGCTTTAAATTGTCAATAAAACACAGGTAAAAATCTTCCTGGTATTCTCTGCTTTCAACCGGTATCCATCTGACACCAGCAATGATATCGCTCATTCCAAGTCCTCTTCTGAATCTGGCTTGAATTTCTGACAGTTCCTGTCAATGTGCTGTTGCAACCGCTTTTGAATGATCTTCAGCAAAATTTTACTTTGTGTGATATTTATGATGTTGTTCGATAATTTCCACATTCAGTTGGATCACCTTTCTTTGGAATGGGCATAAATATGGAACTCTTCCTGTTAGCTGGTCAGATAGCTGTCTTCCAAATTTCTTGGCATAGATGAGTAAGTGCTTCCAGTGCTGCATCCATTTGTTGAAAACATCTCAATTGGTATTCCATCAACTCCTGACATCTTTTTTTCCATCAATATCTTCAGTGCAGCTTAGACTTCTTCCTTCAGTACCTTTGGTTCTTGATCATATGCTACCTCCTGAAATGATTGAAAGTCAACCAATTCTTTCTGGCACAGTGACTGAGTGTTCTTCCATCTTCTTCTGATGCTTCATGTGCTATTCAGTATTTTACCCATAGAATCCTTCAATACGGCAACTTGAGGATTGAATTTTTTCTTCAGTCCTTTCAGCTTGAGAAATGCCAAGCATGTTCTTCTCTTTTGGTTTTCTGACTTCAGGTCTTTGCATACGTCATTATAATACTTCACTTTGTCTTTTGAGCCTCCCTTTAAAATTTTCTGTTTAGCTCTTTTTATTTCATCATTTCTTCCTTTGCTTTAGTTACTAGACATTGAAGACCAAGTTTCAGTTTCTCTTGTGACATCTGTTTTGGTCTTTTCTTTCTTTCCTGTCTTTTTAATGACCTCTTGATTCCTTCATGTATAATATCCTTGATGTCATTCCACAACTCATCTGGTCTTTGGTCATTAGTGCTCAATGCATCAAATCTATTCTTGAGATAGTCTATAAATTCAGATGGAATATATTCAAGGCCATATTTTGGCTCTCCTGGACTTCTTCTAATTTTCTTCAGCTTTAACTGGAGCTTGCATATGAGCAATCAATGGTCTGTTCCGCAGTTGGCCCCAGCCTTGTTCTGACTGATGCTATTGAGGTTTTCCATCATATCTTTCCACAGATGTAGTTGATTTGATTCCTGTGTATTCCATCTAGTGAGGCACATGTGTATAGTAGCTGTTTATGTTGTTGAAGAAACGTATTTGCAATGAAGAAGTCATTGGTCTTACAATCTATCATGCAATCTCTGGCATGGTTTCTATCACCAAGGCTGTATTTTCTAACTACCAATCTTTCTCCTTTGTTTCCTACTTTCAAATTCCAATCAACAGTAATTATCAATGCATCTTGATTTCATGTTTGGTCAATTTCAGACTGCAGAAGTAGGTAAAAATCTTCAGTTTCTTCATCTTTGGCCTTAGTGGTTCATGTGTAAATTTGAATAACAGACATATTAAATCGTCTTCTTTGTAGGCTTATGGATATTATCTTATCACTGACAGCATCATACTTCAGGATTTTGAAATGTTCTTTTTCAAAATGAATGCAACACTATTCCTCTTCAATTTGTCATTCTGGCGTAATAGACCATATGATGATCTGATTCAAAATGGCCAATACCAATTTATTTAAGCTCACTAATACCTAGGATGTTGATGTTTTTGCTTTCCATTTTATTTTTGATGATTTCCAATGTTCCTAGATTTATACTTCGTACATTCCACATTTTAATTATTAATATATGTTTGTAGCTATTTCTTCTCATTTTTAGTCGTGCCACATCAGCAAATGAAAGTCCCAAAAGTTTGACTCCATTCACATCATTAAGGTCATCTTTCCTTTGAGGAGGCGGCTCTTCCCTACTTGTATTTTGAGTGACTTCTAACCTGAGGTGCTCATCTCTAGGCACTATATTAGACAATGTTCCACCGCTATTCATAAGATTTTCACTGGTTAATCTTTTTCAGAAGTAGACGGCCATGTCCTTCTTCCTAGTCTGTCTTAGTCTGGAAGCTCAGCAAAAACCTGTCCACCATGGTTTACCTGCTAGTATTTGAATACCAGTAGCACAGCTTCCAGCAACACCACAACATGCAAGCCAGCACAGTACAACAAACTGACTGACATGTGGAGTTCAAGAACATATTAATCATAAATTATAGATGAATCAACTTTTACTCCTACTACCCATTACCAAAAGCATTTACCTACTGCCAACTCTGTTAGAAATCATATGACTTTTTACATAGAATAGGTACACCTGAATTGTGGGGCCAGGTGGATTGAGCTTAGATATAATTGAGATTTAACATTGCTTTGTGTCTAATGCAATTATTATTTAATGGACTATCTGCCTGTTGTAAGAACCTGTATGAAATCTACTGTATCTCTTTCTATAATGTATAAAATACACTTCATATTCAGACATAACCATGTAGATATCTGAAGGTGTATAGAGAGCATATAGACAATATTTTATAGCCCAACGTATCTTCCTTAATGGTCTCAGTTAGCCTGTAATTGTATAACAAAAGTGCTTGTGACAAAATCAATTGCTATCAAATGCAGATTAATGAGCATCTTAAAGTGGAATATATTTACTTGGAGAATTAAATGGGTATTTTGATGTGCAGAACTAATATTACAGTTATTTGACCATTTTTTTATTTTTTAAACTTTTAACAGGAAGCTCAGCTTACGTAAAAGGCATTTGTAAGCTTAGGTATTTTAAATTTAATCATGCGTTTTCCCTTTTTACCACCTGTATTATGGTCTAATTAAATTTGTTTAAAAAAGCTATAATCGTGTAAATAATGCCAATGATTTTAGTGTATCATTTGCATAGATAAATTAAGGAAATGATTATTTTTTCTTTTGTTTTCTTTTCAATAACGTGAAAAATGCACTATGATACAAGGTACAAAATTAGAATAAGATAGATTACAGGCAGAAACGGGCTGTAAATCAACTTTCTGTACTGTGAATATTTTATAGCAGGCATTTGCAAACTAAAAAAAAATCTGACATTTATACAGCAATGCATGCATAATTTCCCTCTTATATAGCATTTCCCTGAGATGAAAGTAATTTTAAAATGCAAGGTCAAAGAAATAATTAACCTTAACAAATAATAACAAGAGAAGGTAAGAACAAGTATAGGAAACAATTTAGCATTTTCCCATCCTGCAGAGCATTTAACACCTAATGTATACCCTCAGATAACACTAGGAAAGGTGAGGTAGGAAATCCTTGCTGTAATATGGAGATAACTTAAAGGCAAATAAATTCTTCCATTGATTTAATGGCTGCTATTGTTCCCTGACCAAAAAAAAAAAAAAAAAAAGAAGAGAGAGAGAGAAAAGAAAACAGTCAAAACAGCTCTTGTGGGACTGAAGTATCTCCTATATCTGATAAATGGTATGACCAGGACAACCTCAGTCTCAGCAGGAAAGACATTGAACAAATTGTCAGCATGATTTACATACAAGTTGTCAACAGCATCTGGGTTGCTCTGTGGAAGAATGATGGGTAACAGATGTTCTGGGAAATGCTACCATCTGCCCTTTC
Organism: Dugong dugon; assembly: GCA_030035585.1. Classification (NCBI taxonomy): domain Eukaryota; kingdom Metazoa; phylum Chordata; class Mammalia; order Sirenia; family Dugongidae; genus Dugong; species Dugong dugon. Next base: position 28,126,494 of record CM057460.1, on the reverse strand, counting down.
TCAAAATACATCCCTTGTGAAACAATATATTTGAATGGGTGCCACAGAGATATCCTTCTTGTGAGACCCTAACCATCCTCAATATTTCAGTGTTATTTGTGGCCATCAGAAAAGCCAAGAAGTCTTAACAGTGTAAATGCAATGAGGTCAAGTAAACAGACAGATCCTTGAAAAGGTCCTTAAATTCAGTTTTTAGAAAGAGAATGGTTGATGCCTCCCCAGTGGGTATACCAGAATAATTCCATCCAGAGGTAAGGAACTCTACCTGTGCATACCTCTTGGATGATGGCACACTCATGTATTATTTAGTGATTTGTTTAATTTCTACAGTGTATTCATAATATTTAAAGAATAATCTTGTTATAATTACATGCCTCTCTCCTACCTTCTATTGGCTGCCAGCAATCATTGGTATTCCTTTAGTGCTTGTAGATGTATCTTCATATGGTGTCTATGAAAAAAATGAATACATTTGGCTAATTTTTGTATTCTCTCCCAGCCCTGCAATGGAAACAGTCTTAATTTTAGAAATCTAAAATATATAATTTAAAAAAATGTATGTTCTGATGCCAGAGACAAAGAAGGCACAGGGGCATAAGAATCATACATAAAATGCAGTTCATAAATAAAGGAATTAGATTATAACTTATGTCTCTATGATGTTTAAAATTTAACCAGTAACAGTTTATGTGGTGTTATTAGCTTTTAAAGTGTGATATTGGCTTGATTACACAGCAGTAACCCCAGATATGAATGATTCTTCAAAGTATGCACTTAATATCTGGAGTAGAGTTCAAGATTGGATACTCTTTTATTAGAGATAGTGTGCAAGATATAGGAGACTGATTGCAATGATGGCCAACATTCTCCACCCTTCATATTCATCTTCGTCATGTGACTACAGATTTTCTCATGAAAGAGGCTGAGTCTGTCCTTAATTTTGGATTCTGAATTTAGCCACGTAATTCACTGTCATGGATTGAATTTTGTCTGCCAAAAATTTATGTCATCTTGGCTAGACCTTGATTCCCAGTGTTGTGTGATTGTCCACCATTTTGTGATCTGATGTGATTTTCTTGTGTGTTGTGAATCCTAATCACTGCCTGTGGTTAATGAGGCAAGATTAGGCTATGTTAAAGAGAATTAGTGTGGGACCAAGCACCCTTACTCAGGTCACAGCCCTGATCCTATGGAAGGGGAGTTTCTCTAGGGTGTAGCCTGCATCACCTTTTATTTATAAGAGATAAAAGGAGAGAGAAGTGAGCAGAAAGATGAGGGCCTCCTACCACCAAGAAAACAGACCTGGGGACCCTGCACTGAGAAGCTCCTAGACCAGGGGATTATTGATAACAAGGATCTTCCCCCAGAGCTGACAGAGAAAGACTTCTAGGAGCTGGCACACTGAGTTCAGACTTCTAGCCTCCTAGAATGTGAGAGAATAAATTTCTGTTTGTTAAAGCCATCCACTTGTGGAATTTCTGTTATACCAGCACTAGACAACTTAGACATTCACTTAAGCCAATAGAATGTTAGAAGACATGATGCATGTGGAGGCTTGAAAACTTGCCTGTGTGTTTTCACTCTTCTCTTTCTTCAAACGACATGAGAATATGCCCAAGTCAGTCTGCTGTTATCTTGAATCTTTTAAGCTTTTACTTTTATAGGCCTTGGTCTTAAAAGGTATTTAGAAAATGTTTATTCCCTGGAAATAGTGAAGAAATCAAAGAAAACAAGAAAAAACTATCTTTGGGTATAATATGATTGAACTATATTTATGACTAAATTTTAAATCGATTTAATTTATGAGTAATCTGAATTTAATTTAATTTAATATGCTACTATTTTCCTTTCAAAAATTGTGAAGGGTTTAAATTAATTTGTTGATTTGCATTTTAGAGGTAGTTAACGTTATTCCCCTTCCTTCTTTCATGGATATTTGGAAAATTGTCGTTTCTAAATTGTCATGTTAGAAAATAATAAATCAATCTAAAAGGGAGACATGATTATTACTGCATAGATAATTTTCCAATTACAATATTTTGTAAAGTCCATCACAGGTAGCCCCTTTTCTAAGAATCTTTTCTTGAACTGCTTTAAATGTCGTCAATTCTTTTTCTTTTCCTGTCTTTCTGTATCCTTCGTTTCTTAAATTTGAAATAGAAATTTACATACTGAGCTCATGTGCTTGACTTTTATAATACAAACCTTTAAATGGTCCCTGTCTATAGAAATCTTTGAGTCTGGTTACAACATGAGCCTTTAAACAAATAAACTCTTACATCACTTACTTAAGTCATGCCTTTTACACTAAGACTAAAACTACTTTGCACTGCTCTTTATTTTTATAAATGGAGGGCTTACCATTCACTCGATTATCAACTCATTGAAGCTAGAGACTATGCTTTAGGTCTCTATACTTTTTTTCCACTAGAATTCAGCTTTACACTTAATTCCAAGACCCAGAACTGGGTCCAACATGTAGTAGCTCCCTTGTAGCAGGCAACATTAGCACCCACAGTTCACTCCCCCTAGCACCTCTGATTTCACTCACAGCTGAATATGCCCTGACTTTCTGTTGTCTGTCCTGGGGTCTTCTCCAGTGGTGCAGGAACTCACTCAGCCTGGAAAAATGTCTTCTAGATTGAGGAAGTCTTAGCTCCTATGGAGACAGCTCTCAAACAAATGAGGAAGGGAGCTAGTAAATAAATATTCCGATACCCCTATACTTCAGGTGTGAACTTCTATGAGGCTTTCTGTATTCTTCTAGGAAAGCCCAGGAGGAATCAAACTTGTGTAGCTCACAGCTACCCTCCCTCCTTCCCTTACCCACTCTCCCTGATCTATTGTTCCAGCTTCCTGGATGTACTTCCCATATAAACTGCCTGCACCATAGTTTTTGTCTCTGCTTTCGGTGGAAACCAACTAACACGTTAATAAATACTTATTCACATGTAAATTAATTCCTATTGTCCAGCAACATATTCTACAATGAAGTTAAATGAAAGTTTTCAGACAGTAATGACACTTTACCACCTTCTAAACCTAAGGATCCATAATTCCATGATTAGCTGTTAAAGTTAGATATATCTAATATGGAGCATGGGGATGGATGGGCTTAGTTGTCTTTGATTATTGAACTATTATGAATTCTTTTTTCTTGCTATAGAAAGTAAAAATTTTTAGATATTGCCAAATAATTAACAAGAACTGTGAGTTGAGGATCTGAAATGGAAAAGTAAATTCCACATCAAAGTTTTAGTAATTAATGTTTCCTAATCCTTGCTAATTGAGAAATTGCTAGGGAGCTTGCTTCTATTCCTTACTATGCATTTGTAGTTTAATTTTTGTCATATGGCATAGCAATGAAGACAGTAAATTATATATGTTTCCTAAAAATTCAACTGAGCTGTACTGACACCATGCTGAGTTATGGCATGCTATTATTTGTATAAAATGTGGCTCTGGGTAAAAGTTATCTTTATTTAGCTCTTCTGACTATTGAAATATATTGCTCTTATTATGTAGAAATAATGAAAATTACTTCTGTAGATATTCCCATTGTCTTAAAATGAGATATAAGAAATTCTAAGTTATTTATTTTTTTAACAGTTTCTGTGCATATTTCTGCATTTCCTGTTTTCCCATATTTACTACAGGGTCTGTCTTTGATCATGCATAAAATTTGTTTCTTTTAAGTTGTCATATATACCATATTTGCCAAAAGTTATAATTAAATATTTGGATATTAATCAATGTCTAATCTATTGTGTTTGCAGTATAAATTAATTAAAAATTATAAAAGCTAATTTATTAATCAAGTAATCCTCTTATAATTCAATATATTGATTTTCATTATGAATTTTTAAAAATAATTATTTGAATTTCTCACTGTTTTTCCTTATTGGTATGATCCTGAAATTTAGAGTAGTTTTACTAATAGTTTTTATTATCATCTCTTCTCCGTGATTATGCAGCCCTGGTGCCACAATCGTTAAGAGCTCAGCTGCTAACCAAAAGGTCAGCAGTTTGAATCCATCAGCCACTCCCTGGAAACCCTTTGGTGCAGTTCTACTCTGTCCTGTAGAGTTTCTATGAGTTGGAATTTACTCGACAGCAACGGGTTTGGTCTGGTTCTGTGATTATACATAAAATCACACACAATGCTTTTTTTAAAGGTTAAATTTCATTATGTATTAAGTAGAAATTCACTAAAAAATTCTTCTTTAAGTTACCAATAGGAACTGATATTAAACATTTTTAAAGTTCACCGTTCAATTGTGGAATATTTACCGTGTTTATCCCCATTTTTCTCTTATTAAAAATAATGAGATTTTTCTTAAGGAAAAACAAAAACACTTTTTAAAACATTGTTTCATATTATATATAGGCTTTTCCATAGACAACATTTTTATTATCAAAGAAAATATTTCATATTGTGTTTTCTTACTACCTCATAAATAATTATGCTTCTAAAGCATCTTTATAATTGTCATCATACATGACTATAGATCATTCCACCACCTGTATGTTTATTTTACTGTGGTGGTTTGTGCATTGTTATGATGCTGGAAGCTATGCCATCAGTATTCCATGTACCAGCAAGGTCACCTATGGTGGACAAGTTTCAGAAGAGCTTCTAGACTAAGACAGATTAGGAAGAAAGATCTGGCAATCTACTTCAAACAATTAGCCAATGAAACCCCTATGGATCACAACATAATGTCCAATATAATGTTGAAAGATGAATCCCCTAGGCTGGAAGGCAACAATGGACTCAAGCATGCCAGTGATCACTAGATAGCAAGGGACCTGGCAGCATTTTGTTCTGTTGTACATGGCAGTCATGAGCCTGAGCTGACTCTACTGCAACTAACAATAACATTGATCGTTACATCCGGCTGAGATAGTATAACTAGTTGTTGGATGTATTAGAATATATAGGCTTCTTTTAAAATTTTACTGTTGTTGTTGATATTAGTTACAGATGAATCGGCTCTGAGACATAGCAATACTTTCTATAACAGAAGAAAATGTTGCCTTGTCCTGCACCAGCCTCATAATCATCTCTATGCTTAAGCCCATTGTTGCAGCCACTGGGTTGATCCATCTCATTGAGGTTCTCCCTTTTTTTGGCTGATCCTCTACTTTACCAAGAATGATGCTGTTCTCCAGTGATTGGTCCTTCCTGATGACTTGTCCAAAGTAAACAAGACAAAGTCTTGGCATCCTCAACTCTAAGGAGTGTTTTAGCCTTACTTCCTCCAAGACTGATTTATTTGTTCTTCTGGCAGACTACGTTATACTCAATATTCTTCACCAATACAACAATTCAAATGGATCAATTCTTCTTCGGCCTTCCTTTTTCAATGTCAAGTTTCTGCATGCATATGAGATCATTAAAAACATCATGGATTGACGGTTAAAGTGACATCTTTTGTTTTTTAAGATTTTAAAGAGATCCTTTGTTGTAGATTTGCACTTTATAAAAAAATTTCTAGAATATAATAGTTTATAGATTTTTTATATGTGGAATAAATTTCCTGAAATGCACTTATAGGAATGCACTTAACAAGTAACAAGGAAAATCAAGTATATTTTATATCATGTTAGTTCCTAAAATATTATGGCAATCTTTGAAAGTTTCAACAGTATATCAGTATCGGTTTTACTTTAACTGCATCAACATAGGTTTTCTCATTCATTTTCCCTCAAAATAATTGTAATCTCTATTTTTATTATGTCAAGTATGTTTAATTTACCATTTTTAAATGTTGTTTTTATTTTTAAACTTTAAATAAAAGTTTAATTTCATAAATAGACTATCTGCATCTATGAGCATGCTAATAGTGTTATTTGATGTTGTGGTTTAACAATTAAACAGTTATTTGTATTGAGCATGATACTATATTATACTGTATTAAAGTATAAATACTTCATGATCCTTGTGTGAAATTGGGTACATTTGTGTTATGGATAGAACTCTAGTTTTGAGAAAATAATTTAAAAATTGAAATGAACATTTGATTTGGGGACTAGAGATATGGGAATAAAGGTTTCCAAAGAATAAAATTAGAGACAATAAAATTTAATATTATAACAAAATGAAAAATTCTAGTAATGCCCTCTGGTTTATAGTGTTAGCATAGCACTTCATTGGAATAAATACAGGAAATTTTATACAACTGTGAAATTGAGTATAAAAAATCTTGATAGATCAACTGTAAGATAAACCACTTTGGACAAATTTCTTAAAAGATGAAAATATCCAAGTTTCATTATGAGGCAGAAAAGTTACAATGGGTTGTGGCAATTTTCTTTATCCTTGTCATTTATTTATTTCTGTAGTAATATTTTCTTTTGGGTTCACTGTTTAAAAAATGTTTTATTTTCTCCTTTTTAAATATATTTATTCTATAGTTTCATTTAAATTTTAAAAAATATATTTTTTCTATTTTAACAACGCTATGGAATTGCCTGTTGCTTTATTTTAGTAAGTGTTATTTAGAGTTGCTTTACTAATTTCATAAAATCTAGGATTTCAGAAGCAGATTAATAATACTAATATCCACAGCATGTACATAGAGTTTGGTACTTTATATTGCACACGTGGAGTCCCTGGGTAGCACAAATGGTTAAGGGCTTGACTATTGGTCAAAAAGTTTGGTGATATGAACACACTCAGAGGTGCCCTGGAAGACAGGCCTGGTGATCTCCTTCTGAAATGTTACAGCCTTGAAAAAAATCTGTGGAGCAGTTCTGCACTACACGTGGGTCTATGAATGGAATCAACTTGACAGTAAATAATAACAGCAACAAAATATTGTGAGTATATCATACTGATATTAATGTATATAAAAACTTTAGATTTAATCTTTTATTTTAAATATTTTCTTGCTTTGTTTTTGGTCACTATCAATTCATACAAACATTATTTTCCAAAACTTTGCCCAGTTCATTAAAATGACTTTCACAGACAGCATTTCAAACAATGTACATACATGGAATATTTTTATACTCTTCTAGGTTGGATAATTTAATTTTGCTGTTATTAATAGAGAACAAGGCCAGGGGCTGACTGCAGAACAGAACATCAATTGCTCATATGCAAGTTGATGAGGAAGTCGAAGAAAATTAAAACAAGTTCACGAGAACCAAAAGATAAACTTGAGTATATCCCACCTGAATTTGGAAACCATCTCAAGGACAGACTTGATGCATTGAGACCAGACAAGTTGTGGGATACCATCAAGGATATCAAACATGAAGGAAACAAAAAGTTATTAAAAAGACAGGAAAGAAAGACCAAAATGGATGTCAGAAAAGACTTTGAAACTTGCTTTTGAACATGGAGTACCTAAAGCAAATGGAAGAAAAGATGAAGTAAAAGAGCTGAACAGAAGATTTCAAAGAACTTCTTGAGAAGACAAAGAATTATAATGAAATGTTCAAACACATGGAGTTAGAAAAACAAAAGGGAAGAACACACTTGGCATTTCTCAAGTAGAAGGAACTGAAGAAAGGATTCTATGGAGAAAATATTGAAAGATGCAAGAAACATCAAAAGAAGATGGAAGGAATACACAGAGTAACTGTACCAAAAAGAATTAGCTGACATTCAACCATTTCAGGAGTACACTATGATCAAGAACCAATGGTATTAAAGGAAGAAGTCCAAGCTGCACTGAAGACATCGGCACAAAAAACAAGGCTCCAGAAATTGACAGAATACCATTTGAGATGTTTCAACAAACGAATGCAAAGCTGGAGCGCTCACTGGTCTATGCCAAGAAATTTGGAAGACAATTATCTGACTAACTGGAAGAGACTCATATTTGTGCCCTTTTCATGGAAAGGTGATCCAACAGAATGCAGAAATTGTAGAACAATATCATTAATATCACATGCAAGCAAATTTTGCTGAAGATAATTCAAAAATGGTTTTAGCAGTACATTGACAAGGAGCTACCCAAAATACAAGCTGGATACAGAAGAGGACATGGAAGGAGGGATATCACTGCTGATGTCAGATAAATCATTTCTGAAAGAGAAGAAAACCAGAAAGATGTTTACTTGTGTTTTATTGACTATGCAAAGGCATTCAACTGTGTGTATCATAACAAATTAAGGATAACATGACAACGAATTGGAATTCCAGAACACTTAATTGTGCTCATGCAGAACCTGTACATAAGACCAAGAGGCAGTCATTTGAGCAGAACGATGGGACACTGTCTGGTTTAAAATCAGGAAAGGTGTGTGTCAGGGCTGTATGTTTTCACCATACTTATTCAATCTGTATGCTGAGCCAATAATCTGAGAAGCTGAACTATATGAAGAACAAGGTGGCATCAGGATTGGGAAGACTGATTAACAACCTGCAATATGCGGAAGACACAACCTTCTTGCTGAAAGTGAAGAGGACTTGAAGCACTTACTGATGAAGGTCAAAAGCTATCCTTGAGTATGGGTTTCACTTCATAGAATACTGAATATGCTATGGACTAAAAGAGGAACCAACAGGTCTGTCTTGGAAGAAGTACAGTCAGATTGTTCTTTGGAAGCGAGGATGATGATATTTTGTTACGTACTTTGAACATGTTATGTGGAGGGAGCAGTATCTGGAAAGACATCATGCCTGGTAAACTAGAGGGTCAGTGAAAAATAGGAAGACTCTCACAAGATGGGTTGACACAGTGGCTGCAACAATAGAGTCAAACATAGCAAGAATTGTGAGGATGTCACAGGACTGGGCAGTGTTTCCTTCTGTTGTACATAGGGTTGCTATGAGACCGAACCGACTTGATGGCACCTAACAACAACAACAATAGAGAAATGTTTGGTAATACCATATTATTGTTTTGATTTTATAGAAATATAATATTTTTTCAAATATTATTTTTAACTGATTTTTCAACTTAAAGATATATTTCAACACGCATACCTTTAAATTTCTTGTAACTTCTGTATATTTTGTAACATAGATTGATCAAATTTTAATATGCCAGTTCTTTTTTTTACATACCTTTAAAGTTTTCAAAATTTTGATTATAATAATTATTGGAAACAATGCACTGATTAATGAAATTTTGTGCATTCTCTGATATGGTCTTAAAGGGGGTGTATTTTTTTTTAATTATTGCCAAATTGTTTTCCAAATTGACCATAACATTATACTCCTACTATCAGTAAATTATTGTACTTGTTTTCTAATTCCTTGGGTGAATGGGTTTATCAAAATGCTGCCCATGTAATGGTGGACAAAATGATTTTCATTTTTAAAATTTATCATTCACATATTATTATTGAGAAAAATATCATTTTCCAAGCTAATTGAGTATTTGTGGTTTGTTTTATTTTTCTATTGTGAATGGCCTATGGCTTTTACATTTAATTTGTATGTAGATAAACATATCAATATTTTTCTTCATAAATTTTACACTCTCCATTTCTTGGAAATGTTCCTTAATCTTAGGCTATAAACATTTTAATGTTTTTGGCTTTAGTTCCTTTTTATTTGTAGCATGTTTGGCTTCCTGCATCCTTTGGGTGATATACATTTTCACAGGAAATAATCTATATCACTTAAAGTTTCAAAATTATTAGAAAAACAAATTTATTGCATTCTTGTTTTAATAGTATTGTTGGGACATGTAGTCTTTTGAATTATTTGTGCATTTTCTCTTTTTTTGTTATTTTTTAAAATAATCTTTGTTAGTCAATCTGATTAATTACATAAGATGAATTTATAGGCCTAGATAATACTTGGCCAAATGGAATATACATTAAAAATGTTGATTCATTGTGGATGGTGGGTGCATTTAATATTATTTGACTGGTCCCTTGGGTAGTAGGTAGAATTTATTCATAAATTCAGAAAACCTTAAACTGATGTGAAAGCCTTAACATGAGTCCTTATCTTAAAATCATACAATTTTGTAGGGCAGTCTTGCTGGGTTGGCAAGCAGGGACAGGCATGGAGCTGAGACAAGCAACTGTCCTGTTAGTTTCCTAGAGGTCTAAGCCTGACAAAGTATTAAGTCATACTCTGTCCCATAATAGCTGTGTGATCCTGGGAAAGTCACTACTCACCTTCACCTTCAGCGTCCTCATCACTGTATGAGAAGGCTGAGTAAAGAAGTAACAATATTTTCCTACTTTATGAGCAAATAAGTTCCTAACTCTCCCCAGGAAAGCTGAGAATGGTGGAATATCAGCTGTGTTACTATTCAGCGTTGCTTATAATAAGAATGACCCAGATAGGTACATGATATCTAGACATGGAAACTATGAGTGGAGTACAACTATTTAGTGGGAAGCCATAGGTTTGGCGCTGCCTAGAGGGCATTAAATCTTAGAACTTCTAGTTGTTCTTGCTGGATTCCAGGAAACTTTGCTCATGGGACTGATGATTCGTATTTGAAACATGGGGCTTCTAAGCCAGGGGGCTTCCACCCTTTGTGAACCCCTTTCTTGGTCCCTGGGCTGTCACATATGTGCACCAAAGAATAGTTCTTTATTGCTGTGTGGTCTGCTATGGCAACTTTTTTTTTCAACAGCTTTATTGAGATATTATTCACATACCATACAACTCATGCGTTTAAAGTTTGCAATTCAGGGCAATTTAATATATTCACAGATATGTGCAACCATCACCAGTCAATTTCAGAAAATTTCCATCACCTCCAAAAGAAACTCTGTAACCTTTAGCTGTCACTTCTCTACAGTCCCCTCCAGTGCAGTGCAATCTCCTCCAGTCCTATGCAACCACTAATCTATTTTGGGAACATTTTTGTTATTTTGCTTTAGATGAAAGTTTACAGAGTACATTAGTTTCCCATTAAACAATTAATACACGTATTATTTTGTGACACTGGTTTCCAACACCACTATTTGTCATCACTCTCCCCTTCACGAACTTGGGTTCCGCATTACCAGCTTTCCTGTCCCCTCCTGCTTTCTCACCCTTGCTCCTGGGCTGGTGTGCCTATTTAGTCTTGTTTTGTTTTATGGGGCTGTCTAATCTTTGACTGAAGGGTGAACCTCAGGAGTGACTTCAGTACTGAACTAAAAGGGTGTCCGGGGGCCATATTCTCAGGGTTTCTCCAGTCTCTGTCAGACCAATAAGTCTGGTCTTTTTTTTTTTTGTGAGTTAGAATTTTGTTCTCCATTTTTCTCCAGCTCTGTCTGGGACCCTCTACTGTGATCCCTGTCAGAGCAGTTGGTGGTTGTAGCCAGGATCCTATGGCAACTGTAGCTGAATAGTAACACCTGAGGCTGACTTGCTGGCCCCTTTATTGCCTGTCCCTATGTCCTTCTAGGTGAAGCCAGGGCCAAGTATTTGAGTCTTGTAAGTTTAACTGGTTGAGCCTAAAAAGACCCCCACAAGGGGCATTTCAAGAATAAATAACAATAATCACACACAAGGTTGTGAAGATTAAGTGAAATATGTAAATAGAGCTACTGGGAAAGGACCTGACAATGGTCAATACCTTTCTCTCTATCTCAGAAAGAATACCTTCTTTGAGCGCGTCCTCTCACTTTTTTTCCTTGGTGGAAAAAGGCCTGCCTCTGGCTTCCAAAGTGAACAGCTAAGCCTTTTTCTTTCTTTTTTACTTTTTCTATCTGCTCTTATTTCTCTGCTATGGGAGGTCCCAGGGAGTCCAGCAGCTGCTTTCTATTTTTGATGATGACTTTGGCCATGGACATCACTTCCTTGTGCTTGAGGGCCCCCTAACAGAGACACCAATTCTGCTTGTCTGTAGCATCTGCTACTTGTTACGATACTTGCACTAGTAATTTGAAAGCTGTTCCTTAAAATCAAAACCAAAGTGCAATAACATTCCAATCTAAACTTTTATATGCCGAACTCTTATTTCTGCTGAAAAGAATACAAGGTTCTATTTCAAATGAAAGAGGGATGCAGAGATCACTCTTTGTCAACACTAAGGTCAGATGTCAAGGTTTTGTCTCTTTCTTAGAAATTGGGTTTGGGTACCTTGTTTGATTTTTAACAGAGTTTTCTGTGTGAACACCATCATCAGATTGATGACCAAGAAAGTGTTCAATGTCTTACTCACTTAGAAAATTAATAACTGCAGTTACTGAACTTCAACCATATTAGTATAGAAAGTGACTGATTCCCAATTTGGAGTTCAATCTCATGTTAGCCAAAGTCATAGATGGGTTTCTGGATAAATGGGCAGATGGATAGATGGATAGATGGAAGTATGGGTGAATGAGTGAAAAGAGAGCTGTCTATTATGACATGCAGAGACGATGGATAGATAGATGATAAATACAGATGGAGATGAGAGCAGATAAATAGATGATAGTGGACACATTGATTCAACTGGACTATTTAAATGCATTGCTTGTTTATTTACAAATACTGAGAAGTTGGTTGGCAAGCAGATCAAATGTTTCCTTCAACTGGCTACTGCATTTGTTTCTGTAGTTCTGCTACATTGGAAGCCAAATTCCAGTTACAAAGATTATTTGTGAGTATGGAATCAGACAAGGAGAGACTATCTTTCATACCTTCACAGATAATTGCTTGATGTGATCACACAAACAACTAAGCGCATCCATTGGATTTGGGCTTTCATAATTTGACTTCCAGAGGACAAACTAAATTTCATTATTTGTAAGTTGGTAGGAGGTGAGGTTCATTGTCACCGTTTTCTATCAATAGAACTTGCATGATGAGCATATTTTGTATCAAACATATCAGGAGCTGGATGGAAAAAAACAGATTTTCTTGTTCTGACTAGTTTACCATTTTAAGGAAAATATAGTATTATTATTTTTTTCTCCTTCTTTTTAAAATAGCTACAATAGTGTCACCAAGAAGATGCTGAATACTTTGTTTCAATTCTAACCTCCACGTGTATGTTTTTATGGATTTGTCTCCTGTGAGAAGCAAGTCCTTTGGACATGCCAGTTGGCCATGGTTTTCTCTGTTCCTTTCCCTGCTGGCAACTTTAGACCTCAGAACAAACCACCACCCCCACTGAAGCCTGATGTTTATTATCAAGGTTAAAAAGATACAATTCTGGGCTAACTCGCCCCATCTCAATAAGTCAAGGGGGCATGATACAGTAGGATGTTTTTTATCAGAGTTAAAAAGATACAATAATCACTTAGGCCAGGGGTATAAAATAGCTGGGAGAGGAAGTTTTCTGAGTCTCTTCAGCTATGGTGCAGGTGGGGCACACATAGCATAAGCTTATAGTCCACCTAAGTGGACCTACCTGGTCAGGGGGAGAACAGCAGTAGGTAGAGTTCCATTTAAGGCCCTCACCCATAGCACTAAGTAGGGTGTGCAAAGAAGAGTTGTCTTCTCTGCCAGGACAGCTTTGGAGCCAGGGGCTCACTGCTCTGGATGCAACTTTTCCTGTTGAATGCTGTCTGATTCTTCTAAGTAAAAAACGCTACTTTCCATATGCTAACGTGTGTTCAGGCTCTGATCAGAAGGACGTAATGTTTATGGAACAATCCATGTTAGTTATTGGCACCCTTTTTCTAATGGCCTCCTCATTATCTAGAAATTAGGTACAATTTGTGAGTACCACGCAGATTTGGAGTGTTGCCTTTCAGTTATGGTGTGGTCGAGCAGGACGTGTTGTCCTGTATCTCCTATCTCTCCTCTTCTTTCACTGTCTGCTGTAGACAAACTTAATTTTTGGTAAAAATATCAAATAAAAGGAGTTGATATTTGTATTAGGCAACTTATATATTGTATCTTAAATTCTATGACCACTTTTGCTAAAATGATTTACTGTTTACAAGTCAGTGAGATAGATGAGATTATCCCTAATTTATAGATAAAGAAACAGACTAAGGGAGAAAGTACTTGCCCAAGTTACACAACCAGCTTATGATAGAGCATGCTTTGTTTGTCGTCTCCGGTGGCGAGCTAATTCATTAGGGTATGTTGACTCCATTCCTAATATCTTAACGACCTCAAGAAATCAATTGTCTTCTTTAAAAATGTGCATTGATATGAGTGCATATTGTTGCAAGTTGAAAGCATTTATTCACAAACAATAAAATTCTAAAAGCTAATTTTGCCTCAGTATTATATGACCTAATACTACATTGCTATAATACGTTCCTATAGCCAAAAGAATATGCAACATTTTTCATTGTTTTCATATAACGTTCTATGTTAGGACAAAATAGAAGAGCAACATTATTTTTGGTGGCATTAATAGAAGCACATATCAATTTTTCATATTTACAATGTACAGCAAATCAAATATAGTGAGTTTTATTTAGAATGTAAGCAATCAAAGAGACACAAAATGAATACTTGGCTTTCTGAGTATGCACATCAAATATCCTAAGTAGACTTACTGTTTAAAATCTTCTGAGGATGTTGTAGACAAAAGAAATTACCCTGAGTATTCTTAAAGTGAGTTCCAATCATACAGATATACAGTTTACATTACAGCAGTAAATCAAGTCAACACTATATAGCCTTAAGAAATGTGCACTGAGAGACCACAGTAGCTTGATTTATTTGTAAAAATTAATTAACAAATCCTTGCAATTTCTTTGATCTCCTTCTGTGGCATTTTCTTCTATAGAAATGGACCAGTGAGAAGTCTTTATGGCAGATGCCAGAGAGGGAAATGCCAACGGACACAAGAAATGGAGGGAAGTGTACATTGGCATGCAGGAGTTCTGAAAGAAAAGAAGAATGTAAAGAGAGAGCACACGTGTCTTCAGTCAAATATATGTGCTGTCACTGTCTAATCATGCTCTAATAGAGGCCAAATTTCCTTCCCATTGAGCCTCAAAATGGCATTAGAATCCTCAGTGTAGCATTCTTAATTGCTATGACTAGATAAACTCTACTTGGCCTCTCTGGGTTTAGGGTTGATTTTTTCCCTGTTTTATGAAGAATTAATATCTTGCTAAAGTTAACTCCCTTTGCATTTCAAAGAATATCGCTATTGTCCAAATGTTGTTGCCTTTTTTGTTGGTTTGATTTTATTTTTTATATATAGATATAATGGCATGAATACCCATTTCTGATACCATGGTTATCTTCCCTTTGCTCTAATATTCCTGTGGATATATAGAGATATATTTGCCAAAATAATTTCTGCTTAAGCTAGCTTCCAAATGAAGAGGTTTGAGAATTATTTAAAAAGTTTACAATAAAGCCTGAAATGCTCAACATGTCACATTCTCAGGCAAGCCCCCTTCCTATCAGTGTCTCTTCATGGAAAAGCAGCCTTATAAAACTACTTCCTGCAGTTCTGAGGAAGGCCCTAGAGATCTCCCTCTCTCTGTCTCTCTCTCTCTCTCTTTTTTTTTTTAATTTCCTTTTTCAGTTACATCACTAACAAGTTTTAACAATTTCTTGTCCAAACCCTTGGAGTCGTGAATGTTGCAGATTGTTTTGTATTTTAAAACATTAACAAGTGGTATATACATCACCAGCTCATCATGGTCCTGGATAGCACCCTATAAACAAATATCATCTTATTTCTGAATAGCATACGAATATTCACGATTTGTGTGTGTTATGAATTGAATTGTGTTCTTCAAAAAGATGGCTGAAGTTCTAGTACCTGTTATGTGAACTTGACTTTGTTTAGAAATTAAGTCTGTTAAGATGGAGTAGGCTAGGCCCTAACCCCATCAGAGCGGTATCTTATGAAAGAGGAGAGCAGACACAGAGTGTTAGAAAAAAGAAAGGCCACGTAACTGTGGAGGCAGACGCATGCCAAGGATAGCCTGGAGCCACCAGAAGCTAGGAGGGAGGCATGGAACATCAGAGACCTCAGAAAGAATAAACACGTGGGAATCCCTGATTTAGACTTCTGGAAAAACTATGAAACAATAATTTCTGTTCTTTAAAGCCAACGACTTTGTAGTATTTTGTTAACTGCAGTGCTAGGAAATTGAGTGGGCTAAATAATTACTATATAGAGCCTCATGCCTATTCAGGGCATGTTTTGATGCCCAGCGAACTTGTGCAAAACTTTCGGAGATAGCAGTTACAACTACAACAGCAGCCAGAGCAACGATGACAAAAACCTTTTTGTTTTCAAATCTTTCAGGGTTTTGAAATTGTCAGTATAATATTGCAGAATGTATTATCAAAAAAGGAGATTTAAACTTTACTAAACCCCCAGTTTTCTTATCATTAAAAAGTCATTTGTTCATTCAAACTTAAAGGAAACGTTCGCTGTAATCCAAGTATATAGGTAATTTAAATCTTTATAACTTCTACTTTTTTTACATTACTTATTACAAATTTTGCAATCTAAACAAAGTTGTTATGTTATATTCTCTATGATGCTGAATGCAATGGGTCAAAGTTTACTGTTGTTTATCCTCCCCCTTAGCGTATTGTTTTGGATACAAATTTATGCTGAAAATTTATGTAAAGCAATAAAATTCTACAAGGCCATCTGAGAGTTTTCTGACATGCTGAATTGCATGCTAGAGTGTGTGTGTATGTGGGTGTGTGTGTTTTAAGCATCTATTCAACAAATAGATGTATTGCCAAGAAGGAAGGTGATATTGAACTGAAGAACCAATATTTTGGCAAAGCACCATTACCCATAGGAGTCTCATTAATGCATTGGCACAAAAATTGGGTAAACAACATGTGGTTTAGCAAATCTATTTAGCCCCCAGGGGAGGTCATTAGCATAGGAACAACAATATGGAACATCAGTTTTTACTGTATTCCCAAATGGTCATCGCCATTTTATGGAGATGAGGACACAGGTAGTATTACAAGTTTCAGTATTACAAAGTTTCCCAAGTAATATGATCTCAAATTTGCAGACAACTGATATTGGACACTTTAATATCATGACCAATACAATCTCTCTCTCCAACACAAACACAAGTATGCATACATGAAACTGTTTATTACACAGACTTTTTTTCTCTTAACAATCCATTTCTTATATTTTAATTTTATGAATTTGCTCCAAGACATCACTTCCTAATCAAGATCTAATAATTTTTCCCCCAGTGGTGACAACGCACTATGCTAATATGTAGATGCACTGGTAGCATATATTTGTTGTGTGAAAATTGGATAAAGGCACCCCTCTGGATGGTTGAATTAGGAAAAGGCTCCATGTCAGGGCACAGGCAAATTTTTGGCCATCACTTGTCCCTTGGTTGACAAATGCCGTAGGGCTGTACAAAAGAGATTCTTCCAAGTGAAATCTATGTATGTGCTTTGTATTTCCCAAATGGTCATTGCAGTTTTATGGAGACGAGGACAGAGTCAGTTTCCTATGTAATATGATCTCAAGCTTTCAGGCAATTGATATCATCAACTCCCTGATAAAACACTATAAGGGCACTTCGCCTATGTAGTATTCTTCTGAAATATTCATAACTTCAGTCTAATAATGTGGAAATATCAAACGTACTCAAAATAAGGGATATTCTAGAAAATACCCAACCAGTACTCTTCAAAAGGTTCAAGGTAATAAAAAAGAAGAAAAGACCAAGAAATTTTCACATATCTGAGGTGACTGAGTTGCTGGGTAGCACAAAAGGTTAAGCACTTGGCTGTTAACCATAAGGTCGAGTCCACCCAGATGCACTTCAGAACAAAGTCCTGGAAATCTACTTTCAAAAACATCAGCCGTTAAAGAGCTTATGGAGCACAGTTCTATTCTGATACAGATGAGGTTGCTATGAGTGGGACAGCAGCTGGCTTAGTTTTGGTTTTGAGAGATAACTAAAGATACTCGACTACGAAATCCAACATGGTATCTAGGTTTAGGTACTGGAACAGGAAAAAGACATTGGTATAAAAATGGACGAAATATCAATAAAATCAGTAGTTAATCCTATTGGACCAAAGTTAATTTCTCAGTTTTGACAAATATGCTATGGTTATGATATATGTTAATATTAGGGAAAACAAGGTGAAGGTTATACCAGAACTCTCTGTACACTCTATATCTCATATATACCAAAAAAACAAATTTAATGCCTTCAAGTTGATTCCAACTCATAGTGACTCTATAGGACAGAGTAGAACTGCCCCATAGGGTTTCCAAGGAGTGACTGGTAGATTCGACCTTTTGGTTAGCAGTTGAGTTCTTAACCACTGCACCACCAGGGCTCTGTATCTCATATATAAATTTAAAATAATTTCAATATAAAAGCTTAAAATAATAGTATCTTTCCTTTTAGTGAATACCGACTGATCTATTCTACATAGTTACTTTTTATCAACTATTTCACAGTCTAACTTCCCTCTTAGCTCCTCTTCCAATTTCGAGGATGTTTTAAATTCTTTCTTATGTCTCCTGTAGTTGAAATGAGAACATTAGGTATCGATTTAAAAAGTGCTCTATCAACTGAAAAAAACAAGAATCTTTGAAATGAACTGATACTTTCCATCTTAGCTTCTTGTGGCTGAAAAAGCTCTTAACTGGGCATCAGAATATTCAGGATCTGGACCCAGCTCAAGTTCTAACAAGGCGTGCAATGATGATATGTTTACTCAGTCTCTTTAGACTTTAATAGACATATTTGAGTTTGCAATTATACTCATTTAAAATTAAGAGATTAAAATTTTGAGGAATATATTCACAGATAATTTTATAAATCAGCTGTTGTATGAAAAAAATAAAATTCATAACACTGTTTATCAAGGTTGCTATGTATAAATAAATATTAAAATTAAATACATCTCTATACAACAGCATAAGAGTTAGAAAGCATAATTTAAAATATCAATTATAATAGTAACCAAAATTAATAGTATCTAAGAAAAAAGTAAAATCTCCATAAATTAAGTTATATTGATTCCATTCAATTATAATATTAATTAATTAATTATTTGATTAATTAATTAAACAGTTTTTCATTGATTTGACAGTCTGATTCTAAAAGTTATATAAAGAGAATAATAGGGATAAATGACAAAAACTAACTCAGAGATGTTGAATGGTAGAAGCTAGATGAGGGAACTTGCTCTGGTATGTATTCAGAATTATTATAAAACTATACTAATTAAGAGATTTAGACATTAACACAGAGAACCATAAATAGACAAAGGTTAAAGGGTAGAAACCCAAGAAAGAGATATGTGTTTATGGAAACTTTGTTATATACAAATGTGGTGTTTAAACTACATGTGTTCATACATAGATGGTGAAATCTACAGTAAAAAATATATATATATATAAAATTGGCTACCCATATAGACAAAGGATAATCAATCCTTACCACACATCATAGACAAAAATTAATATTGGGGGTATTGAAGACATAATATGCAACACAAAACTTCAAAATACGTTCAAGGAAGAATAGGAGAATATTTTTCTGACCTTGAATAAGGAAGAATTCTTCCTTTTAACTGAAGACATGAAAGCACTAAATGCAAAGGAATATATCAATCCTTTTAACTACACTAAAATTAAAATTTTTATTCATTAAATAATGTAATAAATGAAACAAAAACACAAGCTACAAAATGGGAGAAGACATTGCTGAACATGTAATGAAGAAAGGATTAATATTCAAAATATATAAAGAATCTCACAAATCAATAAAAAAGAAAATAACTCAGTTGAAAAATGAGCAGATGACATAAAACTGTATTTTACAGAAGAGGAATAATTAAAGATCAGCTTAACAAATGAAAACATGCTTAACTTCATTAATAATCGATCAATTGAAAATAAAAATCAAAATGAGATACTATTTTATATCCACTACATTAAAACAGCTAATAAGCCCAGGGTTGGTGAGAATGTAAAGCCAGGGGGGCGCTTATGCACAGCTAGTGTGAAGATAAATTGCTATGACCCCTTCGGAAAATGTCAAGGTGCTATCATGTAGTATTAAGCATTCCTACAACCTACAACCCAGCAATAATAATCCCAGATGTACATGGGCACCAGCAGACATCCTAAGACTGGTTTATAGCAGCATTGTTCAAAATAACAACAGGATAATATGGAGCAGGGACAAAGAATGAATTTTAGCAACAGCATCAATATGGATGAATACTAGAAACTAATACTGAGGAGAAAAATGTATATCTACGAAGAAAAACTTTTAGCAAGATACTTGCAAATCTTAATACGTCATAATAATAAAGTTACTCTTAACATACAGATGACATAACACAGCATTAGGTTTGGAGAAAGACTCATTATCAGCTTGCGATATGCACACGACACAACCTTGCTTGCTGAAAGTGAAGAGGACTTGAAGCACTTACTGACCAAGATAAAACTCTACAGCCTTCAGGATGGATTACACCTCAACATAAAATCCTTGCAACTGGACCAATAAGCAACATCATGATAAACGGAGAAAATATTGTAGTTGTCAAGGATTTCATCTTACTTGGATCCACAATCAACGCCCATAGAAGCAGCAGTCAAGAAATCAAATGATATAGTGCAACGGACAAATCTGCTGCAAAGGACCTCTTTAAAGTGTTAAAAAGCAAAGATGTCACTTTGAGGACTAAGGTGCACCTACCCCAAGCTGTGGTACTTTCAGTCGCCTCACGTTATTGTTATTGTTAGGTGCTGTCAAGTCGATTCTGACTCATAGTCATTCTATGTACAACAGAACAAAATATTGCTTGGTCCTGCGCCACCCTCACAATCATTGCTATGCTTGAGCCTATTGTTGCAGCCACTGTGTCAATCCATTTCATTGAGGATTGTTCTCTTTTTAGCTGATCCTTTTACCAATCATAATGTCCTTCTCCAGAGACGAGTTCCTCCTGATAACATGCCCAAAGTATGTAAGATGTAGTCTTGCCATCTCAATGGCACTTAACAACAACAACAAAATAATAGTCACTTAATAGAACAAAGGCTTAATGAAGTGATGCATTAGTGAAACTCTCCTCCATGTGGTGACTGAGAAATTCCATTTGTGTCTTAATCTGGTTTCTCTAGAGGAGTAAAACCAGTGATATATATACACACACACAGACACAGAATGAAAGATTTCCTTCAAGGAAATGGCTCATACAATTGTAGGGGCTTGCCAGGATCAATTTTGTACTTCAGGTGGCAGGCTGGAAACCTTTGCTGGTATATGGGATTGATGGGGCTGGTGAATCCAAAATCTGCAGGTCAGGTGGCAGGCTGGAGACTTTTGCAGGCTCATGTCCAAAGAACAAGAGGTTAGGCAATAGAAGTGCACAGGGTCAAAACAAAGAGAAAGTTGGGTGGGAGGGAGAGGAAAAGAGAAACTAGTTGCCAGAGCATCCATTTAGCATATTTTACAAAAATAATGTGGAACTTTTACGTTTGTTTGCCAACCGCTCCCTAGCCCCACAAGGTATTTTCCTAAGTGCTGCTATGCCATTTTATTTACAGAAACATGTAAAAAAAAAAAAATAGCATAGCAGTGGTTATGAAAGTACCTCACAGGGGGTGGGAGTGATTGGCAAACAACCATAGGAGGCACAACTTATTTGTGTAAGTTGTGTAAAAATACAGTATATAGTGGAGGCAGGCCATACCCCAAGGAAACTCCCCGTTCAAGTGACTGGCTGATCACATCCAGATTACATTATATTGAGTTAGGGAAAAGCAATCAGTCCAATGTCTGCCAAACCACTGTTTTCAATTTATGGCTTCATCCCTCAATATGTGGTCTCTGTTATTGCCACCAAAAACCAAGCCAAACTCATTCTCGTGGAGTGGATTCCGACTCTTAGCGACCTTATATCAACCTTACAGGACAGAGTAGAACTGTCCCATAGGATCTCCAAGGAGTAGCTGGTGGATTCGAACTGCCAACTTTTTGGTGAGTAGCCGAGCTCTTAACCGCAACACTGTAAATGCACATCGATAAGTTGCAACATGCTCTTACATGCTTTGGTACGAAAGAAACACATGTCCTTCTCTATAGCCATTTGTCAGGAACAGTCATATGGTGCTGACTAACTTTAAGAAGGATGGGCTAATGCGGGTGAACATTTGGCTATTTGGGAAATCGTAAATGGAGGTATCTAAACAACATTTTAATAGTCAATAATAATAATAAATGATATATTGTATAAGGATGTATAAATGTGTGTAAAAATTATAATAATCAAGGAAAGGAGGAATACTTAGAATAGTGACTACTTCAGGGAAGAAGAGAGAAGGATGAGAATCAGAGAGGGAAAGACAAGGAGCTTCAGTAGTATTTTATTTTTGAATTTGGGTTATTGGGTCAATCTATTCATTTTGTTATAAATAATTATAGCCTATATTTATGTTTCATATTTTCTCTTTGTGAAGAGTTTTATAAATAAAATAAAGAATAGTAATAAAAAGTGGATAATTTTATTTTATTTTTTTTAAAGCTGAGCTTTTCTTCATTACAAAAAATATACAAGAAGTTACTCATTGCCACATTTAGGCATGAAACGACTTCGGTGAAAGCCTATGAATTTCTTCTGTGTGGTAAATTTTAAAATCTCTTTCTTGACTGTGTCTCTCCCTTCTTTTGAGTTATTAAACATATTAAATAGCATAAAATTAAACTTCATGTTACCCCTAAGAAATGGCAAATCAGTTCTAAGATTAATTTTGATAATCCACAAATGTCAAGATTTTAAATATTTTATTCATGGCCTAAAGATTAGCTGGACTAAAGCTACATACATTAAAGTGTCCAAAAATTGAAAGCTGCAGTCAAATCTGGCCTTGGGGAGAATCAAAAGGAAATTGCATTCTCACAGGCTCCCCCATCTAAACCTTCATTTCAGAGTCTCAAAGCATAAAACCTGCCCTCCTGACTTATCACTAACTTTCTTCTAAGCATTTCCCTTCCTTTCTTCTTATCCCATAAGCTATTTACAGATAATACTTCGGTGAAGTCAATCCCTGATGATCTTCTGCTCCTCAGGGAAGACAACGGTTAGTCCACAATCTTATACAAAAGTCAGATTTTTCACAGACAGTATATTCTTTTAGAGTTTTTCCTGAGGTTTTGATGACTCACGGGAACTTGACTGGCATGATGATTAGTTTGCAAAATGGAGGAAGCGACAGAAATGCCGTCCGTATTAGAACTCTTTGCAGAGAGAAAAGCATACGATACTAACGGGGAGAAGGTTCTGTGGAATTTTACCTCCAGAGGAGTCTCCTCAGTCTCTGACGCTTATCCTCGAGGTTCCACATGAAGCTGTATGAGGGTAGTACAACTACCTGTTCAGGTAAAGCAGAGACGCCTCTGTGAAGAGGATATTCCCTGCCCTATGAAACTGAGACATCTGTGGTTTTCTGAGTGGGTCCGTGGAGAGTCCTGAAATCCCCCAAAGTATTTTTTCTTCTTAGCATCTGAGCAATCATTGAAACCATTCGGCCTCAACTAAAATGTATGAGTTGATTCTGGATATTCTTTTAAGTATTTAAAAAAAAAAAAAGATGAATTATTGTTAGAAAAACAGGATAATAAGCAGAGGATTACTTCTATCAGTGCCTCTGGAATTAAAGTGCACAACCTTGCTTTCATATTCAAGTACACAAAAGCATAACCCATGAACATAGCTCTTCCTTATATAAAAAAAACTGACTACTGCTGATCTTTGTGAAAAGAATTTAGTGTCTTAAAAAATATGTATAGCTGCAAACACTCCCTTCTTTATGATTAGGGAAGACAAATCATAAGTTTTTACACTAAGAAATATTTAGTTCTACAAATAAAAAAAAAAAAAAAAAACTTGTGGCTTTAAGCAAGGCAGATTTTTCTTACTGTATTACCTCAGTTTTATTTAATGGTGATATGCCTGGATTATCTAAACCCCATCTGACTACAAGGCACTTAATCAACACCTCTTTAAAGGAATAAGTACTAAGAAAAATAATTTGTAAGTAAAAGGAAAATCAATGTCAGGAGAGAAGAAACAACTTGGGATAAGAAATCCAATGCTCACACTAAGTTTTGTAGTTTCCTGTTATTGTATTTTATTAATTTATAAGAATGGATAAAATGGAATGAAGTTTTATTTAGCTTTAACATTAGAAAAAATAAAGCAAGTCATTTAAATTCAGAGGCATGTAAACATAGTTTTTCAAGTATCCTAAAAAGAATTGTATGGGATAATCTCACTTACATTACAAAAACAATATTTATGCTTTGAAAAACTGTTGTTGTTGTTAGGTGCCGTTGAGTCGGTTCCAACTCACAGTGACCCAATGTATGACAGAATAAAACTCTGCCTGGTCCTGCACCATCCGCGAATTCCTTGCTGTTTTTGAACCCATTGTTGTGTCAATCTATCCCGACCAGTGTCTTCCTATTTTTCTCTGACTCTCTACTTTACCAAGCATGATGTTCTTCTCCAGGGAATGGTCCCTCCTAATAACATATTCAAAGTAGGAGAGAGAAGTCTCATCATACTAGTTTCTAAGGAGCGTTCTGGCTGTACTTCTTCCAAGACAGTTTTGTTCATTCTTCTGGCGGCCCATGGTATATTCAATATTCTTTGCACCATAATTCAAAGGAATCAGTTGTCTTCTGTCTGCCTTATTCATTGTCCAGCTTTCTCATGGATATGAGAAGACTGAAAACATCATGGCTTGGGTCAGGCGCATCTTAGTGTTAATGTGACATCTTTGGTTTTTAAAACTTTAAAGAAGTCTTTTTCTTTTTTTTTGAAGTATTTTATTGTGTTGTTGGTGAAAATGTACACAACAAAACACACTCCCATTCAACAACTTTTACACATAGAATTCGGTAACATTGGTTACATTCTTCACGTATGTCAACAATCTCGTTATCTCTGTTCTAGTTGTTTTACACCCATTAACTTAGACTCACTGACCCCAAACTTCTCATTTATGCTTTAGAGCAACTATTGTCAATCTGGTCTCTATATCTCATATAGATCATTTTCTTAAAGAGCACAGTACTCAAGGGTGACTTTTTTTCTCTTTTTTTAAATTTATTTTTGTAATTAAATGAAGTTTACATTTCAAGTTAGTCTCCCATACAGAATTTTTTTTTTACATACATTGTTATGAGACCACAACCACTCTCCGCATTCTGTGACACCACATTCCTCCCCTCTGCCCCTGATTCCCCATGAACATTCAACCAGCTACTAACTCTCTCTGCCTTCCCTTCTCACCTCTGGACAGAAGCTGCCCCTTTGGTCTCTTGTATCTACTTGACTAAGAGGCACATTCTTCACAAGTATCACTTTATGTCCCACGGTCCAGTCCAATCCCTGCCTGAAGAGTTGGCCTCATAAATTGTTTTACTTCTGGGGTGATACGGTCCAGGGTCCATGCTTTCTGGGGCACCTCCAGTCTCAGTCAGGCTATTAAGTCTGGTCTTCTTACTAGAATTTGAGTTCTACATCCCACCGTTCTACTGCTCCATCAGGGACCCTCTGCTCTGTTTCCTGTCAGGTTCATTGGTAGTAGCCAGGCACCATCTATGTTCTTCTGGTCTCAGGCTGATGAAGTCTCTGGTATATGTGGCCCTTTCTGTCTCTTGGGCTAATACTTTCCTTGTGTCTTTTCTGTTCTTCGTTCTCCTTTACTTCGAGTGGTTAGGACCAATTAATGCATCTTAGATGGCCGCTTGCAAGCATTTAAGACTCCAGACACAACTCACTAAATAAGCTTTGTTATGCCAATTGACATAGATGTCCCCTGAAAGCATAGTCCCCAGGCCCCGCATCCCTGCTACTCTGTCTCTCAAAGTATTTGATTGTATTGAGGAAACTTCTTAGCTTTGGTTTAGTCCAGTTGTGCTGGCTTCCCCTGTAGTGTGTGCTGTCCTTCCCTTCACCTAAGATGATTCTTATCTACTATCTAGTTAGTGAATAACCCTCACCCTCCCTCTCCACCCCCGTAACCATCAAAGAATGCTTTCTTCTGTGTTTAAACCTTTTCTTGAGTTCTTACAATAGTGGTCTTATACAGTATTTGTCCTGTGACTGACTAAATTCACTCAGCATAATTACCTCCAGCTTCCACCAAGTTATACGATGTTTCACAGCTTCATCATTGTTCTTTATAGTTGTGTAATATTCCACTGTGTGGATATATCATAGTTTGTTTATCCATTTGTCCATTGATGGGCACTTAGGTTGCTTCCATCTTTTTGCTATTGTGAACAGTGCTGCGATGAACATGGGTGTGCATATATCTATTCATGTGATGGCTCTTGTTTCTCTAGGATATATTCCAAGGAGCGGGATAGCTGGATCGTATGGTACTTCTATTTCTAGCTTTTTAAGGAAACGCTAAATTGATTTCCAAAGTGGTTGTACCATTTTAAATTCCCACCAACAGTGTATAAATGTTCTAGTCTCTCTACAACCTCTCCAGCATTTGTTATTTTGTGTTTTTTTGGATTAATGCTAACCTTGTTGGGGTGAGATGATATCTCATTGTAGTTTTGATCTGCTTTTCTCTAATGGCTAATGATTGTGAGCATTTCTTCATGTCTCTGTTAGCTGCCAGAATATCATCTTTGGTGAAGTGCTTGTTCGTATCCTTTGCCCGTGTTTTAATTGGGTTATTTGTCTTTTTGCTGTTGAGGTTTTGCAGTATCTTGTACATTTTAGAGATTAAATGCTGATCAGATTTGTGGTAGCCAAAAATATTTTCCCAGTCTGTAGGTTGTCTTTTTACTCTTTTGGTGAAGGCTTTTGATGAGCATAAGTGTTTGATTTTTAGGAGCTCCCAGTTATCTAGTCTCTCTTCTGGTGCTTGTGCATTGTTACTTAGGTTCGGATATTGTGTTTATGCCATGTATTAGGGCTCCTAGAATTGTCCCTATTTTTTCTTCCATGATCCTTATCGTTTTCAATTTTATATTTAAGTCTTTGATCAATTTTGAGTTAGTTTTTGTACATGGTGTGAGGTATGGGTCTTGTTTCACTTTTTGATTATAGATATCCAATTATGTCAGCACCATTTGTTAAAGAGACTGTCTTTTCCCTGATTAATGGACTTTGGGCCTTTGTCAAATATTAGCTGCTCATAGGTGGATGAGCTTATATATGGATTCTCAACTCTGTTTCATTGGTCTATGTGTTTGTCGTTGTACCAGTACCAGGCTGTCTTGACTACTGTGGAAGTATAATAGCTCCTAAAATCAGGTAGAGGAAGGCCTCCCACTTTGTTCTTCTTCTTGAGTAAAACTTTATTTATTTGGGGCCTCTTCCCTTTCCATATGAAGTTGGTGATTTGTCTCTTCAGCTCATTAAAAAATGCTGCTAGAATTTGGATTGGGATTGCATTGTATCTGTAGGTTGCTTCGGGTAGAATTGACATTGTCACTATTATTGAGTCTACCTATCCATGAGCAAGGTATATTTTTCCACTTATGCAGGTCTCTTTTAGTTTCTTGCAGTAGTGTCTTGTAGTTTTGTCTGTAAAATCTTTTACATCTCTGGTTAGATTTATTCCCAAGTATTTT
Organism: Dugong dugon; assembly: GCA_030035585.1. NCBI lineage: Eukaryota > Metazoa > Chordata > Mammalia > Sirenia > Dugongidae > Dugong > Dugong dugon. The sequence goes on along the minus strand of CM057460.1, from coordinate 28,099,089 downwards.
ATCTTCTTGGGTGTTATTGTAAATGGTATTGATTTGGTGATTTCCTCTTCAAGGTTCTCTTTGTTGGTGTGAAGGAATTCCATTGATTTTTGTATGTTTATCTTGTATCCTGAAACTTTGCTGAAATTTTCCATTAGTTCCCATAGTTTTCTTGTGGATTCTTTGGGGTTTTCTGTGTATAAGATTATATCATCTGCAAGTAGAGGTACTTTGACTTCTTCCTGACCTATTTGGATGCCGTTTATTTCTTTTTCTAGCCTAACTGCTCTGGCTAGGACCTCCAGCACAAATGTTGAATAATAGTGGTGATAAAGGCATCATTTTCTGGTTCCTGTTCTCAAGGGGAATGCTTTCATAGTCTCTCCATTGAGGATAATGTTGACTGTTGGTTTTGTATAAATGCCCTTAATTATATAGAGGAATTTCCCTTCTATTCCTATTTTGTTGAGAGTTTTTATCATGAATGGGTGTTGGACTTTGTCGACTGCCTTTTCTGCATCCATTGATAAGATCATGTGATTCTTGTCTTTTGTTTTATTTATGTGATGGATTATGTTGATTGTTTTTCTAATGTTGAACCACCCCTGCATACCTGGTGTAAATCCCACTTGGTCTGGTGAATTATTTTTTTGATATGTTGCTGAATTCTATTGGCTAAAATTTTGTTGAGGATTTTTGCATCAATGTTCATGAGGGATATTGGTCTGTAATTTTTCTTCTTTTGTGGTGTCTTTACCTGGTTTTGGTATCAGGGTTATGCTAGCTTCATAGAATGAGTTTCAGAGTATTCCATCCTTTTCTATGGTCTGAAATACCTTTAGTAGAAGTGGTGTTATCTCTTCTCTGAAAGTTTGGTAGAATTCTCCAGTGAAGCCATCCAGGCCAAGGTTTTTTTTTGTTGTTGGTAGTTTTTTAATAAGCTTTTCAATCTCTTCTTTTGTTATGGGTTTATTTAGTTGTTCTACCTCTGTTTGTGTTAATTGAGGTAGGTAGTGAGTTTCTAGAAATTTGTCCATTTCCTCTAGGCTTTCAAATTTGTCAGAGTACAATTTTTCATAGTAATTTGTTATGATTCTTTTAATTTCAGTTGGATCTGTTGTGATATCACCCATCTCATTTCTTATATGGGTTATCTGCTTCCTCTCCAGTTTTTCTTTAGTCAGTTTGGCCAGTGGTTTATCAATTTTGTTGATCTTTTCAAAGAATCAGCTTTTGGATTTGTTAACTCTTTCAATTGTTTTTCTATTTTCTATTTTATTTAATTCTGCTCTAATTCTTATTATTTCCTTTCTTCTGCCACCTGTGGGCTTCTTTTGCTGCTCTCTTTCTATTTGTTCCAGCTGTAGAGTTAATGCTTTGATTATGAGCCTTTCTTCTTTTTGGATGTGTGCATTTATTGTTATAAAGTGACTTCTGAGCACTGCTTTTGCTGTCCCAAAGGTTCTGGTAGGATGTGTTTTCATTCTCGTTTGATTCTATGACTTTCTTTATTCCATCCTTAATTTCTTCTGTAACCCAATAGTTTTTGAGCAAGGTGTTGTTCAGTTTTCATGTGTTTGATTTGTTTTCCTTGCTTTTTATGTTGTTGATTTCCACTTTTATGGCTTTATGGTCAGAAAAGATGCTTTGTAATATTTTGATGTTTTGGACTTTGTTAAGGCTTGCTTTATGGCTAAATATGTGGTCTGTTCTGGAGAATGTTCCATGTGCATTGGAAAACAAAGTATACTTGGCGGCTGTTGGGTGCAGTGTTTGGTATATGTCTATGAGATCAAGTTGGTTGATTGTAGCATTTAGCTCTTCTGCGTCTTTGTTGAGCTTCTTTCTGGATGTTCTGTTCTTCACCAAAAGTGGCATGTTGAAGTCTCCTACTACTATTGTGGGACTGTCTGTCTCTCTCTTCAGAGCTGTTAGAATTTGTTTTATGTATTTTGGATCCCTGTTGTTGGGTGTGTAAATATTTATTATAATTATGTCCTCCTGGTTTATTGACCCTTTAACCATAATATATTTCCCTTCCTTATCCTTTGTGGTGGATTTTATCTTAAAGTCTATTTTGTCAAAGATTAATATTGACACTTCTGCTCTTTTTTGAGTGTTGTTTGCTTGATATATTTTTTTCCATCCTTTGAGTTTTAACCTGTTTTTGTCTTCAAGTCTAAGGTGTGTCTCTTGTAGGCAGCATATAGATGGATTATGCTTTTTTATCCAATCTGCCACTCTCTGTCTCTTTATTGGTGCATTAAGTCTGTTAACATTCCACCTAATTGTTGATAGGTATGAGTTTACTGCTGTCATCCTGATATCTCCTTTTGTGTGTTGTTCACACTTTGTTCTCTTCTATTTTCTGTGCTGAGTCATTTTTCTTTATGTTTTTTTTTTTTTTTTTTTTTTTTCCGTCTTTTTCTTTGTTGTAGATTTTCTGTTTGCTGGGTCTTTATGTTTTTCTACTTTTTTATTTTGATTTGTAAGATTGTTAGATTCCTTTGTGGTTACCTTAATATTTACCCCTATTTTCTATGTTTATACCAGTCTTTTATTACTTTATGTCACCTTAACTACCCCTCCATATAGAAAATCAATGTCTCCATTTTTTAAGTCCCCTTTTTTGGTTTTAATATTATCGTTTTACATATTGATATCTGTTTCCCTAATTTCAATGTTTTAGCTTTGTTGTATTTTCCATTTCCGTATCTAAGTCAATATAAGGTTGCTGTGCCCTGTGTTCTAGTCTTGCATTGTTAGCTGGTGTTATTGATTATCTAACTGTAGGACTTCCTTTAGTATTTCTTGTAATTTTGGTTTGGTTTTTGCAAATTCTCTGAACTTCTGTTTGTCTGGAAATGCCCTAATTTTGCCATCATATTTGAAAGACTGTTTTGCTGGATATATAATTCTTGGCTGACAGTTATTTTCCTTCAAGGCTTTAAGTATGTCATCCCATTGCCTTTTAGCCTGCATGATTTCTGCTGAGTAGTCCAAGCTTATTCTAATTGACTCTTCTTTGTCGATGACTTTTCTTATCCCTAGCTGCTCTTAAAATTCTCTCTTTATCTTTGGTTTTAGTAAGTTTGATTATAATATGTCTTGGTGACTTTCTTTTGGGATCTACCTTATGTGGGGTTCGATGAGCATCTTGGATAGATATCTTTTCATCTTTCATGATATCAGGGAAGTTTTCTGTCAACAAAGCTTCAGCAATTTTCTCTATATTTTCTGTTTTCTCCCCTTGTTCTGGTACTCCAATCACTCGTAGGTTATTTCTCTTGATAGAGTCCCACATGACTCTTAGAGTTTCTTCATTCTTTTTAATTCTTTTATCTGATTTTTCCTCAAATAAGTTGGCATCAAGAGCTTTATCTTCAATGTCACTAATTCTAACTTCTACTGCCTCAATTCTGCTCTTATGACTTTCTATTGAGTTGTCTAATTCTGAAATTTTGTTGTTAATCCTCTGGATTTCTGATTTCTGTTTCTGTATAGATTCTTGCAGCCTATTAAATTTGGCATTATGTTCTTGAATAACTTTTTAAAGTTCCATTATTACTGTGTCTGTATGTTCCCTGGCTGTTTCTACATTTTGTCAAATTTCCTTTGTTATTTCTAGAAGAGTTCTGTATATTAATCTTTTGTATTCTGCCTCTGGTAATTCCAAGAAGTTCTCTTCCTCCAGAGAATTTATTGATTCCATATTTTGGGAGATTGCTAAAGCCATCATGGACTGCCTTTTTATGTGACTTGATATTGACTTTTGTCTCCAAGCCATCAATAATTTATTATAATTTTATTTTGTATTTGCTTAGTGAGACCTAGCTTCTTATTTTGTTTTGTTTTGATATGCCCAAATATGCTGCTCGTGTGCACTAGTCTGATTTTTGCCACCTTTGGATGTCTAACGTCCTGTCACCAGATAGTTAGTTCTGTAACTAAGTATGTGCCCACAGGAGTCTGTTAAATTTTCCTATATGGGTTCAGCTTGGGTGTTCAGGCCATCAGTCACCAAGTGTGTGATGCAGGCTCTCACCCCCAGTCCTAGAGAGGCATAGGTGATTGGTGTAGGCACTGGACTGTGGGTGTGGTAGGGGATTATGCACTGAGCCAGACAGGGGGCTGACAGCTGCCCCTGAGAGTCTGAAAGGAAAGGGTGTCCCTATTCTCTAGGGTGAGTAGGAAGGTGAGTTTTGCAACCGGACTATGAGCACCCCACTCTGTTGGCTGTAAAGACTCAAGGGCACCACTTTTTCTTGGAGTCTTGTAGCAGGTGACTAGGCACTTTAGGTGCTACCACCAGTCCTCAAGCCCCTGCTGCAGATCGATAAAAGTGCCTACTTAAGGGGCAGGGCTGTTTCAAGGGTCATAAATCTGCCTTCACAGCTGAAGCAGTTGAAGTTAAACTTCAGATGTTTGCCCTGTTGTACTGTGGTAGTGAGGACTAACGCTGTTGAGATGGGTCCCCACAAGTCTCTACAGAGGTGTAAGGCACTCAGAGTTTGCGGATCCCTGATACCTGTGCCTAGCAAAGGAGCTGTGCCGACCCTGTGTTCCTGGCTTAGGGGAGCCAGTAGCTTATTTGTTCCCTCTCCAAGGCCAGGAGAATGCCTCAGGGAGCCTTTTGGGATCTACTTCTGGCCCAGCAGACTCCCAGTACAGAGTGAGGAGGGAGGAGGTTAAAGGGAGAGAGGTTTTTCTCAAATGGGCTTTTTTTTTTTTTAAATCCCCATGAAAGGGTGCATGCATGTACTTATCTTAGCCTCTTGGGAGCTGCTTTTCACTGGTTCGGAGTGTCTAAGCAGAATCTCTGCTGCCGGGTCTCTCTCGATGTTGAAACTGCTTCCCAAGCATGCACAGCACAACTGTTTGCCTGCTTCACTGAGTACCGGCATGGCTGCAGCGCTGCAGGTTCGCCTCCGCGGCTCTGGCCCTCTTCGCTTCTTCCAAACTGTCTCCCTCTCCCGTATCACTCAGACAGATTTGTCAACTCTGCCTTGTTCAGGGCTCCTGGAAATTCATATAGAATCAAATCACTTGTTTTTCCAGGTCTTTGTTGTAAGAGGGATATAGGAAGCATCTAACTACTCCGCCATTTTGACCACACCTTCTGAAGAAGACTTTTGCAGTAGATTTGTGCAACGTAGTGTGTTGTTTGATTTCTTGACTGCTACTTCCAGGGGCTTTGTTTGTGGATCCAAGTAAAATTAAATGATTGACAACTTCAATATTTTCTCCATTTATCATGATGTTTCTTATTGGTCTGGTTGTGGTGATTTCTGTTTTGTTTATGTGGAGATGTAATCCATACTGAAGGCTTAGTCTCTGATCTTCATCAGTAAGTGGTTCAAGTCCTCTTCACTTTCAGCAAGCAAGGTAGTGTTGTCTGCATATTGCAGGTTGTGAATAAGTCTTCCTCCTGATGCTGAGTTCTTCTACATATAGTCCAGATTCTTGGATTATTTTCTCTGCATACAAACTGAGTAAATATGGTGAACATATACAACTCTAACATACATCGTGCTTGATTTTAAACCATGCAGTATTCCCTCATTCTGTTCAAATGACTCTCTCTTAGTCTATGTACAGGTTCCACATGAGCACAATTAAGTATTCTGGAATTCCCACTCTTTGCAATGTTATCCATAATTTGTTAAAATCCACACAGTGGAATGCTTTTACATAGTCAATAAAACACAGGTGAACATCTTTCTGGTATTGCTGCTTTCAGCCAGGATCCATCTGACATTACCAATGATATCCCTCCTTCCACGTTCTACACAGAATCAGGCTTGAATTTCTGGCAGTTCCCTGTTGATGTTCAGCTGCAATCAGTTTTGAATTATCTTCAGAAAATTTTATTTGAGAATGAGATTAATTATATTGTTTGAAAATTTCCACATTCTGTTGGATCATCTTTCTTTGTAATGGGCACAAATATGGATCTCTTCTAGTTGGTTGGCCATGTAGCTGTCTTCCAAATTCCTTGGCATAGATGAATGAGTACTTCCAGGTTGCATCCATTTGTTGAAACATCTCAATTGATATTCTGTCAACCCTTGGAGCCTTGTTTTTCACCAATGCCTTCAGTGCAGCTTGTACTGTATCCTTCAATACCATCAGTTCTTGATCATATGCTACCTCTGGAAATGTTTAAATATCAACCAATTCTTTCTGGTACAGTGACTCTGCATTCTTCCATTTCTTTTGTTGCTTCCTGCATTGTTTAATATCTTGTCCATGAACTCCTTCAGTATTGCAACTTGAGGCTTGAATTTTTTCCTCAGTTCCTTTAGCCTGAGAAATGCTGAGCATGTACTACCATTTGGTTTTTGGTCTCCAAGTCTTAGCATATTTCATTATAATACTTTTTCTTTTTGAGCTGCCCTTTGAAATCTTCTTTTATGCTCTTTTACTTCATTATTTCTTCTATTTGCTTTAGCCACTCTGCTCTAGAGGGCAAGTTTCGGAGTCTCTTCTGACATCCTTTTTGGTCTTTTCTTTCTTTCTTGTATTTTAATGACCTATTTCTTTCTTCACATAAGATGTCCTTGATATCATTCCACAATTCATCTTGTCTTCAGTCATTAGTGTTCAAAGCATCAAATCTATTCTTGAGATGGTCTCTAAATTCAGCTGGGACATATTCATAGCCACACTTTAGCTCAAAGGACTTGTTTTATTTATTTCAGCTTGAACTTAGATATGAGTAATTATGATCTGTTCTGCAGTCAACCCCAGGCCTTGTTCTGACCGATGATATTGAGCTTCTGCTTTGTCTGTTACACAGATGTAGTTGATTTGATTGCTGAATATTCTACCCAGCAAAGTCCACATATATAGTCACCATTTATGTTATTGAAAAAATATATTTGCAATGAATGCCATTGGTCTTACAAAATTCTATCATGTGATCTCCAGCATCATTTCTATCACCAAGGCCATATTTTGTTTGTTTCCAACTTTTGCATTCCAACCACCAGTAATTATTAATGCATCTTGTTTGCATGTTTGATAAATTTCAGACTGCAGAAGTTGGTACAAATCTTCAATTTCATCATCTTTGGCCTTAGAGGTAGGTATATCAATTTTAACAATAGTCATAAAAACTGGCCTTCCTTGTAGACATATGGATATTATCCTATCACTGACAGCATTGTACTTCAGGATATATCTTAGATGTTCTTTTTGACAATGAATGCAAAGGCCATTTCTCATCACTTTGTTATTCCTGGCATAAAAGGCCATACGATTTTCTGATTCAGTATAGCCAATACCAGTCCACTTCAGTTCATTAATGCTTAGGATATCAATCTTTAACTTTCCATTTCAGTTTTGATGACCTCCAATTTTCCTAGACTCATACTTTGTGCATTCCAAGCTGTAATGATTAGTGTATGTTTGCAACTATTTCTCTTCTTTTTGTGTTGTGCCACATTTGTAAATGAAGGTCCCAAAGCTTGACTTTATCCATGTCATTAAGGTCAACTCCACCTTGAGGAGGCAGCCCTTCCCCAGTCATATATTGAGTGCCTTCTTACCTGAGGGGCTCATCTTCCATCACTATATCAGATAATGTTCTGCTGCTATTCATGAGGTTTTAATTGGCCAATTTTTTTCAGGAGTAGACCACAAGTTCCTCCTTCCCTGTCTGTCTTAGTCTGGAAGCTCTGCTGAAACCTATCAACCATGGGTGACTCTGCTGGTATTTGAAATACTGGTGGCATAGCTTCCAGCATCACAACAAAATGCAAGCTATCACAGTAGTGATGGCCTTGTAACTACCATGTTTGACAAACTCCATATATTACTGTTTCTATTAAACATTCAATATAAGTACTACATATTGTTTTTTGTTTTAAGAATAATTTCTGTTAATGTTAGATCTATGTTTTTATAAGTTCAAGCAAAATTTTAATAATAAGAAAAAAGTAATTAACTTCCATATATTTGAATACTTAATTTTGACTTGCCATTGCAGGCCATAAAACTAATCTCCAATGGTTGAATACCAGGTGGTAGGTCAATGTATCTTACTCAAGTAAACTGGCACATTTGCAAGAAATCTTATAGAGTTCTAACATTGTTGAGCTACTAGCATTTTGTCCTTCAACTCCATCACACACATAAGTACATAAACACTCACATAAATTAGAGATGATGGTTCTTTCCCAATAATTACTGGAAAGGAGCCAGCTACCTTCTGGTCACTTGATGTCTTAGGCTGAGTTCTCTAGGGAAACAAAACCAGTAAAGTGTGTGTGTGTGTATATATATATATATATATAGAGAGAGAGAGAGAGAGAGAGACAAATTCATATCAAGGAAAAGGCTCACATGGTTGTAGAGTCTGGAAAGTCCCAAGTCCATGGGTCAGGTTAAAGGCTTCTCCTGATTCACGTAGCTGCAGGGGAGGGCAAATCCAAAATGGGCAGGTCAGAAAGCAAGGCTCTTGCTCACAGGCTTTGAAGATCGATGAATCCCAAGATCAGCAGGCAAGACTGCAGGCAAGCTGCTAGATCAAGTCCCAAAACCAGAGGTCCAAAGAACAGGAGTCAGCTGCAGCTCCTGAGCCTTGCCAGAATGTCCTCTTATATTCAATGCAGGCCACACGCCCAAGGAAACTCCCTTTCAACTGATTGACTACTCATAGCAGATCCTATCATGGAGGCAGTCACATATCTGATCTCAACAGGGAAATGATCGCAATATTATACGAGTGTTGAAACACTGAGAATCATGGCCCAGCCAATTTGGCACACAGTCTTAACCACCACACTTGATAAAATGTCTGTGGGAAGCACTGATTCTCTACTAACTCCAAACTTCATTATTAAAATATTTTGGATTCTAGCCATTCCAATATGTATGTGGTGGTGTCTTGTTGCTGTTTTGTTTTGATTTGTAGTTCCAAAAATAAAAGTGAAAAAGTTGCAAGGAGAACTTTTTTGATGGAATTAACAGAAAAAAAATAATACCAGAAATGAAACAAATAGTTTTCTTTAGGGTAAGAGGCTTAATGAAGGGTAGCGGATTAAATTAGACCCAACAACAACAACAAATCAATTCTGATGGATGGCATCCCCATATGTGTCAGCATAGAACTGTGCTCCATAGGGTTTTTGGTGGATGATTTTTCAACAGTAGATCACCAGACCTTTCTTCCAAGGTGTCTCTGGGTGAATTTGAACCTCCAAATTTTCAGTTAGCAGCTCAGCACATTAATAGCTTGAAGCACCAGGGACTCCAGACCCAAGAACAGCACTCTATATTTCAGAGAGAGTTAAATAGGGTTTATTGGGGAAACTTAGAAGCCTATGGAAAACAAGGACATGTCCACAGTCCCCCATCCTCTTATCATTCCAGAAAGAGATAGTCATAAATATAAAGATATCAGCTAAAAGAGTTAAAGATAATTTAAGCCACTAGCTAGGAGTGAGAATAGCATTAATGACGGGAAGTCATTTTTTTCCTAAAATAATTAGATTGAAAATAACCTGAAAACAATTAAAAAATTAAAGTAATGGAAATGAACAGATAAGGGACTTATGATAAATAGCTCTTGATGATAAAAGCTTGGATTATTATTCTGAGGGAATATGGAACAAATCTAAGCATTTTAGGTAGGACAATGAGATAACCTATCTCAAATTTTTACTGACAATAGCAAAAAATATTCCAACATTTTAATCTTTTGGGGCCTTTATATTATAGTACTCTTCTATTTCCATCACATTAAAAGGGTCTTGATTTTCATGTATGCTGTTGTTAAAATATACAAGCATATTTGTTGATGCTCACATTTAAAAAAGGGAAAAGAAATTTTGGTGTGTGTAAAATTGGTGTAAATACAATTCTATAGAGAAGAAGTTCTCAAGGTCTGTGGTTTCAACACCCCTTTAAAAAAACAAAAAAAAAAAAAAAACCTGGTTGCCATTGAGTCGTTTCCGACTCATAGTGACTCTATAGGACAAAGTAGAACTACCACGTAGAGTTTCCAAGGAGCGCCTGGTGGATTCAAACTGTGAACCCTTTGCTTAGCAGCCATAACACTTAACCACTATGTCACCAGGGTTTTCTCGAGATCCATTAGCTTTCTTAAAAGTTATTGAGCATTCTAAGAAGCTTTTGTTTATATGATTACGTCTATCAATATTTATAATTTTAGAAATTGAATCTGAGAAATAGAATATTTATTTAACAATTTAAGAAAATAATAAGTCCATTATATATTAACACAAGTAACATATTTCTATTAAAAAAAAACTATTTGTAACAAAACATAATGCAATTAATGAAAAACAAGTAGCTATTATTTTACATTTTCATAAATTTCTTTATTATCTGGCAGCTGGGTTATTCCAATGTCAACGTTAAATAAATTAGTGATTTTTAGGGCTTTATCAAGGATTTTTTTGAGGAAAATAGGCTTTTTAAATTTTTTACCTGTTAGTTTATGGTGGTAAAGAATACAATAACTACTAGAACAGTTTGGTGCCACTTTGAGAGCTGTTGATATAAACTATACAGAACAGCTAAAAAATTATATATAATTTTATAATTATTCATTAAAATTAATCATGTAAAATGTTTTTTGTAATGCTATTTAAATAGTCAGACATTGTAGATTAAATATAGCACCTATTTTTTGAAAATGCATGTATTTGCTTCTATCAACAAAACCTATTTTACTATAAGAATTTCTAAATGTAAAAAGAGCATTTTGTTAGAAGATACATTTTATGAGCTTCAGCAATTTACACATTATTTGTGTAAAGATAAAATTTTAGTTTCTTTTATAATAAATATCAGAAAAATATATATTCACAGTAAATTATGTACTATATATTTTCATAAAGATATTTTTTGAAGGATTTTACTTAAAGGATTATTTTTTATGATAAAAGGAAACTTTTAAATTTTATTTCTTGCATGCTATAGATAAGGTCAAAATCTCAAATGCCTTTTACTATATTATTTTGAGATCTTTTTAAGTATTTATTTTTCTTCTTTGGAGAATTAATTCTTTGTGGTGAGTGATTGGGGACAAAGTGAAAGGGGACATGTACTTTAGAGTTTTGGACAACTGAAACTACTTTCAAAAAAATCCTTGGGTGATTTTATGTGCCTTACTATTATTATTTTTTTAACAGACATTACATTTAAAAGCAATAGATTAAATATATAAAAAATTCAAACTTAACATTTATTACATTTATTAATCAGCTCTCTATATTATCTTTGAGGTAGAAATTATTATACCCTATCTCAAGGGGGAAGTATACTTAAAATTGCTAGTCTAAATTCCAGTTTAGGTAAATGTTAAATGCTTTATTTTTCTTAACTGAAATTGTATTTCAGTTTTTGCTACTTTTTATTTCCAGTTGTCTTGGAAGAAATACAACCAGAATGCACCTTAGAAGCAAGGATGGTGAGACTATGTCTTACATACTTTGGACTTGTTGTCAGGAGGGATCAGTCCCTGGAGAAGGACATCATGCTTGGTAAAGTACAGGGTCAGTGAAAAAGAAGAAGACCCTCAACGAGATGGATTGACACAGTGGCTGCAACAATGGGCTCAAACATAACAACAATTGTGAGCACGGTGCAGGAATGGGCAGTGTTTCGTTCTGTAGTACATAGGGTTGCTATGAGTTAGAGCCGATTCAATGGCACCTAACAACAACAACAATTCCAGTTGAGCTTTTGATAGAAGATCAAATGGTATATCTTTAAATGATTTCTTTTCAATGTTAATGTCAGTAGGATTTACTTGAAATATTCACAAATTAGTATACATTTACTGAAACAGAAATATAATAACTGATAATTTGCTTAAAATTTAAGGTTAACAGTACACAATTACATAAACAGTTAAAATATTTAGAAAAGCAGATGATATTTTCGCTTCACTAAAATAACAATTTACTGCTGCAATTTCTTACCGATGAATATCTAACTCTTATAATATAAACAACTTCATGAACAGTACTCCCAGCTGGACAAGAATTTGCACCAACAGCTGGTCCATCTTTGCCTGGGGGCCCACAGGACCTGGATTTCAAGAGAGACAAAACAGTTAAAGGCAATGAGTTTATGATTCAGTTGTTTGAATTTGGGCAGTTATTCAGAAATTTATTTATACAAACAGGTTTAGATTCACATTTTGTCATATATAGTTTTATTGTTTGCTTCAAAATCACTGATTTAATAGCAATTTAGTATTGTGATAATGTTGGGTAATTAAAAAATTATGTTTTAGGCTTTTTTTGCATATGAATTATGAGTTAGCTTGGTTTGTTAGAAAGTCGAGTATATACATACACACGTGAGTAATTTTTAAGACAGTGCATCTTCTCTTTGGCAAGTATGTTGCCCAAATAGTCCCATATTAACTTTAGATAATATTAAATTTTTGTATCTTTTATCTGGCTCATGGTGATGGCTGCAACCAATTAGATGTGGAGAGTTAAGAGTGAAGTTAGGGAGGCCCATCTGGCAGGATTTGTGAAGAGTCTATGTGAAATCTGGAAATGAAGAGAAGATCTTTGAGTTTCGGTCTAACACTCTGCAACTGAGGTATTTCACATTAACTCACTAAAAATATACATCTCTTTCCCCTGTCCACTAACATATGATGAAGTCAAGGACCTAACACAGTATTCATTGCTCTCCTTCTGCTTGTATCTTAAAAAATAGTTGAAAATACACCAGAATTCAGAAGAAGATTCAGAAAAACAGAGCTTTGGTTTATACATTTGTAAAATAGAAACTTTCCAAATGAATCTATGGCATTAGAAATCAGAAGAGTGGTTACTCCTGTGGGCGGATGGTTACATTCTGTCTTAATCTAGGTGGTGGTTGCAAATTTTCAGTGTTTTTCTAAGTCGATATTAATAAAGAAAACAAATATATATTGAATATTATCAGACAAGTTATGCTATATATACACTATACCTGGTTTTTCTCATCCAGGAAAGATGAGGGGAGTCAGAAAATAAACAAATAATTGAATAAATAATAGAAAATTTTATGGAATGACAAGAAAAAAAAATTATGTATTTGTTTTATAGGGTTACTGTAACAAATCACCACAAACTGGGTGGTTTTAAGTAATAGAACTGTATTATTCTACAATTCTAGGTGCCAAAAGTTGAGAATTAAGGTGTCAGCGGTCCTACACTTTCTCAAAGGCTCTAGGGAAGATTCAGTCCTTGCCTCTTCCAGTTTCTGGTGGCCTCAGACTTTCCTTGGCTTGTGGCTGCATAATTCCAATCTCTGCCTCTGTCTTCACATGGCCCCTTCTCTTCTGTCTCTCCTCTGTGTTCATCTTATAAGGACATTTTTCATTGGAGATAAGGCCTACTTGTATGATACAGGATGATATCAGCTAGAGAAAATTTATTTAATTATATCTGCAAAGACTTTTTCAAATAAGGTCACATTCACTGTTCTAGAGATTAGGAGCTGGACATATCTTCTGGGGGACCACGAGTCAACCCTCTACAAATGATGTACTCTGGGAGACGATAACATGGATTAGGGACCAATTTTAGTAAGGGTGTTTAGGGAAGGTGTCAAAAACACAATACATAAGTCAAAACAGTAGATAAGCAAGAATGACTTGGGCCCAGCCAATTTAAGCAAGTTCCTCAAATGTTATAAAAATGTTCAGGGGCATTAATCTGGGAAAGCATCTGCAAGTTCTAAGAACATTCAGCATACAAGTATTTTTGGATCATGGTAAGCACTAGAGGGATAATGTGAGATCAGAAATTTAGACTGGGCTTTTTCGGGGAAGTCCCATGTCGGCATTTAAGAGTATGTACATCACTAGACAAATAGTGTGAGGAAGAGATGTCAGTACCAGTGTACACACTGGTGAATCCCCTTCACAAAGCAAATATAGGTGCCAGGGTGGGTGTGCATGAGCTCCTGTAATGAAATTCCCAGGGCTCCGCCTCCCCTTTCTAAGTATTTTTCACATGAATCCTTGTTTGGTGGGTAGCTCCTTGATAACTTTACCAATTATTTTTTGTACTCTGAATGTTTTGATTAGGTTTTCTTTCCCAACCACAATCATATGTTATAGTTTGCATTTCAAGATTTGAATATATTTGTATAGAAATAAACAATGCCTTCTCAGAATAGTATTTTTGTATACTATTCCCCTTTATCTGTAGTTATTTCTTTTCCATTTCTGCATGTTGCTTTTTCACCATTCTCTTTATTAAGCTAGTTAGGACTTTATTTCTTGAATCTGTTCAGGATTTTTTTTTAATTTTCTGTTATTCAATTGGTTGCTTATTAATTTCTGTTAATTATTTACATCTATTTTCCTTAGCTTACTTTCTATGTCACTTTTAAAAATGAAGTCTCACTTTACTGATTTTTAATCTTTATTGCTTAATGAAAGATTTTGATTATACTTTTTATTATAAGCATTGCTTTAAAATTATTATTTTAGGTAACTTCATGAAACAGTGCTTTAACAGTTATTTTCTAGAGAGGCTACAACTTTCCTCTTTGTCCTAAGAGATAGATTTCTTACATAATTGCCAAGAAGTAGTCTCTCACTGTTTTTGTTTTTAGTTTATGTTTATTTATAAACTTGATTGCATTTTCCCTAAAGAAGATGTTGTTGTTAGGTGTAGTCACTGTGTCAATCCATCTTGTTGAGGGTCTTCCTCTTTTTCGCTGACCCTGTACCAAGCATGATGTCTTTCTCTAGGGACTGGTCCTTCCTGATAACATGTTCAAAGAAGTCAGATGAAGTCTTACCACCCTTGCTTCTAAGGAGTGTTCTGGCTGTACATCTCCCAAGACAGATTTGTTTGTTCTTCTGGCAGTCCATGATATATTCAATATTCTTCACCAACAGCATAATTCAAAGGCATCAATTCTTCTTCAGTATTTTGTTATTCATTGTCCAGCTTTTGCATGCATATGAGGTGATTGAAAACACCATGGCTTGGGTCAGGTGCACTTTAGTCCTTAAAGTGATACTTTTGCTTTTTAACACTTTAAAGAGATCTTTTGCAGCAGATTTTCCCAATGCAATGTGTCCTTTGTTTTCTTGACTGCTACTTGACTGCTTGATTAATGTGTAGCAAATTTAACAATATGATATACATTAAATTAAGATGTATGTTCACTTAAAGATATAGCCTTTAGAAGAGCAAGTGGATAATTTTTTATCTATAGACCAATAAGCAACATTATGATAAATGGAGAAAATATTGAAGTTGCCAAGTATTTCATTTCACTTGGATCAACAACCAATGCCCATGGAAGCAGCAGTCACGAAATCAAACGATGCACTGCATTGGGCAAGTCTCCTGCAAAATACTTCTTTAAAGTGTTAAACAGCATAGATGTCACTTTGAAGACTAAGGTGTGCCTGACCCAAGCCATGTGTATTAGTCCTCTAGTGCTGCTCTAACAGAAATACCACAAGTGGATGGTTTTAACAAAGAGAAATTATTCTCTTCACAGTCCAGTAGGTTACAAGTCCAAATTCAAGGCATCAGCTCCAGGAAAAGGCCTTCTCTCTCTGTCGGCTCTGGAGGAAAGTCCTTGTGATGCATCAGTCTTCCCTTGGTCTGAGAGCATCTAAGCATGGGAACCTCTGGTCCAAAGGACACTCTCTGCTCCCGGCACTGCTTTCTTGGTGGTGTGAGGTTCCCATGTGTCTCTGCTCGCTTCTCTCTTTTATATCTCAAAAGAGATTGCATTAAGACGCTATCTAATCTTGTCAACCTCATCTGTATAACCTCATCACAGTGATAGAATTTACAACACATAAGGATATCACATATAATCTCATCATAGTGATAGAGTCTACAACACATAAGGAAATCACATCAGATTACACAATCATACAACATTGGGAATCATGACCCAGCCAAGTTGCTACACACATTTTTGGGGGGACACAATTCAATCCATTATGCCATGTTATTTTCAGTTGCTTTATATGTATGTGAGACCTGGACAATGAATGAAGAAGACCAAGGAAAAATCAATGCCTTTGAATTATGGTGTTGGTGAAGAATATTGAATATACCAGGGACTGCCAGGAGAACAAAAAAATCTGTCTTGTAAGAAGTACAGCCAGAATGCTCCTTAGAAGCAAGGATGGTTAAGACTTCATCTCACATACTTTGGACATGTTATCAGGAGGGACCAGTCCCTGGTGAAGAACATCATGCTTGGTAAAGTAGAGGGTCAGCAAAAAAAAAAGGAAGACCCTCAATGAGATGGATTGACACTGCAACCATAAGCTGAAGCATAGCAAATATTCTGAGGATGGCACAAGACCTGGCAGTAATCATTCTGTTGTCTGTAGGATTGCTATGAGTCAGAACCGAAACCATGGCACCTAACAACAACAACAAAACAGATAATAACACATTTCTTTGTTATTTGTTCATTTATTTACTTACTTATTTACTCATTTATTTTTCTGTGTATTCCAGCCAGCCTTAAAACTTCTAGAATTAATGAAATAACAAAATCTCATTTAAATTCAGATAGTGTGATTCTGAACGTTTCATTTTTTTTGTTCTATGTTATTTTCCTCTATCTTTGTTGAAATATTTGAAACCTCAGTTTAGTTTTCTCTCGGCTTAACCGTGACTCCGAATACTTAACATGCCTATGGCATTCTTCCTAATTCCCATATTTAGAGAAAGTTATCCCATTGCAGAAGGAAGTAGTGTCTTCTCACCACCATAAATTTATTTCCAGTTAAGTTTTAATAGTCAACTGAGGTTGAAGCTCATCTGGAGAACAGTCCTTCTTCAGATAGCTTTTCTTTATCATGAAGACATAATTATTTTCAAATATTCACATAAAATCAGGACTATATTTTAAAAAATTAAAATAAAAAGACTCTAATACAAAGATTTCCTACATAACAAGACAATTTAAATCCAAACCTACTCCTTTGTAGGGTACGTCTTTGGGCTAAAGTTGTTCAACATACTATTGGAAAACCAGGCTAGACAAAGGCCTTGCAGCTCCACAATTCTTTATTTGGAGTGACTGTGTGTTTGTTCCTACAGTCTTTGAATGTATTGTAAAAATTTGTTAATATTAGCAGTAGAGAAGGACTTCAAAAGGAGTCATTCCCACCTTTCCCATGATATACTGTTCCAAATATAAACAAATACGATTTGAGATCTTTCAAATAAGTTTTTTTAAAAAACATCGTTTTGGAAATGGATTACAGATATTTCTTTCAATATTTTATTCTATATATTATACCTAGCTCTTATTTGTTAAAATACATGGCATGTGATTACATACAAGTGCTTTTTCTACTCACTCCCTCACTTTTTTGTAGTTATCTCAGGAATGTTTGGAGAAAATTTAGAATTTGTGCTAATGACATCGTTCTCCTAAGTTTCAGTGAGAGTAATTAGGAAAGTTAAGACAATTGAAATCCCATTGCAATATCTCAGCCCAAGACAGTGACAAGAGAATGCTTTCAAAACATAAATTACCCACTAGTTAATCTGCACTATGACTTATTTTTGTCACTAGACAAAATAAATAAATAAATAGTTAAGTAACTAACTTATTAACCTTCCCAATTATATTTTCTATAAATTTCTAATAAATCAGTAATGCATGTTGATCATAAGAAATTTTGAAAAAAAACAAAAATTAGAGATGAAAAAAATTAAAATCACAGGTAATTACCCAGAAACTTCATTTTTGTGTGTTATCTCTTGGTTATTTGCATACCCGTTAAAAAAAAAACCCATTGACATCAAGTCGATTCCGACCTATAGCTACCCTATAGTACAGAGTAGAACTGCCCCATAGGGTTTCCAAGGAGGGCCTGGTTGATTTGAACTGCTGACCTTTTGGTTAGCTGCTGTAGCTCTTAACCACTGCACCACCAGGGTTTCCTTATCTGCACACAGAGGCACAAAAAAAAAGAATATAATATAAATGAAGTAATAGCTTAGGTACAGAAGTTTTGAATAAAAGAATAACTTTGGACAAGGTGCATGCATGAGTTATGAGTGCGAGTTATACATTTGATGTCCTTTAATAGTGCCTCCCAAAACATGAGAGCCTGCTTAGACTCCTAAAAGAAGTTTATTGTAATAATTACATCTCCAGAGAAATGACTCTTCATCATGGAAATGGGTAATAATTAGATTGATCAAAAAGGGTAGGGAAGGAGTTTGGTCCATCCTGGAAGCCATAAAGAGAGTTAAGCAAACAACCGAAAAATACTGGTTACTGTTGAGTTGATTCTGTTTCATGGTGACTCCATGTGTGTCAGAGTAGAAATGCACTCCACAGGGTGTTCAATGGCTGCGACCTTTCAGAAGCAGATCACTAGGGCTTTCTTCTGAGGCACATCTGGGCAGTTTGAACTGCAAACCTTTCAATTAGTAGCTAAGTGCTTAACTGTTTGCAACACCCAGGGACACCCTAAAGTCTGTAAGATAAGATTTTTTTTAAATCAAAATCACAGAGAATACAATGGCTTTTGCTATGGGGTCATACAAAAGTGGCCATTGGTACTGCAGTATCAGAGGCTGGTGCTGAGTACTTATGTATGCAGAGCAGAGTTCCTGGACATTTATCATCACAGCACTGGCATCTGAGTCATTCCTCATGTTCTCCATGATATCCAGAGATAAAGATTAATTACCATGGAGACCATGTTGTTGTTAGGTGCTGTCCAGTAGGTTCCGTTTCATGACAACCTTATTTATAACAGAATGAAACACTGCCCAGTCCCATGTCATCATCACAATTACTGCCATGTTTGAGCCCATTGTTGCAGCCACTGTGTCAATCCATCTTGTTGAGGGTCTTCCTCTCTTTCACTGATCCTCCACTGTACCAAGCATGATGTCCTTCTTCAGGGACTGGTTCTTCCTGATAACATGTCCAAGGTACTTGAGACAAAGTATCATCACCCTCACGTCTAAGGAGCATTCTGGTTATATTTCTTCTAAGACATACTTGTCCATTCAACTGGCAGTCCATAGTATATTCAATATTCTTGCCAACACCATAATTCAAACACATCAATTCTTTGTTCTTCCTCTGTCTATTTTTCACATACGTATAAGGTGATCGAAAATACCATGGCTTGGGTCAAGTGCACCTTAGTCCTCAAAGTGACATCTTTGCTTTTTAACAATTTAAAGAGGTCTTAAGGAGACCATGGAAGCTACATATTATAGATAGATAAATATATAAATTGACAGTTAAATAGACTGGAAATAGATATTTGCTTTTAGATATTTGAGAAAAAATCCAAAAGGATAATGAACTAAGGCTGCCATCCTGTATTCATGGACATTTAAATTTTAAAGAAGTTCTATATTTCCTCTAGCCTATTTAACTGTCTTCTTTCTGGGGGGACCAGGGGAGCAATACACTGAGATGAGAACAGAGACCTTATAATGGGTCTCATTTGTTCACAGAATACTGAAGTAAGCAGAAATTCAGGGGAAACTGGATGGAAGATGACAATACGGGGTCCCAGTAGCTGTCCTAACAACTTACACAATGTGACTTAAGGTCACGTAGGTACAGACAGAACCTAAGGTTTTTCGTTTTGTTTTGTTTTTAAGAAGAGATATAGTCATAGTTGAAAAGTATGTGTGCTGTGTGATGACATGGTTCAACCGCATTCACATATAGAAAACAAGTTTAGAAGGTAGGTATGAATCAACAAAGTCAGGAGGCAACACGAGTCCAGTTAGGCCAGCCTTAGTAAAGCATGATAGTGCTGGAGTTGCAGTTTCTGTGTCATTGTGATGGCAGAAGTTTCAGTTAAAGGAATCATCCCAAGCTGTATAACATGGCACAGAAAATTCATTCCAAAGGCCATGTTTATAAACTGAAAAGATCATAAGCCCAGGTCTTTGTCTTTAGTAAAGTAGGGTCTCCTTTAACACATAAAAGCATAAATTCCTGAAATGAAGATAAGCATATCAGTGCCAATTTGCAACTTGGTTTAAGCTACGGGTGGAAATAGAAACTGAAGCAGGGGAATAGGATGCATACGTTTCACGAAGTGGTCAGGAAAGGAAATCTAGGGAAATATAACCTAGTTTTGCTTCTGTAACCATGCTGCTCATGAGAATATTAAGTAGGAGTAACCAATTATCTAATCCATAACACTTTGAGAGTAAAAAGAGGTAACATTAATAATTAAATTTGATAACAGATATAAATTGGGGTGTACGGCCACACTATCATTAAGGTACTTTTTACATGTGTCAGCTGGCATGCTCATGATCTTGGAGTGAACAATTAGCTGAATGATTTGAGACTCAGGTTCTGTGTCATACAGGTTAGGGAGGGGGAGAAGGTGGAGTTTAATGCTTACCCAGCATTTAGCACTTACTGCATCTTTATAGTCCCCAAGATTATGAATTTCATGAGAAGTGATTATGCTTAGTTCTGTATATGTTTATAGAAATCTGTATTTTAAAGGTTAAATCAGAAATCCAATCAGAAGAGGGAAAATAAAGATTACTTAATGTTTGAAATTGGAATTAAGTCTCAAATCCTCCTTTATTTCGCTCTTTCCATATTGTGGAATAAAAAACAAATATTCTATAAGAATAAAACATTAAAAGGACAAAAATGTACCAACTTTAGTCATGTAGTTTGTTAATTATTTTTTAATCTATTGAATTTTTCTGCTTACAATTTTTTTTTTTTTGCCAATATTTAGGACCTGATTATAATAATTAAATGCTTTTACTTTCACTTTTTATCTTCTTCAACTTAAAAGAAAAATGATGTTATAAACTATTAAAATAGTTAAAATATTCAAAGGAGAATTCCTCACAAAAATTTCAGTTACACCTTGTAAACATTCATTTTTTTCCCCAAACATAGCTAAGGAATAAATACTAAAATATTAGAGTGAAACTTACCAGATGTCCAACAGCTTCCAGCCATGCAGATATTGGTTGAAACTAGAAAATTCAAAGATGTTAGACTGTCTGTTATTCTGCTTCAATCATTTTTTTTTTTTTAAATTCCAGTGAAGAAACGGAAGTGTATGATATCAGATACGAATTTTTATATTTTAATTTTGTAAGCTTGTTTAAAGAAAGACTGTCATTTCGCCATATAAAAGGATCATTTTACTCATTCTGTTTTGTGCCATTTTATCCATACTCAAATGCATGGAATAAAATATTTCATAAACTAAAAAAAATACACATTTATGCATTTTCAGCTAAATTAAGTTTATTGTTTTTAAATCAACTTTATATCTTAAATAATGTATGTCATAAAATACAAAAATGTATTAGTTTTTAAAATAGAATTTATTATTATTATTATTTAACATGCATGGAGTGCCTACTATGCTAGAGACAGTGCCAGGACAAGACCCTTGGTTCCTCCTTTCATGGAGATTGCATTGTACTAGGAAAGGTATATCACAGCCTCCATCCCTTTGAGTAAATAGACTAATAATGCATTTTTTCTTTGTATTCATGTTTTAAAGAAAACACGTAAGCGGAAACACATAGAAAATAATTTTGGGGGGAGAAGGAAGGTATACATTAGATAGACTGGTCAGGGAAAATTTCTTGCTGAAGATATGCCATTTATCCTGAGGCTCAAAGAATGATTTGCTGATGTGAGGATAGTGGAAACGGGCACTACAGATGGAGAAAATAACACATGCAAGGCCTTAAGGAAAGAAAGAATGTGTGTGTGAAGAACTGGAAATCATCAGGTGTGGTTGGAGCAGGGTAATAAGGAGAGAAATCAGAGAGACAGGCAAAGACCATGGTAAAGGGTTTAGAGTTTATTCTAGGAGCAATGGTACAATGTGCTATATTCACAAGTTCTTAGCAAAGACCATGTGGAGCAGAGCACAGGCCAGATAATATTCTATCGGCGTGGTAAACAGGAATTTATTGCTCACAGAATAAACAGGACAGGGATGAGTAGAACAGCAAACATCCTCATCAGACAAAGTTTTCAAACTTAGGCTTTTGTCTCAGGGTGTGCTGTTAAACTTTGTGTACATATGCACCCCGCTTCATGTCATAGGAGAAGAACACCAAAGCCCCTTTCTCCTGAGGTTAATATACTAGCAAGTAGCCATGTCTACATGTCAAATATGTACAGAAAGCCAGTAGGAGAAGGAGTTACAAAAGGTAAAAAGGGGGATAATAAAGTAAAAGGAGTAATAAAATAAGGGATGGGGAAAGGGGGGAAAACAGTGATGGAAAAATTGTATTGATTAAGAGTAAGTTTGCAGAGTTGATTATTGTAATTGCTGTCAATAACTTGTACACCTGTAAAAAGCTGAATTGGCAAAAGTTGTGTGGCAGATATATTTACAATGACCATGAAAAAAAGAAAAAAGTAGCTACTGAGGCTGCTTATGTGTAACAAAATACCTTATGGGATCTGTTTCCTTGGTTTGGAGGTTTAGGGTCTGGTTTCACGGGACATCTCAGTTAATTGGCTTAATAACTTGTTTAATGCTTCTGTTTCACCTCCTAATTCATGGCATAATGCCTGGGGTCTTAAAAGCTTGCAAGCAGCCATGCAAAACTCAACAATTGGTTTCTGCTCACCTGGAACATCAGAGGAAGAAGGAGTGTCAGGAATAAGAGGACGATGTGGAATGTGTGGTTAATTGCCTCCATAAATAACTGCCTCCTTCACCATAAGACTAGAAGAACTGGATGGTGCCCTGCTAATATTACTGAAGCACTTTGAAGAATCCTGATAAAAGGGGAAAATGCATAACAAAATTTCAGATTCTCGTAGACTCTAGACTTTTTGAAGCCATGGAGGGTGGATGAATTCTTGAAACTGTTGCCCTGAGATGATCTTTAAACCTTAAACCAAAAGTAATCCCTGAAGTTATCTTAAAACTGAACAGTAGTTTAGCTTAACTAGTAAAAAAGGTCTGCCTTGAGCATTATGCTTGTGATGGTTAAGATTGTGTGTCAACTTGGCTGGGCCATGATTCTCCGTGTTTTAATGTAATCACTCCCATGATTGAATATACTGTGAGTAGCTCATCAGATGAAAGGGAGTCTCCTTGGGGGTGTGGCCCGAATCTGTATATAAGTAGACATTCTGGCTTTTTGCTCTCTCTGGATCCTGCCGCTGCTTCCTGTCGTCTCATCTTCCGTTCTTGGGACTTGAGCTGTCAGCTTATCTGCCGAACTTGGGATTTGTCAATCTGCACAGCCTGTGAGTGGGAGCCCTGCTCTCTGACCTTCCGAACTTGGGCTTGCCAGCTTCTGCAGCTGTGTGACTTGGGCAAGGCCTCTACCCTGATCCACGGACTTGGGACGTTCTAGCCTCTACAATCACGTGAGCTGTTTCCTTGATATAATCACTCTCTCTCTATATATATTTATATGCCTTACTGGTTTTGCTTCTCTAGAGAACCCAGCCTAAGACAATGCTCTTTTAAGAACTATCTGTATGAGATCAAATTGACAACAGCAGCTCAAAATGTTAGACAGGGTCCATAAGGGGCAGTTAATTTACATTAACTAAGGAGGAACAACTCAGAAAAGGAGGGTGAGAATGGTTGCACAACTCAAAGAATGTAATCAATGTCACTAAATTGTACATGTAGAAACTGTTGAATTGATGTATGTTTTGCTGTGTATATTCGCAACAACAAAAACAAAATAACAAACAAAATACAAACTGTGCTGTATTCTCCTGTCCTCCTGTCTTTCAATGGCCATCCAGTCAATTTGTTCCTTGACAGAGGTGATGACCTCTCCTTATAACATTGATTCCCTAGTCTGGCCCAGATCCCTCGGCCAGGCTCCAGAACAGACATCTGTATGTGTTGACCTGCTAGTATACTAAGGTGTACTAAGATTTCTTCCAGGGGAACCAGAGGTCCCACTAATGGAACTCTCCTTTCCTCTCTTTCCTGAATTTCCCTCATAGGTCTTTGGTCTATCCATCTGGACAATGGTCCCTTCAGTGTTTAAAACCCAACCTCATCAATGCCATGCCACTGCAACTTCCCACCGACCAGGGAACTGCTGAGGGGGTAATTGGAAAACATATCACTCCTTTGAAACTAAACTGATCTTTTTTGCCCTCATATTTAGACTATTTGGAGGTTGTATAGAGGCGAAAGATCAAACATTTGAAGCACATCATATTGAGTTGACGCACTTAACATCAAAAATGCAGCTAGAAGAAGAGAAAAAAACAAAACAAAACACTTAACAAACATTTGGTATAAAATTTCTTTGGTAAATATTACTCATTTAACTCTTTCAAAGCTTCTCATTGTACTTACAGATTATAATAGCTAATGATAGCTAACAGTTTTCTAGCTCTTACTAGGTGTGAACCACATTTCTAAGACCTGAAAAACTGATGCATAAAGAAATGGAACTAAACAATTTCAGGGCCTCAGCCACAAACCACACTGTGATACTGTCTTCCTGTAGGATGGCTTTGGTAAAAGGTAATTATAGGTATAACTGTATATTATATTTCACAATAAAGGATTTCTAGGAGGGTCTAAACCATGGGGAAACTCTTTGGATATAAGCCCTTGCTGGGATATCAGGAGAATAGATTCCTGATTGAAGGGTTTCAGAGAGACAAGAAAACAGTACAGAACAAAGGGGAACAAAACAATCAAAGATATTCATGAATGCAAAAAATGTTTATTGAGTATTTTCTATAGGCCAAGCAATGTTATAGCCACTTGGGACATATAAGTAAATAAAACAGACAAAGAGTCCTGCTTTCTGGAAACTGACATTCTACAGGGGGGAGGCACTAAAAATTATATAATAAATAAGTATATTATGTAACATGTGAAAAGGTGAAACAACAAGTAGAGCAAGGTAAAAGAAATGTGAAATATTGACACAGAGGTGGGGCAAGTTTCACTATTAAATAGCGTGCTTGGGGCAGTCATATTTGGAAGTGTGAGATTTGATCAACAAATTGAAGAAGCAAAGACTTGCAGTTAGCTAAGAAGGTAAGTGTCGGAGATTATTCTCCATAATGAGAATGTCTGATGCAAATGTCACAAGGCAGAAGTATGTACAAAAAATTCAGCAATAACAAGAAAGCCAGTATGGCTGAAGTAGGATGAGAAAGCAAAGGGAATTATAATGGCCAGATAACGTGAAATTTTGTAGGTCTTTGAGGAAAGGCATGAGGATATCTGACCTATATAACAGTAGGAAAATTCCAGGTACTTTGTTGAGTATAGACTGTAGAAGAGCAAGAGTAGAAGCAGAAAGACCAATTAGGAGACTACTACTGAGTAAACCAGTGTTCTTCAAAAGCTTGTCTACAAATGTTCCTTTCTAGATATCTCCTACTACATATGAAAAGCTTAGATTAGCTGTGATCTCACTGCAACATTTAATCTCACTCATAGAAGTGGACCGCCCCAAATGGAATACACAGGAATCAAACCGATTACACCTGTGGGAAGAGACTATGGAAAAGCTCAATATCATTAGTTACAACAAGGCCAGGGGCTAACTGTGGGACAGACTGTCAATTTCTCTCATATGCAAGTTCAAGTTGAAACTGAAGAAAATTAGAACAAGTCCACAAGAGCCAAAGTATGACCTTGAGTACATCCCACCTGAATTTAGAGACGATCTCAAGAAAAGATTTGACAAGTTGAACACTAACGACTGAAGACCAGATGAGTTGTGGGATGGCATCAAGGACATCATACATGAAGAAAGCAAGAGCTCATTAAAAAGACATGAAAGAAAAAAAAAGACCAAAATGGACGTCAAGAAGAGACTCTGAAACCTGCTCTTGAACATCGAGTAGCTACAGCTAATGGAAGAAATGATGAAGTAAAAGAGCTGAGCAGAAAATTTCAAAGTGCAGCTCGAAAAGACAAAGTAAAGTATTATAACAAAATATGCAAAGATCTGGAAATAGAAAACCAAAAGGGAAGAACATGCTTAGCATTTCTCAAGCTGAAAGAACTGAAGAAAAAATTCAAGCCTTCAGTTGCAATACTGAAGGGTTCTATGGGAAAAATAGTAAAAGATGCAGGAAGCATCAAAAGAAGATGGAAGGAATACACAGAGCCACTATACCAAAAAGAATTGGTCAACGTTCAACCATTTCAGGAGTTAGCATATGATCAGGAACCAATGGCACTGAAGGAAGAAGTCCAAGCTGCACTGAGGCCATTGGTGCGAAACAAAGCTCCAGAAATTGAGGGAATACCAACCGAGATGTTTCAATAAACGGATGCAGCACTGGAAGTGCTCACTTGTCTATGTCAAAAATTTGGAAGACAGCTACCTGGCCAACTGACTGGAAGAGATCCATATTTATGCCTATTCCCAAGAAAGGTGATCCAAATTATCAAACAATATCATTAATATCACAAGCAAGTAAAATTTTGCTGAAGATCATTCAAAAGCAGCTGCAACAGTATATCAACAGGGAGCTGTCAGAAATTCAAGCTGGATTCAGAAGAGGATGTGGAACCAGGAATATCATTGCTGATGTCAGATGGATCCTGGCTGAAATCAGATAATTCTAGAAAGATATTTACCTGTGTTTTATTGACTATGCAAAGGCATTCTACTATGTGGATCATAACAATTTATGGATAACATTACAAAGAATGGGAATTCCAGAACACTTAATTGTGCTTATGAAGAACCTCTACATCTACCAAGAGGCAGTCATTTGAACCGAACAAGCAGATACTGTGTGGTTTAAAGTCAAGAAAGGTGCAGTTGTATCATTTCACCATACCTATTCAATCTGTATGCTGGGCAAATAATCTGAGAAGCTGGACTATATGAGGAAGAATGGGGCATCAAGATTTGAGAAATACCCATTAACACCCTATGATATGCAGATGACACAACCTTGCTTGCTGAAAGTGAAGAGGATTTGAAGCACTTACAGGTGAAGATCAAAGACCACAGCGTTTACATTTAGTATGGATTACACCTCGACATAAAGAAGTCAAAAATCCTCACACTGGACAAATAAGGAAAATCATGATAAATGGAGAAAAGACTGAAGTTGTCAAGGATCTCATTTGACTCGGATCCACAATCAACACCAATGGAAGCAGCAGTCAAGAAATCAAAAGATGCATTGCACTGGGCAAACCTGCTGAAAAAGACCTCTTTAAAGGGTTGAAAAGTAAAGATGTCACCTCGAAGACTAAGGTGCGCCTCACCCAAGCCATGGTGTTTTCAATCACCTCCTATGCATGCAAAAGCTGGACAATAAGTAAGGAAGACCGAAGAAGAATTGATGCCTTTTAATTGTAGTGTTGGTGAAGAATACTGAATATACCATGAACTGTCAAAAGAAGGAAAAAATCTGTCTGGGAAGAGGTACAACCAGAATGCTCTTTAGAAGCAAAGATGATGAGATTATGTCTCACATACTTTGGACATGTTATCAGGAGAGATCAGTCCCTGGAGAAAGACATCATGCTTGGTAAATTAGAGGGTCAACGAAAAAGAGGAACACCCTCAAGGAGATGGATTTACACAGTGGCTGCGACAATGAGCTTAAGCATAACAACAATTGTGAGGATGGCACAGACTGGGCAGTGTTTCATTCTGTTGTACGTAGGGTCACTAGGAGTCAGAACCAACTCGACGGCACCTAACAACAACAATCTAGTCAAATGAATGCACACTTTGTGCTAACAAGTTTTGAGGTAGATTTTTGACCATATTGCTTACTTACCTGGTAATGCCGTTGTTGTGTGCGCTGGAGTCGATTCCAACTCATAGCGACACTATAGGACAGAGTAGAACTACCCAAGAAGGTTTTCAAGGAGAACATTGTCTGATACAGTGCTGGAAGCTAAGTCACTCAGGTTGGAAGGCACTCAAAATACAACTGGGGAAGAGCTACCTCCTCGAAGTAGTGTCTACCTTAATGACATAAGATGGAGTGAAGCTTTTGGGACCCTCATTTGCTGATGTATGCAGGACTCAAAATGAGAAGAAGCAGGTGCAAATATTTGTTAATAATCAGAATATGGAATGTACAAAGTATAAATCTAGGAAAATTGGAAATCATCAAAAATGAAATGGAACGCATGAACATTGATATCCTAGATTCTGATGTGCTGAAATGGACTGGTATCGGCCATTTTGAATCAGACATTCATGCCAGGAATAACAACTTGAAGAGGAATGTTGTTGTATTCATTACCAAAAAGAACATTTCAAGACCTGTCCTGAACTACAATGCTGTCAGTGATAGGAAAATGTCCATATGTCTACAAGGAAGAGCAGTTAATATGACTATGATTCAAATTTATGCACCAACCACTAATGACAAAGATATGAAAGCTGAAGATTTTTACCAACTTCTGCAGTATGAAATTGATCGAGCACGCAGTCGAGATGCATTGATAATTAACTGGTGACTGGAATGCATAAGTTGTAAACACAGAAGGATTTTTAGTTGGAATACATGGTCTTGCTGATAGAAACAACCCTGGAAATAGCATGAAATAATTTTGCAAGACCAATGGCTTCTTCATTGGAAATACCTGCAAGATAGGTGAGACTTGTTTTTATCATCATGTTGCCAAGGTACAAGACTACCCTACAGCAAGGGGAACCACCCTTAAGGTCTGGTTGAGCACTGACACTATCTCTTATGCCCATATCGCATTGGCAGAAAAAGTCACATGACCTAGTCCATACAAAAAAATCAAAAACAAAAAACACCACACCCATTGCCATTGAGTCAATTCCAATTCATGGCAACCCTATAGGACAGAGTTGAATTGTCCCATAGGATTTTCAAGGAGCAGCTGATGGATTTGAACTGCAGGCCTTTTGGTTAGCAGTCTGAACTTTTAACCACTGTGCCACCAGGGCTCTACCTAGTCTGTAGTCACATTGAAAAGAACATGGATTATACCAAGGAGTGAAATACTGAGAAGAAATAATTAGCCAAACGATTCAGTAAATATTTTTGAAAGTATAAATAAATGAAAGAGCCAAGAGACCGTTTATATTTCCAAATGAAATATATATTCAAATATATATGAAAATATATTTTAAATCTTATATTTTTTTCAGATTTTATATGTTATACTCTTATTCCTATAAATTTTATTTTATTTTTATAAGAAGTTTCTAAATCCTTAGAAATTTAGGTTTACTTTTTCTTTTCGTGATTACTTTTGAGAAAGGCCTATTTAGATTTTTGTCATACAGGCTTATCAATTCCAATTTGTATAAACTAATTTATTGAATAAATATTCCTGTTTTCATTGAGTGTTCTATTTTTCAGTATCTGACACTGAAATTTTAATTATAAGTTTTAGTTTAGACTGAAGAAATAGAAATTTTGTAGGCTTTTTAAGTTTTAAAACATTACTTAGAAAATTTTAATTATGCTTTGTCTTTGGTAATATATAGGATGTGTTTGGTGCATTGAATATTGTCTATTTTTAAAATATAATTCTCAGATGCTTGAAGACAACTCATAATGATTGTTTGTAGTTTTTATAGGAAACATGTATCATAAATTTAACTTAACAGAATGTATTATTTAAAACATGTAAATATGTTTTCTTACTACATCTACCAAAAGCTTAGGGCCTATATGTTTGTCTTCTAGAATCTTTTTGTTTTTATCATTTTCTGCATATATTCCCAATGAGGCATTTTATATTAGGAGTTAATAAAAAATCAATTATCTCCATTTTAATTTTTAATTTCAACTTTTTATAACAAAAATGATCCTCTTATTGCATGTAATGATTTTGAAACTAATCCTACTTTGACTATAGTAACTTATAATGCTTTTTTTCTTTTTTATTTGCCCCAGAATAACACTTTTTATAACCTTAATTCTGATAATAATTCATCGCATAAACTTAAAGAAATATGAAACTTATATGACATTTTTAAAAATCATTTTTAAACTATCTAATATGCTCCCCGTTTCTTTAGATTGCAGTAGCATTTACTCAATTTGAACAATCACTTGTAGAAAAGACTGTAGATTAACGGTTATTGCGTTTTGGGGAGGTCTCTGGAATTGCTAAGGAGCCCTGGTGATGTAGTGGTTAAGTGCTCAGCTGCTAACTGAAAAGTCAGTGGTTAGAACTCACCAGCTGCTCTGCTGAGCAGTAGAAAGATGTGGCAGTCTGCTTCTGTAAAAGATAAATTTACAGCCTTGGAAACCCTATGGAGCAGTTCTACTCTGTCCCATAGGGTTGCTATGAGTTGGAATTGACTCAACAGCAACAGGTTTTGTTTTTTTGTTTTTTTGTTTTTTTTTTTGATTTGCTGGAATAGCTGGAACCAAGTACTTCACAATTTACAGTATTTTAAAATTTCTCATCTTTGTTGCTTTCTCTACTCTTGCTTTATTTGTGTCTCATAAACTACCTTTCTCTGTTTTTCAGTTCATATGGTAGGAAATAACATATCCAGCCACTCCCAAGCTTACATTTCCTAATTCCTAAGAGAGCAGAGCAGATGAACAGAATCTCTTAGTTCTAATGCCAGATTTCTGGTGAAGTATTTGACCAGTTTGAGTCAGTATCTCACACATGAGCACATGTTTTCTGGATGGGAGAGTGCCTGGATTATATAAGATTAGAAATATGGTTGCCCCAATAATACCATGAGTGGAACCTTGGTGGGGTGAGTTAAGACTATTCTCAGAAAAGAGAGTTGTAATTTATAGTCAAAGCAATAGGAGTTTCCATATAACACAGATTTATTATGATTTGTGTAAATTGTTTTTAAAATTCAGCTTGCAAAACTGTGCTCTTTAATTCGAGGACTTGTTCCTCCAGATTCAAAAACCCTTCAATCTTCTTTATCTTTTAGAATATTTTACTGGTCTATTTTTCTCAGTTTTATAATTTTAAAATGCTCATGAAATGTATATTGGAAATTTTAAGTCACTATTCCACTTACCTTAACTGAAGATGAAGCTGGGAACAAAACCAGGACAAGTTCCTGCTTTTCCATAGTTTGTACTTTAATGGGGAATAGAGAGGTGAGCATAACATGAAGCTTAAACTTCAGGAGCACCCACTTCCATGAGTCCCAAGGAAAATGTTTGTTTAGCTATTTGGATATTTTGTAATAGTATAGTAAATAATACTCTGATAGATTTTATGATCAGTTATTAATTAAATTAATTTTCTTGCATACCTTCAAATCCTGTGCCCCTCTATTGTTTGCTTGGCTAAAGCCCATTTTTGGATAAATACAACTCTCTACCTACTTGCACGTATACTGATACTGACTGGCACGACTTTAAAGACATTGTCATTAAATTCAAGTGATCATTTGGCACTGTGCAGCAACGCAATTTCCTTAGTTAATCTCCTCTCTCTCCTCTAAAACCTCTTCTTCTTTCTTATTGTCAACATTTACTTATCCCTACTTCATTGAAAAACTAAAAAATAAACATTAAAATATTTTTCATTTGCTCATACCACAATATCATTCAACTACTTGAAAATGTGCTCATATATTCTTACATCCTGTAATTATTGGCTAACTATGCTCTAAACTAATCCTTTCAGTTATACTGTAGATCCCATTTCTTCTCACCTATTCAGTGACATCACTCCAGCAGTTTTCTCTTTCATCTCTTAGGTCGTCAGTTGGACCATCTCCATTGCACACGACCTGTAATTTCTCCTTGTTCAAAAGAAAAAGGAAATGAAACTTCCTCGACCCACATCCCTTTTCAAATTTAAAGTGTTGATTATGTTCATTTTTCTTCCTCATTTTCTCCTGAATGCACTTCAAAGTTGTTTTTGTCCCAAATGTCATTTTTGCCAAGTTTACCAATTAGTTCCATATTGATAAATTTAATGATGAAGTCTCAGTTCTCATCTAATCATCTGCATTTGACACAATTGATTACTATATTCACACTGAAACTGTTTATTCACTTAATATTTCTACTGTTTCACTAGTCGCTCCTTCTCATTCTACTTTGCTGATTCCTCTTCATATTTCCAAACTCTCAACCTAATATGCCCAAGATATCTCTCATCTTACTAACTACACTTAGTGTTTTAGCTTTTTAGGGCTGCTGTAAAAAAGTGCCACAAAGTGGGTGGCTTAAAAATCCAGAATTTTATTGTCTAAAATTGCTAGGGGGAAGTAGTCTGAATTCAGGGTGTTGGTGGGACTAGTACCCAGATGTACCGGAGAACAGAGATTAATTTAAAACCTTTAGATCTAATGAAAGTTGCCCTGCTGGTTTTCAGACTTGTTTATACCTGTGGCCCCACTTTTCCCCTCCAGTTTCTCAGTTTTGGCATGGGAATGTCTATGATTGTTTCCAGCATTTTACTTTGGAAATAAATAACTTGTACTGTAGCTTTCCCAGGTCCACAGATGAAGAGGAATAAACAGTACCCAGAGTCTCCTCCATACCTGATTCAGATGATTCAGAAAATGAGATTCTAGAGTGGGTATTGGAATGGGATAAAAATTTTGGGATGCTGTGATGGGCTGAATGTATTTTGGATACGTTTTGGATTGAATTATGTCCTCCAAAATGGTATGTTGAAGTGGTAACCGTTCTAACTGTGAATATGACCTTGTTTCTATTTTGTTATCAGTTAAGCAAAACGAGGTCATGCTGGAGGATCCGAACCCTAATCTTTCTGAGTCATGGTTTACGAAGGACAGTTACATGTAGAATGAAGATAGATGCCATGTTATGATGGAAGTAGATGCTTGATAAGCAATCAAGGAACCCCAAGCATTGCTAGCAGCCACTAGAAGCTAGGACAGAGGCATGAAGCAATCGCTCTGTCAAAGCCCTCAGAAGGAATATACATGGCTAATACCCTGCATTTGGGCTTCTAGCTTCCAGAACTGTGAGAATATAAACTGTTCTTTAAAGACACACACTTTGCGGTGTTTTCCTAAGGTAACTCTAGGAAACTAAGACACATACTCATACCCTCCACTCTCAATATTTCCTTTCATTTGTCTCTGTGTTATTGTGAATTTTTTTATCTCTGTATTATTGTGAACTTTCATAAGATTGTATTTCAAAATTTTTGCTTGATCCATATTGTTTAATACAATGTAATGATAAAAATTGCATTAAAACAATACTTTCTCCCTTTTTGAAGGAATTAAAAGGTTATTTGATGACAAAATGTTTTTCACCTATGAAGCTTACTTTGAATAATTATCTAAAAAGGGGAAATTAGTGTTTTTATTTTTAAACCTTCTGTTGCAAAAAGCGTTATAATTTAAATGAATTTTGGCCTGTTCTTGAATGAGGCAAAGCCCGAAGAGAAAAGGTTTGGTGTATATGAAATTCAGTTGTGGCATTTCAGATGGCTAAGTGCTTTTAAGTCTGACTTAATTCATCTTTATGATCTCTTAATGTGTTTAAAATTCTGTTTTTATTTCTGATAAACCTACCAATTTCAAATCGACAAAGATAAGGTAATTGCATAATTTAGGTTGCTGTGGTTATTTGTCCAGTTCTTTCTCTATGTAAAAGCATGTCCCCAAGAACTCTGTGATGCCAAAACTTTAGCAGAGGAAGGCAACCAGTTATCCTGCCACTTCATAATAGCAGCTTTTTATCCTCCAACCCAAGGTCAATTGCATTGTCTTTGGTGAAAGAGAACTATTGCTAAGAGAGATTTCACTGGGCAGCAACTCTGAATCTATTTCCTCTGATGAAATGTCAATAGCTTTCCAGGACAAAATGTAGTTTTTTTTAGAAACAAAGGTGAAATTGGTTTGAAAATGTACTCCACAAATCAATCCCCTTCAGTATAAAACATTTGAGTTAGAAAAATTAACAAGTAATCCAATATGCTCTTATGTTACCATCTTTTTATTTTAATTCATCAAACATATTGCAATTTCCCCAAAAAAACCAATTTAGGGAAACATTGATGTTCTTCCAATGGTTTTAGAGTCATAAAACTTGTAGTAAAAAGCCAGTTTCAGCAAACCTGGAAATTCTTGAAAAATAACAGGATGCAATCCTCTGGGAGGTCAGACAAACAAGACAATACGTATTATGTGGCATGATAGGAGATAAACCAGAATATTAATAAAACTCGTTGGTGTATGCAAAATAATATATCTCTACAGCATTTTAGAATATGAAAAAAATTCATATTTAGAGGAATATCAAATTCTACCTTCTGAATATTTTTATCAACAATATTAAGTTTTATAAAAGCTCCTTTTATAAAATGCAGTTTTTTCCTAAAAATATTAAAGAAGTAACCTAACCATAAAAAATATGAATATTACTTTTCCATATAAAATATTAATTTTTTTAAGTGTTTTCAAAAGATATATTAGCGACTAGTCAATTTTCTGAAAACTCTGCAGTACAGATAGTCACTTACTACAAGGAACTGGTGTAAAGCAGTATCCTCCTAAATGCATGATGTGAGGTGTCATTGAGTAATATTCTATTCATAGCGATCCTATGTACAACAGAACAAAACACTGCCCAGTCCTGTGCCGTCTTCACAATCTTTGCTATATTTGAGTCCATTGTTGCAATCACTGTGTCAATCCATTGGGTTGAGGGTCTTCCTCTTTTTGCTGACCCTCTAATTACCAAGCAAGATGTCCTTCTCCAGGGACTTGTCCCTCCTAAGAACATGTCTAAAGTGTGTGAGATGAACTCTTGCCATTCTTGCTTCTAATAAGCATACTGGCTGTACTTCTTTCAAGACAGATTTGTTTCTTCTTCTGGCAGTCCATGGTATATTCAATATTCCTCGCCAAGACTACAATTCAAAGGTGTCAATTCTTCAGTCTTTCTTACTCATTGTTCAGCTTTCACATGCATATGTTGTTGTTGTTAGGTGCCCTCCAGTCTGTTCCAACTCATAGTGACCCGATGTACAACAGAATCAAACACTTCCCACTGCTGCACAATCCTCATGATCGTTGGTATGCTTGAGCCCATTGTTATAAACACTATGTCAATCCATCTCACTGAGCTTCTTCTTGTTTTTTGCTGACCCTCTACTTTAACAGGCATGATGTCCTTCTCCAAGGACTGATCCCTCTTGATAACATGTCTAAAGTATGTGAGATGAACTCTTCCATACTTGGTCCTAATAAGCCAACTTGCTGTACTTCTTCCAAGACAGATTTGGTCCTTCTGCTGGCTGTCCGTTGTATGTTCAATATTCTTCGTCAACACCATAATTCAAAGGCACCAATTCTTCTTCAGTCATCCTTATTCATTGTCCAGCTTTTGCGTGCATTTGAGGTGATTGAAAACACCATGGCTTGGGTCAGGTGCACCTTAGTCTTCAAGGTGACACTTTTGCTTTTTAACACTTTAAAGCGGTCTTTTGTAGCAGATGTGCCCAACACAATGCATCTTTTGATTTCTTGACCTCTGCTTCCATGGGTATTGTTTGTGGATCCAAGTAAAATGAAATTCTTGACAAGTTCAAAGTTTTCTCCATTTATCATGATGTTGCTTATTGGTCCAGTTGTGAGGATTTTTGTTTTCTTTATGTTGAGGTGTAACCCATACCGAAGGCTGTAGTCTTTGATCTTCATCAATAAATGCTTCGTGTTCTCTTCTCTTTCAGCAAGCAAAGTTGTGTCATCTGCGTGTTTTAGGTTGTTGCTGAGTCTTCGTCCAATCCTGATGCCCCGTTCTTCTTCATATAGTCCAGCTTCTGGAGTTATTTGCTCAGCATACAGATTACATAAGTGTGGTGAAAGGATACAACTCTGACACACACTTTTCCTGACTTTAAGCCGCACAATGTTGTTCTGTTTGAAAGAGTGCCTCTTGTTCGATGTACAGGTTCCACATGAGCACAATTATGTGTTCTGGAATTCCTATTCTTCACAATGTTGTCCTTAATTTGTTATGATCCACACAGTCAAATACCTTTGGATAGTCAATAAAACACAAATTGCATATGTGTAAAGGGTCTTCAAGTAGGAATGCAATGGGGAACAGAATGAAAAGAGGCAGGTAAAGGGAAGAAAGAAACAAAAGAAAAAGGCACATATAAGCCTATATCATGCTTGTGTACAAGGGTTGATCCTTGGCACTCAGACCAGTTCAGATGAGCTCAGTTCTTAGAACACCCAAGTTTTCTCTGAACATAGGCAGCCAGATAGAGAGTTACCCTCTTGGAAGACACTCAGAGCTACTAAGATGCTTCTCCTGAAATAGCAAGAGATTTTTGGGGGATTACTTCAAGTTACAACAGCTGGTAAAGGAGATTTCAGGCTCCCTGGGGTTCCAGGACCCCTGAGTGGCAGGATACCTTAGATGGGCTAAGTCACGTGAAATGCAGAGGGAGCCAAATATCTGTTCTTGATAAGTTACTACACATTTTAGCAGGAATGTGTATTCCAGCTGAAGACAGTAGAGCTAGAACTCTCCCAGGAAGTTGATGTGCCCCTAGAGAATGGGACACTCTCAACTTTGAAGACCCAACTACCTAATACACTGCCCTACACAAAGTTACCTTGTGAAAGTATCCAGATGTGGTAGAACTGCTGGTACTTCATAAACTGTTATGGAATAAAAGACTGAATCCATGGAGTCAAACTGGACAGAAGGACCTGAGTATCTACCCCATCTGCAATGCCATCTGGATCTTCAGCAATGCCAACACAGACACTGAGCATGTGGAGGATGCTCTGTTCTATACTTTGGCTAGAAATGAAGGAATCACATCCACAACACGAAGGACATCCAACCCTTCCTAGAAGAATAGCCATAAAGACTAGCATTAGAGTGACAATGTCATCATGTGCATTAATGTCTTGCTTAGCAAAACAATGGGATGGGACAATAGGAGTTGACTCACTGTGTCTGCTTCTACACAGCTCAGCTGTGGTAAGGTCACAGAATGGACTTCAGTGAATGTCCAGCCCAAGAAATCTTCATCCACACCTGCCTGAAGAAAATCTTTAATTTTCCTCCCCCACCCTTCCTGTCAGAGTTGGCTATGTTCCACAGTGCAACATAACATTATGACTTCAAGTTTTCTTTTAGAAGCTCTGTTCCCAGACACCTGTTCTGAACATAAGAGCTACATGAACCTCTTGTTTCAAAGGGAGGACTCCTTCCTCCAGGGAACAAGAAAATGATTCCCTTGAACTAGAAGTTAAAGCTGATACTTGGCCTTTTTGGGATTCTCATGCCATTGAACTAACAGGCAAAAAAGGGGATTATTTTACTTTTTGAAGAGATTGATCCTTACTATCAAGGAGAAATTGATTTGCCACTTTTTACAATGGAAGAAAGAAGGCTGTGTCTGGAAAGCAGGAGATTCTCTAGGTCACTGTTTATTTCTCAAACGAAAGTTTATTAAAAATTGAATAAAACTTGTAGAACCTTTGAACTTGGTAATAGGAAACATGTCTTCTTGATGCCTGGATGTCAAAATGAGGACAGCACAACTTATATAACATCATATAAAGAAAGAATGCTGAAAGAACTAATAGAACATTATGCTTCAATGTCTATATTCTATTATATGGGTCATTAAAGGCTACCACATTTGTGATTTATGAAACACTGAGATAAGAATCATCTGAAAAAAGACCAGAGGGTATTGGTGATAGTTTCATATACATCTAAAAATAAAATAAAAGGGAGAGATGAGCTACTCTTTATACTCAAGGACACAATCACCAAAGTAGCTTTTACTTTCATCATGGTGAAATGCCTATACATAGGCTGATGAGTAATGATGACAAGCATTCCATCCATTTCTAGGACCCTGCTAACTCAGTTCATTAAATGAATTCAGCTAATGAAGCTAAGGTCACAAGATCAATTCCCCTGTGGTCTTTATATTTTCCTAACTGCCATCACATGAAATAATCTAGAAGATTCAGACTGGAAATATATAGGCATTCAGTCTAGTTAGGCATCTTAATTAGGTCAGCCCCCTGCCATCTGAAAGCAGCATCTCCTTAAAAGCATTTTTACAAAAGCTTTTTACTAACAGTTTGTTTCTTTATGTACTATTTTAGCAACTACTTTCTCCTAATTTATATTTTAGTAACTACTTTCTCCTAATTTATATTTTAGTATGCTAATATGAATGTCAGATTCTTCCATTAACAGGAAGTATCAGGTCACATGAACTTGTAATTGAAGCAATATACTGATCTTATTTTCTTTTTTTGCCTTTTGGTTAAATTTACATTTGTCCTTCACGTAGTAAAAAATGAAGTGGACAAAATGATATTTTTGCTATCTGAATTATGCAGATATCTTTCTAAATCATTAATATCCCTACCTGCATTGATACAGAGAGCTTAAACATTGACATATGCTTAACAATTATAGGTGATAGATAGAGACAGATAGATAATGCAGTAAAAATGTATTTTAAATATCATGGACTAATGCCAATGAATAACCAATGCGTGTAATGGATACATAATTTATTACTCATGGACCAAAAATCCAATCTCATCTCCTCCTAGGGAAAAAAAATTAAAATTATTACCATGTTGCTATTGACCAGGATGAAAGTATTAAGTTAACTTCATTCAATTAATTCAACCAAACACAGTTTGGATGCTTTTTAAGCATTTATTGATCAAAAATGCCATTTTGTCTGGAAAATAATTACAAGTTGAATGTTAGATTTAAAAATATATTTGTATCATGTAGATTTATAATTCATAATACCAACTATAATTATGTAATTTATGATTATAATATTTATAATTTCCTCCATAAGGGCATAGAAAACTAAATTATAGATTTAGATTTTTCATATTCTAATTGGTAAAATATTAAGGTAAAATTGTTTATAGATTATTTAATGCCTTTTTCATATATATATATATATATATATATATATATATATATATATATATATATATATATATATATATATTTACACACATACATACATATACAGATAGATACATATATACATGGAGCCCTGGTGGTGCAGTGGTTAAGAGCTCAGCTGCTAACAAAAAGGCTGGCAGGTTGAATCCACCAGCCACTCCTTGGAAACCCTATGAGGCAGTTCTACTCTGTCTTATAAGGTCACCAGGAGTTGGAATTGACTAGATGGCAACAGATATATATGTATACATATACAAATGTATATCAGAGTAAATTTTAATAACGTAAACTAAAACCTAAAATTTCAAACACTGGTATAGCTAAGATTTTGATAGGCATAATGTACTAATTACAAATTAAAATATTGATAGAATAAGTGTTACATTTGTATTGCTACATAGGAATACATGAGGAGAGTAAGTATAGTGTAGGGATTAATGTCATGTAGTATTATGCAATGAAGGGCAGAACAGGTAGGGTTTAAGAACATGGACTCTGAGGTAATATTGTCTGTGTTTGAATCCTGGTTGTGTCACTTACCAGCCATATGACTCTGGCTTTTTCTGTTTCAAATGTCAATATCTATGTCTAAATTTTCATGTGATGTTTAAATGAGTTAATGTATGAAAAATATCTAGGGCAATTCCTAGTATGGAATAGCATTGCCTGTAAGTGTGTGTGTGTGTGCTAACATCGTTATCATCATCATAAACATCATCCTTATATTATAAAAATGGCTACAACTATTTCTAGAGAATTAAAATCATGGACTTCAATAGCTCCCTAAAGTTATTGGTTTAGCTACATATGAAAAAATTAGGAGATCTATATGGTTATAAAAGAATCAGTCTTTTTTTTACATTACTATGTTGCTTGTTTATGACTGATTTGCATTTAAAAATGAAGTTTACAAACTAGCTACTGATTTTGGACGAGATGGTGAATTAACCCAGGAATGCCAGCTTTTTACCCAGAAGCAAATCCTGTTCATATTAGAAAAGACTTTTTAAACAATTAATCTAAAACACCAGAGAGTAAGCAGGGACATTGTGGAGGTCTGAGAAAGGTGAGAGTTTAAGGCTCAATTTAAAATTTAACACACACACACACATTTAACTACAGATATGTGTCGCTTAACATCCACTATACATTCTGTGAAATAAAACGTAATGTGATTTGGACGTTGTTCGAACACCAGATTAGACACAAGAGAGAGGCGTACAAGATGGTCACTAAGAAGACCTGGGACTCGTGCTGCAGCCACTGCACCAAGGGACTTCGAGAAGACTTTGGCTCTGCCTCTGGTCTTGTGTGGTTGCCACCTGGTTTCCTGGCGTCCAGCTGGCTACCTCCAAACATACTGCCTGCTCCCCTCCCTTCCTTCCTGCAGAGACCACTTGGAGGCCTCCACCACAGGAGGAGCCATGGCAGACTAGGGCAGTGACCTCATGGGACATCTCCCTCGGCTGCTCTGGAGGCCAGGGCTGACATGAGACCCAGAGAGCTAGTGAGAGACAGAATCTATAGTAGTTAGCAAAGTACATCCACTATGTGCCGTTCTCTGATCAGGATTTCTGAACTCTTTTGTAACTTTATGGGGCCACAGACATATATCAGGTCAAACTTAGCCGGAATGGAAGTTATGCTGCCACATACCTGTGTATATACATATATATATATTTAACTCACTATGTATTTAACTGTCTCTTTTCCTCTCCAACTCTCTGTCTTTCTCTCTATATACATACATACATATATTACATTAGGAAACCCTGGTGGCATAGTGGTTAAGAGTTTGGCAGCTAACCAAAAGGTCAGCAGTTCAAATCCACCAGGTGCTCCTTGGAAATCCTATGGGGCAGCTCTTCTCTGTTCTATAGGGTCGCTATGAATTGGAATAGACTGGATGGCAACAGACTGTTTTTTGCTATATTACATTATATATTTCATTGCAATTTCATCCTCTTGCCATAGTAGGCCTTGCTCCTCTTTTAACTTAACTCTCCCAATCTACTTCCCACCTGGTGGACACCTGCCTTTTTCAGCTCCAGGGACAGTGAAAACAATTTGGTTATAGCAGTAAACTGTTCAAACCTTTCAGTCTTAATGTAATTTAGAGGATCAGAAATTTGAAAAAACTTTCCTATTTTCCAGAATAAGGATTATTATTATTATTTGCAATTTATTAATGGGAAAAGAGAAGGCAAAGGAGTGCAATTTTTTTAACACTGATATATTAATACTGACCAGAAAGAAAACAAAGTGTCAAATACTTTGTTTTCAGACATGAACTTATGCAAAACAGAATCACCCTCCATTCTTTGTTTCCTCTATAGATTCCCAATAAGCTCCTGGAAAGAATTGACTACTCTTGGAAATTCCATAACTCTCCATTTCTATGCTCAAATTAACCTTAAGTTCACCTTCTTTATTACATTTTCATTATAGGGAGTATTTGAGAATAAATTGGCAACAGGGAAGTGTTTCCTTGATAATAAGTCTAATAATAACTGATTTCCTTCCCAGTATGACACAGCCATCCTAAGTTTCTCAGATGCAAATGATGAAGAAAAAATTAGACAATTACTTTCCATTGTCTCTTAAATAACCAAGTAAGTGTTAAACCGACCCATCTGCATGCTTTTTGTTTGCACTGCTCTTAAGAGCTTGGTTCTATCTTTAGTGCAGTTGGTTTAGTTTCGCAGATAATTATGAATATCTGTTTTTAAAAATGCTATTAGAACCCGGACATACTAATATGTTTTATGGTCAATTTTGCCCTCCTCATTTTAGACCTCAAATTGTCTACAGACTTTCCCTGAAGAGATTTTAGCTCTACCACATGTGGTTACATCTCTAAGTGCTATTTGCTTCATTTGCAAATGACTTTTTGCCTTATATTGTCAATGCATGTGGAGCTAACCCATTATCAGGGCAAATGGGAGTGATATCTACATAGTGCAACCTCTAATAGAACATCATATTTATTTTGTCAAACACTAGATTCTCGACCCACTTCACTTTTGCCTTTAAAAAAGAGGTCAAACATCCCATAATTGTGATTATTTGTAAGTTTGTGTGTGTGTGTATGCAAAAATGGTTGCAGCAGTACATCAACAGGGAACTGTGAGAAATTCATTTCAAGCCAGATTTAGAAGAGGACATGGAATGAGGGATATCACTGCTGATGTCAGGTTCAAACGGATCTTGGCTGAAAGCAGAGAATACCAGAAAGATGTTAACCTGTGTCTTACTGAACATTCAAAAGCATCCAGCTGTGTGGATCATAACAAATTATGGATAACATGGCAAAGAATGAGAATTCCGTAACACTTAATTGTGCGTTGAGGAACCTGTACATAGACCAAGAGGCAGTTGTTAGAACAGATCAAGGGGATACCATGTGGTTTAAAAAAAAAAAAATGTGTGTCAGGGTTGTATCCTTTCACTATTCTTATTCAATCTGTATGCTGAGCAAATAATCCAAGAAGAGCTATATGAAGAAGAAAGTGGCATTAGAATTGCAGGGAGACTCATTAACAACCTGCAATATGCAGATGACAAAATTTTGCTTGCTGAAAGCGAAAAAGACTTGAAGCACTTACCGATGAAGATCAAAGACTACAGCCTTCAGTATGGACTACGCCTCAACATAAAGAAAAAAAATCTTCATAACTGGACCAATAAGCAACGTCATGATAAATGGAGAAAAGATTGAAGTTGTCAAGGATTTCATTTCACTTGGATCCATAATCAATGCCCGTAGAAGTAGCAGTCAAGAAATCAAACGACATACTGCATTGGACAAACGTGCTGCGAAAGACCTCTGTAAAGTGTTGAAAAGCAAAGACGTTACTTTGATGACTAAGATGTGTCTGAACCAAGCCATGGTATTTTCAGTTGCCTCATATGTATGTGAAAACTGGACAGCTAATAAAGAAGACGGAAGAAGAATTGAGGGCTTTGAATTATGGTGTTGGTGAAGAATATTGAATATACAATGAACTGTCAGAACAATGAACAAATTCGTCTTGTAAGTACAGCCAGAATGCTCCTTAGAAACAAGGATGATGAGACTTCGTCTCACTTACTTTGGGCATGTTATCAGGAGGGATCAATTCCTGGAAAGCAACATCATCCTTAGTAAAGTAGAAGGTTAGCAAACAACAGGAAGACTCTTAACGAGATACGTTGACACAGTGACTTCAACAATGGGGTCAAACTTAAGGATTGTGAGGATGGCACATGGGATCACTATGAGCTGGAGCCAACTCAGTGGCACCTAACAACAGCAACATATATAATTTTATATATTACATAAATGTATATATAATTTTCCTGATCTGTGTACTTTATATAAATTGCTAATTTTACATTAAAAAAATTTAATATATATATTTCTTCTCTTTTTGACCAATATATTATTGCCTTAGTTGGGTTATCTAGAGAAGCAAAACCAGTATGTATAAATACATACATAAAGAGAGATTTGATTCAAGAAAATGGCTCACATAATTTTGGGGGCAGGCAGGTAGCTGTCTTCCAAATTTCTTGACATAAACAAGTGAGCTCCTCCAGCACTGCATCTGTTTATTGAAACATCTCAATTGCTATGCCATCTATTTCAGGAGCCTTGTTTTT
Source organism: Dugong dugon (assembly GCA_030035585.1). Lineage (NCBI taxonomy): Eukaryota > Metazoa > Chordata > Mammalia > Sirenia > Dugongidae > Dugong > Dugong dugon. The sequence continues at coordinate 28,055,622 of CM057460.1, read as the reverse complement.
CACCAATGTCTTTAGTGCAGCTTGGACTTTCTCCTTCATTACCAACATTTCTGGATCATATGATACCTCCTAAAATCGTTGAACATCAACCAGTTCTTTTTGGTACAGTTACTTGCATGTATTCCTTTCATCTTCTTTTGATGCTTCCTATGGCATTTAATATTTTGCCCATAGAATCCTTCAATATTGTAATTTGAGGTTTGAATTTTTTCTTCAGTTCTTTCAGCTTGAGAAATGCTGAGTGTGTTCTTCCCTTTTGGTTTTCTAACTCTGGGTCTTTGCACATTTCACTATAATACTTTACTTTCTCTTCTTGAGCCACCCTTTGAAATCTTCTGTTTCAGCTCTTTTATTTCATTTATTTCATTTGCTTTAGCTGCTCTATTTTAAAGTGAAAGTTTCAGAGCCTTTTCTGACATCCATTTTGGTCTTTTATTTCTTTCCTGTGTTTTTATTTTTTTAATTTTTTGGAATTTAAAAAAAAAATTTATTGTACTTTAGATGAAGGGTTTATAGAACTGTTTCTCATTAAACAGTCAGTACACATATTGTTTTATGACATTGGTTAACAACCCCACAACATGTCAACACTCTCCCTTCTCGACCTTGGAGGACGTTTTTTTTGTTGAAAATATACTTAGCCAAAGTTACACCATTTCAGAAGTTTCTACATGTGCAATTCAGTGACATTGATTACATTCTTCCAGTTGTGCTGCTATTTTCACTATCCGTTTCCAAAGTATCCCATCACAATTATCTTCAACTCACTGCCCCCTAGGCTTCCCATGAAACCTTTTGAATTGCTGTTGTCTAATTATTGGACTTTTTAAAGGTCAAAATTTATTTGGCTTTGGAAAAATAACACATTTATTTTGTTGTTGTTGAGAATATGCACAACAAAACATATACCAATTCAACAGTTTCTACATGTACCATTTAGTGACACTGATTACATTCTTTGAGTTGTGCAGCCATTCTCACTCTTCTGAGTTATTCCTCCCTCAGTAACATAAACTCACTACCCCCTAATCTTTCCAGTTGCTGTTGTGAGTTTGATCCCATATAGATAGTTCTTAAAAGAGCAGAATGCTCAAGGCACACATTCTTCGCTAGTTGGCAAAACTATTATTTGGTTTTAAGAAGACTTCAAGTGATACTTTTGGGCTAAGTTTAGAGATAATCTCAGGGCAGTAGTTTCAGAGGTTCATATATCCTCCATGGTCCAGAAAGTCTGGATTCCTTTAGAATTTTAAATTCTGTTCTGATTCTTCTCCTGTTTGTTCAGGATTCATCTATGGAATCTTTGATCAAAATGTTCAGTAATGGTAGCTGGGCACCATTCAGATCTTCTGATCCCATGGCAAAGGAGGAAGTTGTTCATGGATGTAAGGAAAAGTAACACATTTATTGTGTGTGAGGCATAGACTAGCATTACTGTTCAAGAGGTTGGACTCTATTTACTCGAAGGTGATAGAGCAGTTTTTTCTCTGTCCTAAGTAAAACTGAGTTGAAAAGAAATAAAAATTAAAGAAAAATTACTTATCCTGAAAACTTGGGGAAATAGATGCTTAAGATTATAATCAAATAGATTTCTTTTTTTTTTTTTTTTCATTGTTGTAATTAAATGAAGTTTACATTTCAAGTTAGTCTCCCATACAGGATTTTATTTTTTTTCTTACATACATTGTTATGAGAACCCAACCGCTCACCCCATTCTGTGACAGCACACTCCTCCCCTCCGCCCCTGATTCCCCATGAACATTCAACCAGCTCCTAATTCTCTCTGCCTTCCCATCTCACCTCTGGACTGAAGCCGCCCCTTTGGTCTCTTGTATCTACTTGACTAAAAGGCACATTCTTCACAAGTATCACTTTATGTCTCATGGTCCACTCCAATCCCTATCTGAAGAGTTGGCCTCGGAGATTGTTTAAGTTCTGGGGTGAGGGAGAGACCAGGGGCCATGATTTCCAGGGCACCTCCAGTCTCAGTCAGATCATTAAGTTGGTCTTCTTACTAGAATTTGAGTTCTGCATCGGATGGTTCAACTGCTCCATCAGGGACCCCCTGTTGTGTTCCCTGTCAGGACATTCATTGGTGGTAGCCGGGCACCATCTATTTCTTCTGGTCTCAGTCTGATGAAGTCTCTGGTTTATGTGGCCCATTGTGTCTCTTGGGCTAATACTTTCCTTGCGTCTTTCGTGTTCTTCATTCTCCTTTACTTCGAGTGGTTGGGACCAATTGATGCATCTTAGATGGCCGCTTGCAAGCATTTAAGACCCCAGTTGCCACTCACCAAAGTAGGATGCAGAACATTTTCTTAATAAGCTTTGTTATGCCAATTGACATAGATGTCCCCTGAAAACATGGTCCCCAGACCCCGTATCCTTACTACTTTGTCTCTTAAAGTATTTGATTGTGTTGAGGAAACTTCTTAGCTTTGGTTTAGTCCACTTGTGCTGGCTTCCCCTGTAGTGTATGCTGTCCTTCCCTTCACCTAAGATAATTCTTATCTACTATCTAGTTAGGGAATAACCCTCACCCTCCCTCCCCACCCCCGTAACCAATAAAGAATGTTTTCTTCTGTGTTTAAACCTTTTCTTGAGTTCTTATAATAGTGGTCTTATACAGTATTTGTTCTTCTGTGACTGACTAAATTCACTCAGCATAATGACCTCCAGCTTCCAACAAGTTATATGATGTTTCACAGCTTCATCATAATTCTTTATCGTTGTGTAATATTCCATTGTGTGGATATGCCATAGTTTGTTTATCTATTTGTCCATTGATGGGCACTTAGGTTGCTTCCATCTTTTTGCTATTGTGAACAGTGCTGCGATGAATATGGGTGTGCATATATCTATTCGTGTGACAGCTCTTGTTTCTTTACGATATATTCCAAAGAGCGGGATAGCTGGATGGTATGGTAATTCTATTTCTAGCTTTTTAAGGAAGCACCAAATCGATTTCCAAAGTGGTTGTACCATTTTACATTCCCACCAACAGTGTATAAGTGTTCCAGTCTCTCTACAACCTCTCCAGCATTTGTTATTTTGTGTTTTTTGGATTAATGCTAGCCTTGTTGGGGTGAGATGATATCTTATTGTAGTTTTGATCTGCATTTCTCTAATAGTTAATGATCATGAGCATTTCTTCATGTGTCTGTTAGCTGCCAGAATATCTTCTTTGGTGAAGTGCCTGTATCATTTGCCTGTGTTTTAATTGGGTTATTTGTCTTTTTGCTGTTGAGGTTTTGCAGTATATTGTACATTTTAGAGATTAAACGCTGATCGGATTTGTCGTAGCCAAAATTTTTTTCCCAGTCTGTAGGTTGTCTTTTTAATCTTTTAGTGAAGTCTTTTGATGAGCATAGTGTTTAATTTTTATGAGTTCCCATTTATCTAGTCTATCTTCTGGTGCCTGTGCATTGTTACTTACGGTTCGTATTGTGTTTATGCCATGTACTAGGGCTCCTAGCATTGTCCCTATTTTTTCTTCCATGATCTTTATCATTTTTGATTTTATATTTAAGTCTTAGATCCATTTTGAGTTGGTTTTTGTACATGGTGTGAGATATGGGTCTTGTTTCAGTTTTTTACATATAGATATCCAATTATGCCAGCACCATTTGTTAAAGAGACTGTCTTTTCCCCAACGAATGGACTTTGGGCCTTTGTCAAATATTAGCTGCTCATAGGTGGATGAGTTTATATCTGGATTCTCAACTCTGTTCCATTGGTCTATGTATCTGTTGTTGTACCAGTACCAGGCTGTCTTGACTACCGTGGCAGTATAATAGGTCCTAAAATCAGATAGTGTAAGGCCTCCCACTTTGTTCTTCTTCTTGAGTAATTATTTATTTGGGGTCTCTTCCCTTTCCATATGAAGTTGGTGATTTGCTTCTCCAGCTCATTAAAAAATGCTGCTGGAATTTGGATTGGGATTGCATTGTATCTGTAGGTTGCTTTGGGTAGAATTGACACTTTCACTATGTTGAATCTACCTATCCATGAGCAAGGTGTATTTTTCCACTTATGAAGGTCTCTTTTATTTCTTGCAGTAGTGTCTTCTAGTTTTCTCTATAAGGATCTTTTACATTTCTGGTTAGATTTATTCCTAAGTATTTTATCTTCTTGGGGGCTATTGTAAATGGTATTGATTTGTGATTTCCTCTTCAAGGTTCTCTTTGTTGGTGTAAAGGAATCCAATGGATTTGTGTATGTTTATCTTGTATCCTGAAACTTTGCTGAAATCTTCTATTAGCTCCAGTAGTTTTCTTGTGGATTCCTTGGGGTTTTCTGTGTATAAGATCATATCATCTGCAAGTAGAGATACTTTGACTTCTTCCCTACCTATTTGGATGCCGTTTATTTCTTTTTCTAGCCTAACTGCTCTGGCTCGGACCTCTAGCACAATTATTTAATAATAGTGGTGATAAAGGGCATCCTCGTCTGGTTCCTCTTCTCAAGGGGAATGCTTTCATAGTCTCTCCATTCAGGATAATGTTGACTTTTGGTTTTGTATAAATGCCTTTAATTATATTGAGGAATTTCCCTTCTATTCCTATTTTGTTAAGCATTTTTATCATGAATAGGTGTTAGACATTGTCGAATGACTTTTCTGCATTGATTGATAAGATCATGTGGTTCTTGTCTCTTGTTTTATTTATGTGATGGATTACATTGATTGTTTTCTAATGTTGAACCAACCATCCCTGCATACCTGGTAGAAATCCCACTTGGTCATGGTGAATTATTTTTTTGATATGTTTCTGAATTCTTTTGGCTAAAATTTTGTTGAGGATTTTTGCATCAATGTTCATGAGGGATATCAGTCTGTAATTTTCTTTTTTTTGGGGTGTCTTTACCTGGATTTGGTATCAGGGTTAGGCTGGCTTCATAGAATGAGTTTGGGAGTGTTCCATCATTTTCTATGCTCTGAAATACCTTTAGTAGAAGTGGTGTTATCTCTTCTCTGAAAGTTTGGTAGAATTCTCCAGTGAAGCCATCCGGGCCAAGGCTTTTTTTTGTTGGTAGTTTTTTTAATAAGCTTTTCAATCTCTTCTTTTGTTATGGGTTTATTTAGTTGTTCTACCTCTGTTTGTGTTAATTGAGGTAGGTAGTGAGTTTCTAGAAATTTGTCCATTTCCTCTTGGCTTTCAAATTTGTCAGAGTACAATTTTTCATAGTAATCTGTTATGATTCTTTTAATTTCAGTTGGATCTGTTGTGATATCACCCATCTCATTTCTTATATGGGTTATCTGCTTCCTCTCCAGTTTTTCTTTAGTCAGTTTGGCCAGTGGTTTATCAATTTTGTTGATCTTTTCAAAGAATCAGCTTTTGGATTTGTTAACTCTTTCAATTGTTTTTCTATTTTCTATTTTATTTAATTCTGCTCTAATTCTTATTATTTTCTTTCTTCTGCCACCTGTGGGCTTCTTTTGCTGCTCTCTTTCTACTTGTTCCAGTTGTAGGGTTAATGCTTTGATTATGAGCCTTTCTTCTTTCTGGATGTGTGCATTTATTGTTATAAAGTGACTTCTGAGCACTGCTTTTGCTGTGTCCCAAAGGTTCTGGTAGGATGTGTTTTCATTCTCGTTTGATTCTATGAATTTCTTTAATCCATCTTTAATTTCTTCTATAACCCAATAGTTTTTGTGCAAGGTGTTGTTCAGTTTTCATGTGTTTGATTTGTTTTCCTTGCTTTTTATGCTGTTGATTTCCACTTTTATGGCTTTATGGTCAGAAAAGATGCTTTGTAATATTTTGATGTTTTGGATTTTGTTAAGGCTTGCTTTATGGCCAAATATGTGGTCTGTTCTGGAGAATGTTCCATGTGCATTGGAAAACAAAGTATACTTGGCAGCTGTTGGGTGCAGTGTTTGGTATATGTCTATGAGATCAAGTTGGTTGATTGTAGCATTTAGCTCTTCTGTGTCTTTGTTGAGCTTCTTTCTGGAGGTTCTGTCCTTCACCAAAAGTGGCATGTTGAAGTTTCCTACTACTATTGTGCAGCTATCTCTCTCTTCAGAGCTGTTAGAGTTTGTTTTATGTATTTTGGAGCCCTGTTGTTGGGTGTGAAAATATTATAGTTATGTCCTCCTGGTGTATTGATCCTTTACTCATTATATAGTGCCCTTCCTTATCCTTTGTGGTGGATTTTACTTTAAAGTCTATTTTGTCAGAGATTAATAATGCCACTCCTGCTCTTTTTTGAGTGTTGTTTGCTTGGTATATTTTCTTCCATCCTTTGAGTTTCAGCCTGTTAGTGTCTTTAAGTCTAAGGTGCATCTCTTGTAGGCAGCATATACATGGATCATGCTTTTTTATCCAATCTGCCACTCTCTGTCTCTTTATTGGTGCATTAAGTCTGTTAACATTCCACCTAATTGTTGATAGGTATGAGTTTACTGCTGTCATCCTGATATCTCTTTTTTTGTGTTGTTCACAGTTTCTTTGTTCTTCTCAATTTTCTGTGCGAGTTGTTTTTTGTTATGTATTTTTTTTTTCATCTTTTTCTTTTTTGTAGACTTTTTGTTTGCTGGGTCTTTATGTTTTTCAACTTTTTTATTTTGATTTGTAGGATTGTTAAATTCCTTTGTGGTTACCTTAATATTTACCCCTCTTATTCTAAGTTTATACCAGTCTTTTATTATTTATATTGCCTTAACTTCCCCTCCATATAGAAAAGCAATGTCTCCATTTTTTATGTCCCTCTTTTTTTGTTTTAATATTATCGTTTTTTACATATTGATTTCTGTTTCCCTATTTTCAGTGTTTTAGCTTTGATGTATTTTCGATTTCCATATCTGAGTCAATAGCTGGTTGCTGTGTCCTCTGTTCTAGTCTTGCATTGTTAGCTGGTGTTATTGATTATCTAAACACAGGACTCCCTTTAGTATTTCTTGTAATTTCGGTTTGGTTTTTGCGAATTCCCTGAACTTCTGTTTGTCTAGAAATGCCCTAATTTTGCCATCATACTTGAGAGACAGTTTTGCTGGATATATATTTCTTGGCTGACAGTTATTTTCCTTCAAGGCTTTAAGTATATCATCCCATTACCTTCTAGCCTGCATGGTTTCTGCTGAGTTTTCCAAGCTTATTCTAATTGACTCTCCTTTGTAGATGACTTTTTTTTAATCCCTAGCTGCTCTTAAAATTCTTGCTTTATCTTTGCTTTTGGTAGGTTTGATTATAATATGTCTTGGTGACTTTCTTTTGGGATCTACCTTATGTGGGGTTCGATGAGCATCTTTCATGATATCAGGGAAGTTTTCTGTCAACAAAGCTTCAACAATTTTCTCTGTATTTTCTGTTATCCTCCCCTGTTCTGGTACTCCAATCACTTGTAGGTTATTTCTTTTCATAGAGTCCCACATGACTCTTAGAGTTTCTCATTCTTTTTAATTCTTTTATCTGATTTTTCCTCAAATAAGTCGGTGTCAAGTGCTTTACCTTCATTGTCACTAATTCTGTCTTCCATTGCCTCAATTCTGCTCCTATGACTTTCTATTGAGTTGTCTAATTCTGAAATTTTACTGTTAATCTTCTGGATTTCTGATTTCTGTTTCTGTATGGATTCTTGCAGCCTATTAAATTTGGCATTATGTTCTTGAATAACTTTTTTAAGTTCTGTTATCACTGTGTCTGTATGTTCCCTTGATGTTTCTTCATTCTGTAGAATTTCCTTTCTTATTTCTAGAAGATTTCTGTATATTAATCTTTTGTATTCTGCCTCTGGTAATTCCAAGAAGTTCTCTTCCTCCAGAGAATTTATTGATTCTTTATTTTGGGAGCTTGCTGAAGCCATCATGGACTGCTTCTTTATGTGACTTGATATTGACTGTTGTCTCCGAGCCATCAATAGTTTATTATAATTTTATTTTGTATTGTCTTAGTGAGGCTTAGCTTCTTATTTTGTTTTGTTTTGATATTCCCATATAGGCTGCTCATGTGCACTAGTTTGATTTATGACACCTTTGGATGTCTAACGTCCTGTGACCAGGTAGTTAGTTCTGTAACTAAGTATGTACACACAGGAGTCTGTTAAATTTTCCTATATGGGGTTCAGCTCAGGTGTTCAGTCCGTTGGTCACCAAGTGTGTGATGCAGGCTCTCACCCCCAGTCCTTGAGAGGCATGTGTGATTGGTGTAGGCACTGGACTCTGGGTGTGGTAGGGGATCAAGCGCTGAGCCAGGCAGGGGGCTGATGGCTTCCCCTGAGAGTCTGAAAGGAAAGTGTGTCCCTATTCTCTAGGGTGAGTAGGAAGGTGAGTTTTGCAGCCAGACAATGAGCACCCAACTCTGTTGGCTGTAAAGACTCAAGGGCACCACTTTTTCTTGGACTCCTGTAGCAGGTGACTAGGAGCTTTAGGTGCTACCACCAGTCCTCAAGCCCCTGCTGCAGATCGATAAAAGTGCCTACTTAAGGGGCAGGGCTGTTTTGAGGGTCACAAATCTGCCCATTCACAGCTGAAGCAGTTGAAGTTAAACTTCAGATGTTTGCCCTGTTGTACTGTGGCAGTGAGGACTAACGCTGTTGAGATGGGTCCCCACAAGTCTATACAGGGGTGTAAGGTGCTCAGAGTCTGTGGACCCCTGGTACCTGTGCCCAGCAAAGGAGCTGTGCCGACCCTGTGTTCCTGGCTTAGGGGAGCCAGCAGCTTATTTGTTCCCTCTCCAAGGCCAGAAGAATGAGTCAGGGTGCCTTTTTGAATCTACTTCTGTCCCTGTGAACTCCTGGTGCAGAGCGCAGAAAGAGGAGGTAAAAGGGAGAGAGGTTTTTCCCAAATGGGCTTTTTTTTTTTTTTTTAATCCCCGCAAAAGGATGCATACATGTACTTATCTTAGCCTCTTGGGAGCTGCTTTTCACTGGTTTGGAGTGTCCAAGCAGAATCTCTGCTGCCGGCACTCTCTCGATGTGGAAACTGCTTCCCAAGTGCGCACACAGCACAGCTGTTTGCCTGCTTCACCACGGACTGGCTTGGCTGCCTCAGCGCAGTTCCACCGCTACGGCTCTGGCCGTCTTCACCTCTTCCAAATGGTCTCCCTCTCCTGTATCACTCAGATAGATTTCTCAACCTTGCCTTTTTCAGGGCTCCCAGATATTCACATAGAATCAAATCACTTGTTTTTCCAGGTCTTTGTCATAAGAGGGATATACGAAGTGTCTAACTACTCCGCCATGTTGACCACACCTCTCAAATAAAAATCTTTCCTGTGTTTTTAATGACCTTTTGTTTTCTTCATGGATTATGGCGTTGATGTCATCTCACAACTCTTCTAGTCTTTGGTCATAAAAGTTCAATGTGTCAAATCTATTCTTGAGATTGTCTCTAAATTCAGGTGGGATATACTCAAGGTTGTACTTTGGTTCTCGTGGACTTGTTTTAAGTTTTCAGTTTCAACTTGAACTTGCTTATGAGCAATTGATAGTCTTTTCTGAAGTCTGCCCCTGGCTTTGTTCTGACTTATATTGAGCTTCTCCATCCTCTCTTTCCACAGATGTAGTCGATCTGATTCCTGTGTATTCTACCTGGTGAGATCCATGTGGATAGTCACCCTTTACGTGGTTAAAAAATGTATTTGCAATGAATAAATTATTCGTCTTGCAAAACTCTTTATCATGGGATCTCTGGCGTCATTTCTATCATCAAGGCTGTATTTTCCAACTACTGATCCTTCTTCTTTTTTTCCAACTTTTGAATTCCAACCACTAGTAATTATCAGTGTATCTTGATTGCATGTTTGATCAATCTTCAACTACAGAAGTTGGTAAAAATCTTCAATTTCTTCATCTGTGGCATTTGTCGTTGATACATAGATTGAAATGGCAGTCGTTTTAACCAGTCTTCCTTGTAGGAGTATGGATATTATTCTACCACTGATAGCACTAAACTTCAGGATAGATCGTGAAATGTTCTTTTTGATAATGAATGAGATGCTATTCCTCTTCAATTTGTCATTCCCGGTATGGTAGACCATGTGATTGTCCTATTAAAATGGCCAATACCAGCAAAATGGCCAGTAGAGCAAATTAGGTTCCCTTTTAACAATTTCTACACAAATTATTCAGTGATAATTCATTCCAGTCTGGTTGTTCAGTTTCCAATACTCTAGTTTCCTTGCCCCCTTACCGTCTCATCTTTGCTGTAGAGTAATTTTGACCATTTGGTCTTCAACAGATGATTTTTCTTAAAGAAGCTCATTATTCACAGGCAATAGTCTTTAGTTTATGAGTCAATCTGTTCCTTACCTAAAAGGTGACCTCAAGGGATAATTTCAGTTTAAGGTTTTGTACTGTTATAAATAGAATCACATAATATGTGTTCTTTTGTATTTGGTTTCTATTGCTCCAATTTTTGTTTGCAAAATTTGCCCAGTTTTTTTCCCCCATGTTATTATAGTTCCTTTATTCTCCTAGTTCTATCATGTTTATTGTATTATAAACTACTCTGAATCTTTAAGGCTTAAAACAACAAACATTTGTTATTTCACATTTTCTGTCAGTCAGGAATACTGTCAGAAGTTAGCTGACTATCTATGTTTCAGTGTCTCAGCCAAACCTGAAATTAAGGTATTAGACATGGTGGCCATCATCTCAAAGCTTTAAGGGGGAAGATTTGATTCCAAGATAACTTACATTTTTGCCACCAGGCCTTTAGTTTCACAGTGGCTATTGGTTAGAGACATCAGTTCTTTGCCTTGTGGGCCTTTTCATGGGACAGCTCACAACATGGGAGCTGGCTTCCCTAACTGGTGACAAAGTAAGGGAAGGTGTCCAAGACAGAAGCCATAGACTCTTTGTAACTTAACCTCAAAGGTGAAATCCTAGCACTTTTTCTTTAGTTGATTCTTTTCTGGACTTCCGTGTTCTTTTGTTGAGCATAAACTGTTTCACAGAATATCAAGGTCCGACAAGGCAACTCTGGCCAAAATACATCACAGCAAAAACAACACCATTCTCTAAGCCTGTTTGAACACAGACAAAATATGACCATTTTTCAAGCCACAAAATATCAAACATCCTCCTCCCTGGCCAAGATAAGTGACTGTTGCTTATTTACCAATTACAGTTTTTAATCTCTGCCTTGACTTCCCTCCTTCTAAATAAGACATTAAACTTATTAAAAAAGAAGTCTGGTGACCCAATGGTTAAGTGCTGAGCTGATAACCAAATGGTTGGTGGTTCAAACACACCAGCAGCTCCACAGGAGAGAAGACCTGCCGATCTGCTCCGATGAAGACTACAACCTAGGAAACCCTACCGGGCAGTGCTACTTTTTCATAGCATCACTGTAAGTTGGAATTGCCTCGAGGGCACAAGAAAACAACAACAGACTTGTAGAATAACTCCCTCTTCCTGATATTATATTACCCAGAGTAAAACCTGCCTCCATAAAACCTTCTCTACAATCAGCTAACAGAAGCCCACATGCTATAGTATTTCTCATATCCTTATTAAAACACCCTATGATTCCTCATAGTGTTTATTCTTCTTAGACACAGCAAGTGATAAACCAAACTTGTTCAACTACAGGTGTGTTCCTGGTGGTCTTGACTGGAGGGCATTGACATTAAAAAATATGAAAAGACTTTAGAGGAAAATAACTGCATATTGCATTCTTTCAAAGATGTGTGAGAAAAAGATTACCAGCAAACATCATTTTTTTTGTAATTAAGAATTTCTTTATAATTGTCCAGATAAATTAAACAACACAGGTTCTTTATATTTCACACACTTTTAAAGTAATATTTACATCAAACTTTTGATTGTTTCAAAAGGTATAGCAGAATTAATGTTTAATGGAAAAATTTTTTTCTGAACATTAGTTGTGATGAAAAATATCAATGAACTAGGTAAATACATGAACATTTCATCCAGCTTTGCTTGTTTAATAAATCTACTTGACCTTATCATGTTCAAATTTCTAATCAGATGCAAATATCCTCCTTTGAATATCTGCTTGCTTATGTTCCTAAAATTGTTTTATAAAGAAACGAGGAAAATGCAAAAATTAAATTGCAGATAAAATTCACTGTCTATTTAAAGTTGTTTTACAGTCATTATCTAATGCAGGCATGCTCTCATATTAAGTCATTTTGTTTTCTGAACACAGACAGTTTTCATGGGATTTATGTGCATTCTACAACTGATGAAGTTTAATGCGATTCAACATAATAAAGGCATTTGCATTTCAACGAGATCCTTTCAGTAGGTTTTGTGCAAAGAATCTTACATTCCTAATTTGCATCTTAGCTGTCTCTGGACAAGCCATTTCATGACCTGGCCTTATTACTTGGTGGCACTTGTCTATCAGAAGCTACACTTAAAGAATAAAAGACCAACAACAGTCTTTATGATAGACAGTATCTCTACATTCTTCCCTCTCTACTAAATTACATAATTTTAGTTCAAATTCTTTTTAACTTAAGTACAGAAATAAAGACAAAATTCAGCCCTCCTCCTGTTCCCACAACACTCAGGTTATTGCCCCATAATACTGTTTCATAGTCAAAATGTTAAAGATTGTTTTTTTTAATATGCATTTATTCTCTAACTCATTATTTACTTTTTAATTAAGCTTTGTGATCCAGCTCTTGTCTTCCTCTTTTCTTTGTGGATGTTTTCCTTACTTCTTCTCTGTCCAATAATCCTGCTTTTCTGTCTCACTAAACGCAAAAGTCTTCAAAATCCTTTCCTAAGTGACATGCACTATTTATTTCATGGCTTTATAAACATCCGTCTTTTGATAACTTCTAAATGCTTGACTATGGCCAAAAAATTGGCAGTTCAAACACAGCCAGAAGGGACTTGGAAGACAGGCTTGGCAATCTGCTTCTGAAAAGCCATGGCCATGAAAACCCTATGGAGCAATTCTACTCTGCATACATGGATCACTTTGAGTCAGAATTGACTTGAAGACAACTAACAAAAACTACAAACACACACTTCGAAAGCACTCTTCTCCTGAGAACTTGAGACTCAAATATTCAACATTCTCCTTGATTTCTCCACCTTACTGGATCGTAAGATAAGCTTTCCTTATCTAAAACTTGCAACATTAAACTCTTGAGTTTCTCCTGAAATATTCTCTTCCCTCTTGTTCTCCTCTGCTGTAGGGGCACCACTATCTTCACTCCTTCTTTGTGCCCATCTCATCTATTAAACCAGCAAATGCTACTGGTCATACATGCAAATATAACATAAATCTGGCTTTATTTCTCTATCTCCTCTGTACAACCTCAATAATGCCATCAATGTGTATTAGCTAAGCTGCTGCAAAAGCTTCTTCACAACTTATCCTACTTTCCTACTGCGCCCCGCCAAACTCTAATTCATTGCTGTCGAGTTGATTCTGACTCATAGCAACCATATAGGACACAGAAGAACTGCCCCATAGTGTTTGCAAGTAGCGGCTGGTGGATTTGAACTGCTGACCTTTTGGTTAGCAGCCGAGCTCTTAACCATTACTACCCCAGAGCTCCACTCTAGTTGGTATCTACTAATTCCAGTCCCAGATTTCTTTTCCCTTAAAAAAAATCTGGAATTTCCGAACTGTGTAATTTTGGTGCAACTGCTATCAATCCTATTTAGAGGACTAGGTCTGTGTGTCTAAACAAAAAATAGTATGTCACACCCCACAGGGCAAGGTTTGGTTAAAGGAAGGGTGAATGATAGAAATCAGGCAAATCAGAACCAGTAAGATCCCATTCAGAGGATATGTCGAGTTGTAGAGAAAGTAAAACTTGTGATTTGTGTTTTCTGCAGAATGCCCTTCTATTCCCTTTTTTGAAGCCAGTGTGCTTGTACCACCTAGAAAACTGAGTGGTCTTTTAGAAAATAAAAGAGAGATCACAGTACTTGGTTTTAAAAATCTCTTTATTGTCTTCACAGTGGACTGAGAATAAAATATAATTCATTTTCTTTGACTTAGAATGCCCATGTAGTTATATTTTGAAAGAGTCAGCACAGAAGTGCTAACTGAAGCCATGATAATGAATGGGCTTGGTTAAGGGAAGTGTGACTTGGAAGCAAGAAAAAATTTAAAAGTATTAACATTAAAACTGTGGACATAGGAAAAAGAACCATAATAGGTGAATGAGTAGGAAAGCCAATAGAGTTAGGGGAAAAAAATGCAAAAGAGTAATTTATGTGGGGTGGGGGAGGAGGGAAGCAAAAAATAAACAACAAAAAGGAGACTACCTTTAAGGAAGAAAGAAATGATTGGTGGTATAAAAGTGCTATGTGACTTCCAGTTTGAGACGAATGGTTAAACGACTCATTTACCTTTTTCTCCCTGACAGAATTTCACTGAAATGACAGAATAATTAACAAGCAAACAAACAATTCCACAGCAGCATGGCCTACTGGAAATGATGCTATAATATACTAGAAATAGTAAAATATTTCTGGAAGTTATAAAGTGGATGGCATTTGATTGAGGAGTAAATACAACAGAACTGAGGCGATAAGATGTAGGTAAGTGAGTGAAAATCAGAAAAGTTAGCTTTATTTCTTTTTAAGAAATGCACAGGAAAAAAAAAAATCCAAAGATCAGAAATAGGAAGGGGTCTGGTTAAGAGGCAATTAGTAGTAAGAAAAAGGTAAAATAATTAGGAGTAGAAATATAGAATGACCCCATCCTTAGTTGATGGTTTGAGTGACTACAACATTTGTTGCTAGAATAAAATCCAGCAAGAAGGAAGAACAGCTTTATAAATAAAGGCTATAGGAACATTTTGCCACAGGGAGACTGCACTCCAGGCATTTTGTCACGTGAGAAACAACTAGGGAAATGCCAAGTATAATGTCATGTAATACTGACGGACAGAGATCCTCCAAACCCAGAAGGCAGCCACTCTACAAACACAGAGAAGACAGCTTGTCTGTGAATCCTGAAACACTCACCATGAGCAGGACTCCTAGAACCATCATCTGTATTTACTATGAGGAACAGCGAATGTCCATATGTGGAGAAACCAATTGAATCAATGAATATTGAACAATCTTGAACATATTTTAAAAATATAAACAAGCAGACTGAATTCAGCAAATGTTTGAGAAATTCATCATTATCAGACATCAAACTGAAACAAAAACCTCAATGAACAAATAGAGGAATTTGTCTCTAAGGAAATAGCATTTAAAATGAAAGGGGGAAATACACAGAGATGAAAAAAATCTAATTTACTCCCTCAAAGATATTTTAGAAAAAGTCACATCCATGGAAAAATAGTATTCTACCACATTAAATAAGAAAATAGGAAACAAGATCATCAGAGGAGGCAGATAGTTTGAAAAGTGCTACCTTACAAAGGAAGCCTGGTGTCATAGTGGTTGATCATTTGACTTTGAACTGCAAGGTCAAGATTGGTAGTTTGAATCCACCAGCCACTCCTTGGAAACCCTATGGGGCAGTTCTACTCTGTCCTGTAGGGTCGCTATGATATGAGTCAGAATCAACTCGATGACAATGCATTTGTTTTTGAGGGTTTTTTTGTCCTTACAAAAGAAAAACACTGCATAAGAACACTGTCCGAGTAGTTGAGCCTGCCTCCTCTACTTGTGCTTATTTGTCCCCTTTGTTTGCTTCTTTGTCAACCCCCTCAGTCTGGATTTAGGCTTGCCTCCCTGTTCTGGTTTTTCCTGTTCTATTCTGGTGTCATATTACCATAAATGCAGCTGTGTTTCCTTTAGGCTTTCGTGATACACATCATTATTCTCCCTTTCTATAACTTGCCCTGGTTTATGGCTCTGTGCCTCCTATGGCATTGTCAGATTCATATGTCTCCAACTTTGACAATATACATATAAGATAATCAATCCATTGTGTTTCTTTTGTATCAACTATTGGGTTTCTATTATGTGTGAATTGTTCTCATTCAAATCCACTTTATCTTCAGGAATAAGTAAACAATTTAATGTATCAGGTAGATTTAAGAAAATGAGTCATATTTGTGTTGCCTGTTTATGACAGAAAATCATTATTTTATTTAAGATGAATTATAATATCTAAAAGGAACCTTGGTGACACAATGGTTAAACCACTCAGTTGCTAACTGAAAGGTCAGCTGTTGGAACTCACCAGCTGCTCCATGGGACAAAGGTGTGACAGTCAGCTTCTGTAAAGATTTACAGCATTGGAAACACTATGGGGCAGTTCTACTCTGTCAAATAGTGTCACTGTGAGTCAGAATCAACTCGACGACAGTGGGTTTTTGGTTTATTCTAAAATAAAATTTGTACAAACATTTAACACTCTTCCAGTGCGTAGTATAACTTTCAGTCATCTTTAAAGATATAATGAGTTAAAGAGTTACAAGGTAAAAAACATTTCTAGCACTGACATTTCTTTCACTCATCATTTCTCGATTTCACTTTTCTTTAGTCTGATTGATAATTATAGTACATTAATTTTCTCCAAGTAGTTCAACCAAATTCCAATGAAATTCAGAGTAACTGGTCAGGTTACAAAAATAATAGTTTATTAAAGGGATTGTTATCAATTGCCATTTAAAACACAATAATTTGTTTTGACAGTTATTTATACACAATATCTGTCACAGCGGCGGCGAATGTCTGGGCGGCGGAGACAGTAACCAAACACAACTCTTACAGATAAGTGGGGCCAGGAGGGTCACTCTGAGGAGTCGACCCCGGCTTCAGTCCCAGGAGTTTATTTATAGTCAATACAGCAAACAATGAAGCAAATAACAGAACAATGGGCTTTGGATGAATAACAATAAGTTTCGGGCAAGGGAGAAGGAATTCAGGTAAACAAGCCAATCAGTAATGGGACAATAGGTTTGGGAAAACAAGTTGTGACAAGTCTCAACATGTTGGGGACAAGTCTCAACATGCTGTGCAGCATAGAGGCCTGTGGGAGCTGCAGTTGTCAATAGTGCAGCCATGTTTAAATGGCATATATCCCCACAAATATCAAAATACATATTCTAAGAATACATATTTTGCACCAAAAATGTTATATAGAACAATGTGATAAAATGAATTAAAAACCAAGCTATTGAGCAATAATTTAAATGATGATGAAAACACACTACTCTTGTAGAAGAAAAATGCAGTTATCTTTGATCTTGTCAAATCACATACAAATACAAAACTGATTTTCTACTGAGTACATGAAATGTCTCATAATATAAAACCAGGCACTATTCAGTTTACCAGTGTATGGCAAATTAGCTTGTGACAAATGATTTTTTTTTCTAAAATTCATAATTTATTTTAATAGTATCACTCCAAATAATTATTTTCAGTCTAGGATGCAATATACTATGTAACACTCCCAGCAGAAATAAGTCTTGTTTAAATTAAGCAACATTCTTTAAATTCTACATTTTGGTTGATCTGAGAACCATTGTAATGGTTGTGTGCAAATTTCATCCATTTTAGATAGCCCGAGGTATCCTTATTACCCAGTTCTTTAATGAAGATAATATGTATATAGCAGAATTATCACAGATTAACAAAACATTCAAGATGTAACAATACTTATGTGAATATTTTTCACCTACCAAAACTTTAATATATTTAATTTTCTATCCACTGCATCATTGTGGGGAGACCCTGGGTGGTGCAAATGGTTAAATACTCAACTACTAGCTGAAATGTGGGCTGTTTGAATCCATCCAGAGATACCTCAGAAGACAGGCCTGGCAATCTGCTTTGGAAAGGTCACAGCCTTGAAAGCCCTTAGAGCAGTTCTACTCTGCACACATGGGGCCCCTGTGAGTCAGAATCAGCTGTCAGGCAACTAACAACAACAATATAATTGTGGGAAAACTCTGAGAAGTTTTAGCTAAATAAATTTCTGTAGTGATCTATACTTATTTCATTTCCTCTTATCTTCCAGATTCTCTGGTCTCCAAATTGCTATCTTCCATTCTGATCTGTGATAGGGGTGCCAATTTCCTGTTTTCATCTCTTATTCTTATATTCTTAGTTATGTGGTCCAAGTTTGCCCATTAGCCTTTAAATCATCTAAAGTATTCTTTACTCTGATGTAAAAATTATTAGTTTAAAATACTGTAATCCCTCTTAAATTGTGGAAACTGTGAAGGCAAGTGCAATGTTTGATTTATATTGGTTTTCCCAATACACAGCTTTGTGTCCGGCATTGAAGTCACTCAGATTTCAAGTTGTTAAAAAAAAATGAATAAGAGAGGGGCAAGATGGCGCTCTAGGCAGAAACACCACGCCGTCCCTCCACAGCAAAGATCCGAAAAACTAAGCCTAACAGAGAATCAACAATCCTGAAACCCTAGAACACCAAATGAAGAGATAAAGAACTCAGCCAAACACCAAACGGAGTGAGAATACTAAAAGAGAACGGAGAGCGAGGAGAGACTCAGGCAGAGATTCCTTACCAGCTAACGCAGCGCGGATCCACCATCTTGGATTCCTATCGGAGACCAGCAAACGGGAGAGCAGCCTTGCAGAGCATCTGGTCGGAGACAGAACGACCGGTAAACTGCGGTGCGCGCTCTCCCACCACCCACCCCTCTCCGCCTCAGCTGGGGATCCCCTGCTTTCCGTGGCCAGGGTCTCTGGGCTGGGGGGTGCTGGTGCTTGGATTCCGCGCGCCTGGGCTGGCGGCTTTCTGGGAGCCGTTTGCTGGCAGCTAGCGAATCTTTCTCTGCCGCCTCCCCCTCCTTTTGCCTGGGTGCCTGGTTCCGAGTGCCGTCTCTGCTCTCTCCTGCGGGGCTGTAGGGCTGCGTGCGGGCGTGTGGCTGTTCCTGGGTCTGGGCTCCCGCGTGGGTGGGATCCCAGGGCCTTTGTTTGTTCGCCCCTCTGCTTTCCGTGGCCGGGGTCCCTGGGCGGGGGGGCGCCGGTGCTTGGGTTCCGCGCGCCCGGGATGGGGGCTTTCTGGGAGCCGTTTGCTGGCACCTAGCGGACCTTTTTCTGCCGCCTCCCCCTCCTTTTGCCTGGGTGCCTGGGTCCGGGTGCTGTCTCTGCTCTCTCCTGCGGGGCTGTGGAGCTGCGTGCGGGCGTGTGGCTGTTTCTGGGTCTGGGCTCCCGTGTGGGTGGGATCCCGGGGCCTTTGTTCGTTCACCCCTCTGCTTTCCGTGGCCGGGGTCCCTGGGCGGGGGGGCGCCGGTGCTTGGGTTCCGCGCGCCCGGGCTGGGGGCTTTCTGGGAGCCGTTTGCTGGCACCTAGTGGACCTTTCTCTGCCGCCTCCCCCTCCTTTTGCCTGGGTGCCTGGTTCCAAGGGCCGTCTCTGCTCTCTCCTGCGGGGCTGTAGGGCTGCGTTCGGGCGTGTGGCTGTTTCCAGGTCTGGGCTCCCGCACGGGTGGGATCCTGGGGCCTTTGTTCGTTGGCCCCTCTGCTTCCCGTGGCCACGGTCACTTAACCCCGAGACTATCGGCTTCTTGGAATTCGCGCCCCTGAGTGGGGGCTCTCTGGGTCCCATTTGTAGGCACTGACTGCTGGTGTTGCCCTTTTTTTTTTTTTTTTTTTTTTTCTCAATTTTATTTTTCTTCCTTTTTTGATTAGTTTTGTCATATTTTACCTCTTTTTCTCTTTTGTCTTTCTTCATTGCTTAATTTCTTGTCCCTCTATCTCTTCCTTCTCTTTCTGATCCCTGAATACCAGGCGATGTATGCCTCTGTACCTTCTGGCCAGGCTGAGCTGTGAAAATTGAGACCGACTCCCCCAGACCTCATAGCTGCATCGGTGGGATCCCTGGGAACTTTGCAGTTTTTTAACTTTTCTGATTTTCATTTGGTCATTCTTTCCTTTTCTTTCTCTTCCCCCTTCTGGTTTCCTCCATCCCATAGTCTCTCATCTGTACATTCCAACGACAAACTCCCCTAGCATTCTTTTATGTTTGTACGCTTTTTGCTCCTCCTCCTCTCTCCTCTCTCCCATATCCAGCTTAGCTTCACACATAACCATCTTCCCGCTGCACCCTACCTACCTGCACCGTGCACTAGACATCACATCACCAAGCGGTGCAGGCACGCCCTATTGGAACCTGCCCAGCACTGACTACCGACCGTCCTGGTGGCTGTGGTGAGTGCCACAAGCAACCCATCCCAGTGGCTCCTCCTCAACTAGATCTGCCCAGCTGTACCACAAGAACGAAAAAAAAAAAAAAAATCTACAATCAATAAACGAGAGAAATATCTACTGAATGCCCCGAAAACAGCAAACGATATCAAAACATTTACAAACACAAGACAAGATGGCTCCAATAGGCGTCCAAATTAAAACACCAGATAACTCTCCTGTGGAAGAAAATGCACTAGAAGTACCTGATACGGAACTCAAATCACTAATACTCGGAATTTTCCAAGAACTGAGGCAAAAAGCTGACAAACATGAGGAAAAAATAGACAAATTTATGGAAAATACAGACAAAAAATTGGAAGAATTCAGGAAGATGATGCAAGAACAAAATGCCAAAATAAATTCACAACTTGAAATTATACAAAAACAACAATTAGAAATCCAAAAGATAAACAACAAGATTTCAGAAATGGACGGTGTCATAGAAGGGCTGAGAAGTAGATTTGAAACCATGGAAGACAGGATCAGTGGAACTGAAGACAAACACTTGGATACAACTCTGTTTCAGGAAAACTCAGAAAAAAGAACAAAGAAAAATGAAGAGACCCTGAGAGTTATGTGGGACACAATTAAAAGCAAAAACTTACGAGTGATTGGCATACCAGAACAGGGGAAGAAAACAGAAAACACAGAGAGGATCATTGAGGAACTGCTGACAGAAAACTTTCCCAATATCATGAAAGATGAAAAGCTGGTCATCCAAGAAGCTCAACGAACCCCATATAGAATAGACCCCAAAAGAAAATCACCAAGACATATCATATTCACACTCGCTAAAACTAAAGACAAACAAAGAATCCTGAGAGCACCTCGGGAAAAACAAGAAGTCACATACAGAGGAGAAACAATAAGACTAAGCTCAGATTATTCAGCAGAAACCATGCAGGCAAGAAGGCAATGGGATGACATATATAAAATCTTGAAAGAAAAAAATTGTCAGCCAAGAATAATATATCCTGCAAAACTCTCATTCAGATTTGATGGTGAAATTAGGTCATTTCCAGATAAACAGAAACTAAAGGAATATGCAAAAGTCAAACCAAACTTACAAGAATTATTAAAGGGAGTTCTTCGATCTGAGGACAAACAGCTTAAGCCCTCAGGCAGGACCTAGGACCTAGGATGCAGGTTCACATGAACCAGATTCCATTCTAGGAACTGAACTACAGACGACTTTCCAAAAACAAAAGATATACAACAGGGAATCAGAGAAATCAATCAAAGGATGACAACAACATCAAAACAATGAAAGAGGGAACAAACGGCATAGGTATAGAACCTTCTAAAGGAGAAGAAGGCAAGGCGATACCAAGTAAGGGTAGACTGCTTCAAAATTATAAAGATAAGGGTAAAATTCATGGTAACCACAAAAAAAGTTAACAAACCAACTCATAAAAATAAAGACGAAAAACATAAAGTCTCAACAAAAACAAAACCTACAAAAACAAAAGAAATGAAAACAAAATCCACAAACAAAAAGAACTCAGCACAAGAGAGTAAGAAGAACAAAGAAAACTTCAGCATCACAAAAAAAAGCACTACAAAATGACAGCAACAAACTCACATCTATCAATAATTACACTGAACGTAAACGGACTCAATGCACCCATAAAGCGATGGAGAGTGGCAGAATGGATAAGAAAACAGGATCCATCTATTTGCTGTCTACAAGAGACACATCTTAGAAACAAAGATGTCAATTTATTAAAAATCAAAGGTTGGGAAAAAATATATCAAGCTAACAACTATCAAAAAAGAGCAGGAGTGGCAATTCTAATCTCAGATAAAATAGACTTTAAAACAAAATCTACCATAAAAGACAAAGAAGGACACTATATAATGATTAAGGGGATGATCCATCATGAAGACATAACCATAATAAATATCTATGCACCCAATGACAGGGCTCCAAAATACATAAAAAAAACTCTAACAGCACTGAAAAGAGAAATTGACAGTTCCACAATAATAGTAGGAGACTTCAACACACCACTCTCAGTAAAGGACAGAACAACTAAAAAGAAACTTAGCAAAGATACAGAAGACCTAAAGGACACAATCAGCCAACTGGACCTCATAGACATATATAGAACACTCCATCCAACCGCTGCAAAATACACATTCTTTTCCAATGCACATGGAACGTTCTCCAGAATAGACCACATCTTAGGCCACAGAGCAATCCTCAACAAGATCCAAAATGCTGAGATAATTCACAGTATCTTCTCTGACCACAATGCCATCAAGGTAGAAATTAACACTAGAAAGAGCAAGGAAAAAAAATCAAACACATGGAAACTGAATAATAATCTGCTTACACATCAATGGGTAATAGAAGAAATCAGAGATGGAATTAAAAAATTCCTAGAATCAAATGAAAATGAAAACACATCATACCAAAACCTTTGGGACACAGCAAAGGCAGTCCTCAGAGGACAATTTATAGCAATAGATGCACATATCAAAAAAGAAGAAAGGGACAAAATCAAAACATTAACTACAGAACTCAAACAAATAGAAAGAGAACAACAAAAAAAGCCTACAACCACTGGAAGAAAGGAAATAGTAAAGATCAGAGCAGAAATCAATGAAATAGAGAACAGAAAAACAATAGAAAGAATCAACAAAACCAAAAGTTGGTTCTTTGAAAGAATCAACAAAATCGACAAACCACTGGCCAGACTGACAAAAGAAAAACAGCAGAGGGCACAAATAACCCAAATAAGAAATGAAATGGGGGACATTACAACAGACCCAACTGAAATAAAAAGGATTATAACAGAATATTATGAAAAACTATATTCCAACAAATTTGAAAACCTAGAGGAAATGGATAAATTTCTAGAAACATACGGCCTACCCAAACTACAACAAAGTGATATTGAAAATCTGAACAGACCCATAACAAGAGAAGAGATTGAAAAGGTAATAAAAAAACTCCCAACCAAAAAAAGCCCTGGCCCAGATGGCTTCACTGGAGAATTCTACAAAACATTTACAGAAGAGCTCGTACCAGTTCTACTCAAGTTATTTCAGAGCAGAGAAGAGGAAGCAACACTTCCAAATTCATTCTATGAAGCCAGCATAACGCTGATACCAAAACCAGGCAAAGACATCACAAAAAAAGAAAATTACAGACCAATATCTCTCATGAATATAGATGCAAAAATTCTGAACAAAATTTTAGCCAATAGAATTCAGTATCATATCAAAAAAATAATACACCACGACCAAGTAGGATTCATACCAGGTATGCAAGGATGGTTTAACATTAGAAAATCCATCAACGTAATCCACCACATAAATAAAAGGAAAGAAAAAAATCACATGATTATCTCAATTGATGCAGAAAAGGCATTTGACAAAGTCCAACACCCATTCCTGATAAAAGCTCTCAATAAAATAGGTATAGAAGGGAAATTTCTCAACATCATAAAGGGCATCTATGCAAAACCAACAGCCAACATCATTCTTAATGGAGAAAGGCTGAAAACATTCCCCCTGAAAACAGGAACAAGACAAGGATGCCCTTTATCACCACTCCTATTTAACATTGTGCTGGAAGTTCTCGCTAGAGCAGTAAGGCAAGAGAAAGAAATAAAGGGCATCCAAATTGGTAATGAAGAAGTTAAACTCTCCCTGTTTGCAGATGATATGATACTATACATAGAAAACCCTAAAGACTCCACGAGAAATTTACTGGAACTAATAGAAAGATTCAGCAGAGTAGCAGGATACAAGATAAACATTCAAAAATCAGTTGGATTCCTATACACCAGTAAAGAGAACGATGAAAAGGAGATCAGGAAATCAATACCATTTTCAATAGCCCCTAAAAAGATAAAATACTTAGGAATAAATCTGACCAGGAATATAAAAGACCTATACAAAGAAAACTACAAAACACTGCTGCATGAAACCCAAAGGGATCTACATAAATGGAAAAACATACCATGCTCATGGATAGGCAGACTCAACATTGTGAAAATGGCAATTCTACCTAAAGCAATTTACAAATACAATGCAATTCCGATACAAATACCAACAACATTCTTCAAAGAGATGGAAAAACTAATTATTAACTTTATATGGAAAGGGAAGAAACCCCGAATAAGTAAAGCACTACTGAAGAAGAAGAATAAAGTTGGAGGACTCACACTACCTGACTTGAGAACCTACTATACAGCTACAGTACTCAAAACAGCCTGGTACTGGTACAACAACAGAGACATTGACCAATGGAACAGAATTGAGAACTCAGATGTAAATCCATCCACCTACGGTCACCTGATTTTTGACAAGGGCCCAAAATACATCAAATGGGGAAAAGACAGTCTTTTTAACAAATGGTGCTGGCAAAACTGGATATCCATTTGTAGAAAAATGAAACAGGACCCATACCTCACACCATATACAAAAACTACTTCAAAATGGATCAAAGACCTGAATATAAAGCCTCAAACTATAAAATTCATAGAAGAAAAAATAGGACCAACACTTCAGACCTTAATACATGGCATTAACAGGATACAAACCATAAACATCAACACAAAAAACCCAACAGATAAACTAGATAATTGGGATCTTCTAAAAATCAAACATCTATGCTCTTCAAAAGATTTCACCAAAAGAGTTAAAAGAGAACCTACAGACTGGGAAAAAATTTTTGGACAGTACAAGTCAGACAAAGGTCTAATCTCCATAATCTACAAGAAAATCCAACACCTCTACAACAAAAAGACAACCAATCCTATCAAAAAATGGGCAAAGGAAATGAACAGACACTTCACCAAGGAAGACATTCAAATGGCCAACAGACACATGAGGAAATGCTCGCGATCACTAGCCATTAGAGAAATGCAAATTAAAACCACAATGAGATACCATCTCACCCCGGCATTACTGGCACGAATCAAAAACACTGGAAATAACAAATGTTGGAGGGGCTGCGGGGAGACGGGAACTCTTATACACTGCTGGTGGGAATGCAAAATGATACAGCCATTTTGGAAAATGATATGGCGTTTCCTCAGAAAGCTAGAAATAGACGTACCATTCGATCCAGCAATCCCACTCCTAGGAATATATCCTAGAGAAATAAGAATCATCACTCGAATAGACATATGCACACCTATGTTCATGGCAGCATTATTCACAATAGCAAAACGATGGAAACAACCTCGATGTCCATCAACAGACGAATGGATACACAAACTATGGTACATACACACAATGGAGTACTATGCAATGAGAAAGAACAATGAATCGGTGAACCATCTCATAACATGGATGAAACTGGAGGACATCATGCTGAGTGAAATAAGTCAATCACAAAAGGACAAATATTGTATGAGACCTCTATTGTAAAAACCCATGAAAAAATTCACATGCAAAATGTAACAATCCTTGTTGGTTACCAGGGATGGGGGGGGGGGAATACTAAATAGGTAATAGGTAAGGGGTAACTTGGGTGAGAGATGAGATAGTACATAGTACAGGGGAAACTAACACAACCTGCACAAGGAAAGGTCATGGAGGCCCTATAGACACATCCAAACCCCCCGAGGGACTGAGTTGTTGGACGGAGGGCTCTGGGGACCATGATCTCGGGGAACATCTAGCTCAATTGGCATGACACTACTTATAAAGATAATGCTCTACATTCTACCTTGGTGAGTAGTGTCTGGGGTCTTAAAAGCCTATGAGCGGCCATCTAAGATACTCCACTGATCTCATCCCTTCGGGAACAAGGGAGAACGAAGAGAACAGGATACAAGGAAAAGATTAGTCCAAAGGACTAATGGTCCACAGCTACCAAGGCCTCCACGGGACTGAGCCCAGTACAGCTGGATGGTGCCCGGCTACCACCAATGACTCCTCTGACCAGGATCACAACAGAGGGTTCTGGGCAGAGCTGGAGTAGGATGTAGAGTATAATTTTAACTCCCAAAAAAAAAAAAAAAAAAAAAAAAGACCAGATATACTGGCCTAAAGAATACTAGAGAAACCTCGAGAGTGTGGCCCCCAGACACCCTTTCAGCTCAGAGGGGAAGTTACCTTCAAGGTTCGATGTTAAGCCTGGGAATGGACACCCCAGTAAAACTAAATGGGACTAACGATGTACAGGAGTCTGGTGACAAGGGCCAGAAGGCAGAGGGAGAGTAGGAAACTGATGATAAGGAACACAAATTGAATAAGGACACTGTCGATGTATTGTGAGATTGTTGACCACTGCTATAGGGCAACATTTGTAGTAACTATTAAATGGGAGGCTGTTTTGTCCTGTAAGCCTTCATCTTGGGCGAGAATGGCAGCACAATTGGAAGAGCATAGTCAATATCACTTAAATGTGTAAGTAAAAAGTTTTGAAATGGTGTTTAAATAAAATAAAAATAAATAAATAAATAAATAAATAAATAAACAAATGAGACTAAAGAGGTACAATAGTCCACTGACAAGGTCCAGAAGACAGAAGGGGACAAGGAAGCCCCCTGGTGATAGGGAATACAAGGTGGAGTAAGGATATTCTTGATGTGCTGTGAGATTGTTAACCATTGTCATAGGGCAACATGTGTAGTAATTGTTAAATGAAAAACTATTTTTTCTGTAAGCCTTCATCTTAAGTGAGAATAACAGCACAGTTGGAAGAGCGTAGTCAATGTCACTGAACTGTGAATGTAGAAATTTTTGAAACGGTGTATCTTTGGCCATCTGTAATTTTCATCAAAAAAAAAGTTTGAGAATTTAGAGGCTTAATACGTTGTGGGGTTGTTAACCAATGTCAAAAAACAACATGTGTACTACTATTTCATGAGAAACTATTTGCTCTGTAAGCTTTCACCTGAAGTACAATAAAATATATATTAAAAAAAAAAAAAAAAAAAAAATGAATAGACTGTTCATTTTTTATGTATTTTAGTCAGTCCCCCTGTATTGCCATTTTTTTTTTCAGCTTCCTCTATAGAGGAGATTTATCTTTAGATGGAAATTTAAAAGCTTATTAATTCTAAAATATTGTTTTTCTACAAATAAGAAAACATATATTTTCAAGTCACACTTCATGTTTAAAATAAATCTTGGCTTAAATTTTTCTGTTTACAATTGACACACTTACTAGGCATAATGACATTCTCCATTCTAATTCACCTCAGAGCTACCAAATCCAATCATGGACAATTCTGGTTCCAAAAATCAGGAGGATTCTTTCGCCATTTGTAAGTCAGTGATATTAGTAATAACAACATAACCAAAAAAACTAAATCAGTTGCTGTTGAGTCAATTCCGACTCATAGCAACCCTATAGGACAGAGTAGAACTATCCCATAGAGTTTCCAAGGAGTCACTGGTGGATTCGAACTGCTGACCTTTTGGTTAGCAGCCGTAGCACTTAACCACTACACCAATGTATTATTAGAATATAAGCAACATAGTGTATAAAATAATATAATAATATAGCAAATATGTATGTAATTCATATCTCCTACAAGCCAACAAGAAATTTACACTAAATATTCAATGTTCTATATTAAAAATAAATGTCATCATTAGATAACAAGATACAAAGAAATTTATGGCAGTGAAAAATGTATTGTCAGTCATTTTCTAACAAAATATTTAGACAAATAACTCATGTGCATGCACCAGAAAAAGTAAAAGGAGCTTTTTATTTTATTTTACACTCAGCCTATTTTCTTTAACTCAATCAGAAACATGGATTAAAGTCTAATTGATTGGGTTTCTTTGTATTTTTCTAGAACACATTTGATTTTATCCCCATCATTTGGGATTGCAATAATACACAGTAAGAGGTGCTTGGTTGACAGCTAAAGGGTAGGTTTGAAGCAAAAATAGATGCATGAAAATAACTGGAAATGGAAGGAATCAGTATTCAAAAGCAGGTTGTCAAACGATTCTTTGTAACGATTCCAATCAAGTGCAGTCCTCCAAATATTCCTTTTAACATATACTTTGCTATTACAAAACACTCAAATAAAATAAATAGAATGCCAAGTACAGTTCATGGCACTTCTTATTCATGGTAATGCCATCATTTTTTCATGCTATTTCAAATGCCATTATCATAATCCCCTAAATATTTTTTGCTTTTAGCTTCTTATAATATCTTGGTATTCCAAGTGAAGAACGTTTCAAACAGAAGCATATTTTCCTCTTCACGATTAGATGAGAAATTGAATTTCAAATAGATTCTCCTTATGTATTCATGTATTTTCTCTAGTTTTGAATTATATGAAGTATTAAACTTTCTTCTCCTTTAAAAGTTTGTTTTGAATGACAGTATTTTTATCATATCCCAACACGAATTCTCTCCTAAACTAGATGATGTTATTTATGCCTTTATTTCAAGCTTGGATTTTCACTCTTATTTGCTAAATGACCTTTATATGCTGTGATCCTTTTTTGCCTATTATGTGAAGAACTTTGCCTTTTAATTTATTATGTTTCTCTTGAATCCTCCACCTCATTATTATTCCATTTCCTCTAATCTCTTTATCTCTAAATAAACTCTGGTTTTTTCCTCTTATATTTTCAGAATAACATAAAAACACGCTTTTATGACAACACCTAGAGAAAGATTTTAGTCAATACAAGTTCTTACAGTGCACTTCTTCCTATCATTAAAAATATTTAACAGCTACCCTTGTATTACTGATCAATTTAATTTCAAAACAATCCAGCAAAACATAATTTATTCCCTTTTTTCTTTTTTGAATAATTTTTTTGCTACTGATTTAGTGACAGTAGTGCATAAAAATAGTTGAGTGAGTTTACAGGCAATATAACGGACATAAACACACACAGAAACACAATGAGAGACAGATAAATGAATATATAAAATGTATAAAACAGATACTTTTAAAATAGATATCACCAATATGTTTTTTCTCATATATAAAATGGCATAATTTGAAATAGACTGATACATTTAACTATTAAAAATAGTTTAACAAAATTCAACTTTCTCCTGGTAGGTTAATATCAATATTGTCAGAGTCTCCATATTTTAACATATTTGGAAAGTATTTATATTATAGGTTCCACAGATAATTTTTAAAGCTAGGCAATATTTTACTTCTTTATGAATTATTAAGGAGGAAGAAAATCATATCTGGGTAACCATATATACCACAGACGATAAATTAATGCAATAGAAAATAAATAGGAAAAATGTCAAATTATTATGAAAACCACAAATTCTTTCTTTCAATATAACAACAATGTAATGAACCTTTGACAAGTCTAATGAAGACTCAAGGAAGGGATATGCAAATGTATATTACATTAAGAATGAAAATAATAATTGCATATATTTAGTAAGTTTAATAATTTATAAGACAATACTATGCACACATACACATACAGAGCAATGTATATGAAATACAAGATAAACTTGAGGATTTTGAAGAAAATATAATTTGATCAAATTAATTCAAAATGTGGCAGATAATGTGAATAGTCCAATATGGCATCATAGGAATTAAATGACACTCCAAGTTATGATCTTTTAAAACTCACTAGTTGTACCTACTATCATATATACTGTTTTGGATTATAGTCAAAGATAAGACACTTCCCAAACTCTTATAAAAAATGCTTTAACTATGATAAAAATTTTTGAAAAGGAAAAGGAAAATACATGGCAGGTGTTTTTCATCTCCCCTATGTACAGAGGTGGAAAAATTTTACATAAGGTACCAAAAAATCATATCCAGTTACTTACTTAGTTTGTTAAAGCTACTTATTACTTTAACTCCATATATTATTCTCAGAAGATGACAAAAACGTTGATTAAATTTCAAAACTGATTCATAAATAAAAACTTAGAAATTTAAAAATAGAAGAAACATTTCATAGATTTGTATCCCTAGAAATAAAAGAAATATAAGGAAATATTACAGAGAAAAAACTTCCCCTTAAAGTAAAAAACATGCACAAGTTCAGACTGTGTGCTGCTATTTGTCAGTTTGTCATACTGTGGTGGCTTGCATGTTATTGTGGTGCTGGAAGCTCTTTCAAATACTGGCATAGTTACCCATGGTGGACAGGTTTTAGTGCAGCTTCTAGACTAAGACAGACTAGGGAGAAAGGCTTAGTGATCTACTTCCAAAATTTTTCCTTTGAAAACCTTATGGACGACAACACAACACTGTATGACTAACATCTCATCGGGAGGAATCAATCACTGCAAGAGGACATTACATTTGGAGAAGTAAAGGGCCAACAAGGACGTGGAAGACCCTTTATTAGACGAATTGGCACAATAGCCGACATGATGGACTTGAACATGTTGGCAATTGTGAGGATGATGCAGAAGGGGTAAAGTTTTGCTCTGTTGTGCATAAGGTCCCCATGAATCGGTATTGACTGGATGCCAGCTACCAGCAACAACACCCAAACTAAAAGGAAACTGATTTGTGAACTAAAATTTCAGTGAGTTTATTCAAAAGGGAGCTCTGGTGGCGCAAACAAAGAAAAGCAAGTTAGTGTCAGAGAGTTGTTCAGCAAAAAAATTAAACTAAAACATTTCTTTGTTCAAGCATTATCATAACGGCTGCTTTAAAATCTTTGTCAGATAGTTCCAACATTTATTTCATTTCAGACTTGACATTGCTTGATTGCCAGCTGTGATTTTCCCGGTTCTTGATAGGACAAGTTATTTTTTATTGTATCCTGGATATTTTAAATGTTATGTGAAGAGATTTTTGATCTTATTTAAATCTATTTCAGCAGGCATTTGCCTTGTTTATGTTTAATCTTCTCGCCTACTTGTCTGGGCTATAACTCCAATGACACTTTAGCTTGTTCAGCCTTTGCAATGCTATTCTCATCTGTTTTGTTCTTCTGTCTCAGTTGGAGCTCCCCTTGTTACCCTTCCTGTTTCTACCTGTGGGGGCAGAAGACACTTGCCTGGGCTGCCCAGAGCTGCTAGCTCCGAGTGAGGGATGCCGGGAGAATATTTCTCCAGGCCTGTTCTCCAGCTTCCTGTTCATCTCTGCCAGTGCTGTTGGAGGAAGGAAACATACCTGACAGCTTTCTGCCACTGGGTGAAGAGTCAGGAGTTCTTAAGCCTGATTCACCTTCTGCTGTTGTGTGGAAAAAGACCCGAAGACACCAGGTCTTCTGAATCTGGAATGCACGTGGATCCAGTCCACTGCTGCTGTCATTGCTGGGTGGTGAATGGGTCAGCCTACCTGGTTCACTGGTGCTACCACTACCACTTCATTGGATGCGTCTCCCTACTAGACTTCTACTAGGCTTCCCCACTCCTAGTCCTTTGAACAGAGGGAAACATTTTCTTATATGTGTGGGTGTATGCATGTGTGTGTGTGTGTGTGTGTGTGTGTGTTTTCCTCTGCCTATTGGCAGTATCCGGTTACAGGTCTCTCCAGTGACCAGCCTGGGATATATGGGAAATAAAAATAAAACTCAGAGAATTAATCAAGGTGCCTTTCTTCATGACCTGAGGTCTTGAGCCACTCTATCTTGTTCTTTAGAACTTTCAGACTCTTTTACAACTGTTTGCTGAATTATTTCCAAGATTTCTTGTTGTATTTAGGAGAAACAGGAAAGAGTGATTCTATGCCACCTTGTCTGGGATCAGAAATGCTGAAATTAGACATTTTTCATCAGTGGAATTACTGTCCTAAATTAGTTTAACAATTGTAATGGCTACAGTGGGGAAAAATTCTGTATTAACAATAAAATCAAACCTCTCATTTGTCTCTAGATTTTGTTACCACTAACGTCATAGAAACCTGTAGCCCCATCCAATTTTGACCTATATTTATCATTTTCTATTTTGTCAATCTTGGATCAAGTGCTCATGAATATTTCAAAGTGTCTTGGCTGTCTTTTTCCATGGTTTATGTTAATTTCAACCCCAAAGGACTCTCTCTGTCTCTCTCATTTTTTCTCTTTCGCTATCCCTCTTTCACTTTCTGTCACTCACTATCTTTCCTTTTTTATAACCACCGCTCTCTCTTCTTGGAAGATTCATTTTCATTTCATAAAATGATGACTTCTATTATATTGTATACTGCTCACACCTAATAATACCTCATATTGTTTATTATTTAAAACTACCAACCTTCTAAAATTAATTCAAAGTGTTAAAAAACGGACACATAATTGTTGTGATTTAACTATACCAATGAGTTTTAAATAAATAATGAAAAGGAAACTCAAGGTTAAAATAAATAACTCAGAATGTTTTATGATTAACTATAACTACAATGTGAATTATGTATAGGATTACCATAGAAACATAAAATGAAAGCCAAGTCCATATTCATTTAATTGACATAATGAAGTAAAAGTATCTTCCATAAGGGCAAAGGTATTTAAATTTATTAGTTAAAATTCTTCAGATGAGTTTGTTATTTGTCAGTGTTTAAGAAACCATGTGAGATATAAATAACTGATCATAAATTTTATTTAACAGGGCACACGGTAAGCACATGTGAAACATAGACTTCAATAGTTTTGCAGTCAGTTATTCCAGGAAAACTTGCTCAAGCGTTTAAGATTTTTAAAATATGCTTTCTACAGTCTGCATAAGCCAAAATAAACCAGTAGCCACCTTGTCCATTCTGACTCATAGCGAACCTACAGGATAGAGTAGAACTACCCCACAGGGTTTCCCAGGAGTGGCTGGTGCATTTGAACTGCCAACTTTGGTCCTTTGATAAGCAGCCGAGCTCTTAACCACTGTACCACTAGGGATCCCAGTCTGTATCCAAAAGAAAAAAAAAAAACCAAACCCATTACCGTTCAGTTGATTCTGACTCATAGTGACCCTATAGGATAGAGTAGAACTGCCCAGTCTCCATAGTAGGGGAGAATTTTAGGATATATTTTAAGTTATTTTATGATTATGCACAAAACTGTTACATAACAGTAAAATTAGGCAAGTATACATACTCAAACTACACTTCTGTTTCAGAGACATATAGTATATAAACAAAAAATGCAACAACTGTATGGTGACTATTATTTATTGCTAGACTGAATGAGATAGAAATAGTACTATGTTAACAATTTAAAAATATAGCTAAGTCTAAAGTCACCTATTAAGAACGACTGAGTAAGAGCTCTATTTTCCAATGCATTTCCTTATATCTCCTTGTTTCTTCTGTAAAAAACTGTTTTAGTTATATAAAAACTTCTAGTGCCTGGTAAAAGCAATTGCCCTTAAAGGTCAGAACTTACTTATTAGTTCTTTAGACATTACATTGCAGATTAATCCCATTCTTTAAAAAGGGCTTTGCTGTACTACAATTTAATGCTTTAGATAAAATGTATTCAGTAATATTTAGATTTTTTATAATCTACTTTAGATGATTCATTCATTCTATATAAAAATTGATAACTATTTTTAGATTAAAATTAAAGAAAGTACAGAAATTGCAGGTTTCAAGGAAAGTAGAAGAGAGCAATAAAATGTAAACTTGCACCTTTTTGTGATGAACTGACAATCATTAAATATTATGTTATGATGTCAGATCCTTGATTATTTAGGCAGACAGTTGATGTATTCCTGTCATTATAAGGAAGAGAAAAAAATTTAAAGTGCATATTAACTGTGCTATACTTGGTATTTTCAGTTTCCCTGAAATTGAGTTTTATTTGATATTTCATTAAGTTTTTGCTCTTCCAAAACAATGCTTTTACTAAGAATAGATAACAGATAGCAAGTTTATTTAGAAATATTGTAAAATTTAAAATAAATGTCCTTTGGATAGAAATACATGTTTATAAAATAAAAAAATCAGAATTTACTACATTAAAATTATTTAGAAAATGTTACTTTACATTTTTAAACAAAATTATTATTATTATTACTCTATTTTACTTTGAGTTTTGAAAGTATTGATATGTATAATAGATCAGCTATGATGGCATAACAGGTAGTAAAGTATCCTCTGACTGAAAAGAACTATAAAACCAGGCAAAATATATGAAGCAACTGTTTTCAGGCTTTTGACAACAGACAGCCCCAGTTTGTGATCCTTGGGATACATCATACACACAAGTTACACTCCACAGAAGTCTAGATGTTGCACAGAGCTGGGAGACAATCAACCAGCCAGAATGATGAGATCTCACTAAACATTTCAGAAATTCAGTTGAAACCCCAGAATAGCTCCACCTTAGTTGTAGGGCCACACAAACAATGTAGCAAGAGCCTCTCTACACCTGGGCTAAAAAACACAAACCCAAGTATTAATACATCAAACTGATGTGCTATTAAATTAACTGACTTCAGCAACAAAAATCAACATAAACTCTATACCTTCAACAGTGTAGTATCCACGGTTTCCAGTGTACAATAATTAAAAAAAAAATTCTAGGTGCAGTGAAACCTGGAAGAGCCAGAACTTGACAAGACAGCCTTGTTTTTCTGGATCTCAAAAGTTTTCAACCTTTAACAGGATGATTACCACTGTTCTATCACTCTCTATTAAGAATCATACCTCAACCACAGCATCCACCAGCCTGAGCCCTGAAGAATAAGATGATGCCTGGCTATCACACCGACCACTTTGACAAGGTTCACAATACAGCATCCATGACAGAGTGGGAGAAAAATGTAGAACAAATTTCAAATTCACAAAAAATACCAGACTTATATCTGATAACGTTTTAGTATATATGAAGAAGCAGAAACATGTGTCTCATAATCTTACAACTCAACAATAAAAGGAAAAATTGCCAATTAAAAAATGGCATGAGGAATATGCTTCAATCAAGTATAGGAGATCAAGTGGGCAACACTTGCCAAAAAGCAAAGACAAGAAGGCAGGAAAGGACAAGAAACCTGGACAAATGGGCACAAAGAACCCAGGGTGCATTGATAATTACTGGTGATTGGAATGTGAAAGTTGAAAACAAAGAAGGATTGATAGTTGGAAAATATGGTCTTGATGATAGAAATGACAGAGGAGATCACATGGTAGAATTTTGCAAGACCAGTGACTTTTTCATTGCAAACACCTTTTTTCAACAACATAAATGGTGACTATACACGTGGACCTCGCCAGATGGAATACACAGAAATCAAATAGACTACATCTGTGGAAAGAGAGAATGGAAAAGTTCAATACCATCAGTCAGAACAAGGCCAGGGACTGGCTGTGGAACAGTTAATCAATTGCTTATATGCAAGTTCAAGTTGAAGTTGAAAAAATTAAAACAATTCGACAAGAGTAAGACTTTGAGTATAATCCACCTGAATTGAGAGACCATCTCAAGAATAGATTTGACACATTGAACATTAATGACTGAAGACCAGAAGAGTTGTGGAATGACATCAAAGACATCATACATGAAGAAAGCAAACAGTCACTAAAAAGACAAGAAAGAAAGAAAAGACCAAAATAGATGTTAGAAGAGACTCTGAAACTTGCTCCTGAATGTCAACTAGCTAAAGTGAAAGGAACAAATGATGACACAAAAGAACTGAACAGAAGATTTCAAAGGGCAGCTCGAGAAGACAAAGTATTACAATGGCATGTGCAAAGACTTGGAGATAAAAACTAAAAGAGAAGAACATGCTTGGCATTTCTCAAGCTGAAAGAACTGGAGAAAAAATGCAAGTCTCGAGTTACAGTATTGAAGGATTCTATGGAGAAAATATTAAATGATGCAGAAAGCATCAAAAAAAGATGGAAGGAGTACAGAGAGTCACTATACCAAAAAGAGGTGGTCGGTGTTCAGCCATTTCAGGAGGTAGCATATGATCAGGAAATCATGGTACTGAAGGAAAAAGTCCAAGCTGCACTGAAGTCATTCAAGGCTCCAGGAATACATGGAATACCAATTGAGATGTTTCAATAAAAGGATGCAGCACTAAAAATTCTCACTTGTCTAGGCCAAGAAATTTGGAAGACAGTTGCCTGGCCAAATGACTGGAAGAGATCCATATTTATGCCTATTCCAAAGAAAGCTGATCCAACTGAATGCAGACATTATCGAACTATATCATTAATATCACACACAAGTAAAATTTTGTTGAAGATCTTTTAAAAGCAGCTGCAGCAGTATATCGACAGATAACTGCTAGAAATTCAAGCCAGAATCAGAAGCAGACATGGAACCAGGGATATCATTGCCAATGTCAGATGGATTCTGGCTGAAAACAGAATACCAGAAAGATGTTTACCTGTGTTTTATTTACCATGCAAAGGCATTTGAATGTGCGGATCATAACAAGTTATGGATAACATTGCAAAAAATGGGAATTCCAGAACATTTAATCGTATTCATGAGGAACCTGTACATGTATCAAGAGACATTCATGCAAACAGAACAAGAGAATACAGTGTGGTTTAAAGTCAGGAAAGGTGTGCGTCAGGGTTGTATCCTTTCACAAAACTTATTCAATTTGTATGCTGAGCAAATAATCTGAGAAGCTGGACTCTATGAAGAAGAACTTGGCATCAGGATTGGAGGAAGACTCGTTAACAACCTTTGTTATGTAGATGACACAACCTTGCTTGCTGAAAGTGAAGAGAATTTGAAGCACTTACTGATGAAGATCAAAGACAACAGCTTTCAACATAAAGAAAACAAAACTCCTCATAACTAGACCAATGAGCAACATCATGATAAACAGAAAAAAGATTGAAGTTGTCAAGGATTTCATTTTACTTGAATCAAACAATCAACACCCATGGAAGTAGCAGTCAAGAAATCAAAAGACACATTCCATTGGGCAAATCTGCTACAAAAGACCTCTTTAAAGTATTCAAAAGCAAGGATGTCACCTTGAAGACTAAGGTGTACCTGACCAAAGCCATGGTGTTTTCAATCACCTCATATGCTGCAAAAGCTAGACAATGAATATGGAAGACCAAAGAATAGCTGATGCCTTTGAATTGTGGTGTTGGCAAAGAATATTGAATATACCATGGGCTGCCAAAAGAAAGAACAAATCTTTCTTGGAAGAAGTACAAGAAGAATGCTCCTTAGAAGCAAGCATGTCAAGACTGAGTCTCACATACTTTGACATGTTATCAGGAAGGATCAGTCCCTGGGGAAGGACATCATGCCTGGTAAAGTAGAGGGTCAGTGAAGAAGAGGAAGACCCTCAAAGAGACGGACTGTCAGGCTACAACAATGATCTCAAGCATAACAATGATCGTAAGGATGGCACAGGACCGGGCAGTGTTTTATTTCATTGTACTTAGGGTTGCTAGGAGTAGGAACTGACTTAATGACATCTAAGAACAACGACAACAATTCTGAATATCTATGGATATCATAATACATTCTATTTTATTGTTTTCCCAGTTTGATGGGTGAGAAGTGATGTTTAATTAGTATTACAGTTTGATTTCTTTGAGTCCTGGAGAAATAGACTCTCTGTTTATTTTGCTCATTTGCCATCTGAATTTGATCTTCTGTTAGTTATCTTTTCAAATAATTGTAAATTATCCTACTTGACTGTAAAATTTGTTACCAGTTTGAATAAATATTTATTGATCCTAGCAGAAAATATGCCACGTGAATCGCTATAAGTCGGAATCAACTCTGTAACGGGTTTGCGTATTAACAACAGTAGGTAAAGGAGCCCTGACGGTGCTGTGGTTAAGCACTTGGCTGCTAATCTAAAGATCAGCAGTTCCAACTCACCAGCCACTCTACTGGAGAAAGATGTGGCAATCTGCTTCCGTATAGGTCATAGCCTTGGAAACCTTATGGTGCAGTTCTACACAGTCCTGCAGGCCTACTGTGAGTTGAAATTGACTCCATGGCCATAGTTTTTGGTTTGGAGCATTCTCCATAGCCTGTCTCTATAGTGGTTCAATACAGTAGCCATTTGCCTGAGAGTTTCTCAGTCACACACCAGTTTTAAGTGTTCAATAGCTACATGTGACTAATGGTGATTATATTGGAAGTACAGATATAAAACATTCCATTGCCACAGGAAGTTCTACTGGACAACATTGGGCTTTGACTGTAATTTTCCTTGTATCAAATATGACTATGTTCGGAGTTCCGGCAAAATGGCGCTCTAGGCAGAAGCACCACGCCATCCCTCCACAGCAAAGATCTGAAAAACTAAGCTGAACAGAGAATACAACAATCCTGAAACCCTAAAACATCAAATGAAGAGATAAAGAACTCAGCCAAGCACCACATGGAGTGAGAAAACTGACAGAGAATGGAGAGCAAGGAGAGATTCATGCAGAGGTCCCCTACCAGCTAATGCAGGGTGGATCCGCCAACTTGGACTCCTATCGGAGACCAGCAAATGGGGTACAAGAAAGCAGCCTCATGGAGCATCCAGCAGGAAACAAAACCAACAGTAATTTTCGATATATGCTTTCCTACCCCCCACTCCTCTTCACCCCGACTCGGACTCCTCTGCTTCCTGCGGTCACAATCTCTTGACCAGGAAACAGTGGCTGCTTGGATTCCACACACCCAAACGGGGAGCTCTCTGAGTGCCATTTGTTGGCTGCTGGTGTTGCTTTTTCTGCTTCTTTTGATTTCTTCCTTGCCTCTCGCCACCTCCCCCTCCTTTCCCTCGAGTACCTCACTCCATGCGCCATTTTTGCTTCTTCCTGAGGGGCTGCAGAGCGCTGGTAATTTGTGATATGCGCTTTCCCACTCTCTACCCTTCTTCACCCACACTTGGCCCCCTCTGCTTCCCGCAGACACAGTCTTATATCCACAAACACCAGCCTGCACTAGTTGGCTCTCTGAGTGCCATTTGTTGGCTGCTAGTGTTGCTTTTTTTTTTCTGTTTCTTTTGATTTCTTCCTTGCCTCTCGCCAACTCCCCCTCTTTTGGCTCGAATACCTGGCTCCGTGAGCCATCTTTGCTTCTTCCTGAGGGGCTGCTGAGCTCCATTCGAGTGTGGAGCTGCTTCCCAGTCTGGGCTACCGTGCTGGTGGGATCCTGGGCTTTTGTTCCTTGGTTTGTTTTGAATTGTTTGTTTGTTTTCGTTTCCTTTTCTTGAGTTGGGAGCCCTTTCTGGCCAGGCAGAGGTGTGTGGCAAGGAGACTCCCCTTCCACAGACGTGCAGAGGGATCCCTGAGGACATTTCTTTTTTTGTTGTTTTCATTTTTCTGTTTTTTTGGGGGCCTTTCTTGTTCTTTTTTTTTTTTTAATTTGTTTTGTTTTCTATTCCCTCTTTTTTCATTTTTGTCTTTCTTCATTGCTCAGTTTGTAGTCTCTCTATATCTTCCCTCTTTCTGTTCCCTGAATACCTGGCATTGTATACCTCTATGCCTTCTAGCTGGGCTGTACTGCAACAACTGAGAGCGACTTCTCCAGATCTCATAGCTGCACCAGTGGGATCCCTGGGAACACTGTGGTTCTTTAACCGCTCTGATTTTTATATATTCATCCTTTTCTTTTCTTCCTCTTCCCCTTTCTGTTTTTCTCCATTTCATAGTCTCTCATCTCTCCACTCCAATGGCAAGCTCCCTTAGCATACTTTTTTGTTTGTTCATATATTTTTGGCTCGTGTTCCTCTCTCCTCTCTCCCATATCCATCTTAGCTCCACACATAACAATCTCCCTGCTGCATCCTACCTACCTGCACCATCTATCACACCACCAAGCAGCACAGGCATGGCCTACTAGAACCTGCCCTGCACTGATTACCGACTCGCTCTGGTGACTGTAGTAAGTGCCACAAACAACCTGTCCCAGTAACTCCTCTTCAGATAGACCTGAGTGATGGAATCTGCCAATTGGAGAAGGAGGCGAAAAGTATTGTGCCCACAGATGAGCAAACAACAAAGAACACACAGTCTGCCTGCTAAAACATAGTCAAATTTTTTTTTTTTAAGAAAGGGACAAAACAAACAAATCTACAATAAATAAACTAGAAAAATAACTACTGAAAGCCCCCAAAACAGCAGACAATATCAAAACATTTACAAAAACAGGACAGGATGGTTCCAGTAGGCGTCCAAAATAAAACAACAGATAACTCTCCAGTGGAAGAAAATGCACTAGAACTACCTGAGAGGGAATTCAAATCTCTAATACTCAGAATTCTCCAAGAACTGAGGCAAAAAGCTGAAAAATATGAGGAAAAAATAGACAAATTCGTTGAAAATACAGACAAACAATTGGAAGAATTCAGGAAAATAATGAAGGAACAAAATGCCAAAATAAATTCACAACTAGAAATTATACAAAGACAACAATTAGAAATCCAAAAGATAAACAACAAGATTTCAGAAATGGATGGTGTCATAAAAGGGCTACAAAGCAGATTTGAAATGGTGGAAGACTCGATCGGTGGAATTGAAGACAAACACTTGAATACAACTCTGTTTGAGGAATATTCAGAAAAAAGAACAAAGAAAAATGAAGAGACCCTGAGAGTTATGTGGGATACAATCAAAAGCAAAAATCTGTGAGTGATTGGAATTCCAGAACAGGGAGAGAAAACAGAAAACACAGAGAGGATCATTGAGGAACTGCTGACAAAAAACTTCCCCAATATCATGAAAGATGAAAATCTGGCCATCCAAGAAGCTCAACGAACCCCGTATAGAAGACACCCCAAAAGAAAATCACCAAGGCGTATCATATTCACACTCGCCAAAACCAAAGACAAACAAAGAATCCTGAGAGCAGCTTGTGAAAAACAAGAAGTCACTTACAGAGGAGAAACAATAAGACTAAGCTCAGATTATTTGGCAGAAACCATGCAGGCAAGAAGGCAATGGGATGACATATATAAAATCTTGAAAGAAAACAATTGTCAGCCAAGAATAATATATCCTGAAAAACTCTCATTCAAATTTGATGGTGAAATTATGTCATTTCCAGACAAACAGAAATCAAGGGAATAGGTAAAAGTCAAACCAAACTTACAAGAATTATTAAAGGGAGTTCTTAAATCTGAGGACAAACAACCTCAGCTCACAGGCAGAACCTAGGACACAGGATCGTACCAGCCAGATACCAATCTAGGAAATGAACTCTCAAGGACTATTCAAAGCCAAAAGAAATACAACAGGGATTCAAAGCAGTTAATCAATAAGTGACAACAACATCAAAACAATAAAAGAGGGAATAAATGGCATAGGTATAGAACCTTCTAATGGAGGGGAAGGCAAGGCGATACCAAGTAATGGTAGACTACTTCAAACTTAGAAAGATAAGGATAAAATTCATGGTAACAACAAAGAAAGTTAAAAAACACACTCATTAAAAAAAAGAGGAAAAGCATAAAGTGTCAGCAAAAACAAAAACAATATAAATGAAAAAAAATCCGCAAACAAAAGTAACTCAGCACAGGAGAGTAAAAAGAACAAAGAAAACTTCAGCACCACAAAAAAAAGCACTACAAAATGACAACAACAAACTCACATCTATCAATAATTACACTGAATGTAAATGGACTCAATGCACCCGTAAAGAGACAGAGAATGACAGAATGGGTAAGAAAACAGGATCAATCTATATGCTGCTTACAGGGGACACACCTTAGAAACAAAGATGTGAATTTCTTAAAAGTCAAAGGTTGGAAAAAAATATATATAGATAAAAACTACCAAAAAAGACCAGGAGTGGCAATTCTAATCTCAGATAAAATAGACTTTAAAACAAAATCTACCATAAAAGACAAAGAAGGACACTATATAGTGACTAAGGGGATGATCCATCATGAAGTCATAACCATAATAAACATCTACGCACCCAATGACAGGGCTCCAAAATACATCAAGCTAACTCTAACAACACTGAAAAGAGAAACTGACAGTTCCACACTAATAGTAGGAGACTTCAAAACACCACTCTCACTAAAGGACAGAACAACTAAGAAGAAACTCAGCAAAGATACAGAAGCCCTAAAGGGCACAGTCAGCTAACTTGACCTCA
This sequence comes from Dugong dugon, assembly GCA_030035585.1. Taxonomy (NCBI): domain Eukaryota; kingdom Metazoa; phylum Chordata; class Mammalia; order Sirenia; family Dugongidae; genus Dugong; species Dugong dugon. The sequence continues at coordinate 28,013,661 of CM057460.1, read as the reverse complement.
TAGACGTATATAGAACACTCCATCTAACCGCTGCAAAGTACACATTCTTTTCCAATGCACTTGGAACGTTCTCCAGAATAGAACACATCTCCAGAATAGGCCACAGAGAAATCATCAACAAGATCCAAAACGCTGAGATAATTCAAAGTATCTTCTCTGACCACAATGCCATCACGGTAGAAATTAACAATCGAAAGAGCAAGGAAAAAAATCAACTACATGGAAACTGAATAATACCCTGCTTACACATCAGTGGGTAATAGAAGAATCAGAGATGGAATCAAAAAATTCCTAGAATCAAATGAGAATGACAACACATTATACCAAAACCTTTGAGACACAGCAAAGGCAGTCCTCAGAGGACAATTTATAGCAATAGATGCACATATCAAAAAAGAAGAAAGGGACAAAATCAAAACATTAACTATAGAACACAAACAAATAGAGAACAGCAAAAAAAGTCCACAACCACCAGAAGAAAGGAAATAGTAAAGATCAGAGCAGAAATAAGTGAAATAGAGAACAGAAAACCAATAGAAAGAATCAACAAAACCAAAAGTTGGTTCTTTGAAAGAATCAACAAAATTGACAAACCTCTGGCCAGACTGACAAAAGAAAAACAGGAGAGGACACAAATAACCCAAATAAGTAATGAAATTGAGTACATTGCAACAGACCCGACTGAAATAAAAAGGATTATAACACAATACTATGAAAAACTCTACTCCAGCAAATTTGAAAACCTAGAGGAAATGGATAAATTTCTATAAACACATGGCCTACCCTAACTACAACAAAGTGATGTTGAAAATCTGAACAGACCCATAACAAGAGAAGAGATTGAAAAGGTAATAAAAAAAACTCCCAACCAAAAAAAAACCCTGGCCCAGATGGCTTCACTGGAGAATTCTACAAAACATTTACTACAGAAGAGCTTGTACCAGTACTACTCAAGCTATTTTAGAGCATAGAAGAGGAAGCAACACTTCCAAATTCATTCTATGAAGCCACCATAAAGCTGATACCAAAACCAAAGACGTCACAAAAAAGAAAATTATAGACCAATATCTCTCATGAATATAGATTCAAAAATGCTAGCCAGCAGAATTCAGCATCATATCAAAAAAATAATACACCACGACCAAGTAGGATGCATACCAGGTATGCAAGGATGGTTCAACATTAGAAAATCAATCAACGTAATCCACCACATAAATAAAAGGAAAGAAAAGAATCACATGATCATCTCAATTGACGCAGAAAAGGCATTTGACAAAGTCCAACACCCATTCCTGATAAAAACTCTCCATAAAATAGGTATAGAAGGGAAATTTCTCAACATAATAAAGTTCATCTATGCAAAACCAGCAGCCAAAATCATTCTTAATGGAGAGAGGCTGAAAACATTCCCCTTGAAAACAAGAACAAGACAAGGATGCCCTTTATCACCACTCCTATTTAACATTGTGCTGGAAGTTCTAGCTAGAGCAATAAGGCAAGAGAAAGAAATAAAGGGCATCCAAATTGGTAATGAAAAGTTAAACTGTCCTTGTTTGCAGATGATATGATACTATACATAGAAAACCCTAAAGACTCCACGAGAAATCTACTAGAACTAATTGAAAGATTCAGCAGAGTAGCAGGATACAAGATAAACATTCAAAAACCAGTTAGATACCTATACACCAATAAGGAGAACAATGAAAAGGAAATCAGGAAAACAATACCATTTTCAATAGCCCCTAAAAAGATAAAATACTTAAGAATAAATCTGACCAGGGATGTAAGAGACCTATACAAAGAAAACTACAAAACACTACTGCATGAAACCCAAAGCGATCTACGTAAATGTTAAAACATACCATGCTCATGCATAGGCAGACTCAACATTGTAAAAATGACAATTCTACCCAAAGCAATTTACAAATACAACACAATCCCGATCTAAATACCAACAACATTCTTCAAAGAGATGGAAAAACTAATCATTAACTTTATATGGAAAGGGAAGAAGTCCTGAATAAGTAAAGAACTATTGAAGAAAAATAAAGTTGGAGGACTCACACTAGCTGACTTCAGAACCTACTATACAGCTACAGTAGTCAAAACAGCTTGCTACTAGTACAACAACAGATACATTGACCAATGGAACAAAATTGAGAACCCAGATGTAAATCCATCCACCTACGGTCACCTAATCTTCGACAAGGTTCCAAAGCCCATCAAATGGGGAAAAGAAAGTCTTTTTAACAAATGGTGCTGGCAAAACAGGATCTCCATCTGCAAAAATATTAGACAGGACCCATACCTCACACCGTATACAAAAACTACTTCAAAATGGATCAAAGACCTAAATATAAAGCCTAAAACTATAAAGTTCACTGAAGAAAAAACAGGACCAACACTTCAGGCCTTTATACACTGCATTAACAGCATACAAACCATAACCATCAACTCACAAACTCCAATAGATAAGCTAGATAACTGGGATCTTCTAAAAATCAAACACCTATACTCTTTAAAAGACGTCACCAAAAGAGTAAAAAGAGAACCTACAGACTGGGAAGAAATTTTTGGACAGTACAAGTCAGACAAAGGTCTAATCTCCATAATCTATAAGAAAATCCAACACCTCTATGACAAAAAGAAAAATAATCTTATTAAAAAACGGGCAAAGGAAATGAACAGACACTTCACCAAAGAAGACTTTCAAATGGCCAACAGACACATGAGGAAATGCTCACGATCACTAGCCATTAGAGAAATGCAAATTAAAACCACAAGGAGATACCATCTCACCCCGGCATTACTGGCACAAATCAAAACCCTGGAAATAATAAATGTTGTAGGGACTGCGGGGAGATGGGAACTCTTATGCACTGTTGGTGGGAATGCAAAATGATACAACCATTTTGAAAAATGAGATGGCGCTTCCTCTGAAAGCTAGAAATAGACATACCATTCGATCCAGCAATCCTACTACTAGGAATATATCCTAGAGAAATAAGAGTCATCACTCGAATAGACATATGCACACCTATGTTCATGGCAGCATTATTCACAATAGCAAAACAATGGAAACAACCTAGATGCCCATCAACAGATGAATGGATACACAAACTATGGTACATACACACAATGGAGTACTATGCAACAAGAAAGAACAACAATGAATCTGTGAAGCATCTCATAACATGGATGAAACTGGAGGAGATTATGCTGAGTGAAATAAGTTAATCACAAAAGGACAAATATTATAAAAACCCATGAAAAAGTTCACACACAAAACGTAACAATCTTTGTTGGTTACCAGGGATGGGAGGGGTTGGTGGGGGAAACTAAATAGGCAATAGATAAGTGGTATCTTGGGTGAAGGGTGAGACAGTACACAATACAGGGGAAACTAGCACAACTTGTACAAGGAAAGGTCATGGAAGCCCCATAGACACATCCAAACTTCCTGAGGGACTGAATTTCTGGGCGGAGGGCTGTGGGGACCATGGTCTTGGGGAACATCTAGCTCAATTGGCATGACACAGCTGATAAAGACAATGCTCTACATTCTACCTTGGTGAGTAGTGTCTGGGGTCTTAAAAGCCTGTGAGCGGCCATCTAAGATACTCCAGTGTTCTCATCACTTCGGGAGCAAGGGAGAATGAAGAGAACAGGACACAAGGAAAAGATCAGTCTGAAGGACTAATTGTCCACAGCTACCAAGGCCTCCACTGGACTGAGTCCAATACAGCTAGATGGTGTCCGGCTACCACCACTGACTGCTCTAACCAGGATCCCAACAGAGGGTTCTGGACAGAGCTGGAGAAGGATGTACAGCATAATTCGAACTCACAAAAAAAAAAAAAAAAAAAAGACCAGATTTACTGGCCTAAGGGAGACTGGAGAAACCTCGAGTGTATGGCCCCCAGACACCCTTTAGGCTCAGTGGTGAAGTTACCTCCCAGGTTCACGCTTCAGCCTCGGAGTGGACAGCCCTGTAAAACCAAATGAGACTAATGAGGTACAGGAAACCAGTTACAAGGGCCAGAAGGCCGAAGGGGACAAGGAAGCTGGTGATAGGGAACCCAAGGTTGAGTAAGGATATTGTTGATGTGTTGTGAGATTGTTAACCATTGTCATAGAGCAACATTTGTAGTAACTGTTAAATGAGAAACTATTTTGTTCTGTAAGCCTTCATCTTAAGTGAGACTAACAGCACAATTGGAAGAAAGTAGTCAATGTCACTGAACTGTGCATGTAGAAATTTTTGAAATGGTGTATCTTTGGCCATGTGTATCTTCACCAAAAAAAAAGGTTGAGAAGTTAGAGGGTTGATATGTCGTGGGGTTGTTCACCAACGTCATAAAGCAACATGTGTACTACTGTTTCATGAGAAACTATTTGTTCCTTAAGCCTTCACCTGAAGTACAATTAAAAAAAAAAAAAAAGATTATGTTCTTATACTTCCTGATTTTCCTTGCTTGTTATAAAAATCTCTCATGTTTAATATATACACATTCTTTTAAAACTTCTGCCACATGTTTTATTGTTTTATGTATTACATTCCAAATTTTAATCTCCTGGAATTTATGAGGTGAGAAGAAAGAGTCTAATTACATTTTATCTTTTTCCCCATAAGAAAAAACAGACAAACAAAAACACTTATTTTGGTCACACAACCTGGGGTCCCTGCATGGAGAAGCTCCTAGTTTGGAGGGAGATGGATGAGAAGGCCGACAGAGGGAAAAACCTTCCCCTGAAGCTGATGCCCTGAGTTTGGACTTTTAACCTACTTTCTGTGAAGAAATAAATTTCTCTTTGTTAAGGCCATCCACTTGTGCTATTTCTGTTACAGCAGCACTAGATAATTAAGACACTAACCATCTACGTTACCAAGCATGATGTCTTTTTCCAGGAATTGGCCCTTCTGACAACATGTTCAAAGTAAGTGAAACTATGTCTCGACATCCTGTCTTCCAAGGAACATTTTGGTTGTACTTTTTCCAAAACAGATTGTTTTATTCTTTTGGCAGTCTATGGTATATTCGATATTCTTAGCCAACACCATAATTCAAAGGCATCAATTCTTCTTTGGTCTTCTTTATTCATTGTAAAGCTTTTGCATGCATATGAGGTGATTGAAAATACCATGGCTTTCATCAGGTGCACATTAGTCCTTAAGGTGACATCTTTGCTTTTTAACACTTTAAAAACATCTTTTGAATCAGATTTTACCAATGCAATACATCATTTGGTTTCTTGACTGCTGCTTCCATGGGTATTGATTGTTGTCATGGTTTGAATTATGTCCCCCAAAAAATGTGTGCATCAATTTGGCTGGACCATGTTTCCCAGAATTGTGTGGTTGTCCTCCATTTTGTGATTACAATTTTATGCTAAAGAGGATTCGGGTGGGATTGTAACAGCACCGTTACTCAGGTCACATCCCTGATCCAATGTTAAGGGAGTTTCCCTAAGGTGTAGCATGGACCACCTTTTACCTTACAAGAGATAAAAGGAAAGGGAAACAAGCAGAGAATTGGAGACCTCATACCACCAAGAAAGAAGCACCAGGAACAGAGCGTGTCCTTTGGACCCGAGTTTCCTGTGCAGAGAAGCTCTTAGTCTGGGGGAAGACTGATGATGACGAGGACCTTCCTCCAGAGCCAACAGATAGAAACAGCCATCCCCTAGGGATGACACCCTGAATTTGGACTTCTAGCCTACTAGACTGTGAGAAAATAAATTTCTCTTCGTGAAAGTCATCCACTCATGGTATTTCTGTTAGAGCAGCACTAGATGACTAAGACAATTGGGGATCCAAGTAAAATGAAATTCTTGACAACTTCAGTCTTTTGTCCATTTATCATGATGTTGCTTATTGATGCAGATGTAAGAATTTTTGTTTTCTTTATGTGAAGTTGTAATCCATACTGAAGGCAGTAGTTAGCCTTTGATCTTTATCAGTAAGTCCTTCAAGTCCTTTTCATTTTTAGCTACCAAGATTGTGTCATCTGCATATCATAGGTTCTTAATGAGTCTTCTTCCAATCATGATGCCATGTTCTTCACATAGTACACTTTCTCATATTATTTGCTCAGCATATGGATTGAATAAGCATAGTGAAAGGATATAACCCTGACACACACCTTTCCTAATTTTAAACCATGCAGTATCCCCGTGTTCTGTTCAAATGACTACCTCTTGGTCTATGTACATGTTCCTCATGAATGTAATTAAGTGTTTTGGAATTCCCATTTTATCAGTGTTATACACAATGCTATGATCTACACAGTCGAATGCCTTTGCATAGTCAATAAAACACAGGTAAACATATTTCTAGTATTATCTTCTTTCAGCCTAGATAGATTGCACTGGGGGCATTGGTGAAAAACCAGGTTCCAGGAATTGACAGAATACCAACTGATATGTTTCAATAAACGAATGCAATGATGCAAGTGCTTGCTTGTCTATGCCAAGAAATTTGGAAGACAGCTACCTGGCCAGCTGACTGGAAGAGATCCATATATGTGCCTATTCCAAATAAAGGTGATCCTACATAATGTGGAAATTATCAAACAACATCCTTAATATCACATGGAGGTAAAACTGATAATTTTAATTGATAATTTAAAAATGGGTGCAGCTGTACATAGACTGGGAATTGCCAGAAATTCAAGCCGGATTTGGAAGAGGACATGGAAAGAGGGATAACATTGCTAATGTCAGATGGATCCTGGCTGAAAACATAGAAAGGAGGGACTTAGAACAGCCTAAAAAGGTGCCTTTATGAAAAATGCTGAGCATCAGAGTCAGCCTGCGTCCCCTCCTCAGGACATAGAAGAGGAGGCATAGTTTCAGATGGTTTATCACAGAGAGTGCCAATATGATGAGTCATTGTTAAAGCTGAGAGAGACTGAATCAGATTTTATCATCTGTCCATTTGACTTCTGGTGACATAGAAGGTCCCAATGTCAACGAATGACGGAAGACATTGCTATATGCTGTATGGATCAGGAAGACTTTTACTGTATACTATGAAAATCATGGAAACACAGCACAATCGCACAGAGAGATCAGATAGTTGAATGGCAGGTAGAAATAGAAGAGATTGACTATTTTTTAAAGGGACTGTTTAAATTGTCAGATACAGCTTCAAACTTGATAGGAGTAAAATAACTTTCTTTTCCATTACACAGTAGATGGGGACTAAGCTAATAAATTATGAAAAAGAAAAAGGATATTTTCTTGGTCTGCTCTGAGCATTGTGTGAATGTATTTACAGCCCTTATATATAGTCTTTCACATGGCAAAGATAATGTTATCGGCAAAGCCTTGAAATACAGAAAACTTAAGTAAAGGAATACAAAATTCTAGGCCATGTCAATTAATATGAAAAAATAAAAAATTAAAAAGTAATGTGATTGCAAGTTAAAGTGACAATCTTGGTTGGGCCAGGAGATTCCTGGTTTATGCCTCTTATCCTGACTTAATTATTAACAACACAATTTTAATATTAAAGTGTCCCAGATTTGTTTGATCCTTATAAATATGTTGTCACAGTAGAACCCAAGGAATTTGTCAGGACTACTAAAGTCATTTATAAAAACCCCAGGAGTCAATTTAAAACATTCTACTGTCCAACAATGGGATAATTTCAGCATCAATAAAAATAATAATGCAATATATTGAAAAGTATCAATATTTTAAATCAATATGTATATTTTATGGAATAATTTCAGCTTGTAAGCTAAGAAATTTAGAATTAGAATATCATGAGTCTGTAATTCTTAATAAGATAATAGATACAATGTATGCTCATCAATGACTACTACCATCACAAATAAAAAACAGCTGGACATTATGTGCCTCAAGACAAAAAAATAATGTCTATGAAATAGTCTTGTAAAAAAAAGAAAAAGGCAGGATATAATCTGGTCTCTAAACATAATTTTGAAATAATATGGTGACAAAGGTCCTTGTTGAACAATTTTACAGGGATGCTTTATAAATGGTTTGGAGCCCTGGTGGTGCAGTCGTTAAGTGATATGGTGGCCAGCCAGAGGGTTGGCAGTTCAAATCCACCATTTGCTCCTTGGAAACACCATGGGGCAGTTCTACTCTGTCCTTCAGGGTCACTATTGGTCGGAATTGACTTGACTGCAATGGGTTTGTTTTTTTTTTTTTTTCATACCTGGTTAATCCAATAAATAAATTACAATGAATATAAAAAGAGAGTGAATTTTGATGATATTAATTTATCCATTTTTGTCTCACATTTTATTAATAGTGTTCTGAATATCTTTTTATGGTTATTTTTTACCGACGGATTTCACGTGTTTATGACAAAATTAATGATTCTGGAATCTGCTTCAAAATGACTAATGAGGGTGATGGGAGAAGTATGTGAAGCATAAAGAAAACAAAATTGGCCATGAATTGATAATTGCAAAAAATAATAAATTACTAAATGTGCACAGACTACATTATTCTCTTTGATTTTTAAATATCTTTAAGATTGGCTATAATAAAAGTTATAAAAATATATCCTATTCTGCTTTCCTTCCAACAGTTTTACTGTTTGGGTTTTGCAGAGGTAATTACTTTGATTAAATATAGGTTATGGTTGGCTAAGTGGAAATTCATTGCTTAAAGGCAGCGATTGATGTCAGAACTAATATCATGGTATTTTGTCAATAATTCTGAGATGAGACTCTCATTGACTTTTCTTGATATATGAATTTCAAAAGAGATTTTTATTATTCAGACTGTGTTTCCTCTAAAGAAAGCTGATGGGTCTTTGAATAGGACAACTGATTTTTATTTGGGGATTGTTTAATGTAGTATTCGTTTAAATACATACCAACCAACAAATCAGAGACAGGAAGATTCTTATCTGTCATTTCAAGAGACAGACAAAATTTTAAGAAAAATCCGTGAATAAATCATACACAAAAACAAAACAAAACCCATTGCCATCAAGTCAATTCCAACTTATAGCAACCCTATAGGACAGAGTAGAACTGCTGCATAGAGTTTCCAAGGAGCGCTCCCGGTGGGTTCAAACTGCCAACCTTTTGGTTAGTAACTGTAGCTCTTAACCACTATGCCACCAAGGTTTCCAAGTTTAATTGAAAATAAGCCATCTAAGTCTTATGTTGGTTTGTTTTGGATGTTCAGTTATGCTATGATATCTGTTTCCATGTTCCAAAGATGGGATATTCATAGGATGCATGCTCATTTGATAAACAACTGATACTATTATAACTATTGCTGTACTTTCTCAACTTGCCTATGACTTCACATGTACTTTGCAGAAAAAAAATTCACTAAGTATCAATTTCTTGGAGAAAGACAAGAATTAAGGAGGTAATATTCTACCAATATTAAATTCTGTTCATCCAAGAGAAGGAATTATGTGGCAACTCAAATGGTAATATTACTAAGCAAGAAGCTTTTCAAAAGAAATTTACATCATAATCATGAAATGGATTATGCCGAGGAGTAGCACATACACCTGAATGGCCGTAGTCTTTGATTTTCATCAAAAAGTGCTTCAAGTCCTCTTCACTTTAAGCAAGCAAGATTGTGTCATCTGCATATCGCAGGTTGTTAATGAGTCTTCCTCCAATCTTGATTCTGTGTTCTTCATACAGTCCAGCTTCTCTGTGTATTAGAGTTTCAACATAAATGTATCTTTAAACTATTAATGGTGATATAAATATTTTAAGACCAAACTCTTAAATACTGCAGTGCTTTTTACACTGAAGTCTTTTCATTTGGATACGTAGTATGTTTAAAACATATTTAAATCTTTATTGTAGTTATTTTGTTGACAGAAAAATATAAAAATTACTGTTGTAGTAATTATTAATGGGACCTATTTTTCTACATTTCTATGATTGGGATGTCTTTATGTGATTAACGCTGCTCAAAACTTCCTTAAATGTCTCTTTGAATTAGTTCATTTTCTCTCCAAAATAAATACATTTGCATTCTAATATAGAATTTCAGTGTTAAGTAGCATTTCTTATTTTGAGTGAGAATGGACAATTAAATATATGTATACACAGGTGATTTACATTTATATTTCTATGCAATGTGTGCTCATAATGCTAGCATATTTTTTGTTGGTCTTTTACTCTAGTTTAAAAAGCTCTTACAGATTAAGAATGTACTTTGTAAATATTTCCCCAGTTATTAGCTAAAAGACATGGGGAGACATGCCCAAATCAGTCTGCAGTTTGCCTTTTTACTGAGCTATGCTAATTTTTTTAAACATGAAATTTTTTTTTTATTGTTATGGTCAGATTTATCAATCTCTTCATTTTAAGCACCTGGAAGTTTGAGTAAAAACACATTTTCTCCTCTTTCCTGTGAGGAATTCACTGGTGTTTTCTTCTAGCACTTGTCTGACTTTACTTTTATATTAAAATATCTGATCCACTGGAATACATATCCTGATGTATGATATGAAAAACAGATCCATTTTTAACTTTCTCCACGTGACTCTATAGTTATTCCAGAATCACTTATGTAAAACACAATCCTTTCCACGTTATTTTGAAATTCTGAATTTACCATACATGAAATTTCCATAGGCAATTGATTTTTTTTGCATTTTCAAGTTAGGTTTGTTTCTGTATATATTGCTCTGCAAATGACTATGAAAACATCAATAATATCTCCTGTTTTAGTACAATTAGTCTTGATTTTTCTAAGAAGGCAACATTTAGCATAGCAACTGAAAACAAATGAGAAAGAGGTTTCTATTTGTCTTTCCACTGATCTGTCCCATATATCTTCCAGCATTCAAAATGATGCTGGCATTTTCAAAACTATACTTGGCTTTTAAAAACTATACTTGACTGTCCAGTGATGAATAGTATTTGTCCTCAATTCCAAATATTGAATACTTGATCTTCCATCTACCACTGATACCAGTTAACCAAATGGCATTCCAGGCAATTGCACAACGTGAAAATTGATTTTTTGGGCTATGTTATTAAACTATTATATTTTTATTCCTAATAAATGGGCTAGAACATTTTGGATCAGTCATACTATTTAGTAGTCTAGAGACAAGCCTGAGACCTACACATTCCCAGTGACCTCTTTCGTTGGTTACTGAGTCCATAAACTAATCTCAGTTACTGCAATGTTCTTGGCTAAAAGATTAGCAGAGTCATGCCCAAAGGTAGGCACATTAAGGAAAAATAAAATAAAACATATTTCCTTTGGACTAGAGACATTAGCCCAAACTGCTATTCAATGCATTTATTTTTCCTGTCTGTTTCCTAATTTGATTTTGGAGAGTGAGAGGAAAAGAGAACAACTTCGCAGATAACTGAGAGCCTAGACCCCTGTTTTCCCTATCAGCTCCATGGAAACATGTTTATTTAATGCAGTGAAATTCAAAAGAAACACGTTTATTTTGATTTTAACAATGTTTTGCCCACTCTTTTTTCATCCATCTAAATTGAATTCCTTTTTAAAATTAAGGGCACAAATCAGGTCCATTTATAACATTAGGAAGAAAATCAGTAGGGAATGCTATTTATGAATTTATCTATTCCTTTCCTTTAGAGTTCTGCTAATGTTTGATTTTCAAAATGTTTCCCTTCCTCACGCTGGAGTTCAGTCAGAGTCACCATAATATTTACTGACAGAACTAGGGCTGCCCTGGCAGAAGGCTTAGACAGCTCATGGATGGCTGTGAGTCAAAGGCTGGCATTAACTAGGCTGTGGGAATGATTCCTGGAGACTTCTATAAACACAAAATAAGAACAAGCCGTCTGTGCATGTGGACTGTGTATTCAAAGGTAATACAGATAAGTCTATGGACATACTTATCTTTCAAGATGGTTGGCATCACAGAGATCTAGTAGGAATCATCATCTGTGGTGGGTAAAGTACCTGGCTATCGAGTCAAAGTCCAAGGTCACCAAAAAGACACAACTCACACAGGCACTGGTTGGAATAATGTTTTACTCACATAGGGAAGAGACAAATAAGAATCATTGCCATAAGTGGCTCTCCGTCTCCCATTGCCAGTAGGTCTCACTCAATAGTCAACTCAAGGCTTGTAGTCTGCACTCACCTCTCTTCTATACTGCAGGCAAAATACTCATTCCTCTCTCTGCCGACAAGGACTGAATAGTGCGTGAGTTGGCCAAGTGCTCTATGATGCACATGCTTAAGCAGTAAGTAGCTACAAAGAAGGTTTACTGTGTATCCAGAACAGGGAAGGAGTTTGTCTAAAGAAGAAGAAGAAGAAGAAACTGGAGAAAAGAGAGGCTTAGTACCCAGCTTCCATTGCCAGGGAATGCTTCAGGCCCAAGGCTCTGACTGAGGTACACAAGGAAGCTCTCCCAACACTGGCTACAGAGGTATCTAACATCAGTCAGTAGGAAGAATATAAGAAAGGATATTATCAACCTTACACAGGTGTGTGAATATGTGAAACTAAGAAAAGAAGAGACTCACAGAAAGAGCAGGCAGAGCCAAGACCCTAATTAGGAATTTTAGCCTCCAAAACTGTGAGGAAAACAAATTTTTTTTTTCTTTAAGGCTCCTCCCTTGTTGTGTTTCTGTTATGGCAGCACTAGGTGACTAAGACAACTCCCATTAGATATATATTGCCATTTCTCACTCTAGATGGAACTCCTTCTCTATAATATTTTGCATCTTTTTTCTTTTTTCTCTCTATGCTTCACTGTGGGTAATACAAATCCTTGTTACAGTTCAAGCAAGCAAGAGAAGCAAAGATGGGGGAAGACAGATGCCACACCACATGAATGTCACCAAAGAGCCAAGGAACAAGGACCTTCCCTCAGAGCTGACATAGAGAGCTACAAAGCTGGTGCACTGAATTCAGACTTCTAGACTCCTAAATAGTAAGAAAATAAATTTCTGTTTGTTAAAGCAATCCACTTGCGGTATTTCTGTTATCCTAGCACAAGAATGCAGAAATTATTGAACAATGTCATTAATATCACAGGCAAGTAAAATTTTGCTGAAGACCATTCAAAAACGGTTGCAACAGTACATTGACAAAGAAATGCCAGAAATTCAAGCTAGATTCAGAAGAGGACATAGAATGAGGGATATCATTGATGATAGCAGGTGGATCTTGGCTGGAAGCAGAGAATACCAGAAAGATATTTATCTGTGTTTTATTGACTATGCAAAGTTCATATGTGGCTCTCCGTATGTGGCATTTGCTGAGTGAATCATAACAAATTATGGTTAACATTTCTAAGAATGGGAATTCCAGAACACTTAATTGTGTTCATGAGGAATCTGTAAATAGACCAAGAGGCAGTCATTCAAACAGAACAAGGGGATACTGCATGGTTTGAAATCAGGAAAGGTGTGTATCAGGGCTGCATCCTTTCACTATACTTATTCAATCCGTATGCTGAGCAAATAATCCAAAAAGTTGGACTATATGAAGAAGAATGCATCATCAGGATTGGAGGAAGACTCATTAACAACCTGCAATACGCACATGATAAAACCTTGCTTGCTGAAAGTGAGGAAGACTTGAAGCACTTACTAATGAAGATCAAAGACACCTCAATGCAAAGGAAACAAAAATCCTCACAACTGCACCAATAAGCAACATCTACGATAAATGGAGAAAAGATTGAAGTTGTCAAGAATTTCATTTTACTTGGATCCACAATCAACACCCATGGAAACAGCAGTCAGGAAATAAAACAATGTACTGCATTGGGCAAATATGTTATAAAAGGCCTCTTTGAAGTGTTGAAAAGCAAAGATGTCACTTTGAGGACTAAGGTCCGATTGACCCAAGCCATATGTTTTCAAACGCCGCATATGCATATGAAAGCTGGACAATGAATAAGGAAGACCAAAGAAGAATTACCTTTGAATTGTGGTGTTGGTGAAGAACATTGAATATATCATGAACTGTCAGAAGATCAAACAAATCTGTCTTGGAAAAAGTACGGCCAGAGTGCTCCTTAGAAGCAAGGATGGCGAGACTTTGCCTCACATACTTTGGACATATTATCAGAGGGGACCAGTTTCTGGAGAACGACATCATCTGTTAGATGGATCGACACAGTGGCTGCAACAATAGCCTTAAACAGCAAGGATTGTAAGGATGGCACAGGACCAAGCAGTGTTTCGTTCTTTTGAACATAGAGTCACTATGAGTCAGAACTGACTAGACAGCATTGAACAACAACAACAAAGCCATCCACTTGTGGCATTTCTGTTATTGCAGCACTAGGTAATAAAAACATATACATTCCTTATGATTACATATATACTTTATAATTATTAATATAATATTATGCAATATAATATAATATAACTTATGGTATAATAACTACTACTGTTATTATTTCTGAGTTGTGACTTAGTGTCTTTTTTGAAAAGATTTTGCATTTGCTTTTGCCTCTAAAGTATAGGTAACGCACTTCTAAGACTACTTTATTGTCATTCCTTGGCATGGTTTCACTGTTAATGCGTGTGTGTGGAATGTAAGATAACTGATGACCATAACCAAATTTAGGAATTTTCAGGAGATACTGAATTTTCATCTTATTTGTAGACTGATAATTTGTCTTCTCCATTTTACAATGGAAAACAGATTCTAGTCTATCCCTCCAAAAAAAATACAGATATTTTCTCACTTCGTATTTTATAGCTTTAACCAGTCATCTCAGATCCACCAACAGATTTCACACGGGCCAATTAACTTGTCTCTAATGTCAATATAAATCCAAGCCCCTAGTTTGTCCAAAACAGAAATCCCGAAGAACAGTGGTTCGTTACATTGTTTTTTAATTTTCATCTTTGTTTCTTGCCCACAATTATTTCCCTTATTTTCTTACGATCTCATCTGTGTTTATAGAAGTGTTATTCTATTTTATTTGCTTGAGAATCTTTATTGCCAAACACGAGTCCTGCTGAGAGAGGGAGATAGGGAAAGAGAGACACAAAGAGGTAACAAGAGAGGGTTACTGAGTTACACAATTATTTTAAATGTATCTGTGGGATTATCATCACAGGTGACTTACTGTTCAGTTTTGCCAGAATTGCCTCTGAAGTGTTATGTATCAGGCTATGATTATTCTAAAATAACTATTTCAGAAAGCATAGCAACAACCTCGATCCACGTGACAGAACACATGCAGAGTTCCATAAGCAGAAATAGATACAACTTCCTCCCCTGTGATTGTCTAGAAGTAGTTATACACAGTAGAGAAAAAAGAATATGGAAACACACTAAAAAGTAAGGGAATTTTTACATCACATCATAAAAAAGCTTCTGTGATTGTCTTCAAAATTAAATATTCACTCTTCAGACAGTGAGGTTGCGAACAAAAACTGATAAAAGCAAGATTATACTTAATTTGAAGGCGAAGTATGCATGGAAGTAGTTAAAAAAATACTTTTCTTAGCAGCACAGCCAAGAGTCTGAGAAGTTTCTAGACTATTTTTAAACTCCTTATTCAAGTAAAATTTTGAGACTGTGTATATGTTGACGTATTATTAAAATAATGTATTACTCTTTCTTTACCCAATCCAAAGCTAAATTATTATATCTTCCAAACCAATAGAGTACTTAAAATTAAAGTATTAAAAATTAATTTTTCCATACTTACTGTTCATTGAAATGAATTATTTAAAACTAATATGTAATAATTCTGATACTAATTTTTCTTTTTGATCTTTAATTAGTCATTTAATCCCTTTAAATAGTCTTAGAATACTACATGAGCAATCATCTGCCTTGAGAAGGTAATGGGCTGCTTTGTTATAAGAGCAATTTAGTAAAGGAAGGATTATCATTTAGTAGAAGTGTTAAAATTGGAATATCAGTTGTTTATATATCAGTTTAACAGGCTCTTTCCAATTAAAAATTTTTATAAGTCTCTCCATGCATCAGTCTTTATCTCTGAAAAATAAAAATGTATTAACTCTCTGTATATATATACATATATATATAGCTTCCTCTCAAATTCTATCAGTCTTAGTTTCTCCCCACCACCATTGGTTTTGAGAACGATTAACATGAGTTTAGAGAAGAAATACTATAAAACTCTTTATCTTCTATTCTAGTTTCCTAGGGTTGCCATGACAAAGTACCACAACTGGGTGGCTTTTAAGAACAGAATTTTTTATTTCACAGTTCTGGATTCTAGTAGTCCAAATTCAGGGTGTTGGCATGGCCTTGTTTTCTCCAAAGTTGCCAGGGGGAGAGCCATCATTTTCTTTCTCAATCAATGGACGTCCTTAGCATTTCTTAGCTTGCAGCCTAACTCTGTTGTCATATGGCTGTCTTCTATCTGTCTGTTTCTCTATGTCTCTTCTTCTCTTTTACAAGGACTACATGAAGACTGGTTAAGGAGTCACTGTATTCTAGTATGGCAACATATTTGGTAAAGTAGAGGGTCAGCGAAAAAGAGGAAGACTCTCAATGAGATGCATTGACACAGTAGCTTTAACAATGAGCTCAAACATAGTCATGATTGTGAGGATGGGGCAGGATCAGGTAGTGTTTTGTTTTGTTGTACGTAGGGTCGCCATGAGTCAGAACCACCTCGATGGCGCCTGACAATAACAACAATGGATAATCTAAAGAATTGTCTTTCTCATTTAAAAGTTAAAAGGCCAAGTAAATATGTGTACAGTTGAAATATGATTGTCTTTAACTCCCAAATATAATAAAGTTTCAGAGTATGAATTTAAATTTAGGAAGTGCAACTTTGTTCCTATGACAAGTATTTACTTAAAATATGAGGGAAGGGAATCCTCTTAAAAATGAATACATGTTTAATTGTATTTTGTAAGTGAATTTTTTAAAGTGAATTGAGATGCTTCTGTAAAATAGAAGTAACCAGTAAAACCCGTTGACATCAAACTGCTTCCAACTCATGTGACTCCATGTGTGTCAGAGTAGAACTGTGCTCCACAGGATTTTAAATGACTGGTTTTTCAGAAGTAGATCAGCAGGCCTTTCTTCCCAGGTGCCTCTGGATGGACATAAGCCACCAGCCTGTTGGTTACCAGCCAAGCACATAAACTGTTTGCACCATCCAGGAATTCCTAAAATGGAATTAAATGTTCTAAATATAAGCTGGACAATGAAAAATTAGGATAAAAGAAATACTGACACTTTCAAATTGTGGTGTTGGTGAAGAATATTGAAAATACTATGGACAGCCAGAAGAACAAACCAGTGGGTCTTAGAAGAACTATAAACAAAATGCTCCTTAGAAGATAGGACAGTGAGACTCCAGTTGACTTACTCACAGCACGCCTGGTTAAAGTCAATTTCAAGGTTGTTTACATTCTTTACATCACATGCTTCTATATCTAAGCTCAGAAATTCTCTAAATGACTTTCTTATGACTTACAGGTTTCTAATGATTTCTAGTTAATGTTAGAGAACCTCACAAAGGTAGACGTATTTCTATTTCTAAGTTCATATTATGAGTGATTATTCATATGTATTTTGAAAGCAAAATAGTCAATTATACCTTAGAGGATTGAGCACATCATAAAAACATACAGGACACATGGAAAAGAAAAATGCTATGATCATAGTCCAAATCATTATAAATCCGTGTGTATAGTTTTATATTTCACTCACTCTTTTTCACATACAACAGTGAGCCAAAGAACAACAGTGATTTCGAGGATGGCGCAGCACCAGGCAGCATTTAGGTCTGTTGTACACAGAGTCACTATGAGTCAGAACCGACCTGACGGCACCTAATAGCAATAACAACAACAACCTGTTTTTCTAGACAAGTGATTTCTTATAGGTTGATTGGTAGAGCTTTGGAAGTAAATCTTTGTAGGCAAATTATTTTATATGTCTAAGTCATGTGAGAATTGTTTTAAACATAATTATTGGCAACAATCGTAATTACTAACCCTGTACTTATGGGTCCTTATCGGTGTACATGGTAACACTTTATTTATTCAGCTCATGTACATCAAGTAATTCTAGAGCAGCATCAAAGAAAACATCTTTAGAGAAAATTTTCAAGTTTTGAGAAAACACTGTTTGCCCTTCTTAAATATCTTTAGCTGTATGTCAGTCAAAGAAAAATAATTATGAACAATTTTCCTTCTTTACTGCAGCTTTTAAAAGTGAAATGATTTATTCTCTTTTGAAAATACATGCTTTATACCCTCAGGTAGATCATTAATTACATACTTGACCTTAGAAAAAGAAAATATTCAGAAATATCGTTCCAATATTCATCCAATAAAGTTTAAATAGTACTCATAAAAAGTATTTTAGAGTCAGATAATATTGAGTAAATACCTTAGCTCCAGAAATGCCATTTATTAAAGTTATGGTCTTTGTGGAATCACAGAACTCAAATATTTTTCTCATCTTAAGATAAAAATAATATAGGGTCACATTCAATTTGTATTGTGAGAGTTAAACATGGTTTTATATATGTGTGTGTGCATGTGTGTTGTGTGTTACTTGGCATCATGTCTGGTATATGTTACTAATAAGTATTATAATAATTTGATATTATTATTATTATTATTAGTGGTAGTATTAACCTTGCAATATCCTCTATTTATCCTTAAAGATAACGTGTGAAAAATAAAATAAAAAAGTACTGGAGTGTAGATCCCATGATTTCTAAATCTCTTTTATAATTTCTTTCAGTCACAATATTTTTCTGGTTGTGAGTCACTCCCCATTAGAAAGGTTAAAGCTTTCAGAAGTAGCTTAATTCTTTCAGGCCATTAAGATAACATTTCTGCACTTAGGCAGCTATTTTCAATGATGCCCTGTTAACTCAAACAATTTCAAAGCAACATGTAAACACTTATTCATTTTCAAGTAGAAGCTAGTATTTAGAAATGATGGGAGTAATGTTATATTTCTTTAACTCAATGTTAGTATTTCCGGAGACTAAAATAAACTTTTAATGGAATCAATTAAGATATGATTACAAAAGAGCATGCACTGTTTAGAGACCGCTGAAGTACTTAAGCATAATGAAGAAATTTGGTGATGATGGAGAAATTCACTCATTTATCAATTTACTGTACTGGCCACCATAATCATTTGAATGTACTCATTTAAATTATAATGAAAATAATTTATAACATCAAATCCAGCAGCAAAGTGATTTCACTCTATACCAAGAAGTCTGTCACAATAAATCTGCTATTCTGTTGCTATGGAAAATAGTATTTCAAATTGTTCCTGATTTCATATCATAACTATTATTTTGAATGATTATCCTACTAATATATGCAGACACAAAAGGAAGTTTCTTAACCACATAAATGTGGGTGTTTAATAAATGTAGCAGTATATTTTATTGTGATTAAATGTAATTGGCCTAAAGCTCAGTGTGTTGATATTTTAAACACCACAAATTATAGAAAATGCAATATCAAATGTGTTATGAACTTCCAGTATGATAATAAGAAGTAATACACTATTATCATTCCCATACGTACAAGTAATTCCTGTCAAATCCATACTCTTTATTCTGCTCTGTTGCCATAATCTTCTAACAGGTTGCCGGGCTTTTGTTCTTGCTATTCTACACCTTTCAGTATCTAGTTATACTTTCAAAATATAAGAGAAATCATGCCACACCACTCTTAAAAGACTCCAAAGACTTTTGCTCACAATCCAAAATCAAAAGCAAGCTCTTAAAATGAGTTTCAAGGCCCTGCATAATTGGGAACTCTTCCTGCCACCTCTCTGAGTTCATTTCCAACTATTTCTGTCAAACATTCTCCTAGTAACATGGATCTCCGTGCTGTTCCTGACTTCAAATATGTAATGGTTCATTGCCTTACTTCCTTGAGGTTCTTACTCAGATGCCACTGTACCTGAGAGGCCTTCCTTGATCACTTCATATAAATTACAACCCACCTGGCACAGTTTATTCTTTTTGTCAGATGTACTTTTGCCATAATAGGTTATCTGACTTTCGCCATAGTATTCACATTCATTTTGCCTATATCAGTCCAAGAGGAGAAGTGGACAGGGTTCTCCATAAAACAGACACTTTATATAGACTGTCAATGACTATTTGATGAATACACAAATGATATTTTAGGATCTATTTTTCAATTTATTTTTGAAAAATATCTCACGTACTATAATTTTCCTACTGACATGTAAGTTTCAATGTTAACACAAATTACCTTTTGACTACTTTAATTTCTTTCTTAAAAAGGTCTAAGGTGCAAAGCATAATGCTGAAAGTAGTACTAAAATGGCAATAATCCTAGAGTGATTATGATTATAGAAATGTTTTGGACATGCAAAGGAAAATCCAAATTAAATAATTTTGATATGGTTTATTTTAAATGCAGGTGAAAAATCAACTAGTATTTCTTAATATTTTCATTTACCACAGCATACATATAACATTTTCTATAACTATAAATTATATTTCAAAAACATATAAATACTATTTATTTATACTAAGTGTTGAAAATATTTCAATGTTATTAAATTTTCTAAAAGTAAGAAAACTTTAATCATTGCACTTTAGGGATAACATAAGCTTATAATGTTATGTGGAGAATAAAACACTGGTGTTACATAGTGTTACTGACAAAGTAGACCATGCTAAATTTAGTATAACCATGTACCTCAGTAAAGGTACTTCCTTTAATGTAATTTTCCTCTTTATTTTTATGAGTATGTTTGCTAACTTTCTTTGTGGTTACCGTGAAATTTGCTCTTATCTTTCTAGGTTTGAAGCAGTCTATTATTACTTGCTATTGCCTTGCTTTCCTCTCCATTAGAAGGTTCTATACCTACACCATTTATTCCCTCTTTCATTGTTCTGATGTTGTTATCATTTACAGATTAACTGCTCTGATTCCCTGTTGTATTTCTTTTGGTTTTGGATAGTCCTTGAGAGTTCATTTCCTAGACTGGTATCTGGCTGCTACGATCCTGCATCCTAGATTCTGCCTGTGGGCTGAAGTTGTTTGTTCTCAGATGGAAGGACTCCCTTTAATAATTCTTGTAAGTTTGGTTTGGTTTTTACATATTCCCTTAATTTCTGTTTATCTGGAAATGTCTTAATTTCACCGTCATATTTGAACGAGAGTTTTGCAGGATATATTATTCTTGGCTGGCAATTTTTTTCTTTCAAAGTTTTATAATTGTCATCCCATTGCCGTCTTGTCTGCATTGCTTCTGCTGAATAATCTGAGCTTAGTCTTATTCTTTCTCCTCTGTATGTGACTTCTTGTTTTTCACAAGCTCCTCTCAGGATTCTTTGCTTTTGGTTTTGGCGTGTGTGATTATGATATGCCTTGGTGATTTTCTTTTGAGGTCTATCCTATATGGGGTTCATTGAGCTTCTTGGATGGCCAGATTTTCATCTTTCAGGATATTGGGGAAGTTTTCTGTCAGCAGTTTTTCAGTGATCCTCTCTGTGTTTTCTGTTTTCTCTCCCTGTTCTGGAATTCCAATCACTCACAAATTTTTGCTTTTGATTGTATCCCACATAATTCTCAGGGTCTCTTCATTTTTCTTTGTTCTTTTTTCTGAGTCTTCCTCAGAGTTGTATCCAAGTGTTTGTCTTCAATTCCACTGATCCTGTCTTCCGCCATTTCAAATCTGCTCCTCTGCTCTTCTATGATGCTGTCCATTTCTGAAATCTTGTTGTTTATCTTTTGGATTTCTAATTGTTGTCTTTGTACAATTTCTAGTTGTGAATTTATTTTGGCATTTTGTTCCTGCATTATTTTCCTGAATTCTTCCATTTTTTTTGTCTGTATTTTCCAGGAATTTGTCTATTTTTTTCCTCATTTTTGTCTGCTTTTTGCTTCAACTCTTGGATAATTCTGAGTATTAGAGATCTGAATTCCCTATCAGACAGTTCTAGTGCCTTTTCTTCCACTGGAAAGTCATCTGGTGTTTTATTTTGGACACCTACTGGAACCATTCTGTCCTGTTTTTGCAAATGTTTTGTCATTGTCTGCTGTCTTCGGGGCATTCAGTAGTTATTTTTCTCATTTATTGATTGTAGATACATTTGCTTTGTCCTTTTTTTTTTTTTTAATTTGGCTATGTCTGAGCAGGCAGGTTTTGTGTTCTTTGTTGTTTGTTTGTCTGTGGGCATGATACTTTTTCCCTCCTTCTCAAATTGGCATTGTCAGTTGCTCAGATATGGTACAGCAGGGCAGGTGAGATGGGTTGTTTGTGGCACTAAAAACAGTCACCAGGGTGGGTCCATAATCAGTGCAGGGCAGATTCTGGTAGGCCATGCCTGTGCTGCCTGGTGGTGTGATGTTAAGCGCACAGTGCAGGTAGGCAGGATGGAGGGGTGATATTGTGAAGTGTGGTGCTAAGATGGATATGGGAGAGAGGAGAGAAGAACAGGAGCCAAAAACATACAAACTAAAAAGAGTGCTAGGGGAGCTTGCCGTTGGAGTGGAGAGATGAGAGACTATGAAATGGAGAAAAACAAAAAGAGGAAGAAGAAGAAAAGAAAGAGAGAAAAAGAAAAGAATGAATAAATAAAAATTAGAAAGAAAAATTAATGGCAAAGCTCCCAGGGATCCCACTGGTGTGGCTATGAGGTCTGAGGAAGTTGTTCTTAGGTGTTGAAGTACAGCCTGGCTTGAAGGCGTAGAGGTGTTCAGCACTAGGTATTCAGGGGACAGGAAGAGAAGGAAGATATAGAGAGACAAGAAACTGAGTAATGAAGAAAGACAGAAAGGGAAAAAGAGGGAAAAGAAAACAAAACAAATAAAAAAAAAAAAAGAACAAGAAAAGCCCTCAAAAAAACAGAAAAAAACCATGAAAAAGAAATGCACTCAGGGATCCCTCTGTATGTCTGTGCAGGCTGATGGGGTAGGCCTCAAGCCCAGTAGCAGTGCCCGGCCAGAATGGGCTCCCAACTCCAGAAAAGGAAAAGAAAACATACAAACTATTCTAAACAAACAAACAAAGCCCAGTGATCCCACCAGCATGGCAGGCCAGACCAGGAAGCAGTTCCACACTCAAACGGAGCTCCACAGCCCCTTAGGAAGAAGCAAGATGGCACACGGAGCCAGGTATTTGAGGGAAAGGAGGGGGAGGTGGTGAGAGGTAAGGAAGAAATCAAAAGAAGCAGAAAAAAGTAACCCCAGCAGCCAACAAATGGCACTCAGGAAGTCGGTCAGTGCTGGTAGGTGGAATCCAAGCAGCCAGTGCTTCCTGGACAAGAGACTGTGGCCACAGGAAGCAGAGGAGGCTGAGTGAGGGTGAAGAAAGATGGGGGGTGGGAAAGCATATATCGCCAATTACCAGTTGTTCTGTCCCTGCTGGAAGCTCCGTGATGCTGCTTTCTCATGCTCCCTATTTGCTGGTGTCTGATAGGGGTCCAAGATGGCTGAACCGCGCTGCCTTCGCTGATGGGGACCTCTGCATGAACCTCTCGTTGCTCTCTGTTCTCTATCAGTTTTCTCACTCCATTTGGTGCTTGGCTGAGTTCTTTATCTCTTCATTGGATGTTTTAGGGTTTCAGAATTGCTATTTTCTCTGTTTGGCTTAGTTTTTCGGATCTTAGCTGTGGAGGGATGGCGTGGTGCTTCTGCCTAGAGCGCCATTTTGCCAGAAGTCCCTTTAATGTAATTTTGCAAGACTTGGGCTTATTTTATTCTTTTGACAAATATCTATTTTGAACAAACATTCTTCAAAGCATTGGAGATTTAACTAGGATAAAAACGAGTCAATTAACCCAGCTCTCATCATAGTTATACATCATGATTACATTCTAGAGCCTGGAGATAAAGAAGCAACAAAATATCAAGGATAACAATTTATTTGAAAAAATTTAAAAAGTATTAGTTGAGAGATAGATAAAAAATTATGAAAATTTTGAAAACAGTGTAGGGTTCAGATTTCATTAATATGAGAATGTGGGAGGTCTTAATTTGAGTGAAATGGGGCATGCTTTTGGAGACAGAGGTTTTGAGCCAGAATATAAACATCACTGAAATAATCATAACTGTTGAATCTAGTATGATATGTGGTAAAGTGTAGACCAGTTAGAAAGGTATATAAATAAAGCAAGTGAGTGATTATATTATCATAGACTAGGGAAGTATTGATCCAAATGCTGAGTAGTTGAGTAATTTCTGGATATACTTTGCATTTGCTGATGACTTGGATGTAGTATGTAAGAGAAAAACAAATGTCAAGCATGACACTATGTGTTTTAGCCTGAGTAACATAAAAAGGTCGGCAGTTCACAATCAGCCAACTTCATCTCATAGACATATATCTAGACACTACACCCAACAGTTGCAAAGTACACATTCTTTTCCAATGTCCATGGAATGTTCTCCAGAATAGACCACATATTAGGCCACAGAGAAATCTCAGGAAGATCCAAAAGGTTGAGATAATGCAAAGTATCTTCTCTGACCACAACGCCATCAAGGTAGAAATTAACAACAGGAAGAACAAGGAAAAAAAATTAATTACATGGAAACTGAATAACATCCTGTTTACACATCACTGGGTAATAGAAGACATCAGAGATGGAATCAAAAAATTTCCAGAATCAAACGAGAATGAAAACACATCATACCAAAACCTTTGGGATACAGCAAAGGCAGTCCTCAGAGGACATTTTATAGCAATAGATGCACACATCAAAAAAGAATGGGACAAAATCAAAACATTAATTACAGAACTTGAAAAAATAGAAAGAGAACAGAAAAAAAAAAAAAGGCCCATAGCCACTAGAAGAAAGGAAATAATAAAGGTCATAGCAGAAATAAATGAAATGGAAATAGAGAATAGAAAAACAATAGAAAGAATTAACAAAACCGAAAGTTGGTTCTTTGAAAGGATCAGCAAAATTGACAAACCACTGGCCAGACTGACTAAAGAAAAACAGGAGATGATGCAAATAACCCATATAAGAAATGAAATGGGGGACATTACAACAGACCCAACTGAAAGAAAAAAGATTATAACAGAGTATTATGAAAAACTATACTCCAACAAATTGGAAAACCTAGAGGAAACTGATAAATTTCTAGAAACACACTACCTACACAAACTACCACAAACTTATGTTGAAAATCTAAACATACTCATAACAAGAGAAGAGATTGAAAAGGTACTAAAAAAGCTCCCAACAAAAATAAAACCCTGGCCCAGATGGCTTCACTAGAGAATTCTACCAAACATTCAGAGTAGAGGTTATACCAGTACTATTCAAACTGTTTCAGGACATAGAAAAGGAAGCGACACTTCCAAATTCAGTCTGTGAAGCCAGCATAACAATGATACCAAAACCAGGAAAAGACTCCACAAAAAAATAAAATTACAGACCAATATCTGTCATGAATATAAATGCAAAAATTCTCAACAAAATTCTCACCAATAGAATTCAGCATCATAACAAAAAAAATAATACACCAGGACCAAATTGGATTCATACAAGGTATACAAGGATGGTTCAACTTTAGAAAATCAATCAACATAATCCACTACATAAATAAAAGGAAAGAAAAGAATCACATGGTCATCTTAATTGACGCAGAAAAGGCATTTGACAAAATCCAACCCCCATTCCTGATAAAAACTCTTAATAAAATAGATATAGAAGGGAAGTTTTTAAATATAATAAAGGGTATCTATGCAAAACCAACAGCCAACATCATTCTTAAAGAAGAAAGGCTGAAAACATTCCCCTTGACAAGAACAAGACAAGGATGCCCTTTATCACCACTCTTATTTAACATTGTGCTAGAAGTCCTAGCTAGAGCAATAAGGGAAGAAAAAGAAATAAAAGGCATCCAAATTGGTAAAGAAGAAGTTAACTGCCCCTGTTTGCAGATAATATGATACTATACATAAAAAACCCTAAAGACTCCTTGAGACAACTACTGGAACTAATAGATTTAGCAGAGTAGCAGGATACAAGATAAACATACAAAAATCAGTTGGATTCCTATACACCAATAAGGAGAACGATGAAAAGGAAATCAGAAAAACAGTACCATTTATAATAGCCCCTGAACAAATAAAATACTTAGGAATAAATCTAACCAGAGATGTAAAAGACCTATACAAAGAAAACTACTAAACAGTACTGCAAGAAACTCAAAACAATCTACATAAATGGAAAAACATACCATGCTCATGGATAGGTAGACTTAACATTGGGAAATGACAATTCTACCCAAAGCAATTTACAAATACAATGCAATCCCAATCCAAATAGTGACAACATTCTTTAACGAGACAGAAAACTAACCATTAACTTTATATGGAAAGAGAAGAAGCCCCAGATAAGTAAAGCACTATTAAAGAAGAAGAGTAAAGTAGGAGGACTCACGCTACCTGACCTCAGAACCTACTATACAGCTACAGTATTCAGAACAGCATGGTACTGGTACAACAACAGATACTTTGACCAATGGAACAGAATTGAGAACCCAGATGTAAATCCATCCACCTACGGTCACCTGATGTTTGACAAGGGCCCAAAGTCCATATGGGGAAAAGACAGTCTTTTTAACAAATGGTGCTGGCAAAACTGGATATCCATCTGCAAAAAATGAAACAGGACCCATACCTCAAGCCGTATACAAAAACTACTTCAAAATGGATCAAAAGACCTGAATATAAAGCCTAAAACTATGAAGTTCATAGAAGAAAAAATAGGACCAACACTTCAGGCCCTAATACACGGTATTAACAGGATATAAACCATAACCAACAACATACAAACTCCAGAAGATGAGCTAGATAACTGGGATCTTCTGAAAATGAAACACTCATGTTCATCAAAAGACTTCACCAAAAGAATCAAAAGAGAACCTACAGACTGGCAATAAACGTTTGGACTTTACAAGTCGGACAAAGTTCTAATCTCTAAAATCTACAAGAAAATCCAACTCCTCTACAACAAAAAGACCAATATTCCAATTAAAAAGTGGTCAAAGGAAATGAACAGACACTTCACCAAAGAAGACATTCAAGCGGCCAACAGACACATGAGGAAATGCTCGCAATCGCTAGCCATTAGAGAAATGCAAATTAAAGCACAGTGAGATACCATCTCACTCCGGCATTATTGGCATGAATCAAAAACACTGGAAATAAATGTTGGATAGGCTACAGGGAGATCGGGACTCTTACGCACTGCTGGTGGAAATGCATAATGATACAACCATTTTGGAAAATGATATGGCTCCTCCTTAGAAAGATAGAAACAAAAATACAATACAATACAGCAATCTCACCCCTAGGAATATATCCTAGAGAAATAAGAGTCGCCACACGAATAGATAGATGTATGCACACCCATGTTCATGGCAACATTGTTCACAATAGCAAAATGATGGAAACAACCTAGATGCCCATCAACAGAAGAATGGGTAAACAAACTATGGTACATATACACAATGGAGTATTATGCAACAATACAGAACAATGATGAATCTGTGAAGCATCTCATAACATGGATGAAACTGGAGGACATTATGCTGAATGAAATAAGTCAATCACAAATGGACAAATATTGTATGAGACCTCTACTGTAAAAATTCACGAAAAAGTTTACACACAAAAGAAACAATCTTTGTTGGTTATGAGAGATGGGATAGGTGGGAGGGGGAAACTAAACAGACAATAGAAAAGTGGAAACTTTGGTGAAGGGTAAGACAGTACACAATACTGGGGAATCCAGCACAACTTGTACAAGGAAACGTTATAGATGCTCCGTAGACACATCCAAACTCCCTGAGGGAGTGAATTCCTGGGTGGAAGGCTGTGGGGACCATGTTCTCGGGGAACATCTGGCTCAACTAGCATAACATAGTTTATAAAGATAAATGTTCTATGTCCTACCTTGGTGAGTAGTGTCCGGCATTTTAAAAGCCTGTGAGCAGCCATCTAAGATACTCCACTGGTCTCACCCATTCGGGAGCAAGGGAGAATGAAGAGAACAGGATACAAGGAAAAGATTAGTCCAAAGGACTAATGGACCACAGCTACCAAGGCCTCCACCAGACTGAGTCCAGTACACCCAGATGGTGCCCAGCTACCACCACTGACTTCTCTGACCGGGATTACAACAGAGGGTCCTGGACAGAGCTGGATAAGGATGTAGAACAAAATTCTAACACAAAAAGACCACATTTACTGGCCTTTCAGAGACTGGAGGAACCCCGAGAGTATGGCCCCCGGACACCCTTTTAGCTCAGTGGTGAAGTCACTCCCTAGGTTCACCATTCAGCTGGGGATTGGACAGCCACATAAAATAGAACAGGACTAATGAGGCACAGCAGTCCAGGTACAAGGACTAGAAGGCAAGAGGGGAGAAGAAAGCTGGTGATAGGGAACCCAAGGTTGAGAAGGGACAATGTTGACATGTTGCGGGCTTGTTAACCATTGTCTTAGGGCAATACGTGTACTGTTTAATGAGAAACTATTTGTTTTGTAAACCTTCGTCTAAAGTAGAAAAAAAAAGAATTATCAATTATCTATGTGAGATGAAATTGACAACAGCAACTCA
Organism: Dugong dugon; assembly: GCA_030035585.1. Classification (NCBI taxonomy): domain Eukaryota; kingdom Metazoa; phylum Chordata; class Mammalia; order Sirenia; family Dugongidae; genus Dugong; species Dugong dugon. The sequence continues at coordinate 27,985,144 of CM057460.1, read as the reverse complement.
AAAGGTTTGATGGGAACCCTATGGGACAGGGAGTAGAAGATAATGGTGATGGAATAATTTGGAAAAGGATAGTGAGAATAGCAGCACAACTGGAAGAATGTAATCAATGTCACTGAAGTGTACATGCAGAAATTTTTGAAATGGTGTATCTTTGGTTATGTATATTTTCACTGAAAAAAAAAAAGGTCCTCCAAAGTCGAGAAGGGAGAGTGTTGACGTGTCGTGGGGTTGTTAACCACTGACATAAAACAATATGTGTACTGACTGTTTAATGAGAAACTATTTGTCCTGTAAACCTTCATCTAAAGCACAATAATTAAAAAAAAAAAAAAAGTCAGCAGTTCAAATCCACCACTCGCTCCTTTGAAACATCATGGGGAAGTTCTGCTCTGTCCTCTGTCATATATGGTCACTATGAGTCAGAATCGACTCAAAGTCAACACGACTGACTGACAGGTATATAAAAAATGGAGTTCTAATATACTGATTCACCATGTGGCTGTCAGTTTGTCTTTCTGTGGTGGCTTGCATGTTGCTGTGATACTGGAAGCTTTCCATTGGTATTTCATGTACCAGCAGGGTCATCCTTGGTGGATAGGTTTCAGGGAAGCTTCCAGACTAAAACAGATTAGGAAGAAGGACCTGGGAGTGTAATTCTGAAAGAAGAATTGATGCCTTTGAATTATGGTGTTTGTGAATAATATTGAATATACCATGGACTTCCAGAAGAACGAACAAGTCTATTTTAGAAGAAATACAGCCAGGGTGCTCCTTGGAAGTGAGAATGGAGAAACTTGGTCTCACATTCTTTGGACATGTTTTCAGGAGGGATCAGTCCCTGGAGAAGGACATCATACTTGGTAGAGTGTCAACAAAAAACAGGAAGACCCTCAACAAGATGGTTTGACACAGTGGCTGCAACAATGGGCTCAAGCATAATTGTGAGGCTTGCACAAGAATGGGCAGTGTTTCATTCTGCTGTACATAGGACAGGTATGAATTGGAATTGACTCGATGGCATCTAACAAAAACAATAATACACTGAGACAGTATGTAGGTCTTTTTTATATGTCAACCTGGCAAAACTACAATCACCCGTTATTCAATGAAACATTAAGTGTTGCAGTAAAGATGTTTTGTAGAAGTGACAAAAGGCCACAATTGGTGGACTTTAAGGTAGACAAATTACCTAGATAATCTGGGTGGGCTGATTCAATCATCAGAAGTCTTTGAAAGCTCATCTTAGGCTACCTTTTTAGAGAAAAATTTCAACCTGTGGACATCAGCTTCAGCTTGTGCCTAGGAGTTCCTACCTGCACTACTAGTCTGCACTTCAATTGGAAATTCTGTAAACTACAATTGTATAAACCAATTCTTAGCAATAAATATTTTTATATTCCTTTTGGTTCTGCTTCTCTGGTTGCATCCTGACTAATAAAGGTAGGTATTATTATTTTTTTGTTGAGGTACCTATGCATCTTATAATTGGAAATCCAATCAAGCATCTGAATATTATGGGCAGGAGAATTACATGTTGGAACCATTGGTCTAGAAATCAGTGTGGTAGTTCAAAAAATGCTCCCCATCCCAATGATATCAACAAAAAATCACTAGAACCTGTGAATGTTATCTTATCTGGAGAAAGGATCTTGTGATGAGATCATCCTGTATTATCAGGGTAAACCCTAAATCCATATACAGAGGGACGTACAGAGGAGACCAGCCGCAGAGCAACAGGCAATGAGACCGAGGAGGCAGACTTTGGAAACATGCAGCTACAAAGCAACAAGTGTAGGAATGCTTATAGCTGTCAGAAACAAGAAGAGGTAAGGGATGGTCTCTGCTCTAGAGCCTCTCAAGGTAGTGCAGCCCTGCTAACACCTTAATTTCAGACTTCTGATCTGCAGTACTAGGCAAGAATTAATTTCTGTTGTTTCAAGCTAATCATTTTGTGGTAATTTGTTAAACCAGCTTCAGGAAATGAATACAATCATATTTAAAGCCGTGGGGCTGCTGAAGATAACTTAGGAGAGTAAGTGTAGATAGAAAGAAGTGTTAAAAGGATTAATTCCTGGGGCACTCCAAAATCAAGAAGTTGGAAAAATGATGGGAATCTAACAAAAGTATGAGGAGAACTAAAAGAGAGTGCTATTTTCAGCATTCAGAAAAAAAATAAGGGTTTTATGGAAAAAAGTGATCATCTTTATCATATAGATAGGTCAAGAGATAAATACCGACATTTGACAGTAAGATTTGGTAAATTGAAGTAATCAATGGCCTTCATAATAAAAATGTTGGAGTGTTGTGTGGCAGTTAAGGGCTGATTTCAAGAAAATTTCAGAAAGGAAAGTAAATACATTGTATAAAAACATCTCTCTTAAAGCATTTTTGCTATAAAAGGAAACAGGAAGAAAAGTGATTATCTGGCATAGTAACGAAGTCAAATGTGTGTATGTGTTAAATGGGAGATGATGCATTATATCTGTATGCTGATAGGATTAATCTAGTAAAATTGGAAAATATAACAATTCATATAACCAAACCAAAACAAACTCAATGCCGTGGAGTCAATTTCAACCTAGCAACCCTATAGGACAGAGTAGAACTGTCCTTAGGGTTCCCAAGGCTATAAATCTTTATGGAAGCAGATAGCCACATCCTTCTCCCTCGGAGTAGCTGCTGGGTTCAAACCCCTGACCTTTTGGTTAACAGAAGAACACTTTAATCACTGGGCCTCCAGGGCTCCTTAACAATTCAGGTTACAGAAGATCTTATTGCAGGAGCTGAGAGCTTGAGTATGTGGGAGGGAATGGGATTAGTGCATAACCAAAGTGCTATCTTCACATGGAACCATGGAGAGCTTAATCATTATTACATAAGGCATAAACATGAGTATTGAAGTTGAAAAAGAAAACAGTTTGAAAAGAGAGCAAAGGAATTTATATTCTGATTGTATATAATATTGTTATTGCTGTCGTTTTAATAAATAGGAGGCAAAGCCACCAGATGAGAATAAGACAAGGAGATAAGGTATTGGGAGATTGAAGGAAGAGATGACAGTGTGTAAGAGGGATTCATGAAATATGTAGTCTGAATGGAACTGGGATATATTGTATAACTGCAGGGTAGGGCTAAGGGTTCACTTAAAATTAGGGCTCATGAATTTAAAATGAAATGAGAGAGCAGAGTTGTGTTTTTCCACAGGTGCAAATGAGGAATTGAGTTAGCTTTTATCCAGCACATTCCAAGCAAGAGAGTTCTTTGTATACAAGGGAGTGTAACGACTCTTCTGAGCTTTTCTAGATGGGTACAGAATTATCTACATAGTGGGGATAAAGAATGATGAAGACATATTTCTGTCCAAAATGTTGAATGTTTCAGTGTTGTTTGTGTTGTTGAAACCAGAATTTAAAATGGAGGAGAGGTGGTTGTTAGAAGATGGGTTGCTTGAAATAGAGATTATGGAGAGTGAGTAAAGTGAAAAGAATCATAGGAATAATTAGGCTACACGGCAGGCTCATTGGGCAGTAAAAATTTCGTGGAATTGAGAGGCCAGGTTTTTGAAAGAATATCTGTGTGAATAATGAAATCATAAGGATTAAGGCCAGAAGTAGTGGAGGTAGACATAGTAGTTGAAGTCCACAAGGAAGCTGATATTTTGAATGATAGGTAGGTAAGTATTGGGATTATGCTAACCCTTAACTGAGGTGTAGCTGAGAAAATTCCTAGCAGGGAAGTCATGAAGAAAGGGATCTAATAAGTTTAGGTTTGATTAGTAAAACAAAAATCAAACTCATTGCTGTCGAGTCCATTCCAACTAATAGCAACCCTATGGGACAAAGCAGAACTGCCCCACAGGGTTTCCAAGGCTATAATCTTTATGGGAGCATATTGCCGTAGCTTTCTCCCATGTAGACCTTACAAGATTTAGGAACTTCTGAAGAAATCTATGGCAGGTCAGTTGTCTCTCTGTTTGGTGGTAGGCCTAAAGTCACTGTAGGTCATCAGGCTAACAATAGGAAAACAATAGGGCATGAAGCAGGGTATGTGAATAGATGACAAACTGGAACCCATAAGGAAAAATGGAACTTATAAGGACAAACCAGAATCTTCAATGAAAAACTGTAACACCCTAGGATAAATTAGAACCCAAAAAGACAAGTTAAAATCCACAAGGAGAGACAGGTACCAACCACATCCTTGCTTGTCAGTTCTAACTCGGATGATGTGGGTTATCTGCAGAAGAAGGTGCTTTCTTCACTCAAGAGCTACACATATACCTTGTCCAGTTGTGTCAGAAGCCAAACGAAGAGTCTAGCATGAGATGGATGAGCTGGGAGTCACTTGCCACCCCATAACAACATGAGCCAGTAAATCAGCAATAAATGATACATGTTGCACTGGCACCTGTGACCCTGCCCAGACCTTCACAGCCAGTGACTGCTGCATCATTTTCACCTTCCAAATCTCATGCTAATCTCTCTTATAGCCAGCCATCAGATGGGGCCATGCAGAGAAGAAAATTCTGTAGAAAGGATTTCAGAACTAATCTACCACAGAAATCAGTGTCATAATGCTGATATTTATCACTGAGTTCAGTTATAATAAGGAGTGCCTGCCCACCCCAATGATTTATTTCTCGTTCAAATTCAAGGATATTGTCTTCCAAATAACAATCCCTGTATGGTGAAAAAGACTAAGTACTCTGCTACTAACTGAAAGATTGGCTGTTCCAAACCACCTACAGGCGCCTCAGAAGAAAGAATTGATGACGTACTTCCTAAAGGTCACAGCCATTGAAAACCCTATGGAGCACAGTTCTACTCTGAAACACGTAGGGTCGCCGTGAGTCAATGACAGCAACTGGTATTGATCTTCCAAATATTGTTTCTGAAATGTCTTTAATGTGATAGTTCTTCAGAGACAGCAAGATACATGATAATTGGATAATTAAAAAAAAAAACTATTTGAAGGACTTTCTCTTCTTTAGATGGTTTTTTATAATCTGGGTGGAGAAAACATTTCTGGTCATAGCTCATTTACTCTTGAATTTCAGCTTCAAAAATTCTTTATTGACCTACTGGTGAGCTACCACTCCTACAAAGGAACTTATAAAATAATAAGAAGCAGTAGTAGCAAATAGGATGAGAACTTACCCTGAGTATGTTATTATAATTGATTTATTGAGGTCCTGAGGGGGGAAAAAAAGAAGTCCCTATTTTAATGAGATTTCTGCAAATGGTTATGAAAAATGGGGGCTTCAGGAACTTCTCTGATTCACCATTTTATGAAACAATTCCTCTTTCTGAGAAGAGTAAATGGATTTGCTGTTTTAATTTTGTAGTCTGGAAAGCTAAGAACTATTTGCCTTTATTTTTCTCCTGCTTTGTTTGAACAGTTCCAGAAATATCATGATATTTGAAGATTAACTGTTGATTATTGGCAAGTAAATGACGTTGTAACAATTGTGACTACTATTGTCTGCTTTGTTTCTATAATGGAAAATTTTCTAAGTCATAATTTACTTGGATTTTTAGTCATTGATCAGGCCAGGCATTCTTTTCTATTCTAATTTGCCAATTGATTTCAGCATGCTCCATAAAAAAAGTTGACTCTCCTCTTTGGAGTAGGCTTAATGTTTATTATAAAAGGGGTAATGAGGTGAATTTTTGGACACAAGTAGAGGCTGGTAACTAGCCATTTCTACTGACCCTTTAGTCTCTACTTAAAATAAGCTTAAACATCTATTGTGTTGAGCCCTCATTGGTTTCTATGGTATGCTAACCCTGGTGGTGCAGTGGTTAAGAGCTTGGCTGCTAACCAAAAGGTCAGCAGTTCGTATCCACCAGCCGCTGCTTGGAAACCCTATGGGGCAGTTCTCCTCTGTCCTATAGGGTTGCTATGAGTGGAATCGACTCAACGGCAATGAGTAATGGGAACGTGGTTTGAGAATTAAGATTTTTCTACTTTTCTTGCTTCTTGCCTTCTTCCTTCCTTCCCCTACCCATGTTTGCTTCTCTTTCCTTATTCCTTTATTCAGTAGTTTTGAGGTAGTTAGAGAATATGCAAAATAATTTTTGCTTACAATCAGATTCTTTGGGAAAAAATAGCAATTTTTTTTCAAAGCAGAAGGTATATTATTTTCTTATTTTGTGTTTATTTTAGGCAGCAAAAATGATTGATAATGCCAATATCCGGTTATACATTTTATTACGCTATTAAACACTGAGAAGGCTTTATTTTGTTTTCTAACGAAATACTAAAACATAGAAAACATATCCGTTTCAGAACAAAAGAAGTATCATAAGGATCTGCTAATAACTGTATGCACCTCTTTATTTTCCTTACTGTCACATGTATCTATTTCTCCTGGTGATGGTGTGGTCAGAATCTTGGAGTTCTAAGCTACAGAACCACTAGTGACAGTTTGCCAATGCTGCCTCTTTGCAGAAGGAAGCCTTGACATATGGCCAATATCCAAAAAGCTTTTTGGCCTGAAATCTAGATCATTCAAGTATTTCCTGGAATAGATTTAATGTATTGTAATGGTCTCTCTCAGGGCCAAAAGCTAGATAACGATGCAATGGGTGGCAATAGCTTTTTAATTGATAGATATTTCCACTGTCTTCATTGTGGAAACAAGTAAGATTCTGAGGTAGGAAATAATACAGAACATGAACCTTAGACGGGTCAGGGAAAACGATTTCCTATATGAATGTTAAGAAATCAAACACATTAGTCTTGATCTCTAAGTTAAGGAGAAGTGTGGAACATTTCTAGTGCTTGGAAGTAAACTGTTTTTTACTACATGACACAGGAAAAGTAGAAGTTAGAAAACGTCTTACTAAGAAGTCCGATGCCCTTGCTTTTATCCTTTTGTCTAAGTCGGAAATTTAAGAAGCCCTGGTGGAGACCCGGTGGCGCATTGGTTAAGATCTCAGCTGCTAACCAAAAAGGTCGGCAGTTCGAATCCACCAGTCACTCCTTGGAAACCGTAGGGGGCAATTCTACTCTGCCCTATATGGTCGCTATGGCAACCAGTTTGGTTTTTTGGTTTGGCGGCACAATAGTGAAACTCCCGGCTGCTAACCAAGGTTGACAGTTTGAACCTCCCCAGCAGTTCCCTAGGGGAAAGATCTGGCAATCTGTTTCTGTAAAGATTACAGCCTAGAAAACCCTGTGGGGAGTTCTACTCTGTCACGTGGGGTTGCTGTAAGTTGTTGACGCACCTAACAGCAAGAAGGGGGAACTTTAGCCATATGGATTTTTCTTATGCTCATTTTCTTGTTTAAATTCCCAATGGTGTGAGTGTGCTGAGGCCACACCTCGCAAAGATCCTTGCAGAACAGAGGAGTCATGGACATCAAGGAGAAATTGTGGCCTCTTCAAAATATTGTGTTTAGATCCAGTGAGAAGACATGACTTTTGTATTGTCATTTTTGGCTTCAGGAAGTCACTGTATTTGTTATTTTATTGTGATTAGTTTATCATGCAAGTTATATCTCCAGAAGCATTGAGTTCAAGACAGGCCAAATGATGAAATTGGGTAGGCATTCTGATTATTCCAAAACTAATGTATTAGTAGGACAAACTGACAGGCAGAAGGTTCTATGTTTGACTTATTGTGCTGGCTTGTGTGTTGCATGATTCTGGAAGGTATGTCACCAGTATTTTATATACCAGCAGGGTCACCCATGGTAGGTGGATTTCAGTGGAGCTTCCAGACTAAGACAGACTAGGAAGAAAGTCCTGGTGATCTACTTCTGAGAATTAACCACTGAAAACCCTATGGATCACAATAGAATATTGCCTGATATAGTGCTAGAGGAAGGAGCCCTGGTGGTACAGTTGTTAAAAAGTGTTCAGCCACTAACCAAAAGGTAGGTGGCTCAAACTCACCAGCGATTCTGTGGAAGAAGAGACCTGGCAATCTGCTCCTATAAAGATTTACCACCTAAGAAATTCTATAGGGCGGTTTTACTCTGTCCTATAGGGTTGCTATGAGAAAGAAGCGACTCAATTGCACACAAAAACAACAACAGAGCTGGAAGATGAGCCACCTAGGTTGGAAAGCACTCAAAATTTACAGTGTTCACAACAACTGACTTGAGCATACCAATGATTGTGAAGATGGCACAGGACTGTGTGACTTTTCATTCTGTTGTACATGGGGTAGCCATGAGTCAAATGACTCAAAGGTAAATAAGAACAACAATGTTTTAGTACAACTACCCACTCCCTATTAGATCATTAGTATTTAGAATCAGATGGTAAACTGACTAAAGGGAATTAATCCATGGGCTTGGATCAACCAAGCAGATTCTGTTTTTAAATAATTTGAACTAAGAGATGAAGTCTTTGTTGTCTAGTATTTCTCAACTTGTAGTTGATAGACCACTGGCATCTAAATCTCTTGGGGGGCTTGATAAGAATTCGGTTAGGAACTCTAATGTGTGAGAAGTTTGCCTAGAGACATTTAGCCTACATTGTTTTAAGCCATAGCTGTAGGAAAGGTAGCATGCTACATGAGAAGGAACTGTGAGTGGGCAAAGAAGGCAAGTCTACAGAGAATAAAATGAAACACATGCAGACAAGAAGCCAGTAGAAAGGAGAAGCCATTGGTTCCAGTAAAAGAAAAAGACATGGAAAACATTTTCTTTTTGTGAATTTTCTATCTTCATTTCCTCTGTGACCAAAGTATATCTCCTTTCTTTATTAAAGCATAATAATAAACTTTGTTAAACAATTTCCAATGGCCAATCATTATTCTAACTCTTTACATTTTAACCTATTGACTCTCCTTAACAAATTTGTGAATGAAGCCTTGATGTCATATGCATTTGGTAGGTGGGGAAAGTTTGCATGGATAGATTGAACAGTTTGCCTGTGATTACATAGTTGACCAGTAACCAGCTGCTGGAGTCGATTCCTACTTTGACATGGCAGCCCCGTGTATGTCAGAGTGGAAGTCTTTTCAATGGCTGAATTTTGGGGAGTAGATTGCCAGGCCTTTTTTCCAAGCTGCTTCTGTGTGGACTCAAACCTCCAACCTTTTTTTTGCACCACCTAGCTAAGCAGTAGCATATTTAAGATTGAATTCTAGCTGGGGCAAGAATTCCAGCATTCTAACAGCTACATTTTATGTCTGTAGGATCAATATTTATCTGATAAATTTGTTTCTTAATTACACACATCCTTATTTTAATTTTTATTTCACTAACATCTTGTTCCTTGGAAAGGTTTACATTTTTTTTTTTTTTAATATCTCTCTTATATGCTGTGCACATCAAGAGATGCATCACGATGTCAGCAAAAGGCCACACAAACCATCTATTTCAATCTGAAGGCTTTATATGGCCAGAATAAAAGCAAGTTTTTCAAGAGCAATGTCAGTGCTGACCCAGCCATCATTGTATGATGTGCTTCAAAAACACCTCCGTGACATATAATTTAATTTAGGTTTTCCTTAATACTTCTCCTGGAATCCATAACACACACATGCGCACACACACAAGCATAGGCACTGAACTAGACAGATTATGGTCTTTCATTTAGTCACATTTGTGTGATTCTCTGAACTGTTCTCATCATTATTACCGGACACAGTTCCTCTTTCAGAAGTGATAAAATTGTCTCCAGTCACCTTATTTACATCACAAATAAAGATGCTACTCCAGAGGCAGAGGCAAGAGCCGGGAGGTCAAGCTCACAGAGGTTCAGATTTTTCTTCTTTTAAGATAAGGTGGTTGAACGATATACAAACCTTAAAATTATTCTTAGCTCTAACCATACATATTTTGTATTACTTAGAACTGCTTCATAGATGCAGAAATAATCACCGTCACTTAGGAAGAACAAAACAAACAGAAAGCAAAACACCCTATATTTCCATATTAGCGAGATACTCGCTTGTACTGTAGCCTGTGTTTTGTGGAAGCAGGCTTACAACAAGGCGACTATGTGTTCCATGCCCTCTGTGGGTTTTTCCCATTGCTTGTTTTTAAAGTCAAGTTGCCCTGTTTTAAGAGAGATTTGCTTCAATAACAAATAATAATAATAAAAATAATAAAACAACTAAAGTTTTTACTATAAAATGAAAATATACATAGAAGATTTGAAAACTGTGATTGGTGACAAGATTAACTACCTGTGCTGGTGTATCTGCAGGTGAAATCAATTTGAAGTACGAACAAACTCTATTCTGAGAGTTGGATACCTGTGGTTCCGTTACACTGTTTTTCTCATTTCTCTAAATATTTTACAGTGCAAAGTTAAAATGAAAACTTTGGAAAAATAGACTATGAAAATATGAATAAGTTCAGAACTTCATTTCATGGAAAGCAGGGTAAAGGTTACAAATGCTCTGCAAAATAATTTTAGGGTTTATAAGAAAAGAGCAGGGCAGCAACACATTTTCTTTTTTTTTTTTTTAATGGATGGTCAAAAAGCAAATGAGAGTTACACTTTTAACTAGGGAAAATACAGAAAAAAAAAAAAGTACTCAGAAGCAAAGCCTTTAGTTCATGCCAGATTTTGTAATGTAAAAGTACATTGGACATAGAAGGAAATTAAAAAAAAAAAAAAAAAAAAAACCTCCAGAGAGAAAATCAGACTTTTAAAAGTGGACATAACCAGAAAACTATTGGGTAACAGACGTATTGAGTAGATGGATAGATCATCCTCTGTGTTGACCACATACATTTAAATTTCGAAATAGACCTTTCCTTTCAATCCATTCAGAAATACATTTCTTGCTGTTTTTATCTCCCCTAGATACTATTATATACTGAAAGTGGTCTTTAGGATGCTATGAACAACTGAATAGAGAAGATAAAACAAACAATAAAAAAAGAAAAGGCAGCCAGTATTCAGAATAGGAAACGTTTGAATGCCCTTGTGATGTTCCATTTGTATTAATATCTTACAGCAAGTGTTTTCCTTTTTTTTTTAAGCCTTGAAACCATCTCTTCACATGAAGTCTTACCTGGAAGCATAAACCAAACCAAACAAAACCAAAAAAAAAAAAAGAAAGCAGGACATTGCTTGTTCAAAAACAAATTTGTAGGGCATTCTGGAAAATCCTTCCCACTTGTAGCCATGAACGCACACACTCATATACACACATACACACACACATCATAATGGTGCCAAGGCTAAATTTATCATTGCCACTGCATGTTTTTGAAGATTGCATTTTAAATTCTTATGCATCCCAGTACCCATAAACTAAAGAGGAAAAGAGGCATTTAATGACATAATAGCACAGTAAAAATGGAGAAAACGTAAAATAGGATATGAAACATTTTACAGATAGGAAGTAGATGCTAAGTTATACATACATGTAATCAACTCACATGTTAAAAATGTGATATCTGAGATGAGGCATTAACCACATGATTCTCTACCCCTCCCACAAGGTCATATTTCCATTTTTCTTTAAATATACCTTATAACACTTGGCCATAGGTATATGACATAGAGCAGTGAATCACACTTTTTTTTTTCCAAACAAGTCCACTTAAAGTTTGCGAATATTTAAGAATAAAGCAGAAATTTCATTTGATCTCTTATGTAGGCTAGTTGACTTCACACAACTTTGTGAGATTCAGTTAAAAAAATTTCAAGAGTTATATAACCTATATATGCCACTTCTCTTCATGTTGGATCAAGTACATTATATCTGTGCAAACTATCCAAAACAGGATGAGTAAGCTATTCATTCAGGGATTACATCACTAAATAATTTACTAGGGACTGAATTAACTAATGCAACTGCTTTCTGCAAACTTCATTCCCATGGAGACAGCAGTTTCTGGAGAAATGTCTATGTTTTTTAGTTTAAAATGGTGTATCAATAGATGATATGAAAATTCAAAAGATGTACAATAAAGGGAAGTGTGTGTGCACAAGGAAAAAATTGATGGGATCAAATGCTTTTCTTCCTCACAAAATAATTTTCCTTTTTGCATACAATTTTAACCATTGAAAACCATTAGAACTTCATCTTGCTCAAAAGAACAATCTTTTTTGCCTTGAACATTCAAAAAAAAAAAAATACATATCTCCAGGAACTTTTAAGTTATAAATTCTAGAAAAATCATAGCAACTGCAAATTAGTTCAACAAAGAGCTTATCAAAGAGTACAAAGAAACCCAATTATATCTCCAGAAGCAGTGACTACCTAAATTACTGTCATCAGGAAAACAAGCTGCAACTATATTCCTTAAATTTTTGCTCCAGGCAACTTAAACCTTAGAACTACTTTTCAGAAGGGGATGTAGGAAAATGAAATGAGGTAACTAATTGTTGAATTAAGTTTATTGTGGCTCAGAAAAAGAATAACAAAGTCATTTGGAAAGAGGGCATGTTCCACTAAAAGCCTGTATTATCTAGTTTTAAAGGGATCATACCCATTAAGTCTTCTATGAGTTTCACAAGGACTCTTTTTTTCTTTTTTTAGTATTTAAGCATGTTCCTCCTTTACTGTGTTTTTACGCAAATAATGTGGGAGCCTTCTATGTTTGTTTGACAACCATTGCCTCCTCACGCCCAAGTATTTTCATAAGTGCCATTATGCCAATTTGTTTACGTGTTGATGTAAAATATTAGCATAGCAGCACCTAACAAAATACCGAGGGGGGGACAGGTGGAGAGTGGGGAGGTGGGAAGTTGGAGGGAAGGGAGCTGTTGGCAAACAAAGGTAGAAGGTACAGGTTATTTGTATAAAAATACAGTACTTCATTATGCTGTTCAGAGTTTATAGAGACATAATATCATTCTCACTCTTCTGCCATTACAGTGACTCCGCTTCAACTTCATAATTTGCAGGGGTTCTTAAACTTTACTATGCATCCAAATTACTTGAGAAGCTTGTCAAAGATTCAGACTCCAGAGGCCCACCCTAGGGAGACTAATGTAGCAGCTTAGGGGAAAGTCCCCAGAAATCAATTTTTAAAAGAACAAGCCGTGACGGCAACAAAAACAAAACCTCTCCAAGCGATTCTGATGAAGATAGTTCTCTGACCAAACTTTCAAGCCTTTATCCTAGTTTTCCCAGGGATGCAGTTTACTTTTGATAAAAGAAATACAGTAAATAATGTGTTGAGAAAAAACAAGTAGCATATAAGAAGTAATGCAATGAATTAATAGTTCTAAGACCCACATTTGTGTACCTACATACCCTCTCCCCAGAAAGAACTACTTTTAACTCCCAATCTTCTTCTTTTAGATTTTTCTGGTGGGTACCTCCATCTACGAAATATTGACTTTATACAGATTTTCAGTATTGAGTATACCACGGACTGCCAGAAGAATGAACAAGTCTGTCTTGGAAGAAATACAGCCAGAGTGCTCCTTGGAAGCGAGAAAGGTGAGATTTCCTATCACATACTTTGGACATGTTATCAGGAGGGAGCAGTCCCTGGAGAAAGACACCATGCTTGGTAAAGTAGAGGGTCAGGGAAAAAGAGGAAGACCTTCGATGAGATGGGTTGATACCGTGGCTGCAACAATGGGCTCAAGCATAACAACAATTTTGAGAACGGCCCAGGACTGGGCAGTGTTTCGTTCTGCTGCACAGAGGGTCACTATGAGTCAGAACCAACTCAACGGCACCTAACAACAACAATGGAGTTTCTTTTCATCTACTTTAAATATCATTTCTATAAATTCTCTTGTGATTGATATGGTGTCCCTGGATGATACTCAGCTGCTAACTAAAGGTTGGCAGTGTGCTTCCACACAGAGTCACCTTGGAAGAAAGGCCTAGTGATCTACTTACAAAAATCAGCCATTGAAAACCCTTCGGAACACAGTTCTACTCTGACACACATGGGTCACCAGGTGTCTGAGTCGACTAGATGGCAGCAGGTATTTGTTTTGTTTTGTTTATGATTGATAAGGGTGAAGGTTACTCAATCATCCTAACTTCCTCAGTTTAAAAAAAAAAGTTTCAAATGTATCCTTTACATCATAACATCAATTCAATATTAAAATAAAAAACCAAATAAAACCCGTTGCTGTCCAGTTGATTCCGACTCACAGCAACCCTATAGGATTTCCAAGGAGTTTCCAAGGAGCAGCTGGTGGATTTGAACGGCCAAGCTTTTGGTTAGCAGCCGAGCCCTTAACCACTGTGCTACCAGGGCTCCAGTATTAAAATACTTGGTTATAAAAATATGTTAGAAACATTTATGCATTTTTAGATCCCCTCTATCTACTCCTCCCATGTCAATTTGTTGCTAAGGGTTTGAAAACGTACTTTTAACTTTCCATTATTTTATTTGCCTTTGAGGCCATGACTTTCTGAACACAGGCAGCACACACTGCAAGCAAAGGTTTTGGTAAATGCTGGTGGTAGTCCTATCCAAAGCAGTACAAGCTTTTGTAAGATTCTTTGAATAATCCATTACTAAATTTTGGATGAAGAAGAATAGATCCTCTATAATATTAATATCATGTATCCCATTTATCTCTGTTAACTGGATCAAGCTTTTATGCCCAGATAGTACGTAATTAACATGTCACAAAAACTTACTATAGAACTATTCACTACTTGGAAGAATAAATTCACATTCCATTAAATAAGGATCATCACCATTTTAATGGTCTGCATGCTGCATTTTAACAGCCATATAAGTAACCAGAAAATTAAATAGGTCTTTTATCTAATATGTATTTTCACATCTGAGTGTATTCCTGGCAGAAGATAACTAGGATTGCTGCATCTGATCATGTTCCATTAACGTGAGATTTCTTGTGAAGTAGTATATTTTCTAATATATTTTGTGGAAATGTTATGCAAATTATTTGTAAATGTGAAATCCTCAAGAGCAAAGCTACATTATCCGTTCTTATTGCAAAGGTATACTCAATAATTTACAAGCCATCAATGGCTGAATTGGAAACAAATTGTTTCTTTGCAGCTCCAAAATGCAGTAGAAATGTAAACAGCACCATCTTCTGGATTATATGAACTCTCATAATTGTTTCTTAAAATGCTACACATGTGCTCTCTTAAACTGATACCCACAGGTATTAAACATTATACACATAAACACACACTGTATATACCAAAGCTTTTACTTCTAATTTTAAACATAACAATTAGATATAGATAACAACCTATTAGACAGTGTGGATAAAATAAAGGCATATTTTATACATTAATTTGAATATTAAATTTTAATCCAAGTATAAACACTTTAGAATGTAATAAACAAAAGGAATATATTTCTAATATTGATTAACTTCATCTTTCCATAACCACTGCCAATTTTTGAAGTTTCTGGTATGGAAAAAAAAAATCATTTCATAGCTTGAATATTTCCTGAGGAAAGTAAAACAGAGAGTAGACATAACATCAATATGTGCAGTCAGAGTTCTTTTCTCAAAATGCAGGTTTAGATAAATGATTGCCCAAACTCCAATAGCTATAAAAAGGTATTTCATCATTTCCTAATGTCTCTGAGGATTAGCCTTAACAGGAAGAAAGTATTCAAGTATGAGTTTGTCTTGAAATATGATTATGTTTCCAACTGGGATATAATTTTAGTGATTTAAGTTTTATTTTGCCAATACAGGGAGTCAGTTTGTGATACTTTTATTTCTTATCCTGGAAAGAATGTGAAAGAAGCTAGGGACATTAAGAGCAAAAGCCAAGACATAAGGATTAGAAAGATTGGTAATACGAATAAGATAATTAATGAAATAGTTGGTTTTTATTCACTCTTATTCCCACAATAGCAGCTATCTGACCTTCTTCTGTGCTCTATCCCTGGACCCTCTACTTCCTTTAAGACATCAGCTTTTTTTCCTGCTCAGTTTTTTTCCTGCTCAGTCTAGACACTGAGGTTCTGCCCTTCAAGCACTACCCTCTCAGTTCTCAATGATATGTGAATCCTTTCATCTATCTAGATTGAAAAAGCAAACCCTAGGTCAACCTAATTCTGCAACTTCTCTTCTGCTTCAAGCTTGCTGAACAATACAGGCAAATTGTTTAATAATCGTGCTAGCTCCTAATAATAATAATAATGCTAGCTCACAAGGCTCTCAGTATTGCCTTTTAATCTTCTCCCACCCCTAATATTCAGTTTCTGTTCCTGTTGGTCTCTCTGGATAACTCAAAACTACTCCACTAGATTTCAGTCCTTTTCCCTTCTCCCTCCCCTTTCTCTTTCAGCAGTAAACTTGTTTTGTAGAAATATATAAACACCAGGTGTGAATTCCCTTAATATATTGCAATACCATTTATAAGTTATCTACTCCTGTACCCATTATTTTGTTCTTTCCTCTTGACAGGATACAAGAGTTACCTCTCCAGCTCTCCATGGACAAACCTCCAACTACTTCATGAGTTTTGTCTCATGTCTCTTCTTCGAGTATATTATCTGTATTCCCTTTATATTTGGATTAACACCCTCACTCTACACACAAGCACTCACACGCACACAGAGAGACATACACACATCTTTCCAATGAATATTTCAATATCTTAAAGATTGTTCCCACTTAACAGACCAATAAAACTCTGCTGACCATAAATTTATCGACTTACCAGTAGAGTCAAGATTCTCAGAAAAAAAAATTCTAAACTAATTATCATTAATTCCTTGCAATTGTATGATGTGATAGTGAAGGTTTAACAACTGGCACTTCAAGTATAGTTCCAAGACGAATGTTGGTGGATATTTTCATTTATGATAAGGAGTTAAACACAAGTGATACAATGCGTATGTCTTTTGGAAATTCGTTCACTTGTCAATGATGAGAACGACTCATTGGTTGAATTATATGATAGTGTCAGAATACTGAAACAATATTTTCTCTGTAGTTTACGGTGCACCAGCTATAGATACCACACACATTTAATTTTCATGTGCATTCTTAACATTTCTCCATCACATTCTTAAGTCTAGGGATTCAACAAATCAGTAAATCAAGTCCTGATTCATGGTATTTATCAATGAATGTAGTGTAAATATGACCACCATGCCTAATTTCAGCCTACCAATATGATGTCACTGAGTGCAGAGTTGGAAAGAGATGTTCAGTAGCACATCATTGAATACTGTTTCTAACTTATAGATATAATATACCTCAAGAGCATAGATGATGGGAAAACGTAGTAAAGTATTTAAGAAATGATGGCTTTTGAGTATTTATTTAAATTTATTTAATTATTAAGTTTATATGAGTTAATTTTTAATACTGTTGTTGCTATTAGCTGTCATCAAGTCAGCTCCAAATCATGGCATCCTTATGGATATCAGAACAGCATGCTGTCCAGTTCTGTGCCATCTTAATGATCCATGGCATGTTTAGATCCCTTGTTGTGGCTATTGTATCAATCCATCTCATTGACTGACTCCCTCATTTTTATTGGCCATCTGCTTTACCAAACATGATATCCTTTCTAGCGAATGACTTTTCCTGATGATGTTTCCAAGGTCAGTGAGTCAAAGTCTCACCATCCTCCCTTCTAAGAAAATTCTGGTTGTATTTCTTCTTAGACGGATATGTTTGTTCTTCTGGCAGTCTACAGTGTATTGAATATTTTTTGCCAACACCACAATTTGAAAGCATCAATTCATCTTCTGTCTTATTTTTTCATTATCTAACATTCACATGCAGATGAGGTGATTAATAAGACCATGGCTTAAGTCAGACACACATTAGTCATCAAAGTGACATTGCTTTTTAAAACTTTAAAGATGTATTTTGCAGCAAATGTGCCCAGTGCAATGTTTGTGATTTCATGATTGCTGCTTTCATGGAAGTTGATTGTTGATCCAAGTAGAATCAAATCAAATATTTTATTGAATTTTTAATAATAGCCATATTTAATAATCAGCTGCCTAATTTCCTGAAAATATAACAATTGGCTTTTGGGAGCTCATATAAACTGATTCCAATACTCCATTGTCACAATCCAAACAGTTCTACAAACTATTCTTCTCATATATAGAAACTTTGATGAAGTCAAAATATATACCAAAGCACTTTCCCTACATGACTTTTGAACAAATTAAGAAATTTAAATAAAAAATGTATATATGAGTCAAAAATCAATTTTTTGAAGGATAATGGCTAAACTGGATAATATAACTTCAGGTCTGATAGGTAGCACTCAGTGCCAGCATTAGGCAGACTTGCCTATCCAGTCATGATATCATTTGATCAGGTATGTCTGGCTCTGAGCAGTAGGGACCTGTACAGGTAGGGTTCGCCAAGTCAAATGGGAAATCCTGCTCTCTGAGTATAATCTCATTCTCAAGGTGAAGAAAGGCATAGATGAGCTAAGCATGCTCAGTTAATCCTTACAAGTTTACTAATCAAATAAGTTACTCCAAAGTTCAGTGACAACATGAATAAAGGAAACATTAAGGATACTAAGTGGTAGAGTGACTCACAATTTTATATAATTGTAAAATTGGAACGAAAAAATGATGTTTGTTGTTAGGCTTCATGATTTATATTTAGACACACATATTCCATTATCTCTCAATTATCCAATGCCAGAAGAGGACACAGTGGCATAAGGAGCTATTTCTTTAGTATCTAGCTTTGCCTAATGGAGCCTCCAAAATCATGCTTTGTTAAGGCTCATCCTTACCAATCAAACATTAATGTTTAAAGCATGATTGCATCAATTCAGTCCTCCATCTTCTGTCATCTTAAAGGTTCTTTCAACATCCTGAGTTATTCACTGCCTCTCTGGGCATAGTTCTAGCCCTGGGTATAGATGCTAGAACAATGTATACATCCTTGAGAAGCTAGAACATAAAAATCACATGAAGATGTGAATAAATGGGATATTTTCAGACAGTGATATAAATCCACTAAATGAAATAATGAAGGTGATGAGATGGAGAGTGATGGGGAATCTTTGTAGCTAGGAAACCAAAGAAGCCTTCCTTGGGATGGGGACTGAATGAGAAAATGAGGATGCCATATAAACATTGGGGAAATGACTTTTGAGACAGAGACAAGAGAACAAAGACTCTGAGATATGGTTGTTATACTGAAAGAGAGGAGAGTTGGAATATAAGGAGGCAGGGTTAAAACTGGTAGAGATAAGGTTAGAGAGAGACAAGAGGGGACCGATGGAAGCAGGATCCATTTTATTAAAATTCAAATTGGAGACCACTGAGGAATTTTAAAGTAAGGAATGTTACGACCTGACGATTACCATTAAAAGATCACCCTTACCACTACTGAATAGCAAACTAGAGGATGGCAAAAGCAGAAAATATTATACATAATTAAAGATGGAAGGGAAATAAATGTACAGAAAGTAAGAGACATTGTTTTAAAATTAACATTAAATCACAATATCTATGTCATAGTTTCTATAATAAATGTTATTGACTTTACATTTTTATAACTTAACATAAGTTTTAAGGGAGCCCTGGTAGTGCAGTGGTTAAACACTTGGCTGATAACCAACAGATCAGCAGTTTGAACCCACCAGCTGCTCCACAGGAAAAAGATGAGCAGTTTGCTTCCATAAAGATTACAGCCTTGGAAACCCTATGGGGAAGTTTTACTCTGTCCTATAGGGTCGCTATGAGTTGGAATCAACTCGATGGCAACGGGTTAGGTTAACAGGATTTAACATAATTTTTTAAAGAGCCCTAGTGGCACAAACTGTTAAGCGCCAGCTGTTAACTAAAAAGTTGGTGGTTTGAACCCACCCAGCAGATCAGAGGGAGAAAGACCTGGCAACTTGCTTCTGTAAATATTACAGCCAAGAAAACCCTATTGGGAAGTTCTACTCTGTCACATGGTGCCACTATAAACCCAAAACGACTGGATAGAACCTAACAACAACAACAATAACATAATTTTTTAAAAACAAAAATAAAGGAATTACTAAACTTCAGATACATTTTTTTTTTTTCTAACAAGAATCATAAAGCCCTAAATACACCTCATAGTTTAAGGGGAAAAATAAAATGTTACTGGTCTTAATTTTACTTCTTTCTGTTTTTTAATGCTAGAGAAAGTCAGTTGACAATCAGCTATGAAATCTCTGGCTCTATTTTAGTCTGGCAATAATCATTAACTGGAACATTGAGTAGAAGTTAGTGGAATCGTAACGAAAGTAAGGTCAAGTGCACTTTGGTTGTGCTTCCTATTTATCCCTCTCCTTTTCTTTGGATTTTTTTTTTATTTAACTTTTGTGCCTGCCTCTGCTACTTGGAAGGAAAGTATGTTACAATAGTTACATAAATGGAGGTAAAACATCCTAAGGTCCTTGTATTGTCTGAAAAAAAAGTGAAAGAATTAACTTTATAATTTAATAAATGGGCATGTTAGCAAAAATGGATTATCACTAAAAAAAGTGAAATCATATGTACATATATTTTTGTACTTAAATTTTTGAAGTTCAGAAGGGTTTCACCAGACTTCCATTGTAAAAAGCACTATTGATTATCCTGAGTGAAATAAATCAATCACAAAAGGACAAATATTGTATGAGACCTCTATTGTAAAAACCCATGAAAAAGTTCACACACAAAATGTAACAATCTTTGTTGGTTACCAGGGATGGGGGGGGGGGGATACTAAATAGGCAATAGATAAGTGGTATCTTGGGTGAAGGGCGAGACAGTACACTATACAGGGGAAACTAGCACAACTTGTACAAGGAAAGGTCATGGAAGCCCCATAGACACATCCAAACTCCCTGAGGGACTGAATTGCTGGGCGAAGGGCTGTGGGGACCACGGTTTGGGGGAACATCTAGCTCAATTGACATAACACAGTTTATAAAGACAATGTTCTACATTCTACCTTGGTGAGTAGTGTCTGGGGTCTTAAAAGCATGTGAGCAGCCATCTGGGATACTCCACTGGTCTCATCCCTTCGGGAGCAAGGGAGAATCAAGAGAACAGGATACAAGGAAAAGATTAGTCCAAACGACTAATTGTCCACAGCTACCAAGGCCTCCACCGGACTGAGCCCAGTACAGCTAGATGGTGCCCGGCTACCACCACTGACTGCTCTAACCAGGATCCCAACAGAGGGTGCTGGACAGAGCTGGAGAAGGATGTAGAACAGAATTCTAACTCACAAAAAAAAGACCAGATTTACTGGCCTAAAGGAGACTGGAGAAACCCCGAGAGTACGCCCCCAGACACCCTTTTAGCTCAGTGGTGTAGTTATCTCCGAGGTTCACTGTTCAGCCTGGGACTGGACAGCCCCGTAAAACCAAATGGGACTAATGAGGTACAGTAGTCCAGTGACAAGGGCCAGAAGGCAGAAGGGGACAAGGAAGCTGGTCATAGGGAACCCAGGGTTGAGTAAGGATATTGTTGAGTTGTGAGCTTGTTAACCATTGTCATAGGGCAACATTTGTAGTAACTGTTAAATGAGAAACTATTTTGTTCTGTAAGCCTTCATCTTAAGTGAGAATAGCAGCACAATTGGAAGAGCATAGTCAATGTCACTGAACTGTGCATGAAATTTTTGAAATGGTGTATCTTTGGCTATGTGTATTTTCACCAAAAAAAAAAAAAAAGGTTGAGAAGTTAGTGCGTTGACATGTTGTGGGGTTGTTAACCAATGCCATAAAACAATATGTGTACTACTGTTTCATGAGAAACTATTTGTTCTGTAAGCCTTCACCTGAAGTACAATAGGAAAAAAAAAAAAAAAAAGAATCCACATTACAGATGGTTGGCCTAACAAAAAAAAAAAAGCACTATTGAACAGATGATTACCAATACTTCAGTACTTTCATAAAACCTTTTCTACAGAACTCTTTTGAGTTCTTATTTCTTCCAATTGCTATGTTACGTAGGTGAATTAATTTTAACCATAAATAGAATATAATTAAATTAAAAAACAATTACCAACTATAATATTTTTGCTCTTAAAAGTATTGTGTTTAGATAAATATTATTTTAGATGACTACCTCTCCTCCATTACACAGACAGAAAATAGATTAGAATTAGATAATAGTTTATTAGTACTTTCACCTTCTATTATAGGAATTTCTCAATAAGCAATACAACTATTCTATATACTCATGTTTATTTATTTAACACATTTTTTGTGACCATAATATTTAATTTGTCTAAAGATTGAAATCACCATAATTGTTTATATCCATTTCTACCTGCAAATAGCAGCAAAATACTATTAACTGAGAACAATTATCTGCTTTGCCTGCAGAATTTTTATGTATAAAACACATGCTTGGATGCATGCTTCCTATGTGCCTTAAGACACTGCTACTTGGTATTTTCTGTAAGCTTATGCAAAGAGATCAATAACTGTAAATCAAGGTTCTTAAATTGTGGTGCTCAGAAGAGTAGAATCAGTTTCAACTGGGAGCTTCATAGAAAGGCAAATTCTCAGTCCTCACCTCAATCTAATTTGGGGAAAGGTTTAGTAATCTGTTTTAACAAACCCTCTAAATTACCTACTCTGGGCATACTAAAGTCTGAGAAATATTTTTTTTTAAGTCTACGCTGTCTAATAAATTTTCCATGAGGATGGACATGTTCTATAACTGTATGATTGACTACAGTAGCCAGTTATTGATCACTTAAAATGTGCCTAGTGTAATAAACTGTTTTTTTTCCATTTTATCTAATTTTAATCCATTTACAGCAAAAAAAAAAAAAAAAAAAAAAACTGTAGAGGTTACTGTTTTGAATAGCACAGATCCTAGTGAACCCACAATTTCATGTGATTAGAATTACAGAAGCATACATTCTAAAGGAAATACTATTTATTGTACCGCTATTGGAATCCATGGTGCTATAATTTACTTAAAGAAAAAAAAAAAACTACTATAGATTGAGCTTCATGGAAAGACTTTAATAGTGGACTCAATTACCTCTGCAAAATTTATAAAGTAAAATTGATTTAATGCTGTTACTATTTTTCACCAAAAAATGTTTTATCTAGATGTAGGATACTTTGTGGTTTAAAGTTAGGAAAAGTGTACATCAGGGTTGTATCTTTCACCATTCTTATGCAATCTATATGCTGAGCAAATAATCCGAGAAGCTGGAGTTTATGAAGAAGAAGGAGGCATCAAAACTGGAGGAAGACTCATTAACAGCATGCATTATGCAGATCACACAACCTTGCTTGCTGAAAGTAAAGAGGGCTTGAAGTACTTACTGATGAAGATCAAAGATTACAGCCTTCAGTATGGATTACATCTCAACATAAAGAAATCATCACAAGTCAACCAACAAGGAACATCATGATAAATGGAGAAAAGATTGAAGTTGTCAAGGATTATATTTTTCTTGTATCCCCGATCAACACCCACGGAAGCAGCAGCCAAGAAATCAAACAACGCATTGCATTGGGCAAATCTGCTGCAAAAGACCTCTCTAAAATGTTAAAAAGCAAAGATGTTATCCTGAAGACTAAGGTGAGTCAGACCCAAGCCATGGTGTTTTCAATTGCCTCATATGCATGTGAAAGCTGGACAGTGAATAAGGAAGACCGAAGAAGGATTGACATCTTTGAATTATAGTGTTGATGAAGAATATTGAATATACCATGGACTGCCAAAAGAAGGAACTGGTCAATTTTTGATCCTGCTAGGAAAGCCATACCTTGAAATTGTCTGTATAGCAGCCAGTCCACAGAGGTGTTTTTGGGGACCTCCTAATCAACAAAACCCTGGACAAGAGCACATCCTTTGGACCTGGGTACTCTGCTGAGAACCGCCTAGACTTGAGTAAAGAAGGCTGTATCACTAAGCTGGTAGTACTCACTGAGCTGATAACTCTGAAGACTGAGAGAAACAGCAGCAGAGCTGGTGGCAGGAAACACAAAGGCCTAAAAGGAGTCTAGTGCAGAGAGAAATGTCAGGGTGGCAGTGGTGGGCGAATTGGCCCACGGAGAAGACAGTAGCTGTAAGCAGAGTCGGTCCACCTGAAGGGGCCAAGAGCAAGCCTGTTCTGAGGGGGATGAGAGGAGCACTGTCTTGAGGATGCCAAGAGGAGGGCAATTTAGAACAACCTTCTTCCACCACCCATTCTGTATTCCCGTTGCCCTCAGCAAGCACCTCAGCTGATCATGGTCCTTTGCCTGGTGGGGTAACACAAACCTTCATTCCAGAAGGGTCTGGGCCATTAGTAATCATCTCAGAATTGAGTTTCTGTAGTCTTCTACTGACTTTAATCACAGGGCATGGAAGCACCAAGAGATATTGTAAGGGATCTATTTATTCCAGACATAGTCTTCTTTACCTCCATTACATAATATCCTTCTGATTTCCACTTAAATATCGATCAATCACACCAACCAATACAGTAAACCTCTTCTTTGCCTGTTGTCTGAATCAACAATGAGGCAATGAGAAGCCCAAAGTGGCTGGGTGGCATTCCTAACTTTGAGTTCAATGGAATCAGTGTTGTGTCGCCTGATGGGAGCATTCCTCCCTTTGGAACTAAGACCTCTAGACCCACAGAGCATCGGGGCGAAAGGACAGGAAGCAAAAATTTTGCAAGTGGGTCACTAGGAGTAATAGTGAGTGGTGCTACTCCCATTTCCACCCCTTGATTCCTGGACTCATGAATTCTGACTATTGGAGAAAGAGCACCATATGTTGGACTGTAGTTTAGAGTATATACAGTCTCGTGGAGAACATTGTTCTAACCCTGTAAGGTATTATGGCACCTAGCTGGCCCTGTAATTGTATTTTTAGAAGGCCATTCTGTCGTTCTATCAAGCCAGCTGTTTCAGGATGATAGGGAACATAGTAAGTCCAGTGAATTCCATGAGCATGAGCCCTTGCTGCACTTAATTTGCTGTGAAGTGAGTCTTTTGATCCAAGGCAATGCTGTGTGGAATACCATGATGGTGGATAAGGTATTCTGTAAGTCCATGGATGGTAGTTTTGGCAGAAACATTGCATGCAGGGAAGGCAAATTTGTATCCAGAGTAAGCGTCTATTCCAGTAAGAATGAAATGCTGCCCTTTCCATGATGGAAGTAGTCCAATGTAATCAACCTGCCACCAGATTGCTGCCTGATCATCCCTAGCAATGGACACACACTGATGACTCAGCTGGCAGACTGGGCACTCAGCAGTGACTATAGCCAACTCAGCATTGGTGAGTGGAAGTCCATGTTGAGAAGCCCATACAAAACACCCATTCCTTCCTCCATGATCACTTGATCACTTTGTTCATAAGCCCATTGGTCAATGATGGGAGTGGCTGGGGAAAGAGGATGACCAGTTTCCACAGAATGTGTCACCCCATTCATTCAATTGTTAAAATTCTCCTCTGCTAATGTCACCCTTTGGTGAGCATTCACATGAGTCACAATTATCTTCACTTCATTGGCACATTCAGAGAGAGCTATCCACATACCTCTTTCCCATTCCTCCTTGTCACCAATTTTCATATCATGTTCCTTCCAAGTCCCTGACCACCTAGCCAAGTTATTGGTCACAGCCCATGAATCAGTATATAATTGCACTTCTGGCCATTGTTCCTTCCAAACAAAGTGAACAATCAGGTACAGTTTTCAAAGTTCTGTCCATTGGGAGGATTTCCCTTCATCACTGTACTTCAGGAAGGTCCAAAAAATGTGCCGTAGTGCTGCCGTTGTCCACTTTTGAGTGGTGACTGCATACTGCACAGAACCATCTGCAAACCATGGATGAGTTTCCTCTTCCTCAGTCAACTGATCATAAGGAATACCCCAAAGATGCAGACTAGGAGAAGGAAGGTAATGTGACAGAAGTGGAGACCATGGGCATCTGGTCCACTTCCTCACATAACTTTCTTGTGCCCTCAAGTCCTGCTAGAGCCCAATGCCATATATACCATTTCCATTTAATGCTGGAGTGCTGCTGTGCGTGTCTGACTTTATGACTCTGTGGGTCAGACAACACCTAGTTCATGATGGGCATCTCAGGGTGCAAGGTGACATGGATGCCCAAGGTTAAGTGTTCAGCCATGGCTAAGGCCCAGTAACAAGCCAAAAACTGTTTCTCAAAAGGAGAGAAGTTATCTACAGACGATGACAGGACTTTGCTGCAAAATCCTAAGAGTCTGCACAGAGATTCACCAATAGGGGCCTGTCAAAGACTCCAAACAGCATCTTTATCTGCCACTGACACTTCAAGAACCATTGGGTCAGCCGGATAATATGGCTCAAAGGGCAGAGCGGCTTGCACCTACACTGCAGCATGAACTTGTTGCAGAGTCTTCTCTTCTTCTGGGCCCCACTCAATAGCTTTCAATTGCCAATACCTTGTAAAGTGTCTTTGTGGTTTGAGCCAATCAGATCAGATCGTAGAGTCCTCATTCTAGTAGTCTCATGACTGCTTAGAATTTAGAGTACAGCCTGTGTGTTTATGCACACAGTACAATGACATAAAAATGTGTTCTCTCCAAAGGAGTCGAAAGGAATTTGCCTCATGGAGGGGAAACAAAAAACAAACAAACAAGAATGAAAATGATCCCTGAAAAACTTGATCAAGATTTGTGATCTGGCACACCTATTTGTTGGAGAATTGGGGCACAGAGGAACAGAGATATAAGGTAATTTATCCAGAATTAGACATGTAGTCAGTTCTGAGTCAAGGGTTTTAAATAGGCATTGCTGTTCCAGAGTCGGTGTGCCTACTCAGTGCTCTATCTGGCCTCGCAAAAGGACTTTTAATTGTGGAATGTGGAAAGATAGCTATTTCTCTTGTTAAGAAAAGTCTTGAGAGTGTATATGAAGACAAAAGGCATTTTGAGTTGGAGAAGAGAGCATCCTGGGTGATGTTGAGATTTAGGAAAATTAAGAAAACTCATGAGAGGTATAATGATTTTGATAGGAAAATAAAAGTAAGATTATCCTGAGAGCAAGTTGGTGATAAAATAAAATTGAATTGAGTTGGAAAAGTTTGGATTAGATGCTATAAGAAACTAAGGAATTCTTCAAAAAGATAAGAGTAGTGCATATTTAAGATGGGCAAACCAAGTCCATAACTGTTAACCAAAAGTCTGAAGGAACAGCCAGATATTAAGAAGTGAACTGTGATAAAAGGATTTGCTAGTAGTAAAATCCTAGCCCCTGGGACTAGGAGAAGTATACAGACTTCCTTAAAAATTAATCGTAATTTTCCTTTCATTTGAGGAGTTCTTGTGGTGCAATGGTTAAGAACTCAGCTGCTAACTGAAAGGTCCACAGTGTTCCACAGGAGAAAAGGCCTGGTGGTCTGCTCCCACAAGAATTTCAGCCTATTAACAAACCTTATTAAGAAAATGTTCTGCATCCTACTTTGGTGAGTGGCGTCCAGGGTCTTAAAGGCTTGCAAGCAGCCATCTAAGATGCATCAGTTGGTCCCAACCACTTGGAGTAAAGGAGAACAAAGAACACCAAAGACACAAGGAAAGTATTGGCCCAAGAGACAGAATGGGCCACATAAACCAGAGACTTCATCAGCCTGAGACCAGAAGAAATAGATGGTGCCCGGCTACCACCAATGAATGTCCTGACAGGGAACACAACAGAGGGTCCCTGATGGAGCAGTAGAACGATGGGATGGAGAACTCAAATATTAGTAAGAAGACCAGACTTAATGGTCTGACTAAGACTGGAGGCACCCTGGAAAGCATGGCCCCTGGTCTCTCCATCACCCCAGAACTAAAACAATTTCTGAGGCCAACTCTTCAGACAGGGATTGGACTGGACTGTGGGACATAAAGTTATACTCATGAAGAATGTGCCTCTTAAACAAGTAGATATAAGAGAGCTAAGGGGCGGCTTCTGTCCAGAGGTTAGAGGGGAAAGCAGAGAGAGTTAGGAGCTGGTTGAATGTTCATGGGGAATCAGGGGTGGAGGGGAGGAGTGTGCTGTCCCAGAATGGGATGAGCGGTTGGGGTCTCATAACAATGTATGTTAAAAAAAAAAATTCGGTATGGGAAACTAACTTGAAATGTAAACTTCATTTAATTACATCAATAAAAATATTAAAAAAAAAAAAAAAAAGAATTTCCCTCCTAGGAAACACTATGGGGC
Organism: Dugong dugon; assembly: GCA_030035585.1. Lineage (NCBI taxonomy): Eukaryota > Metazoa > Chordata > Mammalia > Sirenia > Dugongidae > Dugong > Dugong dugon. Next base: position 27,957,145 of record CM057460.1, on the reverse strand, counting down.
AGTTTGAGTCTGTCCAATAGGGTCGCTGAGAGTTAGAATCAATCCGACAGCACACAACATCATTCCGTTTAAGACTAATGATCTAGGGAACTGCGACCACATGTCGCTATTTATATCCAATTCAATTCCAAAGGATGATGGTGGAAGAGGAGCTAAAGGAGAAAGTTCCTGACATTCCGTTTTTATTGATTACAACCTAGTGGGCTATAACAGGAAGTGTGATAAAGAAAGGAGACTGTTAAAAAAGTCACAAAACAATTCACAAGTAAAAAATCTGTACTAAAAAAGGGGTTATGTAAAACTAAGAGAAAGGGAAAAAAATCACAAGGTACATGAAAAACATGCATTAAAAGAGCATCAACAACATTAACAAAATATACATATATGTTTGGGGTAAATGGTTAAGTGCTCGGTTGTAACCGAAAGGTTGGCAGTTCGAATCCACCCAGCAGCTCTGCTGGAGAAAGACCTGGATATCAGCTTCCATAAAGATTACAGACAAGAAAATCCTATGGGAAAGTTCTACTCTGTCATATGGAGTCACTATGGGTCAGAACGGATTCTATGGTACCTAACAACAGCAAAATCAACATATGCAAATGTATACACACACACTTACACACACACACACATACATATATAGTTTTTTCTACATTTTTAAAATACTATATTAAGTCATATTACAACCAAATAAAAGGTCAAGTAATAAGAGATACAAGTGTCCTAAAAAGAAATTTTCAAAACGAACAAGAGGAGAAAGAGAAGAAGCAGGAGAAGGAGGAGGACGAGGAGAAAGAGGGAAATCAAAAAGAAAGTAGATTTTTTCCAGGAAAAAATTGAAACAGGAAAGTAAAATCCTTATAGATAAAAACCACATTAAAAACTGCAAAATTAAATAGGAATGAAAACTTACAAGAAAAATAATGTGTAGTCTTACAAAATTCACACAATATAAAATGTCAAAGGAAAACTAAGTTTAAGTTCTATTTCCATTTCTGATCCTGATGGAGTAATGGGCACGTGAATTGCTGTTATTACGGTTAGTTTCCGTAGAGTTGATTCTGACACATAGCAACCCCATGTGATAGAGTAGAACTTCCTCATAGGGTTTTCTTGGCTGTAATCTTTACAGAAGCAGATATTCAGGTCTTTCTCCTAGAAAAAAATTAACAATAATACTCTACAAAATAAATAAAGCGACTCCCACAGCCCAGGGAGATGAAACTCAGTCTCAAATCAGTGGTCTTACTGTGTGAAATACATACAGATCAGAGATTAGAAGTTGTGGGGAAGTTTATCAGAGAAGGAAACTGTGCAAGGACTCAGGCCAAGAAAAATACTTCCCTTAGTTTTTATCCCAATACTAAGGTTTGCACACAAACAGCAACATTCTAGAAAGCCTGTAAGAGAACAATATTGGAAGGATGTGAGTAAATTAAAGATCCCAATAGTTGTACAGTTGCTAGCAGGCACTGGATATCTGACCGTGGAGTGACCTTGCTGTAGAATACACAATCTTCTCAAGTACACAAAGCACATTCACAAAGACGTTGATGCATGAAACAAATCTTGGCAAGTTTCAAAGTATTTTAATTATACAAAGTATATTCTCTGACCAAAATGAAATGAAATTAAAATCATCAACAAAATGTATCTGGAAAATCACCAAATAATTAAAAACTAAGCAATACTGTTCTATATAACCAGAAGATATAAAAGCATTTTGGTTTGTACATCAACGAAAAAATAATTACAATTTGTGGGATGCACCTGAATCAATGCTTAATGGAAGTTTTGTAGTTTTAAATATTTACACATGTACTTACTTATGAAGTTTTCAAGTTACAATGAACCAAACTTAGGACCACCTTTTTTTTTGTACATCTTATCCCTAGTAATATATACTACACACAATGTTACAGAATGCAGTTTGCTGAGGTTATCATTCTCATACTAACCTCCAAAGACAAATAAAGGTCAGTTTTATAAAGATACTGATAATAAAAGGCAACGATAATAAAAACTAAATTTAAAAAAATGAAGTATTCTTCTTATATCAAAACTGACTTACAACTAAGTCATTGGAACTGAACCCCGTGGTAAATCAGAGACTACATACATGCATTAGACGTATTACATTGGGCAAATCTCCCTCAAAAGACCTCTTTTAAGTGTTGAAAAGCAAAGATGTTTCTTTGAGGGCTAAGGTGTGCCTCACCCAAGCCATGATATTTTCAGTTGCCTCATATGCATGTGAATGCTGGACGATGAATAAGGAAGACTGAAGAATTGATGCCTTTGAATTATGGTGTTGGTGAAGAATATTGAATATAACATGGACTGCCAGAAGAACAAACAAGTCTGTCTTGGAAGAAGTACAAACAGAATGCTCCTTAGAAGCAAGGATGGTAAGATTATGTCTCAAATACTTTGTATATGCTTTCAGGAGGGATCAGTCCCTGGAGAAGGATATCATGCTTGGTAAAGTAGAGGGTCAGCAAAAAAGAAGAGCATTAACCAGATGGATTGACACAGTGGCTGCCAACAATGGGCTCAAATATAGCAATGATTTGAGGGTGATGCAGGTTGGGCAATATTTCATTCTGTTGCACACAGGGTCACTATGAGTCAGTACAGACTCAACAGCATCTAACAACAACAACTCACGTATTAGAAAAGAAAGAAATTTTAAATTAATAAATCTTCCATCATTAGAAGCTAAAAAACAGGGAACAATTAAAAAAAAGTAAAAATATGAAATGTATACGTAATGGAGCTGAAACCAATAACGTAGGAAAACGACAACCAAGAGGAAAAAAAATTAATAAAAAATAAAAGCAAGTTATTTGAAAAGATTAATAAAACTGATAAAATCCTAGAGAGACTAATAAGAAAAGGAGAGAAAACACAAATACACAATGTTATGAGTAGACATGGAATAGTACTACAAATCCTATGGACGTTAAAAATATAATAAGTAAAATAAATTAGTATTTTATGCCAATGAATTATATCACTTAGATGAAATGACCAAATTTCATAAAAGACACTACTTACCAAAATTACTATAAAAAGAAATAGAAGTCTGAGGTGCCATGTATCTATTAAAGAAAATTTCTACATAAGAAATGGGGGAAAACAGCTTTCATTTGACGGAAATTTTACGTCCACATATTTCACCAACGATTTATTTCAAATATTTAAGAAATAATATCAAATTTGTACAAAATAGTTCAGAAAATAAACAGGAAGAAATAAGTCTCCTTATGTTATTTAACAGGGAAAGCAAACATTTGTCTCTCACTGCATAAAGGAACTAAGAAGACATAGGTAAATGGACAGATATATTACAGTTATGGACTGGACAATTTAATATTTATATCAAGTCTTCTTAAATCAAGACAAAAACTAAAGTTATTTGAAGTCAGATTCACCAGGCTCTTTTGTGTAAGAACTACGTTAATTGGAAATATCTTTAATTGGGCGATATTATTTTTGAATATTTGGGTTCCAATTAGGAATAGAGAGAGCAATTTATTAAAAATATATAGTTGTTTTATCCCACAGTAGAGCAAAGGCTATTCAGAACACATGGTTGGTTTTTTTGTTTATTTGTTTGTTTTTAAGAAAGTAAGGCAGAAGAATTAAGAGTGCAATCAGGAAATAGCTTGAAGAAAGATTTTGAAGGAATGAAACAGACTAGAGATAGAAGGCAGTGTGTCTGGACTCCCAACTCCATTACTGCCTAGGGTTGTTTCAAGGAGTGAAGGAGTTGGCTATAAAGCACACTATAACTGCCCACACGTAGTAAAACACTCAATAGATAGGGCTATTGATATTAATATTAATGTCAGATACAAGAATGAAGACATAATTATGAGTTGGGTAAGATCATAATAATGATCAGGAGAAGCATTTAAAAACCCAACTATTAAAATGTGGATGTTGGTTTTTTAGAACCATAGTGAAACCATTTTCCTTTAAGTGAGATTTCACTTCACTTTGTCTTCCCCAAAAATGGGAAAGCAGAAACAGAGAAACTGATGAAACAAGTCTACTCAGATTCCTGAGATACTATACTCTATGTCTGAATCAAATATTTTCAGCCAAATTTTTGGCTTTTATTAGTCCTATTCAAGTTCCTTATCATTCGTCTGTTAAATTTATCCACAATTCTCCAAAGAAAACAATGTTATTTGCATAGAAATTTTCTGGATGATTTTATTTTCTATTCGACCCAATCAAAATCGTTACAAATTTTAAAAATATATTCCGAATTTTTGTAACTCAAAATTGAAGATAATCCTCATTTTACTTAGCATTTTTCATTATGTAGTCAAAGACCAAGAACTAAATCAGTTTGAATGAAAAAGATTAAGTGAGGAAAATAAAAGTATCTTCCATCAGGAAACCTTTTCTATAACTCAATGCTTGCCTACTCCAAGAAAAGTCAAATGTCCTTACCTCTTTCAGTAAGGCATTAGTACCTGTTGTGAAAAACCTTTATTAATGCTAATTGTTCCAGCAAGCAGTGAAAAGGAAACAGCAGGCTCAGAGGTTGTATGTGACTATTTACAATAAAAAGTTCTATAGTTCATGGGACTCTAAGCCTGCAGCTAACCCTCCTGATTTCAAAAGGTACAGAGTGCCATCAAAAGGCACCAAGATTTCCTGAAGACAATTATAAAGACATATAACATCTGTTCTCAATCATGGGAAACAGAAGAGAAAATGTGCACCACGTGATAGATTATATGCAACAAAGAAGTCCAGCTATGTGAAGAAAACCATGTGAAAAAGGCAATAGCTGTAAAAGAACAGTGCAAAGTAAGCCTTGTTACAATGACAGTGACCTGTGGTGATCTCTTTGAGTACTTCTGTGGTGCCAAGATCTGTTTGTTCTCCTACAGACAGGGACACCTCTGACATCCTCAATTATTGGTATTATTCATAAAAAAGTACTATTTAGAAGATAATTTGGGTTTAATATTACAAACAACAAACTGCTAAAATAGTTACGTTGAGCAAAACATTTTGTCATCATTTTGTTCTAACAATCCAGGTTCCAAGATGTCGTTATCTCCTTACAGAAATATGTCCTATATGTCTTTCCAGATAATTTTTATAAGACTCAAAATAAAACTATGTTATCCTTGTTGTTAGGTACCATTTAGTTATTTCTGACTTGTAGAGGCCCTACGTACAACAAAACGAAACAGTGCCTGGTCCTGAGCTACCCTCGCAAGCATTGCTATATTTGAGCCCATTGTTGCAGCCACTGTGTCAGTCCAGCTTGTTGAGGGTATTCCTCTTTTTCACTGACCCTCTGCCTTACCAAACATGATATCTTTCTCCAGGAACCAATCCCTCCTGATAACATGTCCAGAGTATGCAAGACGAAGTCTAGCCATCCTCATTTCTAAGGAGGATGCTGGCTATACTTCTTCCAAGGCAGATTTGTTCGTTTTTCTGGCAATCCATGGTATATTCAATATTCTTCACCAACACGATAATTTAAAGGCATCCATTCTTCTTTGGTCTTCCTTATTTATTGTTACACCACTTATCTGTCAGTTTGTCTTACTGTGGTGGCTTGTGTGTTGCTATGATCCTGGAAGCTTTGTCACCAGTATTTCAAATACCGGCAGGTTTACCCTTGGTGGATAGGTTTCAGTTGCGCTTCCAGACGAAGACAGACTAGGAAGAAGTACCCAGCAGTCTACTTGTGAAAAAACTGGCCATTGAAAACTTAAAGAATAGCATCAGAACATTGTCTGATATAGCACCAGAAGATGAGCCCCTCAGGTTAGAAGGCACTCAAATGACAACTGGGGAAGGGCTGTGTCATGGATTGAATTGTGTCCCCCCAAAATATCTGTCAGCTTGGCTAGCTCATGATTCACAGTATTGTATGATTGGCTACCATTTTATCATCTTATGTAATTTCCCTATGTGTTGTAAATGCTATCACTATGATGTAATAAGATGGATTAGCAGCAGTTTTATATTGATAAAGTCTACAAGATTAGGTAATGTCTTAAGCCAATCTCTTTCGAGATATAAAAGAGAGAAAAGCGAGCAGAGATACAGGGGGATCTCATACAAGCAACAGTGCAGTGCTGGGAGCAGATTGTGTCCTTTGGACCTGAGGTTCCTGCGCTGAGATGCTCCTGGACAGAGGGAAGACTGATGCATCACAAGGAACTTCCTCCAGAGCCAACAGAAAGAGAAAGCCTTCCCCTGTATCCGGCGCCCTGAATTTGGACTTACAGCATGCTGGGCTGTGAGAGAATGAATTTCTCTTTGTCGAGGCCATTCACTTGCAGTATTTCTGTTATAGTGGCACTAGATACCTAAGACAGGCTGCCTTCTCAAATACAGTCAACATTGGTGACGTGGATGGAGTCAAGATTTTGGGACCTTCACTTGCTGATGTGGTATGATAGAAATGATAAGAAACAGCTGCAAACATCCATTAATCATCAGAAGGTGAAATGTACAAAGTTAAAATCTAGGAAAATTGGAAGCAGTCAAAAAGGAGATGGAATGCATAAACATCAATATCCTAGACATTAGTGAGGTGAAATGGACTGATATTGGCCATTTTGAATGAGACAGTGGGACAGAGATCACTTGATTGAATTTTGCAAGATCAATGACTTCTTCATTGCAAATGTCTCTTTTCAAAAATATAAACAGGGACTATACAAGTGGACCTGGCTAGATTAAATACACAGGAATCAAATCGACTACATCTGTGGAAAGAGACAATGGAAAAGCTCAATATCATCAGTCAGAATAAGGCCAGGGGCCGACTACGGAACAGACAATTGATTGCTCATATGCAAGTTAAACTTGAAGCTGAAGAAAATTAGAATAAGTCCATGAGAGCCAAAGTACAAGCTTGAGTATATACCAAGTGAATTTAGAGACCAACTGAAGAACAGATTCGACGCATTGAACACTAATGATCGAAAACCAGATGAGTTGTGGAATGACATCAGGAACATCATACATGAATAAAGCAAGAGATCATTAAAAAGACAGGAAAGAAAGAAAAGATCAAAATGGATGTCAGAAGAGATTCTGAAAGTTGCTGTTGAACACTGAGTAGCTAAAGTGAAAGGAAGAAATAATAAAGTAAAAGAGCTGAAAAGAAGATTTCAAAGGGTAGCTTGAGAAGACAAAGTAAAGTATTACAAAGTATTACTTCGTAAAGTAAAGTGAAAAGAACTGGAGATAGAAAATCAAAAGGGAAGAACATGCTCAGCATTTCTCAAGCTGAATGAACTGAAGAAAAAATTGAAGCCTAGAGTTTCAATATCGAAGGTTTTTAGAGGGAAACTATTAAATGATGCAGGAAGCATCAAAAGCAGATGAAAGGAATACACAGTCACTGTATCAAAAAGAATTGGTCAAGTCACAACCATTTCAAGAGGTAGCATATGATCAAGAACCGATGGTTCAAGCTGCACTGAAGGCATTGGTGAAAAACAAAGCTCCAGGAATTGATAGAATACCAAATGAGATGTTTCAACAAAAGCATGCAGTACTGGAAGTACTCACTCCTATATACACCAAGAAATATGGAAGACAGCTATCTGGCCAACCTACAGGAAGAGATTGATACTTGTACCCATTCAAAAGAAATCAAACAGTATGCAGAAATTATCAAATAACATTATTAATATCACACACAAGTAAAATTTTGCTGAAGATCATTCAAAAATGGTTTCAGAAATTCAAGCCAGATTCAGATGAGGACTTGGAACAACGGATATCAAAGCCGACGTCAGATAGACCATGGCTGAAGGAAGAGAACACCAGAAAAATGTTCACCTGTGTTTTATTGACTATGCAAAGGAATTCGGCTGTGTGGATTATAACAAATTATGGATAACATTGCAAAGAATGGGAATTCCAGAACGCTTAGTTGTGCTCATGAGGAAACTGTACCTAGACCAAGAAGCAGTCGTTCAAACAGAACAAGGGAATACTGGATGGTTTAAAGTCAAGAAAGGTGTGTTTCAGGGTTGTATCCTTTCACAATACTTAGTCAATCTGTAGGCTGAGCAAATAATCTAAGAATCTGGACTATATGAAGAAGAATGTGGCACCTGGATTGGAGGAAGACTAATTAACAACCTGCACTATACAGATGACACAACCTTGCTTGCTGAAAATGAAGAGGACTTGAAACACTGACGAAGAATAAAGACCACAGCCTTCGATATGGATTACACCTCATCTTAAAGAAAACAAAAATCCTCACAACTGGACCAATAAGCAACATCATGATAAATGGAGAACAGATTGAAGTTGTCAAGGATTTAATTTTACCTGCATCCACAATCAACTCTTGCGGAACAAGCCGTCATGTAATCAAAGATGCTTTGCATTGGGAAAATCTGCTGCAAAAGACCTTTTCAAAGTGTTAAAAAGCAAACATGTCACTTTAAGGACTAAGGTGTGCCTGACCAAGCCATGGTATTTCCAGTAGCCTTGAATGCAAGCAAAGACTGGAGAATGAATAAGGAAGAGCAAAGAAGAATCAATGCCTTTGAATTATGGCATTGGGGAAGAATATTGAATATACCATGGACTGCCAGAAGAACAAACAAATCTGTCTCGGAAGAAGTACAGCCAGAATGCTCATTAAAACAAATATGTCGAGACTTTATCTCACATACTTTTACATATTATCAGGAGGGGCAAGTCCCTGGAGAAGGACATCATGTCCAGTAAAGTAGAGGGTCATCCAAAAAGAGGAAGATCCTCAATGAGATGGATTGACACAGTGGCAGGAAGAATGCACTCTAGCATAACAACTGTTGTGAGGATGGTGCAGAATCTGGCCGCATTTCGTTGTGTTGTACATCAGGTCTGTATGAGTTGGAACCAACTGGATGGCACCTAACAATAACAATTTATTGTCCAGCTTTATCATGCATATGAGGTGATTGAAAATACCATGGCTTGAGTCAGGCACACCTTAGTCCTCAAAGTGACGTCTTTGCTTTTTCACACTTTAAAGAGGTCTTTTTGCAGCAGATTTGCTTAATGCAATGCGTCATTTGATTTCTTGACTGCTGCTTCCGTGGATGTTGATTGTGGATCCAAGTAAAATGAAACCCTTGACAACTTCAATATTTTCTCTGTTTATCATGATGTAGCTTACTGGTTCAGTTGTGATGATTTTTGTTTTCTTTACTGAGGTACAATCCATAGTGAAGGCTGTAGTACCTAATCTTCATCAGTAAGTACTTCAAGTCCTCTTCAGTTTCACCAAGCAACGTTGTGTCATCTGCATATCGCAGTTTGTTAATTAGTCTTCCTCTAATCCTGATGCCATGTTCTTCTTCATATAGTTGCTTAGCATACAGATTGAATAAGGATACAACCCTGACGCACACCCTTCCTAATTTTAAACCACACAGTACCACAGTATCCCCTTGTTCTGTTTGAACAACTGCCTCTTGGTCTCTTTACAGGTTCTGCATGAACACAGTTAAGTGTTCTGGAATTCCCGTTCTTCACATTGTTATCCATAATTTGTTATGATCCACATAGTTGAATGCCTTTGCATAGTCAATAAAACACAGCTAAATGTTACTCTGGTATTCTCGACTTTCAGCCAAGATCCATCTGACATCAGCAATGATATCCCTTATTCCATGTTCTCTTCTGAATCTACCTTGAATTTTTTGCATTCCTGTTGATGTACTGCTGCAACCACTTTTGAATGATCTTCAGCAAAATTTTACTTGCATGTGGTATTATTGATATGATTATGAGTAAACTACAGTTTTCTCATAATAAAAGATAATATAAATAATTAGTGTGGAAATAGCCATTACACAAAAGTGTGTAATCATTTATGCAAGCTGGCACCATTATGTTTTTTTCTCTCTCTCACTACTGTACTCCAACCATATTTCCCCTTGTTGTTATTCCAAAGTGACAAGTACCTTCTAAATGGGCCTTTATATATATGTTTCTGCCCTCCACTTGGGATGTTCTTCACCTAGTTATCCACGTGGCTTACTCCCTTACCACCTTCACAAATTTAATAACATATTGGTACCTGAATATGGCCTTTCCTGAAAAGGTTAAGTAAAATGGAATCCACTCTATTCCCTTCCTCTTGTTTCTGATTTATTTTTCCACACAGCACAAATCAACATCTGTCTTAGTTATCTAGTGTTGCTATAAGAGAAATACCACAGACTTCCCCTGGAGCTGACGTCCTGAATTTGGACTTCTGGCCTACTAGACTGTGACAGAATAAACATCTGTTTGTTGAAGCCATCCCACTTGTGGTATTTCTGTTGTAGCAGCACTAGATAACTAAGACAGAATTTGGTTCTGTGAGTGGGGTGCTGCCTTAACAGATACGTAAAATGTGGAAGCAGTTGCCTTGAAGAGACCCTGGTGGAATTATGGACGTCAAACAATTCTGCTGAGGACTCACAAGGAAGTGAGGAGACAAATGGCAGCAGCAGAAAACAGCAGCAGTGGCACCAGGAGACCAGCATGAGATGGTTCTGGAGCCAACCCATGGAGTGAGAGGCTGAGTGCCTTTGGCAGAGTAGGGTGCCTCTGGGCACTTATTGGTGTAGCTACAAAGCTTTGGAAAACTTGTCCCAACAGGACAGACACGGGCAGCAAGGCCGGAGGGGCCAAGAGGCCAAGGAAACAGGACGCAGAAGCTGAAGAGACAAGGAACACAGAAAGCAGGGCTGCCTCAGTCTCAAAGGGTATGGCCATGATCTCTGGGATCTCAAAAGGTGGAGCCTTGGCCTCTGGAGTTTCTAAGGGTGGAGTTGCCACTTATATGAACTAGGAGAATGGTAAACCTAAAGCCAAGGGAGCAGAGTTGCCATCCCAGTGGGCCGGAAAGCAGAGCTGAAGACCAGGGCTGAAGGGCCTCCATTCAGAATCCAGAGAATGTGGCCAATACCTAGAGTCTGGAGGGTAGGGCCATTGTGTAAATGGTCTCAGAGAACAAAGGATTATTTTCAAGACTTGAGGGCTAATATAATGTGTTCTTGCTGACTTGTTTGGTGCCTGTTACGCCTTCTTTCCCTCCAGTTTCTCTCCTTTGTAATGGACATGTCTAGCTTATGCCTGCCTGTTGCACCACTGTACTTTGGAAGCAGATAACCTGCATTCTAGATTTCACAGATGAAGATGAATTTTTGGATTTTGGACATGAAGTTGATTTAAGACTTTTGCTATAATATGATGGAATGAATATGTTTTACATGTGGCAAGGACATGAATTTTGGGGGGCCAAAGGGTGGAATGTCATGAATTGAATTGTGTCCCCCAAAATATGTCTCAGCTTGTTTAGGCCATGATTCCTAGTATTGTGTGATTGTCCTCCATTTAGTGATTGATATAATTCTCCTATTTGTTGTAAATACTAATCTCTGCCAGTGGTTAATGAGGCAAGTTTAGGTTATGTTAAAGAGGAATAGGGTGGGATGTAACATCCTTACTCAGGTCACACCTCTGATCCAATGTAAAGGGAGTTTCCCTGGGGTATGGTCTGCATCACCTTTAATCTTACAAGAGTTAAAAGACAGAAGCAAGCAGAGGTAGCGGGGGACCTCATACCATAAGAAAGCAGTGCTTGGAGCAGAGTGCATCCTTCCTGCACTGAGAAGCTCCTAGACCAGGGGAAGACTGATGACAAGGACCTTCCCCCAGAGCTGACAGAGAGAGAAAGCCTTCCCCTGGAGCTGATGCCCTGAATTTGGACTTACAGTCTACTAAACTGTGAGAGAATAAACATCTGTTTGTTGAAGCCGTCCACTTGGGGTATTTCTGGTATAGCAGCACTAAATAACTAAGACAGCATCTAACATAACATTTTGTTATTGCTAATTTATGATCTCCTCCTGGTAAAATATGAGCTCTGTGAAGTCAGGAGGTTGAAGGTCTTTTCTTGAATGATCAATTTTTAACCCCTACAACAATGCATGTTATCAGGAGGGACCAGTCCATGTAAAAGGACAACATGCTTTGTAAAGTAGAGGGTCAGTGAAAAAAAGGAAGACTTTCAACGATATGGATTGACACAATGACTGCAAAAATGGGCTCAGATATAGCAATGATTATGAGGATGGCACAGGACTGAGAATTGTTTCATTCTTTTGTACATAGGGTCCCTATGAGTTGCAATCCACTCAACGGCACCTAACAACAACAATAACACAACATTGGATGACTCACAATAAAAATTCAAAACCATTTCTCAAATGATTGAATTACATATGATGTCTCTACACCTATAAATTTATAATTGCGCAGAAAATTGTTAATCCAGCAACCTCTGGCTCCTCAAACCCTGTATACTCCAGAGAAAGATCTGACCTTTTACTGGCTTCTGGGAGATACCTCTGAATACTTGGACTACTTTGCCTGAGAAAGGTGTGTTTTTAGCGGCAAAATGGCACTGTAGGCAGAAGCACTATGCCGTCCCTCCACAGCAAAGATCCGAAAAACTAAGCAGAACAGAGAACACAACAATCCTGAAACCCTAAAACATCAAATTAAGAGATAAAGAACTCAGCCAAGCACCAAATGGAGTGAGAAAACTGACAGAGAACGGACAGCGAGGAGAGATTCATGCAGAGGTCCCCTACCAGCTAACACAGCGCGGATCCGCCATTTTGGACTCCTATCAGAGACCAGAAAACAGGAGATAGGAGAAAGCAGCTTCATGGAACTTCCAGCAGGAGACAAAACAACTGGTAATTTGCGATATATGCTTTCCCACCCCCCCCTTCTTCACCCCCACTCGGCTTCCTCTGCTTCCCGCGGCCACAATCTCTTGTCCGGGAAGCACGGGCAGCTTGGATTCCACCCGCCAGAATGGGCCGGCTCTCTGAGTCCCATTGGTTGGCTGCTGGTGTTGCTTTTTTCTGCTTCTTTTGATTTCTTCCTTACCTCTCACCACCTTCCCCTCCTTTCGCTCAAATACCTGGCTCCGTGCACCATCTTTTATTCTTCCTGAGGGGCTGTGGAGCTCTGTTAGAGTGTGGAGATGCTTCCCGGTCTGGGCTGCTGCACTGCTGCGATACTGGGAATTTGGTTCGTCTGTTTGTTTTGAATTGTTTGTTTTTTTTCCTCTCCTTGAGTTGGGAGCCCTTTCTGGCCAGGCGGTGCTGTGTGGCAAGGAGACTACCCCCTCAGCTTGCACATACATGCGGAGGGATCCTTGTGGGCATTCCTTTTTTTGGTGGTATTATTTTTTCTTTTTCTTTTTTTTTTCTGTTTTCTGGGGGCTTTTCTTGTTTTGTTTTGTTTTTTTAATTTGTTTTGTTTTCTTTTACCTCTTTTTCCCTTTTTGTCTTTCTTTGTTACACAGTTTCTTGTCTCTCTATATCTTCCCTCTCTTTCTGTTCCCTGAATACATGGCGTTGTATACCTCTGTGTCTTCTAGCCAGGCTGTACAGCAACACCGGAGAGCGACTTCCACAGACCTCATAGCTGAACAGGTGGGATCGCTGGGAACTTCGCAGTTCTTTAACTTTTCTGATTTTTATTTATTCATTTCTTATTTTCTATTATTCCTCTTCCCCTTTCTGTTTTTCCCCATTTCATAGTCTCTCATCTCCCCACTCTAATGGCAAACTACCCTAGCATTCTTTTTTGTTTGTTTGCATGTTTTTGGCTCCTGTTCCTCTCTCCTCTCTCCCATATCCATCTTAGCTCCACACATAACAATCTCCCAGCTACATCCTGCCTACCTGCACCATGCGCTTAACATCACACCACCAAGCAGCACAGGCATGGCCTACTGCAACCTGCCCTGCACTGATTACCAACCTGCCCTGGAGGCTGTGGTGGATGCCACAAACAACTAGTCCCAGTAGTTCCTCTTCAGCTAGACCTGCCCTGCCGTACCATATCTGAGTGATGGACCCTGCCAACTGGAGAAAGAGGTGAAAAGTGCTGTGCCCACAGAAGGGCAAACGACAAAGAAAACACAGTCTGCCTGCTCAGACATAGTCAAATTTTTTTAAAAAGTGGACAAACCAAACAAATCTACAGTCAATAAATGGGAAAAATAAATACTGAATGCCCCGAAGACAGCAGACAATATCAAAACATTTATGAAAACAGGACAGAATGGTTCCAGTAGGCATCCATAATACAAAACCAGATGACTTTCCAGTGGAAGAAAATTCACTAGAACTACCTGATAGGGAATTCAAATCTATAATACTCAGAATTCTCCATGAGCTGAGGCAAAAAGCTGGCAAACATGAGGAAAAAATAGACAAATTCATGGAAAATACAGACAAAAACTTGGAAGATTTCAGAAAAATAATGCAGAAACAAAATTTCAAAATAAATTCACAAATAGAAATTATACAAAGACAACAATTAGAAATCCAAAAGATAAACAACAAGATTTCAGAAATGGATGGCACCATAGAACAGCTGAGAAGCAGATTAGAAATGGTGGAAGACAGGATCAGTGGAATTGAAGACAAACACTTGGATACATCTCTGTTTGAGGAAGACTCAGAAAAAAGAACAAAGAAAAATGAAGAGACCCTGAGAATTATGTGGAATACAATCAAAAACAAATATTTGTGAGTGATTGGAATTCCAGAACAGGGAGAGAAAACAGAAAACACAGAGAGGATCACTGAAGAACTGCTGACAGAAAACTTCCCCAATATCTTGAAAGATGAAAATCTGGCCATCCAAGAAGCTCAACAAACCCCATATAGGATAGACCTCAAAAGAAAATCACCAAGGCATATCATAATCACACTAGCCAAAACCAACAACAAAGAATCCTGAGAGCAGCTCGAGAAAAACAAGAAGTCACATACACAGGAGAAACAATAAGGCTAAGCTCAGATTATTAAGCAGAAACCATGCAGGCAAGAAGGCAATGGGATGACATGTATCAAATCTTGAAAGAAAAGAATAGCCAGCCAAGAATAATATATCCTGCAAAACTCTAGTTCAAATTTGATGGTGAAATTAGGTCATTTCCAGATAAACAGAAATTAAGGGAATATGTAAAAGTCAAACCAAACTTACACGAATTATTAAAGGGAGTTCTTTGATCTGAGGACAAACAGCTTCAGCTCACAGGCAGAAACTAGGACACAGGATTGTATGAGCCAGATACCAATCCAGGAAATGAACTCTCAAGGACTATCCAAAACCAAAAGAAATACAACAGGGAATCAGAGCAGTTAATCAGTAAATGACAACAACGTCAAAACAATGAAAGAGGGAATAAACAGCATAGGTATAGAATCTTCTAATGGAGAGGAAGGCAAGGCGATATCAAGAAATGGTAGACTGCTTCAAACTTAGAAACATACGGGTAAAATTCATAGTAACCACAAAGAGAGTTAACAAATATACTCATAATAAAAGAAGAAAAACATAAAGTGTCAGCAAAAAGAAAACCTACAAAAACAAAAGAAATGAAAAAAAAAATCCACAAACAAAAGTAACTCAGCACACGACTGTAAGAAGAACAAAGAAAACTTCAGCACCACAAAAAAAAAAAAAAAAAAAAAAGCACTACAAAATGACAGCAACAAACTCACATCTATCAATAATTACACTGAATGTAAACGGACTCAATGCACCCATAAAGAGATGGAGAGTGACAGAACGGATAAGAAAACAGGATCCATCAATACGCTGTCTACATGAGACACACCTTAGAAACAAAGATGTGAATTTAGTAAAAGTCAAAAGTTGGAAAAAAATATATCAAGCTAACAACTACCAAAAAAGAGCAGGAGTAGCAATTCTGATCTCAGATAAAATAGACTTTAAAACAAAATCTACCATAAAAGACAAAGAAGGACACTATATAATGATTAAGGGGATGATCCATCATGAAGACACAAACATAATAAACATCTATGCACCCAATGACAGGGCTCCAAAATACATCAAACAAACTCTAACAACACTGAAAAGAGAAAATGACTGTTCCACAATAATAGTAGGAGACTTCAACACACCACTCTCAGTAACGGACAGAACAACTAAGATGAAACTCAGCAAAGATACAGAAGACCTAAAGGACACAGTCAGCCAACTTGACCTCATAGACATATATAGAACACTCTATCCAACTTCTGAAAAGTACACACTCTTTTCCAAGGCACATGGAATGTTCTCCAGAATAGACCACATCTTGGGCCACAGAGCAATCCTAAACAAGATCCAGAATGTTGAGATAATTCAAAGTATCTTCTCTGACCAGAATGCCATCAAGGCAGAAATTAACAATAGAAGACCAAGGAAAAAAAAGAATTACATGGAAACTGAATAATACCTTGCTTACACATCACTGGGTAATAGAAGAAATCAAAGATGGAATCAAAAAATTCCTAGAATCAAATGATATTGAAAACACATCATACAAAACATTTGGACACAGCAAAGGCAGATCTCGGAGGACAATTTATAGTAATAGAGACACGTATCAAAAAAGAAGAAAAGGACAAAATCAAAACATTAACTATAGAACTCAAACAAATAGAAAGAAAACAGCAAAAAAAGCCCACAACCACCAGAAGAAAGGAAAAAGTAAAGATCAGAGCAGAAATAAATGAAATAGAGAACAGAAAAACAATAGAAAGAATCAACAAAACCAAAAGCTGGTTCTTTGAAAGGATCAACAAAATGGAGGAACCACTGGCCAGACTGACAAAAGAAAAACAGTAGAGGACAAAAATAACCCAAATAAGAAATGAAATGGGCGACATTACAACAGACCTAACTGAAATGAAAAGGATTATAACAGAATATCATGAAAAACTATACTACAAGAAATTTGAAAACCTACAGGAAATGGATAAATTTCTAGAAACACACGGCCTACCCAAACTACAACAAAGTGATGTTGAAAATCTGAAAAGATCCATAACAAGAGAAGAGATTGAAAAGGTAATAAAAAAAAAACTCCCAACCATAAAAAGCCCTGGCCCAGATAGCTTCACTGGAGAGTTCTACAATACATTTACAGAAGAGCTTGTACCAGTACTACTCAAGCTATTTCAGAGCATAGAAGAGGAAGCAACACTTCCAAATTCATTCTATGAAGCCAGCATAATGCTGATACCAAAACCAGGCAAAGACGTCACAAAAAAAGAAAATTACAGACCAATATCTCTCATGAATATAGATGCAAAAATTCTGAACAAAATTCTAGACAATAGAATTCAGCATCATATAAAAAAAAAATACGCCATGACCAAGTAAGATTCATATCAGGTATTCAAGGACGGTTCAACATTAGAAAATCTATCAATGTAATCCACCACATAAATAAAAGGAAAGAAAAGAATCACATGATCATCTCAATTGACGCAGCAAGGCATTTGACAAAGTCCAACACCCATTCCTGAGAAAAACTCTCCATAAAATAGGTACAGAAGGGAAATTTCTCAACATAATATGGGGCATCTATGCAAAACCAATGGCCAACATCATTCTTAATGGAGAGAGGCTGAAAACATTCTGCTTGAAAACAGGAAGAAGACAAGGATGCCCTTTATCACCACTCCTATTTAACATCGTGCTGGAAGTTCTAGCTAGAGCAATAAGGCAAGGAAAAGAAATAGAGGGCATCCAAATTGGTAATGAAGAAGTTAAACTGTCCCTGTTTGCAGATGATATGATACTATACATAGAAAATGCTAAAGACTCCACGAGAAATCTACTGGAGCTAACAGAAATATTCAGCAGAGTAGCAAGATACAAGATAAACATTCAAAAATCAGTTGGATTCCTATACACCAGTAAGGAGAACAACGAAAAGGAAATCAGGAAAACAAGACCATTTTCAATAGCCCCTAAAAAGATAAAATACTTAGGAATAAATCTGACCAGGGATGTAAAAGACCTACACAAAGAAAACTACAAAACACTACTGCATGAAACCCAAAACGATCTACATAAATGTTAAAACATACCATGCTCATGGATAGGCAGACTCAACACTGTGAAAATGACAATTCTACCCAAAGCAATTTGCAAATACTATGCAATCCCGATCCAAATACCAACAACTTTCTTCAAAGAGATGGGAAAACTAATCATTAACTTTATATGGAAAGGGAAGAAGCCCTGAATAAGTAAAGCACTACTGAAGAAGAACAATAAAGTTGGAGGACTCACACTACCTGACTTCAGAACCTACTATACAGCAACAGTAGTCAAAACAGCCTGGTACTGGTACAACGACAGATACATTGACCAATGGAACAGAATTAAGAACCCAGATGTAAATCCATCCACCTACGGTCACCTGATCTTTGACAAGGGCCCAAAGTCCATCAAATGGGGAAAAGACAGTCTTGTTAACAAATGGTGCTGGCAAAACTGGATATCCATCTGCAAAACAATGAAACAGGACCCATACCTCATGCTGTATACAAAAACTACTTCAAAATGGATCAAAGACCTGAATATAAAGCCTAAAACTAAAATGTTCATAGAAGAAAAAATAGGACCAACACTTCAGGCCTTAATACACGGCATTAACAGGATACAAACCATAACCATCAACGCACAAACTCCAACAGATAAGCTAGATAACTGGGATCTTCTAAAAATCAAACACCTATGCTCTTCAAAAGACTTCACCAAAGAGTGAAAAGAGAACCTACAGACTGGGAAAAAATTTTTGGACAGTAGAAGTCAGACAAACGTCTAATCTCTATAATCTACAAGAAAATCCAACACCTCTACAACAAAAAGGCAAATAATCCTATTAAAAAATGGGCAAAGGAAATGAACAGACACTCCACCAAAGAAGACATTCAGATGTCCAACAGACACATGAGGAAATGCTTGCGATCACTAGCCATTAGAGAAATGCAAATTAAAACCACAATGAGATACCATCTCATCCCGGCATTACTGGCATGAATCAAAAACACTGGAAATAACAAATGTTGGAGGGGCTGTGGGGAGATCGGAACTCTTATGCACTGCTGGTGGGAATGAAAAATGATACAACCATTTTGGAAAATGATATGGCGCTTCCTCAGAAAGCTAGAAATAGACATACCATTCAATCCAGCAATCCCACTCCTAGGAATATATCCTAGAGAAATAGGAGTCGTCACTCGAATAGACATATGCACACCTATGTTCATGGCAGCATTGTTCACAATAGCAATACAATGGAAACAACCTAGATGCCCATCAACAGAAGAATGGATAAACAAACTATGATACATACACACAATGGAGTACTACGCAACGAGAAAGAACAACAATGAATCTGTGAAGCATCTCATAACATGGATGAAACTGGAGGACATTATGCTGAGTGAAATAAGTCAGTCCTGAAAGGACAAATATTGTATGAGACCTCTCTTGTAAAAACCCATGAAAAAGTTCACACACAAAATGTAACAATCTTTGTTGGTTACCAGGGATGGAAGCGGTGGGGTGGGGGGGGGGGGAATACTAAATAGGCAATAAATAAGTGGTATCTTGGGTAAAGGGTGAGACAGTACACAATACAGGAGAAACTAGCACAGCTTGTATGAGGAAAGATCATGGAAGCCCCATAGACACATGCAAACTCCCTGAGGGACTGAATTGCTTGGCAGAGGGCTGTGGGGACCATGGTCTCAGGGAACTTCTAGCTCAGTTGGCATAACACAGTTTATAAAGACAATGTTCTACATTCTACCTTGGTGAGTAGCATCTGGGGTCTTAAAAGCCTGTGAGCGGCCATCTAAGATACTCCACTTTCTCATCCCTTCGGGAGCAAGGGAGAATGAAGAGTACAGGATACAAGGAAAAGATCAGTCCCAAGGACTAATGGCGATCAAACCTCCACCGGACTGAGTCCAGTAGAGCTAGATGGTTCCCGGCTACCACCACTGACTGCTCTGACCAGGATCACAACAGAGGGTTCTGGACAGAGCTGGAGAAAGATGTACAACATAATTCTAACTCACAAAAAAAAGACTAGATTTACTGGCCTAAAGGAGACTGGAGAAACCCTGAGAGTATGGCTCCCAGACACCCTTTAGCTCAGTGGTGAAGTTGTCTCCGAGGTTCACTGTTCAGCCTGGGAGTGGACAGCCCCATAAAACCAAATGGGACTAATGAGGTTCAGTAGTCCAGTGACAAGGGCCAGAAGGCAGAAGGGGACAAGGAAGCTGGTCATAGGGAACCCAAGGTTGAGTAAGGATATTGTTGATGTGTGGTGAGATTGTTAACCATTGTCATAGGGCAACATCTGTAGTAACTGTTAAATGAGAAACTATTTTGTTCTGTAAGCCTTCATCTTAAATGAGAATAGCAGCACAATTGGAAGAGCATAGTCAATGTCACTGAACTGTGCATGTAGAAATTTTTGAAATGGTGTATCTTTGGCTATGTGTATTTTCACCCCCAAGAGAGGTTGAGAAGTTAGAGGGTTGATATGTTGTGGGGTTGTTAACCAATGTCATAAAACAATATGTGTACTACTGTTTCATGAGAAAACATTTGTTCTGTAAGCCTTCACCTGAAGTACAATTTAAAAAAAAAAATCATTTTTGTTGGAGTTACTTTCTCCAAGGATGTAGTTTGAGGTATAAAGTTCTAAGTATTTTGCTTTTCTTAAGAATATACATTTGATAAGTATAAGTAAGCTTCTGAATAGTTCACATACACTTGTAGTAGGATAATGGCTGTGGACTATTCAGTGTTTAACCTCCTCACCCAATCTCCAACATGCCGAAACAAATATATCTGTCAGGAAATAGATAATTCGTGAATAGTTGATGAGTTGAAAGATCAACAAAATCTATTAATAAGATAAAGAAGAAACTTAAGAATAATGAATTCCCATTTTTATGTGTTGAGTATGAGGTGAACTTGGGAAATTCACGTGAGATTGTCTGAAAAGCAAGTGACAATTGGCAGCTACAACTCAAGAAATGGGTCAAAAATCTGTCTTCTATATTAAATGATTTATACAAATGTGTATATAAAGAATATCTCCTTAATAACTCTTGAAAGTAAATCTCAGATCACTAATATTCATTAAGAAGGTTAAATTTAATTGCAAGTATTATAGATCTTATCTTTCTATTTCCCCAACTGACACGGAAAATGTAATTATTTTTGAAGCATGATAATATGCTGTAAATGTGTGACCTTTCCACAGTGTAAGCAATAAAACTCACTCCAGGGTGTTCTGTTAGAGCATAATAATATACTTAAGCTACATTGAGTTTTTTTAGATATGTTAACCTATTACCAACAGTATATCCCCTGAAGTGTTTTACAGGACCATCAAGTATGCCATGTAGAAGAATTGCTTAATATTTCAGAGCTATTTTTCTATAATCATGTTTTATTATCTATGTAATATTTGTGAATATGTAATTTTATTTAAAACATTCATTTTAATATATATTATAGAATTTCCCCTGTAGCATATACAATTTTATCTTTGCACATTTGGAAGATTGGATGTTCCTGTTCTAGTGGATACGTACTGATAGGTTAATATTATATAAACAGGAAAAAAATTATATTCAAAGATGAAGGACTTGAGTAAGTATGAATTGATAGTTTCAACGTTGTTTACACTTGTGTAAATAGAGATGCTTAGAAACTAGAAGCCATGTAAATGGACTAATTCCAAAATTATATAATCATCACTCATCATCTTAATTTAACATCTAATGAGTTCTTGCCAGGTTCATGACGTCATATTTTGTACTAGATAGAAATGTTATCTTTTCCTTATCTTATTAGTTGCAGATAACATAGAATTCCTAATGAAATATTTGTATTTTATTGACAAACCATAGAAGTACTACATGTACCCTAAGGTATAAAATGTCACACGATTTTGTAAAAGTATAACAGCTAACATTTATTGAGTGTTTACATAAATTTACTCATGTAGTTTTCTCAACGACACCATAAGGTAGAATGATTAGTTAAAGTAATATGAGTTGCTTAAACAGATGATGCCCCACATATCAGCAGCTTATTTAATACAAAATAATCTAATTTGCCTTGTGAAGTCTACATGAGGAGTTCCTGATTAGGTTTCAATTCCACTTCATCACTCAGGGAGCCAAGCTGATAAACGTTCTGCTCACTTCAACATAACTTTGCTTTGGGCATCAATAACCAGTCAGCAGATGGGGAGGATTGAGACTATCACACAAAGAAAAGTCAATGAGCCCGGCTTGAGTATTATTCTGTTCACATATTGCTTACTGTAACTCTGTCGTATGACAACACCTCACAGAAAAGAAGCTGTATTAAGGTAGTGTATGAAAAGATGGTTGTATTATCTGTGCTGTCAGTCTCTGTCACAGTTTGCCCTTATGTCTTGCCAATTATCAGTTTTATCTTTCTTTCTGCAGTCGAATGTACTCTTTCCCTAATGGAGATTTAAGGTGGTTCCATTCATCTCCGCACCCAGTTAAAAAACCCAATTCTCTAAATCTTCTCTATTAAGGTCAGCTGTGAGTCTAGTATATATAAACCAAGAAGATAAGTAATTTGCTCTCTGTATGTACGATATACAACAGTGGGCAGGAACAAGATGATCACAATTCACTTCAGCATTTTGGAACTGACGTTTGGAGGCTCTAAAGAGCAATCATGAAATCCTGCCAAGTGGAATTGAGAAGTCTCTTTTTCCTAGAAGTGATGAAGATCCTTGATTACAATCTAATTGTGCTCTCTGGAAGGTGTTCTCTTACCCATTGTTTTTTGGGTCCCCCTGTTCAGATTTCTGGGAGGTTTATGTATTTCTCTGAGGCCACATTTAGAGTGGGTGTTGAGGCAAAAGGCTGCCTCTGTGGAGTGTATGGTTTTCTCAGAAAGACTCCTGTGCATACAACTTTGATAACTTGAGGGTTTCTTTAAGGCCTGCAATGGTCAAAATATATTTTATTTCCAGGTGGTCTATTTTCTTTGTTTGTTTGTCAACATTATAATTCACTCAAAAGTATAGTGCACTTCTGACTTATCGGGTTCCACTCGGTACTATGTGACAATAACTGTGCTAGAGTCCAGCCCTATACAAGATTATCAACTATATTTTATTTATTTGCTCTTTCATAATTACTTTATTTACTCTTACAGTGCTATATAGCTTTCCCAAACAAATGGCGCTACCTGAGAAAACCAGGATTGGGAAAAAAGGAAACACTCTGAATCATATTTTTGTTAGAGATAAGAGTCTTAAATGGCTCTTTTGATACACACACACAATTTTTTTCAATCTACTTATCCTTTTCAATGTGAAGAAAGAGCTAGGCTTTATAACTCTTAAGGCTTCACATCAGATAGCAGTTTGAAGCTAAGATTCAAAACAGCCATTATCCTACTGATGGCATTTCTGCTACTAAACCAAAAAACCAAACCCATTGTCGTCAAGTCAATTCTGACTCATAGCAGAGTAGAACTGCCCCATAGGGTTTCCAAGGCTATAGTCTTTACAGAAGCAGACTGCCACATCTTTCTCCTATGGAGAGGCTGGTAGATTGGAATCAGTATCTTTCAGTTAGCAGCTGAGTGCTTAACCAATGTGCCACCAGGGCTCCTTATTTCTGTTATACTCTTGTTCAAATCCCTTATCCTTTGCCTTTCTATAAGAGTTTTCTCTCTCTCCAACAGGGCTCAAATGCCCATCTATACGGCTTGGAAGTGGAATAGACTTTATCATATTCTCTCCATCATCCTAATCAATCCTAACCATGGGTGTCTTTAGATCAACACCATTTCTACATTTCAGTGAAAAACAGAAATTCTTATGCCCGTAATCTCACTGAAGTAGATTTCTGGAAGTGTGTGTCGTCAACATTTCATATATACACAGAGAAGTCTGAATTTCTCTTAGGCTGCCAGAACAGCTCCTGCTACATATGCACAGCTCTGTATATGTGACAACTTTACATTTTTTGAAAGTAGTATTTAATTCCTATTTCATGATGCATGCTCATACATTAAGTCTATGAAATGTTTGTGTGAGTGCATGTTTTCATCATATGATTTTTCTCTAGCAATTTAGAATAGCAGTGTGAAAATATTCTGAGTGATGTGATATGTTTATTATGTGTTTTCTCTTTAATATTGCTTTATTTAATCATTTAATATTATTTGTATACATTGTTGTCAATTAACAGAACCTAAGAATTATTTAAAATGAACATGTAAGGTAACACCACTGAAAATCCTAAATCAGTGTCTTGGATAGAGTCTGTCTGTCCATATACAGTAAAAACTATGAAAGTTGAAACCTGCATAAAGCGGAAACCTGTCAGAAAAAGAAACAAAAATATTTTCCACTAAAATGAGCAATAGAGAAGTGGTAAGACTACACCCTGTCAAAGGCAGAAAACTTGTAAGACCCAGAAAAACAAGGCAGTACCATCGAGTTCCAGCTCTCACAGTTTCCACTGTATTTTTAAAGAGCTCCATAGTGTATTTTGATACTCAGGGCAGAAAATTAGTGCTTCTAGAACTGTCTGTGGTAGAAAAAACAATCTCCCAGAGATGACTTTGTCCTATTTTCCAGAACCTGTGCCTATATTACCTTGCATGGAAAAGAGGATTTTGCAGATTTGAATACGGTTAAGGAGCCAGAGATTAGAGATTATCCTGAATTAGCTAAGAAAGCCCAAACTAATCTCATGAATCTTTAAATAGGAAAGCTTTCCCAGTTTCCTGGGAGCTCTGCCTATGGAAGAAAGTCAAAGAGATACAATTTTCTGGCTTTGGAGACAAATGAAGGAAGAGGGCCAGGAGTAAGGAATGTAGGCCACCTCTCAAAGTTGGAAAATGTGTTGTTACTGTTGTTAGGTGCCACTGAGTCAGTTCCAACTCGTAGTGACCCTATGTACAACAGAACGACACAATCTCAGGTCCTGTGCCATCCTCACAATCATTGTTATGCTTAAGCTCATTGTTGCAGCCACTATGTCAATCCATCTCGTTGAGGGTTTTCCTCATTTTTGCTGACCCTCTACTTTTCCAAAAAGGATGTCCTTCTCCAGGGACTGATCCCTCCTGATAACATGTCCAAAGTATGTGATACCTAGTCTCACCATCCTTGCTTTTAAGGAGCATTCTGGTTGTGCTTCTTCCAAGAAAGACCTCTTTGTTCTTGTGGCAGTCCATGGTATAGTCAATATTCTTCACTAACACCACATTTCAAAGATATCAATTCTTCTTCCATTTTCATTATTCATTGGCCAGCTTTCACATTCATGTGAGGTGATTGAAAACACCATGGCGTGGGTCAGGCCCACCTTAGTTTTCAAGGTGACCTCTTTGCTTTTTAAAACTTTAAAGAGGTCTTTTGCAGCAGATTTGCCCAATGCAATGTGTCGTTTGATTTCTTGACTGCTGCTTCCATGGGTGTTGATTGTGGATCCAAGTAAAATGAAACCCTTGACAACTTTAAGATTTTCTCTGTGTATCATGATGTTGCTTGTTGGTCCAGTTGTGAGGATTTTTGTTTTCATTATGTTGAGGTATAATACATCCTGAAGGTCGTGGTCTTTGCTCTTCATCAGTAAGTGCTTCAAGTTCTCTTCGCTTTTAGCAAAGTTGTGTCATCTGCATATTGCAGGTTATTAATCAGTCTTCCTCCAATCTTGATGCCCCGTTCTTCTTCATATAGTCCAACCTCTCACATTATTTGCTCAGCATACAGATTGACTAGGTGTGGTGAAAGGATACAACCCTGACACACACCTGTCTTGATTTTAAACCATGCAGTATCCCATTGCTCTGTTCCAATGACTGCCTCTTGACCTAAGTACAGGCTCCTAATGAGCACAATTAAATGTTCTGGAATTCCCATTGTTCTCAATGTTATCCGTAATTTGTTATGATCCACACAGATGAATGCCTTTGCATAGTCAGTAGAAGACAGGTAAACATCTTTCTGGTATTCTCTGCTGTCAGCCAGGATCCATCTGACATCAGCAATGATATCCCTGGTTCCACGTCCTATTCTGAATCCAGCTTGAATTTCTGGCATTTCCCTGTTGATATACTTCTGCAGCTGCTTTTGAATGATCTTAAGCAAAATTTTACTTGCATGTGATATTAATGATATTGTTCGATAATTTCCATATTCGGCTGGATTGTCTTTCTTGGGAATAGGCATAAATATGGATCTCCTCCAGATGGTTGGCCAGATGGATCTCTTACAAATTTCTTGGCATAGATGAGTGAGCACTTCCAGCACCACATTCGTTTGTTCAAACATCTCAGCTGGTATTCTGTCAATTCCTGGAGCCAATGCCTTCACTGCAGCTAGGACTTCTCCTTCAGTACCATTGGTTCCTGATCATGTGCTACCTTCTGAAATGGTTGAATGTTGACCAGTTCTTTCAGGTATTCCTTCCATCTTCTTTTGATGCTTCCTGAATCGTTTAGTATTTTCACCGTAGAATCCCTGAAAATTGCAACTTGAGGCTTGAATTTTTTTCTTCAGTTCTTTTAGCTTGAGAAATGCCAAGTGTGTTCTTCCCTATTGGTTTTCTATCTCTAGGTCTTTGCACATGTCATTATAATACTTTACTTTGTCTTCTCGAGGCACCCTTTGAAATCTTCTGTTCAGCTCTTTAACTTCATCATTTCTTCCTTTTTCTTTAGCTACTCGATGTTCAAGAGCAAGTTTCAGAGTCTCTTCTGAAATCCATTTTGTTCTTTTCTTTCTTTCCTGTATTTTTAATGTCCTAACTCGTGTGGTCTTTGGTCATCAGTGGTCAACATGTTGAATCTATTCTTGAGATGGTCTCTAAATTCAGGTGGGGTATACTCAAGGTCATACTTTGGCTTTTGCGGAGTTGTTCGAATTTTCTTCAGTTTCAACTTGAGCTTGCATATATGCAATTGATGGTCTGTTCTACAGTTGGCCCCTGACCTTTCTCTGACTGATTATATTGTGCTTTCCCATCATTTCTTTCCACAGATGTAGTGGATTTGATTCTTGTGTATTCCATCTGGCGAGGTCCACATGTATAGTCACTGTTCATGTTGGTGAAAAAAGGTACTTGCAATGAAGAAGTCATTGGTCTTGCAAAATTCTATCATGCGATCTCTGGTATCACTTCTATCACCAAGGCCATATTTTCCTTCTTCTTTGTTTCCAGCTTTCTCATTCCAATAAGCAGTAATTATCAATGCGTCTTGACTGCATGTTTAATCAATTTAAGACTGCAGAAGTTGGTAAAAATCATCAGTTTCTTCATCTTTGGCCTTAGTGGTTGGTGGGTAAATTTGAATAGTCGTATTAACTGGTCTTCCTTGTAGATGTGAGGATATTATCCTTTCACTGATAACATTGTACCTCAGGATAGATTCTGAAATGTTCTTTTTGACGATGAAGGCAGAGCCATTCCTCTTCAAGCTGTCATTCCCAGCATAGTACACCATACGATTGTCCAATTCAAAATGGCCAATACCAGTGCATTTCAGCTCACTAATGCCTAGGATATCCATGTTTATGTGTTCCATTTCATTTTTTACTATTTCCAATTTTCCTAGATTCATACTTCATACGTTCCATGTTCAGATTATTAATGGATGTTTGCAGCTGTTTCTTCTCATTTTGGGTTGAGCCACGTCAGCAAATGAAGGTCCTGAAAGCTTGACTCCATCCACGTAGTTAAGTCGACTCTACTTTATGGAGATTTTACTTACCCAGTCGTATTTTGAGTGCCTTCCAACCTGAGGGGCTTATCTTCTGGCACTATATCAGACAATGTTCCGCTGCTATTCATAAGGTTTTCAGTGGGTAATTCTTTTCATAAGTAGACTGCCACGTCCTTCTTCCTAGACTGTCTTAGTCTGGACACTCAGCTGATACCTGTCTGCCGTGGGTGACCCTGCTGGTGTTTGAATACCAGTGGCATTTTCCAGCATCACAGCAACAGGGAAGCCCCCACAGTACAACAAACTGACAGACGCATGCTGGCTGGAAAAGGCAAGGGAATGGATTTTCCCAGAGAGTTCCCAGAAAGAAATGCAGCCTGATTTTAACACTGACTTTAGCCCTTTGACTTTGTTTAACTTCTTAGCCTACCAAATTATAAGTAATAAAGTTGTGCTGTTTTAAGTCACTAAATTTGTGGTAATTTGTTACAGCAGCAATAAAAAACTAATGCACTGTCTTTCTAATTTCTATAGTACTTCACTTTAAAGCCTGATTTTTTTATTATGTCTTTTTATTTGGATCTCTTAGTTTGTGTATGTATAAACAAATATTATCTTAATATCAGTGTCCATTTTATTTTTAACATATCACTGCACAAATTTCAGTTCTTTACCTAACCACATATGGAGAGCAAGTTGCATTGCCTTGAAATTGGCAGCTAGGATACAGAGCTGGGGACAAAAGATAAGCCTCCCATTATAAAGTAAGTCTCAAACTACTAAGTACAGACATGGCTTGCAGGGTTTATTAGTCAATACCTTACCTTATGCTGTGACCCACATTTTTCTCTCCCATCTGTATAAGAAGAAGGCTGAGGAATAGGACAAGAGAGAAGGAATCACAGGAGTCACAGTCATTATTGTCGTGGGGTGTTGTGTAGGGTATCCAAAGGCTGCCCAAGAAAACCACCGTAGATATTTTTGGACCCTGAAGAAAAGAGTACCCATGCCCCTGTCTACTGCCTGATGTCCATTTCTGGGACAGTTCTTGGGGAAGGTGTCCTTCAGAGAACTTGGCATGAGCCACTGTGTCAGGGTTTTTGTGAACATGGAGACTGATGCCTGTTTCTCACCTGGACATTCCTAATGGCAGGAGAATTGCTGAAGTAGCCTGTATTAACAGGCTAATGAGATTGAATAGAAGGTCCCCAGGTGGTGCAACCTGTTTGCAGTTGACTACTAACTAAACAGTTGGTGGTCTGAATCCACTCGCTGACACCACGGAAGGCAGGCCTGACATAAGATTGTTGTTGTTAGCTACCCCTGACTCTTGGCAACTTCATGTGTTACATGACAGAACTGTTCCATAGTGTTTTCTTGGCTGTAATCCTTATGAAAGCAGATTGCCAGGTCTTTTCTTCCACAGAGGTGCTGGGTAATTTTGAACTGCTAACCTTTACGTTAGCAGCCAATAGTAAACTGCTTACACCACCCAGGCTCCTTCAGTAAGATTACATCCATTGAAAACCTTACGGAGCAATTCTACTCTGAAGTGCATGGAGTCACCATGAGTCGAAATCAACTTGATGGCAGCAGAGTTTTTTTTTTTTTTTTCTTTTGGTGTTTGAATAGAAGCACTAGCTATGGCCAAGAGCCTCAAGGCTTCTCATGGCTCCATAAAAATGAGTTTGGTGGTTAAAAACAGATGAAACTGTGACGTTCATGATGACAGAGATCATGTTCTCCTTTGTGTATGTCCTTAGCATGAGAATGATCCACCAAAAGCATGCAATAAATATGTCACAAATCTATGCTATAATGTCATGTAAATGTAAAGTGTAAACTCTTAGCTGGGTTTTAAATGCAAACAGGGAAAATATGCTTTACATCCTAAATATGGACTATAGAATTTTACTAAAATAATGCATATTTGATTGTAAAATTAAAAAAAAAAATGTCCATATCTCTTGCTTGAGTAAACAGAAAAACGTTAATGGCCTGAGAAGAAAAAAAGGTCATATTCAGAACTAATAATTACCCAAACACGACTGCATTAACTGATAATGAGAATGAAGATAAACAAGGAATTTTATTACTATGTGATAAATGGCTTAAAATTGATTTTGTTTCTCCATACTCACATGTTTCAGAATGTCAGATTTATACTCAAATGACCTTTCCTGGGAAACAAAAATATCTATGGTTATATAAATAGTTTGCTAAATGGTTTCACGCCCGAGTAACTTTTTTCTATTTAAAATTCATTACTTCGTACTTTTAAATGGCAAGATATGTACTGTTCAATAACTAGCAGTCATTTAAAATATTGGTTATTTTCTGAAGTCAATGTGTGACACAAGGTAATTAAAATTAAATAAAACACAGAGTAATTCAGAATTGAACTATTTGTAGATGCTTGGAATATAGCATATACTAATATGAAGTAAAAATGGTAATGCCACTAGCTAATAGGTTTTCAAATAAGGTACTATGATTTAAGAATAAGGTGGTTCTTTATATAAATATATGCTGATGATTATGATCATTCTTTTAGAAAAGCTTTAAAACCTTAGTGACATAAGAAAATAAGCATGTATCGCAAACACATTAAGGGAGATCAGCTAGTGTATCTGGTGAGTGGAGAATATATTCTCCCTGATATTAAAGAAAATTGACTATATATAACACTGATTGGAAGTGGCATAAATTAAGAATGTCATGGAGATATATAAAAGAAGAAATAGTCAACAGAGTAAGGTTAAATAGTCTGACACTATGCCTTTATTATTAATAATGAACCATCATAGCATTTTGCTGTCTGTATATGTTTAACCTATTCTATTTTCACTTGGTCTTCTGTACCTATATATTTAAAAAATAAAGCCCTTGATAAATGAGTATTCAAATTATGACAGTATTTTCAAACTTGAATAATCAATTGCAATTATTAAAAACAAAACTTTATTTACACCATAAAAACAAAAATGTCATTTGACTGGGACTAATGCGCATTAGAACAAAGCCGATGTTTAGGTAAGTTGTCCATTTAAATTATCATATTAAAAGCAATATATAGACAATTTTTAAAATACTTTCTAATATTTTCTGATCTAGTTTTATTCTGCTAAGGAACTTTTCTCATAGTTCCATAATCAATTTGTATTTAAAAGAAAAATCAATCCATATGGTTCTGAATTCTTCATACTTACCATAATGTTTTGCATGTGCTATTTTCTGTCTGGGAAGTGTTCTAAATCTCCTAAATGCCCTTTATTCTATGTTGGACTAAGCTATACCTTCTTCAAGATTTAAGTCAACACCCAAAGGACTCAAATTTATTTGCAAATAAAATACACATATGGGATGAACGAGATGAACGCAATTCCTATTCAAGTATGTTTGAATACGTATGAAAATTGTCGTCTGAGAAAGTAATTTTTGAGTTTTAACTTATTCTGATCATTTCCCCAAATATTTAGAATGATATGATTTTTATCTAGACATTTTTGACGGAATGTTTTTCTGTTTGTATTTACAAATACACACACAAAACACATTTCTATGTACTTTTTTGGAGGGGTAAGGGAGAAATACAGCAATGCTTCTTTCTTCAGTCTTTATAAGGGTGTTTTGATTTATGATAATTATAATTGTTTTTGACAGTGTATTGGGCTGCTCATTGTAACATAACATTAGTTTATTGGCTTAACATAACCTTATTGTGTTTTATTTTCTGAATTTATGGATGCAAAGTAACAGTACTTCCTATCATCTCTATATGCTCTTCAAAAGTCTTGTCCTCATCTTCTATACTACTGACTGTATTATTCATTTATTATTTATCATAAGGAATATAAAATTGTTAATTCTACCTCTTACACATTTGCTGTCTTCCCAAACTATCATAAACTAATTTGATAGAGAAATTGTTCTTTACTTTTTTGCTTCCTGTGTTCCACAGTAACAAAGAGCATGATTTGTGTCTACAGTTTGTACCATAATCATATTACTAATTTTTTAATCCTTAATTTATAGCTAAATGTTGAATTTATTTTTCATTTATGTATGATACTTTTACTTACTGTGATTGCTATCTATATCCAAATGAGCAAATTTTTTAAATTTATTCTGGGATATAATGTGCACCTGAGTGAAAGGGATGCTTGACCCAACACCACTCTATTTACCAAAGAACTCTGGAGACTTAAAGTAAAGGATTATAGTTTTGCTCAAGGAACACGTGTCAGGTTTTAAGGGAAGTTATAAATATTTTTACATCACTGTTTCATGTCACTCGTTTATTTTTTGTCCTAGTCACCTATAAGGATCCCTGGTGGTGTAGTGGTTAAGCGCTTGGCTGCTAACCAAAAGGTCTGCGGTTCAATCCCACCAGCTGCTCTATTGGAGAAAGAAGTGGCAGTCTGCTTCTGTAAAGATTCACATAACCTTGGAAATCCTGTGGGGAAGTTCTACTCTGTCCTACAGGATTGCTATGAGTCTGAATCAACTCAAAGGCAATGAGTCGGTTGCCTGTGATTCATAAGGTGGTTAAATGGCAAGTTGGTTGCAAGTGGGGGCGGAAAAAAAAGACGTGGAGAAGGATTTTTTCTAGAATGTCTACGGCATCAAGAGATCCAGGCATCAGTAATAGTTTTGACAGTAGCTTCGAAAGATATGGGAAACAAAACCTCCATGCATCCATCAACTCTATTGATATGGATCAACAAGTATTTATAGGTATATGTCAATGGCAGCAGGAACATCATTCAGCACATAGCAGAGGCATTTCCTTGAAAGGGCAAGGAAAGCAAGTGGTACTGCTTTAGGGGGAAATATCAGTACTATCTGTATGAAACACTGAAAAACTCAATGTTGATTCCATAATTTATCTGCAGCAATACTAGTTTCGGCATCGTAGATGCCACTTTGGGAACTATAGCGACTGAAAGACATCAGATAAGAGCACAGATGGATGGAGTAAAGTGGACAGTGCCATAAAGTATCCAGAAGGAATAATTTTAGAGAAAAAGATAATATCCTCTATTTCAGAACAACTTGAAAGAGGCTGAAATTTTTGAAGAGTGAGGGAGCATAGTGCTTCAAAATGCTCGTGACTCCTTCAGGGCTGTATTTCTATCTTCAAGTTGTTGAGGACTGGGAAATACAAACTTATTATCGTTCTAGTCTGGAGGCATTAAATTAAAAAAAACAAAACCTAAACCTATTGCACTTGAGTTGATTCCAACTCATAGCGACCCTATAAGATGGAGTGGAACTGCCCCTTAGGGTTTCCAAGGAGCAACTGGTGGATTCAAACTGCCAATGTTTTGTTTAGCAGCGGAACACTTAACCATTGTCCACCAGGGCTCCATTTACTAGGCACTATTCTGAACGTGAGGGACACAGAAATCAGTTGGACTCCTTCTCCTTCCCCAATGGAGAAGACAGACACTTAAAGACATTGTTTTCAAGTAGTGTTACCTGTATTATAATACAAGAATACAAATGGTGTTAGCCTTTCTGAAAGTGGATATCCGAATAAAGGGTGAAAATGATAAGAGGTGACATTTATTCAATGCTTTCTTGTGGTCGACATGCTTCTAAGCACTTTACAAAGATTATTAATTAAATTCTCAAACTACTCTATGAGGTGGGTTCTATTATCATACCACTTTCAGAGGTGGGGAACGAAGGCTTAGAATAGTCAAGAGACTTGTACAACATCCCCAGACTAATGACAGAGGAGAGGATCGAGAACTCAGGCAGTCTGATTCCAACATCTGCATTCTTATCATGGAGAAATGTATAAAATCAGCTTGCAGGGATCCTACTTATTTCTGGCAGTCATTTAAACACTTTTAAATAGGGAACACCTGGTAAAATAAAAGTTCACGATCTGATGATATTATGCTGGGTAATTTTGTTTTTTCTTTTTTTTTTTTTTTTTAATTGTACTTTAGATGAAGGTTTACAGAACAGTTTCTCATTAAACAGTCAGTACACATATTGCTTCAAGACATTGGTTAACAACCCCACAACATGTCAACACTCTCCCTTCTTGACCTTGAAGGACCTTTTTTTTTTTAGTGAAAATATACATAGCCAAGGATACACCATTTCAAAAATTTCTACATTTACAATTCAGTGACATCAATTACATTCTTCCAGTTGTGCTGCTATTCTCACTATCCTTTTCCAAATTATTCCATCACCGTTATCTTCAACTCACTGTCCCCTAGGATTCCCATCAAACCTTTTGAGTTGCTGTTGTCAATTTGATCTCACATAGGTAAATATTTTTTTTTTTTTGTACTTTAGATGAAAGTTTACAGAACAGTTTCTCATTAAAGAGTTGGTACACATATTACCCTGTGACAATGGTTAACTACCCCATGACATGTCATCACTGTCCCTTCTCAACCTTGGCTTCCCTATCACCAGCTTTCCTCTCCCCTCCTGCCTTCTAGTCCCCGACCCTGGACTGCTGTGTCTCGTTAATCCTGTTTTGTTTTATGGGGCTGTCCAATCCCCAGCTGAACGGTGAACCTCGGGAGTGACTTCACCACTGAGCTAAAAGGGTGTCCGGGGGCCATACTCTCGGGGTTTCTCCAGTCTCTGTCAGGCCAGAGTGTGTTAGAATTTTGTTTTATATCCTTTTATGTCCTTTTTGTTTTACATCCTTCTCCAGCTCTGTCCAGGACCCACTGTTGTGATCCCAGTCAGAGCAGTCAGTGGTGGTAGCCGGGCACCATCTAGTTGTACTGGACTCAGTCTGGTGGAGGCCTTGGTAGCTGTGGTCCATTAGTCCTTTGGGCTAATCTTTTCCTTGTATCCTGTTCTCTTCATTCTCCCTTGCTCACGAAGGGATGAGACAAGTGGAGTATCTTAGATGGCTGCTCACAGGCTTTTAATACTCCAGACGCTACTCACCAAGGTAGAATGTAGAACACTGTCTTTATAAACTGTGTTATGCCAATTGAGCTAGATGTTTACCGAGACCATGGTCCCCATAGCCCTCCGCCCAGCAGTTCAGTCCCTCAGGGAGTTGGGATGTGTCTTTGGAGGTTCCATGACTTTTTCTTGTAAAAGTTGTGCAGGCTTCCCCAGTATTGTGTACTGTCTTACCCTTTACCAAACTTATCACTTATCTATTGTTCATTTAGTTTTCCCCTGCACCCCACTCATCCCTCAAAACCAACAAAGATTGTTTCTTTTTGTGTGTAAACTTTTACATTAGCTTTTACAATAAAGGTCTCATACAATATTTGTCCTTTCATGATTGACTTATTTCACTCAGCATAATGTCCTCCAGTTTCATCCGTGTTATGAGATGCTTCACAGATTCATCATTGTTCTTTATTATTGCATAATACACCATGGCATGTATGTACCGTAGTTTGTTTATCCATTCTTGTGTTGATGGACATCTAGGTTGTTTCCATCGTTTTGCTATTGTGAACAATGCTGCATGAACATGGGTGTGCATATGTCTGTTCGTGTGACGGCTCTTATTTCTCTAGGATATATTCCTAGGAGTGGAATTGCTGAATTATATGGTATGTCTATCTCTAGCTTTCTAAGGAAGTGCCCTCTTATTTTCCAAAATGGTTGTATCACTATGCATTCCCACCAGCAGTGCATAAGAGTTCCAATCTTCCCTCACCCTCTCCAACATTTGTTATTTCCAGTGTTTTTGATTCGTGCCAATAATGCGGGTGTGAGTTGGTATCTCATTGTGGTTTTGATTTGCATTTCTCTAATGGCTAGTGATCACGAGCATTTCCTCATGTGTCTGTTGGCCGTTTGAATGTCTTCTTTGGTGAAGTGTCTGTTCATTTCCTTTGCCCATTTTTTAATTGGATTATTGTCTTTTTGTTGTACAGGTGTTGGATTTCTTTGTAGATTTTAGAGATTAGATCTTTGTCTAACTTGTAATGTCTAAAAATTTTTTCCCAGGCTGTAGGTTCTCTTTTTACTCTTTTGGTGAAGTCTTCTGATGAGCACAAGCGTTTAATTTTTAGAAGATACCAGCAGACTAGCTTATCTTCTGGAGTTTGTGTGTTGTTGGTTATGGTTTGTATCCTGTTAATGCCGTGTATTAGGGCCTCTAAGATTGGTCTTATTTTTCTCCTATGAACTTTATAGTTTTTGGCTTTATATTTAGGTCTTTGAACCATTTTGAATTAGTTTTTATGTATGGTGTGAGGTATGGGTCCTGTTTCATTTTTTTTTTTTTTGCAGGTGGACATCCAATTTTGTCAGCATCGTTTGTTAAAAAGTGTCTGTTCCTCATTTGATGGACTTTGAGCCCTTGTCGAAGATCAGGTGACTATAAGTGGATGGATTTACATCTGTGTTGTCAATTCTGTTCCACTGGTCAATGTATCTGTCCTTGTACTAGTACCAAGCTGTTTTGACTACTGGAGCTGTGTAGTATGTTCTGAGGTCAGGTAGTGTGAGTCCTCCAACTTTATTCTTCTTCTTCAGTAGTGCTTTGCTTATTAGGGGCTTCTTCCCTTTCCACATAAATTTAATGATTAGTTTTTCCATCTCTTTAAAGAATGTTGTTGGTATTTGGATTGGGATTGCATTGTATTTGTAAATTGCTTTGGGTAGAACTTTCATTTTCAAAATGTTGAATCTACCTATCCATGAGCTTGGTATGTTTTTCCATTTATGTAGATCCCTTTGCATTTCTTGCAGTAGTGTTTTGTAGTTATCTTTGTATAGATCTTTTACATCTCTGGTTAGATTTATTCCTAAGTATTTTATTTTTTAGGGGCTATTATAAATGGTATTGTTTTCCTGATTTCCTTTTCATCATTCTCTTTATTTGTGTACAGGAATCCAACTGATTTTTGTATGTTTATCTTGTATCCTACTACTCTGTTGAATCTCTCTATTAGTTCCAGTAGTTTTCTCATGGAGTCTTTAGGGTTTTCTATGTATAGTATCATATCTTCAGACAACAGGGACAGTTTAACTTCTTCATTACCAGTTTGTATGCCTTTTATTTCTTTTTCTTGCCTTATTGCTCAAGCTAGGACTTCCAGCACAAAGTTAAATAGGAGTGCAGATAAAGGGCATCCTTGTCTTCTCCCTGTTCTCAAGGGGGATGTTTTCAGCCTCTCTCCATTAAGAATGATGTTGGCCATTGGTTTTGCATAGATGCTCTGTATTATGTTGAGAAATTGCCCTTCTATACCTATTTTATTTGAGAGTTTTTATCAGGCATGGGTGTTGGACTTTGTCAAATACCTTTCCTGCATCAATTGAGATGATCGTGTGATTCTTTTCTTTCTTTTTATTTATGTGGTGGATTACATTGATTGATTTTCTAATGTTGAACCATCCTTGCATACCTGGTAAGAATCCTACTTGGTCATGGTGTATTATTTTTTTGATATGATGCTGAATTCTATTTGTGAGAATTTTGTTGAGAATTTTTGCATCTATTTTCATGAGAGATATTGGTCTGTAGTGTTCTTTTTTTGTGGCATCTTTGCCTGGTTTTGGTATCAGAGTTATGCTGGCTTCATAAAATGAGTTCAGAATTATCCTTTCCTTTTCTATTTTCTGAAATAGTTACAGAGTAATACTCGTGTAAGCTCTTCTCTGAATGTTTGGTAGAATTATCCAGTGAAGCCATCTGGGCCAGGGCTTTTTTTGTTGGGAGTTTTTTTTATTACCTTTTCAATCTCTTCTCTCATATGTCTGTTCAGATTTTCAACATCACTTTGTGATAGTTTGGGTAGGTAGCGTCTTTCTAGAAATTTATTCATTTCCTCTAGGTTTTCCAATTTGTCGGAAGACAGTTTTCTATAATACTATATCATAATCCTTTTTCTTTCAGTTAGATCTGTTGTAATGTCCCGTTTCATTTCTTATTGGGTTATTTGTGTCTTCTCCCGTTTTTCTTTTGTCAGTCTGGCCAGTGGTTTGTCGATTTTGTTAATCCTTTCAAAGAACCAACTTTTGGTTTTGTTGATTCTTTCTATTGTTTTTCTATTCTCTATTTCATTTGTTTCTGCTCTGATCTTTATTATTTCCTTTCTTCTCATAGCTGTGGCCTTTTTTTGCTGTTCTCCATTTGTTCAAGTTCTGTAGTTAATGTTTTGATTTTGTCCTTTTCTTCTTTTTTGATGTGTGCATCTATTGCTATAAAACGTCCTCTGAGGACTGCCTTTGCTGTGTCCCAAAGGTTTTGGTATGGTATGTTTTCATTCTCGTTTGATTCTAGTAATTTTTTGATTCCATCTCTGATTTCTTCTATTACCTAGTGATGTGTAAGTATGGTGTTATTCAGTTCCCATGTAATTGGTTTTTTTGTTTTCCTTGCTCTTCCTGTTGTTAATTTCTACCTTGATGGCATTGTGGTCAGAGAAGATACTTTGTGTTATCTCAACGTTTTGGGTCTTTTTGAGGATTGCTCTGTGGCCTAAGATGTGGTCTACTCTGGATGAATGTTCCATCTACATTGGAAAAGAATGTGTACTTTGCAGTTGTTGGGTGTCGTGTTCTATATACACCTATGAGGCCAAGTTAGCTGATTGTGCCCTTTAGGTCTCCTGTATCTTTGTTGAGTTTCTTTCTAGGTGTTCTGTCCTTTACCAAGAATCGTCTGTTGAAGTCTCCTATTATTATTATGCAACTATCAATTTCTCTTTTTAGCACTGTTAGAGTTTTTTTTATGTATTTTGGAGCCCTGTCATTGGGTGCGTAGATGTTTATTATGGTTATGTCTTCATGATGGATCATCCCCTTAATCATTATATAGTGTCCTCCTTTGTTTTTTACAGTGGATTTTGTTTTAAAGTCTATTTTATCTGAGATTAGAATTGCCACTCCTGCTCTTTTTTGATAGCTGTTTGCTTGATATTTTTTTTTCCATCCTTTGATTTTTAATAAGTTCACATCTTTGTTTCTAGAGTGTGTCTCTTGTAGCTGTTTGCTTGATATGTTTTTTCCATCCTTTGATTTTTAATAAATTCACATCTTTGTTTCTAAAGTTTGTCTCAAAAAAATAAAACCAAAAAAAGAAAAACAAGAAAAAGGAAATGCCCCCTCACTGTACATCTGTGCAGCGTAAGGGAGTAGTTCCCAAGCCATGCAGTAATCCCCTGCTAGAAGGGGCTTCCAAACCAAGAAAAGAAAAAGAAAACAAACAAATGAAATAAAATAGAACAAACAAATTAAAAAAAGCCCCAGGGTCCCAGCAGCATGGTGGCATGAGCCAGGAAGCAGATTCACAGTCAGCAGCAGTGTTTCATAGCCTTTCAGGAAGAAGCAATGATGGCCCATGAAGCCAGGTATTTGACAGAAAGGAGGAGGAGGTGGTGAGAGGTAAGGAAGAAATCTAAAGAAGTGGAAAAAGGCAAAACCAGTAGCCAGCAAATGGCACCCAGGGAGCCAGCCGGTGAGGGAGAGTGGAATCCAAGGGACACTGGGGTGAAGCCAGTGAAGCCAAGAGACTGTGGCCACAGGAAGCAGAGTAGGCCAAATGGGGGTGAAGAATGGTGGGGGGTTGGAAAGCATATATTGCTGGTTACTGGTTGTTCTGCCTCCTGCTGGAAACTCCCAGATGGCGGATTTGTGCTGTGGTAGCTGATAGGGGATCTTTGCATGTAACTCTCCTTGCTCTCTGTTTTTGGTCAGTTTCTTATTCCATTTCGTACTTGGCTGAGTTCTTTATCTCTTCAATTGATGCATAGGGTTTCAGGACTGACGTGTGTCTCTGTTTGACTTAGTTTTTCAGATCTTTGCTGTGGAGGGATGGCGTTGTGCTTCTGTCTATAGCGCGATGTTGCCCGGAAGTCTATGCTGGATAATTCTGAGGTGATTTATGACTTAAGGCTAGGAGACCGTATAGAGTTAATTTTAGGTTAAATATGACAGGAGTCTATTTATGATGTTGTAGCAGGGATTTGAGATTCAGGGAGTAATATTTCTAGGAATGAATGTTTGGTTAGTACAGAAAGTAAGGGGATGAAGAATGATTGTGTAGACCCAGGGAAAGAAAAAGGTTTTGTTGTTAGATTTCACATCTCTTTATTTTTATGAATATTATTGAGCAACTATTATAGTCCTGTCAAAGAAAGAGAGATGGAGAGACTAATAGGAAATCATCTGTTTTCTTGAGAATCTAAACTTCAATAAATAGTCATCAGTACATAGATTTATGTGAATTACCTTATTCTAGGAGAACATTCTACCACCTGTCTGAGAGTTTCTCTTACTCTTTTGGCTTGTGTGTTCTTATGAAGCTGGAAGCTATGCCACCTTTATTTTAAATACCAGCAAGGTCACCATGGTGATCAGGTTTCAGCAGAACTTCCAGGCTAAGACAAACTAGGAAGAAAGAAATGGTGATCTACGTCTGAAAATTAGCTAATAAAAACAGTATGAATCACAACAGAATATAGTGCTGGAAGATGCTGCAACACAGACCTCAAACATAGTAAGCAGGGCCACTCTCTTCTCCATCAGGTCATCATGAATCGGAGCTGATTCAGCAGCAACTAACAACAATAGAAGAACATTAAATTCGAAGGAAAAATGGGACAAGAGCAGAATAAAATGAACAAGTTAAATCAATTAAAATTGTAAAACAATTAGAAGGAAATCCTAGAAAATGTAATGCTATGAATGTAAAGGTAGTGGAATTTCAGGAAGGCAATATCAACAGTGAACATCATTGCATGTTGTCTATATATGCAGCATGTTTTTTTCTTATGTATATATTTTTTTAATTGTACTTCAGGTGAAGGCTTACAGAACAAATAGTTTCTCATGAAACAGTAGTACACATATTGTTTTATGACATTGGTTAACAACCCCACAACATATCAACCCTCGAACTTCTCAGCCTCTTTTTTTTTTTTTTTTTTGGTGAAAATACACATAGCCAAAGATACACCATTTCAAAAATTTCTACATGCACAGTTCAGTGACATTGACTATGCTCTTCCAATTGTGCTGTTATTCCCACTTAAGATGAAGGCTTACAGAACAAAATAGTTTCTCATTTAACAGTTACTACAAATGTTGCCTTATGACAATGGTTAACAATCTCACAACACATCAGCAATGTCCTTACTCAACCTAGGGTTCCCTATGACCAGCTTCCTTGTCCCCTTCTGCCTTCTGGCTGTTGTCACTGGACTCCTGTACCTCATTAGTCCCATTTGGTTTTATGGGGATGTCCACTCCCAGGCTGAACTGTGAACCTCAGAGGTAACTTCACCACTGAGCTAAAGGGTGTCTGGGAGCCATACTCTGGGTTTCTCCAGTCTCCTTTAGGCCAGTAAATCTGGTCATTTTTTTGTGAGTTAGATTTATGCTCTACATCCTTCTCCAGCTCTGTCCAGAACACTCTGTTGTGATCCTGGTCAGAGTAGTCAGTGGTGGTAATTGGGCACCTTCTAGCTGTACTGGACTCAGTCCGATGGAGGCCTTAGTAGCGTGGACAATTAGTCCTTCAGACTAATCTTTTCCTTGTATCCTGTACTCTTCATTCTCCCTTGCTCCCGAATGGATGAGACCAGTGGAGTATCTTAGATGGCTGCTCACAGGCTTTTAAGACCCCAGAAACTACTCACTGAGGTAGAATGTAGAGCATTGTCTTTATAAGCTGTGTCATGCCAATTGAGCTAAATGTTCCCCGAGACCATGGTCCCCACAGCCCTTTGCCCAGCAATTCAGTCCCTCAGGGAGTTTGGATGTGTCTATGGGGCTTCCATGACCTTTCCTTGTACAAGTTGTGCTAGTTTACCCTGTATCCCCTG
This sequence comes from Dugong dugon, assembly GCA_030035585.1. NCBI lineage: Eukaryota > Metazoa > Chordata > Mammalia > Sirenia > Dugongidae > Dugong > Dugong dugon. Next base: position 27,915,710 of record CM057460.1, on the reverse strand, counting down.
TATTGTGTACTGTCTCACCCTTCACCCAAGATACCACTTATCTATTGCCGATTTAGTAGTTCCTCCCCACCCCTCCCAACCCTGGGAACCAAAAAAAGATCGTTACATTTTGTGTGTGAACTTTTTCATGGGTTTTTACAAGAGAGGTCTCATACAATATTTGTCCTTTTGTGATTGACATATTTCACTCAGCATAATGTCCTCCAGTTTCATCCATGTTATGAGATGCTTCACAGATTCATTGCTGTTCTTTCTCGTTGCATAGTACCCCATTGTGTGTATGTACCATAGTTTGTTTATCCATTCATCTGTTGATGGACATCAAGGTTGTTTCCATCGTTTTGCTATTGTGAACAATGCTGCCATGAACATAGGTGTGCATATGTCTATTCGAGTGACGACTCTTATTTCTCTAGGATATATTCCTAGGAGTGGGATTGCTGGATCAAATGGTATGTCTATTTCTAGCTTTCTGAGGAAACGCCATATCATTTTCCAAAATGGTTGTATCATTTTGCATTCCCACCAGCAGTGCATAAGAGTTCCGATCTCCCCACAGCCCCTCCAACATTTGTTATTTCCAGTATTTTCGATTCGTGCCAGTAATGTCGGGGTGAGATGGTATCTCACTGTAGTTTTGATTTGTATTTCTTTAATGGCTAGTGATCGTGAGCATTTTCTCATGTGTCTGTTGGCCATTTGAAAGTCGTCTTTGGTGAAGTGTCTGTTCATTTCCTTTGCCCATTTTTTAATAGGATTATTTGTCTTTTTGTTGTAGAGGTATTGGATTTTCTTGTAGATTATGGACATTAGACTTTTGTCTGACTTCTAGTGTCCAAAAATTTTTTCCCAGTCTGTAGGTTCTCTTTTGACTCTTTTGGTGAAGTCTTTTGAAGAGCGTAGGTGTTTGATTTTTAGAAGATCCCAGTTATCTAGCTTATCTGTTGGGGTTTGTGCATTGATGGTTATGGTTTCTATCCCGTTAATGCCATGCATTAAAGCCTGAAGTGTTGGTCCTATTTTTTCTTCTATGAACATTTTAGTTTTAGGTTTTATATTCAGGGCTTTGATCCATTTTGAAGTAGTTTTTGTATACAGTGTGAGGTATGGGTCCTGTTTCATATTTTTACAGATGAAAATCCAGTTTTGCTGGCACCATTTGTTAAAAAGACTGTCTTTTCCCCATTTGATGGACTTTGGACCCTTCTCAAAGATCAGGTGACCGTAGGTGGATGGATTTACATCTGGGTTCTCAATTCTGTTCCACTGGTCAATCTATCTGTCGCTGTACCAGTACCAGGCTGCTTTGACTACTGCAGCCGTATATTTGGTTCTGAAGTCAGGTAATGTGAGTCCTCCAACCTTATTCTTCTTCAATAGTGCTTTACTTATTCGGGGCTTCTTCCCTTTCCATATAAAGTTAATGGTTAGTTTTTTCATCTCTTTGAAGAATATTGTTGGTATTTGGATCGGGATTGCATTGTGTTTGTAAATTGCTTTGGGTAGAATTGTCATTTTCACAATGTTGAGTCTGCCTATCCATGAGCATGGTATGTTTTTCAATTTATGTATATCCTTTTGGATTTCATGCAGTAGTGTTTTGTAGTTTTCTTTGTATAGGTCCGTTACATCCCTGGTCTGATTTATTCCTAAGTATTTTATCTTTTTAGGGACTATTGAAAATGGCATTGTTTTCCTGATTTCCTTTTCGTCGTTCTCTTTACTAGTGTATAGGAATCCAACTGATTTTTGAATGTTTATCTTGTATCTTGCTACTCTGCTGAATCTTTCTATTAATTCCAGGAGATTTCTCATGGAGTCTTTAGGGTTTTCTATGCATAGAATCATATCATCTGCAAACAGGGACAGTTTAACTTCTTCATTACCAATTTGGATGCCCCTTATTTCTTTTTCTTGCTATATTGCTCTAGCTAGATCTTCCAGGACAATGTTAAATAGGAGTGGTGATAAAGGGCATCCTTGTCTTGTTCCTGTTTTCAAGGGGAATGTTTTCAGCCTCTCTCCATTAAGAATGATGTTGGCCGTTGGTTTTACATAGATGCCCTATACTATGTTGAGAAATTTCCATTCTATACCTATTTTATTGAGAATTTTTATCAGGAATGGGTGTTGGACTTTGTCAAATGCCTTTTCTGTGTCAATTGAGATGATCATGTGATTCTTTTCTTTCCTTTTATTTATGTGGTGGATTACTTTGATTGATTTTCTAATGTTGAACCATTCTTGCATACCTGGTATGAATCCTACTTGGTCGTGGTGTATTATTTTTTTGATATGATGCTCACTTCTATTGGCTAGAATTTTGTTCAGAATTTTTGCATCTATATTCATGAGAGATATTGGTCTGTAATTTTCTTTTCTTTTTTTTTTTTTTTTTTTGTGACGTCTTTGCCTGGTTTTAGTATCAGCATTATGCTGGCTTCATAGAATCAATTTGGATGTGTTGCTTCCTCTTTTATGCTCTGAAATAGCTTGAGTAGTACTGGTACAAGCTCTTCTGTAAATGTTTTGTAGAATTCTCCAGTGAAGCCATCTGGGCCAGGGGTTTTTTTGGTTGAGAATATTTTTATTACCTTTTTAATCTCTTCTCTTGTATGTGTCTGTTCAGATTTTTAACATCACTTTGTTGTAGTTTGGGTAGGCTGTGTATTTCTAGAAATTTATCCATTTCCTCTAAGTTTTCAAATTTGTTGGAGTAGAGTTTTTCATAATATTCTGTTATAATCCTTTTTATTTCATTTGGGTCTGTCGTAATGTCCCCCATTTCATTTCTTATTTGGGTTATTTGTGTCCTCTCCTGTTTTTCTTTTGTCAGTCTGGCCAGTGGTATGTTGATTTTGTTGATTCTTTCAAAGAACCAACTTTTGGTTTGGTTGATTCTTTCTATTGTTTTTATGTTCTCTATTTCATTAACTTCTGCTCTGATCTTTACTATTTCCTTTCTTCTGGTGGTTGTTGGCTTTTTTTGCTGTTCTCTTTCTATTTGTTTGAGCTCTGTAGTTAATGTTTTCATTTTGTCCCTTTCATTTTTTTTTTTTTTTTTGATGTGTGCATCTGTTGCTATTAATTGTCCTCTGAGGACTGCCTTTGCTGTGTCCCAAAGGTTTTGGTATTTTGTGTTTTCATTCTCATTTGATTCTAGGAATTTTTTTATTCTATCTCTGAATTCATCTATTACCCACTGATGTGTAAGCAGGGTATCATTCAGTTTCCATGTAGTTGATTTTTTTTTCCTTGCTCTATTGTTAATTTCTACCTTGATGGCATTTTGGTCAGAGAGGATACTTTGAATTATCTCAACGTTTTGGATCTTGTTGAGGATTGCTCTGTGGCCTAAGATGTGGTCTATTCTGGAGAATGTTCCATGTGCATTGGAAAAGAATGTGTACTTTGCAGCGGTTGGATGGAGTGTTCTATATATATTTATGAGGTCAAGTTGGCTGACTGTGCCCTTTAGGTCTTCTGTATCTTTGCTGAGTTTCTTCTTAGTTGTTCAGTCCGTTACTGAGAGTGGTGTGTTGAAGTCTCCTACTATTAGTGTGGAACTGTCAGTTTCTCTTTTCAGTGTTGTTAGAGTTTGTTTTATGTATTTTGGAGCCCTGTCATTGGGTGCATAGATGTTTATTATGGTTGTGTCTTCATGATGGATCGTCCCCTTAATCGTTATATAGTGTCCTTCTTTGTCTTTTATGGTAGATGTTGTTTTAAAGTCTATTTTATCTGAGATTAGAATTGTCACTCCTGCTCTTTTTTGGTAGTTGTTAGCTTGATATATTTTTTTCCAACGTTTGACTTTTACTAAATTCACATCTTTGTTTCTAAGGTGTGTCTCTTGTAGACAGCATATTAATGGATTCTGTTTTCTTATCCATTCTGTCACTCTCCATTTCTTTATGGGTGCATTGAGTCCATTTACATTGTGTAATTATTGATAGATGTGAGTTTGTTCCTGTCATTTTGTAGTACTTTTTTTTTGTGGTGTTGAAGTTTTCTTTGTTCTTCTTACTCTCTTGTGCTGAGTTACTTTTGTTTGTGGATTTTTTTTTTTTCATTTCTTCTGTTTTTGTAGGTTCTTTTTTTGCTGAGACTTTACGTTTTTTGTCTTTATTTTTATGAGTTTTTTTTTAACTCTCTTTGTGGTTACCATGAATTTCACCCTTATCTTTCTAAGTTTGAAGCAGTCTACCATTACTTGGTATCACCTTGCCTTCCTTTCCATTAGAAGATTCTATACCTATGCCATTTATTCCTTCTTTTATTGTTTTGATGTTGTTGTCATTTATTGATTAATTTCTCTGATACCCTGTTGTCTTTCTTTTGGTTTTGGATAGTCCTCCAGAGTTCATTTCCTAGTTTGGTATCTGGCTCATACGATCATGCATCCTAGGTTCTGTCTGTGAGCTGAAGATGTTTGTCCTCAGATCGAAGAACTCTTTTTAATAATTCTTTTAAGTTTGGTTTGACTTTTACATATCCCCTTAGTTTCTGTTTACCTGGAAATTACCTAATTTCACCATCAAATTTGAATGAGAGTTTTGCAGGATATACTATTCTTGGCTGACATTTTTTTTTTTTTTCAAGATTTTAGATATGTCATCCCATTGCTTTCTTGCCTGAATGGTTTCTGCCCAATAATCTGAGCTTAGTCTTATTGTTTCTCCTCTGTATGTGACTCCTTGTTTTTCACGAGCTGCTCTCAGGATTCTTTGTTTGTCTTTGGTTTTGGTGAGTGTGAATATCATATGACTTGGTGATTTTCTTTTGTGGTCTCTTTTATATGGGGTTCGTTGAGCTTCTTGGATGGCCAGCTTTTCATCTTTCATGATATGGGGGAAGTTTTCTGTCAGCAGTTCCTCAATGATCCTCTATGTGTTTTCTGTTTTCTCCCCCTGTTCTGGAATGCCAATCACTCGTAAATTTTTGCTTTTAATTGTGTCACACATAACTCTCAGGGTCTCTTCATTTTTCTTTGTTCTTTTTCTGAATTTTCCTCAAACAGAGTTGTATCCACTTGTTTGTCTTCAGTTCCACTGATTCTGTCTTCCACGGTTTCAAATCTACTTCTCAGCCCTTCTATGACATCATCCATTTCTGAAATCTTGTTGTTTATCTTTTGGATTTCTAATTGTTGTTTTTGTATAATTTCTAGTTACGAATTTATTTTGGCATTTTGTTCCTGCATCATCTTCCTGAATTCTTCCAATTGTCTGTATTTTCCATGAATTTGTCTATTTTTTCATCATGTTTGTCAGCTTTTTGCCTCAGTTCTTGGAAAATTCCGAGTATTAGAGATTTGAATTCCCTATCAGGTACTTCCAGTGTATTTTCTTCCACAGGAGAGTCATCTGGTGTTTTAACTTGGACGCCTACTGGAACCGTCCTGTCCTTTTTCTGTAAATGTTTTGATATTGTTTGCTGTTTTGGGGGCATTCTGTAGATATTTCTCTCATTTATTGATTGTAGATTTGTTTTTTTTGTCCCTTTATAAAAAAAAAAAAAATTGACTATGTCTGAGCAGGCGGGCTGTGTGTTCTTTGTTGTTTGCTCGTCTGTGCGCTCAATACTTTTCGCCTCCTTCTCCAACTGGTAGGGTCAGTCACTCAGATAAGTTACAGCAGGGGAGGTCTAGCTAAAGAGGAGTTACTGGGACGGGTTGTTTGTGGCACTTACTACAGCCTCCAGGGCAGGTTGGTAATCAGTGCAGGGCAGGTTCCAGTAGGCCATGCCTGTGCTGCTTGGTGGTGTGATGTTAAGCGCATGGTGCAGGTAGGCAGGATGTAGCTGGGAGATTGTTATGTGTGGAGCTAAGATGGATATGGGAGAGAGGAGAGAGGAACAGGAGCCAAAAACAGACAAAAAAACAAAAAAGAATGCTAAGGGAGCTTGCCATTTGAGTGGAGAGATGAGAGACTATGAAATAGAGAAAAACAGAAATGAGAAGAAGAAGAATAGAATGAATAAATAATAATCAGAAAGGTTGAAAAACTGCAAAGTTCCCAGGGATCCTACTGGTGCAGCTATGAGGTCTGGGGAAGTCGCTCTCAGGTGTTGCAGTATAACCTGGCTATAAGGCATAGAGGTATACAATGCCAGGTATTCAGGGAACAGAAAGAGAAGGAAGATATAGAGAGATGAGAATCTGAGCAATGGAGAAAGACAAAAAGGGAAAAAGAAATAAAAGAAAACAAAACAAACCAAAAAAAAAAAAAAAAAAGGAACAAGAAAGACCCCTCCAAAAAAAGACTGAAAAAAGTAATGTCCTCAGGGATCCCTCTGCATGTCTGTGGAAGCCGACGGGGAGTCTCCTTGCCATGCAGCTCTGCCTGGCCAGAAAGGGCTACCAACTCAAGAAAAGGAGAAGAAAACAAACAAACAATTCAAAACAAACAAATAAACATAAGCCCCGGGATCCCACCAGCACGGTAGCCCAGAGAGGGAAGCAGCTCCACACTCGAATGGAGCTCCACAGCCCCTCAGGAAGAAAAAAAGATGGCGCACGGAGCCAGGCACTTGAGCAAAAGGAGGGGGAGGCCACGAGGTAAGCAAGAAATCAAAAGCAGAAAAAAGAAAAAAAGCAACACCAGCAGGCAACAAATGGCACTCAGAGAGCCAGCTAGTGCAGGCTGGAGTTTATGGACAAGAGACTGTGTCCACGGGAAGTGGAGGGGGCCAAGTGTGGGTGAAGAAGGGTAGAGAGTGGGAAAGCATATATCACAAATTACCAGCACTCTGCAGCCCCTCAAGAAGAAGCAAAGATGGCGCATGGAGCCAGGCACTTGAGAAAAAGAGGGGGCAGTGGCGAGAGGCAAGTAAGAAATCAAAAGAAGCAGGAAAAAAAAAGCAACAGTAGCAGCCAACAAATGGCACTCAGAGAGCCAGCTAGTGTGGACTGGTGTTTCTGGACAAGAGACTGTGTCCGCGGGAATTGGAAGGGGCCGAGTGTGGGTGAAGAAGTGTAGAGAGTGGGAAAGCGTATATCACAAATTACCAGTGCTCTGCAGCCCCTTAGGAAGAAGCAAAGATGGTGCACAAAGCGAGGTACTCAAGCAAAAGGAGGGGGAGATGGCGAGAGGAAGGAATAAATCAAAAGAAGTGGAAAAAAGCAACACCAGCAGCCAACAAATGGCACCTAGAGAGCCGCCTGCTCTGGTGTGTGGAATCCAAGCAGCCGGCCCTTCCCGGTCAAGAGACCATGGCCGTGGGAAGCAGAGGAGGCGAGCCAGGGTGAAGACGGGTGGGGGGTGGGAAAGTGCACACCACAATTTACTGTTTGTTTTGTCTCCTGCTGGACACTCCGTGAGGCTGCTTTCTCATACCCCCTGTTTGCTGGTCTCCGATAGGAGTCCAAGATGGCAGATCCATGCTGCGTCAGCTGGTAGGGGACCTCTGCGTGAATCTCTCCTCACTCTCCATTCTCTGTCAGTTTTCTCACTCCATTTGGTGCTTGGTTGAGTTCTTTATCTCTTCATTTGATGTTTTAGGGTTTCAGGATTTTTGTATTCTCTGTTTGCTTAGTTTTTCGGATCTTTGCTGTGGAGGGAAGGTGTGGTGCTTCTGCCTAGACTGCCATTTTGCCGGAACTCCTGAAGCATGTTTTTTAATCTTTTCTCTTGGCCTTTCTTGCTTAGAAATATTTATTTGCTATGATAGAATTACTCTATTTACCCAAATACAAACATTAAACCTGTTGCCATTGAGTCTGTTCTGACTTATAGCAACATTTAGGTATGCACAAAAAAATAGCATAGTTTCTCCTGCTCCGTTGACTGCATGAGTTGTTATTCCATTACTTAAAATAGAAAGAATCCAAATGAATGCAGTCAACAAGACAAAATTCTGCTTTGTGGGAAGAGTATGACTTTAAATTCCAGCCTTGGTCAAATTTACATAAAGAAATGTAATCATGTATCAGTTGATGTTTCATTTCTTTGAGTGAAAAGAATTAGAGTCAAATATATATGAAGCAGTATTTTGTATACATGTATAATCAAATTGAGCAAAATGATTTCAACCTAATTACAATGTTTATATTTTCTCCAGCATTTTTAAGAAGGAAGAATAAAGAGTCCAGGTTATTACACAACATATAACTGAATAGAAAAGCACATTTTGAGTCATATGGAATAATAACATGTTTGTAGAACTGAAACCCAAAAAGAAAGTGAGATAACAGAAAATGAACAAAACAAAAACAGTAAGACATATATAGTTTACAGATATATCATCTACAGTGTATTACTGAGAAAAACTACAACGTGCTGTTTGTATTATTTTTATTAAGGGAAAATGTAAAGATTTAATATGTAGCTTAACTGTTTTCAACATGGTAAAATTATAATATTTTCTGATATATAGCCTCTCATGTGAAAGTGAAGGAATCAAACTATGTCTTAAATATATTTTAAGTAACACAAGCTACCGTGTCTCCTTATGTTTCGGTCATGTGTCCTTCTGAGGATTTATACTTAATTTCGGATGAAGAATTCATCAGAAGCAAGAAATAAATATGGGACAGAATTTGTTATCCATAAAAAAATCTGGTATTTTTTTTAACTCATTGAAATTTGATGATTTAAAATAGTATTTTTTATTTAAACACATTTTTAAATGCTGCTTAGTACTGTTAATGTTATATTTTAATAGAGAAAATTTATATTTGTGTTGTTACTTTTAACTGAAAGAAAAATGAATCTTATAAATACTACTTTCACATAAAAAAGTTATGCATCTACTCACCAGCTGATCTATCTATTCACATTTTCTTTATCACTTTAGTTATACTTCCCCATAGTTCAGGTCATAGCAGTGGCCAACTAATTTTTTTTTTTTTTAATACTCCAATATTCAGATATATGAGCTTTTCACAGAATGACTTCAACAAGTATTCATCAAATATGTATACGTGTGTGTGTGTGTAGATACGTTTTGTGAAACTATTCTTATTGAGAGGGAATGATAAGCGAAGTATAGAAATACAGGTAGCTCTACAGAAATAACAATATTAGGTTATTTCTATTTTCATCTGTGTATCTATCTGTCTCCATGTCTAATAATCCATATATCACTTATCAGTCCTCACTGAGTGCAAAGCACATTGTACTTTATCTTCATGCAATGATTTAAACCCTGTCACAAAACTGAGACAGGCACTATTATTTAGGCACATCTTAAATGACTTGCCCAACATCATATTTAGGTGTTAAGTGGCATAGCTCACTCAACCTTATTCCAAAAAATAAGATTGCTTATGACAAGTCAAATAGGCAACATCTCCCGGTCCTCACTAAAGACATGGAGGCAAGTGATAGCCTTGCATTCTAAAATCACTCAAGTGAGCATCAGATTTGTAGTGGGATTGGGGGACATATGATAGGAGCATAGACACACTGGTCCTGAAGGTCTTAACTCCAAGAGGAGACAGATTTCCCATAGAGCTAGCGCTCCTTGGCACTCCCATCTTTGGGGCATCCTGGAGGCAGAGAGAAGAACGACATTGTGATTTCAATCCTGATACTGGTGGTCTCTCCCTCTATTTCTCTTTATGTCTAGTAGTGACAGTTTATAATTTTTGTTTAAAAACATGTTTCGTTTTGTTATTTTTATCTATTGTTTACATTATATATTGTTCATATTGCACTGATGAGTCTTGTTCTTAAATGTAGTGTTATGGATTGAATTGTGTCCCTCAAAAAACTGTGTCAATTTGGCTAGACCATGGTTTCCAGTATTGTGTGGTTGTGTAACATTTTGTGTTCTGATATGATTATCTATGTGTTGTAAACCCTAACTTCTATGGCGTTAATGAGGCAGGATTAGAGGCAGTTATGTTAATGAGGTAGGACTCAATTTATAGGATTAGATTGTATCTTGAGTCAATCTCTTCTGAGATATAAAAGAGAAAATTGAGCAGAGAGGAATGGGACATCATGCCACTAAGAAAGAAGTGCCTGGAGCAGAACATATCCTTTGGACCTGAGGTCCCTGCCCTAAAAAGATGCCAGAACAGTGGAAAATTGATAACTAGGACCTTCCCTCAGAACTGACGGAGAAAAAAAGCATTCCTCTGCAGCTGGCACCCTGAATTTGGACATCTAGCCTCCTAGACTGTAAGAGAATAAATTTCTGTTTGTTAAAGCCATCCACGTGTGGTATTTTTGTTATAGCAGCACTAGATAACTAAGATGGAATTTTGTACCAGGAGAGTGAGGTGCTGCTCTAATAGATACCTACAATGGGGAAGCAGTTTTGAGACCTTGAATGGGTAGAGGCTGGAAGAGTTTTAAATTGCCTAATAGTAAAAGCCTAGATGGCCTTGAGGGGATTGTTGGTATAATTATGGACATCAAAGACAATACTGGTGAGGGCTCACAAGGAAGTGAGGAGAGCTATAACACTGGAGACAACACAGACAGTGAGAACCAGCAACAGAGAAATGCAGTAGCAGAACCAGGAGACTGGTGAGAGACTACAGGAGCCAACCCACGGAACAAGAGTGTTGTGTGCCTTCAGGTAGAAGGCATCCTGGCAGAGTAGGGTGCCTCTGGACACTTATCGGTGGAGCTAGGCTTGGAAACCAAGGAGCGAGAGAGCTGAGTGCCTTTTGGCAGGAGGCTTCCTGACAGAGAAGGGTGCCCCCAGGCACTTATCAATAGAGTTAAAGGGCTTTGGAACACTTGCCCAAGCAGGCAGACTCCACGCTGGTCTGAGGAGTCTGAGGGGTCAAAAGGCCAAGGAACAAGCAAGCAGAAGCTGAAGACACAAGAAGCACAGAAAGCAGAGCTGCCTCGGTCTCAAAGGCTATGGTAATGAACTCTGAGGTTCATTACCTCGAAGGGTGAACCACTGCCTGCTGGTTCTCAAAGTGTGGGGCCACAGCCTCCTAGGTTTCAAAGAGTCAGATCTTCAGCAACTCGGTTCCAGAATATGAGGCTGCTGTTCACGAGTGTCAGGAGGATGGGACCGGATTTGCTGCCCAAAGCTGAGGGGGCAGGGCGGTCATGCCCAAAGGGCAGAAGAACAGGGCCTGCCAGGTCCAAGGGGTAGGATCACTATTCATCCGGACTAGGAGAATGGGGCCGCCCAAATCCAAGGGAGCAGAGTTGCAGTTCCAGTGGGCCTGGAAGGTGGAGCTGAAGCCCAGGGCCGAGGGACCTCTGCCCAGAATCTGGAGGTGTGACCAACACCCAGAGTCTGGAAACAGGGCCATTGGCTAAATGGTCTTAGAGAACAGAGGGCTATTTTCAAGCCTTGAGAGCTAATGTAATGTGTTCTGCTGACTTGCTTGGTGCCTGCTATCCTTTCTTTCCCTTCAATTTCTCCCATTTGTAATGCAAATGTCTACCTTGTGTTTATTCCACCATTGTACTCTGCAAGCAGATAACTTGTATTAAAAATTTCACAGACGAAGAGGAATTTTGCACAAGGGTGGAATTTGAACTTGGAGGTGAATTAAGACTTTGGGTATGATATGATGACTTGAAATTGTTTTACATGTGGCAAGGACATGAATTTTTGGGGGGGGGGTCTCTTAGTTATCTATTACTGCTGTAACAGAAATACCACAAGTGGATGGCTTTAACAAAGAGAAATTTATTCTCTCACAGTCTAGGAGGCCGGAAGTCCGAATTCACTGTGTCAGCTCCAGGGGAAGGCTTTCTCTCTGTGCCTGCTCTGGAGGAAGGTCTGTGTCATCAATCTTCCCGTGGATTAGGTGCTGCTCAGTGCAGGGACCCTGGGTCCAAAAGAAGTGCACTCCTGGCTCTAATTTCTTGGTGGTATTAGGACTCTTTGTCGCTCTGCTCACTTCTCTGTTTTATATTCCAAAAGAGATTGACTTAAGCCACACCCTAATATTGTTGATTGAGTCCTCTCTCATTAACATCATAGGGGTTAGGATTTACAACACATATGAAAATTATATCAGATGACAAAATGATGGATAATCACACAATACTGGGAATCAACTACTAACCAAGTTGACATACATTATTTTGGGGGGACACAAATTAATGACAGAAGACAAATGGTGGAATGTTATAGATTGAATTATGTCCCCCCAAAAATGTGTCAACTTGGCCAGGCCATCATTTCCAGTATTGTGTGGTTGTGCATAATTTTGTGATCTGATGTGATTATCCTGTGTGTTGTAAATTCTAACCTCCAGGGTATTAATGAGGCAGGATTAGAGGTAGTTACGTTAATGAGCCCCACATGTCTGTTTGTCACACTGTGGTGGCTTGTGTGTTGCTGTGATGCTGGAAGCTACACCATCGGTATTTCAAACATCAGCAGGGTCACCCTTGACAGACAGGTTTCAGATGAGCTTCCAGACTAAGACAGACTAGGAAGAAAGAAGTAGCAGTTTACTTCTGAAAAAATTAGTTAGTGAAAACCTTATGTATAGCAGCATAACATTGTCTGATAAAGTGTTGGAAAATGAACACCTCAGGTTGGAAGGCAATAAAAATATCACTGGGGAAGAGCTGCCTCCTCAAAGTAGAGTCGACCTTAAGGACATGGATGGAATCAAGTATTCAGGACCTTCAATTGCTGATGTGCAATGACTCAAAGTGAGAAGAAACAGCTGCAAACATCCATTAATAATGGGAATGCAGAATGTACGAAGTACAAATCTTGGAAAATTGGAAGTTGTAAAAAGTTAAATGAATCACATAAACATCAATATTCTGAGCTGAAATGGACTGATATTGGCCATTTTTAGTCAGACAATCGTAGGGTATACTGCGCAGGGAATGGAAAATTGAAGAGGAATGGTGTTGTATTCATAGTCAAAAAGAACATTTCAAGATCTATCCTGAAGTATAACAGTGATAAGATAATACCCATACGCCTACAAATAAGCAAGAACAATTAATACAACTATTATTCAAATTTATGATGAATCATGAAGACCAAAGATGAGGAAATTGAAGATTTTAACAAGCTTCTTCATTCTGAAATTGATCAAACATGCAATCAAGATGCATTGATAATTACTGGTGACTGGAATGCAAAAGCTGGAAATGAAGAAGGAACAGCAGTTTAAAAATATGGCTTTGGTTGTAGAAATGACACTGGAGATTGCACGATGAAAGTTTGTAACACTACCAACTTATTCTTGAAAATATGTTTTTTCAACAACATAAACAGTGACTATACATGTGGACCTCATCAGATGGAATACACAGGGATAAAATTGACTACATACGTGGAAAGAAATGATAGAAAAGCCCAATATATCATCCATCAGAACAAGGCCAGGGACCAACTGTGGAACAGACCAAAAATTGCTCTTATGCAAGTTCAAGTAGAAGCTGAAGAGAATTAAAACCGGTCCACGAGAGCCAAAGTATGACCATGAGTACATCACATCTGAATTTAGAGATCATCTCAAGAATAGATTTACCTCATTAAACATTAATGACTGATGACCAGACGAGTTGTGGAATGACATCAAGAACATATACATGAAGAAAGCAAGAGGTCATTAAAAAGACAGGAAAGAAAGAAAAGACCAAAATGGATGTCAGAAGAGACTCTGAAACTTGCTCTTGAACATCAAGTAGCTAAAGTGAAAGCAAGAAATGATGAAGTAAAAGAGTTGATCAGAAGATTTCAAAATAAAGTAATATAAATAATATAATGAAATGTGCAAAGGCCTAGGTTAGAAAACCAAAGGGGAAGAATTTGGCATTTCTCAAGCTGAAAGAACTGAAGAAGAAATTCAAGCCTCAAGTTGCAATGTTGAAGGATTCTATGGGGAAAATATTAAATGATGCATGGAGGATCAAAAGCAGATGGAAGGAATACACAGAGTCACCACCAAAAAGAGTTGGATAACATTCAACCATTTCAGGAGGTAGCATTAGATCAAGAATGATGGTACTGAAGGAAGAAATCCAAGCTGCACTGAAGGCATTAGAGAAAAACAATGCTCCAGGAATTGACGGAACACCAGTTGAGATATTTTGACAAACAGATGCAGTGCTTGAACTTCTCACTTGTCTATGCCAAGAAATTTGGAAGATAGCTACCTGGTCAACCAACTGGAAAAGATCCATATTTGTGCCCATTTCAAAGAAAGGTGATCCAACAGAATGCAGAGATTATTAAACTATCTCATACACAAGTAAAATTTGCTGAAGATTATTCAAAAGCAGTTGTGGCAGTACATCCACATGGAACTGCCAGAAACTCAAGCTGGATTCAGAAGAGGTTGTGCAACAAGGGATATTATTACTGATGTCAGATGGAGCATGGCTGAAAGTAGAGAATACCAGAAAGATGTTTACCAGCGTTTTATTGACTTTGCAAAGGTATTTGACTGTGTAGATAATAACAAACTATGCATAACATTACTAAAAATGTGAATTCCAGAACACTTAATTGTGTTCATGCTAAACCTATACATATACCTAGAGTCAGTTTTTCAAACAGAAGAAGGGGATACTGCATGGTTTAAAATTAAGAAAGGTGTGGGTCAGGGTTGTATCCTTTCACCATACTTATTCAGTCTGTATGCTGAGAAAATAATCTAAGAAGCTAGACTACATGAAGAAGAATGGGGCATCAGGATTGGAAGAAGACTCATTAAAAACCTGCAATATGCAGATGATGTAACCTTGCTTGCTGAAAATGAAGAGGATTTGAAGCACTTACTGATGAAGATCAGAGATGCCAGCCTTCAGTATGGATTACACCTCAACATAAAGAAAACAAAAATCCTCACAACTGGACCAGCAAGCACATCATGATAAACGGAGAAAAGATTGAAGTTGTCAAGGATTTCATTTTATTTGGATCCACAATGGACACGCATGGAAGCAGCGGTCAAGAAATCAAATGATGTATTACATTGGCAAATTAGCTGCAAAAGACCTCTTTAAACTGTTGAAAAGCAAGATGTCACTTTAAGGATGAAGGTGCATATGATCCATTCCATGGTGTTTTCAATCATCTCATGTGCATGTGAAAGCTGGGCAATGAATAAAGAAAACCTAAGAAGAATTGATGCCTTAGAATTATGATGTTGGTGAAGAATACTGAGTATACAATGTCCTGCCAGAAGAAGAAACAAATCTGTCTTGGAAGAACTATAGCCACAATGATCCTTACAAGCAAGAATAGCGAGACTTCATCTCACATACTTTGGACATGTTATCAGGAGGCATTAGTCTCTGGAGAAGGACATCATGCTTCTTTAAGGAAAGGGTTAGCAATAAAGAGGAAGATCCTTAATGAGATGGAGTGACACAGTGGTTGCAACAAAAGGTTCAAGCATAACAAAATTTGTGAGGATGGTGCGGGACTGGGCAGTTTTTCTTTCTGTTGTACATAGGGCAGCTATGAGTTGGAACAGACTCAATGGCACCTAATGACAACAACAACATGGTAAGTAGTCAGGACACAATCTACAGGATTAGTTTTATCTTGAGTCAATCTCTTTAAGGATATAAAAAAGTGAACTGAAAAGAGAGAAGAGGGACCTCATGCCAAGAAGAATGAAACTCTTGGAGCACAGCACATACTTTGGACACAGGGTCCCTGTACTGAAAAGCTCTTAGAACAGGGAAAGATTGACGACAAGGATCTTCCCCCAGAATAGACAGAGAAAGAAAACATTCTCTTGGAGCTGACACCCTGAATTCGTACTTCTAGCCTCTTAAAATGTGATAGAATAAATTACCATTTGTTAAAGCCATCCACTTGTGGTATTTCTGCTACAAAGCACTAGATAACTACTACAAGTAGTATTTCCTTTCTTCTACTTACTTGGTTTACCATGCTCTTTCTTTTTTTTGACTAACTTTATAATACCTCATTTCATTAATTGTTACCTTTCTTCTAATGTAAATATTTTAAGCTATAAAATTCCTCTACCCATTGGTGTTGAGTCAATTCCGACTCACAACGACCCTATAGGACAGGGTACAAATGCCTCATAGGGTTTGCAAGGCTGTAAATCTGTACATAAGCAGACTAACACATCTTTCTTCTGTGAAGCAACTGGTGGGTTCCAACTGCTGACCTTTGAATTAGCAACTGGGGGCTTACCCACTGCAGAAACAGGGCTCCTTAAAATTCCTCTAAGCACTGCCTTAGTCATAACACGTATTTTAATGTGTAGTATTTTTATTATAATTTGGTTTAAAATATTTTCCAATTTTCCTCGTGATAGTTTTCTTTGATCCATAAATTATCTGTAGAGAGGTGGAGCCAACATGACACTATAGACAGAAGCCCCATGACATCGCTTTACAGCAAAGTCCTAAAAAACTAAGTAAAACAGACATAAACTTCAATCCTGAAACACTAAGCATCAAATGAAGGGATAAAGAACTCAATCAAGCACCGAATGAAATAAGAAACTGACAGAAAACAGAGAATGAAGAGAGCTACAGAGTGGAAGTCCCCTACTTGCTAACATGGCATGGATTCATCATCTTGGACCTCAGCAACCAAAAATGGTGGACAAAGAGTATGGGAAGGCAACTTCATGGAGCTCTCAACAGGAGACAGGGCACCCAGTAACCAGGGATAAATGCTTTCCTACCTCCCACCCTTCTCTCGCTTTCCAATGGGCCATGAACTCTTGGCTAGAGAATCATCAGCTCACTGCTGCCTGGGTCCACCTTACACCCATCAGTTAGCTTCTTTAATGCCATTTTTTTCTTGTTATTTTTTTGTTTGTTTGTTTTGGCCTCGCCAAGTCTGCCCTGCTCCCATCAGCTGAATCCTATTGCATGACCGTTTTATTTATTTATTCGGTTTTTTGCTTCTGTTTCTCTCTCTCCTTTCTCTCAACTACATAGTTCCACACATCACATCCTCTCCCTTCCCTCCTGGCTATCTGCACTGTGCACTGAGTGCTGCGATCTGAGTGGCACCAGTGTGGATGGACCACTGGACCCTGGCCTGCACTGTACTCCAGTCCCACTTCATTGATCCCAGTATGTGCCACAAATGACCCATCCTCCCCTCTCCATGCTCAACTTGCCCTGCGACACCATATCTGAGGGACCAGCCCTGCTCAACTGAACAAGATGGTGAGAAGTATCATGCCCTGTGTCAAGCAAGCAACAAAGAATGCCCAGCCCACCTGCTGAGACATAACAACATGAAACAAAGAAGCAGGACAAGATAAACAATCTACAAACAATAAATGAAGAGAATAACTTCTTAACGTCCCGAAGACAGCTGACAATATCAAAACATATTAAAAAAAATAAAAGACATGATGGCCCCAGAAAGTAACCAAAATAAAACACCAGATGACTTTCTGGTAGAAGAAAATGCACTGGAACTACTTGATAAGGAATTCATAATAGTAATATTCAGGGCTCTCCAAGAGAGAAGGAAAACACAGACAAAAATAAAAAATAAACAGAATCATGCAAAATACAGACAAAATTGAGGAAAACAGACAAAACAATGGAAGACTTCAGGAAAATAATACAGGAACAAAATGTCAAAATATACAACTTGAAATCATACAAAAACAGCTATTAGAAATCCAAAACATAGATAACAAGATTTCAGAAGTGGACAGTGTCATAGACGCTCCTAGGAGAAAATATGAAACAATGGAAGACAGGATCAACACAACTGAAGACAAATCCTTGGATACTGCTTTTGTTTGAGGAAAAATCAGAGAAAAGAATGAAGAAATTCTGAGAATGATGTGAGACACAATCAGAAGCAAAAGTTTGCATGTGATCAGAGTTCCAGAACAGGGGGAGAAAATGGAAAACACAGGATCATTGAGATTTGCTGATAGAAAGCTTCCCTAATATCATGAAAGATGAAAAGCTAACCATACAAGAAGCTCAACAAACCCCATAAGGTAGACCCCAAAAGAAAATCACCAAGACGTATCATAATCATGCTCACTAAAATCAAAGACAAAGAAAAGAATCCTGAGAAAAATAAAAAGTCACATACACAGAGAAAACAATAAGACTAAGCTTTGATTACTCAGCAGAAACCATGCAGGAAAGAAGGCAATGGGATGATATATTTAAAACCTTGAAAGAAAAATACTGCTAACCAAGAATAATATATCCTGCAAAACTCTCGCTCAAATATGACAAAATTTAGGACATTTCCAGATAAACAGAAATTAAGGGAATATATAAAAACCAAATCAAATTTACAAGAATTATTAAAGGGATTCCTTCGGTTAGAGAATGAACAACATCAGACAACAATCTGAATCTAGGGCACACGATTGCATCAGCCAGATACCAACCTAGGTAAGGAACTCTCAAGGATAAAACAGAACTAACAGATTTACACCAAACAGAGAGGTCAATCTGTAAATGACAACAAGTTCAGAACAATAAAATTGGGGATAAACAATGTGGTATACAACTTTCAAATGGAGAGGAAGTCAACACGTTATCCAGTAATAAAAGACAGGTATAAACTTAGGAAGATAGGATGTAAATTTCAATGTAACCACAAAGAAAGTTAACTACCTACTTATCAAAATAAAGAAGAAATACATATGGTCTAAGTAAACATGAAATCTACAAAATTGAAAGAAGTGAAAAAAATAATCCATATCAAAAGGAATTCAGCAAAGGAGAGTAAGAGGAGCAAAGAAAACATTAACACCACAAAAAATAAAAATAAAAAAGAAATAAGCACTACAAAATGACAGCAATAAACTCACATCTATCAATAATTATATTGAACGCAAATGGTTTAAATGCACCCATAAAGAGACAGAGCATGATAGAATGGATTAAAAAAAAAAAAAAAAAGAACTCATAAATATGTTGTCTAAAAGAGACATACTTTAGAAACAAAGACATTAATATATTAAAAATCAAAGGCTGGAAAAAAATACATCAATCAAACAGTAACCAAAAAATAGCAGGAGTGGCAATACTAATCTCAGGTAAAATAGACTTTAAAAAAAAATCCACCATAAAAGAAAAAGAAGGGCATTATATAATGATTAAAGGGATGATCCACCATGAAGACATAACCATAATAAATATCTACGCTCCCAATGAGAGAGCTCCAACATACATAAAACAAATTCTAACAGCATTGAAAAGAGAAATTGACAGTTCCAGAATAATAGTAGGAGACTTCAATACACCACTCTCAGTAAAAGGACACAACTTTGAGAAAGAAATTCAACCAAGATAGAGAAGTTCTAAAGGCCATAATCAACCAGCTTGACCTCATAGACATACAAAAAACACTCTGCCCAACAGCAGCAAAGTACACATTCTTTTCAAATGAACATGGAAGGTTCTCCAGAATAGACCACATCTTAGGCAACAAAGCAACCCTCAACAAAATCCAAAACATTGAGATAATATAAAGCATCTTCTCTGAACAGAATGCCAGAAAAGTAGAAATTAATAACAGGAAGAGCAAGGGAAAAAAAACTAAATACTAGGAAACTGAATGACATCTTGCTTAAAAACCAATGGGTAATAGAAGAAATCAAAGATGGAATAAAAAAATTCCTAGAATCAAATAAGAATGAAAACATATCATACCAAAACCTTTGAGACACAGCAAAGGCAGTGCCCAGAGGTCAATTTATAGCAATAGATACAGACATCAAAAAGGAAGAAAAGGACAAATGCAAAATATTAGCAACACAACTTGAACAAATAGAAAAACAACAGCAAAAGAAGTCTGCAGCCACCGGAAAAAAGGAAATAATAAAGATCAAAACAGAGGTAAATGAAACAGAGAATAGAAAAAAACAATAGAAAGAATCAACAAAACCAAGGGTTGGTTATTTGAAAGGATCAACAAAAGTGACAAACCATTGGCCAAACTGACAAAAGAAAAACAGGAGAAGAAACAAATAACACAAATAAGAAATGAAATGGGGGACATTACAACAGACCCAACTGAAATAAAAAGGATCATTAACAGAGTACTGTGAAAAACCATACTCGAACAAATTTGAAAATCTAGAGGAATGGACAAATTTCTGGAATCACACTACCTACCTAAACTACTACAAACTGAGGTTGAAAACCTGAACAGACCAATAACAAGAAAAGAGATTGAAAAGGTAAAAAAAAAAAAAAAAAAATCCCAACCAAGAAAAAGCCCTGGCCTAGAAGGCTTCGCTGGAGAATTGTACCACACATTCAGAGAAGAACTTGTACTAGTACTACTCAAACAATTTCAGAACGTAGAAAAGAAAGGGATACTTCCGAATTCATTCTACAAAGCCAGCATAACCCTGATAACAAAACCAGCCAAACACATCACAAAAGAAAAGAAAATTATAGGCCAATATCTCTCGTAAACATAGACGCAAAAATTCTCAACAAAATTCTAGACAATAGAATCTAGCATCATATAAAAAAAAAAAATTAATACACCCTGACCAAGTGGGATTCATACCTAGTATGTAAGGATGGTTCAACATTAGAAAATCAATCAACATAATCCATCACATAAATAAAACAAAAGAAAAGAATCACATGATCATCTCAATCTCTGCAGAAAAGGCATTTGATAAAGTCCAACACCCATTCCTAATTAAAAACTCTCAATAAAATAGGAATAGAAGGGAAATTCCTCAACATAATAAAGGGCATCGATACAAAACCAACAGCCAAAATCAAGCTTAATGGAGAGAAGCTGAAATCACTCCCCTTGAAAACAGGAGCAAGGATGCCCTTTATCACCACTCCTATTTTACATTTTGCTAAGAGTCCTAACTCAAGCAATAATGCAAGAAAAAGGAAAAAAGGGCATCCAAATTGGTAAGGAAGAAGTAAAACTGGCCCTATTTGCAGATGATATGACACTATACATAGAGAACCCAAAAGATTCCATAAGAAAACTGCTGGAACTAATAGAAAGATTCAGCAGATAGCAGGATACAAGATAGACACACAAAAATCAGTTGGATTCCTATACACCCATAAAGAGAACAATGAAAAGGAAACCAGGAAAACAATACCATTTATAATAGCCCCTAAAAAAATAAAATACTTGGGAATAAATCTAACCAGAGACGTAAAAGACCTATACAAAGAAAACTACAAAACACTGCTGCAAGAAACCAGAAGAGATTTACATAAATGGAAAAACAGTTCATGCTCATGGATAGGTAGAATCAACATTGTGAAAATGTCAATTCTACCCAAAGCAATCTACATATACAACGCAATTTTGATCCAAATACCTACAGCATTCTTTAACGAAATGGGAGAACTAATCATTAATTTTATGTGGAAAGGAAAAAGGCCAGGGATAAGTAAATCACTGCAGAAGAAGAATAAAGTAGGAGGACTTGCACTACCTGAGCTCAGAACCTACTATACAGCTAGTGTAGTCAAAACAGCCTGGTACTGGTACAAAGACAGACACACTGAGCAATGTAACAGAATTGATAACCCAGATGTAAATTCATCCACCTATGATCAGCTGATCTTTGACAAAGGCCTAAAGTCCATTAAACAGGGAAAAGAAGTCTTTAACAAATGCTGCTGACAAAACTAGATGTCCATCTGTAAAAAAAAAAAAGATAAGAAACAAGACCCATGTCTCACACCATATACAAAAACTAATTCAAAATGGATCAAAGATCTAAATATAAATCCAAAAACTATATAGATCATAGAAGAAAAAATAGGGTCATCAACAGAGATTCTAATACAGGACATAAATAGGATACGAACCATAACTAACAATACACAAACACCAGAAAATAAGCTAGAAAACTGGGATCTTCTAAAAATTAAACACTTGTGCTCATAAAAAGACTTCAACAAAAGAGTAAAAAGAGAACCTGCAAATGGGGGAAAACTTTTGGCTATGAGAAATCTGACACAGGTCTAATATCTAAAATCTACAGGAGAATCCAACACCTCTACAACAAAAAGACAAATAATCCAATCAAAAAATGGACAAAGAACATGAACAGACACTTCACCAAAGAAGACATTCAGGCAGCTAACAGACACATGAGGAAATACTCACGATCAATAGATGTAGTTTTTGCTGTTGTTAGGTGCCATCGAGTTGGTTCCAATTCATAGAGACCCTATGTACAACAGAACAAAACACTGCCTGGTCCAGCACCATCCTTACAATCGTTGTTATGCTTGGGCCCATTGTTGCAACCATTGTGTCAATCCATCTTGTTGAGGGTCTTCCTCTTTTTCTTTGACCCTCTACTTTACCAAGCATGATGTCCTTCTCCAAGGACTGATCACTCCTGATAACATGCCCAAAGTATTTGAGATGTAGTCTCTCCATTCTTGCTTTTAAGGAGCATTCTGGTTGTATTTCTTCCAAGACAGACTTTTCCTTCTTTTAGCAGTCCATGGTATATTCAATATTCTTCATCAACACCACAGTTCAAAGGCATCAATTCTTCTTCAGTCTTCCATATTCATCTCTCTGCCTTCACTTGCATATGAGACAGTTGACACCATTTTGACTTGGGTCAGGGTCACCTTAGTCTTCAAGACATCTTTGATTTTCAACACTTTAAAGATGTCTTCTGCAGCACATCTGCCCAATGCAATGTGTCTTTAGATTTCTTGACTGCTGCTTCCATGGGTGTTGATTGTGGATCCAAGTAAAACGAAATTCTAGACAATTTCAATCTTTTCTCCTTTTATCATGATGTTGCTTATTGGTTCAATTTTGAAGATTTTTATTTTCTTTATGTTGAGTTGTAATCCACACGGAAGTTTGTTGTCTTTGATATTCATCAGTAGTGCTTCAATTCCTCTTCACTCTCAGCAAGCAAGGTTGTGTCATCAGCATAACACAGGTTGTAATGAGTCTTCCTCCAATCTTGATGCCCCGTTCTTCTTCATAGAGTCCAGCTTCTCAGATTACCTGCTCAGCATATAGATTGAATAAGTATGGTGAAAGAATAGAACCCTAATGCACAACTTTCCTGACATTTAAACCGTGCAGTATCCCCTTGTTCTGTTCAAAAGACTGCCTGTTGATCTATGTAGTTTCCTTATTAGCACAAATAAGTGTTCTGGAATTCCCAGTATTTACAATGTTATCCATAATTAGCTATGATCCACACAGTCGAATGCCTTTCCATAGTCAAAGAACACAGGCAAGCATCTTTCTGGTATTTTCTGCTTTCAGCCAGTATCCATCTGACATCAGCAATGATATCGCTGGTTTCAAGTCTTCTTCTGAATCCAGCTTGAATTTCTGGCAATTACTTGTCAATATACTGCTGCAGCCACTTTTGAATGATCTTCAGCAAAATTTTCTTTACATGTGATATTAATGATATTGTTGGATAATTTCCACATTCGGTTGGATCACCTTTCTTGGAAATAGGTACAAATATGGATCTCTTCTAGTCAGCTGTCCAGTTAGCAGTCTTCCCAATTTCTTGGCATAGATGAGTGAGCACTTCCAGGACTGCAACCGTTTGTTGAAATCTCTCAACTGATATTCCATCAATTCCTGGAGACTTGTTTGTCGCCAATGCCTTCAGTGCAGCTTGGATTTCTCCCTTCAGCACCATCCAGTCCTGATCATACGTTGTCTCCTGAAATGGTTGAATATTGGCCAATTCTCTTTGGTATAGTGAGTCTGTGTATTCCTTCCATCTTATTTTGATGCTTCCCGTGTTGTTTAATATTTTTCCCGCAGAGTCCTTCAGTACTGCAACTTGAGGTTTAAAATTTCTTCGGTTCTTTCAGTTTGGGAAATGCTGAGCGTGTTCTTCCCTTTTGGTTTTTTATCGCCAGCTCTTTGCAAATGTCATTATAGTACTTTGTCTTCTCCAGCTACCCTTTGAAATCTTCTGTTCAGCCCTTTTACTTCATCTTATCTTCCTTTTGCATTAGCTACTCGATGTTCAAGAGCAAGTTTCAGAGTCTCTTCTGACATCTATTTTGGTCTTTTCTTTCTTTCCTGTCTTTTTAATGACCTCTTGCTTTCTTTATGTATGACATCCTTGATATCATTCCACAACTTGTCTGGTCTTCGATCATTAGTGTTCAGCATGTCAGATCTATTTTTGAGATGGTCTCTAAATTCTGGTGATACATACTCAATGACGTACTTTGGCTCTCGTAGGTTTGTTCTATTTTTCTTCAGTTTCAACTTCAACTTGCATATGAGAAACTGATGATCTGTTTCACACTCAGACCCCGGCCTTTTTCTGACTAATGATATTGAACTTTTCCATTGTCTCTTTCCACAGATGTAGTCGATTTGATTCTTTTATATTCCATCTGGAGAGGTCTACATTTGTAGTGTCCATTTATGTTGCTGAAAAATGATATTTGCAATGAAGAAGTTGTTGGTCTTGAAAAATTCTATCATATGATCTCCAGCATCCTTTCTGTCACCAAGACAATATTTTCCAACTAGTGATTCAAAATGGCTAATACCGGTCCATTTCAGTTCACTAATGCCTAGGATATTGATGTTTATGTGTTCTATTTCATTTTTGATGATTTCCAATTTTCCTACTTTCATACTTCCTACAGTCCACGTTCTGGTTATTAATGAATGTTTACAGCTGTTTCTTCTCATTTTGAGTCGTACCACATCAGCAAATGAAGGTCCCAAAAGCAAGACTCCATCTATGTCATTAAGGTCGCCTCTTCTTTGAGGAAGCAGCTTTTCCCCAGTTGTCTTTTGAGTGCCTTCCAACCCGGGGGGGCTCATCTTACTGCACTATGTCATACAATGGTCCAGTGATACTCACAAGGTTTTCACTGGCTAATTCTTTTCAGAATTAGACTGCTGGGTCCTTCTTCCTAATCTGTCTCCTAGTGTTTCTTAGTCTGGAAGGTCAGGTGAAACTTATTCACCCTGGGTGATCCTGCTGGTATTTGAACACCCGTGGCAGAGCTTCCAGCATCACAGCAACACACAAGCCCCCATGGTACAGCAAGTTGATAGACGCGTGGGGGCACTAGCCATGAGAAAAATACAAATCAAAACCACAATGAAATACCATCTCATCCCAACATTACTGGCACAAAAAAAAAGAAAATAACAAGTGTTGGAGAGGCTACAAGGGGATTGGAACTCTTATGCACTGCTGGTGGGAATGTAAAATAGTGCAGCCATCTTGGAAAACAATATGGCTCTTCCTTAAAAAGCTAGAAACAGAACAGAATTGAGAAGCCAGATGTAAATCCATCCACCTACAGTCACCTGATCTTTGCCAAGGGCCCATAGTCCATCAAATGGGGAAAAGACAGTCTTTTTAACAAATGGTGCTGGCAAAACTGGATATCCATCTGCAAAACAATGAAACAGGACCCATACCTCACGCCATATACAAAAAATACTTCAAAATGGATCAAAGACCTGAATATAAAGCCTAAAATTATAAAGTTCATAAAAGAAAAAATAGGACCAGCACTACAGCATTAATACACAGCATTAACAGGATACAAACCATAACCATCAACGCACAAACTCCAACAGATAATCTAGATAACTGGGATCTTCTAAAAATCAAACACCTATGCTCTTCAAAAGACTTCATCAAAAGAGTCAAAAGAGAACCTACAGACTGGGAAAAAATTTTTGGACACTACAAGTCAGACAAAGGTCTAATCTCCATAATCTACAAGAAAATCCAACACCACTACAACAAAAAGACAAATAATCCTGTAAAAAAATGGGCAAAGGAAATGAACAGACACTTCACCAAACAAGACATTCAAATAGCCAACAGACACATGAGGAAATGCTCGCGATCACTAGCCATTAGAGAAATGCAAATTAAAACCACAATGAGATTCCATCTCACCCCAGCATTACTGGCACGAATCAAAAACACTGGAAATAACAAATGTTGGAGGGGCTGCGGGGAGACTGGAACTCTTATGCACTGCTGGTGGGAATGCAAAATGATACAACCATTTTGGAAAATGATATGGCGCTTCCTCAGAAAGCTAAAAAAATAGACATACCATTCAATTCAGCAATCCCACTCCTAGGAATATATCCTGGAGAAATAAGAGTCGTCACTCGAATAGACATATGCACACCTATGTTCATGGCAGCATTGTTCACAATACCAAAACGATGGAAACCACCTAGATGCCCATCAACAGATGAATGGATAAACAAACTATGGTACATGCACACAATGGAGTACTATTCAATGAGAAAGAACAATGATGAATATGTGAAGCATCTCATAACATGGTTGAAACTGGAGGACATTATGCTGAGTGAAATAAGGCAATCACAAAAGGACAAATATTGTATGAGACCTCTATTGTAAAAACCCATGAAAAAGTTCACACACAAAATATAACAATCTTTGTTGGTTACCAGGGATGGGAGGGGTAGGGGGAAATACTAAATAGGCAAAATAGATAAGTGGTATCTTGGGTGAAGGGTGAGACAGTACACAATACTGGGGAAACCAGCACAACTTGTACAAGGAAAGGTCATGGAAGCTCCATAGACACATCCAAACTCCCTGAGGGACTGAATTGCTGGGTGGAGGGCTGTGGGGACCATGGTCTCAGTGAACATCTAGCTCAACTGGCATAACACAGTTTATAAAGACAATGTTCTACATTCTACCTTAGTGAGTAGCATCTGGGGTCTTAAAAACCTGTGAGCAGCCAGCTAAGATACTCCACTGGTCTCATCCCTTCGGGAGCAAGGGGGAATGAAGAGAACAGGATACAAGGAAAAGATTAGTCCAAAGGACTAATGGACCGCAGCTACCAAGACCTCCACCAGACTGAGTCCAGTACAGCTAGATGATGCCCGGCTACCACCACTGACTGCTCTGACCAGGATCACAACATTGGGTTCTGGACAGAGCTGGAGAAGGATGTAGAACAAAATTCTAACTCACACAAAAAAGACCAGATTTACTGGCCTAAAGGAGACTGGAGAAACCCTGAGAGATGGCCAGTAGACACCGTTTTAGCTCAGTGGTGAAGTCATTTCTGAGGTTCACCGTTTTACCAGGGAGTGGACAGCCCCATAAAACCAAATGGGACTAATGAGGCACAGCAGTCCAGGGACAAGGGCCAGAAGGCAGAAGGGGACAGGAAAGCTGGTGATAGGGAACCCAAGGTTGAGTAAGGATAGTGTTGATATGTTATGAGGTTGTTAACCATTGTCATAGGGCAACATGAGAAACTATTTTGTTCTGTAAGCCTTCATCTAAAGTGAGAATAGCAGCACAATTGGAAGAGCGTAGTCGATGTCACTGAACTGTGCATGTAGAAATTTTTGAAATGGTGTATCTTTGGCTATGTATCTTCTCACCAAAAAAAAAATGTTGAGAAGGGAGAGGGTTGACATGTTGTGGGGTTATTAACTGATGTCATAAAACAATATGCGTACTACTATTTCATGAGAAACTATTTGTTCTGTAAGCCTTCATCTGAAGTACAATTAAAAAAAAAAGCTAGAAATACCATATGATTCAGCTATCCTACTCCTAGGAATATGTCCTAGAGAAATAAGAGTTTTTACTCTAATAGACATATGCACACCCATGTTCATTGCAGCTTTATTCACAATAGCAAAAATATGGAAACAACCCAAGTGTCCATCAACAGATGAATAGGTAAACAAATTATGGTACATACACACAGTGGAACACTATGCAGTGATAAAGAACAATGATGAATCTGCAAAACATCTCACATGGATGAATCTGGAGGGCATTATGCTAAATGAAATAAGTTAAATATGAAAGCAAATACTGTATGAGACCACTATTATAAAGACTCATGAAAAGGTTTACACATAGAAACAAACAATCTCTGATGGTTATGAGGGAGGAGAGGAGTGGGGAGTGAAAAACTCTAACTAGACAATAGGTAAGTGGTAACTTTGATGAAAGGAAGACAGTACACAAAACTGTGGAAGTCAGCATAACATGACCAAGGCAAGGTTATGGAAGCTTCATAGACACATCTAAACTCTCTGAGGGATGGGATTACTGGGCTGAAGGCTGTGGGGACCATGATCTCCAGGGACATCTAGGTCAATTGGCATAACATAGTTTATAAAGAAGTTGTTCTACATCTTACTTTGGTGAGTAGAGTCTGGGGTCTTAAAAGCTTGTGAGTGTCCATCTAAGATACTCCACTTGTCCCTTCCTGTCTGGAGCAAGGGAGAATGAGGAAAACCAAAGAAACAAGGGGAAGATTAGTCCAAATGACTAAAGGACCACAACTACCACAGCCTCAATCAAACTGAGTCCAGCCCAACTAGATGATGCCTGGATACCACCCCCAACTCCTCTGACAGGGATCAAAATAGAGGGTCCTGGGGAGAGTTGGAGAAAAATGTAGAACAAAATTCTAACTCCCAAAAAAAAAAAAAAAGACCAGATTTACTGACCTGACAGAGATTGGAGAAACTCAGAGAGTATGGCCCCTGGATACTTTAACTCAGAACTGAAGTCACTCCTGAGGTTCACCTTTCAGCCAAAGATTAGACAGTCCCATAAAACAAAATGAGATTAAATGGGCACACCAGCCCAGGGGCAAGGAAGAGAAGACAGTAGGGGATAGGAAAGCTGGTAATGGGGAACCCAAGGCCAAGAAGTGGAGCATGTTGACATGTCACAGGGTTGGCAACCAATGTCACAAAACAATACGTGTATTAATTGTTTAATGAGAAATTAATTTGCTCTGTAAACCTTCATCTAAAGCACAATAATAAAAAATGAAAAACAAATTATCTGTAGTATACTCTCATTTTCAAATATTTGGGGATTTCCTAAAGATAATGTTTTATTAATTTCTAATTTTCTTTTTGATACTCAGAGAAAATATTCTGTGTAATTTTAGTTGTTTAATACTGTTGCCATAGATGGAAAATTAACAAACATTGTAACTGGATGAAATTTTCTGACATTTTTAGATGCCTTTCAGCTAAATTTTATGAAGTTATTGAAAAGCTCTACTTGAAGTTATTAGAACTTAGAACTATTATCCTCTGGGATTTTAATTTATTAAACTGAGGAGTCACAAGAAGCAAAGTGAAAAAATAGTGTCTTTGTTTAGTTATAAAAATATATAAGAGAATAAAAATATTTAAATTATGCTTTCATAATATCACATTGGTTTTTATACAATAAAATACTTATAGTGATTTCAGCATCTTTCTCATAATCTCTAGGATGATAAAGTCAAACTTTGAGGATGGATAGATTAAGACATAATTTTAATTTCAGTATTTGACATAACTTGAAAATGCTCCCTAAATGAAAATATATTGGCCCACATGTTTCATAGGTCCAAAACATTTAATATTGACTTATCCAGTTTTAAACACGGCACCCTTGAGATGCAGTTTTTTAGAGTACATTGATTTTTTTTCATATTTTCTGTTAGGAGAGACTTGTTCCATTTATGAGCTTTGGGAATCTACAGTGATAAGAAATAAAATAAAGGACAACACTAATATTGTTCATTCTACCATTTAACAGGGCTACTCAAAAGTTTTTTCCTTTGTATTTAGAAATTATTTATTGTATCTGATTACTCCTGAATATAGAACTCTTGTTAACATGAGCATGTTTCATAATAAAGGAAAAAATGTTTCCTGTATAGAAAGCAATTATTAAATGTTAAATGTAATTCTTAAAAAGGGAGAAAAATAGTGACAAAAAACTTACCTATTTTCCACTTTCATTTATGCAAGATCATAATAGCTGGAAATTGTTTCTTATGATTGATAATTGGGATTATTACATAAATTATATACATAAATTATTATATTAATTATTTGACTCTAAAAGCATCCTATATATTGTCAAAATGTTTGCTCTAAATACACAGATATAAAAAATACAAGATATGTATGCTATATAATATTACTAACTAAATATTGAGATTGCAAACTAAAAACTTGATTAAAATTCTTGATGAATTAACTTCCAAAATTATTTTAATTATACATACTAGAATAGTAAATTAATCTGTGATAGGCAATGTGATTTTGTAAAGCTTTTCATTAAAACTAAATTTAGACACTTGCAGATGGATTTATTTCCTGTTCTTAGTAAGTTCAACCTGATAAATCTTTTGGTACATGTGTTTTAATTTTCTCTTTCTCAAAGATAGAGGGCATATTAGGATTGATGGGAACAAAATCGTAAAAATATTCATTAAGCTATATGTAATTTACTTTTATGCCATTTTATCATTGTCACAAATTTTAATATGATTCTATGGATCATTGATAGGGAGAGTTTCTTAGCAGTGTTTGAAAATACGAAGATATGTCATGAAATCTTTAACTCATTCTAAGACTCAAAGACATACGCTCCATTTCTAAATCCAATATGCATTCTTTTTATCATTGGCAAGCAATCAGGATTTCAATTGTCTAATCTGAAAAATATCTCATCTGAAAAAAAATCTCATCTGTAAAATTTTTGCTTTTCCTCTCTTACCGTGCATGGAAAAATTCTTTGTAAAATTCATTGCATGAACTATTTTCATGTTACAGAACAACAACAACAGTAATAGTAACTAACGTATATGAACACTGACTATTAGGCAAATGTTGAAAGACCTTTCTTTCTCCCCTTCTCCTTGGTATCCAAGTGGAGTGACTTTCCTGAAACACTCTCAACTTCTTAATCTACTCCTCTTCCTTTCCCACTGAGGTTGAGTGACTGACCAGATTTATGAATTTGGAAATGGAATATGTATTGTGCAGTCTCTCACTCTGTCCTTTCTTTTGGGAGCAAGCACATTGCAAGTAGCATTTATTCTAGTCAGCTCTCCATTCTGTCAAGTGACAGATACTGGTTTAAACACTAGGCTGCTAACCAAAGGTTTAACAGTACAAGCCCACCAGTCACTCATCGGGAGAAAAGAACTGGTAACCTACTCCTTCCTGTACGGCTACAACACTAAGGGGCAGTTCTACTCTGTTCGGTGATTTTTCTATGAGTCAGAATTGACTGGACAACATGAAACAAGAATAATGCTATTGTTTAGTACTTGGAAGAGACAAATATAGAAGCAACCTTCTCCTAGATAGATTTTAATCTTTACCAAAGCTTACATTTTGAGGGCCATTTGCTCAGTCCATTGATCTTATCTCTCTAGTGGTTCAGAACTCAAATAGGAAAGGTTTTTTATGATACCCCTTCTTATTTCAATATCAGAGACTGTGCTAAGATCTTTACATGATTATTGTTTTAATCCACAACATTAACTCTTGTAGTAAATAGCATTTTATAAGAATCTCACAAATTAGAGTTAAAGTTAATATGTTTCACTACACAAATGCAATGCATTTTAATAATCCAACACAGTTCTTCCAAGCTTTTAGATGATAGCTGCAAAAATACAAATTTTATGCAAATGTACTCATTTAAACACACTTACAACAATTAAAATGTAATGATTGAGGAAATTTGCCTATAAATAGGTCTTTAAGTCCTCCAAATTTATGCACACAAGCTGTGCATTTCATTTTGGATTTTTTTTTTTTTTTTGGCCTGTTTATTTC
The DNA here is from genome assembly GCA_030035585.1 of Dugong dugon. NCBI lineage: Eukaryota > Metazoa > Chordata > Mammalia > Sirenia > Dugongidae > Dugong > Dugong dugon. The sequence continues at coordinate 27,884,231 of CM057460.1, read as the reverse complement.
TTATTGTTTTCTTCCTTCCTTCAGCAAGAATTTTTTGAGTCACAACTATGTGCTGGGAACAACAACAACAACAAAAATACAGAAATGTAATGTTACCTTCAAAGAGCTCATAGACAGAGAGATAGTTATTGTAAACAATTGTAACATTATTTGTTAAAGAACGGTGGAAGGGTTAAGGCATAGGATGTGTTCACTATAGAATGACATTTGGGCAATGTCTAGGAAAAATAATAATAATACATTCATCAGGGCTAAAGGGAAAGTGTATTCCAAGCCAAAGGAATAGCATGATCTAAAGATAGATGAATAGGAGAGGATGTCATGTCTTGGAAAATACCAAATACAAATGGATTACGGTATAATTCTTAAGTTCCTTTTGCTCTCCTCTCTCTTTTTAAGCAAGAAATTACTTTTACCTATCAGATAATATTTCTGGATTATTTTTCCCGTGCAGCTATTAAGTAACATATATAATGTTACTGTCATGGAATGAATTGTGTCCTCCCAAAACGTGTGTCAGCTCAGCTGGGCCATGATTCTCAGTTGTTTGGCAGTTATGTAATGATGTAATCATCCCTCATAATGTGATCTGATGTGATCAGCTAATCAGTTGTAAGGGGACTAGGGTAGGATGCAACACCCTTACTCATGTCACAGCCCTGACCAGATGTAAGGGGAGATTCCTTGGGGTGTGGCCAGCATCGCCTTTTATCTTACAAGAGATAAAAAGAGAGAGAAGCAAGCAAAGACTACCACCAAGAAAGAAGAGCCAAGAGTGGACTGCATCCTTTGGACCCAGGGTACGTGAGCTGACAAAGTTGTAGACCAGGGGAAGATTGATGACAAGGACCTTCCCCCAGACCCAGCAGAGACAGAAAGCCTTCGCTTGAACTGGTGCCCTAGTTTCAGACTTCTAGCCTCCTAATCTGTGAGAGAATAAATTTGTTTGTTATAGCCATCCACTGTGGTATTTCTATTATAGCAGTAGTAGATAACTAAGACAGTTATATTTATTTAACAACTCTTTAGTTTATTTAACAACAACTAAGAGATCATCACTAACCCTGTTTCACCAGAGAAAAACTATTCCTGAATTTTAGGTTTTTTAAATCAAATACATGATGAAATGGCAAAAAGGACTCTCATAAAACATAAAACTAAACTGTAAATATTAGAAGGATATAATAAAGAATATATTTAGGATTATAAGAACTGTCTCATTATTATTTTTTGATCCGATGGAAACATAATAATTTATAGAGAGAGGAGGTATTTTACTGTTAGAATTAATGGTATGAGAGAACAAGGAAACATGCATGGGCATAGCTTGTTCAAATGAAAAGTTACTGGAAGAGATAATGAAAACTTAATGTGATTTAATTTAATAGTGTCTACATCAAAGGAAGCAAAATTGTGCTCTATGTAGACTGAGCTGGCTACAGAGTACTTTATCCATTTTAGATACCCAAATATGAAATTATTTCAAAAAAGTGCACAAGAAGGATGTAGAGCATAATTCTAACCCACAAAAAGAAGACCAGATTTACTGGCCTAAAGGAGACTGGAGAAATCCCGAGAGTATGGCCCCCAGACACCCTTTTAGCTCAGTGGTGAAGTTATCTCCGAGGTTCACTGTTCAGCCTGGGAGTGGACAGCCCCGTAAAACCAAATGAGACTAATGAGGTACAGGAGTGACAAGGGCCAGAAGGCAGAGGGACAAGGAAGCTGGTGATAGGGAACCCAAGGTTGAGTAAGGATATCGTTGATGTGTTGTGAGATTGTTAACCATTGTCATAGGGCAACATTTGTAGTAACTGTTAAATGAGAAACTATTTTGTTCTGTAAGCCTTCATCTTAAGTGAGAATAACAGCACAATTGGAAGAGCGTAGTCAATGTCACTGAACTGTGCATGTAGAAATTTTTGAAATGGTGTATCTTTGCCTATGTGTATTTTCACCAAAAAAAAAAAAAGGGGTTGAGAAGTTAGAGGGTTCATATGTTGTGGGGTTGTTAACCGATGTCATAAAACAACGTGTACTTCTGTTTCATGAGAAACTATTTGTTCTGTAAGCCTTCACCTGAAGTACAATTAAAAAAAAAGTGCACAAGTGGCCAAGTTAATAAAAATCTTAGAAGCAATGTTATATGAAGATGATGAGGAGTTTAGGAAAGTTAACATTTGGAATAAGAAGGTATGAAGGAGCTTAAAAAAAAAAATCTGGGTGCTTGGCATAAGGAGAGGTTTCTACCAGGGATGCAGAATGGACTCCATTTTTACTGTTTGCTACTTGTTCTGTGCTGACTTTGAAAAGTCAGCTGGCCAGGATATGGTGGGTAGCCTGCGGGCTCCCCTCCTCCCCCTTCCTCTCACAGCAGGCTCCCAAGAAGAATAGTAACTCAAACTGGCCCCTGAAATATTCATAGGTTTTGTGTTTTTTTTTTTTTTTAAATTGACTGACTCAAACTTTATAATTAACAAAACAATGCTTAAGGGATCTCAACATTTTCTAATGACTGGTAAAGCATGATTTTGTAAATGTCAACCAATCAGAATTTTTCCTTGTAAATTCCTGAAGTTTCTGTACTTAATCCCTATGAAAAATTCCTTTCACCGGAGTACTTTTGTAGATTGCACTATTCCATCAATAAAACTCTTCGCTTTATTTTAGCGGAGACTCCAGTTTGCTCTTTGATGTTACTTGGTGTCTGAAGCAGGGACTGGAAGAATGAAAAGATCTGCGTGGAAATTTCACGTTTATTGTTTATTGCCCTCAGTATAGGCCTAGCTTCCTGGGTATTGTGGTATTGTTAATGCCTAGCTAGCATAGCTCACTTATGCATACTCCTATGGTTTTGATTTATTTTCCTCCTATCCTCCCTCTTGCTTTCCCATGATAAGTTTCTCTTTGAGAGGTAGAACGACAAGTGCTGAACAAGGAAAAATCTTGTAGTTGAAACCAGAACGGCGTCAGAAGGTCAACGTGTCTGGAATGAAGCCAATGTGCCCACCTCAAAGGGGGAGCTAACATTCCACAGATTTGTAGACCCTGAAACTGTCCTGATGAAATCCTCTGATTGGCCTCCAATTACCACCATTGCTTCCCACCATTACTAGCCCCCGCTTTTCCTCATGATACTTTCTTTTTTGTTATTCTTTCTCCCTCCTCCTATTCCAGTAAGAATAAAGTTTCTCCTTGGAGGGTGGCAGAACAAATTGATAACCCTCAAGGACTAGGATTAATTCATCTGCAATGTGACAATAATGGTGTCACATGACCTTCAAGGATTGCCAGTAAGAAGTTAGATCATCTGGGGCATGCAGAATGTAACCACCAGAAGAGAAACTATAATCCTGTCCATATAAAAACTTTCAGCCAGTTTCCAGTGGGGAGACAGGTCTTTTGGAGGAGCTCATTCCTCTCTTTCTCCTGTACATCGATATACAATAAAAATTCTTGCTGCTCTTCTCACCCTTGTCTCAGTATTGGCTTCTGTGGCAGATGGCTCAGACCCACCATTGCAGTAACAAGAATGTGGGCCTGGCCAACAGAGCCTCTTGGCCTACCACCTTCCTTGACTCCCAGAGGTTGTTAAGGTAAGTGGTCTCTTGACTCTAGACTCCACTCTCTTTGTGTTGAGTTTTTAAGATTTTATTGTCGACTTCATTTCTTTTCTTTCGTTTTCTGTTTGCACTCTAACACACCTTTTGTTTTCTTTATCTGTCTGCCCTCTTGCAGATGTTTTGTTTCAGGATGCCCTCTTTAAATTTCTGTTAACATAGGTTTCCTGTACATTGTCGGAGGTTGCTACAGGGAATCTGTCTTTTGAACAAGGCTCTGAGAAACCAAACGCAACACTGGTGCAGTCTGACATTTTTGTGTGCACTTTTGAGTGAAATTACCAAGTATTGCAAGAAAATAAGTAATGGCAATTCACAGAGGGAGATGGCAGCTCCGGACCTGTTTTGTGAAATTTGCAGGGGGAGGTGGCAGCTCCTGACTTGTTTTGCAGAAACTTGATGTAAATCAGTCTATTTGAAAAGTGCACTGAAAAAAGGATAGATTGCTTATTTTGGTTAATATAACAAGACTTAAAAGAAGACAAATTATTCTAAATTGCTTTCTCTAAAGGATCCTACAAAGCATGTAAAAGACAGGATTATGAAAATGTAATAATTTCCTACCCCTAGATGGTACTATTAAATTAGACTATAATATTTTTTCTATGTACTTACTCTGATTAGTTTAATGATAAATGTAATAAATTTAATAATCTTAATGTTCCCAGGAATTAACATAAGTAATTTTGTTCTCACAAAGGTTTTTATGTTTTGTGGTATGCTAACTTTAAAAGCCATTTCTTAAAAAAGCAAAATCTTTCTAAATAATTTCAGCTAGATATTGTATGAAATGTATTTTATTTAGGGAAAAATTATAAATTTGTCCTGAAAATAAATTAGTTTCTAAAAAAATTAGTGTCTTGTCTTTCATATTACTTAGGCCAGCCCAAATATATGTAAATAAATTGAGATTGCACAAAGTTTCTTGATTATGAGGCACGAAGAGGCTAGGGCAGAATCTGACCTCCAGAGCCCCACCTCAGGGCAGCAGCTTGTCTATGCAGCCCCAGGAAAACAACTTTGAAAACAATTCAGTGGTCTTACTTTTGAGTGATTTTTCAAAAATATAGAATTCATTTTGTCGTAAAGTAGTTCACATTTTTAATTTCAAGTACTATAATTTAGAACAAGTTGTGTTTAAAAAACAGCATTTTTTGCTGTAATTAACTGTATAATGTAGACTAGTTTATCGTGGTTTAAATTTTTGTATATTTTATCTTACACTGATGAATTTGTAAAATTTTGTTTATGAAAGCAACTATTATGTGGTTACTTGCCTATATCATGAATTATTTATGAACTTTATACTTTTTTTATTAGAATTTATTTCAAATGTTTTGTTCATGATACTATTCTTCAGGGTTATGTACTTATCAATGAAATAGTCCCAGAAGAGTGATCGAAAATCTGCAGCCAGTTATATGCAGGAATGACTACTGTAAATGATGAACATGTTAATAAACCTCCAATATTCGCTACTTGCCAATCCTAATTTAGTTACAACAATTGGCAGATTCTCCTACATGAGTTTTGGCAAAGTTCTCATCATTTAAATAACAGAATAACTTAGGGCAGTGTCTTTGAAGATGCTAGACATCTACACTCGCCTCTGATCCCCCCCCCCCCCACAAAAGTAACATACAACTATATATAGGATATTATATTCTAAAGACTGTGGGGATTTTTGTTTGTTTTGCTTTTTTCACATTGAGCAAAGCAGGCATAAATGGTGGTATTTAGTCTAAGTCTTTCATTTTTTTATATACCTGATTTTCAACCCAACACACAATGTAAATGTTAAGTAGTAAAGAATACTGCTGCTCCTGACAAATGTATGTTAACCGTATACATTTTATATACGCAAAATTATTTCTCTATAACTGAGTTGTTCCTAAGTAAAATGTCATTGAAGTCTCATTATCTCTACATTGTCTGTAATGACCTAAGGCACATTTTGTTATCTTTAGAACAGAGATTTCACATAGTGAACTAAGAAATGCAAACGTAAGTTAATGGCCAGGTTCTCGGTAGAAAGTCAATTGAAATATGTGGCTAATAAGAGAGAGAGCAGGTACAGCTCAACATGTGACATCTGAAGTTTCCCTTAGCGTGAATTCACATACTGACTGCAAATGTGAATGTGCAACATTTATGTTTTGAAATAGCAAATTTGTTTTTGATAGCTTAAAGCCATGATTCCCAGCTTCTTTTGAAGTTATCAGTCTTTTTATCCACCCCTTCCCTACTCAAACAACATGGTGCATAAATTTTTTTTTTGGCCAATTAGCATTTTAAGACTATTAACACCTCTTGAATTAAAAAGAAAACAGGATTAGATTAATAATATTAGCACAAATTAGAGCATGGATGTGTTCTTAGTTCACATTAGCTTGACAGTTAATTAATTAGCTTTATTTTCTCTAGGATAGATTATTTCACTATTGCACTTTAACAACTAACGTGCTTTCAGAAGATTCCATATGTTATATTTGATTGTTGATGAGCCATCTCTATTAATAGAGATTTTGGTTAAACAAGTAAAACCAGTTGTTCTTGTAGTATCATTTGTTGTAAATACCTACCACAACTTGTCAACCAGCATGTTTCAGTCAAATTCAGAGAAAATGAACTCATATTGCTTAATGTAAACTAAAATATTGGTCAGATTTTATCCTGGGGAAAAAAAATAAAACTTTTTTTAAATGTTACTTGCTTTAGGTTTTTAAAGTACAGTATCTAAATACAACTTTCCTTCTTCACTTAAGCTGAATATATATATAAACAAAAAATATATATATAAATAAATAAAACAAACTCATTGTCTTGAGTTGATTCCAACTCATAGTGACGCTTTAAGGCAGAGTAGAACCGTCCCACAGGGTTTCGAAGGAATGGCTGGTGGATTCAAACTACTGAAATTTTGGTTAGCAGCCGGATGCTTAACCACTTTGCCACCAGAGCTCCAAATACACACACACACACACACACACACACACACCATCAAAACCCATTGCTGTCAAGTCGATTCTAACATACATGTGTATATAGTAGACACTTTTGAATCTTTGTTGTTGTTATTAGATGCTGTCGAGTTGGTTCCGACTCATAGTGACCCTATGTGCGACTAAAGTCTCTTAAACATTTTTTTCCTTTTTTTAAATTGTACTTTAGATGAAAGTTTACAGAACAAGTAGGTTCTCATTAAACAGTTAGTACATATATTGTTTTAGTCAACACTCCCTTCTCAACCTTGTGTTCCCTATTACCACTTTTCCTGTCCCCTCCTGCCTTCTAGTCCTTGTCCCTGGACTGTTGTGCCCCATAAGTCTCATTTTATTTCATGGGGCTGTCTAATCAGCAGCAGTCAAGAAATCAAATGATGTATTGCATTGGGTAAATCGGTTGCAAAAGACCTCTTTAAAGTGTTGAAAAGCAAAGGTGTCACTTTGAGGACTTCGCTGTTCCTGACCCTGCCTCGTTAACATCTTAAAGGTAGGATGTACAACACACTGAAAATCACATCAGATGACAAAATGGTGGACAATCCGACAATACTGGGAATCATGGCCTAACCAAGTTGACAAACATTTTGAGGGGACACAGTTCAGTCCATAACATTCCACCTTTTGGCACCCAAAAATTCACGTCCTTGCTATATGTAAAACATATTTACTGCATCAACTCATAGCAAAAGTCTTAATTCAACTCCAAGTCAACTTCCAAAACTTCCTCTTCATCTGTGAAAGCTATAACACAAGTTACCTGCTTCCAAAATACAATGATGGGACAGGTATAAGGTAGACATTTCCATTACAAATGGTTGAAAGTGGAAGGAAAGAAGAGATAACAGGCACCAAGCAAGTCAGCAGAACACGTTACATCAGCCCTCAAGACGTGAAAATAATCCTCTGTTGTCTGAGACCATTTGAAAACCCTGGTGGTGTATTGGTTAAGAGTTACAGCTGCTAACTAAAAGGCTGGCTGTTTAAATCCACTAGGCACTCTTTGGAAACTGTATGGGGTAGTTTTACTCTGTCCTTTAGGGTCACTATGAGTCAAAATCGACTCAATGGCAAGGGGTTTGGTTTGGTTTTTGGTCTGAGACCATTTAAACAATGGTCTTGCCCTCTAGACTCTAGGTATTGGCCACACTTAATGGATTCTGAGTGGAGACCCCTCAGCCTTGGGCATCAGCTCTGCCTCCTAGGCCCACTGGAACAGAAACTCTGATCCTTTGAATTTGGGCAGCCCCATTCTCCTAGTCCATCTGAGTGGCAACTCTACCCTTTGAGAATGCAGAGGTCATGGCCCTACACTTTGAGACTGAGGCAGCTCTGCTTTCTGTGTTCCTTGTCTCCTCAGCATCTACTTTCTCATTCCTTGACCTCTCAGCCCCTTGAGCCTCACTGCTTGAGTCTGCCTTGCTGAAGCAGTGTTCAAAGCTCTTTAGCTTCACCGATAAGTGCCTGGAGGCACTCCAAACCACCAGTGAACTTCAGCCTGAAGGCACTCAGCTCTCTCACTCCATGGGTGGAATCCAGCACTGTCTTGCAGTGGTCTGCTGGTTCTGCTGCTGCAGTTTCTCTGCTGCTACTTCTCATGGTTTGCACTGTCTCCAGTGTAATAGCTCTCCTCAATTCCTTCAGAGTCTTCACCAGAATTGTCTTTGATGTCCATAATTACGCCAACAGTCTCTTCAAGGCAGTCTAGGCTTTTAGTATTAGACACTTTAAAACTCTTGCAGTCTCTATCCACTCACAGTTTCAAAACTGCTTTCTCATTTTATGTATCTGTTAGAGTAGCACCCCATTCCTAGTACCAAATTCTGTCTTAGTTATCTAGTGCTGCTATCATAGAAATACTACAAATGGATGGCTTTAACAGAAATTTAGTCTCTCATAGTTTAGGAGGCTAGAAGTCCAAATTCAGGTTGCCAGCTCCAGGGGAAGGCTTTCTCTCTCTGTCAGCTCTGGGAGAAAGTCTTTGTCACCAGTCTTCACTGGCTGAGGAGCTTCTCAGCACAGGGATCCTGGGTCCAAAAGATGTGATATTCTCCTGGCTCTTGATTCTTGGTGGTATGAGGTCCCTCTGTTTCTCTGCTTGCTTTTCTCTTTCATATCTTAAAAGAGATTGACTTAAAACAATTGTAATCTTGTAGATTGAGTGTTGCCTCATTAACATAACTGCCTCTAATCCTGCCTCATTAACATATAGAGGTAAGATTTACAACACATGGGAAAATCACATAAGATGACAGAACGGTATACAATCACAAAATACTGGGGATCATAGCCTATTCAAGTCAATACACATTTTGGGGGGACACAATTCAATCCATAACAATATATGATTTTCTTAAAATGAAAAAGCTTGAGAAGTACAGCTAATTTTATTATTATTATTATTTTGTATTCGTGTAAATGAAGCACTGATTCTCAAGTGTGAAAAACTTTCATCTTCATGTGCTTTCTTGAAATTCAGCACTGGGAAGCAAAAACTTTTATATCCTGACTCACTTGCAGCTAGGTGTCTGAATAATTTGAATTCTATTCATTAAATTTACTTCCACACATTGTGGTAGGTGGCAAAGAAGCAGGGAGTCAATTCCTTAAGAGTGGAATTGTTGCTGCTTATAAGCAAAACAACTGGAGACAAGAACTCTACAAAGGAACTGCTATTTGATGTTTGTATCAGGTTAAAATTTAAGCTGTGAATTCTGGAAACTAATCATAACTTTTTTAAAAAGTTTATCTTACTACAGTCTGCTATAGTCAGTTTCTTAAATATGCTACTAAAATTCTATGTTGTTGTTATTAGGTGCCTTCGAGGCAGTTCCAATTCATAGTGACCCTATGCACAACAGAATGAAACACTGCCCAGTCCTGCAACATCCTCACAATCATTGTTATGCTTGAGCCCATTGTTGCAGCCACTGTGTCAATCCTTCTCCTTGAGGGCCTTCCTCTTTTTTGCTGACCCTCTACTTAACCAAGCATGATGTCCTTCTCTAGGTACTGGTCCCTCCTGATAACATGTCCAAAGAATGTGAGATGGAGTCTTGCCATCCTCGCTTCTAAGGGACATTCTGGCTATTCTTCTTCCGAGACAGATTTGTTCGTTCTTCTGGCAGTCCATGGTATATTAAATATCGTTCACCAATGCCGTAATTCAAAGACATAAATTCTTCTTCAGTCTTCGTTATTCATTGTCCAGCTCTTGCATGCATATGAAGTGATTGCAAATACCGTGACTTGGGTCAGGCACAAAATTCTATAGCATCAGAATATTTGTACATGTATCAAACTATTTGTCGATAGATATTAAGAAAAATTATCTCAATATGAAATCAATTCAATATGAATTAATAGTAGAAACACCTGATATCATACTAGGGTGTTACTGCTGAAATACCTTCCATCTTTCATATTCACTCCTGTCTACTGCTTTAAGAAAATGGTAAATTTTAAACAGTCAGATTATTTTTCTGTGTGTGATGTGAAGGATTTTCTGGCCTAATTATTCTGACTGATAAAGAAACAGTGATTTACCAGTTATAGTTAAATTCTGACAGCATGTCTAAGGCATTAATTTAACCACCAGCCAACCTTTGTCAGGACTGCCTGAGGAATTTATATTTTGTCTTTGTCCTGCTTATGTCAAATCATCCAAAATAACAACCAAGATGGAATAAAGTTGGATAAAATAAAATGAAGTGTGATAGGAGGAAATGGACATATATATTATATAACAAATCACCTCAAAACATACTGGACTTAAAAAAAGTTGTTTGTTATTTCTCATAATTCTCTGTTCTGGTTAACAGGGCTTTATTCTACTCTGAGTTGGCCTAGCTGGGACTGGTTAACCTATCATGATCAGACTTATATTATCTGGATCCTCAGCTGGAAAAGGTGGGGTAACTGTATTATCGAGAACCCAAACCTACATGGTCTTTCATTATTCCACAGATCTGCCTCTGCTTGTTCACATGGTATAAGAAGAAATTCCAGCAACAACAGAAGAAATGCTCTGATGTACAAGATTTACATGTGTCTTCCTGCATTATTTTCCTAGAGTTACATTACACATTTAGATAGCAGTAGAGAAGGGATTTGATTTCAATATTCTCCTGTCTTACCAGGATACAACTTCAGAGGAGAGAACAATGAACATAAAAGGTGTACTATCAATCTAACTAATGTATGGGTAACCAGAGGTTAATTTCACTGGAGAAGTTTGATAGTCGATGTGGAACACAAAATGAATTTTTCTACCCAAGAGATGAGGAAGCTGTATATTTATGTACCAGTTCCTGTCACAGTCAATGTTAAGGGCTGCTGTTGTTGTGTGGATTCTGACTCATGGCAACCCCAAATGGACCCCTTGTATGCAGAACAAAACTGCTCCATGGGGTTTTCAAGACTGATTTTTGCCAAGCAGATTGCTAGACTTGACTTCTGAGGCTTCTCTGAGTGAGTCTGAACCACCACCTTCCAAACAGTAGTTGAGTACTTAACTGTTTGTGCCACCCAGGGAACCCTAAGGGCTGCTAATTGGCAGTATTAAAACAAAAACCAAACCCATCGTGGATGAGTCTATTCTGACTCCTAGTGACCCTATAGGACAGAGTAGAACTGATCCATAGGGTTTCCAAGGCTGAAATTTTTTTTTTTTTTTTTTTTTTAATATATATTTTATTGTACTTCAGGTGAAAGCTTACAGAGCAAATAGTTTCTCATGAAATAGTAGTACACATGTTGTTTTTTGACATTGGTTAACAACCCCACAACGTATTAAGCCTCTAAATTCTCAACCTTTTTTTTTGATGAAAATTACAGATGGCCAAAGATACACCGTTTCAAAAATTTCTACATTCACAGTTCAGTGACATTGACTACGCTCTTCCAACTGTGCTGTTATTCTCACTTAAGATGAAGGCTTACAGAAAAAATAGTTTTTCATTTAACAATTACTACACATGTTGCCCTATGACAATGGTTAACAATCTCACAGCACATCAAGAATATCCTTACTCCACCTTGTATTCCCTATCACCAGGGGGCTTCCTTGTCCCCTTCTGTCTTCTGGACCTTGTCAGTGGACTATTGTACCTCTTTAGTCTCATTTGTTTATTTATTTATTTATTTATTTATTTATTTTTATTTTATTTAAACACCATTTCAAAACTTTTTACTTACACATTTAAGTGATATTGACTATGCTCTTCCAATTGTGCTGCCATTCTCGCCCAAGATGAAGGCTTACAGGACAAAACAGCCTCCCATTTAATAGTTACTACAAATGTTGCCCTATAGCAGTGGTCAACAATCTCACAATACATCGACAGTGTCCTTATTCAATTTGTGTTCCTTATCATCAGTTTCCTACTCTCCCTCTGCCTTCTGGCCTCCAAGGCTGAAATTTTAACAGAAGCAGAATGCCACATCTTTCTCCCACAGAGCGGCTGGTGGGTTTGAACCTCCAACCTTTCGGTTAACAGTGGAGCTCTTAAACACTGCACCACCTGGGCTCCCTTAGGCAATAGTAAAGACTCAGAATTTTTGCCTTCATTGTGTAGGCTCCAGTTACAACAAAAATCTCACAGCCTCTTGGAATTTGAACAACTAGTCTATCATGCAAGCCCAAGTAAATATGGATGGGATACATTCAGCTTCATGCTGAATTCATTTTATCTAATTATTAATTCAGCAAGATGATAGCCAGCCAAAATTTCTAAAAATATGGTTTCAGCAGGAGGGCCAGTAAGAAAAGCTACAGCTTTTGCTACTGCAGTTGATCTTAAGGCTGTAACAGGTAATCATCGTATCTCTTCTCTCCCACTCTTCTAAATTGTCTTCATATTCTGTCAGCATTTATGCCGGGAGATTGCTTGCCCACTGGAATAACCCAAACTATTATTTTAGATAAGGTAGAGCCCCTGGTTATTGTGTCCTTGTCAGACTATTGGAGATGCAATTGCTTGATCATAAACATCGTCATGGATGCCACAAATGGAACCCCAGTCATTGCCCTGAATCTAGATATACTCCCCTTTGCCCACATTGTGCGGTGATAACACCACTTCTTCAAAACAGTCAGGTATCCTGCTATATAGTGATCATTTTTTTGACTGCTTATTACCATATGGAGGTCTAAATGAATGAGAGATTTCACCTTATTGGGACAATTACTGTGTCTCTTGGTGGAAGCTACCTCCTACTGATGGGAAGAAAGATTTTTAGTTCAGCAGATCCTAGAATGCAGAGGTAGGAATCACAATCCTGGAAGAGACTCACTGAGAGAGGTGGTGAGACAGCCTTTCCTACTGCTTCCTCTTGGTTTCTAGATCAGCATATTTTCTTTACAAGCGATATAAAACCACATAAAAGTTGCTGACTCAAGATATTTGCAATGTTTAAGAGACAGCCCCACAACCGTCAGGATGCCTAACCCAACCTAATGCCTTAGAGCTTTAGCCATTCCAACTTTTTAAAGGACATCAATTAGGGATGATGCACAATATGGAAGTTTCACTTGATACTGTGTTTATGAGTCCACTTTTGTATCTCCTTCTTCTTGCTTTGAGGCAGTATTTTCAGAGATCTCACAATGACAAATCAGATACTCCCTTAGATAATAATGCTGACCAAGCAAACGTGGCCTAGAAGGGAAATCCATACCTAGAGGATGTGTATCACCCAGTTAGGTGAATCATGGCTCCATCAAAGGTGAAAAGAACTTAAGAAAATCAACCTGACTGGTAGTCTCCTTGAGGAATGGTGCCACATAGAGATAGAGGACTCAGCTGATCTCTACTACTGACAAATGGGATATTATAACAGCTAGATACATTTTGGTGAGAGTGATCCCATAATTTAGGTCATATACAGTCTCCTTCTCTGTCAGTGTTATGGATTGAATTGCATCCCCCAAAAAATATGTGTTCTAAATCCTTACCCTTATACCTGTGGTTGTAGTTTCATTTGGAAATGGGTTTTATTTGTTATGTTAATGAGGCAGTATCAGTGTAGAGTGCCTCTTAAGTCAATCTTTTCTGAGATATAAAAGCAGATTAAGCAAGCAAGCTAGTAGAGATGGAGGAAGATAGATGCATACCACATGAAGATCACCAAGGAACAGAATCTGAAAAGAGACAAAGAACTTCCCGAGAGCTGACAGAGAGATAAAGCCTTCCCTTAGAGCAGGTGCCCTGAATTCAGACTTCTAACCTCCTGAACTGTGAAAAAATGAATTTCTGTTTCTTAAAGCCACCCACTTGTGGTATTTCTGTTATAGCAGCACTAGATAACTAAGACAACCACCATGGCTACCCTTTCCATGAGACTATGTGCAGTCAAGGGTAGGCCAGGGGAAAAGGCTGGATGATATTCACTGGGTGAGTTATCCTATATAACTGATTGTTCAGCAGTAAAGATGTTTAAATTATGATGTTTAAATTTCATTTAAAGAAATACTGTAAAACTTAGTTATTCTCCTTATTATACCTATATATTTGTCTAAAAACCAGTTAAAGAAATAAAATAAAGAATCAGTAATAAATTGTGTGGGATTTCAAACACAATATTTGCTTAATTAAATAACAAATGGCTTTTTATAGCCAAGTAAATTTGCTGTATTGCTCAGGAAGTTGCTTGGTTTGCCATCAGCTGTAACAACTTCATTGGACATTAAATCCTTCATTATTAATGGAATGCAAAGCAAATGAAGTTGAAACTACAAATTTGGCACATGACAAGAGGAAAAATGTGATACGAAAATTAGCTCCTATTATGGATTTAAATAAAGAAGGACCATTTATTTCAGATATTTTATACTGATCTCTTATTTAAAAATGTATGTGGGGAAGTAATATTACGTGTGTGCTATTAACAAATCTTCACAAAACTATCTAGCTGAAGGAACAATGAATAACAATAGACAATTTTACTTTATTTTTCTTAAAAGAGGTTTGAGGAAACTTCCAGCAAAATGGCGCTCTAGGCAGAAGCACCACACCTTCCCTCCACAGCAAAGATCCGAAAAACTAAGCCAAACAGAGAAAACAGCAATCCTGAAACCCTAAAACATCAAATGAAGAGATAAAGAACTAAGCCAAGCACCAAATGGAATGAGAAAACTGACAGAGAATGGAAAGTGAGGAGAGGTTCGTGCAGAGGTCCCCTATCAGCTAAAGCAGTGTGGATCCACCACCTTGGACATCTATAAGAGACCAACAAATAGGAGGTACTAGAAAGCAGCTTCACGGAGCTTCCAGAAGGAGACAAAACAACCGGTAATTTGCAATATACGCTTTCCCACCCCCCACATTTCCTCATCCCCACTCAGCCTCCTCTGCTTTCCACAGCAACTGTCTCTTGTCCGGGAAACAGCAGCTGCATGGATTCCACACACCCGAATGGGCCGCATCCCTGAGTGGCTTTTGTTGGCTTCTGGTGTTGCTTTTTTCTGCTTCTTTTGATTTCTTCCTTACCTCTCACCACCTCCCCCTCCTTTTGGTCAAATACCTGGCTCCGTGTGCCAGCTTTGCTTTCTCCTGAGGGGCTGCGGAGCTCTGTTTGAGTGAGGAACTGCTTCCCAGACTGGGCTGTCATGCTGGTGGGATCCTGAGGCTTTTGTTTGTTTGTTTGTTTTGAATAGTTTGTTTGTTTCCTTTTCCTTTTCTCGAGTTGGGAGCCCGTTCTGGCCAGGCATTGCTATAAGGCTTGGGACCTACACCCTCAGCTTGCACAGACATGCAGAGGGATCTCGGAGAGCATTTCTTTTTCCACTTTTTTTTTCTTTCTGTTTTTTTGATGGTATTTCTTGTTCTTCTTTTTTTTTTTTTTTTCCTTTTCTTTTCCCTTTTTGACTTTCTTCATTACTCAGGATCTCATCTTTCTATACCTTCCTTCTCTTCCTGTTCCTTGAATACCTGGCACTGAATATGTCTATGCCTTCTAACCAGTCTGTACTGCGACACCTGGGAAGAACTTACCCACCCAGACCTCGTAGCCACACCGGTGGTATCTCTGGGAGCTTTGTTGTTCTTTTTTCTTTCTAATTTTTATTTATTCATTCTTTTCTTTTTTCTTCTTCTTCCCCTTTTTGTTGTTCTCCATTTCATAGTCTCTCCACTCTCCACTCTAAAGGCAAGCTCCCCTAGTGCTCTTTTTTGTTTATTCATATGTTTTTTGCACCTGCTTCTCTCTCCTCTCTCCCATATCTACCTTAGCTCCACACATCACAATCTCCTCACTCCATCTTGCCTACCTGCACTGTGCGCTTAACATCACACCACCAAGCAGCACAGGCATGGCCTACCAGAACCTTTCCTGCACTGATTACCTACTTGCCCTGGTGGCTGTAGTAAGTGCCACAAAGAACCCATACCAGAAACTCCTATTCAGCTAGACCTGCCCTGCTGCACCACATCTGAGCGATTGACCCTGCAAATTGGAGAAGAAGGCAAAAAGTATTGTGCCCACAGAAAATCAAACAATAAAAAACACACAGTCTGCCTGCTCACACATAGCAAAATTTAAAAAAAAAAAAAAGCATAAACCAAACAAATCTACAATCAATAAGTGAGAAAAATAACTATTGAATGCCCTGAAAACAGCAGACAATATCAAAACATTTACAAAAACAGGACAGGACGGTTCCAGTAGGAATCCAAAATAAAACACCAGATGACTTTCCAGTGGAAGAAAAGGCACTAGAACTACCTGATATGGAATTCAGATTACCAATACTCAGAATTATCCAAGAGTTGAAGCAAACAGCAGATAAAAATGAGGAAAAAATAGACAAATTCATGGAAAAGGCAGACAAATTCATGGAAAAAACAGGCAAAAAATAGGAAAAATTCAGGAAAATAATGCAGGAACAAAATGTCAAAATAAATTCACAACTAGAAATTATACAAAAAAAAATTAGAAATCCAAAAGATAAACAATAAGATTTCAGAAATGGACAGTGTCATAGAAGGGCTGAGGAGCAGATTTGAAACGGTAGAAGACAGGATCACAGGAGCTGAAGACAAACACTTTGATACAACCCTGTTTGAAAAAAACTCAGAGAAAATAACAAAGAAAAATGAAGAGACCCTGAGAGTTATGTGGGATACAATCAAAAGCAAAAATTTTCGAGTGATCGGATTTCCAGAACAGGGGGAGAAAACAGAAAACACACAGAGGATCATTGAAGAACTGCTGACAGAAAACTTCCCAATATCATGAAAGATGAAAAGCTGGCCATCCAAGAAGTTCGATGAACCCCATATAGCAGAGACCCCAAAAGAAAATCACCAAGGCATATCATAATCACACTTGCCAAAACCAAAGACAAACAACGAATCCTGACAGCAGCTCATGAAAAAAAGGAGTCACTTACAGATGAGAAACAATAAGACGAAGCTCAGATTATTCGGCAGAAACCATGCAGGTAAGAAGGCAATGGGATGACATATATAAAACATTGAAAGAAAAGAATTGCCAGCCAAGAATAATATATCCTGCAAAACTCTTGTTCAAATATGATTGTGAAATTAGGACATTTCCAAATAAACAGAAATTAAGGGAATATGTAAAAACCAAACCAAACTTACAATAATTATTAAAGGGAGTTCTTCTATTTGAGAACAAACAACTTCAGGTCACAGGCTGAATCTAGGATGCAGCATCGTACCAGGTAGATACCACTCTAGGAAATGAACTCTTAAGGACTATCGAAAACCAAAAGAAATCCAACAGGGAATCAGAGCAGTTAATCTGTAAATGACAACAACATCAGAACAATATAAGAGGGAATAAATGGTATAGGTATAGAACCTTCTAATGGAGAGGAAAGCAAGGTGATATCAAGTAATAATAGACTGCTTCAAACATAAAAGATAAGGGTAAATTTCATGGTAAACACAATGAAAGTTAACAAACACACTCAGAAAAATAAAGAGGAAAAACATACAGTCTCAGCAAAAACAAAACCTACAGAAACAAAAGAAATGAAAAAAAAATCTACAAACAAAAGTAATTCAGCACAGGAGAGTAAGAAGAACAAAGAAAACGTCAGCACCACAAAAAAAAAAAAAAAAAAAAAAAACACTACAAGATGACAGAAACTAACTCACATCTTTCAATCATTACACTGAATGCAAATGGACTCAATGCACCCATAAAGAGATGGAAAGTGACAGAATGGATTAAAAAAAACAGGATCCATCAATATGCTGTCTACAAGAGAGACACCTTAGAAACAAAGATGTGGATTTATTAAAGGTCAAAGGTTGGAAAAAAATATATCAAGCTAACAACTACCAAAAGAGAGCAGGAGTGGCAATACTAATCTCAGATAAAATAGACTTTAAAACAAAATCCACCATAAAAGACAAAGGACATTATATAATAATTAAGGGGATGATCCATCATGAACACATAACCATAATTAACACCCAATGACAGGGCTCCAAAATACATCAAACAAACTCTAACAACACTGAAAAGAGACATTGACAGTTCCACATTAATAGTATGAGACTTCAACACACCACCCTCAGTAAAGGACAGAACAACTAAGAAGAAACTCAGCAAAGATACAGAAGACCTAAAGGGCACAGTCAGCAAACTTGACCATATAGACATATATAGAACTCTCCATCCAACCACTGCAAAGTACACATTCTTTTCCAATGCACATGGAAAGTTCTCCAGAATAGACCACATCTTAAGCAATCCTCAACAAGATCCAAAACGTTGAGCTAATTCAAAGTATCCTCTCTGACCACAGTGCCATCAAGGTAGAAATTAACAACAGAGAGCACGAAAAAAAATAAAACTGAATAATACCCTGCTTACACATCACTGGGTAATAGAAGAAATCAGAGATGGAGTCAAAAAATTTCTAGAATCCAATGAGAATGAAAACACATCATACCAAAACCTTTGGGACACAGCAAAGGCAGTCCTCAGAGGACAATTTACAGCAATAGATGCACACATCAAAACAGAAGAAAGGGATAAAATCAAAACATTAACTACAGAACTCAAACAAATAGAAAGAGAACAACAAAAAAAGCCTACAACCACCGGAAGAAAGGAGATAGTAAAGATCAGAGCAGAAATAAATGAAATAGAACAGAAAAACAATAGAAAGAATCAACAAAACCATAAGTTGGTTCTTTGAAAGAATCAACAAAATCGACAAACCACTGGCCAGAATGACAAAAGAAAAACAGGAGAGGGTGCAAATAAACCAAATAAGAAATGAAATGGGGGACATTACAACAGACCCAACTGAAATAAAAAGGATCATAACAGACTATTATGAAAAACTATACTCCAGCAAATTGCAAACCTATAGGAAATGGATAAATTTCTAGAAACACACTACCTTCCCAAACTACAACAAAGTGATGTTGAAAATCTGAACAGACCCATTAACAAGAGAAGAGATTGAAAAGGTAATAAAAAAAAAAACTCCCAACAAAAAAAGCCCTGGCCCAGATGGCTTCACTGGAAAATTCTACAAAACATTCACCGCAGAGCTTGTACCAGTACTACTCAAGCTATTTCAGAGCATAGAAAAGGAAGTAACACTTCCGAATTCATTCTATGAAGCCAGCATAACACTGATACCAAAACCAGGCAAAGATGCCACAAAAATACAAAAGTTGTGGACCAATGTCTCTCATGAACATAGATGAAAAACTCTCAAAAAAATTCTAGCCAATAGAATTCAGCATTATATCAAAAAGATAATACACCACGACCAAGTAGGATTCATACCAGGTATGCAAGGATGGTTCAACATTAGAAAATCAATCAATGTAATCCACCACATAAATAAAAGGAAAGAAAATAATCACACGATCATCTCAATTGACACAAAAAAAGGCATTTGACAAAGTCCAACACTCATTCCTGATAAAAAATCTCAATAAACTTGGTATAAACGGGATATTTCTCAACATAATAAAGGGCATCTATGCAAAACCAATGGCAACATCATTCTTAATGGAGAGAGGCTGAAAACATTCCCCTTGAGAACAGGAACAAGACAAGGATGCCCTTTATCACCACTCCTATTTAACATTGTGCTGGAAGTTCTAGCTAGAGCAATAAGGCAAGAAAAAGAAATAAGGGGTATCCAAATTGGTAATGAAGAAGCTAAAGTGTCCCTGTTTGCGGATGATATGATACTATACATAGAAAACCCTAAAGACTCCATGAGAAATCTACTGGAACTAATAGAAAGATTCAGCAGAGTAGCAGGATACAAGATAACCATTCAAAAATCAGTTGGATTCCTATACACCAGTAAGGAGAACGATGAAAAGGAAATTGGGAAAACAATACCATTTATAATAGCCTCCCAAAAAAATAAAATACTTAGGAATAAATCTGACCAGGGATGTAAAAGACCTATACAAAGAAAATTACAAAACACTATTTCAAGAAACCCAAAGGGATCTATATAAATGGAAAAATATACCATGCTCATGGATAGGTAGACAAACATTTTGAAAATGACAATTCTACTGAAAGCAATTTACAAATACTATGCAATCCCGATCCAAATACCAACAAGTTTATAACTAATCATTCACTTTATATGGAAAGGGAAGAAGCCCCAACTAAGTAAAGCACTACTGAAGAAGAAGAATAAAGTTGGAGGACTCACACTACCTGACCTCAGAAACTACTGTACAGCTATAGTAGTCAAAACAACCTGATACTGGTACAATGACAGATACATTGAGCAAGGGAACAGAATTGAGAACCCAGATGTAAATCCATCCACCTATGGTCACCTGATCTTCGACAAGGGCCCAAAGTCCATCAAATGGGGAAAAGACAGTCTTGTTAACAAATGGTGCTGGCAAAACTGGATATCCATCTGCAAAACAATGAAACAGGACCCATACCTCACACCATATACAAAAACTAATTCAAAATGGATCAAAGACCTAAATATAAAGCAAAAAACTGTAAAGTTCATAGAAGGAAAAATAGGACCAACACTTCAGGCCATAATACATGGGATTAACAGGATACAAACCATAACCATCAACACACAAACCCCAGAAGATAAGCTAGATAACTGGGCTCTTCTAAAAATCAAACACCTATGCTCTTCAAAAGACTTCACCAAAAGAGTAAAAAGAGAACCTACAGACTGGGAATAAACGTTTGGACATTACAAGTCAGACAAAGGTTTAATCTCCATAATCTACAAGAAAATCCAACACATCTACAACAAAAAGACAAATAATCCTATTAAAAAATGGGCAAAGGAAATGAACAGACACTTCACCAAAGAAGACATTCAAATGGCCAACAGACACATGAGGAAATGCTCGTGATCACTAGCCATTAGAGAAATGCAAAATAAATCCACAATGAGATTCCATCTCACCCCAGCATTACTGGCACGAATGAAAAACACTGGAAATAACAAATGTTGGAGAGGGTGAGGGGAGAGCTGAACTCTTATGCACTGCTGGTGGGAAGGTATAGTGATACAACCATTTTGGAAGAGGAGAGGGCACTTCCTTAGAAAGCTAGAGATAGAAATACCACAGGATTCAGCAACTCCACTCCTAAGAATATATCCTAGAGAAATAAAAGCCATCACACAAATAGACATATGCACACCAATGTTCGTGCAGCATTGTTCACAATAGCAAAAAGATGGAAACAACCTAGATGCTCATCAACAGATGAATGGATAAACAAACTATGGTACATACACACAATGGAGTACTATGCACTGAGAAAGAACAATGATCAATCTGTGAAGCATCTTATAACATGGATGAAACTGGAGGACATTATGCTGAGTGAAATAAGTCAATCACAAAAGGACAAATAGTGTATGAGACCTCTATTGTAAAAACCCATGAAGAAGTTCACACACAAAATGTAACAATCTTTGCTGGTTACCAGGGATGGGAGGGGTGGGGGGAAATACTAAATAGGCAATAGATAAGTGGTATCTTGGTGCAAGGTGAGACAGTACACAATACGGGGGAAACCAGCACAACTTGTACAAGGAAAGGTCATGGAATCTCCATAGACAAATCCAAACTCCCTGAGGGACTGAATTGCTGGGCGGAGGGCTCTGGGGACCATGGTCTCAGGGAACATCTAGCTCAACTGGCATAACACAGTTTATAAAGACAATGTTCTACATTCTACCTTGGTGAGTTGCGTCTGGGGTTTTAAAAGCCTGTGAGCAGCCATCTAAGATACTCCACTGGTCTCACCCCTTCGGGAGCAAGGGAGAATGAAGAGAACAGGATACAAGGAAAAGATTAGTCCAAAGGACTAATTGTCCACAGCTACCAAGGCCTCCACGGGACTGAGTCCAGTACAGTTAGATGGTGCCCAGCTACAACCACTGACGGCTCTGACCGGGATCACAGCAGAGGGTTCTGGACAGAGCTGGAGAAGGATGTAGAACAAAATTCTAACACACACAAAAAAGACCAGATTTACTGGCCTGACAGAGACTGGAGAAACCCCCGAGAGCATGGTCCCCAGACACCGTTTTAGCTCAGTGGTGAAGTCACTTCCGCGGTTCACCATTCAGCCGGGGACTGGACAGCCCTGTAAAACAAAACGGGACTAATGAGGCACAGCAGTCGAGGGACATGGACTAGAAGACAGAAGGGGACAGGAAAGCTAGTTTTAGGGATCCCAAAGCTGAGTAAGGACAGCGTTGATGTGTAGTGAGTTTGTTAACCATTGTCAAAGTCAGCATGTGTACTGTTTAATGAGAAACTATTTTGTTCTGTAAACCTTCATCTAAAGTGAGAATATCAGCACAACTGAAGAGTGTAGTTGATGTCACTGAACCGTGCATGTAGAAATTTTTGAAATGATGTATCTTTGGCTACGTATATTCCCCCCTCCCCACCCCCCCAAAAAAAAGGTCAAGAAGGGAGAAGGTTGACATGTTGTGGGGTTGTTAACCAACATCATAAAACAATATGTGTACTACTGTTTCATGAGGAACTATTTGTTCTGTAAATCTTCACCTGAAGTACAATTAAAAAAGAAAAAAAGAGGTTTGATTCTGTGAATCTAAAAACTTTAATCAGAGATAAATAGAATTTTTCATTCTTCCATAGTATCTCCTTCCTTATTTTTTTCTATGGGATAGAATGTCTAAAGATTATATTTTAAACTTTGCAGAGTCTGTTTCCTTTCTGATCTCTAAGTAAATCAGTGTTCATGAGATGGTGTGCATACTGATTTTGGATATAGCTTGAGTATAATAGCATATGTTTGTCATTTATCAATGGTTCTCAACCAGGAGTAATTTTCTCCCCCATGGCACATCTGAAGACATCTGTCACAACACGAAGGTGGGGGAGTGCATCTAGTAAGTAGAGGCCAGGGATGCTGCTAAAGATTCCACAATGCACAATACACCCACCACAGTGAAGAATTATCCAGCCCAAAGTGTCAATAGTGCCAAGGTTGAGAATCCCTGTAATACCTTGATCCATTTGGGAGATGTATGAATTAAGGTATAAATTATTAAAAAAAGAAAAATAAAGTTTCATATACATAGCTTTTTAGGTCCGAGTTTTAAAATTGAGCACTGTAAATAATCTGGAATTTAGATAATATTTAACTATAAAGATGTGGCCAAATGAATGCATAGAGAATGTCTATAGAGAAATTAAACAGAATATATTCATAGAATCTGTAGAGAACAATCTTTACAGAGAGCACTAAACTCTCTTTTCCAGGAACAATATTGATATCTTGTATTGGCATATTACTTTTTAATGTACATTTTGTTTCTTTACTATCATAGAAAAAGTATAAGTAATTCATTGTAGGTATCTCCTTAAACTTGTGAGCCAACAATTTGTTTAAAATCATCTTTTCCTCTGAAGATGAGTAACAGAAAACAATAATCAAAAATAAAGGTAGCTCTTTTCCTCTTCCCTTTGAAGTAGTGTTAGAAATGACATACTTTTTTTTTTTTTTTTAACATAAATCTCTTCAAGTGCTCAGACTTAGGGCTTCCAAGAGCAAATTAGTGTGTATACCTATTCTCTTTCTTTAGAAAAGGCTTAAGGGAAAGATGTACTTAAAGGCACCGTAATGATATCATCTCATGTGGTAACACTTTCAAAGCTTTTTAAAGTCTTGCATATTTAATAATAGTTTTTCTACATTAAGTAATATATAAACAAATAATTTTGGAAAAAAAATAGAGGGTGTTTTACCTGGCTATAATGAATTATCAATTATATCTTCACCAGATTCATTCTTAAAAATGAAACCCAGTATACCTTAGACTTTCTCTCTTTATTAAAACATGTTCTCTTTTACAGACTGTTGCTAAAATTCTTAACTAACTGGAAGGGGAGAAAAAAACAGAGAGAAAAATACAACTAATTGAAATCCAAGTTTGTTAAAATGTCTCTTTAAGCAATTTGTATTCAAATTAATTCATTCTTCCTGATTAAATTCAACAAATATTGGCTACCCTAGTATGTGCACAGCATTATTCTAGGAGTACTGGGAAACAAATTGTCAGTAATAAAAAGTTTCCTGCCTTAATGGAATTTACCATCTAGTGAGAGACACGATCACAAATAAACAAGGCAGAATATGATCAATGATTCTGATGGATTTGAGAAAGAATAAATAAGCCTTTTTGTGATATTATATTTAAATTGTCTTTCAAATATATATGGGATTTTTATGGTTGAGATCAGAGAGAAAACCAAATGAAACTAGGGCCCACATAGTAGATAACCATTAGTAGTAGTATTCTAGACACTGCTTCTCAGGATTTTGAAATATGGGTTGTTTAGCCATAAATGTAAGTAAAAATATGACCAACTATTAAAAGTTAAAGGGATTAGAGGTAGTCTGATAATGTGAATTGGTTGAAAGTGTTAAATCCAGTTCAGAGAAGAATTTTTATCTGAAGAGTTTTCCATACATGAAAACTTAATATATGATGTTTCAAATAGGATTTTATATAGATACGAGGTCTATATTTTCACTTAATTTTTACTCAAATTGACAGCATTGGAAAATACTCTTTTGAAGAAAAGAAGGGAGAAAAGCATCAAAAATCTGACTAAAATTTTCCTCCTTTACTTTAGTAGAGAACTGAATTTAAAAGCAATAATGGCACTAATGACTAAATCAATAAGAACATTTTTGGAGACTTAATAGAAACTTCAGCAAAAAGCACTTCCAAATATCACTATTATCTCAGTGCAATTCAAACAGGGAATCATTGCTCGTGGCTGAACCTTATACTCATCACCTATGACTCTAGCAAATAGGTGATAGCGAGTTAGTTTCCCCAAAGATGGTGAAGCAACAGCTAATCAGATTGTATCAGTGATGACATAACTTTTCATCAGGGCCAAGAACTCATTTCTGAATATTGACTTCCTCTTGCCAGACCTTATGGAAAATAATGTTTCACATGTGTCAACTGCTAATGTGCACCTGACTCTTAAACCTAGGATCTTGGCAGAATACAATTTAGCATATAAAGGATAATATTGGCGATCTACGACCAACTAGACTCAAGAAAAATATTACTAAGATTAATCCGTATTCTATAAAATAAAAATTGAAAACAGCTAAAATGAAGGAATCAAGGTGGGATGAAGATGCAGACAAGAGTCAATAACAAATGCACACACACACCCACACACATCAAGTAAGATATGAAAAGAATGAAACCAGTTTGAAAAAAATTAGAAAATGCATAAAATATTTAATAATAATTAAGATGGAAGCAAAATGAAAATTGAGAGGATCAAATCTGAAATCTGAAGGCTGAGAAGTGATTTTCTATGAGAATCAGAAGAATTATACTGCTTATAGGAGATTAAATGCTTCTGCAAAATCCTTATATGGGAAACTATCCAGAATGTTGAACAAACTTTCAAATCTGGCTATTTTTTGTTTACATACACCTTTTTAATGTTAAGATATAAAACAGTACAAAAAGAGATGAAGCTTTGAATTTCTCTCCCACATTGGTAGTTATATTTTCTTGACATACTACTGACATTAGCCATTATTTTGTAGTAGATGTACATAATTTTTTGCACTGTTTAAAATATATATATATATACATTTTATAAATATGTATAGATATCATTAAGAAGTCAAAGAGATAAAAAAAAAAAAAAAAAAAAACAACGCATTGCTGTCTAGTTGATTTCAACTCATAGTGATCCTATAAGACAGAGTAGAACTGCCCAATAGGGTTTCCAAGGCTGTAAATCTTTGCGGAAGCAGACTGCCACATCGTTCTCCCGAGTAATGACTCATGGATTTGACAAGGAGATGAAGGAAGGGAAAAGAATAGAAGGAGAAAGAATTTAAGAAGTAGGATGTTAAGAAAGAAAACTTCTGAAGTTTATTGTTGTCTACCTTTGATGTTCAGAAAACTCTGAGTTGATGCAAGAGGTGATCTCCTGAGTACAATGCAAGGCAAGTGTTTGGAACGGTCGCTCAGTGCTTCCAACAAAGTATTCAGAATCAGGCAAATCTGTCAATACTCTGCCTCCAGTATTTTGGGGCAATAAAGTCCATGCCCATATCCCCATGAGGCTTCTCCTGTAATGCTGAGCAGCTATCCCTTGCTGGAGATGAAATCCTGCTTCTGAGCAATCAGTGAGCTAGGTCCCTCCAGGAAGCACCTCTCTCTCATCTCCTGGACACAATCAGCTTGGGTCTAAGAAGAGGGAAATCTGGGTCTATAGAAAAAGACGGTATTCTTCAGCCCAAAATTAAAGAGACAGAGCTTGACTTTATAGAATTTATTTCTGTTTCCGTCTCTAGTGACCAGAAATGAGATTAGAGGTCAGGAAAGATTCTCACTTATATATCTACTGCCCTCACAGTTAAATAATAGATAATTCTCTAATGTTCCTTAATCACTCTTCATCATTTCTTCCTTTCTGCCCATTACTCCATATCTGCCACAGCCAAATCTAATTTTGTCTTTTAATGGGTGAATTTAAACCTCTAAAAGTAATATTATCATTAACAATGATACATCATTGCTTTTGTCCTTCATGTTTCCATCATTTCAGCGCTCGCTTCTACCTACTGTTGCTGTTAGTTGCTGTCTAGTGAATGCTGTCTAGGGTACCTCATTCATACAGAGTAGAACAGCTCCACAGGGCTTTCAAGGCTATGAACTTTCAGAAGCAGATCAACAGGCCTGTCTTACGAGGCGCCTCTGGTTGGGTTCAAACAGCCAAACTTTCCTACAGTAGTCAACCCTTTAACTGTTTGCACCATCCTGGGACTTCCTCCTCTAACTAACTTCTCAATATATTAGAATATATGTCATTCATTGTGACCACGGTAACTCTGTGCTGGAACAACGTAAAGTGCAATGCAACTTTACAGCTGGATCCATTCCCATCGGCATCACCTTCCATCCCATTTATCCTCCCTTCATGAGATAAGAATGAATATTTAATAATAAGTGATGGTGATTTTAACTAAGCTTCTTAGTCATTCTTCTTTTTTTTTTTTTTTTACT
This sequence comes from Dugong dugon, assembly GCA_030035585.1. Classification (NCBI taxonomy): domain Eukaryota; kingdom Metazoa; phylum Chordata; class Mammalia; order Sirenia; family Dugongidae; genus Dugong; species Dugong dugon. The sequence goes on along the minus strand of CM057460.1, from coordinate 27,857,061 downwards.
GTCTAGAAACTGAACAGCAGAGAGATCCGCTGTATATTGCAATTCACTTATTTCTGTCCCCCTCTTCTTTTTTTTATTTTTATATTTTTTTATTGTACATCAGGTGAAGGCTTACAGAACAAATAGTTTCTCATGAAACAGTAGTACACATATTGTTTCACAACCCCACAACATGTCAACTCTCTCCCTTCTTGAACGTTTTTTTTTTTTTTTTGGTGAAAATATACATAGCCAAAGATACACCATTTCAAAAATTTCTACCTGCACAGTTCAGTGACATCGACTATGCTCTTCAAATTGTACTGCTATTCTCACTTTAGATGAAGGCTTACAGAACAAAATAGTTTCTCATTTAACAGTTAGTACGCATGCTGCCCTATGACAATGGTTAACAACCTCACAACACATCAACACTGTCCTTATTCAACCTTGGGTTCCCTATCACCAGCTTTCCTGTCCCTTCTGTCTTCTGGCCCTTGTCCCTGGACTGCTGTGCCTCATTAGTCCCATTTGGTTTTATGGGGCTGTCCACTCCCCGGCTGAACGGTAAACCTCGGAAATGACTTCACCACTGAACTAAAAGTGTGTCTGGGGGCCATACTCTCAGGGTTTCTCCAGTCTCCTTTAGGCCAGTAAATCTGGTCTTTTTTTTTTGTGAGCTAGAATTTTGTTCTACATCCTTTTCCAGTTCTGTCCAGAACCCAATGTTGTGATCCTGGTCAGAGCCATCAGTGGTGGTAGCCAGGCACAATCTAGCTGTAGTGGACTCAGTCTGGCGGCAGTCTTAGTAGCTGTGGTCCATTAGTCCTTTGGACTAATCTTTTCCTTGTATCCTGTTCTCTTCATTCCCCCTTGCTCCCGAAGGGATGAGACCAGTGGAGTATCTTAGCTGGCTGCTCACAGGCTTTTAAGACCCCAGATGCTACTCACCAAGGTAAAATGTAGAACACTGTCTTTATAAACTGTGTTATGACAACTGAGCTAGGTATTCCCCGAGACCATGGTCCCCACAGCCCTCCACCCAGCAATTCAGTCCCTCAGGGAGTTTGGATGTGTCTATGGAGCTTCCATGACCTTTCCTTGTACAAGTTGTGCTGGTTTCCCCAGTATTGTGTACTGTGTCACCTTTCACCAAGATACCACTTATCTATTGCCTATTTAGTATTTCCCCCAACCCGTCCCATCCCTGGTAACCGACAAAGATTGTTACATTATGTGTGTGAACTTTTTCATGGGTTTTTACAATAGAGGTCTCATACAATATTTGTCCTTTTGTGATTGACTTATTTCACTCAGCACTGTCCTCCAGTTTCAACCATGCTATAAGATGCTTCACAGATTCATCATTGTTCTTTCTCGTTGCATAGTACTCCATGTACCATAGTTTGTTTATCCATTCATCTGTTGATGAGCATCTAAGTTGTTTCCATTGTTTTGCAATTGTGAACAATGCTGCCATGAACATGGGTGTGCATATGTCTATTTGAGTGACGACTCTTATTTCTCTAGGATATATTCCTAGGAGTGGGATGGCTGGATCGAACTGTATGTCTATTTCTAACTTTCTGAGGAAGTGCCATATAATTTTCCAAAATGGTTGTATCATTATGCATTCCCACCAGCAGTGCATAAGAGTTCTGATCTCCCCACAGCCCCTCCAACATATGTTATTTCCAGTGTTTTTGATTCGTACCAGTAATGCCAGGGTGAGATGGTATCTCATTGTGGTTTTAATTTGCACTTCTCTAATGGCTAGTGAATGTGAGCATTTCCTCATGTGTCTGTTGGCCGCTTGAATATCTTCTTTGGTGAAGTGTCTGTTCATTTCCTTTGCCCATTTTTTAATAGGATTATTTGTCTTTTTGTTGTAGAAGTGTTGAATTTTGTTGTAGATTATGGGGATTAGACCTTTGTCTGACTTATACTGTCCAAAATTTTTTTCCCACTCTGTAGGTTCTCTTTTCACTCTTTTGGTGAAGTCTTTTGAAGAGCATAGGGGTTTGATTTTTAGAAGATCCCAGTTATCTAGCTTATCTGTTGGGGTTTGGGTGTTGATGGTTATGGTTTGTATCCTATTAATGCCATGTATTAAGGTCTGTAGTGTTGGTTCTATTTTTCCTTCTATGAACTTTATAGTTTTAGGCTTTATATTCAGATCTTTGATCCATTTTGAAGTAGTTTTTGTATACGGCATAAGGTATGGGTCCTGTTTCATTTTTTTTGCGTATGGATATCCAGTTTTGCCAGCACCAGTTGTTAAAAAGACTGTCTTTTCCCCATTTGATGGACTTTGGGCCCTTGTCGAAGATCAGGTGACCATAGGTGGATAGATTTACATCTGGGTTGTCAATTCTGTTCCCTTGGTCAATGTATCTGTCATTGTACCAGTACCAGGCTGTTTTGACTACTGTAGCTGTATAGTAGGTTCTGAAGTCAGGTAGTATGTGTTCTCCAACTTTATTCTTCTTCTTCAGTAGTGCTTTACTTATTCAGGGCTTCTTCACTTTCCATATAAAGTTAAAGATTAGTTTTTCCATCTCTTTGAAGAATGTTGTTGGTATTTGATTGATTTGTGTTTGTAAATTGCTTTGGGAAGAATTGTCATTTTCACAATGCTGAGTCTACCTATCCATGAGCATGGTATGTTTTTCCATTTATGTAGATCCCTTTGGGTTTCTTGCAGTACTGTTTTGTAGTTTCCTTTGTATAGGCCTTTTAGATCTCAGGTTAGATTTATTCCTAAGTATTTTATCTTTTTAGGTTCTATTATAAACGGTATTGTTATCCTGATATCATTTTCATCATTATCCTTATTGGTGTATAGGAATCCAACTGATTTTTGAATGTTTACCTTGTATCCTGCTACTCTGCTGAATCTTTCTATTAGTTCCATTAGATTTCTCATGGAGTCTTTAAGGTTTTCTATGTATATCATATCATCCGCAAACAGGGACACTTTAACTTCTTCATTACCAATTTGGATGCTCTTTGTTTGTTTTTCTTGCCTTATTGCTCTAGATAGAACTTCCAGCATAATGTTAAATAGTAGGGGTGATAACGCGCATCCTTATCTTGTTCTTGTTTTCAAGGGGAATGTTTTCAGCCTCTCTCCATTAAGAATGATGTTGGGCATTGGTTTTACATAGATGCCCTTTATTATGTTGAGAAATTTCACTTCTATACCTATTTGATTGAGAGTTTTTATCAGGAATGGGTGTTGGACTTTGTCAAAAGCCTTTTGTGCATCAGTTGAGATGATCATGTGATTCTTTTGTTTCCTTTTGTTTATGTGGTGGATTACGTTGACTGAATTTCTAATGCTGAACCATCCTTGCATAACTGGTATGAATCCTACTTGGTCATGGTGTATTATTTTTTGATATGATGCTGAATTCTATTGGCTAGGATTTTGTTCAGACTTTTTGCATCTATATTCATGAGAGATATTGGTCTGTAATTTTTTTTTTTTTTTTTTAACATCTTTGCCTGGTTTTGGTATCAGTGGTATGTTGGCTTCAGTTTGGAAGTTTGTTTCCTCTTCTATGCTCTGAAATAGCTTGAGTAGTACTAGTACAAGCTCTTCTGTAAATGTTTTGTAGAGTTTTCCAGTGATGCAATATGGGCCAGGGCTTTTTTTGATTGGGAGTTTTTTTTTTTACCTTTTCAATCTCTTCTCTTGTTATGGGTTTGTTCAGATTTTCACCATCACTTTGTTGTGGTTTGGGTAGGTAGTGTGTTTCTAGAAATTTACCCATTTCCTCTAGGTTTTCAAATTTGTTGGAGTATAGTTTTTCATAATATTCTTTATAATCCTTTTTATTTCAGTTGGGTCTGTTGTAATGTTTCCTGTTTCATTATTATTTGGGTTATTTGTGTCCTTTCTGTTTTTCTCGTCAGTCTGGCCAGTGGTTTGTTGATTTTGTTGATTCTTTCAAAGAACTAACTTTTGGTTTTGTTGATTCTTATCATTGTTTTTCTGTTCTCTAATTCATTTATTTCTGCTCTGATCTTTACTATTTCCTATCTTCCGGTGGTTGTGGGCTTTTTTTGCTGTTCTCTTTCTATTTGCTTGGGTTCTGTAGTTAATGTTTTGATTTTGTCCCTTTCTTCTTTTTTGATGTGTGCATCTATTGCTATAAATCGTCCTCTGAGGACTGCCTTTGCTGTGTCCCAAAGGTTTTGGTATGATGTGTTTTCATTCTCATTTGATTCTAGGAATTTTTTATTCCATCTCTGATTTCTTCTATTACCCACTGATGTGTAAGCAGGTTATTATTCAGTTTCCACATAACTGATTTTTTGTCTTTGCTCTTTCTATTAATTTCTACCTTGATGGCCTTGTGGTCAGAGAAGATACTTTGAATTATGTCAGCGTTTTGGATCTTGTTGAGGATTGCTCTGTGGCCTAAGATGTGGTCTATTCTGGAGAACGTTCCATGTGCATTGGAAAAGAATGTGTACTTTGCAGTGGTTGGATGGAGTGTTGTATATATGTCTATGAGGTCAAGTTGGCTGATTGTGCCCTTTAGGTCTTCTATATCTTTGCCGAGTTTCTTCTTAGTTGTTCTGTCCTTTACTGAGAGTTGTGTGTTGAAGTCTCCTACTGTTATTTTGGAACTGTCAATTTCTCTTTTCAGCACTGTTAGAGTTTGTTTTATGTATTTTGGAGCCCTGTCATTGGGTGGGTAGATGTTTATTATGGTTATGTCTTCATGATGGATCATCCCCTTAATCATTATATAGTGTCCTTCTTTGTCTTTTATGGTGGATTTTGTTTTAAAGTCTATTTTATCTGAGATTAGTATGGCCACTCCTGCTCTTTTTTGGTAGTTGTTAGCTTGATATATTTTTTTCCAACCTTTGACTTTTAATAAATTCACATCTTTGTTTCTAAGGTGTGTCTCTTGTAGACAGCATATTGATTGATCCTGTTTTCTTATCCATTCTTTCACTCTCCGTCTCTTTATGGGTGCATTGAGTCCATTTACTTTCAGTGTAATTATTGAAAGATGTGAGTTTGTTGCTGTCATTTTGTAGTGCTTCTTTTTTTTTTTTTTTTTGTGGTGCTGAAGTTTTCTTTGTTCTTCTTAGTCTCCTGTGCTGAGTTACTTTTGTCTGTGGATTTTTTTTTCATTTCTTTTGTTTTTGTAGGTTTTGTTTTTGCTGAGACTATATGTTTTTCCTCTTTTTTTTTATGAGTATGTTTGTTAACTTTCTTTGTAGTTACCATGAATTTTACCCTTATCTTTCTAAGTTTGAAGCAGTCTACCATTAGTTGGTATTGCCTTGCCTTCCTCTCCAATGGAAGGTTCTATACCTATGCCTTTTATTCCCTCTTTTATTGTTTTGATGTTGTTGTCATTTACTGATTAACTCTTCTGATTCCCTGCTGTATTTCTTTTGGTTTTGGATAGCCTTTGAGAGTTCATTTCCTAGATTGGTATCTGGCTGGTATGATCCCACATTGTAGCTTTTGCCTGTGAGCTGAATCTGTTTGTCTTCAGATTGAAGAACTCCCTTTAATAATTCTTGTCAGTTTGGTTTTGCTTTTACATATTCCCTTAATTTCTGTTTATCTGGAAATAACCTAATTTCACCATCATATTTGAATAAGAGTTTTGCAGGATATATTATTCTTGGCTTGCAATCTTTTTCTTTTAAGATTTTATATATGTCATCCCATTGCCTTCTTGTGTGGATGGTTTCTGCCAAACAATCTCAGCTTAGTCTTACTGTTTCTCTTCTGTATGTGACTTCTTGTTTTTCATGAGCTGCTCTCAGGATTCTTTGTTTGTCTTTGGTTTTGGGAAGTGTGATTATGATATGTCTTGGTGATTTTCTTTTGGGGGTCTGTTCGTTGAGCTTCTTGAATGGCCAGCTTTTCATCTTTCATGATATAGGGGAAGTTTTCTATCAGCAGTTCTTCAATGATCCTCTCTGTGTTTTCTGTTTTCTCCCCCTGTTCTGGAATTCCAAGCACTCACAAATTTTTGCTTTTGATTTTATCCCACATATATCTCAGGGTCTCTTCATTTTTCTTTGTTCTTTTTCCTGAGTTTTCCTCAAACAGATTTGTATCCAAGTGTTTGTCTTCAGTTCCACTGATCCTGTCTTCCACCATTTCAAATCTGCTTCTTAGCCCTTTTACGACACCGTCAATTTCTAAAATCTTGTTATTTATCTTTTGGATTTCTTATTGTTGTTTTTGTATAATTTGTATTTGTGAATTTATTTTGGCATTTTGTTCCTGCATTATTTTCCTGAATTCTTCCAATTTTTTGTCTGTATTTTCCATGAATTTGTGTATTGTTTTCTCATTTTTTTCTGATTTTTGCTTCAGCTCTTAGAGAGTTCTGAGTGTCAGAGGTTTGAATTCCTTATCAGGTAGTTCTAGTGCCTTTTCTTCCACTGGAAGGTCAGCTGGTGTTTTAATTTGGACGCCTAATGGAACCATCCTGTCCTGTTTTTGTAAATGTTTTGATATTGTATGCTGTCTTCGGGGCATTCAGTAATTATTTTTCTCACTTGATGATTGTAGATTTGTTTGTTTCATCCCTTTTTTAAAATTTTGCTATGTCTGTGTGTTCTTTGTTGTTTGCTCATCTGTGGGCACAATACTTTTCACCTCCTTCTCCAACTGGCAGGGTCAGTCACTCAGATATGGTATGGCAGGGCAGGTCTAGCTGAAGAGGAGTTACTGGGATGGGTTGTTTGTGGCACTTACTACAGCCACTAGACCAGTTCAGTAATCAGTGCAGGGTAGGTTCCAGTAGGCCGTGCCTGTGCTGTTTGGAGGTGTGGTGTTAAGCGCACAGTGCAGGTAGGCAGGATGTAGTGCGGAGATTGTTATGTGTGGAGCTAAGACGGATATGGGAGAGAGGAGAGAGGAACAGGAGCCAAAAACATACAAACAAACAGAAAAGAATGCTAGGGGAGCTTGCCGTTGGAGTGGAGAGATGACAGACTATGAAATGGAGAAAAACAAAAAGGGGAAGAGGAAGAAAAAATAAAAGAGAAGAAAAGAATGAGTAAATAAAAATTGGAAAGGGAAAGAACGGCAAAGTTCCCAGGGATCCCACCAGTGTGGCTATGAGGTCTGGGGAAGTTGTTCTCAGGAGTCACAGTACAGCCTGTCTAGAAGGCGCAGAGGTATACAACGCCAGGTATTCACAGAACAGAAAAAGAAAAAGATATATAGAGATGAGAAACTGAGTAATGAAGAAAGACAAAACGGGAAAAAGAGGGAAAACAAAATAAAACAAATTAAAAAAAAAAAAAGAACAAGAAAAGCCCCCAAAAAACAGAAGGAAAAAAAAAAAAAAACAATGAAAAAGGAATGCCCTCAGGGATCCCTCTGCTTGTCTGTGCAAGCCGAGTGGGTAGGTTCCAAGCCATGCAGCACTGCCTGGCCAGAACGGGCTCCCAACTCAAGGAAAGGAAAAGAAATCAAACAAACAATTCAAAACAAACGAACGAACAATAGCCGCGGGATCCCACCACGGTGGCAGCCCAGACCGGGAAGCAGCTCCACACTTAAACAGAGCACCAAAGCACCTCAGGAAGAAGCAAAGATGGCACATGGAGCCAGGTATTTAAGCAAAAGGAGGGGGAGGTAGTGAGAGGTAAGGAAGAAATCAAAAGAAGCGGAAAAAAAGCAACAGCAGCAGCCAACAAATGGCATTTAGAGAGCCAGCTAGTGGGGGCTGCTGGAATCCAAGCAACCAGTTCTTCCTGGACAAGAGAGTGTGTCTGCGGGAAGCAGAGGAGACTGAGTGTGGGTGAAGAAGGGTAGGGGGTGGGAAAGAGTATATCACAAATTACCCAAGCTCCACAGCCCCTCAGGAAGAAGCAAAGATGGCACACAGAGCCAGGTATTTGAGCAAAAGGAGGGGTAGGTGGTGAGAGGTAAGAAAGAAACCAAAAGAAGCAGAAAAAATAACACCAGCAGCCAACAAATGGCACTCAGTGAGTCATCCCATTCAGGTGGGTGGAATCCAAGCAACCGGTGCTTCCCAGACAAGAGATGTGGCCACGGGAAGCAGAGGAGGCCGAGTGGGGGTGAAGAAGGGTAAGGGGTGGGAAAGCATATGTCGCAAATTACCGGTTGTTTTGTCTCCCGCTGGAAGCTCCATGAAGCTGCTTTCTTATACCCCCTGTTTGCTGGTCTCCAATAGGTGTCCAAGATGGTGGATCCACGCTGTGTTAGCTGATAGGGGACCTCTGCATGAATCTCTCCTCACTCTCCGTTCTCTGTCATTTTTCTCACTCCGTTTGGTGCTTGGTTGAGTTCTTTTCTCTTCATCTGATGTTTTAGAGTTTCAAGATTGTTGTTTTCTCTGTTCAGCTTAGTTTTTCAGATCTTTGCTGTGGAGGGATGATGTGGTGCTTCTACCTAGAGAGCCATTTTGCCAGAAGTCCCCCCTCTCTTCTTATACTCAGTCCTCTCCCTTACCTCCCTCCTCACCAAGATAGTAAAAGAATAATGTTAGACCATGGCTGCTATTAGCATATTCGTCTTCATTTTCGTAAATGTCCAGTTGAGGTGACTCCTAATGGCAGAATCAGGCAGACATACTTGCTCAGGAAATCTAACCAAGAAAGAAATGACTTCACGCAAAGACAAAATATGATAGATGTAAAGGTCAGAATATGTACACAAGTTCCAAAACAACAATTACAAAGAATATAAACAGCAAACTACATTGACTTTCAACAAACTTTTTTATCTAGTCTTGTGCTGCATGAAAGAAGGTATGTTTACCAACTGTCTTAGTTATCTAGTGCTGCTATAACAGAAATACCACAAGTGGATGGCTTTAACAAAGAGAAATTCATTTTCTCACAGTGTAGTAGGCTAGAGGTCCAAATTCAGGGTGTCAGCTCCAGGGGAAGGCTTTCTCCCTGTCAGCTCTGGAGGAAGGTCCTTGTGATGCATCAGTCTTCCTTTGGTGTGGGAGCATCTCAGCGCAGGAACCTCAGGTTCAAAGGATGCGCTGTGCTCCTGGTGCTTCTTTATTGGTGGTATGAGGTCCCCCATTCTCTGCTTGCTTCCTTTTCCTTTTATCTGCTTAAGATAAAAGGTGGTGCAGGCCACAACCTAGGGAAACTCCCTTTACATTGGATCAGGGATGTGACCTTAGTAAAGGTGTTATACAATCCCACCCTACTCCTCTTTAACATAAAATTACAACCACAAAATGGAGGACAACCACACAATACTGGAAATTGTAACTCAGCCAAATTGATACACACATTTTTTGGGGGACATAATTCAATCCATGACACCAACTTTGATATCTTATTTTTTTTCATAATTAGTCTCATTTTTTTACCAGTTTTTATCACTGCTTGGCTCTTCTATAACAGTTTTTCTTTGTTATTTTATAGAATATAACAAAACCTTCCTTTAAAAAATGCCTTTTCAAATACTTGCCACTCATTTTTGACTTATTGTGAATGTGGTTCCTGGGCCAATGAAAATTTGTTGCCCCTGTGTTCTTAAAACTTTTGACTAAGTAGTACAATAATTAAAATTTTGTTATTTTTGTTGTTGGGTGCTCTGAAGTCCATTCTAACTTATATTGACTCCATGTGACAGAGTAGAACTTCCTCGTAGGTTTTTCTTGGCTATAATGTTTAAGGAAGCAGAAAGTCAGCTCTTTCTCACACAGAGACTCTGGGTAGGTTTGAATTGTCAACCTTTTGGTTACCAGCGAAGTGTTTAACTACTGTGCCTCACAAAATGCAAAAACCCCATTGCTGTCAAGTTGATTCTGACTCATAGTGACCTTATAGGACAAAGTAGAGCTGCCCCACAGGGTTTCCAAGGAGCAGCTGGTAGATGCAAACTGCCAATCTTTTGGTTAGCAGCCAAGCTGTTAACCACTGCTCCACAAGGGCTCCCCACTGTGCCACCAGAACTCCTTAATTTAATCTAGACTATGTAAAACCTAGAAAATAACTAGTATCTGGAAGAGGCTGTATAGGTCAGGCTCACTAATATTGATCCCCCGTTGCTAACCCCCACATTGACTCATGATCTTTTCTTTCCATGTTGTCTTGTGATCTTTCTTTTATCTTCCCATTCTAGTCTTTACAAAAAGTTTAAGATTAACCAGTGTCCCTCCAGGGTGGAAAACAAGTGATAATAATCTAGGAAAGAAAGACCAAAGAAAGCGACCATCTTGTGACCAGAAATCGGGAAGGCATCAGCCAACCTTCAGGAATGCCAGCAGAAGTGTCAACTTGTCTGGGACATGACCACCACGACCACCTCAAGGAGGAACTAACATTCCACAAATTCTTAAGACTCATGATCTTGTCCCTATAAGACTCCAGTCAGCCCCCAGTTTGGGGAGGCAGGTTTTTGGAGGAATCTATTTCCCTCTGTCTTCTATATATCAATATATAATACAACTTTTGCTGCTCACCTCACCCCTGTCTCAGAATTGGATTTTGTGGCAGGCAGCTCCAATCTGCAAAATTGTGGTAACAAATCTATTGTAAAAACGAAAACTTAGGAAGTAGGGTCACACTTATTTTTTCAGTTTTGTTTTCGGAAGTAAAAATTAATGTGGATCTGGACCTTGATGTTTTCCTTAAGAATTTTATTTGGCTCTCTAGCAGTATTTTGAAACAATTACTTCTGCAACATAATGAAAACACTCCTGTTATTAAATGATAATGTATGGGCAAACAGACCAAGGAAGTTATGGTTAATGATGGGGTATATAGGATTGATAAATGTAAACGTTGCATTTGTGTAGCCTTAATTCCCTACCTGTAGGTTGCCCTGTTCGGTTTTTATTAACAACATCAGTAAGAAAATCACGTTGGATGAGAAAGACAGAGAATACAAATTAAAGGATTACTACAATAGTTTGGGTATCACAAGCTGGCTGAAACCTTTACAAGTAAAATCGCTTTGGAAGTTTTAAGACTATTAAAATTTCCATTTTCCTTTTTTTCCATATTGATTTTGAACTTCTGTATATGTCCAACATTATTACCAATGACCAGTGACAATTAATTCGAATATATTTGTTACCTTCAAAAGGAGCAAATAGATGCAAATATCACAACTATTGATTTTCACACATGGTTAACGGAAACATCAATACTCCTGTTTACAAGGACATAATTAATTCCTTAACTTCTTTAATAATTATATGAAACACAACATAGTTTTATCATCATTATGCTATTTTACTCCATTTTGTCATGACAATAACACAGTGCTTTCATAATTCTCACCCCATTCTACTTACGCAAAAAAGAATGTGATTTAGAAAGGGAATTGAAGATAGAGAATAAATACGGCAATTGATTTCATAGCTGCTTCAGTGCTGTTACAGAAGTATAATTGGTAGACATTATAAAAATATCAACTTTTATCTATAGTAAATATAATTTACACAGCAGAAAAGAGTGATTAGAGTGAGATCAGTGGGAAGATAATGAAAAGAGCCATCGGCCCAGGTGTGAGTTGTTCATTTTGCAAAAGATCAGAGAGGTAACAAGTGCTGAAGGCGTCTTTACATGCATTGAAAGTCATCACAGAAATGTTCAATCATGCTCTGGGATCCAGAGCAATCTAATCATTTTTATATTAAATAATTCAAATTCTATGGCCTGTGTTTGACTCACATTTTGAAAGGTATTAAATTGAGCCATTCATTGCTTGGAAGTTAAAGTATGTTTCATCAATTGGGTTGTAAGAAACATTAACAGAAGAAAGCCTTAAAGGAACAGAATAGTATAGAGAGATGTGAGCTTGGCAGGGACGATGAACCAGAGATCAAATTGCAAAAACTAAATTGCAGCAGCAATAGAGATAGATCAGATATGCTGTTGAAAATAAAGATCTGCATATTGGTTTTGAAAGTGATGTCCTCTAATAACTATTAAAGGAGGTATTCGAAAAGCCTCATTTTCTTTTTATGCTTGTTAATGAGACTGTACAACTTAAATCATTGCCAATGACTGAGGAAGAGATGATGGAAAAGAGTAAATGAGTACAGTAAATGAGTACAGTTCTTTAATCAAATGAAATTGAATCACAAGGGAAATGAGTAAATGAGTACAGTTCTGTAATCAAATTAAATTGAATCACAAGGGAAACCTCAAGAAGCAGAATTATCTGGGAAGCATCTCAGAAAGACATTTAAAAGAAACTGGAAACACATGAAAAATGTTGAAGTCCACAGTAACAATTCTTACTTGCTATATCCTTAATTATCCATTTTATTATCATATTTTCAAGGTAATAATCAGTTTCACAAATAAAATTCTGTGGATTATTCATATAATTTAAAGTTCCATTAAAATGCATAATTAATATTATGAAAAAATAAAAGTAAGAAAAATTAGGTAATTGTTTTGAATTAATGGATTTTAGTATTGATTTGTTGTTGTTCTTGTTGTTGTTAGGTGTCACCTAGTCATTCCAAATGAATAGTGACTCTGTGTACAATAAAACAAAACACTGCCTGGTCCTGCTCCATCCTCACAATCATTATGCTTGAGCCCATTGCTGCAGCCACTGTGTCAGTCCATCTCATTAAGGGTCTTCCTCTTTTTCACTGACCCTCTAGTTTACCAAGCATGATGTCCTTCTTCATGATCTGATCTCTCCTGATAACATGTCCAAAGTATACGAGATGAAGTTTCCACATTCTTGCTTCTAAGAAGTATTCTGGTTGTACTTTTTCCAAGACAGATTTGTTCATTCTTATGGCAGTCCACAGTATATTCAATATTCTTCTCCAACACCATAATTCAAAGGCGTCAATTCTTCTTTAGTCTTCCTTAGTCATTGTCCAGCTTTCGTATGCATATGAGGCCATTGAAAACACCATGGCTTCAGCCAGGTGTACCTAAGTCTTTGTCATGGATTGAATTATGTCCTCCAAAAAATGTGTGTATCAATTTGGCTGGGTCATGATTCCCAGTATTGTATGATTGTGTACCATTTTGTAATCTAATGTGATTTTCTTATGAGTTTTACATTCAATCACGATGATCTAAGAAGATGGATTAGCAGCAGTTATACTGATGAGGTATACAAGATTGGATAGTGTCTTAAGCCAATCTCTTTTGAGATACAAAAGACAGAAGCAAGCAGAGACACATGGGAACCTCATACCACCAAGAAAGCAGTGCCAGGAGCAGAGCACATCCTTTGGACCTGAGGTTCCTGCGTTGAGATGCTCCCATACCAAGGGAAGACTGATAAATCCCAAGGACCCTCCCCCAGAGCCAACAGAGAGAGAAAGCCTTCTCCTGGAGCTGATGCCCTGAATTTGGACTTGTAGCCTACTGGGCTGTGAGAGAATAAACATCTCTTTGTTAAAGCCATCCACTTGTGGTATTTCTATTATAGCAGCACTGGATGACTGAGACAGTCTTCACGGCAACATCTTTGCTTTTTAACACTTTAAAGAGATCTTTTGCAGCAGATTTTCCCAATGTAATATGTCATTTGATTTCTTGACTGCTGCTTCCATGGGTGTTGATTGTGGATCCAAGTACAATGAACCCCTTGAAAACTTCAGTCTGTTCTCCGTTTATCATGATATTGTTTATTGGTCCAGTTGTGAGGGTTTTTGTTTTATTTATGTGGAGGCATAATCCATACTGAAGGCTGTGATCTTTGATCTTCATCAGTAAGTGCTTCAAGCCCTCTTCACATTCAGCAAGCAAGGTAGTGTCATCTGCATAAAGCAGATTATTAATAAGTCTGCCTCCAATCCTGATGCCACATCTTCTTCATATAGTTTACTTTCTTGGATTATTTGCACATCATACAGGTTGAATAAGTATTGAGAAAGGATACAACCTTGATACACACCTTTCCTGATTTTAAAGCACTCAGTATTCCCTTGTTCTGTTCGAACAACTGCCTCTTGATCTAAGTACATGTTCCTCATGAGCACAATTAATTGTTCTGGAATTCCCATTCTTCTCAATGTTATCCATAATTTGTTATGATCCATGTAGTCAAATGCCTTTTCATAGTCAGTAAAACACAGGTAAACATCTTTATGGTATTCTCTGCTTTCAGCCAAGATCCACCTGACATCAACAATCATATCTCTTGTTCCACATCCTCTTCTGAATCCGGCTTGAATTTCTGTAAGTTCCCTGTCAGTGCATTGCTGCAGCCCCTTCTGAATTATGTTCAGCAAAATTTGACTTGCTTGCAATACTAATAATATTGTTCGATGATTTCCGCATTCACTTGGATCACCTCTCTTTGGAATATGCATGAATATGGATCTTCTCCAGTTGGATGGCCAGGTAGCTGTCTTCCAAATTTCTTGGCATAGATGAGTGAGCACTTACAGCTCTGTATCTCCTTGTTGAAACATCTCAAATGTCATTCTGTAAATTCCTGGAGCTTTGTTTTTTAGCCAGTGTCTTCAGTGCAGCTTAGACTTCTTCCTTCAGTACCATCGGTTCCTGATCATATACTACCTGCTGAGATGGTTGAATGTTGAACAAATATTTTTGGTATAGTGATTCTGTGTATTCTTTCCATCTTCTTTTGATACTTCCTACATCGTTTTTTTCCCTGTAAAATCCTTTAATACTGCAACTCAAAGCTTAAATTTTTTCTTTAGTTCTTTCACTGAGAAATGCCTAGCGTATTCTTCCTGTTTGGTTTTTTAACTCCAGGTCTTTGCACACATCATTTTAATACGTTTCTTTGTCTTCTTGAGCCACCCTTTGAAATCTTCTGCTCAGCTCTTTGGCTTCATAATTTCTGCCATTTGCTTTAACTATTCTACTTTCAAGGGCAATTTTCAGTCTCATCTGACATTCATTTTGGTCTTTTCTTTCTTTCCTGTTTTTAATGGCCTCTTGCTTTCTTCATGTATAATATCCTTGATGTCATTCTGTAACTCATCTGATCTTCAATCATTAGTGTTTAATGCATAAAATCTATACTTGAGATGGTCTCTAAATTCAGGTGGGATATACTCAAGGTCATACTTTGGTTCTGGTAGACTTGCTCTAATTTTCTTCACCTTCAAGTTGAACTTGCATACGAACAAGTGATTGTCTATTCTGCAGTAGGCCCCTGGCCTTGTTCTGACTGGTAATATTGAGATTTTCCATAGCTTCTTTCCACAGATGTAGTTAATTTGATTCCTGTGTATTCCTTCAGGTGAGATCAATGTTTGTAGTCGCTGTTTATGTTGGTGAAAAAATGTATTTGCAGTGAATAAGTCACTGGTCTTGCAAAATTCTATCACATGATCTCCGTCATCATTTCTATCACCAAGGCCCTATTTTCCAAATATGGATCTTTATTCTTTGTTTCCTGCTTTGGCATTCCAATCACCAGTAATTATCAACGCATCCAGATTGCATGTTTGATCAATTTCAGACTGCAGAAGCTGGTAAAAATCTTCAGTTTCTTTATCTTTGGCCTTAGTGGTTGGTGCTTAAATTTGAATAATAGTCGTATTAACTGGTCTTCCTTGTAGGCTTATGGATATTATCCTATCACTGACAGCGTTGTACTTCAGGATAGATCTTGAAACGTTCTTTTTGATGATGAACACCGTTCCTCTCCAAGTTGTCATTTGTGGCATAGTAGACAATATGATTGTCCAATTCAAAATGGCCAATACCAGTCTATTTCAGCTCACTAATGTGTAGGATATTGACGTTTATGGGTTCCATTTCAATTTCTGACAATTTCCAATTTTCCTAGATTCATACTTATACATTCTGCATTTTGATTATTGATGGATGTTTACAGCTGTTTCTTCTCATTTTAAGTGATGCCACATCAGCAAACGAAGGTCTCAAAAGCTTGACTCCAACCACATCATTAAGGTCGACTCTACTTTGAGGAGGCAGATCTTCCCCTGGCATCTTTTGAGTGCCGTCCAACCTGGGGGGCTCATCTTCCGGCACTATGTTTTGCTGCTATTCATAAGGTTTCCACTGGCTAATTCTTTTCAGAAGTAGACTGCTGAGCCCTTCTTCATAGAAAGAACTGAAGAAAAAATTCAAGCCTTGAGTTGCAATAGTGAAGGATTCTATGGGGAAATATGAAATGACACAGGAAGCATCAATAGAAGACGGAATACACAGAGTCAATATACCAAAAACAATTACTGGACTTCAACCATTTTAAGAAGTGGCATATGATCAGGAACTGATGGTACTGAAGAAAGAAGTCCAAGCTGCACTGAAAGCACTGGCAAAAAACAAGGCTCCAGGAATTGATGGAATATCAATTGAGATGTTTCAACAAATGGATGCAGCACTGGAAATGCTCATTTTTCTATGCAAGAAATTGGGAAGAGAGCTAACTGGCCAATGGACTGGAAGATATCCATATTTATGCCTATTCCCAAAAAAGGTGATCCAAGAGAATGCAGAAATTATTGAAGAATATCATTAATATTACACGCAAGTAAAATTTTGCTGAAGATCGTTCAAAAGTGGCTGCAGCCGTACATCAACAGGGAACTGACAGAAATTCAGGGAGGATTCAGAAGAAGATGTGGAACCAGGGATAGCATTGCTGATGTCAGATGGATCATGGCTGAAACAGAGAATACCAGAAAGATATTTACCTGTATTTTATTGATTATGCAAAGGCATTCAACTGTGTGGATCATAAAAAATTATAGATAACATTGCGAAGAGTGGGAATTCCAGAACACTTAATTGTGCTCATGATGAACTTGTACATCAATCAAGAGGCAGTTGTTCGAACAGAACAAGTGAATACTGCTTGGTTTAAAGTCAGGAAAGGTGTGCATGAAGGTTGTATCTTTCACCATGCCTATTTAATCTGTATGCTGAGTAAATAATCCAAGAAACTGGATTATATGAAGAAGAACAGAGTGTCAGGATTGGAGGTAGACTCATTAACAAGCTGCATTATGCAGATGACACAACCTTGCTTGCTGAAAGTGAGGAGGATTTGAATCACTTACTGATGAAGATTCAAGACCACAGCCTTTGGTATGGATTACACCTCAACATAAAGAAAACAAAATCCTCACAACTGGACCAATAAGCAACATCAAGATAAGCAGAGAAAAGATTGACATTGCCAAGGATTTCCTTTTACTTAGATCCACAATCAACACCTATGGAAGCAGCAGTCAAGATATCCAAGGAATCAAAAAAAAGGATTGCATTGGGCAAAATCTGCTGCAAAAGATCTTTTTAAAATGTTAAAAAGCAAAGATGTCACCCTGAAGACTAAAGTGTACCTGAACCAAGCCATGGTATGTTCAGTCATATCATATGCATGTGAAAGCTGGACAATGAATAAGGAAGACCAAAGAAAAATTGAAGCCCTTAAAGTGTGGTGTTAGTGAAGAATATTGAATATACCGTGGACTGCCAAAAGAACGAACAAATCTGTCTTGGAAGAAGTACAACCAGAATACTCCTTAGAAGCAAGGATTGCGAGACTACATCTGACATACTTTGGATATGTTATCAGGAGGTATCAGTCCTTGGAGAAGATCATTATGCTTGGTAAAGTACAGGGTTGGCAACAAAGAGGTAAGACCTTCAACTAGATGGATTGACACAGTGGCTGTGGCATTGGGTTCAATCATAGCAATCACTGTGAGGCTTACTCAGGACCAGGCAGTGTTTTGTTCTGTAGTAATAGGGTTGCTATGAGTCTGAACTCACTCGATGGCACTTAACAACAATAACAACTCTTAAGATATCCATGCTTATGCATTCCATTTCCTTAATTTATTCTACAGTACTTTAAGACAACATGTTGAAAAACATGTTGAACAACAGGTTAAGATAAATATGTGTACACTATTGCAATGTTGAAGGATTTTAGGGAGAAAACATTGAAAGGGCGAATAAGCATTAAAATATGTGGGAAAGAATAAACAGAGTCGCTGTACAAACAGAATTGGTTGATGTTCAACCATTTCAGGGGGTAGCATATGCTCAAGACGCAGTGGTACTGAAGACGAAATCCAAGCTGCACTGAAGGCAATGGTGAAAAACAAGGCTTCAGGGATTAATGGAATACCAGTTGAGATGTTTCCAGAAATACATGCAACCTGGAAGTGCTCACTCGTCTATGACAAGAAATTTTGAAGACAGCTCCCTGGAAAACTGACTGGAAGAGGTCCATATTGGTGCCTATTCCAAAAAAAGGTGATGCACCACCATGCAGAAATTATTGAACAATATCTTAATATCACACACAAGTAAAATTTTTCTGAAGGTCATTCATAACTTGCTGCAGCAGTACATCAACAGGGAACTGCCAGAAATTCAAGCCAGATTCAGAGGAGGACATGGAATGAAGACTGTCATTGCTGATGTCAGACGGATCTTGGCTGAAAGCAGAGACTACCAGAAAGATGTTTACCTGTGTTTTATTGGCTATGCAAAGTCATTCAACATTGTGGTTCATAACAGATTATGGATAACATTGCGAACAATGGGAGTTCCAAAACACTTAATTGAGGCAGTCATTCCAACAGAACAAGGGGATACTACGTGGTTTAAAATCAGTTAAGATATGCATTAGGGTTGTATTCTTTCACTATATTTATTCAATCTGTATGCTGAGCAAATAATCTGAGAAGCTGGACTATAAGAAGAAAAACAAGGTATCAGGATTGGAGGAAGACTCATTAACAATCTTTGATATGCAGATGACGCTACCTTGCTTGCTGAAAGTGAAGAGGACTTGAAGCACTTACTGCTGAAGATCAAAGACCTAGCCTTCAGTATGGATTACACCTCAACATAAAGAAAACAATAACCCTCACAGCTAGACCTATTAGCAATGTCATGATAAACGGAGAAAAGACTGAAGTTGTCAAGGATTTAATTTTACTTGGATCCACAATCAACACCCAGGGAAGCAACAATTAAGAACTCAAACAACATATTGCATTGGGAAAATCTGTTGCAAAAGACCTCTTTAAAGTCTTAAGGAACAAATATGTCACTTTGAGAGCTAAGATGAACCTAAACCAAGCCATGGTATTTTCAAAGGCCTCATATGCATGTGAAATCTGGCCAGTGAATAGGGAAGACCAAAGAAGAATCGATTCCTTTTACTACGGTGCTGGCAAAAGATATTGAAGATACCATGGACTGCCAGAAGAATGAACAAATACGTCTTGGTAGAAGTACAGCCAGAATGCTCCTTAAATGCGAGGATGGTGAGACTTCATCTTATGTACTTTGCACATGTTACGAGGAGGGACCAGTCCCTGGAAAAAGACATCATGCTTGGTAAAATAGAGGGTCAGCAAAAGAGAGAAGGACTTTCAATAAGTTGAACTGACACAGTAGCTGCAAGGATGATGTGATGGTTAAGACTATGTGTCAACTTGGCTGGGCCATGATCCTCAGTGTTTTAATGTAATCACTCCCATGATTGAATATACTGTGAGTAGCCAATCAGATGAAAGGGAGTCTCCTTGGGGGTGTGGCCTGCATCTGTATATAAGCAGACGTTCTGGCTTTTTGCTCTCTCTGGATCCTGCGGCTGCTTCCTATTGTCTCATCTCCCGTTCTTGGGACTTGAGCTGTCAGCTTATCTGCCAAACCTGGGATTCGTGGATCTTCACAGCCTGTGAGTGGGAGCCCTGCTCTCCAACCTTCCAATCTTGGGCTTGCCAGCTTGTCAGCTGTGCAGCCTCTACCCTGATCCACGGACTTGGGATGTTCTAGCATCAACAATCACATGAGCTGTTTCCTTGATATAATCTCTCTCTATATATATATTTATACACTTTACTGGTTTTTCTTCTCTAGAGAACCCAGACTAAGACAGATGAGTTCAAGCATAACAAAGATTGTGAGGATGGAGAAGGACAGGCAGTGCTTTGTTCTGTTGTAGATAGGGTTGCTATTAGTTGGAACACCTCAAAGGCACCTCAGAACAACAACAAGAACACTAATTCTGTGCAAGAATTCTTTGATATTTTAAAGTTTGCTAAGTAAAAAATAATTTTAATTTTTATTCTAAGAAGATTTCAACAAATATTTCAAAAATTAAAATATAATGTTTTAGATAATTATACTAAACAAAGAACCAATAAAAATATAGCAAGATCAGAAACAACAACAGCAAAGTCACTGATAAGCAAAGGTTAAAGGAAAATAAAGATAACTGTAATTTATCTTACAGTAATCTAGAGTTAACAAGATCCATTTATCCAAGAAAGAGAATGGGAAGTTGAAAGACATAATACCACACTTTATAAACATACTTGGAAGTATATTTTGAAAAAAAATAAAGGAAAGTGAGGGAGGGCGAGGAAGGATAACTGTACTAAAATTTTCATGAGAGCAATTAAAACAAAAACAAAAAAAGAACAGTAATTTTCTACATTAGAATGGTTTAGAGAAACGGCTCTAACCTCTTTAAGCTTGATCAATTTATTTAAAACGCTTAAGCCTCAATATTCACATTAATTAAATGATATTTATTTTTCAAGTTATGAAGGCAAAAAACTCATTCTCTGTCATATAGAGTTTTATGAGTTTTGACCGATGAACAGAATTGTTTATTCAAAACCACAAAATTCCCTTATGCTTTCTTTTTTTAGTTAATGCTTTAAACAACAGGATTACATAGCATATTAAATATCTCTTATCAGCCCATTTTGTTCTTACATTGACTCAGGTTCACTACCAAACTTTAAGACATCAGTGGAGGTGAGGATAAAACTGTTCCAGTCCAGTTATAATTCTATTTACACATTCACTCAAAAATAAACGAAAAGCCTTTTTCTCAAACCTTTGTTTCTGTGACTCACTTCTATTCAATTTCTCTCTTTTCTTTATAACTGCAATTTCTTCTTTTCTTTGGTGTAATCTTTTATTTTCTTATAAAAAATATACATGCAAATTTATTTGTGACATTAGCTGCAGTCCTCACAATGTGTCAGCACTCTCCGCCTTTCCCTTTCCACCCTGGTTTCTCTGTGTCCATTTGTCCAGTTTTCCTATCCCTTCCTGCTTTTTCATCTTTGCTTTTTGGCAGGTGCTGCCCATTTGGTGTCACGTACTTGACTGAAATAAGAGCACACTCCTCGCGTGTGTTATTGTTGGTTCTTTAGGTCTGTCTAATCTTTGGCTGAAAGGCGGACTTCAGGAATTACTGTATTTTTGACAGATTTCTCCATACATGCTTATTACCCTCATTATCACATTACATATTCACTTTTAGTTTTTATTTTAATTTTTTTAAACATTTTAAAATGCACTCATTTTATGGGTGCAATTAGATTAGATTTAGCAAATATATACTGTTGTACAAATAATTCAAGAGGCTTGACTATATGAAGAAGAATGGAGCATTAGGATTGGAGAAGACATTAACAAACTGCGTTATGCAGATGACACAACCTTGCTTGCTGAAAGTGAAGAGGACTTCAAGCACTTACTGATGAAGATTCAAGACCACAGCCTTTAGTATGGATTACACCTCAACATAAAGAAAACAAAAATTCTCACAACTGGACCAAGAAGCAACATCATGATGAACAGAGAAAAGACTGAAGTTGTCAAGGATTTCATTTTACTTGAATCCACAATCAACACTCATGGAAGCAGCAGTCAAGAAATCAAGCAATACATTACGCTGGACAAATCTGCTGCAAAAGACCTTTTAAAGTGTTAAAAAGCAAAAATGTCACCTTGACGACTAAGTGGCACTTCACCCAAACCATGGTGTTTTCAATCGCCTCATATGCATGAACAATGAACGAGGAAGACTGAAGAATTGATACCTTTGAATTATGATTTTGGCAAAGAATACTTAATATACCACAGACTGCCAAAAGAACAAACAAATCTGTCTTGGAAGATGTACAGCTGTAATGCTCCTTAGAAGCAAGGATGGTGAAGCTTCATCTCATATATTTTGGACATGTTATCAGTCCCTGTAGAAGGACATCATGCTTGGTAAAGTACAGGGTCAGCGAAAAAGAGAAAGACCTTCAGTGAGGAAGAATGACACAGTGGCTGCAACAAGGGGCTCAAACATAGCAACAATTGTGAGGATGGCATGGGACCAAGCAGTGTTTCATTCCGTTGTACGTAAGGTTGCTATGAGTTGGAACTGACTGGACAGCACCTAAAAACAACAAAATAATTAGAGTATCAGACAATATTTTAATTAAATTTACATTTATTTTTTTCCATGTTATCCAGTATAAATGAATAACAGATTAATTATGAACAACTAAAAAGAGAATATATTTTAAGTGCATTTCTGAATTTTAATGTAAGTTAAAATTACAACGTAAATCAATGTCAACATTGAAACTAATTAATACTCATTTCATTTAACATTTTTTTTTCCTTTAATAAAATTTGGTCATTAATAATGGCTTCATGAGGCCACCACTGCCTGCTGTGCATGGTAGCCGAAATCGCTTCTCACCCCTCAGGCTGACACCATGAGGATCAAGGATGCCAAGAAACTCTCTTTCCCATGGTTCGACATGGATATTGGGGGAACTCTAGTCAAGCTCTCATATGTTGAACCTATTGATATCACAGCAGAGGAAGAACAAGAAGTTGAGAGCTTAAAAAGTATCTGGAAGTATTTGACTTCTAATGTAGCATATGGATCCACTGGCATTCGAGATGTACACCTGGAACTAAAGGATTTAACACTTTTTGGCTAAAGAGGGAACTTATACTTTATCAGATTTACAACCCAGGATCTGCCTACTTTTATCCAAATGGGAAGAGATAAAAACTTCTCAATGATACACACAGTGCTATGTGATACAGGAGATG
Source organism: Dugong dugon (assembly GCA_030035585.1). Lineage (NCBI taxonomy): Eukaryota > Metazoa > Chordata > Mammalia > Sirenia > Dugongidae > Dugong > Dugong dugon. The sequence goes on along the minus strand of CM057460.1, from coordinate 27,834,276 downwards.
GTGCTTACAAGTTTGAAAAAGATTTTTACACAATTGGAAACCTCCACCTGCACAAACTGGATGAACTTGAGTGCCTTATACAGGGCTTGCTGTATACAGATTCTGTCAGTTTCAATGGACAAGCAGAGTGCCAAAAGATGCCTTTTAACTTGGATGATCCCTATCCACTACTGGTAGTGAACATTGGTTTGGGAGTCAGTATTTTAGCAGTGCATTCCAAAGACAACTATAAATGAACGACTGGAACAAGCCTTAGAGGAGGTACCTTTCTAGGTTCACGTAGCTTACTGACTGGCTGTGAAAGTTTTGAAGAGACTCTTGAAATGGCATCCAAAGGTGACAGCACCCAAGGAGACAAGCTGGGCCTTGATATCTATAGAGGAGATTATGAAAGATTTGGTCTGCCAGGTTGGGCTGTGGCATCTAGTTTTGGGAATATGATTTATAAGGAAAAGCGAGAATCTGTTAGTAAAGATCTGGCAAGAGCTACTTTAGTTGCTATCATCAATAACATTGATTCTGTGGTACGGATGTGTGCAGTTAATGAGAAAAGAAACAGAGTTGTCTTTGTTGGAAACATTTTACATGTCAATACACTCTCAGTGAAACTTTTGGCATATGCACTGGATTATTGGTCAAAAAGTAAACTGAAAGTACTGTTTCTAGAGCATGAGGGATACTTTGGAGCATTTGGCGCACTTCTTGGACTACCACATTTCATCTAAAGCATCAGATTTCTCTCTGCTAATAAATGTCATCCAAGAGGAACTGAAAACCAAATACATTATTATTGCATTGTCTGTCACTGAGAACCAAAGGATAAAGACTAGCACGATTCCTGCTGATTTTTAAGTGTCAAAGCAGTAAGCTGCTGAATATTGCCATAGTAAAGTAAAAAAGAGAGCTTGAAAACGTGAAGTATTTCTAATTGAAGTGTTTTCCCTTCTGTATATAGCCAGTGTTAAATCCTTCAGTGTAATACAGGCTCTGATTATTGAGCTTCCTCTCAAAAAGATTTTCTATTTTATGTAGCGAACATTGCAGCACTGTACGCTCGAACACAGATCTTCAAATCTCAGAAATGTTTTGCTTATGAAAATAATTGATTCTGAATATTTGTTATATGTCTGTTTTATGTGCATTTTGGTTATTAGTGAGCAGCAAGTAATATACTCAGTATCAAAAATTATTGAAAATCAATCAAAAATGATCATTTTTATGTGATTTTTAGAAATGCAAAGGCAATATTGATTATTCATTATTACAGTTTTTCTAGTATCCCTCCTCCAGAAAGCATGTTTATGTGATCTTTCCCCAGAAGTATAACCTTTCACAAATGCTACAAGTTAATTGAAATTTTAATTTTTAGCCTGAATTTTAAACTGAATTCTAGAAAATAAACATATTTGGTGATACTGTACTTTCTGTATTCTATTAGTTATAACTAATCAATTCATTTAAAAATGTTTAATATTAAGAATTTGGAGACTTCATTACTTGCTTGGAAGTCTGCTTAATAGGCCCTAGGACTATTCTAATATGGCTTGAGTGTATCAGAGTTAAGTGCTCTTTCTAAACCAAATTTACCTCAGGCCCACATACTCATTCCATTTTGAACTATCAAAGCTAAAGATTTATTCTGTTATGAACTCCAGCAACAGAATTATATTTATTCTAAAAGAATGGTAAGGAAATCTGAATGATGAGTTGTTTTGAAACTCTGTGGGAGTCAGGGGCAGTATTGCAGAATTATGAAAGATCAGTGTTTCGTACATTCTGGTAATAAAAGCATTACCGTTCCAAAATTTGTAAGTCCACTTGCCTTGGAAAATATGCTCTATTTTGAAATCATTATTTTTTGTAATGTTATGAAGTTTTTCAGATTTTTACTTTGAAGGTTAGTATTTTAGAGGTCCCATAGTTCAGTGAGGTTGTTTGGGTCCGTTTCTCATGGTTTAGGAAGTAATAAGACCTGGACAAGAATTTACCTCCGTAAACTACCAGTAAATCTGGATGCACTTTGAAGACTTTAAAAGCTGTTTACATGAAAAAAGAAGTATGTCATGTTTTCACAGGCCATAATTTTGCTCAAGTATGCTCAATTGAGAGCAATTTACGGTAGACTGTGAGGTGCTTGATAGAGCGATTTCTCCATGTACATTTCAAAAATAGTTCTCAAATACTTTAAATTCAGTTTTGTTTATCTAAAGACACGAACGTACAGATAATAGGAGTGAATGTTTAGAGGGGAAAGTATGTAAATGTAATTTTTTAGAATTTAGAATATTGGGAACTTTGAATTCTTGTTAGTCAGTAGCCAATTTAAAAACTACAGTGACTTCACACTTCTTGGTTTAATGTTTTCATTGTAGCAGTAGATATTTCAGTCAAAATGCCACTGATTTGAATAAAGTTTATATATCATTTTCCATTGTTACTGATTAAGCAGTAAACTTGCCCAAGATACATCCTGATAGTTCCCAAGAATCTCAAATTTATATTTTCTTCACTGAAGGGAATTTGACGATTCCAGTGACTTAGATTCCCCCTTCCACCTCTTATCTAATTGGACTTTAGGGGATTAAAAAGAGATTTTTTAATTCTTCTGTTGAGGTCTGTATAAACCAGATAATCTTTTTGTCTTTATAAAACTAATGGCTTATATTTCTACATCCAGACAGTTTTAGACTATTCTCCAAAGGCCAGAGTATTAGTAGACTTACTTGCCTGTCGGTATTGGCATTCCTTAATCAGCTAATTTAAATATGTGGAAAATAGGTTTACTTTTAGTTTAGGAAAAGTCAATGCCATTGCCATTAGGCAATAATTTACATAATAATTGAAAGTTCTCTAAGAGGTTCACATTATTTGCCAAAAAGTGCATAGACTTCTGGAGTGCAAATGTATTGTGAGTACCAGTTCCTGAAACACTTAGTCCATTCCTGTAAGCAGAATGACGCAATTGAAAGTGAAGAGGCCCCCTCTTTGTTCAGTGGTGCTCTTGCCTTTAAAGAGTAGTCCGTCGCATCTTCCCCTGGTTTCTAAGGTTGCATTCTTGGGTCGAAGACCTAGCCAGGCAGTAGTTCGAAATGTCCTTTATAACCTCTCTGTTGGTTATATGCAATTTTTTTTTTATCTTCTTTTTCTGTTGAGCACTTTATGCTTTTTACTCTATTGAATTTGAGAATGTAGTTTAAAAATCCTTTCTCCTTTAAAAGCTATGTAAGAACTGATGAAGGATAATAACCAGGAAAATGAATGTATAGTATTTTGATTTGACTTACTGTTTTGTGGTTTGTAAACAGAATAACTGGCAATACATTGCCTTTTTGTAATAATGACCTTATTTAAGATGTTTTGTGGGAATGTCAATAATGTCCTATTTCCCAATAAGTATACACTTTAAAGTGTTTATTTTAGTGTATTTTTTTTAACAGAAAAGTAATTCAGTCAGCTTTTTTTTCTCTAGCTTTATCATTCAAAGCCCTATCATCAGATAAACCCAGAAAATAATGTGCTTTTCTGTATTGCGGCCTGTTTTCAATATTTGGGACAATAACTGTCTTATTTTCTACTGAGCCAAGTAATAATCAGAAAAGACTCAAGAGAGCTGAATAGTTTTTTCTTTCTTCCTTTGAAGTACACAAGTAAGGCATTAAAAATAAGGGTAGCATGAAAAGTGAAACATCATAACTTTTCTGCCACATCTAAATTAATTTGCACTTCCAGAAAGTTAAAGTGGTTCCTTAAAATTTAGCAGTCTATATTGTTTATGGTCTTTATCTTGGGTTATACAGTGGACATGAGGTCATACTTTGGATTTGTATTAGAAATTGCTGCTGTCACTGTTCTGATTTCTCTAAATATCATTTCATTAGTAAAATAAGGGAATTAAACTGAAACTTAAGGTCTCTTCTAGCTTTAAAATGTTCTGTTCGAAGGGGAAATGACTCAAGTATCACCTTGAGAAAAGACAGTTGTTTTATTCCTGGCAATATTTTGGATAACTATAACGGTTTGTTCAGCTATTTCAGGTCATATTTTACAGTTTATTTTAGTGCTTACATAAGATTCTTATAATTACTACATAATTTTTATTTGTATATGTTAATAGGTACTAGATTTTGGTTTCTCACCAAACCAACAGAATGATAGCAATTATTCTCTCATAATGATGTTACTGCCAGTAGATAACTCTTAATATGAAGGTTTTGTATGCGTGTATACACACAATTCTTGGTGTTCAGTTCAGTAACTTTAATCTGTAAAAGTGTGTGTGGATTTTTTACTGTGTTTAAAATTATATGGGCATTATTATAACAAGTTTTTCATCGTACAAAGAGAAAACATTCCACTAGTAAATTCATAGGCATTTGAAAATTAGATGTATCTGTGTATTTTTTGCTGCCTTCTTCTTTAAGCTGTTTCTTATTTCAGATCATTGTATGGATAAATGTGGGATAAATCTATCCTAGAATTATTAGCTGCTGTTATCAAACATAACTCATAGCAAAATTTAAAACACAAGTTTAATTACCTGCAAGTGAGTTGAAATACCATAGATTACAGACATCCACATTAACTGCTGAAGGCTCAGTGCTTTTATCATGAGGATTGTCTGAATAATCAAATGGACATATGTCTGACATTCCTAACTTAACCACTAATGAAAATAAATGCAATAGTGAGCTTGTACTGGGGCTTTTCAAGTGCCACAGTTAGTGCTGAATGATATGTTTGGGGGAAAATTGATTTGTGTTTATTTTTTTAAGGGGAAAAAAAACTTATTTACATTCTGGCCCCTGTAGTCACAGGTTGTTTTGTTTTGTTTTTTTCTCTTGCAGATTTTATTTTAGTTTTTCTTTTGTTGCAAATGCTACTAATTTTGTGTTTAAAAGAAGGAATGAGGAATGCATTTTTCAAAGGAATGAATGAAGTTAAAAATATAAGGTTTTGAATTGAATAAATATGCAACTAAAATTCAATCTTGGCTGTTACAAATAATGTTTTTGCTACTTCTCAGCATCTTCCATATTCTACAGTACTTAATTGTACCAATAGCTTTCAAAGAAAACATTTCAGTTTTTACGTAATTTGTAAAGTGTACATAGATAATGCAAATAGCTGAGATTATTTTACCTTTACTTAGTATCTGCAGATTTCACCTGGGTATTGTACCTGGCACAGTCAGTAGTTGTCATATCTATTAAGTCATTTTGAAATTTGCCACTTTCTTCCCAGTGACCCTTATTAGTTTATAGCCTTTAGAAACAGAAGATAACTTCAGAGACAAAATCTTAATCTGCTCTTCCCAAATATAACTGGTGAAATTAGGATGTAAGTGATGTTAAAATTGTTTTATCTCTCTTTTTTTTAACATTGTGTGCTTTTAATTTTTATTTGAACTGCAGTGAAACTTTGACTATTTAATTGAAACAGAATGGCAGTCTTCTTAATTCTGCCCAATTATTGACCAAATTGTACCTAGAAGATGTTTTATGTGCCCCAATCTAGAGAATCCTTTAATCTTTGTGTTAATTTTACTTATACAAACCACTTCAGTTTAAGTTGCCTTATTCTGTCAATTACCTTGTTTTTGTCAAGCCTGTGCTTTGTCATGTCTGAATTCTTCTAACACTGAATCTGATGTAAAAATGTATGATGTGCTACAAATTTTATTCATAAACTAATAAACTAAGTTACAAACTAAGTTATAACTAAGTTAATAAATTAAGTTATAGCCTAATGAAAACTATTAAACGTTTCTTATAAATTACCTAATTTATTTTTTCATTTATGTACAGTTCCTTAAGTAAACTTTTAAAATACTGTTGTGGCTTGTTCTGTAAACATTCCTGTACCCTTTTCCTTAAGGCTTATTTGCGTGAAAGAAACTTGGGTTTTATCTGCTTGTTTGTATTGTATGGCCATTAAGCCAACTTCAGTACTCTACCTTCTTTACACTGGTTTAATTTTTCTAGTTTTGTTCATATTCTACATGAATATTAGAACCAGGCTTTTTATCTCCTACTTTCCAAATAAATTCTCTAAATTGTTAAAAAAAAAAGAATGGCTTCATGATTTTGTGTATTAAGTTAAATTAAAATTTCACTCAGAAAAGTAAAAACCAATACAGCTAAAGAGTGTTCGTGCTACATCCTCCATCCTGTCAGTTTACATACAGCAGTCCCCAACTATTCGTTGTCATATAGTTCTTCAAAGCATATTTTACTGGAAAATGGTATAAAAATGTCTTATGTCTCTCCATAAGCAATCAGTAGTATTCCATAGAACAGAAAGGATGCAGCTACTGTTCGACACTAGATGGCATTCCTGTGTAATCAGAAAAGCACAAGGCTAATGCAGTTACTGCTGTTTTCCTGAGACCTGTCATAAATTCATAGATGAATGGACTGCAGCTGGAGAAAGTTAAACATAGGCTTTAATTGAGAAGATTATATGAATAAGCCAGTTTTGTATCATGTTATTTACAGTTTGATGACACTACTATAAAATTAAAAATTATCCTACCTTCACTTAATTAAAAAAAAAAAGGATGCCAGCAACTTAAAACTTTGTACTTTTTATCGATGATATCTTCTCCTTTACAAATATTATTTGGCTATGTTACTGATGGAGAAAACATAGTTATTTTTTATTTTCTATAAAATAGGGCCACAAACTTATTTCAGTGAGAAATGAGTGCCAAGTATCAAAATTAAAGATTATCATTAGGATTTTTTATTATTGGAAAAGAAGTGCTTAAGCAAAGTATACAAGCCTCTTAAAATTATTATAAAAAGTATACTTTTTTGAAAATCATATTGCTCTCAATTTGTTTACGATGGTGAAATAAACTCCTAATTGAATACAATGTGTACTTTGAAGTTTTTTAATTATGCATATTTGTTTGTGTTTCAAACTTTTATAAAACAATGCAAACATAGAAAATGATAATATCTGTGTGACAAACATAAAGAGAAAGAAGGGGCTATTTTAGGCCTGGAGACTGAGAAGATCAATATCTCAGAACCTGAAAACCACTCCTGGCCCACCAATGGACATACACCAACACATTCACATTACAATTTTAGTAGAATTAGCTACAATTTTCCCCAACATGATCCGAAGAAAATAATGCATATCATATTGAATTGATCCTTTCCATGAAATAAGAGAGAACCTATTTTTTTTTTACAACAAAAGGAAATGGAGCTTACATTTATTGACATATTATGTCATGCACATGATAAATATTATCTCTGATTTTCAGAACCATCTGTTTAACTTAATCCTATCCCCACCCCATTAAAGATGAGAAAAATCTGGGTTAAAAGAATTGAGTTACTTATCACAGGTCACCAAGTATCAGGGCCAGATTTTGAACTGTATCCTATTGTACAGTTCTTTGGGATGGGTACAAATATTTATCACTTCCAGTCGTTTAACCAGGTAGCTATATTCAAATTTACACACCAATCACAAAGGCCAGAGATGAAGAAGTTGAAGATTTTTAATAACTTCTGCAGTCTGAAATTTATCAAACATGCAATCAAGATTCATTGATAATTACTGGCAATTGGAATGCAAAAGTTGGAAACAAAGAAGAAGGATCCATAGTTCGAAAATATGACCTTGGTGATAGAAATGACACTGGAGACAGCATGATAGAATTTTGCAAGGCCAACAGCCTATTCATTCCAAATACCTTTTTTTCAACAACATAAATAGTGACTATACACATTGATCTTGCTAGATGGAATACACAGGATTCAAATCCACTATATCTGTGGAAAGAGAAGATGGAAAAGCTCAATATCATCATTGGGATCAAGGCCAGGGGCAGACTGTGGAACAGACCATCAATTGCTCATATGCAAGCTTAAGTTGAAGTTGAAGAAAATTAGAACCAGTCCAGGAGAGCCAATGTACCACCTTGAGTATATACTATCTGAATTTAGGGACCATCTCAAGAATACATTTGATCCATGAACAGTAACAATCAAAGACCAGACAGGTTGTGGAATGACATCAAAGACATCATACATGAAGAAAGCAAGATGTCATTAAAAAGACAGGAAAGAAAGAAAAGACAAAAATGGATGTCAGAAGAGACTCTGAAAGTTGCTTTTGAACACAGAATAGATAAAGCAAAAGAAACAAATGATGAAGTAGAAGAGCTGAACAGAAGATTTTAAAGGGTAGCTCGAGAAAACAAAGTAAAGTATTACAATGAAATGTTATACTGCTCAACAAAAAGATTCCTGTCAATGTATTACTGCTCAGTGACAATGCATCTGGTCACCCAAGAGCTCTAATGGAGATTTACAAGGAGATTAATGTTGCTTTCATGCCTGCTAACACAACATCCATTCTGCAGTCCAGGAATCAAGAGTGACTTAGACTTTCAGGTCTTATTATTAAGGAAATACATCTTGTAATGCTATAGCTGCTTTAGATCCTGAATCATCTGATGGATCTGGGCAAAGTAAATTGGAAAGCTTCTGTAAAGGATTCACTATTCTAGATGCCATTAAGAACACTTTTGATTCATGGGAGAAGGTAAAAATATTAGCATTAATAGGAGTTTGGAAGAAGTTGATTCCAACCCTCATGGATGACTTTGAGGAGTTTAAGACTACAGTGGAGGAAGTAACTTCAGAGATGCTGAAAATAGCCAGAAAACTAGAATTAGAAGTGGAATCTGAAGATGTAACTGAATTGCTGAAATGTTTGATAAAGCTTCAGCAAATGAGGGGCTGCTTCTTATGGATGAGCAAAGAAAGTGTTTTTTTTAAGATGGAATCTACCCCTGGTGAAGATGCTGTAAACGTAATCTTTTTGCCGGTGGAGGGTCTTGAAATGACAACAAAGGATTTAGAAGATTAAATAAACTTGGTTGATAAAGCAGCAGCAGGGTTCTAGAGGATTGACTCCAATTTTGAAAAAAGTTCTATTGTGGGTAAAATGCTATCAAACAGCATCACATGCTGTAGAGAAGTCTTTTGTGAAAGAAGAGTCAATCAGTGAGGTAAACTTCATAGTTATCTTATTTTAAGAAGTTGCCACAGCCACTCCAACCTTCAGCAACCACCACCCTGATCAGTCAGCAGCCAAAAGATTATGACTCAAATGATGGTTAGCATTTTTTAGCAATAAAGCATTTTTAAATTAAGGTATGTACTTTTTTTTAGACATAATGCTACTGCACTCTTAATAGACTGCAGTATAATGTAAACATAACTTTTATATGCACTAGGAAACCAAAAATTTCATGTGTCTCGCTTTATTGCAGTGGTCTGGAACTGAACTGAACCCGCAGTATCTCCAAGGTATGCCTGTACTGAACTGAGCAAATCTTCTGCAAAAGACCTCTTTAAAGTGTTAAAAAGCAAAGATGTCACCTTGAGGACTAAGATCCACCTGACCCAAGCTATGAGATGCATGCGAAACCTGGACAATGAATAAGGAAGACTGAAGAAGAATTGGTGCCTTTGAATTATGTGGTTGGTGAATAATACTGAATATACCATGGACTGCCAGAAGAAAGAACATTTCTCTTGGAAGAAGTGCAGCCAGAATGCTTCTTAGAAGTCAGGACGGCGAGACTTCATCTCATGTACTTTGGGCATGTTATCAGGAGGGACCAGCCCCTGGAGAAGGATATCATGCCTCGTAAACTAGAGAGTCAGCCAAAAATAGGAAGACCATCAATGAGATGGATTGACACAGTAGGTGAAACAATGGACTCAAACATAGCAATGATTGTGAGGAGGTTATGGGACCAGGCAGTGTTTTTTTCTGTTTTACATAGGGTCGCTATGAGTCAGAACTCACTTGATGGTGCCAAACAATGGCAAGGGAAATTTGGAATATGGAACAGTCTGCAAGACAATTGCACTCATCTTTCTAAAAAACCAGTATGAAAAAATCGAGGAAGATAGTAACAATATTAAATTAAATAGATTGAAGAGACATAAAAACAAATAAAATCTGTGACCATTCATTATATATATATATATATATGTATATATAACCAAAACCAAACCCATTTCCATCAAATCAATTCCAACTCATAACGACCCTATTGGACAGAGTAGAGCTGCCCCACAGGGTTTCCATGGAGCGCCTGGTGGATTCAAACTCCCAACCTTTTGGTTGGTAGTGGTAGCTTTAACCACTACACCACCAAGTTTTCCATATATATATATGGAAATATATATATTTGCAGGGTAAATAGTTACTAAAGATGTTTTGGGAAGGAAGTTGGGGAAATTAGAAATGGAATGTATGTTAGATAATATTAGGACATTATATTTAATTTTGTTAGCATGATAAATGAAATGTGTTTTCATTTTTAATAAAATTATGATTTGAGTATAGTTGTTGAAGATTTTAGAAAGTGTTATGACACATGTAAATTACTTTTAATATTTTAGCTTTTCAGTGTGTGTGTGTGTGTGTGTGTGTGTGTGTGTATATGTGTGTAAATGGACCAAATATGGCAAAAATAATAATTATGGAATCTAAGGATCAGGTCCAGGTATACATGAATGTCTACTGTATTATTTTTTCTATTTTTCCTTATGTTTGAAACTTGTTTTTTTAATTAAAAAAAAATTACGTCTCTTAGGTTTTTCTATGATACGCCTATAATAGAAAATTTGGAGAGTTAAGTATCCATATTTAGTACAATGATTAAATAATAACTATTTTCAGTGTATTCAGAAGCTTCTCAAATACATCCAATATTCTGACATAACGTATGTGATATGAAATTTTCAAAAGACACGTTTCTTGAGAGAGAGAGAGAGAGAGAGAAACATTTCTAATCCATGTAATCAGATAGAGGAGCTATAGTTAAGAATTCATTCTGGGTATAATACAAGACTATCAATCATTTAAAGATTTTGAAAAAAACAAGTGTCATTCAGTATGGGTTTAGTTGACAGAAAACTAATTTAATGATTTAAAGCTACATTCTCTGTCGTATCAGGAGTGTATTGCTTAGAGTTCATTACCAGCCCTGCTTGACCTGACATAAAATCCAATACAGTACATGCCCCAAGGTATTCGGTTGCAAGGTTCAAGGAGTCTTTTGCCTGGTTAGATGACAAAGACAAAGGAATGGCGGGTGATTTTCTTCTGGTGACCTCTGTATTTTTCCAATTACTCATTCTCTGAGTGCAAATGCACCCTGAATGAGCCATACTATGGCAAAAACCAAGCCAAATCAAACCGAACAATCGCAATAACAAAAAAAGAAATATTTTGGAGTTTTACGAAGTTACTTTTTATTTTTATGAAATGCACTTTAAATGTAGCTTAATGAAAATGAGTCAAGACCTGTGGGGGGTGGGGGGAACCATGGCAGATTGTACATTAGTCAACACAAAAATAAGTTTGATAATTATATGTGTTCATTGGATTTTTGGATACTTGAATATAGTTACCTGTATTCAGTGAAAATCAATCAATGATTTTTGAAAATCTAATTCATATTCCATAATCGTAAATTAATCCTTCACTAAAAATACATACACTTCACTTACATTTCTGAAACATGCACTAGCTGAATTGTTAAGAACTATACTACTTTTCTATCTCACAGAGATTCCTCTGTGAGGGAATAATTACTGTAACTATTAGAATTTAACTGAATTGCCATCTTGACTGTCATTAACAACCACTCAGAGCTTGAGGCCAAAATATATGCATTTTTCTGTCACATTAAACTTTATTACATTCGAGAATTGCTTGGAGTAACTTCTTTCTCATCATATTATTCCTGAATTTGTAAACTTCCTTGTGGGAAGCACCTACTTACTTATAAGTACTGATAATGAATATGCAGTGTTCTTAGTAGTGATAAATATCGAATTTCTGCACTTCTTTCAGACCTATGTGTATTGATTCAAACTTGTTATTGCAAGGTAACTGCAACTTTTGGATTATTTGTTATGGGCAGATAATTTTATATTAAAAAATATCCCAGACATCTACATACATAATCTTATACAAAAAAAGTTCTTATTTCCACAATAATGAAGTCAATTGATCCAGGGTGATAGTATTTGTGTTACAGATTGACGCTGTATGTGCACTTGTAAGTAAAATACAGATTTTTATTTTCCTTTAAAACAAACTCTTGCCTGAAGTATGTAATGTTATACAAGGCTGAGGGTAAACAAATTCTATTAATTTTCAGCAAGTTACTGTTCAGTAAAATAAAATTGCCATTTGATTGGAACAAGAAAAACTCCAAATAGAACACAGACATAAGTATCTTTGGCAGTTGAGAAAGACACATTGCCTAGATTACTGTTAGTGACTAGGGAAATAAATGACCATTTTCAAGGTTTTAAAATCACTTGGAAGAGTAAATGAAGATTACTTTTGAAAATTACTGGTGCGAATTCATCATAAAGGAAGCCTGAGTTATATAAATTACATTTATTTTCCTGATTTAATCATTCTAAAAGGGAATAAAGTTTGGGAGAAAAGAGATTTCTTTTTATGAGAAAAAAAATTGGTGACACAGCATAAGAGAAGATTCAAGAATAATTTTGGTTTGACACTAGCAAGTAGCAGAAAATTTTTAGTTTACATTATGTTGTGTTTAAAGATCTGGAATTTATCTAGACATCCTACAAGAAACTCACACGTATTTCCATTTTAGAATATAATGCCTGGAAGGTAGAAGGGTGTGGTGAAATAAATTCCTTATGTGTCCTTTTGCCTTTGTTCTTTGGAAAAACAGCCTGAGAGATTTTTCCCCTTATCCCCGAGTAGTTACCTTTGCCCTATTTTCTACCTCAGAGGGTTTGTTACTTTGTCCAGGTTGATTGAAATTTCCTGGGAAAGCTGTAAACAATTTGATGGTTTGATACTTTTTCTCTGGTCCTGGACTGCAGACTGCGCTGTGATTGGTATATACTTTGCAGGAGTGGTCAATATATTATGCAAATGAAGTGACTACAGGCTATGCAAATGAAGTGACTATAGACTATGAAAATGAAATGACTATGGTCCACTGAGGAGATTGGTCAGTTTGTGCTCTGCTGGGAGCACCATACCTTGAAATTGACAAATTTGTTTATTAAAGCAGCCAAACCCACAGAGGTTTGAGAGGAGAAAAGACAAGAGAAGCAAGAAGAGAGAAATGAGAAGAAACAAAGAGGAGGTGAGAAACCTACTAACAAAGCTGTAACAGCTCAAAGGCTATAACGCTGAAAAAAATGAGAGGCCTGGAAGGGGCCCTGTGGCAGAGTTGCTGGTGACGGCAAAAGCCTGCTGCTAGGAATGCAACTAAGAGAGCTGAACGAAGCTGCTACATTGGGTATAAGCTTGGTCAGTTAGCAGTGGAGAGGCTGATGGCAGGAAGGCCAAGGGCAGAGACACTTGCATGGCTGAGAAGGGGCATGCATGGCCTAAAGGAAGACTGTTCTGAGGGGGCCAAGAGGAGACCAGTCCTGAGGGGGTTCAGAGAAGGCCTGCACACGTGAGAAGGCACATGCAGAGCAAAGAGAAGGGCCTGCTTGCTTGAACATCCTGAGAGAAGCTGATAGAGCTGTCCTGCACTGAAGAAGGGAGGAATGAGTTCTTACTTCGAGGGAGCCTTCCAGACTTTGCCTACGTGCTTCCTGATCCTGAGGTGTAGCCTGGTGGTCCTGATCCTGAGTTGTACCCTGTTACTTCCTTAATAAATCTGTGTGACCATTGCAACGAATTATCAAATCCAACTGAGATATAGAGAGGGCTGTGGAGAGGGCGGGTGATGGCAGGATTGGTAAAAAGGTTGGAGAGTGGATGTATGTCTGACTTCCACCTCATAGGAATCAGCTTTGGTCTGATCCTGGTTCTTATTCCTAAGGAATCTAGGCAAGTTCTGATGCTACTACCGCTGCGACACAGAAGGTGATATCTTAGAGAAGATCCAATTGGCTTTGACATGAGACAAAGCTGCATTCAGATACAGCTCTGTCAGTCACCAGCTGTCTCACCTTAAATGTTGTTAGCCACGGTTTTCTCCTCTGAAAAGTGATTAGGTTTGTCACACGTATTGAATATTTTAGTATTTGAAGATCTCTGGGACAGAAGATTTAATTCAATACATGTGCTCTACAAGTATTACAATAAAGAAACTATCATACTTTTCTCTCAAAGACACGTTTTTACAATTTTATGTACTTTCCAAATCTTGTAATTTTGATAAACACAGACATAACATCCATAGATACATGTGTTTCCAGAAGCTCTAAGTTAATATCTCAGAAAATGTATTTTTAAAATGGACTAAGTTGAGATTACAATCTTGAAAATCTCTTAAGATCAGTAAGAGAGCTTATAGTTTTATTTATTTGAGTTCTAATTCATGGGTTTGATCATTAAGTAGTAAAGGGTTCATCACTGGGAAAAATCACTTTATTTATCAAATATGTTCATTTCTTTTCAAACTACAATTTTTAATTTCAAATTATAATTATTTTATTCAGAATATTGAAAACAAGGAAACATGGTATGAATTTTTATCCTTTATTTTTAAGAAATTCAAAAATTCTAACAGATAATTGTAATGCATATTTTATGAATAGAGTCTCAAGAAATATCTTTCATTAAATTACTTAGTGATATGTTTCTTTCCATTACATTTTGTATGTTGTTTTTGTCATTAGGGGCTGTCGAGTTGGTTCAGACTCATAGCAACCCTGTGTACAACAGAATGAAACACTGCCTGGTCCTGTGCCATCCTCACAATTATTGTTATGCTTGAGCCCATTGCTGCAGCCACACATTTTATACAGTGTTAGTTAAAAACAAAATTTTTCTCATACTTGTAATGCCTACAACTTTATTTTTACCACAATGTTCCATTGGGTTCCCATTTGCCTTGCAAGTGACTAAACTGTGTGGTGCATGCTTTTTAAACTCTACCAATGTCTCTACTATTTTCCTATTGCCTGACATGGATTATTTTACCTGGAAATGATGTTCCAGTTCAGTATCTATTCAGACCAGTTCCATCAACTGGGTCATACATATAGGAAGTGAAGAATTCAGTTCCTCTGTCTTTGAAGTGTATTAATTCTAATAAAGTAAACACAAATAAAAGCAGAGACATTCTATAAGATTAATGCAGAGTCATTGATAGGATAAAATGTGAACACAGATGATGGACCTCAAGAAGAAGCTGGGAATTTGGGGTCAGCTTGAGGACATTAGTCCTGAACAGAGGCTTGAAAGAAGAATTAAAATTGTCAATGAGAGAGTTCCGGCAAGATGGCGCTCTAGGCAGAAGCAGCACACTGTCCCTCCACAGCAAAGATCCGAAAAACTAAACCAAACAGAGAATGCAACAATCCTGAAACCCTAGAACATCAGATGAAGAGATAAAGAACTCAGATGAGCACCAAATGGAGTGAGAAAACTGACAGAGAATGGAGAGCGAGGAGAGATTCATGCAGAGGTCCCCTACCAGCTAATGCAGCTCGGATCCACCATCTTGGACTCCTATCAGAGACCAGCAAACAGGGGTACAAGAAAGCAGCCTCACAGAGCGTCCAGTGGGAGACAAAACAGCCGGTAATTTGTGGTGTGTGCTTTCCCACCCGCCACCCCTCTTCGCCCTCTGCTTCCCGCGGCCACAGTCTCTTGACTGGGAAGCGCCAGCTGCTTGGTTTCCACACACCCAAGCGGGCAGCTCTCTGGGTGCCATTTGTTGGCTGTTAGTGTTGCTTTTTCTTTTTCTGCTTCTCTTGATTTCTCACTTGCCTCTCGCCGCCTCCCCCTCCGTTTGCTCAGGTGCCTGTCTCTGAGCGCCATCTTTGCTTCTTCCTGCAGGGCTTCGGGGCTCCATTCAAGTGTGCAGCTGCTTCCCGGTCTGGGCTGCCATGCTGGTGGGATCCTGGGGCTTTTGTTCATTTGTTCCTCTGCTTCCCCCGGCCATGGTCTCTTGAGCGGGAGGCGCCGGCTGCTTGGATTCCACACACCCAAGCGGGCGGCTCTCTGGGTGCCATTTGTTGGCTGCTAGTGTTGCTTTTTTTTTTGTTTTCTGCTTCTTTTGATTTCTTGCTTGCCTCTCGCCGCCCCCTCCCCCACCCCCCCCGCCCTTGCTCGAGTGCCTGGCTCCGAGTGCCATCTTTGTGTCTTCCTGAGGGGTTGCAGGGCTCCATTCGAGTTTGCAGCTGCTTCCCGGTCTGGGCTGCCACGCTGGTGGGATCCTGGGGCTTTTGTTCATTTGTTCCTCTGCTTCCCGCGGCCACAGTCTCTTGACTGGGAGGCGCCGGCTGCTTGGATTCCACACACCCAAGCGGACAGCTCTCTGGGTGCCATTTGTTGGCTGCTAGTATTGCTTTTTTTTTTCTGCTTCTTTTGATTTCGCACTTGCCTCTCACCACCTCCCCCTCCTTTCACTCGAGTGCCTGGCTCCGTGTGCTATCTTTGCTTTTTCCTGAGGGGCTGCGGAGCTCCATTTAAGTGTGGAGCTGCTTCCCAGTCTGGGCTACAGTGCTGGTGGGATCCCGGGGCTTTTCTTCATTTTAAATTGTCTGTCTGTTTTCTTTTCCTTTTCTTAAGTTGGGAGCACTTTCTGTCCAGGCGGAGCTGCATGCCAGGGAGACACCCCTTTGGCTTCCTCAGACGTGAAGAGGGATCCCTGAGGACATTTCTTTTTTTGTTGTGTTTCTTTTTTTTTTCCTGTTTTTTTGGGGGGCGTTTCTTGTTCTTTTTCTTTTCTTTTTTCTTGATTTCTGATTTGTTTTGTTTTCTTTTCCCTCTTTTTATCTTTTGTCTTTCTTCATTGCTCAGTCTCTCATCTCTGTATATCTCCCTTCTCTTTCTGCTCCCTGAACACCAGGCGTTGTATGCCTCTGTGCCTTCTGGCCAGGCTGTGCTGTGACACCTGAGAGCGACTTCTCCAGACCTCATAGCTGCATCAGTGGGATCCCTGGGAAACTTGCAGTTCTTTAACCTTTCTGATTTTTATTTCTTCATTTTTTTCTTTTATTCCTCTTTCCCCTTCTGTTTTTCTCCATTTCATAGTCTCTTCTCTCTCCATTCCAACAGCAAGCTCCCCTAGCATTCTTTTTTGTTTCTTTGCATGATTTTTGGCTCCTTTTCCTCCCTCCTCTATCCCATATCCAGCTTAGCTCCACACATAACCATCTCCCCACTGCATCCTGCCTACCTGCACCGTGCACTTCACATCACACCACCAAGCAGTGCAGGTACAGCCTACTGGAACCTGCCCAGCACTGATTACTAACCCGCCCTGGTGGCTGTGGTGAGTACCACAAACAAACCATCCCTGTGGCTCCTCTTCAGCTAGACCTGCCCTGCTGTACCATATCTGAGTGACTGAACCTGCCAGTTGGAGAAAGAGGGGAAAAGTATAGAGCACACAGACGAGCAAACAACAAAGAGCACGCAGTCTGCCTGCTCAGACATACTCAAAATTTTTTTTTTTTAAAAAGGGATGAAACAAACCAATCTACGGTCAAATAAATGAGAGAAATATCTACCGAATGCCCCGAAAAAAGCAAAAAATATCAAAACATTTACAAAAACAGGACAGGATCGTTCCAGTAGGCATCCTGTTAAAACACCAGAGGACTCTACTGTGGAAGAAAATGCACTAGAAGTACCTGATAGGGAATTCAAATCTCTAATGCTCAGAATTTTCCAAGAACTGAGGCAAAAAGATGACAAACTGAGGAAAAAATAGACAAATTCATGGAAAATACAGAGAATTGGAAGAATTCAGGAAGACGATACAGGAACAAAATCCCAAAATAAATGCACAGCTAGAAATTATACAAAAACAATAACAAATCCAAAAGATAAACAACAAGATTTCAGAAATGGATGATGTCATAGAAGGGCTGAGAAGCAGATTTGAAACCATGGAAGACAGGATCAGTGGAACTGAAGACAAACACTTGGATACGAATCTGTTTGAGGAAAACTCAGAAAAAACAACAAAGAAAAATGAAGAGACCCTGACAGTTATGTGGGACACAATTAAAAGCAAAAATTTATGAGTGATTGGCATTCTAGAAGAGGGGGAGAAAACAGAAAACACAGAGAGGATCATTGAGGAACTGCTGACAGAAAACTTCCCCCATATCATGAAAGATGAAAAGCTGGCCATCCAAGAAGCTCAACGAACCCCATATAGAAGAGACCCCAAAAGAAAATCACCAAGTCATATGATATTCACACTCGCCAAAACCAAAGACAAACAAAGAATTCTGAGAGCAGCTCGTGAAAAACAAGAAGTCACATACACAGGAGAATCAATAAGACTAAGCTCAGATTATTCGGCAGAAACCACGCAGGCAAGAAGGCAGTAGGAAGATATATCTAAAATCTTGAAAGTAAAAATTGTCAGCCAAGAATAATATATCCTACAAAACTCTTGTTCAAATTTGATGGTGAAATTAGGTCATTTCCAGATAAACAGAAACTAAGGGAATATGTAAAAGTCAAACCAAACTTACAAGAATTATTAAAGGGAGTTCTTTGATATGAGGACAAACAGCTTCAGCCCTCAGGCAGAACATAGGACACAGGATCGTACGAGCCAGATACCATCTAGGAAATGAACTCTCGAAAACTATCCAAAACCAAAAGAAATACAACAGGGAATCAGAGCAGTCAATCGATGGATGACAACAACATCAAAACAATGAAAGAGGGAATAAACGGCATAGGTATAGAACCTTCCATTGGAGAGGAAGGCAAGGCAATACCAACTAATGGTAGACTGCTTCAAACTTAGAAAGATAAGGGTAAAATTCATGGTAACCACAAAGAAGGTTAACAAACCAACTCATAAAAAAAAAGATGAAAAACATAAAGTCTCAGCAAAAACAAAACTTACAAAAACAAAAGAAATGAAAAAAAAAAACCACAAACAAAAGTAACTCAGCACAAGAGAGTAAGAAGAACAAAGAAAACTTCAGCACCACAAAAAAAAAAAAAAAAAAAAAAGCACTACAAAATGACAGCAACAAACTCACATCTATCAATAATTACACTGAATGTAAACGGACTCAATGCACCCATAAAGAGATGGAGAGTGACAGAACGGATAAGAAAACAGGATCCATCAATACGCTGTCTACAAGAGACACACCTTAGAAACAAAGATGTGAATTTAGTAAAAGTCAAAAGTTGGAAAAAAATATATCAAGCTAACAACTACCAAAAAAGAGCAGGAGTAGCAATTCTGATCTCAGATAAAATAGACTTTAAAACAAAATCTACCATAAAAGACAAAGAAGGACACTATATAATGATTAAGGGGATGATCCATCATGAAGACACAAACATAATAAACATCTATGCACCCAATGACAGGGCTCCAAAATACATCAAACAAACTCTAACAAAACTGAAAAGAGAAATTGACAGTTCTACACTAATAGTAGGAGACTTCAACACACAACTCTCAGTAAAGGACAGAACAACTAGGAAGAAACTCAGGAAAGATACAGAAGACCTAAAGGGCACAATCAGCCAAATTGACCTCATAGACATATCTAGAATACTCCATCCAACCGCTGAAAAGTACACATTCTTTTCCAATGCACATGGAACGTTCTCCAGAATAGACCACATCTTAGGCCACAGAGGAATCCTCAACAAGATCCAAACCACTGAGATAATTCAAAGTATCTTCTCTGACCACAATGTCATCAAGGTAGAAATTAACAATAGAAAGAGCAAGGAAAAAAATCAATTACATGGAAACTGAATAATACCCTGCTTACACATCAGTGGGTAATAGAAGAAATCAGAGATGGAATCAAAAAATTCCTAGAATCAAATGAAAATGAAAACACATCATACCAAACCCTTTGGGACACAGCAAAGGCAGTCCTCAGAGGACAATTTATAGCAATAGATGCACATATCAAAAAAGAAGAAATGGACAAAATCAAAACATTAACTACAGAACTCAAACAGATAGAAAGGGAACAGCAAAAAAAGCCCACAGCCACCCGCAGAAAGGAAATAGTAAAGATCAGAGCAGAAATAAATGAAATAGAGAACAGAAAAACAATAGAAAGAATCAACAAAACCAAAAGTTGGTTCTTTGAAAGAATCAACAAAATCGACAAACCACTAGCCAGACTGACAAAAGAAAAACAGCAGAGGACACAACTAACCCAAATCAGAAATGAAATGGGGGACATTACAACAGACCCAACTGAAATAAAAAGGATTATAACAGAAGATTATGAAAAACTATACTCCAACAAATTTGAAAACCTAGAGGAAATGAATAAATTTCTAGAAACACACTGCCTACCCAAACTACAACAAAGTGATGTTGAAAATCTGAACAGACCCATAATAAGAGAAGAGATTGAAAAGTTAATAAAAACACTCCCAACCAAAAAAAGCCCTGGCCCTGATGGCTTCACTGGAGAATTCTACAAAACATTTACAGAAGAGCTTGTACCAGTTCTACTCAAGCTATTTCAGAGCATAGAAGAGGAAGGAACACTTCCAAATAGATTCTATGAAGCCAGCATAACGCTGATACCAAAACCAGGCAAAGACGTTACAAAAAAAGAAAATTACAGACCAATATCTCTCATGAATATAGATGGAAAAATTCTGAACAAAATTCTAACCAATAGAATTTAGCATCATATCAAAAAAATAATACACCACGACCAAGTAAGATTCATACCAGGTATGCAAGGATGGTTCAACATTAGAAAATCAATCAATGTAATCCACCACATAAATAAAAAGGAAAGGAAAGAATCACTTGATCATCTCAATTCACGCAGAAAAGTCATTTGACAAAGTCCAACACCCGTTCCTGATAAAAACTCTCAATCAAATAGGTATAGAAGGAAATTTCTCCACATAATAAAGGGCATCTATGCAAAACCAACAGCCAACATCATTCTTAATGGAGAGAGGCTGAAAACATTCCCCTTGAAACCAGGAACAAGACAAGGATGCCCTTTATCACCACTCCTATTTAACACTGTGCTGGAAGTTCTAGCTAGAGCAATAAAGGAAGAAAAAGAAATAAAGGGCATCCAAATTGGTAATGAAGAAGTTAAACTGTCCCTGTTTGCAGATGATATGATACTGTACATAGAAAACCCTAAAGACTCCATGAGAAATGTACTGGAACTAATAGAAAGATTCAGCAGAGTAGTAGGATACAAGATAAACATTCAAAAATCAGTTGGATTCCTATACACCAGTAAGTAGAACGATTAAAAGGAAATCAGGAAATCAATACCATTTTCAATAGCCCCTAAAAAGATAAAATACTTAGGAACAAATCTGACCAGGGATGTAAAAGACCTACACAAAGAAAACTACAAAACACTACTGCATGAAACCCAAAACGATCTACATAAATGTTAAAACATACCATGCTCATGGATAGGCAGACTCAACATTGCGAAAATGGCAATTCTACCTAAAGCAATTTACAAATACAACACAATCCCGATCCAAATACCAACAACATTCTTCAAAAAGATGGAAAAACTAATTATGAACTTTATATGGAAAGGGAAAAAGCCCCAAATAAGTAAAGCACTACTGAAGAAGAAAAATAAAGTTGGAGCACTCACACTACCTGACTTCAGAACCTACTATACAGCTACAGTAGTCAAAACAGCCTGGTACTGGTACAACGACAGATACATTGACCAATGGAACAGAATTGAGAACCCAGATGTTAATCCATCCACCTACGGTCACCTGATCTTCGACAAGGGCCCAAAGTCCATCAAATGGAAGAAAAGACAGTCTTTTTAACAAATGGTGCTGGCAAAACTGGCTATCCATTTGCAAAAAAAATGAAACAGGACCCATACCTCACACCGTATACAAAAAATACTTCAAAATGGATCAAAGACCTGAATATAAAGCCTAATACTGTAAACTTCACAGAAGAAAAAATAGGACCAACACTTCAGGCCTTAATACACGGCATTAACAGGATACAAACCATAACCATCAACGCACAAAACCCAACAGATAAGCTAGATAACTGGGATCTTCTAAAAATCAAACACCTATGCTCTTCAAAAGACTTCACCAAAAGAGTAAAAAGAGAACCTACAGACAGGGAAAAAATTTTTGGACAGTACAAGTCAGACAAACGTCTAATCTCTATAATCTACAAGAAAATCCAACACCTCTACAACAAAAAGACAAATAATCCTATTAAAAAATGGGCAAAGGAAATGAACAGACACTTCACCAAAGAAGACATTCAAATGACCAAGGGACACATGAGGAAATGCTCACGATCACTAGCCATTAGAGAAATGCAAATTAAAACCACAATGAGATACCATCTCACCCCGGCATTACTGGCAGGAATCAAAAACACTGGAAATAACAAATGTTAGAGGGGCTGTGGGGAGATGGGAACTCTTATGCACTGCTGGTGGGAATGAAAAATGTTACAACCATTTTGGAAAATGATATGGTGCTTCCTCAGAAAGCTAGAAATAGACATACCATTCGATCCAGCAATCCCACTCCTAGGAATATATCCTAGAGAAATAAGAGTCGTCACTCAAATAGACATATGCACACCTATGTTCATGGCAGCATTGTTCACAATAGCAAAATGATGGAAACAACGTAGGTGCCCATCAACAGATGAATGGCTAAACAAACTATGGTACATACAGACATTGGAGTACTATGCAATGAGGAAGAACAACAATGAATCTGTGAAGCATCTCATAACATGGATGAAACTGGAGGACATTATGCTGAGTGAAATAAGTCAATCACAAAAGGACAAATATTGCATGAGACCTCTATTGTAAAAACCCATGAAAAAGTTCACACGCAAAATGTAACAATCTTTGTTGTTTCCCAGGGATGGGAGGGGTGGGGTTGAAATACTAAATAGGCAATAGATTAGTGGTATCTTTGGTGAAGGGTGAGACAGTACACAATACAGGGGAAACTAGCACAACCTGTACAAGGAAAGGTCATGGAAGCCCCATAGACACATCCAAACTCCCTGAGGGACTGAATTGCTGGGCAGAGGGCTCTGGGGACAATGGTATCGGGGAACATCTAGCTCAACTGGCATGACACAGCTTATAAAGTCAATGCTCTACATTCTACCTTGGTGAGTAGTGTCTGGGGTCTTAAAAGCCTGTGAGCAGGCATCTAAGATACTTCACTGATCTCATCCCTTCGGGAGCAAGGGAGAACAAAGAGAACAGGATACAATGAAAAGATTAGTCCAAAGGACTAATGGTCCACAGCTACCAAGGCCTCCACCAGACTGAGTCCAGTACAGCTAGATGGTTCCCAGCTACCACCATTGACTGCTCTGACCAGGATCACAAGAGAGGGTTCTGGACAGAGCTGTAGAAGGATGCAGAGCATAATTCCAACTCAGAAAAAAAAAAAAAAATGACCAGATTTACTTGCCTAAAGGAGACTGGAGAAACCTCGAGAGTATGGCCCCCAGACACCCTTTTAGCTCAGTGGTGAAGTTACCTCCGAGGTTCACTGTTCAGCCTGGGAGTGGACAGCCCCGTAAAACCAAATGAGACTAACGAGGTACAGGAGTCCAGTGACAAGGGCCAGAAGGCAGAAGGGGACAATGAAGCTGGGATAGGGAACACAAGATTGAGTAAGGATATTGTTGATGTGTTGTGAGATTGTTAACCATTGTCATAAGGCAACATTTGTAGTAACTGTTAAATGAGAGACTGTTTTGTTCTGTAAGCCTTCATCTTAAGTGAGAATAACAGCACAATTGGAAGAGCGTAGTCAATGTCACTGAACTGTGCATGTAGAAATTTTTGAATCAGTGTATCTTTGGGTACGTGTATTTTCACCAAAAAAAAAAAAAAAGAAGAAGAGGTTGAAAATTTCAAGGGCTAATATGTTGTGGGGTTGTTAACCAATGTCATAAAACAACATGTGTACTACTGCTTCATGAGTAACTATTTTTCCGTAAGCCTTCACCTGAAGTACAATAAAATAAAAAATTAAAAAAATTTAAAAAAAATTGTCAATGAGTAGAAATGAAGGAAAGCATTCCCAACAGGAGAGAGCATGATCAAAGTCAGGGCACAGCATGTAATTTACAAAAGGGTACACTGTGAGGCTAGCAATGGAAGATGTAGCTGGCAAGGCAGATATTGATCATAGCTGGTCTTGTATGTGATGCTGAGTTAGTTGAATCTCTCCTACAGGCTATGTGAGATCATTAAAAGTTTTAATCAGCTTGTTTAAGTAAACAAGCATACTTGCTCCTCTATAAAATTAGATTTAGGATAAAAAAAGATTAGAATGAAAGGATAATTTTGGAGGCTTTTGCAACAGCCTAAAAGAAAAAAAAAATGAAGGCACAAATTAGAACACTGACAACTGTCATGGAAAGAAGGGGGATTTCAGCAGGAAGTAAGGTATGTAGAAAGAAGGACGTGGAGACTGACTATGTGAGGGGCATGAAAGGAAGTAACAAAGGTGGAAAATTAACTAAAAAAAATTAATTGGATCAAAACTCTAAAGAGCATAATTAGTTTTAGTGGAAAGATGGGATATTTGAGGCATTTTGATACAGATAAGCCTGCAGCAAATCTAGTGAATTTATCTAGGTAAAAAGTCTCTGGATTCATAGCAGAAGTCATGTCAGAACTACAAGATAATGGTTGATGAGTTACAAAGATATAGTCATGAGAATAAGAGATATAGTCCAAGAAGTGTATAGTCCAAAGAATATGGATGAAAGAGAGAAAGAGAGAGAGACTGAGAAACAGAGAGACAGAGAAAGAGATGAAGAGAGACAGAAGAAGTAGACTATGCAAAGCCTAGAGCAGACAACAAAATAGAATAGAGAGGAGGTCTTTTGTATTCTGCTTTCTTATTTTGTTTAAGTTTAAAATTTATCACAGTCAGTGTTCCTTCTGGAAAGTATTCATTTGAAGTAGAATGAAGAACAATATATAAGATATCAGCAAACGGTAACAATCTGAATACGTAATTGGTAATAGTTCAGATTTATATTACAACCAATATGTGCTGGAAGAATACATAATAAATGTAAGATGAAAGTTCTTCGGTTAGACAGGAGTAAAATTAATTTAAATTAAAAATACATGTATTTAATATGGCATGTATATTTTTCATACATAATCAGATGGTACAGAATGTAAGTAGGCGTTCAGAGAAGATGAGTAAGTGAGTAATAGTGAAGAGGTGGAAGGTTTTTACAGGAGGCAGAACTTATGTCAGTACTTAAAAATAAACAGCAATTTAAATAGGGTTGCCAGATTTTACAACAACAACAAAAATCAAGATGCCCAGTTAAATCCGAATTTCAAATAAGCAACAAGTAATTTATTATTGTAGGTATACTGTAGTATAATAAGCAATATGTGGAATGTATTTATACTAAACATTATCCATTGTGCATCTGAAATTCAAATATAACTGGCGTTCTTGTATTTAATCTGGCAGCTTAAGATTTAAAGGAATCTAACAGTTCAACAAAGAACATCATGTCAATAAAGTAAGATGTGATATATATAATACTGTGGTGAATTTTTTTTGACAAAGAAGTTACATGTTGTAGCCAGAGGAACATAAGCTTAGAGAGATAGAAGTCCAGCTTTGAATAGGATTACATGTCAGGGAAATGTAACTTGTTGTGGTTAGAAATATGAACCAATTTAAACCTTTGCTCAGAAGATCAATCAAAATATGTTTAAAAATTATCTATCTAGAAAGTGAATTCATAATAGGCTACAATGTTAAAAACTCTGGAGCTAGACAGGAAATTCAAGAGATTATTTAACCTAGGTCTGAAACATGCCCTTGTAATAAATAATGGAAAGTAAAAAGAGGAGCCTATGAAAAAAGAAAAAGAGTAGCCAAGAATATTAAATGCAATTGTAAAGACAAAGTAATTAGAAGAGTCATAAGACTACTGAATTTGTTCTTGACATTCACATTGAATTTCTTTGGAATTGATAGTTTGTTTATCAAAGTTCAGTGAACAAGGGCTTTCTGCTTTCAGCCAGGAATGAGATGATGATGCCAGAAAAGCTCTGCCATTGGAAACAAACAGAAAACTAGACAAAATGTAAAAAAATGGTTCTCAGATATTGACTAATACAACACTCAGCACTATGATGCCTGACTAGAGGCATCTATAGTCATGGAGGAGTAAAAATCAAGGAAGTGATTGGCTGAAGCTGAGGATGATTTGCTAGAAGGCATGAGGTGATGGGAATGTTATGTCTATCTGGGAAGTTTTTACATTCTTGCATTTATTTGAAAATACTCTTAGAACTCTAGACCTAAAATGTGTCCATTTTATTACATCCAAATTTTATTTCAATAATGTTGATTTTAAAATGTCATTGAACATATGAATTACCTGTAAAGTTTATTAAAACCTTTATTCTCATCCCATTTTGAGAGAGATTCTCATCCAATAGGGATAAATTAGAGAATTTATAGAACCTCATAGGAAGTTGTAATATTTAGCATTCAATAACAAGAACACTTGCTCATTGAAGGTGTTACAAATTGTGCAATATGTACTTTAATTATGTTACGTAATTGTCTAATAAGTTAGCACCTAATTTCCCTGCTGTTAAAATTTTCCTAAATTCGGTTAAATAGTTTCCTATCTACATTAAATTGAGATCTGTCTAGAGATACAAATGCAGATGAGATATTATTGAAAACTATAAACTGGAAAGGCGCCTCATTTCTTCCTTACTGTTAAATAAATCAACCAAAACCAAACACACTGCCACCGATTCAATTTCTACAGGACATAGAGACCCTGTAGGACAGAGCAGAACTGCCCCATGGGGTTTCCAAGGAGCAGCTGATGGATGCTAACTACCGACCTTTCAGTTAGCAGCCCAGCTCTTAACCACTGTACCACCAGGGTTCCATTTACATTGAGTATAATGTAGCCATGGGAACCAGGGCTTAGATACATCGACATTTGTCATATTTCTAATTTTTATATCAGTTTGCAGTTTATATCAGTTACTGAGCAGACTCATAGAGATAGGTCTTGTTACATCAAACTTTTTTTTTATTGTTGTAGTTTAAATGAAGTTTACATTTTAAGTGAGTCTCCCATACAAAAATTTATACATACAATGTTATGTGACTGTCTTAGTCATCTAGTGCTGCTACAACAGAAATACCACACGTGGATGGTTTTAATGAAGAGAAGTTGATTTCCTCATAGTCAAAGTAGGCTAAAAGTCCAAATTCAAGGTGTCAGCTTCAGGGGAAGTCTTTCTCTCTCTGTCGGCCTTCTCATCAGTGTTCCCCTGGACTAGGAACTTCTCGGCGCAGGGACCCCAGTCCAAAAGACGCGCTCTGCTCCCGGCACTGCTTTCTTGATGGTATGAAGTCCCCCTGTCTCTCTGCTCACTTCTCTCTTTTGTATCTCAAGAGATTGCCTCAGGACACAATCCAGTCTTGTAGATCAGGTCCTGCCTTACTAACACAATTGGCACCCATCCTCCCTCATTAACATCATAGAGGCAGGTTTACAACATACAGGAAAATCACACAGTACCAGGAATCATGGCCTAGCCAAATTGATTACACACATTTTTGGGGGGACATTATTCAAACCATGGCAGTGACCCTAATTGCTCTTCCCTTACTGTGACAGCATACTCCTCCTTTCCATCCCTGATTCCCCATGTCCATTCAACCAGCTGCTAATCCTCTCTGCCTTCTCATCTCACCTCCAGACAGAAGCTGCCCATTTAGTCTCTTGTATCTACTTGAGCTAAGAGGCACACGCCTCATGAGTATCACTTTATGTCCCACAGTCCGGTCCAATCCCTATCTAAATTGTTGGCCTCAGAAATTGTTTTAATTCTGGGCTGATAGAGAATCCAGGGGCCATGCTTTCTGGGATTCCTCCAGTCTCTGTCAGACCATTAAGTCACCTGGTCCATCAGGGACACTCTGTTGTGTTCCCTGTCAGGGCGGTCATTGGTGGTAGCCAGGCACCATCTAGTTCTTCTGGTTTCAGACTGATGAAGTCTCTGGTTTATGTGGCCCTGTCTGTCTCTTGGGCTAATACTTTCCTTGTGTCTTTGGTGTTCTTCATTTGCCTTTACTCCAGGTGGTTGGGCCAATTGATGCATCTTAGATGGCCACTTGCAAGCTTTTAAGACCCCAGATGCCACTCACCAAAGTAGGTTGCAGAACATTTTCTTAATAAGGTTTGTTATGCCAGTTGACCTAGATGTCCCGTGAAAGCATGGTCCCCAGACCCCTACCCCTGCTACTCTGTCTCTCAAAGTGTTTGTTTGTATTCAGGAAACTTCTTAGCTTCGGTTTAGTCCAGTTGTCCTGACTTCCCTGTCGTTTGTGCTGTCCTTCCCTTCTCCTAATATAATTCTTATATACTATCTAGTTAGTAAATAACCCTCACTCCCCCTCCCCACCCTCGTAACTATCGAAGAATGTTTTCTTCTGTGTTTAAACCTTTGCTTGAGTTCTTATAATAGTGGTCTTATACAATATTTGTCCTTCTGTACTGACTAAATTCACTCAGCATAATGAGTTCCCAGCTTCCTCCATATTATAAACTGTTTCACAGCTTTATAGTTGTTCTTTATCATTGCGTAGTATTCCATTGTGTGGATATACCATGATTGGTTTATCCATTCGTCCACTGATGGGCATCTATGGTGTTTCCATCTTTTTGCTATTGTGAACAGTGCTGCAATGAACTTGGGTGTGTGTATATCTATTTGTGTGACAGCTCTTATTTCTCTGGGATATATTGCAAGGAGCAGGATAGCTGGATCGTATGGTACTTCTATTTCTAGCTTTTTAAGGAAGCACCAAATTGATTTCCAAAGTGGTTGTACCATTTTACATTCCCACCAACAGTGTGCAAGTGTTCCAGTCTCTCCACAACCTCTCCCACATTTATTATTTTGTGTTTTTTGGATTAGTGCTAGCCTTATTGGGGTAAGATGGTATCTCATCGTAGTTTTGATCTGCATTTCTCTAATGGCTAATGATTGTGAGCGTTTCTTCCTGTGTCTGTTAGCCACCTGAATATCTTCTTTGGTGAACTGTCTGTTCATATCCTTTGCCCATTTATTAATTGGGTTAGTTGTCTTTTTGTTGCTGAGGTTTTGCAGTACCCTGTAGATTTTTGAGATTAGCAGCTGATCGGATTTGTTGTAGCCAAGAATTTTTTCCCACTCTGTAGGGTGTCTTTTGACTCTTTTGGTAAAGTCTTTTGATGAGCATAAGTGTTTGATTTTTAAGAGCTCTCATTTATCTAGTCTCTCTTCTGGTGCTAGTGCATTGTTACTTATGGTTCGTACTGTGTTTATGCCCTGTATTAGGGCTCCTAGCGCAGTCCCTACTTTTTCTTCCATGATGTTTATTGTTTTCAATTTTATATTTAAGTCTTTGATTCATTTTGAGTTAGTTTTTGTGCATGGTGTGAGGTATGGGTCTTGTTTCACTTTTTTGAAAATAGATACCCAGTTATGCCAGCACCGTTTGTTAAAGAGATTGTCTTTTCCCCAGTTAGTAGGTTTTGGGCCTTTGTCAAATATCAGCTGTTCATAGGTGGATGAATTTATGTCTGAATTCTCAATTCTGTTCCATTGGTCTATGTATCTGTTGTTGTACAAATACCAGGCTGTTTTGACTACCATGGCAGTATAATAGTTTCTAAGATCAGGTAGTGTGACGCCTTCCACTTTGTTCTTCTTCTTGAGTAATGCTTTATTTATTTGGGGCCTCTTCCCTTTCCATATGAAGTTGGTGATTTGTTTCTCCATCTCATTGAAAAATGCCAGTGGAATTTGGATCAAGATTGCATTATATCTGTAGATCGCTTTTGGTAGAATTGATGTTTTCACAATGTTGAGTCTACCTATTCATGAGCAAGGTATGTTTTTCCACTTATGTAGATCTCTTTTGGTTTCTTGCAGTAGTGTCTTGTAGTTTTCATCGAATAGATCTTTTATTTCTCTGGTTAGATTTATTCCTAAGTATTTTATCTTCATGTGGGCTATTGTAAGTGGTATTGATTTGGTAATTTCCTCTTCAAGGTTCTCTTTGTTGGTGTAAAGGAATCCAACTGACTTTTGTATGTTTATCTTGTATCCTGAAACTTTTCTGAAATCTTCTATTAGTTTCAGTAGTTTTCTTGTGGATTATTTGGGGTTTTCTGTGTATAAGATCATATCATCTGCAAATAGAGATACTTTGACTTCTTCCCTACCAATTTGGATGCCTGTTATTTCTTTTTCTAGCCTAATTTCTCTGGCTAGGAACTCCAGCACAATGTTGAGTAAGAGTGGTAATAGAAGGCATCCTTGTCTGGTTCCCATTCTAAAGCGGAATGCTTTCAAAGTCTCTCCATTCAGGACGATGTTGGCTGTTAGCTTTGTGTAAATGTCCTTAATTATATTGAGGTATTTCCCTTTGATTCCTGTTTTGTTGAGAGTTTTTATCATGAATGGGTGTTTGACTTTGTTGATTGTCTTTTCTGCATTGATAGATAAAATCATATGGTTCTTGTCTTTTGTTTTATTTTTGTGATGGATTACATTGATTGTTTTTCTAATGCTGAACCATCCCTGTATACCTGGTATAAATCCAACTTGATCATGTGGAATTATTTTTTTTTTTATATTTTTCTGAATTCTATTGGCTAGAATTTTGTTGAGGATTTTTGTGTCAATGTTCATGAGGGATATTGGCCTGTAATTTTCTTTTTTTGTGGTGTTTTTACCTGGTTTTGGTATCAGGGTTATGCTGGCTTCATAGAATGAGTTTGGGAGTATTCCATCCTTTTCTAACATTACATCAGACTTTGTCTCATAGACCTACTATCTCAATCACTTAACAAAAGTCCTTAACTTAAAAAGATATATTGTAACATATCACTGATTTCACTGATATTCAATCATGCAAAACCTTAAATCAAAAATAGCAAGCTATACTTTGTAGTTCAAGTAGATACATGAGACTAATCGGGCAGCTGCTGTCCGGACGTGAGATGAGAAGGCAGAGAGGGTTAGGAGCTGGTTGAATGGACACGGAAATTCAGGGGTGGAAAGGAGAAGTGTGCTGTCACAGTATAGGGAGAGCAATTAGGGTCACATAACATATGTATAAATTTTTGTATGAGAGACTGACTTGAATTTTAGAATTTCTCTTAAACTACAACAATAAAAAAAAATAGCAAGCTTCTGTTATTTATAAATTCTCTGAGCCCGTATCTATAATATGCTAGAAATTTCATTTTTTTTTAAAGAATGGGAAGAATCATTGCACCTCTTTAAGTCTTGATTAATTTGGTGGGAAAAATGCATGTATATACAAATATTAATTGAGCATCTACTATATGCTGTATTCTTTGAGCAATACAAATATGAGCCAGGCATAGTTCAAGCCAGCAACATGTGAGCAATATAAGATATGCTACCAAGATATTTAAAAACTTTGGGGGCTTTATTCCTATAAGGGAAGAGAAAAGTAGAGTGGAGATTCAGAAAAGATTGTGATCAGATATTATTCAAGAGAAAAAAGAAAATAATAATCAGGAAATGGGAAGAAAGTAAAGAACACCATAAGAAATTGAATAAAAATATACGTAATTCAAACTGAAAATCTTAGGGCTCATTTTATTGTTTTTCTATAAATAATCTGCTTAGTAAAGATATGCTTATGATTAAAGCACAGATGTCTTACAGGAGTGTCTATCTTTGCTGGTCCTGAGGGTTATACCCAAAACTGATGGCATCAACTGAATTGCAATATTCCTCCAAGAAATACTCCAGTTAATCAAAGGTTATGATCTCCTTAAGTGGTTATTTAAAGTTTTTTTTCAGTGCTAGTAGTGAGTAGATAAGGTGAAGACATTGTGATTATAGCACCAGACCTCAGATAAAGGATATATGCAGCATTGTGAGTATAGCAAATATTAGGTTTTATGATTTGTTATTATTTGATTATTTTTTCCACCACAGAAGGGATTTGAATATGTCTGAAGCCAAAGGAAGAAGAGCCAGCAGAATAATTTGAGACTAGTCAGTTGAAGAGACTAAAATCAGAGAGATGACAGGTCATCTCACAAGGAAAAGAAAAGGTAAATCATTACTTGTAATAGACAAAGGCATAGCTATGATTTTAGAAGGCATTGGACAACTAGCCCTTCTTCTGACAGTGGGTAGTACATTTAAAGAAAAAAAGGAATTAGAATTAGAGATGTTTTGAAGCTCAATGATGGTGGAAATGAGTGCTTTTGGTACAGCACCATCACATCTAATGAGAATAAAGAATAAGCAGGAGGAAGGGGTGGGGATGAGCAAAGGCTGAGACTGATGTGGCTACCAAATGGGTAATCCAAAAAGATATCAATGAGATGTGTATGTTGTGCTCTGTAGAGCTTCTGGACATGCCATTCCAATTTTAGTCATCTTGGGTAGGTATGGCTATTAGAAAAGTTTCCTTAAAAAAGCCAGTAAACTGCTTTGAGAAAAAAGGGTATTTTCCTGACTGTAATCAAGTCACTATACTGGTTAGCAGTGGGTCTGTAAGAAGCAGAAAATTAAATGCTGCAGGGCAGTGTGGAGGATCTGGGTGAATATAAAGAAGAAGAGCATGGATACTCAGTGGTCACCCAGAGTCAAGGAAATGGAAGTGGTCAAATAAATGTGGCCACATACATACAATTAGGCTCAGCAGGCATAATTTCAAGATTCACTTCTAATTCAAATGGAATAAAATGAGATATTCTTATAAGCATTGCAGAGAATGTGTAACATGTTTGAACATATCTGATTCTGATTTGATAAATAGGGAACTTATAGAGCTGTTAACACATAGCTGAAAGGGCATAATTAGTGAAGTGTTTTCATCATAAGCAATAAGTGATATTTCTGAATGGTGATTTAAATTTTACAATGTTGACTAATAATAATTGCTAGTCAGAAGAGTGCAAACTTAATCTTTAAAAAGTGTTCTGAGTTTTCCCTTCAATTAATGTTTTATCTTTTATTTTCTAATCTGTTAGCAAAGATTTAATGAGGAGAAACAATTATGGTTATAAAATGGAAAAGTAATTATAATAATAAAATAATTTTAACTATATGCTATATTTAATTTAAATTGTTGTTTGTTTTATCACATTGTTGATATTTACTGTCTTAAATTTGGCTTTATTGGCAGTGGTGGTTTTAGCAGATATAACAAATTTTAATTTGATTCTAATTCATTTGACTGACTACTTTGCTCATCACCGAGCATAGCTTTTTGTTATATTAACCAGCTATATACGTGGAGTTAATAAAAAGGAGGACACAATAAACAGACTGCATAATAAAGGTGCTGAAGTTAACTATTGTGACACTTGTTTTAAGAAAACATAATTAGCATTATGTGTCATTTGCAATTATTGAAGGCTCTATAAAATAGAAATCCAGGTTCGAGATTTCTATTATTAACCAATTAAATACTTCATTCTTTATTTCATATATTAGTTTATGAAATACTGGGTGAGAATATAAATTGATGCTTAGGGTGGTATGCATAGTGGTCTCGAGTCAGATGGTTCAAATCAGGTCTAGGTTCAAATCTCTTACTAACAATCTGGATAAGTTACCTAAGTTCTATGTACCTCAGCACATCTGGAAAATGTGGGAGATACTAATAGTGCAGCTATCTCATAGGATTGTTGAGAGGAATAAACATGTCAATAAAGTAAAATATTTATGACAGTGCCCGGCATACATAAAGTGGAAATCTGCAAGTTGTTCTACAGGGATTTGTCATATCAAAACTTGTTCAGCTTTTTAGCAGAAAGCTTTATAATTATTTTTAATGTGATTGTAATCTTCTAAAGTGGTGTTTCTACGATTTTTTTTTTTTTTTTGCCTAGTTTGTATAATACTGCAATAAAGCAGTAACAACAAAGTACCTTGGCTAAATAACTTGCCAACTGTGTAAAGAATTGCTATTGTGTTCCAGGATTTCAAAACTCCTAACCACACATCTCAATACAACCCCAAAAACAACTCATGGCAAAGTCACATGTTACAGAGTAGGACTGCTCAATAGAGTTTTCTTGACCTTAATCTTTACGGAAGCATTTCATCAGGGCTTTCTTCCATGGAGGCCCTTGGTGGCTTTGAACCACTAACTTGGAAAGCCAATCGCCAAACACTTGCACTACCCAGGCTCCTTGACACAGTCAAACCCTGTATAAGTTTAAATCTTCTCCCTGGGACTCTGGATGTGTTTAATTTATTAAAATATCAGCAGGCAACAGGTTTAGCTCAGTAAAAGTGAGCCAAACCCTCCATCCTGAGCTTCACTCTTATCCAAAGATTAGACAGGCCCATAAAACAAGATGAGACTTAAGAGGCACAGCAGACCAGGGGCAAGGATGAGAAGGCAGGAGGGGGTAGGAAAGCTGGTAACAGGGAACCCAAGGTTGAGAAGGGAGAGTGTTGAAACGTTGTGGGGTTGTTAACCAATGTTATAAAACAACATGTGTACTGTTAATGAGAAGCTAGTTTGTTCTGTAAACCTTCATCTAAAGTACAATTAAAAAAAAAAAATCAGCAAGCAAGTGAGATATGCACATCAGGTTAAGAACAACTATTATGATTGTCCTATACAAGAAAAAGGATCTGTAGTTGGAAAACATGGCCTTGGTGATAGAAACTACACCAGAGATCACAAGATAGAATTTTGCAAAACCAACAACTTCTTCATTTCAAATACATTTTTTAACAACACAAAGGACAACTATGCACATGGACTTCACCAGATGGATATACAGGAATCAAATCAAAAACGTCTGTAGAAAGAGACAACAGAGAAGCTCAATATTATCAATCAAAACAAGGCTGGGGTCAATTGCAGAACAGACCATCAATTGCTCATATGCAAGTTCAAGCTGAGGCTGAAAAAATTTTAAAAAGTCAATGAGAGCCAAAATACAACCTTGAGCATATCCCAACTGAATTTTGGAACCATCTCAAGAATAGATTTGATATATTGAAAACTAATGAGCGAACACCAGACGAGTTGTGGAATGACATACAAGGACAACATACATGAAGAAAACAAAAGGTCATTAAAAAGAAAGAAAAGACCAAAATGGATGTCAGAAGCAACTCTGAAACTTGCTCTTGAATGTAGAGTAGCTAAAGTGAATGAAAGAAATGATGAAGTAAAAGAGCTGAACAGCATATTTCAAACGGCTCTATGAGAAAATAAAGTATTATAATGAAATGTGCAAAGACCTGGAGATACAAAACCAAAAGGGAAGAACATACTGAACATTTCTCAGGCAGAAAGAACTGAAGAAAAACTTCACATCTCCATTTGCAATTTTGAAGGATTCTATGGGCAAAATATTGAAAGACGCAGGAAGAATCAAAAGAAAATGGAAGGAATACACAAAGTCATTGTACCAAAAAGAATTGGTCAATAATTCAACCCTTTTAGGAGGTAGCATATGCTCAAGAGCCAATGGTATTGAGGGAAGAAGTCCAAGCTGCACTGAAGGCATTGGCTAAAAACAAGACTCCAGAAATTGATGGAATACCAATAGAGATGTTTGAACAAAGCAGCTCTGAAGGTACACACTCATCCATGCCAAGAAATTTGGAAGACAAATACCTGTCCAACTGACTGGAAGAGATCCATATTTGTACCTATTTCAAAGAAAGGTGATGCAATAGAATGCAGAAATTATTGAACAATATCATTAATATCTCATGAAAGTAAAATTTTGCTGAAGATCATTCGAAAGAGTTTGCAGCAGCACATTGACAGGGAAGTGCCAGAATTTCAAGCCAGATTCAGAAGAGGACTTAGAACAAAGGATATCAATCCTGATGTCAGATGGACCCTGGCTGAAAGCAGAGAAAGCCAGAAAGATGTTTACCTGTGTTTTATTAATACCAAAAGGCATTTGACTGTGTGGATCATAACAAATTATAGATAACATTGCCAAGAATGGGAATTCCAGAATCTTAATTGTGTTCATGAAGAACCTGTACATAGATCAAGAGTCAGTTGTTCAAACAGAACAAGGGATACTGCGTGGCTTAAAATCAAGAAAGATGTGCATCAGAGTTGTATCCTTTCATCATATTTATTCAATCTGTATGCTGGGCAAATAATTCGAGAAACTGGACTACGTGAAGAAACACCCCCATGTGTCTGTCAGTCTGTAGTAATGTAGGGGCTTATCTGTTGCTGTGATGCTGGAAGCTATGCTACCAGTATTCAAATACCAGCAAGGTCACTCATGGCAGACAGGTTTCAGCTGAGTTTCCAGGCTAAGACAGACTAGGAAGAAGGAAGTGGGAGTCTAATTCTGAAAAGAATTAGACAGCGAAAACCTTAGGAATAGCAGTAGAACACTGTCTGATATAGTGCCAGAAGATGAGCCCCTCAGACTGGAAGGCATTCAAAATACAACTGAGGAAGATCTGCCTCCTCAAAGTAAAATCAACCTTAATGACATGGATAGAGACAAGTTTTGGGATCTTCATTTGCTGATGTGGCATGACTAAAAATGAGAAGAAACAGCTGCAAATACCGATTAATAATCAGAAAGTGGAATGTAGAAAGTATGAATCTGGGAAAATTAGAAATTGTAAAAAATGAAATGGAATGCATAAACATCAATATCCTAGGCCTTAATGAGCTGAAATGGGCTGATATTGGCCATTTTGATTTGGACAATAATACGATCTACTATGCCGAGAATGACAACGTGAAGAGGAATGCCACTGCATTCATCCTCAGAAAGAATATTTCAAGATCTATCCTGAAGTACAACACAGTCAGAGATAGGATAATATTCATATGCCTGCAAGGAAGACTGGTTAATACAACTATTATTCAAATTTATGCACCAACCATTAAGGCCAAAGAAATTGAAGATTTTTACCAACTTCTACAGTTTAAAATTGATCGAACATGCAATCAGGATGCAATAATAATTACTGGTGATTGAAATGAGAAACTTGGAAACAAAGGAGAATTGGTAGTTGGAAAATATAGCCTTGGGGACAGAAACAATGGTGGACATCTCATAATAGAATTTTGCATGACTAATGACTTCTTCATTGCAAATACCCATTTTCACCAACATAAACAGTGACTATAAATGTGGAGCTCATCAGATGGAATACACAGGAATCAAATCGACTATATCTGTGCAAAGAGACAATGGAAAAGTTCAATATCACAGTCAAAACAAAGCCAGGTGCTGACTGCAGAACAGACCATCAAATGCTCATATGGAAGTTCAAGTTGAAACTGAAGAATATTAGAATAAGTTAAAGAGAGCCAAAGTACAACCATGAGTATATCCCACCTGAATTTAGAGACAATCTCAAGAATAGATTTGGAAGTTCCGGCAAAATGGCGCTCTAGGCAGAAGCACCACACCATCCCTCCACAGCAAAGATCCAAAAAACTAAGCCAAACAGAGAATACACCAATCCTGAAACCCTAAAACATCAAATGAAGAGATAAAGAACTCAGCCAAGCACCAAATGGAGTGAGAAAACTGACAGAGAACGGAGAGCGAGGAGAGATTCATGCAGAGGTCCCCTACCAGCTGACGCAGCGCAGATCCACCATCTTGGACTCCTATCGGAGACCAGCAAACAGAGGTACGAGAAAGCAGCCTCACGGAGCGTCCAGCGGGAGACAAAACAGCCGGTAATTTTCGGTGTGCGCTTTCCCACCCCCCACCCCTCTTCGCCCCGGCTCAGTCTCCTCTGCTTCCCGTGGCCACAGTCTCTTGACTGCGAAGTGCCGGCTGCTTGGATTCCACACACCCAAGCGCGCGGCTCTCTGGGTGTCATTTGTTGGCTGCTAGTGTTGCTTTTTTTTACTGCTTCTCTTGATTTCTCACTTGCCTCTCGCCACCTCCCTCTCCTTTTCCTCGAGTGCCTGGCTCTGAGCGCCATCTTTGCTTCTTCCTGAAGGGCTGAAGGGCTCCATTTGAGTGTGCAGTGGCTTCCCAGTCTGGGCTGCTGCACTGGTGGGATCCCGGGGCTTTTGTTCGTTTGTTCCTCTGCTTCCTGTGGCCACGGTCTCTTGATCCGGAGGTGCTGGCTGCTTGGATTCCACACACCCAAGCGGACGGCTCTCTCGGTGTCATTTGTTGGCTGCTACTGTTGCTTTTTTTTTTACTGCTTCTCTTGATTTCTCACTTGCCTCTCGCCACCTCCCCCTTTTTTCACTCAAGTGCCTGGCTCCGTGCGCCATCTTTGCTTCTTCCTGAGGGGTACCAGAGTGCCGGCAATTTGCGATATACGCTTTCCCACTCTCCACCCTTCTTCACCCACACTTGGCCTCCTCTGCTTCCCATGGACACAGTCTCTTGTCCAGAAACACCAGCCTGCACTGGCTGGCTCTCTGAGTGCCATTTGTTGGCTGCTGGTGTTGCTTTTTTTTTTTTTCTGCTTTTGATTTCTTGCTTGCCTCTCGCCACCTACCCTCCTTTCGCTCGACTGTCTGGCTCCGTGCACCATCTTTGAATTTTCCTGAGGGGCTGTGGAGCTCCATTCGAGTGTGGAGCTGCTTCCCGGTCTGGGGTCTGGGCTACCGCGCTGGTGGGATCCCGGGGCATTTGTTTGTTTGTTCATTTTGAATTGTTTGTTTTCTTTTCCTTTTCTTGAGTTGGGAGCCCTTTCTGGCCAGGTGGAGCTGCGTGGCAAGGAACCCCCCTTCGGCTTCCACAGACGTGTGGAGGGATCCCTGAGGACATTTCTTTTTTCGTTGGTTTTCTTTTTTTTTTTGTTTGTTTTTTTGGGGGAACTTTCTTGTTCTCTTTTTTATTATTATTTGTTCTGTTTTCTTTTCCCTCTTTTTGCCTTTTTGTCTTTCTTCATTGCTCAGTTTCTCGTCTCTCTATATCTTCCTTCTCTTACTGATCCCTGAATACCAGGCGTTGTATGCCTCTGTGCCTTCTGGCCAGGCTGTGCTGCGACACCTGAGAGCGACTTCCCCAGACCTCATAGCTGCATCGCTGGGACCCCAGGGAACTTTGCGGTTCTTTAACCTTTCTGATTTTTATTTGTTCATTCTTTTCTTTTCTTCCTCTTCCCCTTTCTGTTTTTCTCCATTTCATAGTCTCTCATCTCTCCATTACAAGGGCAAGCTCCCCTTGCATTCTTTTTTTGTTTGTATGTTTTTTGGCTCCTGTTCCTCTCTCCTCTCTCCCATATCCATCTTAGCTCCACACCTGCACCATGCGCTTGACATCACACCACCAAGCAGTGCAGGCACGGCCTACTGGAACCTGCCCAGCACTGATTACTAACTCTCCCTGGTGGCTGTGGTGAGTACCACAAAGTCCCTGTGGCTCCTCTTCAGCTAGACCTGCCCTGTTGTACCATATCTGAGTGACTGAACCTGCCAGGTGGAGAAGGAGGTGAAAAGTATTGAGCGCGCAGATGAGCAAACAACAAAGAGCACGCAGTCCGCCTGCTCAGACATAGTCAAAATTTTTTTTTTAAAAAAGGGACAAAACAAACAAATCTACAATCAATAAATGAGAGAAATATCTACTAAATGCCCAGAAAACAGCAAACAATATCAACATATTTACAAAAACAGGACAGTATGGCTCCAGTAGGCATCCAAATTAAAACACCAGCTGACTCTCCTGTGGGAGAAAATGCACTAGAAGTACCTGATAGGGAATTCAAATCTCTAATACTCGGAATTTTCCAAGAACTGAGGCAAAAAGCTGACAAGCATGAGGAAAAAATAGACAAATTCATGGAAAATACAGACAAAAAATTGGAAGAATTCAGGAAGATGATGCAGGAACAAAATGCCAAAATAAATTCACAACTAGAAATTATACAAAAACAACAATTAGAAATCCAAAAGATAAACAACAAGATTTCAGAAATGGATGATGTCATAGAAGGGCTGAAAAGCAGATTTGAAACCGTGGAAGACAGGATCAGTGGAACTGAAGACGAACACTTGGATACAACTCTGTTTCAGGAAAACTCAGAAAAAAGAACAAAGAAAAATGAAGAGACCCTGAGTGTTATGTGGGACGCAATCAAAAGCAAAAATCTGTGAGTGATTGGAATTCCAGAACAG
This sequence comes from Dugong dugon, assembly GCA_030035585.1. NCBI lineage: Eukaryota > Metazoa > Chordata > Mammalia > Sirenia > Dugongidae > Dugong > Dugong dugon. Next base: position 27,794,124 of record CM057460.1, on the reverse strand, counting down.
GAGGAGAAAACAGAAAACACAGAGAGGATCACTGAGGAACTGCTGACAAAAAATTTCCACCATATCATGAAAGATGAAAAGCTGGCCATTCAAGAAGCTCAATGAACCCCATGTAGAAGAGACCCTAAAGAAAATCAACAAGGCATATCATACTCACACTTGCCAAAACCAAAGATAGACAAAGAATCCTGAGAGCAGATCATGAAAAACAAGAAGTCACATACAGAGGAGAAACAATAAGACTAAGCTCAGATTATTTGGCAGAAACCATGCAGGCAAGAAGGCAATGGGATGACATATATAAAATCTTGAAAGAAAAAAATTTCCAGCCAAGAATACTATATCCTGAAAAACTCTCGTTCAAATCTGATGGTGAAATTAGGTCATTTCCAGATAAACAGAAATTAAAGGAATATGTAAAAGTCAAACCAAATTTACAAGAATTATTAAGCCGAGTTTTTGATCTGAGGACAAACAGCTTCATCACACGCAGAACCTAGGATGCAAGATAGTAATAGCCAGATACCAATCTAGGAAATGAACTCTTGAAGACTATCCAAAACCAAAAGAAATACAGCAGGGCATCAGAGCAGTTAATCAGTAAATGACAACAACATCAAAACAATAAAAGAGGGAATAAATGGCATAGGTATAGAACCTTCTAATGGAGAGGAAGGCAAGGCGATACCAAGTAAGGGTAGACCGCTTCAAACTTAGAAAGATAAGGGTAAAATTCATGGTAACCACAAAGAAAGTTAACAAAGCAACTCATAAAAATAAAGACTAAAAACATAAAGTCTCAGCAAAAACAAAACCTACAAAAACAAAAGAAAGAAAAAAGAAATCCACAAACAAAAGTAACTCAGCACAAGAGAGTAAGAAGAACAAAGAAAACTTCAACACCACAAAAAAAAAGCACTACAAAATGACAGCAACAAACTCACATCTATCAATAATTACACTGAATGTAAATGGACTCAATGCACCCATAAACAGACAGAGAGTGACAGAATGGATAAGAAAACAGGATACATCAATATGCTGTCTACAAAAGACGCACTTTAGAAACAAAGATGTGAATTTATTAAAAGTCAAAGGTTGGAAAAAAATGTATCAAGGTAACAACTACCAAAAAAGAGCAGGAGTGGGAATTCTAGTCTCAGATAAAATAGACTTTAAAACATCATCTACCATAAAAGACAAAGAAGGACACTATATAATGATTAAGGGGAGGATCCATCATGAAGACATAACCATAATAAACATCTACGCACCCAATGACAGGGCTCCAAAAATACATCAAAATCTAACAACACTGAAAAGAGAAATTGACAGTTCCACAATAATAGTAGGAGACTTCAACACACCACTCTCAGTAAAGGACAGAACAACTAAGAAAAAACTGAGCAAAGATACAGAAGACCTAAAGGGCATAATCAGCCAACTTGACCTCAACGACGTATATAGAACACTCCATCCAACCTCTGCAAAGTACACATTCTTTTCCAATGCACATGGAACGTTCTCCAGAATAGATCACATCTTAGGCCACAGAACAATCCTTAACAAGATCCAAAACGTTGAGATAATACAAAGTATCTTCTCTGACCACAATGTCATCAAGGTAGAAATTAAGAACAGAAAGAGCAAGCAAAAAAAAAAACAATTACATGCAAACTGAATAGCACCTTACTTCCAAACCACTGGGTAATAGAAGAAACCAGAGATGGAATAAAAAAATTCCTAGAATCAAATGAGAATGAAAACACATCATACCAAAATCTTTGTGACACAGCAAAGGCAGTCCTCAGAGGACAATTTATAGCAATAGATGCACATATCAAAAAAAAAGAAAGGGACAAAATCAAAACATTAACTACAGAACTCAAACAAATAGAAAGAGAATAGCAAAAAAAGCCCACAACCACTGGAAGAAAGGAAATAGTAAAGATCAGAGCAGAAATAAATGCAATAGAGAACAGAAAAATAATAGAAAGAATCAACAAAACCAAAAGTTGGTTCTTCGAAAGAATCAACAAAATCGACAAACCACTGGCCAGACCCTCAAAAGAAGAACAGGAGAGGACACAAATAACCCAAATCAGAAATGAAATGGGGGACATTACAACAGACCCAACTGAAATAAAATGGATTATAACAGAATATTATGAAAAACTATACTCCAAAAATTTGAAAACGTAGAGGAAATGGATTAATTTCTAGAAATGCAAGGCCTACCCAAACTACAACAAAGTGATGTTGAAATTCTGAACAGACCCATAATAAGAGAAGAGATTGAAAAGGTAATAAAAAAAATCCCCAACCAATAAAACCCTGGCCCAGATGGCCTCACTGGAGAATTCTACAAAACATTTACAGAAGAGCTTGTACCAGTTCTCCTCAAGCTATTTCAGAGCATAGAAGATGAAGCAGCACTTCCAAATTCATTCTATGAAGCCAGCGTAACACTGATACCAAAACCAGGCAAAGACGTCCCAAAAAAAGAAAATTACAGACCAATATCTCTCATGAATATAGATGCAAAAATTCTGAACAAAATTCTAGCCAATAGAATTCAGCATCATATCAAAAAAATAATACACCACGACCAAGTAGGATTCATACCAGGTATGCAAGGATGGTTGAACATTAGAAAATCAATCAACGTAATCCACCACATAAATAAAAGGAAAGAAAGAAAGAAATTTCTCAACATAATAAAGGGCATCTATGCAAAACCAACGGCCAACATCATTCTTAATGGAGAGAGGCTGAAAATATTCCCCTTGAAAATAGGAACAAGACAAGGATGCCCTTTATCACCACTCCTATTTAACATTGTGCTGGAAGTTCTAGCTAGAGCAATAAGGCAAGAGAAAGAAATAAAGGGCATCCAAATTGGTAATGAAGAAGCTAAACTGTCCCTTTTGGCAGATGATATGATACTATACATAGAAAAACCTAAAGACTCCATGAGAAATCTACTGGAACTAATAGAAAGATTCAGCAGATTAGCAGGATACAAGATAAACATTCAAAAATCAGTTGGATTCCTATACACCAGTAAGAAAAACGATGAAAAGGAAATCAATACCATCTTCAATAGCCCCTAAAAAGATAAAATACTTAGGAATAAATCTGACCAGGGATGTAAAAGACCTACACAAAGAAAACTACAAAACACTACTGCATGAAACCCAAAAGGATCTACATAAATGGAAAAACATACCATGCTCATGGATAGGCAGACTCAACATTGTGAAAATGGCAATTCAACCCAAAGCAATTTACAAATACAATGCAATCCCGATACAAATACCAACAACATTCTTCAAAGAGATGGAAAAACTAATCATCACCTTTACATGGAAAGGGAAGAAGCCCCGAATAAGTAAAGCACTACTGAAGAAGAAGAATAAAGTTGGAGGACTCACAATACCTGACTTCAGAACCTACTATACAGCTACAGTAGTCAAAACAGCCTGGTACTCGTACAACGACAGATACATTGACCAACGGAACAGAATTGAGAACCCAGATGTAAATCCATCCACCTACGGTCACCTGATCTTCGACAAGGGCCCGAAGTCCATCAAATGAGGAAAAGACTGTCTTTTTAACCAATGGTGCTGGCAAAACTGGATGTCCATTTGCAAAAAAATGAAACAGGACCCATATCTCACACCGTATACAGAAACTACTTCAAAATGGATCAAAGACCTGAATATGAAGCCTAAAACTATAAAGTTCATAGAAGAAAAAATAGGACCAACACTTCAGGCCTTAATACATTGCATTTACAGGATAAAAACCATAACCATCAATGCACAAACCCCAACAGATAAGCTAGATAACTGGGATCTTCTAAAAATCAAACACCTATGCTCTTCAAAAGACTTCACCAAAAGAGTTCAAAGAGAATCTACAGACTGGGAAAAAATTTTTGGACAGTGCAAGTCAGACATAGGTCTAATCTCCATAATCTACAAGAAAATCCAACACCTCTACAACAAGAAGACAAATAATCCTATTAAAAAATGGGCAAAGGAAATGAAGAGGCACTTCGCCAAAGAAGACTTTCAAATGGCCAACAGACACATGAGGAAATGCTCGCGATCACTAGCCATTAGAGAAATGCAAATTAAAACCACAATGAGATACCACCTCACCCTGGCATTACTGGCACGAATCAAAAACACTGGAAATAATAAATGTTGGAGGGCTGCGGAGAGATGGGAACTCTTATGCACTGCTGGTGGGAATGCAAAATGATACAACCATTTTGGAAAATGATATGGTGCTTCCTCAGAACGCTAGAAATAGACACACCATTCGATCCAGCCATCCTTCTCCTAGGAATATATCCTAGAGAAATAAGATTCGTCACTCGAATAGACATATGCACACCTATGTGCATGGCAGCATTGTTCACAATAGCAAAAGGATGGAAACAACGTACATGCCCATCAACAGATGAATGGCTAGACAAACTATGGTACATACACACAATGGAGTACTATGCAACGAGAAAGAACAACAATGAACCTATGAATCATCTCATAACATGGATGAAACTGGAGGAGATTATGCTGAGTGAAATAAGTCAGTCACAAAAGGACAAGTATTATATGAGACCTCTATTGTAAAAACCCATGAAAAAGTTCACACACAAAATGTAACAATCTTGTTGGTTACCAGGGATGGAAGGGGTCGGGGGGAAATAGTAAATAGGCAATAGATAAGTGATATCTTGGGTGAAGGGTGAGACAGTACACAATACAGGGAAACTAGCACAACCTGTACAAGGAAAGGTCATGGAAGCCCCATAGACACATCCAAACTCCCTGAGGGACTGAATTTCTGGGTGGAGGGCTGTGGGGACCATGGTCTCGGGGAACATCTAGCTCAATCGGCATGACAAAGCTTATAAAGACAATGCTCTACATTCTACCTTGGTGAGTAGTGTCTGGGGTCTTAAAAGCCTGTGAGCGGCCATCTAAAATACTCCACTGGTCTCATTTCTTCGGGAGCAACGGAGAATGAAGAGAACAGGATACAGGAAAAGATTAGTCCAAAGGACTAATGGTCCACAGCTACCAAGGCCTCCACTGGACTGAGTCCAGTACAGCTAGATGGTGCCCAGCTACCACCACTGACGACTCTGACCGGGATCACAACAGAGGGTTCTGGATAGAGCTGGAGAAGGATGTAGAGCATAATTCTAACTCACATAAAAAAGACCAGATTTACTGGCCTAAAGGAGACTGGAGAAACCTCAAGAGTATGGCCCCCAGATACCCTTTTAGCTCAGTGATGAAGTTATCTCTGAGGTTCACTGTTCAGCCTAGGAGTGGACAGCCCCGTAAAACCAAATGAGACTAACAAGGTGCACGGGTCCAATGACAAGGGCCAGAAGGCAGAAGGGGACAAGGAAGCTGGTGATGGGGAACACAAGATTGAGTAAGCATATTGTTGATGTGTTGTGAGATTGTTAACCATTGTCATAGGGCAACATTTGTAGTAAGTGTTAAATGAGAAACTATTTTGTTCTGTAAGCCTTCATCTTAAGTGAGAATAACAGCACAACTGGAAGAGCATATTCAATGTCACTGAACTGCGCATGTAGAAATTTTTGAAATGGTGTATCTTTGGCTATGTGTATTTTCACCAAAAAAAAAAAAGTTGAGAATTTAGGCGGTTAATATGTTGTGGGGTTGGAAAAAAAAAAAGAATAGATTTGACATGTTGAACATTAATGACTGAAGGCTAGACAAATTGTGGAATGACATCGAGGACTTCATACATGAAGAAAGCAAGAGGTCATTAAAAAGACAAGAAAGAAAGAAAAGACCAAAATGGATGTCAGTAGACACTGAACCTTGCTCTTGAATGTCAAGTAGCTAAAGCAAAAGGGGGAAATGATGAAGTAAAAGAGCTGAACAGTAGATTTCAAAGGGCAGTTCTTGAACAAAAGCTAAACTATTATAATCATATGTGCAAAGACCTGTAGCTAGAAAACCAAAAGGGGAGAACACACTTGACATTCCTCAAGCTGAAAGAACTGAAGGAAAAATTCAAGCCTTGAGTTGCAATATTGAAGGATTCTATGGGGAAAATATTAAACGAATAAGGAAGCATCAAAAGAAGATGGAAGGAATACACAGAGTCACTATACCAAAAAGAATTGGTCGACATTCAATGATTTCAGGAGGTAGCATATGATCAGGAACTGATGGTAATGAAGGAAAAAGTCCAAGCTGCAATGAAGTCATTGGTGAAAAACAAGGCTCCAGGAATAGCCGGAATACAGATTGAGATGTTTCCACAAACAGATGCAGCACTGGAAGTGGTCACTTGTCTATGCTAAGAAATTTGGAAGACAGCTACCTGCCAACTGACTAGAACAGATCCATAGTTATACCTATTCCCAAGAAGGTGATGCAATAGAATGCGGCAATTGTGTAACAATATCATTAATATCACATGCAAGTAATATTTTATTGAAGATCATTCAAAAGCTGCTGCAACAGTATATCAGCAGAGAACTGCCATAAATTCAAGTCAGATTGAGAGGAAGACATGGAATCATGCGTATCATTGCTGATATCAGATGGATCCTAGGTGAAAGCAGAGAATACCAGAAAAATGTTTACCTGTGTTTTATTGACTGTGCAAATACATTTGACTGTGTGTTTCATAACAAATTACGGATAACATTGAGAAGAATGGGAATTCCAAAACATTTAATTGTGCTTATTAGGGGCCTCTACTTAGGTCAAGAGGCAGTAGTTCAAACTGAACAAGGGGATACTGTGTAGTTTAAATTCAGGATAAGTGCGTGTCAGGGTTGTATCCTTTTACCATACCTATTCAGTCTGCATGCTGAGCAAATAATCTGAGAATCTGTACTATATGAAGAGCAGGGCATCAGGATTGGAGGAAGACTCGTCAATAACCTGTGTTATGCAGATGACACAAGCTTGCTTGCTGGAAGTGAAGAGGACTTGAAGCACTTACTGATGAAGATTCAAGACCACAGCCTTCAGTATGGATTTACACTTTAACATAAAGAAAACAAAAATCCTCACAACCGGACCAGTAAGCAACATCATGATAAACAGAGAAAACATAGAAGTTGTCAAGGATTTCATTTTGCTTGGATGCACAATCAACACCCAAGGAAGCAGCAGTCAAGAAATCAAACAACGCATTGCATTAGACAAATCTGCTGCAAAAGGCCTCTTTAACGTGTTAAAAAGCAAAGATCTCACTTTGAACACTAAGGTGCCCCGACCCAAGCCTTCGTGTTTTCAATTGATTCACATACATGCAAAAGCTGGATGATGAATAAGGAAGACTGAAGAAGATTTGATGCCTTTGAATTGTGGTATTGATGATGAATATTGAATACACCATGGACTGCCAAAAGAATGAACAAATCTGTCTTGGAAGAAGTACAGCTAGAATGCTCCTTAGAAGCAAGGATGGCAAGACTATGTCTCACATACTTCAGACATGTTATCAGGAGGGACTAGTCCTTGGAGAAAGACATCATGTTTGGTAAAGTAAAGGTTCAGTGAAAAAGAGGAAGACCCTCAATGAGATGGTTGGACACAGTGGCTGCAACAATGGGCTCAAGCATGACAACAGTTGCGAGGATGGTGCAGGATAGGCAATGTTTTGTTCTGTTGTATATAGGGTCACTATGAGAAGAAATCAACTCGACAGCGCCTAATAGCAATAATATGAAGGAACATGTGGCATTAGGATTGGAGGAAGTCCGTTATCAGCCTGTGATATGCAGATGACACAGCCTTACTTGCTTAAAGGGAAGATGATTTGAAGCACTTGCTGATGAAGATCAAAGACTATACCTTCAGTATGTATTACACTATAACCTAAAGAAAACAAAAATCTTCACAACTGCACCAATAAGCAACATCATGATAAACGGAGAAAAGATTGAAGTTGTCAAGGATTTCATTTTACCTGAATCCACAATCAACGTCCATGGACGAAGGTACACCTTACCCAGGCCATGAAATTTTTAATTGTCTCATATGCATGTGAAAGCTGGGCAATGAATAAGGAAAACTGAACAAGATTTGATGCCTATGACTTATGGTGCTGGCAAAAAGTTTTGAATATACCATGGACTGCTGAAAGAATGAACAAGTCTCTCTTGGAAGTCCACCCAGAATGCTCCTTGGAAGGGAAGGTTGCAACTCTTCATCTCACGTACTTCAGTCATGTTATCAAGAGGGACCAATCCCTGGATAAGGACATCATGCTTGGTAAGGTAGAGGGTCAGGGATAAAGGGGAATACCCTTGAGAAGATGGATTGACACAGTGGCTGCAACAATGTTCTCAAACATAGCAATAAGATAAGAGGATGATGCGGGACCTGGCAATGTTTCTTTCCGTTGTATGTATGGTTGCTATGTGTTGGAACCAACTTGACAGCACCTAACAACAACATACAAGATTTCCCTGACAGTTAAAGATTTAAGATCATTTCCTGATTCTGGTATTTTCAACACAGCAGTTGACACTCTTGCACCAAAATGTAACTAGAATTCTTGAATTCTACTTGAGTATAAGCTTCTCAAATAAATTATGAAATAATAGAAATATTAGTAAACTGTCCTTGCACCATCTTTCTTTAAAGATTGCAATGCTTTCTGAGGATTTTCATAGCTATAATCCCTTGGATTTCTATATTATTCACAATTTTTTTTTTTTTTTTTTAGTGTGCGTGTGTGTGTGTGTGTGTGTGTGTGTGCGCGTGCACTGACACCAGAATTTTACAAAAAATAATTTTAGGTACTCTGAACAATAAATTATTTTTGTGTAGCTAGGATGTTTATTTTTTTCTGTCATCCATCTATTTCTTCCCGTGATAGGAATTTGTTTACAATATATGCCACATCTGCTAAAATGTTACATGTCTTCCTCCAAAGCATGAGCAAGGTTTCCTTAGATGATATTTTAAAATGAATAAATTACTCTATATAAATGTTTAATTACAAAGAGCTAGTGAGAAATATCTTTCAACATCTGCCTTTCTTTCTTTTAAACTTTTATTTCTCCAGGATAAATTTGCTCCAATCAGACTGGCAGACGTCTACTAACATTTACCCTATTGAGGAATAGGGTTTCCTCTTCTTTTATGTTCTCAATTATAATTGCTAAAATGTGGATATTCAATGGCCAAACCTCACCAGAGAGACACTTATAATTGTGTAAAGTCATGCTTATCAGTGATTGCTGCAAAAACAACAATAACCAAAAACTAAAACAAGGAGATTTCAAATCATGGGTGTTTCAGTAAGAAGATGTTGTTCTGTTTGTTAGCTGCCATAAAATCAGGTCCAAATCATGGAGGCCGTATGTATAACAGAATAAAATGTTGCCCCGTCCTGTGTCATCTTCATGACTATTGGTATACTTGAGTCCACTTTTGTACGTTTGAGAAAGTGTTAGCAGGGACTTATTACAGGATTTATACTATGATAATTAATTTTGTAGAGGGTTCAAGAAAGCAATAGTTTGTTCTGGATAGCATGCTGTCAGAAGTGGGGGCAATTTTGTTACTGGACATCTTAATACATTTATATAACATGCAGGCAGAAGAGAGCGAAGCTAAGTCTGTAGTGAGTAAAGAAAGAACAGTCAAATGTGATTACCAGGAAAGGAGAGTGCTTGGTTATTTTCGTGGGTTGGACAATGTTTTTGCTTTTGTCTGTCCTTAGATATGGTTATGGAGTGGCCTTGTTTCTGTTTGTGTTCATCCTGACCACAGAGTGACCTTGTCTGATGTTAGTGTTCTCTGAAATTGTCTTAGTTGTTAGTTCCTGGCCAGCTCATCACTGACAATGATCAGGGGAAGTTTTTTCCTCAGAAAACTCACCGTAATGCAAGTGTCTTTATTAAATAAGAAGCTTCAGTTTAGTGCTAAGGAGGGTATTCCCATGAGCAGGCCCATAATCCTGGAAGATCTAGGATAACTTGATATCAGGAAGAAATGAAACTGGCTGGTGGCAAGTGAAGTCCAAGTTACAAGTTGGTATATATCTAATGCACAAACTAGCTCAGAAGATTCTGTTATGTCAGCTGTGACATGAACACAAACACATAAGACTATGTGAGCACACAGAGCTTACTCAGCAACACTGAATTCTGGGGGTACTCAACTGCAAATACAATCCAGAAAAGGTGAGTAGGAAATGAATTTCCTCAATTATGACCTCTCTGAGCCCTTGTTGTTGTTGTTGTGTGCTGTCAAGTGGGTTCCGACTCATAGTGATCCTATCTGACACAGTAGAACAGCCTCATGGGGTTTCCTAGGCTATAATTTTTATGAGCGCAGATCGACAGGTCTTTTCTCTGGTGGAGTGGTTGGTGGATTTGAATCACTAACTTTTTACTTAACAGCCAAGCACTTAACGATTGTGCCATCAGGGGTCCTTTCTGATCCCTTAGACACTATTAAAAAATCAGTTGCCCTCAAGTCAATTCTCCACTTTAGAAAAATGGAGGGTTAGTGAAAAAAGGAAAAAGAGGAAGACCCTCAATGAGATGGATTGACACTGTGGCTGCAACAATGGGCTCAAGTATAAGGATTGTGAGGATGGTGCAGGACTGGGCAGTGTTTCCTTCTGTTGTACATAGGGTCGCTATGAGTCAGAACTCAACAGCACCTAGCAACGACAACAAGAAGTCAATTCTGACTCATGTTAACTCCACATGTTGAGAGTAAACCTGTGCTCCACGGGTTTTCAGTGGCTAATTTTTTGGAAGTAGATCACAGGCCTTTCTTCTAAGGTGCCTCTGGGTGGACTGAAATTTCCAAACTTTTGGTTAGTAGCTGAGCCCCTTAATGGAATACGTCACCCAGGGACTCCTGAGACTCTATTTATTACCAAACACCTTAAATCATAGCAACAAGTCACCAAAAAAAATAATTGCCATTGAGTGGTCTCCAACTCGTATGGAACCTACAGGACAGAGTAGAACTGCCCCCATAGGATTTTCAAGGTTGCAATTCTTTACAGAAGCAAACTGCCACATCTTCCTCCCATGGAGCAGCTGGTGGATTTGAACCACTGACCTTCCCGTTAGAGGCCAAGTACTTAAACCACTGTGCCACCAGAGCTCCACTATAGCAACAAGAACTTCTTTGTAACCTTGATCACAATCGTAATTAAATAATTTTCCAAAGGTGTTTATTCTTTAATGCTCATCTTTCTAAAATATGATGAAAAGGAGCTTCAAAAATCTGAAATATGAAAATAAACTAAGAATAATGTTAAAGTATCATACAAAGTATCAAAATCAAACTCATTGTTAAGAACTGTGTTACATCACCTTCAAAACATTTAATCATACATTAAAAATAACAATAAATACATACTAAGAGTAGTTATAATGAAAAAATGTAGTATTACTATTGACTTATAACTACTTTCTTGTTTAATTTTAATTATTTATCAAATACGTATCTCAGAATGACCTAAAACATGTTTAGCACAGTTTTAGGCATTGATGGGATACCATGGCATACCACAAATAATCTGGTTTTTTTTTTGGGGGGGAGGTCTATTTTGGGAAACCAAATATAATATATGTCAAGAAAATAATTCATAACCCCTAGGATTAATTGTCATAGGTATAGGACTTCAAAGAAGATAGATATTTCTATACTTTTTGTCAAAGACTTCATGAAAAAGTTAAAATTTGATTTCCATTTGAAAGTCAGTTTGTATCTTGAGAGCTATATGCTTTGTAATGTGAAAATAATTAAAAATCTGAAAGTCTTACAATATTGTACCACTTGTTAATTTATTACATTCCATTGGCCTCTTCACTAAACCATCCACCACAGTAGCGCACCATCAGAGAAGGAGTTTTCACCAAATTCTCCTCCTTCCTTCCAGCAGACATACTGAGTCTCAAAATCATACACATTAGGAATGAAAGAGGCACATAAGTTTGATATAAATGATGACATTTAAAAAGATTTTAAAAGCTGGTAGGAGCTAAAAGACTTGTTTTCAAATCATATCATTATAGTCCCAAGAAAGGTATATGAACTTTCTAATGAATTAGTGAATTAAGAAAAAAAACTTCTTGTGAGCTTGTTAATGTGTTATAATACTCATTTAATTTTAGAATTTTAGTGTTATATAGAAAATACACTATCAGAATAAATACAGTGAAGATTATAAATATGGTTAAGTGTATAAATGAGAAATTGGATAACCTTGTGTATATTTTTATCTTTTTTATCTATAATGAAACATGATTGCAAATATAAAAAATAAATTAGCTTATTATGTTTCTCATTTGATTTAATTTCATAATATAGAAAATACATACTGCCTTCCAAACAATATCATTTGCCTTAATAGACACCTGAATCAGATGTTGTTGTATTAGGTGCCATCTAGTCGGTTTCGCCTCATGTACAATAGAATGAAACACTGCCTGATCTTGCGTCATCTTCACAATCATTGTTATGCTTGAACCTATTGTTTCAGCCACTGTGTCAATCCATCTCATTGAGGATCTTCCTCTTTTTTGCTGACCCTCTACTTTACCAAGCATGGTGTCCTTCTCCAGGGACCAATCCCTCTGATAACATGTCCAAAGTATGTGAGATATAGTCTTGCCATCTTTGCCTCTAAGGAGCATTCTGGCTGTACTTCTTCCAAGACAGGCTTGTTTGTTCTTTTGGCCGTCCACGGTATATTCAATATTCTTCACCAACACAACAATTCTAAGGCATCAATTTCTTTGGTCTTCTTTATTCATCATCCATCTTTCGCGTGCATATGAGGTGATTGAAAACACCATGGCTTGGGTCAGGTGCACCTTCATCTTCGGGGTGATATCTTTGCTTTTTAGCACTTCAAAGAGATCTGAGTTAGATAGTTTGGTTTAATTCAGTTGTAGTTTCTTACTGTAAATATCTTATTGTATGTACATTAGATTAGCTTCTAAATGAGAACTGTTTTGCCCTTATTTCTGTCAGTATACTTGTCTGACTGACTTTGCTTTTCCATAAGAAATAATGCAACATACACTTACAATTTTAAAAAAATTTTATTCGTCTTGACTTATGGAAATAATATAAAGCTCAGTTAACTTGCTCTGTATTTTACATTATCGAAAAATGATTAAATGATATAAATTACCTTGAGGCATCTTTCCTCATTCTATCCCTTTAGTTTATTTTTTTCTGACTTTTAATTTCTAAATGTAATCACAGTAGCTTTTAAAACATATCTCTCATAAAAAACTCTTTGATATTGAAATTGCAGTATATAATTTTCTCAATTATATATAATTTTCTCACTATATTTAGCAAGAGTCAAAACTTAGTCCAAGTGTGTAATAGTGGCCTGACTTAGATAAAGGGAGAAGGTAGAATGAATTGAGAAAATATAAAAACTGCTGACGAGTTGCTCTATCTTTCATTAAGGGTAGAAGGAGAAAATATGAAGAGGAATTTTAGCATGAAGGATTTGGAATTATTTCCTGTCAACAAGAGCACTAAAATATATGTTTTTTTTGATTGAACAATAAACTTAAGTAATAAAGCAGTAAAAAATCCAATAACTTCTGATTACACAAGTATTTTATGTACCATAAGTAAGTCAATACACATTTTAAAGTGAAAACAAAACCACCATGTTTTACTGTACTTGAGATTAAATACTTTGACCATTATACTTTGCCATGAATTGCTCACTAATAATAATGGTTAATCACTGTATAATGTGATCTTTGAGAAAAGTTTTAAACTACTTTATTTGCTATTTGGGCACACATAGTGCCTAACAGAAGTTAATTTATCTTGTGCTTCTTTCATAAACCTTTCACTGAAGGTGATATCAAATCTATATCAGAGATAAAGTGATTAACAATGTATTCCCATTTACTACATGATAATTCTTTCTACCAATTAAAGAACTGAAAAAATATTCTCTGCAATTATCTGATTGTTTGATATGTATTAGGATGTTTCTGACCCTGTGTCTAACTGGAAGAAAATGAGCCTATTTTTTTTAATAGCTTCTGAGGGATATACTAGCCTAATGAAATTGAAGCAGAGGAGAATATAGGATAGTGTTCAATTTTTGCCCTGCACTCTCCTAAGAAGAGACAAAATACGATATGATTAAACTACTAAGTCATCTTCAATGGTGTCAGCTCAGTGAGGGACATTAAAATGCAATTAAACGGCTCAATATTCTCTTATGGTAATATCCTCGTGGGAGGTTGACGATTAATCTACAAAATGTGGTCATACGGTAATACAAAACTGCAAATAATTATGGCCATATTGTGTGCTAAATTTGAATTTATATTTTAAGAGTAAATAATTTGCTAAAACCATCCTTGGTTCTTACATTCATTTATCATAGCTAAAGAATAAATGATTGCTGATATTGGTTTTAAGTTTTATTTTTCAAAAAGACATATTTTGATCTCTAATTTTCTTGTCAGATATTTGGCATAAACTTGTTAGGCTTCACTCTTCTGCATCAGATAAATCTGATCCATTGAGATACTTGTGCAATTTGGAAAAACAAAAAGAAGAAAAGGAATAGATTATACATTCCAGATTCTTTTGAATATTTTACAGATCGTAATATTATATACGCCAATTTATAACAGATTAATTGTTAAATCAGTCTTTCAAGTTATATTTTCAAGAATACTATTTTTAAGGATTATTTTTATTCTGAGGACTTTGCTAAGTGCTAGGGCTATAAAATCTAATAAAAGCTGATCTCTGCCATAATTGAATTCAGATAGTGGAGGAGGTACATAGATAAAGCCATTACAATACGGTGTGATAAATGTTATGAAAGAGGTAAGTACAATAAATTTAATTATGAACCAGAGAAACAGAACCAGTAGAAGATAGATATAGATAGATAAAGACAGATAGATAGGTAGGTAGGTAGGTAGGAAGTAGGTAAGTAGGTGGATAGGTAGGTAGATAGAGAGAAAAAGTGTTAGCTATTATTAGTGTATTTTATGTTAGATTATAAGAAAATAAGAAAGGAAAGGAAACAAAAAATTACTTAATATGTATGCAAACATATTGATAACAAAATAAGAAAGAGTTATGCAATATTATTAAAGTACTTATTTCTGAAACTAATCACCTTGTCATGGCAGGTGTTTATAAACTACTTTCTTCCACTATTCATTCCGTATTTCTTTTGGTCTAAGCAAGAATCTCAGCTGGTCTTGACTCTTTAAATGGTAGTGTGACCAAAACTTTTATTCTTGAATTGAGTTAGTGGTCATTTTCATTGATTTTAATCACAGGATATGGTAGCATTAAGAGATGCCCTAAGGGATCTCCTGTATTCCACATATAACTGTTACCGCAATAATACAGATTGGAGCCTCCTGCGGCAATTCTGAGACGGGTGAGGTGAGCAGCAAGAGGTTTATTATATACCAATATATAGGAGACAGAGGCGAATAGATTCCTCCAAAAAACCCATCTCCTCCACTGGAGATCAGCTGAAGGCTTTTATAGGGACAGGATTATGGATCTTAGAAGTTTGTGTCAGTTTCCCCTTTAGGTGGTAATGTCTTAGATGAGTTAATCTTCTGCTGGTATTCTTGGGGTTATCTGGCAACATCCTTGGGGATTATCTGGTGACATCCTGGTTTTTCTTGTCACAAGATGTGTGCTTTGTTTGGTTTTCATCCTTAGATCATTATCACTTG
Organism: Dugong dugon; assembly: GCA_030035585.1. NCBI lineage: Eukaryota > Metazoa > Chordata > Mammalia > Sirenia > Dugongidae > Dugong > Dugong dugon. The sequence goes on along the minus strand of CM057460.1, from coordinate 27,778,367 downwards.
TTTTCTACCCTCCAAGCAGGAACATGGGTTAATCTTAAACCTTTTGTAGAGACTGGAGAAACAAGATCATGAGACAATGTGGCGGTTAGCAATGGGGAGTAAATAATACTGAGCGAGGCCTGTGCAGCCTCTTCCATAACTTCCTTATCTCCACTGTGTAATAGCAAGCCAACTTCTCCTTAATAATCAGGATAAATCACCTCAGCCAGTACAGTCATTCCCCTTTATGCCTGTTGATTGAAAGCTCAAGGTAGGAGCATTCCTCCCTTTGGAAATAAGACTTCTAGACCAGCAGATTATAATGTCATTGAAACAGGAAACAAAGTTTTCTAGTTGATTACTAGGGAGTGATAGTGAGTAGAGCCACTCCCATATCTACCCCTTGATTCCTGGATTTGTGAATCATAGTTGAGAAGAAATACACCATATATTGGATGCTTATTTAGCACATATGCAGCCTCCTGGAGAACAATGCCTCAGCTTCACAAAGTATTGCCACCTAGCTGACAATTTAACTGAATCAAAAGACCAGTTTCGTGTTCTATCAAGCCAGCTGCTTTAGAATGATAGAGAACGTGGTAAGACTAGTGAATACATCCTTGGCAGATGACTAACAGCCTTTTAAATGTAAATGTATAACACTTGTTGTTAGGTGCCACTGAGTCCATTTCTACTCATAGAGATCCTTTGTACAAGAGAACGGAACACTGCCTGGTCCTGTGCCATCCTCACAATCATTGTTATGCTTAAGTCCATTGTTGTAGCCATTGTGTTAATCCGTCTAGTTCAGGATCTTCCTGTTTTTCACTGACTCTCTACCTTACCAAGCAGAATGTCCTTCTCCAGGCACTAGTCCCCCTTGATAACATGTCCAAAGAATGTGAAATGGAGTCTCATCATCCTTGCTTCTAAGGAGGATTCTGGTCGTACTTCTTTCAAGACAGATTTGTTTGTTCTTTTAGCAGTCCGTGGTATATTCAATATTCTTCCCAACACCACAATTCAAAGGCTTCAATTCTTCTTCCAATTCCCTTATTCATCATCCAGCTTTCACATGCATATGAGGCCGCTGAAAACACCATGGCTTGGATCAGGTGCACCTTAGTCTTCAAGGCGACATCTTGTTTTTCAACACTTTAAAGAGGTCTTTTGCAGCAGATTTGCCCAGTGCAATGCATTGTTTGATTCTTGACTTCTGCTTCTATGAGTGTTTACTGTAGATCCAAGCAAAATTAAATCTTTGACTACTTCAATCTTTTCTCTGTTTATCATGATGTTGCTTATTGGTCCAATTGTGAGGATTTTTGTTTTCCTTATGTTGAGTTGTAATCCATACTGAAGGCTGTGGTCTTAGATTTTCATCAGTAAGTGCTTCTAGTCTTCTTCACTTTCAGCAAGCAAGGTTGTGTCATCTGCATAATACAGGTTGTTAATCAGTCTTCCTCCAATCCTGATGCCCCTTTCTTCTTCATATAGTCCAGATTCTCAGATTCTTTGCTCAGCATACAGATTGCATAGGTATGGTGAAAGGACACAACCCCCTCATGCACACCTTTCCTGACTTTAAACAACGAAGTATCCCCTTATTCTATTCAAATGACTGCCTCTTGATCTATGCACAGGTTACTCACAAGCACAATTAAGTATTCTGGAATTTCCATTATTCTCAAAGTTATCCATAATTTGTTATGATTCACACAGTCGAATGCGTTTGCATAGTCAATAAAACACAGGTAAATATCTTTCTGGTATTGCCTGCTTTCAGCCAGGATCCATATAACATCAGCAATGATATCCTTTATTCCACATCCTCTTCTGAATCTGCTTGAATTTCTGGCAGTTCCCTGTCAATATACTGCTGCAGCTTCTTTTGCATGATCTTCAGCAAACTTTTACTGTTGTGTGATATTAATGATATTGTTCCATAATTTCCACGTTCTGCTGGATCACCTTTCTTGGGAATAGGCATAAACACGGATCTCTTCCAGTCAGTTAGCCAGGTAGCTGTCTTCCAAATTTCTTTGCATGTACAAGTGAGTACCTCTAGAGCTGCGTCTGTTTGCTGAAACACCTTAATTGGTATTCTGTCAATTCCTGAAGCTTTGTTTTTCACCAATGCCTTCAGTGCAGCTTGGACTTCTTCCTTCAGTACTGTTGGTTCCTGATCATATAGTACGTCCTGAAAAGGTTGAACACTGACCAATTCTTCTGGTATAGTGACTCTGTGTATTCTTTCCATCTTCTTTTGATGTTTCCTTAGTTGTTTAATATTTTCCCCATATAATCCTTTGATATTGCAACTCAAGACTTGAATTCTTTCCTCAGGTCTTTCAGCTTGAGAAATGCCAAGGGTGTTCTTCCCTTTTGGTTCTCTATCTCCAGGTCTTTGTACATGTCATTATAACACTTTACTTTGTCTTCTCCAGCTGCCCTTTGAAATCTTCTGTTCAGCTCTTTTACTTCATCATTTCATCCTTTTGCTGTAGCTACTTGATGTTCAACAACAAGTTTCAGAGTATCTTCTGACAATTGTTTTGGTCTTTTCTTTCTTCCCTGTCTTTTTAATGACCTCTTGCTTTCTTCATGTATGATGTCCTTGATGTCATTCCACAACTATTCTGGTCTTCCGTCATTAGTGTTCAATGTATCAAGTCCATTCTTGAGATGGTTTCTAAATTCATGTGGGATATACTCAAGGTCATACTTGTGAGCTTGTTCTAATTTTCTTCAGTGTCAACTTCAATTTGCATATGAGCAATTGATGGTCTGTTCCACAGTTGGCCCTGGCCTTGTTCCTACTGATGATATTAAGCTTCTCCATAGCCTCTTTCCGATGATGTAGTCAATTTCATTCCTGTATATTCCATCTGGTGAGGTCCATGTGTGTAGTTGCTGTTTATGTTGCTTAAAAAAGGTATTTGCAATGAAGAAGTCGTTGGTCTTGCAAAGTTCTATCATGCAATCTCTAGCATCATTTCTATCATTATCACCAAGGCCATATTTTCCAACTACCGATCCTTCTTCTATGTTTCCAACTTTCACATTCCAATCACCAGTAATTATCAATGCATCCTGATTGCATGTTTGATCAATTTTAGACTGCAGATGTTGGTAAAAATCTTCCATTTCTTCCTCTTTGGCCTTAGTGGCTGTTGCGTAAATTTGATTAATAGTCGTATTAACTGGTCTTCCTTACAGGCGTATGGATATTATCCTATCACTGACAGTGTTGTACTTCAGGATAGATCTTGCAGTGTTCTTTTTGACAATGAATGCAGTGTCATTCCCCTTCAATTGTTCTCAGTATAGTAGACCATATGATTGTCCAATTCAAAATGACCAATATCAGTCCATTTCAGCTCACTAATGCCTAGGATATGATCTTTATGTGTTCCATTTCATTTTTAACAATTTCCAATTTTCCTAGATTCATACTTCATATATTCCTCCATTACAATTATTAATGGATGTTTCCAGCTGTTTCTTCTCATTTTGAGTCATGCTACATCAGCAAATGAAGGTCACAGAAGCTTGACCCCATCCCCATCATTAAAGTCGACTCTACTTTGAGGAGGCCACTCTTCCCCAGTTGTATTTTGAGTACCTTCTAATCTGAGGGGCTCATCTTCCAGCACTATATCAGACAGTGTCATGCTGGTATTCTTAAAGTTTTCACTGACTAATTCCTTTCAGAAGTAGACTGCTGGGTCCCTCTTCCTAGTCTGTCTTAGTCTGGAAGCTCAGGTGAAACCTGTACACCATGGGTGACCCTCCAGGTATTTGAATGCCGGTGGTACAGCTTCCAGCATCACAGCAACAGGGAAGCCCCTATAGTACCACAAACTGACAGATGTGTGGGGGGTGCTACACTAGTCTCATGAACTATTCTGCATACTCTCATTGTGATCTCAATATTCTGAAAGGAGTTTATACTGTAACTCCAACATATTCCAGAAACAGTGTGAAGAACTCAATGTGTATGGTAAATGGAATGTAAAACAATAATTTTTATTCAGCTATTAAATAAGGCAACTCATATTTATATACAATAATTTACTATCCACCGAATGTTGGCATAACACACTTATTCAAATCAAGAAATTAAAATTTATATAGCAAGGTTATATCAGTACGAAAACAAAATCTTGGTATATCTTAAAAATATCAGCTTTAAAAACTAAATTAAACTAGTAAAATAAAAAAAAGATAAGCAAAAAATCCAAAAATGTTTGACTTTTTGTTCATAATGATTCAATATTAAATTTTTTGCTATTTTTTCCATTTAAAAAAAAAAAAAAACCTCCAAAATACTTGTGTTATATCCCAGAATAAAATGGCAATAAAATCATCTATAGCTCTGCAGCTCATTACATATTTTTTTCTTTAAGGGCAGATTTCATTATTTTACAACTTGCATCAACTTCAAGATTACTTTCTAATGCAAGTGACCCACAATATTTAAAAAAAGTAAAGTGTATTAAATGGAACAGAAATGTCTTTCTCCTACACAGCCCTTGAAATACAAATTAAATATGTGGAAATAGAGCAATTTTCTTGTCTATCCCTTCATCTTATGGCAAAAAGTGGAGCTAAATAGAGCTTAAAATATTTAACAGCATAAAATAACACTTTTTGGCAGATTCATAAAGAGGCAGTCTTTGGAAATGAGTTCAAAACTTTTTCATGGACCATTTTAGTAGGCTTCAAAAGTCTCCTAAACTAGTGCAAACCTCTCAACATACTTAAGGTGCTAATTTCAAAATATATTTATCAGTTCATTCAACTTCCGTTTACTAAGAATATGGTGCCTTTCTCAAGTGCTCTGCATTTTTAAAGAGATAAAACCATATAAACATTTAAAATATAATGTGATGAATAAAATAATACAGATTTGTATATGATGCAGCAGGGTACTCACAAAGAGGAGTTTATTTTGACTGATGTTCAAGAAGTTTTGCAGTGTTTTTTCTAAAGGACAGGAATTTACCAGGATATTGGGAAATGAAGGACACACTAGATAAAGGAGTAGCATGGCTGGGACACAGGTGTGAAACTGCATTGTGTGTTTAGGGAGTTAGTGATGTATGTTTCTGATGATTTATTGAGTTAAGGGTTAGAAATGTTTGAAAAATTAAACCTGAAGTTGCACCCATGTGCCATATAATATATTCAATTTATTCAACAAGTATCTAATAATTACATACTCTGGAATTACAAATTCCAGGAATTTGGAAAAGTTAGAGGCAGGATTAAGTAATTAATAAGATAAACAGTGGTTGTTCTCACAAAACTTACAGTCCAATAAAGAAAACAGATTATTAAGTCAAAAACACATAAAATATAAGAAATGACTATTGCAGATAGGATCACTCTTCTGGTTATTTACTGTTACATAACAAACTACTCACAAACTTAAACCCATTGCCATCCAGTTGATTGTGACTTACAGAGACCCTATAGGACAGTGTACAACTACTCCATAAGGTTTCCAAGGCTATAATCTTTAAGGAAGTAGACCGTCATGTCTTTCTTTCGAAAAGCGGCTGGTAGGTTCAAACCGCTGAATTTTGGTGAGCAGACCAGCAGGTCTCCTTCCCATAAACTTAGTGGCTTAAAAAAAATATATATATATATATATATATATATATATATATACACATACATACACACATATATATAATATTATCCTTCCTGTTTTGTTTTGATTGTTCTTCTTGCTTACTTGTTTGACTTTGCTCAGATAGGTGGTTCTCTGTTATTATTGCTGTCAGCCCACGAGTCTGTTAGTTTGTCCTATTGCGGTGCATTATGTGATGCTGGAAGCTATGCCACTGGTATTTCAAATACCAGCAGGGTCACCCATGGAGGACAGGTTTCAATGGAGCTTACATACTAATACAGACTAGGAAGAAGGACCTGGTGGTGTACATCTGAAAAAAAAAGAAAAGAAAATTACCCAGTGAAAACCTTCTGAATAGCAGTGGAACATTGTTTGATATAGTGCCAGAAGATGAGCCCCTCAGGTTGGAAGGCACTCAAAATATCACTGGGGAAGGGCTGCCTCCTCAAAGTTGACTTGACCTTAACGAAGTGGAAGGAGTCAAGCTTTGGGGATATTCATTTGTTGAGGTGGCATGACTCAAAATGAGAAGAAACAGCTGCAAATATCCATTAATAATTGGAACATGGAATGTACTAAGTATGAATCTAGGAAACTTCTATAGTCTGAAATTAATTAAACATGCAATCAGGATGCATTAATAATTACTGATTGGAATGTGAAAGTTGGAAACAAAGAAGGAGGAACAGCAGTTGGAAAATATGGGCTTGGTGATAGAAACAACACCAAAGATCATGTGATAGAATTTTGTAATGACTTCTACATTGCAAATACCTTTTTCTTAACAACATAAATAGTGACTATTATATGTGTGGAACTCGCCAGATGGAATACACAGGAATAATTTCAACTACACTGGAAAAAGATGATGGAAAAGCTCAATATCGTTAGTCAGAAAAAGGACAGGTTCCGACTGTGAAACAGACCATCAATTGCTCGTATGAAAGTTCAAGGTGAAGCTTAAAAAAATCAGATGGCCCCCAGACACCCTTTTAGCTCAGTATGAAGTCACTCCCGAGGTTAACTGTTCAGCTAAAGATTAGACAGCATCATAAAACAAAATGAGACTAATGGTGCACAACAGTCCAGGGACAAGGACTAGAAGGCAGGAGGGGCCAGGAAAGCTGGTAATAGGGAACCCAAGGTTGAGACAGGACAGTGTTGACATGTCATGGGGTTGTTAACAATTGTCATAAAACAATGTGTACTAACTGTTTAATGAGAAACTATTCTGTAAATCTTCATCTAAAGTACAAAATAAAATAAAATATAAATGAGGGGAAAAAAAGAAAATTAGAAAAAGTCCACTAGTGCCAAAGTTTGAACTTGAGCATATCCCACCTGAATTTAGAGATCATCTCAAGAATAGAATTGACTCATTGAACGCTAATGACCAAACCAGAAGAGTCATGGAATGACATCTGGGATGTCATACATGAAGAAAGCAAGAGGTCATTAAAAAGACAGGAAAGAAAGAAAAGACCAAAATGGATGTCAGAAAATACTCTGAAACTTGCTTTTGAACATATAGCAGCTAAAGTGAAAGGGAGAAATGATGAAGTAAAAGAGTTGAACAGAAGATTTCAAAGGGTGGCTCAAGAAGACAAAGTAAAGTATTATAATGAAAGGTACAAAGACGTAAATTTAGAATACTAAAAGGAAAGAACACATCCAGCATGTCTCAAGCTGAAAGAACTGAAGAAAAAATTCAAGCCTTGAGTTGCAATAATTAAGGATTCTATGAGGAAAATGTTAAATAACACAGGAAATATCAAAAGAAGATGGAAGGAAGGAATACACAGAGTCACTGTACCAAAAGAATTGGTCGGCATTCATTTTCAGGAGGTGGCATATGGTCAAGAACCCATGGTATTAAAGGAAGAAATTCAAGCTGCACTAACGGCATTGACAAAAAACAAGGCTCCAGGAATTAATGGGATACCAACTGAGATGTTTCAACAAAGGGATGTAGCTCCAGAGGTGGTTAATTGTCTAAGCCAAGAAATTTGGAGGACAGCAACCTGGCCAATCAACTGGAAGAGATCTATATTTGTGCCCATTTCAAAGAAAGGTGACCCAATAGAATGGGGAAATTATACAACAATATCATTAATATCACACACAAGTAAAATTTTGCTGAAGATCATTCAAAAGCTGTTGCAGCAGTACATTGACAGGGAGTTGCCAGAAATTCAAGCCAGATTCAGAAGAGGACTTGGAGTAAGGGATCTCATTGTTGATGTCAGATGGATCTTGGCTGAGAACACAGAATACCAGAAAGATGTTTTCCAGTGTTTTATTGACTATGCAAAGGAGTTCCACTTAACTGTGTGGATAATTATAGATAACATTGTGAAGAATGGGAATTCCAGAACACTTAATTGTGCTCATGCAGAACCTAAACATAGACCAAGAGGCAATCATTCAAAAAGAACAAGGGGATACTGGGTGGTTTTAAATCAGTAAAGGTGTGTGTCAGGGTTGTATCCTTTCACCATACTTACTCAGTCTGTATGCTGAGCAAATAATCTGAGAAGCTGGACTGTATGAAGAAGAACGGGGCAGTAAGATTGGAGGAAGACTCATTAACAACCTGCGATATGCAGATGACACAACCTTCCTTGCTAAAAGAAGCCTTGAAGCACTTATTCATTAACATTAAAGACTATAGCCTTCACTATGGATTACACCTTAACATAAGGAATACAGAAATCCTAACAAGTGGACAAATAAATAACATCATGATAAATGGAGAAAAGATTGAAGTTGTCAAGGATCTGATTTTACTTGGATCCACAATCAATGCCCGTGGAAGCAACAGTCAAGAAATCAAACAACTCATTGCATTGGGTAAATCAGTTGCAAAGACATCTTTCAAGTTTTAAAAAGCAAAGATGTCACCGTGGAGACTGAAGTGTCCCTGACCCAAGCCATGGTATTTTCAATTGTCTATACGCATGCAAAATCTGGACAATGAATAAGAAATATCAAAGAAGAATTTATGCTTTTGAATTATGGTGTTGACAAAAACTACTGAATATACCATGGACTACCAGAGGAATTAATGAGTCTGTCTTGGAAGAAGTACAGTCAAAATGCTCCTTAAAAGAGAGGATAGCGAGACTTTGTCTCACGTACTTTGGACATGTTATTAAGAGGGACCCATGCCTGGAGAAGGACGCCATGTTTTAAAGTATATGGTCAGTGAAAAAGAGGAAGATCCTCAGTGATATGGACTGACACAGGGGCTGCAACAATAGGCTTAAGCAAAACAACAACTGTGAGGATGGCACAGGACCAGGCAGTGTTTCTTTCCGTGGTACATAGGGTTGCTATGAGTGAGAACTGACTCAATGGCACTTAACAACAACGATGCTGTCAGACGTTGCCTGTGTTTCCAGTTATCTGAAGATTCAACTGGGCTGGAGAATTTTCTTAGTTTCCTAGTGCTGCTGTAACAGCAATACCCAAAGTATGAGGCTTTAAAGAACAAAAATTTATTTTCTCACAGCTGTGGTGGCTACAAGTCTGAACTCAGGGTGTGGCTGTATAGTGAAGTTCTAGCTTATAGTGGGGGGAAAAAAAAAACCTTGCCATTGAGTTGATTCCGACTCATAGCATCCTATAGGACAGAGTAGAACTGCACCATAGTGTTTCCAAGGAGCAGCTGGTTAGCAGCCGAGCTCTTAACCTTGCTCCACCAGGGTAGCTGCCAGCAATTCCTAAACTTCAAGGGCCTGTAGATGCATCTGCATCCATCCTTATTCTTCCTCTTCCCTCCTGTGTGTCTAGGTGTCTATTCTTGTCTTTTGATATCTCAGAAGTGATTAGGCTTAGAATTCAGCCCATCCTGGTATGTCCTCATTAACATAACAAACGAAAATCTCTATTTTCAAACAGGGTTATATTTTAAAAAAACAAAAGAATCCCTTGCCATTGAGTAGATTCTGACTCATGATGACTCTATAGGACAGAGTAGAACTTTCCCTTATGGTTTCCAAGGGGCGGCTGGTGGATTTGAACTGCCAACCTCTTGGTTAGAAGCTGTCATTCTTAACCACTGCATCACCAGGGCTCTGGGTTATATTTGCAGGTACCAAAACCAAAAAAAAAACTTGCTGTCTAGTCAATTCCAACTCATAGCCTCCCTATAAAAACCGAAACCAAATCCGTTGCCATCAAGTTGATTCTGACTCATAGAGACCCTATAGGACAGAGTAGAACTTCCCCATAGTGTCTCCAAGGCTGAAAATCTTTGCAGAAGCAGACTGCCACATCCTTCTCCCAGAGAGGCTTATAGGTTTGAACTGCTGACTTTTTGATTAGCAGTAGAGCATTTTAACCACTGCACCACCAAAGTTTGCTTTTACAGGGACAGGGGTTAGGATTTCAACAAATGTTTGAGGGATGAGTGACGGGGCACGATTTAACCCATAACAAGAACCAAAATGGCATTTGGTACTATATGTTGTCTGGTAGCTTAGCTGGAGCTGTTGACCAGAGCACCTGAGTGTGGACTCTCAATGTGGTTTGGGATTCCCACAGCATGGAAGCTAGGTTCCAAGAGTGAGCATTTCAGGATTCAGGAAACATAAGCTGCCAGTCTAGATAAGGGTATGTCGAAAACTACTTTGGCCTGCCCAGACTCAAGGGGATAGAGAATAGTATACCAAGTAGCCAACAACAAAATAGATGATTCTCCCACAACCATCCTTACTAGATGGAGCTAGACTTCTATAACTATTTGTAACTAAGCATTTTGCTTTAATAACATGTCCTACATAATGACCTTAAAAGGGAGGTGTTAGTTATATTACTTCTCGAATGAATCAGGAGAAGACAGAAGCGTTATCACTAATAATTTTCTAGATTTAATCTGTTTATTAAACACCTATCTCACACAACACGAGAGGAATAAACTGGAAATACAATTTAAATGTTTATATAACTTATCCTGGTTATTTTAATACAACTATCAAAAAATACTTCATTAAAAAAAAACAGGAAAATACTAATCAGACAGAAAGTTGAGAAAATAGGCAAAGACTAGGACTATCTTGGGCAATTCAGAATGATCAATCCTACAGGCTATGCACAGGGATAAAACACTAAGCACTCGGTTGTTCAAACCCATCAGCCACTCCTAGGCAGAATGATGTGGCAGTCTGCGCTTCCATACAGATTTACAGCCTTGAAAGCCCTGTAGGGAAATTCTACTCTGTCCTATAGGGTCACTGTCTTAGTCATCTAGTGCTGCTCTAACAGAAATACCACAAGTGGATGGCTTTAACAAAGAGAAGTTCATTCTCTCACAATCCACTAGGCTACAAGTCCAAATTCAGGACATCACCTCCAGGGGAATGTTTTCTCTGTTGGCTGTGGAGGAAGGTCCATGTCATTAGTCTTACCTTAGTCTGGGAGCTTCTCTGCGCAGGAACCTCAGTTCCAAAGGATGTGCTCTGCTCCCGGCACTGCTTTCTTGGTAGAATGAAGTTCCCATGTGTCTCCATTCACTTCTCTTTTTTACATCTCAAACAAGATTGGATTAAGACACAATCCAATCCTGTATACCTCATCAGTATAACCTCATCATAGTGATACAGTTGACAACACATAAGGAAATCACGTAAGATTACACAATCATACGATACTGGGAGTCATGACCTAGCCAAGTTGACAGATATTTTGGGGGGACATGATTCAATCCATGACAGTCACTATGAGTCAGAATTGACTCAATGGCACACAACAACAAAGCACACATGATTAAAAAAAAAAAAATCCCCAAATTTAGCAGACCACGTGAGAGAATTTTCTGCCGAACTAAGCATCTTTAAACCTGTCTGTAGGCTATAGACAGTCATTAAACAATTCTAGCATGAAAACACAAAATCAGACTGGCAATTCAGAACCATAACTATAAAAATACAGGGACTGAATTTGAGTGAGCATACAGTGAGGAACCTATAACCTTTTTCAGGATACTAATATTATGGGAAGCTTTGAAATAAGGGGATGGCAATAAGAATAGATCATCATATTATCTTTAAGATAATTTGATTTTAAGGTAACTTTCAATTTAATAAATGATGAAATTAGAAATTCTAGCTTTTCTCCCCAGAGAATTAAGAGTGTAATGCCTTGTGGAACTTCTTTACTGATTGTTAATATTTGAAATAATCCAACAAAAAAATGTTCTGTATAAAAAACAATTTCTTAAAAGACAAATTTTAATGATTCCAATGCAAAATTTCAGTAAAAGACAAAGATTCTGGAGGCTTTTTTTGTTTGTTTGTTTGTTTGTTTTATGAAAAGGAGCTAAAATGAGATCAGAACCAAAAAAACAAACCTGTTGCTGTTGAGTTGATTCTGACCCTGTAGGAGAGAGCAGAACAGCCCTATAGGGTTTCCCAGGAGTGGCTGGTGGATTCGAACTGCTGGCATTTTTGGTTAGCAGCTGAGCTCTTAACTGCTGTGTCACCAGGGCTCCATAAGGTGAGATCAGAATAATGTATTTTGAAGACGTTTATATACAGAGCAGGCCAGCTAAGAAATGGAAAGACTGATGTGTCCACATTACTGTTTTAATGCAATCATTGGCAATATGGAGGTTCTTAGCTGCCATCGGTTGGCCTCTAACTCATGGTGACCCATGCACATTTGAACTAAATATTGCCAAGTCTTGCACCATCCCCATGATTAGTTGTGGATCAGACCTTTGTGATCCATAGGGTTTCTTTCAATGACTTTCAGCAGTAGATTGTCAAGTATTTCTTTTTAGTCTGTTTTAATCTGGAAGATCTGATGAAACCTGTTCAACATCATTGTTGTTGTTAGGTGCAGTTGAGTCGGTTCCATCTCATAGTGACCCTATGTACCATAGAAGGAAACACTTCCCAGTCCTGCAACATGCTCACAATCGTTATGCTTGAGACCACTGTTGTAGCCACAGTATCAATCCATCTCATTGAGGGTCTTCCTATTTTTCACTGACCCTGTACTTGACCAAACATAGTGTTCTTCTCCAGGGACTGATTCCTCCTGATAACGTGTCCAAAGTATGTAAGACATAGTCTCACCATTCTTGCTTCTAAGAAGCATTCTTGTTGTACTTATTCCAAGACAGACTTTTTCGTTTTTTTGGCAGTCCATAGTACATTCAATATTCTTCCCCAATACCACAATTCAAAGGCATCAATTCTTCTTTGGTCTTCCTTATACATTGTTCAGCTTTCACATGCATATGATGCAGTTGAAAATACCATGGCTTGGATCAGGAGCACCTTAGTCTTCAAGGTGACATCTTTGCTTTTCAACACTTTGAAAAGGTCTTTTGCAGCAGATTTGCCAATGCAATGCATCTTTTGATTTCTTGACTGCTGATTCCATGGATGTTGATTGTGGATACAAGTAAAATGAAATCCTTGACAACTTCAATCATTTCTCTGTTTATCATGATGTTCCTTATTGGTCCAGTTGTGAGGATTTTTGTCTTCTTTATGTTGAGATGTAATCCATACTGAAGGGTGTGGTCTTGGATCTTTATCAGTAAGTGCTTCAGGTCTTCTTCACTTTCAGCAAGCAAGGTTGTGTCATCTGCATAATGCAGTTTGTTAATGAATCGTCCTCCAATCCCAGTGCTCCATTCTTCTTCATATAGTTCAGCTTCTCGGATTATTTGCTCAGCATACAGTTTGAATAGGTATGGTGAAAGGATACAACCCTCACACACACCTTTCCTAACTTTAAACCACAAAGTATCCCCTTGTTCTGTCCAAACAACTGCCTCTTGATCCATATACAGGTTCCTCAAGAGCACAATTAAGTGTTCTGGAATTCCCATTCTTCACAACATTATCCATAATTTGTTATGATCCACAGAGTGGAATGCCTTTGCATAGTCAATAAAACACAGGTAAACATCTTTCTGGTATTCTCTGCTTCCAGCCAGGATCAATCTGACATCAGCAAGGATATCCCTGGTTCCACTTCCTCTTCTGAATCCAGCCTGAATTTCTGGCAGTTCCCTGTGGATATAATGCTGTAACCACTTTTCAATGATCTTCAACAAAATTTTACTTGCTTGTGATATTAATGATATTGTTTAATATTTTCCACATCCGGTTGGATCACCATTCTTGGGAATAGGCATAATAAATATGGCTCCCTTCCACTCGGTTGGCCAAGTAGCTCTCTTCCAAAGTTCTATGAGTGCACACTTTCAGCGCTGCATCCGTTTGTTGAAACATCTCAGTTGGTTTTCCATCAGTTCCTGGAGACTTGTTTTTCACCAACGCCTTCAGTGCAGCTTGGACTTCTTCCTTCAGTACCGTAGGTTCCTGATCATATACTACTCTTGAAATGGTTGAACGCTGATCAATTCTTTTTGGTATAATTATTCTGTGTATTCATTCCATCTTCTTTTGATGCTTCCTGAGTTGTTTAATATTTTCCCCATAGAATCCTTCACTATTGCAACTTGAGGCTTAAATTTTTTCTTCAGTTCTTTCAGCTTGAGAAATGCTGAGAGTATTCTTCCTTTTTGGTTTTCTATCTTCAGCTCTTAGCACATGTCATTATAATACTCACTTTGTCTTCTCGAGCCGCCCTTTGAAATCTTCTGTTCAGCTCTTTTACTTCAGCATTTCTTCCTTTTGCTGTAGCTACTCTACATTCAAGAGCAATTTTCAGAGTTGCTTCTGATATCCATTTTGGTCTTTTCTTTCTTTCCTGTCTTTTTAATTACCTCTTATTTTCTTCACGTATAATATCTTTGATGTCATCGCACAACTTGTCTGGTCTTTGCTCATTAGTGTTCAATATATCAAGTCTACTCTTGAGAGGGTCTTTATATTCGGGTGGGATACACTCAAGTTCGTACTTTGGCTCTCATAGACTTGTTCTAATTTTCTTCAGTTTCAACTTGAACTTACAGACGAGCATTTGATGGTCTGTTTTTCAGTCAGCCACTGGCCTTGTTCGGATTGATGATAGTGATCCTTTCCACTGTCTCCTTCCACAAATGTAGTCAATTTGATTCCTGTGTATTCCATTCGGCAAGGTCCATGTGTATAGTCGCTCTTTATGTTGGTGGAAAAACGTGTTTGCAATGAAGAAGTCTTTGGTCTTGCAAAATTCTAGCATGAGATGTCCGGCATCATTTCTATCACCAAGGCCATATTTTCCAACGTCTGATCCTTCATTGTTTCCAACTTTCGCATTCCAATCACCAGTAATTATCAATGCATTCTGATTGCATGTTCAATCAATTTCAGACTGCAGAAGCTTCAATTTCTTCAACTTTGACCTTAGCGGCTGGCGTGTAAATTTGAATAATAGTCGTATTAACTGGTCTTCCTTGTGGGCATATGGGTATTATCCTATCACTGACAGTGTTGTACTTCAGGATAGATCTTGAAATATTCTTTTTGATGATGAATGCAATGCCATTCCTCTTCAAGTTGTCATTCCCTGCATAGTAGACCATATGATTTTCTGATTCAGAAAGGTCAATACCAGTCCATTTCAGCTCACTAATGCCTAGGATATCGATGTTTATGCATTCCATTTCACTTTTGACAATTTCCAATTTTCTGAGATTCATACTCAGTACTTTGTATGTTCTGATTATTAATGGATGTTTGTAGCTATTTCTTCTCATTTTGAGTTGTGTCACTTCAACAAATAAAGGTCTCGAAATCTGGACTCCATCCACATCATTAAGGTCAGCTTTACTTTGAGGAGGCAGCTCTTCCCCAGTCATCTTTTGAGTGCCTTCTAACCTGGAGGGGTCATCTTCTGGCACTATATCAGACTATGTTCCCCTGATATTCATAAGGTTTTCACTGGCTAATTCTTTTTAGAAGTAGACTGCCGAGTCCTTCCTAGTCTGTCTTAGTCTGGAAGCTCAGCTGAAACATGTCCACAGTGAGTGACCCTGCTGGTATCTGAATACAGGTGGCATAGCTTCCAGCATCATAGAACACACAAGCCTCCACTGACAGATGGGTGGTGGTTGTGCATGAGGTTCCATGAGGTACATTGGCTGAGAATCAAACCCTGGTCTCTGGAATGGAAGGGAGATTACTTCCATCATTTTTTTTTGATGTTGGCTACTTGGTATATAGCTTGTATTGCTGTGGTCCATTACCCTTAATATAGAGGTTGTTGTTATTGTTAGGTGCAATTGAGTTGGTTCCATCTCATAGTGATTCTAGGTTCAACAGTACAAAACACTGTCCAGTCTTGCACCATCCTCACAATCGTTGCTATGTTTGAGCCTATTGCTGCAGCCACTGTGTCAATACAATTCGTTGAGTTTTTTCCTCTTTTTTGCTGACCTTCTACTTTTCCAAACAAATTGAGGTAGGGGGAATTTTAATTTATTCATTTTTTACAATTTTTTAAAATAGTAGATATGAGGAAATTACAACCTTTCATTTGTAAGATTGGCAAACAATGTACACATTATTTCTTTACAATCCTTAAAGAAGAGAGTTACCTGGCTTGCAAAAAAAGTAGAATAAGTAGAACGAACAGGAAAGGAGCAGGTGTCAAAAATGTTATATATGATAAATTCATTACCATAGAACAACCTGTACCTACAATTGTGCTAAGTTGTAATTTGCAAGGTTTCTGTGATATCAATTTGCCATAGGGTTTAATATATTTTTTGCATCTACAGTCACCCACTAAAAAAAGAAATCAATATTTTCAATCTTTTTTCTACTATTCCTTATCCTAGAAACCCAACATGTATCTACGTCAGAAGGGAATTTTCCCCAACTCCTCTCTTTTGGTCATCATTTCTTATCTAGGGAAAAGATCACCAAACAAGTTAGTTGCTTTTGTCTAGATGTAACCACATTGGTCCTTTTCTCTCTAGCCATTCCTAGTTCAAGTATCTAAGCATCCATAATTTCTTGCCCTAATTATTATCAATAACCTCCCAAACAATAAATATTCCCCATGGTAGTAAATCAGATTATCAAAGTAAATTTTGTCTTTCCTCTAACCTACTTTAAGCCCTTCAATGGTCTTCCATTTATCTTAAAATAGATTGAAAAATTATTGCAAAGAGTTTTCAAGACCCTACTTCTCGGTCTGTAGCATACCTACTTCACTTCCTATGTTCATTACAACAGCTACATGGCCTTAATTCATTTACTCAAAGACAGCACATTTTTCCTGCCTTGAGATACTTAAACATACTCTACTCTGCCTGAAATGAACTACCCAGGAATCTCTATTGACTTTCAGATTTTTTTTTTTATAATTTTATTGTGCTTTAGGTGAAAGTTTACAGTGCAAATTAGTTTCTCGTTCAAAAATTTATACGCAAGTTGTTTTGTGACATTGGTCACAATCCCTGCATTGTTGCACCACTCTCCCCCTTTCCCTTTCTACCCTGTGTTCCCTGTGTCCATTCATCCAATTTTCCCGTCCCTTCCTGCTTTCATGTCTTTGCTTTTGGGCAGGTGTTGCCCCTTTGGTCTCATATACTTGATTGAACTAAGAAGAAGTATGTTTCTCACCTGTGTTATTGTTTGTTTTATAGATTTGTCTGCTCTGTGGCTGAAAGGTAGACTTCGGGAGTCACTTCAGTTCTGCATTAGTAGGGTGTCCAGAGACTGTAGTCTCAGAAGTTCCCCCAGTCTCTATCAGACCAGTAAGTCTGATCTTTTTTTCATGTGTGTGTGTGAATTTGAATTTTGTTCTACATTTTTCTCCCACTCTGTTCGAGACCTTCTATTGTTGATCCCTGTCAGAGCCATTGGTGGTAGTAGCCAGGAACCATCTAGTTCTTCTTGCTCAGGCTGGTGGAGGTTATAGTTCATGTAGTCCATTATTTCTTTGGATTAATATTTTTCTTGTGTCTTTGGTTTCCTTCATTATCCTTTGCTCTGGGTGGGATGGGACAAATAGATGTTTCTTAGAGGGCCACTTGCAAGCTTTTAAGACCCAAGATGCTACTCAGAAACGTAGGACATAGAACATATTCTTTATGAACTATGTTATGCCAATTGACCTAGATGTCCCCTGAGACAATGGTCCCCAAGCCTTAGACCTGGTAACTTGGTTCCACAAGGTGTTTGGATGTGTCTAGGAAGCTTCTGTGACTTTACCTTCATCACGTTGTGCTCACTCCCCCTATAGCATGTGTTGTCTTTCCCTGCACCAAAATTAACACACATGTCTATTACTTAGTTAATGATTTCTCCTCTCCACCCCTCTGATCCCTCATAACCATCAAAGATTGTTTTTTTCTGTGTGTAAACCTTTTCTTAATTTTTTATACTAGTGGTCTTATAAAATATTTGTCTTTTTTTGATTGACTTATTTCACTTAGTATAATGCCCTCCAGAGTCATCCATATTGTGAGATGTTTTGCAGATTCTTCGTTCTTTATTTTTCTGTAGTATTCCATTGTGTACATATTCCATCCTTTGTTTATCCAGTCTTCTATTGATACGCACTTAAGTTGTTTCCATCTTTTTGAAATTGTGAATAATGCTGCAATGAACGTGAGTGTGCATATGTTTATTCCTCTGATAGCTCCTATTTCTCTAGAATAAATTCCTAGGGGAGACCTGGTGGTGCAGTGGTTAAGAGCTTGGCTGCTAACCAAAAGGTCAGCAGTTCAAACCCACCAGATTCTCCTTGGGACTCGTATGGTGCAGTTCTACTCTGTTCTATAATGTTGCTATGAGACGGCATCAACTCAATGGCAATGGGTTCGGTTTTTTGTTTTATATTTCTAGAAAGGGGAATTGTTGGATATGTTATTTCTATTTCTAGCTGTTTAAGGAGGCACCATATCATTTTCCACAGTTGTTGTACCATTTTACATTCCCAACGGCAATGCATAAGAGTTTCCAACATTTGTTAAACCTGTTTTTTTGATTCTTTCCAGTAATGTTGGGGTGAGATGGTATCTCATTGCAGTTTTGATTTGCATTTCTCTAATTGCTAATGATCTTGATTATATCAACATGTGTCTGTTATTCACGTGAATTTCTTCTTTGGTGAAGCATCTGTTCATATCCTTTGGCCATTATTTAATTAGGTTATTTGTCTTTTTGTTGCTGAGATGTAGAAGTATTCTACAGATTTTAGAGATTAGACCCTTGTTGGATGTATCATAGCCAAAATTTTTTTCCCGGTCTGGAGGTTCTTTTTTCACTCTTTTGGCAGAGTCTTTTGATGAGCATAAGTGTTTGATTTTTAGGAGCTACCAGTTATCTAGTTTGTTTTCTGGTGTTTGTGCATTGTTAGTTATGGTTTGTATTGTATTTGTACCATGTATTAGGGCCCCTAGTGTTGTCTTTATGTTTTCTTCCATGATCTTTATCATTTTAGGTTTTATATTTAAGTCTTTGATCCATTTTAAGTTAGTTTTTGTCTATGGTGTCAGGTATGGGTCCTGTTTCATTATTTTTGCAGCTAGACATCCAGTTTTGCAGCACTATTTGTCAAAGAGTTTATCTTTCCCCATTTAATGTACTTTGGTCCTTTGTCAAAGATCAGCTGACCATAGGTGGATGATTTATATCTGGCTTCTCGATTATGTTCTATTTTTCCATTCTGTCACTGTACCAGTACCAGGATGTTTTAAGTACTGTGACTGTATAGTAGATTCTGAGATCAGGTAGTGTGAGGCCTCCTACTTTGTTCTTTCTTTTCAATAATGCTTGCTTTTCTGGGGCTTCTTTCTTTTCATTAGAAAGTGCATGATTAGTTTTTCCATCTCCTTAAAGAATGCTGCTGGTATTTGGATCAGGATTGCATTATATCTGTAGATCACTTTGGGTAGAATTGACAGTTTCAAAATGTTGAGTCTTCCTGTCCATGAGCATGGTATGTTTTTCCATTTATATAGGTCTCTTTTGATTTTTTGCAAGAGTGTTTTGTAGTTTTTTTGCATAGTTCTTTTACATCCCTGGTTAGATTTATTCCTAAGTATTTTACTTTTTTAGGGGCTATTATAAATGGTTTTGTTTTCCTGATTTACTCTTCAAAGTTCTCTATGTTGATGTATAGGAATCCAACTGATTTTTTACGTTGATCTTATATCCTACTACTCTGCTGAATCTTTCTATTAGTTCCAGTAGTTTTCTTGTGAAATTTTTGGGGTTCTCTATGTACAGTATCATATCATGTGCAAATAGGGATAGTTTTACTTCTTTCTTTCCAGTTTGAATGTCTTTTGTTTCTTTTACTTGCCTTATTGCTCTAGCTAGGACTTCCAACTCTATGTTAAACAGGAGTGGTGATAAAGGAGATCCTTGTCCGGTTCCTGTTCTCAGGGGAAATGTTTTCAGCCTCTTCCCATTCAGAATGATGGTGGCTATTGATTTTGTATAGATATCCTTTATCGTGCTGAGGAATTTCCCTTCTATTCCTATTTTATTGAGGGTTTTCGTCATGAATGAGTGTTGGACTTTATCAAGTGCCTTTTGTGCATCTATTGAGATGAACATGTGATTTTTTTCTATTATTCTATTTATGTGGTGGATTACATTGATTGATACCTGGTATGAATCCTACTTGTTTGTGGTGTATTAGTTTTTGATACTATACTGACTTCGATTGGGTAGAATTTCATTAAGAATTTTTGAATCTATATTCATGAGAGATATTGGTCTGTAGTTTTCTTTTTTTTTGTGGAGTCTTCGCCTGGCTTTTGTATAAGGGTTATGCTGGCTTCATAGAATAATCTGGGAGTTTTCCTTCCTTTTCTATGATCTGAAATAGTTTGAGTAGTATTGGTATGAGCTTTTCTCTGAATGTTTGGTAGAATTCTCCAGTAAAGTCATCTGGGCCAGGGTTTTTTTTTTTTTTTTTTTTTATTGTTGCTGTTGGGAGATTTTGTTTTGTTTTTTAATTATCTCTTCAATCTCTTATCTTGTATGAGTCTGGTCAGATTTTCTATCTCAGTTTGTGTTAGTTTAAGTAGGTAATGTGTTTCTAGAAATTTGTCCATTTCATCTAGGTTCTCAAATATGTTGGAGTATAATTTTTCATAGTATTCTGTTATAATCCTTTTTATTTCAGGTGGGTCTGTTGCAATATCCCCCATATCTTATTTGGTTTATTTGTTTCCTCTCCTGTCTTTCTTTTGTTAGTTTGGCCAGTGGTTTGTCGATTTTGTTGATCTTTTCAAAAAACCAACTTCTAGTCTTGTTGATTTTTTCTATCATTTTTCTGTTCTCTATTTGATTTATTTCTGCTCTAATATTTTATTATTTCTTTCTTCTGGTGGCTGTGGGATTCTTTTGCTGCTCTCTTTCTATTTGTTTGAGCTGTAAGGCTAACTTTTTTATTTTGGCCCATTATTCTTTTTTGATGTGTGAGTGTGTGTGTTTATTGCTATAAATTGCCTTCTGAGTACTGATTTGCTGTGTCTCAAAGGTTTTGGTATGATGGGTTTTCATTCTCATTTGATTCTAGGAATGTTTTATTTAATTCCCTCTTTGATTTCTTCTATTACACAGTTATTTTTAAGCAAGGTGTTATTCATTTTCCATGGATTTGATTTTTCTTTCTTGCTCTTCTTGTTATGAGTTCTACTTTATGGCGTTGTGATCAGAGATAATGCTTTGTGTTATTTTCACGTCTTAGATTTTATTGAGGACTGCTTTGTGGCCTAAAATATGGTCTGTTCTGGAGAATGTTGCATTTGCATTGGAAAATAATGCATACTTTTCTGCCACTGGGTTGATTGTTCTATATATGTCTATGAGGTCAAGTTGGTTGATTGTGGACTTTAGATCTTCTGTATCTTTACTGAGTTTCTTTCTAGATGTTCTGTCCTTTATTGAGTGTGGTGTGTTGAAGTTTCCTTCTGTTACTGTGAAAGTGTCTTTTTATCTTTTCTGTGATTTTCAAGTTTGTTTTATGTATTTTGGAACCCTGTCATTTGGTGTCTAAAAGTTTTGCAGGATATATTATTCTTGGTTGGCAGTTTTTTTCTTTCAAGGTTTCATATATGTCATTCCATTGCTTTCTTGCCTGCATTGTTTCTGCTAAGTAATCTGAGCTTAATCTTATTGTCTTCGCTTTGTATGTTACTTTACATTTTTCTTGAGCTGCTCTCAAGATTCTTTGTTTTTGTTTTTGGCAAATGTGATTATGATATGTCTTGGTGATTTTCTTTTGGGGTCCTTCCTATATTGGATTCATTGAGCTTCTTGGATATTCAGAACTTTGCCTTTCATGATATTTAGAAAGGTTTCTGCCAGCAAATTTTTAACAATCTTCTCTGTGCTTTCCATTTTCTCCTCTTTTTTGGAACTCCAATAATGCACAATTTTTGTTGTTAGTTGTGCCCATATATCTTAGGCTTTCTTCATTTGTTTCTCTGGTTTTTCCTCAAACAAAGTGGCATCCATGTATTTGTTTTCAGTTACACTGATTCTATCTTCTATTGTTTGAAATTTGTCCCTAAAACCTTCAATTGACTTGCCCATTTCTGAAATTTAGTTGTTTATCTTTTGGATTTCTAGTTACTGTTTTTGTATGATTTCTAATTGTTTAATTTTTTTTATGTGTTCTTATTTTATTTTCCTGAATTCTTGTAGTACTTTGTATTTTCCTTGATTTGGGCTAAGTTTTTGTTGTTTTTCTCTGTGTTTTCCATGATTTTCTCTATTTTTTCCTTCATTTTGCCTGTGTTTTCCTTGATATTTTTCTTAATATCTTGGAGAGCACTAAATAATAGTCTTTTCAATTCCATATCAGGTAGTTCCACTGCCTTTTCTTCTACCACAGGATTATCTGATTCTTTGTTTTGGTCACTTACTGGAACCATCTTGTTCTGCTTTTTTATATGTTTTGAGATTATCTGCTGCCCCTGAGACATTAAGGCATTATTTTCTTTATTTATTATTGTATGTTTGCTTTTTTCATCCTGTTTTTTGTTTTGTTTTGATATTTCAGGGCAGGCATGTCAGGCATGATTTGCTGCTTGCTGGTCTGTGCTCATGATAGCTCTCACCACCTTGTCTGGGTGGGCAGGGAGGCAGCAGGTGCAACATACCCTCTTTGCTGTTCACTGATTTAGCAAGATGGCTGAGGGCAGACTGGCCAGACACTGTCTGCCTCCTGATGTTGGTCCAGTGGTTTGGGAGAGTTCACAGCCCCTTGCCAATGGGTGGGGGTGTCAGACATGGGGTGGTACAACATCACTTCCACTGTTTAACAGCTGGATGAGTCACAGTCAGGAGGGGCACTATGGGCCTGGTATTGCAGAAAGTCTGAGCAGCAGGGATATTTTAGCTGTGGTGACACATGGGGTCCTGTGGGAAAGAGGAAATGTGCTGTATGGGGCTTGGAGGGAGGAAGAAAGAAAAAAAGAGAGAAAGAAAAAACTGGTGCAGCATTGTGGTAGCCAGTGGGTGCTGGTGGGGTGGACCTTGTGGCTGGCAAGAAGTGGAGTGAGGTGGCATATGAGACTAGGTGGGAGGGAGAATGAAAAAAAGAAAGAAAGCATAAAAAGAAGAAAGAAAATAAATGGCTGCACAGTGAGGACTGGAGGGTGGGGGCGGGGTGGACACAGGGCACTGGCAGGTCAGTGCACCAGTGGCACTATCTGCGGTGGCACCACAGTATCTGGTTTGGAGGGGGGAGAGGTGGTATACAGGGCTAAGTGAGGGGACAAAGGAAAGTAAGAAAAGAAAAAAGGAACAAAAACATGATGGCATGGTAGATGCCAGGGAGTGGGAGTGAAAGAAAAGAAAAAAGGAACAAAAAAATGATGGCATGGTAGATGCCAGGGAGTGGGAGTGAGGTGGACCTGGGGGCTGGTGGAAAAGGAGGGGAGGTAACGTTTGGGGCTAGGTGGGAGAGGAAAAAGAAAAAAAAGTGGTGTAGCGTGAGCCAGCAGGTGGGGGCAGTGTGGGCTCTGGGCAACAGTGGGCCAGTTACTCTATAGATGTGGCAGTGTGGCAGGGGCTGGTGGTAAGGGGGTGGAGGTGGCATACTGGGCTAGGTGGGAGGAAGAAAGAAAAGTACAATGAGAAAAAAGAAAAAGTAATTCAAAAAAATAGGGGCTGGTGAGTGGGAGCAAGGTGGACCCAGGGGCAGGTGGGAAGGGAGAGGTGATATACAGGGCTAGGTGGGAGGGAGGAAGAAAACCTAGAAGAGAATGAAAAAAAGAAAGAAGAAAAAAAATGGTGGCACAGTGGGAACCACCATGTGTGGGCAGGGTGGACCCAAGGCAGTAGTGGGCCAGTGGCCCTGTAGCTGTGTCATGTTGGGGGTTCAGATGGAAGGGTGTAGATGGCATTTGGGGCTAGGTGGGAGGGAGAAAAAAAAGAAGAGAAAAACAAAAGAAGGGAAAAAATGGCAGTGCAGAAGGAGCTGGTTGGTTGGGGCGGAGTGGACGCAGGGTGGTGGCAGTCCAGTGACCCTGTCCGAAGTGGTGCACCAGGGGCTTGCAGGAAGGTGGGTTGGTTGAGTATGGGGCTAGGTGGGAGGGAGAAAGGAAAGGAAAAATTAAAAAAAGGTATGGATTGGGAGGGAGAAGGGCAGGCCTGGGTGGTTCATATTGTGGATCCCAGTAGTCGGGGCTGCTGGGCTGGAAGAGTTCTTGCTGCTATTCACCAGAAGGGTGAGGAGTGGAAAAGTGAGCTTGTCTGCTTTACTGGGTGCTCTGTCTCCAGTTGGGAGCTCCGTGAAGTTGGTTTCCGGTACTCCCTGTCCGGGGTTGTTGCTGGCTGTTTTCCGAGATGGTGATGTTTTGCCATGTTAGTTGGCAGGGGACCTCCACGCTGTATCTCTCCTAGTTCTCTGTTTTCCATCACTTTCTTCTTCCATTTCGTGTTTGATCTAGTTCTTCATCCCTTCATTTGCTCCTTAGGGTTCCAGTATTAACAATCATATCTGTTTTACTTAGTTTTTCAGGTGTTTGCTGCAGACGGAAGGCATGGTGTGGCGGTCTAGGGTGTCAGGGTGGCACCACCTTTTTTTTTTAATGTCATTTCCTTGAAATATTCTTTTGTCAAACTATTGAACATGTTAGAAACAATAATTATACTCTCATATCAGTCAGATATAGAATATAAAAGTTCTCTGAATAAAAATTGTATTAATAAAATTAAGGAATTGAATTTAGTAAATTTGGTCAATATATTTTGATGCTAACCTTCTTTATATTGCACTACATTAGCCATGCAGAGATAGTCTTGGTCATTTTTCTTTTTTATGGCGATATATAAGAATTAGAGAAAATGAGAAGATTAAGAAGAGTGATAGTTGAACATATGGATCTTCTACTTCAGTTAGTGGTGATAAAAAATGTTTTGTGACTTTGTGACAACTGGTTTGGGAACAGAATTCAGTGTTATTTTAAAAAGTTATTGCATTTGCTTGGAAGAAAGTGGTGCCCAAAACATCCATCCTCAGTAAACCCGGCTTCCAACACTCTGCAGATGTCTGCATAATGATTTTGCTGTCCATCATGATGGATGTTTTATCAACCAAAGGGGCAATGCGTGCACTAACATCAGGTTCAGGTAAATTCTAAAGTAATCTCTCTCTCTCCCTCCCTTTTGCTCTCCTTTTCTTCCCTCTGCCTATCAATCTCTATTTGCACCTCCATCTCTTTCTGTCTCTCCTTTCCTTCTCTCTATCATCTCTATCTTTATCTCTGTCTCTATCGCTACATCTGTATGTATAAGTACCAGTTATTGTTATAGTTAGTGAATATCCATCCAATGGTTGTATATTAAAAGGCAAAAACAAACTTAATGTTGCATTAAAATTTCAAATGTTTTTGCAGAATGTAGGCAAATTTGATTCATAAAAAAGAATAATGCCCTTCTCCAAAACACTTCTTCTCCACCCTGGTCTTTTTAAACTTTTGAGATTATTAAAACTGTAAGTGATTAATAGAAAGGATCAACCACCCAAGGTTGTCAGTAAGATTTTAATACTGTTCATCATTTTTTCCTGATCAACTAAAAGTAATCAAGTTGATCTTATTTTTTGAGGTGGACAGAAAATGAGTTATTTTATGTAATTAAATATACATCTAATACTCAACTAATGAGATCTCTAGTGAAAGCCACATGTAGATTACATATTCACAAATATTTAATATGTTATAAAATATACAACAAGATTGTAATTATTATTTTTAACATTTCAGGCATACCTTAGAAGTTTAAATACTCAAAATAATTAAAATAGAATTATCGTATTTAACACAAACAAGTTAATGTAAAAGATATTTTCCAAAGATTGCTTATAATACTGTATTTTACTTGAATAAAATAGTAATAACAAAAAAAAAACATTTACCATGCTTTGTTACATAAAAATATTACCACAGACAATAACTTGTTTTGTTGTTTTGTCATTTCATCATTTTCTAAAATGAAAATAAACAAAAAATTGTTTATCAAGAAAAGGGGTTGACAATTGTGAAATATTGGTATGCAAAACTGGAAGTGAGTTGATACACATAACACTACTAACCTTGCATATTTCAGGATATAGCCAATAGAGATCATTATCATCAGAGATTGTAATGCAAAGACAATAACCATTGTATTTAGACAGAGCTGAGTTCAAATCTCAGCTCTTTATATAAGAACTATGTAAACTTATCCTATTTATTTTATATTCTTGGATCTTTGTTTTTTCTCTGTAAAATACAGAAATAATATCTACATAATGGTTAGGACATTAGCAGTAATGAAATATTATGACTAACATCTAATATATTTTATGTTGCCATTACTATTATTATGCTAATAACAGGCATATAGAGAAACAGATATTTATTTTCTGAAATCTATGAATATGCTTTTCTATATTTTCATGCATGTAACTTTCTTCTAGCTTGCCAGAGTTATTTAAGGAATTTAGATACAGCAGGAATATCAGGAGAAATGATAGAACCAGTGCCTAGCATTTGATAAAATAGATTTTCTGAGTGTGTATGTGTCCCTATGTGGCGCAAATGGTTTGCACTTAGCTGCTAACTTAAAGGTTGGTGATTCGAACCCACACAGTAGTGCCAGGAAAGAAAGGCCTGGAAATCTGCTTCCTTAAACATCATAGCCAAGAAAATTTTGTGGAGCAGTTCTACTCACTATGAATCACACCTGGCTCAACTTCAACTTTTTTTATTTTTTTGTTTTGTTTTGGTAATGCAGATCATAGTCCCGATATTTAGGTTTTGAAACAGGAAAAAAAACTGCCATCAAGTCAATTCCAACTCAGGGTGTTGTTGTTCTTGTTAGGTGTCATCTCATAGCCACCTGAGGTAGTCCTGTGCCATCCTCACAATCGTTGATATGCTTAAGCCCATGGTTGCAATCACTGTGTCAATCTACCTCATGGAGGGTCTTCCTCTTTTTCGCTGACCTTCTACTTCACAAAGCATGACGTCCTTCTCTAGGGACTGATCCCTCCTGATAACATGTCCAAAGTATGTGAGAAGTAGTCTCACCATCCTTGCTCCTAAGGAGCTTTCTGGTTGTATTTCTTCCAAGACAGATTTGTTCGTTCTTTTGACAGTCCGTGGCATATTCAATATTCTTTGCCAACACCACAATACAAAGTGTCAATTCTTCTTTGGTCTTCCTTATTCATCGTGCATGCATATGAGGCTATTGAAAACACCATGGCTTGAGTCAGGCACACCTTACTCTGCATGGTGACTTCTTTACTTTTCAACACTTTAAAGAGCTCTTTTGTAGCAGATTTGCCCAATGCAATCTGTCTTTTGATTTCTTGACTGCTGCTTCCATGGGCATTGATTGTGGATCTGAGTAAAATGAAATCCTTTACAACTTAAATCTTTTTTCTGTTTATCATGATGTTGCTTATTGATCCAGTTGTGAAGATTTTTGTTTTCTTTATGTTGAAGTATAATCCATACTGAAGGCTGTGGTCTTTGATCTTCATCAATAAGTGCTTCAAGTCCTCTTCACTTTCAGCAAGTAAGGTTGTGTCATCTGCATAACGCAGGTTGTTAACGAGTCTTCCTCCAATCCTGATGCCAAATTCTTCTTCATATAAGCCAGCTTCTTAGAATATTTGCTCAGCATACAGATTGAATAGGTATGGTGAAAGGATACAACCCTGACACAGACCTTTCCTGACCTTGAACCCCGCAGTATCCATTCTTACTGAGCGACCCTACGTATAGTATCGCCAAGTCCTTCTTCCTAGTCTGTCTTAGTCTGGAAGCTCAGCTGAAACCTGTCAGCCGTGAGTGACCCTGCTGGTATTTGAATACCAGGGGCATAGATTCCAGTATCACAGCAACACACAAGCCCCCACAGAACAACCAACTGACAGACACATGGGGAATCCAACTCATAGTAACCCTATATATAGAACAGATTGAACTGCCCGATAGAGTTTCTAAGGCTGTAATCTTTACAGAAGCAGATTGCCACATCTTTCTCTCTTGGAGCTGCTGGTGGATTCAAACCACTGACCTTTTGGTTAGCAGCCAAGCTATTTATCCACTGTGCAACCAGGCCTCCTTTGAAACAGGAAAAAGATTGCTTAATTTCTGATCAAAACTCAGTTCTGGATAACTAGATTAGGAAAATTTATTACAAGTCAAGATTAAGGAACACACTATAAAACATAAAGGAAACCTCTTCCTCAAGCTAAATATGGGAAATTCGTTCTATTTTACATACTGCGAGGTTAGAAGGGCATAGATAGATGTAGCCTTAGTCTCTGAGGTGATCCCAATAAGCACCACCTTCTGATAATCACACCTCTGTATAATCCACTCCCATGAAGTGGTGGGCAGAATCTGTGACTTTGTTCTAATCAATAGGATATGGCAAAGACAGTGAGATACAACTACTGTGATTGTATTACATTATATAAGACTTCATTCAGTTGGCTAACTAATTCTAGAGACTCTTCTTGCAGACTTAATGAAGTAAGCAGCCATGTTAGAGAAGCTTGCCCGGCAAGGAACTGTCAGCAGATGCTAGAAATGCGGCCTCTAGGATCTGAGGACAGCCTCTGGGCAACAGTAAGCAAAAAGTTGAGGCCCTTATTCACATACTCACAAGGAAATTAATTCTGCCAGCAACTTGAATGAGCATAGAGGAGATTCTCCCTCACTTGATCCTCCACAAGAGAATGAAGCCCAGTTGACTCATTAATTGCAGGCTTGTGAGACCCTGAGCAGAGGACCCAGCTAACCTGTGCACAGACTCTTGACCACAGAAACTATAAGATAATAAATATGTGTTGTTTTGAAACATGACGTCTGTGGTAATTAGTTATGCTGCAATAGAAAATGAATACAGTAGAAAAAGAAGGAAAGAATGACCTGAAATCCTTCTTCTGGATGCTATCTCTTGGTGATGTATCAAGTGGAAGTTGAAGCATGACCTCAAGGGGAATCTAAAGCTCCTGTGAGATCACTACATGCTCAAGGGTCAAATATGCATCACCTGAGTCTGGCCAAACTAAGAACATAAAGCACAAGACTAGATTTCACCAGTTGACAAGGGCTCAGGGGCCAGACTGGAGACCAGAGAAAATCTAGACAGCAACATGTGTAATTAAGGCTCCCTCTCTCCCTCACCTCCATGTAGTTACTTCACTCATTCTGCTAGAATGAATCATCCAAAATGTCATTTTTCGCTCATTGGCAACAGATAGCATAATCTGGTTAATGTCCATACAACACTTTGATTATTCTTTGTGTACTGATTTAAAAGCAAAGGCTCTGGTGACTGACTGCCTAAGTTTAAATCTTCCATGTTCAAAACCTATGGCAAGGAAAAGCTAACATCTCTGACTCAACTCCTTCATCGTTCAATTGAGAATACTAATAGCACCTATTGCTTAGGGTTCTGATAAGAATTTAATGAGTTAAAAATATAAGGCAGTTAGAATAGTGCCTGGAGTACAGATACAGCAGGAACAACATATAACTCATCAACCAAATTGGGCTACTTTTGAGCGAGAAAGGGGTATCCTATTAAAAATTATCCCAGGTTAAATGAGAACCAAGAAGGTCCTAGGCAGAAAGGGACATATGTTCACCTAATTAAGAGGTGGGGCCCTGGTTGCACAGTGGTTAAGTGTTTGGCTGCTAACCAAAAGGTCGGCAGTTTGAATCCACCAACTGCTCCTTGGAAACCCTATGGGGCAGTTCTACTCTGTCCTATAGTGTCGCTATGAGTAGGACTTGACAGTTACTAGTTTTATGTTTTTAAATTAAGAGGTCCATACGTGTTTGCTGGTGTTAATCTCCTGTGAAGCAATCTTTATTTTACATACACATTCAAAAAATTGAGAGGATCCTTTGTGCCAAACACTGTTATATGCTGGTGATAAAGCAGTCATCAAAATACAGGAACCTTGTTTTTGGTAATGGAAGATGGTAGACTTCAACAGTTGTACGTATTATTTCATTATAATTGTAATGATTTTATAAAGAAAATCATAGTGATTATGAATACATGTTTATTTTCTGTTTTCTACAGTTTCTCCTTCTTCTATACCAAAAAATCATCAAATTATTTATAGTATTTTCCCGAGCAGACATCATATAAGGTATATAAAGCAATCTGCCTGTTATTAGCTATGATCAGAGAAAGTAAGATCATGTACAATGGTTAGAAGCACAAAACAAAAATTGCAGTTACCACAAAAAAGGAAATAAAATCAAAATAAGAAACCAATTTGCATTAAAAATTTAAATCTCCAAGTTTTTGTAATCACGAGTTTTAATTTGTTTTTATGTATTGTGTGCCTAATGTACTAAAAGAAATAAAACGCTAATTAAATGGGGGAAAAAATGTGCTCTGTTATGCAAAATAGAGTCTTCATAAAAATTCATTATTGTTGGTTTGTTTACTTTTATGTTATGAATAGTAAAATTCTAATTCTAGCATGTGGAAAGAATGCTATTTAAATGAAAGGCAGGTTAGTTACTATTGATAATAAAATATTAAATCATTAACATGGACACTTCTCTAGATATCTCTTTTAATATTTTAATTATGACTAATAGAATTAATTTTATAATGCACTAATAATTTTTTGAATTTGGACATTGGTATAAAAACATACTGATCTTATGAGATTTAAAATTTATAGGAGAAAATACCATCTGATTAATCAAATTGGAGAATCTAAAGACTAAAAATAAAACAGAAAAAAAAATATACTGGATTTATTTTACCTATTTTTTATGAAGCACTGGAAATTCATAAATATTTCTAAAGTAGCACACAGTTCAAAAGAAAACTTAAAATTGTAATGATTTTGCGAATACCTATAGAGGTTTAGCTTTACTTACCAATTTATGATCCGTTTTTATAAATAAGTTTATTACAAAAATAAAATAGAATAAAATTAAAGACAGAATAAACCACTTCCTTTTATAACAGAGGTAGGAAAGTTATTTATATGAGAAATTAAGCTTGAATACCCCATGGAATAAGATAACTTTACTGTCATCCACAGGGATCTTGACCAAAATGGTATGTTTTTGAAAACCAAAAGTATGTCAACAACTTAAGGACCTAGGTGAGTTTTGTTCAGCAAAGAAACAAAGATATTCTACTCTGGATCAAAACAACGTGAGAGTTCCTAGAGGTAAAGAAATTTGTACACAATGCCCAGCATGGCACAAATCTCTACTGCTAATAATAGCTTGAGAAAAACTTCCGTATTAGTGAATTTGTCATAAAAACACTTCTTGTGTCAATTTTGAAGAAACTCCATAAATAAATAGCATTTTTGTTAGTTGCCATTGAGTCTAGTTCTTAACCATCTGCACCACCCAGGGACTCCTAAATAAATAGTGTTGTTCTTGTGTGCCGTGGAGTCAATTTTGATTCATAGCAACCCTGCATGACAGAGTAGAACTGCCCCCATAGGGTTTTCTAGGCTGAAATCTTTAAGGGAGCATATGGCCAGGTTTTTTCTCACTAAGAGCCACAGGTGTGTTCCAACCGCTGGTCTTTTGGTAACCAGCCATGCATTTAGCCATTGTGCCACCAGGGATCCTAATAATTAGTAGATGGTGGGAAATCTAATAGCCTGTCTTAGTTTGCTGGTGCTGCTGTGACAGAAATATCACAAGTGGGTGACTTTAACAAATAGAAATTTAATTTCTCACAGTTTAGAAGACTAGAAGTCCGAATTCAGGGCACTGGCTCCGGGGGAAAGCTGTCAGCTCCTAGGGAAGATACTAGTTTCAGCTTCTAGTGAAAATTCTTTTCTTAGAGTTTGTAACCCTGGCAGTTTTCAGGTCCCTGGTGTTGTCCACGTGGCATCTATCTTTCCCCGTTTGTGCTTGCTTGCTTATGTGCCTAATTTGCTCCTTTTATATCTCTAAAGCGGTTATGTTTGAAGCACACCATACACTGATATGACCTCATTAACATTAAAAAGTTAATAAGTTATTAAAAAAACCCTATTTCCATATGGAATTTTATGCACAGGATTACGGTTAGGATTTACAATACATATTTTGGGAGGATGCAATTCAATCCATAACAACACAGCCTAATATTAGCTCTAGTCCTTGAAAAGCTTGTTCTTAGCCACCTTATACACATCGTGGTTGGGAGGTAGAGAATCACTAGCACTATGAGGCAAAATGTGTGCACTTGTATGTGTGTGTGTCGAGTGAGAAATATGAAATGGCAGGGTTTACGGATGGGAATAAGCAACTAGCCAGGAATTTATTTATTCTTTTTTTCTGGAGCCTTATTTTCAGTGTATAAGCAATGAGCAGATAGAAGGAATGAACAAGGCACAGATGTACAAAATTCAGTGGAATTTTCTATCAGGAAGGAGTGAGTGTCTGGAATCTGCCACCACTGTATTCTTTCATTGACTCAAGAGCATTTCCATCAACAATGGAAAAATAGCAGTGCTGTCAGTCATGTCTAAAGTTACGCTGGAAAAGTTTAGAGACTGTAGTAAGCCCACCTGTCCAAGGATTATTAAGCTTGGAACTCCTATTAAATCAAAACCAGTAACTTACTCTCCGAACTATGTCTATTCCTCCATTTTTATCAAGGGATATAACAGCATTTCGTTGTCCTTAAGGTACTGAGGACTTAAATCCAAGAAATTTCTCTAGGTTGTATTTCTGACTTCTTATAAGAAATTGGAAAAGCCATTTACTCTTTGCACTTCAACCACACTATTTGTCAGGAGTAGGAGTATTTATCTGTCTCCCCTAGGTACTTGGGTTAATTTATATTAGTACAGGACTCCTCACTTTATATCATATATCACATAAAAAATATTGAGCTTTTATTTTAGCTTCATGTACTTCCTGCCAAGTGCTTCCCCTGTTTTATTTCATAGTAACATTCTTAGGATCAGTGCTACTGTGATTGCTGAAGAATTACCTTTCGGGACTGTATATCAATAGAATGCTTTCTTCTGTTTTGCTTTTGTGGACAGCAACTATGAATTGAATGTGTATATTTTACACATGGAATATATTATAACATTTCAGGTTTCTCAAAACCTTATATAGGAAACGAGGGCAAAAGGCTATACGCAGATTTTTTTTTTATTACTTTCAAAGAGCTAGGCTCAAATGTTGTTATGAGGCATCCCTGTAGATGATAGAATTTCCCTTGACCAAAATTCTCAGAGCAGTACTATAGACTATATTGCTAGTAGGGATTAATGCGTTTTCTAAATCCCTAAGTGGGATAAATATGTCATATACATTGACTATGTTTTAATCCTGAGAATATTGTAAATTATTACAATTTTGGACACTAGTAGAATGCAGTGAGTTGGAAAATGAGCTATAAACAATATGCACTTGTAAACCAGAGCAATTATACACTTACATATGCACAAACCAAAACATATGCTCTATTTTACCTCAGATTATAAAAGTATAAGTGATAGCACAAAGAAAAATGTAAGTTTCTGTGACGGCTCAAAGATATCTCCGTATATTTTATCTTCCACAGGAGTACATGGGAATAGTTTTTGTTTTTTAACAAGATAATATGATAGCATATATTCATTTTTGTAAATCTTTCTTACAATTCAATTGTTAACTCAAAATACTGAGAATCAGATTATTCTCATTCTCTTTTATTATTTTTATTAAAGTTAAGACTGTCTATGAAAGATTTGCAATTTAAAATTGAGGAAGTAATGTATATGTCATGAGTTTGATACGTTGTTGTTGTCACGTGCCCTTGAATCTATTGCAACTCATGGAGACCTCACGTGTTACCGAGTAGAACTGCTCCATAGGGTTTTCTTGGCTGTCATCTTTACAGAAGCAGATTGCCAGATCTTTTCTTCTATGATACTGCTGGGTGGCTAAAAACCACCAAACTTTTGTTTACCAGCCACGGGCAAACCGTTTGTACCACCAAGCGGCCTGACTTAAAAAAGAGGACTAAGTAGACCTAATGTCTAAATAATTACAAAAGCAATTACTGTATATTCTTGACTGGGGCAAAGTTGTTTGAGGATGGCGTGCTAAAGGGCCTACACTAAACTACAAATTATAAATAGAAGAACATTATCAACAACGTACAAATTAAACTTTAGGAAAAAAAAAGATCTAATATCAAAAGCCTAACAGTGCAATAGCAAAAAGCAAGCATACTGAGAAAAGGAAGTGAAGTATACTGATGTTGAATGGGAGGATACAGACAATGGATGAGAACTTTGGGAGATGGCTATTATGTTATATAACTCTCATATATTATAATTGTTACATTTCTCTCTCTCTCTTTCTTTTTTGGTCTCAAATAATTCCAACATATCCTCTAGAATATCATTTTTATTATAGCTGCTTACATTGGAAATATCTTAGATAAATTCTTTTCTACTTCTCTTAACTGATAGCAAATGCCGCTTTTTATCTGCTCATTCTCTCATATCCTATTTACTCTGATCTCTGGGAAGAAAGAGGATCATGCATAATCGTGTTACGCTCGATTCAGTCACCACTGTTCCTACAGTCATGCAGAGAATGACAATGAAGTATCACTTTACCCCTACTGTTGTTGTTAGTTGCCATTAAGTTGATTTTGACTTATGGTGACGCCATGTGTGCAGAGCGGAACTGCACCATAGGGTTTTCAAGGCCGTGACCTTTTGAAAGCAGATTGCCAGGGCTTCTTTCCAAGCCATCTCTGGATGGATTTGAATCAATAACCTCTCGCTTAGTAGTCGAACGTTAACCATTTGTGCCAACCAGAGACTCCTTTACCCCAACACAAAGATAGTTATTATCGGAAAAACAGAAGGGAAATAAAAACAAGTGTGGGTGGGAATGTGGAGAAATTAGAACCCTCACCTATGCTAGTGAGAATGTAAAATGGTGCAGCTGCTGAGGATAAATTTGGCCAGCAATTCCACTCCTGTGTGTATACCCAAAAGACTTGAAAGCTGGGACTCAAACAGATATTTATATACCAATGTCCATTATATTATCATACACAACAGCCAAAATGTAGAAACTACTGAAGTTTACAGCATCAGGTGAATGGAGAAATAAAATGTGGTATATACATACATTACTACGCTTAATGCGTCAAATCTATTCCTGAGACGGTCTCTAAATTCAGCTAGGATATACCCGAGGATGTACTTTGGCTCTTGTAGATTTGTTTTAATTTTCTTCAGCTGCAACTTGAACTTGCATATAAACAATTGATAGTCTGTTTTGTAAGTTGGCCCCGGCTTTGTTTTGACTGATGATATTGAGCTTAACCGTCTCTTTCTACCACCTTCCTTGCCGAAAGTGAAGAGGACTTGAGGCACTTACTGATGAAGATAAAACGCTACAGCCTTCAGTGTGAATTACACCTCAACATAAAGTAAACAAAAATCCTTACCACTGGACCAGTAAGCAACACCATGGTAAACAGAAAAAAGATTGATGCTGTCAAGGATTTCATTTCACTTGGATTTCATTTTACATTGATTTTATAATCAATGCCCATGGAAGCAGCAATCAAGAAATCAAATGACGTACTGCATTGGGCAAGTCTGATGCAAAAGACCTCTTTCAAGTGTTAAAAGACAACAAAGATATCACTTTGAGGACAAAGATGTGCCTGAGCTCAGCCATGGTACTTTTAATTGCTTCACAGGCATATAAAACGTGAACAATGAATAAGAAATACTGAAGAAGAACAAATGCATTTGAAGTATGGTGTTACTGAAGAATATTGACTATACCATGGACGTACAGAAGAATGAACAAATCTGTCCTGGAAAAAGCACAGTCAGAATGTTCATTAGAAGTGAGGATGATGAGACTTCGTCTCACGTACTTTGGGTATGTTATTAGGAGAGACCAGTCCCTGGAGAAGAACATCATGCTTGGTAAAGTAAAGGGTCAGTGAAAAAGAGGAAGCCCCTCAATGAGATGGATTGGCACAGTGGATGCAACAGTGGGCTAAAAAATAGCAGCAATCGTGAGGATGGTGCAGGACGAGACAGTATTTCATTCTGTTTTACATAGGGTCACTGTGAGTTGGAGCCAACTCAATGGCACATAATAACAACAAATATATACATATACTGGAATATTATTCAAGCATAGGGAGAAAAGAAGTTCTAGTAGGTGCTACAATATGGATAAACCTTGAAAACATTATGCTTAGTGAAATTAAGTCAGACAAAAAGACAAATATTGTGTGACCCCACTTATAAAATACATCTAGTATAGGCAAATGCATAGAGACTGAAGTATATTAGTGGTTAACAGTGGTGAGTGGTAGTGGTAAATGGGGAGTTATTGCTTAAGGGGTAGGGTGATAAATTTTTGTTTTTTAGAACAGATAGCTGTGATGGATGCACAACATGAGAAATGTAATTATGTCACTGAATCGTACCCGTAAAAACAGTTGAAATGGCAAATGTTTTGTTCTGTATATTTTACCTTGATTAAAATAAAGTGAGGGAAGAATAGACAATTTCTAACTTGTAGCTATTAAATACGAATTAAGAGGAAATAATGGTCAATGATCTCTGCTGCTTTCAACAACAAAGTGGGTGATTATTAGAAAAATGCTTAGAAGCCATGAAGGGAGGTGAGGGGGCTTTAACTTATTGCAAAGCAGACACATCTGCCTAATGTAGTCACCAGACAAACAGATTTTTATTCACTTTATCTTCAGAATTTCATATGAGTACTTTTAATTAGCATCATTTAACCTGAAGCTTTATTTTAATAGAGTCTAAAAAGTGAAGATTTCAAAATTTCAGGGGAAACCTTGAAAGGGTAGAAGGTTAATATCTGCCACAGAGACACATTGATTACTTTGGGTAGATGAGTGATATAATCTGATTTAAGTTTTAAAAAGATTAGTTTTTTTGCAATGCTGAAAATAGACTGGAAGAACACAAATGAAGAATCAGAGAAGCCAATTAAGAAGCTATTTCAGAAATGTAGAAAAGAGATAATGTGGTTTGTTTATGGATGGCAGAGGTTGAGTTGGTGAAAAGGACTCAGATTCTGCAAATATTTTGTAGGTAAGGTCAGCAGTGTCTGCCTGAGCACCAGAGGATTGAGTTGTTGTTAATGTGGGAGGGAATAACTGTGGGCAGGTTAGATTGGAGAAGAGGACAAATTCCTGGGAGAAAGACATCTTGCTTGGTTAAGCAGAGGGTCAGCAAAAAAGAGGAAGACCTTCAAGCAGACAGATTGACACAATAGCTACAACAATGGGCTCAAACACAGCATCAATTTTAAGGATGGCACAGGACCAAGCAGAGTTTCGTTTTGTTGTATATACGGTCACTATGAGTCAGAACAATCTCGACAACACCTAACAGCAACATAATTTAGGTGCCAATCTTTTTTATCTTTACAAATATTATTAATATCCTCAAAGTTTTGGCTCTGTGGTGAAATGAGTTTTTTTATGTGGCTTTTTGTCTTGCTTCTTTGGTAAAACAGCTTAATAGACTTTTCCCCTCAGCCCTGAGGAGTTACCTTTGCCCTAGTTTTCTACACCAGAGGATTTGTTACTTTGTCCAGGCTGATTGACATTAACTGAGTAAACTGTAAACAGCTTGTGGTTAGATACTTTTTGCCTGGTCCTTGGCTCTAGTCTGTACTGTAATTGATATGTACCTTGAAGGGATTGGTCAATATACTATGCAAATAAAGTGACTATAGTCTACTATGCAAATGAAGTGCCTGTGGCCTACTGAGAGGGCATTGGTCAGTTTGTGGCTGGGAGATGCCATGCCTTGAAATTGCCAAGCAGCAGGAAGAAGCAGAAGGAAGAAAGAATAGAGAAGTGAGAAGCAGAAAGAGGAGGCAAGGAAGCTTGAGAAGAGCTGAAACACAAGTCAAGGGCTGTAACACTGAAGACAGCGACGGGCCCAGAAGGGGCTCTGCAGCAGTGTGTGGTGTCAGACAGCAGGCCCAAGAGAAGCCTATCCTCAGGGGGCCAAAGGGAGGCCTACATGGCATAAAAGAGCTGAGAGAGCTTTCCTGCATTGAAGAAGGGAGACTTTCACCTACCTGCTTCCTGGTCCTGAGCCTATTGATCCTGATCCCAAGTTGTACTGTTTCTTCCTTAATAAACCACTTAACTATAACTATGGTCTGTGAATTCTGTGTGGCCATTGCAATGGATTATCAAACCCAGAAGACAAGTAGGGAATGCCATGAGACGGACTGCTGGTGTTGGAATTGGTAAAAAAAACTTTGGAGGGTGGAGGTGTGTTTCACTGCCAACCTTTCGGATAACAGCCAGTGGTTAACAACTGTACCACGATGGCTCTTCTTTGGCATTATACCATTTTTTATTACTCTTAAGCAGAACAAATTTTCTTCTTTCTGAAGCCATTGATGTTAAACCAGAAATCCGTTGTCGACAAAGTGTGGTGAAATCACAGATTCTCAGCTTCTACACATTGACCATGTTCTTAAGATTCTAAACACAGGGTAGAAAATTTTTGCATTATATTATCAGAATTGAATGGATAGACAAGAATATAAAAGTTTCTGACTTTAAGCATTTAACTCAATTCCTTTGTAATAAATACACAACCTTTTTTATGTGGAAAGTTTAGGGTGGGCTTTTATTTCGAAGTTTGTAATGAATGAACTTGCAAGTAAATGAGAAAATGTAAGCAGTTATTCTATCATTGATTACCATCAAGATAGCATTCTGTAATTCATAAATCCTAGTGAAGCCTATTTTGTAGCATGTCATCTTTTGTAAATCACCATTTTCTCTGTAAAAAATAGAACGTTGTTAGAAATACAAAACAGCAAAGCATGTTTTAACCTATCTAAATGTGGGAATAAATCTAACTTTTCTATTTGATGTAGATAAAAAAAACATTTTTCAGAAATATAACTTTGTTTTAGCTAAAGGACATTCAGGCTTATTTTCTAAATAAGACTGTCATTGATCTGGACAGATCAAATGGAGATAAATCATGAAGAAATATGATCATTTATACTTTGGCATGAATAAATACTTTTGGGCTGTGATTTATTTACATTACATACCTAGATATTTTACTTCGTAAACAGATGTTGGTTATCTCACTCTAAATGGAAGGATTTATTATGTCCTCCCCTCTGCCAGGGAAAATAAGGGAAAAATAATTTGAATCCTCACTATAGTGGAACATACTTGTGGAAAATGATCATAAAATATGATGTACAACATTGATTATGGTAGCAGACACCAAGGTGAAGTAAGAAAAAAAAAAAACAGATACTACTTTATGCAATAATGATACTTATGGATTGCTAAGGAAAATAGAGATATCTAGCTTCTTTTTAACCCACAAAATGAATGCCTGTGCTTGACAGCTATATGAGTTTCTGATATTCCAAATTTAAAAATAAAGAAACGGTAACGTCTTCATTTTTTAATTTTTTTTTTTTTTTTGTACTTTAGATGAAGGTTTACAGAACAAATAGTTTCTCATTAAACAGTTAGTACACGTATTGTTTTTTGACCTTGTTTAACAACCCCACCACAAGTCAACACTCTCCCTTCTCCACCTTGGGTTCCCTATTACCAGCTTTCCTGTCCCCTCCGGCCTTATAGTCCTTGTCCCTGGGTTGTTATGCCCCATTAGTCTCATTTTGTTTTATGGGACTGTCTAATCTTTGGCTGAAGGGTGAACCTTGGGAGACTTCATTACTTAGCTAAAAGAGTGTCCGGGGCTATACTCTAGGGGTTTCTCCAGTCTCTGTCAGGCCAGTATTTGGTATTTTTTTAAAACTGAAAATATATCTGACTGTTTCAAGGGTTGACCATTATTTCTGAGGTGCCAGAATATTTGGATTGTGGTAAGAAATGATGATCCTAAAACTGCACACCAGAGAGCTCCATCAGTATGATATCCATGGGCCAGAGAATAGAAAGAGATCTCTGTTTGGTGAGAACATGGTTTGACATATGGGTTACCTCTACATTATAAATAAATAAATGATTAACACCATGTCAAGAAACACCTAATTTATGGGCAAGACTTTTAAATAAACAGCAGCTCTTTTTATCAGGCATTTAAAGAGAAAAAACACGTAAGAAAATACTTCAACTCCTAGTGTTCTACACTCAGTGAGATTTTTAATTGTCATTGCTACAAAAGCAAAGCCTATGGTTGGATCTATAGTCACTAAAAATAAATAAAATTTAGATGACATTATTCTGGCATATAACATATGTAAATGTAAGCCAGATAATAATTTCATAATACTTGCTGAAGTCCTAGCTAATATCAATGATTTTAAGTGAATAGATATTTGAGATGTTGAAAGTAGAGTAAAACGAAGTGCAATGCTGATAAAATTTAAATGAAAGTAAACCCAAGTTTACGTACAATTTTTTGAAGCTGCATTTTCAAAATTAAAACAATCTGCTTGATATTCACATTTTTAAAAATTGTATTGTGATAAAATATACATAATAAAATGTTTGCCATTTTATCCACTTTCAAGTGTAAAATTCAGTAACAATAATTACATTCACAATGTTTTGCAGCTATCAACACTATATATTTCCAAATGTTTTTCATCACCCTAAACAGCAACTCAGTACCCTTTAAGCGCTAACTCCCCATTACTCCCTAGTATCCACTGCTGGCAACCACTAATATATTTTG
Source organism: Dugong dugon (assembly GCA_030035585.1). Classification (NCBI taxonomy): domain Eukaryota; kingdom Metazoa; phylum Chordata; class Mammalia; order Sirenia; family Dugongidae; genus Dugong; species Dugong dugon. Next base: position 27,737,653 of record CM057460.1, on the reverse strand, counting down.
ATCTCTATGTGTTTGCCTATACTATATTATGTAAGTGGGATCATACAGTATCAGTCCTTTTGTGCCTGATTTATTCACTTGCCATAAGTTTCTTAATGTTCATCACATCATAGCATATATTGGAACTTAATTTCTCTCTATGGTTGAATATATTTGTATATACCACATTTTGTTAATCCATTCATCTGTTGCTAGACATGGGTTGTTTTCCCTTTTTCACTATTGTGAATAATGCTACAATGAACATCGGTGTACAAATATCTATTTGAATCCTTGCTTTCATGTCTTTCAGGTATATACCTAGGTGTAGAATTTCTGGATCATATGGTAATTCTATATTTAATTTTTTTAAGGATAGCCAAACAGTTTTCCATTGGGCTAAATGTGTATTATTATACCAGTACACAATTGTTTTGACTGTTGTTGTTGTTAGGTGCCATGGAGTTGGTTTCCATCCATAGCGACCCTACGTACAACAGAAAAAAACACTGTCCTGTCCTGCACCATCCTCATAATCTTTGCTTTCCCAAGATTGCAGCCACTGTGTCAATCCCTCTCGTTGAGGGTATTGTTCTTTTTCCCTGACCCTCTGCTTTTTCAAATATGATGTTCTTTCCCAAGGGACTGGTCTATCCTAACAACATGTCCGAAGTATGAGAGACAAAGTCTAGCCATCCTATCTTCTAAAAAGAATCCTGGTGGTGATTCTTCCAAGACAGATTTTTTCATTCTTCTGGAAGTCTATAGAATAATCAATATTCTTCACCAACCTTAATTCCAAGGCATCAATTCTTCTTTGGTCTTCCTTATTCATTGTCCAGCTTTCATATACATATGTTGTTGTTAGGTGCTGTTGTTTTGGTTCCGAATCATAGTGGCCATATGTACTACAGAATGAAACACTGCTCAGTCCTGCACCATGCTCACAATCATTATGCCTGAGCCCATTGTTGCAACCACTGTGTCAATCTATCTCATTGAGGGTCTTCATCTTTTTCACTGAACCTGTACTTTACCAAGCATGATGTCCTTCTCCAGGGACTGGTCCCTCCTGATAACATGTCCAAAGTATGTGAGACGTAGTCTCGTCATCCTTGCTTCTGGTTGTTCTTCTTCCAAGACAGATTTGTTTGTTCTTTTGGCAGTCCATGGTATATTCAATATTCTATGCCAAAACCACAGTTAAAAAGCATCAATTCTTCTTCAGTCTTCCTTATCAATCATCCAGCTTTCACATGCATATGATGCAATTGAAAATACTATGGATTTGGCCAGGCACACCTTAGTCTTCAAGGTGACGTCTTTGCTTTTCAACACTTTAAAGAGGTCTCTTGCAGAAAATTTGCCCAATGCAATGCTTCTTTTTATTTCTTGACTGCTGCTTCCATGGGCATTAATTGTGGACCTAAGTAAGATGAAGTCCTTGACAACTTCAAACTTTTCTCTGTTTATCATGATGTTGCTTATTGGTCCAGTTGTGAGGAGTTTTGTTTTCTTTATGTTGAGGTGTAATCCATACTGAAGGAATAAGTGCTTCAAGTACCCTTCACTTTCAGCAAGCAAGGCTGTGTCATCTGCATAACGCAGGTTGTTAATGAGTCTTCCTCCAATCCTGACGCCCCGTTCTTCTTCATACAGTCCAGCTTCTCAGATTATTTGCTCAATATACAGCTTAAACAGGTATGGTGAAAGGATACAACCCTGACACACACCTTTCCTTAACTTTAAACCATGCAGTATCCCCCTCGTTCTGTTCAAACAACTGACTCTTGATGTATGTACAGGGTCCTCATGAGCACAATTAAGTGGTCTGGAATTTCCATTCTTCGCAATGTTATCCATAATTTGTTATGATCCACACAGTCGAATGCCTTTGCATAGTCAATAAAATGCAGGAAAACATATTTCTGGTATTCTCTGCTTTCAGCCAGGATCCATCTGACATCAGCAATGATATCCTTGGTTCCACGTCCTCTTCTGAATCTGGCCTGAATTTCTGGAAGTTCCCTGTTGCTGTACTGCTGCAGCCACTTAGGAGTGATACTCAGCAAAATTTTACTTGCATGTGATATTAATGATATTGTTTGATAATTTCTACATTCTGCTGGATCACCTTTCTTTGGAATGGGTACAAATATGGATCTCTTCCCATAGGTTGGCCAGGTAGCTGTCTTCCAAATTTCTTGGCATAGAGAAGTGAGTGCTTTCTGGGTTGCATCTGTTTGTTGAAATATCTCAATTGATATTGAGTCAATTCCTGGCAGCTTGTTTTTTGGCCAGTGCTTTCAGTGTAGCTTGGAATTCCTTCAACACAATCGGTTCCTGATGATATGATACCTCCTGAAATGGTTGAATGTCGATGAATTTTTTTTGGTATAGTAACTATGTGTATTCCTTCCATCTTCTTTTGATACTTGCTTCATCGTTCAGTATTTTGCCCATAGAATCCTTCAATGTTGTAATTTGATGATTGAACTTTTTCTTCAGTTCTTTCAGTTTGAGAAATGCCGAGCTTGTTCTTACCTTTTGGTTTTCTAAGTCCAGGTGTTTGTACATGTCATTATATTACTTTGTCTTCTGGAGCCACCCTTTCAAATCTTCTGTTCAGCTCTTTTACTTCATGATTTCTTCTATTCACTTTAACTACTCTATGTTCAAAAAATGTTCAAAGAGTAAGTTTCAGAGTCTCTTCTGACATCCATTTTAGTCTTTCTTCTCTGTCTTTTTAATGACTTATTGCTTTCTTCATATATGATATCATTGATGGCATCCCACAACGTATCTGATCTTTTGTCATTAATTTTCAATGAGTCAAATCTGTTTTCAATATGGTCTCTAAATTCAGGTGGAATATACTAAAGCTTGTACTTTGGTGCTCGTGGACTTGTTTTAATTTTCTTCAGCTTCAACTTGAACTTTTATATGTGCAACTAGTGGTCTATTCCACAGTCAGCCCCTGGCCTTGTTTTGACTGATAATACTGAGCTTCTTCATCATCTCTTTCCATGGATATAGTCAAGTTGATTCCTGTGTATTCCATCTTGCTAGGTCCACATGTGTAGTCGCCATCTATATTATTGAAAAAGATAGTTGCAATGAATATGTTGTTGGTCTTGCAAAATTCTATCATGCGATCTCCAGATCATCTCCACCACCAAAGCCATATTATTGAACTACTCATCCTTCTTCTTTGTTTCCAAGTTTCGCATTTCACTCACCAGTAATTATCAGTGCACCTTGATTTCATGTTTGATCAATTTCAGACAGCAGAATTTGGTAGAAATCTTTAATATCTTCATCTTTGGCCTTAGTGTTTTGTGCATAAATTTGAATAATAACTATATTAAGTGGCTTCCTTGTAGGCATATGGATATTATCCTATTACTGACAGAGTTATTCTTCAGATAGATCTTGAAATAGTTCTTTTTGACAATGAACGTGATGCCATTTCTCTTCAATTTGTTATTCCTGGCATAGTAGACCATATGATTGTCTGATTCACAATGGCCAATCGATACCAGTCCATTTCAGCTCACTAATGCCTATGATATTGATCTTTATGCTTTATATTTCCTTTTTGAAAACTTCTAGTATTTTTAGATTCATACTTCATACATTCCTCATTCCAATTATTAATGGATGTTTGTAGCTGTTCTCATTTTGAGTTGTGTAACATCAGCAAATGAAGGTCTCAAAAGATTTACTCCATGCACTGCATTAAGGTCAACTCTTCCTTAAGGAGGCAGTTCTTCAGTCGTATTTTGAGTGCCTTCCAAAATGTAGCTAGTGTTAAATAAATTATTAATTACTGATTGTTACTTGAGAGTAACTCGTCAAAATATCCAAAAAAGAACATCCAGGTATTGTGACTGGTACACATTCAGATACAACCTCACTTTTAAAAGAAATTGTTTTCATCTTGTTATATGCCACATATTAATTACTAGTAATAGCTTACTATGGCAGCCATACTAGTTAGTTGGATATTTCTCCAACGATAATGCCTTATTAAAAAATTACCAAATATGTACAATATTGTCACTCAGTTTTATAAACATTGTTGTCATTGTTAGCTGCCATCGAGTCAGTCCCCATGTCATGTGACTATTTACAACAGGATCAGAACATTGCGATCTATAGGGTTTTCATTGGCTGTCTTTTGGAAGTAGATCACCAAGTCTTCCTTCTAAACACCAGATAGAAATAGTTTGTATTCTTATATGCATGTTTATATGTATGTATATATATACATATATGTCTATCTCTATCTATATCTAATACATATATATGCGCACACACATACACATTCTAACTTGGTTGTTTTCTATTAATTGAAGTCCCTACTTCTTCAAAAACTGCCTTTGATACTGATTCAGATCATTTGGCTTGGTAAATTGCATTGCAATTTTCCTCTTGGTTTACTGGTTACTGGCAGAAATTAAGGCATTTCAAGGTCAAGCTGAAATGCCAAAGGGAAGAACAGCCCTACTTTTGTGTATTTAATTTTAGTCTTTTCCCAAAATCATTATTTCATGGCAGTAATGCTTACACATAATGTACTCCTTTGAGTTGAAAGTTATACTATTTAAGGTGAAATAGGGGATCTGAAAAGTAATAGTTTTTTAGAGAAAAATTGAACTTCTCTATAAATCACTAGATATTGCTTGAGAAAGCATTGAATTTAGTTTGTGTAAGTATAATTTATAGTTCATCTTTCAAGTAACTTTATCAATATATTCTTCCTAAAATTTAGAAAATAATTCCTAGAAGAATTTCTAGAATCTATATAAGAAGTTAATGCTTCTGATCAATGTGGCAGTGTATTAAGGGTTTAGAATATATTATCCATAGAATGTATTAAAGAATATGTATTTTAAAAATTTTTCTTGTAATGATCCTTTACTCAATGAAAATACTTCTGTGTTATTTTCAAGTCTTTTTCTTTCTTTTCTGCTTCTTCATTTTATTACTTAATTGAGTAACATGTCATTTGAATTTTTCGCTTATGTTATATATAAAGAGACAGAGAATTTTTAATATCAAGATGGGAGCATAAACACACACACAGATACAAGCATAGATGATAGATAGAAAATATATATACATATTGTTGTTAGTTGATGACTCATGGCAACCCTATGTGTGCAGAACAGAACTGCTCCATAGGGTTTTCAAGGCTGTGATCTTTCAGAAGCAGATCAACATGTCTTCTCCAATGAGCTTTTGGGTGGTGTTCAAACAGCCAACTTTTCTGCTGGTAGTCCAGCACTCAACAATTTGTGCCAACCAGGGACTGTATATATATGAAAGAGAGACAGAGAATAGATTGATAGACACTTTTAGTTTTGACCAAAGTTACATGGGGATGGTTATGGGTTGAATTGTGTCCCCCCAAAATAGAAGTTGGAATCTTAACCCTGTAACTGTGGATGTAATCCCGTTTGGAAGTCGAGTTTTAAGTGTTACGTTAATGTGGCCATAGCAGTGTACTTAATCACTTCTGAGTTATAAGGAGCAGCACAGACACAGAGACAAGAAAGCACAATTGAGGAAAGACAGACATAATGTGAAGATTGCCAAGGAACCAAAGAATGATGGAAGAAGCAAGGATCTTCCCCTAGACCCAACAGAGAAAGAGAGCCTTCCCTTAGAGCTAATGCCCTGAATTCAGACTTTTAACTTTCTAAACTGTTAGAAAACAAATCTCTGTTCTTTAAAGTCACACACTTGTGGTATTTTGGAGCACTGGAGGTGCAGTGGTTAAAGATCTTGGCTGCTAACCAGAAGTCTGGCAGTTCAAATCCACCAGCTGCTCCTTGGAAACACTGTGGGGTGGTTCTACTCTGTCCTACAGGGTTGCAATTAATTGGAATTGACAGCAATGTTTTTATCTTTATTTTTTAATGTTATTTCTGTTATAGCACCACTAAGAAATGAAGAAACTAGAAATATTTTCTTGGTGTTAATTTATTTAATTTTGAAAAAACTAGCAAATGTTAAAAACTTATTTGAATCCTCCTTCATTACTATCATCCTGATAAAAAAAGTTTACATGACTTTGAAATTTCACCTCTGAAATGTTTCACATGAGTTGGAAAAAAATTTTTTTTCTAAAAACCATTGCACAATTCATTGCCTTGTAGCTAACATGACATTTATAAACCAATTCAAATGAAGTATTACTATCGTAAGAATTTCATTTTGGTGTCTATCTGTGTAAAATATAATTTTAATCATAAAGTCTACTTTTCACATATCTAGTGACCCCATTATATTTAATCTATTTGCAATTTTAAATGTGTGCTTTCTGACTTATGTGATGAAACAGACAAATAACTGTTAGTAAATATATGCTGAATCATCAAAAACATAGAGTTTTAGATAATAAGAAGTACAAGGCAATACGTTAACATGAGTATCTGCTGGCAACCATTAACAAAGGCATATTGCTGTTCAGTATAGAAGTGTCAGTAATTTATCTGGCAGCAAGACTCTTCCTTTAGATTGCATGCTATTAAATGTGACTTTTTTCTTAAGTTGGAAAGATTTGCTTTTTTACTGCCAAGCTTATATTATGTGTCATTATTTTATATTTTGATAAAATGATTCTCTCATCTTAGATTAAGTTTCAACAGTAATTTAAAGTAACCAATAAACTCTGGAGCAAATTACTATTAAAGATAAAAGGGGAAAGACAGTGCTATTTGATGCCAAATTTAATTTAAAGAATCCATTTAGTCAGCAGGAAATATTTGCATAGTAGCATATTTCTTTACGGCAAAAGCAATTTTTATCATGTTGGATTAGTAGCCATTAAGCTACTCATCTTCCCAACATAGTTATTGATGCAGATTATATTGCAAAATCATATTAAATTGCTGGGTTAAAAGTAATTTTGCCTTCTCTGCCAAGTTATATGTTACTCAGGCTTGACTCAATCAATCAATCAATCACAAACATTCTTTGAATTATTGCTATGTATAGGATAATGTGTCCTTATAAAATTTACATGTAAGGTATGGTTTCTACTCTCAGATTACTTATAATATAAACACATGTTCCAGATTATATTAGGCACTGAGAGAAGATTCAATAGCATAAAAGTAGGTGGCAGGGATGTATTTAAAACTTTTCTTCTTTTATTAGCTGTAGACAATTGGATGTTAGATAGATGACTAGAGAGACAGATGAAAGTGTCATATACGATACTCATCTTCATCTAAACGTCAAATTGTCAAATCTTTGCTAAAGACAATAAGTACTTAGTAGTTCTGAGGAGGATGCCATGGGTAGTGCAAATAGTTAACACACTTGGCTGCTAACTGAAAAGCTGGAGGTTTGACTCCACACAGACGTGCCTTAGAAGAAAGTCCAGGTGAACCACTTCTGAAAATTAGCCATTGAAAACTCTATGGAGCACAGTTCTAATCTGACACAAATGGGGTCACCATGAGTCAGAATGAACTTGATGGCTACTGACGGTGGTGGTAGAAAGGGAAAGATCCTATAAAATGCAGATTATACTGATCTGGGGATACTTCCTGAAAAGAAAGGTGTGAATATATTAATATAGATTGTTGGTGGTAATGGTGTTAGGTGCCCTTGAGTCAGCTCTGTACATAGATGGAGAAGTCAAAAACCAAAACATCAGATGGGTAGACATTATAAATTAAGTCTTAGAGTCAAAGAAGGCTACTGTTTATGTAAAAGTGGATGTGACAGACTCCATAGTGGTCCCTATTAGACCCACCTCCTGGTGTTCATGTTCTTGTGTAATCCCCTCCTTTTGAGTGTGTGTGGGGCCTAAGACTTTCTTTTAACCCACAGAATAGACCAAAGGTGAAGGGCAATACATAATTCATTGTACGTGATTATGTTGCATACTATTGTAACCCATATTGCATTGCTGGAGACTCTCTGTCTCCATTTCCAGCTTTGAAGAACCAAGCTACCATGTTGTGAGATGTCTCATGGAGAGGGTCCCACACAACAAGTTGCTGAGGGCTGCTTTCAGCTGACAGCCAGCAAGAAGCTGAAACTTTCAGTCCAGCATCCCGCGTGGAACTAAATGTTGCCACCAACTGTGCAATTATGAAAGTGGATCCTTCCCCAGTTGAGTCTAAGATGAGACTTCATCCCTAGTCAACATTTTGATTTCATCCTTGCGAAACACTGAAACAGAGGGCTTAGCTAAGCTGTGTCCTGATTCCTCACTCAGAGAAACTGTGAAATAATAAACGTGGGTAGTTTTTAGCCATTAACTTTGTGGCAATATTGTCACACAGCAGTCAACACTTAATACAAGCTCACGAGAGAATGGGAAACCCTGGTGGTGTAGTGGTTAAGAGCTATGGCTGCTAACCAAAAGGTCAGCAGTTCAGATCCACCAGGTGCTCCTTGGAAACCGTATGGGACAGTTCTACCCTGTCCTATAGGGTTTTTATGAGTCAAAATGGACTCAATGGCAACAGGTTTGTTTTTGCTTTCTTTAAAATGAGAGAATGATCAGAGAAAAGTTGAAAGATTGATTGCTATTTACAAAGCTCTCAGAATTTGGAGAACTGTGAAAGCCACTATGGTTGAAACATTTTCTTATAAGCAGTGGAGGTGGAGTGATTCTTAAATATTATGATTAAGATAGGAATATGATAAAAAATGGAAGAAATTTTAGCATGCATAAGATAAAGAGATCAGAATTTAGAAGACTGCTAAGGACTATAAATGAATTGAAGAAAAAGGTATGGCCATCTAGGATAGGCTAGAGGCACCAGTGGAAAGAAACAAAATAAACAAAAAGAAATCAGGAGGCATTGTATAATTTAGAGATTGCCTGCATTAAGGAGGAACAAGATGAAATATAGATTATAAGATTATGTTTGCAAATCTGCTTTCTGTCTTTGATATTAAAAAAATGGAGTGAAAAGAAGAGGAAACTGAATTGACCTATTAGAGGGAAGATTTGGAAGGAGAATATGCTGAGTTTATCTTTTCCATGTTACATTTGAGATAGTAAAAGGATGCCTTAAGTGAAAATATATGAAAGGGACCTAATACAGGAGCAAAGTTCAAGGTTAGTTTAATTGTGAGAGTTGATAGGTTAACGTAAAGAAGAGAAACAATTTTTCAAAGAGAGAAAAGAATGGAGAGCAAATGTTGGAACTTAATGTAGTCGGGAGATAGAGAAACTATCATAACACGTTATTAAAATAACATTATATTTTATTTTTTAATTCATATAATAGTTTATATTTTTACAGAAAATATTTCTCCATCACCTTTATTTCATATTAAGCCATGAATGAAAAATGGTATTATAATAAATATTATTACATAAACCTCAATTTTTGCATTGTACTTAACAAAAATAAATCAATATACTTTACTAGTGTTAATAAGATGCCAAAACAATTAGCTCAATATTTATAATAACAGCACTAAAATATTAGTCAAAAACCAAAACTAAACTCATTGCCGTCAAGTCAGTTCCGACTCATAGCGACCCTATAGGACAGAGTAGAACTGCCCCATAGGGTTTCCAAGAAGCACCTGGTGGATTCAAACTGCCAACCTTTTTGTTAGTAGCCAAGTTTATCATAATCACTGTGCCAGAAGGGCTCCTTCCCTTAAAATGTAAAAAATCTAGCTTTCTTGTTATTTCCTTCAGAAAAATTGTTCTCATTCTTCATATTGTGGCAAGTAAGTAAACAGGAGAAACATATTTTCTAAAATACTACATGTGAAGCATTAAGACAGAAATTTCTGATTTTTTTTTTTTTTTCAGAAGAAGAATCAAAGGCAAAGGACCAAGCAAAAATTCAGACATCGGAGGCATTGTGGCTTGGATTTTCTAATTCCCCCCTCTCATTCTAATTTCATTTATCTCCTGCTTTACTGCCAGCAAGGATGCTGAAGATTTAAACACAAAAAAAATCATCGTTGAGTTTTGACATGTAATGCTGAGTCCTGGCAAGTAAATGGATAGAAAATTGGCTTATGTATTATATAATAGACGTTTGTATGCTTTACAGTTCTCAAATGTGTTCTTTCTATAGATATTTATATCACTTACTGGTTTAATAAAGATAAAGCAAGCTTTATCCTCAAATGTTAACTTTGGATAAATTGAGTTGTACCCAATCAAATAAATCCAAACATCTTTTTTTTTTTTTTTTAATGAGAATACCACTATGATGCATTATTTTAAACAGACGCATATATGCTCAATGTTTTGTGGAGCTGTTCACACAATTTCCTAAACACTTTTAAAGTGTATGATAGCAATTATAATGTGCATGTAAAAACTCTACAGTTAACTTCATCAACAAAAATATTTTAAGAAGCATTCAAAGGTAGGCAAAATCTCTTCTTTGTAGTATATACAGGGTATCAGCACACATGAACTGCTTATTTCAACATCACCATTTTTATACATGTATTACTGTCTTTATGTATTTTAAACCTATTCCCATCATCAACCATGGGACATTGTGCAAGTCGCTTATAATCTCTGACCATGTGATTTTCTTCTGTTTTATATGCTTTATCAAAAATTTTTCTGTGGACTACTACCTAGTGGGAACTGAGGAATAGTTAAAAATACAGCTGTTTGTTTGATAAGATGGTCCAGGTGTGTCAACAGATATGCTAGAAATGGCAAATTAATAAAGGGTTTTTTTTTTTTGTTTAGTGTTTGTTTGTGGTGATGGGAAATTTGGCAATGATTACGGGCGGTGGTTGCACAACATTATTAATGTAATTGATAGCACTAACTTGTATACTTGAAAAATGTTGAGTTGGCAAATGTTGTGTTACATACATTTTTACAACAATAAAAAAAAATCTACCAAAGAAGAAATAAAGCGTTCTTGTAGTTTTTCCAGTAAAAACTTGTAAAGTGTCCATGGGTTCTGGCGTATTTTTCCAAGAAATATCCCAAAACTCTTAGCATTTTTTTCACCCCAACTAAAAAAGGACTTAAGTCATAATATTCCCATTGCCAGCAATATATAACCCAAGTGGTAGGTTCTATCTGCTGCAAAAGACCTCTTTAAAGTGTTGAAAAGCAAAGATGTCATCTTGAAGACTAAGGTAGGCATGTCCCAAGCCAAGGTATTTTCAATTGCATAATATGCATGCAAAAACTGGACAATGAATAAGGAAAATCAAAGAAGAATGTGAATTGTGGTGTTGGTGAAGAATATCGAATATACCACAGACTGCCAAAAGAACGAACAAATCTGTCTTGGAAGAAGTACAACCAGAACGGTCCTTAGAAGCAAGGACTGCGAGACTACATCTTACATACTTTTGACATGTTATCAGGAGGGATCAGTCCCTGGAGAAGGACACCGTGCTTGGTAAAGCACAAGGTCAGTGAAAAAGAGGAAGACCTTCAACGAGATGGATTGACGCAGAGACTGCAACAATGGGCTCAAGCATAATGATTGTGAGGGTGGTGCAGGACCAGGCGGTGTTTCGTTCTGTAGTACACAGGGTCACTATGAGTCAGAACCAACTCGGTGGCACCTAATGACAACAGCACATTCTATGCGTTTTAGAAATTTGGATGCATGCGGCATATGTTGTAACATGAGATTCTTATTTTGATTTCTATAATTAAATTTCTACTGCTAGCTTTTTTGAAATACTAACACTTTAAGAAAATAGTTCTCAACACGTGCTAAAACTTGAAATTTCTAAAGACAGCTTTAAAAACACATACAACTGATACTTTTGTCTCTTAATGTATGCATGTGACAGAGAGACATTCATAGCATGAATATCTGAGAGAAACTGATGAGGTGAATGATATCTTTAAAAATAACTTTTATGGATTCTGATTAGGTCAAATTATCTATTAGCTAATTTTAAATCTGTAAAACCTATCACTTCAGTATCTTATCTTTATGTGAAATATTTATCTCCAAAATAAGTGTGTAGATACCATTTAGAAAAACTTACCTTGCAGAACTATGTATCTATATTTTCATGTATTTTTTAGAAGACGACGATGTTTCTCATATAAGTAAAAATATAAATTTTTGATTCAAAGCCAAGTTTTGAATCAAGAAGGCTCTAAAAATCAACTTTATTAAGCTTAACCTTTGAATGATTGAATAAACCTTGTAAAATTTTCTATAAAGCAAGATTAAAATACAAATCATGGAATTTCCATTTGGATATGCTTGCTTTTTGTTATTTTTCCACTTTTATAGACATTCTTGATTACTTTTACCATTCTAATTTTCTTGCAAAAAACAGGGCATTTCTCATACTTGAGAGTTTTTCCCTGACCAATATTATTTACCCTCCTCAGGAATAGCTCTTACTTACGCTAACTATATTTAAAATGTAACTACAGTCTAAAAGGAGTTTTAAAGGGGCACTGCGGGCAAATTAAATAATACAAGCACCTATTTGACTTCTAGAATATTTACTTTTTTACTGAACAATAGAAGATACTAAAATAGAGGTTTTTCTTCCATAATAATTTCATTAGTAAAAGAATGGCATATAGAATTTTAGAGAATTGCTAGAAGACAAATTTGTGGAAGGGGTGAGGGGGCAGGAAATGCCGCTGAAACCAATCTAACCATTAAACATGCAGTAAAGCTTGGACTGAAAATAAACTTAAAAGGATATTTCATATTTTTGAAAAGTCTTCAATACAATCTAAGAACAGAAACAACAGAGGCACAGAGGGAAAGAAATTATTATGAATTTAGAAAGATAATGAAAGGACAGACACACACATTAATCAGGCCTCATTTTTCAGGCTAAAGTAGCATGACATCTGTCAGAAGTAAAAATGGAAATTTACCATTAAAATCTCCTTGAAGAGATAGAGCTCTAGGTCCCTGAGTGGCACAAGTGGTTTGCATTCAGTTCCTAACCTAATGTTTAGCAGTTTAAACCCACCCAGCAGCACCATGGAAGAAAGACCTGGGGATCTGCTTCCATAAAAAGTCAGTCAGAAAACCCTATGGAGCAGTTCCACTCTGTAACACATGTGGCAGTCATGAGTTGGAATCAAACTGATAGGAACTGGTTTGTTTTTGCTTATTTTCTGTTTGCATAGATATATATATAACACAACATTGCAATGACTCATTTTATACATACTTACTGAAATAACATTTTGGCAACCACTTGAAGAAGTGAAACAGAGATGCAATCAGTTGCAGCAAAAGAGATGTAAGAAAAAAGTACAACTTGAAGATGAGCATTCAAAGATACATGTATGCATGCCCCAAGATGTCTCATAAATCTGTGATTGAAAAATCACCAATTCCACCAACTAATCGTGACCATTTATGTTGGAAATACCCTCTTAATCTTCATGGATTCTTGGGACAGAGATTTTATTGTTTGTTTTATTTTATTTTCATACCTTGCTAACTATGGCTCTGATATATTGCTTCTCCTGGATATCTAATCTCTGTTTTAGACTTCACTTGTTCTATTTTTGCTTTTTTTCCCTTTGTTGGCCAACTATTGAATACTTTCCTTACTATATTAGGTAGTCTTAATTAAACTTGTGTGAAGTAGATGTTAGTGAATATCCTGGGAAGCGAGAGGAGATTGAAAAGGCTTACATCAAAGGTACAACACTGAAAGTTACTTAAAAATTGTGTTAATACATTCTTTTTTTTTATGTCCTTTGATATTTTTCAATGACCATCTCTTTCCCAAGGTTTCAATTTCCCAAATTCTCAAGGAACGCACCATTCCTTCTGTGCTTTTTTGTCTCTGTTTTCTTCTCCTTCTTCTTCCTTTTTCTTCTCATTCTTCTTTCCATTCTCTCTCTGTCTGATTTCCTGATTCTTCTGTACCATGAACATCCGAAGTTAAATATTTCTCCCTCTCTATTGATGTACTTAGCTCTTATTTTTCCTCATCCTCAGACCATCTTGAGTATATACAACCCAATAAATAATCTCCTAAGCCAAATAAAATACCATGGATTTTTACATTCCAAGCTCTACTTGTAAAAATAAGCATTGTGGAACTTGAAATCAATGGATGTTTTAATAAATCAAAATTTTAGAACATAACCTTTCCCCCTTAGTGTCTGTAAGTGAATTGAAGTGATACAATGTAGAAATTCTTGTGTATCTGCTTAGTAGATAACTTTTACACCCAGCTTTCTGCTTAGAAAGGAAATGTAGATGCAGTCAGATTTTTGGTTGTTTATGCATTAAAAAAGACTTTATACTCTTTTTTTTTTCAATTACATAGAAAAAGTTGAAATACCAATGTAGAAGCATATATCTATGCCATGCTTTATAAGAATGACATAGATAAATCTCATTAAGCAGTAGAAGAATAAAGAAGTGAAAATTCTAATGCTATAGTAATGAAAATAAAATATTTTAATTTGCAATGAATCCTAAACTTTCAACCCCTTGTCCCATCAGAAGTATATGTTTAAAATTTTGTTCTTTCCATAAAAAGCACTTGTCTGTGAGTTTGTCATACTGTGGTAGCTTGTATGGTACTGTGATGCTAGAAGCTATGCCACCAGCATTCCAAATAACAGCAGGGTCACCCACGGGGGACAGGTTTCAGGGGAAATTCTAGACTAGTATAGAATGGGAAGAAAGGCCTGACAGTCTACTTCTAAAAATGAGCCAATGAAGACCTTATGTATCACAACAGTATATTGTGCAAATCACTTGGTTTGGACATGTTATCGGGAGGGATCAATGATTGGCAGAGAACATCCGGTTTCATTAAGCGAGGTCAAGGGAAACCCTCAGTGAGATGGATTGGCTCAATCGCCACAATGTGGGACCCGAACATGTCAGTGATTGTGAGAATGGTACAGGATGGGACAACATTTCATTCTGCTCTACAGAAGTTTGATGAGTTGGAGTCCATTTGAAGGCAGTTATCTTGCTCTATATATTAAAGCCACAATTACTTTTTTTTCATTAGTTAGAAGAGTGGAATGATTTATAATAACACCACCAATGCAATGTATTACCAGGTATTATATAATAATTAAGAATACGAGATCTGGAGGAGACAGCCTCCAAATTCTATCAGTAGATGGCTATGTGGTTATGGAGAAGTTATTTAATCTCTCTGATTCCTGGTTTCCTCATATGTAAAAAGAACACAAAAGCAGTAACAACCATATTTGATTGGCGGAATGATACATTATTTAATAAATGTATAATATTTAGAATAGTGCTTGGACTACCCCAAGCCAAAATACTTTAAGTGTATAAAAGACACTATTCATATTTAGTCTCTAATTAAAAGTAAGTAATTTCATTGGAAGATGAAGTACCAGACACTTAACAGAAAGGCAAATGTTGTATATCTACTTGAGAAGAAATGCAGGGGAATATGGACTCCATCAAAACATAAGTATTAGAATTTGGAAGGAGACTGATTTTATGCAGATATTCATATATTAAATATCATAATCATTCTTATGTTTTCACATTTCTAAACATACACTGGATAATCAATTACAAATAATCCTGGCAGGAAATGAATTTGCATTTAGCATTTTATTTTTAGATGAAAAGTATAAATTTTAATTTACATTTAAGAAAATTTGTCTAAAATTGTAATTTATTTAGTTATTCATATTTCTGAATTATTTAAATTCTTCTTATCAGCACAACAAAGTCGTGTATTTGAGAGATACCAAAAACATATGAGTACCATCTAGTGGTAAAACAAGTAAGCAACAAACTGTGGGAGAAAGTAGGTGAAAGTAGGTCAGGACAATAGAGGGCCAGAATCAGCTTATAAGAATAGCAGACATTATGGCTAGAGGCGTAAATATCAAAAAGGAGACCCTGTATTTGTGACAGCAAGAATGAAGTAGGTTAAGCAATAAAACACCTGCATTGTTACAAATGAAAACTTTGTTCATGAGTATATTTGTATAATGAAGAAGCAGCTGAATCCCTGGGACCCTAAAGGTTAGAGTGATTGGACTTTAACACCTCACATCAACACAGTGCAATAGTGATGTTGCACAATAATGATGAAGATTTGGGTTTGGGTGAGGAAGATCGCTGTATTATATTCAGCAAGCAGCAAGCACTTTGCACGTTGTATTGGAGCAGACTTTCTCTGCAGTATAACATCAATTATCAAGGAAATAACATTTTTGGGGAAAGACACTGCTTAAATTACCTTAAAAATGAGGTGAGGAAAACTGAAGTTTTGCCAAGAGCACATAGTTAATAATAAATGAAGAATTCCAAATCAGATCTGGTTATAGAATTCAAACTCAACCAACTAATGATGCTTTCTCAAAATATATACCGATAAAGTATAATTAAAGTGAATATTGACTGGTGCATAAGAGAAAACAATTATAAAGATTCTAATACAGTTATAAGAAATCACATGTTGGCACAAATGAATTAAAATGAGTAAGCAAGACACGGAGAATATCTGCTCTGTTTGAATATTATGAACAACAAAAACAAACAAAACCAACAAAACAATTCAGACATATTCAAAAGAAAAAAAATAGTATTTTTAGCCATAAAGATTTTTCACAAATGTCTACATGATCATGAATTGACATTGATATAAAAATCAACTGACAAAATCTCATTCATATATGTATATGTATGCATTTATATATATATCTTGTGTACATTTTTCTTTTCAAAGTATAGATGCCATCATTCACAGAAAAATATATTTATTTTAATAAATCTTGAGAATTCTAAATAATTTTGTCTTGATAAAGTCTCAGTGAGTATTACGGCAGGAAACAGTATGTCCAAAAGAAAACATGGCCAGACTGAAAAATTGAAAAAAAAAAAGATAATAGAGAGTCTGAGGTAGGTCATAACAAAAGTTTAGACCGGGAGGTCAGCAGGGGTTCATGTTAACAAGCACCTAGTGCACAAGTGGACTTCATCCCAAGAATAAATAGCACAGTACCTTTTTCATATTTTAAGTAGCCATACATACATACATATACATACATATGTGTGTGTGTATATATATATATACACACATACATACATATACACATATACGTATGTACACTTTGTTGTTAGGTGCCATCAAGTCAATTTTTAACTCGTAGCAACCACATGTCACAGTAGAACTGCCCCAAAAGGGTTTTTAGGCTGCATTCTTTACTACAACAGTCTACCAGGAGTTTCTCCCACAGAGTGGGGCTGGGTGGATTCGAACTGCCAATCTTTCATTAGCAGCTAAAGTGCTTAACTATTATGGCACTGTTAATATATAGACTAATGGAATGTATATATATATATGTGTGTATTTTTTTTCTTCCAGAAATATTATGGACAGTTTATCTCAATTGATTTGTGGAAGTTAAGAATGGAGGCTTGCAGGCCAGTTAGGAATCTACTGCAGTAATCCAAGTGAAAATAGATGGCCAGAGGAGATGGAGAATATTTATGGCTATGAGAACTATTTAAGATAGAGTTCATGACAAACTCTATATGAAAATACACCTACTCCTCACTTATCCACTATCTTGTTATCCAACATGTCACATTTATGACAATAGTAAAAAATCTACTCTCCGACTATTTGCATATTCGATGTGCATCTAGCAGTAACAAATGCAAGGTGCAAGGCAAGAGTAACGCTGGCTGTGATGGTTAAGGTTATGTGTCAACTTGCTTAGGCCATGATCTCAATGGTTTGGCAGTTATGCAATGAGGTAATTTGGCAGTTATGTAATGATGTAGTCATCCTCCATTTTATGATTTAATGTGGTCACCCTCCATTTTCACATAATGATCTGGTCTTTGGAACCTAATTACATTGATAAATGAGGAGTGTGTGTACAGCAAATGAAATATGATATTTTACATACACAGAATGGTAAACTCTGAACACTTGGGGATGCATTCAAAGAAGTTTTATATCCCAGATAATGGCAGTGTAATTAGAAATGGAAAAATGATTATGGTAAGGAAATTTCCACCAGAGAATTTAGTCTAAAAAAAAATCCATGCAATTTACATAGGGAAGAGCAGGTTAGATAGGATATATATTCCCCTCTGCACACAAACCAAAATAACAGGAAACTATCTGTCCCCACTCATGTCCTTGGGAATTTTTTGTTTGTTTGTTTGCTATCTGTGTGGGGCAATAATGACAATGGAAGAGGGCAGGCTGGGAAAGCTTACTTGATCCACCAAGTCCTACAAGGCATTAAGTTGCCAAACCAGTGATCTGAGTAGTATAAAGCTGCTAATCATGTCAGGGTAAATGAGGATCATGAAATGTGGGGTAGGGTATGAAGTCAAAGGCAGCAATCAGGGCATCAGATCAAAATAGACGTAAAAAAAAAATTGAGAAGTTTGTTGAAATTGAAGAAGTGGTTTTTTGGTTAGGATAGGGAGCACAATAAGAGTCCCACAGCTTCTTCTTAAAGTTGTGAAAGAAAGATGTTCTGGTTAGAGATAAGAAAAACCGCATTTCTGTCCAGGATTCTCCACTCTACCACCAGGGCTCCAAACTTTTATAGTAGACTAAATAATACGCCTCCCAAAGATAGCCATGTCCTAATCTCTGAAACTTGTAAGTATTCTGCCTCATATATCAAAAGGTTATTTGCTGCTGTGATTAAATTAAGGATTTTGAAATGAGGATGTTATCCTGGATTTTCCAGATTGGCCCTGACAATGTTGAATTTATCCCCTACCAGTCTTTTGTGTTCCAGAAAATGCCTTACTGCAAAGAACCACCTTCCCCCATATGCCTTAGATAAGACTCTCAATTGTTCCCCCCTTTATCTGTGACAAGGCCAGATACAGGTGTTCCAAATTCCTATCTTCATCTCATAAATGATTAGTTGAACTGTTTTGTCTCTACCAATCAATAGGAACAAAATGCTTGTTAACCAAACTTTAATTAAGATTCTCTCCTTCCTCCAAACCCCTGAACTTTGGCCCACTCTCAGCCTGAGCCAGCACACAGCCTCTCCTTCAGGGCGTCTCTTGGAAAATAGTCTGACCACAGGGCGAAATATTCTCTGATCTGCTATCTGATCGCTTCACCCTTTCATCTCTCTTATTCCACATTCCCACACCCAGTTCTTTGTAGCCTTGTTTACTGCCTTGTAGAAAAGAAAACTTTTTTTTTTTTTCCTAACTCTTGAGGCACTTGCAGATCTTATATTTAAACTATTCTCCTTATTGCAATTAAAAAAAAAAAAATTCATTACCTCAGAGCAACCCTATAGGAGAGTAGAACTGCCCCATAGGATTTCCAAGGAGAAGCTGGTGGATTTGAACTGCTGACCTTTTGGTGAGCTCTTAACCACTATGCCACCAGGGCTCCCTTTATTGTAATAGTTTTTTTTTTAAATAAAGTCTTTCCTTATCTAAGTTTGGATTTGTTTATAAATTGACAATAATCACAAGGGTCCTGATAAGAGGAAGGTAAAGGAGTAAGAGTGAGAGAAGATGTGATGACAGAAGCAGAGTTTGAAGTGATGCCATTGTAGGGAAGCAGCCATAAGCCAAGGAGTACAAACAGCCTTTAAAAGCTGGAAAAGGTAAGGAAAGCATTTCTCCTAGAGTTTCCAGAAGGAAGCAGCACTGTTGACTCCTTGATTTTAGCTCAGTGAGACTGATTTTTGGACTGACCTCCAGAACTGTAAGATAATGAATTTGTGTTGTTTTAAGCCACCAAGTTTGTGGTAAGGTGTTACAGCAGCAAGAGGAAACTAATATACTTCTTGTCCAGATTTGGTCAAATCACTTCATAATTTTCCCACATGTAAAGTGACTGCATATGAATAGGTTATTTTCTAAGGATCTTTTTTAGGTCTAATATTCTATTACAGTATTGTGGTCAAGGCCAAGAACCCAGAGATATAAGCCAAGTAGGACAATCTTGCAGGTTTTGAACTTAGACATTAGAAATCATGTATGAAGCACTGGAACAGGAGGATGGTTTGTTCTAAGTAGGCAGGTGATATAAGCACAGCAGGGGCAATAAGAGCATTTGCAATTTTAGGTGTAGCGAGTTCATAAGTAAGTTAGAAAAAGTGTAGTCAATCATGACAAAATACAAATATGTGATTAGTTATACGAGATCAGAAAAAAACCCAAGTACCAAGCACATAAATAACCAAACAACCAAAAACTGAGTTTAACCACCAAGACACTGGGAAAGAGGTAAAAGCAGGAACAACAGCCAGAATACCTGTCATGGACAGGCCGTCTCCATGTCTCTCAGAGTCAGAAAGAGAATTATCACAGGGTTATCCCTGGGTCCATTTATAAGGACCAGTCAATTTCTAGGCCTGTAAATGTCAACCTCGGAAATGGATCTTACATAGCTCGGGAGACAAAGTAATTCTTAAACCATGTCAGGGAAGTGCAGAGTTTTGGCAATGTGACAGCATTACAAAGGTATAACCTTTTGTGTCAACTTTTGAAAAGGCAGTAGTGATTACCATAAATTATCCTTGAAAATTTTCAAAAAACTAAGAGACAATTAGGGATATTTTTAGACTTCTCATGAGTCATATAAGCTTGGAAAACTACCTGTTCTTATGAATAAAATCTCTCCTGGAATACTAATATTTTCAATTATATATAATTTTATGTGTGTGTACTTTTGTGTGCATGTGTGTGTATCTTGTGAGTTTTTTTTGACGTTAAAGATAATGTGTAAATATTATTCATTTTTTATTTTTTTTATTATTAAATAATTCATGTTTACTTCGGTGGAGACAAAAAGTGAACAAGTAAAAAGAAAAAAAATTGCATACGTTCCTACTCCCCAGGGGCAAATGTTCAATATTATGGCATGTTTCTTTATAGTCATATTCCTGTGAAGATTGATTCTACAGAATCAAATTTTTGTTACTTATCATTACAGCACATATTTTTCTATCATAATAAATATTTCAGAAACATTATTTTAAAGAATGTCAAATAATTCACAGAATACATGAGCAAAGTTTTCTTAATGATGTTTGAGAATGGAGATAAATGGCAGTATGTTTTCCATTTTTTATGAGTCTCTCCCTCTGCTCTTGACCAAGTGCTCTCAATTGTCCATTTTTCCTAGCCTCTGGTTTGTCTCTCCTCCCTACAGATCCCTGAATTTTGCTTGTCCCCAACTCTGAACAAGAACTAAAAATTGTACCCTTATCAGCTTATCCTGAGCATCGGCTGACCACAGTGAGACACTTTTCCTGTCAAAACCCACTGATGATTTCCTTTTGCTTACCCATCTTTCATTTAAAAGTTTCTGCTAATCTTTATTTGAAATCCCTGGGTGGTGCAGTTAATGCCCTTGGCTGCTAACCAAAAGGTTGGAGGTTCAAGCTGACCAAGAGGTGCTTCAGAATAATGACCTAGTGATCTATTTCTGAAAAATCAGCCATCGATAATTCTACTGAACACAGTTCTACTCACACACATACTGTTGAAATGAATCAGAATCAACTGGATTGCAACTGGTTAATCTTTGTTTACCCCTTGTCATGGATTGGATTATGTCTCCCCAAAAATGTGTGTATCAGTTTGGCTGGGCCATGATTCCTGGTATTGTGTGATTTTCCAATATGTTGTAAATCCTGCCTCTATGATGTTAATGAGGGAGGATGGGTGGCAGTTGTGTTAGTTGGTAAAGCAGGACTCAACCTACAAGATTGGATTGTGTCTTGAGGCAATCTCTTGAGATACAAAAGAGAGAAGTGAGCAGAGAGATGGGGGGGAACCTCATACCACCAAGAAAGCAGCACCAGGAGCAGAGAGTGTCCTCTGGACCCAGGGTCCCTGCGCAGAGAAGCTCCTAGTCACGGGGTAGGGGAATAGATAAGAAGGCCAACAGGGAGAAAGCCTTTCCCTGGAGCTGAGGCCCTGAATTGAGACTTTTAGCCTACTTTACTGTGAAGAAATAAATTTCTCTTTGTTAAAGCCATCTGCTTGTGATATTTCTGCTATAGCAGCACTAGATGACTAAGATACCCCTCTTTACCTTATACAAAGGAGCCCTGGTAGTGCAATGGTTAAGCGCTCAGGTGCTAACTGAAAGGTCAGCAGTTCAAATCCACCATCCACTCTGAGGGAGCAAAGACCTGGTGATCTGCTCCCATAAAGATTACAGCCTCAAAAACCCTATGGAGCAGTTCTACTCTGTTGTACAGGGTCACTATGAGTCAGCATCGACTGGCACACTACAACAACAACCCTATATTTCATGTACCATATCAAATAATTGTAAATATTTCATGATGCCTGAAATTATAACAATTATTTGATGTAGTGTGTTACAAAGGATAGACAGGAGCAGAAATAAATGGATAAAGGGATGCAAGTTTTTTAAGGCAAATGGTATATATTGCCAAACTGCTTATAAAAGTTGTGTCGACTCACTCTCACCAACAAGTTATGATCTCCATTTTTCCATATTCTCAATGTGATTTAAATATTGAGATAGAGGAAGAGTAAGAATTAAAAAAAAAGATATACTTAACTATAAAAAGAGCACAATAGCATATATATATTTACACATGTCTATATACACATGTACATATATATAAAATATATTGGAGCCCTGGTGGCATAGTGGTTAAGAGCTTGGCTGTTAACCAAAAGGTTGGCAGTTCAAATCTACCAGTCGCTCTTTGGAAACCCTACAGGGCAGTTCTGTTCTGTCTTATAGAGTTGCTGAGTCAGAAGCGACTTGATGGCACCTAACAAAAACATCAACATCTTCATAGAAGAATTTTCATAAAGAATCTAAATAAAAGAAATTAATTACTCATTAACATTGTTTCACCTGCACAATTTCTAAATAGAGATACTGAAACACTTATTTTTCTAATGTATCTCTCAATTGGCAAAGCAAGTAATATTTGAAGAACAGAGACAACAATATCAGAATTTTATAGATTTATTCTGGAATGTAATGATTAAGTACATAAAGTGAAAAATTTAGAACAACTTTTGCCTATAAAAATAGTTTGTTAACACATTTTAAGAGAAGATATTTGATTTGGGGGAAAATGAATAGCATTCTTAAAAGCTACCAGTAGGTGGTGTAACAGGAGTAACCAAAATTTAAAAAGCATCTATGTGTGTTTTATATTCTCAAGAACACTCTTTAATTTCTTGGGTCTTAGCAGGTTATTATTATTATTATTTTAAATAATATAAATTACTTTAATATGAGGGACTGCCTGTATAAAGTATACTTAAATAAGTGCACACTGCTTTAAAATTACAACTGATTCAAATATAAATAGCAAGCAAGATATTACAATTTCAGTTTTTTTTTCTTTTTTTCATTAGGTTCTAAGCACACACATTGAAGACAGTGTTTTTTACCCATTTGTGCTTCATGCTTCATAATTTCATGTGTGTGTGTTCTATATTTGTCTTTTTTTTTTCAAGACTAAATGGCCACTTTTAAACTCCAAGTTATAAATGTTACCAGGAAAAAATAATTTAAAGTGAATGTTTAAAGTATGTTGTTGTTGTTAGGTGCCGTCGAGTCGGTTCTGACTCATATTGACCCTGTGCACGACAGAACGAAACTCTGCCCAGTCCCGGACCATCCTCACAATTGTTGCCATGCTTGAACCCATTTTTGCAGCCACTGTGACAATCTGTCTCATTGAGGGTCTTCCTCTTTTTGATTAAAGTATAATGTAATCCATATCGGTCTATGTAACAATAGTCTTTATTGTATAAACTCTTATAAATATCTTGCTAGGACTGAATTAAACAATGTAATATTTGCTATTCCCTTAGTATTAAATACATATTTGTATCAAAGTAGTCTAATTTTAGACTCAATTTCACTTATGAAAGTTTCAAGAATTGTCATATGTATCAACTCTAAAAGGACCGATTTGAGATCAAAAAGAACAATAATGTATAAAACATAAAAGAACAATCCCTTGTATGCCTATGTGTTCTGTCAAATATGATCATTGTCACAAAAGTTCCCTGCATACTATGTGACCTAGAATAATGACAATTATTTGATGTGGTATGTGAAAGGGTGCAACAATAATGATTTTTATACTAAAATTTTGTTTATTTAGCTTCATTATTTTCTCATCCCTGTTTGCTAGGATAATTTAAGCATGGAATCCATCTTTTCATTATCCTTTTAGGACATCTTATAAATCACTTACAATTTATACTGAATGTGTACACTAAGTGGATAATCGTCATGCTCAATATGTATTTCCAGCTCTTCAGCTACCAGCTCTTATGTAGGATCACACTTCAAATCTCTTTCCTGAAGTAAAGTGTAGTTCCAAGACCTGTTTTGGACAAAGACGCTATGCTTTTTTGAGAAGATTTATGAGTCATTACAAAATTGACCATAATTTCTTCCCCTGCAGAATTTGACATTTTTTGCTTAGATAAATTAATATTTTTTAAGAATATAGAACAGTGCCTAGTACATAGAAAGTACCTGGCCAAGTGCTCACAATTACCCAGTATTTATCCATTGACCTGGCTTGATCAAATATTAGTCAGGCTTCTTTGCTTAGATAAATTAATATTTTTTAAGAATATAGAACAGTGCCTAGTACATAGAAAGTACCTGGCCAAGTGCTCACAATTACCCAGTATTTATCCATTGACCTGGCTTGATCAAATATTAGTCAGGCTTCTTTCTGCCCCACAGGGCCCTAAACTTTGGCTTTCCCTAGTTTAACGCTCCCTTCACAGATCATTCTCAGAATCAGCTTAACACAGGAACATTTCTTGTAGAAGTGCCAGGATTTTGCCACCTACTCACTCCACCTGCTTGCTGTACTTCCAAGTTCCTGCTAGCCCCTACTTAACCCTCTCTATAAAAGAAAAGCCCCTTCCCTTTTATTTCTGTTTTATTTTGAAATGCTTGCTGACACCTTTGCCTCTTTGAAAATCATGCATTCTATCCCTTTTCTTCTAATGGTTTGCATGTCAAAAATTCTATAGAGGCAAGAGTTAAAATGTCTTCCCTGGGCCAATAGCCAAAGGAAGATTAACCATAAGGCCATTTACAAAAACAGCAACTTTACACAGAATTGAAACTTAAGCAAGTTTTCCTTATTAGCATAAGTTAGTATAAATTAAAAATACTTGAAGCATAAGTTAGCAACACTCATTCAATCAAAATAAACCAGCTTAGCATTCAGTAATCAAGTTTCCCAAAACAAAAAGAAAATTAAATGTGATTAACCAATCAAAACAAAGGGAAGACTCTTACTCATCTAAACTTTAAAAGGTGTTGGAACTGTAAACTCAAGCCCTTCACCATTTGGTGGGCTCCCAGTTCAGCAACAGCTTCTTGCTCAATACACCTTGTTTACGCTAATTGACTTATTAATCAAAACAATTATTTTTCAACACCAGAATGTCATATAGTTGGTATAATATGGTATGTAACCTTTTCAGATCAGCATCTTTAGTTTAATAATATACATTTAAGGTTTCTCCATATGTTTTTTTCATTTATTTTAATGGCTGAATAATACTCCAGTGTATATTTGTTTATCCATTTGCCTATTGAAAGACATTGTGGTTGCTTCCAATTTTTGCCAATTATGAATAAAGCTGTTATAAACATTTTTGTGCAGGTCTTTTGCAGACGTAAGTTTTCACCTAATTTGGGTAAATACCTAGAAGCGGGCTTGCTAGATCATAGGGTAAGACTATATTTAGCTTTCTAAGAAACTGCCAGACTGTCTTCCAGAATGGCTGTACCATTTTCCATTCCCACCAGCAATAAATGAGAGTTCCTGTTGCACAGTCTTCTCTCCAGCATTTGGTACAGTCAGTGTTTTGGTTTTAAGCCATTTTAATCAGCTCCTGAAGAAGCCCTGATGGTGCAGTGGTTAAGCACTGGGTTACTAACCAAAAGGGTAATGGTTCGAACCCACCATTCTCTCTGCGGGAGAAAGATGTGGCAATCTACTTCCATAAAGATTTATAGCCTTGGAAACCCTATGGGTCAATTCTACTCAGTCCTATACGGTCACTATGAGTCGGAAACAACTCAGTGGCAGTGGGTTTGATTTTTGGTTTTAATAGGGTCCTGGGTAGCTCAAGCAGTTTATGCTCAACTACTAACCTAATAGATAGTAGTTCAAATCCACCCTATAGTGCTATGAAGAAATGCCTGATGATTTGCTTCTGTGAAGTTTACAGCCAAGAAAACTCAATGGAGTGCTTCTAGTCTGTAGCACTTTGGCTCACCATGAGTCGGAATCAACTAGATAGCAACGGTTTTGTTTTTGGTTTAATAAATATGTAATAGTATCTCGGAGCCTGGTGGTGCAGTGGTTAAGAGCTGGGCTGCTAACTGTAAGGTCGGCAGTTAGAATCCACCAGCCACTCCTTGGAAACTCTAAGGGGCAGTTCTACTCTGTCCTACAGGGTCGCTGTGAATCAGAATCAGCTCAACAGCAACAGGCTAATAGTATCTCTCTTTTTTTTTTTTAAATTTGCAGTTTCCTAATGACATATGATGTTGGGCATCTTTTCACATACTTACTTGATATTGCATATCTCCTTTGGTGAGATGTCTGTTCAGATCTTTTGCCACTTTTTAAGCAAAAGTGGGTTGTTTGTTTTCTTATTATGGAATTTTGAGAGTTCTTTGTATATTTTGGATTCAAGTTCTTTATCATAAAAGTGTTTTTCAAATATTTTCTCCCAATCTACATAAGCTTGATATTTTACAGTATTGTTTTTAAGTCTTTTTAGAGGAATCCAGCATAACCTTTATTGTAGGTTTTATTTAGAGCTATTTCTATGGTCTTGTATTACTGAGTCCTATATTTAATATCATAAGCTTTCAAGAAAGCTTGTGCTGTCAGGTTATTCAAAATACCCATATCTCTGAACTCTATGAGAGATCCAGTTTTTGTTCCACTTAAGACTCTGTTGTAGCTATTGGTTCCTTGTTGTTCTAGAGTTTAACTCTAAACACACACAGCTCAGTATTCAGCTAAATACTCTTAACAAAAAAAGAAAAAAAAACCCTATGCAAATTTCTGGTGCTCTTTTCCTCTTTTCTGGTGTTCTGCGTCTCGAATTCAAGCTGCCGCAATTTCTCCAAACTTGGATTTCCATCTCCTCATTTCCGTTAGACTTTCTTGTCTGGGCAAGTTTCTGGTAGGAGGCTCTGGTTGGAAGCATGAACCAATATAGGAGTCATGTTTTTTGTTTGTTTGTTTGTTTTCTTTGTCAAATGAAACAAATGCACATGTAATAAGGAAAGCATATCTGGGAGGGGATGACAGGAGATCCTAGGTGAGGCCAAATTTCCATCCATGCATGGCACCAAGGAACTGTCAAATAAAAACAAATCTTGACTTAATAAGGTCAATCAGTGCATTGTGGATAGGTTTTATTGGGGGAAAAAAAAAAACTTGCTATAAGGAGAATGCTCTATCAGATTTGGGGGTCTTAAAGCTCAGGCAGGAAAGCGCTCTTCTTAATGTTCTTGTTGTTGGTTGCCATCTAGCTGATTCCAACTCCTGGAGACTCCAAGTGTGCAGAGTAGAGCTGCTCCAAAAGATTTTCAAGGCTGTGACCTTTCAAAAGCAGATTACCTGGACTTTCTTTTAAGGCACCTCTGGGTATGTTTGAACTGCCAGTCTTTCCATTAGCAGTCTAGCATTTAACCATTTGTACAAAGCTAGATAGAACCAGGATCAAGGATTAGGAAAGGGATATACATACATATATATATATATATATTTTTTTTCCCCCTGAGGTCTGTTGATGCTTGGGAGGATCTATTAAGGTTAGGCATTTCTGCCTTCCAATGCTGTCTTAGACTGAGCTTGGGTCAAATTCAAGTTTCTGTTTAGAGGAGAGAGGTATAACTAAATTCTGATGGAGTCAGATTAACAAGTATTTTGTCTGAATTAGTCAATGGAAACAAACACTTCATCTAATCATTTATAAGACAAAAAATGGTAATGTAGAAGACTTGCATCTGACCTTTTCCTAGGTAAACAGGAGGGTTATCCACAAATTATATCTAAGTATTATGGAGAAGGCTGATTATTTGCAGTAAGATTTTTTTCCCAGAATAGAAAGGATGGGAGACTTCTTTATCCATCCTTGTTTTCCATAATTACGGGACTCAAGTGAAGTTTAACATTGTCAACTTTCTCTCAAACCACATCATCCTTTCCTGCCTATTTTCCCATGTCTGACAAGTTATTTAATGTATTTTGTCTAGTTTCTAATTACTTACAGTAATATTGCTAGAATATTACCAGTGACTTCTTCAAGGCCAAACAAAAGCAGAGGGATTGTATCTGGATGTTACAGGTGTTATTCATTTTGTTTCTTTCAACAATATTAATGATAAGTCTCAATGTCAACCTGTTGCGATGGAGTCGAACAGACACCTAGCAATCCTGTAGGACAAAGTAGAACTGCCTTATAGGGTTTCCAAGGAGCAGTTGGAGGATTCAAACTGCTGACCTTTTGGTTAGCAGCTGTAGCTCTTAATCACTATGACACCAGGGCTCCTAAGTATCAATAGCAAATATAAAATTGAAAATATATATTTATTTTATTGGAACTCCATATAAACCTCAATAAATCAATTTCTTTTTTACTTAAGTTAACATTCACAAAATTTCTTTAGCCTATTAATGTATAAAATATAAGTAAATGTGAGACAGAGATAAATTCTGAAAGTCAGTCAGTACATTGTGGATATGAAGACTATGTTTTGTTTTTTTGCCAGTCTCTCTTCCCTAGTGTAATGTGGCTCATTCAGTACCTTGCATGACATCATCCAGGGTGTTACTTATAGTTAGTGTTGGATGCCAGACACCTGCATTTAGTATTCTAATTCAATAAGCTTATGGTAATGAACATGAATTTACAATTTTAGCAGTCTCTCAGTTACAGGTGGTCACGCACCTCCTTTGAGAAACACTGTTAGTGATTTTCTCTTGACATTCAATGTTTAATTAATGCTTTATGAAGTCATGAGATTTTAAGCACCTGCAATTGTTCATCATGGTCATGTTTAATAGTCTGGAAATAACATGTCATGATATATAATATTTCTTGAATCCATTAGTTTCTTTTACTTTTTTTCATCACTAATTTACTAGGCTCATTACACGTACATTTTTTACCACTCTGAGTAATAAGACTTGTTAAATGTGAACTCTAAACATCATCCCCTGTGGATATTCTTTTATTATTATTTACTCAGTGTTCACTTAAGATTGTCAGTGAATTAGCTGAATGATGATGCCAAAAGACTCTAACAATTTGCTCACTAGAACATGTATGTCTGTTATACAAAATAGGTGCATAAAATAGTTTACTTGATTCAAAATAAAATAATTGGAAATAAAAACATACCTGCTAATGAGATAGACATATTGATTAATAAAATAAAACCAAACCCGTTGCCCTTGAGTCAATTCCGACTCATAGCAGCCCTATAGGACAGAGTAGAACCTCCCCATAGGGTTTCCAAGGAGCGGCTGATGGATTCAAACTTCCGTTCTTTTGGTTAGCAGCCAAATGCTTAACCACTGTGCTACCAGGGCTTCAGTTAATAAAATACTTAGTGTTTTTATGATTTTCATATAATTAAAAAGGTAATGATATTTTCTATGAGATAACACTACTGCTATTATTACTAATTAAGAAAAATTGTTTAAGTAAGTACAAAAATAAAATTATTAGCTACTTGGTAAAATTTCTAAATCTTTAAGTTTTCTATGGTGTTTGGATAAAAAGAGTAATGTTAGCCTATGTAAAATAATAAGAATCGCATTTTCAACAGAATTAATAAAATTAACATTTCTAATTTGTTCTTAGTTCTAAAATAATAGAATAACGCTTTTAAATTTTTAGAGAAAATGATTCATCAAGTACAAAAACAATATAATACTGTATCTATACCTGTGCATGCAGACTAACAAAAAACACTCTTGGACACTTCTAAAATAAACATTAAAACTTGTTGCTTTTGAGTCAATTCCAACTTACAGAGACCCTATAGAACAGAGTAGAAATGTGGTTACCTTATGGAAGTAGACTGCCACATCTTTCCCCAGTGGAGCAGCTGGCGGGTTGGAACTACAGACCTTTTAGTGAGTAGCCAAGTGCTTAATCACTGTGCCACCAGGGCTTCTTCATCAAGAATAAATTCCAACAAAAAGAAACTAATAAAATAACAATATGTGATACAAGAAATAGTGGCTATATTAATTATAAAATAAAATATGATAAAGACATTAATTATGATGAAGAAGCATATTTTATTTAATTTATTTTAAAGGCAGACATTTTATATTAATAAGTTGCAATCCACTGAAAAATTTATACACAAAGAGGTTATAAATAGTAAATAACTCAAATTTCCACCACCAAAATAATGAACACCCCAAAATCTTCAATTCTTCTGCCTTGCACCCCCCTTTTTTGTTAAATGGAGGAATATCTTACTTCCTATCCGAATCCTTTTTCTCTTTGCCTGTATACAGATCACTTTTCATCTTCTACGGTAACAATCACTATTGATTCTCCTTTTCCAAACATAATTTCAAAATCTTCCTCTCTAACAAATCTTTTGCATCTACATTTAATATACTACATGGATTCAATTTTAAAGATTTAATTACTCTACATCAGCTAAAACTCAACAACTTTGTCCGAACTCTTTCTTATAGCTAATACATAAACTTTTTTCCCTTATTAGAAGAAATATGTAAACTAGCTATGCTGGTTTCTTTTCCTCCCTTAAAATTTTCAATTCAGTTTAATTTGACCTATAGCCTTATGACTTAAAACTTAGAACTTGTTTAAACTGCTTAAAACTACTCTTCTAATGCATTTTTTGTCTTAAATGCTTTTAAGTAGAATTCAGAAAAGTAAAATGATTATTTCTATATTAAATCAATTATGTTACCACATTTTGTTTTTTATATTTTTCTTTGATTTGCTTATAATTCTGTGCCAATAAATTTTGAATAGCTCCCTGGTACTTTAAATGACTCTAAAATCGAGTAATCTGTTTTGGAGACAATTAGAAAGTTACTTACTTTTAGTAGATTGGTTAAAATAGAGGGCCATTACTTAAAGAACCTATATGTGTTTTTATAACTACTAAAATGCATTTAAATATAAATGTAAAATGTTTTACATTTTGGCTATATTGATACAGTTTTATGCAATAATATATTAAGAAGAGCTGCATCCTGTTTCATTTCTAATACAGGTAAATTTATGGTTTAAAAATAGTAGCTTTACGTTGAATTAACTTGGAAATACCTCAACAAATGATGAAAGTTAAGATTAATTATGTCGTGTGAATGTCATGTACACTTAAATAAATGCAAGGATGCTTCATCTCTGTTTTATTCTTTCCAAAAACCTATAACCTCAGTCTAATAATATTAAGAACAACAGGCTGATCTAGATAATGATATGCTTACCTGGTCCATACTGAAGACTTTTAAGTTCATAAAGAAAAAAAAAAAAAGAGGAAAGAATGACAAAATGTCACAGACCAGAGGAGACTCAGGAGACACAACAACTGAATGCAATGTGAAAGTCTGTGGCATGTGAGCCATGACCTACTCCCTCACTGTTCTACCCCTAAATCTAGCTCACTGTGACAGAAGTTCCACTCAGGCAAGTGTGGCCAAGATAACAGGACATTCTCTCCCTTCAGTTCCTAAACAAGCAGTATAGCATTTTACCAGGAGAAGCGTGCCACCAACATTTCTCACTCCCCAGTTTTTAGTGGCAGAGTGCAACCTGGCAAGTATGGCTGCAAGATCAGAATCGCTTTTTCTTTTCCCATCTCACACCTATAGGATGAAGACTCTAAATCCAGGTGCAGCAGACTAAGGATATTGAGGCTCTGATCACTCTTGCTCCAGGTCACTAATAGGGTGGAAGCTGCACTCCAGGAGAGGGAAGGTGAGAAAACCAGAGGCTGCTGCTCCAGCCCAGTCCCTTACTCTTAAACCAGGGATGTCATTCTAAGAAGAGTTGGCCATGGTTCCCACATCCATCTCCAGAACAATGGCTCCAAGATTTTCACCACAGGGGCAGATGGTACATAAAAACAGACGGCTCTAAAGCTCCCTCTGAAGAAACTGACTTTATTTGAAACAGAATGTGAGGGCTTTTGAGCCTAAGAGCACTCTTGAATATGATGGAAATTTTGGTGGCAAGCAACTAAGAAAAGTTTGGTAGCTCTATTACAACTACAAGCTAAACCATAGACCAGCTATATTATTAGCTAGAT
Source organism: Dugong dugon (assembly GCA_030035585.1). NCBI lineage: Eukaryota > Metazoa > Chordata > Mammalia > Sirenia > Dugongidae > Dugong > Dugong dugon. Next base: position 27,705,409 of record CM057460.1, on the reverse strand, counting down.
TCACATAATGAGAGAGCTAAGAAGAGACATCATGGGATCAGAACAAATTTCAAAGACTTGTGTCAAAAAGTACCTCAGCAAAGGGTTCCATATTTAATCAGATTGTGGAGGCATTTATGCCACAGCCATTGTGAATAGCAGTAATCAGCCTGTAGTTAGTGGAGCATAACAGGTGTGATACCAGCAATGGCAGACAGGTTAGTAGACAGATCATGGAAAAAACAGTCAAATAAATTTTTAGTTTTTTAGAGAAATGTAGGACACTGTTCAATACACTCACATATGCATACAGAGAGTAACAGAACTAGAAGAGAGAGGAAAAACTCAGAAAAAAAAATCTAAGCAATAATGTTTGAAAATTGCCCAAATTTGATTCAAACCATTAATGTACACATCCAAGAAGCCCAACAAACTCCCAGTAGGATATATGCAAAATAATCTACACCCAGATACATTGTAGTAAAAATGTCAAAATTTAAAAACAAAGAGAAAATTGTGAAAACCATAAAACAAAATTGAGTCATGTACAAAGGACTTTTTGGCTGATGTCTGACTATTTAGCAACCAGAAGGACAGTGTCCTTTTTTTAACTTGTGAGTTGTGACCTAGCTCCAAGTGGCGAGGGTCAGAGACAGAGAGAGAGAGTCATGGTCACAGCTGGTAACAAAGATGGAGAAGTAGGAATGTGAGGAACAGATCAGTCTCCACATTTTGGGGAGTAGATTTATGCTGATCTTAACCACACCATTATTTAAGCCATTTCACAGAGTATAACTTAGTCATAAAAAAAGTAAGTAAAAATAATTTACATTCTGATGTTATAACCAATATTCTATATTTCATTTTTAACAATGAATATGTGAAGTCAGTCTAAAGTAAACAAAAAAATCAAAATTCTGACAGCAAACCTTTTATATGAACAGGTTAAAGATCCTTATATGATTTGCCATGTTCTAAAGAATCAAATGAAAATAGTATCATGACACAGGAATGGAATACCCAATAAGCAGGGAAGACAGATTAGTAAATAAACACAATTAAGCCCATGCATACTTTGCTTACTGTAAACTGGTGCATACCGTGTCTACTGGTTAATCTGAGTCTGCTACAGAATAATTTAATTCAGGAAGTCTGTAGTTATATTTATCTTGTCCTGTAAACCCATAAAGCATCTGAGATTTCTCCATCACAAGCATCACAAAGATCGAAAAGAGAAATGATTGCCTTACAGGAAGCTAAACTTATATACAGGTTCAAAAGTTAATCCAGTCTTGGCAGTTTAGAAAAGGAAAAAAAAAAAAAGAGAGAGAGAGAGAAATCAGCTAAAATAAACCTAACAAAGGATTTAGCAAGTCAAAGAACTTCCTTTCTTTTTTAAAGAACACAGTGTTAAATAAGAAATTGACTGTTATTTAGAAAAAAGAAACATTTATCAATAGAGTATTATACTGAATTTAGAAAATCAAACCTACTCACCATGTCATTCTCACATACATTCAGTGTGCAGAATTTAGATAAGAATGAAAATTCACAATACACAGCTAGGTGCAGCTACAAGGATATCTCTCATAAGCATAATGTTAAACAAAAGAAGCAAGGATCATGTAAATATAACATTATTTTGTGAGTTGATTCAGAAGAGCTAAATTACATTATTTAGGAATAAATACATATGAATTTATAAGACAAATAAATGGCTAAAGATGACTAACAATTTGGAAACATCTAGATAGTGATTACATATTGGAGAATGACTGAATTTGACATTGGAGTGACATGAGTATGTCTGGAATGTGGGCAGTTATCTATTTCTTGATAAGTGTTGCAGTTACACTGGGGGTTTATATTATGGTATTTATGAGTTGTATAAATATATAAAGAACTATTTCAAAGAGTGATTTATCATATTTTTTCAAATTAAACTTATTGAGGTAAACTTTAAGCATATTTTAAGTGTACAGGTAGATGACTTTAGAAAAAACGTATACTCTTGTGTTTTAATAACCTAAATTGAGACAGAGAATATTATGATTTTTCCAGAAATTTTTCTAACGTCCCTGTGCAAGCAATACTCCACACTACATACCAGAATACCACAGATTTGTATCACTAAAGATTAGGTTTGACCATACTAGAATTTAATATAAATGGAATAATACAATGAATACTATTTATTGCCTAGCTTCTTCCTCTCAGGATATCTTGAAGATTCTTCCTTGTCATCGTGTGTGTCTAATTTTTACATCTTATTTCTTAGTAGTATTTCATTGTAGGATTATTTCAAAATAGTTTATGCATTCACTTTTTGATGGACATTAGGTTGCTTATAATGTTTGCTGTTATAACTAAAGCTGCTGTTAACATTCATTTGCAAGTCCTGTCATGGACACATATTCATCTCCCTTGGAAGAACATGTGATGTTCAATTACTTGGTCATGGGTTAAACACTTGACTACTAGCCCAAAGTTTGGTGGTTCAAACTCACCCAGAGGCACTTGGAAGACAGACCTGGAAATCTGATTGCAGAAGGTCACAGCCTTGAAAATCCTAGGGAGCAGTTCTACTCAGCGCACATGTGGTTGCCATGAATCAGAATACTAAGGAAATGAAGTTAAGGACCTCAATAAAATGTATTATTTTCTAATAATATATACAAACATTCCAAAGAATATAGATATAAAATAAAATGCCATATTTCTATAGAAAATAATATTTTATCAAAAAATTAATCTCCTACCCCCTTACAAACCAGCACCAGATCTAAATATGTGCATTGAGGAATACTCTCAAGGCATAAAGTATTTTCCATTTTTTGCTGATCAGTTTGGAAGTGATTATTGAAAATGTGTACACTGGTTACAAATCTGTGTAAATAGTCATTCTCTCCCATTGTCAGTGGGAGTGTAAATTAGTACAACTTCCAAGGGAGCAGTTTGGAACTATCTATCAAACTTAGACATGCACAGAGCTCTTGTCCCAGATATGTCTGTATTTACATTACTTATAACTCTTACCTGTGAAAGAAGATTAATGTATAGTGTATTGCTCTGAAATAGCAAAACACAGAAAACAAAGTGTCCTTTAAGAGGAAACACTTTCAATAAATTATAGTACATCCACATATTGGAATACAAAGACTTGTTAAAAAGGATGAGTAACTTTCATATATAATGATTTGGAGATACTGTAGGATATATTGTTAAGTTAAAAAAAAAAGCATGGTGCAGAATACTGAAGTAATGTACTACACTTCATGTGAACAATTTAAGAGATATACATACATTTTTGTAAATGCATACAATATTTATCGAAGGATGACAAAAATGTAAAAATGATTGACATTGAGTAAGGTATCTTTATGTCTAGAGAAGGGGTTGGCAATTTTTTTTTCTTTTGTAAAGGGCAGGTTAGTAAATGATTTAAATTTGTGGATAGCATATATTCTCTGCCACATATTCTTTATTTTTATAAACATTTTAAAATAAAATATATATATATATTCTTAGCTCATGGGTCATTTAAAAATAGGGCATAGACCAAATTTGGCCCCTGAGTTATGGTTTGTAGTCTAGATACGAGAAAAAAAGATCTCTTTCTAAGTGGTAAAATAAGAAATTGATCAGAGGCCACTAGATATCTCTGAAATTCAAAAAAGTAAAATGACACAATTCAGGAAAAAAATCATTGCAGAAAACATAAAAAGGAGGATACTACAAAATGTGCTCATGACAAGGAGCTTTTAAGCCAAGAGGAGGTAGACTCCTGTAGTAAGAAGGGACACAATGATTGGTAGATGGATTAGGAAGAGAGTAACCCTTTTGAGAATCTCTGGGTGGTGCAAATGGTTAAGAAGCTCAGCTGCTAACTGAAAGGTTGACAGTTTGGGCCCACCCAGAGGACCCTCAGGACCCTCAGAAGAAGGGCCTGGTGATCTAATTCTGAAAGATCAGTCATTGAAATCACTATGGAGCACAATTCTACCTTGACACACATAGGGTCACCATGAGTCAGAATCAACTGGATGGCCACCGTTTTTGTTATTGTTGTTGTTGTTTTTAATTGTCTGAATAGACACTTAGTAGTCACTGCGGCCACATAATCTTGGTAAGAGGGAGTCATGTATAAATATCATGCCTACTGTATTTTCACGAAAATAACATGAGCCTTCTATGTTTGTTTTCAAACTGCTCTCTTCCCTTGGGAGGTATTTTCTTAAGTGCCACTATGTGAATTTTTTTTACATGGTGCTGTAAAAAAAATTAGAATAGTGCAATTATGAAAATACCTTTGGGGAGGGAGTGCGTGGTTGGCAAACAAACGTAGAAGGCACAACTTATTTACATAAAAATACAGTAATTTATTCATGAGCACCTTGAGCAAAGACAGAGGTGGCTGGAAAGATAGTGACTGATACTCACAGAATATATAATCTTATTAACATGGTTATTAAGATTCTTCTCTGCTGATGTAGCTATTTGGTGAGCATTCACATGGAACACTGATATTTTCTCATTCTGTTCCCATCTGGAAAGGTGTATCTACATACCTCTTTATCTATTTTACACTTTAGTTTTTTTTAAGCTGCTGACCATCTAGCCAAACCATTAGCTACTGCCCATGAATTGATGTAGCTGCTTAGCTCTGAGTATCTTTTCAGGCAAAATGGACAGTTAGATGTACTGCTGGAAGTTCTCTCCACTGGGAGGATTTTTCTTTACCTCTCTTCTTCAGGGGTCCCCCAGAGGGGACTACAGCATTTCAACCATCCACTTTTGGGTGACGCTGGCATCTTGCAGAGCCATCTATAAGTCAGGCTAAATTATTTCTTCCTCAGTCTACTAGTTATAGGTAACTATCCCTGGTCAGAGTTTCTAATGAAAGACAGGAGGCAAAGTAACAAGACTGGAGATATCTGGGCCATTTGCTCATGCAAATTATTTGTGCCTTCAGGATCTGCTTGAGGCCAATCCCACTTCCAATAGATGCTGGAGTGCTGCTGTATGTGTTGAAATTTATGGCTGAATAGGTGAAACAATGCACAGTTCCTAATGGGTAGTTAATTTCATATGATAACTTGATGGTGCAAGGTCAAGCATACAGTCTCTACTAGGTCCCAGTAGTTAAACAAAACATGATTCTCAAATGGAAAATAGTTTTCTGCAGAGAATATTATAGCATTGCTCCAAAATTATAAAGATATGAACTGTTATTCACCTATAAAACCAGTTAACTATTTGCTATCGAGTCGATTCCAACTCATGGCACCCCATGTGTGTAAGAGTAGAACTAAGGTAGATAGCCAGGGCTTTATTACAAGGCACCTCTGGGCAGACTTGAATCTTTGGTTAGCAGCTTAGTTGTTAACAATTTTGCATCACCCAAGGACCCCTATTCACGTATAGGGGCCTGCCAAGCAAACCATACTGAATATGCATTTTCCATAGATTATTTCAAACACCATCAGATTTTATGAGTCCTAGTGATGAAGTAGCAGAACAGCTTGCCAAACAAGCTGAACCTGTTGCTCAGTCTTCTCTAATTCTTAGCCTTGTTTATAACTGGCAGCCTTTAGAGTTACTTGGCAAATGAATTCTATTTGCAAGCCCAAATCAGGTGGCTATTCTCAGCAAGTCTCCTCCAAATATCTAAAATATCCAGTATGTATCATGCCTCTTTCTAAGTGGTAGGAAGGGACAGACACTAAACCTTGTCCTTTGCCTTGGAAAGGAGCTATCAACCTGATCCAGATCCCTAGACTCTTAAAAATATTGCAGAAATGGTTAATCACTGAGTTTTGGAGATTTATTCCCTATCTTATCACATGCACGAGTCTTATCAAGCTGTCTATAATAGTTAGTACTTTCTGTTCATCTAGTCCAGTCAGCAAGATATCATCAGGTTATTGTACTCCCTTCTATTCTATTGGTCCATTCTTCTGTCCTTGAGCCAAAAAAAAGATCATATATTTTATGATTTCCATATTGTAAGATGTCCATAGAGGGCATATCTTCAAAGATAGAAAGATTAATAGCTGCTTGGAGCACGGACAGGGGTTAACAGTGAATGGACGAGAGGAATTTTATTGGAGTGATGGAAATGTTCTAAAACTGAAATATGGTGATGGTTGTAAAACTCAGTACATTTACTAAAAGAATCAATGAATTGTGCACTTGAAATGGTTGAATTATATGGTATCTAAGCTATGCCTGAGTAAAGTTAATGTCTTTGAATTAACTACAGCTTCACAATATATCCTGATATCTGGTAAGGCAAATCCTATGTCTGATTTGATTTTTCAGATGTATGCTGATTACTTTGGGGCATAAAATCTGCCATGTGAATTTCAAAATCATCTTATCAATTTCATAGAAAACTCAGTTGAAATTTTTATTGAAATTGTTTGAACTCTGTGAATAAATTTTGGGGAACTCACCATCTTTATGCTATTGTATGTTCCAGTATGAACATATTACATTTCTCCAAGTATTTAACAATTATAATTATGTCTTCTTCAAAATTGCATATTTAAAGATAGCTGTGTTCAGAAATGCATTAAAATTTTTACGTTTATTTTACATTTGATTGCATGGCAGCATCTCAGAGACGTCTTTCATTTATTGATAGAAAAATTTTAACTTGAAGAGTGTGTCCTTTCCACAGCCTAATTTATTTTTTTATTTTTTAAATGTATTTATGCATTTATTATTTATTTATGTATGTGTCTTAGTTATCTAGTGCTGCTATAACAGAAATACCACAAGTGGATGGCTTTAACCAAGAGAAATTTGCTCTACCACAGTGTAGTAGGCTACAAGTCCAAATTCCGGACATCAGTTCCAGGGGAAGTCTTTCTCTGTCTGTTGTCTCTGGAGGAAGGTGCGTGTCATCAATCTTACCCTGGTCGAGGAGCTTCTCAGCGCAGGGACCCCAGGTCCAAAGGATGTGCTATTCTCCTGGCTCTTGTTTCTTGGTGGTATGAGGTCCTACCGTCTCTCTGATAGCTTCTTCTATAGCTCAAAAGAGATTGGCTTAAGACACAATCTAATTTTGTCTCCTGAGTCTTGCCACATTAACATAACTGCCACTAATCCCACACGTCATTAACATCATAGGGATAGGATTTACAACACATAGGAAAATCATATCAGGTGACAAAATGGTGGACAATCACACAGTACTTGGAATCATGGCCTAAACAGGTTGACAGATATTTTTGGGGGACACAATTCAATCCATAACAGTATGTATGTATGTATGATATAGAAAGGGGTCTCAGAGCTCTCAGACAATCATGGTTTACTATTGCTATCTTGAATGTTTACTCACTATCTTGTACATTTGTTAAAATCACTCTCCATTTGTCTATGTAGCTTTTAATTTCATTCCTTCATGATTTTTTTTTTAATTTAAATTATTTCCTAATTTATCTTTATATGGCTGGTTTTATTTTTTTGCATTTTTTTTTTTTTTTATATTTTATTGTACTTCAGGTGAAGGCTTACAGAACAAATAGTTTCACATGAAACAGTAGTACACATGTTGTTTTATAACATTGGTTAACAACCCCACAACATATTAAGCCTCTAAATTCTCAACCATTTTTTTTTTTTTGATGAAAATACAGATAGCCAAAGATACACCATTTCAAAAATTTCTACATACACAGTTCAGTGACATTGACTACACTCTTCCAACTGTGCTGTTATTCTCACTTAAGATGAAGGCTTACAGAACAAAACAGCCTCCAATTTAATAGTTACTACAAATGTTGCCCTACAACAGTGGTCAACAATCTCACAACACATCGACAGTGTCCTTACTCAACTTGTGTTCCTTATCATCAGTTTCCTACTCCCCCTCTCTGCCTTCTGGCCTTTGTCACCCGACTCCTGTACCTAGTTAGTCCCATTTAGTTTTACTGGGCTGTCCACTCCCAGGCTTAACATCGAACCTCGAAGGTAACTTCACCTCTGAGCTGAAAGGGTGTCTGAGGGCCACACTCTTGAGGTTTCTCCAGTATTCTTTAGGCCAGTAAATCTGGTCTTTTATTTTTTTATTTTTTTGGGGGGGAGGGGAGTTAAAATTATGCTCTACATCCTTCTCCAGATCTGTCCAGAACCCTCTGTTGTGATCCTGGTCAGAGCAGTCAGTGGTAGCCGGGCACCATCTAGCTGTACTGGACTCAGTCCGGTGGAGGCCTTGGTAGCTGTGGACAATTAGTCCTTTGGACTAATCTTTTCGTTGTATCCTGTTCTCTTCATTCTCCCTTGCTCCCGAAAGGATGAGACCAGTGGAGTATCTTAGATGGCCGCTCATAGGCTTTTAAGACCCCAGACACTACTCACCAAGGTAGAATGTAGAGCATTATCTTTATAAGTACTGTCATGCCAATTGAGCTAGATGTTCCCCGAGACCATGGTCCCCAGAGCCCTCCGTCCAACAACTCAGGCCCTCGGGGGGTTTGGATGTGTCTATAGGGCCTCCATGACCTTTCCTTGTGCAGATTGTGTTAGTTTCCCCTGTACTGTGTACTATCTCACCTCTCACCCAAGGTACCACTTATCTATTGCCTATTTAGTATTCCCCCCGCCCCCATCCCTGGTAACCAACAACGATTGTTACATTCTGCAAGTGAATTTTTTCATGGGTTTTTACAATAGAGGTCTCATACAATATTTGTCCTTTTGTGATTGACTTATTTCACTCAGCATAATGTCCTCCAGTTTCATCCATGTTATGAGATGCTTCACAGATTCATTGTTGTTTTTTCTCGTTGCATAGTACTCCATTGTGTGTATGTACCATAGTTTGTTTATCCATTCATCTGTTGATGGACATCAAGGTTGTTTCCATCGTTTTGCTATTGTGAACAATGCTGCCATGAACATAGGTGTGCATATGTCTATTCGAGTGATGACTCTTATTTCTCTAGGATATATTCCTAGGAGTGGGATTGCTGGATCGAATGGTATGTCTATTTCTAGCTTTCTGAGGAAACGCCATATCATCTTCCAAAATGGTTGTATCATTTTGCATTCCCACCAGCAGTGTATAAGAGTTCCCATCTCCCTGCAGCCCCTCCAATATTTGTTATTTCCAGTATTTTTGATTCGTGCCAGTAATGCCGGGGTGAGATGGTATCTCAATGCAGTTTTAATTTGCATTTCTCTAACGGCTAGTGTTCGCGAGCATTTCCTCATGTGTCTGTTGGCCATTTGAATGTCTTCCTTAGTGAAGTGTCTATTCATTTCTTTGCACATTTTTTGATAGGATTGTTTGTCTTTTTGTTGTAGAGGTGTTGGATTTTCTTGTAGATTATGGAGATTAGACCTTTGTCTGACTTGTACTGTCCAAAAATTTTTTCCCAGTCTGTAGGTTCTCTTTTGACTCTTTTGGTGAAGTCTTTTGAAGAGCATAGATGTTTGATTTTTAGAAGATCCCAGTTATCTGGTTTATCTGTTGGGTTTTTTGTGTTGATGTTTATGGTTTGTATCCTGTTAATGCCATGTATTAAGGCCTGAAGTGTTGGTCCTATTTTTTCTTCTATGAATTTTATAGTTTGAGGCTTTATATTCAGGTCTTTGATCCATTTTGAAGTAGTTTTTGTATATGGTGTGAGGTATGGGTCCAGTTTCATTTTTCTGCAAATGGATATCCAGTTTTGCCAGCACCATTTGTTAAAAAGAATGTCTTTTCCCCATTTGATGGATTTTGGGCCCTTGTCGAAGATCAGGTGACCGTAGGTGGATGGATTTACATCTGGGTTCTCAATTCTGTTCCACTGGTCAATGTCTCTGTTGTTGTACCAGTACCAGGCTGTTTTGAGTACTGTAGCTGTATAGTAGGTTCTCAAGTCAGGTAGTGTGAGTCCTCCAACTTTATTCTTCTTCTTCAGTAGTGCTTTACTTATTCGGGGTTTCTTCCCTTTCCATATAAAGTTAATAATTAGTTTTTCCATCTCTTTGAAGAATGTTGCTGGTGTTTGGATCGGGATTGCATTCTATTTGTAAATTGCTTTAGGTAGAATTGCCATTTTCACAATGTTGAGTCTGCCTATCCATGAGCATGGTATGTTTTTCCATTTATGTAGATCCCTTTGGGTTTCATGCAGCAGTGTTTTGTAGTTTTCTTTGTATAGGTCTTTTACATTCCTGGTCAGATTTATTCCTAACTATTTTATCTTTTTAGGGGCTATTGAAAATGGTATTGATTTCCTGATCTCCTTTTCATCGTTCTCTTTACTGGTGTATAGGAATCCAACTGATTTTTGAATGTTTATCTTGTATCCTGCTACTCTGCTGAATCTTTCTATTAGTTCCAGTAGATTTCTCGTGGAGTCTTTAGGGTTTTCTACGTATAGTATCATATCATCTGCAAACAGGGAGAGATTAACTTCTTCATTACCAATTTGGATGCCCTTGATTTCTTTCTCTTGCCTTATTGCTCTAGATAGAACTTCCAGCACAATGTTAAATAGGAGTGGTGATAAAGGGCATCCTTGTCTTGTTCCTGTTTTCAAGGGGAATGTTTTCAGCCTCTCTCTGTTAAGAATGATGTTGGCCGTTGGTTTTGCATAGATGTCCTTTATTATGTTGAGAAATTTCCCTTCTATACCTATTTTATTGAGAGCTTTTCTCAGGAATGGGTGTTGGACTTTGTCAAATGCCTTTTCTGCATCAATTGAGATGATCATGTGATTTTTTTCTTTCCTTTTATTTATGTGGTGGATTACGTTGATGGATTTTCTAATGTTAAACCATCCTTGCATACCTGGTATGAATCCTACTTGGTCGTGGTGTATTATTTTTTTGATATGATACTGAATTCTATTGGCTAGAATTTTGTTCAGAATTTTTGCATCTATATTCATGAGAGATATTGGTCTGTAATTTTCTTTTTTTGTGATGTCTTTGCCTTGTTTTGGTATCAGCGTTATGCTGGCTTCATAGAATGAATTTGGAAGTGTTGCTTCCTCTTCTATGCTCTGAAATAGCTTGAGTAGAACTGGTACAAGCTCTTCTGTAAATGTTTTGTAGAATTCTCCAGTGAAGCCATCTGGGCCAGGGCTGTTTTTGGTTGGGAGTATTTTTATTACCTTTTCAATCTCTTCTCCTGTTATGGGTCTGTTCAGATTTTCAATATCACTTTGTTGTAGTTTGGGTAGGCCGTATGTTTCTAGAAATTTATCCATTTCCTCTAGGTTTTCAAATTTGTTGGAATATAGTTTTTCATAATATTCTGTTATAATCCTTTTTATTTTGGTTGGGTCTGTTGTAATGTCCCCCATTTCATTTCTTATTTGGGTTATTTGTGCCCTCTGCTGTTTTTCTTTTGTCAGTCTGGCCAGTGGTTTGTCGATTTTGTTTATTCTTTCAAAGAACCAACTTTTGGTTTTGTTGATTCTTTCTATTGTTTTTCTGTTCTCTATTTCATTTATTTCTGCTCTGATCTTTACTATTTCCTTTCTTTTGGTGGTTGTAAGCTTTTTTTGTTGTTCTCTTTCTATTTATTTGAGTTCTGTAGTTAATGTTTTGATTTTGTCCCTTTCTTCTTTTTTGATATGTGCATCTATTGCTATAAATTGTCCTCTGAGGACTGCCTTTGCTGTCTCCCAAAGCTTTTGGTATGATGTGTTTTCATTTTCATTTGATTCTAGGAATTTTTTAATTCCATCTCTGATTTCTTCTATTACCCATTGATGTGTAAGCAGATTATTATTCAGTTTCCATGTGTTTGATTTTTTTTCCTTGCTCTTTCTAGTGTTAATTTCTACCTTGATGGCTTTGTGGTCAGAGAAGATACTGTAAATTATCTCAGCATTTTGGATCTTGTTGAGGATTGCTCTGTGGCCTAAGATGTGGTCTATTCTCGAGAACATTCCATGTGCACTGGAAAAGAATGTGTACTTTCCAGTGGTTGGATGGATTGTTCTATATATGCCTATGAGGTCCAGTTGGCTGATTGTGACCTTTAGGTCTTCTGTATCTTTGCTGAGTTTCTTTTTAGTTGTTCTGTCCTTTACTGAGAGTGGTGTGTTGAAGTCTCCTACTATTATTGTGGAACTGTCAATTTCTCTTTTCAGTGCTGTTAGAGGTTTTTTTATGTATTTTGGAGCCCTGTCATTGGGTGCATAGATATTTATTATGGTTATGTCTTCATGATCGATCATCCCCTTAATCATTATATAGTGTCCTTCTTTGTCTTTTACGGTAAATTTTGTTTTAAAGTCTATTTTATCTGAGATTAGAACTGCCACTCCTGCTCTTTTTTGATAGTTGTTAGCTTGATATATTTTTTTCCAACCTTTGATTTTTAATAAATTCACATCTTTGTTTCTAAGCTGTGTCTCTTGTAGACAGCAAATTGATGGATCCTGTTTTCTTATCCATTCTGCCACTCTCCATCTCTTTATGGGTGCATTGAATCCATTTACTTTCAGTGTAATTATTGATAGATGGAAGTTTGTTGCTGTCATTTTGTAGTGCTTTTTTTTGTGGTGCTGAAGTTTTCTTTGTTCTTCTTACTCTCTTGTGCTGAGTTACTTTTGTTTGTGGATTTTGTGTTCATTTCTTTTGTTTTTGTAGGTTTTGTTTTTGTTGAGACTTTATGTTTTTCGTCTTTGTTTTTATGAGTTGGTTTGTTAACTTTCTTTGTGGTTACCATGAATTTTACCCTTATCTTTATAATTTTGAAGCAGTCTACCCTTACTTGGTATCGCCTTGTCTTCGTCTCCTTTAGAAGGTTCTATACCTATGCCGTTTGTTCCCTCTTTCATTGTTTTGATGTTGTTGTCATCCTTTGATTGATTTCTCTGATTCCCTGTTGTATTTCTTTTGTTTTTGGAAAGTCCTCTGTAGTTCAGTTCCTAGAATGGTATCTGGTTCATGTGAACCTGCGTCCTAGGTCCTAGGTCCTGCCTGAGGGCTGAAGCTGTTTGTCCGCAGATCGAAGAACTCCCTTTAATAATTCTTGTAAGTTTGGTTTGACTTTTGCATATTCCTTTAGTTTCTGTTTATCTGGAAATGACCTAATTTCACCATCAAATTTGAATGAGAGTTTTTCAGGATATATTATTCTTGGCTGACAATTTCTTTCTTTCAAGATTTTACATATGTCATCCCATTGCCTTCTCGCCTGCATGGTTTCTGCCGAGTAATCTGAGCTTAGTCTTATTGTTTCTCCTCTGTATGTGACTTCTTGTTTTTCACGAGCTGCTCTCAGGATTCTTTGTTTGCCTTTAGTTTTAGTGAGTGTGAATATGATATGTCTTGGTGATTTTCTTTTGGGGTCTCTTCTATATGGGGTTCGTTGAGCTTCTTGGATGGCCAGCTTTTCATCTTTCATGATATTGGGAAAGTTTTCTGTCAGCAGTTCCTCAATGATCCTCTCTGTGTTTTCTGTTTTCTCCCTCGTTCTGGTATGCCAATCACTCGTAAGTTTTTGCTTTTAATTGTGTCCCACATAACTCTCAGGGTCTCTTCATTTTTCTTTGTTCTTTTTTCTGGGTTTTCCTGATACAGAGTTGTATCCAAGTGTTTGTCTTCAGTTCCACTGATCCTGTCTTCCATGGTTTCAAATCTACTTCTCAGCCCTTCTATGACACCGTCCATTTCTGAAATCTTGTTGTTTATCTTTTGGATTTCTAATTGTTGTTTTTGTATAATTTTGAGTTGTGAATTTATTTTGGCATTTTGTTCCTGCATCATCTTCCTGAATTCTTCCAATTTTTTGTCTGTATTTTCCATAAATTTGTCTATTTTTTCCTCATGTTTGTCAGCTTTTCGCCTCAGTTCTTCGAAAATTCCGAGTATTAGTGATTTGAGTTCCCTATTAGGTACTTCTAGTGCATTTTCTTCCACAGGAGAGTTATCTGGTGTTTTAATTTGGATGCCTATTGGAGCCATCTTATCTTGTTTTTGTAAATGTTTTGATATTGTTTGCTGTTTTCGGGGCATTCAGTAGATATTTCTCTCGTTTATTGATTGTAGATTTTTTTTTTGTTTGTTTCGTCCTTGTGGTACAGCTGGGCAGATCTAGCTGAAGAGGAGCCACTGGGACGGGTTGTTTGTGGCACTCACCGCAGCCACCAGGACGGTCGGTAGTCAGTGTTGGGCAGGTTCCCATAGGGCGTGCCTGCACAGCTTGGTGGTGTTATGTCAAGTGCACGGTGCAGGTAGGTAGGGTGCAGTGGGAAGATGGTTATGTGTGAAGCTAAGCTGGATATGGGAGAGAGGAGAGAGGAGCAGGAGCAAAAAGCATACAAACAGAAAAGAATGCTAGGGGAGCTTGTCGTTGGAATGTACAGATGAGAGACTATGGGATGGAGGAAACCAGAAGGGGAAAGAGAAAGAAAAGGAAAGAATGAACAAATAAAAATCAGAAAAGTTAAAGAACTGCAAAGTTCCCAGGGATCCCACCGATGCAGCTATGAGGTCTGGGGGCGTCAGTCTCAGTTTTCACAGCACAGCCTGGCCAGAAGGTACAGAGGAATACATCGCCTTGTATTCAGGGGTCAGAAAGAGAAGGAAGAGATAGAGAGATGAGAAATTAAGCAATGAAGAAAGACAAAAGGGAAAAAGAGGGAAAAGATGACAAAATTAATCAAAAAAGAATAAAATTAAAAAAAAAAAAAAAAGCAACACCAGGAGTCAGTGCCAACAAATGGGACCCAGAGAGCCCCCACTCAGGGGCCCGAATTCCAAGCAGCCGGCAGTCTCGGGGTTAAGAGACCATGGCCACGGGAAGCAGAGGGGCGAACAAACAAGGGCCCCAGGATCTCGCCAGCGCGGCAGCCCAGACCTGGAATCCGCCACACGCCCGAACGCAGCCCCACAGCCCCGCTGGAGAGAGCAAAGACGGCTCTCGGAACCAGGCACCCGAGCAAAAGGAGGGAGAAGCAGCGAGAGGCAAGCAAGAAACCAGAAGAAGCAGAAAATGCCACACCAACAGCCAACAAATGGGACCCAGAGATCCCACACTCAGGGGCACGGATTCCAAGCAGCTGGCAGTCTCGGGGTTAAGATACCGTGGACACGGGAAGCAGAGGGGTGAAGTAACAAGGGCCCCGGGATCTCGCCAGCGCAGCAGCCCAGACCTGGAATCCGCCACATGCCCGAACGCAGTCCCACAGCCCCGCAAAGGAGACTAAAGACAGCGCTCGGAACCAGGCACCTGAGTAAAAGGAGGGGGAGGCAGCGAGAGGCAAGCGAGAAACCAGAAGAAGCAGAAAATGCCACACCTACAGCCAACAAATGGGACCCAGAGAGCCCCCACTCAGGGGCGCAAATTCCAAGCAGCCGGCAGTCTCGGGGTTAAGAGACCATGGCCACGGGAAGTAGATGGGCAAACGAACAAAGGCCCCGGGATCTCACCAGCGCGGCAGCCCAGACCTGGAAGCAGCCACATGCCCGAACGCAGCCCCACAGCCCCGCCGGAGAGAGCAAAGACGGCGCTCGGAACCAGGCACCCAGGCAAAAGGAGGGGGAGGCAGCAGAAAAAGCTTTGCCAGCAGCCCGCAAACGGCTGTGAGAAAGCCGCCAGCCCGGGCGCGTGGAATCCAAGCACCGGCGCCCCCCAGCCCAGGGACCCTGGCCACGGAAAGCAGGGGAGCCCCAGCCGAGGCGGAGAGGGGTGGGGGGGTGGGAAAGCGCTCACCGCAGTTTACCGGTCATTCTGTCTCCCACTGGACGCTCTGCAAGGCTGCTCTCCCGTTCGCTGGTCTCCGATAGGCATCCAAGATGGTGGATCCATGCTGCGTTAGCTGGTAAGGAATCTCTGCGTGAGTCTCTCCTCACTCTCCGTTCTCTTTTAGTATTCTCACTCTGTTTGGTGTTTGGCTGAGTTCTTTATCTCTTCATTTGGTGTTCTAGGGTTTCAGGATTGTTGATTCTCTGTTAGGCTTAGTTTTTCGGATCTTTGCTGTGGAGGGACGGCGTGGTGCTTCTGCCTAGAGTGCCATCTTGCCCCGCCTCCTCCCTTTTTTTGCATTTTTAATAGTATTATCTGGCCCTCCCTTTTTTAAAATTCATCTGTCAGATTTTACATTATTTAAATACATTCTGCTAAATTCCTGTTCCATTTTTTTTATTGCATTCAACTTACTGTAACTCCTATTCTTAACCTTAATCTTTTGTTATGTAAACTACCAAATTTCTTATTTTATTAAGAAATAGTGTTTTTCTTAAATAAAATATTTGTAATTAGTTTTTATAAGTATTATAACTATTTTTCCATGCATTTATTGATCCAACTCATATTTTCTTTCAATAATATAATCAGTAAGATTCATGTTGTAATTTTTGTTTGCTTAGTTGTTCACAGGTAAAAGAATAAAAGACTTTTCTCAACAGTATCACAATTGAGTTGAAACAGAAAAAAAAATAGATTCATGCCTTTAAATGAAAAAATGAAGTATCTGTAGTAAGAAAAGTTTTCAGAAGGGGCTTAAAAATAACCCAATTTCGTATGATCCTTAGATACATAGCTCAAATTCATAATATGCTGGATGTTGTTACCTGCCATCACATTGGCTCCAGCTCATGGTTGGATACATCAGTATAGCCTCCAGCTTAAACTAAGACATGGAGATTTTGGCAATGTTAAAGTGGATGCTCAAGTGGATTCAAAGTAATTCACAAAATAAAAATAATAACAATGTCTTTGCTTCTCCCACTGTATAGCTTTTAGATTGAGATATTTTTCTCAAATGAGCCCAATCGGCCAACTCCAGGTCCAAAGGATTCGAGGAAATACCTTCCAACGAGTGTCAGTTCTGTAACTTGAGAAAACATTTGCCTACACTGCCTGGTCTAGATGTTTAATTTTCTCTTCTCCCTACTCTTCCTTTCTTCATGTTTTGTTCAGGGATGGTAGTAGAGCGGACCTCAGCCAACACACAGGAAATGGGGTGCTAGTCTTCTCCTCGGGCTTCTTTCCAGGTTTTTTGTTTTGTTTTTTGTTTTTTTTACCAGAAATGATAAATACCCTCAGGGTAAGCAGCAAACCTGTCTTTCCACAGATACTAACACAATGAAATATGCCATGAATGTGTGTGCGCACGTGTGTGTGTGTGTTCGTGTGCTTTCCACTCTTGTCATCAACCAGAAGTTATATTATCACTTTCTGGGCAAAAAGTGTGGAGATAGTAGTTCCAGATAGTCCTGGAATCAAGGCATATTTAACTTGGAAATTAAGGGTCCTGTTCTTGATGTGCACCCATGTTTGCTCTCTTAGAAATCACTGCATCTTTATTTTTGCCATTGGGTAGATGAAGCAAGCAATCTGGAAACCACAAACAGCTTGGAGAGCATGTTCATTTCTGTGTCCACACAGATCCAGCTACACATATCATTTATTGACAGCCATAATTTCTAGCAGCTTTGGTCCTTGCCTTTTTGTAGATTTTCATTTGAGTCTGGAGGAGGGAAACATGCTACCTGATATCATAACACTAATTCAGCCAGAAGCACTTAAAGAAAAAATTGAAAATAAGAGACCAAATAAACACTTGCAAAAGGGGTTATTTCTATACTGAAGGAACAGCAGTTTGATTGGCAAAAGATAATAGACACATAAATTATCTAGTTATAATCTGTCTTTGCAATGAAGGTGCTAGAAAATAGCAATTTCATTTGTGCATTCATCTTATGTCATCTTTGTTACTTTTCTGTTTTGAAATTATCTGATCAGCAAATACTAAATGATGGGGATTTTTCAAATATTGTATATAATTGTCTTATGATAATAAATTGCAACAAGCAGCATCAAATTAACCCCAAGATCATAATACTTGTTAAGACATCTTGTTTTGTGACAGGCTGAGGAGTTAGGTGAGGCCAGATACGAAGATATCAAACAGCTTACAAAGACAGCAAAACATCTCTGAAGTCCCAATAATGTTAATACTATTCCATTTTAGTATTGTATTCCATCAAATAACTATTTTAATATGCTAATAATCATGTAAATGTGTTACTGTATAGTAAAATTCTTGCCCCGGAAATAATATGTTGTGATTTTCCTGCAAGTTTTTTTTTTTTTTTTTTTTTAACTTCTGACCCTCCATCATTGTTTACAGCATGGCTTTGCACAGCCCAAATTGAGGGGTTCAGTTTTGTATAGCAGGTATAATCACCTTCAAAAGGAATTCAGCATTTTGCACTTTCCCTTAAACTTTCTTTATACCCACTAATAATATATTCCTCAGCCCAAGTAATACTCAACACTGTATCATTACAAATTTTATATTGCAATATATGACAGTTAAATATGGCGAGTAATGGGCATCATATGTATGGGTAGGACAATTATTTATGGTCTATCCCATAGTATTAAATAGTTTTATAAATAATGTGTTGAAATTTTGAAGCTATGATTTATATATATATTTTTACAGCATTCACTTAAAAAACTTTTATGGAGAAAATACATAGATACATGTAAATGTGGATGAATTCTAAAGTCATTGCACTCTTATCATATCACCTGCCTATCAGCGAATATTTCCATTATGCTCTAATTAGCCAGGACATACTTAATTTAGGAAAAATATTAGGCACTGCTAAATAGTTATATTGATAATTAATACTCATTGTTCAATGACAAGAACACAGTAATAAAGCATTTATTTCCAACTGCATACAGTGAATGATGCCCTTTAGAAATGTGCTACGTGAAGGTTGATTTGACATTGCACTTTGAAATTCCACGTGGATACATGGTCGTGCAGGGAAATAAGGGAGAATGGCATATAACATAAAACCACAGAGTTCAGAAAATACATTTTGTAAGTTGAAGGAAAATGACTTTAATGTGATCTTAGGAATTCTATTGGTTCTGTCGGAACAGACTAGATTTTAAAACAGAGTATAAAATATGATTTTGGATTGAATGTAATTCAGATTCAGTCAGGTGGTGATATTGCTGACATCCTAAAACTGTTTCAGGTAGATTAAGGATTTCATGTGTTCTGAAGAATCAAGGCCTTAAATTACAAGTATGGCCTTTTGTTGAGAATGATAAATAAGACATCATGTTTCCTCTTGTTCTATTAACTTATAATATGAAACATAAAATATATGATGCTTTTAGGTGATAACTAGTAAAAAATATTGATACTGACAGAGGGTTAAAATTACAACTTAAGTGATTTAGTGCAAGAGACTCATTTATTAATTTTTTTAAAATTTATACTTTCATGCGCTGGCTAATGAAAACATAAAGTAAGTTTATTTTATTTTATTTTGCTTGATTATTTAATATTTCCAACAGGAATTGTTTCAGAAAAACAGTAGTTAACTATATGTACTTTTTATGGATATATTAAAATGGATTACCCTAAAATGGATCTTGATACAGAAGGAAAAATACAGACATGCAACTCCTTTTCACCAGAATATTCTTTCTTGTGATATTGTTCTATGATGAATAGTGACAGATTTAAAATATTGTTTGTATGTGTATTTAAGAATGTCCTCAGAACCTACAGAACATTCTTGAATAGTCTCAATAAGTTTATGTATTAATTTTAGACCATAGATTAAAAATACGAACGCAGTCAAATGTATTTTTGTGTAACTTTCCAGGATGATTATTTTGATATAGCAACGCTATTTAGATATACAATTTCTTTTAATACTGAAGCCATCATTGCTAATGCCATTAAGACCTTTGTTCTTTTTTTATGACTGTCACAGCTGGAAAGCATGAATAGTAATAGGCTCCATTAGGCTGTGTTGGGCAGGAAGGCAACCATATTTCCTTTACAAACTGTCCACACACACCCCAGTTGCCTTGAGCAAGTCTCTACTCTCCCTAATTCATTCTTTGGTTTATTATTTGCCACAATTCTCACCTTCTGTGTTATACTTTTTTATGTTTCTCTTTGATGACAGAAGAATTCTGGCTGTACTCCATCACTCATCTGTCAGTTTTTTGTACTGTGGTGGCTTGTGTGTTGCTTGATGCCGGAAGCTACACCACCAGTATTTCAAACACCAGCAGGGTCACCTATGGTGGTTAGGTTTCACTGGAGCTTCCAGACTAAGACAGACTAGGAAAAAGGAACTGGGAATCTACTTCTGAAAAAAAACTAGCCAGGAAAAAACTACGGTTTTAAGAATGCTCCTTAGAATCGAGGATAGAGAGACTTCATCTTTTTACTTCGGACACGTTATCAGGAAAGATCAATCCCTGGAGAAGAACATCATGCTTGGTAAAGTGGAGAGTCAGTATAAAAATGGAAGACCCTCAAAGAGATGGATTTACACAGTGGCTGCACCAACGGGCTTAAACATACCTACTATTTTGAGGATGACACAGGACCAGGCAACATTTCATTCTATTGTATACGAGATCACTGTAAGTTGGAACCAACTAAGCGGCATCTAACAACAACAACATGATGACAGAGTTTTGTCTGGTTTTTTGTTGTTGTTGTTTTTTACCAATAGTGGGTTCTTTTCTTAAATGTCCCACAGAGATATTCAATTAAACGTGTCCAAGACAGCATGGTCATTTTTCTACAACCTACTCATTCTGTATTTCCTATCCAGATTAATGATATCACTTATTTACATAAGCCACAAAGCCAGAGTTTCTTTATTCTGTCACTTCTATATAAAAGTCACCCTGCCTTTCTGATCTACCTCTTAAACATTCCCCACATCTTGCCACTCTAGATTTATTGTCTCTCTATATCAATCTTAATGTCTTTTGATGACTATTCATAGACTAGTTGATATAACCTAAATCCTTTTTTGTGGAACAGAAACTATTCAATGTCATAGCCTACAACTCCCTCCTCTATCATATTCAGGCACAGGTATCTTCCAGAACACTGAACCACTTTTAGTCCCACAATCAAAACATGTAATAAATTCCTGTGCTTAAATTTGGATATATGTTCTACTATCATGTTTTGCCTTATGCTCTATTTCCCAGTAAAAGTTTTTCAATGGCAAACACTTATTCTCAGTTAAAACTCATTTGGGTTTTCCAAAATATCTCATGCTACAGAAGATTTGACCTCTCTTCTTGTTCTGATTTCTAAAGTTAATCTGATTCTATGTAGACTATTTGATATGTTAAGGAGCATCTCAATCCAAAATGGAAAGCTATCCAGCTATTTTTCCCCTACGAACAGTTTATAAAGCATAGAACTATACAAACTACCTCTAAAATATTCTGAGCCTGACATACATAGATTTGAAAGAATATCCTTTGCTATATTTTCTATTTTGTTCTCAGTATTAATTTGTTCAAAATATTTCTTAATGTTTTACTTTATTCTTTGTCATTCACATTTTTCTCTCTTGCATAATAAATATGTGTTTCAAAAGTAGTTTAGAGTGGTACGTATGTATATATGATACATCACTCCAATTTTATATATAAATACATAAAATATTTTTACTTCCATATATATTTTTTTTTGTTAATTGTGCCAGCTACAGATTTTTCTTATTTAGTTTGATTCAATGTCTAGATCTTTAATAAATTCCTTACTTCTATAATATTTAGATTTATTTTATAGATTTCTTTTTGTGCTTGTTGCTGTTGTTAGCTGCTATCAAGTCAGCACCAGACTTATGGCAACCTCATGCACAACAAAACAAGTTCTGTTTGGTCCTGCACGATCCCCATAATTGGTTGAGGATTGGACCATTGACATTCATCGGGTTTTCACTGGCTGGTTTTTTGGAAGTAGATTGCCAGGCTTTTCTTCCTAGTCTGCCTTAGTCTGGAAGCTCTGTTGAGACGTGTTCAGCATTATAGCAATACGCAAACCTCCAGTGATGGACAGGTGGTGACTGTGCATGAGGTGCATTGGCTGAGAATTGAACACTTGTCTTCTGTATGGAAGGCAAGAATTCTACCATTGAACCACCAACGCCCCCTCTTGCTATACTTAGATTTGTAGAATTCTAAGATCATGCTTAATTTTCTTTTTTTCCATTAGAGCTAACTTATTTGTTTTTGTTTTGTGTTTTTCATTCTCAAAATTCAAACATGTTGCTAAGATAGATCTTGGCATTATTCTTTTTTCATTAAATTGGCCTCATACATGGTAAGCCATTTCAATCAAGAGACTGAGTCAGCTCACACCTCAGTTGACAAAAAAGTTCTCATTGTGTGCTTACACAGGTAGTTGGTAATATTCTTTAAATTTGTTTACTCTTATGCATTTGCTGTTTCATTTTTATTGTTATTGTCGTCTACCCATTAGCCATAGCAATGGGCTCAAACATACCATGATCATCAGAATGGCACAGGACTGGGCAATATTTTGTTCTGTTATACATAAAGTTTCCCTGAGTAGAAGGAAGCTTGGTGACAACTAACAAATACAAAGGGAATACTGATTTCCATTGCCAGACGTCCCTCTCCTATGTACTTCATGTCTATTATTTTCTGACTCACGTAAGCATGTTCTTTTTTTTTTTTTTTCTTAGATTATGAGAGCAACAACAATTTGTTCTTATATCTCTGACTCACTTTTCTCCCTGTTTTCCATGATTGCTTATTGTTAGGTTAGGCATCCTTACAAAACACAGCAGGACTATTTCCAGTGTCATTCCTAGGCCTATTGATTAACTAGAAAGGGGAATTCCTTGTCCTAAGAAACATTTTCACTCTTTTTGCACTCAATCTTACCTCTATCCCTGTCCCAGTTTTCTCTCTTATATGGTATACTTTCACTGTAGCTGTTTTTTGTATTTTCAATCAGCATTGAGAAAAGCATTTTGAGCAACAATTTGGTTGCTTATAGATTACTCCATAGAGATCCATAATCCATTACTACCCATTTTAATTCTGGACTTTCAGATAAATTCTTCTTGATTTTCTTCAATAAACTCTGCATTATTTGCTCAATAAAGAGATTGAGTATTATCTTCTTTTCACATTTCTTTATCTGAGCTATATTCAGTCCTTGAATACTGCTGGTCTATAGATTCTTGAGATAATGCAAGGATTTTCCCCAACCCTCTAGTTTTTTTGCTTGTTTGTTTAATATTTCTGTTTTGTTTTAAACTTATCACAAACAAAATAAGTATGCTTTCTGTTTTTTGGTTTTTATTTTAAATTTGTCTTCCTTTCTGATGGGCTATTTTTTATGTTATCTTTGAAATTTCAAAGGAAATGTAATTGCTTCTGCACTTTCCTTTCATTTGTTGGTGTCATGGATTGAACTGAGTCCCCCAAAAATGTCTGTCAACTTGGCTAGGTCATGATTCCCAGGATTGTATGATTGTCTACCATTCTGTCATCTGATATGATTTCCCTGTTTTGTAAATCCTATCACTATGATGTAATGAGATGGATTAGTGGCAGTTATATTGATGAGATCTACAAGATTAGATAGTGTCTTAAGCCAATCTCCTTTGAGATATAAAAGAGAGAAGTGAGCAGAGAGACATGGGAACTTCATACCACCAGGAGGGCAGTTCTGGGGGTAGAGCGCATCCTTTGGACCCAAGGTTCCTGTGCGGAGGAGCTCCTAGACCAGGGAAAGATTGATGACAAGGACCTTCCTCCAGAGCCAGCAGAGACAGAGGACCTTCCCCTGAAGCTGACACCCTGAATTTGGACTTGTAGCCTACTAAACTGTCAGAGAATAAATTTCTCTTTGTTAAAGCCATCCGCTTGTGTGGTATCTCTGTTATAACAGCACTAGATGACTAAGACAGTTGGGTACAGGGAAAGTTCATTTGATTCATAGACTTGTAATTTTTTGTTTCGGTTCAAAGAATTTCTGTCCTTATGTGTTTGAGTATTGGATTGGCTAAATCATCTTCTCTTACTCAATATACCAAGATTTCTATATACATCTGTATACTGAATTTCCTTTTTGATGCTATAAAAATGCTAGCTGTTTCATCCTTTTTATCTCTAGTTTTTCCTCTCATGTTTTCTCAACCCAACATTGATTCTACTTGGTCCAGAGTGACTTTTGATTCTTATTGCTTCCAATGAAGCCTTAATCCTTTCTAAATTTTATACACTTAATGATACAATATTTCTATGACTGGTGTAGTTACACTTTTATCTTTGGTAGGATTTCAGTCAATGCCCTTCACTTCTTCGAAGTGCAGCCTTTCTTTATTTCTTTTTTTCCCCAATTTTTTTTTTTTATTGTACTTCACATGAAGGCTTACAGAACAGATAGTTTCTCATGAAACAGTAGTACCATGTTGTTTTATGACATTGGTTAACAACCCCACAAAATATCAACCCTCTAACTTCTCAAACTTTTTTTTGGTGAAAATACACTTAGCCAAAGATACACCATTTCAAAAATTTCAACATGCACAGTTCAGTGACATTGACTACGCTCTTCCAATTGTGCTGTTATTCTCACTTAAGATGAAGGCTTACAGAACAAAATAGTTTCTCCCTTGCTCACGAAGGGATGAGACCAGTGGAGTATCTTAGATGGCCGTTCACAGGCTTTTAAGACCCCAGACACTACTCACCAAGGTAGAATGTAGAGCATTGTCTTTATAAGCTGTGTCATGCCAATTGAGCTAGATGTTCCCCGAGACCATGGTCCCCACAGCCCTCCGCCCAGAAATTCAGTCCCTCAGGGAGTTTGGATGTGTCTATGGGGCTTCCATGACCTTTCCTTGTACAAGTTGTGCTAGTTTCCCCTGTATTGTGTACTGTCTCACCCTTCACCCAAGATACCACTTACCTATTGCCTATTTAGTATTTCCTCCCCACTCCTCCCATCCCTGGTAACCAACAAAGATTGTTACATTTTGTGTGTGAACTTTTTCATGGGTTTTTACAATAGAGGTCTCATACAATATTTGTCCTTTTGTGATTGACTTATTTCACTCACCATAATCTCCTCCAGTTTCATCCATGTTATGAGACGGTTCACAGATTCATCGTTGTTCTTTCTCATTGGTTAGTACTCCATTGTGTGTATGTACCACAGTTTGTTTATCCATTCATCTGTTAATGGGCATGTACGTTGTTTCCATCGTTTTGCTATTGTGAACAATGCTGCCATGAACATAGGCATGCAAATGTCTATTCGAGTGACGACTCTTATTTCTCTAGGATATATTCCTAGGAGTGGGATTGCTGGATCGAATGGTATGTCTATTTCTAGCTGTCTGAGGAAGCGCCATATCATTTTCCAAAATGGTTGTATCATTTTGCATTCCCACCAACAGTGCATAAGAGTTCCCATCTCCCCACAGCCCCTCCAACATTTGTTATTTCCGGTGTTTTTGATTCGTGCCAGTAATGCCGGGGTGAGATGCTATCTCATTGTGGTTTTAATTTGCATTTCTCTAATGGCTAGTGATCGCGAGCATTTCCTCATGTGTCTGTTGGCCATTTGAATGTCTTCTTTGGTGAAGTGTCTGTTCATTTCCTTTGCCCATTTTTTAATAGGATTATTTCTCTTTTTGTTGTTGAGATGCTGGATTTTCTTGTGGATTATGGAGATTAGAACTTTGTCTGACTTGTACTGTCCAAAACTTTTTTCCCAGTCTGTAGGTTCTCTGTTTACACTTTCGATGAAGTCTTTTGAAGAGCATAGGTGTCTGATTTTTTAGAAGATCCCAGTTATCTAGCTTATCTATTGGGGTTTGTGCATTGATGGTTATGGTTTGTAACCTGTTAATGCCATATATTAAGGCCTGAAGTGTTGGTCCTATTTTTTCTTCTATGAACTTTATAGTTTTAGGCTTTATATTCAGGTCTTTGATCCATTTTGAAGTAGTTTTCGTATACAGTGTGAGATATGGGTCCTGTTTCATTTTTTTGCAGATGGATATCCAGTTTTGCCGGCACCATTTGTTAAAAAGACTGTCTTTTCCCCATTTGATAGACTTTGGGCCCTTGTCGAAGACCAGGTGACCGTAGGTGGGTGGATTTACATCTGGGTTCTCAATTCTGTTCCCTTGCTCAATGTATCTGTCATTGTACCAACACCAGGCTGTTTTGACTACTGTAGCTGCATAGTAGGTTCTCAAGTCAGGTAGTGTGAGTCCTCCAACTTTATTCTTCTTCTTCAGTAGTGCTTTACTTATTCGGGGCTTCTTCCCTTTTCATATAAAGTGAATGATTAGTTTTTCCATCTCTTTGAAGACTGTTGTTGGTATTTGGATCGGGATTGCATTGTATTTGTAAATTGCTTTGGGTAGAATTGTAATTTTCACATTGTTGAGTCTGCCTATCCATGAGCATGGTATGTTTTTCCATTTATGTAGATCCTTTTGGGTTTCATACAGCAGTGTTTTGTAGTTTTCTTTGTGTAGGTCTTTTACATCCCTGGTCAGATTTATTCCTAAGTATTTTATCTGTTTAGGGGCTATTGAAAATTGTATTGTTTTTCTGATTTCCTTTTCATCGTTCTCCTTATTGGTGTATAGGAATCCAACTGATTTTTGAATGTTTATCTTGTATCCTGCTACTCTGTTGAATCTTCCTATTAGGTCCAGTAGATTTCTCGTGGAATCTTTAGGGTTTTCTACGTATAGTATCATATCATCTGCAAACAGGGAGAGTTTAACTTCTTCATTACCATTTCGGATGCCCTTTATTTCTTTTTCTTGCCTTATTGCTCTAGCTAGAACTTCCAGCACAATGTTAAATAGGAGTGGTGATAAAGGGCATCCTTGTCTTGTTCCTGTTTTCAAGGGGAATGTTTTCAGCCTCTCTCCATTAAGAATGATGTTGGCCATTGGTTTTGCATAGATGCCCTTTGTTATGTTGAGAAATTCCCCCACTTTTTATAGATCTTAGAATTCCTTTAACTTTCTTATAAATGCCTGTTATGGATTAGGTTATGTTCCCTAAAAAGATATATTGAAGTCTTAGTCCCTGCATAGCTGAATGTGACCTTGTTTGAAGAAATAGGTTTTTTTCTTTGCAAATGTCATTAGTTAAATTAACGATGTCATACTGGAGTAGGGTAGTCCTAATCCCTTTTAAATAGCATCTTGTAAAAGAGAATGACAGAAATGGAAATGGGCTAACACACACAGGCAGATGTCAGATGTCATATGAAGATACATCTACAAGCAACGGAACACCTAGGGTTGTTAGCAGCTACTAGAAGCTAGGTGAGACTTATGAAATATTTCCTCTCTCAAAGAATTCCGAAGGAATTAACAGAAATGAACACTGAATATGGACTTCTAGTCTCCAGAGCTGAGAAAATAAATTTCTATTCTTTAAAGCTACGCACTTTGTGGTTTTTTTCTATGGTAGCCATAAAAATCTAAGACCCAATATTTATTTTCTATAAACATTTCTATAATGTTTCTCTCCTACAGAAAATAGAAATGTTATTTTTATCAAATTTAAGCATGCCAAATTTTATTATTTTGTATAGCAATAAGGCGAATCGTTTTCAATTAAACTTTGAGATTCTGTGTATTCGAAACTGCATCCTGACTTCAAAGATGTTAAAATGTTTTTATGATTTCAGAAATGATAAAATATTGCTATTTTTAAAATGTAATTTATTTATCCAGTATTGTTGTTGGTAGGTGCCATCAAGTTGGTTCCCACTCATAGTGACCCTGTATACAACAAAACAAAACACTGCCTGGTCCTGCACCATCCTCACAATCCTTGTTATGCTTGAGCCCACTTTTGAAGCCACTGTGCCAATCCATCTCATTGATGGTCTTCCTATTTTTCACTGATGTTCTACTTCATCAAGCATGATGTACTTCTCCAGGGACTGATCCCTCCTGATAACATGTCAAAAGTATGTGAGATGTAGTCTCGCCATCCTTGCTTCTAAGGAGCACTCTGGTCATACTTCTTCCAAGACAGATGTGTTCATTCTTTTGTCAGTCCATGGTATATTCAATATTCTTTGCCAACACCACAATTCAAAGGTGTCAATTCTTTTTGATCTTCCTTATTCATTGCCCAACTTTTGCATGCATTTGAGACAATTGAAAACACCATGACTTAGGTCAGGTGCACCTCAGTCTTCAAGGTGATATCTTTACTTTTCAACACTTTAAAGAAGTCTTTTACAGCAGATTTGCCCAGTGCTATGCATCTTTTGATTTCTTGACTTCTGCTTCCATGGCACCCATGAATTGACTGTGGATCCAAGTAAAATGAAATCCTTAACAACTTCAATCTTTTCTTCTTTTATCACGATGTTGTTTATTGTCCCAGTTGTAAGAATTTCTGCTTTCTTTTTGTTGAGGTGTAATCCATACTGAAGGCTGTGGTCTTGGATCTTCAAAAGTAACTGCTTCAAGTCCTCTTCATTTTCAGCAAGCAAGGTTTTGTCATCTGCATAACACAGGTTGTTAAGGAATCTTTCTCCAATCCTGATGCCCTGTTGTTCTTCATATAGTCCAGCTTCTCAGATTATTTGCTCAGGATACAGATTGAATAGGTATGGTGAAAGGATACAACTCTGACGCACACCTTTCCTGACTTTAAACCATGCAGTATCGCCTTGTTCTTTTTGAAAGATTGTCTCTTGATCTATGTACAGGTTCCTCATGAGCATAATTACATGTTATGGAATTCCCATTTTTCCCAATGTTATCCATAATTTGTTATGATTCACCCAGTAGAATGCCTTTGCATTGTCAATAAAACAGAGGTAAACATCTTTTTGGTATTGTCTGCTTTCAGCCAGGATCCATCTGACATCAGCAATGGTATCCGTGGTTCCATGTCCTCTTCTGAATCTGGCTGGAATTTCTGGCAGTTCCCTGTTGATGTATTGTTGCAACCGCTTTTGAATTTATCCATTAAAGTACATTTATTCATTCCCTTTGGATTTATTCCTATAACCCATTGCCATGGAGTCAATTCCAACTCACAGCGACCCTATCAGACATGGTTTTCAAGGCTATGATCTTTACAGAAACAGACTGTCACATCTTTCTCTTGGGGAGCAGCTGGTGGGTTCAAACTGCCAACCTTTTTGTTAGCAGTCAAACGCTTAACTACTGTGCCACCAGAGGTCAGATTTACTCTTTATTTCCTTTAAATTAGAAGATTCCACTGTTTTCTTTATGTGTTTCCTCAAAATTGACAGAAGAAGTGTTAAAATATCTGGTGTTAGGACATAAAAAAATTGATATCGAGTCCCTGGACTTCCTGTTTCTTACTGAATTTTTATATTAAATTGAATTTATATGCTAAAATGTATATTCTCATGTCCTATTAAAAAAAAAAACAAACTTTGATACAGAAACATTTAAAACTTATGTAAAAAAAAAAACTTTTTAAAGAACCAATATCAGTTTTAGGAGACAGTGGGAATTCACCAATAGCTGAGAGATACATTGTTTAGGATTAGTGTTATTAAAAAAGGAGGACAGGAAACACATTAAGCAGTACCTATGGAATCTATGTAAAAGTTTTGTCCATAGAGAGCCTTGAAGGTTACAAAGTATCTTCTTATCTACAAGGTGTTTTTCTTTGAAGAACTATAAATATTTCCTTGTGATGCTTATTTAATAATAAGAAGAAAGAAAGTAAATGTGAAAGGGTGGAAGAAGTGACATCTGTCTTTGAATGAAGATTAAAGTATGGAAATCTGGCAATACTACTGAATAATGTCTATGGCTAAAAGAAGAGAAACTAAAGGAAGTTTAAAGGCCATCATTACAACTTCAGAGGGTTTCTCTGAAGAATAGATACCACACCAATGATTATATTACAATCTTGTTTCAATTAACTAAAGGCCATTTCCTTTTAAATAATTTCACAAGATTGATTGTATTGTATATTATTGTTTTTTAGCCTTCAGGTCATATTTTAATAGTTACTTTATTCTCAAGGAAAATTATTGCAAAACATAAAGAAAAAATGCATCTTCACCTAAATGTTAAATCTGTATTCATCTTCAAATAACAAATTTAAAACTTGTAAAGAATAATATAATAGTAATAATAATAACAATGAATAGGTCATATAAGTTTGTGCATAATACTGGTTGCTATAAACTTCTTCCTATACCGATTCAACTACAAAAAAGTGTCTACCAACTGATACTTTCTTACTGATTCAATAAAATATAGTGACCATTGTATAGTGATGCATGTATTTACAGATTGTAAAATATATTTCCTCCCTCATTAGTTATTCCTAGTTTTTGTTCAAAAAAGCATTACATCATCTTGCTTCAGTTTCTCACCATCCTTATCAGGATAAGGAAGAAAAAACAAAGAACTATATGAGATTCATTCATTCATGTGAAACCTTAAGAAGAGATTCACAGTGATTAATTTCACACAGAGAGAAAAATAGGATGGCTTGGCAGTTTAAAATATAGCTTTTTGTTAATATCTTTGTTGTTGTTGTTGTTAGGTGCCATTGAGTTGGTTCCCATTCATAGAGTTCCCATGTACAATGGAATTAAACAGTGCTCAATCCTTTGCCATCCTCACAATCATTGCTGTGTTTGAGCCCATTATTGCTGCCCCTGTGTCAATCCATCTCATTGAGGAGCTTCCTCTTTTTAGCTGACCCTTTACTAAGCATGATGTCCTTATCCAGGGATTGGTCCCTCCTGAAAACATGTCCGAAGTACATGAGACAAAGTCTTGCCATCCTCACTTATAAGGAGAATTTTAGCTGTATTTCTTCGTTCTTTTTGCATTCCATGGTATGTATATTCAGTATTTTTTGCCAACACCACAATTCAAAGACATCAATTCTTCTTTGATCTTTTTAATTCATTATCCAGCTCTCACATGTATATGAGTCAATTTATGTAAATGAGTCAATTTGGCATAGTGTTTATGAGCCACTGCTGCTAACCAGAAGGTAAGGTTGGCAGTTCGAATCCACCAGGTGCTCCTTGGGAACTCTATGGGGCAGTTCTACTCTGTCCTATAGGGTCACTATGAATCAGAATTGATTCAACGGTAATGGGTATGGTATGGTTCAGACACACCCTAGTCCTCAAAGTGATATCTTTGCTTTTTAACACTTTAAAGAGGTCTTTTGCAGCAGATTTTCCCAATACTATGTGTCGACTGATTTTCTGACTGCTTTTTTCATGGGTGTTGTTTGTGGATCCAAGTAAAATTAAATCCTTGACAATTTCACCATTTTCTCAGTTTATCATGATGCTTGCTGCTTATTGGTCCAGTTGTGAAGATTTTTGTTTTCTTTTTGTTGAGGCATCATACGTACTGAAGGCCGTAGTCTTTGCTCTTCATCAAGTACTTCAATCCTCTTCACTTTCGTCAAGCAAGGTTGTGTCATCTGCATATCACAGGTTGTTAATGAGTCTTTCTCAAATCCTGATGCAGTGTTCTTCTTCATATAATCCAGCTTCTGAGATTATTTGATCAGCATACAGATTGAATATGTATAGTGAAAAGATACAACCCTAACAGACACCTTTCCTGATTTTCAACCATGCAATATCTCATTTGTTGAAAAAAGGTATTTGTAATGAATAAGCTGTTGGTATTGCAAAATTCTATCATGTTTCTATCACCAAGGCCATATTTTCCCAACACTAATCCTGCTTATTTGTTTCCAAGTTTCCCTTTCCATTAACCAGTAATTATCAATGCATCTTGACTGCATGATTGATCAATTTCATACTGAGGAAGTTGGTAAACATCTTCAATTTCCTCATCTTTGGCATTAGTGGTTAGTGCATATATATGAATAATAGTTACATTAACTGGTCTTCTTTGTAGGCATATGGATATTATCCTATCATTGAAAGTATTGTACTTGAAGATAGACCTTGAAATGCGACTATACACTTGGATCTTTCCAGATGAAAACACAGGAATCAAACTGACACCTCTGAAGAGACAATGGAAAAGCTCAATATCATCAGTCAGAACAAGGCCAGGGTCCGACTGCAGAATAGACCATCAATTGCTCATATGCAAGTTTAAGTTGAAGCTGAAGAAAATTAAAATAAGTCCATGAGAGCCAGAGTACAGTCTTGAGTGTATCCCACCTGAACAATTTTTTTTTTTTTTTTTTGGTACAGTGGCTCTTTATATTCCTTCCATCTTCTTTTGATGCTTCCTGGGAAGTTCAATTTATTGCCCACAGAAACTTTCAAAATTGCAACTCGAGGGTTTAGTTTTTTCTTCAATTCTTTCAGCTTGAGAAATGCCAAATGTGTTCTCCCCCTTTGATTTTCTAAAACCAGGTCTTTGCATATTTTATTATTATACTTTATCTTCCTAAGGTTCTTTGCTACATTAAGATTAAATCCTAGGAAACCCAATAGGGCAGCTCTACTCTCTCCTGTTGTGCACAATAGTTTAAATTAAAATTACATTTAAATCTGCCTTAAAAACTTGTTTTTAAATATCTGTTTTTTAATGTGAACAAATTTATTTAGTTAAAATGGCAATTACAGAAAATCAAACTAGGTTATGTTAGAGAGGATTATCATTCTTTCAACAAAATAGTCTTTTTTAGAGTTCCAAGACATGGGGTAGATAATCTATTTGAGATAAGAAACAGGAACATACATGAATTGTTACATTGCTGGGCAAATCATCCATATATTTATGCTGTCTGAATCCATGTGGAAATATGAATTATTTGATGAGGAGAATAAAGTTAAAAAAGGCATAGTGATTTCCATGTAAGGTCAATGTTTACAAGGTTCTACTGATGACATTCCAGGTCAAAATTGAAAAAAAAAGATATAACTATACAGTCTCATTTAATAAATTCAAGGAAAATATTATTAAAGAGGTAATTTGAGATCTGTAGCATTTACATAGCTTTAACACTGTACAAATAACATATTATTATTATTTAATCTGAATATACTTGTTTGCCTCCACCTCAAAACATTATATATTTGGTTATTAGATTTAATTATGTATCCCTGCAATTTACAGGCATATATCTGTTCTTATTACGATTTGGGTAAAATGTTGGAGTTTTCTATTTCCTTCTCATTATTGTTATTTCTTATCACCTCAAAAGCCTAACATTAACATATCAAAGTTATTTCTACTATTCTCCAGAAAATCATATGTAGCCTGCAATCTCAAGTGTCCATTATAAGTTCCTCTAGAACCATAAGGGCCACTTAAGCATTCTACCCTAATACAGCATCATTCAGTAGCCACCTAGGGCTTAGTTATTAACCATAAGCACACCATACTGTGTTACTTTATTTGATTAATTTGACTGGAAATTCCTTACCACAGGATGGGCAGCATATACAAAATAATTTTAATAATATAAATTTTAACATATGGATATAAGGTGTTACTAGGTCAATTCCAGATACACCCAAACCTATTAAAAATATTCTTTTATTCTAAATATATTATTAATAAAACAAAATAACTTGCTGACCACCAAGCAAAGATATTATCATATTGATGGTCTTGAATATCTTAAATATTTAAAGAAAAAAATTCAATTCTTTTCATTTAATGAGAAACTACTTAGTAGTTGAAGTTAGTCATATTTTTCCTGCGTGTGAGATGCCTTTATTATAATAAACACTGAATGGAAAATTTATATAAATTGAATTAAAGTATATTTATTTGATACAATTAAATATTTAAGGTTTACAGTATTTTTACACTAAACACACCCTATATCTCTACTGAATTTTATAGTTTGTTCTGTTTTTCTGTAATTACACTTACTATTTTGTAACTCCAGAGGAAAATGTACATTAAAACTTGTTTTTACAGACTAACAGTGTTATCAAGGGATCACTATTTCAATATCAAGAAGTTCAGGATACAACGATATCCTCACAAAGTTTCTGTCTTGAAGAATTTTATAAAACATTTTAAAAAATAAGTGCAATCAAACTTTATACATTACACAGAGTGACTGGACTTGTTACTAGTGAGTTCTGATCACATTCCAGCCAATTTTTACAAACACTTATTTATTATCAAGTGACTTAATCAGCTAAACCTCCTAGATACGTAATAGAGTACAAATGTCCCAAAGGGTTTCCAAGGAGCAGCTGATAAAGATTCAAACTGCCGACTTTTTGTTTAGCAGCCAAGCTCCTTAACCACTGCGCCACTAGGGCTCCGGAAATTAAGTATCACCCTTCAGATTTTACAGATTATTATGTTGATTCTGAAGAGAGAAAAAAAAAATTCTGAAAATAAATATACTTCTGTGAGATTTCAAAACCATTTCCTTTTTGAAAGCATAGGACATTATACTAATATAAAACAAAACATTTTGTTTCTTTCTTTTTTTTAAAGCAAAAGAAAGTTGTATTCAGCATTTACTCAAAAAGGCAAAAGTGGGAAATGCACAAGCATGCTGCTACAGCCATGTCTGCCTGAGTCCAAGGAAATATTACAGAACAGACAAGAGTGGGAAAATGGACAAGCATGCTGCCACAACCATGTCTGCCTCAGTCTGAGGAACATTACAGAGTCATCAATATATATTAACATTACAAATGGGCAAAACCATTGAAAGTTTCACCGTGTCACAGATTGGCTAGAAACTATGATCCTACATTTCGAATTGTCTTTCTTAACAATCATTAGTATAGCTTTCAGTAATGACAGTCAGGAGGGTCTTCACTGGTCCAACAAATTTTGTATTCACTGAACACTAATAGAAAAAGATAAGAGTGGAAAGTCTTTTGTGTTCTGTTTGATTGGCTTATGTGAAAGGTTCCCCAAAAGATATTTTCCAAGATTGTCCTAGCTATTGTCTCTATACCTCAGGGCCCAGTTGATGTGTCCTTGTGAGTCCAGCTCCATCTGGGTCACTTTCTCTATACTCAAGGATGGAATAATTATTCCAATATTATTTCTTAAATCATTCCCTCCTGTTGATCAGAGATTGGAGATAACATATTGATGATCAATAATACCTACACTTAGTCGAGCCCCTAGATGGGCAGCCATGGTGCTGGTTTTCCACCAGGTACTATCTGATTCTTCACCAGGATCTTATGTAAGAGTGATGCTCTCATTAATCACCTTGCCTAAGAGAACAGACTCAATGTACACCAACATTTTAGCCCAAAGTTTTCCTTTGCCTTTTAGGTGTGTAAAACAATAGAAGATAAGTTTTATCACACTTAATACTATCAGGATGCAGACTATTCCTTACAGTAGTGATCTAGCTCATGTACTTATTCCTGATGGTGACCAACCAAATAAATCTGGTGTTTGTAAGGGTGTTACAGTGTGTAACCAAGTAACTTGTTTTCTAATTCTGTGTATATCTTGTTCTGCTTCTCCTGTGTTATTTATCCAAATGCAACAAGAGGTATTTGCTACAGCACAGACCATACTTTGGACCAATAAAAAAATCTAAGGCTATTCTGTTATCTCATGTCACCTTGGCTTAATTAGGTCAGAGATCACTGTTGTGTTTCCATCCCGTTAGCAAACTCGTCTGCTATTAGTCCAATAGTGATTGATAAATTTCTTAAAGATTTTTCCAATTCAACTATACCATAAGTAGGAATTAAAGCTACCAACCATATCCTGAGTGCTGGACCAATGGGCTTTCTTCTGACTTTTATTTTACAATGTATAACAATTTAACATTACTTTTCCAATATTTACAAGCATTGCTATAATGAATATCTAAAGGTAATCCTAAAGCTCCCAAAGCGCATTGCCCATACATTCATCAGGAATCTAAACAAGAGATTGCCCACATAAATTTACTGTCAGTTGGAAAGGGATCATCTAAATCAGTATAGTTGGATCTACCACACAAATATATATATATACATAAGGAGCATACAAAGTTTGTCTAGTGGAAACAGAAGGTATAGAAAAATTTACTTGTGACAACCAAGTTTCCATTAGAGAATTCATGATTAGCAATACAGGATGTGCCTCTCTTGTTGGCGGCCTCCAGTTAATCTGTTTAAAACATACTAAGTGTTCTTCCCAAGGGCAAGTTGCCTCTCCTTGGTTTACCTATTAACAGTCATCGGTCATTTTCTCTGAAGCAGAAGTGAAGCATAAGATTAAAGAGTCTGAGCCATGAGGTCGATCTCTGAGAACCTGGTTTCTTTGAGATACATAAATGTCTGCATCATAAGGGGGTTACAGTTTGATTACAAACATTAGGCAGGTATTTCATATGACACTGTCTTGAATACTAATTAAACTAATAACTGATTTTCCTTAAATATAGCTCTCAGTCTGATCTTTGGAGTTAGTTTCACAAAACAAACTGAATTCTTCAAAAAAAAGCACAATGCCCAGAATAAAAGGAACTTAACTAGTTTATCTGGACTATTGTTTGATTCAAAAGTGGCTTCAGGAACCAGTTTTTTCCCTCAAAGCTTGAGGTTCAAAGGGACACCCAAAGGGGATAGCCTGTGTGAGTTACCCTAACCTCCATGAAAGCCAGAGATCTGGAATCCAGGAGAATTACATACAATTCCCTCATGGTTCCCTCCTTTGGATCATGATCTTGCTATAGAATCTTTGAACAAAAATGCTCTAAAAATGGTAACTGGGCACCATCTGGTTTGTAAATCCCAGGCACCATACAGTGAACTGGGAAGTAGAACAGAAACACTAACAATAATATTAGGCAAATTGTCTGAAATAACCGGTGAAACCATGACCCTAAAGTCTTTGAACCAAGGAATCAAAACTCGTGAGGTGTTTGTCTATACATAAGCAGCATCAATAACTGGTTTTTACCTCAACAGCTTTCTGCCTTAGTAGCAGTTACATTCAGATTGTGTATTAATATAAATACAGCAACGTTTCTCCATTAAGGCACAAAACTGTTCCTCGAGGGACCTAATGGGAAATCTAATGCTGTTCTATTTTGTAAAATCATAACTCAAACCTCAGACACTTCTCTGGTTATGATATTTACAACTTCGCTAAGTTTACAAACAGAAACTTCTAATTCGAAGTTTACAATATCTAATCCCATTAGTTAGATAATTTAGGAGAGAGGAAAATGGTTTCTTATATCCAGAAACCAGAAAAATCAGCAACATTCCCACATAAAACCCATAGTATTCCTTTACTCAGTCTTAAGTAAGTAATTTATGTTCCATGTGATACCAGATCAACCACAGTCTGTGAACCTATCAGCTTCTACATACAAGTTCTGGAAATCTTGATTCAGTATAGTCACAGTCTTTTTTGTAAGCCCAATATAGTCCATCTTTTTGTTGAGATATTTTGGTCAAACATTTTCAGCAAATCAGCAAAGTACAAATATATCTGTAGATGACAAAACTTAACTGGCCGTGATTAATTATTAAAAATAATACTCTTAGTAGTGAAAGACCTGATAGAAATTAATTGCAAGCATAATGTAAAGGCCAAATAAAATCAGTTAAAAAATTTTTAGACAAAAATATTTCTAAATATAACCATTAACTGTATTTTCAAAGAGCTTCAGATACAATATTCTTGAAACATAATATCATATAGTCAGGATATACCAAGAATATAGAGATTATCAAGTCTCTAATTACCTGAATAGTAATTAAAAAACTTCATAGGTAAATGATGTGAATTCCCCAGTCAAACCACTGACTTTGTTAATGCTAGATTCCAAAAAAATGAAGTTGCAACCAAGTTAGCAATAAAGAAATAATAATAATATTATGACATAACATTATGCCTTTGCTGTCTAATATTAGACAAAAACGTAAGAGGAAATACTAATATATAAATTGTAACCCAAAGACAATCAGGCGTTTCTCTTGATTCTGAGAACATGTTCTATGTAATTTATTCTATAAAACTTTTTAGGATTTTTCCTTCATAAAATTTTTCATGGCTTTCCATGAAGTTTCAGGGTTGTCAGGAGTTTATTATAGGTTACTGAGAAACAATATTTAAATAATTTAACCAAAGATCTTAAAGTAAAAACGGTAGCTTTTTTTTTTTTTTCCTTTGGTCATTCAGCTTGGTTTTTGATTCAAGAATCTTATTCTAATGAGAGAACAAACCTTTGCCTTCAGGGCAGATTACACAAATAAATTAATCCTTCAACTCAGTAATCAAACAGTGAGAAACCCAATTCTTTGTTTTATGTGATATTTAACATTAAAGTTCCTAAAGATTTCATAAGCTAAACCAATAATTTTAGCCAAACAGATAAAACTTTTGACCATATCAAATAAATTTCTTTTTAATAAACCTCTTAAATGTTGTCTTTGATGCATATCACTTATAGTACATCCCTTTAAAATGGCAAAAATGAACACACTCATTAACAGACCCAAATATATATACATATATATATATATATCTTTTCTCTATAGCATGAAAAGTAAAATTATATAAACATAAATTATGGCAAATATCTATTTACTCAATTTAATTAATAATTACCTAAATGGCCTTGGAAATTATTTTAAGCATGTATGCCATAAAACATAACTGTTGAAATAAAGTTTGTTTAAATATTCTAAGTTCTCACTTAACTTTTACAATTTCCCATATTTTTCCCAATATAATTTTAGCCCTTAAAGATTTTATTAAAACTGGCTTGGGAAATAAAGTCGCTGCTCAACTGACCAATTCATTGACAGCAATATAACCTTAAGTCTCTGGCTAGGGTTGGAAACATTTTCCCAGGCCATTTTAGGTGTGTCTCATTGTGATTCTTCCTGTTTGGCTTCTTAAAGTTCCCCTACAATAGAGAGAACTTGTTTACAGTTCTTATACGATTGGCATCCACCCAATTTCTGACAACTATAGCAAGACAGTAATTTTTCTTATTTTCTTTTGTCTAGAAATGTCTCCACCTAGATGGAAGGGGCCTTTCAAAAGCTTCTCTAGAGATATATGACTTCGGAGGCTATGGTCTGGGGAGGTCTGATCTTGCCCCGGCCTCCCTATTTTTGACTCATGGTAGAAGACAAGATTAGGTCATTCTGATTCATTTACATATGTTTAAATTGACCTACGCATTTTGAATGACAAAAGATAACTAATTTCTTTCCCTTTTATTGTTCTCTTGGAAAGCAGTTTTGCTTTCTCTTTATCAAAACCTTTTATCTACTTAGTAAATAC
This sequence comes from Dugong dugon, assembly GCA_030035585.1. Classification (NCBI taxonomy): domain Eukaryota; kingdom Metazoa; phylum Chordata; class Mammalia; order Sirenia; family Dugongidae; genus Dugong; species Dugong dugon. The sequence continues at coordinate 27,666,448 of CM057460.1, read as the reverse complement.
CAAAGCTCTTTAGTAATCTTTTTCTAGGCTTATCCTATGCCTCCTTTTTCATACTCTGGAACTACTAGTTTTACTTTAAGACAAAATTATCCCTTTTCCTTAAATAAAACACATTTCATATAATATCTAGCTTAAATTACTTAGGTTTTGCTTTTAAGATTGACATAGTATAGAACATAAAGATCTTAGTGTGCTTTTCAAATAGACCAATTTCTATCAAAGTTTCTCCAAGTAGCTACTAAAAATCTAAATCATAAGACAGACACAAGATGCAGTTTTTCTTGGATGAGGAAACAACTGAAGTTCTAAGACAGCCTTACAAAAAACAGTAATTTTCAGCCATAGCCTCCAACCTCCAACAGAAACTTAGACACAATATTCTAGATCAGAAACAAGCTCTCAGAACAAGAGGGGACAGAAAGACCACATAAACTCACTGAACAATACCACACAAAACTAGGATGTGGGGATTCTAGTTTTTTTTTTTTTTTTTTTTTTGTAATATTGAGTCAATTTAATGGAAAAAATAGGTTCTAGATAAAACTTATTAACTTGCCAGAGCCTCAGATGGATAAATACTAGACTTTTTGACAAAACCTGAGCATCAAGCAAAAGTTCCCCAAAAAGGAAAAGACAATGCAAACGAAAGCTCATTTTCCCAGTCACTGAAATTCCAAATTACTTCTAGTAAATTCAGTTTATAGCATTTTTAAATATGAACCCCAAACCAGTGTCTTGGTAGCAGGAGGGCAATTCCAGTCTCATTTATCAAAGATGTCAAGCTCTAAGTTTCAAGTTTTGGTTTCCTTCTTTTTCATCTTAATTCATTCTTATGGTTAGAGACCTAGTCTCTTATTTTAGACTTTAAATATACTAGTTCCTCCAACTGAAAAGTACTTTAAAGTAGCTACTGACAATTTTAATTTTAACATTGTGATTCTTTACTGAGCAACCATATCATAAAACAGGTGCCTAGTTACCACTTCTCCCTTAAACTTCATAAAACAAGTCAGGAGTTGTCAATTCTCCCCGCAAATTTGCAAAACAAGTCAGGAGCTGCCACCTCCCCCTGCAAATGTGGTAAAACAGAAGCACTATTTTCCAGGTTTTCTTTGAGCCACAAAAAGAAACTTAATGAGGAATGCCACAGCGTTTGGATCCTGTTTCGCTTAGACCATGTGTACCTGCACTGCACAAGAGTTGGCCTGTGAGTTGCAGGCAGCCTAGTGCTCTAGCCTATTCCACGACCACCTTATCCTGTCATAGGAGTCTTTAAAACTCATGTTGAGCACTGGCGACCACCCTAATGGTTTTTACTGGTCAACCCGTGCCCGAATTTTTGTGGCTTATACTGGCTCAGAGTTCTTTGAAAATAGAATTACCTCTTTAATGTTTCAAATGACTGAATCTGGACCTAAACTTCAGTTTACCAAAAGAGTTACTAGATATCATTCTTAACCAAACAATCAAGCAAAAATCTTAGATTCTCCTTAATCAAACAACCAGTTTTTCAAACAAATACGCCAAACAAAACTTAAAAAAACATGAGAAAGAGAACAAAAAAGAATAAGTAAAGGCTCAATTTCTGAGAGCACTCACCCTGTCAGTGTCAAAGGGACATGGAGTGAGAACTTGTGGGTCCAGAAGATAGGAACTTTCTTTTGCCAGCTTCTACTCCACAGTCCAGGTCTCAAGGTCTCCTGGATTTGTAGCTTCAGAAATCCTTGACGACTACGCCATTAACTGGTGTAGGGTAAAAACATCACAGACTTTAGTGAAGCAAAAGAAAGTTTTAGTCAGCATATATTCAAAAAGGTAAAAGTGGGAAACTGACAAGCACGCAACTAGAGCCATGTCTGCCCAAGTCCAAGGAAATACTACAGAATAAGCAAAAGTGGGAAAACAGACAAGCATGCTACCACAGCCATGTCTGCCTGAGTCAGAGGAACATTACCAGATTATCTTGTTTTAATCATGTAGTATAAATTATAAGTGTTATGAACTAAATTAATAAGTTGGCTGGTGAGTTACCAAAATGAAAAATATACACTGAGATGTTTGAACTTCATCCGATTTTTAAAATACTAATAAAATTTTAAACCCCATCAGCATGATTTGAATATACATATAAATTACACAAGATAAGGAATGGGAATAAAAATTAACTACAGATACAGGTTAAAAAAAAATCATTTGGGGAGAATAGTATATGAAAGTTTATACCTCCCCCAAATACAATCTGTAAGGAAATCTATAAAAAATATATTAATAACTCAAAATCTAAATAGATATTGTTTTATGTGGGAGAAATAATAAGTATAATTGAAATCTTTATTATTTAGGAAGATCCAGTGCATAATCATTTCACAGATTAATTTTCTCTCAAAACAAATAACCACAATTACTCTCAAAATGTCACAGATGATAGAAAATAAGGGAAAATCCCTTAGATATTTTTATGAAGACATCATAACTTTAATATCAAAATAATTTTACAAAAGTAAGCTAGTGTAAAACTCACAAGATATAACACAAAAATGCTAATGATAATATTAGCAGACAAAATTGATTTGAGCACCAACAAAGCAGAAGACTGATAAGGTGTATACAAGAACTGCAAGCATTGTTGAACATCAGGTTTTCTATCTACATGATTCATTACACTAATATGCTAATGATAAAAAGATACACGTTTATGAGACTAAAGTTCAGAAATTCATTTAAAATAAATTGTAGCTATTTCATATAAAAAATATAAAATAAAATAGACATAAAACCAAAACCAAGCCCATTGTTATCAAGTTGATATTGAGCCATTGTGACCCTAAAGGACAGAGCAGAGCTACTCCAGAGGGTTTCCAAGGACTGGCTGATGGATTTGAACTGCCGACTTATTGGTTAGCAGCTGAGCTATTAACCACTGTGCCACCAGGGCACCAGTAAAATAGAAATAAAAGCATATTAATAAAATGAATTAACAAAGACAATTTTAAGTGGTAAAATGTTATTTTTTAAATTAAAATTAGGGACAATCCAGAAGCCTAGCTTCATCTTATGGTTAAGCAATATTTGAGAAGGTTTTAGTTAATTCTAAATTAAAAATACTCAAAACATATACGAACAGAGAAAAGAAGGAATGAAATAACTTGATTTGATGATATAGTTAAGTATTTAGAAAACACAGGCAAAGTAAATGCTTCTTAGAATAAATAAAATTGTCAGTAATATAGCTGGATACTATAGCAATATCTCCAGACACACTTAAACACACATGTACATGACATGGTATATTTCTATTTTTTTAAAGTTAATCATGCACTAAGAAACTATCTCCATCACTATTCAAATGTAATTTTTATTTAGCACCATAGCTACCAATAACATATACACCCTGGGATAAGTAGTAGAAGAACATTATCTCAATTTTCTACTTCCTTATATACTAGTCCAGTTTCTTTGCATAAGTCTAGCAATTACAAGCAATACTGAGTAGGGTGGAAGAGTTTGTTGATATATAAGTGTCCTTAAATAAATAGCATTGGACTGTGGAGTTCAGAAAAAGATATTGTTAGAATATTGATTCTACATAGATATGCATTTTATAAACAGGCCTGGCTCTGCGCCATCATCACAATTGTTGCTATGCTTGAGCCCATTGTTTCAGCCACTGTGTCAATCCATATCTGTCGGGGATTGAATTGTTCCCCCAAAAAAGATGTGTCAACTTGGTTAGGTCATGATTCCCAGTATTGTGTGGTTGTCCTCCAATTTGTGATTTGCCTATGTGTTATAAATCATAATATCTGCCTGTGGTTAAAGAGGATTAGTTTGGGATGTAACACCTTTGCTCAGGTCGCATCCCTAACCCAATGTAAAGGCAGTCTCCCTGGGGTGTGCCCTTCACCACCTTTTATCTTACAAGAGATAAAAGGAAAGGAAAGCAAGCAGAGAGTTGGGGGCTGCATAACACCCAAAAAGCAGTGCCAGGAGTAGAGCACGTCATTTGGACCTGGGTTCCTGAGCCAAGAAGCTGCTGATCCAGGGGAAGTCTGATGACAAGGACCTTCCTCCAGAGTTGACAGAGAGAGAAAGACTTCCCCTGGAGCTGATGTCCTGAATTTGGACTTCTGGCCTACTAGACTGTGAGAAAAGAAATTTCTCTTTGTTAAAGCCTTCCACTTGTGGTATTTCTGTTATAGAAGCATTAGACAACCAAGACAATCTCATTGAGAGTCTCCCTCTTTTTCACTGACCCTCTACTTTCCAGGCATGATGTTCTTCTCCAGGGACTTGTACTGATAACATGTCTAAAGTACATGAGATGAAGTCTCACCATCCTTACTTTTAAGGAGCATTCGGCTCTAGTTTTTCCGAGACAGATTTGCTTGTTCTTCTGGCAGTCCATTGTTCTAGAAGCTAGCAATTAGTCTGCCAAAAAATATTTTTCTTTTTTTCCCTAAGTGAACTAGAATTGGCTTCTACTGTTATATAGGTTTGTAATAAACTTTTTCTTTGTTAAGAATTCTTTTTCAACCAACTGGAATTAACATCTCTTTCAGAATATATGTGCTTTCAAATCAACAAATTCTCTTTAAATAAAAATATCCTGGAGGTGGGGCCAAGACGGCAGAATAGTCACATGCTTCCTGTGGTCCCTCTTACAACAAACACCCAAAAAACAAGTGAATCAATTATATATAACAATCTAGGAGCCCTGAACATCAAGGCAGAGTTGAGGAATCGGACTGAGTGGCAGGAGAAAAGAGAGAGACAGTAAGGAAGCAGTGAGAAGTTTCCAGACCTGACCTGGCGGAAGCCAGCACCCTTCAGGCTGGATAGGCTGGCATGCATCATGAGGTAAGCCGTGGAACTCAGAAAGTGTTTTCCACATCAAGAGAGACTGAGCAGCAGACAGTCTATTCGCGCCTCCACAACCAGTGAAAAGCAGCACTCAATTGGCAAAAGATAAGTACATGTGTCAGACTGACTGCACAGATCAAAACACAACCACTTTGGAAGAAACCTCCCTCTCATTTACCTGTCCACTCCCTGCTCTGCACCAGAGCCGGGGCCAGTGTCAGCAATTGCCAAGTCCCCTGGACCAGAAGTAGGACTCGTCATGTGACTTGAGCATTCTCCTCGCTTTGGAGAGAGAACAAATTAACAAACAGGAAGAAATAATCTATCAGCTCACCTAAGCTGGGAACTCAGGGTAGGTACAGCTTCTTTGCCTAGGCACAGGCATAAGAGGTCCATGGACTTTGAATGCCTTTCACCTCTGCATAGACTTGTGTGGGCCTATTTCAACAGCGTAGGCCTTCATTACCACAGAACAAGACGTGTACACCTCAAGCCTAACTTCAACTGTATCGGTTATATGGTGAGGTAGAACGTTCATGACATTTGACACTGTTCTGCCCACTAAGCAGGGTCCTCACCTACCACATGAGGGGCTTGATGACTGGTGGCTCCACCCACACCACCTAGCCACTCGTGACAGGGGTCCAAGAATAAGTGGTGCCTCCCAGTCTTTACAGCCAACAGCATTGGGTGTCCATAGTGTGGCTGCAAAACCCACCCACCTACACACTTTATGGAACAGTGACACACTTTCCTCCCAGACACTCAGGGGCAGCCATCAGCCCTCTGCCTTTCTTAGCGTGTGACCCCCTACTGCAGCCAGATACCTGTGCCTACATCAATCACCCATGACTGTCTAGGACTCTAGACACACACTTGGTGACCGAAAACCTGGACACCTGAGCTGAACCCATACAAGAAAAGTAAAGAGACTCTTGAGTTCACATACCTAATAACAGATCTAATCATCTGGTGACAGGACATTACAGTATCAATGGCACCAATAATCAAACTAGCTCACACAAGCAGCTTATGTGGGCATAGCAAAACAAAGCAAAACAAGAAGCTAGGACACAGTACAAACATAAAATAAATAAATATAATAACTTATTGATGGCTTGGAGACAAGAGTCAATATCAAATCACATAAATAGGCAGATCATAATGGCTTCTGCAAGCTCCCAAAACAAAGAATCAAGAAATTTTCCAGAGGAAGAGAATTTCTTGGAATTACCAGAGGTAGAATACAAAAGATTAACATACAGAACTCTTCAAGAGATCACCAAGTAGATCAGGCAAAACACATAACAAACTAAGGACACGCACACAAAGCAATAGAGGAACTTAAGAAGATTATAGAAGACCATGATGAAAAATTTAACAGGCTGAAAGAATCCATAGAGAGATAGCAATCAGAAATCCAGAAGATTAACAATAAAATTTCAGAATTAGACAACTCAATAGAAAGTCATAGGAGCATAATTGAAGCAATGGAAGTCAGAATTAGTGAGATTGAAGATAAAGCACTTGACACCCACTTATTTGAGGAAAAATTAGTTAAAAGGATTAAAAAAATGAAGATACTCTAAGAATTATGTGGGACTCTATCAAGGGGAATAACCTACTAGTGATGGGAATACCAGAACTGGGAGATAACAGAAAATTCAGAGACAATTGTTGAAAATTTGTTGGCAGAAAACTTCCCGGATATTGTGAAAGATGAGAAGATTTCTATCCAAGATGCTCATTGAACCCCATATATGGTAGACCCCAAAAGAAAGTCACCAAAACATATTATAATCAAACTTGCAAAAATCAAAGATAAAGAGAGAATTTTAAGAGTGACTAGGGATAAATGAAAAGTCCTCTACAAAGGAGAGTCAATAAGACTAAGCTTGGACTACACGGCAGAAACCATACCAGCAAGAAGGCAATGGGATGACATGTATAAAGCCTTGAAGGAAAAAAAATTGCCAACTGAGAACTATATATCCAGCAAAACTGTCTCTCAAATACAATGGAGAAATCAGTGCATTTCCAGATAAAAGAAGTTTAGGGAATTTGCAAAAACCAAAACAAACTTACAGGAAATACTAAAGGGAGTCCTCCAGTTAGAAAATCAATAACATCAGATAACAACCCAAGGCTAGAACACAGGACAGAGCAACCAAGTATCAACACAGTTAGGGAAGTCACAAAAATAAATCAAACTAAAACAGTGAAAATACAGAAACATAGATGTCAAAATCTAAAAGATAACAACATTAAAACAAAAAAGAGGGACTAAAAAATGTAGACATACATCTTTCATATGGAGAAGAAGTCAAGGCAACATAAAGAAATAAAAGACCAGTTTAAATTTAGAAAAATAGGGGTAAATATTAAGGTGACCACAAAGGAAACTAAGAATCCTACACATTAAAATAAAAAGCAAGAAAAACGTAAAGACTCAGCAAATAAAAAATCAACAACAATGAAAACGATGAAAAGAAAATACATAAAGAAAAATGACTCAGCACAGAAAATTAAAGTGGAACAAAGAAACTGTCAACAACACACAAAAAAGACATCAAAATGACAGCACTACATGCTTACCTATCAATAACTACCCTGAATGTAAATAGACTAAATACACCAATAAACAGACATAGACTGGCAAAATGGATAAAAAAAAACTTGATAGGTCTATATGCTGCCTACAAGAGATACACTCTAGACTTAAAGACATAAAAAACTAAAACTCAAAGGATGTAAAAAAATATATCAAGCAAACAACATTCAAAAAAGAGCAGCAGTGGCAATATTAATCTCTGAAAAAATAGACTTTAAAGTAAAATCCACCACAAAGGATAAGGAAGGACACTATCTAATGATTAAAGGGTCAATACACTAGGAGGACATAACTATAATAAATATTTACACACCCAATGACAAGGCTCCAAAATCTGTAAAACAAACTTAAAGAGCATTGAAAAGAGATAGACATCTCCACAATAATAGTAGGAGACTTCGACACACCACTTTTGGTGAAGGACAGAACATCCAGAAAAAAGCTCAATAAAGATACAGAGGATCTAAATGACAAAATCAACCAACTTGATCTCATAGACATGCTGAACACTCCACCCAACAGCAGCCAAGTATACTTTCTTTTCCAAAGAACATGGAACATTCTCCAGAAAAGACCACATATTAGGCCACAAAGCAAGCCGTAACAGAATCCAAAGCATCGAAACATTATTTTTTCTGATCATAAAGTCATAAATATAGAAATCAATAACAGAAAAAGCAAGGAAAAAAAATCAAACACACGGAAACTGAACAACACCTTGCTCAAAAACTACAGGGTTATAGACAAATTAGGATGGAATAAAGTAATTTGCAGAATCAAAAGAGAGTGAAAACACATCCTACCAGAACCTTTGGGACACAGCAAAAGCAGTACTCAGAGTTCAGTTTATTGCCATAAATGCATATATCCAAAAGAAGAAAGGACTAAAATCAAAACATTAACCCTACAACTGGAACAAGTAGAAAGAGAGCAGCAAAAAATGCCCTCAGGTGCCAGAAGAAAGGATATAATAAGAATTAGAGCAGAATTAAATGAAATAGAGAATAGGGAAACAATTGAAAGAGTTAACAAGACTAAAAACTGGTTCTTTGAAAAGATCAACAAAATCAATAAACCATTGACCAAACTTACAGAAGAAAAACAGGAGAGGAAGCAAATAACTTGAATAACAAATGAAATGGGCCATATCACAACAGACTCAACTGAAATTAAAAGAATTATAACAGAGTACTATGAAAAATTGTACTCTAACAAATTTGAAAACCTAGAAGAAATGGACAAATTTCCAGAGACTCACTACCTACCTAAACTAACACAAACAAAGGTAGAACAACTAAATAAACCTATAACAAAAGAAGAGATTGGAAAGGTAATTATAAAACTTCCAACAAAAAAAAAGCCCTGGCCCTGATTGTTTCACTGGAGAATTCTACCAAATTTACAGAGAAGAGTTAACACCACCACTACTAACAGTATTTCAGAGCACACAAAAGTACGGGATACTCCCAAACTCATTCTATGAAGCCAGCATAACCCTGATACTAAAACTAGGTAAAAACACCACACATAAAGAAAATTACAGATCAATATCCCTCATGAACATAGATGCAAAATCCTCAACAAAATTCTAGCCAGTAGAGTTCCAGAACATATCAAAAAAATAATTCAGCATGATCAAGTGTGATTTATACCAGTGTAATCCATCACAAAAATAAAGCAAAGGACAAGAACCATATGATCTTATTGGTTGATACAGAAAAGGCATTTGAGAAAGTCCGGCACCCATTCATGATAAAAACTCTTAGGAAAACAGGAATAGAAGGGAAATTCCTCAACATAATTAAGGGCATTTATACAAAGCCAACAGCCAACATCATCCTAAATGGAGACAGTCTGAAAGCATTCCCCTTGAGAATGGGAACCAGACAAGGATGCCCTTTATTACCACTCTTATTCAACATTGTGCTGGAGGTCCTAGCCAGGGAAATTAGGCTAGAAAAAGAAATAAAGTTTATCTGAATTGGTAAGGAAGAAGTAAAAGTATCTTTGTTTGCAGATGATATGATCTTATAGACAGAAAATTCCAAAGAATCCACAAGAAAACTACTGGAACTAATAGAAGATTTCAGAAAAGTATCAGGATAAAAGATAAACATACAAAAATGAGTTGGATTGCTCTACATCAACAAAGAGAACTTCGAAGAGGAAATTGCCAAATCAATACCATTTACAATATCTCCGAAGAAGATAAAATACTTAGGAATAAATCTAATCAGAGATGTAATAGACCTATACAATGAAAACTACAAGACACTACTGCAAGAAACCAAAAGAGACCTGCATAAGTGAAAAAACATACCTTGCTCATGGATAGGTAGACTCAACATTGTGAAAATGTCAATTCTACCAAAAGCGATCTACAGATACAATGCAATCCCAATCCAAATTCCACTGGCATTTTTTAGTGAGATGGAGAAACAAATCACCAACTTCATATGGAAAGGAAAGAAGCCCCAAATATGTAAAGCATTACTCAAGAAGAAGAACAAAGTTGGAGGCCTCACAGTACCTGATTTTAGAACCTATTATACCGCCACAGTAGTCAAAACAGCCTGGTACTGGTACAACAACAGATACATAGACCAATGGAACAGAACTGAGAATCCAGACATAAATTCATCCACCTATGAGCAGCTGATATTTGACAAAGGCCCAAAATCCATTAACTGGGGAAAAGACACTCTCTTTAACAAATGGTGCTGGCATAACTGGATATACATCTGCAAAAAACTGAAAAATAAAACCTATACCTCACACCATGCACAAAAACTAACTCAAAATGGATAAAAGACCTAAATATAAAACTGAAAAAGATAAAGATCATGGAAGATAAAATAGGGACAACACTAGGAGCCCTAATACATGGCATAAACAGAATACGAACTGTAAGTAACAATGCACAAACACCAGAAGAGAGACTAGATAACTGGGAGCTCCTAAAAATCAAACACTTATGCTCATCAAGGAACTTCACCAAAAGAGTAAACAGACAACCTACAGACTGGGAAAAAAATTTTGGCTATGACAAATCTGATCAGCATCTAATCTCTAAAATCTACAAGATACTGCAAAACCTCAACAAAAGAAAAAAACAAATAACCCAGGTACAAATGGGCAAAGGATATGAACAGGCACTTTGCCAAAGAAGATATTCAGATGGGTAACAGACACGTGAATGCTCACGATCATTAGCCATTAGAGAAATGCAAATCAAAACTACAATGAGATACCATCTCACCACAACAAGGCTAGCATTAATCCAAAAAACACAAAGTAATAATTGCTGGAGAGGTTGTGGAGAGACTGGAACACTTACACACTGTTGGTGGGAATGTAAAACGGTACAGCCACTTTGGAAATGTATTTGGTGCTTCCTTAAAAAGTTGGAAATAGAAGTATAATAGGATCTAGCAATCCCACTCCTTGGAATATATCCTAGAGAAGTAAGAACCATCACATGAATAGATATATGCACATCCATGTTCATCACAGCAGTGTTCACAATAGCAAAAAGATGGAAACAACCTAGGTGCCCATCAACGGACGAATGGATAAACAAATTATGATATAGTCACACAATGGAATACTACACAATGATAAAGAACAACGATGAATCTGTGAAACATAACATGGAGGAATCTGGAAGGCATTATACTGAGTGAATTTAGTCAGTCTCAGAAGAACAAATATCGTTTAAGACCACTATTATAATAACTCAAGAAAAGGTTTAATCACAGAAGAAAACATTCTTTGATGGTTATAAGGATGGGGAGGGAGGGAGAGTGGTATTCACTAACTAGATAGTAGACAAGAATAATCTTAGGTGACGAGAAGGACAACACAGAATACAGAGGAAGTCATCACAACTGGACTAAACCAAAGCTAAGAAATTTCCTGAATACAACCACACACTTCGAGGGACAGAATAGCAGGGGTAGGGGTCTGGGACCATGCTTTTATGGGACATCTAGGTCAACTGGCATAACAAAGTTTATTAAGAAAGTGTTCTGCATTCCATTTTGATGAGTGGCATCTGGGGTCTTAAAAGCTAGTGAGTGGCCATCTAAGATGAATCAATTGGTCCCAATCCATGTGGAGTAAAGGAGAATGAAGAACACCAAAGACACAAGGAAAGTACTAGCCCAAGAGACAGAAGGTCACATAAATCAGAGATTCCATTAGCCTGAGACCAGAAGAAGTAGATGGTGCCTGGCTACACCAATGACTGCCCTGACAGGGAACACAATAGAGACTCACTGCTGGAGCCAGAGAAAAGTGGGGTGCAGAACTGAAATTCTAGTAAAAAGACCAAACTTACTGGTTTGACTGAGATAGGAGTGATCTTGGAAGACATGGCCCCCAGAATCTCTGTTGGCCCAGAGCTGAAAACATTCCCATTGCCAACTCTTCAGACAAAGATTAGAGTGCACTATGGGACATAAACTGATACTCATGAGGTGTGTGCCTCTCAGCTCAAGTAGCTACATGGGACTAAATGGGCAACTTCTGTCCAGAGGAGAGATGAGAAGGCAGAGAGGGTTAGGAGATGTCTGAATGGACATGAGAAATCCAGGGTGGAAAGAAGGAGTGTGGTGTCACAGTATAGGGAGAGCAATTAGGGTCACATAGAAATGTGTGTATAAATTTTTGTATGAGAAACTAACTTGAATTGCAAACTTGCACTTAAAGCATAATAAAAAAAAGAAGAAAAAATCCTCCTATTATAATGGCTGTATTTCCTTCCTCATGTGTCACCTCAATATTTAGTTAATGACCCAGCTTGCCATCCATTTTAAATTGTTTTCCCAGAAACTCTGGCTAAAGTTGTACTTTCCTATTGCCCTCCATGGAATTCAGGTCCCTGTCTCAACTAGATCTTGGCAGAGAGCAAGAATGCCCTAGAGACCAATACCACTTATTCACTAGAGAATATTCATGATCAAAGTTATGTATTTGAGGCCTTTCTTACCTCTGCTTTCTTACTGTTTCTCTCTTGGTTCCACTACTTGGACCTTGGAATATAGCAACACTAGGTTTCTCTTACCATTACATGTCCCTCCTTTATCTATTGTGATCTACCTTAAAAAAAAAAAAAAAAAAACCTAACTATAAACTTGCTGGAGAACTAATTAATTAATTTTTGTCATGGGCAGCATAGGTACTATATCCAGGTATACCTCCAGACTTTGTTAAATATAAGCATTTTAAATCTGAAATATTGTATGTAACAGGAAAAAAAAATAACTAAAGAGTATACACTCATTTCTAACCAACTTTTATAATCAGTATAAAGATAATTTATTAGACACAACTGACATTTTTGTACTCACTCCTGTATCATATTCTGATTTGGAACCAATGTTATTTGAAACTTTTTTTCTCTCTCTTTATTTGTTTCTAAGACTAACTCCCCATATTTGACAGTTTCTTCTGTCCTTGACTCCCTATAGAAATACGCCTATAACATTTTCTATATTTTTATTGCAATTTATTTTTTCCTAGCGTATTCATCAATTTACAATGGAATAGATTATAAAATCCAGAAAGGAACCAATATTATATGGTTAATTGATTTTCAACAAAATTGCAATGGCAATTCAGTAGAGAAAGGATAAGCTTCAATAATTTATGCTGAAATAATTACATTTCTCTATTAAAAACAATCTTGGATCCATTCCTCATACCACTATTAAAAAAAATGACAGATTGGATTAATTGGCCTAAATATAAAGCCTAAAACTCAAAACTTCTAGAAGAAAACATAGTATAAAATCGCTGTGGCCTGGGGTTAGGCAAACTTTTCTTAGAAACAATAGATAACATTGTCCTTCTTTTGATCGATAGCTAATGTCTTGCTAGCTATTGTTTCATAGTTTTTTTTCTGGATTTTAAATTATTTCAGTCTTGAGGTACATCAGGTCATGTTACCCCATGTTGGCAAGAAGTAGAAGTCTTTCTATCTATCACCAACTGATTAAACTAGTTAGATCCTCTTACCTTCAGAAGTTAAGATATTATTACAGCTTCCACTCCCCCACTCTCGGTACCAAATGTCTTAGGCTGGGTCCTCTAGAGAAGCAAAACCAGTATAGTGTATATATACAGTGAGAGAGGGAGAGAGAGATTTATATTAAGAAAATGGCTCACACAGTTTTTAGAGGCTGAGAAACCTCCCAAGTCCATGGGTGAAGGAGAGAAGATTCTTCTGATTCACAAAGCCACAGGGGCTGGTGAACCCAAGACTAGCAGGCAGGACAGCAGGCTGTGGCAGGCTGTGAAGACTGATAGATCTCAAGATTGGCAGGCAAGCTGCTAGCTCAAGCCCCAAGAACGGGCAGTCGGATAAACAAGAGGCAGCTGCAGAATCTAGAACAAGCAGAAGCCCAGGCAAAGCTAGTAGGAAGGAAGTAGGCAGAGAAGGGTGGAAAGGTGAAGGCTGAGGGGGTGGTGAGCCACCACAGGCCCCGCCCCCACCGGTACCATTCAGCAGATTCCATCATGGGGGTGATCATATATCAAATTTCAACAGGGAACTGATCACAACATTACACAACCATCAAAACACTGAGAATCATGGCTCAGCCAAGTTGGCACACAATCTTAACCATCACAACTGTTTCTGTATAAAAACTCTGACATATTGCATTCTCCATATAGCCTTCTCCTAAAAACCGTATTCACTATTTCCTGAAAATATTAAGAAAAAAAAAAAAAAAACACATCAAGAAATCCCATTAACCTTTTGATACTGCTTTCTTATTCCTTTATATTAAGATTAAAACTAAATAATTGTCTGACTATTTAAAAAATACTTTATTCCAGTCTGTAAAGACATTACAAAGAAGCAAAGAACACCAAACACTGCAACATGCATTAACCATCATTAGGGGTCCTTTTTAATGAGTGTGACGTAAGACAGTCAGATAAGAAATTTTGTAATAAAAATGGCACACGCTCTCCTGTTTTCAGTTTTCAAGAAGTTGTTATTTTCTTGATGTTGCTGAGAAAATCCCTAAGGATAGTCTCTGAACAAACTTACTAACTTTGAGGACAAGACTTGACAATGTGACATTATTCTCTGTGATTAGGTATTCCCTATGTGTTTTTTATTCCTAAGACATTGTTCGAGAAATGAACCAAGGATCTCTTTGGTGAAATCACTGAGGCTTAAAAAAACTGAAAGCTAGCCATTAAATATTGTTCACAGTGTACATGTCCTAACTGGTGAAACCATATATCTGATGTTGACAAGAGTTTTATTAAATATTTACATAAAATATAACTGAATAAAATCCGTTTTCTTATTACTTGTTAATGAGTAGTTTGTTAATAAACAGCATCTCTCATTGTGAAAGTATATTTTTGTTTTATGATTTTATTGATTTTATTTTTACAGTGCTTTAAAAGTAACATATGTATGAGATACAAAAATTATTTTAAAAAAGTGTCTTAAAATTTTGATGAACAAGGTATCTTATGAACATCCAGATTTCATGAATATCAGAATATTAGAAACCAACAAATTTGAGCATATATTTAGATAACATAGGCAACATTAAATAAAAATTTATATCAATAAAGACATTTCTTAGAAATACTTGAAGTGTATGCTGTATCCGTCCAATACATAAATAGAAATCAAAAGACAGAGAGATAAACGCATGAGCCAAATTAAAAAGAGATTATATCCTTGGATCTCACTTACTAATATTAGGACTATGCTTATGGTACTCTATTTCAAAATTATGAATACACACTATACATTTATTGAGCTGGTACGATGAATAAGATAAAGTGAATAAATTATATTTTGATTATGATTTTTTAAATTTGAAATTCAAATTTAATCCCTGGATGAAAATTAATATCTTGATTATTAATTTTGTGTTTAGTTTTAATGAAGACACTAATGACATTCCAATGAAATCCCACTAATGTATTTCTATTTTTTTTATTGTACTTTAGCGGAAGATTTAGAGAACAAATAGTTTCTCATTAAACAGTCGGTACACGTACTGTTTTATGACATTGGTTAACAACCCCATGACATGTCAACACTCTCCCTTCTCGACTTTGGAGGACCTTTTTTTTTGGGGGGGAGGGGGTAAATATACATAGCCAAAGATACACCATTTCAAAAATTCTACATGTACAATTCAGTGACATAGATTACATTCTTCCAGTTGTGCTGTTATTCTCACTATACTTTTTCAAATTATTCCATCACGATTATCTTCAACTCACTTTCCCCTAGGCTTCCCATCAAAACTTTTGAGATGCTGTTGTCAATTTGATCTCACATAGATAATTCTTTTTTTTTTTTTTTTTTTGTACTTTAGATTAAGGTTTACAGAACAAAATAATGTATTTTTACAGGCATCTTCTTGTAGGGCATTTTCAAACACTGGCATGACCAATGAATATTATGAAATTTCAGCCTTGTAATATATCTCCTAATTTTACCTGGAAAATAATTAAAATAATTGTACTGAATATCTAGTTTGATTGAACAGTGTGCTACAGAAAAAAGGTAATACACAATATAAAATGACTCTAGTCATATATCAAATATTTCAAAAGTAAAATTTCCCATAATTTAATATGTGTGTGGAAACACACACACATATACTCATACCTATGAAATAATTATATTTGCTGTACAGGGAAAGCATAAAAAATAAAAGAATTTTAAACATTAGTAGACTGGGATCAAGGAAAACTAATATTTCCATCACTATTTTTCTTTAATGCATTTTTTATTTGATAAATGCCGTATTCTTTCCTTATGATGTAAAATAATTATTTGTGAAAGCTATCTCTATATAGCATCTGAAAACTGTTTACATTAAGAAAAAGAGGCAGGAGGCCAATTTTCACAAAGTAGATTTAAAAAGAACGTCTTTCAATTTTCCCCTACAAACTCAAGTCTTAAAAATTGAAGTCCATCTGAACACAATCATCAAAAATTATAAACCTGTAAGCTAAACATTACATTATTCAAAGAAAATATAAGAAATGTTTAGGTTTATTTATATTGCATCAATTTATTATGAAAAGAATAAGAATTCCTTTTTTTTTTTTCTTTTACTTTCAGCAAAGTATCCATAGAGGACACTGTAGTACATGGCGATGGCAGGTACTAATAAAAATATATTTCATTCAGTGTGGCACACAAGGACAGAGATTATATGAATGATAACATAGAGATACTGGTATTATTTTTCTGGTAAAACATTAAAGATAACATCTTAATATTATTTCGCTTAGTGCATTTATGTTTGGAATGTATTATTTGCAGTGATCAAAACAAACAAACAAACAAAAACTTTATAATCACTGTTGTTAGATGAAGTCTAGTTGAGCTACAACTCATGGGGACCCTGTGAGCAATGGGATTGACAGTTGTAATCCATAGGGTTTTCTTGACTGACTTTCAGAAGAAGATTGCCAGGACTTTCTTCATAGTCTGTCTTAGCCTAGAAGATCCACTGAAGCCTGTTTAGCATCATAGAAACATACAACCCCCACTGCCAGACAAGTGGTGTCTGTGCTCAAGTTGCATTGGCCAGGAATCGAACCCGGGTCTCTTGCACTGAAGGCAAGTATTCTAGCACAGAACAAATACGATGCACTTGTAATTATGAGTCAATGCATATTTCTTCTGTTTTAATTTTTGAAAATTTCTTTCAAACAGCATATTAAAGCAAGATCCTAATGTCAATAAGGATTTGTTTTTAGGTGTGGTCGAATAGGTTCCCACTTACAGCGACCCTATGTACCATGGAACAAAACATTGCCTGGTCCTGTGTCATCCTCAAAACCATTGCTATGTTTGAGCCCATTGTTGCAGCCACTGTATCAATCCATCTCCATTTTCTCTGACCCTCTTCTTTATAAAGCTTGAATTCCTTCTGCAGTGGCTGGTCCCTCCTGATAGCATGTCCAAAGTACACAAGATGAAGTCTTGCCATCCTTGCATCTAAGGAGCATTCTGGTTGTACTTTTCCTAAGCCAGATTTTTTTGTCCTTGGCAGATCTTGGTATATTAAATATTCCTAACCAACACCATGATTCAAATGCATCAGTTCTTCTTTGGTCTTGGACTTGGTTTCTGATAAATTAGCTTTAAATGTGAATAAGTCAATTTGTAGGATAATCTGTAATACTTTAATTTTTAAAATTTGGGAAGAATTGTCCAGGTTGAGAGAAAAAAGAAGATAACAACAGAAGTATAGAAGGAACATGGTTAAAAAGGAATAATATTTTGGAAAATTTTTGTCTTTGGAAACGTTTAGGTTAAATTTTTTTTCTTCTTTAGGTTAGCTTAATTTTTTTTCTAATGTTCTAAGCAAATTTTGTGTTCATATTTAATAGTCTTAATATTTGGGTTTAGAATTAGTTAACAAATCTCTGTTTTCATGTTTAACCATTTTTTTCTATCCAAAGGAGAATAAATCTTTAGTTATAGTAATTCAAATCATTCTCTTATTTTTCTTGTGCATTAATCTGTACCATCAAGTATTTTATCCTGGACCCTACGTTTACATTTCAGTGTTTTAATGATGACTAACTGCATGATTATGTTTCTAGGTTTAGCCCAACTTACGTACAAATATGTGTTTCTTTCTAAATACATTTACAGGTCATTACAAAAGGAAATTTGTTTTTGGCGTTGATTATTTCTCCTTTGATTCTTTCACTCTTTTTTTTCTAAGAACTTTCCAGAAGCAAGTTTTCTCATCATTATGATTGTTTGATTCATTTTTAATGGTGTTTTTCTTCCTCAAGTCAGAAATAGATTTATTGCTAATTTTACAAAATATAGTCATATATGTATTGAGATAAATGAATATAGTGAAAAGTTGTATTTTCCTAAATATTTTCAAAATAATTTTGTATTTTCTTTAGTAAATAAGAGTTTAGACCCTTGTCTTATATTACATATTAGAATTTTTATGAAAGTCTGTTTGTCTCATCTAAACTCCACAAATACAGGTGTAAACTTGAGAAACGTAGCAAATTATTGTTTACAAACTGTTTGTACATTTCAGCAGAGCTTCTAGACTAGCTAATGCTATTGATGTGCAAAGAGCGATCTTTGTGAAAGTGTCCCAAAGAAATGTATTTATAATTGATCATCTATTTTGTTTGTTGTTGTCAGTTGCCAACAAGTTGGCTTTGACTCATGGCAAAATTATGTATAACAGAACAGAGTAGGAAGAAAGGCTTGGTGAACTACTTCCTAAAATGAGCCAATGAAACCTTATGGATAACTACAGAACATTGCCCCATAAAGTGATGGAAGATGAGCACCTCAGGTTTAAAATATAACTTGGAAAAAGCTGCCTGTTCAAAATAGAGTCAACCTTACTGATGCATGTGGAGTAATGTCATTGGGACCTTCATTTGTTGATGTGGCACAATTGAAAATAAGTGATAGGTGCAAACATCCATTAGTAATCAGAACATGGAAACCCTCAGTGAAATGGATTTACATAATAGTCACATCAGTAAACTCAAACATACCAACGATCATGGAGATGGCACAGGACTAGGCAATGTTTTGTTCTGTGATTCATAAGATCGCCATGATTCAGAGCAATTGATAATTACTGATGACTGGAATGCAAAAGTTGGAAACAAAGAAGAAGGGTCAGTAGTTGGAAAATATGACCTCAGTGATAGAAACGATGCTTGAGACAGCATGAGAGAATTTTGCAAGACGAACAGCTTCTTCATTGCATTACCATTTATCACCAACATAAACAGCAACTATACACATGAACCTTGCCAGATGGAATACACAGGAATCAAATTAACTACATCTGTGGAGAGAGATGATGGAAAAGCTCGATATCATCAGTCAAAACAAGGCCAGCGGTGAACTGTGGAACAGATCATCAGTGGTTCATATGCAGTTTCAAGTTGAAACTGAAGAAAATTAGAATAAGTCCACAAGAGCCAAAGTACCTGATAAGTTGTGCAATGACACCAAGGACATCATACACGAAGAAAGCAAGAGGTCATTAAAAAGACTAGAAAAAAAGAAAAGACCAAAATGGATGTAAGAAGAGACTCTGAAACTTGCTCTTGAACATCGAGTAGCTAAAGCAAAAGGAAGAATTGATGAAGTAAAAGTTTGAAAGAAGATTTCAAAAGGTGGCTTGAGAAGAAAAAGTATTGTAATGACATGTGGAAAGAGCTGGAGACAGGAAACCAAAAGGGAAGAACATGCTCAGCATTTCTCAAGCTGAAAGATCTAAAGAAAAAATTCAAGCCTCGAGCTGCAATATTGAAGGATCCTGTGGGGAAAATTTTAAAAGATGCAGGAAAAGTCAAAAGAAGATCAAAGGAATACACAGAGTCACTATACCAAAATGAATTGGTTGACGTTCAACCATTTCAGGAGGTAGTATATGATCAAGATCCAGTGGTACTGAACGAAGAAGTCCCAGCTGTACTGAAGGCATTGGAGAAAAACAAGGCTCCAGGAATTGATGGAATACCAATTGAGATATTTCAACAAATGGATGCAGTGCTAGACGTGTTCACTCGTCTATGCCAAGAAATTTGGAAGACAGCTACCTGGCCACTGACTGGAAAAGATCCATATTTGTGCCCATTCTAAAGAAAAGTGATCCAACCAAATGTGGAAATTATTGAACAATATCATTAACATCACATGCAAGTAAAATTGTACTAAAGACAATTCAAAAACAGTTGCAGCAGTACATCGACAGGGAACTTCCAGAAATTCAAGCCGTATTCAGAAGAGGACATGGAACCAGAGATATTATTGCTGATGTCAGATGGACGCTGGCTGAAAGCTGAGAATACCAGAAAGATGTTTACCTGTGTTTTATTGACTATGCAAAGTTATTCCAGAATATGGATAACATTGTGAAGAATAGGAATTCCAGAACATTTAATAGTGCTCATGAGGAGCCTGAACCTAGATAAAAAGGCAGTCACTAGAACAGAAGAAAGGGATAATGTGTGGTTTAAAGTCAAGAAAGATGTGTGTTGGGGTTGTATCCATTCATCATACTTATTCAATCAGTATGCTGACCAAATAATTTGAAAAGCTGGACTGTATGAAGAAAGTAGCATCAAGATTGGGAGAAGACGCATTAACAAACTGAAATATGCAAATGACACAATCTTGCTTGCCAACGGTACACAGGACTTGAAGCACTTACTGATCAAGATCAAAGATTGCAACCTTCCATATGGATTACACCTCAGCATAAAACAAAAATCCTCACAACTGGACCAATAAACAACATCATAGTATAAGGAGAAAAGATTGAAATTGTCAAGGGTGTCTTTTTACTTGGATCCACAATCAACACCCATGGAAGCAGCAGTCAAGAAATCAAATGATGGGGCTGGTTCTGGCAAAATGGCGCTTTAGGCAGAAGCACCACACCGTTCCTCCACAGCAAACATCCGAAAAACTAAGCAGAACAGAGAACACAACAATCCTGAAACCCTGAAACATCAAATGAAGAGATAAAGAACTCAGCCAAACACCAAATGGAATGAGAAAACTGACAGAGAACGGAGAGCGAGGAGAGATTCATGCAGACGTCCCCTACCAGCTAATGAAGCACAGATCCGCCATCTTGGACTCCTATCGGAGACCAGCAAACAGGGGGTACGAGAAAGTAGCCTCACGGAGTGTCCAGGGGGAGACAAAACAACTGCTTATTAGCGATATATGCTTTCCCAACCCCCACCCTACTTCACCCCGACTCGGCCTCCTCTGCTTCCCATGGCCACAATCTCTTGACCACGAAAAACCAGCTGTTTGGATTCCACACACCCGAACGGGCAGCTCTCTGAGTGCCATTTGGTGGCTGCTGGTGTTATTTATTTTTTCAGCTTCTTTTGATTTCTTCCTTACTTCTCACCACCTCCCCCTCCATTCACTCAAATACCTGGATCGAAGCGCCACCTTTGCTTCTTCCTGAGGGGCTGCAGAGCTCTGGTAATTTGTGATATATGCTTTCCCGCTCCCTACCCTTCTTCACTCACACTCGGCCCCCTCTCCTTCCTGCGGACACAGTCTCCTGTCCGAGAAACAGCAGCTTGCACTAGCTGGCTCTCTGACTGCCACTTGTTGGCTGCTAGTGTTGCTTTTTTTTTTCTGCTTCTTTTGATTTCTTCCTTACCTCTCACCACCTCCCCCTCCTTTTGCTCAAATACCTGGCTACGTGCCCCAACTTTGCTTCTTCCTGAGGGGCTGTGGAGCTCCGTTCGAGTGTGGAGCTGCCTCCCGGTCTGGGCTGCCATGCTGGTGGGATCCTGGGGCTATTGTTCGTTTGTTTGTTTTGAATTATTTGTTTGTTTTCTTTTCCTTTTCTTGAGTTGGGAGCCTGTTCTGGCCAGGCGGTACTGCGTGGCAGGAGGACATCCCTCTCAACTTGCACAGACATGTAGAGGGATCCCTGAGGACTTTTTTTCATTGGGCTTTTTTTTCTATTTCTTTGGGGGCCTTTCTTGTTCTGTTTTTTTTTTTATTTGTTTTGTTTTGTTTTCCCTTTTTGTCTTTCTTCCTTGCTCAGTTTCTCATCTCTCTATATATTCCTTCTCTTTCTGTTCCCTGAATACCTAGCATTGTATACCTCTATGCCTTCTAGCCAGGCTGTACTGCAACACCTGAGAGCGACTTCCCCAGACCTCATAGCTGCACCAGTGGGATCCCTGGGAACTTTGCGGTTCTTTAACCTTTCCAACTTTATTTATTCATTCTTTTCTTTTCTTCCCCTTTCTGTTTTTCTCCATTTCATAGTCTCTCATCTCTCCACTCCAACAGCAAGCTCCCCTAGCATTCTTTTTTGTTGGTATGTTTTTGGCTCCTGTTCCTCTCTCCTCTCTGCCATATCCATCTTAGCACCACACATAACAATCTCCTCTCTGCATCCTGCCTACCTGCACCATGCGCTTGACATCACACCACCAAGCAGCACAGGCACGGCCTACTGGAACCTGCCCTGCACTGATTACAGACCCGCTCTGGTGGCTGTAGTAACTGCCATAAACAACCACTCCCAGTAACTCCTCTTCAACTAGACCTGCCCTGCTGTACCATATCTGAGTGACTGACTTAGCCAATTGGAGAAGGCAGCCAAAAGTATTGTGCCCACAGATGAGCAAACAACAAAGAACGCACAGTCCACCTGCTCAGACATAGCCAAATGAAAAAAAAAAAAAAAAGGATGAACCAAACAAATTTACAATCAATAAACGAGAAAAATAACTACTGAATGCCCTGATGACCGCAGAAAATACCAAAACATTTAAAAAACAGGACAGGATGGTTCCAACAGGTGCCCAAAATAAAACACCAGATGACTCTCCAGTGGAAGAAAATGCACTAGAACTACCTGATAGGGAATTCAAATCTCTAATACTCAGAATTCTCCAAGAGCTGAGGCAAAAAGATGACAAACTTGAGGAAAAAATAGACAAAATCATGGAAAATACAGACAAAAAATTGGAATAATTCAGAAAAATAATACAGGAACAAAATGCTAAAATAAATTCACAACTAGAAATTATACAGAGACAACAATTAGAAATCCAAAAGATAAACAACAAGATTTCAGAAATTGATGGTGTCATAGAAGGGCTGAGAAGCAGATTTGAAACCGTGGAAGACAAGATTAGTAGAATTGAAGACAAACACTTGGATAGAACTCTGTTTCAGGAAAACTCAGAAAAAAGAACAAAGAAAAATGAAGAGACCCTGAGAGTTATGTGGGATACAATCAAAAGCAAAAATCTGCAAGTGACTGCAATTCCAGAACAGGGGGATAAAACAGAAAACGCAGAGAGGATCGTTGAAGAACTGCTGATAAAAAAACTTCCCCAATATCATGAAAGATGAAAAGCTGGCCATCCAAGAAGCTCAACGAACCCCATATACGAGGCACCTGAAAAGAAAATCACCAAAGCATATCGTAATCACACTTGCCAAAACCAAAGACAAACAAAGAATCCTGAGAGTAGCTCATGAAAAACAAGAAGTCACATACAGAGGAGAAACAACAAGACTAAGCTCAGATTATTTAGCAGAAACCATGCAGGCAAGAAGGCAATGGGATTACATGTATAAAATCTTCAAAGAAAAGAATTGCCAGCCAAGAATAATATATCCTGCAAAACTCTTGTTCACATTTGATGGTGAAATTAGGTCATTTCCAGATAAACAGAAATTAAGGGAATATGTAAAAGTCAAACCAAACTTACAAGAATTATTAAAGAGAGTTCTTCGATTTGAGGACAAACAGCTTCAGTTCACAGGCAGAATCTAGGATGCAGGATTGTACCAGCCAGATACCAATCTAGGAAACGAACTCTCGAGGACTATCCAAAACCAAAAGAAATACAACAGGGAATCAAGGCAGTTAATCAGTAAATGACAACAACATCAAAATAATAAAAGAGGGAATAAATGGCATAGGTATAGAACCTTCCACTGGAGAGGAAGGTAAGTCGATACCAAGAAATGGTAGACTGCTTCAAACTTAGAAACATAAGGGTAAAATTCATGGTAACCACAAAGAAAGTTAACAAACATACTCATAAAAAAAGAGGAAAAACATAAAGTCTCAGCAAAAAGAAAATCTACAAAAACAAATGAAAAAAAATATCCACAAACAAAAGTAACTCAGCACACTACAGTAAGAAGAACAGAGAAAACTTCAACACCACAAAAAAAGCACTACAAAATGGCAGCAACAAACACACATCTATCAACAATTACACTGAATGTAAATGGACTCAATAAACCTATAAAAAGACAGAGAGTGATAGAATGGATAAATAAAAAGGATCCATCAATATGCTGTCTACAAGAGACACACTTTAGAAACAAAGATGTGCATTTATTAAAAGTCAAAGGTTGGAAAAAAATACATCAAGCTAACAACTACCAAAAAAGAGCAGGAGTGGCAATTCTAATCTCAGATAAAATAGACTTTAAAACGAAATCTACCATAAAAGACAAAGAAGGACACTATATAATGATTAAGGGGATGAACCATCAGGAAGACACAACCACAATAAACATCTACGCACCCAATGACAGGGCTCCAAAATACATAAAACAAACTCTAACAACACTGAAAAGAGAAATTGACAGTTTCACAATCATAGTAGGAGACTTCAACACACCACTCTCAGTAAAGGACGGAACAAGTAAGAAGAAACTCAGCAAAGATACAGAAGACCTATAGGGCACAATCAGCCAACTTCATCTCATAGACTTATATAGAACACTCCATCGAACCGCTGCAAAGTACACATTCTTTTCCAGTGCACATGGAACGTACTCCAGAATAGACCACATCTTAGGCCACAGAGCAATCCTCAAAAAGATCCAAAAAGTTGAGATAATTCAGAGTATCTTCTCCGACCACGATGCCTTCAAGGTAGAAATTAACGATAGAAAGAGCAAGAAAAAAAAATAAGTTACATGGAAACTGAATAATACCCTGCTAACACATCACAGGATAATAGGAGAAATCAGAGATGGAATCAAAAAATTCCCAGAATCAAGCTAGATGGTGCCCAGCTACCACCACTGACTGCTCTGACCAGGATCACAACAGAGGATTCTGCACAGAGCTGGAGAAGGATGTAGAGCATAATTCTAACTCACAAAAAAAAAAAAAGACCAGATTTACTGGCCTAAAGGAGGCTGGAGAAACCTCGAGAGTATGGCCCCCAGACACCCTTTTAGCTCAGTGGTGAAGTTACCTCCGAGGTTCATTGTTCAACCTCAGAGTGGACAGCCCCGTAAAACCAAATGAGACTAATGAGGCACAGGAGTCCAGTGACAAGGGCCAGAAGGCAGAAGGGGACAAGGAAGCTGGTGATAGGGAACTCAAGGTTGAGTAAGGATATTGTTGATGTGTTGTGAGATTGTTAACCATTGTCATAGGGCAACATTTGTAGTAACTGTTAAATGAGAAACTATTTTGTTCTATAAGCCTTCATCTTATGTGACAATAACAGCACAATTGGAAGAGCATAGTCAATGTCACTGAACTGTGTATGTAGGAATTTTTGAAACGGTGTATCTTTGGGTATGTGTATTTTCACCAAAAAAAAAAAAAAAGGTTGAGAATTTAGAGGGTTAATATGTTGTGGGGTTGTTAACCAATGTCATAAAACAATAAGGGTACTACTGTTTCATGAGAAACTATTTCTTCCGTAAGCCTTCACCTGAAGTACAATAAAATAAAAAATTAAAAAAAAGACCAGAAAAAAATAATTCCCAGAATCAAATGAGAATGAAAACACATCATACCAAAACCTTTGGTACACAACAAAGGCAGTCCTCAGAGAACAATTTATAGCAATAGATGCACATATCAAAGAAGAAGAAAGGGACAAAATCAAAACTTTAACTACAGAACTCAAACAAATAGACAGAGAACAGCAAAAAAAAAAAACCCACAACCACCGAAAGAAAGGAAATAGTAAAGATCAGAGCAGAAATAAATGAAATAGAGAATGGAAAACCAATAGAAAGAATTAACAAAACAAAAAGTTGGTTCTTTGAAAGAATCAACAAAATCCACAAACCACTGGCCAGACCGACAAAAGAAAAACAGGACAGGACACAAATAATACAAATAAGAAATGAAATGGGTGACATTACAACAGACTCAACTGAAATAAAAAGGATTATAACAATATTATGAAAAACTATACTCCAACAAATTTGAAAACCTACAGGAAATGGATAAATTTCTAGAAACACATGGCCTACCCAAACTACAACAAAGTGATATTGAAAATCTGAACAGAC
This sequence comes from Dugong dugon, assembly GCA_030035585.1. Classification (NCBI taxonomy): domain Eukaryota; kingdom Metazoa; phylum Chordata; class Mammalia; order Sirenia; family Dugongidae; genus Dugong; species Dugong dugon. The sequence continues at coordinate 27,640,133 of CM057460.1, read as the reverse complement.
CCATAACAGGAGAAGAGATTGAAAAGATAATAAAAAAAACTCCCAACCAAAAAAAGCCCTGGCCCAGATGGCTTCACTGGAGAATTCTACAAAACATTTACAGAAGAGCTTGTACCAGTACTACTCAAGATATTTTAGAGCATAGAAGAGGAAGCAACACTTCCAAATTCATTCTATGAAGCCAGCATAACGCTGATACCAAAACCAGGCAAAGACGTCACAAAAAAGAAAATTACAGACCAATATCTCTCATGAATATAGATGCAAAAATTCTGAACAAAATTCTAATCAATAGAATCCAGCATAATATCAAAAAAATAATACACCACGACCAAGTAGGATTCATACCAGGTATGCAAGGATGATTCAACATTAGAAAATCAATCAACGTAATCCACCACATAAGAAAAAGGAAAGAAAAGAATCACACGATCATCTCAATTGACGCAGAAAAGGCATTTGACAAAGTCCAACACCCATTCCTGATAAAAACTCACCATAAAACAGGTATAGAAGGGAAATTTCTCAACATAATAAAGGGCATCTATGCAAAACCAACAGCCAACATCATTCTTAATAGAGAGAGGCTGAAAACATTCCCCTTGAAAACAAGAACAAGACAAGGATGCCCTTTATCACCACTCCTATTTATCATTGTGCTGGAAGTTCTAGCTAGACCAATAAGGCAAGAAAAAGAAATAAAGCGTATCCAAATTGGTAATGAAGAAGTTAAACTGTCCCCGTTTGCAGATGATATGATACTATACATAGAAAACCCTAAAGACTCCATGAGAAATCTACTGGAACTAATAGAAAGATTCAGCAGAGTAGCAGGATACAAGATAAACATTCAAAAATCAGTTAGATTCCTATACACCAATAAAGAGAATGATGAAAAGGAAATCAGGAAAACAATACCATTTTCTATAGCCCCTAAAAACGATAAAATACTTAGGAATAAATCCGACCAGGGATGAAAAAGACCTATACAAAGAAAACTACAAAACACTACTGCATGAAACCCAAAGGGATATACATAAATGGAAAAACATACCATGCTCGTGGATAGGCAGACTCAACATTGTGAAAAGGACAATTCTACCCAAAGCAATTTACAAATACAGTGCAATCCCGATCCAAATACCAACAACATTCTTCAAAGAGATGGAAAAACTAGTCATTAACTTTATATGGAAAGGGAAGAAGTCCCGAATAAGTAAAGCACTACTGAAGAAGCAGAATAAAGTTGGAGGACTCACACTACCTGACTTCAGAACCTACTATACAGCTACAGTAGTCAAAACAGCCTAGTACTGGTACAATGACAGATACATTGACCAATGGAACAGAATTGAGAACCCAGATGTAAATCCATCCACCTACAGTCACTTGATCTTTGACAAGGGCCCAAAGTCCATCAACTGTGGAAAAGACAGTCTTTTTAACAAATGGTGCTGGCAAAACAGGATATCCATCTACCAAAAAATGAAACAGGATTCATACCTCATGCTGTATACAAAAACTACTTCAAAATGGATCAAAGACCTGAATAGACAGCCTGAAAGTATAAAGGTCATAGAAGAGAAAATAGGACCAACACTACAGGCCTTAATACACGGCATTACCAGGATACAGACCATAACCATCAACGCACAAACCCCAATAAATAAGCTAGATAACTGTGATTTTCTAAAAATCAAACACCTATGCTCTTCAAAAGACTTCACCAAAAGAGTAAAAAGAGAACCTACAGATTGGGAAAAAGATTTTGGACAGTACAGGTCAGACAAAGGTCTAGTCTCCATAATCTACAACAAAATCCAACACCTCTACAACAAAAAGACAAATAATCCTATTAAAAAATGGGCAAAGGAAATGAACAGACACTTCCCCAAAGAAGACATTCAAATGGCCAACAGACACATGAAGAAATGCTCGTGATCACTAGCCATTAGAGAAATGCAAATTAAAACCACAATGAGTTACCATCTCACCCTGGAATTACTGGTATGAACCAAAAACACTGGGAATAACAAATGTTGGAGGGGCTGCAGGGAGATGGGAACTCTTATGCACTGCTGGTGGGAATGCAAAATGATACAACCATTTTGGAAAATGATATGGCACTTCCTCAGAAAGCTAGAAATAGACATACCATTTGATCCAGCAATTCCACTCTTAGGAATATATCCTGGAGAAATAAGAGTCATCACTCGAATAGACACATGCACACATATGTTCATGGCAGCATTGTTCACAATAGGAAAACGATGGAAACAACCTAGATGCCCAGCAACAGATGAATGGATAAACAAACTATGGTACATACACACGATGGAGTACTACGCAACGAGGAAGAACAACAATGAATCTATGAACCATCTCATAACATGGATCAAACTGGAGGACATTATGCTGAGTGAAATAAGTCAATCACAAAAGGACAAATATTGTATGAGCCATCTATTTTAAAAACCTATGAAAATTTCACGCACAAAATGTAACAATCTTTTTTGGTTACCAGGGATGGGAGGGGTGGTGGGGAAATACTAAATAGGCAGTATATAAGTGTTATCTTGGGTGAAGGGTGAGACAGTACACAATACAGGGGAAACTAGCACAACTTGTACAAGGAGATGTCATGGAAGCCCCACAGACACATCCAATCTCCCTGAGGGACTGAATTGCTGGGCAGAGGGCTCTGGGGACCATGGTCTCGGGGAACATCTAGCTCAAATGGCACGACACAGCTTATAAAGACAATGCTCTACATTCTACCTTGGTGAGTAGTGTCTGGGGTCTTAAAACCCTGTGAGCGGCCAACTATGATACTCCACTGGTCTCTTCCCTTCGGGAGAAAGGGAGAATGAAGAGAACAGGATATAAGGAAAAGATTAGTCAGAAGGACTAACGGGCCACAGCTACCAAGGCCTCCACTGGACTGAGCCCAGTACAGCTAGATGGTGCCCAGCTACCACCACTGACTGCTTTGACCAGGATCACAACAGAGGGTTTTGGACAGAGCTGGAGAAGGATGTAGAACATAATTCTAACTCACAAAAAAAAGACCCGATTTACTGGCCTAAAGGATACTGGAGAAACCCCGAGAGTACGGCCCTCAGACACCCTTTTAGCTCAGTGGTGAATTTACCTCCGAGGTTCCCTGTTCAGCCTGGGAGTGGACAGCCCCGTAATACCCAATGGGACTAATGAGGTACAGTAGTCTAGTGACAACAGCCAGAAGGCAGAAGGGGACAAGGAAGCTGGTGATAGGGAACCCAAGGTTGAGTAAGGATATTGTTGATGCGTTGTGAGATTGTTAACCATTGTCATAGGGCAACATGAGTAGTAACTGTTAAATGAGAAACTATTTTCTTCTGTAAGCCTTCATCTTAAGTGAGAATAGCAGCACAATTGGAAGAGCATAGTCAATGTCACTGAACTGGGTGTGTAGAAATTTTTGAACTGGTGTATCTTTGGCTATGAGTATTTTCACCAAAAAAAATGTTGAGAAGTTAGAGTGTTGACATGTTGTGGGGTTGTAAACCAATGTCATAAAACAATATGGGTACTACTGTTTCATGAGAAACTATTTTTTCTGCAAGCCTTCACCTGAAGTACAATAATAAAAAAAAAATTGTTAAAAAAAAAAAGAAACCAAATGATGTATTACACTGGTCAAATCTACTGCAAAAGATCTCTTTAAAGTTTTCAAAATCAAAGTTGTCACTTTAATGACTAATGTGCCCCTGACCCAATCCATGGGGTTTTCAGTCACCTCATATCCATGTGAAAGCTGGAGAATCAATAAGGAAGACAAAAGAAGAATTGATGCCTTTGAATTATGGTGCTGGAGAAGAATATTGTATATACCATGGACTGTAAGAAGAAGGAACAGATCTATCTTGGAAGAAGCACAACCAGAATTCTCTTTAGAAGTAAGAATGGCAAGACTTTGTTTCAAATACTTTGAACATGTTATCAGGAGAGACAAGTCCCTGGAGAGGGACATCTTGCTTGGTAAAGTAGCCCCCCCAAAAAAAACCCACTGCCATTGAGTCAACTCTGACTCACAGCGACCCTATAGGACAGGGTAGACCTGCCCCATAGAGTTTCCAGGGAGTGTCTGGTGGATTCGAACTGCTGACCTTTTGGTTAGCCGCTGTAGCGCTTAACCACTATGCCACATGGTAAAGTAGAGGGTCAGTGAAAAAGAGGAAGAACCTCAAGGAGGTTTGACACAGTGGCTACAACAATGGGCTCAAGCATATTGATTGTGAGAATAGTACAGGATTGGGCAGTATTTCATTCTGTTGTACATAGTGTTACCATGAGTTGGAACAGACTCAACAGCACCTAACAACAACAGTTTACAAAAATCATGACCTGTTTCCTAGTGAAGTGAGTAGCGTCTGGGGTCTTAAAAGCTTGAAGTGGCCATCTAAGATACAACTACACTTCTATACTCACCAGGAGCAAAACAATAAGAAGGTAATCTAAAACTCAGAGAAGAAAAAAGTCTACACAAGCCACAACCTCATCTACCTTGAGACCAGAAGTACTAGATGGTACCCAGCTACCTGCCCTAGTGATCTGTCCAGAGTCGCAATAGATGGTCCCAGAAAGAATGGGAGAAAAATGTGAAGCAGAACTCAAAATCTTATTTAAAAATCAGACAAACTGGAACAGTAGAGATTAGAGGACTCCCTGAGACTATCGCCCTGAGAAATTCTTAAAATATAGAACCGAGCCTACCCCCTGAGATCACCTTTTAGTAATACAGCAAAGTGGCACACAAAATAAAGGATATTACCCGTAAGATCTGTGCTCTACTTAAAAGCCATCAATATGAGACCAAAAGGTCTACAATTACGCAAAAGCAAAAATGAAGAGATAAGGGCCAGGGAAAGTAGAGTACCAGAAATGGAACAAACAGAACACAAAGAGAATGTTGACAGATTGTGGTGAATGTAACTAATGTCACTGAACAATTTGTACCAAAATTGTCAAATGGGAGCCTAACTTGCTGTGTAAACTTTCAACATAAACTGAATAAAACAATATTTTTAAAAAGTCATTTTCATCACTTTATTTTTTTTCTCCCGTGTGGCTTTGACCATGCTGCTGAATTTCTTGATGCCAAAACTTTCTTATTGGTAAAATGAGGAAATAATATAATTAACTTTCCCTAGTTCTTTTTGATGCGATTCAGTCTAATTCCATTTTTATAGAATGCTTTATTTAGTAGTTTGTCTGAAATGCTTGTAAATGAGTAATGAGAACTTTGAAATCATAGCCAACCCTTATTTAAAAACCATATTAAATTCTGAGTAGGCAACTATTTGTGTAGGACGTAAGGGGGCGACATATTATCTAACAATAAAATTTCATTTAGAGTAACTGTCTTCTGTAGACCCAACCTTAATTTACCTGACATTTTATTAAATCAAATTAAGATCCATCATTTAAATGTCTATAATTATCTATTACCTGTCTTTGAAATTTAACATTTGTTAAACTGCTCCTATGAAATGGTGCTTTGAAAAAAGGCAAGCAATAAATGCCACCCTGAAAATAGCAGGTTTATAAATGCATAGTGACAGGGTTTATTAATCACTGCAATAAAATTAACTGTGAATAGTTAAGATGAAACCATTCAGTGCATGGGCTAGAAGAATATCACAGAGACCTTTAAAAGTATTAATGTGATCTTCTATAAATCCTGTTTTAAACTTTAAAAATAATTATGAGGTACAGTAAATTTCACCTCTTAGTAAAAAAAAATTTGAAATATGGAGTCAATTTTCTTTTCTGAAAAATCTAAATACTGCCTTTGAAAAACTTTAGAAATAATTCTTCAAAAACAATTACTGTTATCAGGGACAAACAAAGTGAAATTATTGCATTATGGAATGTACATGAAGATTTCATATTATAATTCAGAATGGTTACAGATGTTGCTTATTCTCCTTATGTTTTTAAAACAAATAATCTACAAGGGAGGCTTGAAGAAATAATCAGAAATATAAATTGTGTTTTAAAAAGATATCTAAATAGGTTTAATTTTCAGGAGCTAATGACAAAAATACATTTGTTGCTATTTTTCTTTTGCTAGTACTCCATAGTCATTAATTAGAAAAGCAGTAATCAAACTAATTTTATTTATTCTAGCACACGTAGAAGTATACTTCCAACCTTTAAAACTTACACTTTAGTATTAGTAAACTTATGAATCTTAAGAAAAACACTACTCATATTTATTCATAAAACTTGTTAGTTTTCTTAAAAAGAGAGTCCTATGTTCTGTATTTTATTTTAATTCTTACAAATTCTCAAGAGATTTGATTTGAATAAACATTTTTAGTGATTTTTATTTCCATCCCAAACATCAAAATGAAATCATTCAAGGTGGAGCCAAATGGTGCTGTAGACAGATGCACCAGGCAGACCCTCTGAGACAAAGATCAATCAATCTTGAAACCCTAAGCATCAAACGAAGGGATAAAAAACTAGATCAAATACTAAATGGAAGAAGAAATTGATGAAAAACAGAGAACGAGGAGAGATACAAAGTGAGGTTCCCTTGCCAGCTATCACAGTACAGTGTTGCCATCTTGGAACACAACCAGCAATGACCTCAGACAAGGAGTACTGGAAGGCAACTTCACAGAGCTCACACCAGAAGACAGAGCACCTGGTAACCAGAGAAACATGCTTTCCCACCCCTCACCCTTTCACCTCATACACTACTTCTAACCCTTCCTGAGGATCCATGCTATACTACCATTTAAAATTTTTGAAATTTTCTTTCTTTTTTCCCTTTCTTCCTCTTATTTTTCCTTCCCACCTAGCCCTGTACACCATCTCCACCCCTTCCCCCTGGGACATGCTGTGCTGCCTCAGCTACAGAACCACCGGGCTGCCACCACCCTGATTCCACCCTACTCCCACCCACCAGCTCCCACCACACTGCCATCTTTCTTTTTTCTCTTTCTTTTAATTATTTCCTTTCCCTTCCTACCTAGCCCTGTAAAACACCACACCTCCCTTTCTACCCAACTCTGTGTCCACCATATCCCCTCTTCCTGCACCCACTGTGCAGCCATTTTTTCTCTTTCTTTCTTTTCTTTCTACCTCCCACCTAGCCCCATACACTACCACCCCCCTGTTCCCACTGGCCTCCAGGTTCATCGTGCCCTACCCTATGGCTATCTTTTTTTTCTCTTCTTTTCTTTCTATCTCCACTTAGCCCAGTATGCCACCCCCTTTTCTATTGATCCCCACCATGCTACCACGACTAGAACATCCTGGTGCTCCGGCCCATTGCTGTACCTGGCCCATACTATCCTTCCCTTCCTCCTTGATCAGCTGCTGAAAGGTGGGAATCAAGCCCATATCACCCCCCATCTGACATGCCCGCCTATCAGGGAGGTGCTTTGAATGCTCACACACCATTGGACCAACATCAGGAGGCAAACAACTCCTGCCCAATACATTCTCAGCCATCTTGACAAACCAATGTCCAGTGAAGCGGGCTCACTTTGCCTGCTGCTGCCCTGCCCACTCAGACTAGGTGGTGAGAGCTATCTTGCCCACAGATAAGCAGCAGAGCACGCCTGGCACACTAGCCATGAATATCAAAAACAAACACAAAATAAATAAATGAACACACAATCAACAATAAAAGAAAATACTACTTAATGTCTTGGAGGCAGCAGACAATATCAAAACATATAAAAAAATAGGACAAGATGGCTCCAGCATGTGATCAAAATAAAGATTCCAATGACAGTCCAGTAGAAGAAAAGGCAGTGGAACTACCTGATACAAAATTCAAAATCCTGATATTTAGGGCTCTCCAAGAGATTAAGAAAGAGATGGAGGAAAACACAGAAAAAAACAAAAATGAAAACATAGCCAAAATCAAGGAAAACACAGACAAAGCAATACAAGAATTCAGGAAAATAATACAAGAACATAACATCAAAATAAATTAACAATTAGAAATCATACAAAAACAGCAACTAAAATTCAAAAGATAAACAACAAAATTTCTGAAATGGACAACTCAATCGAAGTTTTTAGGAGCAGATTTGAAACAATGGAAGAGTGAATCAGCAAGATTGAAGAAAATTTCATGGACACAACTTTGAGGAAAATTAAAGAATGAAGAAAATCTAAGAATTATGTGAGATAAAATCAAAAGCCAAAATTTGCTCATGATTGGATTCCAGAAGAGGGGAAGAAAATGGAAAACACAGAAAATATTGTTGAAGATTTACTTGCAGGAAACTTCCCAAATATCATGAAAGACATAAAGCTGACCATCCAAGAAACTCAACAAATTCCATACAGGATAGACCTAAAAGGAAATCATCAAGACATATCATAATCTTACTTGCCAAAACTAAAGACAAAGAAAGAATCCTGAGAGCATCTCGAGAGAAACAAAAAGTCACATTTAAAGGGGAAACATAAAAGTAAGCTCTGATTATTCAGCAGAATCTATACAGGCAAGAAGGTAATGGAATGATATATACAAAGTCTTGAAAGAAAAAAACTGCCTACCAAGAATAACATCCTGCAAAACACTCTCACAAATACTATGGAGAAATTTGCACATTTGCAGATAAGCAGAAATTAAGGGGATTCATAAAAACCAAACTTAACTTACAAGAAATATTAAAGGGAGTCCTGCAATTAGAGAACCAACAATATCAAATAACAACTGGAGTCTAGGACACAGGGCAGCATCAGCCACATACCAATCTAGGTAAACAACTCTTGATACTAAAACAAAGCTAAAAGACTTAAAACGGAAACAGAGATGTCAATCTGTAAATGATGACAATGTTAAAACAATAAAAAGGGGAATAAATATTTTAAGTATAGCACTTTCAAGTGGAGGCGAAGTCAAGGTAATCTAAAGTACTAAAAGACTAGTTCAAACTTAGCAAGAAAAGGGTAAATTTCAAGGTAACCACAAACAAAGTTAACAAACCTACTCATCAAAGTAAAACAAAATAAAATTACAAAGACTCAGTAAACACAAAGTTCTATAATAATGAAAGGTAACAAAAGAAAATCCACAGACAAAAGAAACTCAGCACAGGAAAGTAAGAGGAACAAAGAAAACATAAGCACCACAAAAAACAAAAAAATTACAACAATGTGAGAGCAATTAATTTGTACCTATTGATAACCACACTGAATGTAAATGCTTTAATGCACCTGCAAAGAAACAAAAAGTGGAAGAATGGATAATAAAAAACCATCAATATGCTCTCTACTAGACCCATAAATATGCTCCCTACTAGAGACACACCTTAGACACCAAGATATAAATATATTAAAAATCAAAGAATGCAAAAATATATATCAAGCAAATTATAACCAAAAAAGAGCAGGAGTGCAATACTGGTCTCAGACAATATAGTCTAAGACAAAATCAACCATAAAAGACAAGGAAGGACATTATAAAATGATTAAAGGGGCAAGAAAATATAATCCTAACAGATATCTACACAGCAAACCACAGGGCTCCAAAATACATAAAAAACAACTTTAACAGTACTGAGAAGAGAAATAGACAGTTTGTCAATAATAGTAGGAGACTTCAACACACCACTCTTGGTAAAGGATAGAACATCTAGAAAGAAATGCAACCAACATACAGAAGATCTAAAGGACACAGTCAACCAACTTGATTTCATAAACATATATACATCACTCCACCCACAGCAGAACACTATACATTCTTTTCTAAGGTACATGGAACATTCTTCAGAGTAGACCACATTTTAAGGCACAAAGCAACCTGCAATAACATCCAAAACATTGAAATAATACAAAGCATTCTCTCTGATCTCAACATGACAAAACTAGAAATCAATAACATGAAGAGCAAGGAAGAAAAACCAGACACTTGGAAACTTAATAACACCTTGTTTTAAAACAACTGGGTAATAGAAGAAATCCAAGAGGGAATAAGAAAATTCCTAGAATAAAATGAGAATGAAAACACTTCATGTCAGTACCCTTGGGACATAAAAAATGCAGTGCTCAGAGGGCAATTTATAGCAACAAATGCACATATCAATAAAGAAGATTGGGCCAAAATCAAAATGTTAGCCCTACAACTCAAATAAATAGAAAGAGGGCAGCAAAAGTAACCCACAGTCACCAGAAGAAAGGAAATAATACATATTAGAAAAGAAATAACTGTAATAGAGAATAGAAAAAGGATAGAAAAAGTTAACGAGACCAAAGGTTGATTCTTTGAAAAGATCAACAAAATTAATAAATCATTGTCCAAATTGACAAAAGAAAACAGGAGAGAAAGCAAATAACCTGAATAAGGGATGAGACGGGAGATATCACATCAGACAGAACTGAAGTAAAAAGGATCAGAAAAAAAGACCATGGATGGCACTCGGAGCCAGGTGTTTGAGTGAGGGGAGGGGGAGGTGGTGAGAGGTAAGGAGGAAATTGGGGGAAGCGGACAAAGGGCAATGCCAGCAGCCGAGTGGCACTCAGAGGGCCAGCTAGTGCGGGCTGGTAGAATCCAAGCAGCCGGTGCTTCCCAGACAAGAGACTGTTTCTCTGGGAGGCAGAGGAGGCCAAGTGTGGGTGAAGAAGGGTAGGGAGTGGGAAAGTGTATATCACAAATTAACGGAGCTCCACAGCCCCCCAGGAAGAAGCAAGGGTGGCGCAAGGAGCCAGAGCCAAAAAGAAAGAAGGAAACCAAAGACTCGAAGAAGAAACTACAGGGCAAACAGTCTGCACAAACCACAGCCTCATCTACCCTGAGACCAGAAGAACTAGGTTTTTGCCCAGCTATCACTACCAACTGTTCTGACCAGGGCCACTATAGATGTACCCTGATAGAACAGGAGAAAAACACAGAACAGAACCTCAAATTCCTTGAAAAACACCAAACAGACCAACTGGACTGGTAGAGATTGGAGGACTTCCTGAGACTATTGCCCACTCTTCAAACCTTGAACCAAAACTAATTTCTGTGGTCACCTGGTAGCTAAAAAACAGACTGAGTCACAAAATAATGAATATCACACATAAATACTGAGCTTCTTTAAAAAATCATCTACATGAGACCAAATGGTCAACAATGACTTTAAAACAAAGATAAGAATGTAAGGTGGCAGGGAAACTAGATGAATGGAAACAGAACAACCAGAATGGAAATAATGAGAATGTTCACAAATTGTGAAGAATGTAACCTACATCACTGAAAACACAATAAAATCTATACATATGTATAGATTATTCTGCATTAAGTTAAATATGTATAAAAATATATTCTTCTGCATTGTTTTATTAAAATTAACAATGGTAACTCTCTGATCAAACTACAGTATACATTTTGAAACATAATTACTTAATTATTAAATAATGGCACCAATTTAATCAATACAACATAGCATATGTTTTGTATTTTTTTAAATCTTTAATAAATTTCTGAATATGTATTTCTTAATGATAGAAGTATTCCTTTGTGTTCTTTGGGAAGAGAAGCAAATAAAATTAAGTTGATTTGGCAGCTAGAATTTTTATCTCTGTTAACAGGGAAAAATAAGTTAACAAACATCTTTGTGAAAATGTTTGCAGAATATGTATGTAGAATATGTAGAATAAATATGTAATGATATGACAAAAAAAAGACTATGAAAATTTGTATTACAACCAAGTTGAAACTTTGAGGAAATAGACAAATTTCTAGAAACACACTGCCAACCTAAACTAACACAAACTGAGTTCAAAAATTTGCACAGACCCATAACAAGAGAAGAGATTGAAGGCGTTAATTAAAAAAAAACAAAAAAACAAAAAAACGCCCAACAAAACAAACCCTCTCCCAGATGGCTTCACTGGAGATTTCTACCAAACATTCAGAGAAGAGCTCACACCACTACTACTCAAACTATTTCAGAGCATAGAAAGGGAAGAAATAATCCCAAATCCATTCTATGAAACCAGCAAAACCCTGATATCAAAGCCAAGCAAAGACACCACAAAAAAAGAAAATCACAGACCAGTATTTCTCATGAATATAAATGCAAAATTTTTTCACAAAATTCTAGACAATAGAATTCAGCATCATATCAAAAAAATAATACACCATGACCAAGTGGGAATCACACCAGGTATGCAACGATGGCTCAGTATTAGAAAATCAGTCACCTTAATTCACAACAAAAATACAACAAAATAAAAAAATTACACTATCATCTCAACTGAGGCAGAAAAGACATTGATAAAGTCCAACTCCCATTCCTGATAAAAAACTCATAATAAAATAGTAACAGAAGGGAAATTCCTCAACATCAAAAGAGAATCTATACAAAACCACCCCAATGCGTCTGTCCGTTTGTCATTCTGTGGAGGATTGCATGTTGCTGTGATACTGGAAGCTATATCACTGGTATTCTGCAAACCTTCATCTAAGGTTAAAAAGAAAGAAAAGAATTATCTATGTAAGATCAAACTGACAACAGCAACTCAAAAGTTTTGATGGGAAGCCTAGGGGACAGTGACTTGAATATAGTGGTAATGGAATAATTTGGAAAAGGATAGTGAGAATAGCAGCACAACTGGAGGAAAGTAATCAATGTCACTGAATTGTACATGTAGAAACTTTTGAAATGATGTATCTTTGGCTATGCATATTTTCAACAAAAAGAAGGTACTCCAAGGTCGAGAAGGGAGAGTGTTGACATGTTGTGGGGTTGTTAACCAATGTCATAAAACAATATGTGTAATGACTGTTTTAATGAGAAATTATTTGTTCTGTAAACCTTCTTCTAAAGTACAATTTAAAAAAATTAAAAAACAAAACTAAAGAAGAAAGAAATCAAATGAGGCATTGCATTGGGTAAATCTGCTGCAAAAGACCTCTTTAGAGTGCTAATAAGCAAAGATGTCACTTTAAGGCTAAAGTGCACCTGACCCAAGCCATGATGTTTTCAATCACCTCATATGCATGTGAAAAGTGGGCAATGAATAAGAAGTGACACCTTTGAATTACGTTGTTGGTGAAGAGTATTGAATATACCATGGACTGCCAAAATAATGAACAAATCTGTCCTGAAGAAACACATCCTTAATGCTCTTTCAAAGATGACAAGACTTCTGACATACTTTAGACATGTTATCAGGAGGGATCAGTCCCTGGAGAAGGGCGTCACACTTGGTAAATTGAGGGTCAGTAAAAAAGATGAAGGCTGTCAACAGGACGGAATGACACAATGGCTGCAGCAATGTTTTTAAGCCTAATAACAATCATCCGATGGCACGTGACCAGGCAGTGTTTCGTTCTGTTGTACATAGGTTCACTGTGATTTGGAACTGACTTGATGGCACCTAAAAACAACAACATACAAAACCAACAGCCAACATCATTCTCAATGGAATCAGCCTAAAAGCAATCCCCCTGAGAAAAGGAATAAGACAATGACGGTTTTTATCACCACTCCAATTTAATATATTGTTGGAAGTCCTAGCTAGAGCATGAAGGCAAGAAAAAGAATAAAGCGCATTCAGATTGGAAAGGAAGAAGTAAAACTATCCGTATTTGCAGTTTGTATGATCCTTTGTATAAAGAACCCAGAAGATTCTAAAAGAAAGCTAAGGGAACTAATAGAAAGATTAAGCAGGGTAGCAGGATATAAAAATACAGAAAAATATAAAAATCACTTGGATTGCTATACTCTGACAAACATAACTTTGACAAGGAAATCAGGAAAACAATACCATCCATAACAGCCCCTAAAAAGATAAAATACTTAGAAATAAATCTAATTAGGGTCATAAAAGAAAACCACAAAACAGTATTGCAAGAAACCAAGAGACCTACCTAAATGGAAAAACATAACATGCTCATGGATAGGAAGACTCAACATTGTGAAAACGTCAGTGCTACCCAAAGCAATCTACAGATGGAATGCAATCTTGATCCAAATACCAATAGCATTCTTTAACAAGACGGAAAAACTAATCCCTCAACCTTCTATGGAATGGGAAGAGGCCCCTGATAATCAAAGCGTTATTGAAGAAAAGGAGCAAAGAGCCCTCACACTACCTGATCTCAGAACATACTGTACAGCCATGGTAGTCAAAACAGCCTGGTATTTGTACAATGACAGACACATAGACAAGCGGAACAGATTCGAAAACCCAGATGTAAGTCCATCCACCTATGGCCAGCTGATGTTTGAAAAAGGCCTGAAGTCCATTAATTGGGGAAAAGACAGTCTTCTTAACAAATGGTGCTTGCCAAAGGTGATATCCATCGTTAAAAAATGAAACAGGACCTACACCTCACACCATACACAAAAACTAACTCAAAATAGATCAAAGACCTAACTATAAAATTTTAAAATGATGAAGATCATGGAAGAAAAAATAGGGACATTAATCAATGGCGTAAATTGAATACAAACTATAACCAACAATGTACAAACACCAGACGAGAAACTAGACAACTGGTAGCCCCTAAAAGGTAAACACTTAAATAGTCATCAAAAGACTTCACCAAAGCAGTGAAAAGAGAACCTACAGACTGGGGAAAAAATTTTGGCTATATCATATCCAACAAGGGTCTAATCTCTAAAATCTATAGATTACTTCAACACCTCAACAACAAAAAGACAAGTAACCCAATTAAACGTGAGCAAAGGATATGAACAGACACTTCACCAGACAGAGAGCTACCAGACACATGAGGAAAGTTTCTCAATCATTAGCCATTAGAGAAATGCAAATCAAAACTATAAAGAGATACCATCTCATGCTGACATTACTGGCACTAATCAAAACAACAGAAAATAACAAATGTTAAAGAGGTTACGGGGAGATTGGAATTCTTATGCACTGCTGATGGGTACAACCACTATGGAAGATAATGTGGTGCTGCCTTAAAAAACTGAAAATAGAAATAACATACAATTGAGCAAGCCCACTCTTAGGAATATACCCTAGAAAATAAAAGCCCTCGCAGGAATGGACATATGTACACCCATGTTCATTACAGCATTATTCACAGTAGCAAAAAGAAACAACATAATTGCCTATCAACAGATGAATGAATAAACAAATTGTGGCACATACATACAAAGGAATAATATGCAATGATAAAGAACAATGATGAATCTGTGAAACATCTCCCAACATGGATGAATCTGGCATTACGCTGAAGGAAATATGTCAATCACAAAAGGAAAAATATTACATGAAACCACTATTATAAAATCCCAAGAAAATGTTTACACACACACACATATAAATCTTTCATGGTTGGAGGGAGAGGAGGCATGGGGAGGGAAAATCTCTAACTAGATAGGAGACAAGTATTAACGTCGGTGAAGGGAAAGACAACATACAATATAGGGGAAGTCAGCACAACTTGACCAAGTCAAAGCCATAGAAGCTTCCTAGACATGTCCAAACACCTTGGGGGACCTAGTTACTGGGGCTGAGGGCTAGGGACCATAATGGGGGGACACTGTGGTCAGTTGACACAACATAGTTCATAAGTAAAATGTAGAACAAAATTCAAATTCACACACACACAAACCCAAAGACCAGAGTTACTTGTCTGACAGAGACTGGAGGTACCCCTGAGACTATGGCCCCTGGACAACCTGCTAACTCAGAACTATAGACACTTCCAAAGTCTATGCTTTAGGCAAAGATTAGGCAGGCATATAAAACAAACAACAACGCATGTGAAGTATATGAGACCAAGTATATGAGACCAAATGGGCAATACCAGCCCAAAAGCAAAGACGAGAAGGCAGAAAGTTACAGGAAAACTGGACGAATAGACACAGGGAACTTGGAGTGGAAAGAGAAAGGAGGAGAGTGCTGATACATTGCAGGGATTGCAACTGATATCATAAAACAATTCATGTATAAATTTTTGAATGAGAAAACAAAAAAGAAATCACTTCAGGAGAATATGTTTTTTGGGCTCAAGCATAACAACGATTGTGAGCATGGCGCAGGACAGGACAGTTTTTCGTTCTGTGGTATACAGGGTCGCTGTGAGTCGCAACTGACTCAACAGTACCTAACAACAACAACATGTTTTTTTTAAAGCATTTCTATTCATGACTTTTTTTACTCATCCCTCCCTCAGTTTTTCTCTAAATTTCCCAAGGAATGCAAAACAATTTCTCACATACAAACAAATAGAAAATAAAGAAACTTTTTATTGATGTTAGGTGACATCTAGTCCGTTCTTACTCAACAACCTTATATGCAATGGAAGGAAACACTGCCTGATCCTGTACCATCCTCACTGTTGCTGCTATGTTTGAGCCCATTGTTGCAGAACTGTGTCAATTCATCTCATCCAGGGTCTTCCTCTTTTCTGCTGACCCTCTACCTTACCAAGCATGATGTCCTTCTCCAAGGACTGGTCCCTCCTGATAACATGTCCAAAGCACAAGAGACAAAGTCTTGTCATCCTTGATACTAAGGAGCATTTAGTTGTAGTTCTTCCAAGACAGATTGGTTTGTTCTTCTGGAAGTCCATGGCATATTCAATATTCTTCACCAACACCAGTTCAAATGCATCAGTTCTTCAATCTTGGACTTGGTTTCTAATAAATTAGTTTTACGTATGAATAATTCAATTTGTAGGCTAATCTGTAATACTTTAAATTTTAAAATTTGTGAAGAAATATCCAAGTTGAGAGAAAAAAGAAAATAACAATGGGAGTATGGAAGGAGTGTGGTTAGAAAGGAATAATATTTCAGAAAATATTTGTCTTTGGCAATCTTTAGATTAATTTTTTTTTCTCTTCTTTAGTTTAGCTTGTTTCTTACGTTCTAAGTAAATTTTGTATTCATATTTTATATTCTTAATATTTTACTTCAGAATTATTTAACAAATATGTTTTCATATTTAACTATTTTTTCTTTCAGTAGAAGAATGAATGTTTAGTTAAAGCAATTTAAATCATTCTCTTATTTTTCTTGTGCTTTTATCTGTACAATCAAGTATTTTATTATAGACTATATTTATATTTCAGTGTTTTTATGCTGCCTGAGTACATGATTACATTTCTAGTGTTAGTCAAATGTAAATACAAGCCTGTGTTTCTGTCTAAGTACGTTTATAGGTCATCACAAAGGGCAATTTGTTTCTGATGTTGATTATTTCTCCTTTGATTCTTTCACTCTTTTTTTCCTAAGAACTTTCCAGAAAAAAATTTTCTCATCTACCATCACGACTGTTTTATTCATTTTCTTTAACAGTATCTCCTCCTCAAATCTGAAATATGTTTATTAATCATTTTTAAAAATGTGGTCAGCTACATATTGAGATTAATGAATATGACTGAAAGTTATTTCTTCCTAATTATTTTCAAAGTAATTTTGTATTTTCTTTAGCAAATAAGAGTTTAGACCCTACCCTTATATTAAATATTAGAATTTTTATGCAGGTCTGTTTGTCTCATCTAAACCCCATAAATATAGTTGTAAACCTGAGAGAAGCTGCAAATTATTAATTACAAACAGTAGATTTCATCAGGTCTAGACTAAGACAGACTAGGAAGATAAGTGTGGTAATCTACTTCCTAAAATCAACGAAAAACTGTGTATAACAATAGAACATTGTCCCATATAGTGCTAGAAGATGAGCACCTTAGGTTGGAAGTTACTGAAAATATGACTGGGAAAGAGATGCCTGCTCAAAATAAAATCAGCCTTAATGATGTATGTGGAGTACATGGGACCTTCATTTGTTGATGTGGCATAATTCAAAATAAGTAAGATCTGCAAACATTCATTGGTAAACAGAACATGGAAGCCCTCAATGAAATGAATCCACACAATAGCCACAATAGACCTCCTTATTCATTGTCTAGCTTTCATATGCATATGAGGTGAAAATAAACTTTAAGATTATTCTGAAAAGTTTACAATAGCAGCGGTCAGTTTTAAATTCACAAGTATCATTTACTCTTATATTTCTAATATATCCATTGTTAAAAACACACATTTGAAATTTATATCTATATTTTCTATAGGAATAAGAATGTTGCTAATATTTTTACTCTTTATTTGAACACAATTTTAGATTTACAGAAAAGTTGCAAACATAAGAATTAGATTTTCCAAATACCCATTAGCTAGGTTTACCTAATGTTAACTTCTTATGTAATCATAACACACTTGTTAAAATTACATATTTAACATTGGTACAGTATTATTAACTAAATTAGCAACCTTATTCAGCTTTCACTGTTTTCCCACTAGTGCCCTTCTTGTCTTTAAGGATTAAATCCATGGTAGAGTGTTGCATAACGTGTCTCCTTAAAAAAAAAAAAAAAAAAAAAACAGTGGCAATCAAGTTGATTCTGACTCATAGTGACTCTATAGGACAGAGTACAATTGCCCCATAGGGTTTCCAAGGTGTTTCTTGCAATGTCTCTCTTTCACAGAGTGGCCGGTGGATTTGAACAGTCAACCTTTCAGTTAGCAGATAAGCTCTTAACCACTGAACCACCAGGGTTCCTTCATGTCTCCTTAGGTTCCTCCAATTTGTGAGAATTTCTCAGACTTTATCTTTTATGATACTTACATGTTAGAAAAATACGGGTCACTTACTTTGCAGAACGTTGGAATCAACTCAACGGCAATGGGTTTGGTTTTTTTGGTTTTATATTGTCTTAGTCATTACTAGCTAAGGTTATGGATTTTTAGGATGAATATTAGATACATGAAGTACCTTCTAAACATTCCATAACAGCGTGTACGTGACATTAACATGCTTATCACTGGTGATGTTAACATTGATCACTTGGATAAGGAACTGTCTGCCAGGTTCTACATTGTAAAGATACTGTTTTTCTCTCTCCATACTCTACTCATAGAACTGAGTCCCTAAGGCCAAACCACACTTAAGGAGAGAGGAGTTAAGCTCCACCTCGGTAAGAGAAGAGTATCAAAAAATTGTGGACTTTTGTTGAAACCAGCACAGTAATTAATACGCACTGTGGGAGTGATGCTTTGAGAGTCTGCAATTTGTTTCTCCTTAAAATTTCACTATTAATTTTAACGTTCATCAGTGTGTCATGCCTGCAGCAATTATTACTGTAGTGTTCCAATGGTTATTTATTGCTTCATTCATTCTTTCAAATTTATTATTTGGGTTTCTTCTCTAAGAAATTTTTTTTCCTTTCTCAACATTTTAAAAACTTATACAATTCTTTATTTATATCAGTATGGCTTTGTGAATATTTATTTTCTGCTTTGGGTTACAATTCAGTAGTATCATAATTTATTCTGGTGTTCATGTTTTCCCAGCTTTGGGCACTGTGAGTCTTCTGTGCTCTTTTGATTACCTTCATAATTTCATAATTGAGTTCTTCTTTACTTTCTGGCACTACAAGATGCTCTAGGCTTATCTAGAATTGCCCTGCCTCAGCCTAGATTTAGCCATTTCTCAAAGGAGCCTTTGCTCATTTTATTAGAGAATAATATTTATTAAAGAAGATCTGAGTGCTGGGGGTACTCATTGCAAATGAGATGGGCTGGATTTAGGTCATCTCAGTAGACAGAACTAGGAAATATATGTATGTATTCTAGCATATGTACACATCTGTTTTTATTTTTCTATCTGTCTATCTCTCTATCTATTAAAATAAACAAGAGTTCCTATTGACATTTCTAACTCTTGTACAACTGAGTTCACTGTAGTCTTCCCTTTTTGCTTTTGTGCAACTTCTCTATCAGTGAGAAACCTGGCTCCTATTATTTATAATATATCATTTATTTATTCAAACCTAGTATACATTTGTAGCCCCGGTGGCACAGTGGTTAAGAGTTCGGCTGCTAACCTCAAAGGTCCCCATTTGAATCCACCAGCAGCTCCTTGGAAACCATATCGGGTAATTCTACTTAGTCCTGTAGGGTCGCTGAGTCAGAATCCACTTGATGACAACGGGCTTGGTTTGGTTAGTATACATTTAAAGTAGTTTCAGAACTGCTAACTCAGACCCCTATAAGAAATGAAAATTATGAACCAGAAAACACTATTTACGTAGAGAAGTTTATTTTGTTCATTTGTCTTGTTTTGTTTGTGTGTGTGTCTTTACCGTTACAGAGGTGGGGCAGAGGGTGGTTTTCATCAGCTTTCCTGCTCATCCTCCAGCTGGAATGCTGGGTCTGTACCATATTCTGGCCCGCTCACAAGGTAGAGCTGTTTTTTTCCCCTGTTCCCAATCCCTGCAATGATTTCAGGCTGCAATTTGGTATTGATCACTTCCCTCTGAAGATCAAGGCATTTATTCCTATGGGACATAGAGCAATGGGTCTAGACAAGCTTTAGTGGTAGACTCCATTATCTTCTGCCAGATGGAGTGGATTCGCACCCTTACCACGGGCTATAGCCTTCAATGGCCTTCCACCTGCAGATTCACTGGATTTTCATTCGGGCGGTTTCAGTAGTTTAAGCTTTTCTCTAGCCAGTACCTTGGGAGGAGGTACCCATATGGGGACACCCTTATGTCTGCAGTCCCCAGGGGCTTCCCACTCTCACACTAGCTCACATTGGGCCTTTAGCAACTCATTACAACTTCTAGCTTATTATTCTTCCTGGATTATATGGCATTAGGATACATCTGTTTCCTGTGCTGTTTCTTCCTGCAGGTGAGTTTCCTTCTAGATTTTTATCATGTTACCTCTGTTCTCTGATGCATTCGAGAAAAGTCTTAAATCTACTGTTGTCCAGCTTGTTTTCTTCGTTGTAAGGTTGGGAGACATGCTCTTTCCAGCTCTCTACATCTCTGAGATGAAACTGGAAGTACAAAAGCTTTTGTTTGTAATTACATTTGACTATATAAATTGAAATCAGTAAGATTCTGTCCATTTATAGTCATACAAGGTGCTTAGATATATTTGCTAAATTGATTTACGTATACATGAGAACATCAGTCTTAATAGGCTGCATAAAAAAAGCCTAAAACTACACACTTATCATATAAATGTGCATTCTGAGGCAGGGAGGGAGTGCTTTCTTAAGCATTATATGTCTAATTTATGGCTATGGCCTCTTACTTCCAAGTGTAAGATTCTTTTCTCTGTATGATGCAGTTACTTATATTAATAATTCCATTTTTTCAAAATAGGTTTCTATATCTTATTTATTATTTAGAGACTTGCATCCATTTTAATAAAAGGATGAGATAGAATACTGAGTTAACAATGGACATAGATATCTATGTAGCTGCAATAAAAAATGTCATGTAACAAAAAATCAGGATTTTCAGAATATATAATGAGAGAAACTTTAAAGTATCTAAAGATGAACATTAACAAATCAATTTTTAGTTACTTCATCTTTAAGGAACTTTGACTTTTATATCCAGTGAAAATCTGATTCTTTTTTTTTTTTTTGAGTTTCCGTTTGAAAAGAAACTCAACTTCTTTCTTGAAAAGAAGAAATATTAACACTATTGTTACAAATAATACAAGTAGAGAGTTGTATTATTTTGCTTTATTTTCCTAATAAGTCACAGAAATATATGCAAAGTTGGATAAATTACTTTCCAAACAATATAGAATATATTAATTCCTTAATCTGGTATTTAGGGCCTATGGAAGTTATTAAGAAAATTAAAGTATTCATACATAGTCATTATGAGGAAAAAAAATAATCTAGTAAAGGTGATAATATTTTAAAATTCACAGTAACTAAGTTCTTTAAATTGTATTCTTTAACCATACTTATTCAATCTGTATGCTGAGCAAATAATCCGAGAAGCTGGACTTTTATGAAGAAGAACGTGGCATCAGGATTGGAGGAAGACTCATTAACAACCTGCATTATGCAGATGACACAACCTTGTTTGTTGAAAGTGAAAAGGACTTGAAGCACTTACTTGTGAAGATCAAAGACTACAGCCTTCAGTATGAATTACACCTCAACATAAGGACAAACAAAAGTCTTCATAAATGGACCAATAAGCAGCATCATGATAAACGGAGAAAAGATTGAAGTTGTCAAGGATTTCATTTTACTTGGATCCACAATCAACATCAATGGAAGCAACAGTCAAGAAATCAAATGACGCATTGCATTAGGCAAATCTGCTGCAAAAGACTTCTTTAAAGTGCTAAAAAGCAAAGATGTCAGTTTAAGGAGTAAGATGCATCTGACCCAAGCCATGGTGTTTTGAATCGCCTCGTATGCATGCGAAAGCTGGGCAATGAATAAGGAAGACCAAAGAAGAATAGATACTTTTGCATTAAGGTATTAGCCAAGACTATACCATGGACTGCAAGAAGAACAAACAAATCTGTCTTGGAAGAAGAGCAGCCAGAATGCTCCTTAGAAGTGAGGGTGGTGAGAGTTGGTCTCACATACTTTGGACATGTTGTCAGGAGAGGTCAGGCCCTGAAGAAGGATATCATACTTGGTAAAGTAGAGGGTCAGTGAAAAAGAAGAAGAAGCTCAATGAGGTGGATTGACACAGTGTTTACAACAATGGGCTCAAGCATAACAATGATCATGAGGATGACGCAGAAGTGGGCAGTGTTTGATTCTGTTGTACAGAGGGTCGCTATGAGTCGAAGCTGACTTGAAGGCACCTAACAACAAGTTCTATAATGAAGAGTGGACAAAATGCTATGAGATTATAATGACAGAAAGAGCACAGACTTTCTAGCATAATAGAAATTGCTATTTTATGACTTTGTGATAATTCTGAAAGTCTCTGAAATACATTTATTCATCTGCAGAAAAGAAATAAATTCTTGATATAGTGGATTATTTTGAGACTTAAATTACATGAGCCCCTGGTCATATGTGAACTGTCAGTCAAATTACTACAGATTCTTTGTACAGTTTGTCATTTAATCTCACAACAACCATATGAAGGAAGTACCATTATGCCCATTTTTTAAAAATTAATTCAAATAATTTGCATTATTCACTTTTTCTATGACTGACAGCCTACTGGATACTGAGGTCATATTTATCATGGCTCACAGCCCATTACAGGAAGAAAGACATTTAAAAATTTATAAAGTGAATTATTTTATGGTCACTGTATAAATTATCTGAGAAAGAAAGTAAAAGTGGTGTGAAGTCTAATCTAGTCTACTGTGTCCAGAGGGACTTCCTCATTTTTAACAAAATGTGTGATAGATAAATCCATGTTAGATCATAACAAGAAAATTTACAGCAGTGGTAACAGTATGCGAATTTTCTGAGGAGTGCCTGGGTTGACGTTTGTCCAAGAACTGAAATGTGATCAATTTTGCTGTATTATGGAAAACAACGGGGAGAGAAGTTCAAAATAAATTGGATGGGTTAGTAAGAAGTCAGTTCATGTTGTGCTACTATAGGGATTTATACCTGTTTTTAAAGGCAATGGGAAGTCAAATAAGGATCCTCAGTGGGAAAATGCTATGATCAGAACTGAACTGTTGATTGTTAATTCTTATCCAATTGTAGCAATAGGAGTGTGTGGGGATAAGGAGGTGGCAGCATTGGTTCTGGGGAGTCAACTGTTGCCTCCCAAAATATTAGTGTGGATTTACAAATATCTTCCTCTGAAGTGATGGCATCTGGTAAGAGAAAGGAGGTGGTTTCATGGCTTATTTATACCTGTTAAAATCATTAGTGGGAGAATGATCAAGCATGTTCAGTTCCTGACGCAAGTTCAATCATGTGGGATGAGTAAATTGTGCTTCATCTAACAATTAAACCCTCCCCTACTGGATATCATCCCCTGTTCTCTGAAATAAGGCTCCTCACACTCCATAGTTGTTCTTCCCTCTTTCTTTTTGTTTATAACTCCTAAATGATTCCTTAAGCTTAAGGTTTATTACTCACTGTAATATCCAATAATTTTCCAACATGTAGACCATATATGATACATCTTTTACCAATATACATGCCATGCACACGATATTTTTAAACGTGAGAGACAATAGATAAAGATTCTTAATATGTATGGAAAATGCATCCTGCTCTCTATTTACCTAATTTCTATAATTTTTGTGTGTCTTATTTTGTTCCTTGCATGGTTGCCCTAATAAGTCGAGCACATTTACAAGGCTATCTGTTCTCCAATCTTGGAATTGGTTTCTAAAATAATTACTCAGCTTGGGAAATCTTGACTCTTATGGTTACTATACATTTAGACTCTATGCCAATATATAATATGTTTTGATTGTCAATTCTGAAAAACAACAACAAAAAAAACCAAACTATATATATATATATATATATTTATATATACATATAAACTATTATATACATATCCTCTGCAAAAGATTTCTTTGACGTGCCGAAAAGCAAAGATGCCACCTTGAAGACTAAGGTGTGCCTGACCCAAGCGATGATGTTTTCAATTACCTCAGATGCATCTGAAAGTTGGACGATGAATAAAGAAGACCAAAGAAGAACTGACACCTCTGAACTGTTGTGTTGGCAAAGAATATTGACTATACCATGGATTGCCAAAAGAACGAACAAATCTGTCTTGGAAGAAGTACAACCAGAACGCTCCTTGGAAGCAAGCATGGCGAAACTACGTGTCACATACTTTGGACATGTTATCAGAAGGGATCAGTCCCTGGAGAAGGACATCATGCTTGTGAAGTAGACTGTCAGCATAAAAAAAGAAGACCTTCAACAAGATCGATTGACACAGTGGCTGCAACAATGGGCTCAAGCATAACAACGATTGTGAGGATGGTACAGGACCGGGCAGTGTTTCGTTCTGTGGTACATAGGGTCGCAATGAGATGGAAGCAACTCAAGGGCACCTAACAACAACATATGTATAATTTAATGCAATTTGCTAACTTACTGTAGCTTTTAAGGACCTATGTTATCTTTTTTATTTATCCATTTATTAACCTTTATTGCCTTTGCCAATGAGTGCAAAACTTTCAGTACCTTGTCTTTATTTTGTGGTCTTAGTTCCATTTGTTGAACTTGCTCAAGTTTAAATACAGTTCTCCTCACTTCATATCTGAGTCAAATTCTAGCCATTGGTAGTTAATATAGAAGCCAAACTTCCCCCTATCATGCTACACTGGTTCATGAACTCTTGTCTTTGGATTTAATAGTTCTCTTTACATAGCCTGTTCTGTGATGCATTTAATCATTACTTTAGATGAGCTAATATACCCATCATTTTCATTTGTTTGCAACTAGCATCTGTTTTTGATCTGGCTTTGATGTTTCCAGGATTGGAAGCCTCTCCTATATTTATTTGTTAGCTGCAAAAAAAGAAAAAAAAAGAAAAGTCTAAAATTCTTTGAATTAATAGCTACAATATTGTGAATAGACATTTGCTGTATATGATATTCTTTTTGTCTTCTATTTTTCGGTTCACAGATATGAAGTGAACTCTTAGTTTCTTTACTAAAAAGCATCCAATACTTTGCATGTGGCCTGGTTAACAGACTTACTAATCTTCAGTTTTAACTGGGTCTATACTTAGAACTTGAAAATTATATTTAAAATGACAAAAGAATGAGTGATTACTGAATTATTTACCAGGACTGTAAGAGTTTAGTCAAGCCTATGAGGATTTATCATACACAAATGCTGCACTAAATCTTGTATATATGTCTTCTTTAAAAAAACTTAGTAAATACAGGAAATTTTACGATGATATCTA
This sequence comes from Dugong dugon, assembly GCA_030035585.1. Taxonomy (NCBI): domain Eukaryota; kingdom Metazoa; phylum Chordata; class Mammalia; order Sirenia; family Dugongidae; genus Dugong; species Dugong dugon. The sequence goes on along the minus strand of CM057460.1, from coordinate 27,614,463 downwards.
TAGAACATTGACACGTATTTTAAAATTTTCAGCACTGCAAAATTATTACTCAAATTACAGAAAACTCTGGAAGAAATGTTTTTTTTTTTTTAAGAAGCACTGACAACGATAGCAATGATTGCATTTTCAAATGAAAATTTAAGAAAATTGTATCTCCGTTGATATACCTTCTATCAGTTTAGAAAGCACATATAAAAAATATCATATGAAAACTTGCAATTCTCAAGGGACTACCTTAACAAGCTGGGCTTTTGTACAGTATACAGTTTTTCTTGAGATTTTCTTGCCATAAAAGACACTGGAGTCATTTTCTTCTTTTCAACAATGTTACTCCATTTCTACTCCTAGCACAGCACATTAGCTTGTCAAGAAAAATCATCACCTAGCAGATCCAAATATGTTTATAACATTTTTATGGGCTCTGGCTAATGGAGGCACGTCATCATGAAAAACCATTAAGATATAATCTTTATGCTGCACAATGATATTGCATAGTCTATACGAGATTTTCCATTCACAAGTGGTACAGAAATTTACATATAAAGTGGGATAGTCCAAAAAGTGCCACATCATTAAGTTAAAGCATAGCACACCATACCCATTAGTTTAAGATACTGTTGCATTCTTTTAGTTAAGCAATTTCTGCATGCTATCATATTTCCGAAGATAAGCATACAAAAACAAGAAACTATAAAACTGATTATTTGAGATACATTGATTTTTTTTTTAAGATATTGTTTTGTTTTCACTAATGTTTCTTAGGCTTTTATTGGATAGCCCTAAAAGCTTCTCTGCTCTGAATGTTTTATTGCACCATGTTAGTAACAGGGACAGCATCTTACTGGAACACATGGCAGGCTGGGAAAAGTATATCCTCCTCTGAAGAATCATTACCTTGAATCTTCACTGGAGAATTTCATGATATTTTACTTCATCCAGTATATAAAGGCGCTTTTCTTAGGGGAAGTGACCTGAAGAGGACACTGAATTTACTTGTCTTACTGTTTCAGCACAATAATAAACCCAGATGATGGGAAATCCACCCGTCTCATCACTAACAAAAACAAACAAACAAACACATTGCCTTCGAGTCAATTCTGACTCATAGTGACCCTATAGGACAGAGTAGAACTGCCCCATGAGTTTCCAAGCTGCGCCTGGTGGATTCAAACTGCCAACCTTTCAGTTAGCAGACTGAGCTCTTAACCACTACACCACCAGGGTTTCCTCCTCCTCATTACTCCCCAGACATTCTCTTCTTGAACTGGGCAGTAAGAATAATCTTATACAAATATGGGTTTCATGTCACAGCTCCTTTAAGAGCCTAAAGAGAGTGTCTATGATGATTGTATGGACAATATTACATCCAGTATTCTCAGATTGGTCTATGCAGTGTCACATTCCCTGTTCCCTGGAGATCAGTCTGTTCACCTTCATTACACATGATATGTCTGAATGGACAAATTACTGGAGAAAATATTGTCATTCTCTGTGCATGTGTTCATCTTGGTTCACTTAAACTGTAATTTTCTAAGTCACTGTAATATATGTATGTGTATATTTTAATTATTCTATTCTTTTATCTAGTCTGTAAAGATTTACAGCCTTGGAAACCCTATGCGGCACTTCTACTCTGTCGTAAGGGTCACTATGGGTTGGAATCAACTCAACGGCAGTGTGTTTGGTTTTTTGGATTTAGTGGCTTCACACATTTTTTTCCTCATTACTAATGGGTCATGACTTATTTATTTTACCCTGGGCTCATTTATCCTTACTCCTCCTGCCCTTTTTGTCCTTTAACTCTTTTTTCTCCCACCTCTGTGTTGTCACCCTAGAGAGGCTTTATTTCCCTGCATTTCTTAGTGTACCTACAGTGTTGCATATGTATATTGAAGAAACATATATATATATAGCAGATATGCATCTTCTATAAATAGCATATATATACATACATATATAAATATAAATAAATGAATAAATATTGTATATATATATATATGGAGGGTAGGGTAGGCTCAGAACCACTTAACTACTGAGGAGAGATGTATTTACAATACTAACTTCATCAGTTTGTAATGCATTTCTTCATAAGAAACAGTAATCCTGTCTAAGATTGGCTTGAACCAGCAAAAGCATTTACTTATCATCAAATATAAAGCTCAGTGATAAAATAGTTCTACTTTTCTGCTCCAACTTTCTCTACATATAGCTTTTTGTCCACACGATTTCCATAGCATAATGCAGCTCTAGGCACTGTATGCATTTTTGGAGAGAAGAGAAGAGAATGTAGCACAAAGAAGTAGTACCCGTGTCAGGAAAGAAAAAATACATTTTACAGAAGCCTTTCATAGAATATGGCTTATGTGTCATTGTGCAAGTCTACGTCATATGGTCCCTGTAGTGGCAAGGAATGAGATATTAAAACATTGATCTTTAGAAAATATCTGCTGACTGTCATTCAGAACAAAGAAAAAAAAAAAAAAATATATATATATATATCGTAGCTAGCCGTGTCCGCCATTAACCTAATCTCTTAGTAGACTATATGGATCATAGAAGGAACAAATAAGTACTGTTTAAATCCATAAAAAATAAATCTGATTTTTATCCCCCATCAAATAATACCAGCCTACATCTTCACAATGCTACTTCATTCAAAATATGTGGAGTTTACCTTGAAAGTTCTCATTCTTCTTTCTTTTTTTTCTTAACCCCACTAATCTGCTTTACAAACAAAAAAACAAACTTTATTGCCAAATTCAGAGGCTAGAAAAAAGAAGACAATCAATGAAAATTAATTGAATACGTGAGTGTTGGGCAAAGAACTTAGTATGGTCTTAGTCTCTGCTTTCATAAAAATAGCCCTTGGAATTGCCAGCAATGGATCCCTGATGGCTCAGTGGTTAAGAGCTCAGCTGCTAACCAAAAGATTGGCAGTTTGAATCTACAAGCTGCTCTTTGGAAACCCTATGAGACAGTTCTACTTTGTCCCATAGGGTCACTATGAGTCAGAATTGACTAAGTGACAACGGGTTTGGGTTTTTTTTTTTTTTTGTAAATGTTGTGGGAGCCCCAAACCACACTCAAGAGGAGAGGAGGGCATGATACAATCAATCATGCATATTAATTAGTTATCTATTTATACAGAATACTACATATGTTCAAATTGACTCAATGCCAAGGGTTTGGTTTGGTATTTTTTTACTACATATGTAATGAGACACTAATCATTGATGATGCAAGGGCCAGAAAATCCTGGGATGGGGGAATTCCTGGGAACTTCTGGATTGTTGATGCATGTGGGAGCCCTGGTGTCTCTGGGGACATGGCTTACCTGGGGACAGGAAAATCCATGTGGATACTGACCTCTTCCATGTGTCTTTTCATGTTATTTTGTTTTTGTGTTTATGTCCTTTCTCTGCTGTATTAGAGATGGCCCTTTTCCAGGAGTTAGTGAGTCTTTGCAAAAAACTATTAGATGTAAAGAAGTGGGAACAGCTGATCTCAAGTGGAGGGAATCATAGAAACACCCTAACATGCAACTGGTCTAGAGTGGGGTGGGGGTCGTGTGACCTCTTTAACTTGAGTCTGACACCTGCTGACCTAGATTTAGGTGAGAGAAAGGGCTATGTGTAGCAGTTGAGGTCTGAACTGAACATACAAGGGAAACTGAAATATTCCAGTATTAGTTTGATACCACTAGTTGGTGTCAGAAGAAGTGGGATCCAAAGCAACAAATCCTGACTCAGGAAAGCATGAGGTTTTAGAGGAGAAAGGATAAATGGGTGACGGATTCTGGATGGTTACTTTGATTTTTGATTCTGAATGGTTACATTGGTCTTTGATTCTAGATAATTACTTTGGTTGATGTTATCTGTAAATAAAAGTCATCTGCTTTCTGTAAATAATGAACAGCATCCACTTGCCAACATTTAGTGTCTTATGTGTATGGCTTGATCATATTAGATGGATGTAGCACCCATGAAGTGGTTGATGCCATTGGGGAAAATCTTCATCCTAGCAGTCTTATTGCTGCTTGGAATTTTGATGCAGCCCATGTGTGCAACGCACACAGGTAAACATCTTTCTGGTATTCTCTGCTTTCAACCAGGATCCATCTGACATCAGTAATGATATCCCTGATTCTACATCCTCTTCTGAATCCAACTGGAATTTCTGTCAGTTCCTTGTCAATGTACTGCTGCAGCAGCTTTTGAATGATCTTTAGCAAAATTTTTCTTGCATTAGATAATAATGTTTTTTGATAATGTCTACACTCGGTTGGATCACCTTTCTTGAGAATAGACATAAATATGGATCCCTTCCAGTCGGTTGGCCAGGTAGCTGTCTTCCAAATTTCTTGGCACAGATAAGTGAGCACTTCCAGCACAACATCCATTTGTTGAAACATCTCAGTTGGTATTCCATCAATTCCTGAAGCCTTGTTTTTGGCCAAAACCTTCAGCGCAGCTTGGATCTCTTCCTTCAGCACCATTGGTTCTTAATCATATGCTACCTTCTGAAATGGTTAAACATCGGCCTATTCTTTTTGGTATAGTGATTCTGCGTATTCCTTCCATCTTCGTTTGATGCTTCCTTCATTGTTTAATATTTTCCCCATAGAATCATTCAAAATTGCAACACGAGGCTTGAATTTTTTCTTCAGTTCTTGCCGCTTGAGAAATGCATGGCGTGTTCTTCCTTTCTGGTTTTCTAACTTCAGATCTTTGCACATATCATTATAATACTTTACTTTGTCTTCTGGAGCCGCCCTTTGAAATCTTCTGTTCAGCTCTTTTACTTCATTTCTTCCATTAGCTACTCGACATTCAAAAGCAATTTTCAGAGTTTCTGCTGACATCCATTTTGGTCTTTTCTTCCCTGTCTTTTTAATGACCTCTTGCTTTCTTCATGTATAATGTTCTTGATGGCATACCACAGCTCACCTGGCCTTTGGTCACTAGTGTTCAATACATCAAATCTATTCTTGAAATGATCTCTAAATTCAGGTGGGATATATTCAAAGGCATAGTTTGGATCTCGTGGATTTTTTAAAATTTTCTTCAGTTTCAGCTTGCGCTTGCATATGAGCAGTTGATGGTCTGTTCTGCCATTGGCCCCTGGCCTTGTTCTGACTGATGATATATAGCGTCTCCATTGTCTCTTTTCACAGATGTAGTCAATTTGATTCCTTTGTATTCCGTCTGGTGAGGTCCACGTGTATAGTCTCCATTTACCTTTTTTTTTTTTTTTTCCATAAGTAGCCACCCAGGTTAATAACACACACAAATATGATGCACAGAAATGACAAAATTATTTTAAAATGTTCTGGCATATCATGCCCATGCATATACCGTGCATGTCTCATGACATTTCCAGAAAAGAATTTTGTCCTCATTCACCCTCATATGGAGCCCTGGTGGCACAGTGGTTAAACATTCGGCTGCTAACCAAAATGTCAGCAGTTCGAATTCACCAGCTGCTCCTTGGAAACCCTATGGGGCAGTTCTACTCTGTCCTATAGGGTTGCTATGAGTCAGAATCTACTCAACTGGCAACGGGTTTGACCACACTCATTCAGTAATCTGAAATGTTACTTTTGATCATGTTTGTATAACACAGGTATAAGCCACGGTCAAGAAGTCATGGATCAAGTTTGGTAGTATAATAATCAGAAAATAAACAAATAAAAATGTGCATTTGCCCTGCTGCAGTTTGCAGCCAGGACTGGGAGTTCATTGTACAGTTCTGTGTGTGCCCAGGTATGTCGTACTCGAGACAGGCAGAGAGTTTGGAAGAGGGCTGCATGTGGGACTGCCACAGCTCTAGCAAGGGCTGATCCTGTGGCACGCCTGGACCATTGATCCCGTGTGCCCAGGTTCCATGGTGCAGGCCCCATGTGAAGCTGAGTAGCAGTATGATTCAGGTGTGGGCATGCACTGCCTAAGCCCCACTGTGCTCCCTGGTGGTCAATTGCACCTGTCTCCTCCAGGTGAGGGATGTATGAACCCTCTATGCGCAGGACTCTCATGAAGGCCCACTCAGCATCTGCACTAGAAAACCCATTGTCATCAGCTGATTCTGAATCATAGTGAGTCTATGAAGGCCTTGAGAGTGTAGGCTGGACACCAGGATGGTGGAGGGCAATGCACAGGCTGCAGTGTGCCAGCCTCGCCCACCAGAGTGGCCTCTGGGCCCTCACACCTCCTGGGATGTGTCTGGCCACCCCAGCAAAGGCTGTTTCTGGGGCTGAAAAGGTGATTTCTTCCTGTCTTGGAGAAAACAGTTTGCAGAGCAAGGAAAGAATCTTACCCCTAGAGGGGCTACTTTAGAAACTCCTGGGTAAGTTGGTGAGGGTCTGCTGCTGTGAACAAAGTCTACCTGTCAACAGGCACCAAGACAAAGATTAACATTAAATCCACTGGACTGAAAAAAAAAAATAACTTGAAGGCAGCAACATGTAAAAAATATTGGAATAGCATGCTTATGAAAATGATGCTTGGTGGGAGGGAAGTGGTGTGATATGTCCAAAATGTATAATATGTTGTTGAAAAAAGATATTTCTGATGAATAAGTTTTTAGTTTTGCAAAATTCTATCATTAGACCACCAGCATCATTTCTATCACCAAGACCATATTTTCCAGCTACTGATCCTTCTTTAGTTGGAAACAACTTTTACATTCCAATCACCAAAAATTATCGATGCATCTTGATTGCATGTTTGATCAATTTCAGAGTGCAGAAGTTGGTAAAAATCTTCAATGTGTTCATTTTTGGCATTAGTGGTTGGTGCAAAAATTTAAATAATAGTCGTATTAACTGGTCTTCCTAGTAGGCATATAGATATTATCCTGTCACTGACAGCATTATATTTCAGGATAGATCTTGAAATGTTCTTTTTAACAATGAATGCAACAACATTTCTCTTCAATTTGTCATTCGCAGCATAGTAGACCATATGATTGTCTGATTCAAAATGGCCAATGCCAGTCCATTTCAGCTCACTACTACTTAGGATGTCAATCCTCAAGCATTCCATTTCATTTTTGAAAACTTCCAAGTTTCCTGGATTCATACTTTATACATTCCATGTTCCAATTTCTAATGGATGTTTGCAGCTGTTTCTTCTCAGTTTGAGTCATGCCACATGAGCAGACTAAGGCCTGAAAAGCTTTACTCCAACCATGTCATTAAGGTCAACTCTACTTTGAGGCAGCAGCTCTTCTACAGTCATATTTTGAGTACCTTCCAACCAGAGTGGCTCATCTTCAGGCACTATATCAGGCAATATTCCCCTTCTATCTATAAGGCTTTCACTGGCTGAGTTTTTCAGAAGCAAACCGTGAGATCCTTCTTCCCAGTCTGTCTTAGTCGGGAAGCTCTGCTGAATCCTGCCTACCATGGGTGACCATGCTGTTGTTTGAATTACTGATGGTATAGCTTCTAGCATCAGAGCAACATGCAAGCCATCATAGTACAAAAAACTGACAGACTGTGCTTTATTGTCTATCCAAGAGCATTCAACTATGTGAATTATAACAAATTATGGATAACCTTGGGAAGAATGGGAATTCCAGGACACTTAATTTTGCTCATGCAGAACCTGTACATAGACCCAGAGACAGTTGTTCAAGCAGAACAAGGGGACACTACATGGTTTAAAATCAGGAAAGTTACACATCTTGTATCCTTTTGCCATACTTATTCAATTTGTATGCTGAGCAAATAATTTGAGAAGCTGGACTATGTGAAGAAGAATGGGGCATCAAGATTGGAGGAAGACTCATTAACAACTTGTGATATTCAAATGACACAACCTCGTTTGCTGAAAGTAAAGAGGATTTGAAGCACTCACTGATGAATATCAAAGACTACGGCCTTCAGTATGGACTACACCTTAACAAAGAAAACAAAAATCCTCACAACTGGACCAATAAACAACATAATAATAAATGGAGAAAAGTTTGAAGTTGTCAAGGATTTAATTTTACTTGGATCCACAATCAACACCCATGGAAGCAACAGTCAAGAAATCAAATGACGTATTTCATTGGGCAAACCTGCTGCAAAATACCTCTTTAAAGTGTTAAAAACAAAGATATCACTTTGAGAACTAAGGTACACCTGGCCCAACCCGTGATATTTTCAATTGCCTCAAACGCAAGCACAAGCTTGACAATGAGTAAGGAAGACTGATGAAGACTGATGCCTTTGAATTATGGTGTTGGGGAAGAATATTGAATATTGTATATACCATGGACTGCCAAAAGAACAAATAAATCTGTCTTGAATAAAGTACAGCTAAAGCGCTCCTTAGAAGTGAGGATGGCGGGATGTCACTGCACATATTTTGGACTTATTATTAGGAGGGACCAGTGCCTGGAGAAGGACATCAAGCCTGGTAAAGAAGAGGGTCAGCAGACAGAGTAAGATCCTCAGTGAGATTGGCACAGTGGCTATGACAATGGGCTCAAACATAGCAATAACTATGAGGATGGTGCAGGACCGGGAGTGTTTTTTCTGCTATACATAAGGTCTCTAGGAGTTGGAAACAATTCAACAGCACCTAACAACGTTTTGGGGAGCAGAATGCCAGGTTTTTTTCTGCAGAGCCACTGGATGTGTTTGAACCACTGAACTTTTGGTTAGCAGCCGAGTGCTTTAACACTGTGCCATCAAGGCTTTTGATGTGAGTGAATCAATTAATAAAATTGGATTTAGCTGTTGTCATAGAATTTGCAATGTGTATTTATAGTCGATCTAGGTCTACTTTCAAATAACAATATATCACTTCATGAGTGATGAAGATGGCATGTAACAGATTATTCCTAGTTCCTCCTTCTCATCACTTATAACATTGCTGTCATATATTTTGCTAATATCCACAGGCTATAATTTTTTCAATGTGCCTTCATATCTAGTTTTTGGGAAGTGGTTTACTCTGTGACCTCAATTTTCTGATGGATCAAAAAAGAGTTGTTGATTTTCTGTTTTTAACCTTTTTTCTTGTTAGTACAGGAGTGATGATGTTCACGCTCATTACAAGTCAGACAGGAAACCAGAAGTTTTTTTTTTTTTTTTTTTTACCATATCCTGTGTAGTCACAAAAGTTGTGTCTATACCCTGAAAGTATGACCCCCAGACACTCTTTTAGATCAGTGGTGAAGTCACTTCTGAAGTTCCCTGTTCAGCTGGGGAGTGGACAGCCCCATAAAACCAAATGGGATTAATGAGGCACAGCAGTCCAGGGACAAGGACTAGAAGGCAGAAGGGGACAGGAAAGCTGGTGATAGGGAACCCAAGGTTGAGTAAGGATAGTGTTGATGTCTTGTGAGGTTGTTAACCATTGTCATAGGGCAACCTGTGTACTAACTGTTTAATGAGAAACTATTTTGTTCTGTAAACCTTCATCTAAAGTAAGAATAGCGGCACAAATGGAAGAGCATAGTTGATGTCACTGAACTGTGCAAGCAGAAATTTTTGAAATGGTGTATCTTTGGCTATGTATATTTTCACCAAAAAAAACAAAAAAAGGTCAAGAAGGGAGAAGGTTGACAGGTTGTGGGGTTGTTAACCAATGTCATAAAACAATATGTGTACTGCTGTTTCATGAGAAACTATTTGTTCTGTAAACCTTCACCTGAAGTACAATTTAAAAAAAAATTGTGTCTACAGAGCAAATATTTCTAATAAGCAATAGAAAATATATTTTTTATTTAAGGGGGATGTTTAATTTTTCTGGGGAACTTTGACTAATATAAGGCTTTACTAGGGAAATTAATTACCTTAACTTTATTTTTTCAGTAAATATAACATCTACTCTAAAACAATAACTAAAAGCATAATGATATAGTTTTACAAAGGATGGAGGAACAGTTAATATATGTACTAATTTTTTTTAAAAAATCAGCAGTATGAAGATGAATTAGAGAAGAATTTAAAAAAATGAATGAAAATAAAAGCTACATAGACACAGAAGTGGAGAGAGAGTTTAACAATCCAAGGCCTTATGGAATGATTTATTCATTATAGTGTTTCTTTGCAGTGTTGTTTCTCATCAACTAACTCTTTAAAAAACAAATCAAGTGAGGCAATGGGCTCATGCTCCTGGAATTCACTGGTCTTACCATAGTTTCCTCACTCTGATATAACTTGTTTGATGAAATGGTAGACTGATATTTTGAAGTTTCAACTATGGCACAAACTGAGAGGGCTGCATACCTTGCAAAACTAGAGAACTATTCTCCATGATGTAGTGTATGCTGTAAATAATGAACATTATATGATGCTGTTTCTTCCACAGTTGGCATTCGCAGATCCTGGAATCAAAGTGTAGATACAAGAGTGGCTTCTCTCACTTTTACTATCTGTGATCCATTCATAAAATGTTTGCTTCTCTGTCTCATGACTTTTGTCTCTTGTTTCTCTAGAAGTCTTATTTTCCCAAACAGAACTGGTTCCAATAAAGGATCCGGGTATGGTTCCATCAAATTCAAAGTTGAGAACTTCACCTGACAATTTTACATATACTTTTCATGCCAATGAATCAATAGGCAAAGATGAATGATTGCTGAACTGGCTTGAGTAATTGAACCTGTCTATCAGGGGAAATGGAGCCCTGGTGGCACAGTGGTTAAGAGCTTGGCTGCTAACCAAAAGGTTGGTAGTTTGAAACCACTAGCTGCTCCTTGGAAACCATATGTGGGAGTTCTATTCCGTCCTATAGGGTGGCTGTGGGTTGGAATGCACTTGAAAGCAAGGATTTTTTCTTTTAAATCAAGGGGAAAGAGGCAGTAGTAGTTCAGTGGTAGAGTTCTTGCAGTCTATACGGGAACAGGTTTAATTCATTGCTAATGTATCTAATGTGCAGCAGCCACCATGTGTCTCTCAGTGGAGGCTTGCATGTTGCTGTGATGCTGAACAGGATTCAGCAGAGTTTTCAAACTAAGATGGACTAGAAATAAAGGCTTAATAATCTACTTCTGAGGAATGGACTGATCCTCAACCAATCATAGGGACAGCACAGGACTGGGCAGCATTTTGTTCTGTTGTGCTTGGAGTCACCATGAGTTGAAACCAACTAGATGGCAGCTAACAACAACTGGATGCTATATGTAAAGCATTATTGAAATATGGATGATTTTACCTTCTTCTGGAGAATTTAATTTTCTTCTGGCCTGAAAATTCAATAGAGATAATTTACCAGATAATTTAATTTTCTAAAAATGATTCAAATGCAAATTTTGTAATAAAAAATAAAATTAGAAGTTCAATATAGAGTTTTAAAAGCAGACTAGACCCAACAGAAGATAGGATTATTGTACTGCACAGAAATAAAGGAAAAAAGAGAATGGATGGTGCAGGGTTTATAAAAAGAATCACCGGAGAGGAAGGGAAAATATTCTATCATACTTACAATTGAAGTAATAGTACTTGAAGAAACACCAACTAAAAGTTTTCTAAAACTTATGTTTGATATTATTCAGTATATTCTAGAAGCTGAACAAACCCAGTACAGAATTTATACCAAAAGAAAAAAAAAAAAAAATCACACCTAGACATAGCACAGTAAAGTGGTGAAATCCAAAGAAATAAAGAAAACTGCTGCATATAAGAGACATTTATCTTTCATTAGGACTAAACAAAATGTAAGAATAAGAAAATGGCAAATGCATATCATGTATATACTGTTGTTGTTAGGTGCCGTCAAGTCGGTTTGGACTCATAGCAACCCTATAGGATGTAGTAGAACTGCCCCATAGCATTTCCAAGGAATGGCTAACCAAAATAAATTTTTGATTTCCAAGATTACTTTGCATGTGAAAGCAGGGCGATGAATAAGGAAGATCAAAGAAGAGTTGATGCCTTTGAATTGTGGTGTTGGCAAAGAATATTGAATATATCATGGACTGTCAAAAGAACGAACAAATCTGTCTTGGAAGAAGTACAACCAGAGTGCCCCTTAGAAGTGAAGATGGCGAGACTATGTCTCACATACTTTGGACATGTTATCAGGAGGGATCAGTCCCTGGAGAAGGACATCATGCTTGATAAAGTAGAGGGTCAGTGAAAAAGAGGAAGACCCTCAACAAGATGGATTTACACAGTGGCTGCAACAATGGGCTCAAGCATAACGATGATTGTGAGGAAGGCGCAAGGCAGGGTAATGTTTTGTTCTGTTGTACATAGGGTTGCTATGAGATGGAAACAACTCGACAGCACCTAACAACAACACAACAAGTTTGGTAGAAGTGGTGATGAGAGAATCTTTATTTTTTTCTTTATTTGCTTTGTACCTATGTATAATTTTGGTTTGGTTGTTTTCGTGTGTGTGTGTGTTTCAAAGAGCATTTTTTACTTTCACAGAAAAGTAGAAGCATGTTACTTTTTAAATGATCTCCAACACACTATGTGAAAAGGTATTCCACAACATTTGACTTACCATGATTAGTATGATTTCAGGAGTATAATGAATTGGCTTATCCATTTTGTATCAAATGATATACTAAACCTATATGTCACTATTTCCTACAGAATTACGGAATTAGGCCTGTGCTTTGCCAAAAACTGCCAATTGATCCTATTTACTATTGTGTCTCATTTCAAGCTTGGAATTAAGCTTAAATATGGTGCAAAATTATCACAAATGTCCCAGAGCAGATTATTAGAAGACATTGGCCAGTATGAATTTCCAAGTGTCTCCACCATCCACATTTCATAGGACATTTAAAATAAAATAGATAAATACAAAAAGAAAGAGGTGATTCTGTTCTTAGAAGGAGAATATAACATATACTCTATGGCTTAAGGGAATGGTATAGAAACCAAAAACCCATTACCGTCCAGTGGATTCCGACTCATAGTGACGCTATAGGACAGAATAGAACCGCACCATAGGTTTTCCAAGGCTGTAAACTTTACAGAAGCAGATTGTTAGGTCTTTTCTCCCATGGAGCAGCTGGTGGGTTCAAACTGTGGACCTTTCAGTTAGCTACCCAGCTGTTAACCACTTCACCACCAGGGCTCCTTGAATGCTGTAAAATTGCCCCTTAATCACACTTCACATTTATGTAACACTTTTGTGGGTGCTTGTAAAATTTAGAGCAATCTTCCATCAGATACCTTATTTATTTAAGCTGTTAGGATATGCTTCTTATCTGTAGAGAATCATTCCATTTTTTTTTTTAAGTAATACAAAGTAATCTTTTAAAAAATTACTCAACTTACCAGTTACAGAGAAAATAAATTATATACTTATGAAGATTTTAAAGGCTATTTAATGGTCAAAATTCACAAATAATAATGTTGGAAAAAGGATTTTTCCTGAAGACCCATCTGCCTCTTCTTACATATGTGACCCAAGGGATGCTAGGATAAAAGTGACCTTCTCCCTCAAGATGATCCTGAGCCACGGCTTGGCTCTTGCTGGGCATATGTTTTCTACTATGTGTTTTACACAGTAAGTCGCAGGAATGTGAATCAGATTTCAAAGCATCAGCTGAAAACTCAAAATTCCAGTTGCCCATGGCAACACTGCACTCTTCTCCATCTTCCCACTGTCTCTCATCTTATATCCAAGATTCCTTTTCTTAAAAGACTACTGTCCACATCCTGTAACTCAAAACTGTAACAGTGCTGTCATGCACGTTCCTTACACTCTTATATTAGTAGTAATTAAGTGTTTGTCTCCGTTAGATTTGTGATCCCTAAAATATCTGGGTTTACCCAATATTTGCTTAGTTACTTTTCTTACTTTATTCAAAATAATGTATTTTATGGCCAGGTCTCCTGAAAAATATTTTACTCAGATGATGTCCATTAAAATCAATTATAGTTTTAATTAGAATTAATTAAATTCTGACTATTTTGTTTTTCCATTTTCCTAAGTGAAGTAATCGTAACAGAATTCTAAAGAAATTTTCCTTAAAATAGAAAATGTGATTGAGTTTAAATAATTTTATGTTGTATAGAATATGGATATTAGGACTACATAGATGTGTTATTAGGTTCACAGGACATTTCTCATAAAGGCTTCAGGAATTCTTTATTTTTTGTTTGTTTTGTCTTCTCTTTCCCTTAACTGTGAGTCATTCATAAATTTTTGGATAAACAGTTTAGGGCCCATTTGAATTTATTTTGTATTTTTAAATAATTGCAATTTTACATCAATTTTATTAATGCATGATAAAATATATGTAATTGTCTCCTTAGATTCATTTTCTTAGCTAATTTTTAAATAACCCTTCAAATTTTTATATCCAAAATAATTCTGTATAAATGATTTTAATATTTATATTTCATCAATTTAATACCAAGGTATTCCCATACTTTGGTAAAAATGTAAGATTAACTTTAAAAAATTATTTAATAACTTCAAAATTTTTGGTTATTTTTTGTATGTTTGCTTTAATGATAATATCCATTACGTCATTAGTTTTTTGTAAATATAGAACTAGAGAAAACTATTCAGTATGGATTGAATTGAAGAACGGAAGGAAGCAGCAGGCTTTTGAAGGAAAAAGGTGATTTCATATTTGTCCTCACTGCATCAATATATTTTTATGAGATACTAATGGAGATAGAAAGATTAAGGTGAGTCTAAGTCTCAAGAACAAACAGACTATAGAGTAATTACAGAGTTTGCTCAGCATATATGTGTAGCTAAAACAATTCGGGTGCATAAAACTGTGAGGAAAATACATACAAAGAGGAGAGAGGTGGGTTAAATGCTTTTGAGGAAATACAAGATTACTCACACATAAAAAGAATATTATTGCATTTGGGAATCAATTATTATTAATCCATAGAATCTACAGGAAAGTTGGAGATTTGCGTAATTCCATATTAAGATTTCAATTGTTGTCTAAGTCATCTAGTATAAAAGGATTTATGAAATATTTAACTATGGAAATTTCAGGAAAATGAGACAGTCAGCAGAGGGTGACAATTTTCAGTGTAAACTAGAGACATCTTATTTGGTATAAATATTCACATTTGCTCAACTTTCTCAGAAATAAGACATTAGATTATACAATATTCACTAAAATATAACTCATTTGTACATTGTCCTGGTTGTTACTAAACATCTGAAATGTTTATTATTATAGGAAATTAAACACTTTTAGATACAAGAAAATATTCTATTTGGATAAAATTACTCAGATGAAGAAACAAATCATTTAACTTTGATATGGAAGATTTGTAGAGTAAATCAGTCCAATTCTTAAGAATATCAAATATTTCCCCATCTTATAACAATCCAGTAAATTGCCATCTACTATATCTTGAAAGTGGTTAAGAGCTCAGCTGCTAACCAAAAGGATGGCAGTTTGAATCCACCAGCCACTCCTTGGAAAAACCTATGGGGCAGTTCTACTCTGTCCTAAAGGGTCACTATGAGTTGGAATCGACTGACGGCAACAGATTTGGTTTAGTTTTTGGTATCTTGGAAACATATAGTAAATAACAACACATGGTGTCAATACTTTAGAGCAGATCCTAGTAGACTATGTGAAAAACACTAGGCTTCCCTACCATAATTAAGCCTGGAACTCTCGAATTAGGTCAAGGTATTCATGATCAACGTTTCAAGTCAGTATGAAATAGAACTAATTTTCTTAGCCTAAGTGTACCCGTTCAGCTCCTAGGAGGGGGAAAAAAAAGGAGACAATATTTATTTGATTGGACATTAGGAGAATGCTTGTTACAGCAATATTCAGAATATCTTATCCAGTCTCTCTCAGTTTGGGATTACAATGGAGGAAGCTGTGACATCAGAAGTTTCCCAAGCTTTAAACATTTAGCCCAATGATTGTGCATATTTTGGGGAAAAAAAAAAAACATAAACAGTAAATTAAGCAAAAGAATATTCTAGTTACTCTTTATTGTCCAAGACACTCTGATATTTTATTGACATGAAATATGTAGTAGAAATATGAATTCCTCAGAATTTTTAAATAGTATTTGCATATAGAAAAGTTGCAATATGATAAAATATTTTAAGGAAAATAGTCATGTCTACATATAGTAAAAGCTGTACATTTTAAGATAGCCACATGATGAAAGAAACTTGATTTTTTTTGCAAAATATATAACACACTTAGGAAGGGCGGAATAAATGGTACTGAGTCTTATCAAAGACAAAGATTTCACCATTGAAGCCATCAAGTAGTCTGATCCAGTTTAAGGCAACAAGAGATTCGTCTGAAACCAGGCTGAAATCTATCTCCTTGTAATTTTTATTATCATCGTTCTACTTTTTGAAACTACATCATGTTACCTATTCAATTTGTTGACGTTGTTGTTCTGGATAGAAATGAGATTACTCCTTTTCAGGCACAGAAAAATTTATTACTTACATTCTCTCAAGCCTAGAGGAAGCAATGGTATCATTATGCTAAGAGTTATGTATCATTTACAAACAAAGAAAATGACTATCATTTAGTTGTTTGTCACCAATCTCATAGCTGTTTTTCCCTTCAACCATGTACATTCCTCTGTAATCTGTATTAAAGACTGCCCAAACAGCATAGAATTGGATTTCTCTTAGAGTAAGAGAGAAAAAAAAGTTTTCATTCTTAGGTTAGACTTTACAAATAAATTTACCATTATTATTTATATGTGAATGTGAGAGTATTTGTTTTCTTTTAGACTGACATTTGTTTTAAGAAATAGTTGCTTGAATATCTTAAAATGGATTATATTTTTATTTGTTTTTGACGTTTACTATACTTTGAAAAAATCCTTCTTAAGCACCAAGATTCTACTATTTATGTACAGACTTTGAGTACAGTATTTTTTATTCCATGTATGTAACTCGTGTGTGTGTGTGTTTTACAATTTTGACTGTTCTTAGTAATAGAGCCCACACTGTCACTCTACACTTAAAAATAAACAAACCAATGAATACTGCAAGATTTTAAACATTTCTATTACCTAGCCATATGAAAATCATATTTTTCTGTCAGCTCTAGTTACAAAGAAAAATAAAAATGTTGACGTAAGGATGCATAGGATCTGAGAATCACTGCTATCTCATCATGTGTTTCTAACAACAGTTTTAAAATGGTGAAGGAAAAATAATTTATTTGACTGTATCAGAGAAAAGAGTTTGTGACTTGGCATATATATATATGTATATATATATATATAATTTCCCCCGTTAAACTTTACATAAGGTGAAATGCACATATATTGCCTTGAGTTTCCAGTGAATACAGCATAACACATGTATGTTATGTACTTTTAGCATTTGCCTTTTTTTAACCCAACCTAATGTTTTTGAGATTCATCTATGTTATTGTATCAGTAGTCATTTTCATTTTTATTCTTATTATTATTCAATTATATGAATTAAACCACAATGTGTTTACCCATTCAATTATTATAGGCATTTGCATTTTATACAGTTTGGGATTACTCTGAATAAATCTGCTGTGAACATGGCTTCTATAGATCTTTTTTATGTAGGACTATGCTTTTATTTATTTTGGGTAAATACATAAATATTGAATTGCTGAGACATATATTAGCTGTATATTGAACTTTGTAAATAAATGAGAGTTCTAGTTAGTCTACATTCTCAGCAACATTTGGTATGCTCAGTTTTTCAAAAACTTATCCATTCCAGTGGGTAGACCCAAAGAAAGGTGACTCAATCAAAAGGGGAAATTTTCGGGCAATATCATTAATGTAACATGCAAGTAAAATTTTACTGAAGATCATTCAAAAGCAGACGCAGCAGTACATCGCCAAGGAACTGCCAGGAATTCAAGTCAGATTCAGAAGAGGACGTGGAATGAGGGATATCATTGCTGATGTCAGATGGATCCTGTCTGAAAGCAGAGAATACCAGGAAGATGTTTACCTGTGTTTTATTAACTATGCAAAGGCATTCAAAAGTGTGGATCATAACAAATTATGGATAACATTGTGAAGAATGGGAATTCCAGAACACTTAATTGTGCCCTTGAGGAACCTGTAGGTAGATCAAGAGACAGCCATTCGAACAGAATAAGGGGATACTTTGTGGTTTAAAGTTAGGAAAGGTGTGTGTCAGAATTGTATCCTTTCACCATATTATTCAGTCTGTATGCTGAGCAAATAATCTGAGAATCTTGACTATATGAAGACAAACGGGGCATCAGGATTGGAGGAAGACTTATTAACAACCTGTGATATGCAGATGACACAACTTTCCTTGCTGAAAGTGAAAAGGACTTGAAGCACTTACTGATGAAGATCAAAGACCACAGTCTTCAGTGTGGATTACACCTCAACACAAAGAAAACAAAAATCCTCTCAACTGGACCAATAAACAGCATCATGATAAATGGAGAAAAGTATGAAGTTGTCAAGGATTTAATTTTACTTGGATCCACAATCAACACCCATGGAAGCAGGAGTCACAAAATCAAACGACGCATTGTGTTGGGCAACTCTGTTGCAAAAGACCTCTTTAAAGTGTTAGACGGCAAAGATGTCACCTTGAAGACTAAGGCGTGCCTGATCCAAGCCATGTTTTCAATCACCTCATATGCATGTGAAAGCTGGACAATGAATAAAGAAGACTGAAGACCCCTTTGAATTATAATGTTGGTGAAGAATATTGAATATATCATGGACTGCCAAAAAATGAACAAATCTGTTTTGGAAGAAGTACAGGTAGAATGCTCCTTAGAAGCAAAGATGATGAGAATTCATCTCACATACTTTGGACATACTATCAGGAGGAATCAGTCCCTGGAGAAGGATATCATGTTTGGTAAAGCAGAGGGTCAGCAGAAAAGAGGAAGACCATCGACAAGACGGATTGATACAGTGGCTGCAACAATGGGTTCAAGCATAACAGCAATCATGAAAATGGCACAGGACCAGACAGTGTTTCGTTCTGTTGTACATAGGGTCACTATGAGTTGGTGGTGACTCAATGACACCTAACAACACTAACAACTGATTTGCCTGGTAGAAACAGGCACTATTCCTACCGCTGTGTGGTCGAAAGGCTCTGTTCATAGTCTTTTTTTGATATATTTTATTCTTTGGTCTCAGCTTGTTACCTCACACTCATATGCTGATCAATACTCAGTTCACTACTAGAGAAGGGGCCCTCCACTGTCCTTCACAGTCATTTATCTGTGCAGATCTTTCCTCTCCATTACTCTACCCTGAAAAATCTAGCTGCCTTGGTATCCCTAGACTCTCAGCGTTGTCTCAACACAGGATGCCTTCAGGATTCTGCCTGGATTTCTCCTCCCTGTGCCATGGCCTGGAAATTATCTCTGGAGAATAATCTGGAATAATTATCCAGCTCCTTTGTTTGTTTATAGTTTCTCAGGATCAACGTTAGTGTCTTGAAAACTACTGTTTTATTTATTTAGTTTGTTTTGTGGTTGTTTCAGGTGAGAAAGTAAATCAGGTCTCCGTTACTTCATTTTGGCAGAAAGAAAAAGTGTCTGAATTTTAATTTTATTAAATGTTTATTCATTTGTATTTAAATTTATATAGGCCCTTTGACTTGTGTCTACTGCAACCCACAGCACAGGTCTAGATACTTTGAGAGTGAAGGACTATATTGTCTATTAAGTTTGTCCACACAGCATATTTTTCTGTCGCCTGGAAAGTCATTGAGCATTTACTATATTCTTTTGGGCCCAGAAGCTTTTCATTGTGTGATATCTATCAACACACCATTGATGTCAGAACAGTTCTGGGAGATGATGCTTACAGAAATCAGCTTATGTTTTACTCACTTGTCTTCAGTGTCAAGAGAGAAATTTCCCCGGTATATTAAACTCCAGAATTCCTACTTCTTTTGTGAGTCAGAATTTCTTTGGAATTCTCCACATTGCAAGAGTAGCTTTCCTGATAGAACTAAAAGTGATAAAGGCAGCATCTTTTATGGAATCTGAGATGCATCTTGAACGTTCTCTATCTCTATGTATTTTCTGACAAAAGGATGAATAAATGTTATTTTCTCATTAAAATATTTTATGTATGTATCCACTGAGAAGAACTCAAAATATTGCCTAATCAAGTATGAATGTGCTACCCTAGTTTTCACATTGTGGCATTTAAGTGATATTTTTCACTAACAAGAATGACGAAACATTAACGATATAAATAATTACAGATACAGAGAAGGCAATTTAAAATGTGTGATTGAAATACGTTTCATACAATATAGCAAGGATGTTTTAAAAAATAACTTGTATATTCAGACAATATTAAAGGAGGTGTCAGATGAAATCAGAAATCTACTTCATGTAGTTCCCACTGTTCAATAATGGAGCAACTTAATAGCCTCAGTGAACTTGGACACATCAAATATTTTCTCAAAATAACCCCATAATGACACTAAACAAAAGAAATTTTAAAAAAATTACCACTAGATAATGGTTGGGAATCAAATAATTATTTTAAATTTCTTTTTCTAGAAAAAATGGTAATAACTTACCACTACATATCTAAATACTAGATAAGAGGAATTTCTCTTTCAAATTATTTCACCTAATAAATGAAAAAGGAATGAATTTTGCAATTACTAATGAAATACTGTGGGTTTGATAACATCAGCTAGAGGGAGATGATCAGAAAATACAAACCCTTTTAAAAGAACAAAATGCCACCAATGAAATACACATGTCAAAGTTTCAACCCTGAATCTTATGTTCCTCTTTACCTCAATTTCTAAAAAATACAAATGACAGATAAACATGTTAAACAGTGCTCAGTGATGAAATCAGGAAAAAATCCAGGCTATGGAAAACCTTCTAGGACAAATAGCCCATTCTTATCAACAAATAATTTATAAAGCAAAATAAAGACACCTATACATTAAAAGAGAATTAAAAGATACGTCAACCCATTACAATGTGTGAATGTTTATGGATTCTGAATTTAAAAAAATAACATTGATTAGATTTTCAATGACATTAATGAATTATTGTCAATATTTTAGTTTTAGTATTTGTGTTTAGTTGTGTATATAAAAGAATATTGTCTTTAAACATATTTAAATATTTACGGATGAAATAATAAAGTATGTCTTTAAGAATAATATAGGA
Organism: Dugong dugon; assembly: GCA_030035585.1. Classification (NCBI taxonomy): domain Eukaryota; kingdom Metazoa; phylum Chordata; class Mammalia; order Sirenia; family Dugongidae; genus Dugong; species Dugong dugon. The sequence continues at coordinate 27,593,397 of CM057460.1, read as the reverse complement.
AGAAATGTATAATAATACTGATGAAATAATGTTAGGATTTAATTGTTATTCTTTGAAACCAAGTAATCTGAAAATATAAAAGGAATACATTATATTGTCTATTTTTGAATATGGTTAAATTATTCTACAACAAAATGTGGACTATCTGTTGGAATATTTATGAAGCCAAGTTTGTGGAACTTTGATCAAACTTCTGTCACTCTTGATTGTTTTCCTTTTCAGATTTTCAAGATTTGGATTTGTTTGCCACTTTCTTTTACTTGACATGATCATAAATCAGTTACAAATTTTAAGAAATCATGTCATACTATCCCCAGAATATGAAGTTAGACAATTAAAATAAAAATATACTTTTATGTTTATAAATATTTCAATGAATAAGGATGTTCTGTGTTCTTTAAATATTGCATATGCTAACTTCAACCTCGTGTCTGTCAGTTGGTAGTATTGTGGTGGCCTGTGTGTTGCTGTGAAGCTGGAAGCTATGCCAATGATATTTCCAATACCAGCAGGGTCCCCATAGTGGGAAAGTTTCAGGGGAGCTTCCAGACTAAGACAGACTAGGCAAAGGACCTGGCAGTCTACATCTGAAAAAAATTGGTCAGTGAAAATCTTACAGATAGGAGCAGAGCACTGCCTGATATTAGCCCCTAAGGTTGGAAGGCACTCAAGACACACCTAGGTATGAACTGCCTCCTCAAAGTAGAGTCAATCCTAGTGACATGGATGGAGTAAAGCTTTCGGGACCATCATTTACTAACTATACACGTGAACCTCACCAGATGGAAAACACAGGAGTCTAAACAGCTATATCTGTGGAAAGAAACAATGGAAAAGCTCAATATCATCAGTCAGAGCAAGGCCAAGAGCTGACTGCACAACAGGTTATCAATTGCTCATGTGCAAATTCCAGCTGAAGCTGAGAAAATTTAAAACAAGTCCAGGAAAACCAAAATACGACCTTGAGTATGTCCCACTTGAATTTGGAGACCATCTAACAAATAGTTTTGATGCATTGAACACTAATGACCGAATACCAGATGAGTTGTGGGATGACATCAAGGACATCATGCATGTAGAAAGCAAAAGGTCATTAAAAAGACAGGAAAGAAAGAAAATACCAAAATGGATGTCAGAAAAGACACTGAAACTTAGTCTTGGAGTTAGAATAGCTAAAGCGAATGGAAGAAATGATGAAGAGAAAGAGCTAAACAGAAGATTAAATTAAAGAGACAAAGTAAAGTATTATAATGAAATCTGCAAAGATCTGGAGTTAGAAAACCAAAAGGGACAAAAACCTCGGAATTTTTCAAGCTCAAAGAACTGAAGAAAAAAATTGAAGCCTTGAGTAGCAATACTGAAGGATTTTACGGGGAAAATATTGAACAACACAGGAAGCATCAAAACAAAATGGAAGGAATACTCAGTCACTGTACCAAAAAGAATTGATTGACCTTCAACCATTTCAGGAGGTAGCATTTGATCAAGAACTGATGGTACTGAGAGAAGTCCAAGCTGCACTGAAGAGAACGGTGAAAAATAAGGCTTCAGAAATTGATGAAATACCAACTGAGGTGTTGCAACAAAGGCAGTGGTGGAGGTACTCACTTATCTATGTCTAGAAATTTGGAAGACAGCTTTCTGGCTAGCTGACTAGAAGATATCCATAGGTGTGCCCGTTCCAAACAAAAGTGATTCTACAGAATGTGCAAATTATTGAGCGATATCATTAAGATCCTACACAAGTAAAATTTTGCTTAAGATCATTCTAAAGTGGTTGCAGCAGAACATTGACATGGAACTTCCAGAAGTTCAAGACAGATTCAGAAGAGGACATGAAAACAGGGATATCATTGCTGATGTCTGATGGATCTTGGCCTAAGCAGAGAATACAGGAAGATATTTCCCAGTGTTTATTGAATATGCACAGGCATTCGACAGTGTGGATCATAACAAATTACTGATATCATTGTGAAGAATGGGGAATTCCAGAACACCTAATTGTGAACATGTGAAATCTGTACATAGACCAAGAGGCAGTGGTTCAAAGAGAACAAGGGGATACTGTATGTTTTAAAGTCAGGAAAGATGTTCGTCAGGGTTGTATCCTTTCATCGTAATTATTGAATCTGTATACTGAGTAAATAATCTGAGAACTGGACTATATGAAGAAGAACACGTCATTAGCATTGGAGGAACACTCATTAACAATCTGAGATATGTAGATGACACAACCTTGCTTGCTGAAAGTGAAGTGGACTTAAAGCACTTACTTATGAAGATCAAAGACTATATACTTCAGTATGGATTACACCTCAACATAAAGAAAACAAAAACTGTCACAACTGGACCAATAAGCAATATCATGATACTTGTTGCCCTTGAGTAGTGACTCTATAGGACACAGTAGAACTGCCCCATAAGTTTTCAAGGGGCAGCCGTTGGATTCCAACTGCCGACCTTTTGGTTAGCAGTGGAGTTCTTAACCACTGTGCAACCAAGGCTCCAACATCATGATAAACAGAGAAAAAATTGAAGTTGTCAAGGATTTCATTTTATTTGGATCCATAATCCATGTCTATGGAAGCAGAAGTCAAGAAATCAAAGGATGTATTGCACTGGACAAATCTGCTGCTAAAAGACCTCTTTAAAGTGTTAAAAAGCAAAGAAATCACATTGAGGATTAATGTGTGCCTAACCCAAGCCATGGTATTTTCACTGCTTCATATGCATGGGAAAGCAGGACAATGAATAAGGAAGATGGAAGAAGAATTGATGCCTTTGAATTATACAACTGGCAAAAAATATTGATTATGTGGACTACCAGAATAATGAACAACTCTGTCTTGGTAGAATTACAACCACAATTCTCTTTAGAAGCAAAGGTGGGATACTTTGTCTCACATACTTTGGACATGTTATCAGGAGGGACTTGTCCCTGGAGAAGGATATTATGCTTGGTAAACTAGAGGGTTGGTAAAAAAAGAGGAAGACTCTCAGTGAGATAGATTAACACAGTGTCTGCAACTATAGTCTCAAAGATAACAAGATTGCGAGTCTGGCACATGACAGGGTCGTGTTTTGTTCTGTTGCGCATAGGGTTGCTATGAGTAGGAATCAAGTCAACAGCACCTAACAACAGCGACAACGTACAATCTGTACTTTAAAAACATCTTTGTCAGGAGGAAATTTGGAGGTTTATGCTCATTTGTCAATTATGAAAAGATTACTGTAGAAATTTTAGATACGTTTGTAATTTCTCTATATTGTGTATAAATATATTTAGATTCCAATTTTGGACTAAAGAATAAACTATCCTATTTTACTATGCTATTTTAAATCAGAATAAAATAAAAAGCCTAAATGTTACAATTCAACCCAATTATTAATGTATCATTAATATCACACAATATTATAGGTATCACTAACATCATTTATATCACATGCAAGTAAAATTTTGCTGAAGATAATCCACAAGTGGTCACAGCAGTACAAGGACAGAAAACTGCCAGAAATTCAAGCCAGATTCTGAAGAGGATGTGGAATGAGCGATATTATTTCTGATGTCAGAAGAACCTTGGCTGAAAGCAAAGAATAACAGAATCATGTTTATTTGTGTTTTATTAACTATGCAAAGGCATTTGACCGTATGGAGCATAAAAAAATTATAGGGAACATTGTGAAAAATGGGAATTCCAGAACATTTAATTGCGATCAGGAGGAACCTGTACATAGACAAAGAGACAGTCATTTGAACAGAACAAGGGGATACTGTCCAGTTATAATCAGGAAAGATATGTGTCAGGATTATACCCTTTCACCATGCATATTCAATCAGTATTATGACCAAATAACCCGGGGAGCTGGACTTTGTGAAGAAGAATTCAGCATCAGGATCAGAGAAAGATTCATTAACAACCTGCAATATGCAGATAACAGAACCTTGATTGCTGAAAGTGTAAAGGACTTGAAGCACTTATTGATGAAGATCAAAGACCATAGCCCTCAGTATGGATTACACCTCAACATAAAGAAAACAAAAGTCCTCACAACTGGACCAATAAGCAACATCATGATAAACGAAGAAAGATTGAAGTTGTCAAGGATTTCATTTTACTTGGATCCACAATCAACTCCCATGCAAGCAGCAGTCAAGATATCAAAAGATGTATTGCACTGGGTAAATTTACTGCAAAAATCCTCTTCAAGGGTTAAAAAAAGCAAAGATGTCACCTTGAGCACAAAGTTCTGCCTGACCCAAGTCATGGTATTTTCAATCGCCTCATACGCATGCGAAAGCTGGACAGTAAAAAAGGAGATCAAAGAAGAACTTATGACTTTGAATTATGGTGTTGGCAAGAATATTGGATATTCCATGGGCTGCCAGAAGAACGAACAAGTCTGTCTTGGAAGAAGTATAGCCAGAATCCTTCTTAGAAGTGAGGATGGAGAGACTTTGTCTCAAGTACTTTGGACATGTTATCAGGAAGGACTAGTCACTGGAGAAGGACATCATATTTGCTAAAGTAGAGGGTCAGCAAAAGAGAGGAAGACCCTCAATGAGATGGATTGACACAGTGGCTGCAACAGTGGGGTCAAGCATAGCAATAATTGTGAGTATGACACCAGACCTGGCAGTGTGTTGTTCTGTTGTACTTAGGGTTGCTATGAGTCGGGACTAATTCAATGGCACTTAAGAACAGCAACTAACACTAATGTGATACAACTAGTGGTAACAGATTTCCATAAAATATATGATAAACAAAACAAAGGATAAATTTATAATTGATTTAAGATACAGGGAAGGGAATGGCTACTAAGGACACATGAGAAAATTACAGTATTTTTTTTCTTTTAAGAATTGTAACATTATTGAAGAGAACAATAAGAAAAAAATAGTCCTGAAATTATTGATCACATAAGAATTTAAAACATTTTAATTTTTAAATAAATATTTTTTTTTCTACAAAGTAGAAAATCTTCATAAGGTTTCCCTCACAGGAACCCTAAGTATATCTGTGGACAATACATCTGTTAATAGTATAAGCTGTGTTTGTTTCTTTCTACTCTGGCAGATATGTTCCATTCTGTCTTTATCTAATGATCACGCTGTGACTATTTCCAATCTCCTCTCAAATAATGTACTTTTTCTTTGCGTCTTTTGCTATTTTATGGTGATACTTATTTTCTAGGCCTTAGCAATGTGCTATTAATTCTAGCTGAGGTAATCTGTGACTCTCATCTCTTACTCATTTCTGCATCCTATTTACTTCATATGCAGCTCTGGATTTGTTTGCTAATCATGTTTTCAAAAAAGGCAAAGCAAAATTATTCTTTAAAAAAAAAAAGGTTGCCTATCCCATCAGCAGTGTTGAGTTGTAAAAACAGCCTTCAAACATGTTATCTCTTTGTATTTCATATTAGGTAGTTCTTATAGCTTCACAATTATTGACGGGCTGTTCGTCTACTGTTTATTTATACTATCTAATGTTTTATTACTATGTCACCACACTTTTTCCTGAAACCCTAGAATTGTATTTGGATAGCAGTTGTAAAAAAGAACAATATGTAGGCAGACTTAAGTGAAATAACTCTATGCTAACATAATTTTCTGAAAATAGAAGAACATGCAATACAAATATATAAAAGCTACAAAAAGTTTTTCTACTAAGAAAGTTTACTGAAACAAATAAAAACGGACATGCAAAGCCATTTGCATTTCTAATCATTATTTTAAAAATTTTCCAAATTGCAGAAAAATTTGTTTCAAGATTAAATAAAAATAAAAACTATTGCCCCTCTAAGATGATTTTATCAGTTTTCCCCAATGTAACACGATGGTAACAATAGTAGCCATATCATACAGTTGAAATAAGAATTAAGTAGAAAAAAGGATGTAAATCTCTTAGAATGGCATTCAGTACACAGTAAAACTTAATAATTTTTTAACTAATTTTTTTTAGGAGATGTGATAGCTGAGGCTGTGTGCCAACTTGGCTGGACCATGATCCTCAGGGATTTGGTAGTTATGATGTAATTTGGCACTTTTTAAATGATATAATCACCTCCATAATGACATCTGATACAATGTGATCACTTCCATGATGAGATTTGCTGTGAGCAGCGAGTCAACTGAAAATTTTCAGTTTCCTTGGCTGTGTGGCCTGCATCCAATATAGGTGGACTTTCTGGCAAGGCTCATAGGCTTTGGTCCGTCTTGATGCTGCAGCTGGCTTCTAATCATCTCACCTCCAGTTCTTGGGACTTGAGCTAGCAGCCTACCTGCCATCTTACCTGCCCATCTTGGGATTTGTTGGCCTCCATAGCCTGTGAGCCAGAGGCCTCCTATCTGACATTCTTATCTTGGATTCACCACACCAAGCAGACCCTCCAGCCTTTACAACTGCGTGAGCCATTTCCTTTATATAAATTTCTATATATATATATATATATATGTTTATACATTGCACTAGAAGCCCTGGTAAGACCTTGGCTACTAACCAAAAGGTCAGCAGTTCAAATCCACCAGCTGCTCCTTGGAAACTCTGTGGGGCAGTTCTACTCTGTCCTATAGGGTCACTATGAGTTGGATTCTACTCGACAGCAACGGGTTTGTTTGTTTTCTTTATACATTGCCCTGGTTTTGCTTCTCTAGAGAATATAGCCTAAGACAGGAGTTTCATCACTGCTAACTGGAGCTGAATTCTTTTTTACATAGGAAATCATTTTTGAATATTCAGTATGTCTTGGCAAGAATATTAACATAAAATAAGACCTCCTTGTAGAGAGAGCTCACTGAATGCTGGAATTATATATCCATTGCCGCTCAGTCGATTCCAACTCATAGCGACCCTATAGAACAGAGTAGAACTGAACTGCCCCATAGGGTTTCCAAGGAGTGGATAGTGGATTTGAACTGTAGACCTTATGGTTAGCAGGAGTAGCTCTTAACCACTGTGCTACCAGGGCTCCAAAGGAATTATATATAGAGATATATAAAAATGCACATGCATACACACACAGAAACACACACACACACAATTGCATTAAATTTGAATAATTTAAATATATTAAAATGTAAATTTAAACTCAGAAAGAAATCCATGTTGCAGCTCATGCTGTGATATTCTTCCCAGATCCCACAAGATTGAGGGCCGTCTTGTTTTTCCTGCTTCTGGAAGGTTGGCGGCTGATAATTTTAATCTAAGTCCCTCTCTTGGATCTGTCCTCAGATGAAGAGAGCCACCTTGCCCATGGTAATGTCCCCTCAGTAGGGGCAGCCTGCATCCCATAACTGATTAAGTACAATATTTGCTTTAACACAAATAATAAAATATAATTTATCTTCTCCCATCTACATTGGACTGATTTTAAAACTGATAATAGTGAAGAACAAAGTATCTCTTAATACAGTAAGCATGTTTTTGTTGTTAGTTGCCCTCCATTGGGCTGCAACTCATGGAGACCAGTCATATAACAGAAGGAAATATTACCCTGTCCTGTGCCATCTTCATGATCGCTGGTATGTTTGAGCCCATTGTTTTGACTATTGTGTCAGTCTATCTCATTGAGAGTGTCTCTATTTTTTGTTGGCCCTCTGCTTTACCAAACATGATCTCCTTTTCTAGCAATTGGTCGTTCCTGATGACTTGTCCAAAATAAGTATGTTAAACTCTCACCACTCTTGTTTCTAAGAAACACTGCATTGGTATTTCTTCTAAAACTGATTTGATCCTTCTTTTGGGAGTCCATTACATAGTCAATATTCTTTACCAACGCCACAGTTCAAATGCATCAGTTCTTTTTCTATATCTTCCTTTTTTACTATCCAACCTTTGCATGCACCTGAGGCAATTGAAAAGACCACGCTTATGTAAGAAGTATCTTAGTCATCAGACAACATTTTTGTTTTTAAAACTTTAAAAATATACTTTGCAGCAGATTTGCCCAGTGTAGTAAGTTGTTTGATTTCTTGACTGCTGCTTCCATGGACATTGATTATCGATACAAATAGAATGAAATAACTGATAACTTAAGCTTTTCTCCATTTGTCTTGATGCTGTTTATCAGTCCAGTTGTGAAGGTCTTCATTTTTTTCATATTGAAGTGTAATCCTTACTGAAGGCTGTAGTCTTTCACCTTTATCAGTAACTACTTCAAGCCATCTTCATTTTCAGCAAGCTAGATTATGTCATTTGCATACACCTATGTGTAAAACAGAATATTGAAAACCCTACAGTAGAGCTAGAAATAGATATAAAATATACAAGGCCAAACTTGGATTCAGTTACATCACTGGGGAAACCTAAAAATATCCATTTTAAAAATGGCACATACAAGAATGTCTAGGTGGCACGAATGGTTAGCCACTCAACTACTAACCAAAAGGTTGGAGGTTAAAATCTACCCAAAGGTTCCTTGGAAGAAAGTCCTGGTGATCTACTTCCAAAAAGATCATAGCCATCAATACTAAATGGAGTGCAGTTCTACTCTGAAACTTATAGGGTCACTATGAGTTGGAATCAACTCAACAACTGGTTTGGTTTTATACATAAGAACAGATGTTTTGGCAATAGTTATAAAAAGACTTTATGTTTGTGTGAAGCATCTCATAAGATGGATGAAACTGAAGGACATTATGCTGAGTGAAATAAGTCAATCACTAAAGGACAAATATTGTATGAGACCTCTATTGTAAAAACCCATGAAAAGTTCACACACAAAATGTAACAATCTTTGTTGGTTACCAGGGATGGGAAGGGTGGGGGGTAAATACTAAATAGGCAATAGATAAGTGGTATCTTGGGTGAAGGGTGAGACAGTACACAATACAGGGGAAACTAGCACAACCTGTACAAGGAAAGGTCATGGAAGCCCCATAGGCACATCCAAACTCCCTGAGGGACTGAATTGCTGGGCAGAGGGCTCTGGGGACCATGGTCTTGGGGAACATCTAGCTCAATTGGCATAACACAGTTTATAAAGACAATGTTCTACTTTCTACTTTGGTGAGTAGTGTCTGGGGTCTTAAAAGCCTGTGAGCGGTCAGCTAAGATACTCCACTGGTCTCATCCCTTTGGGAGCAAGGGAGAATGCAGAGAACAGGATACAAGGAAAAGATTAGTCCGAAGAACTAATGGACCACAGCTACCAAGGCCTCCACTGGACTGAGTCCAGCACAGCTAGATGGTGCCCGGTTACCACCACTGACTGCTCTGACCAGGATCACAACAGAGGGTTCTGGACAGAGCTGGAGAAGGATGTAGAACATAATTCTAACTCACAAAAAAAAGACCAGATTTACTGGCCTAAAGGAGACTGGAGAAACCTCGAGAGTATGGCCCCCAGACACCCTTTTAGCTCAGTAGTGAAGTTACCTCCAATGTTCACTGTTCAGCCTGGGAGTGGACAGCCCCGTAAAACCAAATGAGACTAACGAGGTACAGGAGTCCAGTGACAAGGGCCAGAAGGCAGAAGGGGACAAGGAAGCTGGTGATAGGGAACCCGAGGTTGAGTAAGGATATTGTTGATGTGTTGTGAGATTGTTAACCATTGTCACAGGGCAACATTTGTAATAACTGTTAAATGAGAAACTATTTTGTTCTGTAAGCCTTCATCTTAAGTGAGAATGGCAGCACAATTGGAAGAGCGTAGTCAGTGTCACTGAACTGTGCATGTAGACATTTTTGAAACGGTGTATCTTTGGCTATGTGTATTTTCACCAAAAAAAGGTTGAGAAGTTAGAGGGTTGACATGTTGTGGGGTTGTTAACCAATGTCATAAAACAATAAGGGTTACTACTGTTTCATGAGAAACTATTTGTTCTGTAAGCCTTCACCTGAAGTACAATTAAAAAAAAATACAAAAGAAAAAAGACTTTATGTTTGTAGTGCACAAAAGTATCAACTGCTGCAATATAAAAAGAAAGGACTAAATAGTTCCTAGTGCTTAAATAAAAACACATACAGAAACATTTACAGTCCCTTAACCCTAGAATCTGCATGCTGCCTGCTGCCTGCTCTAATGGAACATGAAGATTTCAAAACTAGAACCTCTCGGCAGCAAATCTTTTAACCCTATACCAACACATTATGAAAATCTATAAAGCTTAATTACAGGACAATTTCTATACAAATTTTGAGTTAATGAATAATTCAATATATATTTATCACCTTTAATAGAGTCTGCTTTCATTATACTGAAAATACAAAGAAAGAACTTTAGTAACATGTTATAAATCTTATCACTTACTGAATCTCTGTCGTAATTAGTTGTCAATAGCATTATTTTTCAAGGGAGAATTAAGAAGTACATGTGCATTTCTAAGGTTAAGTTGCAATCTTATCTGTAATTTTGTATGGGGAAACAGACTCTCATATGACTGTAACTGATTTTAATGTATTATTCTTTATGGCATGAAGCCACTGGGTTTTTTTTTTTTTTTTTTCCCATCAGATAGCTCATTTATTTAACAGTATTTAATAGCTTTATCCTCCCAATTTCTCAAATAGAAGTTCACACATCAGCTTTGGGAAATTAATATGAAACTAAATTTAAACTAAATTTGTTAATGAGGTAAGTGATTGGCCTTGGGGGTGAATACTAGCTTGATTAACATGAATGCTTCTGTAAGGCTTCAGGTTTACCTGTACTCTTAAGGTAGCATAATAAAAGTGTATCGGTTAACTATTATTGCGTGAAACCACCCTGCACCCTGTGGCATGTAACAACACTTGTTTATTATTGATACTGTGTGTCTATCACTGGTGGCAGGCTGGTCTTGGCTGGGGCAGCTATGCTCTGGAAGTTCTACTGGCCATGACTCTCCTCCTCCTCCTGGGACCATAATCTACTCTTGGCAATATCAGAAATGCAAGCAAGCTAATGGAAAAACATGAGACCTTTTCAGGCCTAGGCTTGAGATTGGTGTACTGGCAACTGAAATGCTTCTATATGTCAATGTCTTTAGCAAGTCATGGTAGCGCAGTAGTTAAGAGTTTGGCTGCCAACCAAAAGGTCAGCAGTTCAAATCCACCAGCTGCTCCTTGGAAACCGTACAGGGTAATTCTATTTTTTCCCTGCTAGCTAGCAAAAATCATAAATGAAGAAAATATTGGAGTTGTCAAAGATTTCATTTTAATTGAAACCACAATCAACACCCATGGAAGCAGGAGTAAATGAATCAAATGACATATTGCATTCAAACAAATCTGTTGCAAAAGACCTCTTTAAAGTGTTAAAAAGCAAAGATGTCACCTTGAAGACTAAGGTGCACCTGATCCAAGCCATAGGTGTTTTCAATCACCTCATATGCATGTGAAAGCTAGACAACAAATAAGGAAGACCTAAGAAGAATTGATGCCTTTGAATCAGGGTGTTGGTGAAGAGTACTGAATATACCATGGACTGCCAAAAGAAGGAACAAATTTGTCCTAGAAGAAGTACAATCAGAATGCTCGTTAGGATCAAGGATGGCAAGATTTCATCTCACATAGTTTGGACATGTTATCAGGAGGATTAGTCCATTGAGAAGGATATCATGCTTAGTGAAATAGAGCGTCATTGAAAAAGAAGAAGACTCTCAGCAAGATGAATTGACACAGTTGTTGCAAGAAGGGGCCAACCATTGTGAGGACGGCCTCACCAGGCAGTGTTTCATTCTGTTGTACATATAGGGTCGCTATGTGTTGGAACTGACTCGAGGACACCTAATGACAACAGCAAAAATTTTGCTTAATTTATCAAATATGCACTCAGAACTTACTCTACCTGTTTATCTATCACTGTGCTTCAGTGAGGAACTGCAGAAATGAACATCATCATAAGGTGATGATCAAGGTGGCAGTATGTTTTGTTCCTATGTGAACAGCCAATTTACCACACATAATATTTACAAATACTTTCAAGAACACAGCTTTGAACGTATCTACTGCCTAACTGAGGAGGTCATAAAGTTTCCCAATGACGTTTTGCAATTATTTCTCCTAATTGTATATAACCAATTATTGTCTTGCAATGTTTTAAGGGCGTTATGATTTATTTTGTGAACCAAACAGCAATACAAACAAACAATTAGACAATTAGATGAACGTGAAGAAGGATATAAATCAGTTATTTAGCATGGGGTACGCAAGGGTAGTGAGAGGAGAATAGGGGTATGAAGGAAAAAGTGAAAGTAAAGAGAAAACAAGGCAAAAATGTTCAGACTGAGTTCCTGCAAAATGGCGCTCTAGGCAGAAGCACCACGTCGTCCCTCCATAGCAAAGCTCTGAAAAACTAAGCCGAACAGAGAAAACAACAATCCTGAAACCCTAAATGAAGAGATAAAGAACTCAGCCAAGCACCAAATGGAGTGAGAAAACTGACAGAGAACAGAGAGCGAGGAGAGATTCATGCAGAGGTCCCCTACCAGCTAACGCAGCGCGGATCCGCCATCTTGGACTCCTATCAGAGACCAGCAAACAGAGGTACGAGAAAGCAGCCTCACGGAGCGTCCAGCAGGAGACAAAACAGCCGGTAATTTTCGGTGTGCGCTTTCCCACCCCCCACCCCTCTTCGTCCCGGCTGGGTCTCCTCTGCTTCCCGTGGCCACAGTCCCTTGACTGCGAAGCGCCGGCTGCTTGGATTCCACACACCCTAGTGGGCGGCTCTCTGGGTGCCATTTGTTGACTGCTAGTGTTGCTTTTTTTTTCTGCTTCTTTTGATTTCTCACTTGCCTCTCGCCGCCTCTCCCTCCTTTTGCTTGAGTGCCTGGCTCCAAGCACCATCTTTGCCTCTTCCTGAGGGGCTGCGTGGCTCCATTCGAGTGTGCACCTGCTTCCTGGTCTGGGCCTCCGGGCTGGTGGGATCCCGAGGCTTTTGTTCCTTTGTTACTCTGCTTCCCACGGCCACAGTCTCTTGACCGGAAGAAGCCCCGAATAAGTAAAGCACTACTGAAGAAGAAGAATAAAGTTGGAGGACTCACCCTACCTGACTTCAGAACCTACTATACAGCTACAGTAGTCAAAACAGCCTGGTACTGGTACAACGACAGACACATTGACCAATGGAACAGAATTGAGAACCCAGATGGAAATCCATCCACCTACGGTCACCTGATCTTCGACAAGGGCCCAAAGTCCATCAAATGGGGAAAAGACAGTCTTTTTAACAAATGGTGCTGGCAAAACTGGATATCCATTTGCAAAAAAATGTAACAGGACCCATATCTCACACCGTATACAAAAACTACTTCAAAATGGATCAAAGACCTGAATATAAAGCCTAAAACTCTAAAGTTCATAGAAGAAAAAATAGGACCAAAACTTCAGGCCTTAATACATGGCATTAACAGGATACAAACCATAACCATCAACGCACAAAACCCGACAGATAAGCTAGATAACTGGGATCGTCTAAAAATCAAACACCTATGCTCTTCAAAAGACTTCACCAAAAGAGTAAAAAGAGAACCTACAGACTGGGAAAAAAGTTTTGGACAGGACAAGTCAGACAAAGGTCTAGTCTCCATAATCTACAAGAAAATCCAACACCTCTACAACAAAAAGACAAATAATCCCATTAAAAAATGGGCAAAGGAAATGAACAGACACTTCACCAAAGAAGACATTCAAATGGCCAACAGACACATGAGGAAATGCTCGCGATCACTAGCCATTAGAGAAATGCAAATTAAAACCACAATGAGATACCATCTCACCCTGGCATTACTGGCACGAATCAAAACCACTGGAAATAACAAATGTTGGAGGGGCTGCAGGGAGATGGGAACTCTTATGCACTGCTGGTGGGAATGCAAAATGATACAACCATTTTGGAAAATGATATGGCGCTTCCTCAGAAAGCTAGAAATAGACATACCATTCGATCCAGCAATCCCACTCCTAGGACTATATCCTAGAGAAATAAGAGATGTCACTCGAATAGACATATGCACACCTATGTTCATGACAGCATTGTTCACAATAGCAAAACGATGGAAACAACCTAGATGCCCATCAACAGATGAATGGATAAACAAACTATGGTACATACACACAATGGAGTACTATGCAATGAGAAAGAACAACAATGAATCTGTGAACCATCTCATAACATGGATGAAACTGGAGGACATTATGCTGAGTGAAATAAGTCAATCACAAAAGGACAAATATTGTATGAGACCTCTATTGTAAAAACCCATGAAAAAGTTCACACACAAAATGTAACAATCTTTGTTGGTTACCAGGGATGGGAGGGGTGGGGAGGGAAATACTAAATAGGCAATAGATAAGTGGTATCTTGGGTGAAGGGTGAGACAGTACACAATACAGGGGAAACTAGCACAACCTGTACAAGGAAAGCTCATGGAAGCCCCATAGACACATCCAAACTCCCTGAGGGACTGAATTGCTGGGCAGAGGGCTCTGGGGACCATGGTCTCGGGGAACATCTAACTCAATTGGCATGACACATCTTATAAAGACAATGCTCTACATTCTACCTTGGTGAGTAGTGTCTGGGGTCTTAAAAGCCTGTGAGCAGCCATCTAAGATACTCCACTGGTCTCATCCCTTTGGGAGAAAGGGAGAATGAAGAGAACAGGATACAAGGAAAAGATTAGTCCAAAGGACTAATTGTCCACAGCTACCAAGGCCTCCACTGGACTGAGTCCAGTACAGCTAGATGGTGCCCGGCTACCACCACTGACTACTCTGACCAGGATCACAACAGAGGGTTCTGGACAGAGCTGGAGAAGGATGGAAAGCATAATTCTAACTCACAAAAAAAAAAAAAGACCAGATTTACTGGCCTAAAGGAGACTGGAGAAACCTCGAGAGTATGGCCCCAGATACCCTTTTAGCTCAGTGGTGAAGTTACCTTTGAGGTTCACTGTTCAGCCTGGGAGTGGACAGCCCCGTAAAACCAAATGAGACTAATGAGGCACAGGAGTCCAGTGACAAGGGCCAGAAGGCAGAAGGGGACAAGGAAGCTAGTGACAGGGAACCCAAGGTTGAGTAAGGATATTGTTGATGTGTTGTGAGATTGTTAACCATTGTCATAGGGCAACATTTGTAGTAACTGTTAAATGAGAAACTATTTTGTTCTGTAAGCCTTCATCTTAAGTGATAATAACTAACAGCACAATTGGAAGAGCGTAGTCAATGTCGGTGAACTGTGCATGCAGAAATTTTTGAAATGGTGTATCTTTGGCTATGTGTATTTTCACAAAAAAAAAAGTCAAGAAGGGAGAGGGTTGACATGTTGTGGGGTTGTTAACGACTCTCATAAAACAATATGTGTGCTACTGTTTCATGAGAAACTATTTGTTCTGTAAGCCTTCACCTGAAGTACAATAAAATATAAAAAAAAAAGTTTAGACTATATTAAAAGAAAATTGTCATGCTTATTATGATCCCATTCTTTTAAAATTTGAAGAAAAAGTAATTCAATTTGAATTTATTCAAAATTACAAGTGTGTGACTAATGGCTACATTTCCAAAGCAATTTCTAGAGAAATGTAAGGGTAACATTTTGGTAAAAAATAAAAAGGAATATTTAAAAAAATGGAAGAATAAAATCTATAAATAAAAAGTATGCCCTAGGCTCTGCAGTCGGTATGCCATTATAAGATACTAATTTTTATAATCTGATCTTTAGTATCTTTTGACCTGATTAGAAATTTAAATGTGTTTCTTAAGATTTTTTAAAAAGTCATCTCATTCAGATAAGTCAGCTCCTTGAAAATTAGTGTAAGTATGTCTCACACCTATATGGATAAGTAAATGGAATGATCATTAGTGAATATTTTTGGCAAGCATGTAGCAATGCATTGATGTCATGGGCAGTGTTTCATTCTGTTGTACACAGAGTTGCTATGAGTTGGAACCGACTCTACAGCAACTAACAACAACAACAAAAACAAAGTTTTTTAGGTAGTATTTGTCATAGAAATAGCTGCCAGTCAGACTAAAGAAATAATACTCCAACCCAAAGCTAGGATACTGCCTCCATTTCTGAGAAATATACTGTTAAATACAGTATTGTTTGCAGATTTCATTTCAAGAGATAGATTCCCCTTAATGCTCAACATTGCATGGGTATAAATAAGTATATCAGAAATAGATGTTGCATGAAGCTTAGTAATGAACTAGGTTATGACACTGTGCGTACATTTTCTTGATGTGTGAAGAAGAAAGCAAAGTGAAGGAGAAAGAGAGTAATGGGGAATGGTGAAAGAAAAAAATAAAAAAGGAACCAAGTTGGGGAGGGACGGTATCAATACGGTCAAGCGTTTAGCAAATTCTAGGTTTGAGGGGACAAAGCTTGAACATTAAATATCAGAAATCTATAATTCATTTTAGAGTATGTGTTTCTGTTTTCATAATCAGCTAATAATTTTGTTTCTATTTAAAATCAATAGTGGCATACCTGTTTTACTGTTTTGGATCAAGAAGATATTTGACTCAGATATAAATATAAGTACACTGTTATTAAGATAATGGGATTATTCCTCTCTATTAATCTACATTAAACAAAAAAAATACAATTGATTCTTTTTTATGGAAATAAGACATATATCAGCTACTTTATAACTGTTTTCCTTGAAAAAAAATCATAAAGGCAAATACTGGATTAATGAAATTTGAATAATTAGCATTAAGCATTAAGAAGATAAGAGATTGTTATTATTAATACACAAAAAAATGCTGACAAGCTATTTGTAGTTTCAATTTTCTTATACATAAGATGCCCCCAAATATTACTTTCCTCCAATTCAAAAGTTTATCCAACATCTCTAGGAATAAGTCTTTCAGTCTTAATTACTACCTCTCTATCACCAAAGAAACCCTGGGGGTGTAGCAGTTAAGAGCTACAGCTGCTAACCATAAAGGTTGGCAGTTTGAGTCCACCAGGTGCTCCTTGGAAACTTTATGGGGCAGTTCTACTCTGCCCTATAGGGTCACTATGAGTCAGAGCTGACTCGAAGGCAACGAGTTTGGTTTGTTTTTTTTTTTGGTTCTATCACCAAACGCTACCTAGCTTAGGATGCAGTTTTGACTGCTTTACTATGTTTTATAATTTTATAACTGTAAGAAAATTTAGCAAAAAAGTGATAGTTTCACTTTATTATCAACAGCAAAATTTTACAAAGCATTTTATATGACCATCATTACAACTATTCCAGGAGCATGTTTCCAGAGCTCATCTACTTATTACCATTTGTAACAAATCTAATATATATCTTACTATACAAGCTCATTTCAAGTCATAGTAATGTTTATATACTTAAAATTAAATACTTTAAAATGCATAAATATTATAATGTATTTCATACTAAGTCAATCATTTAAGAAATTGAAATCTCCTGTTAAAAAATCTAGTTATTCTTTCAATGATATTTATTATTAATACAATATTAATACAAATCATTTTTTAATAAAAGGAACAATGGGATTTTTTATTTAAAAAGCACTAGTAAAGTATTATTACATAAAGCATATAAGAAAACCAAACTCATTTTCCATAAATATGGTTAATACAGGAGCCTTAGTGGTGCAGTGGTTAAGTGCTCGGCTGCTAACCAGAAGGTTGGCACTTTGAACCTTCCAGCCGCTCTGCAGGAAAAAGATGCGACAGTTTGCTTCCATAAAGGTTACAGCCTTGGAAACCCTGTGCAATTTGGAGCTGGTCTTTGTTCTTCAGTTTTCATCCTTTTCATCTATTTTGCCTTAAAATATGTTTGTCTGTTTGGCGGTAGTAGCTCTCTTTAAGTAAAGGCTTTCCTGTCATGTAATGCCTGCAGTGATTTATTCCCACCTTTCTGTGGAGTTATGTTTCATCTCATAAAAAAACGAAGAGATAGATGGTGTGACCGTGTTATTCCAATTTGAATTAAAAAAAAAAAAAAGTTTTTTTTTCTAACTGCTACATTTAATTTATTCACATTAACTGTGATAACTGAGTATTTGAATTATTTTTATTACCTAATTTAAACCAAATCAAACTAGTTGCCATGCAGTGGAGTCAATTCTGACTCATGGCATCCCCCTGTGTATCAGAGTAGAACTGCACTCCATAAGATTTTCTTGTCTCCGAGCTTTCAAAAGCAGATCACTAGGCCTTTCTTCTGAGGTGTCTCTAAAAAAAAAAAAGAGAAATGTGTCTTTAAAAAAACAAAAAAACATACTCATTGCTATTGCATTGATTCCAACTCATAGCGACCCTATAGGACAGAGTAAAACTGCCCCACAGGGTTTCCAAGGAGCAGCTAGTGGATTTGAACTGCCCACCTTTTGGTTAGCAGCCACTGCACCATCAGGGCTAAATGGGTTCAAACCATCAATCTTTCCGTTAGTAATCTAGTGCTTAACTGTTTGTTCCACTCAATTTTTGTGGTGTTTGTGTTTTTTCCCATCCATTAGATCAATTCCTGTTTCTTGATTCTGTATTCTTTTACTGTGCTAGTTTGGAATAATACATTCTATTTATATAATATATACTTTCACTTTTGTCTTCGTACCCCTTAAATTTATAAGTTACAGCAGACTCAAATTAGAGCTTTATAATTTGATTTTACTCTTCATAGTAGAAAACGACCTAGCCCGGGTGGGGCAGTGGTTAAGAGCTATGGTGAGCTACAGCTGCTAACCAAAAGGTCAGCAGTTCAAATCCACTAGCTTCTCCTTAGAAACTCTATTTGTTGTTGTTGTTATGGGCCATCAAGTTGGTTACGACTCATAGTAACCCTATGTATAACAGAACGAAACACTGCCTGGTCCTGCGCCATCCTCACAATCATTGTTATGCTTGAGCCCATTGTTGCAGCCACTGTGTCAGTTCATCTCGTTGAGGGTCTTCCTCTTTTTTGCTGACCTTCTACTTTACCAAGCATGATGTCCTTCTCCAGAGACTGATCCCACCTGATAACATGTCCAAAGTATGTGAGACATAGTCTTGCCATCCTTACTTCTAAGGAGCTTTCCGGCTGTACTTCTTCGAAGACAGATTCATTCGTTCTTTTGGCAGCATTTTCAATATGCTTCACCAACACCACAATTCAGACTTTAGTTCTCCTTTGGTCTTCCTTATTCATCATCTACATTTTGCATGTATATGAGGCGATTGATTGAGAACACTGTGGCTTGGGTCAGGCGCACCTGACCCCTATGAGGTAGTTCTATTCTGTCCTACTGGGTTACTATAAGTTGGAATTGACTCGAAGGCAATGAGTTTGGCTTTTGAGACCCTGATGGTATAGTGGTTAAGAGCTCGCTGCTAACCGAAAGGTTAGCAGTTTGAATCCACCAGCTGCTCCTTGAAAACCCTATAGAGCAGTTTTACTCTGTCCTATAGCATCCCTATGAGTCGGAATCAACTCAGTGACAGCCGGTTTATTAGAAGATGCATTTCTCATCGACCCACATATATACCAGTTTATTACTTCATCACTGATTCTTCCATTTTGTGAATTTTAATTTCATCTTAATGAAGAACATCTTAAAGTTATCTTTTCAGGGGAAAAAATAATTGTGAACAGCAACTTCTCTGGTATTACACATATGTTGTACTTTTTTTTTTTTTTGTTTTTAAATCACTAGGTCTTCATTTTTTTTGTCAGCATTCTTTTTGTGATTCCTGTTAGACATACAGTTAGGGTTTTATATCTTATCTTCCTGGTCTCTTAAACTGTCTTTCACATATACTGGGTTTTCACCTCCCTGTGCTGCATCAGTGAAATTTTCAGTCATGGAAGATTGTGTTTTTGTAGCGTTTATATGTGGTGAATAAATTGAAGTGGTCAAGGATTCTACTTGGATCAACAATTAACACTCAAGTAAGCAGCATGTTTTGTGCTCATATTTGGTGGGCACAGTTTTCTGTGAATCTCCCTTCTAATATGCAAATCTGGAGAATCACTGGACAGGAGTAAACTTTATATTGAAATAGTCAAGTTTCGGAGGGAAAGGTGGATATGAACCATGTAAATTCAAACCTAAACCTCATGAAACCCAGAATTTTCAAATGATCAGGGAATTCAGAGTCTAGGGAGAGAAAGTTAATTGTCACATCTTATTCTTATGTTAGTAGAGAGCATGTTTTTATATTTGTTTAGTTTTTATTAGTCTAGCATGTCATTAGAAGGAGCCCTGGTGGTACAGTGGTTAAGAACTTGGCTTCTAGACAAAAGGTCTGTAGTTCAAATCCACCAGCCACTCCTTGGAAACCCTATGCTATAGTTCCACTCTATCCTATAGGGTCACTATGAGTCAGAATTGACTCGACAGCAACGGGTAGCATGTCATTACAGGGATAGATATTTGTTAGTGAATATTTAATTGTCATTCTCTAGGTTACAAGGACTCAAGAATTTCTCAGCTTTTATGGGGCTTTTTATTGTTTTTAATATAAATATGATCTCTCAAATTGCCAGAATTAAAGATTAACCTGGTCAATCTGTCATCTAAGTATTGTTAAATCAATAGTAATAGATCCCTAATGTAGTTAATCAAAAATTATTAGAAACCTTACATGTAGTCATACTGATGCAGAACTGTACTTTGAAATAAATTCCTTTCTTTTAGAAGTTGAAAATATTATAAAGTTAATTCGTATAATTAATTCACAATAACATGTCTTTGTTGTCTTGGAGATTAAGCTATGTTCTGATTTTGATTACAGTATAAGAATTTAGTGACTGTTTAAAATTTGTAGAATTTTATCCTGATTGCTCTTGCAGCAATCACCTGTTAAAAAATGCCATGGATTTTATTTCATAGAGAAACAAATTTTCTTGAACCAGCCTTAGGTTATAATGATTTCTGTGTGCATTATTGCCTGTGTGAGTGTGCTAGAGAATTAATGAAAGATTACAGTGGTTGTAGGTTCCATCTGAGTACTAATACTTATTTACAGAACTGATATATTGAGCAATTACTGTTTTGTCAGGGATTACATATTGCATAACCCACACCCAGGCCCTGACCTCACAGAGCATTAGTCTTCTGGAATTTAAAAAAATAAAAATGGTATTTTGAACAATGTTAATTCCCCCAAATCAAGTTGTGAATACTGTTGTTTCTCAAATAATATGTGTAGCTTCACCAGAGAAAATTTATTCTGCTTAATGTTCTGATCTATGACTCACAGAGAAACTGTGCCCAGAATTGATACATCTTCTCTTTGCAGTGAAATAAGATTGCTATTTGAAAGATCACGTCACTACTGAAATACAAAGAGAACTGGAATTTTACAAGTGTTCTTCTCTGACTTCTCTTTGCTGGACTGAAGAAAGGTATTGACATTGTATCCAGTTAACTTCCTACATTTATTTTTGATGCCTCTGCAAGGAAGGAGCCCTGGTGGCACAGTTGTTAAGCTCTTGGCTGCTAACCAAAAGTTCTGTGATCCAAACTCACCAGCAGCTCCAAGGGAGAAAGATGTGATAGACTGCTTTTGTAAAGATTTTAGCCTTGGAAACCCTATTGGGCAGTTCTGCTCTGTCCTATAGGGTCGCTATGAGTCAGAATTGATTCAGCAGTGGAGCGTTTGGGGTGTAATAATGGAAGAATGAATGGATGTAGCAAAGAAAGTAGGTAAAAAAGAAGATATGAAGAAAAGAAGAGAGGGGAAAGGGGGCCAATTGTTTAATGAACTGGACACTCTACTCAAAACACAGTAACTTAGTTGATTAAATACAGTTAGGGAATAATGAGCCTAGGTGTCTGGAAATACAGACTATTTTATACAGGAATAAACTACTTTGGAATTTGGGAGAAAAGAGTGAATCTTGATTACTTTCTCCTTTACATATACACGATTCTTTGTTTTACAAGTAGCAGCCCCAAAAGAGAAAAATCTAGTTAGTTACTAAGGCAGATTAATTTCAAAAGTATCCTTCAGTCCATACATCATCCTCTTGAAGCATGAAGGTAAAGGTTATAAGCACATTGACCCTTTCAATTTTCCAATACTTTTGAAACTATATTCTACTGTTATATTTGTAACATACAGCAGAGGGCTCTAGAAGCATTGACGATAAAAGTGAGCATTGTATTAATCGCTTGAGCAGAACACAGGAGCAGTCATTTCTTAAACACAGTATTGAAAAATCAAAATAAAATGTGAAAACAAAATGGTAGTAATCATTTGAATCTTTGAGTTTGTACAAATGCACTCATGCAGTTTTTTTTTTTTTTTAGAATTGTATTATGGCTGCTCTTGTTTGCTTCTTTCTTGATATTATTTTATTATTATATGAGCATTATATACATCTGGAAACTAATAATAAGAAACACTGTTGATTCTCCATAAAACATTGTAGCAATAAGACCATTAATAACATCTTTGTAATAGTAAAACTTTAAAATAAAAGGAAAAATAATTAGTTTATCTCTTAAATTAGATGTAAATACAGTTCATAAATAATGCATAATTATTAATAATTTATATGTATTAGGTACTGGACTAACTACTGAAGTAAGACAATTATGAGTAAAACATGTCTTCTCTTACTGAGTATGAATAATACTAAAAGAAAATAATTATATAGTACGAGGTAAAGCAAGTGCAATGAAAGAGGATAAAATGAAAGCAAGGTGCTAGAGCAGTTAAATGAGAAGAGTCATGTAAATTTGTTACATAGGTGGATAAATAGGGAGAAGGAGAATGGGGAGCTTCAGAGGCAGAACATAAAGCACTAGTAGCCACAGCATTAAGGGCAATGAGGGAATACCCAGAGAATTACATAGGGGAAAGCTTTGTGAATTTCAGCGACTCTGTTTCATCAAGAACATGCAAATGCACGGATAAACAGTTTTAATCAGGAAACTTTTAATAAATTCCTTACTAAAGGACTAAGACTCCTACAAAAGAACACTCATAATCCTACTCATGTCAAATAACTTAAAATCATTAGGTGACCATGGATGCAAATCTCCACATATCTACATAAGCTGAAGAAATATGGATTGCATTCCACATGGAAGGATTTCTGCTGGAACATACAGAAGATATTTTTACTGGGTCTTAATAAAACTTGAAAAGGTTTAACATATTTTGCTTTGCTATAGCTTCATAGTTTCATATGTAAATCTCATGTGCATTAAGTAAGTTTCTATTACTATTTTCCTTAAAATGCACAATGGATTTCTAATACAGAAAGAAAAAGAGTCTTCTATAAGTAGTAGTGGCTAAATTTGACAGAAAACTTCCTTTAACCCTTTAGTCCATTAAAATTTAGTATAATTATCTATATATTTTGTTTTAGATATAGTAGCATCTGTTTCAAGATGTATCACCTGGTCTAGACTACTTTGTTGTTGTTAGGTGTCATCAAGTCAATTCTGACTCACAGTGTCCCTATGTACAACAGAACAAAACACTGCCTGGTCCTGGGCCATCCTCTTTTTCACTGACCCTCAACTTTACCAAGCATGATGTCCTCCAGGGACTGGTGCCTCCTGATAACGTGTCCAAAGTATGTGAGAAGAAGTCGTGCCATCCTTGCTTCCAAGGAGCACTCTGGCTGTATTTCTTCCAAGACAGAGTTGTTCGTTCTTCTAGCAACCCATGATATATTTAATATTCTTCACAAACACCATGATTCAAAGGCATCAGTTCTTCTGTCTTCCTTATTCATTGTTCAGCTTTCACATGCATATGAGGTGACTGAAAACATCATGGCTTGGGTCAGGCGCACCTTATTCAGAAAGATATTTTGGCTATTAATACTTTAAAGAAGTTGAGGTGTAATCCATACTGAAGTCTGTAGTCTTTGATCTTCGTCAGTAAGTGCTTCAATTCCTCTTTACTTTCAGTAAGCCAGGTTGTGTCATCTGCATATCTCATTATTAATGAGTCTTCCACCAATCCTGATGCCACATTCTCCTTCATATAGCCCAGCTTGTTAGATCATTTGCTCAGCGTGCAGATTGAAAAGTATGGTGAAAGGATACAACCCTGACGCATACGTTTCATGATTTTAAACCATGTAGTGTTCCTAAAGAACTGATGCCTTTGAATTATGATGTTGGCAAAGAATATTGAACATACCATGGACTTCAAGAAGAATGAACAAATCTGTCTTGGAAGAAGTACAGCCAGAATGCTCCTTAATTTGTAAAACATGAACAAATTAATATCTCCCTACCTTCATATGCTTGGTAAAGTAGAGGGTCAACAGAAAAGAAGAAGGAGTGGCTACAACAATGGGCTCAAACACAGCAACCATTGTGAGGATGGCACAGGACTGGGCAGTGCTTCGTTCTGTTGTACATAGGGTTGGTATGAGTCAGAACCGACTTGATGACATCTAACAACAAACAACAAGAGTATCCTCTTGTACTTTTAGAAGGACTGCCTCTTGATCTATGTACAGGTTCCACATGAGCACAATTAAGTGTGCCGGAATTATCATTCTTTGCAATGTTATCCATAATTTGTTATGATCCATACAGCTGAACACATTTGCATAGCCAATAAGACATAAGTAAACATCTGTCTTGTATTCTCTGCTTTTACCCAAGATCCATCTTACATCAGCAATGATATCCCTCATTTCCACGTCCTCTTCTGAATTCAGCTTGAATTTCTGACAGTTCCCTGTTGATGTATTGCTGCAAACTTTTTTGAAATATCTTCAGCAAAATTTTAGTTTCGTGTGATATTTATGATATCGTTCGATAATTTTCTCATTCTGTTGAATCATCTTTCTTTTGAATGTGCACAAATATGGATCTCTTCCAGCTGGTTGGCCTGGTGGCTTTTCTGCAAATTTCTTGGCATAGATGAGTGAACACTTCCAGGGTTTCATCTGTTTGATGAAACATCTCAACTGGTGTTGCGTCAATTCCTAGAGCCTTGGTTTTTTGTTTTGTTTTGTTTTTGCCAATTCCTTCAGTGCATCTTGGACTTCTTACATCAATACCAACAGTTCTTGATCACATGCTACCTCATAAAATGGTTGAACGTTGACCAAATCTTTTTGGTACGGTGACTCTGCGTATTCCTTCCATCTTCTTTTAGTGCTTCCTGCATTGTTCAATGTTTGGCCATCACATCCTTCACTATTGCAACTTAGAGCTTGGAATTTTAATTCAGTTCTTCCAGCTTGAGAAATGCTATTCTTCTCTTTTGGTTTTCTATCTGAGGTCTTTGCATATTTCATTACAATACTTTGTTCTGAATTTGCCTGCCTTAGTCATCTAGTGCTGCTAC
Organism: Dugong dugon; assembly: GCA_030035585.1. Taxonomy (NCBI): domain Eukaryota; kingdom Metazoa; phylum Chordata; class Mammalia; order Sirenia; family Dugongidae; genus Dugong; species Dugong dugon. The sequence continues at coordinate 27,568,197 of CM057460.1, read as the reverse complement.
AACAGAAATACCACAAGTGGATGGCTTTAACAAAGAGAAATTTATTTCCTTACAGTAAAGTAGGCTAAAAGTCCAAATTCAGGGCATCAGCTCCAGGGGAAGGCTTTCTCTCTCTCTCTTGGCCTTCTCATCAGTGTTTCCCCAGACTAGGAGCTTCTTGGTGCAGGGACCCCAGTCCACAGGATGTGCTCTGCTCCCAGCACTGCTTTCTTGATGGTATGAGGTCCCCCTGTCTCTCTGCTCACTTCTCTCTTTTATATTTCAAGAGATTGCCTCAGGACACAATCCAATCTTGTAGATCCAGTTCTGCATTACTAACACAACTGCCACCCATCTTCCCTCATTAACATCATAGAGGCAGGGTTTACAACATTTAGGAAAATTACACAGTACCAGGAATCATGGCCCAGACAAACTGATATACACATTTTTGGGGGGACGTAATTCAAACCATGACACTGCCCTTTGAAGTTTTCTGATCGGCTCTTTTATTTAATCATTTCTTCTATTCACTTTAGCTTCTCTATGTTCATGAGTAAGTTTCAGAGTCTCTTCTGACATAATCCATTTTGGTCTTTTCTTTCTTTCCTGTCTTTTTAAGCCCAGTTGTCAAAAGTACAGTGTTGGTACACAATAAAAACACCAAAATATAAAGTGTTCTATGAAAATTTTAATAGAGTATATATTCTCTTATATAGAAAGTTCTGTCTGGATGCTCCATTAAGCTCCCCAGGAGGTACCCATATGAAGCTCCAGACAATAACGACCGGTGATATGTGGCTACTATATCGTTCTTATGCCCACTCCCTTGAAGGTCCCATTATCATTTTCTTAAAGGTATTTGTCCAAGTTTTTATTTGGTAGAGTTGAAAGAGTGAAGCTTTGATAACCTGGGCAAGTGGGGTAAATCTGCTTCTCATCATATCCAGACATCTGTCTTAGCAAAGTGTTATGTAATTCACAGGCACACAATGTGCAGGTGCTCATTGTTCAATATTCTTTGTCCTGTGTGATTCAAGGGTGATATTTCTCTCTGTGTACTTGATCAAAAACCAAACCAGTAAATATATTCCCAATATTTTGAGGTCAGTTAGGGAATGCAGTATCACATGTTAAATCCAAATTATTCAGGTGAAGTCTTCAGGCAGATCCTTTCAGTAAACAGTGGTCCAGTTTCCCTTTTCTGGAAAAGACATTTAGAAAGCTTCTTCAGTAACAGCCATTTTTTCAGTACTAAAGCTGAGAAAAGTAGTTACGTTTATTATTCTATTTCTCTGAGTAAGTCTTGTGAGTCTTCTTCCTATTTACCACCTTTGCTTCCGTGTATTCTCTCATTTACCCTATCCCAGTTGAGTAGCCTGCTGGGCATTGGTGTTTACCCACAGAATAGGTGGTAACAATAACATCGGCATAGTTTCTCCTTTATCACCTCCTCTTGGAAGATTCCATAGGATCTGACAGGTAAAGAATTGCACAGCTGCCTTTCTTCCTACTAATGCAGCCACAATTAACCTAATTTTAACTACATGGGAAGACATTATGATCTACACCCTGTTTCCTTTAGGAATGCACAAGCCAAATTCACTAGTTTGAATTCATGTATTTTTTGTGATATGTTTTCCTGTGGAGCCCAGGTGGCACAGTGGTTAACAGTAATGGCTGCTAACCAAAAGTTCAGCAGTTCAAATCCAACAGTGGCTCCTTGGAAATCATATGTGATGATCCTACTCTGTCCTATAGGGTCCTGTCTTTTCCTACTGGCACACATAAGTGTAGCTGTGATCTTTAGACAACCAAATCAGTCAAGACAAAATAAAAAATTTGAGTAGAATGAAAGATATAAAGTTGAATAATTACATCATCCCCATAACTTTTTTACACCCTAATTCTTGACAAATTTCAGCAAAGTTCCCTCTTGTCCCTCTCATATTCAACCAAGGAACACATTAGCACTGTCACTGTATCTAGCCTTTCAAGAATTTTCTGCCCTTCTGAAATAAACAAACTTATCCATCCAAACTTCCCAGAGAACACTGCGTGGAGGGTGATAAGGAATATACTATGTCCGTATAATATAAGGTTTCTTTGCCCATTTCTGTGCCTTAGTAGGGTAAAGTTTGTAGTTTGATAAGAGGAAATATATCCAGGTGGGTCAAACTGATAGATTATTCTCTATTCTAAACCTTTAAGTGTTGTTTTGGCTGTTCATTCTCCTACAGGATAAGCAAAGCCTAGAGTAGAATAGCTGTTAATTCCAATCATACTCAAGTGCAACTCTAAACTACTGGTATGGGTTTAATATATTCCACTTGCCAGATATTCTCAGGCTCATAATATTATAAAATATTTTAAGTTTAATAAAATTACTAGATATACCAATTATATGCTCCCTACTTATTCTTAATAGAGTTCCTGGGTGATGCTTATGGTTAAGCATCCCTCTACTAACCAAAACATTCACAGTTCAAACCCATGTTTTTCTGTAGCAATAAATGGACTGCCTTTCTAAGTACCCATAACTGGCAGAATGTGAATGTTATGAACTGTTATACCATGATGTTAATCATCATATTTGCTATGTGATTTAAAAAAAATTGTTTCATGTCAAATATTAAAATAATAATTATTTTTTATTGAAACAATTAAAACAGTGGTAGGACTATTCAGAGTGCTTTATACAGTTTAAGCTCATTGGTTCATATTACCCTATTTATTTTACAAATTTGGAATCTAAGACATAGAAAGGCAACTTACTTATTATAACTAAACTGGACATTTGTGGAGTCAAGATCTGAATTTAGGTAGGTTGCCTCAAATACCTGCTGGAATTACATAGTATGCTATTCTGGTTTAAGCATGGAGAACAACTAAGAAATAATTTTCAGTCACATGTGGGATAATTTTCCCAGTGCTTTATTGTCAGCTGTGTTACATTACCCTCAGATGTTTTTCTTCAAATGATTATTTAGTCCTCTTAACAGTGCTATAAAAAATCCCATTGCTGTGGAGTGGATCCTGACTCATAGTGACCCTATAGGACAGGGTAGAACTGCCCCATATGGTTTCCAAGGAGCACCTGGTGGATTTAAACTACTGACCTTTTGGTTAGCAGCTGAAACTCTTAACCACTACACCACCAAGGCTCCGCAACCGTGCTGTAGACAGATAAAATAATTACAGTATTACAAACTATTTAATGACAGTGTAACATAGGATTTTTTATACTACATTTAAAAGAAAAACAATATAAAACAAGAATGACCTACTTCTAATCTGAGATTAGACAGATAAAATATGAAGTTATTCTAATGACTCAAGTTTCAAAATCATAGTTGTATTGATAAATATATTATTAAAATTTTAATTGATTGAATTATAGTTTCCAGCCTGAAATATTTGAGATGAGTAGGGAAAAGAAAGAGAGGTAAACAAACTGCTTGCCTTGGAATTTCTCAGGCTTATTTGGTGTTCCACTTTTAAAATGATTTAGAAACAACTGTATAATGACACGTGGTCTATAGATATGTTTTATGAACAGATGAATAAGCATAGATTTTGTAGCTGGAATGACGGCTACTTTAATAAGCTTTCTCAGTGACAGGCTTTTATAACCTTGGATGAAGTAAAACATTGTGAGGCACTATATTATGCAGCAGAGGAAAAGCCATAATAAGACTATATCATTACAGAAGATGATACTGACTGAGAAAACATGGTAAGATCAATTTGTGGTGGTCATGAAAATTTATCACTTAGGTCTTCGCGTGATTGATAGCCCCAGCTGTTGGCTGTATGGATCCACCATTAGTCACACACTTCCCTTGGGATACTGCCCAGCGAAATGTATACATATCTATTTGGGGACTTTTGGAATCAAAAGAGACAAATGATAGAATGAATTTTACATGGTAGCAATAAAATTGGAAAAGTATTAAGAAAAAGAGAAGGCAGGTTTTTAAAAGTCAGTTGATTCCCTATAAGCATATATATTTTGGGAATTAAAAAACAAAAAAATCATGATGGGCTAGGCATTTGTTTTTATAAAATGTATTTTTTTTTTTTTTGAGGAGTATGATTGAAAAAAATTAAACACAGTTAGGCCTACAGGATATTGAGTTTCCGTCAATGGAAGTAGAATGAGTCGGGAAAGCACGGTGAGAAGGGGTGCACAACTTGAACAATGTAATCGATGTCACTGAATTGGATGTAGAAATTGTTGAGTTGGTGTATGTTTTGTCATGTACATTTTCACTACATTAAAAAAACACAGTTAAGAGTTTTGAATAAAACGGACAAAATAAAAGACATACTTGGGTCTTACATAAAAGTTTTTTAAAGTTTACTAATCAGTTGAGGATGACATCTGTCCAAATTAATATTTTTCACTAGTTGTTATAAAACAAAGTGAACAATTTTCACAAACTTGCTGCATAAATCAAACATTTAGTATATGATTTTAGTGCAGCTAAAAATATCTTCTGGATTGCTCACACATGTAATAGTTTTCTCATAAGCATAAATGACAGGATCATGGAGTTCTAGAATAATTCCAGGAGACATCACATATTTCACTTCCAATGCATATGTACAGCCTGAACTAGCCAAAAGAATGCACATTTTTTATTAAAATGACAGGCTTTGGCTTCAAATTCCTTGTAGGCCTCTTAGCCAGAGCAGTATAACCTTTCACCTGTCTCCCACAGAGCCTAGAGAATCAGCTTACTGCCCCACAGGTGTTTCTCACAAGCTGCTTCTCTCAGCACTGGGAGATCATACATCAATCTAAGTTGAAATCAGAATGAAACTTAAGTCAAAAATAGGAAAAGATCATACCCTTTACTCTTTCCATATATTGTAATCCTGGAATTTTGTCCATCTTTGGTCTCCTTTTTGTCCTGGAATCATATTAAAATTCCCACTTAGAGATAAAGTGAGGGGGAGGGAGACCTTGATCTTTTTAAAATAATAGAGTATTAAAAATAGGACATGTGATCTATAATAACTATAGATTAATTTACTAAACTAATATTGGTCTCATTATTTGGGACAAGAACAACAACAACAACAACAAAAGTTCACCTTTGTAGATAAAACATCCCAATACCATTAATAATTACGTTTAAGTTTATTTATTTATTTACTGAAAAGGCAATCCATTAGTATGTTTTAAACATAAAATCATAATACAATGTATATATTGAGATTTTTTTTACTCCTGTTCCTATCTTTATTTAATAACCGCCTTTATCTAACCTACTGTTTTTCTTTTTTTTTTTTTATGGAGCTACAATTAAACAGAAATAGAAACAGAGATAGAAATAGGATAGAAAGAGAAATATATCCTCATTTTTATTAAAGCTGGAGTCCTTGTGTAGCGCAAATGTTTAAGAACTCGACTCCTAACCAAAAGCAGGTACCCAACCAGAGATGCCGTGGGAGAAAAGCCTGGTGATCTCCTTTCCAAAAGGTTACAGCCTTGAAAACCCTATGCAGCAGTTCTGCTCAGCACACATGGGTCTCCATGAGTTGGAAATGACTCCATGGGTAACTAGTTTTTATTTATTTACTTTTTTGCTTATAATAGTACAAAAGATGTAACAAATTAGATGGCATCCTAACTGGTCTGTTATATAAGGACCATCAGGAATAGATTATATTGCCACAGGGTGATAAAAGAGGGTTTAATGGAGAGAGTGTTTTAAAGATATTGATGGGGTAAGACAAACCACAAAGGATAGAAAAGTACCCAGAGCTAGCAACATTGATAAGCTGTTACCACTGCTAGATCTGAAAGGCCAAAGGAAGGGAACAATAGCGAGAACCCAGGAAGAGCTTTTGGTATAGGAACTAGGGTATTTGGTAGGAATGCAGGCACTATAAAATGTGGTCCCTGAAGGGAGACCCAGGAGAATAAATACCCCTACTTCTCTCTCTCATCCCACCCCCAGTATCCTGCTTGTACCTCAATTAGTTAAACTCAGAGGTAAAACTGAGGGAATAGGATCAGAGTAGATGCAGTTCACCTAAGAATTCACTCAGAAAATTATGTCATTAACTTGTCTTTCATAGAATAAATTTTGTTACCTTCAGGGTATAGTGGTCTTGTTAAGAATATATTTTGGAGACAGACAAATCTTGGTTTGCATTTCATCTCTGTTACTTAGAAACTGTGGATCTTGAGCAAGTTACTTAACCTCCTTAATATTTTTACATGGTATTGAAAATCAGTTAAGTGAAATATCTACTTTGTGATTGTTTTAATAAAAAAATGAGAAAAGCACAAATATTAGTTTGGAAATGTAAGGTTGCAATAAATATTTAACATTAGTATATATATGTTTGAACATTTAACATTAATAACATTAATATATATTTGAAAATTTAATATTTAAATATATTTACAACATAAATATTCGAATGAAACAAGAAATTAGAGGGAATCATTTGTAGACATTGGTTTAGTTGTTTGACCTCAATGTTTATTTAATATCTCTGAGCTCTGTGATTCTTTTTTTTCCATGATCCTATCATGGCTGATACAATTATAACTATGGTGTCCACACACAATGCATGGAGAAAATGACTGGGAAAATGGGTGACTACAGTAGATTCTACTTTTATCCTATTCTCCATAACTGTTTCATAATAATAATTCTACTATCCAAAGAAACTTGAGTAAGTATTCTAGCTTATTCAGGGTCTATAATTGAAATAGAGATAGGAGTAGAGAATCTGGAATGAACATCAGGTAAGCCAAACTACAGTGTCTATTAAAACACAAAATCCATTACATCAGTATTTTAATACAAAGCTAGGCATCAATATATGTCATCAAATATTATTATAATCATATCTTTTATTAATAGTCCATAATTAATTTATCAACCCTGGTGGTGCAATGGTTAAGTGTTTAACTGCTAACCAAAAGGTTGGCAGTTCAAACCCACCAGCGGCTTTGTGGGAGAAAGATGTAGCAGTCTGCTTCCATACAGATTGCAGCCCTGAAAAACCTATGGGGCAGTTCTACTCTGTCCTATAGGGTCGCTATGAGTCAAAATTGAGTTGACAGCAGTGAGTTTGGTTTTTGGTTATTTTTGCAAGTTTAGTTTTTTAACTATAAAAGCATCCTAGGAATAAATATTTACAACTGATTATGTTTAATTTATTAGAATGCATTCCAGTATGAATTAATTTACACGGATTCTTTTCTTTATACCACCTTGAGGACAAAAGTGCACCTGACCCAAGCCATGGTATTTTCAATTGCCTAATATGCATGCAAAAGCTGGACAATGAATAAGGAAGACTGAAGAAGAATTGAAGTATTTGAATTATGGTGTTGGTGAAGCATGTTGAATATATCATGGTCTACCAGAAGAATGAGCAAATCTTTCTTAGAAGAAGTAGCCGGAGCACTCCTTAGAAGGGAGGATGCTGAGCCGTCATCTCACATATTTTGGACATGTTATCAGGAGGGAACAGTCCCTGGAGAAGAACATCATGCTTGATGTCTTAGGTATCTAGGGCTACTATTATCATAAATACCACAAGTGGATGGCTTTAACAAACAGACATTTATTTTCTGACAGTTTAGGAGGCAAGCAATCCAAATTCAGGGCACTAGCTCCAGGGGAAGGCTTTCTTTGTCTGTCAGCTCTAGGGAAACATCATTGTCATCAATCTTCCCTAGGTCTAGGAATTTCTCAGCACAGGGACCCTGAGTCCAAAGGGAGTGCTCTGCTCCTGGCTCTTCTTTCTTGGTGGTAGGAGGTTCCTGTCCTCTCTGCTCACTTCCCTCTTTTACATCTCAAAAAAGATTGACTCAAGATACAATGTAATCCTGTAGATCCTGTCCCACTTCATTAACATAACTAGCTCTAATCCTGCCTGATTAATATCGTAGAGGTTAGGATTTACAACACATAGGATAATTACATAAGATCACAAAATGAAGGACAACCATGCAATACTGGGAATCATTGCCTAGCCAAGTTGATGCATTTTTGGGGGACATAATTAAATCCATAACACTTGGTAAAGTAGCTGGTCAGTGAAAAAGAGGCAGACCTTCAATTAGATGGATTGACACAGTGGCTGCAACAAAGGGCTCAAGTGTAACAAGTATTGTGAGGATGATGAAGGGCCGGTCAGTGTTTCGTTCAGTTGTACAAAGGGTCCTATGAGTTGGAACTGACTTAACAGAACCTAAAAACATTTCTTCAATTTTTTCCCCCAGTTATACCAAATTCTCATATTTTCATTGTGTACAAGTCTGCCTATTTCATCCAGTTGCTTTGAACAAATACATATAATAGATGTAAAATTAAGGCATTTTAACTAGACTCCTATTAACCTAAACTTGTAATAACGATTCACCTCACCCTACCCCCATTCCAGGGATAGTAAAACATAAATAGATTCATTTGGTGTTATAAGAAGATTCAAATACATCAACATGATTGCATTAATGTGCAACAACTAATGCCTATATCACCCCAAAAAACCCAAAGGAATTCAGCTTTTAATTATATGTAAGAAAAGTTCCAGTTTGTATCAAGATTCTCTGTCATGTAACTTAATTTCCTCCTGAGAAATATCTCATTTTAAGGTGAGAGAAAGTTTGTATTTATGTTCAATATCTCAGTATTGCCTAAAGAAACTTCTATTTTTACAAATCCAATTTTTTGGTCAGAGATTGGTGTCTGAGTTGGGTGATACTACTTAACTATGATTTTTACACCCCAACATATAGAAATTTTAATATATTACAGTGGAATATATTGGAAGAAATTTTAGAGCATTTACTTTTTTTGAATATTAAAAAAATCACATTTTTCATTATGTATTATGATAAAAAATAAAATATTAATCAAAATACTAAATATGGACTGCAGATATAAATCAAAATAAATTATTAAACTAAAAAAATAGTTTGCTTCAATTACACACATTTATCATATGTAGTTTTGTCCGTGAATTTCAACAACAGTCTCTTCAAATTTTGGATATGGACACATTTTTACATAAAATTTTACATAAATATGTAAAAATTGAAAATCCATCTTTTCTTACCTTTAACATTATTGGTAAACTTAATGCCTTTCTTTTCCTTTTATGAATAACTGTAATATTTAAATTTATTTGAACATTTAAGTAATTTTCAAATCCATTTCAATTTCTTCATATCAAAAATTTCAAAATAATTTGGAAATACAATTTGTAGCACATGCATGTCTTGGTGGATGAGTAACACTGGAAATATGTTCAGATAATACTAAAAGGGACATATGCTACAAAAAGACAAGGCTGCTGCCTGGATCTGAACCAACTAGGAGACCGCATTAGTGGCCCACATTTCTTGCACTGTGTGTCATTCTCCATGGCACCTGGAACGTGAACCCATTCATTAATTTTTGTGTTTGTTTGTCCAAGAGGTGGAGAATTCTGTGGCTGAATCCAACATGTAGGGGCAAAGCCTGAGTGCCAAATCTAAATTGTATGCTTTCTAATGTCTGGTCTCTCAGGCACACTGTCAGACCACATTCTGATGGAGCAACAGAGGGAGGCCCTCCATAACACTGCTTGTGCCTGGAAGCAACATATGTACCTTGTGGATTGTTGGTGGGGACCAGTAGCTGCTCAGCTCACCCTGAAATAACTCAGATTTGTAGCTTTCATAATGGGATGCCATACAAATAAAAAGGAAGGATAATTTATTATTTAAAAGTTGTTGATTTTTTGAAGAGATGAAATATATATTTTTTAAAGCTCTCACTACTTGCCTGGAATGTTAATATGTGTTTTTCAAGCAGAAGCTCATCTGATCTCCTCACATAATTCTGTAGGTTAGCATTCTTAGCAATTCCATTTTACAAAGGGGGAAACCAAAACCTAGAGAATCTAAGGAATTTGTCTAAAGAAACTGAGCTAGAAAATTACCTCAGTCAATCTGGTGCCAGAGTCTATATTTCGTCTCCTAAAATCTACTGTCTTATAGTTCTTATTAGAACCAAATGGCAAAGGGAGACAATTTGTTTAAGCTGAAGGAATCTGGATGCTCCATAAAGACAGGCAGAACAGGAGACATACTCAACTCCTTCTGATGATTCTCGCAGCCCAAGGTTTATAAGAATTGTACACGGCAGTAAATATTCACATTTTGCAATACTTTGCTTAGAAATACTTAGAATACTTAGAACTCTTCTCCCATCTTGCCTTCCCATCAGTCTTTCTCAAATTTTAGTATTTGTGGCCCACCCAGGTTGCTTCTTTCCCCAACGTCAACAGTGCAATTAAAGTGTATTTTATCTACTCATGTCCGTAACTGTGGATCAAACTGTTGGAGAGATAAACTGTGTATCCTCTGCAAAGAGCTATATTGACAGAAGTTGAGTGAATCACTGGCATAGAATCTTTTCTCTCTCATTCCCTGTGTAACAAATATCTATAGGACTAAGCTTGTTACATGTAGTTGCATGCTAATTATTTTCTAGATGATCCATTTGCAGCTTTTTTCTCATTCTCCATTATTACTAGGAGTTTAGTGATTTAGCTCAAAAAGTTTTAGAGTTGACAAGTTAAGTGAATGATGTATTAAATGAAACTTTCTTATAGCTTAAATGATCTGCCAGATATGTAAACACACAGTGTTTCCTAGACTAGGAATTAATCCTACTTAATCTATCAAAATTACATATTCAGCATTCTGTTCTGATTTACTGTCTTTCCTAACAAGGAGATTAAAGATTGTTCTGATGCTTTCCGTTGAATAATGTCATAGTTACAAATGAGAAGAACATCCCTGCCTTCTGGATTCTTATTTCAATTGCAAGATAACATCATAAAGATGAAAATATATTGATTATATGCGAAACTACCTTCAAAATGTAAATAAATTGCATGAGTGGATGTGTTTATTTCTTATTTTTTATTCTCAAATTTAAAAACAAATAACTCTCCACTAACAAAATGTTTAAATAACAGCATCATAAAGGAAACAAAAAATTAAATTTAAATATCATATATATTGTAAAGCTAATGTGATTATTAGAGATTAACAAATATCTCATACAGTTATCTAATATATACACATACATGTATGTAAATATCATAAATACCCATTTCTGAATACATTCTAGAAAACATTTTAAAATCTTAATATTATTAAGAAATAGGAATACCCATCTTTATCAATAGCAAAGAAATAGTAAGGAGCCCTGGTGGCGCAGTGGTTAAGCATTAGCTGTTAACCGAAAGGCTGGCAGTTCAAACCCACCAGCAGGAGAAAGATGTGGCAGTATGCTTCCAAAGATTTATATCCTTGGAAATCATATAGGGCAGTTCTACCCTGTCCTACAACGTCACTATGAGTTGAAATAATCTTGACAGCAATGGGTTTTTTTGTTTTTATTTTAAGCTTTCCCTTCCCTGGCATTCAACTCTTCCCTCAACTGATCTTTTCCTATAATATCAAAACTCCAGTAAATTTTTTATACCACCAGGAATTTACTTCCTTAATCCTCCAAAATTCTGATTATTTTTATGCTCTCTTATGAAATAATATTCACTATGAACACAGACCAAAATATTCACTCTGATGACAAATCAACAATTTAGAATATAAGGAGTGAGCAGATACGTTATACGAAAATGAGGTGAGCTTTAAAGAGAGCTTACAAATTTGAGAAATTTGTGGAATGCAAAAACACTAAAGTAGACATTTTTTGTTTTCTTCAATTTATCATTAGTATTTTCGTTTGCATATGGGTATATATATGTGGCTTATCTTCAAATATATGGGTTAGAAATTCAGCGTATTTCTGAAACAAGGAGCCCTTGTGGCATAGTGCTTAAAGCACTCATCTGCTAACTGAAATGTCAATAGTTTGAATCCACCAGTTGCTCCACCGGAGAAACACATGTCCTGGGGGGGGTGTTCTACTCTGTCCTTTGAGGTCGCTATGAGTCTGAATTAACTCCATGGCAACAGGTTGTGTGTGTGTGTGCATGTGTGTGTGAAGCAAAATTAAGAGTGCTTGTGGCCATGGTCATGAATTTAATGTGGGACAAGTCAGCACTGGTGTGTGTGTGTGTGTGTGTGTGTGTGTGTGTGTATAGCTTCTCCCCAGCATTTTCAGCTGAATGGCTACTAGCAAAAAGTAGTGAATGAGTTCAATACATAAGTGTTAAAGCTTTTTCATGTGAAAGCAAAAAAGAAAAGTAAGAAGCATGAGAATATATTAAAGGGAGAGATCATAGGGTTTATCATGAAAGTTATGCTTTGAAAAAATAGAAAAAGCAGAAAAAATAAGCGGGTAGAAAAATAAGAAAAATTTTGGAGGATTAAGGGAGTAAATTCCTACTGGTATCAAAAATTTCCTGGAGTTTGGATATTACAGGAGATCTGTTGAGGGAGGAGCTGAAAGCCAGGGAAGGGAAAGCTGTAAAGAAAAAACAAAAAAACAAACCATTGCCATCAAGTCGATTTTGACTCATAACTACCCATAGCATAGGTTTCCAGGCTGTAATCTTTATGGAAAAGGAGCCCTGGTGGTGCAGTGGTTAAGCGCTTGGCTGCTAACAGAAAGGTCGGCAGTTCAAACCCTCCAGCCTCTCCACAGATGTGGCAATCTGCTCCTGTAAAGATTGTTGTTGTTTGTTGTTGTTGTTAGGTGCCTCGGAGTCGGTTCCCACTCATAACAACCCTATGTGCAACAGAACGCAACACTGCCTGGTCCTGCGCCATCTTCACAATCGTTATGCTTGAGCCCATAGCTGCAGTCACTGTGTCAATACATCTCATTGAGGGTCTTTTCTTTTTCCCTGACCCTCCACCAAGCATGACATCCTTCTCCAGGGACTGATCCCCCTGATATGTCCAAAGTATGTGAGGCGAAATCTCGCCATCCTTGCTTCTAGTGATCATTCAGGCTGTACTTCTTCCAAGACAGATGGTATATTCAACATTCCATGGTATATTCAATATTCTTTGCCAACACCATAATGAAAAGTGTTGCCCAGGTTTCCCATGCATATGAGGCAATTGAAAACACCATGGAGTGGATCAGGTGCACCTTAGTCCTTGAAGTAACATCTTCGCTTTTTTTTTTTTTTTTTTTTAACACTTTAAAGAAGTCCTTTGCAGCAGATTTGCCTAGTGCAATGCTCCGTTTGATTTCTTGACTGCTGGTTCCATGAGTGTTGACTGTGGATCCAAGTAAAATGAAAACCTGGACAACTTCAATCTTTTCTCCATTTATCATGATGTTGATTATTGGTTCAGTTGTGAGGATTTTTGTTTTCTTTATGTTGAGGTGTAACCCATACTGAAGGCTGTGGTCTTTGATCTTCACCAGTAAGTCCTTCAAGTCGTCCTCACCTTCAGAAAGCAAGTCTGTGTCATCTGCATAACACGGGTTGTTAAAGAGTCCTCTGGTAAAGATTACAGCCTTATAAACCCCATGGGGCAATTCTACTCTGTCCTATAGGGTCTCTATGAGTCAGAATCAACTCCATGGCAATAGGTTTGGTTTTCTGGTAATGTTTATGGAAGCAGACTGCCACATCTCTCCAGCAGAGGGACGGGTGGATTTCATCCTCTGATCTTTTGGTTAGCAGCAGAGCGCTTAATCATTGCACCTCCAGGGAAAGCTTAGACTTGTCCAAATATAGGACTCTCTGTGAAGCCTTCCCTTACCAACTGATTTAAACTTGAAATCCACTCCCAGAATTTTTTATTCTGCCCCCTGCTTTATTTTTCTCTACACAATGTATTACCATCCTAATGTAATAAATAGTTTTTTTAAAACAAACTCTAGCTCCACCTTTCACCTCCAGAAACGTAAGCATGATTTTTTACCCTCCCCCTCTGTCCTATCCCCAGTTCTATGCTAATCATTAAACCTCTCATAATTACTAGCTCAGAGTAGCGTTGGTTGTATTGAATCCAAAATCTAAGGATAAGCAACCATCAGAGAAGTTATAATTCAAATTATTGAGTTTATAAAGCTGTGAATAAAATGTAAATTGTTTCTTTCTAACCCCTGCAAGTCAGGCATTACTTTTTTTGAGATATGACAAGAGATGAGGCTAAAAGAACAAAAGGGACACTTGAGACTGGCCTTAATGACCTTGGAAACACTGACATTCCTTTGGAAGGCAGGAAATAAACATTTTTGCTATGAGCCCAACTGGAGATGTTTTCTTATTGTATTTACAACTATTGAATATACCCTCTTTATTCACATCAAATCTTGTTTCTTAAGAAGCTTCTTCCAGAAGAGAAAGTCCCTGAGTCAGGACAGTGAAATAAATTGTAGACATAATTATTTTTCGTAGCATTTATTCTGTTTTATTATCTTGCCTTTATTTTCATTTAGTTGGAATCAAATTATTACCTCATAAAACACGACAATGATACTATTATTGCTCTTATTTTATAGTGTTTGCTGACTGATAGTCTATGTTTTCAGAGATCTGAATTTCACTATTTTGTAAAGTCAGGAACAAACGTTTTAAAACATAGAGGAAGATATACCGAGCAATATAGACAACCTGTTCATATCACTTTGACTTCATTACATTGCAATGAAAAAAATAACAGTTCAAACTTGGATTAGTGTGATTAGCTTTGGATTTTCAAAGGGGTGCAAATGAAATTCGATAATCAGGTTCACCTTACATTATCAACATAGTCTCTTGGCATGCAGGTTTGTATTATCTTAAGGATAAGATAGTAAATGTCACTAGTAGGAAAACTAATTCCTTCACATGGTTCTATTTATAGGCATTAGAAGCTGAAGAACGAACACCTGAATATTATGTGTGTGTTTCAAAGCAAATCTGGATTTAAATTCATTGAACTCTGTAACATTCATGGAATTACCTGGGGCATTAATTCATATTTCTGGACTTTTCAGTTGACAGTGTATTTAAGAATTACATATATGTGCAAGCAAATAACTTAGAGCTTTTGCACCATATTATATAGGTATTGGCAGAGGAGTGTATTGAAAAATGCATAGAACCTGCTTGAATTATCTTAACATAAGCAACTGTTATCTTCATATATCTCTCCTGAGTGTCTTATATACATATGGGAATAAACCACCACCAACAATAACAAAAAACATTGCCATCCAGTGGATTCCAACTCATAGAGACCCTGTAGGACAGATTAGAACTGCCTCACAGGGTTTTCAAGGCTGTAAACCTTTATTGAAGCAGACTGTCACATCTTTCTCCCAGAGTGGCTGGGGGGTCGGAAGAGCCCACCTTTAGGTTAGCAGCAAGGGTTGAACCACTGTGCCACCAGGGCTCCTTACATATGCAAATAATTTAGAAAAATATTTTAATATGTGAATTATTTACTACAATAGCAATAATTTGGCTATTTAAAGAGTCTATGTTAACAATTTCTATGGATTCATTGTTATTTATATTGAAAGTCTGCAGAAAGCATATGAAAGATGGTTTTACGTGTGTTTTTCCATATTTAAATTTAGAAACTTCTATAATGTTTGCATAATCTTACATTTTTCCCACATGTATTTGATTTGTAAAGAGACCCATTCTGTTATCAATAACTTGTTTATACTTAAGAAAGAAAAAATAAACAAACAACCCACTGCCACCAAGTCAATTCTGACACATAGCTGTAAATCTCTACAGCAGCAAACTGACACAACTTTCTCCCTTGGAGCCCCTGGTGGTTAGCTGTCGATTGTTTTAACCACTGTGGCAGAGGATACCATAATAGGAGTCAGGGTGGAAACACTCAGATCATCTTTGAAAGATACACTGAGTGGATATTACATAGAAGGTTTCTTTGGTAACTTCAGGGAAATTTTAGGCACAATGACAAATTCCCATTTCAATACTCTTGTGGTCATTGATGACACACATTATATATAGCATGATTGACTCCCTTTTCTATTTGCGTAAGTACCATAGTTATCTAAACATCTATTTACTGTGTTTAAATAGTATGAGTATATAACCAAATTCCAGCATTTAAAGGAATCAAAATTATATTTATCTTTATACAGTAGTAATCCACTCCAAAATTCAAATATTTTCTGTGTATATACAAATCTAAATTGATATTTAAACATTTCTGATATGTAAATGTATAACATATTTCTACTAGAATAATTATGTGATTCTATCTTGAGGCATGCCATTGTTTTAATACTTGACAAAGTGTGGAGGGATTGATTACTTTTGTGTGTGGGCTTTCTAGCTGTGGTCTTGTAATTCCCACCCAGAGCTTCCAGCCCACAGAGAGAGAAAGCTGAGTGCCTCTGGAAGAGGCCTAGGGCCAGGGAGAGGCATGCCTGCAAGCATGGTTGGGAAGAGACTATCCTGATGGAAGAACTGTATCTTGGGTGTTCATGAGCCTGAATTGTAACTGTTACTTCCCTAATTAACCCCATAATGTGAGTATGGTCTGTGAGTTCTGCGTGGCCACTGCAATGAATTATCAAGCCCAGTAGAGAGTGCTGTGGGAGGGACGATTAGTGTCAGAATTGGTAAAGATGGCAGACAGAGGAGGCTTGTCCGGTCTCTGCCTCATGGGAGTCAGCCTTGTGCTGTTGATCTTGGTTCTCCTTCCCCTTTGTGGGATTGGAGGAGGTCCAGACATCACCCCCATGCCATTTTACACAATGTTAGTAAATTAATAATAGCCCTTTGGTTTTAATCACTATTACCTTCAAGTTATCATGGTTTCCAAACCACTGGCTCACTTTCTCTGCT
Organism: Dugong dugon; assembly: GCA_030035585.1. NCBI lineage: Eukaryota > Metazoa > Chordata > Mammalia > Sirenia > Dugongidae > Dugong > Dugong dugon. The sequence goes on along the minus strand of CM057460.1, from coordinate 27,551,442 downwards.
CCTGACTTAGTCTTAATGGAGTTTGTCTTTCTTTTTCTTTCCCTATCTTTTTTTTAATCTCACAAGTCCCAATACTGTTCTCTAGGTATTTGGTTATTATCTATGAATTGTGTGATAGATGTTCTTAGCTATTATACTTTAATGTATTTATGTTTGCTAAAAATATTTTTATTAAACATGTTAGGTAGTTAAAATACAGTTATTCTGCAAGCATGATGGAGACCTTTTTTTAAAACAGCTTTTCTTGTATAGGAGAGAATGACTCCCTATTTGGGTAATTCTTCATGGATAGCTCAAGTGTAGGTAAAGTTGATTACCTGAGTTATTAGGTCAATCTTTCATTTTTGTCAGTAACCACTGTTTTCCCAATAGTCTCCAGAAAAAAAAAAAAAACCTGATGTCAATGGGTGATAGGCAGTGGGAAGGAGAGCCTAAGCAGAGCCTTTGGATTTATAACAAAGTTGAACAAAACAAAGTGTCTTTTAATTTTTGTACCAAAAAACAAACCCATTGCCATCAAGTCAATTTCAACTCATGGCAACCCTATAGGACAGAGTAGAACTGTCCCTAGTGTTTTCAAGGAGCAGCTGGTGGATTTGAACTGCACAACCTTTTGGTTAGCAGCCAAGCTCTGAAGCACTGCACCACCAAGTCTCCATTGTATAAGAATAAGACGGGTCTATAATGGTATTTATAGAGTTAAGACAGTTCTTGTTACCTCAATGAAGAAAGGAAGATAAGTTGGCTAAAAAAACTGTTTCCCCGCAAAAATCGAAGAGGAATTTCCTTTAGATGAGGGTTATTTTATTTATTTTATCAAAGTAAAGCTATTTTCCGTCTATTGTTATTTTGGAAAAAAAAACACTTTACTGTGAAAAATGGCGCTTTTTAAGCATTTTTTATTTGTATTTCTTGTTTTAAATTTGCATTCTTATAATGTTTCCTTTAGTGTTTCTTTTATTAGTGAAAATATTTTCTCTGCATATAGTATGTGCAGAGTTTGACAAATACATAAAACAATAGAAATGAAGCAACTGCGTCTACCCAGAAATATACAAGTCCTAGGTCTTCATGCAGAAAATAGTAAACTGGAGAGGATGAAAAGATTTGAATGTAGGGATACAGAGGAAGTTTTTGGTTTTTTGTGTTTTATTTCCTGGTAAAAATATAGCCAACAAAATACACACCCCTTCAACAATTTACACATGTAAAGATCAAGGCTATTGGTTACATTCTTCACATTGTGTCAACGTTCTCGCTATCTCCACCCATGTTTCACCAACATTAACTTTTACCACCTGTACCCTTTAAAGTTCTCATTTGTCCTTTAGAGGTACTGTTGTCAATTTGATCTCAGGTAAATAATTCTTGAAAGAGTGCAATGTTCAAGGCTGACATACTTTATTAATTGAACTAAACTGTTGTTTGGTTTAAAGACAACTTCATGGGATAGTTTCGGTTTAAGGTTTAAAGATTATTTCAGGACAATAGATTTAGGGGTTCCCCCAGTTTCAATGGATCTGGTAAGTGTGGTTTCCATAAGAAATTTATATTCTGTTCTACACTTTTGCTCCTTTTGATCAGGATGCATCTATTGGGTCCTTGATCAAAACACTCAGTATTGTTAACAAGGCACCACTCATTTCTCAGAGGAAGATGTTGTAAATAGAAAAAGAATAAAAGATATCATCCAACTTCTATCAATCAAAACCCTTCTTACAAAAAACAGAAACAAACTGTCTAATTTAAGGAGAAAACAACTGATTGGAAGAATATTAAAAAAAAAAAAAAAAGTTCACAATCTCTAAGAAAATGATGGAGTCCCCAGGTGGTGCAAATTATTAACACGCTCAACTTCTGTCTTAGTTATCTAGTGCAGCTATATCAGAAATGCAACCAGTAGATGGCTTTAAAAAACAGATATTTATTTTCTCATAGTTTAGGAGGCTAGAAGTCTGAATTCAGGGCACCAGCTCCAGGGGAAGGCCTTCTTTTTTTGTCAGCTCTGGGGGAAGGTTCTTGTCACCAATCTTCCCCTGAGTCTAGGAGTTTCTCAGTGCAGGGACCACTAATCCAAAGGACGTTCTCTGCTCTTGGCTCTTCTTACTTGGAGGCAGGAGGTCCCTCTCCTCTCTGCTTCCTTCTCTCTTTTATATCTCCAGAGAGATTGACCCAGATACAACCTAATCCTGTAGATTGTGTCCTGCCTCATTAACGTAACTGCTCCTAATCCTGCCTCATTAACATCATAGAGGTTAGGATTTACAACACAAAGGATAATTACATCAGATTACAAAATGGAGAACAACCACACAATATTGGGAATCATAGCCTAGTCAAGTTGAAATACATTTTCGGAGGACACAATTCAATCCATAACAGCTGCTAATCCAAAGGTTGGAGGTTCAAGTCCACTCAGAAGAGCCTCAGAGGAAAAGTCTAGTGATGTACTTCCATACGTTCAATTAAGCAATGAAAATCCCATGGAGCATAGTTCTCTGACACACATTGGGTTGCCATGAGTTACAGTCCACTCAACAGCATCTTTTTTAAAAAGAAAATGACAATATAAAATACTCAGCAGTGACAGGAAGTAAGGGAAGTTTGGGAGCCTGGAACATAAGCATCAATATGCCATTGAGCACATGGTGAACATCCCCTCTGGTCTCATCCACTGTAAGTGGAGCAACTTCTCTGGTATCTCAATATCATTTCTGCCCTTTATTTTCATACCTTTGATTAATTCTCACATGATAAAAAGTCCAGGAATGATTGCCTACTCTAGGCTACCTCCCTTCTAGCTCCGTGAGTGTGGCAAGACAAGTGGCGAAGAGGGTTTTACTAATATTGAGTAGTAAAAAGATGTCCTTGTGAAGAAGAGCTTTCTACCCACTCTGGACCACCAAATGGCCTTTGGACTGTTATATAAGAAGGAAAACAAAATCCATTTTGTGTTCAAAACCTGTTACAGAGGCTTAGCTTGTATTCTACTAATACATGATAGTTGGAAGTGTGGTGCTCTCACTAAAAAAATACGTGGCATTTTCTTAGCAATTGAAGTGAGGCAGTATACATAATTTAGAATAGAAATATTGTTATCTTAGTTTTTCTTGGCCATACAAGCTCTAAAATCCATCACTTAAGATAACTTAGAAGACACAACACTGTACTTGTAGTGCTACAAAAGTAATTTGTTGGTGGTGGATGCTGGTGGGTGTTGGTGTGTGATTGCCATACTGTCAAGTCAATTTTGACTCATAGTGACTCCATATGACAGAGTAGAACTGCCCCCATAAAGTTTTCTAGGCTATAATCTTTATGGGATTTCTTACGAGGTTTTTCCCGTGGAGCTGCTGGGGGGGTTTAAACCGCCAACCTTTCAGTTAGCAGCCGAGCACTAAACCATTGTGCAACCTGGCCTCTTTAAGATTATTATTACATATTGAAAGTAAGAGTGAATATATTCTGGATCCAAAGGATTTTCTGGGACGCCAAGTAGTACTGTCATGTCTAGCAGGAAAAAAAATATCACCAACCCAATACTAAAAACAAAAAAAACAAAAAAACCGCATCCATTGCCCTCGGGTTGATTCCAACTCACAGAGACCCTGTAGGACAGAAGAGTAGGGTTTCCATGGAGTGGCTGGTGAATTCAAACTGCCAATCTTTTTTGGTTAACCACTGAGTTCTTAACCACTATGCCATCAGGGCTCCTCAGGCAGGATTACTAATAAATACTTAGAAAAACTTAAAATTGTTTGTGTTACATGGCGTTTCTAGTAAGGTGATACAAGGAAGTAAGGAATTCAGGCAAAAATTAGTTAATTTTCAAGCAGAGATGGAAAGGAATTCAGCCCTGCTCTAGGAAAATTTCAGTGCATATGGCCCACAATTTAAATTGATTGAAATTTCAGTAATTTTGGAACTTCGAGTTGGAGAAACCAAGAGCTTCTGAAGTCCAAGCAGCAGGAGGTAGGATTGCCATTCAGTGTCTTTTTTAGGAGCCCGTAGTTAAGTGCCAGACAACAGAAGCCAGCTCAGCTGCAAAAAAATGATTAGCAGTGTTGCTTTCCCCAGGCCACTCCAAGCTTACTGTTTTACTTTCTCTCTCAGGAGCTGTGACCAGATGTGATCTGCGACCATGGAAATCATGGGAAGCAAATAGACCAAAAGCCTTTGAGGGAATCTTATCCCCAGAGATAAAGAAGCCTGCATTCACTAGACTTAAAAGAATGTTCAGTCTTCAAGGCTTGTTTTTATTTATAGCCTTCAATGCCCACTTTAGATAGGGTCAAAGAGGATAATGAACAAAAGATCTTTCTACAGTGGAAAGTCAGGGACCATGGAAGATAATGGAAAAAAGGGATCTTCCAAATAGGTAGAACTAGGGTTTTCCAGATGGACTATTCATAGAAATTCCTACATGCAAGGCAGGGAGTTTTCATAATTTCTGGCAACAGAGGCTGATAACTGCTGTGAAATGCTGACTGCTGTGTGGTTCCAACCTTCATTTTTCCTTTTTTTTAAAATCTTGTTCCTATTCACTAATTTATATTGAGTATTAGGTGGAACGGATAATTTGTGTTTAAGTTTCTCAATCATTAGGAAGTGAAGAGCCATATCTTAACTGGCTACAAGGTATAGTGCATTTCTTAAGAACCTGGATGATGAACCTGGATTATAAACTGGTAAGTTATTTTGAAAGTTATCGATAATCATATATATGGACACTTGAGTGTACTGAGGAAGACATTTTAATTGGTTCTCAGTTTGTTGACTACTGCTTCCTTATTTTTGGTTAGCCGCTCCTTGGGACAGTTCTACTCTGTCCTATAGGGTCACTACGAATGGGAATCAACTCTACGGCAATGGGATAATGGCTTCTTTTTTGAGGGGTAATAGAATTCCCAAGTGTTTTATGAGCACATGGCCACAGACCATTGGACCACTCCCATTCTCTCTTGCAACTAATGACAGTAAAAATATAACTGAATTCTGGCCACTGTAATGCAGAAATGATGCATGCAAATTTTGGGTTATCCATAAGAGGAAGCTGCTTGCCCTCTATTTTTTTCTTTCCTCCTTGCAAGCTGCAACAATGACAGATTATGAATGATTCAGTTTTGACCATTCCAACTAGTAAAAGACTCGAATGAATGAAAGAATGAAGAGACTGAATAATCCTGAACTCTAGGATGGCCTCTCAGACCATTTATCAACCCAGCTCCTTCCTTGAGAATTTTGTAAATATTTTTCTACTATCTTCTACTATTGACCATTACTTTGGAAAATTCTGGGCCTAGCCTGATTTTAATCCTGATACAGTAGTTCAACTGCCTACTTAAATAATTTATTTCTCTCTTTGAAGTGCAAGAAACTTACAAAGATATACCTCAGTGTTAATTATTCTGTTTCCAGTTTTCTTCAATTTTTCAATTTGTTTTTGTTGTTATGTATGATAGTATGCGGTCACTAGCCAGCATTCCACTATACTTGGAAATATTTTGTTTTTTTAATGATGTATTGGCTTCCTCTCACTGCTATATAAATTATCACAAACTTAGTCATTTAAAATGTTACAAAATTATTATTTGACAGGGAGCCCTGGTGGCGAAGTGGCTAAGAGCTATAGTTGCTAACCAAAAGGTCAGCAGATCGAATCCACCAGCCACTCCTTGGAAACCCTGTGGGGCAGTTCTACTCTGTCCTATAGGGTCACTATGAGTCGGAATCAACTGGATGGCAATGGGTTTGGTTTTCTGGTTTTGGAACTTAGATCAGAAGTCCAACATGGGTCATACTGTATGAAAATCAAAGTGTCAGTAGGTTCTTCCACCTTCTTTGGCTCTGTGTGATATATGCAAACTCAGATGAGCTCTCTCAGAAACATCACTCACCCTTAATTAAGTTTTCTATATTTGACAATATTTCCTACTACACTGTACTTTATGAGGGTTTCAGAGTATCATGGTTTCATTGAATGGAGTTTATGATATTCCTTTTCATTCCCTTTATTTTCATTGGGGTGTTTCCACAAGAATATTGAAATAGTATCATACTTGAAGCTAGATGAAAATGCTTAAATATTTATAATGGTTCTAACAATGATTGTATACACATAGCATCAATTGAAAAAGAAAGAACCATTAACCAAAGACAGCAGGAATGATGGTTTTGTGTTATTGATGCTAGGGTATTATCAACTGCTAGTAAAGCCTCCTATGGGCACACTGATAATGACGTTAAGAAAATCTCAGAAAACAGCTTTAGTTTTCTAACGTGTGTTCTTCTTTTCACATTATTATTATTATACATTGAGAGTGGCCATAAGACAAAAATCTCAACTAAACTGAAAATTAAAAAGAGGGATAAAGTGTTTTAACATCTGGATGATAATCTGTTTCTGAGCAATAAACAGCAGAAGTAAAATATAAATCATAGCAGCCAGTAGAATTGCCTCTTTTATAAAACTCTAAGCTTAAATGTTTATTTTAGTACTTTCATTAACTGTATTGTCATATTTTGCCTTGTATGCTTTACTTGAGTTTGAATATGTATGATCCCTTCTATATTGAATAAATAGTAGTTTAATTTTACAAATAACCATATTACTATCAATTAACTATATGTATACACAAACACATATACATAAATATGTAATATTTGGCAAAGTAGAGGGTCATTTAAAAGAAGAGAACCACTCACTGAGATGGATTGACACAACAGAACCAACAATGGATTTAAACATACCAACACGCATGAAGATGTCACAGAACCAGGCAACATTTCATTTTATTATACACAAGGTCACCATGAGTTAAAACCAATTCAATGGCAACTAACAATAACAACAGTTATATATGTAAGGATACAACCAAATTATTTAATAATGGACTGTAGCAATGAATGTTATGTAATAAGTTAAAAGTTTTGTATTAGTAGTAGAAAACAATTCTGACTAATACATCAAGATAATACAGATTTTTCTCAGTGACACTGCAATCATAAAAGTGTGTTCCTACTAATTTATTAGTAGGTATCTCTGTTCAATTTTAAAATTCTTACGAGAATAAAACTTGTTAGACCTCCCCTGAGATATATGCCCTTTCATCTTGAGAGGAGTTTGGGATGTAATGGCAGAAAAAGGTAACAGGAGAATCATAATTTCAGACAAACGTTAAAATCACTGAATTATATTAAGAAATATGAAGAATGATAAAATTCTAAGCATAATCATAATAATAATAAGAAGAAATCATCATTATCTTGGAAAGAAACAGAACTCCTTGCAAACATTAATAAAAAATTACATGTATGTTTAGAAACACAAACTGATAAATGTGGAGCCATTCAAAATCAAGTGACAATGTTGACCTGCTTAAATAACTTTTTCTATGGGTCCCATGACATTATATGTGTCTTAATTTTTCTTCCTACCTGTTTGGAAAGCCTATCTGAGTAGCTTAATAGTTAATTTTCCTCTCCTTCAATTTAAAGAGAGACATTGTTTATATCTTAATTCGAGAGTGGTTTTCTCACTCTATAGAAAACTTAAGCCCATTGTCATCAAGTCAATCTTTATGGAAGCAGACTCCACATCTTTCTCCCAGTGAGGGGCTAGTGAATTTGAACTGCCAACCTTTCTGTTAGCAGCCTAGCATTTAACCACTGTGTAACCAGGGCTTTAAAAATAGCTTCAGTTACTTCCCTTGATGGTTCTAAATTCATATGATCAATGCAGACTTTTCATAAAACTTTATTTCCATACACCTAACAGTCTAATAAAATATTGACTTGGCTTTTTGAAAATAATCACTAATGCAAAATGCCATATTTTTTATTATTCACCATGTATAAGAAAGATTTTTAACAGTTGCAAGTGACAGGAGTTGGGGGAATGCATACACACACACACAAACACAAAAAAACAAACTTGTTGCTGTCGAGTCGATTTCAACTCATAGCGACCCTACAGAACATTGTACAACCACCCATATGGTTTCCAAGGAGGGGCTGGTGGATTCGAACTGCTGACCTTTTGGTTAGTAGCCGAGCTCTTAACCACTGAGCCACCAGGCTCCAAAACACATATACATACACAAAGCCAAAAAGGGAAATTATCTCACATAGTTGCATAGTTGGGAGAGATTTTGGAGTTGTTGAACTAATTGAAGAGATAAGACCTCAAGATTGGAAGTAAGAACACTTTTAGGAATATCTAATTTCTCTCCATTTATGTCTTGTCCCTTGTTCCTTCAAGAGAACAAACAAATTTGTTTTGGAAGAAGTACAACCAGAATGCTCCTTAGAAGCAAGGTTGTAGAGACTACTCACATATTTTGGACGTGTTATCAGGAGGGATCAGTCCCTGTAGACAGACATCATGCTTGGTAAAGTAAAGGGTCAGTGAAAAAGAGGAAGACCCTTGATGAGGAGGATTGATACAGTGGCTGCAACAATGGGCTCAAGCATAACAATGATTGTGATGATGGCTCAGGACCAGGCAGTGTTTCGTTCTGTTGTACACTGGGTCGCTATGAGTTGGTATCGACTCAACAGGACCTAACAACAACAACGTGTCTTGTCTCTATTTGGGTCCATTTGGCTTCACAATGTAGGTAAAGTTGCTCTATTTGTTCTATGTGGAGAGAAATAGACCAACATGCTCTTTTTTAAAAAATAATTTATTTAAATTTTGCTGTTGAGAATATACACTGCAAAAACATACAACAGTTCAACTGTCTCTATATATACAATGAAGTGACACTGGTTTCATTCTTCAAGCTGTGCAATAATTTTCACCCTATTTTCTGAGTTGTTCTTCCTCATTAACATAAACTCACTGCACCCTAATGTTCCTATTTTATCTTCCAAGTTGCTGTTGTCAGTTTGCTCCATATGTTGTTGCTGTTAGATGCTGTCCATTTGGTGCCAACTCATACAGACCCCACGTAGAATAGAACTAAACACTGCCTGGTCCTGTGCCATCCTCAAGATCATTGTTGCATTGGAGCCCGTTGTTGCAGCCACTGTGTCAGTCCATCTCATCAAGCGTCTTCCTCTTTTTTGCTGACCCTCTACTTTACGAAGCATGATGTCTTCCAGGGGCTGGTCCCCCTTAATAACATGTCCAAAGTACGAGAGATAAAGTCCTGCCATACTCATTTTGCAGGAACATTCTGGCTGTATTTCTTCCAATACAGACTTCTTTGTTCTTCTGGCAGTCCATGGTATATTCAGTATTCTTCACCAACACCATAATTGAAAGACATCAATTCTTCTTCAGTCTTCCTTATTTATTGTCCAGCTTTTGCATGCATATGAGGCTATTGAAAATATCATGGCTTGAGTCAGGTACACCTTAGTCCTCAAAGTGACATCTTTGCTTTTTAACACTTTAAAGAGGTATTTTGTAGCAGGTTTGCCCAATGTGATACGTCATTTTGATTTCTTGACTGCTGCTTCCATAGACATTGATTGTGGAACCAAGTAAAATGAAATCCTTGACAAAGTCAACTATCTCTGTTATGATGTTGCATATTGGTCCAGTTCGGAGGATTTTTGTTTTCTTTATGCTGAAGTGTAGTACTTACTGAAAGCTGTAGTCATTGATTGTCATCATTAAGTGCTTCAAGTCCTCTTCCCTTTCTGCGAGCAAGGTTGTGTCATCTGTATATCTCAGATTGTTAATGAGTCTTCCACCAATCCTGCTGCCGCATTCTTCTCAATATAGTCCACCTTCTTGGATTATTTTCTCAGCATACATATAGAATAAGTACAGTGAAAGAATGCAACTCTGACATACACCTTCCTTGATTTTAAACCATGCAATATCCCTTTGCTCTGTTCAATTGATTGCCTCTTGATCTAAGTACAGATTCCTCATGAGCAAATTAAGTGTCCTGGAATTCCCATTCTTCGCGATGTTATCTGTAATTCGTTATGACCCCACACAGTCAAATGCCTTTGCATAGTCAATGAAACACAGGTAAACATCTTTCTGATAATCTCTGCTTTCAGCCATGATCCATCTGACATCAGCAGTGATATCTCTCATTCCACGTTATCTTCTGAATCTGGCTTGAATTTCTGGCAGTTCCCTGTTGATATACTGCTGCAACCGCTTTTGAATGATCTTCAGCACAATTTTACTTGAGGGTGATGTTAATGATATTGTTGGATAATTTCTGCATTCGCTTGTGTCACCTTTCTTTGGAAAGGGCAGAAATATGGATCTCTTCTAGTCAGTTGGCCAGGTAGCTATCTTCCAAATTTCTTGGCATAGACCAGTGAGAACCTCTAGCGCTGCATCCATTTGTTGAAGCATCTCTGTTGGTATTCTGTCAATTTCTGGAGCCTTGTTTATTACCAATGCCTTCAGTGCAGCTTAGACTTCTTCCTTCAGTATCACTGGTTCTTGATCACATGCTTGCTACCTCCTGAAGTGGTTGAACTTTGACCAATTCTTTTTGATACAGTGACTCTGCTTATTCCTTCCACCTTCTTTTGATACTTCCTGCATCATTCAGTATTTTGCCCATAGAATTCTTCAAAACTGCAACTCTAAGCATGAAGTTTTTCTTCAGTTTTCAACTTGCTCACATATAGATATATCTTAAAAGAATATAATTCTTAAGGCAGATATTCGTTACTAGCTAATTTAAACTAATGTTTGGATTTAAGAAGACTTTAGAAGATATTTTTGGTTTAAAGTGTAAAGATTACTTTAGGGCAATATTTTCAGGCCCTCAGCCAGCCTCCAGTGCTCCAGAAGGTCTGGATTCAAAAGACTCACATCCTTTTAATACTGTCTAAATACCAGTTCCCGTGGAAGATTTTGACTGATACTTAGTGGACCACTTTTATTTTCCCCCAAGGGATATTTCTATTGCCCAAGACTGGATCCTGTTTCAAAACGGACATATTTCCTTCCCAGAAGATGAGAAAAAATTATCTTTTCATATGAATAAAAATATATACCCTGATGATACCAAGAGTTGAAGAGAATGTAAGACAATTAAACTTTCAGACACTTGTGGTAAAAATATGCATTGGTAAAACTACATTGGAAACTTATTTGAGATACATGCAAATAAGAAGTCCCTATGTATATATTAAAGGGAAGACAATGCGCATATTTTTATATATACACAAATGAAAATCCCCCATATGTACACCATAGCAACATAATATATAATAGCTCTCAACCAAACATAAGAAACATGTCCATGTACCAAAATAAATCAGAAAGTTCTCATGTACCTTTCACCCAGTTTTTCCCCAGTAATTACATTTACATAAAAATAGTACAATATCCAAACAAGGATTTTGACATTGATATAACATGTTCATATAGATCTATGTCATATTATCACATGTATATGATTGTGTAAACATCAGTGGAATCAAGTTTTAGAACTACTGGATCACCACAAAGCTCCTCCTCTGGCTACCCATTATAGTCACATTCAAATCTCTCCTCACCATCCCTAACTTCTGGCAGCCACTAATCTGTTCTCCATCTCTATAATTTTTCCATTTTAAGAAAGTTATGTAAATGAATATATATATATATATATATATATGTATATATATATATATATGTATATATAAATCAACCACTACACTTCTGTCAGTTTTTCTTACTAGGGTGGCTACATTTGCTGTGATGTTGGAAACTATGTCACTGGTATTTCAAATACAACCAGGGTCACCTATGGTGGACAGGTTTCAGCAGAGCTTCCAGACTAAGACAAACTAGGAAGAAGGAACTTGTGGTCTACTTCTGAAAAAAATTGACCAGTGAAAACCTTATGGACAGCAGCAGAACATTGTCTGATATAGTGTTGGCAGATAAGCCCCTCAGGATGAAAGGCACTCAAAATATGACTGAGAAAGAGCTACATACTCAAAGTAGATTTGACCTTAATGAGGTGGATGGTGTCAAGCTTTCAAGACCTTCATTTGGCGATGTGTTACAACTCAAAATGAGAAGAAACAGCTGCAGACATCCATCAATAATAGGAACGTGGAATGTACAAAGCATGAACTAGGAAAATTGAAAGTCATAAAAAATGAAATAGAACGCATAAAGATTGATATCCTAGGCATTAGTGAGCTAAAATATACTGATATTGGCCATTTTGAATCAGACAAACATATGTCCTACTCTACTGGGAAAGACAAATTGAAGAGGAAAGATGTCACATTCTTTGTCAAACAGAACTTTTCAAGATCTATCCTGAAGTACAACTATGTCAGTAACAGGACAATATCCATATCCTACAAGGAAAACCAGTTAATATGACTATTATTCAAACTTACACACCAACGACTAATGCCAAAGATGAGGAAATTGAAGATTTGTACCAACTTCTACAGTCTGAAATTGATAAAACATGCAATCAAGTTGTATTGAAAATTACTGTGTTGATTGGAATGCAAAAGTTGGAAACAAAAAATAAGGAACAGTAGTTTGAAAATACGGCCTTGGTAATAGAAACTATGCTGGAGATAGAATTTTGCAAGTCCAAGGACTTATTCATTGCAAATACTCTTTTCAAACAACATAGACGGCTACTATACACGTGGAACTCACCGGATGAAAAATCCAGTAATCAAATAGACTACATGTGTGGAAAGACATCATGGAAAAGCTCAATATCATCAGTCATAACAAGGCCAGGGGCTGACTGGTACAATTTTTCATATGCAAGGTTAAGTTGAAGCTGAAGAAAACTAAAATAAGTTCGCAAGAACCAAAACACTAACTTGAGTTATATCCCACCTGAATTTGGAGACCATCTCAACAATAGATTTGACTCACTGAACACTAATGACAGAAGACCAGACCAGTTGTGTGATGATATCAAGCACATTATACACGGAGAACGCAAAACATCATTTAAAAGACAGGAAAGAAAGAAAAGACCAAGATTAATGTCAGAAGAGACTCTGAATCTTACTCTTGGAGGTAGAGGAGCTAAAGCGAATGGAAGAAATGAAGTAAAAGAGCTGAACAGAAGATTTCAAGGGACAGCTCAAGAAGGCAAAGTAAATTACCTTACATGTAAGGAAAAATGCAAAGACCTGCAGTTAGAAAACCAAAAGGAAAGAACACACTCAGCATTTCTCAAACTGAAAGAATTGGATAAAAAATTCAAGCCTCACATTGCAATTTTGAAGGATTCTTTGGGTGAAATACTGAAGGACACAGGAAGCATCAAAAGAAGATAGAAGAAATACACAGTTACTGCACCAAAAAGAATTGGTTGATGCTCAACCACTTTAGGAGGTAGCATATGATCAAGAACCAATGGTACTGAAAGAAGAAGTCCAAGCTGCTCTGAAGGCATTGGTGAAAAACAAGGCTTCAGGAATTAATGGAATACCAGTTGAGATGTTTCAAGGATGGATGCAGCACTGGAGGTGCTCACTCACCTAAACCAAGAAATTTGGATGACAGCTACCTTGCCAAATGACTGGAAGATATCCATATGTGTGCCCATTCCAAAGAAAGGTTATCCAACAGCATATGGACATTATCCAACAATATCATTAATATTATGTGTAAGTAAGATTTTACTGAAGAGCAGCAGTACATCAACAGAGAACTGCCAGAAAGTCAAGACAGATTTAGAAGAGGGCATGGAAAGAAGGATGTCATTGCTGATGTCAGATGGATCTTGATTGAAAGCAGAGAATACCAGAAAGATGTTTACCTGTGTTTTATTGACTATGCAAAGGCATTTGACTGTATGGACCATAATAAATTATGGATCTCATTGGAAGAATGGGAATCCCAGAACACTTAATTTTGCTCATGAGGAACTGACACATAGACAAAGAAGCAATCATTTGAATAGAACAAGAGGATACTGGGTGGTTTAAACTCAGGAAAGGTGTGTATCAGGGTTGTATTCTTTCATCATTCTTATCCCATCTCTATGTTGAGCAAATAACCCAAGAAGCTGGATTATGTGAAGAAGTATGTGGCATCAGGATTGGTGGAAGACTCACTGACAACCCGCGATATGCAGATGACACAGCTTTGCTCACTGAGAGGGAAGAGGACGGGAAGCACTTACTGATGAAGATCAAAGACCGCAGTCTTCAGGATGGGTTATACCTCAATGTGAAGAAAACAAAAATCCTCACAACTGGACCAATAAGCCATATCATGATAGAAGCAGAAAAGATTGAAATTGTTAAGTATGTCGTTTTACTTGGATCCACACTCAATGACCATGGAAGCAGCAGTCACAAAATCAGACAAAGTATTGCATTGGTCAAATCTGCTGCAAAAGACTTTATCCAAAGGACTTATGGACTACAACTACCACAGCCTCCACCAGACTGAGTCCGGTACAACTAGATGGTGCCCGGCTACCACCACTGATTGCTCTGACAGAGATTACAATAGAGTGTCCAGGACAGAGCTGGAGAAAAATGTAGAATAAAATTCTAACTCCCAAAAAATGACCAGACTTACTGGCCTGACACAGACTAGAGAAACTCCGAGAGGATGGCCCCTGAACACACTTTTAGCTCAGTAATAAAGTCACTCCTGAGGTTCACCCTTTAGTCAAAGATTAGACAGGCCTATAAAACAGAATGAGACTAAAGGGGCACACCAGCCTAGGGGCAAGAACTAGAAGACAGGAAGGGAGAGGAAAGCTGGTAATAGGGAACACAAAGTTGAGAAGGAAGAGTGTTGACAAGTCGTGGGGTTGTTAGCCAATGTCGTAAAACAATATGTGTACTAACTGTTTAATGAGAAGCTAGTTTGTTCTGTAAACCTTCATCTAAGATACAATTAAAAAAAAATAAAGTACAATAAAAAAATAAATTTAAAAAAGACTCTTTAAAGTGTTGAAAAGCAAAAATGTTATTTAGAGGACTAAGGTGCATCTAACCCAAGCCATATTTTCAATCATCTCATGTGCATGCAAAAGCTGAAGAATGTATAAGGAAGACTGAGGAAAAACTGATGCTTTTCAACTATGGTTTTGGTTAAGAATATTGAATATACCACGGGCTGCCAGAAGAAGTACAAGTCTGGTTTGGAAAAAGTACATCCAGAGTGCTCCTTGGAATCTGGAAGGGTGAGACTTTGCCTTACATACTTTGGACATGTTATCAGGAGGGACCAGTCCCTGGAGAAGGACATCATGCTTGGTAAATTAGAGGGTCATCAAAAAAGAGGAAGACCCTCAGCAAGATGGATTGACACAGTAGCTGCAACAATGAGCTCAAACACAGCTAAGATTGTGAGGATGGTGCAGGACCGGGCAGTGTTTCGTTCTGTTGTACATAGGGTCTCTATAAATGGGATCCTTGTGGATTACACCTAACAATAACTATAACAACAAAGTACAAATGGAGTCATGCAGTATATGACCTTTTCTGATTGGCTTTTTCACTCAACCTGATTACTTTGTTATCCATCCAAGTCGTATGTATCAATGGTAGTTCCTTTTCATTGTTGAGTAGTATTCTATGGTATGAATATACTAAATTTTGCATAGTCATTTACCTATTATGACATTTTGCTTGCTTCCAATTTTTGACTTTTTCAAATAAAGTGGTTATGTGCAACCATGTGCAGGTGTTCATGTGGATAAATATTTTTGTTTATCTGGGATAAGTGCTAGGGGTATAAATACTGTGTTTTATGTGATTGTATATTTAGCCTTTAAGAAACTGGTACACCGTTTTCCAGAGTGATTGTACCATTTTATATTCCCATTAGTAATACATGAGATATCTAGTTTCACCACATTCTTGTCAGATTTTGGTATTTTTACTATTGTTTATTTTAGCCATTCTGATAAGTATGTTAGAGATATCAAGGTGTTAATTTTAATTTCCCTAATGGCTTCTTATCCCTGATTGGCAAAATGATTTGCACTTGACTACTAACCTAAAAATTGGCAGTTTGAATCCACACAGTGGCACTACAGAAGAAAGTCCTGGCAATCTATGTCTGTAAGATTACAGCCATTGAAAACCCTATGGAGTGTAGTAATACTCTGAAAGATGTGGGGCTGCTGTGTGTCAGAGTTCACTTGACAGCAACTTGTTAATCGCTTCTTATGTTTAAGGTCTTATTAAGTGTCATATATCCTCTTCAGTAAAATAACTCTTCAGGTCTTTAGCCTGTTTTCTAATTTGATTACTTGTTGTTTTAATGTTCTATTTTGAGAATATATATGTATAAAAAACCCACTGTCGCCGAGTCAATTCCAACTCCAATTCATAGCAACCACATAGGGTTTCCAAGGCTGTAAATCTTTATGGAAGCAGATTGCCACATCTTCCCCCCAAGAAGCCCCTAGTGGTTTTGAACCAACAACCTTTCCATTAGCAGTCAATTGCTTTGCCCACTGCGTCACCATGGCTTCTTATATGTATACATATACGGTTTACAATTTTTTTCCCAGTCTCCAGCTTGTCTTTTCATTCTCTTAACCGGGTGTGAGGTGTGGGATGCCCTTGTACTAAAACCTTTAAGCTTTGGTCTTGATTCCTGAGAATTTGATCATACCTGAGACCAATGAATGGGGCTGACCAGAGCAAGAGGGATCACCTGGAGGCCTGATGCTGATTAAGCCTCGGGAGCCATGATATCACGGCTACATGGCGAGTGCAATAAAACGCCTTGGGAGACAGAGCCTCCATGTAGCTTCTTGGGTTGAGAGAGTGAACGTGCTCCCAGCGGGGTAAGCATGTCCTTTTTCCACATGTGAGCTGTGCACAGAGACCCCTTCTGGACCTCATCCTTTGTATTTGTACTCTTTTTCTCCTAGATTAAACATAGCCCTTTCCCTTAAATTTGTGAGTACTATAAATGGGCTGATTTTTGTTCTCTATTCTGTTCCATTGATCTTTGTGCCCATCCATCATTAATACTACACTGTATTGATTACTGTAGCTATATAATAAGTCTTAGAATTAGATAGAAGATAGGAAGTCTGTCTGAATAAATCTCTCACTTTATTCTTCTTTTTCAAAATTTTTTAGCTATTATAGTTTATTTTTTCATTTACATTTTAGAATAATCTTGTTTATATGTGCAAAAATATTGTTCAGATAGTGACAAGACTTATGTTAAAACTCTTAATCAATTTTGGGAAAATTAGCATCATTACTATGTTGGGACTTCCAATCCATGACCATGGTATGTCTCTCCACTAACTTAAATCTTTTTTTTAATCATAATTTTGTAGTTTTCAGCATTCAAAATGTTAGATTTACATATAAAAAATTTTTCAGTGATTAAAAATGATATTGTATTTTTTTAAATTTTGGTTTCAATGTTTCATTGCTAGTATATAAAGATATCATTATTGTTGTATGTTAACCTTGATATTGTTCTACAGGTCTCTGAAGTTCAGCTTACTGTTTTTAACCTTCTATTTTTCCTCTCTTTTTTATCTTCTGAGGAAAATATATAATAATTTATTTTCAATTTTACTGATATGTTCTTCTGTCATCTCCATTCTGTATTAAATTCATCAGGTGATTATTTTAGATTTTAGATATTATAATTTCCATTACTATGATTTCTGGGTTTTTTTACTTTTCTGTTTCTCTGTTGAGATCTTTTATCTTTACATCATTACAAATATGCTATCCTTTATTTACCTTGGTGAATATACTTATAATACCTTGTTTAAATTTCTTGCCTGATAATTTTAACACATAGATTTTCTAGAGAGTTAACTCTATTAGTTACTCTTTCCTGTGAAAATCATCATATTATCATGGTTTTTTGTATATGGAGTAATTTTGGATTGAATTCATGGATAATGTAAATGTTATATTGTGAAGACACTTCATTGTGTTATACGTCTCTACAGACTGATTTTTTCTTTCTTTTTCTGAAAGGCGGTTAACTTCAAACTTCAAACACTTTTTCTCACCTATTTTGGAGAGTAGATCAAATCTCAACTAAGTTAATTTCTTTTCCTTATAGCTGAAAATTGCTTTGAGTGTCCAACATGCATGCGTAATTTAAGGTTCAGCTTGAGACTTTAGCAAAGTTTATACACAGATTTTAGGGGTCTCGTTTTTCTGTTCCTCTCCTTTCTATCATTCCCAACTCACTTTATGGAGACAGAGCTTTATCACAATATTCATCAGACCTGAAATTTACATGTTTTCTGTTGGAGTTTTAGTGATTTATGCAACACTGACACTGCAGCTTTTCCATTATCTACAGCCGTAAATGCAGTCAGCTCATCTTTGCTAGTCCTTTCTTTCAAGTTTTGATTCCTGTCCAAAATCTGCCCATTCTTCAGACTTCATCAGTTCCTATAACACCTGTTACACAGTGAATGTCTCACCCCACACTCTTCCCCTCACCATGGCAGACTGCTGTTCTGTGGTACTCTGTGCAAATCTTATAATGAAGGAAGAGGATTTCTCAGCTCTTCTGCTCCTGTGTCATTCTGAGGATGTCCTGTGTGTCTGCGTTTCAGGTTGGATCATTCTTATCATTTCTCCCCTTCTCCGATGGCAAACACAATTTGTCTCCTACTCAGTGCAGAGTTAAGAGCACAAGCAGACTTTCAGCCCTGCCCTCAGTGTCTAAAACTTCTAACTTTGTCAGTGAAGGTTTCTGAACTAGAGGCAGATGGTTTCTTCCTTCTGTTAGTGGAGGCTGCTGGGTAATGTGTTTTCCTTCCTCTCCTCCAGTCACATCCAACCACTGCCTAGTATCACAGAAGAATCCATCCTCACATCTACTTTTGCTTGTGTTTAAACATTTGTTAAATCTATTAAATGCTCAGAAACTGTCATTTCACTGAAATTTCTCCGGTCAGCTCTTCTTTGGATGAAGCTTACCCTCTAGACCAGTGGTTCTCAATCTTTAGCATGCATCGGAATTACATGGAAGGTTTGGTAACACAGAGATTGCTAAACCATGCCCCTAAAGTTTTTGATTCAGTGACTCTGGGAAGGGTGAGAAAATCTGCAATTCTGTCAAGTTTCTGGGTGTACTGATTGTGCTGGTCTGTAACCACTGCTCTAGATCAGCATTAGCAAAAGATGACCCATGAGACTTCTGTTATAATAAAGTTTTATTGAAACACGGCCATGGACATTCTTTTGTGTATTTTCTATTGTTGTTTTCCTACATGAACAGCACTTTGAACACTTGTGACAGAGGTCTTATGGCCAGCAAAGCCTAAAGTATTTGCTGTCTGGCCCGTTACCAAAAAAAAAAAGTTTTCTAGATAAGTCCTCAAGCACAAATTTTCCCTGAGTTCTTGAATGATTAAAATTGTTTTTCTATTACCATGGCAATTGAAGAAAATAATTTTACGTTCAGAATCCTTGGTTTATATTGTCTTTTCTTAAGTTTCATAATAATATTGCTCAGTTGTTGCCTTACATTATATTGTTGAGAAGTATAATGCCAAACCGATTTTCTGTCCTTAATAAGTAATTTAGCATTTCTTCTAGATATTTTTTAACATTAAAATCTAATAAATTTGTTGGCATATTTTTTAGAGTTGAATATTTATGATAATTCCATCAAGTTTAACTAAATTCAAGGAAAACCCAATAAAAACCCATGAGATAATTCGTGAATATTAAAAAAAAAAACTGATTTTGGTATTTATGTAAAAATGAATCAATTCTGAATAACAAATTATTTTAAAAGAGAAAAAAGTTTGATTAACACAAAGCTAGGGTAATTGATACATTGTGCTGTTTTCAAATTGATATTTATATAGACCAAGGGAACAGAAGAAAGAAAGTGATCATCACTTCTGTGGCCAATTGACTTTTTACGATAATGACAAAGTGTATTGAGAAGGAAAGAATATTCTTTTCATCAAATGGTAATAGGGCAACTAAAGATCCATAGAAAAAGGAGAAAGAGGAGGAGAAAAAAGATCAACTATTTTCTCACACAATGTACTAAGATTTTTTTTTTTTAATCAGACCATATATATGCAGATAAAAACTTTTGTTGTTGATAAGTGCCATCTCTACGGTTTCGACTCATATTGACCATACCTACAATAGAACAAGACACTGCCTGGTCCTGTGCCATCCTCAAATTCATTGCTATGTTTGAACCCATTGTTGCAACCACTGTGTCAGCCCGTCTTATTGAGGGTCTTCGTCTCTTTCTCTGACCTTCTGCTTTACCAAGCATAATGTCCTTCTCCAATAACTGGTCCTTCCAGATAACATGTCCAAAGTACAGAGATGAATTCTCGCCATCTTCACTTCTAAGAAGCATCTTGGCTGTACTTCTTCCAAGACAGATCTACTTGTCTCCTGGAAGTCCATGGTGTATTCAGTAATCTTTGCCTACACCATAATTCAAATGCATCAATTCTTTGGTTTTGCTTATTCATTGTCAGCTTTCACATGCATGAAGTGATTGAAAATACCATGGCTTGGGGCAGGTTTGCCTTAATCATCAAGGGGGCACATTTGCTTTTTGACATGTTGAAGAGGTCTTTTGCAGCAGATTTTCCCAATGCAATATATCACTTGCTTTCTTGACTGCAGCTTCCATGGGCATTGATTGTGGATCCAAGTAAAGTGAAGTCCTTGATAACTTCATTATTTTCTTCATTTATCATGATGTTGCTTATTGGTTCAGTTGTGAGGATTTTTGTTTTCCTTGTGTTAAGTTGTAAACCATACTGAAGGCTGTAGCTTTAGTCTTCATCAATAAATGCTTCAATTTCTCTTCACTTTCAGCTAGCCAAGTTGTGTCATTTGCATATCACAGGTTGTTAATGAGTCTTTCTCCAATCCTGATGCCTCATTCTTCTTCATATAGTTCAGCTTCTCTGATTATTTGCTCAGTATACAGAGTAAATAAATATGGTGGAAGGATACCACACTGACTCTCACTTTCCTGATTTTAAAACATGCCGTATCCCCTTGCAGTGTTTGAAAGGCTGCCTCTTGGTCTATGTACAGACCCTACATGAGCACAATTACATGTCCGGGAATCACTATTATTCAAATATTATCTGTAATTTGTTATGTTCAACACATTTGAATGCCTTTGCATTTTCAGTAATACACAGGTAAACATCTGTTTAGTATTCTCCGCTTTTAGCCAAGCTGTAGCTGACATTAGCAATGATACATCTCATTCCATGTCTTCTTCTTAATCCGGCTTGAATTTCTGACAGCTTCCTGTTGACGTACTCCTGCAACTATTTTTGAATGATCTTCAGCAAAATTTTACTTGTTTGTGATATTAATGTTAGTGTTTGATAACTTCTGCATTCCACCGGATCACCTTTCTTTCGAATGGGCACAAATATGAATCTCTTCCAGTCTGTTGGCCAGGTAGCAGTCTTGCAAATTTCTTTGCAGAGACAAGTGAGTTCTTCCAGTGTTGCATCCAATGATTGAACCATCTCAACTGATATTCTGTCAATTCCCCACTTGTCTGTCAGTTTTTCATAAGGTGGTGGCTTGCATGTTGCTGTGATGCTGGAAGCTGTGTCATTTTTATTTCAAATATCAACCCTGTTACTCACAATGGGCAGGTTTTAGCATAGCTTCTAGACTAAGTCAGACTAAGAATGAGGACCTGGCAATCTACTTCTGAAAAAACTGGCCAGTGAAAACCTTATGAATATCAGTGGAACACTGTCTGATACAGAGCCAGAAGATGAGCCCATCAGGTTGGAAGACATTGAAAATATGACTGGGGAAGAGCTGCCTCCTCAAAGTAAAATTGACCTTAATGATGTGGATAGCATAAAGCTTTTGGGACCTTCATTTGCTGATGTGGCACAACATGAAATGAGATGAAACATCTGAAACCATCTATTAACAATCCAAAAGTGGAATGTATGAAGTATGAATCTAAGAAAATTGAAATTTGTACAAAATAAAAGTGAGTACATGAAGATCGATACCCCAAGCATTAGTGAACTGAAATGGACTGGTATTGGCCATTTTGAGTTGGAAAATCATGCGGTCTATTATGCCTGGAATGACTAATTGAAGAAGCATGGCATTGCATTGGAGCCCTGGTGGTGAAGTGGTAGAGACCTTGGCTGCTAACCAAGATATTGGCAGTTCAAGTCCACTAGCTGCTCCTTGGAAACCCTATGGGACAGTTCTCTGTCCGATAGGGCCATTATAAGTCATAATTGATGCAGTGGCCATGAGTTTGGTTTGGTTTGACTTTGCATTCCTTATCATAAGGAACATTTCAAGATCTATCCTGAAGTACAAAGTTGTCATGACAGGATAACATCCATATGCCTACAAGGTAGACCCGTTATACAACTATTATTCAAATTTATGTACCAAGCATGAAGGCCAAAGAAGAAGAAATTGACATTTTTCCCAACTTCTGCAGTCTGAAATTGATCAAACTTGACATAAAGTTTCATTGATAATTACTGGTAATTTTCCCATAGAGTCCAATACTGCAACTTGAGGTTTGAATTTTTTTCTTCAGTTCTTTAAGCTTGAGAAAAGTCAAACATGTTATTCTCTTTTAGGTTTCTAATTCCTGGTCTTTGTACATTTCTTTGGAAACTCTGATGGCTTAGTGATTAAGAGCTACAGCTGCTAACCAAAGGTTGGCAGTTCAAATCCACCAGGCACTCCTTGGAAACTCTATGGGGCAGTTCTACTCTGTCCTATAGGGTACCTAAGAGTCAGAATCAATTCTACAGCAATGGGTTTGGTTTTTTTTTTTTTTTTTTTTTGTACATTTCTTTATAATACTTTACTTTATCTCCCTGAGTTGCTTTTGGAAGTATTTTTTTCTGTTCAGCTCTTTCACTTCATCATTTTTTCTATCTGCTTTAGTTATTCTAAGCTCAAATAGCAAATTTCAGAGTCTCTTCTGACACCCATTTTGGTCTTCTCTTTGTTTCCTTTCCTTTTAGTGACCTTTTGCTTTCTTCATGTATGATGTCCTTGATGTCATCTTACAACTCGTCTGGTCTTTGGTCATTAGTGTTCAATGTGTCAAATCTATTCTTGAGATGATCTCTAAATTCAGGTGGGATATACTCAAGGTTGTATTTTGGCTCTCCTGGAAAAGTTTTAATTTTTTTCAGCTTTGACTTTAACTTCCATAGGATCAATTGATGATATTTTCCGCGGTTGGCCTTTGCCTTTTTCTTACTGATGATATGGAGCTTCTCGATCGTCTCTTTCCACAGATGTAGTCAAATTGATTTCTGTGTACTCCATCTAGTGTGGCCCGTGTGTATAGCCACCATTTAAGTTGTTGAAAAATTATATTTGCAATGAAGAAGTCATTAGTCTTAGAAAATTCTATCATGTGATCTCCCTTGTTTCTATCATCAAGGCCTTATTTTCCAACTACTGATCGTTCTTTTTTGTTTTCTATTTTTGCATTCCAATCTCAGGTTATTATCCATGCATCTTGATTGTATGTTTGATCAATTTCAGGCCTCAGAAGTTGGTAAAAATCTTCAATTTCTTCTTCTTTGGCTTTAGTGGTTGGTACAAATTTGCATAATAATTATATTAACTGGTCTTTGTTTTAGATGTATGATTATTATTCTATCACTGACAGCACTGTACTTCTGGACAGATTTTGAAATGTTTTTGATGATGACTGCAATGCCATTCCTCTTCAGTTTGTCATTCCTGGCATAGTAGACCATATGAATGTCTGATTCAAAATAGCCAATAGCAGTCCATTTCAGCTCACTAATGTCTAGGACATTGATCTTCAAGTGTTCTGTTTCATTTTTACCACTTCCAATTTTCCTAGATTTATACATTGTATGTTCCACATACCAATTATTAATGGATGTTTGCTGCTGTTTCTTCTCATTTTGAGTCATGCCACATCAGCAAATGAAGGTCCTGAAAGCTTGACTCCATCCATGTCATAAAAGTTAACCTTACTTTGAGGAGGCAGCTCTTCCCTAATCGTATTTTTAGTGCCTTCCAACTGTTGGGGCTCATCTTCTGGCACTGTATCTACGTCTACGTATATCTATCTTATATAGATAAAAAACTATGGCTCTAAAATATCTAGAGAATTTTGACATTGGAGCTGACAAATATTTCATAGAGATGACACAAAAAGTTAAGTGCAAGAGGTCATTACATACGATACGATTCAATTAATAGGGAAGTTTAGAAAAGGAAAAATTATTATAGTGACAGAAAGATCAATTTTTGTTATAGTCCAGGGATTGTGGGAGAGGTTTGGATTACAAGGGTCATGAGGGAATATTTTAATATTATGACACTTTTCTGTATCTTGTTTGTAGTAGAGGTAACAAGATTGTACAAAATGAACAAGATACTCATGAAGATGGTACAGGCCTGGGTAACATTCTGTTCTGTTAAACAAAAGGCCACCATAAGTCAGAATCAACTCAACTGCAACAATAGCAGCAACAGCTAAAATGAATAAATTTTATTTTATGTATATTGTGCCTCAAAAGAACTAGTGTGAAAACAAAACAAAAAAAAGCCATATAGTTTTGGAAAGATGTAAATTTGCCTGTATTTTTAGATGTCTTCTCTATCTATCTATCTATATATATACTGTACTTTTCATTATATGTAAATTATACCTTAATAAAAATATGTACAAGTTAAAATATAAATTATTTTAGTGATATACATAAAGATTGTCTTGCAAATACTGATTTAAGTTAACATTTTGGAAACCCTGGTGACATACTGGTTAAGAGCTACAGCTGCTAACCATAAGGTTAGCAGTTTGAATTCACCAGGTGCTCCTTGGAAACCCTATTGGGCAGTTCTACTCGGTTGTATAGGGCCTCTATGAGTCAGAATCAGCTGGACGGCAACTGGTTTGGTTTGGTTGGTTTATTAACATTTTGATTGATTTTAAGCGTTATCTTTGAGAATATTTGTTATTATTAAATTTCATAATTTATACAGTATGCTAACTAGAATATGTAATAAATTATGTCTGGGGAAGCGTGTAATCAGCCAAGGTCGTGCAGTGATTAAGAGCTCAGGCTGCCAACCAAAAGACTGGCAGTTCAAATCTACCAACCACTCCTTGGAAACCCTATGGGGCAGTTCTACTCTGTCCTGTAAGTTTGCTATATGTCCATGGCAGCGGGTTTTGTTTTCTAACTAGAACACTTTGTAAAGTATGTCTAGGGGAGCATGTATCCTTTTAAGTTAATATTAACAAAAAATATATAAAGTGATTTCTAAACATTTTATTCAAAATATCTTAGGAAAAATAAAATCTATGTTTGTTGAAAAATAGTATACATATCTCCTATTTTTATTGTTTTCCTGCATCTATTGTTTCAACTACCTTCTTATTTTTTATTTTTGTTTTTTCAGCTAATCACCTATGTGAATTTTAGCAACTTCATTTGGATTTTTACATCAGTGTTTTATTTTTCTAAGAGAAGAAAAGTCTAAAAAATTTCTGTATAGATATCTAGCTTTAGTAGGTTGGGATTGATGACTAATAACTACAATAAATTTTACTCCTTCTTCCTAAAATGGAGACTATAAGCAGATTTCTATGATGCTTCCCTTTAAGGCCACACTCTAATCTTGTCTCTTGAGATCAGATTATTGATTGCAAAGAATGACATGGAATAAAGAATATACAGAGAAAGTGTAGCAATTCACTCCATGAATCCTTTTATTTGCTTAATTCAAATCTGTTTTTCTCACTGGAAGTTTCATTATAAAAACTTTATATCAAAATGTTTTCATTAAAATATTTACAATAATATTGTTGTGGCAAGGTAAAATTTAAATCTCTATGTTTTTCAAAATGAACTGCCACCTGGGAAACGGCGGCAAATTGTTCTTCAATGAACACTACCTTATACCATAACTAAGAAAGGAGAGACTGCTACTATCAATAAATGTATATTTAAATATCTAATTAAGCGTTAATCGATAAATAAAATCATTCTACTACTGAAAGGCACATCACATATAAATAACATATTTTTGAATGATATTTGCTACAACCTCTCAAACTACTTTATGTTCCAAAAAGGAAAATAGAATTTTCTATTAAAATGAAAGTCATGCTCCTTCTTTTTTTTTTTTTTTTAAAGTGAAATGCAAAAATAAAATGGAATCATGACACTCACTGGAAATTGATTACAAGCTATGTGATCCCTCTTCTGGCATATTTTCGACAGAAACATGAAATTATTCAATCATAATTTTACTTAAAATGCTGAGTATACATTTTATATATACTTGAAAATCTTATAATCAGCAATCAAACTGTAAATTATATTTTGATTAACAAGATTACATTTTAAAATCTCAGGGCAGAAGCACCTGTCACAGTGATTTTTTCTTTAAATAAACCAAAGGAGAGTGTGCATTATTTTGTGTAATATTTAAGAATATTATTGAACATTTTGCAAAGGCATTAATTGCCTGCTTAAATAGAAGCACTTTAATATACCAAATTTGGTAGCATTTTTGCTTGCCTTCAGGCCACCATATTTCTATTCTCTGGAATCAGGCCAGAGTATTCACACTCAACATTAGTGTCGTTCATACCAGGAACTTTCCATTGTGAAATGTCATTATGCTGGATGCATCAGTGAAACTGCTAAACAATTAAATGGTAGACATCTTTCCCTATAATAACAAAATATGATCAATGTGTTAAACATATATAGTTATGTATTTACATAATATATGCACACACAGATGTGTATAACCTAAATGTAAATTTAAAAATACATGACAGAAATAACTTGCTTATTGGTCACTTCAAATAATCAAGGAATAGAAAGACTTGCAACATAATATTTTATTTCCAGTTTTCAAGTTTGATGCCTGAGCTGAAAAGAATAATCTTACTTGTTTTCTACTGTCGCCGTAACAAATAACCAAAAACTTAACAACTTAAAACAACACAAATTTAGTATGTCAGGAGTTATGTTTGGCTATATTTATTTCTCTGATTTGGTTTCAGTCAAAACTAAGGTTTCGGTCAGCTGGACTTTGGGAATATTTTATTTCCAAGCTCACTGAAGTTGTTGGAAGAATCCACATTGCTATGGGTGTAGCTCTGACATTCTGTTTCCTGCTCATGCTTGGAATCTCTGATTTCTTCTGTCACTCTCATTTACTCCAGCCAGAGAAAATTCTCACGTTTTACAGGATCATGTGATTACAAAGGCCCACCTGGACAATCCAGAAAAATCTTTTTATTTCAACGTTCATCACCTTAATTACACCCGTAAAGTTCACTTATGTCATGTAATGTAACATAGTCACAGGTTCCGGGAGTTAGAGTATTGACCTCTTTTGGGGGCCATTATTCTGCCTATGCTGAGTAAATAATCCAAGAAACTGAACTATGTAAAGAAGAACAGGGCATCAGGATTGGAGGAAAACTCATTAACAACCTGTGTTCTGCAGAAAACATGACCTTTCTTGTTGAAAGTGAAGAGGACTTGAAGCACTTACTGATAAAGATCAAAGACTACAGCCTTCAGTATAGATTATGCCTCAACATAAAGAAAACAAAAATCCCCACAACAGGACCAATAAGCAACATCATGATAAATGGAGAAAAGATTGAAGTTGTCAAGGATTTCATTTTACTTGGATCCACAATTGAAGCAGCAGTCATGAAATCAAAGGACACATTGTATCGGGCAAATCGGGTGCCAAGGACCTCTTTAAAGTGTCAAAAAGTGAATATGTCACTTTAAAGACTAAGGTGCCCCTGACCCAAGCCGTGGTGTTCAATTGCCTCATATGGATGTGAAAGCTGGGCAATGAATAAAGACCAGAGAAAAACTGATGCCTTTGAATTATCTTTGGTGAAGAGTATTGAATATATCATGGACTGCCAAAAGAATGAACAAATCTGTCTCGGAAGAAGTACAGCCAGAATGCTCACTGGAAGCAAGAATGTCCAGACTCCATCTCACATACTTTGGACATGTTATCAGGAGTGAGGAATCCCTGGAGAAGGACATCATGCTTGGTAAAACAGAGGGTCAGCTTAAAAAGAGGAGGACAATAACAAGGATTGACACAATGGCTGCAACAATGGGCTCAAGCATAACAACTATCGTGAGGATGGCAGAGGAGCGGGCAGTGTTTTCGTTCCGTTGTATATAGGGTCGCTATGAGTCAGCAGCAACTCGACAGCACCTAACAACAACAACATTCTGCCTATTACAATTATAAACCACTTCAATGCAGGTGTAGTGGTTAAGAGCTACGTCTGCTAACTGAAAGTCTGCAGTTGGAATCCATCAGGTGCTCCTTAGAAACTCTTTGGAGCAGTTATGCCTCTGTCCTGTAGGGTCACTATGAGTCAGAATCAACTCGACAGCAAAGGGTTTTCAATGCCACAAAATGAGGGATTGGTAGAATCAGGATTTAAGTAAGCCTCTAGTGATCTTTCAAGTACATCCATTCTAAAACCTACTTTTCCTAAGCCTTCATTTAGTAAAGCAAAGGTTTAATATTTTAAGTAGACACAGATATATACACAATCAAATGAGATCAGCAAGCTAGAATTATGTTTCATATTTGAATCAAGATTTAGAAAACGAGTTATTTTTATTTAAAAAATATCAACATGTATTTGAATATCTGTGTTTATATACTTGTATATATATATTTATGTAATAAATATACATTATATATACATATATAATAAATGTAATATTCAGTGAAGCCTGAGAGCCAGACCTTGACAGGACTGCCTTGTTTTTCTGGGTCCCACAAGTTTTCCACTTTTGACAAGGTGCAGTCTTACCACTTTCTATCACTGATTTTAGTGGAAAATAAAATCTGAGTTCTCCTTCTCTGATAGGTTTCTGCTTTACACAAGTTCAGGTTTTTGAAGGTTTTACTGTGTATGAATACATATATATGTACATATGTATACATACACATATTTACACACAGAAACACATAGTCGGCATAATTTGGGGGCAAAGATCAACAGTGATATAAAGCCTCATGGCATCTAAAGTGTGTATGTGGGCAGGTGGGTGTGTGTGTGCCTGTAGGTAGGTTTTAAATGAATTACGTCTGAGCATCTGAGAAAAGAAGCAACAATTTGAATGTATCAAACTGAGACAGATGCTGTGAGAAAAGGAAGTCTAATTAGCATAGTAAAAAAAAGTATTAGTCTTTGGATACTGTGTTTCTGAACAGGTTTGTTTCGTAGTAACACCTTGCTCTTTATAGTTT
Organism: Dugong dugon; assembly: GCA_030035585.1. NCBI lineage: Eukaryota > Metazoa > Chordata > Mammalia > Sirenia > Dugongidae > Dugong > Dugong dugon. The sequence continues at coordinate 27,522,249 of CM057460.1, read as the reverse complement.
TGCAGCACAGCATATGTTGTATTTCTTTTTTTTTTTGAAGGAAAAATAATAATATCCAATATTTGAAAAGTACAATTACAATCTTGATCTATCTCACACTTTTAAGAAAAACACATTTGTCATAAGTACACAAGGATTCATCTCAATATATTTCATTCAAAGCATCGTAACATATTAAGGTTGTTTAAAATACAACAAAATAAAATTTTATATAAATAATAACAAAAATATACTCATTCTAGGGAATTACAAAAAAAAGCCTTTAATATTTGATGGTTCCAAGAAATATTTATAGTACAAATTAAACCAATATTCTATCTTAATGACCATAAAACTACATTTGAAAATGGTTTCTTGCCACTAATTTTGTACCTATGTGGCAAATTTTAATAGTATGTTTTTATATAAATTACGAAGAAAGGATAAAAGTGGAATTAAACTTACAAACTAATCGAGTTTGGAAGAGAATCATAGAATTTAAATAAAGTAGAAAAAAAAATACCTGAACATAAATTTTTGAAATAGTATGTTGACAAAAGTAAAAAAATGATTAGTTGAAAATAGTAATACAATAGATAATTTCTTGGAAAAACAATAAAGAAAATAGAAAAGATGACAAAAACAATGGTTGCTTTTTCTCTGCCTTTCTCAAAACACGCACACGCACACTTTCATGGAAGTGGGGATTTAATCTATTTTATTTCTTCCTTGTGGTAGACAGAATAATGACACCCACATCCTAGTCCCCAGAGGCTAAGTATGCTACTTTCCATGGCAAAGGAGTCTTTCTAGATGTGCTTAAGCTAAGGATCTCAAGAAGGAGAGAGAAATCATCCTGAATTATCTAGATGGGCTCATTGAAATCACACTGGCACTTTTAAGTGAAGAAGGAAGGTAAGAAGGTCAAAATCAGAGAGAGATTTGAAGATGGAAGAAAAGGCCACTAGCCAAAGAATGAACGTTTCCTTTAGAAACTAGAAAAGGCAAGGGAATAGATTTTCCTCTAGAGCTTCTAGACGGTTCCTTTATTTTGGTCTAGTGAAACCCATTTTGGACCTAGAATGATAAGAAAATTAATTATGTAGTTTTTAGCCACTGTTTGGTTATTTGTTACAACAGCACTGGAAAACTAATACACTGCTGTATTTTCAGCACCTAGAATAGTCCCTGGAACAAATTAATTAGTAGTAAGTATTTGTTGTTTTTGAACAAATGAACAGGGTCAGGAAATACTATATATGAATATGAGGTGCTGTATATATATATATATACGTATAAATAGTTTTTGTCATTGATAATAATTTTAATTACAAAGAGAAAGATGGCATGTGCTTACGTATTAATTTTTTCCATGTAACTTCTATCCTTTTGGTATTCAAGTTAGGAGTTATAAAATGTCCAAATAAATTTTGAATAAAATTAAGCTTTTTCTTGAGTCCAAATTTGGGAGGCACTCTAAAGGAAGCTCATCCCTCAGTCTCACTAATCTCCATTTGGTATTAGGAACATACATCATTATATACCATCTAGGGTTCAGGAGACTTCACCTCATTTATATTAATCATAAATGATTTTTAAAAAGACTTTACTAATTGTTATCAATGTTTAACAAACTTGAGCCAAATCCTTATCCTAAAGAAGATATTCCTCCACCCTACTTTGAGAAAGAGCAGAGAGGATAAAATTCATTTAAATAACATAATATTATTATAAAATGGTAAGATGAACCATTAGGTGAACCAGTAGCAGCAAGACTGTATTGCTTTTTAACAAATCCCCTTTGACTAAGAAAGCAAAAGTACATTGGAATGTTTAATAAAGGCTTGAGACCTTGTGACACATGTAAAAATCCTAACTGCTCTTTGTAGATGAAAGAGAATTATTTCATATCATTGAAGTGTGAGTTGCTTCAAAGACATAAGTAACAACATTCACTATTTCCCTTTGGAATTGCACACAAATTATAGCTCTAACATGTGAAATACTCTAGTAATAAAAGGTATGCTAAACAAGATTTCAGGAAATAGAGAATCCTGAAACCTTAAAAAGAAGAATTGTTTTTGTGTTGTTTTTTAATGTAAGTGAAAGTAGTATCTTTTAATTATTTTACTTATTAAAATATAAAAAAATCACGGTATTGTGTGTGTCCCTGTGTGCAAACCTAACACTTGCTTTATGTTCCCTTGCAGAGTGATCGCAAGTGTCCTTGTTGAAATGTAGATTGAAATATTACTACCTAATAAGTGACCCTTTATAAATGTGATAATATCCCAAAATATTAAAGCTACTATATTAACATCAGTATATTAACCAACAGCTAAGTTTCAACTACACTTTTGGCACAAATATGAACAAACGCTATGATAATGGACAGGCTTAATTAACACTTTTTTTTTTTGGAAGTAATAGGGATGAAAATGTTGCAACTATAAACAGTTCATAATTCAGATTTCAAAGAAACTGACTTCAATAGCTTCCAGCCCAAGTACCTAATTCCCATAGATGCCTAGCTGTCAGCAGGGGTAACTACAAAAACTGGCCGTTCTCAGAAGTTACTGCAGTGACCTAAAAAATACGGAACTGACTGGAACTTTCATCTAAATAGAGGGAATAAACTCAGAACTGGAAACATTTGCTGCCTCAATTCACACATTTCACACAAATATAGTAGGATTGGGTTGGGTGATTTCTGAGTTCCATTTCAAGCATGACATTGCTATAACAAAAGGTCGAGAAATATTAATTTGTCATAGGTGGTATTTTCAACATTCTTACCTGTTCCTCAGAAAAGTTGCTGAATTAAAATTTATAGGTCCATATAAGAAATAATTTACAGACTCGAAGGATAATTTGGAATAGAAGATTTATAAAACAAAACAAAATTTAGAAGTCCATTAGCATCTATTTTAAGATTCAGTATATGATGATGTGCTTTTAAAATAGTTTACAGAATTTAAAAACTTTATAGAATGTTGTAGACTATGACAAACATTCATTTATTTATCCATTCATCGATTCACTCATCTGATATTAACTGAATACTTAAAATGTGCCAGTCAGTATGCTAGTTATATAAAAACAAAAAACAGAAGCTGGTACTTTAAAAGGTAAAATCCATTAGTACTGAGATGGTCAATCCAGTTTATTAGAATGGAACTCATCTGAGTAAATATATGTCAATTATAATCTCATTTGACTGACTAGGTCCTGGGAAAATTATCAAATATTCTAGACTTCCTATGTCCATGCAATTATAAAAGTTACAGAAAGATTGATGATAATGGCTATTAAATCTTTTGAAAAGACTGAAGCTTTAAAAAAAAAATAGTTACTTATGAAGTAAGAACAATTTCTTAAAATATATTTCTTTACAGGAAAGTGTAAATGTATGGGTTTTATAATATGGAGACACTTTATTTAAAATTTGCTTTACTTTTTACGGCCGATGTTGTTGTTAGGTGCCTTAGAGCAGATTCCAACTCATAGCGACCCCATGTGACAGAGTGGTTAAGTGCTCAGCTAGCTGCTAACTGAAAAGTTGGCGGTTTAAACCCACCAGCTGCTCTTTGAGAGAAAAGGCCTGACAATCTGCTCCTGTAACGATTACAGCCTAGGAAATCCTATGAGGGCAGTTCTACTCCGTCACACAGGTTACTATGAGTTGGAGTTGATTGGGCAACACGACAACACAACAAATCTTTACAGGAGCAGATCACCAGGTCTTTTCTCCCATGGAGCCACTAGGTGGGTTTAAACCACCAACCTTTCAGTTAGCACCCTAGCACTTAACCTTTATGCCACCAGGGCTCCTTTCTTATGAACAGTACAGTTCTCTAATATTTATCTGAAAGCTAAAGCAAACCTCCAATCATCCCATGATAGGAAAATAATTCTTTATTTCAGATATTTTCTTTATACATTTAAAGCCAGTTTCACTGGCATAGTATACACTATTGAGCAATTCTAAAAAAAAATCAACTCATCAACATAAGAAACTTGATTTTCTGAGGATGCTTAAGTCTGTATATTTATTCCTCAACCAATGTAAAAAGGCAAAGTGTTGTTGACATATTCCTTGCTGTGAAAGTTATTTTATGGTTCCATCAAAAGATTAATCATACAGATAGAAAGATGTTTCATGCAAAATCTTATAAAAAAGGATGGAAGATTATATGTTATGTAAGCATATTTTTGCTAAACATAATCTCAAAGTTTCTGATTAGATGTCAGCATTTCTTGAAAAAGTAAACAGATTAGAATTGCTAGACTAAGCCTCAATTCAGCTCTTTGCTTCCTTTTATTAGACAAACATTTTAAACTACAATTTCTGCTTATGATTTCAGTTGACTTCATTGTATTAAAAAATTGATTTGTTTTTCTTCATACGTATTTTCTTTTTAAGGCTCCTAGTTAAACCTAATCTCAAGTTTTAAATCCTGTTTTCCTGTAAATCACCCTCCCTCAAATTGAGCAACTACAAACTTTGTTGATCTGGAATAAAAATGTTTAGACAACATTGAAACCAATGCTATCAGTCATGTGCTTACAATTTGGTGGATGAGTTAGGTTTTTCGTATGTTATGGAATCATTGAAAATTTCCAAAAAAATATATTGTTGTAACATTTCTGCATATATCTCATTCTTTTATACTGTGTCAACTTGGGTAGCCTGGAACTAAGTTTTCAGAAATTCCCTTTCGTACATGTTTCTTATTTAGAGATTAAGAGAGAGAGAAGGAGAGAGACACAGTATTGCATGAAATTTGCAAGGCAGAAGTGAAACAGTATTCACTAGTTTCTGCAGGTCACTGTGAGAAATTCAAAGGTATTGTTGAATTTCAGTTTGTTTTTGCTCCGCCCCAACAGTGAGAGAGAGACAAATAGATAATCAGCCGGTTCTTGTTTGCCCTTACTGGCTGTGTGTCCAGTTTTTTCTCCCAGCTACTGACCTGTCTGATCAAATCTGCCACTAGACTCAGAAGCAGAATTGTTCCATTTCTCTGATTTAACACCGACTGCTAGTTACTGATACCAGAAATAATTCCAAGAAACTGAAAATTAAGAAGAATAGTTTGGAATTGGCAATCTTATCTGATTAGATTTGAACGGAATTTTGTCCCTGTGGAGCCCTGGTGGCAAAGTGTTAATTGCTACGGGAGCTACGGCTGGTAACCAAAAGGCTGACAGCTTGAATCCAACAACTGCTCCTTGGAAACTCTATGAGGTAGTTCTTCTCTGTACTATAGAGTTGTTAGGAATTGGAATCGACTCAACGGCAGCAGTTTGGTTTTTTGGCTTTGTCCCTATTGCCAGTGTTAAAAGAGACACTGAAAATACACGGAAACAGTGAAAAACAGTTACTTCAATAATCACCTGTAAACATCTGTAATCAAGTGTATACCTAAAATATTAACTTATTAAGTAGTTTCTGGCATAAAAGAATACTTTAAAGAAAAGAAGTATGTGGGAGTTAGTGGGTTGCTTCTAAATTCTCTGGGCAACTTAGAAAATCATCAGATCAGAGCAAATTCTCAGATAAGGACCACATTAAGGATCAGAAAGCTACTGTGACTCTCTTGAAAGAAATCTTTATCTTATTTAGACATATAACTGAGATTTCTAAAAATCTGAGGAAAAGATTAAACCTGGTTGAATTACAGTGCAAATTCAAGTCACAAGCACACAATATATGTAATATTACATTTTAAGTATTGATTAGGAAGGCAAGGGACCGTGAAAATCGGAGAGTCCACATATAGGAAGATTGTAATGACATGATTTTGAAAGGCATATTCCTTCTAAATAATATTAAATATTTTTCATGTATGTTGTTGTTAGGTGTCATCAAGTCTGCCCTGATTCATAGTGACACTATGTACAACAGAATGAAACACTGCCAGGTCCTGTGCCATCTTCATAATCATCATGCTTGAGCCCATTGTTGCAGCCACTGTGTCAGTCCATCTCGTTGAGGGTCTTCCTCTTTTTCACTGACCCTCTGCCTTCCTTGCTTCCAAGGAGTATTTCAGCTACATTTCCAAGACAAATTTGTTCATTCTTCTTATAGTCCATGTTTTACTCAATATTCGTCACCAACACCAAATTCAAATGCATCAATTCTTCTTTGGTCTCCCTTATTCATTGCCCGTCTTTCATACCCTTGTGATTTAATTGAAGATATTGTGGCTTGAGTCAGGCGCATGTAAGTCCTCAAAGTGACATCTTTGCTTTGGAAAACTTTAAAGAGTATTTTTGCAGCAGATTTGCCCAACGAAATACTTCATTTGATTTCTTTTTTTTTTTTTTTTAATTGTACTTTAGGTGAAGGCTTACAGAACAAATAGTTTCTCATTACATGGTTAGTACGCATATTGTTTTATGACATTGGTTAACAAACCCACAACATGTCAACACTCTCCCTTCTCGACCTTGGAGAACTTTTTCTCATTTTGATGAAAATATACGTAGACAAATATACACTGTTTCAAAAATTTCTACATGTTCAATTCAGTGACATCAATTACATTCTTCCAGTTGTGCTGCTATTCTCACTATCATTTTCCAAATTATTCCATCACCATTATCTTCAACTCACTGCTCCCTAGGCTTCCCATCAAATCTTGTGAGTTGCTGTTGTCAATTTCATCTCACATAATTCCCTTTTTTTTTTTTTTTTTGTACTTTAGATGACGCTTTACAGAACACAATACTTTCTCATTAAACAGTACACATATTGCCCTATGACAATGGTTAACAAACCCATGACTTGTCAACAGTGTCCTTTCTCAACCTTGGGATCGCTATCACCAGCTTTCCTGTCCCCTTCTGCCTTCTAGTCCTTGTCCCTGGACTGCTGTGCCTCATTAGCCCCATATTGTTTTATGGGGCTGTCCAAACCCCAGCTGAACTGTGAACCACGGGGGTGACTTCACCACTGAGCTAAAAGGGTGTCCGGGGTACATACTCTCGGAGTTTCTCCAGTCTCTGTCAGGGCAGTAAATCTGGTCTTTTTTATTTTTGCTAGAATTTTGTTCTATAGCCTTCTCCAGCTCTGTCCAGAACCCTCTGTTGTGATCCCGGTCAGAGCAGTCGGTGGTGGTAGTCTGGCACTATCTAGCTGTACTGGACTCAGTCTGGTGGAGCCTTGGTATCCATGGTCCATTAGTTCTTCAGACTGATTTTTCCCCTGTATCCTGTTCTCTTCATTCTTCCTTGTTCCCGAAGGGGTAAGACCAGGGGAGTATCTTAAGACAGCTGCTCACAGGTTTTTAAGAACCCAGACACTACTCATCAAGGTAGAATGTAGAACATTGTCTTTATAAACTGTGTTATGCCATCTGAGCTAGATGTTCCCTGAGAACATGCTCCCCATGGCACTCCACCCAGCAATTCAGTCCCTCAGGGAGTTTGGAGCTTCCATGACCTTTCCTTGTACAAGTTGTGCTGGCTTTCCCAGTATCGTGTACTGTCTTACCCTTCACCAAAGTTACCACTTACCTATTGTCTATTTAGTTTCCCACCCCACCTCCCCATCCCTCATAACCAACAAAGATTGTTTCTTTTGTGTGTAAACGTTTTCATAAGTTTTTACAGTAGAGGTCTCATACAATATTTGTCCTTTTGTGACTGACTTATTTCACTCAGCATAATGTCCTCCAGTTTCATCCAAGTTATGAGATGCTTCACAGATTCATCATTGTTCTTTATTGTTACATAATACTCTATTGTGTGTATGTACTATAGTTTGTTTATCCATTCAACTGTTGATGGGCATCTAGGTTGTTTCCATCTCTTTGCTATTGTGAACAATGCTTCAATCAACATGGGTGTACATATGTCTATTCGAGTGATGGCTCTTATTTCTCTAGAATATATTCCTAGGAAGTGGGATTGCTGGATCGTATGGTATTCCTATTTCTAACTTTTTAAGGAAGCACCGTATCATTTTCCAAAATGGTTGTATCATTATGCATTCCCACCAGCAGTGCATAAGATTTCCCATCTCCCCACAGCCTCTCCAACATTTGTTATTTCCAGTGTTTTTGATTTGTGCCAGTAATGCCGAGGTGAGATGGTTCTCTTTGTGGTTTTAATTTGCATTTCTCTAATGGTTAATGATCGTGAGCATTTCCTCATGTGCCTGTTGGCCGCTTGAATGGCTTATTTGGTGAAGTGTCTGTTCATTTCTTTTTCCCATTTTTTAATTGGATTATTTGTCTTTTTGTTGGACAGGTGTTGGATCTTCTTGTAGATAATAGAGATTAGACCTTTGTCTGACTTTTAATATCTAAAAATTTTTTCCCAGTCTGTAGGTTCTCTTTTTACTCTTTTGGTGAATTCTTTTGAAGAGCATAGGTGCTTGATTTTTAGAAGATCCCAGTTATCTAACTTATCTTATGGAGTTTGTGTATTGTTGGTTATCCTTTGTATCCTGTTAATGCTGTGTATTAGGGACTCTAGCATTGATCCTATTTTTTCTTCTATGAACTTTACAGATTTTGGCTTTGTATTTAGGTCTTTGATCCATTTTGAATTAGTTTTTGTATGTGGTGTGAGGTTTAGATCCTGTTTCATTCTTTTGCAGAAAGACATCCAGTTTTGCCAGCCAGCACCATTTGTTAAAAAGACTGTCTTTTCCCCGTTTGATGGTCTTTGGGCCCTTGTCGAAGATCAGGTGACTGTAGGTGGATGGATTTATATCCAGGTTCACAGTTCTGTTCCATTGGTCAATGTGTCTGTCTGTCGTTGTGCCAGTACCAGGCGGTTTTGACTACCGTAGCTGTATAGTAGGTTCTGAGGTCAGATAGTGTGAGTCTTCCTACTTTATTCTTTTTCTTCAGTAGGGCTTTACTTATTCGGGGCTTCTTCCCTTTCCGCATAAAGCTAATGATTAGTTTTTCCATCTCTTTGAAGGACGTCTTTGGTATTTGGATAGGAGTTGCACTGTATTTGTATGTTGCTTTGTGTAGAATTGTCATTTTCGCTATGTTGAGTCTATCTATCCATGAGCATGGTATGTTTTTCCATTTATCTAGATCCTTTGGGTTTCTTGCAGTAGTGTTTTGTAGTTTTCTTTGTTTAGGTCTTTTACATCCCTGGTTAGATTTATTCCTAAATATTTGGGTTTTTTTAGGGGCTATTATAAATAGTATTGTTTTCCTGATTTCCTGTTCATCGTTCTCCTTATTGGTGTATAGGAATCCAACTGATTTTTGTATGTTTATCTTGTATCCTGCTACTCTGCTGAATCTTTCTATTAGTTCCAGTAGTTTTCTCGTGGAGTCTTAAGGGTTTTCTATGTATAGTATTATATCATCCACAAACAGGGACAGTTTAGCTTCTTTATTACCAATTTGGATGCCCTGTATTTCTTTTTCTTGCCTTATTGCTCTAGCTAGGACTTCCATCACAATGTTAAATAGGAGTGGTGATAAAGGGCATCCTTGTCTTGTTCCTGATCTCAAGGGGAATGTTTTCAGCCCCTCTCCATTAAGAATGATGTTAGCTTTTGGTTTTGCATAGATGCCCTTTATTATGTTGAGATATTTCCCTTCTATACCTATTTTATTGAGAGTTTTTATCAGGAATGGGTGTTGAACTTTGTCAAATGCCTTTTCTGTGTCAATTGAGATGATCATGTGATTCTTTTCTTTCCTTTTACCTATATGGTGGATTACATTGATTGATTTTCTAATGTTGACCTATCCTTGCATACCTGATAAGAATCCTTCTTGGTAGTGGTGTATTATTTTTTTGATATGATGCTGAATTTTATTTGTGAGAATTTTGTTGAGAATTTTTGCATCTATATTCATGACAGATATTGGTCTGTAATTTTCTTTTTTTGTGGCATCTTTGCCTGGTTTTGGTATCAGGATTATGCTGGCTTCATAGAATGAATTCAGAAGTGTTGCTTCCTTTTCTATGTTCTGAAATATATTGAGTAGTACTGGTACAAGCTCTTCTCTGAATGTGTGGTAGAATTCTCCAGTGAAGCCATCTGGGACAGGGCTTTTTTTGTTGGGAGTTTTTTTTATTACCTTTTCAATTTCTTCTCTTGTTATAGGTCTGTTCAGATTTTCATCATTACTTTGTGGTAGTTTGGGTAGGTAGTGTGTTTCTAGAAGTTTATCCATTTCCTCTAGGTTTTCAAATTTGTTGGAGTATAGGTTTTCATAATACTCTCTTATGATCTTTTTCATTTTGGTTGGGTCTGTTGTAATGTCCCCCATTTAATTTCTTATTTGGGTTATTTGCATCCTCTCCTGTTTTTCTTTTGTCAGTCTGGACAGTGGTTTGTCGATTTGGTTGATTCTTTCAGAGAACCAACTTTTGTTTTTTTTGATTCTTTCTATTGTTTTTCTATTCTCTATTTCATTTATTTCTGCTCTGATCTTTATTATTTCCTTTCTTCTGGTGTTTGTGGGCTTTTTTTGCTGTTCTCTTTCTATTTGTTTAAGTTCTGTAGTAAATCTTTTGATTTTGTGCCTTCTTTTTTGATGTGTGCATGTATTGCTGTAAGTTGTCTTCTGAGGACTGCCTTTACTGTGTCACAAAGATTTTGGTATGATGTGTTTTCATTCTCATTTGATTCTAGGAATTTTTTTATTCCATCTCTGATTTCTTCTATTACCCAGTGGTTTGGAAGCAAGGTGCTATTCAGTTTGCATGTAATTGATTTTTTTTTGCTTGTTCTTTCTGTTGTTAATTTCTACCTTGATGACATTGTGGTCAGAGAAGATACTTTGTATTATCTCAACGTTTTGGATCTTGTTAAGGATTGTTCTGTGGCCTAAGATGTGATCTATTCTGGAGAATGTTCCACGTGCATTTGTAAAGAATGTGTACTTTGCAGCTGTTGAGTGGAGTGTTGTATATATGCCTATGAGGTCAAGTTGGCTGATTGTGCCCTTTAGGTCTTCTGTATCTTTGCTGAGTTTCTTTTTAGATGTTCTGTCCTTTACTGAGAGTGGTGTGTTGAAGTCTCCTACTATTATTGTGGAACTGTCAATTTCTTTTCAGTGTTGTTAGAGTTTGTTTTAAGTATTTTGGAGCCCTGTCATTGGGTGCATAGATGTTCATTATGGTTATGTCTTCATGATGGATCGTCCCCTTAATCATTATATAGTGTCCTTCTTTGTCTTTTATGATGGATTTTGTTTTAAAGTCTATTTTATCTGAGATTAGTATTGCCAGTCCTGTTTTTTTTTTTTTTTTTTGGTAGTTGTTTGCTTGATATATTTTTTTGCAACCTTTGATTTTTAGTAAACTTACATCTTTGTTTCTAAAGTGTGTCTCTTGTAGACAGTATATTGATGGATCTTGTTTTTTTATCCATTCAGTCACTCTCCATCTCTTAATGGGTGCATTTAGGCCATTTATATTCAGTGTAATTATTGATAGGTGTGAGTTTATTGCTGTCATTTTGTAGTGTTTTTTGTTGTGGTACTGACTTTTTCTTTGTTCCTCTTACTCTCCTGTACTGAATTCCTTTTGTTTGTGGATTTTTTTTTTTTCATTTCTTTTCTTTTTGTAGGTTTGTTTTTACTGAGACTTTATGTTTTTCTTCTTTATTTTGATGAATAGATTAGTTAACTTTCTTTTTTGTTACCATGAAATTTACCCTTATCTTCCTAAGCTTGAAGCAGTCTACAATTACTTGGCATTGCCTTGCTTTCTCTCCATTAGAAGGTTTTATACCTACACCATTTATTCCCTCTTTTATTGTTCTGATGTTTTTGTCAGTTACAGATTAATTGCTTTGATTCCCTGTTGTATTTCTTTTGGTTTTGGATAGTCCTTGAGAGTTCATTTCCTAGATTAGTATCTGGCTGGTACAATCCTGCCTTTCAGGAAGAAGCAAAGATGGCACACAGAGCCAGGTATTTAAGAGAAAGGAGGGGGAGGTGGTGAGAGATAAGGAAGAAATTTTAAGAAGTGGAATAAAGCAACACCTGCGGCCAACAAATGGCACTTGGTTAGCCGGCCAATGTGGGTGGGTGGAATCCAAATGACACCGGAGTGAAGATGGTGCTTCCCAGCCAGGAGACTGTCCACAGGAAGCAGAGCAGACCGAGTTCGGGTGAAGAAGGGTGGGGGTGGGAAAGCATATATTGGTGGTTACCAGTTGTTCTGTCTCCTTCTGGCAGCTCCATGAAGCTGCTTTCTTGTACCCCCTGTTCGCTGATCTCTGATAGGAGTGCAGGATGGCAGATCCATGCTGCGTTAGCTGATACCGGACCTCTGCATGGATCTCTCCTCGCTCTCTGTTCTTGGTCAGTTTCTTGTTCCATTTGGTGCTTGGCTGAGTTCTTTATCACCTCATATGATGTTTAGGGTTTCAGGATTGTGACTTTCTCTGTTTGGTTTAGTTTTTCAGATCTTTGCTGTGGAGGGCCATCATGGTGCTTCTGCCTATAGTGTCATGTTGCCCGGAAGTCCTTCATTTGATTTCTTGACTACTACTTTCATGGACTTTGATTCTGGATCCAAGTGAAATGAAATCCTGGACAATTTCAATCTTTCTCCATTTATTATGATGTTGCTTGTTGGTCCATTTGTGAGGATTTTTGTTTTCTTTATGCTGAGATGTAATCCATGATGACAGCTGTAGTCTTCGATCTTCATAAGTAAGTGCTTCAAGTCCTTTTCACTTTGAGCAAGCAAAGTTGTGTCATCTGCTTATTGCATGTTGTTAATGAGTCTTCATCCAATCCTGATGCCCCATTCTTCATCATATAGTACAGCTTCTTGGATTATTTGGTCAGCACACAGACTGAATATTTTTGGTGAAAGGATACAACACTGGCACACTTCTTTGCTGACTTTAAACCATGCAGTATTCTCTTGTTCTGTTAGAACCACTGTCTCTTGATCTATGTATAGGTTCCTCATGAGCATAATTAATTCAGTATTCTGGAATTCTCATTCTTCCCAATGTTATCCATAATTTGTTATGATCCACAGAGTGGAATATATTTACATAGTCAATAAAACACAGGTAAACATCTTTCTGGTATTCTTTGCTTTCAGGCAATATCCATTTGACATCAGCAATGTCAGTTCCTCATTGGCACATCAACTTTTGAATGAAGCTTAAATTTCTGGCAATTCCTTGTTGATGTACTGCTGCAACTGCTTTTGAATGATTTTCGGCATAATTTTATTTGCATAGATATTAATGATATTGTTTGATTATTTCCACATTCTGTTGGGTCATCTTTCTTTGGAATGGACATAAATATGGATCTCTTTCAGTCTATGGGACAGACAGATGTCCTCCAAATTTCTTGACGTAGACAATGAACACCTCTAGCGCTGCATCTGTTCTTTGAAACATTTCAGTAGGTATTCTGCCAATTTTTGGAGCCTTGTTTTTTGCCAATTCCTTCAGTACAGCTTGGACTTCTTTGTTCAGTACTTTCTGTTCTTGATCATATGCTACTTCCTGAAATGGTTGGATGTCGACCAGTTCTTTTTGGTATAGTGACTCTGTGTATTCCTTCCATCCTCTTTTGATGCTTCATGCTTCATTTAACAATTTTTCCATAGAATCCTTCATTATTGCAACTTGAGGCTTGAATTTTCTCTTCAGTTCTTTCAGCTTGAGAAGTGCTGAATGTGTTCTTCCCTTTTTGTTTTCCAACTCCAGGTCTTTGCATACTTCATTATAATATTTTACTTTGTCTTCTTGAGCCACTTTTGAAATCTACTGTTCAGTGCTTTTATTTCATCATTTCTTCCTTTTGCTTTAGCTACTCTACACTCAAGAGCAACTTTAAGAGTCTCTTCGGACATCCATTTTGGCCTTTTGTTTCTTTCCTGTCTTTTTAATGACCTCTTGCTTTCTTCACATATGATATCCTTTATGTCATTCCACAACTCATCTGATCTTCAGTCATTAGTGTTCCATGTTTCAAAAATATTCCTGATGTGGTATCTAAATTCAGGTGGAATATACTCAAGGTCGTGTTTTGGATCTCATGGACTTGTTCTAATTTTCTTTAGTTTAAATTTGAACTGGAATATGTGCAGTGGATGGTCTGTTCCACCATTGGCCCATGGCCTTGTTCTGACTGATGATTTTGAGCTTTTCCATCATCTCTTTCCATAGATGTTGTTAATTTGATTCCTGTGTATTCCAGCTGGCGTGATCCACTTGTATAGTCACATTGCAGAAGGTATTTGCATTGAAGAAATCCTTGGTCTTACAAAATTCTGTCATACTATATAGAGGGTCATTTCTATCACCAAGGCCATATTTTCCAACTACTGGTCCTTCTTCTTTGCTTCCAACTTTTGCATTCCAATCCCCAGTAATTATCAATGCATCCTGATTACATATTTGGTCAATTTCAGAGTTCAGATGTTGAAAGAAATCTTCAACTTCTTCATCCTTGGCCTTAGTAGTTAGTGTGCAAGTTTGAACAATAGTCGTATTAACTGGTCTTCCTTGAAGGCTTATGGATATTTTCCTATCACTGACAGCATTGCACTTCATGACGGATCTTGAAATGTTCTTTCTGACAATGAATGCAACGACATTCCTCTTCTATTTGTCACTTCTGGCGTAGTAGACCATTTGACTTTCCAATTCAGAATGGCCAATACTAGTCCTTTTCAGCTCACTAATGTCTAGGATCCCTCACACGTCTGTCAGTTTGTCCTACTGTAGGGGCTTACATGTTGCAGTGATGCTGGAAATTATGCCACAGGTATTCAAATACCAGCAGGGTCACCCATGGTGAACAGCTATCAGCTGAGCTTTCAGACTAGGCAGGCTAGGAAGAAGGACGAGGCTATCTACTTCTGAAAAAAATTAGCCAGTGAAAACCTTAAGAATAGCAATGGAATGTTGTCTGATATAGTGCCGGAAGATAAGACCCTCAGGTTGGAAGGCATTCAAAAGACGACCTAGGAAGAGCTGCCTCCATGCCATCTTAATGACATGGATGGAATCGAGCTCTTGAGGCATTCATTTTTGATGTTGCGTGACTCAAAATGAGAAGAAACAGCAGCAAATATCCATTAATAATCGGAATGTGGAATGTATGAAGTACGAATCTAGGAACATTGGAAATTGTCAAATATGAAATGGAATGCACAAACATAGATATCCTAGGCATTAGCGAACTGAAATGGACCAGTATTGGTGATTTTGAATCAGACAATTGTATGGTCTATTACGCCGGGAATGACAACTTGAATAGGAATGACGTTGCATTCATCATCAAAAAGAACATCTCAAGATCTTTTCTGAAGTACAAGGCAGTCAGTGATAAGGCAATATTTATATGCCCACAAGGAAGACCATTTAATACGACTATTATTCAAATTCACACACTAAACACTGAGGCCAAAGATGAAGAAATAGAAGATTTTTACCAAAGTCTGCAGTCTGAAATTGATCAAACATGCAGTCAGGATGTTCTGGTGGTTGGAATGCGAAAGTTGGAAACAGAGAAGAAGGATCAGTAGTTAGAAAATATGGTCTTAGTGATGGAAATGTTGCCAGAGATTGCAGAATAGAATTTTGCAAGATCAACAAGCTCTTCATTGAAAAGACCTTTTCTCAACAATGTAAATAGCAGCTATACATCTAGACCTTGCAGTATGGAATACAGGAATACACAAGAATTGTTGTGGATTGACTTGTGTCCCCCAAAAATATGTGTCAACTTGGTTAGGCCATGATTCCCAGTATTGTGCAGTTGTCCTCCATTTTGTGATTGATGCAATTTTCATATGTGTTATAAATACTAATCTCTGCCTGTGGTTAATAAGGCAAGGTTAAATTATGTTAAAGAGGATTAGGGTGGGATGTAACACCCTCACTCAGGTCATGTCCATGATCCACTATAAAGGGAGATTCCCTGGGGTGTGGTCTGCACCACCTTTTATCTTACAAGAGATAAAAGGAAAGGGAAGGGAGCAGAGAGGTGGAGACCTCCTATCACCAAGAAACCAGCACCAGGAGGACAGCATGCGCTTTGGACCCAGGGTTCCTGTGTGGAGAAGCTCCTAGTCCAGGGGAAGACTGATGAGAAAGACTTTCTTCCAGAGCCAACAGAGAGAGAAAGACTTCCCCTGGAGCTGACACCCTGAATTTGGACTTCTACTCTACTAGACTGTGAGAAAATAAATTTCTCTTTGTTAAAGCCATCTACTTGTGGTATTTCTGTTATAGCAGCACTATATGACTAAGACAAGAATCAAATTGCCTACATCAGTGGACAGAGAAAGTGCAAAAGCTCAAAATCATCAGTCAGAACAAGGCCAAGGGTCAGCTATGGAACAGACCATCAATTGCTCATATGCAATTCAAGTTGAAGCTGAAGAAAATTAGAACAAGTCAAGGAAAGCCAAAGTACTACCTTGAGTATATTCCACCTGAATTTAGAGACCATTTCAAGATTAGATTGACGCGTTGAACACTAATGACCGAAGACCAGACAAGTTGTGGAATGACATCAAGGACTCATACGTGAAAAAAGTAAGAGGTTATTAAAAAGACGGGAAAGAAAGAAAAGACCAAAATGGATGTCAGAAGACACTCAGAAAGTTGCTCTTGAATGTCCAGTAGCTAAAGCAGAAGGATGAAATGATGCAGTAGAAGAGATGAACAGAAGTTTTCAAAGGGTGGCTCAAGAAGACAAAGTAAAGTATTATAATGAATTGTGAAAAGACCTGGAGTTGGAAAACTAAAAGAGGAGAACACACTCAGCATTTCTGAAGCTGAAAGAACTGAAGAGAAAATTCAAGCTTCAAGTTGCAATAGTGAAGGATTCTATGCCCAAAATACTGAACAACACAGGAAGAATCAATAGAACATGGAAGGAATACACAGAGTCACTGTACCAAAAAGAATTGGTCAATTTTCAAGCATTTCAGGAGTTAGCATATGATGAATAACTGATGGTACTGAAGGAAGAAGTCCAAGCTGCACTGAAGACATTGACAAAAAACAAAAACAAGTCTCCAGGAATTGAAAGAATACCAAATGAGATATTTCAACAAATAGATGCAGAGCTGGAAGTGCTACCTTGTCTATGCCAAGATCTTTTTATTTTTTTTAATAGTGCTTTAGATGAAGGCTTACAAAACAGTTTCTCATTAAACAGTACACATATTATTTTATGACAATGGTTAACAACCCCACGACATGTCAACACTCTCCCTTCTCAACCTTGAATTCCCTATTACCAGCTTTCCTGTCCCCTCCTGCCTTCTAGTCCTTGTCCCTGGACTGTTGTGCCCCATTAGTCTCGTTTTGTTTTACGGGGCTGTCTTATCTTTGGCTAAAGGGGGGACCTCAGGAGTTACTTCATTACCGAGCTAAAAGGATGTCCGAGGGCATATTCTTGGGTTTCTCTAGTCTCTGTTAAGCCAGTAAGTCTGGTCTTTTTTTGTGAGTTAGAATTTTGTTCTACATTTTTCTCCAGCTCTGTCTGGGATCCTCTTTTGTGATTCCTATCAGAGAAGTCACTGGTGGTAGCCGGGCACCATCTAGTTGTACTGGATTCAGTCTGGTGGAAGCCGTGTTAGTTGTGGTCCATTAGTTCTTTGGACTAATCTTTCCCTTGTGCCTTGTTTTCCTCATTCTCCCTTGCTCCCGAAGGGGTGAGGCAAGTGGAGTATCTTAGATGGCTGCTCACAGGCTTTTAAGACCCCAGACGCTATTCACCAAGGTAGAAAGTAGAACGTTTTCTTTATAAACTGTGTTATGCCAATTGAGCTAGATGTTCCCCAAGACAATGATCCCCACAGCCTTCCTATGCCAAGAACTTTTGAAGACATGGCCAACTGACTGGAAAACCACAACAAACAAACCTGTTACCATCTATTTGATTACAACTCATAGTGACCCTATAGGACAGAGAAGAACTGCTCATAGGGTTCCCAAGGAGTGGCTGGTGGATTCAAACTGTCATCCTTTTGGTTAGCAGCCAAATGCTTACCTACTGTGCCACCAACTAACTGAAAGAGAGCCATATTTATGTCTATTTCAAAGAAAAGTGATCAAACTAATTGTAGAACTTATCAAACAATATCATTAAAATCACAAGAAAATCATTCAAAAGCATTTGCCACAGTACATCAACAAGGAATTGCCAGAAATTCAAGCCAGATTCAGAAGAGGATGTGGAACCAGGGATATCATTGCTGATGTTTGATGTATACTGGTTGAAAACAAAGAGTTCCATAAAGATGTTTACTTGTGTTTTATTGACTATGCAAATGCATTTGACTGTGTGGATCATAACAAATTATGAATAACATTGTGAAGAATGAGAATTCCAGAACACTATATTGTGCTCATGAGGAACCTGTTCATAGACCAAGAGGCAGTTGTTCTAATAGAACAAGGGAATACTGCATGGCTTAAAGTCAGGAACTGTGTGGATCAGGGTTGTATAGTTTCACCATACTTATTCAATCTGTATGTTGAGCAAATAATCTTATAAACTGGACTATATGAATAAGAACAAGGCATCAAGTTTGGAGGAAGACTCATGAATAACCTGCAATATGCAGATAACACACATTACTTGCTGAAAGTGAAGAGAACTTGAAGCACTTACTGATGAAGACCAAAGACCACAGCCTTCAGTATGGATTGCACCTCAACATAAAGAAAACAAAAATTCTCACTACTGGACAAAAAAACAACATCATAATAAACATATAAAAGATTGAAATTATCAAGGATTTTGTTTCACTTGGGTCCACAATCAACAGCCATGGAACTAGCAGTCAAGAAATCAAAAGATGCATTGCATTGGGCAAATCTGCTGTGAAAGTCTTCTTTAACATGTTAAAAAACAAAGATGTCACTTTGAGGGTTATGGTGTACCTGACCCAAGTCATGGTGTCTTCAATCGTCTCATATGCATGGGAAAGCTGGGTCATGAATAAGGAAGATGGAAGAAGAATTGATGCCTTTGAATTATTCTGTTGGTGAAGAATATTGACTATATCATGGACTGCCAAAAGAATGAACAAATCTCTCTTGAAAGGAGTACATCCAGAATGCTCCTTAGAAGCAAGGATGGAGAGACTTTCTTTCACATACTTCGGACATGTTATCAGGAGGGATCAGTGCCTGGAGAAGAACATCATGCTTTGTAAAGTGTCAGTGAAAAAGAGAAAGACCCTTAAGGAGATGGATTGACAAAGTGGCTGCAACAATGGGCTCAAGAGTAAGAAAGTTCATGAAGATGGAGCTGGACTGGGCAGTGTTTAGTTCTGTTGTACGTAAGATCACTATGAGGCACCTAAGAACAACAATGATGTCTAGGATATCGATCTTTATGCATTCCATTTCATTTTCGAAAACTTTCAATTTTCCTAGATTCATACTTCGTACATTCCACACTGAGATTATTAATGGATATTTGTGGCTCTTTCTTCTAATTTTTAGTCATGCTACATCAGCAAATGAAGGTCCTAAAAGTTCGACCTCATCCACATCATTAAGGTCAACTCTACTTTGAAAACTCATTGAAATTTATAAATATTTTTATTGGTTTCATACATATGCTTTTGACAGGATGTTAAGTGAGATTTTTCTCTCATCCTGTTATTGACACTGGCCCCCAGAGTTAAAATCAAAAAGTGCTAAAACCACATGTTTTAAGAGAGAAACTATTAATTCTATCTTGACATCTTTCTTCCAGGCTTAATTAAAAGGCTAAATGATCATCTGTCTTCTTACCACACTTTTCCCCCAATCCATATAAGAATTTTGGAGAGAAGATTACACTATTTATACCACGAAATGTATCCTCTACATGTTGACTGGGGTAGAATTCAATAACCCACAGAGCTTGCATTGCCTCCAGTAAGTGACTGGAATCCCATTTTTCAGATGAGTATTAGATTGGACAACAGACTTGCTGATGTGAACAAATGCCTCCCTGAATAAGGGAGCAGAAAACACTAGAGAGGTGGCAGGAACAAGAGAGGAGACAAAAACACAGCAGCCTACTCTGTACCTCTTTGACAAAAATGCACAATGCATGCATTCCCCATGGATCAGGTAGACAATGTGGAAGAATAAGTTGGACCCATAAATAAGGATCTCTTTCAAGAAAACTGAAAGTAAATGTTTTGTGAAGTGATATGCTCGAATATCATCAGAAACTGACAGGAATTGGGGGTATAGGAGAAGGCAAGCTTGATCCACAAAACTATAAACAAAGGCAATTTCATGGGATCCTCAGAAGCCTTTAGAGATTTGGCATTATATGCCTGTTTCACAGAGAACATCATATACTATGACAAGTGGAGGTGTGTAAAGGCTACATTGAGGTCAATCCTGTGAAGGAGGAAGAAAAGCAGAGAAAAATTACATCAAATATGACTTGGTCTAGACTTGAAAAAATCATGGGAAGAAAAATGGAGTAGACACAAGCCAGTTTGGACTCAAATAAGTCATGCCATTTTATAATCCCATTGAGTGTGGATAAAAAGGAGATTTATTTTTATTTAATATTTATAAACAAAAGAGAAATAATTTTTCAAAAGTATCAAAACATTTTATTTGAAGTTAATTTAAAAAATGTTACTTTTGTTGTCCTGACTTAATCAGATGAAAGCCCTTAAGGGAGGGACTACTGCTCCCTGATTTCAAGATTCTATTTCTCCTGCTGTACTTGAAGAAACATGCCGTAGTTGTTCTACAACATCAAAGGAATAAACTATGCCTACAACCATACGAGCTTAAAAGATAATCTTGACCCTCAGATGAGACTGCAGCCCCAGCCAATGTCATAATTGCAACCTTGGGAGACCTTGGGCAAAGGACCTAGCCGAGCTGCTGAAACGCAAGAACTGTGCGACAATGAAGTGGGCATTGTTTTAAGCCACTATCTCTGTAGTAATTCATTACACAGGAATAGAAAATTAATACCAATGAAATTTCTTGAATCACTCCTGGTCAATTAATAAAACCAGGTACAGCAACAATGAATGCCAAAAAAAAAATAAAACAACCCAAAATCAAAACAAAACATAGATAACATTTTAGAAAACCGAGGGGAGTATCATGAAAAATGATGGTATAGGGCACTCACCGAACTGGTCTTTCCACTGAAACAACCTTTAAGCTGGCAAAATAATAATAATAATAATAAGACACAATCGACATTTAGAACTCTGGAATCTAATAAAAAAAAAAACTTACAGAGCCTGGGGAGTGGTTAATGGGGAAAAAAAGGTGAATTTCAGTAAGAAAGTGCTCTGGAATTTTTGTTTACTAATCCATCATCCCCCATCCCCTAGCTTGGTCGTGGCCATGGGGACAGTGGCCTGTGTTCCTGGTGCGGCATCCTACCTAGTGTAGAGTACAATTTTGTGTTTTGGCCTGTCTGATTGTTCCCAGAGGGACCTAGTGGTTAAGAGGTACGGAGAGGTATGGCTGCTAACTGAAAAAGGTCAGTAGTTGGAATCCACCAGTCGCTCCTTGGAAATCCTATGGAGTAGTTCTATTCTGTCTATGAGTCAGAATTGACTCAACATCAATAGGTTTGTTTTTTTTGTTTTTGTACTGGAGCAGCTTTGCAGGTATTGGTAGTAACTGTCAAAAAATTTACAATTATATACTATCCTTAGCTGCCTGAGTCAAGTGACAGTGGATGAGACAAGCAGAAGGTAAACCAAAATGCCTAGGAAGGAGGAGCCTGAGGAGGCAGTTTCTTGAAGGAATAAGGGCTTGGAAGGCCCACCATGTTTACCAGTAAAACTAGAGTGCAACCATGCATGCCCAGTGCTGGACACATGCTCAGAAAAGATCTGAGAGGACCCTGGGTTTGCACCTCAGGTAAATCCATGGGCTCTGTACAAGCAGAATGTGAAGGCTATGGCCAAGTTTTAGGCCACATGGCTTAGCATTATAGAAATCCAGCTCAGAACAAAACTTAAATGACTGGGAAAGTCTTTTATTTTCCTTGCGTCACTTAATTATATTATACTGTTGAGTAATCTGTCTTGTCTTTACTGTAGAAAAACATGGATGCTCTATAATACGATTACACATTATTCTACAACATCAGCAAATGTAGATGAGGTAAACATTTATAGAATCTTAGAGAAAAAGGAAATTTCTAAGAGTGATCCTTAAAAACATCAATATGTTTCACTAATTAAAAATTAAAGTATTTCATACAGGAATAAAAGAATGAAAAATACCTGTCACATACACATACACACACACACACACAAAATTCAATTTGTGAACAAAGAGAAAAATAACTTCTCGAAGTATTGATATTATTAACATTGTAGAGCTTTAAAAAATAAACAAAATGTCAAAATTCCTATAATAAAAATAGGCAAGAATCCAGATTATACAAATCTACAAATCGAAAAAGAAAACCTACCTTAGTCTCAAAAATTATTAACTATACAATGAAATTAGAACAAAAATAATAATAATGATTTTACCTAAATATAGTGGCAAAGATTAATTAACAATGTTTGCAGATTGTGGCAGTTTGTGTATATATTGCTATTGGGAGTGTAGGTTGGTAAAACCTTTCTAGATATCACTTTGACAGTCTTCATTAAAAGCTTTAAAATATGTATTCCTTTGGTTTTGAGATCACACTTTGAGGATTTATCTCAAATAATGTTGGATAAATGCACAATTATGTATATATATGGATATTGTTAGTGTCTGATTTACAATAGTGATAACATGCTTGAAATAGAGGAATGATTAATAGAATTAAGTAAAACTATTTTACAGGTGTTATGACTATTAATGAAGATGCAAGCTTATACATTGGAAAGTAATTTTACAGTATATTTTGGATAAAAAGGTATTTTGCAGCATCTTTTAATGTACACACACACACACATTTTTATGTTGCTGTTGTGTCCCATTGATTTCATTCTGACTCATAGAGACCCTGTATGACAGAGTAAAACTCTGCTTGGCTGTAATCTTTACAGGAGCAGATCACCAGGTCTTTTCTTCTGTGGAGCCACTGGTGGGTTCGGACTGTCAACCTTTTGTTTAGCAGCCCAGTGCTTAACCATTGCGCAGCCAGGGCCCCTTGTACATATGTGTATATAAATATAAACATACATAAATGTATATATATATATATATATATATATATATATATATATTTTAAAATATTGTCAGCATATATATAAATGTTTCTGCCCAAGACTATAAGAAAGAGTGCCTAGATACTGGATACCACTGGTTGCCACACTCTTCTTTACATATACTTGTTCTCTGTACTCTTCGTCAAGTCTCTGTATTTTTAGTAGCGAATGCCTGTCCTTCAATTAGGATGCTTTCATGAGACTACATTATCTTTGACAATCACCAAGTATGAGACTAATTCCTCAGGCATTAACAAAGTTGAGACATCTATACCTAAATTAAGGGAATGACACAGTTGAAATTCTAAGGGATATACAAATAGATTATATGGCATATGGAGCATGATTCAAACTTAAAAAAAAACAAAAAAAACAAATCCTAAAGTTAAACATGTCTCTTTGTTGAATTTGCCAAATGTGATCACCAGTCTTAAATGGTACTGGCCAGCTATTTTTCACATCAACGTGCAGCAAAAGAAATGTGGCAGACCTAATTTTGTCCAACTGCTTACAACATTCTCTGAAAAACATTCTGATTAGTGGAATAGAACACCTCTAGGTTATCCATGTCCCCAAAAAATAAAAGTATATATTTTATGCTGAAAAATGCCTGGGAGGGAGGAGTACTGATAAGCCGAATAAATGACTGTACTAGGATGCAGTCTGTGAGGGAGTACAGAGATTTGGAAGCAGACCTTTCCAAACAGATTGCTCAATGATTCATAAAACTGACCATCTGTGCCTTAACAAGTCATGATGTGCTTGAACTCTTTCAGATCCACTCATTCAGATCCATATATTTGAAGACCAAAGCAAACTGTAACTCCACACGTACTTACATGTTTTAAGGAAAAGACTATTAAACTTTCTAGCAACTCTGCAGTTTCCAAATTCAAATTAATTTCTACCAAGGCCATTTTAGGAGTAACGTCAATACTGAAACCCTATAAGTAGCTCTCTAACTCCAGCTTTTTGAGATGATCCATAGTTGCCTTAGTACTTTCTCTCGGTGAAGCAAGTCAAGAAACATACAGTTGTTTGATTACAATATGTTTCCAATGATCCTTAGATTTAAATAAATGGAAATAAAAAGATTTTTTTTTTGTTGTTAAACAATGACATTCAATTATTTGAAAATTTCCCTAATTGTGTGTCAATATCAATATTATTTTATCATCAAAATTATGTTTAATGTTTTATTAACTCATCACCTACTTAGAGACTTGTTTTACTTTTTTGACAGCAAAGAAATGGAAATCATCATGCTTGAAAAGGAATATTTTTACCCTGTCATTTACTTATTCAAATCAGACACCAGAAGTTTTCCCACCTGGGGATGAAAGTGGGATGCAGCATGACTATATCTGGGAAATATTAGAGATTTTTATTTCTTTGCAAAGGTTGGAGAAGTCCATTAACAAAGAGGTGATAGCGATGTAGAATCATTGCACTGTTTTCTGAGAACAGATGTGTTCTCAGGCAGTGTGATGTTAGGAGAGAGTGTAGATGGGCATTGTGTGCTAAAAATAGATTTGTTTAAAACTATCTTTATATGTGTCATCCAAAAGCAGTCTTCTGGTTCTTATAGAAGGATGTACACCATAGTCTGAGGGTCCCCAGACCCAGGGACAACAGTTTGGTCAGTAATTGTAATATTAAAACTCTTGGACTAAATCCAGTATTGAAACCTGTGCAAATTTTAATAGAGTTAATGTTGTAGCTATAATTTTCTCTTTTCTTTCTATACACAATATTTTTTTATTTGTGTTAATGTACCTATTAGCATTTTTAACCCAGAATTCACAATAGTACATGAATGCCTCTATAAATACAGATTTTTTCAAACAAATGACGTATTGTTGTTGTTAGTTGCCCTTGAGTTGGCTCAGACTCATGGTGACCTTATGTGTAACAAAACAAAATTTTGCCCAGTCCTGTACCATCTTCATAATTTTTGGTATTTTTGAGCCCATTGTTTTGGCTATGGTGTCAATTCATCTTATTGAGGGTTTTCCTCATTTTCGCTCTCCTTCTGCTTTACCAAACATGATATCCTTTTCAACTGATTGGTCTTTCCTGATGATATGTCCAAGGTAAATGAGCAGAAGTCTCATCATTCTTGCTTTTATGGTGCAATCTGGTTGTATTTCTTCTAAGACTAGTTTGTTCTTTCTTCTGGAAGCCCATAATATATTCAGTAGTCTTTCCTGTAAGTGGTGAAAAATAATAAAAGGAAAGTTACTTGGAAAAATCAAGAAAAGAAATAAGAAAATCAACAAACTAAGACAAAGACGTAAAACTAAACTAAGACAGCTATAACTTAGACTTATGGTTTAAGGATGAGTAACTAACACCATTCTTTATGTCTCCAGGACAAAGGACAAAGAGAAAAGATTACTGGTAGAAAATAAAACTACGCATGATACTACAAACAAAGTGACTTGAGATGGAATGAATAGAAAGGGAATGAAGTGATGATGGCATACTTAAGCCTCCTAGCTAAAGCTCAATGAAACACACATGATCCGGGGCTAGCTGTGACAACGATTTTATATATCTTAGAAGCATATGGCATCCTGAAAGGATGTGTCCACATATGCTGTTGTGTAATGAGTTTTCTTACTGTGCTTATGTAGATTAGTTATTCAAGTGTAGCATAGAGCACAATACCCCCTGCCATTTTTCTAACTGTGACACAGACTGTAAAATTAGTGTAGTGCACATTTATTCAGGGAAGGTGGTGATTACTACACCAAACGTTGTACGTTGGAAATGACATCTTATTAAATTATGCATAATCAACACATTTATTGTAGTTCTAAAAGAACAAAAATATAAATATGTATATGTATATATAAATTTTGAGTTCTTGGTATTTTTCTCAGGGAGCCTTGCTGGCACAGTGGTTAAGCACTCAGTTTAATGTTTAATATTTCAAAACCAACAGTTGCTTTGTGGGAGAAAGATGTGACACTCTGGAAATCAGCACCTGCAGATCCACAAAACCTAGATTTGTGGGGACAGAGAGCCTACATTCCCCAAATGAGTTACTTAGACTGATGGTAATTTTCCATAAAGATTATAGGCTTGGAAATCCTATGGGGCAGTTCTACTCTGTCCTATACAGTCACTATGAGTTGACATCAACTTTACAGCAACAGATATGGTTTTTGGTTTAGTGTTTGTCTCGGTTGGTTGAAAATCAGATATTTGACATGTCAATAGCTAATAGAGCTTTGGGATATTGGAGACCATCCTGGCTGGCCCATCTATAACCTCCATATTTGTTACCACAGGTATGCCATTCATGAGCCCGTTGTATGAATATTTGGGTAGTTAATAACAGAAACTACTAGTTCACATCAATTGGGTCATTCTGTCCCATTGTCTGTTTAGTGTTTCTTTTATGCTGGATATTCTCTTCACATTTCACATTCACTTTCATAGGTCCCTTCATTTACTCTCTCTCAAACATCCTTTTCCATAATTGTTCATTACTTGTCTTAGCAGATCTGATAAAAAAAGACAAGCCATTTGCAACTGTACATCTTACATATACATTGTAACCTCCTATCTCTTTCAACAGGAAGTGCATGAACAGGAACACAACATGAAACTCTGCATATCGGAAGAATTTTTTCCTTAGCTCTGTCTTTCCGGACTACCTGTAAGTGGACCTGCAGATCATTTTCATCTTATACTCACATACTAAATTGACCCACCCATAAACATGAACCACGCTTGGCCTTTTTCAACCTCCATCTTCTTGTCAAAAGGGACCTTCCTTATAGTTACAGATATGATGAAGAGACAATGGTCCAGTAATGGTGGATTTCATGGTCTCAGTCACTTGCTCACACAGCTTTTTTTGTGCTATTTTCCATGTTCATGTCCAATCTTGGATACATCAATTGCATATGTCAATTGATTTCTGCTAATTCTGCTCTATCTTTATGACTCCTTAAGTCTGACAGAACACAGTTCTGGGCACATCACCATTTCATGGTCTAATACTCCATCATAATTGGGTCCAGAGGCACACCAGAAGCAATTTTCAAATGGTCTACTATTTTCTTTCGCAAAGACATGGCTATGTGCCAGAACCCTATTAGACCTCCTTGTTTTTCTTTTACTGGGGCTTGCCATATACTCCATTTGGAGTGATGATATATTTTGAAGTCTATGAAGTCTTCAGTCACATAGCTCAGTGGATAAGACTGTTTGCACTACAGCCTGTAGCTATTTAAGAACCCTTTCTTGAACTGGACTGTACTCAAACCTAGCAGCCTTACTTCTCACACAGAAAATAGGTTGGGACAGTATTCCAAAGTGTTGATATAATGCCTCCAAAATACTCAGTTACCAAATGTGTGTTCTTCTTGGTAGTGGTAGGTACAAAATGCAATAATTGTCCTTTCCTTTTGAGAGATTGTTATTGCATGCTCAGCTGCATTACCCACTAACAATGTCAGTGATGTGTTGGGCCTCTGACTCAGTGTGGTGTTTATTTGCAACCGTCTATAGTATTTTCTGCTTGTTTGTTTTAACAAGGTCTCCAAAGTACTGCTCATCTAAGCCCTATTTTAAATCTTGCCAATAGTTTGGAGGAAGTTGGTTGAAGAAAGGTCTAGAGCAGCCTCTTGAATATTGGATTTTAGAAGTCACAGGAAGGCATAATTAGGTCTGGTGAAAAATAAATTTTAAAAAGTAATACTATTTATTATTGAGAGGTAACATGATGAGTGAATTTGCATGTTGTTGCAGTGTTCCTTTAGTTTCTCGTTTTTTCATGTTGTGTGTTATGAAGTAGGTCCCTAGGTGTGGCAAACAATTTGCACTCTACTACTAATGAAAAGGTTAGCAGTTGCAACCCACCCAGCAGCACCATGAAAGAAAGGCCTGGTGATCTGCTTCCATAAGATTACAGCCAAGAAATTCTATGGAAATCTGTTCTACTCTCTAACACTCGGGGTCACTATGAGTCAGAATCAACTTGATGGCAACGGATATGTTCTGAAGATGTACGTATTTTACCATAAGAAAAAGAGCTAAACTTACAAACAACACCACCAAATGGAGACTTCTGTAAAATTAAACACATTTTTAAGACGTTTAATTATACACAGAAACACTTGAGAGTTACTCTCCTTGGGTTGAACATAGGAGCAATACAATCACTGTCAGATTATTTTACAATATGGTGTTCTACGTCTTATGCCAATGTTGAATTATAAACTTCATTGAATATTGCAAATTTAGTGACAGCAATATTTGCCTTACCAGTAATATAAAGCTAATTTTCTCATTAAACAGAGTGAAAAAGCACAGCATTGAGAATTCATTCTCTTACAAGATTATTTTTGCTGTTTTAGTTTAGTTATAAAAAAAAATTTAAAGAGGAATTCACTTGACTTAAGCACATTAAGCTTTTAAAAATCACTCAAATTAAGTGCTCTGTGAGGTTTGTAATCCTAGTGTGGAGTGGCACAGCAGGGGTTGCTGACCATGAAGAACGGATGAAGGGAAACATGATCAATTCAAAAACAGTCTTTGATTATTTTAAAACGTTAATGAAATAGTCCCAAAGAAATATGGTAATCAGAAAAATGCAAACTACTGATCACACTTCAGTTAGCAGTGAATTTGCAACATATGGAGCAATTAAATCTTTATGGATCAATGAAAACTTAATGAAGGTGATTTCGAAAGTCAGTGGTGAGATCACTCATGGAGTTAGAGATACATGAAGGTCTTTTGAGTTACAGGAGTATTATAAATCCATTGAAAACTGATTCCTTTAAAAAAAATCATTTTCTTTCTAAACGTCTTGCAAATCAATGTAATTTCCTCACAAAATTGATAGATTATAAAAGAATAGTAATGAAGTGACTAATAACAAAAATCCTGAATAAGTGAAAAAATTAATTTATTTGAAAACTTCCTGAATCATATTTTTCTTTCATGTACCAGTCCACTCTCTATTACTTAGTTTCACAGAAAACAGCATTATATGCAAACACAAACAGATGGGACCAGGTGGAAAAACTTTGAACTACATACTATATGGTTATTTTGTAACCAGATGAAGCGTTTGATGGTTCTTTAAGAAGTCTCCCCTGATGAAGCATGTCCTTTGTTACATTTTATTTTATGGGTTTGTTTTTCAGTTTTCTAAGAATTCAGACCTAAGAAATATTTTGAAACTAAACAGGATAACTGATTGCATTGTAAATATAATCTACTCTACTAAATGATTTGTTCAAATACATGTTCATGTTAACTGGATTTTAGAAACAGCATAAACTGGAAATATTAAATTGAATTTCTAAAATCACTGTTATCTGTAATAGAAAAGAAAATGGTTATTATTTCCTCTCTAAATTTAATATTATTGTAATACAAAGATACTTGATCAATGATTTTGATTAAAATTAAGAGTCACTAACATCATTTTCAAGACTAAGTTCTATGAAAAGTCTAATTTAAGTTATATGGAGATTATCTTTTAAAGAAAGAAATAAATTTCTAACCTTAGGAAAATTCATTAATTTTTTAGACAACCAAACAAAAAACAACGGGGCTCAAACATAGCGACAATTGTGAGGATTGCGCAGGACCAGGCAGTGTTTCGTTCTGTTACACATAGGGTCTCTGTGAGTGCGAAGTGACTTAATGGCACCTAACAACAACAGCTTGTCTGGAAATCTGCTTTTGTAAAGATTACAGCCAAGAAAATTCTATGGAGCTCAGTTCTACAAAGTCTGTCACGGAGCAAAATTTTTAATTTTAATGAAGTCTAATTTGTTTATTATTATTGTAAGAATTGTTCTTTTGGTTTCATGTCTAAAAACTTTTCAAGAAATGTTAGGTCCTAAAACTTTTCTCTTTGCTGTCTTCTAAAAGTTGTATAATTTTACATTTAAATCCATGATAAATTTGAGTTTATTTTTGTAAAAGGTTTGAGGTTTAGGTTAAGATTCAAGATTTTTTTTTTTTTGGTATAGATACCCAATTGCTCCAGCATCATTTGCTGAACAGACTATTCTTTCTCCATTGAAATGAAATCTTTACTATGTCAAGCCTTTAAATCTATGAACATAAACTATTTCATTATTTATTTAGATAATTTTTAGCTTATTAATTCAATGTTTTGTAGTTGTCAGCATTCAAGTTATATACATTTTTTTTTTTAGGTTTACACCCACATATTAAATGTTTTTGAAAGACTATAATTATATTACATTTTTATTTTATTTTCCACGTGTTTGTTCCAAGTATATAGAAATATAACTGGTTATGTGTTGATCTTGTATCCTGCAGTCCTGATGAGCTCATTTATTAGTTCTAGGAGATTGTTTTTCTTGCTATTATTTGGGACGTTTTACATAGACAATCATGTCATCTGCAAGTAGGGACGGTTTTCTTTCTTTTTTCCTTTATAATTTTTAGATCCTTTACTTCTTATCTTTGCCTTATAGCACTGACTAGAAATTTAAATACAATTTGAATAGAAGTGGTGTGAGTGGACATCCTTGCCTTGTTTCAGACCTTAGTCATTCAGCCTTTCAACATTAAGTATGATGTTAACTGTAGGATTTTTGCAGATGTTCTTAATTAAGTTGAAGAAGTTTCTCTCTATTCCTAGTTCCTGATAATTTTTTTAAAAAATAAGTGGGTGCTGAATTTTGTCAAATGCATTTTTCTTCGTCAGTTGGTAAGTTTATGTGATTTTTCTTCTTTACTCTGCCAACATAGTAGAATACATTGGGTGATTTGTGAATATTTGCATCCTGGAATAAAATGCTTTTGATTTCATATTTCCATGTATTTAAAATATCTGTGCTTTTTGGGGTGAACTTAACCATAAATGTCTTTCTTTTTATTTTTCACAGTATTTTTGGAAGGAACACGCACATACAAAAATCTATTTTTGTAAACTGAATAGACAGAAGTAATCGGTATTCTGTGCTCTCACACACAGATTCTCACAAAATATCCACACCCTGGAAGCCATCTTTGTTTTTTGTTTTAGGAAATCAAAAAGACTGTACAGACAATTTGGATTCACAAGTAAATTTAACGAGGTTGTTCTTCAAAAATCAGTTGTATTTTCCTAGAAAATAGCAACAAACCATTTAAGAACTGTATGAAATCAGTCAACAATCTAAGATAATATGAAAAGAAACATCTTCCATTTACAACAGAATCAAAAACCATGAAACACCTTGGAATAAGTGAAATCACATTTGGTTTCTTTTGTGGATTCTTCCAAATTCTCAATATTTCTTCAACGTATTAACCATATGTATTTTAAGGTCCTTTCTCGCTGTCTCATAATGGCTTCACCTAAAATTCCTACTAGTCTGTTTCCATGTTCTCTTTTTTATTCCTTGGGTTTAGCTGTGTTTTTCAGCATGTCTTTTCTTTCTTTAAACCAGATTTTTTGTTTAAAAATTTATAGAAGCTCTGGAGGATGTAATCTTATCGATGGGTTAAAGCTGTTTGTGTCCAGCAGCTTACGTACTAGCAATTTCCTATAATCTTATAGAGGATTGATATTAGACATTGATAAGGCTGCTCTCTTTCACTTTTGCCTTGGTCCCAAGATGTGATGCTTTGGGATTATTGACTGAAATTCCAGGTGGTTTGTCAGGGTCATAGCTTCCGGGTTGAGCTAGCAACTTCATTCTTGCTGCATCTTGCAAATTCTGAAATCACTGTTCAGTTCTTTAGCCTCCAAGTATTGTTTTCTGTTGGGCTTCTTGGCATCTTCTCCTTTGTATTCAGAGTAGAGAATCTGGCAAATGACTCATTGTGAAAGCACACACAGATTTTTCTTCTCACTTTTCAGAGGTTCCCGTCACTCTGATTATTTTTTTTCTCAACTTAGAGTCACGTTGACATATCTGAACTTCAACTATCTCTGTAGATCCATTGGACTGTTGCTTTCTGCTAGGACTCTACAACCCTATGCTCCAAATGCCCTTAGATGCTCACTTTCTTTCTCTCAGGGATTACAGTCCCTCAAGTCTAACCAGCTCTCTAAAGCCTAAACATCATCCCCACTCACCCAGTTTCTATAGCTGCTTTCAGTGAGTACATTAGTATAATTTAGGGCACTCTGTCCTACCTGGGTGGTACTAATAGTTAAGCACTTGACTACTTACTCACCGAAAGGTTGGCGGTTCAAAACCAACTAGAGGTGGCTGGGAAGAAAGGTCTGCTGATCTACTTCCAAAAGATCACAGCCATTGAAAACTCTATGGAGCCCAGTTCTACTCTGAAACACATGGGGTCACCATGAGTTGGAATTGACTAGATGGCAAGCGGTGTTTTGGTCCTAGGTAGAACTAGAATTCCTTTTGATAAGATTTTAAACAACATTGTAACCAGATGAGGGGGAGTCCTGCGTGGCTTGACCCCTCTAGGCAGTTGAGAGGCACCAGGACTTTGAGAAAGACAAAATAGAGTCTACTGCAAGCCGGCCAAGCAAGGAGCTATGAGAATAAGTCTCAAATCAAGCTGCTCAAGGTTGGGGATTCTAGGGCAGTTATAGGATTCTGTATAGCGAAGTTATGCATAATTCGTGAAGCTTCTGAGAATGAGTGGGCAATTCCAGGAACTAATTGACGTGTGCGGGTGAAGTCGAGGGTGCAATATAGTGGCTGCGGGGCATGGTTTTTTTTTTTGTTTGTTTGTTTTGTTTTCAGACTATGATGCCTAAAGTTTATCTAAGGACAGTTTTGAAACTTACTGCGAATGTCCGAATGGAGGGAAGCAGTGAAGCTGCCTTGGCGGAGAAGTACTGAAGTGACCTTGGGCTGTTACACAGGATGTCTTATCAGGAACTCACAGACCCCGGGGTGGATGGAAGAAGGAGGAGGAGGAACACTTTAACACTGTTGGTTACATAATTGCTTTTAAGTCTTTCAGGAAGCTCTTTTTTTTTTTTTTTTCATATTTACTGAACTTTAAAAGGTCCAACTTGTTTCTCTTTTCTGACACTTTCTCATGCCTGCGTGTTTTTTAAGCAGTTGTATGAGATGATTTTCTCTGGGGGTTGTTTGCAGTGGAAGTACACATCTCTCCTAATGGTTGCCCATGTCACAACCCCCACTTTTTAAACAGTTTTGACTGTGTTTTTATATGAGCATATTTGTTTAGAGTGATCACGACGCATGCATAATGTGTATCTGGATCAAAATCGCACGCTTTGCAAAGAACAAGAGTTTTACAGTGCTTTTACAGCTCTGTTGGCACAGTGGTTAAGTACTCTGCTGCTAACAAAAAGGTAGGCGGTTCAAACCGGCAGCCGTTCTGCAGAGAAAGATGTGACACTTTGCTTGCATCAAGATTTCAGCCTTGGGAACCCTATGGGGCAGTTCTACTCTGTCCTATAGGGTCGCTATGAGTGGGAATCGACTCGACGGCAGTGGGATGGGTTTCGTTTTGGATTTGGCCTGTAAAACTCTCAAGTTTTGGCCAGATCAGAAATATTAAGATTTCTCTCTGCATCTGATACCCACAGGGTGTTTTTAGCATCAGTATCTTCTTTACAACCGGACATCAAATTCCCTTTTGTGTTTCAGAAACCTAGGAATTATTTCTCTTTGTGATGAATTTAATAACGTATGGAGACATTAAGTTTTCCTATTTTATCTAGTAAATTTATGTTTATAAAGTAGTATCAGGTTGCACCGTATTCTCTGTTTAGAGTTTAGTAAACTGGATTAACTAGAAGTCCTGATTTAAAAAAAAAAAAAAATCTGGATTGAAGTACCTACGTTCAACTATGTTTAAAAATATTGACATAAAAATTTAAAACAGTTACCAATTTATCATTCTTAGGATATATATTAAGAAATAGGAAAATCATTAATGACATCACTAGTCTAATACATAGCATATTAAACTAAAGACTTAAAAATTGTTATTTTATTTCCTTTTTAAAGTGAGAAGAATTCATAAATATGTTTCGATTAACGTCTAGATGTGCTCTTGCTCTTTTGCTCCTGGAATCTCTTGAAACTCTGATTGGAATGCCTTGAGAGACAAGTTACTATTATCTTTATTATTCAAGAAATGTTTGTTAATCATTTCCTGTTCCTATGCTTACTATACACTAGTTTAAAAAATTGTATCTGCCAACATGAAGGATACGCTAAATTGAGAAAAACAAAAAATAATCAAGAGAACAATGATATAAACATAAAATATAACAGAGTGTTAAAATGAGACTCTCGCAGTTTTAGTTGAGTATATACACTTGGTTGCTAAATGGAGGGGTAATAGAATCTAGTCAGATCAAGCAAAGAGATGATAAGAACCAGTATATGGCTCACGTTGGTAAATGAGAGTCCTCCATTGGGATTTTTTTATGTTGCAGCTAATGGTGAGGGACGCTTTTTCACAGTGGAGTGGAAATGTTGTAGTTGTCCTGTCAGTGACTATGTTTACTGCGTGAAGAAAAGTTACTTGCAAAAAAGAGAACTGAGGCTAACACAGAGACTGAAATAGAAACAGGAGCTAGAAAAGGCAGAGACAGTTCTTATGATCTTTGTGCCACTGAAATAGGCTTCATGAAAATTTCCATTTGTTGCTTTTATACACTTTTTTTTCAAGTTAGTGTTTTTTTTTAACCTGAGATGACCCAAATTTCTTAATAACATTTAAGAGGGATGAGGCACTGATTAAAATAAAACGGAAAAACCAAGTATGATCTTTTAAGAGTAATCTGAAGTATGAAATATCAAGGTTGGGATAACTCTTCTTTTGATAGAGAGTATAAATTCTTCCTTGGACAAATAACAGAAAATAAAAAAGGTAATATTCCAAGTATATACTGAAATAAATAGTTTGTAATTTTCTGCATCTCATATTGGTTAGCCTTATTTTCTTGGTAATGTTAAAGGAAAAATAAGTTCTAAAAGTAAGACTTTTTGTGGCTGTAGCAAAATTGAAACAAATATTTTGATATATGTATTAAAGAAGTTGTTTTCAAATGCATTTATATATCAGATTTTCTATAGGTTTTTTTGATACAAATATCTGGACTAAATTCTAGCAATCACAATAATTTGTGGGAGAAGGATGATATAATCCACACTCGTGCACACACACACACACTTTTTTTGTACTTTTAAAAATTATTGACATATTGTTGCACAGTGCTTAAACGCTCAGCTGCTAATTGAAATGTAAGTGGTTCAAACCTATTAGCTACTCTGCAGGGGAAAAGACCCGAAGATCTGCTCCTATAAAGATTTCAGCCTAGGAAAACCTATGGGACAGTTCTACTCTGTCCTGTTGGGTCACTATGAGTCAGTACCGACTCGACGGCAATGAGTATGGTTTTTTTTGTTTGTTTTTTAGACAAATGTGCTTAAATAATTATTCAATTTGCTTTCAATAAATAATTTTCCTTTCCTCATAAAAACCCAAGTTAAAAGATCTTTCAGTCATTAAATAATGAAATAAAACTAAGCAACACACCTAAAATAATGTCTGTGGTCAATATGTTGGTTCTTAATTGGGTAGAAAAATGGACACAGCCTTTTAAAAATGGCTTCTCGCTTGGATAATAATTCATTTTGTCCATTTTATTCCACATTCTTTAGAACAAATCCTCAAGGACACAACTGAACTCTATACGTTAGTGAAATATGGCACATCTTCTGCCAAAACAAAGAATTCTAGAATGAGAAAAAAAACCTTTGTGTATTCTTGATTCTATATTTAGAAGATACTGTGTGCAGACCACAAAGAGAATGCATGTTATAGTGGTTAAGATAATATCAATTGTCCCAATCACTCAAGTTTGCTATTTTAGACATGTGGCTTCTAAGATTGCTTTGGGAATCAACATAACTGACAGGTGAGAAGGTGTGGAGAAAATAGACTAAAATCCAAATTCCACAAATCAAAATTGTCTCCCCTTAGTTTCATTCACGTTCCTTTGGAAAGAATGGTTGTATGAGTCACTTCGATGCAAGGTTAGAGGTAGCAAGTTGGAAAATGTGACCAGCCTTGTCTACAACTTTCTGATTCTCATATAGTTTAGCTTTAATTTCAGGTAAAGTTAAAAGCTAAATCAGGTTTCAGGAATGAGAATTGAGGATTGAAAAGAATCTATGGCATGGGCGAGAACAATAAAATTTCAATACTGATTTATCACAATTCAGTTTGCTATAATATTTAGGACAGATAGAATCATTATTTCAATGCATGCTTTTAAAATGTTGCCTTTAGGAGGCGGGGCAAGATGGCGCTCTAGGCAGAAGCACCACGCCATCCCTCCACAGCAAAAATCCGAAAAAACTAAGCCTAACAGAGAATCAACAATCCTGAAACCCTAGAACACCAAATGAAGAGATAAAGAACTCAGCCAAACACCAAACGGAGTGAGAATACTAAAAGAGAATGGAGAGCGAGGAGAGACCCATGCAGAGATTCCTTACCAGCTAACGCAGCGCGGATCCACCATCTTGGATTCCTATCAGAGACCAGCGAACGGGAGAGCAGCCCTGCAGAGCATCCAGTGGGAGACAGAACGACCGGTAAACTGCGGTGCGTGCTTTCCCACCCCCCACCCCTCTCCGCCTCGGCTGGGGCTCCCCTGCTTTCCGTGGCCAGGGTCCCTGGGCTGGGGGGCGCCGGTGCTTGGATTCCGTGCGCCCGGGCTGGCAGCTTTCTGAGAGCCGTTTGCTTGCCACTGGCGAAACTTTTTCTGCCACCTCCCCCTCCTTTTGCCTGGGTGCCTGGTTCCGAGTACCGTCTTTGCTCTCTCCTGTGGGGCTGTGGGGCTGCGTTCGGGCGTGTGGCTGCTTCCAGGTCTGGGCTGCCACGCTGGTGAGATCCTGGGGCCTTTGTTCGTTCGCCCCTCTGCTTTCCGTGGCTGGGGTCCCTGGGCTGGGGGGCGCCGGTGCTTGGGTTCCGCGCGCCCGGGCTGGCGGCTTTCTGACAGCCATTTGCTGGCCGCTGGTGAAGCTTTTTCTGCTGCCTCCCCCTCCTTTTGCCTGGGTGCCTGGTTCCGAGTGCCGTCTTTGCTCTCTCCTGCGGGGCTGTGGGGCTGCGTTCGGGCGTGTGGCTGCTTCCAGGTCTGGGCTGCCGCGCTGGTGAGATCCCGGGTCTTTGTTCGTTCACACCTCTGCTTCCCGTGGCCACGGTCTCTTAAACCTGAGACTGCCGGCTTCTTGGAATTCGCGCCCCTGAGTGGGGGCTCTCTGGGTCCCATTTGTTGGCACTGACTGCTGGTATTGCTTTTTTTTGTTTTTTTTTTTCTTTAATTTTATTTTTCTTCTTTTTTGAATAGTTTTGTCATCTTTTCCCTCTTTTCCCCTTTTGTCTTTCTTCATTGCTTAATTTCTCATCTCTCTATCTCTTCCTTCTCTTTCTAATCCCTGAATACCAGGCAATGTATGCCTTCTGGCCAGGCTGTGCTGTGAAAACTGAGACTGACTCCCCTAGACCTCATAGCTGCATCGGTGGGATCCCTGGGAACTTTGCAGTTCTTTAACTTTTCTGATTTTTATTTGTTCATTCTTTCCTTTTCTTTCTCTTCCCCTTCTGGTTTCCTCCATCCCATAGTCTCTCATCTGTACATTCCAACGACAAGCTCCCCTAGCATTCTTTTATGTTTGTATGCTTTTTGCTCCTGCTCCTCTCTCCTCTCTCCCATATCCAGCTTAGCGTCACACATACCATCTTCCCGCTGCACCCTAACTACCTGCACCATGCAATAGACATCACACCACCAAGCTGTGCAGGCACGCCCTATTGGAACCTACCCAGCACTGACTACCGACCATCCTGGTGGCTGCGGTGAGTGCCACAAACAACCCATCCCAGTGGCTCCTCCACAGCTAGATCTGCCCAGCTGTACCACAAGGACAAAACAAACAAACAAACAAAAAAAAATCTACAATCAATAAATGAGAAATATCTACTGAATGCCCCAAAAACAGCAAACAATATCAAAACATTTAGAAAAACAAGACACGATGGCTCCAATAGGCATCCAAATTAAAACACCAGATAACTCTCCTGTGGAAGAAAATGCACTAGAAGTACCTGATACGGAACTCAAATCACTAATACTCAGAATTTTCCAAGAACTGAGGCAAAAAGCTGACAAACATGAGGAAAAAATAGACAAATTTATGGAAAATACAGACAAAAAATTGGAAGAATTCAGGAAGATGATGCAGGAACAAAATGCCAAAATAAATTCACAACTCGAAATTATACAAAAACAACAATTAGAAATCCAAAAGATAAACAACAAGATTTCAGAAATGGATGGTGTCATAGAACGGCTGAGAAGTAGATTTGAAATCATGGAAGACAGGATCAGTGGAACTGAAGACAAACACTTGGATACAACTTTGTTTCAGGAAAACTCAGAAAAAAGAACAAAGAAAAATGAAGAGACCCTGAGAGTTATGTGGGACACAATTAAAAGCAAAAACTTACGAGTGATTGGCATACCAGAACAGGGGGAGAAAACAGAAAACACAGAGAGGATCATTGATGAACTGCTGACAGAAAACTTTCCCAATATCATGAAAAATGAAAAGCTGGCCATCCAAGAAGCTCAACGAACCCCATATAGAAGAGACCCCAAAAGAAAATCACCAAGACATATCATATTCACACTCACTAAAACTAAAGACAAACAAAGAATCCTGAGAGCAGCTCGTGAAAAACAAGAAGTCACATACAGAGGAGAAACAATAAGACTAAGCTCAGATTACTCGGCAGAAACCATGCAGGCGAGAAGGCAATGGGATGACATATATAAAATCTTGAAAGAAAAAAATTGTCAGCCAAGAATAATATATCCTGCAAAACTCTCATTCAAATTTGATGGTGAAATTAGGTCATTTCCAGATAAACAGAAACTAAAGGAATATGCAAAAGTCAAACCAAACTTACAAGAATTATTAAAGGGAGTTCTTCGATCTGCGGACAAACAGCTTCAGCCCTCAGGCAGGACCTAGGACCTAGGACGCAGGTTCATATGAACCAGATACCATTCTAGGAACTGAACTACAGAGGCCTTTCCAAAAACAAAAGAAATACAGCAGGGAATCAGAGAATCAATCAAAGGATGACAACAACATCAAAACAATGAAAGAGGGAACAAACGGCATAGGTATAGAACCTTCTAAAGGAGAGGAAGGCAAGGCGATACCAAGTAAGGTTAGACTGCTTCAAAATTATAAAGATAAGGGTAAAATTCATAGTAATTGCAAAAAAAGTTAACAAACCAACTCATAAAAATAAAGACGAAAAACATAAAGTCTCAACAAAAACAAAACCTACAAAAACAAAAGAAATGAACACAAAATCCACAAACAAAAGTAACTCAGCACAAGAGAGTAAGAAGGACAAAGAAAACTTCAGCACCACAAAAAAAAGCACTACAAAATGACAGCAACAAACTTCCATCTATCAATAATTACACTGAATGTAAATGGACTCAAGGCACCCATAAAGAGACGGAGAGTGGCAGAATGGATAAGAAAACAGGATCCATCAATTTGCTGTCTACAAAGACACACCTTAGAAACAAAGATGTGAATTTATTAAAAATCATAGGTTGGAAAAAAATATATCAAGCTAACAACTATCAAAAAAGAGCAGGAGTGGCAATTCTAATCTCAGACTTTAAAACAAAATCTGCCATAAAAGACAAAGAAGGACACTATATAATGATTAAGGGGATGATCCACCATGAAGACATAACCATAATAAATATCTATGCACCCAATGACAGGGCTCCAAAATACATAAAAAAAACTCTAACAGCACTGAAAAGAGAAATTGACAGTTTCACAATAATAGTAGGAGTCTTCAACACACCACTCTCAGTAAAGGACAGAACAACTAAAAAGAAACTCAGCAAAGATACAGAAGACCTAAAGGACACAATCAGCCAACTGGACCTCATAGACATATATAGAACAATCCATCCAACCGCTGCAAAGTACACATTCTTTTCCAATGCACATGGAATGTTCTCCAGAATAGACCACATCTTAGGCCACAGAGCAATCCTCAACAAGATCCAAAATGCTGAGATAATTCACAGTATCTTATCTGACCACAATGCCATCAAGGTAGAAATTAACACTAGAAAGAGCAAGGAAAAAAAATCAAACACATGAAAACTGAATAATAATCTGCTTACACATCAATGGGTAATAGAAGAAATCAGAGATGGAATTAAAAAATTCCTAGAATCAAATGAAAATGAAAACACATCATACCAAAACCTTTGGGACACAGCAAAGGCAGTCCTCAGAGGACAATTTATAGCAATAGATGCACATATCAAAAAAGAAGAAAGGGACAAAATCAAAACATTAACTACAGAACTCAAACAAATAGAAAGAGAACAACAAAAAAAGCCTACAACCACCGGAAGAAAGGAAATAGTAAAGATCAGAGCAGAAATAAATGAAATAGAGAACAGAAAAACAATAGAAAGAATCAACAAAACCAAAAGTTGGTTCTTTGAAAGAATCAACAAAATCGACAAACCACTGGCCAGACTGACAAAAGAAAAACAGCAGAGGGAACAAATAACCCAAATAAGAAATGAAATGGGGGACATTACAACAGACCCAACTGAAATAAAAAGGATTATAACAGAATATTATGAAAAACTATATTCCAAAAAATTTGAAACCCTAGAGGAAATGGATACATTTCTAGAAACATACGGCCTACCCAAACTACAACAAAATGATATTGAAAATCTGAACAGACCAATAACAAGAGAAGAGATTGAAAAGGTAATAAAAAAAACTCCCAACCAAAAAAATCCCTGGCCCAGACGGCTTCACTGGAGAATTCTACAAAACATTTACAGAAGAGTTTGTACCAGTTCTACTCAAGCTATTTCAGAGCATAGAAGAGGAAGCAACACTTCCAAATTCATTCTATGAAGCCAGCATAACGCTGATACCAAAACCAGGCAAAGACATCACAAAAAAAGAAAATTACAGACCAATATCTCTCATGAATATAGATGCAAAAATTCTGAACAAAATTCTAGCCAATAGAATTCAGTATCATATCAAAAAAATAATACACCACGACCAAGTAGGATTCATACCAGGTATGCAAGGATTGTTTAACATTAGGAAATCCATCAACGTAATCCACCACATAAATAAAGGGAAAGAAAAAAATCACATGATCATCTCAATTGACGCAGAAAAGGCATTTGACAAAGTCCAACACCCATTCCTGATAAAAGCTCTCAATAAAATAGGTATAGAAGGGAAATTTCTCTACATAATAAAGGGCATCTATTCAAAACCAACAGCCAACATCATTCTTAATGGAGAGAGGCTGAAAACATTCCCCTTGAAAACAGGAACAAGACAAGGATGCCCTTTATCACCACTCCTATTTAACATCGTGCTGGAAGTTCTAGCTAGAGCAATAAGGCAAGAGAAAGAAATAAAGAGCATCCAAATTGGTAATGAAGAAGTTAAAATCTCCCTGTTTGTAGATGATATGATACTATACATAGAAAACCCTAAAGACTCCACGAGAAATCTACTGGAACTAATAGAAAGATTCAGCAGAGTAGCAGGATACAAGATAAACATTCAAAAATCAGTTGGATTCCTATACACCAGTAAAGAGAACGATGAAAAGGAGATCAGGAAATCAATACCATTTTCAATAGCCCCTAAAAAGATAAAATACTTAGGAATAAATCTGACCAGGAATATAAAAGACCTATACAAAGAAAACTACAAAACACTGCTGCATGAAACCCAAAAGGATCTACATAAATGGAAAAACATACCATGCTCATGGATAGGCAGACTCAACATTGTGAAAATGGCAATTCTACCTAAAGCAATTTACAAATACAATGCAATCCCGATCCAAATACCAACAACATTCTTCAAAGAGATGGAAAAACTAATTATTAACTTTATATGGAAAGGGAAGAAACCCTGAATAAGTAAAGCACTATTGAAGAAGAAGAATAAAGTTGGAGGACTCACACTACATGACTTGAGAACCTACTATACAGCTACAGTAGTCAAAACAGCCTGGTACTGGTACAACAACAGAGACATTGACCAATGGAACAGAATTGAGAACCCAGATGTAAATCCATCCACCTACGGTCACCTGATCTTTGACAAGGGCCCAAAATCCATCAAATGGGGAAAAGACAGTCTTTTTAACAAATGGTGCTGGCAAAACTGGATATCCATTTGTAGAAAAATGAAACAGAACCCATACCTCACATCATACACAAAAACTACTTCAAAATGGATCAAAGACCTGAATATAAAGCCTCAAACTATAAAATTCATAGAAGAAAAAATAGGACCAACACTTCAGGCCTTAATACATGGCATTAACAGGATACAAACCATAAACATCAACACAAAAAACCCAACAGATAAACTAGATAACTGGGTTCTTCTAAAAATCAAACATCTATGCTCTTCAAAAGACTTCACCATAAGAGTCAAAAAAGAACCTACAGACTGGGAAAAAATTTTTGGACAGTACAAGTCAGACAAAGGTCTAATCTCCATAATCTACAAGAAAATCCAACACCTCTACAACAAAAAGACAAACAATCCTAACAAAATATGGGTAAAGGAAATGAACAGACACTTCACCAAGGAAGACATTCAAATGGCCATCAGGCACATGAGGAAATGCTCGCGATCACTAGCCATTAGAGAAATGCAAATTAAAACCACAATGAGATACCATCTCACCCCGGCATTACTGGCACGAATCAAAAATACTGGAAGTAACAAATGTTGGAGGGGCTGCGGGGAAATGGGAACTCTTATACACTGCTGGAGGGAATGCAAAATGATACAACCATTTTGGAAAATGATATGGCGTTTCCTCAGAAAGCTAGAAATAGACATACCATTCGATCCAGCAATCCCACTCCTAGGAATATATCCTAGAGAAATAAGAGTCATCACTCGAATAGATATATGCACACCTATGTTCATGGCAGCATTGTTCACAATAGCAAAATGATGGAAACAACCTCGATGCCCATCAACAGATGAATGGATACACAAACTATGGTACATACACACAATGGAGTACTATGC
Source organism: Dugong dugon (assembly GCA_030035585.1). NCBI lineage: Eukaryota > Metazoa > Chordata > Mammalia > Sirenia > Dugongidae > Dugong > Dugong dugon. Next base: position 27,479,014 of record CM057460.1, on the reverse strand, counting down.
AACGAGAAAGAACAACAATGAATCTGTGAACCATCTCATAACATGGATGAAACTGGAGGACATTATGCTGAGTGAAATAAGTCAGTCACAAAAGGACTAATATTGTATGAGACCTCTATTGTAAAAACCCATGAAAAAATTCACATGCAAAAAGTAACAATCCTTGTTGGATACCAGGGATGGGGGGGAGGGGGAAATACTAAATACGTAATAGATAAGTGGTAACTTGGGTGAGAGGTGAGATAGTACACAGTACAGGGGAAAGTAACACAACCTGCACAAGGAAAGGTCATGGAGGCCCTATAGACACATCCAAACCCCCCGAGGGCCTGAGTTGTTGGACGGAGGGCTCTGGGGACCATGGTCTCGGGGAACATCTAGCTCAATTGGCATGACAGTACTTATAAAGATAATGCTCTACATTCTACCTTGGTGAGTAGTGTCTGGGGTCTTAAAAGCCTATGAGCGGCCATCTAAGATACTCCACTGGTCTCATCCTTTCGGGAGCAAGGGAGAATGAAGAGAACAGGATACAACGAAAAGATTAGTCCAAAGGACTAATTGTCCACAGCTACCAAGGCCTCCACCGGACTGAGTCCAGTACAGCTAGATGGTGCCCGGCTACCACCGCTGACTGCTCTGACCAGGATCACAACAGAGGGTTCTGGGCAGAGCTGGAGAAGGATGTAGAGCATAATTTTAACTCCCCTCCCCCCCAAAAAAATAAAAAAATAAAAGACCAGATTTACTGGCCTTAAGAATACTGGAGAAACCTCAAGAGTGTGGCCCCCAGACACCGTTTCAGCTCAGAGGTGAAGTTACCTTCAAGGTTCTATGTTAAGCCTGGGAGTGGACAGCCCAGTAAAACTAAATGGGACTAACTAGGTACAGGAGTCCGGTGACAAGGGCCAGAAGGCAGAGGGAGAGTAGGAAACTGATGATAAGGAACACAAATTGAATAAGGACACTGTCGATGTATTGTGAGATTGTTGACCACTGCTATAGGGAAACATTTGTAGTAACTATTAAATGGGAAGCTGTTTTATCCTGTAAGCCTTCATCTTGGGCGAGAATGGCAGCACAATTGGAAGAGCATAGTCAATATCACTTAAATGTGTAAGTAAAAAGTTTTGAAATGGTGTTAAAATAAAATACAATAAAATAAAAATACCAAATGAGACTAAAGAGGTACAGTAGTCCAGTGACAAGGGCCAGAAGACAGAAGGGGACAAGGAAGCCCCCTGGTGATAGGGAACACAAGGTGGAGTAAGGATATTCTAGATGTGCTGTGAGATTGTTAACCATTGTCATAGGGCAACATGTGTAGTAACTGTTAAATGAGAAACTATTTTGTTCTGTAAGCCTTCATCTTAAGTGAGAATAACAGCACAGTTGGAAGACTGTAGTCAATGTCACTGAACTGTGAATGTAGAAATTTTTGAAATGGTGTATCTTTGGCTATCTGTATTTTCATCAAAAAAAAAAAAAGGTTGAGAATTTAGAGGCTTAATACGTTGTGGGGTTGTTAACCAATGTCATAGAACAACATGTGTACTACTATTTCATGAGAAACTATTTGCTATGTAAGCTTTCACCTGAAGTACAATAAAATATAAAAAAATAAAATAAAATGTTCCCTTTAGGGATATTGAGAGATATTACTTAAAGGATTTGCTATTATATTTTGATAATGATATAAATCATTTTAAAGTTAATATGATGATTACTTTTTGGACTAAATAATAAAAACACTGTGCAACACATCAATTAAAGAATGAATAAAAAGACCTAATTAGGCTATAAGACAAATTTTTATAGAAATCATAGTGGGTAATAAACTATTAAAATGAAGGCCTATAAAAGTTAAATTATGAATATGTTTATATTTTCAAATCAAATATATTAAAAATAAATTAACCCTTTATTTTAGATTATTTCATGTAAGATTTGATAAAGAATGTAAACATCATAAATTATTGAAATTATTGAATTTCTTAAAGTATTTTTAAGTTACATGTACCTTCAAAGACATTCCAAAATCTTATAAACATATGCACTAGAAATTATTTTTAATATTCACGTTAGGAAAAAGTATTTGGTGCCTTAAACATAAAACTTCAGTAACACATTTGCATGTTTAACTTAGGTTCTCTATTGCTATTTTTTTTAATTTCTTTGAAGAAGTTATAATATAAAAATAGAAATAAAATGTTTTTATAGTTCCCCTGTGGATTATTATTTTGTATATGCCCTAGATTTATATGAGGAGCTCTGGTTGTGCAGTGGTTAAGCACTCAACTGCAAACTGAAAGATTTGTGGTTCTAATCCACCAGACACTCCACAGGAGAAAGATGTGGCAGTGTTGCTTCTTGAAAGATTTACAGTCTTGGAAACTCTATAGGGCAGTCCTACTCTGTCCTATAGGGTTGCTAGGAGTTGGAATCCAATGTGACAGCCATAGGTTTGGATTTTTGGTTTTTAGATTTATATGTGTATGTAGGAAACCCTGGTGGCATAGTGGTTAAAAGCTACAGCTGCTAACCAAAACGTGGGCAGTTCGAATCCACCAGGCACTCCCTGGAAACTCTATGGGGCAGTTCTACTCTGTCCTATAGGGTCGCTATGAGTTGGAATGACTGGATGGTAACTTTTTTTTTTTTAATGTGTATTATTTTTGTGTGTGTATATATTTGTATCTGTCTATGATCTATCTAATTTTCTCCCTGTGGATTAAAAATGAAAATCATTCAACTTAGTTCAGTTCATAGAGCATAATTTTCACAGGGAATCAGCGTTTGAGAAATATTTCCAAAAAATTATTATGCAGGACAGAGATTTAATCCCTAAACTTAAATTTTCAGGACGGGATGGAGGGGAATTGGAGAAATTCCTTTCACAGGAAAAACTTAGGAATGAATGCTATGGACCATAGAGGCAGCACATTATGTGTAAGGATAAGTCAAGTGTAAGTGAGGAGACCTAATTCAGTTGCTGCCTTTGAAATTAAGCAGTCATATCCAATAGTTAGGAGCCCTGTTTGTGCAGTGGTTAAACACTCAGCTACTAGCTCAAAGGTTGGCGGTTCAAATCTATCAGCTGATTGTCAGGAGAAAGATGTGCAATGTGTTTCCATTTAGATTATGGCCTTGGAAACCCTATGGGGCAGTTCTACCCGTCCTACAGTGTGGCTATGAGTAGGAATCGACTACCCATCAACGTTTTTTGTTTTTTCTTTTACTCCAATGATTAAATGACTAATCAGATGTGATACATGGAGATTACCTGTCAGCTGCCTACAATTCAGAAATGTAATGAGTATATTACTTTGAAAATCTTGACTAACAAGAATTACATGGATGAGATAAATTTCCTCAATGTATTTTTCCCTATGATGACTTCCAGTGTATCTATGATTTTTTTTCATTTTATATAAAATTACTTTAATTTTTATTCATTACATAATGTACATAATGATGTTTAAAAATAATATGAAAGATCTCAGGACCACTAGTTCCATTGATACTGTATTTATGTTGCTTCAACATAGACTATTCATCTGTTTACTTATTTATTTATTCTCACTGAAACAAATCATTTTACTCTTCACTGATATCTTTGAATTTTGGAAATCACGGTGAGAGAAACCATAACATTTATTCTATATATTTTCTCACAGATGACAAGTCTATGTGCTATAGGGTTGTGAAGAACAAGAAAGCATAATACATAGTCGACCAACAATGCTATCTAGCTATGCTGTCTAATAGACACTGTGGCTACGAGTTATATGTGACTATTTAAATTAAAATAAAATAAAAATCAATAAAATTATAAATTCCATTTCTCTACCACACTACCCACATTCCAAGTGTTCATTAGTCACATGTGGCTTGTGACTACGGTGTAGGGCAGTGTAGTTAAAGAACATCTCGATCATCACCAAACTGGGGTGGTGCAGTGTTTAAGCACGCAAAAAAGTCAGCAGTTCGAACCTACCTGCAGCTCCTCAGGAGAAAAGACCTGGCAATCTGCTTCCTTAAAGAATAGGCCCTAGGAAACCCTATGCGACAGTTCTACCCTGTCACATGGGGTTACTATGAATCATAATTGACTCCAAGGCACACAACAACAATACAGAAAATAAATAGAACTGGATTTCGATATTGTTTGATTATATTACACATTTATTAAAATATTTCCTAAAGTTTCTGTAATATCATAAAAATGTATAATCAGAATTAAAAATAGATGAATTAGAAAGTGCAAGAATTTAGTGATTAGGTGCTGATTTATAAAATTATCTATAAAAATATGTATAGATTTAGTCAGCATTCTCTTTCCATGTGGAGTTTTACTGATTAAATCTGCATTAGCATTTTAATATGTGAGAGTTTTATGTAATTGATCATTCAATTAAACACACCTCACTCTAATCAAATCTCTAGCTAGTTAGCTCTTGTACAGTAGGTGGCAGGCCTTTCCTTCCAGACAATAAAAGACAATTCATTTCAGGGTCAGCAGTTAACTCTTAAAACTCCGATTGACAACTATAGCTCTGAGTTAGTAAGATTACACTTGCTCCTAATTAGTCATGATTATCAGGTATCAATTTAGAGTGTCCCTCTTTTATTAAATGTTGGTTTTGATTCAGAATATGCAAAAATACAGACTATTACATGGAAGTCTAATGTTTTCAATCGAGTACTTTCCTAGTAAAAAAATTGTTACTTGCAAGCCCTTGTAATTAAAATTCAGAAATTTTGCATTATATACACAACCCATACTATTTTATTTTAACATTTCATTTGTCAATTAGTTATTTAATTTGGTAACGTATAGGTATCTAAAGCTTCAGATCTTACACCATTTAATAGCTATAAATAAGAAATTAAATATAGTGGAATTAATTTTTATTGGCTCGTTTAAATAAATTTCAGGGAAAATACCCAAAGAGGAGTAGCTTTAGAGGAATATCAAATAAATTTTTTATAATGGTGATTTAATCACTCATTTACAGTGTGAACCAGGGATTCTCTCTCTGGTAGGTGAATTCAGTCTTGGAAATGCTAGATGGAGTACGGATTGAATATAGAGTATTTCAGTCAATACCTCTTAGAAATGTAACTGTAAACCTGCTGGCAAAATTCGATAAAACTATTTAATTCACTATTAGCCTCCAATCAAGTCAAAGAATAGAGGGCTTCAGAAACCCCTGCTTTTTGACTAATTAGCATAGAGTTCTCTTCTGTCATGATTTCCATTTTTGTTAAAATCATGCTGAAAAACTCCCTGTTTCGCTAGGAGAGCAAAGTAAATTGCTACAGAATTCAATTTGGGAGATTATGAAGCAATTAAACACTACAACAGACAAGCAGTAGGGGACTCTTTCAGCTCAGGAGAATAAATTAGGAATGATGTTAATACAGTTAACTTCAAGAGAAATTTTCAGGGCTAGGCACAGATGGAGAGTTTGGGGAGCCCAACAAAATCTCAGAATGAACGTATTCTAGAATTATGTTTAAAAATCTAATTAGATCTCAGATATAATGTTATGAACACATTTGCCCTACTGAAGTAGAATCTTAGTGATTATTGGTTATATAACCTCTCGTGCTCTTTCACATAATTTACATTACATTTGCAATAAAATTGTACTTGTTTCATGTGTAATTTAAAAGACTCAAATTATAATGACATGTATTAAAAGAAAATATACATATATATTACATAAATATATAAAATCTGTGTGTGTATACATGTGCATGTGTGTAAATGAACACATATATAAATAAAACTATATATGTATATATACATATATATATTGGAGCCCTGGTGGTATAGTAGTTAAGAGCTTGGCTGCTAACCAAAAGGTCAGCAGTTCAAATCCACCAGCTTCTCCTTGGAAACCCTGTGAGGCAGTTCTACTCTGTCCTATAGGGTCACTATGAGTCGGAACCAACTTGATGGCACCTAACAACAAAAGCAACGACATACGTATATATAATTATATGTTTTTATAATTCCTTAGAGCCTGTTTTTAAAATTCAGCAAATATCTGTGGAATGCTTACTATATAACTTTATCTAGTTTTTAGGAAAACAAAAGAGCATTCCTGTTATTTGTTATTGTTAAGAACACAGTCTCTTTGGGGAGACAGCCATTTATGTAGAAATATTGCAGTGAAAATATTATAATCTAGGCATAAAGATAATTTTCCTGAAACACTGAAGAAACTACTAATTATTGATTTGGTAACAGAGTATTATCTTTATTTATGCCTAATATTTGAGAATGATACATCCAATTATCAAGTCTGAATTCTATGACTCAAACTTGATGATTCTCATGAAGGCTTATAATTAAACATAAAATTTCTAGTCTTACTTCCAATTCAAATGGCAACGAATGGCAAGATAATCTTCTAAAATCTTTCACCTTAAAAACGCTTTAATGACATTTTATGGCTTAGAAAACCATATGCAATCATTGACTAGTACACAGTATCATGTGGATTTTCTTTAAAAAAACATATTCCCATATGGAGAACTATGGAATCAAACTTTCCAAGGAGGAGTGTTGGGAACTTTACACTGAACTACAGCTATATTTGAGAAATGTGATTTCTTAGTTCGAAAAGTATTGGTTGTTTCAGACAGAAGATAGTCAGAGGCAGAGACTGCAACATTTATTTGAAAAGAGAACATTTAATATAAGTGATAGATAGTTATTTAGATAACATTTAATGTAAGTAATTGATAACAGGGCGGTGTTTTATTCTGTTGTACATAAGGTCTCCACGAGTCAGAACTGACTCAGCAGCACATAACAACAACAACAATATATAATTGAGAGTAAAAAGAGAAACTTAAGATCCCTTGAAAGAGGCAACTGTGCAAAGCAGGTACTACTCCTAGTGTTGGGGAACAAAAGGAAGAAACTATCATAACTCAAATTTCTAGAACAGGTCCCTGAAGCTGAAATTCAGACCTCTAAAACATAGGCAGAGTCCTGGTGGCACACCAGTTAAGCGCTTGGCTGCTAACCGAAAGGTTGGCCGTTCGAACTCACCAGCTGCTCTGCTGGAGAAAGATGTAGCAATCTGCTTACATTAGAATTACAGCCTTGGAAACCCTGTGGGGCAGTTCTACTCTGTCCTACAGGGTTGCTATGAGTTGAAATTGAATTGATGGCAACAAGCTAAAACATAGGCACTGTGTGGCTGGTACTAGTGTCTCTGAGCACAGAAGGAACCTGTGAAGCTGACACACAGGTCTCCTAGGAAGGCTGCCAGGGGGTGCTGCTCTATCTGAGTGACATGGCTGTCAATGAAGCTGGTTGTGCACACAATGGGAAAATTGAAATTTGATTTAGCAGCTGTTATGGAAACAACCTGCCACCACTGGGGGATAGAAGTATTGCTGGAGTTCTGTCCACAAAACAGAAAACCCACAACAATCCCAAGAAAGTAGATAGGACTATCTAAGTCCAATTTTCCTCTTCCAACTTACGTTCTCAGTCCAATACCTCCTACTGGCATTGGAAATGAAGAAACATAGTTTGCAGAATCCCAGCATCAGCATTTCAAACCAGAGTATAGAAGAGTGGTTTTGGAGCTAAGAGGCAATTGTTTAAAAGCTGGCACACCAGTCTATCTAATAAAATATAAAGAGCTCACTAGAGTACAGAAGAGCCTACATGATGTACATGATCTGTCCATTGGTTAACTTTTAAATGTGGCTCCCATTAAAGTAGCATCTGTACATCATCTATTCAAAATAATTTGCCCATTTATTCATTTAATTAAATATCAAAAATAATTTCAAATTCTACTCTCTTTGTTCTCCTTGAATCATTTGCCTGCAATCAACTTTCTCCTTTTATCTACTTGGATAAAAAAAATAAAACAACAACAAAAAACCACCTGTAGCTGTTGAGTCAGTTTTGACTTATAGTGACCCTATAGGAAAGAGTAGAACTGCCCCATAGGGTATCCAAGGCTGTAATCTTTACGGAAGCAGACTGCCATGTCTTTCTCCCTCAGAGCGGCTAGTGGGTTCAAACCACTGACCTTTTGGTTAGCAGCCGAGGGCTTAACCTCTGTACCAGGGCTCTGCTCTACCTGGATAATGTTTTCATATTGTCCAAGATTCTCTCCAATTTTCAACTTTTTATCAAGGATAATCTGACCCTCATTATGCAACACCACTAATGTTATATGTCTCTTTTTAATGACACTTAAAATATTTTGTATAGCTTATTCTGTTGCAAGATTTCAATCAGTGTAAATACTCTGCTACTACTAAATTATATAACCTTTTTGAGAACAAGCCATGCTGTCTCTTCTATTTCAAGGTCTAGCAAAGAGCCTGACATATGGTAGGTAATCAAGTTATATTTTTATGTTAAATAATTAAAACAAAAATTAAGATATCAAAGAGAAGCCTTCATTGAAGAATCTGCAAAATTAAAAAGGTTTGGGAGAATGACAAATAATATTTGCCAATAGCATTTTTGTAGAAAGAATGCCATGTGCAAAAGTAGTCATAAATAGACATGACTCAAAGTTTACAGATTAGATGTAATATATCTTATGAAAAATCTATTGTTTTATTACAAACATAAATCTATGTTAAAAGTATTCAGAGCAAAATCCACGTAAGCAGAAATAAGCCTAACAAAAATTCATGATGATAACCACAGAAAACCACCTCCCCAAAATGCATTACTTTAATTTAGTTTGAAGAAAGATTAAAAAAATCCATCCTTCTAGTCTATTCCAACTCATGGCTACCCTATAGGACAGAGTAGAACTGCATCATAGGGTTTCCCAGAAGTGGCTGGTGGATTCAAACTGTTGATCTTTGGTTAGCAGCTGAGCTCTTAGCCACTGCTCCACCAGGGATCCAATTTGGTAATTAGAACCATATAAAAATAATTCATTCATAGAGAAGCATTTAGTATTTTTTCCTGATTAGTCTATGCTAAACTTTCTATTTTATGCTGAGTAGGCAAGACAGTCTATAAAATGCAGAAAGTGAGGTTCAGTTTAACAGAAATTGGAAGACAAAAATTCTAAATGTATGAAATCTCTTTGTTTAAGCTAAGCTTTGAATAATTACTATTACGACTTTGAAAATTAATTTAATGTTAGTGATATAATTCTCTAATGTGTGAAAAGTAATTCAGGAAACCCTTCCCCCGTAACTCCCTATGTGAAGGAAAAAATAACCAACAATTAGTATACTCTATATTTTCAATGGATTTTGCATAACTTATTTCATGTAATCTTGACAATAATCTTACATAGTTCTTGTTAGGAATTTTATTTTCAGGAAGTTATGGCACAGAGTCTTTAAGAAATATGCCAAAGCAATGGTTCACCTAAATTAGCAGAAGTTATTATATCCCATGAACTCTCATGGAACTACGTTCTTTTTAGTCAGAAAATAAAGTTACAATAAACGCAAGGCCACATTCTACATGGTTCTTTAGGACTATGAAACTGCAACAAAAAACTAAAAATAAGTCATGGTAAGAAAATACTTCCATTCTTTCTCTTTCTCCCTCTATTGCCCCTAAATTCATATAAACAAAATACTGATATTAAACACTGAAAGTGATCTAGAAAAAAATACGCATTTCAGAACCCAATTCAAGCAAAACAACAAAAGTGGAAGACTCATATGTGCAGATTCTCAAAAATTTTGCTGCGCTCTAAACTGAAATGTCTCACTGGAAGTTGTTGAATGTTATAAAAACCCTTGGGTAATTACACTTGCCAAGTTTATTAAAATGAATCCTAAGCATACTAAAAAGCTAAAGCTAAGTATGATAATTAAGAATAATAATAATAGTTTACACAGAGGATAATGAGGAAAGAAAGTCACGAACAGATGCATGTAGGTGATATTTGTAAACAATGAAAAGTTAGTGAGATGAATGTTCATTTTCTATGGAAGTTCAACAGAGAAAATTTTACAGCAGAAGAGTGAGGTCACATTAGTATTCTAAATTTGTATCATTTTTAAAAAACTACTAAGAGTATAGAATGAAGAAAAGTAATAATAACTATCTAGAAACAAAGTCTATGAAGACTTTAAATAAAGAGCAAATTAAATTAAAACCACAATGAAATACCATCTCACCCCAGCATTACTGGCATAAACTGAAAACACTGGAAATAACAAATGTTGGAGAGACAGCAGGGAGATCGGAACTCTTATGCACTGCTGGTGGGAATGCAAAATGATACAACCATTTTAGAAAATGATATGGCATTTCCTTCGAAAGCTAGAAATAGAAATACCATACAATCCAGCAACCCCACTCCTGGGAATATATCCTAGAGAAATAAGAGCCATCACACGAATAGACATATTCACACCCATGTTCACTGCAGCATTGTTCACAATAGAAAAAAGACGGAAACAACCTAGATGCCCATCAACAGATGAATGGATAAACATACTATGATACGTACCCACAATGGAGTATTATGCAAAGATAAAGAACAATGATGAATCTGTGAAGCATGTCATAACATGGATGAAACTGGAGGACATTATGTTGAGTGAAATAAGTCAAACACAAAAGGACAAATATTGTATGAGACCTCTATTGTAAAAACTCATGTAAAAGTTCACACACAAAATGTAACAATCTTTGTTGGTTACCAGGGATGGGAGGGGTGGGGGTGGGGGAAACTAAATACACAATGGATAAGTGGTAACTTTGGTGAAGGGTACGACAGTACACAATACTGGGGAAGACAGCACAACTTGTATAAGGAAAGGTCATGGAAGCTCCATAGACACATCCAAACTCCCTGATGGACTGAATTTCTGAACAGAGGGCTGTAGGGACCACAGTCTCAGGGAACATCTAGCTCAATTGGCGTAACAGTTTATAAAGACAATATTCTACATTCTACCTTGGTGAGTAGCATCTGGGATCTTAAAAGCCTGTGAGCAGCCGTCTAAGATAGTCCACTGGTCTCACCCCTTCAGGAGCAAGGGAGAATGAAGAGAACAGGATACAAGGAAAAGATTAGTCCAAAGGACTAATGGACCACAGCTACCACAGCCTCCACCAGACTGAGTCCAATACAGTTAGATGGTGCCCGGCTACCACCACTGACTGCTCTGACTGGGATCACAACAGAGGGCCCTGGATGGAGCTGGAAAAGGATGTAAAACAAAATTCTCACCCACAAAAAAAAGACCAGATTTACTGGCTTGACAGAGACTAGAGAAACTTCAAGAGTATGGCCCCTCGACACCCTTTTAGCTCAGTGGTGAAGTCACTCCCGAGGTTCACAGTTCAGCCTGGGACTGGACAGCCCCATAAAACAAAACAGAACAAATGAGGCACAGCATGAGGGACAAGGACTAGAAGGCAGCAGGGGGCAGGAAAGCTGGTGATGGGGAACCCAAGATTGAGAAGGGACAGTGCTGACATGTTGTGGGGTTGTTAACCATTGTCATAGGGCAATATGTGTACTAACTGTTTAATGAGAAACTATTTGTTATGTAAACCTCCATCTAAAGTACAAAAACAAAAAAGAATTATCTATGTGTGATCAAATTGACAACAGCAACTCAAAGGTTTGATGGGAAGCCTAGGGGGCAGTGAGTTGAAGATAATGGTGATTGAATAATTTGGAAAAGAAAAGTGAGAATAATAGCACAACTGGAAGAATGTAATCAATGTCACTGAATTGTAAAGGTAGAAATTTTTGAAAAGGTGTACCTTTGGTTATGTATATTTTCACCATAAAAAAAAAAAAAAAGGGTTCTCCAAGGTCGAGAAGGGAGAATGTTGACATGTTGTGGGGTTGTTAACTAATGTCATAAAACAATATGTGTACCAACTGTTTAATGAGAAACTATTTGTTGTGTAAACCTTCATCTAAAGTACAATTAAAAAAAAACCTCAAGAAAAAAATAAAGAGCAAATTTAAAAATAAAAGGAGGAAATTGATTATCAAGTTACAATTCTCTTTTAAATAATTTCACTTAAAAAATAATAAAAATAAATAGCATTTTGATGTTTAAATGTAAGTAATACTGAATGGTAAAATCAGTCTTTACAGACAAGAGGGAGGGGAAAATTTTCTGAAGAACTGTGTCTCTGCAAGATGGTGAAGAATATAAACAAAATTATTTTAGGGATAAAAAATAAAGCTATTTAAAAATTTACACCTAATTTCCACAAATGCATCAAAGTTTTGTGGATGATCATTTTCATTTATAAGCTTCTGCTTGAAAAATTAAATGCAGATGTTTAATTATACTTTCCATTAAGTTATCATTCAAATTGCAACACAGGAACACTCATAAGTACACACACCTATACACACACAGAGAGAGATAAATGAGGGACATTGAAGAGTTGCAAGCAGTGGAAAGAAATTCAAATGGAAAAAAAAATCCATTTTAAAGAGTGTTCCTGAAATATGTTAGTAAGTTTTTAAAAAGATCAAATTTGTCATTTAGTAGAATAAGCTGGAGTGTGGCTTTAATCCAGGAAATAGTGGCCTATTATAGGGAAAAGGAGTGCTGGAAAATGGACAAAGTGGAGAATTTTTATGAATAAAACAAAAAAGTAATTGGTAAAATGTTTTGAATAAGTGCAAAGCAGTAATTAAGACTTGGACAATTGAGTAGAGGTTATTGACATGTATAGAGATAGGAAACATAAAGGCAATAAAAGTTTGTGGAGAAGACTTGTGTATACGCTGTGCCTGAATTGTGTCTCATCCAGGTAGTCTCTTGTAGGCTGTTAGATGCATTAGTCTAAAATTAATGGGAAAAAGATTAGGAGTGTATGTGTAAACCATAGTAATGGATGGAATCACCTATAGCAGATATGTAGAATGAGAAAACAACAGTCTAGGACAGCATCAAGAGAAACAAAGTGGAATATTTGTTTAACTATTGAAGACCTCCATTGCCTTTGGTTTAAACTGCATTATCTATATTTATTTTCTTTGTATCTGGACAAAAAATACCACGATGGAAATGGTGAAATCTACCACTAATATTTGATATCTACACAAAAACATGGAAAGTGGTATCCCAGTTAAGATTTCCTAGAGCTAAAAGTGAAATGTAGGTTTACTGTCAAAATCTACACACAAGGCATTCTAAGGTGCATTAGAATTAATTTTCAAACCAAGCCACGTTATCTGTGTTCATGCGATCTTTCACTCATCATAAGTCAATGGCATTCACACACATCTTTTGATAAAACTGTTTTGCAGTTAAATAGGATATGTCACAAGTCATTTTGTTCTGTGTAGATGAAATGATTTGAAATAAATGACAAGGTGATATATTTTAAACAAATATATTCTTTAATAATGGTATATGTAAGTATCACTGCCAAACCCACAGAAATATGCCGATGCTTCAGGGCATAGGGCAACTCTAGCAGAGTAAACCCAAAATTATTTATGTTAAAATAAAAGTAGCAGCAAAAAATGCCTTAAGGCAGAACTTTTCCTTCTACCTGATCTGTGGGAAATAAAAAGGGCAATCGACTCCAGACAATGTGCTTATGTTCCAATATGTAGGATAGGCCTTCCAAATACTTTGTAATCTGATTTCATTTGTAAAATGATTTCAAGGTCAAAAGCATTGTATGTACAGAGAACACGTTTTTGAAAACCTATTCGTTATATGAATATACTTTTATTTATTTTTTGTTTGTATTGAGGAGATTTTACTGCCTATGTTTTCTTATTCTAATTATTTACACATTTTTGAACTAGTTATTAATATTTAAAGTACATGCATGTTATTGAGAAATTAGAAGAAGGGGGATCCTTGTTATGTAGTGGCAGAACGCTTAGCAGTTATGTGGAAAGTGAAACTGATAAGGAATTAAATTTTACATATAGCTATGGGGATCTCCAATCAATGTGTTGAAGATGCTGCCTTGTTCTTCTTGCTGCTTACCGCAAAACGTGAGAGGAAAGAGATAAACTGAGAGAAGAATTGTTAAACATAAAGGAACTAGGACTGGATACTCTCGAAAATTCTCAGCCTATTCAGATGGCAAAACATGCTCAGATATGTAAATGGATGCCAAAAGCATGTCATGGAGAACAGGCTAAGTGTGTGACTGTAAGATCTTTTTCTAAAACCTCAGAAAGGTCAAAATGCCAGCATACAGTGGCACCAAGAGCCCTTTGAAGAGATTAAAGGTGTGCATCACAGAACCTCTCAACTCAACCGGAAGATCCCTCCCAAGTTCAAGGGCATTTTCTCTCAGTCATCTCAGAAGAAACCAAAGACAGAGCAGATTATCTCAAATAGATCTGTGGTTATGGCTTTTGTCTAATGAATTAAATCCCTTTGAAATTCATGAAAACTCGTAGAGTTAATGAGAAAATTGTTTCGGGGAACCAATGTCAGCTAGGACTTAAAGCGACAGGACGTTTATGAAAGAAAACAAGATCTGTGAGGTTTACAAAACTCTATTGGTGGGAAGCTGCTTTAGAAGACCACTCAGCTGAAAACACGTTAACACCTGTATTAGTTTCCTAGCGCTGCCATAGCAAGTACCACAAACCGTGTGGCTTAGAGGAACAGAAAATTATTTATCAGTTTACTCCTTACACCGGCATCTTATATAAGAAGCAGGATCCAAAAACTAAAGAAAGAGAGAAAGAGAATTAAAGACTAGATTGAAAAATTTGACTGCTAGATATATTATTTAAATATTAGAACTTTCAGGTACTAGTGAAATACGGAAGTGACGGCTTTTGAACGAAGTCAAAGATTAGTGAAGGCGATGCATGCTTTGGAAAAGTGTAGAAGACTAAGTGAACTTTTGCAATTTACTTAGGAGCCTTGTATTATTTTGATTTTTGAAAACATTTTGAAACTGAAAGCTACATAATACTACATATTAAAATTATTGCATGATTACAATATGTTTTAATCTTGCAAAGACTGTGCTTATAGGGTAAATTCAAAAGGTTGTCCAAGAAGTCATGATAGTATTTCTATGCGTTATTAACCAAAAACCCATTGCTGTCCAGTAGACTTTGACTGATAGCGGCCCTATAGCATATATCCACATTGCCATCTAGTTGATTCTGACTCATAGTGACCACGGGACAGAGTAGAACTGCCCTATAGGGTTTCCAAGGAGCTGCTGGTGGATTCGAACTGCTGACCTTCTGGTTGGCAGCTGAGCTCATAACCACTGTGCCACCAGGGCAACCCTATATATATTAATTATTAGACCATTAAAAATACAGAAATGGCACATCGTCAAAGTCTTCTAAATACTGATCAGCCAGAATGAGAGCGATATTCATTGTATTGGGTAATTCACAAATAATAACATTTTATCACCTCACACACATTTTAGTTTTCTTGACTAATTAACCACTACAATACTTCATAAATTTTTCTTGATTCTTGACCTTCTACTAAAGTCCATAGAGCAGCAATCCAATTATATTCAGATGGGAAAAATAAACACAATATTCTTTTACATAAATGCCATTGAAACACTTTAAATCAACAAATTTGATTCTATTATCTATCTTTACCATATTTTACATTAAAGTGCAATTAAAATTCACACTTCTACAGTGTTAAGGATGTTTGTAAATTTTTTTTCTCATGTACACCACTCTAGCTCTTCCAGAAGTTCAAAGTTGAAAAATGTTTAACTAAAAAAAGCTATTAAACATCAAAAAGTAATCAATAAAATCACTAATATTTAGCGGTCAAAAAAGTCACTAGACAATTCTACATTTTCCAGGTATGTTTCATTTCACATTCTTGTTGACTACTGTCAGCACTCTCCTCAAAACAATCCCTCTCTCTCCTCTACACCACTTTCACATATCAATTTCTCTCATGTATCAGTTGAAAAAAAAGAAAAAGAAGAACAAGACATTAGATGGAATATCTATATCTTTCTACCGTTCAGTCAGATCACTTCGTGTTTCTGTATTTCTCTTCTACATCTTCTCTCTTGGTTCAGTTAAGGTGTTTCTCTTCTTATTATCACAATCTGATGCCTCCATTTTATACTTGAATCTACTTTGTTTAAATTTCTCAAGGACTTTGTTTCTTTGTTATCTTTCCATTCTAAATTATTAATTTGGTCTTTAATACTGTGTACTTACTTCCTGGGAGGGGGCACATGAGTGCTGGAAATGGTCTATATCTTGATCTAGGTCTCAGTTATGTAGCTGAATATTACACATAATATTTCATCAAGCTGTACACTTAAGATTAAGAAAGGAACAGCTCAAAAAATACATACTCAAAAGAGGCACAAGTAACATCATTCTTAAAATACAAATTGTACAAACTGAAGTACAAACTCACATTTCTTTTTTAATCAAATTTACTCCATGCAAATCCCACTCTTTCCACTGACTATCCTGCTTTCTTTTAAGAGTTACCCCTGTGTGAGTAATCTCATTCTCTTGGGTTCTTAAATAATTAACTCTGAATTTCCCTGTTCAGTTTTTTTTTTTTTTTTTATCATGAGAGTGCCCTTACTCCACTTTGAATTTGGAAATGTCTACTACTAATCTAGAAATAAATTTCGATACAAGGGCTGCTGGGTTTCATAGTCACAACATGTTGTCATTGTTAGGTGCCCTCGATTCGATTCCTACTCATAGCAACTCTGTACAACAGAACAAAACACTGCCTGGTCCTGCGCCATCCTCACAATTGTTGTTATGCTTGACCCATTGTTGCAGCCACTGGGTCAATCCATTTTGTTGAGGGTCTTCCTCTTTTTTGATGATCCTCTACTTTACCAGGGATGATGTCCTTCTCCAGGGACTGATCCCTCTTGATAACATGTCCAAAGAATGTGAGACGTAGTCTCACCATCCTTGCTTCTAATGAGTATTCTGGTTGTACTGTTTCAAAGATGAATTTGTTCGTTCTTTTGACAATTCAAGGTGTATTCAATATTCTTCACCAACACCACAATTCAAAGAGGTCAGTTCTTCCATCTTCCTTATCCATCGTCCAGCTTTCACACGGGTATGAGGCGATTGAACACATGATGGCTTGAGTCAGGTGCACCTTAGTCTTCAAGGTGATATTTTTCCTTTTTAACACTTTAAAGAGGTCCATTGCAGCAGATTTGCTGAATGCAATGTGTTGTTTCATTTCTTGACTGCTGCTTCCATTGGTGTTGATTGTGAATCCAACTAAAATGAAATCTGTGACAACTCTTATCTTTTCTCCATTTATCATGATGTTGCTTATTGGTCCAGTTGTGAGGATTTTTGTTTTCTTTATGTTGAGATGTAATCCATACTGAAGACTGTAGTCTTTGATCTTCATCAATAAGTGCTGTAAGTCCTTTTCACTTTCAGCAAGCGAAGTTGTGTCATCTGCATAACGCAAGTTTTTAATGGTTTTTCCTCCAATCCTGATGCCCCGTTCCTCTTTTTATAGTTCACCTTCTCAGATTGTTCGCTCAGTACACAGATTGAATAGGTATGGTGACAGGATACAACCCTGACACACAACTTTTCTGACTTTAAACTATGCAGTATCCCCTTGTTCTGTTCTAATGACTGTCTTTTGATCTATGTACAGGTTCCTCCTCATGAGTAAAATTAAGTGTTCTGGAATTCCTATTCTTCAGAATGCTATCCATAATTTGTTTTGACCCACACTGTCAAATGCCTTGGCATAGTCAACAAAACACAGGTAAACAGTTTTCTGGTATTCTCTGCTTTCAGCCAGGATCCATCTGACATCAACAATGATATTCCTTGTTCCACGTCCTCTTCTGAATCCAGCTTGAATTTCTGTCAGTTCCCTGTCAAAAATACTGCTGCAGTTGCTTTTGAATGATCTTCAGCAAAATTTTACTTGCATGTAATATTAATGATATTGTTCAATAATTTCCGCATTTGGTTGGACCACCTTTCTTAGGAATAGGCATAAATATGGATCTCTTCCAGTTGATTAGCCAGGTAGCTATCTCCCAAATTTCTTGGCATAGACAAGTGAGCACTTCCAGAACTGCATCTGTTTGTTGAATCATCTAAATTGGTATTCCATCAATACCTGCAGCCTTGTTTTTTTTCCAATGCTTTCAGTGCAGCTTGGACCTCTTCCTTCAGTAGTACCAGTTCCTGATCATAAGCTACCTCCTAAATGGTTGAAAATCGATCAATTCTTTTTTGTATAGTGACTCTGTGTATTCCTTCCATCTTCTTTTGATGCTTCCTGCATCATTTAATATTTTCCTCATAGAATTCTTCAATATTGCAACTTGAGGCTTGACTTTTCTTCAGTTCGTTCAGCTTGAGAAATGCCAAGCATGTTCTTCACTTTTGATTTTCTATCTCCAGGTCTTTGCACATGTCGTTATAATACTTTATCTTCTCAAGTTGCCCTTTGAAATATTCTGTTCAGCTCTTTTATGTCATCATTTCTTCTTTTTGCTTTAGCTACTCAACATTCAAAAATAAGTTTTAGAGTCTCTTCTGAGATTCACTCTGGTTTTTTCTTTCTTTCCTGTCTTTTTAATGACCTCTTACTTTCTTCATGTATGATATCCTTGATGTCATTCCACAACTCATCTGGTCTTTGGTCATTAGTGTTCAGTGTGTCAAATCTATTCTTGAGATCGTCTCTAAATTCAGGTGGGATATACTCAAGGTCGTACCTCCATCCATCTGTCAGTTTATTGTACTGTGGGGCCTTGAGTGTTGCTGTGATGTTGGAAGCTATACCACCAATATTCAAATGTCAGCATGATCACCCATTTTGGACAGATTTCAGCTGAGCTTCCAGACTAAGACAGACTAGGAAGAAGGACCCAGAGGTCTACTTCTGAAAAGATTTAGCCAGTGAAAACCTTATGAATAGCAGTGGAACATTGTCTGCTATAGTGCTGGAAGATGAGTGCCTCAGGTTGGAAGGTCTGAAGAATCTGTGGAATATTAGTTCCCCTTTGAGGTGGGCACAATGGCCTTGTTCCAGAAAGGTTGACCTTCTGCAGGTATTCTTGAAGATCCTTTGTTCAGTTGTCTCACCTTCAGATTTTATCACTCAATGTTCTACCTCCCAAAGGGGAACTTAGGTTAATTTTTAAACTTTTAAAATCATGGGAAAACAGGAGGGGAGAGAGAAGGAAAGTAAATCAGATTCACAGGAGCATGCAGAAGTGAACTATGCAAGCTTTTCATTAACAATAGCACAATACTCAGGACTCTAGGCCTACACAGCTGACAATGAATGTAAAATTCCCATGCAGCCCCTTTCAATCCCCCCTTTTATTGGAAGTTTCTTAATCTTGGGAAACAAGTTGCCACTTCTTCTCTAACTACTTCCTGCTGATGAGGGGCGTTGGCTGCTATGGGAAACCTCCAGGTATCAACTAGGGGCTGTAGAAGGGGGTGAGTTAAAGTGGAAGTTGGTTGCATCTTGGTAAATTAGATGACGTGAATCTCCAGAGCCTGGAAAAGGGGGTCCTGACTTACCAGCGTAAAAATTTTTCTAGCCCAAAGAGTATTTGTTGTTTCTTTTGCTAATATTCTCATAAAACAGGTAACACTAGAAGAAACTAGAATAATCACTATTATTAAGTTTCTTTTTTTGAGCTCTTCTATGGCCCACTTAACTGGACCTACTGGAGTTAGGGTTAAAACTAACCACAGGAAGGTTAGAATGTCCCCAGCTTGCAGGGTCAGTGTCCCCTTTGCCAGTAGGATCACTTGTACTTTTCCTGTCCAGGTCTTCTGGAAAAATAGAAAGACAGAGGGAAATAAGATTTAAATGGTTGTTCTGTAAGCTTCTTGAACTTGTACTTCAGGCTCTGGATTGGAGTTCAAGAGTATGGTGACTCTTTGTTTTCTGCTTCTTTCTCTTCCTCTGGCAAGGCTGTTTTTATTCTTGAGTGATGCACCAACGCAGCTACTCCTGCTAATTTCAGAGACTACTGGGTGGTCAGGAGAATTTCAGTAAGTCCCTCACACTGAGGGGCAAGTTGATCTTCTGGGTGTTGATTCTTCCAGGTTTCCAATAGGACCCGATCTCCAGTTTGGAACCTGTGGAGGAAAGTGTCAGAAGGAAGAGAAAAACGAGAAGAAACATACTGATTAACAGTGTTCATGACAGCTCTCAGAGAATAGACCCTGTCTCTTTTCTCCACCTCGGTCATTACGGACTTTTTCAGGCATGGTCTCCCAAATACTAATTTATAAGGGCTCAATGTGAGCCTGCTTTGAGGGGCTACCTGGATTCTGAGCAGGGCAGTGGACAAAATTTGTATCCAAGTGGTTTGTTTCTCGGTAAAATTTTGCCAACGACTTTTTCAGAGGACACTTCCTTTACGTACAGCTGACACTATATTGTATACTTGAATTTTTGATAACATCACTTTCCCTTCAGAGTTTGGGAGTCACTTCAAATGAGCAGTGGGTTGATAACCTCATTCGTTATCCCTATCCAAGTCCTGGGTGGTGTAGACAGGTGTGGGGAGGTTGACAGTTTTGCAGTAACAAAACTATGATAGATGTATTAACAACTACATCTATGTGTTTAACTGACAAGAGAGAACAGAACTCCTCAAAATGGGAGTGCTAATATCTAAGCTTGGGGCTCTTTGACTTCAACAGAGTGTATAACTAACTTTGTGCTTTAGTTTCCACATCTGGAAATGGAATTAATTATAGTACCCACCTCCTTGAGCTCCTGTGAGGCTTCAGTGAGTCAAGGTGCATAACTTCGTTGAATAGTTCTTCATTAACGCTGCAGCTGCACACCCTTTGAAGATGACACATGGCAAGGTCTCATGAAGTGATACAATATATTAGTTTTGCATTTTAAAGACTCATATTTGATCTCTGTATTTTATAGCAGTTTTTGGTTTCTTAACAGTGTAATGTAGTTTTGCTACTTGCAACGTGGTTCATGAAGCAGAAGTATCAGCTTTACCCAGAAGCTTGTTAGAAATGCAGAAACTTGGGTACAACTCCAGACTGACTGATTCAGTATTTGAATTTTAAAAATAATTCAGGTGATTCTAATGCACATGAAACTTTTTGAAACATCAGTGTAGGTGCTATTTTAGCTATTCTTTACATCATAATATCTGCATATCCCTATGCCATTCCAATATTGCCCTATATTAGTTGATTTTGAACTCATAATGATCCTTTATAATTTTCCTCACTTTTAAAAATACAATCACAAACTAAAATCCAAAGAAAGACAAAGTAAATATTTCTGTATGAAAATTTAAAAACTAAAAAAAAAAAACAAAAAAAGAAGTAGTAGAAGAAGTGGAAGAAGAAAAGAGGAATGAAGAAGACGGAAGGAAGAAAGAGTACTTAATACTCAAGCTGCATGTAAAGGCACATTAGTTACTTGAAAATGCATCAACATGAAAAGCATATTTTTTTCCTTTTTTGGGAATTTCTATTTGATTCGTACATACAGCTGGTAGTTTAACCAGATGAGAGAGAAAACAGAAAATGAAACTGTACGGTCTGTGATTGATGTTCTCTCTGCAACAGTAGAGCTACGGAGACCATTGGAAAGCATTCCCAGCACTTTGGGACTTTAAAAGAAATCTAAAAAATTGAAATTATGAAATATTGCAGACTTTCCTAGAGCAAAATGCACTAGAGTACAACATAAGTAAACCGTGGTTCAATGACTTCCATTCTGCAGAAAGAGATTTAGATTGTGATGTATGCAAAATGAAATACCTTAGATATATACCTATCTCACAAAGTCACCCATAGAGTACCATAGAGAGAATCAAGTGAGGGAGCAATGATGATGAGCTATTCAGATACCATTAGGCAGTTTCCTGGGTATTGCAGGCCTGCCTACAAAAAGTGTTTGAGGTTGTGCTGAGAAAGAATTTTCAACACCAATGTAAGTGTAGATTTCCATGTGTTTCTTAAGTAATTTGTTTAAAAGAATTCTAATATATATTGGCATTTTCCATACCTACATTCATATGACTCTCTGTTCTTCAGAAGTATTCATATGTCATATAACATCTGCCTTCCCATTTTTAGTATTTTGTATAATGGCATAGTCTTTACTAAAAGACTATATGGTAAATACGCTTTGCAAATAGAGTTTTTCAATAAAATATTCTACTAAGTTTCCTGGAAAGCAAGAATAACCACCAGAGTCTTTAGCAGAATTCTAAACAAAATATCGTATATGGAATTATAAACTATATTTTCTTTGATCATTGCTAAGAAGTCCTAGTGGATAAGTGTTTAAAGCTGTCGGCTGCTAACCAAAAAGTTGGCAATTCAAACCCACCAGCCACTCTGAGAAAGAAAGATGTGGCAGTCTATTTCTGTAAGGATTATAGCACTGGAAACCCTATGGGGTAGTTCTACTCTGTCCTATAGAGTTACTATGAGTAGGAGTCAACTTGGCAGCAAAGGGTTTGGTTTTTCTTTTCTTTTTTATAATCATTGCTATATATAGTTATGTATAAATAATCTGTCAGTTTGTCATGCTGTGGTGGCTTGCATGTTGCTGTGATGTTGGAAGCTATGCCACTGTTATTTCAAATACCAGCAGGATCACCCATGGTGGAGAGGTTTCAACTGAGTTTCCAGGCAAAGATAACACTTGGCTGTCTACTAAAAAAATTGGCCAGTGAAAACCTTATAAGTAGCAGACATTGTCTGACATACTGCTGGAAGATGAGCACCTCAGGTTGAAAGGCACTCAAAATACGACAGCGGAATGGCTGTCTCAGCAAAGTACAGTTGACCTGAATGACATGAAAGGAATAAAGTTTTTGAAATATTCTTCTGCTGATGTGGCATGACTCAAAATGAGAAGAAAGAGCTGCAAACATCTATTCAAATTCAGAATATAGAATGTACAAAGTATGAATCTAGGACAATTGGCAGTTGTCAAAAATGAAATGGAACACATAAACATCGATATCCTAGGCATTGCCACCAATATTTCAAGTTGCCATCGACATTTCAAATATTTGGTGGGCAGGATTCAGCTGAGCTTCCAGACTAAGACAGACTAGGAAGAAGAACCTGGCCATCTCCTTCTGAAAAAAATTGGCTAGTGAAAGCATTGTGAACAGCAGCAGAACATTTTCTGAAATAGTGCTGGAAGATGAACCCCTCACCTTGGAAGGCACTCAAAATAAGACTGGGACAGAGCTGTCTCTTTAAAGTAAAGTTGACCTTAATGACATGAATAGAGTCAAGCTTTTGAAACCTTCATTTGATGATGTGGCAGGACTCAAAAAAATGAGAAAAAATAACTGCAAACCCCCTTTAATAATCAGAACATCAAACGTACAAAGTATGAATCTAGGAAAATTGAAAGTGGTCAGGAATAAAATGGAACGCATAAAGATCAATATCCTAGGCATTGGTGAGCTTAAATGGACTGGTATTGGCCATTTTGAATCCGACAACAATATGGTCTACTATGCTGGAATGACAACTTGAAGAGGAATGGCTTTATATTCAACGTCAAAAAGAACCCTTGATAATTTATCCTGAATTACAACTCTGTCAGTAATAGTATAATATTCATACACCTAGAAGGAAGACCAATTAATATGACTATTCAAGTTTACAAGCCAACCGCTAAGGCAAAAGATGAAGAAATTGAAGATTTTTACCAACTGCTGAATTTGAAATTAATCAAACATGCAAACAAGATATATTAAAAATTACTAGTGATTGGAATGCAAAAGTTGGAAAAAAAGAAGCAGTAGTTTAAAAGTATAGTCTTGGTGGTAGAAACAATGGTGAAAATGGTATGATAGAATTTTACAAAACTGATGACTTCTTCATTGCAAATACCTTTTGTCAACAACATAAATGGCCACTATACAAGTGGACCTGGCCAGATGAAATACACAGGAACCGAATGAATGGACTACATCCTTGGAAAGATATGATGGAGAAGCTCAATATTATCACTCAGAACAAGGCTACGGGCCGACTGTGGAACAGATCATCAATTGCTCATGTGCAAGTTCAAGTTGAAGCTTAAGAAATTTAAACAACTCCTTGAGAGCCAAAGGATTGACTTGAGTATGTTTTTAGGTGTCATTGAATCAGTTCCCACTTACAGCAACCCTACATACAACAGAATGAAACACTGCCTGTTCCTGTGCCATCCTCACAATCACTGATATGCTTGCACTCATTGTTGCAGGCACTATGTCAATCCATCTCGTTGGGGGTCTTTCTTTGTCTTTTTCACTGACCTTCTGCTTTGCGAAGCAAGATGTCCTTCTCCAGCGACTGGCTCCTCTTGTTAACATGTCCAAAGTATGTGAGAAGAAGTCTTGCCATCCTTGCTTCTAATGAGTATTCTGGATGAACTTATTCCAAGACAGATTTGTTCGTTCTAGCACTCCATGGTATATTCAGTATTCTTTGCCAACACCATAATTCAAAGGCATCAGTTCTTCTTCGGTCTTCCTTATTCATTGCACAGCTTTCACATGCATACCAGGAGCCTGAAAACACCATGGCTGGGATCAGGTGCACTTTAGTGCTTAAAGTGACATCTTTGCTTTTTAACACTTTAAAGAGATCTTTTGCAGCAGAATTGCCCAATGTAATGTGTCTTTTGATTTCTTGACTGCTCCTTCCATGGGTGTTGATTGTGCATGCAAGTAAAATGAAATTCTTGACAACTTCAATCATTTCTCTGTTTATCATGATGTTGCTTAGTGGTCCTGTTGTGAGGATTTTTGTTTTCTTTATATTGAGAAGCAATCCATACTGAAGTCTGCAGTCATTGATCTTCATCAGTAAGTGCTTCGAGTCCTCTTCAGTTTCTGCAAGCAAGGTCATTTCATCTGCATGTTGCAGATTGTTAATGAGTCTTCCTCCAATCCTAAGGCCACATTCTCCTTCGTATAGTTCAGCTTCTGTGACTATTTGATCAGCATACAGATTAAATAAGTATGGTGAAAGAATACAACCCTGATGCACATCTTTTGTGATTTTAAACCACACAATATCTCCTTGTTGTGGCAGATGACTTCCTCTTGACCTAAGTACAGGTTTGTCACGAGCACCATTAAGTGTTCTGGGATTCTCATTCTTCTCAATTGTATCCGTAATTTGTTATGATCCACACAGTCCAAGATCTTTGAATACTCAATAAAACACAGTTAAACAGCTTTCTGGTATTATCTGCTTTCAGCCAGGATCCACCTGACATCAGTGATGATATCCCTGTTTCCATGCCCTCTTCTGAATCTGCTTTGAATTTCCAGCAATTCTTTGTAGATATACTGCTACAACTGCTTTTGAATGATCTCCTGCAAAATTTTACTTGTGTCTGCTATTAATGATATTGTTCGATAAGTTCCACATTCTGTTGGATCACCTTTTTTGGAATGGGTACAAATATGGATCTATTCCAGTCACTTGGCCAGGTAGCTGTCTTCCAGATTTCTTGGTATAGATGAGTGAGCACTTCCAGGGCTAAATCCGTTTGTTAAAACATCTCAATTAGTATTCAGTCAATTCCTGGAGCCTTATTTTTCACCAATGCCTTCAGTGCAGCTTGGACCTATGCCTTCAGTACCATCAGTTCCTGATCATATGCTACCTCCCGAAATGGTTGAACATCATTTAGTTCTTTTTGGTAGTGACTCTGTGTATTCCTTCTATCTTCTTTTGATGCTTCCTCTGTCATTTGATATTTTCCCCCATGTTATTGTGTTATTGATGTTGTTAGGTGCCGTCAAGTCGGTTCCGACTCATAGTGACCGTATGCACCACAGAATGAAAAACTGCCCGGTTCTGCCCCATGCTCACAATCGTTGTTATGCTTGAGTCCATTGTTGCAGCTACTGTGTCAGTACAACTCGTTGAGGTTCTTCCTCTTTTTTGCTGATCCTCTGCTTTACCAAGCACGATGTCCTTCTATAGGGAATGATCTCTACTGACAACATGTCCAAAGTATTTAAGATGTAGTCTTGCCGTCTTTCCTTCTAAGAAGAATTCTGGTTGTACTTCTTCCAGTATAGATTTGTTCATTCTTTTGGCAGTCCATGGTATATTCAATATTCTTCACCAACACCACAATTCAAAGATGTCAGTTCTTCTTTAGTCTTCCTTATTCATTGTCCAGCTTTCACATGCATATGATGCAATTGAAAATGCGATTGAAAATACTATGCTTTGGCTCAGACACACCTTAGTCTTCAAGGTGACATCTTTGCTTTTCAACACTTTAAAGAGGTCTTTTGCAGCAGATTTCCCCAATGCAATGTCTTTTGATTTCCTGACTGCTGCTTCCGCGAGTGTTGACTGTGGATCCAAGTAAAATGAAATCCTTGAGAACGTCAATCTTTTCTCTGTTTATCATTATGGTGCTTATTGGTCCAGTTGTGAGGATTTTTGTTTTCTTTATGTTGTGGTGTAATCCATACTGAAGTCTGTGGTCTTTGATCTTCACCAGTAAGAGCTTCAAGTCCTCTTCACTTTTAGCAAGTAAGGTCATGTCCTATGCATATCTCAGGTTGTTAATGAGTCTTCCTCCAGTGCTGATACCCCTTTCTTCTTCATATAGTCCAGCGTCTCAGATTATTTGTTCAGCATACAGATTGAATAGGTATGGTGAAAGGATGAACCCTAATGCACTCCTTTCCTGACTTTAAACCATGAAGAATACCCTTGTTCTGTCTGAACAACTGCCTTTTGATCCATGTATAGGTTCCTCATGAGCACAGTTAAGTGTTCTGGAATTCCAATTCTTCACAATGTTCTCCATAATTTGTTATGATCCACACAATCGAATGCCTTTGCATAGTCAATAAAACACAGGTAAACATCTTTCTGGTATTCTCTACTTTCAGCCAGGTTCCATCTGACATCAGCAATGATGTCCCTGGTTCCACATCCTCTTCTGAATCCGACCAGAATTTCTGGCAGTTCCCTGTTGTCATACTGCTGCAGCTGCTTTTGAATGATCTTTAGCAAAATTTTAGTTGTGTGAGATTTTAATTATATTGTTCTATAATTTCCATATTTGGTTGGATCACTTTTATTGGGAATAGGCATAAATATGAATCTCTTCCAGTCTGTTGGCCAGGTAGCTGTCTTCCAAATTTCTTGGCATAGATGAGTGAGCGCTGCATCAGTTTGTTGAAACATCTCAATGGATATTCCATCAATTCCTTCAATTGTTTTTTGCCAATGCCTTCAGTGCAGCTTGGACTTCTTGCTTCAGAACCATTGGTTCCTGGTCATATGCTACCTCTTGAAATGGTTGAACATCGACCAATTCTTTTTGGTATAATGACTCTGTGTATTCCTTCCATCTTCTTTTGATGCTTCCTGCATAGTTTAATATTTTCCCCGTAGCATCCGTCAATATTGCGACTTGAAGCTTGAATTTTTTTCTTCAGTTCTTTCAGCTTAAGGAATGCCAAGCATGTTTCTTCTCTTTTGGTTTTCTATCTCCAGCTCTTTGCACATTTCATCGTGATACTTTATTTTGTCTTCTCGAGTCATCCTTTGAGGTCGTTTGTTCAGCTTTTTTAGCGCATCATTTATTCTGTGCACTTTAGCTGCTCTATGTTCAAGAGGAAATTTCAGAGTCTCTCCTGACATCCATTTTGGCCTTTTCTTTCTTTCTTATCTTTTTAATGACCTCTTGATTTCTTCCTGTATGATGTCCTGATGTTATTCCACAACTTGTCTGGTCCTTGGTCATTAGTGTTCAGTGTGTCAAATCTATTCTTGAGATTCTAAATTTAGGTGGAATATCCTCAAGGTCATATTTTGGCTCTCATGGACTTTTTCTAATTTTCTTCAGTTTCATCTTGAACTTGCATAGGAGTAATGATGGTCTGTTCCATAGTTGACCCCTGGCCTTGTTCTGAGTGTTGATATCAGGTTTTTCCTTCTTCTCTTTCCTTAGATGTAGTCCATTTGATTCCTGTGAATTCCATCTGGTGAGGTCCAGGTGTATAGTGGCTGTTTTTGTTGGTGAAAAAAAAGATGTTTTAATGAAGAAGTCGTTGGTCTTGCAAAATCCTATCATTCAATCCCCGGTGTCATTTCTATCACCAAAGTCATATTTTTCAACTACTGTTCCTTCTTTGTTTCCAACTTTTGCATTCCAATCACCAGTAATTATCAATGCATCTTGATTGCATGATAGATCAATTTCAAACTGAAGAAGTTGGTAAAAATCTTCAACTTCTTCCACTTTCGCCTTAGTGGTTGGTTCATAAATTCGAGTAATAGTTGTGTTACTTGGTCTTCCCCCTTAGGGGTATGCATATTATCATATAACTGATAGCGTTATTCAGGATAGATATTGAAATGTTCTTTTTGAGGATGACTGCAATGCCATTCCTCTTCAAGTTGTCATTCCTTCCATAGTCTACCATATGATTTTCTGACTCAGAATGGCCAATGCCAGTCCCTTTCAGCTCACTAATGCCTAGGATATTGATCTTTATGCATTTTATTTCATTTCTGAGAACTTCCAATTTTCCTAGATTCATACTCATACATTTGACGTTCTGATTATTAATGGATATTTGCAGCTGTTTCTTTTCATTCTGAGTCGTGGGAGATCAGCAAATGAAGATCCTAGAAATTTGACTCTATCCACATTGTTAAGGTTGACTCTACTTTGAGGAGCCACCTTGTCCCCAGTCTTAATTTGAAGACTATATCACCATATATATGTTCTACTGCTCTTCATAGGGTTTTCACTGGCCAGTTTTTCCAGAAGTAGACTGCCAAGTCCTTCTTCCTAGTCTATCTTAGTCTTGAAGCTCAGATGAAACCTATCCACCAAGCGTGACCCTGCTGGTATTTGAAATTCTGGTGTCAGTGCTTCCAGTATCACAGCCCTAGGAAGCCACCACAGTATGACAAACTGACAGACACGTGATGGACCTTGAGTATGTCCCACCTGAATTTAGAGACCATCTCAAGGATAGATTTGACACATTGAATACTAATGACCAAATAACAGGTAAGTCGTGGGATGACATTAAGGACATCATATACAAAGAAACCAAAACGTGATGTAAAAAAAAGGAAAGAAACAAAAGACAAAAATGGATGTCAGTATAGAATCTGACCTCCATGCGTTTGTCAGTTTGCTCTTGAAGGTAGAGCAGCTAAAGCTAATGAAGACATGATGACATAAACGGGCTGAACAGAAGATTTCAAAGGGTTGCTCCAGAAGACAAAGAAATGTGCAAATACATGAAGTTAGAAAAGCAAAAAGGAAGAATACACTCAGCATTTCTCAAGATGAAACAA
Source organism: Dugong dugon (assembly GCA_030035585.1). Lineage (NCBI taxonomy): Eukaryota > Metazoa > Chordata > Mammalia > Sirenia > Dugongidae > Dugong > Dugong dugon. The sequence goes on along the minus strand of CM057460.1, from coordinate 27,449,732 downwards.
CTGAAGAATAAAGTCAAGCCTGGAGGTGAAAAATTGAAGAATACTTTGGGCAAAATATTAAATAATGCCAAAAGCATTGAAAGAAGATGGAAAAATATACAGAATCACTGTATGAAAAAGAATTGGTCGATGTTCACCTATTTTAGGAGGTAGCATACAATCAAGAACTGATGGTTTTGAAGGAGGATTTCCAAGCTGTACTTAAGACATTGGTGAAAAATAAGGATACAGGAACTGATGGAATACCAATTAAGATGTTTCAACAAACAGATACGATGCTGAAAGCTCTCACTCCTCTATGCTAAGAAATTTGGAAGATAGCTAACTGGCCAACTGACTGGAAGAGACCCACATTTGAGCCCATTTCAAAGAAAGGCGACCCAACAGAATACAGAAATTATTGAACAATATCATTAATATCAGAAGCAAGTAAAATTCTTCTTAAAATAATTAGAAAACTTTTGCAGTAGTACATCGACAGGGAACTGTCAGAAATTCAAGCCAGATTCAGAAGAGTTGGAACAAGAAATAACATTGCTTATGTAAGATGGATCATGGCTGAAAGCAGACAATACCAGAAAGATGTTTGTTGGTGTTTCATGGATTATGTAAATGGATTTGATTGTGTGGATCATAAAAAATTATGGATAATATTGTGAAGAATAGAAATTCCAGAACACTTAATTTGTGCCAGGATTTTATCTTTCACCGTACTTATTCAATCTGCATGCTGAGCAAATAATCCAAGAAGTTGGACTGTATGAAAAAGAATGTGGCATCTGGAGTGGAGGAAGAATTGTTAACAACTTGTGTTATGTAGATGATACAACCTTGTTTACAGAAAGTGAAGAGGACTTGAAGCACTTACTGATGCAGTATGGATTACACCTCAACATGAAAAAACCAAAAATCTTCACAACTGGACCAATAAGCAACATTGTGAAAAAAGGAAAAAATGTTTAAGTTGTCAAGGATTTCATTTTTCTTGGATCTACAGTCAACTTCCATGGAAGCAGCAGTCAAGAAATCAAACGACTTATTGCATTGGACACATCTGCTGCAAAAGACCTCTTTAAAGTGTCAAAAATCAACGATGTCACTTTAAGGACTAAGGTGCACCTGACCCAAGCCATGATATTTTCAGTTGCCTCATATACATGTGAAAGCTGGACAACGAACGAGGAAGACTGAAGAAGAATTGATGCCTTTGGATTATGGTGGTGGGGAAGAATATCAAATATACCATGGACTGCCGGAAGAACAAGCAATTTTTCTTGAAAAATTACATCCAGAAAAGCAAGGATGGCAAGACTTTGGACTTGTTATCAGGAGGAACAAGTCCTTGGAGAAAGACATCATGCTTGGTAAAGTAGAGGGTCAACAATAAAGAGGAATTTCCTTGACGAGATGGATTGACACAGTGGCTGCAATAATAGGCTCAATCATAACAAGGATCCTGAGGATGGTGCAGGACTGGGCAGTGTTTTATTCTGTTGTACTCTGGGTTTCTGTGAGCTGGAACTGACTCAATGGCACCTACCAACAACAACATATATAGTTATAAGGAGCTGTGGTGGTGCAATGTTTAATTGCTGAGTTGCTAACCCAAAGGCAGTTGGTTCAAACCCACCAGTCACTCTTCAGGAGAGAAGATCTGGCAATCTGCTGCCATAAAGATATCAGCCTGGGAAACCCTATGGGACAGTTCTACTCCGTCTTATATTTTTGGTATTAGTTGGATTTGACTTGACTGCACACGACAACAACAAAATTCATAGTTATATTAATAATTAAATATAGTCTATAATTTCCAGTTACAAAATGCATGTAAAATGTAATATTTAACAGTCTCAATCATAAAAAATTTTTTTTAGTGAATTCTCTTTTTTAATTTTTTTATTGCACTTTAGATGAAGGTTTACAGATCAAATAGTTTCTCATTATACAGTCAGTACACATATTGCTTTATGACACTAGTTAACAACCCCACAACATGTCAACACTCTCCATTCTCAAACTTGGAGGACCTTTTTTTTTTTTTTTTTTTGGTGTAAATATACATAGCCAAAGATACACCATTTCAAAAAAAATTTCTACATGCACAATTCGGTGACATCGATTACATTCTTCCAGTTGTGCTGCTATTCTTACTATCCTTTTCCAAATTATTCCTCCATTATCTTCAACTCACTGCCCCCCAGGCTTCCCAGCAAACCTTTTGAGGTGCTGTTGTCAATTTCTTCTCACATAGATAATTTTTTTTTGTACTTTAGATGAAGGTTTACATAACAAATAGTTTCTCATTAAACAGTACACATATTGCCCTAAGACTGTGCTTAACAACCCATCACCAGATTTCCCATCTTCTCCATCCTTCTAGTCTTTGTCCCTGGGCTACGGTGCCTCATTAATCCCATTTTCTTTTATGGGGCTGTCCAGTCCCCGGCTGAACTATGAACCTCGGGAGTGACTTCACCACTGAGTTAAAAGAGTGTCCAGGGGCCGTACAATCAGGGTTTCTCCAGTCTCTGTCAGGCTAATAAATCTGGTCTTTCTTTGTGAGTTAGAATTTTGTTCTATATCCTTCTCCAGCTCTGTCCAGAACCCTCTGTTGTGATCCTGGTCAGAGCAGTCAGTGGTAGTAGCCGGGCACCATCTAGCTATGCTGGACTCAGTCTCCTGGAGGCCTTGGTAGCTGTGGTCCATTGGTCCTTTGGACTAATATTTTCTTTGTATCCTGTTCTCTTTATTCTCCCTTGCTCCAGAAGGGGTGAGAAAGGTGGCATATCTTAGACGGCTGCTCACAGGCTTTTAAGACCCCAGACGCTACTCACCAAGGTAGAATGTAGAACATTTTCTTTATAAACTGTGTTATGCCAGTTGAGCTAGATGTTCCCTGAGACCATGGTCCCCACAGCCCTCTGCCCAGTTCTTCAGTAGCTCAGAGAGTTTGGATGTGTCTATGGAGCTTCCATGACCTTTCCTTGTACAAGTTGTGCTGGAATTCCCCAGTATTGTGTACTGTCATAACCTTCACCACAGTTACCATTTATTTATTGTCTATTTAGTTTCCCCCCCACCCCTCCCAACCCTCGTAACCAACAAAGATTGTTTCCTTTTGTGTGTAAACTTTTTCGTGAGTTTTTACAGCAGAGGTCTTATACAATATTTGTCGTTTTGTATTTGACTTATTTCACTCAACGTAACATCCTCCAGTTTCATCCATGTTACGAGATGCTTCACAGATTCATCATTGCTCTTTATCATTGCATAATACTCCGTTGTGTGTATTACCATAGTTTGTTTATCCATTCATCTGTTGATGGGCATCTAGGTTGTTTCCATCTTTTTGCTATTGTGAACAATGCTGCAGTGAACATGGATGTGCATATGTCTATTCGTGTGACAGCTCTTACTTCTCTAGGATATATTGCTAGGAGTGGGATTGCTGGATCGTATGGTGTTTCTATTTCTAGCTTTCTAAGGAAATGCCATATCATTTTCCAAAATGGTTGTATCATTATGCATTCCCATCAGAAGTGCATAAGAGTTCTGATCTCCCCGCAGCCTCTCAAACATTTGCTATTTCCAGTGTTTTTGATTCATGCCAGTAAAGCTGGGGTGAGACGGTATCTCACCGTGCTTCTAATTTGTATTACTCTAATGGTTAGTGATCGCGAACATTTCCTCAGGTGTCTGCTGGCCCTTGAATGTCTTTTTTGGTGAAGTGTCTGATCATTTCCTTTGCCAAATTTTAATTGGATTGTTTGTCTTTATGTTGTAAAGGTGTTGGATTTTCTTGTAGATTTTAGAGATTAGAACTTTTTCTAACTTGTAATGTCCAAAAATTTTTTCCCAGTCTGTAAATTCCCTTTTTACTCTTTTGGTGAAGTCTTTTGATGAGCATAAGTGTTTAATTTTTAGAAGATCCCAGATATCTGGCTTATCCTCTGGAGTTTATTTGTTGTTGATTATGGTTTGTATCCTGATATTTCCGTGCATTAGGGCCTCTAGCATTGATCCTATTTTTTCGTCTATGAATTTTATAGGTTTTGGCTTTATATTTAGGTCTTTGATCCATTTTGAAATAGTTTTTGTGTATGGTGTGAGGTATGGGTCCTGTTTCTTTTTTTTGCAAATGGACATCCAGTTTTGCCAGCACCATTTGTTCAAAAAACTGTCTTTTCCCCACTGATGGACTATGGACCTTTTTTGAAGATCAGGTGACTGTAGGTGGATGGATTTCCATTGGTCAATGTATCTGTCGTTGTACCAGTACCAGGCTGTTTTAACTGTCGTAGCTGTATAGTATGTTCTAAGGTCAGGTAGTGTGAGTCCTCCTACTTTATTCTTCTTCTTCAATAGAGCTTCACTTATCCGAGGCTTCTTCCATTTCCATATAAAGTTAATGATTAGTTTTACCATCTCTTTAAAGAATGTTGTTAGTATTTGGATCGGGATTGCATAGTATTTGTAAATTGCTTTGGGTAGAATTGTCATTTTCACAACGTTGAGTCTACCTATACATGAGCATGGTATGTTTTTTCCATTTATGTAGATCCTTTTGGGTTTCTGTGGTAGTGTTTTGTAATTTTCTTTAGATAGGTCTTTTACATCCCTGGTTAAATTTATTCCTAAGTATTTTATTTTTTGGGGGGCTATTATAAATGATATTGTTTTCCAGATTTCCTTTTCATTGTTCTCGTTATTGATGTATACGATCCAACTGATTTTTGTATGTGTATCTTGTATCCTGCTACTATGCTGAAACTTAGTATTAGATCCAGTAGTTTTCTTGTGGACTCTTTAGGGTTTTCTATGTATAGTATCATATCATCTGCAAACAGGGACAGTTTACCTTCTTCATTACCAGTTTGGACACCTTTTATTTCTTTTTCTTGCTTTATTGCTCTAGCTAGAACTTCCAGCACAATGTTAAATAGGAGTGGAGATAAGGGGAGTCCTTGTCTTGTTCCTGTTCTCAAGCAGAATTTTTTCAGCCTCTCTCCATTAAGAATGATGTTGGCCATTGGTTTTGCATAGATGTCCTTTATTATGTTGAGAAATTGCCCTTCTATACCTATTTTATTGAGAGTTTTTATAAGGAATGGGTGTTGGACTTTGTCAAATGCCTTTTCTGTTTCAGTTGAGATGATCATGTGATTCTTTTCTTTCTTTTATTTATGTGGTAGATTACTTCGAATGATTTTCTAATGTTGAACCATCCTTGCATACCTGGTATGAATCCTATTTGGTCATGGTGTATTATTCTTTTGATATGATGCAGAATTCTATTGGCTAGAATTTTGTTGAGAATTTTTGCATCTATATTCATAAGAGATATTGGTCTGTAATTATCTCTTCTTGTGGTGTTTTTGCCTGGTTTTGTATCAGGGTTATGCTGGCTTCATAAAATGAATTTGGAAGTATCCCTTCCTTTTCTGTGTTCTGAAATAGTTTTAGTAGTACTGGTATATGCTTTTCTCTGAAAGTTTGGTAGAATTTTCCAGTGAAGCCATCTGGGCCAGAGCTTTTTTTTGTTGGGAGTTTTTTTTATTACCTTTTTCAGTCTCTTCTCTTATTATGAGTCTGCTCAGGTTTTAAACATCACTTTATGGTTGTTTGGGTAGGTGGTGTGTTTCTAGACATTTATCCATTTCCTCTAGGTTTTCAAATTTGTTGGAGTATAGTTTTTCATAATACTCGGTTATAATCCTTTTTATTTCAGTTGGGTCTGTTGTAATGTCCTCCATTTCATTTCTTATTTAGATTATTTGCATCCTATCCTGTTTTTCTTACATCAGTCTTGCTAGTGGTTTGTCAGTTTTGTTGATCCTTTCAACGAACTAACTTTTGGTTTTGTTGATTCTTTCTATTGCTTTTCTATTCTCTATTTCATTTATTTCTACTCTGATTTTTATTATTTCCTTTCTTCTAGTGGCTGTTGGCTTTTTTTGCTGTTCTGTATTTGTTCATGTTCTATAGTTTATGTTTAGATTTTGTCCCTTTCTTCTTTTTTGATGTATGCATTTGTTATAAATTTTCCTCTGAGGACTGCCTTTGCTAGTCCCAAATGTTTTGGAATGATGTGTTTTCATTCTTATTTAATTCTAGGAATTTTTTTATTTCATCTCTGATTTCTTCAATTACCCAGTGGTTTATAAGCAGTGTGATATTCAGTTTCCATGTAATTGATTTTTTTTCCTTGCCCTTCCTGTTGTTAATATCTACCTTGATGGCATTGTGGTCAGAGATGATACTTTGTATTATCTCAGTGTTTTGGATCTTGTTGAGGACTGCTCTGTGGCCTAAGATGCGGTCTATTCTGCAGAATGTTCCATGTGCATTGGAAAAGAATGTGTACTTTGCAGCTGTTGGGTATAGTGTTCTATATATGTCTATGAGGTCAAGTTGGCTGACTGTGCCCTTTAGGGTTTCTGTATCTTTGTTGAGTTTCTTCCTAGGTGTTCTGTCTTTTACCAAGAATGGTGTGTTGAAATCTCCTACTATTATTGTGGAACTGTCAATATCTGTTTTCAGTACTGTTAGAGTACCTTGGATGTATTTTGGAGCTCTATCATTGAGTACTTAAATATTTATTATGGTTATGTCTTCATGATGGATCATCCCCTTAATCTTTGTATAGTGTCCTTCTTTGTCTTTTATGGTGGATTTTGTTTTAAAGTCTATTTTATCTGAGCTTGGTATTGCCACTCCTGCTCTTTTTTGGTAGTTGTTTGCTTGATATATTTTTTCCATCCTTTGATTTTTAATAAATTTACATCTTTCTTTCTAAGGTGTGTCTCTTGTAGACAGCGTATTGATATATTCTGCTTTTTTATCCATTTTGTCAATATCTTTTTATGGGGGCATTTAGGTTATTATATTCAGTGTAATTATTGATAAGTATGAGTTTATTGCCATCATTTTGTAGTGCTTTTTTTTTTGTGGTGCTGACATTTTCTTTGTTCCTCTTACTGTCCTATGCTGAATTCCTTTTGTTTGTGGCCTTTTTTTTTTTTTTCCATTTCTTTTGTTTTTGTAGGTTTTGTTTTTACTGAGACTTTATGTTTTTCTTCTTTATTTTGTTGAGTAGGATTCTTTGTGGTTGCCTTCAAATTTACCCTGATCTTCCTAGGTTTGAAGCAGTCTATTATTACTTGTATCGCCCTGCCTTCCTCTCCATTAGAAGGTTCTATACCTACACCATTTATTCCCCATTTTATTGTTGTGATGCTGTTGTCATTTACACATTAACCTCTCTGGTTCCCTGTTGTAATTCTTTTGGTTTTGGATAATGCTTGAGAGCTCTTTTTCTAGGTTAGTATCTGGCTGGTACAATCCTGTATCCTAGATTCAGCCCGTGGTCTGATGTTGTTGGTTCTCAGATCAAAGGACTCCCTTTAATAATTCTTGTAAGTTTGGTTTAGTTTTTACATAGTCCCTTAATTTCTGTTTATCTGGAAATGATCTAATTTCACCATCATATTTGAACAAGAATTTTGCAGGATATATTATTCTTAGCTGGCAATTTTTCTCTTTCAAGGTTTTATATATGTCATCCCATTGCTTTCTTGCCTGCATTGTTTCTGCTGAATAATCCGAGCTCAGTCTTACTGTTTCTCCTCTGTATGTGACTTTTTGTTTTTCTCTAGCTGCTCTCAGCATTCTTTGTTTGTCTTTGGTTTTAGCGAGTGTGATTATGATATGCCTTGGTGATTTTCTTTTGGGGTCTATCCTATATGGGGTTTGCTAAGCTTCTTGGATGGTCACCTTTTCATCTTTCAAGATATTGGGGAAGTTTTCTGTCAGCAATTCTTCAATGATCCTCTCTGTGTTTTCTGTTTTCCCCCCTGTTCTGGAACTCTGATCACTCACAGATTTTTGCTTTTGAATGCATCCCACATAATTCTTAGGTTTTTATCATTTTTTTTTTGTTCTTTTTTCTGATTTTTCCTTACAATTGTATCCAAGTGTTTGTCTTCAGTTTTGTTGATCCTTTCTTGCATCATTTCAAACCTGCTCCTCAGCCCTTCTATGACACTGTTCATTTCTGAAATCTTGTTTAATTTTTGGATTTCTAATTGTTGTTTTTGTATCATTTCTAGTTGTGAATTTATTTTAGCATTTTGTTCCTGTATTATTTTCTCGAACTCTTCCATTTTTTTTTCTGTATTTTCCATGAATTTGTTTGCCTTTTCCATGAAATTGTCTATTCTTTCCTCAGTTTTGTCTGTTTTTTGATTCAATCTTGGATAATTCTGAATATTAGAGATCTGAATTCCCTTTCAGATTGTTCAAGTGCCTTTTCTTCTACTGGAAAGTCGTCTGGTGTTTTATTTTGGACACCTATTGGAACCTTCCTGTCCTGTTTTTGTATATGTTTTGATATTGTCTTCTGACTTCAGGGCATTCCGTAGTTATTTTCCTCATTTATTGATTGTAGATTTGTTTGTTGCATCCTGCTTTTTTTGTTTTATTTTGTTATGTCTGAGCAGGCAGGCTGTGTGTTCTTTCTTGTTTGCTTGTCTGTGAGCACAAAATTTTTTACCTCCTTCTCCAATGAGCAGGGTCAGTCACTCAGGTAAGGTACAGCAGGGCAAGTCCAGCTAAAGGGCAGTTGCTGAGATGGGTTTTTTGTGGTATATACTAGGGCCAACAGAGCGAGCCTGGAATTAGTGCAAGGAAGTTTCTGGTAGGCCCTGACTGTGCTGCTTAGGGGTGTGACTTTCAGTGCAGGGTGCAGGTGGGCAAGAAGGAGAGGGGAGATTGTGATGTGTGGTGCTAAGTGGGACATGGGAAAGAGGAGAGAAGAAGAGAAACCAAGAGCATACACACAAACAAAGAAAAAAAAGGGCGCTAAGGGAACTTACTGTTGGAGTGGAGAGATCAGAGACTGAGAAATGGAGAAAAACGGAAAGGTAAAAAAACAAAGAACAAAGGTAAAAGAAAAAAATGAATAAATAAAAATTAGGCAGAAAAAAAGAAAAGTGCCCAGGGATCCCAAGGGTGAGGCTGCTATGACTGGGGAAGTTGTTCCCAGACCATGAAGTACCACCTGGCTAGAAGGGGTAGTGGTGTCACACTGTGCCAGGTATTCAGGAGACATGAAGAAAAGGTAAGTATAGAGAGATGGGAAACTGGAAATGAAGGAACACAACAAGTAAAAGAGAAACAAGAAAACAAAACAGAGAAACCAAATAAACCTGAAAAACAGAAACAAACAAAAAAAAAAAAAACCAAAGGAAAAAAAATGCTCCCAGGGATGTCACTGTGCACCTGCACAGAGTAAGGGAGTAGCTCCCAAGCCACACAGTACTACCCAGCCATAAGGGGTTCCCAAGCTGAGAAAAGAAAAAGAAAACAAACAAATAAACAAATCAAAACAGAACAAACAAAAAAAGCCCTAGAAGTCCCACCAGTTTGGCAGGACAGTCGAGCAGTGTTTCGCAGGCTTTCAGGAAGAAGCAAAGATGGCACATGGAGCTAGGTATTTGAGCGAAAGGAGGGGGAGGTGGTGAGATAAGGGAGAAATCTAAAGAAGCAGAAAAAAGAAACACCAGAAGCCAGCAAATGGCATTCAGAGAGCCCGTCAGTGTGGGCAGGTGGGATCCAAGTGACACTGGGGTGAAGCCGGTGCTTTCCAGCCAAGAGAGTGTGGCTGCAGGAAGCAGAGGAGGCCTAGTGGGGGTGAGGAAGGCTGGGGGGTGGGAAAGCCCATATTGCTGGTTACCAGTTCTGTCTCCTACTGAAATTCCATTAAGCGGCTTTCTCTTACACCCTATTCTCCAATCTCCAATAGGAGTCCAAAATGGCAGATCTGTGCTGCGGTAGCTGGTAGGGGACCTCTGTATGTATCTCTCCTCACTCTCTGTTCTCGGTCAGTTTCTTATTCCATTTGGTGTTTGGCTGTGTTCTTTATCTCTTCATTTGATGCTTAGGTTTTCTGGATTGACTTGGGTCTCTGTTTGATTTAGTTTTTTGGATCTTTGCTCTGGAGAGACGGCGTGGTGCTTCTGTCTATAGTGCCATGTTGCCTGGAAGTCTCGTCAGTGAATACTTGAGAAAAAAAAAAATCCTCATTTCAACCTGGCTTAAACATCCTGGTCAATATATCCTGAAAATAATAGGGACATCCTGGTATTCAACCTAATGCACTTATAGAAACATGTTTTTTAATTTAATTTATGATTTTTTACGTGTCATAAATTATACAGACATTACTAATATTATGATTTAGCAAATAGTAAAATACAAATATTTTTAAATTTTGACTCAAGTGTGGAGACAAAACATTTTAGCTTTAGTAATGGTAATAAATTTCAAAATTTCTCGGGAATTATTGATAAAATTCTTTCTCTTCGAGTATTCTGGTCCTGTCTGGTCTCATCACTACCACATAAGGTATGGGTGACCCCAGAATGCATACCTTCTTTCTTGACTTTTATAAGTTCTTGTCTTATGTGTTTAATAGCTTACCAAATATGTTCACTTAGATACTTCAAAACCACCTAAAATTCAGTATGGCAAAATTAAACTCATGTAATCCCTTATCCAAAATCTCTCTAAAAATTAAAATAAATCAAATATACTTATTTAAAGAGAGTCAATAACTCAATGTCATCCTTCATACTTTCATACCTCCCTTTCTTTTAACATTATAATACAGTACTTCACCAAGTCCTCTCACTTTTTTCTTCAAGATATCTTTTCCCTATACTTCCTGATTCATTGTTATTTCCCTAAACAAAGCTACCATAATCTCTTGCCTTACTTCTGCAATAATTTTCTATCATCTCTTTGCGTTTTAATCTTGATCTTCCTTAAAATGTCTTCCATGTTTCCGCCAAGATGATCTCATTGAATGCAAACCTGATCATGCTCTTCATCTCAACCCAAATTAAAATAAAATAAAATAAATAATACCCCATTTTTATTAGCATGAAAACTAGGATATTTCATATGGAAAATACAATTCACATATTGTAGCACTAACCTATTTCTTAAAACCTTACTCACAGTATGTATTTGTCAAGGTTGAAGAGAGAAGTTGAACCAGTAGTAGAACAGAAGCACACTTATTTTTTAAGAGTTTTTTCACAGAGAATGGCTTACACAACCGTGAGGTTGGATAAATTGTTACAGAAAGACTCCTGTCTCCACATCCGATGCTAAATATTGAAAACCATATGGGAGGTAATTAGGAAGGGAGATCACATGTAGGTTGGAACTAATAATCATGAGCTGAAAAACTACAACAATAAAATGAAAACTATGAGAATTTTTGTTGTCTCTGACCTTTGTGAGAAGGATATCCTGCAGAAGCCAGTGCCTTTCATCAAGGAACTGACCCAGGCGAAGGAATCAGAGAAGGTGCCAGAGGATCCAGAGAAAGGTAGCCTCAGAGCCTGCTTCACGCCAATGACATAAGTCAGCTTAACGGACACCATGTGTATAATCTGTATTATGACTGCTGCCTCACTTTCACCCTCTAAATATCACAAGAATCTCCCTTGTGGATCACCCTAACAAGGAATAGACATTAAATGGAATTGTCTACTACTACCAAATGTAGTAGACACTAGCACAATTGACACATATAAACCCTTCATAAGTATGCTTCATACTTATTCTTCTCTGATTCCTTTGCACATGAATTATTTCTTCTGTTTCAGGAATACAGGTTATTTCATGGAATTTTATCTTTGTGTGAAACAATCTGTCCCCCAATGATCCCTAATGCTGGTCTTACTTTACTTTAATATAGCCACTTTGCTTTGTCTCTATTATATTTTTACTACTGTTAGTTGCTGTGGGCTCCAACTAATGGCAATCTTAAGTATAACAATAAAAAAAAAAAAAAACATTGCCTGGTGCCATGCCATCTTCAAGATCATTGGTATGTTTAAGTCCATTGTTGTGACTATTGTATCAATTCATCACATTGAAGGATTTACTTTTTGCTGACCCTCTAGTTTACCAACATGGTGTCTTTTTCTAGCCATTGGTCTTTCTTGATAACATGTCTAAAGTAGTCAGTGGAAGTCTCATCATCCACTCTTCTAAGGAGCATTCCAGTTGTATTTCTTCTAAAACTGATTTGTTCATTCCTCTGGCAGTACACTCTATATTAAATATCCTTCACCAACACCACACTTAAAATGTATCAGTTCTTCTGTTTTCCTTTTTCATTGTCCAGCTTCCACATGCAGATGAACCAATTGAAAAGATTATGGCTTGGGTCTTCAAAATAACGTTATTGTTTTTTATACTTCTGCCCTTGTAGCACAGTGAGTAAGACCTCGGCTGCTAACTAAAAGGTCAGCAGTTCAAATCCACCAGCTGCTCCCTGAAACCCTATGGGACAGTTCTACTCTGTCCTGTAGGGTCACTATGAGTAAGAATTGACTGGATGGCAATGGGTTTTTTTGTTTTTTTTTGTTTTTTTATAACATTTCTACTACTATAATGTTTCTATATTACTCCTATTATGGATAATCCTTCTACTATACAATACTCTACATACTTGTCAGTCAATAAGTCTCAAAGTAGCATTTAGAATCACTTAGAAACCAAATGGCTTGTGAACACAGAGCTTAAATACCAATTAATCTCATGTAGTGAGTTACTTTAATAACCAATGGCATCTTGAGTCTCTTATATGTGGAACTCATATATCAGCAAAGGGGGATACATTTGTACACAGTGTATTTAATCATTAAACTTCCAAACTTTGTTATTCCTGAAGGAAATAAGTTTTACACAGGTGATGTAAACTATGTTTGATCAAACTTCATTAAAATATCACAATTTGGCCTGTCTTCTGAGGTGCCTCTTGTTGGGTTCGAACCATCAACTTTTCAGCTAGTAGTCAAGCAGTTAACCTTTGTGCCAACCAGGGACTCCATGGATTATAACATGAACCAGCACAACCAAACCCGTTGCCTTTGAGTTGATTCTGACTCACAGCAAACCTATAGGACAGAGTAGAACTGCCCAATAGGGTTTTCAAGGAGCGATTGGTGGATTTGAACTGCTGATCTTTTGGTTAGCAGCTGAGCTCTTAACCACTGTGCAACCAGCTCCCCAGATTATAGTATATGACTTCATATTAAGGACATGTAATTTTCAAATATTTATCAGTTGACTTAACTAGTGTGTTCTTTTAGGAACTATTTGATAAAATCAACATAGCAGCATAGTTAGGAATGTAGACTTTGCCTCTAGAAAAACAACTTTAAGCCCATTTTTGTTAATAGAGTTCTGGGTCCCAATCTTCTGTGTGGAGAAAGACACATTCAGATGTATGAAAATGAGCTCAGGAATAGAGAGGAAACATCTTAAGTTTTATTTCACTAACTCATCAGTGAGTTATTTCTGTCTTTATCAACTTTACTCACCAACAGTTCTCATGGATGTTATTGTGCTATAAACTCCCAGGAACATTAAAATTCATGCTAAAAGTAAGGTGAAAAACTAGTCAAATATGAAACACTCATCTTTTAGCACTCTATGACCATGAAGTCTGAGACAATATCAAGACTAGTTTTATGAGTTTACACCACATGGCACATAAAAGGTTCATATGCAGACGGTTATTTTGGTTTCTTTATCAGCACAAATGCACCTGTTCTCAACACCATCAGAATGCACCATATTGAAGATAATCAAAACAAATAATAAAAAATGGTTTTGCTTGATTTGGAAAATAAGGCATAATGCCTAGTCAGGCACTGGCAAAGCTTTGATAGCAATGCTGTGTGGAATTAACATATTTAATGAAAATTGATTTTGTTTATGTACAGAGGTAATGAATATGCCTGCATAATTTCTGGGCACTGGCTCTTAGTTATTAATTATTATTTTATAATTTGCCCAAGACAATTCAAGCCAGAGGTAGCATCTGTTTGGCACTAAGATTATACTTTGATTTAATTTTTCAGTTCATATGAAATAGCTACAAGAGTCAAATAAAATATTCAAGGTCAGAAAAACAGTTATCTACCTCTGTTAGAGATCTATTATCTACCGCAGCCCAGACAGTCAATACTAGAGTTTATCAGAAGACTAAATTCCTGCCCCTATGTTACAAGGAGACAAGTAAAGGAGATAAAGAAATTGACTGTGTTTTAAATAAAACACCCCACTCCCTTCAAAAATTTTAAATGTATACTCATAATTACTTTGTTAATGTTTTCTTATAAAGCATTATCCCCTCATTATCTTTCTAGCTTTACACTGCAATCAATACAAATGAACATTGAAATGAATGTACTATCATATTGCAAAATATTCTTTGAATTGAAATTAACTTTTAAAAATTTGGTTAGCAAAAAAATTAGCCTCTAAACCAGTCTTCAGCACTGGTACACTATCTGAAATTAGCTAATGTATGCAGCTGTGAGATTTGCATAGTATTACACAGCTATAAATTCACTCTAACATTTTATTTCTTTCCAAACAATAATCACAATAGAGATTTTGTTAATAGTATTTAAAAAACAGATCAGGAATTTGAGACTAAGAGAATATTATCTTTCTAGAATTTACACATTGAATAAGTGGCACGGGTGGGGTCAGTTCTATTGGCTGTGAACCATGAAAGTGTGCGCTGTGTCTAGTTTGTTCACTACAGTCTCTCTAATACTAAGCTCAGAGTGGAGGCTTAATCATTACTGGGTAAAATGAACTGCATTGAAGCCTCATTCTTCTTCTAGTAAACAGTGTTTCCTCATGCAGATGCAAAACATTTTCTTATGTAGTGTCACGATTCCAAGTGTATTGCTATATGAATTTTTGCAATTTTGTGGAAAATTCTCTAAGGTAACAAGTAACGTTTGAGTCCCCAGTTTAGTTTGTCATTACATGGATTAAAAAATACGGTAATAATAATAATAGTGATAAAGAGGAAAAATTCTGTTAGTTCAAAAAACAATTACTATTGATGGGTGATGTTTTTCTTCCTATAGATGATTAAGACATATGACTAGCTAATAATAGAACATAGCATAGTATATATTGTGAGAGTCCATCTAATAATTGTTTTATTTGTCTATTGTAGTATATAATTAAACTTATTAAATATTTCATCTATATAATACATGCAGAATTAAAATATGATTAATTTTAATAATTGTGTATTTTAGCTCAGTATTTTAAAAAGATATTTCTCTTGCATGGCATATGTTATGAACTGAATTGTGTCCCCCCAAAATGTGTGTCAACTTGGCGAGTCCACAATTCCCAGTATTGTGTGATAATCCACCATTTTGTCATGTGATGTGATTTTCCTGTTGTAAATCCTACCTCTATTATGTTAATTAAATGGGATTAGAGGCAGTTATGTTAATGACAGGACTCAATCTACAAGATTAGGTTGTGTTTTAAGTCAATTTCCTTTGAGATATAAAAGAGAGAAGTGAGCAGAGCGACAGCAGGACCTCATACCACCAAGAGAGCAGCACCAGGAGCTGAGTGTGTCTTTTGGACTAGGGTTCCTGTGTGGAGAAGCTCCTAGGCCAGGTGAAGATCGATGATAAGACCTTTCTCTCGAACCAAAAGAGAGAGAAAGCCATCCCCTGGAGCTGGCACCCTGGATTTGGTCTTCTAGCCTTCTAAGTTGTGAGAGAATACATTTTTCTTTGTTGAAACCATCCACTTGCGGTATTTCTGTTATAGCAGCAATAGACAACTAAGACAGAATTTATTTTGATTCTTTTAAAGAATAAGTTATCTGATCAATTTCCCTAAAGACTACTATATAAATAATAAATGGTATTACACTTAAACATGTATAAACCAGAGACAAGGGATGAGAAAATATTGCCCATCATTGCTGTTTAGTTAAAGCAGTAATCTGTACAGCTCGTCATGTCTACAGGACAGGTTTATGTTATCATATTCTCCTTGAATGCAATAATTGTGTCTAAGAACATGGTGTATGTTTACTTCTTTCCTTTTTTTCTCCACACATACACCTGCACTTGAGTATGTGTGTATAAACACACATATACACACACATACATACACTTGAATACTTTTTTGAAGACAATGAACATCATGCTAGAGACAATGGCTGTGAATAGCTTACAAATAGGTAGGATTTATGTGGACCTAGTTTGACATAAATATTCCCACTATTTTCTGGTGTCTCATGAATCTTTCGAATATTTCTTGCCCTTTAACAACTAAATTCCGAGAAAGAACCTGACAAAATCACTCTTCTTAATGGATTAATAAAAACCACACTGGGCATCATCCAGAGGAAGTGAAGGGAGAACGTGTGTGGAGTCACTCTGATCTGTGTCCAATGTACACAATTTCCATTCATTTATTCAGTCATTCCACAAATATTCTTTGTCCATAAGCTTTTTGACAGACACTGATCTAGTTGCTGAATGTACCGGAATGAACAAAGATGCTCATTTCAGGAAGCTTTCATTCTAGTGGGAGGAAAAAGTTATATATATACACATATATTTAAAAAACTAAATTGTAGGATTGAGCTGGAAAAAGTGTCATAGATTAGATCATGCAAGATGATCTAGGTCATGGTAAGATCTTGAATTTTATTATATATGTATGGGAAGTAGACAAGGCCTACACAAACTGGGCAATACATAACATGACTTTTTTTTCTGAAAATAGTGATACACAAAGTTGACAGTCAAAGAAACCCTTAAGTTATAGATGTATAAATAGCACCCGTAAAGTAAAATGTAATGGACACACAAAATTTTTGTAGGTAATGTAGAAAAATAGTAGTGTATTTTGTTGTTTTTTGTTGTTGTTGCTGTTTTTTTCTCTTTAAAGAATGAAACACCCATTAGCGAAAATGTTGAAGGTAAGAAACTGGGGCAGAAAGATTACTGAATCAATACTTTACAATATGCCATTGTTAGGCTTCACTTTCCTTTCATTAAATATCTAATTAGAAACACACTGTGCAGTTAGAAAACTCATCAGAATTTCATGTTTCATTCTATGAAAAAATTAGAAACCCAAAGATAGAGAAATTATTGAAAAGCATGTTTACACCCTGCCCCCTTATTATGGGAAATGATTATTTGACAAAGAACTGTGGCTGTGAGAAAATGCCAGACTATGTTCACAGATGCAAAATAGCTTGATTAGACTCTACTTCAATTGGGCATCCAGAAACAACTGATTCAGTGGGTTCTTATTGAAGCCGGCTTCTGAGAAAGAGTTGCCAATAATTCAATTTGTGAAGGAAAGAAATTGTTTAAAAAAAGTTGAAATTAGTCTAAAAAAGCCATCTTTAGAAACCCAAGTATCTTGACTACTAAAGACTCACTCTGGAAATAATTTAAGCAAACATTTTTCTTTCTAATTTCATACATATCCAAACTGTATGAGTTTTGGGGAAGAGGGAGGTACAGCCTGCTTTTGCTGAGTATTATGTTTTGGTCTTAATTTTACCAGGAAAAAAGCACAAAGAAAAAATTCTCAATTCAAAGAAAGAAATCTAACATTTCTTCTAGGGGAAAAAAAATCATTCCCTCTCGGGGAACATCTAGCTCAATTGGCATAACAGTTTATAAAGACAATGTTCTGCATTCCACCTTAGTGAGTACTATCTGGGGTCTTAAAACTGTGAGCGGCCATCTAAGAGACTCCACTGGTCTCATCCCTTCGGGAACAAGGGAGAATGAAGAGAACAGGATATAAAAAACAGATTAGTCCAAGGACTAATGGACCACGGCTACCAAGGCCTCCACCAGACTGAGTCCAGTACAGCTAGATGGTGCCGGGCTATCACCACTGACTGCTCCAACTGGGATCACAACAGAGGGTCCTGGACAGAGCTGGAGAAGGATGTAGAACAAAATTCTAACACACAGAAAAAGACCAGATTTACTGGCCTGAGAGAGACTGGAGGAACCCCGAGAGTATGGCTCCCGGACACCCTTTTAGCTCAGTGGTGAAGTCACTCCCGTGGTTCACCGTTCAGCGAGGGACTGGACAGCCCCATAAAACAAAATGGGATTAATGAGGCACAGCAGTCCAGGGACAAGGACTAGAAGGCAGGAGAGGCAGGAAAGCTGGTGATAGGGATCCCAAGGTTGAGAAAGGACAGTGTTGATATGTCCTGGGGTTGTTAACCATTGTCATAGGGCAATATGTGTACCAACTGTTTAATGAGAAACTATTTTGTTCTGTATACCTTCACCTAAAGTACAAAAAAAAAAAAAAGAATTATGTATGTGAGATCAAACTGACAACAACAACTCAAAAGGTTTGCTGGGAAGCCTAGGGGACAGTGAGTTGAAGATAATGGTGATGGAATAATTTGGAAAAGGATAGTGAGAATATCAGCACAACTGAAAGAATGTGATTGATGTCACTGAATTATACATGTAGAAATTTTTGAAATGGTGTACATTTGGCTATGTATATTTTCACCAAAAAAAAAAAGGTACTCCAAGATTGAGAAGGGAGAGTGTTGACATGTCATGGGGTTGTTAACCAATGTCATAAAACAATATGTGTGCTGACTGTGTAATGAGAAACTATTTGTTCTGTAAACCTTCACCTAAAATACAATAAAAAAATAAAAAATAAAAAAAAAAAAGATTATTCCATCTACCCTCCCTGAAGACTTTAATTTTCCATCATTTATTGCATAGGTCTGGACATACATAGCCTTGACAAACATAACTGAGATTCTTTCAAATACAGTATTTCCTCTTAACAAATCTTTCTTAGTTGCTCTAACTAGCCCTATAATTGAATTAGCAGTTTTGAAGAACCCTTCACTGAAGCATAGGGCCATAGGGAAATTGTACAGTACAAAATAGCTATGACTACTTTGGACAGAACCAAAAGCTAACTATAGAGCAATAAAGTTTCCAAAAACTGTTACACTGTTTTTTGTCTACTGATTGTGTTCTCAGTAAGATACAGCTGTGTAAAACTACCACCAGTAGTTGGAAGAGTTTTACTTAAGCCTGCTTCTTCACCATAGTCAACCATATATAAGATTAATTCTGAAAATTATTGAAATGTTTAAGATCTTTACATTAGAATTACAGATCAAAAATTTAGGGGACAAAAGAGATACCTATTATTGTTTGTTTTTAACATGGGATAAATACATTTCAAGTACAATGAATGCCTAAGGAATAGATTTGAGTAAATAATGTCAAGCTAGAAAAAACAGCATACTTGAGATAATTTATCCTTGGTGGGAAATATGTCAGGTCTACAGAGAATAATGTTATGCACAGTAGCCAGGATTATTGGATTAGAGTTGGGAACAATTCTGGAAACAATATTTATGAAAAATATTTGTTGTATAGTTAATCTGGCTAAAGTCATACTGTGATCATTAGAAGATATTTATTCAATGACAACTCCACCCAAATTTATACATTGAAATTTAAGGGTTTTTGTATGTGGAAATAAAGAATAACATCTTAACTTTTATTTAAAAATAAGACTTTACATGAATATTTGCAAATGTAATTATTTTGCAACCTTGTCTTTTTTTTTTCTTTTAAAAGTGTTTTATCAAATCAAAATATGAAATGACTGTTACACACCTTGCCCAGATATAGTAAATTTATAGGAGGAACATTTATAAAATTACATTATGAAGTTTAGGAAACTTTTCTGACAAACATGATCGCAATTATTGTAAATTCTTTAAACATTAGCCAAGTTTTTAAGTAACTGATTTTTTTCACATTCTTACTTTTAATAAACCATTCTATAACACTGTGATGCTTAAGATTGTGTGTCAACTTGGCTGGGCCATGATTCTTAGTGTTTAAATGTGATCCCTCACATGATTGAATGTGCTGTGATGAGCCAATCAGATGAAAAGGAGTTTCCTTGGGGGTGTGTCATGCATCTGAATATAAGCAGACATTCTGGCTTTTTGCTCACTCTGGATCCTGTGGCTGCCTCTTGTTGTCTCATCTCCAGTTCTTGGGACTTAAACTGTCAGCTTATCTGCTGAATTTGGGATTGGCCAATCTTCACAGCCTGTGAGCAGAGCCTTGCTCTCTGACCTCCTGATCTTGGGTTTGCCAGCCAGCCCCTGCAGCTACATGAATCAGGAGAAACCTTGCGGTATTGCCTACTGATCTTGGCGTTTGTCAGCCTTCACAGCCAGTGAGTGCCCTGCTTACTGACCTGCTGATCTTGGGCTCATCAGCTTCTGTGGCTGCGTGACTTGGGAGAGGCCTCTACCCAGATCCACGGACTTGGGACATTCTAGCCTCTACAGCTGCGTGAGCTGTTTCTTTGATATAAATCTCTCTCTATATATATTTATACACTTTACTGGTTTTGCTTCTCTAGAGAACCCAGCCTAAGACAAACACTGATATCATTTTCACAGCATTAAAAGGAAATTTCACATGCATGATCTCATGGAGACAGAAAGGACAGACATCATTTTCTTTAATTTAGACAATGTACAATGAGTCTTAGAGAATTTGAGAGTTTCTAAAGGTTACTCTTCGGCATAGCTCTATCACATAATATACTGTGGGCTAGGTTATTTTCTGTTAACAATCAATTCCAACTCTCCATGGCACCACGGAGTACAAGTTTCTGTATTTCTTATGGAAGAAGTCAGTGTCCCAGGAGGATGGATGCTTCACCTCTACAAGTGCTTCCACAATCTCTGCTGGAGTGGGACGGGGAACTGGCAAGAAAGTCAGTGTTTCTTAAGACTCAGGATAGAAGTCACACGTATCATGTCCAGTCAAAAACTATTTTTCAAATCAACTCACATATACAGGTATAATTCAAAGAGGGAAAGAAGAGTGCGATACTACCATATTCCTAAAAGTAGAAAGCAAGAAATATTTGGACAATTGTGCTAAGCGAAGTCTATCATATTAAGCTTTTCTATTCTATTCACAAGATACTTGGCTCACTGTTCATGCAAAAAAAAAAAAAAACCCTTCACAAGGGTTATCTTCCATTCACTCAGAGCATTGAGCTCAAAGTCCATAGTCCCTGGAAAATGGGTGTAGTCTCTACATCAAAGGGAAATAAAGAGCAGCCTCTATTTCTTGACATAGCTCTTCTTGACTTGGATAGTCAGGAATGAAAACTACAAGTATCTGAACTACCTCTGCCCCCCACACAAAAATAACTAATTAACACAGTCATTGGTTCATGGCAAATCTGAAATCAAATGGGAAGATGTTACTTAGACAATATATCCTAGCCTCTTTGTGTATAGGTCAACCTCTATTATCTGGAAGATTTCCTAGTCCTTTTTCCCTCATTCATATTGACTCCAATCTCTGGAAAATTATTTGTTTGCTATCTCCATTAAACTGAAGTGGGCACTGGAGAGTAGGGTCATCCTGATTGCTGAGTAGCTTTCTCAACCTAACCTTAGGCTTCCAGATGGTTGGGGTTCAAGGATTGGTTTATGTGTTTGTCATTTGCAGAGCTTTGATTTTGTAATTTTCCTGTCAAAGGGCATGGTAATTTTATCAAAAACATAGTCACTTTTATGTTTATTTGATTCCAGTTTGCCCCCAGAGTCAATAGCCACACTCAGAGATATTTGCCAGAACAACTTAATAGAAATTTTATATTTCTTCTTTATTGTAATATATATTTTGACTTAATTGTGGGTACCTTGGGTCTGCCATACTTCCATAGTAGACCCATTTGTAGTCACTCTTCCCTGAGCCATTTTTTCAACTGAAAATGCTATTTTTTTAATTGAGAGAATTGATAGGTACCATCGTAATCAATAGAGATGACGTAGCAATGGATGTAAAGGCTATACTCTTGATTTAATCTTTATATTATAAATCAGTTGCTCCAATAATTAGTTAATTTTACATTTACTGACTTTTTATGGTAGTACTTAACTCCTCCTGACCCACAACTCCCTAAATCTTTGTATATTCTCTAGTCTTTTTCATTCCTGCTTGCAAAGGACCCAATTATTTTGAGCACTTATCTTTTTCTTGTAATACTTTGTCTAACAAAGACACACTAATAACATTGTGCTTTTCAATCTCTTTCTCTAGAGTTACCAGTTGTTGAGTACATTATCTGCTTTTCTGTTAATACTGAGGACAATTTTACCAAATATATCCCACTGCATTATACTGATTGCCATTCTTCTAGACTTTAGTAGCAGTTTCTTAACCAAATTGTCTCCGTCTTCTAATTTTACCTGCTATATAAATATAAATGTAAATAGAAATATATATATAAATATATACACACATATGTATTTGTTATTGTTGCTGTTATTATAATAGCACCTGATTCTAACTACCAATTTCTGTTTTTATCAAGATAGTCTATGATACGCTGTGTTAACAAACCACTCAGAGACCCAGGGAGTTAACCCAGCAAATTTATTTCTGTCATATACTATCTAATGAAAGTAAATATGAAGTGGTGGGAAAATGATGTCATTGGTTACCATAATCACTCAGATACCAAAGATGAAGGATGTTTCATTCTGCAATGCTTCCATGAGGTAGGAAGAGGACATGGCAGCCCATGCAATAACTGTTAAAATTTCAACCCTTAAGGGACATGCATCATTTCTCCTCATTGTTCACCTAGGAAAAGTAAGTCATAAGGCCCTTTGTGACATGCAAAATAATGGAAAATATCATCCTATCATTTGTGAAGACAGAAGGCTGAATATAATTGGTGCACAATATTAAAGCCTTCTACTTCTAATCCTTTATGTCATTTAACTTTAATGATTTTTCTTAATAGGATATGCAAATTTTATGGATGGAAATGACCATATATAAGAAAATACTGAATTTATTTTTAAAAATGAAAGGGAATTCTGCCCCAGCTATCACACCTGCTACAATACATTGGCATTTGTTTGTTAGTAAAGGCAGGGATAAATGGTAAAGGTACACTGTGTTCTGTATTTATATTTTCAAAGGAAGAGAAATCAGAAATACTCTTATTCATAGTATTAAATCCTGCTAAATTTTCAGTTTAGCTAAAAACTAAAAGAAAATTTGAAAGGTTATTTTTAACTCATGTTCAACCAAATCCAAGAACCAGTGTTATAACTTTCACTTCTAAACCTCCACTGACTATCTGGGGATTAAGAATTAATACCTAGGTTTCCAGTGACTTATTATGTTGCATGCATGCCTTGAGTTTTTAAAAAACTTTAAAATCAGGGAACTTAACAATGTCTCAGGACTTAATCTATTTTCTTTCACTTGATGAACCTGAGTTATATATAGGTGATTACTGAGAGAGGGTACTTATATAACAGTGGAGTGTACAGCTGATATTATTTATCTGCACAGCAAAAATATATTCACTTGGAGTGATGAATGATGACCTTTTAGGCATTGATTCTACTTCAACTAACTTCTGTGACGGTTACATTCAAAGATGTTTGGTATCTTTTTCTGAAATATTACCTCTTCTTATCCTGGTCAAATAAATTTGTGTTTGACCTCTCACCTCATTCTAAGGGTGGTCCCTTTGTCTTTGTGGTAGGCTGCAAAAAAATGGCCATCAATGTAAGTTATCTCTTTCTCCATCTCTTAGATTAGGATTGGCCATACCAAGAACTTCGGTCAATGAGCTATTAAGAAGCATGACCCAAGCAAAAATAACTTGCATCTTGAGGCATCATCTCTTGTCGCTCTGGAGACAGTCAGCCGCTGCCACCATGAACTCTAGTACAGCCTGAAAAAAATTTAGAGACATATGGTCCAATCATGTCTATTGTCTCAGACAAAAGCCAGCCAACCTGTAGACACGACAACACTGCAATTGACTGCAGAACAAAATGGAATCTGACTGACATCAACCCAAACTGCTGAATCAGAAAATCATGAGTTAAATAAATTTTTGATTTTTTAAGTGATTAAGTTTTGGAGTGGTTTAATAATATGCAAAAGCTAATTATATAAAACCATTCCAATATACCACAAGACCAGCTAGCCTTCATGTTATCACCGAGGAATTTAGGAGTGTCATGTTCTTCTCCCGCCAATCTGTCTTTTAACTTTGTAACTTAGCCCAGTGATTCTAAAAAGCAGAGCATAAGACAAGACAAGATATCAAGTAATTCAACAAAATTTATTATATAGAGCTAACGACTGATTCTAAAATAACCATGAATAAATTAATTAGGCATGTTCACTTCTCCTTCATTACTATTCGTAAGGGCTACAAGGATGATCTACAACTTGAAGTTCTCAACGAAAAAAAGAAAGGGAGTTTGTTTTTTCCATCTCCTTCTTACATCCATTTCCCATTGAATAATATTCTTCTCTTGAGAACATAAATCACCCATATTTTGAAGTAGTGTCATCTAGTATCTCAATAGTCTCTCAGGAAATCAGAATTCCCAAATTTCATCTTAGTCTTAAAGTAGAACATTAATCTGGAATAGGTGGATCTCTGACAATGAGAGAAAAAGGAGATGGTTAATTTTATATTCAAGAGATATATAGATATATTCTCTTGTACCCCTCTGACTTATAAGAGTCATAAACCAAAAAAACCAAAGCCATTATTGTCGAGTTGATTCTGACTCATGGTGACTCTATAGGACAGAGTAGAACTGCCCCATAGGGTTTCCAAAGGTGTAATCTTTACCAAAGCAGACTGCCACATCTTTCTCCCAGGGAGCAGCTGGTGGATTTTAACCGCCGACCTTTCAGTTAGCAGCCGAGGGCTTGAGCATTGGGCCACCAGGGCTCCAGGAGTGTCATAAATCAAAACCAAAACCTATTGCCGTCAAGTCGATTCCCACTCATAGTGACCCTATAGGACAGAGTAAAACTGCCCCACAGGGTTTCCAAGGAGCAGCTGGTGGATTCAAACATAGACTATTAGATCTATTATATTCTGCCTCCATACTATAATATGACGCCTTTATTATGATTATGTTTTCTTTGAAAATAAGACGCCTAACTTCTTCCCTTTATAGATGTGACAAACACAGAATCTTCTTTACGATTTTGGCCAGTTTTATCTCTTGGAATACTAATGCAACAGCTAGTCAAATAAGCTAGTATTCCATTGCTGGAGTTGTTCTCAATGTGGTAATTGATAACTGCCATTGCTCCTCCAACAACTGTTCTAAGGGAGGACTGTGCTTGGAAGCTTTAAAAATTAACAAGTAGACCATTGTTCTAGGAAAACAATGAGTGTGGAGAGGAGTGGTAGAAGATAAGACATCAGAGCAAATGTCAAGAAGTTGGAATATGTAGTGCCTTCTGAGTCACTATAACACATACCATTGGATTTTACACTGAATGAGAAGAAAGTCCATTTTTACTTTCTAAGAATATGAATTAAAGTGATATTCCTTTGTTAAGTCAAGAAAAGCAATTAAAATTTACTTCTCTTGTTTTGCAGTGATCTAGAGCACTCAAAATTGTAAGGTACTTGGATGGGGCTGCCAAAGGAGTAGACCAAAACCTCCATTTTTCTATTGCTCCTTTTACTTCTTGTTTAAAATTAACCTCTGTACTGGTTTCACAGGTAACAGAAAGGGGGTAGCAAGTATAAGATTATGCTTAAACTCAGGAGGAAATGTTCCAGGAAATATGTGATAAGACTTGTTTTGCTTAAAACATTTTCTGTTCTCAGAAAGTACATACATAAGACCATATTTCCCTTAAGATTGTTTGTGTGCTAAGATCACCCACAGGAAGATGTGCTCATATATGGAATGTGTTCCTGTGAATAATCATATGTGAAAGACTTATGACCAGGATTTTCATCATTCTGTAACTATTTTACAATGTTAATCATATCCTGTAATTGTTTTTAAAATGTAAACCAATCCTGTGTAAAAGCCACTGTAAAAATCCTACTCCTGAGGAGCACTCAGATGGGGGCATTTAGCACCTTGCTTAGTGTGTCCTCCAGCTATGTCTGCTCTATGGCCCTGACTGCTCTTGATCCTCAATAAAACTCTTTACTTTTAATTTTAAACAGACTTTGTGATTTTTAGCTCTGTGACATATTTGGTGTCAAAAGTTGGGGATTTCTTTTCCTCCACAACAGTAGAAATTCCAAGATTTTTAAATCAGTTATTCTTTGCTCAAACAAACCAAAAAAAGACAATATTTTTATCATTTAAATTGACTTATGTAGATAAAAAAATCCTACCATAAAAATTCCATTATCTAAATATATTAATTCCTTAAAGTAATGTAATGCCAATCACCTTATTGTTTAACCACTGGAATGTTGCAGAGGCCCTTAAAATAACTTGAGAGATCCTCTCAAACTTATACAACCCATGTGGTATGTAACTGCAGATCTTCTCTTTATTTCTACCAGTCGTATGCATTTGATAATAATACTCAAGTGTAATACTAAAAGCCAAAGTTATCCTAGAAAGATTTGAGAAAAATAGTATAACACATTTAGCTAATTTTTTAGTGTTATTAAGCATATGGTAGACATCACATGTCTGTATTTTGTAATGTCTTTCACACCACCATAAGTAAAATCTCCTAATACTTCGGAGATTCAGATATGAAGCAAAAAATATGATTCCTTAGTGAAACATGAAATATTTACACTTTTCTTTAATGCTCTCTTTATAGTTCTTTTATAGAAAAGTAGAATATTACTTAAACCTATCCTAAGTTTCACTTCAGGGCCATAACCCACATTCCATTTGCCAAGGGAGAAGAGATGACACCTAGCTTGGAATGTTCTCTATAACTTTTTATTTCATTTCATGGTTGTATGGTTAAGGTTATGTGTCAGCTTGGCTAGGCCATGATTATCAATGGTTTGGCAAATATTATATAATCATCCTCCATTTTGTAATCTACTATGGGCAGCCAATCAGTAGAAAAGCCAATCAGTTAAAAGCTAATCAATTTCCCTGGGGATGTGGACTCCATCCTATATATATATGTGTGTATATATATATATGGGTGTTATGGCAAAACTTGTTCTGGATCCTGCATCCAACTCATCATCCTCTGACCTCCAGTTCTTGGGACGTGAGCTAGAACCCTTTTACCTAACCTGCAGATCTCAGGATTTGCCAGCTTCCGCAATGCTGTGTCAGTAGCCTTCCACCTAACCTGTGGTTCATCAGCATCTGCAACCACATGAATCAGGAGAAGCCTCCAGTCCAATGTCAGACCCATAGATTTGGGGCTTGCCAGCCTCTACAACTGCATGAGCCATTTTCCTGAGATAAATCTATTTATCTATATGTTTACAGATACACAGTCACTACACCAAAAAGAATTGTTCAACATTCAACCATTTCGGGAAGTAGCATATGATCAAGAACCAATGGTACTGAAAGGAAAGGTCCAAGTTGCACTGAAGGTTGTGGTGAAAAACAAGGCTCCAGGAATTGACCGAATACCAGTTGAGATGTTTCAACAAAAGGATGCAGTGATGTAAGTGCTCACTCATCTATGTCAAGAAACTTGGAAGACAGCTACCTGGTCACCCAACTGTAAGAGATCCATATTTATGATCATTCCCAAGAAAGGTGAGCCAGCCAAATGTGGAAATTATTGAACACCATAATTAATACCACATGCAAGTAAATTTTGCTGACGATCACTCAAAAGCAGCTGCAGCAGTATATTGACAGGGAACTGCCAGAAATTCATGCCAGATTCAGAAGAGAACATAGAACCAGGATATCATTGCTGATGTCAGATGGACCCTGGCTGAAAGTAGAGAATACTAGAAAGACGTTTACCTGTGTTTTATTGATTATGAAAAGGCATTTGACTGTGTGGATCATAACAAATTACAGATAATATTGTGAAGAATGGAAATTCCAGAACACTTAATTGTGCTAATGAGAAACTGTACACAGATCAAGAGGTAGTCGTTTGAACAGAACAAGGGGATACTGCATGGTTTAATGTCAGGAAAGGTGTGCATCAGGGTTGTATCCTTTCACCATACCTATTCAATCTATATGCTGAGCAAATAATCCAAGAAGCTGGACTATATGAAGAAGTACAAGGCATCAGGTCTGGAGGAAGACTCATTAACAGCCTGATTATGCAGATGACACAACCTTGCTTGCTGAAAGTGAAGAGGACTTGAAGCACTTACTGATGAAGATCAAAGAATACAGCCTTCAGTAAGGATTACACCTCAACATAAAGAAAACAAAAATCCTCACAACTGGACCAATAAGCATCATCATGACAAAAAGAGAAAAGATTGAAGTTGTCAAGGATTTCATTTTGGATCCACAGTCAACACCCATGGAAGCAGCCATCAAGAAATCAAAAGACACATTGTATTGGGCAAATGTGCTGCAAAAGACCACTTTAAAATGTTGAAAAGCAAAGGTGTCACCTTGAAAACTACGTTGCACCTGACCCAAGCCATGGTGTTTTCAACTGCCTCATAACCATGTGAAAGCTGGACAATGAATAAGGAAGACCAAAGAAGAATTGACATCTTTGAATTGTGGTGTTGTCCAAGAATATTGAGTATACCCCAAAGTGACAAAAGAATGAACAAATCTGTCATGGAAGAAGTACAGCCAGAATGCTCCTTAGAAACAAAGATGGTGAGACTACGTCTCACATACTTTGGACATGTTATCAGGAGGGATCAGTCCCTGGAGAAGGACATCATGCTTGGTAATGTAGAGGGTCAATGAAAAATAGGAAGATTCTCAATGAGATGGATTGACACAGTGACTGCAACAATGGGCTCAAGGATAACAATGATTATGAGGGTGGCACAGGACCAGGCAGTGTTTTGTTCTGTTGTACGTAGGGTAACTATTAGTTGGAACCCACTGGATGACACCTAACAACAACAACAACAAATACATATATGTATTTATTTACGTATGTATACATTTCATTGGTTTTAGTCCACTAGAGAACCCAGCCTAAGACAATGGTTATTACAACACATTTTCTAGATGGATAATTCCTTTTGTGTAACCCCAGGCAAGAAAGTGAAACCTGAATGCTTGTGCCTCTGCTTAGAAATTATCTTTCAGTAGGTATAGACATATAAATTGTTAATAAATAAAGAAGTCATTGAGGTATCCAATGTCTACAAGAAGCAAAGAGTAATGGATTGCCTTATTGGAATTTGGTCTAATCATCATCTCTGAGTAATTAGAAAGTAGCAGAATCCTCCTTCAATACCAATCCAGGCAAATAATTACACCAGAAAGATAATAGTGTATTTTCAAACCTAAAGACTAAACATTGCTTCAGCATGGCTAATCTTTGCAATGGAAGGTGCCTAGGATGTGAAACAGTTTGTTCATGGTGATCACTCATATTTTGCTCTCCAGAGTGGCTAGGGTCCAAACCCATTTTTACTTTGAAGACACATCCACTTGGGTCCCCACCAGTCTTGTGTGGAAGGATGTAGCTGCCACAGACCGACAAATAAAATTATCTGGGTTGGATCAGCAAAGATATGGAAAAGAGGCCCTTTTTTGTTTCTTGATTTAATTACCAAAATCTCAGTTCTCCTCTCTATGCTGTTTATTGCTTGAAAATGTAAAATAAATTCACTGCAGTTGGTTGGTGAAGTGATTCCTCAACTATCAGTTGGTTTTTAAGGGTAGACATGGCATGGAGATTAACCCTATTCAGCCTCCTGATAACATGTACACATATGGTTTAATTTCTTGTTGCCCCTTGCCCTGCAGTTGCTTGTAGGAAGTTGGCAGGATCCTCTAACCTGCCAGGTCCCAGGTGGACTTTCCTTCCTCCCTTAGCAGAGGAAGTGCTTGAGTTGTGTTTGTGTCTGTGTGTGTTGCATATATATATATGTTTTTGTATAGTTTTAAAGTGACTTTCAGCGGTAGAAACTTATTTTAATTCTAAATACGCTTATTTCTAAAGAACTGCAAATATTGATATATTCATGCATTTCAATAATGAAAACCCCAGTGGTTTACTAAACATTTGATTTTATTTACTTTATACATTGTGTTCTCTAAATAGATCCGTTTTGTATCTGAGAGTAAATAGTACTCTTTGATGTTAGCAATCTTTTTGGTGGCATTATTCTAGAACGTGACCTACTGGTTTTCACAATGTAAAGGCTTCAGTGATTTTATTTAATGGCAGTTAGTGCCTGTTAAAATGTTTTATATTGTCCCATCTTCGTATATGATTTCAGTTCCACTTTTATCCATTGTGTATGGTGACTTTTCAGAGTACAAAAGCTTGCACCTATTTTAGTCACTTGTTTTTCCTTAGGTAATGGCACATGTTTGTAAGAGAATAGTTACTATGTAGAATGAATGCAATCAATCATATCACATCCACCAAGAGCAGCCTCATGATCACACGGGAGGACACCAGGGCACAGAGACAGAAACATCAAATAAGAAGGGAAACTTTAATCTGAAATTGTACTGCAGGTGATGAATCAAGTTGAATCCTCTTGAAAATATGCTGAATTGTTGAAATCCCTAAAATAAAAGAGTAAAAATGTCGTGAGTAGAATCAGAACTATACTATGGAAGTGAAAGATGTTAGATTTTTAAATTATATCAGTTTTTCCCTATTCATTCATGCATTTGTTCTTATATTTATTAATACACACATAATTCAGCTTATTGAGCTGGTACTCTATTCAAGGAACTCTACCAGGTCCAGAGAATTAAAAAAAAATTTTTTTAAGTTTTTTTTTTTTTGCCATTTCAAGGGTTCAGAAATAGGCTGGGTATTATATTTTCCCTATAGAACTATACTGCAAAAGTATCAAAGGGTACATAACATAATGGAGGTGAGGGTGAGGCTCTGTGGAAGAGCAGAACAAAAATCTACTCTATTCCCACCTAGAGAGGTCATGGGTAATGTGGGGAAGGAAAGAAGGAGAAAGTGGAGAGGAAACTTCAAATAGAGATAGCATTTATACTGCATTGCAAGGAATAAAGCAGGAGTTTGGATAGGTGGACAAGAAAAGGATGGTTTCAGGCACAGGAAGCAGAGATGTATGACGTGACCTATTTATTGTACATTCTTTTTGGAGCTGGTGATAGAATGACGAACAAGATATACAAGATCCTGCTGCCGTGGAATGTATAGTCAATAGCAATCGTACTGAATAACCTCTACTCACTCTTCAGATTCAGCGTTCACCTTTTCTGCTCCATCTCATGCCCTGCAAGACTGATTTCTATGGACTTCATCAGTCTAGTATGCTTGCCACCTGACTTGCATTTATTCTCTATTAATGAGAAATTTTCCGAAAAAAATGGAGGTTAGATGGAAAGGGTGTTCAAGGTATTTATGACCTACATTCCTGTCCCTAGATGCCTCTGCACCAGGAGGAAATTTTGGCGGCACTGTTCAAAGGGTATTGTACCTTGCCTGTATTGCATTTCTAGAGACAGAAAAACTACCCAGAGTTACGTAGGTATTTAGATATCTTCACTGACAGAAAACCAAAATGATTATTTTTGTATAAATCAGATTGTGGTGCTTTGATCAAAAATGTTTCTTTCAGGATTCCTCATTACTAGGGCTGTCTCCAGCACAAACCATTATATCGCTGATTATGTAGCAAGCGCTCCTGTCTTTCTGACTTCTGGTTTGCACCGTTTCCAACTACAAGTCCACTTTTAACACTATAGTTTTCTTCTATACATAATGGGACTTTTTTCTCTGCCAGATTTTATATCCTTAACACTAGTTTTGAGCAGTATTATTATTTTGTGCCTTGATAAAATTACCTTCATGTTTCTTGTGCTTTGAATTCATTGAGCTTTCAAGATATGTGGATTTATAATTTTCATTAAATTCTGGAGAAAAATGACTTATTTTTCAAATGTTTTTCACCTTGCTCTCTAAAGTTTTGCTTACACATATTTTAAGCAGTTAATAGTGTCTGTTATATTGTTCATATCAAACATTGTCTTTTTTATTTCTAAATGCTTAATTTGAGATGTATGTACACATATATGTATTTTTTCCATGTCTCTACTTGCTGACTCTTTACCTTCTTGAACATATGGAATATGTTGTGTATCCCTGTTTAATGGTTTATCAACGTTGTCAACAGTAGCCACATTTTTATTGATTTATTTTTCTCCACATTATATGACAAATTTTCAACTTATTTGCATACGTAGATTTTGAGATTGGATGGCAGACATTGTGAATGTCAACATTTGGATTTGGGATATTCTTTGTTAGGTGCCATCAAGTCGGTTCCAACCCATAGTGACACTATGGACAAGAGAACGAAACACTGTCTGGTCCTGAGCGATCCTCCTGTTGGTTGTTACACTTGAGCTGATTGTTGCAGTCACTGTGTCAGTCCATCTCATTGAGGATCATCCTCTTTTTTGCTGATCTTCTACTTTACCAAGCATGATGTCTTTTTCAAGGGGCAGGTCCCGCTTTATAACATGTCCAAATTATGTGAGGTGAGATCTCGCCAACTTCGCTTTCAAGGAGCACTCTTGCTGTACATCTTCCAGGACAGACATATTCATTCTCCTGGCAGTGTATGACATACTCAATATTCTTCGCCAACACCATAATTCAAAGGCATCAATTCTTCTTAGGTCTTCCTTATTCATTGTCCGGCTTTCCAACGCATGTCAGGTGATTGAAAATATCTTGGCTTGGCTCAGACACACTCTAGTCCTCAAAATGACAGCTTTGCTTTTAACACTTTAAAGAGATCTTTTACAGAAGATTTACCCAACGCAATATGTACTTTGATTTCCTGACTGCTGCTTCTGTGGGCATTGATTGTGGAAGCAAGCAAAATGAAATTCTAGACAACTTCAATCCTTTCTCCATTTATCATGATGTTGTTCACTGGTCCAGTTGTGAGGGTATTTGTTTTCTTTATGCTAAGGTGTAATCCATTCTGAAAGCTGTAGTCTTTGATCTTTATCAGTAAGTGCCTCAAGTCATCTGCATAACACAGGTTGCTAATGAGTCTTCCGCCAATCCTAATGCAACATTCTTCTTCGTATAGTCCAGCTTCTCATAATATTTGCTCAGCATACAGATTGAATAAGTATGGTGAAAGGACACAACCCTGATGCACACCTTTCCTAATTTTAGACTATGCGGAATCCCTTTGTACTATTCAACAACTGACTCTTTGTCTATTTACAAGTTTCTAATGAGTACAATTAAGTGTTCTGGAATTCCCATTTTTTCCAAAGTTATCTATGATTTATTATTATCCACACTGTCGAATGTCTTTGTATAGTCAATAAAACACAGGTAAACATCTTTCTGGTATTCTCTGCTTTAAGCCAAGATTCATCTGACATCAGCAATGATATCCCTTGTTCCATGTCCTCTTCTGAATCCAGCTGGAATTTCTGGCAGCTCCCTGTGGATGTACTGCTACATAAACTTTTGAATGATCTTCAGCAAAATTTTACTTGTGTGCGATATTAATGATATTGTTCGATAAGTTCCACAATCTGTTGGATCAACTTTCTTTGGAATGGGTACAAATATGGATCTCTTCCCACTGGTTGGCCAGGTAGCTGTCTTCCAAATTTCTTAGCATAGATGAGTGATCACCTTCAATGCTGCATCCATTTGTTGAAACATCTCAATGGGTATTCTGTCAACTTCTGGAGCCTTGGTTTTCACCAATGCCTTCAGTTCAGCTTGGTCTTCTTCTTTCAATACCATCAGTTCTTGAACATATGATACCTCCTGAAATTTCGAACACTGAAAAATTTTTTTGGTATAATGAATTTGTGTATTCCTTCCGTCTTCTTTTGATGCTTCCTGAGTCATTCAGAATTTTGCCAGTAGAATCTTTCAATATTTCAACTCAAGGCTTGAATTTTTTGTTCAGTTCTTTCAGCTTGACAAGTGCTGAAAGTGTTCTTCTAACTCCAGGTCTTTGCGTATTGTATTATAATACATTGCTTTGTCTTCTCAAGTCACCCTTTGAAATCTTCTATTCATCTCTTTTACTTCATTATTTCTTCCTTTCACTTTAGCTACTCTGCATTCAAGTGCAAGTTTCAGAGTCCTTTCTGACATCCATCTTGGTCTTTTCTTTCTCTACTGTCTTTTTAATGACCTTCTGCTTTCTTCCTGTATGATGTCCTTGATGTCATTTTTACAATTCTTGTGGTCTTTGTCATTAGTGCTCAGTGTCAATGGGTCAAATCTATTCCTGAAATGGTCTCTAAACGCAGGTGAAATATACTGAAGGTCGTATATTGGCTCTCGTGGATTGCTCTAATTTTCTTCAGCTTCAACTCGAACTTGCATATGAGCAATTGATGATCTGTTCCACAGTCGGCCCATGACCTTCTTCTGACTGATGATATTGAGCCTCTCCATTGTCTCTTTCAACAGATGCAGTCCATTTGGTTCTTGTGTATTCCATCTGGTAAAGTCCATGTGTATAATTGTCATTTATGTTGTTGAAAAAATGTATTTGCAACGAATAAGCTGTTGGTCTCGCAAAATTCTGTTATAAGATCTCCAGGGTGGTTTCTATCTCCAATGCCATATTTTCCAACCACTGAGACTTCTTTGTTTCCAACTTTCATATTCCAATAGCCAGTAATTATCAAGGCATCTTGATTACATGTTTGATCAATTTCAAACTACAGAAGTTCATCAAAATCTTCAGTTTCTTCATCTTTGGCCTTAATGGTTGGTACATAAATTTGAATCATAGTTCTATTAACGGCTATTTCTTTTAGGTGTGTGGATATTATCTTATCACTGACAGTGTTGTAATTCAGGATAGATCTTGAAATGTTCTGTTTGACAATGAACGTGATGCTGTTCCTCTTCAGTTTGTCACTCCTGATATAGTAAACCATATGATTGTCCAATTCAAAATGATCAATACCAGCCCACTTCAGCTCACTAATGCCTATGATTTGATCTTCATGAGTTTCATTTCATTTTTGACTACTTCCAATTTTCCTAGGTTCATACTTTGTACGTCCACATTCCAATTACTAATGGTTGTTTTCAGCTGTTTCTTCTCATTTTGAGTTGTGCCACTTCAGCATATGAAGGTCCTGAAAGCTTTACTCCATCCACATCATTAGGGTGGAGTCTACTTTGAGGAACAAGTTCTTTCCTAGTCATATTTTGAGTGACTTCCAACCTGAGGGGCTTATCTTCCGGCACTACATCAGACAATGTTCCACTGCTATTAATAAGGTTTTCATTGGCCAGTATTTCAGAAGTACACTGCTAGGTTCTTCTTCCTAGCCTGTCTTAGTCTAGAAGCTCCACTGAAATCTATCCACCACGGGTAACTCTGCTGGTATTTGAAATACCTGTGTGTAGTTTCTAGTATCACAGCAACACACAAGCCATCGCAGTATGACAAGCTGACAGACGAGTAGTGGGGGATATTCTTGTATACATCTAAATACTCTTGAGCTTATTCTGATATGCAGGTAACTCATATGGAAACACTTTGATAATTGAAAGGCTTACTTTTACTTGAATTTCATTTTACTTGACTCAAGAACCAATACCCATGGAAGCAGCAGTCAGAAAAACAAAAGATGTATTGCATTGGGCCAATCTGCTACAAAAGACATCTTTAAAGTGTTAAAAAGCAAAGATGTCACTTTGAGGTCTAAGGAGCACCTAACTCAGGCAATGGTGTTTTCAATCACCTCATAAGCATGTGAAAGCTAGGCAATGAAAAAGGAAGACCAAAGAGGAATTGATACCTTTTAATTACGGCGTTGGCAAAGAATATTGAATATACAATGGACTGCTAGAAGGACAAGCACATCATTCTTGGAAGAAGTATAGCCAGAATGCTCCTTAGAAGTGAAAATGAGAGGCTTGTCTCACATGCTTTGGACATGTTGTCAGGAAGAATATCCCCGCACAAACACGTCATACTTGGTAAAGCAGGAAAGACCCTGAGCAATATGGATTGACACACTGGCTGCAACAATGGGCTCAAACATACCTACTATTTAGAGGATGGCACAGGATCTGGTAATATTTTATTCTGTAATACATGGGGATGCTTTAAATAGAACTGATTTGAGGGCACCTAACTACAACAATAATATAATTTCATGCTGGCAATATTTAATCTTAGATTCCAGAAGGGAAAGGAATGTTGTTCGTTTCACAGCATCAAGACAGGGGATAATGATCACAAGACCATCATGTACCCTGACCGCAGACTGAGTCAAGGTGCACCACCCTCTTTCTCTTTTTCCCTTTTTCCCAAGCACTCCAGCGTGTATACCCCTCAAGTGTGATGAACATAGACCCTATATCCCTTTGTCTTTCACTTACCTCACTTGGTGGGGCATGTATAGAGAAGGTGTCCTTGTTAACTCACCAGGGTACTAGGTTCTGAGTGAGACTAACCCCATAACCAATTGTATCTAATTTCTCTTTATCCTTATTACTGTATAAGTAATAAAGCTTGTCATCTTTTCACTGGGTAGTGTCAAATATTTACTAAGAGCTATGGTCCTACATGAGTTCAACTCTGTATTAATACTCCCCCCTCGACTCCTTGTTCCACCTTCTCAACTTAGAGAAATCACTAGCATTGGGTTCACTGCTCCCTGCCTGGTCTTCATTCTGAGAACCCTCTCGGAGAAGTTGTTGTTGTTGTTAGGTGCCTTCAAGTGATTCTGACACACAGTGACCCTATGTACAAGAGAGTGAAACACTGCCGAGTCCTGCATCCTCAAGATGGTTGCTATGTTTAATCCCATTGTTGCAGCCACTCTGTGAATCCATCTCATTGACTTTGTGTAGTCAATTAAACACAGGTAAACATCTTTCTAGTATTCTCTCTTTCAACAGAGATCCATCTGACATCAGCAATGATATCCCTCATTCCAGGTCCTCTTCTGAATACTGCTCGAATTTCTGGCAGTTCCCTGTCAATGCTGGTCCCTGATGGTGCAGTGGTTAAGAGCTCAGCTGCTAACCAAAAGTGCTGTAACCATTTTCGTGTTATCATCAGCAAAATTTCACTTGTGTCTGATATTAATAATATTGTTTAATAATTTTCACATTCTGTCAGGTCAACTTTTTTTGGAATTGGCACATCTCTTCCAGTCAGTTGGCCAGGTAGCTGTCTTCTAAATTTCTTGGCATAGATAAGTGAGCACCTCCAGTGTTGCATTCCTTTGTTAAAACATCTCAACTGGCATTCTGTCAGTTCCTGGAGTCTTGTTTTTTGTCAATGCCTTCGGTGCAGCTTGGACTTCTTCCTTCAGTACCAATGGTTCTTGATCATATGCTACCTCCTGAAATGATTGAATATCTACCAATTCTTTTTGGTGCAGTGACTCTGTGTATTCTTTTCATCTTCCCTTGATACTTTCTGCCTCACTCAAAATCTTGCCCCTAGAATCCTTCTGCATCGCAACTTGAGGCTTGAATTTTTCATCAGTTCTTTCAGCTTGAGAAATGCTGAGCATGTTCTTCCGTCTCTGAAAAATAAACTGGGGCAAGTGTAGGACTCACCGTCTTTATTTCCCCTATCTCAGTTATCACAGTTTTCTTAGCCTGTTGTGAAATGTATGAAAACTGTTATTTAGTCTGACTTTCTAAGTCTTTCCATGGAAGGGTAAATCTATTCCTTGTTACTTTATCTTGGCTGGAAATGGAAGAACATAAGAAGTTATTTAGAGGATACAAAGCAAAATTGCTTAATATTAAAATCAAAGTTCACAAAAAGAAATTACTAAAATCTTGATATTGAGCCACATAAATATATAGTCTTATGTCATAGATAGAACAAAAGATAAATTTATATAACCTCAGAAGTCAATAGATTTAGTTCACAAAAATTGTAGTAGTATGTAAATTTTAAGCAAAAAAAATTAATTATGACCTATTGGATGTTCATATATCCCTACAATCAGAAATTTGAGAATAAACATTTTCTAGCTTTCAAACAATACTTATCAATTAAATTCACTTAGTAAGGCAGAGGAGCCCTGGTGAAGCAGTGATTAAGAGCTTGGTTACTAACCAAAAATTCGGCAGTTCAAATCCACCAGCTGCTCCTTGGAAACCCTATGGGGCGGTTTTACTCTGTCCTATAGGTTTGCTATGAGTCAGAATTGACTCAACGGCAACGGGTTTGGTTTTTTTTCTTTTTTAGTAAGGCAGAAAGCAAACCTCAACAAATAAAACAGTAGTTAGTAGTCTATAAACTACATACCTAGAAAACAGTAATAAAAATAGTGAATGATAAATGTGTTTTCAATCTTGAAGAAGAAATGAGAGAAAAAAAAAGGATGGTATATTTAGAACAGAATGACAAGAAGTCCTAGGAATCAAATCTTTTCAATTTTTCTTCTTATTTATTCATTTATTTTTTAACTTCAGGTTTTCATTTGATATTTTGTTCCTCTCTCTATATATATTTTGCTTTTATTCTATGTTTAAACATAGTCAACCGTCAGATAACCATTTCAATGGAAAGTTGTATTGACACTTTTGTCATTGAATTGCTCAAAAATTTAAAGAAAAAAGCAAAGTCCAAACAAGTAAACATGTAGCCAGATACATGAGAATATAATTAAAAGGGGCTTGTGAAAAATCAAAACTTATTTAAAATACTAGGGTTTGTTCAGTCAGTGTATTCTAACCAATTGCCATTCTCTACACTATTTCCAGTAAAAAAAATGAAAAGCTAAATTTATTATTATAAAAAGGTCTCACTGACTATAGATTCTTCATAAAATATAATTTGGGGGTAATTTAGATTTTTTAAGTCATTTGGGGTTGATTTCAGAAAGTACAAGAAGAGTAGACTGTTACTGAATTTCCTTAAAAAACATTGGGTCATAATTGTCTTATAAGCTTTGTTAACTTCTTAGCTTAATTATGCTGTCCTTTCTATAATAGGATGCTAGGGCTAACAGACCATCAGTTGGGGAAGTTCTTTGAGCTGTTTTCTTTCAGTAATTAGTAAGGTGATTAAATATCCATTAAGGATATTAGGGAATTTAAAAAGACCACTTGGGAAAATGTGTGCATTAAACAAGCATAGTCTTCATATAATCACTATGCTTTTAACCTGATTAAACTTAAAGGAACCCAATTAAGTGAAGGGAAGACAATAAAGCAATACAATGCTTTGAGGATGAGTTTGATAGTCGTAATCCAAAATTCTTTAGGAGTTAAATCCTATGATTAAAGTTTTAAGAAGGGGTAAATTAACTACTTGTAAAATTTCAAACTAAAATTCAAATTGAATTGCAACTTTTAGCTATCAGATGAGGTCATTAAAGATAGCTTTGAAAAAGAATACTGTTTAAAAACTGTGATTGGCTTCATTGGGTCAAGGATACTTACATAATTTGCCTCCTTCTTACATTATTATATGAAATGAAGAGATACATGCTATGAGGATATTTGAGCTCCAGGACAGAAGCTTAAAAATTCAAACAAGGTAATAATTTTTAATTAATTGGTTTATATGTGATAAAATTTGGAATTATTTAATTTTCAAAATATAAATGTGTTCAAGGAAGAAAAATCATTCTACTGGTAAAGATTAATGAATCAAATATATTGGGAAAATTACAAGAAACTGAAGACATATTTTTTTCTTATAAGATTATCTTTATGACTTTAAAAAATTATCATATTTATCCTTTATATCCACCACTCTTCTATCAGTTTTTTCTACTGTGATGACCTGCATGTTGCTATGATACTGAAGTTATGCCACCCACCAGTATTTCAAATACCAGTAGAGTCACTCATTGTGGACTGATTTCAGTGGAGCTTCCAGACTAAGACAGATTAAGACAGATTAAGAAGAAAGGCCTGGTGATCTACTTTGGAAAATCAGCCAATGAAAACATTATATATCACAACAAAATTTTGTCTGACTTGCTTGCTTTGAAAGCATCATCAGGAGGGATTACTCACTGGAGGAGGATATCATGGGTGGTGAAATGTAGCCAGGGATTGCAAAGGAGACTTATGGTGAGATGGATTGGCACAAGAGGTAAAAGTCTAGACTCAAACATACTGTTGATTCTGAGGATGACGCAAGACTGGACAAAACTTCATTCTGTTGTACATAAGGTCATCATGAGTCAGAATAGACTCAGTGGCAGCTAACAACTACATTATGTATTGGTTACACAGCTCTAAATAATGCCTAGAGCCCAATCATCCCAGAAGAAAGCTTTGCCATTCATAGGAAAGAAAATTAAAAAAAGAATAATAAAATTTTGAGTCCATCAATTAACTTAAATGGTATTTTGACTTTTCAGTGTTTCTCATCAATGGAAAGCATACTTGACTAATGGTGAGAGAAATTATGAAAAATGCAATCATTGATTGATTAAACTTGGAAATGCAGGGGCAAAACAATTATGAAAAAAATTGATGGAAACTGCTCCTGTAGTAGTCTACAAATAAATAGACCATCAAACATTTATTCAATAGAAATTAATATTACTTTTGAAGGCAAAAAATTAAACTGAAATTGGCAGTACTATCTTAATCACTTTAATATATGTTATTCACACGTATGTAACTGTAACTCTAAAACGTTATATGAAAATGTTCTATCATATTTTGAATAACTATTTTGATTATTTGGAAACCTGGGTGGCGTAGTGGTTAAAGCCACGGCTGCTAACCAAAAGGTCGGCAGTTCGAATCCACCAGGCCCTCCTGGGAAACTCTCTGGGGCAGTACCGCTCTGTCCTACAGGGTCTCTATGAGTTGTAATAGACTCGACGGCAATAGAATAAGATTTTGATTATTTGGTTTTGGAGTTCTAGAAGTTTAATTATGTAGCTAGTATAGTATCAATATTATTTTTTGTAATAGTATCAAATTTATATTTATCAAGTTGCAAAATAGAACTTGAAATTTAATGTGTATGGTAAATATGCACTTTGAATACATTGTTGTTGTTAAGTGCCATCTAGTCAGTTCTGACTCATAGTGACACTCTGTACAACAGAACAAAACACTACCCATTCCCGAGCCGTCCTCACAATGGTTGTTATGCTTGAGTTGCAGGCACTGTGTCAATCCATCGCATCAAGGGACTTCCTCTTTTACACTGATTCTCCACTTTACCAAGCGTGCATGCTGTCCTTCTCCAGGGACTGATCCTCCTGATAACTTGTCCAAAGAACCTGAGACGAAGTTTCGCCATCATTGCTTCTAAGGAGTATTCTGGCTGTACTTCTTCCAAGACAGGTTAGTTTATTCTTGAGACGGTCCATAGTATATTCATTATTCTTTGCCAACACCATAATTCAAAGGCATCAATTCTTCTTCGGTCTTCCTTATTCATTGTCCAGCTTTCACATGCATATGAGGCAACTGAAAAATACCACAGCTTGGATCAGGTGCACATTAGTCCTTAAAGTGATATCTTTGCTTTTTAACACGTTAAAAAGGTCTTTTGCAGCAGATTTGCCTAAAGCAATGTGTCATTTGAGTTCTCCACTGCTGCTTCCATGGTTGTTGATTGTGGTTCCAAGTCAAATGAAATCCTTTACTACTTCAATATTTTCTCCATTTATCAGGAGATTGTTTATTGGTTCAGCTGTGAGGATTTTTACTTTCTTTATATAGAGGTGTAATCCACACAGAAGGCTGTGGTCTCTGATCTTTATCAGTAAGTGAGTCAAGTCCTCTATGCTTTCAGCAAGCAGTGTTGTTTCATCTGCATATTGCAGGTTGTAATGAGTCTTCCTCCAATCCTGATGCCACGTTCTTTTTCATAGAGCCAAGCATCTGGAATTATTTGCTCAGTATACATATTGAATAAGTATGGTGAAAAGATACAACCATGATGCACACCTTTCTTATCTTTAAACCACACAATATCCCCTTGTTCTGTTTGTACAACTGCTTCTTGGTATAAGTACAGGTTCTTCATGAGCACAATTAAGTGTTCTGGAATTCCCATTCTTCAAAATATTGTCCATAATTTGTTATGATCCACACAGTCAAGTGTCTTTGCACAGTCAATAAAACATGGGTAAATATCTTTCTGGTATTCTCTGCTGTCAGCCAGGATCCATATGACAGTAGCAGTGATATCCCTGGTTCCGCATCCTCTTCTGAATCTGTATTGAATTTCTGGCACTTTCAATGTACTGCTGCAACCCCTTTTGAATGACCTTTAGCAAAATTTTACTTGTGTGTGATTTTAGTGATATTGTTAGATAATTTCTGCATTCTGTTGGATCACCTTTCTTTGAAATGAGTGTAAATATGGATCTTTTCCAGTTGGTTGGCCAGGTAGCTGTCTTGCAAATTTCTTGGCATAGACAGGTGACCACTTCCAGTGCTGCATCTGTTTGTGAAACATCTCAATTGGTATTCAGTCAGTTCTTGGATCCTTGTTTTCCACCAATGTCTTCAGTGCCACTTGGACTTCTTCTTTCAGTACCATTGGTTTTTGATCACATGCTACCTCCTGAAATGGTTGAATGTCGACTAATTCTTTTTGGTACAGTGACTCTGTGTATTCCTTCCATCTTCCTTGGATGTTTCCTGAGTCGTTTAATATTTTCCCTGTAGAATCCTTCACTTTTGCAACTCAGGGCTTGATTTTTTTCTTCAGTTCTTGCAGTTGAGAAATGCAGAGCATGTTCTTCTCTTTTAGTTTTCTATCTCCAGGTCTTTGCACATGTCATTAAAATACGTTACTTTGTTTTCTAGCGTTGCCCTTTGAAATCTTCCATTCAGCTCTTTTACTTCATCACTTCTAGCGTTCACTTTGGCTACTCTTTGTTCAAGAGCAACTTTCAGCTTCTCTTCTGACATCTATTTTGGTCTTTCTTTCCTGTCTTATTAATGACATCTTGCTTTATTCATGTATGATATCCTTGATGTCATTCCACAACTCATCTGGTCTTCGGTCTTCATCGTTCAATGTGTCAAATCTATTCTTGAGATGGTCTCTAAATTCAGGTGGGATATACTCAAGGCTGTACTTTGGCTCCCACAGACTTCTAATTTTCTTCGACTTCATCTTCAACTTGCATATGAGCAATTGATGGTCAGTTCCACAGTCAGCCCCTGGCCTAGTTCTTACTGATGATATTGAGTTTTTTCATCATCTCTTTCCACAGATGTAGTTGATTTGAATCCTGTGTGTTCTCTCTAACAAGGTCCGTGGTTTATGTTGTTAAAAACAGTTATTTGCAGTGAAGAGT
Source organism: Dugong dugon (assembly GCA_030035585.1). Lineage (NCBI taxonomy): Eukaryota > Metazoa > Chordata > Mammalia > Sirenia > Dugongidae > Dugong > Dugong dugon. Next base: position 27,406,621 of record CM057460.1, on the reverse strand, counting down.
CGTTGGTCTTGCAAAATTCTGTCATGTGATGTCTGGCTTTGTTTATACCACCAAGGCCATATTTTTCAGCTACGGATACTCCTTCTTTGTTTCCAACTTTTGCACTGCAATCGCCAGTAATTATCAGTGGATCTTAATTGCACATTTGACCAATCTCAGTCTGCAGAAGTTGTTACCAAAAATCATGGATCTGAGCCACCTGCCACAAAAGCCAACACTGAGACTAGGGTTAGGTGAGCAGCAAGAGGGTTTAGAGGGGAATGAGCTCCTCCAAAAGACCTGTCTCCCGGGCTGGATACTGGCTGAAAGTTGTATATGGACAGGATTATAGTTTCTTTTCATGGTAGTCATGATTTACACGTCCCACATGATCTAACTTCTTACTGGCAATCCTTGAAGGTTATCTGGTGCCGTTAGTCACGACTGTCAAGTCGCAGATGAGTTAATCATAGTCCCTGAGGGTTATCAGTTTGTTCTGCCACCCTCCAAGGAGAAATTTCAGTTAATCTTACTGGAATGGGAGGAGGGAGAAAGAAGAAAAAATATCATGAGACAAAGCGGGAGCTAGTAACGTTGGGAATCAGTTATTCAGCAATGGTGGTAATTAAGCTTATGCCGCCTGTTCCAAAGTTAGCAAAAATCTTCAGTTTCTTCATGTTTGGGCTTAGTAGTTGGTGGGTAAATTTGAATAATAGCCACATTATCCGGTCTTACTTGTAGGCGTATTGATATTATCCTATCACTGACAGCATTGTACTTCAGGGTAGATATTGAAATATTCTTTTTAACAGTAAACAGGATGCCATTCCTCTTCAATTTATCATTCCCAGCATTGTAGACCATATGATTATCTGATTCAAAATGGCCAATAACAGTTCCATTTCAGCTCACTAATGCCTAGGATATCATTGTTTATTTGTTCCATTTCATTTTTGACAACTTCCAATTTTCCTAGATTCAGACTTCATGCATTTCACATCCTAATTATTAATGGATGTCTTCAGCTATTTCTTTTCATTTTGCATCGTGCCACATCAGCATATGAAGGTCCCAAAAGCTTGACCCCATCCACGTCATTAAGGTCGACTCTACTCTGAGGAAGCAGCTCTTTCCTAGTCGTATTTTGAATGCCTTCCAACCTGAAGGCTTCATCTTCTGGCACTATATTAAAAAGTGTTCTGCTGCTAATCATAAGGTTTTCACTGGCTGATTTTTTCAGAAGCGGACTGCCAGTTCCTTCTTCTTAGTCTGTCTTTGTCTGAAATCTCCTCTGAAACCTGTCCACCAAGAGTGACCCTGTTAGTATTTGAAATACCAGTGGCAAAGCTTCCAATATCACAACAACATGAAAGCCACCACAGTACAGCAAACTGAGACACGTGGTATATATATATGTTGTTTTAGTCATTTAGTGCTGCTATAATAGAAATACCACAAGTGGATGGCTCCAACAAAGAGAAATTTATTTTCTCACAGACTACTAGGCTAAAAGTCCAAACTCAGGGCATCCGCTCCAGGGGAATTCTTTCTGTGTCGGCTCTGGAGGATGGTCCTTCTCATCAATCTTCCCTTGGTTTGGGAGCATCTCAGTGCAGGAACCTCAGGGCCAAAGGATGCACTCTGCTCCTGGCACTGCTTTCTTGGTGGTATGAGGTCTCCAACTCTCTCCTTGCTTCCCTTCTCCTTGCTTAAAAGAGATAAAAGGTGGTACATGCCACACCCTAGGGAAACTCCCTTTACATTGGATCAGGGATGTGACTTTAGTAAGGGTGTTATACAATCCTACCCTAACCCTCTTTAACATAAAATTACAATCACAAAATGGAGGACAACCACACAATACTGGGAATCATGGCCCAGCCAAACTGATACATATTTTGGGGGGGCACAATTCAATCCATAACATATGTATACTAAAAAAAGTCTTTCCTCTTAAAGCTAAGCAAATTTAAATGTGTATGTCAAAAATAGAAACATATACTGACATTTCAGTTACATAACAAATAATTTCATGCTATCCTATTAAAAGTTCTACTCTTACGTTTACTTAAAATAATATGCCCTTCTTTTTCAGAGCTATGAATACCACTAAGTAAAAAAGATAACTCAATTGATTTTGTAACTGTATGGGGATTACCCCTTACTTACATACTTATCTAGATCTGATTTGTTCACTATTTATGTAGAATGACTGCTTCATCAAGAAGTAATTTTCCAGATTTCTAAGTTCAATATGGTAAATCAAAAAAAAAAATATATAACCTTCTCCTCTTGCAAATTATCCTAAAACAAACAAGTAAGCAGAGCATTAAGAAAATGAAACACATGTTCCATATGAAATGAAAACAAATATGTCTATTTCCTCAAATCATAGGACAAGAACATAAAAAGTGGAAGGCAGAAGAACAAATAACAAAGAGATGCTGAAAGTAAAACCAGTGTATGTGTAAACTAGTTTATCCCACAGAACTGAGAAATGTTTCAGGAATTTAAAGCTGTATTACTTTCCTAGCCAGGGCTACCATAGCGAAGTACCACAAAAAGTAGTGGCTTATAAAAACAGGAATTTATTGTCTCACTATGCTGGAGGCTAGAAGTCTAAATCAACATGTCAACTGGGCCATTGTCTGTTTGAAGTCACTAGAGGAAGATTCTTCCTTTTATCTCCCAGATTCTGGCAGCTGTAGATGTTCCTTGACTTGTAGATGCATCTTCACAACCTCCTTACTCTTCTCTGTCTCTTTTCCTTTTATAAAGACACCCTTCAGACTGGATTAAAGGTCACCCTAATCCAGTTTGGACTTATGATAATTGATAACATATTTCAAGAACTTGTTTTCAGACAAAGTCACATTCACAGGTACAGGAAGGGGTACAACTTCAACATAACTTTTTGGAAATGCCATGCAACATGTAACAGAGGCAAAACGCACCACAGAAAATTAACTTAAGAAGAATTTAATAGTTGAAAGAAGAAACTTTTTCAAAGTGCATCATTATTGACCTTAATGTTTACACTTCAATCTTATACAATCTAGTGAGGTATAGCATCTCTGCCAAGCAAAAGAGAAGAATTTTATTCTCTGGAAGAACTGAAGTCTTCAAGAATGACCATGTCAATATACCATGATAAAAACAGAATGAAGTACTTTTAAAAGGTGGGAAAAGAAGACCTCTTACTCTACACATGATCAGAACATCGTAGGCAGGAGATTAGAGTATATTTTCCTGCATTGTCTAAATTGCCTCAGCCCCAGAGAAAAGACCAGTAAGTCATAATACTTTGGGTTTTTCAATAACAAAAAATTATGGGCAGCTGTTTTAAATAATGTGCATTGACTTTCTTCTTTTTAGAATTAAAATACTCGTTCTCCAGAGTCCCTCACAGATAAGTTCCTGTATTCAAATTTACAATTTACTAAATTTTGGAAAGTGGAAATGAGGTGGTAGTCATCTTTCTGCTTTTGATCCTATATAGAAAATATTAATTGTAAAATATAACTGTTGAGAATAAGATAGAGGATCCTGATACAAAGGCACAGTATCTAATCACCTTTACCACAGATGTACAGATTAGTTGTGACAGCAGCAGCAACTTCCTGAAATCTGAATAGCAGATATCATCAAGTGACCTTGAACTCAATAGCCCAAAGTAGCAGGCAGCTTTCTTCTCTTCCAGGCTTAAAACTACATTTTCTCTCTCTAATCCCCTCTATAAATCCTTTCCTGTGTATAAATGTGTTTTTATCTCCTTTCTGATCCCTCACTGTTAGAATACCTAAAATCCTTTCATTGAAGACTAGCAGTGGACTCCCCTACCCAGCCCCACACCCTCCCAACACACAAAACGGCAGAGATTCTAATCAGTTCTTTTGTGTTCCACAACGTAACATGAATGAAAAGCAATGGATCCGTGGCATGTGAGCTAAAAATTTCAATGTCATAAAGGTAACAAAAATATTATATATAAAATTATGTAAAGAGAACAAACACATTTATAAATATCGAGGTAAATACTAGGTAAAATAACTATATGGTTTGAAGGTGGATAACTCTGAGAATGGAAGAAGAGGGAAGCCTATATGAAACTTTCAACAGTATTTGAATTTATAAGTTATTTAGATGTACTATTAGATAAAAACTTTTTTAAAAAGAAAGAAATGGCGAGCTATGTTGAAAACGAGTAAGCCTAAATATAATGGCAAACTTTATCCTGTTAACATGCATTTACAACATACTGCACTTCATTTATGGATATTAGCTCACTGACTAAAAAACAAACAAACAAAACAAAACCCATTGCCCTCAGGTTGATTCTGACTCATGGTGACCTTGTGTGTTAAAGGGTAGAACTGTTCCATAGAGTTTTCTTGGTGGAAATCTTTAGGGATTCAGATCACCAGGTCTTTCTTCCATGGTGCCACTGTGTGTTTTAACCACCAACTTTTAGGTTAGTGTCTAACACAAGCCATTTGTATCACCCAGGAACTATACTGGTAAATTGGTATATACATTTTAAATATAGACATGCTATTTTTATGTAATTCTGCTTGTACTGTGTATGTAGGTATAAATTATTTGACTACTTTCAAATCCATTCCTATTGTTTTTGTAGATCTAGACTTAATGATATGAAGGTCACAGTGGATTTAATATAAAACAGAAGTCAAATTGTTTGAAGTGCTGACAGCAAACTACTTTTTAAAATATGTCCTTTTTACATGTTTCACACTGTGGGTTTGGAATTTCATACTAAGTTTTAAGAACTGAAAGGATCAGAATGAAAGGGTTTACAATTGAAAGGAAAGAAGGAGTAGTTTATTGATTTTCACTTTAAATAAAGAACTTGAACCTCAAAGACTTCAGGCAATTCCTTTATTTCAGCTTCTTTTGAGTTCTGAACACAGGAATTGGAAAAAGTTTGTGCTTATTTGGGATAGCTACAAAAAGAGAATTTATTTCCTTTTTCTATAATAGAACTTCCTCCACGTCTTTTTGTTAAGATGTGTGACTACAGGTACCAAAACTCCCATTAACCTATATGACCCAAATCAAAACTGATGAAAGTTGCTACCTACCTGTTGTGGTCCACATTAAATATCATATCTCCTTCATTTAGCCAAGAGTCCTGTGAGCTGGAAGAAAAAAGCATTGCTTTGTTTTATCTTTTTCTTTCTTCTTTCTAAATTGATGTTTAATTGCTTGAATCTAGGAAATCTATTCTTTTTGAAATAAATAATATCCTATTCCAATTGAGTATAAAGCAAGTGACTTATGGTATCAGATTAATTTGGGTAAATGCTAGAAGTCCGTGTAATATATCTCTAGGACTATTAACATCTCTACATTTTCTAAGGCATTCAGTGTGGCAAGCACAGCTTGAAAATTTTTAAATTAATAGTAGGAGAGGAAAAAGTATTCTATATGGTTAGATGTGAAGAGGATAAATACAATGATGACATCTGGAAGCTAGTGGGAGTTCATCCCAATATAACTCTTGCCTAGGAATAACTGAATGACTGAATTTGGAGAAATTAACAGATTAAATTCCTGGGGATGAGTGAACTTTGTAACCTTACTATTTTTCTTTTTTTTTTTTTTTGCAGAAAGTCTAAATGTTTGAAAAATTAGTTGCAAAATCTAGCTGGCAGAGGTGTAAAAATAATAGGATTTTAGGTGTTATTTTTTCTTGTTTAAATTCTATTCCTTTCTATTCTTTTTCATACAGTATTTTTTTCAAAATAGATGAAATAGAAAGTTTAAAATAGTGTCCATAAATTTTATACTGTCAAATGGTTCACACTAATTGTTAAATGTATTCCTGTCTGTATTAGTTTCCTAAGGCTGCCGTAACAAAGTATCACAGATTCAGTGGCTTGTAGAATAGAAATTTATTATCTTACTCTCTGGTGTCTAGAAGTTCAGATCTGGGTATTGGCCTTGTTGATTGCTTCTGAGGGCTCTGCAAGACAAATTATCTGATGTATCTCTCCCAGCTTCTGGTAGCTCCAGGGATTCCTTGAATTGCACTTTCAGTGTCACATGACATCTCTCCTCTGTCTCTCTAACTCTGTTTCTTCTCTTTTACAAGGTCACCAGTCATAGGATTAGGATTAGGCTTTACCTTTCTCCAGTATGGCTTCATGTTGACTGACATCTTCAAAGCAATTCACCCTTTTGCAAACAGGGTGACATTCATAGGTACAGAAGTTATAACTTCAACCTATCTTTTTTAGGGGACCCAACTCAATGCATAATAATATCATGTATATTTATTTGTATATATATCTTAGATCCATAAGGTTTTCATTGGCTAATTTTTGGAAATAAACCAGCAGGCTTTCCTCCTAGCTTGTCTTAATTTGTAGTTCTGATGAAACCTGTCCACCATGAGTGACTATGTTGGTATTTGAAACAATGCTGGTATAGCTTCCAGCATCATAGCAACAAGTAAGCCAGCACAGTTTGACAAACTGACAGATGATGGTGAAAGGCAACGAGGATGTGGGAGATCCTCAGTAAGATGGGTTGGCACAGTAACCACAGTGATTGACTCAAACATATTGGCTGGCAATTGTGAAGATGATGAAGGAACACGCAATGTTTTGTTCTGTTGTACATGGGTCACCAAGAGTCAGAATCAATTTGACGGCAGCTAACAACAAAAACATACATATGCTTATATATTTACATTAATGACTAACTTATTAATAACAATACTAAGATTATGATACTCTTATAAATTTTAAAAAGTGTGACTTTTTAAAATATCTGTATCAGCAGCACCATTAAGTACATTTTTTAAAGTTGTTAGACGTCTTCTGGTAATGAGCATGAAGAAATTGGGTGATTAATGCTGCAGAAAACAATTGCAAACTAGAAAAATATATTAGGAATGTATATTTAAATGATCAAAGGGTGAAACATAAAGAAGTTTACTATTGACAGATTGCTAGGGCATCAGATCAAAACTGTGGGTTTGTGACTATTGTGTCTGGGGTATCCTCCTCAACTCCCTGGCTCCAGGGATAGATGACAGCGTTCGGAGCAGCTAAGACACTGACACTGGAAATTTACAGGTATATTCTGACATTGAGAGATAAACAGAAGACTTGAAATCCAACACATGAATATAACTCTACCCCAATGTCTGGCTGACTGCTAAACGATTCATGTTTGTGGGAGACCCCAGAGAGCCTGGTGCAAAAGTAGACAGAAACTCATACACAGCTTTTGTCGTGCCGAGTGGAATCCTTCCCGGTCTGAGACATCAAAGGGCTGATTTCAGTTCTTGCAAAATATCAGAAAATATAAGGAGGAACTAGCAGCAAGGGAACAACAGGCTGAACCCAAAATTGTCTCAAATCGTCTTGGCATTGCAGGCCTTCTCTCAGCCCCCTCAGGACAGGCTCCTCTTGGCCCTGCCGTCTGCCAATACCAACTCTGCCCCAGGGCCCTTTCCACTGGGCCTCTTCAGTGTTACAGTGGTTCCTTGCCTCCTCTCTTTCTCTGCTCCTTCTTTCTTCTGCTTCTTATCTGCTGCTTCTCTTCCTGCTTCTTTCTGTATGAAAATCCTCTGTGAGGTTGGCTGTGTATATATACAACTCCTGTCAATTTCAAGGCATGGCCCTTCCCAGCAGGAGTCACAAACTGAGCAATTCCCTCTGGTATGTCACAGACACTTCATTTGCATAGTAGGCTATAGTCACTCATTGGCATAGTCCATAATCACTTCATTTGCATTGTGTACAGCCAATCCTTGTTTAGCAATCCAGGGCAAGCTGTAGTCCAAGACCAGACAAAAAGAATCAAATCACAAGTTTTTCACAGCTTGCCCAGGAAATGTCAATCAACCTGGACAAAAGTAACAAACGCTCTGGGATAGAAAACCAGGACAAAGGTAACTCCTCATGGTTTAAGGGAAAAATCTCTCAAGATATTTTTCCAAACAACCAAGGCAAAAGGCCAGGTAAAGGAACTAATTTCACCACAAGTGACACAATAACCCATATTAAAATAAAATTCTGGAGTCATTGACATATTATCTACACTGCCTGGTTATCAACCCCAAAATACTAAACATTGATGGAAACAGGAAACTATCGTTAATAATCAGGAAAAAGAAAAAGAAGTTAGTGATTCTATGTGACCCAGATTTTGGATTTCACAGAATTATTTCAAAATGTTCATAAATGGAAAACAAACATGGTATAAATATTAGAACAATTAGTTTCCTATTGCTGCTATAAAAAAATACAAATTTAGTGACTTAACACAACACAAATGTTTTCTCCCACAGTTCTAGAGATCAGAAATCCAAAATCAGTTTACTGGACTAAAGTCAAGGTGCCAGCAGAGACGTTTCCTTCTGGAAACTACAAGGAAAAATCTGTTATTTGCCTCTTCCATTTGTGGAGGCTGCCAGCATTCCTTGTCTCCGGGCCACATGATTCCAATCTCTGCTACTGTGGTCACATCTCCTTCTCCACTGAGTCAAATTTTTCTCTGCTTTTCTTTTATGAGATTACATTTAGGTTTACTTAGATAATCTAGGATAATCTCTGAATCTCAAAATCTTTAATCACATCTACAAAGTTCCTTTGTTATATAACATTCATAGTTTCTGGAGTTTAGGACATCGGCATTTTGGGTGTGTATGGGGGGCAGGGTTGGGGGTGGCTGTATATAGCCTATCTCAAAGCGCAAGAAAGAAAAGGTAATTCGAAATAGCTACCAAATGAAAATTTTGGAGTTGAAAAATAAAAGTACATTTCTCCCTTTTCAGCAGTTGGTGTTACGGATGTAACGTACCCACTTCCATCATCATTCTTGGAGCCCTGTTGGAGCAGTGGTTAAGAGACAACTGCTAACTAAAAACAAACGAAACAAAAAAAAAGATTGGCAGTTCGAATCCACCAGTAGCTCACTGGAAACCCTATAGGGCAGATATACTCTGTCTTATAGGATCGCTATGAGTCAAAATCGACTCAGCAACAGCAGGGTATCATCATTCTTTGTGACAGAGAGAGTTATCTAGGTGATGAGCCCCACATTCCACCATGTGAGCTTTTTATTTGTTTAGTGTTCTTATCCGTTGAACATTTTCCACATTCTTTACTCCTTAATCCGGACATGACCAAAATCTACTCTGCACTCAAACTCTTATTAAATGACACCACTGTCTCACCACATTTCCTTTCATACCACTTGCTGAAACATGAAAACCACAGAATTTCTTCATTCTCATAATGGCCTTTATTTATCCCAACATTCGCTCATTATTCTTCAAATCTTATCATCATCACCACCTTTCTTTCTTACCTTGTAGTTGTTGTTAGGTGCCATCAAGTCGATTCCAACTCATAGCAACTCTATGTACAACAGAAGGAAACACTGCCCAGTCCTGCACTGCCCTCACAATCTTTGTTATACTTGAGCTCATTGTTGCAGCTATTGTGTCAATCCATCTTGTTGAGGGTCTTCCTGTTTTTTGTTGACCCTGTACTTTACCAAGCATGATATCCTTCTCCAGGGACTTATCTCTCCTGATAACATGTCCAGAGTATGTGAGACGTACTCTCATCATCCTTGCTCTTATGGAGCATTCTGATTGTACTTCTTCCAAGACAGATTTGTTCTTTCTTTCGGTAGTCCATGGTATATTCAATGTTCTTTGCCAGCACCACAGTTCAAAGACATCAATTCTTCTTCAGTCTTTCTTATTCATCGTCCAGCTTTCATGTGTATATGAGGAGATTGAAAACTCCATGGCTTGGGTCAAGTGCACCTTAGTCTTCAAGATGACATCTTTGCTTTTCAGCACTTTAAACAAGTCTTTTGCAACAGATTTGCCCAATGCAATGTGTCTTTTGATTTCCTGACTGCTGCTTCCATGGGTGTTGATTGTAGATCCAAGTAAAATGAAATCCTTGACAACTTTAATCTATTCTCCTTTTATCATGATGTTGCTTATTGGTCCAGTTTTGAGGATTTCTGTTTTCTTTATGTTGAGGTGTAATCCGTACTGAAGGGTGTGGTCTTTGATCTTCATCAGTAAGGGCTTCAAGTCCTCTTCACTTTCAGCAAGCAAGGTTGTGTCATCTGCATAAAGGAGGTTGTTAATTGTTAATGTGTCTTCCTTCAGTCTTGATGCCCCGTTCTTCTTCATATAGTCCAGCTTCTCATTTGCATACTGATTGAATAGGTATGGTGAAGGGATACAACCCTGATGCACATCTTTCCTGACCTTAAAACACATAGTAGCGACTAGCGTAGACATGGCTGTGGCAGCATGCTTGTCTGTTTTCCCATTCTTGCCTATTCTGTAATATTCTCTGGACTTGGGCAGATATGGCTGTAGTAACATGCTTGTCCGTTTTCCTACTTTTGTCTGTTCTGTGATATTTCTTTGGATTTGGGCAGACATTCTAGCTCTGGCAGCATACTTGTCCATTTCCCACTTTTGTCCTTTTGAATATATGCCAAATAAAACTTTCTTTTTACTTTACTAAACTTTGTGATGTTTTTCCCCTACAACAGTTAATGGTGCTGTGAGCAGGATTCTGAAGCTACGAATCCAGTCAGCTTCGAAGAGACCTGGACTGCAGAGCAGAAGCCGTCAAAGAAAGGTCCTATCTACTGGACCCAAGTGTTCCCACTCCACGTCCCTTCGACACTGACCGGGTGAGTACTCTGAGAAAACGAACCTTTGCTTAATTTTTTTTTTTTTTTTTTTTTTGGTTCTCTTTCTCATGTTTTCTTAAGTTTTGTTTGGCATATTTGTTTGTAAAACCTGTTGATTGATTAAGGAGAATCTTTCTTAAATTTTTGCTTGATCATTTGATTAAAAGAGTGACATTTAGTAACTCTTTAAGTGAACTGCAGTTTAGGCCTGGATTCGGGCGTTTGAAGAGGTAATTCTGTTTTCAAAGAGCTATGAATCCCTATAAGCTGCAACAGCAGGGTATCATCATTCTTTGTGATAGAGAGAGTTATCTAGGTGATAAGCCCCACATTCCACCATGTGAGCTTTTTATTTGTTTAGTGTTCTTATCCATTGAACATTTTCCACATTCTTTACTCAAAATTTGGGCCTTTTTGTGGCTCAGAAAAAACCTGGAAAATAGTGCTGTGTTTTGCCAAATTTGCAGGGAGAGGTGGCAGCTCCTGACCTGTGTTTTGATATTTAAGGGAGAAGTGGTAGTTCTGTACCTGTTCTTTCCATTGAATCGAGCCGATCTTACCAAAAATTGCTATAATACACTTTAAGAAACTAGGATCCCCATATCCTTGTTTTGTGTGGTATTATCTGGTGAGTTTATGAGGTCTTTCTGTCTCCTTTTGTTCCTAGAGCTTGCTTCTGGTCTAGAAAATTGTGTCTAAGTTTGTCTTGTATGAAATTGGTGGCTATGGCTAAGAATCAGCTGTTTTTTGTAAGGCTAATCATGGAACCTCAGTGCTTTCTTCATCCAGAAAAAACTGCATCTTGTGTCCGTCTTATGATTTAGATTTTTAATACCTACTTGGAGAAAGTTTGATATAAATTGGTCTATTTGAAAAGTACACTAAGATCTTTATGTTCAATACTATGTCAATCTTAATAGCGAAACCTTTCTAAGTAACTTAAGCTAGATATATACGAAATGTGTTATATTTAAGGAAAAAGGATAGTTTTGTCTTAAAGGAAAAGTAGCAGTTCCAGAACAGTAAAAAAGAAAGAAGTTAGCTATCGTTTGTCTTTCAAAATGCCTCCATCAGTTTAAACATATGTAAATATATTCCATGAGTCAAGAGAGTGAGGGCGGGGCAAGATCAGGCCTCCCCAGCTCCCTGTCTCCAAGGTTCTGTAGCTCCAGGGAAGCTTTTGAAAGACACTTTTCAGCTAGGTGGAGACTCTTTTAAGAAAAAAGGTAAGAAAAATTTCTGCTTTGCTATAGTTATCAGAAATTGGGTAGATCGTAATCTGTAAACAAGTTCTCTCTGTATAGGGGAACCCTAAGAAGTAAAAAAAAAATAGAAATCACAAGGAGATGCACCTGAAGTGGCCTGGAAAAATGTTTCCAGCAGTAGCCAAACACTTAAGGTTATATCCATATCAATGAATTGGTCAAGTGAACAGATACTTTGTGATTGCCAAAGCCGGTTGATAAAATTTTTAAGAGCTAAAATTAGATTGGGAAAAATATGAGAAGTAGTAAAAGTTGAATGAAATCTTAGAATATTTAAATAGACTTTTCTTTCAACAAAAGTTATGTTTTATGGTATACAGGTTTAAAATAATTCCAAAAGACATTTTAGGTAACTTATTGATGTTATTAATAGATATTTATCATAATTTAAGTTCATACACTTTGTCTTTTTATCCCACAAGAGAATATATATATATATATATATATATATATATATATATATTTAAGTCTGTTAATGATAGTTCATTTTTGCCATTTAAAGGGATACACTATAAGAGGTATGCAACAAAGGCAATGTTTAAGAGGTGTATTGAAAAAGAAATTTATTTGATATGGTCAAGTTTCATCTGTCTGACTAAAGTTTAATGGTTTAATTTATGAGATTTTTAGGAGTTTTAATGTTAAATAACATATAAAACAAAGAACTGGGTTTCTTGCAGTTAAAATAACAAAATTTTCTTTAATTTCTGAGTCAACGGGTTCATTTATTCTTTGTGTAATCTGCCTGGAAGACAAAGGTTTGACCTCTCGTTAGGATAAGATTCCTGAGTCTGAATACTAAGCCTCATGGCTTTTAGAAAAGAAAGCTAAGGTTTTTACTTTAAGATCTTTGGTTAAATCACTTAAGCATTGTTTCAGAGTGACCTATAATATTATTATTTCTTTATTGCTAACGTGGTCTCAACTTTATCTTTTTGAATCTAGCATTATCAAAGCCACTGGTTTGATTACAGAATTCACATCATTTACCTATAAAGTTTTTTATATTACTATTCTGGTATTTAGAGATTTGATAATCTTGGTATATTCTTAGCATATCCTGACTATATGATATTTTGTCTCAAAATTATTATGTATTATATCTGAAGCTCTTTGAAAATGGTTAATGGCTATATTTAGAAATATTTTTTATCTAGTGTTTTTAACTGAATTTATTTGGCCTTTACGTTATGATTATAATTAATTTCTATCAGGTCTTTTACTATTAAGAATATTATGTTTATCAATTAATCATGGTCATATTAGGTTTTGTCATCTGCAGATAAGTTTTTACTTTGTTGATTTGCTGAAAAAGTTTGGCCAAAATATCTCAACAAAAAGATGGACTATATTAGACTTGCTAAAAAACTGTGACTAGGTTGAATAAAATTTCCAGAACTCTGATGCAGAAGCTGATGGGCTCACAGACTGTGGCTGATCCAGAATCACGTGGAACAGAAATAAACTACATAAGACTGAGTAAACTAAAGGAAACTATGTTTTTATTTAATATTGCTGATATTTTAAAGTCCTGATTTCTGGATATAAGAAATTTTTCTCCTTTCTCCTGAATTAGATCTAACTAATGGGTTTAGATATTGTAACTCTTGGATTAGAAGTACCTGTTGGTAAACTTAGCCAAGTTGTAGATATCATAACCAGAGAACTGTCCGAAATTTGAGCTATGATTTGACAAATAGAACAGCATTAGATTTCCTGTTAGTCTCTTAAGAAACAGTTTGTGCCTCAATAGATAAATGTTGCTGTATTTATATTAATACTCAGTCTGAGGTTTTGCAGAATGTAGTTGCTGTTGAGGAACATGAAAAGCAGTTACTGATGTTGCTTATGTAGAGACAAACACCTCATGAGATTTGTTTCCTTGGTTCAAAGACCTTAGGGTCATGGTTTCATTGGTTATTTCAGACAATTGGCCTAATATAATTGTTAGTGTTTCTGTTTTATTTCCTAGTTTGCTGTATGGTGCCTGGGATCTTAAAAAACAGATGATGTCCAGTTATCATTTATTGAACATTTTTGATAAAAGATTCTATAACTAGATCATGATCCAAAGGAAAGAATGATGAGAGAGTTGTATATAATTCTCCTGGAATCCAGATTTCTAGCTTTCAGGGAGGTTGAGGCAATCCACACAGACTATTCCCTTTAGGTGTACTTTTGAACCCTGAGCTTTGAGAAAAAAACTGGTTCCTGAAGCCACTTGGAGTCAAACAATGGTCCAGGGAAACTAGTAAGACCATTTAGCTCTGGATATTGAGCTTTTTTTTTTTTTTTTTTAAGAATTCAGTCTGTTTTAGGAAACTAACTTCAAAGATCAGACTGAGAGTTATGTTTAGGGTAAATTAGTAAATACTTTAATCAGTCTTTAAGACAATGTGGTATGAAATACCTGTCTAATGTTTGTAATCAAACTGTCACCCTCTTACGATGCAGAAAATTATGTATCTTAAAAAAAACAGATTCTCAGAGGAGATCAACCTCCTGCTCAGACTCTGTTTTGTCTTTAGTTCCATTTCTGCTTCTGAGAAAGTGACTCATGACTGTTAATAAGTAAACCAAGGAGGGCCAGCTTCCCCTTGGGAAGAACACTTAGTATATTTTAAACAGACTGACTGAAGACCTCCTACAGGAGAGGTCCATCATGTATCATCTTGCTAATCATTAGTTCTCTAATGGAAACTATCACATGTAAATTTTTCTGTATTTTCTGTTTCTTCTAGACAAACTTTGTGTGCTCCTTATGGATATATGTTTCTGTGTGATACATCCAACTATATTAATTTAGATGATCCCTTTCCAACTGATAGTGAATTTATGTGGGCAATCACTTGTTTAGATTCCTAACTGATGCATGGACAATGCACCTGAGAACTTTAGGATTATGTTTACGTATCCACAGTAACAATGCTAGTAAATACTGTAAAGGTAATGGTAATTTGTTACCCATTGTAAAACGAGAGTCAGAAGAAAGCCCATTGGTCCAATGTTCAGGGTGGGATTGGTCATTTCTAAGAGCTTTAATTCCTAGATATGGTATATTTGAATTGGAGAAATACTTAAGAAAATTTGTCAGTCACTATGGGTCAATTAACAGATGAGATGGAAGCACAACAGTGATCTCTGATCTCATAAGCCAAGGTGACATAAGATAACAAAATAGCCTTAGATTTTTTTTATTAGTGCAGTCTGTGCTGTAGACAAGATATACATAGAATTAGACAACAAACTACTTGATTACACATTGTCACACGCTTACAAACACCAGATTTGTTTGGTTGGTTACCATCAGGACTAAGTACATGGGCTAGATCACTATTGCAAGGAATAGTAATATTCCTAGTCTATATCCTGATAGTATTAGGCATAATAAAATTTATCCTCTATTATCTTACACACCTAAAAGGCAAAAGAAGGCCTCGGGCTAAAATGTTGATGTACATCGAGTCTCTCACTCTGGCAATGCCATTGATGGGAACATCGCTCTTAAGATCCTGGTGAAGAACCAGATGGTATCTGGTGGAAAACCAGCACCATGAGTTTAAAGAGCCTGCAATGGCTGCCATCTAGGAGCGTGACTAAGTCCCGGTATTGATCATCGATGTGTTATCTCCAATCTCTGATTAAAAGGAGGGACTGATTTAGGAAATAATATTGGAGTTATTATTCCCAGTCCTTGAGCATGGAGAATTGTGACCCAGCTGGGGCTGAGCCCTCACAGACTCACAAAGACACATCAACTGGGCCCTGAGATAAGATAACAGATGGACAATCTCAGAAATTAACTCAAGGAAGTTTTCGTAAAAGGGTAATAAAACCTAACCCAAAGGACTTCTCACCTTTTGTCTTTTTCTCTTAACATTTAGTGGATAGGAATTTGTTGGACCAATGAAGACTATCCTGACTTCTATAACTGAAAGCCGTACCAAGGGTTGTTAAGAAAGATTATTCAAAATGTAAGATTACCATTTCCAGCTAATCAGTGAAAAAGTGACGCTTTCAATGATTCTACCCATTTTGTGATGTTGATATATACTGATGATTCTGTAACCTTCCTTGGACTCGGGTAGACATGGTTGTGGCAGCATGCTTGTCCGTTTTCCCATTCTTGCTTATTCTGTAATATTCTTTGGATTTGGGCAGACATGACTGCAGTAGCATGCTTGTCCGTTTTCCTACTTTTGTCTGTTCTGTGATATTTCTTTGGATTCGGGCAGACATTCTAGCTCTGGCAGCATGATTGTCTGCTTCCCACTTTTTTCAGTTTGAATATATGCCAAATAAAACATTCTTTTTACTTTAAAAAAAAAAAAAAAAAAAAAAAACACTTAGTACCCCCCTTGTTCTTGAACGACTGCCTCTTGATCTATGTACAGGTTCCTCATTAACACAATGAAGTGTTCTGGAATTCCCATTCTTCCCAATGTTATCTATAATTTGTTATGATCTACACAGTCAAATGCTTTTGCATAGTCATTAAAACACAAGTAAACATCTTTCTAGTAGTCTCTGTTTTCAGTCAGGATCCATCTGACATCAACTATGATATCCCTGGTTCCACGTCCTCTTCTGAATCCAGCTTGAATTTCTGGCAGTTCGCTGTCAATCTACTACTGCAGCCGCTTTTGAGTGATCTTCAGCAAAATTTTACTTGCATGTGATATTAATGATATCAGAGGGTTACATTCATACTTTGGAAGTAATCTTACCTAAATCTTGTTTTCCTCTCCCTCATTTTCACTTGTCTAGTTGAATCCCAAAGTTGCATGTATTGTAACTTTTGAGTTTTCCTAACTGATTAAGTAAAAATATTGTGAGAAAATTCCAAACTTACTTATTTTCCAATGTATACTTTAATATGACCTGAAAGTTCTCCCGTTTTTTAAAATAAAACTTGCTTTTTAATTCCTCAAGATTTTTATTGCCTCCCAAATATTCCAATTCTTTCTGTGTTTTTCCCCGTCTATAAACCTTATTTTGCCACCGTAAAACCTACCAGTCATCTCCAAAGGGCTTCATACCATGAAGGCTAATGCTGCACAAGTTGTTTGATCCCATGATTTTGATTTGCTCAAAGATTTTTTGCCTTTGATTTACCCTATATTTTGTACCTTTATTCTACCTATTTTTATCATCTTAAGTTCAATAGCATGGAAGTATTCTTTAATGTATCACACCCAAAATAACAAACAACAAGTAAACAAATAAACAACCAAAAGAAAAAAAAATGTCCAAAAAGAAAGAAAAGCAAACTCTTACTCTCCAGAAGATATCTTGTTTGGCAAAGTAGAGGGTGAGCAAAAAAGAGGAAGACTCTCATCGAGAAGAATTGACACAGTGGCTGCAACAATGGGGTCAAACACACCTAGTATTGTGAGAATGGCACAGGACTGAGCAACGTTTTGTTGCTGTTATACATGGTGTCTCTATGAGTTGGAACCAACTAGACAGCACTAACAACAACTCTCCAGTTACAACACATTGCTTTGAATTTTAAATCCAAATCATTGAACTCTTTTTTTTTTTCTTACCTTGCATTCACTTCTCAACTTAATTACCTAAACTCTAAGTGGTATTGAACATTAATATCCACTTCATTCTACTTTAACCAAGCTGTTCTCTGAGCTCCTCCAAAAATCTATTATCCTGTTTCAAGTTATATATTTCTAGATCATTTCCAATATTTAACATATCATCTACATATTGATGACTTCTGATTAATAGATATTTCCAGGCCAAACTTCACACCTTTTTATACCAGTCACTTACTCCTTGTCTAAACAGTTTGTTCCCTGAACACATTCAGTGTGTTGTTGTTAGTTGCCATTGAGTTGACTCTGACTTATGCCATACACGTACATACAACAGAAGAAAATGTTGCCTGTTAAGTTTAACATAACCAAAATTGAACTTTTTTTAAAAAAAATAAGTAAACACTTTCTCCATCCAATTTACTTCATTTCAGAAAATGTCATCACCATCTACAACAGTTGTTCAAGTATAATTATTTGGCTTACTAGCTATGTGGTGGATGTTTTGTATCTCTCGCTATTTTTCGCAGTAAACATCCTTGCACTTTAGACCTCATCATTTTTATTTTAAAATCTAGAAACTTGTTGCTCAGAAGGTTTTGGTGAGCTTTCTGAGGTCACATAGGCTTAATCCTTCCTGTTGATTATTATATAAAAATTCAATGTGACTGATTTTAAAGGAAACATAAAATGACTCAGGGTTTCAAATTCATGCTTTGCTTAAATGAGACATCTGGGTTTCTGGGCATTTTTTCCAGTGATAATTCCATTGCTCAAAATATTTAAAGCTTCTCATGGCATTTGAGTACGCTTAGCATTCTTTTTGAAGGTACTAAATGTTAGCAAATACAGTCTGTAAAAATTCATCTACTAGAGGGGAGAGTTAAAAGTATTTAGAAACTAAGTGAAACAAATATAGGTGATCAAAAGTAACAATAGAGTTTTAAGCGAATTTAATGCAAAACTATAAATTAACGATACAACTAAAAACATTAAAATGTTTGTTTACGTTTATATTCAAATGCGTTTTCTTTTAACGTAGACGCCGTGAGACATTGCACGTATACTCCAGTGATGCTCTTTTACTTAAGTATGTTTGCTTATTAACTGTTGGAATTGTCTAACCTGAGAGCTTAAGAGCTAGAAGAATTATTCACAAATTTGTACTCATACCTCATATTTCAATATAAATGTATACATTCTAAATTACAAAATCACTTCTCTAAATAGTCATGCATTTTTACACTACCTATTTATGTACTACTCTGTAACTAGGCAAAATACATTACAATTAAGTAGAAGAAACTAATTGGTTTTAATTACTAATTTATATCCAGAGGTACCAGCTATCCATCCTCCTGTGTACTGTTAGGTAAATGAGTTCCTACATGGCTGATGTTTTGGAAATAACAGATACAGTCCTCATATGGTGATTGCACAACTTCCCCTGCTGAGATACTGCCCAAGTACTTCAATTTCAAAGGAGAGAAAATCTCACATGTTCTTGAGTGTCTGTTTTTTTGGCTGTTTAAAAAAGATGCCTGATGCATTCCAGGAAGGAAGAGAGAAAACAAGTATTTGTCTTAAATGTGATACGTATGTTTAGGAGATAAGAAGTAATTATAAAAATGTTAATAACAACTACCATTTATTAAGAGCTTACTATGTTCTAGCCAAGGAGCTGTGGTGGCACGGTGGTTAAGAACTACAGTGAGCTACAAATGCTAACCAAAAGGTCAGCAGTTTGAATCCACCAGCTGCTCTTTGGAAACCCTATGGGGCAGTTCTACTCTGTCATATAAAGTTGCTATGAATAGAAATCGACTCGACTGCAACGTGTATGGATTATATTCTAGCCATTTTGTGTATTTAGAGATTTTACCTCATTCTTTCCTTTCTATACAATGCTCGGAACCTACTTGACAGCACCTAACAGCAACATACAACACTACTTCTGTGGTTTATTGTCTTCTGTTTTAATGCTGATGGCATTGAGTTTTGGAGGGGTTAGACAACTTGCTCAAGTTTACGTAGCTAAAAAATTGGGAGCTAATAATCATATCAAGGTCTGTCTCCACAACTATTCTCTATTCCACTGTGTTATACTGTCTCCTGTGACACTCTGGTGCAAATCTATCCCAGAAAGTTCAGAGAAAACACTGCAGCTCTCGCCTTTGGTAGTTGGAATCATCATCACTTAGTTGAAAGAGTTAGGTCCTTCTACAGATTGTTAGAGAAATAAAATACCCAAAGAGAGAGACAGCTACTTCAGGAAGAAAAATCCTATTGACCCAATAAATGACTGTTAGAATTGTAGACCATGGGAATTTGAATTTTTGAAACACATAATGATTATCACTTCACAAAGTATTTTTGCTGTTGTTGTCTTGATTTTTTGTTTTTTTGACGTATTTCCATGATTTCGCATATATTAATAGTTTCTTTCTTTTGCTTTTGCTGAATAATATTTCACTGCGTGAATATATCACCATTTGTTTATTATTACCATGACAAAATACCATGGACTCAGCAGTTTAAAGCACCACCAATTTATTTTCTCATAGCTCTGCATGCTCACCTGCTTTCTGTGCTCTGAGTTCCACAAGGCCAAAATCAAAGTGTTGGCAGGGATGAATTACTTGCTGGAGGCTCCCAAAGAGAATCTTCTTTCAAGCTTTTTCAAGTTTTTGGCCAACGTCCATTGCTGGCTATTGAATGGTGTCATTCTCATCTTCTAGAGGCTTCCTACAAGGAGCCCTGGTGGCACAATGGTTACCAGCTCACTTGCTAACCTAAACATCAGTGATTTGAATCCACTAGCAGCTTTAAGGGAGCAGATAAAGGTCTTTCCTCCTCGGGGCCCCTGGTGGGTTCAACCCACTGACCTTTTGGTTAGTTTGACCACTGCATCACCAGGGCTCCTTCTGTAAAGATTACAGCCTAGAAAACCCTATAGGTCAGTTTTACTCTGTCATATAGGGTTGCTATGAGTTGGAATCGACTTGATGGCACACAACAACAACAGGGGCTTCCTGAACTCTCTGGCTCATGGTCTCCATAGTCAAGCCAGAAATGTTGGACTGAGTCCCTCTCATCCTTCATATTTCTCCTGCCTCTTCTTCTGTTGCATCTCTCTGACCTCATCCATAAAACTTTCCCTGCTTTTAACAACTCATGTGATTAGACTGGGCTCACCGAATAATCCAGGATAATCTCTCATCTCAGGGTCCACAATTTAAAGCACATCTGCAAATTCCCTTTTGCCATGTAAGGTAACATTATCACAGATTTAGGGAATTAGGGTATGGACATATTTGGGTCACCCGTATTCTGCCTACTGCAGTATTATATCTCAACAAAGTAAAAAATAATTTAAAAAATGTGGATGTACTAATTCACATTCCCAGTAGCTGTGTATAAGTATTTGATTTACAAAGATTCTGAACTAATCATCTAACTAATCATCTTGCTTCCATTCTCTCCCTTCTATTGCCCAATTTTCTCACAAATTGGTTTCTATTCTTCCAAGGCATAAAAGTCTCCTGTGACACCAAAATGACATTAGAAACCATTGAAAACTCTTTAGCACATCATCCAACACTTTACGGAATCGGATGCCATTTGACACTTCAGTCTCCCTAAGTAGACTGTATTCTAGTTGCAGGGAAGTAGTCATCATTCCCTATGATATTTGTATATGATATTTCTTGCCTATAATCTCCTTGTCTCCATTGTCTACTTTGTGAACTTTAATGCATAATTCAAGACCCAGTTTAAATGCCACCCATTTTGTGAAGCCTTCCTAACCATGTGATAATGAACAAATCACGTTAGATTGTGGAATCTTCATTTGTTATTGAAACAGTTAACTAATATGAGCAGTCAAAGAGCAAAATTAATAACAGGCATCTTACTTTAGGGTTTCTCTTAAGCATGAAACCAAACATTAACCATAAAAGAAAAATTCCTGACCCCAAATTAATTCTGCCAGGGGTTTTTTTCACCCAAAATTGCTGGTCTTTTCGGTTTGAAACCAGGTTTACTTAATTTAAATTTCAAAGGGTATCATGGCTACATGTGGGTGGAGGGCCACAATTAGCCTTGTGATCTGATATTGGTTGCTTTCAGTAAAAGGGGGAGAGCAGGGTTCAGTCAGTCGTGTTACGGTTAGCCAGTGGTTGATCTTCCATTTTTCTCCCTCTTCGTCTCTTTATAAGCTTCATTGTAACTATCCTACTTCAAGCCATTTACTTTTGTTGGAATAAGAATGTCTCCCTATGTGTATATAAAATAACTGCTCAGAAAAAAACCTCATGTTTCAATTTCTTTTAGTTTTGATTGTTTTTAACAGAGCTAAGCATCTGAGTTTTTGAGCCTTTGTATCTCTTCAAACATTCATTATTAATAGAATCAAAAGACTTGCTATCATAATTATTTATGTAATGTTTTCCCGTATTTTATTGTGAATTTTTTTTTTTTTAATTATTAATTTTATTATAAAGTATTTTAAAAATACAGAAAAAATGTAGTAATATAATAAACATCCATATACGCATCACCAAACTTCATCATATATTAACACTGTACTTTGATGCTATATTAAATTAGGATTTTTTTTTTTTTTTTTAATATCTATTTTATTGTACTTCAGGTGAAAGCTTACAGAGCAAATAGTTTCTCATGAAATAGTAGTACACATGTTGTTTTTTGACATTGGTTAACAACCCCACAACGTATTAAGCCTCTAAATTCTCAACCTTTTTTTTTGATGAAAATTACAGATGGCCAAAGATACACCGTTTCAAAAATTTCTACATTCACAGTTCAGTGACATTGACTACTACTACGCTCTTCCAACTGTGCTGTTATTCTCACTTAAGATGAAGGCTTACAGAAAAAATAGTTATTCATTTAACAGTTACTACACATGTTGCCCTATGACAATGGTTAACAATCTCACAGCACATCAAGAATATCCTTACTCCACCTTGTGTTCCCTATCACCAGGGGGCTTCCTTGTCCCCTTCTGTCTTCTGGACCTTGTCAGTGGACTATTGTACCTCTTTAGTCTCATTTGTTTATTTATTTATTTATTTATTTATTTATTTTTATTTTATTTAAACACCATTTCAAAACTTTTTACTTACACATTTAAGTGATATTGACTATGCTCTTCCAATTGTGCTGCCATTCTCGCCCAAGATGAAGGCTTACAGGACAAAACAGCCTCCCATTTAATAGTTACTACAAATGTTGCCCTATAGCAGCGGTCAACAATCTCACAATACATCGACAGTGTCCTTATTCAATTTGTGTTCCTTATCATCCGTTTCCTACTCTCCCTCTGCCTTCTGGCCCTTGTCACCGGACTCCTGTACATCGTTAGTCCCATTTAGTTTTACTGGGGTGTCCATTCCCAGGCTTAACATCGAACCTTGAAGGTAACTTCCCCTCTGAGCTGAAAGGGTGTCTGGGGGCCACACTCTCGAGGTTTCTCTAGTATTCTTTAGACCAGTAAATCTGGTCTTCTTTTTTTTTTTTTTTTTTTGGGAGTTAAAATTATACTCTACATCCTACTCCAGCTCTGCCCAGAACCCTCTGTTGTGATCCTGGTCAGAGGAGTCATTGGTGGTAGCCGGGCACCATCCAGCTGTACTGGGCTCAGTCCCGTGGAGGCCTTGGTAGCTGTGGACCATTAGTCCTTCGGACTAATCTTTTCTTTGTATCCTGTTCTCTTCGTTCTCCCTTGTTCCCGAAGGGATGAGATCAGTGGAGTATCTTAGATGGCCGCTCATAGGCTTTTAAGACCCCAGACACTACTCACCAAGGTAGAATGTAGAGCATTATCTTTATAAGTAGTGTCATGCCAATTGAGCTAGATGTTCCCCGAGATCATGGTCCCCAGAGCCCTCCGTCCAACAACTCAGTCCCTCGGGGGGTTTGGATGTGTCTATAGGGCCTCCATGACCTTTCCTTGTGCAGGTTGTGTTAGTTTCCCCTGTACTATGTACTATCTCATCTCTCACCCAAGTTACCACTTACCTATTACCTATTTAGTATTCCCCCCCCCCCCATCCCTGGTAACCAACAAGGATTGTTACATTTTGCATGTGAATTTTTTCATGGGTTTTTACAATAGAGGTCTCATACAATATTTGTCCTTTTGTGATTGACTTATTTCACTCAGCATAATGTCCTCCAGTTTCATCCATGTTATGAGATGGTTCACCGATTCATTGTTCTTTCTCGTTGCATAGTACTCCATTGTGTGTATGTACCATAGTTTGTGTATCCATTCGTCTGTTGATGGACATCGAGGTTGTTTCCATCGTTTTGCTATTGTGAATAATGCTGCCATGAACATAGGTGTGCATATGTCTATTCGAGTGATGACTCTTATTTCTCTAGGATATATTCCTAGGAGTGGGATTGCTGGATCGAATGGTACGTCTATTTCTAGCTTTCTGAGGAAACGCCATATCATTTTCCAAAATGGCTGTATCATTTTGCATTCCCACCAGCAGTGTATAAGAGTTCCTGTCTCCCCGCAGCCCCTCCAACATTTGTTATTTCCAGTGTTTTTGATTCGTGCCAGTAATGCCGGGGTGAGATGGTATCTCATTGTGGTTTTAATTTGCATTTCTCTAATGGCTAGTGATCGCGAGCATTTCCTCATGTGTCTGTTGGCCATTTGAATGTCTTCCTTGGTGAAGTGTCTGTTCATTTCCTTTGCCCATTTTTTGATAGGATTGGTTGTCTTTTTGTTGTAGAGGTGTTGGATTTTCTTGTAGATTATGGAGATTAGACCTTTGTCTGACTTGTACTGTCCAAAAATTTTTTCCCAGTCTGTAGGTTCTCTTTTAACTCTTTTGGTGAAATCTTTTGAAGAGCATAGATGTTTGATTTTTAGAAGATCCCAATTATCTAGTTTATCTGTTGGGTTTTTTGTGTTGATGTTTATGGTTTGTATCCTGTTAATGCCATGTATTAAGGTCTGAAGTGTTGGTCCTATTTTTTCTTCTATGAATTTTATAGTTTGAGGCTTTATATTCAGGTCTTTGATCCATTTTGAAGTAGTTTTTGTATATGGTGTGAGGTATGGGTCCTGTTTCATTTTTCTACAAATGGATATCCAGTTTTGCCAGCACCATTTGTTAAAAAGACTGTCTTTTCCCCATTTGATGTATTTTGGGCCCTTGTCAAAAATCAGGTGACCATAGGTGGATGGATTTACATCTGAGTTCTCAATTCTGTTCCATTGGTCAATGTCTCTGTTGTTGTACCAGTACCAGGCTGTTTTGAGTACTGTAGCTGTATAGTAGGTTCTCAAGTCAGGTAGTGTGAGTCCTCCAACTTTATTCTTCTTCTTCAGTAGTGCTTTACTTATTCGGGGTTTCTTCCCTTTCCATATAAAGTTAATAATTAGTTTTTCCATCTCTTTGAAGAATGTTGTTGGTATTTGTATCGGAATTGCATTGTATTTGTAAATTGCTTTAGGTAGAATTGCCATTTTCACAATGTTGAGTCTGCCTATCCATGAGCATGGTATGTTTTTCCATTTATGTAGATCCCTTTGGGTTTCATGCAGCAGTGTTTTGTAGTTTTCTTTGTATAGGTCTTTTATATTCCTGGTCAGATTTATTCCCAAGTATTTTATCTTTTTAGGGGCTATTGAAAATTGATTTCCTGATCTCCTTTTCATCGTTCTCTTTACCGGTGTATAGGAATCCAACTGATTTTTGAATGTTTATCTTGTATCCTGCTACTCTGCTGAATCTTTCTATTAGTTCCAGTAAATTTCTCGTGGAGTCTTTAGGGTTTTCTATGTATAGTATCATATCATCTGCAAACAGGGAGAGTTTAACTTCTTCATTACCAATTTGGATGCCATTTATTTCTTTCTCTTGCCTTACTGCTCTAGCGAGAACTTCCAGCACAATGTTAAATAGGAGTGGTGATAAAGGGCATCCTTGTCTTGTTCCTGTTTTCAGGGGGAATGTTTTCAGCCTTTCTCCATTAAGAATGATGTTGGCTGTTGGTTTTGCATAGATGCCCTTTATGATGTTGAGAAATTTCCCTTCTATACCTATTTTATTGAGAGCTTTTATCAGGAATGGGTGTTGGACTTTGTCAAATGCCTTTTCTGCATCAATTGAGATAATCATGTGATTTTTTTCTTTCCTTTTATTTATGTGGTGGATTACGTTGATGGATTTTCTAATGTTAAACCATCCTTGCATACCTGGTATGAATCCTACTTGGTCGTGGTGTATTATTTTTTTGATATGATACTGAATTCTATTGGCTAAAATTTTGTTCAGAATTTTTGCATCTATATTCATGAGAGATATTGGTCTGTAATTTTCTTTTTTTGTGATGTCTTTGCCTGGTTTTGGTATCAGCGTTATGCTGGCTTCATAGAATGAATTTGGAAGGGTTGCTTCCTCTTCTATGCTCTGAAATAACTTGAGTAGAACTGGTACGAGCTCTTCTGTAAATGTTTTGTAGAATTCTCCAGTGAAGCCATCTGGGCCAGGGCTTTTTTTGGTTGGGAGTTTTTTTATTACCTTTTCAATCTCTTCTCTTGTTATGGGTCTGTTCAGATTTTCAATATCACCTTGTTGTAGTTTGGGTAGGCCGTATGTTTCTAGAAATTTATCCATTTCCTCTAGGTTTTCAAATTTGTTGGAATATAGTTTTTCATAATATTCTGTTATAATGCTTTTTATTTCAGTTGGGTCTGTTGTAATGTCCCCCATTTCATTTCTTATTTGGGTTATTTGTGCCCTCTGCTGTTTTTCTTTTGTCAGTCTGGCCAGTGGTTTGTCGATTTTGTTGATTCTTTCAAAGAACCAACTTTTGGTTTTGTTGATACTTTCTATTGTTTTTCTGTTCTCTATTTCATTGATTTCTGCTCTGATCTTTACTATTTCCTTTCTTCCGGTGGTTGTAGGCTTTTTTTGTTGTTCTCTTTCTATTTGTTTGAGTTCTGTAGTTAATGTTTTGATTTTGTCCCTTTCTTCTTTTTTGATATGTGCATCTATTGCTATAAATTGTCCTCTGAGGACTGCCTTTGCTGTGTCCCAAAGGATTTGGTATGATGTGTTTTCATTTTCATTTGATTGTAGGAATTTTTTAATTCCGTCTCTGATTTCTTCTATTACCCATTGATGTGTAAGCAGATTATTATTCAGTTTCCATGTGTTTGATTTTTTTTCCTTGCTCTTTCTAGTGTTAATTTCTACCTTGATGGCATTGTGGTCAGAGAAGATACTGTGAATTATCTCAGCATTTTGGATCTTGTTGAGGATTGCTCTGTGGCCTAAGATGTGGTCTATTCTGGAGAACATTCCATGTGCATTGGAAAAGAATGTGTACTTTGCAGCGGTTGGATGGAGTGTTCTATATATGTCTATGAGGTCCAGTTGGCTGATTGTGTCCTTTAGGTCTTCTGTATCTTTGCTAAGTTTCTTTTTAGTTGTTCTGTCCTTTACTGAGAGTGGTGTGTTGAAGTCTCCTACTATTATTGTGGAACTGTCAATTTCTCTTTTCAGTGATGTTAGAGTTTTTTTTATGTATTTTGGAGCCCTGTCATTGGGTGCATAGATATTTATTATGGTTATGTCTTCATGATGGATCATCCCCTTAATCATTATATAGTGTCCTTCTTTGTCTTTTATGGTAGATTTTGTTTTAAAGTCTATTTTATCTGAGATTAGAATTGCCACTCCTGCTCTTTTTTGATAGTTGTTAGCTTGATATATTTTTTTCCAACCTTTGATTTTTAATAAATTCACATCTTTGTTTCTAAGATGTGTCTCTTGTAGACAGCAAATAGATGGATCCTGTTTTCTTATCCATTCTGCCACTCTCCGTCGCTTTATGGGTGCATTGAGTCCATTTACGTTCAGTGTAATTATTGATAGATGTGAGTTTGTTGCTGTCATTTTGTAGTGCTTTTTTTTGTGATGCTGAAGTTTTCTTTGTTCTTCTTACTCTCTTGTGCTGAGTTCCTTTTGTTTGTGGATTTTGTGTTCATTTCTTTTGTTTTTGTAGGTTTTGTTTTTGTTGAGACTTTATGTTTTTCGTCTTTATTTTTATGAGTTGGTTTGTTAACTTTTTTTGTGGTTACCATGAATTTTACCCTTATCTTTATAATTTTGAAGCAGTCTACCGTTACTTGGTATCGCCTTGCCTTCTTCTCCTTTAGAAGGTTCTATACCTATGCCGTTTGTTCCCTCTTTCATTGTTTTGATGTTGTTGTCATCCTTTGATTGATTTCTCTGATTCCCTGTTGTATATCTTTTGTTTTTGGAAAGTCGTGTGTAGTTCAGTTCCTAGAATGGTATCTGGTTCCTGTTAACCTGCATCCTAGGTCCTAGGTCCTGCCTGAGGGCTTAAGCTGTTTGTCCTCAGATCGAAGAACTCCCTTTAATAATTCTTGTAAGTTTGGTTTGACTTTTGCATATTCCTTTAGTTTCTGTTTATCTGGAAATGACCTAATTTCACCATCAAATCTGAATGAGAGTTTTGCAGGATATATTATTCTTGGCTGACAATTTTTTTCTTTCAAGATTTTATATATGTCATCCCATTGCCTTCTTGCCTGCAAGGTTTCTGCTGAATAATCTGAGCTTAGTCTTATTGTTTCTCTTCTGTATGTGACTTCTTGTTTTTCCCGAGCTGCTCTCAGGATTCTTTGTTTGTCTTTAGTTTTAGCGAGTGTGAATATGATATGTCTTGGTGATTTTCTTTTGGGGTCTATTCTATATGGGGTTCGTTGAGCTTCTTGGATGACCAGCTTTTCATCTTTCATGATATTGGGAAAGTTTTCTGTCAGCAGTTCCTCAATGATCCTCTCTGTGTTTTCTGTTTTCTTCCCCTGTTCTGGTATGCCAATCACTCGTAAGTTTTTGCTTTTAATTGTGTCCCACATAACTCTCAGGGTCTCTTCATTTTTCTTTGTTCTTTTTTCTGAGTTTTCCTGTAACAGAGTTGTATCCAAGTGTTTGTCTTCAGTTCCATTGATCCTGTCTTCCATGGTTTCAAATCTACTTCTCAGCCCTTCTATGACACCGTCCATTTCTGAAATCTTGTTGTTTATCTTTTGGATTTCTAATTGTTGTTTTTGTATAATTTCGAGTTGTGAATTTATTTTGGCATTTTGTTCTTGCATCATCTTCCTGAATTCTTCCAATTTTTTGTCTGTATTTTCCATAAATTTGTCTATTTTTTCCTCATGTTTGTCAGCTTTTTGCCTCAGTTCTTGGAAAATTCCGAGTATTAGTGATTTGAGTTCCGTATCAGGTACTTCTAGTGCATTTTCTTCCAGAGGAGAGTTATCTGGTGTTTTAATTTGGACGCCTATTGGAGCCATCTTGTCTTGTTTTTGTAAATGTTTTGATATTGTTTGCTGTTTTCGGGGCATTCAGTAGATATTTCTCTCGTTTATTGATTGTAGATTTTTTTTTTTTTTTTTTCGTTCTTGTGGTACAGCTGGGCAGATCTAGTTGAGGAGGAGCCACTGGGATGGGTTGCTTGTGGCACTCACCGCAGCCACCAGGACGGTCGGTAGTCAGTGCTGGGCAGGTTCCAATAGGGCGTGCCTGCACCGCTTGGTGATGTGATGTCTAGTGCACGGTGCAGGTAGGTAGGGTGCAGCGGGAAGATGGTTATGTGTGAAGCTAAGCGGTCGTTCTGTCTCCGACCAGATGCTCTGCAAGGCTGCTCTCCCGTTTGCTGGTCTCCGATAGGAATCCAAGATGGTGGATCCGCGCTGCGTTAGCTGGTAAGGAATCTCTGCCTGAGTCTCTCCTCGCTCTCCGTTCTCTTTTAGTATTCTCACTCCGTTTGGTGTTTGGCTGAGTTCTTTATCTCTTCATTTGGTGTTCTAGGGTTTCAGGATTGTTGATTCTCTGTTAGGCTTAGTTTTTCGGATCTTTGCTGTGGAGGGACGGCGTGGTGTTTCTGCCTAGAGCGCCATCTTGCCCCTCTCTCTTATTGTGAATTTTTAAGTGAAAAGGTCATCATAAATAATTTTAGCTTTCAGACTTAACATATGGTAGGCACTAGATTAATTTATATGAATGGAAAAAGAATGTATTTTGAATACTGTATTTCAAAAAAAGTAATATGTATATATGCTAGCATAATAGTTAATTTTATGTGTCAATTTCCCTAGACTATGGTGCCCAGTTGTTCAGTCAATCATTAGTCTTGATGTTGCTATGAAGGTATTTATACGTTACTAACATTTAAATCAGTTGACCTTAAGTAAAGCAGATTACCTTCTATAATGTGGGTGATGGGCATAAGGCTTCCAAAGTACCAGCCTGTCCTATGGCTTATGGATTTTGAACTTGCCAGCCTACACGTGAGATAATTTATTAAAATCTCTCTCTGTCGATCTAGACCATATATCTCAATCACTGGTTCTGTTTCTCTGAAGAACCCTGACAGATACTATCATTTCATATGCAAGTGAACAAAATGACCCCCCATTAGAAATTTAAGTTGTAATCTGTAATGTTGGAATTTTCTATTACTACTAAAGCTGGTTGCCTGAAAGCACATTTCTGACTCTTTCCTCCTCCAACTTTCTCTGTCAAGCCACAGAATCATAAGTGGGCTAAACTGATGGAACCTAGTGTGGATCCTAGGTGGATCCTTCACATAAATTTGGTACGAACACATACTTGTGATAGGCATATGTTTTGAGTGAGTAACACTATTTTGCTGTTTTAAAGTCTAAGATTGGTGGACTGTTTCTCACCTTAGCAAAACCTAATCTGACTGGTACATTTATGGTCATTTTCATACTAAATGCCCCCAAGAAGTCTTAATTTAAAAGAAAAAAATACTTAATTTGGTTTAAACTCTCAAATTTATTTAACAATGGAAAATTACATTTTCACCCACCCCAAAATCCATATTAATATCCTTTAGAACAGATATTAACATGGAACTCCCTTGGGGAAATGAACATAACCTTTAATCTTTCATTTTGAATACAAAGAAAATTAAGCTAGGCTACATTAGGTTATTTGTCTATGGTCATAGAGCAAGTGTGTTGTTAGTTGCTTCAAGACGATTCCAACTCATGGTGATCCCGTATATGCAAGTTTGAAGCATTCAGAATATATTTTGTCTTTTTTTTTTTTTCCTGATCCTCAATATAACACCTTCCCACTATAGTACATCAGCTTATTGAATGAAACACAGGTAGTACCTTACAAAATGTTTGCATTCTGACAACTCTGTCTCCATGGTGAGTCAGTTCTGACTTAAGCAGAACACCTCATTTTTTTTTTTTAAGTTTTCCTTATTATTGTCTTTTATTATCAATATCATTATAAAAATACGAAGAAGGATCTGGCGGTCTACTTTTGCAAAAAGTTAGCCAGTGAAAACCTTATGAATAGTGGCAGAACATTATCTGATACAGGGCCAGAAGATGAGCCCCTCAGGTTGTAAGGCACTCAAAATATGACTGGGGAAGAACTGTCTCTCAAAGTAGAGTGAACTTAATGATGTGGACGGAGTCAAACTTTAGGGCCCTTCATTTGCTGATGTGGCACAACTCAAAATGAGACAAAACAGCTACAAACATCCATTAATTATAGGAATGTGGAATGTAGAAAGTATGAATCTGAGAAAACTGGAAGTTGTCAAAAATGAAATGGAACACATAAACATTGATATGCTAGGTTTTAGTGAGCTGAAATGGACTGATTTTGGTCATTTTGAATGGGACAGTAATATGGTATACTCTGCCAGGTGTCATGGTTATGACTTGTGTGTCAACTTGGCTGGGCCATGATTCTCAGTGTTTATATGTGATCACTCCCATGATAGGATTTGCTCTTAGTAGCCAGTTAGCTGAAAGGGAGTTTCCTTGGGCATATGGCCTGCATCTGAATATAACTGAACATTCTGCCTATTGCCTAGTCTGGATTTTGCAGCTGCCTCCTGTTCATCTGACCTCTGGTTCTTGGGACTTGAGCTAGCACCTTACCTGCTGATCTTGGGATTCATCGATCTTCACAGCCTTTGAGCAAGCCCCCTGCTCTCAGACCTGCCAATCTTGGATTTGCCAGCCCATGCAGCTACTTGAATCAGGAGAAACCCTATTCTGACCCATGTACTTGGGTTGTTCCAGTCTCTACAACTGTGTGAGCCATTTCCTTGATATAACCCTCTCTATATATTTATATGCTTTACTGCTTTTGCTTCTCTAGAGAATCCAGCCTAAGAAACCAGGAATGAAAAATTGAAGAGGAATAGCATTGTATTCATCATCAAAAAGAACCTTTCCAGATCTATCCTGTAGTACAACATTGTAAGTGGTAGGATAATATCCACTGCAAATACCTTTCTTCAACAACATAACATAAACAGTGACTATACACATAGACCTTGCTAGATGGAATACACTGAAATTAAATTGATTGCTTCTGCAGAAAGAGCCTATGAAAAGCTCAATATCATCAGTCAGAACAAAGCTCAGGGCCAACTGTGGAACAGACCATCAATTACTTATGTGCAAATGCAACTTGAAGCTGAGGAAAATTAGAACAAGTCCATGAGAGCCAAAGTATGACCTTGAGTACATTCCACATCCATTTAGAGACCATTTCAAGAATGGATTTGATGCTTTAAACACTAATGACTGAAGACCACACGAGTGGTGAAATGACATCAAGGATATCACATATGAAGAAAGCTAAGAGGTCATTAAAAGACAGGAAAGAAAGAAAAGACCAAAATGGATGTCAGAAGAGACTTTGAATGTTGCCCTTGAACACAGAGTAGCTAACATGAAAGGAATAAATGATGAAGTCAAAAAAGCTGAACACAAGATTTAAAAGGGCAGCTTGAGAAGACAAAGTAAAGTATTACAATGAGATGCACAAAGATCTAGAGTTAGAAAACCGAAGCCTCAATTTGCAATATTGAAGTATTCTATGGGGAAAATATTAAATGACTCAGGAAGCATCAAAAGAAGATGAAAGGAATAAGCAGAGTCACTGTACCAAAAATAATTGATTGACTTCCAACCATTTCAGGAGGTAGCATATGATCAAGAACTGATGGTATGGAAGGAAGAGGTCCAAACTGTACTGAAGGCACTGGTGAAGAACAAGGCTCTAGGAATTGATGGAATACCAATTGAGATGTTTCAACAAGTGGATGCAGGGCTGGAAGCGCTCCCTCATCTATGCCAAGAAATTTGGAAGACATCAGCCTGTCTAACCATATTTGCACCCATTCCAAAAATGGTGATCCAACAGAATGTGGAAATTATTGAACAATGTCTTTAAGATCACACACATGTAAAATTTTGCTGAAGATCATTCAAAAGCAGTTGCAGCAGTACATCTACAGGAACTGCCAGAAATTCAAGCTGGATTTGGAAGAGGGTGTGGAACCAGGGATATCATTGCTGATGCCAGATGGATCCTGGTTGAAAGCAGAGAATACAAAGAAGATGTTTATCCATGTTTTATTAACAATGGAAAAGAAATAGACTCTGTGGATCATAACAAATTATGGATAACATTGCAAAGAATGGGAATTCCAAAACAATTAATTGTGCTCATGCGGAAACTCTATGTAGACAAAGAGGCAGTCATTAGAATAGAACAAAGGGATATTACATGGTTTAAAATCAGGAAAGGTGTGCTCCAGGGTTCTATCCTTTCATCATACCTATTCAATCTGTATACTGAACAAATAATACGAGAAGCTGGACAATATGAAGAAGAACTTGGCATCAAGATTGGAGGAAGACAACCTGCGATATGCAGATGACACAACCTTGCTTTCAGAAAGTGAGGAGGACATGAATCGCTTACTGATGAAGATCAAAGACTATAGCCTTCAATATGGATTACATCTTAACATAAAGAAAATAAAAATCCTCACAACTGGACCAATAACCAACATCGTGATAAACGGAGAAAAGATTGAAGTTGATAAGGATTTCATTTTACTTGAATCCACAATCAACGCCCATGGAAGCAGCAGTCAAGAAATCAAACAATGCATTGCATTGGGCAAACCTGCTGCAAAAGACCTTTTTAAAGTCTAAAAAGCAAAGACGTCACTTTAAGGACAGTGTTTCCTTCTGTTGTATATAGGGTTACTATGAGTCAGAATTGACTCTCCAGCATGTAACTACAACAACAATATCTTTATAAATCTGATTTTTATTTGTCTTTGAAGGTTGGAAATATTGCACATAAACTTACAGAAATATTTTAATACATAATATATGTATAAAAAATGCACAAATCATAAAAATTTACTTTGAAAATGAAGAAGAGTTGGAGTAAGTTGGCATTTTGTCAGTTACAGCAATAACTCCACTTGTGGAAGGTTCTGGATCATCTGGATTATCCCTGGGAATGGGAATGGCATTTGTAGTTAGAAAATTAGTGAGAGTTGTCTGTAAGGTCTTTTTCTTTTTTTCTTCAATATTTTCTTCAATATTTCATGATAAAAACTTCACTGTTTCCTGAGTTAGCCTACTGACTTTAGCAAAGTTATCAGAGTTTGGGTTTTCAAAAAACTAAAACTCCCGATTTAGTTTAGAAAAATTTCAGCTAATCCTTTCACTGTAAACTTTTTTGATAACTTCTCTTCCTCCTCTTCCTTATTATATCTTTCTTCTTCTGCTTTTCTTTGCTCTTCAAAATACAGTAAGTCCTGATCCATCAATTCCCCCTTTTCATGATCTATGGGCTGTTCCATACTGGCAATATTAATTTCTAAATTCAGCATTCTTGCCATATGGATGATTTTTCCACTAATTTTGTCCATCATATTATCCCGATCAAACCCTCGGAGAGCATTCACTTAGCAATTTTTTTCCCATGTTCCTTGCATGCCTTTTCTTGTAACTTCCTCCCAGAAAAATGCAATATTCCAAATACACTGAACTTCCAAGAATGACAACATCAGCAAATTTCACGCTACAACATTGTCTATAGTACATATTACTAAGGATAAGATATTAAAAACAACAACAACAAAAAGATGATCTTAAATGCAGTTCTTCGTAACTGCAATACATCCTAAATTGGAGACTACCAGTTCTAGTAATAAAGACATCAGGTTAACTTAAGGGTTTTAGTGCAGTAAGAAGGAAAATGAATTTAGAGTTCATTTTTGAATCTATTATTCCCTGGATTAACTGTCTAGGTCCTTTTACATGGATTGTTCACTTGGTTCTTTAAATGGTTGTATAGCATACAAATTAGTCCCCTGATTTCACAAATAAGAAAACTGAGGCTGAAGAAGTTTGTCATTTTTTCAAAATAAATAATTTATAAGTGGTAAATGTCTTCACTTAAACCCAGATCTGGCTGAGTTCTCATCTTCTAATCATAGAAAGAGAGAGGTAGAAAGTGAGTTTGAGAACAAGAAAAAAGTGAGAAGAGAGAACAGCAGGTTTTCTCTAAATAGGTGATTTCATGTCTCTCAGATAAAGCACAGAAGCAGATTAAGAGCAATTAACCTCTCAGCAGATACAGATAATTCCAAGGGCTTTTAACACAGAGGGCACACTGGGCCATTATATGTATAACTCATGAGGTTTCAAATGCTCAGTTGGAGTAAGACAAATTTAAATTTAAGAATGTGAACAATAATATATTATTTCTTGTAAATGCTTATTATATGATCTCTGCAAGTATGAAGTACTGGCACACAGTGGGCAGGAGATTTATCTTTTTTTTTTTTTTTTTTTTTTCAGTTGCCACCTAGTGTATTCTGACCCACATATGTTGCAGAGTAGAATTGCACTCCATAGGATTTTCAAGGCTGTGACCTTTCAAAAGCAGATTGCCAGGTCTTTCTTCATAGCACCTTTAAGGGGGTTTGAACCCCCTAACTTTTGGTTAGTAATCAAGTGCTTAACCATTTGTGTCATCCAGATTTATATTTCCTCAGTTCTTAGCACATGTCTAGGACTTGGTAGGCATCAAAAATACTTGCTTTTGTCTACTTTTCATTTTCCTAAAAACTTAGTTTTCTAGTTGTTTAGATAATAAGTGTATACTTTAATAACACATGAGAAATAGTAATACAGCAATGATTTAGTATTACTAAAGATAACTGTAATTTATATCTTTGTTTTATGCACATTTGTGTTGATGATAAAAGTCCTATGCCAATTCTGGGATTTTAGAATCATGTGGTTAATAAACAAGGTATATGTCCATAGAAAATGACTATTTGTCTTATGATTTTGATTTTCTTATCAACAGAAGAGACAATGTTCTATAAAACTCAATAAAACGATGACTATCAAAATATTGAAAGATGCAAGAAGCATCAAAAGAAGATGGGAAGAATACAGAGTCATGCTACTAAAAAGAATTGATCAACATTCAACTATTTCAGGAGGTAGCATATGAAAAAGAACCAATAGTAATGAAATAAGAAGAACAAGCTGCACTGAAGGCATTGGCGAAAAACATTCGAAAGAATACAAATTGAGATGTTTCAACAAAAGGGTACAGTCCTGGAAATGCTCATTTGTCTATGCTAAGAAGTTTGAAAAAGAGTTACCTGGTCAACCAACTTGAAGAGATACATTTTTGTGCCCATTCCTAAGAAAGGTGATCCAACAGAAAATATCAAACAATATCCTGAATATCACACGCAAGTAAAGTTTTGCCAGAGATACTTCAAAAATGGTTACAGCAGTAAATTGACAGAGAGCAGCCAGAAATTCAAGCTGGATTCAGAAGAGGACGTGGAACAAGGGATGTAATTGCTGATGTCAGATGGATCCTGGCTGAAAGCAGAGAATACCAGAAAGATGTTTACCTGTGTTTTATTGACTGTGGAAAAGCAATAGACTCTGTGGATGATAAAGAATTATGGATTACATTTTGAAGAATGGAAATTCCATAACACTTAATTGTGCTCATGCAGAACCCATATATAGAATAAGAGGGAGTCATTCAACAGAACAAAGGGATACTGGATAGTTTAAAGTCAGGAAATCTGTGTGTCAGGGTTGTATCCTTTCACCATACTTATTCAATCTGCATACTGAGCAAATAATAACAGAAGCTGGACTCTACGAAGAAGAACGTTGCATCAGGATTAGTGGAAGACTCAACAACCACCTGTAATATGCAGACGACACAACTTTGCTTGCCGAAAGTGAAGAGGCCTTAAAGCCCTTACTGACAAAGATCAAATATTACAGCCATCAGTATGGATTACATCTCAACATAAAGAAAACAAAAATATTCACAACTGGATCAGTAAGTAACAGCATGACAAACGGAGAAGAGATTGAAGTTGTCAAGGATTTCATTGTAGTTGGATCCACAATCAACACCCACGGAAGCAGTGGTCAAGAAATCAAACCACATATTGTATTGGGCAAACCCGCTGCAAAAGACCGCTTTAAAGTGCTAAAAATCAAAGATATAACTTTGAGAACTAAGGTGCGTCTGACTCAAGCTATGGTATTTTCAATCGCCTCATATGCCTGCTAATGTTGGATAATGAATAAGGAAGACAGAAGACGAATTGATGCCATTAGATTCTGGTGTTGGTGAAGAATATTGTATATACCACGGACTGCCAGAAGAATGAACAAATCTGCATTGGAAGAAGTATAGCAAGAATGAAATGCTCCTTAGAAGCAAGGATGGCAAGGCTTCTTCTCATATACTTTGGACACATTGTCAGGAGGAATCAGTCCCTGGAGAAGGACATCATACTTGGTAAAGTAGAGGGTCAGTGAAAAAGAGGAAGACCCTCAATGAGATGGATTGACACAGTGGCTGTAACAATGCGCTCAAGCATAGCAGCAATTGTGAGGATGGCACAGGGCCAGGCAGTGTTTTGTTCTGTTGTACATAAGATTGCTATGAGTAGGAACAGATCCAACAGCACCTAACAACAATTAATGCATTTATCTGTATTAAAAAACAAAATGTGATCCATAATAATCCAATTAGTTGGTTTGAAAATGCACAGGGGTATGTCTGGATAAACTTTACTTAAAATGAAAAATGACGTCCACATACTCCTAAAGCCCCACATTTCATAAAATTTGAATTATACAAAAGTTTCCTAAGGGAGTTTAAATGGTATTTTAAAAGGAGAATGATTTTTTGCTGAAATTTTAGTGAAACACCATGGAATAAAGTGAGAGCCTTATTGACAGTCAAGTAAGAAAATGTATGTGGTAGGAAATGGGGATGTTTACATATTTTCTCATAACATTGTATCTTAGTGAAATTTGTGGAATGAAATATGTGGCAGGGCTGGCATATTCTGCTGAAAATAATTTACTGAATATTTAAGTGAAAAAATGATCACAGATGATACTGTATGCTTTAATGTGAGTGAATATGTACATACATATATGTATATATATACACACACATAATATATATACTATATATTCAATAATCTAAAACTCAAAATCAGTGGATTTTAAATATTTTCTTCAATCTTAAGTAAAGGAAATGTATTGAGCAAGTTGAAATGTGCTATGCTCCATTTAGGGGTTTGAAATGGAAACTTCTTTGGTTACAGCTTGTAGCACTTCTCTTTACGGAAAAAGAATGAACAAGTCATGCAAGAGTTTGTCTACAAAAACAAACTACCTTGAAATGTTTTAGTTCCAATCATACGGTGTCAACTTCCTACAACTAAATTGTAATTTTATGCTGAAAGGTGCACAGATCCAATGATACGTTTTCTGGGATTTGCTTCACATTAATTCCTTAATGAGATGGGTTGAGTCAGTGTAGGTATAAATGAAACACGTCTGGCAATGAGCTAATATATTTTTGAAACTAGGTGAAGGGTACATGGTTTTTGTGTTTTTTTTTAATTATTTCTGTTTTGTATATATTTGGAAAAGTTTTTAAAAATCGAAATGGTACTTAATATTTCTATGTAATAGTTTCTTCATTCTCTACTAAATCAGAATTTTTAAAAATTGCTCTCTCAAAGATAGATTTTTTCATGAACTGTATTTCTAATATTATCATTTGTTCCAAACTCCATACATAAGGTCTTATACTCCCTATCTTCTGATGATGTGACACTTTTTCTCACTCAACAGGTCCCAGCGCTACTAGCCTCACTTGAGGCTCACTGAGACACCCATCTCGCTCTGACTCAGCACCTCTCATGTGGCACACTCTGCTATGCTATTAATCAACTATAATCAACCGTTTTCCTGATTTATTCCTATTTTTTAAATTACATCTTTTTCCTTGCTCCTTTTTAGCAATCAGAATTTTTCACTTCTCAGCAATTATCACAATTTATAATATTCTATTTATCTATGTAATTATCAGGCTAAACTGTGACTATCCTGTTCAGTAATATATCCCACTGGAACTACCACTGGAACCCTGGTAACCAAAAGATCAACAGTTTGAATTCACCAGCCACTCCTTGGAAACCCTATGGAGCAGTTCTACTGTGTTCTGTGGGGTCCCTGCGAGTCAGAATCAACTTGATGGCAGTGGGTTTGGTCTTTGTTTTTTTTGGAACTACCAGCATCTTGCACAAAATATAGATGTTCAATAAATGTATCCTTAAAATATTAATGAAAGTCCTTCATTCAAAAGCTGCCTTTGTCCAGGAGGATATTATAACAGAAGACACAATGAAATTTCAACTATGTTCTTGTTGTTGTCAACTCTTAGTCACCCTATGTACAACAAAATGAAACACCGTCCGGTCCTGTGCCATCCTCACAAACACTGTTATGCTTGAGTCAATTGTTGTAGACACTGTGTCAATCCATCTCCTTGAGGGTCTTCCTCTGTTTCACTGACGCTCTACTTTCCCAAGCATGATGTTCTTCTGTAGGCACTGATCCCTCCTGATAACATGTACAAAGTATGTAAGACGCAGTCTCGCTGTCCTTGCTTCAAAGAAGCATTCTTGTTGTACTTTTTCCAAGACAGATTTGTGCGTTCTTTGACAGTCCATGGTTTATTTAATATTCTTTGCCAACATCACAATTCAAAGGCGTCAATTCTTCTTTGGTCTTCCTTATTCATTGCCCAGCTTTCGCATGCATAGGAGGCAATTGAAAACATCATGGCTTGGTTCAGGCGCACCTTAGTCTTCAAGCTGACATTTTTGTTTCTCAATACTTTAAAGAGGACTTTTGCCAATTTTCCCAATGCAACGTGTCTTTTGATTTCTTGACTGCTGCTTCCATGGGTGTTGATTATAGATCCAAGTAAAATGAAATGCTTGACAACTTCCATCTTTTCTCTGTTTATCATGATGTTGCTTATTGTCCAGTTATGAAGATTTTTGTTTTTTTTATGTTGAGGTGTAATCCATACTGAAGGCTATGGTCTTTGATCTTCATCAGTAACTGCTTCAAGT
This sequence comes from Dugong dugon, assembly GCA_030035585.1. Classification (NCBI taxonomy): domain Eukaryota; kingdom Metazoa; phylum Chordata; class Mammalia; order Sirenia; family Dugongidae; genus Dugong; species Dugong dugon. Next base: position 27,366,732 of record CM057460.1, on the reverse strand, counting down.
CCTCTTCACTTTCAGCAAGCAGGGTTGTGTCATCTGCATATCACAGGTTGTTAATGAGTCTTCCACTAATCCTGATGCAAAGTTCTTCATAGAGTCTAGCTTCTCAGCTTATTTGTTCAGCATACAGATGCAATAGGTATGGTGAAAGGATGCAACCCTGACACACATGCTTCCTGACTTTAAACCGCATGGTATTCCCTTGTTCTGTTCTAATGGCTGCCTCTTGATCTATGTACAGGTTCCTCATGAGCACAATTAAGTGTTCTGTAATTCTGATTCTTCACAATGTTATCCATAATTTGTTATGATCCATACATTCAAATGCCTTTGCATAGTCAATAAAACACAGGTAAACATCTTTCTGGTATTCTTTGCTTTCAGCCAGGATCCATCTGACATCAGCAATGATATCCGTGGTTCCAAGTCCTTTTCTGAATTCAGCTTGATTTTCTGGCAGTTCCCTGTTGACACACTGCTGCAGCCACTTTTGAATGATCTTCAGCAAAATTTCACTTGCGTGTGATATTAATTGTTCGATGTTGTTCAATAATTTCCACATTTGATTGGATCACATTTCTTGGGAATAGGCATAAGTAAGTATAAATCTCTTTCAGTCAGTTGGCCAGGTAGTTGTCTTCCAAATTTCTTGGCAAAGACAACTTCCAGCACTGCATCCTAGAGCCTTGTTTTTTGCCAGTGCCTTCAGTGCAGCTTGGACTTCTTCCTTCAGTACCATTGGTTCCTAATCATGTGCTATATCCTGAAATGGTTGAATATTGACCAATTGTTTTTGATATAGTGACTCAGTGTATTCCTTCTATCTTCTTTTGATGGTTCCAGCATTGTTTAATGTTTTCCCCGTAGAATCCTTCACTATTGCAACTCGAGGCTTGATTTTTTTCTTTAGTTCTTTCAGCTTGAGAAATGCCGAGTGTGTACTTCCCTTTTGGTTTTCTATCTCTAGCTCTTTGAACACGTCTTTAGAATACTTTATTTTGTCTTCTCAAGCTACCATGGGGAAAGAGAAGGTGGAAAAGCTCAATATCATCAGTCAGAACAAGGCCAGGGGCTGACTGCGGAACAGACCATTAATTGCTCATATGCAAGTTCAAGTTGAAACTGAAGAAAATTAGAACAAGTCCATGAGAGCCGAAGTACTACCTTGAGTATATCCCACCTGAATTTAAAGACCATATCAAGAATAGATTTGATGCATTGAACACTAATGACCAAAGACTAGACCAGTTGTGGAATGACATCAAGGACATCATACATTAAGAAAGCAAGAGGTCATTAAATGACAAGAAAGAAAGAAAAGACCAAAATAGATGTCAGAAGAGACTCTAAAATTTGCTCTTGAATGTTGAATAGCTAAAGCAAAATGAAATTTTAACTATGGAGTAGCCATAATTATTTTATGTAAATCTATCTTGTATAGTGCTAGGAATTTTCTATATCAATATATTACATATTTGTCTTATTCATTAATTCATTAATTCAAAAAATTGTCTTCCAGTGAATAAACAGCAAAGCTCTGTGTAACTGTTGGAACTTGCATTCTAGGGGAGGAAGATAGTCAACAACCAAACTTTATCAAGGTAGGAGTAATTTGCTGAGAAAATGGGAGCTACTAAGAAGTAAAATAAAATTGTGTAAGCAGATGAACAACTTTTTTTTTTGAAGACGTTTCCTATATGTTACTGGCATAAAGGGAAGACTTTTCTGGCAAGGTGGCATTTGAGCAGAGCCATGACTGAAGTGAGGATACAGGTAGGTCGATATCTGAGGAAGAGTTCAAAACCAAAAATCCAAACAAGTTGCTGTCAAGTCGATTCCCACTCATGGTGACCCCATGTGGCTCAGATCAGAATTGCGACCATAGAATTTTCAATGGCTGTGATTCGGAAGTTGATTGTCTCTGGGTGGATTTGAACAGTCAACCTTTCAGTACCTTTGGGTTTAGTAGCAAATCACTTACAGTTTGTGCCATCTAGAGTCCTGACAAAGGTACTTGTATTATGAAGACCCTGAGGCAGAAGTGTGCTTGGGAAGTTTAAGAAAAAACAAGGACACTGTAGCTAAAGGGTTGTGGCATCATTCTCTACGAAAGTTTGCCAGTTCTTGTAACTTTAAAGAATTAAAAAAAAAGGTGCCCTGAAACTATGTAATAGACTGTTATTTCCATTTTACATCATTTTCACAAAATTTTTTTTCTCATATTATTACTCATAAGAATAAGCAACACATGTGACAGAACTCTTTATTCCTCAATTAGTGAGACACCATTAACAGCCCGAGTGAATTTGCCTGCAGGGATAATGTGCTTTGGTGAATGCCTTTTTAGTTCCTAGGATATCTGGGAAACGTCTAAGTTGACATGGTAACATTTGTCCTATGACTAATTTTAATGAGCGTTGGTTTACTTCTGTGGCCTTCATATTCTATGCCCTTGATAGTTATTGATCTGTCACAAATGTTTCAAATTGTCAAGGAACTACATTTTGCTTTTTCTATGGGTATTGTATATATTTGGAATCAAAGACAAATGAATCCAAACATTTTAGAGTAAAGTTAAATCCAAAGATCAGAAAACAGAATAAAAACTAAGTTGGAATTTTGTGGGGAATTGTATAATTTGCACATTTAACAAAGTTGGTTTAAGAAATAGCATGCTTTAAATAGAAATATATCATTTAGTGTTTTACTCTTTTGCATCAAAACAATTACCTGTAAAGACTATGAATCACTTTGGAAAACCGTTTGGCAGTATTTTATAAAGTTAAATGTGTACTTACAATGTTAAGGAGCAATCTTACTCCTCAGTACTTAACCTTAAAGAAACGATAAGCCATCTCCACGTGAAAAAACTGTGTGTGGATGTTTATATTTATTCATAATTTCCAATCCCTTTAAAAAGTGTATTGATAACAGCAGTACATTTATACAAAATAATATTACTCAGTAATACAAAAGAATAAACTATTGATGCATGTAAAACAAGTATAAATCTTTATATTAGTTTCCTAGGGCTGCTATAACAAAATACCATCAACTGGGTGGCTTAATACAAATAAACAAACAAAATCTCTCACAGTTCTGGAGGTTAGAAGCTCAAAATCAAGTTGTTAGCAGGGTCATGCTCCTGAAGCCTCTAGGGGAGGATTCGTCCTTGTCACTTCCAATTTCTGGTTGCCCACTGCCCATTGCTGTCTAGGTGATTCTGACTCATAGGCACCCTATGGGACAGAGTAGACCTGCCGTATAGGGTTTCCAAGGCATGGCTGGTGGATTCGAACTGCTCAATTTTGATTAGCAGCCGAGCTCTTAAAGACTGAGCCACCAGGGCTCCCAATTTCTGGTAGCCCTAGGTTTTCCTTGGCTTGTGACAGTGTAACTCTACAGTCTCTGTCTACCTCTTCAAATAGCCATCTTTCCTCTGTTTCTGCTTCTCTTCTCCTCTTCTCAAAATGACGCGAATTATACTGGATTAGGAACCCATCTGGTTTCAGTATAACATCATCTTAACTAATTACGTCTTCAAAGACTCTATAGGTAGCCCCTGACTTAAGGCATATTTGAGTTAGGATGAACCGCATTTATGACTTTCTTTTCTTTTTTTTTTTTTTGTACGTCTTATCATTAGTAATATATACTACATAAGATGTTGCAGCACGTAATTTGCTGATGTTATCATTCTCATGCCAACCCCCAAAGGCAAATAAAGATCTTGTTTGTAAAGATACTTACAGTAAAAGGCAATAATAATGACAACTAAAAAACAATGATATATTTATTTTACATCAGAACTGACTTATGACAGAGTTGTCAGAACGGAGACCCGTTGTAAGTCGGGGATACTTGTGCTTTATACAGTGTTGCAGTGGGTAATTTGATGATGTTATCATTCATAGGAGTTCACTTGCCAGCAAATAAAGATGGAATTTATAAAGACACTAATAATAAAAGGCAATAACAATGAAAACTAAAAAATAAAAATAAAAAAAGAGGTATTTGACTTATGTCAGAACTGACAATGGAGTCACTGGGACAAAAACTCATCTTAAGTCAGAACTACCTGTATTTCCAAATAAGGTCACTTCCTGAGGTTCTGGGAATGGCATGCATTTTGGTGAGGCACGATTCCTCTCAATACAAATATCAGATGCATTATATTCAGTAAAAGGAACCAGACACAAAACACTACATTCTATATTATTCTATTTCTATGATTTTCTTACAAAAGCAAAATTAAAGGGACAAGAAACTGATCAGTGTTTGCCATGGCAATTTCAAATGGTCCTACCATATACTAGGTCCCTAGGTGGCACAGTTTGTGCTCACTAAAAACCTAAATGTCGGTGGTTAGAACCCATCCCCCTTTACCATAGAAGAACGGCCTGCAATCTTCTTAAATTAAGATTATAGCCAAGAAAATCCTATGGAATAGTTCTACTCTGTAACATGTTGGGTAGCCATGAGCCAGGATCAACTTGAAAGCAATGTCTTTTGCTTTTTAATTTTTGGTTTTACCATATACTACTTTTAGAGATTTAAATTATTTAACGCATGCACTTACAGCTGCTTAGTGTCTGTATTTCAGGAACGGTGATAATGTAGCTACTGCTTTCAGGTTAAGGAACCCCAGTGGTGCAGTGGTTAAGAGTCGTGATACTAATCAAAAAGGTGACGGTTGGAATCCACTAGCTGCTCCTTGAAACCCTATGGGACAGTTCCATCCTGCCCTATCCGGTCACTATGAGGCTATGAGTCGGAAATGACTCCACAGCAACAGGTTTGATTTTTGGTTTTCAGGTTAAAGATGCTTCAGCCTTTTATTTTAAAAATAGAGAATCTTTATTATGTATATACAGCCCGTTTATTATATTTTTATGCAAATAACTCGCACCTACTATATTTGTTTGCCAACCACGCCCTTCCTTCCAGGAGGTATTTTAGCAAGCAAACCATGCTAGTTTTTTTTACAGCAACATGTAAAAACAAAATCAGCATCTTGGCACTTATGCAAATGCCTCATGGGGGAGGGCAAAGTTGGTAAACAAACAACAAATACAGAAGGCTCAGGTTACTTGCATAAAAATATGGGGACTCTATTTCTAAGTTGCATCAAGCCTGATTTTTTCTTATGTCTTTGAAAGAGCGCTAGCGATCTCAAGTAAATAATAAAAGGCAAAATGATTTTCCACAACCGCAGCCATACCTCTTCACATGGCATGTGATTGCCTAATTCCTAACTTTGTTCTTATTTAAGCATAGTAATTAAATTTTCAAAATTAAAAAAAAAAGTTTCTGTGTCTTAGTATTTCCTATAAAAGTGATAAATTTTCAAGAATATGTGAGGCAAACTTTATAAATAATATAATTTCCAATGAAATGTTTTATAAATTAAATTATTTACATTTTGGTTTTGTGAGCGATAAATATCTATTTTTGAGATAAAAAATCAAGACAGATTTTCAATATAATTTTTTTGCATACTGTTGTTCTGATGAGATTATTTAAGCAAATTGTGATCTTTTATCTATCCTCATTTATCTGATACAAACTAACAACTCCTCACACACATTAGCCAGAAATCCAAACCCGTTGCCGTGGAGTCAATTCCTCATAGCGACCCCGTAAGACAGAGTTGAACTGCCCTATAGGGTTTCCAAGCAGTGGCTGGTGGATTTGAACTGGTAAGCTTTTGGTTAGCAGCCGAACGTCTAACCATAGTGCCACCAGGGCTCCCCATACATATTAGGTTTGTAAATAAGTTATTAAGTAGAAACATAAAAGACATTCTAGTGATTATACTATTCTAAGATGATGAGTTGCTCGATTATAAAATAATAATCACATAGAAAAAGATGTATTCAAAGTGTTTGGTTTTTGTGTTTCATGGTTTGTATTAACTACATTTTCTTTAAAAAGTAATATGATAGCATCGTCAACTAATAGATAATGCAATACTGTTTTGGGATCAAGGAGTTCATTTACAGGAAGAATGGAGATCAAAATACTGTGGCATTAGCAGGAAAGACAGGATTCATGTAATTAATTAATATTTACATTGGTAAGACAACAGATCGAGGCAACTTCTGGATAATATAATGGCTCCTTGGAGAGCAACTATCCAGAAGTTGCCTCCATCTATTGTCTTTGTCTAGTCAAAGCTTAGCACACTCCTTAAGATGTTAAAGATGATCAATAAGCATTCGCCAAATGAGACAATTTTCTAAAGTTTAAGGTAAAAATACACAAGGCACTGATTCAGGAAATTAAAAAGCATTGCACAGAATTATCGTTGCACAGAAGTATCGTTCCAGAAATGGAGGGAAGCCACATCTGGACGTGAGCATGGAGACAGTTTCCTGACCCTGCTGCTTCCCAAGTTTCCTTTGACAACTCTGAGTTTGGTGTTCTCCCTGATGCGCATGATGTCTTGTAGGTGTGATTCAGCGGTCATTGACACTTGGATAAAATGAGTAGCACAAAGAAAGGGAATCAGCAACAAGTGCTGGTAAGCAAATGTAGATTTAATGCACAAATATGAAAGATTTTCTCATCTGTCTATATATAATGCTTTAACTAGTACACTTAGATTTTTTTCTTTTTGTAATTTTTTTTTATGAAACACCAGATGGAGATTTATACAACTATATGAATGTTTAGTTTTTATGCATTTTATTCATTATATTTTTCCTCTCAAGATTTATACCACTGTACTTTTTACATCTTAATAGCTTTAAAAGGAGATAACAACTCAGCAAAGTTAGATGGTTTCTCCCTAATTACTAATAGTAAAATCAGCATTTAAATAGGATGGGTGTGTTGCTGGGGTTTAGGTGGTGAGTGCTGCTGGGCTGAGTTCTTTCTGTAGCTTTATTTGTTGTCTTAGTTCACGTCTCTCTAGAAGTAGTAACTAAGACATCATTTATTTGGGAGGGTCAATAAACACCGGCACTGAGTAGAGAGGTGGTAGAGGGAAGCTAATATGGTCAATAGCAAAAAAATCAAACCAGTTGTTGTTGAGTCAGTTCCAACTCATGGCAAGCCAATGTGTGTCACAGTAGAACTGTGCTCCATAGAATTTTCAATTGGTGTCCCTTTTTGGAAGTAGATTGCCAGGCCTTTCTTCTGAGGTGCTCTGGGTCAATTTGAACTGCTAACCTTTCAATGAATAGCCCAGCATTCTTCCATATATATCCAGCTCCAGCTCCCATGGAGTAACCCTGCAGTACCACTCTGTGAAAAAGGCAGAATACATGCTTTAGAAATATAGTGGACAAAAGAAATAAGAGAAGGAATATAAATAACCATATGCCTGTTAAGGCTGAAGGGCTGTACTGTTGGGAATGACTTCCCAGTCAATCTGGCCCGCCTTTCGGTACACAAAATGGGTTCCAGCAGTCCAGGGATATCCATTATATAAAGATGTGGTACTGACTACTGGAAGTGTGGCCAGAAATACTGAGAGGATTCAAGCAGTTACAGACTTAATACCAATATATCTGCTCCCAAATGTACTAGTGTCAGGAGTTGTGGAGTTGGTTCCCACTCACGATGACCACATATATAATTGTGCTCCATAGGGGTTTCAGTGTCTGATATTTCAGAAGTAGATTATCAGGCCTTTCTTCCGAGGCACATCTGGGTGGACTCGAACCTCCAGCCTTTTAGTTAGCAGCCCAGCACATTCACCAGTCTGTAATTCACAATGAAAGGTGTTGATTTCATTCTGAGCAAAATAAAAATTTAATAAAGACTTTGAAGAAGAGACATACATGATCCAATATCTACCAACATTATCTATCTATCTAGCTAGTGTGTCAGAATTCAGTTTTGTACAGAATGGAAGCATTGGAGATAGATGTAAGTATATAGATTTGGAAAATGATTTGGAGGTAGAATGAATAGAAATGGATTTTATTTGGTTAATTAACATTTTAAGAAAGGTGAACCACACCATTTAGAAAGAATGAAAGACGGAGAGAGAGAGAAAAAAAAAACAAAGACAAAACTACTGGATTATTAATGAAACGGGGAGTATTGACCTGTATTTTGTTGGTTGCGAGTTACAAAAGCTCCATTTGAATTAATTTAACTTCAAAAAAATAATTATTATTTATTGGAAAATCACTGGACTGCAAGCTTGCAAGAAAGAAGCAGAAGAATCAGAGAACTGAACACTGTTTTTCTCTCTCTCTTTCCTGACTGAATTTGTTCTATCTCTTAGAGGGGCCTGATTTGGGTCAAGCTCCCGTTCTGTACTAATCAATGTGACCACGGGAAAAGGAACTACAGTTTGTTGATTCAGAGTCATACGTTGACTTCTGTTTGTAGGTGAGAACTTTGCATATTGAAATAGCAGATTACGCCTCCTCACAGTCAAAGGCCAGTCCTAACTACAGCACAGGGGGAATAATTAGCTCTGCACAGAAGACTCCTGGAAGTCTTGCCTAAGAAGTGACATCTGAGCCAGGTTTTGAAGGAGTAAATAGCTCTGTTCAATGCAATATGTATTGAGGTTTATTAAATGCAAGATACTCTGCTAAGGTGCTGTGAAGCATACAGAAGTGAATAAAATACAGTGTCTTCAATAGAGGGATTTACAATCTAATGAAAGAGACTGAAATGTACCTATAAGCCCCTGGGAAGTTCTCTTGACATCATTAAGCTTAATCCCGAGAAATACTGGAATGACAGGCATTCTTAAAAGGCTCAGCCATTATAATGTATGTAACACTGACTTGGTACAAGTCAGCTAGATAAAAAATAACCCACAGAGAATGGGCTTAGCTATAAACTGGTAATGTATTCATTCAATAAGCTGTTATTGACTACTTATGTGGTGAGGCCAAGATGGGGTACTATGGATATACAGGGAAAAATGAAATTACATTTTTATGATGTGAAATAACGCTTCATCAAATAATTTGCTATCTACTGAAGGATATAGACTAATTATAATTCAGTCAAATCCATTCTTTGCAAGCTTGTTACACCAAGAGTGTTATGAATAACAGATATTTCGGTTGCATCATGCTTATGTTTATGACCTGGTCCGACAAAGGTTATGGATGTAGATGTATTTTTTCCTTCTGTTTACCCATGTAGGTAGGTATTGAGATCCCCATTTGGAGACAAGAAAACAGATATGCAGAGAAGTTAATGAACTTGCACCAGAGGGTAAGTGGGGAGCCAGGATTTAAACTTGGACGGTTTGGCTCCAGAGTCCATGTTATCAAGACAGGAAGACATCAACAGCCACGGAAAATGCAGAAGGGGCATATAGTATGTTATATTGCATTTCACAGTTTACATAAAGAAAAAGTGTGCAATTATTGCTAAGAAATATTTAGTAAGGAGGATAACAAGCCTTGAGCTAAGTTGCGAAGGATGAATAAAAATCTGGTCCCCAGAAAATGGGTCATGGAGGTCATTGCAGGCAGAAGCAAAAAGTTGTTTTCATTCAGATGCATGAAGGCAAGGGAGTAGGTACACACACAGAACAATAAATTAGTCCTTATTATTGCCAGTGAAATTGACCTTGTACTCTTTAAACCATTATAAGTCTATCGTTTCTATAAATGCTGATTTTTTTTCTGTATAACTTAACTTTGTTACACCTGACTTTGGACCTTTTTAACCTCCTGCTCCTTTGCCTTTATGATCTTTGCCTTTGTAGATAGACCCTCTCACAACATCTCTGGAAAAGAAAATAAAAATGCAGAACTCTAAAACAAAAGAAAGATGCCCTTTCTTTCCTGTAGGTACTGTATATGCTTATTAAAGAATTAAACGTATGCAAAATTCTTAGTGAATATTATTATCATGTTTTCCTAATTTGCCCTCTCCACACTCAATCCAGCACAATGTTCTTCTTCTTATAGTATAGTCTGCTATGGTTTTTGTTCACACTAAGATATTTTGAAATTAATCCACCTCTGAAAACAAATTACTTCCTCCTTCCCACATCCTTTGCCAACTATTGCTCCTTATTTCCTAATTTTACCGTTTCTTCTTTTTGTGAAACTCTTCATCCTCCGCATTAGCAGTGATTATCTCCAACACCTTTTACTGTTCACCAAGGAGATTTTATTTCATGGGTATGCTTTTAGTGGTATAAATAACTGAATGCAGCACAGATGCATTTTCTGAACTTCCATAGTATACTTTCATCGGGTTGGGGCGGGGACTATCACACATACTAAGCATGCAATGATTTTTTTTTTAATATCCTTATAGTCACTTGAGAAAAGCAGCCCAAAGGGCAAACGATTATTAAATTGACTTTGAATAAACTTAATTCTGTCTAATTCCCACTGTGATTTCCTTCATGCCCTCTTGAAGTTTCATAAAATTTTACCTTTTTTTTTCTATTTTCATTTGTGCAAAGCATTTTTATAAGGATAGTGGCAGCTTCCTGATCTCCATCTCTAGAAAGGCAAGAGTCAGACTTAATGGATATAAATTGTAGAAAGGCTGTTAGACAGAAATAAGTAAGAAGTTGAGAACTGAAAATCTGATTATCTGCTGTAACAAGTTATTGAACAAAGGTGGAGGATTTTTGTCCTTAGACATAGACAGACAATTGGATTTTTTTAAGTATAATAGCTTTTGAAAAATATATGAAACAATAAATTACTCTGTCTTAAGACTTTAGGATTTTCCAGACTACATAAACCAAATTCTCTTAATCTATGAGAGAAATAGGATGGTGGTTGGGAACACAGAATTTAGAACAAGACTTCGTGGGCTCAAGTCTTGGCTCTACCACTCAGTAGCTCTATGATCTTGGTATGCTGTCTACCATATAGGTCCTTTAAAAGTGGCTCAGATGAAAACAGTGGGTAATTACAGTATAGCTTTCATAAAGTTTTAAGATAACTAAATTAGTAACGTGATCACACTCAAGTAAAATTTTGCTGAAGATCATTTAAAAGTGACTACAACAATATATACAGGGAACTGCCAGAAATTCAAGCCGGATTCAGAAGAGGACATGGAACCAGGGATATCATTGTTGATGTCAGATGGATTTTGGCTGAATGCAAAGAATACCAGAAAGATGTTTACCTGTGTTTCATTGACTATGCAAAGGCATTTGACATGTGTGGATCATAACAAACGATGTTATGATAACATTGGAAAGAATGGGAATTCCAGAACACTTAATTGCGTTTATGAGGAACCTGCACATAGATCAAGAGGCAGTCATTCGAACTGAACAAGGGGATACTGTGTGGTTTAATGTCAGGATATGTGTGTGGCAGGGTTGTATCCATTCACTATACCTGTTCAATCTGTATGCTGAGCAAATAATACGAGAAGCTAGACTTTATGAAGAAGAACAGGGCATCAGGATTGGAGGAAGTCTCATTAACAACTTATATTATGCCAATGACACAACCTTACTTGCTGAAAGTGAAGAGGACTTGAAGCACTTACTGATGAAGATCAAAGACCACAGCCTTCAGTATGGATTACAACTCCATAGAAGAAAATGAAAATCCTCAAAACTAGACTAATAAGCAACATCAAGATAAATGGAGAGAAGATTAAAGTTGTCAAGGATTTCATTTTACTTGGATCCACAATCAACATCCATGGAAGAAGCAGTCAAGAAATCAAAAGACGCATTGCACTGGGAAAATCTACTGCAAAAGGCCTCTTTAACGTGCTAAAAAGCAAAGATGTTACCTTGAGGACTAAGGTGCACCTGACACAAGCCATGGTGTTTTCAATCACCTCATATGCATGCGAAAACTGGATGATGAATAAGGGAGGCCAAAGAAGAATTGACGCCTTTGAATTGTGGTGTTGGCGAAGAATGTTAAATATACCATGGACAGCCATAAGAACGAATAAATTTGTCTTGGAAAAGTACAGCCGGAATGCTTCTTAGAAGCAAGAATGGCGAGACTACGTCTTACATACTTTGGACATGTTATTAGGAGGGATCAGTCTTTGGAGAAGGGGATCATGCTTGGTAAAGTAGAGGGTCAGCGAGAAGAGGAAGACATTCAACAAGATGGACTGACACCGTGGCTGCAACAATGGACTCATGCCTAACAATGACTGTGAGAATGGCACAGGACTGGGCAGCATTTCATTCTGTTGTACATAGGGTCGCTATGAGTAGGAATCGATTCAATGGCACCTAACAACAACAACAAGTTAGTAAAATTTGTAAAGGATGTATAATAGTACATGAAACATAGTAAGCACTTCATAAGATAGTGAAAGCTTTAAGAATGGCATTTTTTTCAAACAAAAATTTCATAAACAAACATAGTTGTGGGTTTAGGAAGAAAGGCTTAAAAATGTTTTGAGTATGTAGAATTAACAGGTGTGGTATTTTTTCAAAATCTCTTATGTATGAGAATGTTTTCTGTTATTTTATGTTAAGAAAATGGGCTACGATAACATATATTAAAGATATATATGTATATTGTTGTTGTTAGGTGCTGTCAAGTCTGTTCTGACTCATAACGACTCTACATACAACAGACAAAACACTGCCCAGTCCTTCATCATCCTCACAATTGTTGTTATGCTTGAGCCCACTGTTACAGCCACTGTGTCAGTTCGTCTCCTTGAGGGTCTTCCTCTTTTTCACTGACCCTGTACTTTACCAAGCATGATGTCCTTTTCCAGGGACTGAACCCTCCTGACAACCTGTCCAAAGTATGTAAGATGTAGGCTCGTCAACCTTGCTTCTCAGGAAGATTCTGGTTGTACTTCTTCCAAGACAGACCTGTTCATTCTTTTGGCAGTCCATGGTATATTCAATATTCTTCGCCAACACCACAATTCAAAGGTGTCAATTCTTCTTCAGTCCTTCTTATTCATTGTCCAACTTTTACATGCGTATGATGTGATTGAAAATACCATGGCTTGGGTCAGGCACACCTTAGTCCTCAAGGTGACATCTCTGCTTTTCAGCACTTTGAAGAGGTCTCTTGCAGCAGACTTGTCCAGTGCAATGCGTCTTCTGATTTCCCAACTGCTGCTTCCATGGGTGTTGATGGTGGATCCAAATAAAATGAAATCCTTGACAACTTCCAGCCTTTTCTCCGTGTATCATGATGTTGCTTATTGGTCCAGTTGTGAGGATTTTTGTTTTCTTTGAGGTATAATCCATACTGAAGGCTGTAGTCTTTGATCTTCATCAGTAAGTGCTTCAAGTGCTCTTCACTTTGAGCAAGCAAGGTTGTGTCATCTGCATGATGCAGGTTTTCAATGAGACTTCCTTCAATCTTGATGCCCCGTTCTTCTTCATATAGTCCAGCTTCTCAAATTATTTGCTAAGCATACGGATTGAATACGTATAGTGAAAGAATACAACCCTGATGCACACCTCTCCTGAGTTTAAACTACGAAGTATCCCCTTGTTCTGTCTGAACAACTGCCTCTTGATCTATGTACAGGTTCCTCATGAGCACAATTAAGTGATCTGGAATTTCCACTCTTCGCAAGGTTATTCATAATTTGTTATGATCCACTCAGTCCAATGCCTTTGCTTAGTCAATAAAACACCGGTACACATTTTTCTGGTATTCTCTGCTTTCAGCCATGATCCGTGTGACATCAGCAATGATACCCCTGGTTCCACGTCCTCTTCTGAATCTGACCTGAATTTCTAGCAGTTCCCTGTTGATACACTGCTGCAGCAAAGTCCAAGCTGCACTGAAGACTCTGGAAAAAAACAAGGCTCCAGTTATTGATGGAATATCAGTTGAGATGTTTCAAGAAACAAACGCAGTGCTGGAAATGCCCACACGTCTATGCCAAGAAATTTGGAAGACAGCTACCTGGCCAGCTGACGAAGAGATCTATATTTATGCCTATTCCCAAGAAAGATGATCCAATTGCATGTGGAAATTATTGAACAATATCATTAATATCACAGGCAAGTAAAATTTTGCTGAAGATTGTTCAAAAGAGGCTGCAGCATTAATATATGTATACATACATTTAAATACATGTACGTATATATATATATTTATATATGCATTTTTTTTTAAAGGAAAATTTTACATGCTAGTCCTTTGCTATTGGTGTTTGGTGTTGCTGAGGAAAATCCTGGAGATAGCCTGTATTTTCCTCCTAGTACTACCTGATTTGACTAATTTCACTGAGATATGTTCTAAAAATAAAGATCTCTAAGCAAAGTTCAATGATCTGGGAAAGAATCAATACTGCTCTTAATATTAAATATTTCAAAAATAGAAAAAACAAATTGAGGATAATGCAAGAAACACCAATAAGCACAGGACTCAGATTTTTATTTGAAAATGTTAAGGTTTATGGTACTAACAATGTTAAAAAGTTATTAATATTGGAGATGAAGTTGAAATTCCCCTCTGCTTCCCTTCAATTCATGAGTATCCTTCAATCCCAAGAACTAATCAACTATTCTCAATTTAAAGTAAATATTGTCCATACATTTTTTAACTTTCACAAATATCCATTTATCCATAAATATACATTGTTTAACTTTACACTTATTTTATGATTTCATACAAGTCATTCTCCCATGTTTTTTTTTCCTTTGGCCTTCTGTTTATGATGCCTATCCTTGCTGATACATACAGAGTTCTTTCATGCTTACTTACCTAGAGTAATTCATTACATGAACATAGCACAATCTATTATACTATTATTCATTAAGGTTTTGTCTAATCCTTTACTATTATTTCTTTCTTTTAAAAAAAAAAAAACTGTTATGGTTAAGAAAATTCTTTGGTCTAACTCTTTTCTGATAGACTTCGGACTTCACAGATGTCAAAATGTGTTTCTTAGGTTGTACACGGGGGAACCCAATGATTCTATATCTTGGAAACAGAAGATGTTGTTCCAGATCACTAAATGGCCCATAGTTAGGTAAATTGTATTAGTGGGGCTTTGGTTAACTAACCAAACAAAGAAGTAATTTGATAGTTACATTCAATTTTCATCCCTGTAAAATCTTTTTGATCAGAGTTCTTTGATCATACCACACTTTAATTCATTTCTAAAGATCTTTCCCACCATCTGTGTATGTAGACATGTATGTACAATAAAACTGATGAAGGAAACATGTATATACTTAAATATATAATAATATAATTGTGCATATTTTAAATTCTTTTGTCAATATATTATAATTTTTTAGCTATGATTACTAACCTCCATTTTTCTCTTTTCTACTGATTATAATTGATGCCTATGATAATTCTGAAGACCTGTCATGACGAGAAGTTTCTTTTCAATCAGTGAAACAAGCTGAATGTTTAATATTTCATATTTTGAACATTTTCTGTTTATAAAATTGAGAATAATATCCATAAGATATCTGAAGAAAATTTCAAATAATCAAAATATTAGACAAGCCAGAATACATCATTCATGATACGTGATAAAAGAGAAAATTTTATTATTCTTTATAGATAATTTTGATGTTTCTGCATATGAATACTTTTATATATGTTCAATATAACGGATAAAAAGACTACAAACATCCCACTCAATTTTTTTTTTTTTATTTTGTTTTGTTTGGGGGAGCAAGGTTAATTGCTGTTTATTTTTATACTGTGACTTTTCTACTCAATGAAATGTTAAAAGTCTATTGGAAATTTAACTCAGTATAAAGTTCCAAAGAAAGATAGCAACAAAATCAAACAGCTGTTTAAAACAGCAATTAGAAATCTTTCTTCCATCTTTTCATTTGAAATCCACATCCAAACGTCATATAAAAGTAATGAATGTGTCTCTTTTGTTGTTTTTCTTTTTCTTTTTTGTCTTTAGAATACAGGGGAGGGATATAAATAAGAAAGAAATTTTAAGAAAATTTCTGAAAAATAGGGCGAAGTGTCAGACAAGATTAAATACCAAATCTTATGATATTTGACTTAGTCCTGGACATGGTTGTCTGTTCTCCTTTCATTATTACTGAGCTTTCTCTGCTCATTGATCCATCTAAATACTTCACCTAGAAAAATAAACATTTGATTTTTTTTTTTCCTTGAAAATGTCTACACTACCTTCTGAACACTATGGCTCCTTCATATTACTAGCACAGACTTTTACTTTGCTTCACACGCAAATCAAATTTTCTATAGGATGCCTACTCCTTCAGTTATTATTATTTAAATCAGTTAGTTTGATTCTCATTTTCACTATCCTTTTGAAAGTAATTTGAATATAATATATATGTGTGTGTGTGCATGTGTGTATAATTTTATAATGCATATTTACATATATATGTATGTGTATCTGTGTGTGTATGAATATGTATATATATCAGCTGTGTGAAAAGCATTATGCTAAGTGGTAGCTATAAACCAAAAAACCAAACCCACTGTGAAAACAGGGATGAGTGCGCTTACCATCACCCTGTTTCACCTTGCAAAGCCTTTCCCAATTGTAAATTTGCTAAAAAATGTTTGTTTGTTCATCTAAATTGTAAATATGACGCAAAATGTGATAAGCCAGATTGCTCCTTCACTCATAGGAGTAGAAGAATTTCAGTACTGCCTTTAAAACCAGGAGTTACAACACTAGCATCACCTTCTAGTACTCAGTCCTGTCGTTACTTCCTTGCTTGTGAGAAAATGGAAAGTCCTTTTTATCATCCAAAACACTGTAGGTTTAACACTTAGTGTACAAGAACTGACCGTGGGTCTTACCATCCCATCATTATTGTACCACCAAGATGTGCCTTGAAACGGATTCTATCACAAACCAGTGAATGATACCCAGTACCACCCAGCAGAAGACCACCCAGCAGAAGATCATGGATTTTGAAAGCTGTCATCTACTCATATAAGATATTCTATGGAGCCTGTCAAGTCTTTGACACTTGGAATATATTTCTTTCATAATAGGAAAAAAAAATTTTTTTTTTTTCTAACTCATGGTTACCCTATAGGACAGAGTAAAACTGTCCCATAAGGTTTCCAAGGCTGTAAATCCTTACAGAAGCAGACTGCCACATCTTTCTCCTGTAGAGCAGCTGGTTGGTTTGAGGTGCCAAGCTTTTGTTAGCAGCTGAGTGCTTTAACCACTGCATCACTAGGGCTTCAAGTGGCAGCTATATAATGGTGAAAAAGACAGACACTCTTCCTGCCCCTTTGGAGCTTATATTCAAGTGAAGAATGTAAACAAGCAATTACAAATTTAATTTAATGAGTGCTGGAGAAGGAGAGGAGCCCTGGTGGCATAGTGGTTAAGAGCTAAGGCTGCTAACCAAAAGGTTGGCGGTTTGAATCCACCAGTCGCTCCTTGGAAACCATGTGGGGCAGTTCTATTCTGTCCTATAGGGTTGCTATGAGCTGCAATCAACTGAAAGGCAGCTGTTTTTGTTTTTTTTTTAGAAGGAAAATACATGGTGCATTGAGTGGATATAGCATAAAGGAATAATGTGCTTAGTTGCCACCAAGTTGATTCCGAATCAAAGAACCACATGTGTGTAGAATGGAACTGCTCCAAAAGGTTTCTAAGGCTGTGATCTTTTGGAAGCAAATCACCAGACCTGTCTCCTGAGGCACATCTGGGTGGATTCAAACAGTCAACTTTTTGGCTAGTAGTTTGAATGCCAGCCAGGGACTCCTAAAGAATAATTTATATGGTACTAATTCCAGTATTTTGTTTTTCAATTCCAAATTGGACTTAGTGGCAACAATTGATTCTAAGCTTCGGAAGAGCCTATAGTGAGCTTATCTTGTTCACGCTCTTATTTTCAATAATTACCATAATGTCTGGTGTACAAACACCACTCAATAAATATTTGTTGAATGGAGGAAAAATATGATCACTCTGTACTTCTCTAAACTCCCTTATCCTTGACATATTTTACAGCTCGCCTTTTCAGCAATTATACACCTGCATTTTTAATTAATTAATTTATTTATTTATTTGGTGATACCACTGTTTATACCAGCACCTTAAAGGTGTAGGAACAACCCACTTGGTTGGGAAACAGTCTAATATTCTAAATATAATCACTGGCAATTTGAAGCATTTCCATTGTTTTCACCTATCACTTAAAGTCTGTATCTTATAACGTGTTTTTCACATTTCTTCTCTTTCCAAGCATTCAAATATATTCTAACTCTCTTCTGTATATCTGTGTCTGGGTGTTTGCAGTCATATAAAACTGACCATGCCCAAATAGTGCTATTATTTTCCTTATCACTTTCTTGAACTTTTGAAATTACATTAATAGTTAATTATCTTTCCCACCTCTCAGGCTATGCTACTCATCACCATCATTAACCCCTCCTGCTATCTCCCTACCTATATTCAATCTTCATCATTGTGCCATTGATAAGTCTCAGGAATCCATCTCACTTATTGCATTTCTTCACTATTTATTTGATATGTTTTTAATTCAGCCTTTTGCACAGAATTCTGTGTCTCTCAAAGGTAAGAAACATAACTATATCAAAATTTCTGGCACAGTGTAGGCACTTTATAAATTAATAAGTATTTGGTTAATATATTCCTAAATTAATGTCCACTTAACTATATATATAGTTTTTTTTTTCTTTTACTTAAATTAGTACTTGCACAACTGAATTTGCTAAATTGATTTATTCTGATAAAGTGTTCTAGCATCCTAAGTTTTCATAGCTGCATCTTCTTTGGGCTCTCCCTCAGTCTGTTTTCAAATATTCTATGAACTATTTCTCAAACTTTCAAATTAATAAATAGAATTATATTATATTACAATTCTCCAAAAAAGATAGGCTTACACAATATCTTTGTATCACATTTTTTCTTTAACTTTTTTCTATCAAGCAATTATACATTCACAGGAATCCCTCGGTGAATGTGATGGTTAAGGTTGTGTGTCAACTTGACTGGGCCATGATTCTCAGTGGTTTGATAGTCATATGATGATGTGATCACTTCCATGATAAGATGTGATATTTTGTGATCACCTCCATGATGAGATCTGCTGTGAGTAGCCAATCAGTTGAAAGGGAGTTTCCTTGGACACATGGCCTACATTGAATATAAGGGGATATTCTGGCAAGGCTTGTGGGCTTTTGCTCTTTCTGGATCCTGCAGCTGGCTCCTGTTCATCTGACCTCTGATTCTTGGGAGTTGAGCTAGCAGCTTACCTGTGGTCTTGCTTGTCCATCTTTGGAATTTGTCCATCTTCACAGACTGTGAACAACAGCCCTGCTCTCCAACATGCTGATCTTGGGTTTGCCAGCCCCTGCGGCTATGTGCATCAGGAGAAGCCTTTATCCTGACCCACAGACTTGGGACGTTCCAGCCCCTACAAGTGTGTGAGCCATTTCCTTGATATAAATCTCTCTCTCTTTCTATATATATATCTTTATATGCTTTACAGGCTTTGCTTCTCTAGAGAATCTAGCCGAAGACAGTGGCACAAATGGTTAAGTGATTAACTACTAGCCAAAGATTAGCAGTTCAAACACACCTAGAGACACCTTGGAAGACAAACCTGGAGATCTGCTTCTGAAAGGTCATAATCTTCAAAACGCTAAGGAGCAGTTCTACTCTACACACATAAGGTCACCATAAGCCAGCATCGACTTGATACCAACTAACAAAAATAGCATAGATTTGCAGGAAATTGCAAAAATAGAATAGAGAGATCCTGTGTCCCCTTCACTCAGTTTTCCTCACTGGCTACATCTTATGTAATGATAGGAAAAAATCAAAACCAGGAAATTGATGTTGCTATAAAATATGTACATAGTTCTATGACATTTTATTACATGTGTAGATTCATGTTATCACCACAGCTAAGAATACAGAACTATTCCATCACTATGAAGATCTCTCTTCTGCTACCCCCTTATGTCACACCCATTTCCTCTGCCCCTGGCCCCTGGCAACCACTAATTAGTTTTCCATTTCTCTATTGTTGTCCTTTACAGAAGGCCATATAAATTGCAACATATATACTGTTTAAGATTGGCTTTTTTCATGCAGCATAATGCCCCTTTAAAAAATTTCCGATTCTGATATTCTAAATTAAAAGTTACCCGCATAAGTGCTTCAATGAAAAAAAGAAAAGTATTACAAAAATAGAAAAGATTTCTAAGGAGATATCTTAGGCTGTGTTCTCTGGAGAAGCAAAACTAGTGAAGTATATATATATATAGAGAGAGAGAGAGAGATTTATCTCAAGGAAATCACTTACGTGGTTATGGAGGCTGCCAAATCCCAAAGTCCCTGGGTCAGGCCACAGCTGGAGGATTCTCCTGATTCACGTAGTTGCAGAGGGTGATGAAGCCAGAACTGGCAGTTCAGACAGCAGACTGCTGGCTCGTAGGGCAGTGGAGCTGGTGAATCCCCAAACCAGCAGGTCAGACAACAAGCTGCTGGCTCAAGTCCCAAGAACCAGAGGCCAAATGATGACAAGCCAGAAACAGGATCAAGAGTAAGTGAGATTTACCAGAAAGTCCATACATATATATTGGGTTTAGGCTACACCCCCAGGGAAACTCCTCTTACAACTGACTGGCTCATAGTATCAGATCACATCATGGAGGTGATTTTATTATATCACAAAATGGAGGGTAATTACATAATACTGAGAATCATGACTTAGTCAAGTTGCCATATAACATTAATCATCACAGGAGATTTGTGACAATAGCTTGGGCTAAGAGAATAAAAACAAACAAACGCAAATTGTGATTGAAGATTACAGGAGAAGAATCTATTTAGTAATGACTACAAATGTATTTGGTTTAAATAACTGTGTTGAGCAACACATTAAGAGGAAAGAGAGACAGTTTATGCAGATATATCAATAAGTTTCCTAAATAAATGATAATGAAATAAAAGTGTCTAATGTTAAAACTGTTAAATTTCATCAGCCTTTCCTTACCTGAACTTTTGAGAGCAGATGAGGATTGAGAAAGTAGAAATAAGCTTGTCAGCCTAATAAAATTTGGCAGATAATTTTATTTTCTGACAACTTGATTTCAGTATGATGATTCCACAAATAAGTATCCATCAGGCCTGCTGCCCTGTCAGACTAATCAGGAAGCTTCGGTCCTTTTCTTTGTCCCTAGTTTACCTCAAGCCCCAAAGCAGACCCATTGCCTGACGTTGATACCGTTGATATTTTTAGGGCAATTTTTTTAAGTTTAAATATTCTAATTGAAGGGAACATTTTCACACAGGCATTCTGCCATGTTGTGTCATGCCGGGGACGCTGGTATGTCTCTGAAATGCCCATAAATGTTTCACCCCAAAAGTGACTAACTTATTTTTGTTTTTTATACATCTACTATGTGAGATAATTTTAAAGTAGCCATAGTTAAAACTGTGTTTCATGTCTCAATATTATGGTAATTTAGTCAGTGTTATTTTCCAGAGGCAAAGATGTACATGCTAATTAACAGATAATGTTAAACTAAGTTTCGTCTGCTGAAGACGTCAGCAAGGGATGAGATTCCTTGTTGAAGTTTTCCACACTTGAAATTAGTATGTTCCAGCGGTGTTGAAGTATCAGAAAGGGATGTGAAGTGAACATAAAAGAAGACGGAATGTAGAATAGATAGATTACTGGGCTTCTCTGAACTTCTAAAGAAAGGGCTATGATTCATAATTATCTCTCTTTTTATTCTGAAATATAAAAAGGTATAAGAATATATAGATTTTATAAGTACAGTTTAAAAAGAATGATAAAATGAGCATCAGTGCCTTCCATCCATTTTAAGAAATCAAATATTATCTATACCCTAAGTAAAGAGTTCCTGCATGGTACAAACATTTAAGCATTAGACTGTTAACCAGAAGTTTGGCTGTTGGAATCCACTTGGAGGTGCCTAGGAAGAAAGGCCTGGCAATATGTTTCCAAAAGGTCACAACCTTGAAAAACCTATGGAGCACAGTTCTACTCTGAGACACACGGAGTCACCATGAGTTGAAATCGATTTCATTGCAATGATTGGTTTCAGTTAGGTATCCTAGATGGGTTATGAGTTTTGGGACCTCCCCTCACCCTCCCCTGCCACATGCAATCGCTTCTTTCTCCGACAAAGTGGTAAACAGTGTGTAGAGTTTAGTATAGATACCTTGGGGATATTGCTGGTGTGGATCTAGATCACTGCAATAAAGTGAATATTGCAATCAAATGAGTCACACAAATTTTTTAGTTTCCTAGTGCATATAAAAGTTATGTTTACACTGTACCGTAGTCTATTAAGAGTGCAATAGCATTATATCTAAAAAAATGTACATACCTTAACTAAAAATACTTTATTGCTAAAAATTACTAACCATCATCTGAGCCTTCAGCGAGTTGTAATCTTTTTGCTGGCGGAGGGTCTTGCCTCAGTGTTGATGGCTGCTGACTGATCAGGTGATAGTTCCTGAAGGTTGAAGTGGTTGTGGTAATTTCTTAAAATAAAACAACAATGAAGTTTTGCCACATCAATTGACTCTTTCTTTCATGGAAGATTTCTCTGTAGCATGCAATTCTGTTTGATAACATTTTACCCACAGTAGAACTTTCAAAACTGGAGCCAATCCTCTCCAACCCTGGAACTGCAGTATCAACTAAATTTATGTCATTATTCTAGATCCTTTGTTGTCGTTTCAACAATGTTTACAGCATTTTCACCAGGAGTAGTTTCTATCTCAAGAAACCACCTTCTTTGCTCATCCATAAGAAGCAAGTCTTCATTTGTTGAAGTTTTATCATGAGATTGCACCCATTCAGTCACATTTTCAGGCTCTACTTCTAATCCTAGTTATCTTGCTGTTTCCACTACGTCTGCAGTTACTTCCTTCACTGAAGTCTTGAACCCCTGAAAGTCATCCATGAGGGTTAGAATCAGCTTCTTCCAAACTCCTGTTAATGTTGATATTTTGACCTCCTTGCATGAATCACAAATGTTCTTAATGGCATCTAGAATGGTGAATCATTTCCAGAAAGTTTTCAACTTACTTTTCCTCGATCCATCAGAGGAGTCACTATCTATGGCAGCTATAGCCGAATGAAATGTATTTCTTAAATAATAAGACTTGAAAGTCAAAATTACTCCTTGATCCATGGGCTGCAGAATGGATGTTGTGTTAGCAAGCATGAAAACAACATTAATCTCCTTGTATATCTCCATCAGAGTTCTTGGGTGACCAAGAGCATTGTCAACGAGCAGTAATATTCTGAAAGGAAGTTTTTTTTTTTTTTTCTGAGCAATAGATCTCAACAGTGAGCTTAAGATATTCAGTAAACCATGTTGTAAACAGATGTGCTGGCATCCACACTTTGTTTTTACATTTATAAAATACATGTAGAGTAGATTTAGCATAATCCTTAAGAGCCCTAGGATTTTCGGAATGGTAAAAGAGCACTGACTTCAAGTTAAAGTCATGAGCTAAGAGTCTTTGAAGCTTTGAAGCCAGACCCTGACTTCTCCTCTCTAGCAGTGAGAGTATTAGAAGGAATCTTCTTCAAATATAAGGCTGTTTCATCTACATAGAAAACCTGTTGTGTAGTGTAGCCACCTTCATTAATTATCTTAGCTAGATCTTCTGGATAACTTACTAAAGCTTCTACGTCAGTACTTGCTGCTTCTCCTTGTACTTTTATGTTAAGGAGAAGGCTTCTTTCCTTACACCTCATAAACCAACCTCTGCAAGCTTCAGACTTTTCTTCTGCAGCTTCCTTACCTCTCTCAGCCTTCATAGAATTGAAGAGAGTGAGGCTTTGACTTAAGGGAATGTTGTGACTGGTTTGATCTTCTATCTAGACCACTAAAACATTCTCCATGTGGCTTAGGCTGGGTTCTCTAGAGAAGCAAAACCAGTAAAGAGTATAAATATATATATAGAGAGAGATTGTATCAAGGAAACAACTCACGCAATTGTAGAGGCTAGAATGTCCCAAGTCTGTGGATCAGGGTAGAGACCTCTCCCAAGTCACACAGCTGCAGAAGCTGGCAAGCCCAAAATCAGAAGGTCAGAGAGCAGGGCTCCCACTCACAGGCTGTGCAGATCGACAAAACCCAGCTTCGGCAGTTAAGCTGACAGCTCAAGTCCCAAGAACGGGAGATGAGACAACAGGAAACAGCTGCAAGATCCAGAGAGAGCAAACAGCCAGAATGTCTGCTTATATACGGATGCGGGCCACACCCCCAAGGAGAGTCCCTTTCATCTGATTGGCTACTCACAGTATATTCAATCATGGGAGTGATTACATTAAAACACTGAGAATCATGGCCCAGCCAAGTTGACACAATCTTAACCATCACACTATATAAGGTTGTTTCTCTTTCTTATCATTTGTGTGTTCACTAGAGTAGCATTTTTAGTTTCCTTCAAGGATTTTTCCTTTGCATTCACAACTTGGCTAACCCTTTGGCACAAGAGGCCTAGCGTTTGGCCTATCTCAGCTTTCGACATGCCTTCCTCACTATTCGCAATTTTTTGTACCTTTTGATTTAAAGTGACAGCCCCATAATTCTTCCTGTCACTTGAACACTTAGAGGTCACTGTAAGGTTACTAATTGGCCTAAGTTCAATATTGTCATATCTTAGGGAATAAGGAGGCCGGAGGAGAGGAAGAGAGATAGGGGCCTGTCGGTGGAGCAGAGAAGACACACACAACATTTATTAAGTTCACTGTCTTATATGGATGCTGTTCATACACTCCAAAACAATTGCATTATTAACATCAGATCACTGATCACAGATCACTACAATAGATATGATAATAACGAAAAAGTTTGAAATATCGGGAGAATACCAAAATATGACACAGAGACACGAACTGAGTACATGCTGTTGGAAAAATGGTGCCCAGTGCAGGGTTGCCACAAACCTTCAGTTTGTAAAAAACGTAATATCTGCAAATCGTGAAAGAAACAAAGTGCAATAAAACAAAGGAGGTATGCCTGTATTAATCATTCTTTTTTTTTGAAAAAGAGCTCTGCCATTTATGTCCACATCCATAAACTGTAAAATCGCTTAAATTTGCCTGCTACTTTTTTACAGAAACTTTATGAGAATTTAGATTAAACTTTAAATGCTAATTTTTAGTGATTTTATATAATCTTATCAAACACTAAGTATTTTTAACTTACATGTGTGGTTGATGAATAGATAATCTTTAAACAAAATATACAAGTATATTAATTAATATAATGCTGTTTACATGTTTTTTCAGTGATTCCATGTAGCTTTGTTTATAACTCCGTAATAAACTCATACAGTCTGACTTATAGCTATTTGAGTAGCTGTCAATCCATTCCCACAAAATTATCAGTTTCTTGAGACTCGCAAACGTGCATTTCTCGATGTTTATATACCAAACCAAAAACCAAATCCACTGCTATCAAGTCGATTCCAACTCATAGCTACCCTGTAGGACAGAGTAGAACTTCCCCCATAAGGTTTCCAAGGCTGTAAATCTTCAGAGAAGCACACTGCCACAGCTTTCTCTGATGGAGTGGCTGTTGGCTTGAACTGCTGACCTTTCGATTACCAGCTGAGTGCTTTAACCACTGTGCCACCAGGGATCCCTGGTTTATATACACCTGATTAATATTTATTTAACTAATATTAATATGTATTTTATGTTGTTTCATATGCTTTATGCATATTGAAATATTCATTTACAGAGAAAAAATAAGGTGTAAGATTCTTGCTATTTTATCCCCATTTTTCAGATAAGAAAACTGAAAAATAAAGAGGTCATGTAACTTGCCAGGGGTCAGTTAAACTGGGATTCTAGTCCAAGTACACTGACTCAAGACCCTATGCCAGAATCTCCCAAGCTTTCTTGATTCAAAACACAGCCTATTATTCCTTTGCTAAAGAAATATCTGAGTGCCAATTTTTAAATCTTTAAATCCTAACACTTTATCAAGTATTTATGCCTTAACAACTTGGTAGTCATTTGAAGGAGCCCCTAGATAGTGCAAAGGGTCAACACTCTCTGCAGCTAAGATAAAAGTTGGCAGTTTCAATACACCCTTAGATGCTTTGGAAGAAAGGTCTGGCAATCTACTTCCAAAAAGTTAGCCATTGAAAATCCAATGAGCAGGGTTCTACTCTGACACACATGGATCATCATGAGTCAGAATCCATTCAATGGCACCTGTTGGGAACTGTACAACTTGGAATCCAATTGGACACTACTATCCTCATTTACAGTTCTACACTCATTTTCATGCAGTACTTGCTTTTTTATTACAGAAATTATAAAATTTAACTTCACAAAGACATTGCATCCAAAAGAATGCAGCATAAACATATATCGAAACTACGAACTTCCTCCAGCTAGTATTTTGTGCAGTTTCTTACAGATATTGAGTATTTCTTTGTTTCCCTTGAGTATTTAAATATTCTACAGTTCCCTATGAGTTATGAGTAACCAGGAGTGCTCTACCATGTCTTGGCACACAGTTTAGAAACTGTATCCCAGTACTCTTAGCCTCAGATTATCCTTACTTTAATGGAAGTGTAGATTTAAAATTTTTCCCTTTTATTTAACTATTGTGTGGCTTTCAATGATGTCTAGAGTTTTGCTGAGCCTTAGTTTTTTGTTTTTTGTTTTGTTACTTTTTGTTGTTGTTGTTTAGTTGTAAATGGGGATAACAAAAGCCACAGTGTTACTGTGAAGATGAACTGAACCAATGTGTTTAAAATGCTTAACCTACAACAAGGCAAGTGATAGGTATTCAACATGAGATATCTTTCTACCTTTTCAAAAATGTCTTCATTTCACTCTACACGCTCTGCGTTGTAGTTGCTGAGCAACCGTGTGCTAGTTTAGTCAGTTCCGACTCATAGGGACCCTATGTACTAGAGAACGAAGACTGCCTGGTCTTGCATCATCCTCACAATCATTATTGTGCTTGAGCGCATCATTGCAGCCGCTGTGTTAATCCATCTCATTGACCTTCTACTTTACTAAGGACTGATCTCTCCTGATAATATGTCCAAAGTATGTGAGATGAAGTCTTGCTATCCTTGCTTCTAAGGAGCATTCTGGCTGTACTTCTTCCAAGACAGATTTGTTTGTTCTTTTGGCAGTTCATGGTATATTCAATATTCCTCGTCAACACCATAATTCAAAGGTGTCAATTCTTCCTGTCTTCCTAATTCATTGTCCAGCTTTCACATGCATATGAGGCGATTGAAAAAGTCATGGCTTGGGTCAGGCACACCGTAGTCTTCAAGGTGATATCTTTTCTTTTTAACATTTTAAAGAGGTCTTTTGCAACAGATTTGCACAATGCAATGCGTTCTTTGATTCCTTGCCTGCTGCTTTCATGGGTGGTGATTGTGGTTCCAAGTAAAATGAAATCCTGGACAACTTCAGTCTTTTCTCCATTTATCATGATGTTGCTTATTGGTCTAGTGGTGAAGATTTTTGTTTTCTCCATGTTGAGGTGTAATCCATACTGAAGGCTATGGTCTTTGATCTTTATCAGTAAGTGCTTCAAGTCCTCTTCAAATTCAGCAAGCAAGGTCATGTCATCTGCATAACACAGTTGTTAACAAGTCTGCCTCCAAACCTGATGCCCCATTCTTCTTCATATAGTCCAGCTTCTAGGATTATTTGCTCAGCATGCAGATTGACAAGTATGGTGAAAGATACAATCCTGACACAGACCTTTCCTAACTTTAAACCATACAGTAGCCTCTTGTTCTGCTCAAACAACTGCCTCTTGGTCTATGTACAGGTTCCTCATTTCCACCAGTACTGTTCTGGAATTCCCATTCTTCCCAATGTTATCCATAATTTGTTATGATCCACACAGTCAAATGCCTCTGCGTAATCAATACAACACATAAACTTCTTTCTGGTATTCTCTGCTTTCAGCTAGGATTGATCTGACATCAGCAGTGATACCCCTGGTGCAACATCCTCTTTTGAATCCAGCTTGAATTTCTGGAAGTTCCCTGCTGATGTGCTGCTGCAGCCACTTTTGAATGATCTTCAGCAAAATTTTACTTGAGTGTGATATTAATGATGTTGCTCGATAATTTCCGTATTCGGTTGGATCACCTTTCTTGGAATAGGCATAAATATGGATCTCTTCCAGTCAGTTGACCAGGCAGCTGTCTCCAGATTTCTTGGTATAGACAAGTGAGCACTTACAGTGCTGTATCTATTTGCTGAAACATCTCAATTGGTATTCTGTCAATTCCTGGAGACTTGTTTTTCACCAGTGTCTTCAGTGCAGCTTGGACCTCTTCCTTCAGTACCATAGGTTCCTGATCATATGCTACCTCATGATATGGTTGAACATTGACCAGTCTTTTTGGTGTAGTGATTCTGTGTATTCCTTCCACCTTCTTTTGATGCTTCCTGCATCATTTAATATTTTCCCCATAAAATCCTTCAATATTGTGACTCAAGACTTGAATATTTTCTTCAGTTCTTTCAGCTTGAGAAATGCTAAGGACGTTCTTCTCTTTTGGTTTTCTAACTCCAGGCCTTTGCACATGTCATTATAATACTTTACTTTGTCTTCTCAAGCTGCCCTTTGAAATCTGTTCAGATGTTTTACTTTATCATTTCTTCCATTTGCTTTAGCTACTTCATATTCAACAGCAAGTTTCAGAGTCTCTTCTGACATCCATTTTGGTCTTTTCTTTCTTTCCTGTCTTTTTAACGACCTCTTGCTTTCTTCATGTATGATGTCATTGATGTCATTCCACAATCATCTGACCTTTGGTCATTAGTGTTCAATGCATTAAATCTATTCTTGAGATGGTCTGTAAATTCAGGTAGGATATACTCAGGGTCGTACTTTAGTTCTCTTGGACTTGTTCTAATTTTCTTCAGCTTCAACTTGAACTTGCCTATGAGCAATTGAAAGTCTTTTCCACAGTCAGCCCCTGGCCTTGTTCTGACTGACGATTTTGAGTTTTTCCATCATCTCTTTCCACAGATGTAGTCTATTTGATTCCTGTGTATTCCATCTGGAGACGTCCACGTGTATAGTAGCCGTTTATGTTGTTGTAAAAAAGTATCTGCAATGAAGAAGTTGTTGTTGGTCTTGTAAATTCTATCTTGTGATCTCCCACATCTTTGCTATCATCATGACCATATTTTCCAACTACTGATCCTTCTTTGTTTCCAACTTTTGCATTCCAATCACCAGTAATTATCAGTGCATCATTTTTGTATTGATAATTCATGCATAGGAAGACATTGAAAAAATCATGGCGTGGGTCAGGTGCACCTTAGTCTTCAAGGTGACATCTTTGCTTTTTAACTCTTTGAAGAGATCATTTGCAGCTGACTTGCCCAATGCAATGTGTTATTTGAATTCAGTTAGCAGAGATAATTAAATTTGACCACAAATATAAGACAAAAATAGGTATAGATGAGATCTCTATATTAACTGAGACTTATCATTGAGTTAAAGGAGTCCTGGTGGCACTAAGTTAAGCACTAGGCGGCGAAACGAAAGGTTGGCAGTTCCAACACCCCTCCCCCTAGCAACCCTGTGGGAAAAAGACCTCGTGATTTGCTTCCATAAAGATTAGAGTCAAGAAAACTCTATGAGGGAGTTCTTTCAGTCACATGTGGTCACAATGAGTCAGAATTCACTCCAAGAAACCCAATAACATCAGTGAGTTGCTCCTGAGATGTGCACGTGCTCTAAACTTTAATGTTCATATATAGCTATGTTTTCTAAGTAATATAAAAATTTCATAAGATTTATTTATGCATGTAGTCAGTTTTTTTCTCATCCATTGATAACTAGATACCATATGATAAAATGCTGATATAAAAGAAAATATATAAAATACACTTTCCATTGTATCCTTTAATCAGAATATAAAAAACAGAATTACCAAAAATTGTTCAGTTTTCAACTAAAACATTTTGTCATCCTCTCCCAATATAACAGTTTTTTATCCAACGCTAACAGCTGAATTTCTGAAATTGGCTCTTCTCCAAGTAGCAAGCTTCATGCAAATGAACCCAGATGAAAAGAATTGCAAATAGCTAGTATGTCTGCTTAACATTTGGGTAACCTCACAAGCAAGCAGCACATAGGATCTTTATCTCCCCAAACATAACTAATGACTACTTTATCTCTATCAAACAAAATGGAAATAAGTTGTGTTATTCTTTAGCAAAAATATTTTATTCAAAATATCTAAATAACAAAATCAATATCAATTCATCATAAGTATATAAAGATATCAGGTAGGAGTTTAATTCTTAAAGCCCTTCACAATCTGTGTTAAAAGCAATATACTAAGCTAAAAACCAAACCCGTTGCCATGGAGTAGATTCATAGAAACCCTCCCCCAAGAGCAAGATACAAGTGATAAAAGGAGGAAAAATTAAGTGATTGATTTAAAACTCATCCTCTTACAAATTTATCAAGAAATAGTTCTTAATAAATTATATATTATACTTAAATAGCAAAAGAATAGTCAATCAGAAAGCAAGCACAAGTTACTAAAACATTTAATTAATATTAAATTTATAAGATATTATTCTTTGAATATTATATCATAATTATTTGAGTTTATACACTTACTACTAAAATAATCAAGGCTGAATTTAAATATCTTTGATATAAAAATATTTTATGATTTAATTATTTTGTAAACAACGCTTCAATAAACATATGGGGGAAATATTACTTCAGGTTTGTGCAGGAATATCAGACATAAAATCCTACCCTTAGTGGGAACCCGTGAATACAGGATTGCATTTGCCTTATAGTAATATATTCTTGTAAATGGAATTGTAACAAATTTCAAAACTAAATTTCACCTATTCTTATATGAGAATTATGGTGAGAAAAAACAACACTCTTCACTATGTTCTCTCCCAGCTTTGTTACAAACCATCTCAGAGTACTGTGCTCAAGCTTTCTGTGACATATCTCCCTCTTTCCTTGCAATCAATGCACAAAAGGCCCTATTGTGATTTATAATCGATTCACCAGAATAAAATAAGCTAAGTCATACCTTAATAACTATACCTGAACATAGATCAGCACACACATTCTAAATAATGGGTGCTCTTTAGATATTCAACACAAAATAACGTTTACCTTGGCTGTAACAGGCTCATAGCAATGAGACAAGAATTCGATTCAACTTGACAGTAAAAAAATTATAAATTTAGGTAATAAAAGAGTCTACATTTTAGGATCAGGCACACATGGCTTCAAATCCCAGGACCTAGCTAGCTTACAAGTTACTTGAAGAAACTGGTTCAGCATCCTATAAATAATAATAATAATAATTAAAAAAAAAAAAAAAACAACCTTTATATCAGCATTGGTGTTTTGTGGTATTGGAAAATTTCTTTGCTACAGTTGTTGTTGTTAGGTGCCATTGAGTCAGTTCCTACTCATAGCAACCGTTTGTACAACTGAACAAAACACTGCCCAGTCCTGTGCCATTCTCACAATCGTTGTTATGCTTGAGCCCATTGTTGCAGCCACTGTGTCAATCCATCTCATTGAGAGTCTCCCTCTTTTTAGCTGACCCTCCACTTTACCAAACATCATGTCCTTCTCCAGGGACTGGTGATAACATGTCCAAAGTATGTAAGACGAGGTCTCGTC
Source organism: Dugong dugon (assembly GCA_030035585.1). NCBI lineage: Eukaryota > Metazoa > Chordata > Mammalia > Sirenia > Dugongidae > Dugong > Dugong dugon. The sequence goes on along the minus strand of CM057460.1, from coordinate 27,335,191 downwards.
ATCCTCGCTTCTAAGGAGCATTCTGGCTGCACTTCTTCCAAGACAGATTTGTTTGTTCTTTTGGCAGTCCATTGTATATTAGTATTCTTCGCCAACACCACAGCTCAAGGTCTTCCTTATTCATTGCCCAACTTTCGCACGCACGTGAGGTGACTGAAAACACCATGGCTTGGGTCAGGTGCACCTTAGTCCTCAAAGTGATATCTTTGTTTTTTAACGCTTGAAGGAGGTCTTTTGCAGCAGATTTGCACAATGCAATGCATACTTTGATGTCTCGACTGCTGCTTACATGGGTGTTTATTGTGGATGCAAGTAAAATGAAATCCTTGATGACTTTAGTCTTTTCTCCCTTTGTCATGATGTTGCTTATTGGTCCCATTGTGAGGATTTTTGTTTTCTTTATGTTGAGGTGTAATTTGTACTTAAGGCTGTGGTCTTTGGCCTTTGTCAGTAAGTGCTTCATGTCCTCTTCACTTTCAACAAGCAAGATTGTGTCATCTACATAACACAGTTTGTTAATGGATCTTCCTTCAATCCTAATGCCAAGTTCTTCTTATAGTCCAGCTTCTCTGATTATTTGCTCAGCATACAGGTTGAAGAAACATGGTGGAAGGGTACAACCCTGACATGCACCCTTCCTGACTTTAAACCACACAGTCTCCCCTTGTTATGTTAGAACGACTGCCTCTCAATCTATGTACAGGTTCCTCATATCACAATTAAGTTGCTAGTTAGAAAATCTAAATAATAGAATACATACAAAATTTAATGCCAAGTAGAGAGATTACTCCTGCTGCCTATTTTTCACAATGATTTGTATGCACATTCTGAAGCTGTTAAAAATATTCATATTATTATAGTTTAATGTATAAATGCATAATATGAATAGTTGTGTGGATTTCAATAAATAGTCACACAATACTTTTTACTTCTAAAAGGCTATTGCTAACTCAAGTTGTAAAAATGAAAAATAGAGTATTAGTGGTAGCTTCAAAACCTTTCTAACTTCAGGGAGGATAATGCAAATCAAGATTAGCCCAAGGCTGATTCCTATAAGGTAGAGGTCAAACACACCTCCGCTCTCCTCTAATTCTGACACCAGCCATCCCCTCCACAGCACCCTTTCTTCTCTTCTTTGTTTGACAATCCATTACAATGGTCACATAGAACTCACAGATTATACTTACAGTTAAGTGGTTTATTAAGGAAGTAACAGGGTACAACTCAGGATCAGGTTCAACAGGCTACAATTCAGGATTAGGATCAGGAAGCATGTAGGAAAAGTTTCTTTTCTTCAGTGCAGGACAGCTCTCTCAGCTCCTGTCAGACATGCAGGCCCCCTCTCAGCCCCCGAGGACAAGTCTTCTCTTGACACCTTGAGGATAATCTCCTCTGGGCCTCCTGGGGACAGGCTCTTCTCAGGCTCCTGACAACAGGCTCCTCTTGGCCTTGCTGCCTTTCACCACCAGCTCTGCTACTGGACCTTTTCTAGACCGCTCCCTGTCTTCAGAGTTACAGCACTTGACCCGTGTTACAGCTCTTTTAAGAGGTTCCTTGCCTCCTATCTGTCTGCTTCTTCTCTCTTCTTTCTTCCTTCTTTCCTACTTCTTCTCTTCCTGCTTCTTTCTGTCTGAAAAACCTCTGTGTGGTTGGCTGCTTATATACACAACTCCTTGTCAATTTTGCAGTGTAGCTTCTCCCAGTCCAGTCACAAACTCCTCTTGTTAGGCCACAGACACTTACTTTACATAGTAGGCTTTAGTTACCTCATTTGCATAGTCCATTGACCAATCCCTGCAAGGTGCATTCCAATCACAGGGCAGGCTGCAGCCTAGGACCAGACAAAAAGTATCAAAACCAAGTTCTTCACAGCTTACCTGGGAAAAGTCAATCAACCTGGACAAATGTAATAAACTGGAGTAGAAAACTAGGCAAAGGTAACTCCTCAGGGCTTAGGGGAAAGTCTCTCAGGCTGTTTTCCAAAGAATCAAAACAAAAGGCCAAATAAACTAATTTTACCATGCAAGTAAATTACCAAATTATCTCTAAAATTTGACAAGTTCTCAGACAGTGGCTGAAGCAAGTTATATGTCCTGTAGTATATTTCTATTTGTTACCAGACTTTCAAATTTGAAACAACAGTAGACATTAGGTTTCCTATTTTAATTCTCCCATGTATCAGTCTGAAAAGAAAAACTGCTGTTGCTATGATGTCACTAAGGAAAGAAAGTTTTATCAACAAAATTATAGGGAAAATGTTATAAAAGACAGCTATTTAGATCAAATCAATTTATATTAATAAAACACTTAAAGAAATATCTTTATTGTTCTCATTTTATAATAGTGGTAAAATTGTTTTTCATAACTTAGAACAGTATATTTAAAAGACTTTATGAACTACTCATTTAGACTAAAGAAAATGTGTGTGTATACAAAGTGCATTTATTTGATAGTCCAAACTGAATACTTCATCAATGAAACTGATTTTACTTCTATAGGTTACCTAGCATGAAAATAGCCTCAGTAATGAGTGTCTTAGCATTACGATAACATAGCACTTTAAACCTGTGGCTGGAGAAATTATTTTATCCAACATTTAGACAATTTTAATCAGCATCATTCTGGAAGTATCATTGTCTTACAAGACATACATATTTTTATTATCTTTCTTTGTCTTGTAGAATGTAAGTGCCATGGGATCAGACACTTCACTTTTTCCTTTTTGTTTGTTTCCAATAAAATATTATTAAATCACCTCTATGTGTAATAAGGGATTCCTTGGGTGGTGCAAATGATTAAGCCCTGAACTACTAGCCAAAAGTTTAGTGGTTCAAATCCACCCAGAGATGTCTTAGAAGATAGGCCTGGTGTTCTGCTTCCAAAAGTCCACAACCACTGACTCTATGAAACTCAGTTCTGCTTTGAAACACATGAGTCAGAGTCAATTTGATGAAACTGGTTATACAACCATTAGAATGGATAAAATTATAACCATTAAAATACAAGCACATATATATACGATATATATGTATATATATTATATATACATATATATTATATATTATATATACATATATACATATATATAGGCAGAGAATGTGAAACAACTGGAACTTTCATCTATTGTTGGTGGGAATAGAAATTAATACAACCACTTTGAAATATTTTAGGTTGTATCTATTAATGATGAATATAGACATAATCTCTGATCTCAGATTTGGCTGCTGAGTATTGTCAGGGAAATATACTGAAAAACAAAATCTGCTCCCAACCCAGGAAACCTATCTGCAAATTAGAAGAGAAAGAAAAGTCTTTATTATTGAATGATCATTAAATCTGAATGTGATGCATCACAGTCAATCCTCTAAAGAGATCTCAAAGACAGAAAGAAATCTTAACTTTTATATAGCAGAGTAGATACAACATATTACATTCATTTTCTGAAGCTAAAAGTGGTAATTCTCTAATATCTTAATGGCTAGGGGTAGATTTGTAATTTGAGGCCCAGGAAACACGAGGATATGCTAATCTCCTTCCAGGAAAATGGGAGGCAGGGGATGATTACTTACAGTTACCCTTTAAAGAGCCTTGGTGACACAAAGGTTAAGAGCTGGCTGCTAACTGATAGGTCAGTGGTTTGAACCCACCAGTGGCTCAAAGGAGACAAGATCTGATTATCTGCTCACTTAAAGATTGTTGTAGTTGCTCTTATATGCCATTGAGTCTGTTCCTAGTTAATGAGTCTTTTTCCAACCCTAATGCCGCGTTCTTCTTTATATAGTCCTGATTCTCAAATTATTTACTCAGCATACAGATTAAATAAGTATGGTGAAAGGATACAACCCTCACACTCACCTTTTCTGATTTTTTAAACCATGTAATATCTCCTTGTTCTGTTCAAACAACTGCTTATGTTCAGTTTCCTCACGAACACACATAAGTGTTCAGGAATTCCCGTTCTTTGCAATGTTGGCCATAATTTGTTACGATCCACAAAATTGAATGCCTTTACATAAGCAATAAAACACAGGTAAAAATCTTTCTGATATTCTCTCCTTTCAGTGAAGATCCATATGACATCAGAAATGATACCCCTCTTTCCACATACCCTTCTGAATCCCTCTTGAATTTTTGGCAGTTCCTTTTCAATGTACTGCTGCAGTCATGTTTTAAATTATCTTCAGCAAAATTTTACTTGAGTGTGATATTAGTGTTAAGTGAATCAAATCTACTGCCATCGAGTCGATTCCAGCTCATAGAGACCCTATAGGACAGAGTAGAACTGCCCCATAGGTTTTCCAAGGAGCAGCTGGTGGATTCGAACTGATGACATTTTGGTTAGCAGTGGAATTCTTAACCCCTGTGCCACCAGGGCCCCATATTAATAATACTGTTTGAAAATTTCTGCATTCTGTTGGATCACCTTTCTTTGGAATGAACACATATATGGATCTCTTCCAGTCACTTGGCAGGTAGCTATCTTCCAAACTTCTTGGCATAGATGAGTGAACATTTCCTGAGTTGCGTCCTTTTGTTGAAACATCTCAACTGGTGTTCCATGAATTCCTGTAGCCTTGTTTTTCAACAATGCCTTTGGTGCAGCTTTTATTTTTTCCTTCAGTAGCATTGGTTCTTGATCATATGCTACCTCCAGAAATGGTTGAAGGTCAACCAATTCTTTTTGGTGCAGTGTCTCTATGTCCTTCCATCTTCTTTTGATGTTTCTTGCATTTTTCAATATTTGCCCATAAACTAAAACCAAACCCAATGTCACTGAGTCAGTTCAGGAAAGGTGCATGTCAGGTTTGTATCCTTTCACCATACATACTCAATCTGTATGCTGAGCAAATAATCTGAGAAACTGGACTACGTAAAGAAGAATGAGGCATCAGGATTGAAGGAAGACTCATTAACAACCTGCAATATGCAGATGACACAACCTTGCTTGCTGAGGGTGAAAAGGACTTGAAGAACTTAATAAAGAAGATCAAAGACTACAGCCTTCAATATGGATTTCACCTCAACATAAAGAAAAGAAAAATCCTCCCAACTGGACCAATAAGCTACATCATGAAAACAGAAAACATGATAGAGAAAATATTGAAGTTGTCAAGGATTTCATTTTACTTGAATCCAAAATCAATGCCCATGGAAGCAGTGGCCAAGAAATCAAATGATGTACTGCATTGGGCAAATACGCTGCAGAAGACCTCTTTCAAGTGTTAAAAAGCAAAAACGTCACTTTGAGGACTAATATGTGTGTGACTCAAGCCATGGTATTCTCAATACATCATATACTTTTGAAAGTTGGACAATGAATAAAGAAGACTGAAGAATTGATGCCTTTCAATTACAGTGCTGACAAAGAATGTTAAATATACCTTGGATTACCAGAAGAATGAACAAATCTGTCTTGGAAGAAGTACAGCCAGAGTGTTCTCTTAGAAGCAAGGATACTGAGGGTTTGTCTTGCTTACTTTGGACATATCATCAAGAGGGACCACTCTCTGAAGAAGGACATCATGTTTGGTAAAGTGGAGAGTCAGGGAAAAACAGGAAGACCCTCCATGAGATGGATTGACACAGTGGCTTCTACAGTGGGATCAAATTAGCAATGACCGTTAGGATGGCATGAGAATGGACAGTGTTTCATTCTGTTGTGCATGGGGACTCTAGGAGCCAGAGCCTACGTGACAGCACCTAACAACAATTTCTGGAGGCTTCTTTTTAGCCAATGCCTTCAGTGTAGCTTGGACTTCTTCCTTCAGTACCATCAGTTCTTGATTATATGCTACCTCCTGAAATGGTTGAAGATTGAACAATTATTTTTGGTACAGGGACTTTGTGTATTCTTCCTATCTTCTTTTGATGCTTCTTGTATCTTTCAATATTTGCCCATAAGCAAAAACAAAACCCATTGCCGTTGAGTAGATTCCAACTCATAGTGACTCTATAGAACAGAGTAGAAGTGCCCCCTAGAGTTTCCAAATCTGTAAATCTTTAACGAAGCCGACTGCCACATCTTTGTCCTCCAGTGTGGCTGGTGAGTTTGAACTACTGACATTTCGGTTAGCAGCCAAGGGCTTAACCACTGCACCACCAGGACCCCTTTTGCCCGTGGAATCCATCAATATTGCAACTAGAGGCTTGATTTTTTTCTTCAGTTCTTTGAACTTGAAAAATGCCAAGCATGTTACTCCCATTTGGTTTTCTAACTCCAGGTCTTTGCACATTTAAGTATAACACTTCACTTTTTCTCCTCTAGCCACCCTCTGAAATCTTCTGTTCAGCTTTTACTTCATCATTTCTTCCTTTTGCTTTATCTACTCTACATTCAAGAGCAACTTTCAGAGTCTCTTCTGACCTTTTCATTCTTTCCTGTCTTTTTAATGACCTTTTTGCTCTCTTCATGTATGATGTCCTTGATGTTGTTCCACAACTCTTCTGGTCTTCGATCACTAGTTTTCAGTGCATCGAATCTATTGTTAAGATGGTGTCTAAATTCAGGTGGGATATACTTAAGGTTGTACTGTTGCAGCCCCTCACACGGACTGTTGCAGCCAATTAATATGACCAAGGATATTTGGAGGTCATTTACAGTTAAAGCCTTGGTAATTATAATTTCCAGTGTTTTAGGGCGAACGATGTGGGTGTCAAGATAGTATCCCAGATACTGCCACGGGGTGAAAGACTGAACCTTTTCAGTGGTTACCTGTAAGCCAAAACCTTGTAACACGTGTTGAACAGAGACAAGAAGCGAATCAAGTTGTTCTGGTCTGGGATGGGCTAGGAGAATGTCGTCCATATAATGATATATAAGACATGAGGGAAAGGCCCTTCGGACTGGCTTAAGAGACTTATCAACATAATATAGACAGATAGTTGGACTATTGACCATGCCCTATGGGAGAACAGTCCACTCATAACGCTGTGTATTCATAGACGGAACTGAGAAGGCAAATTTAGCACAATCATTGGGATGGAGTGGGATGGTAAAAAAGCAGTCTTTAAGATCAATAATAATAATATTATATGTTTGATGAATACAGGCTGGATTGGGATTTCCTGGTTGGAGAAGTCCCATAGGCACAAGACGTTGATTAACAGCCCGTAAGTCATGAAGGAGCCTCCATTTTTTGGATTTTTTGGGGGCACAGAAAATAGGTGTATTCCAAGGGCTGCATGAAGGCTGGATGTGTCTGGCCTCTAACTGTTCCTGGACAAGTTTTTTAAGGTGTTTTAATTTTTATTCTTTAATGGGCCACTGCTCAACCCAAACAAGAGGGCCAGGTATCCAGGTTAATTTTAGCAGAGTGTCTGTTTGAGCAGTGGCCCCTATGAAAAATCATGAGGGATACCAATTTGAACATTCCATTGGGAGAGTAAATCTCGTCCCCATAATACAGTAGGTAAAGGAAGGATAAAGAGACAGATAGAAGCGGACTGTCCATCAGGGCTATAGCAAACAATGGGAAGTGTACTTTGAAAAGGACACTGTGCTCCTCCAACTCCTGTGAGGGTTTCAGCGGTTTGCTTATTGGGCCAAGAAGAGGGCCAGGAATCAGAGCAGAAGATAGTTGCATCTGCCCCAGAATCCATGAGCCCTTTAAACATGCGATCATTGACCTGAGCAGTAAGATATGGTCGGGAAGATTGTAACTTAGTAACCCAAAAAGCGTCAGTACTGCCGAAACCCCCAGTCTGTCTTGGGGTAGTGCGAGCGGAGGGGACTACAAAGGAAAGTAAAATTAGCTGTGCTATCTTATCGGAGGGAGTAATGTTCCAATAAGAGAGACTGGAAACCATGATTTTAATTTGACCTTCATAATCGGAATCTATTACACCAGGATGAACAGTTAGACCTTGAGATGTAATACTAGAGCGACCCATTAGGAGTCCTAACTATCCTCAAGGCAGGGGTCCCCAAACCTGTGTTGCTATAAGAAAAACTTTTCCTGTCTCGTCTATTATGACACCTTCAGTCAAGGGTAAATCTAATCCTGCACTCCCCTCAGTAGCTGCTTTTAAATCATTGACTCGCAAATGTTGCTATTTGGAGTCTATGCTGTGGTCTCCACACTCCACACTCGGGGGCTCCCTGGATTTTTCGGGGTGCGAGAGCTCTCGCCCCTCTTCCCGTTTCCCGACATAGGGTTGCCTTGATTGTTAAATTGAGATCTGCACTGCTTAGCCCAATGACCACCTTTACCACAGCGGGGACATGTTCAGGTTGGAAATTTAGTGTTGGCATTTTTGTTTTTTAAACTATGACAGTCCTTCTTAAAATGTCCGGGTTTACCACACCCAAAACAGGTGGCAGTGGATGCACGGAGAGCTGCCGCTAATACTTGTGCCTTACGAGTTTCTGTGCCAACATTTTGACATGCTGTAATCATTTCAGCTAAATTAAGATTCAGTGCCTTTAAGGGGGCTAAAACAGCTTGACAGTCAGCATTAGCATTTTCCTAAGCAAGCTGGAGACAAAGAACTTCAGCCGCTTGTTGATTATCTACCTGTCGGAAAATGGCCATTTGGAGGCAGTTGATAAAATCAACTTAAGGCTAGTTTGGCAAATAGTGGCGAAAGAGCCGGTGGGTGTTCTGGAGTCAGGGATTTTACTCCAGGCTTTGGTGGCAGCATCGGAGGCTTGACTGAATGCTTGCCTATTCATCTGACTCTGGGCCTGGGGAGTGGAATGACTAACAGGGATATTATGGTTAAGATTGTCCGTGGCATAAAGCTTACAATGTTCCTTGTATTCTTGACTCCATACGCTAAATTGAGAAGGGGTTAAGACTGTTCGCATTAAAACTTTCCAATCCCAGGGGGTCATCTCTTATTTTTGTCCTATATCTTCTACAATTCCCTTTGTAAAGGAACACTGTAAACCATTCTCTATCATGCTTTTACGGAGTTCTTTAAAAACTTGAAAGTCAAGGCCATCATGACCGGGCGGCCGTGATCTCCGAATGACAGGATAAGCAGAAAACCCCTCTTTCTCATGGCCCTCCCGTAAACATCTTTCCATAAGAGACTCACGTTAAGAGAAATCAGCCTTGGGAGGCGTGGAAAGAGGAGGGTCTTAAACATTTTCTTTACTGGGAGAGGGAACAGAAGTTGCTGCCTGTAGGGGCTATAAAGCGAGGTGGCAGTGATGCCAAGCAATAAGAACTGAAGCTGGGATGTTCATGTCATGAATGATGTTACCGATACGTTCCCATGCTTCTACATCAAGGTTTCCCCACAAGGGATACCAAGGACAGGCAGACTCAATTAAAAGCAGAAGTTGGGTAAAGGCTTCTCCTGACATCTTAAGTTTAGAGGCCTTTAACAATCCTAACAACTGGGTTTTGTGTTGACGCTGTTCAGAAGAAAGAGAATTCCCCATAGTGAGGAGGAATAGGAAAATGAAGAAAAGAATGATAGGAAAGCTCCTGGCCTGAAGCCTGAAGTCCCTTGAGGGAGTGTACGAGAAAGCCCTGCCGCTCCCAGGGCTACAGCAGCCTGAGATGAGAACGTCCGGGAAAGTTCCGCCCACGGAAAAACCCCGCGGCTCCCCGGGCTATAAGAGCAGCCCGAAATGGATGCGTCCTGTACTTAACACCTTCAGGGATTGAGTGCGAGGATGTCTACAGCACCCTCACACAGGGCACCATCTGTCGCAGCTTCTCACACCGGGCACCATCTGTCACAGCGGTGGCGAATGTCGGGACGGCAGAGACAGTAACCAAACACAACTCTTACAAAGAAGTGGGGCCAGGAGGGTCACTCTGAAGAGTCAACTCTGGCTTCAGTCCCAAGAGTTTATTTATAGTCAAAACAGCAAGCAGTGAAGCAAATAACAGAACAATGGGCTTTGGGTGCGGGCAAGGGAGAAGGAATTCAGGTAAACAAGCCAATCAGTAAAGGGACAATAGGTTTGGGAAAACAAGTCGTGACAAGTCTCAACATGTTGGGGACAAGTCTCAACATGCTGTGCAGTATAGAGGCTTGCAGGGGCTGCAGTTGTCAATAGTGCAGCCATGTTTAAATGGCATATATCCCCATTTGCACTTTGGCTTTCGTGAAGTTGTTTTAATTTTCTCCATCTTCAACTTGTACTTGAATATAAGCAATTGATGATCTGTTCCCTAGTCGGCCCCTGGCCTTGTTCTGACTGATGATATTGAGCTTCTCCATAGTCTCTTTCCACAGAGGTAGTTGATTTGATTCCTGTGTATTCCAACTGGTGAGGTCCACGTGTATAGTCACCCTTTATGTTGTTGAAAAATGTGTCAAATGAGTAGGGTGTTGGTCTTGCAAAATTCTATCATGCCATCTCCAGAGTCATTTCTGTCACCAAGGCTATATTACCCAATGACAGATCCTTGTTTCCAACTTCCACATTCCAATCACCAGTAATTATAAGTGCATCTTGATTGGGTGTTTGATCAATTTCAGACTGCAGAAATTGGGAAAAATCCTCAATTTATTCATCTTTGGTATTATTGTTTGGTGCATAAATTTGAATAATAGCTGTATTAACTGGTCTCTCTTGTAAGCATACAGATATTATCTTATCACTGATGGTATTGTACTTCAGGACAGATCTTGAAATGTTCTTTTTGACCATGAATTCAATGTTGTTCCTCTTCAATTTGTCATTCTCGGCATAATACACCATGTGATTGTCTGGTTCAAAATGGCCAATACCAGTCCTTTTCAGCTCAGTAATGCCTAGGATAATCTTCAAGAGTCCCATTTCATTTTTGACAACCTCCCATTTTCCTAGATTTATACTTTGAACATTCCACATTCTCATTATTAGTGGATATTTGTAGCTATGTCTTCTGATTTTGAGTCACACCACATTAGCAAGTGAAGATCCTGAAAATTTTACTTCATCCATGTAATTAAGTTTGCCTCTACTTTGAGGAGGTAGTTCTTCCCCAGTGATATGTTGAATGCTTTCCAACTGAGGGCTCATCTTCCAGCACTATATCAGCAATGCCACTGGTATCCATAAGGATTTCACTGGCCAATTTTTATCTGAAGTACATCGCCAGGTCTTCTTCCTAGTCTATCTTAGTATGGAAGCTCTGTTGAAACCTGTCCAGAGTGGGTTACGCTACTGGTACTTGAATACCAGTGGCACATCCTCCAACATCACAGCAACACACAAGCTGCCACAGTACAACAAATTGACAGGCAAGTGGTGGTTGTCTATCAGGTAAAGATTACAGCCTACAAAACCCTAGGGGAAGTTCTACTCTGTTATATAGGGTCTGCTATGAATTGGAATTGACTGGAAGACACATAATGACAACAAAACTTTAAAGTATTGACTACCAGGTCCTTGAGTTAACACCTTTGATTTACACACTTTTCAAAGAAACAGGGAAAGAATGTACAACTACAAGTTACCTAGAGCGAATTCTGAAAGAACAGGGTAGGAGGGGAGCCTCTTTCCTTATTTGCAACATGGAGAATTAAAATCTCTTATTTCAATATGTATTTGTCCTTACAATCTACTGTTGTTGTTGTTAGGTGCTATCAAGTCAGTTCCCACTCATAATGATCCTATGTACAACAGAACCAAACACTTCCCAGTTCTGTGCCATCCTCAAAAAAATTGTTATTATGTTTGAGCCCATTGTTGCAGCCACTGAGTCAATCCATCTTGTTGAGGGGCTTCCTCTTTTTTGCTGGTACTCTACCTTACCAAGCACGATGTGCTTCTCCAGGGAGTGGTCCCTCCTGATAACATGTCCAAAGTACATGAGACAAAGTTGCCCCATCCTCACTTCTAAGGAGCAATGTGGTTGCATTTCTTCTGAAGTAGACTTGTTTGTTCTGCTGGCAGTCCATAGTAAATTCAATATTCTTTGCCTTCACCATGATTCAGAGGCACCAATTCTTCTTTGGTCTTTCTTATTCATTGTCCAACTTTTGCATACATATGAGGCGATTGAAAATATCATGGCTTGGGTCAGGCCCATCCTTAGTCCTTAAAGTGACATCTTTGCTTTTAACACTTTAAAGTGGTTTTTTGCAGCAGATTTGCCCAATGCAATATGTCGTTTGATTTCCCAACTGCTGTTTCCGTTGGCATTGATTGCAGACCCAAGTAAAGTGTAATCTTTGACAATGTCAGTCTTTTTTGCATTTATCATGATGTTGCTTATCCAGTTGTGAGGATTTTGTTTTCATTATGTTGAGGCATATACTGAACAGAACAAATTATTTGGGGTGCAGAAATGCAAGAATATACATGGCAAAAATATTTGTAACAACTCAAAATAATAATAATCTAAATACCAATTAACGATAGAATGGATAACCAAAGTGTGGTATTTTCATAAAATAAATAGTATATATTAAAGTCAATTAACAAACTACTGCTACTAGCAGTGCCATGTAAGATTCTCACTGACATAGCACTGAATAAAAATACCTAGACACAAAAGAATGTTTACCATTTAATTTTATTTTTAAAAGGTCAAAAAGAAGCAATATTGATCTATAGTGATAGAAGTTAGAATTGTTATTATTTGCCATGCAGTTTGCCCCTGACTCACAGTGGCCTCATGCACAACAGAAGGAAACGCTGTCTGGTCCAACGCCATCCCCAAGATCAGTTGTCGATACGACTTTTTCCATTCATTGGACTTTCATTGATTGACTTTTGAGAGTGTTGTCAAGCCTTTATTTGCTGTTTGTTGCAAGGAATAGGGTAATTGCATGGCATCAGAACTTATGCTATGCTCATAATGTTCTCTTTTTTAATTTTGAGAATAGGAAAAAGTTGTGGTAACTCAAAAAATTTATCAAACTACACATTTATGATGTTTGCATTTTTCTATATGTGTATCATACTTCAATAAAATTGTTTACTTAAAAATACAAAGTAAATAATGGTTGTCTCAAACATACTGTATTTTAACATTTTTGAAAATATTTTATATAGGTATTTCTTCCTTTCATCATTTTTTTGTCCAAAATAAGAAAAATAAAATTTTAGGATATATAAAATTAGAAAAAATGTAGGAATTGGTTATACACATGAAATCTGAGAAAGATTTTCAATTATGCATATTGAAGTTTCTGTGTGAACAAACCTAAGGGGCTAACTTGTTTAATAATCTGGAATGCAGTAAATACTGTATAACATAGAATACTTTTTCAGATGAATGTATTTTACTTTCGTTCTTTCAAAGGTATGAGTATATAGAGAAAAGGAAGGTAAGGTTGAGGATAGCCTGTTTAAAACCTGGGGAAAACATATATATATGTATATCACTAAGAAAAAAATGGATATAATATAAAAAATATATAATTCCATTATTAAGGATATTATTACAGAATAAAATATAGTCTGCAGGAAACATTTCCTTTCCTGATATAAAATTTAAAATAATCAGGGAAAAGAAATAAACAGATAAACTATGTGTAACAGAGAACTGTAAATGATCATAAGTTTAAAACAAACTCCTGAGAGTTAGACAGTTTTACGAATGTTCACTAAAAAAGACCACTTTGGGAACTATTTTTGCAATTGTTTTTCTTATATGTTATACGAAGGAGCTGTGTTTATTTGTAATTTTCTATGTTAATTCAAACACAAGTGTTGCAGGTGAATAATTTCCTAGACTCAACATCATGCTGTACTTTATATTTGTTCCTTTCAATATGTAAAAATATATAAAATAAAATTAAAATTCTATTCTCAAATACACTTGTAGAATAGTGGAGCCAGCAATGTGACACCTTGTCCACTCACCCTGTTCTGTTCTCTACAACAAATTGTGTTATTACTTTTGTGATATGTAAGGCAAAATTCGTATCAACAACTTATTTTTAATTCAAAAGAGGTTTAAGAGAAGATGATCAATGCTGAGAATCCTAGAAACCAGAAAAAAAGAGATTACAGGTGAATATACATGATTACTGTATTCTATTCACTTTATAATAAAATTTTAAATCAAAACCTGTAACTCCAACTACATTCTTATTGGATTCATAGTTTTTGAAAGCTCTTTATGAATAAGCTCTATAGATTTTTTTTTTTCAGAATATTGCATTAATGGAAGTTCAGGAGTACTTAAAAGCCATCTGTCATATTACATTTCAGAGATGATTTCAAGGAAATGAGTAGTCAGTGAGTTCGGCCATGGGGACCTGACCCCATGCAATTGTGAGTTGTTGATCATTTGGCAAGTTGAAAGATCTACCAATTGTCTGCCAAGTTACCTTGCCCTCTAACTCATCAGATCCTCTAGTCAGAGGGCAAGACTCTTTTCTTTTTACAACTGGGCATAAACCAATGATTTCAAAACATTATTATGCTCACTATATTCCAGGGGAGGAAAAAAAGATAAAGCTCTTGAACAATACAACTCATTAAGATCTGATAAAAGTCGTTTGAAATCCATGAACACTTGACTTATGTTAATAACCTTGTTTCTTTTTAGAGATGTTGTAAGTTGAGGAAAATAACAGTTGTAGCAAAATGAAAGCAAAGCAAGTTTTAAAACATAACTTAATAATTAGGAGTATGATCATTGTAGGATTAAATAATTAATTTTAAAAATATGTGTAGTAATTTCCTCTTTACCAGACTGAGTTGGACAATTTTTCCTTATATTGGACCTCAGATTCACAGAACTAAATTTATCACAATTCTTGGTCCATTGCGTGATTTTATCATTGAACAATTCAATATTTTACCTTTTATTTAATAATCAATGCACAAGAAACCACCTCATTTTTCCTAACCAAAAGATGGCTAGAATTATGGTTCTCTACTGATTCTTGTTGAGTTGCTAATTATTTGGCTGGATGATCTGTTTATTGGAAAGAATAGCTTTGAAAGATTGGTAGCGAGGAGATTTGGGAAGAGCTATGTGGATAGACCACACAGAATGGACACAGAATGTGAAGATGTTTATGTCATTTGTGAATGATTAACAAAGGACATCAACTACAGAGGAAGCTATCAATACTTCAGTAAATAAAATAACAGATTTTGTGGATGAATGACAACATTTCTTCTCATGCATGCTGGTGCTTACTTAATGCATCTATGTAAAAAGTGGCCATGGTAGCAAAGATGCATGGGCTCAAAAATATCAACTTACCTTCACCAAAAATAACTACTGCAACTGGACATTTAATGTGTCTACAGCAGAGACTAACATTGAGCCTCTGCTGCCTAGGGGGACCAGACAATCTCATGGTGGTGGGTTTATTGTTCTGGAATCCTTTCCATCTGAAAGAGCCAGAGATTTGTCCACTGTGGATAAAACATATATTCTACACATGAATTTATCTTCCCTGCCCATAACGCTTCTGCCAGTAACACCATCTGTGAAATAATTATAATTCACCTCATGGTATTCTACACATTACTTCTGATCAAATAATTTATTTTAAAGCAAAATAAGTATAGCTATGAGCTCATTCTTATGAAATTCACTGGTTTTAACATATGCCTGATCACCCACAAGTGCCTGGACTAATATTATAGTGGAATGGCCCACTGAAGACTAAGTGCCAGTTCCAGTTGAACGAGAATACACTAAACGGTTAGGGCACTATCCTGTAAGTAAAAGTATATGCTTTAAATAAGAAGTTAGTATACAATACTGTCTCTTCCATATTTATGCCTATTCCCAAGAAAGGTGATCCAACCAAATGAAGAAATTATCGAACAATATCATTAATATCACACACAAGTAAAATTTTGTGGAAAATCATTCAAAAGAAGCTGCAGCAGTATATCGACAGGGAACTGTCAAAAATTCAAGCCAGATTCAGAAGAGGACATGGAATCAAGGATATTATAGCTGATGTCAGATGGGTCCTGGCTGAAAACAGAGAATACCAGAAAAATGTCTACCTGTGTTTTATTGACTATGCAAAGGTGTTCGACTGTGTGGATCATAATAAATTATGGATAATATTGTGAAGAATGGGAATTCCAGAACACTTGACTGTGTTCATGAGGAACCTGTACTAGATCAAGAGGCAGAGCAAGGGGATATTGCATGGTTTAAAGTCATGAAAGGTGTGCGTGAAAGTTGTATCTTCTCACTATACTTATTCAATGTGAATGCTGAGCAAATAATCCGAAAAACTGGGCCATATGAAGAAGAATTGGGCATCAGAATTGGAGGACGACTCATTAACAACCTGCTTTATGCAGATCGCACAACTTTGCTTGCTGAAAATGAAGAGAACTTGAAGCACTTACTGATGAAGGTCAAAGACTATAGCCTTCTGTATGGATTATACCTCAACATAAAGAAAACAAAAATCCTCACAACTGGACCAAAAAGCAACATCATGATAAACAGAGAAAAGATTGAAGTTGTCAAGGATTTCATTTTATTTGGATCCACAACCAACACCCATGGAAGCAGCAGTCAAGAAATCAAACGACACACTGCATTGGGCAATTCTGCTGCAAAAAATCTATTTACAGTGTTAAAAACCCAAGATGTCAATTACCTTGAAGACTAAGGTGTGCCTGCCCCAAGCCATGGTGTTTTTGCATGCAAAAGCTGGACAATGAATAAGGATGATCAAAGAAGAATAGATGGCTTTGAATTGTGATATTGGCGAACAATATTGAATACACCATGGACTGCCAAGAGAATGAACAATTCTGTCTTGGAAGAAGTACAGCCAGAATGGTCCTTAGAAGCAAGGATGGTGAGACTACATCTCACATACTTTATATATGTTATTAGGAGAGAGTAGTCCCTGGAGAAGGACATCATACTTGTTAAAGTAGAGGGTCACCAAAAAAGAGGAAAATCCTCAATGAGATGGATTGGCACGGTGGCTGCAACAATGGGCTCAAGCATAACAACAATTGTGAGGATGTCACAGGACTGGGCAGTGTTTTGTTCTGTTGTACGTAGGGTTGCTATGAGTCAGAACTGACTCCATGGCACCTAACAACAATATAAAACAGCTGTCTCTTACAGAGACAGAACACATGGATCCAATAATCAAGAGGCTGAAGTAAGTAGTTATTACAATTAATCCACTTTCAGAATTTTTGCTCTCTTTTCACATTGTAAGCTTCTCTTGTTTGGATATGTGTGTGATTGTTGTTGTTAACTGCCATCTCGACAGCCCTTGACTGTTGATGACCTCATGTGTTGCAGAGTAGTACTGCTCCATAGGGTTTTATCGGTTGTAATCTTTACACAAGTAGTCTGCCAGGTCCTTCTTCCATGGAGATTCTGGGTGGGTTTAAACTGCCAACCTTTGGGTTTTGTGACACCCAAGCTCCTTTGAATATGCATAATCAGTTGCAAATGATATTTGTTATAATATCCAATGTAACATTATACACAGTCATTGTAGAAAGAGTATAAAGTACAGATTTTTGTTTTGTTTTGTTTTTAATTCTATGATCGTATCTGCCAGAAAAACCATCATAAGGACAAAAAAAAAAAAAAAAAAAACAACCCATTGCCATCCAGTCAATTTTGACTCATAACAACCCTAGAGGATGGAGTAGAACTGCCCCATAGGATTTCCAAGGAGAGGCTGGTGGATTTGAACTGCTTAACTTTATGGTTAGCAGCCGAGCTCTTAACCACTGTGCCATCAGGGCTCCATTGTAAGGACAAGTATGTTCATATTTACCTTTTCTCATCTGTATAATTAAATAATACATATACATATTTTCTCAAATGTTTCTCACTATACTGTGACATTTTTCAAGTAATGTCATTTTTCTATGTATTGGAATGTTTGTATTAATCACTGTTAACATACACCAATTCTACTATCCTGAAGTTTTGATTTTATAAATAATAGAGGTAAAATTGTGTGGCTAACATTAGTTTGGATTGTTTCCTTAGTATAATGTACCAGAAAAATAATCTTTGAATAAAAGGCTATAAATGTTTAAAGTTTCTAATTTACTTATTCAATCATTAATTTCATTTTTGATGATACAGTAATGGATGGCAAATGGATGGACAAAACATATGATGTCTTTGTATTCCGGGAGTTTACCATTTATCAATCAACGTAAAATGTATCAGATGGTATTAGGCGCTATCAGACTATGGGAGGGTAAGAGAAACAGAGAGTGAAGCAATGGTTGAGACTGACAGATATTATTTTGTGTATTCTTAAATAGACTAGTCCATAAATGCTGTTCAGATACTGTGAAAGTTGAGTAGTGACTTGATTGATGTGAATGAGCAAAACGTTCAAAATGTAGAGGAAGTGCATTCTAGAAATGGGATAGCAATTGTAAAACCCTCAGATGGGAGCATCTTGCTGTGTTTGAAGAACAGACAGTATTTAGTGGAGATAGAGGTACGTGGTACCCATCTTTCTAAATGACTCCCAGTGATCCTCAAATTATGGTATTCATGAGCTTTTGTAATTCCCTTCCTTGAGCGTGGACTGGACCTAGTGAATTGCTTATAATGAATACAATGTGGCAAAAGTAATGAGATGTCACTTTTAAGTTTATATTATAAAAGAATATGATTTTGTCTTGCAGGATTTCTCTCTCTTTTGCTCTCTTTCTCTGACGAAGTTTGCTGTCACCTTGTAAGAAGGTATATGGAGAGATCCATGTGGCAAGAAACTGAAGGTTATCTCTGGCTAATAGCCAGTTAGGAATGGAAGTCCACAGTTCAGCAGTTCTCAAGGAACTGAATACTGTGAATGATCGTGTGAAAGATTGTAATTGAACCTTTGCCCAGGAAAGTCTTCAGATAAGACCTTGACCAGGCCAACACCTTGATTGTAATCTTGTGAAAAAATCTGGAACAGAGAATCCAGCTAAACTGTGCCTGGATTCTAGGCCAGCATAAACTTTGAGATAATAAATGTATGTTGTTTTAATCCAATACATTTTAGGGTAATTTGTCATGCAGTAGCAGATAATTAATACAAGTTGATTAAACATATGAGACAATGGTAGTAGATAAAGTCAGGGAAATGTCATTAGACCCAGATCAGGGAACAACTCATAGAATTTGGTAGGGATATTTTATTTTACTGAATTGGTAGACATCTTAGACATTGAGCAGAGGATTGTCCTGATCTTACATGCACCTTAAAATATTCCCTCTCACGTCTGTACTACGCACAGAATGTAAAAGTTTCAACTAAAATACCAAAGAGGAGGCATGTAATAATTCTGTAATACATGGTAGAAGTAAACTAACAGCGGTCAGACTCTGGATATATTTTGAAGAAAAGTCCTCAAAATTCGTCCTTGAATATGTAGAAAAAGGATTAAATCAAAAGAAGTGTTGAAGAACTCAAGTAATCTAGGTGCTTTTGACATGGATTAAAAAATGTTTTTAAGAACAATTACTAACATTTTAGTAATGCACTTTTATTTAAGTATTAGTTAAGTCCAGTAAGAAATATATTCTCAGTTAAGACAGAAATTTTCTTAGATGATCCTTCTAACTCATTTAGACAATGCACTGACTTACTATTTTTCTTTCTATGGCAAGTTTTCCCAGATCACTGTCTTAAACATCACTGAGTCTTCACAAGCTGTCATGGTTTGAATTATGTCCCCCTAAAAATATGTGCATCAATTTGGCTGGGCCATGATTCCCAGAATTGCGTGGTTGGCCTCCATTTTGTGATTGTAATTTTATGTTAAAGAGGATTAGGGTGGGCTTATAAAATCACCTTTATCCAGGTCACTTCCCTGATCCAGTGTAAAGGGAGTTTCCCTGGGGTGTGGCCTGCACCACCTCTTATCTTACAAGAGATAAAAGGAAAGGGAGGCAAGCAGAGAGTTGGGGACCTCATACCACCAAGAAAGCAGTGCCAGGAGCAGACTGCATCCTTTGGACCTGGGGTTCCTGCAAGGAGGAGCTCCTAGTCCAGGGGAACACTGATGAGAAGGTCGACAGAGAGAGAAAGACTTCCCCTGGAGCTGACCCCTGAATTTGGACTTCCAGCCTAATAGACTGTGAGAAAATAAACTTCTCTTTGTGAAAGCCATCCACTTGTGGTATTCCTGTTAGAGTAGCACTAGATGACTAAGACGCAAGCCTTCCAAAAAAACAAATTTTCTATGTTCAACAAGTTTGGAAAGTGAAGCATATTATATCCCCCAACTTGGAGACGTTAAGAAAACCTTTACAAGGAAATACAGTTAAGATGACTGTCTCATAATTCTTTCAGTCCCTGGGTGGCACAAACAGTTAAGCATTCTACTACTAGCTGAAAAGTTGATGATTTGAACCCACCCAGAGGTGCCTCAGAAGACAGGCCTGGTGAACAGCTTCTGAAAGGTCATAGCCATGAAAACCCTATGGAGCAATTCTACTCTGCAAACATGGGGCCATCATGAGTCAGAATCGACTTGAAGCAACTACCAATAACAGCACCTCATTATTCTCAAATTTCTTAACATGCTGAACACTTTTTTTCTTAAATGGGCATTTAAAATATTATGTGCAATAGTGTCTGAAAAACATTTACTTATGAAATACTGCCCTGAATATATAATCCTGCTACAATAACAACCTTGGTTCATATACAGAATAATCATGGCAAAGACTAATTGTGGATGTCTGGTATGTGTATATAAATGGAAGTGAACAAATACCGGCTGTCAAAAACATTGTTTTATTAGTTTTTCCCCCCATTACTGAGTTGTAATCTAAACTATGGGAATTTATGAACTGCAGATTTAGAGTACCAGAAGAACCTTTGTCAGGCACTGCATCCCTGATATAATTGATTTGTCATTGTGAATTTATAGCACTTTGAACAATATTGAACATTTTCTTGTTACCTTAACAGCTATACTGTCTTGAAATTAAATACTTCAAGTAAGAAATTTCCTCTCTAATAGAGAGTAAAATTTACTTTAGACATTTTTATTGCATAAGAACTCTGAGCACTATTTAGTTAAGATTTATATGTTTGATATAATTGCTCATTAAAGAGATTAGGAGATATATTATTCATTGTAAGTAAATAAAAACCACTGAATTTAATTTTAAAATATATGCTAACCTGTAATCCCTGCCAGTGTATTTCCTAAATTTTTGAGGCAATACGATTTACATCATTAACCATCTATTTAGTAAGATTAATGATCTTTTGACATGGCCATGCTATGATTTTTATTTGTCTTGTCAATCATTTCAATATCTGTTATTGATTTGCTCTATTATATTAAAAGCTTATTAATTTTAGCATCTCAAATATAGAGTAGCAATATAACTTTTTATAGAAAATAATATTAGGAAATGGAGTATTGAACAACTAAAAGTAGCCTGACTCATAATAACCTCTAAATATATTATTATAATTATTCTTGTTATTAATTATTGTGGTGGAAGTAAAAGTATATATATGTACCATGTATTCTTCCAAGAGCTTCATATAAAATAATTTATTTAATCCTTACAATAATCCTTTGGGGTAGAAATTTTCCCCTCATTATTATCTCTTCGAACAGATAAGTAAACTAACTCATAGAGCAGTTAAGGAAGAATAAACAGTCCATCACAAATATCTCTAAAATCTATTATAGTACCATGCACATGGTTCCATAGTTACTTTTTAAACACAAGAATGGAATAATATTTGTGTAAAATTTCATACCACTTCCAAAGTTTGTTAGCGTGTCATGCATTTTGTCTCTTTTCACATTTGGTTTAGATGCATTATATAAACAAAATTAGTTACACACTTTATCTTACCTCTGATATATTAATTTTTATTTTAATTTTTAAAATGAGTCTTGAAAGCCTACAGTATACTTGACAATAATAGACAAAATTCGGGATAAATGAAATCACTGTTTGCAATGTAATGCTAGTTCCACATTACAAAGAGAAATTATATTAATAATTTACTAAGTAAATTATATTAATCCTTCAATTTAAAAGTGCACAGCAAATAAATTGAAATACTCCAGAAATGGATTTCACTGAATTCATAATAGCAGAATGAGTGGATTATACTTGTGAAGAAGTAGAGATATGCAAAAGCTTCAATGGGAAAGTTTTACAGAAACTTACACAATACTAATGTCAATCCTGAAAAAAATCAGAAA
Source organism: Dugong dugon (assembly GCA_030035585.1). NCBI lineage: Eukaryota > Metazoa > Chordata > Mammalia > Sirenia > Dugongidae > Dugong > Dugong dugon. The sequence goes on along the minus strand of CM057460.1, from coordinate 27,313,134 downwards.
GAGAATTCGATTGTTTCATGAGTAATATCATTTCCTCATATGGCTTAATTGCCTGAAAAAAGACAGATCACAAAAAGTGCCTTAAAGGTATTGGTAATAATCTACTTATTAAACTGGTCCTACACACAGGAAATTTTGTTTTAATATTCTCTATATTTTACATATGAATTATTAACATCTTTTTATAAGTATTTAATATAACATAGTTTTTTTAAATAAGTTGATTCTCAGCTATTTCATTTTAAAAATTCTTCCTTAAGAATAGGAAAGCAGTACTTCCATACAACGAAGTATTAATCAGTGATGAAAAGAAATGATCTATCAAGCAACAACACATGGAAGAAACATACATGCGCATCGTTAAGAGAAAGAAACCAGTCTAAAAAGGCTATATACTGTATGATTACCACTATATGTCATTCTGGGAAAGATAAAAATACAGAGACTGTAAATGAACAGAGATTTCCAGGAGTTCAGGAGAAGATGAGAAGGGAAGAATAGGTGGAGTACCAGAATTTTTAGGGCAGTGTGATGTTGTAATTTTGAGATCACACCTCAACATAAAGAAAACAAAAATCCTCACAATTAGACCAATAAACAACATCATGATAAATGGATAAAATATTGAAGTTGTCAATGATTTTATTTTACTTGGATCCATAATCAACACCCATGGAAGCAGAAGTGAAAAAATCAAAGGGCATATTGCACTGGGCAAATCTGCTGCAGAAGAGCTCTTTAAAATGTTGAATAGCAAAGATGTCACTTTAATAAAGATATCTGACCCAAGTCATGATGTTTTCAATTGTCTCATATGTGAAAGCTGGGCAATGAATAAGGAAGACCAGAGAAGAATTGATGCCTTTGAATTTTGAAGTTGGCAAAGAATATTGAATATACCATGGACTACCAGAAGAATGAATAAATTTGTCCTGGAAGAAGTACAGCCAGACTGCTCCTTAGAAGCAAGGATGATGAGACTTCGTCTCACATAATTTGGACAAGTTATTAGGAGGGACCAGTACCTGAAGAAGGATATCATGCTTGGTAGAGTAGACAATCCGTGAAAAAGAGGAAGACACTCAAAGAGATGGATGGACACAGTGTCTGCAACAATGGGTTTAAGCATAACAATGATCATGAGGATGGTGCAGGACCAGACGGTGTTTCATTCTGTTGCACATAGGTTCTCTATGAGTCAGAACCAATTCTACGACACGTAACAGCAACAACAGCATGATGTTATAATGGTAATCAAATGAAATTATGCATTTGACAAAACTCACAGGATAGTACAATGCAGAGTGAATGAACCCTAACGTAATCTAAAGGCTTTAACTAATAATAAGTTTTAGTGGATGCAGGGTACTAAGATTTTCATCATATCACACATTTTCTACAAAAAATAATATTCACATATTCTGCAAAAACGAAAATGAGTCAGTGAACTTACTTATTTCAACATCAGTGTGAAATTCTATTGCTCTCACTCAATGAAAAATTAACTATCAACAATTTGGCTTTAAACTGCTCATACTTCAGTTTGAAGCACTTACTAATGAAGATCAAAGACTGCAGCCTTCAGAATAGATCACACCTCAACGTAAAGAAAACAAAAATCCTCACAACTGCGTCAATAAGAAACATCATGATAAATGGATAAAATAGTGAAGTTGTCAAGGATTTCGTTTTACTTGCATCCACAATCAATGTCCATGGAAGCAACAGTTAAAAAATCAAGCAACATATTGCATTGGGCAAATCTGCTGCAAAAGATCTCTTTAAAGTGTGAAAAAGCAAAGATGTCATTTTGAGGACTAAAATATGCTTCACCCAAGCCATGGTATTTTCGACCACCTCATGTGGAAAATGCACCCAGCATAAGAAAGACCTAAGAAGAATTTATGCCTTTGAATTATGGTGTTGGAGAAGAACATTGAATATACTATGGACTGCCAGAAGAATGAACAAATCTGTCTCGGAAGAAGTATAGTCAGAGTGCTCCTAAGAAGAGAGAATGGTGAGACTTAGTTTCACATACTTTGGACATGTTATCAGGAGGGACCAGTTCCTGTAGAAAGACCTCATGCTTGATAAAGTAGCGTGCTAGTGAAAACAAGAAAAACCCTTAATGAGATGGATTGACACAGTGGCTGCAACAATGAACGCAAACATAGCAAGGATTATGAGGAGGCACGGGACCAGGCATTGTTTCATTCTGCTGTACCTAGAGTTGCTATGAGTGGAACTGACTCAGGGCAATTGACAACAACAAAAACAATGTATCAATATTAGTTCATCATTTGTAGCAAACGTATCATACTGATGAGAGATGTTAATAGTACTAGCGACTGTATGTTGCGGGGAAAGAAGGTATATGGGAACTGTCTGTGCATTCTGTACACTTTTTTTTGTTAACCTACAGCTGCTCTAAAAATAAAGTTTGTTCATAAAGTTTAAAAAAGAAATAAACCAATGCAAGGGAAATGCATAGTATGGCACAGTGGTCAGATTGCTTGCCTTGGATTTCCAAATATACAATATCTGTGTGATTTTAGGTCAGTATTTTAAACACTATATACCTCAGTTTTCCCATCCATAAAATGGAGATAATAATAGTATTCGTTACATAAGATGGTTGTGAGGATTATATTAAAAAAAAAAAAAAACTATGATAAGTGCTTAGCACAGTTCCTGGAACATAATCATTATTCCAACATATTAGCCATTAATTATATGTAAAGTGAAAAAATTTACAAGTAATTGTTAGAATACATTTACTGACAAAAAATATAACAGTAAATTTGTTCTATTAGTCCTTATTCTTTTTACGCCTTCATTTTTACTGACTTCTTATATGAATCCACCACTCATCTACCACTTTTTCATATTGTGGTGGCTTGCATGTTGTTGTGATGCTGGAAGCTATTCCACTGGTATTTCAAATATCAGCAGGGCCACCCATGGTGGACAGGTTTCAGCAAAGCTTCCAGATGAAGACAGATTAGGAAAAAGGACCTTATGGCCTAATTCCAAAAAAAAAATTGCCAGTGAAAACCTTATGAATAGCAGCAGAACATTGTCTGATGTAGTGCCAGAAGATGAGCCCCTTAGGATGGAAGGCACTCAAAATATGACTGGGGAAATTCTGCCTCCATAAAGTAGAGTCAACCTTACTAACGTTGATGAAGCAAAATGTTCCGGACTTTAATTTGCTAACGTGACATGTTTCGAATTGAAAACAAACAGCCTAAAACATCCATTAATAATCTAGGAAAATTGGGAGTTTTCCACAACAAAATGGACCTCATAAAAACCATTATTTAGACATTAGCGAGCAGAAATGAACAGGTATTGGTCCTTTTGAATAGGACAATCATGTGTTCTACTACACTAGGAATGACAAATTGAAGAGGAATGGTGTCATATTCATTGTCAAAATGAACATTTCAAGATCTATACTGAAGTATAATGCTGTCAGTGATAGGATAATAGCTGTATGCATACAAGGAAGCCCAGTTAATATGATTATTATTCAAAATTATGCACCAATCACTAATGTCAAAGATGATGAAATTGAAGATTTTTGCCATTTCTGCAGTCTGAAATTGATTGAACATGCAATCAAAATGCATTAATGATTACTGGTAATTGGAATTCGAATGTTGGAAACAAAGAAGAAGAATAAGTAGTAGGAAAATACAGCCTTGGTGATAAAAATAATCCCAGAGTTCTCATGATACAATTTTGGAAGACCAATGATTTATTCATTGGAAATACCTTTTTCTCAACACCACAAATGGTGGACCTCACCAGAAGGAATACATTGAAATCAAATCAATGACATCTGTGGAAAGAGACAATGGAGAAGCTCAATACTGTCAGTCAGGCAAGGCCAAAGGCCAGTTGCAGAACAGACCATTAATTACTTGTATACAAGTTCAAGTTGAAGCTGGAGAAAATTAAAATGAGTCCATGAGAGCCAAAGTATGACCTTGAGTATATTCCACCAGAATTTAGAGATCATTTCAAGAATAGATTTGACACAATGAACACTAATGACCAAAGACTAGAAGAGTTCTAGGATGACATCAAGGACATCATACAAGAAGAAAGCTAAAGGTCATTAAAAAGAAAGGAAACAAAGAAAAGACCAAAGTGGAAGTCAGAAGAGACTCTGAAATGTGCTTTTTAATGGAGAGCTGCTAGAGTGAATTGAGGAAATGAAGAAGTAAAAGAGCCAAACGGAAGATTTCAAAGGGTAACTTGAGAGTACAAAGTAAAGTATTATAATGAAATGTGCAAAGACCTGGAGTTAGAAAACCAAAAGGGAAGAAGACACTCAGCATCACCCAAGCTGAAAGAAATGAAGAAAAAATTCAGGCATCAAGTCGCAATACTGAAGGATTCTATGGCCAAAATATCAAACTACTCAGAAAGCATCAAAAGAAGAAGGAGATCAGTTTCTGGGCAACATGGCACTATAGTCAGAAGCACCACACTGTCCCTCCACAGCAAAGATCAGAAAAACAAAGTCAGAATCACACGTCAATCCTGAAACCCTACACATCAAATGAAGAGATAAAGAACTCAGCCAAGTACCGAATGGAATAAGAAACTGACCCAGAACAGAGAGTGAGGAGAGGTACATGCAGAGGTCCCCTATCAGCTATTGCAGCACAAATCTGCAATCTTGGACTCCTATCGGAGATCAGTGAACACGGGGTATGAGAAGGCAGCTTCACAGAGCTTCCAGCAGGAGACAGAACAACCGGTAAGCAGGGATACACGCTTTCCCACCCTCCACCCTTCTTCACCCCCACTTAGCCTCCTCTGCTTCCTGCAGCCACAGTCTCTTGGCCAGGAAGCACCCTGGTGTCTCTTGGATTCCACCCACCCACACTGGTCAGCTCCCTGAGTGCGTTTTGTTGGCTGCTGGTGTTGCTTTTTTCTGCTTCTTTAGATTTCTTCCTTACCTCTCACCACCTCCCCCACCTTTCTCTCAAATACCTGGTCCGTGCACTATTTTTGCTTCTTCCTGAAAGGCCGTGAAACACTGCTTGACTGTGAAACTGCTTCCCTGCCCACGCTGCCATACTGGAGGGACCCCTGGGGCTTTTTTGTTTGTTTGTTTCTTTGTTCTGTTTTGATATGTTTGTTTGTTTTCTTTTTCTTTTCTAAGCTTGGTAACCCCTTTTAGCTAGGCAGTACCACATGGCTTGGAAGTTACTCCCTTACTCTGTGCAGATGCATAGGGACATCCTTGAGGGTGTTTCTTTTTTCTTTGTTTTTGGGGTTTTTTTTGTTTGTTTGTTTGTTTCTTTTGTTTTCTTCTCTCTCTTATTCCCTTTTTGCCTTTCTTCATTTCCAGTTTCTCGATCTACTCATTTTTTTCTTTTACCATTTTTCTTTTTTTTTTATTTTTGTTTTTCCACGTTTCTCAATCTCTCATCTCTCCACTCCAAAAGCAAGCTCCCTTAGCACTCTTTTTTGTTTGTGTGCATGTTTTTGGCTCCTGTTCCTCTCTCCTCTCTCTCATCTTTCCCATACCAGTCTTAGCTCCACACATCACAATCTACCCCGTCCTTCCTGCCTACCTGCACCATGTGCTGAACATCACACTCCCAAGCAGCACAAGCATAGCCAACGGGAATGTGCCCTGCACTGATTCCCAGTCTGCACTGTCAGCCCTGGTACATGCCACAAACAACCCAACACAGCAACTCCCCTTCAGCTGGACCTGCCCACCTGTACCATACCTGAGTGACTGACCCTGCCCATTGGAGAAGGTGAAAAGTATCCTGCCCACAGATGAGCAAACAACAAAGAAGGCACAGCCTGCCTGCTCAGAAATAACCAAATTAAAAAAAAAAAAAAAAACAGGATGAAACAAACAAATCTACAATCAATAAACGAGGAAAATAACCACTGAATTCCCAAAGACAGCAGACAATATCAAAAAGTTTAAGAAAACAGGACAGGATGGTTAAAATAGGCGTCCAAAATAAGACACCAGATGACCTTCCAGTAGAAGAAAAGGCACTAGACCTCACTGATAGGGATTTCAAATCTCTAATATTCAGAATTATCCAAGAGTTGAAGCAAAAAGGCCGACAAAAATGTGGAAAAAATAGACAAATTCATGGAAAAGGCAGACAAATACATGGAAAATACAGACAAAAAAATAGTAGAATTCAGGAAAATAATGCAGGAACAAAATGCTAAAATAAATTCACAACTAGAAAACATACAAAAACCACAATTAGAAATCCAAAAGATAAACAACAAGATTTCAGAAATGGACAGTGTCATAGAAGGGCTGAGGAACAGGTTTGAAAGGATGGAAGATAGGATCAGTGAAATTTAAGACAAACACTTGGATACAACTCTGAGGAAAAATCAGAAAAAAGAATGAACAAAAATGAAGAAACCCTGAGAATTATGTGGGATACAGTCAAAAGCAAAAATCTGCTAGTGATCAGAGTTCCAGAATAAGGGGAGAAAACAGAAAACACAGAGAGGATCATTGAAGAATTGCTGACAGAAAACTTCCCCAATATCATGAAAGATGAAAAGCTGACCATCCAAGAAGCTCAACAAACCCCATAAGGTAGAACCCAAAAGAAAATCATCAAGGCATTTCATAATCACACTCGCTAAAACCAAAGACAAAGAATCCTGAGAGGAGCTTGAGAAAAACAAAAAGTCACATATTGAGGAGAAACAATAAGACTAAGCTTGACTTATTCGGCAGAAACCATGCAGGCAAGAAGGCAATGGGATGACATATATAAAACCTGGAAAGAAAAAAATTGCCAGCCAAAAACAATATATCCTGCAAAACTCTCATTCAAAAATGATGGTGAAAGTAGATCATTTCCAGATAAACAGAAATTAAGGGACTATGTAAAAACCAAACCAAACTTGCAAGAATTATTAAAGGAAGTCCTTCCATCTGAGAACAAACAATATCAGACCACAGGCTGAATCTAGGACACAGGATTCTACTAGCCAGATACCAACCTAGAAAATGAACTCTTAAGGACTATGCAAAACCAAAAGAATTACAAAAGGGAACCAGAGAGGTTAATCTTTAAATGACAACAGCATCAGAACAATAAAAAAGGGAATAAATGGTGTAGATATAGAACCTTCTAATGGAGATGAAGTCAAGAGATACCAAGTAATAATAGACTGGTTCAAATCCAGAAAGATAGGATTAATTTCAAGGTAACCACAAAGAAACTTAACAAACCTACTCATCAAAATGAAGAAAAACATAGAGTCTCAGCAAAAACAAAACCTACAAAAACAGAAGAAATGAAAAAAAATCCACAAACAAAAGGAACTCAGCATAAGAGAGTAAGAGAAACAAACAAAATGTCACCACAACAAAAAAAAAAAGAAAAGAAAAAGCACTACAAAATGCAATCCCACTTCTAGGAATATATCCTAGAGAAATAAAAGCCGTCACACGAATAGACATATGCACACCCATGTTCACTGAAGCACTGTTCACAATAGCAAAAAGATGGAAACAACTTAGATGCCCATCAACAGATGAATGGATAAACAAACTATGGTACATACACACAATGGAGTATTATGCAAAGATAAAGAACAATGATGAATCTGTGAAGCATCTCATAACATGGATGAAACTGGAGGACATTATGCTGAGTGAAATAAATCAATCACAAAAGGACAAATATTGTATGAAACCTCTACTGTAAAAACTCATGTAAAAGTTTATACACAAAAAGAAACAATCTTTGTTGGTTACAAGGGATGGGAGGGGTTGGGGGGAACGAAATAGATAACACGTAAGTGGTAACTTTGGTAAAGGGTACGACAGTACAATATAGGGGAAGCTAGCACAACTTGTACAAGAAAAGGTCATGGAAGCTCCATAGACACATCCAACTACCTGAGGGACTGAATTGCCAGGTGGAGGGCTGTGGGGACCATGCTCTTAGGGAACATGTAGCTCAATTGGCATAACATAGTTTATAAAGACGTTGTTCTACATTCTACCTTGGTGAGTAGCGTCTGGGGTCTTAAAAGCCTGTGAGCAGCCATCTAAGATACCCCACTGATCTCACCCCTTCAGGAGCAAGGAAGAATGAAGGAAACAAGATTCAAGGAAAAGATTAGTCTACAAGACTAATGGACCACAGCTACCTTGCCTCCACCTGACTGAGTCCAGTGCTGATAGATGGTGCCCGGCTACCACCACTGACTGCTCTGACCAGGATCACAATAGAGGGTCCTGGACAGAGCTGGAAAAGGATGTAGAACAAAATTCTAACTCAAAAAAAGATCAGATTCACTGGCCTGACAGAGACTGGAGATACCTTACCCCAAGAGTGTGGCCCCCGGACACCCTTTTAGCTCAGTGGTGAAGTCACTCACAAAGTTTCCCTTTCAGCCGGGGATTGGACAGCCTCATAAAACAAAACGGAACTAACGAGGCACAGCAGTCCAGGGACAAGGGCTAAAAGGCAGGAGGGGACAGGAAATCTGGTGATAGGGAACCCAAGGTTGAAAACGGACAGTGCTGATATGTCGCGGGGTTATTCACTGTTGTCATGGGGCATTATGTGTACTGACTGTTTAATGAGAAACTGTTCTGCAAACCTTCATCTAAGGTACAAAAAAAAAAATTATCTATGTGAGATCAAATTGACAACAGCAACTCAAAAGTTTTGAGGGGAAGCCTAGGGGGCAGTGAGTTGAAGATAATGGTGATGCAGTACTTTGGAAAAGGACAGTGAGAATAGCAGCACAACTGGAAGAATGGAATCAAAGTCACTAAATTGTACATGTGGAAACTTCTGAAATGTTGTAACTTTGGCTATGTATATTTTCACCAAAAAAAAAAATGGTCCTCCAAGGTTGAGAAAGGAGAGTGTTGACATGTTGTGAGGTTGTTAACCAATGTCATGAAATGATATGTTTACCGACTGTTTAATGATAAACTATTTGTTCTGTAAACCTTCATCTAAAGTACAGCAAAAAAAATTAATTAAAAAAAAAAAAAGATAGATGGAATACACAGAGTAATTGTACCAAAAAGAATAGGTCAAGATTCAGCTGTTTCAGGAGGTAACATATGATCCAGAGCCAATGATATTTAAAGAAGCCCCATCTGCACTGAAGGCTTTGGTGAAAAACAATGCTCCAGGAGTTGACAGAATACCAATTGAGAGGTTTCAACAAAAGAATGCAGTGCTGGAAGTGCTCACTTGTCTGTGGCAAGAAATTTGGAAGACAGCTACCTGGCCAACCATCTGGAAGAGATTCATATTTGTGCACATTCCAAAGAAAAATGATCCAACAGAATGTGGAAATTATTGAACAGTATTATTAATAACACATGCAAATGAAATTTTGGGTAAGATAATTCAAAAAAGGCTGCAGCAGTACATCAACAGGGAAATGCCAGAAATTCACCCAATTCAGAACAGGACGTGTAGTCAGGGTATCATTGTTGGTGTCACATGGATCTTGGCTGAAAGCAGAGAATATCAGAACAATGTTTACCTGTGTTTTATTGACTGCATAAAGACATTCGACTGTGTGGATTATAACAAATTATAGATAACACTGTGAAGAATGCTAATTCCAGAACACTGAATTGTGCTCATAACGAGCCCTTATATAGACCAAGAGGTGGTTGTTCTATCACAACCAGGGAATATTGCATGGTTTAAAATCAGGAAAAGTGTACGTCAGGGTTATGTCTTTCACCATAGTTATTCAATCTGTATGCTGGGCAAATAATCTGAGAACTGGACTACATGAAGGAGAAGGTGGCATCAGGTTGGAAGAAGACTCATTAACATCATGCAGATGGCACAACTTTGCTTGCTGAAAGTGAAGAGGAATTGAAGCACTTACTGACGAAGATCAAAGACTACAACCTTCAGTATGGACTAAACCTCAATTTAAAGAAAATGAAAATTCTCATAGCTGGACTAAAAAGCAACATTGTGATAAATGGATAAAGGATTGAAGTTGCCAAGAATTTCATTGTGCTTGGCTCCATAATCAACACCTGTGGAAGCAGCAGTCAAGAAATCAAATGACAAAGTAGTGCTTTGTATCTGCCGCTGAAGACCTCTCTGAAGTGTTAAAACGTAAAGATATCACTTTGAGAACTAAGATGCGCCTGACCCAAGCCATGGTGTTTTCAGTCTCCTCATAATCATGTGAAAGCTGGACAATGAATAAGTAAGACTGAAGAAGACTTGATACCTTTTAGTTACGGTGTTGGCAAAGAATACTGAATATATCATGGAGTGCCAGAAGAATGGAGAAATCTGTCTTGGAAGAAGTTCAGCCAGAATGCTCCTTATAAGCAAGTATGGCCAGAGTTAGTCTCACATATTTTGGACATGTTCACAGGAGGGACCAATCCCTGGAAAAGGACACCATGCTTGGTCAAGTAGAGGGTCAGTGAAAGAGAGGAAACCCCTCAGCAAGATGGACTGACACAGTGGCTGCAACTAATGGACTCAAGCACAGAAAAGATTGTGAGGATGGCACAAGACTGGGCAGTGTTTTGTTCTGTTGTATATGAGGTTGCTATCAGTCAAAACTGACTGAATGGCACCTAACAACGTCAACAACTTATATGAACGGGACCCATACTATAAGGAAGTAGTGTTTGTTTCTTATATTTAGACCTAATTGACATTTTTAAAAATAAAATTGAGAAAATATTGAAGATTCAAAGTACAAAGACCCAAATAATATGGTGAATAAAAATTTTAGGGCAAGTATGGCAATAGTTTAAGAAATTGTTTACTAAGGAGAGTTAAGATGTGACAAATTTGTGAAAATTCTCTGGGAGGAAATTTTATAATTGTCTTTTTCCAGAAGCAGTTTCCAGAAGTGAGAAAATGAACTTAATGTGGGAGAAATTTATTAATGCTAAGTTTAGATTTTGATTTAGTTTTATGGGCATAATTATGGCAAGGCCTAGGATTGGTTAGGGTTAGTGTTAGGCTTATTGTTAGGGTTAGTGTTATACTTAGGGTTAGGGTTAGATACATGGTTATGGTTAGGATTATGTTTAGATCTAGGGTTAGGGTGAGGGTTAGATTTAGGGTTAGGGTAAATGTTAGAGATAGGTTTATGTTTAGGGTTAATGTGTTAAGCAAATAACTTTATTGAATAAAATGATATAAAAAATAAATTAACAGGAAGAGATATTTTGAATCTTCAACTTTTTTCCCCACAAACTGAATAAATTCCCAGAGTTTAAATGTGTGAGAAAATGTAATGTTGTTGCCAGCTTTGTCCTTAATTTAAATAATGATGGCGATCATTACGCTTAGTTCTTTGAAATTGACTCCAAAAGTATTGCTTTGTATTATCATAGAACCAAACTAAATCCGTTGCTGTCAAGTCAATTGTGACTCATAGCGATCCTACGGGAGAGAGTAGAACTGCCTTCTAGGGTTTCAAAGGAGTGACTGGTGGATTTGAACTGCTGACCTTTTGGTTAGCAGCCGACCTCTTAACTACTGCACCACCAGGGGTATAATCATGTAAGAAAATAAAAATATTTCAAAACCTGTCATTTATCAAGATAGTGTAAGTTTTTTCTTTAACCATGTACCTCTTGCCTCAGAGTTGATTCCAACTCATAGCAACCCTGTAGGACAGAGTAGAACTGCTTCATAGAGTTTCCAAGGCTGTAATATTTATGGACTTATAACAACCTTATATGGCAGAGTAGAACTGCCCCATCAAGTTTCCAAGGAGCGTCTGGCGGACTTGAACTGCCGACCTTTTGGTCTGCAGCAAAACTCTTAACCACTACACCACTATAAAGTTGCTAAGAGTCAGAATTGACTCAACAGCAATGAGTTTGGGTTTTTGTTGTTGTTGTTGTTGTTGTTAATCTTTATAGAAGCAGACTGCCACATCTTTCTCTTGCAGATCTCTGGTGGGTTTCAACCGCTCACCTTTAGGTTATCAGCCAAAACTGAACCACTGCTCTCACCAAGGCTCCTTGTCTTTTCTCTAGGGATCTTAAATTCCAATGAGTTATATAGACATGGAGCTTGGAAATGAAGCCACTACATATCTGGTGAGCATTTTTAGCCATGTAGTTCTCTGAAGCTGCACCCATGTATGCACTGTTATTCCTCTGTTAAAGTCATGCTACCTCTCACAATTATAAGCATGAAAAGGAATTTTAGAAAATATTCAGGATTATAAGAATTCCACTCATTTTAATCAAATAATTGCTGTTTTTGTTGTAACCAGAGTAGATTTAAGTAATTCCCTAAGCTAAGCTGTAAACAACTGATAAATAAATCCAAGTACGTTTACAAGTAGAATTTTAACCTACAGCAATAGGTTTATCTTCTTATCAATTTATATTTCATCTTTCCCCAAGGAATACACATATCTTTTTTACTCTTCCCTATCTCAATTGCATTAAATATTTATTGCTCTTGTGAGGTAGCTAAGTCGCACAAAACTGTATTCATTAAGACTTAAAATAGCATCTCATATATTGATGAATTCCCCTTTTAAACATATGCCTTCAGAAACAGATGAAACTTTGGTTATTTATTATTGAAAGAATTGTAACCGCTGCTGTCCATTTCTAATGAGATGAATCAGAAATGTATTTTAGACACTGTAAAAGAAATGCCATTTAAAATACAGGATATTACTACATATCGAGAACATCACATTCAACATGAAAAATGAATTATTACAGTATTTCCAGAGATTCCTCTCAACTCTCTAACACTCATCACTACCAAAATCGTATTAACCTTTAAAATTCTCAGATAATGTTAGATCTTTTCAAGGTATAAATTCATGTGGAGGAAGTTAAGCTAATTAATCTGTTAATTAATCAAGGAGAATGAGAACATTAAAAGAGAAAAATATTGATAGCATGGTGGGTATAAAGGGAAAACAATATATAAAATAGACAACAAGAGATGGCTTCATGACGTGGTTGTTGTTAGTTGCCATGGAGTTTTCTCCAACTCATAGCAACCTTATATGTATAAAAGAACTAAACATTGTCTGGCCCTGTGCCACCTTCGTGATTATTGCTGTTTGAGTCTATGGTTTTGGTCATTTATAAGATGTCCTCATAGATTGCTCCAAATAGTGAGATTTTATTCTTAAGAAGCAACACATATTTTGTTGTTGTTGTGTGTCATCGTGTCAATTTTGACTTATAGATACCCTATATGACAGAGTAGAACTGCCCCACCCACAGGGTTTCCTAGGCTGAAATCTTTACAGGAGCAGATTTCTAGGTCTTTTCTCTAACACACGTTAAATCATTTGAATAAGTAACCTTGTTTGGGAGAAAAAAATTACTGTAAATCTTCAATATCTTCATATAAAAATCTTTATTTTCATCTACACAGATTTGCAGTTCAGGTGTGGTTTGAATTATTTGAGCTGGGTTGGGCAGTGAAGTTCAGATTTGTTCCACATGTCTCCTTTTGGAGTCTAGGTTGAAGGAGCAGTGTCAGTGGCTACCTGGGATACGTAATTCTCACTGTGGATCAACAGAATGTGGAAGCACAGACCAAACATGATAATGGCATCATATCCGCTAGCATTCCATTGGCCAAAATCAAATCACATGGATATATCCATCACCAGTGGGATGAAGAATGATATTTTGTCAACATTTGGAGGCACTGAAAAATTGGCACTTCAAAGGGAATGGGTGTACTATTACAAAGAAGATAAATAAATAGAAGAAATAATCCAATCCAGTATATCAAGCTACAGCTATTTTGAAAGGACAGCTTAGAATAAAGATATTTCTAATATTTTTCTATTTATTTCATTTCTTAGTTTCAAAGCTCATGAGCTACATAATTCTGTGTCTTTTAAAGTAAATGCATTTTAACTAATATAAAATCTGGAAATCAAATTTATGTTTTTTATTTGCAATTGTTGTGGCTAATTCTCTGATCCAGAATTCAACTTGTTAGGATACTGTAGAATTTTATTTATTCTCTTTAATTAATATTGAGTATTGAGATTTCTCAAAACCATAATCACCTAATTGGGGAAAAAAATTACTCAGATATAAATCAGATGCACAAAATAATAACCATAAATCTCTTTTACACAAAATGGCACAAAGATATAAAAATACATCTACTTTCTACTGGTATCTCCATTTAGCCTTTACGATAAACCACGTGGGTGATCATCACTGTGAAGAATTCCTCTCCATAACTATACACTATTAAGTGTAAATAAAGATTCCATTTAAATATTGCATTTAAATCCACATACAATGAAAAAAAGAATGATTTATGTCTTGCTGAATCTTATGTGGTGTCTTTAGATTGATAAAGGAAACATTAGGTATGAGCAGGTGGATGTTGTCATGGATGACTGTCTTGCTCAATAGACCATAAGAACAAATTAAAAGCTGCACTTTACAATTTAAGTTGCCACTTTGATTTTTCAAGCTGGCAGCTGGTAACACCCAGATGAATGGGACACTTTCATGTTCATTTTGTTTAGAAAAATAATATATGTGGCACTTTCAGTAACTCTGGCCTACAGTGGTCATTCCAATGCATCTTATGGGCATAAAAAGTGGAACATTATCTATGATTTTTTTTTTTTTTTTTTAATTCTCAAAGACTTCTGAGAAGCTGTTGAAAAATACAAGATAACTTGTTTCCCAATTCACGATTATGATGAGGTCTCCAGAATTTGGATATCCCTAATACAGCCAAAGTTATCAGGTCCAAAACTGACTCCACCACATTTGCCAAAAATTTTTAGGAGTTATGATTCAAAATTGGTCATTACACACACATAAATTTGGTTCCCAGGTTACTGAATTAGTCATTTAAAACTGGACGGGTTTCTTTACTTCTTTGTCTTCTACTTATCACTGAAATAGTCCTGTTCTTATTGTGTTAGGTGTCATCCAGGTGGTTCTGACTCATAGTGACCCTACATACAACAGAATGAAATACTGCCTGATCCTGTGCAATCCTCATAAACATTACTATACTTGAGCCCATTGTTGCAGCCACTGTGTTTATGAGTGCTATTCAGCCTGAAGGGCTCATCTTCTGGCACTGTATCAGACAACATTCCACTGATATCCATGAGGTTTCCACTGGCCAGTTTCTTCAGAACTAGACAATCAGGTTGTTCTTCCTAGTCTATCTTAATCTGGAAGCTCGGCCGAAACTGTACAACATGGTTGACCCTGCAGGTATTTGAAATACCAGTGGCATAGCGTCCAATATCATAGCAACACACAAACCACCACAGTATGACAAACTGACAAACTAGTGGTGGGAAATAATCCTATTAATACAAAATAGAGCTGAGTGTGAAGATTAAATATATTGACATGTATAAGGATTTTTAATATGGTGCCTGGTGCATACAAAGATCATTACATATTTATTATTTGGTTCATATGACTGTCTTAGGCTGAGTTCCCTAGAGAAGAAAACCAATGAAAAGGAATTTTAGAAAATATTCAGGATTATAAGAATTTCACTCATTTTAATCAAATAATTGTGTATATACATATATACACACACACACATATATATATACACACACGCATGCATATATGTATAGTTGTTGTTAGGTGTCCTTGAGTCAGTTCCAACCCATATCGAGCCCTTGTACAACAGAACAAAACACAGCCTGGTCCTGTGCCATCCTCACAATCCTTATTATGCTAGAGCCCATTGTTGCAGCCACTGCGTAAATCTATCTTGTTGAGGGTCTTCCTCTTCTTCCTGAACCTCTGTTTTACCAAGCATGGTGTTCTTCTACAGGGATTTGTTCCTTCTGGTAACATGTCCAAAGTATGTGAGATGCTGCCTTGCCATCCATGTTTCTGAGGAGCACTCTGGCTGTACTTCTGCCAAGAGAGATTTGTTTGTTCTTCTGGCAGTCCATGGTGCATTCAATATTCTTCATTAACATCATAACTGAAAGGTGTCAATTCTTCGATTTTCTTCATTCATTGTCCAGCTTTCATATGCATATGAAATAATTGAAACCACCGGGACTTGGGGCAGGCAAACTTTAGTTCTCAAAGTGATATCTCTGCTTTAAAGAGGTCTTTTGCAGCAGATTTGCAATGCTATACATTGTTGGATTTACTGACTACTGCTTGCATGGGCATGGATTGTGGATCCCAGTAAAACGAAATCTTTGACAACTTCAATGTTTTCTCCATTTTACAATGATGTTGCTTATTGGTCCAGTTGTGAGAATTTTTGTTTTCATTATGCTGAGGTGCAAACCATACTGAAGGCTGTAGTCTTTGATTTTCATCAGTAAGTGCTTCAAGTCCTCTACACTTTAAGCAAGCAAGGCTGTGTCATCCTCATAAAAGAGGTTGTTAATGAGTCTTAATCCAATCCTGATGCTGCATTCTTCTTCATATAGTCCAGCTTCTCAGATTACTTTCTCAGCATACAGATTGAATAAGTGTGGTGAAAGGATACAACCTTGAAACACCCCTTTCCTGATTTGAAACTGTGCTGTATCCTCTTGTTCTGTTTAAACGACTGCCTCTTGGCTTATGTACAAGTTCCTGATGAGCACTATTAAGTGTTCTGGATTTCCCATTCTTCACAATGTTATCCATAATTTGTTATGATCCACACAATAAAATGCATTTGCATAGTCAATTAAAACACAGACAAACATCTTTGTGATATTCTCTGCTTTCAGTCAAGATCCATCTGATATCAACAATGATATCCCTAATTCCACATCCTTTTCTGAATCTGGCTCAAACTTCCGGCAGTTTCCTGTTGATGTATTGCTGAAATTCCTTTTGAATGATCTTCAGCAAAATTTTGCTTTTGTGTGATATTAACAGTATTGTTCAAAAATTTCTGTATTCTGTTGGATCCTCTTCTTTGGAATGGGACAAATATGTATCTCTTCCAGTCAGTTGGTCAGGTAGTTGTCTTCCAGATTTCTTGACATAGATGAATGATCACCTCCAGTGCTGCATCTGTTTGTTAAAACATCTCAATTGGTATTCCATCAACTTCTGGAACCCTGTTTTTCACCATTTCTTTCAGTCTCTACTAAGGCCCAGTAACAAGCCAAAAGCTGTTTCTAAAAGGAAAGTAGTTATTTGCAGAAGATGGCGGTGCTTTGCTCCAAAATCCTAAGGGTCTCCACTGTGATTCACTAATAGGGGCCTGCCAAATCCTCCAAACATCTCTATCTGCCCCTGACACTTCAAGAGCCATTAGATCGGCTGGATCATACGGCTCAAGTGGCAGAGTCGCTTGCACACCAGCCTGAACCTTCTGTAAATACTTCTCTTTTTTTGAGCCCTACTGAAAACTAACAGCTTTTTGAGTCACTTGATAAATAGGCTGGAGTGGCACACCCAAATGAGGGATATACTGTCTCCAAAATTCAAAGAGGCCACTAGGCATTGCGCCTCCTTTTTACTTGTGAGAGGGGCTAGATGCAATAACTTATCCTTCACTTTAGAAGAAATATCTCGACATGCCCCACACCACTGGACCTCTAGTAATTTCACGAAGGTGGAAAATTTTTGAGTTACTTGGTAAATAGGCCAGAGTGGCACACCTAAATAAATAAAAAGGCACACCAGGCATTGTGCCTCCTTTTTTGTTGTAGGAGGAGAAAGATGTAATAACTTATCTTTCACTTTAGAAGGAACATCTCAACATATCCCACGTGACTATACTCATAATAATTTCACTTAGGCGGAAAGTGCCAGAATCTTTGTGAGATTAATTTCCTATCCTCTAGCACACAAATTTTTTACTAATAAGTTCAGAGTCATTGACAATTATTCCTTACTATGTCCAGTCAGCATAATTTCATCAATGTAATGGACCAGTGTGACATCTTGTTTAAGGGAAAGATGATCAAGATCCCTGTAGACTAAATTATAAGGCTGGAGAGTTGATATACTTTTGAGGTAGGACATTGAAGATATATTGCTGGCCTTGCCAGCTGAAGGGAAACTTCTGGTGGTCCTCTGAAATCAGAATCAAGATAAAGACATTGGTCAGATCAATAGCTATAATCCAGGTACTAGGAAATGTATTAATTTACTCATGCAGTGAAACCACGTTTGGAACAGTAGCTGCAATTGGAGTCACCACCTGGTTAAGTTTATGATAATTCCTTGTCATTCAACAAGATCCATCTGTTTTTTTGTTGTTGTTTTTTATTTTCTGTTTTGTTTTTTGCACAAGCTAAATAGGTGACTTGAATGGGGATGTGGTGGGAATCTCCACTCCTGGATACTTCAAGTCCTTGATGGTGGCAGTAATCTCTGAAATCCCTCCAGAAACATGGTATTACTTTTGGTTTACTATTTCCCTAATTAAAGGCAGTTATAAAAGCTTCCACTTGGCTTTCCTTACCATAATAACCCTTACTCCACTTGTCAGGGATCCAATGTGGGGGTTCTATGAGTTGCTGAATATGTGTGTTCAAATAATGCATTCTGGAACTGGGGAAATCACTACAGGATGGGTTTCAGAGACACACTGGATGCACTGTGAAGTAAACCTGAACTAAGACTCCATTAATAACCTGACTTCCATGCACCCCCCTTCTGACTGGTGACCCATAGTGACATTTTGAGTTTCCTGGAATTAGTGTCAGTTCAGAGCCACTGTCCAGTAATCCTGAGAAACTTTGATTATTTCCTTTTCTCCCAAGAACAATCACACTCATAAAAGGCTGTAGATCGCTGGGAAGGCTGGGAGAAAGATTAACAGTATAAATTTTTGGCAATGTGGTGGGGTCCTTCCTCAAGTGGACCCAGTGTCCCCTTCATTCAAGGGCTTGGAGGTCTATAAACTGGCTCATGTCTGGGAATTGAATGAGGGGCCATGACTCTCTGTTATGCGGATTCAAGTTATACTACCATTCACCTGAGCTAGAATTCTTCTGCTTGTACAGATCAAGTAAATATTTAGTAGATTTCCCATCTGTTTCACTCTTAGGGGTTCCATGACTAAGCAGTTAAATCCATAAATTCATATGAGTTAGGCTATTCTGATTATTGCTTTGACTGCACTGTTCATTATGACATTTACCCTGTCTTAACTGACTTAGCGCTTCCACCTGGTCCCTACCACCATGAGATCCCAATCAGCTTCATTATAGTTAGATGTCTTAATTCAGTTAGGCTAGTTTTCACTGTCAAATCTGACTTACATAAAATAGCAGTCACAGTAGTCTTTAAGAATGCTGGGCCTCTCTTCACAAATTTGTACCTCACCATTGTCTGAAAAGATACGTCCTCTGGGTATTCCATGTGTGGGTCTGTGAGCCTAACCTGATAAATCCACTCTAATGTGCCAATTTCCCTAAGCCTTTGGATATCTTCTTCTACAGTATACCTAGGCAGGTCTGGTACTTCAACTTGATTTAGTGTAGGCCATTGTGTAATGCATGCTTCAGCAAACCAACCAAGTAAACTATTAGACGGTTTCCTAACCTCTCAAGCTGAAACAATGGATGAAGAATCTGTGCTTAGTAGACCCATATCAATAAACTCAGAGTGATCCAACTTTATGTTTCTTGCACCATTATCCCACACCTTTAATAGCCATTCCAACAAACATTCCCCAGGTCTCTGTTTGTACATACTAGAAAATGAAGGAGTTCTTTTAGAATTTAGTGTTCCTCCTCCGGGTCACACTTTGTACTTCACCTTATGGGGTTCCCTGGGACTGAGGTCTAGTTACAGGTTTAGAAGCAAAAATGAGTGCCGGAGGTAGTTTCTAGGATCATTCAGCAATGTCTTGTAAGGAATCAACTTCAGGTGATTCTCCAGGCAATGCCCCAGGTCCCACCCGGGGCAATATCCCAGACAAAGGCTCTTCAGGCACAGCTGACTTTATCTTATCAGATGGGGGAGGTAGGGATAATGATTTCACTGGTGAGGGTGGTCTAGCAGACAAAGATGGAGTGATTTCTTCATATGGGAGTAAGAGGGCTGGTTCTATTGACAGGAGTGATGCAATGGAACTTGGGGGCTCAGTGTCCAAGCTTCTTGATTATCTGCCAATATGTCCCCATCCTAGTTTCAGGATGCCATTTCTTGTCAGTCAATACCCTCACTTTAACTTAAGACACCATTCAAGGCTAGGAATTCAATTGACGCTGTAATTCAACTAATCCTATAATAAGGCTTTAGGTTTGGTTTTCAGCAATATCAGCTGTTACTTCAAGAAATAAGGCTTTTTTCAGGTCACAAGTGGCAACTTTAAAGTCTTTTATGCCATGCTTGAACTGTATATCTGAAACCCAGAGCTCATCTCTTTCTTTCACCAATTTGTCTAGTGAAACCAGGACCAATCAACCAGCTCCCCTGTATTTCTCACTGGGACAAAATTGTAGAAAACAATCAAACGTGTGATCACCCGGAGCCTTGTTTCTCACCAGTACTTTATCTATTGGTGGTGATATTATGTGTATTAATATTGCCATCTCGTGCCATGGATTAGCAGTGCCATTTTTACTACTGGAGGCAGAGTCATCAGCACCTTTAAGACTAGTCAAACTTGACAACTAATTTAGAAAACTCATCTCAATGATTTTATTTCTCTAGAACTATTCCTAGTACCAAATGTCTTAGGCTGGGTTCTCTAGAGAAGTAAAACCAGTGAGGCATATACATATAAAAAGAGAGAGAGAGATAAATTCATCCCAAAGAAATGGCTCATGTTGTTGTAAAGACTGATAAACCCCAAATCTGTCAGTCAGGTGCGAGGATGGAGGCTTCTCTTGACTCATATATCTTCAGGGGCTGATGAACCCAAGATTGGCAGGTAAGATTAGGTAGACTACTGACTCACAGACTGTGGAGGCTGACAAATCCCAAATCAGGTAATACAGCTAGCCACTGGCTCAAATTCCAAGAACTGGAGCTCAGACCATGACGAGCCGGATGCAGGATCCAAAGCAAGCAAATGAGGTTTGCCAGAACATTTATATATATATATATATAGATAGATAGATATAGATATATATATATGTATATATATTTATATATCTATATATGTATATATATAGATATATATATAGTATGCAAGCCACACCCCCAAGGAAACTCCCTTTACAACTGATTGGCTGATCACAGCATGGAGGATGATTACATCATTGCATAACTGTCAAACCACTTAGAATCATGGCCCAGCAATTTGGCATACAAATGTAACCATCACAATGACTAAAATCAAAAAGAAAAAAAAAAAACAAATCATTGGCATCAAGTCAATCCTGACTCGTGGTGACCCCCTTTTGTGTCAGAGTAGAACTGTCTTTCATAGGGTTTTCAATGACAGATATTTTATGAGTAGCCACCAGGCCTTTCTACTGAGGCGCCTCTGGGGGGACTCAAACCTTTCAGTTAACAGCCAAGCACTTTATCAATCTTGAGGTCTTGTTGGGACTTACCAGATGCTAAGCACATCTTTAAGTTTTAAATCTATTAACCTATTTGTTATTTACAGATATCCTTGTGTGTTAGTCACAATATTCACCCCTATTTTACAGAAAAAACTTAGGGAGAAGTCAATTCCCAAGCTCACATAGTCGAAAGTAGATGTACTGTGATCTGAACCCAAGTAGAGAGGTTCATTTTAACCACTAATAACCATTTCTTGTTGGCTAGCGATAAATGTCATTTATTGAAAATTTGATTTCATCAACTAGTGTATGGTATTGACATATGATAACAATTTACCTCATACCACCAAGAAACAAGAGCCAGGAGAATAGTGCGTCCTTTGGACCCGGGGTCCCTGTGCTGAGAAGTACCTCAACTGGGGAGATTGATGACAAGAACCTTCCCCCAGAGCTGACAGAGAGGTAAAGCCTTAACCTGGAGCTGGTACCCTGAATTTGGATTTATAGCCTCCTAGACTGTGAGAGAATAAATTTCTGTTTATTAAAACCATCCATTTGTGGTATTTCTATTATAGCAGCACTAGAACTAAGACACCAAGTTTGAAAATCCTACTTTATATAAAGCCTCCAATAGCAAATTGTATTACTAACAATGCACTCTTTAAAATTTCTTTGGAAATATTTTCTTATAGCTTAATCTAATTTGACAAAGTATATTAAGTTATTATAATCATTCTTAATTAAGTGAAGAGCTAAGTTGTAAATGTATTTTCTTTAGAATGCAAGTTTAACTTTAACATTCATTCAGATTTAAAAAAATAAATGGATCTTACATCAAAACATTTTTCTTGAGTATTTCAATATTTTCTTTTTAAATTAATACTTAATATTTTAAACAGAAAATTGAAATATAAGAATAACCCTAACCATGATTTTGTGTTAGTTTTGCAACAATAGTGAGAATATATGGTAACTAGGGCAATAAGTTTTCAGTCTTGCCTTCCATGGCAATTTTTTTTTTTTTTTTGACATTTTGAATTTTTTGCTATGTTAAATGTGTTGAAAAAAATAATTTTTCTCCATGTGGCTTCAAATTTAGCCTGTTAACTATTCTGAAAATACCAGATGGAAACATGACAGAAGAACTCCAGTGCCAGCTGGAAGGAGTTTGCGTTGGCCAAATTTGGGACAATTTGAACATCAAAAAGTATAGTGATAATGATAGATCATAACACATTGAATTTAAAGTAAAAAGAATAAATTAGGACTTCATGGTGATACTCAAAAGAATTTAAAAAAAGAAAGTGAAGGGATGGGAAGTGAAAGTTCCTCTTCACAGATGAAAGTCAGCTAACACATGTAGATGGGATGATGAAATTAGAATATCACTATTTTGCACCCATTAATGCAAAATATTATTCAGATAAGTCACCAAATGATGATCAACAATTGGTTGAAAGGTTATCATAGCTGAGGATGCTCAGGTGGTGTCTAAGCATTGCTTCACATATTGTACACTAATTATAGAGGGGAAAAAACCCTATTAAAAAAACAAATCTGGTGAACATCAATTAAGTCAAGATATCAAAATTAATATATCCAGTAATGGGACTTACTATGTGCCACTAGGTGTGAGACATTATAAAGTTTACAAAATTATATATGTACATTATTTTTGCCAACAATAATCAATTTAAATCTGGTCATGAGAAAACAATTCAACAATTAGTATCATAAGATCCTACAAGAAAAAGTGACCTGAAATTTTTAAAAACGTGACTGCTATGGATGGAATTATGTCCTCCAAAAATATGTGTTAGAATCCTAAACTCTGTATTTGTGGATGCAATCTCATATAATGCAATGTAATCACCTTCCATACTGCAATTTAATATAATTAATCAATCAGTTGAGATCATACCCCAGTGTAGGGTGGATTCTAAATCTAATCACTTCTAAGCTATAAAAGACTACAACAGACAGAGACATACAAGCACATGGGGAAGACCAAGGGAGGATCATTTACAAGTCAAGGAACCAAAGTACACCTGGGACTACCCACAAAGAAAGAATGGACATGGCCAAAACCCTGTTTTGGGCTTTCAGCCTCCAAGGTTGTGAGAAAGAATGAGAGAATGCTACACAGGTGAATCAAAGAAATAGGTGAGTCTTGTTGAGCAAATGTCCAAAAATAGATGATGGAATATTAGAATAGATTATTATTTTTTAAATAAAATATTACTTATTTTACAAGAATACTGTCAAGTTTCAGAATACATATCAGAAACCTTACATTGGGTGGAACGTGGGAGGAGAAATGTAAGAATCAAGGTAGAACAAGGAAAATAAAACAAGAGTAACACCTTATATGGGCTGGTGATGGGAGTAGGCTATGAATAGAAAAATGAGGTTGCTATATGAGGAAATAACAAGCTACGCTAGATTAATCTGAATTTATTATATATTTTATGGTTTACATTTATAGGACTTAAATCTAAATCCTGAGATATGATATAATTGTTTTGAATAAAAGTGATTTATATGCACTTACTTTGATGCATGCATAATATCCGTTTCGTATCTTTAATAAATAGTATAAATTAACTATCTCCATAAAGCATTCCAGGGAACAAGAGACATCATGCTGCAGTAGAAACATGCTATGTATACCTAGAAGAGTTAAATTTAAGAAATACTTAACAGTTATTTTCAAGAAGAATGAAACAGAATGACAAACAAAACATGAAAAGGTGATCACCTCACATATTGGCCAACATTAAAAGTCACTGGACAATTTTAAATCTTAGAAAAAATATGGAGATGTGGCAATGCTTATTTCTACTGCGAGGGGTGCACATTGTTAGAGCCAACCTGGAGAACAATTGGAAATTAGCTTGTAAAAATGTAGATGCATGCGAATTAATTTCCTGCAATGTCTCTCCTAGGTATAAGTGCTAGAGAAATTCTTACACGTGTGCACTAATATGAATACAAGAATATTCTTAGGGGTAATTTTGTAATTACAGATAAGAGAACCAAACCTAATGTCTGTTAAGAAAAGAATGAATGCATATATTGAAGAGTATTGGTAAAGTAGATTATTAGGAAACAATAAAAATGAATGGACTACAGCTCTTTCTGTCAACAAACTTACAGCAAAAATATAATGTTGAGCTAAGAAAACAAGTTACAATATATTTGATTTGTAAGTATTATTGTGTACATAGAGTTTGCTACCAATTATGTAGTATTCCAAATATATAAAACTTAATCATATTTTCCTACTATCACACGCATATGTAAAATAATCCTAATGAAAAAATGCAAGGCGTAGTGGGTAATCAACATGCTGGAAGAAATAAGGTTAAACTGGAGATGTCTACATGGAGGACTTTGAAGGTGATGATCATATTCTATATCGTAAATTTTTTTTATTAATGCTGAGCACAGTTAATAAACTATTATTCTAGATTATAGTCAGCATATTTAGTTTTATTAACAATACAATTAAAAAATATATTTATATGAAAATAAAAATAACATTTCCATGGTAGGAGGGGCACAGCATATTTTAGAAAACAAAATTAAATGTGAATTTTAAAATCCAAGCTGATATTTCAATATGCCCTAAATTACACCTCAAAATAAACCAAACGAAATTTCATCTAATGTTCATTTGCTATCAGACCTTCCAACAGCTCTTGAGAGATGACAAAAAACTTGTATTACTTGAAGGATATAGTTCTTAGTATTATTAATTTGAGCTTTATTAGGAGAAGACATAGTGCTTTTTTCCTTTTTTCTTTCCTTCAGGTAGCTTAAAAAACATGCATATTCATCCCCAAGGAATTTAATGACCTAATTTGTTCATTATACAATACAAGTGAAATATGAAACAACATTTAACATTAACTAGGTACTTTACTGAAACTATATACAAGTAAAAAAGATGATTTTTTTTTTTTAATGGCACACTATGGGAACATTTTACCTAAAAATGGGTTTCAAAATTAAGCTCTGCTGTGTCCTAGCAAATCACTTCCTTATAGCTGTACTGCTACAGTCATATTTACGCATGTA
This sequence comes from Dugong dugon, assembly GCA_030035585.1. Lineage (NCBI taxonomy): Eukaryota > Metazoa > Chordata > Mammalia > Sirenia > Dugongidae > Dugong > Dugong dugon. The sequence goes on along the minus strand of CM057460.1, from coordinate 27,287,631 downwards.
ACCACTGGCAAGTTTTAAAACTTTTGCAACCGATTTCACCGTATGCACATATAGTTTTGGCAGCACTCTGCACAATCTTTCATAACTACATAAGTTTCTAAATTCTGTCTTCATTATATCAGACTCTAAAAGCAGTACATTACAGTTGTGAAAACTCTTGTTTAAGTATTCCAAGATTAGGTGTGGAGACAAATCGTTCCCAAATTGGTTAGTAAACAATTCTACTTGTTTTTTAGTGTCCCTGTATGCCTGTGAGCATGGGCACTGGCTGCTTTATTTCTCCACCATCATTTCAAAGATGTGTACAAAGTGAACAATCTGGTAAAATAGAGATAGTGTCTCTCACTAGAGCAAAGAACAGGTTTGTTCTCTGTCCAATACAATGACTCCTTTGGAGGAAAGTTCAGGCAGGCTCACAGCTCATCATAAAAAAAAAGCATGTTCCTTACACTTGAAGTTTCTCACCTGTAATATTCTTTATAGTGTGCACAGGTAACATCTGGTCCTCTTCACATTGACCTATGGGAATTGGGGCTTGAGAAACTGGCACAAATGCTAATACAATGGCTAGTGCTATTGCAGTGAATAATAAATTCGTATATTTCTGACTAGGAGTCTTGTTTCTTCTACAGAATACATGATATTGTAGACCATTAACTTGTTAGTTTGCAGGTACAGAAAAATCTCAATCCCTTCACAAAACTTGACAAAATTTTATTCAGAATGTCTACTTCTATAATCCAATTGAAGGTCCCTAGGTGGCACAAAAGATGTTTACCTGTATTTTACTGACTATGAAAAGGCATTCGACTGTGTGGATCATAACGAACTATCAATAATATTGTGAAGAATAGAAATTCCAGAACACTTAATTGTGCTCACTGGGAATCTTTACATAGATCAATCAAGAGGCAGTCGTTCTAACAGAACAAAGGAATACTGAGTGGTTTAAAATCAGGACGGGTGTGTGTCAGGGTTGTATCCTTTCACCATACTTACTCAATGTGTATGCTGAGAAAATAATCCAGAAGCTGAATTATATGAAGAAGAACATTGTATTAGGATTGGAAGAAAACTCATTAACAACCTTCAATATGCAGATGACACAACCTTGCTTGCTTAAAGTGAAGAGGACTTGAAACACTTACTGATGAAGATCAAAGAGCACAGCCTTCAGTATGGATTACACCTCAACATAAAGAAAACAAAAATCCTCACAACTGGACCAATAAGCAACATAATGATAAACAGAGAAAAGACTGAAGTTGTCAAGGATTTCATTTTACTCAATTCACAATCAATGCCCATGGAAGCAGCAATCAACAACAACACATTGCATTGGGCAAATCTGCTGCAAAAGAACATTTTAAAGTATTAAAAAGCAAAGACATCATTTTAAGAACTAAGGTGCACCTGACTCAAGCCATGGTGTTTTCAACTGCCTCATGTGCGTATGAAAGCTGGACAATGAATAAAGAGGACCAAAGAAGAATTGATGCCTTTGAATTATGGCATTGTAGAAGAATATTGAATATACCATGCACTTCCAGAAGAATGAACAAACCTGTCTTATAATAACTACAGCCAGAATGCTCCTTAGAAGCAAGGATGGCAAGACTTGATCTCGTATGCTTTGGAGATGTTATCAGAAGGGACCAACAAAGTACAGTGTTAGCGAAAAAGAGAAAGACTCTCGGCAAGATGGATTGACACAGTGGCTGCAGCAATGGGCTCAAGCATAACAACAATTGTGAGGATGGCACAGGATCGGACATTGTTTTATTCTGTTGTACATAGTGTTGCTATGAGTCAGAACCTACTCAAAGGCATCTAACAAGGTGGCACAAATGGTTTGCGCTTAGTTGCTAATCTATAGATTGGTGTACTGATTGGAACCCACCTATAGGAGCTACTGAAGAAAGACCTGATGATTTGCTTCCATAAAGATTACAGTGCTATAGATTAGTTCTACTCTGTAATCCTGGAGTTGTCAAGAGTTAGAAGTGACATAAAAGCAGCAGAGATTTTTGTTTGTTTTTTATTTCTGTTTGTTATTTAATAATAATAAATAAATAATTAAACAGATGATACAATACTCATTGCCATTTTATGTACATAGGTACAATGCACCATCCCTAATTTTGAATATACCATGAAAAAGGCAGTGTTCCTTTCGGTTGTATATGTGGTTTCTATAAGTCGGAAATGACTCTATGGCACCTAACAATAACAACAACCACATTTTGATAGCAAGAGTTTTACTTTCAAGTTAAATTCTTTATTCTGTATATCACTTTTATAATTTGTATGTTTAAAATAATCAAGCAATATATCTTGACGGTAAACAATGCACTGATTTCTCCATTTTTCATTGGCCTGTAATAAAATCTGAAAAAAAGTTATCTTAGCCACTTTCTCCTCTTTTCCATGTTATTTATCATTAAATTTCACTTCTGTACATAAAGCTGTATGAGGCAATGGAGACTAAGTACAACTATAATAGGTATAGTAGTTACTTTCACACCCGAGAGCCAACTGAAGTGTGCAGAATGCAAGAGGAAAGCAAGGCATCTAAAACATCCTAGAATTTCACATACTTTAGTAACAGTCCTGAGAGAATCGGCCGGAGAGTTATTGATGATTCTCCAATTGTTTAAACTTTATTTTAATAAACTTTTTTTAAGAATAAGTTTAAATTTAAAGAATTATTGCAAAATATAGATAGTTCCTCTGTAAGTCATACTAATTTCCCTTGCTATTAACATTTAAATAAGTAAGGTAAATTTGTCACAATTAATGAATCATGTTTTCCTTAATGTCCTTTTCTTTTCCAAGATCCCATACAGGATACCACATTACATTTAGTACTTATGTGTCCTAAGGTTCCCCTTGGCTGAGACAGGTTTTCAGGCTATCCTTATCTTTGATGAATTAGACAAGTGATACATTGCTGGCAGAATGTTTCTGAATTTGAATATATCTGATATTTTTCACATTATTAGACTAAGTATAGTAGGCTAAATGATAGTGATCCAAAGATAATTAATAATCCATAATCCCTGGAATATGTAAATGTTACCTTACTGTGAAAGAATCATTGCAGATGTGATTAAGTATCTTGACAAGGGGAGATTATCCTAGATTATCCTGGTGGACCTTAATTCAGTCAGAATTGTCCTTATAAGAGAGAGACGTAGGGATATTTGGTACCCACAGAGAAGAAGGCAACGTGACCAGGATGGCAGAGATGTGAGTTACGTGGCCACAAGCAAAGGAATGCCTGCAGCCACAAGAAACTGGAAGAAGCAAGGAATGGATTCTCCCTTAGAGCCTCTGGAGCAAGCATAGTCCCTATGAAAAACTTGATTACAACCAAGTGAAACTTACGTTGAATCTAAGTCCACCTTCAAACATAGGTCAAAAAAAAAAAAAAAAAGAAAAGAAAAAAGTTGCTGTCGAGTCAACTCTGACTCATAGCAACCCTATATCTTTACGGAAGCAAACTGCCACGTTTATGTCCTGTGTAGCAGCTGGAGAATTCAAACTGCCGACCTCTTGGTTGGCAGCAGAGCTTTTAACTACTGCACCACCAGGGCTCCTTGATAATATGTAGTATAGGTAATTTATAACACAGTATACCTAATTCTTACATCCCATTCCTAATGACATTACTGTCATTAATTTTACTTATCTGTATGATATATTCTATTTTGAATCAGATAATCATATGGTCTACTACTCCAGGAATGACAAATTGAAGAGGACAATGTCACATTCATTGTCTAAAAAGAACATCTCAAGATCTATCCTGAAGTATAACACTGTCAGTGACAGAATAATATCCATTTGCCTACAAGGAAGACCAGTTAATATGACTATTATTCAAATTTATATACCAACCACTGATGCCAAAGATGAAGAAATTGAAGATTTTTATCAATTTTTGCATTCTGAAATTCATCTAACATGCCATCAAAATGCATGGATAGTTACTGGTGATTGGAATGGGAAAGGTGGAATCAAAGAAAAATGATCGGTAATTGGAAAACAAGGTCTTGGTGATAGAAATGATGCCAAGGATGGCATGATAGAATTTTTCTGGACTTATTCATTGGAAATACTTTCTTTCAACAACGTAAATGACTACTATACACCTATATTTTGCCCAATGGAATACAAAAGGAATCAAATGGACTACATCTGTGGAAAGCGATAATGGAGAAACTCAATATCTTCAGTCAGAATAAAATCATGCAATCCGGATGCACTGATAATTACTGGTGATTGGAATGTGAAAGTTGATAACAAACAAGAAGGATCCGTAGCTGGAAAATATGGCTGTGGTGGTAGCAATAGTGCCACAGATCTCATGACAGAATTTTGCAAAACCAATGACTTCTTCATTGCAAATACTTTTTTTCACCAACATAAAAAGTGACTATACATGTGAACCTTCTCAGATGGAATGCATGGGTATCAAATCAACATTTGAAGAAAAAGACAATAGAAATACTCAATATCATCAGTCAGAACAAGGCCAGGGGCTGACTGTAGAACAGACGATCAATTGTTCATATGCCAATTCAAGTTCAAACTAAAGAAAATTAGAACAAGTCCAGGAGAGCCAAAGTAAGATCTTGAGTATATCTCACCTGAATTTAGAGACCGTCTTGAGAATAGATTTGACGGATTGAACCCTAATGATCGAATATCAGACGAGTTGTGGAATGACATCAAAGACATCATACATGAAGAAAGCAGAGGTCATTAAAAACACAAGAAAGAAAGAGAAGAGACCAAAATTGATGTCAAAAGAGACTCTGAAACTTGCTCTTGAACATCAAGTAGCTAAAGCCAAAGGAAGAAATGATGAAGTAAAAGAGCTGAACAGAATATTTCAAAGGGCAGCTCAAGAAGACAAAGTATTATAATGACATGTACAAAGAGTTGGAGATAGAAAACCAAAAGGGAAGGACACGCTAGGCGTTTCTCAAGCTCAAAGAACTGAAGAAAAAGATTCAAACCTTGAGTTGCAATATTGGAGGATTCTACAGGGAAAATATTAAATGACACAGGAAGCATCAAAAGAAGATGGAAGGAATACACAGAGTCACCCTACCAAAAAGAATTGGTTGACGTTCCATCATTTCAGGAAGTAGCATATGATCTGGAACCGATCATACTGAAGGAAGAGGTTCAAGCTACACTGAAGGCATTAGTGAAAAGCAAGGATCCAGGAATTGCCATACCAATCGAGGTGTTTCAACAAATGGATGCAGCACTGGAAGTGCTCACTCGTCTATGCCAAGAAATTTGGAAGACAGCTGCTTGGCCAACCAACTGGAAGAGATCCATATTTATGTCTATTCCCAAGAAGGGTGATTCAACCAAATGTGGAAATTATCAAGCAATATCATTAATATCACATGGAAGTAGAGTTTCACTGAAGATCATTCAAAAGCGGCTGCAGCAGTGTTTCGAGAGGGAACTGCCAGGAATTCAAGCCAGATTCAGAAGAGAACATGAAACCAGGAATATCATTGCTGATTTCAGATGGATCCTGGCTGAAAGCAGAGCATACCAGATAGATGTTTACCAGTGTTTTAGTGACTATGCAAAGGCATTCAACTGTGTGGTCATAACTAATTATGGATAAAATTGTGGAGAATGGGAATTCCACAACACTTAATTGTGCTTGTAAGGAACCTGTACATAGATCAAGAGACAGTAATTCCAACAGAACAAGGGGATACTGTGTGGTTTATAGTCAGGAAAGACATACTTCAGGGTTATATCCTTTCACCATACCCAATCAATCTGTATGCTAAGCAAATAATCTGAGAAACTGGGCTATAAGAAGAAGAATGGGGTATCAGGATTGGAGGGAGACTCATTAACAACCTGCGTTACGCAGATGAAACAACCATGCTTGCTGAAAGTGAGGAGGACTCGAAGCACTTACTGATGAAGAGCAAAGACCACAACCTTCAGTATAAATTATACCTCAACATGAAGAAGACAAAAATGCTCACAACTGGACCAATAAGCAACATCATGATAAGTGAAGAAAAGATTGAAGTTGTCAATGATTTCATTTTTCTTGGATGCTCAATCAACACCCGTGGAAGCAGCAATCAAGAAATCTAAAGACACATTGCATTGGGCAAATCTGCTGCAAAAGACCTCTTTAAAGTATTGAAAAGCAAAGATGTCACCTTGAAGACTCAGGTGCACCTGACCCAAGCCATGGTGTTTTCAATGGCCTCGTATGCATGTGAAAGCTGGATGATGAATAAGGGAGACCAAAGAATAATTGACACCTTTGAATTGTGGTGCTGGTGAAGAATATTGGATATACCATGGATTGCCAAAAGAATGGACAAATCTGTCTTGGAAAAAGTACAACCAGAATGCTCCTTACAATCAAGGATGGCAAGAATTCGTTTCACATACTTTGGGCATGTTATTGGGAGGGATCAGTCCCTGAAGAATGACAACACGTTTGGTAAAATAGAGGGTCATTGTAAAAGAGGAAGTCTCTCAACGACATGGACTGATACAGTGGCCACAACAATGGGCTCAAGCATAACAACAATTGTGAGGATGGAGCAGGACAGGACAGTGTTTGGTTCTGTAGTACATAGGGTCGCTATGAGACAGAAGTGACTCAATGGCACATATCATCCACAACTGACAATATTCCTCTCTTTATATGGGTCCAAGTTGCTTCCCTATATCAGTTTTTATGGGCCTAGAGAACTTCTTATAACATTTCTTGCAGGAAGTTCTGTCTATGTTGAATACCCTTAGTTTTTAGTTTGAGAAAGTCTCTTTCTCTTTCATGTTTGAAGGATAATTTCTCTGGCTATATAAGTCTAAGTTGGTGTTTTTATATATTTTGAAGCACTTAAATCCTTCAATTCACTCTCTTCTTTGCATGCAACAGAAAGTTATTCTTATTTTTATCCCACTTTCAGTAAGGAAATTTTTTTCTTCTGCTTCTTTCAGTATTTTTTGTCTTTACTGTTCTGCATTTTTAATATTATAGACATAGGTGTGTGTTTTCCTGTGTTTATTTTTTTGTTTGTTTGGTATTTATACTACTTAGCATTCTGTATGCTTTTCTGTATCTGTGGTTGGTGTCTGTCATTAAGTATAAAAAATTTTGGCTTTTTAGTTCACATGTTTCTTCTATAATGCTTTTTACTACTTCTCTTTCTGGAGTTCCAACTACATACGTGCTACATATTTTGAAAAATCTCCACAGTTCTTGGATCTTCTGTTCTGATTTTTTTTCTTTCTACTTACCTAAAAAAAAATTCTTTAAAGAATTATGAAGAATTTTTTAATAAAGAATCTTTATAAAACTATAAATTGACCTAGAAATAATTTCCTAGCATAAATTTCACGTATCTCTTGGTACTTAAACTTGTTCTCATTATTATTATTGATGTTGTAACTAAAATCTTTTTCATTTTATCCTAAAAGTCATTGTTACATGTTGTTGTTAGATGCCATTCAGTCAGTTTGGACTCATCGAAACCCTATGTACAACAGAAAGAAAAAATGCCCAGTCCTGCACCATCCTCACAATTGTTGCCATGCTTGAGCCCAATTCAGTCCGTCTTGTTAAGGATCTTTCTCTTTTTTGCTGACCCTCTACTTTACCAAGCATGATGTCCTTCTCCAGGGACTGGTCTCTCCTGACAACATGTCCAAACCATGTGAGACAAAGTTTCTCCATCCTCGCTTCCAGTAAGCATTCTGGCTATACTTCTTCCAAGACAGATTTATTCATCCTTCTGGCAGTCTATGGTATATTCAACATTCTTTGCAAACACAATAATTCAAATGCATAAATTCTTCTTAAGTCTTCCCTATTCATTGTCCAGCTTTCTCATGAAAATGACAAAAACTAAAAGCAAACCTGTTGCTGTCGAGTCGACTGTGACTCACAGCGACCCTATAGGACAGAGCAGATCTGCAGCATAGGGTTTCCAAGGAGTGGCTGGTGATATGACGTGATTGAAAATACCATGACTTTCATCAGGCACATCTTAGTCTGCAAAGTGACATTTTGCTTTTTAACACTTTAGAGAGGTCTTTTGCAGCAGATTTTCCTAACACAATACGTTGTTTGATTTCTTGACTGCTGCTTCCACGGGAATTGATTATGCATACACTATGTAATATATTCTCTTGAAGTTGGTGTATTTGCTTTCTATCTCACAGACATATTATTTATTGTTTCATTTGATTTTCTCAAGACTCCCTCATATACATTCAGACCATCTGAAAAACAGATATTTTCACCTTTTTAAAAGCCTTATAACTTTATTTAGTATTCCCTAGTATTGCCATTACAGTTGTTAAAAACACTTCAGGCAAGAAAAAGACAGGTAAACATAACAAACTGTGAAAAACAAATTGCAACTCACACCATAAATAAAGGAATAATATTCCTACATTATAAACAACACCTAGCAATTCCGAAAGGAGCACTGAAGAAAACCAGAAACAAAAATAAAAGACCAATTTAATAAAATTGACAAAATGCATGAAGAAATAGCATAATTTCAGCAACACTTGTTATATACATAAAAAAAAAAGATGCAGCTAACTTATGATAAGGTAAATGTAAGTCAAAACTACCGATTTATACCTGTCAAACTCTAGGAAGACAGTACTTCCATGAATTCCTGTGGATGTAGAAAGTAGAACAGCCTTTACGGAGGACATTCTGGCAATATCTAACAAAATTCTGCATATATTGACCTTTCTTGTTCAGCAATGTCGTTACTGGAACTGTATCCCCCAATTCAGCAACAAGTTCAAAATAACACTTATAGAGACATGATTTTTGTGGAAAAATTTATAATAGAAAAAGATGGAAAAGAACTCATGTGTCCGTGAAGAGAGGACTGGTTAACGTCCTCAAAAAAAATTAAAAAAAAAGAAAGAAAACTAGTGAAGATTTCTTTTACTGATTAGAAAAACTCTCCAAAATATACCAACAAACAAAATAATCAGATTCAGTATGTTATATGTAGTGTGCCACTTTATGTCAAAAATGTATAGGGATAAAAACTATGTTTTCATTTGCTTGCAATATTTAAGAAAGATAAAGAAAATAATACATATATTACATATGGAAATGGGAGCGGATAAAAGAAAAGGCATGATTTTTCTGTTCATTCTCCTTCATATATTGTTGTAAGTTATGCTCACATTCCAATATCTGAAAAAAATTTCCAGAACAAATAGGTGATTGAACAACATTAAGAGAGATGTTTATTAAAGCCTACCATAAGCCATGTATTGATCTAGATATTTAGGGCACCAAAACCAAAGCCAATGCCATTGAGCCAATTCCAACTCATAGCAACCAGTGATGAAAAAATGTGGAAGATCGAGACTTTTGGAACTAGGGCTTTATTATAATTATTTATGGTTTCTTCATGCTAACTGTGTAACTTGTGTAACAATATTCCTTAATAATTGTTCTATCAGTTTTTACTGAGTTAATAGAAAAAAGAAACTACCTCCAAACTAGTTACTCCATGTTGTGGGAGCCTGAATATGTGCTATTTATAGTCATTCCCTATTATTCTAAATAAAACAAGATCTTTATATTTGGTTTTCACTCACGAGCAGTATATTTCCCTATATTACTCAGTTTTCATAGTTTGCCTTAACAAGAATCAGAAAGCTTTCAGTGACACATTACGCACCTGCAAAAATTCAATGGAAAGTGATAATTCTTAATTTTAATGAGTTATTTTCTATGTTCCACAAACCACCCATAAGTCGTGAACTAGGAGTTATGTGGAGACACAGGAAACATAACAAACCCTTCATTTGCCCACTGCAACTTGAACTGAATAAATAAAACTACTTGGAAAATAGATGCTGTAAAGTAATTACAAAAATGCACAATTTTGAGGAGATATTTATTCATAAAAATAATGAATATAAGTTTTAAATTATTAATATTGAAATATGCCTATTATATTTAGCACAGAATATTTAATCTGAGTTTTTTATCAAATTTATAAAAAAATTAATTCACTTATTCAAAATATTTATAGTGCAATATTAAAGAAATGAGATAAATATGGTCCATAATTTCAGGTAGACTTTTGACTGCTACAGTGTGATTATTCCCATAGTTCTTTAATTGCAATAGTCAAAGGGCTATTAGGATGTGAGAAAAATGCAGCTTCAAGAAAATAATTTTCTTCTCCACTACATTTTTTCAATCAGAAAGATAAATGGGTGTAGAGATCTAGATGTTATCATTCCCTGTAAATAAATAAGCTGCCATAACATTTTTCTCAGCATTCAAATTGAATAAGCATGGTGAAAAGATACAACCCTGAAGGACACCTTTCCTGATTTTAAACCATACAGTATCCCCTTGTTCTGTTCAAATAACTGCCTCTTGATCTATGTACAGGTTCCACATGAGCACAATTAAATGTTCTGGAATTCCCATTCTTTGCAATGTTATCAAGAGTTCCTTATAATCCACACTGTTGAATGTCTTTGATGCTGTAAGACACAGGTAAACATATTGCTGGTATTGTTATTCAATCTTCATGCTGAGCAAATAATCTAAGAAGCTGGACTATATAAGAAGAACGCAGCATCAGGATTGGAAGAAGACTCATTAACAAGCTGTGATATGCATACGACACAACCTTGCTTGATGAAAATGAAGAGGGTTTGAAGCACTTACTGATGAAGATCAAAGACTGTAACTTCAGTATGGATTATACCTTAACATAAAGAAAGCAAAACTCCTCACGACTGGAACAATGAGCAACATCATGATAAATGGAGAAAATACTGAAGTTTGCAGGATTTCATTTTACTTGGATTCACAATCAACACCCATGGAAGCAGCAGTCAAGAAATTAAATGATGTATTGAAATAGGCCATTCTGCTGCAAAAGATGGTTTTAAAGTGTTAAAAACAAAGACGTCACCTTGAGGACTAAGATGCTCCTGACACAAGCCATAGTTATTTTCAGTCTCCTCATATACATGCGAAAACTGGACAATGAATAAGGAAAACCTAAGAATTGTTGCCTTTGAATTTTGGTGTTGGTGAAGCATGTTGAAGACACCATGGACTGCCAAAAGAGAGAACACATCTGTCTTGGAAGAAGTACAGCCAGAATACTCCTTAGAATAGTGGATGGCAAGGCTGTCCCACGTACTTTGGAAATGTTGTCAGTAGGAACCAGTTTCTGGAGAAGGATATAATGCTTGGTAAAGTAGAGGGTCAATGAAAAGGAGGAAGACGCTCATGGAGACGGACTGACACAGTGGCAGCAACAATGGGATCAGACATGGCAACTATGGTGAACATGGTGCAGGATCAGGCATTCCGTTGTACATAGGGTCACTATGATTCGGAACTGACTCTATGGCACCTAACAACAAAGTGATGACATGAATGTAGAAAAAAAAGGACCAAAGATCTATGCTTTAACTTATCTTACTGATACGGCCAAGCTGTCATATATTAAACCAAACTTCACAGGAGATATTCTTATTGATTTGGGGCAGGATAATAAATAAAGGACTATTCAACATGTCGATTAATACAAACAAGTGAGCCATGCATATAAAATATCTACAAACAAGTAGTTTTAAAAGAACTATCTTTCTCTTACCTTCCTAGAAATATGTACGTGTGTGTGTAATTATAATTTTTTTAAATCTCTTTGCATGTCAGTAGGATAATCTCCACATCTATAGTTATAGATCATGCTTTAAAATCGCAAGTGTCAATTGTTAGCTGATAACGGAAGCAAATTGTAAATGAAAATTTTCCTAGGATTTTAAAAAGTTTTAGGGTATAGTGGTTTCATAATCAATTTATTTTTAAATGCAAACACTATGCCAATTTAGTGAGACTATGCTGTTTTAAAGAGTTATTTTAAAGACTGTTGGGGAAATGAAACAAAAAGATGGTCTCGTCTTCTTTCTTAAATAACTTACGATTCAGTAGAAGAAATAACATATTTAAATAAAACAGTAATTACAACTTTGTGGTAATTTATTTTATTTTTATTCATCCAAATGAGTAGAAACATGCCTTTTAACATGTTTAAAAATACTACTACCTTATATTTGAGTTTCAACTTCTAAAGATTAAAAAATTTTAACCCAAATTTCAAACATTTCTGTAAATATTTTGCTGCATTTTAAAGGAACTCGTGGGATAATGATGTGACAAACTTAAACTTTCCACACTGCTTTGATATACTTTGTTTTATATATGAGTTAGCTCTTATTGGTACAGTTCTCCTGCAACTCAGCATGGTGAGCATCATTTAGCTGACTAAAAAATCTGCTTCCCTTCCTCTCCATTTCTACATGTCCTAGAAGGAATTTCCATACCAAAACAATACCAGACTAATAAACCCAGTACTTTCCTCTAGGGGAGGAAGTATGGACAATTCTTCAAAAAGAGACTCAAGACCATTCTTTTTTTTAACCTGTTTTCCATCAGTGTCCTTAAACCACCAAAGAGCATAAGAAGATAAACTTAAATATTCTTCTAGGCATTACCTCCTAAATTTCTCCTCCAGCAAAATGTGAAACTTTCTTCCCAAAGGAAGAAAACAATATTACTCCCAGACCTAAAAATCAAAAGACTTTAATTACAAATGCCGTATTGTGGAGCATATTGAACAAATTCTGGAAATAAATTATGACGCGCACTGGTGGCACAGTGGTTAAGAGCTATGGCAAGCTACAGCTGCTAACCAAAAGGTCAGCTGTTCAAATCCACCAGCTGGTCCTTGGAAATCTTACAGGACAATTTCTACTCTGTCCTATAGGGTCACTATGAGTTGGAATCGACTCAACTGTAATGGGTTTGGTTTTTTTGGTTTTGAACTGAAGTATGAATCAAGTCACTAAAGTATGAGGCAATAAGGCTGAGTTATGAGGGTCAGCTCAAAAGACATGAAATAATCAACAGGATTCAGAGAGCAGTAAGTTGTGGAAGTCAAGGGAGAAGGCATAATTAAGTATAATTCATGCTTCCCTCATGGGTAGCTGCTTAGATGACATTTCTTAGGAACCAATTTTTTAAAAGGAGGTGATGTGTAAACATCACTTGTTTCAAATATGTTTATAGTAAGTGTGCTTAGTAAGCAGTTACACATAAAGGAAAACTAACATTAATCAGGTATTTATTAAGTTAATCAGTAATTTAGTCAAACGTCTTTCTAATGTTTTAGAATGCCTACTATGTGTCAGGCACTGATTTGATTTGGGGGATAAAACAGAAAGACAAGTTTCAGGTTTTCACCTATTTATAGTACCCACTGTCTTCAAGGAGACCAATATTAATCAAACAGTCACTCAAAGAAATTGTGTTAAATTCCATGAAGGAAAAGTATTTACTGTGTTGAGATCATAGCTGAAGGATTCTCAGCTAGTGTGGAAAGGTGAAGGATATAGGAAGACTTCCCAGAAAAAAGCGATATTTGAATCAGGACCTGAAAAACGACAATAGGCTACTGGGTAAAACTTGCCTTGTGGGGAGAGGAAGAAGGAGGGTCAGAACATTTCATACAAAGGATGCAGCATCTGTAATTATTTATGGCTAGAAAAAATAAAACCAGATGTATTTCAAGAATTGAAGAAAAAAAAAAAGCCCCTAAGTGCGGTAGTATAGAAAGACATGAGGATAAAGAAGTAAGAGGGACGTAGACCATATGAGGACATGTAGGCCCCTTGTCTCACTTACCTATATTCCAACTGAACCCACTGATAGGCAGGGGAATTCTCATGACACTGATTGTAAATGTCAGAAGCTGTAAACTTGGAACCTCCATGGAGGTAAACATCACCCATTTTCATCGTCCATTATCAAGCTTTTTACAAAAGAAAACTCTGGAGAAAGCCCTTCATCACTTTTTCCATTTTTCAAATAAAGTTTGAGTATTTCTGTTTAAATCTTATTAATGACTGTTTAAAAGGAGACATAAAAATATGAATTCCTTATATTCAATCAAAAAATAATTAAGATTTGACCAAACAACAGGTCCAAGGAATTGAAGGAAGATTTTAACAACCTATTCAAGTTCACATATTCAAATGTGTAAAGGGACACTCTGAATTATTAAACAGCCATTAATTTTAACAATTATCTGTGAGACATTACTCAACTAATATGTTTTGATTTAAAAAAAGTCTATGAGTGAACACCGTGTTTCTGCCTTAGATGCATGGGGTAAGCATTTCTTTTTGTTAAATAAAACTATTTCATGTTCCGTTTATATCATCAAACCACCTTATATGGAAGGAATGATATGTGACTAAAATCTATGCTTTGACTAATAGCTTTGTTACCAATCTAAAACGGTCTGTCTAGTATTAAACTTCCAAGTAAATAAGCATACATAGCTTATTAATTAACAATTTTATTGAATGGACTTTTAAATTTACTTAGTCCAATGCCCTCGTTTTATAAATGAATGAACAGAGATCAATACTAAATGATTTTGCTCAGCTTCTTATTCACAGAGCTAATATGGACATAGCTCAAATTCCTGCTCTAATTTTCATTTCTTTAGTCTCTTTCAGTCATCTGTACAGGAGATATTTATTACTATATGCTGGGGACTATTGCTAGTGTGGGGACACGGCAGTAAATAAATCACTCTCTCATATTATTTGGTAGTGGGAGAGAATAAATTAATAACCTATTTCAGACAATGACAATTACTATGAGAAGAAACATCATGGGGGGCCTTAGTGGAGAGTCCGTCTTTATAATGGGAGTCAGGGAAGTCCTCAGTAGTAGTCGTTTGAGTTGAGACCAATTGCCAAAAAAACAACCACGTTTGTGAAGTTTTGGGAAAATAGTTTTACATTTAGATAGAACAGTAGTACAAAGACCCTAGGGTAGGAATAAGTTTGTCCTGCACAAGGGATAGGAGTTAAGTTAATGTAACTGCTTTGACCTGAGCAAGCATGTGGTGTGGGAAAATGAGAAGTCCAATCATGGGGGTCTTTGTACACCTCAACATGGAGTATGGACAGTCACTGGAAAGATCATTTGGCTTTTATCAAATAGGAAACTGCTTTTCGAGAAACTTAAACTCCTATAAAAATTAGAAATATAGAATGTTGTTGTTAGGTACTGTCGAGTCGGTTCCAACTCATAGCAAGCAACCCTATGTACAACAGAACAAAACACTGCCTGGTCCTGTGCCTTCTGCACAGTCATTGTTATGCTTGAGCCCATTGTTGCAGCCACTATGTCAATCCACCTCTTCGAGGGTCTTCCTTTTCTTTGCTGACCCTCTACCTTGCCACACATGTCCTTCTTCAGGAACTAGCCCTTCCTGATAACATGTTCAAAGTATGTGAGATGAAGTCTCATCATCCTCACTTTCAAAGAGCACTCTAACTGTACTTCTTCCAAGACATATTTGTTCCTTCTTCTGAGAGTCCATGGCATATTCAGTATTCTTCACCAACACCATAATTCAAAAACATCAGTTCTTCAGTCTTCCTTATTCATTGTCCAGCTTTCACATACATATGAGGCAACTGAAAATATCATGGATTGGGTCAGGTGCACCCTAGTCTTCAGTGTGACATCTTTGCTTTTTAACACTTTAAAGAGATTTTTTGCAGCAGACTTGCCCAGTGCAATGCATCATTTGATTTCTTGACTGCTGTTTCCATGGACATTGATTAGGGATCCAAGTAAAATGAAATCCTTGACAACTTCAAAATTTTCTCTATTTATCATGTTGTTGCTTATTGGTTCAGTTGTGAGGATTTTTGTTTTCTTTATATTGAGGTGTAATCTGTACTGAAGACTGTGGTCTTTAATATTCATCAGTAAGTGCTTCAAGTCCTCTTCACTTTCGGAAGCAAGGTTGTGTCATCTGATATTAATAATATTTTGTCAAGAATGATTGAAATTAATTTTTTTCTTAAGTTTCATGTTTCTAAGTATACGTTATGTATATTTTTGAACAAGTTGCAGGAAGTAAATAAAATAGAAGTTTTATTATGATTTACAAATCTGAAAAGTTGTTTTAAATTAAGGAAGAGGATGTGTATGTTCAGCACATATGTATATCTATTTCAATGAAAGCGAATTAAAGTTTGTATGTTATGATTAATTTTTGAATTACATGCTGTGTTTTCAGTATCATAAATATAATTTGTGATTATTGCTTTTGTAAACTTAACATTTAGCTATAGAATACTAAACATTTATTACTGTCTCACATCCAAGGTATATTGTTCAATAGGCCTTTGAAATGTGCAGTGTGGGTTACTGTGCTAGATAAATTCTGCATAGTATTTGCTTTCTAGTATTATAGATCACTGTGCTTTAAAAGTTATGCTATTTTGTATCATAGTTACTATGCCCTGCTTTAATATAATTATTAAAACATACTTCATGAAATCTCCACACCATATATATATATATATATATGAATTTTTCAGACATTTGGGTTCTCTTTCTTTTTCTTTAATAATTAAAAACTGAGCTTAGACAATCTTATAGGTCATAATTGTTGTATCATATAATTTTAGCAAAGCTTTAAATACTCAGATGGAACAAAATTAATGAAGAAGATACAATTGATTGGCTCAGCTAAAATTATTTTAACCCATTTCATTTTTCAGTGTATTATTTGTCATTTTATGAGTAATACTGTTCTTAATTTAAAATTTTATGGTTTAAGGTGTACAGTATTTTAGTTGTAAATTTTCAGGCTTCAAATAATGACTAAGGTAGAAATTACTTTTTTATTTCATAAAATAAATTCAAGTGTAAAACACTTACTACTCAATAACATAAAAGTGCTGATAAAAATACAATTTATTCACTTTAATTCATGAAAATAATGGTAAAGCTTGTGCTCATTCTTCTTACTAATAACATTAACTACACAGAAGTTGTTCAGATACTCTAAAAGCACTTACCTGTTATAGGAGTAGAAACCTAGAGTCCTAAGTTTCATGTATTACGTTTATTCAAACAGTCAAAGGAAAGTCCAAGTAATAGCCTCCCAAATTTCCCATGGCTCATTAAAATTTTAGTTCATAATTTTCTTTTTTTTGAACTTTTTATTGTGGTTTAGATGAAAGTTTACAGGGCAAATTAGTTTCCCATTCAACAATTTATGCACATTTTGTTACGTGACGTTAGTTGTAATCCCCTCAATAGGACAGGACTCTACCCACTTCCTCCCTGAGTTCCCCATTTCCATTTGCCCATTTTTCCTGCCCCTCCCTGCCCTCTGAACTTAGTTATTGGGCAAATGCTGCCTTTTCCGTCTCTGGTGGTTGATTGTTCTGAAGGGCACGTTCTTTGTGTGTGTCGTTGCAGCAGGCCTTTATAAGCCCGTTGATTGTTTGGCTGAAAGGTAATCTTCAAGAGTAGGTTCAGTTCCATGTTTGAAGGGTGTCTATGTAATTTTCCTTTATTAAGTTACGTTTAGAAAAGGAGTTGCAAAGTCAGATATGGTGATTTCTTCTAATTAAAAAAAAAAACAAAACATTGTGATTGAGTCAATTCCGAAGCATAGTGACCCATAGGACGGAGTAAAACTGCCCCATAGGGTTTCCAAGAAGCTGCTGGTGGATTTAAACTGCCAACCTTTTGGTTAGCAGCCAAGTTCTTAAACCACTACACTACTAGGCCACATATAATTTTTTTATACTGTAAAACAGAAATACCACAAAATATCCAGCTGGGAAGACTACCCCTCATTAAATTTCTAAAACAAATAAATTTTATCAATTTTATCTTTTTTAAAACACACTAATAGGTACACAAGTTTCAGTTAGGTAACTATAAAATCACAGTATCATCAATAATTCTAAATATGTTAATTCTACCACTAAACTTGCTAAATGTATACACAACTATGATGGAAGAATATTGCTTTTTAGGGGAAAATAATCTGAAATTCTAACAACAAATATAAATCCATTGACAAAATAAATCTGTTAGTCTATTTCCATCAACAAAATATGTTAGTTTATTTTCAAAATTATCAATTTGTTAATAAAATGTTAGTAATTTTTAAGTTTTTTTACATTATAGAATCTATATAAAATGTTTGTCTATTTCAAATAATATTTAGGTAGCTTAAGAATTTTGAGCCCTATTTTGGAAAGGTAGGTTGTGTCATCTGCATATTGCAGGTTATTAATGAGTCTTCCTCCAATCCTGTTGCCCCATTCTTCTTCATATAATCTAGCTTCTCAGACTATTTGCTCAGCATACAGATTGAATAAGTATGGTGAAAGGATACTAACCTGACGTACACCTTTCCTGACTTTAAACTACGTGGTATACCCTTGTTCTGTTTGAATGACTGCCTCTTGGTTTAAGTACAGATTCCTCATGAGCACAATTAAGTGTTCTGGAATTCCCATTCTTCATATTGTTATGCAAAATTTGTTATGATTCACAAAGTTGAGTGCATTTGCATAGTCAATAAAACACAGGTAAACATCTTTCTGATTTCTGCCAGAGCCATTTTAACATCAGGACTGATATCCCTCATTCCATGTCCTCTTCTGAATTCGGCTTCAATTTCTGGCAGTTCCCTGTCAATGTACTGCTTTTGAATTATCTTCAACAAAATTTTATTTGTGTGTGATATTCATGGTATTGTTTGATAATTTCCACTTTCTGAAGGATCGTCTTTCTCGGGTAAGGGTACAAATAGTCGGTTGACCAGGTAGCTGTCTTCCAAATTTGTTGGCATAGACAAGTAAGCACTTCTAGCACTGCATCTATTTGTTTAAACATCTCAGTTGGTATTCCAGGTTGCACCCCAACTTTCTCCCTCTCTATCCAGGACTCTCTGTTGTGTTCCCTGTCACGGCAGTCATTGGTGGTAGCTGGGCACCATCTAGTTTTTCTGGTCTCAGGCTGATGAAGTCTCTGGTTTATGTGGCGCTTTCTGTCTCTTGGGCTAATACTTTCCTTGTGTCTTTGGTGTTCTTCATTCTCCTTTACTCCAGGTGGGTTGGGACCAATTGATGCATCTTAGATGGCCAAATGCAACCTTTTAAGACCTCAGACGCCACTCAATGCAGAAAATTTTCTTAATAAGGTTTGTTATGCCAAATGATTTAGATGTCCCCTGAAAGCATGGTCTCCAGACCCCTACCCCTGCTACTTTGTCCCTCAAAGAGTTTGATTGAATTCAGGAAACATCTTAGCTTTGGTTTAGTCCAGTTGTGTTGACTTGCCCTGTAGTGTGTGCTGTCCTTCCCTTCACCTAAGGTAATTCTTATCTACTAACTAGTTGGTAAATAACCCTCACCCTCCCTCCTCACCCTTGTAACAATCAAAGAATATTTTCTTCTGTGTTTAAATCTTTTCTTGAGTTCTTATAATAGTGGTATTACATAATATTTGTCCTTCAGTGACTGACTAAATTCACTCAACATAATGCCCTCCAGATTTCTCTATGTTATATTTCATGGCTTCATTATTGTTCTTTATCTTTGCCTAGTATTACATTGTATGGATATACCATAATTTGTTTATCGATTCTTCCGTTGATGGACACTCAGGTTTTTTCCATCTTTTTGCTATTGTGAATAGTGCTGCGATGAACATGGATGGGCATATATCTATTTGTGTGCCAGCTCTTATTTCTCTCGGATATATTCCACGGAGGAGGATAGCTGGATTGTATGGTACTTCTATTTCTAGCTTTTTAAGGAAGCACCAAATTAATTTCCAAAGTGGTTGTACCATTTTACATTCCCAACAACAGTGTATAAGAGTTCTAGTCTCTCCACCACCTGTCAAGCATTTATTATTTTGTGTTTTTTGGATTAATGCTAGCCTAGTTGGAGTGAGATGATATCTCATTGTAGTTTTGATCTGCAATTCTCTAATGGCTAATGATCGTGAGCATTTCTTCATGTGTTTAGCTGCCTGAATATTTTCTTTTGTGAAGTGCCTGTTCATATCCTTTGCCCATTTTCAATTGGGTTATTTGTCTTTTTTTTGTTGAGGTTTTGCAGTATCCTGTAGATTTTAGAGATTAGATGCTGATCAGATTTGTCATAGCCAAAAATTTTTTCCCAGTCTGTAAGTTGTCTTTTTACTCTTCTGGTGAAGTCTTTTGATGAGCATAAGTGTTTGATTTTTAGAAGCTCCCGTTTATCTAGTCTCTCATCTGCTGCTTGTGCATTGTTATTTACGGTTCATATTGTGTTTATGCTATGTATAAGGGCTCCTAATGTTGTCCCTATTTTTTCTTCCATGATCTTTATCGTTTTTGATTTTATATTTAAGTATCCGATCCATTTTGAGTTACTTTTTGTGCATGGTGTGAGGTATGGGTCTTGTTCCAGTTTTCGTGCAGATGGATATCCAGTTATGCCAGCACCATTTGTTAAAGAGACTGTCTTTTCCCCAATTAACAGACTTTGAGCCTTTGTCAAATATCAGCTGCTCATAGGTTGATGAATATACATCTGGATTTTCAATTCTGTTCCATTGGTCTATATATCTGTTGTTGTAGCAGTATCAAGCTGTTTTGACTTCCATGGTGGTATAATAGTTTCTAAAATTAGGTAGCGTGAGGCCTCCCACTTTGTTCTTCTTCTTGAGTAATACTTTACTTATCGGGGGCCTCTTCCCTTTCCATATAAAGTTGGTGATTTGTTTCTCCATCTCATTAAAAAATGTCGTTGGAATTTGGATTAGGATTGCATTGTATGTGTAGATCGCTTTGGGTAGAATTGCATTTTCACAATGTTGAGTCTACCTATCCATGAGCAAGGTATGTTTTTTCTAGTTATGCCAGTCTCTTTTGGTTTCTTGCAGCAGTGTCTTGTAGTTTTCTTTGTATAGGTCTTTTACATCTCTGGTTAGATTTATTCCTAAGTATTTTATCTTCTTGGGGGCTATTGTAGATGGTATTGAGTTGGTGATTTCCTCTTGGAAGTTCTCTTTTTTGGTGTAAAGGAATCCAACTGATTTTTGTATGTTTATCTTGTATCCTGACACTTTGCTGAAATCTTCTATTAGTTCCAGTAGTTTTCTTGGGATTCTTTAGGGTTTTCTGTGTATAAGATCATATCATCTGCAAATAGAGATACTTTGACTTCTTCCCTACCCATTTGGATGCTCTTTATTTCTTTTTCTAGCCTAGTTGCTCTGGCTACGACCTCCAGCACAATGTTGAATAAGAGTGGTGATAAAGGGCAGCCTTGTCTGGCTCCCATTTTCAAAGAGAATGTTTTCAAAGTTTTCCATTTAGGATGATGTTGACTGTTGGCTTTGTATAAAAGCCCTTAATTATATCGAGGAATTTGCCTCCTGTTCCTATTTTGTTGAGAGATTTTGTCATGAATGGGTGTTGGACTTTGTCAAATGCCTTTTCTGCATTAATTGATAAGATCATGTGGTTCTTGTCTTTTGTTTTATTTATGTGATGGATTACATTGACTGTTTTTTTAATGTTGAACCATCCCTGCATACCTGGTATAAATCCCACTTCATCATGGTGAATTATTTTTTTGATATGTTGCTGAATTCTGTTGGCTAGAATTTTGTTGAGGGTTTTTGTATCAGTGTTCATGAGGGATACTGGTCTGTAATTTTCTTTTTTGTGGTGTCTTTACCTGGTTTTGATATCAGGGTTATGCTGGCTTCATAGAATGAGTTTGGGAGTATTCCATCCTTTTGTATGCTCTGAAATACCTTTAGTAGTAGTGGTGTTAACTCTTCTTTGAAAGTTTGTAGAATTCTCCAATGAAGCCCTCTGGGCCAGGGTATCTTTTTTTTTGTTGTTGGGAGTTTTTTAATTACTTTTTTAATCTCTTCTTTTGTTATGGGTTTATTTAGTTGTTCTACCTCTGTTTGTGTTAGTTTAGGTAGGTAGTGAGTTTCTAGAAATTTGTCCATTTCCTCTAGGTTTTCAAATTTGTTAGAGCACAATTTTTCATAGTATTCTGTTATGATTCTTTTAATTTCAGTTGGGTCTATTGTGATATCACCCATCTCATTTCTTATATGGGTTATCTGCTTCCTCTCCCATTTTAATTTTGTCAGTTTGGCCAATGGTTTATCAACTTTGTTGATCTTTTCAAAGAACGAGCTTTTGGTCTTGTTAACTCTTTCAATTGTTTTTCTCGTCTCTATTTCATTTAATTCTACTCTAATTCTTATTATTTCCTTTCTTCTGATGCCCAGGGGCTTCTTTTGCTGCTCTCTTTCTACTTGTTTCAGTTGTAGGGTTAATGTTTTGATTATGGCCATTTCTTCTTTTTGGATGTATGCATTTATACCTATAAACTGACCTCTGAGCACTGCTTTTGCTGTGTCCCAAAAGTTCTGGTAGGGTGTGTTTTCATTCTCGTTTGATTGTATGAATTTCTTTATTCCATCGTTAATTTCTTCTATAACCCAGTAGTTTTTGAGCAAGGTGTTGTTCAGTTTCCATGTGTTTGATTGTTTTTCCTTGCTTTATCTGTTGCTGATTTCTGCTTTTATTGCTTTATGGTCTGAAAAGATGCTTGGTAATATTTAGATGCTTTGGATTTTGTTAAGGCTTGCTTTATGGCCTAATATGTGGTCTATTCTGGAGAATGTTCCATGTGCTTTGGAAAAGGAAGTATATTTGGCTTCTGTTGGGTGGAGTGTTCAGTATGTGTCTATTACATCAAGTTAGTTGATTGTAGCATTTAGCTCTTCCGTGTCTTGTTGAGCTTCTTTCTGGATATTCTGTCCTTCACCAGAAGTGGTATATTGAAGTCTCCTACTACTATTGTGGAGCTGTCTATCTCTCTTTTATGTGCTGTTAGAGTTTCTTTTGTGTATTTTGGATCCCTGTCATTGGGTGCATAAAGGTTTATTATAGTTATGTCCTCCTGGTGTACTGACCCATTAATCATTATATAGTGTCCTTCCTTATCCTTTGTGGTGGATTTCACTTTAAAGTCTATCTTGTCAAAGATTAATATTGCCACTCCTGCTCTTTTTTGAGTGTTGTTTGCTTGACATATTTTTTTTCCATCCTTTCAGTTTTAGTTTGTTTGTGTCTTTAAGTCTAAGGCGTGTCTCTTGTAGGCGGCATATAGATGGATCGTGTTTTTTTATCCAATCTGCCACTCTCTGTCTCTTTATTGGTGCATTTAGTTCATTTACATTCAGTGTAATTATTGATAGGTATGAGTTTAGTGCTGTCATTTTGATGTCTTTTTTTTGTGTGTTGTTCACAGTTTCTTTGTTCCCCTTAATTTTCTGTGCTGAGTAGTTTTTCTTATGTGTTTTCATCTTTTTCATTGTTGTTGATTTTGTGTGTCCTGAGTCTTTATATTTTTCTAGTGTTTTATTTGGACTTTTAAGATTTAGTTTCCTTTGTGGTTACCTTAATATTTACCCGTATTTTTCTAATTTTATGCTAGTCTTTGTTTCTTTATATTACCTTGACTTTCTCTCCATATAAAAAATCTATGTCGACATTTTTTAAGTCCCTCTTTTTTGTTTAAATGTTGTCATCTTTTACATATTGACATCTGTTTCCTTATTTTCAGTGTTTTAGCTTTGCGTTACTTTTGTGACTTCCCTATCTGGGTTGATATCTGGTGGCTCTGTCTTGTGTTCTAGTCTTGGGTTGTTATCTGATGTTACTGAGTTTCTAACCAGAGGAATCCCTTTAGTATTTGTTCTAATTTTGGGTTGGTTTTTGCAAATTCCTAAACTTCTGTTTATCTGGAAATGCCCTAATTTGTTTTGTTTTGAAATGCCCAGATAGGCTGCTTGTATCAGCTAGTTTGATCACTGGCACCTTTGAAGCTCTAATGTCCTGTCACCAGGTGGTTAGATCTGTTACTAAGTAAGTGAGCTCAGGAGTCCTCCCACTCCTCCTGTATGGATTCAGCTCAGGTGCCCAGATAGATAGCCACCAACTGTTTGGTGTAGACTCTCACTTACAGTCCCAGACAGGCATAGGTGTTTGGTGTAGGCACAGGCATATGGCTGCAGCAGGGGGACACACTGTGAGCAAGGCAGGGGGCTGACAGCCATCTCCTAGCGTCCAGGAGGAAGGCATGTCCCTGTTCCCTAAAGCATGTAGGTGGGTGGGTTTTGCAGCTAGACTATGAGCACCTAATGCTGTTGGCTGTAAGGACTGGGGGTGCCGCTTATTCATGGACCCCTATCGCAGGTGGCTAGGTGGTATGGGTGTAGCCACCAGTCCTCAGGCCCCTAACGTGGGTAGGTGAAGACTCTGCTTAACAGGAAGAACAGTGTCAAATGTCAAGAACCTGCCACTTCACAGCTGAAACAGTTGAAGTTAGACTTCCAGCATATAACCTGTTGTACTGTGGTAATTAGGACCTATGCTGTTAAGATGGGCTCACACAAGTCTATGCAGGGGGAAAGGCACTCAAAGTCCTTGGATCTCTTATGCCTGTGCCTAGACAAAGGAGCTTTTCCTACCCTGGGTTCCTGGCTTAGGTGAGACGGCAGTTTCTTTTTTCCTTTTTGTTAATTTGTTCACTCTCCAAAGCAGGGATAAGGGCTCTGTGCATGTGACGGATCCTATTTCTGGCCCAGGGGACTCGGCAATTGCTGAGACCAGTCCGGGAACCAGAGCAGAGCAGGGAGCGGGGAGGTAAATGAGAGAGAGGTTTTCTCCTAAGGGGGGTGTTTTTTATACACGCGGTAAGCTGTACGCAAGTACTTATCTTTTGTGGAGGGCTGCTTCTCACTGGTTCTGGTTGGTTGTGTAGACTCTGGTTCTGGGTCTCCCCCAGTGTGGAGACTGTGCCTCCTGTGCACGGCTGCTTGCCTGCTTCACCACTCTGCCCCAAGCTGATCAGGCCTGAAGGGCTCAGGTTCTCACTGGGTCAGGTCTGGCAACTCCTTGCTGCTTCCAAACCGTCTTTCCCTCCCCCTGCCACTCAGTCCAGTTCCTCAACTCTGCCTTTGATGTTCAGAGCCCCCAGATTGCCATATATAATCGAACCACTTGTTTTTTTGGGTCTTTGTTGTAAGAGGGTCCACTGGAAGCGTCTGACTACTATGCCATCTTGGCCCCACCTCCTGATTTGATTCTTGTGTATTCCATCTGGGGAGGTCCATGTGCATAGTCCCTGTTTATGTTGTTGAAAAAAGTTATTTTGAATGAATAACTTGTTGGTCTTTCAAAATTCTGTCATGTAATCTACCTCATTATTTCTATCACCAAGGTCATATTTTCCAACTACCATTCATTCTTCTTTGTTTTCAACTTTGTCATTCCAATCACCAGTAATTATCAATGCATCTTGATTGCATGTTCAGTCAATTTTAGACTGCAGAAGTTGGTAAAAATCTTTAGTTTCTTCAAGTTTGGCTTTAGTGGTTGGGTTCATAAATTTGATTAATAGTCATATTAAGTGATCTTCCTTGTATGCATATGGATATTATCCTATCACTAACAGTGTTGTACTTCAGGATATATCTTGAAATGTTCTTTTTAATGATGAATGGCAACACCATTCCTCTTTAATTTGTCATTCTGGCATAGTAGATCCTATGATTAACCAATTCAAAATGACCAATACCAGTCCATTTTCACTCATGTTCTGATATTAATGGATGTTTGTAGCTGTTCCTTCTCATTTTAAGTCATGCTACATCAGCAAATGAAGGTCCCAAAAGACTTTACTCCAACCACGTCATTAAGGTTGACTTTACTTTGAAGAGGCAGCTCTTCCCCATTCATATTTCGAATGCTTTCCAACCTGAGGCGTTCATCCTGTCGCACTATATCAGGTAATGCTCTGCTGCTATTCGTAAGGTGTTCAGTAGCCAATATTTTTTACAAGTAGATAGCCAGAACTTCTTCCTATTCTGTCTTAGTCTGGAAGCTCCACTGAATCCTGATCACAATGGGTGACCTGTTGGTATTTGAAATACCAGTAGCATAGCTAACAGCATCACAGCAAAACACTATCCTTCACAATACAACAACGGACAGATGAATGGTTCTCTGTTATACCACACATTATAAAAAGAAAAAAAAAAAAAACACTTCTAGAATAAAAGATTAAATGTCTTAATTGTTTTTTTAGTTTGAAGATATTATTTGAGAATAAATCAACATTTGATGTTACCAGTTGTTGCCAAATTCAAAGTTTATCAAGAGATAATGGGGGTGGGTGACTTAAATGGCATGAAACTCAAAGTATTTGGAAGTCAAGCATTCTAGGAACTTCCTGATCTCTAGTAAGTTATCACAAAAGCTTCCCCATTTTTTTGTTTCATTCTAAACTTCACTTCCTTGCTTTCTTTTTTTTCTCTTTTCTCCTCATTTCTTTAATACCCAAACTTTCACAATAACAAGGACAGTCTCCTATTTTGTCTCCCTACAGCCAGTCTTGCTCACTTAAATTTAGTCACCAATGTTAGATAAAAATATATTTCTTTAACAAAATTATAATTATACTTTCCTGATCAAGATATTTTAGTGAGTTCTAGTTACACTCAGTGAAAATTCCAGTCCTTAACTTTTCCAGACTCATTTCACCATTCTTCTGCTTTTTTATTCAATTGCTCTAAAGCATCTTTAGTTAATAAAATATGCCAATCTCTCTCTTACTTTCTGACCTTTCAAAGGCTGTTCTACAACCTATCTTTAAACCCTGGTAAACTGTGTTGTTGTTGTTAGGTGCCATGTTTATTTCTGACTCGTAATAACTCCGTGTGACAGCGTATAACTGTCCCATAGGTTAGCTAGGCTGTAATCTTTACAGTAACAAATAGCGAGGTCTTTCTCCCGAGGTGCCGCTGGGTGGGTTAGAGTCTCCAGCCTTTCAGTTAGCAGTTCAACGCTTAATCATTGCACCACCAGGAATCCTTGTTCATACTGTATTCACAGTTTATTGGACTATTTAGTTATAGTTTTTTCTCTTTAGATTTCTCTGACTACTTGCAGATTGGTTTCATATTCCCCCAAAACTCACAAGGCAAACCTGTTATCAGATTTCCTTAACTTCTTTCTTCTTTTTTATTCTACCATGCTCATTATGGAGAAGTTCATACTTCCACACCTTAGTGGGAACGATTAAAGACAATTCCAGGAGCATGGTGAGGAAATTAAGAACTATTCCTGCTGTCTAATTTCTCTTCCTGCTGTTTTTGTAACGTATTTTCTCAACTGTTCTGACTTCCACACCTGCTGCTCATATAGCAAGTACTCTTACACATCAAGGCAATTTTAAACTCATTAAGGTCTTTCTCTCCACCGAATAATAAGTTAGACCATTTTACAGAAATAACAGTGATAAATATAAACAGGATTCAGCCTTCTCAGTGGATCATTTAAGTGGTGTGCTGCTGTGTTTCTGCCTCATTCAACATGAAGGTTACCGGGGACTTATCAGCTCACACCTAGTAATGTAAAAATGACTTTCTTCTTTTTTTCTAAACTGCAGTCTTTGACAGTAAATAAAGCAAATAATTTTCCATTAAAATTCATCTGTTGATGACCTACAGTTGCTATTGCAGCATATAAAAGGGCCTACCATTTTTAATTCTTTAAAATAATACACCTTTATGTCATTGTTGCTGCACACTTTCTCCTAATATTCTATATTTCCTCCAGTAGCAAAGTCTTCCATGCTTATCTAATACCCAAATTAACCCGGCCTATCTCACAGTGGATCATTTTCCTTTAAATTGGTAGAACATATCCCCCAAATTTTTCTTTGTATTTATAATCATAACTACAAAGTATGAAATCTTTTTTGAGCCACCATAGTAATGTAGAGAATCCATATTTAATACTCATATTTTCCCTCTCCTCTTTTTTCCAGCTGATTTTAAAACTTGTACTTGCCAACATAGAATACATTTCAGCCATTCCAGTTCAGGCAGACTGTGATTTGGCACAATCCGTTCAAATTTATAATGACCGGTGGTTAATTGTGATAGCAAAATTCATGATAAAGGTGGGTTTGCATCAACTGAAATCACAGATACATTTTAAAAGAGCAAATATTTTTCTCCAGAAGTTTAAGTAGAGTCTTATTTTGTTAAAAAGTGGGAAAAACAATGATATTGGATTCATATTTCAGAGGGAAACTCTATAATGCATACACTCTCAAAGCATTCTCTTTACTAAAGACTAAAGAAAGCTGAAAGGAACATAAACTTGTACTGGAATTAAATGTGTTCTTTTCCAGAGATAACAAGAGAACTACCAGTCACCATAATTGGAGTGGGGCTTCTATGATACGGCAAGGGGGCCTTTGGACAATTGTTGACACTGGCAAAGAATAATTGAAGAGGAAACAGTATGTGAAGTAAATCATCTGGAACCTGAACTTAAGAGAGGGAAACAACTTTTTTGATGGAGAAGATATAGACATTATATAGATGTTGTCTAGTAAAACAAAACTCTACAATTTTGAAAAACATGGTGTCAAATTTGTTTCAAAAAAACTTTCATGAGGAAATACAAAATATTAAAACAAAAGAATAGTTCTAGGTACTTGCTCATATTATTAAGCAAAAGGAAAACAATAGAGGAAGATTATTTTATAAACTAGGATGACTAGAGACATAACATTAGCTGAAAATGGCATAGTAAATGTTATTATTTTTTAATGTATATCTCTTCCATTGTCACCCTTGTCAATTGGGCTAAGATGATATTTTCATAGGTTACATATCATACTTGAAAAATAATTGTCATGTGATGATAAAACGATTTGTTTTCTCTTGTTTATTAGTACACATTTTCAACAATATAGTAATATTTAATAACCTCGAAATATAAAATCCAATATATAAATTTGTAAAAACAACTTATGGAATTCATATAATTTATGCTTCCTCCAAAGTTTCTCAGTACTTCTTTATTTTGAAGGATGTAACAGTTATATTATGAGGCTTTGTAAGTCTATATTGCAATATTTTATAATTTTTATTGTTTAAATGTCCATGTTCACTGAGTGCAGAGACTATAAGAAGTTTAGATGTCACTGGCAAAAAAGATCTCTTTGGAATACATTCTAAAATTACAAAATATATTTATGTTTGATTACAGTAGCAAAACTTTTGTCTTTTAAAAATAATTTTCACTATATATGTAATTATGTTAATTTTAGAAAAAAAGAGAAACAAAATGAAGAAAATACGATCCATAAAAACAACTAACCATAAACAATTTCTATTAAATATTTTCTACATACATTTTTAGACTTTTATGTGCAAAAGTAATATTAGTTATCTTTTGGTAATTAACAAATTACCTCAAAAGTTAGTGGCTTAAAACAACAAGTAGTTATTATCTCACAAATCTGTGGGTCAGCAGCAGCTTAGCTGAGTGTTTCTGGTTCAGAATTTAATCAGGCAGCTGGGAATATCATCATCTCAGAGCTTAACTGGGGACTGGGGAATCCACTTCCAAGCTCACTCACACGGACATTTTAACAAAGCTGCCTCATGATAAAGTAATATGCAGATGACACAACCTTGCTTGCTGAAAGTGAAGAAGGCTTGAAGCACTTATTGACGAAGATCAAAGACCACAGCCTTCAGTATGGATTACACCTCAACATAGAGAAAACAAAAAACCTCACTACTGGACCAATAAGCAACATTATGATAAATGGAGAAAAGATTGAAGTCGTCAAGGATTTCATTTTACCTGGATCCACAATCAACACCCATGGAAGCAGCAGTCAAGAAATCAAAAAACACATTGCATTGGTCATATCTGCTGCAAAAGACCTCTTTAAAGTGTTGAAAAACAAAGATGTCACCTAGAAGACTAAGACCCAAGCCATGGTATTTTCAATTGTCTCATATGCATGGAAGAGTTAGACAATGAATAAGGAAGACCAAAGAAGAATTTACACCTTTGAATTGTGGTGTCGGCAAAGAATATTGAATATACCATGGACTGCCAGAAGAACGAACAAATCTGTCTTGAAAGAAGTACAACTAGAATTCTCCTTAGAAGCAAGGATGGTGAGACTATGTTTGATATACTTTTGACATGTTATCAGGAGGGATCAGTCCCTGGATAAGGACATCATGCTTGGTAAGGTGGAGGGCCAGCAGAAAAGTGGAAGACCCTCAACAAGATGGATTGACATGGTGGCTGCAACACTTGGCTCAAGTATAACAATGATCGTGAGGATAGTGTGGGACCGGGCAGTGTTTCCTTCTGTTGTACATAGGGTCGCTATAAGTCAGAACCAGCTTGATGGCACCTAACAACAACAACAACTTTTGTCTTGCCTCTAGTGAGATGAGTTTTCTCTGTGGGCACCATATAGTCTGCTCACTCTACAACAGCTAAAACCTCTCTGAAGAGAGATGGAGTTGAGGATGATCTAACTACTGTCTATGGATTTCATACTAACTCCTCTACTTGCCCATAAAATATAGGCTCCTTTGAGGTTTATAATACCTGGTACAACTTCCTGTTCCTCTCATCTTCTAATATCTATGTCACTTATCTATTTTTTAAATATTCTATCACACAGTCTATTACTGTTTTTTGCTACTTTATGCCCTATGTTTACCCTGTATTGATTCAAAGTTTATAAAAATAACTCCTTGAAAATGATTACCACTCAAGTGTCTATCCAGGTCATCTTTAATAATCCTAAACATTTCTCTTTAGTCATGAATTTTAAATTCAAGATTATTATCGTTACTTAGAATCACAGTGTTCACACGCAAGTTCAAGATGAAGTTGAAGAAAATTAGAACAAGTCCATGAGAGCCAAAGTATGACCTTGAGTATATCCCACAAGAATTTAGAGACCATCTCAAGAATAGATTTGACACCTTGAACACTAATGACTGAAGACCAGAAGAGTTGTGGAATGACATCAAGAACATCACACCTGAAGAAGAGGCCATTAAAAAGACAGGAAAGAAAGAGAAGAACCAAATGAACATCAGAAGACTCTGAAACTTGCTTTTCAATGTCGAGTAGCTAAAGCAAAAGGAAGAACTGATGAAGTAGAAGAGCTGAACAGAAGATTTCAAAAGGCAGCTCGAAAAGGCGAAGTAAAGTATTGACATGTGCGAAGACCTGGAGTTAGAAAACCAAAAGGGAAAAATATGCTCAACATTTCTCAAGCTGAAAGAACTGAAGAAAAAACTCAAGCCTCAAGCTGCAATATTAAAGCTTCTATGGGGAAAATATTAAATGACACAGGAAGCATCGAAAGAAGATGGAAGGAAAAGAGTCACTATACCAAAAAGAGTTAGTCGATGTTCAACCATTTCAAGAGATAGCATTTGATCAGGAATCGATGGTACTGAAAGAAAAGATCCAAGCTGCACTGAAGGTATTGGTGGAAAACAAGGTTCCAGGAATTGATGGAATACCAGTTGAGTATTGGTACTCAACAAACAGATGCAGCACTGGAAGTGCTCATTTGTCTATACCAAGAAATTTGGAAGACAACTACCTGGACAACCAATTGGAAGAGATCCATATTTATGCACAGAATACAAGAAAAATGTTTACCTGTGTTTTAGTGACTATGCAAAGACATTCGACTGTGTAGATTATAACAAATTATGGATCATATTGTGAAGAATGGGAATTCCAGAGCACTTAATTGTGCTCATGAGGAACCTGTACATGAATCAAGAGGCAGTTGTTCGAACAGAACAAGGGGTTACGGCATGGTTAAAAGTCAGCAAACGTCTGTGTCTGTGTAATATTCTTTCACCATACTTATTCAACCTGTATGCTGAGCAAATAACCAGAGAAGTTGGACGATATGAAGAAGAATGGGGCATCAGGATTGGAGGAAGACTAATTAATGACCCATGTTATGCAGATGACACAATCTTGCTAGCTGAAAGTGAAGAGGGCTTGAAGCAATTACTCATGAAGATCAAAGATCACAGCCTTCAATATGGATTACACCTTCACATAAAGAAAACAAAAATCCTCACAACTGGACCAATAAGCAATATAATGCTAAACGGAGAAAAGATTGACATTGTTAAGGATTTCATTTTACTTGGATCTACAATCAACACCCATGGGAGCAGCTGTCAGGAAATCAAAACATGCATTGCATTGAGCAAATCTGTAGCAAAAGTCCTCTTTAAAGTGTTGAAAAGGAAAGACATCACCTTGAAGACTAAGGTGCCCCTGACCCAAGCCTTGGTGTTTTCAATCGCATCATATGTAGGCGAAAGCTGGACAATGAATAAAGAAGACTTAAGAAAGACTGAAGAATAATTGACACTTTTGAATTGTGGTGTTGGCGAAGAATACTGAATATACCATGGACAGGGAAAAGAATTAACAAACCTGTCTTGGAAGAAATACAACCAGAATGCTCCTTCGAAGCAAGAATAATGAGAGTATGTCTTACATACTTTGGACGTGTTATCAGAAGGGATCAGTCCCTGGAGAAGGACATCATGCTTGGTAAGTTAGAGGGCCAGTAAAAAAGAGGAAGACTCTCAACAAGATGGAGTCACATAGTGGCTTCAACAATGAGCATAACAATTATTGTGAGGGTGGCTCAGGTCCAGGCAGTGTTTCCTTTTGTTATACATAGGGTCAATATGAGTTGGAACCCACTTTACAGCACCTAACAACAATAGGATCACATTTTTTAATCTGTCTTAAATGCATCCTTTCTCCCTTGGGCTTCATATTTTGAGTCTCTTAATTTTTTTCTCTCTAAGCTGATTTTTTAACTTTACTGAAGCCGTATGTATCTGCATTCCTATAATTTCCAGTTTCCCTTAACTTATCTTTCTTCTCCCTTCTAGCAAAATTATGTTTAGGTCCCACAGATCACAATATTTATCACTGTCTTGCCATGACTCTTTCTCTTATACTCACTTGGATGAACTAGGGATTTTTCAGTGTGACTATAGAATGATTCTTTTTTTTTTTTTTCCTGTTGTGATTTTATTTTCAGCCACAAATCATTCTGGATTCTGCTTGTAAAATCTGAACTGTTTTTGCAGAGTGGGCAATAATTTACATGTTGCTAAAGACTGAAAAAGAATTGATGCCTTTGAATTATGATGTTGGTGAAGAATATTGAATATACCATGGACTGCCAGAAAAATGAACAAATCTGTCTTAGAAGAAGTACAGCCAGAATGCTTATTAAAAACAAGCATGATGAGACTTCCTTTCACATATTTTGGACATGTTATCAGGAGGGACGAGTCCCTAGAGAAGGACATCATGCTTGACAGAGTAGAGAGTCATCAAATAAGAGGAAGACCCTCAACGAGATGAATTGACACAATGGCTGCAACAATGGGCTCAAGCGTAACAATGATTGTGAGGATGGCGCAGGACTGGGCAGTGTTTAGTTTTTTTGTACATAGGGTCCCTATGAGTCGGATTCGACTCAATGACACCTAACAACGACAACAACACAAATAATTTCTGTATAGAAATAGTTTCATTTCTTCCTTCCCGACCTTTATGTCTTTTGTTTCCTTTTCTTGTCTCATTGTACCAGGTACGGCTTTCAAATAGGAATAGTGAGAAAGGACATCTTTACCTTGTTCTCAATCTTACGGAAGAACATTCAGTTTCTCACCATTAAGTATGACGTTAGCTGCAGTTTTTTGTGTTTTAATTTTTTTGGAAGATGTTCTATATCAGGTTGAGGATGTTCCCCTCTACCCGAGTTCGCTGAGAGTTTTTATCAAGAATGGATGCTGGATTTGTCAAATTTTTGTGTGTTCATTGGCATGATCATATAATACTTTTCCCTTTGCATGTTGATGTGGTAAATGTCGTTGATTGATTTTTGAAAATTTAAAGACTTACCTGGAGTAAATCACACTTTTATGAGGTATGTAATTCTTTTTGGAGATCTTTGGATTAGATCTGTGAATATTTTGTTGATGATTTTTTGCATCTATGTTCATGAAAATATTGCTTTTTTGAAATTTTTATTCAGTTTTTGGTGAAAGTTTACACAGCAATTTAGGTTCCCATCTGATAATTTCCACACAAATTGTCCAGAGACATTAGTTACATTTATTACAATTTGTCATCATTCTCTTTGTGTTCTGTTTGTTCTATTTCCAGTACTCTCTTTTCCCTGCCCTTTTGCCTTCTCATCTTTGCTCTTGAGAAATTATTGACATTTTGGTATCATACTAATGATTTTCAAGTAGAGCACTCGTCTTACAGGTAATATCCTTTACTTTGGGTGCCACTTGGCTATTTCACTAAAAGATGATCTCAGGAGATAGGCTTGGTTCCAGGTTTTAAGAGTATCTCAGACCAATAGTCTCAGGGAGTCCTCTGTTCTCTACTGTACTGAGAAAATTTTCTGAATAAGTGCCCTTCTGGCACTGCAGCCAAGCACTCACGTGCCAGTTGAAAGGCCAAGGCCTGCACCCACCAGCTGCTCTATGGAGAACGATGTGGCAGCCCACCCCTACAAAGACTCACAGTCTTGTGAACCCCATAGGGCAGCTTCACTCTACCCCACAGGATTGCTATGAGTCAGAATTGACCTAGTTGCAGCGGGCTTGATATCTTCTCCTGATAACCACTAGGGACATCTCTTATCCACAGGTTTTTTGCATCACTGATTCAGGAGTTCTGGATGCTTGATCTCTCAAATTCAATATGCACGTGCAGGAGGGGGTGGTTTAGCTGGTTGCAGATGCTGATGCAAGAGGTTAGGCTTGGCTTTCCTCTGATGAAGGCGGGGGGCTCTCTATGTGTTTCCATCATGGGCATCCCTGTACAGACTCTCCCAGAGTGTTCTGTTGTGGGCAGGAAGCTAGCTGTTACCCTCTGTGTTGCTTGTCTGTCTGAAGTATTCCCTTTGCCGTTCTGTCCTTGAAGTTCCTCCCAGTCCTTGTGCCCATCTATCTCAGGCCTCAGCAAAATTCAACAACAGTCTCTTTCAGCACCATGGTCTCCCTTTGCCCCTCCCAAATGTGTGACCCACAAACTCCTGCAGCCTCATAAAATGCCTTATAAAATCAGGCTACAGTTTCCTGAGATTAGCTCCCTTTCTCTGTTCCCTGTATGGGGTATTGTCCAGCCCTGTCCCAAAATGGTTGCAATGTGCGAGTGCTCCTAATGTGAGCAGGTAGGTTCTCGCAGCTTCTGTGGCAACCTCGTTCCTCTTCTGTCCCGCTTCTGGATTACCTCCGACTTTCACTGCTGTCTGGAGTTCTGAGATCTCAGTCTGTGCTTTTTTTTATTCATTGTTCGGTGGGTTAGTTGCTGAGGGATTAAATGGGAGTATCCACTCACTTCATCATTTTGCTCCACCAATCCTGTTGTTTTCCTTTTTTGAATGTCTTTATGTGATTTTGGTTTTAGAGTCATGCTGGTATATAG
The DNA here is from genome assembly GCA_030035585.1 of Dugong dugon. Lineage (NCBI taxonomy): Eukaryota > Metazoa > Chordata > Mammalia > Sirenia > Dugongidae > Dugong > Dugong dugon. The sequence continues at coordinate 27,252,274 of CM057460.1, read as the reverse complement.
AATGAAAGTATTCTCTCTGCTTCTATTTTCTGGTAGAGATTATGGAGAAAACATCATTTGCCACTTAAATATTTGGTAGAGTTTACTGAGGAAATCATCTGGTGCTGGAGATTTCTTTTTATGGAAGGTTACTAATTATTAATTCAATATGGTTCATAGATATAGGCCCATTCCAATTATTTATTTATTCCTGTATTAGGTTTGGCAATTTTTGTCTTAAAATAAATTGGTTTATTTTATCTAAGTTACCAAATGTGAGCATAGAGTTGTTCACAGTATTCCTTTATTATCATTTTAAGGTCCATGTGATCAGTATTGTTGTCCCTTTGAAAATTCTAGTGTTGATAATTTGTGCTTCTCTCTTATTTTCTGGTTCAGCCTGGACAGATTTTTATCAATTGTATTGATCTTTTGAAAGAAGCAGCTTTTAGTTTCATTGATTTCTCTATTGTTGTCCTATTTTTCAGTTCTGTTTATTTGTTCTACAATTTTTATAATTTTTTATCTTTGATTTAGGCTTAAGTTGTTCTTTTTTCTCTAGTTTACTAATGGGAAAGCTAAGGTTATTAATTTTAGATCCTAGTCTTTTCTAATATTTGTATTTGAAACTTTATATATTTTTCACAATATTACCTTCTTTGCATTTTATGGATTTTCTTAGCTTTTGTCTTCGTGTTTATTTAATCCAATGTTTGTTTGTTTTTAGTTTGTCTTGAAACTTATTCTTTGACCCTTGTGCTCTTTAGAAGCATAAACTTTCATTCCCAGATATTTTGGGATTTTCCAGCTATCTTTATGCTATTGATTTCTAACTTAATTCTATTGTGAACTGACAATATAGTATATAGGATTTCTGTTCTTTTAATGTTTTAAACTGTGTTTATGGCCTAGAATGTGATCTGTCTTGGCGAATGTTCCATGTGAGCTTGAGAAATGTTTATTTTGCTACTGTTGTGTGGACTAGTCTATAAATATTAATCAGATCAATATAGTGGTGTTGTTTAGGCTGTCTACATCCTGAATGACTTTCTCACTCTAAATCTTTCAGTAACTAAAAGAGGGGTATTGTGTTCTTCACTTATAAGAGATGGTTTGTCTTTCTCCCTCAGTTCTATCATATTTTGCCACAAGTATTTGAAGCTCTGTCTTCAGGTGTATACACCTTTAAGATTATTAAGTTTTCTTGGTGAATTCATCCCTTTACCTTTATATAGTGTTCCTCTTTATGTATGATAATTTTCCTTGTTCTCATGTCTGCTTTGTATAAAATTAATGTTACTACTCCAATTTTCTTTTGATTTATGTTAGCGTGGTGTATTTTCTCCATCCCTGTATTTAAAATCTATCAGTGTATTTATATTTGAAGTTGATTTCTTGTAAACAACATAGAGTTGTCTTTCTTTTTTTTTTTCAGTCTTGTAATCTCTATCTTTTAATTGGTGTAATTGCTGTTTTTAGACCATTCACATTTAAAGTGATTATTACTTTATTTGTATTAATATCAGACTTGTATATGATTGTTTTCTATTGTCAGAGGCTTCATTATCTGCCTTCTATTTTATCTCTTCTCTTAGCACATCAGTTATACATAGCTTTTAAATTTTAATGGTTGCTCTAGAGTTTATAATATACATTCTTTACTAGTTTATGTTCACTTTCAAATAACAATGTATCAGCTCACAGGTAGTACAGCTACCTCATGAAAGAGTTTTTGCTATTCCTTCACCCCATCCTTTATGACATGATTTCATAAATTTCACTTATGTATATGGTATACTTAACCAATACATCACTGATATTATTACTTTAAACACATAGATAATTGATTAATTAAAATTAGGAAAAACAAAAGATTCCGTTTTACTTTTATTTTCTCATCTGATGATACTTTTTTATTTATTTCTATGAGTCTGACCTGTATCATTTCTTTCCCCCTAAAGAACTTCTTTAACATTTCATACAAGAATGTTTGGTGTTGATAACTTCCCACAGTGTTTAGTGATCAGAGAATGTCTTTATTTTTCTAGTACTTTTGAAGGCTAGTTTTCCTAGATAGAGAATTCTACCTTCTTTTTCCCCAACACTTAAATATTTCACTCTACTCTCTTTTTAATTGCATGGTTTCTGATGAGAAGTTTTCTGTAATACTTATCCTTCTTAATCTATAGGTAAGATCTCCCCCTAGCTCCCAGCTTCTTTCAAGATAGTTTCTTTGTTTTGATTTTATGTAGTTTAAATAAGATACTCCTAGATGTAGTTTCATTTAGGAGTCCCTGGGTGATGCAAATGACTAAGCACTTGATGACTGGCTAAAAGTTTGGTGGCTAGAACCTGTGATGGTTAAGATTGTATGTCAACTTGGCTAGGCCATGATTCTCAGTGTTTTGACAATTGTATAATGTTGTGATCACTTCCCTGTTGAAATCTGATATATGATACCACCAGGATGGAATCTGCTGAGTGGTACTGGTGAGGGCGGGGCCTATGGTGGCTCACCGCCCTCTCAGCTTCATCTCTCTGCCCTCCTCCAGCTAGTTCTTCCTGTTTGTCTTGCCTAAGTTTTTTTTTTTTTTGCACTTTTAAAAAAAAATTTTTTATAGTACTTTAGGTAAAGATTTACAGAACAAATATTTTCTCATTAAACAGTCAGTACACGTATTTCTTTATGATATTGGTTAACAACCCCACAACATGTCAACATGCTCCCTTCTCAGCCTTGAAGGACCCTTTTTTTTTTGGTTGTTGAAAATATACATAGCCAAAGATACACCATGTCAAAACTTTCTACATGTGCAATTCGGTTGTGTCAATTATATTCTTCCAGTTGTGCTGCTAATCTCAATTTAGATGAAGGTTTACAGAACAAAACATTTTCTTATTAAACAGTACACATATTGCCCTATGACAATGGTTAACAACCCCACTACATTTCAACATTGTCCTTACTCAACCTTGGGTTTCCTGTCACCAGCTTTCCTGTCCCCTTCTGCCTTCTAGTCTTTGTCCTTGGATTGTTGTGCCTCATTAGTCCCATTTTGCTTTATGGGGCTGTCCAATTCCTGGCTGAACAATGAATACCTGGTATGAATCCTACTTGGTTGTGATTTATTATTTTTTTGATATGATGCTGAATTTTATTGGCAGGAATTTTGTTGATAATTTTTGCATCTATATTCTTGAGAGATATTGGTCTGTAATTTTCTTTTTTTGTGGTGTCTTTACCTGGTTTTGGTATCAGAGTTATGCTGGCTTCATAGAATGAATTCAGAAGTGTCGCTTCCTTTTCTATGTTCTGAAATAGTTTGAGTTGTACTGGTACAAGCTCTTCTCTGAATGTTTGTAGAATTCTCCAGTGAAGCCATCTGGGCCAGGGCTTTTTTTTTTTTGTTATTGGCAGTTTTCTTCTTATCTTTTCAATCTCTTGTTATGAGTCTGTTCAGATTTTCAACATCATTTTGTGGTAGTTTAGGTAGGTAACGTGTTTCTAGAAATTTATCCATTTCCTCTAGATTTTCAGATTTTTTAGAGCATAGTTTTTCATAATACTCTCTTAAGATCCTTTTTATTTCAGTTGTAATTTCCCCCATTTCATTTCTTATTTTTGGTTATTTGTGTCCTCTCCTGTTTTTCTTTTGTCAGTCTGGCCAGTGGTTTGTTGATTTTGTTGATTCTTTCAAAGAACCAACTTTTGGTTTTGTTGATTCTTTCTATTGTTTTTTTATTCTCTGTTTCATTTATTTTTGCTCTGATCTTTATTATCTCCTTTCTTCTGGGGGCTGTGGGCTTTTTTTGCTGTTCTCTTTCTATTTGTTTAAGTTCTGTAGTTAATGTTTTGATTCTGTCCCTTTTTTCTTTTTTGATGTGTGCATCTATTGCTACAAGTAGTCCTCTGAGGACTTCCTTTGCTGTGTCCCAAAGGTTTTGCTATGATGTGTTTTCATTCTCATTTGATTCTAGGAAATTTTTGATTCCATCTCTGATTTCTTCAATTTCCCAGTGGTTTGTAAGAAGGGTGTTATTCAGTTTCCATGTAATTGATTTTTTTTTCCTTGCTGTTTCTGTTGTTAATTTCTAACTTGATGGAATTGTGGTCAGAGAAGATATTTTGAATTATCTCAGTGTTTTGGATCTTGTTGAGGATTGCTCTGTGGCCTAAGATGTGGTCTATTCTGGACAATGTTCCATGTGCATTGGAAAAGAATGTGTACTTTGCAGCAGTTGGATGGAGGGTTCTATATATGTCCATGAGGTCGAGTTGGCTGACTGTGCACTTTAGATCTCAGTCTGTATCTTTGCTGAGTTTCTTTTCAGATGTTCTGTCCTTTACTGAGAGTGGTGTGTTGAAGTCTCCTACTGTTGTTGTGGAACTGTCAATTTCTCTTTTCAGCACTGTTAGAGTTTGTTTTATGTATTTTGGAGCCCTGTCATTGGGTGGGTAGATGTTTATTATGGTTATGTCTTCATGATGTGTCATCCCCTTAATCATTATATAGTGTCCTTCTTTGTCTTTTAAGGTGGATTTCATTTTAAAGTCTATTTTATCTGAGATTAGTGTTGTCACTCCTGCTCTTTTTTGGTAGGTATTTGCTTGATATATTTTTTTCCAATCTTTTATTTTTAATCAGTTTAGATCTTTGTTTCTAAGGTGTGTCTCTTGTAGACAGCATATTGATGGATCCTGTTTTTTATCCATTCTGTCACTCTCTGTCTCTTTATGGGTGCATTGAGGCGATTTACATTCAGTGTAATTATTGATAGTTGTGAGTTTGTTGCTGTCATTTTGTAGTGTGTTTTTTTTTTTTTTTTTTTTTTTTTTTTTTGTGGTGTCAACGTTCTCTTTGTTCCTCTTACTGTCCTATGCTGAATTCCTTTTGTTTGTGGACTTTTATTTCATTTCTTTTGTGTTTGTTGGTTCTTTTTTTTAACTGAGACTTTATGTTTTTCCTTATTATTTTTATGAGTAAGTTTGTTAACTTTCTTTGTGGTTATTGTGAAATTTAGTCTTATCTTTCTAAGTTTGAAACCGTCTATTATTACTTGGCATCTCCTTGCCTTCCTCTCCATTACAAGGTACTATACCTATACCATGTATTCCCTCTTTTAGTTCTGATGTTGTTGTCTTTACAGATTAATTGCTCTGATTTCCTGTTGTATTTCTTTTGGTTTTGGATAGTCCTTGAGATTTCATTTCCTAGATTGGTATCTGGCTGACATGATCCTGAATCCTAGGTTCACCCTGTGAGCTGATGTTGTTTGTTCTCAGATCGAAGGCCTCCCTTTAATAATTCTTATAAGTTTAGTTTGGTTTTTACATATTTCCTTAGTTTCTGTTTATCCGGAAATGTCCTAATTTCACCATCATATTTGAATGAGAGTTTTGCAGGATATATTATTCTTGGCTGACAATTTTTTTTCTTTCAAGGTTTTATATATATCATCTCATTTCCTTTTTCTTGCATGGTTTCTGCTAAATAATCTGAGGTTAGTATTATTGTTTCTACTTTGTATGTGACTTCTTGTTTTTCTCGAGCTGCTCTCAGGATTCTTTGTTTGTCTTTGGTTTTGACCTGTGTGTTTATGTTATGCCGTGGTGATTTTCTTTTGGGGTTTATCCTATATAGGGTTCCTTGAGATTCTTGGATAGCCAGCTTTTCATCTTTCATGATATTGGGGAAGTTTTCTGTCAGTAGTTTTTCAATGATCTTCTCTGTATTTTCTGTTTCTTCCCCCTGTTCTAGAACTCAGGTCACTCTAAAATTTTTGCTTTTGATTGTATCCCGTATAATTCTCAGGGTCTCTTCGGTTTTCTTCTGTCTTTTTTCTGAGTTTTCCTCAAACAGAGTTGTATCCCAGTGTTTGTCTTCAATTTCACTGATCCTGTCTTCCCCTATTTCAAATCTGCTCCTCAGCCCTTCTATGTCACAATCCATTTCTGAAATTTTATTGTTTATCTTTTGGATTTCTAATTGTTGTTTTTGTATGATTTCTAGTTGTGCATTTATACTGGCATTTTGTTCCTCCATTATTTTCCTGAATTCTTCTATTTTTTGCCTCTATTTTCCATGTATTTGTCTGCCTTTTCCATGATTTTCTCTATTTTTTCCTCGTTTTTTTCTGCTTTTTGCTTCAGCTCTTGGATAATTCTGAGTATTAGAGATTTGAGTTCCTTATCGTGTAATTCTATTGTATTTTCTTTTACTGGAAAGTTGCCTGGTGTTTTATTTTGTACGCCTACTGGAAGCATCCTGTCTTGTTTTTGTAAATGTTTTGATATTGTCTGCTGTCTTCGGGGCATTCAGTAGTTATTTTTGTCATTTATTGATTGTAGATTTGTTGGTTTCATCCTTTTTTTTTTTTGTTTTATTTGGCTATGTCTGAGCAGACGGGTTGTGTTTTCTTGTTGTTTGCTTGTCTGTGGGTATGATACTTTTTGCCTCCTTCTCCAATTGTCAGGGTCTGTCTCTCAGATATGGTACAGCAGGGCAGGTCTAGCTGAAGAGGAATTGCTGGGATGGGTTGTTTGTGGCACTTACTACGGCCACCAGATAGGGCCGGTAATCAGTGCAGGGCAGGTTCCGTTAGGCCATGCCTGTACTGCTTGGTGGTGTGATGTTAAGGGCACGGTGCAGGTAGGCAGGATGGATGGTGGTGATTGTGATGTTTAGATCTAAGCTTGGTATGGGAGAGAGGAGAGAATAACAGGAGCCAAAAACATACAAGCAAACAAAAAGAGTGCTAGGAGATCTTGCTGTTGGAGTGGAGAGATGAGAATATATGAAATGGAGAAAAACAAAAAGAAGAAGAAGAAGAAAAAAAGAAAAGAAAAAAGAGAATAAAAAAAATTAGAAAGAGAAAAGAAAAGGAAAGCTCCCAAGGATCCTAATGGTGTGGCTACAAGATCTGGGATAGTTGCTCCCAGGCGTTGAAGTACAGCTTGGCTAGAAGGTGTAGAGGTGTCACTCAGCACCAGGTTTTCAGGGGACCGGAAGAGAAAGAAGGTATAGAGAGATGAGAAACTGAGTAATGAAGAAAGACAAAAAGGGTAAAGAAGGAAAAGGAAACAAAACAAATAAAAAAAAAAAAGAACCCCCGCAAAAAAACAGAAAAAAAGTCACTTAGAAAGAAATGCTCTCAGGGATCCCTCTGCATGTCTGTACAAACTAAGGGGATAGGTCCCAAGTCATGCAGTACTGCACAGCTAGAACGGGCTGCCAATTTGAGAAAAGAAAAAGAAAATAAACAAACAAAAAAGCCCTGGGATCCCACCAGTGTGGCATCACAGGCTGGGAATCAGTTTTATAGTTAAGCAGAGTTTCACAGCCTTTCTGGAAGAAGAAAAGATGGCACACAGAACCAGGCATTTGAGTGAAAGGAGGGGGAGGTGGTGAGAGGTAAGGAAAAAATCAAAAGAAGCAGAACAAAGCAACACCAGCTGCCAACAAACAACACTCATGGAGTCCGCCAGTGCAGGCAGGTGGAATGCAAACAGCTGGTGCTTCCCAGCCAAGAGAATGTGGCTGTGGGAAGCAGAGGAGCCTGAGTGGGGGTGAAGAAAGGTGGGGGTTGGAAACTGTTTATTGCTGGTTACTGGTTGTTCTGTCTCTTGCTGGAAGCTCCCTGAAGCTGCTTTCTCATACCCCCTGTTTGCTGGTCTCCGATAGGAGTCCAAGATGGCGAATCTGCAGTGTATTAGCTGATAGGGGACCTCTGCATGAGTCTCTCATTGCTCTCTGTTCTCTGTCAGTTTCTCACTCCATTTGGTGCTTGGCTGAGTTCTTTATTTCTTCATTTGATGCTTAGGGTTTCAGGATTGCTGTTTTCTCTGGCTTAGTTTTTTGGATCTTTGCTGTGGAGGGACGGCATGGTGCCTCTGCCTAGTGCACCATCTTTCCCGGAACCTCCTTGCCAAAGTTCTTTGCTTGTTCCAGAGCCAGCAAATGCCTCTTGTCTTCCCACCTTCTGCTCTTGGGACTTGAGCTAGCAGCTTACCTGTCGATCTTGGAATTCATCGATCTTCACAGCCTGTGAGCAAGAGTCCCATTCCCTGAACTGCTGGTCTTGGGTTTGCCATCCCCTGCAGCTACGTGAATCAGGAGAAACCTTGCGGTCTTGTCTGCTGATCTTGGAATTCGTCAACCTTCACAGCCCTGCTCTCTGACTTGCTGACCTTGGATTCACAAGCTTCTAAGGCTGCGTAAATTGAGAGACCTCCATGGACTTGGGATTTTCTAGCCTCTACAATCACATGAGCTGTTTCCTTGATGTAAATCTTTCCCTATATATATTTATACGCTTTACTGGTTTTGCTTCTTTAGAGAACCAAGCCTAAGACAGACCCATCCAGAGGTGCCTTGGGAGACAGACCTGGTGATTTGTTTTGAAAGGGCACAGACTTTAAAATCTTATGGAACAGTTCTACTCTGCATACAGGGGGTTAGCACGAGACAGATCTGACTACAAGGCAAACATCAACAATATCCATCAATCCATCCATTCATCCATCCTTCCGTGTATCATCTAGCTAGCTAGCTAGCTATGTGTTTGTTTGGAGGAGCCCTGCTGGTGCAGTGGTTAAGTGCTAGGCTGCTAACCAAAAGACTGGCAGTTTAAACCTACCAGCTTCTCTGCAAAAGAAAGATGTGGTAGTCTGCTTCCATAAGATTACAGGCTTGGAAATCCTATAGGGCAGTCCTACTTTGTCCTACAGGGTCAATATGAGATGGAATCAACTCAACAACAATAGATTTGTCTTTCTTTCTATCTGTCTATCTAGCTAGCTAGCTAGTTAGCTCTCTGGCTAGCTGACTGTCTAGCTACCTATCTAGCTAGCTATCTCATTCGAGGTTTTTATATCCCCTATCAACTTTATTTTTATTTCTCTAGCATACAATTCCCATAATTTACAATTATAATTTATGTGTAAGAGTTACCACACCCACTCTAAAATCCAGCTTTGATGATTTTAAGAGTTAACTGCTTAATTTCCTTTATTTTCCAGAATCAAAATGATTTAATAATCTCTTAATCCTTAAACAATTTAGTTATTCATAAATAGCATTGAAATTATGTTTATTCAAGGTCAATAGTATAATAATTAACAGGTTTTTATGCTCCCCAGTGAGAATTTGGAAATGTTACACTGTTTTTGTTTGCATCTGAGCAATGTTAAATATAACATTTTTTTCAAAAATCTTAAATTAATGTTTAACAAAGGTGGTCCATAGTGGTCTACTCTAGGTTATTTTTAGATACCTATTTTTAAAATCAGGTTTCTTGAGTTCATATCTAGCACATATGAATCACAGTTCTCTGAGAAATGCATTTCCATTTACTGTAAAGCAGCATCTCAATAAAGTTTGAAAGCAATTATCTTAGGTTTTGAATTTAAGTTTTTATAATTGCCTGTTTATTCTTTTGAAGTTATAGTCACAAAATTTTACTGATTGTTCTCCTTGACATTCTTCCACGTTCACTGAGATATTCACGTAATTTGCTATTACTAGGACTATAAATGCAATTTACTCAACTATTTTGAAGAGATTATATATTCAAATAGATTGTTATTTCCAACGCTTTCTCAATTTTCATAATATTATTATTATACTAAGGTAGCAAAAATTTAAAATAGCTTTTCAAATGTGGCTGCAATCACTTGTCACCTATGTAGCTTTGAGTAATTTTCCAATAAAGGAAATTTATTGTTTGTACTTTATTTTTCACTCATTATAAGATTGTTTGATTATATTTTTTGATTTTTTAAATAAAATAAAAAAGAATATACATGCTATTCCTAAATTGGTCTATCAGAAGCAGAGTAGAGAAAGTGCAATATATAGAATGGAATTTCTTAAAATGGTCTATAGAAAAAGCGGGGGAAGATGTGAAATAATAGAGAAACAAAAACTCTATTGAGATGTGTGTGTATGTGTTAAAAATTTTTTCATTTCTTTGAAATTTTGGAGGGTTATAAGAAAATATCATGACAAAAACTAATAGAAACATATTAAAAAATCATTCCCATCTATTAAAAATATATTCCAGAATTATAAAAAAAAAAAAATTGGTAACATTGACAATAAAAGGTAGTAAATTTTTGTAAGTTTAGCATTATTTGCAGAGACAGCCCAAAATGGTGGCTTAGTCACACAATCATGCTGTCCCCCTACAGCAAAGAACCAAAAAATCAAGTGAAAGAGATACAGATAATCTGGGAACCCAGAACAGCAAATGGAAGATGAAGAATTAGACCGAACACCAAATGGACGGAGAACTGAATGAAAACCACGAATGAGGATATTTATGGAATGGAGGCAACCTGCCAGTGCACCCAGGACAGGGTGATCATCTTGAGTCAAAGCCAGCAGCATTGCCAAGTGAGAAGCACAGGAAGGCAACTTCACAGAATCTCCAATAGGAGAGAGACACTGCATACAGAAACGCAAGGAAAGCAAAGTGAACAAAACAGAAACCGGATCTAAGCAGGGAAAATGCAGGAAGGTGAGCGACAGTCCTCGGGATCCAGGCAACCACGGAACATAGACGGAGCCATAAAATAGGGACAGGATTACTAGCCAGCAGCAGTCTCTGATCATTTGGGCTGGGGCTCTCATGGAGTAGAGAATCCATAGGGTGGCATATGGAAATTCTCCACCCAAACAAACTCACAATGCCTGTGAGCCATTGACAGTCTGTTCTGCAGTTGACCCCGGTATGTACTGACTGATGATACTGAGCGTTTCCATTGTTCTATTGACAGATATGTCAATTTGATTCCTGTGTTTACCGTCTGGTGAAACATTTTTCTTTCATTTTTCTCTTTGCTATTTACTTGTCATTCAATTGCTAACATCAGTGAACATCTCTTTCACATTTGAATAATTAAAAAATGAAATACTCACAAGAGTGATACAATAAAAAGATAAGAGTATGTAATATACCTGATGCATACAATGTTTATTTGGCTCTAACTATTTGCTTCCACTAATATTGATGGTATGTAGACATCATTTTATTTTTTTATTTTTCACATTCTTTATTTTATTTTAATTTTTTTATTCTACTTTAGATGAAGGTTTACAGAACTAGTAATTTCTCTTTAAACAGTCAGTACACATATTGTTTTATGACATTGGTTAACAACCCCACGACATGTCAACACTCTCCCTTCTCGATTTTGGAGGACCTTTTTTTTTTTTTTTGGTGAAAATATACATAGCCAAAAGTACACCATTTCAAAAATTTTCATACGTACAATTCAGTGACATTGATTACATTCTTCCAGTTGTGCTGCTATTCTCACTGTCCTTTTCCAAAGTATTCCATCACCATTGTCTTCATCTCACTGTCCCCTAGGCTTCCCATCAAACTTTTTGAGTTGCTGCTGTCAATTTGATCTCACATAAATAATTCTTTTTTTTTTTTTGTACTTTACATGAAGGTTTACAGAGAAAATAGTTTCTCATTAAACAGTTATTATACATATTGCCCTGCGACAATGGTTAACAACCCCATGACATGTCAGCACTGTCCCTTCTCAACCTTGGGTTCCCTAACACCAGCTTTCCTCTCCCTTCTGCTTTCTAGTCCTTGTCCCTGGACTGCTGTGCCCCATTAGTCCCATTTTGTTTTATGGGGATGTCTACTCCCAGGCTGAACGGTGAACCTCGGGAGTGACTTCACCTCTGAGCTAAAACGGTGTACAGGGGCAATACGCTTGGGATTTCTCCAGTCTCTGTCAGGTCTTCTTTTGTGTTAGAATTTTGTTCTACATCCTTCTTCAGCTCTGTCCAGGACCCTCTGTTGTGATTCTGGTCAGAGCAGTCAATGGTGACAGCCCTACACCATCTAGCTGTACTGGACTCAGTCTGGTGGAGGCTGTGGTAGCTGTGGTCTGTTAGTCCTTTGGACTAATCTTTTCCTTGTATCCTGTTCTCTTTATTCTCCCTCGCTTCTGAAGGCGTGAGACCAGTGGAGTATCTTAGATGGCTGCTCACAGGCTTTTAAGACCCCAGACGCTACTCACCAAGGTAGAATTAGAACATTGTCTTTATAAACTGTGTTATGCCAATTGAGCTAGATGTTCCCGAGACCATGGTCCCCACAGCCCTTCCCCCTAGCAACTCAGTCTCTCCGGGAGTAGACGTCATATTTTAAAATATGCTGTAATTTTTGAATACTGGACATTCTTTTTTTTTTTTTTTTTGAGACACTATTCAATGTAACTAAGCTTCTATCATTTGATAGCTTCATTTATTTTTAAAAATTCTTCCATTTACTGAAAAATATGTATTTAAATACATTCCATCCATTTTATGAAGGAATTGGGTTTGAAATCATTGTTGTTGAACAATCAAGTTAATCTGCATCCCAGATATTGTCTTGAAGCCATTTAAAAATTATGGCAAAATACTGGGTATTTTATATTCAGAGTTTTCACTTTTTATATATAGTATCATCTGTACAGTCTTTCTCTTCATTATGAAAATTGTTAGTTTCTCATTTTACAATATAAGAAAAACAAATCATATATTGTAAAGAAAATCAATTAAAATGTAAAATGATAAATAAAATTTTATTTCCTTATTTTATATTCAATGCACATACACTAAGAACAACTCAATCAGATGTCATGCTTTCCAAAGAAATCTCCATATTTTTGACATTTTGAGATACGGTATCATATTTTTAATAACTTTTTTCCTGGATTGAGGAGTTTCTATAATATAACCCTGTATTATGGTTTCATGTATTCCATCACGGTATATTTAGTTCTCACTGCACTGATTAGTCATACTATTGCCTGGGAGCCCTGGTTAAGAGCTTGGCTGCTAACCAAATGTAGACAGTTCAAATCCACCAACTGCTCCTTGGAAACCCTATGGAGCAGTTCTATTCTGTCCTATAGGGTCACTATGAGTCAGAACCGACTAGGCGGCAGCTAACAACAAGAGCACCACTACTTTGTCATTGTATATAAATCTCTTTGTGTGTATGGGTGTATATGTACCCTTATCATCATACATACATATTAGATGTTTGTATTTCATAAAAATTGCTAGTTTAACTCTGAAACTTTTTTTATGTTTATATATGTTAATGGGAAATACATTTTCTATGTATTTTATTTTTAATAATATTCATGAGATATAATTTCCCCCTATTATGAGATGACATACCATCTTCATGACAAATGAAATCATATATGTGTGATTCATAGGTGTATATTTTCTGGAAAGTAAAATGTGTTGAACTCTATCATGAAATATATGCATTTCTTGCCAGTACATATTTGTCTTGTACTGTATTGTACTACAGTAAAGTCTGCTATTGTTGATGGAAAAAGATTTTACTACTGCTTGCATTTGGATTTCTATTAAAAGTGCCATGTTGATTTTTAGATTACATAGTTTTACGCAGATAACAAGTGTGTTCCATGTTTGTTTGCCAACTGAATACTCCCCCCAGGATGTATTTTATTTTTGTAAGTGTGTCAGGCTAATTTTTTTTTTTTTTTTTGCAGCTACATGTTAAAAAAAAATCAGCACAGGGGCATTTACGAAAATACCTCTGGGTGGGGGAGGGGCCAGAAAGGGAGGAGTTGGCAAACAAAGGTAGAAGGTGCTTGTTATTTGCTAAAAATAAGGTACTGCTTTTAGGAGTTTCTAGGACTATCCATCAGTACCTACCTCTTTTCTGTCTTGGTTTTTATTCAACCTTACTGATTTTCTCTTCTCTCTCATCCTTTAAAAATCTTTGTTCATTTTCTCTGTTAATAATGATCAAATATTTTAATTTCTGATGACGTGCTTCACAAGACTCTATCTGCTGAAGAGTGTCATATTTTTCAGGAAAGGAAAAATTAAACCTCAAGGTAAATATTGTGTCTCAATGTTGACTCTGCTATCATTATATTCTCTGATTAATGTGCCTAACAAATCTACAAGCCCCAGAAGAATGGGGAGTGCAATAGGCATGAAACTTCCCCACTATTATAGACAGCAATAGAAATTCTAGCATTTATGTGTGAGACTTCAAAACTTTTTGATTAAATATTAATGCTTATGATGGTTAACAAGCTATAAATTGTCAAATATGTAATTAAACTAGTGCATTACAAAAATGTGAATGTACGTATGGCCACAGAAATTAATGAATATGTCAGTGATTAAACATTAGCTTTGGGAAAAAGAAAAAACAGCTGTGCCAGGTATCACTAGTTGAGTAGGTAATTAATAATTAATTATAGACACAAATGGTTATTGTTACTTATGCATAGTCTAAGTGTTTCTTGGGTGAAAGGAATCGTATCTTAAATTATCTGTAACTATTATAAACTACTCACATTACTATGTTGTGAATTAGTTTGATATAGTAACCAGTTCTACATTTTATGCATGGATAATTTTTCAAAACGGGTAGTTTTTTTTTGTAAAAAGAAAGCACATTTCCATAAAGAAAACGATAAATAAATTCATTTGATGCACATTATAATATTTGACAGATACTTCCATGATGCAAATTTCCCAATTACTATGATGTAATTGAACTTGTTGTTGAGAAAGTGATGAATATAATGCTTGGTCTATAACTTATTTTCTGGAGCTGTGAATCCAGTTTTAACTTATTGTACACTTATTTTATTTATTTGAAGGTTTTTTTTTTCAGCTCTGTGACCTGTGCATGTTGATTTTCTAACCCAATACTTGACATATGATGGTCATTTTCTTTCAAATGATTGACAGAAACTCTACTTTTCCCCATGTTAACTTAGTTTTGATACCTTAGCTACATTATCATGTAAGGCTATGTATAAAAAATTGAAAACTAATTTCATTTCAGTTTTATTATCTCTCAAATTCTAAGAGTATATATATAGAATCAACTAAATATGTCTTTATGTCTCAATTTATTAATTTAATTATCCCACAGATTTAAATTAATGCTTACATACCTATACTTCATAAACAGAAAATATAGACTTTCTAATTTCTCTTAGAGCTCTCTGGATAAAGCAAATATGCTCCTCTTAAAACTGTCCTGAGTCATTACCTATTTTAAAATATTTACTCTTTCATTAACAACAATAAAAATGTATCTAGAGCCAATTGTGTTAGGAATTATGCATTGTGCTTTATAGGGTGTAGTTTTAACTTGGTTTATAATTTCATTTTTAATTTTGTTTATACAAAGGACTCTACACATTCAAAAATTTTATTCGATGTTATTTTTTCTTTACTTTTTCATGCATTACCTGATTCTTGGAAAGAATAATGTTAATTATAACTGGAATCATCATTGTCATGTGGTGCAAGTACAACTTGTTAGGTATAGTGTGCAAAAAATATCACGTAAATCTCTGCTTTAAGTTTTTATGTAGTTGGAAAATATAATTAAATGATGTCAAAATTTGTGCAGAAAATTATTAAGCATTATTAGGCATAACTTAGATGTTACTTAGTGGATTATTGCTTCCACCTTCTAACTGGAAAAACTATAAAATTCTTAATATCTCTCAATTCTCCCAGTAAGGAGTGAAAACAATCAGACTCCTTAAGTTCAATCAAGATAGTGTCCAAATTGTCCATAAGAAAATTATATCTAAAAGTAAAATTAAAATAGACATGAATAGAAATTGAAATCTCAGTACAAAGCTTCGTATCCTGATATTTACTGCAGCTTGGTTAAAAGTTAATTTGAATGATTCATTGGGCCTCAGTGACATTTTGGGTCAAAGAAGGAAAAAGAATCATCGAGATTGTGTGTAATTATTAACAAATTTAAAGTGGACTATTTGGTTAGCTAAAGTTTTCTTTAAAGAAATACCTTACTGGAAAATATATATGATTAGCATTTTGGTATTTTCCATTTGCATTGTCTATTTCTGTGTGTATGTGTTTGTTTTTAATAAATGGTGCAAAGATGCAGGAAAGAAGAATATTTTTGAGTGATTTATAACTTAAAACCCTTGGCCAAAAGTCAGGAATTTGGACTGTGTAAGAAAAAACTATCTTATATCTAGTCTGGGACAGCTTGACAATATTCTCCAAAGATACCTGAAAGTCAGCTACTGACCCTTGGCTGAGATAAGGTTGAGATAGGATTGCTAGTGATTTATAATGTGCTATTTAAAGTTTGAAACTCCCTGGAGGTTTCTTCATGGATAGATTTTGTATATTTTTTTGGGGATGTACAGAGTGATTGTTAACACCCACGTTCAATCCAGCATTATCCGTCCTCTGAATTACTTGGGTACCCCCCACATATACTTTCCTTCTTTGTTCTTTGTCTCCATTTATTCTCTTTTAAGCACAGGAACCAATGTGTCATAACATACCACTCTACTCAAAATCCCCCAGTGGCTTCTCATGTCTTTCACAAAAAAATCCAGACTTTCCAATGACCTGCAAGGCCCTAAATAATCTAGTTCCATTTATCAACTCCTGCTATCTCCTTGATTGCACACACTGCTCTGGTCACACTGGCATCCTCATAGTTTCTGGAACATGCTCATATGCTCTATCTCAGGGTCTTTAACCTCAACATTCCCCCAGACTGGGATGTTCTCCCTCCAAATAAAAACAAGGCTAACTGTCCTACTTCCTTCAAGTTTCTGCTCATGTTTGCAAATTAGGTCTTTCCGGCCACTGGCTAAACAATAACCATATATCACCCCAGCAACAATTTTCTTCGTTTTTTTTTTTTTTTCTTCATAGCATTATCACTACTTATATATATATGTATAGATACAGATATACACGTATGGATATATAGATATATATAACTTATTTATTTTTCTCCTCTAGGTAGGCAAGAAGTTTGGTGTCTTCTGTTAACTGCTACATAACCTGGGTTTATATCAGTGCCTTGCACCTTGTTAACATGTAGGATAGAGTTGGGTTTTGTTGGGATCTATATGTATTACTGTGTTTCCTTTGCTTGATTTTTTATTTATTTTAATTCCATGTGTAGAGGAGATTATGAAGTAGAGTTATGTTTCACCTTAAATTTAGTTACTTAAAGTCACACCGAGTGAAAATTACTCTTGAAAATTTCATATGTTGTTTCTATGTGTGAGACCTGAAATTTAAAATAAGTTCATCTCAGATAGTTTTTCTTCCAGCTTAAAATTTCAGAGCAGATCATTTGTACGAAGTAGATATCTTATGTTTAGAAGCAATGTAATACAGTATGTAAGGTTCAGAGTCACATGTAAGGAGGTAACTTTACCTTGGATTGCGAGGGACACAGAAACGAAGGCATACCAGGATAAAAAGAGATTTAAATCTCTAATTGTTTTATTTCATGCTCATTCCAGAATATATGAGCATGAATACAATGAGAGTGTGTATAACCTGTATTTATAATTTTATTTATTATTTTATCTCTTACTGTATTTTTCTGTGTAAAGCAAGTAAGTTTTCTTACTTTAAGTACATATATTTAAAAAGGAATGTTTACAATTCGTGTTATTTTTCTGTTAAATACCCTCACACATTTTCACACATAGTTGTATTTGAATATTCCTCTCAAAGTTTACAATTAATATGTATACCTTTTGCCTTAATAAGAAAATCACCTGAGAAACTTTACTTCCCTTTTCTCTGCCTTTCATATTGAGATCTAATGGTATTCAAGTTTTATATGTATTCAATTCAATTTGAATTGAATTTATATTCAATTTGTATATGTCACAGTTACAGGCTTTTTAAATTATTATTTATTTACAGTTTTAGTTTCTTTAATAACTAGTTTTATGCATCTTATGTCTGCTTCTAAGGAGCCCTGGTGGCACAAAGTTTAAGCGAAAGGTTAGCAAGCTGAACCCCTCAGCAGCTCTTCTGGAGAAAGACTTGGCAATCTGCTTCTGTAAAGATTACAGCCAAAAAAATCCTATGGAGCAGTTCTGCTCTGTAACATGGGGTTAGTACAAGTCGAAAAATGACTCGATGGCACCTAACAACAACATCTGCTTCTATGTTTGGTGGTGTTATTATTATTTTGCTATAAAATATCTTCAATTTTTAACATTCTTTAGAGATACTCTATTTTCTAAAATATATATTTATTTTGCATTAGTAATTGAATATCAATTTTCTGGGTACAAGATTTCAGTTTTAAAATAATTTCTTTCAAAACTCTGTAGATGTATATTTGTTTTTCATCATCAGTATTTCTAATTTATGATGGTAAACAAATTTTCATTCTCCAAGCTTTTACTTACTTATTTTCTCTAAGCTGCAACATTTTAGAATTCTTTCTTCATTCTCGGATCTGTTAATTTTCACCAACATGTATATATGTTAATATATTCTTCATATTTGGGAAAATATTCTCAAATATATCTTTTATTTGTCCATCCCCAAGTCCATTATCATAGTTTTCCATTCTTAAACTTCAGTTAAACATATTATTGCTCTTCTGCATCAATCCTTCACATGTTGTAATTTTCCACTAATTTTTTTCTAAATCTTTTCCTTTATGGCTTATATTATGTGAAAATTTCTCAACCGTCCAAGTGACTTCAACTGATTTTTTTTTTTTTGATCAATTGTCTAATTTAATCTCCGCAGACACTTTCTGATTCTTTGACTTCTTTTTATTGTTCTTTTTATAGACACAGTTCTTTAATTATAAATAAAATATTCTCTCAAACCACTCTCAACAGGCTAATTTGAAAAATTTTGTTATTGTTGCTTTCTTTTAGTTTTCTGGGTTTTTTTTTTTCATTTAGTGGATATGCATAATATCTCTTTCATAGACATCGTTTGCCAAATTGTATATATGAATGAATGGCTAGGTTGATTAGCAGAGATAGTTGGAGTGGGTTCTCTGTGATGATGCTTAGCTATGTTTTTGCAGGAACATTTATCATCCCAAAGGAAAATTTGATTAGGAGCCTCATTAGCATAATGAGGAATGCTAACTCTCTCTTTTTCCTATAACCTTGACTGTAGCAGACTTTCAAATTTACCCCTCACCAATAAAGTGCTTAGTGTTATAAAACACATTTATTTGTTCGGAGGGTGTAAGCTAAGACTTTTGTTGATTCCTTTCCTTTTTTTTTTTTTTTAATCTTTGCCTTTGGAAGGAGAAAACGAATTGTTTTCTTCCTGCAATTATTAAGGTAATTAATTACTCAGACATTTGGAATTAGAGAGTTTCTTACCTTTTTAATTGCTCTATCAGAGTTTTTAAATCTCACTCTTTTTGTTGATAACTGCTCTACTTTTGTCAATGAGAATCTCACTGCCTTATATGTTACAGGATTTTCCTGTAAGATCTGTTGTGCTGAGGAACACATATTTTTTTAATTCTGTAATGGCCTTGCAAAAATATTTTCTTGCTATCTCAAGGGCTTTGGATGTAAATTACATGGTGTTCTCTGTAAAAAAACAACAAAACCCATTGCCGTCAAGTCGATTCCAACTCATAAAGACCCTATAGCACAGAGTAGAACTGCCCCATAGGGTTTCCAAGGAGTGCCTGGTGAATTCGAACAGCTGACCTTTTGGTTAACAGCCATAGCTCTTACCCACTATGCCACCAGGCCAAGGTGTTCTCTGTATGCTATCTCAATCTATTCTTATATCTTTGTGTATCAAGGAGGTTTATTCCACATATGTGATATATCCCCAGGCTTACTTCTAAGGGAGGATATGTTAATCACCAGTATGGAAGTTGAGAAACTTTTTGTGGGAGGTCACAAAGAATTGTATATTTGAAGGTGCTACAAATGTGTTTGCTTATTTGTAAATCTCTTGATTTGTCTGCGTCTATTCAAACAATCCACCACTCATCTAATAGTATGTCCTACCGTAGTGACTTGTGTGTTACTGTGATGCTGGAAGCTAAGCCACTGGTATTCAATTACCAGCAGGGTTACCCATGATTGACAGGTTTCAATAGAGCTTGCAGACTGAGACAGACTAGAAAAAAGAACCTGACAATCTACTTCTAAAGAAAATTGGCCAGTGAAAACTTTATGAATAGTAGCAGAACACAACGGCTGACATAGTGACAGAATATGAGTCCCACAAAGCACCAGAGCCCCAAGAAGGATCAGTAATTGGAAAATATGGCCTTGGTGATAGAAATGACTCTGACCTTCACATGCTAGAATTTTGCAAGACCAACGACTTCTCCATTGCAAATACTTTTTTGAACAATGTAAATAGTGACAATACACATGGACCTTACCAGATAGAATACACAGAAATTAAACTAACTACATCTGTGGAGAGAGACAGAGGAGAAGCTCAATATCATCAGTTTGAACAAGACCTGGAGCCGACTGCAGAACAGACCATCTATTGCTAATATGCAAGTTCAAGTTGAAGCTAAAGAAAATTAAAAGAAGTCCATGAAAGCTAAAGTATGGCCTTGGGTATATCCCACCTGAATTTAGAGACCATCTCAAGAATAGGTTTGATGCATTGGACACTAATGACTGAAGGCCAGATGAGTTGAGGGATAACATCAAGAACATTATATATGAAGAAAGCAAGAGGTCATTGAAAAAACAGGAAAGAAAGAAAAGACCAAAATGGATGTGAGAAGAGACTCTGAAAACTGGTCTTGAATGTAAAGTAGCTAAAGCAAAAGGAAGAAATGAAGAAGTAAAAGAGCTGAACAGAAAATTTCAAAAGGTGGCTCCAGAAGACAAAGTAAAATATTATAATGTAACATGCGAAGATCTGGATTTAAAAAACCAAAAGGGCATTTCTTGAGCTGAAAGAACTAAAGAAAAAATTCAAGCCTTGTGTAGAAATTTGAAGAATTCTATGGGCAAAATATTTAACGACACAGAAAGTGTATAAAGAAGATGGAAAGACTACACAGAGTCACTGTACCAAAAAAAAAAAAATATTGGTCAACATTCAACCATTTCAGGAGGTAGGATATAATCATGAACTGGTGGTACTAAAGGAGGAAATCCAAGTGCACTGAAGGCATTGGTGAAAAATAAGCCCGCAGGAATTGATGGAATACAACTGAGATGTTTCAACACAAAGATGCTAGTTAGAAGAACTCACTAGTCTATGCCAAGATTTGGAAGACAGCTACCTGGCCAACTGATCGGAAGAGATGCATATTTGTGCCCATTCCAAAGAAACATGATCCAATAGAATGCAGAAATTATCAAACAATATCATTAATATCACATTCAACTAAAATTTTCCTGAAGAAAATTCAAAAACGGCTTGTAGCAGTACATTGACAGGAAACTGCCAGAACTTCAAGCAGGATTCAGAAGAGGACATGGAACAAGGGATATCATTGATGATGTCAGATGGATCTTGACTGAGCAGAGAAGACCAGAAGATGTTTACCTGCGTTTTATTGACTATGCCAATTCATTCAACAAATTAGATCACAAAAAATTATGGATAACATTGGGAAGAATGGGAATTCCAAAACACTTAATTGTGCTCAAGAGGAACCTGTACATAGAGCAAGAGGCAGTTGTTCCAACAATCTGCCTGTATGCTGTATGCAAATAATCTGAGAACTGTACTACAGGAAGAGGAGCGCAGCATCAGGATTGGAGGAAGACTCATTAACAACATATGATATGCAGATGGCACAATCTTGCTTGCTTGAAAGTGAAGAGGACTTGAAGCACTTACTGATGAACATCAAAGACTTTGTTATGGATTGTACCTCAACATAAAGAAATCAAAAAATCCTTACAACTGGACCAATAAGCAACATCATGATAAACGGAGAAAAGGTTGAAGTTGTCAAGGATTTCATTTTACCTATTTCCACAATCAATACACATGGAAACATCAGTCAAGAAATCAAACAACACATTGCATTGGGCAAATCTGCTGCAAAATACCTCTTTAAAGTGTTACGAAGCAAAGATGTCACTTTGAGGACTAAGGTTCACCTGACATAAACCATGATATTTTCAATTGCCTCATATGCATAGGAGAGCTGGGCAATGAATAAAGAGGACCAAAGAAGTATTAATGCCTTTGAATTATGATGTTGACCAAGAATATTTAATATACTATGGACCGCCAGAAGAACCAACAAATCTGTCTTGAAAGAAGTACAGCCAGAATGCTCATTAGAGTCAAGGATGGTGAGACTTCATCTCACATACTTTGGACATGTTATCAGGAGGGACCAGTCCCTGGAGAGGGACATCATGCTTGGTAAAGTAGAGGGGCAGCGAAAAAAGGGGAAGATACCCTCAACGAGTTGGGTTGACACAGTGGTTGCAACAAATGGCTCAAGTATTAAAACTATTGTGAGAATGGCACAGGACCGGGCAGTGTTTCATTCTGTTGTACATAGAGTCAGTAAGGTCGGAACCAACTGGATAGCAGCTAAAAAAACAAAACAAATTCAAACAGGATAAAAAATTAACAGTAATCTATTCCTTCCCTCTCACCCAGTCCTTGAAGAACAATAATTTGCTTAGGACTTCCTTGTGAGTCTTATAATTTATTTTCTTAAGGATATTGGAATGTAATCAATTAAAAATTGCTTCCACCTTCTCCTCAGGTTTTTTGGTGGAGGAGGGGTGCATGTGGGCTAGACATGATGATGGTGGTGACCCTGGTTGTTGCTCAGAGCCCCTCGTGCCTCTTGCAGACTCAGTAGCTGACTCTTGGACGGTTGCAGGGCAGAGGCAGCGGCATGGCCCCAGGTCAGGTCTGGGGGAAAGGCCACTCCACAGGGCTAATGTGACAAGCCAAAACCACCATCGCTTTCCTACTGAGGGAGGAAGGAGCATTGGCGAACCTAGAACCAGGCCAGCCCACAGACCCCACCCAATCTCCAGCACCAGGAGCTGAACTGGCAGTGGAGCTGCTCAATGGCACCATGCAGGTAACCCTGAAGCCCCTCCAGCAGCAGACTTTTAAAATAGATATCGACCCTAAGGATACTGAGAAAGCACGGAAGGGGAAGATTGAGTCTGAAAAGGGGAAAGACGCCTTTCTGTTGCAGACCAAAACTCAATTTATGCAGGCAAAATCCTCAATAATGATACTGTTCTCAAATATAAGATGGATGAGGAAAACTTTGTGGTGGTTATGGTGACAAAAACCAAAGCAGTGACAACACCAGCACTAGCGACAACTCTGCAATCAATTCCTGCCCACATAACTGCAGTTAGTTCCTCTACAGCAGCAGCTGTGACAAAGGCCCCAGCTGCCCCTGCTTTGGCTCCCATTTCCACACCTGCATCCATCGCTCCAGCATCAACAACAGCGTCTTCTGAACCTGCATCTGCTAGTGCAACTGAACAAGTGAAACCTGCAGAAAAGCCAGGAGAAATGCCAGTGGCTGCTAGTCTGACATCAACGGACAGTACTTCAGGATATTCTTCTTGGTCAAATCTTTTTGAAGATGAAACAAGTGAACTTGCCACAGGTCATTCCTATCAGAATAGAGTAACTGAGATCATGTCAATGGGCTAAAAAAAGAGCAAGCAGTTGCAGCCCTAAGAGCCAGCTTCAACAACCTGACTGAGCAGTGGAGTATCTTTTAATGGGAATCCCT
Organism: Dugong dugon; assembly: GCA_030035585.1. NCBI lineage: Eukaryota > Metazoa > Chordata > Mammalia > Sirenia > Dugongidae > Dugong > Dugong dugon. Next base: position 27,228,757 of record CM057460.1, on the reverse strand, counting down.
GGAGATAGAGAAAGTCAGGCTGTGGTTGACCCCCTCCTCAAGCAGCTAGTACTAGAGCACCCCAGTCTTCAGCAGTGTCTGCAGCTGCAGCAACTACGACAGCAGCAACTACAAGTTCTGGAAGACATCCCGTTTAGTTTTTATGGAATCAACCTTAGTTCCAGCAGAGAATCTTCAATTACTGCAGCAAATGAGCCAACACCAAAAAAGAAAAAAAAAAAAATAAAAAAAATAAAAACCCTCATTGCCATTGAGCCATTTCCGACTCATAGCAACCTTATAGGACAGAGTAGACCTACCCTATAGGGTTTCCAAGGAGTGGCTGGTGGATTTGAACTGCCAACCTTTTGGTTAACAGCCCAGCTCTTTACCACTTTGCCACCAGAACCAACACCAGGAGCATTTTATTCAGATGTTAAATGAACCAGTTCAAGGAGCTGGTGGTCAAGAAGGAAGGCTCGGTGGTGACAGTGGAGGAACTGTAGAAGCTGGAAGTGGTCATATGAACCATATTCAAGTAGCACCTCAAGAAAAAGAAGCTATAGAAAGGTTAAAGGCATTAGGATTTCCTGAACGACTGGTGATACAAGCATATTTTGCTTGTAAGAAGAATGAGAATTTGGCTGCCAGTTGTCTTCTACAGCAAAACTTTGATGAAGACTGAAAAGAATTTTTTTTTTTTTTAATTTCACACTTCACACCAGTTCATTACGCTAACTTTGTTCACTGGCTTGTCTGGGATGATTTGGGCTCGTATCCACAATACTTGGTATGAGGTAGTAGATTGCTGAGGATAGGGAGAGAGGGATATTGGATATAGGTCAGGAATAAATACAGTGCATGTCTGCTTAAGTTAGCAGATGCTGAAAATCCACACATTGTACAAAATATTATACAACCCAAAATCAGCTTTTGCTGGTCCTTATTTCTTCTATAAAACAGTGGGTAACTTTTCCTAGGTTTCACTCCTTTTAGTGTAATAAATCCAGAAATTTAGTGTAATGCCCTGCTTTGTTTTTCTTTGACTTCACTTTGGTTTGACAAAGATTTTTTGATACCTAGAATCTACGGTGTCTATTTCATGGCACACTGGATAATGGCTCTGTGAAATTGGAAAAATTTTTGGAGCAACCGTAAACAGAAATGCCAAATTACTGACTGTTATTTTGCTGCTTCAAATAAGTATAAAATTAATGTGTAAGGAAGCCCATCCTTTCATGTTAAATACTTGAGGGGGAAGAGGGAGAAGGGAACCTTTCCTCAAAATTAAAATAATTACTGCTCTTTTAAAATGTCTTGACCACTGAACGTGTGATCCTCCTATCATAATTTGAGAAGCTGTACAAGTATAAGCAGAGTTATTTTATTGTTTGCATTTTTTTGTTTGGGGAAAAATTGGTTGGTATATAATTACTGTTTACTTCATTGTTGTATTGCACTAAAAGTTTTAAAACAACCATTGCGTGTTTGCTATTGATGTAAACTTTTGTGAAATGTGAACTTTTGGGGCCAGTGGAGAAATGCAGAGTTCACTCTCTCTCTCTCTCCCTTCCCTCAGCAGAACTGTGTTTATCAGCAAGCCATGAGTTCAAACTACTGCCTTTTTTAAACCCACAAAACGCTGATTTGGTAAAAAAAAATTGACGTTAATGTTTCAAAACTAGGTTTTTGGTATTTATAAATGTTTTTTTCTTTATTAGATAAGAATTATGGCCTTTAAAGTGAGTAGTTTTACATTTCTCTCAAGAAGAGAAGGTGGGTGAAACTATACAGTACATCTTTTATTGCATAGGATGCATTGGAAAGAAAGACTGGTGGTATCTTTCAGAAGAGTTGGGAGATGCAGCTGGAAAAGTACTTTGAAAAGTCTACAATCAAGATATCTCAGGGCATATTAAAAGAAAAATCTTAATAGCAGTGTTGGTTTTAATCTGAATTTTTTTTAACCTCAGTTTTTGTTTTTTTTTCTTTTGATTCTCCTTCATTAGTATTGTTATTTGATTATAAATAGGGGACATTTGTCTACTTGTTCAATTTTTAAAATTTGTTATGCCTGAATATAAACAAGAGTATTTAAAGAAATATTTTTTTCCTACCATCTGATACTCAGTGAGAAGATGAATATGCACAGATTTTTCCCTGCATAATGTTACAATATTCTTAGCACAGTTTGCTGATGATTTTTAAGCCCTTACTTCATTCATTCGTAAACAATCACTTATGGAAATGAATGAAACCATGATTTTTCCCTATAATGTTATCATGTAGTTTAATTTTCATGTGTTTATTCCATAAATATGATAAGCTTTTGGACTTTGTATTACCTGTATGTTTTATAATGAATCATGTATAATGTCTCAGAATAAAATGAGAATTTGTTAAAAAAAAAAAAAATTGCTTTGGCATTCAAAATCAGCATTGTTCCCTGAACTCTTGTACCATCCAATAACATTCTTTCATTCTCATACTGTGAACATACTAATTAATTAGTACCACTATATAGCATCACAAAAATGTGCTTAGATTGCTAAAAAAATAGAGATAAAGTGGTAAGTACAATATCAACTTGTGATTTTTATAGGTGATAAAAATTTACGCATGAATTATTTCCTAGCAGTAAGGAGACAGGCAAAAGTTTGGTTCTAAATTAATTCAGATTATAATGATTAAAAATGTTACACCTGCACCATTAACAAAGTTAAACTGCAAATTGCGATTTCTTGCTTCTTCCCTGAGATTACAGTTACAGGATGTTAACTACAATTTTACATTCCCACCCAAAAAAATAAATTTCACAGGAATTTTCAGTAATTATAGGACTGGATGATATATTTTATTTAAGTGTCTTCTTTACTAACCCCACTAATAAGAGAACAACTATTATGTAGACATGTCAAGAGCACTGTGGACACTCAGCCACATAGGGCTCCAGAAAGGACATTTTTTATACCAGACTCTCATGGATTCAGTTAGAGATTGTTATTTCTTCCAGCCTTCTTTAGGATTATGCTATAAGGTCATAGACAATGCAATGAAACAGAGAGGTCACATTGTATATAAAGGCATTCAAATTCTCTTTAGCAAAAACAGCAAGTAACTGTGCTGACCAAACTAAAAACATCTGTCCTTATGGTCACTATTTTCCAACTTCTAGTTTGTCATTATTATAGTAATTTTGTTTTAAACTTAAGTATTTGAACAAAATCCTTTCTTGTCTATAAAAAGAAAGAACACATGCACAAACAAGTAGTTTTTAAACTTAAGTTTACATAAGAATCATCTGTATAAGTAACTTGTTATAAATGTAGCTTCCTGAACACCACCTCTGGAGATTTCTAATTCAGAAAATCTGGGAGGAAGGCCTCTGAGGCAGGTGGTCCAAGCCTCCACAAAGCTCCATGGATTATGACGGATTCATTTGATCCAGCTAACGTTGAGAGAGTATTGATCCAATTACCAGTGACTTCAAGGAATGAATCTTACATGATGTTGAAAGTTTCAACCTATAAATCATTTTCATCTCCGTTCTCTAAAGTCTTTCACAATTTTATTTCAAGCAAGTACAATCAAATAACTCATCTTTACGTTCTATCAAAGATCAACAATTTTTTTTTAAGATAACAAAGAGATTTTTGAAAGCCTGGCTTTTGGAGTTAGTCTGGGTTTTGAGCTCCATATTCTGTCACTTATAGGTTGATGATCTTGGGCAGGTCACTGTACCTTTGCCATCTCTAAAATGGAAAAAAAAAAAAAAGAGAAAACTTACTTCATAATTCCACTATGCATCTGTCAGTTTGACCTACTATGGTGGCTTTTGTGTTGCTGTGATACTAGAAGCTCGGTCACCAGTAATTCAAATACCAGCAGGGTTTCAGTGGAGCCTCCAAATTAAGACAGACTAAGAAGAACGACACAGCAGTTGACTTCTGAAAAACTTGACCAGTGAAACCTTACAAATAGCAGCAGAACACTGTCTGATATAGTGCCAGAAGATGAGCCTGTCAGGTTGTAAGGCACTCAAAATACAACTGGGGAAGAGATGCCTCCTCAAAGTAGCGTCAACATTAAAGACATGGATGGGGTTAAGCTTTCGGGACCTTATTTGCTGAAGTGGTATGACTCAAAATGAAAAGAAACAGCTGCATTCATCCATTAATAATTGGAAAACTGAATGTATGAAGTTGAATCTAGGAAAATTGGAAGTTGTCAGAAATGAAATGGATCACATAAAGGTCGATATCCTAGACATTAGTGAGCAGAAATGGACTGGTATTGGCCATTTTGAGTCAGACAATCATACGATCTACTATGCCGGCAATGACAAATTCAAAAGGAATAGCATCACATTCATAGTTAAAAAGAACATTTCAAGATCTATCCTTATCAGTGATAGGATAATATCCCTATGCCTACAAGTAAGATCAGTTAATACGATTATTACTTAAATTTACATGCCAACCATTAATGGAAAAGATGAGGAAAATGAAGATTTTTACCAACTTCTGCAGTCTGAAATTGATTAAACATGCAATCAAGATGCATTGATAATCACTGGTGATTGGAATGCTAATGCTAGAAATGAAGGAGAATTGGTAGTTGGAAAATATGGCCATGGTGATAGAAACAACGCTGGAGATGGAATAAGAGAATTTTGCAAGACCAGAGACTTCTTCATTGCCAATACCCTTTTTCAACAACATAAATGGTGACTATACATGTGGACCTCACCAGATGGAATATACAGGAATCAAATTGACTACATCTGTGGAAAGAGACAATGGAAAAGTTCAGTTAGAACAAGGCCAGGGGACGACTGCTGAACAGACCATCAATTGTTCATATGCAAGTTCAAGCTGAAGCCAAAGAAAATTAAAACAAGTCAGCTAGAACAAAAATACGGCCTTTAGTATAACCCACCTGAATTTGGAGACCATCTCAAGAATAGACTTGACACATTAAACACTATAAAAGTGTGGGAAGACATCAAGGACACCATACACAAAGAAACCAAGAGATCATTAAAAAGATAAGAAAGAAAGAAAAGACCAAAATGGATATCAGAAGACACTCTGAAACTTGGTCTTGAAAGTAAAGTAATCAAAGTGAATGGAAGAAATGATGAAGTAAAACTGCAGAACAGAATATTCAAAGGGCAGCTCGAGAAGACAAAGTAAAATATTATAATGAAATGTGTAAATACCTGGAGTTAGAAAACCAAAAAGGAAGAACACAGCATTTTTCAAGCTGAAAGAGCTGAGGAAAAAATTCAAGACTAGAGTTGCAATTTTTAAGGATTCTATGGGCAAAATATTGAATGAATGCAGGAAGCATCAAAAGCAGATGGAAGGAATACACAGAGCCACCGTACCAAAAAGAATTTGTTGACTTTCAGTAATTTCAGGAGGTAGCATATGGTCATAAACTGATGGTATTATAGGAAGAAGTCCAAGCTGTGCTGAAGTCATAGGAGAAAAACAAGACTCCAGGAATTCATGGGATACCAATTGAGATGTTTCAACAAAGAGATGCAGCACTGGAGGTGCTCACCTGTCTATGACAAGAAATCTGGAAGACAGCTACCTGGCCAACCAACTGGAAGAGATCCATATTTGTGTCCATTGCAAAGAAACGTGATCCGACACACAAGCCCCCACAGTAAGACAAACTGACAGATATGTGGGGATACTATCAATCGGGAATAATAATATATGAAATAGATTTAATTAATTTTTAAAAATAATAAGTAGTCATATATGAGTGGTAAAAAACCTAGAACCTAATGTACGAAGGTATTAAACAACCAAAGATAACATGTTATAAGACACATTCGAATGTAAATGTGTGTAATTTTACATAGTCTTAATTTCCAAGTATATATAACACAACTTTCACATACTTGAAATCAAACCAACTGGCATTAGGGTTATTATCAAAGAATGACTTGTAAAACACCAAAAAAAAAAGTTTCCTCAGGACCAAAGTGCCTCTCAAGATAATAAAGACATGCTAATATGGATAACGGAGTTACCTGGCAGTTCAAACGGTTAACCTGCTTGGCTACTACCCATTAGGCTGGAGTCCACCCAGAATGCCTTAGAAGAAAGCTCTGGTTATCTTCTTCCAAAAAATCAGTCATTGAAAACCTTATAGTTTTCTACTCTGACTCACAGGAGGTTACCATGAGTCAGAATAGACGCGACAGAAACTGTTTTGTTTTTAATATGAAAATATGTGTATGAATTCTGATTATGACCTGAAAGGGAGACATGAAATAAGATATTCCAAGATGTGAGGCATGCTCATTGAAGTAGGTATTCGGAACACACTTGAACAGAGCCAAACAAAAGTTGGGCCTGCCAACAGCAGGAAGAAAAAAGAGACATTGATATATTAAGCTATTAATTGATGGTTTTGTATAATATACAAATGTACAGTTGACATACACACAGGGATTTCATAATGCAATAGAATAGTAAATGATATCAGCAGAGAACTTCAATTATTTTGCCCCTATTCCAGTATCAACTTGAAATCTTTCATAAGATGACACAAATTCATATACAATTGCCTGATATCATATCATTCTTTTCTTTCCTTCGATGCCTCTTTAAAACCAACGTGCCTCCAAGTCTGTTTAAAAGCAGAGTACTGTTGGTGAGAATATATACAAGAATATGTAGAATATATGCCTTCTTGATATCAATAAATTACTTTTTATTACCTGTTATTGGGGCAAGATCAAGCTACTGTGTTACAATCAGAAATTTATATACATATACCATATATAAATATAATATTTATGTATATGTGTATGTGTATATATATATATGTATATATACACATATTTATAGTTATATATACATATTTATATATTTACATATATATGTGTATATATACATATTTATATACATATTTATGTACATATTTATATGTATATATATACGTATATATATATATATACACATACATAAGGAGCCATGGTTGCCCAATGGTTAAGCACTCACTTGCTAACCTGAAGGTAAATGGTTCGAAATGTCATAGAGTAAGAACATGTACTCTGTTGAAATAAAATTAAAGAGATTTATGGGAGGATATTACAATTGAAATGGGGCAACAATTTACAAAATTAAAAATTACTCCAAGGTACAGAAAATGAGAAGGGCTTTTATAGAGGAGAAATTTAGGGAAACAGTAACCATTAGTCATACATCAGTAAGTATAAGATATATATCAGTTAATCCTTAGACGTTCTGTGCTCCCTGAATCAGTGCAGGTTAATATATTACTGTGAACTCGGCTCGAATGCCTCTTATTTTGTGGGACTGGTAGTTAAATACAAAATGGAGTTCAGCCTGCACCCTGGGCAGAAACCTTTCCTATGCCAACACATAGATTTTTGGGGCTCTTCCACAACTGCCCATTTGATCAAGAATTTCTATTGGAATTTGCTGATAACTATATTAAGAGTGCTTTCTTCTGCATGGACTTACTTTTCTTATGTCTTTTAGATGTTGCCTAGTTTCGAGATAGGCTTTTAAGATCCCAAATGCTATCATAAAAGATAGCCAGGCACTGTCTCTTTGGTCTTCACCATGCCATAGCTTAGGCCTCTACTTCTGTGATCTTTTTAGGAAAGAGAATGTAACAGCAGGACTGAATTAGTAGGAATACTTGGTGGAGAGGGCCACTAACCAAGTTGAAGAACCAAGCTATTTTCTAAAGAATAGTGGTTTCTTGAAAATACATCATCTTTCGCATAGCAAGCAATGTTGCATGGTGAGTACAAGCATTTGATGAACATTTCATAATACGTTTGATTAATCTGAAAATAATTATTACAATGATCAAAATAACTAGACCTGTTAGTAATATAGAGCTTACCCAGGAACCAATGCCATTAGGTAGCTAGCTAAAAATATCTAGGAAGAGGGGTGCTATGTATAAGAGGTATTTGAAGCCAGGCAGTATTTTGGCAGACTTGTCTAGTGTCTTGTTCTATTTCTACTCGTGTTTACCCAAGTATAACAAGAAGTATTGGCAACTGCATGTACTTCTCCTTGCTGAACTAAAGTAAAATCAAGGGAATTCTGTAGTCTAACACAACTTTGGCAAAAGAGCTTAAGAAATTTTGTAAGGCTTCTATCCTATCAGCAAGTTCACTGGTTATTTGTAACATAGTAGTGGATAAATTGAGAATAGATTTAAGTTCATGGATACCAAAAAGTGGTAGGAGACCTCAGGAGAATGCCCATCCATCTCTGCATCTGTCTGTTACAGGGTTGTCATTAGATTCTACAAGTGCTCTTTTGTAATGGGTAGGAATTTTCAAATCACTGGTCCAGTGTGTGCTTTCATCCTAAGAGTTGAGATTTAATGGGACTCCAAGAGTCTCCAGGGTTCATTGGCCATATATGCTCCACCCATCTAAGCAAGATAATGCCCAAATGTAAGGTTCAATATTGCAATATTGTTTTTTTTCTTTCAATAGGCTGATCCTCCACATAAAAAACATATATTCAGGGGTTTCTCAAATCATTCCTGCTCCTGTCTGAGTACTGGCAAAAGGAGGAGTCTGATTTGCTTCTTCAAGCCATCCTTCATTAAGGAAATTATTGAAAATAGACAACCCTCCTATTACTGATTTTTCCTTAAGATGAGGGCAAACTAGAGCTTCTTTATTGTTAGTACAGCAGAATTTTACTAGTGCTGTATAATATCAGCCACTGCTAACAAAGGGAATAGGGTGCCCATTAGCCTAAGTAACTTTAAGACATGTCCAAACACAAGAGAGATATAAGCAAGGCATTAAAGGATAAGTAAGGAAATCAGACAGATGCCATGATTTGGCACAAATGAATAGGTCAGATTACTGGTGCGAGCTACTGATTGAGCAATCCTGACAAACGCATTATCTTTTCAAGTCTTAACAGGAGTTAGCATAATAAACATGAGAAAACCTAAGAAAAACTTCATAATGGAAATAAACTGTTGTTGTTATTAGGTGCCGTTAAGTCACTTCTGACCCATAGCCACCCTATGTACAACAGAATGAAACACTGCCTGGTCTTGTACCATTTTCACAGTTGCTGTTATGTTTGAGCCCATTATTGCAACCACTGTGTCAATTCATCTCGTCAACGGTCTTCCTCTTCTTTACTGACCTTCTACTTTACCAAGCATGATGTACTTCACCAGGGACTGATCCCTCCTGATAACATGTCCAAAGTATGTGAGACGTAATCTTGTCATCCTTGCTTCTAAGGAGCATTCTGGTTGTACTTCTTCCAAGACAGATTTGTTCATTCTTTTTGCAGTCCATGGTATAGTCAATATTCTTCACCAACACCACAATTCAAAGGCATGAATTCTTCAGTCTTCCTTATTAATCATCCAACTTTTGCATGCATATGAGGTGACTGAAAACACCAAGGCTTGAGTCAGATACACCTTAGTCTTCAAGGTGACATCTCTGCTTTTTAACACTTTAAAGAGGTCCTTTGAAGCAGATTTGGAAGTAAACTAGGCAAGAATAATATAGTAAGGCAAATAACATTAAAAAAATATGTCTAAAACAAAGTAAGCCCCTTCAGTTCCTTCCATGGGAAAAATAAAAAAGAAATGTCAAAACAAGGAATAATACTAACAGTATAGTTCAGCAATCAATATAAGAATAACTACAAGTGTGAAGCAATAGTTTGCATGGAATATTCTCACCAGTCAAAAAATCCAAACTTGTAAAATAAGACAATCTCAAAAGCAATCTGTATTAAGTAAAGACCAACAACTTCAACAGCTTGCATGAGGTCTTGTTCTGTGATCCTGGTGGGGAGTGACTGTCTGCCTCAGATGTCATGTATTTCTGGCTACAAGGGCATGTGAACTTCAATTTTAGTCGCTATGAGTCGGGATTGACTCAACAACAACAGGTTTTTTGTTGTTGTTGTTGTAAGTTGAACAGTCCAGGTAGGAACCATGGTTTTCTTCAACTAAGACAGATGGATACAAGTCTTAACTCCATGTAGTTTAGTGGCACAAGGGTTAGTGAGAAGGACTCAGTATAGGTCTTCCCAGCGAGGCTCAAGAGAATCCTTTGATTGATGTATTTTCCAATGAATATAATCTCCAGGTTGGCTAGAGGATAATTTTGGTATACATGGCGTTTGATTTTTTCAAAACTTCCTTTACCAGTGAAAAGTGCTGTTGAGAGTACAAAATTAGAGACAGAGTGTATCTCAGTAGATCAGTTTGGATCAAATTAGAATCAGCACAAACTGACTAATAAGGGAAGAACATATGCTGTCCAGTAATGATTTCATGAGGATTTAATTTATTTGGTCCAAACAGAGTAGCTCTTAAATTCAAAAGGACTATGGGTAATATTTTAACCCAGGACAATTGTAAAGATTCAGAAAGTTTAGTCATCTGATTTTTTATTATACCATTTGTCCTTTCTACAAGGCCAGAAGATGGGGGGGGGGGGGTGGTAAGGGCAATGAAGCCTTTGAAAGATTGGAAGAATTCTGCATATTTCTTTAATTATTTATCAGTAAAAAGATTCCCTTAGTCACTGCAAAGAATTACTGGGGATCCCCATCTGGATATAATGTTTTCTAAAAGCTTTTTAACTATTAAAGTTGCAGTGGCTTGATGGTAGGGAAAAGCTTATACTCAGTGAGAAAATCTGCAGATCATAACAAAGACATAAACATTTGAAGGTGGAAGTTGAATAATATCAATCTGTCATATGAGCATGGGCCCTGATGGCAAAGGTATCTTCCAGGTAAGACTTTAAAAGGTTTGCATGAGTTACATTGGGAACAAAGGGAACAATGGGAAGTGACATAGTCAGCAGCCTCAAAAAATTGTCCCCACCAGTATTTAAAATTTACCTCATTTTATCTCTGTCTAGGGGAGAGTTCATACATAAAGCTTTAATTATAGACATATAGAGACATTTGGAGAGAACACAAATTTTTTTCCTTTTTTTTATTGTTGGGCTTTAGGTAAAAGTTTATAATTCAAGTTAGTCTCTCATACAAAAATTTATACATACATTATTATATGACCCTAGTTACTCTCCCTATGCTGTGACAGTATACTCCTCTTCCCACCCCTGGTTTCTCACCTACATTCAACCAGCTCCTGACCCTCTCTGCCTTCTCATCTCACCTCTGGACACAAGCTGCCCATTTAGTCTCATGTATCTACTTGAGCTAAGAGGCACACTCTTCATGAGTATCATTTTATGTCCCATAGTCCATTCTTATTTTTGAAGAGTTGGCCTTGGGAATGGTTTTAGTTTTGGGCTAACAGAGAGGTCAGGGGTCATGTCTTCTGGGGTCCCTCCATTCTCAATGAAACCATTAAGTCTAGAATTTCAGTTCTGCATTGCACTTTTCTCCTGCTCCTTCAGTAACTCTCTGTTGTATTCCCTGTCAGGGCGGTCATTGGTAGTAGCCAGGCACCATCTAGTTCTTCTGGTCTCAGGATGATGAAGTCTCTGGTTTATGTGGCCCTTTCTGTCTCTTGGGCTAGTACTTTCCTTGTATCTTTGGTGTTCTTCATTCTCCTTTGCTCCAGGTAGGTTGGGACTAATTGATGCATCTTAGATGGGTGCTTGCTAGCTTTTAAGACCCCAGATGCCACTTACTGAAGTGGGATGCAGAACATTTTCTCAATAAACTTTGTTATGCCAGTTGATCTAGATATCCCTGGAAACCATAGTCCCCAGACCCCCATCCCGGCTACTTTGTCCCTCGAAATGTTTGGTTGTATTCTGGAACGTCTTAGCTTCAGTTTAGTCCCATTGTGCTGACTTCCCCTGTAGTGTGTGTTGTCCTTCTCTTCACCTAAGATAATTCTTGTCTACTATCTAGCTAGTGAATACCCCTCTCTCACCCTCCCCACCCTCATAACCATCAAAGGATGTTTTCCTCTGTATTTAAACCCTTTTTGAGTTCTTATAACAGTGGTCCTATACAATATTTGTCCTTTTGTGACTGACTGAATTCACTCAGCATAATGCCTTCCAAATTCTTCTATGTTATAAGATATTTCACAGATTCATCGTTGTTCTTTATTGTTGCATAGTATTCCACTGTGTGAATATACCATAATTTGTTTATCCATTTGTCTGTTGATGGGCACCTAGGTTGTTACCATCTTTTTGCTATCGTGAACAGTGCTGCAGTGAACATGGGTATGCATATATCTATTTGTGTGATGGATCTTATTTCTCTAGGATATATTCCAAGGAGTGGGATTGCTGGATCATATGGTACTTCTATTTCTAGCTTTTTAAGGAAGCACCACATCGATTTCCAAAGTGGTTGTACCATTTCACATTCCCACCAACGGTGTATAAGCTTTCCAATCTCTCCACAACCTGGAGAGGACAGGATTTTGGTTAGGTTTAATCCATATCTCAAAAGTAGCTTCCCAGTAATAATCATATTTCTTTCATATTTATATTTCATCAGTTGAAGCTAGTTTTTGATATTCAAAGAGGTTCTCTTAAGTAACTTTGTCAGAAGTATAATATTCTACAAGTAAATCAATCAAAACATTCAGAGTGATGATCTGGTATTAAAAGAGGACTCCAAAGTACAGAGGCCAAGGTAATTCCAGATGCAGCTCTTTTTGTGATTAAAAAAAGGAGAGCAATAGGAAGTCACATGTTCTGCAGCCTAAAGAAAGTTTCCCCACCAATATGTCTTTGAAGTTACAATCATTTCATCTGTTCTAAATGAGAGTGATCATGTAAGTTTTGAATCGGTGCATGTAAAAATTTTGGTAAGACAATTTTGTTTTCAGGTCTTGTCCATAACTTAGTTATGGGATTCTGGCAACAGCCAGCATTTTTCCAAACTATAATTTCATTTTCCAGGGCTAGCTGTTGGTGTTGGAAAAGCTGCTCTAAAGCAGCATGGATACCAGCATTATCCTCAATAGATTCAGAGGAGTTGGTGAATATTAAGATGGGTAAAACCTGAGAAGCTGCTTGTTTAGCTGTTGCATCAGTAAAGTTATTTCATTTAATCTCTTCAGTCTAAGAGAGTCCTTTAGGTTGTTGGGCTTGTGTTTTAATTACAGCTATCTCAGAGGGAAACAAAAGAAGTTCTAAACAATACAGGGGAAACTAGCACAACTTGTACAAGGAAAGGTCATGGAAGCCCCATAGACACATCCAAACTCCCTGAGGGACTGAATGGCTGGGTGGAGGGCTGTGGGGACCATGTTCTCGGGGAACATCTAGCTCAATTGGCATGACACAGCTTATAAAGACAATGCTCTACATTCTACCTTGGTGAGTAGTGTCTGGGGTCTTAAAAGCCTGTGAGCAGCCATCTAAGATACTCCACTGGTCTCATCCCTTTGGGAGCAAGGGGGAATGAAGAGAACAGGATACAAGGAAAATATCAGTCCAAAGGACTAATTGTCCACAGCTACCAAGGCCTCTACCAGACTGAGTCCAGTACAGCTACATGGTGCCCGGCTACCACCACTAACTGCTCTGACCAGGATCACAACAGAGGGTTCTGGACAGAGCTGGAGAAGGTGTAGAACATAATTCTAACTCACAAAAAAAGACCAGATTTACTGGCCTAAAGGAGACTGGAGAAACCCCAAGAGTATGGCCCCCAGACACCCTTTTAGCTCAGTGGTGAAGTTATCTCTGAGGTGCACCGTTCAGCCTGGGAGTGGACAGCCCCGTAAAACCAAATGAGACTAATGAGGTACAGGAGTCCAGTGACAAGGGCCAGAAGGCAGAAGGGGATAAGGAAGCTGGTGATAGGGAACCCAAGGTTGAGTAAGGATATTGTTGATGTGTTGTGAGATTGTTAACCATTGTCATAGGGCAACATTTGTAGTAACTGTTAAATGAGAAACTATTTTGTTCTGTAAGCCTTCCTCTTAAGTGAGAATAACAGCACAAATGGAAGAGCATAGTCAATGTCACTGAACTGTGCATGTAGAAATTTTTGAAATGGTATATCTTTGGCTATGTGTATTTTCACCAAAAAAAAAAAGGTTGAGAAGTTAGAGGGTTGACATGTTGTGGGGTTGTTAACCAATGTCATAAAACAATGTGTACTACTGTTTCATGAGAAACTATTTGTTCTGTAAGACTTCACCTGAAGTACAATTAAAAAAAAAGAAAAATCCTGGAGTAAAAAAAGAAAAAAAAAAAAGTAGAGGTTCTAAGAGATCTGTCACCAAGGGGCCATTTTTGGTCTGGGTTCCTGAAGAGGTCGCAAACCCCCTTTGTTTCAATAATATACCAAAATCATCAACTTGCCCAAAGTCATACCTACATTGGTGTAAATATTTACTGACTATCCAGAGGCCAAATTGCAAGCCTTCATGATCACAATCAATTCAGCTTGTTAGGTGAAGTGACTTCAGGAAAGGTGCCACATTCAAGGACTTTGGTGGAAAGGACAACAGCGTATCCTGCCTGATAATTAGAACTGGTGGGCTCACATCTTAAATATGATCCATCTACAAACAAGACCAATCTATGTTAGTAAGAGGAGTTTCTTGTAACTCACTCCTGGGAGATAAGAGTTGTTCTATCAAATCTAAAGTCATGAAGGTGGGGGGGGGGGATCATTATTATTAGGAAGATGTAAAAGAGTAGCACAATTGAAACAGGCTACTGTGTGTATTCAAATATTAGAAACAGCCAGGAGAGCTTCATAAGAAGTTAGTCTACTAGCTAAGAGATGCTGGGTTAAAGTGGAATTCAAAATGAAAGATACTGCATGAGGTACCTGTCATTGCTTCTGTTAATTTTGTGGTGGCAGCAAGAACTCTAAGGCAAGGAGAGTAACCTCTAGTAACTGATCTAGTTGCAAACTGTACTATCCAGGTGGTCTTTGTTGTCCTCTATGCTTCTGAGTGAGGACTCCTAGAGCATTTCTGAACACCTCATGCATAATGAGAGAAAATCTAAGTTATAATTAGGGAATTCTAAGCTTGGAGTGTTAACTAATGATTCTCTTAATTTCAGTATGCCTTCTTTGCTGTCTTCTGAAAGCTGAAAAGTGTCTGGCCCCAAAGTTTTCAAGTATTGATATAGAAGTTGTGCCAACAAAGAAAAATTTTACATCAATGTCCTGCAATATCTGTGGAGTTTAAAATTCCCTCAATTATTTTTTAGTAGGGGGAGTAGGGAAACTAGTATGGTTTCCTTCCTTTTGGTATCAATAGTGATTCATTTGCTGAAATTACGTGTCCGAAATATTTGACTTACTGCTGAGCCAATTGCAGTTTTCCTTAGAGGCTTTGTGTCTACTATCCACTAAATGTTTCAGTAAAAGAATGCTGTCCTTTAGACAAGCTTGTTGAGAGTTAGAACAAACTAGGAAATCAACAAGATATCATAACAGGGTGGATCTATGTGCAAACTGTAAGGGCTGAAAATCAGCATATAAAACCTGTGAAAAATAAGTGGGGGCTCAGTGAAGCCTTGGGGAACCACCATCCAAAGGTATTGTTTGTCCTCCCAAGTAAAGGCAAACAAATATTGGCTGTCAGGGCGTGCTGAGATACTAATAAAAGCACTGCAAAAATCAACTACTGTGACGTGAATAGCCTCGGAGGGGACATTAGAAAGAAGTAAGTTGGGATTAAGAACTATGGGGCATCTAGGAATCACAATTGGGTTAATGGCACATAAATCCTGCACAAACCTCCATTCCTGATTGTTGGGCTATTTGACTGGAAAAACAGGGGTATTGCCGGGGCTAGTGTAAGGGATAATTAAATCTTTAGCAATAAAGTCCTGAATTATAGGGCAAGTCCCTCCTTTGGTTCTAATTTCAAGGGGTACTAAGAAAATTTTCAGCAAAAGTTTAAAGGTGTCATTTTGGATCTTAATTGGGTCAGCTGATAGTACCCAGCCTACATCTGTAGAAGTAGTGGTCCATAGGATTTCTGGCATGGAAGAAAAGCAGTCTAGTGGAGTGGGAAGGGTGGAAGGACTGCACTCCTGAAGGTGTATGTTGAGTGCCTGAAAATAGCAAAGAACTTCTTCCTCTGGGTTTCCTCAACTTCATGGTGATTGTCAAGGAGTTTTAACAATATTTTCCCATGTTTGTTAAAGTGTATATGACAATTCCACTTAGATAGTGAGTCTCTTGTTTAATTTGTTGGAGTACTGTCACTAAGTAAAAAGGTATGCAAATCCTGCATAGGACCTACAGATACAGGGACTGGATAGAAACGGGTTACTGTATTTATTTTTGGTTATTCCTAGAATTTTGGAAGTCTGGGTACTCCCAGGCAAGAACTTCTGTAAATGTGTGGGGTTAATGGCCGACAGAGTGTAACCAGTATCATTTAAAAATTTGCAAGTTTCACCATTAACTTGAACAATTTTTTCTCCTTGAGGATTTAAAACCACCATTGGAAAAGCCCGTTTTATCACTAGAACCACTTCATGTCAGTTTAGGTTGGGCTCCACCTAATGACAAATTATTCAGTTTTGTTTTTCATTTTATACAATCCTTCTTAATATGTCCAGGTTTTTTACAGCAGTAACAAATAATAGTCCTGGACTTATTATTTTTTCTTGGAATTTCCTCTGGGTTGAAGTTTGTAATTGCTGCAACTGCAGTGGCATTAATTTGTTTTGCTTAGCTTATTTCTTTTATTCCAATGTTTGGGCTAGTCTATAGGCCAAGCTAGTCCATTCTGGGTTGGGAACAGCTTCTCAGTCTAGTCTATGGCGTTTGACTAGCTCAAACAGTTCAGGGTGGAGTTAACTTAGGAATATGGAGTTGAAAGCTATTTCAGCTCCAGGCTCTTATAGATTTAAGCCCAACTGTTTAGTAGAAAGGTTGTTTAGGCAATACCTATAGTTATACACATTCACATCCTTTTCTTGTTTACAACCCTAAACTTTAGCCCAGTCTATTTTCCTGGAAAAAGCTTTGGGGATGGAATCTATGAGTAATTTAGTAATAGCTTGTGTTTGGTCTAGTAGTTCTTTATTGGAGGATTTGCTTTTATAGCCAAAGATCTTTCTGGATGTCCCCAGTTGGCCGCTTACATCCGCCTTAAAGTGTTTAGAGTATAAGCTGTAAATGTAAGTACAAAAGAAGTCCCACAATAAATGTCAAAGGGTGTCAATGCAAGAAAGTGGAGCTTGATGCAAGCAGCTTTTTACCCAGTGTGACTCCTGGGAATCTGTGGAGATGGAAAGGCTCAAGGCTCCCATGCCGTACAAAACTCCAGATCCTTTATGTATTGGGGCTGGTGAAGATAATACGCTTTGAATCCCACATGTCTGACACCAGAAAATGTCACAGAGTAAGAACACGTACTCTGTTGAAAAAGAAATAGAGATTTATTGGAGGATATTACAACTGCAGTTGGACAACAATTTGCAAAATTAAAAACTGCTCCGAAGTACAGAAAATGTGAAGAGCTTTTATATAGGAGAAGTTAAGGGAAACAGTAATAATTAGTCATACATTAGTAACTGTAAGTCATACATCTGTTAATCTATAGATGTCTTGTCCTGGAGCTAGCCAGGGCAAGCATTTTGTGAAAGTAGTTTTATTTATCTTTCAAGGATAGGGACAGTTTGTGCAAAAAAACTTTCTTTCTGAGAGCAGCTGAAGTTCTGCCTCTCCTTCTTCCCATCCTCCCTGACTCAGTGCAGATTAACTCATTACTGTGAGCTCGGCTTGGATGGCTCTTAATTTTCACGTCTCTTAGTACAATACAAAATGGAGTTCAGTCTGCGCCCCAAGCATAAGCGTTTCCTATGCTAAGCATCTAGATTTTTGGGGTTCTTCCACAGAACCCACCAGGTGTTGCATCAGAGGAAAGACCTGGCAATCTGCTCCCATAAAGATTACAGCCTAGGAAACACTACGGGTCAGTTCTACTCTGTCGTATAAGGTTGCCATGGGTCAGGATTGACTTGGTGACACGGGACATACAGCAATATATAATAGACTAGGATAAATATAACACAGTAAAATGGAATATAACAGAACAGAGTACAATAGAAAATAAAACATCATAGAGAATTACATCATTTGCAAGAATCACATATTTTGTGGAATGTTGTGCAGGAAACCAAGGAGGGTGGAGAGAGAGAGATAGTCGGTGAGATTATGTGTAAAATTCCCCTGCTGTATATGAATGGGTGATTCCATCTTTTGTCCCCTAATATCTCATATTTTATAATGTATGGTGCTAAATTGGGCTATAAACTTACGATAGACTTAAAGATTCAGTTAAATTTTGTTAGCATAAGTTTCTGTTAGTGGGGATGCAAACTATGGGGGCAGACTTTTTTCATTTTTTGAACAAGTTTGAAGTTTTCAATCTGGTTTTGAAGTATTTCCAAAAAGGACATGATAAATTGAGATATATATTTTCTGACTTTTACTGAGAAAAATTTCAAAACTACAGAAAAGTAAGAATAGAATAGCAAATAACTAATTTTTGTTTTAGATTTAGCATTGACACTCTCTCTCTCTCTCTCTCTCTCTCTCTCTATATATATATATATATATATATATATATACATATATATATATACATAGACTAGTTGAGCCGATTCTGACTCATAGTGACCCTGTAGGACAGAGTAGAACTGCCCCATAGGGTTTCCAAGGAGTGGCTGGTGGATTTGAACTGCCAAACTTTGATTAGAAGCCAAATTTTTAACCACTACACAACCAGGGCTCCAATTATTTTATATATATATAAAATAAAATTATTATATATACATACAATAAACACACATACACACTATGGTATGGTGACCATCTGCGATCATAAACCTACTGATAAATTTTATAATTGTCTCCAATTCCTCACTCTAGCAAAATGTGCTAAAATAAAGTAGAGAAATTTCCTTCATGTGAATTTCTCTGTGACATATACTACTGAAGATGAATATATCTGGATCAAACAGTAAAAATATACTTTGTTTTATTAGAGTAAATGAAATATCAACAAGCCTTCCATTAAAACAGTAAATATTCATGAAATGCTTCTGCTATGTTCTAGGCATGTTTATTGGTGCTAGGAATTCTTTTAGAACAAATATTAAAAAATAAACAAAAAACATTTAGAAGGCTCATATATTAATAGACATGTATAAACATTGATCATAACTAAAATTCAGGGTTTATTAGAATATTGTAAGAACCATAGAAGGATTTAGATAAGATTTTGTCAACTCAGGAATATTAGAGGAAGAGTGGTCTGGTTAGGCCTCATACAATTTGAGCAAAGACTTGAGGGATTCATGCTGATATCTGGAAGAGGAACATTCCTAGCTGATGGAATAGTGCGGTGTGACTTTTGTGTGTGACCTTTCTAGCGATGGTGTTGTAACTCCCACCCAGGTGATTGTGTGGTAGGGTTATTGTGGCCTACCAAGGGGATTGGTCAGTTTTGCCTAAAAAGAGAGCAGAGAGAGGATCCTATCACCACCAGGGAAGAACAGCCAGGAGCAGAGAGCACATTCTTTGACCAGGGATCCCTGTGCTGAGAAGCTCCTGGAATCAGGGAACCAGGAAAGAGAGCAAATTCTAACCTTGAAGATGGTGAGAAGTGGTGGCAGGAGAGACCCAACAACAGAGACCCGGCAGCAGGAGATGGTGTGGTGGGCTTCCAGGCCCATGGAGAGAGAAAGCTGAGTCCCTTTGGGCAGAGAATGAGGTCCAGGGAGAAGCATGCCTGCCAGAATGGCTGGGAAGAGGCTCTACTGATGGCAGAACTGTATCTTGAGTGTTCCTGAGCCTGAATTGTAACTGTTACTTCCTTTATAATAAATCCCATAATTGTGAGTATATTCTTTGAGTTCTATGTGGCCATTGCAATGAATTATCAAACCCAACAGAGAGGTAAAGAGTGTTGTGTGAGGGACAGTTTGTGTCAGAATTAGTAAAGATGGAGGAGAGAGGAGGCTTGTCTGGCCTCTGCCTCATGGGACTCATCCTTGTGTTGTTGAACTTGGTTCTCCTTCCTCCTTGTGAGGTTGGAGGAAGTCACGCACTGCCCCCATGCCGTTTTTACAAATAGATATTTCATAAGTCCCATTATAGAAGTATACTTACACGTTCAAAGGAAGACAAATAGGCCAGCTTGACTACAAAGTATTTATTCATGCCCTTTTTATTTTCTGTTGGTTTACCTGAATTATGTTAGTTTTCAGGTGTTTACATCATATATAATTTATGGCATTGAAAATTACTTAATATCAGTAACTAATTTTTCTATAGGAGTCTCTGTGTGATGCAAACAGTTAAGTTCTGGAATACTAGCCAAAAGATTGGCAGTTTGAACCCACTCAGAAATGACTAGGAAGAGGGGCCTGGCGATCTGCTTCTGAAAGTTCACGGCCTTGAAAATCATATGGAGCAGTTCTACTCTGCACACATGGGGTAGCCATGATAAGCCAACCTTTCTTTAATTTTTTTTTATCATATATTAGATTCTGCTCTATACATGGTTTTCACTGATAATCTGTTCTGTTGGTCTATTTATTTATTCTTGGGCCAATAACATTATTTTTCATTGATCAGCTTAGACAATATGTTTTAATATCCTGTACACCTAGCTCACATCTTTTGTTCTACTATTTCTAAATTGACATATTTATTTGTAGACTTTTATTCACATTTGAATTCAGGAAAACATAGCTACAGTTAATTTTGTTTGTAATTGTATGAAGTTTATAGATTGATATGAAGAGATTTGTAATGTTAAAGTGTTGCCACCCTATCCACCTATACATTACATCTGATCATTCAAAAATTATTTTCTAGATTTAATAGAAGTTTGTTTTTTCCTTGCAAAAGACCTATGCATTGTTTATTAGCTAATTTGCATATGATGTATAGGTTTTTGTGCTATTCTAAATGCTTATTTACTTATATTTTCTAATAAATATTGCTGAGAATGGAAATCCCTGTTGGTTTTCCTAACTTCTTTTTTTATTCTGAAGAAATTGCTGATTTTTTCTTTTAGTTCATCATTTTGTGGGTTGACTCTGTTGGGATTTCTGGATATATTAACACATTATCCAATCTTTAAGCATCTCTTTTACTTTTTAAAAAAATTCTTATAATGTCCACTAAGATTTCCTTGGCATATTCAATAATGTTTACATTTTCCCTTATTTTTTCTACTAAGTTTATTTAATGATATAGCTTATCATTTGTAAACATATGGCATATGTTGGCCATTTTAAAATATTTTGATCTATTATTAGATAATGTATTCTCTGTGACTTTATTTTTTCTCTTTGGAGACTTCTATTACTGTGTATATTTCGTGTTTTCTTTCAGATAATTATTTTTGTCTCTGCTTGTTGAAAATAAATATTTATATCTTTCCCCTGGGTTGAACCTATGCTTTTTTTAAAATATACTTTTGATTATTTTTTAAGCTATTTGATCTATTGCTAAGTTTTGAAAGTGTTTGTTAAAATCCTCATCTCCATTGTAGAGGTATAAGACTCCCTGCAATTCTAGTAACTATTTTCATGTATTGCAAGGTTATACTATATAATGAATTCATAACAATTATGTCTTTTAAAAATATTTTTATTTTATAGTTTTATAACATCCATCAGATTCATTATGATTTTTGTCTTCTATATATTCTGGTATTAGAGTAGCTGCTCTTGTTTTATTTTGGTTAATATATCCCTAGTATGATTTTCTTTTGTATTATTGCATTATCAATCTTTATATATCAGTTTATTTATGTTTGTCATTTAAGCAACATATTTCTGTAATTTGTGCTTTATGAATTATGATTACCTCATTTTCATCAGTGAGCTTTATGTATAAACATATATATTACTGCTATATTAAATCTTAATCCTTCCTTCATGTATTTTATTTCTGTATTAGTACTATTCATAATCATTATTTTTCCCTTTCCTGATTTTTATTAGACAGGCTGAATATTTTCTTTTACCTTTTTGAGACAGTCGTTTTGTTTCTTTGTTTTTCTGGTTTATTTTTAAGCTAATAATTAATAAACAATTTCTAAGTAGTAAAAGTGCCTATGCTGGGCATTTTTCTAAGTACTCTACAAAATTCCTGTAATTTTTATAACAAGCTTATGAGAAAGTTATTAGCCTTATTTACTGAATGTAGAAAATGAGACACAGAAGGATTAAATAACTTGCTTAGTATCACACAGCTAGGAAATGACAGAGGTAAGATTCCAGCTAAGAAGGCTGCTGGTTACTCCCAATTTATAAAGATAACACCATCCTTGAGAAAATAGGGAACAATAAAGAAATCAAATCTATCCTAGTTATTCCCCTTAGAATATAAATCACACTTTCTCTATCTGATGAGTGCAGGGTAACAACTCCATCTCCCATGAGGTTTCTAATAGTGTGGGTATGTGTGTATGTGAGCACGTGTGCTCATGCACATGCTGGTGTATGTGCAGGCTTCCTTAGTTTCACTCTGACTTCTGTGTTAGGGTCAGTTATGCTTAGCCATGTTACTTGATCGTTTTGTATGGATCCTGATACATAATCTTAACTATGATGTTAATTGATGGTACTAAAACCATTTTCAAGTCACCTTGAAGACTAAGGTGCACCTGACCCAAGCCACGGTATTTTCAATTGCATCATATGCATGTGAAAGCTAGGCAATGAATAAGGAAGACCGAAGAAGAATTGACGCCTTTGAATTGTGGTGCTGGTGAAGAATATTGAATATATCACGGACTGCCAAAAGAACAAACAAATCTGTCTTGGAAGAAGTACAACCAGAATGCTCCTTAGAAGGAAGGATGGCAAGATTACGTCTTACATACTTTGGACATGTTGTCAGGAGGCATCATTCCCTGGAGAAGGACATCATGCTTGGTAAAGTACAGGGGCAACGAAAAAGAGTGAGATCTTCAATGAGATGGATTGACACAGTGCCTGCAACAATGGGCTCAAGCATAACAATGGTTATGAGCATGGTGCAGTACGGGGGCAGTGTTTCATTCTATGATGCATAGGGTCGCTATGAGTAGGAACCGACTGGGCAGCACCTAACAGCAACAACAGAACCATTTTAGCCTACTCTTATACAAATTATTTAAGTTTTATGAAAATACAAAAGTTAGTTGTATACACCCTCTAGATTTAAAATGGAAAACTGTAGCTTCCAATTTAGTTGTCAAGTCATAAAGTAGCAAATCTTCAATGTTCTTTAATCTAGCTGATTTAGTTTCCTTATGAATCAAATATCATACTGCACGAACAAGTAAATTAGCATAATAGTAGCAAATAAGTTAACAAGAAATAACCCATTTCAGGAATGACATAAAGCCAATTAAATTCTTCCCTGTGAACTTTATAATATTTAAGATAAAATACTACATTTTAAATTATTATTAAATAGAAATCTACATACAAGTCTTTAGAAAGAAACCATAAATTCTACACTTAATCCTACAATAGTAAAAGTCAAGAATGAGTTTCCGATCTCAGAAACTACTTCTCTTCAACTAGATTGTCTCTAAATTTATCTGAAATTGAAAGAAGAGACCAAGACAAGAAACAGGAGTGTTAGCAATCCATTTGGAAGGTGATCCTAGGAAACTGACTAGCAAAATACAAAGAAAAGAAAAAGCCATATACTTATTCAACATTTAAGTCACTGCTGTAGGCACCAGGGACTTCATTCTGCTGGAATGTCACAGAAGTGTGCTGAACATCTCTAAGATTAGTTCATTCAAAGAACAAGAGTCTGGGGCATTTACCTATTTGGTCCTGGCATTCATTAATTGAGGATTGTCCCTAAGGATATGATGTCACACAGAGTCCATGCTGTGCCAACACAAGTAGGCTTGCTTTTTTTTCAGAGAAAACCCTATGGCAGAAAGTAGGGAGACACATTGTGTGTAATTGAAGTGACATCCTCAGTATGAGTCTGAACTCATATAGAACTGACCACTGTAACTACAGCTAGAATCAGAGTTAAGCTAAATGGATATGACATGGTATACCACAAGAACTAGCTACAGTCTACCCATTTCACTAGTTTTACATCCCTTAAATTCACTCTGTCACTGGATCTTCAAGAAACTGGTAAACCAAAATATCTCAAAATAACTTTACAAAGAAGTATTGTCTGAACAAAATATCCTGTTCTCATGAAAGTTAGATGAAGGTGAGGCAAGGACAGTGTCATGGATTGAATTTGGTCCCCCAGAAATATCTGTCGGCTTGACTGGGTCACGATTCCCAGTATTGTATGATTGTATAATCTGATATGATTTCCTTATGTGTTGTAAACTCTATCACTATGATGAGGTTATATATGATTTTATATATATATATTTCATTATGTTCATTATGATGAAGTTATACCGATGATATCTACAAGACTGGATAGTGTCTTAATCCAATCTCTTTTGAGATATAAAAGAGAGAAGTGAGCAGAGACCCATGGGAACCTCATACCACCAAGAAAGCAGTGCCGGGAGCAGAGCGCGCACGTCCTTTGGACCTGAAGTTCCTGCGCTGAGATGCTCCCAGACCAAGTGAAGACTGATGCATCACAAGGACCTTTCTCCAGTGCCAAGAGAAAGAGAAAGCCTTCTGCTGGAGCTGATGCCCTGAATTTGGACTTGTAACCTACTGGACTGTGAGGGAATAAATGTCTCTTTTTAAAGCCATCCACTTGTGGTATTTCTGTTAGAGCAGCACTGGATGACTAAGACAGACAGATAAAAATTTAATATATACATATGTAACATATGAGTCTGGTGGTAAATGAGACTAAGTATGCTAATGAAAATGCAGGTATATATGGATAGAAAATAGTGATGGTGTTGGTGTAGTGTTGGTGGATGGTGGTGAGGTTTTGTTATTATTCTAGTAGACTAATAGACTGTGGAATACTTAATGATAAAAGCTTTGACTTAGTGTTCTCTTAACCAGTAGATACAGAGCATCTACTAATAGAAATCTCAATAAATGTGTATTAGATACAAAGGCTAGGATACAATTAAGCCCATTTTGGATTCTAGAAATAACAATCCGTGTGTACATTTTTGAAAGAGGTACATTTATCCTCTTAGACAAATGTACCTTATAGTGACATTTTCATTTTTAGTTTAGAAAATTCATGTACATAGTTTTGCTAAAGGAAAAGAAGCAGAAAATTCACTATGGTATTTATACTTGATCATATGCTGGCACAGCTGAACAATAAGTAAATAGAATGAACTGGTTGCTTACATTAGTACTCAACCTCTCCTTATGATTTCACTTTCATTTCATCATAAAACAGAGGATCTTTTGAGAATTAAAAAGATCTCAGCTTGTTCTTGGTTACACACTTGCATTGTTGATGAGGCACTTTGAATTACAAAGTATGTGTATGTTTTTGAAATGTTTTATTTTATAGTTTGAGATAGATGTAAGAATATGTACAAGTGTTTATGGCCACAAATAACAAGATACAATAATGAGAAATAGAACAATGCAATGAATTATTATTAGTGAAGTCTCTCAGCAAAATTTCATGTAGATAATATCATCCACTCTGTCACTACTGACATAAGCATCTAGAAATCAGTTACAGGACAGTGGTTAACAGTCTATTTAATACCTGAAAGTGTTTTCAGTACCACTTTGGGAGGTTACTGTTGCCTGGGAACAATAAGGCAGCTATCATCTAGATAACCTTGGAGAAGTAATGGTTTCTACTGCATATGTAAATCTCCCTCACATCAATGAGCTGTTTTTAGTACAACTAAGAGGCTGCCACTCTTTAAAAGAAATGGAAGGAATTTTCTCTGTTATCAGTTTCATAAGTGAAATCATTTGCCTGAATAAATAATAATTTACCTTTAGTAGCTGATAAAGAATGAAAATTTCAGCCATGCCATCTGTGTCAAAATTAAAGTCAAATAAAGCAACAACAATAAAAACAAAACCTAGGAAGAAACACTTAAGCTAAACAGTAGATGTAGTATAGCAATCTCAAGTTATATTATCTAGTGTGTATCTGCATATACACTGGCTTCAGCCTATTGATTGATAGACATTGTCATTTCTTCTTCTGGCTAACAGAAGTAGGTTAAAAAATGGTTGATCAATCCCATGAAGAAAGAAATACATTTGAACAAGCAAATGAATACATGGAGTGAAAAACAAGTCAATGTTAAATTTACCTATCTGCGTTTTTCTTATATAAACATTCCAGATCTCTAGTGGTAGGCATTTACAAACTACCCTGAGTTTAACATTAACACCATTTTGGAGACTGATATTAGGTTTAAATAATGATTATTTTATAGCAAATTATACTTTTGGTTTCTACAGAGTTTCCACCTGTCATATTCTCTGGTTATTTATTAGTCAAAATGTTTAGACTCCCAAACTCTTTTTAAAATTAGGCATATTGATTTTTTATATATTACACTACATATGTGTTTATGTATTTTTATGTTATATATTTATATATTAAAGTTTTATGTTTTAACTATATCTCCTTTCACTGTCTTAAGGGAGTTTTTGAGGACCCAACCATCAAATAAAAAGTGTGACTAACCTGAGACCACCATGATGTGAGAAGCCCAAGCCATATGTAGGGGATATGGGTTATCACATACAGTGCTGAAAGAGTGATTAGTCAAGGTACATTAAGGTACTAGACATGTAAACAAAGATGTCAGTTTGAGTGTGGAAACTTTAGGTCCAGCCTCCCTAGGGTAATGCCAGGTAGACCAGAAATGAATGGTTGGTCAATCCCTTCCTAAATTCCTGATAAATATTGTGAGCAAAATTAAATGACTTTTTTGGCCACTGAGTTTTTAAGTAGGTTATGATGCAGCAGCTTGTAAGCAAAATAGTACTGTTCTGATATAAGTAGCATATTCTAATTATACTGTCAATAAATGTCTCAACTTTTGTGCTTTGGGTATTTTCAGAAGCCCTAAGTGCTCCCATCTAGAGCCCCTTCATGGTAAACTATCAAGTAAAATGTGGTCAAAATTGACCCCAAATAAACATTTTGAGAGTCCCTGACTTACATATTCCAAAGGCACCTCAAATTTAACATGTCTTAAGCTAAACAAGCCATCTTTTGTTCCAAGTCTGCTTCCTCTTGTCTAATCTTTATCATATCCACCCAGCTACATAAGTCTACAAAGCAGTCTGTCGGCAAGTAGTTCTAAGATTTCACCTGTACAAAAATTTTGGGGTAACTTTTCATTCAAATCATTCCTCAAAATTTGCTGTACCTTTCTCAAATAACCCTTTTCTATTTTATTTTGTTTTAATAAATATCTCTTGTGTAACTAGGTAGAGCAATCAGTTAAGTGCTAGACTGCTAACAAAAGATTGGTGTATGCTCACGTCTGTCTGTCTGCATTGCACATGCAGACAGGCTGCGCCTCAAACTTCCTAGCAGCCATAAGACTGCTAAGAATGAGCCATATATACCCTCTGGCATCAACCGTTCCATGGGTGCTACGATCATATGTGATTGAGTCAGATACATGACACACAGCAGTTGCAAAGTGAAAGCCATAATTATTATTTATAGAAAGCAAACATTAAACAACAACAGATTCCCAAAGGGGAAATGTTTACCCTTCCCCAAATTACCCATGTCCATTTTTATGCCAGTGAGCCAGAGTGCTGTGGTTCAGGTCATATTCTGTGGTCATGTCACCGCTGCCTCTTGCTACCAGCATGTCGTCCAGGGGGTATGCATGGCTCCCAAGGCTTCTTCTCTGCTGCTGGTCTGCCGTGGATCTTGCTGCTAGCTGGACGTCCCCTGCACAAGATGTCCTGAGCCTCTGCTGCTGACTCCAGACACTCCACCTGGGCCTGCAGAGATCTTTTGCTGCCAAGCTATCTTGCCACTGCAGGGGAGGGCGGAGGCAGTGTAACCCCCACATGGTTACATTCAAGCTTCTCTTGCCCTGCCCAAACACGTATTACAACAATTTTACCTCTGCTGGCAAGCCTCCTACCCAGAGACATCAGGCTCAGCCCAGCTGTAGGAATAACCCTGCATGGGATCCTCTGAGGCAACCCCTGCACAGAGCACACTCAGGCTTCTGTTGCACCCAGGCTAAGGTTATAGCTTTCTCTTGGCTCCACCAGCAAGCCTCTTACCCGAAGTTCAGCTCCATGAACCAAGCAGACCTGCTGCTTCTATCTTTCATTGTCTTCAGCATTTCCTCTTTCTTCTGGGTCAAGAAAGTTCTCAGCACAGGGACCATGGGTCCTTGGTCCAAAAGACATGCTGTGCTCCAGACTCTTCTTCTTGATGGT
The DNA here is from genome assembly GCA_030035585.1 of Dugong dugon. Taxonomy (NCBI): domain Eukaryota; kingdom Metazoa; phylum Chordata; class Mammalia; order Sirenia; family Dugongidae; genus Dugong; species Dugong dugon. Next base: position 27,200,463 of record CM057460.1, on the reverse strand, counting down.
ACTGAGATGCCCCTCAACCCCTGTAGGATTGGCCCTTTTAAGCATAGCAAGGATGACAAAACTGACCAATCCCTGCAAGAGTTTTATGTACCTTATTTGCCTAATGCCACCAATTGTTTTGTGGGAGTTACAAGACCATGGCTAGAAAGGCCATATACAAGCAATTCACTGCACTGCAGTCGGCATTTCTGATTCAAACCCACCCAGAAGTGCCCCAGAAGAAAGACTTGGCGATCTGCTTCTGAAAAGTCACAGCCTTGGAAAGCCTATGGAGTGCAGGTCTACTCTGCACACATGGGGTTACCAGGAGTTGGACTTGATTGAATGGCAATTGGTTTGTGTGTGTGTGTGTGTGTGTGTGTGTGTGTGTGAACAGCATATAGATGTTATTTATATATCAAGATGGATTTTTTTGTATAAGAAAAATGCATATGTTTATATTTATTGTGATTACTGATATTTTTGGAGAACATTTCCATGCTTATTTTTTTCCACAGTGCTTAATATTTTCTGTTTTTGCTTTCTTGTTTGTTTGTTTTGCTTTTCCTGCCCTGGTGAGTAATTTTCTGCTTTTCTTTCTCTCAATCAAGTTAGAAATTATACTTCACCCCTACTTTTTTTAAAAAATGCTACCCTATATTTCAGTACTTATTACATTAATAATTCAGATAGCATTTTTCCCTCATGGGGAGTGGGAGTTGCAGGATAATATTGTGTTTTATATTTTCTTGCAAATAATTCAAAAATAATTATACTTTAAGAAAAATATTAAAAACATGAAATATGAAACCTTCCAATGACAAAAGTGCCAAAAAATTGAATAGAAAGGCTAAGTTTACATTCTTCCCTTGGAATGACACATTTTGAATTAAAGCAGCCTTCGATTTTACAGATGACAAAGAAGAGGAGTATGATTTAGCTTCTTATCACTTCAGTGCCTTCAGTAGTAGACTACACAGATTAATGTCTTTCCAATTAGTTTTACAGACGTTAACAGTCACTTTTAGATACAGAAAATGGTTCAAATTTAGTATGAATTGTCATTTCAGCTTGTAGTGCTATGTTCAGTTTTAGCTGTTTTTTTTTTTTTTTTGTAATTGTGTGTGTTTCTTCTGAAAGTTTTTATTTTTCTTTTGATATAGGTAGTATCGGAATTTAGTAAATCATGAAAGTTATTGCATCAGTGAATTATCTAGAATAATTTATAGAAAAATATAGAAATTAGATTTTTATTTTATTAACTAAGTGCCAATAGAGTTAATATAACATGAGTAAAGCCAAACATTTGGGGATAATGAGTTATGAAAATAACAAAACAATTTTCAGCTTTCTGTAATACTTTTAATAGCTGTTCTCTGATTCCTAGCCTAATGGTACCAGTGAAACACTCTTGGAAAATTCATATCCATATTTTATTCTTTATAATAACTCTCTAACAAATTAGTCTGTGGATTTAAATAAGTTAAAATATTAAGAATTAAATGATATACAGTTAACTTTAAGATGGTGGAGTAGTCAGACACTTCCGGTGGACCCTCTTACAACAAAGACCAGAAAAAAACAAGTGAATCGATTATATCTGGCAATCTGGGATCCCTGAACATCAAAGGCAGAGTTGAGGAACTGGACTGAGTGGCAGGGGGAGGGAGAGACTGTTCGGAAGCAGTGAGGTGTTGCCAGACCTGACCCAGCGAGAGCCTGAGCCCTTAATAACTGATCAGCTTGGAGGTGACTGGTGAGGCAGGCTAGCTGCAGTGCTTAGGAGGTGCGTTTTCTGCACCAGGAGAGACTCAGTGCCAGACAGTCTACATGGCCACACAGAACCACTGAGAAGCAGCCCTGGATCAGAGAAAGATAAGAACTTGCATGAGGCCTACCGCGCAGATCAAAAACACCCTGCTTAGGGAAAAACCTCCCTCCCTTTTACCTCTCTGTTCCCTGCTCTGCACTGGGTCCCAGACTGGCTTCAGCAATTGCCAAGTCCCCTGGGCCAGAAGTAGGATCCGTCACATGCCTGGAGCCATTCTCCCTGCCTTGGAGATTGAACAAATTAAAAAACAGGGGAAAAAGTAAACTGTTGGCTCCCCTAAGCCAGGAACGCAGGGTAGGCATAGCTCCTTTGCTAGGCACAGGCATAAGGAGTCCACAGACTTTGAGTGCCTTCCACCCCCTGTATAGACTTGTGTGGGCCCATCTCAACAGCGTAGGCCCTCATTACCACAGTACGACAGGGTATATACTGGAACCCTAACTTCAACTGTTTCAGCTGTGAAGTGGCAGGTTCTTGACATTTAACACTGCTCTGCACATTAAGCAGAATCTTCACCTATCCACATCAGGGGCATGAGGACTGGTGGCTCCACCCATGCCACCTAGCCACCTGAATTAGGGGCCAATGAACAAGAGGTGCCCCCATTCCTTACACCTAACAGCTTTAGGTGCTCATACTCTGGCTGTAAAACCCAACCACTTATGTTCTCTAGGGAACAGGGTCATGCCTTCTTCCTGGACGCTCGGGGTGACCATCAGCCCCCTGCTTTGCTCAGGATTAGACAACTCAGTAAGAAGTCATAGGAGCAGAATTGAGGCAAAGGAAGTCAGAATTACTGAGATTGATGATAAAGCACTTGATACCAACTTATTTGAGGAAAAATCAGATAAAAGGATTTTAAAAAATGAAGAAACCCTAAGAATTATGTGGGACTCTATCGAGAGGAATAACCTATGAGTGATTGGAATACCAGAGCAGGGGGATAACAGAAAATACAGAGAGAATTGGTGAAGATTTCTTGCCAGAAAACTTCCCTGATATCATGAAAGATGGCAAGATATCTATCCAAGATGCTCATTGAACCCCACATAAGATAGATCCCAAAAGAAAGACACTAAGACGTATTATAATCAAACTTCCCAAAACCAAAGATAAAGAGAGAATTTTAAGAGCAGCTAGGGATAAAAAGTCATCTACAAAGGAGAGTCAATAAGAATAAGCTCAGACTACTCAGCAGAAACCATGCAAGCAAGAAAGCAATGGGATGACATATATAAAGCCTTGAAGGAAAACAACTCCCAGCCAAGAATCATATATCCAGAAAAACTGTCTCTCAAATATGATGGCAATTTAGGTGATTTCCAGATAAACAGAAGTTTAGGAAATTTGCAAAAAACAACCCAAAATTACAAGAAACACTAAAAGGAATCCTCTGGTTAGAAAATCAGTAACATCAGCTAACAACCCAAGACTAGAAAACAGGACAGAGCAACCAGATATCAAACCAGATAGAGAAGTCATAAAACTAAATGCAAGTTAAAACACTGAAAACAGGGAAACAGATGTCAATATGTAAAAGATGACAACATTAAAACGAAAAAGAGGAACTTAAAAAAGGTAGACACAGATTTTCCATATGGAGAAGAAGTCAAGGTAATATCAAGAAATAAAAGACTAGTATAAACTTAGAAAAATAGGGGTATATATTAAGGTAACAACAAAGGAAACTAACAACCCTACAAGTCAAAATAAAAAGCTAGAAAAATATAAAGACCCAGCAAACACAAAATCAACAACAATGAAAAAGATGAAAAGAATATACATAAAGAAAAACGACTCAGCAGAGAAAATTAAGTGGAATAAAGAAACTGTGAACAACACACAAAAAAGACATCAAAATGACAGCACTAAACTCATACCTATCAATAATTACGCTGAATGTAACTGGACTAAATACACCAATAAAGAGACAGAGACTGGCAGATTGGATTAAAAAACATGATCCGTCTATATGTTGCCTGCAAGAAACATTAGACTTAAGACACAAACAAACTAAAACTCAAAGGATGGAAAAAATATATCAAGCAAACAACACTCAAAAAAGAGCAGGAGTGGCAATATTAATCTCTGACAAAATAGATTTTAATGTAAAATCCACCACAAAGGATAAGGAAGGACACTATATAATGATTAAAGGGTCAATACACCAGGAGGACGTAAGTATAATAAATATTTATGCACCCAACGACAGGGCTCCAAAATACATAAAAGAAACTCTAACAGCACTGAAAAGAGAGATAGACAGCTCCACAGTAGTAGTAGGAGACTTCAACACACCACTTCAGTGAAGAACAGAACATCCAGAAAGAAGCTGAAAAAAGACACAGAAGAACTAAATGCTACAATCAACCAATTTGATCTCATATACATATACCGAACACTCCACCCAACAGCAGCCAAGTATACTTTCTTTTCCAATGCACATGGAACATTCTCCAGAATAGACCACATATTAGGCCATAAAGCAAGTCGTAACAAAATCCAAAGCATATAAATATTACGAAGCATCTTTTCTGACCATAAAGCCATAAAAGTAGAAATCAACAACAGAAAAAGCAAGGGTAAAAAAAAATCAAACACATGGAAACTGAACAACACCTTGTTCAAAAGCTACTAGGTTATAAAAGAAATTAAAGATGGAATAAAGAAATTCATAGTATCAAACTAGATTGAAAGCACATCTTACCAGAACCTTTGGGACACAGCAAAAGCAGTGCTCAGAGGTCAGTTTACAGCAGTAAATGCACACATCCAAAAAGAAGAAAGGGCCATAATCAAAACATTAACCCTACAACTTGAACAAGAAGGAAGAGAGCAGCAAAGGAAGCCCTCAGGTGTCAGAAGAAAGGAAATAATAAGAATTAGAGCAGAATCAAATGAAATAGAGAAGAGAAAAACAATTGAAAGAGTTAACAAGACCAAAAGCTCGTTCTTTGAAAAGATCAACAAAATTGATAAACTATTGGCCAAACTGACAAAAGAAAAACAGGAGAGGAAGCAAAAACCCGTACAAGAAATGAGATGGGTGATATCACAGCAGACCCAACTGAAATTAAAAGAATCATAACAGAATACTATGAAAAGATGTGCTCAAACAAATTTGAAAACCTAGAGGAAATGGACAAATTTCTAGAAATTCACTACCTACCTAAACTAACACAGAGGTAGAACAACCAAATAAACCCATAAAAAAAGAAGAGATTGAAAAAGGTATTTAAAAACTCCCAATAAAAAAAAGCCCTGGACTGGGTGGCTTCACTTTCAGAGACTAGTTAACACCACTACTACTAAAGGTGTTTCAGAGCATAGAAAAGGAAGGAATACTCCTAAACTCATTCTATGAAGCCAGCATAACTCTGATACCAAAACCAGGTAAAGATGCCACAAAGAAAGAAATCTACACACCAATATCCCTAGAGAACATTGATGCAGAAATCCTCAACAAAATTCTAGCCAATAGAATTTAGCAACATATCAAAAAATTAACTCACCGTTATCAAGTGGGATTTATACCAAGTATGCAGGGATGGCTCAACATTAGAAAAATAATCAATGTAATCCATCACGTAAATAAAACAAAAGACAATAACCACATGATGTTATAAATCGATGTAGAAAAGGCATTTGACAAAGTCCAACGCCCATTGATGATAAACACTCTCAACAAAATAGGAATAGAAGGGAAATTCCTTAACATAGTTAAGGGCATTTATACAAAGCCAACAGCCAACATCATCCTAACTGGAGAGAGTTTGAAAGCATTCCCCCTGAGAACAGGAACCAGACAAGGATGCTCTGTATCACCACTCTTATTCAACATTGTGCTGGAGGTCGTAGCCAGAGCAATTAGGCTAGAAAAAGAAATAAAGGACATTTAAATTGTTAGGGAAGAAGTAGAAGTATCTCTATTTGCAGATGATATGATCTTATACACATAAAACCCCAAAGAATCCACAAGAAAACTACTGGAACTAATAGAAGATTTCAATAAAGTATCACGATACAAGATAAACATACAAAAATAAGTTGGATTCCTCTACACCAACAAAGAGAACCTCGAAGACAAAATCAACAAATCAATACAATTTACAATAGCCCCTAAGAAGATAAAATACTTAGGAATAAATCTAACCAGAGAGGTGAAAGAACTATACAATGAAAACTACAGGGCACTACTGCAAGAAACTAAAAGAGACCTGCATAAGTGGAGAAACATACCTTGCTTGTGGATAGGTAGACTCAACATTCTGAAAATTTCAAGTCTACTCAAAGCGGTCTACAGATACAATGCAATCCACAACCAAATTCCACTGATATTTTTTAATGAGATGGAGAAACAAATCACCAATTTCATATGGAAAAAGAAGAGGCCCCGAGTAAGTAAAGCATTACTCAAGAAGAAGAACAAAGTGGGAGGCCTCACACTACCTGATTTTAGAACCTATTATACCGCCACATTAGTCAAAACAGCCTGGTACTGGTACAACAATAGATACATAGACCAATGGAACAGAATTGAGAATCCTGATGTAAATTCATCCACCTATGAGCAGCTGATATTTGACAAAGGCCCAAAGTCCCTTAATTGGGGAGAAGATGGTCTCTTTAACAAATCGTGCTGGCATAACTGGATATCCATCTGCAAACAACTGAAACAAGACCCATACCTCACACCATGCACAAAAACTAACTCAAAATGGATCAAAGACTTAAATATAAAATTGAAAACAATAAAGATCATGGAAGAAAACATAGCGACAAAGCTAGGAGCCCTAATACATGGCATAAACACAACACACCATAAGTAACAATGCACAAGCACCAGATGAGAGACTAGATAACCGGGAGCTCCTAAAAATCAAACACTTATGCTCATCACAAGACTTCACCAAAAGAGTCAAACGACAACCTACAGACTGGGAAAAATTTTTTGGCTATGACAAATCTGATCAGCGTCTTATCACTAAAATCTATAAGATACTGTAAAACCTCAACAACAAAAAGAAAAATAACCCAGTTAAAAAATGGGCAAAGAATATGAACACGCACTTCTACAAAGAAGATATTCAGGCAGCTAACAGACACATGAAGAAATGCTCACGATCATTTGCCATTAGAGAATTGCAGATCAAAACTACAACAAGTTATCATCTCACCCCAACAAGGCCAGCATTAATTCAAAAAACACAAAATAATAAATGCTGAAGAGGTTGTGGAGAGACTGGAACACTTATACACTGTTGGTGGGAATGTAAAATGGTACAACCACTTTGGAAATCGATTTGACACTTCCTTAAAAAGCTAGAAATAGAAGTATCATACGATCCAGCTATCTTGCTCTTTGGAATATATCCTAGGGAAATAAGAGCCGTCACACAAATAGACATACACACACCCGTGTTCATTGCAGCACTGTTCACAATAACAAAAAGATGGAAACAATCTACGTGCCCATCAACAGACAAATGGGTAAACAAATTATGGTATATCCACACAGTGGAATACTATGCAATGATAAAGAACAATGATGAAGCTGTGAAACATCTTATAACATGGAGGAATCTGGAGGTCTTTATGCTGAGTGAATTTAGTCAGTCACAGAAGGACAAATATTGTATAATGCCACTATTATAAGAACGCAAGAAAAGGTTTAAACACAGAATAAATCATTCTTTGATGGTTATGAGGGAGAGGAGGGAGGGTGAGGGTGATTTACTAACTAGATAGTGGATAAGAATTATCTTAGTTGAAGGGAAGGACAGCACACACTACAGGGGAAGTCAGCACAACTGGACTAAACCAAAGCTGAGAAGTTTCCTGAATACAATCAAACACTTTGAGGGACAGAGTAGCAGGAGTAGGGGTTTGGTGACCATGCTTTCAGGTGACTTCTAGGTCTATTGGCATAGCAGAGCTTATTAAGGATATTTTCTGCATCCTACCTTGGTGAGTGGCATCTGGGGTCTTAAAAGCTAGCAAGTGGCCATCTAAGATGCATCAACTGGTCCCAACCACCTGGAGTAAAGGAGAATGAAGAACACCAAAGACAAAAGGAAAGTATTAGCCCAAGAGACAGAAAGGGCCACATAAACCAGAGACTTCATCATCCTGAGACCAGAAGAACTAGATGGTGCCTGGCTACCATCAGTGACTGCCCTGACAGGGAAAACAAGAGAGTCCCTGATGGAGCAGGAGAAAGGTGTGATGCAGAACTCAAATTCTAGTAACAAGACCAGACTTAACAGTCTGACTAAGACTGGAAGAACCCTGGAAAGCATGGCCCCCGGATTCTCTATCAGCCCAGAACTAAAACAATTTGCAAGGCCAACTCTTCAGACAGGGATTGGACTGGACTGTGAGGCATGAAGTGATACTTGTGAGGAGTGTGCCTCTTAGCTCAAGTAGACACAAGAGACTAAATGGGCAGCTTCTGTCTGGAGGTGAGATGGGAAGGCAGAGAGGGTTAGGAGCTGGTTGAATGGACAGGGGAAATCAGGGGTGGGAAGGAGGAGTGTGCTGTCACAGTAAGGGGAGAGCAATTAGGGTCACATAACAATATATGTGTAAATTTTTGTAAGGGAAATTAACTTGAAATGTAAACTTCATTTAAGCTACAACACTAAAAAAATGAAATCAATACCACACAAAACAAAAAAAAAAAGAGTTCAGCCTGGTGGTTGCCAGTTGTCAGAATGCCCCTCCAACGCACACAGCTCCTAGCTATTTTCCTGGTGTGTGTGTGTGTGTATGTGTCTGTGTGTCTGTGTGTGTGTGTGGAAAGCTTTATTTGTTTGGAACTGCTGGCCTTGGTACTTCCACAGTGCTTAACACCTTGCTTGGCACAGCATAGAAGGTCAATAAATACTTGTTTACAGTAAAAAAAAAAAGAAGAAAGAAAGAAAGAAAAGAAATTTTCCTTATAGAGAATTCTATATTCCAAAACTTAGAAGGACATTTTACTATAATTTTAATCCAAATACCTCATTTTCATTATTCTTGCCATACTCTGGCTACAAAACTGGACAGCCCACATCAGGTATTTGAACCGGAGAACCATCATCACATATTTCATTGAGCACTCCAGTGACACAGCTGAGAAAAATTTGCTGCTACAGATTAAATTTTGAAGTTTAGCACTTATAGTGCTAATCATTGATTTTATTGACTCTTGAAACCTTTAATTTTCATATGGTTTTCACCATAGTAATGAAAGTCTCTGAAGAAGGACATCAGGCTTGGTAGAGTAGAGAGTCAGCCAAAAAGAGGAAGACCCTCAACAAAATGGATTGACACAGTGGCTGCGACAATGAGCTCAAGCATAACAAAGATCGTGAGGATGGCTCAGGCCCCGGCAGCATTTTGTTCTGTTGTATAGAGGGTCTCTATGAGTTGGAACTGACTAGACAGCACCTAACAACAACATAGTAATGAAATGCAAAAAAGATTTTACTTACTCTCAGTGGTTTCCTAGTTAATTTAAAGACAGAAGAATCAGTGTTTTTTTTTTTTTTTTTTTTAATTTTTTCCCTTTCTGTCCTAGACGTGCTTGTCCTAATTAGATGTTTTCAGTTTCAGTGAGATATATTGATGCAAACTGTCATTTTGTAACAATATGTCTTTGTGTAGAAGAGTAGAATACAATATTGTACTGGTTCTTAATCTCCATTTGCTTTTCCTCAGACCTATTCATTTTACTCTGCCTTGCTCTGTGGAGGACATTCAGACTTCTTCAGAAAACATCACCTCATGCTCCCTTATCTTTTATCTTCTTCTTGGTTTCAGCCAAGAAAAGCACAGATCAGAGACTCTAGGAGAGGACTTTCAGAATATGTTCCTCCCATCCCACCCCCACCCCCTAACTTTATGGTACTACCTGCCTGCTGGGCATCCCCACTTACATGGCTCCATGTTCTGTTAACGAAGTTTTCATTTCTTCCCCTGCAGGCCTAGGGATGATATAAAAGACTTCTCACTATTGGTAGGACTTGATACTTCAACATCCTTGCTGGTCCTCTTAGTACCACATGTCTTAGTCATCTAGTGCTGCTATAACAGAAATACCACAAGTGGATAGCTTCAACAAAGAGAAATTTATTCTCTCATAGTCTAGTAGGTTACAAGTCTAAATTCAAGGCATCAGCTCCAGGGGAAGGCTTTCTCTCTCTGTCAGCTCTGGAGGAAGGTCCTTATAATGTGTTAGTCTTCTCTCGGTCTGGGAGCATCTCAGTGCAGGAACCTCAGGTCCAAAGGACGTGCTCTGCTCCTGGCACTGCTTTCTTGGTGGTATCAGGTTCCCATGTGTCTCTGCTCACTTCTCTCTTTTATATCTCAAAAGAGATTGGCTTAAGACACTATCCAGTCTTGTAGAGGTCATCAGTATAACCTCATCATAGTGATAGAGTTTACAACACCGAAGGAAATCACATCAGATTACAAAATGGTATACAATCATACAATACTATGTATCATGGCCTAGCCAAGTTGACAGATATTTTGGGAGGACACAATTCCATCCATGACACCACCTAACAATAACAACAACAAAAAACCAAGCCCATTGCTGTCGAGTCAATTCTGGCTCATAGAGACCCTATAGGACAGAGTAGAACTGCCCCATAGAGTTTCCAAGGAGCTCCTGGTGGATTCGAACTGCTGACATTTTGGTTAGCAACCGTAGCACTTTACCACTACACCACCAGGATTTAACCTAGATTTCTATAAAAAGATCCTTCATTAAATATTCTTCCAGTTCTAAGCAAGGTATGCCTTCTGGTTCTTGTCAGAAAGCTGACTGACACATAGAATTGATTAGAGACCCCTCTTATACGCCTCTTCCTCTGCTATCAGGGATAACATTTTCTCAGCCAAGTCTTCTTACTTGGTGGCCTTAGAGGTAAATACTTGGATAATATTTCAAAAAATTTGCTTTTAGTAAAAACATAGTTTCACATTTTGAACAAAATGTAAATCAAATACTAATTTGTGATGTGTGAAAGTGTTTGAAAATTAATATGGTAAATGATTGCTATGCAACTATTAGCAAAACTTTTATTAAGCACCTAATTTGCAATGTCTTTCATCAAATACGTCATATGAAAACAATTCATCAACAACTTATGATAGTTCCATAACACGTTACATCATTTACTTTTTTTTTGGTAGGTCCTGTTTTCTTTCTATCCAGTATTATGCAATTTCTTATGCGACTGCTTTTACAACCAAGTAAAGAGCCAGTGATTACTTACCATAAGCCCTGAGGAATGTAATAGATCCTGTTGTGCTATTTGGGAATAGTTTAAGATGTGTGAACACTACAAAACCATTATCAACTGTTTTAACATGATTAACTTGCTAAATAACCCTATTTTGAAAGATGTTCTTCAGAATATATGTTGTCAAAATCTCAAATCCAATGAGACCACTAATACTCTATATAGTTGTTTAAAGTGGTAGGGGATTTGAATTAAAATAGAAGCAGAAGAAAGCTTGAGTTAAGGGGGTGGGGGGGGGAAGAAGATAAGATATATTCACTCTTGAGATTCCTTTACTTATTTCTATTTCTCACAGCTCACTATAGGTCTCTAACCGGATGAACAGTTACTGCACATGCATTGATATGGAGATCAGATTTTTATTAAGACAACTGTATATTACTCTAGAGATAAAGGAAAAATTGGAGCCTCTCGGGCAAAAATGGAAAATATTTCCAAACTGCTGAGGGCGACTTCATTCTCTCCTCCCTTGCCACTGCAGCACTGTCGGTTTTTTCTCCCATTCAACTGCAGCTGGAGAACAGATCGCTGTTTGAAATTAGAAAGCCACTGATAGGAGCATTCATCTTAATCTCTGCTATGCTTAAGAGAATTCTTCAAGTTTTAATTTATTTATTTCTATAAGAAAGGCTACATTTTGATTATTTTATTACTATTTCAGTTTGTCAATAACTCAAGTAATAAGTTTATCTTCAAGAAGATTCTCTGTATAACCTAGACACATAGGATTGATTGAGCACCTATTATGTACAAGGAATGTCACTTCTTGAGTTGTGTGGAGTGAAAATGAGACACATGTAACATTTGTTCTCAAACAATTAACCAGGCCTTTATTGGCAGTTGTCAAAGGATTATATTTGTAAACACAATTCCAAAAGGGCTGTAGGTGATATTATGCTGGCTATTTATAATCTTTTAGAGTTTGCCACCTGCAAAATAAGAATAAGTAAGAAATTCATTGCATTTATTGTACATTCATATAGTTAACACACTTCCAAAAACGTCTGTGTGTACTGAAATAAAGTGCTTATATGGAGATAGAGTGTTTTGATATCATCAGAATTTAAGTGTTCAAATTTTCAAGATGTGTCTTATAAATTTTCCCATTACATAAACCACACAGCTAACATGACCCTGATGAGTATGTTCCAAAACTAGAAAAAACTTTTTTATGTATATACCTGTATATATGTGTATATCTGTGTGTATATATGTATGTATATATGTATGTATATCTATATCTATCCATCTATCTATATCTCTCTCTATATATATACACACACACACATATATATAACATATATATAGCATATAGGAGTCCTGGTGGTTCACTAGTTAAGAGCTCGGCTGCTCACCGAAAGGTCGGCAGTTTGAATTCACCAGCCGCTCTGTGGAAACCCTATGGGGCAGTTCTACACTGTCCTATAGGGTCGCTATGAGTCAGAATCAACTAGACAGAAATAGGTTTGGTTTATTCATATACACATACATATGTATATATATATATAATCTAATATATATATAAAATCTAATTGATTAATGACTCAAAGTGGTGACTGAGTACTTCTGGTTAGAAAGAGTCAACTATTTCACCATCTTAGTTTTTTTTGACAACAGAAAAAAGGCAGCCCTTTATAAGGCTTCTAATAACTTCCACTGTCTATATTTGAAACATAGTAAAAAAGATCCAAATAAAGAAAAAATAAGTCACCTTATAATAAAATAACAATCATTAAATATTACGAAACTCTAGTTAAACAGTTTAGCTATGGAATTTGAACTAATTCTCACAATAGTTCTTTAAGGAAGATGATAGTTTTTTGGGTTTTTTTTCACTTTTTAAATGGAAGGAAATAACTTTTAGAGAGATGCCCAATCATTTTTTAGTTGTGCATTTCATTTCCATTCCCGCCATATTGTTTTCTTTGTAAAATTCTTTCAGAAATGATAAAACCAAACTAGTGACCAAGGGCTTATGAAACCGGCTCCTTTACCTTATATCCCTTGCAGCAGCTATAATAACTAGGCATTCCAAGCAAAGCTGACAGTTGAGATTTTCCTTAATTCTTAAAATCTTCTGTTTGTAATCTACAGATATGTTTGGCTCTTTAAACACTAACTCTACCAAGCATGCCTACAGAAAAAACACCCATACAGACATCACCACTCATAAATCAATACACAAACTTACAAACAAAGCAAAGGAAACTGTAGAAATCAGTTTTCCTTCAACATTCTTTGTCATTTGATTTACGTATTGACTCTCCTATAGCATTGTTTGAGTTCTAATTTCTCCAGCATGATTGACCATAAGGACACTCTACACCATTTAAAACTATTCATGTCTTTAGTATGCACAGAACCACATTGTACCTATTTTGGGTTGTTATTTTTTCACACATTACATATAACACATAAACATAAAAAGAAAATAATTTATATTTCAATAAATTAATTATGAGCTTTGAAAAATGGTATCACTAACCACAGCATCCATACAAAATGTGCTAAATGTATACTTAAAATAATTTATAAAGGTGTCTTAGTTATCGAGTGCTGCTGTAACAGAAATGCCACACGTGGATGGCTGTCACAAACGGAAACTTATTCTCTCATAGTTTAAGAGGCTAAAAGTCCCAATTCAGGACACCAACTCTAGGCGAAAGCTTTCTCTCTCTGTCGACTCTCGGTGAAAGACCTCGTCATTAACCTTCATCTGTGAGCCCAGGAGATCTCCATGTGTCTTGGCATTAATCTTCACCTGGATCTAGAAGGTTCTCAGTGCAGGAATCCCAGGTCCAAAGGATGCACTCCATTGCTGGCTCTTCTTACTTGGTGGTAGGAGGTCCTTCTCTCTCTGCTCGCTTCTCTCTCCTTTTATCTCTTGTAAGACTGAAGTTGTCAAGGATATCATTTTACTTAGATCCATTATTAACATCCATGGAAGCAGCAATCAAGAAATCAAATGACACATTGCATTGGGCAAATCTGCTGCGAAAGACCTCTTTAAAATGTTAAAAAGCAAAGATGTCACCTGAAGACTAAGGTACCCCTGACAAAGCCATGGTGTTTTCAACCACCTCATATGCATGTGAAAGCTGGACAATGAATAAGGAAGACCAAAGAAGAATTGATACTTTTGAATTATGGTGTTGGTGAAGAATATTGAATATACCATGGACTGCCAAAAGAAGGAACAAATCTGTCTTGGAAGAAGTATAGCCAGAATGCTCCTTAGAAGCAAGGATGGCAAGACTATGTCTTACATACTTTGGACACGTTATCAGGAGGGATCAGTCCTGGGAGAAGGACATCATGCTTGTTAAAGTACAAGGTTAACAAAAAAGGGAAAGACCCTCAATGAAATGGATTGATACAGTGGTTGCAACAATGGACTCAAGCATAACAACGAACGTGAGGATGGCACAGGACAGAACAATGTTTCTTTCTGTTGCACATAGGGTCAGTATGAGTGGGAACCAACTTAAGGACACCTAACAACAACAAGAAAAAAGGTGTTGTAGGTCACACCCCAGGGTCACACACCCAATCATAGCTGCGACCAGAGTAAGGGGGTTGCATCCCACACTAATCCTCTTTAATACAACCTAATCTTGCCTCATTAACAATAGTCAGAGATTAAGATTTACAACACATACGACAATTATATCAGATCACAAAACAGAGGACAACTACACAAGACCAGAATCAAGGCCTAGCCAAGTTGACATATATTTTGGGGGGACACAATTAAATTCACAACAAAAAGCATAATTTATACTTTTGCTAAACAAGCACCCCCAACTGACTCCATCTCCTCTAATCAAGATCAAACCAAAAATATCAAACCCGATGCCATCAAGTCAATTCCAATTCATAGTGACCCTGCAGGACAGAGTAGAACTGCCCCATAGGGTTTCCAAGGAGCAGCTGGTGGATTCAAACTTCTGACCTTTTGGTTAGCAGCCAGTCTCTTAACCACTGCCCCACAAGGGCTCCAGCTTCTGCCAATTACATTAAAGGTATTCCATTCTGACATACAGATATATGGATAAGAATTATTTTATCCTGGTAGTGAAACTGTAACTGTAATTAGAGCAAATTTAATTTTAGATAGGTCACTGAATAAGCACAGGTAAACTGCTTATACTTTGTATTCCTTTTATAATTAAGCTGAAAAAATAAAACAAGTGAGATGAATAATTGCTTTATTTATTAGAAGTAGTCGATGACTGAGGCAAGATGGCCCTCTAGGCAGAAACACCACGCCGTCCCTCCACAGCAAAGATCCGAAAAACTAAGCCTAACAGAGAATCAACAATCCTGAAACCCTAGAACACCAAATGAAGAGATAAAGAACTCAGCCAAACACCAAACGAAGTGAGAATACTAAAGGAGAACGGAGAGCGAGGAGAGACTCAGGCAGAGATTCCTTACCAGCTAACGCAGCGCGGATCCACCATCTTGGATTCCTATCGGAGACCAGCAAACGGGAGAGCAGCCTTGCAGAGCATCTGGTCGGAGACAGAACGACCGGTAAACTGCGGTGCGCGCTCTCCCACCACCCACCCCTCTCCGCCTCAGCTGGGGATCCCCTGCTTTCCGTGGCCAGGGTCCCTGGGCTGCGGGGTGCTGGTGCTTGGATTCCGCGCGCCTGGGCTGGCGGCTTTCTGGGAGCCGTTTGCTGGCAGCTAGCGAATCTTTTTCTGCCGCTTCCCCCACCTTTTGCCTGGGTGCATGGTTCTGAGTGCCGTCTCTGCTCTCTCCTGCGGGGCTGTAGGGCTGCGTGCGGGCGTGTGGCTGTTTCTAGGTCTGGGCTCCCGCGTGGGTGGGATCCCGGGGCCTTTGTTCGTTCGCCCCTCTGCTTTCCGTGGCCAGAGTCCCTGAGCTGGGGGGCGCCGGTGCTTGGATTCCGCGCGCCCGGGCTGGGGGCTTTCTGGGAGCCGTTTGCTGGCCACTAGCGAGCCTTTTTCTGCCGCCTCCCCCTCCTTTTGCCTGGGTGCCTGGTTCCGAGTGCCGTCTCTGCTCTCTCCTGCGGGGCTGGAGGGCTGCGTTTGGGCGTGTGGCTATTTCCAGGTCTGGGCTCCCACGCGGGTGGGATCCAGGGGCCTTTGTTCGTTGGCCCCTCTGCTTCCCGTGGCCACGGTCACTTAACCCCGAGACTACCGGCTTCTTGGAATTCGCGCCCCTGAGTGGGGGCTCTCTGGGTCCCATTTGTAGGCACTGACTGCTGGTGTTGCCCTTTTTTTTTTTTTCAATTTTATTTTTCTTCCTTTTTTGATTAGTTTTGTCACTTTTACCTCTTTTTCTCTTTTGTCTTTCTTCATTGCTTAATTTCTTGTCTCTCTATCTCTTCCTTCTCTTTCTGATCCCTGAACACCAGGCGATGTATGCCTCTGTACCTTCTGGCCAGGATGAGCTGTGAAAATTGAGACTGACTCCCCCAGACCTCATAGCTGCATCGGTGGGATCCCTGGGAACTTTGCAGTTCTTTAACTTTTCTGATTTTTATTTGGTAATTCTTTTCTTTTCTTTCTCTTCCCCCTTCTGGTTTCCTCCATCCCATAGTCTCTCATCTGTACATTCCAACGACAAGCTCCCCTAGCATTCTTTTATGTTTGTACGCTTTTTGCTCCTCCTCCTCTCTCCTCTCTCCCATATCCAGCTTAGCTTCACACATAACCATCTTCCTGCTGCACCCTACCTACCTGCACCGTGCACTAGACATTACATCACCAAGCGGTGCAGGCACGCCCTATTGGAACCTGCCCAACACTGACTACTGACCGTCCTGGTGGCTGCGGTGAGTGCCACAAGCAACCCGTCCCAGTGGCTCCTCCTCAGCTAGATCTGCCCAGCTGTACAACAAGAACGAAAAAAAAAAAAAAAATCTAAAATCAATAAACGAGAGAAATATCTACTGAATGCCCCGAAAACAGCAAACAATATCAAAACATTTACAAAAACAAGACAAGATGGCTCCAATAGGCGTCCAAATTAAAACACCACATAACTCTCCTGTGGAAGAAAATGCACTAGAAGTACCTGATACGGAACTCAAATCACTAATACTCGGAATTTTCCAAGAACTGAGGCAAAAAGCTGACAAACATGAGGAAAAAATAGACAAATTTATGGAAAATACAGACAAAAAATTGGAAGAATTCAGGAAGATGATGCAGGAACAAAATGCCAAAATAAATTCACAACTCAAAATTATACAAAAACAACAATTAGAAATCCAAAAGATAAACAACAAGATTTCAGAAATGGACGGTGTCATAGAAGGGCTGAGAAGTAGATTTGAAACCATGGAAGACAGGATCAGTGGAACTGAAGACAAACACTTGGATACAACTCTGTTTCAGGAAAACTCAGAAAAAAGAACAAAGAAAAATGAAGAGACCCTGAGAGTTATGTGGGACACAATTAAAAGCAAAAACTTACGAGTGATTGGCATACCAGAACAGGGGGAGAAAACAGAAAACACAGAGAGGATCATTGAGGAACTGCTGACAGAAAACTTTCCCAATATCATGAAAGATGAAAAGCTGGCCATCCAAGAAGCTCAACGAACCCCATATAGAAGAGACCCCAAAAGAAAATCACCAAGACATATCATATTCACACTCGCTAAAACTAAAGACAAACAAAGAATCCTGAGAGCAGCTCGTGAAAAACAAGAAGTCACATACAGAGGAGAAACAATAAGACTAAGCTCAGATTATTCAGCAGAAACCATGCAGGCAAGAAGGCAATGGGATGACATATATAAAATCTTGAAAGAAAAAAATTGTCAGCCAAGAATAATATATCCTGCAAAACTCTCATTCAGATTTGATGGTGAAATTAGGTCATTTCCAGATAAACAGAAACTAAAGGAATATGCAAAAGTCAAACCAAACTTACAAGAATTATTAAAGGGAGTTCTTCGATCTGAGGACAAACAGCTTCAGCCCTCAGGCAGGACCTAGGACCTAGGACGCAGGTTAACATGAACCAGATACCATTCTAGGAACTGAACTACAGACGACTTTCCAAAAACAAAAGATATACAACAGGGAATCAGAGAAATCAATCAAAGGATGACAACAACGTCAAAACAATGAAAGAGGGAACAAACGGCATAGGTATAGAACCCTCTAAAGGAGAAGAAGGCAAGGCGATACTAAGTAATGGTAGACTGCTTCAAAATTATAAAGATAAGGGTAAAATTCATGGTAACCACAAAAAAAGTTAACAAACCAACTCATAAAAATAAAGACAAAAAACATAAAGTCTCAACAAAAACAAAACCTACAAAAACAAAAGAAATGAACACAAAATCCACAAACAAAAGTAACTCAGCACAAAAGAGTAAGAAGAACAAAGAAAACTTCAGCATCACAAAAAAAAGCACTACAAAATGACAGCAACAAACTCACATCTATCAATAATTACACTGAACGTAAATGGACTCAATGCACCCATAAAGCGACGGAGAGTGGCAGAATGGATAAGAAAACAGGATCCATCTATTTGCTGTCTACAAGAGACACATCTTAGAAACAAAGATGTAAATTTATTAAAAATCAAAGGTTGGAAAAAAATATATCAAGCTAACAACTATCAAAAAAGAGCAGGAGTGGCAATTCTAATCTCAGATAAAATAGACTTTAAAACAAAATCTACCATAAAAGACAAAGAAGGACACTATATAATGATTAAGGGGATGATCCATCATGAAGACATAACCATAATAAATATCTACGCACCCAATGACAGGGCTCCAAAATACATAAAAAAAACTCTAACAGCACTGAAAAGAGAAATTGACAGTTCCACAATAATAGTAGGAGACTTCAACACACCACTCTCAGTAAAGGACAGAACAACTAAAAAGAAACTCAGCAAAGATACAGAAGACCTAAAGGACACAATCAGCCAACTGGACCTCATAGACATATATAGAACAATCCATCCAACTGCTGCAAAGTACACATTCTTTTCCAATGCACATGGAACGTTCTCCAGAATAGACCACATCTTAGGCCACAGAGCAATCCTCAACAAGATCCAAAATGCTAAGATAATTCACAGTATCTTCTCTGACCACAATGCCATCAAGGTAGAAATTAACACTAGAAAGAGCAAGGAAAAAAAAATCAAACACATGGAAACTGAATAATAATCTGCTTACACATCAATGGGTAATAGAAGAAATCAGAGATGGAATTAAAAAATTCCTAGAATCAAATGAAAATGAAAACACATCATACCAAAACCTTTGGGACACAGCAAAGGCAGTCCTCAGAGGACAATTTATAGCAATAGATGCACATATCAAAAAAGAAGAAAGGGACAAAATCAAAACATTAACTACAGAACTCAAACAAATAGAAAGAGAACAACAAAAAAAGCCTACAACCACCGGAAGAAAGGAAATAGTAAAGATCAGAGCAGAAATCAATGAAATAGAGAACAGAAAAACAATAGAAAGAATCAACCAAACCAAAAGTTGGTTCTTTGAAAGAATCAACAAAATCGACAAACCACTGGCCAGACTGACAAAAGAAAAACAGCAGAGGGCACAAATAACCCAAATAAGAAATGAAATGGGGGACATTACAACAGACCCAACTGAAATAAAAAGCATTATAACAGAATATTATGAAAAACTATATTCCAACAAATTTGAAAACCTAGAGGAAATGGATACATTTCTAGAAACACACGGCCTACCCAAACTACAACAAAGTGATATTGAAAATCTGAACAGACCCATAACAAGAGAAGAGATTGAAAAGGTAATAAAAAAACTCCCAACCAAAAAAAGCCCTGGCCCAGATGGCTTCACTGGAGAATTCTACAAAACATTTACAGAAGAGCTCGTACCAGTTCTACTCAAGTTATTTCAGAGCATAGAAGAGGAAGCAACACTTCCAAATTCATTCTATGAAGCCAGCATAATGCTGATACCAAAACCAGACAAAGACATCACAAAAAAAGAAAATTACAGACCAATATCTCTCATGAATATAGATGCAAAAATTCTGAACAAAATTCTAGCCAATAGAATTCAGTATCATATCAAAAAAATAATACACCATGACCAAGTAGGATTCATACCAGGTATGCAAGGATGGTTTAACATTAGAAAATCCATCAACGTAATCCACCACATAAATAAAAGGAAAGAAAAAAATCACATGATTATCTCAATTGATGCAGAAAAGGCATTTGACAAAGTCCAACACCCATTCCTGATAAAAGCTCTCAATAAAATAGGTATAGAAGGGAAATTTCTCAACATAATAAAGGGCACCTATGCAAAACCAACAGCCAACATCATTCTTAATGGAGAAAGGCTGAAAACATTCCCCCTGAAAACAGGAACAAGACAAGGATGCCCTTTATCACCACTCCTATTTAACATTGTGCTGGAAGTTCTAGCTAGAGCAGTAAGGCAAGAGAAAGAAATAAAGGGCATCCAAATTGGTAATGAAGAAGTTAAACTCTCCCTGTTTGCAGATGATATGATACTATACATAGAAAACCCTAAAGACTTCACGAGAAATTTACTGGAACTAATACAAAGATTCAGCAGAGTAGCAGGATACAAGATAAACATTCAAAAATCAGTTGGATTCCTATACACCAGTAAAGAGAACGATGAAAAGGAGATCAGGAAATCAATACCATTTTCAATAGCCCCTAAAAAGATAAAATAGTTAGGAATAAATCTGACCAGGAATATAAAAGACCTATACAAAGAAAACTAGAAAACACTGCTGCATGAAATCCAAAGGGATCTACATAAATGGAAAAACATACCATGCTCATGGATAGGCAGACTCAACATTGTGAAAATGGCAATTCTACCTAAAGCAATCTACAAATACAATGCAATCCCGATCCAAATACCAACAACATTCTTCAAAGAGATGGAAAAACTAATTATTAACTTTATATGGAAAGGGAAGAAACCCCGAATAAGTAAAGCACTACTGAAGAAGAAGAATAAAGTTGGCGGACTCACACCACCTGACTTGAGAACCAACTATACAGCTACAGTAGTCAAAACAGCCTGGTACTGGTACAACAACAGAGACATTGACCAATGGAACAGAATTGAGAACTCAGATGTAAATCCATCCACCTACAGTCACCTGATTTTTGACAAGGGCCCAAAATATATCAAATGGGGAAAAGACAGTCTTTTTAACAAATGGTGCTGGCAAAACTGGATATCCATTTGTAGAAAAATGAAACAGGACCCATACCTCACACCATATACAAAAACTACTTCAAAATGGATCAAAGACCTGAATATAAAGCCTCAAACTATAAAATTCATAGAAGAAAAAATAGGACCAACACTTCAGACCTTAATACATGGCATTAACAGGATACAAACCATAAACATCAACACAAAAAACCCAACAGATAAACTAGATAATTGGGATCTTCTAAAAATCAAACATCTATGCTCTTCAAAAGATTTCACCAAAAGAGTTAAAAGAGAACCTACAGACTGGGAAAAAATTTTTGGACAGTACAAGTCAGACAAAGGTCTAATCTCCATAATCTACAAGAAAATCCAACACCTCTACAACAAAAAGACAACCAATCCTATCATAAAATGGGCAAAGGAAATGAACAGACACTTCACCAAGGAAGACATTCAAATGGCCAACAGACACATGAGGAAATGCTAGCGTTCACTAGCCATTAGAGAAATGCAAATTAAAACCACAATGAGATACCATCTCACCCCGGCATTACTGGCACGAATCAAAAACACTGGAAATAAAAAATGTTGGAGGGGCTGCGGGGAGACGGGAACTCTTATACACTGCTGGTGGGAATGCAAAATGATACAGCCATTTTGGAAAATGATATGGCGTTTCCTCAGAAAGCTAGAAATAGACGTACCATTCGATCCAGCAATCCCACTCCTAGGAATATATCCTAGAGAAATAAGAGTCATCACTCGAATAGACATATGCACACCTATGTTCATGGCAGCATTATTCACAATAGCAAAACGATGGAAACAACCTCGATGTCCATCAACAGACGAATGGATACACAAACTATGGTACATACACACAATGGAGTACTATGCAACGAGAAAGAACAATGAATCGGTGAAGCATCTCATAACATGGATGAAACTGGAGGACATCATGCTGAGTGAAATAAGTCAATCACAAAAGGACAAATATTGTATGAGACCTCTATTGTAAAAACCCATGAAAAAATTCACATGCAAAATGTAACAATCTTTGTTGGTTACCAGGGATGGGGGTGGGGGGGAATACTAAATAGGTAATAGCTAAGTGGTAACTTGGGTGAGAGATGAGATAGTACATAGTACAGGGGAAACTAACACAACCTGCACAAGGAAAGGTCATGGAGGCCCTATAGACACATCCAAACCCCCCTAGGGACTGAGTTGTTGGACAGAGGGCTCTGGGGACCATGATCTCGGGGAACATCTAGCTCAATTGGCATGACACTACTTATAAAGATAATGCTCTACATTCTACCTTGGTGAGTAGTGTCTGGGGTCTTAAAAGCCTATGAGCGGCCATCTAAGATACTCCACTGATCTCATCCCTTCGGGAACAAGGGAGAATGAAGAAAACAGGATACAAGGAAAAGATTAGTCCAAAGGACTAATGGTCCACAGCTACCAAGGCCTCCACGGGACTGAGCCCAGTACAGCTGGATGGTGCCCGGCTACCACCAATGACTCCTCTGACCAGGATCACAACAGAGGGTTCTGGGCAGAGCTGGAGTAGGATGCAGAGCATAATTTTAACTCCCAAAAAAAAAAAAAGAAGACCAGATATACTGGCCTAAAGAATACTACAGAAACCTCGAAAGTGTGGCCCCCAGACACCCTTTCAGCTCAGAGGTGAAGTTACCTTCAAGGTTCGATGTTAAGCCTGGGAATGGACACCCCAGTAAAACTAAATGGGACTAACGATGTACAGGAGTCCGGTGACAAGGGCCAGAAGGCAGAGGGAGAGTAGGAAACTGATGATAAGGAACACAAATTGAATAAGGACACTGTCGATGTATTGTGAGATTGTTGACCACTGCTATAGGGCAACATTTGTAGTAACTATTAAATGGGAGGCTGTTTTGTCCTGTAAGCCTTCATCTTGGGCGAGAATGGCAGCACAATTAGAAGAGCATAGTCAATATCACTTAAATGTGTAAGTAAAAAGTTTTGAAATGGTGTTTAAATAAAATAAAAATAAATAAATAAATAAATAAACAAATGAGGCTAAAGAGGTACAATAGTCCACTGACAAGGTCCAGAAGACAGAAGGGGACAAGGAAACCCCCTGGTGATAGGGAACACAAGGTGGAGTAAGGATATTCTTGATGTGCTGTGAGATTGTTAACCATTGTCATAGGGCAACATGTGTAGTAACTGTTAAATGAAAAACTATTTTGTTCTGTAAGCCTTCATCTTAAGTGAGAATAACAGCACAGTTGGAAGAACGTAGTCAATGTCACTGAACTGTGAATGTAGAAATTTTTGAAACGGTGTATCTTTGGCCATCTGTAATTTTCATCAAAAAAAAAGGTTGAGAATTTAGAGGCTTAATACGTTATGGGGTTGATAACCAATGTCATAGAACAACATGTGTACTACTATTTCATGAGAAACTATTTGCTCTGTAAGCTTTCACCTGAAGTACAACAAAATATATATAAAAAAAAAAAAAAGAAGTAGTCACATTTTTATATTCTAGAGAAAGCACGCAAATACCAGCTTTCCCAGTACTCTCAGATAATTCACGACTTTGATAAATGTATTCTCCTTGGAGGAATATTAAAAAAAAAAAAAAAAAGCATGATTAACAGAATTAAAACATTTACCTTATAAATTAATTAAAGTAGAATAATCTGTAGAATATGTTGCTATGAAGAATGCAGTTATATAATTAGAGCATGATTTCCAAATTTTAATTATTATTCCATTATTTTCAACACATGTCATAGAGGGCTGGGTATAAGTCTTGATTTTGGCTCAGCACCATTATTCAAGGAGCAAAAAAATAAAAAACAAAAACAGGTATACCTCGAGATATTATGGGTTTGGTTCCAGACCACTGCAATAAAGCATATATTGCAATATTATAAGTCACACAATATTTTGGTTTCCCACTGCATATAAAAGTTATGTTTACACTATAACAAATTCTATTAAATATGCAATAGCATTATGTCTTAAAAAAATGTACTTACCTTAATTTTAAAAAATACTTTATTGCTAAAAAATGCTAACCATCATCTGAGCCTTCAGTAATTCATAATTTTTTGCAGATAAGGGTCTTGTCTCGATTTTGATGGCTGCTGATTGATTAGAATGGTGGTTGCTGAAGGCTGGGGTTGCTGTGACAACTTCTTAAAACAAGACAACAATGAAGTTTACCATAACAATTTATTCTTCCTTTCACGAAACATTTCTCTGTAACATACAATGCTATTTGATAACATTTTGCCCATAGAACTTCTTTCAAAATTGTAGTTTATCCTCTCAAACTCTGCCACTGCTTTATCAACTAAATTTATGTCATATTCTAAATCCTTTGTTGTCATTTCAACAATGTTCACGGCATCTTCACCAGGAGTAGATTCTATCTCAAAAAATCAATTTCTTTTTGCTCATTCTTAAGAAGCGACTCCTCATCCGTTCATTCTATCATGAGATTGCAGCAATTCAGTCTCATCTTCAGCCTCCACTTCTAATTCTGTGTCTCTTGCCATTTTGCACAACATCTGCAGTTACTTCCTCTGTTGAAGTCTTCACGCACTCAAAATCATCCATGAGGCTTGGAATCAACTTCTTCCAGACTCCTGTTAATGTTTATATTTTGATCTCCTCCCATGAATAACGAACGTTCTTAATGGCATCTAGAATGGTGAATCTCTCCCAGAAAGTTTTCAGTTTCCTTCTCCCAGATCCATCAGAAGAATCACTATCTATGGAAGCTATAGCCTTATGAAATGTATTTCTTAAATATTAAGACTGGAAAGTCAAAATTACTCCTTGATCCACAGGCTACAGAATGAGTATTGTGTTAGCAGGTATAAAAACAACATTAATCTCCTTACACATCTCTGTCAAGGCTCTTGGGTGACCAGGTGCACTGTCGATGAGCAGTAATATTTTGAAATGAATAAATATATTTTTTTTTTCTTAGCAGTACGTCTCAACAGTGGGCTTAAAATATTCCGTAAACCATGTTGTAAACAAATGTGCTGTCATCTAGGCTTTGTTGTTGCATTTATAGAGCACTGGCAGAGTACATTTAGCGTAATTGTCAGGGTCCTAGGATTTTTGGAATGGTAAATGATCTTTGGCTTTGACTTAAAGTCACCAGCTGTGTTAGCCCCTAATGAGAGTAAGCCTGTCCTTTGAAGCTTTGAAGGCAGGCATTAACCTTTCCTCTTTAGCGATGAAAGTCCTAGATGGCATCTTCTTCCAATAAAAGATTCTTTTGTTTACACTGAAAATATGTTGTTTACTGTAGCCACCTTCATGAGTTATCTTAGCTAGATCTTCTGGATAACTTGCTGCAGCTTCTACATCAGCACTTGCTGCTTCACTTTGCACTTTTATGTTATGGAGAAAGCTTCTTTACTTAAACCTCATGAATGTACCTGCTAGCTTCAAACTTTTCTTCTGCAGCTTCTTCACCTCTCTCAGGCATAATGGAATTGAAGAGAGTTAGGTCCTTGCTCTGGATTAGGCTTTGGCTTAAGGGAATGTTGTGGCTTCTATCCAAACCACTAAAACTTTCTCCATATCAGCAATAAGACTGTTGTACTTTCTTACCATTCGTGTGTTCCCTGACTAGAACTTTTAACTTCCTTCAAGAACTCTTCCTTTGCATTCACAACTTGACTAACTGGTGCAAAAGGCTTAGCATTTGGCCTATCTAGGCTTTTGGCATGCCTTCCTCACTAAGCTTAATCATTTCTAGCTTCCGATTTAAAGTGAGAGACATGCAACTCTTCCTTTCACTTGAAAACTTAGAGGCCATTGTACAGTTACTAATTGGCTTAATTTGGATATTGTCAAGTCTAAGGGAATAGGGAGGCCTGAGGACAGGGAGAGATACAAGGAGACTTGCTCAGCACAGGGTTGCCACAAAGTTTCAATTTTTAAAAAATACACTTTCTGCAAAGCACAATAAAGCAAAGTGCAATAAGACGAGGTAATGCCTCAAGTCACATTTTTGTAGGGTTTTCACACAAACATGGAATACCTCCTTTTATGTGGCTCATCCTTTGTGGTTCACAAAGGAAGAGAATTTCCTAGTGCTAAAGCAGTACAAGCCTGGGTAGCCTTGCAGAATTCATGTGCCTTTCAGTGTTTGAAATACAGATTCATTCAATAAACTTAAAACTTGAAAATTAATAGTGTTGTTATTTCCCCATGTGTCCGTCAGATTTTTGTATTGTGGTGGCTTGCATGTTGCAGTGATGCTAGAAGTTATGCCACTGGTATTTCAAATACCAGCAGGGTCATCCATGGTGGACAGGTTTTAGCTGATCTTTCAAACTAAGACAGACTAGGAAGAAGGGCCTGGTGGTCTATTTCTGAAAAAAATTTGGCAGTGAAAACCTTATAGATAGTAGCCAAACATTGTCTGATATAATGCTAGAAGACGAGACCCTCACGTTGGAAGACATTCAAAAGACAACTGGGGAAGAGGTGCCTCCTTAAAGTAGAGATGACCTTAATGATGTGGATGGAGTGCAGATTTTGGAAATCTTCATTTGTTGATGTACTACGTTTCAAAATGAGAACAGCTGCAAGCATCTACTAATAATCTGAAACTAGAATGTACAAAGTATGAATCTAAGAAAACTGGAAGTCATCAAAAATGAAATGGAACACATAAATATTGATATCCTAGGCATGAGTGAGCTGAAATGGACTGGTACTGGCAATTTTGAATTAAACAATCATATGGTCTACTATGCCAGGACTGACAACTTGAAGAGGAATGGCTTTGCATTCATCATCAAAAGGAACATTTCAAGATCTGTCCTGAAGTACAACTCTGTCAATGCTAGGTTAATATCCATACATCTGCAAGCTAATATGACTATTATTCAAATTTACACATCAACTGCTAGGGCAAAGATGAAGAAATTGAAAATTTTTACCAACTCTTGCAGTCTAAAATTGATTGAACATGCATTCAGAATGCATTGATAATTACTGGTGATTGGAATGTGAAAGTTGGAAACAAAGAAAAAGGATCAGTAGTTGGAAAATATGGCCTTGGTGACAGAAACAATGTCGGAGATCACACGATAGAATTTTACAAGAGCAATAACTTTTCAAAGCAAATACCTTTTTTCAACAACATAAACAGCAACTGTACACATGAACATCACCAGATGGAATAAACAGGAATCAAACTGACTGCACTGTAGAAAGAGATGATGGAAAAGTTCAGTATCATCACTCAGAAGAAAGCCAGGGACCGACTGTGGAACACATCATCAATTGCTCATATGCAAGTTCAAGTTTAAGCTAAAGAAAATTAAAAGAGGTCCATGAGAGCCAAAGGATGACCTAGAATTTATTCCACCTGGATTTAGAGCCCAACTCAAGAATGGATTTCACACACTGAACACTAATGAAGGAAGATCAGATGAGTTGTGGAATGACATCAAGGACATCATATAGGAAGAAAACAAGAGGTCATTAAAAAGAAAGAAAAGACCAAAATGGATGTGAGAAGAGACTCTGAAACTGATCTTGAATGTAGAATAGCTAAAGGGAAAGGAAGAAATGATGAAATAAAAAAGCTGAACATAAGATTTCAAAGGGCAGCCTGAGAAAAGTAAGTGAAGTATTACAATGACATGTGCAAAGACCTGAAGTTAGAAAACCAAAAGGGAAGAACATGCGCAACATTTCTAAGCTGAAAGAACTGAAGAGAAAATTCATGCTTTGAGTTTCAATTTTGAAGAATTCCATGGGAAAATATTAAATGATGCAGGAAGCATCAAAAGAAGATGGAAGGAATACACAGAGTCACTGCACCAAAAAGATTCAGTTAACATTCAATCATTTCAAGAAGTAGCATATGATCAAGAACTGATGTAACTGAAAGAAGAAGTCCAGGAAAACAAGACTCCAGGAGTTGACGGAATACCAATTAAAATATTTCAACAGATGGTTGCAGCACTGGAATTGCTCACTCATCAATGCCAAGAAATTTGGAAGACAGCTACCTGGCCAACTGACTGGAAGAAATCCATATTAGTGACCATTCCAAAGAAAGGTGATCCAACAGAATGAGGAAATTATTGAACATATCATTAATATTACACACAAGTAAAATTTTGCTGAAGATAATTCAAAAACAGTTGCTGCAGTAGATCAACAGAGAACTGCCAGAAATTCAAGCTGTATTCAGAAGAGGATGTGCTGATATCAAATGGATCTTAGCTGAAAGCAGAGATTACCGGAAAGACGTCTACCTGTATTTTATTGACTGTGCAAAGGTATTTGACTATGTTGATCACCACAAATTACGGATAACATTTGGAAGAAAGGATATTACACAACACTTAATCTTGTTCATGAGGAACGTGTACATAGACCAAGAGCAGTAGTTAGAGCAGAATAAAGTGATACCGTGTGGTTGAAAATCAGGAAAGTGTGCGCCATACTTATTCAATCTGTACACTGAGCAAATAATCAGAGGAGCTGGGCTATCTGAAGAAGAACATGGCATCAGGATTGAAGGAAGACTCATTAACAACCTACGTTATGCAGGTGACACAAACTTGCATGCTGAAAGTGAAGAAGTCTTGAAGCACTTATTGATGAAGTTCAAAGACTATAGCTTTCAGTATGGATTATATCTTAACCTAAAGAAAACTAAAATCCTCACAAATGGACCAAGAAGTAACATCATGATAAGCGGAGAAAAAACTGAAGTTGCCAAGCATTTCAGTTTACTTGAATCTTCAATCAACATCCATGGAAGCAGCAGTCAAGAAAAAAATGAAGCATTGCATTAGGCAAATCTGCTTCAAAAGACCTCTTTAGTGTGTTAAAAAGCAAAGGCATCCCTTTAAATACTAAGTTGTGCCTGACCCAAGGCATGGTGTTTTCAATTGCCTCATATGCATGTGCAAGCTGGACAATAAATAAGGAAGACCAAAGAAGAATTGATGCCTTTGAATTATGATGTTGGTGAAGAATATTGAATATATTGTGGACTGCCAGAAGAGCGAACAAATATGTCTTGGAAGAAGTACAGCCAGAATGTTCCTTAGAAGCAAGGATAGCAAGACTTCATCTCACATACTTTGGACATATTACGAAGAAGTACCAGAACCTGAAGTAGGACATCATGTCTGTTAAAGCAGAGGGTCAGCAAAAAAGAAGAAGACCGTCAACAAGATAGATGGACACAGTGGCTGTAACAATTGTCTCAAGCATAACAATGATTGTGAAGATGGCACAGGATTGGGCAGTGTTCTGTTCTGATGTACATAGGGTCGTTAAGAGTCAGAAATGATAAGATGGCACCTAACAACAACATTATTATTATTTATACTTTTAATATAAATTAAAACAATATAATTTATAGTTTTAATCCTTCACACATCTATCGATTTGTGGTACTGTGGGGGCTTTTGTGTTGCTGTGATGCTAGAAGTTATGCTACTGGTATTAATACCCACAAGGTCACCCATGGCTGACAGGTTTCAGCTGAGCTTCCAGACTGAGACAGACTAGGAAGAAGGAGCTTGTGTTCTACTTCTGAAAAGAATTAGCCAGTAAAAACCTTATGAATAGCAGAGGAACATTGTCTGATACAGTGCCGGAAGATGAACCCCTCAGGTCGGAAGGTGCCCAAAATATGGCTAGAGAAGAGTTGCCTCTTCAAAGTAGAGCACATCTGAGGAAAGAGACAATGGAAGGACTCAGTATCATCAGTCAGAACTAGACCAGGGACTGAGTGCCGAAAAAGCCATTAATTGCTCATATGCAATTTCAATATGAAACTGAAGAAAAATTAGAAGTCCACAAGAGCCAAAGTACGACCTTGAGTATATCCTGTCTGAATTCAGAGACCATATTAAGAATAGGTTTGATGAGTTGAACATTAATGACCAAAGACCAGATGAGTTGTGGAATGACGTCAAGGACATCATACATATAGAAAGCAAGAGGTCATGAAAAAGGCAGGAAAGAAAGAAAAGACCACAATGGATGACAGAAGAGACTCTGAAACTTGCTCCTAAATATCACTTAGCTAAAGCAAATGGAAGAAATGATGAAGTAAAAGAGCTGAAAAAAAGATTTCAAAGGGTGAATAGAGAAGACAAAGTAAAGTATTATAATGACGTCTGAAAAGACCTGGAGATAGAAAATCAAAAAGAAAGAACACACTTGGCATTTCTCAAGCTGAAAGAACTGAAGAAAAAATTCAAGCTTCAAGTTGCAATACTGAAGGAATCTACAGGGAAAATATTACAGAGGAAGCATCAAAAGAAGATGGAAGGAATACACAGAGTCACTGTACCAAAAGAATTCAATCATTTCAGGCGGTAGCATATGATCAGGAACTGATGGTACTGAAGGAAGAAGTCTAAGCTGCACTGAAGACATTGGCAAAAAACAAGGCTCCAGGAATTGACAGATTACCAGTTGAGATGTTTCAACAAACAGATGCACCACTGGAAGTACTCACTTGTCAATGCCAAGAATTTTGGAAGACAGCTACCTGTCCAATTGACTGGAAGAGATCCATATTAATGCCTATACCCAAGAAAGGTGAGCCGACAGAATGCAGAAATTATCGAACAATATCGATAATATCACACACAAGTAAAATTTTGCTGAAGATGAATCAAAAGCAGTTGCAGCAGTACATCGACAGGGAAGTACCAGAAATTCAAGTTGGATTCAGAGTAGGAAGTGGAACAAGGAATATCATTGCTGATGTCAGATGGATCCTGCACTATATTCTCCTGCTGAGAATATCAGAAAGATGTCTATCTGCATTGTATTGACTCTATCATAACAAATTATGGATAACTTTGTGAAGAATTGAAACCCAGAACACTTAATTGTATGTTTTAGTTATCTAGTGCTGCTACAACAGAAATACCACAAGTGGATGGTTTTAATGAAGAAAAGTTTATTTTCTCACAGTCAAAGTAGGCTAAAAGTCCAAATTCAGGGCATCAGCTCCAGGAGAAGACTTTTTCTCTCTGTCGGCCTTCTTCTCTTCAGTGTTCCCCCAGACTAGGAGCTTCTCTGCACAGGGACACTGGTCCAAATGACGCTCTCTGCTCCCGGTACTGCTTTCTTGATGGTATGAGGTCTCCCAGTCTCACAGCTCACTTCTCTCTTTTATATCTCAAGAGATTGCCTCAGGACACAATCCAGTCTTATAGATTAGGTCCTGCCTTACTAACACAAGTGCCACCCATCCTCCCTCATTAACATCATAGAGGCAGGTTTACAACATAGAGGAAAATCACACAGTACCAGGAATCATGGCCTAGCCAAACTGATACATACATTTTTTGGGGGACATAATTCAAACCATGAGGAAACTGCACATAGATCAAGAGGCAGCCGTTCAAATAGAACAAGAGAATACTGCATGGCTTAAAGTCAGAAATGGTGCGGGTCAGGTTTGTATCCTTTCACCATACTTATTCAATGTGTATGCTGGGCAAATAATCCTAGAAGTTGGACCATACGAAGAAGATCAGGGCATCAAGAGTGGAGGAAGACTTAATAATCTGAGTTATGCAGATGATACAATCTTGTTTGCTGGATGTGAAGACAACTTGAAGCACTTACTGATGAAGATTAAAGACCACAAACTTCAGTATGGATTACACTTCAACATAAAGAAAACAAAAATCCTCACTACTGAACCAATAAGCAACATCATGATAAAAGGTGAAAAGATTATAGTTTTCAAAGATTTCATTCTACTTGGATCCACAATCAACATCTACGGAAGCAGCAGTCAGGAAATCAAACAACGCATTGCATTTGGCAAACCTGCTGCAAAAGACCCCTTTAAAATGTTCAAAAGCAAAGATGTCACCTTGAAAACTAACGTGCACCTGACCCAAGGCTTGGTGTTTTCAATCACCTCATATGCAGTGGAAAGTTGGACAATGAATTAGTAAGACAGAAGAGGAATTGAAACCTTTGAGTTATGGTATTGGTGAAGTACATTGACCATATCATGGACTGCCAGGACAAGGAACAAATCTGTTTTGGAGAAAGTACAGCCAGAATGTTCCTTAGAAGCAAGGATGGCAAGACTATGTCTCACATACAGTGGACATGTTATCAGAAGAGAGTAGTCCCTGGAGAAGGACATCATGCTGGGTAAGATAGAGGGCTAGGGAAAAAGAGAAAGACACTCAAAGAGATGTATTGACAGTGGCTGCAACAATAGTCTTAAGCATATCAGTGATTGTGAGGATGGCACAGGACTGGGAAATATTTCTTTCTGTTGTATATAGGGTCACTATGAGTCGGAACTAACTCGATGGCACCTAACAAGCACAACATACTTTTAATACTACAGAATGTAACATTAAAAATAACCATTCATGTAACCTTGATTCCTGTGATGGAGTGAGGGTTATTTCTCAATATCTTTTCTCCCTAAATAGCAATAATCTGAAGTTTTAGCTGGTGCCAAAGTCAGTTGACTGTGTGGTCCATAACAAATTATGGAAAACATTGCAAAGAATGGGAATTCCAGAACACTTAATTGTGCTCATGAGGAAACTGTACATAGATCAAAAGGCAGTATTCTGATCCAAACAAAGGAATACTGCATGGTTTAAAGTCACGGATGGTGTGTGTCGGGGTTGTATCCTTTCACCATACTTATTCAATCTGTATGCTAAGCAAATAATCTGAGAAGATGGACTATATGAAGAGGAACGGGGCATCAGCATTGGAGGAAGACTCATTAACAATTCGTGTTATGCACATGACACAACCTTTCTTGCTGAAAGTGAAGAGGACTTCAGGCACTTAATGATGAAGATCAAAGACTTCAGCCTTCAGTATGGACTGTACCTCAACTAGAAGAAAACAAAACGCCTCACAACTGGATCAATAATCAACATCATGATAAACAGAGAAAAGATTGAAGTTGTTAATGATTTCATTTTTCTTGGATCCACAATCAATGCTCATGGAAGCAGCAGTCAAGAAATCAAATAAGTGACTTCCAGGCAACCTGGCACTATAGTTACAAGCACCATGCTGTCCCTCCACAGCAAAGATCAGAATAACCAAGCCAAACAGAGAAAACAGCAATCCTGAAACCCTAAGCATCAAATGAAGAGATAAAGAACTCAGCCAAGCACCAAATGGAAAAAAACTGACAGCAAACAGAGAGCGAGCAGAGATACATGCAGAAGTTCCCTATTAGCTAATGCAGCACAGATCTGCCATCTTGGACTCCTATCGGAGATCAGTGAACAAGGGGTACAGGAAAGCAGCTTCACGGAGCTTCCAATAGGAGACAGAACAAACACTTGGATGCAACTCTGTTTGAGGAAAAGTCAGAAAAAAGAACAAAGAAAAAAGAAAAGAAGCTTAGAATTACGTGGGATACAATCAAAAGAAAAATTTTCGAGTGATCAGAGTTTCAGAACAGGGGGAGAAAACAGAAAACAAAGAGAGGATCATTGAAGAACTGCTGACAGAAAACTTCCCCCAATATCATGAAAGATGAAAAGCTGGTCATCCAAGAAGCTCAATGAACACAATACAGGGTAGACCCCAAAAGAAAATCACCAAGGCATATCATAATCACACTTGCCAAAACCAAAGACAAACAAAGAATCCTGAGAGCAGCTGGAGAAAAACAAAAAGTCACATACAGAGGAGAAAAATAAGACTAAGCTCAGATTATCTGGTAGAAACCATGCAGGCAAGAAGGCAATGGAATGACATATATAAAACCTTGAAAGAAAAAAATTGCCAGCCAAGAACAATATATCCTGTAAAACTCTCATTCAAATATGATGGTGAATTAGGACATTTCCAGATAAACAGAAATTAAGGGACTGTGTAAAAACAAACCAAAAGTAGAAGAATTATTAAAGTGAGTTCTTTGATCTGAGAACAAACAACATCAGCTTACAGGCTGAATATAGGACACAGGATCATACCAGCCAGATACCAGTCTAGGAAATGAACTCCCAAGGACTATCCAAAACCAAAAGAAAGGCAATAGGGAATCAGAGCAGTTAATCTGTAAATGACAACAACATCAGAACAATAAAAGAAGGAATAAACAGTGTAGGTATAGAACCTTCTAATAGAGAAGAAGGCAAGGTGATACCAAGTAATAATAGAATACATCAAACTTAGAAAGATAAGGGTAAATTTCATGGTAACCACAAAGAAAGTTAACAAACCTACTCATCAAAATAAAGAGGAAAAACATAAAGTCTCAGTAAAAACAAAACCTACAAAAACAAAAGAAATGAAAAAAGAAAAATCCACAAACAAAAGGTATTCAGCACAGGAGAGTAAGAGGAACAAAGAAAACATCAGCACCACAAAAAGAAGCACTACAAAATGACAGCAATAAACTCACATCTGTCAATAATTACACTGCAAGTGAAATGGCCTCAACGCACCCACAAAGAGACGGAGAGTGACAGAATGGATAAAAAAACAGTATCCATCAATATGCTGTATACAAGAGACACACCTTTGAAACAAAGATGTAAATTTATTAAAAATCAAAGGATGGAAACAAATATATCAAGTGAACAACTATCAAAAAAGAGCAGGAATGGCAATACTAATCTCAGATAAAATAGACTTTAAAACAAAATCCACCAAAAAAGACAAAGAAGGACACTCTAATGATTAAGGGGACGATCTACAAGAAAATCCAACACCTCTACAACAAAAAGACAAATAATCTAATTAAAAAATGGGCAAAGGAATTGAACAGACACTTCAGAGAAAACCATCAGACACGTGAGGAAATGCTTGTGATCACTAGCCAGTAGAGAAATGCAAATTAGAACCACAATGAGATACCGTCTCACTCCAGCATTACCAGCACGAATCAAAAAAACTGGAAATAACAAATGTTGGGGGGGCTGTGGGGAGATTGGAACTGTTATGCACTGCTAGTGAGAATGCAAAATGATACAACCATTTTGGAAAATGTTATGGCGCCTCCTCAGAAAGCTAGAAATAGACATACCATACCATCCAGCAATCCCACTTCTAGGAATATATCCCATAAAAATAAGAGTCGTCACTCGAATAGACATATGCACACCCATGTTCATTGCAGCATTGTTCACAGTAGCGAAACGACGGAAGCAACCTAGATACCCATCAACAGATGAATGGGTAAACAAATGATGGTACATACACACAATGGAGTATTATGCAGTGATGAAGAACAATGATGAACCTGTGAAGCATCTCATAACATGGATGAAACTGGAGGACATTATGCTGAGTGAAATAAGTCAGTCACAAACGGACAAATATTGTAAGAAACCTCTACTGTAAAAACTCAAGAAAAAGTTTACATACAAAAAGAAACAATCTTTGTTGGTTACGAGGGATGGGAGGGTTGGGGGGGAAATACTAAATAGACAATAGATAAGTGGTAACTTTGGTGAAGGGTAAGACAATACACAGTACTGGGGAAGCCAGCACAACTTATACAAAGAAAGGTTATGGAAGCTCCATAGACACATCCAAACTTCCTGAGGGACTGCATTGCTGGGCGGAGGGCTGTGGGGACCATGGTCTTGGGGAACATCTAGCTGAATTGGCATAACACAGTTAATAAAGAAAATGTTCTACATTCTACCTTGGTGAGTAGCGTCTGGTGTCTTAAAAGCCTGTGAGCAGCCATCTAAGATACTTCAATGGCCTCACCCCTTCAGCAGCACAGGAGAATGAAGGAAACAAGATACAAGGAAAAGATTAGTCCAAAGGACTAATGGACCACGACTACCATGGCCTTCACCAGACTGAGTCCAGTACATCTAGATGGTGCCCGGCTACC
This sequence comes from Dugong dugon, assembly GCA_030035585.1. Taxonomy (NCBI): domain Eukaryota; kingdom Metazoa; phylum Chordata; class Mammalia; order Sirenia; family Dugongidae; genus Dugong; species Dugong dugon. Next base: position 27,164,269 of record CM057460.1, on the reverse strand, counting down.
ACCACTGACTCCTCTGACTGGGATCACAACAGAGGGTCCCAGGTAGAGTTGGAGAAAAAATGTAGGACTAAATTCTAACTCATAAAAAAAGGCCAGACTTACTGGCCTGACAGAGACTGGAGAAACCTCAAGAGCATGGCCCCCGGACTCCCTTTAATCTCAGTAATGAAGTCACTAAAAAGGACAGTGTTGACATATCGTGGGGTTGTTTACCATTGTCATAAAACAGTATGTGTACTAACTGTTTAATGAGAAACTATTTGTTCTGTAAACCTTCATCTAAAGTACAATAAAAAAAATTAAAAAAAAATAAATGATCCATTACATTGGGCAAATCTGCTGTGAAAAATCTCTTTAAAGTGATAAAAAGCAAAGACATCACTTTGAGGACTTAGGTATGCCTGGCCCAGACCATGGTGTTTTCAATTTCCTTATATGTATGATAAAGTTGGACAATGAATGAGGAAGCCTAAAGAAGAACTGAAGTCTTTGAATTATGCTGTTGGTGACGAATATTGAATATACCGTGAACTGTCAAAAGAACGAACAAATCTGTCTCGGAAGAAGTACAACCATAATGTTCCTTAGAAGCAGGGATGGCTAGACTATGTTTCACATACTTTGGACATGTTATCAGCAGGGATCAGTTCCTGGAAAAGGACATCATGCTTGGTAAAGTAGAGGGTTGACGAAAAAGAGGAAGACCCTCAAGGAGATGGATTGACACAGTGGCTGCAACAATGGACTCAAGGATGGAGCCGGATCAGGCAGTGTTTCCTTTTGTTGTACATAGGGTCTTTATGAGTCAGAACCAACTTGACAACACCTAACAACAACTACAGTAAAAGTCACTGAGGTCCTGGGAGGCACAAACAGTTTGAACTCGACTACTATCCTTAAAAGTTGGTGATTTGAACCCACTCAGTTACACACTGAAAGAAAGTCCTGACAATCTGCTTCTGTAAAATTACAGCCGAGATAACTCTATGGAGCAGTTCTCCTATTTAACACATTAAATCAACATGAGTCAGAAGTTTGTTTTTTGTTTTTGTTTTTGTTTTTTTAAGTCACCAGTAGTAAGCATTTAATTCCCCAGCCTCCGTTAAAACAGTAGTCCTAGTGTTCAAATTCTGACCAATAGATTTAAGATGAAGTACTATGTATTTTTTTTGGATATAATATATTTAAAAAACAAACCAGTTGCTGTCAAGTCAATTGCAATGCATGGCAATGCCATGTGTTTCAGAGTAGAACTACACTCTGTAGAGTTTTTGATGGCCATCACCATTTTGCAGTAGATCATCAGGCCTTTCTTCCAAGGCACCTCTAGTTGTATTCAAGCCAACAACCTTTTGGTTAGTACCTGAGTGCTTAACAGTTTTCACCATCCAGGGACTCTGTATATATCTTTCACTTTATGTTGAGACTTGGGGTATATATATGGGGGCTATAACCTTATCTTTAACCATACAGAAGAAATAACTCAGAAGGAGCAGAAATCTGAGGAAGTCGTAGTACCTCAGGACTCTGTGGAGCAGAGCTGCCATAACAGTCCTGGAGATCCCACCTCTATTCCTTAACATGAAAGATAGGTTTCAAGTTTTATTAAAAATCTGTTACTCTGTTGTCTGCTTCTGATGGTCAAAGCTAATCCCAAAAGATAGAGTCATTTAACTATTTTTGTTCTCACCTTATACAATTTTAATTCATGCTAATTTCCTCACATGGCTATTATGAAAATTAAGTAGGATAATACATGAAAAAGTGTGTTGTGAAATGTACAATTCAAAAGAAAAATATGAGGAGTTTCTGTATTGGCATATAACTTCACATAGGTGCTTTTTCAGACTCTGAGAATTCATGCATTGGATAGAGAGGGAAATCAGTGGATCAAACTTGTATTTATTAGTAAATGACTCTATGTGGGACATTGTACAGGCACCAGTCAGAATGCATCACTAGGATATCTACCATGTTAGAATCCAGAGTAAGTACTTAACTTTCCAGTGGAGGATTTATTATAAATTATTACAATTTAGCTTAATTCAATTATTTATTTATTTATTGTAACTTAATTTACTTTATTACATATTAAGCTTGTACCAGTAGTTATCAGCATTACATTCCTTATATACAAGCACTTCTCATAAATTGTATTGATACAAATGCATGCTGATTTCACACCTACACTTGAACTAGTAAACCTTGCTTGATACAACCTTTCAGCTGTGAATATTTCTGTCACAGCAGTTGATCTTCAGCTTCAATTGGACACAGGATGCTTCTCTGCTTTCCTAGTGGACTGAACATTCCACAGGTGGTGTTTACTATGCCTAATATCTTTCTCTGACCAAAAAAAAAAAAAACCTGCTTTTCCCATAAGCCTGGTCTCAAGAAGCAGCACAGGGTGGATGACTGATTGGATCAGAGAGAACGAATGAACGCTGGGGCCCAGAAAGCCACAAGGTGATCTGCACTAAATTGGTTCATCCAAGAGGGATAATGGTAATTATTTCAGTTAATGAGATTAATTCCCTCTTTAATTAGGAAGGAAGACAAATTACCTGTTAAAATAAGTCGAGAGAGCAAACTTGTCTAGAGAAACAGAGATGCTAAGTGAAAGAGAAGAAAAAATCAGCTAGTTTGTAGAGTTGGTTTAGATCCTGAATGACTTTACCTTCTCAGAAAAAGTTCTACGTCTTTATATAGATTATAATTTCCTAAAATACGCACTTTTTTTCTTATAACTAATAGAAACTCACACAGAGAGAAGCTTCTATTCATAGTGGAACTTAATAGAATGGTTACTCTAATAAGGAACTAGCTGTGGGATCAAGGCAGGGTATGACATGATGAATAAATCCTCATCCCTGGATTGAAGGTTAACTGTAGGTGACATTGATGATGATATTAATTAATCAGTTGTTTATTGTCACCGGAGTCCAGAAAACCAGCCTATTAAAGGTGAGAATGGGAGACTTTGTCACTACTCATAAATTCTAAAGCAATGTTGCAGTTAGTTGCCTTAAGTTGGCTCAGACTCATGGCAACCCCATGTACAGTAGAACAAAACATTGCCCAGTCCTGCTCCAGCTTCAAAATCATTGGTATGCTCAAATCCATTGTTGCAGTCACTGTGTGTTTTGAGTGCCTTCCAACCTATGGGACTAATCTTCCAGCATGATATTGGATAATATTCTGTTTTGAGCTATAGGGTTTTCATTGGCTAATTTTTGGAAATAAGTCACCAGCCCTTTCTTCCTAGTCTGCTTAGCCTAGAAGTTCTACTGAAACCTGTCCACCATGGGTGAACCTGCTGGTATTTAAAATACTGGTGGCATAGCTTCCAACATCATAGCAATATGCAAGTCACCACAGTACTAGAAACTGAGTGGTGGACTAAAGGAATAGGAAGTAAGAATACTGTGTTTAATGGCTTTGTTTTGAAGCCTAAGGCAATTGGTAGTGAAATGAGGAAAAATTTCAAAATTGTTTGTCTGCCTAGAGGCATATAGGGAAATTCATTACCTCTATGTGAGCCTACCAATATCCTTTCTGTGGCCTCATCTAATCACATGAGAATATTTATCCAGTGTTCAGGATTTTTTTTTGGTTGTTTTGTTACTGTAAAAACGGGGATTGGAGCTGCCTGCTGCAATAACCAATTCTGAGACAGGGGTGAGGTGAGCAGCAAGTGTTTATTATATATCAATATAATAGGAGACAGAGGGAAAAAGAGTCCTCCAAAAACCCATTTCCCCCACTGGAGATTGGCCGAAAGCTTTACAGGGACAGGATTATGGGTCTTGGAAGTTTGTGTTAGTTCCCCCCTTGACGTGGTCACATCCCAGATGAGTTAATCTTTCACTGATGTTCTTGGGACTTATCCAGCAACATGCTGGTTTTCTTGTCACAGGATGGGTGCTTTGTTCGGTTTTTCATTCCTAGATCATTATCACTTATTTTCCACCCTCCAAGGAGGAACACTGGTTAATCTTAAACTTTTTATAGAGACTGAAATGGGAGGGAAAAACAAGATCATGAGATGCTGCAGGGGTTAGCAATGAGAAGTAATAATAGTGAGCTGAACCTATGCAACCTCTTCCAATCCCCACTTTTATTGGAAGTTTCTCAATCTTGGGAAACAGGGTGTCACTTCTTTTCTGACTACTTCTTGCTAGTTAGGGACATCAGCTGGGTTGAGAAAACTGCTGGTATCAAGTAGGGGCTGTAGCCAGGGGGTGAGTTAGAGTGGAAATTGGCTTTGTCTTGGTGAATTATATTACATGCGTCCCCAGAGCCTGAAAAAGGGACATCCTGACTTATCAGGGTAAAAATTTTTCCAGCCTTAAGGGTATTTGTAATTCCTCTTGCCAATATTTTCATAAAACAGGGAACACAAAAATAAACTAAAATAATCACTATTCCTAAGGTTATTAAGGGGGTTAACCAAGATCTCAAGAAAGGAAAGATGCTGGAGAACCAGCTGCATGCATCTTCTTGTCTCGATTTGGGGTCTGTTCATTTAGTTATCTTATGAATGGCATCTAACCCTATTTCAACTTCTCCTGTAGTATTTTTCCAAGAGCAGCAGGTTTTATTTATTACAGCACATACACCACCTGACTTTACCAAGAAGAAGTCTAAGACAATTCTGTTGTCAAGGACCACCTTGGCCAGGGAGTTCAAAGAGGTTTGTTGAGCTTTGAGTGCTCTCTCAGTCCCAAGAGCCAATAGGTGAAGGGTATCCAATAAATTCCTGATAGCCATTTCCATGTGGTATTCTCCTAATCCTGGGATAGTTGTTCTTAAGTCTTCTCTATGACAGGGTTGTTATTAATCCCTATCACCTCCAGGGAGACGGGATCTACGGAGAAGATATCCCATCTCTTCTGAGGGACCTTTATGGTCACCTGGGTGGGTGATGGATGAATCTGAGTAAGGAAAGTTAGAAACTCCAAAGTGCATTGCCACACATAGTGAATTCCAGTCAGACATTGGATAGCCCACGTATAGGGTGATGCCTTTGGGATAGGGTTTTCACTAGCGGGGTATGCTTTTCCCCCACATAGAAAGGTGTACCCTGATGGAGCACACAAGGACCAATTTCCATTAGAGCAATCTGGGATGCTAGTGTTAATATGGGACAATTAGGGAATGACTAGAGTTTGATTACATGATGAAAGAAGTTGAAAATCTCAGAAAACTTGTTGGGCTACCTTTGTCCATGGATCTTGTGATTAATTTCCCTTTTGTGCCCTGAAGTATGGTTATAGAGCTCAGTGAGAGAGAAACAGGGTATAGAAAATGGGTATTGAACAAGCCTTGCTCATACTGGAATTTTTGGAGCACTATAGGTTGGGATGCAACTGCATATATCTTTGTTAATAAGCAAAAACTGGGGCTGCTAATGGACTTAAGGGATCTCCTGACCCAGGGAGGTGATGGCACACCCAGCAGCTACCAGGGTTCCCTCCTGTAGCCACTGCTTGGGACATGCTGACTAGGCCGTTGGATGACCAGGTCTATCCATCTGGAAGATGGACAGGTTCTTGATACCCCACAACAACTTGGATTCCCTCTCCCCTGCTGATCTCAGCATCTTGAGGTGAGCCTTCTTTATAATTTACACAATAGTATGTTCCAGTGTCAGATAACAATTGTGTGACTGAGTGGTATCAGCCATAGGTGTTACCCGGTTGGAGCCAGTGGTCCTGAAGTCCCAGTTATCTATCCTCTTTTGGGCTCTTCCATGACCCACTTAACTGGACCTACTGGAGTTAGGGATGATACTACACATGAGAGGGTTAAAAGTTCTCTAACTTGTAGGGTTAGAGCTCCTCTGGCTTGTAGAACCACCAGAATTTTTCCCATCCACACTTCCTGGAGAAGTAAAAAGAAAACCAAAAACAGGGTTAGGATCATTATTCTGTAAGTTTCTTGAACTTGCATTTCAGGTCTCGAATTGGAGTGCAGGAATATGGTGATTCTTTAACTCTTCCTCCTTCGAGGGGAGCTGCTTTACCCTCAAGTGATGCACCCACGCAGCTACTCCTGCTAATTTCAGAGACGAGTGGGTGATCAGGAGAACTTCAAAAGTTCCTTCCTACTTAGGGGCTAGTTGATGTTCTGGGTGTTGGTTCTTCCACGTTTTCAGTCTCCTGGGTGGAACCTCTGAAGGGGAATGTTGGAAGGAAAAGACAACCAGGAAGAAACATATTGATTAACGGTGTTCATGATGGTTCTCAGAGAATGGACCCAGTCTCTTTTCTCTACCTTGGTCATTAAAGAGGTGGGGAAAGTTGACTTGTTCAGGAATGGTCTCCCATATATTAATTCATAAGGGCTTAACTTGAGCCCACTTCAAGGGGCTACCCAGATTCTGAGCAGGGCAATGGGCAAAACTTGTATCCAAGTGGAGTTTCTCTTGACAAAGTTTTGCCAAGGTGTTTTTCAAAGTATGATTCATCTTTTCAGTTTTTCTAGTTGATTGTAGTCTCCAAGCTGAGTGTAACTTCCAATTTATATCAAAAGCCGTACTGACTTCTTACGCAATTTTTGCCATAAAAGCTCCTGCATTATCACTTTGAGCTGATATTGGTAGACCAAAATGAGGTATGATTTCTTTGAGTAATGCCTTGGTCACTTCTTGGGCTTGTTCAGTCCGATAAGGAAAGCCTTTGCCTACACCAAGTAGGTGTCCATGAAGACCAACAGATATGGGAAGTTCCAGGGTGCCTGGGGCATCACTGTGAAATCCCCTTGCCAGTCTTCTCCCGTGTTTATTCCCCGGTTTTGGACTCCCCATTCGGTTGGGTGGGGCATAGTTTCCGGGTTGTTTCTTGCACATAGGTAGCACCTCTTTGTAACATCCTGGATAGTTTTTAGGAGATTCAGCCTGGTGACCACCTGTTGGATCCATTCAAGACTGGCGTCTCTCCTGTACTGAATCCCTTCATGTAGAGCTGACACTATACCATATACTTGGGCCTCTGGTAACAGTCCTTTCCCTGCAGAGTCCATCAGCCATTTAGAATGAGAGGTGAGGTGATAGCCCCATTATTTAGCCCTATCCAGGTCCTGGGAGGTGTAGATGGGTGTCGGAAGGTCAACAGGGTCCAGATGAGGGATCAAGGCCATCTCTGTTCCCATCTCATCTCCTCACATTGCAGCCTTCTTTCCTTCTGTATCTGCTTTCCGGTTCCCTATTGCCTCAGGAGATTGTCCCTTCTGATGTCTGGGACAATGTACTACTGCCACCTGAAGGGGATCATTAACTGCTCTCAGGAGTTCCAGGATTTCTGGTACCTGTTTTATTTCTTTGTTGGCAGATGTCAGGAGTCCCCTCTCTTTCCACAAGGCACCGTGTGAGTGAAAGACCAGATGGGAATATTTACTATCAGTATTCACAGTTATACATCTTTCTGCTCCTAGTTGCAGGGCTCGCCCAAGGGCTACGAGTTCAGCCTTTTGAGCCAAAGTGCCGGCAGGAAGTGGAGCTGCCTCGAAGACCTCAGTTCGTGTTACCACTGCATATCCTGCCTTGTGATGTCCTTCATATGGAAAACTATTGTCATCCGTATACACTTCTATTTCTGGGTCAATCAAAGGGACAGCCGAGAGATCTGGTCTGCAAGAGTAAACTTCTTTGATTATCTCCAAGCAATCATGTATAGGAGCATCTTCTGAGATGGGCAGTAGGTTGGCAGGGTTAAGGGAAGAGATGGCCTTTAAGGTTACGTTCAGGTTATCTAACAGGATTGCCTGATATTTTCCCATTCGTCCTATCATGAGCCAAAACTCCTCCTTTTGTTCTATGAAGGGTAGTACAGTATGTGGTGTATTGATTGTTACCTTTTGTCCAAGGGTGAATTTTTCAGTTTCTTGTAACAGGTCACATGTCATGGCCACAGCTTGAAGACATGGGGCCATCCCCAGGCCATGCTGTCCAACTGTTTGGAAAAATAGGCCACCGGCCACCTGGCTGGTCCCAAGGTTTGAGTTAGTACCCCCAAATCAATTACCTAGTTTTCAAGTACAAACGTTTTTGGAGGACTGGCAATCCTAGTGCTGGGGCCGTCGTTAATTGGCACTTAATTTTCTTAAAAGCCTGTTGGCATTCTTTGGTCCATAGTAAAGGCTCTTTTTTGTCTCCTTTTAGGATCTCATATAGAGGTTTTGTCATAAGTCCAAACCTTGGTATCCAAATCTGGCAAAATCCAGTCATCCCAAGGGAACCCCTAAACTGCCACCTACAGGTGGGAGGTGTCACCCACCTGATAGCTTCTCGTCGATCCTGAGGGAGACCTCGTTGCTCCTGTGATGTTTGAAATCCCAGATATTTTACTTGTTGGGATATCTGGGTCTTTTTCTTGGAAACTCGATACCCACACTCAGCCAAACGATTCAAAACCAATATGGTATTTGGGTCAGTCTTCTTTAGTCTCACTTACTATTAGGATATCATCCACATATTGTAAGACAAGACCTCTTTCTAGCCTCAATGCCCTCAAGTCTTTGGCTAGTATTTCCCTAAAAATTGTGGGGGAAATTCTTGAATGCCTGGGCCAGAACCTGCCATGTGAGATGTCTCTTAGTCCCAGTCTTAATATCAGTCCATTCAAAGGCAAACAGAGGCTGAAACTCAGGGTGTAGAGGAATGCAAAAGAAAGCATCCTTAAAGTCGAATACCAAAAACCAAGCACATTGACTAGGTATAGTAACAAAGAGGGTATATGGGTTGGGCACAACCAGATGAATATCCTTTACTATTTGGTTGATTTTCCTTAAGTCTTGAACAAATCAACATTCCTCAGTCCCTGGTTTCAACACCAGTAGGAGAACGGTAGAATTTTAAAAGTCCAATTTCTATATATTGATAAATCAAAGGTGCAATTCCTTCTAAGGCTTCTTTACAGAGGGGATATTGCCCTCAGTTTATAACAGGTGCCCTGGGTTTTAAAGTTATTTTAACTGGTGTGGCTGACTTAGCTTGCCCAGACCTTTCTGATGCCCAGACCTCTGGATTCACCTTTTGTTGCATATGGAAAGAAATGCTGCTAGGTGTCACTATTTCTTCTTGCAACAGTGCTGCCTGCAAGGTGCATGCATTTTCAGGTGGGATTTGTACCACTATTCGGGATGGCTCAGAAGTGATTTGGGCCCCTAATTTTGATAGGAGGTCCCTCCACAAAAAGGGGACCAGGCATCCTGGCATATAAAGGAACTCATGATATAACAATTTCTTTCCAACTTCACAATTTACTGGTTGGAGGAAAGGTCAATTGTCAAGCTACCATGAGAACCCCCCCCCCCCACCAGAGCAGTGAGTGGACTAAGCGGAGATTCAGCCATGTTCACAACTGAAAATGTGGCTCCCATATCCAGAATAAAGTCCATAGGACACCCTCCCACATTTAGGGTCACCTGAGTCTCACTGTGGGAGATAAGCAACGAAGATTCTAGCCCTGGGCCCCATCATTCTGAATCATCTCCCTGTGGGGGCTCCTCCTGTTAGGCTTGGAGGATAGTGGGTCACAGCCGCCTTCCTCTGGTTTCTGGACATTCTCATTTCCAGTGTCTGTGTTTTTTACAGTAAGTACACTGGTCAGGTCCCAGGGGTGGCCCCATTCCATGCTCTGGGATTGTCCTTCTTCTGGCCCCGTTTTTCCCCTGGACCTGGAGGGGCTAGGGCAGCTGCCAGCAAAGCCGCTTTTTGCTTCATTTTTTGTTTTTCCTTTAACTCCACCACCTGATCTCTATTATTGAAGACCTGAAAAGCAATCACAAGTAATTTCCCTATGGGCATCCCGAGTCCTCCCGCTAAGTTCTGCAACTTCTTCCAAATACCAAGAGTGCTTTGGGAAATGAAAGTCGTATTTAGAAGCTTGTAATTGTTAGGATTCTCAGGATTTATACTGGTGTATAGGCGGAATGCATCTGTCACTCTCTCTAAAGTGGACGGATCCTCCTCTTCCCCTTGAATGACTTCCCTAACTTTTTGCAAGCTTTTGGGCTTAGGGTCCCTCCTCAGTCCAGTAACCAAACAATCCCCGTATAGCTGAAGTCTATCCACCCCCTCCTCTTGGTTATGATCCCAACTTAGGTCTTGTGTTGGAATGGCCTCCATTCCCGAAGGTCAGGTTAATGGTTTCAGATTATGGAGCCTATTAGCCTCTTTTTGAGCCTGTTCTAACACCATGCAGTGCTCCTCTGAAGTCAATAAAGTAGTTAAAAGGGCCTGTATGTCTGCCCAAGTGGGGTGGTGAGGAGAGAAAATGGAGAGGAATGATTCTGTCATTCTATTTGGGTCACTCCGGTATGGGGAGTTATGATTCTTCCAATTATACAAATTGGAAGTTGAGAATGGAGTATGTACTAGCATTGTCCTTTGAGGCCGCCCGTGAGCGCCCATTCCAGCTGGGATCTTTCTTAAGGGAAATTGCCGTACCCGAACTCCAACAGCACCCTCACCAAAAACTGTACCCTTATGAATGTGGGCAGGGAGACCATACTGGATGAAGTCGAACTCTTACTTTCTGATTCCCTTCTTTGTCAGTTTCTTCTAAGCTGCCTAAACTAGAATCAGGCTCTGCCCTTCTGGTGGGGGATTCTGCCATCATTCTTCAACCTGACCTGTCGGCTTCTACTGCACCTTCCCTATATGGGGGAGGGGGAGCTGAAGCAGTTGTCAGGGCTAGTCCTTCCAAGAGGGGATCCTCCGGTGAGGATTCAGGAAGCACTTTTGCTTTTGGCTTTTCCTGAAAAAGAACCTAGTTAGAGGGATTCAAAGTTTGGTAGAGAGACATGAAAGCTTGAATATATTTTTTCTCCCTTCTACAAAACATGTCAAGCTGAAAAATCGTGCCATAAGCCAAAGACTCATTTGGGGGCCAATGTTCCTGGTGCCCCAACTGGTATTGGGGCCATACATTGTTACATAAGCATATCATTTTCTTCCTTGTCATAGTCTCATAGCTATACCTCTTCCAGTTTGCTAGAATGCAGCCTAGAGGAGATTTGGCTGGGATAGACAGGCCTCCTCCCCTAATGGGCGTTTTTCTTGAGCGTGCCTTCTTACCAATGGGTGAGTCCCTCTCTTCTGAGCACAATGGTGATTTATTATACTGTCTATCTAAAAATCCACCTCCTTTCTAATTATACTCCTTTTGGTCAGAATTCCCTGAATTCCTATTCTGGGCCCCCAACGTCCTTGGAGGTGTTTTTCTCAGAATAACAAAAAAAAAAATCTAGAACAAAAATATTCGTGAATCTGGTAACAGGATTTATAAAGGTAAGGGTTAATGTAATGACGACACAAGAACACTGCGGCTTCACAGGGACAGGTACACATAAATCACAGTAAATAAACACAAAATGTGATCCCACTGAGACAGTGAAGATGATTTCAGCAGCCTCAACCTCTCAGACAATCACACTGGGTGACAGAGGTGATCTTAGCAACCTCAATCTCCCAGACAGTCTCTGAGGAATTTGCATGCTAAGCGCTACGAACAGACAAAAATCCTGAAAGAAATGATCGAGATAATCTTGGCAGCCTCAACCTCTCAGACAACTTTTTCGGGTGACAGGGATGATCTTGGCAACCTCAACCTCCCAGACAATCCCAGGGGCATTTCCACACCCTAAAACCAAGACTCTAGAGTCACCAGGAGTCCCTTCTTGTGATTCTACTCACAGGGTCAGTTATCTGAGGTGCCTCCCACCTCAGAAACCAAAGGCTTAGGTCCCTCTCCAGAACCCTTGGGCCTGCCCTATGCACCTCGGCCCTGAGTGCAACAGGGAGAGGAGTTGCAGACTCACCTTGGGATCCCTCCTATGTAGGTCTTGCTTTCTTTCACCCACCTCTTCTGGTGCAGTTGGGGACTGGCTGTGCCATGGCAGACCCAGGTCTCGCCGATAGTCTCCCCAGAGGCAAATGAAACCTCTCATGGCCGCTTGTTGGGAGAGCTGTCAATCAGCCCCAGGCCCTGCCGCCATGTCCCAAGTGGCTGGAGCTCTTCTTACAGGCCACCAAATTTGTTATCTCAATAATGCTGATTGGAGCCACCTGCCTCAATAACCAATTCTGAAACGGGGTGAGGTAAGCAGCAAGAATTTTATTATATATAGATATATAGGAGACAGAGGGGACTAGATTCCTCCAAAAACCCATCTCCCCCACTGGAGATTGGCTGAAGGCTTTATAGGGACAGGATTATGGCTCTTGGAAGTCTGTGTTAGTTCCTCCTTGAGGTGGTCACGTCCCAGATAAGTTAATCTTTTCCTGATATTCTTGGAGGTCATCTGGCAACATCCTGGTTTTCTTGTCACAGTATGGGTGCTTTGTTCATTTTTTCATTCCTAGATCATTATCACTTGTTTTCCACCCTCCAAGGAGGAACACTGGTTTATCTAAACTTTTTATAGTGACTGGAATGGGAGGGAAAAACAAGATCATGGGACAATGTGGGGGTTAGCAAATGGGAGTAATAATAGTGAGATGGACCTATGCAGCCTCTTCCATTATCGCCATTCTTAATATTGCCCACCTCTGCGATACTGGCCTGTTCAGAATGAGTCACTTTTATGGATTGACTTGTGTCCATCAAAAATGTGTGTCAATTTGGCTAGGCCATGATTCCCAGTATTGCGTGATTGTCCACCATTTTGTGATCTGATGTGATTTTCTCATGTGTTATAAATCCTACCTCTATCATGTTAATGAGGCAGGATTAGAGGCAGCTATGTTAATGAGGCAGGACTGAATCTACAAAATTAGGTTGTTGTATCTTGAGTCTATTTCTTTTGAAATATAAAAGAACGAAGCAAGCAAAGAGATAGGGTGATCTCCTACTACCAAGAATGTAGAACCAGGAGAGGAGCGCATCCTTAGGACCAAGGGTCCCTGCAATGAGAAGCTTCTAGACCAGGGGAAGATTCGTGACAAGGATCTTCCTCTAGATCCGACAGAGAGAAACAGCCTTCCTTCCCCTGGAGCTTACACCCTGAATTCAGAACTCTAGCCTTGTAGACTGGGAGAGAATACATTTCTCTTTGTTAAAGCCATTCCCTTGTGGTATTTCTGTTATAGCAGCACTAGTGATAACTAAGACAGTCACTACAAAATTAAAGTGAACTTCAAGGTAAACCATCTCTCAAAAAGCAAATCAGACATCTCTTGGACTTCAGTCATTTCACTGACCAAACAAGTCTTTTTTTTTTTTAATTTTTTTTTCTCTGTACTTTAGATGATGGTTTATAGAGTATTCTAGTTTCTCATTAAGCAATTAATACACATACTGTTTTGTGACATTGATCACCAACCCCACTACATGTCAGCACTCTCCCCTTCTCGACCTTGTTTTCCCCATTACCAGCTTTCCTGTCCCCTCCTGCCTTCTCATCCTTGCCCCTTTGCTGGTGTGCCCATTTAGTCTCGTTTTGTTTTATGGCCCTGTCTAATCTTTGGCTGAAGGGTGAACCTCAGGAGGGACTTCATTACTGAGCTGTAAGGGTGTCTGTGGCCATACTCTTAGGATTTCTCCAGTCTGTATCAGACCGGTAAGTCTTGACCGAACAAGTCTTGACCCTCAGAAATCTTTTGGCTGTTTCGGGTAAGAGATTTCTCCCAGTTCTTCTATTTAAGCTTCTTCAACAATTTCAAAATAATCTTGGTAGGTCATCTCATTTACAAAGATATTCTTCCTTCTTCCTAAGGAGAAATATGAATGGTGCGATGTTTATCTGCCTACGGGCATGTGGCCATAGACAAGAGAACTGTGCACTAATTTCTGTTGGCAACATTTTTTCCTAGTTTCTTTTCCTACATAAAATACCTTAATTTCCTCCATCTGTACCTGGATATTACTAGTGTGGATTTGTAAGAACTGAACTGAGACAGTGTAAGAACATTTGCTGTGAGGTATTATATCAGCAACCAGTTTTGCAGTTGTTTCTTCCATTTACTTTGCCATGACATCCAATTGCTGATAAAACTTTGCATATGGTTCATTCATCTGCCACAGAAGATCCACCTATTTGATCAATTACTCAGTTTCCTATAACTGTTAGTGATTGTCTGCAGACTTCTGTAGAGAATTTTGCAACTCCATGTCTGACTCAGTAATGTGTGTCCGTGCTGGTGATCTTTTTGGAGGTCTTAGCAGCAGACCTGATGGTTATACAAATGTTTGTCCTCCATCTCAAATACCTTCAACCAAGTCCAATTGTATCTTGTCTGTTTTTTCCAGGACAGCAGGTCACACCATGATCCATCCCAGTGGCTGCCCCATACTTTCCCATGACCACTCAGTGTTCAGCCAGAACTGGCCTAATGGATCCTTCCTCTACCCAGGCTCCGCCTTGATGGTACAAGCTTCTCAGCTCTTGCCCCTAACTGGCCTTACCAATTGCAACTGTTTTTGCAAACAATCTACCACAATCATATTGGAAAAATACCCAAAATGAATTGCATCAGAAAAGTTAAAGAGTAGTCTAAGTGACCAAAGTTTAGGACAATGGCCTGAGCCACCTTGAGAAATAGTTGAGATCATTGAGTCTTGTAAGGCACACTCTCATATATGTCTCTCTTGCCACTATTTCCAGATTTCAGGTAGCTGAGTGGACAATATAAGTGATGGCATTTTTGGGGAATAGACATTTGTCCCTCCTCTCTCCATAATCCCTTTGCTGGTCTAGTCTGTCTTATAAGCTTCCTGCTAATTCTCCAAACTGCATATTACTAACTGACTTTTACAACAGAGTTCATAACTGAATTTTGGAGTACTTGCACAAAAAATAATACATTTGTAATTGGTTTCAAATTAGGTTATTCTTTCTTTCATAGAAACATCTCACGGATTTATGAAGTAGAGGGTAGGGGACGGCTTGTAAAAATCTCTAATTTCTTGGCTTGTTTGGTATCAAATAGCAGTAAAAATACATCTAAATTAGTAATATATTGTGTAGACTTAGAAGCCTGGGTAAGTATAATCATAGGAACTGTGATGATGGACGGAATTTAAAAGAAAAAAAAAAGAAACAATAAGAAAAATAGACAGTTATGTGACCAGTAAAGACTTCTTAATATGGAAAACAGAGAGGAGGCCCTCATGTTGACAGAAATGGAGATTTCTTTTCTGTACTGTAGTAACTTCCCTAGAGAACTTGAATTTCTAGTACAAACACATTTCTTATGAAATTCATATAGAACAATTTTAGGGAAATCTCACCTAAACTTTTTTTGTTTGTTTGTTTCCCTCACAATGATGGAAATAGGACAGTAGAATTGAGAAAAGTTTGAGAAGATTTTGGTCCTTTAGGTTTCTGGTAGCTGGAAATAGCCTCTATACCTATTTATCTTGTTACAAATAAATTTTTGCTTGTTTTGCTCCATAATCTGACTTTCATTTGAGCCTGAAGAAATGATAAGCTTTTGGAGATAATATCAGGGCAGAGAAAGGAGAAAAAAAATCCATGGTGTTAACGAATGTTTGAGATTAACTTGCAGTTGTGAAGGTTAATTAATATTCAGGGAATTAAAAGTTAAGGAGAGGCAAGATTTTGTCAAGAAGCATATGGCAAAGAACATGTGGCATCCCCTGGGTCTCAAAAGATAGCAGCCTGGGAATTGCCATCAGCAACAGAATAGAGCTAAAGAAAGCTTCATTGTTTTACTAAACATGTTTAGTAAAATCATGTAGTTTAAGACTGGATGTCTCATCCTTGGAACTATCGACATTTTGGACTGAATAATTCTTTTTTGTTGGGGCTGTTCTGTGCATTGTAGGATATTTAGTCCCATCCCTGACCTCTGCCCACTAGATACTAATAGACCCATTTCTTTCTGCCTGTGTCCTCAGTCATTGCCAAATAAAATAATCTTCCTTGCTTGACAACCCCCCTCCAAAAAAAAAACCTTTTTCTTCTTTTTTCTTATTGGTCTTCATATATAGAGTTAAAATAAGCAAACCTCGGGTTTCTGAAGGCATGAAGACAACCACTTGACAGCACAATTGGCCAATTATTTTTTAAATTTCTATTACTATTTATAATAATAATTATTAATTATAATAATAATAATTTCTCTGTTATGCATAAGGATGCCGTAAGTTGGAGCTAACTCAAAGGCAACTAACAACAACAGTATACTTTACAGAGAAGTGCATATATCCTCAATGTATACCTTGATGAATTTTAACAAACTGAGCCCATCTGGGAAACCAGCACCAATGTAAGGAATAGAACGTAATACACAAGTAATTCGCCTTTACCTCGCTCCGCACCTTACAGAAATAATGTCCTGACTTCCAACAACCCTGAATGGTTTTGCCTCTTGTAGTTTCTATGAATTAAGTGCTTTTTACATCTGTGTTTTTTTCCGTATGCTTATGACATTCATCCACATTTTTCCCTGTGGGCATAGTTTATTTTCATTAATGCTTTGCATTGCATTCTGTAAATACAACTCGATGTATTTAACGGTGCACTGTGAACAGGCATTTTAATAGTTTCATTTTCTTTGAATATGATGAATAAGGAGCCCTGGTAGCACAGTGGTTAAGGGCTCAGCTGCTAACCAAAAAGTCAGCAGTTCGAATCCACCAGCTGCTCCTTGGAAACCCTATGGGACTGGTGTACTCTGTCCTATAAAGTCGCTATGAGTGGAAATCTACTCCACATCATTGGGTTTGGTTTTCTGCTTTATTATGAATAAAGTTGGTGTGAATATTTTTGTACAATGTTCTGTGTGCGTGCTTTCTGCTTATGCGAGTGTGTGTGTGTGTGTGTGAATATGTTTTGAATTCTGTTGGACGCATACCCCAGAATAGAATTGCTGGGGTGTACAGAGATTTGTTTTTCCATATGTATATCCAGTTGACCCAACACCATATATTAAAAACGCTATTCTTTTCTCACCGTAATGCTGCAATAACTATTTGCCTTTTGAATTACCATAAGCATTTAAGAACTAGCTTGACAATTTACACACACATACACACACTAACAAACTCAAACTGAAAACTGCTGGGATTTTGATTATAATTGCATTTGATATATACTCTAATTTGTGGTTAAATTCCATCTTTAAAATATCAAGTCTGTCAATCTATTTGTGTGGTATATATACTCCATTTATTTGGGTATTCTTAATTTATTTAGTTTTGCTTTGTATTTGTCAAGATGGAGAACTTTAACTATATTAAATATATTCTTCAGCACATTATATTTTTCTAAGCTGTTGTGTACGTATCATTGCAATCTATATACAATTTCATTGTTATGCTCTTATTTTTATTACCTTGTTTCTTCTACTTTTTATTATTTTCTGTTCTTTCCATTAGGAGGTTATGGTGAAAGCTTATGTCATTTATATCTAGTCTGTTTCTCTAATATAAGGATTTATTGCTATACATTTCCCTATCAGCACTGTTTTGGATGTATTTCATAATTTTGATAAAATATCTTCATTATCATTACTTCCAAAAATATTTTTAAATCTTAATTTTAGATTCTCCCCCATGGATTATGTTTTTAAAATGTGCATTTTTGAATATAGCACTTGCATCAGTGGCCTTGTAAAATGCACTTATGAATTCTAATATTTATTGGGTACCTCTGTGCACATCATACAATCTGTGAGTAAAGACAATTTTATACCTTCTTTTCCAATCTTTATGCCTTTTATTTCCCTTTTTGTCCTCATCACAATGGCTAGGACCTTGACTCTCTCCTGCAGCATGAGGGTGATCATCTTAATCCCATTAGGTACGGAGTTGGGTCCGGATGAGTTGCAGCCTTAGTAAGAAGTTACCTACCTCCGGTTTGCTGTGTTCTCTCCAGAATGAGACACTCCTAGAGTTTTGATTGTTGGTGTGAAGTTATCATTCACCTCCTCCACAAAGGAAGACCTAGCTCTGCTTTTTAGCATTTCTAGTCCATTTTTTCCACTTCTCACCACATATTCTGAAAAATCCAATAGATAACTTACAAAGGAGGCAACAATGAACTTGCAATAAGCACTACCCCCAGCAAATCTGTTTTCTAGGCACCTAAAGACTACAGGACATTTTATTTAGACTTCTTGAAGAGATAACTTATTGTTCAACTTCCTCTGTGCTTACAACTCAGAAAATCAGCATTGGTGCTCCTGGCTGTATTTGAATGTCCTCAGATTTTGAGGTTTTCCTCCTGAACTGCTCAACATTGACAGATTTTCTGGCTTCTCTTTCCCTTGATGGTGGACTCAGTCTCAGACAATCCTGATCTTCACCTCCAAAACATATTTGAGCAGTGTCCCTACCACGGGGGAAACTAGCCAGAAATCATGTTTTACTCAGAGAGGTTCTTCCTTTCTGGAATTTTTGTTTATTTAGTCATCATTGCTTCTACAGCTCTCTGCTAGTCCCCAAACTTAAGTCTGTCATTTATATGACATTGTATTTTTAGCCTTTGCAATAAAGCATTTGCCTTCAGCTTATCTGCTGACTCTTACTTGGTAGCTCGAATCTCCCAATTAATTTTTTCTTATTTTTTTTTTGGAATGGAAGTGAAATTCACATAAAGTAAAAGTAACCATTTGAAGAGTAGAATTCAGTGTTTTTTTCAGATATTCACAATGTTGAACAACTACTACATCAATCAAATTCCAAACATTTTATCACTTCCCCTTGCTGGAAAAAAAAAACACTACCCATTAAGCAGTCACTCCTACTCCCCCTTCCCAAAGCACCTGGAAACTACTAATCTGCTTTCTCCCTTTGGATTTACCTATTTGACATATTTCATATAAATGAAATAATAAAATCTGTAATATTTTGTTCCTGATTTCTCTCATTTAACATAATCAGTGATTTTGACGTGAATTCATTTTTTAGTATTTATCAGCATTTTATTGTTTTTAAGGCTGAAGACTATTCCATTGTATGTATATGCAAATTTTATTAACCCATTGATGTCTTCATTTGTGTTATTTCCACCTTTTGGGTATTATGAATTGCACTGCTCTGAACATTTTTGTACAAGTATATTTTTGAGTTCTGTTTTTAAATCTTTTGGGTATAAACTTAAGAGTGAAATATCTTGGTCATATGATAATACTGTGTTTAAGTTTTGAGGAACTGAGCTGTTTTCCACAGAGGCTACCCATTTTACATTTCCACCAGCAATGTAACATGATCCAAATGTACTTGAGAAGAATGTGTATTCTGCTCTTATTGGATGGAATGTTCTATATATGTCTTCAAGGTCTAATTGGTTTATATTGTTGTCCAAGTTCTCTATATCATTATTTAATGACTAGATGAATTATTTATCAATTGAAATTGTGTATTGAAATCTCCAGCTGTTATTGTAGAACTGTTTATCCCATCAATTCTGTCAATGTTTGCTTCTGTATTTGGAGAACTGTAACTGTAAATATGTTTACAGTTCTTATATTTTCTTGATGAAATACTCCTTTTACCAATATATAATATCCTTCTTTATATCTTCTAAGTATTTTTCACTTAAAGTCTCTTTTATCTCATAATAGTACAGCAACCCAAGCTCTTTTTGTTTACTATTTGCATGTGACATTTTTTTCTCATCCTTTCGCTTTCAATCTATTTGTAGCTCTGTATCTAAAATTATTCCTTTATAGCCAACATACAGTTGTATAATATTTTCTTATCTATTCTGCCAGTCTGACTTTTTATTGGGTAATTTCATCCATTTGTATTTAATGTAATTATTGCTAATAGAAGACTTAGTTCTGCCATTTTTCTATTTATTTTCTACATGTCTTATTCCTCGAATATCTGTCATTTTCTCCAGTACTGCCTTTTTTGATGTTTAATTTTTTGAAGTGAACCATTTTGATTCCTTCTCATTCCTTTTGTACATATTAAGATATTTTCTTTGTGATTACCATGGAGATTACATTTAATGTTCTAAAATTACAACAGTTTAGTTTGAATTAATACACATGTAAACAGCATACAAAAACTGCTCCTATAGAGCTCTATCCTCCTCTCACTTTTTGGAGTTGTTGACGCAAATTATACATTGTGTGCCCAGTTATAAAAATGTATCATAATTTGTCTTTTAAATCAAGTAGGTGTTACAAGGAGCCCTGGCGGCACAGTGGTTAAGAGCTTGACTGTTAACCAAAAGGTCGACAATTTGAATCCACCAGCCTCTCCTTGGAGACCCTATGGGACAGTTCTACTCTGTCCATAGGGTCTCTATGAGTCAGAATCAACTCGATGACAACAGGTTTTTTGTTTTTAGGTATTACAAATAAAAAATACAATAATACTAAACTTGGTATTTGCCCATGGGATTACCTTTTACGGAAATTTATTTCCTTTACAGCTTGGAGTTACTTTCTAGCATCCTTGCATTTCAATTTGAAAGACTCTTCTCACATTTCTTGTCTGCTGGGTGTAGTGTTAACAAAATTCCTTAAAATTTGTTTATCTGGGGATGTTAATTTTTCTATCATTTTTTTTTTTTTTTTACCAAAAAATTTTGGTTTACAGATTTTTACTTTCAACGTTTTAAATTTGTTGCCTTACTGCCTCTGGTCTCCGAGGTTTCTGATGAGAAATTGGCTTTTATTCTTATTTGGGATGAAATGTACTGTATTCTCAAGTTCTTAGCGAATACCGATTGGAGCAGAGCACAGACCAGACACTGTCCTAATGACGTCGTCAACAGGCTATAATTACTCACAGAATAAACATGACAAGAATAAGTAGAACAGCATATATCATCATCAACCAAGGTTACCTGAGGTTGGGCTCCAGGCCCAGGGTGTTATGTTACATTGCATCAACAACACCCCACTTCATACCATGGGAGAGAAATGCCGAAACCCCTCTCTCCCAGATTAATATACTAGCAGGAAGCCATGTCTACGTGCCAAACAGCACATACAAAGAGCTAGTAAGGCAAAGGGGTAATAAAAAGCAAATGGGGTAATAAAAGTGGAAGGTTCCCTGCGAGCAATGGACGTTACTCATTCTGTTCATGGTGGGTGACCATTTTGTGATGGGCTGTTCTAGACTAACTGCCGTCAGAGTACAGCCCCTCCTCCTTTACACCATTAATATAGTTTAAAGGAATTCTGGGTTTCTTCAGAGGGCAATCATCTCCCACTAAGGCACAAATTTTATTTTATGTCCATTAGTAGCTATTATGTCCATAAGCAGTTATGTAGATGACAGGGGTGGGGGTGGGGCAATTATAGTACAGTACACCTGTGCACCCAGTATAGGATCTCCTGTACTTGAAGAGTTACTTCTCTCTTTTTGTTTTCAGTGGTCTTTCTTTTGTCTTTGTCTTTTGACAATTTTATTATAATGTCTTGATGTGGGCATCTTTGAGTTTATCCTACTTGAAATATGATGAACTTCTTGGATGTTTAGATTCATGCCTTTCATAAAATTTAAGAAGTTTTTGGATATTACTTACTCATTTTTTTTCTGCCCCGTTTCTCTCTAGTCTCATTCTGGGATTCCCATATGCTTATGTGGTTTTCCTTGATGGTGTCCCAAAGTACCTTTTGGCTCTGTTCACTTGTCGTCTTCTTCTTTTTTTTTTTTTTTTCCCCCTACTCTTCACTCTTCAGAGTATATCATTTCAACTATTCTATCTCCAGGCTTGCTGATTTCTTATTTTTACTTCTCAAAACTGCTGTGGAGCCCCTCTAGTAATTTTTTTACATCAGTTATTATAAGTTTTAGCTCCAGAATTTCTGTTTCATTCCTTCTATAATTCCTATATCTTTACTGGTATTATCATTTTGTTAATACATTGTTTTCCTGATTTTCTTTAGTTCTTCGTCCATATTTTTCTTTAGCTCTTCAAGCATATTTGAGACAATTATTTTAAAGTCTTTTTCCAGCAAGTCCAATGTCTGGGGTTCCTCAGGGATCATTTCTGTAAATTTCTCCAGTGACTAGACCGTATTTTCTTGCTCATTTGTGCTGAGCTAAGGTCCAAAGCAACCAAGAAAAACATGACTCACAAGGGAACTCCTTACAGTAACACTTTATTCACATAGAGAAGAGACATATAATGATCAGTTCCATACATGGGTGTTGGTCCTCCATGGCCAGCAGGTCTCACAATGCAGTTGACTCAGAGCTAGTGGTCTGTATGCACCCCTCTTCCATAGTATAGGAAAAGCACCCTGTTTCCTCCACACCAGGAATAGATGTAGCGGTGGGATTGGCCAGGTGCCATATGATCCACATGCTTAAAAAGTAAGCAATACAGAGAATATTTACTTGTGCTCAGAACAGGAAGAATTTTCCCTGACATGGAAGAAGAAGAAACTGGAACAGAGGAAGACACAATACCAACCTCCTTTATCAGGAAATATTTAAGGCCCAAGGCTCTGAATACACGGTCCATGTGAGGGTTGTAAGGCTTTTCAACAGAAAACTTCCCCAACAGTTTGCTTGGTTTATAAATTTTTATTCAAAAGGGAACATTTTGAATATTATGCTGTGGTGACTTTGAAAAAAATAGATTCTTCCCTTTCCTCAGTTTGTTTGCTTTTGTCCTTGTTTGATGTGGGATGTAGTTGTTTCATTATTTAGTGACTTTTAAAAACCATTTTTAAAGATTCTATTATTAGTCATATGTGGTACCTAAAGTCTTCTTTCATTAGCTTTAGTTCAGCTAGTACTGTGACAGAGATTTCCTTGAATGTCTGTAACCAAAGTAAATAGATAGATAGGTGACAGAAAGACAGAGACAGACAGACAGACAGACAGACAGATAGATAGATAGATACATAGATAGATACCCCAGTCTTTGGAGACTGGTTCTTCTTTGGTGCATTCCTCAGCTCTTAACTAGGCTGTTTATATCTTTGCCTTAGCTTTCACTTCCTATTTGTGTTGAGCTTAAAGATCAACTGTAGGTGGTCCACTTAGGATTATTCTGAACTTCCTTCCTGTCCTGGCCATATGTGTGGCTTCCTAAATGCCTCGGTATATATAATTGTGCTTTATAATTTTCTAATTATCCAAAGAATCTGTCTCCCCAACTTTATCTCTCAGTCTTTCAGGGTACTATTATTTGCCTCAAGTGTAGTTGTTTCAGACAGGAATAGTTGGTTCATTTGCCCTTTAATATTTTCAAGGAATGCCCTCTGTACAGGTGCTTTCCTATCCTGAGAGTTATGCAGCAGGTGTAACAAAGGCAAGCTGTTTGCATCAGTCCTTCGTGCAGCCCTCAGTCAAGCCCAAACAGACAAACTCAGCTCTATGAGAAGGTTTGTTCATCTATCTCTGTAAGCAGCAGCAAGGGTCTCGTACTGGGAATACAGGCCATCATCTTCACGAACACTGTGATCCAGCGAGAAGGGTGGGGTAAGGGTAAATATAAATGCCACCAAGTTTCAATTCCGTATTCAAGTTGGCAGTTTTTGATTCATCATTCACTTGATTGCTGTACACATTTGTGACAATTTTCCACAAGTTCAGCATAATTGATTCTGATAGTTTTTGCTTTGTGTGTGTGTATGCATTTCTAGGGGGGGATGTCTTTGGAGCTACCATTTTTTTTGCGATCCCTTACTAGTTTTTTTCCCAAATTAAAAGTCTTCATTTTGGTAGGATCCCATTATCTTCTTTTGAAACCCTGCCCATATTTGACATGCAGCATCAGTTTTACAGCCCCTACCTCTCTCCTGATCTCTTCAGTATGTTCTTGCAAATTTGAAATAATCACCTCCTCTCCTCTCAGTTTGCATATAATGGATGGAATGGAATAGGCTCACTACATGGAAACTATATATGAGGTAACTATATGCACAAACATGACAAATACAATTGTACACATGAACAGAAATCATATATACATATATACATATGTGTGTGTGTGTGTATATATATATATATATATGAATGGCAACAGCAAAGAAAGATGAGGCATGCTACATTAGTGACTTCTTTTCAACTTTCTCTAATTACGGTCAATTATTACTTGTCTTATTTACTATTTGGAGCTTTAGGAAATTAGGGAATGAGAAGTTTAGATTCACAGCATCTTCAGCAATACCATACAATTTTATTCAGTTTCTGAGTTCCTAAAGGAGCTTTGACTATCAAAGTTACAGTTTCTGAAGAATGAACTCAGAGCCATTCCTCCCTCCTTCCCTCACAAGGAAGTGACTGAATCTAATCTGCTGAGATCGAGAAGAATAAGAAATTGAAAATGAGATACTTTGTATTTTGACTACATTGGGACTTTGTCAAATTGGAGTAAAAACTCATATAGACTTATATATTTCTATTAGGACTTTAACAAATGGGGGGGTACTATTTTTAAACTGGGCCATGTTTCAATTTATTATCTGAGTTTGCTATTACATAGGGGCTTGTGCACATCTGTTTCCTCAACATAAGTCCATACTATGAGTGGTTAATTTATTCAGTATGTCAGATCATAACGTAAATAATGAAATAGAAGAATATTTTTCTTAGTTTCCTAGTACTGCTGGAAAAGACATACCACAAGTGGCTGGCTTTAAAGAATAGAAATTTATTTTATTACAGTGCAGGAAGCTGAAAGTCTTAATTTAGGGTGTGGCTGTAAGGGGAGGTCCTTATTTGCCCATTTTGTCTTCTAGTAGTTAACAGTCCTTGGAGTTCCTGGGTTTGTAGATTCATCTGCCTCCATCATTGACAGCTAGAGTCAGTCTTCCCCCTGAGTCTGCATGTATATGCACTCTTTATGTAACTCGGAAGTAACTAAGTTTAGAATTCATCCTACACTGTTATGACTTCAGCTGATTAATTTATTGCATTATATTAGATTGCATTATGAGAGGTGATTACATTACATTAGACTAGATTACATCCATAGTGGTTAGGATTCCAACACATATTTTGGAGGGACAAAATTCAACCTTTAACAATATTCTTCATGATCGCAATATGGCGTCAATTATGTATGTATATTGCCTAATATAATGGCACCATTCCTAAAACTCTAGAATAAAGTAAATGAAAAAATGCAAGGATGTCTACAATTACTTTGAGTGGGGTACAAGTACAAACCAAACATTTTAGCAAAATTAATTGAGTTTTTTTTTCTTTTTATTGTACTTAGATGAAAGTTTACAGAACAAACGAGCTTCTCATTAAATAGTTAGTACTCATATTGTTTTATGACATTGGGTTAACAACCCCATGACATGTCAATACTCTCCCTTATTGACCTTGGGTTCCCTATTACCAGCTTTCTTGTCCCTTCCTGCCTTCCAGTCCTTGCCCCTGGGCCGAAGTACCCATTTAGTCTCCTTTTGTCCTACAGGCTTGTCTAATCATTGGCTAAAAGGTGAACTTCAGGAGTGACTTCATTACTGAGCTAAAAGGGTGTCCAGGGGCCATACTCTTAGGATTTCTCCAGTCTCTGTCAAGCCAGTAAGTCTGGTCTTTTCTTGAGTTAGAATTTTGTTCTACATTTTTCTCCAACTTTGTCTGGTATCCTCTATTGGGATCCCTGTCAGAGCAGTCAGTGGTAGGGACTATTTAGTTATACTGGACTCACCCTGGTCAAGGCCGTGGTAGTTGTGGTCTATTAGTCCTTTGGACTAATCTTTCCCTTCTGTCTTTAGTTTGCTTTATTTTCCCTTGCTCCTGAAGGGAAGAGACCAGTGGAGTATCTTAGATGGCTGCTCACAGGCTTTTAAGACCCCAGAGACTACTCACCAAAGCAGAATGTTGAATATTTTCTTTAAAAACTATGTTATGCCAGTTGAGCTAGAAGTTCCCTGAGACCATGGTCCCCACAGGCCTCAGCCCAGTAATTGGGTCCATCAGACAGTTTGGATTTGTCCATGGAGCTTCCATGACCTTACCCTGAACAAGTTGTACTGGCTTCCCCAGTATTGTGTACTGTCTTACCCTTCACCAGAGTTACCACCTATCTGTTGTCTAGTGTTTTTCCTTTCCCACCCCACCCCCCGTAACCATCAAAGATTGTTTCTTTTTGTGGGTAAACCTTTTCATGAGTTTTTATAATAGTGTTCTCATACAATATTTGTCCTTTTGTGATTGACTTATTTCAGTCAGCATAATGCCCTCCAGATCCATCTATGTTGTGAGATGCTTCGCAGATTCATCATTGTTTTTTATCACTGTGTAGTACTCCATTGTTTGTATGTACCATAGTTTGTTTATCCATTCATCTGTTGATGGGCATCAAGGTTGTTTCCATCTTTTTGCTATTGTGAACAATGATGTAATGAACATGAGTGTGCATATGTCTATTCTTGGGATGACTCTTATTTCTCTAGGATATATGCCTAGGAGTAGGATTGCTGGGTAATATTGTATTTCTATTTCTAACTTTCTAAGAAAGTGTCATATCATTTTTCAAAATGGTTGTGACATTTGGCATTCCCACCAGCAGTGCATAAGAGTTCAAATCTCCTTGAAACCTTCCCAATATTTGTTATTTTCTGTTTTTTTGATTCATGCCAGCAATGCCGGGGTGAGATGTTATCTCACTGTGGTTTTGATTTGCATTTCTCTAATGGATAGTGATCACGAGCATTTCCTCACGTGTCTGTTAGGCACTTGAATGTCTTCTTTGGTGAAGTGTCTGTTCCTTTCCTTTGCCCATTTTTTAATTGGATTATTTGACTTTGTGTTGTAGAAGTGTTGGATTTTCCTGTGGATTTTAGAGATTAGACCTTTGTCGGATTTGTAATAGCCAATTTTTTTTTCCCCCAATCTGTAGTTTTTCTTTTTACTCTTTTGGTGAGCATAAGTGTTTACTTTTTAGAAGATCCCAGTTATCTAGCTTAACTTCTGGAGTTTGTATGTTGTTAGTTATGATTTGTATCCTGTTATTGCCATGTATTAGGGTCTCTAGTGTTGATCCTATTTTTTCTTCTATGACCTTTATAGTTTTTGGCTTTATATTTAGGTCTTTGATCTATTTTGAATTGGTTTTTGTATATGATGTGAAGTATGGGTCCTGTCTCTTTTTTTTTTTTTTTTTTGCAGATGGACGTCCAGTTTTGCCAATACCATTTGTTAAAAAAGACTGTTTTTTCTCCATTTGATCGACTTTGGGCTCTTGTCGAAGATCAGGTGACCATAGCTGGATGGATTCACATCTGGGTTTTTGATTCTGTTCCATTGATCAATGTATCTGTCATTTCAACAGTACCAGGATGTTTTGACTACTGTAGCTGTATAGTAGATTCTGAGGTTAGGTAGTGCCAGTCCTCCTACTTTATTCTTCTTCAATAGTGCTTTACTTATCCGGGGACTCTTCCATATCCATGTAAAGTTAATGATTGTTTTTTCCTTCTATTCAAAGAATGTGTTGGCATTTGAATCGGGATTACATTGTATTTGTAGATTGCTTTGGGTAGATTGTCATTTTCACAATGTTGAGTCTACCTATCCATGAGCATAGTAAGTTTTTCCATTTATGTAGATCTCTTTTGGTTTCTTACAGTAGTGTTTTGTAGTTTTCTTTGTATAGGTCTTTTACATCTCTAGTTAGATTTATTCCTAAGTGTTTTATTTTTCTCAGGTCTATTATAAATGGTGTTGCTTTCCTGATTTCCTTTTCATTGTTCTCTTTGTTGGTGTATAGGAATCCAACTGATTTTTGGGTGTTTATCTTGTATCCTGCTACTTTGCTGAATCTTTCTATTAGTTCCAGTAGTTTTCTCGTGGAGTCTTTAGGGTTTTCTATATATAGTATCATATAATCTGCAAATTGGGATAGTTTTACTTCTTCATTACCAATTTGGATGCCCTTTATTTCTTTTTCTTGCATTATTGCTCTAACTAAGACTTTCAGCACAATGTTAAATAGGCTTGGTGATAAAGGGCATCCTTGTCTTGTTCTATTCTCAAAAGGAATATTTTCAGCCTCTCTCCATCAAAAAAGATGTTCACTGTTCATTTTGTATAGATGCCTTTTATTATGTTGAGGAATTTCCCTTCTATACCTATTTTATTGAGAGTTTTTATCAGGAATGTGTGTTGGATTTTGTCAAATGCCTTTCTGTATTGATTGAGATGATCACGTGATTCTTTTCATTCCTTTTATTTATGTGGTGGATTACGTTGATTGATTTTCTAATGTTGAACCATCCTTGCATGCATGGTATGAATCCTACTGAGTTGTGGTGTATTTTTCTTTTTTTTTTTTTTATGCTGCTGAATTCTGTTGGCTAGTATTTTGTTGAGAATATTTACATCTATATTCATGAGCAATCTTTGTCTGTAATTTTCTTTTTTTGTGGTATCTTTGCCTGGTTTTGGTATCAGGCTTATGCTGGTTTCATCGGATGAATTTGGAAGTACCTTTTCCTTTTCTATGTTCTGAAATAGTTTGAGTAATACTAGTGTAAGCTCTTCTCTGAATGCTTGGTAGAATTCTCCAGCAAAGACATCTGGGCCAGGGCTTTATTTAATTGGGAGGTTTTTTTATTACCTTTTCAGTCTCTTCTCTTGTTATGTGTCTGCTCAGATTTTCAACATAAATTTGTGATAGTTTGGCTAGGTAATGGGTTTCTAGAAATGTGTCCATTTGCTCTAGATTTTCAAATTTGTTGGAGTATAGTTTTTCATAATACTCTGTTATGATCCTTTTTATTTCAGTTGGGTCTGTTGTAATGTCCCCCATTTCATTTCTTAGTTGGCTTATTTGTGCCCTTTTCTGTTTTTCTTTTGTCAGTTTGGCTCTTGGTTTGTCAATTTTGTTGATCTTTTCAAAGAACTAACGGTTGGTTTTGTTGATTCTTTATATTGTTTTTCTATTCTCTATTTCATTTATTTCTGCCCTGATCTTTATTATTTCCTTTCTTCTGGTCACTGTAGGCTTCTTTTGCTATTCTCTTTCTATTTATTTGAGTTGTGTAGCTAATTCTTTGATTTTGTCTCTTTCTTCTTTTTTGTGTGCATCTATTGCAATAAACTGACCTCTGAGCACTGCTTTTGCTGTGTCCCAAAGGTTTCGATATGATGTGTTTTCATTCTCATTTGATTCTAGGAATTTATTTATTCCATCTTTGATTTCTTCTATTACCCAGTGGTTTTTAAGCAGGGTGTTATTTAGTTTCCATGTAATTGATTTTTTTTTTCCTTGCCCTTGCTGTTGTTAATTTCTATTTTGATGGCGCTGTGATCAGAGAAATATCTCAGTGTTTTAGATTTTGTTGAAGGTTGCTCTGTGGCCTAAGATGTGTTCTATTCTGGAGAACACTCATGTGCATTGCGAACGAATATGTACCTTGCAACTACTGGGTGAAGTGTTCTATATATTTCTGTGAGGTCAAGTTGGCTGATTGTGGCCTTTAGATCTCCTGTATCTTTGCTGAGTTTCTTTCTAGATGTTCTATCCTTTACCAAGCGTGGTGTGTTGAAGTCTCCTGCTATTATAGTGGAAGATTCAATTTCTCTTTTCGGCACTGTTAAAGTTTGTTTTATGTATTTTGGAGCCCTGTCATTGGGTGTGTAGATATTTATTATGGTTATGTCTTCATGACGGATCATCTCTTTAATTATGATATAGTGTCCTTCTTTATCTTTTATGGTGGATTTCTTTTAAAGTCTGTTTTATTGGAGATTAGTATTGCCACTCCTGCTCTTTTATGGTGGCTGTTTGCTTGATATTTTTTTTTTCCATAGTTTGATTTTTAATAAATTTATGTCTTTATTTCTAAGATGTGTCTCTGTGTAGACAGCATATTGATGGATCTTGTTTTTTTTTTTTTTTTTTTTTTTTTTGTCCTTTCTGTCACTCTCTGTCTCTTTATGTGTGCATTTAGGCCACTTATGTTCAGTGTAATTATTGATAGGTGTGAGTTTATTGCTGTCATTTTGTAGTACTTCTTTTTATGATGCTGATGGTTTCTTTTTTCCTCTCACTCTTCTGTGCTGAATTCCTTTTTTTCATAGATTTTTTTTCTTTTTTCTTTTCTTTTTTTTTTTTGGTTGATTTTGTTTTTCCTGAGACTTTGTTTTTCTTCTTTATTTCGATGAGTAAGTTTTTTAACACTCTTTGTGATTACCTTGAAATTTACCCTTATCTTCCTAGGTTTGAACCAGTCTATTATTACCTGGTATTGCCTTGCCTTCCTCTCCATTAGGAAGTTCTATACCTGCACCGTTTAGTCCCTCTTTTATTGCTCTGATGTTGTTGTCATTAGCAGATAAACCTCTCTGGTTCCCTTTTGCAAATATTTTAGTTTTAAAAAGTTGCTGAGAGTTTATTTCCTAGGTTGATATCTGGCTGGTGTCATCTTGCATCCTAGATTCATGCTGTGGTCTGATATTTTTTGTTCTCATACTGAAGGACTCCCTTTAATAATCCTTGTAAGTTTGGTTTGGTTTGTACATATTCTCTTAATTTCTGTTTATCTGGAAATGTCCTAATTTTACCCTCATATTTGAAAGCGAGTTTTGCAGGATATATTATTCTTGGTTGGCAATTTTTTTCTTTCAAGGTTTTATATATATCATCCCATTGCCTTCTTGCCTGCATGGTTTCTTTTGAATAATCAGAGCTTAGTCTTATTGTTTCCCTGTATGTGACTTTTCA
Organism: Dugong dugon; assembly: GCA_030035585.1. Taxonomy (NCBI): domain Eukaryota; kingdom Metazoa; phylum Chordata; class Mammalia; order Sirenia; family Dugongidae; genus Dugong; species Dugong dugon. The sequence continues at coordinate 27,133,696 of CM057460.1, read as the reverse complement.
TTTTCTGAAGCTGGTCTCAGGATTCTTTCTTTGTCTTTGGTTTTGGTGGGTGTGATTATGATATGCCTTGGTGATTTTCTTTTGGAGTCTATCCTACATGGGATTCATTGAGCTTCTTGGATGGTGAGCTTTTCATCTTTCATGATATTAGGAAAGTTTTCTGTCAGCAATTCTTCAATGATCCTCTCTGTGTTTTCTGTTTTCACCACCTGTTCTGGAACTCTGATCACTGGAAGATTTTTGCTTTTGATTGTATCCCTCATAGTTCTCAGGGTTTCTTCATTCTTTTTTCTTATTTTCCCTCAAAGTTGTATCCAAGTGTTTGTCTTCAGTTTCACTAATCATGTCTTCCATTGTTTCAAACCTGCTCCTCAGCTCTTCTAGGACACTGTCCATTTCTGAAATCTTGTTGTTTATCTTTTGGATTTCTAATTGTTGTTTTTGTATGATATCTAGTTGTGAATTTATTTTGGTATTTTGTTCCTGTATTATTTTCCTGATTCTTCCATAGTTTTTGTCTGTATTTTCCATGAATTTTTCAATTTTTTCCTCTTTTTTCTCTGCTTTTTGCTTCAACTCTTGGATAGCTCTGAATATTAGAAATTTGAATTCCCTATCAGGTAGTTCTAGTGTCCTTTCTTCTGCTGGAAAGTCATCTAATGTGTTATTTTGGATGCTCACTGGAACCATATTGTCCTTTTTTTAATGTTTGGATATAGTCTGCTGTCTTCGGGACATTCAGTAATTATTTTCTTCGTTTATTGAGTGTAGATTTGTTTGTTTCATCCTGTTTTTTTTGTTTTATTTGGTTATGTCTCTGCAGGTGGACTGTGCATTCTTTGTTGTTTGCTCATCTGTGGACACGACATTTTCCACCTCCTTGTCCAATTGGCAGGGCCATTTGCTTAGCTATGGTGCAGCAGGACATGTCCAGCTGAAGGGAGGGGCTGGGATGTATTGTTTGTGACACGTATGGGGGCCAACAAGGTGAACTGGGAGTCAGTGTAGGGCATGTTCTGGTAAGCCATACCTGTGTTGCTCTGGACTGATTTGTTCAGCACAGAGTGCAGATAGGCAGGAAGAAGGAGGAGGAGAGGTTGTGATGTGTGGAGTTAGTTTGAATATTGTCATGGATTGAGTTTTGTCCCCAAATAATATGTGTCAGCTTGGCTGGGTCATGATTCCCAGTATTGTGTGGTTGTCCTCCATTTTGCAATTGTAATTTTATGTTAAAGAGGATTAAGATGGTTTTGTAACACTCTTACTCAGGTTACATCCCTGGATCCAAAGTAAAGGGAGTTTCCCGGGAGTGTGGCCTGCATCGTATTTTGTCTCTCAAGAGATAAAAAAGAAAGGGAAATGAGCAGAGAGACGAGAGCTCATACCACCAAGAAAGCAGCACTGGGAGCAGAGTAAGTCCTTTGGACCCGGGATCTTTGCATGGAGAAGCTCCTAGTCCAGGAGAAGATTGATGAGAAGGCCGACAGATAGAGAAAGCCTGCTTCTCCTGGAGCTGATGCCCTGAATTTGGACTTTTAGCCTACTTTACTGTGAGAAAATAAATTTCTTTTTGTTAAAGCCATCCACCTGTGGAATTTCTATTATAGTAACACTAGATGAGTAAGACAGGTATGGAAAAGAAGAGAGAGAAACAGGTTCCAAGAAAAAAAAAGTGCTTAGGAAGCCTGCCATTGGAGTGGAAAGTGGAGAAACCAATAAATGAAGAAAAACAAAAAGAAAATAAATAAATAAACAAAAATTAAATAACAAAAAATGTCCCCAGAGATCCCACCGGGGCAGCTGTGCAGACCAAGGAAGTGGTTCCCAAGCTGTGCAGTACAGCCGAACTAGAAGGAGTGGTGATACACAGTGCCAGGTATTCACGAGATAGGAAAAGAAGGTAAGCAGAGAGAGACGAGAAATGGAGAAATGAAGAAAAATAAAAAGAAAAAAGAAAGAGAAAACAAAAAAAATTGAAAAAAGGAAAAAAAAGCCCCCAAGGATTTCACCAGTGTGGTAGTGTGGAGCAGAGAAGCAGATCCCCAGCCAAGCAGTGCTTCACAGCCTGTTAAGAGGAAGCAAAGATGGCACAGGGAGTCACGTTTATGAGAGAAAGGAGGGAGAGCAGGTGAGAGGCAGAGAAGAAACCAAAAGAGGCTGAAAAAAGTAACACCAGCAACAAAAAAATGGCACTGAAGAAGCTGGCCGGTGTGGGTGGGCAAATCTGCTCAGCACGGAATCAGAGCCTCCTGAGCCACGATGTGACCCACTGGAAAGCTGTGGATTGCCCCACCAGGAAGCTGCAGATCAGCCTACCTGGAAGCAGCCAATTGGCCTGCCAGGAAGCTGAAGATCATCCCACCAGGAAGCAGCTAATCAACCCGCCAGGAAGCAGTGAAGGTCAAGCAGGGGGAGGCAGGGTGGGTGTGGGAAAACATGTATCACTAGTTACTGGGTGCTCTATCTCCTTCTCAGAGCTCCATGAATCTGCTTTCTGGTATTCCCTGTCCTCTGATCTCCAATAGGAGTCCAATATGGTGGGTCTGTGCTGCATTAGCTGATAGGGGTCCTCTGCTCCTAACTCTCCTCACTCTCTGTTCTCCGTCAGTTTCTTATTCCATTTGGTGCTTGGTTGAGATCTTTATCTCTTCATTTGATGCTTAGGGTTCCAGGATTGAGGTTTATCTCTGTTTTACTTAGTTTTTTGGGTCTTTGCTGTGGAGAGACAGCATGGTGTCCCATATTGGCTCCGCCTAAAATCTAAATAATTGAGTTTGTATGTTTAGTTTTAAAAATTTTACAGTTACTTTTTACAGCTTTATGCTTTTTATAGGTTGTTACTTTATTCAAGTGTGGAAAAGCTATTTTTCCAGGCGTTTTACCTTCTAGATTGCTCTTGAGGTCACTATTCTCTAAATTTGCAATAATACATAGAAATACACTTTCGTCTGAGTTTGGAGCCACCAAGCCACTTTCATACAGAGCCACCAATTTAAAAGCTTTCCTTTCTTTCTAATAATAATCAAGTTGAATACTTAAATTTTCTTCAACCATTTGCGGTGATTACAATTTTGAGGCAATGTCTTTGAAGAAATTTCACATTGTGAAGCTGTGGACAATGTTTGATAAAGATTCTTTTGGAGTATTTTCAGAAGCAGAATTAAGATTTTTACAATCAGACTGTAGCATTTTTATAACACGGCCCTAAAGTTCTTTGGTATACTTCATATTGAAAGAGGGGTCTGTGTAACACCCTGTGAATCTAGGTTCTCTGATTGCTTGGCCAATAGAATAGAGTAGAAGTGATACTGTGTTGTGACAGTTTCTGGCCCCAGGACTTAAAAATCTGGTAGTTTCTATTTCCTATGTCTAAAGAGATTTGCTTTTTGAATCCATCTATCATTCTGTGAGGAAGCACAAGTTCTGTATGGAAAAATCCACATGGAAAGGAACCAATGCAAATCACCAACTTGCCAGCAAAATGAATGCCATGTGGAAGAAAGATGAGCTATCCCTACCAAACCTTTACCAAATTGCCAAATGCTAAACAAAATAAATTGCTATTGATATTTTAAGCCATTAAATTTGGGGTGCTTTGTTATATTGGTATGGATAACCAGATCTCTCTCTAAGACACACATACATTAATGTATAATTATATCTCAAATACTTGTTACTAAAATAATTTGCTTGAGAAAAAAATATGTTCTTAAATCTTGGATCTGGAATTATGGCAACAAAGCAATACACTAAGTTTTCCAGACAAAAACATTACAAAATTTAAGTAAATCTCCAGCAGCCTTTCATCTTCCATTGCATAAACATCAATTTCATTATATTCTCTGCATAAGAAAAATCTTTACTGCAGGAATCATGTAGTAAACACTTGTACTGTCAAAGAATATCTTTCTGGTAAATTATTCAGATGGTTTTTCAGGTTAAAAAAATACTTCCTTGCAAGTTACTATTAGTTGTTTCTAAGTTCTGAATGGTATTATTTGCAAAAATGTAATAGCTGCTATTGTGTCTTCTTTCAATGTGAAGAACGACAAAAGAGTTCTAAAATAGCTTGTACATCATGTAGTTGTTCTTTGACTAGAGATAACGAAGTGGCTACTTACTGACTTTTCACAGCCAGTAATTCTGTAACATTAATCTGTGCTGCGATTACTTCCTGAACACAAAATTGACGGGTAGGAACAACAAAAGGAAAAAAATCATAGTATATTTTACTTACTAAATCACCCATAGCCTTTACAACATTTATTCCATTTTCAATGACAATCACATGACACTTGTTTGTACTGATTCTTGATAAATATCTTTACCACCAGATTCCCTACGTCAATAACAGTTTGAGAACCAATATCTCTCAGCAAGCAACCCAAATACAAGGGTGGTTATGTTTATTATCAGTCCACTGTTTCGAAACATAGGAGCCATGGTGTTGCAGTGATTAAACTCAGCTGCCAACTGAAAGGTTGGTGATTCCTATCCATCAGCTGCTCTGTGGCAGAAAGATGTGACAGTCAGCTTCCTTAAAGATTTACAGCCTTGGAAGCCTTATGGGAGCAGTTCTACTCTGTCATATAGGGTCACTAAGAGTTGGAATTGACTGGATGGCAGTGGGTTTTTGGATTTCATTCTGCAACATTTAAAATAAACTTGCTTTTCTCTTCATGTTTACATATCTGATATACAAACTATTATTGTTGTTAGGTGCCATCAAGTCAGTTACAACTCATAGTGCCCCTATGTACAACAGGAAAAAAGCTGCTGGCTGGCAGTCTCCTCATGATCTTTGTTATGCCTGAGCCCATTGTTGCAACCACAGAGTCAATCCATCTCTTTGAGGATCTTCCTCTTTTTTGTTGACCCTCTGCTTTACCAAACATGATGTCCTTCTCCAGGGACTGGTTTCTCCTGATAACATGTCCAAAGTAAGTGACACAAAGTCTCGCCCTCCTTGCTTCTAAACAGCATCTGACTATACTTCTTCCAAGACAGATTTGTTTGTTTTTCTGGCAATTCATGGTATATTCAGTATTCTCCGCCAATACCATAATCCAAAGGTATCAATTCTTCTTCCATTTTTGTTTTTTATTGTCCAGCTTTTGCATACTAATGAGGCAACTGAAAATAAGGCCTTTTGCAGCTGATTTGCCAGTGCAGTACATGATTTGATTCTTGACTACTGCTTCCACAGGCACTGAATGTAGATTCAAGTAAAATGAAATCCTTGATAACTTCAATCTTTTCTCCATTTTTCATAATGTTGCTGTTGGTCCAAATGTGAAGATTTTTGTTTCTTGTGTTTTTAGGTATAATCCATACCAAAGGCTGTAAGCTTTGATCTTCATCATTAAGTGCTTCAAATCCTCTTCACTTTTAGCAAGCAAGGTTGTGTCATCTGCTTAGCTCAGGTTATTAATGATTCTTCCTCCAATCTTGTTGCCATGTTCTTCTTCATATAGCCCAACTTCTCAGATTATTTCCTCAGCATACCCATTGAATACGTAGGGTGAAAAACTATGGGCTAGCAAAAATAATATCAGTAAGCCTTTTTGTGCACAGAAAAAAAGTCAGGAGGAATTGCTCAGCAATACATATTCTAGAACAAACTGCATACCTAGGACTAAGTGCTGAAAAAATGAAAAACAAATTCTTCATTTTCTTTTTTTAGGAACAAAAATTCAGGTTCAATTTTAATGTCACAAATGATAATAAGCAAAACATTCCCTACCCTCTTGCTTGCAAGAAAAAAACAATCAAACCAAGTGTGGCATTCTTACTGGAGTGTCACTGATGTTGGAAGAAGTAAGACTATCTGTATTACATATCTGGTCCTCCATAGTCTTTTTTTTTTTTTTTTTTATTGTTGTACTTTAAGTGAAAGTTTACATTTCCAGTTGTTCTCTCATACAAAAATCTATACATACATTGTTATATGACCGTAATTGCTCCCCCTATACTGTGACAGCAGACTCCTCCTTCCCACCCCGGATTTCCTGTGTCCATTCAACCAGCTCCTAACCCTCTCTGCCTTCTCATCCCACCTCCAGACAGAAGCTGCCCATTTAGTCTTATGTATCTACTTGAGCTAAAAGCACACTCTTCACGAGTATCATTTTATATCCCACAGTCCATTCTAATATTTGGCTGAAGAGTAGGCCCCGGGAATTGTTTTAGTTCTGGGTTGACAGAGAGTCCAGGGGCCATGCTTTCTGGGGTTCCTCCAGTCTCTGTGAGACCATTAAGTCTGATCTTTTTACTAGATTTTGAGTTCTGCACCCCACATTTCTCCTGCTCCTTCAGGGAATCTGTTGTGTTCCCTGTCAGGGAGGTCATTGGTGGTAGCCAGGCACCATCTAGTTCTTCTGGTCTCAGACTAATGAAGTCTCTGGTTTATGTGGCCCTTTCTGTCTCTTGGGCTACTACTTTCCTTGTGTCTTTAGTATTCTTCATTCTCCTTTACTCCAGGTGGTTGGGACCAGTTGATGCATCTTAGACAGCCACTTGCTAGCTTTTAAAACCCCAGATGCCACTCACCAAAGTAGGATGCAGAACATTTTCTTAATAAACTTTGTTATGCCAATCGACCTAGATGTCCCCTGAAACCATGGTCCCCAGACTCCCACCCCTGCAACTCTGTCCCTCGAAGTGTTTTGTTGTATTCAGGATACTTCTTAGCTTTGGTTTAGTCCAGTTGTGCTGACTTCCCTTACAGTCTGTGCTGTCTTTTCCTTCACATAAGATAATTCTTGTATACCATCTGGTTAGTGAATAACCCTTCTCCTCCCTCACCACACTTGTAACTATCAAAGACTCTTTTCTTCTGTGTTTAAACTGTTTCTTGAGTTCTTATAATAGTGGTCTTATACAATATTTGTCCTTCTGTGACTGACTTAATTTACTCAGCGTAATGCCCTCCAATTCCTCCATCTTATAAGATGTTTTATGGCTTCATTTTTGTTCTTTATTGTTGCGCAGTATTCCATTGTGTGAATATACCATAATTTGTTTATCTATTCATCCGTTGATGGGCATCTAGGTTGTTTCCATCTTTTTGCTATTATGAACAGTCCTGCAATGAACATGGGTGTGCATATACCAATTTGTGTGATGGCTCTTACTTCTCTAGGACATATTCCAAGGGGCGAGATTGCTGTTCCTACAGTACTTCTATTTCTAGCTTTTTAAGGAAGTGCCAAATCAATTTCCAAAGTGGTTGTACCATTTTACATTCCCACCAACAGTATATAAGTGTTCTAGTCTCTCCACCACCTCTCCAGCATTTATTATTTTGTGTTTTTTTGGATTAATGCTAGCCTTGTTGGGGTGAGATGGTATCTCATTGTAGTTTTCATCTGCGTTTCTCTAATGGCTAATGATCGTGAGCATTTCTTCATGTGTCTGTTAGCTGCCTGAATATCTTCTTTTGCGAAGTGCCTGTTCATATCCCTTGCCCGATTTTTAATTGGGTTATTTGTCTTTTTTTTGTTGAGGTTTTGCAGTATCTTGTAGATTTTAGAGATTAGACACTGATTGGATTTGTCATAGCCAAAAATGTTTTCCCAGTCTGTAAGTTGTCTTTTTACTCTTCTGGTGAAGTCTTTTGATGAGCATAAGTGTTTGATTTTTAGGAGCTCCCAGGTATCTAGTCTCTCTTCTGGTGCTTCTGCATTATTACTTAAGGTTCATATTGTGTTGATACCATGTATTAGGGCTCCTAGTGTTGTCCCTATTTTTTCATCCATGATCTTTATCTTTTTTGATTTTATATTTAAGTCTTTGATCCACTTTGAGTTAGTTTTCCTGCATGGTGTGAGATATGGGTTTTGTTTCAGTTTTTTGCAGGTGGATATCCAGTGATGCCAGCAGCATTTGTAAAAGAGACTGTCTTTTCCTCAATTAAGGGACTTTGGGCCTTTGTCAAACATCAGCTGCTCATAGGTGGATGAATTTATGTCTGGATTCTCAATTCTGTTCCATTGGTCTGTATATCTGTTGCTGTACCAGTACCAGGCTGTTTTGACTACTGTGGCAGTATTATAGTTTCTAAAATCAGGTAGCATGAGGCCTCCCACTTTGTCCTTCTTCTTGAGAAATGCTATACTTATCCAGGGTCTCTTCCCTTTCCATATGAAGTTGATGATTTGTTTCTCTATCTCATTAAAAAATGCTGGTGGAATTTGGATCGGGATTGCATTGTATTTGTGGATCACTTTGGGTAGAATTGACATTCTCACAATGTTGAGTCTTCCTATCCATGAGCAAGCTATGTTTTTCCACTTATGCTGGTCTCTTTTGGTTTCTTGCAGTAGTGTCTTGTAGTTTTTGCTGTATAGGTCATTTACATCTCTAGTTAGATTTATTCCTAAGTATTTTAACTTCTTGGGGGCTATTGTAAATGGTATTGATTTTGTGATTTCCTCTTCGAGGTTCTCTTTGTTGGTGTAAAGGAATCCAACTGATTTTTGTATGTTTAGCTTGCATCTTGAGGCTTTGCTAGAATCTTCTATTAGTTCCAGTAATTTTCTTGTGGATTCTTTGGGGTTTTCTGTGTATAAGATCATACCATCTGCAAATAGAGATACTTCTACTTCTTCCCTAGTAATTTACATGGCCTTTATTTCTTTTTCTGGCCTAAGTGCTCTGGCTACAACCTCCAGCACAAAGTTGAATAAGAGTGGTGATAAAGGGCATCCTTGTCTGGTTCCTGTTCTCAAGGGGAATGCTTTCAAATTCTCTCCATTTAGGATGGGGTTGGCTGTTGGCTTTGTATAAATGCACTAAATTATGTTGAGGAATTTCCCTTCTATTCCTGTTTTGTTGAGAGTTTTTAATCATGAATGGGTTTTGGACTTTGTCAAATGCCTTTTCTGAATCAATTTATAACATAATTTGGTTATTGTCTTTTGTTTTATTAATGTGATGGATTACGTTGACTGTTTTCTAATGTTGAACCTACTCTGCATACCTGGTATGAATCCCACTTGATCGTGGTGAATTATTTTTTTTGATATGTTGTTGAATTCTATTGGCTAGAATTTTGTTGAGGATTTCTGCATCAATGTTCACGAGGTATATTGGTCTGTAGATTTCTTTTTTTATGGTGTCTTTACCTGGTTTTGGTGTCAGGGTTATGCTGGCTTCATAGAATGAGTTTGGGAGTATTCCATCATTTTCTATGCTCTGAAATACCTTTAGTAGTAGTTGTGTTAACTCTTCTCTGAAAGTTTGGTAGAATTCTCCAGTGAAGCTCTCTGGGCCAGGGCTTTTTTTCTTTGGGAGTTTTTAAATTACCTTTTCTATCTCTTCTTTTGTTATGTGTTTATTTAGTTGTTCTACTTCTGTTTGTGTTAGTTCAGGTAGGTAGTGAGTTTCTAGGAATTTTTCCATTTCCTCTAGGTTTTCAAATTTGTTTGAGCACGTCTTTTCATAATATTCTGTTATGATTCTTTTAATTTCAGTTGGGTCTGTTGTGATATCACCCATCTCATTTCTTATACAGGTTATTTGCTTCCTCTCCTGTTTTTCTTTTGTCACTTTGGCCAATGGTTTATCAATTTTGTTGATGTTTTCAAAGAACCAGCTGTTGGTCTTGTTAACTCTCTCAATTGTTTTTCTATTCTCTTTTTCATTTAATTCTGCTCTAATTCTTATTATTTCCTTTCTTCTTGTGCCCAAGGGCTTCCTTGCTGCTCTCTTCCTTCTTGTTCAAGTTGTAGGGTTAACATTTTGATTTTGGCCCTTTATTCTTTTTGGATGTGTGCATTTATTGCTATAAACTGACCTCTGAGCACTGCTTTTGCTGTGTCCCAAAGTTTCTGGTAGGATGTGTTTTCATTCTCGTTTGATTCTATGAATTTCTTTATTCCATCCTTAATTTCTTCTATAACCCAGTAGTTTTTGAGCAAGGTGTTGTTCAGTTTCCGTGTGTTTGATTTTTTTTTGTCCCTTGCTTTTTATGTTATTGATTTCTACTTTTATGGCTTTATGGTCAGAAAAGTTGCTTTGTAACATTTCGATGCTTTGGATTTTGTTAAGGTTTGCTTTATGGCTTAATATGTGGTCTATTCTGGAGAATGTTCCATGTGCATTGGAAAAGACAGTATACTTGGCTGCTGTTGGGTAGAGTGTTCGGAATATGTCTCTGAGATCAAGTTGGTTGATTGCAGCATTTAGATCTTCCATGTCTTTATTGAGCTTCTTTCTGGATGTTCTGTCCTTCCCCAAAAGTGGTGTGTTGAAGTCTCCTACTACTACTGTGGAGCTGTCTATCTCTCTTTTCAATGTTACTAGAGTTTGTTTTATGTATTTTGGATCCCTGTCGTTGCGTGCATAAGAATTAATTATAGATATGTCCTCCTGGTGTATTGATCCTTTAATCATTATATAGTGTCCTCATCCTTTGTGCTGGATTTTACTTTGAAGTCTGTTTTGTCAGAGATTAATATTGGCACTCTTGCTTTTTTAAGTGTTGTTTTGCTTCATATTTTTTTTCCATCCTTTGAATTTTAGTTTGTTTGTGTCTTTAAGTATAAGGTGTGTCTCTTGTAGGTAGCATATAAATGGATTGTGTTTTTTATCCAATCTGCCACTCTCTGTCTCTTTATTGGTTCATTTAGTCCATTTACATTCAGTATAATTATTGATAAATGTGAGTTTAGTGCTGTCATCTTGATGTCTTTTTTGTGTGTTCACAGTTTCTTTGTTCCGCTTAATTTTCTGTGCTGAGTCATTTTTCATTATGTATTTTGTTTTCATCTTTTTCATTTGGTGTTGATTTTGTGTTTACTGAGTCTTTATATTTTTCCAGCTTTGTAATTTTGACTTGTAGGATTGTTAGTTTCCTTTCTGGTTACCTTAATATTTACCCCTATTTTTCTAAGGTTATACCATTCTTTTATTTCTTTATATCACCTTGACTTCCTTTCCATATGAAAAATCTATGTCTACATTTTTTAAGCCCCTCTTTTATGTTTTAATGTTGTCATCTTTTACATATTGACATCTGTTTCCCTATTTTGGCTTTGATTTACTTTTGTAACTTACCTATTTTGGTTGATATCTGGTTGCTCTGTCCTGTTTTCTTGTTACAGATTTTCTAACCAGAGGACTCCCTTTAGTATTTCTTGTAATTTTGGTTTGGTTCTTGCAAATTCCCTAAACTTCTGTTTATCTGGATATGTCCTAATTTTGCCATCACAATTGAGAGACAGTTTTGCTGGTTATATAATTCTTGACTGGCAGTTTTTTTTTTTTTTTTCCTTCAAGGCTTTACATATGTCATCCCATTGCCTTCTTTCCTGCATGGTTTCTGTTGAGTAGTCTGAACTTATTCCTATCGACTCTCCTTTGTAGATGACTTTTCCTTTATCCCTAGCTGCTCTTAAAATTCTCTCTTCATCTTTGGTTTTGGCAAGTTTGATTATAATATATCTTGGTGACTTTCTTTTGGGATCTACCTTATGTGGGGTTCAATGATCATCTTGGATAGATATCTTGTCATCTTTCATGATATCAGGAAAGTTTTCTGCCAACAAATCTTCAACAATTCTCTCTGTATTTTCTGTTATCCCCCACGTTCTGGTACTCCAATCACTCACAGGTTATTCCTCTTGATAGAATCCCACGTAATTCTTAGTGTTTCTTCATTTTTTTAACCCTTTTATCTGATTTTTCCTCAAATAAGTTGGTGTCAAGTGCTTTATCTTCAATTCCACTAATTCTGACTTCCATTGCCTCAATTCTGTTCCTATGACTTTCTATTGAGTTGTCTTATTCTGACATTTTATTGTTACTCTTCTGGATTTCTGATTGCTGTCTCTCTAAGGATTCTTGCAGCCTATTAAATTTGTCATTATGCTCTTCTGTAATCTTCTTAAGTTCTTCTATTGCATGTTCTGAGTTTTGGTTAATTTCATTCCTTATCTCTTGAAGAGTTCTGTATAGTAACCTTTTGTACTCTGCCTCTGGTAATTCTAAGAAATTTTCTTCCTCTGGAAAATTTCTAGATTCTTTATTTTGGGAACTTGCTGAAGCCATCATGGTCTGCCTCTTTATGTGATTTGATATTGACTGTTGTCTTTGAGCCATCAGTAATTTATTTATTTATTTTATGTTTGCTTATTGTGTCCTAGCTTCTCGTTTTGTTTTGTTTTGATATGCCCAGATAGTATGCTCGTGTGAGCTTACCAGATCACCAGTGCCCCTTTAGCTCTAAAGTCCTGCCACCAGGTGGCCAGAACTGCCACTAAGTAAGTGACCCCTGGAGTCCGTCTGTTCCTCCTGTATGGATTCAGCTCAGGTGCCCAGGTAGTCAGCCACCAAGTATGTGGTGCAGGCTCTCACCTACAGTTCTAGACAGGCATGGTTGATTTTTGTAGGCACAGGCATCCAGCTGCAGCAGGGGAACACAGGCTAAGCAAGGCAGAGGGCCAGTGGCCACCCACGAGTGTCCAGGAGGAAAGTGTGTCCCTGTTCCCTAGAGTACATAGATGGATGTGATTTGAAGCTGGACTATGAGCACACAATGCTGTTTGCTGTAAGGACTGGGAGGCATCTCTTATTCTTGGCCCCCTGTTGCAGGTGGGTAGATGGCATGGGTGGCTCCACCAGTCCTCAGGCCCCTGATGTGGGTAGGTGAAGACCTTGCTTAATGGGTAGGGCAGTGTCAAATGTCACAAACCTGCCACTTCGCAGCTGAAACAGTTGAAGTTAGACTTCAGGTATATACCCTGTTGTACTGTAGTAATGAGGGCCTACGCTGTTGAAATGGGCCCACACAAATCTATGCAGGGGAAAAGGCACTCAAAATCTGTGGATCCTGTATGCCTGTGCCTAGGCAAAAGAGCTGTGCCTACCCTGAGTTTCCGGCTTAGGGGAGCTGGCAGATTATTTTTTTCCCCTGTTTGTTCATTTTTTTGCTCTCTAAGGCCAGGAGGATGGCTTAGGTCTTGTGACAGATCCTATTTCCAGCCCAGGGGACTCGGCAATTGCTGAAGCCATTCTCGCACCCAGTGCACAGCAGGGAGTGGGGAGGTAAATGGGAGAGAAGTTTTTCCCTCAGAGGGGTGTTTTTGATCCATGCTGTAGGCCAGGTGCAAGTACTTATCTTTCACCAATCGAGGGCTGCTTCTCACTGTTTCCAGATGGCCAAGTAGACTCTCTGCTTCTGGGTCTCTCCCAATGTGGAAAACGCCTCTCTAGCTAGCGCCACTGCTTACCTGCCTCACCACGCACCGCGAGCTGATCAGACCTGAAGGGCTCAGGCTCTCACAAGGTCAGGTCTGGCAACTCCTAGCTGCTTCTGAACTGTCTCTCCCTCCCCCTGCCACTCAGTCTGATTCTTCAACTTTGCCTTTGATATTCAGGGCTCCCAGATTGTCATATATAATTGATTCACTTGTTTTTTTCGGGTCTTTGTTATAAAAGGGAGCACTGGAAGTGTCTGACTACTCCGCCATCTTGGCCCCCCCAAATTTTTAATTTTCAAAAGTGAATATCAAATATTTGAACAAACTTATTGGTAAAGCTTTAGATTTCATATACTTAAAATTATCACACTCATCTGTTTTAACATTTTTACATTTCTAAATCAAAATAAATGATGTCATGGATTGAATTGTGTCCCCCAAAAATATCTATCAGCTTGGCTAGGCCATGATTCCCAGTATTGTGTGATTGTCCACCATTTTGTCTTCTGATGTGATTTTCCTGTGTGTTGTAAATCCTACCTCTATAATGTTAATGAAGCAGGATCAGAGGAAGTTATGTTAATGAGGCAGAATTCAATCTACAAGATTAGATTGTGTCTTAAGCCAATCTCCTTTGAAATATAAAAGTGAGAAGCCAGCAGAGAGACAGAGGGACATCATACCACCGAAAAACAAGAGCCGAGAGTATAGTGCATCCTTTGGACCTGGGGTCCCTGCACTGAGAAGTTCATCCACCAGAGAAGATTGATGACAAAGACCTTTCTCCAGAGCCTACAGAGAGAGAAAGGCTTCCCCTGGAGATGACATCCTGAATTTGGACTTCTGGCTTCCTAAACTGTGAGAGAAAAATCTTCTGTTTGTTAGAGACATCTGCTTGTGGTATTTCTGTTATAGTAGCACTAGATAACTAAGACAGATTATCTAATTAAATTAGTAGCATTTATTTCCTCAGTGTTACAGAAAATAATTTCCCATATTACAGTCAAAGACTTTATAGATTTGATGAAATGCAGCATATAAAACAACTTCTTTTATTAACAGCTATATTAGGTATTTTTGATATATAATGCACACATTTAAAGAGTAACGTTTAACATTTTTATATATACATTTGTGTAAAACCAGCACCACAATCAAGATAATGAACATATCCATTATCTACAATGACCATTTCCTCCTTTCATAATCTTCCCCCCCCCTTTTTTGTCCTTCTCCCCAGCCCAGCTTTCACCAGGCAACTACCAATCTACTTTTAGTCACTGTAGATACATTGAATTATTTAAAAAAAATTATAAGAATGGAATCATACAATACATATTGTTTCTTTACATCTTTTTCTTGTTTTGTTGTTATTGTTTGTTTGTTTTTTAATTTTAGCTCTTCTATTGTGTGTGTGTTGGAGTATTAAACTCTAGTTCTACTTTGTATTTCCTTAATGATTAATGATCGTTAGAATCTTAGCACGAACTTTTTGCAATTTGTATGACTTCTTTGGTGAAGTACTTATTCAAATGATTGACCAGCATTTCATTAGGTTGTTTGTTTTCTAATTATTGAATTTTGTGAGAGTCCGTTACATAGTCTGTATAAAAGTCATTTATCAGATAAGTACTTTGCAAAGACTGTTTTGAATCTGTGGCTCGCCCTTTACTTCTTAACGGTGTATTTTGAAGAGAATAAGTTCTTCATTTCGATGGAATACAATTGATCGATACTTTTGTTTCATAGATCTTGTTTTCTGTGATATACATAAAAGCTCTGCCTAATCCACGACCACATGACTACACATTAAATTGTCTTAGCAACTTTATAGGAAAAAAATTAACCGAAATTGTGGGGATCTATATCTGGACTCTCATTTATGTTCCTTGACTTGCATAATTATCATTTTGGTAATAAAATAGTGTCTCAATTACTAAAACTTTATAGTACATTTAGATTTCAAGTCATATATGTCCTCCAACTTTGTTTTTTTTCAAAGTTATTTTAGCTATCCTAGATTTTTAGCATTAACTTATCAAGTTATACTAGGAAAAGAAGAAAAAAACGAAGCCTGCTGTGATTTTGATAGGTATTTGATTTAATCTACAAACCAGTTTGAGAAGAATTGCCACCTTAACAATATTGAGTCTTCCATCTCATAAACAGACAATCTCATTATTTATTTACAGCTTCTGTAATTTCTTTCAATGTTTTGTAATTTTTGCTATATGAGTATCTATCTTCTTTTGTTAAATATGTTCTTATGTTTGATGCAATTATGAATTATTATTATTTTTTAATTTTGTGTATGGTGCATACGTGCTAATATTTAGAAATACAATTGATGTTGTATCCTGTGACCTTGTAAAGCTTGCAGTTTATGTGTGTGTATATGTGTGAGTGTGTTTGTGCGTATTTCTTAGGACTTTTTGCATGTAGGATTATGGTTTTCCAAATAAGAAGTTTTATTTCTCCCTTCTAATTTGCATGCTTAAAATATAATTTTATTTTGATCATTTTATTTTTGCCCATGACACTAGCTAAAACATCAAGTACATCATTTAATATACCTGGCAAGAGAAGCTGGCAAGAACAGCTCCCAATATAGGAGATAAGTCTACTGTTACTTATAGTTTTTATGTGTTCTTTTTTTTTTTTTTTTTTTGTTTATGCCTTTTATTAGATTGAGGAAATTCCCTTCTATTACTTATCTCTGGAGAATTCTTATTATGAATGAGGATTAACTTTTCTTTAAATCATCCTTTTTCATTTGAGAAGACCATGCTTTATTTTTGGGGGGTCTTGTATTTTATAAATATGGTATGTTGTATTGATTAATCTGTGAATGTCAAATAAACAATCTAATTATTGAATAAATCATGTTTGTTATGTTGTATAGTTTTTCTTATATGTATCTTGTTAAGAATATTTACATCTATGGTTTTGAGTGATATTGTACTGTAATTTTCTTTTCTTAGATATTTTGCCTAGCTTTTGGAAATTATTGTTCTGCCCTCTTATATTTTCTGAAAGAGTTTGTGTAGAGTTAGTATTTTGCCATTATCCCTTCTTTAAATATTTGATAGATATACCAGACAAGCCATTTGGTCTGGGCTTATGTAGTTACTGTTTTGTTTTTTTTTTTTTCCTTCTTTTTGGGGAAGTATGTTTTGGGAAAGCAGTCTTGGTGGTGCAGTGGTTAGGCTCCTGGCTGCTATCCAAAAGGTTGTTGGTTCAATCCTACCAGCCATTCTGTGGGAGAAATATGCGGTAGTCTGCTTCCTTAAAGATTACAGCCTTGGAAATTCTATGGGGCAGTTTTACTCTGTCCTATAAGGTCACTATGAGTCAAAATTGACTTGACGGCAATGGGTTTATGGGTTTTTGTTTTGGGAAAGATTCTTAATTACAACTTAAAGTGTTTCCTTGATATAAGTCTGTTCATATTTCTATTTCTTCTTAAAGTGGTTTCCATAATGTATGTCTTTATCAGATTTTGGGTCATTTGGCTTATTATGTGGTTACAAGCCAATAAAAGCAAGTTGCTTCTTCATATCACCAATCAAAGGTAGTCCTGGAAGTAAAAGAAGAGGATTAAACTTTGGTTATTTTCTTTTTGTGGAAAGAGAAGCAACCCAATGAATAGATATATATAGGCCCATGAGAACTGAAAAATTACTTGTCAGATTTTTTGGGAGCCTGCAAGGGGGAAAAAATGAAGATCAGGGAAAAGGGTGTCTGGGGAACATATATGTCAATGGATCTATAGAAGTAGGCATAATATGTGATCTCTGTAGTACATGATAATGCCCAACAGAAGCCATGCACAACTGACAAGGGATTAAACAACCAATTAGACAGAATAACTCAGTCAGTTGATATCAGCCTGACTCTGTTATTGCTCACTATTGCTGGCACAATGGGTGAACTGAAAGGAGTAGCTGTGTTGACAGAGATGGAGGCCCAACCACATGGCCTCTTACTCACTAACTTTTGCCTAGCTATCACTACTCAGAATGTCCAATCTTCAAGTAGAAAAGTCCATGCTGATCTCCTGATACAGTATCAAGCTATGAAGAGACCATCTGGCCCCTTGGTAGCAATTTAATTACATTGGAATTTTTGTGTACTGAAAAAGAAACAGTTCTTGACTGGAATTCAAAGCCTATTCCAGACACAGTTCCTGCCAGCAGGGCCTCCATCAGCATTGTTATTTGAGGACATAAAACTAATATGGAATTAGCATTGCCTATGAGCCTACTTTACAGGCAAACAATGTATCAGTGTGCAGGTTACCCTGGAATAAACTGATCCTATCACACATACGGAAACTCTGGTGGCTTAGTAGTTAAGAGCTATGGCTGCTAACCAAAAGGTTGGCAGTTGGAATCCACCAGGCTCTCCTTGGAAACTCTGTGGGGCAGTTCTACTCTGTCCTATAGGGTCACTAAGAGTCAGAGTTGACTTGATGGCAATAGGTTTTTTTTTTTTTTTTTTTTTTTTGGTTTAACACACATATACCACGTAGATGCTACTGGCCATACAAAGTGATGTAAAAGCTTTCGGAAGGGGCAGCTGAGGTGTCAGCTTGGGGAAAATACCTTTCTAGGGTCTAAGAATATTCTCCAGGATGCAAAATATACTCTAAATCAAAAACTCTTATATGACATTCTGACTTCAAAAAGTAGAATACACCAATTTGAGAGTTGAAGGTTGGAAGCAGGAATCGATTTGATTATTGTTATTCCCAGTGATTCTCTTAAGGAATTTTTGATTTTTCAGCTTTATAGCTTTAAAGATCTGGATTCCTGAAGGAGAAGACATTTACCAAAGGATACACCAAGAATCCCTTTAACCTTTCAGCTATGGCTGCCATCTGTTCACTTCAGGTTCCTACTGTCAAAAGATCAAAAGGCAAGAAAAGGAGTCACTATCTTAATCATTAGAAAGAGGTAGAGCTATTATTATACAAATGAGGAAAAAAATGAACATATTTTTTACTCAGGTAATACCTTGGGGTGTCTTTTGTTATTTCCTAGCCCAATTTTGTTATTAAACACAAAAGTACAGCATCCTGAGGGGAACATGATGACCAAGAGCTCAGTTTCCTCTGAGAGATATTTATGGGCTAACTTACTTAACACAATAAAGACGATTTGGAAGGTGAGGGTATTCTAGAATTAAATAGTGGAGGCAATTTACTTCATTTGCAGCTTCAAGACCAACTACAGTGGTGGTCTTGAAGTTTATTCCACCAAACTCCTTGCTACAATTTACCCTAGGAAAAGTGACCAAGACAAACTTTCCTTGAGAGTTCCCAAAATTTATTATAGAAAACATGTAGAACTAAAGTGAGTAAAAGGTGTACTGTAATGGATGCTGTGGTGTACTACCAAGATTCACCATGCAGATCTGAAACATTCATTCACTTAGCCACTAAGTGTTTTGGTGACTGACAGCTTTCTACCGAGTCTTACTCTTTATGAAATTGTCCTTGATCAAAGAGAACTCCTTTGGCCAAGGTCAACTCTCTGCTGGGGACACTCAGAATCCAGTGGTGGTTGGTATAATAGGATAATAGCCTGGTTCTCTACCTTAAGCCAGGACAACTCTGAAGAAATATCCCAGTAGAGCTGCCCATAGGATTGACCAAGGCCTCCATTGAGACTGCCTCGTAGTTCAAATCTTCCCTTTACCCAATCCAAATTCTTTCATAAGGAGCCCTGGTAGTGCAATGGTTAAGCCTAGGCTGGTAACTAAAAGGTTAGTTGGCAGTTCAAAACCACCAAGCATTTCTGGTGAAGAAATACCTGGCAATCTTCTCCCACAAAATTACAGTCTAGAAAACTCTATGGGGCAGTTCTGCTCTGTCACATGGTGCTTCTATGAATGAAAATTGACTCGAGAGCATCTAATGATTCCTTCATGCCTCTATAGGTATTAATCCTGAGGACACTCCTCAATACAATTCCTGCATGCAAACTTGCATCTCTAAGTCTGTTACCTGCAAAATCCTACCTAATTATCATGGCCAACTTCCTTTTGGAAATAGAGAAAACTCAGTTTTCACCAAGAACACAGCTTGACCAAAACATCACCCTGTTCTAAATAACTTAAACAATTGCCAATAACAATTGCCTATTTTTAGCTGATAACCCAAACCCAAACCCATTGCCGCTGAGTTGATTCCAACTCATAGAGACCCTGTAAGACAGAGCAGAACTGCCTCTATAGGGTTACCAAGGCTATAAACTTTATGGAAGCTGACTGCCACATCTTTCTGCTGCAGAATAGCTAGTGGGTTTGAATCATCTACCTCTCCATTAGCAGCCAAGCACTTAACCACTGCACCAACAGGGAAATGTTTAGGTTGAAATAATAAACTTACACATCATAGTATGATAGAATATAGGATTAATTACTCCAAAGTAAGAATTTCTACATATATGTGATCCTGTTATCATTATTTTATTTCATAATGCAACCAATGTTATTGGTCACATGGTGCCAGTGGGGAAGAGTGAGCAGAATGTGCTCATTTTTGTTGTCATTACTGGGAAAAAAAAGAGAAAAACATGCGTTATTTGTTTCTTCCTTACTGAAAAGCAGCTCACATATTATGAGAAGAATCTAAGAGGAAAAATTGTGAAAATAATTTAAGCTCTTAAGAAACACTCTTGACCATATGAGGCATCAAGTATATTTAAGAATATAACAATACAAGCAAATATATTTTTCTTTCTTCAACTCATTAAATGGAAATCTGATGTTTTAGAAAGTGTACCTAACCTTTTTAAAGTAGCCCATCGACTACAAAAGATCAAGTGCATTCAGTTCGAATTTTTTTATTTGAAGTATTTCTCTTAGCCAGTTTTTGAGGGAATATTATAGTTAAAATCATTAATAAAAAATTATCACAAACTTGATAAACATGGAGATGATTGTATCTCTCTTTTATTCTCACTCACTCAATAAATATAAAACATCCAAAAGTCATTACTTATCTATGCCCTACTACTATTTTTCTTAACTTGCATAGTGTCAGATTGTTCTTAATTAAAAAAAAGTATATTTACAAAATATACTTATTGAATAATACACTTATTGACATTATACTTATTGAATAAATCATGAATATTAAAACAAAAGGTATTCCTTTAGCTTTTTAGTAATAAATAAGTTCTGCTGATCTGATAACAGAAAAGCAGTCTGTTATCCTGGTGGAAAAACCTTGGATTATGGAAGGTTAAGCTAATTAGGGCAGAACTGGTAATTTAAGGGGCAGTGCCTGAACTTTAGATACTTTGGCTGCAGAACACAGATTGGACAGGAGCAGGCCAGAATCCAGGAGGTCCTAATTGGCCAGCTGTATCTTTAGCCAGCAGTGTTGAGGATTACCCCATTTCCCAAAGCACAAAAGACAGACAAGAGGTTAGGAAGGCTTATCTTTTCAGCTGAAAATCCATGTGGAAATTTTCCCAATAAACTTTGCATTCCTCTAAATGTTACACCTTAGGGCAGGCAGATGGTATTTCTTTCAAATAGTTTACATTAGGGAATCCATTCTTTCCAAAAATAGTAATAAACTGAAATCTTACAAATATAGTGAATGCTCTCGGTTACCAGTAGATTAAATAATAGCATAACATAGAGATATTATGTGTCACTACAGTTTTTAAAAAGTAAAACCAAAAATCATACAGTCCATTGGAAATTATTTAGAAGCACTGTTTCTGATGATTACAGCAGTTTAATAGAAACAACCAAATTACCAGTTTGCATTAAAGTAGATTTCTTTCCATGCAGGTATTCTGAGATGGTCATAGAAAAGTCCTAGTATAGCATTTAAGAATTATTAAAACACTAAACACACCTCTAAAATAGTAGCAAAGGATTCTCAACACTTACAGGGGAGTGAAACTAGTAGCCTTGGTCAGAGGGAGTTGTTGGACTGCAAAGCACTGGTGCAATTGTAGCCAAGTCCACAGGGAGCTCTGGAGTATGGCCAAGCCTTCAGAATTGTCCTGCCTTGAAGCAGATGTGCCAGGCTGCTGTATCTTCTCATCCTCCAGTTATTGGCTATGGGCAGTTACCTAGAAATGGGGAGTGATATTGGACAAATTAGCTTTCTTTGGCTATGGGAAGTTCCTGGAGAGAGTTTCACCTGAGAGCTGTCACTAGCACCAATATGTAGCTCTAGGAATTTGTTATACATTCTCACAATCTATGTTGCTAGTTTAGTGCAACTTAAAATACAGAATAAATATTAAGTATAATTACCTTTTTGACATTCATTATAATAGTTACTTTGCAATTAAAGAGAAATAATCTTTATTTTTTTTTCTAACAATGCTTATTCAGTGTAATGGGTAAGAACAAGATGATTGTTTTCCTCGATACTTAAAGTCTAATTTCTGTTACATTAGAATGCATTAGTATAGGAGATAATTTGTAATCTACAGAAATATTGACTTTCTGACAACAATAAAATTTCTATGGTTGGTGGAGTATAAAGATAACTTAGAGTCTAGAAAATTGAACAAAACAAATTTTGAGCAATTTACCTTTAAAGGTAATGGACTTATAATCAAACAAATATTAGTACAAAAAGATACATATTCAGGAGGGTTTTTTTTGTTTTGTTTTAAAGATGGAATTAACAGAAAATGTGAGAAGGAAAAAGCAAAAAAATGAATGTGAAAGTTCTGACTTGGGTGTCTGGGTATGTTAAGATTTTTATAACTGAAACATATCAGGGGAAAGAAAATTAATTGGGCAATTGAGATGGATATGTATGGCAAGCTCTTTGAAATACAAGCAGAAAGCTACACATCAAAATGAAAATCAGTATTAGAAATATATCTTGAAGTATTCAATTCATACATGATAGTAGAATCCATGAAAGCAAATACCCAACTGGAAGAAAATACGTGATAAAAGAGAATGTATTGTAGAAGCTTGGTAGACATTTTGTGACTGCTGAAGGATAAACAAAGGAAACAAAATAAAAATGCAAATGAAATACAACAGCAAAGAAAATAAGTCTGATACGTGGTCAAAAGTATAATTAGATTAGAATAAAATAGTTTTATGTATACCAAGAGAAGAAAGCATTTATTTATGGTAGAGTTTATCAATCATATCAAATACTGCAGTGACGTTAAGCAGAATCCTCATTGGAGGGGGTGGGTAGCCTTACATGTGTAGATTACAAACACATTCCTACGAAGTATGCAGTTCATTTTCAAAATGGTAGTGCTGATCTGATGAGATAGGGCTAAAATGAAATACGTCTATATGTATTTTAATGTCTCCTGCGAGGTAAGCAGAATTTAATGCAGCCCCTTAAATTTCCCCATAATCTCTGGGACTCTAAATATAATTAGTAAAATGAGCATGAATATGTTACTTTCCATGGCTACATGGACTTTGCACATGCAATTAAGTTTACTGATCAGTCGACTTTAAAAAAAAAAAAAACTTGTCAATTCCAACTCATAGTGACCTTATAGGAAAGAGCAGAACTGCCCTATAGGGTTTCTAAGAAGTAGCTGGTGGATTCACACTGCTGACCTTTTGGTTCGCAGCCTGAGCTCTTAACCACTGCACCACCAGGGTTCCTGTCAGTTGACCTTAAGGTAGAGTAACTATCTTGGCCTGATGTAATCACATGAACTTTTAAAAATCACAGTGTTTCCTCCAGCTAGCCACAGAAGGGGAATGCAGAGAGAATTTAAGGGTGAAAAGGACTAAACACGCAGATGTTGGCTTAGAATACAGAGGGCATCGTGTGAGAAAGAATACAAGCGGCCTCTAGCAACAAAGAGCAACCCCTGACTGAGAGTCGGCAAGGAAAGGGGAATCTCAGACCAACAACTGCTTGGAACTAGATTCTTCCAGCAACATGAATGAGCCTAGGATCTGATTCTTTCTCAGAGCCATCAGATAAGAGTTTAACCTGGCCAAAACCTTAATGTCTACTTTGTGATTCCATAAACATAGAACCCAGTTGAGCCCACCAAGACATCTGAACTACAGAACTATGAACTAATACATAGGTTTTTTTTTTTTTGCCACTAAATTTTTGAGGTTTTTTGTTTTGTTTTGTTAAGTTTGCAATAAAAAACTAATACACCCTGTATGTTTAAGGAACAAAACTATCCCAAATTTGTGTAGTAGCATTCCTACAGGCATAAACATGATTTCTACAGAAGCAGACATTACAGAAAACTCCCAGCCAAAAAAAAAAGAATAAAACTATCTCTGATGAGACCTAGATATGTAATCATTAAAGACAGAACAGGTATAATTTATGGATGAGCTGTACCACATTTCGAACTATTGCTTCTGATGAGTATTTCTATTTATATATGAATAGGACATCTACATTCAAAAACTAAACTCTTATTCACCTCCCATGTTCCAGATTGATGTGATCAGTGGCATCACTGGGGTTGGTGACACCAAGTGCAGTAACTCATGGTGTCACCTCCCCCCTACAGAATCCTTAGTAATGTTTATTATCAATTTTAATCATAGAATAATATATGATAAAGAAAGTTTTAAATTGCTTAAATGTAATATTTCTTAGATTATATGAATACAAACAATAAAATTGGTAAAAATTTTTTTACATTGAATTACAATATTACTAGTAACTGTGTGGAACCCTTTTTTTATTTTTCTCCTTTTTTTACTTTAATTACTGCTTCATTCTCAAAAAAGTTATTAACATAGGTTCACAAATACTACTTACTACAATATTGTAATTAAAACACCAGAAAATTTGACAAAACTAGCGACTATTAAAACATCAGCAGCAACAAAAACGACACGTGCTTGTAGCACATACAGATAAAACCATGTGATTTGAAGCATCATTGTAATTGAATGATAACGACAGCTCTGACAGAAATGCATTAGAAGCTTCAAAAAGTAAATTAGTATAGAGCTTTAGCCTTGTAGGTATATTGATTCATCAAATCTGGGCTTACAAAAAAAAAGTTTTTGTGGTTATAACTAACTACAGGAATATTTTTACAAAAAAAAATAATGAACTTCTGCTGACACTCTGTACAGATATTTTGTAGACAGTCATTTTGGTGTCACCCACTCTGACAGTGTCACCCAGTGTGGTCTACACCCCCTGCACCCCCCTAGTGATACCACTGGATGTGCTGTCACCCTCCAGGAACTTAACTGTGTTCTGACCCTTGTTATTTGTATCTGATTTTAAACCAATTTAAGTAGGATTCTGAAGACCCGGATTCAAATTTCAGTTTCAATAGTTATTAAACATGCACATTTGAAATTAGTAATTGGTAACCTCATTGAATATTCATTTAATGTTGAATATACTATAGACTGCAAAAAGAACAAACAAATCTGTCCTGGAAGAAGTACAAGCAGAATGCTCCTTAGAAGTAAGAATGGCAAGACTTCATCTCACATACTTTTGGACATGTTATCATGAGGGATCAGTCCTGGGAAAAGGACATCATGCTTGGTAAAGTAGAGGGTCAGCAAAAAAGAGAAAGACCCTCAGCAAGATGGATTGACACAGTGGCTGCAACAATGGCCTCAGGCATAACAACGATCCTGATGATGGCGCAGGACTGGGCAGTGTTTCCTTCTGTTGTACATAGGTCACTATGAGTTGGAACTGACTTGATGGCACCTAACAATAACAACAACAACACCCTCATTGTATATTAGCTTGATATTTTAAATGAAGATAATAGCATATAATTCAAAAGGTTGTTGATACAAATAAATAAGACATTATGTCCAGATCACGAAACTAGCTTCAAACAGATGGAAGTATACAATAATCATTAGTTAAAACTCAATCTTAGTAAAGACAGGGAAGTTTTAAGACTTTGCTATTCAAATGTAAATTTCAGGATCTACTGCAAATCTTTTTTTTTTTTGGTGGGGGAGGGGGGTGTGGGGACTTAACATGTTTGCAAAAATAATGTTCCCATATGATCTCCACATAACAGAAAATATTATAACATACATGGAAATACACAAACATTTAAGGGATATTCACTTAATCATTTCTTATATATTTTAAAATACTAGCTATTGAAAATTAAAGAGGACTAAAGAAATTTGACAAGTAAACATGCTAGGATTCTGGCTGAGGGAAAAATAGTTATAAAGCACTTTTTTTTTTAACCTGTTGTTGAAATTTGAATATGGGCTATGGATTAAACAATGATAGTGTATGTTATACATTCAGATTTTGATAGCTATACTGTAGTTATGTAAGAGAATGACCTTCTTCTTAGACTGAATACACTGAAGTATTATTTAGGGTTACTGCAACTATAGTTGTTGTTGAGTTGATATGTGTCAGAGTAGAACTGTGCTCCACAGGGTTTTCAATGGCTGATTTTTCAGAAGTAGTGGAGCACTTTAACTTTTGTCTTACCCAGGGACATCAGCTTTGTCTGTCACCTAACGATATTTTCCATATTTTGGGTTAGAGAAGTATCCTTAATTCTCAACACAAATTTTTCTGTAATGTGTGTTCATTCCAAGGAATATAAGTTAGAACTATCTGCTGACAGCTATTATTAAAAAAAAAAAAAAAAAAAAAGTTTCTAGGGAGTGGGGTTGAGAAAAAAGAGAGAGAAGAATTACTTGCAAAATGTAAATTCTATTGCCTTTGTAGATATTCATCTTATAACTGGATTATGCCAGCCATCAGTAATCAGAGTACTGTAATAGACATCCATTTGGCCATTGGTTCTTCAGTAATGTGCCTTCAGTTTGCATTGACAGTACCTTTTGAAACTAGACTTTCCTACTGTCTTAATTTGCTTGTGCTGCTGTAACAGGAAAACCCCAAGAGGTGGCTTTAAGGAATAGGAATCTGTTTTCTCGAAGTGTAGGAGGCTAAAAGTACAAATTCATGGTAACGGTTGTAGGGGGAGGCTATCTCTCTGTCCACTTTGAGGGAAAATCCTTGTCTCAGTTTCTCTACTGTTCCTTTCAGCATTCCTTGATTCCTTGAATCTCCACGTGACATCTGTCTTTTCCCCATTTGTGCTGGCTTTTTTCTGAGCCTAAACTGTTCTTTTATATCTCAAACATGATTAGGTTTAAGACACATCCTACACTTACATGGCCTCATTAACATAAAGGAAACCCTATTCCCAAGGGGGATCACATTCACAGGTATAAGTGTTAGGATTCCAACACATATTTTGGAAGGACACAATTCAATCCATAACACATATGTAGGATGAGCATTTTAGTGTTTTCATTCTGCAATTCATGTGAAAAAGTACACTGTTCAAGTCTTGTAACTAGCAGATACATATTATTTCTTTGTCTAGTGACTCTAATGTTCAGATCTGATTTCGCCCCAGGCTTTCATCAAGAGGATAAAAATTTTAAATGTACTTTGTTGCATGAAGATGAACTGCTGCTTTCATTTTACTCACTTTGAATTTCTTTACTTACTTTTTTTTAATGATTTCTGTATCTATTTTATACTTTTGACTCTTTGTATTATTGTAAGCTCTCACTGATTCATTTTGTAAAGAGGTAGAAATTAACAGAAATAAAGCTTATTGCTACTTGCCTCAGTATACTAAGAAACCAGTTTGTCATAGTTCATCAACAATGCAACTACTCAGAAGCAATGTGAGCCTTTATAAATCCACACGATAAAGACATCCCTTTTCAAAACATTGAGTTTCCCTAAGTCCTGCTCCTGTATCCATAATACCTGTATCACTGAGTATATATTTACAAAAAAAGCTCCCAGTACATACATAGTTACTTAATTGTATTAATGGCAGAGAGTCATTATCCTGGACAGAAGAAGTTAGAATGTAAATATTAAGTATAACCCAGAACATTATAGACAAACAACACATCAAAGTGTAATTACTTTTAATATTATAATCTTTGCCTTTTCCTTTTTCATCTGTAATCAAAAAAGTTTTCAGACTACTCTTCTACTTACAGTTGGGTACTGCCTTCTTTTGGTAAGAGTCAAAATGCATGATAAATTTAAATCCCATCATCCTCCACAATAGAAGGGAAAATAAAGAAATATGAAAGCACAATTTCACGCCTCTTATATTTGACTAGTGAACTGCCAAGAGGACAAATAAGAATGGGTTTTCTTAAATAATCCACTCTCTGAAACTAATGGAAGAATCATTATTGTAATCATATTTAGGGATAACCAGGGACGATTACCCAATACTTACTAATCTGTAGTGAACGAGTTTCACATGTTTCTCACCATGTGAAACTGTTCACTATGAATTAGTAAGTAAGCACAAGTAAGCCCATGCTTACCTTGCTTACTGGTTACTCTGTTCTTGTCAGGCATTGTAAATTTGAAAAGAGGCTTTGATTCAGTAAAAAGATACTGTGGGGTTGGGAGACAGACAGATGCCAGCCATACCTAGAAGCAGAATCTTTGATGAGGTGAAAAAATGTGAAGTTGTTCACTATATATTCATAAGTAAGCATAAGTAAAACCCGTGCTTACCTTGAGTATTGGGTAATTCAACACTAGGTATGACCTTTGAATCATCTTTGTGGTTACCGCACTGATGCAAAATAAAAGATGAACCTCATGTTATTTTCCAAGATTCTTGATAAATTGTCTGTAAAACTTCTCTACTTTACAATAGATAGAGCCCTGGTGGCACAGTGATTAAGAGCTTGGCTGCTAACCAAAATATCAGCAATTTGAATCTACCAGTAGCTCCTTGGAAACCCTATGGGGCAGTTCTACTCTGTTCTCTAGGGTCACTAGTAGTCAGAATTGACTGGATGGCAACAGATTTTTTTATTTTTTCCAAAACAGATACACGTTTTATGTTGAAAGCATAGACTTGGAGATGGTTCACTAGAGCTGATTCAATTAATTGTGAACTAGGGTAAGTTCAAGTCTAGTTCTTATAAACTCAGTGGGATTCCACAATTTTGCAAAAGTAGCAATGTATTCTGATACTTTATAAAATAAATTATCTGCATATAACTGTGCCAACAGATCTAAAAATATTGACTATGCAAAGGCATTTGACTGTGTGGATTATAAAAAATTATGGATAACACTGTAAAGAATGGGAGTTCCATAACACTTAATTGTGCTCATACCGAACCTATACATAGACCAAGAGGCAGCTGTTTGAACAGAACAAGGGGATACTGTACCGTTTAAAATTAGGAAAGATGTGGGTCAGGGTTGTTATGCTTTCACCATACCTATTCAATTTTTATGCTGAGCAAATAATCTGAGAACTGGACTATATGAAGAACAATGCAGCAGCAAGATCGGAGGAAGACTCAGTAACAACTTGAGATATGCAGATGACACAACCTTGCTTGCTGAAGGTGAAGAGGACTTGAAGCACTTATCAAGGAAAATCAAAGACTATAGCCTTCAGTATGAATTACACCTCAACATAAAGAAAACAAAAATCCTCACAAGTGGACCAATAAGTAACATCATGATAAATGGAGAAAAGATTGAAGTTGTCAAGGATTTCATTTTGCTTGCATCCACAATCAACACACTTGGAAGCAGCAGTGAAGAAATCAAATGACCTATTGTATTTGGCAAATCTGCTGCAAAAGTCTTCTTTAAAGTGTTAAAAAGCAAAGATGCCACCTTGAGGACTAAAGTGTCTCTGACCCGAGCCATGGTATTTTCAATTACCTCATATGCCTGCAAAAGCTTCACAATGAATAAGGAAGACTGAAGAAGAATTGATGCCTTTTAATTATGATGTTGGAGAAAAGTATTGATTATAATACAAATCAATCTTGGAAGAAGTACAGCCAGAATTCTCCTTAGAAGGGAGGATTGCAAGACTTCGTCTTAAACACTTTAGACATGTCATCAGGAGGGACCAGTCCCCGGAGAAGGACATCATGCCTGGTAAAGTGGAAAGTCAGCCAAAAAGAGGGAGACCCTCAATGAGGTGGATTGACACAGTGGTTATAACAATGGGCTCACACATAGCAATGATTGTGAGGATGGTGCAGGTCTGGGCAGTGTTTCATTCTTCTGTATATAAGGTCGCTATGAGTCAGAACTGACTCGACGGCATCTAACAACAACAACTACATCTAAAAATTAAACAGTTCTAGTATATCCACCACACAATTAGGAATTCCTGATTGGCACAAAGAGCTAAACTTTCAGCTACTAACCGAAAGGTTGTCTGTTTTAATCAACAAGAAGTGCCTCTGAATAAAGGCCTAGCGATCTACTTCTGAAAGAACACAGCTATGAAAAATCCTAAGAAGCATATTTCTACTCTGAAACACATGGGGGATTGACTCTACCACAACTTTTTTTTTCCCCGTACCATACCACAAATACCCTTTAATGTATAATTTTGATTTCATATAACATAAAATTAAAACAAAAATGTGCTCTCTTTTAAGATTTTAAAGACCACTAAAATATATATTCTTTAGAATAAGTTGAATGAATTTAGTGGGACACTTTGTGTTTTCCTTAGAAGAGTGATGTCTTAGTAACCTAGTGCTGCTGTAACAGAAATACCACAAGTGGATGGCTTTAACAAAGAGAAATTTATTCTTTCACAGTCTAGGAGGCTAGACATCTGAATTCAGGGTGCCAGCTCCAGGGATGGCTTTCTTTCTCTGTTGGCTCTAGGAGACAGTCCTTGTCATCAATCTTCCCCTAGTCTAGGAGCTTCTCAGCATAGGGACTGGATCCAAAGGACATGCTCCCCTCTTGGTTCTTCATTCTTGGTGGTAGGAGATCCTGTCTCTCTGCTTGCCTCTCTCTCCTTTTTTATCTCTTGTAAAATAAAAGATGGGGCCCTCGTGGCGTGGTGGTTAAGAGCTTGGCTGCTAACCAAAAGGTCTGCAGTCTGAATCCACCAGCCACTCCTTGGAAATGCTTTGAGGCAGTTCTACTCTGTCTTATAGGGTAGCTATGAGTGAGAACCAACACTATGACAAAGTTTTTGTTTTTGTTTTCTAAGATAAAAGTTGATGCAAGCTGCACTCCAAGGAAACGCCCCTTACTTTGAATCAAGGTTTTGACCTGAGTAAGGGTGTTGTATCCAACCCTAATCTTTAACATAACCTAATGTTGCCTCATTAACCACAGGCAGAGATTAGGATTTACAACACATCGGAAAATCACACCAGATCACAAAGTGGTAGACAGCCACACAGTACTGGGAATCATGGCCTTACCAAGTTGCTAGACATTTTTGGGAGACACAATTTATTCCATAACAAGTGGAATCATGTTACTGCTTCTCATTTTAAAGATAGGCATTTTTGTAGGATATAACATCATTTTCAGAAAGCTGCTGTCTTTTTATTCTGCACATTTGGGTGGCATAAATGTTAACTTTAAAGATGCAGTATTTCCTTTATAAAATTATCTTTTATGGAGAATGGACTGGTCATTAGTTTCACTGTAAAGACATAATTTGTACATTTTAATGTATTTTTCAACTAATCTGTTTGTGTGAACCTAACAGCTGGTAGCTCCTGAAAGAAGACAAGGATAGTAAAAACACTACAGGATTTCCATTATGTCTTTGATTTCTCTTCTCTACCAAATAAAATCCAGCTTTAAACTTTTATTTTTCTGCTATGCCAGCATCATAGCTATTTTGTATACAAGTATATCCATGGCAAATGAGGGTTACATTGGTGCAGCAATTACAACAGATTGCAGAATAGTTTGCTAATGCTCTATTACTTTTGCATGCAAATAACAAAAATGAAGAGCTCAAATCTCAGTCACTTTAGCTATGCAACTCCGATTAAATTTTACTCTTTTTTAAAAGTCTGCACATCTAAATTTTACCACATATATTTTCCTATTTTCTCTATTTCTCTATCTGTTTCAATGGAATATTCTTGGACCCATTGTTTCCCTGGCATACGAAAAAAGCACGCAGTATTTTTTTCATCAAAACACAAAAGTTAGAAATACTCTAAAGCTTTGTGCAAATTGTACAAATGTGTTCAAATGACAACGATAATATATTTCAAACAAAAATTTTAAAAAAAATAGGAAATGCATGACGGGTATTTAATAAAAACAACTTAACAAAATGTTGTACATTCCAAAGGAAGTATATTTTGGATAATTGAATTGCTTGCTTATACATTCAAGAAATTGACTATAAGGACACTATCCACTTTTTGTTTGTGAACTTCTTTTATTAGCAAAGTGAATGGGAAGCAAGTTATTTACTTATCACTTCTCACTGTAAGTTCAGTATTTGGATACCTTTCAACAGAATGAAAAAATGTGATCAAAATAGTCCGCATTAAGTTGGAGAAAAAATATCATGTCTATATCATCGTCAGGGCAAATCTCATCAACAAATACACACGGATATAAATGGATACATATTTATTACCAATTTAACCATACTGGGTTTTCGGTTTTTTAACTTACTATGTCATGTGAAATTGCATTGCCAAGAAATATTTCTAGGCACAAAGCTCTAATACTGAAGAAGAAGTGATTCTCCGTCAGGA
Source organism: Dugong dugon (assembly GCA_030035585.1). Lineage (NCBI taxonomy): Eukaryota > Metazoa > Chordata > Mammalia > Sirenia > Dugongidae > Dugong > Dugong dugon. The sequence continues at coordinate 27,101,969 of CM057460.1, read as the reverse complement.
ATCAAGACAAAATCTGTTTGTTTTAGTTGATAAGAAAGAGCTTATTTGTGTTTCTTTTAAGTAAAACCCTTGATGACTTTAATGTATCCGTGATAAGTACAAAAAGAGAATTTGAAACCTAGTGATGAAACTTAATTATCTTTTCCTTTCCTCCCCTTGGCCCTCACCCCTTTGTGCTCCAAGTAAAATAATAAGGAGGATACTTATCATTAAATATTATTAATAGTCCGTTATAATTATATTAATATAATATTAATACTTATTTAATAAGTATTCTGCTTATTATTTTCTGGCAGCTTTTCTGAGCTGTGTATATCTAGAAGAAGATTGATATTGTTGGAAAGAAGTATCAGGGGACTTCATAAAACAGAATTCCATTTAAATTTCAGAGTCCCAGCAGCAATTGATTCTACCACCTGAACAATGTGTGGAACACACCCTTCACAGCACAACAAAGTGTATCTAGAAATAATGTCAGACGCAGCAGATGGCTCACAGGCACAGAATAGTCAGATACGCAGACAGAGCATGTTGCCTTCTCTCAGAAGAGTGAGCATGCGCACAAGCGGTTGTCCAGAATCCGGGAAAAAAATAAACGCTGCTTGGATATGCACAAAAACTTCTCTTGGTTTATGCTATCTGTAGATTTATGCTGTCTATACATTATCACCAATTCTTATCATCTCCCTTGTAAAATGTATTGGATTGTAAAACCCCATTCATTACTCATAATCATTTTTAACATGTGTGTGCCTAAACCATTTAGAAAAAAAAATGTGTTTTTAATTCAGTTTTCTTACGTTTTTTGAAAATTCCAAGGTAAGTAAATGCATTAAGACATCCAGGAAAGGCAAATTTTGCACAATTATATAGCTCCGCACTCCTGTCCTCATATCCATCACAACAAGCAAAAGGTGGAAAATGTAAATACAAGGACTTAGGGTATGAGCCAGTAGGTAGACTTGCCTAACACTGGAGTCCAAATCAGGTGGCAAGAGAGAACTCATTCTTACATCACTAGCTGAGCGGCATTGAAATTGTACCAACAAAACAAAAAAAGCTCTGAATTCTTTCCCCAAACAAATTGTATAGCATGTAGGGACTCGGGAAAAAGTTTTTAGCTATGGTTGCTGACTGCAATGATTTGGTAGAGAAGGAGCTCACAGCTTTGATTCCGGCTACAGTTAGGACTGTAGGTGGCTTAATTCTAAAGGAGAATTTTAACACATTTGGGTTTAGGAATTTTAAGTCATCATTTCCCCTTGAGCAATCTCATCAAGTATCATCATGCTCCTCCTAACCATTTCTTCAAAGACCTCCAGCTTTCACTAACCCTTCATTCAAAGGTCTTCCAGCTTTTACACACTGTTTAATTCCAAAGTCCCCCTCATGTTTTAGGTTTTTGTTATAGCAGCATAACACTTCTAATCCAAATTTCTGCTCTTGGTTAATTATTGCTACATAACAAATTATTCTAGAATTCAACAGCTTAGAAAATTAAACACTGATTCTCTTCTAATTTCTAGGGGTCAGGAAACAAAAATAACTTAGCTGGGTGGTCCTTCCTCAGGATCTTATGTGGTTTTAGCCGAGATGTCAGCTAGGGCTGCAGTTATCCCAAGGCTGGACTGCAGATGTAGGATCTGCTTCCAAGATGACTTACTCACTTGACTGTTGTCTAAAGGTGTCAGTTCTTTGCTAGAGTTTTGCAGGAGTCTTTAATTCCCTATCTCACAGGCTACCCCATGGGGCTGCTTGTCTTTTACTTCCATTCATAGTCAATCCTATTATGTCTTCCTTTGAAATATCTCTCTAATCTGACGATTATTCATTGCCTCCATCCACTGGCCCAGAAAATCCAGCGTCATTCATCACCTGGACTGTGCCTATGGCCTCCTGTATGATCCCCTATACCTTCCCTAACTCTCCTACATCTTATCTTCCATACAGGAGTTAGAATATATATATATTTTCCAAACGTAAGTCATATAATATCACACTTCTACTCAAGATCCTTCCTTCTAATGTATTTTAATGGCCTACAAGGGCCTATATTATCCCTACACACACACCTACCCCTTATTACCTTGCTCTTCTCATGTAGCACTCTCCACCACATCATTTTGCCTCAGTAATTCCAACCATTGTGTTATTTCTCCCACACCAAATACTTACATGCTTTGCAGTATTTACTTCCTGCTACCATGGCCTGAAATTATTTTTACCAGATGTATCACTCTCAACATCACATTAACAGAGAGGCCTTCTCTAACTCCCCTATCTTAAGTAGTATCGTATCCTTTCAGCTCTCTCTTTTCTTACACTGCATTATTTTTCTTCCTAAACTTGATGACCACTGGATGTATTATATCCTCATTTTAATTAGTTTTGTCCTCTTAATAAAAGATACGCTCCATAAAAGCAAGAACTTCCACGAACTGCTTTGTTCTCAGCACCAAGAACAGGTCCTGTAACACCCCACCTCTCCATTCAGCTTTCAAATGGAGCAACATGACTATCTTCTGTCAACATCAGTGGTAGTTCTCATTCAGTGTGAGAGTAAAGTGAAGGCAGAGTCTTAAGCTATAGTGTGCTTTTCTGATCTATGCATACTCACCCTCACTCCCTGCCACCTAGTTATTAAAAAGGCAAATAAAACCAGATACCAGAATAGCATAAGAATAAAGAACAATCAGCTATTAGACATGAATTCCTATTTAAATATGTGTTGTATTTTGTAAACTGACATGTAGTTTTACGATAAGAATAATTCGTATTTCTTTAATAACTTATTTTTATTATTGTTGTTGAGAATATATACAGCAAAAACATACACCAATTCAAGTTTCTATATGTAAATTTCAGTGACCTTGATTACTTTCTTTGTATTGTGCAACCATTATCACTGTCCTTTTCTGAGTTGTTCCTCCTCTATTAACATGAACTCACTGCCCCCTAAGATTCCTACCTAATCTTTTGAGTTGCTATAGTCAATTTGATCCCAAATAGACAGATCTTAAAAAAGCATAATGCTCAAGGTAGACATTCTTTACTAGCTAAGCTAAACTATTGTTTGGTTTTAAGAAGACTTCAGAAGACATTTTTGGTTTAAGGTTTGAAGATTATCTTAGGGCAATAGTTTCAGAGATTCACCCAGCCTCCATGGCGCCAGAAAGTCTGGATTCCATGAGAATTTGAAATTCTATTTTGTTTTTCTCTGCTTTTGATCATGATTCTTCTATAGAATTTTTGATCAAAATATTCAGTAATGGTAGCCGGGCACCATCCTGTTCTTCTGGTCTCATGGCAAAGGAGGCAGTTGTTAATGGATGCAATTAACCACATGTTCCATTTTCTCCTCTTATTCCTGATGCTCCTTCTCTGCTGCTGCTCCAGGAAAATAGAGACCAATTGTTGTGCTCTGAAGAGAGAGAGACAGAAAGTTAGAGAAGCAATTGTGAGGGCTAAGTCCAAAATTTGTAAGTCAAGAGGCAGGCTGGAAACTCTGGCAATCTTAAGTCCAAAATTCATAAGCTAAGTTGCAGGATGGAAAATCCTGCAGATATCTATGCTACAAATATAACTCTGAATTTCTTCTCTCCTGGAAGCTTAAGCTTTTTTGCTTTTATGGCATTCAACTGTTTGACGAGACCACTCACATTATTAGAATAATATCATTTACTTAGAGTCAACTGATTGTAAATGTTTATCACATCTACAAAATACCTTCACAGCAACATCTTGACTAGTGGTTGACCAAAAATCAGATACCATAGCCTACACAAGTTGACACATAAAATTAACCATCACAAGGCTTTAACACAGTGGTGCAAACGATTAAGGACTTGACTGCTAAATGAAAAGTTGACAGTTCAAATCCACTCTGAGGTGCCTCAGAAGAGAGGTCTGGTGATCTGCTTCCAAAAGGTCACAGCCTTCAAAACCCTATGGAGCAGTTCTACTCTGCATATGAGGAGTCTCAATAAATTGGAATTGACTTGAAGGCAATTAACAGCAACAACATACATTGTTAGATTTTAGGTGGGTACACTGTGAAGCATATAACTGAGGTATACTACTTAATTTCACCAAAGAATCTTATTTCAAAATGTAATTCTCTGACAAATTCTATTATACCTTCACTTCATTTTTTTTTTTTTTTTAATTTGGACTTTATGTCAACTACCCATGTAATTTTCCTTTTCCTGTTACTACCTGATCATGCAACCAATTTACTCTCCTGAACACTCTAAGCTGAAGGAGACAAGAAGTTTGGGGACTAATCATTTACAGATTAACACCCTTCTAGTTTAACTTTTGATTCATGCTTAATGTGTTTTTAAATATTTAAACTGGTTCTTTCCGCAGTGCTATTTGATTAGCTAAACATTTAAACTCAGTTAAGTCTTCAAAACAAGATAGTCCTACCTAGGCAGGCCGTCCTGTTGTCTCGTTAAATGTTGTTTCCATTAGAGCAATCTTCAGTCCTCATTATTTATTATTTATACATCCTTGTTTTCATGATTCTCTATCCTTTATGGAACATGATTTCATTGAAGACAGGACTGAATCTGAGTCATCTCAACCAAAAATACACCTAGCACGTGAAAAACTTTGAGTAAATATTTGATATTAATGTTGGTTGAATGAGGATTATCTCCCGGCTTTAATAGGCTAATAGGGGATATAATAGTCCAGTAGGGGATCTAAACATATGCAAAAGTTTACATTTAAGTATTTACATAATATTTATGGAAATAATATACAAATTTTTTAATAGGAATATCTGCCAAATCCATAGCATTTATCAGAGATTATGCTTCACTTTCAAGAATAGATTGTAGTCAGTATCTAGGGAAAATGCAAAATGAAATATTTAAATACAGCATTTATCTTCATATATATTAGAATAGATGGTATTCCAAGTTTTACTATTCCATAAATAATTAGTTAATTTATTACATAACATATTATTCAGCAGTTAATAAATACTAAACACCAAACCCGGTGCCATCGAGTCAATTCCAACTCATACTGACCCTATATGACAGAGTAGAACTGCCCCATGGGGTTTCCAAGGCTATAAATCTTTGCCAAAGCATATCACCACAGCATTCTCCTGCAAAGTGGCTCCTGGGTACAAACTGCCAACCTTTCAGTTAGCAGCTGAGCGCTTTAACCACTTTGCCATCAAGTCTCCTCAATAAACAGAAACCTACGACAGCTGGTACTCGACGAGACTGCCTTGATGTTTTGGATCTCACAAGTTTTCTGCCTTCGACAGGATGCAGTCTTATCACATTTTCATTGCTTTATGTTAGTGGAAAATATTTGAGTCTTCATACTCTGACAGGTTTCTGCCTTACACAAGTTCTAGCTTTCATAGGTTTTACTGTACTATGATGTTGTTGTTGTTACTAGATACCTTTGAGCTGGTCCCAATTCACAGCAACCCTGTGTGAACAGAACGAAACAGTGCCTCGTCATGCTCCACCCTCACAATCTTCGCTATGTTTGGCCCAATTGTTGCAGCCATTATGTCAATCCATCTCGTTGAGGGTCTCTCTCTTTCTTGATGTTGTCCTTCTACCTTACCAAGCATAACATCCTTCTTCAGAGACTGGTTTCCCCCTGATAACATGTCCAAAGTACATGATATGAAGTCTCATCAACCTCGCTTCCAAGGTGCACTCCGGTTGTACTCCTTCCAAGACTGATTTGTTCATTCTCCATAGTATATTCAATATTCTTCATGAACACCATAATTCAAAGGCATCAGTTCTTCTTAGATCTTTCTAATTCATTGTCCAGCTTTTACATGCACATGAGTTGATTGAAAATACCATGGCTTGGGTGAGGTGCACCTTAGTCCTCAAAGTGACATCTTTGCGTTTCAACAGATTATAGAGGACTTCTGCAGCAGATTTGCCAAATGCAATACTTTGTTTGATTTGACTGCTGCTTCCATGGGCATTGATTGTGGAGCCAAGAAAAATGAAATCCTTGACAACAATATTTTCTCTATTTATCATGATGTTGCTTATTGGTCCAGTTGCGAGGGTTTTTGTTTTCTTTTTGTTGAGGTGTAATCCATACTGAAAGCAGCAGTCTTTGATTTTGTTGTCCTGTCATGGCTTGCACGTTGCTGTGATGCTGGAAGCTATGGCACCTGTATTTCAAATACCTGGAGGGTCACCCACGGTGGACAGATTTAAGTAGAGTTTCCAGATTAAGACAGAGTAGCAAGAAGGACCTAGCAGTCTACTTTTGAAAAAATTGTCCAGTGGAAACCTTATGAACATCAGCAGAATATTGTCTGACAGAGAGCAGAAGGATGAGCCCCTCAGATTGGAAGGCACTCAAAATACAACTGGGGAAGAGATGGTTACTCAAAGTAGAGTTAACCTTAATGCAGTGAATGGAGTCAAGCTTTAGCGACCTTCATTTGCTGATGTGACACAACACAAAATGAGAAGAAATGGCTGCAAACATCCATTAATAATTGAAATGTGGAATGTACAAACTATGAATCCAGGAAAATTGGAAGCCATCAAAAATGAAATGGAATTTGTACAGTTTGATATCTTAGGCATTAATGAGCTGAAATGGATTGGTCTTGGCCATTTTTAATCGGACAATCGATCATATGGTCTACTATGCCAAGAATGACAAATTCAAGAGGAATGACATGACATTCATTGTCAAAAAGAATATTTCAAGATCTATCCTGAAGTACAACTCTATCAGTGATAATATCCATACACCTACAAGGAAAACTAGTTAATATGACTATTATTCAAATTTATGAACCAACCACTAATGCCAAAGATGAAGAAATTGAAGATTTTTACCAACTTTTGCAGTCTTAAATTGATCAAACATGCAATCAAGATGCATTGATAATTACTGGTGATTGGAATGAGCAAGTTGTAAGCAAAGAAGTTTCAGTAGTTGGAAAATATGGCCTTGGTAATTGAAATGACACGGAGACCACATGATAGAATTTTACAAGACCAATGACTTATCCATTGCAAATACACTTTTCAACAATGTAAAGGGTGACTATACAGGTGGATCTCACAGGATGGAAAACTTAGGAATCAAATTAACTACCCCTGTGGAAAAAGACAATGGAAAAGCTCAGTATCATCAGGGAGAACTAGGCCAGGGCCAACTGCAGAACAAACCTTCAACCGCTCATATGCAAATTGAAGTTGAAGAAAATTATAACCAGTCCATGAGAGACAAAATTCGATTTTGAGTACCTCTCACCTCAATTTGGAGACCTTCTCCATAATAGATTTTGTGCATTGAATGCTAATGAATGAAGACCAGATAAGTTGTGGGATGACATCAAGAACATCATACATGAAGAAAGCAAAAGGTCATTATAAAGACAGGAAAGAAAAAAAAAAAGACCAAAATGGAAGTCAGAAGAGACTGTGAAACTTGCTCTTGAACATAGAATAATAGCTAAAGCAAATGTAAGTTCTGTGACAAACACTGGAAAAATAATGGTGAGTATAATAGGCCTGAATATGTTTTGTTTTCTCACAATAGACAAAAATATACATCTTAGAGAATATTTCCTGATACAATACACTTAAAATACTAGACTAAAATAATATTTATAAGAAGAAATAATAACATAATGTTGAGCTTTGTCTCTTCCAGGATGGTGAATTATTCAGGCTACACTCTTTGCCCAATAAGATCAAGTCATAAACATGATACATCCAGGATTCTGGAAAACAACAACAGGAAAAAATATAAGAAAATATTGAAGCTGATTCAAGTTATTTGTTGGAGTGAAGAATGGTTGATTCAACCTGGAGCACAAAGCAGCCAGAAGAATTCTTGTAGGACAAATTAGAATGAAACAATTTATCTCCTCTGAGAAAATCAATGTTTTCTTTTCCCCCACACTGCATAAATTAAAAGTATTAGCAGTATTAGCACTAACTTTTAATCTAGATAAGCAACTCAGAAGTCTTGGTCTGTTCTTAGTTTTCAAAAAATAGTTGAGAAATTGAGTAGCCTCAGGCTTTAACCCTTCCAATCTTTCAAGAGTGGTTTGGAGCTCACTGCCGGAATCTTCTTCTCTTGAGGAAAAGGAAGCCCTGGCCTCAAAGAGTGTGCTGCGGTTTTGACAAGGAAAAGTGTGTTAGTGTGTTTTTCTGATTAGCAAGACGTCTGATGAAACAAACTACTTTGAAACAAAAAAAAAAAAAAAACAATACTGTGACAACAACAAAAAACATACAAAACTGAGAACCTACATTGGAAATACCATTGGTTGCTTGCATGTTAGAACAAAGGAAACGATATTAAAATGATAAATAATATATATTATCAATATGAAACAAGGCAAACAAATCATTTTATAAATAGGTGTATTTATATCTAAAATATATAGTTGAAATAAAAAATTATATAAGTAGTAAAACAGATATATCCAAAGCATACATGAGTTGGAAGAACAAACTTAAATACTTTGTATATATATTCATGAAAAGATCAGTATATTGAAAAAACACCGAAACAAATAAAAACTAAGTTTTAAGTGTAATACTTAAATAGAAAGATCAATAACTGAGTAAAAAAGAGTTAAAGACTTCAAGAAAAATAATAGTACAGTGGAAATGTTTGAAGATATAACAAAGGTGAATTTCCCAAAAGAAAACAAAGTCCCATAAAATGTCAAGTAGAAGAAACAAGGAAAAGTCTTCACTGAGAACCATTTCAGTAAAAGTTAAGATTATCAAAGACACTGAAAAAATTCTGAAAGCTCCCAAGAACTTCTAATAACTTAGAGAGAAACAAGAATAAAAATCAGTATCAGAAATTTCAACAGCAAAAATTGAAGACTGAAAGCAGTGTATATTTTTAAAGAATTGTATGCATTGAGAAGAAATATAAGATTGGGATATATATTTTGACTTCTTAGAAAGTTCAGCAATCAAAATAATTTTACATCATACAATAGAGAATTTAAAAGCAGAACCTGATTTAAATAAAATCTTTGTTAAGTTAGTAAAAAATGATAGGCTGTTCTGAAAATGATGTTGGAAAAATTAGTTATCCTATTTTAAAAACCAAAAATGAATTAGTATTTTTTAATTTATCCTGCCTCATACACATGGACTAAAAACTAAAATGTGACTGACTACACATTAAAACTTTTAGAGTATAAAACAATATCTTCATGACCTATCATTAAAAACAGTATCATTAAACAAAATATTAAAACAATAAATAATAATAAGTTTGTAAACATTAGTGTTATAGACTTCTTTCATGTAAGCATGCCATAAAAAGACATGCCCCAGAATGAGTGGAGATGTTTGGAGCATCCTGAAATAAACTGGTATATGTATACTGGAATTTATATTGACTTGTTTATTCAAATTGACCGTATATAAGTTTGAATCATATGAAATTAAAAATCTGTGCATTTTAAATGGTCAGACCTTGTCAATCTCCCATGTCTAAACATAAGTATTCTATCAGTTAAATTGTGATTAAACTGTGGCCCCCCAGATTTGTGTTGGAATCCTGCCCCATATACCTGTGTATATAATGCTGTTTAGAAATAGTTTTCACTGTTCTTTTGATTAGATCATACCCAAGCATGGTGGGTTCTAAACTGAATCCCTTCTGAGCTATAAAAAGAGTAGGTTAGAGACAGATATATACACACTTTCATGGATTGAATTATGTCCCCAAAAAACATGTGTATCAATTTGGCTGGGTCATGATTCCCAATATTGTATGATTGTGTACCATTTTGTAATCTGATGTTATTTCCTATGTTTTGTAAACCTATTACTACAATGTAGTAAAATGAATTAGCAGCAGTTATACTGACGAGATCTACAAGACTGGATAGCGTCTTAAGCCAATCTCTTTTGAGATATAAAAGAAAGAAGCGAGCAGAGACACATGGGAACCTCATACCAGCAAGACAGCAGTGCCAGGAGCAGAGTGCATCCATTGGACCTGAGGTTCCTGTGCTGAGATGCTCCCAGACCAAGGGAAGACTGATGCATCACAAGGACCTTTCTCCAGAGCCAACAGAGAGAGAGAGATTTCCTCTGGAGCTGATGACTTGAATTTGGACTTGTAGCCTACTAGACTGTGAGAGAATAAACTTCTCTTTGTTAAAGCCATCCACTTGTGGTATTTTAGTTATAGCAGCACTAGATGACTAAGACACACACACACACACACACATACACACACACACACACACGAGGGACAGATACCATGTAAGGACTGTCTACAAACTAAGTAACCAAGGACCACTCAGGGATACCTACAATAGAGGAATCAACACAACCAAGATCATGATTTGGTCTTTTAGTCTTCAGAACTGTGAGATAATATTTTGTTTTTTTAAAGCCACGTACTTGTGGTATTTCTGTTACAGTAGCACTAGGAATTAAGACAAATATATATACCCTGGAAGCCCTGGTGGCGTAGTGGTAAAGAATTAGGCTGCTAACCAAGTGTCAGCAGTTTGAATCCACTAGGCACTCTTTGGAAACCCTATGGGGCCGTTCTACTCTATCCTATAGGGTCACTATGAGTTGGAATCAACTCAACAGCAATGGTTTCGTTTGGATTTTTTACAAATACCCTATGATTTAGGAATTTCTCTTCCAGGTATTTACCACATACAAATCCTTGTGTTTGTGCACCAGGATTCATGTACAAAAAATTAATTTCCTTAGAAGTGATAACTCAGTTATCTATCAATAATAGAATATATTATATGTATTATGGTTATTATGGTATATTCTCACAACAAAGAATGTAGAAGAGGAGAATAAATTAACTACAATTTCAGGTAGTAAAGGAATTATAAAAACCTGATATTAAACGTGAAACGTCATGTTGTTGTTGTTGTTAGGCGTCCTCAAATCAACTCCGTCTCATAGCAACTCTATGCGTGACAGAAGGAAACACAGCCCAGTCCTGAGCCATCCTCACACTCATTGTTACGGATGAGCCCATTGTTGTGGCCACCACTTCATCTCATTGAAGGTCTTCCTCTTTTTTGCTGACCCTCTACTTCACCAAGCACGATGTTCTTCTCCAGGGACTAATCCCTCCTGATAACACGTCCAAAGTACATGAGACAAAGTCTCGCCATCCTTGTTTCTAATAAGCACTCTGGCTGTATTTCTTCCAAGACAGATTTGTTCATTCTTTTGGCAATCCATGGCATATTCAATATTCTTTGCCAACACCATAATTCAAAGGCATAAATTCTTCTTCTGTCTTCCTTATTCATTGTCCAGCTTTTGCATGTATATGAGGTGATTGAAAACACCATGGCTTGGGTCAGGAGCACCTTAGTCAATCACAGGGGAATATATATACAGTGAAACCCGTGAGAGTCAGAACTCCATGGGATTGCTTTGTTTTTCCAGGTCTCACAAGTTTTCTGCCTTTGACAGGGTGCAGTCTTACTATTTTTCTATCATTCTATATTGGTGGAAAATATTTGAGTTTTCCTTCTCTGACAGGTTTCTGCCTTACAAAGTTTCTGGTTTTTGCAGGCTTTACTTATTATGACACATTTAGGGGAGTCAAAACTAGACAAAACTAAGCAACACATTTTTAGAGGCTTATACATTTGTGGAAAATTATAAAAATATGTAAGAAAATTGTTAACATGATAGTGGTTTCTTGTAGGAAAGAGGATAGGACCAGTGATGTAAACTGAGAGAAATTTTCAATAGCTTCAGTGGTTTTATTTTAAGCCAGGTGATAAACTGAGGAACAAATAGTACTCTCCCAACTCAGACTGTATGTGTGTGTGTGTGTGTGTGTGTGTGTGTATTTGTGAATTGCATGTTTTCTAATTAAAAAAAAAAAAACATGATTAACAAGTATGGTTTGTTATTTCAAGAAGAAACAGTGCCTTTGGAGGTCATGAGTTGGGTAATAGCATAAAAAATAAAGTACAGTGTAGCAAGAACATAGAGAAGTGATTTAATCATGTAAGACCTTGTTGACAGTAACACACAATTTAGATTTTATCCTAGTCATAGGAGAGAACAATAAGCCTATTTAGATTTTACATATATGTATATATGTATACATATATATGTAAAACTCTGGAGGCTGTATGAAGAAAGATTTGCCAGAGTAAATAGAGGAGAAGGAAAGACCTATTTGGAAACTCTTATAGTAATCCATTTGACAGATGTTGGCTTAGACTCATGTGGTTGTCACAGAGCTGGAAAGAAACAGCTTTGAGATATATGCAGGAGTTATACTTTACAGGACTTCATGATGGATTGGATCTAGTGGCTTAAGTAGAAGTAGGTGTTAGATGATATTTCTAGCCTTCAGCTAGTGTGACTGAAGGAAGGATAATTTGTTAATGCAAAAAATCCAATAGAATGAATTGAATTGTTGATGGGGCTAGATCAAGAGTTCTAGTTTAGAAATGTTATGTTTGGACATATTACATTATGTTTAGTTACTGACATCTTACATTCTGTGGATCTGTCAAATAAAAATGTTAAACAATTAGTTTGAAATATGTGTCTGGAGAGCAGGAGAGCAATGTAGCCTGCACACGAGGAGCCATTACATGTTAGGGATATGTGAAGTCCTGGGAATTAATGAGATCACCAAAGGAAAAGCTGTAGAATAAGGAAAGAGGCCAAGGTCTGAGAAGCTAACACTTAGGTAACAGGTAGTAGAGGAATTACAAAGAGAATGAGAAGGAGTGACCTAAGAGGTAAAAGAAGAAAATAGGAGAACATGGTATCAGAAAAGCCAGGATAAAAGTATTCCAAGAAGGAATAATATTCTCTGCCAAGTTCTATCATGAAGTTAAGAAAGAGGAGGACTTAGTATCTACTGCAAATGAAGGTCGCTGGTGACAGTATTAAAGACATTTTCAAAACAGTGGTGTAGTCTGTGTGGAGAGCATTGGAGAGTGAATGATAGGTGAGGGGGGAAGAGATGATGTGCACTTTAACTCCTTTAAGAAGCCTGGGTATTGAAACCCAAGTGGAAAACTTGATTGTTTATTACTCAGATGTGCAAAGGAAACCTACGTTTTCTTTTTATTTTTGACTAACTTTTCTCATGAGTCCTAACCTTGCTAGATCCATGGAGTGAGAAGGCATAAGAGTGATAGAAGTTTCCTCTGGTTTGGAAAATCACTTTGTGGTAGCTTAACATCTTCTGAATAGCTGCTTTTTTCAAATATACTCTCCTTCTTGTGCTTTCCTAGTTGGATCATGAAAATAACTGCTTGGATGATGGTGAGGTAGTGGTAGTTGTGATGGTTTCTTTGGAGGATTGAGGGAAAAAAAAAAGAAGAAGCCCTGGATCTATATGAGAATTCTTGTTGTATTCTCTGGGTCCATCTTGATGATGTCTCTTGATAGTCCACATTTTGGGCACCTTGTTGACATTACCATCCAAAGTTTGCAGTTAGGAATTCATAAGTACTTTCTGATAGATGAAGTATAAGGCAGGAGTGTCAGCTGTGTGTGACAGGATTGTGACAACAGAAGGAAGATTTGTGGATGGTGGATAACTAATAAAATAATTGTGAAAATTTGGCATAAAGTTAATTTCTTGCCAACACTTGATCCATGATTTGAAAAGTCAAACAGAACTCATGGTCTCTTCACACAAGCCTCATCTTTTTATTAGTTTTCCTATCAAGAGAGACAGTGTCACTAAATTTTCTCTTGTGGTGATAATAATAGCCAAGCTGACACACCCAGATATAATGTCTTTATCTTTTATGTATTTATTCATTCATGCATTCTCTAAAATATTTTGACCTTGTAATATTGTTGGCCTCCATACTAATGGCTAGTGATTGAAAAATGAATGATATCATCCCTCTACTGAATAATGTAAGAAGAACAAAAACAAGCATAGGTATAATTTTGAACTCAATTAAAAACCAAAAGACCTGTTGCCATTGAGTCGATTCAAACTCAGAAACTAGAAGAGTAAGACTTACTTTTATTTTATGCCTTGCTGTAATATTTTGGTTTTTACCCACAAATATATTTTAAAAACTTAGGCAATAACACTGTATATAACTGTATATTACTCCACTGTCTGAAAATTCAATCTCTTAATTGTTTGGAGTAGTTTGGAGTGTGTGTGTTTAATTAATCTTTTCATTTACTCTTCCTTCACTTGAGCGTGTTAAGAGGAAGCTAAAAACCCAAGGAAAAACCAATGGAAAAGTAAATCTTACTTCATGAATATCAGGAAGCTGCTGGTAAACCTACAGATATCCAGAGGTCTGTATAGACACACATGCATCCTGCCTTCCAATGCTTGGCATCTCTGTTAGAAACACATTTGGAAAACAAGGTTTCAGCTGTGAGGAGCTCATAATTTCTAATTCTAATAAGCAGTTAGTGCAACTTAAGGTAAGCTTATAGTGGAAAAAAGGACAAGAGAATAACAGCACGACATTTTGATTTTTTAAGATCTATAATCCCATCCAGGTGACGCAGTTTGCACTCAGCTACTAACCTAAAGGTTTAAGGTTTGAGTCCACCCAGCAGTGCCACAGAAGAAAGGACTGGAAATCTACTTCCATAAGATTACAGCCATTGAAAATGCTATGGGATGAAGTTCTATTCTGATACATATTGGGTCACCATGAGTCAGAATCAATCAACAGCCACAGATTTTATAATTCCATTCACTGTTAAACATGGCTGATCATTGTTTTTCTCCATTGAGATGAAAGGGTAGAAAGGGAATGAGCCAGAGGGTGGCAATGTGAATAAATTTCCACTCTCTTCTTGGTGGAAGTTGTAACTTTAGGTGAGGAAATTCCTTTCTTCACCAGTAATTCCTTTTCCCTTCACTAATCATTGAAGATGGAAAGATTTTGTTGTTACTTGTAAATATATATAAGATATTATATAAGAGGAACAGTGGTGTTTGATTCAAACATTGTTTCTAGAAATAAATGACTTTTCAAATCCAAAAAGTTGCTTTCCTATTTGTTCACTTGAAAATTATTTTAGTCTTGCCACATCATTAACCATGAAACCAACACTCTAAGTCAAACAGAATGGTTTTTAAAGTAAAATACACAATATCTTTACCTCCCTGGCCCTGGGAAAGATTGCCATGTTCAATGCCTTGGGGTCTTAGCTACAAAATCTTATTACTTTTTCACTTTGGTCAAAAGAGGTTGCCATTAATTCTTGCTAAATAGTTTCTGTAAAGTCCCTGCCTCGTAAAGATGTTTATCTCCTAATCCAGAGATTCCTTGCTATAAAATGTGAATTACCCTCAGAGACACAGCAGCTAGGAGGTCATTAGCATATCTACGTTAACTTTGCTTAGATGATCCTTTTCAAATTACTTGAATTATTTCACTTATGGAAAGAACAAAACAAAACAAAATTGAACTTTTGATGCAGGAATTTTAGGTAATTTTCATGACATCATCTCCCATCTGCACCTGAAAACAGCCAGCAAATTATAAAACTTATTTAAGAATTCAGTGGGGTAGGTTTAACCCATCTTATGATTAAAATGTAAAATCACCTTCAAGTCATTATGATTAAATACAAAATAGATTTAGAGTTAAAATCAGTCTTTTTTATATTTGTCTGTGAATGCATATTTGAAAGAAAGTAGGCCTTTTTTTTTTCATTTGAAACCATATATGCAAAACTTCAAATATTCCTAACTAGATTTTCTTGAACCAGAGAGACTGATTATATATAGGCCCGTGAAAAGACACATGCAGAAGATCCCGGAGATATTAGTCCTTTCTATCTCTGAATGCTCTCTCTGCACAGGACAACATTTTGCTGTAGACTTGCTACAGAATACTAATTTTGCTGATTTCTTAAATGAGAAAACATGCAACAATTCCTATTGTACTATTCTATTTGTTGATCTTTAATCACGTAAAGCATTATAGTATTTATAGCTGGAAATTCCATTTGAGCTTATCTACCCAACCCTCTAATTTTACAGATGAATCAACTGAAATGGATATGTTTGCTTTTTCCTGTCTAAATGTATTGTAAAATACTAAAAGTCAAAGAGTGCATTTTCCATGTTTTATAGTTTGGTAGAAAGGCTGCTGGACTAGGAATTAAGTGTAATAAAAAATGTATTTTGTAGTAAAAATATGGGACTTTTTCTACTGTAAGATTCCCAAAGGAAATTCTTATTCATCTCCATTTCCAGCCTTATTGCAGTATCTTTTGTGCAATAACGATTTTTCTGCAGTAACTATTCTTCAACATAGTTTATGTAATGATTAATTGAACAATAAGAACATCTTTCCAACCTTCTAGAAGCACATATTTATATATAAATTAGGGAAATCATATAAATATATTTATTTTTAAGGAAGTTGTATTTTAGATTTGTTTTAGATATATAGAACAATTGTTTAGATAATACAGAGTTCCTATATATTCCACAATTGATTTCCACTGTTATTAATATATTAGTATGATATATTTGTCATGAATAATTATTAACTGTAGTCCGTATGTTATTCAGATTCCCTGTGTGATATTTTCTTCTTTTCTTGTATCGCACCCAGGATATCACAGTCCATTTAGTTGCCATCTTCCCCTAGGCTTCTCTAGGCTGTGAGCATTTTTCAAACTTTCCTTGTTTTTCATAACCTTAACCGTTTTGAGGAGTACTGGTCAGATATTTTGTAGAGAGTCTCTCAGTTGGGATTTGTGTAATGTTTTCCTTAATATTAGATAGGAGTTATATGTTAGGGAAGAAGAACAAAGAGTTAAAGTGCCATTCTCATTGCATCATATAAATGGTACATGCTATGAACAGGACTAATCAATTTGGATGTTAACACTGATCATGTGACTGAGGTAGTGTCTTTCAGATTTCTTCACTGTAAAGTTACACATTTCCTCCTTTCCCTATTTTGGAAGAAAATCACTATGAGTAGCCCACACTTAAGGTGTAGGAAGTTATGTTCCACCTCCTTGAGGGTGAAGCATCTACAAGAATTATTTGGGATTATTCTACATGGGGAATTTGTTGACTCTCCTTCATTTATTTATTTATAAAATCAATTATTTATATTAGTATGGAATCATAGTAAATCATGGATTTACTTTATAAATTGTGTTATAATCCAATACTACTTTATAATGTTGCTCAAAGTATTCCAGCTTTGGCCATTGATAGCTCTTTCATTTGACTCTTGTCTCTCTTTTGACCTACCCACATTACTGTTGGGTTTTATTTGGGGCAGTGGGTATGTGTGCATTTGTTTGAGCACTTTCTTACTGTCTGACACTACTGGATGCTCTAGCATCATCTTCTATATTCACTGTTCCATTTCTAGACTCTACCGTTTCCCCAAGGAACCCTGATTCCTTTCATTGGATAATGATATTAAAGAACAATCTGGATGCTAGGGTGACTCTATTAATTTTCAATGGCAATTTTAAAAATTGAAGATGAATTATCTCAGTTGGTTACTTTGTGCATTGAAAGAGTTTAAAAACACATTTGATTTAAATAACTACTTTTTTGAATTTTAATATTTTCTTAAAAATTACAACCTTCCCCAATGATATTAAGCTGGTACTTGCATTACTAAACCAAAAACAAACAAACAAACGAAACTATCAAATGAGGATATACATGTCATTGAAAGTATACTATTTATTATATATAAAATAGAAAGCATTATGAATAAATTACCTGGAACTTCTGGTTTTAGCTCCAACATGTAAAGACTTGGAAATTATCACTCCAGTTCTCACAACATACAAAAGTTGGACAAATTTAAAACCAACAATTTTTCTTGGACCCATAAAAAAGGCTGAGATCACAGTCAAACTGTCTCCTGAAATCTGGAGATAATTTCATCCAGAGACTCTACCTCATCCGGATCATAAGCCATTGGAGTCATAGGCTGGTTGTTGTTAGTTAATGATAACTCCTGGCAACCTCATACGTGCATCGTAGAACTGTTCCATAAGGCTTTCAAGGCTGTGATCTTCTGAAAGCAGATCTCACTTAAATGGTGACTTTGGAAATGAGCTAATAATTTTGATCAATTGCTGGAAGCTGAGTGTAGACTATTATGACAGTGAGAAACTTGTGGGCTCCCCAAGCTTTTTCTCCAGGAACCTCACCAAGATTATTCATGTGAAGACATGAAGGTCTCAGAACTATCCCACCTCCACCTCTGGCAGAGGGAAGACAGAATAATCATTGCAAAATATTCAAGAGCCTTCTCCTTAACAAAGGGAAAAGGTAATTTTCACAATAATACATAAAGATAGTTTGAAAAGTTCTAAGGCAATATTTAATGAAAATAATGATAAAATGCAATGCAATGCTATGAGATGAGATGAAATTTTATTTTATACAATTGTAAAAAGGCCTACAGATGAGTGTGGTAATACTTAATATATTCAGTTCCAGAAAAGCTAATCAAAGAGTGAGTGGAAAAAAAAGTAATGCAAGTTTTGCATGTTTAATTATTTGTACTTCCTCTCATAGCATGGTGCAATGGTTAAGAGCTTGTCTGCTAACAAAAGGTCAGCAGTTCAAATCCACTAGCCACTCCTTGGAAACCCTCTGGAGCAGTTCTACTCTGTCCTATAGGGTCGCTATGAGTCAGAATCGACTTGATGGCAACAGGTTTGCTTTTGGTTCTCATAGCATATTTGATAGGCATCTAGAACAGTTTAGAACTACTACTTACTTTGTGTCAGCTATTGGTATTTGAAGGGTCCCAATGAATGACACCTCTTACCTTTATCTGTATATGAAAGCAATTCTTTTATTCTTTCATTATTTCACAACAAATATTTGTGGAGTATCTTCATAACAGAGAGTATCAGATTGAAGGAGAATCAAATATAAATTACTGATGAAGCTAGTATATTTACTGTTCCTCATTATAGTCCTAAAATATATAGGCTTAGCCACCCTGTTATAGGCAACTTTGGAAATCTATGGGTCCTTCCAAATAAAAACCTGCCCAGATAAATCACACAGGGCAAAGGAATAAACCATAATATAAATTTATGTTTTCTCTGTAGGCTAATGGTTTCCAAACAATGGGAGGAGGAGAAAATCTTAGTCATCCATGATAAAACTCACCAATCCGGTGTTCATTCCTCCTTCATGGCAATGAATGAGGAGTGGGGAAAGAAGCTAGAAGTACGTTAAGAATAATGCCTCCTCAATGACAGCTAAAGAGTATATTTTTTAAAATGTCCTTTTTTCACTCCAAAAGCAATCACTTACTTTACTCTTCCATGTATCAGGTAATGTATATAGTGCTGATTTCATATAATGTGTAAATAAGAATTAGAAAGGAGCCCTGGTGGAGCAGTGGTTAAGTCCTTGGCTGCTAACCAAAATGTCAGCAGTTCACACACACCAGCCACTAAAAGGGAAAAAGGCGTGACAGTCTGCTTTCATAAAGATTACAGCCTTGGAAACCCTATAAGGCAGCTCTACTCTATCCTATAGGGTCACTATGAGGCAGAATAGACTAGATGGCAAGTGGTTTGCGTTTTGTTTGTTTGTTTTTTAAGAATTTGAAAGGTAAGGAAACTTGATGAAGTCTTACCACCAAGAGAGAATGAAAACACAAATAATACAGACAGGATACACTCAATATATGGGTAAGGTTGAGGTGTATATATGCAGTATGTATACAAGATTAGGAGAATATATTTATTTGAGGCTCGTCTCTGTCTACTTTGAAGGAAGCCCAATTTATATGCAATCTCCATGACATTGTTAATGATTCTTCCAATCAGAGAACTCAAAATGTGTATGCCTATATGGCTGTATATATGTTATGTTGTTAGGTGCTTTCAGGTTGGTTCTGACTCATAGCAACCCCATGTACAGCAGAACACAACACTGCATGATCCTGGACCATCCTCAAAATCGTCGTTATGCATGAGCCCATTGTTGACAGACTCTGTGTCAGTTCATCTCATTAAGAGTTTTCCTCTTTTTCAATGACACTCTACCAAGCATGATGTCCTTCTCCAGGGACTGGTCCTTCCAGGTAACTTGGCCAAAGTACATGAGATGAAGTCTCACCATCCTTGCTTCTAAAGAACATTCTGACTGTACTTCTTCCAAGACAGATTTATTTCTTGTTCTGATAATCCATTGTATATTCAATATTCTTCGCCAACACCGTAATTCAAAGGCATCAATTCTTAGGTCTTCTTTATTAATTGTCCAGCTTTCATGTGCCTATGAAGTAACTGAAAACACGATGGCTTGAGCAGGGTACACTTTAGTCCTTAAAGCTACATCTTCGCTTTTTAACACTTTAAAGAGGTCTTTTGCAGCAGATTTGCCCAATGCAATGCTTGCTTTGATTTCTTGACTGCTGCTTCCATAGGCCAAGTAAAATCAGTCCTTGGCAACTTTAATCTTTTATCTGTTTATCATGATGTTGCTTGTTGGTCCATATATACATACGGACTAATAAAGAAGAAAATAAGAACAAGTCCACAAGAGCCAAAGTATGACCTTGAGTATATCCCACCCAAATTTAGAGACCGTCTCGAGAATAGATTTGACCCATTGAACACTTATGACAGAAGACCAGACAGGTTGTGGAATGATATCAAGAACATCATACATGAAGAAAGCAATAGGTCATTAAAAAGACGGGAAAGAAAGAAAAGACCAAAATGGATGTCAGAAGAGACTCTGAAACTTGCTCTTGAAAGTTGAGTAGCTAAAGCAAACTTAAGAAATGATGAAGTAAAAGAGCTGAACAGAAGATTTCAAAGAGCAGTTCAAGAAGATTAAGTATTATTATAAAATGTGCAAAGACCTGGAGTTAGAAAACCAAAAGGGAAGAACATGCTTAGCATTTCTCAAGCTGAAAGAACTGAAGAAAAAATTCAAGCCTGGAGTTGCAGTAGTGAAGGATTCTATGGGCAAAATACTGAGCAACATGGGAAATATCAAAAGAAGATGTAAGGAATACACAGAGTCACTGTACCAAAAAGAAATGGTCGACATTCAGTCATTTCAGGAGTTAGCATACAATCAAGAACCAATGGTACTGAAGGAAGAAGTCCAAGTTGCACTGAAGACACTGGCAAAAAACAAGGGTCCAGGAATTGATGGAATACCAATTGAGATGTTTCAACAAATGGATGCAGCACTGGAAGTGTTCACTTGTCTATGCCAAGAAATTTAAAGGACAGCTACCTGGCCAACGAACTGGAAGAGATCCATGTTTATGCTTATTCCCAAGAAAGATGATCCAAACAAATGTAGAAATTATTAAACAATATCATTAATATCACACACAAGTAAAATTTTGCTGAAGATCATTCATAAGCAGCTACAGCAGTACAACAACAGGGAGCTGAGGGAAATTCAAGCCGGATTCAGAAGAAGGTGTGGAACGAGGGATATCATTGCTGATGTCAGATGGATCCTGGATGAAAACAGAGAATACCAGAAAGATGTTTGCTGGTGTTTTATTGACTATGCAAAGGCAATGGACTGTGTGAATCATAACAAATTATAGATAACATTACGAACAATGGGAATTCCAGAATACTTACTAGTGCTCATGAGGAACCTGTACATAGAACCAGAGGCAGTCTATCAAACAGAACAAGTGGATACTGTGTGGTTTAAAGTCAGGAAATGTGTGCATCAGAGTTGTATCCTTTCACCATACTTACTCAATCTGTATGCTGAGTGTATAATCTAAGAAGCTGGACTATATGAGGAAGAACAAGGCATTAGGATTGGAGGGAGACTCATTACCAACCTGTGTTATGCAAATGACACAACCTTGCTTGCTGAAAGTGCAGAGGACTTGAAGCATTTACTGATAAAGATCAAAGAGTACAGCCTTCAGTATAGATTACAGTTCAACATAAAGAAAACAAAAATCTTCAAAAGTAGACCAATAAGCAACATCGTGATAAATGAAGAAAAGATTGAAGTTGTCAAGGATTTGATTTTAAAATCTGATATTAAACATAAAAAGTCATGTTGTTGTTGTTGTTGTTGTTAGGTGTTGTCTAGTTGATTCTGACTCATAGGACCCTATGTACAACAGACGTAAAACTGCCCAGTCCTTTGCCATCCCTACAATCATTGTTACGCTCGAGCTCATTGTTGTGGCCACCATTCAGTCCATCTTGTTGAGGATCTTCCTCTTTTTTGTTGACCTTTTACTTTACCAAGCATGATGTCCTTCCTCAGGTACTGATCCCTTCTGACAACACGTCCAAAGTATGTGAGAGGAATTCTTGCCAAGCTTGGTTCTAGGGAGCATTCTGGCTGTACTTCTCCCAAGACAGATTTATTCATTCTCGTGGCAGTCCATGGTATATTCAATATTCTTCATCAATACCGTAATTCACATGCATCAATTCTTCTTAAGTCTTCCTTATTCATTGCCAAGTTTTCACGTGCATATGAGGCCATTGAAAATGCCATGGCTTGGGTCAAGGGCACCTTAGTCCTCAAAATGACATCTTTTCTTTTTAACACTTTAAAAAGGTCTTT
Source organism: Dugong dugon (assembly GCA_030035585.1). NCBI lineage: Eukaryota > Metazoa > Chordata > Mammalia > Sirenia > Dugongidae > Dugong > Dugong dugon. The sequence continues at coordinate 27,079,421 of CM057460.1, read as the reverse complement.
TGCAGCAGATTTGCCCAATGCAATACGTTGTTTGATTTCCTAACTGCTGCTTCCAAGGGCGTTGGTTGTAGATCCAAGTAAAATGAAATCCTTTACAATATCAATCGATGTTGCTCATAAACACACACACACACACACACACATATGTATACACATATAAGTGCCATCAAGCCTGTTTTAACTCATAGAGGCCCCATGTAACAGAGCAGAACTGTTTTTCTAGGCTGTAGTCTTTATAGAAAAAATCAAACCTGTTGCTGTCAGCAGTTTGAATCCACCAGCTGTTCCTTGGAAATCCTGTGTGGCAGCTCTACTCTGTCCTATAGGGTTGCTATGAGTCAGAATCGACTCAAAGCAGTGGAATTTTACATTAGGTGATCTCCAGGTATTTCTCCCATGGAACTACTGGGTGGGTTTGAACTATCAACTTTCCTTTAGCAGTGGAGCACTTAACCTTTGTGCCACCAGGGCAGTCTCTCTCTCTCTCTCTATTTATATAAATGACAGCAGTTCTGAAAAAAGAATGCATGATTATATTACAGCAGAACTGCGTGTGTGTGTGTATGTGTGTGTTTGTAATTTTAGTTATTTTATGTCACTTTTACTCTACTATGTTAAGGATTATTGATGTACAAATATAAATTTAAATACATGTATTATTGATTTGTAGATCAGCTAAAACTCATATACAGCTTCTTCCCTTACAATTTGGTTAGTAGTGATTCTACATTTTCCTATGTATAACCACAGAGTTCTATGTTAAAAGAAGTTTGCTCTAATAGTAAGATGGTGAAGTCTACCAAATAAGCTTCCTTGGGATTTGACAAACATAGAGACTGTTAAATTAGTGAAATTAAATCAGTGAAAAAGCAGAAATTGTTGGAAGAATTCTACCATCTTGGGAAAAGAGCATGTGTCTGTTGTTATAAATTGGAGTCTGATAAAAAAGAAGAATAACCTCCTGGGGAACACATCTCATTCATTAAATATCTGTCGGAACAGATTCAAATTTGCTTACAATCTTCATATTCTGTCAATCAACAATTATTTATAATACCTTCACTTGCTTACTAATACTGGTGAGTAAACATAGCCCAAGAAATCTCACAAAATTCATGGGAGTTGTAACTTTTATTTTACTTAGGAGTACCACTGTCCCAGAGAATATCTTCTGCTCACTAATTTTTATGAAATTACAAATATCTATCCATAGTTTTTACAATAAAATCTGTTTTTATTAAGGAAGGATAAAACAAATTTCCATGTATAGAATATAATCCAAAATTTCCTGTACAATAAAATAATGAAACTCATATAATACTTAGTATTATGTTAATGTATTCTGGGATAACAACCTGAATAAAACTCTACCCTATAGAATCAGTTGTTTCACACCTTATGCCAATGTCAGTGTCTTGTTTTCTATTATTTTTAATACTTATAGACAAATTAGTCTTCATACTGGAGAGATTTATGGAGGAATACATTGTCTTCAATTATTCAGATTTTTCTCCACCTGTCTATTTCAAAACACTGCACATGATTTCTTTGTTCATTAAACTAACATTTTAAATTTAGATTGTTGAAATTTTCAGGAAATATGTTCCAAAAATATTGAGATTGGTAAGAGGATGAATTTATTCATCAAATAAGTGAAATAATTAGATACCTATATTTTCTGGAAAAATGTACATATGCAAATTTTATATATTTTTTTCCAAATCGGTTTATTTCAACATTTTGATTTTTAAATGATCTTAATTTAGAATTTTCTTTGGACTCCAAAAAAGAATAGTTATTATTTTACGAAAGAAGATAATGTTTGAAAAACACAATTATATTCACGTGTTTAATGTATGATTAATTAGTCTCTAACATTAAAAATCTAAGGACTCATACGGATGGCATTAAATGTGACATAATCAATTGAGGTATGTTGTTGTTAGGTGTCATCAGGTTGGTTCCAACTCGTAACAACCCTATGTGCAACAGAACGAAATACTACCCAGTCCTGTGCCATCCTCGCAATTGTTGCTATGTTTGTACCCATTGTTGCAGCCACTGTGTCAATCCATCAATTGAGGTATGGTTGGATTATTTTAACCAGATAACTTTGAAGACATGAACCATGTCAATAATATTAAAAGAAAAATAAAATTGAGACCCCTATGTTGATCATAACCAAACTTAAAATGTTTGATTCTTGATAATATGAAAAATAATTGTACTTTTTGATGGTAGACTAAGTTGATTGGAATTTAACTATTTAATATGCTAGAAAAAATAAGATTTAAATTTTAGTTTTAATAGGAAGATTTTTTTTTTCATCAATCACTGAAGTATCAATATCATAATACTGGTTAATAAAGAGCCCCTGAAAATATCTCTTTTCCCTTAATACATATTGACTAATGGCAGTAAACTTTTAGACAAGGACTACATGAAGGCTTGAAGGCATTTGAAAAGAAAATAATTCTTAAAATTTCCCCAAAATTTTAAATGCAAGTGAAATATATCATTTTGACAGTTCCTGAAACAGAATATACTAGTCAATTTTTTTCTTGGTTTTTATCTTGTTGTTAATCAATAACAATATAATGGGAATTGCCCTGTGGGGCAGTTCTACTCTGCCCCACCTATAAGGTCCCTAAGAGTTGTAATTGACTAGATGTCAGTGGGTTTGTTTTTTGGGGTTTATTCTAATGTAAATATCGTAAGATTCTGTCAGTAACTCTAGTCCCACACACTGCTAGCCTGTACATCAATTTATAACCCACACAGGTGTGATTACAATAGTACCCATAATTGTCTTCAGTCAGATAAAACAAATTCAACAAAGATTTCCTGAGTTATTTTTTATGCGTTTACTAGTTGTTGGTAGTGCTGTTGGGTGCCACTGAGTCGATTTTTACTCATAGCAACCTCATGGGACAGAGTAGAATTACCCAATGGGGTTTTTGGGACAGAGTGAAACTACTCCACAGGGTTTGTTGCTAATCTTTAAGGAAGTAGATGCCAGGTCTTTATCCTGCAGAGTGGCTGTGGATTCAAATTGCAAAAAATTTGGTTAGCGGCCAAGTGCTTAACCCTTGCGCCACTAGGGCTCCTATCTATTATTCGGATGTATGTTGTTGTTTTTGTTATGTGCCACTGAATCTGGTATGACTCAGAGCGACCCAGCATATAACAGAAGGAAACATTGCCTGTCCTGTGCCATCCTCAGTATAGTAGGTATGTTTGAGCACATTGTTGCTCAGTGTGTCAATTCATTTCATTGAAGGTCGTCCTCTTTTTTGCTGACTTACTACTTTACAAAGTATGGTGTCCTTCTCCAGGGATTGGTCCCTCCTGATAACATTTCCAAAGACAGATGAAGCCTTTCAGTCTTTGCTTCTAAAGTCTCTACTTCTTCCAAGTCAGATTTGCTACTTATTCTCGCAGTCCATCGTATATTCAGTATTCTGTCCAAATATCATAATTTAAATATGTCAATTCTTCTTTAGTCTCCCTTTTTCATTGTCCAGCTTTCACGTGTGTATGACGCAACTAAAAATATCATGGCTTGGGTCATATGCACCGTAATCATCAATGTGACTTCTTTGCTTTTTAACACTTTACAGAGATCTTTTGCAGCAGACTTGCCCAATGTAACACATCATTTGTTGTCTTGACTGCTGCTTCCATGGGCATTGATTATTGATCCAAGTAAAATGAAATCCATGACAAGTGCAACATATTCTCCGTTTATTATGATGTTGCTTACTGGTCCATTTGCTGAGGATTTTTGTTTTCTTCATGTTGAGGTGCAATCCATACTGACAGTTGTAGTCTTTGACCTTCATCAGTAAGTGCATATAGCAGGCGGTTAATTACTCTGTCGTCAATCTCGATGCTGCATTCTTCTTCATATAGTCTAGCTTCTCAGATTATTTGCTTGGCATACAGAATGAATAAGTATGATGAAAATATACAATCATGGTGAACACCTTTTCTGATTTTAAACCATGCAATGTCCCCTTGTTCTGTTCAAATGACTACCTCTTGGTTTATGTACAGGTTCCTCATGAGCACAACTAAGTGTTCAGGAATTCCCATTTTTCACAATGTTATCCACAATTTGTTATATTCCACATAGTCAAATTGCCTTTGCCTAGTCCATAAAACACCGGGAAACACCTTTCTGATATTCTGATATTCTCTTCTCTCAGCCAACATCCAGGTGACATCAGCAATGGTATCTCTCCTTTCACGTCCTCTTTCGAATTCAGCTTGAATTTCTGGTAGTCTTCTGTTGATGTACAGCTGTATCTTTTGTTGAATTATCTTCAGCAAAATTGTGCTTTTATGTGATACTAATGATATTGTTAGATAATTTCCACATTCCATTGGATCACTTTTCTTTGAAATGACACTAATATAAATCTCTTCCAATCAGTTGGCCAGGTAGCTGTCTTCCAAATTTATTGGTGTTGTTGGGTGCCATTGAGCCGGTGAGAGTTGCATCCAGCATTGCATATATTTGTGGAAACATTTCAATTGTTGTTCAGTCAATGCCTGGAGTCTTGTTTTTCGTCAGTGCCTTCAGTGAAGTTTAGATTTCTTCTTTCAGCACCATTGGTTCTGGATCATATGCTACCTTCTGAGATAGTTGAACGTCAACCAATATGGGTAAACTATTGAACCACGCAGTAAGCATCAAATGAAGTCGGAAGGAACATACAAAGTCACTGTACTAAAGATAATTGGTTGACATTTCATTGTAATACTTTACTTTGTCTGTCTTCTTGAGCCACCCTATGAAATATTCTGTTCACTTCCTTTACTTCATCATTTCTTCCTTTCACTTTAGCTACTCTATATTCAAGAACAAGTTTCAAAGTCTCTTCTGACATCCATTTTGGTCTTTTCTTTTCCTATCTTTTCAATGATCTTTTGCTTTCTTGATGTATGGTGTCCTTAATGTCATCCCACAACTCATTTGGTCTTCAGTCATTAGTGTACAGGGCATCAAATCTGTTCTTGAGACATTCTCTAAATTCAGGTGGGATATATTCATGGTCGTACTTTGGTTTAGTGGACTTGTTTTAATTTTCTTCATCTTCAACTTGAACTTGCATATGAGCAATTGATAGTCTTTTCTACAGTTGGTCCTGGATTTGTTCTGACTGATGATATCGAGCTTCTCCAACATCTCCTTCTGCATATGTAGTCAACTTGATTCCTGTATATTCCATCTGGTAAGGTCCATATGTATAGTCATCATTTATGTTACTGAGAAAAGTGATTTCTGATGAATAAGTTGTTGGCCTTGCAGAAGTCTATCATGCAGTCTCCAGCACAGTTTCTATCATCAAGGCTGTATTTTTGTAACCATTGATCCTTCTCCTTTGAGTTCTACTTTTGCCTTCCAATCACCAGTAATTATCAGTGCATCCTGATTGCATGTTTGATCAATTTAAGACCAAAGAAATTGGTAAAAATCTTCAATTTCTTCATCTTTGGCATTAGAGGTTGGTGCATAAATTTGAATAATAGTCATGTTAATTGGACTTCCTTATAAGCACATGGGAATCTTGGTAGCATAGTGGTTAAGAGCTACAGCTGCTAACCAAAAGGTCAGTAGTTCGAATCCACCAGGCAATTCATGGAAACTCTATGGGGCAGTTCTATTCTGTCCTATAGGTTTATGAGTCAGAATCCACTTGACTGCAATAGGTTATAAGCGTATGGTTATTATCCCATCACTAACAGTGTTGTACTTCAAGATAAATCTTGATATGATCTCTTTGACAATGAATGCATGCCATCTCTGTTCAATTTTTCGTTTCCTGCATAGTAGACCATATGGTTATCTGATTCAAAATGGGCAACACCAGTTCATTTCAGATCACTGATTCCTAGGGTATCGATCTTCATGTGTTCCCTTTCATTTTTGATGACTTCCAGTTATGCTTGATATGTACTTTGTGTATTCCATGTTCCAATTATTAACGGATGTTTGCAGCTATTTCTTCTTGTTTTGAGTTGTATCACATCAGCAAATGAAGGCCCAGAAAGCTTTACTCCATTGATATCAATAAGGTATACTCAACTTTGAGGAGACAGCTGTTCCTTGGTTGTAGTTGGAATGCCTTCCAAACTGAGAGGCTCATCTTCAGGCAATGTATCAGACAATGTTCTGCTGCTATACATATGGTTTTCATTGTCTACTTTTTTTCAGAAGTACACTGCTAGTTCCTTCTTCCTAGTCTGTTTTAGTCTGGAAGCTTCACTGAAACCTGTCCACCCAGAGTGACATTGCTGGCATTTGAAATACCAGTGGCAGAGCTTCCAGCATCATAGCAACACCCAAGCCACCACAATAGGACAAACTGACTAATGAGTGGTAACTTAGAGATATGTAGATTTATAAATATGCAGCTTCAGTGTTGCAGAAAATAAACTTAAACACTTTTTTCTAATTTTAAATTGTATGTGTTAATTATTAAATATTGATGAGAAAAAAACTGTTTTCTTTCAAAACAGTCACAAGATAATGAACTGGATTATTATTGTTTTGTTGTTAGTTGCCATGGAGTCAATTTCAGCTCATAGCAATACCATCTGTGCAGAGTAGAAATGCTCCACTGGGTTTTCAAGGAGGTGACTTTCTGGAAGCTGAACACCAGGCCTGTCTTCCAAGGTTCCTCTGGATAGATTTGTACCTCCAACCTTTTGGCTAGTAGTCAAGCACTTAACCATTTGTGCCACCTAGGCCCTCTTTATGGACTGGATAGTCTAGTAAAGTAACGATTAAAATAAGTGCTGGGCTATAGAGAGGAGAGAACCTTTAGTGCAGACATTGCAAACAGTGAGAGGGTAGGTACCCATTAGTTTTCTGTATGTCCCTACATAATTACAGAAGTTTCAAAACAGGCTTTGGAATTTCACAATTCTAAGTCCACTTTCAAAGAGCCCTGGTGGTTCAGTGGTTAAGCGCTTGGCTGCTAACCAAAAGATTGGCAGTTCAAATCCACTTAGTGGCTCTACAGGAGAAAGACCTGGCAATCTGTCCCTGTAAAGATTACAGCCTAGAAAACCCTATGGGGCAGTTTTATTCTGTCACAAGGGGTTGCTATGTGTCTAAAATCAACTCCACGGACACCTAACAACACAACAAGAAGCCCACTTTCTTTGTATTATCCCAGCCATTTAAAAACAGGACCTGGATGTTTTGGTGGATTCTGTTTTTAAATTCCTGCGTTTAGTCACTTTAATTCACGCTTAGCACTAAATAGTTTTTAAATAATATTTGTTCTTATTAATTTAGTATAAATGAATCGATGGCACTAAAGATCTTAAGGATTCTATCTTTCACCTTAAAGAGATTCTTATGTAATTTTTATTGTAGATTGTTTTATTTCATATGATCTCTTTAAAGGTTTAAACCTTAAAAGGACAACAGTGTGTTCTTTGTGATTTTTTTTAAAACATAAATATTATGGTTTTAAACTAATTGAAATAAGATCATATTTATTCTTTTTTCAATAAGAATGTTATTAAAATCATTTTTGACAATTTCTATGCATATTTTACTCATATCAATACATATTTTACTCAAATCCAAGAATGTGTATACATGTATGACACAAAGGATTGCAATTTGGAGGAGTGTTTCACCTGACTGAACCCACTGGATAAAATTGCCATCTTTACCAAGGAATTCTACTTTCAATTTTAGACACATACTTAATAGTCCCTTAGCATTTTATTAGGAGCCCTGGTGGCGCAAGTGGTTAAGCACTCGACTGCTAACCAAAAGGTAAGCAGTTGGAACCTACCAGCTGCTCTGTGGGAAAAAGACGTGACAAGCTGATTCCCTAAAGATTTACAGCCTTGGAAACCCCATGAGGGTAGTTCTACTCTGTCCTATAGGGTCGCTAAGAGTTGAAATCGACGTGAAGGCAATTTTTCTTTTTTTTAAGTCTTTTATCAAGGATCCCTGTGGCAGAATGGCTAAGCACTCGGCTGTTAACCGAAAAGTCAGTGATTCGAACCCACCAGCCACTACACAGGAGAAAAGACCTGGCGATCTGATGCCTTAATAATTATAGCCTAGAAAACCCTATGTTCTGTTCTGCAGCATAAGTGGCTATAAGTTGGAATCCATTCGGCGGCACAACACAACAAGCCTTTTATCTGCAAAATATACTCTCTAAACTTTTTAATTATTTATTATAATTATTTTTAATTTTAAAGCACTTTTAGTTAACCATGGAGCTCAGATATGTATTTCAGTTCCAGGCTTTAGGCTCACAGTTAAGCCAAATCTATTTATACTAATGATCTCCAGCAGCTGCACTCTGCATTATCTGAGGCTTCTGGGAGGTCTTCCAAGGGAACTCTAGATAGAGCATATTGCAGCTGTCTAGTCTGGAGTGCTGAAAATAATGTCCCACCTGCAATGATTTCTGTGCCACAGAAAACTACTCATGGTAGCTACACAGTGCTCTAAAGTGAGAGAGAGAGAAAGAGAGAGAATTTTACTTTTATTTGTTTCCAAAAGTTTGTTCATCTTTCTTTGCATATTTCTTGACTTATTAGCAACAATGTGAAGTGATGCTTATTCCTCATTCACCTCCTGCCCACTAGGATTCCCTTTCCTTTTCCTTTTCTTTTTCCCGTTCCTACCACCTGCCTTTTGCTCTCTGTGATGCGAGCATCAGCCTACGGAAAGAACTTGAGTGAACCATATCATTTCATTGCTATTAAGAAGCTTAAAAAATACAGTTCATAAAATTACACTTGTTCTGTAGGGGGAGAAAAACGAGTGAAGACTTTACCACCCATCATTCTAATGATGAATGAACATGCTGAGCCATTTTTGTAAGACAGATGAACAGTTAGAGCCAAAGAAGGTTGTTCAGAGGGACTGCATCAATGAAATCATCACTCATGAAAAATGACTGCAGTGCCATCCTGTAACGGCATTAATGGGGCTTAAAATGCATTCTTGAGCATACGCATATGCTTATGTTTGCACTGAGACACGAAGGCATTCACTCCCCTTATATCTCTTTTAACCAACAGATTAGTGCAAGTGACTTCTGAAGTTCAGCATCATAACATTTGTAACAAGAAGTGAAACAGTTTCCTTACATTTTGACAAATGATTCTATCTGCAGAAACCCTCTGAACCAGAATCTTTTTTTTTTTTAGAAAGAGACCTGCGAAAATACCTGAAAATAATTTAGACAACTGACAGACTATTTTATTCACTAGTCTAAGACAGGCCCTTTAGCCATTTGCTTTCTCTCTTTCCATTCAAATACCTTAGCCAGGAAATTTCTATTATAATAATACGAAATTCCATCGGAAGGGATATTAAAAAAAAAAAGCAAAAAAATGGGTCTTTGCAACTTATTTATTGCATGAGCCAGTAGATCCTAGAAATATCCTTTAGATAACATCACATTTCAAAAGTGCATGTCTTTGATGACAATTATTCAAGGTTTGAACTGATTTATTAGTGCATTTTTTGAAGATCAGTTTTAGAAAGCTGCTATTTTTACAGGATAAAAGTCAACAGCTGATAATCTCCATGGTTTATATAAGAAAATGACAATTTATGAAAGAAATCAAGTAGGTGAAATGTTAATATATCCCATATTTTTATGCTTTCAAATTTATATTCTATGTTTTCTTAATTACGTTTTGATTATGTTTTCAAAATTGACCCATAAGGATGGAGAATCGCCAGTTCCCAGGCAGGTATGCTCTTAAACGGTTCTGCTATTCTCGTCATCAGTTTCTCTTTACACAGTGTGTTTTGAAGAAATCAATATTATTTGCTTATATCACTAAAAGTGATAAATTCACTGAACCATATATAATGTGTTAACTTGCTGCAAAAGAAGTTTAGACAAAGGTATCATGATGTCGTTGTTGTTAGATGCTGTCTAGTCAGTTCCGACTCATAGCAACTCTATATACAGCAGAAGGAAACACTGCCGAGTCCTGCGCCATCGTCATGATGGTTGTTATGCTTCAGTCCATTGTTGCAGCCACTGTGTCAGTCCGTCTCATTGACAGTCTTTCTCTTTAGTTGGAATACGGTTTTTATATAATTATAATTTTTATATATTTTTTATATGATTATAATGATGGTGCGGAGGTTTGGGGCACATGACTCGGGAAGAAGTTTTTTGCCTGATAACCTGGTAACCTTTGAAAGGGGGGAAGGGAGGTTCTTTGGTAATAAGTGTTTACAAACACAAGGGGCGAATTAGCTTTCACAGTCACAAGTAAAGCTTTGTCAATTCACTCTGAACAGCCACAGGGATGTGTTAAAAAAAATGATGGAACATTTCACAAAATACTTCTGGACATGAGTGTATATGTAGAGGAGTGGAAATGACTTTACACCCTAAAATATGCATTTATAGTAATATTAATGGTTAAAAGTTTTTTACCTCTGACTTTTGTACTCACAATTCTGCCCACCACTATTGTTTTTCCTGAGTTCACATTTAATATCCAAATTGCTACCTCCTGTGGTCTTTTTCACTCTTCGTTTCAATTGCCTTCCTATGTCACTTCTCCATACTCTTCATGGGCTTTGTTTCTACCCTATTAACTGTTTCTGAGTTTCCTTTAATCTTTATGATTACTCTTGATTGCTTTATCTTATTTTATGCTCACTTGCCCAGTGCTGCTCTCAATTTCTTCTATATTCTGGATGTGCAAATCCACTCCCATGGTTTCAACAACAGATGGTATGGTTGGACTCCAGTGAAGATTTTTACTGAACTCCAGCCCTATCATTTCCAGTTGTGGACATCTCATTCAAAAGGGGACGTTGAAGAAACAGTTCACACCAACTCATAAAGACAATGTACTGTGTTTATCAACAGTTCTTTTAATACATTTTTCATTCAGGCTCGGTACAATGTTACGTGTGGGGAATCTAATAGCCATGGCTCATAGCCTCATAAAGCATGCAGAATACTGAGGACAAAGATATTTATCAAACGCAAAAACTATTTTTTAAAAATGTTCGCTATAATGTGATGAGAGATTATAATAAAAAATTCTGATTTAGATAGTGCATGGGGAGAGACTGGTCAAGGATGAGAGACATGTTCAAGCTGAAAAAAGAACGTAAGATAGGATTTAACTGTGTTAAAATCTGTGGTTGTATGCATTTGTATGTGTGTGTATGTCTTTGTTGGAGGGTGTGGAAAAAGAATTCTGTTCAGAAGTAACCACAGATAAGATGTATGACAATGGTTTGTAAGTTTGTTAAACATAGCCATTGTGACTGAAGCACAGCCAGTGCCAAGAAGAAAATCAGTGCATTGCTGGAGAAGTAGACAGAGACCTAAACATGGGAATTTTAAACCTGTATTAAAAACCTTAAGGCAATGGGAAGCACAGATTCATGTGAAAAGACTGACATTTTAAAAAGATCACTGATGTGAAAAAAATTCCTCGAGGCTGGATTTTACCCTATAAAGGGGGTTGAAAATGAGCAGAGTTTGCTAGAACAATGGATTTTTATTTTTTTTAAAGCAAATCCAATATTCATTGACCTCCTGCTACTCACAATAAAAACCCAGGAGACAAAGTCTGGGAGCAAAGTAAAAGAAAAAATGGGAAGGGAAAGAAAAGGAAAATGAAAGAATGGAGGAGAACCTCCAGAGTAGGCAAAAACCATAGACCTACCCTGGTGGTGCAACGATTAAGCACTCAGATGCTAACTGAAAGGTAGGTAGTTCAAACCCTTCCAGCAACTTTGAAAAAAAAAGAACTGGCCATCTGCTTCTGTAAAGATTCAGCCTAGAAAACCCTATGGGACGGTTCTACTCTGTAACACATGGGGTTGCTGAGCAGAAATTGACTTGATGGCAGGGCACCTAACAACAACAATCTTTATTTCAGAAGGAATAGGACCAATGCAAAAATACGTGGAATTTAAAAACTCTTATGAGCTTAAAACAACATAAACATGAAAAAGAAATTCAAAATCTGAACCCAGTCCTCGAATAAACACAGTGAAAAACATTTCTGAAGCCACTGAAAAAAGAACTACTTAAGAACCAGGGAGATTCAAGTTTCTTTGTTCTTACTGGATACCTGAAGACGGATTTTGGGAGCAACAACAAAGGCTGCTCAAATTTAGGAATTGATTAAAGTTGATCCTCCCACTGGACGGAACTAGTCAGAAAAAAGTTACAACAGCAAATCCTAAACAGTCTTTGTAATCTTTCAAGAGATGCAGAAAATCATGTACAACAGTTGAAAGACTGGCATGATGGGTAAAGCATATATGAACTCTGCTTGGAGAGTTTCTCCATTACAAATATGGAGCACGCAATTCACAAATGTAAGAGGAGAGATTGCCCCTAGGTAGCCTGTCTTAATTAAACCTTGTTGTTGTTAGTTGCCCTGGAGTCCATTTTGACTCATGAGGATCTCATGTGTGCAGAGTAGAACTGCTCCATAGGGCTTTCAAGGCTGTGACGTTTCGGAAGCAGATTGCCAGGCCTTCTTCTGAGGCACTGTTAGGTTGTTTTGAACCGCCAACCTTTCAGCTAGTAGTCAAGCACTTAACTCTTTGCACCATCCTGAGACTCTTGAAAGACGATGGTACAAAGAGAAACAGACATTAAGTTCTAATTATATAGAGTGGACACTAAGGGAGATTTTCCCGCTGGAACCAGGCTGCAGGGTTTAGACTCCCAGCTCTTCCATCTACAAGAGAATGACCATGGGTAAACGACATAATTTTTCTATGCCCTAGTTTGTTCATAGATACAATATGGGGAAAATGGTACTAAACTTTTGAAGTTGTTATGAACATTAATTTAGTTAAAATATATACGAACATCTAACAAAATATGTGCTCAGTAAACATTATCTCTGACAATGTTGAATTTTACCCAGACATATTGTGTCCCCCCAAAAAATGTGTTGTAAATCCTAACCCCTATACCTGTGGTTATTATCTCATTTGTGAATGAGCTTTCTTTGTTATGTTAATGAGGCAGTATGAGTGTACATGTGATTTAATTCAATCTCTTTTGAGATAAGAAAGAGATGATTAAGCAAGCAAGCACAAAGGGAAGGGAAGATACAAACCACATGATTGCCAAGCAACCTAGGAAGAGAAGCTGAAAAGAGACAAGGAGGAGACAGGGAAGAGTCTTCCCCTAGGGCCACTGCCCTGAATGTGGACTTCTAGTCTTCTAAATTATGAGAACATGAATTTTGTTCCTTAGAGCCACCCAATTGTGGTATTTCTGTTATTGCAACACTAGATAACTAAGACATATATGTTCCCGGAAAACAGCAAAGTTTAAGAAAAGTTCCTTCCATTCTGTGTTACAGAAAATGGCTTACTAAAAAGAACCACCCTTTCCTATATGATTTAGAGAAGACTCTAGAATGTACTTTGTTTACTTATGACAAGAAACAAATCCACCAAATACCCGTTCTTTGCCTCATAAGCGATTAGCTGACATGCTTGTCCGGATGGATCAATCAGAAAAAAGTACTTGTTAACTAAACTTTGATTGAGCTCCTCTCCTTCCTCCAAATCCTTGAACTGTGGTTCACTCCCAGCCTGAGCCAGCACACAGCCCCTAAATTAGAGCCCCTCCTGAAAATAGACTGGTTTCTATCTAAAACATTCTCAGATTTACCATCCGATCCTGCCACGTTTTCATCATTTTTCCACACCCGGTTCTTTCTAGTTTTTTACCCTTGTCATTATTAATAACAAAAATAGACACCAAACAAACCAAAAATATTTTGCCTGACTCTTGAGACGCTGGCTTATCTTATGTCAGAGTGTTTTTCCTATTGCTATAGTCTCACTCCCCTATTACAGAATAAGGGGATACTACATGATTTAAAATCAGAAAAGGTGTGCATCTGGGTTGCATCCTTTTACCATACTTATTCAATCTGTCTGCTGAGCAAATAATCTGAGAAGCTGGACTCTATGGAGAAGAACGTGGCATCAGTATAGGAGGAAGACTCGTTCACCATCTGTGATATGCAAATGGCGCAACTTTGCTTGCTGAAGGTGAGGAGAACTTGAAGCATTTACTGATGAGGAGCAAAGATTACAGTCGTCAGTATGGCTTACACCTCAACATAAAACAAAAATCCTCACAACTGGACCAATAAGTAACATTATACTAATTGAAGAAAATATTGAAATTGTCAAGGATTTCGTTTTACTTGGATCCACAATCAACACCTATGGAAGCAACAGTTAAGACATCAAACAAAGTATTACACTGGGTAAGTCTGCCACAAAGGACCCCTTTAAAGTGTTGAAAAGCAAAGATGTCACTTTGAGAACTAAGGTGTACCTGACCCAAGCCATGGTTATTTTCAGTCACCTTATATGCACACAAAAACTGGACAATGAGTAAGGAAGAACAAAGAAGAATTGATGCCTTTAAATTATGGTGTTGGCAAAGACTATTGAATATACCATGGACTGCCAGAAGAACGAACAAGTCTGTCTTGGAAGAAGTACAGCCAGAGTGCTCCTTGGAAGCGAGGATGGCAAAACTTCATCTTATGTACTTTGGACATGTTGTCAGGAGGGACCAGTCCCTGGAGAAAAGCATCATGCTTGTTAAGGTAGAGCACCAGTGAAAGAGAGGAAGATCTTCAACGAGATAGACTGACACAGTGGGTGCAACAATGGGCTCAAACATAGTAATGATTGTGAGGATGGCGCAGAACCAGGCACTGTTTCGTTCTGTTGTACATAGGGTCACTATGAGTCGGAACTGACTCGATGGCACTTAATAACAGCAACATAGCCTTTCTCCTCTATTGCAATAGTTTCTCCTCACCCTTGACAATAATCCTTTGAATAAAATCCCTCTTTACTGTGTCAAGCGAAAATAAATTTGGACTTAGATAGGAAAAGATTTGCTTTAGATTAAAGACAACTGCAATAGAGAATCTAGTCTGATCTCAGATATCTGGAAGCTTCTCAAAATCAAACATAAACAGGCTTTTTATCCATAGAGTAAAGAAGGGTTAGAAAAGATTAGCAGAGACTTTTAAGGGGAAGAAGCAGAGGAAATGACCAATGAGATTTGAGAGGACAAGTGCTTCCCTGTGGTCAGGGTAAACTGGTAAGTAGAAAATGCACAACCTCTGGGGCAAGCAGAGCTCAGCTGCACGGAGGAAGGAAAAACCTGACTGAAATTTGGTCAAAACAAAGCAAAGGGTGAAAAACTGGCAATTGCGAACATCTGGTCACCTCTTAACCATAACATGAGAAGCAGAGGATGTCAAATATTAATGCTTCCCTTTCCACACCTAAGCACTGTCATTGAGAAAAATTTGCCCAGCGAAGGAGTAGGGAATATTTTTCCCAGCCCCTTATGGTATCTAGACGGGGTCATGTGGCTGGAAATGAATTGCATCTCTTTGCAAGTCGGACATAAAAACCGAGTTACCCTTCTCCACTGTTATATTTCCTTTTTTGATTTAGACTTTGAGGTTTTTGGGGCTGTGTTGTTGTAGGATGTAGAGAGCCTAGAGCCCCAAATCACCATGAAAGGCAAAGTTATCTGTGGATAAGAAACAACTGCATTGGACTATAATACGATGGGAAATAAACCTCCATTGTGTTAATCCAGTGAGATTTTGGGTTGCTTAAAACAAATACGGTTACTCTAACTAATTTAAAAAGTTCCATTATTTACTTTATAAAGGAGCTTTGCCTAGGAATTTTAAGAACACAAGTCACAGATCCAGGAATAATTAGAACAGATTGCCCTGCCTTCTAACAAAGCTGAAACAAACAAAGCACCTTTCTTTGGTGCTCCATTTGAAGTATTTGTTTTTTGGTTTCATTAGTTTATTTCCTTTCTTTGAATATTACTGTGTATCTTTCTAGTAAAAGTCAAGTAAGAGCAATGTGGGTCTAGGTTATAACATGTACAACAATCGCGAGGTACTGCTTTATCTTGGGAAACGATATTGATTAAGGACAATTTTTACTTTTGTTTTAAGCTACGGCTACTACAGTGGTCCTGGAATTTTTCTTTTTATAACGTTATGACTACACGGTTTACCTGTGATACTCTCGTTTATGCTATCAGTGCTCCAAAACTTTAGAAATGTAGGACATATGAGAGATTTGAGTTAGAATATATGGGACTGTGGAGGCATTGAAGAAAATTCATCCGTTTCAGGGCTGAATTAAAAATGTAGGAGAGAGTTTTTTTTTTTTGTTACTTGAATACATCTGAAATCGAGGGGCAGTTCCATGCTTTGTTACGCTTTTCTTTAGGAAAAAGAAAAGAAATTTTCACTAAGACCTTGTTTTTTCCTCCAAAAATGAAGCCTTGACAATGAGAAGGCTTCTATATTGCTACATTTAACATTCAGGGGATTTTATTTATCATGAATTGCATGAATATCACTAAACTGGTTTCTAAAGCCGGCTGTGGGTATAGGTGGGAATTAGAATTCAGCCAGATTTTAGCTGGGGCACAGAATAAGATTGAGAAGGGGAGTTTTCTATTGCTGTGTAATAAATTATTCCAAAATGTACCAGCTTAAAACAGCACACATTTACTACCTCAGACAATCTTTGAAGCTCAGGAAATCTGCTGAAACTCATTTCGCATTTCTGGCTTAGACTGTCCTTTGAGACCTATTCTCCGAGGTGAAAAATCATCACTACTGCTGTGTTATATTGGCTACAGAGTAACAGGCAAGTGTGTGGGTACCAGAATCCAGGGATCACTGACAGTAAGCTTCAAGGCTGGTTACCACTATCCTCCTCTGACCACCAATGATTCATACCCTTCCCTTATACAAAACATACTCATTCGCCTCAAAGTCCCTGAATGTCTCATGTCTCATCCCATTGTCTCATCAGCTCAACATCTAGAATCGCATCATCTAATTTTGGTCCAGATGTATAAAAACCAGTTGCTATTCAGTCAGTTCTGACTCATGGTGACCCCATGTGTCACAGTAGAAATGCTCTCCATACGGTTTTCAAAGCTGGGAACTTTCAGAAGCAGATCACCTGGCCTTTTGTTGGAGGTGCCTCTGGGTGGGTTTGAACTGCCAACCTCTTGGTTAGTAGGCAAACACTTAATGATTTACATCTCCCAGAGACTCTTTCTTAAGTATAGTTCCCCAGATACAGTTTATCTTTATCTGAAGAGCAATAAACTAAAGAGATAGGTTAGCACCCCTCCTTCCAACCATCCAACATACAAAGATTAGAAAGGCATAAGATACCTGCCATAAATACTCTTCTTTAAACAGAAGGAAAATGAATAGCACACAGGGGTGGCTTATCCATAGCAATTCTTAAAACCAGTAAGGCAAATGATGGAAGTCTTTTGATTAGATCTTAAAGCTATCTAATGATATCCATGGCTTTCGGCCCACACTCTGGGCTTTGATTCATTCTCTGAGACATCCTTCCTTTTACATTAAAGGTAACATATGTTTGAATCTGAATTGTAGTCTTCGCAGTTTACTTCCTGCTTGTAGAATTTGGAGGGCAAAAAGTTTTTCTACTCTCCCGCATTTTTCAGCCTAATCTGCCAGTGTTTCTGCTGATATAATTTTCTTTTCTTTTTTTTAATTGGAGTTCAGATGACAGACAACACTCTCCCCTTCTTGAACTTGGGTTCCCTATTACCAGCTTTCCTGTCCCCTCCTGCCTTC
Source organism: Dugong dugon (assembly GCA_030035585.1). NCBI lineage: Eukaryota > Metazoa > Chordata > Mammalia > Sirenia > Dugongidae > Dugong > Dugong dugon. The sequence continues at coordinate 27,061,712 of CM057460.1, read as the reverse complement.
TTGTCCTTGCCCCTGGGCTGATATGCGCATTTAATCTCATTTTGTTTTATGGGCCTGTCTAATCTTTGGCTGAAGGGTGAACCTCAGGAATGACTTCAGTACTGTGTTAAAAGGGTGTCCAAGGGGCCATACTCTCAGTCTCTGTCAGACCAGTAAGTCTGTCTTTTTTGATGAGTTACAATTTTGTTCTACATTTTTTCCCACCTCTGTCCGGGACCCTCTATTGTAATCTCTGTCAGAGCAGTTGGTGGTAGCTGGGCACTGTATAGATGTATCGGACTCGGTCTGGTGGAGGCTGTGTTAGTTGTGGTCCATTACTCCTTTGGACTAATCTTTCCCTTGTGTCTTTGGTTTTCTTCATTCTCCCTTGCTCCAGATGGGATGGGACCAGTGGAGTATCTTAGATGACAGCTGACAGGCTTCGAAGACCCCAGGTGCTACTTACCAAAGTAGGATGTAGAACATTTTATTTATAAACTATGTTATGCCCACTGAGCTAGATATCCCCCAATACCATGGTCCCCAGCCCTCAAGATATAATTTTCTTAAACTGTTGTCTTATGAATCTGTTTTGTGTTTATGTCATCATACTGAAACCACACCCACAAATCTCTTTGCTCTATTGCCTTCTTTGCCATGGGTTTCCGTTGAGACTGCCAAGTGACAATGCTAATTTCTTACAAATTCTGTGATATGATTAAGAGGATCTGAAGAGTACTCTTAAATCCATAAGACAGCCTTTGTCTGACTGAACAACATTCTTAGCCAGCAGTTTTGATCTCTCTAACATCGTAACAAAGGATTTTATAGTCACACCTTCTGCTTCATGTATAGGGCATCCTTTCTGAGCATTCCTCGGTTTTGATCATGACTCAAAAGCCATTTATAAATATTAGCCTCATTTGTTTTTTTGAGGAATTTGGAATCTTCTAAAGTAGCTTGTGCTTGCTCCTTAACAGTTTTTCCTTTAGCTTATCTCTCTCCTTCGCAAGTTCTTATAAGTAGCAAGGTGGAAACATGCAACGTCTTCAATACTCTCATTAGAAATCTTCCTTGCTAGATTACTAAATTCATTAGATATATTTTCTGCTTTATGCATGATTGCAAGTAATAGTGTCACTAAACTTTCTGACACTACATTACAAGGATCTTCTTTCTTCCAGTTTCCAATAACATTTAACTCACTTTCTTGCAAGCCCTTACCTGTAGCTTTATCAAAGAGCATAAGGCTTCTATTAATAAATTTTTTCAAAGCTTTTTAGGTTTTACAGACACTATCCTCAAATCCCACTGCCTGGTTAAAAGGTCATTTCTGTATTTTAGGCTGTTGTTACAACAGCACCCCAATTATCAATTCCAAAATCTGTATTAGTTATCTATTGTTGCATAACAAATTTCATCAAAACTAAGTATTTTAAAAACTCAAATGCTTATTATATCACACAGTTTCTGAGTGTTAGACATCTAGAATGGCTTAGCTGGGTGGTCCTGCATCAGGGTCATTTATGAAGTTGCAGTCAAGATGTTGCCAAGGGCTTTTCAACAAGACACTCTTCAATTCCTCTATATTTTGTGGTTGTCTTTTTGAAATCCATCCTCCTCTTAACATCCAATAAACGGTGAGAAATTAAAAGACTTCTTTCTGTTGTTATTGTTGTTAGGTGCCCTGGAGTCGATTCTGACTGATAATGACCCTACAAACAACAGAATGAAACATTGCCAGGTCCTGCACCATCCTCACAATAGTTTGTATGCTTGAGCCCATTGTTGCAACCACTGTGTCAATCTATCTCCTTGAGGGTCTTCCTCGTTTTTGATGACCCTCCACTTTACCTTCTCTAGGAACTAATCCCTCCTAATAACATGACCAAAGTATGTAAGAAGAAGTCTTACCATCCTGGCTTCTAATGAGCATTCTCGCTGTATTTCTTCCAGACAGATTTGTTTATTTGGCAGTCCATGGTGTACTTAGTATTCTTCGCCATAATTGAAAGGCATGAATTATTCTTTGGTCTTCCTTATTCATCCAATAAATCCAATAAATGGTGAGAATCAAAAGACTTCTTTCTAAGTTTTCCCATGTTATCACATTATGTTTGAATCTTTACTCCTTAAATCATATTTTCTTCACCTATGGTCTCAGTTAAAATTTACCAAAAGAAACTTCACAAGTTTATAAATTTCATTTGATCATTCCCCCTCTTCCTTGGCTCCTGAACACATGGGCTCAACTGTACATATTATCTGGAATATTTCAAAGGATAGTAAGTCAAGATACTAGAATTCACTAATGTGGCTGGCTGAGCAACACAATTATCTTGGCACACCTCGTAGAATAAATTATTTAATGGATTGAAACATGGCTATGTGCAAACCATGTAGCAATGACATAATTCTGTGTTTTGCTGATCTGACAGACATCTCACTTCATGGAGGCTATGAGTAATACTAATTTTCAACAAGAAGCCATAGACATCCACTTGCCTTCTTATCTTGTGATGTATATTTTGTACTATCTCTTAAGTACTTTGCTAGTGTTGTTGTTGTTAGGTGCCATTGAGTCAGTTCCAACTCATAGCGACCCTATGTACAACAGAACCAAACACTGCCTAGTCCTGCGCCATCCTCACAATTGTTGCTATGTTTGAGCCCATTGTAGTCACTGTGTCAGTCCATCTCTTCGAGGATCTTCCTCTTTTTCGCTGACCCTCTGCTTTACCAAGCTAGTAAATATAAGTAAAGTCAACTTAGAAAAGAGTTTAAATCGTCTCACCTAAATTACCAATCATATGGAGTATATTCCAACTCATGGCAACCTCATATGTGTCAGAGTAGAACTGGGCTCCATTAGATTTTCAAAGGCTGATTTTTTAAAGTAGATCACCAGACCTTTCTTCTGCAGTCCCTCTGAGTGAACTGGAACTTGTACCTTTTGGTTAGCAGCAGGGCACTGTTAGCCAGTGGCATCACTTTGGTAGAGCCTAGCATTATTGAGGAGCAAAAGGAAACCGACTACAAAATGAGGAAAAATTACATACATTTAAGTAATGTCTGTAGTTGTTGTTAGCTGCCGTTGTGTCAGCCCCGACTCATGGCAAATCCATACACTTACTGTTATGATCTATAGGGTTTTCAATAGCTGATTTTTAGAAGTAGATCATTAGGCCTTTTTTATAGTCTGTCTTAGTCTTGAATCTCCGTGGAAACCTGTTGAGTGTCACAGCGAAACCCAGCCTACGCTGGCAGCTGATTGGGGGCTGTGCTTGAGGTGCACCGGCAGGGAATTGAACCCAAGTTTTCGTTGTGGAAGGTGAAAATTCTACTACTGAAAAATCACTACCCTCAAGTAATGTCTAGGACAAAGGGCTATCCATAATATCGGTTACAGATTGAGCCAGAGAAGCTACATGGCATTTTAGAGTGCATACAAAATTTTTTAACCTTCAGTTTAGATTAAGGAGCCCTGGTGCTGCAGTGGTTAAGCCTTCGGCTGTTAACCAAAAGGTCAGCAATTGGAGCCCACCAGCTGCTCCACTGAAGAAAAAGATGTGGCAATCGGCTTTCTTAAACATTACAGTCTTGGAAACCGTATGGGGCAGTTCTGCTCTTTCCTATAGGGTCGCTATGAGTCGGAATCAACTGGACGGCATCAGGTATGTGTAGGAGTCGACTCGACATCAACGGGTTCAGTTTAGAATTTAGTATAATATTAGTCTATAGCCACAATCATGAATATTAATTAGAGGTAAATGGTGAACTAAGAAAAAAAAATAAACCTATGAGTCAAATGTTCTACTAATTTTTCAATTATTTATCAAGTATGGGCCTTTACACAGTTAGATATGTAATTTAATCTCATTGAAATTCACTTTCATTATCAGGAAAATTGAGGTAAAACAAAATATATTAGGTGGGTTAGATGAGAAAATAAATGTATAAATAAGCAGAAATTATTTAATTATATGAACATATGTTTATATAATTTATTTGGCATATTAACTAAATATACATCTAGCATATTACTAAAGAAAAAATAAAGTTTAAATTTTATGGCTTGACATTATTTTGGTGGGTTTCATATAAATGAATATATCACCATTTATCAAAAACCCGTTGGGGGAAAATTTGATATTAAATCTCAATTCTATTTTCTAAAATCCTTTCTTTAATGTTGAAATCAAAGTTATTTTAGCAAAATAGTTTTTGTTTCCTATAATGTATTTCATCATTTTTATGAATTATTATATTTAGCTTTGCAGGAACAAAATCATATAGAGGATTTTGCACAATATTTAGTATGATTCATGTCAATTTTTTTAAAACTACAGTAACAGTGTCTTCCTTATAATAGACATATACACTGTCTTCTTTAGATATATAATTTTTCTGTTTATAAAACACAGTCTTCATCTTGCATATTCAATCATTTAGCCTATGTGCTTCTTAGTAAAAATTAGATATGAGGAGTGGTCAATAGAAAAATAAATCAGTCCTTTTTTTTTTTTTTTTAGCTTACATGCAGGTAAATTAATCATCTTAACTGCTATTACTTAACTGCCAAATTTTTATAAAAACAAAAAATTATCAGTCGGTTTATTCCATCATTGCTGGGTTAGCCACTTAAAAATATCTGATACTTATACTGACTTCATGGATTCAGACTGATTTAGGCTTATTTGACCAATTGCATAGAATGATTAATTGCATATACTGCATAGATACAAAAAACCTAGACCAAATATAACTTTAGGTATTCTTCTGATGGTTTTCATTGAAATTTTTTCTCTAAACAGTCTGAGAAACAAAGCATTCCTTATAAGATTTTTTAATCTCAAAGATTTATTTTTACATGCAACTTGTCTTTTAAAAATTAATTATATGTACATGTATTTACTTCTTGTGGTCATGCTCTTGTTCTACACATAACTTTATTGAAAAATTATCCATATCACCATTGTTAAATCACATTATTTTATCCATTAGAATGTGTGCAATGAATTAGGAACACTAGAGTATTTGTGCTGGTGAGAGGGAATAAATTAACCACTCAATTGCATATCAGAGAGGTACATATTTCCTTTGAATTTATCTAGACTTGGGCAGGTGGGTAAAGAGACTAATGTTCTCTTAGTGTGCCATTTATCAACCACCACCGTGGCTCAAAGCAGTTTTGCTCTCTCTTCATATCCCAGGGGTCCCAATATAGATTTTCATTTTGCAAGCTGAAATGAGCCTGAAAACTCTACCTGATGCTTTGTCTTGATCTATGCTGCACCTCACTGATTGACCAAGTAATCATTTTATACTGACATTAAGGTGGAGAGAGGACCTATATTAAGAGCGACCCTCTAATTCATTTTCTTCTTGTATTACACTATGCTGTCCTGTTTAAGGACAACCAGTGTTTCTTCAGTTAAGTAATGACAAGTCTGGGTCACTGACCACACTTTCAAGTAAAATCCATTGTTTGCAGGTAAGGATGAATTATATACAGGGCTTTTCCTAAGCAGAATTCTAAAGACTAAACACACACACACAAGTTTTTGGGGTGTGTGTGTGTGTGTGTGTGTGTGTGTGTGTGTGTGTGTGTATAGTCTTCTTCAGAATTCTTAGAAGAAGCCCCATATATATTTAGTGATTATCATTAATATGGAATTGTGTATGCTTATTGTGTTCATTAAACTAATGAATAAATACACCTGATTACTTAATTTGCATAGTTCCCATTAGAAAAATACCTCTACTATTTTATCTAGAAATATCTTCAAGTGACTTTACCAAACACTGTTTTGGAACCTGCTTCGTACACAAAAAAAATGCTAGTTGATGGAACTGCAAACATGAATAAAGCACTATGCTAGTTTGCGGGAAAAAAAAAATCCAAATTCCCCTATGAACGACACTGAAAACACTAAGCTGCTGAGCAATAGGAAGAAAACAAAGAAATTCTAGCTTTTCAGCATTCTACATTTTCACTTACAATAATTTGTATCAATAACTAAAATGTCAACATCTGAAACTTCACTTTTGTAAAAATGTTTCTAATATCTTCCTAAAATAGACCATCATATTAGTTATATATTGCAGCATATTGTTTACTGGTTCAGTAAGGGTTACTTATCAATATAAAGAAAACAAAAACGCTCATAACTGGACCAATAAGCAACATCATAATAAACAGAGAAACTATTCAAGTGTTAAGGATTTCATTTTACTTGGATCCACAATCAACGCCCATGGAAGCAGCAGTCAAGAAACCAAAAGACACATTGCATTGGGCAAATCTGCTGCAAAAGACCTCTTTGATGTGTTAAAAAGCACAGACGTCACCTTTAGGACTAAGGTGTGCCTGACCCAAGCCATGGTATTTTCAGTTATCTCATATGAATGTGAAAGCTGGACAATGAATAAGGAAGACCAAAGAAGAATAGATGCTTTTGAATTATGCTGTTGGCAAAGAATATTGAATATACCATAGACTTCCAGAAGAACAAGCAAATCTGTCCTGGAGGAGGGACTAGTCCCTGGAGAAGGACATCATGCTTGGTAAGGTAGAGGGTCAGCAAAAAAGAGGAAGACCCTCAATGAGATGGATTGACACACTGGCTGCAACAATGGGCTCAAACATAGCAACAGTTTTGAGAATGTTGCAGGACTGCACAGTATTTTGTTCTGTTGTATGATTTCAATCTTGTTAAACTTATTGAGTCTTGTTTTGTGGCCTTACTTATGGTCTATCCAGGAGAATGATCCATATGTTTTTGAGAGGAATATACATTCTGTTGTTGCTAGATGTGGAGTGTTCTCTATATATATGGATTGGTTTATAGTGTTATTCAAGTGCTCTGTTTCCTTACTGATTGTCTATCTTGATCTTCTATCCACTCTTGAAAGTGGTTCTATTGAATCTCTAACTATACTTGTACATTTGTCTATTTCTCCTTTCAACTTTGTCAACGTTTGCTTCATATATTTGGGGCTCTGTTGTTATGTGAATATATAATTATTATCTATATTTACATCTGTCCCCTCATTGTGTTCATCAAGTGTGTTGACAGAGATTTCCTTGAACACCAAGGGGAAAATATATAAATAAATAAAACCTCTCCCAGTCTTCCAGGTTGGTTTTGGCAATCTACATACGACAGACCCTGAATAGAAATGTCTCCTCTGATACTGATGGCAGGCTATCAAGCATGTTCAAAACAATACTCATTAGATATTCATCAGTGAAGGCCAGAGCAACATATATTGAATTTGTTCTAGGGACCCTACTTATGAGGTCGCTTTACTTTCCCGTCTCTACTATGCCCATCACTCAAATCCCATCAGTTGAATTCAAGTGTTCCCTTCCATCACGAAACCTGTTTGAACGGTCACTTTGGTGCCTATATGCAACAGAGCAATATAAATTTAAAATTCTTCTCTAGAAGTTCATCAGCATATCTGGATGGGTGTTTATGGCCTGTCCCTTTTGGAAACTGGTAGACCTTGGCCACAACACAAATCATCTTTCTGTCTATAGCAGCTGAGTTTGAGGTGGAGGGGAAAGGAGAGGCAGAAAGTGTCTCATGACAATATAAGTGGCCTGTTTGCTTTCAGTTTCTATTTGCTTGGACACTGCTCATCTTAGCAGAACAAACATTTAGAGTTTTTTATACACCCCAAACTCTATATTAAATAGTAATTGTTTTCAATATTTATTCCACCTTTGGGGATATGTTGGGTCAGCAGCCTTAATCATACTGCCTTTTTGCTGGGGCCATTGAGCTTGCAAATCCAGTATCATGATAGCATAATTTTCTCTGTCTGCAAAGAGAAGAGTGAGCAAAAACAAAGCACAATTTGGGCAGCTCATTTCAATCCTACCTGTCACTGTTCAGCTTCTCTACATTAATTTAACTGTTATTCATTAACAGATATGATAGTGAAGAACTTCCTCCCACCCCACACCCAACCCCTCCCTCTTTGAACTTGGGTGAGAGCATTTACTACCAGATCACAGAGAGTCATTTCATATCTTGGACTTGATCCTCAGGGGCATTGTACTTTCTACTCAGGAAAGTCATGTGTCTGTCAATATCTGATTTTCATCAACAAGGCCAATTCTTGTGAAGGATCTGAAGATTTTACCTACTTGTAAACTAACAATTTAGCTTTACACAGTTACATAGATGCTGATAAAAAACACAAGATCCTAGGATCAGAGACAAAGAACTTTACCACTTATAGCACAGCAAGCAACAAGAACATTGGCATGTTGGCATCAGTTTCCCTTTCCTCTGAGTCCATGGTGGTGATCCAGACAGGCCAACATGAATGTCTGCATACGTAGTGGATTGTCTTACAGGAGACAATGAAACCCAGAGCTTAGGTGGTCTGAATCCTTTATAATGAGTAATAAGTATTCTTGCCCTTTGCTCCAGAGAGAGATGTAACCTGTAATACTGGACAGAAAGGGCACATGCCCTTTGCTCCAATTCAGAGATACTATCTTTGTCTTTCAAGGCTAATTGCTAAACAAATAATCTTGAAAAGATAGTTCAGGATACAGGTCATCACTGCCTCTGTGAAAACATGCAGAAATGTGAAAAATTAAGAGAAAATGGTCTCCCAAGAGACGTATATGGGGAAGTGTGGAATAATAGAAGAAAAGAATGGTCTTATCCAAAATGTTTCTTTTTCTGAAAATAAAATAGTAAGAGTTGCACTGCATGTCTTGAAATAGTATAAGTCAACTTTTTTTTAACTTTTAAAATTTCTATATTGGTGTTTTAATTTTATGGTGGACTTGATCCATATTTTTAAATATCTTTTTTTTAATTCTAGTCAATATTCATTTATCAAATATGTATGTTCTACCAAATATATATATGTATTTATATATATATACAATTTTTTTTGATTTGGGTATCTATAGTCATGGATATAAATGCATCTTAAATGTGTGTAATTCAGAAGAGTGTATAATTCAGAATAAATTTGATTGATTTCAATATTCATTCTTTTGTAGACTTGCACTGAACATTTGTTTAATAAAATACAGAAAGTTATGCATTAATGAAATAAATACATGTACATAATCTGTGTATATTTAAAAATAAGTATTAATAAAAACATTGATAAAATAACTGCACTTTTTGATAGATTTGTCATATGCACAATTTAAAATCAATTAATTGTATTAGCTATGTGAGAAAAAGTGATGCCAGTTTGTAAATTTATTTTAGGATCTTAGCTTGATAAAATATATACTAAAACACACAGCAATAGGCTCAATATTAAAAAAAATAACAATCATAAAGTTTTATGCACTAAAATATGTCATTAACCCACAGCCTTCTAGTCGATTCTGACTCATAGCAACTCAGTAGGACAGAGTTTTCAAGGCTGTAATCTTTATGGAAGCAAACTGCCACATCTTTCTCCCGCACAGCTGCTGGTGGGTTGGAACCACCAACTTTTCACTTAGCAAGGCTTCATATAAAGTGGTATTAGACTACTCAATAATTGTATATCTTCCTTACAGGAGTTGCATCCTTAATAGAGTTTAGACAAAGCTCTTCCTTTTCACCATCTTTGACCATCTGGTACAGGGCATTCTTCTTTGTCATTTCAGCTCTTTGATAATTAGGTTTGTTCATCAATTTTTCCTTAATTGAAAATATGCTGTGCAGTTTATAGAGAGATGAAAGGGAAGACTTACAAAACAACGGGTCTGTTTGTATAATAAAACAACGATTTTACAATAAAGCAAATATTATAGAGATTGTTGACTGAGATAGAAGGGTAACTATGAGTACTTTCATTAGTGTCACACCTGCTTTGATATAAAATTGCATTATTTTATGCTACATTAAAATAGCATTTTCTAGAGTGATATTTTACATGTCTGATAGGAAATTGTGAATGCTTTATGCACTCGGCAATATTCTGTTTTCTGCAGTGAACATTTCTATTAGTGACAATTCACCCATAATTTTATTTCAGAAAAGAGGACGTGTAATATATATATATTCTCTTTTTCTAAACCAGAGCAGTGAGAAATTTTAATATTGTTAACAACTTCTAAATTCAAGTAGATAGAACTTCAATTTAATGCTTCATGTCAATGCCTCATCCCCTACAAACATTATTGCTGAATAAAAACCTGTGATTTGAAGAAAGAATATAAGTTTTTATTTTAATTCTAAATTAAATTATTTTTTAAAACTGGGGCTGGATGGCATCTTCTGATAAATATATATTTTATTTCTCTTATAAAGAATTTGAACCCCATGTCTTTTATGTAGCTATTTTATCTTCCCTATTTTATTTATAAATGAATATTTGTTTGTATTTGTTTTACTTTCTCAGAATTAAAATCATCCAGTGGTCTCATAAGATCCTAAGTTCAAATCATATTTTTAGCACAAATGTTTTTGGTAAACAATATATTTTCTTATCTAAAAAATAATGCTGATAATGTCAGGAAAAATCTGAACTACAAAGTCAGAGGAAGGAGACAATTTAGATCATTTTCTGCTTGGAATATTTAACTGCTTCTTAATTTGGGAGGCTAGCATTTTGGTAATGATGGAGTCAATAAAGGAAACATTAAAAGACACTTGGCATACATTATACATAGTAGCCAGTTTGTTTCAATGAATACCCCTCACTCAATTTCTATGATTTTTGCCTATGAAAGTCCCTGTTTTCCTAAACCAGTGGTTGACAACCTAAATCCCTTGGAACAGATCCAGCCTAGAGCCTCTTGTTGTACAGTCTGTGAGCTAAAAGTATTTTTTGCCTTTTTAAAGGGGAAAAAGAAGGAGGAAGAAGAGAAATAACAAAAGGATGACAACAGAGGAAGTAAAGAAGAGGAGGAAAATGAAGACAACAATAAGAGCAATGAAAACAAGAAATATAAGAACAGGAGCAAAGGGGAAGAGAAGCAGGAGAAAGAATAGGAAGGGGTTTAGAAGTTATATAGATCATGTATGTGAGCTTCAAAGTCTAAACTACTAATATCTGGTCATTTAAATCTCTGCTCTAGAATCTTCTCAGATGAGGCTCTCATTCATCCCACAGCATCAAATTTCATAAGCGTATCTGAATTAACGCTCATCCTTCCCTTCTGTTCACAACGAGAAAGTTGTAAACAAATACTCTAAGATTAATCTCTGTGGTTTTATATTCAAATACTTCTAACTACTTAAATGGCCTTCTCCATTGATTATAATTTTTCTTATACCTTCCCATCATCAATTAAAAATACTCTTCTTGAAACAAAATCCATTAAATGTTAGAGTTAGAATTAACTCTGACTTCTGATTCCACAATCTAGCAGTACTTCTTAAAGTGTAATCTGAAAATCCCTGGGGGTCTTCTTGATGTAAAGTTGGATTTGCCTCGTACACCTTAACCAAAATATCATATTTCAAATGATTGAGTTCAGATGCCAGTATGAGAATTCAGCTGCCTTCTATTAAACCAATGTTAAAAAGAATCCCCTCCCCCCCAAAAAAACAGTGACAATTTTCTGATGTTAATGTTTGTTTTAGAATATGTAGTTATATTTTCAAGAAAATGTTATTTTTATCAATATGTAATGGCTTTATTATTGCTATTTTAAGGTAAATATATATATTTTGAGGACCACAACACCATAGTATGGGTTCAGGATAACTAAAAACTAAATTACAACATTGTTGTTAGTTACTGTCGGATTGACTCTGACTCTCGACAGCATAACATAAGGAAATGTTGCCCATTTCTGCACCATCTTCATGATTATTGGTATGTCTGAGTCCACTCTCGCGGCTACTATGTAGTGCCTTCCAACCTAGGGGGCTCATCTTCCAGAACTACACTGGGCAATACTCATTAGTGATCCATAAGGTTCTCATTGGCTGATTTTCAGAAATAGATTGACAGACTTTTTTTCCTAGTCTGTCATAGTTTGAAGCTTCACTGAAACCAGTTCACAATGGGTGACCCTACTGGTGTTTGTAATGCCAATGGCACAGCTTCCAGCATCATAGTAACACACAAGCCACCACAGTATGACAAGCTGACTCACAGGTGGTGGCTAAAGTAAGTATGTCTAAATATGGAGTCTACTGTCACCAGTTGTTCCTGTCATTGAAAAAAAGCACTTGTTTCACACAGTTATTTTTATTATTAATACAGGACATGGCACAGAATAATTGCTTAATAAATATTAATAATTATTGATTGAATACAAAAACAAATTAATGGCATATAATTTACTGTTAGAAACCTCCTGAATGCTAATAATTATATTGTAAAATAATATTTTTTAGGTACACACTTATCTTTGAGTACATAGTTTGAACTATCTTCAAGCAATTATCGTTGCTTTATTCAGAAATGTCAAAGCTAATTATCTTAGGAAGATATTTATTATGCCTCATGAGGGTAGGTGAATGGCTGGCATCATCCACAGGTGATTATCCAGTGTGTAATAGTGTGCTTATCTCATAGTGGGTGATGCATAAATATGCTGAATGAATATATATATGTGTGTATTGTTCTAAGTATTAACTTAAGATTCTGATGTCCATGTATGGCAGAACAGATAAGCAGTACATCTACAGAACGATATTAGGCAGCATTATTCTTGTCTGAGAATTATATGATCATATTCCTTTCTTTTCCTTTTGGTTCGCTACCGATCTTGTCTAATCTCAGAAGCTAAGGAGGGTCGGGACTGGTTAGTACTTGGATGGGAGACCACCTGGGAATACGAGGTGCTGTAGGCTTAAGTGGAGCTAAAGAGATTTGGAATGCTTGCACCAGAAGGGCAGAAGCGGGCAACAAGTCCTGAGAGGCTAACAGGCCAAGGAACTAGGAAGCAGAATTTGAAGGGACAAAGAACGTACAAAGCAGAGATGCCTCAGTCTCAAAGGGTAGGGCCATGACCTCTGGAGTCTCAAAGGGTGGAATCACCACTCAGATGGACTAGGAGAACAGGGGCCTCATACCACCAAGAAAACAGCTCCAGGAGCAAAGCACATCCTTTGGACCTGGGGTTCCTGTGTGGAGAAGCTCGCACACTAAGGGAAGATTTATGAGAAGGACCTTCCTCCAGAGCTGACAAAGAAAGCCTTCTGCTGGAGCTAGCACTCTGAATTCGAACTTCTAGCCTCCTAGACTGTTCTCTTTGTTAAAGCCATCCACTTGTGGTATTTCTGTTATAGCAGCACTAGATAACAAAGACACTTTTCTTATAATATCATGATCATATTCCTTTCTTTTCCTTTTGGTCCAGATCCTCTTTCATGCCTGTGGGGTATATATTGCATGTGTCTACGTACATTGAGATTTTACTCACTAAAACTGGAAAAGGACAGATATATTTTTAGACATAAGTATCTTTTCTTTGATTTAGTATTTAAGAAAGAATTTAAAATTAATTTGACATGGAGGTTGATTTTAATGAAAACCATTAAGAGAAAATTCCCTGACAAAGAAACAGTTAAGTATACTTTAAGCAATTTTAATTCATTATTTAATTTCAACATTCCTTGACATTTTTGCATAGATTTGGGATGATCTGCTTTGTAGTTCTTTATGATGGGGAAGAGGGTACCCCTTCCAAAATTATTTGGATATTCATAAAACAATCTTCTTCAGCAGAAGTGTCCAAATATTTTGTAACTATGAGTACTGTTAGAAAAAAAAATCAAATTTACTTTCAATGTATATATGTGCTTTTGCTTAAAAATTACATGCATGCTAAAAGGAACTAATCAATTGTATTAATTAGAAATCACATTAAACGTATTCTAAAATGATAAAATAATAATCATAGAAATAAATGTCTTAATAGTTTCACAGAAATTTGGAGGCCCCTAGTCCATAGTATCAGAGGATTCTAGGGGGAAATTGGAAAGACTAAGTTCTTAGAACATGAAAAGAGATTTAACCTCATTTTTACTGGTATGGATGTTGAGTTCAATTTAGATCACTTTTTCTTTTCCTTTCAGGATAAGTACAATTAAGACTGACTTGCCATTAGGTATGTGAAGTATTTTAACAGCATCACCCTAGTCTCCTATGCTGTGCAGATATTCACTCCAAAAGGAGAAAACGGTAATCTCTCAGTTAAGTTTTTCAGTGAGCAAGAAGGATGTCCTCTGATGACTGAGTGAAATGGCACAGAAAAAAGCCTGGGTCACTGTTAACATGTGCTCATTAGAATGCACAAATCTTTTTCCCACCACAGGTTTTACTTCTGGCTATTCACATAAGGATATACATTTTTTTATGCCCTCTGTAGGATATATGCTTACTGGAAAAAATTTTGAAAGATCACATTCTGCTGAATGACTGTCTGGAAAAGTGTTATTTGTTTTGCTCAGTATGGACTCTGTCCAAGAAATAATGTGTCTGTATTTTCATACTGAAGACACATACAGGTGTTACATTGGATTTTTGCCTACGAAGTGTTGTGATGGCTGTATTTTCATTTATATAGAAAAGAAGATTTTTACAGATGAATACATTTTATCCTCAAATTTGTATCCTGTATATAACCCAGAATAAATGAACGACATCAGCCCACAGTATAGATAAATATCAAGTGTTGCATTTTATAGAATGCTAAATGCCCGTTAAAATTCGAAATACAGATATGTGGTATCTAGAGACATTCTCATATTAGAGGAATGTATTTTTGGCAATAAATCTTAAATTTCTGTATACAGTGAGTATATGACAAGTGTTTTGAAGGGCTAACAGAAAAGGATGAATTGGGACTGTGCTCCGGACTTGGTGATTGGTACAGATTCATAGAATTTTTCATCATAAAAGTATTACTTACTTCAAAAGGAAGTAAGATTTCCAAAAGGAGGATTCTACCAATTTCTGAGTATGTTTATCCCAACTATGTATTCTGGAACTAGGGAAATCAGAATGGGTTTAGGGATCCACTGGACTCACTGTGAGATGGACATGAACTAAAACGCTATTGATCACTGTTGTGGTTGTTGTTAAGTGCCGTCAACTTGGTTCCGACTCAAAGCAACACTATGCACCACAGAATGAAACACTTTCCGGTCCTGCGCCATGCTCACAATCATTGTTATTCTTGAGCCCATTGTTGCATCCACTGTGTCAATCCATCTCTTTAAGGGTCTTCCTCTTTTTCACTGAGCCTCTTCTTTACCAAGCATGACATCCTTTTCCAGGGACTGATCCCTCCTGACAACATGTCCAAAGAATGTAAGAGGTACTCTCACCATCCTTCCTTCTAAGCAGCATTCTGGTTGTACTTCTTCCAAAACAAATTTATTTGTTCTTTTGACAGTCCATGGTATATTCAACATTCTTCACCAACACAACTCAAAGGCGTCATTTCTTCTGCAGTCTTCCTTATTCGTTGTCCAGCTTTTGCATGCATATAATACGATTGAAAATACTATGGCCTGGATCAGGTGCTCCTTGGTCTTCAAGGTGACGTCTTTGCTTTTCAACACTTTAAAGAGGTCTTTTGCAGCAGATTTGCCCAATGCAATGTGTCTTTTGATTTCCTGACTGCTGCTTCCATTGATGTTGGTTGTGGATCCAAGTAAAATGAAATCCTTGACAACTTCAGTCTTTTCTCTGTTTATCATGATGTTGCTTATTGGTCCAGTTGTGGGTATTTTTGTTTTCTATACGTTGAGGTGTAATCCATACTGAAGGCTGTGGTCTTTGATCTTCACCAATAAGTGCTTCAAATCCTCTTCAATTTCAGCAAGCAAGGTTGTGTCATCTGCATATTGCAGATTGTTAATGAGCCTTCCTCCAATCCTGAAGCCTCTTTCTTCTTCATATAGTCCAGCTTCTCAGATTATTTGCTCAGCATACAGATTGAATAGGTATGGTGAAAGAATGCAACCCTGATGCACACCTTTCCTGATTTAAACCGCGCACTATCCCCTTGTTCTGTCGGAACAACTGCTTCTTGATCTGTGTACATGTTCCTCATGTGCACAATTAAGTGTTCTGGAAATCCGTAATTTATTATGATCCACACAACTGAATGCATTTGCAGAGCCAATAAAACACAGGTAAACATCTTTCTGGTATTCTCTGCTTTCAGCCAGGATCCTTCTGACATCAGTGATGATATCCCTGGTTCCACGACCTCTTCTGAATACTGCCTGAATTTCTGGCAGTTCCCTGTTGACATACTGCTGAGCCACTTTTGAATGATCTTCAGCAAAATTTTACTTGCCTGTGATATTAACGATATTCTTTGATAATTTCCACATTCTGTTGGATCACCTATCTTGAGAATAGGCATAAATATGGATCTCTTCCAGTCTGTTGGCCAGGCATCTGTCTTCCAAATTTCTTGGCATAGATGAGTGAGCACTTCCAGCGCTGCATCCATTTGTTGAAACATCTCAATTGATATTCTGTCAATTCCCGGAGCCTTGTTTTTGCCAATGCCTTCAGTACAGTTTGGACTTTTTCCTTCAGTACCATCGGTTCCTGATCATATGCTACCTCTTGAAATGGTTGAAAGTTGTCCAATTCTTTTTTGTACAATGACTTTGTGTATTCCTTCCATCTTCTTTTGATGCTTCCTGCATCATTTAATATTTTCCCCGTAGAATCCTTCACTATTACAACTTGAGGCTTGATTTTTTTCTTCAGTTCCTTCAGCTTGAGGAATGCTGAGCGTGTTCTTCTGTTTTGATTTGCTATCTCCAGCTCTTTGCACATTTCATTATAATACTTCACTTTGTCTTCTAGAGCCACCCTTCGAAATCTTCTGTTCAGTTCTTTTAGTTCATCATTTCTTCCTTTTGCTTTAGCTACTTAACTTTGAAGAGCAAGTTTCAGAGTCTCTTCTGATATCCATTTTGATCTTTTCTTTCTTTCCTGTCTTTTTAATGACCTCTTGCTTTCTTAATGTATGATATCCTTGATGTCATTCCACAACTCATCTGGTCTTCGGTCATTAGTGTTCAATGCCTCAAATCTTTTCTTGAGATGGTCTCTAAATTCGGGTGGGATTTACTCGAGGTTGTACTTTGGCTCTCATGGATTTGCTCTAATTTTCTTCAGTTTCAACTTGAACTTGCATATGAGCAATTGATGGTGTGTTCTGCAATCAGCCTCTGGCTTTGTTCTGACTGATGATATTGAGCTTTTCCATTGTGTCTTTCCATAGATGTAGTCGATTTGATTCCTGTGTATTCCATCTGGCAAGGACCATGTGTATAGTAGCTGTTTATGTTTGTGAAAAAACGTATTTGCAATGAAGAAGTCATTGGTGTTGCAAAATTCTGTCATGCGATCTCTGGCATCATTTCTATCACCAAAGCCATATTTTCCAGCTGTGGATTCTTCTTCTTTCCTTCCAGCTTTCACATACCAATCACCAGTAATTATCAATGCATCCTGATTGCATGTTCTATCAATTTCAGACTGAAAAAGGTGGTAAAAATCTTCAATTTCTTCATCTTTGGCCTTAGTGGTTGGTCACTAAATTTGAATAATAGTCATATTAACTGGTCCTCCTTGTAGGCGTATAGATATTATCCTATCACTGACAGCATTGTAGTTCAGGATACATCTTGAAATGTTCTTTTTGATGATGAAAGCAATGTCGTTCTCTTCAAGCTGTCATTCCTGACATAGAAGACCATATGATTATCTGATTCAAAATGGTCTATACCAGTCCATTTCAGCTCACTGCTGCCTAGAATCGCAATATTTATGTGTTCCATTTCATTTTTGATGATTTCTAATTTTCTTAGATTCATACATTATACATTCCACGTTCCAATTATTTTTTTTAGAAATTTATAAAAAAAAAATTTTTATCTTTTATTTTTATTTTTTTTAAGTTAAAAATAACTTATTTTTTAAAAACATAACTTTTTTTTATTGTACTTCAGGTGAAGGCTTACAGAACAAACAGTTTCTCATTAAACAGTATTACACATATTGTTTTCTGACATTGGTTAACAACCCCACAACATGTCAACACTCTCCCTTCTCAACCTTTTTTATTTTTTGGTGAAAATATACATAGCCACAGGTACACCATTTCAAAAATTTCTACATGCACAATTCAATGACATCGACTATGCTCTTCCAATTGTGTTGCTATTCTCACTTTAGAGGAAGGCTTACAGAACAAAATAGTTTCTCATTTAACAGTTAGTACACATGTTGCCCTATGACAATGGTTAACAACCTCACAACACATCAACACTATCCTTACTCAACCTTGGGTTCCATATCTCCAGCTTCCCTGTCCCTTCCTGCCTTCTGGCCCTTGTTCCTGAACTTCTGTACCTCATTAGTCCAATTTGGTTTTATGGGGCTGTCTACTCCCAGGCTGAACGGTGAACTTCAAAGATAACTTCACCAGTGATCTAAAAGTGTGTTTTGGGGCCATACTCTCGGGGTTTCTCCAGTCTCCTTTAGGCCAGTAAATCTGGTCTTTTTTTTTTTTTTTTTTTTTTTGAGTTGGAATTTTGTTCTAAATCCTTCTTCAGCTCTGTCCAGAACCCTCTGTTGTGATCCTGGTCAGAGCAGTTAGTGGTGGTAGCAGGGCACCATCTAGCTATACTGGACACAGTCTGGTGTTAACTGTGGTCCATTCGTCCTTCGGACAAATCTTTTCCTTGTATCCTGTTCTCTTCATTCTCCCTTGCTCTGGAAGAGATGAGACCAGTTGAGTATCTTAGATGGCTGCTAACAGGCTTTTAAGACCCCAGACGCTACTCACCAAGGTAGAATGTAGAACATTGTCTTTATAAACAGTGTTATGCCAATTGAGCCAGATGTTCCACAAGACTATGGTCCCCACAGCCCTCCACCCAGCAATTCATTTCCTCAGGGAGTTTGGATGTGTCTATGGAGCTTCAATCACCTTTCCTTGTACAAGTTGTGCTGGTTTCCCTTGTATTGTGTACTGTCTCACCCTTCACCCAAGATACCACTTACCAATTGCCTATTTAGTATTTCCCCACCACCCCTCCAATCCCTGGTAACCAACAAAGATTGTTACTTTTTGTGTGTGAACTTTTTCATGGGTTTTTACAATAGAGGTCTCATACAATATTTGTCCTTTTGTGATTGACTTATTTCACTCAGCATAATGTCCTCTAGCTTCATCCATGTTATGAGATGCTTCGCAGATTCATCATTGTTCTTTCTTGTTGCATAGTAGTCCATTGTGTGTATGTGCCATAGTTTGTTTATCCATTCATCTGTTGATAGGCATCTAGGTTGTTTCCATCGTTTTGCTATTGTGAACAATGCTGCCATGAACATAGATGTGAGTATATCTACTCAAGTAATGACTCTTATTTCTCTAGAATATATTCCTAGGAGTGGGATTGCTGGATCGAATGGTATGTCTATTTCTAGCTTTCTGAGGAAACACCATATCACTTTCCAAAATGGTTGTATCATTTTGCATTCCCACCAGCAGTGCATAAGAGTTCCCATCTCCCCGCAGCCCTTCCAACATTTGTTATTTCCAGTGTTTTTGATTCGTGCCAGTAAATGCTGGGGTGAGATGGTATCTCATTGTGGTTTTAATTTGCATTTCTCTAATGGATAGTGATCGCGAGCATTTCCTCATGTGTCTGTTGGCCATTTGAATGTCTTCTTTGGTGAAGTGTCCATTTCCTTTGCCCATTTTTTAATAGGATTATTTGTCTTTTTGTTGTAGAGGTGTTGGATTGTCTTGTAGATTATGGAGATTAGACCTTTCTCTGACTTGTGCTGTCCAAAAGTTTTTTCCCGTCTGTAAGTTCTCTTTTTTACTCTTTTGGTGAAGTCTTTTGAAGACCATAGGTGTTTTATTTTTAGAAGATCCCAGTTACCTAGATTATCTTTTGGGTTTGTGCATTGATGGTTATGGTTTGTATCCTGTTAATGCTGAGTATTAAAGCCTGTAATGTTGGTCTTATTTTGTCTTCTATGAACCTTATAGTTTTAGGCTTTATATTCAGGTCTTTGATCCATTTTGAAGTACTTTTTGTATACGGTGTGAGGTATGGGTCCTGTTTCTTCTTTTTGCAGATGGATATCCAGTTTTGCCAGCACCATTTGTTAAAAAGACTGTCTTTTCCCCATTTGATGGACTTTGGGCCCTTGTCAAAGATCAGGTGGATGGATTTCCATCTGGGTTCTCAATTCTGTTCCATTGGTCAATGTATCTGTGGTTTTACCAGTAGCAGGCTGTTTTGACTACTGTAGCTGTATAGTAGGTTCTGAAGTCAGGTAGTGTGAGTCCTCCAACTTTATTCTTCTTCTTCAGTAGTGCTTTACTTATTCAGGGCTTCTTCCCTTTCCATATAAAGTTAATGATTAGTTTTTCCATCTCTTTGAAGAATGTTGTTGGTATTTGGATCGGGATTGCATTGTATTTGTAAATTGCTTTGGGTAGAATTGACATATTCAGAATGTTGAGTCTGCCTATCCATGAGCATGGTATGTTTTTCCATTTCTGTAGATCCCTTTGGGTTTCATGCAGTAGTGTTTTGTAAATTTCTTTGTATAGGTCTTTTACATCTCTTGTCAGATTTATTCCTAAGTATTTTATCTTTTTAGAGGCTATTGAAAATGGTATTGTTTTCCTGATTTCCTTTTCATCGTTCTCCTTATTGGTGTATAGGAATCCAACTGATTTTTGTATGTTTATCTTGTATCCTGCTACTCTGCTGAATCTTTGGATTAGTTCTAGTAGATTTCTCATGGAGTCTTTAGAGTTTTCTATGTATAGTGTCATATCTTCTGCAAACAGGGACAGTTTAATTTCTTCATTACCAATTTGGATGCACTTTATTTCTTTTTCTTGCCTTATTGCTCTAGCTAGAATTTCCAGCACAATCTTAAATAGGAGTGGTGATAAAGGGCATCCTTGTCTTGTTCCTGATTTCAAGGGGAATGTTTTCAGCCTCTCTCCATTAAGAATGATGTTGGCCATTGGTTTTGCATAGATGCCCTTTATTATGTTGAGAAATTTCCCTTCTATACCTATTTTATTGAGAGTTTTTATCAGGAATTGGTGTTGGACTTTGTCAAATGCCTTTTCTGTGTCAGTTGAGATGATCATGTGATTCTTTTCTTTCCTTTTATCTTTGTGGTGGATTACATTGATTGATTTTCTAATGTTGAACCATCCTTGCATACTTGGTAGAATCCTAGTTGGTCATGGTGTATTATTTTTTGATATGATGCTGAATTCTATTGACTAGAATTTTGTTGAGAATTTTTACATCTATGTTCATGAAAGATATTGGTCTGTAATTTTCTTTGTTCATGACATCTTTGCCTGGTTTTGGTATCAGCATTATGCTGGCTTCATAGAATGAATTTGGAAGTGTTGCTTCCTCTTCTATGCTCTGAAATAGCTTGAGTAGTACTGGTACAAGCTCTTCTTTGAATGTTTTGTAGAATTCTCCAGTGAAGCCATCTGGGCCAGGACTTTTTTTGGTTCGGAGTTTTTTTTATTACCTTTTCTATCTCTTCTCTTGTTATGGGTCTGTTCAGATTTTCAACTTCACTTTGTTGTAGTTTGGGTAGGTAGTGTGTTTCTAGAAATTCATCGATTTCCTCTAGATTTTCAAATTTGTTGGAGTATATAGTTTTTCATAATATTCTGTTATAGTCCTTTTTATTTCAGTTGGGTCTGTTGTAATGTCCCCCATTTCATTTCTTATTTGGGTTATTTGTGTCCTCTCCTGTTTTTCTTTTGTCAGTCTGGCCAGTGGTTTGTCGATTTTGTTGATTCTTTCAAAAAACCAACTGTTGGTTTTGTTGATTCTTTCTATTGTTTTTCCGTTCTCTATTTCATTTATTTCTGCTCTGATCTTTACTATTTCCTTTCTTCCTGTGGTTGTGGGTTTTTTTTCTGTTCTCTTTCGATTTGTTTGAGTTCAGTAGTTAGTGTTTTGATTTTGTCCCTTTCTTCTTTTTTGATATGTGCATCTATTGCTATAAATTGTTCTCTGAGGACTGCCTTTGCTGTGCCCCAAGGGTTTAGGTATGATGTGTTTCATTCTCATTTGATTCTAGGAATTTTTTGATTCCATCTCTGAGTTCTTCTATTACCCAGTAATGTGTAAGCAGGGTATTATTGTTTCCGTGTAGTTGATTTTTTTTCCCTTGCTCTTTCTGTTGTTAATTTCTACCTTGATGGCACTGTGGTCAGAGAAGAGACGTTGAATTATCTCAGCATTTTGGATTTTGTTGAGGATTGCTCTGTGGCCAGAGACGTGGTCTATTCTAGAGTACTTTCCATGTGCCTTGGAAAACAGTGTGTACTTTGCAGTGGTTGGATGGAGTGTTCTATATATGTGTATGATGTCAAGTTGGCTGATTGTGCCCTTTAGGTCTTCTGTATCTTTGCTGAGTTTCTTCTCAGTTGTTCTGTCCTTTACTGAGAGTGGTGTGATGAAGTCTCCTTCTATTAGTGTGGCACTGTCATTTCTCTTTTCAGTGTTGTTAGAGTTTATTTTATGTATTTTGGAGCCCTGTCATTGGGTGTGTATATGTGTATTGTGGTTATGTGTTCATGAAGGATCATCCCCTTAATCGTTATATAGTGTCCTTCTTTGTCTTTATGGTGGATTTTATTTTAAAGTTTATTTTATCTGAGATTAGTATCGCCACTCCTCCTCTTTTTTTGTAGTTGTTAACTTGATATATTTGTTTCCAACCTTTGACTTTTAATAAATTCACATCTTTGTTTCTAAGGTGTGTCTCTTGTAGACAGCATATTGATGGATCCTGTTTTCTTATCCATTCTGTCACTCTCTGTATCTTTATGGGTGCATTGAGTCCATTTACATTCAGTGAAATTATTGATAGATGTGGGTTTTTTGCTGCCATTTTGTAGTGCTTTTTTTGTGGTGCTGACATTTTCTTTGTTCTTCTTACTCTCTTGTGCTGAATTACTTTTGTTTGTGGATTTTTCTTTTTCATTTGTTTTGTTTTTGCTGAGACTTTATGTTTTTCCTCTTTATTTTTGTGAGTATGTTTGTTAACTTTCCTTGTAGTCACCATGAATTTTACCCTTATCTTCCTAAGTTTGAAGCAGTCTACCACTACTTGGTATCGCCTTGCCTTCCTCTCCATTAGAAGGTTCTACACCTATGCTGTTTATTCCCTCTTTTATTGTTTTGATGTTGTTGTCATTTACTGATTAACTGCTCTGATTCCCTGTTGCATTTCTTTTGATTTTGAATAGTCCTTGAGAGTTCATTTCCTAGATTGGTATCTGGCTGGTACAATGCTGCATCCTAGATTTTGCCTGTGAGCTGAAGTTGTTTGTCCTCAGATTGACGAACTCCCTTAATAATTCTTGTAAGTTTGGTTTGGCTTTTACATATTCCCTTAATTTCCTTCTATTTGGAAATGATCTAATTTCACCATCATATTTGAATGAGAGTTTTGCAGGATATATTATTCTTGGCTGGCAATTTTTTTCTTTCAAGATTTTATATATATCATCCCATTGCCTTCATGCCGCATGGTTTCTGCTGAATAATCTGAGCTTAGTCTTATTGTTTCTCCTCTGTATGTGACTTCTTTTTTTTCACAAGGTGCTCTCAGGATTCTTTGTCTTTGGTTTTGGTGAGTGTGATTATGATATGCCTTGGTGATTTTCTTTCGGGGTCTATCCTATATGGGTTCGCTGAGCTTCTTGGATGGCCAGCTTTTCATCTTTCATAAAGTTGGGGAAGTTTTCTGTCAGCAGTTCTTCAATGATCCTGTCTGTGTTTTCTGTTTTCTCCCCCTGTTCTGGAACTCCAATCACTTACAAATTTTTGCTTTTGATCATATCCCACATAACTCTCAGGGTCTCTTCATTTTTCTTTGTTCTTTTTTCTGAGTTTCCCTCAAACAGAGTTGTATCCAAGTGTTTGTCTTCAATTCCGTGGATCCTGTCTTCTACCGTTTCAAATCTGCTTCTCAGCCCTTCTATGACACCGTCCATTTCTGAAATCTTGTTGTTTATCTTTTGGATTTCTAATTGTTGTTTTTGTATAATTTCTAGTTGTGAATTTATTTTAGCATTTTGTTCCTGAATTATTTTCCTGAATTCTTACAATTTTTTCTGTGTTTTCCATGAATTTGTCTATTTTTTCCTCATTTTTGTCTGTTTTTTTCTTCAGCTCTTAGAGAATTCTGAGTATTAGAGATTTGAATTCCCTATCAGGTAGTCTAGTGTCTTTTCTTCTACTGGAAAGTCATCTGGTGTTTTATTTTGGATGCCTACTGGAACCATCCTGTCCTATTTTGTAAATGTTTTGACATTGTCTGCTGTCTTCAGGGTATTCAGTAGTTATTTTTCTCGTTTATTGGTTGTAGATTTGTTTGTTTCATCCCTTTTTTTTTTTTTAATTTGGCTATTTCTGAGCAGGTGGGCTGTGTGTTCTTTGTTGTTTGCTCGTCTTTGGGCACAATACTTTTCACCTCCTTCTCTGATTGGCAGGGTCAGTCACTCAGATATGGTACAGCAGGGAAGGTCTAGCTGAAGAGGAGTTACTGGGACGGGTTGTTTGTGGCACTTACTACAGCCACCAGGGCGGGTCTGTAATCAGTGCAGGGCAGGTTCCAGTAGGTCGTGCCTGTGCTGCTTGGTGGTGTGAGGTTAAGCGTACAGTGCAGGTAGGCAGGATGTAGTGGGGAGATTGTTATGTGTGGAGCTAAGATGGATATGGGAGAGAGGAGAGAAGAACAGGAGCCAAAAACATACAAACAAACAGAAAGAATGCTAGGTGAGCTTGCCATTGGAGTGGAGAGGTGAGAGACTATGAAATGGAGAAAAACAAAAAGGTGAAGAGGAAGAAAAAAAGAAAAGTATGAATAAATACAAATTGGAAATGTTAAAGAACAGCAAAGTTCCCAGGGATCCCACCAGTGTGGCTATGACGTCTGGGAAGTTGTTCTCAGGTGTTCCAGTACAGCCTGGCTAGAAAGCGTAGAGGTATACAACACCAGGTATTCAGGGAACAGAAAGAGAAGGAAGATATAGCGAGACAAGAAACTGAGTAATGAAGAAAGACAAAAAGGGAAAAGAAAACAAACAAATTAAAAAAAAAAAAAGAACAAGAAAAGCCCCCCAAAAAACAGAAGAAAAGGGAAAAAAAAAAAAGAAGGAAAAAGAAATGTCCTCAGGAATCCCTCTGCACATCTGTACAAGCTGAGGGGGTAATTTCCAAGACATGCAGCACCACCTGGCTAGAAAGGGCTCCCAACTCAAGAAAAGAAAAACAAACAAACAATTCAAAACAAACAAATGAACAAAAGCCCTGAGATCCCACCAGCATGGCAGCCCAGACCTGGAAGCCACCCACACTCGAACGGAGCTCCGCAGCCCCTCAGGAAGAAGCAAACATGGCGCACGGAGCCAGGTATTTGAGCAAAAGGAGGGGGAGGTGGTGAGAAGTAAGGAAGAAATCAAAAGAAGTGGAAAAAAAGCAACACCAGCAGCCAACAAATGGTGCTCAGAGAGCCAGATAGTGTGGGCTGGTGGAATCCAAGCAGCCGGTGGTGCTTCCCGGCAGGAGAGTGTGTCCGCAGGAAGCAGAGGAGGCCGAGTGTAGGTGAAGAAGTGTGGGGGGTGGGAAAGCGTATATCACAAATTACCAGAGCTCTGCAGCCCCTCTGGAAGAAACAAAGATGGCACACTGAGCCAGGTATTTGAGCTAAAGGAGGGGGAGGTGGTGAGAGGTAAGGAAGAAATCAAAAGAAGCAGAAAAAAGCAACACCAGCAGCCAACAAATGGGACTCAGAGAGCCGACCCATTTGGTGGGGTGGAATCCAAGAAGCCGGTGCTTCCTGGACAAGCGATTGTGGCCACAGGAAGCAGAGGAGGCCGAGCGGGGGTGAAGAAGGGTGGGGGGAAGCATATATTGCAATTTACAGGTTGTTTTTTCTCCCGCTGGAAGCTCCGTGAAGCTGCTTTCTCGTACCCCATTTGCTGGTCTCCGCTAAGAGTACAAGATGGCGGATCTGCGCTGCGTTAGCTGATGGGGACCTCTACATGAATCTCTCCTCGCTCTATGTTCTCTGTCAGTTTTCTCACTCCATTTGGTGCTTGGCTGATTTCTTTATCTCTTCATTTGATGTTTTAGGGTTTCAGGATTTTTGTTTTCTCTGTTCAGCTTAGTTTTTTGGATCTTTGCTGTGGAGGGACGGTGTGGTGCTTCTGCCTAGAGCACCATTTTGACACGTTCCAATTATTAATGGATGTTTGCAGTTGTTTCTTCTCATTTTGAGTTGTGCCACATCAGTAAATGAGGGTCCTGAAAGCTTGACTGCATCCACATCATTAAGATCGACTCTACTTTGAGGAGGCAGCTCTTCCCCAGTTGTCTTTTGAGTGCCTTCCAACCTGGGGTGCTCATCTTCTGGAACTATATCAGACAATTTTTTACTGCTGTTCATAAGGTTTTCACTGGCTAATTCTTTTCAGAAGTAGACTGCTGGGTCCTTCTTCCTGGTCTGTCTTAGTCTGGAAGCTCAGCTGAAAACTGTCCGCCATGGTTGACCCTGCTAGTATCTGAATACCCGTGGTATAGCTTCCAGTATCAAAGCAACATGGAATCCCCACAGTACGACAAACTGACAGGCACATGGAGGCTGTGATCACTGGACCTCCATATATCCCCACTCTGACTGATGGACCACAGTAACGTTTGGGGTCTCCTGGGATTAGTGTCAGTTCAGAGCCAGGGTCCAGTAATTCCCAAAATATGTGAATATTTCCTTTTACCCAATGAACAGTTATCCTGGTAAAAGGCCATAACCTTTGCCATCCAACTTAAAGCAACCCTGTAGGACGGAGTAAAACTACCCCATAGGGTTTCCAAGAAACAGCAGGTGGATTTGAACTGCTCTTTTTTTGGTTAGCAGCCAAGTTCTTAACCACTGCACCACCAGAACTCCAAAATACTGTGAACTATAGATCCCATTTTCTCCCTCAAGCTGAAGCACTGAATGCAGAAGCTTTCCTTAGTGGGTCCATATCAATACATTCAGTCTGATCCAACTTTATGTTCCTTCCCATTAATATTCCACACTTTTAATACCCGTTCACACACATTTTCCCCAGATTTATGTGTGTATAAATTATAAAAATCTTGTAGTTCTTTTGAAATGTAGTGCATCTTATCATGGATTATAATTTCTACCTCACGTTTCAGGGAAGGTTGAAACTTAAGTCTAGTTATAAGTCTAGAAACAAAGGTAAGGTGGGTCCTGAGCACAATAAGCAGGCCATTACAAACCCTGGTTGCACAGTGGTTAAGAGTTCGGCTGCTACCTAAAAGGTTGGCAGTTCAAATCCACCAGGAGCTCCTTGGAAACCCTTTGGGGCAATTCTACTCTGTCTTACAGAATCGCTATGAGTCAGAATAGACTCGATGGCAACAGGTTTGTTTTTTTTTTTTTTGTTTTGGCCGCACAGGAGATCATTACAGTTTCTTGAGGCAGAGGTGGATCAGTCTCCTCAGATGGAGGTGTAAAAGCTGCTTCCACTGGCAGAATTTAGGGAATTAATGTACCCAGCTTCATCAGCCATATGGCACTATTCCTATTATCAGGATCTCATTTCTTCCCAATCAATACCCACTTTAACAACAGACTCCTTGCAAGGTTGGAAATATAATTGATGGTAAAATTTAGCCACTTGTAGAATGAGACTTGGGGTTTGATGTTCAGTAATCTCCACTCTGTGGCTACAAGAGATAAGGCTTTCTCTCAGGACACACATAGCAACTTTCAGGTCATTTATGTAGCACTTGAGCTGGAAATTTGGAACTTTGAGTTCATTCTTTTCTTTCCCCAATTTGTCCACTTTAAGTAGGAGCAAACAATCAATGCCATTATACTCGTCAGTTTGACAAAAATGTTCTAAGGTATCAAATACATAATCACTCATAGCCTTGTCTCTCATAACTATTTGATTAGAATTACCTAGTGGTGATACTTTCTGTGTCTTTATTGCTGCCTCACATCATGGAGTAAGAGTACCCTTTTAACTACAGTAGAGTCAAGAATGCCTTTAAATATAACCAAGTTTATGAACAAATTCCAGAAACCCCAAAACCAATTTAGAAAACTTATCCTTCATGTTCTGTCACTCTAGAACAAATCTTGGTACCAAAATATCATAAGCAGGGTTCTCTAGAGAAACAGAGTCATATATATATACATATATATCTATGTATATATATACACCACACACACATATATATACACACATATTTATACATATATATATTTTTATAAAGTTGTTGTTGTTGTTAGGTGCAGTATAGTCAGTTCCAACTCATCGCTACCCTGTGTACAACAGAACGAAACACTGCCTGGTACTGCGCCGTCCTCACAATCATTGTTATGCTTGAGCCCATTGTTGTAGCCATTGTGTCAATCCATCTCATTGAGGGTTTACTTTTTCACCGATCCTCTAACTTACCACACATGATGTCCTTCTTCAGGGACCTGTCACTCCTAATAACATTTCCAAAGTACACGCAATAAAGTCTCTCTATCCTCACTTCAAAAGAATCCTCTGACTGTACTTCTGCCAAGACAGACTTGTTTCTTATTCTTGCTGTCCATGGTATATTCAATATTCTTCCCCAATACCATACATAATTCAAAAGCGTCAATTCTTCTTTGGTCTTCCTTATTCAGGGTCCAGCTTTCCCATGAATATGAGGTGATTGAAAACACCATGGCTTGGGTTGGACGTACCTTGGTCTTCAAGGTGACAGCTTTGCTTTTCAACACTTTAAAGAAGTGTTTTGCAGCAGATTTGCCCAAAGCAATGCGTCTTTTGATTTCTTGACTGCTGCTTCCATGGGTGTTGATTGTGGATCCAAGTAAAATGAAGTCCTTGACAACTTCAACCTTTTCTCTGTTTATCATGATGTTGCTTACTGGTCCAGTTATGAGGAGTTTTGTTTTATTTATGTCTCAGTGTAATCCATACTGAAGGCTGTAGTCTTTGATCTTCATCAGTAACTGCTTCAAGTCCTCTTCACTTTCAGCAGGCAAGGTTGTGTCATTTGCATATTGCATTTTGTTAATAAGTCTTCCTCTAAACCTGATGCCCTGTTCTTGTTCATATAGTCCAGGTTCTTGGCTTATTTGCACAATATACATATTGAATAAGTGTGGTGATAGGATACAACCCTGACTCACACTTTTCCTGACTTTAAACTGCCCAATATCCCCTTGTTCTGTTCAGACTACTGCCTCTTGATCCTATGTACATGTTCTTAATGAGTACAGTTAAGTGTTCTGGAATTCCCCTTCTTCCCAATGTGATCTATAATTTGTTATGATCCACATAGTCGGATGCCTTTGCATAGTCAATCATACAGATAAACATCTTTCTGGTATTCTTTGCTTTCAGCCAGGATCCAATTCCCGGAGCCTTGTTTTTCGCCAATGCCTTCAGTGCAGCTTGGAGCTCTTCCTTCAGTACCACCCGTTCTTGATCATATACTCCCTCCGGAAATGGTTGAACTTGACAAATACTTTTTGACGTAGTGACTGTGTATTCCTTCCATCTTCTTTTGATGCTTCCTGAGTCATTTAATATTTTCCCTGTAGAATCCTTCAGTACCGCAACTCGAGGCTTGAGTTTTTTCTTCAGTTCTTTCAGCTTGAGAAATGCTAAGTGTGTTCTTCCCTTTTGATTTTCAAACTCCAGGTCTTTGCTCATATCATTATAATACTTTACTTTGTCTTCTTGAGCCACCCTTTGAAACCTTCTATTTAGCTCTTACTACATCATTTTTTCTGTTTCCTTTAGGAACTCTACGTTCAAGAGCAGTTTTCAGAGTCTTCTGACATCCATTTTGGTCTTTTTTTTCTTCTCTGTCTTTTTAATGTCTTTTTAATGTGTGATGTCCTTGATGTCATTCCACAACTCATCTCATCTTTGGTCATTAGTGTTCCACCTGTCAAATCTATTATTAGATGTTCTCTAAATTCAGGTGGGATATACTCAAGATCGCACTTTGCCTCATGTAGACTTGTTCTAATTTTCTTCAGATTCAACTTGAACTTGTATATGAGCAATCGATGGTCCGTTCCCCAATTGCCCCTGGCTTTCTCTGAGTAATGATACTGAGCTTTTCCATTGTCTCTCCACAGATATAGTTGATTTGATTCCTGTGTATTCCATCCAGCAAGGTCCACATGTATAGTCACCGTTTATGTTGTTGAAAAAAGGTATTTGCGATGAAGAAGTCGTTGGTCTTGCAAAATTCTATCAGGGTACCTCCGGCATCATTTCTATCACCAAGACCACATTTTCCAGCTATGGATTCTTCTTCTTTGTTTCCAACTTTCACATTCCAATCACCAGTAATTATCAATACATCCCGACTGCATGTTCGATCAATTTCAGACTGCAGAACTTGGTTAAAAAAACTTCAGTATCTTCATCTTTGGCCTTAGTGGTTGGTG
Organism: Dugong dugon; assembly: GCA_030035585.1. Lineage (NCBI taxonomy): Eukaryota > Metazoa > Chordata > Mammalia > Sirenia > Dugongidae > Dugong > Dugong dugon. Next base: position 27,031,253 of record CM057460.1, on the reverse strand, counting down.
CGTAAATTTGAATAATAGTCGTACTAACTGGTCTTCCTTGTAGGTGTATGGCTATTATCTTATCACTGGAAGCATTGTACTTAAAGATTGACCTTGAAGTGTTCTTTTTGACTATGAATGCAGCGCCATTCCTCTTCATGTTATCATTCCTATCATAGTAGATCAGATGATTGTCTGACTCAAAATGGTCAATACCAGTCCATTTCAGCTCACTAATGCCTAGGATATTGATCTTTATGTGTTCCATCTCATTTTTGATGATTTCTAGTTTTCCTAGATTCATACTCAGTACATTCTTTGTACCAATTATTAATGGATATTTGCAGCTGTTTCTTTTCATTTTGAGTCATGCCACATCAGCAGCTTGGTGACTCTTTTGATGGTTCCTGCATCATTTAATATTTTCCCTGTAAAATCCTTCAGAATTGCAGCTTGAGGTCTGAATTTTTCCTTCATTTCTTTCAGCTTGGAAAATGCCTTTTGTGTTCTTACTTTTTGGTTTTCTAACTCCAGGTGTTTGCACATGTCATTATAATACTTTATTTTGTCTTCTCGAGCCACCCTTAGAAATCTTTTGTTTAATTCTTTTACTTTGTAATTTCTTCCATTCCCTTTAGCTACTGTGTGTTCAAGAGCAACTTTCAGAGTCTCTTCTTACATCCATTTTGGTCTTTCCTTTCTTTCCTGTCTTTTTAAAGACTTCTTTCTTTCTTCATGTGTGATGTCTTTGAAATCATCTCAGTACTTATCTTCAGTCATTAGTGTTCAAGGCATGAAATCTATTCTTGAGATGATCTTCAAATTCAGGTGGAAGATACATATATATACGTATATATATTGAGATAGATATATATGGCGCCCTGATGTCTAAGTGGTTAAATGCTATGGTTGCTATCCAAAAGGTCAGCAGTTAGAATCCACCAGCCACTCCTTGGAAACCCTATAGGGCAGTAGTACTCTAGTACTCTGTCGTATAAGGGTGGCTATGAGTTGGCATCTACTCTGAGGCAATGAGTTTATATATATATATATATATATATATATATATATATATATATATATATATATATATATATATATATATATACACACACACACACACAGAGAGAGAGAATGAGAGAGATACTAAGGAATTGTCTTACATGATCATGGAGGCTTGGCAAATCCAAAATCTCTAGGTTAAGCAACAATCTAGATATTCTTAGAGTCTTACTTCTGAAAACTTGTATGTGAGGCAGTGCAAGAAGCGAAGGCTGAGTGAGATCTGGCATAATATCTGTTTATAGGCTGGAGGCAGAATACACTCTAGGGATAACTACCTTTTTGCTTTTAAGATCTTCCACAGATTGGATGAGATCCGTACACATTACGGAGGGTAATCTGCTTACTTAAGGCCAACCAATTTAATCATACATAACTGTAAGATAGAGATGCCCCTGGGTGGAGCAAAAGATTTTTGCTCAGCTGCTAACCAAAAAGCTGGTGGCTTGAACCCACCCAGAGGTGCTATAGAAGAAAGTCTTGATGATCTGCTTCCATAAATGTTACAGCCAAGAAAGCTCTATGTATCTCAGTCCTACTCTTTAACACATGGAGTCACCATAAGTCAGAATTGACTCAACAGCACCATTTTTTGTTGTTGTTGTTTCTGTTTTTAGCTACTTCATAAAAGCATCTAGACTAGTGTTTGACCAAAAAACTGGGCACTAAAGCCAAACCATGTTGACACATAAAATTAACCAACACAGATGGAGATTGTAGGGTTTGAAATGAAGAGATGGAGCTAGGCAAATAGCATCAAGAGTATTGACAAACATGAAATTCACTGCTTAAGATTAGCCGTTTACCTAATATAAAACCCATTGCCATCAAGCTGATTGCTCATCATGGCAACCCAATGTGTTACTGAGTAGAACTGATCCATAAAGTTTTCTTTACAGAAGCAAATTGCTAGGTCTTTCATCCACAGCCCTGCTAGGTGTGGGTTGGAACTTCCAGCCTTTGGATTATTAGTGGAGTGTAAACCATTTGTGCCACCCAGGGACCTTTTTATAATCCACTTAACTAAAAGTTGCTTATTAGAAAACATTATATCTCATGAAATTTGTATACCATAATAAATAAAATATAATTCTATCATCAAGGGATATATCTGTAATACTAGTTACAGGAAAGTAAACTTGCAATTGTCCAAGAGTAAGATAAGTGTTGTGACAGGTTCATATTCTGAGTATTATAGGGTGACATTAGAGGGGACCCTTATCATGTTGGAAAAAATGATATATAGCTGTGTCCTGAAAGCTAAGCAGAAGCAATCCAAAGGAAGAACTAGGATAATCTAGTCAGGCAGTGGGAGCACAGGGCATAAAGGCTGAGAGTCAGGAAAGACTAGACATACAGTGTAAACAGGAAAATGACTAGCAAAGTGGGGCATCTTATGGACAGCAGTGCACGCATGCTCATTTGTTTGGAAGCAATTGCAACTGTTGACCATATGTGAGCTCCATGAAGATTAATCTTGTGTCACTGTGAACTGTAGATCAAAGGGCACAGGACAAGTTCCTTGAAGATAGAACCCTCAGTTTACTAATGGTTTATTATATCACTTTGATTTCTTCTCCTTTGAAATTTTTAAGTATTATAATTTAAAAGATTGTTGGTAAGAATAAAACAAATTTTGAAAATACATAAATAAAACAAAGAAAATAACATCTGGCGCTCAAACTTTTTTTGCCTCTTTATTATATTTTAATATATTCCAGCTTTATAGCTGCTATTTATTTTGGGATTTCAAGTTGCTAATTATACCATTCTCTTTTATGCTTTCATCCACTTGAGGTATTGACACAGGAGACTGATTTAAAATGTTAATTGTATTTACTGAGAAATCTCAATTGTTAAACTCTGCTGGGCTGAAGCTAAGATGAGCCCTCAGATACTGCCTCTCAAAATTGAGCTTTCCCATCTCTTCCAGGCATGGTAGTTAGATAATTACTATGAAGCCCTGGTGACACATTGGTTAAGAGCTTAGTTGCTAACCAAAATGTTGATAGTTCGAATCCACCATTCACTCCTTGGAAATCCTATGGGGCAGTTCTACTCTGTCCTATACGTTCACTGTGAGTGGTAATCAACTCGGTGGCAAGAAGTTTATTCTCATTCTAGAGCAAAAACTTACGTCCTTTCTTCCATGATGAAATATTTGGTGGAGAAGGTTGTTAGTAGTGTTGGTCTGCTAAGCTAGGGACTCTTACGTTTAATGTGGGATAATGTAAATGAATAATAATATACGATTTTACTTTTATCGTATCTGTCGCATGTACAAATCAGGGTTGTAGGTATGATTAAAAAAAAAAAAGAAATGTAGATGGAGGATGTTATTATTAGTTGCCATTGAGCCAGCACTGACTCATGGCCAACCCATGTACAACAGAAGAAAACATTGCTCGGTTCTGCATCCTCTGCATGATCATTGGTATGTATGAGTCCATTGTTGTGCCTATTGTGCAGAGTCTTCCAATCTAGGGGGACTCACCTTCCAGCAGTATACTGGACAATATTCTGTTGTGATTCATAAGGTTTCAATTGGCTAATTTTTGGAAGCAGATTCTCAGGCCTTTCTTCCTAGTCTGTCTTAATCTAGAAGCTCTGCTGAAACTTGTGCATCATGGTTGACCCTGCTAATATCTGAAATACCTATACTGTAGTAAGAGGCAAGACACCACAGTAACACAAACTAACAGATGCAAGATGGGGGATACAAGATAGAATATATTTAATTTAAAATCTGTTAAGTTATGAATTGTATTTAAAAGTATCCGTATAAATTTGTGAGTGTTTATATACAATGCTTTTTCTTCTACTGACCATAGGCAGTCCTAGAAATGAGAGAACACTCTTACATAAAACATCCAACATAAAAAATCGTTACTAGGACTGTGGTCCTTAAGTACCATTTCCCATTAAAACAAACATTCAAAAAACAAAACAAAACTGATTTTCTCATAGAAAGTACTTATCCTATGTTTAAAGCAAGACATAAATAAAATAAGTTTTGCCATCTTGAATACCAGTTAGCAGGAGAAAGATTACTAGGATCTTATCAATGACTGATGTGACAAATTGGAGAGGTATTTACTGGCAAAATAGCAAAATATATCAACTATCTTAAATATATGAAACCTTAATTATACTTAACAAATAAGTTGTCAACTTTTGAGAATGCTAGGGACACAAAACTTTTTTTTTTTTGAAAAGTAGTAAATAAAAGGACAGAATCAACCAACTGTCTTGTATTTCTTAAATGAACTAAATTCTGAGGTAACCAGATGGTTTGTAAGATAACATTTTTCATTATTTAAGTATTATTTTATAATAAATGAAAAAAATCAGTAGTGTAGTTAGTATAAGTATGTTTTGTAATTAAAAAAAAAAAACTAATGAATTAATGGATCTAACCCTTAATATCACGTAAAGAGATATAGTCAACACAATGTGACTTTTGATAAAAGAACACACTACCACTTCAAAAAAAGAAAAGATTCCCATAATATATTTTTAAAAAGCAATGTTCATCCACAACTCACTTGATCTACAAGGTCAAATAATGGGAAAAGATACACCTGGAAGTTAGACAATATTTTAATTGAATAATAATACTTAAAAAATAATCAAAAAGTTTGTGATGCAGCTAAAGTAGTGATAAGATGAAAATTTACAGCAACAAATGCTTATATTGCAAAAGAAGAAATGTTAAATATTATTCATAAAAGCTCCAGCTTACATAGCTAACCAAAAGAATACTAAAACCAGTGTAGGTAAAAGAAAGGAAATAGTAAAGACAAATGCAGAAATATATAAACTAGAAAGCAGACGAAGAATAGAAAAACATTAACAAAAATTAAAAAATGTTTTTAATAATAAGTAAAGCCTACATTGTACTGAAAGTCCTTGGGTGGTGCAAATGGTTTGCACTCAACTATTAACCTAAAAGAACCCACACAGGTCCATGAAAGAAAGGCCTGGTGATCTGCTTCCATAAATACTACCGTCAAGAAAACTCTATAGTAGAGTTCTTGTCTAACATATGTGGGGTTGCCATGAGTTGGAATTAACTTGACAGCAATGGATTTATGATATAATAATGTATTCCAGCTGACGAGGTCCACATGTATAGTCGTCGTTTATGTTGGAGAAAAACGTATTTGCACTGAAGAAGTTGTTGGTCTTGCAAAATTTTATCGTGAGATCTCCAGTGTAGTTTCTATTACCAAGGCCATATTTTCCATCTACCAATCCTTCGTTCCCAATTTTTGTATTCCAATGGCCAGTAATTACCAATGCATCTTGATTGCAGGTTTGATCATTTCAGACTGCAGAAGTTTGTAAAAATCTTCAATTTCTTCATCTTTGGCCTTAGTGGTTGGTGGATAAAATTGAATAATAGTCGTATTAACTGATCTTCAGGTAGGCCTATGGATATTACCCTATTACTGGCAGTGTTGTACTTCAGGATAAGTCTTGAAATGTTCTTATTGACGACGAATGCAACGCTGTTCCTCTTCAATTTGTCATTTCCAGCATAGTAGAAGTATGACTGTCCAATTCAAACTGGCTAATACCAGTCCATTTCAGTTCACTAATGCCTAGGATACCGATATTTACGTGTTCCTTCTTCAATTTGTCATTCCAGGCATATTAGACCATATGATTGTCTGATCCAAAACGTCCAATACGGGTCCATTTCAGTTCACTAATGCCTAGGATGCCGATATTTATGAGTTCCATTTCATTTTTGACAATTTTCCTATATTCATACTTAGTACATTCAATTTTCTGAATACTACTGGATTTTGCAGCTGTTTCTACTCAGTTTGAGTAGTGGCACATCAGCAAATGAAGGTCCCAAAAGCTGGATGCCATCTATGTAATTAAAGCCATTAGTGGCATAGAGATTAAGAGCTATGGCTGCTAACCAGAAGGTCAGCAGTTCCAGTCGACCAGGCACTCCTTGGAAACTCTATGGGGCAGTTCTACTCTGTCCTATAGGATAACTATGGGTCGGAATCGCCTAGACGGCGATGGGTAACAGTAACTACTTTGACACAGTGACTGCAACAACGGTTGTGAGGATGGCTCAGGACAGGGCATTGATTTGTTCTGTTGTTGTACATAGGGTTGCTATGAGTCAGAACAGGCTTGAGGGCACCTAACAACAGCAACTACTTTGAGGAGGCAGCTCTTCCCCAGTTGTCTTTTAAGTGCCTTCCAACCTGAGGGGCTCATCTTCTGGCACTATATCAGATAATGTTCCCCTGCTATTCATTAGGTTGTCAATGGCTAATTCTTTTCAGAAGTAGACCACCAGGTCCTTCTTCCTAGTCTGTCTTAGTTGGCCATGGATGACCCTGCTGGTATTTGAATATCGGTGACATTGTTTCTAGCATAACAGCAACACACAAGCCACCACAGTATGACAAACTGACAGATGCGTGGTTTCTCAAATGTCCCCAGAAGCCCAGGTGATGCAGTGGTTAAAGCACTTGACTGCTAACCGAAAGTTCGATGGTTTGCAGCCATCAGTTTTTCTGCGGGAGAAAGATGTGGCAGTCTGCTTCTGTATAGATTTCCAGCCTTGGAAATCCTAGGGGGCAGTTCTACTCTGTCCTATAGAGACAAAAATCTACTCAAAAGCAATGGTTCTTAAATGTTCCATCTACAACCATGGTCAAGAGGACAGTAAGCCACTCTTTTGAATACCAACTTGGTGAGCATTTTCAGGGAGGCATTGCCCTGTAAAATAAAGGAGTCTCACTGGTGTTTATAATGTCTTTAGGATCATATCCCCTAGTGATCTCTTTTAAATTTGTGAACCAGTTTTGAATAACATCTTTGTCAACCTCATTTGACTCCCCACAAGCTACATTGCTAGTGATTCCATGTATTTCTTTCTTTCTTTTTTTTTTTTTTAAGCTCTGAAGTCACCTTTTAGGCACTGCGACTCCGTAAACTTTACTTGATTGTACAATCTTCAAACACAAAATAAAGGTGTTATATTGTGTTTTGGAGATATGTACACATTAATACATTAGTTTGAGTACTATGGAAATTGGAAAATAATAATAAAAGTATCTATCTTTCAAATTATTATGAAGCTTTGACTTCACTGTAAAATTAATTAAATAATTAAAACATGACCCCATTTCTTTTTAGCGGGCTATAGTCTATCATTATTATTTGGAAATAGAATTATCTCTGAAGTGATTTGAGCTTACTGTTGAAAGAGGAAGATATTAAGAACATTTATAACAATATTCACCATGTTTATGAACAATATTTTCTGATCTACTTTTTAGTTCAGCAAACATGTCCTTATGCAAACTTATTACACATACTAAATAAGTAGCTCAGCCATTTATAAATAATATTATCAAATTAAAACTTAATAAACATGCCATATAGAAAATTAAAAAAAAAAAACTTCTGTATGTATCATGTTAATTAATTCATGTGGAGACTAATGGTCTATTTTGAAAAATAATTTATATACTTCTTTAAAGAACAGCAATTTAAGTAGGTAATCTACCAGAAAAAAGATAAGACATTTTGTAGCAGCACAGCAAAAGGAACACTAGATTTCATCACAAGTCCTGTGAAGCTACATGAAAATATCAACTGAATGGTAAAGAAAATAACAAGAAATGCTTTTAGGCTCAAACAGCATTTAATAGAAAAATGAACCAAAAACAAACCCCGTAATTTTAACGTAGCAAGCATCAGGAAAGGCTGCCAACAACTAGAAACCCAGTCACTAAAAATTATTTTGAAGGAAAAATAAGAATGTCAAGGTAATTTTAGGGAGTTCAATTGAAATAAATGCACATGAAACATGGTTAACTGGATTGGAGAAAAAATAAGCTAACTCTTGGTGAAAACTGCTGGAATAACAACACAGAGGGCAATGTTCTTTCCATATGATAACTTAAGTCTGTAATTTTTGACATCGTTTGATAATTTGATAATTGTTAAGACATTGTTTAGCATGAATGATGGTGATAAAAGACATTGGAATAATAAATAAATTTAATGATCTACAACTGAAAATCGGAATATTAATAATGAACTAGGAATGTTTAAAAACACTGACTTGCTGACCATTTAAGAAAGAATTACACCATCTTCATGTCTGTTAACCTCCAAATGAATGTGATTTGAGTTATGTTTTTCTACAAAACTGTTTCTCATTTTGATGAAATAAATAATAATGTTAAGAAAAAAATATTTTTTCATTTCCATAAAAATTGGAAATCAGAAATTTTATAGATTATAGATGAAAGAAATAAAATTAAAATTTTCTTACTATAAAGTTAATGTAGGTATTCTAACTATGATTTTTTCATAAATGCTTTCTTTCTGCCTTAGGGAAATTTGTGGAAGACAGTGGTTTTGAACACTTCATATGAAATCTTATAGCTTGAAGATAAATAGATGGTTCTTAGATATTAAATTGTCTTTTTAAATTACATTTCAGTTTTGATTTTCTTTTTTTAAAAATCTGAAATCTATATAGTTATATAGATTATAGACAAAAGAAATAAAACTAAAATTTTCTTACTATAAAATTAATGTAGATTGATATTCTTCTCCAAGAACTTGTCCCTCCTGATAACATGCCCAAAGTACATGAGATGAAATCTCAACTATCCTCGCTTCCAAGGAGCACTCTGGCTGTACTTCTTCCAAGACAGATTTGTTTGTTCTTTTGGCAGTTTATGGTGTAGTCAATATTCCATGACCATAATTCACAGGCTTCAGTTCTTCTGTAACTGTATTTATCTTCTATAACTATATTAACCTCAATATGTAATATTTCACTTTCTGACTTAATAGTATACTGAGCATTGCCCCGTATTATTCACCGTATTAAATAACAGTTTCTAGTGGCAGCATTGTACGTTGCCATATAGTTGTAGCACTTTATATTTACCTAATCTTCTATTTTTATGCATTTAGAATGTTTTACCTGAAATTTAAAATTTCACTTTGATAGAAATACTTATTCTTCACATTTCTCACTATTTTCTTCATAATGAATAGCACTGATGCTTCAGTTGACATGATAATCTTAAAAGATTTTGAGATGTCTTTTTTAATTTGGCCTTATAAAATGCAGTATACATTTTTCACTTACTCCTCTATGAAGAATGAGTTTATTTTGCATTTAGGAAAATATTTAGGATTATCATTATGCTTTTTTTTTTAACAATTTGGTATCCAAAGTATATTTACTGTTGTACGAAATTGGTTTTTCTTGACATACTAGTTTCTTGATATTTTTCTTGTTTGGAAACAAATAACATTTTTCTTCAAAAGTATTGTATAGTCCTCCTCCTTATGTATACATTTTGGTTATAAATCTTTGCTGATTTTTTTCTTCAGCACATTATTTGCATGTTTTTCTTCCATAGTGATTGTTGATAAACAATTTTGTCTAATTTTTATTGTCAAATGTATCAACCATTCTTTTTGTGATATTATTTTCCTGTATATGCTAAGCTGTAGATTATCCACCCAACATCAATTTTAATTTGGACCTTTGTCACTGTGTGTCAATATTTTCAGTTGATATATCAGTAATAGTGTAGGAGAGTGAATGTTTTCTCGAGGAACTCTGGAAATGGAGTTGAGGAGTAGATTCTAGAACCAGTAATATTGAACTGGTCCCTTTAAGAGAGCCATTTCATTAAAATATCTTTTAATTAAAAAGATATATATATGTGTGTGTGTCTGTGTGTGTATTTACTTCTGGTGTTGTACTCCATAGTGTATTTTTACCTTTTAAATTTAAGTGATTATTTAGATTCTTTTTGTAGGATTAATCGGCAACTGCTGTCTAGACGTAAAGGTACCTCGATTTCTTGAGATTGCCAGTGTTATACCATACTATGGAATAAATTATGGAAATGGGTTGATTTCTCCATCTAATCCATCTACAATTTATATTAGTATAAATTCTGAGATAGTATTCCAACTTTACCTTTTATATTTAAAGAAAAATGTATAGTATATGTATTTATTTAATAACCCATTTTTTCTACTGATTTTATTATACATCTATTTGCTTCTTCTATTTAGTCCCTTCTATAACTGTGTCAAGGATCCTTGGTTGCACAGTGGTTAAAACACTCAGATGCTACCTGAAAGGTCAATAGTTTGAACCCACTAGCTGCTCCGTCAGAGAAAGGTGTAGCAGTCTGCTTCCATAAGGATTACAGCTTAGGAAACACTATAGAGCAGTTCTACTCTGTCTTACACAGTCTCTGTGAGTTGAAATTGACTCAAGAGTAGCAGGATAACTGTGTCAGTACCATAGTGTTTTAAAATTTCTGGAATTTTAATACTTTTTTGTTATATGCTTGTGCAACTTTTTAAAATGATTTTATAAAGATTTATTAGACTATAACACAATATTTATTTAGTTGATGTTAATTTGCAAAGCTAGTGCAAAAACTAAACCTTAATGAGATTTTTGATATAATTATTTAAAACATACTAATAGAGGAGAACTGAAAAACAGCTTCACTTTCTACTTTATACCCAATATCAGTTTTTCCCATATATGCAATTTTTCTATAAAATTGTAAATTGTTGTTTATATAAATTAAAATTATTAAAGATATAATTTTTAAGACATCCAATATTATCCTTTGAATAACCACATTACAGCTAAGCACTGTGTAATTGATTGGTTAAGTAAATATAAACACTATAGTAAGTAAATTCCAAAATGTCAGTTTTAATTTCTTGCTCATGTTGCAGTCCAGTACAGCAGTTGAGTGAGCCAGGGAGTTTACTGCTCAATGTAATCTTCATGAGTCTATGATCATTCGATCTCAAGGCTCTACTATGTTCTAGAACAGTTATTCTGCAGGAAACTGGCAGATGGGAAAAGAATGGGAAGGGGAAGACATACCTGCTTTTAACTGCATTCACGTCAAAGTCGCAAGTTACTTCTGCGAATATTCCAATGGAAAGAATACACTTCACATATCACCATCCAGATGAAAAAGAGTTGGAAACGTTTTCTAGTCATGTCATAGAAAATCAATAAAACACAAATATATATAAGTACTATCTGACCACCACATACTGCTGCATGTTAATGTTTGCATTACTTTTTTTCTGTACCAATAGTGATACTTTGGTTGGTCAATATATGTGAGAAAAAAGAAAGAATATAGGCTCTTTTTAGGTACATAAACTATTTATTCCAATGTGCTGTATATGAAGACTATTAGTTCTAAATGTAAAACTACAAGAAAAATCAACACATAGTACGTGGTGTTAGTTATAATGGATGCAAAGTATTGGTAATATAGCAGATAGAAATATTTCATATTGAATTTTTTTTTAATTAGAGTAAAAATACCATCATCTCCAACATATTGTGTTTATAAGTCATGAACAATATTAATTTAATTCTTTTTCATTCTATACTTTACTTGGAAGCCCTAGTAATGTGGTGGTTAAGAGTTTGGCTGCTAACCAAAAAGTCTGCAGTTCGAATCCACCAGGTGCTCTTTGGAAACCCCATGGGGCAGTTGTACTCTGTCCTAGAGGGTCGCTATGAGTTGGAATCGACTTGACGGCACCTAACAACAATAACAACAAAAATGATTAACTGCAACTCCCAGACAACTTGTTTTTAGTATGTCTGAGGAAATATCTGTCCTGAGCAGGAAATAATTGTAAAATAGCATTTGGAGGAACCCTGGTGGTACAGTGGTTAAGAGCTTGGCTGCTAACCAAAAGGTCACCAGTTCGAATCCACCAGACACTCCTTGGAAACCCTATAGGGTCGCTGTGAGTTGGAACCAACTAGATGGCAACAGGTATAGCATTTGGGAAGAGCTATAATTAGTAATGTTATCCATTACCACAAATAAACAGGATATTGAATAATGGTTCAAACAGACAAGTTTATCTCTCCAGAATGTAATGTCCAAACAGTTTTGCTGGTCTGTGTGTTACTATCCTCCTAATATTGATTCAGAAATTAAGGATCTTTTCATCCTAAGACTTTGCCATCTTCAACACATGGCTTGGAAAATCACTTATGCTTATCTATTGAGCTGACAGGGCAAATAGAGTAAAACAACGTGGGAGAGTTTGAGCATTTGATAGCCAAGGTCTGAATATTGTAGAGATCTCATTGTTTATATCAGTCACATGTCCACATATAATTACAAGTAAGTCTGGAGAAAAATCTGTGCAATGTATTAAAACGAAAAGAAAACAGATTTTGGTGAGCAGCTAGCAATCTCTCCTACAGGATTTTTAAATCCATACATAGGGTTACCGTGAGTAGAAATCACTGGACTGCAATGAATTTTCTATTTGTTGTTCTTATACTTACATTAAGGAGCCTTGATGGTGCAGTGGTTAAGTGCTCTGCTGCGAACCAAAAGATTAACGTTTCGAACCCACCAGCTAGCTGCTCCATGGGAGAAAATGAGGGCAGTCTGCTTCCGTAAAGATTACAACTTTGAAAACCCTATGGGCGGCTCTACTCTGTTCTGTAAGGTCTCTGTGAATCAGAATTGACTGGATGGCAATGGTTTTTTTTAATACTTATCTATAAATAGACTTGAAAAGTATTAAATATAAATTCTAGAATAAAATTATATCAAATAGCAAGAGAAACAATGTTAATTTACAGGAAAGATATACAAATTACCTATGATGGAATGACAAATCTGAGATTACTCATCCAGAACAATAAATGACAGAGGAAAATAGAATAATGTATTCAAAACTAAAAAGGTGAAAATTTGTCCAAACAGAAACTTATAGAAAGCTAAACTAATGTTCTAGAGTAAAGATGAATAAAGATAATTTAGCTCTAAAGCAAAAAAGTAAAGAGACCTTTTTGCTTCCAGAGTCTCAAAGAAAGAACTATGAAGCATATACTTCACCAAAAGCCAAAGTACAAGAAAGAAATATGAGCAAATAATTCTATACATCAAAACGATAATTGACTTTAGAAATAACTGAGTAAGTGATACATGTGTTTTGATATAATATTACTCTTGTGATTGTTCACTTTAAGGATAAATCAAAATAAATTTATGATAATTCAAATGTGTAAAGAAATCTTCCTGTATATTATTTAATTTTGACAAAAACTAACTACATCTTCTCTTTTACCTACAGGCACAAAATTCTGTCCCTGTCAATACATAATAGTGAGGACAGTTGGATAGTTGTAGAAGTTAATGGCTCAAACGTATTCAGTATTTTGAATATATATATTCAATGTATTGATTGTGAATTTTATGTTAAAACATATTTGTTGTAATTCATAAGCATAGGGATATTCTAATACGGCATCATTATACCAAAATAGGCAAGTGAATTTCAGCTCACATCTCCCAAATATATGCTATATTGGAAAGAAAAGTGTATCTCTTGACAGTTCATACTGAAGGCATGTCAATTATATATTAAAATTCACATTCTCAGAATTATCTTTTCTATCACAAAATAAGATAAATCCCAGAATTGATTTTGTTCAGTGGATCATTTACCTGCCCTTGTATTCACCTCAGATAACAGGAAAAAAAAAATTCCCAATAATTTTACCTTGTGTTTTTTTTAAGTGATAAATAGCTTATGACTTATACTTAGCAGACATAGGCTTGGTTATCAAACATTATTTTGGTAATTAACAACAAAACTATTAAAATCTTCAAATTGTTCCAAATTTAAATATGTGAACAGCTATTCATAGCCTTATATTACATAATTTTATCTTACTCTATGCCTTTTAAGTAATACTTAGCATGTTAAATGCTAAATATTAGCTCTCTCTTATCTACAGAAATGGTAGATCTAAGAAATGTGCAGATCAGTTTAAAATCACAGATTCCCACTGATATATAACAACTGTGACATTTTCATGTGAAGAATTACTGAAACAAACTTCATTTAGATAGTTATGTATAAGAAATTCTCTATTTATAGTATGTATGAATGACAACTTTGTTGAACTAAATGGTTTCAAGTTAAATATAATTTCACTTGTAATTGTGTTGTTAGGATGACTGCTATGCTAGAAACTGGAGAAATAAAGATAATTTAGATTCAGTCTTTGATTTAATAACTCTCAACATATAGAAAGTAGGACTAGAAAATATTTCAGAATTATAAGAAAAAGTCAATTTATTAAGCTTTCTCAATATGTTAGTTTCTTAGAAATGATATACATATGTAAATATACGCATATTGTGTAATGTGTAATATAAATATGTAATTATAATTTTCCAAACAACTTTGTGAGGCAGCCATATTCCTTTCAGTTTCGACAAGCTGTACATTGATAGAATATGTGAGAAATGAGGTTTTAAGGAGAAATAGTTCACTAAGGGCTAAAAGTAATGGTTAACTTGGCACCCAAGAAAAGATGACTATCAGTTATGCATATAGAGAGAGAGTCCATATCTAATGTATACATTAGAGTCCAATATAATATGGGACATCAGAATAGTAATGTGCTTTTAATCTGAATGCTTCCTATTATTTGTTAGATTGTCAACATTGTCAGTGCATAAAGGTCTTAAAACAGAAAAATAGCATAGTATGCTGCATCTCTGTTTTCCTAAATCTCATTTTATTCGTAATTACGTGTTTAATATCATTAAGATCTATGAGTTAAGATATCTTGTTTTTCTTGGTTTATGTCTCTAGCATCTAGTATTGCACCCACCATATACTAGATATCAATGAATTTAAAAATTGATTTTAATTGGATGTAATTTCTACCATCAGATGTGAGTTTTAGAAAAGTTACTAGAGAACTTTGGAGAAAGCATTGAGAGGAGAGAAGGTGGAAATCAGTGAGAAAAAGTTAGAAGTTAATAATGAAGGAGATAACAGAAGAGATAATGAAGGTCCTGAGGAGTCTGTGGATTTAGATAAAGTGATTTATCTAAGGACTACTTAGAAGGAAGAGTCTTCAGTCATGAGTGACCAATGAAACTTCAAGGCTAAAGAGAAAGTCCAAATCGTAGTTAACAGAGATTGGTAGTCCCAATGTCTGACTTAAATGAATACAGTATAGAAAGAAAATCTGTAGTAAACTTACCAAATTACTTGCTTGATAAGTCATATTGCATTTAAACGTCATATTACCTTTAAGGAAACACTGGTGGCATGGTGGTTAAGTGCTACGGCAGCTAACCAAAAGGTCAGCGGTTTGAATTCACCAGGTGCTCCTTGGAAACTCTATGGGGCAGTTCTACTCTGTCTTGCAGGGTTCTCGGAATCAACTCTATGGCAACGGGTTTTTTATTACCTTTAAAGTAAAATAGTTAGCTTTTCATCTTTTCTTGTCACTTTTCTCCAGTTGTTGTGGCTGATCTCACAGTAACCCCCCATAATTCTGGTCCATCTACAATCTTCTTTTTAGTCCTTTTTCTATAATATTTGGCTTTCTTACAGAATAAGTGAATTTACTTCACAACACTAAACATGAAGGCATTATCCTCATGACAAAGATGTAAAGTCAAGAGTATAGCAAAGATTGACCCCTTTGTATACCAAAACAGGTACTTGCTTTCCTGAGTGATTAAATTTTGCAATGAAATACAATTTGTGCCAAAGAATATCTCTCACATGTGTCTATGATGTTGCTCCAACAATTAACCTCAAATAAGATGCCCAGAGATAATTACTTGGGTTAGAAAACAAAGACAAAAGGAAAAAAAAATGCTAAAATCCATATGCTGCCTGTGCAGTGCTTGTGGAGAACTCTGCTTTGTACTTCTAGGCTTGGAGATTTCAGGAAATAAGCCAATTTAGTTTTTTCAAATCTTGATGGAAAGGATAAATGATAGATTATATCCTCAATGATCGTAAAGAAACCAAGGGCATCTTAATTTTCTTTCTTTTTTTTTTTTTTTTGCTTCAACAAGATAGAAGATGGATGAAAAAATTAATGGGCAATTAAAATGATTTAACTGTAAGCTGGCATGTCTTTTCATGACTAAAAGAAACATTAAAATGTGCAAGTAGAGTTGCTCTTTAAGAATATATCATTTTTACAAAGTGCATACATATATTGAGTAATTTTCAACAGTTTGGCTTAGTTTTAATTATTGACATCCATCTTTAATGTGTGATCATAGCATTATAACATAAATCCAGATTTTAAGATTTCAAATCAATTTAACATCTCTTTTCTTCCCTAATACTGCTGAAGTATATGCAACATTTGGCATCTTTTCCTTTGATAAATTTTCATATTCATTATATAGAAAAAAAATTCCTGTATTAAGGACTACTGAACATCTACTTTTCTTTAGATATTTCCAAATCATTATTCTCTTTACAGGGTAGTTCAAGTTTTTTAATGTTCCAAGAGGCAGTAGAAATAATGCAGTAAGCTATTATGTTTTTTTTTCCCTTTAGATCAGATGGGTACTAACCTTTGGTTTCCATTATCTTCAAAAATTTTAATTGTCTGTTTTAAAAAGTTCTCAAAATTTCACTAGAAGCCTTGAACTTTGCAGCTGTTTAAAACCATAATTGAAACTCTTCCCTTCCTTTTTATATGAAAGACATATTGCTTTAGTCTGTTGAATTTATTATCAAGTTATACAAATATAGAAGGTTAAATATACCAAGCAAATAAAGTGGTATTTTGATTATAACAGATGTTGCAATAAAAAAAGGTAAATGACTATTTGATTAATTAAAAAAGAAAAAAAAAAACTTGCAACAGTGGTTGCCAAATTAGTTAGCTAATGGATGGAAAAAAATGGGATATTTGCATACATTCAATGTTTCTCCACACATCATACTTATTAAGTAGAATAAATACAATAAAAATAAGTATGCTTACTAAGTATAAAGTGGAAAAGATAACTTTACAGTTCAGAAACCTGTACTACATCATCTTACACAAGTAAACAAATTAAAGATGACCAGTAGTGACTCGTATTCACATCATCTGCCTTCTGGAATGTGCAATTATAGTTGTTCTCTAAATAAATATCATTTTTACTAGAGCAAACATTAGATAAACCCTCACTAAAGTATATTCTCAACCACTCGTCTGCCAGTTTTTCATACTATGGTGGCTTGCACATTGCTGTGATGCTGGAAGCTATGCCGGTGGGATTCCAAATACATGCAAGATCACCAAAGGTGGACAGGTTTCAATGGAGCTTCCAGACTAAGACAAACTTGGGAGAAGAACCTGGAAATCTATATCTGAAAAAATTGGCCTGTGTAAACCTTATGAAGAGCAGCAGAACATTGTCTGATATAGTACTGGAAGATGAGACTCTCACATTTGAAGGTACTCTAAATATGACCAGGGAAGAGCAGCCTCTTCAAAGTAGAACTGACCTTAATTACATGGATGGAGAAGTTTAGGGACCTTCATTTGCTGATGTGGCATGACTCAAAATGACAGGAAAAAGCTATAAACATACATTAATAATTAGAACATGGAATGTACAAAGTATGAATCTATGAAGATTGTCAAAAATGAAATGGAACACTTGAAGATCGATAACCTGGGGCATTAGTAAGCTCAAATGGACTGGTATTGATCATTTTGAATTGGACATTCATGTAGTCTACTACGTCTGGAAAGACAAATTGAAAAGGAATGGAATTACATTCACTGTCAAAAATAACATTTCAAGATCAATCCTGAAGTACAACGCTGTCAATGATAGGATAATATCCATATGCCTACAAGGAAGAGCAGTTAATACGACTATTATTCAAATTTACACACCAATCACTAATGCCATAGATGAAAAATTGAAGATTTTTACCAACTTCTGCAGTCTGAAATAGATCAACATTCAATCAAGATTCATTGATAATTACTGGTGATTGGAATGTGAAAGTTGGAAACAAAGAAAAATGATCAGTAGTTGGAAAATAGGGCCTTGGTGATGGAAAAGATGTGGGAGACTGCATGGTAGAATTTTGAAAGGCCAATGACTTATTCATTGGAAATACATTTCAATAACATAAATAGCAACTATACATGGGGACATCACTGGGTGAAATAAACAGGAATCAAATTGGGTACATATGTTTAAAGAGACAACGGAGAAATTCAAGATAATCAGTCAGAACAAGGCCAGAGACCAACTGGAGAACAGACCAACAATTGCTCGTATGTAATTTCAACCTGAAGCTGAAGGAAATTAAACCAAGTCCACAGGAGCCAAAGTACAACCGTAAACATATACCACCTAAATTTAGAGACGATCTAAAAGTTAGATTGGACACACTGAACTCTAATGACCTAAGAACAGACAAATTGTGGAATGACACCAAACACATAATACATGAAGAAACAGAAGGTCATCAAAAAGACGGGAAAAAAAGAAAAAGATCAAAATGGGTGTCAGAAAAGACTCTGAAATTTGCTCTTGAACATAGAGTAGCTAAAGCAAAAGGAAGAAATGATGAAATAAAAGAGCTGAAAAGAAGATTTCAAAGGATGAATTGAGAAGACAAGATAAATTATTATAATGACATGTGAAAAGAACTGGAGATAGAAAAACAAAAGATAAGGACACACACGGCATTTCTAAAGCTGAAAAAACTGAAGAAAAAATTCAAGCCTGAAGCTGCAATATTGAAGGATTCTATGGTACCATACATGAAGAAAGCAAAAGTTCATTGAACAGACAGGAAAGAAAGAAAAGACCAAAGTGGATGCTAGAAGAAACTCTGAAACTTACAGAGTAGGTGAAAGGAATGGAAGCAATGATGAACAAAAAGAGCTGAACAGAAGATTTCAAAGGGTGGCTGGAGAAGAAAAAGTAAAGTATTACAATGAAATGTGCAAAGACCTGGAGTTAGAAAACCAAAAGGGAAGAACACACTTGGCACTTCTCAAGCAGAAAAAACTGAAGAAAAAATTCTAGCTTCGAGCTGCAATATTGAAGGATTTTATGGACAAAATATAGAACTATGAAGGAAGCATCAAAAGAAGATGGAAGGAATACACAGAGGAACTGTACCAAAAAGAATTGATCGACATTTAACCATTTCAGGAGGTAGTACATGATCAAGAATTTATGATATTGAAGGAAGAATGTCAAACTTCACTGAAAGCATTGGAAAGAAACAAGGATCCAAGAATTGAAAGAATACCAATTGAGATGTTTCAACAAATAGATGTAGCACTGGATGCACTCTTCTATGTCAAGAAATTTGAATACAGCTACCTGGCCAACTGATTGGAAGAAATCCATATTTGTGCCCATTCCAGAGAAAGGTGATCCAGCAGAACGTTGAAACTATTGAACAATATCATTAATATCACACAGAAGTAAAATTTTGCTGAAGATCATTCAAAAATGATGCAACAGTGAATCCACAAAGAACTGCCAGAAACTCAAGCTGGATTCAGAAGCGAACGTGGAACAAAGGATATCAATGCTGATCTCAGATTGATCTTGGCTGAAAGCAAAGAATAACTGAAAGCTGTTTACCTGTGTTTTATTGATTATGCAAAGGCATTCCACTGTGTGGATCATAACAAATTACAGATAACAACGTAAAGAAAGGGAATTCCAGAACAGTTAATTATGCTCATATAGAGCCTGTACTTAGACCAAGAGAGAGTTGCTCGAACAAAACAAGGGGATACTGCATAGTTTAAAATCAGGAAAAGTGTGTGTCAAGTTGTATCCTTTCAGCATACTTATTCAATTTGTATGCTGAACAAATAATCTGAGAAGCTGGACTATATGAAAAGGAATGAGGCATCAGGATTGGAGGAAAACTTATTAACAACCTGTGATAGGCGTATGACACAACCTTGCTTGCTGAAAGTGAATAGAACTTGAAGCACTTATCAATAAAGATTGAAGACTACAGGCTTCAATATGGATTACACCTTAACATAAAGAAAACAAAAATCTCACAACTTCACGGATTCATCATTGTTGCAAGTGAAATAAGTCAATCACAAAAGGATAAATATTGTATGAGACTACCACTACAAAAACTCATGAAAAGGTTTACACACAAAAAGAAACAATCTTTGATGGTTATGAGGGAGGGGAGGGGTGGGGGTGGAAAAACACTAATAGCAATAGATAAGTGATAACTTTGTTGAAGAATAAGACAGTACACAATGCTGGGGAAGCCAGCACAGCTTGTCCAAGGCAAGGTCATGGAAGCTCCTTAGACACACTCAAACTCCCTGAGGGACCAATTACTGGGCTGAGGGCTGTGGGGACCCTGGTCTCGGGAAACATCTAGCTCAATCGGCATAACGTAGTTTATAAAGAAAATGTTCTTCATTCTACCTTGGTGAGCAGCGTCTGGGGTATTAAAAGCTTGTGAGCAGTCATCTAAGATATTCCCCTGGTCTCACCCCTTTGGGAGCAAGGGAGAATGAAGAAAACCAAAGACAACAAAGGAAAGATTAGTCCAAAGGACTAATGGACCACAACTACCACAGCCTTCACCAGACTGACTCCATCACAACTAGATGGTGCTCGGCTACCACCACTGACTGCTCAGACAAAGCTGGAGAAAAACATAGAAAAAAATTCTAACTCACAAAAAAATACCAGAATTACTGGCTTGACAGAGACTGTAGAAATGCTGAGAGTATGCTCCCTGGACACCCTTTTAGCTCAGTAATGATGTCAC
The DNA here is from genome assembly GCA_030035585.1 of Dugong dugon. Lineage (NCBI taxonomy): Eukaryota > Metazoa > Chordata > Mammalia > Sirenia > Dugongidae > Dugong > Dugong dugon. Next base: position 27,010,556 of record CM057460.1, on the reverse strand, counting down.
TCCTGAGGTTCACCCTTCAGCCAAAGATTAGAAGCCTCATAAAACAAAATGAGACTACAGGGGCACACCAGCCCATGTGCAAGGGCTAGAAGGAAGAAGAGAACAGGAAAGCTGATAATAGGGAACTCAAAGTCAAGAAGAGAGTGTTAACATGTCATGTTGTGGGGTTGGTAACCAATGTCACAAAACAAAATGTGTACTAATCGTTTGATAAGAAGCTAATTTGTTCTGTAAATCTTCATCTAAAGTACAATAATTAAAAAAAAATTATTGTGCTAAAAAGTAAAAATCTTCACAACTGGACCAGTAAGCAACATCATGATTAAAAAATAAAATAAAATAAAATAACTTTTCTGTCAAGTTGATTCTGACTCATAGTGACCCTATGGGGCAGAGTAGAACTGCTGCATATGGTTTCCAAGGAGTGGCTGGTGAATTTGAACTAGCAACCTTTTGGTTAGCAGCTGTGGCTCTCTCTTAACCATGATGCCACCAGGGCTCCAACATCATGATACACAGAGAAAAGATTGAAGTTGTCAAGGATTTCGTTTTGCTTGGATCCGCAGTCTCACCAATGGAAACAACAGGCAAGGAATCAAAGGACATATTGCATAGGGTAAATCTGCTGCAAAGATCTCTTCAACATGTCAAAATCAAAGATATTACCTTGAGGACTAACATATGCCTTACTCAAACCATGGTATTTTCAAACACCTCATATGCATGCAATAGCTGGACGGTTAATAGGAACAGTGAAGAATAATTGATGCATTTGAATGAATGTGTTGGTGAAGAACATTGACTATACCATGGACTGCCAGAAGAACGAACAAATCTATCTTGGAATAAGTACAGCCAAAATGCTCTTTAGAAGCAAGAATGGTGAGACTTTGCCTCATGTAATTTGGACACTGTCATGGATTGAATTATGTCCCTCAAAAAATGTGTTTATCAATTTGACTGTGCCATGATTCCCAGTATTGTGTGGTTATCCTCCATTTTGTGATTGGAATTTTGTGTTAAAGAGGATTAGGGTGGGATTGTAACACCCTTTCTAAAGTCACACCCCTGATCTAATGTAAAGGGAGTTTCCCTGGGGTATAGCTTGCACCACCTTTTATCTTACAAGAGATAAAAAGAAAGGGAAGCAAGCAGATAGTTGGGAACCTCATACCACCAAGAAAGCAGTGCTGGGAGCAGAGCACGTCCTTTGTAACTGAGGTTCCTGTGCTAAGATGCTCCCAGCAAGGGAAGACAGATGCATCACAAGGACCTTCCTCCAGTGCCGACAGAGAGAGAAAGACTTCCCCGGGAGCTGGTGCCCTGAATTTGGACTTCTAGCCTACTGGACTGTGAGAGAATAAACTTCTCTTTGTTAAAGCCATCCACTTGTGGTATTTCTGTTAGAGCAGCACTAGATGACTAAGACAGTCATTTTATCAGGAGGGACTAGTCCCTGGAGAAGGACACCGTGCTCAATAAAGTAGTGGGTCAGCAAAAAAGAGGAAGACACTGAATGAGATAGATTGACATAGTGGCTGCAACAATGGGCTCAAACATAGCAAAGACTGTGAGGATGGCATAGGACTTCTCAGCATTTTGTCGGTTGTACGTAGGGTCGCTATGAGTCAGAACAAATTTGAAGGCACCTAACAACACAAGAACAAAGAATATTTTACAAATTATCTGGCTAATAATTTTCAAGCTTTTACAACTATGAATACCAAATAAACACTTCAAAACTGTATTGGAGGACACTAATGAGACAAGAGAACTAAATGCTGTATTTGATTCTGGATTAGATCTTGGACCAGAAAAGGACATAGGTTCCACGGCTGAATTTATTTGAATAATATATGGAGATTACTTAATTGTAATATAAAAATTTAATTTCTTTGTGTTGAAAATTGTTTATTTAACATGTTGAATTTTGTAGAAGCTGAGTAAAGAATATATGGATTTATTTGTGATCTATTCAGAATTTATGTATATGAAAATTTTTTAAAAAAGCTTTTATGTCATGAGAACTGAAAAACCAGAAAACCAAAGCTCTTGCCATCGAGTGAATTCAGACTCATAGCGACGCTATAGGGCAGAGTAGAACTGCCTCAAAGGGTTTCCAAGGAGTGTCTGGTGGATTCAAACTGCCGACATTTTGATTAGTAGCTGAGCTCTTAACCACTGTGCCATGAAAACTACTGGCAAAATATTAGACTATTTAAGTCAGCTTCAGATGCCAGCAAGGATAAAAATATATATTTTTTACTGTTAAAATTATATTTTTTCATATAAAACCAATTATTCATCTTTCAAGACCCAACTATTTTCTCCTTTGAATTTTTTGTTGATACTGTGTGTTTTCACTAATGAAAGCATGCTGATTAAAGTACCAATTCAGAATTTTTGTTATAAATTATGAATTTTGATCCCCAATTCTAGGATCACATTTGTCCCAGCTTCCCCTGGATGATGTAAATGGTAGCCATATAAGCCAATGATAAAATCTTTTTTTTTTCCCACATCTTGAAAATTTGCAAAAAATGACGTAAAACATGAAGGCATCTGGCAATGATTACATGTACGTTTTACTCTAGTCTCCTTCTTCTTAGCCTTTTTATTATGAAACTTTTCAAAACATGGTACAATGTATTTTTCCTTACTGTAAAAGCAGTACTTACACCCAAACAAGCTCAAGGGATTTTTTATTTTGGAAAAGTTACCACTACAATGCTTTCTTCATTACCACAATAGCATTATTTAGAGGCAAAATAAACCAAACTAAAGGAATTTTAATCCTAGGAAAATTACCACTAGTGTGTATTCTTCATTATAACAGAAGTAGTACTAACAGCTAAGAAGCAGAAACAGCTGTGCTGGAATAAAGTGGAACTGCTCACAGAGGTACATTTCACCTGCTACACGTAGAAGCAATGACTGAGCTATAAGATTGAATGCTGGGTAAGAATAATTTATAGGAGTTCCAATCTCTTCAAATATAACATTGCTATGCATTATTCCTTATTGGAAAGGAATTATTTACTGTTCAGAAACTAGAAAAGAAGGGAGGCAGTAACACCTGGAAAAAAAGAATGGCGTAAAGGAAAAAATGGTCACCATGACTGGATGAAGACTGGTCATAGCTTATTCTCACAATAAGTTACTTCTCACGAGAACATAGTAACTGGGAAACATAGTGAGGAGGCTTATCTCACAGAAATAAAGGCAAGCTTTTCAGAAGTTTAGAAAATTCACACATCTGATAGACATCACCTAAGACAACGCTCAATCTACACAAAAATGAGGCTCCCACTCAGGATTTTTTGAGTTCCACGCATTTCAAAAGGCTCCCATCTTGAGGCTAAGGGTGTTAAAATTGGGCTACTCCTTTCCAAAGAACTCCAGAAGCATAAAAATGGGTGGGATGCAGTATATCTCATGGACCTTGAAAGGGATAAAGTAAAAATAAAGACTAGCCCAATGATTTAAGAAATTTGAATTGCAACTTCATAATGCATTTGTAATTATTCAAGTGTAAGCATATATGTTTGTGTTCGTGTAGTGTGTATGTGTTTGTTTACGTATATGGAATTGTGTATATTTATTTGTGTATATTTATCTATATTTGTATGTGTGTATATATGTATGTGTATATATATATATACACACACACACACACACACATACATATACATATAACTGGAAACCCTGGTGGTGCAGTGGTTAAGAGTTTGGCTGCTAACCAAAAGGTCGGCAGTTCGAATCCCCTAGGTTCTCCTTGGAAACCCTTATGGCAGTTCTACTTTGTCCCATAGGGTCGCTATGAGTTGGAATCGACTCGACAGCAACGGGGATATATATATACATGTATATGAGGGAGAGAGAGGGAGAGATTTTTCAAAAGAGCTCTGATTCCATTTAGTGAGATTCTGGAGCAAGTAAAATATAGAACATATCTCAGAGATTTGGAGAAAATGAAGATTCTGTTAGAAAAACACAATAAAGAAAATGGTGACCAAGCTGTAGCAACACCGAATGCCAAAATGACTATGATTATTACCAAAAATGAAAATTAGAAGAATAAACAAGTATATATGCCTTCTCTCAGGGATATAAAAATAACCCCAGCATTAAAATCCAATGAGCTAAAGACTAACAGTACAGAGGAAAGCGTCAGCTTTGGCCAGGGTGGAAAGATGACATCAAACAAAGGCTGACTCCAAAAGTGATTCTGAAGTTCTAGAGTCAGAAATGAAGATAAGGTTACCAAGACAACCCAGAACTGCTACACTAGAAAAGAGTAAATTTAATCTTCCACAATTTCTCAATGATGATATAAATTAGGAAGCAAGATGTTAGGAGTTTAATCTTTTCTAAAATATTCTTTAAAATTGGAATATGTTATCTGATTTAACGAAGTTAACCTTATACTAACATATTAAATATATATATATATTTTTACACAAATAAATATACTGTTGTTGTTTTTGTTAGGTGCCATCGAGTCGGTTCCAATTCATAGCCACCTTATGTACAACAAAACAAAACACTGCTCAGTCCTATGCAATCATCATAATCTTTGTTATGCTTGAGCTCGTTGTTGCAGCCAGTGTGTCAATCCATCTTGTTGAGGGTCTTCCTCTTTTTCGCTGACCTCCTACTTTACGGAGCATGATATCCTTCTCCAGGGGCTGAACTCTCCTGATAACATGTTCAAAGTATGTGAGATAAAATCTCACCATCCTTGCTTCTAATGAGCATTCTGGCTATACTTCTTCCAAGACTCATTTGTTCATTCATCTGGCAGTCCATGATATATTCAACATTCTTTGCCAACATCATAATTCAAAGATATCTATTCTTCTTTAGTCTTCCTTATTCACTGCTCAGCTTTCAACTGCATATGAGGCAATTAAAAACACCATGGCTTGTGTCAGGCACACCTTAGTCCTTAAAGTGACATCTTTGCTTTTTAACACTTTAAAGAGGTCTTTGGCAGCAGATTTGCCTAATGCACTGAGTCATTTGATTTCCTGACTGGTGCTTCCATGAGTGTTGATTGTGGATCCAAGTAAAAGGAAATCCTTGACAACATCATTCCTTTTCTCCATTTATCATGATGTTACTTATTGGTCCAGCTGTGAGGATTTTTGTTTTCTTTATGTTGAGATATAATCCATACTGAAGGCTGTAGTCTTTGATCTTTATCAGTAAGTGCTTCAAGTCCTCTTCACTTAGCAAATAAATATCTATTAGCTTCCTTTACAGTCAAATGAGTTTCTCAGTCTAATCTCTTTTTTAATGCTAATAAAAAGAAAAGAAATAAAGAAACTGGAGTAAATCTCAATGCTTTAATTTTATTGTTGGAAGATGTTCTAAAACTCATCATTACAAGAAGCAGGAATTAAGTTATGACCTTAGGGAAACACTTCTCTGTGAAAGTGTTGAGCTTTTTATTTACCCTTGGAATTATTACAGAGTATATGCTCAAAATTATTTATCTTTTTACTTTTCATTCAAGAAGGAATTCTAATAAGAATTATTCTGTTTAGTCTTTGTTTTTTTTTTCATTGATTGACTCTTTTATCATAGGATTAAGAGTTATGCATATTTCTATGTTGGCTATGCATTTTGCTTGACTTTAAATGAAGGAATTTAAACAATTTGGCTTTTAATAAATATCTTATGATAGATTATATTTTTAGTGGTTGAGGAAGTTTAAGTAAATACAAAGTCAACTTAAAAATATCAGAAGGTCAGACTTTCAAACAAATTAATTTAATTATTTTGCTTAAATTACAAAGTACATAACATCTTTGAACTAGTGAAAGCGAATCTGGTCAAAAATTTACCTTTTGTTTCCTTTTTAACTTCTGTGCTCTCTGTCTTTTTTTTTTTTAATGCTGTTATATAGATTAACTAGAAATATGTTTGGAAATACATATACATGAATATAGTTTCTTTTATCCAGTAACTTTGTGCAACTCATATGTTATTTTAAACTAATTTTAAGCTCTCCTTACCCCAACAGTTTCATTGGCTACTCCCTGACCTAAACAAGGCTTATATGTATTTTCCTGTAAGTGGATGGAGATCTAGCATTCTAATTTTAAATTCTATTGCCTGGAGTGAAGTTAGAACACCCTGGACTTAATTTTCTTTTAAAGAAAATATTCTATCAATAGAGTATAAATCTCTCAATCAACTTCACATCTCTCTCTTCCTTGTTATATATCCTTTGTTCTGGAAATAACTTTTCTCCTCTAAATACTTATATGATTAAAGGAGCCAAAACAAATAATCATCATGCAACATTTTATTTTTCATGTTGTAAGTGTAGAAGAAAAAATATGTAAAGTTATCATCTATTTAATAATAAGACACATATGCTGATGTGTATTTTTAAAGAAATTATTTTGTACAATTTAAAAGTTGTGTTGTTCTTAGGTTATGTCTAGTCAACTCTGGCTCATGGCAACTTTATTATGTACGACAACATGAGATGTCACCTAGTCCTGCAGCATCTTCACAGTTGCCAGCATTTTCAAGTGAATCATTGTGGTTGCTGTGCCAATCTGTCTCACTGAAGGTCTCCCATGCCCTTGTTGACTCTCTACTTCACCAAATACAATGTCCTCCTCTACTGATTGATCCCTCCTGATAACATTTTGAAAGCAAGCTAGGAAGACCATGTTCTGTTGTCATCCATAAGATTTCCGTTGCCTGATTTTCAGAAGATCTGCAACCTTCTCTTCCTAGTCTATCTTTGTTGAGAAACCTGTCCACCATGGGCAACACTGCTGGCATTTGAAATATCAGTGTCAGAGTTTACAGTATCACACCAGCACACAATCCACCACAGTATGACAAACTAGCAGACGAAAGGGTGGTTTTAGATTTATATATTATAGTTAAACAATGAAGTGAAAATATTTTTCACCAATATCGCATCTATAATGCAATTATTCATGAAATAATAATTAAATTTCAAAAACCCTTGCCTCTCAACAGTCTTTGTTCATGTATTTTATGGCTGGAGACAGCCACAGATAATAATTTGCTATATAAACTTCTAAATCTATCTCTATATACCTGTACCTAGGAGTACAGACTGGCACAAACTGAACACGCTTAGATGCTTACCAGAAAATTGGAGGTTTGACAACCCAGAGTCACGTGGCAAGAAAGGCCTGATGATCTACTTCTGAAAAACCAGCCACTGAAATCCCTATAAATCTGACATACATGGGGTCATCATGAATCAGAACCAACTCCCTGGTAACTAGAATGGGATACCTATAACTATGCATATTCACACACTACATACACACACATATATGTATATACACATAATGGAGCCCTGGAAGCCCAGTGATTAAGAGATTGGCTGCTAACCAAAGGGTCTGCAGTTTGAATCCACCAGCTGCTAATTGGAAACCCTATGGGGTGGTTCTACTCTGTCCTAAAGGGTTGCTATGAGTCGAAATCGACTCGACCACAATGAGTTTGGTTTTTTGGTATACACCTAATAGTAGTCATTTTGACTTTACATAATTGTAACTATGCATATGACTCTGAGGCTTTACTTCTGAGGAATATGTAATGCATTTTTTTCAGATTATTAAACACACATGTACCTAATTTCACTGAAGTGATGTCTTACATTCTAATTATTGTTTTACATTTTACTGAACAATTATACTATTAATATTCATTATTTCAAGTTTTTACAGTTAAAAACTCGAAGGTATTCCTGATGTATTTGATTTTTGGTTGTTTGTGTAGACTGTTTATCTCAAAATAAGTTTTCTAGTGAGAAGATGTGTGCATATTGAATATTAATTGATAATGTCAGTTCTACTCCAAAACTTTTTTAATACCCCCATCAACTGTGTGTGTGAGTAGCTGTCACTGTCAACATCATCAAAATTTGAAATTTATCAGACTGCATATGTTTGCAAATCTAGCATTGACAGTTGTGTTTACTTTTGTTTTAATTTAGATTCTTTGACTATAGTGAATATGAGCATTTTGTGTTTGCCATGTGCCATTCTTCTTTTGTGAATTTTACTTTTTCGTATCCCTTCTTTTGATTTTCTATGACTAGTATTAGCTCTTTGTATATTCATGTTTTTAAATTTTATCTTCAAAACTATTGCAAATATTTTCCCAGCTCCTGTTTCTTTATATTCCAAACAATTATAGTTTATTATATCGCAGATTATACAAAGTTTTAAAAAATATTTACCAAATATGTCAGCTACAACCTCCACTCACCTAATCAAAACCACCCACAAAACTTTTTTTTATGCTGTTTGAAAATGACTTTAGGACAGTCTTCTATTCTATTTTTAGATAAATTTTTTTTTTATGAAAGAACAACAAAAAATACTGTGATCGTTTGTTTAAAACTAAGTATAATTTATATTTCTGAGTGTTATTTCATGAAGAGATAATTATTATAAATATATTTTTTTAAACAATTTTTATTGTGTTTTTGGTGAAGGTTTACACAGCAGTTTAGGGTCCCATTCAACAATTTCTACACAAATTGTTCAATGACAATTAGTTACTTTTTGCACAATGCATGAACATTCTCCGTATTTTTGTTCTGGTTGTTTGGTTATTATATATTTTTTAAACGACATTTCCTCCTTGCTAAAAGCACATGGAGGAAGTGAGAATGGGCAAATACCCAAAATCTGGCCAACATAAGAGTAACATTTTTCAGAGGTAGCCAACTGTACTGTCCAAAATTCTTGCACATACGTGTTGTTGCTGTTAAGTGGCACCTAGTCAGTTTCAACTCATAGCAACCCTATGTACAACAGAACAAAACACCACCCTGTCCTGTGCCATCCTCACAATCATTGTTATACTTGAGCCCATTGTCGCAGCCACTATGTCAATCCATCTCGTTATATACGTTGCACATACTTAATCATGTATATATGTGTACATTTGTTTGTTTACAAGATAAAAAACCAAAGAAAGTCAAATTCAAAGGAAATCAACATCTACATCTTCCCACTGAATAAAACACAAGAACATCTTCTCCTATGTTGGGAATCCTTTTGGGTATTATTTCATAAAAGTATTTATATATTCACCTTTCAGCACTATTGGTTTTACTCGTCTCTTTTTTCAGTTGAGTATTAGTTGATACTGAAGATTTCAAAGGGCAACTTGAGAGGAAAACGTTAAGTATTACAAAGATATGTGCTAAGAAGTGGAGTTAGAAAATCAAAAGGGAAGAACACACTAGGCATTTCTCAAGCTGAAAGAATTGAAGAAAAAAATTCAAACCTCGAGTTGCAGTATTGAAGGATTCTATGGACACAAGAAGATGGAAAGAATAAATATTATAGTCACTGTATCAAAATAATTGGTCAACCTTCAACCATTTCAGGAGGTAGCATATGATCAAGAGCTGATGCTACTGGAGAAGGAAGTCCAAGCTGCAGTGAAGGCACTGGCAAAAAACAAGGCTCCAGAAGTTGACAGGATACCAGTTAAGATGTTTCAACAAAGGGGTCCAATGCTGGAAATGCTGACTTGCCTATGCAAAGAAATTTGAAGACAGCTGGCTGGCCAAATGACTGGAAGAGATCTATATGCGTGCCCATTCTAAAGAAGGGTGATCCAAAGGAAAGCAAAAATCATTGAAGAATATCACATACAAGTAAAATTATGCTGAAGATAATTTAAAAATAGTTGCAGCAGTACATCAACAGGGAACAGCCAGAAATTCAAGCCAGATTCAGAAGTGAACACAGAATGAGGGATATCATTGCTGATGTCAGATGAATCTTGGCTGAGAGCAGAAAATACCAGAAAGATGTTTACCTGTGTTCTATTGACTATGAAAAGGCATTTGACTATGTGGATCATAACAAATTATGAATAACACTGCAAAGAATAGAAATTCCAGAAGGCTTAACTGTGCTCATGAGGAACCTCTACATAGACCAAGAGACAGTCCTTCAAAAAGAACAAGGGGATACTGACTGGTTTAAAAATCAGGGAAGTTGTGAGTCAGGGGTGTATCCTTTCACCATACTTATTCAGTCTGTACCCTGAGCAAATAATCCAACAAGACGGACTATATGAAGAAGAATGCAGCATCAGGATTGGAGGAAGTCTCATTAACAACCTGAGATACTCAGATGACATAACCTTGCTTGTTGAAAGCGAACAGGAATTAAGCACTTACTGATGAAGATCAAAGACTACAGCCTTCAGTATGGATTACACCTCAAGATAAAGAAAACAAAAATCCTCATAACTGAACCAATAAGCAACATCAGTATAAATGGAGAAAATATTGACGTTGTCAAGGATTTCTTTTATTTGGGTCCATGATCAACTCGCATGGAAGCAGCATCAAGAAATCAAATGACACATTGGACACATCTGCTGCCAAAGACCTATTTAAAGTGTTACAAAGCAAAGATTTCTCTTTGAGGACTAAAGTGTGCCTGACCCAAGCCATTGTATTTTCAATCATCTCATATGCATGTGAAAGCTGGTTAATGAATAAGGAAGAAATAAGAAGAATTGCTGTCTTTGAATTATGGTGTTGGCAAAGAATACTGAACATACCAGGGACTGCCAGAAGAACAAATACATCTGTCTTGGAAAAAGTACAACCAGAATCCTTCTTAGAAGCAAGGATGATGAGACTTCGTCTCACGTACTTAGGACATATTTTCAGGAGGGACTGGTCCCTGGAAAAGGACATCATGCTCAGTAAAATAGCGGGTCAGTGAAATAGAGGGAGATCCTAAACGAGATGGATTTACACAGTGGCTGCAACAATGGGCTCAAACATAGCAACGATTTTGAGGATGACACAGGACTGGGCAATGTTTTGTTCTGTTTTCCATAGGGTCACTAGAGTCGGAACTGTCCAGACTGCACCTAACAACTTTGTTTGACAAGTTTCGTTTATCTCATGTATTCTCTAGTAACTATTTTAATTTTTTTTCTTTTTGCTAGAATATACCCTGTAATATATCTTCCAGAATTTTCTGTTTGGCATATTTATTAGTCCTTATGAATCTGTGCATCCCTCTCTCTCTTTTCTGGCACATTTTTGTTGACAGATTATAATCATCCTTATTATATGAGATTATGTTCAGTTCAATACATTAAAAAGGAGCAACCAAGTATCATATGGCTCGGTTAAGATATTATTATGTGGTATGAACCTCCTACTCTTCTGTTACCTTATCTCTGAAACACAATGAAAGATTAGCTAATATATGATATAAACTTTACGACTGAGTTAAACAGAAGTGAACTCAATTTTATTACACCATAGGAAAAACTAAGAAAATATATGGACTTCGGTTCCAAAGTTTTCAAATAGGCCATAACCTAAAACAGTTTTTTAAAATATATTATTTTCATTCATCATATAAAAATCATCAATTTCAGAAGGAAGCCATGAGAGAAATTATACATGTGGAGAGGCATTTTTCTACGTTAATTAGGAAATGACAGTGCTTTAGCAAGATCTTAATCCTGATTGAAACCTCAAAGAAATTTCACCCTGGACTTTTCCAGCTCCAGGAAAATAATGTTTATCAGGAGAATGCTGCTGGCTCTCAATTATTTTCTTATGTGCCAGGGAGATATGTTCTAGAGAGATGCTGCGAAGAAGATTCAGTAGGTGGCTGTTTACTGTACATTTTGTTACGTCATGTCATGTCATGTCATGTCGTATTAGGTGCCGTTGAGTCAGTTCCAGTTAATAGTGATCCTATGTACAACAGAGCAAAACACCTCCCAGTCCTAGGCATTCTCACAATCATTGCTATGTTTGAGCCCATGGTTGCAGCCACTGTGTCAATTCATCTCTTCGAAGGTCTTCCTCTTTTTTACTGACCCTGTACTTCACCAACAATGATGTCCTTCTCCAGGGACTGGTCCCTCCTGATAACATGTCCAAAGTAAGTGAGACAAAGTCTCATTCGGACCGTACTTCCTCCAAAACGGATTTATTCATTTCTCTCATAGTCCATGGTATATTCAATATTCTGTGCCAACATCAATACTTCTCTGATCTTCCTTATTCATTGTCCAACTTTTGCATGCATGTGAGGTGACTGAAAATACCATGGCTTGGGTCAGGTGCACCTTAGTCCTCAAAGTGACATCTTTGTTTTCCAACACTTTAAGGAGGTCTTTTGCAGCAGATTTGCCCAATGCAATACATTGTTTGATTTCTTGGCTGCTACTTCCATTGGCAAGACTCTGGATCCAACTAAAGTGAAATCTTTGACAGTTTCAGTATTTTCTCTGTTTATCAAGATGTTGCTTACTGGTTGAGTTGTGAGGCTTTTTGTTTTATGTTAAGGTTTAATCCATACTGAAGGCTGTAACCTTTGGTCTTTATCAGCAAGTTCTTATAAGTCCTCTTCTCTTTCAGCAAGCAAGGTTGTGTCATCTGCATATCACAGGATATTAATGAGTCTTCCTCCAATGTACTGAACAATTGTCAAAATTTTCTTACACGTGTCTCAAAGAGTGTACCCACGAGAGTTCCCTGCAAGAGATAACACTCCTCTCCTTTTTGCAACCCCCTTCTCTGACCTCCCTCCATCTGCTGCATAAACATACACATACACACTTTACTCTTGTAGTTTTAACATAATTTGGCTAACCATAAATTTTTTATTTCGTACTATTTCTCCTGAGAACACTTTGCCAGTCAACCTATATGCTCTTTAGTTTTGTTTTGTTATTTTAGTAGTCATTTCCACTGTGTTTAATTAGTTTTTTTTCTTACAACCTTTTACTCTTTTATGGATGCAATGTTCTTTAACATGCTTCTAAAGTTATCATTTATTAAAGAAAATAACACCACTGATGTTTTCTTTAATCTAAGTTCTATTTGAGTGTGAAGAGGAAATTAATTACTGCCTCTCCTTTAGGGTGATCGCTTATTTACTAACTAACTCATGGTTTTATATTTATCACTGAGTTTGATATTGCTTATCTTAGGCTTTGTTTTCTGTTTACAGAAGGAGAGGTATGTCATGTTGCCATGAGGAATGTGAATGTAATTAATGATCAATTGGATGCCTTCACATCGTTTTCCCTGCTAGATTCCAGCCACTCAGTGTTTCCACCTCCCTGTTTCCCAATAATTTATATTGATTCCTAGAGTGTAGAGCAGTAGGATTTGGTTTCTGGTGCTGCAGTAATGACAAAGGAGTCTAAAATAAGGCCAGATCGCCTGCATCTTCCATATTTAATGCCCTAGGTAAATATTGATAGCTGCCTCAGGGCACCATCCTGATCTATTATCCATGACTACCAAGCTGATTGCATTCTAGAATCCAATTCTTACTTTCTTGCTGCACTCTGTTGTGCAAGATTTACAGAGCACTTTTTATCAACAATTGGACAGCATTAGTTTTCTATTACTGTGTAACAAATTACTATACACCTAGCAGCTTTATGAACTACCCGTTTGTCAGCTTGTCACACTGCAATGACTTGCATGTTGCTGTGATTCTGGAAGCTATGACACCAGTATTTCAAATACCAGCAGGGTCACTCATGTTGTACAGGTTTCAGAGAAGCTTCCAGACTAAGACAAACTAGGAAGAAGGATTAAGCAGTCTACTCCTGAAAAAACTGGCAAGTGAAAACCTTATGAATAGCAACTGAACATTAATATAGTGCTGGGAGATGAGGCCCTCAGGTTGGAAAGCACTCAAAACACGACTGGGGAAGAACTACCTCCTCAGAGTAGAGTTGACGTTAATGACGTGGAAAGAGTAAAGCTTTCAGGACCTTCTTTGCTGATGTGACACGACTCAAAATGAGAAGAAAGAGCTGCAAACATCCATTAATAATCAGAACATGGAATGTATGAAATGACTCTAGGAAAACTGGAAGTCATCAAAAATGAAATGGATTACATGAAGATCAATATCAAAGGCATTAGTGAGCTGAAAAGAACTGGTACTGGCCATTTCGAAATCAGACAATCGTATGGTCTACTATACCGGGAATGACAAACTGAAGAAGAATGGTGTCCCATTCATTATTAAAAAGTACATTTCAAGTTTTATCCTGAAGTACAATTCTGTCAGTGACAGGATAATATCCATAGCCATACAAGGAGGACAAATTAATGTGACTATTATTCAGATTTCCAAACCAATCACTAATGCCAAAGATGAGGAAATTGAAGATTTTTACCAACTTCTACAGTCTGAATTTTATCAAATGCGCAATCAAGATGCATTGATAATTACTGGTGATTGGAATATGAAAGTTGGAAACTAAGAAAAAGGATTTGTAGATGGAAAATATGGCTTTGGTGATAGAAACGATGCCAGATATTGCAAAATGGAATTTTGCAACACTAATCATTTATTTGCAAATATCTTTTTTTAACAACACAACTGGCCACTATACACGTGGACTTCAGATGGAAAACACAGAAATCAAACTGACCACATCTGTCAACAGAGACAATGGAAACACTCAATATCATCAGTCAAAACATGGCCAGGGGTCGACAGCAGAACAGACTACCAATGGCTCACGTGCATTGGGAGTCTGTTTGGGTGGAGAATCTCCAGCTGCCCCTCTATGGATTCTCTACTCCATGAGAACCCCAGCCCAAATGATCAGGGACTGCTGCTGGCTAGTAACCCTATCCCTATTTTATGGCTCCCTCTCTGTTCTGTGGTTGCCTGGATCCCTAGGGCTGTTTCTCACCTTCCTGCATTTTCCCTACTTAGATCCGGTTTCTGTTTTGTTCATCTTGCTTTCCTTGGGTTTCTCTACACAGTAGTAGCTCTGTCTTACTGGAAATTCTGTGAAGTTGCCTTCCTGTGCTCCTCACTTGGGAATGCTTCTCGTTTTGACTCAAGACGATCAGTCTGTCCTGGGTGGACTGGCAGGTTGCCTCCAGTCCATAAATCTCCTCATTCGCAGTTTTCATTCAGTTTCTCCTTCCATTCGGTGCTCAGTCTAATTCTTCATCTTCCGTTGGCTGTTTTGGGTTCCCAGATTGTTATCTGTATCTCTTTCACTTGATTTTTTGGTCCTTTGCTGTAGGGGGACAACATGATTGTGTGACTAAGCTACCATTTTGGGCTGTCTCTACAAATAATTATTAAATTTACAAAAATTTACTATGTTTTGTTGTCAATGTTACAAATTTCTTTTTTAATTCTGGGATGTATTTTTAATAGATGGGAATGATTTTTTAATATGTTTCTATTATTTTTTGTCATGACATTTTCTTATAACCCCCCAAAATTTCAGAGAAATGGAAAAATTTTTAACACATACAGACACCTCAATAGAGTTTTTGTTTCCCTATGATTTCACATCTTCCCCCACTTTTTCTGTAGACCATTTTAAGAAATTCATTTCTATGTATTGCACTTTCTCTGCTATGCTTCTGATAGACAAATTTAGGAATAACATGTATCTTCTTTTTTATTTTAATTGAAAAAAACAATAAATATAATCAAACTAAATTTGATTAAGGGTGAAAAATAAAGTACAAACAATAAATTTCCTTTACTGGAAATTTATTCAAAGCTACATAGTTGACAAGTGATTTCAGCCACATTTGAAAAGCTATTTTAAATTCTTGCTACCTTAGTATAATAATAATATTATGAAAACTGAGAAAGCGTTGGAAATAACAATCTATTTGAATATATAATCGCTTCAGAATAGTTGAGTAAATTGCATTTATAGTCCTAGTAATAGCAAATTACATGAATAGCTCAGTGATTGTGGTAGAATTTCAAGAACAATCAATAAAAGTTTGCGACTATAATTTCAAAAGAATAAACAGGCAATTATAAAACTTTAAATTCAAAACCTAAGATAGTTGCTTTCAAACTTCAGTGTATTGGGATGTTGCTTTAAAGTACAGCAAATGGAAATCTCAGAGAATTCTGATTCATATGTGCTAGACATGAACCTAAGAAACCTGTTTTTAAAAATAGGTATCTCAAAATACTCTAGAGCAGACCACTATGGACCACCTTTGTTAAACACTAATTTAAGATCTTCGAAAAAAAAATATATTTAACATTGCTCAAATGGAAACAAAACCAGTGTAACATTTCCAAATTCTCACTGGGGAACATAAAAATCTGTTAATTAATATATTATTGACCTTGAATAAACATAATTTCAATGCTATTTGTGAACGTCTAGATTATTTATAGCTTAAGAGACTATTAAATTGTTTTTATTTTGGAAAATAAAGGAAATTAAGCAGTTAAGTATTAAAATCATCAAGGCTGGATTTGTAGAGTGGGTGTGGTAAATCTTACACATAAATTATAATTGTAAATTATAGGGATTGATGCTAGCAAAATAAAGTTGATAGAGGATATCGAAACCTTGGATGAGAGAGCTAGCTAAATAGGTAGCTAAACAGTCAGCTAGCCAGCTAACCAGCTAGCTAAATAGATAGACATATAGAAAGACAAACCTATTGTTGTTGAGTTGATTCCATCTCATATCGACCCTGTAGAACAAAGTAGGACTGCCCTATAGGATGTCCAAGCCTGTCATCTTATGGAAGCAGACTGCCACATCTTTCTTTTGCAGAGAAGCTGGTAGGCTTAAACTGCCAATCTTTTGGTTAGCAGCCTAGCACTTAACCACTGCACCACCAGGGCTCCTCCAAACAGACAGCTAGCTAGCTAGGTAGATGATGGATGGATGGATGGATGGATGGATGGATGGAAGGATGGATGTTGTTGATGTTTGCCCTGCAGTCAGTTCTGTCTCATGCCAACCCCCTGTGTGCAGAGTAGAACTGTTCCATAAGATTTTAAAGTCTGTGACCTTTCAGAACACATCACCAGGTCTGTCCCCCAAGGCACCTCTGGATGGGTTCTGTCTTAGGTGGGGTTCTGTAGAGAAGCAAAACCAGTAACCCCTAATGATTATCAGGAGAAGATATCTCCCCAAGCCCACTGCCACTGGGTCAATTTTGACTCATAGCAATCCTGTGGGGTGAAGTGGAGCTGCCCCATGGAGTTCTCAGGAATATGAGTCTTTGTGGGGGCGGGCTGCCACATTTTTCTCCATGGAGCAGCTTGTGGATGCAGGCCTCTGCCTTTCATTTGGCACCTGAGTGCTTGGCCGCAGTGCCAGAAGGGCACTCAATCAGAAAATTTTCCCAGAACAGTAGAGAACAGAGGACTCCCTGAGACTATTGATCTGAGACACTCTTTAAACCTAGAACCCAGCCTATCTCCTGAGATCACCTTTTAGTGAAATAGCCAAGTAGCACCCAAAATAAAGGATATTACGTAAGATGAATGCTCTATTTAAAAACCATCAGTATGAGATCAAAATGTCAATAATTTTGCGAGACCAAAAATGAGAAGATAAGGGGGCAGGGAAAATAGAGTACTGGAAATAGAACAAACAACACAATTAAGGAGAATGCTGACACGTTGTGATAAATGTAACTAATACTTCTGGACAATTTGTGTGGAAATTGTCAAATGGGAACCTAACTTGTCGTGTATACTTTCACCAAAAACTGAACAAAAATTAAAAAATAATAATAATTTTCATGAACATATACACGAAAAGTTGTGAACAAAATATTCACTGATCTAACCCAAAAAGCTCCAAAAAGAATGACACACCTCATAAAAGTGTGATTACTCCAAGTAAGTCTGTTTAATCACTGTCGTTTACCACATCACCATGTAGAAGAAGAAGTAGTATATGATCATGCCAATGGACACACAAAGAATATGACAAAATCCAGCATCCAAAATCCAAACTCTCAGCAAACTAAGGTAGTGGGGAACATTCTCAACCTTATACAGAACATCTGCAAAAAAACCCAAAAAACTAAGACTCAAAAAACTGCAGCTAACTTCATACTTAATGGTGAGAAACTGAATGTTCTTCCATAAGATTGAGAACAAGATAAACATGTCCTTTCTCACCACTCCTATTTGAAAGCCATAGCTGGTACAATGAGACAAAAGAAGGAAACAAAAGACATACAGGTTAAGAAGGAAGAAATGAAATTATTTCTATACAGAAATGATTCCTGTTGTTGTTGTTGTTAGGTGTCATGGAGTTGAATCCCACTCATAGGGACCCTATGTACAACAAAATGAAACACTGCCCAGTCCTATGTCATCCTCGCAATTGTTGTTATGCTTGAGTCCATTGTTGCAACCATTGTGTCAATTCATCTCTTTAAGGGTCTTCCTCTTTTTCAATGACCCTCTACTCTGTCAAGCATGATGTCCTTCACCAGGGACTTGTCCCTTCTGATAACATGTCCAAAATATGTGACAGGCACTCTTGCCATGCTTGCTTCTAATGAGCATTCTGGCTGTACTTGTTCCAAGACATATTTGCTCATTGTTCTGGCAGTCTGTGGTATATTCAATATTATTCTCTAACACAATAATTCAAAGGTATCACATCTTCTTTGGTCTCCCTTATTCATTGTTTAGCTTTCACATGCATATGAGGTGATTGAAAACACCATGGCTTGGGTCAGGCACACCTTAGTCTTCAAGGTGACATCTTTGCTTTTTAACACTTTAAAGAGGTCTTTTGCAGCAGATTTGCAAATGCCATGTGTCCTTGGATTTCTTGACTGCTGCTTCCATGGGCGTTGATTGTGGATACATGTAAAATGAAACCCTTAACAACTTCAGTCTTTTCTATGTTTATCATAATGTTGCTTATTGGTCCAGTTGTGAGAATGTTGTTTCTTTATGTTGAGGTGTAATCCATGCAGAAGACTGTGTTCTTTGATCTTTATCAGTAAGTGCTACAAGTCCTCTTCACTTTCAGCAAGTAAAGTTGTGTCATCTGTATATTACAGGTAGTTAATAAGTCTTCCTCTTATCCTGATAGTGCATTCTTCTTCATATAGTCCACCTTCTCAGATTATTTGCTCAGCATACAGATTGAATAAATATGGTGAAAGGATACAACCCTGACATACACCTTTCTTTGCTTTAAACCACACAGTATTCCCTTGTTCTTTTTGAACAACTGCCTCTTGGTCTAAGTACAGGTTCCTCATGAGCACAATTAAGTGTTCTGAATTTCAATTCTTCAAAAAGTTACCCATAATTTGTTATGATCCACACCGTTGAATGCCTTTTCCTAGTCAATAAAACACAGGTAAACATCTTTCTGGTATTCTCTGCTTTCAGCCATGATACGTCTGACATCAGCAATGATTATCTCCTGTTCCACGTTCCCTTCTGAATCCAGCTTGAATTTCTGGCAGTTCCCTGTTGATGTACAGCTGCAACTGTTTTTGAATGATCTTCAGCGAAAGTTTACTTATGTGTAATGTTAATGATACTGTTTGATAATTTCTACATTCTGTTGGATCTCCTTTCTTTGCAGTGGGTATAAATTTGAACTCTTCCAGTCGACTGGCCAGATAGCTGTCTTCCAAATTTCTTGGCATAAACGTGTGAGCACTTCCCTTGCTTCATCTTGTTTGTTGAAACATCTCAATTGGTACTCCATCAATATCTGGAGACTTGTTTTTTGCCAATGCCTTCAGTGCATCTTAGACCTCTTTCTTCAGTACCATAAGTTATTGATCATATGCTACATCCTGCATTGGTTGAACGTTGACCAATTCTTTTTGTACAGTGAATCTGTGTATTCCTTCCATCTGCTTTTGATGCTTCCTGCATTGTTTAGTATTTTCCCCATAGAATCCTTTAATATTGCAGGTTGAGGCTTGAAATTTTTCTTTAGTTCTTTCAGCTTGAGAAATGCCAAGTGCATTCTTCCCTTTTGGTTTTCTATCTCTAGGTCTTTGCACATTTCATTATAATACTTTACTTTGTCTTCTCAAGCCACCAAAGATGACACTTAGAAAATCTCAAATAATGAACAAAATAAATCTGGAACTAAGAAGAAAACGTAAAAATGTTTCCAAGATAAGAAGGTAATATAAAAAAAACCCAATTGCTTTGCTATGTATCAGTAATGAACAATTGGAAGTTAAATTAAAAAATAATAATAATACAATATGCAAGATGAGCATTGAGCACCTTGTAGTGCCAGGATATTAGAAAGTATGCAGAAAAGAAAAAAAAAAAGCAATATAATAAGGGTATACCAAAAGGACACAGGAGAAAACTAGAAGAGCTACCAATGTCCAAACTTATAATAACTTGAAAAAACAAAACTAAAAAAGTAGTATAAATTCATCACCCAAAGTATATCCATGAGTCCACACTGATACAAATAAACGGTTGAGTAAATACATTAGTGGATCACAACAGACAAATTTCTCATGCAGGAAAATTTAAATAGTTCGTATGATGCTCTATTCTCAAGTTGTGGGGCATAACTACCTACTCCTTAAATGTGGGCTGCATGTAGTAAGTTCCTTTCAAAGAGTATGGTATGAAAAAGGCGGAAGAGTAAATTTACAGTCAAGAGACCTGACAAGCTGACCCTCAACCATGTGATCAAGGCCATCATCAACAGTGGTAAGTCATGTACCTGATCAAGTACCTTCTCTTTAAAACATATATTAAATAGGTTGCACTTTATTAGGCACAGAATGTACTCTTCAGCACCTCCCCCCCACATGTTCATACAAATTGCACACTTACCTTTGCTATCTAAATGATTAACTTATGGACGAATGGAATAGATGTCATTCTGCTCCTAGCGTCAATCACACACACACACAGAAATCTCCCTTGGTAACAGAGAGAGGATTATTGTAATAAAAGCTACTACCCAGATGTAAAACCCTGTTAATCACAAAGGCAAAAACACCAGAAATATGTAAGACAAGGCTTAGTTGTAGGAGATGGCAAATAGGAGACAGCAGAGTAGGTAGATATATTTCTTACTCTCTCTGTTCAGCAGGTATAATAAGTAATATATGGGGAGGAAGATCAAATTTTTCTAGCATTATAGTTGGATTATAATGGAGCAAGAGACATGCTTCAGAGAAACTTTAATTTTGTTTTGATAGATTAAAATGTTCCTAGTGCTATATACTTCTTATTTTTGGTTGAGAATTCCCTTCACTCTCAATGCATGTATAGTTTGTAATGCAGTGTTTGAAATGCATTCAAATTTTAAATCTTTTCTTTTTTTTTTAATGTATTGTATATATTTGGGGACATGAGTGTTTATTTTGGTGAAGCTCAGTTTTCTAATATGGAAAGCTGGGTAATTCTTCTAAGGTTGTTAGAATTGCTACAAAATCAAAGTGAAACTTTTCAATTCTTAACCATTGCTATCTTATCAGAATTTTCACTTTTTATGTTGATCCTCTTGGTATATTTTTCTTTCTTGCTTCTTCCCAAGTAGAATATTGTCACTTTCTCTCTAGTGACTGGATCAATTTGCATTTGATTATCTGGGATACCCCTTAAAATTTGTATTACTCTTCTTCTGAAATTTATTTTGCTCCCTTTTTATTCCTAAATGTGTGGGCTCCATAAGTGACCTCTTACCAAAAAAAAGAAAAAAAACTCTAATTAATACACATATGCTGATGATCTCAAACTTATATTCACAGCTCAAATATTTCCCTTAGAATTACAGATAAAAATAACTAGTAACCTTTTAGACATATCTGTGTGTATGCTACACCGATATCTCACACTCCACAAGCCCCAAACTGATTTTTTTTCTGTTCTCCTCTAAACTAACTCTTCTTCCCCTTGTTCCTATTTTAGTGAATGCCATTAACCATCACTCTACTGTTGAAGCCCAAAATCTGGCTACCATAATTACTCTCTTCTTCCTCATAGACCCTCCCTCATGTTCCCCACACCCTACAAGTCACCCAAGAGCACTGATTGCTCAGGCTAAATGGATCTCTAATTAGCCCACTTTTCTCCATTTTCACCTCCTGTCTTGTACTGGTGAGGGTTGCTGGCAGGGAATAGCAAGCACATTCAGTTGTGATTTTAAAGAGAATTAAATGAAAGGACCAGGGGCAGTTTTAATGTGAAGCTAATTGAAGCTTAAGCTGCAGGGCTCTGATTTGCTTGCACCTCCATAAAGGCTGGGAGTCCCTGTGCAGTGTAGAATGTTTCAAATGGGCATGGACAATCCGGTTGCAAGCAGGAATCATTACTGCAAGCATTTCTGCTAAATTGCCTTAAGAGATCTCAGAAGAAAGTGATGTGAATATCCAAGTCTCCAGTAAAATAATTTCTCCTATTCTAAATACATACTCACTATTACATCTAAGTTGGATTTCATAATTTTGTGTTCCTTTCTTTAGAGAGAACTCTCCAAATTGTACAAATTTCATGCCACAAAAAGCCTATATATACCCCTCGAAGAAGCTTTTAAAATGTATGCATAAAGTTAAATAATTCAGCAGTGGATAATGAGGCAAGTAGAGTTAAGCCACAATAGGAATTAAAACCCATAGGACTGAAGGGATAAGGGAAGGTAAGGAGAAAGGATGTTATAGGGCTGGGCGAGAGGTAGAACCCTAGATGGTGGTCTCCACTACAGGAGCACAACCAGCAGATGCAATTGGAATATGATCTAAAACAATATACCTGAATTACAGAATTTTGAGTTACCAAATATTTCTCCATATTTCCCACTGTCTTTTTTTTTTTTTTTAATGCATATGAACATTTTAATTTAGAACAATTTTGTTGCTGTTGTTAGGTGCTGTCGAGTCAATTCTGACAGAATGAAACACTGCCCTGTCCTGTGCCATCCTCATAATTGTTGCTATGCTTGAGCCCATTATTGCAACCACTGTGTCAATCCATCCCTTTGAGGGTCTTCCTCTTTTTCACTGCCCCTCTACTTTACCAAGCATGATGTCCTTCTCCAGGGACTGATCTCTCCTGATAACACACCCAAAGTATGCGCAACATAGTCTCACCACCCTTGCTTCTAAGGAGCATTCTGGTTGTACCTCTTCCAAGACAGATTTGTTCACTCTTTAGGCAGGCCATGGTATATTCTATATTCTTCACCAACATCATAATTCAAAAACATCAATTCTTCTTCAGTCTGCCTTATTCATTGTTCAGCTTTCATAAGCATGAGGCAATTGAAAACACCATGGCTTGGATCAGTTGCACCTTAGTCTTCAAGGTGACATCTTTGCTTTTTATCACTTTAAAGAGGTCTTTTGCAGCAGATTTGTCCAATGCAATGCGTTGTTTGATTTCTTGACTGTGGCTTCCATGGGTGTCGATTGTGGATCCAAGTACAAAGAAATCCTTGACCACTTCAATCTTTTCTCCATTTATCATGATGTTGATTACTGGTCCAGTTGTGAGGATTTTTGTTTTCTTTATGTTGAGGAGTAATCCATATGGAAGGCTGTAGTCTTTGATCATCATCAGTAAGTGCTTCAAGTCCTCTTCACTTTCAGTAAAGAAGGTTGTGTCATCTGCATAGCACAGGTTGTTAATGAAACTACTTCCAATCTTGATGCCCCACTTTTCTTCAAATAGTCAAGCTTCTCGGATTATTTGCTCTGCATACAGATTGAATATGTATGGTGAAAAGTAAGAATAAGTATGCACATCTTTCCTGACTTTAAACCATGAAGTATCCCCTTGTTCTGTCCGAACAACTTCCTCTTGGTCTATGTACAGGTTTTGCATGAGCACAGTTAAGTGTTCTGGAATTCCCATTCTTTTCAATGTTATCTATAATTTGTTATGTTCCACACAGTCAAATGCCTTTGCATAGTCAATAAAACACAGGTAAACATCTTTATGGTATTTTCTGCTTTCTGCTGAGATCCATTTGACATCAGCAATGATATCCCTTGTTCCTTGTCCTCTTCTGAATTAATTTCTGGCAGTTCCTTGTCGATGTATTGCTTCAAATAATTTTGAATTATCTTCAGCAAAATTTTACTTGTGTATGATATTAATGATATTGTTTGATAATTTCTGCATTCTACAGGATCACCTTTCTTTGGAATAGTCACAAATATGGATCTCTTCCAGTTGGTTGGCCAGGTAGCTGTCTTCCAGATTTCTTGGCACAGATAGGTAAGCACTTCCAGAGCTGCATCTGTTTGTTGAAACATCTCAATTGCTATTCTGTCAATTCTTAGAGCCTTGTTTTCCACCCATGCCTTCAGTGCAGCTTGGACTTCTTCCTTCAGCACCATCAGTTCTCGATCATATGCTGCCTCCTGAAATGTTTGAATGTCTACCAGTTCTTTTTGGTACAGTGCCTCTGTGTATTCCTTCCATCTTCTTTTGAGGCTTCCTGTGTTTTTCAAAATTTTCCCGGAAGAATCCTTCAATACTGCAACTCAAGGCTTGAATTTTTTCTTCAGTTCATACAGCTTGAAAAATATCAAGCATTTTATTTCCTTTTGGTTCTCTAACTCCAGGTCTTCACATATTTCATTATAATACTTTGTTTTATCAAGCTGCCCTTTGAAATTTTCTGTTCAGCTCTTTTACTTCATCATTTCTTCAGTTCACTTTAGCTACTAGATGTTCAAGAGAAAGTATCAGAGTCTCTTCTGATATCCATTTTGGTCTTTTCTTTCTTTCTTGTCTTTTTGATGACCTCTTGCTTTCTTCATGTATAATGTCCTTGATGTCATCCCACTGCTCATCTGATCTGCGGTCATTAGTGTTCAATGCATCAAATCTATTCTTGAGATGGTCTCTAAATTCAGGTGGGATATACTCAAGTTTGTACTTTGGTTCTCATGAACTCATTCTAATTTTCTTCAGCTTCAACTTGAGCTTGCATATGAGCAATTGATGGTCTGTTAAGCAATTGTCCTCTGGTCTTATTCTGACTGATAATATTGAGTTTTCTATTGTCTTTTTCCACTGTTGTAGATGATACGATTCCTGAATATTCAGCCTGGCAAGGTCTACATGTATAGTCGCCATTTATTTCATTGAAAAAAGGTATTTGCAATGAAGATGTCGTTAAAAAAAAAGAACAATTTTAGATCTAACAAGTTATGGAAAGATATTAACGGGAAGACGGAATTTCCATATATGTCCTCCCAGTTTCCCAGTTTTAAACATTTTACATTAGTGTTGTACATTTGTTACAATTAAGCAATATGGGCACATTACTATTAACTGAAGCTCAAACTTTATTCAGATTTCTCTTTTGTCCCTAATATCCTATTTCCGTACCAAAATCCCATCCAGGATACTACATTTCATTTAGTAGTCATGTCTCCTTAGGTTCCTCTTTGCTGTGAAAATTTTTTAGACTTTTCCTTGTTTTTTGATGACAATGACATTTTTGTGGAGTACCTATCAGATATTTTGTAGAATGTCACTCAATTCGGATTTGTCTGATATTTTTCTTACGATTTGATGAGACTCTTATGTTCTTGGGAGCAAGAGCACAGAGATGAAGTGTCATTCTCATCACAAAATATCAAAGGTACATAGTATAAATAGAACATCACTAATGATGTTAATCTTGATCACCTAGCTGAGGTAGTGTTTGTCACTCTTCTCCACACAAAACTTACTCTTTTTTTTCACTCTCCCCAGTCAGTGAAGTTGTTTCATAAATTTGTAATATGTTTAAATTATCTGTCACATTCAACCAATCTCTTAATTATTTTTTAAAGATCACACAAATTTGGGTTTACATTTTGTGCCATGAAGTTCTAGGGTTTTAACAAATATTTCATGTTTTGTATTCATCATTACTTTATCGTATAGAATAGTTTCACCATGCTAAAAAAAATTTCCCTATGATTCACATATTCAATCCTCTCACCCCTTCCACAACCTCAGCAAACATTTATCTATTTATCATCATCTCTAGAAGTGTTTTGTTTTCCATAAGGTAATATAATCGGAATCATACAACATGTAGCTTTTTCAGACTGACTTCTTTTACTTAACAGTATGCATTTAAGGTTTATCCATGTGTTTTAATGGCTTAATAGTTCATTTATTTTTATTGCTAAATAATATTTCATAGTATGGATGTATCAGTTTTTTTGTTTTCCCTCCATCCACCTATTGATGAATAACTTCCAGTGTGGAGTGACTATGAAAAATCGGCTGTAACAGGTACATGCAGGCTTTTGTGTGGATTAAAGTTTTCAAATCTTTTGTATAAATATCTAGGTGTATAATACTGGGTTGTAAGGATATGTTTAGTTTTTTTTTTTTTAAGAAATTAGCAAACTGTCTTCCAAAGTGGATATTTTGCATTCCCTCAAACAATGAATGAGAGTTCCTATTTCTCCACATCCTCCCCAGCAGTAGATATTGCCAGTTTTCCACCTCTAATTGTAGTTGTTCTAATTTTTGTTAATTTAGTACATAATTCCCTAATGATAAACGATGTTCAGTATATTTCCATATGCTTATTTGCCATCTGTATGTCTTCCTTTGTGAAGTGTCTGTTCAGGTCTGTTGCACAATATTTTAATTGAGTTGTTTGTTTTCTTATTGATTTGTTTTAGGGTTCCATGTATGTTTGGGATTCAAGTCCTTTGTCAGATATATGCTTTGCAAATATTTTCTCCCAGTCTGTGGCTTGTATGTTCATTCTCTTAATAGTGTCTTTCGCAGGGAAGACATATTTGTTTAAATAAATACCAACTTATCTTTTTATCTTTTAAATTATCTTTCATGGATCAGGTAATTTCTGTTGTATTTAGAAATTCATCACAAAACCCCAGGTCATGTAAATTTCTTCCACATTTTTTTCAAGAAGTTTTATAATTTTGCATTTTACATTTAGGTCTTTTATCCATTTGAGTTTAATTTTTGTGTGCAGTGTAAGGTTTCTGGGTAAATTTAAATCTATATATATATATATATATAAATTCTAGCAAAATTTGTTGAAAAGAGTATTTTTTTTTTTCTTCCCTGAACTTCCTTTATTCCTTTGTCAAAGTTTAGTTGTTTATATGTGTATTATATGCGTGGGTCTATTTCTGGGCTCTCTATTCTTCTACATTAATCTATATGTCTATTATTTTGCCAATACCACACTCTCTGATTTCTACAGCCTATAGCAAGATTTGACATGGAGTAAGGTGAGTCCTCCAACTTTATTCTTCTTCACCATTGAGTTCATTATTCTAGGTCATTTGAATTTTCATGTAAACTTTATAAACAGTTTGTTAATATCTACAAAAGTACTTGCTGAGATTTTGATTTGGATTAGTTTGACTTTATAGATTAAGTTGGGAAGAACTGACATCTTAACACTATTGAGACCTTCAATCAATGAACACAGAAAATCTGTCCATTTAATTAGAACTTTCTTGATTTTTTTTTTTTAATTAGTGATTTGTAGTTTTCCCCACATCAGTCACGTATGCAATTTTTTAGACTTAATTATTTCAATTTTTCGGTTCTACTGTAATTTTTTTTAAATTTCAAAATCCAATTGCACACTGATAGTAAATAAGAAAGCAGTTGACTTTGTATTTTAACCGTACTTCCTGAAATCTTGCTATACTTGCTTATTATATTTAGCTATTTTTGTTGTTGTTATTGTTGATTCTTTAGGATTTTCTCCATAGACAATCATGTCATTGTGAATAAATCCAGTTTTAATTCTTCCTTTCTAATCTATACACATTTTATATCACTTCCTTGTTTTATTGCCCTCACTTGTCTTATTTATCTATTGTTGAAAAGAGTGGTTGAAGAGAATATCTTTACCGTTTTCTTGATCTTATAGGAAAGTGACTAGTCTCTTACCATTCAGTTATAGTGAAAAACTCTAAGCTACAAATGTTCACCTGTATATGTTACCTCAAGACTTTTGCACATTTTTTAATACCAAAATTTCTTTTTAAGCACTGCTTCCCACAAGTTAGGAAAAGTCATGTTTTTATTTTAATTATTTCAAAAAATTTTAATTAATCTTGAGACGTCTTTGACACAAGTGTTATTTATAATGGTGTTGCTTACTTTTCATGTATTTAGGGATTTTCAGGTGATCTTGTATTTATTTCTAGTTCAATTTTACTGCGTTCTGAGAATATACTTTGATTGAGTTCTATTCATTTAAATGCTAAAGTGTATTTAATTGCTCAGACTGTAGTCTAGCTTGGTGAATTTTCCATGAGAGCTTGTTATTGGATAGAGTTTTCTATAAATAAATGCTTATTTATTTTCTATCTGCTAGATATAATACTGGAGCCCTAGTGTCACAGCTGTTAAGAGCTTGGCTGCTAACCAAAGTCAGCAGTACAAATCCACCAGCCACTCCCTTGAAACCCTGTGGGGCAATTCTACTCTGTCCAAGAGAGTTGCTCTGAGTAGGAATGGATTCAACAGCAATTTTTTTTAATGGTTTAGATATAACACTTGGTGAAAAAAAAGGATGTTGAAGTCTCTTACTGTCATAATGGAATTGTCCATTTCTCCCTAAATTCTATCAGATTTTGCATGCATTTTGATGCTCATTTATTTGGTGCATACACGTTTAGAATTGTTATGTCGTCTTAGAGTATTGACTTCATATCATTATGCTGTGACTCTCTTTATCCATTATAATTGTCCCTCTTTTAAGTTGGCTTTGTCCCAGCTTAAAATAGCTACTGCAGTTTTTTTTTTTGGATTAGTGTTAGCATGGTATACCTTTTATCCTCTGTTTAACTTTAACCTGAGTTTATCCTGCTTAGAATTAAAAGCAAAAAAAAAAGCAAGATATAATGGGAGTGAAGAAGAAAATGTTCCCCTTTATCTAAGATAACTGTACTTTTCTTCCCTCTACAATTTTCCTATGGCTTTATCAGTCACGATTAATTCACAAATAGTATTTTATTTAAATAAATTTAAGAAGCTAAAGGAGAATTCAAAGTAATGTTGTATCCAGAAAGTCCCTGATGGATCAGGAGAAAAGTAGGGTGCAGAACTCAAACTCTAGTAAAAAGACCAGACTTAATGGTTTGACTAATACTGGAGGGACACCAGAAGACATGGCCCCCAGACTCTCTGTTAGCCCAAAACTAAAACCATTCCAGAGGCCAACTCTTCAGACAAAGATTAGACTGGACTATGGGACATGAAATGATACTCATGAAGCGTGAGCTTCTTAGCTCAAGTAGATACATGAGACTAAATGGGCAGCTCCCATTCAGAGGCAAGATGAGAAGGCAGAGAGGGTCAGGAGCTGGCTGAATGGACAGGGGAAATCTGAGGAGGAAAGGAAGAGTGTGCTGTCACGGTATAGGGAAAGCAACTAGGATCACTTAACAATCTAACGTATAGATTTTCGTATGAGAGAGTAACTTGAATTATAAACTTTCACTTAAAGTACAACAATAAAAAAGAAGTAATGTAACATTTAGCTTTTCTTGTGTAAGAAACCACCTCAAATATAGTCACTGTTTAGAAATTTGGGCTGAGATGAATTTGATATTTCTTTTGGTTTGGGTTGGGCTTGGTTGAACTTGACTGGGCTCATTTATGTGACTACGATTAGTGAGATCAACTAGATTTTGTTGTTCATGTTTACCTCAACTTGGATGGCTAGAGTGATTGAGATTTCTTTCCATGTGGTTTCTCATCCTCCAGCAGGCTAGACTATGATTATCCACAAGGCAGTCTCAGGATTCAGAGAACAAAGCAAAAAGTTGAAAGGTCTCTTAAGGTGTGACCTCAGAACTTGCATAATACCATTTACACCACATTTTTTTTTTTCTGGCCAAAGAAAAGTACAACACCAGCCCAGATTTAAGGGGTTGGGAAGTAAATTCTACCCTTTTGATGGGAACAGCTACAAATTATTTTGGCCCTATTTGAAATATACCACATATACATAAAGCATTTCCCTCTTTGTAGAAAAACATCATGTAAAAGTAAGCGTATGAAATAGTCAGGTCAATGAAAATGGTGTGGCAATAAGGAGAAAAAAAGTTTTAAGTACTGTGCATATGTTTTCCTTCTAAACATTTGAACCACACAAACGTTTTTAAAAGACTTCAGCAATGTTTTAAGCATGCACTTGAAAGAGCAATTTACAGAAAGTTTTGTAATAAACAGGTAAAAGTAAAAGATATTATCACACAATGTAATAAGCTGGATTTTCATGTTACATCACAGTATCAAAGTAAAATGTCAAACAGACACCAACAAACTTGTCACATAAAATTGATTCTGCTTTGCTTCACTAGGAAATGAAAATACATAAAAATGGTTTATAGAAACACACACACACATGCATTTTATATCCAATATGCTGTCATAAATCCAAGGACAGAAACTGATTGCATATTGACAAATGAAAAGATTGTTTTCAACACTATTCAAATCCAGTGTCAATTCTGCCCATGCTCCAAAGCAGTAGATGCTTTAAAGAAGGGAGGCGGGTGAAAATCTGGATTGGAATTATGGTAGCATAGAAATGCTATTGTGAGACAATAGTTTTTCATCTCCTTCAGAAAAATATCCTCTAAAATACTAAAATTTTAGTATTACTCAAAGTGTGGTTTATATACTGATATTGTGTATACCCAATCTGTAACAAATATAAAAGTCAAATGTGGTGGTCAGTTTTATGTGTCAACTTGAATAAAATATTTAAGAAAAAAAAAACCACATTGCTGTCAAGTCAATTCTGACTTACAGCAACCCCATAGGACAGAGTGGAACTGCCCCATAAAGTTTCCAAGGAGTGGCCGGAGGATTCAAACTGCCAACCTTATGGTTAGCAGCCAAGCTGTTAACCACTGTGCCACCAAGGTTCCGGATAAGATACAGTCCTAGTTATTCAATCAAACATTAATATAGATATTTCTGTGAAGGTATTTCGTAGATGTGGTTAATATCTACAATTAGTTGACTTTAAGTAAAGGAAATGTTCTTGATAATGTAAGTCACCCGATTCAATCAGCTGGAAGGCACTAAGAATAGAACAAAGGTTTCCATAAGAAAAATAAATTCAGCCTCTGGATCGTAGCTTCAAAACCTGCCCAAGACTTTTCAGTTTGCTTTTCCTGATGGCCTATCCCTACAACTTGCTCAGCTAGCCTACACAACTGCATAAGCCAGTAAATTTCTTTATAACTTTGAGTACGTATATCTTTGTTTGGAGTCCTGGGGCACAGTAATTAAGAAGGTACAACTGCTAAAAAGCTCGGCAGTTCAAATCCACCCGCTGCTCCTTGGAAACCCTATGCGGGCAGTTCTACTGTCCTATAGGGTCGCTATGAGTCTGAATGGACTCAACAGCAACAAGTATATATTTATATACGTATACATACGTCCCTGGGTGGCACAAACAGTTTGATCTCAACTGTAACTGAAAGGTTAGTGGTTCAAATACACCCAGAAGTGCCAGGAAAGAAAGGCCTGGGAATCTACTTTCATAAGATTAAAGCCATTGAAAACCCTATGGAGCAAAGTTAAAACAGAATGTTTCCATATTGCAACAATGAAAAGATCTTATAATTCTTAGCTAATTTTGACTTCAATTATTTCCCCCATACCTTTTGTTTTATTGTTTTAATTGATATGTGTATATATATTTTATTATGCATACAATGCATTGTATATATAATACATACAAACTCCACAAGACATGATCATTCATTTAAATAATCACAATTCAATTGATCACCTTCATATTTACCTGCCACCTTGCTTTTCATGCAGTTGTTGCTGTTAGGTGCCTTCAAGTTGGTTCCGACTCATAGCCATCCTATGTACAACAGAACGAAACACAGCCTGGTACTGCTCTATCCTCACAATTGTTGCTATGTTTGAGCACATTATTGCAGCCACTGTGTCAATCCATTTCATTGAGGATCTTCCTCTTTGTTGACAATCCTCTACTTTAACAAGCATGATGTCCTTCTCCAGGGATTGGCCTATCCTGATAATGTGTCTAAAGTAAGTGCCATCTTGACTTCTAAAGAGTATTCTGGCTGTACTTCCTCCAAGATGGATTCATTTCTTCTTCTGCAAGGAGATGGTATATTCAGTATTCTTCGTCAACATCATAATTCAAATGATTTGATTCTTTCTTGGTCTTCATTTTTCAAAATTCCAGCTTTTGCATGCACATGACAATTGAAAATACCATGGCTTGGGTAAGGAACACAATAGTCATCAAAGTGACATCTTTGCTTTGTAAGATTTTAAAGAGGTCTTTTGCAGCAGATTTGTCCAATGCAATGTGTTATTTGATTCCTTGACTAGCTACTTTCACGGGCGTTGATTGTGGATCCAAGTAAAATGAAATCCTTGACAATTTCAATATTTTCTCCATTTATCATGATGTTGCTTGTTGGTACAGTTAAAATGAGGATTTTTGTTTTTTTTTATGTTGAGGTATAATACATACTGATGGCTGCGGTCTTTGATCTTCATCAGTAAGTGCTTTAAGTTCTCTTCCCTTGCAGCAGGCAAGGTTGTGTCATCTGCATATCCCAGGTTGTTAATGGGTCTTCTTCCAGTCTTGATGCTGCCTTCTTCATATACTCCAACTACAACTTTTCGTATTATTTGTTCAGCATACAGATTGAATAAGTATGACGCAATGATATAATGCTGGCACACAGCTTTTCTGATTTTAAGCCACAAAAAGCCCCTTGTTCTGTTCGTATAACTGCATTTTGATCTATGTGCAGGTTTCTCATGGGCATAATTAAGTACTCTGGAATTCCCATTCTTCACAATGTTTTCCATGATTTGTTATGTTACACACAGTCCAATGCCTTCCTGTAGTCAACAGAAACAGGTAAACATCTTTCTACTATTCTCTGCTTTCAGTCAAGATCCATCTCATGTTAATAATGATATCCCTCTTTCCAAGTCCTCTGCTGAATCTAGCTTGAATTTCTGGCACTTCCCTGCTGCAGAAGTTTTTGAATTCTCTTCAGCAAAATTTTGATTGCATGTGATATTATAGTATTCAATAATGTCCACATTCCATTGAATCACTTTTCTTTGGAATGAGCACAAATATGGAACTTTTCCATTTGGTTCACCAGGTGACTGTCTTCCAAATCTCATGGCATAGAAAAGTAAGTGCTGCCTCCATTTGTTGAAGGATCTCTGTTGAGTCCATTGAGCTCTTTGTACCTTCCTTTATCTCCATAGTTCCATCTGTGATTGTTTTACAATGCCTGAAAACTTGGTGTAGCATTTCTTTAATCAAGGCCTTGTACAGCTGATTTCTCTTAGTTGGTGTTTTTCTGAAAATGTATTTTTTTCTTTGTTTTTGAATGATATTTTCACAGGGTATTGAATTCTAGTTCGGCATTTGGAAGATGCAAGTCCATTGTTTGTTGTCTCCTATTGTTTCTTTTGGGAAGTCTTCCTTTGGAGAAAATATGGCTTTTTTTCTAATTTCTTTAATTTTTTTTTTTCCTGGCTACCTTTTTAAATTTCCTTTTTGTCTTTGTTTTTGGCAGTCCTACTATGACATTTCTGTTTCTGGTTTTGTGTGTGTGTGTGTTTATTTTTTCGCAGAATTTTGTTTGCTTTCAGCATTTTTTTTTTTTTTTGCCTTGTTGCATTCCTGATTATTTTTGTAT
The DNA here is from genome assembly GCA_030035585.1 of Dugong dugon. Lineage (NCBI taxonomy): Eukaryota > Metazoa > Chordata > Mammalia > Sirenia > Dugongidae > Dugong > Dugong dugon. The sequence continues at coordinate 26,977,072 of CM057460.1, read as the reverse complement.
GAGGCCCAGATACTGTGTACGAAACATGACAATACAATTTGAAACCCTGACTGATCGTTTCTTGCTTCACAAATGTTGACTTCAAGTATCAATTAAGGAAGGGCTGATAACCGATAACAAACTGAGACTGACATGTTTTGAGTTGGCTTCAGTATTCATGAAAGCTGGACTATTTCCTGTTCATCCTTATTGTAAGGCATATCCCATCAAGGTCCCAACAGAAATGCTGGTGTGCAGCTCAGGGCCAGCTGCCCAGATTAGCCTTCATTTCCTATTTGTGTTTTCTCATGAATCCTGTGTAGCTGTACAAAACTCTGGTAAGTGTCTCAGCCTCAGGTGTCCGGTCAGCTTCTCTGATTCTCATCCATCTCAGAACAAATCCTTCAGTGGAAAAGTGGCATCTGCCTGGCATCTCTGAGCTCCACTTATCTATAGGAGAGTGGATCTGCAAGCCCTCAGTGCCATGAAAATGCTCAGTAACTTCAAAATAAGATGCCCAAATATTGTATGTAGTCTTTTTAGTTGTTTCCACTTAGAGATTTGTCCCCTTGTACAAGTGTAACTCATTTCCCTATAGCTTTAATCATGCAAAACAGCAAACTAACTTTTTCATCATATATTTTTATGAGTAAAGAGCACCAAAAAATCTTTACAAAACGTAACTCAAGTATGGTAGAGAGATACATAGATAACTGTGGTTGAGTGGACTCTGCCTCATGGCCACCGACAACTGGAAGAAATATGGGCCAGTCCTGCATCCTCCTCAGCACAGCTGGCATATTCAAGGCCATTGTTGTGACTATTGGGCCAATTCATTTGGCTGAGGGTCTCCTTCACCATTGCTTCCCCTCTACTTCTCCAAACATAATGTCTGCCTCCAGCAATAAACTCTTCCTGATGACACAGCCAAAGCAAGCAAGTTAGACAACATTCTGTTGTCATCCGTAAGTTTTCACTGGCTAATTTTCGTAAGTAAATCACCAGGGCTTTCCTCTTAGTCTGTCTTGGTGTGAAACCTGTTCACCATGACTGAAGATGCTGGTATTTGAAATACCAGTGGCGTAGTTTTCCAGCATCACAGCAACACACAAGCCACCACAGTACTATAAACTTATAATATGGTAGAGACCTGATAATTGTGGAACAAACTATAAATAGCAATGCATATATATCATGCTTCAAAACCAGAGTTGTTGAACATATTTCTTTACTGCCTTAACTTTATTTTCTACTATGCATATTTAGGCATAGTATCTCCACAACTTAATTCTGTTTAAATCTAAAATTATTTTTCATTAGATAATCTGTTAGTTAATCTTATTCCAATATAATAATAACCTATAACTATTCACAATTAAGTCACGTGTAGTATCTTTTAATGTATATGCCACAGAAATTAGTAGTTAAAAAAATAGACAAATATGCTCAGATGTTTAGTAGAATATTCTGGAACTTATTGGAAACATATTTGATCTGTTCTACAGCTGATATAAACCTGTTGCCATCAAGTTGATTCTGACTTATAAGGATCCTATAGGACAGAGTAGAACTGCCCCATAGGGTTTCCAAGGAGTGGCTGGTGGATTTGAACTGCTGATCTTTTGATTAGCAGCCAAACTCTTAACCACTGTGCCAGCAGGGTTCCCCAGCTGACATAGTGTCACTGGAATCCTAAAACCACAATTTTTCAGATGCAACCATAGTAATACTACTTAAATTCTTCAAGCCTAATTTTCCTCATACATAAAATGGCCACAATAATAAAACTTATACTGTGGAATTTGTAGAGAGAATTAAGTGAGATAATGTGTTTGTATTGTGCTTTTTGCCTGGCGTATAATAAGAGCATATGAATTTAATTGCCTTTGTGTTTGGTTTCTGATGAGCGGATTCCAACTCATGGCGACCCCGTGAGCGCACAGTAAAAGTGCTCCATAGTGTTTTAAAGCCTGAACTTTCAGTAGGAAATCGTCAAGCCTGTCTTGCAAGACGCCTCTGGGTGGGTTCTAAGGGCCAACCTTTTGGCTAGTAATCAAGTGCTTAAACATTTGAGCCACCTAGAGATTCTAATTTAATATAGTTACAGTTTTTTAATTTACAATGAAAAAAGAGAGAGAAGAAGAATTGATGCAATTGAACTGTGGTATTAATGGAGAATATTGAATATACCATGGACTACCAGAAGAAGGAATGAATCAGGCTTAGAAAAATAATTATCCTTAGAAGCACGGATAGAGAGACTTTGGCTCTCCTACTTTGGATACGTCATCAGGATAGACCAGTCACTAAAAAATCACATTCGGTTTTCTAAAGTAGAGGGTCAGCAAAAAGGAGGGAAACCTTCCATGAGACAGATTGACCTAATAGCCACAATGATGGATTCAAACACACCATCATGAAGATAGCCCAGGGTCGGGTAACGTTGCATTCTGCTATGCATTAGGGCCAGAGCTGACTTGATGGCAACTAACAACAACAACAACTCACAGCCAATATAATAATTAATATTTAATTTACTTATGTTACAATTCAAATTAATTGTTTTATTAGCATATAATTAAATGAATATGTATAGCCAATATTAGTTAAGTTACTGCTAGGTCGAGTTACTCTGTTCAGTGCATGAGTCAACTCTACTCTAACGGAAGCTGCAGTCTACCAAATATATCTTTACATTTTAAATTTCATGTTCCACACATTTACATGAATGTAGTTTTGGACAGAGATGGAGTTCTGCAGCATGGACCCATCATGCATAGATATTTGATTGTCTAGCTAATGTGCATAAAGCTCACGTATAAAATCCTGCTTTCCTCATTTCTCTGACTTGGAAATACTGTCACACACTTGTCATCATCAGCCACTCATAGGTATCTGCAGTTCAGACTAGGTTGGGGTTTAATGGATGGACAGCCATAGTGTTGCCGTTTGATCCATATTCCTGGCTAAGTAGGTAGAAATAAATTCATTATTAAATATTAAGGGTGATTTCATATACAATGTTAAATGCACAGAAAAAAAAAAGAAAACATCAGATTTTAGCAAAAGACTAGCATTATAACTAACAATGAAGGTTCTAAATATCAGTAACTCATTGAATCAGATCAACAATTTCATATCTGAAAACTCTAAGGTGGTATTAAACCACAGGAAATTGAAACATTAAACTTTCTGGTAGTTACAAGCCAGGATTTCCTTACAAATCACCACAGGGTATTTCAAATGACGTATTATAGCTCATAATCCATATACCTGAAAGTAGAAGAAGCTGAAGCTTTTGTTGTAGTGGCTTATGTTTTAATGGCCTCAGTGTTTTTTAATCCTTGTGCACTTACGCAAAGAAATACACGTTGCCATAATCTGTTTATTGCACATAGAGATTTTGAGAAATTAACACACAGGTAGCCAAACTCTTTCTGTAATGCAGGTGATCTTAGAGGAAAAATTATGCTTAAGAAGAACTTCGCCACTACTCTTTTGGGGGAACTTAATATAAGCTTGGCATCTCCTCTGATAAAATCCACAAAATAACAAATTGCATTCCCTATAAAGTGGTTGACAGATCTATAAATAAAGTTTAAAAAATACTTTTTGTACATTAAAGTGTTCTTTTAAAAAAGAAAACGATGTTCTTCTATTCATCGTCTTCGTACACAGAGAATTTCCTGCATCTGAATACTTACCATCATCACTATCTTCATCATCACCATCTTATATAATTGCAGCTTTATAACAAGTGAAACGTGTAATATTTTAATAATACAAACTGCATAATTTTATTTCATACAGTTTATAAAGAGGAAAGATTATCTGCTTTACCTCAAAATCCAGTGTTACAAAATTTCAGTAAGCATGACTGGATTCTTGAAATTTAAAGACTCTTAGCTTAAACTACATGCCATAGCTTCTTTGAACTATTTTTAAGACTCTTTCCCTCTTTAATTTTATTATCATTTACTTTTATTTAAAAAAATCTAGGAATTAATGACTCCAGAAAAACCAACCCAAACCCATTGCCGTTGAGTGAATTCCAACTTATAGCAACCCCGTAGGACAGAGTAGAACTGCCCCATAGGGTTTCCACGGAGCACCTGGTGGATTCGAACTGCTGACCTTTTAGTCAACAGCCTTAGCTATTAACCACTACACCACCAGGAATTAATGACTAAAGTTTACTTATTTTACTTATTGTTTTAATTAGCCAAAGTTAATCACTAATATCAGCGTAGTTGTATCAAAAAAAAAGCAAAACGTTTGTTCAGAAATGTTTGTTCAGAAGGACTAGGGTATTATATCACTGATAATACTGGGTAACTGGCACCCATTTTGTTTTTTTTCTGGAATTTACTCTGCAATTAACAAAAAAGAAAAAAAAGAGGTAGAAACAGGCTACTTTCTGAAAATGATTTGAAAAGTGAAAGGAAATAACAATATAATAATATCAGTAATAATTTGTGTATAATAAAATACTAAAATATTTTAACCTAACAGTTAAAAATATTTTAACTTAACAGAGTAAAGTACCATCATTACAAAATAAAAATGAAACTGCAGATTACCCTTATAAATAAAAACAAACAAAAAAAACCCTGCATTTAATGAAATAATCACAAGATTTCCAAAGTTACCAGATTTATATGATGTTTATTCACGGTGAAAATAATAATTATTTTCAAATAATTATCATACATGCATTGTTGTTGCTGTGTGCTGTCCAGTCAATTCTGACTCATAGCGACCCTATAGGACAGAGCAGAACAAGAGCTCTGGGGGCCTAGTGGTTAAGTGCTAGGCTGCTAATCCAAAGGTCAGCAGTTTGAATCCACCAGCTTCTCCTTGGAAACCCTATGGGGAAGTTCCACCCTGTCCTATAGGGTCACTATGAGTCAGAACCGACTTGATGGCAATGGGACTGTTTTGTTTTGTTTTTGGTGGAGGGTTAAACTTTACAGAAGCAGATTGCCAGGACTTCTCTCCTGCAGAGCTGCTGGTGGGTCCCAATGGCAAACCTCGGTTAGCAGCCGAGGGCTTAACTATTGCACCACCAGGGCTGCTTCATATATGCAAAGGTAGCTACATAGCTTCAGAGGTCAGCATTGCAGAATTCAGAATCAAATTAGTTTAAGGAGTCTAACTTAGATGGAAGACTCCGAGTTGCATTGATTGAGGGATTATAATTAGGATTATTTTTCCTTTTTCTTTGTTGTTGGAGTACAGATTTGTGATTCTTGACTCCAGGTTGTTTTGTGCACACTCACTCATCTATAAAGACAGCAAAGCAAGATTTCTGTTTTGCTTCTTCCACTCTATCTTCCTTCTACTTGACCTGTCAGGAGCATTCACAGCAGATGACCATTATCACTTCCTTGAAACACTGTTATTTCAGTTTCTATGACAACATGCTCTTCAGTTAGCTTCTTATCTCTCTAGCTACTTCTATTCTGCCTTTCTTGTTCTGTCTGTACTTGATCTCTGAGTACTTTTTGATTCTGTTTTGTTTTTTTGCTTTGCTGTAAAAAAAAAAAAATTGTTATTAAGTTCCATCCTGAGCCCTTTTCTTTTAGCTCTTCGATGTCTCTTCCTATATCATCTCCTCCAGGCCAAGTTATTTAATGCTATGTATCTGTATCTACATCTACATCTACTTCTATATCTAAGGAGCCCTGATGGCACAATGGGATTAAGTGTTCAGCTGCTAACCATAATCAAACCCACCCAAAGTCTCTGCAGGAGAAAAACGTGGCTATCTGCTTCTGTAAAGGTCACACCCTAGAAATCCCTATTGGGCAGTTCTACTCTCTCACATAGGGTTGCTGTGAGTCAGAATCGACTTGATGGCACCTAACAACAACAAAAATCTATATCTATATCCATTATATCTGTCCTCAATCTTTTTTTTTTCCTCTGCATAAAGTATTTATAAACATCTCCTTTTAGATGTGTGACATGAATTTGGAAATTCTTTAGATACACCCTGAGTATACCTAAAATTTATTTAAAAACAAAAAATCTGGCTCACAGACCTGTTCCTCCCTTTCTCAGTCTTTCCTGTATCATCTATTTTCTCAAGCCATGAACTTAAGGTCCGTTTATACTGCCTTCTTATTTTAGCCTCTATTTTGTCAATAATTACCATTCATACTATCTCCCTCAAACACTTCTCTAATATACATATCTCTCTCAATCCGCCCTACCAGTGTCAAAAACACCAATTGCAGTTGTCTGTGCAGCTGAAATATTTTCTAAATTATTCTTTCTGACTTTGCACTCACCACTTAAAACTACTATCCATATAATATTTTGAGCAGTGTTCTAAAAAGTTTATCATATGTCACTAGTTTTCTTAAAATCTCAAAGGTTTTCCCATTATAAAAATTAGCACAAAATTAAAACTCTTTAATGAGGTTTGCAGGGTCCTCCTCAAGTGCTACCCTGCCTCTGCCTTGAACCATCTCTCATGTCAATGTACCTCAAACTCATTTTCTTCTCTTTTCATACTTGACATCTCTTTTCTTTGTTTATGTATTTAACTACAAGAGTACTGGCACATAATGGGAAGACACTGTATTAGGCATGGGATGTAAAAGCTAATAAATATGCTCCAATGTGATCTTTACTGGACACAAATCAAGCAAACAAATGACACTTATGGTCAAAAGGCAGTAGGAGACAAGCATGCAAGTAAGTGTAAAGGCAAATCCTAGTATTTTGAAAGTCACTACTGAGGTAAAGAGTGTTAGTGCTTTAGACTGACATCAATGGTCAGGAAGTTTTTTGAAAAAGTGCTACTTGAGCTATGTTTTCAAGGTTAAAAATAAGCCGGTATGCAATAAGCGTGATGGGAGTGTGAGGGTCACAGTGAATGAAGTTGAGTGTGACAAGAGAAGAAAACTTTAATATTGCTAAAACAAATAACAGAAAAAGAAAGTGGTTTGACCATTTTAATGAACACGATGCTGTAACTTTTATCATATTGTGTTTATGTTTCTGGTGAGCAGTATAAGCAGACTATTCCATCACAGTTTGACCAAAAAAAAAAAAAAAAGCCCTGAGCTCACAAGAGGTCATTTGTATAGAAACGAATATTAAAGTTTGGGAGTGGAAGAAACTCTGAAGGTAGGGAATATGTACAATTAAAAGGGATATCAATATAACCATACTTCTCATATTCATCAGTTCTTCACAAGTACTAATTAATACAGCCATGTCTTATGAGTATGGGGGTAGTTATAGATTAACCATGAATCAAAAATCAATTAGGGATAATTTTATTTTCCATTTCATGTTTGACACATGGATCATTAAGCGTAGATCATTATGCATGATTAAAGAAAGAAGGGACTCTATTTACAAATGAATCATAACATCTGAAGTTCAAGATTAATTCTATATATTAACATCTTGATAATGGAAAACACCACCATAACCAGTGAAAAATATTTTATTTGCTATCCTTTGTCTTGCAGAAATTGCACTGAAAATGTTCCAATTTCTTGAATAACTTGTAGTATGTGGGATTGATTTATGTATAGTTAGAGCAGGCAGAGCTGCTCTGTTAATGTGATTTGAGGACTATACCAAAGTCCTCCTTAAATAAATCAACTCCGCTTTGGATCTCTTTAAATTTCCAGCATTAGTGTTTTTCCCTGTGAGCTTTTTATAGGAGATGTATATAGAGTTATGTATTATATTACCCTGGAGGAATAACACATTATTAAAATATTAACAAGGAGCAATTGGTTGGATTTACCACAAGTATCCATATTTGTGCATTAGATAGCTGGATTCTGAAGGGAATAAGAAAGTAGAAAAATGCAGATTATCAGTGATAGAAGAAGCAGCAAGTCAGAGAACAAAAAGAATGTTTTGTCTAGATTTTGTGATTGTGTCAAAAATGGCTATGCAAAGAGAAATAAAATCCAGTACGTGTGTTTGTGTGTGTGCATACACAAACACGTGTGCACACACTCATGTTTATTTATAATACCTACATCAAAAATATTATATGACTGTACTATAATAAAATCTGATTTCATCTCTCAATATATTGCAAACATATTTTATGATACAGGCACTTTTCTAAAACTTGGCAATTTCTGAGTACTTCTAAAATAGGTGTGATTTTCAAGTACTGGAAACTTTTACACTATGTTGTGATTCAAAAAATAAATGATGACATTACCTCTTTACCAGCAAACTAATTTTCCATTATAAAATTTCTCTTGATTAACTCTGTCTTTTCATTATCTTTGTTTGCTTGTTTGGTTTCAAATTTGTTGAAGCTTTCATCTCTAATTAAATTCACCTTATCATATTTCTTCCATAATTTATTTTAAAAATAATGTTCTGCTCAAAGGAGAATGGATAGTAATTCTTATTTTAGAGGCTTAACAAAGTTTTATACCAAACTGTAAAATTTTATATCTCACAGAAAATATTCCCATTTTGCTGAATATAATAGAGATTTTTCTCCTCTTTGTACTTTCTAGTATAATTGCTCTAAAAAAACAAAGATCCACTTTCTTTACAACTTATTTTTTTCCTTACTACTGGAACTTATAATTTTGAAGGACTAGGTTTTGAACTTGGTTTTATTACCCTTCTTCATCCATACTTTCTCCTTACAAGGTTGCATCAAGATAAATTGCCTAAAACTGATCACTATTAGCCGTGGCTCTCAAATTCATATGTCTAGGCTTCTGTTTTGAGTTACAAATCTCTATAGCTATCTATGTGAAACCTTCGCTTAGGTGCCAAAATTGAGCACGTTAAAATGATCTCCCATTTTTACACACCTTCAACTCTCATTCTTCTTCTTTCAATCTTCCCACTTATAGTAATTGTTAATATCCTCCTTCTAGGTGCAAAGAAATACTTAGCAGTTACAATTCATACCATTCTTTCCTTTTTCCTACATATCTAGTCAATCAACAGATCTTGTTGGAAACCTCCCCTCTGGCAATGGCTCATCATTTCATCTGCTTTTTCTTTAATCCAAACCTCCATTGTCTCCAATCTGTACCATTGCAGTGGGTTATTATCTATTGTCTCCGTTTCACCTCTTTGTACGTAGTTGCATGATGTCAGAGAAAAAAAAAAGTTTAGTAGGCTGTATGAATGCACGGCCAGCAGCAAAGAAATTGAAATTTGAAGATAGAAGAATAGCAATCAATGTTATGTCATGGTGAAATATTTGGTTATATTTTTTGCCTGATTTAAATTGCTAGGAAAATAATAAATCTTAATATCTTACAGCTTTGGGGGTAAAAGAAAGCAGAATTTTAGCAGCATTGGACATTTTAGTCAGTTTATACAGGATATAATAAGAAAGAGGGAATGTAGGGAAAAAAATAATTTGTTTGGAAAAGGACATGATAGGGAATAGAGAAAATCTAGATATGCAAAATTGGAAAAAGAGACCAACTCTTATCCTCAATTACTAAAAAATTAAACGAGGAAATTTTTGAGTAATCAAAGAAACAAAAAACAAACCTGATGTCCAATGGAGCTAAAACTCTGCGATTATTTCTTCAGATATTTTTTTCTGCCCCTTTTCCTATTTCTTCTGCTTCTGGAACACCTATGATGTGTATGTCAATATGTTTGACGGTATCCCACAGGTTCCTCAGGCTCTGTTCATTTTTCTGCATCTTTTTTTTTTTTTTTCCCTGCACATCACGTTGAGCAATTTCAATTGTGTTATTTTCAAATTCACTGACTCTTTCTTCTGCCTCCTCAAATCTGTGGATGAACCCTTCTAATGAATTATCTATTTCAATCATTGTACTTTTCAGCTTCAAAATTTATGTTTGGTTCCTTTTTATAATTTCTATCTCTCTTTATTGCTCTTCCCATTTTGTTCACACACAGCTTTTCAAATTTCCTTTAGTTCTTTTTTTCATGGTTTCCTTTACCTCATTGTGCATATTTAAGACACCTGATTTAATGTCTTTTACAATTAACCTCCATGTCTGGGCTTCCTCAGGGTGTTTTCTTCCCTCTTTCCTTCCTTCCTTTTCTCTTTCTGCACTCTCTCACTTTCTTTCTTCTGTTAATGGACTGTATTTCTTGTTTCTCTGTACACTTTGCATTTTTCTTATTGTTGAGAACTGGACACTAAGTATTATAATGTGGTTAATCTAGAAATCTGATTCTCTCACTCCTCAGAGATTGCTGGATTTTGCTTGATGACCAAAGCCAACCATTTATAACTTTTCAGATTAGTTTTTCAAAGTGTATATTTCAATTCTACAAGGTCACTGAAGTTTTTGTTCTATCATATCTGTGGGCAGCCAGTGATCTGACAGAAAATTTCCCCATATATCTGCCTACAGAAGTGGGAAAAAAAAAGTCCCCTGCCCACTTTAAATTTCCTTAACAGAGTAGAACTGCCCCATAGAGTTTCCAAGGAGCACCTGGTAGATTTGAACTGCCAACCTTTTGGGTAGAAGCTGTAGCACTTAACCGCTATGCCACCAGGGTTTCTCTTATAGAGGGAGCTCGCTGCCATTGAAAGGGCCAAAAACATTGCAAGTATCTACTGTGGTTCCTTAGCAATTATTCAGTTTTTACTGTGTGCTAGCCCTCTTTAAGGAAAAATACAGTGCATAGTATAATACTCTAGTAAGGTGATAAGTCTATATTAAGTGATAAAAATATTTATTAAAAACTTAAAACAGTATATACGTACAGCTTTTCTCTCAACTGTTAAAGACTAGCTTGAAGGAGGCAACCCACTAGAAACTCTGTATAAAATATCTCTATGAACTTATTAGAGAACTTCCAAGTTAATGAAGACTTGAGGGGTTAAGAGCTTCAATAGAAGAAAAGTGGTGAAAAGTAAGTTTGTCTTTTCCATTGAGGACTTATTTGATTTAAAGGATGCCCTGAATGGCAGAGAAGATATGCAGGAGGCACATAGAGCTAGGAAAACAAAAGTTCAAGTTCATGATTCACCAAGAAGATTGTATGTGGGAAATAACTACAAATTAAAAATATGCACCCCAGACAAATTAGAAATAGACAAGCTCATAGAAAGTCAGAAACCCAAATATGAATTATATATACTGATTACTGGATAAACGTGACCTACTTTTAGCCTAATTTCCAAGTTTTTAGCCTAAGCTTCCTGGTCAAATCAAGGACAAAAACAAAAATACTCTGGAGGAAGATCATCATCAGTCTTAATATTACTCTATTTTTCTTATACATAATTCTAGAAGTCAATTTAAAAAGTATTGCTTCTTATTATTAATATGGCTCTGTCTTCTCAAATTCTAGACATATTACAGAGCCAGTGGATACCCATCTGTGTGGATCACCACCTGACTTGCCACATGGTAAGTCTTACATTCACCATGAAGTGGAGATTTAGTAAGTATTATGTTACAGAATTTACCTCCTCTGGCACTACCAGCAAAATGGCCTTTGTTGCCATCTGACAGGAAGGTATTCAATTTGAAAATCCCATCATGACATCCTGTTCTGTAGAACCTCTTCCTGGTTAAAAAAAAAAAAAAGAAAGAAAGCCATCCTATGGATTCTCCTAGAAGCAGACCCTGGCAAAAAGATTGAAGTGAAGGTAGTTTATCAGAGAGGTTAAACAGGATATATAAAACAGGGGAATGGAAAGTAAGACAAGGAAGTAACGGAATCAATTAAAATTGCATTATGGGGAAGTTAGCACTGTGTGCAGGTAGAGATCTGCCTACTTGGGAATCATAAAAAAAAGTCATAGAACATGTTCTTTTGAGTTATTTCTCCTGAGGAGTAAGAGAAATAGACCATTTATGTACAAACCAGCATGTATCAAAATAGTAACGGTAAAGAGATGTGGGTGGGACACTTTCGGGGTCAGAGTAACCAGTAAGCACGTCTTTACTTACTAATTTGTAGTGCACAGTTTCACATGACTTTCACCACATCTTTGATATGGTGAAAAACAAGTGAAATTTGCACTACAGATTAGTAAGTAAGCACAATTAAGTCATGCATGCCTTGCTTATTCTGTAACCTGTCCTTGGAAACTGTTATGGCCACTACTCCATAGTTCCAAATCTCTTTTGTCCTTGATTGTTTCTTTGACATTACAACTGACTCAAGGACTTGTTCAGTCACATGTGTGAATAACCAAACTTGTTGCCTTCAAGTAGATTTCGACTCATACCGAACCTACTGGACAGGGTAGAAGTACCCCCATAGCGTTTCCAAGGCTGTAAATTTTTACAGAAGCATACTGGCACATATTTCTCCCATAGAGGGGCAGGTGGGTTTGAACTGCTGACTGTTCAGTTAGCAGCCAAGTGCTTAACCACTTCCCCAAAAAGACTCCTACATGTGTCAATAGTCACACTTAAAATTTACATTTCTTTTAGAGACATTCCCTCTCTTTCTTTCTCTCTCAACTCTCTAAAATTTATGCTGTTGGTCTTCTTTGAGCAAACTACATCCTTAGTTTATTTTCCATGAGTCATTTTCTTTAATTGCTAAGATTTATTGGAAAAGATTAATCTATTTCCAAAAGTTTATCAATGAGTACAGTGGTCTTACAATTTGCGGTTCCTGTCAGAAGGCTTAAGAGCTTGGCTGCTGTCTAAAAGAACAGCAGTTTGAATCCACCAGCCCCTCCTTGGAAACCCTATGGGGCAGTTCTACTCAGTCCTATAGGGTCACTATGAGTCGGAATCAAGCATACTGACATACACATCATAGGTGTTCCAGAAGCAGAAAAGATAGGAAAAGGGGCAGAAAAAAATATTTGAAGAAATAATCACAGAAAATTTCCCAAATCTGATGAAAGACATGAATATACATATCCGAGATGCTGAAAGAGCTCCAAGCTCAAATATATACGCCCAAGATGTTCAAATAATGTCCCCACCAATGCACATTATAATCAAATTATGAAAACACCAACACAACGAGAGGATTCAGAAAGTGGCAAGAAAGAAGTGACATGTCAAGTACAATGAAGCTTCCATAAGATTAATGGCTTCTTTCTACTCAGAAACTTTTGAGACCAGGAGACAGTGGGATGACATATCTAAAGTCCTGAAAGAAAAATAAAGCTCTCCACCAAAACTATCCTTCAGGTATGAAGGAGAGGTTAAGACATTTCCAGCTAAATAATACCTAAGAGATTTCATTACAAGTAGACCTGCCGTTTAAGAAATACTAAAGGGAGTCCTTCAGGCTCAAGTTAGAAAACAATAGACAATATGTAAAGCAATAAGAAAAAATAATGACACTTATAAAGGTAATAAAATACATAACTATAAATGCCAGTATAAATACACTTTTCATTTATAACTTCTCTTTTTGCCACAATATGATTTAAAAGATAAATACGTAAGATACTAATTATAAATATATGTTGTTGGGTACACAATGTATACATATGTAATGTGACAATAACATTATAAAGAGGGAAGATACACTTTATGGGAGCAGAATGTTCATATATCATTCAAACTAAGTCGATATTATTCAAACCATGTTGTTTAACGTTTAAGATGTTAATTGCAACCCCAAGATTACCACTTAGATTATAATCTAAAAAAATACACAAAATGGAAGAGGGGAATTAAATAGTACAATACAAAATTTTAAGTAAATATAATAAAGTTAGAAATGGAGGAATTGAAGAACAAAAATCATACAAGACATAAAAATCAAATGGCTAAATGGCAGAAGTAAATCCTTCCTTATTAGTAATAACTCTAAGTGTAAATTGACTGAATTCTCTTATTAAAAGGATGCAATTAGCAGATAGGATTAAAAAGCATGATCTGTCTATAAGCTGTCTATGAGAGACCCATTTTAGATACAAAGACACATGATGGTTGAGCGTAAAAGGATGAAAAAATGTATTCTATGCAAATAGTAACTAACAGACAGTAGGGGTGGCTATATTGCTGTCACGCAAAATAAAATAGACTTCAAGTCAATAAAGGTAAAACAGACAAATAAGTGTAGTATATATTGATATAAGGTTCAATTCATCAAGAAGATTAAAAAATTATAAACATAAAAACCAAACAATAGAGTCCTAAAATATATAAAGCAAGCACAGACAGGTTTGAAGGTACAAATAGTTCTACAATAATAGTTAGAGACTTCAATCCCCATTTTCAATAATGGATAGAAAAAACAGACTGAAGATGAGTAAGAAAATATAGGACTTGAACAACCCTGTAAAACAACTAGACCTAACATGCATATATCGAATATTCCACCAAACGGCAGCATAGACATTATTCTCAATTGCACATAGAAAATATTCCAAAATAGACCATATGTTAGGCCACAAAACAAGTCATAATAAATTTTGAAAGACTGAAGTCATACAATTTACCTTTTTTAATCACAATGACATGAAAGTAGAAATCAATAACAGAAAGAAAATGGAAAAATGAACAAATATCTGGATATTAAACAATACACGCTTAAAAAGCAAAAACAAAACAAAACTAGTAAATGAAACTAAAAAATCTCCAGGTAAATTAGAAAATACCATGAGTTGAATTAAAGCAAAAACCAAACCTTCTGGGATGCAGCAAAATGTGTACTAAGAGAAAAGTTTATAGCTATAAATGCAAATATCTACAACAAGTAAGAATAAATACCTCAGTTCAACAACCTAACTTTATACCTTGAGGAGCTAGAAAAAGAAGAACTCATTAAACCCTAAGCTAAGAGAGGAAGGAAGTAAAGATTAGGGTGGAGAAAATGAACTAAAGAATGGAAAAGTAATAGATAAGATCAATGAAACCAGAAGCTGACTCCTTGAAAAAATTGACAAAATTGGCAAACCTTTATTAGTTTGACTAAAAAAGGAAGAGAGAGAGAGAGAGAGAAAAGACTGAAATTGCAAAAATCAGAAATGAAAGTGACGATATTACTTCCAATTTTACAGAAATAAAAATGATTATAAGAGAATACAATGAACAAGTGTACGCCAATAAATTGGATAACCTAGATATAATAGAAAAATCCATGGAAACACACAAACTACTAAAACTATCTCAAGAAGAAATAAAAAATCTGCATAGATACATAACGAGGAGACTGAATCAGTAATCAAAATCTAACAGCAAAAAATAACCCAGGACCAGATGGCTATAAAACTTTTAGAAGATATAAGGGAATATCTTCATGACCCTGTATTTGATGATGGATTTTTCGATATGGTACCAAAAGCATGAGTAACAAAAATTAGATGAATTGGACTTTGTCTACATTAAAAACTTTTCTGCATCAAATGCCACAAAAGCGTGAAAACCCAACCTAAATAATGAAAGAAAATATTTGCCAATCATATATTTGATAAGGGTTTAATATCCAGAATATATAAAGACCTTGTACAACTTATCAAACAACCCAATTTTAAAACGATCAAAGGACATTTCTCTAAAGAAGTTATACGAACAGCCAATATGTACATGAAAAGATGTTCAACATAATGCAATTAAAAGCCACAATGAGATACCACTTTAAAACTATTAGGAAGATTTGTATCTAAAAAATGGAAAAATAACACGTTAGAGAACATGTGGAAAAACTGGAACCCTGGTGCATTGCTGAAGGGAATGTAAAATGGTGCAGTTCCTCCGGGAAATGGTTTTGTGTTTCCTCAAAAAGTTAAACATGAAATTACTATATGACCCAGAAATTCCAAATAACTGAAAGCAGGGACTCAGTGGCTTGTACACCAATGTTCCTAACAACATTATTCAAAATAGCCAAAAGGTGACAAAAACCCATGTCCTTCAACATATGAATGGATAAACAAAGTGTAGTCTATACATACAATGAAATATTATTCTGTCATAAAAAGGAACACGGTTCTGATACATGCTAAAACATGAATGGACCTTGGAAATATTATGTACATGAAAAAAGCCAGACACAAAAGGATATATACTTTATGATTCTACTTATATGAGGTATCCAGAATAGGCAAATTCATAGACAGAAAGTAGAATCAAGGTATCCGAGGCTGTGGGAAGAAGAAAATGGGGAATTGTTTGTTAATGGGTATAGAACGTCTGTTTGGGATGATGAGAAATTCTGGAAACAGACAGTGGTGATGGTTACACAACATGGAGAATGCATGTAAAGCCACTGAATTGTTCACTACAAAATGGTTAAAGCAGTAAATTTCATGTTAGGTATATTTTACCGCAATAAAAAGTAGTGAAAAAAAGAGAATATTTGCTTAGAAATAAGATTTTCATGCAATTGTATTGTGCCATTACTGCTTAATATTTGGAATCATTATTTGAATTTTAAAATTTTATTCTCAAAATCTCATTGTAAATTATTTAAATGGCTTTTGATGTAGTTTGATAAAAATATGTTTAGTTTCCACCTCTTCATATACTCTTTTCCCTGTTGAAATCCACAGAGCAGTTTCAAAGTTATGAAAAACACATTTAAATTCCATTGTATCTACATTCGTAAGAGATCAATCAATGATATGTACATTCTACAGTTTATTTATGAATATACACACTAATGAAAAGAAACCTTAGTAAAACTCATACCTACTGGTGGGTTAATGTTCACTGATGCTCATCTGACATGCTATAGGAATAGGAAAAGCAATTAATAAGAGAAGCTTGGAAGACTTATAAACAACAAGTTATAAAATGCTAATGTTCATTTCCAAAAACACCCATTTTATACTTCTTATCCATATATTTGAAGAAACATCATCTGTACCTTCAAAAAGTTCTAACACAATTAACTACTAGCAGGAGTGTAAATTCTATAAATGTTCTGAACAGCAATTTGGGAACCTCTACTGTTTTACAAAATTATTCAAATTATATATTTAGATATTTAATTTACAGACTAAATAAAATGTTCATAGACATTTATGCATAGCAATATTGTAGGGATAATAGCTGTCATGGTTTCAATTATGTCCCCCAAAAAATGTGTGTATCAGTTTGGCCTGGCCATGATTCCTGGTATTGTGTGGTTTTCCTATATGTTGTAAATCCTGCCTCTATGATGTTAATGAGGGAGGATGGGTGGCAGTTTTGTTAGTCAGGCAGGACCTGATCTACAAGACTGGATTGTGTCCTGAGGCAATCTCTTGAGATATAAAAGACAGAGAAGTGAGCAGTGAGACAGGGGGACCTCATACCATCGAGAAAGCAGTGCCGGGAGCAGAGCGCGTCCTTTGGACTGTGGTCCCTGCACAGAGAAGCTCCTAGTCCAGGGGAACACAGAAGAGAAGAAGGCGGAGAGAGAGAAAGCCTTCCCCTGGAGCTGACGCCCTGAATTTAGACTTTTAGCTTACTTTAACTGTGAGGAAATAAACTTCTCTTCATTAAAACCATCCACTTGTGGTGTTTCTGTTACAGCAGCACTAGACGACTAAGACAATAGCTAACAGCATCTTGAAAATAATATAAGGTAAAACAGATATTAATATATCCATAGAATATTAATATATCAGAACATGGAATGTAGGAAGTATGAATCTAGGAAAATTGGAAATCATTAAACAATGAAATGGAAGGCATAAACATCCATATCCTAGGCATTAATGAGCTGAAATGGACTGATATTGGCCATTTTGAATCAGACAATTGTATAGTCTACTATGCCGACAATGACAACTTTAAGTGGAATGACATTGTATTCATCTTCAAAAAGAACATTTTAAGGTCCATCCTGAAGCACAAAGCTGTCAGTGATAGGATAATATCCATACACCTACAAGAAAGACCAGTTAATACAACTATTATTCAAATTTGTGCACCAACCACTCGGGCAAAAGATGAGGAAATTGAAGATTTTTACCAACTTCTGCAGTCTGAAATTGATCAAACATGCAATCAGGATGTATTAATAATTACTGGTGACTGGAATGCCGAAGCTGGAAACGAAGAAGGATTCGTAGTTGGAAGATATGGCCTTGTTGATAGAAACGATGCTGGAGATAGCGTGATAGGATTTTGCAAGTCCAACAACTTCTTCATTGCAAATACCTTTTTCTCCCACGTGAAAGGCGACAATACAAGTGGACCTCACCAGATGGAATTCATAGGAGTTAAATCAACTACATCTGTGGAAAGGAAGATGGAAAAGCTCAATATCATCAATCAGAACAAGGCCAAGGGCCAACTGTGGAACAGACCATCAATTGCTCATATGCAAGTTCAAGTTGAAACTGAAGAAAATTAGAAGAAGTCCACCAGAGCCAAAGTATGACCTTGAGTGTATCCCGCTTGAATTTAGAGACCATTTCAAGAAGAGATTTGACACATTGAACACTAACAACCAAAGACCAGATGAGTTGTGGAATGACATCAAGGGCATCGTACATGAAGAAAGCAGGAGGTCATCAAAAAGACAGGAAAGGAGGAAAATATCAAAATGGATGTCAGAAGAGACACTGAAACTTGCTCTTCAATATCAAGTAGCTAAAGCCAAAGGAAGAAACGATGAAGTAAAAGAGCCGAACAGAAGATTTCAAAGGACGGCTCAAGAAGACAAAGTAAAGTATTATAATGACATGTGCAAAGACCTGGAGATAGAAAACCAAAAGGGAAGAACATGGTGGGTATTTCACAAGCTGAAATAACTGAAGAAAAAATTCAAGCCTGAGTTGCAATATTGAAGGATTAATGGGGAAATTATTAAATGACACAGGAAGCATCAAAAGATGATGGAAGGAATACACAGAGGCACTATACCAAAAAGAATTGGTCGATGTTCAACCGTTTCACGAGGTAGCATATGATCCGGACCCACCAGTACTGAAGGAAGAAGTTCAAGCTGCACTGACAGCTTTGGGAAAAAACAAGTCTCTAGGAATTGAAGGAATACTGATTGAGATGTTTCAACAAACATGCAGCACTGGAAGTGCTCACTCGTCTATGGCAAGAAATTTGGAGGACAGCTATCTGACCAGTTGACTGGAAGAGATCCCTATTTATACCTATTCCAAAGAAAGATGATCCAACTGAATGTGGAAATTATCAAACAATATCATTAACATCACACACAAGTAAAATTTTGCTAAAGATCATTCAAAGCAGCTGCAGCAATATATGGACAGAGAACTGCCGGAAATTCAAGCCGGATTCAGAATAAGAGATACCATTGCTGGTGTCATATGGATCCTGGCTGAAAGCCGAGAATACTAGAAAGATGTTTATCTGTATTTTATTGACTCTTCAAAGGCATTCGACTGTGTAGATCATAACAAATTATGGATAACATTGTGAAGAATGGGAGTTACAGAACTCTTAATTGTGCTCGTGAGGAACATGTACAAACAGAACAAGGGGATACTGAGTGGTTTAAAGTCAGGAAAGGTGTGCATCAGGGTTGTATCCTTTCACCATATGTATTTAATCTGTATGCTGAGCAAATCATCCAAGAAGCTGGACTCTGTGAAGAATAATGGGGCATCAAGATTAGAGGAAGATTCATTAACAACCTGCGTTATATTGATGGCACAACCTTGCTTGCTGAAAGTGAAGAGGAGATGAAGCAGTTACTGCTGAAGATCAAAGACCACAGCCTTCAGTATGGATTACACATCAATATAAGGAAAACAAAAATCCTCACAAGTGGACCAATAAGCAACATCATGCTAAACAGAGAAAAGATTGAAGTTGTCAAGGATTTCTTCTTACTTGCATCCACAGTCAACACCCATTGAAGCAGCAGTCAAGAAATCAAATGACACATTCCATTGGGCAAATCTACTGCAAAAGACCTCCCTAAAGTGTTGAAAAACAAAGACCTAACCTTGAAGACTAAAGTGTGCCTGACCCAGGCCATGGTGTTTTCAATCACCTCATATGCATGTGAAAGACGGAGGATGAATAAGGAAGACCGAAGAATTGACTCCTTTGAATTGTGGTGTTGGTGAAGAATATTGAATATACCATGGACCACCAAAAGAAAGAGCAAATCTGTCTTGGAAGGAGTACAACCAGAATGCTCCTTAGAAGCAAGAATGGCGAGACTACATCTCACATACTTTGTACATGTTGTCAGGAGGGATCAGTCCCTGGAGACGGACATCATGCTTGGTAAAGTAGAGGGTCAGGGAAAAAGAGGAAGACCCTCAACGAGTTAGATTGACACAGTGTCTGCAACAATGGACTCAAGAATAGCAACAATTGTGAGGATGGCAGAGGACCCGGCAGCCTTTCGTTCTTTTTTGCATGGGGCTGCTATGAGTGGAAACCGGCTCGAGGACACCTAACACCACAACAACATATAAAAGTTATACTTTAATGAACTGTTTTTGTTATATATTTTTAGCAACGTTCACTCTACTGATTTTCTTTATTTTCCCTATTTGACAAAAATAAAGGCAAACAAGTGTATAGTATATTATATTTAATTTTGGTGACAAATACATTCACAGTAAAGTCAAAGAAATAGAGTAGAAACAGAAGCATTTATATTTCTTGAGACACCTCCATGAAATGTATTAGGCCCTACTCCTTAATTCTTTTTAAACATATCTTTATTTGTTCTTAGGTCCTGTTTGAAAAGTCAAACAAATAAGTAAACACACAAACAAAAAACAATAAAACTTTGTTGTGACTATTTGTATTTATATTTTTTAATTAAATAAAGATACTGTACAGTGAAGGATTAACATTACTTCCTACTTTGAACACAGATTAAAATTTCCATTTTGGTTTTGGGTTATACTTCATTTTTCTAAATGAAGCTAGTGCATGGTAGGAAGTTCATTATCAGTGTGTAATTTGTATAGATGTATTGCTTTACAAATATTTCATCCATCTGCATAGGACTAGAATTCTAAGAGTTGGACTCAAGTCCTGTCTTCATGGATTACAGGAGATATGATCTCTGATAGTTCACTTCTTTTTTAATAAAATAGGAATAAAATTTGTTGACCACCATCCATCAGTCAGTATATTTTACTGGGTGGCTGTCATGTTGCTGTGATGCTGGAAGCTATGCCTCCTGGATTTGTAATATAAGCAGGGTCAACCATGGTGGGCTTTATAAGAGCTTCAAGACTGAGACAGACTAGGAAGAAAGTTCTGGCTATCTACTTCTTAAATTAGCCAATGGATACCTTACAGATTACAACAGAACACTGTCCAACTTCTCTGCTTTGGACAAGTCATCACAAGAGATAATTTGCTGGAAGAAGACATCATGTCTGGTGACGTAGAAGGCCACCAAGGAAAGGGAGACCTTCTGTGAAATGAATCGGCACAATAGCTGCAAGGATGAATTCAAACATGCCAGCAATTGTGAAGAAGACCCAGGACCGCGCAACATTTTGTTCTGCTGTATATAAGGTCGCCAACAGTTGGAGTAGACTCGATAGCACCTATCTACAATTTCATGTTTGTTGAAGTTTTCCAGACTCAGTATGCAATGTTCCTTTGCTCTCCTCTAGTTTAGATTCAGAAAATCAATTTGATAGGAGACGGATGTTGATGAAAATGTAATTCATTATGGCAATAAAGGTAATCAAATACAAGGACTTTAGAACTCTGTCACATGGATTTGCTAGTAGTTTTTCCTGAATTAAAGTCAACTCCTCACAACCTGCAGATATCTCTAGGACAAAGCCTGATCCAGTAAGTTTACCTCCTGAAAGAAGATCAGAATACACCCTGCGAGAAGGTTGGGAAGCATAAAAGAGATTAGCCAAAGTGATTTAAGAAAAAAGAAAACAACAAATGCTGGAGAGGATGTGGGGAGATTGGAACCCTTACCCATCTCTGGTGGAATTGGAAAAATGGTACAACCACTCTGGAAAACAGTATAGTGTTTCCTGAAAAAACTAGAACTATTTTACAATCCAGCAATCCCACTTCTAGGTATACAATCTAGAAAGCTAATAATAAAAACATGAGCAGACATATGTACACATATGTTCACTGCAGCACTATTCACAATAATAAAAAGATGAAAAAAACCTAAGTGCTTATCAACAGATGAATAGATAAACAAAATGTGGTACATACATACAATGGAATATTATGCAACCATAAGGAATAATGATGAGTACTCTAAACACCTTACAATGTGGATGAATCTGGAGAGCTTTACGCTGATTGAAATAAGTCAATCAGAGAAAGGACAAATATTTTATCATCTCACATTTTTAAGAAGACAAGAATAGGTATGTATTCAGAAACCAACATTTATTGGTGGTTACCATGGATAGGGGTGGGAATAGAGGGGGAATCACACTCTAGATAGCAGACACTTGCTATTTTTGGTGATAGGAAATGGAATATGTGTGAAGTGTGCATAGCCTGACCAAGGCAAAAGACATCACTAAGATGAACACAATAGAAGAGGACCTTCTGGTAATTGCTATGACACATATAATTTTGCAACAACAGCAACAACAACCAAAAAATATATGTGTGGGTACTTGTGTATGTACGTATGCAGATGTACGTATAGGTATGTATATGTGGGTATATATAGGGCCCTGGTGGCACAGTGGTTAAGAGCCACAGTGTATAATGGCTGGTAACCAAAATGGTTGGCAGTTCAAATCCACCAGCCTCTCCTTAGAAACCCTATGGGGCAGTTCTACTGTGTGCTATAGAGCCACTGTGAGTCAGAATTGACTCGATGGCAATGTGTTTGGTTTTGTTTTACAGATGTGTGTATATGTAAATGCATATGCATATGCATGTATGAATGTGCATGCATATATACTTATATATGCCTATAGGGGGCACAGTTCTATATATTTCTTAGACATAATCAAACACCTCAGGGGATTGGTTTTCTAGATTTGAAAGCTTAGGACCATATCTTGTGGAACAACTCAGTCTTTTGGCTTAATGTAGTTCATAAAGTTTATGTTCTGCATCCTAGTCTTTTGAGCAAGGTCTGGGGTCTTCAAAGCTTGTGAGTGATCATCTAAGATGCATCTATTGGTCTCTACTCATCAGGAACAAAAGACATAAAAGGAAACCCAAGACTAAGAGAAGAAACTGTCTCCACGAACCATAACCTCATTCATCCTGAGACTAGGAGAAGTAGATGGTGCCTACTACCACTATCTATGGTTCTGATCAGGGTCATAATAAACGGATCCTGTAAGAATGAGAGAAAAATGTGGAACAGAACCTGAAATTCTGAGAAATTCTAGAATAACTGGACCAATAGTTACCAGTGGATTTCTCAAGATTATTGCCCTAAGATATTCTTTAAGCCTTGAACCGACACCACCCCCTGAGGTCACCGTTTAGCTAAATAACAGATTTACTCACAAAATAAAGAATATCGCTTCTGAGTACTACACACCTATCTAAAAAATCATGTATATGAAACCAAACGGTCAATAACTACTTAAAATTAAAAAAAAAAAAAACAGAAAAGAAAAAGATGAAAATGTAAGGGGGCAGGGAAGCTGGATTACTGGAAATGGAACAACCAAAATGGAAGCAATGGGAATATTCCCATATTGTAAAGAAAGTAACCAATGTTCTGAACAATTTGTGTAAAAATTATTTTAATGAGAACCTTAATATGCTATGTAAACTTTCACCAAAAGAAAATAAAATATTATCACTAAAATAAAAGAGAGAGATTAGCCAAAAATACCACCTAGAGAATGGAGTCTTTCTCCCAATATTTCACATCTCCTCTGGAGAGGTCAGTGAGGGACAGAGGAGAATCAGGAAGTTTAATTCCCATAATTTCTTATCTTTCTCTCTTTTATGTCCATTATATAGATATATAAAGCATGAGCCATAACCTTTTTCCCTTACACAGGATTTATTCCTTCCTAACCCTGAGCCTGTAGTTCCTGGGTGGTGCAATAGGTTAGCCCACTTGGCTGCCAACCAAAAGGTTAGATGTTGGAGTCCACCCAGAGCTGCCTGGAAGAAAGGCGTGGAAATCTGCTTCTGAAAAATCAGCCATTAAAAATTCAATGGTGCACAGTTATATTTTGAAACATATGTGATTTCCATGAGTCAACTGGTTACAATGACAACTGGTTAATCCTGAGGGTAGTGTGAGGATCCGGTGAGATTTTGATTTTGCTTTATCATCATCTGTTGTCTGTCACTCACACACAATCCTTTGGAATCCAACAAAAATTTATTTCCAAAATATTTATGTCCTTTAATTTCATGCTTTTGTTCATATTATTTTCCCATTACTTCAATTTGACACTAACGGCTTTCATTTATTTATTTATTTTTACAGCTTTCTAGATTTTCTTCTCTTCGGACATGCAAACTTAATTCTCTTCTTTTACTTCCATAAAGTTCTGTCTTTGTAGTAACAAGCAGCCAGATAATATTTGAATTCTAAGTGATGATGGTCATCTATTCTAACTGGTCAGTTCTTACTGGTTCTAAAGTATTTTAAAAATATTTAAATAATAAGTATTTTAAAATAAAAAAAAAAGGTATTTAAAAATATTTCCTGTGCATTTCATTAAATTTGTGATAGTTTAACAGTTTTATTGAGTAGTTATTTAATTAAAACAAAAAATAAAAACCAAACCTATTGCCATTGAGTCGATTCTGACTCATATTGACCCTATAGGACAGAGTAGAACTGCCCATAGAGTTTCCAAGGAGTAGCTGGTGGATTCGAACTGCTCATCTTTTGTTTAACAGTGTAACGTTTAACCACTGTGTCGCTAGGGCTCCAGTTATTTAATTAGGAGGATCTTAAAGCATGGGTTTTGACTTATATCTATGTTGTATCTATGTGTGTGTGTGCATGCTAACATGCATATGTTGTGTACTGTCCCATAGGGTTTCCAAGGAGTGGCTCGTGAATTTGAACTGCCGACCTTTTGGTTAGCAGCGAAGCTCTTAACCACTGTGCCACAAGGGCTCCATAAATTAAAAGACTTTGTAAAATATTAAGTGATATATAATACTAAGGTATTTTAACTTACTTGAAATTAAGTGTTACTGTTATTTCAAAGGCAATGAACTCAATATATAATAGACTTAAAACATTCTTAGACCTGAGCTTATAGAGTCTATTTATTATATTTTTATGTAGTTTCTCCAGTAAGTTTGCAAATTGATTAAAGAATATATTCATGATAGCTAGGTCCAGTAGAGGAAGCAGAAAACTGATTCAAGCTCTTTCTCCCTCTTTTTTTTTCTAACTTACTTCTCTTAAAACATACTAGCAGACCCACTGAAGAGGTATTTTATCAGTTATTTTGATACATTCTAAACCTATTTCCCTCCATATTATGCATTCAGACTCTATTTTGCACCTCTTCTCTCTTCCCAGGCTCCTTTCTGCTGTGCTCTGTGTGAGACAAAATGTTCTCCCTTCTAAGTGCATTACCGTTTATCAATTTCACTGCCCATGTCAATTATCAAGAAGCTTATGTAATAATTACACTTTCAGAACACGTGAGAAATAAAGGTAGGAACGGCATTGGTAAAGTGATAAATGGAAGGATAGGAAATATCTGGGGGTTCTAGTAGAGCCAGGGATTTTATAAATCAACTTTTTTGACTCAGATAGGCTTATCCGTTTCCCATCTGCATCAAAATTATCTGGAGAATTGTTAATCATGCAGATTCCTGGACCCTACTTCCAGACAGAAACTTTGGGATGGGCTCTTGGGGATCTACATTCTTAAGAACACCCTGGGTGATATTTATATCCACAAAATTTCAGAACCACAATTTGGCAATTACTTTCCCTTTCTCGAGGTTGCTCAAGGTTTAGTTTATTAGGTCATACTGAAATTAACTATCCCCGTTTGTGAACTGAAGGAATTCTATGTTTTGTTGATGATTCTGGCTTTCCATTTAATTTTAGTGTGACTTATGTTTGACAGTGATAAAACTGTTCAAGGCTAAAAATGATTAATACGACAATTTCATAATTAGAGCCTTAAAGTGCTGGACTCAGACCCCACTCTGCAATCCATTAGCTCTGTCTGGAACTAGACACACACCGAGCATTCCAAAGGGATTTCCGTTCCTGCGTCAATCAACACGTTTTAATAAAAGTGGTATGCTTAGGTAAGAGATTTTTGAGAAAGCTTTCACCATTATTAGGCTAATGTAAACGTTGGCCTACACTTGGGATTTTATCATTCTCTTCTGAGTCTTCTATAGGATTTTCAATAATAACATTTACAATTGTTAGGATAAACGTCACTCACTGAGACTCAGGAAGCCTCTGCCCATCTTTCAACACAATTACAAATAGCATATTATTTGGCAACCTAATTTGTCTTTAACCCTGTTTAAATGTTATGCACCATAATGGCACTTAGTCCAGACAATAATTTTACCTCTGTAATTTCCTGTAAGTATAGAAAAGCATCTAGTACATATAGACATATTTATGAAGGTTATAACCCAAGAAATTGATTATACAACCAAAATAAAGAATTAAAATGTCTTAAAATTGTTCACATTATGCTTCAAAGAAGGAAAAAAAATAAACTGTATCTGATTTTTTTAATGAATGACTTAATTTCCAACCTATCCACATAGTATTGAGAAGCAATAATAAGGATAGTGAAATACAGACTTCAATTAGATCAAAAGCATTGCATTCAAATGGTTACAGTTTAAAAGTTAAAGTGTATTCGATACGGAAGTGCACAAGCCGTTGCTAAGTATTATGCTCTCTTTCATAGTGTTTATTTAGCAACACATTGCATAATTAAATTATAAATTATTATAAAAAAATAGCTGCTATTTATCTTTCCCAGAAGTTCCTGTTTAAGTGCTGTTTTTCTTCAGGAGAATGTTGCAGTCAATTAGGTTCTACAGTATTTGGACAGAGCTTCATGCAAAAGTCCTTCTGGAAGAAAAGGGTTTTAATGCACTGTTGGTACTTATGTTTCGATAGTGACTGCTCTTGAATAAAAAGCTCATTCAGAGTGCAAGCTCTCATCACTCGAGAGATGTTTTCATTTTATTGAAATACCAGGTGATGTGTCAGGCATAATAAAGAGTGTGTTACGGGGCTCTGAATTGCACAATAATAGGAGACACTTTGTAAAAATAATGTTTTCTTTTTTTAGTTTGTGGGTGATAAACTCATTATGATATTTTAAATGTCATCACACATGCCTCTCACATTTACCTGTTGAATAAATATCAACTTTCAAGACAAGTTAGCTATGTTTAGAAGTTTGAATTTGAAGGAAACCTGAATTTATTAAATGATACATTGGCTATTTGAGTTTCATCTTAAGACAATTTTTCAAATTCCCTTGCATTTTTAGTCCACCACAACTGTGAAATCATTAACTGAAAGTGTGCTAGATGAATGAAATGATCTTTACAACCCAAACTCTTAATTACGTAATGAAAGAAACTGAGCTATATCTGATTCTCATCTTCTAGTAATTTAGAATTATTGATAAAAAGTGATTTCATTGAATATAACAATGTTTTTTTAAAAAGATTGAAAAGAATATTTACAGAAAGTGAGAACCCAAATTATCTTCATGAATCATTTAGTATTACAAAAAGTTCATTTATTATTAGAACAATAAAAAAATCAGGTGTAGTTATAAAATATTTGACTCTATTTCTATAACTAATAAGTTACACATAATTAATAAATGTATTTTACTCTAACAGAGTATTTCTTAGCAGTTAGATGATATAAGTGTACATATAGAAAGAAATAGTTTAGTGTAATAAGATTGCTAGATCAACGAAAGACAATATTTAAAAAAAATTTAACCACATTATATGCTTAAGTTGGCAGTATATGAATATCCCTTTAACTTGTTCCAGACAATTTCCAGGCTACAATCCAACAATTTTAGGGTTGTTCTACAGATGACTATTAGTGTTTCATTGATAATCTTTGTTACTTTCCCTAAAATATATATTAAGCATGCTGATTTTTCACAAGTACAGTCACTAATGGAAACTCTGGTGGCGTAGTGGTTAAAAGCTATGACTGCTAACCAAGAAGTTGGCAGTTCGAATCCACCAGGGGCTCCCTGGAAACCCTATAGGGCAGTTCTGCTCTGTCCTATAGGGTTGCTATGAGTCAGAATCAGCTAGACAGCAATTTTTTTTTTTTTATAGTCACTAATGGGATTTTGTATTTTTAGATTCTGAGTTTTTTCAAATGACTTCTGGGTAGTATGTGTTATCACAAATCCAAGTAACAAAAAATGAATGTTAAACTGAGAGTGAAAATAATTATTCTTACTTTACTTAAAAATGATGCAGATTTCATGTTATATTTTAATGTATCAGGTTTCTTACATATAAGACTTCTGCTGGCTGGCAAACAAGCTTGTGTCTTACCATTACATTTGTAAATTCATTTCTATTTCTTTATAACCCAAATACCAAACCAAACCTATTGCCATCTAGTCGATTCCAACTTATAGCGACTCTGTAGAACAGAGTCAAACTGCCCCATAGGTTTCCAAGGAGCAACGGATGGATTGAAACTGCTGATCTTTTCGTTAGCAGCTGAGCTCTTAACCACTGTGCCAACAGGGCTCCATTTCATTATAGTGACACATATATCTATTCTGACTCATTAAAATGTATAACATCCAGAGTTATCCCACTACTAGTTCCCCGTAGACTAGAATGAAGTGCTTTTCCTTCTCTGAGATCTGCGTTAAACCAGTTGACATTGAGTTGTCTTCAGCTCATAGCGACCCCACGTGTGTCAGAGTAGAACTGCTCCATAGGGTTTTCTTTTCTTCTTACTGTGTTTTGTGTGAGGGCTTGCAGTGCAAATTAGTTTCTCTTTCAAAGATTTATACACAGATTATTTTGTGACACTGGTTGCAGTCCCCGCAATGTATTGGCGCTCTTCCCCTTTCCCTTTACACCATGGGTTCTCCATATCCATTCATCCAGGTTTCCTGTCCCTTCCTGCCTTCTTCATCTTTGCTTTTGGGCAGGTTTCCAGAGTGTTTTCAATGGCTGATTTTTGGAAGTACATTGCCAGGCCTTTCTTTCTAGGTGTCTCTGGTGGGTGGACTTGAAACTCCAACCTTTCCATTAGCAGCCAAGTGCATTAACCATTTGCGCTACCTAGGAAATCGAGGTATGCAGTAGACCTTGATGTAATATTTATGGATGATTTCATTCTTTTTTTTTTTTTTTTCTGGTCAAGAAATAAACTATTTCTCCTAAGCTATTAAAAAAAGAAAAAGATGCAGGTGTATAACAATTAGATAATTAATTTGCTATTTCACTGAAGGCACCTAAGAGATTAGTATAAAACTATTATGACATGGAATGCATAGTCCTTGCAGAAGCTACCTGTGGAAATCGCAGTGGTGCTACACTAGGGTTTGGGGTGAAAACTAAAAATATACTCAGCAGATACAACTGAAAGATCTTTCACAAGGTATATCTACAATTCCCAAGTTTATTGTGACACTGGATGGTCAGGATACATGTGAGATGAAGAAGAGGACAAGTGCTTTGAAAGAATGAACCCAGGGAACCAAATTGCAGCCTCAGAACCTCTTCCGAACCCCAAAGCTCTCTACCCACTGTGGTTGCAGTTGAGAAGCAAGTAGTTTGATGCTGCAGATGATATCTTTAAATGCCAATATGAGAGAAATGAGTTTGGCACCAATGAAAGAAACTGGTTTCCTTGAGTGGATTCTGGATGGTGCAAACAGTTAACACACTTGGCTGCTAAACAAAAGGTTGCAAATTTGAGTCCACCCACAAATGCCTCAGAAAGACATGGCAATCTACTTCTGAAATACCAGTCATTGACAGCCCCAAACTTCTTGCATCCCATTTCAACTTGCAAAGCCCTTCCCAATTTTAAATTTGTTCATAAATGTGTAAGTGTTCAGCCAAATCTTATATATGATGGAATACACTAAAACAGATTGTCCCTACACTCATCGAGAAGAATTCCAGTACTGCCAAAAAAAGCAGCTGTAATATCAGCACCACATTCTAATAGCGCAGACATTGCTTGTTTGTTAAAAAAAAAGTGGACTGTCTCCCAGCCCTAGCAGAAGAGCATCTTGTCCAAAGTTTGAAAACTGGAATATTGTTTTCATACTGTTTTAGGGAATCACCAGACTTACTCTCTGCTAGAATTAAAAACACAAGTTTTATTGAAGGAATAAAAAGGCATTTAGTGAAACGGGAAACACACACAGACATCCAAACTAGCTGCTGGAATTCTCTGAATTGCAGATAGAACAGTGAAAGTTTAAAAGGTGTAGCAAACAAAGGATTTGTGCTGGTAGGCACTTACGCAGGGAAGAGGGGAGGGATCATGGCAAACGTTATTACAAGTGGTTTTGTTAAACTGCAAGCTTAAGCATTTAACAACGGCAAGTTTACTTGTTAAAATTTCAGGGATAACAAGACAGTCTAAGATTTGTTTAATGAGGCATTCTGTCGGGAATAAATTGTGTTAATACAGCTGCATGATTGTTCTTTCCCTCTTATCTTTAAGGTAACGGGCTTATGTTTAACTTAGTTACAAGTTTACAAGAGTTAGCAGAAATAAAGTGGAAGATCTCAGTAAGTGAAAATGAAGTTTAATTTGGGAGTCAGGATATTGAAACTTAAGGCTTGATGTTTAATCTTGGTTGCAGAGTTATGAGTCAGTTATAGGCTTCATCTTAATATTACCATTTCTAATCCTATCTCCTAATCTCCAGGAGACATACTTAAGCATGGCATTGTTTTAGATCAAGCTGAGTAAACATTCTTAACAGACACTTTTCAGCATGCAAATCCTTATCTAGGCTGGAAATCCTGACTTCTCCTCCTTTGTTTTACAAGTTAAACTTTGACAAAAAGGCTGAATTGTTTCTTTAGTAGAAGCGAAGATTTGTTTAATTCCCAATGGCATTTTAATTTAGGTCTGTAGTCAGATATGTCAGCACCTTAGTTATTTTTAAGATTCATATCCACAATACTAAGAATTTTATATTCTATTTGAGGTGCCTTATTTTTCAAATTTGCAAGTCTGTTAAGTGATCTTAGCATGGGTTATTGTTGTAGTTACTGTGAAGAAAAGTACATACAAGGAAGAGCTAAGTTTTATTATATTTTGAGGTAAAAAGAAAAAAGAAAAAATTAAGGAAATATGACCCATGCAATTTTAACCCTGGGTTTTAACAATATTTTCATAGTCGTAATTTTGTAAATTTTCTTTTTTTCTCTCTCTCTCTGTCTCTTTCTTCTTCTTCAGCATTTGACCTAAATCTGTGGACAATTCTTGGGTGGCTTATTTACAATGAAAAAGGAACCATTAGCTGTCTGAAGATTTATCAAAGGTGTAACTCACTGTTGACACATCTTCTGCTCCAGAGCACCAGGAAATACTACTTAATTATACTACAGCCTCTACTGACCCCTTGTTATCTTCATGATAACAATGATTCTTCTCTACAATTGCTTCTTTTTGATTAAACAGTTGGTTTCTGGGAGAAAATTATGGAAGCTTCAAATCTTGTCACCTTCCTACAGATATCTGTATGCCAATAATTAAATACTTTTCTAGAAAATGCAGATATGACTGTCTTTCAACAAATTCCAGTTTGTGCAAATTAAGGTCTTAATCAATAATCACCAATATTAGGAATGAAAAATAAAATAAAAAACACTGGTTTTGCGCTAAAGGAGTTTACATTTTATTTGACTAAAAGACGAATATGGAAAGATATTTAATAATATGAGGCAATAATTGGTAAAGGGGAAAACATGGATCAAAAAATAATTCCCCCTAAGGTTTCAGAAAATGTATGTAGGTTGGACTGGAACTGAAAAAAATAAAGAAAGTTGAGTGAATCTTGAGGAGTTATAAATTCCAGGGCATATTGTAAAAAAAGGAAAATAAAAATGATTATTATAATTTTTTTCTGACATTTATAGACATGTAAAGAACCCAAATACTGTAGTAATTCAATAAGGCCATTTAATACAATACTTTAAGATTTATATATATATATTTATATATATATATATAAATAATTTGAGGGCTCAGAAAAGTGCCTGTAAAATAACAAGGATTACAAACAGCAGGATCCCAATACTGGCTGCCAATTACTACCAAGTAGTGGTGGCTCAGCTTAATGTAACACTGCATGATTTTTTTTTTCCTAGTGGGTAATAAAGTTGATTTTTCCCTGCCTTTTTGTTGGTGCTTGTAAATAATATTAACCCAGGATCGGAGCTTAGAACTGGAAGATATTTTCAATATTCCCAACCGCCATTTCCCTATAAGCTGTTTCTCTTTCCATTTTGTTTCAAAGATACTTGAACTCCTGAACTAACAGTTTAAATTGCTTTCTTCTAATACTTATTACTGTTTTTAGTATGCCAAGGTGATACTGATAGTAATTGAAAGTGTTCTTTACCTGAATATAATTACTTTTATTTTTATGAACCATAAAAAAACGAAAACAAAACTTAGTTGGTAGAATTAGCTAAAGCAAGTATTACAAAATAATATGAAATGTATTTGAGAAAACTCAAGTAATGTTCTCAATTACATCAAAATATAATAGTCATTATATTGTTTTTGTTTAGGAAAATAAAATTTCATGTTGTACATGAATTAGCAGTATTACTTAGACTAACAATGTGTCTATACTTGTAAATATTCTTAGAAGGATAAAAATGAGATTTTAATCATTAGTGTTAATGGTATTTCTATCCTGATAATAAAAAAACAGGGTAGTGTGGCTGTAAAATAATAATAAAGTTAACCAGGAAATGAATGCATTGTCTATGCCAGTGGTCTCAGACTTTAGCATGCATCAGAGTAATCTAGAGGGTTTATTTAAAGCACAGAGTGGTGAGCCCCACCTCCAGAGTTGATGCTTCAGCATGTCTGTGGTTTTTGTTGTTATTGTTGTTGTGTGCCATCAAGTCCATTAGGACTCATAGTGACCATATATGACAGAGTAGAAATTCCCCATAGGGTTTCCTAGGCTGTGATTTTTATGGGACAGATGGCCAAGTTGTTTTTCTCATTGAAGTTGCTGTTGGGTTTGAACTGCATACCTTTTCTTTTGATGAGCAGCCAAGTGCTTAAGCATTGCTCCACCAGGGCTCATTATGTCTAGGCTAGGGCCCTAGAATTTGCAATTACAGCTAGTGTCCAGGTGATGCTGATCCTGCACACTTTCTGAATCACAAGTCCGAAGAATTACTTGCAAACATAAAGCAAAACAAAATAACGACGATTAAAAAAAAAAATGTATGAAATACTAGTCCTCTGGAAGTAAGATACTCCAAAGGATGGAACAAGGAGTAGCATACAAGGAATGTGTGATAAGATGGGAGGGACTAGTCCACCCGGGTGCAAGCAATAAGAAGTGCACTTTCTGCAGAGAAAAGAGAGAGCCTACTGAAAGTCATGTGGTAGGTCGTCCAGACTTACACTGAATAACCACTCTGGGATGCCCAACTCTCTAAACTGTGTGATCAATACTTCCTACTGTTCACTCTGAAAGCTTTGAATTACTACTTCAGTTAGTATTGTCCTTTGCTTACCCATGTTTTTGAGCCATCCCAACAGTGCATATTCTCTGTGCCTGAGATCCTTGTCAGGATGCTACATCCTGTAAATTCTATATTGGTATATTTATATTTACTTTAATCAGAACATGGAAAGTATGAAATAGGAATAAAAAAATTGGAAGTTGTGGAGAGTAAAATTTGAAGGATTGAAGTTTGATATCCTAAGCATTAGTGAACTGAAATGGACTGGCACTGGTCATTTTGAATCAGTTATATGGCCTACTATGCTGGGTATGACAAATTGAAGAGCAACAGTGTCATATTCATCTACAAAAAGAACATTTCAAGTTCTATCCTGAAGTAATGCTGTCAGTGATAGGATAATACCTATACACCCACAAGGAAGACCAATTAATATGTCTGTTATTCAAATTTACACACTAAATACTAATGTCAAATGTAAAGAAATGGAAGATTTTTACCAACTTCTGCAATCTGAAATTGATCAAACCTGCAATCAAAGTGCAATGAAAATTACTGGTGATTGGAATACGAAAGCTTGAAACAAAGAAGAAGGATCAGTAGTTGGAAAATTTGGCCTTGGTGATAGAAACGACCTTGGAAATTGCATGATATAATCTTGTAAGGCCAATGACTTATTCATTGCAAATACCTTTTTTCAACAGCATAAATGGCAGCTATATATGTGGACCTTGCCAGGTGGAATACGCAGGAATCAAGTCAACTACATCTATGGAAAGATAATGGGAAAGCTCAATATCATCAGTCAGAACAAGGCCAGGGACTGACTATGGAACAGACCATCAATTGCTCTAATGCAAGCTCAAGTTAAAGCTGAAGAAACTTGTTCATGAGAGACTGTAAGATCTTGAGTATATCCCACCTGAATTTAGAGACCATCTCAAGAATAGACATGACACATTCAACACTAATTTCCAAAACCAGACGAGTTGTGGCATGACATCAAGGACACCATATGTGAATAAAGCGAAAGGTCAATAAAATGACAGGAAAGAAAGAAAACTCCAAAATGGATGTTAGAATAGACTTTGAAACTTGCTCTTGAACATAGAGTAGCTAAAGGGAAATGAAGATTTGATGAAGTTAAAGAGCTAAACAGAACATTTCAAAGGGTGGATCAAGAAGAGAAAATGAAGTATTAAAAGGAAATGTGCAAAGACCCAGAGTTAGAAAACCAAAACGGAAGAAGACACTTGACATTTCTCAAGATGAAAGAACTGAATAAATAATTTCAGCCTCAAGTTGCCACACTGAAGAATCCTATGGGCAAAATACTGAACTACACAGGAAGCGTCAAAAGAAGATGGAAGGAATACACAGAGTCACGGTCCTAAAAAGAATTGATCGATCTCCAACCACTTCAGGAGATAACGTATAATCAAGAATCAATGGTACTGAAAGAAGAAGCACAAGCTGCATTAAAGCCATTGGTGAGAAAAACAATATCTAGGAATTGACAGAATACCAACTGAGATGTTTCAACAAATGGATACAATGCTGAAAGAGCTCACTTCTGTATGCCAAGAAACTTAAAAGAGATCTACCTTGTCAATAGACTGGAAGGCAACCATAGACCTGCCCATTCCAAAGAAAGGTCATCCAACAGAATGCAGAAATTATCGAATAATATCATTAATATTATACACAAATAAAGTGTTGCTGAAGATAATTCAAAATTTGTTGTGGCAGTACGTCAATAGGGAACTACCAGAAATTTAAGCTATATTCAGAAAATGACATAGAATGAGGGATATCATTGCTGATGTCAGATGGATCTTGCCTGAAAGCAGAAAATACCAGAAAGAAGTTAACTGTGTTTATTGACCATGCAAAGGTATTCAGCTGGATCGTGACAAATTATGGATAACATTGCAAAGAATAAGAATTCCTGAACACTTAATTGTGCTCATGAGGAACCTGTACTTAGAAAAAAAGACAGTCGTTCAGACAGAACAAGGGGATACTGCATACTTTAAAATCAGTAAAGGTGTGTGTCAGGGGTGTATCCTTTCGCCATACTTATTCGATCTGTTTGCTGAGCAAATAATCTGAGAAGCTGGACTATATGAAGAACACAGCATCAGGATTGGAGGAAGACTGATTAACAACCTGCAATATGCAGATGACACAACTTGCTGTAAGTGAAGAGGACTTGAAGCACTTACTGATGAAGATCAAAGACCACAGCCTTCAGCATAAATTATACCTCGACATAAAGAAAAAAAAAAAAAAATTCTCACAACTGGACCAGTAAGCAACATCATGATAAACGGAGAAAATATTGAAGTTGTCAGGGATTTCATTTTACATGGATCCACAACCAATGCCCGTGGAAGCAGCAGTCAAGAAATCAAGCAATACATTGCCTTGGGCAAATCTGCTGCAAAAGATCTCATTAAAGTGTGAAAAAGAGGAAAGACGACACTTTGAAGACTAAGATGCACCTGACCCAAGCCATGGTATTTTGAGTCAGCTCATATGCATGTGAAAGCTGGACAATGAATAAGGAAGATGGAGGAAAAATTGATGCATTTGAATTAAGGTATTGGCAAATAATATCGAATATACCGTGGACTGCAAGAAGAAGGAAAATTTTTCTTGGAAGAAGTACAACCAGAATGCCCCTTAGAAGGGAGAATGGTAAGACTAGGTCTCATTTACTTTGGACTTGTTATCAGGAGGGACCAAATCCTGGAAAAGGACATGCTAGGTAGAGGTTCAGTGAAAAAGAGAAAAATCCTCAATGAGATGGATTGACAAAGTGGCTGCTACAACGAACTCAATGACGGCACAGGATCAGGCAGTATTTTATTGTGTTGTATACATAAGGTCACCATGAGTTGGAACCAATTCACTGGCACCTAAAAACGACAACAAATCTTACTTGTGTTCTTTAGAAGAGCAAACCAGTTAGACACACATATATATATATATATAAACCCCCATGTGTCTGTCTGTCAGTCTGTTGTACTGTGGGGGCTTGTGTGTTGTTGTGATGCTGGAAGCTATGCCAGCAGTATTCAGATACCAGCAGGGTCACCCGTGGAGGACAGGTTTCAGCTCAGCTTCCAAGCTAAGACAGACTAGTAAGAAAGACCCCACAGTCTACTTCTGAAAAGAACTAGCCAGTGAAAACCTTATGAATAGTAGCAGAATATTGTCTGATATAGTGCAGGAAGATGAGCCCCTCAGGTGGGAAGGTACTCAAAAGACAACTGGGGAAGAGCTGCCTCCTCAAAGTAGAATCGACCTTAATGACGTGGATGGAGTCAAGCTTTTGGGACCTTTATTTGCTGTTGTGGCAAAATGAAATCGAAAGCATAAACATCGATATCCTAGGCATCAGTGAGCTGAAATGGACTGGTATTGGCCATTTTGAATCAGACAACCATACGGTCTACTATGCTGGGAATGACAACTTGAATAGGAATGGCGCTGCACTCCTTTTTCAAAAACAACATTTCAAGATCTATCCTGAAGTACAACGCTGTCAGTGATAGGATAATATCCATATGCCTATAAGGAAGACCAGTTAATGGACAATTATTCAACTTTACACACCAATCACTAATGCCAAAGATGAAAAAATTGAAGATTTTAACCAACTTCTTCAGTCTGAAACTGATGGAACATGCAATCAGGATGCATTAATAATTACTGGTGATTGGAATGCAAACGTTGGAGACAAAGAAGAAAGATTGGTAGTTGGAAAATATGGTCTTGGTGATAGAAATGATGCCGGAGATCGCATGATAGAATTTTGCAAGACTAATGACTTCTTCATTGCAAATACTTTTTTTCACCAACATAAACGGTGGCTATATGCATGGACCTCGCCAGATCGAATACACGGGAATCAAATCAACAACATCTGTGGAAAGAGACGATGAAAAAGCTCAATATCGTCAGTCAGAACAAGGCTGGGGGCTGACTGTGGAACAGATCATCAATTGCTAATATGCAAGTTCAAGTTGAAACTGAAGAAAATTAGAACAAGTCCACTAAAGCAAAAGTACGGCCTTGAGTATATCCCATCTGAATTTAGAGACTATCTCAAGAATAGACTTGACGTGTTAAACATTAATGACCGAAGACTAGATGAGTTGTGGAATGACATCAAAGACATCATACATGAAGAAAGCAAGAGGTCATTAAAAAGACAGGAAACAAAGAAAATACCACAATGAATGTCAGAAGAGACTCTAAAACTTGCTATTGAACATCGAATAGCTAAAGCAAAAGGAAGAAATGATGAAGTAAAAGAAGTGAACAGAAGACTTCAAAGGGTGGCTAGAGAAGACAAAGTAAAGTATTATAATGACATGTGCAAAGAGCTAGAGATAGAAAACCAAAAGGGAAGAACAGCTTCGGCATTCCTCAAGCTGAAAGCACTGAAGAAAAAATTCAAGCCTCGAGTTGTAACAGTGAAGGATTCTATGGGGAAAATTTTAAATGATGCAGGAAGCTTCAAAAGAAGATGGAAGGAATACACATAATCATTATACCAAAAAGAACTGGTCAACATTTCAAGAGGTAGCATATCATTAGGAACCCATGGTACTGAAGGAAGAAGTCCAAGCTACTCTGAAGGCACTGGCAAAAAACAAGGCTCCAGGAATTGACAGAATATCAATGGAGATGTTCCAATAAATGGATGCAGCACTGGAAGTGCTCACTAGTCTATGCCAAGAAATTTGGAAGACAGCTACCTGGCCAACCGACTGGAAGAGATACATATTTATGCCTGTTCCCAAGAAAGATGATTCAACCCAATGTGGAAATTATTGAACATATCGTTAATATCAGACACAAGTGAAATTTTGCTAAAGATCATTCAAAAGCGACTGCAGCAGTATGTCGACAGGGAACTGCCAGAAACTCAGGCTGGATTCAGAAGAGGACGTGGAATAAGGGATATCATTGCTGAAGTCAGGTGGATCCTAGCTGAAAGCAGAGAATACCAGAAAGATGATTACCTGTGTTTTATTGACTATGCAAAGGCATTCAATTATGTGGACCATAACAAATTATGGATAACATTTGGAAGAATGGGAATTCCAGAACACTTAATTGTGCTCATGAGGAAACTGTACACAGATCAAGAGGCAGTTGTTTGGACAGAACAAGGGGATAGTGTGTGGCTTAAAGTCAGGAACGGCATGCGTCAGGGTTGTATCCTTTCATCATACCTCTTCAATCTGTATGCTGAGCAAATAATCTGAGAAGCTGGACTATATGAAGAAGAAAGGGGCATCAGAATTGGAGGAAGACTCATTAACAACCTGCAATATGCAGATGACACAACCTTCCTTGCTGAAAGTGAAAAGGACTTGAAGAACTTGCTGGTGAAGATCAAAGACCACAGCCTTCAGTATGGATTACACCTCAACATAAAGAAAACAAAAATGCTGACAACTGGACCAATAAGCAACATCATTATAAATGGAGAAAAGATTGAAGTTGTCAAGGATTTCATTTTACTTGGATCCACAATCAATACCCGTGGAAGCAGCAGTCAGGAAATCAAAAGATGCATTGCATTGGGCAAATCTGCTGCAAAAGACCCCTTTAAAGGTTTGAAAAGAAAAGATGTCACCTGGAAGACCAAAGAATTGACCCCTTTGAATTGTGGTCTCGGGGAAGAATATTGAATATACCACAGACTGCCAAAAGAATGTACAGATCTATTTTGAAAGAAGTACAACCAGAACGCTCCTTAGAAGCAAGGATGGTGAGACTACAGCTTACGTACTTTGGACTTGTTGTCAGAAGGGATCAGTCCCTGGAGAAGGACATCATGCTTGGTAAAGTACACGGTTAGCAAAAAAGAGGAAGCCCCTCAACGAGATGGACTGACACAGTGGCTGCGACAATAGGCTCAAGCATACCAGCGATTGTGAGCATGGTGCAGGACTGAGCAGTGTTTCGTTCTGTGGTGCATATGGTCACTATGAGTAGGAACAAACTTGACGACACCTAACAACAACAACAGTGTGTAGCAAGAAAGAGATAAGACAGAGACAGAGATTTTCTTCAAGGAAATGGCTCACGCAGTTGTGAGGGTTGGCAAGTCCCAAATCCATAGGTCATGCGGTAGGCTGGAGATCTCTGCTGGTTCATGGGATTAGCAGGGCTGGCAAATCCAAAATCTGCAGGTCAGTCAGCAGGCTGAAAACTTCTGCAGGCTTATATCCAAAGATCCAGAGGTCAGGTGACGAGAAGAATGCACTCCATAGGGTTTTCAGTGACTGGGATCTTTCAGAGGTAGATTGCCAGGCCTTTCTTCCAAGTTGCCTGTGGTTGGATTTGAATCGCCAAACTTCTGGTTAATAATAAAGCTAGTTAACTCGTTTGCATCACCAAGAGACTCCATAAAAAGATATAACAGGATGCATCTTAGATGTTTTGTGGTTGCAGGTGAAAGTATGAGGTTGGCAAGAGGAGGAATAAAGTCACTTAGGGAATGTGGCAAGATATAGGAAAGGAAAGGCCAAACCCAAAAGTAGAAGAGCTAAAATAGACTGCAGTGAAAGCATCTATATTTTATCACATTTATGCATGTATTTAAAATTATGTGTATGTGTGGGAATATATATATATATATAACTTTAAAAGTAGTAGGGAGAATGTGGAGGTTAGCAAACTAAAGGAGCAGCTTTGCCTACTTCCCAGTTTGCATCAGGCCTTGTCATTTGTTAAGCATGCACTTGCTTTGGAGGGTTCCAGGAAGAATGTAAGAATCAAAAATAGTTTTTCCACTTAACATTTCCCTTGTAGCCAAACTCAATGTTAATTATAATTTCTCTAAATCACAGTGTATTATAAGTGATTTAGAGAAGTTATAATTATTTTCTTATGTAAGTGAAAAACTGCTATATTCCGGTGTCTCCAATTACAGTTATTAGGCTATAAAAGCAAACATTAGAAAACTTTAAAAAGTATGTATAATAATAAAAACCTGGTCTTTATACAGCTCTTACTATGTATCAGGCACTAGTTAAAATCACTTTAAATGTATCTTCTTTAATTTTCACAACAAACTTATGAGATAAACGCTGTTTTTATCCACATTGTTGAACACAAGAAAATTGTATTTGTTTTCTATACAATGCAACCAATTAACACAAATGTAGCAGCTTAAAACAGTACAAATTTATTATCTCACAGAACCTGAGGGTCAGGAGTCCAGACACAACTTGACCGGATCATCTGCTCAGGAACTCACGTGGCTGAAATCAAGGTGTTGGCCGTGCTGTGGTTCTCATCTGGAGCTCAAGGTCCATTTCCAAGCAACACATTCACATTGTTGATTGAATTCAGTTCCTTGTGGTTGTAGGACTGAGGCTTTCATCTCCTAGAGGCTGTTCCTCTTCATGGGCAATGAGCAGCATGGCTATTTCCTTCTTTCTTTTGAGACCAACAAGAATCTGCTGCTAATGCTGCTTTGAATCTCTCTAACTGACTTCTGACCTCTACACCATCTTTAAATGGCTCACATGATTATGTCAGGCTCACCCAGGATAATCCCCCTTTTGATTAGCTTAAAAATAGTTGATTAGTAATCTAATCATGGGATTTAAATCCCAAACTATTCACAAGTCCCTCCCATGCTCAAGAAGAAGGGATATACAGAGGCTGCTCAGCAGAGGGCACAGATCTCAGATACTACCTCAGATTCCTGTCTACTGTAAAAACTAAGGCAAAGCAGGTAGTGGAACTTGCTCTGCATCACAAAGTTAATAAGTAGGTTTAACTCAGGCAATCTATACTTAAATTCCATGTTGTTAACCATTATGCTATTCT
Organism: Dugong dugon; assembly: GCA_030035585.1. Taxonomy (NCBI): domain Eukaryota; kingdom Metazoa; phylum Chordata; class Mammalia; order Sirenia; family Dugongidae; genus Dugong; species Dugong dugon. The sequence continues at coordinate 26,935,790 of CM057460.1, read as the reverse complement.
GTGTAATGATGGAGAAGAGCTTCATCTTCTATATATTATATTATGGGTAATATTATATTTAAATAACCATAATCTTCTATACTGGACAGTAAGCCTGCCTGATTTTTGCCCCAGAGGGAGACGTTGTCTTTATTATACTGGACAGTAAGCAAATCTACCCTTCTCTCTGGATCGAGACACTAGCTCTATTTCCAAGTCCACTTGCTATACAGCCATCTTTGAAAATATAGTTCTAGATACAGTGCCTCTGCTTATAAGGTGCAAAGAACATGAAAGATCCATAGAGAATTGTCTGCGAACAACAATCCATCCCTTGTTTCTATACCATCTTGTCCAATGGTGAATTTTTCCATAACGCCATCCACCTCTCTAATTCATCTGACTGAGCAAGACTGTGGCCAAACACATTTAATTTGTCCCTTACAGTCTGCAATTAAATTTACCAATAATAAAATTCCAAATAACAGATGAGGCCAACCTATGGTATTGATTTTAAACAAGTTCCCCAATATTCTAGATTCAACTAGATGAACAAATTCACAAACCATCAGGGTCTACTTAAAAAAGCAGGTAGCTTCTCCTTACATTTTTTTATTGTCCTTTCCACTTAGCTCGAATTAGTAGTCCAGTAAAAAAATGATGTATTAGCAATTGCACAGATTCTACCTTGCCCCATAAGAGTAAGTCTATAGCAAATCTATCATCCATTACAACACAGGTCAGAGAATTGAGGCTAACCTGAGTGCCTCCAAGGGAGGGCCAAGGTAGTGTGTCATTGATCACTTGAGTTAATGCCAGGAACAAATTTATATCATCTCTTGTAATTTGATGACTCTATCATAGGAAAAACTATCTACAGCATGCACATAAATAATATATCAGTTATTCCTCTAGGAAATTCCCCTGAGTCACCAAGATAGCCTCATTTGAAAGAAATTTCAGTATTTGTGTGAAACTACATGATCTACCAGTGGTATTTGCGTAAATATTTGCAGGTAGTTTTGCTGTGTGTTTTCAGGAGAAAGACAAGTTTAATGCCTGGCTACCACACAAAAGTACAGCCCCAACGATATGTACGGCGACTCTGGAAAAATTATTATTTAACTTTGGTGGGGCCTCCAAGATGAGCTCTCCATCAATCAGAAGGCACAGGTTGATGTTATTACCAGTGTGGCCTCCTGTTTAAATAATTAAATATAGTCCTGCCTGAGGAAAGTGAGTTCAATCTGTCATGCTTCTCCACACTACCAACAAGGTGGCATTTGTCTTCATCACGAAATGATTGAGCAGCAGTACTAGAATGGGCATAGAAAAAAGTAAGTATTGTTAGCCAATGTTTTTATAGAGGTGAAGGAACTGAGGCCACCCCCTGATGTTTCCTATAGACTGCTTGGTAAGGTAGAGTAGAAAGGAGATCAAATCATGGTCAGAGCTGTCTGGCAGAAAATGTCAAACCCGGCAATCTGTTAGATAGAAGGCACTTATAAGTACGGAAGAGTCATTGCAGGCATATTCCTTCAAAAAGGGCACCAGGGTCTTCTGAAAGACAAAAGATCAATAATTTACCTGCTACCATGGTACCACCTTAGATGTATGATGGTCTGTCAATAGGTGCCTTCCACCACCAAATCAGAGTGCTCATTTCCAATAACACTAACTTTGTTCTTTTTTATCATCCCTTACTTGCACACAGCCTTCTCTTTTGTAATTGTCAAATTCAAGGAGAGAAAATATTTTTATAAAACATAGAGATCCTAATTATGTCCCCTAACTTTGCTCTGTGTGGGTCACTATAGGGAGATTTGTGAACAATGTACTCAAACCAAAGGGTCATTACTATAATCTAGCAACATTTCGATCTAACAATAAAATACAAGTGATTGAACAAGAATTAAGTTTGCATTCAATAGACCCTCAGGGGATGCAGTAACAAGGCAGCCTGGATTTGCATTTAGGGCAAAGCTGCAGCGCTATACCCAGGAGTGGTAAGGATAAAATTTCAAATTTTCAAATAATGATTCTTTATCTCTGCATCATTTTAATCTTGGTTATTACTCTGGAAGTGGCCTAAAGAAGATAATCTCTTTCTCATCTAAGCCACATTAATTACAAAACTTTCTTACGAAGTTGTGTGGATTAGAAAGTTTAAGGTAGGTAGAGGCTTCCACAGTTTGCAACCCCAAAGAGGGGTGTCATTGATCAGATAATCTGCAGTTTTCCAACTACCAGATCAAAAAGGTAGCCATTCATAATAGTTCAAGAGTCAATATAAATATCACAGTTTCATCAAAGGGAGTATTGACTAGAGCTATGAAGATGGCCTTCAGTTCTTCCAACTGAATGCGGGAACCATGTCCATTTTTAGTCCTGCATGGTTGACACTGACATTGAATATCTGCAGTCACCCAGGGGAAGCCATAGGAGCTCACCTGAGCCAAATAGTAAGTTAACAGGGCTCAGGTATTTAGTAAAATCTCTGTGAATCGAGGACTCCCTTGGGTGAGTGTCATTGCGTCAGGTAGCAGAATGGGCGATAAAGTTTCCCCTAAAGGGATAACTGCCATCAATGGATGTAAAGCAGAGAGCTGCTGGGCCTAGTTCGGCTGCATTCTAGAATATACCTTTTCCATTTCGTCACTGAGGCTGCTATCATGAAAAGACTCCAGGCCTGAAAGACAAAAGATCATAAAGCTAAGAGGTGTCATAACCATTATGACAAACCTAGAGGTTTTAATCCCCAGATCTTCTGACTTGAAAGCCCATGCTGTTGGCCTTCATATCGGAACTGGAGGTAAGATCATAAGCGTTTTCATAGAAGACTCTGGGATATCTGACATTCTCAGCACTGAATGAGGCACATGATAATCCCTCAAAGAATACTGATCAGTATTAGCAAAATTTACTATGTATTATTATCTATCAAGATGCATAGATAATTACTAGTTACTGGAATAAGAAAGTTGGAAAAGAGGAAAAAGGATCAGTAGTTGGAAAATATGGCCTTAATGATAGAAACAATACCAGAGATCCCAGGAAAAAATTTTCCAAGACCCACAACTTATTCACTGGAAATTTGTTTTCTCAACAACATAAACGGTGACTATACATGCAGACCTCACCAGATGGAATACACAGGAATCAAATCACTGCATCTGTGGAAAGAGACAACAGAAAAGCTCAATCAATATCATCAGTCAACTGGAATAGACCATCAGTTACTCTAATGCAAGTTCAAGTTGAAGCTGAAGAAAACTGCAACTCCTTGAGAGCCAAAGTACAAACTTGAGTATATCCCACCTGAATTTAGAGACTATCTCAAGAGTAGATCTGATGCGTTGAACACTAATGACCAAAAACCAGATAAGTTGTGGAATGACAAAGGACATCACACATGAAGAAAGCAAATGGGCATTAAAAAGACAGGAAAGAAATAAATGATAAAACATATATCAGAAGGGACTCTGAAACTTGCTTTTGAACTTAGTGTACCAAAAGCAAATGGAAGATATGATGAAGTAAAAGAGCTTTAAACTACCAATAAGTATACTGACAATCAGTAGCAGAATTGAATTGAAACCCAGGCCTATCTGGCTACAAAGTCTAAACAGTAAGTCATAGTAGAAGAATCACTAATTCTTTATCTATTGAGCCACTTAATCACTGTGTAGCATTGCCACTTAAAAGGGTTTGAGTCTCTCCCAAATAATCTAATTCCTAGTGGAGGTTTTCCTACTTTAGATTGCACTGTTATATATTATCAGTCTGATTTACTCTACTGTCTTTCTCTAGCCTGAAGCACGAAGCCTAAGGATTTCTTCGTTTCTAAATCAATAGACAACCATGTAGGATGTAGAACAGAAGGAAGCAGTTACAAGATCTTTAGAAGGATCAGATCAGAGTATTCCCAGTAGAACTGTAATTTAAAAATAAATAAAATTTCCAATACATGGAATCAAGCCCTACTGAAGAAGACATTGGTGAAAAACAAAGCTCCAGGAATGGATGGAATATCAACTGAGATGTTTCAACAAATGGATGCAGCACTGGAAGTGCTCACTCATCCATGCCAAGAAATTTGGAAGATAGCTACCTGGCCAACTGACTGGAAGAGATACATATTTATGCCTGTTCCCAAGAAAGGTGATCCAACCCAATGTGGAAATTATCAAATAATATCATTAATATCATACACAAGTAAAATTTTGCAGAAGATCATTCAAAAGCAGTTGCACAGTACATTGACAAGGAACTACCAGAAATTCAAGCCAGATTCAGAAGAGAATGTGGAACCAGAGATATCGTTGCTGATGTCAGATGGATCCTGGCTGAAAGCAGAGAATACCAGAAAGACGTTTACCTGTGTTTTATTGACTATGCAAAGGCATTTGACTGTGTGGATCATAATGAATTATGGATAACTTTGGGAAAAATGGGAATTCCAGAACACTTAATTGTGCTCAAGAGAAACCTGTACATAGATCAAGAGGCAGTTGTTGGAACAGAACAAGGGGACACTGCGAGGTTTAAAGTCAGGAAAGGTGTGCGTCAGGGTTGCATCCTTTCACCATACCTATTCAATCTGTATGCTGAGCAAATAATCTGAGAAGCTGGACTATATGAAGAAGAACGGGGCGTCAGGTTTGGAGGAAGACTCATTAACAACTGCGATATGCACATGACACAATCTTGCTTGCTGAAAGTGAAGAGGACTTGAAGCAATTAATGATGAATATCAAAGATTACAGCCTTCAGTATGGAAAATCCTCACAACTGGACCAATGAGCAACATCATGATAAACAGAGAAAAAACTGAAGTTGCAAGGACTTCATTTCACTTGGATCCACAATCAACATCCATGGAAGTAGCAGTCAAGAAATCAAAGGACACACTGCATTGGTCGTATCTGCTGCAAGAGACCTCTTTAAAATAATAAAAAGCAAAAATGCCACCTTGAGGACTACGATGCACCTGACTCAAGCCATGGTATTTTCAATCACCTCATACGCATGCAAAAGCTGGACTATGAATAAGGAAGACTGAAGAAGAATTGACCCCTTTGAACTGTGGTGTTGGCGAAGAATACTGTATATACAATGGACTGTCAGGAAAAAAAAAAAAAATCTGTCTTGAAAGAAGTACAGCCAGAATGCTCCTTAGAAGCAAGGTTGTCGTGACTCCGTCTCTCATACTTTGGACATGTTATCAGGAGGCACCAGTCCCTGGAGAATGACATCATGGTTGGTAAAGTACAGTGCAAAGAAAAAGAAAAAGACCCTCAGTAAGATGAACTGACACAGTGGCTGCAACAATAGAGTCAAACAGCAACAATTGTGAGCGTGGTGGAGGACCAGGCAGTGTTTCGTTTTGTCGTATATAGGGTCGCTAAGAGTCAGAACTAACTATACAACACTTAACAACAATGACAATATAGATAAAACAATTTCATAAAGTGTTTGGGTTTCTTGCTTTTTTCTTTCTTTCTTAAAGTAAATTAGTGTTTCATCTTAATAATTTGCTTCTCAATAATGCGATTGTAGAAAAGGCGTTAGATTGCTACTTAAAAGAACAAATAGCACATTTACAATTTGTGGATGTGTATATTTTATCCCAGAAATATAAAAAGAAAAGGTAGATATAGTTACTATTGTACTTTCAGTTTTTAGAAGTAATTTTTTTGGAAGTAATTGAGACCCTGATGTCATGTACATGATTTGAATATGAATGCACCATACTGTTATAATGAGAAGCATCTTGTTGTATATTTGCAGAATTATTATTGTTAACTTATTATAATTTAATATCAGCATCACTTTCCTTTTTATATTCAACCAAGAGTTCAATTTCAAAATAAATTAAAAACATTTAGAAAAAACTATAAAATAAATTAATATGGTAAAAACTGACACAGAGAATGAGACAGTTCAGATGAATCATCTACTGAGTCATTAGCAAGTTCATGTGAAGTCAAGAAACCCTTACATAGGTTCATTTAATAACCACTCACAGATTTTACACGATTGTATTTGAAAGTGGGAATATTTATATTATTTATTTAAATATTGGAAAAAATGGAAACTTAAATAAATGAAATTACCACCCTTGAAAACGCAAACCTACTTAAACACTTTCAAGGGTACCTGGATGCGGGGGAGAATCATGGATTTAGAAACACTGAAATATGGAAAAACTTAATGAAATCCAGTAAAGAATACTGATAGAGAATGAAATAGAGAGCTAGAGATAACACAGACATAAACCTAGAGATAGACCTAGATATGGGGTAGAGGGAAAGAGGCATAGAAGGAGAGAGAGAGAGAAAGGGAGAGACAGGGAAAGAGGATGAGATGAAGTATGAGATATGAATATATATGTGTATATATATATGTATATATTTATTTGTTGTCGTCAGATGTCAACGAGTTGGTTCCGACTCATAGTGACCTTATGTACAACAGAACAAACACTGCCCAGTACTGCACCATTCTCACAATCTTTGTTATGCTTGAGCCTATATATGTATATATATATGACTAATAAGTTGAAACTGGCATGCTCTATTTAGCATTTCCATTAGGGCACATGAAGATTCAAAAATGAACCAGGTAGCCAAGAGTGAACAAAAGAAGCCATTATAATAGTTGAGGTGAAATTAGATGGAAGACGGACTTTCATGTTGATGTGAGGATGAAAAGGATTAAACTGATTCAAGAAAAGTTTAGAATAAATAACGTGTTGCAATTGTTCATATGTGAGAGGAAGGGATGAAGGTATACTTTCAGATTTCTGAGTTGAACAAGCTGGATGATAGCAGGGTTTTTTGAGAAGGGGAATACAGCATAGGCATGAAAAAAGATGAAGTTTGCTTCAAGATTGGAGTCCAAGTGTCTTTAAAAAAAAAAAAGTTGCTGCGTAAACACGTCTTTACATAAAAAATTCTAGGTTTTAGTAGCGAGTTCATGCTGATGACACATGTTTTTACATACAGAGACAGAAAATATGCTTATTGTTAGTGGACACAATTTCCTAGGAGGTAGTAGAGTAAAAAGAAAAGGGAGTCAAGAACTTTTTAGGGTTAATAGAAGAGAATGATCACAAAAAGGAGACTGAGACGTGGCTAGGAAGGGAAAAGGAAAACTACAAGTACATGGCATCAAGAAGGATATCAAATAAATTGTCAAAAGAGGCAGTGTTCAGTTCTGTTGAATATTGTCCTTTGGTCTGGTGAGGTGAAGAGTGAAAAAAATGTCTTTGAATTTATTAAAAAGGCCATTAGTAATCTTTTGAAAGTCAGTGATGTGGTGAGGAGCAAATTCAGATCCACGTAAGTGGAAGGTTATTGTGTTGTTGTTAAGTGCTGTTGAGTCGCTTCCAATGCACAGAGACCCCATGTACAACAGAACGAAATGCTGTCAGGTCATGCTCCATCCTCACAATCGTTGTTATGCTTGAGCCTCTTGTTGCAGCCACTGTGTCAGTCCATCTCATTGAGGGTCTTCCTCTTTTTCGCTAACCCTGTACTTTACCAAGCATGATGTCCTTCTCCTCGGACTGATCCCTTCTGATAACATATTCAAAGTATTTGAGACATAGTCTCGCCATCCTTGCTTCTAAGGAGCATTCTGGTTGTACTTCTTCCAAGACAGCTTTGTTCGTTCTTTGGAAGTCCAGGGTATATTCAATATTCTTTGCCAACACCACAATTCAAAGGCGTCAGTTCTTCTTTGCTCTTCTTTGCTCTTCCTTATTCATTGTCTGGTTTTCGCATGCATATGAGGCGATTGAAAAAACCACAGCTTGGTTCAGTCGCATCTTAGTCTTCAAGGTAACATCTTCACTTTTCAACACTTTAAAGAGGTCTTTTGCAGCAGATTTGTCCAGTGCAATGCGTCTTTTGATTTCTTGACTGCTGCTTCCATGGGTGTTGATTGTGAATCTAAGTAAAATGAAATCCTTGACAACTTCGATATTTTCTCCCTTTATCAGGATGTTGCTTATTGGTTCAGTGGTGAGGATTTTTGTTTTATGTTGAGGTATAATCCATACTGAAGGCTGTGGTCTTTGATCTTCATCAGTAATTGCTTCAAGTTCTCTACACTTTCAGCAAGCAAGGTTGTGTCATCTTCGTAACACACATTGTTAATGAGTCTTCTTCCAGTCCTGATGCCTCATTCATATTCATATAGTCCAGGTTCTCAGATTATTTGTTCAGCACACAAACTGAATAAGTATGGTAAAAGGATACAACTCTGATGCACAGCTTTCCTGACTTTAAACCATGCAGTATTCTCTTGCTCTGTTTGAAAGACTGTCTCTTGATCTAAGTACAGGTTCCTCATGAGCACAATTAAGCTCTCTGGAATTCTCATACTTGCAATGTTATCCATAACTTATTATGATCCACACAGTCGAATGCCTTTGCATAGTCAATAAAACACAGGTAAACACCTTTCTGGTATTCTCTGCTTTCAGCCATGATCTGTCTGACATCAGCAACGATATTCTTCATTCCAAATCCTCTTATGAATCCAGCTTGAGTTTCTGGCAGTTCTCTGTCCATATACTGCTTCAGCCGCTTTCGAATCATCTTCAGCAAAATTTTACTTGGGTGTGATATTAATGATATTGTTCAGTAATTTCTGCATTCAGTTGGATGACCTTTCTTAGGAATAGGTATAAATATGGAGCTCTTCCAGTTGATTGGCCAGGTAGCTGTCTTCCAAATTTCTTGGCATAGACGAGAGAGCACTTCCGGTGCTGCATCCATTTGTTGAAATATCTCAGTTGGTATTCTGTCAATTCCTGGAGTCTTGTTTTTTGCCAGTGCCTTCAGTGCAGCTTGGACTTCTTCCTTCAGTACTATCAGTTCCTGATCATATGCTCCATCCTGAAATAGTTAAAAATCTACCAGTTCTTTTTGGTAGAGTGACTGTGTATTCCTTCCAACTTCTTTTAATGCTTTCTGTGTTGTTTAACATTTTCCCCATAGAATCCTTCACTATTATAATTCGAGGCTTGCATTTTTTCTTCAGTTCTTTCAGCTTGAGAAAAGCCTAGCGCGTTCTTCGCTTTTGGTTTTATAACTCCAGGTCTTTGCACATGTCATTGTAATACTTTGTCTTCTCCTCTTTTACTTCATCATTTCTTCCTTTTGCTTTAGCTACTTGGCATTCAAGAGCAATTTTCAGTCTTTTCTGACATCCATTTTAGACTTTTCTTTCTTTCAATGACCTCTTGCTTTCTTCATGTATGATGTCCTTGATGTCATTCCACAACTTGTCTGGTCTTCGGTCATTAGTTTTCAGTGCATCAAATTTATTCTTGAAATGGTCTCTAAATTCAGGTGTGATATGCTCAAGGTTGTACTTTGGCTCTCGTGAACTTCTTCTGATGTTCTTCAGTTTCAGCCTGAACTTGCATATGAACATTAGATGATCTGTTCCACAGTTGGCTCCTGGCCTTGTTTTGATGATATTAAGCTTTTCCACATCTCTTTCCACAGATGCAGTCGATTTGATTCCTGGTTATTCCATCTGGCAAGGTCCACGTGTATAGTCACCGTTTATGTTGGTAAAAATGGTATTTGCAATGAAGAAGTCGTTGACCTTGCAAAATTTCTATCATACAATCTCTAATATCATTTCTATCACCAAGGCCATATTTTCCAGCTACCAGTCCTTCTTCTTTGTTTCCAACTCTCGCATTCCGATCACCAGTAATTATCAATGCATCCTGATTGCATGTTTGATCAATTTCAGACTGCAGAAGTTGGCAAAAATCTTCAGTTTCTTCATCTTTGGCCTTGGTGGTTGGTGCATAAATTTGAATAATAGTCGTATTAATTGTTCTTCCTTGAGGGCATATGGATGTTATCCTATCACTGACAGCACTGTACTTCAAGATAGATCTTGAAATGCTCATTTTGACAATGAATGCAATGCTTTTCCTCTTCAATTTGTCATTCCTGGCTTAGTAGACCATATGATTATCTGATTCAAAATGGCCAATACAAGTCCATTTCAGCTTGCTAATGCCTAGGATATCTATATTTATGCATTCCATTTCATTTTTGATGATTTCCAATTTTCTTAGATTCATACTTTATACATTCTACGTTATTGATGTTTGCACGTTATTAATGGATGTTTGCAGCTGTTTCTTCTCATTTTGAGTTGTACCACATCAGCAAATGAAGGTCCCAAAAGCTGGACTCCATCCACACCATTATGGTCTACTCTACTTTGAGGAGGTAGCTCTTCCCCAGTTGTATTTCAAGTGCTGTCCAGCCTGAGGGGCTCATCTTCCAGCACTATATCAGACAATGTTCGGTTGCTATTCTTAAGTTTTTCACTGGCTAATTCTTTTCAGAAGTATCACACTGGGCCCTTCTTCCTTGTCTGTCTTAATCTGGAAGCTCAGATGAAGCTTGTCTGCAATGGGTGACCCTGCTGGTATTTGAATACTGGTGGCGTAGCTTCCAGCACCACAGCAACACACAAGCCCACACAGTATGACAAACTGACAGACGCAAAGGTAAGAAAGTATAAAGAACAAACTGAAAAGTCTTTCCAGACATTGGGAGAAGAATGGGAAACATTGAACAGTATTGTAGGAGATCATGAAAAAGATAGAGATGGTGGTGGTGGTTTCTTACAATGGAGTAGCCTTGGGAAAATATAAATGCTGATGAGAAAGAATGGGCATAATAGGAGACATTGAATTTATAGGAAATAGAAATAAATGTTATTATAAAACTAAGAAATCAACCTAACATAAGAATATAGTAGTGAGATACTTAATTGACAATAAAATCAAAACCAAAACTCACTGCTGTGGATCCAATTCAGATTCATAGCGACCCTATAGGACAGAGCAGAACTGCCCCATAGGGTTTCCAAGGAGTGGCTGGTGTATTCAAACTGCTGACCTTTTGGTTAACAGCCTGAGATCTTAACCATTACACCACCAAGGGCCTGTTCATTTATAACAGCAAGAATTAAAAAAAAAAAAAAAAGATCAGTTCTTATTAGGTAAATTATATGCAGTTGCTAATTTTATGAAGATGATAGTGGTATGTTGAAGTAGAAGTTATCTAAGGAAAGTATAGTGTTTGAGAAGAAAACAACATTTAAATGGTGAAATCAGGGAGAAAAATCTGGCAACATAAATGGAACTGAGACACTGAAGAAAGGAAAAGACTGACGATTTGAAAGCCAAGGGAGTTTCAAAATGAGAGTTGTCAGCAGTATCAGCTACTGAGAATTCAAGGAGAATGAAGACTGTGATAAATCATCACATTTTAATTAGAAGGACTTTCTTAGTGAACACAAGAAGAAGAGCTATTTGATAGAAGAACATGGTATTTGCAGAAAGCAAACTTATGCTTAAATTCCCACTCACCAACAGTGCGTTTCTTTGAAGGTTTTAAAAAATCTTTCTGCTGATTTTTTTAAAAATCTCTACTGTAAAAACTCATGAAAAAGTTTACATACAGAGAAAGAATCTATGTTGGTTACGAGGGTTGGGAGGGGTGGAGGGAATGCTAAATAGACAATAGATAAGTGATAACTTTGGTGCAGGGTAAGACAGAACACAGTACTGGGGAAGCCAGCACAACTTGTACAGGGAAAGGTCATGGAAGCTCCACAGACACATCCAAACTCCCTGAGGGACTGAACTGTTGGGAGGAGGGCTGTGGGGACCATGGTCTCGGGGAACATCTAGCTCAATTGACATAAGACACTTTATAAAGAAAATGTTCTACATTTTACCTTGGTGAGTAGCATCTGGAGTCTTAAAAGCTTGTGAGCAGCCATCTAAGATTCTCCACTGGTCTCAACCCTTCGGGAGCAAGGGAGAATGAAGAAAACAAGATACAAGGGGAAGATTAGTCCAAAGGACTAATGGGCCATGACTACCACGGCCCCCACAAGACTGAGTCCAGTACAATTAGATGGTGCCTGCCTACCACCACTGACTGCTCTGACTGGGATCACAACAGAGGGTCCTGGACAGACCTGGAGAAAAATGTAGAACAAAATTCTAACTCACAGAAAAAGACCAGACTTACTGGCCTGACAGAGACTGGAGAAACCCTGAGAGTATGGCCCCCGGACACCCTTTTAGCTCAGTAATGACATCACTCCAGGGGTTCACCATACAGCCAAAGATTAAACAGCCCCATAAACCAAAACAAGACTAATGGGGCACAACAGTCCAGAGACAAGGACTAGAAGGCAGGGGGGGACAGGAAAGCTGGTAATAGGGAACCCAAAGTTGAGAAGGGACAGAGTTGACATGTCGTGGGGTTGTTAACCATTGTCATAAAACAATATATGTACTAAAAAAAAAAAAATCAGATAAGATATGAAAAAAAAAACTTTTCTGATTATGAGTTTTACCTGTAAAATAGAAATGCTAATAATCATTACCTCAGACAAATTACTAGTGTAGTCTCATTTAAAAAATTATTTTGCATCAGTTAGAATTGTCTGTGGTGGTATTGAAGCCTGAGGGAAGGGGCAGAGTGCTAAACGAAAGGAAGCAAATGGAGCCTATAAGTGTAGAAAAATGTTACAGGAGATTTGAAATTTAAAAGAAAGGAAAAAAATAAATAAATAAAGTAGCTGTTTAAGTTAAGTGGCTTGGACTGGAGTTTGAGGTTCCTGTAGTTCCAAGCTACTATGCAAAGGCAATATACAAGGCAATAGGAGACTTCTTTGCATAAATCCCTGAGGCCAAGAAATATTGCCTGTAATTTACATTTGTTAATCAGCAGCTACTCAAAGTTTAAACTACCATACATAGTACAGCATGCAAAATAGTTAACATACCCCTACCTAAATTCACTACTCTGAGTTTAATCATGCTATTTAATTGCCAGGCTTAATTTGAAAATAATTGTTCACAGCAATTAAGTAAATGCCACAATTTCATTAACAGGCTTTCTAATTAGAACCTACAACATGAAAGTGGTAATGTTGCTTTATTAGCTTTGATTTACTGTTTCTAATGCTACTTTTTTTTTAACTATTAGTCTTTTCTGTAAGCCTGAAACTCTTTTAGGGTTAATTATGCTTGTTTCTGGTAAATATCAAAGGATAATTGTTACTGGATTAAAGTATAAGAATATCTTATATTAAAATTTCATTTTAAATTTGACATTAAATGCATATTGGTCCCAACATTTTAAAGCCTCCTTATTGTAGAATAGTTTAAAGCAATTAGTGAGAATTGCATTTGGCTTGAATTGTGAGCAACCAGGTTTTTCAAAATTGAATATGTTCCTTCACATATGGGATCCAACTGTATAACAGAACAGTAAAGAAAAAAAAAATAAAAAGACGAAAAAGTTTGTTTCATAAGCCAACTATTTAAAATGTCTGAAATTGGCAGTTGAAGAGTCTAGAAGGTGACTTAGGTTAATAATATTGTAACCTAAGACAGCTCCATTAAAAATCCTCAAAACTATAAACTATTGCTTGCTAATCAAAAACCTAGGGGATTGGTTAATTGCTCTCTTCCAGTTCTTGTTTTTGTCCGATGAAAACCATTTGCCTATGTTTTCAAGCAAGTGTTGCTATATACTTATTAAGAGCATGATTATAGCTAAATATGAAACATGTACTGATTCCTTAATTTGTCAGTTAGGTGAGGCTGTAAGATGTAATAATATTGGTAAAATTGCTGTTCAAGAGTGAGAGAAATAGAGCTCAGATAGTCTTTATCCAGTTCTATTTCTTTCTTATGTCTACCCACCTACCTACCTATCTATTTATCTATCTGTGTAACTATCCGTCCATCTGCCCTACCCACCCACTTCAACTAAGATAGTCTACAGGAAGTCAGATACTGGAGATACTGCAACAAATTACTGCTGTGAAGTTGACACTCCAGTTTTCAGATAGATATGAAATGAGTAACTAAAATAACTGATTCTTTAAGAAGATAAGTGACAAGTAATGTAATAGTTATTTAATAAAAGATACATATCTACACACTCCATCTTTTGGTTTAATATTATTTCCACCTGATTTATGACTAATCAAAACAACAAAAGGAAAACAAAACAAATGTAAGTATTACTTTAAAACAAAACAATCTGCTTCTTTTCCTTCTTTGTGGGTGATGGTTACTGTTGTTAGTTTTCATCATGTCAGTTCAGATCCGTTAACAACAGAACGAACATTGCACAGCCCTGTACCATCTTCACAACTGCACTGAGTACAGTGCTAGAGTCCATTGTGGTGGCCACTGTGTGTAGTATCTTGAATGCCTTCCAACGCAGGGGGCTCATTTTCCAGCAGGCTATCAAACAACATTCTGTTGTGATCCATATGGTTTTAACTGACTAATTTTTGGAAATAGATAGCTAGGCCTTTTTTCCTAGTCTATCATAGTCTGAAAGTTCCACTGAAACCTGTCTACTATAGGTAACGTTGCTAGTATTTCAGACACCTATGGCATAGCTTTCAACATCATAGCAACAAGCAACCCACCGCGGTATGACAGACTGACAGATAGGTGGTGGTTAGTAATTGCCTTAGTCTGGGTTCTCTAGAGGACCAAAACTAGTGAAGCGTATGTACAGAGAGATTTACTTCAAGGAAATGGCTCACACAACTGTGAGAAAACGGCTCACGCAATTATGGAGATTGGCAAGTCCCAAATCCATGGGTCAGTCAATAGGCTGAAAACCTCTGCTGGCTCATGTGGTTGCAGGGGCTGATGAACCCAAAATTTGCAGGTCAGGAGGTAGGCTGGAGATCTCTACTGTCTCATGAGGTTGTAGGAGCTGACAAATCCAAATTCTGTAGGTCAGGTGGCAGGCCAGAGACTTCTGCAGCCTTATGTCCCAAGAATCAGAGGTCAGATGGCAAGAAGGGTATAGGGTCAAGAAAGAGAGTGAACCTTGCCAAACCCTCCACTTAATACACTGGAGGCAGGCTACACCCTCAAGAAAACTCCCCTTTCAACTGATTGGCTGCTCACAACAGATCACAAACTGGAAGGTAATTACGTAGTTATCTGCCAAACCACTAATAATCATAGCCTAGCCAAGTTAACACATAACATTCACCATCAGAGTGACAGATAACTTGAATAAAAATAAATTGTACCACAAATAAATTATATACATATATAATAATATAATAGGTTTTTGAAATGCTGTCAAGTGAAACACATGAAAAAATATAGAGAAAAATAACCTTTATGTAAAGTAATACACACATACACACACACGTTTTCCATGGAAACATTGTTATGGATTGAATTCTGTCCCCCAAAAATACGTGTCAACTTGGTTAGGCCATGACTCCCAGTATTACGTGGTTGTCCTCCATTTTGTGATTGTGATTTTATGCTAAGGAGGATTAAGGTGGGATTGTGACACCCTTACTAAGGTCACATCCCTGATCCAATGTAAATGGAGTTTCCCTGGGGTGTGGCCTGCACCACCTTTTGTCTTACAAGAGATAAAAGGAAAGGGAAACAAACAGAGAGTGCAGGATCTCATACCACTAAAAAAGCAGCTCTGGGAGCAGAGCAAGTCCGTTGGACCTGGAGTCCCTGTGCCTGAGAAGCTCCTCAACCAGGGGAAGATTGATGACAAGGACATTCCTCCAGAGCCGACAGAGAGAGAAAGCCTTCCCCTGAAGCTGATGCCCTGAATTTGGACTTGTAGCCTACTAAACTGTGAGAGAATAAATTTCTCTTTTGTTAAAGCCGTCCAGTTGTGGTATTTGTTATAGCAGGCCCTGATAACTAAGCCAAACATATACATTTGTAAACATTGGAATGGATTGCCTAAGGAGGTTTTCAATAGAGATTGGTCTAAAGGGGTATAAATAAAATATGAGAGGTCTTTTATCCATCAATGTTTGTAATATTCTTACTGAGAAATATATTTAATTCAGTTTTTGATACTGGCAGTTTAAAAAAAAAAGATTAAATTAAATCTACTATATTTAAAAACTCTAGATCCTCAGAGAGTTTAGGATATCAGAGACGAATGAGAATAATATTTGTATAATGTGCTAAGGATGGCCGGTATCTGCTCAAGAGCACTGATCACGTCCATCTATTCCCATGTCCGAGTTTAGTGGCATCACATGGGTATCTTGAAATTGGGCAAGTGTCAGTATTTACTATTTACAGAAATTGACTTATAGATCAGCCTCCTCCTCCCTCACCAACACTGATTGTAAAGGAATGCTTGAGGGGAGCCCAGTGACCACAGAGATGGGGTAGAGAACTAGTGCCTAGAGTAAACAGAGAAACAAAGGTTTCCCTTAATATTTGCATTTAATCTTTTGATTTCAAGTTACATATAGTCCAGCACAAACAGGCTGGCACAAACACACACAGATTTATCAGCTAAAAACTGAAAAGTCTGCAGTTAGTCTGCGTTTTAGACATCATTAAAGTCAAGACTTATCTTATGTCATCAGGACATAGATTCTATGATTCTCTTGGCTCTGTCTCCTATGGGGTTGTCTTCTTTTTCTTGCTTTATATGGTGGCCTAGAGCAATTCAATCCTCTCAGCCTCCTGAGCTCAAAAACAGCAGACAAAGAGCTTATCCTCCTAAAAAAACAAACAAAACAGTCCCAGGCTTTCCCCTGTTTGAATGATTTTAAGACAGCAATCCACTTCTGAACCAGTCTCTATGGGGTGTGTATGTATGTGTGTGTGCATAGAGTAGGTATGTGTAGATGGTGGAGGCTACAATGCACTGGATGATTGCACAGAGTTGTATGCCACACACCTGGAGCTAGAGTGAGCCCCATCCAAGACTCAATATCCTACTGTAGAGGAGAGGATGGTCCTGCAAGCCAATTTGGGTGCATCACCAGCAACATGTGACTCAATATTTAGAGAAAGAGGACACACCAGATGTTCACAACTGCCCACAGTTGGGTAGACATAGGGAAATCCCTCCATTTAAGGCATAAAAAATTGAGCTTTGCTAACCTTTCCAAGAATTTTGATTGACTGTGTATAATTTTGAATGTGGCGTTACAATCATTTCCCAGTTTGGCCAGAAATGGAACTTTTGCCAATTTGTGAGAAATGAGGTTTATAAAAAAGTGAGACTTTGACAAGAAGCAGTAACGCTAGGACTAATAAAACTAAGTCTTTAAAGCCCTCAAGAAGGGTACAGGGTCAAGAGAGAGAGACTTGCCAAAACCTCCACTTATACACTGGGGGCAGGCTACACCCACTCCTCATCTTTGGCATTAGTAGTTGGTGTGTAAATTTGAATAATAGTCATATTAACTGGTCTTCCTTGTAAGCATATGGATATTATCCTATCATTGACAGTGTTGTACCTCAGGATAGATATTGAAGGTTTTTTTTTTTTTTTTTTTTTTTTTTTGACGATGAATGTGATGCCATTCCTCTTCCATTTTCATTCCCGGCATAGTAGACCATATAATTGTCTGGTTTAAAACGGCCAATACTAGTTCATTTCAGCTCACTAATGCGTAGGATATCTATCTTTATGCATTCTATTTCATTTTTGATGACTTCTAATTTTCCTAGTTTCATACTTTGTATATTCTACATTCTGATCATTAACAGATCTCTGTAGGTCTTTCTTCTCATTTTGAGTCATCCCACATCAGCAAATGAAGGTTCCCAAAGCTATACTCCATCCACATCACTCAGATCAACTGTACCTTGAGGAGGCAACTCTTCCCCAGTTGTATTTTGAGTTCCTTCCAACCTGAGGGCCTCATCTTCTGGCCCTATATCAGACAATATTCTGTTGCTATGCATAAGGTTTTCATTGGCCAATTTTTTCAAAAGTAGACCTCAAAGTCCTTCTTCCTAGTCTGGCTTAGTCTGGAAGCTCTGCTGAAACTTGCCCACAATGGGTGACCCTTGCTGGTATTTGAAATTCTGGTGGTGTAACTTCTAGCTTCACAGCAACACACAAGCCACCACACTGCAAGAAACTGACAAAGGCATGCAAGCAAGATATGCTTTGTCATAGGCAAGCTGTGTTAGGTTGCATAGGGTGATAAATCTCTGTACATTTATATTTATATCATAATGAAATAGATATAGCATAGATTATTATGAGAATTAAATAAAATTTCCTATGTAAATCACCTAGCATAAAGTTTGGCAGTCAATAGATTTTAGCGCTCTCTTTTAAAGAGATTATCCTGGTAATCGTCTTCTTAAGCGAATAGGATAAAACTCTAAAAATTGAACTTTTTACTGTTTATTTTACTTGTACTACCTCAGACCAATTTTGTTTACATTTATTTTATTCAAAGCAAAACTGTTAGGCGAATCACATAAATAACTTTTGGTTTAGGGTGGACTCCCATCTCTGAAATGTAGATAGAATGTATTTTGTTTTGTTTTTGGTTCTCATATAAGGTCCATATTATGAATACAAAGGCTAAGGACATAAATGCCGAGAATATTCTGAAATTTGTTTTGCATGTAATTCCATTCTAATTCTTAGCATTCATGACATTGTTTGAAATCAGGCAGATTAAACATTAAAGCTTCTTATAAAACATGTTTTAATGAGGAAAATCCCTTCTCTGCACTTATGTTATTAAACTCTAAAAAATTATTGCTCTGTGCTACATAATACTCTTCTGATGAAGATATTTTTCATTTAAAATTTAGTAGGTTTATTTAGTGAAAGCACTGTAATGCCTACTCTAATTCAATTCTGCTACGTTTAACTAACTGTAGTATTCACAATGCAAAGTAGGCATTTTGAAATGGATGGCCATGGAAAATTCATGCAATAACCACATAGCCTATTTAATTTAAAATTCCTATTTTTACTCATAAGGAGTTCTGGTTGCACAGTGGTTAAAGTGCCTGGCTGCTATCGGAAAGATCAGTAGTAGGAACCCATCAGCTACTCCACAGGGTAAAGACATGGCAGTTTGCCTCCTTAAATATTTCAGCCTCGGAAACCCTGTAGGGCAGTTCTACTCTCTTCTACAGTGTTGCTATGAATTGGAATCTACTCAACAGCAATGAGTTTGTTTTAATTTTTTTTTCTGTTTGTTTGTTTTTTGGTTATTCTTGCTCATACCCCCTGAAGTTAGCAAGATATCTACACACAAATCAGTTAATGAGTAGTTATTTGGCACTTTAAGAATGCGCCAAATGACCGGATGGCAGAGTAAGAACTAGCTTCTAATTCTCCATCTCTTACAAGAGATTGGCTGAGATATGTATTTTGTAAAGCAATAATAAATAAAATAATTTAATCAACATTGAAACAACAACTATACACACTGGATTATGTATGTAAAATTTGGTAGCGTTACATCAAAATGAGGAAAGACATCTGGAACCAATGCATAGCACCTAGTCACAAGAAAATAGGACAATATTGCAGAATTATTTAGCCATCTGAAAAAAAAATTTTTTGAAATATCCCCTCAAATGTTCCTAGAAGCTATAGTGAATTGGGAAAACCATGAGGATTCTTTCATAGCCAAAAATCAGCCTCCTAGTGACAAAGGTGTGGAGAGAGAAAAGAGAACAGGGACATACTTCACAGCATTGTCTGACCTCATTTGAGAAATGGGTCATTCTTGTATGGCACTCCAGTACCTGAAGACAAATTGTAAGAGCATACTCATGGCTCTAAACCACTTAGGGTTTGCAAAGTCAGGTTGATTTACTGTTAAATCTGGTCTTTCTTCAGTCCTTCGCATCTTGGTGATTGGCACCACTACTTATCTAGTTGCTTAAATGAGAAAATTTCTTTGTTAACTTTGATTCTTCCTATTGGCTCATCCTACACAACTTGTTTCTGAGCAAGTCCTATTGGTTCTACTTTCAAAATATGTCTCAAGGCCATCAACTTCTCTCTATCTCCCCTTCTTCTTACATCATTATTGCTTCAGTAGACATAGCAAAAGCCTCTCATATTTTCTTCCTGCAGTATATATTTGCCTCCTCTAATCAATTCTCCCTGTAGCCAACTGTATCAACTGAAAGATATATATGGCTGTAATTTTTGCTTAAAACCTTGTACTAGCTTCTCTAGGCACAAGTAACAAAATTCAAACTATTGACAACGGTTATTCTTTTCACAAGAGGTCATAGATGAATGCCTGCCATTATTTTACCTTCTGGAATAATACATGAAGAGCCTGAGGGCTAGGTATACTGTCTCTTCTGCCTAAAACTCCTTTCTTGTATTTCAGCTCATAGGTGTCTCCTTTTCATCCTTCAAGTCATAGCTTAAATGCTGCCTCCCTAATTCATCACCATATCTTAATTTTTTTCTATTGCTATACTCTCTTATTTTCTATCTAACAATTCATAGTTATGTTATTTATTTGTAGATATGCTCATTTAACTGCTATTTCCTTCCCACTCCTAGACTGTGTGTTTCCAGCTCCTGGAATAGTGCTTGATATAGTAATCTCATCAGTATTTGTTGAATAAACAAATGAGCGACTGAATATTTACAGAACTGTTTTGGAAACAGGGTGTGACAAAGAATACTATAGCCATGTTATGATTATGGGATTAAAAATAAGAATGTCCTCTATAATATGAAAAATCCTGGGACTATATCAACATTTTAAAAAATCTCCTTGATTCTGAGTTCTACTGCTCAACTAAGTAATTGATCAAGACAAGAATTCACCAATAGGAAAGTTATGGTAAAGCAGGGCTGCAAAGGAGGAAGAGAGTAATTTAACACAAAAACAGGTATATCAAATAAGTTAAAAAATACAAAATCAGATTTGTTCGTGAGTAGATCAGACAATATGAAATAACAATTATAATTATTTCACTATTAAGAAATTTGGAAGACATTCAACTGGCCAACCAATTGGAAGAGATCCATATTTGTGCCCATTCCAAAGAAAAGTGATCCAACAGAATGCCGAAATTATCAAATAATATCATTAATATCACACACAAATAAAGTGTTGCTGAAGAAATTTCAAAAATAGTTGCAGCAGTACATTGACAGGGAACTATTAGAAATTCAAGCTGGATTTAGAAGAGGACACAGAATGAGGCTATCACTGCTGATGTCCAATGGACCTTGGCTGAAAGCAGAGAATACCAGAAATAGGTTTACCTGTGTTTTATTGACTATACAAAGGCATTTGACTGTGTAGAGCATAACAAATTATGGATAACATTGTGAAGAGTGGGAATTCCAGAACACTTAATTATGCTCATGAAGAACCTACACATAGACCAGGAGGCCGTTGTTTGAACAGAACGAGGAAATATTGCTTGCTTTAAAATCAGGAAACGTGTGAGTGATGATTGTATCCTTTCACCATACGTATTCAATCTGTATGCTGAGCAAATAATCAGAGAAACTGGACTGTATAAGAAGAACAGGATGGCTTGAAGACTCATTAACAACCTGTGATGTGCAGATGACACAACCTCGCTTGCTGAAAGTGAAGAGCACTTGAAGCACTACTGTTGAAGATCAAAGACTATAGACTTCAATATGGATTACACCTCAATATAAAGAAAAAAAATCTTCACAACTAGACCAATAAACATCATGATAAAGGGAGAAAATATTGAAGTTGTAAAGGATTTCATTTTCCTTGGATCCACAACCAACGACTATGGAAGCAGTTGTCAAGAAATCAAATAATGTATTCCATTGGGCAAATCTACTGCAAAAGTCCTCTTTAAAGTGTGAAAAAGCAAAGATGACACTTGGGGGGCTAATGTGCGCCTTTCCCAAGCCATGGTATTTTCAATCACCCTCATATGCATTCAAAAGCTGAACAATGAATAAGGAAGACCAAAGAAGAATTGATGCCTTTGAATTAAGGTGTTGGTGAAGTATATTGAATTTACCATGGACTGTCAGAAAAATGAACAAATCTGTCTTGGAAGAAGACAGCCAGAATGCTCCTTAAAGCAAGGATGACAAAACTTCATCAGACATACTTTGGAAATGTTATCAGGAGGGACCAGTCCCTGGAGAAGAACATCATGCTTGGTAAAGTAGAGGGTCAGTGAAAAAGAGGAAGAGCCCAAAAGAGATGGATTGACAAAGTGACTGCATCAATGGGATTAAACAAGGGGCTCAAACATAGCAATGATGACACAGGACCAGGCAGTGTTTCTTTCTGCTGTATATAGAGTCACTAAGAGTTGGAACCTACTCAATGGTACCTAACAACAACAATCCTCATTATTATTTTATTTTTTTAGCTATGGATCTAAAGCCAAGATCACATCACCAAGAGATAGTGGCAAGAATTGAATGCATAAGTATCCTAATTGCCTTATACTTTATAACAAATAAACCCATTGTCATGGAGTGGCTTCTAATTCATAGCAACCTATAGGACAGAGTAGAACTGCCCCATAGGGTTTCTAAAGAGAGGCTGGCAGATTCAAACTGCCACCCTTTTGGTTAGTAGCAAAAGCTCTTAACCACTGTGCCACAAGAGCTCCTATATCTTATAATAAGGTATTAATATTATTTTATTTCTTAAGTTTTTGTCATGAATAAATTGAAGAATAGAATTATATAATACATAATATATAATAGAGTTACATAATAAAGTTATAAAAACAAGTACTAGCAGAATAAAATGAAGTTATGCCTTTCAAATCAGTGGGTGAAAGCAGAGTGTATGGTGGCATTAAACAACAACGTAGATTCCACTAAAAAATAAGATGTAAAGAAATATAAGGAAAATATCAATGTAATTCCAAACAGAAATTACAAAGTGAGAAGTTAGATACACTGTAAGTAGTACTCCTATAATTTAAATTAAATTCACCATCAGCTGTGATCATCTTTATAATTATATAGCATAATAAAGTTAATGTCATTCTGAATTCATAGACTGATTTTATAGGGAAAAGGAGAAAAGGAAAGTTGTAATTAAAACCAATAAGAAGAAACACTGTCTTTTTATTTAGTTACAAGAAATTTTCTTTAAGTGGGCAACTTCTTTCCTTTATTCGGGAGAATTTATAGGTTACACAGTGGCTGCAGCAATGGACTCAAGGGTAGCAATGATTGTGAGGATGTTGCAGGACCGTGCAGTGTTTCATTTTGTTGTGCATAGGGTAGCTACGAGTCAAAACTGACTTGATGGCACCTAACAACATAGATTAAATATTAATCATAGTGTACTTGGAAACAGTTTTAGAGGGAAATATATAATCAGTACTTCTGTCTGATACGTATATTTTACAGAAATAATACAGGCTAATATAAAATGGATATACATAAATGTACTAATAAAGTATAGGCTATTCTGTCTGTTATGTATATTAAATAGAAATAAAATGCATCAATTTGCTTGCTTTTAATACAATGTGTGCCAGTCAGCAAGTTACTGTGAGAAGCAAAGAAGGCAAGAAGAGGCTGAAGTGACAATACATTCTTGCTACTCCACTACTCAAGTGAGCCTAAAACAGAGCTGGATTACAACCAACATGAACAAAGACTAGAGAGGTCCCTTCTAAGTACTGATCCACTGCACGTGCACAGCCACCTACACATGCTGTAATCCTAGAGTGAGGGTAGGCTGACTGGTGGTCTAGTTAGCTCTAAATCAAGGCGAAGTTCTGGAGAGGAGTTTTCAGGAAGTTTTTACAGCCGGTGCAAAATATTTGGAAGGCTTAGGCTGTAAATAGGAGTCCTTGGCTGGAGCAAATGCTTACATGTTCAGTGAAAGGTTGGTGATTTGAAGCCACCTAGGGCACCTAAGAAGAAAGGCCTGGCCATCTGCCGTTGAAAGGACTTGACAGCAATTAGTTTGGTTTGGGCTGTGAATAAAAAGGAATGATCCTGAGAAGCTCACAGTGAGATCTTCTTGGCTATTGCAGAGCTCTTCTTTAGTTTGGTGGCATGGTTATAATCAGAAGCAGTGAACAGAGATTTGGGGAATTTCCTTTCTCTTGTCTCTACAAACCTCATTACATGGAAGGAAAGCCATACTGAATTGGAAGTGTAAGTGTGCAAATTACCTTATACCTATATAAGCAGTGTTTATCAGGTAGCTTTGCATTGCAGACTTCCTGCAGACTTCGAGGTTCCCCTTGCCCCTGCTACTAAGTAAATCTGCTGAGCTAGTCCTGAGAAAACAGAATCAAGGGTCAATATATACCTGAAAGTTTCTGCTGCGATTTCAATATTCACTTAATTTTGCCCTTGTTAATTGATTTAATATATGGATGGCAAGGAAAATAAAATTCTGAAGGTGAAAGCACTGATATAAAGTGCTGATAGAAGTGATAGGAAATAGAGTTCTCAGCATCAGAAAAAATAGCAAAGAAAGAACAGATATCAAACTATTGACTTGATTTAATTCACAAATTGTTGGAATGGGTGTGTATTTTGGGAGGAGGTCAGATTTTTATTTTCTTCTATACATCTGTATATTTAATTTGAAGCAACAAATGCATTTTAATCTTATAGTTTAAAAATTTTAAGCAAAAGGGAGAAAATAATAATAGTTCTCACAAGCAATACAGTTGAAATAAAAGTGTAAATCATTAAGCTTGAAAAAATTGGGCAGTATTTATCCTTCACTGATAGCTTTTGTATCTAAAATTGGAAGTTTATGCATTAACTAATGATAAAATATGCTTTAAGGTAATATATAAAATGTGTTGGTGTGTGCCTAAACAGGAAGGCACAATCAGAGATTTAATAATTTCTATAGATTTTGCTAATTTAATAATTTTTAGCTTGCTCCCTGAAAGAAGACACTTTTGCCCTGTAATTGTGAGAATTTTTTATTGGTGTTTCTTATATTCAATTTGTGTGCACATTTGCAGATAAAGCATGTAAAAATTAATGGACTGCTTTTAATGGTCAGTATATTTATTCTTCAAACAAAATATTGAGCATACTCCTATCGCTCCATTTACACTATTTTCTAGGAATAAGTCTTATAAAAATCACTTATTGATATTCTCTGTACCAAGTAGAGAGCTATTTCAAGCCATCCTATTTAATGTTTCTTATCCTTGTCTTTGCTCTTCATCTCTAAACATTAGAGAGTTTTATTTCATTTATGCATTTGGTTTTGTTAGAAAAGACTTACCACTTACCATTTGATATATTTTTTGACGGATTAGAGAAACCTTTACATGATAGTTTCTACAAAACTAAAAAAAAAAGGTATGTTGAAGAATTCTGACTAAATAAAAAATCAGAATTACCGTGCATTATGTTTTTAAACTTCAAAGTGATTCACAATGCGATAGCTGTGTGCTTTCATTTTTCTGTTCTTTATAGTAAAATCCCTTAGTAGATGTTTCATGAAGGTAAAAAAAAGGAAAAAAAGCAAATAGAGGTGTCATATTGTTGCAGCGGCGATGGTTATCGGGGCGGCGGAGACAATAACCAATGCCACAACTCTTACAGAGAAGTGGGGCCAGGAGGGTCACTCTGAGGAGTCAAACCTCGGCTTCAGTCCCAGGAGTTTATTTTATAGTCAGTACAGCAAACAGTGAAGCAAATAACAGAACAATGGGCTTTGGGTGAATAACAATAAGTTTCGGCCAAGGGAGGAGGAATTCAGGTAAACAAGCCAATCAGTAACGGGTTTGGAAAAACAAGTCGTGAAAAGTCTCAACATGTTGGGGACAAGTCTCAACATGTTGTGCAGCATAGATGCCTTTATACATCCATATTTTAATAGCACATATCCTCACATCATATCACGATGAGTTATAATTAAACCTAAACTATAAAGAGGTATTAATGTTGTCTCTCTAAAGAGATTACTTTTTTTTCCCCCTACACTTCTAACTAAGGTATTGTTTCATCAGTACTCACCCTCAGCCCACCGCTCTGTTTTTTTTTTTTTTTTTTCCTCTTCTTTTCTTCACTTTGTTTACTTGCTGGATTCTATTCCTTAGTCATTGTAAGAGGATGTTCAGCAAAAACAAAATGCATTTGCTGTCTATGTTATAGGAATAAAGGGGATAGTTCAATTAATTGAGAATGTCATCTCTATGAGTCTTAATTAAAAATTATGATTATATGATTTCTTTGATTATGCGAGGCATTATGCTAAACACTTCATGTATTACGTGATTTAATGCTATCAATACCTCAATGAAGGAGTGCAAATGTTATCCTCATTTTAACAATAAGGAAACAAAGGTCTTATAAGGTTAAGTAAATATGACAAGGTTTAAGTGGGACATAATCCCCCAAAGTGCTATTGGAGGCAGCTCTGGTCAGAAACAGTGAGACAGTGTTTGGATATGAACAGAGCTGTTTGAGTGGATCCTTACAAATAGTCATTTTCTACAATGACAGGTGGATGCAGGAAGTTTGTTTTTTTTTTTTTTTTCCTCATTTAAGTATAATTCTTATACAGGCCCAGGCCTGAGTTTGCAATATACATTTTGTTGCATTCAGTCATTAAAATACAGCTGCTAAACATGATATGTTGCTGGCACACTGGCTATCTTCCTGTGTGATTCTATTTCAGGGTTGAATAGTGGAGCAATTACAGCCAAATTAAGAGCGAAGATACAGCAAATATAAAACTAATAACAAATATCAATAATCTTATATTTGTGAATATACATACAATTTTTATAAACTTACTGTTAATCAATTCATCATAATGTCTAACTCTCTTCAAATATTCTGTAATTGTCACTACAGCATAATAATAATCTTAGTAAAATAATTTGACATGTTAATAGGTACCTATCTTAGTTATCTAGTGCTGCTCTAACAGAAATACCACAAGTGGATGGCTTCAACACACAGAAGTTTATTCTCTCACAGTCTAATAGGCTAGAAGTCCAAATTCAGGATATTAGCTCCAGGAGAAGGCTTTCTCTCTCTGTTGGCTCTGCAGGAAGGTCCTTGTCATCAATCTTTCCCTGGTCTAGAAGATTCTCAGCTCAGGAACCCTAGGTCCAAAGACACGATCGTCTCCTGGCACTACTTGCTTGGTTGTATGAGGTCTCCATGTGTCTCTGCTCCCTTCTCTCTTTTATACCTCAGAAGAGATTGGCTTAAGACAAAATCTGATTTTGTAGATTGAGTCCTGCCTCATTAACATAACTGCCACTAATTCCATCTCATTAACATCATAGAGATAGGATTTACCACACCTAGGAAAATCACATCAGATGACAAAATGGTAGACAATCACACAATACTGAGACTCATGGACTAGCCAAATTGACAGATATTTTGGGGGAACACAATTCAATCCATAAGAGTACCCTATTTTTTTTTTAAATAACATTGTGATGGTTAATAGTATGTGTCAACTTAAGTAGGCTACAAGCGTCACTGGTTTGGCAGACACTATGTAATCACCTTCCATTTTTGATCTGATATGTTGAAAGGAGAGTTTCCTTGAGGGTGTGGTCTTCCTTCAGTATATAAAGGGATGTTCTGGCAAAGCTCTCTCTCTTTCTCAACCCTATACTCTTCTGGTAGCCTGACCTCTGGTTCTTAGACGTAAGACTGCACAAGTCACAAACCTGCAGCCTCACCTGCAGAGTTTCGATTTGCCAAGCCCTGCAAATCTGTGAACCAGCAGAAGTTTTCAGCCTGTTGCCTGATCCACGGATTTGGGACTTGTCAGCCCCCATAATTGCATGAACCGTTTCCTTGAAATAAATTTATATATATATATATATACACACATACATATCTATATATACACTTATATATGCTTCACTGGTTTTGCTCCTCTAAAGAACCCAGACTAGGACAAGTTGCAAATGCTATTGACAGTGATTTCAATTGAAATTCAACTTTAAAAGCAACTATTGCAATATGTTGTGGTTAGTTTCACGCCTATTCAAAGTAATTTTCTAATACATTATTATTAGTTTTCTTAAAAATAATTTTTGATTTTTAGAAAATATTTTCTGAAATTTACCCCACTCGCTTATATCTCACTGTTCAGAAATCAAACCAGAAGATAATCATATGTACTATTCAAGTGTATTATAACAATATAATAATCTAGCTTTAAATCAATTTGAACATTAACACTGATTTTGTGGGTTTCAGTATTTGAATGCTTAGTGTGAGTCAGGCTCCCTTACCATGCATTTTGTCATCTAAATTCTTTGAGGTACCTATAACATTGAAGGGAGGAAACTGAAGTAAATTATGTATGGAATTTGTTCATGGACTCTTTACAGTATGCAGTAGAGGCAATATCTGAATCCAGATATCCAAACTACTGGCATGATTAAGATTTAAAAACAGTTAAGATTTAAAAAACAAATAAACAACAGAAAAAAAAATGAAACAATGAAGGCAACAGGGTACTATTGTTATGAGGATTTTGTACTACGTTTAGGTTGAGCTAAGCTAATTCATGAAAACCTCTTTAAATATGTAACAGACAGGCGCTGTTGTTGCTTTTAGGAACTATCTGGTGATTTTCAACTCATAGCAACCTCAAGTGACAGGGTAGAACTACCCCCTAGTGTTTTCTTGACTGTAATCTTTATGAAATCAGATTGACAGTTCTTTCTCCACAGAGCTACTAGGTGGGGTTAAACCATCAACTTTTTGGCTAGCCTAAAGGTAGGTGTTCTATAATAGAAAAACACTGGATAGATTACCTTTGGTCCATTCCCTTCCTGTCTAAACCCGTGTAAATTCAAATATCTCATCTTTTTTTCTTGGCATTCTGATAGTGAAGGCAGCTGTGTATGAAAAGACATGCTGAAGAAGAACAGGCAAGATAGAAAGCCAGTGAACCTTCCCTTTAATTTATACTCTTTTCCTTTTCAGGGCATTATCTATATGACCCAATAAATGGAATGACACAAGTGAAAGAAGATAAAAGAAAGTTATCATTCCCACCACCTCCACAGCAGAACAAAGAGTTTTGCATAAACTTGAAGTTAAATTTTAAATCTTAATGGGAAGGGGCAAGAAAAGAGGAACAGCTTGGTGACTGGGTCAGGAAAGTTGTGTAAAGAATCCTGATTAAGTGAGAGAAGGGATTGAGAACAGAAACACAAGAATTGGGAAACTACTCAATTGTCAAAACACGGGAGGACAAACGGATAGGTATGAACCCAGGAGGTCAGAAGATGAATGGAATGGATGCTGCTCTGATAAGCTTTCTCTTAAATGAGGACAAATCTATTACCGCAAAAGCTTCTGGTACTCGCAATAGTCATTCTTGACAAAATTTTGGGGGAATTTCGGACTGAGTTCAGATTCTGGCTCTGCCACTCACTATCTCTGCATCCTTCGTAATTTTGCTGAATTTCTCTCTGCCTCAACTTCCTCACATTAGAAATGATGATTAAAAATAAAACTTGAGAAGGGTTCTGGATGTCAAATGTGTTAGTAGAGTTCCTGTCACATAATAAAAGCCCAGTATTGTTGTTAAGTGCTGTCCAGTCAGTTCCAACTCATAGCGAGCCTATGTGCAACAGAAAGAAACACCACCCTGTCCTGCGCCATCCTCACAATCATTGTTATACTTGAGCCCATCGTTGCAGACACTGTGTCAATCCATCTTCTTGAGGATCTTCCTTTCTTTCACTGACCCTCTACTTTACCAAACATGATGTTTTTCTCCAGGGACTGGTCTCTCCTGATAACATGTCCAAAGTACATGAAATGAAGCCTGGCCATCTTCACTTCCAAGGAGCATTCTGCCTGTACTTCTAAGACAGATTTGTTTGTTCTTCTGGCAGTCCGTTGCATATTCAATATTCTTCACCAACACCATAATTCAAAGGCATCAATTTTTCTTCAGTCTTCCTTATTCATTGCTCAGCTTTTGCATGCATATAAGGTGATGATTAGCTAAAATAAATATTCGCTATTATTGATGTACTACTAATCTTGCTTGTCCTAAATTTTTCCTCTTTAAAGGGCAATCTGTCTAAGTCACATCTGAACCTCTCTTCTTTTCTACCTCATCTAGACTTTTATATGACAAGAATAATCAAAACCTTAAGTCTCTGAAAGGGATATACAACCTTTCTCGTTCTGTATGCTTCCTTATTTTCCACCTGAAAGTTTCTTGGATTAACTGCTCCTGCAAAATAAACGACTTATCTCATTCCCTATAAGAATGTTACTGCTTCTAGTCCCCTTGTCTTGTTAGCTACAACTGCATGCAGCTTTATCCTTCACTGCATATTTAACTCCTCCTCAATAAATTCTACCATTAGTTCAACATCTGAATCAAAATCTGTATTACTTTAAAATATGTATTAAAATTTACTTCTGTGTAACAAATTACCACAAGTTTAGAAGCTTAAAAAACACACCTTTAATATCTCACAGTTTCTGTGGACCTGGCTTACACGTGCCCTTCTGACTCAGGGTCTCTCTTAAAACTGTAATCAAAGTGTCACACAAGGCTACATTGATTTCAAGGTTCAACTTGGTAAAGATCAGTTTTCAGGTTCCTATGGTTGTTGGCATAATTGAGTCCTTCCTGAGTATTGAACTGAGGGTTACCTTTAGTTCCTTACTTCGTGCATTTCCTCAGTATTGCAACCTGCTTCATCAAAGCCAGGAAGAGATAGTCTACTAGCAAGATGAAGGTTGCAGTGTTCCTGCGTCCGTTCTCTCACAATGGCTCCCTGCTTGCCTATAGCATTCAGAAACAGAATTATCATAATATTTATAGCTATTTGATTTTCATGTGTCTAAGTCTTACACTGTGGCCTCCATCACATCAGGGTCTATGTCTTAATCTTCTCTTTGAATTTACAGCACAGATTCATTACTAAAAATACTGGTTTATTTAATCAATTTAGTAATTATACAGACATATAGACACTCAGTTTTTTGGTGGGTAACAGTTTTAGTTTTCCACTCACATAAAGTAAATTCCTGGCATCTAAGTAGA
Source organism: Dugong dugon (assembly GCA_030035585.1). NCBI lineage: Eukaryota > Metazoa > Chordata > Mammalia > Sirenia > Dugongidae > Dugong > Dugong dugon. Next base: position 26,904,953 of record CM057460.1, on the reverse strand, counting down.
GTCATTTCACTACTGTGTCGGGCAGATGTACTGCATAGGGGCAGACTACAAATAGAAGAGAACAACCAGAGTTCTAGTTACAAAGAGTAGTTACAGCAGAGAAACCTTGAAATGTAACTCAATAGAACTGAAATAAATGTGTTTTAGCAAAATAATAAATAGTCCACAGACACCATTGGTCAGGAGGTTACTACAGTTTAGGATCTACCAAGAACTTTTACACAGTTGGCCTCCTGGTATTGATGAGAACTGAATCAGCGCATAATACATGCTTACTGAGTTCTTAAAAATATGTTATGAAATATTGCTATTCAATGAATATTGAGAACAGTGAGTCTAAGTGGAAAACGACAATGAGTATGTATAGAAAAAAATAATCTGTGACTCCACTCCATACCACATTTCCAGATGTGTGTCAACAGTTATAAATTGTCTGGTATTGGAATTATTAAGTTGCATTACTTTATGTAATTTGTCATTGAACATCTTCAGAGCAATTATTACCTTCTGTAGGAAAAGAAAAGTAGCAATCACAATGTATTGGATTTAACAATCAGTATTTATAACAGAAAACTTTAAAGTTCAAGCTGAATGTCACAATCAAAGTTTAAGTTATTCATATCTGAATAAAGTATGAGTTTCTGAACTGTACAAAGAGGTAATTATCGAGTTGATTCAAAGATAGTCATGAATTCTTACATAATTAAATGCGAAAGACTGTATTTTCCTGAACTGTCTTGAATTTTCCTTCTCTCATAACATTTCTTCCAGCCCTATTTATCTCAGCTGGAAAATCCCACTTGGCGCTAAGTTAAACCTGCATTAAGTGAGAAATACCGACTGGCATCTTTCTGAAATTAGAGATCCTTGGTAATGCAGTTATTAAAGATTTCAGCTGCTAACCCAAAGGTCAGTGGTGCACACTCACCAGCTGCTTGCCAGGAGAAAGATGTGGCAATCTTTTCCTAAAAATTACAGCTTTGGTAAGCTTATGGGGCAGTTCTACTGTGTCCCATAGGGTCACTATGAGTTGGAATTGACTTGAAGGCAGTGGGTTTGCTTTGGTTTTTGGTATCTTTCTGAAACAATAAAACATGGGCCTTTTTTTCTACATCAGGGATGTGCCCATTTGAAATTTTACATGCAGAATGATTGAAACTTTGCTGAGGTTTCCCTTCTCAGATTTCTGTTATCACTCCTTGGAGTACCTCCAATCACCTGAAGCTCTTTAAACACTGTCCATTGTTCAATTGCTTCTAAGGGGTTTCTATGGAAGCTGCTTTCCTGTTGTTGCATTTCGCTAAGAAAGGGAAGTCATCTATTCTTTTTAAATCCTTTGTTTATTTTAAGAAGTAATTGAATTTATTTCAGCCAAGAGCAAAATTTAAAATTCAAATTTTAGTGATTCTTAAATAATTCACAGAAGAAAAGGACTATTTACATTCTTTTGGGAGGTTCATTCTTTAATCTGAAAGACAGAATGAACAGAAAGCATTTTTTTATTACCAATCTCTATTTTATAAATATGTTTTATAATTCCACACTGCAGTATTAGAAAACGTTAATCATTTCCCAATGTGTTTTCAAATCCTAAAGTTTTCAGTGTCATTTCCATAATAACACATCTTCAGTGTTCTTCAGAATTGGCTTTTATTTATTTTTGATCATGTGTTAAAAAATGAATTCAGTTTTTTCTCATCTTGCACCTGGCTTTCACATAGAAAGTAATACAACCTTCCTTGGTAGAGAAAATACAGTAATGCAGTTTATAATTTCTCTAGAAGAATCAGGTTGATCAAAAGCAGGCATCTTGAAATGTCTTTTCAGTAAGTGTATCAGAATTGCAAGTGAGTTGCAACACTCTCTTAGGTATTAGATAAATGTTGTAAATATTGTTAGTATTAAAAAATACTGTAGTTTATTGCCCACTTGCGCAGTATAGGTAAATAGCATTACTAGTAAATAATTATTTCATCTCCAATGTTGATATTTTAAAAGGAGCATTGTTTTTTAAAGGGAAAAATGAATTAATGGCTTGGTTGTTTGAAAGGAGAAACAAGAGTAGTAATAAACTTTGTTTTCATTAATCAGCTTAAAAAAACTCAAAATTCAGATAATGTGGATCGTCTGTATTTAACTCTATTTTGATACAGAAATGTGGAGTTAAGCAGTAAAATATATTCAAAGTATATCTTTGGATAGATCAATTGTATAAAATATTTATGTCTAAGAAAATATGTTTCATTTTCAGCAACTTAATTATAGAACAGAAATTATTGCTAAATATAGTGAAACAGCTTATTTCTTATTATATTATTTTAGCCTAGTATTCATTATGTTTTGGCCATTTCTGACCTGCTTGCCTCTGTATTTCTTTCTCTCTCTCTGTTTCTCTCTACATACACACACACACACACACACACACACACACACACACACACACACACACAAAGCAATTCTCTTTGAATCTTTTTAAGAAGATCCTAGCGTTTTCTTTAGTGGCTCTTCTAACTTAGGTGATATTGAACTCCCAAAATTGCTATAGGATACTTATTCTAAACTGTGTGGATATTGATGCTATGGTTATCATAATGATCTGTCTTCCCCAACAAAGCTTCTGTCTTTTATTCTAATGTATTTTGCTCTTTCTTCATGTATTTGCAAGTACCAAAACAAAAAATTTAATGTTCTTCGTTTACTTTGTTGTTAATTCATCAATTTTGAAAAGCATGAAAAATTAAAAAGAATTAAGTCACTTGACTTTTTACATTGTATGACTTTTTTTATCATCCACATTAAATCCCATTTTAACAATTAAAAAAATAAACAGAACACTTAGAATATATAAATAAACTATGTCTTGGTATTTTAAAATACAGCAGTATAAAATGTATCAAAATGTAATGCATATTTTAACTCTTGTTTCATTTGCATTAATTTTAAATTTTTGAGTTTGGGAATTATTTTATGATTAACATTTTCATAATGTGTGTTATTTTTCAGTTGCCTGGTTTCAATTTCAACCTGAAATATAACAGTGTTCAACAATGTCATTTTAAAGAAGATTAAGTGTCTCGGTGTGTGGTGAAGTGAACGCAATTTTTAAATTATGCACATTGAAATAACGAAAACAAAAAAAATGAAACTCTATTTGTTAGGGTCCTGCTGTCTAGTATGTAAATCATTTACAACACATGTCTTTCTAATCTCATTATTTAATTTGTACACATTACATTTGAACACTTTACTATATTTTAGTTATTTCTTAACTTCTCTGTTTAGATGTTTAGTGAAGAGGTAGAACACAACTAAATAACACTGGGGAAACTTTATCCATATTTTATTTGCTTTTTTCCCCCACTCCTGTAAGATACTAGGGAAAAAAATGTAAAGTGGCAGAAATTGCCAATATACTATACTACACTAGAACCATATTCAAGTCTCTTTGGTGGTTTATTTAAATCTGTTTTGCGGCTCAAAACTAAAGTGACGTGTGGATGTCTTGAGAATCTTCCTAAAGAAACATTTTTTGGTGGTGGTGGTGGCTGTGGTGGTAGTCAAGAGCTATATTGAATAATTTTTATTTTTGTTATTGTTAGGTGCCATTGAGTCCGCCCTGACTCATAGCAACCCCACGTACAACAGAACGAAATACTGCCTGGTCTTGCGCCATCCTCACAATCATTGTTATGCTAGACCCCATTGTTGCAACCACTATGTTCTTTTTACTATCAACAAAATAAAAAAGATACCTGAATTTGCACTAATAATTGGGTAATGATGCATAACACTTTGTTTGAGTTTTGTTTTTTTTTTATACCAGTGTCTTAGGACATATATAAATAGTGCCACTTTTACTTTCAAATGGATCTTGGCCTGCATGATCAGTTCTATGCACAGTTTATAGTACTTATATATATAACCATTCAAAATTTACAAACATCTTTTAATTTTGTCATTATATTATTATCTTTTTAAAAACCTTGTGATGCAGGCAGAAATGAATCATTTATTCTAAGTTTATCTACAAAAGACATTGGTTGAAAACATTAAACAACTTGCTATCGATGCCTCGTCTACCTAGGATCCGAGTCATGAATGTTGCAATGTCTTTTGCTTTTTCCAGGATAAAATGCTGTAACTGTTGAAGCCTCCCTCTACTCACCAGAAAAGCTGTTAATACATCAAGCTAAGTTTATTGGAACCAACTGTCCTAACACAGAACACCACCTTAACAGAATTTTAGCGGTCAGTGTCTCAGGAAGGGGACGGTAACAGAGAGGTGCTTACAAGGTTTTGAGGTGCAGCCTCAAGTATTTTAGGGTGTGTCTTACAAGGTGAAGGAACTCTGGTGGCGCAGTGGATAAGCTTTCAGCTGCTAATCGAAAGGTTGACAGTTCAACCCACCAGCCGCTCTGCAGGAGAAAGATGTGGCAATCTGGTTCCGTAAAGCTTTCAGCCTTGAAAACCCTATGGGACGGTTCTACTCTGTCCTATGAGTGTCGCTATGAGTTAGATTCTACTCTACGGCAATGGATCTTACAAGGTAGGGAATTGGTTCAGATGAGGTAAAGTTCATGACCTAATTTTTTTTTAGCGTTTAAGTGGACATAGTGAGGTGAGCATCGTGAAGTGACTTTTGATCAAATAAGTGCTTTTTTCAATAAGTAAACAGTTTACTCAGGGAGTCAGACTGTTTCCTAAGATAACCGGATCTTCAGGAAGTTCCTGAAGTGAATGCTTAATATATTAATTGGTGTCTTAGTTATCTAATGCTGCTATAACAGAAATACGACAAGTGGGTGGCTTTAACAGACAGAAATTTTGTTAAAATTTAGGAGGCTAGACATTCCAATTCAGGGCCCTGGCTCTAAGGGAAGGCTCTCTTTCTCTATCAACTTTGGAGGAAAGTCTTAGTCTCTTTTTCAGCTTCCGTTCTTCTGTTCGTTGGTGATCACCTGGCATGGCATCTATCTTCCGCCATGTCTGCTCGCTTCTCTGTGCCTATCCTGCTCCTTTTGTATCTAAAAGGTAATATAAACACCTTTGGCTTAAAACACACCCTACACTAATATGGCTTCATTACGATGACATAGAAAACCCTATTCCCAAATGAGATTACATTAACAATGTAGGGATTAGGATTTACAACACATTTTTGGGGTACACAATTTAATCCATTACAATTAGTTTATAGTCTCACCTTTCCTAGGCAAATGTTTCCTGGAACATACAACTAAACATGTTGAGACAGGTGCTCTTAGTTCTCAGTTCCTCTTTGTGGTCATTCTTCAGCCCAAGCTGGAGAATACACTGGTATCATGTATGGACTTCACCATTCCAGATCTATACTGCTGTTTTAAAGAATCATAGCTGCATATTATGTTTCTGATGGTGGTAATTTCAAGCATTATACATATCAGGTTTTCCTGCTTTTGTTGGACTATCTTTTGTTGCATCATTTGATGGGACAGCAGCTGTGCAACAGCATTTCAAAGTATGAAAATCACACATTCTAACACTACAATAAAGGTAAATACTAATGAAATAATCGTATTTAGAGTCTATAGTACACTTCTAAACCAGGAGCCAAACCTTAAAAATCCTTTGCCGTCAAGTCGACCCTATAGGACAGTAGAAATGCCCCATAGAGTTTCTAAGGAGTTACTGGTGGATTCAAACTGCTGACCTTTTGATTAGCAACCTTAGCTCTTAACCTCTGCACCCTTAGAACTCCAACCAGGACCCAAAGATGCCTCAAATAAAACAAGAGCGTTTATCCCATTCCTATTCTAAAGAGCTCTCAGAATAAAGTAGCAAGTATTAGCCAAAGTGCCTAATTTAATGTTCCTTTGTTTTCCAGATTGTTTTAGTAATGGTAAAAAATCTCAAAAAGTTAAGTAAAAATTAAGTATAACGTTCTTTCCCTAAAATAAAATATGTACTTTCTTTAAGACCAATACTATGTTTAGGGCTGATCTGGTTTGAACCACTGTAAATTTTTGGAACTTCTTGAATTTCTCAGGTGAAGAATTAAATTATTTTATTTTAATATTTAAGAGCCCTGGTGGTGCTGTGGTTAAAGCACTCAGTTGCTAACCAAAAGGTAGGCAGTTTGAACGCACCAGCTGCTTTGAGGGAGGAAGATCTGGTAGTCTGCTTCCATAAAAATTACAGCCTTGGAAAACATATGGGACGGCTCTACTCTGTCCTATAGGGTTGCTATGAGTCAGAATCAACTCGACAACAATAGGTTGGGTTTTTATGGGTTTCATTCCTCTATTAATTATAGCAGGTAGAAATTTTGTCAAATTCTGTGCTTTTTGTATAGCATGAAGATATTTGAGGAAAGAAGATATTTATCCAGAATTCCCCTCATGTGGATAAAGTTTTGTGTCCCAAATTACAACACTGTTTTCCTCATTTTTGAAGTAAGTAAATTAAAGGTGATTTTTTTTTCCAAGTAGAAGAAATAATGGACCAAATGGATTTAGAGAACAGACTGAAAATAACCATCAGTTTACAAAGATAAGAAGTTCCTCTCCAGTTTGCTAGAAGTAGCCAATAGACTTTTATGCCATGAGTTCGAGTGGCAAAATAACATAACTGAGTTGTTGAATGATACTGTAGAGTTTTGATACTATTGAGAGGTACCCAGGTGGTGAAAAATAAATTAGAGACAGCATCAGATATAAGAATAGTTATATATGAGAGGGACTCAGAAAATTCAGAAGCCTTCTTTATAAGGTCTATGAATATGAGACAGAACTTGAAAACTTACTGTCTCTTTACTTTTGGAACTTTATCTTTGTAAAAGTTTGGTCAAAAAGAATAGAGCCTACAAATTGCTCTTAAGTATTGTTTCAATTGAAGTCTAAACTTTCTTTAATAAGGAGAATGTGATAGGTGATTATAGATTAGTTAACTGGCCTGTAGTTCTCTCTGCCAGGTAAAAAGTCTGTCAGTGTATGAATCCATAGCTGAAGAAACCAAATGCTTTATTATAAGGTACCAGTACTAAAAAGAGCAGGTTGGTACTCAGAAAAAAATACATACAAAGCCAGCAGTTGGTTTCTTTGTATGTTTCAGCCAAAATAAGAGGTAATTACAGTTGGGTAATGAATTCAATCATACTGTCTTAGGCTGGATTCTCTAGAGAAGCAAAACCAGTAAAGCCTATAAATATATACATATATATATATAGAGAGAGAGAGAGAGAGATTTATATCAAGGAAATGGCTCACACTGTTGTAGAGGCTGGAACATCCCAAGTCTGCGGGTCAGGATAGAGGCTTCTCCTGATGCACATAGCCACAGGGGCTGGCGAACCCAAGATCGGCAGATTAGACAGCAGGCTGTTGTTCACAGGCTGTGAAGATTGACGAATCCCAAAGATTGGCAGGCACAACCACAGGAAAGTTGTTGGCTCAAGTCCCAAGAACTGGAGATCAGATGAATAGCAGTCAGCTGCAGGATCCAGAATGGGCAAAAGCCTAAAAGCCTAGCCAGAATATCCACTTATATTCAATGAAGGCCACATACCCAAGGAAACTCCCTTTAAACTGACTGGCTACTTACATCAGATCCCATCATGGAAGTGATCACATAATATCAAAGCTCATCATGGAAGTGATCACACCATCAACCAAATATCAAATCACTGAGAATCATGGCCCAGCCAAGGTGACACACAACCTTAACAATTACACATACCAACTATCATGAAGATGGCACAGGATGGGGTAACATTTCATTCTGTTATGCATAGGATAACAGTGACTCAAAGTTGACTCAATGGCAAGTATCAACAACAAATAGATCAGTATCAAGAAATGACTAAGCACTTCCAGCAAAATGGCACTCTAGGCAGAAGCACCACGCCGTCCCTCCACAGCAAAGATCCGAAAAACTAAGCCAAACAGAGAAAACAGCAATCCTGAAACCCTAAAACAGCAAATGAAGAGATAAAGAACTCAGCCAAGCACCAAATGGAGTGAGAAAACCAGCAGAGAACGGAAAGCGAGGAGAGATTCATGCAGAGGTCCCCTATCAGCTAATGCAGCATTGGTCCGCCATCTTGGACTCCTATCAGAGACCAGCAAATAGGGAGTGTGAGAAAGCAGCTTCATGGAGCTTCCAGCAGGAGACAAAACAACCAGTAAATTGTGATACACGCTTTACCACCACCCCACACTTCTTAACCCGCACTCCACCTTCTCTGCATCCCGCAGCCACAATCTCTTGTCTGGGAAGCACCAGCTGCTTGGATTCCATCTGCCCACACTGGCCGGCTCACTAAGTGCCATTTGTTGGCTGCTGATGTTGGTTTATTCTGCTTCTTTTGATTTCTTCCATACTTCCCACCACTCCCTCTACTTTCGCTCAGATACCTGGCTCCCTGTGTCATCTTTGCTTCATCCTGAGAGGCTGCAGAGCTCTGTTCAAGTGTGGAACTGCTTCCTGGTCTGGGCTGCCACACTGGTGGGATCCTGAGGATTTTGTTTGTTTGTTTGTTTTGAATTGTTTGTTTTTTTCTTTTCCTTTTCATGAGTTGGGAGCCTGTTCTGGCCGGGCGCTGCTGCACGGCTTGGGACCTACCCCTTCGGCCTGCTCAGACGCACGGGAGGATCCCTGAGAGCACTTCTATCTTCATGTTTTGTTTTTTTTTCTGTTTTTTTGGGGGGCTTTTCTTGTTCTTTTTTTTTAAATTATTTTCTTTTCTTTTCCCTCTTTTTCCCTTTTTGTCTTTCTTCATTACTCAGTTTCTCGTCTCTCTATACCTTCCTTCTGTTTCTGTTCACTGAATACCTGGCACTGAATACCTCTACACCTTCTAGCCAGGCTGTACTACAACACCTGAGAACAACTTCTCCAGACATCATAGCCACACCAGCGGAATCCCTGGGAGCTTTGCTGTTCTTTTTCCTTTCTAATTTTTATTTTTCATTCTTTACTTTTCTTTTTTTTCTTCTTCCTCCCCTTTTTGTTTGTCTTCATTTCATAGTCTCTCATCTCTCCAGTCCAAGGGCAAGCTCCCCTAGCACTCTTTTTTGTTTGTTTGTATGTTTTTGGCTCCTGTTCCTCTCTCCTCTCTCCCATATCCATCTTAACTCCACACATAACAATCTCCCCCCACCCCATCCTGTATACCTGCACAGTGCGCTTAACATCACACCACCAAGCAGCACAGGTACAGCCTACCAGAACCTGTTCTGCACTGAGTAGCAGACCTCCCTGGTGGCTGTAGTAAGTGCTACAAACAACCCATCCCCGTAACTTCTCTTAAGCTAGACGTGCCCTGATGTACCATATCTGAGCACCGTATCTGAGCATCATAACCGAGGAGGCGAAAAGTATCGTGCCCACAGATGAGCAAAAAACAAACAACACACAGCCCACATGCTCACACATAGCCAAATTAAAAAAAAAAAAGGAAGAAACAAACAAATCTACAATCAATAAATGAGAAAATTAACTACTGAATGCCCAGAAGACAGCAGACAATATCAAAACATTTACAAAAACAAGACAGGATGGTTCCACTAGACACCAAAACAAAGCATCAGATGACATTCCAGTGGAAGAAAAGGCACTAGACTACCTGATAGGAAATTCAAATCTCTAATACTCAGAATTATCCAAGAGTTGAAGCAAAAAGCATCCAAAATGAGGAAAAATAAGACAGATTCATGGAAAATACAGATAAAAAAATAGAAGAATTCAGGAAAATAATGCAGGAACAAAATGCCAAAATAAATTAACAACTAGAAATTATACAAAGACAACAACTAGAAATCCAAAAGATAAACAACAAGATTTCAGAAATGGGCAGTGCCATAGAAGGGTTGAGTAGCAGGCTTGAAACGGTGGAAGTCAGGATTAGTGGAATTGAAGAAGAACACTTGGATACAACTCTGTTCAAGGAAAATTCAGAAATAAGAATGAAGTAAAATGAAGAGATACCGAGAGTTATGTGGGATACGATAAAAAGCAAAAATTTGTGAGTGATTGGAGTTCCACAACAGGGGGAAAAAACAGAAAACACAGAGAGGATCATTGAAGAACTGCTGACAAAACTTCCCGAATATCATGAAACATGAAAAGCTGGCCATCCAAGAAGCTCAACGAACCCCATATAGGAGAGACCACAAAAGAAAATCACCAAGGCATATCATAATCACACTCACCAAAACCAATGACAGACAAAGAATCCTGAGAGCATCTCATGAAAAACAAAAAGTCACATACAGAGGAGAAACAATAAGACTAAACTCAGATTATTCGGCAGAAACCATGCAGTCAAGAAGGCACAGGGATGACATATGTAAAACCTTGAAAAAAAAATTGTCAGCCAAGAATAATATATCCTGCAAAACTATTGTTCAAATATGATGGTGAAATTAGGGCACTTCCAGATAAGCAGAAATTAAATGACTATGTAAAAACCAAACCAGACTTACCAGAATTATTAAAGGGAGTTCTTCAATCTGAGAACAAACAACTTCAGCTCACAGGCTGAACCTAGGATGCAGGATCGTACAAACCAGATGCCAATCTGGGAAATGAACTCTCAAGGACTACCCAAAATCAAAAGTAATACAACAGGGAATCTGAGCAGTCAATCTGTGAAGACAACTTCAGAATAATAAAAGAGGGAATCAATGGTGTAGGTATAGAACCTTCTAATGGACAAGAAGGCAAGGCGATACCAAGTAATAATAGAATACTTCAAACTTAGAAAGATAAGGGTAAATTTCACGGTAACCAAAAAGAAAGTTAGCAAACATACTCATAAAAATAAAGAGGAAAAACATAAAGTATCAGCAAAAACAAAACCCATAAAAACAAAAGAAATAGAAAAAAAAATCTACAAACAAATGTAATTCAGCACAGGAAAGTAAAAAGAAAAAAGAAAACATCAGCACCAAAAAAAAAAAAAAAAAAGCACTACAAAATGACAGCAATAAACTCACATCTATCAATAATTACACTGAACGTAAATGGACTCAGGGTACCCATAAAGAGACGGAGAGTGACAGAATGGATAAGAAAACAGGATCCATCAATATGCTGTCTACAAGAGACACACCTTAGAAACAAAGATGTGAATTTATTAAAGGTCAAAGGTTGGAAAAAAGTATATCAAGCTAACAACTACCAAAAAAGAGCAGGAGTGGCAATTCTAATCTCAGATAAAGTAGACTTTAAAACAAAATCCACCATAAAAGACAAAGGACACTATATAATGATTAAGGGGATGATCCATCATAAAGACATAACCATAATAAACATCTATGCACCCCATGACAGGGCTCCAAAATACATAAAACAAACTCTAACAACACTGAAAAGAGAAATTGACAGTTCCACGATAACAGTAGGAGACTTCAACACACCACTCTCAGTAAAGGACAGAACAACTAAAAAGAAACTCAGCAAAGATACAGAAGCCCTAAAGGGCACAATCAGCCAACTTGACCTCATAGACATATATAGAACACTCCATCCAACTGCTGCAAAGTACAGATTCTTTTCCAATGCACATGGAATCTTCTCCAGAATAGACCACATCTTAGGCCACAGAGCAATCCTCAAAAAGATCCAAAATGTTGAGATAATTCAAAGTAACTTCTCTGACCACAATGCCATCAAGGTAGAAATTAACAATAGAAAGACTAAAGAAAAAAAATCAATTACATGGAAACTGAATAATATCCTGCTTATACATCACTGGGCAATAGAAGAAATCAGAGATGGAATCAAAAAATTCCTAGAATCAAATGAGAATGAAAACACATCATACCAAAACCTCTGGGACACAGCAAAGGCAGTCCTCAGAGGACAATTTATAGCAATAGATGCACACATCAAAAAAGAAGAAAGGTACAAAAATCAAAACATTAACTACACAACTCAAACAAATAGGAATAGAACAGCAAAAAAAGCCCACAGCCACTGGAAGAAAGGAAATAATGAAGATCTGAGCAGAAATAAATGAAATAGAGAACAGAAAAACAATAGAAAGAATCAACAAAACTAAAAGTTGGTTCTTTAAAAGAATCAACAAAAATGACAAACCACTGTCCAGACTGACAAAAGAAAACCAGGAGAGGACGCAAATAACCCAAATAAGAAATGAAATGGGGGACATTACAACAGACCCAACTGAAAGAAAAAGGGTCATAACAGAATATTATGAAAAACTATACTCCAACAAGTCTGAAAACCTAGAAGAAATGGATGAATCTCTAGAAACACACTATCTACCCAAACTACAACAAAGTGATATTGAAACTCTGAACAGACCCATAATAAGAGAAGAGAATGAAAAGGTAATAAAAAACTCCCAACAAAAAAAAGCCCTGGCCCAGATGGCTTCACTGGAGAATTCTACAAAACATTCAAAGAAGAGCTTGTACCAGTACTACTAAAGCTATTTCAGAGCATAGAAGAGGAAGCAACACTTCCAAATTCATTCTATGAAGCCAGCATAATCCTGATACCAAAACCAGGCAAAGATGTCATGAACAAGAAAATTACAGACCAATATCTTTCATGAACATAGATGTAAAAATTCTCAACAAAATTCTAGTCAATAGAATTCAGCATCATATCAAAAAATAATACACCATGACCAACTAGGATTCTACCAAGTATGCAAGGATGGTTCAACATTAGAAAATCAATCAATGTAATCCACCACAAAGATAAAAGGAAAGAAAAGAATCACATGATCATCTCAACTGACACAGAAAAGGCATTTGACAAAGTCCAACACCAATTTCTGATAAAAACTCTCAATAAAATAGGTATAGAAGGGAAATTTCTCAACATAATAAAGGGCATCTATGCAAAACCAATGGCCAACATCATTCTTAATGGAGAGAGGCTGAAAACATTCCCCTTGAAATCAGGAACAAGACAAGGATGCCCTTTATCACCACTCCTATTTAAGATTGTGCTGGAAATTCTAGCTAGAGCAATAAGGCAAGAAAAAGAAATAAAGTGCATCCAAATTGGTAATGAAGAAATTAAACTGTCCCTGTTTGCAGAAGATATGACACTATACATAGAAAACTCTAAAGACTCCACGAGAAATCTACTGGAACTAATCCAAAGATTCAGCAGAGTAGCAGGATACAAGATAAACATACAAAAATCACTTGGATTCCTATACACCAATAAGGAGAACGATGAAAAGGAAATCAGGAAAACAATACTATTTTCAATAGCCCCTAAAAAGATAAAATACTTAGGAATAAATCTGACCAGGGATGTAAAAGACCTATACAAAGAAAACTACAAAACACTACTGCATGAAACCAAAGGGATCTATATAAATGGAAAAACATACCATGCTCATTTATAGCTATACTCAATATTGTGAAAATGACAATTCTACCCAAAGCAATTAACAAATACAACCCAATCCCAATCCAAATACCAAAAACATTCTTCAAAGAGATGGAAAAACTAATCATTAACTTTGTATGCAAAGGTAAGAAGCCTCGAATAAGTAAAGCACTACTGAAGAAGAAGAATAAAGTTGGAGGACTCACACTACCTGACCTCAGAACCTACTACACAGCTGCAGTAGTCAAAACAGCCTGGTACTTGTACAAAGATAGATACACCGACCAATGGAACAGAACTGAGAACCCAGATGGAAATCCATCCACCTATGGTCACCTGATCTTCGACAAGGGCCCAAAGTCCTTCAAATGGGGAAAAGACAGTCTTTTTAACAAATGGTGCTGGCAAAACTGGATATCCATCTGAAAAAAATTAAGCAGGATCCATACCTCATGCCATATACAAAACTAATTCAAAATGGATCCAAGACCTAAATATAAAGCCAAAAACTATAAAGTTCATAGAAGAAAAAATAAGACCAACGCTACAGGCCCTAATACACAGCATTAACAGGATACAAATCATAACCATCGACACACAAATCCCAGAAGATAAGCTAGATAACTGGGATCTTCTAAAAATCAAACACCTATGCTCTTCAAAAGACTTCACCAAAAGAGTCAAAAGAGAACCTACAGACTGGGAAAAGAGTTTTGGACAGTACAAGTCAGACAAAGGTCTAGTCTCCATAATCTACAAGAAAATCCAACACCTCTACAACAAAAAGACAAATAATCCTATTAAAAAATGGGCAAAGGAAATGAACAGACACTTCACCAAAGAAGACATTCAAGCAGCCAACAGACACATGAGGAAATGCTCGCAATCACTAGCCATTAGAGAAATGCAAATTAAAACCACAATGAGATACCATCTCACCCCGGCATTACTGGCACAAATCAAAAACACTGGAAATAACAAATGTTGGAGGGGCTGCGGGGAGATTGGAACGCTTATGCACTGCTGGTGGAAATGCAAAATGATACAACCATTCTGGAAAATGATATGGCGCTTCCTCAGAAAGCTAGAAATAGACATACCAGTTGATCCAACAATCCCACTCCTAGGAATATATCCTAGAGAAATAAGAGTCGTCACTCGAATAGACATATGCACACCTATGTTCATGGCAGCATTGTTCACAATAGCAAAACGATGGAAACAACCTAGATGCCCATCAACAGATGAATGGATAAACAAACTATGGTACATACACACAATGGAGTGCTATGCAACGAGGAAGAACAATGATGAATCTGTGAAGCATCTCATAACATGGATGAAACTGGAGGACATTATGCTGAGTGAAATAAGTCAATCATGAAAGGAAAAATATTGTATGAGACCTCTATTTTAAAAACCCATGAAAATGTTTATACACAAAAAGTAACAATCTTTGTTGGTTACCAGGGATGGGAGGGGTGGGAGAAGGAAATACTAAATAGGCGATAGATAAGTGGTATCTTTGGTAAATGGTGAGACGATACACAATGCTGGTGAAACCAGCACAGCTTGTACAAGGAAAGATCATGGAAGCTCCATAGACATATCCATACTCCCCAAGGGACTGAATTGCTGGGCGGAGGGCTGTGGGGACCATGGTCTTGGGGAACAACTAGCTCAATTGGCATAACACAGTTTATAAAGACAATTTTCTACATTCTACCTTGGTAAGTAGCATCTGGGGTCTTAAAAGCCTGTGAGCAGCCATCTAAGATACCCCACTGGTCTCATTCTTTCGGGAGCAAGGGAGAATGAAGAGAACAGGATACAAGGAAAAGATTAGTCCAAAGGACTAATGGACCACAGCTACCAAGACCTCCACAAGACTGAGTCCAGTACAGCTAGATGGTGCCCACCTACCACCACTGACTGCTCTGACTGGGATCACAACAGAGGTTTCTGGACAGAGCTGGAGAAGGATGTAGAACAAAATTCTAACACACACAAAAAAGACCAGATTTACTGGCCTAAAGAGACTGGGGAAACCCCAAGAGTATGGCTCCCGGACACCCTTTTAGCTCAGTGGTGAAGTCCCTTCCAAGGTTCACCGTTCAGCTGAGGATTGGACAGCCCCATATAGCATAACGGGATTAATGAGGCACAGCAGTCCAGGGATAAGGGCTAGAAGGCAGAACGGGACAGGAAAGCTGGTGATAGTGAACCCAAGGTTGAGTAAGGACAGTGTTGATGGGCTATGGGGTTGTTAGCCATTGTCATAGGGCAACATGTGTACTGTTTAATGAGAAACTATTTTGTTCTGTAAATCTTCATCTAAAGTGAGAATAGCAGGACAATTGGAAGACCGTAGTCGATGTCACTGAACTGTGCATGTAGAAATTTTTGAAATGGTGAATCTTTGGCTATGTATATTTTTACCAAAAAAAAAAAAGGTCAAGAAGGGAGAGGGTTGACGTGGCGTGAGGTTGTTAACCAATGTCATAAAACAATATGTGTACTACTGTTTAATGAGAAACTATTTGTTCTATAAACCTTCACCTGAAGTACAATAAAAAAAAGAAAGAAAAAGTGACTAATATTAAATACAGAGATGTTGTATGCATCATCGTAAAGAAATATATTCTCTAAAATAATACAGAAGATTAAATATTCATGAGAACAGAAAATAGCTAGAAAAATAAAGAACAAAAAGTCTCCACACGTAAGGGGATTAAGGCATGTCAATCTGTGGCTTCAGTCATCTAACTCTTGCTATAAAATTTTGGGTGGAAGCCATCTATTTTATTCCATTATACTCTTGATTCAAAACTCTTTAATGGAAATTGCCTTTTGCCAATGAAGATCTGCTTCTGAAATATGCCTAAAAACTTTAAACATTGAATATTCCACTGGAGTGTCAGTGAGAGGGTGAAAGTTTGTGACTTTTCAGCTTAACAAGGTGAATCCATTCATTTACACTCTAAAGTTTAGCCGTGATTTATACTCTAACACTTAACAGTATACTTTCATAACCCATTGCCATTGGGTCAATTCTAACTCATAGCTACCAGGTAGAACAGAGTAGAACTGCCCCATATCCAAGGCTGTAATCTTTATGCAAGCAGACTGCTACATCTTTGTCTCTCAGAGTGGCCGGTAGATTAGAACTACCAAACTTTCAGTTAGTAGCCAAGAGCTTAACTGTTGCACCAACAGGTCTAGGTCCTCAAAAGTACCTGATAAGGTTCTTTCCAATCTGGATCCAAGAGATTTTTTTCCCTCTGACATATTTTCCAAAAGACAAAGCCTCAATATAGAGGTTTTGGGTAAACAACCTGTTACCTAAAACAGTGTGTGCTGTTGGTGATCCACTGAATATACTATATGGCTGCTATGTAGGAATTTCCCATGTCTGCCTGAAGTGAGGATGAATCAAAATTAGGGTGAAATATACAAGTTCATTGAACCCCTGAGTGGTGCAAACAGTTAACATTTTTCACTGCTAACCAAAAATTGAAGGTTCTAGTCTACCCAGAGACTCTTTGGAAGAAAGGCCTGGTGATCCACTTCTAAAAATCAGCCATTGAAAACCCTATGGAGCACATTCCTACTCTGACACATATGAGGTTGTCATGAGTTGAAGTAGAATTGATGGCAATTGATTTATTCTAACAGTAAAGAAGAAATGTTCATATTGTAAGAGTAGATGAGTGCTAGAGGACGTGGACCTCATGGACTTGAAAGCCACAGGTTACACTGTTGGCCAAGAAATCTCAAACAGTCAGATGATTTTGCTAGTTTCAGTATTCTCACCAGCTGCCAGGTTATGGGCTCTGTTAGTGTGTACCTTCAGTTGCCAGGTGGTCAGGGAGCTGATGCATGAGTCACCAGTCACTGGGTAGGCAGTATGGGAGCTCACACTGCCAGTTGCCTGGCAAGGAGTGAGGGGGGCTAGTGCTGCTGGTTACTGGGTGAGTGGAATGGGAGTGTGCTGCTGATCACCAGTTGAGTGGGATGGTGGGGGCGGGTGGTGGGTGGAGCGGATGCAGGAGTGCACACTGCAGATCACTGGGTGATGAGGTGCTACCCATGGTTCATTGGACAGGGAGGGCGTGTGTCACTGGTCAAGGGTAGGAGGAAAGTGTGAGGGGGTTCTTGCTACATCAGTCTTTAGATGCACAAGATGGGGAGGCACATCACTGGTCACCAGAAAGGCATCAGCCACCTCACAGATCCTCCCCTCTGTGGGCACTACCTGTCCAAATGACCAGTGACCTCTGCTAATGAGTACTTCTGTCTCTGTTTTCTGGCTCTCTCCCTGCTCTGTGATCACCTGGATCCCTGGAGTTCTTGTCTGCCTTTCTGTACTTTCCCTCCATAGATCTAGTTCACATTCTGCTCACCTTGCATCACTCATGGTTTTTCTACAGAGTATCTGTCTTCTATTGGGAGTTCCATGAGTTTGCCTTTCTGTGCTCCTCACTCAGGAACACTGCTTGTTTTTTCTGAAGATGGCCACTCTGCACTGTGCCAGCTAGCAGAACACTTAAAATTTGTAAATCTCCTTGTTCACTGTTTTTGTTCAGTTTCTCCTTCTATTCAGTGTTCAATCTAATTCTTCATCCTTTCATTTACCGCTCAGTGTCCAAGATTGTCATCCAAGTCTATTTTACTTGGTTTTGAGGGCCTTTGCTGTAGGGGGATGGCATGGTGTACCGACTAATCTATTATCTTGGGCCATCTCTACAATCATGTTTTTAAGACAAAACTGCTAATTTTCTAGTAGCTTTAGGCTGGATTTAGATTTTCAATTTAAGGCCTGTGCCACCTGAGACTTTCCTAATCTCCTTCCAGTAAACGTTAAAGAGGTAGCTTCCAGGTCCTTGAGTTAACAGCTTAGATTTACACAGTTTTCAAAGAGACCGAGAAAGAATTTACAACTACAAGTTGTCTAAAGAGAATTCTGAAAGACCAAGGGAGGAGGGGAGATTATACCCTTAATTTTCAACAGGGAGAATTAAAACCTCTTATTTTTTATCTGTTCTTAAATAACTCAGGTGAGTAGATTGCTGTGTTAGATAAATTGGTTTGCAGGAATTTCCTGAAGCAAGTGATCATGCGTTAGAGACATTCCTAGGAAATGTTTTCATATAACACAGATAGTCACAATTCTGATCATTTATTTAATATTTTTATACGGATGAGTTAGCATTGAGATTACTAGTCCAAGGCATTATCCCTGTATCACACAGTGTGGATCTGGAGAAGTTATTCAGCCTTTATAAAGCCCCTCTTTGAAGATATTAGCAATATCTACTTCACAGAATGCTTGTGAGGAATGAATAAAAAAACTCATGTAAAACACTTAGCACATTGTCCCACAATAAACCTGAGATAAGATGTTGCTGTTGCTGCTGCTTCTGCTTCTGCTGCTGTTGCTGCAAAGCATAGATAATCATCTATTTTAGAGTTCAGTTCTAAAGAGTAAATAACTGTTAAAATAGGAGTCATTAATATCAGGGCTTCCTCTTTTAGAAAGAATGATGGACAACAAGCTGAAGATTTTTCTTGCAATTGATACTGTGAAATCTGATATGTTTTAGGAAGTATTAAGCAAGCCATTATTACATGGAGACTTTTTATTGTTTTATTTATTTCTTAAATAAATCAGTAAAATTGAGATTATTTCCATTTTAGTGATAAGGAAATGGAGGCTTAGAGATGCTATTCAATATGATCAGGTTTATTCAGGTAGGGAGTAAAAGAGCCAGGAATTGAACTCACATGTGTTGATTTAAAAACCCATGTTCTTTATAGTATTTTATTTTGCCATTCATGTAATGGATATTAGAAAGGAAGACCCAGGAATAACTATTTTTATTCCTTATCTTATATTTGATTTTTCATTAATGATATTTGGAATTATTTAACTAGATAAGCAGTCAAAAGAGAATCATCCAGGTAAGTGTTTGACTGCCTGATTGTATTTGCATGTAAAATGCCATCACTCTGGGAATTTGGTCACCATTTCAAAGATAAGATTTGACATGGCATAGTAGGCGAGGGAATAAAAATTCTTAACACTATGGAATAAGCTCCCACTCTTTTTAGGTGCCTGGGGGAGACATATCTATAATTGATTACTCAAGTTCTAGCTGTTCTCAGAGCTGTGTTGCTGATGTCATGAATTATTTGCTCATTCTAATATGTGGATAATGGTTAAATCAGCACAGTGAGCTGATTTATCTCCTGCATAATCTCTTTTATAAACATACTTGTCCAAACAGAATATAAGTATTTATCAAATAAATTAGTCTAAAATTCATGAAAAAAAATTACAGAGTGTACAAAATAAACACACCCACACACACATACACACACACTGTGAAAAGTAATCCTTCAGACTGTCCCAGCAGCCATGTCTTCTTCGTTCCTCCTCCCTAAACAAAAAAAAAAAAAGGAAATCCCTACTACAGTGGTATCACTAGGGGATGCAGCGGGTATAGACTACACAGGGTGACGCTGTCAGAGGGTATGACACCAAAATGACTGTCTATAAATATTTTGTGCAGTTTCAGCAAAAAAAAAAAATATTTTTTTATAAAAATATCCCTGTAGTTAGTTATAACAACAAAAAATTTTAAGCCCAACTTACATGCATCAATTTACCTACAAGGCTAAAACTCTATGTTAATTTACTTTTTGAACCTTCTAATGCCCTCTTGTCACGTTACCGTGTTAACCACAATAGTGCGGATTGGAGCCACCTGCCACAATAGCCAATTCTGAGACGGGGTGAGGTGAGCAGCAAGATGTTTATTATATATCAATACATAGGAGATGGAGGGGAATAGATTCCTCCAAAAAACCTATCTCCCCCACTGGAGATCAGCTGAAGTCTTTTATAGGGACAGGATTATGGAACTTCTGTGGTAGTTTCTCCTTGAGGTGATGATGTCTTAGATGAGTTAACCTTCTACTGGTATTCTTAGAGTTTATCTGGTGACTTCTTTGGGGATTACCTGGTGACATCCTGCTTATTCTTGTCACAAGATGGATGCTTTGTTTGGTTTTTCATTCTTAGATCATTATCACTTGTTTTCTACCCTCCAGGGAGGAACATGGGTTAATCTTAAACCTTTTTGTAGAGACTGGAGTAAAAAAGATCATGAGACAATGTGGCGGTTAGCAATGGGGGAGTAAAAAATAGTGAGCCAGGCCTATGCAGCCTCTTCCAATCAGAGCTGTCATTGTTATCCAATTACAATGACATTTCAAATCATATGATTTTGTCTGCACATGCTACAAACACACGTTACCTCTTCATTGCTGCCAGTGTTTTCACAGTGGCAGATTTTGTCAAATTTTCTGATGTTGTAGCTACGATATTGTGGTAATTAGTATTTGTGAACCTATAGCAATAACTTTTTTGAGAATGGAGCAGTAATTAAAGAAAAAGAAGGAGTGACATATGGGTAATATGATTTACAAGTAACATTAAAACAACATTACTAAGGATTGTGTATGGTTTGGCACAGGAAGAGGTGCACTGGTGGGTGATACCATGAGTTACTGCCATGGGTGACACCACCTCTTGTGATGCCACTGCCCTACTAGAGTAATCTTGATGGTATTAAGGAGATAAGAAATAATTTTCTAAGTGTTAGATATACAGTAAAACCTGCCAGGTAAGGCTGAAATCTGTCAGAGAAGAAAAACTCGAATATTTTCCACTAAGTAGAGAATGATACAAAAGTGGTGACTACACTCTGTCAAAGGTGGGCAATTTTTGAGACCTGGAAAAACAAGGCAGGCCAGTTAAGGTCCGGCTCTCACAGGTTCCACTGTATTAAAAAATGTATATATATAGATAGATAGATAGATAGATATCTCCAAAAGCCAGGGGGGTCAACTGTGGGACAAAGAACTAAGTTTGGCTTTTTGTCTCTGGTTCCTGAAAATAGTAGGAGAAATTAAGGTATCTTTTGTGTTTCTAAAGCATTCAGGCCTTACATAAACATATGTAAATGAATTGGGAGCACCCAATTTATCTCCTTGGCAACAGAACTCAGGGAGGGAGGAGATATGATGAGGCCTCCAATGCCCCACCCTCTGAGGTTTGGTGCTTGCTCTTGTAGCCTGCCTTGTGGACTTTGTGATGTAAAAATGACCAGCTGAGAAACTTCCTGTTAACCTCAGCTATGGTGCTAATGGAGCATGTGTAGCATTAAGCTTACAGACCACCTAACTGGACATACCTGGCCAGGGGAAGACTGGCAGAAGGTAGGCCCCATTGTGTCTCTCATCCAGGATGCCAGGTGGAAGGCATGTGTGAAAGAGTTATTTATATCCACCAGGAAATCTTCCAAGAGCTAGGGGGGACCAGCCTGTCATGAAACTGTCCCATTTAAATCGCTCACCCAAGACAAAAAATGGGGTGTGCATGGAAATGTTGTCATTTTCTCCCTGAAAGTTATTGAGCCAGGGGAACGGCTCACCATGGACTTTGTCCTGTTGTATGCTCTGCATCTTTTTGTAAGTTACTAAAGCTACTTTCCACGTGCTAACATGTGTTCAGGCTCTGATCAGGACATTCTTTTCATGGAGCAACTCATAACTATGGGTGCTCCTGACTGTCTAGAAATTGGGTACCACCAGTGAGCACCACACAGATTTGGTGTGTTGTCACATGTGCACACATATGTGCAAGTACACACAATAAAGCATTATGGAATAGATGCCAAAATAACTTCACCAAAATTTTAGAGACATTTGTTTGGAAGATACTTGTAAACATCTTTGAGACTACTTGCATAAACTGGTTAACTTCTTCAGGTGTCATCAATTTAAGTTCATCTTCTTAAATTAAAATTAACTCTGAAAAAATAAGTGAGGCTTTGTGTACACTGCTGATTAGAACAATGTTGGCCAACTTTTCCTGGTAAGACTCTCTTGAGGCATTTGTTATATGCCCTCTTTTAGAATGATGCTTCTCTCCTTTAATGTGCATATGAATTACCGAAGAATACTTTTTAAAATTGAGTAGATTTGGGGTCAGTACTGAGATTCTGTATTTCTCACTAACTTCAAGGACTATTCATTGAGTTGCAAGAGTATGGATCTGTGCTGTCCAATAACGTAGTGTCAAAAGAAACAGAGTCAATAATAAAATTAATCTATTAGAGGCTTATTTGAGCAGAAGTTTCACAAATCAAGTAGCACTAAACAGAAAGTGGAAAGATACTCCGCCATGTATCACTAGTAACTGGCTTTTTATTGACAAAACACAGAGAAGATAAAGCTTATTTCTGATTGGCTTATACAGTTTACTACTGAAACACTGTCAGAATATCATTGGAAAACAGAGGGTGGCCTGATTTACAGGAAAACTAGACAAGCCTTAGGGGCATTGTCCACTCGACCACTAATGTCATTTTGTCAACCACATGACTCCATTCCAATTTCACTGAAAAATCCTTCCTTTTAATCAAGACTTTAGAAGAAGGCCTTTGGTCAAGTTAGTGGCATCTCATTTTGCCTTCCTGTTGGCCTAATTCTGCATGGGCTTTTGCTGACCAATGTCTGATGATGACCTCTTATTTCTGGGTCTTCACCATGCCATACCTAAGGTTCCAGGCAATGTTTACCAGAGGTAAAAGGGGTGATTGATTGACTAACGGAGTAACAGTGTGTTTGAGAAATGTCATCACCTGAGCAGAGCACATCAAGGCTCCATAGTTTGACTATTTTTATTGTCAGAGGCAGAAACAATCTCTTCTAGAAGCATTACCCTGTAGAGAGAATCAATGTTGGTAGATTGCTTACAATCACCCTGAAAACAATTTATAATATGTTTGCTCATTCCATAGAAAACAACAATTAGATTAAAATGATAATTCTTGTTAGGATTAAAGAATGCATCCAAGACTGCATTTAGTAAGGAGCCAGGTAACAGATCAAATCCCCAGTTGGGATGAGATCATACTTAGTGTAACCTGTGTGCTTGTTGTTGAATTTTGGTTACGGGTTTTTCAACTTGTCCTGTGTAATTTATCCCTGTGCAACAAGAAGTGTTAGCTACAACACAGATGTCTCCTTGTTTAGCCAGAACGATATCTAAAACAATTCCATTATCTGGTACTACGCTAGCTAAAGAGTTGAGAGACTTCTGTTGAGCTTTATAGCCTCATCTGTGAGGTCAGCTATTACTGCCATAGTTTGAGACAGTTTCTAAATCACGACTTTATTTGCACTGACTTCCAGCCAGAGAAGTAAGGACCTAACAAAGGAAGCATAGGCTATGAGATTAAAACCTACTGGTAAGACATCTTGTTTGTTTCTAATTATTTCAAAAATTTTAAAGTACAAGTCCAATGCATATTTTCATTGTACTAATGGAGTTCTAGTGGGACCCCAAAAGTTCCAAGAGTGCAGCCTCCTGACATTCTTTAGCCATCAAGTCATTCATTAGAGGGCCCAGATCAAGAATTTCATGAACATTGTACCAGCTGGATCCTCCATAAAGAAAAATACAGGCTTTGTGCTTACAGAGGACTCCTGATCCATTACAGGGAATGTTATTATTTGCTCAACTTAACCAATTCTCAGAAAGAGAATAATTGCAAATAGAGAGTCTTCCACAATCACCAGGACTGAGGAAACCCTGACAGACCAAACTGTCTCTTTTATAAAGGTTAGATTTTTCCCTGAAGGACAGTTTTCATCTAGGAAATCAAAGTTCCTGGTACTCTAAAAACACAACCCAAGTATGGCAAAACCTAAATGATTTAGAGATCCAATTAGAATGTCTTCACTTAGATGGGGTCCAATCTTTAAAACTGGCCCATGTTGTACCAATTATTCCACTTTATTCTAAGTATTCTGAACAGTCAGCAATTATGTTTTTCATTCCAGTGAGATTAAAGCTAAGAGGAATTAAATCATATTGGGCCTTTGGAAGATGCCAGAGTCTAACTCAAGCTCCATTAGTTACTCAAATGGTTGAGTTGACAGTGGCTTTCCAGATTCCAATGTAATTGAGGACAGATAAATGTAAAGAGTCTGAATTAGAATGTACTGAATGGGGAGAAGGGTAACCAATTCAACAATCTCTCAAATTTTGTGCTGAAGTTACTGCCTGGGCTAATCTAACAAAAGCATTGTCTTTCCCTCGTTTGGCTTTAAATACAAGCAGGGATAAGCAAACACAATAAACTTATTCATTATCAAAAGAATATTTAAAAAGTCTGTTGAGTTACTCTTTCTGTTGATCTTAGGAAAGCTGTCTACATCTGATGACCAACTGCTTCTGGATGACCTCAAGAAAGTTTTATCTTGAAGTCTCCTGTCAGTATTGTGTTCAGGTAGATAGAGGAGCTCATCTGAGTTGAGAGATGTGGAACCAAGGTTAGACTCCCTCAAGTTTAGCTACACAATGTATGGTCAACAATTCTTGGTAGGGTCCTTTACATAATTTATAACTAATAAATTCCATATTTGTTGAAACACTGGTCAAATGCTTTCAGAGAGTCAGAAAAGTAAAAACTATCTGCAGATGACCAAACTAAAAATGGTCATGGCTAATTCATTACCTAAAAAAAAAAAACAAAAAAACAAAAAACCTGATGAGAATTTATTACAAAATAATGCATAACAAAATAAATTGAAAAAACTTTAGACAAAATATCTCTAAACATAATGATTACCCTATTTTCAAAGAACTTCAGATATAACGTATGTAATGGTTAAGATTGTGTGTCAACTTGGCTGGGCCACGATTCTCAGTGTTTTGGCAGTCATATAAGGTTGTGATCACTTTCCTGATGAGATTTGATATGTGATCACCCCCATGATGGTGTCTGTGGTGAGGGGTACTGGTAGGGGCAGGGTCTCACTGCCCCCCCAGCCATCATCTCTCCACCCTCTGCTGCCTAGTCCCTCCTGCTCTCCTTGCAGGGACTTTTGCTTGTTTTGGATCCTGCAGCTGGCTCCTGTTCATCTGACCTCCTGTTCTTGGGACTTTATCTAGCAGCTCACCTGCTGTCTTGTCTACCAGTCTTGAGATTAGTTGATCTTCACAGCCTGGAACAGTCCTGGTCTCTGGCCTGTCTATCTTGGGTTTGTCAGCCCCTGTGGCTAAGTGAATCCAGAGAAGCCTCTTTCCCGCCCCATGGACTTGGGACATTACAGACTCTAAAAACCACGTGAGCCATCTCCTTGATATAAATCTTTCTCTCTATATATATACATTTTGATACATTTTATTGGTTTTGCTTCTCCAGAGAACCCAGCCTAAGACATTTGGTACTGACAGTAGTTCTAGTGAAAAAAATTGTAAGGATGAATTTTCTGAATTGGTTCTCAGCTCTGGTGAGTCCTAAAGATATTGATGACTCTGCTTCCAGTAGTAAAGAGGACACTGCTAATCCATGGCATGAAGTGGCATTTCAAATACACAAAATATCACCATCAATAGATCGTGTGTTGATGAAAGACAAGGGTCTGGTTGATTGCATGTATGATATCTTTCTACAATTTTGTCATAATTGGAAGTAAAAGGAAGCTGGCTGGTTGATCAGACTTTTGCTAGACAAACTGGTGAAAGAAAGAAATGAGCTCAGAGCTTCAGAGTCAAAGCTCAAGCACTGCATAAAGGAAGTTTCAAAGTTTCCACTTGTGATTTGAAAGAAAGTCTTGTTTCTTGTAGTAACAGAGCTGATATTACTGAAAACCAAACCCACAGTCTTACTGTAAAAGTGGCAAAATTACGACTCCAACTTAACTGCCAATCTCGAGAGGTGTCTGTAGTTAAAGTGAGGGGCATTGATCTGGAAGAATAGTGATCCTGAAACCTGGGTTGGGGACATACAGGCAGATAATCAGGAAGCTGGAGACACTAAGCCCCTAAATTCCATTGAACCACTCCTGCCAACAGAACTATTAGCCCCTCCACTCCCATCTAATGAGATTAACCCAGCTTCATCTAAAGTGCCTTTGTCTGTCACTGCCTGGGACATCGCCTGAAGTGGCTGCTTTACAAGATAATGCTTAATGTTCTCAAAACATTTCCCCACTGATTTTGCTTCTAGACTTATAACTAGTCTTAAGTCCCAGCAAGCCCCAAACGGTGAAGTACGAAGTGTAACCCAGGAGGAGGTATGCTACACTCCAAAAGAACTGCTGCACTTTTCTAATATATACAAAAGAAACCTGGGGAATATGTGTGGGAATGGCTGTTAAGGATGTGGGATAATGCTGTAAGGAACATAAAGATGGATCAGTCTGAGTTTATTGATATGGGCTCACTAAGCACAGATTCATCGTTCAATGTTTCAGCTAGAGAAGTTAGGAAAAGATCTAATAGGTTATTTGGCTGCTTTGCTGAAGCACGGATTACGAGGTGGCCCACACTAAATCAAGTTGAAGTACCAGACCTGCCTTGGTATACTGCAGAAGAAGGTATCCAAATCCAAAAGCTTAAGGAAATTGGCATGCTAGAGTGGATTTATCAGGTTAGACTCACAGACCAACACATGGAATGCCCAGAAAACACAGCTTTTACCACAACAGTGAGGAAGAAATTTGTGAAGGGAGCCCCAGCATCCTTGAAGACTGTTGTGATTGCTATTTTATGTAAGTTAGATTGACAGTGGGTACTGCCCTAACTGAATTAAGACACCTAACTACAATGGGGCTGATTGGAGCCCGTTGTTGTAGGGGCCAAGTGGCAGCACTCAATCGACAAAGACAAAATGGGTGTGGTTACAGTAATAGATAGCAGCAGAGTAGTCTGACTCGTATGGACTTAATAGCATTGGCTACTTAGTCATGGTGTCCCTTGGAGTGAAATAAATAGGAAATCAACTAAATATTTACTTGATCTGTACAAGCAGATGAATTCTAGATCAAGTGAACAGCACTCTAACTCGACTCACCAGAATAGAGAGTCACAGCCCCTTAATCAATTCCCAGACTTGAGCTAGTTTACAGATCTGCAACCCCTTGATTGTAGGGGAGTCTGGGTCCCCTTGAGGAGGGACTCCAGTATACTTCCAAAATTTTAAACTGTTAATCTTTCTACTAGCCTTACCCAAAGGGATCTACTGCCTTTTAAGAGAGTGACTATTCACTTGGGGAAAAGGAAATAATCAGATTTTTTTGGGAATTACTGGATACTGGCTCTGAACTGACACTAATTCCAGGAGACCCAAAATGTCACTGTGGCCCACCAGTCAGAATGGGAGCATATGGAGGTCAGGTTATTAATGGAGTCTTAGCTCATGTCAGTCTCACAGTAGGTCCAGTGGGTCCCCAAAGCCATCCTGTAGTGATCTCTTCAGTTCCAGAATGCATAATCAGAATAGATATACTCAACAACTATCAGAACCCCCACATTTGATCCCTGACAAATGGAGTAAGGGCTATTATGGTAGGAAAAGCCAATAGGAAGCCATTAGAACTGCCTCTACCTAGGAAAATAGTAAACCAAATCAATACTGCATTCCTGGAGGAATTGCAGAGATTACTGCCACTATTAAGGACTTGAAGGATGCAGGGGTGGTGATTCCAACTACTTCCCCATTCAACTCACCTATTTGACCTGTACAAAAAACAGATGGATCTTGGAAAAAGACAACGGATTATTGAAACTTAACCAGGTGCTGGCTCCAATTGTGTCTATTCCAGTAAGAACAATTGCAGCTGCAATTGGAGTCATAGCTTTAACAAATTAATACATCTCCTGGTACCTGGTATGTAGATATTGATCTGGCTAATGCCTTTTTTCCATACCTATTTTGAAGGACCATCAGAAGCAGTTTCCCTTTAGCTGGCAAGGCCAACAATACCCCTTCACTTGTCTACCTCAGGGCTACATAAACTCTCCAGCCCTACATCATAATTTAGTCTGCAGGGGCCTTGATCGCTTTTTCCTTTCACAAGACGTTACACTAGTCCATTACACTGATGACATTATGCTGATTGGACCTAGTAGGGAAGAAGTGCCAGTGACTCTTATTGGTAAAATATTTGCATGCTAGAGGGTGGGAAATTAATCCCACAAAAATTCAGGCATCTCCAACCTCAGTGAAATTTCTAAGGGTCCAGTGGTAAGACGTGTAGAGACATTCCTTCTAAAGTGACAGAAAAGTTATTGCATCTGGCTGCTCCCACAACTAAAAAGGAGGCACAATGCCTAGTGCGCCTCTTTGGATTTTGAAGGCAGCATATTCCTCATTTGGGTGTGCTACTCCAGCCTAGTTATCAAGTGACTCAAAAAGCTGCTAGTTTTGAGTGGGAACCAGAACAAGAGAAGGCTCTGCAACAGGTTCTGGTTGCTGTGCAAGGCACTGTGTAACTTGGGCCATATGATCTGGTTGATCCAATGGTGCTTGAAGTGTCTGTGGCAGATAGAAATGCTGTTTGGAGTCTTTGGCAGACCCCTATTGGTGAATCACAATGCAGACCCTTAGGATTTTGGAGCAAAGCCCCGCCATCCTCTGCAGATAACTGCTCTTCTTTTGAGAAACAGCTTTTGACTTGTTACTAGACCTTAGAGACTGAATGCCTAGCCATGGGACATCAAGTCACTAGGTGGCCTGAGCTGCCCATCATGAACTGGATGTTTTCTGACCCACAGAGTCATAAAGTTGGACTTGCACAGCAGCACTCCATCATTAAATGGAAGTGGTATATATGAGATCAGGCCCAAGCAGGACCTGAAGGCAGAAGTAAGTTGTGTGAGGAAGTGGACAAAATGCCCATGGTCTCCACTCCAGTCACATTACTTTCCATTTCCTAATATGGACCTATGGCCTCATGGGGAGTTTCTTACGATCAGTTGACTGAAGAAGAGAAAACTCGTGCTTGGTTTACAGATGGTTCTGAGCGGTATGTAGCACCACTTGAAAGTAAACAGCGGCAGCACTACAACCCCTTTCTGGGACCTCCCTGAAGGACAGTGGTGAATGGAAATCCTCCCAATGGGCAGAACTTTGAGCAGTGCAGCTGGTTGTTCATTTTGCTTGAAGGAGAAACGGCCAGATGTGCAATTGTATTCTGATTCATGGGCTGTGGCCAATAGTTTGGCTGAATTGACAGGTACTTGGAAGGAACATACCTGGAAAATTGGAGACAAGGTTTTATGAGGAGGAGGTATGTGGATAGACCTCTCTGAATGGGCCAAAGAAGTGAAGATATTTGTGTCTCATGTGAATGCTTACCAAAGGGTGAGACCTCAGCAGAGGAGGATTTTAACAATCGAGTGGATAGGATTACTTGTTCTGTGGAAACCACTCATTCTTTTTCCACAGCTATTCCTGTCATTGCTCAATGGGCTCATGAACAAAGTGGCCAAGGTGGCAAGGATGGAGGTTATGCATGGGCCCAGCAACATGGAAATCCACACACCAAGGCCAACTTGGCTGCAGTCACTGCTGAGTGCCCAATGGGCCAGCAGCAGAGACCAACAAGGAGTCCCTGATACGGAACCATCCCTCGAGGTGATCAGCCAGCAACCTAGTGGCAAATTGATTACATTGGACCACTTCCATCACAGAAAGGGAAGTGTTTTGTTCTTACTGGAATAGACATTTACTCTGGATATGGATTTGCCTTCCCTGCAATGCTTCTGCCAAAACTACCATTAGTGGACTTACAGAATGCCTTATCCACCATCATGGTATCCCACACAGCATTGCCTCTGATCAGGAGACTCACTTCACAGCAAATAAGGTGCGACAGTGGGCCCATGCTCATGGAATTCACTGGACTTATTATGTTTCCCATCCTCCTGAAGCAGCTGGCTTGATAGAATGATGGAATGGCCTCCTAAAGACACAGTTACGGTGTCAGCTAGGTGGCAATACCTTGCAGGGTTGGAGCAATGTTCTCCAGGAGGCTGCATATGCTCTAAACCAGAGTCCAATACATAGTGCTCTATCTCCCATTGCCAGGACTCATGAGTCCAGGAATCAAGGGTTGGAAATGGGAGTGGCACCACTCACTATTACCCATAGTGATCCACTCACAAGATTTTTGTTTCTGGTCCCCACAACCTTATGTTTTTCAAGTCTAGAGATCTTAGTTTCAAAGTGAAGAATGCTCCCACCTGGAGACACATCACTGATTCTATTAAACTGGAAGCTAAGAATGCCACCTGGCCTCTTTGGGCTCCTTATGCCTCTGGATCAACAGGCAAAGAAGGGATTTACCGTACTGGCTGATGTGATTTATCCTGATTACCAAGAGGAAATCGGATTTATATTATATAATGTAGGTAAAGAAGAATATGTCTGAAATGCAGGGGATCCCTTAGGGTATCTCTCAGTACTTCCATGACCTGTGATTAAAGTCAATGGAAAACTACAGCAACTCAATTCCGACATGACTACTTTTGGCCCACACCCTTCAGGAATGAAGGTTTGGGTCACTCCACCAGGCAGAGGACCACGACCAGCTGAGGTGCTTGCTGAGGGCAAAGAGAATATGGACTAGGTGGTGTAAGAAGGTAGTTCTAAATACCAGTTACAGCCACATGATTAGTTGCAGAAATGTGGACTGTACTTGTTACGAGTATTTGTACTTTGATGTGTGCATCAGATATTTTTGTTTTCGTCACTTATAAAATATAAAATGTAAACAGGGATATTGAAATTTTGGTTGTATGTGTATTCATTGTATCATGTTGGGACCAAGTATGACTTTGTAATTGTCTTTATTCAGAGATTATGTATGGTTTGGGAAGGTGTGTACTGGTACCAAGATGACAAGGGGTGGACTGTGATGGTTAAGATTGTGTGTCAACTTGGCTGGGCCCTGATTCTTAGCGTTTTGGCAGTTGTATAATGTTGTGATCACTTCCCTGTTGAGATCTGATATGTGATCACAATGGGGTCTGCACTGAGTGGTATTGGCAGGGGCATGGTCTGTGGTGGCTCACCACCCCATCAGCCTTCATTGCCCTGCTTTCTGCTGCCTAGTCCTTCCTGCTTTCCTTACTGGGGCTTTTGCTTGTTCCAGATCCTGCAGCTGGCTTCTGCTAGTCTAACCTGTGGTTCTTGGGACTTGAGCTAGTAGCTTACCTACAGTCTTGCCTGCCAATCTTCTGATTTGTCAGTCCTCACAGGCTAGAACAGCCCTGCCCTCTGGCCTGCTGATCTTGGATTTGCCAGCCCCTGTGGCTACGTGAGTTTGGAGAAGTCTTTTTTCAGCCCCACGGACTTTGCAGGTTAAAGCCTCTAAAAATCATGTGAGCTATTTCCTTGATATAAACTCTTTCTCTATATATATATGTATTTATACACTTTACAGGTTTTGCTTCTCTAGATAAACCAGCCTAAGACAACATATAACCCTGAAACATAATAGATACCAGCAGTATATCGATAGGAAACTGCAAGAAATTCAGGCTGCATTCAGAAGATGACTTGGAACCAGGGGTATCACTGCTGATGTCAGAATGATCCTGGCTGAAAGCAGAGAATACCAGAAAGATGTTTACCTGTGTTTTATTGACTATGCAAAGGCATTCAACTGTGTGGATCATAACAAATTATGGATAACATTGCGAAGAATGATAATTCCAGAACACTTAATTGTGCTCATGAGGAACCTGTACACAGACCAAGAGGCAGTTGTTGGAACAGAACAAGGGGATACCACGTAGCTTAAAGTCAGGAAAGCTGTGCATCAGGGTTGCATCCTTTCACCACACCTATTCAATCTATATGCTGAGCAAATAATTTGAGAAGCAGGACTATATGAAGAAGAAAGGGGCATCAGGAGTGGAGGAAGACTCATTAACATCCTGTGATATGCAGGTGACACAACCTTGCTGAAAATGAAGAGGACTTGAGGCACTTACTGGTAAAGATCAAAGACCACAGCCTTCAGTATGGATTATACCTCAACATAAAGAAAACAAAAGTTCTCATAACTGGACCAGTAAGCAACATAAATGGAGAAAAGATTGAAGTTATCAAGGATTTCATTTTACTTGGATCCATGATCAACACTCATGGAAGCAGCAGTCAAGAAATTGAAGGACACATTGCATTGGGCAAATCTGCTGCAAAAGTCCTCTTTCAAGTGTTGAAAAGCAAAGATGTCACCATGAAGACTAAAGTGCACCTACCCAAGCCATAGTATTTTCAGTCACATCATATGCATGTGAAAGCTGGACAATGAATAAGGAAAACTGAAGAAGAATTGACACCTTTGAATTGTGGTGTTGGCAAAGAATATTGAATATACCACGGACTGTCAAAAGAATGAACAAATCTGTCTTGGAAGAAGTGCAACCAGAATGCTCCTTAGAAGCAAGGATGGCATGACTACATCTTACATATTTGGTACATGTTGTCAGGAGGGATCAGTCCCTGGAGAAGGACATCATGCTTGGTAAAGTACAGGGTCAGCGAAAAAGAGAGACCTTGAAAGAGATGGATTGACACGGTGGCTGCAACAATGGGCACAAGCATAACAATGATTGTGAGCATGGCAAAGGAGCAGGCAGTGTTTCGTTCTGTGGTACATAGGGTCACTGTGAGTCGGAACTGACTCGAGGGCATCTAACAACAACAACAACAAAAGTTACCAGAATTATCAGTTCTCTAAACATTTGAACGATAATAAAACTCTAAGGAGCTCTGCTGGTACAGGTTAAGCTGTTAACCAAAAGGTCGGCAGTTCAAATTCACCAGCCACTACTTGGAAAACCTATGGGGCAGTTTTATTCTGTCCTATAGCATTGCTATGAGTCAGAACTGACTTGACAGCAGTGGGTTTTTTTAGTTTTTCTTTATTTTTTAATCAGTAAACTACATGAATGACCCAGTAAAGCTGTGACCAAGTTAGCAATTTAAAAATTGTGTTGCCCAGTATCAGGCAAAACATAAGAGATATTAACCCCAATGAAAATTAGACACTTCTCTTCATTTGACAACATGTTTCATGAGACTGATAAGACATTAAATGAACCTTATTATTTCTAGCACTTTTCTTCTACAAAGCAGGAGCAAATCTTTTGTGGATTTTCATGCAGTTTCAAAGTTATGAGAAGTTTATTATAGGCCACTGAGAAACAATACTTAGTGTCTTAGGCTGAGTTCTCTAGAGAAGCAAAACCAGTAAAGTGTATAAATATATATACATAGAGAGAAGTTATATCAAGGAAACAGCTCACGCGATTGTAGAAGCTAGAACGTCCCAAGTCTGTGGATCAGGGTAGAGGCCTCTCCCAAGTCACACAGCTGCAGAAGCTGGCAAGCCCAAGATCTGCCATTCGGAGAGCAGGGCTCCCACTCATAGGCTGTGCAGATAGATGAATCCCAGGTTCAGCAGATAAGCTGACAGCTCAAGTCCCAAGAACAGGAGATGAGATGACAGGAAGCAACCTCAGGATCCAGAGAGAACAAAAAGCCAGAATGTCTGCTTATATACAGATATGGGCCACACCTCCAAGGAGACTCCCTTTCATCTGATTGGCTACTCACAGTATATTCAATCATGGGAGTGATTACATTAAAACACTGAGAATCATGATGCAGCCAAGTTGATACACAATCTTAACCATCACACTTAGATAGTTATTCAACCAAAGTGACAACAAAATACATCCACTCCTCACTTACCAACTATTTTATTATTTGACATTTCCCATTTATGACAATAGAAAAAAATATACTACCTTACTAGAGGCAAGATGGGGAGGAGGAGGGCAAAGTCTGTGAGAGGGAGTGAGGCTATGCAGGCCACTAGTGGTTTGTATTACCCAGTTCATGTGGAGGAGTTGTGCCCACGGTGTGCAGGAAGCAGGGGTGGCTGGCCCATGAAGAGGCAGTGGGAGCTGGAGCTGTATGATTTGGGTAGGGGGCTCAGAAGTCTCTTATTCCAAAGAGGCCTCTCTGCCACCTCCTCAGCCTTCTCCAGACCAAGGGAGCCACCTGCTGCTGAGGCCTGTCTCTGGGCCTAGAGGAGCAGGAAAATGGAGATGCCACAAGCACAGTTCCATGCAGAAGCCTGGAGAGTGGACAGCTAATGATAGGCTCTTGCTACTCTGGAGAGCAATCCCCAACCACCACCACGACCACCATCCACCTTCTGAGGCTCAGAGGTGATAAGGAACGCCTGGTGGGCAAGGGTTCCTTCCATGCCGTATGCATTCCGAGATGCACTGGAGGCTCCTGAGTGGCAGTGAGCAATGGGGGTGGGAACTGGCACCATGGATGGGGCATAGCCCCAAGTCTCTCATAACACTGATTTTCACACAACGAACATAGAACCTAACCATGTTGATAAGTAAGGAGTAGGTGCATTTTAAAAGTAACATCCTTAGCTTTTTCAAACTTCATGAGACTTAGTTTTCTTATTCAAGGACATAAAAGTCAGCATGAACTCAGTTTATTCTAATGAGACACAAAACCTTTCCCTTCTGGGCAGATTACACAAAAGTTAACATTACTCCTTCAATACCGTAATTAAAGAAAATTTTGTCATTTCAATAGAAAAACCCAATTTTTAGCTTTGTATGCTTTGTATACCAGAAGGATGTTTACCTGTGTTTTATAGACTATGCAAAGCCATTTGACTGTGCAGTTCATAACAAATTACGGATAACATTACGAAGAATGGGAATTCCAGAATACACTTAATTGTGCTCATGAGGAACCTGTACATAGACCAAAAGGCACTTGTTCAAAAAGAACAAGGGGATTAAAATCAGAAAAGCTGTGTGTGTTAGTTATCTAGTACTGCTATAACAGAAATACCACAAGTGGATGGCTTTAACAAACAGAAATTTATTCTCTCACTGTCTAGGAGGCTAGAAGTCCAAATTCAGGGTACTAGCTCCAGAGAGAGGCTTTCTCCCTCTGTGGGTTTTAGGGGAAGGTCCTCATCATCAATCTTCCCTGGTCGAAGAACTTCTTAGAGCAGGGACCTGGGTCCAAAGGATACACTATTCTATTGTCTCTTGTTTCTTGGTGGTATGAGGTCCTCATGTCTTTCTGTCTCTCGTTTATATCTCAAAAGAGATTGGCTTAAGACACTATCTAATCCTGTAGACCTCATCAGTATAACTGCTGCTAATCCATCTTATTACATCATAGTGATACAGTTTACAACACATAGGGAAATCACATCAGATTACAAAATGGTACACAATCATACAATACTGGGAATCATGACCCAGCCAAGTTGACATATTTTGAGGGGACACAATTCAATCCATGACAGTATTCTAGGAGCTTGGATACATCAGTGGAAAAATAGACGTAAAGCCCTTTCTTCATGAAGTTTAAACATTTAGGGAGTGGATTGTGGAAGTTTATTTAAAATGAGTTTACCTTTGGTTACTAGGAAAAAGTTTTTGGAGGAATAAACAGCAGGATATTTATTCTCACCCTCTGGACAATTTTCTCTACAATGTAGTCATCAGATTGAAAAGGTTATATTAATTCTCTCCCTAATATTAGCTAAATTGGTCAATATCAGAACCAAAGAAGGCTGTCAGGTCAGCTTCAACTCACTAACCAGGTTTGTAATGGATGTTATAATTGCGGTTGTTGTTGTTGTTAGGTGCCATCGAGTAGCTTCTGACTCATAGTGACCCTAGGTACAACAGAATGAAACACTGCCCTGTCCTGCTCTATCCTCAAAATCGTTGCTATGTTTGAGCCTATTAATGTAGCGATTGTGTCAATCCATCTCCTTGAGGGTCTTCCTCTTTTTTCTGACACTCTATCAAGCATGATGTCCTTATGCAGAGGCCAGTCCCTCCTGATGACATGTTCAAAGACAAAGTCTCGCCATCCTTGCTTCTAAGGAGCATTCAGGCCGTAATTCTACCAAGGCAGATTTGCTTGTTCTTCTCGCAGTCCATGGTATACTCAATATTATTCACCAGCATCATAATTCAAAGGCATCAATTATTTGATCTTCCTTATTCATTGTCCTTCTTTCACATGCCTATGAGGTGATTGAAAATACCATGGCCTAGGTCAGGCTCAGCTTAGTCCTCAAAGTGACAGCTTTGGTTTTTAACACTTTAAAAAGATCTTTTGTAGCAGATTTTCCCAATGCAATACATAAATTCGTTTCTTGACTTCTACTTCCATGGACATTGATTGTGCATCCAAATACAACAAAAGGCTGGACAACTTCAGTCTTCTTTTTGTTTATCATGATGTTGCTTATTGGTTCAGTTATGACGATTCTTGTTTTCTTTATGTTGAGTTGCAATCCATACGGAAGACTGTAGTCTTTGAATTCATCAGTAAGTGCTTCAAGTCCTCCTCACTTTCAGCAAGCAAGGTTGTGTTATCTGCATATCCCAGTTTGTTAGTGAGTCTTCTTCCAATACTAATGTGTGTTCTTCATGTGTTTCAAACTTCTTGGATTGCTTGCTCAGCATAGAGATTGAATAAATGTGGTGAAAAGATACAAAGCCAAAGCACACCTTTCCTGATTTTAAACCACACAATATTCCCTTGTTCTGTTCACACAACTGCCTGTTGGTCTATGTACAGGTTCCACACAAGCACAATTAAGTGTTCTGGAGTTCCCATTCTTCACAATGTCAGCCATCATTTGTTATGATCCACACAGTTGAATGCCTTTCACAGTCAGTAAAACACAGGTAAATGTCTTTCTGGTATCCTGTTTCAGCCAAGATACATCTGATATTGGTCATGATATCCCTTGTTCCATGTCTGTTCTGAATTTGGCTTGAATTTTGGGCAATTTCCTGTTGATATACTGCTGCAACTAGTTTTTAAATTATCTTCAGCAAAATATTATTTGCATGTGATATTAATTAAATTGTTCAATAATTTCTGCATTCTCTTGAATCACTTGCTTTGGAATGGTCAAAAATATGGATCTCTTATGGTCAGTTGGCCAGGTAGCTGTCATCAAAATTTCTTAGCATAGAGGAGTGAGCACTTCCAGCATTGCATCTATTCCTTGAAATATCTTTAATGGTATTCTGTCAATTCCTGGAGCCTTGTTTTTCACCAATGCCTTCAGTGCAGCTTGGACTTTTTGCTTCATTACCGTTGTTCCTTGATCATACGTTACCTCCTGAAATGGTTGAATATCGATCAATTCTTTTTGGGTCAGTGACTCTGTATATCCCTTCCATCTTTTTTTGATGCTTCCTGTGTCATTCAATGTTTTACCTATAGAATCCTTCAAAATTACAAGTCATGTCTTGAATTTTTTCTTGAGAAATGTGGAGCATTTTCTTCCTTTTTGGTTTTCTTTACACATTTCATTATAATACTTTACTTTGTCTTTCTGAGCTTGCCTTTGAAATTTTCTGTTCAGCTCTTATACTTCATCATTTCTTCCTTTTGCTTCTATGTTCAAGAGCAAACTTCAGAGTCTTTTCTGACATACATTTTAGTCTTTTCTTTTTTTCCTGTCTTTTAATGAACATTTTCTTTCTTCATGTGTGATGTCCTTGATGTTATCCTACAACTCATCTGCTCTCCAATGATTAGTGTACAGTGTTTCAACTCTATTCTTGAGATAATCTCTGAATTCAGGTGGAATATACTCAAGGTCATATTTTGGCTTTCGTAGACTTGACATAATTTTTTTTAGCTTTAACTTGAACTTGCATATGAGCAATTCATGATCTGTTCTGCAGTTGGCCTTGTTCTGACTGTATTGAGGTTCTTCATCATCTCTTTCCACAGATGTAGTCAATTTGACTCCTGTGTATTTCGTCTGGTGAAGTCTAACTGTAGATTTGCCATTTATATTTTTGAAAAAAGGTATTACCACTTAATAAGTTGTTGGTCTTTCAAAATTCTGTCATTTGATCTCTGGTGTCATTTTTATCACCATATTTTCCAACTACTGATCCTTCTTTTTTTTTTTTCCAACTTTCTCATTGCAGTCTCCAGTAATTATCAATGCATCTTGGTTGGATGTTTAATCAATTTCAGACTGTGGAGTTGGTAAAGATCTTCAGTTTCTTCATCTTTGGCCTTAGTGTTTGGTGTGTAAATTTTAATAATAGTCATATGAACTTGTCTTCCTTATAGGCTTATGGATATTATCCTATAACCTACAGCTTTGTACTTCAGGATAGATCTTGAAATATTCTTTTGACAATGAATGTGATGCTGTTCCTCTTTAATTTGTCATTCCTGGCATAGTAGATTATATGATTGTCTGATTCATAATGGCCAATACCAGTCCGTTTTTGCTCACTAATGCCTAGGATATCTATCTTCAAGCATTCCATTTTATTTTTGAGTATTTCCAATTTTCCTACATTCATACTTCATACATTACACTTTCCTATCATTCAATGATGACACAGACCTTCCTCCAGAGCTGAGAAAGTGTTCCCCTGGAGCTGACACCCTGAATTTGGACATGTAGTTTACTGGACGGTGAGAGAATAAACTTCTCTTTGTTAAATCCATCCATCTGTGGTATTTCTGTTGGAGGAGCACTAGATGACTAAGACACACATCTTAGTCCTTCCTCAAAGGGACATCTTTGATTTCAACACTCTGAAGAGGTCTTTTGCAGCAGACTTGATCAGTGAAATTTGATTTCTTGACTGCAGCTTCCATGGGCATTGATTGTGGATCCAAGTAAAATGAAATCATTGGCAATCTCAACACTTTCTCCATTTATCATGATGTTCCTTATTGGTCCATGTAATGGACTGAATTGTGTCCTCCCAAAAGTCTGCCAACTTGGCTAGGCCACGATTTCCAGTATTGTGTGATTGTCTACCATTTTATGACCTGTCATGATTTTCTGATGTGTTGTAAATCCTATCACTAGCATGTTAATGAGATGGCTTAGCAGCAGTTATGTTGATGAGATCTACAAGATTAGATTACTTTTTAAGCCAATATCTTTTGAGATATAGAAGAAAGAAGTGAGCAGAGAGATGGGGGACCTCGTAAAGAAAGCAGTGCTGGGACCTGAGGTTCCTGCACAGAAAAGCTCCTAGTCCAGGGGAAGGTTGATGACAAAAACCTTCCTCCAGAGCCAACAGAGAGAGAGTGCCTTCCCCTGAAGCTGATGCCCTTAATATTGACTTCTAGACTACTAGACCGTAAGAGAATAAGTTTCTCTTTGTTAAAGCCATACCCTTGTATTTCTGTTATAGCAGTACTAGATAACTAAGACAGAATTTGGTACCAGGAGTGGGGTGCTGGTCTAACAGATATCTAAAATGTGGAAGCAGTTTTGAAACTGAATGGATAGAAGACTCAGAAGGAAGCAAGTAGAACTGTTAACACTGGAGAAGGCGCAGATGGTAAGAAGCAGCAGCAGAGAACCGGCATCAGCAGAACAAGGAAATCAGCACCAAACAGTGCTGGAATTGACCCGCTGAGTAAGAGAGCTGAGTGACTTTGCAAAGGAGGCTTCCTGGTGGAGTGGGGTACCTCTGAGCACTTATTGGTGGAGCTAGACTTGATGACCCACTGAGCAAGAGAGCTGAGTGTCTTCTGGCCATAGTTTACAGGTTGAGTGGGGTGCCTCCAGGCACTTATTGGTGGAGCTACAGAGCTTTGGAATTATTGCCCCAGCAGGGCAGATGCTGGCATGAGTCCCAAGGAGATAAGAGGCCAAGGAACCAGGAAGCAGAAGAAACAAGGAACAAACGAAGCCAAGTTGCCTCAGTCTCAAAAGGTATTGCCAGGACTTCTGGGGTTTCAAAGGGTGGTGCTATGGCCTCTGGTATTTCTAAGGGTGCAGTTGCCACTCAGATGGACTAATAGAATGATGTACCTAAAGCTGAGGGAACAGAGTTTCCATCCCAATGGGCCTGGAAGTTGAGCTGAAGCCCAGGGCAGAGTGGCCTCCACTCAGAATCTGGAGATTGTGGCCAATACCTAGAGTCTGGAGGGCAGGGCTATTGTGTGAATGGTGTCAGAGAACAGAGGCTTATTTTCAAAGCCTTGAGGGTTAATGTAATGTATTCTGCTGACTTGCTTGATTCCCGTTATGCTTTCATTCCCTCCAATTTCTCCCATTTGTAATGGAAATGTCTAGCTTGTACCTGTTCTGCCATTGTACTTTGGAAGCGGATAACTTGTATTCTAGATTTCACAGATGAAGATAATTTTTTTTTTTTTGATTGTGGATTTGGAGCTGAATTAATACTTTTGCTATGATATGATGGGGTGAATATGTTTTACACATAACAAGGACATGAATTTTGGGGTGTCACAGGATGAAATGTCATGAATTAAATTGTGTCCCCCCAAAATATATGTCAACTTGGCTAGGTCACAACTCCCAGTATTGTGTGGTTGTCCACAACTTTGTCATCCAGTATGATTTTCTTATGTGTTATAAATCCTATCATTATGATGCTAATGAGATAGATTAGCAGCAGTTATGTTGATGAGATCTACAAGAGTAGATTATGTTTTAAGTCAATCTCTTTTGAAATATAAGGTAAAGAAAGGAGCAGAGAGACGGGGGGGAAGCTCATACCACCAAGAAATCAGTGCCGGGAGCAGATCGAGTCCTTCAAACCCAAGGTTCCTGTGCAGAGAAGCTCCTAGTCCAGGGGAAGATTGATGACAAGGACCTTCTTCCAGAGCCAACAAAGAGTGAGAGAGAGCCTTCCCCTGAAGTGATTCCCTGAATTTGGACTTCTAGCTTACTAGACTCTGAGAGAATAAATTTCTCTTTGTTAAAGCCATCCACTTGTGGTATTTCTGTTATAGCAGCACTAGATAACTACAACAGTCCAGTTGTGAGGATTTTTGTTTTCTTTATGTTGAGGTGCAATCTATACTTAAGGTTGTAGTCTTTGATGTTCATCAGTAAGTGCTTCAAGTCTTCTTCCTTTTCAGATGGCAAGGTTGCATCATCTGCATAAAGCAGGTTGTTTATGAGTCTTCCACCAATCCTGACACTTCCTTCTTCTTCATATAGTCCTGCTTCTCAGATTATTTGCTCAGCATAGAGATTGAATATGAATAGTGGAAACTTACATCCCTGACACACACTGTTCCTGATTTTAAATCATACAGCATCCCCTTGTTCTGTTTGAAAGACTACCTTGCGGTCTATGTACAGGCTCTGTATGAGCACGATTAAGTGTTCTGGAATTCCCATTCTTTGCAACGTTATCCTTAATTTGTTTTAATCCACACAGTCGAATGCCTTTGTATAGTCAATAAAACACAGGTAAACATCTTCCTGTTATTCTCTGCCTTTAGCAAAGATCCATAATTTATCAGCAATGATATCCTCTGTTCTATGTCTTCTTCTGAAACCACTTGAATTTCTGGCAGTTCCTTGTCCATGTACTGCTGCAACCACTTTTGAATGATCTTCAGCAAAATTTTACTTGTGTAAAAAAATTTTACTTGTTCGATAATTTCCACATTCTGTTTGGTCTTGTCTCTTTGGAATGGGCCCAAATATGGATCTCTTTCAGTCGGTAGACCAGGTAGCTGTCTTCCAAATTTCTTGGCATAGATTAGTGAGCACTGCCTGCACTGCATCCATTTGTTGAAATATTGCAGTTGGTATTCCATCAATTCCTGGAGCCTTGTTTTTTGCCAATGCTTTCAGTTCAGCTTAGACTTCTTCCTTCAATACTATCAGTTCTTATTCATATTCTATCTCCCGAAATGACTGCACATTGACCAATTCTTTTTAGTACAGGGACTCTGTGTATTCCTTCCATCTTCTTTTGATGCTTCCTGCATCGTTCAGTATTTTGCCCATAGAATCCTTCAATATTGCAACTCGAGGCTTGAATTTTTTTCTTCAGTTATTTTGGCTTGAGAAATGCCAAGCATGCTCTTCCCTTTAGGTTTTCTAACTCCAGGTCTTTGCACATTTCTTTATAATACTTTATTTTGTCTTCTTGAGCTGCTCTTTGAAATCTTCTGTTCAGCTCTTTTACTTCATCACTTCTTCCATTCACTTTAGCTACTCTTCATTCAAGAGCAATTTTCGGTGTCTCTTCTGACATCCATTTTGGACTTTTCTTTCTTTTTCATCTTTTTAATGACGTTTTGCTTTCTTCATGTATGATGTCCTTAACGTCACCCCACAACTCGCCTGGTCTTCCATCATTAGTGTTCAATGGGTCAAATCTATTCTTGAGATGGTCTCCAAAATCAGGTGGGATATACTCAAGGTCTTATTTTGGCTTTCATGGACTTGTTTTAATTTTCTTTGCCTTCAACCTTCACTCGCATATGAGCGGTTGATGTTTTTTTCTGCTGTTGGCCCCTCGCTTTATTCTCGTTGGTGTTATTGAGTGTCTCTCTCCACAGATGTAGTTGATTTGATTCCTGTGTTTTCCATCTGGTGAGGTGCACATGTATAGTCACTGTTTAATTTGTTGAAAAAGCTACTTGCAATGAATAAGTCATTGGTCTTACAAAATTGTATCATGTGATCTTTTGCATAGTTTCTATCACCAAAGTCAGGTTTTCCAACTACAGATCCTTTTTCTTTGTTTCCGACTTTCGCATTCCAATCACCAGTAATATTCAATGCATCTTTATTGCATGTTTGATCAATTCCAGACTGCAGAAGTTGGTAAAAATCTTCAGTTTCCTCATTTTTGACATTAGTGGTTGGTGCATAAATG
The DNA here is from genome assembly GCA_030035585.1 of Dugong dugon. Lineage (NCBI taxonomy): Eukaryota > Metazoa > Chordata > Mammalia > Sirenia > Dugongidae > Dugong > Dugong dugon. The sequence continues at coordinate 26,862,001 of CM057460.1, read as the reverse complement.
TAAATAATAGTAGTATTAACTAGTCTTCCTTATAGACATATGGTTATTATCCTATCACTGACAGCATTGTACTTAAAGATTGACCTTGAAGTGTTCTTTTTGACGATGAAAGTGACTCCATTGCTCTTAAATTTGTCATTCCTGGCATAGTAGAACATGTGATTTTCTGATTCAAAGTGGCCAATACCAGTCCATTACAGGTCATTAAGGCTTAGGATATTGATCTTTATTCATTCCATTTCATTTCTGATGACTTCCAATTTTCCTAGGTTCATATTTCATACATTCCACATTCCAGTTATTAATGGATGTTTGTAGCTGTTTCTTCTCGTTTTGAGTTATGCCGCATCACGGGTAAGTCACTTTGTCATACTGTGGTGGCTTGTGAGTTACTGTGATACTGAAAGCTATGCCACGGTATTTCAAATACCAGCAGAATCACCCATGGTGGACAGTTTCAGCAGAGCTTCCAGACTAAGACAGGTTACAAAAAAGGACCTGTTGTTCTACTTCTGAAAAAAAATGGCCACTGAAAACCTTAGGAATAACAGCAGAATATCATCTAATATAATGCTGGAAGATGAGCCCCTCAGGTTGGAAGGCACTCAAAATATGACTGGGGAAGAACTGTCTCCTCAAAGTAGAGGACTAGATAAGATCTTGAAATCGTGACGTTTTACTACCCGTGCATATTAACGGTACTAATGTATTTTCCACAGAATTGTGAACTTCCTTGAGGCAAAAACTCCTCAGCATTTTTTTTTTCTGTGACTGGCAAAGAAGAGGTTTTCATATGTTGGTTAAATATTTACAACGTGCCATTTGAAAGCACAGTCATTTTGTGGTAATTATAGTAAATTGTGTAATAGAAGAAATTATCATTTTTTGAGCATTTGACTTTTTAAATTTAACATCAGGCAAGATCAAGAGAACTTTGAAAAACTAGCAATCCTTTCTTGTACTCTGGTGTTATTTTAGGGAATGTGTGGAGTTTTGTCATAGCCCGTGCGCAAATATAAGATGATCTGAAACCTAAGGAATGATAACATGCAGCTCACAGGAGTTTTGTACAGGGAATCTTGAGGTGATAAAATGTTTCATAATTCTCAGTTATGAATGACTTCACTGAAATGAAAAAGTTTACTTTCAACAAAGTAATACTCTTCAGACCCACAGGAACTTTTTTGCCACTGTACTAAGTCACAGAATATACTGTGTTTTCAGACTCAGTATAGCATACAATGGAGTGTGGGTTTATATGTACACACTCACATAACACATTTTATGCTGCCCTGAAATAATGTGTATGGCTCTTTTATCAACTCTTAAAGGAACTCAAAACTTAAGTTACAACTGTCAGAAATATTGTAGTGTGACTTTTCCCATATGTGAGACTATAAAGGGTAGTGATTATGATCATGGTACCTAAAACCAAACTATCCCATGCAATTTACTTATTCTGTGTTTGTCAGTGTTAATCGTCTATAAAATGAGGATAATAATAGTACTTATTTCTTGGAGTTATTTTGAAGATAAAATGAATTTTACCCTATAGCTATATAGAACTGTCTGGTATATTTAATAAATAATAACAATTATTAGATTCTGACATGTTATTAATGTTCCAAATTAACAACTGACATAAGGGATTTCTTGGTCCAAAGATAATGTTATAACTTAAGTACAAAGAAATGTGTATTTTTTTAGTTTTATAGCATTTCCAGTGATTAGAAAATTTGAGGACACTTATATGTTCTATTGATTTCAAGCAAATAGCCCCACGATGATTTCCAGATTCATTTTGGAAACTTTCTCTCCTTTAAATGAGAGAAATTCTCAGCAGCTATCACAGTCTGGGAATAAAATAGAGTATTATTTTTTCTGATAAAATTGAAAAAATATTTTTCTGTAAATAACAACACTATATCCAAGTTTATAACTATATTACCTTTGGATTTTTGAAAGTATCTTATATTCCTTTCCATTCTGAGTCTCAATATTGTTCAATATATAGGATTTCCAAAGTAATCTTGATGGTATAGGTCATGCATTATTTATGTATCCTGATGTATTAACACTTTCATAGTCTATTTTTCCACCAGTATACCATGATTGCTTTGTTTAAAAATGTTACCAGTCCTAGTGTTCGATATATCCTGTTATACTTTACATTTGAAAATTACAAAGATACAGTTTAGAATGAGACATGGCAGTTAAACGTAGTTTGGTATACTGGGTGGGATCCTGGGACAGAAACAGGATATTAGGAAAAAACTAAGGAAATACAATAATTGTTAACTTTAGTTGATAATAATGTATCAATACTGGTTTATTACTTGTGAAACTTGTACCATAGTAATGCTACATGTTAACAATTAGGGAAAACTTAGGCTGGGGTATATGGGGAAAAAGAACAAACCAAACCCATTGCCCTCTCATCAATTTCAACTCAGAGCACATATTGGAACTCCTTGTAATTTTCTTGCAACTTTACAAAAAATAACAACAAACAAATCTAAATCTAAAAAAGTTTATTGAATATCAAAAAATACATTTTGAGCTTCCTGAAATATCTGATACTAAAATTCTTCTCCCTGCTCCTTCCTGCATCACCTCAGCCTCCTACCTCTGGCCTTTACTGTCTCTATTATTATTCAGAACAGTATTCTTCTTAAGAACTCAGACTTACTAAATATTACCAGAAGCCTACATTGCACCTACATATTTCTAAATCAAAATCAAAAAGTTTAAAATCTAAGAATAATATTTTTCTACAAATACACAAACATGGATTTAAGTAAAAATCATATCTGTTTATTTACACTATTCTCAAATATTGAGAAAATGAAATTTTGTACTATAACATTGACTATATCTACACGTATTTCCGAATCGATTTAAGTGGCTGAGTGAATAATGAAAGCTCTCTTCTACAATAGAAAAATCACATCTAGTCACTATTCTCTTCTTCCTTGTTGTCTTCATGGGATACATATTTGTTTAGATAACAGCAACGAAGAATTCTTATCACGAGTCTTGTAAAAATACTTCATAAAATTCAAATGATTATTTTTACTTAATCTCATCAATTTAGTTACTAAATTTTACTGTTTTTTCTTTTTTTTTAAATTTTGTTATTAAGCCATACTAATTGGAGTTTTTATGTTATTTTCAGGCTTTTGATAAATGAGCAAAATTTGATTCAGAATAGGGTCTAACAAATGAACTTCTGCTAATGTTTTGTTAAAAATATATTTAGCATCTGTTCCTTTACTCCAGTACTTTAACCAGCATTTCTAATGTGTCTCTAACTGAGGAGTGAGAAATAGTGTATTTTAAGGATGGTCCTGTTTCAGGAGACCTTAGGCTCTTCAGATCCTGACCTCTTCTTTCAGAAATATGTATGAAGTTCTAGAGTTTGTGTTACCTGGATTATAAATCATGTGTATTTTGTTCTCTTTACATCGAGTTTTCTTGTCTATTGCCTAATTTCTAGGATTATGGACCCTGTTAACCTTTCTAGAGGCTTCCCTGGGAGGCACAAATGGTTTGTGCTTGACTACTAGCTGATGGGTTGGCAATCTGAATCCACTCAGCCGTGCTGTGGAAAAAAAGCCTGGTGATCTATTTCTGTGATATTACAGCCATTGAAACTCTGTGGAGTGCCGTTCTACTCTAAAGACATGGGGTCACCATGAGTTGAAATTGACTGAACAGTATTGGGTTTACCTTTCTAAGCACTATGATAACATCACGCTATCCATTCACACTCCTGGCCTCCTACCAGATAACTTGGGATTTGATGCTTTGTTTACTGAACTTAAAGAAGAGAAGATATTAACAATAAAATATATAGAAATTCTAGCGTTTTCTAATTATTAACATATGATTTTCATAGTAGTTTATCCATTTATTTTTAAAAGTTTTTAAATACCCAATCTGTACTGAAGATTCCAGCGTTTACTACCATTAGATAGCAAAAGTACTCTTGCAGGTCAGTGTCTACAAACAAATAATACTTAAAAGTTATTGAAAACCCTTATATCTGCTAATTTTTATGTTTTATTATGGAGTCTCAGGATCAGAAATAACATATACCTTCAAAAATGTTCTCTGAGTTTTGTTTTATACCATGAACTACAAAATATTCCCTAATGAAATCAGAAAATGTTAGCCAAGTTTGGCGTTCATAGAAGGTATATGGGCTAGAGCTCTAAGTTATGGAAGGTAGCAGTTACTTGTGGTAGTCAATATTAGACTCTATGTAGAAGGATCAGATGAATTGCAAGAGGACAAGATGTGGACATAAAGGACCAGGAGATCAGGACTAGCAACTTTGAGGAAAAGCCTTAATGATGCAATGGAAGAGACTCTTTTTACTGTTGTGTGTGGTTTACAGTTATAACATGTGTTAGCTTTCAAGCCCCAATTTGTAGTGCTCTCACGAAGTAAAGCTCCTCCATCAGACCTTATCTATGGCTCCAGTCTTTTGCACTGGTTCTGCCTTATCTTTCCATTGCTTTAGTTTTAAAGAAATCTTGCTTCTTTCCCTTCAGGATTTCTATAAGAAGGTGGCTCTGCACTCTTGGCTCACATTCTCAGGAAGTTGTCAAAAACCTAAATTGCTTAGAGAAACACCAAAAGTCAGTGTAATAGAATATGTTTATTGTAAGTAGATATGAAATCAGGCAGCCTCATCCAAACATGTTGGGAAGTCTCTCTGAGGAGGTGACAGTAGAAGTAGGTTATATAGGCTATTTTTATGTTAATTTCTCAGAAGATAACATCAAAACACAAGGCAGTTACCTAAACAGTCACCAAAGACATGCCATATATCTTAAAACAGCCCCTTATCAAACCCCGGAGTTCCAGCTTCTTGAAGCTGGCTACATATAATTTTCCAAATGAACCTAGTGCTTAAGGCAAAACACTCTCCACTAAGCTATTTACTAAGCCATTGTTTGACCTGAAGGAGACTTCAGGGAACAAGTTCCTTCAAGGTTCAGAAGGACACCTAAGGACATTTGGCCTGGGTAAGTTACTCCAACTTCCATGAAAGTCAGAAATCTGGATTCCAGGGGAAGTAAAACTCTTTTGTCAAAGTCAAGAAAGGTTTTTGTCATTGGAAAGTTCATCCTTACTGTGGTGCCAGACTCATGGAAAGACACCCGAGGTCAAAGTTCTGAAATGATATCTTTGATTTAATATTTTTAAAAGGATCTTTGGTGAATCATGCACATGCTATTTTAAAACAAAACATAATTGCATTAGTTTTGACTCATTCCATTTTTTCATGGCTATTGTTGACATTTATCCACACAATAGCACTTTTGCGTATAAATTAGATTAAAAAAATTCCATCAAAATGGAAACTTTGTCTTTTCAATTCTCTTAAAAATAAAAAGGAAATGACAGAAATCAGTTTATTTCTTTTATTAAAGTTTTTATTATAATTTTTTATAAGTAAGCTAAAAAAACAATTATAGCTTTAGCAAGATTTTGCTTCTACTTTGATTCTTTATAAAATTTATGTAGGTTTATTTCCACCTGACATTTTAAGGCAGTATATATGATGTATCACTCTCTTGCATGAGAGTAAAATGAAAAGCAAAAGTTACAATGATATTCACTATGTCGAGATCCTAAATACATGTTCATATCCTCAGTGTCTTAGTTTCCCAGGGTTGCCATAGCAAAATACCAAAAAATGTGTATCTTTAAAGAATGGAAATGTATTATCTCACAGTTCTGAAAACTAGGCATCTAATTCAGGGTGTTGACAGGGCCATGCTCTGTACAATCTATGGGAAATCCCTTATTGTTTCTTACAGTTTCTGGTAGCTCCAGGCATCTCCTGGCTTTCCTTGGCTTGTAAGTATATCTTGACATGGTGGTTTCCCCAATGTTACTCTTATTTCCATGTCTGTTTTTCCCTTTAATAAGAAACCATTCAGAGGTGATCAGAACTCACCCACTCAGGTATGGCCTTATTATTTTAAATGATAACAACTTTATAAAAGAACCTATTTCCAAACAAGACCACATTATTAGGTACAAAGGTTAAGACTTCAACATATTCTTGCAGGGGCACAATTCAAACCAAAGCACTCAGCATGAGATTTAGGAATACCCCTGGGTAAAACTAACCAAACCCAAACTTGACATTGGTTTATTTATGCTCCCATGTGTAAAGAAAAGAAGAAAACAAGAAATCTCAAGAAAATTCATAAACATAACTATGTTCAGGAATCCATTTATGCTTGCTACAAATTAATCTCTGAAATATGCACAAAATTTTAATTCTTTGAAGACTTGGTATTAAATATTTAAATAATTAAGGCATTAATTAACTCTGGGGTTTGATTAGGGGCTGTTTTAAGATACATGGCATGTCTTTGGTGACTGTTTAGGTAACTGCCTTGTGTTTTGATGGTATCGTCTGAGAAATTAACATAAAAGCAGCCTATATAACCTACTTCCACTGTCACCTCCTCAGAGAGACTTCCCAACATGTTTGGATGAGGCTGCCTTCGTTTTAGAATTACTTGGTCATTTCAGGCAATCAGTCCATTTGTCCATGATCGTTTGTAGTGTACTACAAATGTACAAGTCATAGAGCAGAATAAAACAAAGTGTAACACAAGCATCTTTCTCCCAAGAATTTTAAATTTTAGGTAGTGTCAAAGGAGCCCTGGTTGCATAGTGGTGAAGCACTTGACTGCTAACTGAAGTGTAGGCAATTCAAACCCACCAGCCGCTCTGCAGTAGAAAAATGTGGCAGTGTGCTTCTGTAAAGATTACAGCCTTGGAAACCCCATTCTACTCTGTCCTATACGGTCGCTATGATTCAGAATCAACTTGACAATAGCAAGTATAGGTAGAGTTTACTGTTCACTCCATGCAAAGACCAAAAGAACAATCTAATGATCCAAATAAAGCTTAGTTAATTAAATTCACTGTAATAAGAGAGAACAGCATTTTGATATACTCTCAAAAGAAGAAGTTATGGAAAGGTAATTATATAATTATGGAGTCTGAATTCAAGTGGTGTTATGGATTGAATTGTGTGCCTCAAAAATGTGTCAGCTTGTCTAGAACATAATTCCCAGTATTGTGTGGTTGTCCTCCATTATGTGATCTGATGTAACTGTCTATGTGTTGTAAATCTTAACCTCTATTATGTTAATGAGGCAGGATTAGAGGAAGTTATGTTAATGAGGCAGGACTCAATCTACAGGATTAGATTTTATTTTGAGTCAATCTCTTTTGAGATATAAAAGAGAGAAATGAATAGAGAGGAGAGGGATCTCATACCAAGAAGAAAGTAGAGCCAGAAGCTGAGCGTGTCCTTCAGATTCGGGGTCCTTACACTGAGAAACTCCTAGACCTAGGGGAAGTTTGAAGACAAGAACCTTCCCTCAGAGCCGACAGAGAGACAAAGCCTTCCCCTGGAGCAGTCTCCCTGAATTCAGACTTCTAGCCTACTTCACTGTAAAAGGATAAATTTCTGTCTGTTACCGAACCCGGGAAGGTGGGTCGTTGGCCGGCATGTTCAGACTTGCCAATAATCTGGATACCAGCCTTTGAGAAAGAGAAAGTAACTTTATTGCAATGCGTCAAGCAAGGATCTGGGAGGAATTTCCTTAGATCCGACTCCCTGGGGAAGCAAGGCTTATATGTGATTTGGGCATACTGGGGAGGGAAAATTCTAGAAGACAACCAAGAAACAGGAGATGATGTAGTTCTTGTTGGACCTCTCGCTTCAGAATATGGTATGCGTGATGATTTTCCTTCTGAGTCATTCCACCTATTGCTGCATCCTCTGTTGAGGTCAACTAGCCATCACAGCTGGCCCTTCTGCACGTGTGGGGCAGACCAAATCTGCCTTTGGCTAGTTTAAGGACTAATGGAAATTTACCGGCATTCACAGGGTCAGGTTACATGTGTGTTAAAGCCATCCATTGTGGTATTTCTGTTATACCAGCACTAGATAACTAAGAAAGTTGTTTAAGGTGGATCTTTCAAAATAGGAACCAAGTGGGACTGGACAAAGTTTACAGCACAATCTTTTATGATTGGTAGACACAGTAACACCTGAATGCTGAGACTGACTTACTGGGCAAACTGTTTCCAGATAAGCAAGTGGTTTTCCCAGAGAAATAGATTAGCATAGGTATTTCCTGAAGAAAACAGTAGTTATTTATTGGTCAATAGCCTTATCTTTCTGTGCAAGAATTTTCTGGAACAAACAGTTAAGTCATATTGTCACAGGAGGTTTAAATTCTCAGTAGAGTCATAAAATTCAAACAGTAAAAATTATTTGTTACAGTAGAAAGTGCTGGGAGATGTCAACTCAAATTCAATTATCCGAATATATTTATTACCATTTAGTATATAGCACACACTGTGTTGGGTGCTGACTCCACAATGTGAATATTAAAGAAACAAACCCTCACTTTTCAGATCTTACAGTCAGCTAGACTATACAAGCAAATAAAAAGGAAATCACTGTAGTTTGATAGGTGTTTGGACTGTGTAAGTACCTGGATATAATGGCAACACTTGGAAAAACACATACTATATTTTATGCAAACAACGTGCACATTCTACTTTTGTTTACCAACCGCTCCCTTCCCTCACAAGGTATTTTCATCAGTGTGTTATGCTTATACCTCGCTGAGAAGGGAGCAGCTGGCAAACAAATGTAGAAGGTGCACATTATTTGCATAAAATACAGTAATCTAGGCTTGAGGGTTCTCAAAAGGCTTCTTTGAGAGAATAATGGCTTGGTTGAGATTTTTTTTTTTTTTAATTGTACTTCAGGTGAAGGCTTACAGAACAAATAGTTTCTCATGAAACAGTAGTACACATATTGTTTTATGACATTGGTTAATAACCCCCCAACATGTCAACCCTCTAACTTCTCAACCATTTTTTTGGTGAAAATACACATAGCCAAAGATACACCATTTCAAAAATTACTACATGCACGGTTCGGTGACATTGACTACGCTCTTCCAATTGTGCTGCTATTCTCACCTAAGATGAAGGCTTACAGACCAAGATAGTTTCTCATTTAACAGTTACTACACATGTTGCCCTATGACAATGGTTAACAATCTCACAACACATCAACAATATCCTTACTCAATGGTTGAGATTTTTTAATAGAAGCTAAGGGACTTCATATAAGGAATAAAAACATAAGAAATATGAGGTCAAAATTTTGGAGACTAGCAATTTTTAGAATAGCAAGTCTTAACCTTAGCTAGGCAAAGATTACTTTAAAATCTAAGAAAAGCTAAATTTACCTATCTAGAAAATTTTACATAATTATAAATTATTATACTGGTGTGCAGTGGTTAACAGCTATGGGGAGCTACAGATGCTAACTAAAATATTGGCAGTTTGAATCCACCAATAGCTCCTTGGAAACCCTATGGCACAGTTCTACCCTGTCATATAGGGTCACTGTGAGTCAGAATCGACTCCATGGCAATGGGTTTTGGTAGGCATATACGCTAAAATTAGATATTTATTTTACTTCCACATGGTATAAAATATATCTTAACTTTTTTTTTTTTTTAATTTCTAATAAGAGCCCTGGTGGTGCAGTTTTTAAGCATTTGACTGCTAACCAAAAGGTTGGCAGTTCAAATCCACCAGCCACTCCTTGGAAACCCTATGTGGCAGTTCTACTCTGTCCTGTAGGGTCGCTATGAGTGGGAATCAACTTGATGGCAATGGGTTTTTATTAAGGACCAGTTTATGAGATAGCATAAAAAAATAATTTTAAAGTCTATTCCAATTTAATTTAAAAATTATGGCTACTGTAGTTTAGTGTTAATTCAAACCTGACATTTGTGAGAAGATAGTAATGTGGCAATGTGTATATGATCTTTTGAACCAATGAATTAATCTTTTATATCGTGATGACCCTAAAAAGTATAGAAAATGGAAGAGATTCTCTTTTTGTCTAGTGGACCTAATATATATTCAGGATTCCCTAAGAGAGTTTGAATTGAATTCAAGTTGCATCTCTTTCTTTGTCTTCAAATCAGTTGTGCTATCATTAAGATTCCTACAAAAGACCTCTTTTAAATGTTAAAAAGCAGAGTCACTTTGAGGACTAAGGTGTTCCTGACCCAAGTCATCATATTTTTAATCTCCTAATATGTATGCGAAAGCTGGACAATGAGTAAGGAAGACCGAAGAACAACTGGTGCATTTGAGTTACAGTGTTGGTGAAGAATGTTGAACATAACATGGATTGTCAGAACAAATAAATCTGTCTTGGAACAAGTGCAGCGAGAATGCTCCTTAGAAGCAGGGATGGCAAGACTTCATCTCATGTACTTTGTACACGTCATCAGGAGGGACCAGTCCCTGGAGAAGGTTATCAGGCTTGGTAAAGTAGTGGTTCATCAAAAAGAGGAAGTCCTCAACGATATGGATTGACACAGTGGCTCCAAAAATGGGCTCAAACTTAGCAACAATTGTGAAGATGGTGCAGGACCGGGCAATGCTTCATTCTGTTGTACATAGGGTTGCTGTGAGTCAGAACCGACTCAATGGCACCTAACAATAACAACAACATCATTAAGATGGAGTTCCTGTGTGGTGTAAATGGTTACTATTCTCAGCTGCTAACCAAAAGTTGGTAGTAAGAGTCCAGCCAGAGTCACCTCCAAAGAACAGTCCTGGCAATCTACTTCCAAAAAATCAGCCACTGAAAACACTGTAGAGCACAGTTCTAATCTGATATACATGGTGCCATCATGAGTCAGAGTCTACTCTTAGGCAACTGTTTTTTAATTTTGTTTTTGTATCTTCTTTTTTATGTTTAGGATGGGCTGCATTTTAAAAATTTTTTGTGTTAGCATGGAAAAGATTAAGAATACACCTTTTATTGTTAGGTTTTTTTAAGAAAACAACCAACCAACCAAACCTGTTGCTGTGACTCATAGCTTCCCTATAAAGACAGAGTAGAACTGCCCCAATAGTATTTCCAAGGAGCAGCTGGTGGATTCAAACTGCTGACCTTTTGGTTAGCAGCAAAGCTCTTAACCACTACACCACCACAGCTCCTTTTCTAAGAAGTGACTCTCAGAAGAGATTTTCCTGGTGATTATAGATTTATTTTTGTGAAAAACAGACAGGAACATTTCTTCTAATTTGTTATCTTGTCCCCACAACACATATTTTTGGGAGAACACTCTACATTAGTGAGTCCAAGACCTTGAAATAAAGAAAAAATTACCTAATTCACATGTTCAAAAAATATGTAGCTCCAAGTCAGCCAAGCAATGAATAAACATCTCTTTTACCTAATTATACTGAATTTCAGTTTTAATTGTCTCTTGCTCAAAGATACTTAATTCAAAAAAGGAATAATTAGTAATTCTCCCTCAAGTTCAATGAAGCACTAGAAGACTTATCATCTTGAAAATCAAGCCTCTGTTGTCTAGAACATGAATTCTAAACGACTACTAAAAAAAAAAACTTAAAATGTTTTTTGTTGTTATAGATGATGATTTTTATAACAGAAGATGAGACTTCATTGGAGATTATTGATGATGTCTTAGATGTGAGATCAGTGAGCTATGTTTGGAGTTTCTTCAGTAAAGCAGCAAAACTGGCATCAAGGGTATTCCAACTATGCAGAGAATAACAAGATTTTCTTTGTTTTTAACCTAGTCTGTTTTTTCTTTGTTTTATTCTTCTCCTCTTGGCAGAGGAATGTGCCCCCATATCAAGAGACATCTATGGCCTTCCAAGTCTTTAAGAGGAATTCAAAAATTGAAATATTTCTTTGATGCTGACAACACACTCACAGTGGATGACACACAACTGGCTCCACTGAGAAACATCTGAACTTCCACCCAAATGCATGATAACTAGAAATGTCAGAGATACTAATTGTTAATTCTTAAGAACTTCTTTCAAAATATTATTAGAAGTGTTACAATTTTTGGAGTGGTACATATAATTTGAGAGTGGAAATTATTCTTTTTTTTCTTTATTGTTATAGTTTAAATGAAGTTACATTTCAAGTTAGTCTCCCATACAAAATTTTATACATACATTGTTATGTGACCCTAATTGCTCACCCCATTCTGTGACAGCACACTCCTCCTTTCTGCCCCTGATTCCCCATGTCCATTCAACCAGCTCCTAACCCTCTCTGCCTTCCCATCTCACCTCTGGGCAGAAGTTGCCCCTTTGGTCTCTTGTATCTACTTGACTAAGAGACACACTCTTCACGAGTATCACTTTATGCCCCACAGTCCAGTCCAATCCCTGTCTAAAGAGCTGGCCTCGGAAATTGTTTTAGTTCTGGGCTGATAGAGAATCCAGGGGCCATGCTTTCCAGGGTACCTCCAGTCTCAGTCAGACCATTAAGTCTGGTCTTACTAGAATTTGAGTTCTGCACCCCACCTTTCTGCTGCTCCATCAGGGACTCTCTGCTGTGTTCCCTGTCAGGGTGGTCATTGGTGGTAGCCAGGCACCATCTAGTTCTTCTGGTCTCAGGCTGATGAAGTCTCTGGTTTATGTGGGCCTGTCTGTCTCTTGGGCTAATACTTTCCTTGTGTCTTTGGTGTTCTTCATTCCCCTTTACTCCAGGTGCTTGGGACCAATTGATGCATCTTAGATGGCCACTTGCAAGCTTTTAAGACCCCAGATGCCACTCACCAAAATAGGATGCAGAACATTTTCTTAATAAGATTTGTTATGCCAACTGACCTAGATGTCCCCTGAAAGCATGGTCCCCAGACCCCTACCCCTGCTACTCTGTCTCTCGAAGTATTTTATGGCATTCAGGAAACTTCTTAGCTTTGGTTTAGTCCAGTTGTACTGACTTCCCCTGTAGTGTGTGCTGTCCTTCCCTTCGCCTAAGATGATTTTTATCTACTATCTGGTTTGTAAATAACTCTCAACCTCCCTCCCCACCCCCATAACCATCAAAGAATGTTTTCTTCTGTGTTTAAACCTTTTCTTGAGTTCTTATAATAGTGGTCTTATATAGTATTTGTCCTTCTGTGACTGAATAAATTCACTCAGCATAATAAGTTCCAGCTTCCACCATGTTACATGGTGTTTCACGGCTTCATTGTTGTTCTTTATCATTGCATAGTATTCCATTGTATGGATATACCATAATTTGTTTATCCATTCATCCATCCTAGGTTGTTTCCATCTTTTTGCTATTGTGAAGAGTGCTGTAATGAACATGGGTGTGCATATATCTATTCATGTGACGGCTCTTATTTCTCTAGGATATATTCTAAGGAGCAGTATAGCTGGATCGTATGGTACTTCTATTTCTAGCTTTTTTATGAAGCACCAGATCTATTTCCAAAGTGGTTGTACTATTTTACATTCCCACCAACAGTGTATAAGTGTTGCAGTCTCTCCACAACTTCTCTAGCATTTATTATTTTGTGTTTTTTGGATTGATGGTTGCCTTGGGAGTGAGATGATATCTCATTGTAGTTTTGACCTGCATTTCTCTAATGGCTAATGATCGTGAGCATTTCTTCACGTCTGTTAGCTTCCTGAATACCTTCTTTGGCAAAGTGCCTGTTCATATCCTTTGCCCATTTTTTAATTGGGTTATTTGTCTTTTTGTTGTTGAGGTTTTGCAGTATCTTGTAGATTTTAGAGATTAGACACTGATTGGCTTTGTCTTAGCCAAACATTTTTTCCCAGTCTGTAGGTTGTCTTTTGACTCTTTTGGTGAAGTCTTTTGATGAGCATAAGCATTTCATTTTTAGGAGCTCCTGGTTATCTAGTCTCTCTTCTGGTGCTTGTGCATTGTTACTTATGATTCCTATTATGTTTATGCCATGTATTAGGGATCCTAGCATTGTCCCTATTTTTTCTTCCATAATCTTTATCGATTTTGATTTTATATTTAAGTCTTTGATCCATTTTGAATTAGTTTTTGTGCATGGTATGAGGTATGGGTCTTGTTTCAGTTTTTTGCAGATGGATATCCAGTTGTCCCAGCACCATTTGTTAAAGAGACTGTCTTTTCCCCAATTATTGGACTTTGGGCCTTTGTCAAATATTAGCTACTCATAGGTGAATGAGCTTATATCTGGATTCTTAACTCGGTTCCATTGTTCTAAGTATCTGTTGTTGTACCAATACCAGGCTGTTTTGACTATCGTGGCAGTATAATAGGTTCTAAATCAGGTAGTGTAAGCCTCCCCTCTTTGTTCTTCTTCTTGAGTAATGTTTTATTTATTTGTAGCCTCTTTCCATATGAAGTTGGCTATTTGTTTCTCCACCTCATTAAAAAATGCTGGCGGAATTTGGATCGGGATTGCATTGTATCTGTAGATTTGTTTGGGTAGAATTGACATTTTCAGAATTTTGAATCTACCTATCCATGAGCAAGGTGTATTTTTCCACTTATGCAGGTCTCTTTTAGTCTCTTGCAGTAGTGTCTTGTAGTTTTCTCTGTATAGATCTTTTACGTCTCTGGTTAGTTTTATTCCTAAGTATTTTATCTGCTTGGGAGCTATTGTAAATGGTATTGATTTGGTAATTTCCTCTTCAAAGTTCTCTTTGTTGGTGTAAAGGAATCCAAAGGATTTTTGTATGTTTATCTTGTATCCTGAAACTTTGCTGAAATCTTCTATTAGTTCCAGTGATTTTCTCTTGGATTCTTTGGGGTTTTCTGTGTATAAGATCATATCATCTGCAAACAGAGATACTTTGACTTCTTCCCTACTCATTTGGATGCCCTTTATTTCTTTTTCCAGCCTAATTGCTCTGGCTAGGACCTCCAGCACAGTTGAATAAGAGTGGTGATAGAGGGCATCCTTGTCTGGTTCCCATTCTGAGGGGGAAAGTTCCAAAGTCTCTCCATCTAGGATGATGTTGGCCATTGGCTTTGTATAAATGCCCTTAATTATATTGAGGAATTTCCCTTCTACTCCTATTTTGTTGAGAGCTTTTATCATGAATGGGTGTTGGACTTGAATACCATTTCTGCATCGATTGATAAGATCATGTGGTTCTTGTCTTTTGTTTTATTTATGTGATGGATTACATTGATTGTTTTTCTAATGTTGAACCATCCCTGCATACCTGGTATAAATCCCACTTGATCATGATGAATTATTTTTTCGATATGTTGCTGAATTTTATTGGCTAGAATTTTGTTGAGGATTTTTGTGTCAATGTTCATGAGGGATATTGGTCTGTAATTTTCTTTTTTTGTGGTGTCTTTACCCGGTTTTGGTATCAGGGTTATGCTGGCTTCATAGAATGAGTTTGGGAATATTCCATCCTTTTCTATGCTCTGAAATACCTTTAGTAGTAGTGGTGTTAACTCGTCTCTGAAAGTTTGGTAGAATTCTCCAGTGAAGCCACCCAGGCCAGGGCTTTTTTTTGTTGGAAGTTTTTAAATTACCTTTTCAATCTCTTGTTACGGGTTTGTTTAGTAGGTCTACCTTTGTTTGTATTAGTTTAGGTAGGTAGTGAGTTTCTAGAAATTTGTCCATTTCTTCCAGGTTTTCAAATTTGTTAGAGTACAATTTTTCATAGTATTCTGTTATGATTCTTTTAATTTCATTTGGGTTTTTTGTGATATCACCCATCTCATTTCTTACACGGGTTTTCTGCTTCCTCTCCTGTTTTTCTTTTGTAAGTTTGGCCAATAGTTTATCAAAGTTGCTGATCTTTTCAAAGAACCAGATTTTGGACTTCTTAACTCTTTCAATTGTTTTTCTATTTTCTGTTTCATTTAATTCTGCTCTAATTCTTATTATTTCCTACCTTCTGGCGCCTCTGGGCTTCTTTTGCTGCTCTCTTTCTACTTGTTCCAGTTGTAGGGTTAATGTTTTGTTTATGGCCCTTTCTTCTATTTGATGTGTGCATTTATTGCTATAAACTGACCTCTGAGCACTGCTTTTGCTGTGTCCCAAAGGTTCTGGTAGGTTGTGTTTTCATTCTCATTTGATTCTATGAATCTCTTTATTCCATCCTTATTTTCTTCTATAACCCTGTATTTTTTGAGCAAGGTGTTGTTCAGTTTCCATGTGTTTGACTTTTTTACCTTGCTTTTTGTGTTGTTGATTTCCACTTTTATGGCTTTATGGTCAGAAAAGATGCTTTGTAATATTTCTATGTTTTGGATTTTGTTAAGGCTTGCTTTTGGCCTAATGTGTGGTCTCTTCTGGAGAATGTTCCATGTGTGTTGGAAAAGAAAGTATACTTGGCGGCTGTTGGGTGCAGCGTTCGGTATATGTCTATGGGACAAGTTGGTTGATTGTAGCATTTAGCTCTTCTGTGTCTTTGTTGAGCTTCTTTCTGGATGTTCTGTCCTTCACTGAAAGTAGCGTGCTGAAGTCTCCTACTACTCTTGTGAAGCTGTCTATCTCTCTTTTCAGTGCTGATAGAGTTTGTTTTACGTATTTTGGAGCCCTGTCTTTGGGTGCATAAATATTTATTATAGTTAGTTATGTCCTCCTGGTGTATTGACCCTTTAATCATTATACAGTGCCCTTCCTTATTCTTTGTGGTGGATTTTACTTTAAAGTCTATTTTGTCAGAGAGTAATATTGCCACTCTTGCTCTTTTTTGAGTATTGTTTGCTTGATATATTTTTTTCCATCCTTTGAGTTTTAGCCTGTTTGTGTCTTTAAGTCTAAAGTGCATCTCTTGTAGGCAGCATAGAGACGGATCATGCTTTTTTATCCAGTCTGCCACTCTCTGTCTCTTTATTGGTGCATTAAGTCTGTTTATATTCAACCTAATTATTGATAGGTATGAGTTTAGTGCTGTCATCACGATGTCTCTTTTTGTGTGTTGTTCACAGTTTCTATGTTCCCCTTAATTTTGTGTGCTGAGTCATTTTTCTTTATGTATGTTTTTCATCTTTTTCATTGTTGTAGATTTTGTGTTTGCTGAGTCTTTATTTTTTTTAGTTTTTTATTTTGAATTGCAGGACTGTTAGTTTCCTTTGTGGTTCCCTTAATACTTACCCCTAGTTTTCTAAGTTTATACCAGTCTTTTATTTCTCTGTATATCCTTGACTTCCTCTCCATATGAAAAATCTATGTCTACATTTTTTAAGTCCCTCTTTTTTGTTTTAATGTTGTCCTTTTTCACATATTGATATCTCTATTTCCCTATTTTCAATGTATTAGCTTTCATGTATTTTTTGACTTCCCTATCTGAGTCAATATCTAGTTGCTCGGTCCTGTGTTCTAGTTTTGCATTGTTATCTGATGTTATTGATTGTCTAACCACAGGACTCCCTTTAGTATTTCTTGTAATTTTGGTTTGGTTTTTGCAAATTCCCATTTATCTGGAAATGCCCTAATTTCACCATCATATTTGAGAGACAATTTTTCTGGCTATATAATTCTTGGCTGGCAGTTATTTTCCTTCAAGGCTTTATATATGTCATCCCATTGCCTTCTTGCTTGCATGTTTTCTGCTGAGTAGTCCGAGCTTATTCTAATTGACTCTCCTTTGTAGATGACTTTTCTTTTATCCCTAGCTGCTCTTAAAATTCTCTCATCTTTCGTTTTAGTAAGTTTGATTATAATATGTCTTGGTGACTCTCTTTTGGTATCTACCTTATGTGGGGTTCCATGAGCATCTTGAATAGATACCTTCTCATCTTTCATGATATCAGGGAAGTTTTCTGTCAACAAATCGTCAAAACTTTTCTCAGTATTTTCTGTTATCCCCCCGTTCTGGTACTCCATTCACTCATAGGTTATTTCTCTTGATCAAGTCGCACATAATTCTTAGAGTTTCTTCATTCTTTTTAATTCTATTATCTGATTTTTCCTCAAATAAGTTGGCATCAAGTGCTTTATCTTCCACATCACTAATTCTAACTTCCACTGCCTCAATTCTGCTCCTATGACTTTCTATTGAGTTGTCTAATTCTGAAATTTTATTGTTAATCTTCTGGATTTCTGATTACTGTCTCTCTGTGGATTCTTGCAGCCTATTAAATTTGTTATTATGTTTTTGAATAACTTTTTTAAGTTCCACAACTTCTTTGTCTGTATTTTCTTTGGAATCTTCTGCATTTTGTAGAATTTCCTTTCTAATTTCTAGAAGAGGTGTGTATATTAATCTTTTGTGTTCTGCCTCTGGTAATTCCAAGAAGTTCTCTTCCTCCAGAGAATTTATTGATTTTTTACTTTGGGAGCTTGCTGAAGCCATCATGGACTGCCTCTTTATGGGATTTGATATTGACTGTTGTTTCCGAGCCATTAATAAGTTATTATAATTTTATTTTATATTAGTTTATTGAATCCTAGCTTCTTGTTTTGTTTGTTTGGTTTTGATATGCCCAAATAGGCTGCTCATGTGCACTAGTTTGATTATTTGCACCTTTGAAGCTCTAACGTCCTGTCACCAGGTAGTTAGTTCTGTATCTAAGTATGTGCACACAGGAGTCCTTTAAATTTTCCTATATGGGTTCAGCTCAGGTGTCCAGGCAGTCAGTCATCAAATGTGTGGTGCAGGCTCTCACCTACAGTCTTAGGGAGGCATGGGTGATTGGTGTAGGCCCAAGTATCTGACTGCAGTAGGGGGTCACGTGCTGAGCCAGGTAGGGGGCTGACGGCTTCCCCTGAGAGTCTAAAAGGAAAGCATGTCCCTATTCCCTAAGTGAATAGGTAGGTGAGTTTTGCAGCCATATTATGAGCACCCCACTCTTTGGCTATAAAGACTCAAGGGCATCACTTATTCTTGGATCCCTGTAGCAGGTGACTAGGTGGCATAGGTGGAGCCACAAGTCCTCAAGCCCTGGGTGCAGATCAGTAAAGGTGCCTGCTGAAAGGGCAGGGCTGTGTCAAAGATCACAAATCTGCCACTTCACAGCTGAAACAGTTGAAGTTAAACTTCAGATGTTTACCCTGTTATACTGTGGTAGTGAGGGCTTACACTGTTGAGATAGGTCCCCATAAGTCTATACAGGGGTGTAAGGCACTCAAAGTCTGCAGACTCCTTATACCTCTGCCTAGCAAAGGAACAGTGCCAACCCTGAGTTCCTGGCTTAAGGGAGCCAGTAGCTTATTTGTTCCCTCTCCAAGGCCAGGAGAATGTGTCAGGGAGCCTTTTGGGATCTATTTCCGGCCCAGTGGACTCAGAGGCTTTGGAAGGCCAAACCGGTGTAGAGCGGGGAGGGAGGAGGTAAAAGGGAGAGAGGTTTTTCCCAAATGGGCTTTTTTTTTTTTTTTTTTAAATCCTTGTGAAAAGCTGCATGCATGTACTTATCTTTAGCCACTTGGGAGCTGCTTTTCACTGGTTTGGAGTGTCAAAGCAGAATCTCTGCCACCGGATCTCTCTCAGTGTGGAAACTCCCTCCCGAGTGTGTGTGTGTAGCTGTTTGCTTGCTGCACTGCGTACCTCATACCTCGGAGCCAGTCGGGGCAGAAGAGCTGGGGCTCCAGCAGAACGAGTCCGGTCTGGCACTTCTCGCTTCTTCAGAACCATCTCCCTCTCCCCCTGCCACTCTTTGCCTTGTTCAGGGCACCTAGATATTCATATATAATCAAATCACTTGTTTTTCCAGGTTTTTGTTGTAAGAGGGATATAGAAAGCAATCTCACTACTCCGCCATCTTGGCCCCACCTCTCCGCCATCTTGGCCCCACCTCAAAAAGTGGAAATTATTCTTTACTCCAAACATAACCAAGCATATAGTTTCATCACATTCCATCTAAGTGTGGTTATTTATTTTGTTTTCAGTAATATTAATTAATTTTTATGCTGCTTTAAGATAAAAGATTTTAGTTGGGATTGAAATGAAACTTCTTCTTATAGTAAATTTGTGTATAGTTTAATATAAAGAGTGGATAGACAGGAAGTCAATAGCAGAGGATAAAACCATAAGACCACGGTTTCAAAATAGCTAAGAGAATGGTAACCAAAAAGTACTGGACTATCTATAATATCTCCGCTAAGTTTATCTACATGGTATTTGAGATCTTGTTATAATCAATTCCTCTAATCAGAAATGGGTAAAATCAAAGTGCCATGGAGATAAAATATAGGAATCCTGGAATATAGAAAACATTCCAGAATCATGAAAGGAGAGAAAACGAGCTTTAATCAATGAGGGATACAGAGTGGTAGAAAGTTTAAATTTTTATGAGGAGACAGAGTATGTTCATTATTGCAAAGAACCCAACTAGAAGAGAAATGCCTGTTATTATCGTGTGCCATTGAGTCAATTCTAACTCATAAACACCAATAGGACAGAGTAGAAATGACCCACAGGGTTTTCGAGGATATAAATCTCTATAGAGAGCCCTAGCCTTGCAGTGGTTAAGAACTCAGCTGCTAACCGAAAGGTTGGTAGTTTGAATCCCCCAGCCACTCCTTTGGAAACCCTATGGGGAAGTTTTACTCTGTTCTATAGGGTCACTGTGAGTCAGAATTGACTCCACAGCAACGGGTGAGTGGGGTTAAATTTTCATGACAGCAGATCACCAGGTCTTTTCTTCTGAGTAACAGCTGGTGGTTTCAAACCACTGACATTACAGTTAACATCTTAGCTCTTTAACAATTGCACCACCAATTGTTAGAGATTTAGAATCCTTATGATGAGGTAAAGGAGCCCTGTCAGTGCAGTGGTTAAAGCACTAGGCTGCTAATTGAAAGGTCTGTGGTTTGAGCTCACCAGCCGCACAGTGGGATAAAAATGTGGCAGTTTGCTTCTGTAAAGATTACATCCTAGGAACCCTATGGGGGAATTCTACTCTGTTCTGTGGAGTTGCTATGATTTGACTCGACAGCAATGGGTAGGATGGGGTAAAAATTTTATTAGTGGTGATGTTTTGAAATAGCAAATGAAGAATGGAAGAGAAAACTAATCAGACATATCTACAAGCATTGTCATAAAGTGTTCAATTGAGACAATAAAACATACATTTATCACAGTACCAAATTTTGAGGCCATGTATTACTCTAATGATTTTTCTTTAATCACTTCCAACAGAGTGGATGTCACTACCAGATGTATACACATTTACCAGTAAATATATTTGAATATTTGGAATAGACATGTACTGCATGGAGCTGGAAAAAGAAAAAATCCTTGCTTACGGTAGAATTATAATTAAGTTGGACAAAAATAGGTTAAAGTTAGTTCTAAAAATAAGAAGTTCAAAGTAAAAATAATATTCAAACTCCTTATTTTATATATAGATAAAAAGTGATTCTGTGATTCAGGTTAGTTTTTCGATAATTCCCCCACTAAAATGTTTATAAGGAGCCCTGGTGTTGGAATGGTTAAGCTGTAGGCTGCTGACCAGTTGTTCGAACGCACCAGCTGCTCCGCAGGAGAAAGGACATGGCGATTTGCTCTTGTAAAGATTACAACCTAGGAAACCTTGTGCTGGCAGTTCTACTCTGTCCTATAGGGTCACTGTGAGTTGGAATGTACTGGACAGCACACAACAACAATGACAAAATTTTTCATGGCTAGTCACTCACTCTCAATAATGTATTAAACAATTATACCCTCAGACAGGAAAGCGATGCTATCTATTAAAACATATTTCAAAAAAAAATTAGTGCATTCCTCATGTGTATGCAGCAGTATTAGCTGCAAGTACTATTTTTGGCAAGGGATTTCATCTACTGTTTTAATTAAAAGCTTGAAGTCAGTGCCTTTTGTCCAGCTGAGATCTTGGTATAATAGGGGAAAAAAATGGTAACCAATGACTTTGAGTGTAGTTCTAGGTTATTACCATAAGATGGTAGTGTTATTTAATGTAGAGGTTTAACCCCTGAAATTAAATTCAATCTGATTTAATTAAAACAGATGATTGAAAATAAAATTATAAAATAAGTAAGATAGGGTCTATAGGAACTTTATAGTAAGTTAGATGTCACTTCAAAGAAAGCAGTAGGGTAACATTCAAAATTCAGTTTCTGGTATGCCTCTGATTATTTTCTGTTGTTTTTCTTGGTGTCAAGCATGGATTGATTTAATTTGGGACTGCAAGCCTGAATTCAATCATTCCCACTTGCTCTATTAGTGTTTGTCTACTTCTCTAGCTGCTCTTGCCAATTGGAGATTTGAGTAAGCCAGTAAAATGTCAATGTCTTTTTACTAACTCAATACTCTGCTTAAACTGTTTTCTCTAAATAATGATCAGACTCCTTCTATCTCCATGACAGGAAGAACTTATCCTTTCCTACAGCTTCAGTCAGATAACAGACAGTGGAATTAGTTTAACACTCTGTTGGCTTTTGTAAACCCTGTCAGGTAATTTCCCTGACGAAACCAAAAACCCTCTGCTTTCAAGTCAATTCCGACTCACAGGGACCCTATTGGACAGAGTAGATCTGCCCCATAGAGCTTCCAAGGCTCTGAATCTTTACAGAGGCAGACTGACACATCTTTCTCCTGTAGAGCTGCTGGTGGGTTCAAACTGCCAACCTTTTTGGTTAGCAGCCGAGAGCTTTAACCACAGTGACACATGAACTAAATTCTCTTTACAAAAGGGTTATTTTCATAAGCGGCACACTTTTTATTCTTTATAAAAACTCGTAATATCAGTTTAACAATTTGATAAGTAAATTATTTTAATGATAGTAATGTTAAAAGCAAAATTAAAAATTTGTTAAATATGTTCTTAAAATGTTAACATTAAATAATAGCATTCTTATGAGTGTACATAAGTATATATATATATATATATATAAATGTAAATATATTTTGAATATTCCTATCTTATAATTAAATAACAATAATAGTGAATATTTATTGTATGTTTGAGACTATGCCAGGAGTTCATTGGATTCTCACAAGAAATGGATGGGGTAGTTTTTTTAGCCCCATTTTATAGATTGTACATGGATTTGAGCATGACTGTGAAGATCACATAGCAAATACATTCCTGTGTCCTGTTTCAAGCTCAGGTTAATCTATCTCCTGACCTATTATGTAATTCACTTTATTATACTGAGAAAATATAGCCTTCTTCATGCTTTTTTTTTCTTTCTTTCCTTAATGGAGGTGGTAAAGTTAAATATCATTTCAAGTATCATTGATTCTCAGTTATTGTCACATAACTGAAGATCTCCTTATTATAATCTCCCATTCAGCATACACTTTGTGTTCAATGTAGAAGAAATTGCTCACTGGGCTGCTCACTCTAAAATCTTCACACTTGGAAAACAAATTTTAAACATAATTTAAGTTTCTAAATTTCAATAAATGAGTGTAACAGGGGTACATGCCTTGTTATGTTTGAAAGTCATTTTGTTTCCGTTCTCAAAAGACCAGACGCTATAAAATCTACAGTTACCATTTCTTGTATTGAAAAATGCAGAGACATTGGTCAAATTAACATTTCTTTAAGAGGAAGCAACGTAGTCCTATTACAATCAGTTCAGTTTCACTGTTTTTATATATGTTTTATGTATCAGCTACGATAATACTTCATAAATCATGTTTAAAAAGAATACAGTTTTACTGACTTCAACATTTTATTTTAACTATTTACATATAAATTTGGTCAAACCAGTTTAAATGCTTCTCCAGTTTAATTTTATATTATTCCAAGTAAATATTAATTCTGCATATTCGGTAATTTTCAAGATTTATACGTTGGTACAAATAACTGTAACAATGGACTTGGACATACCAATGATTATGAAGATGGTGCATGACCTGATATCAACTGGTTCTGTTATACATAAGTTTGCTGGGAGTCAGAGCCAACTTAACGGCAAATTACAACAACAAAATGTTGATACAATCTCTTCCTTGTAATTAATAGTATGTGTTTTTATCTGATTCCTATAAAACAAAAAAATTCCTTGGGAAAATTTTTACAAGCAAAGGACTCATTGGTCAGGTACATAAGAATAAAAATACTAAGCAATACACATTGTGTCTAGGGAGAAGGCTACCAGTGACTTAAGACTCATGGGCATTCTAGTGTGTGCAAAGAAATTAGGAAAATGTATATAGTTAAGATTAGAATGTTATGTTGATTTCCATAAAGTTATATGAAAATCAATTTAGTAGTATCCATGCTAAAAATCTAGAAAAATTCTTGACAAGACCTTCACTTCTGATTCTAAAAACACAATAATGTTAAATTTAAACTTTTTAAAAAGTACAAATGTATATTCTAAATTGGGTATAACTTTTCAAATAATGCCTTGTGATTGAAAATGACTCCATTTTAGGGCGAATATCACAGAGAAAAAATATTAATAGTATCATGAGTTCTTTCTTTGTTCGAAAAAGCACCTGCTCTAGTATCTACCCAAGACAGATAGATAGACAGATAGATAGACGGAGAGATAGGTAGACAATAGATCGGTTCATAGATTGTTATTGTTAGGTGTCATCCAGTCACTTCCAACTCATAGTGACCTTATGTACAACAGAATGAAACACAGCCTGTTCGTGAGCTATTCTCACAATTGTTTCTATTTGGGCCTCATTGTGTAGCCACTGTGTCAATCCATCTCATTGAGGATCTTCCTCTTTTTAGCTGACCCTCTACTTTACCAAGTACGATGTCCTTCTCAGGGACTGGTCCCTCCTGATAACATGTCCAAAGTAAGTGGAGAAATTTTTACCACCCTTGCTTTTAAGGAGAATTCTGGCTGTACTTTTTCTAAGACAGATTTGTTTGTTCTTCTGTCAGTCCAAGATATATTCAATATTCTTCACCAACATCATAGTTCAAAGGCATCAATTCTTCTTCAGTCTTCCTTATTCATTGTTCAACTTTCACACGCTTGAGTCAGGTGCATCTTAGTCCTCAAAGTGACATCTCTGCTTTTGGACACTTTAAACAGGTCTTTTGCACCAGACTTGCCCAATGCAATGAGTTGTTTCAGTTCTTGACTTCTGCTTCCATCGGTGTTGTTGTGGATCCAAGTAACATGAAATCCTTGACACTGTCAATATTTTCTCCATTTATCATGATGTTGCTTATTGGTCCAGTTGTGGGGATTTTTATTTTCTTTATTGAGGTATAATCCGAAGGCTGTAGTCTTTGATCATAGATAGATAGGTATGGAGAGAAAGGTAGAAGAGAGAGAGCTACAGAAAGGGACTGAGATAAAGATAATCCATCTACAGCTCTGGACCTATAATCAGATGACCTGGTTTCTGTACTCTTCTACTCTTTTTCTTATCACCTCCATATTAATATACAGAATGATTATATCTGGTGTTCACTTCTAATGCCTGTATTTGAGTTTAATGCCTATTTATCTTATTTCCTACTGGAAATCTGTATTTAAATATCCATTCTTTATCTCAAGGGTAGTAACAGCCATTTCACTCTCAGTGCCTCTTTCCATGTTTTCTGTCTCAATCATTTTTCTGCCAATCATTTCAGGTAGAAAATTGCTAACTGTTGATAACTCAAACTTTTATATTGATGCTGTAATAGATTTTCAAAAAATAAGTACCTTAAAACAATACTTTTTTATACTTTGGAGGTCAGAAGTCTGAAATGGAACTCATGGGCTAAAATCATGGTGTCAGAGGGCTGCTTTTCTTTTTGGGTGCTGTAGGTGACAATTCTTTCCCTTGCCCTTTTCAGCTTTTAGAGACCACTTACATTTCTTGGCTTGTGGTCCCCTTCCTTCATCTTCAAAGCCTATAACAGTGTGTAAAGTTCTTCTCACACAGGTATCTCTCTGGCTTTCTCTCTCTTTCACTTTTAAGAAAGCCTTGTGACTATAGGTAGTCCCCGACTTTTGATGGGGTTCCATTCCAATGACTGCAGTAAGTAGGTTCTGACATAAGTCGAATATCTCATTTTTTTTTCAGTTTTCATTGTTATTATCTTATTATCAGTATCTTTATAAATCTGATCTTTATTTGTCTTTGGGGGTTGGAATCATTACATATTAACTTATAGATATGGTGATAACAGCAAATTTCATGCTTCAACATTGTAGGGATTATATATCACTAAATATAAGATGTACAGAAAAAGGGCGGTGGTAAGTGTGGTTTGTGTTAACTCGAATACAATGTAAGTTAAGGACTACCTGTATACTGGGCCCACCTGGATAATCCAGGATAATCACCCTATTTCATGGTGAGCTGGTTAGCTACCTTAATTACATCTGCAACCTTAATTCTGTTTGTCATATAACTTAATATATTCACAAGTACTAGAGTTTAGGACATGGACATATTTGGGGGCATTGTTCTGCCTACCACAACTCCCAATCAGGAGGTAATAGAGTTGTCTCAGTCATCTAATGCTGCTGTAACAGAAATACCGTGAGTGGATGGCCTTACAAAGAGAAGTTTATTCTCTCACAGTCCAGTAGGCTACAAGTCCAAATTCGGGGCATCAGCTCCAGGGGAAGGCTTTCTCTCTCTGGAGGAAGGTCCTGGTGATGCATCAGTCTTCCTTTGGTCTGTGAGCTTATCTGCACAGGAACCTCAGGTCCAAAGGAAGCGCTCTGCTCCTGGTACTGCTTTCTTGGTGGTATGAGGTTCCCATGTGTCTCTGCTCGCTTCTCTCTTTTATATCCCAAAAGAGATTGCATTAAGACACTATCTAATCTTGTCAACCTCATCAGTATAACCTCATCACAGTTATAGAATTTACAACACATAAGGAGATCACATACAATCTCATCATAGTTATAGAGTTTACAGCACATAAGGAAATCATATCAGATTATGCAATCATACAACACTGGGAATCATGACCCAGCCAAGCTGACAGATATTTTTGTGGGATACAACTCAATCCACGACAAGGGTCTTATAGACTATTTTCTTCTGTGTGAGTTTGTGATCGATTTTCATGTTTCCTGCCCACTATCTTTAATACGTCTTATATATGGCTTCCAAACCATCTAAACTTATTTTCTTAATTAGAAATTAAGAAACTTATTTCCAGTTTTGAACTAATAATTAACTCTCTGTCTCAGAAAAGTGACCTAAGTCCTTTGGCTTTCTTATAGGTAAATCAAGATTATTGGACTATAGGACACTTAACATTTCTCAAAAAGTATAATACAGTTGACTTGTGTTATTCTTAAATAGTGCCATATAAATAGTCAAGATTAAAACATTGTACACATACTTGAAATTTGATTTGGTTAAAATTTCTTCTGTTTAGTCATATAGGAAGTTAAAGTCCCTTCCATATGAGTATTTCTCTTAAGTCAAAGTTTGAGGCAGGATGATATCATCTTTACTGTTGTAAAAAATAGTCCTTGAAACTTCTACTCAAAGAAGAGGAAAGATTGCTTAGATACACCTTCCAAACATTTTTCATAACATTCTTTGCTAACATTTGTTGTTTTTGGGTGCTGTCGAGTTGATTCCAACTGATAATGACCCAATGTGACATAGTAGAACTGCCCCATAGGGTTTTCTAGGCTGCACAACCAGGAATCCCTTTACTAACTGGCACAATTACATCTGATATATAGTGAATACAAGAGGCCAGAACACTGCATATAGTATTTCTCTATCGGTTATTTTTAAAGTGATAATTAGGCTAATAGAAAGAATATATCCAATTATGCCAAAATTGTGTGACTACCTGGGAGGCAGTAACATGACAGGAATTAAAAAAATAATTTAGCAAATTTTTGACATACTGCATTTTTTATACCTTCATACAAATTACCTTGGAAGCAATCTCCAAATTAAACTCTGCAATGGTGGTCAAGTGGTAGAATTTTGTCTTCTATGCAGGAGACCCAGGTTCAATTCTCAGCCAATACACGTTATGTGCAGCCATGACGTGTCTGTCCGTGGAGGCTTGAGTGTTTCTATGATGCTGAACAGGTTTCAGCAGAGCTTTCAGGTTAAGATAGATTAGGAAGAAAGACCTGGAGATCTACTTTCAAAAATCAGGTGATCAAAACCCTATGGATCACAACAGTCTGATCCTCAACCAATCATAGGGATGGCACAGAGCCAAACAGCATTTAGTCCCATTATGCTTAGGGTTCCCATGAGTAGGGGACAACAACAACAGTAGAATTTAACTTTTTGTGGATTTTATAAATATAAAATAATCTACACTTTTAATGTATAAAATAATCTTATATTAAATATGATTTGTCCGTTAAATGACTTTCGCATGGAACTTTGAACCAAAGAAGATATCACTTGATGTTTGTTTTAAGAAGAATGGCTTTTCAAAGCTCCTTCTTGTTTATCTGCTACTGCTGCTGATGTTTATGGTGCTTCCTCAAACTAGGTGATTATCTTCGTTTGTACAATGTCATATTCTCAATCGTTAAAGTTATGAAATAATGCCATTTTTCTGTAATTATAGGTTGTAGGAAAATTGCAGTTTTTACTGGAGACTATGCTTTACATTCTACACATTTTTAGGTGATAAGTGATGATAAATTGAACTTTCTTGATGAAGAAATAAGCTTCTTATTTTGCTTTTAGAATCATGCAACAAAAATTCTCTCTCTCAAAAAGGAAGAATAAAATATTTTTCAAGGTAAAGTGATTCCTTTGGATACCAGGTTTTTGTTTGTTTTTCAATTCCTTCAATAAGCGTGCTGACTTAAAATAAATAAACTTAAAAAAAAAAAGGGAAAAACAGCTGCCTGGGAATGCAGACAGCTGGGATGTGTTTTAATGTTGTCACAGTCATTGCCTATCACCTTGTATTAAAAGCAATACGGAAAGGCTACAAAGACTCAAACGCTAAGTAGATGACATTTTCCAAGTCTTTAAAATGAGGGCATTGACATCCAGCAGAAATCAAGCAGTAGCAAAATATAACAAAGGACAGAGAACACACAAACAAATAAAAAGAAAACCTGGTGAAAAGTGAACAGCAAAATTACAGTTCTCAGAAAATAGAGATGCTGTGTCAGAGGCATGTGAGTTGTAATTACAGTCTGTGCAAAATAGAAATATTCCCAAAATACAAAAATAAAAGAGACATTTGTATCATCGTTTGTCACATCAAATAAGTACTGTAAAGTTGAGCAAAAGGATATTGTAAAATTTTCCTTTGCAATTTCTTGTTTATAAATAGAATTCAGTGCATTTAAAATAAGTGTTTTAAAGCCAGCAGAGCAATTAGGTATTGAAAAAGTGAGTCATATTAAAAATGATTTGTAATGGAATTATACCACACCCACTGTGGAAGAAATGTGTTGCTATTTTAGAGGCCTCAGGCAAGAGTATTGCTATTTTAGACTCCCCAAAAGGCAAAGGCGAGGTCACAGCACTGAAAGAATTAAAGGAAAAAACAGTATGGTAATTGCTCTCGCCAGGCTGTGGGTGGTGAGGTGGATGGCCTGCAGCTATGGCAGTGAAACTAATCAAACATGTACATCTGATTAATTTTGATGTGTTAGAGGGCATTTGCCCTCTTAAAGAGAGAAGTCATGAATTCCATAATGAGACCCAAAATGGAACAAATATAGCTACAGCCCTGAAAATAGTCTCTCTGAAAATGCTCTCCTTACAGAAAAATGTTATTTTTATTACATTTTGGCATTTGTTTAAAATTAATAGAATTGACAGACCTCACACCAAAAAGGATTTTCAAATGAGATAAGGAAATTATATCATCAAAAATGAGACACTGATTGAAAGACTAAATATATTAGTTGCCCTCTGTAATTTACAGAATAGAGATTGTTAATATATATATTAATAATATATTAATATATATTGTTACCTCTTTTCTAGGAGAGTAACAGTTCTTGATGAAATTGTCTGTTTAGGAACTCGTAATCAAATAGCCATGTGCTCTATCTTTTCCCTTTTCTAAGTTTAGTTAAGGAAAGAGAGAGAGAAAAACATTCGAACTGATTATTGTGAGACTTGTTACTTTGTATAAAAACAAAAAATTCAAGTAATAAAATCCCAATTTATTTTCACACATTAATGAGCAATATTATGTGCTTTAAATTAATGTTGTATTTAAGTACAGAAATATATTTAATACATGTCGTGAAATAAAAGATGGCCTTAAACTGAATAAAGCACAAATAAAATATATACATTTTTAGGGAAATATATTAATAGGACAAATGTATATGACAACTTTTAAATCTCTATATATGTATATATAAATTATATAACATATGTTGTTAGATGCTGTCAAGTCTATTTCCACTAATAATAGTCCCGTGTGACAGAATAGAACTGCTTCATAGGGTTTTCTAGGCTATAATCTTTATGGGAGCAGATCGCCAGGTCTTTTTTCCATGGAACCACTGTGTGGATTTGAACTGCCAACCTTTTGGTTAGCAGTCACGCACTTAGTAATATTATGCTTACCTATTCTCACTTTTCATATAAGTATTTTATACAAACTCTTCACTCTGTCATTTACACGACCTTCATTATTTCTAGAGCTAACTTTTGCATGATGAAATAGTTTTCCAAAGCATGTAACCTTTACTGCCATCTAAGTTGCAGGAACAATAGATGATATTTCTGGAAATTTTATCCCTAATACTATTTGCATATCATTGGGACAGTATTATGTTTAAAAATTTCCTTGAGGCATATATTCATGATTGCTAACCCCTAATCAGTGTGTAATTGTGAGATCTTCCCCTCAGGTATAAAGTTAAGTTCAGCTAAATGCTTTTAATTTTTTATTTGTTTTCAATGGATTCTGCCAGGTTAAGTCTCTGGTCATATAAAACTATCATTGATTGAATTATTTTAGACCGATAAAAGCCTGACTCATAATGACCCTATACAACTTGTTAAAAATAAAGATACTCAGAGATCTCTGTATAAAATGAGATACTTAATACAATAAGAGTATAAGAAGACTCCTTTCTTTTTTTCCTGTGGGAAATTTGCAGGGGAGGGAGGATACATCTTATACAAAGGCGTGTGGCTTAGAGGGAGGCAGTATAGTCTTAGAGATGAGAGAGAGAAGAGAGCTAGGTGATCATATTATTTTCCTTAAGACAAAAAAATAAAAATGTTCTAAACTATATATTATATGGCACATGGAGTTTGCCTTGAAGGCTGTCTACGGATCCCAAGTAGCCACCAGACTACTGGGATGAGAATTCTACCCAGTGGCACCTATCATGCCATTATATCCATTTAGCCTGATCAAATCATACACACAAGACACTCAGCAAGTATTGGCAAATGAAAACCACTTTGATTACTTACAGTCAACAGACAGCATATAACAAGAATAGTTTCATGATGAGCAGTTCACCCTGGCTGAAAAATGTCTGGGGGAGATGAAAAACTCTTCTATGCATTTCCCCAGATGTCTGAGGGACAGTGTTCACATGCACTGTGGGTGAGCGACAAGAACGATTTTATGAAGGATGGTCCTCCCTGACTCAAAAGATGTCTGGATGGAATGGTAACTCTTTTATGTGTGTCCCATGATATACAGTAGGTAAGAGACTACGAAGTCCCTTCCCCAGCCATTTTTATACACAGAAGAGTACGTGACTCTCTACATGGAATGCAAGGTAGATTTTCCCACCTGGCCACTCAAGGAGGAGGTGGTTAGACATATGGGTGCCAGCCCAAAAGTTTATCTTTTTAGCCCTGCTGCTTATTTAGACAAACAGTTAGGCTTTTAGGTGGTGGTGGTTTGCTTCCAAGCCTAACAATCTAGCAGAGGGAAGAGAGGGGAAAACCATAATCATTGGGCTTGTCGGAAGGACTGCCTTCTCCCATATATCATATATATATATATATATATACTTTTCCTATTGTTATTTGTTGCCATTGAGTTGACTCTGACTCATGGTGATCTTATATATAACAGAATGAAACATTGCCAGGTCCTGTACCACCTTCACAATCATTAATATGTTTGAGTCAATTGTTGTGGCTATTGTGTTAATCCATTTCATCGAAGGTTTCCCTCATTTTCATTGATCCTCTACTTTCACAAACATGATGTCCTTTTCTAGAATCTGGGTCTTCTGTGGGACAAAAACAATTATCATATATAAATTCTTCCGTGATGAGTAATTGAATCAATATTTGTAGAATGAAAGCTGTATAGCATACTAAGATAAATTCACAAGTCTTAAATATATGAAGAAATACTCCCTGTTACAGATCAGAAGACTCAATAACATCAAGACATAAATTCTCCTTAAAATGAACTACAGATTCAACACAATTCATTTATCATCCTAATCAGCTGATTTGTAGAATGGGCAAGCTAATTCTAAAATGTATATGGAAATGAAAAGTAACTATAATAGTTAAAATAAATTTTTAAAAGAAGAACAATGTTACAGGACTCATTGTACTAGATTTAATACTTACTATAAATCCACAGTTATCAAGATAAATATAAGATAAACAGAACAGAATACTCAGTAAATGACCCAAGCATATATATGGAACTGATTTTTAACAAATATGTCAAAGTACATCAATTAAAAAATGAAAATATTTTCAAAGATGGTACTGGAAAAATAGTATACCTATATGAAAAAACAAACAGAAAAAGCTTAATGTCTCTTACATCTCATATACCAGCATTAAGTTGAAATGCACAATGGTTTAAACAAAAAAGTTAAAACTATAAAACTTTGAGAAAAAAAGAAATTAAGAAAAAACTTTCAGAACTTTTGTTAAGCAAAGATTTATTAATGGAACACAAAAATTAAAATGAAGAGCACTAAAAAAATAAAGTTAAATTGAAATTCCTCAAAATTAAAAAAAATTTGCTTTTCAATGCACTGTAATAAATGAAAAGGCAGGCGACAGACTGGGATAAAATAGTTACAAAATATATATCAGGGAGTTGTATTGAGAGTATATAAAGAATGATTACAACTCAGTAGTAAGACAACCAACTTGATAAAATACGGCAGTGCATTTCTATACTTCACCAAAGAAGATATATGCATGCACATATGCACCAGAGCTGCTCGGCTGCTCGTAAAACATTAGAAAAATGTAAAGTAAAACAACAAAAATATACCACCTTATACCTACTAGAATGATTAAAAAAAAACAAAAATTTCAATTATTGGCAAGTTGAGCATATACAAATCTCATGCTTTTCTCATAGGAGTGCATAAATAATACAGCCACTTTATGCAATACTTAGACAGTTTCTTATAAAGTTAAACCTGCACTCACATTATGATCCAACAAGTTTACTTCTAGGTATTTACCCAAGAGAAATTAAAACATATATTCCCACAAATAATTTTAGGTGAAAGTTAATAGGAAATTTATTCATAATACATCAAAACTGGAAACAACATGATTGTTCACAAACTGATGAATGAATACACAAACTGTGGGATAAAAACAAACAAACAAACAAACAAAAAAACCCCACCAAATCCATTCCCATCCAGCCGATTCTGACTCGTAGCTGCCCTATAGGACAGAGTAGAACTGCCCCCATAGGGTTTCCAAGGAGAGGCTGGTGGATTTGTACTTCTGACCTTTTAGTCGATAGTCATACGAATATTTACTATTCAGCAATTGGAAGAAGCTGACTACTGATGCATACAATGCCATGGATGAATACGAAAAATCATGGTGCCATTATGGTCAGTGAACGAAGCCAGACAAAAAAAAAAAACAAAACTCTGACTTCATTTACATGAAATTAAAAAACGTACAAAATTATATCACTAGGAACAGATTATTTTTTGAGGGCAGGGGAAAGGATTGTCAAAAATAGAAACTGAGGAAACTCTTTTTGGGTGTAATGGAAATGTTCTATACTTTTTTTGGTGGTGGTTACAAGATTCAATATATTTTCCAAAATTCATCATTGTGCACTTATTTTGAGAATGCTATTGTATGCAAATCATACTTTACTAAATCTTAAGTTAAAAAAAATCCAGAAAAACAATAGGAAATAGAAACGTAACTGATTACAATAACAGAATTTAAAACTAAATTTTAAAATAGCAATGCTAAATATGTTAAAAGAAGTAAGATACTGGATTGATAAATGATGGCAAATGGCAACAGATAAATTTTATTGGAGAAATATATAACTACTGAAATTAAGAATTCACTAACTAAATTTAAAGGCAAATTAGAAACCATAAAAGAAATAGAGAACTGGGTAAGTATAAAGCCTGAGTAAGTATAAAGCCTAAAGAAACAAATGATGTATAATGCAGAAATATGTGGAAGAGACATAGAGGTTTCATGGAGAAGGTATACATATGTGTATGTGTACTCCCAGAAGAAACCAGAATGGAAAATGAAGCAGAAGCTATATTTAAACAGGTAATTGTGTTGAATTTTCCATAACTGACAAAGGATATCAGCCCACAATTTAAGAAATCTTACAAATCTCCTATCTATCTATCTATCTGTTTGTCTGCCTACCTACCTATCTATCCGTGCATCCATCCATCCATCCATCCATCCATCCATCCATCCATCCATCCATCCAACTAAAGAAAGAGCCCTGGTGGCACAACAGTTAAGAGCTCAGTTGCTAAATGCAAGTTCTGCTGCTCAAACCCACCAGCTACACTGCAGGCAAAAAGACCTGCCGATCTGCTCCTACGAAGATTTGCAACCTTGGCTAGGAAAACCTATGAGGCAGTTCTACTTTGTCCCATGTTGCTGCTATGAGTCGGAATTGACTGGATGGAACACATCAACAACAACAACATCTAAAGGATCCCTGGTGGAGTAATGATTACGCATTCAGCTGTTAACTGAAAGGTTGGTGGTTTGATGCCACCAGTTGCTCCACCAGGAGAGAAGACCTAGCATTCTGCTCCCTAAAAATTACAGTCTAGGAAACACTATCAGGCAGTTCTACTTGGTCACTCTGGGTTGCTGAGTAGGAATAGACTCAACAGCACCTAACAACATCTATCATCTATCTACCATCTATCTGTCTATCATCTCATTCATGGTACAATGTCTAAAATTCACATGAAAAATAAAATCTTAAAAGCAGTCTGTGAAAAAAAATCATGAATCCTTTCAACTGACAATTTATTTCTCAACAGAAACACTGGAATGTAGGATAATAAAATAATACCTTTAAAATATTGAGAGAAAATTACTGGTGTGGCATTCTATATTCTACGAAAATACTCTCTGAGAATAAAGGAGACATGCCAGTATTTGGGGGAAAAAACAAACAAAAACTAAAATATATTGTCAGCATCAGATTAGCTGCTGTTCTTTCATATAAATGAAAATGATTTCATGTGGAACATCATGAATTTGTAATAACTTTATTAAGACAAAGGTATATGTTATAGAGTCAAAGGTAACCACAAAAAGGGTAGTTTTTAAGTGTAAATTTCCAAGTCAATGGAGGCACAAAATGGGATAGTAAAATATAATTTAAGGGAAAGCCAAAAAATGAGAACATCAAACATCATTAGTTAAAAAAAAAAAAACAACAAAAAATTACTAAACCTATGGTGAAAAGCTATTTTCAAAAGTAAGTATATAATCAATGTCTTTAAATGTACACTGGGTAATTTTTCCAAACAAAAGAAATAATTTGTCAGATTGGATTTAAATAATAAGCGTAATAATATGCTCCTTTCAGTTGACACATATAAAATATGGAAATACGGTAAAATTGAAACTAGGGATCAAAAAAGATATGCCATGCAAACATTCATTAAACACGACTGGAATAACCAGATTAAAATATTGACGTTTCTATTAGAAAACATTGTTATGTTGCAATAAACAAAAAACTCTAAACCTCAGTAGTTTATCAAAGGTTTTTTCCTTGTACTTGTTACATGAACCTCACAGGTTCCTGGCAAAAGACAGCCGTGGTACATCTTATGTTGTCAATTTAAATCCTCAGCTGAGAAATTATAATCTGATTATAACTCATTGTCCAGAGTTGGTCGCATGGCTCCACCCAACCACAAGGGCACTAGGAAAGAGAGGTATCTCAAACCTAGACCTAGTAACCTGGGTCACCAATAACTAATACATAGACACAAAGAATGCATACTGTATGATTCTATTTATAAAAAGTTCAAAAACAGGCAAAATAAAAGTCTGTAGTTATACTTTTGTATAGAAGAAGAAGTTCCTTTCTTTCATAAGACATGGGTTTGCACAGTGTGGTAAGTTATCGAACATTATTTCATCTTTTGTTCCTTTTATGTTTGCTATATTTTGGAGAAATATTAAAAGTAGTGCAGTAATAACAAGACTTGAAAAACACTAATGGATCAGACTCACTGGGAAGGTAGGATGAAAAGGAATTTTAGCACAAGTAGAAATTGTGATAGAAACAGAAGTAGGTATTTTTTCTCAATCATTTAACAAATTTCTCTTTGGAAAGTAAATACCTATTTTTATTAGGAATCATTTAGTTCTATACAACAGAAATGCACCCCAGCTAACTGGAGCACAATGTGAATTTTTTTGGCTCACTAACCTAAATCTAGAAAATTATTCTGCATTTCAGTTCCACTAGATGTCTGGTGCCCCAACTGTGCTATTAGGAATCAGTCCTTCATTTTGATTTTTCAACCCTGTTTGTGTATGTGTTGCCTTTATTATCTGCAGACTCTCCACACAAGATAAGAAAGATGAATTATGGCTAATACAAAGATATATGGTTCTTATAGTACCTGATTCCATAATAGAGAAGTTCCTCTTTCTCTCTCAGAGCCTATAATGATTTCCTTAAAGATAACTAACTTTCTGGGCTATGTGGTCATCTATGTGACCAACACACCTGAACCACATGACATGGGGGAACCTGCGGCTCCCTAATTGAAAGGAAAGGCTCAGACAAATATATTCCATGACAATTCCCTTTTACCTATTATTCTTAACCTGCTTCTTACTTTTTCAACGAAGTTTGTTGAAAGACTTGATGGTTGCTGCTCTCAAAGACCCCCTTATCTCCCATTCCAGGTAATCTGCCCTTTGCCATCATTCCTTTTCTGAGGCACCTTATTGCCAAAGTAATCAATAGCTCTTGGTGACTGAATCCAAAAAGCCATTTTATTTTTGTATTTTATTTGTTTGACTCTTTTGTCTTTCCTTTTCATTCCTAAAGGAAAAAAAAAAAAATTCTTTTAGATTTCCATAACAATATTTACTCCCAGTTATCCTCATACTTTGAAGCCCCTCCCGGTTCTTAAGACAAGTACCTTTACTCAAATACTAAAATTCCCATCCTCATGATTCTGACATACTTGTTGTCTCTGAAACATAATCAGGCTGACTGCTCTTCTGGAATTACATCACTTGTTATTCATTAGTATAGCTCCAATTTTTCCTCATAATCTAGGTCAGGTACATATTTGATGTTTGGAATAAGAACAGCCTCTGGAACATTTTGGCATAACCCTAACTTAACATTATATATAACATATATATATAACATTATATATAACATATATATATAACATATATATATAACATTATATATAACATATATATATAAGATTATATATAACATTATATATAACATATATATATATAACATTATATATAGCATATATATATATAACATTATATATAACATATATATATATAACATTATATATAGCATATATATATAACATTATATATAGCATATATATATAACATTATATATAACATATATATAACATTATATATAACATATATATATAACATTATATATAGCATATATATATATATATAACATTATATATAACATAAATATATATAACATTATATATAACATATATATAACATTATATATAGCATATATATATAACATTATATATAACATATATATATAACGTTATATATAGCATATATATATAACATTATATATAGCATATATATATAAAACATTATATATAGCATATATATATAACATTATATATAGCATATATATATAACATTATATATAGCATATATATATAACATTATATATAACATATATATATAAAACATTATATATAACATATATATAACATTATATATAACATTATTATGTAACTGTATTATAATTGCCTTTTTGTCCGTCTCTTCTATTAGCACATAAATTACTTGAGGCCAGAGACTTTAAATCTCTATGTTAAGACCCTGGAGAACAGTACATACCCAATAGCTATAGCAAGATAGGAAGTGGGGAAATTAAGAGTGTGTTCCTGCTTGATAGACCCAATTTCATCTGTGAAGTAGGAAGCTTAGTAATGTACTGGAAGAAAAATCTACAGAGCAAGGGCAAAGTGTTTCACGAGAGGACTTTTGAAGAGTTGATAAGGAACATAAAAATCATTTCCTAAGAGCTGCACTTAGTTCCTCTAAAGATTCTAATTCCCGGGCCCTAATAAATCTCACAATGTTATGGCCTCTTCCACTGATGCTCACTAACCTAAAAGGAGAGGGCAAGGCATATAGCTGGGTTGATAAGAAAAAAAGTGCTGGGTAAGATAAAGAACAATGTAGTGAGGATGTTTCCAAGAGAGTCATTTCAATGTAGCACATTTACAATTGTCTAGGAAGGGAAAACTGAAACGATGAAAGAGATCGAAAAGAGGGAGAGTTAAGACTAGAGATATTCATGAACTCAATGATGTCTTGTAATAAATATAAAGAAGGAAAGAAACTAGATTTTTTTTCCCTTTCAGTTACCATTGGCGCCCTGGTAGTGCAATGGTTAAGAGCTACAGTTGCTAACCAAAAGGTCAGCAGTTTGACTCCACCAGCTGCTCCTTGGAAACCCTACGGGGCTGTTCTACTCTGTCCTATAGGATCACTATGAGTCCGAATCAACTTGACGGCAACAGGTTTAGTTGCCATTATATTTTTTAAGAAATACGGATATATTTGCTTCACCACTTGTCCTTCTCCATCCATATTTATAAAGTACAGTAATAAATGCTCCACATGTCAATCTTCTGACTCTTTGTTCTGAAGGCTACCAGTAAATTCAAGCTGCTAAACGCAAATATTTATTCTTTTTTTATCATCCTTATTATAGCATATATAAATAATATTTATTCCTTTGAATATTTTCCCTCTATATTCTTCCATGCCATCTGGAACCGACTCTACCATAGTTTCAAGGATTGATCACTTTACCCGAAACTATCGAACCACCGTGATTGTATCTTTTAGGCTGTGGGAATAATTCCAGGAAAGCACATTTGACGCAAGTTAGTGCAATTATATGAATCCTAACCATTGCTAAGGAGTTATTTGAAAGAGATTCTCCTATTTCTAATATGTCCAGAATGGGTATGAATGGTACTAGCTTGGGACACTGGTGGTCACTATTTGAATCCTGAAACAAAACAACCTCATAAAAAATATAGCAGAAAGTTGGAGGCGCAAGATTATATCGAAGTTGTTTGAACACTGACACCAAACTCCTCTTTAATTGTCAATAACTATGTATCTCCTAGTTATGTCAGCCAACAAATCTCATTTGTAACTTTATGCAAGTTTAGGTTGATCTTTTGTTACTTGAAGTAGACAGTAGTAAAGACATACCCAACACATGCAATGTGGTACAAAATTTTACAAATTCTAACTTTTTCATTTACAAGGAAACTTTGTATTATTTTCATGTTTTCCTACTTATGCTCAAGGCAATGCTTCTTGCCTCCTATTGTTAGATTAATATTTCCTAAAAGATAAATTTAACTTTAAAATTAATCTGCACAAATCATCATTATCTTTCACTTTAGGCACAGAAGGAACTACATATTTTAATTTGGAAATCAAGTTCATCTATCATGTTTATTTACTAATATTTTCATCTTGTTATCTATAATAACCTTGCAGGATTGCGGAATTCCATATTTTTCTTATTAGAGTCTACTGTCTGTCTTTGTGATAATGGTCTTCTCTTGAATAGAAATCCCTTTCCTAGCAGTGACATCTCTTAAGTAATTTATGCAATAAATAACTACTTGATATTAAGATGATCACCTTTTCTTTCCATTAAAATTCTACCCTATCTTTCAATCTTTTTCAAATATTGCTTTGTTTATAGCAGTTTTTCTAAGATACTAAATTATAAGTAATATCAATACGCCTACAAAGAAGACCAGCTATATGACTATTAGTCAAATGTACACACGAACCACTAATGCCAAATATGAAAAAATTGAAGATTTTTACCAACTTCTGCAGTCTGAAATTGATCAAACATGCAATAAAAATGCACTGATAATTATTGGTGATTGGAATGTGACATAGAACTGCCAGAAGTTGGAGCCAGATTCAGAAGAAGATGTGGAAGAAGGGTTACCATTGCTGATGCCAGATGGATCTTGACAGAAAGTAGAGAATACCAGAAAGATATTTACTTGTGTTTTATCGACTATGCAAAGGCATTTGACTGTGTGGATCATGGCAAATTATGGATAACATTGTGAAGAATGGGAATGTCAGAATACCTAATTATGCTCATGAGGAAACTGTACATAGAGTAAGAGGCAGTCATTTGAACAGAACAAGGGGATACTGCTTGTTTTAAAATCAGGAAAGGTATCCTTTCACCGTGCTTATTCAATCTGTATGCTCAGCAAATAATCCAAGAAGCTGGACTATATGAAGAATAACATGGCATCAGTAATAGAAGAAGACTCATTAACAACCTGCACTAAGCAGATGACACAACCTTTCTTACTGCAAGTGAAGAAGGCTTGAAGCACTTACTGATGAAGATCAAAGACTACAGCCTCCAGTATGGATTGTACCTCAAAATAAAGAAAAAAAATCCTCACAACTGGGCCATTAAGCAACATCATGATAAATGGAGAAAAGACTGAAATTGTCCAGGATTTCATTTTACTTGGATCCACAATCATCGTCCATGGATGCAGCTGTCAGGAAATCAAATGACATGTTGCATTAGGCAAATCTTCTGCAAAAGACCTCCTTAAAGCGTTGAAAGGCAAAGATGTCACTTTGGGGACTATGGTGTGCGTAACCCAATTGCCTCATACGCATGAGAATGATGGACAATGGATAAGGAAGACCTAATAAGAATCGATTCCTTTGAATTATGGTATTGGTGAAGAGTATTGAATATACTGCAGACTGCCAAAAGAACCAACATATCTGTCATGGAAGAAGTACAGCCAGAATGCTCCTCAGAAGCAAGGGTGGTGAAACTTCATCTCACATCCTTCAGACATGTTATTAGGAGACATCGTCCCTGGAGAAGGACATCATTGTTGGTAAACTAGAGGGTCAGCTAAAAAGAGGAAGACTCTTTCAAGTGAGATAGAGTGGCACAGTGGCTGCAGTAATGGGCTCAAGCATAACAAAGATTGTGAGTATGGCACAGGACCAGGCAGGATTTTTTTCTGTTGTACATAAGGTCACTATGAATTGGAACTAACTTGATGATGCCTAACAATAACAACAAAATATAAATAAACTTTGTGTTTTCTGAAAACTCATTGAATGTTGAACAATTGTTATGATTTTTTTCTTTTCCTGATTATGTTGGATTTTGTTTTTTGTCTTACCTTCTTAGAAAATTGCTAGCTTCTTGAGTGTTTTTTTTTTGTTTGCTTGTTGTATCTTCTTTTAATGTTTATGTTTTTCGTAGTGTATAAAATATTGCGTTTCACAGTGTAGGTCCTTAATAGTTAAGAAAGATTTTTAAAAAATTGAATAGATTTACTCAATGCCTTAATATAGGATGATTTTAGGACTGCATTTTTTATTTTTCTTAAAAATGTAATATGCCATTTTACATTGAGATTAATATTATATTGGCTTATGGAAATACTTTCATTTTTAATGAGCGTTTTGGAATATTTTTTAGATTACCAACTCTATAGGCATAAACAAACAGATTTATATGAAATGAGGAGCAGATCATTTGGAAGTGATGCAACATAAGTTGCAAAATAGAATCACTAATGTTTTTATTTGGATATTATATTTATAAAATTACTCTTAATTTTTTTAATTTAGAGGGTACCTATAAACATTTTGTTAAATAATCAATAACTTAATATAAGCTTATATTTAAAAGAATTTCTGATTTTGTGTTTTCGTCTGAGATTTTAATGACCGTAATCCATTAAAGGTACCCTAAATCACAAGAAACAGATTCATTTGATTTTGATGATAATGATTATATCTCATAAGAAACAGGGAAACAATTTTTACTGTTGTTCAATCTACAAATGTCTATTAAGATTGTAAGTAAATTTTTATTTATATGATGTTAGAAGATACGTATTGGATTTCCAAATGCCCTATTCAACCTAAATAGACAAACCTCAGAATTTACATCGCACAGATTTTCAACTAGTCTTATTACTTTTTTTTAAAAGACTATGTATTTAAATATCCTCTACATATTCAGAAAGAATAACAAAATAAGTATTTTAAGTATTAAATAATTTGTGGTATCTGAAGTAGCAGATATAGAGTGGGAAATGTAATCATTATTGAGTATGGGAGAGCTGAGAATTCTTTCAGATTTTTGAATCTGTAGGCAAATGGTTCATTGAATATAAGGAATTAAGTGTGGGAATTAGACCACTAAGTCCACTTCCCTGCAAGTAGAGAAAAACTATTTCTAATAAGCCTTTTAGCGCACTGTCTGCTCTGCCATCATTTGCCTCATGGGAGGAAGTGTCTTCCATTTCTATAAGGAAACCACATTCCAGTTCAGAAATTCTTACCAACAAAGTGTTTTCTTACTAGCTGACCTAATTTCACTCCCCTTAGTTCCTTCTCATTATTCCTAATTGCACCTCCTTGATACAAACTGAGGAACTGCTCCTTATCTTCAGAGTTTTCCTTAGAAACTTTTCATACATTTATTTGAGCAAGAAATAAAATTACCTCACAATTTTACATTTATTCTACTTTAAACTAATAGTATTTTCTTTAAATTCAACTTATTTTCATTGCATCTTTTAACCTTTAAATCTAAATATTCTAATTTCTTTTAATACATATGAAATAAACTTTTTTTTGTAAATCTACCGTGTCACTTCTTTTACTTATATTTCTTAAAAGCATTCTATCATTAACCTTAAATCTTTTCCATTTTTATTTTTAATTTTGTCAGTCTCAAATATTTTGAATACCTTCAATCAAAATCAAGAAATTTGAAGTGAATTACAAGCGTCAATAAATGTGGCTGTTTTTCTCACATTCATTGTATGTTAACATTTTTCTCAACACTTGTGTAACAGCTCCTATTCTGATATAGTTTAGAAATTGCAATTATGAGTCTAAATTTTTCTACTTGCATATTTTTACAAAATGTGAAAAATTATCTATAGTTTTAACCCTATAGCTCTAGCTCTAGCTATAGTCATTTTCTTTCTGAGCGTATATATGCATCTATATATAAAACTACAATCAGATACAGTTTAGACTTCAAGAAATTACTCTCACATTGATTTGGTTTAATCCTGCTATTCAATTAATAATCAGTTTTATAGAAGTGTACATACACGATTTTATTAAATTATGTTCATGGATAAATTGTAATTTTCCTTTTTTTAATGCATGAGTTGTTTTTTCCCAGCAGCACTGACTGTGAATTTATGGTTACCACTGCTTAGAGTTGGTTCCCAGCTGCTCTTCCATTTACTTCTTTCTCACGTATGTAGTGACACTTCCCAACCTTGCAACTGTCTGTAAGAACTGTGTTTCTTAGTTTGTTTGTTTTTTTTAATTTCAACTGTTGTGTGTTGAGGTTAGTTGATATATACAAATTATATTTTAAGATAGTAAAATCATCATTACAAAATATTTCTTATAAAAGAAGGGAACTGTGTCTATAGTCTTGGTCATATTTTACTATTAACCATGGTGTGCATTTGCTAGCTATAG
This sequence comes from Dugong dugon, assembly GCA_030035585.1. NCBI lineage: Eukaryota > Metazoa > Chordata > Mammalia > Sirenia > Dugongidae > Dugong > Dugong dugon. The sequence continues at coordinate 26,818,285 of CM057460.1, read as the reverse complement.
AAGTCCTAATCATTGAACAGAAAACAGAGCTTTATACATCAATTCCTATTGAACAGAACAGTGTGTATACTTCTTTTGCACACCTACTCCAAGACTACTACCTTGGAGGCTGGACCAACTTCAGCTCAAATACTTTATCATACCTCTGCCTCAAATGCATATTTCCAGACAGCAGTCCTGACCATGACTCTACTTAAAGTTTTAATTTGCTCAGATGTTAGCTATGTAATAAATGTAATGATGTGCCAAAAATTTCCCTTTACAATCTGCTCTAAGTTTCTCATTCCAGATGTCTGACTCTTTTCTATACTCACCTCACATTCTGATGACACTGGATTAGTTGACAGTCTTCAAATAGCTAAGCCCTTTCAAACTACAATTCTACTCTGCTTCTTTCTCCTGGAATACGTTCCTCCACTTTCTCCCACTGGAGAAAAAGTTTTTTATTATACAGTTTTTAACGTATCTTTCTTAAATATGCAAGGGCCAGGTTCTATAGAATTTGGAAAATGTAAACATATAGAAAATACCCCTAAGATGTGGAATTGCCCCTACCAATTCTTGTATGTTAGAATACCCTAAACGTCGCCTTGTCTTATTTGAGCTTTCTAATGTGAGAGGATATTGTGTATTAAAAATGAAAAACAAAGAATTTACTTAATAAGATGAAAACTATTTGTTGAATTCATTGCAGATACAAAATAAAAATTTACTGCAAATTTTGGGATGTCATAGTAAGGTGAAACTATGATAAAGGAGGTGACAGAAGATTAACTCGGAAACACATATGTATACTTCATTCTCATCAGTTATATTGATCTCGGCATCTTTGTATAGGCCTTTTTCTCCCACAATTTTCTCTCTTTCCTCACATGTAGAATTGCTTGTCTCAACTCTCATTCCAGAAATAAAAAGTGTACGTTCTGCAAAGTGCATCTTAGTGTCAACCCTTCTAGGGAAGCTTTCCTGGGTCATTTTCTTTGGCTGACTTAAGCACTGCTCTTTTCTGCACTCCACTGCACCATTTTACAGCTTTGTCCTGGTTTGGAGTAATAGAAATTTGTCTTTTCCTTCCTACATTTTTAGCTGCATAAGGGAGGTACTTTTAATTCACAAACACATCAATGACTTAACAAACATTTGCTCAAGTAATAACTAAAAAGCATACCAAGTATTACAATAACCCAAATTCTGCTTAAATGTGAATTGAACAAGGACAGCTTTTGTGTCTATTTTGTCACCTGAGTTTCCCAGGCGCAAGATCAGAGTCTATCACTTGCTAATTGACCAATAAATACTTCTGCGATTGGGTGCTGCTTTGAAAGACTCATCAATGTGATTCTGTTCTCAAAATCTCCTATTATCTTGTAACCATTGTCCCATTTAGTCAAGGAGAGGAACTACACTTAGTACTTTGAGTAGGAAATTACAACAACAATGACAACAGCAAACAAAAAGCTGCAGGGAGAGAGGAAGAAAAAAAATACAAACTGATTCTTAGCTTTCAAGTTACAACTTCATCAGCCTCAAAGATATATTTCGAGTAAATGGTGGCAGGAACATATACGGAATTTAAGAGACTACCACATCTGTGATGCTCTGGTGGCTTACCAAAAGGTTGGCAATTTGAACCCACCAGCAGCTCCTTGCAAATCCTGTGGGGCAGGTCTACTCTGTCCTGTAGGGTCTCTAAAAGTTGGAATCAACTGGACGGCAGCAGGTTTTTTCACTGGTGCCACATCTAAAAGTACATCGACAAGACAAGAACAGATTTCCAAGACTGGAGAAGAGAAAAATCTAAAGAATGAGAAAAGTCTCTAATCTGTTAAGAGGAAAAGAGAACATGTCTTAGAGGGAGCATGTGGCAGGAAGTCCACATGTAGATGAATTTCTGCTTCCACCTTAGCATCACTATGCAAAGACAGTGTAGCCAGGCCCTAGAAACGATTGGGTAGCCAGAGTAGCATCCAGGGACCTAATTTAATTTTTGAGTGAGCCCACTTTGAGAAGTAGTCCCTGCCAGTATATTATACACTGACTTCCTTGCAGAATTGATACCCACTGTTCTCATTCTACTTTTTCTATATGGATGAACTGTTTTTCAACAATGGAGGATGTATATATATCCTCCAAAAAAGGGCTACAACATTTATTTTTTCAGCATAATGACTCTGGTAAAAAAAAAGAAATCCTCAAATCACAAATTTACTTGGGAGAAAATCAATGGAACCAGCTCAATATATCCCATAGTACTAGAGAAGTAGTAAAACATACCCAACTACACAGTCTACTGAGGACTAGACAAGTCAAGTCAACAAATGATTGTCCACGTGGTGTTCAGGGCTATGAAAGAGGTAAAAACACAGTATGAAGGAAGTAGACCAGATGGACAAGGAACACAAACAGGAGGAGTTAATGTAGTATTAAATTAACATATACATTAATGCCAATTGCATTAAATAAGGATTTTAAAATCATGTCCATAATAGAAAAAAATAAGTCGTATTTAAGCATAGTGGTAAGAAAGGCTTTTTTATATATGATATTAAAAGGCATAGTTGTAAGACTTATTGGCTAAAAGATTTAAAACTTTTTTAGGTTAATGTTGTTCTTGTTGTTAAGTGCCACTGAGTTGATTTCTACCCATAGTGCCCACACATGACAGAGTTGAACTGCTTCATAAGGTTTTCTAGGTTGTAATCTCTCCAGGAACTGATCACCAAGGCTTTCTCCCATGGAGCCACTGGGTGGATTTGAACCTGTGACTTTTCTGTTAGCAGACAAGTGCTGAACCATTGAGCCACCAGGGCTCCTAGATAATTAGAATGAAAGAATTACATGCGGGCATTTTTTAAAAACTCTTGAAAAGTCAATAAATAAAAATATAACACCCACTGTTATTGAGGCCTCTGAGAAAAGGATACATTTTTGAGGAAATATGAATTGTACAGCTTTTATAAAAATTCAGTTTAGAAAAACATATAAAAATCTTAAAATCGCACACTGAATCATTACTATAAATTTTAGGTATCTATTTAAATAAAAATAATAATCTATTTAAATATCATTACACAGAGTCATTATGTCAAAAAGAATTGGCAGATGTTCAAACATTTCAAGAGGTAGTATATGATCAAGAACTAACGGTATTGAAGGAAGAAGTCCAAGCTTCTCTGAAGGCATTGGCAAAAAACAAGGTTACAGAAATTGACGGAATACCAGTTGAGATGTTTCAATGAACAGATGCAGCACTGTAGGTGCTCCCTCATCTATTCCAAGAAATTTGAAAGACTGCTACCTGGCCAGCCACCTGGAAGGGATCCATATTTGTGCCCATTCCAAAGAAACGTGATCCAACAGAATGTAGATATTATTGAACAGTATCATTAATATCAAATGCAAGTAAAATTTTGCTGAAAATCATTTAAAAATGGTTGCAGCAGTACATCGACAAGAAACTGCCAGAAATTCAAGCCAGGTTCACAAGATGATGTGGAATGAGGGAAATCATTGCTAATGTCAGATGGATTTTGACTGAAAGCAGAGTATACCAGAAAAATGTTTACCAGTATTTTATTGACTATGCAAAGGCATTCAACTGTGTGGCTCATGACAACTTATTGACAACATTGTGAAGAATGGGAATTCTGAAAGGTTTAATTGTGCTCATGCAGAACCTGGTCATAAACCAAGAGACAGACGTTTGAACAAAACAGAGGGATATTGTGTGATTTAAAATCAGGAAAAGTGTGTTTCAGGGTTGTATCTTTTCACCATACTTACTCAATCTGCATACTGAGAAGATAATCAGAAAAACTGTGCTATATGAAGAAGAACATGGCATCAGAATTGGAGGAAGACTCATTAACAACTTGCATTATGTAGATGACACAACTTTGCTTGCTGAAAGTGAAGAGGACTTGAAGCACTTAATGATGAAGATCAAAGACCGCAGCCTTCAGTATGGATTGCACCTCAACTTAAAGAAAACAAAAATCCTTACAACTGTACCAATAAGCAACATCATGATAATTGGAGAAAAGATTGAAGTTGTCAGGGATTTCATTTTACTTGGATCCACAATCAACACTCATGGAAGCAGTAGCTAAGAAATCAAACAGCATATTACATTGTGCAAATCTGCTGCAAAAGACCTCTTTAAAGGGTTAAAAAGCAAAGACATCACTTTTAGAACTCAGGTGAGCCTGACCCAAGCCATGGTATTTTCAATCGCCTTATATTCATGTGAAAGCTGTACAATGAATAAGACCAGAGAATTGATGTCTTTGAATTACGGTGTTGGAGAAGAATATTGAATATACCACAGACTGCCAGAAAAACATGTAAGTTTGTCTTGGAAAAAATACAGCCAGAGTGCTCCTTGGAAGCTAAGATGTTGAGACTTTGTCTCCCGTACTTTGGACATGGTATCCAGAGGGACCATTCCCTGGACAAGTACACTATGCTTGGTAGAGAGTCAGTGAAACAGAGGGAGACCCTGGATGAGATGAATTGACACAGTGGCTGCAACAATGGGATCAAACATAGCAATGATTGTGAGGATAGCTCAGGACTAGGCAGTGTTTCATTATGTTGTACACAGGGTTGCTATATGTCGGAACAAACTTGACAGCACTTAATGGCAATAATGATAAATATATGCAAGAATTTTAATTCCAAGGAGATTGTCAAAGTGTTAACAAGGATAACAATTTGGAAGCATTAGTGCAATATTAAGGGATTGACTAAATATGTTGTTGTTATGTGTAGTCTAGTTGGTTCTGACTCATAGCAACCCTACGTACAACAGAAGGAAATAGTGCCTGGTCCTGTGCCATCCTCACAATTGTTGCTATGTTTGAGCCCATTGTTGCAGCCACTGTTTCAGTCAATCTCGTTGAGGATCTTCCTCTGTTTCACTGACCCTCTCTACCTTACCAAGCATGATGTCCTTCTTAGGGTCTGGTCCCTCCTGACAATGTGTCCAAAGAACGTGAGAAGAAGTCTCACCATCACTTCAAAGGAGCATTCTGGCTGTACTTCTTCCAAGACAGATTTGTTAATTTTTCTGGCAGTCCATGATATGTTCAATATTCTTCGCCAACACCATAATTCAAAACCATCAATTGTTCTTCTGTCTTCCTTATTCACTGTTGGCTGAATATAGGAAAGGATAATGCTTACATGTCATGATTCATTATTCATCATCAACTTATTCGTTCAGAAATTACTTATTGGGAGTTTGCAAAGTATAGATGATGTGTTCTATAAGGATAAGGTGACGATGCTGTTTCAGACCTCACAAAATCAACGGGAAATCATCTGGGGAGCTTTTAAACCTACCAAAACCTTTCTTTGAGCTTGCGCTTGTTGGAAATTAGAAACCAACAAGAGGTTTGGCGTGCTTCCGCAGGGGCACTGTTACTGTCTATGTAGTCATTAAAGTGTTGATGAAGAAAGTTCACAGAAAATTAATGCATTTAAAATGTAAAACAAACCATAATGCCGGGTATGATTCTATTCTAGAATATAAGCTTTCTATTTACTTTTTTGTGAGATAATATATAATGTGAGGTACATAACCACTCAACTGGACTGCAAAATAAGTGACCAAAACAGATGTATTTTTTATCACTTTCTGACAATCCAACTCCAGCATTTAATAGAGTTTGGCTAGGCCAATAAAAGACTGGGAGAGTTAAAGAATGTTGTGAGGGGAGAGTGTTAAGGGAAATGATCTTCAGAGAACAAAATATGCACCACCTGAAAATTGAAGGGCACAGGGTCTAACTGACATCTGAGAAAACAAAATGTGCTACTACTTGCACTGATGTCAGATCATCAGAGAGGGTGTCCAGGACTCTTAGGAATTTTTGCATCAGTAAATAGGTTAGAGCTTCCCATGGACCAGGTGTGGGCCATAATCAAGGGAAAGAACTGTCTTTGGGTTATTTTAGCTTCTGTTCGTATTGTCTACCTGGACAGGCAAAATGATGCAAGTATAAAGAACATGGAAGTGCATGGAGATTGCTAAGTGTGTAGAAAACAGACGTAAGGAAAAAACTGAGAGGTATTCACCTGCTTCAAAAGAATTTCACTGATAGATCTCTAACAATGGGGGCAGATTCCTGAATAAATAATGAAAATGCCTCATCAGAATGCCAGCCTACTCCATCCCAATGGCTCCCACAACCTTTAGGGGTACATGTTGAATGAGCAATTCAGTAAGTTCTCCGAATCCCTTCCCATTTTAACTTGACTTGAATAAGAAGCTATATACCCTGATCCTAGGAAGGAAAGTGAATGTTCAGTATCCCTTATTACTCCTGTAATACTGTGTAAACAAAGCTTTAGTACCTCTCTCTCTTATATATTATTGTGGTAAATATATATATATATATATATATATATATATATTTGTTGTTGTTAGGTGTTGTCGAGATGGTTCCGACTCACAGCAACCCTATGTACCACAGAACAAAACACTACCTGGTCCTGGGCCATCCACACAATCGTTGTTATGCTTGAGCCCATTGTTGCAGCCACTGTGTCTATCCATCTCATTGAGAACCTTCCTCTTTTTTGCTGATCCTCTACTTTACCAAGCATGATGTCCTTCTCCAGAGACTGATCCCTCCCGACAACATGCCCAAAGTATGTAAGACGTAGTCTCGCCATCTTTGCTTCTAAGGAGCATTCTGGTTGTAATTCTTCCAAGACAGATTTGTTCATTCTTTTGACAGTCCATGGTATATTCGATATTCGTCGCCAACACCACAATTAAATGTGTCAATTCTTCTTTGGTCTTCCTTATTCATTGTCTAGTTTTCAGATGCATATAATGTGATTGAAAATATCATGGCGTGCGTGGGTCAGACACATCTTAGTCTTCAAGGTGACATCTTTGCTTTTGAACACTTTAAAGAGGTCTTTTGCAGCCGATTTGCCCAATGCAATGCATCTTTTGATTTCTTGACTGCTGCTTCGATGAGGGTCGATTGTGGATCCCGGTAAAATGAAATCCTTCACAGCTTCAATCTTTTCTCTGTTTATCATGATGCTGCTTATTGGTCTAGTTGTGAGGATTTTTGTTTTCTTTATGTTGAGGTGTAATCCATACCAAAGGCTGTGGTCTTTGATTTTCATCAGTGTTTCAAGTCCTCTTCACTTTCAGCAAGCAAGCTTGTGTAATCTGCATAAGGCAGGTTGTTAAGGAGTCTTCCTCCAATCCTGATGCCCCATTCTTCTTCATAGAGTCCAGCTTCTTGGATTATTTGTTCAGCATACATATTGAATAGGTATGGTGAAAGGATACAACTCCGATGCACACATTTTCTGACTTTAAATCAGACATTATTCCCTTGTTCTGTTCCAAAGACTGCCTTTTGATCTATGTTAGTTTCCTCATGAGCACAATTAAGTGTTCTGGAATTCCCATTCTTTGAAATGTTATCCATAATTTGATATGACCCACATAGTCAAATACCTTTGCATAGTCAGTAAAACACAGGTAATCGTCTTTCTGGTATTCACTGCTTTCAGCCAGGATCTATCTGGCATCAACAATAATACCCCTGGTTCCACATCCTTTTCTGAATCCAGCCTGAAATTCTGGCCGTTCCCTATCGATATACTGCTGCAGCCGCTTTTGAATGATCTTCAACAAAACTTTACTTGTATGTGATGTTAATGATATTGTTCAATAATTTCCGCAGTCGGTTGGATCATGTTTCTTGGGAATTGGCATAAATATGGATCTTTTCCAATTGGCTGACCAGGTAGCTGTCTTCCAAATTTCTTGGCATAGATGAATGAGCACTACCAGTGCTGCATACGTTTGCTGAAACATCTCAATTGATACTCCATCAATTCCTGAAGCCTTGTTTTTCACCAATGTCTTCAGTGCAGATGGGCTTCTTCCTTCAGTACAATTGGTTCCTGATCACATGCTACATACATATAATCAATATGTATATATATATGTGTGTGTATGTGTGTATATATATATATATAAACCCAAATCAAACCTCTTGCTGTCGAGTGGATTCCGACTCATAGCGACCCTATAGGTCAAAGAACTACCCCAGAGGGTTTCCCAGAAGTGCCTGGTGTATTTGATCTGCCAACCTTTTTGGTCAGCAGCTAAGCTCTTAACCACTGGGCCACCAGGTTTCCTATATATGTATCCAATGTATATATCTCATATATATATATGTATATATACTTGCCATTTTAACATTTGTTATACGTACAACTTAGTGATATTAATATCATTCTTGTTATGCATCCTTCACCCCTATTCATTTCCAATTATTTTCATCACCCTTAACGGTAGCTCAGTGCACTCTAGGCAATAACTGCACCTTTCCCCTCCCTTTCATCTCTGGTACCCGCTAATAAACTTTGACGTCTATGCATTTGCCTATTCTAAGTATTTCATATAAGTGAGATCATACAATATTTATCCTTTTGTGACAGACTTATTTCTCCCAGCATGATGTTTTCAAGGATCAACCATAGTGTAGTATTATCAAGACTTCATTTCTCTTTATGGCTGAGTAGTATTCCATTGTATGTATACACCACAATTTGTTTATCCATTCATCTGTTGATGGACATTTAGGCTGTTTCATCTGTTGATGATTGTGTATAATGCTGCACTGATCATTGGTGCACAAGTATCTGTCTGTGTTCCTGCTTTGGAGTGTATACCTAGAAGTGGAATTGTTAGATCATACGGGAATTTTAACTACTTGAGATACTGTCAAATTGTTTTCCACGGAAGCTGTACCATTTTACACTCCCACCAGCAATAGATATAGGCTCCAGTTCTCCATATACTCATCAACAGCTGTTGTGTTTAAGTTTTTTGATCAATGAAATATCTTGTTTTCCTTTATATAACTCCTAATGCAGAAATGAGCTATGATTTAAAAATATATATTATTATTCCCTCTTAGGTTTCCTGCTAGATACTTTAGTGCTTATTATTCTCAGCTAATTTGGCCTCTATAAAAAATATTAAACAGGAATGTGACAATATATGTACACAAACTATAAGTCCACAAAACAAGAATTTTGTCTGTTTCCCTGCATCACCAGTGCCCAGCATGTAGTTGATACTCAGTAAATGTTTGTTGAATGAAATTAACCAAAGTTTTCTGTTTAAAAAGTTCTCATTTAAATTAGGGATAGTACAAGATTACTCACAACTTCTATTATCATTATTATTAATATTGTTCTAAAATTATAATCCATGTAATTAAACAAGATATGGGAGAACATACCTCTATTTCTATTTTTTCTTGTTAAAAAAAAGAGACACAAATAATTTTTGCTAAGGCTATATTTAGATAATTACATAATTGAAGAGAAACAACGAAAATAATACAATAATCGATAAAAAAATCCATCAAGGCGATGGAAGACAAAATTCATAATTACTTTTTTAAAAATCATGCAAGAAACAGCATAGACAGAAAAAAAATACGAACTAAAAGCACTACAAGAAAGATACATAAAAGAATTGTAGAAAGCATATTTTAAAATAGCATAAAATGCCCTCACAACCTCTTCAACTTAATCTCCTAACAATCTTCTTATGTTCGTCAAAAAAAACCCCAAATCCATTACTGTCCAGTCGATTCTGACTCATACGTTCCTCAGAGTCCTAAATTTGGTAAATTGTGTATCCCCAGGATCTTAGCACATGTAGTTCCTCCTGCTATAGGGGTTTTATCTTCCCTTCTCTGATCTTCCCACCTTTCACCTAGAAATTGTCTCCTCCACCTTCACTACTAGGTAAGGCTCTCCTGATTCTCTCAGACTAGACCAGGGTAAATTACTGGTTGGTTTCTTCTCACCATAGGCTTTGCTTTCATAGTAGGCGGTTCTTTATATTCACTTGAGAGTGTAATTTTGTATTTGAATGGTTATTTGACTAATGTTTATCTCCATAGCTGGTTGTAAGCCACAAGGACCAAAAAATCAAACCAAACCCATTGCCATCGATTCAGACGTGTAGTGACCCTATAGGACAGAGTAGAACTGCCCCATTGGGTTTCCAAAGAACGGCTGGTGGATTCAAACTGCCAACCTTTTAGTAAGCAGCTGAGCTGTTAACCACTGAGCCACCAGGGGCCCAAGTGACAAGAAGGACAGGAGCTATCTTTAACTAAACAAGTGAATAGTGCATAGTGCTTGCTGCTATGGTGGAGAGTCTATAAATATTTGGAAAATGGGTGACAAATGAATTGAATCACTACAAAAGATAACTACATGAATTAATGACAGATTGTAGCAGACAGAAGACCAGGACAACAACCCAGAGGATTAGAAATACTGACTGATACAGGCAGGGTATTTTGGTCTTCATGTTGTAGGATTACGAGTTCCAAAAACTGGTGAGAAACTTACTTGACTCGAATGACCTCAGAAAGTCTGTGGCCTTTAAAATTTTAAATATTAAGTCAGCTTGTGAAATATTCTTATACGAATTGAAAATTATACAAAGGACTTAAAGTGAAAAGGAAAACAAATATGGTACTTGAATATTTTTATTTCTAAACTGCAACAAGAACTTAGCATCTTCTGCTTTCATAGTTTATAGTTCATTTATTAAATTTCACACTAATTTGTAGTAGGTCTGATTGAGATAAAATAGAAGAGCACATGTTTCATGTCCAAATTATAATAATTTTGGATAGTACAGGATAATAATAAACTGTCTTTTAATGGCAGCATCAAATGCAACGTCCATGAAAAAATGAAATAAGAATTACCAAAAGTATGAAATGAGATTTCTTTTTTTTAAGATCCACTTTTAAAAAGCTCAGGTACTTTTTTTTTCCTACAGACTTTCAAAGTTATTACATATACTTCACAAGAAGTTTATATTCATCAGAAAAAAAAGTTGATTGATATTAATCATTAGTGATCATTGGATTACTTTAATAATTCTCATTTTACCTTTATAAAAATGTCTCAAGCTAAAAATAATTTATATTTCACACCACTCCTGGAGAGACAGAATTTTCTGCACTTTAGTTCATTATGCTTATCACTCTTATTGGTTGTTTTTTCTTTTTTAAGAATACAGGTGAAACATAAATTGAAAAGTTACTTTACTCTTTTTATACAGAAGAAGTATTGTTTTTATGGTTAAAAATCACTACTAATTTATTAGAAAAACAGGAAAAACTCAGACTGTCCTTTTTCATCTTCTAACAGCAAGCAGACTCAGATAAATTGACTCAAAGTACAAAAGAATGAGTAGTGTGCAGCTGGAATAATCCTCTACAAGATGAATGAAAGCTGACAACTTCAATTACAATGTGAACTGTCTCTTTGTATATAAATGTGATTTAATGGGAGTCTGATATTCAATAAACCTGACTTTCTTTATGATTTATAATATCTAGCCTTAGGTTACTCAGGTGCATTATTGTAGCATACAATGGCACAATTACTTCTTCTAGTGATATGCAAAATTTTCCATCTGCCTAGAATCAAAGATTCTTTTTCCTGATCAAAAAGAAGCATATGCATGACCCTATTGAACTGAAATTTTACTATACTTTCTGACCTCTTCCACACTGAAACCCTCTCCTTTATTTCTTGAAGCAACACAATAAATCTGACATTATTATAATCAGTCTTCCACATTACATTTTATTTCTTCAACCTCAAATGTGTTTAAGGTTGGAAGAAAGGAAAGTTATTCCAGGAGATATTCTCCTGAAGCCTGATATGTGTATTATATGACTTAGCCTTAAGTCATCAGTATTTTTTTTTAATCCTATTTCAATATGCTTATTACCAATCTAGTCTTCTTCAACAGCATGATTTAGCTGTAATGCAGGTTAAGAGTTTATCTGAACAACAGTTCTAAATGCATTCATATTCATATCTTCCCATGGAAAACAGCCTATTAGAAAATATCACATTATGACCTTATCTAGCTCCATGATAATCACCATGTCCCAGTTCTGTTTCAAAACCTTCATTCTCATATGATTAAAAAATACAACAGCTAATAAATGATGAGTACTCCAGGGAGTATATTTAGTGCTTAGTATGGCTTATCTCATTGATTTCTGATAACAACTATATTAGGACTTATTATCATGATTTTAAGGATAAGGATTTTGAGATTTAGAGAGAGAAGCTTCTCCAGTTCACATATCTACTAAGCCATTATGCAAACATACATCTAACTTATACCAGATATGGAGCCCTGGCGGCACAGTGTTTAAGAGATAGAGTTGCTAACCAAAATGTTGGCAGTTTGAAACCACCAGCCTCTCCTTGGAAACCACATATTCCAACTTAAGGAAAATTTAGGTATTTATATAGAATCCTAATTTAATTCAACATGATTTTATTGAATTATCTAAGTAAGTATCTATCTATCAGTCAATCTAACTATCTAGCCATCATTATTGCTTGAGATGGGGTTCCTCAGAAGCTGGCTCTGGGCTAGAAGACTTAGATTAGCATGCAGAAAGTTTATTAAGATGTGCTTTGAGGAGCAAAACTCACCTAAGGGAAACGGGGACGCAAAACTGATCAGAGGGAGAACTATGGAGAAGTTGTCTTGATGAGCCCAAGGGGACACCCAGATGTCTCAAGTGAGGGACAGAGGAACAGACCTTTATCACCATTCATTAACCAATCACTAGATGCAGGCTACACTGAAAGTACAGGTGACCTTTCTTCAGTGAAGATAATTGTGAAGAGTGCTCACAGCTTGGGGATCTCTGCCAGCCACACACCTAATATCCATTAGAAATAGACCTTCAGACTGAAGGTGGATTTGAGCATTGCATCATAATGTCCACCATAGTCATACTCATAGAAATAGCTCTATACAATTAATCACATATAGAGCTATGCATACAAAGAATATAATTTGCATTTTATCAGTATGTACACCAATAGTCGATTTAGACTACACATAATTATAAAACAAACATAAACACTTTGCATTTTATTCAGAGACTATGCACTTAGTTGAGGAACCTGTACATAGGTCAAGAAGCAGTCATTCAAACAGAACAAGGGGATACTACGTGGTTTAAAGTCAGGAAAGGTGTGCGTCAGGGTTGTAACCTTTCACCATACTTATTCAGTCTGAATGCTGAGCAAATAACCTGAGAAGCTAGACTTTATGAAGAAGAATGGAGCATCAGGATTAGAGGAAGACTCATTAACAACCTGCCTTATGCAGATGACACAACCTTGCTTGCTGACAGTAAAGAGGATTTGAAGCACTTACTGATGAAGATCAAATACCACAGCCTTCAGTATGGATTATACCTCTGTATAAAGAAAACAAAAATCCTCACAACTGGACCAATAAGCAAAATCATAGTAAATGGAGAAAATAATGAAGTTGTCAAGGACTTCATTTTACTTACACCCACAGTCAACACCCATGGAAGCAGCAGTCAAGAAATCAAGACACTTTGCATTGGGCAAATCGGCTGCAAAAGACCTATTTAAAGTGTTAAAAAGCAAAGATCTCACCTTGAAGACTAAGGTGCACCTGACCCAAGTCATGGTGTTTTCAGTGGCCTCATATGCATGTGTAAGCTGGACAATGAATAAGGAAGACTGAAGAAGAACTGACAACTTTGAATTATGGTGTTGACGGAGAATATACCATGGACCGCCAAAAGAAGGAACAAATCTGTCTTGGAAGAAGTACAGCCAGAATGCTCCTTAGAAGCAAGAATGTCGAGACTATGTTTCACATACTTTGAACATGCTATCAAGAGGAATCAAAACCTGGAGAAGGACATCTTATTTGTTAAAGTAGAGGGTCAGTGAAAAAGAGGAAGACCCTCAAGGAGATGAATTGACACAGTGGCTGTAACAATGGGCTTAAGCATAACAATGATTGTGAGGATGGCTCAGGACGAGGCAGTGTTTAGTTCTGTTGTACATATGTATATAGGGTGGCGATTAGTCAGAACCGACTCAGTGGCACCTAACAACACCACCAAGAAAATGATAGTGCAGAAAAATTAAACAAAAGCAAGTCTTAAATTTTAGGAGCCAATGAGTTGTAACTATTAGTACTTTGAAGGCAATAGTGATGAATTTGGACTTGTTATTAAATCTTTCCACTGAGGCTGCACAATTTCTGTGGAACTAATAAAAATGGTGTATTTACCTTCAGGGTCTGAGGGATGTTTATCTGAGTGGGTAAAATGAAATGTTCAAAATCAACACCTGCAGATATGCTTTCGTTACATGTTTTGCTCAACTGAGCAAGGCTCAGAAACAGGAAATACAAGTTGGGTCATCTGAAATGCTCAAGAAAGAGGTGGTCAAAATTCAAGAGTTCTTTTCAAAGATAAGAAGTCCCATCATGACAAAAGAATTCAAGGAGTTGATGTGTAGAGAGTTGGAGTATTATATAGCGGATGTGAATAAAAAAAAGATAACCCAACTGTTGTATTTGATACAGAGAAACCTGTTGCTGTTTTGACCCTATCTAAGTCTCGTCAGAATTCATCTGAACCTTGTGGCAAGGACAAGCCTACCTTCACATTGGTGTCCATAACTGAACACGCTCTTTCTATTTGCCTCTATTGTAGTTATCATTATTACTTCTAGTTCAGTGGTGTAATTCTTTCTTCCATTAACTTTAATAGGCTTTATACCAATGTTAAGCAAAGGAATAATTTTACACTGACTGGGTTGATGAGAAATACCTCCACTCAATTAGTTTCTCAATACTAGAATATTTTGAAATAAAGAAGAAATAGGCAATGTGAAAACTCTACACTAAAAATGATTGAAAAAGTGTCTCTATTCTTATATTGTACTATGTCTGAAAAAGTCAATTCTATTTTTGTAGTAACAATGAGAAAAATGTATTCAATAAACCAATAGAGAATAGTGGATCATGTACTATCCCTTACAGATGGAATACCTTCACAAATATACAAGTGATTTTAAAAAATATCTCACTTTGCCTGGGAAAAAGTTTCATGTATTTAGAATTTTTGCATTTTTAATTGGAATTTCCCCTATAATGTCAGAAAAGTATGTTTTATCATACATAAACTTGAGATTCAATTATTATTTGGATGTGTTTTTTTAATAGAAACGTTGTCCCTTCTTGTCAAATTTTATCTAAGCCTTCGGTATTTCTTACCTGAAATATATTAAAATATTTTTTGACCGTCAGATTGTGTTTTAAATAACTCCACAGAATTTATTACAACGCAAATCACTGAAAGGAAAAATTAACCCTTTTTTAACCGTATTAGTCAAATGCTGTACATTAACATGCAACTTCTCAAGTAGGGAAAGAGTTGTAAAATCCCAGGAAATAAAAATACAAAATACATTTTAACAAAGAGACCAAAGTGCTCTTTTTATATAAAAGATATTAATATCCACTCCGTTCATCAATTAAAAACACAATTTTGTGTTATCCTTGGCCATTTGTACACCACAAATGAGCATGCACGCGTATACTCATATAGACACGTGCATACAAATGCAATCACAATTTTGGGCGTATTCAACACACTTGCCCAAGTTTGAGTGAATCATGCTGACTGAATATCTGTCTGCTTCCCTGATAGAGCATTGAGTTACTTATTCAAGAAAATAAAAATGCCTGAGAATTCTTGTTTGCCTGAGGATAAGACAGATTATCCTCTTTCATGTTCACTCCACTGTGAAAAGGGTTAGAATGTAATTACCAACATAGATTCTTCAGTAGGTAATAGAAGTTGTGGGTTGTTTTTGGAAATTTTTAGTTTGCATGGTACCTAATTGTTCTGAGTATAACAGGTAAATGGTAGATAAACAGAATAGAAAATATTAACCTCTTACCTTGGTTTTTCCAATAATATGAAACATATATATATATATTCTTATACATTGCCTCACATAGTTTTTGAGAAAATACATCCAATATACAGGGCAATAAACAGTTGAAGAAAGACACCATATCAACAGATTAAAAAAATAATAAAAAAAAGTCACAAATGCAACGAAAAACAATAATAACAAAGTGCGAAAGGAAATTTCAAAAGGGAATGATGAGTTTCCAAAGAAATGTTTAGTCACGTGATATTGTCTTGAACTACTGACATACGATATATCTCAGTACTCTGACTTTTGTACTTCCCATAAATGGGTTAGACTCTGTGATCTCTAAAGTCCTTTCCATTGCTAATAATCCTTCAATCTATTTCTTCTTTAGACCACTGGAAAATCTCCTTATGATTAAATTGATTTGTATCTGTTAAACCTCACATAGTTAAAGCACTATGGTTTCTATTTATGTTTGTTAAGGGTTATTTTATGGCCCAAATATGGTCTAAATTGGTGAATGTTCCATGAAAACTTGAGAAGAATGTGCATTCTGCTGTTATTTGATGCCAATGAACATCTTTTAGTTCAAGTTTGTTGATAGTGCTTACGAATTTTCTCCCTATTTATTTTGTTTGTCATGGAGAGAATAATTTTGATATCACCAACTATAATTGTGGATTTGTCTGTTTCTCCTTTCAGAGCTATCAATTTTTTCCTCATCTATTTTGAATCTCTGTGGTTAGGAGCAAACATGTTTAGGATTGTCATGTCTTCTTGGAGAATTAGTACATTTGTTATCATATGTGTCCTCTTAAGGAGCCCCAGTGGCACAGTGGTTAAAAGTGTTCAGCTGCTAGCCGAAAGCTAGGTGCTTTGAACCAACCAGCCACTCCGCAGAAGAAAGATGTGGCAATCTGCTTCTGTAAAGATTACAGACTTGGAAACCCTATGGGGCAGTCCTATAGGGTTGCAATGAGTCAGAATCAATTTGACAGCAATGGGTTTGGTTTTGGCGTGTCCCTCTTTAACCCTAATAAAGAAAGAAATTTAGAAATTAATATAACTACTGCAGATTTTGAACAAACAAATCTGTCTTGGAAGAAGTACAGCCAGAATGCTCCTTAGAATTAACCATGGTGAGACTATGTCTAGTTTGGACATGTTATCAGGAGGGCCCAGTCCCTGGAGAAGGACATCATGCTTCATAAAGTAGATGGTCAGTGAAA
This sequence comes from Dugong dugon, assembly GCA_030035585.1. Taxonomy (NCBI): domain Eukaryota; kingdom Metazoa; phylum Chordata; class Mammalia; order Sirenia; family Dugongidae; genus Dugong; species Dugong dugon. The sequence goes on along the minus strand of CM057460.1, from coordinate 26,801,219 downwards.
AAGAGGAAGACCCTCCACAAGATGACTTGACACAGTGGCTGCAGCAATAGGCTTAGGCACTATAATGATTGTGAGAATAGTGCAGGACCCAGCAGTGTTTCATACTATTATGCGTAGGGTCTCTATGAGTCAGAACCCACTCAACGGAACCTAACCACAACAACTGCAGATTTATTTTGTTTAGAGTTTGCATGGTGTATCTTTCTCTATCCCTTTCCTTTTAAACTATCTAAACCTTTCTATTTAAAGTAGTTTCTTATAAAAATGTATACAGTTGAGTCTTACTTTTTTGTCCACTTTGTCCTTTAAATGGAGCATTTAGATAATTCACTTTTAAAATTATTATTGATATACATTTACTAAAATCTACCATCTTACTTTTCTAGTAGTTGTGTTTTTTCTTTGCTTCTTATTTCCTCTTATCTACCTTTTCTGGCTTTAATTCAATATTTTCTTATAATTCCGTTTATCTCCTCTTTTGACGTATTAGTTATACTCTTTAATCTTTAATTTACTAATTTTTTATGGTGGTGACTGTATATATGAAACACAAATTTGCCATTTCCACTTCTTTTTTACTTTTTTTCAATGATATTAGTTACTTGCATCGTATTGCGCAACAATCACCACTATACGTCTTTAAAAAAAAAACCCTCATTTTTAGTGGTAGCACTAGGATTAGAATCTACATTTTTCAAATGATCTCCATCACTCTTCAAACAATATTATTCTACTTCATCTGTAGTAAAAGGAAGTTATTCCTGCATATTTCCACTTCCGTCCTCCAATTCCTACGTCATTGCGTCATTCTTATATATGTTATAAACGCCCATTACATTGTTACTGTTATTGCTCCAAAGTATTGGATAACTTTATAGTAATTAAAAATAGGAAAAATATTATATTTTACCTTGATTCTTTTCCCTGTGTCCAATATACTTCACTTTATGTAGATCTAAGTTGCGGACCTTCATCATACTCCTTCTGCCTGAAGACTTTCTTTAACATTTCTTATAGAGTAAGTCCACAGGCAATGGAGTCCCTCAGTTTCTGATACTCTGAGGAATTCTTTATTGCTCTTTCATTTTTGAAGAACTTTTTACTGGATATAGACAGTTATTTTATTTCAACACTTAAAAGATGTCACATCATTTTCATTTTGGGATGCATAGTTTCTGATGAAAAGTCTGCTTTAATGATTTTTTTGCATCCCTCTATAGGTTAGTCCCCTGGATGAGGCAAAGTTCTCCAGAGAAACAGAACTGAGTTTTTTTTTGTGTTTGTATGTGTGTATGTGTGCGTGTTGAGAGAGAGAGATTTTAACAAACTGGTTCACACGATTGTGGTAGCTTGCAAGTCCAACATTGCAGGTAAGGGGAGAGACTTATAAACTCCTGCAATCTTGTGTCCAAAATCTTTGGGCCAGGCAATAGGCTGTGAATTCCAGAAGTCTTGTGTCTGAAATCACGAGGCTAGGTGGTAGGCTGGAAACTCTAGCAGGATAACTATGTTACAGTCATGAGACACAAACCTTCTCCCTCTTGAAACTTCAGTTTTTGCTCCAAAGGCATTCAACTGATTGGATAATACAAACAAACAGAAAAGAACAAACCCATATTATACAAGTATTATTCTTTTTGAAATCTGTTTCTGGGTATCAAGTTGACAAGGGGTGTGGACTGGTCGATTTTATGAATCAGCTCACCTATGTTATGGTGCTCAGCTGGTTAATTTAAACATTCATTGCATCCAAATACCTTCATAGCAATATCTAGATTAGTGTTTGACCAAACCACTGGGCACCACAATATAGCCAAGTTGACTCATAAAACTGACCAGTCCACTCCTTGTCAACCTGACACCCTTACACAACTCTTAGACTGTACTTAACATTCAAAGGCAATAACAAAACAATACTTTGCCTAATGATACAACTATCCTGCATAGAACGGAAAATACACTAACTTTTTTCCCAGTGGAGGATGCAAAACCCTTGGGTGACTTTCACTCTTCTCCTTGATATCCTATAACTTAAATACTGTAATGCATAGTTAACATATCTTATATTAATTGATTATTAACAAGATAAGAGATATAAAAAAAACACGCACAAAATAAAGAAAATAAATTAAAAAACAAAAGAAGGAATATTCATAACAATTATAATCCTCTTTTCTGCAACTGGTCATGTAGTCATAGCTGGTATATTTATAATTTCTTTCTTCCACTGTTATTGTTCGTTGCCATCCAGTTTATTCCACTACCCATTCCATAATCCTTTTGCCCTCTGCAAGCACCTTAGCTGGTCATGATTCTTTGCCTGAAGGGCCTGAGCAAGTAGTACCATACTTGAATTGGGTTGTTATAGTTTTCCATTGACTTTAACCACAGGGCTTCATATTAAAAAGAGATGCCCTAAGGGATATCCTGTACTACAGCTGTATACTTCCTTGCTTCGATTGTGTATTAACAGTCCAATTTCCCTTTGGAAACCAGGACCAATGACATCAGCCAGTACAGTAACTGCCTTCTTTGCCTGTTGATTTAAAAGCCTGAGAATTCCAAAATGGCCAGGTGGCAGTCTTAACTCCTAGTTCATTAGTAACATGGTTGTGCAAAATTAGCACATAAAGTTAACCGCCATATCTCCCACTCCCAAAATACTTAATTGCTTTTAAGATTTTCTATTTGTCTTGGTGTCATGGATTGAAATGAGTCCCCCAAACATATGTGTGAACTTGGCTAGGCCATGATTCCCAATGTTATATAATTGTCCTCATTTTGTGATCTGATGTAATTGTCCTCCATTTTATGGTATTATATAATTATCCTCCATTTTATGTGTTGTAAATCCTAAACCTCTATATGTTAATGAGGCATGATTAGTGTGGAGTGTATCTTGAGTCATACCCTTACTAAACAGCGTGATTTAAGTCACCACCTTCACTGCCTCACTCAAGTCACTACGCTAATCGAGTCACACCCTTGCTTGAGTCACACCATTTATCTTACAGAGATAAAAGAAGAGAGAAGCAAGCAGAGAGAGGGTCCTCACCACTACCAGAAAAGGCAAGCCAGAAGTGGAGTGTGTTTTGGGACCTGGGGTCTTTGCACTGAGAACCTCCTAGACCCAGGGGAAGATTGATGCCAAGACTCATGGAGATCTCCAAGGAACATCAGGCCCACAGATGTTGCAAGGAGACAGGGAACTTCACCCAGAGCTGACAGAGAGAGAAAGCGTTCCCCTAGAGCCAGGGCTCAGAATTAGGACTTGTAGTCTCCCAAACTGTGAGAAAATAAATTTTTGTTAGTTAAAGCCATCCACTTGTGGTATTTCTGTTAAAGCAGCACTAGATAACTAAGGTACTCTGTTTTCCTGCCATTTTAAAATGGTAGAACTATAGGTGGTTTGGGGGAATTTAGCCTGTTTTGTTCTCTGAGACTGTTGGAATTGTGGTTTGGCATCTGTCTCTAATTTTGGAAAATATTTGACTTTTTTTTCTTTTTTAAATTATTCTGTTCCATTTTCTCTTTCCTTTCCTAATGAGATTTAAACTATGCATGTTATAATATTTGCTATTGTCTAACAGCTCTTGGCTGCTCTGTTCTGTATTTTAATTCCCACTCTTGTTTTACTTGCTGCATTTCAGTTTGTGCAATGTTTATTGTTGTTCACTTATTCTATCATTGGTTGTGTCAAATCTACTGATATGGACACTAATAGATTGAAGATATTTTTAGTTACGGTTACTGTGTTTTTAATTTTTAACATTTTTATTTGATCTATTCATACAGTTTCCATCTCTCTGTTGAAATGAACTTTTTTGATTGTATATATTCACTACTTTTCCTATTAGAATATTTAACATATTAAACATTTGTTGTTGTTACTTGCTATCGAGTGGATAACAATTCAAAGTGGTGACATATGTGCAGAGTATAATTGTTCCACTGTGTTTTCAAGGCTGTGAACTTTTGGAAGCAGGTTGCTAGGCTGGCTTTTCAAGGTGCCTCTGGGTAGTAGTTGAGCCCTTAAGCATTTGTGCCACCATGTCGTCGTTGTAGTTGCTGTTGTTGTTAGGTGCTGTCAAGTCAGTTCCAACTCATAGTGACCCCATGTACAACAGAACGAAACACTGCTCTGCCCTGTGCCATCCTCACAATTGTTGTTATACATGAGCCCATTGTTGCAGCCACTGTGTCAATCCATCTTGTTGAGGGTCTTAATTTTTTTTTGCTGACCCTCTACTTTACTAAGCATGATGTTCTTCTCTTTATCCCTCCCGATAACATGTCCAAAGTATGTGAGATGCAGTCTCGCCATCCTTGCTTCTAAGGAGCATTCTGGTTGTACTTCTTCCAAGACAGATTTGATGGTTCTTTTGGCAGTCCATGGTATAGTCAATATTCTTAGCCAGCACCACAATTCGAAGGCTTCAATTCTTCTTCATTCTTCCTTATTTATTATCCAGCTTTCGCATGCATATGAGTCAATTGAAAACATTCTGGCTTGGGTCAGGTGCACCTTAGTCTTCAAGGTGACATCTCTGCTTTTCAACACTTTAAAGAGGTCTTTTGCAGTTGACTTGCCCAATGCAATGCGTCTTTTGATTTCTTGACTGCTGCTTCCATGGGTGTTGGTTGTGGAACCAAGTAAAATGAAATCCTTGACAATTTCAATCTTTTCTCTGCTTATCATGATATTGCTTATTGGTCCAGTTGTGAGGATTTTTGTTTTCTTTATATTGTGGCGTAATCCATACTGAAGGCTGTGGTCTTGGTCTTCACCAGCTAGTCCTCTTAACTTTCAGCAAGCAAGGTTGTGTCATCTGCCTAAGACAGATTGTTAATGAGTCTTTCTTCAATCCTGATGCCCCTTTCTTCTTCGTATAGTCCAGTTTCCTGGATTATTTTTTCAATATACAGATTGAGTAAGTATGGTGAAAGAATACAACCCTGATGCACACATTTTGTGACTTTAAACCATGCAGCATCCTCTTGTTCTGTTGGAACGACTGCTTTTTGATCTGTGTACAGGTTCCTTGTGAGCACAGTTAAGTGTTCTGAAATTCCCATTATTTTCAATGTTCTTCATAATTTGTTACGATCCACACAGTGGAATGCCTTTGCATAGTCAATAAAGCACAGGTAAACATCTTTCGGGTATTCTCTGCTTCAGCCAGAATCCATCTGACATCAGCAATGATATCCCTGGTTCCATGTCCTCTTCTGAATCCAGCCTGAATTTCTGTCAGTTTCCTGTCGATACACTGCTGCAGCCACTTTTGAATGATCTTCAGCAAAATTTTACTTTTATATAATATTCATGATATTGTTTGATAATTTCTCCTTTCCGCTGGATTACTTTTCTAGGAATAGGCATAAATACGGATCTCTTCCAGTCAGCTGGCCAGGTAGCTGTCTTTCAAATTTCTTGGCATAGACAAGTGAGCACTTCCAGCACTGCATGCATTTGTTGAAACATCTCAATTGATATTCCGTCAATTTCTGGAGCCTTGATTTTTGCCAATGCCTTCAGTGCAGCTTGGACTTCTTCCTTCAGTACCATGGGTTCCCGATTACATGCTGTTTCCTGAAATGATTGAATATCAACCAGTTATTTTTGGTACGGTGACTCTGTGTATTCCTTCCATCTTCTTTTGATGCTTCCTGGGTCGTTTAATATTTTCCCATTAGAATCCTTCAATATTGCAACTGGAGGCTTGAATTTTTTCTTCAGTTCTTTCAACTTGAGAAATGCTGAGCGTGTTTTTCCCTTTTGGTTTTCTATCTCCAGCTCTTTGCACACGTCATTATAATACTTTGTCTTCTCAAGCTGCCCTTTGAAATTTTCTGTTCGGCTCTTGTACTTCATTATTTCTTCCTTTCATTTTAGTTACTTGATGTTCAAGAGCAAGTTTCAGAGTCTCTTCTAATATCCATTTTGGTCTTTTCTTTCTTTCTTGTCTTTTTAGTGACCTTTTTCTTCATGTATGATGTCTTTGATGTCATTCCACAACTCATCTGGTCTTCAGTCGTTAGTCTTTCAAAGTGTTAAATCTATTTTTGATACGGTCTCTAAATTCAGGTGGGATACGCTCAAGGTCGTACTTTGGCTCTTGTGGACTTGTTCTAATTTTCTTCCATTTCAACTTGAACTTGCATATGAGCAATTGATGCTCTGTTCCACAGTCGGCCCTTGGCCTTGTTCTGACTAACAATGTTGAGCTTTTCCATCGTCTCTTTCCACAGATGTAGTTGATTTGATTCCTGTGTATTCCATCTGGTGAGGTCCATGGGTATAATCACCATTTATGTTGGTGAAATAAGGTATTTACAATGAAGGAGCCGTTGGTCTTGAAAATTCTATCATGCCATCTCTGGCATAGTTTCTATCACCGAGGCCATATTTTCCAACTACCAATCCTTCTTTGTCTCCAACTTATGCATGCCAATCACCAGTAATTATCAATGCATTCTGATTGCATGTTTGATCAATTTCAGACTGTAGAAGTTGGTAAAAATCTTCAGTTTCTTCCTGTTTGGCCTTAGTGGTTGGTGCATAAATTTTAATAATAGTCATATTAACTAGTCTTCCTCGTAGGCTTACAGATATTATCTTATCACTGAAGCATTGTACTTCAGGATAGATCTTGAAAGTTCTTTTTGATGATGACTGCAACACCATTCCTCTTCAAATTGTCATTCCTTGCATAGTAGACCATATGATTGTCTGATTCATAATGGCCAATACCAGTCCATTTCAGCTCACTAATGCCTAGGATATCAATGCTTATGTGTTCCATTTCATTTTTGAAGATTTCCAATTTTCCTAAATTCGTATCTCATACATTCCATGTTCTGATTATTAATGGATGTTTGCAGCTGTTTCTTCTCATTTTGAGTCGTGCCACATCAGGAAATGAAGGTCCTGAAAGCGTCACTCTATCCAGGTCATTAAGATCGACTCTACTTTGAGGCAATAACTCTTCCCCAGTCGTAATTCTGAGTGCCTTCTAACAGGACGGGGTCATCTTCCAGTACTATATCAGACAGTGTTCCACTGCTATTCATAAGGTTTTCATCAGCTAATTCTTTTCAGAAGTAGATAGTCAGGCCCTTCTTCCTTGTCTGTCTTAGTCTGGAAGCTCAGCTGAAACCTGTCCACCATGGGTGACCCTGCTGGTATTTGAATATCAGTGCCATAACTTGCAGCATCACAGCAACAAGAAAGCCCCCACAGTATAATAAACTGACAGATGCATTGTTGTCAGATGCCATCAAGTTGGTTCTGACTAATAGTGACCCTATGTACAACAGAAGGAAGCCCTGCCTGATCCTGTGTCATCTGCACAATAGTTGCTATGTTTGAGCTCATTGTTGCAGTCACTGTGTCAATCCATCGCCTTGAAGGTCTTCCTCTTTTTCACTGACCCTCTATCTTACCAAGCGTGATATCCTTCTCCAGGGACTGATTCCTCCCTATAACATGTCCAAAGTACTTTAGACAAAGTCTCACCATCCTTGCTTCTAAGGAGTATTCTGGTTGTACTTCTTCCAAGACAGATTTGTTCATTCTTCTGGCAGAACATGGTTTACTCAATATTCTTCACCAACACCATAATTCAGATGTGTCAGTTCTTCTTTGGTCTTTCTTATTTACCGTCCAGCTTTTGCATGCATGTGAGGCAATTCAAAATACCATGAATTGGGTCAGGAGCAATTTAGTCTTCAAAGTGACATCTTCGCTTTTCAACACTGTAAAAAGGTCTTTTGCACCAGATTTGCCCAAGGCAATGCATCTTTTCATTTCTTGACTGCTGCTCCCATGGGTGTTGATTGTAGATCCAAGTAAAATGAAATCCTTGACAACGTCAATCTTTTCTCCATTTATCATGATGTTGCTTATTGGTCTAGTTGTGAGGATTTTTGCTTTCCTTATGTTGAGGTATAATCCATACTGAAGGTTATAGTCTTTGAACTTCATCAGTAAGTGCTTCAAGTCCTCTTCACTTTCAGCAAGCGAGATTGTGTCCTCGGCTTATCACAGGTTGTTAATGTGCCAGCATAGTTACTTTAAATACCTTGCCTGATAATTCCAAGAACTTTAGCATATCTACGTCTATCTAAGAATTTTTCTGTCTTTTCTGACTGTTTTTAATTGCCTTTTGACATGCCTTAGAATTTTTGTTGAGATGGATATGGTGTATAGGGCAGTAGATACTGAGGTAAGTAGGTATTTATTGTGTAAGGTATGTTATATAGCCAGGAATTTTTTTTTTTTAATTGCACTTTAGATGAAGGCTTACAGAACAAACTAGCTTCTCATTAAACAGTTAGTACACATATTGTTTTGTGACGTTGGTTACCAACCCATATCATGTCAACACTCTCCCTTCTTGAACTTGGGTTCCCTGTTACCAGCTTTCCTGTACCCTCCTGCCTTCTAGTCCTTACTTCTGGGCTGGTGTGCCCCTTTAGTCTCATTTGTTTTATGGGCCTGTCTAATCGTTGGCTGAATGGTGAACCTTGGAAGTGATATCATTACTGAGCTAAAAGGGTGTCTGAGGGCCATACTCTCAGGGTTTCTCCAGTCTCTGTAAGGTCAGTAAGTCTGGTCTTTTTTTGTGAGTTAGAATTTTGTTCTCCTTTTTTCTCCAGCTCTGTCCAGGTCCTCTATTGTTATCCCTGTCAGAGCAGTTAGTGGTGGTACCCAGGCATCATCTAGTTATATTGGACTCAGTCTGGTGGAGGCTGTGGTCCTTGTGGTCCATTAGTCCCTTGGTCTAATATTTCCCTTGTGTCTTTAGTTTTCTTCATTCTCCTTTGCTCCCAGTGGGGTGAGACCAGTGGAGTAACATAGATGGCTACTCACAAGCTTTTAAGACCCCAGACGCTACTCGCCAGGGTAGAATGTAGAATATTTTCTCTGTAAACTATGTTATGCCAATTGTGCTAGATGTTCCTTGAGACCATGGTCCCCTCAGCCCTCAGCCCAGCAATTCTGTCCCTCAGGGAGTTTGGATGTTTCTATGGAGCTTCCATGTCCTTGTCTTGTATAAGTTGTGATGGCTTCCCCAGTATTGTGTACTGTCCTACCCTTCACCAAAGTTACCACTTATCTATTGTCTATTTAGTGTTTTCCCTTCCCCACCCTAGCCATGAATTTTTGAGGATTGTTATTTCTTTGTTACAGAAATTTCCAATTCATCTGGTATCTTTGTTTTTGCCACTCCTCTTGGCTTTGGGGTTTCCTTTTCTGTTGCTTCTCAGAGACAGCCTGTCTCTTGCAATTCTTCCCATGTGTTGTTCACTGTTATCATTACTGGAGTCTTGTTAGTGTTGTGGTAGGGGGTGGAAGTAGGGAGAATATTTTCTAATGCTCTGATTGTCATAATTTAAAGTATGTCATACTTCAGGTTGCTATGAGTCGGAATTGTCTTGACAGCAATTGTTTTTTTTGACTTGGAGTTCACGGTGGGCCTGTTTCTTGGGGATTTTCCTTCAAAAGTGGTTTTGTCCCTCTTGCATGGGTAGGAGACTCGGTGGTGCAGTGATTAACTGCTCAGCTGCTAACTGAAAGATCAGTGGTTTGAAACCACCTGGCACTCTGCAGGAGAAAGATGTGACAGTCTGCTTCCATAAAGATTACAGGCTTGGAAACCCTATGAGGCAGTTCTACTCTGCCCTATAAGGTCGTTATGTGTCAGAATCAACTCTATGTCAATGGGTTTGCATGGGTAGATAATTTTTCCTCCTGCTCAATAGTCTCTTTCTCATCTGCAGCAGGAATTCTCTAGTGCTCAGTCTATGGCTTTGCCGTTCTTTCCCCTGCAATATAGGCTTTTTGTTTCATATGACAGCTTCACAGTGGCTGCTGTTCCCTCCTCAGCCAGAATCACAGAAGAAGCTTTCTCTGAATTCTTCTGGATCTTGCATGTGAAAGTTTGGTCATGTTTCTAGAGAAAAAAAATTATGCAAAAGAATGGAAACCCTCAATGACATCAGTTCCCAGGTACTGCACACTACTGTGCTAGTGGACATTCAGTCTCCAAGAATTCATTAAAATTTCTACTTTAATGTTCCTACTGCCCCAAGTAAACAAATGTTTGACTCCTCTCTCTCCCTATATAAGTGTATTCTCTCCATGTTTTGGGATGAACATTTGTCCTCTGACCTCAGTTTTTAAATGAGATCTTAAAAAGTTATTAATTTGCTGCATTTCCAACCTTTTTGTGTTTGTTTTATTTTGGTATAGGAGATACATATATATATGTATATACGTATACATATATACACCTATATCTGTTTAGCTCTCTAGATATCCAAGATTAATCTGGAAGTGGTTAATGTACTATGGAGTAAGGAAACCTACAATATTAAATTGTTTGATTTTATTCCAGAGAAAGACATATTTCATGTAATAAACCTAATTTGAGAAAACTGAAAGTTAAAAATAATAGTGAGCCATTCTAAAATAATAATCACTTACACTATTTAAATACTTGTGTGCACAGCTTCTAGTTAATTGATCATATTTTCTCTCTTCTATCCCTTTAACCTGAAGGAAAAATATTAAACTAAGCAGATTAAGCACATGCAAAGAAATCTCTAATCTAAGGGTGAAATATATTGTTCCAAGCATGAGTCTTCTTATTCAAATAAATTTAGTAATAGGATCAACAGGGAACTCAGATTATATTTTTTCCTCAGAAAAAGCAATTGATTTATGTGCTTTAGAAAAAACTTGCTTAAGTTTATTGATTATATCTTGCATTATTGTGGATGTGAAGATACTAATGTTGATAATGTTAAAGATGATATTAATGATGATGATGACTGAGGTTCTAGTACTCGGGCAAAAAAATGATTCCATACTTGCTGTGATAATTATTTCACTTCTTAACGTTCTCAAATAAAAATCCTCATTATCATAACTGAGCTTTATTAAATCATTTTATTAGACAACATACATGTAGTCACTCATTGAATTATTTTCAAAAAATCTGCAAATCTCTATACTTATTCTAAATTTTTAGATATTGAACAAGGAGATTTATAGATATTAGACCATTTTCTACAAGTTAAAAATCTAAGAAGAAAGTTAAACTTTGGCCTGAAGACTCTAAAATCCTACCATTTTACCGTTTTCCCCCTGAAGTAGTGTAGAGTGTACTAGCAGTCTAGAATTTGTATGTGCCAAACACTGTTGTGTCACCCTTATTACGTTTATTTCATATTATGTCACTTTAAATTAGGTATTACTGTTATTATCCCTCTTATTTTATAGACGATAAAATTAAAGCAAAAAACAGTTAAGTAATTCATCAAAGATGTAACAGCTAGTATGAGAGGATTTGAAGACGGTGTCCGTCTTCAGACTGCATACTGCCTCATGAGCTGATGTATGGTTGAGATGTTTATATGAGATATATAGATGTGTGCTTATCTCTCTCTCTCTATTTATCTGTCTATCTGTTATGGATTGAATTGTATCCCCCCAAAATATGTGTTGTATGTAAATCCTAACCTCTACCCCTGTGGTTATAATCCTGTTTGAGAATGGGCTGTGTTTGTTATGTTAATGAGGCAGGATTAGTGTACAGTGTATCCTGAGTAAATCTTTTTTGAAATATAAAAAAAGATTAGACAAATGAGCAGAGGGATGACAGGGAAGAGAGATGCCAAGCCATATGAGGATCACCCAGGAGCAAAGCTCAGAAGAGACAAGGACATTCCTCCAGAGCCAACAAAGGGAGAAAGCATTCCCCTAGAGCCAGAACCCTGAATTTGGACTTAGAGTCTCCTTACTGCGAGAAAATACATTTCTGTTTGTTAAAGCTACCCACTTGTGGTACTTCTGTTATCGCAGCACTAGATAACGAAGACACTGTCTGTTGAGAGAAGGAGAGAAAGAAAGAGAGTGAGAGAGAAGGACAGAGAGAGAGAGAGAAGTTATTCAGATATTTGCAAAAGCTATAAATATTCTTTAATTAGATACATTAAACTATTATTTCAGTATTCAAAAATTTTCACCTTTAAAGACTAACATCATTAATATTCTTTTACTGTAGGATTGTGGTATTTTTTCTCTTGGTACATATAATAATCATATTTTACATGGTAGATATTTTATAATATTATACTATAAAAATTGTCTTGTAGTATCATTCAAAAAAAAACTCATAAATGGTATAAGCCATGCTATCTAATTTTACTGCTTGTCTTAGACACACATAATACACACACACAGAAAAGAATGATCTTAACGAAGTCTGGTGTGAATTTTCATGCTGTGTCCTGCGTGGTGCAGCTGAAACAAACATGGAGATGCCTTGCTCATATATTCCTTCAAGAAAGAACTTGGAAAAGGAGTATAGTTAGCTGACAGCTCTATTTGTTGAATCCTTGAGGTCTGCCTTATCTCTTGAGCCAAAGTCATGTTCTTCTTGGGATAGCTCCAAACAATGACTAAGACTGTGGTACAAGTGTTTATCCACATTTTCCCTTGTGGAACTTATTAAAGAGCTCTTTTTGCTCTGAAACTTCCTGTCGGATAATAAATCTTGGCCGTTTCTGTACCGTGGTCTGACAGTTTCCCTGTTTAACTTTGCTTTCTTTCTTTTTCTTTTTCACGTGTTAAAACTCGATCATATTTTTAACTTCTAATTTCATCTCTGAGTCTATTTCTCAAATGATACAATTGACATAGTGGTTATGGGAGTGGTGCCTGGTTATGGGAGTGGTGTCTGATAATTTTGTTTCCTAAGAAGACCCAGAGGATGCAAAATTCACCACGACCATCAGAAATGCACTGGTAAGTGGGGGCACCAGCATCATTAAGCAGTTCAGTGACAACTCTCTTCAGGTTAAAGCTGAGGGCAGGAAAAGTCAGAGTTTGACTTACTAATATCAATGGAAATGATGAGCCTTTTAAAGACCACTAGAAGCCTCAGGAAGATGCAAGTTTGCATAATGACTAGCAAGGTCAGAGTAGTAGCCAAGAGGAGTTTAAGCATCAGAGTATTATGGAGACCAATAAGAAAAAATGGAATTTTTAGGAGCTAAAGAGAAGGGTCACCAACAGGTCACTACAGGAGACTGAGAATTATAGCACCAGTAAGAGGCATCATCTCTTTTCCAGTGTCCATAGTTTTTTTTTTTTTTTTAACTTTTATTGTGTGTTAGGTGAAAGTTTACAAAGCAAATTAGTTTCTTATTCAAAAATGTATACATAAATTGTTTTGTGACATTGATTGCAATCTCTCCAATGTGTCAGCATTCTCCCCCTTTCCCTTTACACCCTAGGTTCCCCCGGTCCACTTGTACAGTTTTCCTGCCCCTTCCTGCCTTTTCATCTTTGCTTTAGGGCATGTGTTGCCAATTTAGTCTCATATACTTGATTGATCTAAGAAGCAGGTTCCTCACTTGTGTTATTGCTTCTTTTATGTGCCTGTCTAACCTTTGACCAAAAGGTGGACTTTGGAAGTGGCTTCCGTTCTGAGTTAGGATGCTGTCCAGGGACCATCCTGTCCAGGGTTTCTCCAGTCTTTGTCAGACCAATAAGTCTGGTCTTTTTTTGTGAATTTGAATTTTGTTCTACATTTTTTGCCTGTTCTCCCAGAACACTCTATTGTGATCCCTGTCAGAGCAGTTGGTGGGGGTAGCTGGGCACCATCTAGTTCTTCTGGGCTCATACTGGTGGAGCCTGTGGTTCATGTGATTAATTAGTCCTTTGGACTGGTATTTTCCTTGTGTCTTTGGGTTTTCTTCATTCTCCTTTCTTCCAAATGTGATGGGACCAATAGATGTATTTTACATGGCCGTTCACAAGCTTTTAAGACCCCAGACACTACTCACCAAAGTAGGATGTAGAACATTTTCTTTATGAACTATGTTATGCCAATTGACCTAGACATTCCCTGAGATCATGGTCCCCAGCCCTCAGCCCCAGTTACTCAGTTACTCAAGGTGTTTTGATGTGTCTAGGAAGCCTCTAGGAAGCATGACTCAAAATGAGAAGCGAAAGTTGCGAAAATCTGTTAATAATAGGAACGTGGAATGTTTGAAGTATGAATCCAGAAAAATTGGAAATTGTCAGAAATTAAATGGAACACATAAACATTGATATCCTAGGTATTAGTGAGCTGAAATGGACTCGTATTGGCCATTTTGAATTGGACAATCATATGTTCTGCTATGCCAGGAACTACAACTTGAAGAGGAATGGTCTTGCATTCATCCTCAGACAGAACAGTTCAAGATCTATCCTAAAGTACCATACTGTCAGAGATAGGATAATATCCTAAAATCCAAAGAAAACCAGTTAATATGACTATTACTCAAATTTATGCACGAATCTCTAAGGCCAAAGATGAAGAAATTGAAGATTTTTACCAACTTCTGCAGTCTGAAATTGACTGAACATACAATCAGGATGCATTGATAATTACTGGTGGTTGGAACGCAAAAGCTGGAAACACAGAAGAAACATCATTAGTTGGAAAATATGGCCTTGGTGATAGGAATGTTGCCACAAATCACAAAATAGAATTTTCAAGACGAACTACTTCTTCATGCAAATACCTTTTTCAACAACAATAAAGGTGGCTATACACGTGGACCTTGCCAAATGGAGTACACGGGAATCAGATTGACTACGCCTGTGGGAAGAGATGAGGGAAAGCACAATATAATCAGTTAGAACAAGGCCAGGGGCCAACTCTTGAACAGACCATCAATTGTTCATATGCAAGTTCAAGTTGAAGCTGAAGAAAATTAGAACAAGATAACAAGAGCCAAAGTAGTACAACCTTGAGTATATTCTACCTGAATTTAGAGACCATCTCAAGAATAGATTCAACACAATGAACACTAATGACCAAAGACCAAACGAGTTGTGAAATGACACCAAGGACATCATACATGAAAAAAGCAAGAGCTCATTAAAAACACAGGAAAGAAAGAAAAGACCCAAATGGATGTCAAAAGAGACTCTGAGACTTGCTCTTGAATGTCGAGTACCTAAAGCAAAAGGAAGAAATGATGAATTAAAAGAGCTGAACAGAAGATTTCAAAGGGTGGCTCGAGAAGACAAAGTATTATAATGAAATGTGCAAAGATCTGGAGTTAGGAAACCAAAAGGGAAGAACATGCTAGGCATTTCTCAAGAACTGAAGAAAAAATCCAAGCCATAGTTGCAGTATTGAAGGATTCTAATGGGAAAATATTAAACAAAGCAGGAAGCATCAAAAGAAGATGGAAGGATCCTATGTGCGGAGGAGCGGAACACTGTCTGGTCCTGTGCCATCCTTACAGTTGTTATGCTTGAGGCCATCCTTGCAGCCGTTGTGCGATCCGTCTCATTGGGGGTCTTCCTCTTTTTCACTGAACTTCTACCCTACCCAGCATAGTGTCCTCCAGGAAGTGGTCCCCCCGATTACGTGTCCAAAGGATAAAGTCTCTTCATCCTTGCTTCTGGGAGCATTCTGGCTGCACTTCTTCCAGGACAAATTTGTTTGTTCTTCTGACTGTCCAAGGTGTATTCCATGTTCTCCCCCAATACCAGAATTCAAAGGTATCGGTTTTTCTCTCTTCCTTATTTGTTGTCCAACTTTCACATGAATATGAGGCGATTGAAAATACCATGGCTTGGGTCAGGCGCACCTTGTTCCTCAAAGTGACATCTTTTCATCAATTTAAAGAGGTCTTTTGCAGCAGATTTGCCCAAAGCAATGTGTCATTTGATTTCTTAACTGCTGCTTCCATGGGTATTTATTATGGATCCAAGTAAAACGAAGTCCTTGACAACTTCAATATTTTCTCCATTTATTGTGAGGTTGGTTTTCCATACATGCCTGTGATCATATTGAGGAATTCCTATTCCAATCTTGAGGGTTTTCATCAAGATATTATCAAATGCTTTTTCTGCATCCATAGAGATGATCATAGGGTTCATCTCAATTGTTCTGTTGATGTTATGTATTAAGTTGGTTGCTTTTCTAATGTTGAACCATCTCTGCATTACTGGAATAAATCCTCACTGGTCATTAGTGTGGGATTCTGTTTGCTAGGTTTTTTTTTTTTTTTGAGGATTTTTGCATCTGTGTTCATAGGGATATTAGCTTGTAGTTCTCTTTTCTGGTGATGTCTTTTTCATGTTTTGGTATCGGAGTTATGTTTACTTCATTGAATGAATTAGGGAGTATTTCTTCTATCTCTATCTTTGGGGTAGTTTCAATTGGATTGGTGTCAATTCTTCTCTAAATGTTTGTTAGAATTCCCTAACGAAGCCATCTGGTCCAGAACTTTTTTTGTTGGGAGGTTTTTGGATCCTGTTTTCTTATCCATTCTATCACTCTCTGTCTCTTTATGGGTGCATTTAGGCCATTTACATTCAGTGTAATTATTGATAGATGTGAGTTTGTTGCTGTCATTTTTTAGTGCTTTTTTTTTTTTTTTTTTTTTTTTTTTGTGGTTCTGATGTTTTCTTTGTTCTTCTACTCTCCTGTGCTGAATTACTTTTGTTTGTGTATTTTTTTTCATTTCTTTTGTTTTTGTAGGTTTTGTTTTTGCTGAGAATTTATGTTTTTCCTCTATTTTCTGAGTTTTCCTCAAACAGATTTGTACCCAGGTGTTTGTCTTCAATTCCACTGATATCTCTTCCACCGTTTCAGATCTACTCCTCAGCCCTTCTATGACACCGTCCATTTCTGAAATCTTGTTGTTTATCTTTTGGATTTATAATTGTTGTTTTTATATAATTTCTAGTTGTGTATTTATTTTGGTATTTTGTTCCTGTAGTATTTTACTGAATTCTTCCATTTTTTGTCTGTATTTTCCATGAATTTGTCTATTTTTTCCTCATTTTTGACTGCTTTTTGTTCAACTCTTGGATAATTCTCAGTATTAGAGATTTGAATTCCCTATAGGGTAGTTCTAGTGCCTTTTTTTCCACTGTAAAGTCATCTGGTGTTTTTTTTTTTTGGATGCCTACTGGAACTATCCTGTCCTGTTTGTGTAAATGTTTTGATATTGTCTGCTGTCTTCAAGGCATTCCGTAGTTTTTTTTCTCATCTATTGATTGTAGATTTGTTTGTTTCATCCTTTTTTTAAAATTTGGCTATATCTGAGCAGTCGGGCTGGGTGTTCTTTGTTGTTTGCTCGTCTGTGGGCGTGATACTTTTTGCCTCCTTCTCCAATTGTCCAGGTCAGATGCTCCGA
Organism: Dugong dugon; assembly: GCA_030035585.1. Taxonomy (NCBI): domain Eukaryota; kingdom Metazoa; phylum Chordata; class Mammalia; order Sirenia; family Dugongidae; genus Dugong; species Dugong dugon. The sequence continues at coordinate 26,783,996 of CM057460.1, read as the reverse complement.
TATGGTACATCATGGCAGGTCTAGCTGAAGAGGAGTTACTGTGATGGTTTTTTTGTGGCACTTCCTACAGCCACCAGGGCAGCTCGGCAATCAGAGCAGGAAAGGTTCCAGTAGGCTGTGCCTGTTCTGCTTGGTGGTGTGATGTTAAGCGCATGGTGAAGGTAGGCAGAGTGAAGGGGGGAGATTGTTATTTGTGGAGCTAAGATGAATATGGGAGAGAGGAGAGAGGAACAGGAGCCAAAAACATACAAACAAACAAAAAAGAGTGTTAGGGGAGTTTGCCATTGGAGTGGAGAGATGAGAAACTATGAAATGGAGAAAAACAAAAAGGGGAAGAAAAAGAAAAGAATGAATAAATAAAAATTAGAAAGGAAAAACAACAGCAAAGCTCCCAAGGATCCCATTGGTGCAGTGATGAGGTCTGGTGAATTTGTTCTCAGGAGCTGCAGTACAGCCTGTTTAGAAGACATAGAAGTACTCAGCGCCAGGTATTCAGGGAACAGAAAGAGAAGGAAGGTATAGAGAGACAAGAAGCTGAGTACTGAAGAAAGACAATAAGGGAAAAAGAGGGAAAAGAAAACAAAACAAATTAAAAAAAAAAAACAAGAAAAGCCCCCCAAAAAACAGAAAAAAAATACCCCACGAATAAAGAAATGCCCTCAGGGTTCCTTCTGCACATCTGCGGAAGCCAAGGGGGCAGTTCTGAAGCCGTGCAGCACCGCCTGGGCAGAATGGGCTCCCAACTTGATAAAAGGAAAAGAAAACAAACAATTCAAAACAAACAAACAAAAGCCCCGATATCCCACCAGCATGGCAGCACAGACTGGGTAGCAGTTCCACACTCAAACAGAGCTCTGCAGCCCCTCAGGAAGAAGCAAATATGGTGCACAGAGCCAGGTTTTTGAGTGAAAGGAGGGGGAGGTGGTGAGAGGTAAGGAAGAAATCAAAAGAAGCAGAAAAAAGCAACACTAGCAGCCAACAAATGGCACTCAGAGAGTCGGCCAGTGTGGGCAGATGGAATCCAAGCAGCCGGTGCTTCCCTCACCAGAGACTGTGGCCGTGGGAAGCAAAGGATGCCAAGTGGTGGTGAAGAAGGGTGGGGGGTGGGAAAGCATATTACGCAAATTACCGGTTGTGTTGTCTCCTGCTGGAAGCTCCGTGAAGCTGCTTTCTCATACCCCCTATTTGCTAGTCTCTGATAGGAGTGCAAGATGGCAGATCCGCACTGCATTAACTGATAGGGGACCCCTGCATGAATCTCTCTTCACTCTCAGTTCTCTGTCAGTTTTTCCACTCCATTTGGACCTTGGCTGAGTTCTTTATCTCTTCATTTGATGTTTTAGGGTTTCAGGATTGGTGTTTTCTCTGTTTGGCTTAGTTTTTCAGATCTTTGCTGTGGAGGGACGGCATGGTGCTTCTGCCTAGAGCACCATTTTGCCGGAAGTCCACACTAGCTGTCTTTTGGTTATTAGTTGCATTGAATATTTTTCCATCATTTCTCTTTCAACCTATCTGTGTCCTTTCAGAGAATCAGCTGACCATAGATGAATGGATTTATTTTTGGTTTGTCAATTCTATTCCCTTGGTTTATGTGTGTGTTATTTATAGCGGTACCAGGCTTTGTTAATTACTGTGACTTTATAGTATGTTTTGAAATTAGAAAGTGTGAGTCCTCCTACTTTATTCTTCAAGATTTCTTTAGTTCTTCGGAGTCCTTTGCCCTGACATATAAATTTGAGAATTGGCTTTTCTATTTTTGTAAATAAGGCTGTTGGAATTTTTTATGGAGATAGCACTGAACTTACAGATTGCTTTGGACCTTTTATTATTTTTTAATATAAAGTCTGAATGCTGTAAAAGATTCTCCAGGTAGAATTTTACCTACATCACACAAGTTTTAATACATGATGGTTTCCTTGTGACTCAGTTCTAAATGTTGTTTTGTAGAGCTTTGAATTTTGGTGTTGGTGAGGAGTGTTGAATGTACCACGGACTGCCAGGGAATGAACGGGTCTGTCTTGGAAGAAGTACAGCCAGAATGCTCCTTGGAAGCAAGGATGGCAAGACTGCATCTCACGTGCTTTGGACGTGTTTTTGGAAGAGATCAGTCCGTGGAGAAGAACATCATGCTTGGTGAAGTGGAGGGTCAGCAAAGGAGCAGAGCACCCTCAATGAGATGGATTGATGCAGTGACTGCAACAATGGGTTTAAAGCATGGCAGTGATTGTGAGGATGGTGCAGGACCAGGCAGTGTTTTGTTCTGTTGTGCGTGGCATCGCTATGGGTCAGAGGTGACTCGATGGCATCTAACAACAACAATGTACCTTTTATGTCTTCCATTTATCAGTGGAGGATTTTTGGGCATGTTTTTAATAGGCAATGGAAGGGTATTTAGAGGGTTTTTTTAATTATCAGTTTCTAATGTAATTGTGGCACTCTGGTGGCACAGTGATTGAGCTATGGCTGCTAACCAAAAAGTCAGCAGTTGGAGTCTACCAGCCACTCCTTTGAAACCCTATAAGGCAATTCTGCTCTGTCCTATAGGGTAGCTATGAGTTGGAATAGACTCAACTGCAACGGGGTAACAGGTTATGTACTGTGTGAAAGTACAGGTTTCTTCATTACTGATTTCTGGTAATTTGCTTGAGATTCATTTTTTCCTAGTAGGCCAGATTCTAGTTTGTTCTCTCATTCTTCCCTATTTTCTTTAGGCTCAGCTTTATGGTTTTAAAAAATACTCCAATTCTAAGCTTTTTGTTGTTCTTATGAGCGCTGTGAGGAGCGCTGATGCCAAAGTGGTTAAACGCTTGGCTGCTGGCTGAGAGATCAGCAGTTCTAACCCCCTGCCACATCTTTCTCCCACGGAGTGGCTAGTGGTTTCCAACTGCCTACTTTTCGATTAGTAGTCAAGCACCTTGGCCACTGCAACACCAGGGCTCCCCACACATGTTGTAGAGTATATCAATAGTTCCCTTTTTTTTTTTTTTTTTGCTAAGTAAGTATTCCGTTGTTTATCCATTCACCTGTTAATGGACATCTGGGTTAGTTTTATCTTTTGACTATTATGATTAAAGCATCTGTGAATGTCTATGTACAAAATTTTGCATGAACACATGCTTTCATTTCTTTTGGGTAATTAATAAAGTATGGAATGGTTAGAAAAAAACAAAAGAAGATGGAAGGAAAACACAGAGTCACTATACCAAAAAGAATTTGTCAACATTCAACCATTTCAGGAGGTAGCATATGATCAGGAGCCAATGGCACCGAAGGAAGAGTTCCAAGCTGCACTGAAGGCATTGGCAAAAAACAAGCCTCCAGGAACTGATGGAATACCAATTGAGATGTTTCAATGAATGCATGCAATGCTGGAAGTGCTCACTTGTCTATGCCAAGAAATTTAGAAGACAGCTACTTGGCCAATCAGTTGGAAGAGATCCATATTTATGCCTATTCTAAAGAAAAGGTGATCTGACAGAATGCCAAAATTATCTAACTATATCATTAATATCACATGCAAGTAAAGTTTTTCTGAAGATCATTCAAAAGTGACTTCAGCTGTGCATGGACAGGGAAGTAACAGAAGTTCAAGCCAGATTCAGAAGAGTACCTGGAACGAGGGTGTCTTAGTCATCTAGTGCGGCTACAACAGAAATACCACAAGTGGGTGGTTTTAATGAAGAGGAGTTTTTCTCTCTGTCAGCCTTCTCATCAATGTTTCCCCAGCCTAGGAGCTTCTCGGCGCAGGGACCCCAGTCCAAAGGACACACTCTGCTCCCGGCACTGCTTTCTTGATGGTATGAGGTTCCCCTTTCTCACTGCTCACTTCTGTCTTTTATATCTCAAGAGATTGCCTCAGGACACAATCCAGTCTTGTAGATCAGTTCGTCCCTTACTAACAAACTGCTACCCATTCTCCCTCATTAACATCATAGAGGCAAGTTTACAACATACAGGAAAATCTCACAGTGCCAGAAATCATGGCCTAGCCAAATTGATACACACATTTTTTGGGGGACATAATTCAAACCATGACAGAGGGATATCATTTTTGATGCCAGGTAGATCCTGGCTGAAAGCAGAGAATACCAGAAAGATGTTTACGTGTGTTTTATTGACTATGCAAAGACATTCGACTGTGTGCATCATAACAAATTGTGAAGTATGAGAATTCCGGAACACTTAATTGTGCTCATGAGGAACCTGTACATAGATCAAGAGGCAGTCGTTTGAACAGAACAAGGGAATACTGCGTGGCTTAAATTCAAGAAAGGTGTTCATCAAGGTTGTATCCTTTTACCGTACCTATTCAGTCTGTATGCTGAGAAAATAATCCGAAAAACTGGACTATATGAAGAAGAACGGGGCATCAGAATTGGAGGAAGACTCATTAACAACCTGTGTTATGCAGATGACACAACCTTGTTTGCTGAAATTCAAGAGGATTTAAAGCATTTACTGACGAAGACCAAAGACTACAGCCTTCAGTATGGATTACATCTCAACATATAGAAAACAAAAATCCTTACAACTGGTTCAATAATAATAAACACCATAATAAACAGAGAAAATTTGTCAAAGATTTCATTTTACTTAGAGCCACAGTCAACACCCACGAAAGCAGCAATCAAGACATCAAATGCAGCATTGCGTTGGGCAAATCTGCTGCAAGAGACCTCTTTTAAAGAGTTAAAAAGCAAAGATGTCACTTTAAGGAATGAGGTGCTCCTGACCCAAGCCATGATGCATTAAAAAGCTGGACTATGAATAAGCAAGACTGAGAAAGAATTGAGGTCTTTGAATTATATTGTGGGGGGAGAATATTTAATATACCATGGACTGCCTAAAGAACAAATAGATGTATCTTGGAAGAAGTAGGGCCAGAATGCTCCTTAGAAGTAAGGATGGCAAGACTTCATCTCACATACTTTGGACATATTATCAGAAGGAATCAGTCCCTGGAGAAGGACATCATGCTTGGTAAAGCACAGGGTCAGTAAAAAAGAGGTAGACCCTCTACAAGGTGAATTGACATAGTGGCTGCAACAATGGGCTCAAGCATAACAACGATTGTGAGAACTGGGAAGTGTTTTGTTCTGTTGTACAAGGGGTCTCTATGAGTCTGAGCTGACTCTATGACACCTAACAATGACAACAGAAAGCCTCTATGGCTTTGCCTTGGCCAAGTTGTGCTGACTTCTATACTGTGTGTTGTCTTTTCTTTTACAAAAGTTAACACTTGTCTATTATCTAATTAGTGATTTCCCCTCTCCACCTTTCCTCTCGTAGCCATTAAAAATTTTTTTTTGCTGTATGTAAACTTTGTCTTGGGTTTTCAGGATCACCAACTCATACAATATTTGTCCTTTTATACTTGACTTATTTCATTAAGCATAATGCCCTCCAGATTCATTCATGTTGTGAGATGTTTCACGGATTCATCATTGTTCTTTTTCGTTGCATAGTAGCATTTCATTGTGTGAATGTACCGTAATTTGTTTATCCATTCATTTCTTGATAGGCACGTAGATTTGTGCATGTTTTTACTATTGTGAATAATACTGCTATTAACATGGGTGTGCATATGTTTACTTGTGTGATGGCTGTTATTATTCTAGGATATATTCCTAGGAGTGAGATTGCTGGATTAGATGGTATTTCTATATTTGGCTTTTTAAGGAGGTGTCATATCATTTTCCATAGTGGTTGTAATATTTTACTTTTCCACCAGTAATGCATAAGAGTTCCAATCTCCTTGCAGCCTCTCCAACGTTTGTTATTTTCTTTTTTTTTATTAGTGCCAGTAATGTTGGAGTGAGATGTTATCTCATTGTAGTTTTGATTTGCATTTCTCTAATGTCTAGTGATCTTGAGCATTTCCTCATGTGACTGTAAGCCACCTGAATGTCTTATTTGGTGAAATATCTGTTCATTTTCTTTGCCTATTTTTTAATTGGGTTATACTTCTTTTTGTTATTGAGGTGTTGAAATATTCTGTAGATTTTGGAGATTAAACCCTTGTCAGATATGTCATAGCCAAAAATTTTTTCCCAGTCTGTAAGTTCTCTTTTCACTGTTTTGGTGAAGTCTTTTGATGAATGCAACTGTTTAATCCTTAGGAGCTCCCAGTTATCTAGTTTATCTTCTGGTGTTTGTGTATAGTACGTTATGGTTTGTATTGTATTTATGCCATGTATTAGGAAATATAGCAATGTCCCTATTTTTTCCCCCATAATGTTTATCATTTTAGTTTTTATATGTAGGTCTTGGATCCATTTTGAGATAGTTTTGGGGTATGGTGTGAGGTATGTGTCCAGTTTCTATTCTTTTCTTTTTTTTTTACAGACGGACATCCATTTTTACCAGCACCATTCATTAAAAACACTGTATTTTTCCCATTTTATGGACTTTGGTCCTTTGTCAAAGATCAGCTGACCATAGGTGGATAAAATTTATATCTGGGTTTCTGATTCCATTGGTGTATATGTCTGTTGTTGTACCATTAACAGGCTATTTTAACCACCCTGGCTGTATAATAGTTTCTGAGTTCAGATAGTGTGAGGCCTCCTACTTTGTTCTTTTTCTTCAGTACTGGCTTGCTTATCAGAGGCCTCTTTTTATTCCATATAAAGTTGGTGATAGTTTTTCCATCTTGTTAAAGAATGCTGCTGGTATTTGGATCAGATTGCATTGTATCTGTAGATCGCTTTGGGCAGAACTGATATTTTCGTAGCATTGAGTCTTCTTTTCGTGAGCATGATGTATTTTTCCATTCATGTAGGTTTCTTGCAATAGTGTTGTGTAGTTTTCTTTGTATAGGTCCTTTATGTCCCTGGTTAGATTTATTCCTAAGTGTTTTATGTTTTTAGGGGCTATTATAAATGGTATTGTTTTCCTGATTTCCTTTTCGAAGCTCTTGTTGGTGTATAGGAATCTAGCTGAATTTTGTGTGTTGATCTTGTATCCTGCTACTCTGCTGAATCTATTAGTTCCAGTAGTTTTCTTGCAGCATCTTTGTGGTTCTCTATGTATACGATCATATCATCTGTGAATAGAGAGAGTTTTACTTCTTCCTTTCCAATTTGTTTCCCCTTTATTTCTTTTTCTTTTCTTATTGCTCTAGCCAGGACTTCCAGCACAATTTTAAATAGGAATGGTAATAAAGGGCATTCTTGTCTTGTTCCCATTCTCAGGAGGGGATACTTTCAGTCTCTTTCAGTTGATAATGATGGTGGCCATTGGTTTTGTATAGATGCCCTTTAGCATGCTGAGGAATTTCTCTTCCGTTCCTATTTTATTGAGAGTTTTTGCAAGGAATGGGTGTTGGATTTTATCAAATGGCTTTTCTATGTCGATTAAGATGATCATGTTATTATTTTCTTTTGTTCTATTTATGTGGTGGATTACATTGATTGATTTTCTAAGGTTGGACCATCCTTGCATATCTGGTATAAATCTCACTTGGTCCTGGTGTATTATTTTTTGATATATTGCTGAATTCCATTGGCTAGAATTTTGTTGAGAATTTTTGCAACTATATTCATGAGAGATATTGGTCTGTTATTTTCTTTTTTTGTAGTGTCTTTGCCTTGCTTTGGTATTAGATTATGCTGGCTTCATAGAATGATTTCAGTAGTATGTACCCCTTCCTGTTTTATGCTCTGACATCATTTGAGAAATAGTAGTGTGAGCTCCTCTCTGAATGTTTAGTAGAATTCTCCAGTTAAGCTGTCCAGGGCCAGGGCTTTTTTTGTTGTTGTTGTTACCTTTTAAATCTCTTGTTAAGGGTTTCTATCTCAGTTTATGTTACTTTAGGTAGGTAGTTTCTAGAAATTTGTCCGTTTTGGCTACATTCTCAAATTTGTCTTAGTACAATTTTTCATAGTATTCTGTTATGATCCTTTTAATTTCAGTTGGATCTGTTGTAATGTTCCCTGTCTCATTTCCTATGTAGGTTATTTGCTTCCTCTTCTGTATTTCTTTTGTCAGTTTGCCAATGGCTTGTTGATTTTGTTGATCTTTTAAAAGAACCAACTTTCGGTCTTGTTGATTCTTTCTATTGTTTTTCTGTTCTCTGTTTATTGCTTCTCTTATCTTTATTATTTCCTTTCTTCTGGTAGTTGTGGACTCCTTTTTCTGTTCTCTTTCTAGTTGTTCAAGTTGTAGGGCTAACGTTTTGATTTTAGCCCTTTTTTTTTTTTAATGTCTGCATTTTTTGCCATAAATTTACCTCTGAGCACTGTCTTTGTTGTGTCACAAAGATTTTGGTATAATATATTTTCATTCTCATTTGATTGTAGGAATTTTTTATTTATTTTCTCTTTGATTCCTATTACACAGTTGTTTTTAATCAAGGTATTATTCAGTTTTCATGTAAATTGATTTTTTTTTCTTGATCTTCCTGTTACTGATTTTTACTTTTATGACATTGTGATCAGAGAGAAAGCTTTGTATTATTTCAGTGTTGTGGATTTTATGTAGGATTGCTTTGGGGCCTAAAATGTGGTCTGTTGTGGAGGATGCTCCATGCATGTAGGAAAAGAATCTATACTTTGCTGCTGTTGGCTAGAGTGTTCTATATATGTCAGTGAGGTCAAGTTGGTTGATTTTAGCCTTTAGATTTTCTGTATCATTGTTGAGTTTGTTTCTAGATGTTCTGTCTTTTACCAAGAATGGTCTGTTGAAGTCTCCTTCTACTATTATGGAAATATTTCTCTTTTCAGTGCTGTTAGAGTTTGTTTTATGTATTCTGGAGCCCTGTCATTGGGTGCATAGATACTTACTAAGGTTATGTCTTGTTGGTAGATTGTATCTTTTATCATTACATAATATCCTTCCTTGTCTTTTATGGTTTATTTTGCCTTCAAGTCCCTTTTACCTGAGATTAGTATTGCCACTTCTGCCCTTTTTTGATTACAGTTTGCTTGTACTTTTTTTTTTTTTTCCTATCTTTTGATTTATAATATACTTGTATCTTTCTGTCTTAGGTGTGTCTCTTATAACAACAGGCTGATGGGTCATGATTTTTGATCCATTTTGACACTCTCTGTCTTTTTATGGGTGCATTTAAGCCATTTACATCCAGTGTGATTATCGGTAGATATGAGTTTATTGCCACCATGTTACTGTGGGTTTGTTTTTTTTTTGTGTGATGCTGACATTTTCTTTGTTGCTCTTATTTTCCTGTGCTGATTTCCTTTTGTTCATGGATTTTCTTTTCTTTTTTTTCACTATTATAGATTTTGTGTTTACTGAATCTTTATGGTTTTCTTATTTTTTGTTGTGATGAATAGGCTTGTTAACTTTCTTTGTGGATACCTTGAAGTTGACCCTTATCTTACTTAGTTTGAACCAGTCTTTTATTTATTGATATCTCCTTGATTTCCTCTCCATTTGAAAGTTCTATACTTACAATATTTCCCTCCTTTTATTGTTTTGACATTGTCAACATTTACAGATTGTAACTTCTGTTTCCCTTTTTCAAGTCTTTTATCTTTGTTTCATTATTGTGAGTTCTTTACCTAGGTTGGTATCTGGCCGATGCTCTCCTGTGTCCTAGACTACAGTTGTTGTCTAATATTATTGGTTCTCCAACTGAAGGATTCCCTTTAACCGTACTTGTAAGTTTGATTTTGTTTTTACAAATTCCTTTAATATCTGTGTATCTGGAAATGTTCTAATGTTGCCATTGTATTTGAAAGAGTTTTGCAGGACATAGTCTTGGTTGGCGGTTTTTTAAAATTTTTTTCTTTCTTTCAAGGCTTTATATATGCCATCCCATTGGCTTCTTGCCTGCATGGTTTCTTCCAAGTAATCAGAGCTTAGTCTTATTATTTCCTCTTTGTAAGTGACTTTTTGTTTTCCTTGAGCTGTTCTCAGGAGTCTCTTTTTCTCTGATTTTGGCAAGTGTGGTTATGATGTCTTGGTGATCTTCTTTTGGAGTCTTTCCTATATAGGTTTAGGAGCTTCTTGGATGCTCAGGTTTTCATCTTTCATGATATTTGGGAAATTTTCTGCCAGCAAGTCTTCAGCAAACTGTTATGTTTTACATTTTATCTCCCTGTTCTGGACCTCCAATAATGAGCAAATTTTTGTTCTTGATTGTGTCCCACATAGTTGCTAGGTTTTCTTCACACTTTTCTCTGATTTTTCCTCAAACAAATTGATACCCATGAATTTGTCTTAAATCATGTTAATTCTGTTTTCCGTTGTTTCAAATTTGCTCCTACAACCATCTATTGAATTGTCCATTTATGAAATTTTATTGTTTATCTTTTGGATTTCTAGTTGCTGTTTCTATATGATTTCTAATTGTTTATTTACTTTGACATTTTGTTCTGTTACTATTTTCCTCAATTATTCTACTGGTTTGTCTGTATTTTCCATGATTTTGTCTATTTTTCCCCTGGTTTTGTCTGTGTTTTCCATGATCTCTTTCCTAACCTCTTGGAGAGCCGCAAATATTAGTCCTTTGAATTCCATATCAGGCAGTTCCACTGATTCTTCTTCTACTGTAAGGTCATCTGATTTTTTATTTTGGTTACTTGGTGGAGCCATCTTGTCCTTCTTTTTAAAATGTTTTGAGGACTGGAGCAACATGGCACTATAGTCAGAAGCACCACGGCCATCCCTCCGCAGCAAAGATCAGAAAAACTAAGTCAGAGTCACACATCAATCCTGAAACCCTATGCATCAAATGAAGAGATAAAGAACTCAGCCAATCACCGAATGGAATACGAAACTGACAAAGAACAGAGAGCAAGGAGAGCTACATGCAGGGGTCCCCTATCAACTACCACAGCACAGATCCTCCATCTTGGACTCCTATTGGAGATCAGCGAACAGAAGGTATGAGAAAGCAGCTTAATGGAGCTTCCAGCAGAAGACAGAACAAGCGGTAACCCACGATATAGGCTTTCCCCCACCTCACCCTTCTTCACTCCCACTTAGCCTCCTTTGCTTCCTGCAGCCACAGTCTATTGGCCAGAAAGCACAAGCTTCCCCCCAGTGCCGCTTGGATTCCACCACTCCCCCACACCTCACTGGCCAGCTCCCTGAGCACCGTTTGTTGGCTGCTTGTGTTGCTTTTTTCTGCTTCTTTAGATTTCTTCCTTACCTCTCACCACCTCTCCCTCCTTTCTCTCAAATACCTGGCTCTGTGTGCCGTCTTAGCTTCTTCCTGAAAGACTGCAAAACACTGAACACCACTCAACTGTGAAACTGCTTCCTGGCCCGTGCCGCCATGCTGGTGGAACCCCCGGGGCTTTTTTGTTCATTTGTTTCTTCTGGTTTGTTCTGTTTTGATTTGTTTGTTTGTTTCCTTTTTCTTTCCTAGGCTTGGGAGCCCCTTTTAGCTGGGCAGTAGCACGCAGCTTGGAAGTTAGTCCCTTACTTTGTGCAGATGCATAGGTGCATCCTTGGGGGCATTTCTTTTTTTTTTCCCCCCTCTCTTTTTTTTTGCGTTTTATTTGTTTGGTTGGTTTTTTTCTCATTTCTTTGTTTAGTTTTTTTCTCTCTCTTATTCCCTTTTTGTCTTTCTTCATTTCCAATTTCTCGATTTGTTCATTTTTTTCTCTTACCATTTTTCTTTTTTTAATTTTTATTTTTCCCCATTTCTCAGTCTCTCATCTCTCCACTTCAGTAGCAAGCTCCCATAGCACTTTTTTTTTGTTTGCGTGTATGTTTTCGGCTCCTGTTCCTCTCTCCTCTCGCTTTTCTTTCCCATACCCATCTTAGCTCCACACATCACAATCTACCCCCTCCTTCCTGCTTACCTGCACTGTCAGCTGAACATCACACTCCCAAGCAGCACAGGCATGGCCTACTGGAACCTGCCCTGCACTGATTCCCGGTTCACACTGTCATCCCTGGTACCTGTCACAAAAAACCTATCCCAGCAACTTCCCTCCAGCTGGACCTGCCCTGCTGTACCATAACTGAGTGACTAACCCTACCCATTGGAGAAGGAGGTGAAAAGTATCGTACCCACAGACCAGCAAACAACCAAGAACTCACAGCCCGCTTGTTCAGACATAACCAAATAAAACAAAAAAGCAGGATGAAACAAACAAATCTACAATCAATAAACGAAGAAAATAATCACTAAATGCCCCGAAGACAACAGACTATATCAAAACATTTACAAAAACAGGACAGGATGGTTCCAGTAGGCGTCCAAAATAAAACATCAGGTGACCTTCCAGTAGAAGAAAAGGCACTAGAACTAACTGATAGGGAATTCAAATCTCTAATACTCAGACTTATCCAAGAGTTGAAGCAAAAAATAGACAAAAATGAGGAAAAAATAGACAAATTCATGGAAAATACAGACAAAAAAATGGAAGAATTCAGGAAAATAATACAGGAACAAAATGCTAAAATAAATTCACAACTAGAAATCATACAAAAACAACAATTAGAAATCCAAAAGAGAAACAACAAGATTTCAGAAATGGACAGTGTCATAGAAGGGCTGAGGAACAGATTTAAAATCATGGAAGATAGGATCAGCAAAATTTAAGACTAATACTTGAATACAACTCTGTATGAGGAAAAATCAGAAAAAAGAACAAAGAAAAGTGAAGAAACCCTGAGAATTATGTGGGATACAATCAAAAGCAAAAATCTGCGAGTCATCAGATTTCCAGGGCAGGGGGAGAAAACACAAAACACAGAGAAGATCTTTGAAGAGTTACTGGCGAAAAACTTCCCCAATGTCATGAAAGATGAAAAGCTGACCATCCAAGAAGCTCAATGAACCCCATGTAGGATAAACCCCAATAGAAAGTCACCAAGGCATATCATTATCACACTCTCTAAAACCAAAGACAAAGAATCCTGAAAGCAGCTTGAGAAAAACAAAAAGTCACATACAGAGGAGAAACAATAAGACTAAGCTCGGATTATTCAGCAGAAACCATGTAGGCAAGAAGGCAATGGGATGACATATATAAAACCCTAAAAGAAAAAAATTGCCAGCCAAGAATAATATATCCTGAAAAACTCTCATTCAAATACGGTAATGTAATTGGGTCATTTCCAGATAAACAGAAATTAAGGGACTATGTAAAAAAAAAAAAAAACAAACTTATGAGACTTATTAAAGGAAATCTTTGATCTGAGAACAAACAATATCATACCATGGGCTGAATCTAGGACACAGGATTGTTCTAGCCAGATACCAGCCTAGGAAATGAACCCTTAGGGGCTGTGCAAAACCAAAAAAATTACAAAAGGGAACCAAAGAGGTTAATCTGTAAACGACAACAGCAACAGAAAAATAAAAGAGGGAATAAACGGTGTAGGTATAGAACCTTCTAATTGAGCTGAAGTCAAGAGATACCAGGTAATAAATAGACTGGTTCAAATCTAAGAAGATAAGGGTAAATTTCAAGATAACCACAAAGAAAGTTAACAGACCTGCTCATCAAAATAAAGAAGAAAAACATAAAGTCTCAGTAAAAACAAAACCTACAAAAACAAAAGAAATTAAAAAAAAAAAAAAAAACCCACAAACAAAAGGAACTCAGCACAGCAGAGAAAGAGGAACAAAGAAAATGTCCGCGAGGAACAAAGAAAACGTCCGCACCACAAAGAAAAGCACTACAAAATGCAATCCCACTCCTAGGAATATATCCTAGAGAAATAAGAGCCGTCACACTGATAGACATACGCACACCCATATTCATTGAAGCCCTGTTCACAATACCAAAAAGATGGAAACCACCTAGATGCCAATCAACAGATGAATGGATAAACAAACTATGGTAGATACACACAATGGAGTATTATATAAAGATAAAGAACAATGGTGGCTCTGTGAAGCATCACATAACATGGATGAAGCTGGAGGACATTGTGCTGAGTGAAATACTTTAATCACGAGAGGACAAATATTGTATGAAACCTCTACTGTATAACTCAAGTAAAAGTTTACACACAAAGAGAAACAATCTTTGTTGGTTACCAGGGATAGGAGGGGTGAGGGGGGAACTAAACAGATAAGTAGTAACTTTGGTGAAGTGTAGGACAGTACACATTACTGGGGGAGCCAGCACAACTTGTACAAGGAAAGGTCATGGAAGCTCCATAGACACATCCTAACTCCCTGAGGGACTGAATTGCTGGGCAGAGGGCTGTGGGGACCATGGTCTCAGGGAACATCTAGCTCAATTAGCGTAACACAGTTTATAAAGACAATGTTCTACATTCTACCTTGGTAAGTAGCATACGGGGTCTTAAAAGCCTGTGAGCAGCCATCTAAGATAGTCCACTGGTCTCACTCCTTGGAGTAAGAGAGAATGAAGAGAGCAAGATACAAGGAAAAGATTAGTCCAAAGGACTAATGGACCACAGCTACCACGGCCTGCACCAGACTGAGTCCAGTACAGCTAGATGGTGCCTGGCTACTACCACTGACTCCTCTGACCAGGATCACAATAGAGAGTCCTGGACAGAGCCGGAAAAGTATGTAGAACAGAATTCTAACCCACAAAAAAAAGACCAGATTTACTGGCCTGACAGACTGGAGAAACCCCGAGAATATGGCCCCTGGACACCCTTTTAGCTCAGTGGTGATGCCCCTCCCGAAGTTCACCGCTTAGCCAGGGATTGGAGAGCCTCATAAAACAAAACTGGACTAATGAGGCAGAGCAGTTCAGGGACAAGGACTAGAAGGCAGGAGGGGACATGAAAGCTGGTGATAGGGAACCCAAGGTTGAGAAGGGACAGTGTTGACATGTCATGGGGTTGTTAACCATCGTCATAGGGCAATATGTGTACTAACTGTTTAATGAGAAACTTTTTTCTGCAAACCTTCATCTAAGATACAAAAAAAAAAAAAAAAAATTATCTATGTGAGATCAAATTGACAACAGCAACTCAAAAGGTTTGATGGGAAGCCTAGGGGCCAGTGAGTTGAAGATAATGGTGATGAAATAATTTGGAAAAGGACAGTAAGAAAAGCAGCACAACTGGAAGAATGTAATCAAAGTCACTGAATTGTACATGTAGAAATTTTTGAAATGGTGTAACTCTGGCTATGTATATTTTCACCCAAAAAAGATCCTCAAGGTAGAGGAAGGAGAGTGTTGACATGTTGTGGGGTTGTTAATCAATGTCATAAAACAATATAGAAACTCTGGCATCAACAAAATAACAGTGCGTGCTTGCAGGGTGCAGATGAAACCACATGATTCAAAGTGTCACTGTAATAGAGTAATAAAGACAGCTCTGACCCGAGTGCGTTAGAAGGTTCAAAAAGTAAATTAGCATAGAGTTTTAGCCTTGTAGGTATATTGATACATGTAAGCTGGGCTTACAGAAAATGTTTTTGTTATTATAACTAACTATGGGGATATTTTTATAAAAAAATAATAGATTTTTTGCTGAAACACTGCAAAAAAAAAAAAAAGTTTTGGTATTGTCTGCTGTCTCCAAGACATTAAGATATTCTTTTCTTTATATATTGATTGTATGCGCATTTGTTTTGTCCTGATTTTTTGTTTTGTTTTAATTTGTCAGGGTGGACTGGCCAGGCATGCTTTGCTCCTTGCACGTCTGTTGGTGTGATAGCTCTCACCATCTCTTCTGGGCAGACAGAGCAGCAGCAGGCAGGACAAGCCCACTTCACTGTACATTGGTTTGGCAAGGTGGTTGATGGTGGACTGGGCAGAAACAGTCTTTCTTCTGTTGTTGGGCCAGTGGTGTGGGAGCATTCACAGCCCCTCACCAGATAGGTGGAGGTGTCAGATGGGGAATGGTACAAGCTCATTTCCCAACATTCAGCAACTGGTCAAGTGATGGGAGGGGAGGAGTGTGTGAGCCCAGTGTGGTGGTGAGCCTAAAAAACAGATACACTCCATCCTTGATGGCGCAGTGGTGTTGGCAGGAAAGTGGTGCATATGGACATAGGTGGGGGGGGGGAATAAAAGGGAAGGAAGAGAAAAGAAAGAAAGAAAAATAAAATGTGAAAGAAGAAAAAGAAACTAGCAGCATGATGAGGGCTGGCCAGTGGTGGAGGGGCAGATCTGGGGGCCGGTGAGAAGGGAGGGTAGGTGATGTCCTTGACTAGTTGGGAGGGAGAAAGAAAAGAGAGAAAGGAAAAAAGAAAGAAAGAAAAGAAAATTGGTGGTGTGATGGGGGCCGCAAGTGTGGGCAGGGTGGACCCAGGGCAGGCTGGTGTGCTGGTCAATCTCTAGCTGCAACAGTGTCACAGGGTCTGGCAGGAATAGGGGGAGCTGGCATATAGGGCTAGGTGTTAGGTAGAAAGAAAAGGAAGAGAGACAAAATTTAAAAAAGAAAAATAAATTTTAAAAACTGGCTACATGTTGAGGGCCGGTACGTGGTGGCAGGGCAGATCAAAGGGCCAGTGAGAAGGGAGGGGAGGTAGCTTACGGGACTAGCTGGAAGGGGGAAAGTAAAGAAAGAATATAAACAGAAAATAAATTGGCAGCTTGGTGGGAATAGGCAGGTGGGGACGGGGTGGCCCTGGGGTAGTGATGTGCCGGTGGATCTCTAGCCAAGAGGCACAGTATGGTCCGTCGGAAAGGGATGGAGGTGGCATATGGCCTATATGGCTGGGAGAAAGAAAAGGAAGAAAGGGAAAAAGAAAAAAAATAATAGCTCTGTGGGAGCTGACTGGTGGGGGCAAGGTGGACCTGGTATGGCCGTGGGCTGATGGCTCTCTAGCTGAGCTGTGTGGCATGGTCTACCAGGAAGTGGTGGAGATGGTGTACTGGGCTATGTGGGAGGGAAAAAGACAAGGAAGAAAGTGAAAGAAAATGGCACATTGGGAGCCAGGGGGTGGGACAGAATGAACCCAGGGTAGCGGCTGGCTGGTGGCTCTCTAGTGAAGCAGCACAGCATGATCTGTTGGGAAGGGGTGGAGATGGTGTAAGGGGCTTGGTGGGAGGGAGAAAGAAAAGTAAGAAAGGGAAAAAAATGGCTCAGTGGGAGCTGGCCTGTGGGAGCAGGGAAGACCCAGGGTGGCAGATGGCTTGTGGCTCTCTATCTAGCTGAGCAGTGCAGTGTGGCCTGTCAGGAAAAGGTAGAGGTCATGTAAGGGGCTGAAAGGTGAGGGGTGGGAAAGTGTATTTCTCTGGTTACCAGGTGCTCTGTCTCCTGTTGGATGCTTCGTTAAGTTACCTTCTCATACTCTCCGTCCAGGGTCCTTGCTGGCTGTGTTCCAAGATGGCAACACTATGCCGTGTTAGTTGACAGATGACCTCCACTCTGTACCTCTCCTCATTCTCTGTTTGCCTTCAGTTTCTTCTTCCATTCTGTGCTTGACCTAGTTCTTTATTCCTTCATTTGATTCTTAGGGTTCCGGGATTGATGTTTGTATCTGTTTTACCAAGTATTTGGGGTCTTTGCTGCAGAAGGTTGGCATGGCGCATCTGTCTATAGTGCCATGTTGGCACTGCCTCCCAGTGTCCATACTTTTAACACCTGGAACATATTTATTAAAAAGATTTCTATATCCATCAGAAGAAGAACCTGGCAATGCCATGGCAAGAATATGCTATAATAATTGCACCTCTCCTATTCCACATGACCTATGGCCATTTGCTTGGGTGATACTATAATGCTGAAAGAAAATTACTGCAATATTTCAAGGACTATTGAACCAAGGTCTGAACTGACATTGATTCTCAGATACATGAAATGTTATCGTGCCCCTCTCCTCTTTAGATTGAGGTCCTTCTGGCCCAGGTAAAAACAATGGAATCAAGGCCAAAGTCTAGCTTATAGTGGATTCACTGGATAAGAGAACCAACCTGGATCTCATTTTGCCAGTTTCTCAATATATAACTGGAATTGACATAATTTTTAGTTATAGTAATATCCACATTGGGAACTTGAGCTGTGTGGTATGAGCTATAATAGTGGGGAAGGGCAAGTGGAAAGTCTCTAAAACTGCCACCAATTAAGGTAGTATATAAGAAACAATATTGCCTGGTGGAACAAGATGGTGGAGATTAGTTCAACACTTAAAGATATAAAAGATGTAGAGGAGGTGGTCCCTATCATATCTCAATTTGATTCACCAGTCTGATAAATCAATCTGATAGATTTTGAGAATGACAGTAGCTCACACATACTGACCCCAATACCATATGCTGAGTCAGACACAGAATTATGCTTGAGTTGAACATTATATTGATCACATTGATGTCATCTTGCTGAATAGACAGGTTTGTCATCCGAAAAGCCTCTAGATGGTTTCGAACCACATACTTTTTGGCTAGTAGTTGAGTGCTTAACCATTTATGCCACTCAGGAACTCACAGGGTCAGCAAAAATAAAAGGTTCAGATAAAAGTAGTATACAGAAGACATGAAGCAATAGAAACCATAAACCAAGAGGTTTCTTAAAATAGGACAGTGAATTGGAATCAACAAAAGAATTTAAAGGGCACATAGTGAGTATTAGCGTTGCCATGACATGAAGGATCTAGAGTTAGCAGGCTTTCTTTTGAGTTTGTAATGAAACTACATCCTCACTACAGATTGGTTGTGGGATGAAAAAAAAAAAAATCCAGTTTGTCAAATGTGTAGAATATGTGATTATGGTGGTATCCCATACGGCATTTAACTTGAAGTAAGGCATAATGACTATCTCAGGCATCCTCACCTGAAAGATTTTAAACACATGTCTCTTCTTTATACTCTATAATCTAAAATTGTCTAACAAGCATATGGTATTTAATTTTCTGTGGGTAGTAGGTGTCTTATGTTTACAACTCATTTATCAAAATAACATATTAAAATGGAATTTTCATATTTAAAAATTTTTGGTGTTGTAATTATGTGCTATTGAGTCAGTTCCAACCCTTAGAGACCCTATGTACAACAAAATGACACCCTGCCAGATTCTGCACCATCCTCACAATTGTTGCTATGTTTGAGGCTATTGTTTCAGCCACTGTGTCAATCCATCTCATTGATGGTCTTCCTCTTTTACATTGACTTTCCTCTTTACGAAGCATGAAGTCCTTCTCCAGAGACTGGTCTCTTCTGATAACACGTCCAAAGTATGTAGGACGAAGTCTTGCCTTGCTTGCTACTAAGGAGAATTCTGGCTGCACTTCTTCCAAGACAGGTTTGTTTGTTCTTCTGGCAGTCCATAGGGTATTCAATATTCTTTACTATCACAAAAATTCAATGGCATCAATTCTTCTTCCGTCTTCTTTATTCATTGTCCAGCTTTTGCATGCAGATATGATGATTGATAATACCATGGCTTGGGTCAGGCACTCCTCAGTCCTCAAAGTAATATCTTTGCTTTTTAACACTTTAAAGAGATCATTTGCAGCAGATTTGCCCAATGCAATATGTCGTTTGATTTTTTGAATATTGCTTCCATGGGTGTTGATTGTGGATCCAAGTAAAATGAAATCCTTGACAACCTCAATCTTTTCTTCGTTTATCATAATGTTGCTTATCGGTCCAGTTGTTTCTTTTTTAAACTTTTTAAAACTGTCTAATTTAACTCTCATACAAAATGTTAATTACCATTAAATGACCTGTAGTAAGTCTTCCTTAAGCTTCTGCTTAAACATCATCTATGACAGGTGATCACCAAAAAAAAGAAAAAAGAAAATCCTTGAGAAGTCTGTTGCAGCCATGTATGTGTACCAACTAGATGTTCTTTGTAGAGAAAACCTGTTGTAAGGACTACAGTTGTTGGGCAACCTCTAACTCCTACACCTTTAGGATCTGCCACTGTTCACGCCAAGGCTGCACTCTACCAGGCTGCTTTTAGTTAACGACTAAGCAAGACAGGGATCCTAGAGCACTACCCTTTCATTACCATATGAGGTCCTCTTACGGGCTCCTCTGGAGCTCCCACCAGCATGGGCAAGAATTTCTGAGCTCTACACTACAGTGAGACACTTTTTCTACCCAGTCCTCCTTTTGACCCTTCTCCTTGCACAGATGTCAGACCTGCATCATGATTTGAAGGCTCATCTTACCTACACCTAGTTTTCACTCTCCGTTACATTTCAAGAGCATTTTCCCTATTAACTCTTTAAGTTTCTAATTAAAATTTGGTGTCTAATTACAACTCAAACAAACACAAAGCCAAACCAATTTTCAGACTGAATGTATTTAATTTTCTATATTTATGTGAAATCCCTGTCCGTAATTGCTGTTTTAATTCTCCTATTTTTGTTCTTTGGACTCAGGTGACATATGTATAGTATATGGCATTCTAGAGCAAGACAGTTTAAGTTCTTGTAAAAACTTAATTTCCCTTATGTTATTTATTAATGTATTTCTTTATTTATATAGTAAAGCATCCTCTGATGCTAGTCATTTTCTTCTAAATACACTCTATTTTCAGTGATAGTAGTTTAAAATCTAGCAGGCAAAGTGAATTCTTTACCCTAAATGCACTCTGAGCCTGCGGGTACAATGGAATATTGAATTCTCCATTCTGTATTCTGTACTTATGTTAATAGAATCTAAAATCAAATTTGCATTTTTCATATCATGCAATAGACTAATATCAAAGCTCCAGTCATCTAGAACTTATTTTTTTTTTTCCACATACGCTGGTGTAAAGATATTCCATTCATTCCATGTTTCTGCAATGTTTCTTTGAAACTAAGCTTAATATTTTACTTTTATTTCCATTATATTTCATTTAAGCTGCCTTGGTCCATCTAACCCATCAATATTCTTTCTCATCCTGATCTGTCATATAATATGCTTACTAATATATTTTAAATTAGCTTCACCTTCAAATTCATTCATCTTTCCATCTCTGTCCCAGGAAATGGCTTAAATGTGGAACAAGATAAGCTCTGTTAGTATATATTTAGAGACTTTTCTGCAAAATGACATCAATCTATTTATCAGTAGGTAGTCATTCAACCAAGTATGGATCCACATAACTGTACATTTATTATTATTAAATCCACAGTACATTCTGTTTCCCACAGATTTTCATTAGGTATTCTATCAAATAGAAAACTTGTAAAATAAAAATAAATCATAAACATTTCTTTATCTCTGGAACTGTTGGGAAAAGAAAGCAATTGTAAGATAGGTGAGATTGTAAAACAACACTAATTCTCTTAAAATTGAGTTCATAACTACTTGCCTATCACCTCAAGTTACCTATAGGGATATGGACACAACATATATTTGAATACATAATCATAGTGGCTTAATTTCATGCCAAGGAGCGAGGTTTTGCCCCAAAAACACAATACACTGGTCAACTATGACAGAAAACCTTTTGCCTGGAATAGACTTAAGCCTATAGATAGAACAAAGGCACTACAATTTAATTCATGTCTCCTTTTTTTGCCTAATTCCATTATCTAATCTCCAACTTTCTATGGTATTTTCATTTAGTAAAAACAGGTTTGCAATTAGTAAGGCCAAGAATTTTCTCCGTATGACTAGGGCAGTACATGACTTGACTGCCAACCTCAGGTCTTTCAGGAACAAGCTTATAAGAAGCATGACATTGCTTACCTCTGTACTCTCATAGACAGATGTGTGTCCAAAGAGCCGTTCAGACTCAAACTTTCATGTATTTTCTCTTCACATAGACGGTTTTCCTACCCTTAAATCTTACTTGGTTTGCAATGCAATATAAGATCCTTTGCATTATTCCTGATCCATCCAAAGGCTTGCTGAAGAGGAATTGGTGAATGGGTAAGAACATAAAATGATCCATGAATTCTCCTAGCAGGCCAACATTGCTCTTCCTGTAATATGACATTATGCTTTAACTCATATGTTTACGGAAATATTTTTCTTTCATGTCTTCTATATGAAGTTCACTGTGTTTTTATTATATGTTTAAGATTCAGTATTTGGTCTAACTTTAGAATTATTTTCTGTCCAGATAATAGAATACCCAACTAACAGTGGCTTTTAAAAATGACAGTACAGTATAAACACATTTTTTTCCTTCTTGTTTTTGAGAAAACTAGGAGTTTCAATTCTAATCATTCAGATATCTGCTATTTATATAAACTCATAATTATATTTAATCAGGGATTAATGATCAGCATTGGTTTTAAA
Organism: Dugong dugon; assembly: GCA_030035585.1. Taxonomy (NCBI): domain Eukaryota; kingdom Metazoa; phylum Chordata; class Mammalia; order Sirenia; family Dugongidae; genus Dugong; species Dugong dugon. Next base: position 26,761,953 of record CM057460.1, on the reverse strand, counting down.
TATTCTACTCAGATAACTTTGCATGATAATATCAGCTAACTAAAATAACAACTTAGGCAGTATGGATGCCTTAGCAGAAGCAATGGGCAAGGTATTTTTGTAAGATGTTCTTGTTTGTGTTTGGTTGTTTTGGCCAAAGGTACTCAAATGACAGCATGGAAATTAATCTGAACATGGTAAAAGTGGTTGTTTACATGAACAGGGTATATGCCTAGAGATTTATCAACATTTACCTTATCTAGGAAAAAAATGCATGCTTTGCTAGAGCTGATTTAGTAATTTTAAATGTCCTGCTTCATAATATATTCACAAGTGTGAATATATTTGATCTTTGTTCATTCCTCTGTTATAAAAAAAAAATATTCTTATCAATATTTGCTGAAAAAGTCCATCACAATAGCATTTAAGAGGAACTTAAAAGATATAGTTTCAGTTAAAGTCTTGATACATTAATATTGTTTGTAAATATGATCTTTGTTATAAAAGAAAGGAGAACAAAGAATCAGTCCAAAAGAAAGTATAGAAAGTAGTTGATTAAAAATTATGAAGATGAGTTAGTAAAATTGATATATATGTATCCTGGAGCCTAGAAAGAAAGTCATTTTCACAACTCAGTGGTAATTTTCCTTGTCATTTTCAAATTAAGCCAAAATCTCTCTTTTTCATGTGTTGTACAATCTCAGAAACATTCTATCTTGCTTATGAGCCCCAGGTAATACTCAATAAATGTCTGCACACCCCATTATGCCTATTACCCTAACAGGCTGATTTATTGTTTTATTTTGTTTTTAATTTTAGCACTTCGTTTACTTGACTATACATAAATTAGTCTGAATGTAGCATTCATCACACAAGCTGAGCATCAATAATACATTTCAATACTTCTTCAGGAATAGAAACAATACCGTACAAAATGAAACTCCAATTCTAAAATTGTAGAAATAAAAAAGAAAATTAAAGTTAAATGATACAATGAAATATTTATTCCAGTGTCTTTTTTCTTGTTTCTTTTATTGTTGGACTTTAAGTGAAAGTTTACAGTTCAAGTTAGTCTCTCATATAGACATTTATACATACAATGTTGTGTGACTCTAATTGCTTTCCCTATAGTGTGACAGCACACTCCTCCTTTCCACTCTTGATTTCCTATGTCCCTTCAACCAGCTCCTGACTCTCTCTGCCTTCTCATCTCACCTCCAGACAGGAGCTTCATTTAGTCTCAGGTATCTACTTGAGCTAAGAAGCAAATTCTTCATGAGTATCATTTTATGTCCCATAGTCCGGTCTAATCTTTGTCTGAAGAGTTGGCCTTGGGAATGGTTTTAGTTCTCGGTTGACAGAGAGTCCGGGGGCCAGGTTTTGTGGGGTTCCTCCAGTCTCAGTAAGACCATTAAGTCTGGTCTTTTTACTAGAATTTGAGTTCTGCACCCCACTTTTCTCCTGCTTCATCAGGAACTCTCTGTGGTGTACCCTGTCAGAGCGGTCATTGGTGGTAGGCAGGCACCATCTAGTTCTTCTGGTCTCAGGTTTGATTCAGTCTGTGGTTTATGTGGCCCTTACTGTCTCTTGGGCTAATACTTTCTTTGTGTCTTTGGTGTTCTTCATTCTTCATTACTCCAGGTGAGCTGGGATCAATTGATGCATCTTAGATGGTCAGTCACTTGCTTTTAAGACCCCAGACACCATTCACCAAAGTAGGATGCAGAACATCTTCTTAATAACCATTGTTATGCCAATTGACCTAGATGTCCCCTGAAAGCATGGTCACCAGACCCCTGCCCCTGCTTCTCTGTCCCTCGAAGTGTTGGGTTGTATTCAGGAAACTTCTTAGTTTTGGTTTAGTCCGGCTTTGCTGACTTCCCCTTTAGTGTGTGCTGTCCTTCCCTTCACCTAAGATCATTCTTGTCTATCTAGTTAGTGAATAACCCTATCCCTCCCTCCCCGCCAGCATAACCATCAAAGAATGTTTTCTTGTGTTTAAATCTTTTCTTGAGTACTTATAACAGTGGTCTTACACAATATTTGTCCTTTTGCGACTGACTAAATTCACTCAGCATAATGCCTTCCAGATTCTTCCATGTTATAAGATTTTTCAAGGATTCATTGTTGTTCTTTATTGTTGTATAGTATCCCATTGTGTGAGTATACCATAATTTGTTTATTCATTCCTCCATTGATGGGCACGTGGGTTGCCTCCATCTTTTTGCTGTCGTGAACAGTGCTGCAATGACCATGGGGGTGCATATATCTATCCATGTGATAGCTCTTATTTCTGTAGGATATATCCCAAGTAGTGGGATTGCTGGGTCATATGGTACTTCTATTTCTAGCTTTTTAAGGAAGCACCAAATCAATATCTAAAGTGGTTTTACCATTTTACATTCCCACCGTGAGTGTGTAAGTGTTCCAGTCTCTCCACAACCTCTTCCAACATTTATTATTTTGTGTTTTTTGGATTAATGCTAGCCTTGTTGGGGTGAGATGGTATCTCGTTGTAGTTTTGATTTGCATTTCTCTAATGGCTAATGATCGTGAGCATTTCCTCATGTGTCTGTTAGCATACTGAATGTCTTCTTTGGTGAAGTGCCTGTTCATACCCTTTGCCCATTTTTTAATTGGGCTATTTGTCTTTTTGTTGTTGGGTTTTGCAGTATCTTATAGATTTTAGAGATTAGATGCTGATCGGATTTTTCTTAGCCAAAAATTTTTTCCCAGTCTGTAGGTTGTCTTTTGACTCTTTTGGTGAAGTCTTTTGATGAGCTCCCAGTTATCTAGTCTCTCTTCTGGTGTTTGTGCATTGTCACTTATAGTTCATATTCTGTTTATGCCATGTATTAGGGCTCCTAGCGTTGTCCCTATCTTTTCTTCCATGATGTTTAACATTTTAGATTTTATATTTAGATCTTTGATCCATTTTGAGTTAGTTTTTATGCATGCTTTGAGGTATGGGTCTTGTTTCAGTTTTTGGTAAATGAATATCCAGTTATGCCAGCACCGTTTGTCAAAGAGACCGTCTTTTCCCCAATTAACAGACTTTGGGCTTTGTCAAATAACAGCTGCTCATAGGTGGATGAATTTACGTCTGGATTCTCAATTCTGTTCCATTGGTTTGTTGTACCAGTATCAAGCTGTTTTGACTTCCATGGTGATATAATAGTTTCTAAAATTAGGTAGTTTGAGGCCTCCCACTTTGTTCTTCTTCTTGAGTAATGCTTTACTTATCAGGGGCCTCTTCCCTTTCCATATGAAGTTGGTGATTTGTTTCTCCATCTCATTAAAAAATGTCATTGGAATTTGGATTAGGATTGCATTGTATGTGTAGATCATTGTGGGTAGAATTGACATTTTCACAATGTTGAGTCTTCCTATCCATGAGCAAGGTATGTTTTTTCTACTTATGCCAGTCTCTTTTGGTTTCTTGCAGCAGTGTCTTATAGTTTTCTTTGTATAGGTCTTTTACTTCTCTGGTTAGATTTATTCCTAAGTATTTTATCTTCTCGGGGGCTATTGTACATGGCGTTGATTTAGTGATTTCCTCTTGGAAGTTTTCTTTGTTGGTGTAAAGGAATCCAACTGATTTTTGTATGTTTATCTTGTATCCTGATACTTTACTGAAATCTTCTATTAGTTCCAGTAGTTTTCTTGGGATTCTTTGGGGTTTTCTGTGTATAAGATCATATCATCAGCAAATAGAGATACTTTGACTTCTTCCTTACCCATTTGGATACGCTTCATTTCTTTTTCTAGCCTAATTTCTCTGGCTAGGACCTCTAGCACAATGTTGAATAAGAGTGGTGATAAAGGGCATCCTTGTCTGGTTCCCATTCTCAAGGAGAATGCTTTCAAACTCTGCATTTAGGATGATGTTGGCTGTTGGCTTTGTATAAATGCCCTTAATTATTCCTATTTTGTTGAGAGTTTTTATCATGAATGGGTTTTGGATTTTGTCAAATGCCTTTTCTGAATCAATTGATAAGATCATGTGGTTCTTGTCTTTTGTTTTATTTATGTGATGGATTATGTTGATTGTTTTTCTAATGTTCAGCCATCCCTGCATACCTGGTATAAATCCCTCTTGGTCATGGTGAATTTTTTTTTTTGATACGTTGCTAAATTCTATTGGCTAGAATTTTGTTGAGGATTTTGCGTCAATGTTCACGTGGGATATTGGTCTGTAATTTTCTTTTTTTGTGGTGTCTTTACCTGGTTTTGGTATCAGGGTTATGCTGGCTTCATAGAATGAGTTTGTAGTATTCCATCCTTTTCTATGCTCTGAAATATCTTTAGTAGTAGTGGTGTTAACTCTTCTCTGAAAGTTTGGTAGATTTCTCCAGTGAAGCCTTCTAGGCCAGGGCTTTTTTTTGGTTGGTGGTGGTTTTTAATTACTTTTCAATCTCTTCTTTTGTTATGGGTATGTTTAGTTGTTCTACCTCTGTTTGTGTTAGTTTAGGTAGGTAGTGAGTTTCTAGATATTTGTCCATTTACTTTAGGCTTTCAAATTTGTTAAGGTACAATTTTTCATAGTATTCTATTATGCTTCTTTTCATTTCAGTTGGGTCTGTTGTGATATCACCCATCTCATTTCTTATACAGGTTATTTGCTTCCTTTCCTGTTTTTCTTTTGTCAGTTTGGGGAATGGTTTATCAATTTTGTTGCTTTTTTCAAAGAAACAGCTTTTGGTCTGTTTAACGCTTTCAATTTTTTTTCTACTCTCTATTTCATTTAATTCTGCTCTAATTCTTATTATTTACTTTCTTCTGGTGCCCGAGGGCTTCTTTTGCTGTTCTCTTTCTACTTGTTTGAGTTGTATGGCTAATGTTTTTATTTTGGCCCTTTGTTCTTTTTGGATTTGTGCATTTATTGCACTAAACTGACCTGAGTACTGCTTTTGATGTATCCCAAAGGTTTTGGTAGGATTTTTTTTCATTCTCGTTTGATTCTTTGAGCTTCTTTATTCTATCCTTAATTTCTTCTATAAGCGAGTAGTTTTTGAACAAGCTGTAGTTCAGTTTCCAAATGTTTGATTTTTTTTCCTTGCTTTTTCTGTTATTGATTTCTAGTTTATGGCTTTATGGTCAGAAAAGACGCTTCATAATATTTAAATGCTTTGGATTCTGTTAAGGCTTGCTTTATGGCCTATTATGTGGTCTATTCTGGAGCATGTTCCATGTGCATTGGATAAGAAAGTATACTTGGCTGCTTTTGGGTGGAGTGTTTGGTATATGTCTATGAGATCAAGTTGGTTGATTGAAACATATAGATCTTCCAAGTCTTTACTGAGCTTTTTTCTGGATGTTCTGTCCTTCACCAAAAGTGGTGTGTTGAAGTATCCTACTATTATTGTGGAGCTGTCTAGCTCTCTTTTCCATGCTGTTAGAGTTTGTTTTATGTATTTTGGAGCCCTGTCATTGGGTGCATAAATATTTATTATTGCTATGTCCTCCTGGTGTACTGATCCTTTAATCATTATATAGTGTCCTTTCTTATCCTTTGTGGTGGATTTTACATTAAAGTCTATTTTGTCAGAGATTTATATTGCCACTCCTGCTCTTTTTTGAATGTTGTTTTCTTGATATATATTTTTCCATCCTTTGAGTTTTAGTTTGTGTCTTTAAGTCTAAGATGTGTCTGTTGTAGGCTGCAGATAGATGGATCCTGCTTTTTAAGTATTCTGTCACTCTCTGTCTCTTTACTGGTGCATTTAGTCCATTTACATTCAGTGTAATTATTAATACATATGAGTTTAGTGCTGTCATTTTGATTTTTTTTTTTTTTGGTATGTTGTTGATAGTTTCTTTGTTCCCCTTAGTTTTTTGAACTGAGTCGTTTTTCTTTATGTATTTTCTTTTCATCTTTTTAATTGTTGTTGATTTTGTCTTTTGCTGAGTCTTTATATTTTTCATGTTTTTTAATTTGCTGTGTAGGATTGTTAGTTTCTTTTGTGGTTACCTTAATATTTACCCCTATTTTTCTAAGTTTAAACCAGTGTTTTATTTCTTTATATTGTCTTGAATTCATCTCCATATGAAAAATCTATGTCTACATTTTTTTAGTCCCTCTTTTTGTTTTAATGTTGTCATCTTTTACATATTGACATCTTTGTTTCCCTATTTTCAGTGTTTTAGTTTTGATTTATTTTTGTGACTTCCCTATCTGGGTTGATATCTGGTTGTTCTGTCCTGTGTTCTAGTCTTGAGTTGTTATCTGATATTATTGTTTTTCCAACCAGAGGAGTCCCATTAGTATTTCTTGTAATTTTGGTTTGATTTTTACAAATTCCCTTTATCTGGAAATGCCCTAATTTCATCATCATATTTTTGAGACAGTTTTGCGGCATATGCAATTCTCGTCCCTCAATTTTCTTCCTTCAAGTCATCCCATTGCCTTCTTGCCTGCATAGTTTCTACTGAGTAGTCCGAGTTTATTCTTATTGACTCTCCTTTATAGATGACTTTTCGTTTATCCTTAGCCACTCTTAAAATTCTCTCTTTATCTTTGTTTTTGTCAAGTGTGATTATAATATGTATTGGTGACTTTCTTTTGGGATCTACCTTATGTGGGGTTCAATGAGCGTCTTGGAAAGATATCTTCTCATCTTTCATGATATCAGGGAAGTTTTCCCCCAACAAATCTCATACTGCAATCCTTCGTAGGTTATTTGTCTTGATAGAGTCCTGCATAATTCTTAGAGTTTCTTCATTATTTAAAAATATTTTTATCTGATTTTTCCTCAGGTATGTTGGTGTCAAGTGCTTTATCTTCAGTCTCACTAATTCTGATCCTATTGCCTCAATTCTGCTTCTATGACTTTGTATTGAGTTGTCTAATTCTGAAATTTTATTATTAATCTTCTGGATTTCTGATTGCTGTCTCTCTATGGATTCTTGCAGCTTATTAAATTTGTCATAATGCTCTTGAATAACCTTCGTAAGATCCTGTATTGCTTTGTCTGTGTTCCTTAGCTTAGTCTGCATTTTGCCTCACCTCCTTCCTGGTATCTTGAAGAATTCTGTATTTTAATCCTTTGTATTCCACCTCTGGTAATTCACAAGAAAGTCTCTTCCTCCAGAAAATTTCTCGATTCTCTATTTTCAGAGCTTGCTGAAGCCATCATGGTCTGCCTCTTTATGTGATTTGATATTGACTGTTGTCTCTGAGCCATTAATAAATTATTATTTTATTTATTTGATGTTTGCTTACTATGTCTTAGCTCTTGTTTTGTTTTGATATGCCCGAATAGGCTGCTCGTGTGAGCTGGTTTGATTATTGGAGCCTATGAAGCTCTAATGTCCTGTCACCAGGTTGTTAGAGCTGTTACTAGTATGTGAGCACAGGAGTCCAATTACTTTTGTTGTATGGATTCAGCTCAGATGTCCAGGTAGTCAGTCACCAAGTGTATGGTGCAGGCTCTCACCTACAGTCTTTGATTGGCTTGGCTGATTGGTGTAGGCACAGGTATCTGGCTGCAGTAGGTGGTCACATGCTGAGGAAGGCCATAGACTGAGTTCTGCCCCTGACTGGGAGGAAAGCATCTCTCTGTTCCCTAGAGCACTTAGGTGGGTAGGTTATGCAGGCAGACTGTGAGCACCCAATGCTGTTGGCTGTAAGGGCTAGGGGCCACCACTTATTCTTGGACCCTTGTTGCTGGTGGCTAGGTGGCATGGGTGGAGCCACCAGTCCTCAGGCCCCTGATGTGGGTAGGTGAAAACCCTGCTTAATGGGTAGAGCAGTGTCAGATGTTACGAACCTGCCACTTCACAGATGAAATGTTCAAGTTAGACTTCAGGTATATACTTTGTTGTACTGTGGTAATGAGGGCCTATGCTGTTGAAATGAACTCACACAAGTCTATGCAAGGGTGAAAGGCACTCAAAGTCTGTGGACCCCTTATGCCTGTGCCTAGTCAAATAGCTGTGCTTACCATGAGTTCCTGGCTTAGGGGAGCCAGCAGGTTTTTTTTTTTTTCTTTTCCCTGTTTGTTAATTTGTTCCCTTCCCAAGGCTGGGAGAATGGCTCAGGGCTGTGATTGGTCCTACTCCCAGCCCAGGGGACTTGGCAATCTCTGAAGCTGTCCTGGACCTGGTACAGAGTAGGAAGTGGGGCGGTAAATGGGACAGAGGTTTTTCCCAAAGGGGAGTGTTTTTGATCTGCAGTAGGCCAGATGCAAGTATTTATCTTTTGCCAATCGAGCACTGCTTCTCACTGGTTCTGGATGCCTGAGTAGACTCTCTGCCTCTGTTCTCTCCCGATGTCGAAGATGCCTCCCAAGCACCACTGCTTGCCTCACTGCACACACAAGCTGATCCAGCCTGAAGGGCTCCAGCTCCTGCCAGGTCATTTCTGGCAACTCCTAGCTGCTTCTGAACCATCTACCACTCCCCCTGCCACTCAGTCTGATTCCTCAACTTTGCCTTTGATGTTCAGGGCTCCTAGATTGTCATATATAATCGATTCACTTGTTTTTTCTGGTGTTTGTTATGTCAGACACAGGAAGTGTCTGACTACTCTGCCATCTCGACCCCACCTCCTCCAGTGTTTTTTTTCCATAGTGAATGAGAAATTTTAGCTTCACAAAATAAACTGTATATATATTTTGTTGTTGTTCTTGCTGTCATTATGTACCTTGGAGTCAGTTCTGACTCATCACTATCAGAACTATTATCAGGGTCCATTTACTAATTATATTAAAGTTATCATTTTCAATTAAATTATCATTATTTCACTAATATGGGGATAGCTGAAACAGATTATCTTCACCTTGGCATTATTTACATTTTGGACTAGTAAATTCTTAATTGAAAAGAGCTGCCTTGTGCTCGGTAGGATGTTTAGTAGCATCCCTGGCCTATACTCGTTAGTTGTCTCAGCCATCCAAGTGGTGACAATCTAAAATGTCTCCAGACATGCCAAATGTCCTCTGAATGGATGATAAGGTTGTCTTGGGTTGGAAATCACTGGCCTAAAATTATTAAATTATAAAATACTAAAGATATACACAGATGTGTCTTATGATTTGCATCAGTTATTTTTCCAAATATTCAGCAAATATATGTAGTTTACTCAACAGTCGTAAAGAACTCTGCAGTTTCAGATTGAATAGGAATTGATATAGTTTAAAACAAGAATAGTATCTTGTAGTGAATGCAATCTGTATGAAGGTTACAGGAGTCAAGTTTCAGAACTAGGAAGTAGCAGGAGCAATAAAAAATTGAGTACAGAGTATAGCAATATTCCTCTGAACATTGTAAAAGAAAAAAGGAATACGAATGGCATCTATTAAGACAATTTTCTTTATATATTCTTTCCATAATTTACTCTTTTGAAGGGTAACAAAGATCAAAACAGCCCCAACTAGAAAATCTATTGTCTTAAACCAACCCGTTGTTGTCTAGTTGAACCTGACTCATAGCCACACTATGTACAACAGAACAAAACACTGCCCAGTCCTGCACCATCTTCACAATTGTTGTTATGGTTGAGCCCATTATTACAGCCACCATGTAAATCCATCTCAGTGAGGGTCTTCCTCTTTTTATCTGACCCTCTACCATCGTGATGTCTTTCTCCAGGGACTGGTCCTTCCTGATAACATGTCCAAAGTGTGTGAGATGCAAAGTAGTCTTACCATCCTTGCTCCTAAGGAACATTCTGACTGCACTTCTTCCAACACAGATATGTTCATTCTTCTGGAAATCCATGATATAGTCTATATTCTTTACCAATACCATAATTCAAAGGTATCAATTATTCGGTTTTCCTTATTCATTGTCCAACTTTCACATGCATATGAAGCAATTGAAAATACCATGGCTTGGGTCAGGCACACCTTGGTCCTCAAAGTGACATTTCTGCTTTACTTGTGAATAGTTTCTTGCAAAACCATGTGAAATATAAGAAATCACACAAAAGTGAAGAAATGGCATACCATCCCATATAACATTGTTAAACAGTCAAAATTATATTTCATCTCTTTAATTTAAAAATGTAAATGTTTATTTTAGTTTATTTCCTGGCTCAGTCTCCAACCTGTTTGAGAAAGACATATAGTGGAATCTTTTTTTTTTTAAAGGTCGACAGAGTGGGTGGAGAACAGTTTTCCATAACAACCAAACCAAAAACCAAACCCGTTGCCATTGAGTCTATTCCGACTCATAATGACCCTTTAGGACAGAGTAGAACTGCCCCATAGTGTTTCCAAGGAGCAGCTCGTGGATTCAAACTGCTGACCTTTTGGTTAGCAGCCAAGCTCTTAACCACCGTGCCACCAGGACTCCTCTATAACAACAAAGGTGCATAATTACTGGTACGGCCTGGTGGACTTGAGGGGCCACATTAGATTTTCCTTTGTGAAGTATACTTCTCTACCAAAAAAAAAGAAACCAAAAAGAGTGAGAATTGTTTTTATCAAGGTAATTTTCATATAATCTACTCATTATCAATTATATACCTTTTAGCTGCCTTTCTTTCTGCCTGATAAATAGAAAAGACTCAGTAAAAATTTGTTAAGCCACGGTTTTATACTCTCCATAAATAATTACAGCTGCTTCTTTCATTTACTGATTTTTATCTTCATTTAATATTTTTAGGATTCTAAACAGAAATCTTTGTTTCTTTTTTTTTTTTTTAATAGATTATGTGTCTGCACTTCAAGATAGTTATGCCACTGAAATCAGGACCGTGGCCCCATGTGTCAATCATTTATATGGCTACAGTAGATACCTAGCATTCTCTGTATAGATCCCTTCTTCAAGACTGGCACATGTATTACCCATGGCTGCCGTTTTCACAGGCACTTCACTTCTTTCGATGTGACCCAGTTTCCCAGTGGTAAACTACAGCCACTGAGAGATTCATGTGGGAATACAAACATTCATCTCCTTGGCTCAGTTTGGGCCATCGCTGAAGGGGAACCTAGCTCCAGAACTCCTTCTTCTGTCTGAGGCCTCAATTGCAACCATATTGCCGATGAGCTTCTCTCTGTCCAATCCTGCCTTTTGGTTATATCACTTGGAAAACTCCCTGGTAAATGTTCTACGTAAAGCTCCCTGTCTCAGAGACCACTTCAAGGGAAATTAATTTAATTCAATAATGTGAGGAATAGTTCTGAAAGGAAGCTTTAAAATGGGATTTGGGAGTTATTCTCCTTTCCAGTCAACTGGTAGTTTGTACACCATCACTAGTAGATGGAGTTTGCATATTTTCTGGTATGTGGTGTTGGCGAACCGGCATGGGATATCAATGGAAAGAAATATGTTAGCTAGTATGGTATCTCCTGTGGACGAGGGTTATGAAAGTAATGGTAACAGAAGGTCTATGCAAAAGATAGCTGTTATTGAGTGTCACTGATTTATTGAAGGAAGATAATCACAGATTCACTGTTATTAACCACCAATTCAAGGCAAATATTAAGAGCCAGAGGGTCTCATCAATAGTATACAAGGAGCCCCTAATGTCTTGTACATAACGGTAGATGGAACGGAGGAGTAGATGTAGAACTTAATTATAAGGGTAGTCAAGATTCAGAGAAGAATGGACTCTTAGTCCTGCAGAATTATTGTGCCAAGCACCGGGACTGCCAAAGAAGTGGGTCCCTGAGACTTTAGAAGGGAGTGTCTGAGTTTGTGCAGGTGAGAAATTGAACTCTCAGGCCCATTCAAACTAGAGTTTTTCAACCTCAGCACTATTGATATTTTGGATCCAATAATTCTTAGTTGTAAGGGGCTGCCTTGTGCTTTGTAGAATGTTAAGCAACCTCCCTGGTCTCTACCCACTAGATGTCAGTAGCAATCTCTACCTAGACATGATAACTAAAATATCCCCAGACATCTCCAAATGCCTGGAGATTTCATCTCACCCAGGGGTGGAAAATTAACCCTGATTGCGAGCCACTGTTCTCTACCTTCTGAACCCCAAATGTGGCCTGCTCATCTTTATTTAATGATATTTTCTCCTCTCTTAAATACCCTGCAGAAACCTCAAGAGACACAAGGGCCTAAAAAAAAAAAATGCAACTAGTTGTGAAAAGACATGAGAAATATTCGCTACAAGGGAAGATTAATAAAGACTCAATGCTCAAGGTTTTTCTTGGAGGCTGTTAATACAGGCACACTCTGCCTGGCATGTACCAAAATTCCAGTGTCCAAGAAGGAAAGCAGGTGCTCAAGGTAGATCATATTGCTGGCACAAACATTATAGGTACATTGAGTCACTTTTATCATTTGGGGTAATGAAAGCCAGTCCAAAAACCAAGTTGCCAGATGCTAGCCTAAGGTCAACTTTGTAAACAGAACTTTCAGAAGGTAGTATTTATGCCTGCCATGTTAACTCTTTCCTGCGTATGTAGGCAGTTTGCTGCCAATGATTAGCTGACACATATACAAAGGCGCAGAACACTTTCTTCAATTTTAGATATCTCTGAAAGTCTATGCCAGCACCAGAACTCCCGGTGATCTTTGTGGAGGCCTCAGTTGCAACTAAATAGCAGTGAGTTTCTTGCTGATTTCTTCACTCCTTGCTTTCTCCAGTTCTTCACAGTGATCCTCAGAGCTCTTCCCCATAAAACCATGCACACAGTATCCTATCTTGGAGTAAGTTTCCAGGCAACCCAATCCAAGGCAACAGCCCTAGTAGTGACTATCTGAGATTCACCAAATAGTGGATGGTGAAGGATAGTGGCTCTCAAATATTAAGAAAATAATAAGAATCCTTTACAAAATTTAGAATTGTTCAGTTACAAATATCTAGATATTCTGATGAATAATGGATGAGCGTAAAACTGAAGAGTCATAGGTCTAGAAAGTTAAGCCTCTTACTAGCGAAGTAAGCTATCTGAAGCATCTAATCTGGAGTACAAACTTTATGTTAAAAAATGTAAAAAGAAAATATTTGCAACCTCGAGTCTGATAAAAATAAGTAAGGAATCTAACTTCTAGAATTAGGAGTCAGAATAGAATAAACGTAGAGGGAGGATTTGGCACACAGTTGGTAATACAAGCAAAACAACACAACTATAAATAAATATAATAAAATATATATGTTCTTTCTCTCTCTCTATATGTATGTGTATATATAAATATATATGTATATATATATATATATATATATATATATATATATATATATATATATATATATATAATGCCCTACATAGTGTCCTTAATGTCAAATGAATTGAATGAATATGTATAACAAAGATAAAGTTTCTGCACTCTGGCCCGTCATAGCTGTTTAATAAATGTTAGGTGATCTTGATTCCAAAGGACTATGTGTACTTTGTGTAGAGAACTAATAATAACGTATTTATGAGCAAATAAGAAAGATTTAATCTACCTTCCTAGTTAGTGTCAGTGAAAGGATTTGAGATTTTAGACTCTCAGATAAAAGGATAATCAAAGTAATCCGTTTAAATTTTCCTAATTTTCTAATCCCGAAAGCTTCTCCATTGAATACAAATTGATCCTGTGCCTACATTTGCAAATCCTTCAGGTACAAATCAGGCAGTTCATTATTTAGCTGCATGTAATAAAACTAAGTCCCATTTGGTTGAATCAGCCTCATTATCTGAATAATATTTGAAATCTTTCTCATTTGGTGGTAAATTACATGCAGTTACTTGCATGCTCCCCTGGAGCCCTCTAATACCTTTGCTATCTCATTCTTAAGACTTATTTGTAACATTTCTTAGACTTCTCCATCTTTCCCGCAGATCTGGGAACCTCTTGAAGTCAGTGTATTCTGAATGCTTATAATATGTTCCACCATATAATAAATGTTCTGCTCTAAACGCATGAAATAATTATACTGAAAATAGTTTGACTTTCTAGCATTGTATTAGACAGCTCCCCAAATGTTAATTAAATGGGCAGTTCATCGGAGTTAGGGAAATCCGAGGTTGCATTTCATCGCTCTGAAAAGCTCAAGCGAGCATTCTTAACTTCTGTAAACATCCCTCTTCTAGTTCTTCTCTCAGAAGGGAACTGAACGGTCTCTATCCACTAGGCATTTTCTACATTCATTCTGCATCATAGTGTAAAAGCCTGGGTTTTCAATTTCCCAGAAACCCTCACCCACAGAGTTTCAGCTTAGATTCTACTAATAAGAGACAGCCATGCAAGATTTGGAAAGTGGGAGAAAATGATAAGCAATTTTTTACCAACAGAAGCTGTGAACAGACCCATGGTGTATTTCCAGCTGCAGACCTGGGGCTTTACCAGAAGTCCCTGCTGTTCTCAGCAAAATCTCCGCATTCAGTACTTAGGCAGCCGAAAGCTTCAGAGCTGGCTTTCCTGCACTTCTGGATTTCCTCACCACCAGCCGAGGGCTCCTTATTCTTAATGGTCTAGGACTCACAAAGGTTGTATCAACTAGAAATTACTTGCATTCAATCCCTTACTTCCTGAAATAACTAGAGGGCTTCCTATTTCCCTGATCAAATCTGACTGATGTAGGAGGTAATGGGAGAAGGTATAGACATTCATGCTAAGAAATTTCAAAAATGGGAGAGTTACTTTTAAATCTCAACTTTAAAAAAACAAAACAAAATCAAACTCATTGCCATTGATTCAATTCTGATTCATGGTGACCTCATGTGTTACGGAGTAGAGCTGATTGGTAGGGTTTTCTTGGCTGTGATCTTTAAGAAGCAGATTGTCAGGGCTTTCTTTTGCAACACTGCTCTATGGTTTGAACCAACAGCCTTTTGGTTACTAGTGGTTGCAAACTTTTTGTGCCATTCAGGGACCTTGAGCTTTAAGAAACATGTATATTTTTACTAAGCCTTAATTCATTTTTGAGAGAAGATGGGGAAATTGTAACTTAAAGGAAATAAACTAAATTGGGAAAATGGTTTTTAATATTCTGAATAATCGTTGATTGATCAGAGGCACTGATATCTCCCTTTCTTCATTGTTCTACACAGTGTTTACAATTTATACTTAAAAAATATATAATTTTTCTAAGATTAGTGAAAAATGAGAAAGGAACTACTTATAATTATGCTCAATGTAAACCAGTGTTTAGTTATAGGGAAATAAGCTAACTAGTAAAGAAGTAAAAATACAGAAGTTTCTAGAGTAATATTTGAAGGCTAAATAAAATGAGTCAAGATAATTTATTTTTAAACCTTGAAATACGAGATCAGACACATATCCAAATCTAAATGGAGATTATATATATGTAAGTATATATATATATATATATATATACATCTATATACACACACAAGCGTGCACACATACATGCATACATTAAAATCAGATAAGTTGAGGTTGAAGGGGAGGACTACAAATTCATGTATATTCAAAATTTGGTCTTGATACTAGAGCTAACTTAAGTCTATGAAAAAAGTAGACATTTGGTATTCGTATTTCATAAATAACAACCAAAGACTGAGAAAACTTTGCAATGACATAATGAAATTTATTTTAATATTTTATATTCTTCTTGGCAGCAATTTTCCTTAAAGAAGAAACCATCTGTAGAAAGAATGAGTCATTTTATGCATTTTGTGTAAAATTTTTCATTTTTTTCTGTAATAGCTGTGTTTTAAACTTAAATTAATTAAAATAACATTGTCAGGTACTGTGTTAACGCTGATCAAATTAAATTCACTATGTTGACAAAAGAGACATAATCATTCAAAAAAAGATAGCTACATTTCAGCTAGTTTGTCATTAGAATTGTAGAACTAGCCGTGGTTGGTTGTTTAAGTATTGAAACTTAAATTGTGAGTGACTAGTTCTAAACATTTAAAATATTGCCGTATCTCTCTTCTGCCAGTACGTCACAAAATGTTTAAGCAGATCAATGAAGTTTTATTTTTATTAACTTTTGAAAACATACAGTCTAAAATATTCTTGTCCTTCTGCCAATGAATATTTATTTTCTTCTTTCATTTTTTTCTTTCTCCAGCAGTGTTCAAATGACTGCTTTCAGGTAGTCAGAACTGAAATACAAAAGTAAATATGTTTCCTTTTAGTAGGAAAAAAGCACTATAAATCATAAAGGAAAAATTACTAAAATGTTTTATTATTTTATGTAGAATAAAAGTCAATTGATTCATCATAGGCATTTTATATTTAAATTTGTATAACAAATAAGCTGAATTTAAATATAAACTAACTATAAGGGAAAAACAACTGGATTGACTTAATTATTTAAATAGAAAACAATTTTTTTAAAAAGGATGATAGGAATTAATATCTATCTAACATGAAGTCACTCCAGAACAGTAAAGGGAGAGCTAAAACAAGCAGCCTGAGATAGTGGTGAAGATGCCATTACGTTCTATTACCAGAGAAAATCTTTTCTTGATTCAAGAGTTGTGGGCTGTCAGGCCTGATTTCTCTATTTCTAGCATATGTTCTTACAGAAAAGCTCTGCTATCCAATTACCCCTCAGTTTTCACAAATGTTGTAGTCAGCCTTCCAACAGAGATAAGAGAAGCCAACTCTAGGAAAGGGAAATACACATGTGCACTGGAAACCCATGGCAGCTACCATAATCACCACTTAGCACATTACTGAAATCAGTTAGCATTTGAAGAGGGCAAGAACTTACAAAGAGAGGGTATCCTGACTTCTTAAAAGAAGTTGGTGGAAGAGAAGAGAGATAACTTTTCTTCCTTTCTTTGTTTGAAAACATTGAAATAACACTAGAAATATTTCTATGTTGAAGATTTGATAGAAACATTTGTGAAAAATCTGAGTCTTGTTTTATTTTGGAGAGGAGCTGTTTGACAGCTTTCTCAAGTTCTACTATGATAATTGGTTTGTTTACATTTTATACTCTCCTGGTAATTCATGTTTTCTGAGAATTTGAAGTCAATTTTCAAATTTATTTAAATAGAGTGGAGCAAAATAGTGTCCTATAATTAGCCCCCTCAGTGTGGTTATATTATTACTCCCTTGTTTGATTAGCTAGTGGTTTATCTATTTAATTGGTTTCTTTCAAAGTACCATCTATTGCAATGATTTATCAATGGCTTTATTTTTACATTCTAATTGTTAATATAGTTTCCCAGGTGGTACAAGTTGTTAAGGGTTTGACGACTAGCTGAAATGTTGGCAGTTCAAATCCACCCAGAGGTGTCTTAGAAGATGTGTCTGGCAAACTGCTTCCAAAATGTTACAGCCTTGAAAATTATATAGAACATTTCTACTCTGGACACATGAGGTCACCATAAGTGAGAATTTGCTCGATAGCAACTAACAACAAAAACAATTGTTAATACAGTTTCATCTTTATTAAATATTTCCTTTTTCTTTCATTGGCTTATTTGTTATTTTCCTAAATTCTTGAGTTTATTATATCAATTATTTATTTATACTCATTATTCTTCAAACTGCCAGAAACTCAAGCCAGATTCAGAAGAAGACATGGAACAAGGGCTATCATTGCTGAGGTCAGATGGCTATTGGCTGAAAGCAGAGAATACCAGAAAGATGTTTACCTGTGTTTTATTAACTATGCAAAGGCATTCAGCTGTGTGGATCATAACAAATTATGATTAACATTGTGAAGAATGGGAATTCCAGAACAATTAATTGTGCTCATGAGGAACCTGTACATAGGTCTAGTGACAGTCGTTTGAAGAGAACAAGGTTCTACATGGTTGAAAGCCAAGAAAGGCGTGTGTCATGGTTATATCTTTTCACCATGCTTATTCAGTCTGTATGCTGAGTAAGTAATCCGAGAAGCTGGACTGTATGAAGAGAACGGGGCATCAGGATTGGAGGGAAACTCATTAACAACCTGTATTATGCAGATGAAACAATCTTGCTTACTGAAAGTGAAGAGGACTTGAAGCACTTACTGACGAAGATCAAAGACCACAGATTTCAGTGTGGATTGCACCTCAACATAAAGAAAACAAAAAACTCACAACTGGAGCAATAAACAACAACATGATAAATGGAGACAATATTAAAGTTGTCAAGGATTTCATTTTACTTGGATTCACAATCAATGCCCATGGAAGCAGCAGTCAAGAAATCAGTGGATGCATTGCATTGGACAAATCTGCTGCTTTTTAAAGTGTTAGAAAGCAAAGATGTCACTTTAAGGACTAAGGTGTGTCTGACCCATGCCACAGTTTTTAATTACCTCATATGCATGTGAAAGGTGGACAACGAATAAGGAAGACCAAATAAGAACTGATGCCTTTGAATTATGGCATTGGTGAAGAATATTGAATATACCATCAACTGCCGGAAGGATGAACAAATCTGTCTTGGAAGAAGTACAGCCATAATACTCACTGTTGTTTTTGTTGTTGTTAAGTGCCATCAAGTCAGTTCCAACTCATAGTGACCCTATGCACCACAGAATGAAACACTGCCCGGTCCTGTGCCAACATGTCCAAAGTATGTAAGACATAATCTTGCCATCCTTCCTTCCAATGAGCATTCTGGTTGTACTTCTTCCAGGACAAGACTGCTCGTTAGAAGCATGAATTGCGAGACTTTGTCTCACATACTTTGGATCAATCCCTGGAGAAGCACATCATGCTTGGTAAAGTAGAGGAAGACACTGAACAAGATGGGTTGACACAGTGGCTGCTACAATGGGCTCAAGCATAACAATGATTGTGAGGATGGCTCAGGACTGGGCAGTGTTTCCTCCTGTTGTACATAGGGTCACTATGAGTCGGAACCAACTTGATGGCACCTAACAACGTAACAACACTTTCCACATATTATCAGGAGGGACCAATCCCTGGAGAAAGACATCAAGCTTGGTAACATAGAGGGTAAGCCAAATAGAAGAAGATCCTTAATGAGACAGATTGACAGATTGGCTGCAACAATGGGTTCAAACATAGCAGTGATTGTAAGGATGGTGCAGGAGCAGGCAGTGTTTTGTTCTGCTGTGCCCAAGGTGGCTATGAGCTGAAGCAACAACATTCACCTCATCTATTTAAGGGTTCAGCCTTAAGCCTAGACAAATCTTACATTGACTGAGGATAAATTTTAGGCAGTTCTTGGTGAAACACTAGTGGAGGGGATGGCGACTGGAGAGGCTCTTGGACCCCAACTATTCCTTTAAAGAAATCAGGAAATGGGGGCTAATGTCTTAACCTCAGTCTCACTGCAGGTCCTTCTCCTACTGAGTTATTTTATCATCTTTATCCTCAATTCTCTTCTTCAAGGGAGAAATGTGTTCCAGCTGAGCCTAATGTATATGAAGCCAGAGTCACTACACTCTCTGGGTTCTGAGGATGACTCAAGCTACTCTTAGCAATGTCATTACTAGCTGAAGATTTTTTAAGATCAGATTTTTCTTCAAAACATTTTTTCTGTTTCTGAGCCAATGATTACCTTTATAACTTGGGGCCTCACTGCTGGAATTGGCCTTAGTTTTCCATGGAGAAGCTTAGTTTTTCCAGAAGTCAGAATCTTAGAATGGGGCCTGAACGATAAATTTTTGCTATGTTTTCTTTATTCTTACAAAACTGAATAACTATCAGATTCTGCACACCAAGTCGCTAACAGAATCACAGTCTTTAGCTCAAATGGTTTGGCTCTCTCAGTTTAAGCAAAGAGAGCTGTAATCAGCAAGTAATATAGATATTTGCTATACTGCAGTCTTATATGTAATGGAGGCCAATACATATCCAATAAAATGGAGATGTATGAAAATTGTAAATTTTGCACTCAAGCTGGTTGGAGTGGTGGTGAGTCCTATTTAGGCAGTGAGAGGCCATGAGTAAGCAATCTCTACCCCCAAATTGCCCAGGTATTGTCTGTGGTAGCAAAGAGTCAGAAATGTCCTCATACCCTCTGTGGGGAAGGAAAATGATATTAATTTTGAGAACCCAAAGTCACCATTTGGTAAGAAAAATATCCAACGAGTACCCAGAGGGCAGCTGAGTAATGGACATATAGTCCAGCTACTTCTTCCTATGTGTATTCCGTTCGTTTCCTAGGGCTAGTGTAAAATATTGCCACAAATCATGTGGTTTAAAACAACATAAGTTTTTTTTTTCAGTGTTCTGGGGTGTAGAAGTTTGAATTCAGGGTGCCAGCGGGGCAATGCTCTCTCTGAAGTCTCAAGGGAAAAATTCTTTCACGTCTCTCCCATTTTCTGGTAGCCCTTGGCGTTCTCTTGGCTTGTGGCAGCATAACTGTAGTAACTACCTCCATCATCAAATAGCCTCCTTCCCATTGTGTTTTTTTTTTTTAAATAAAGAACCAGTCATATTAGATTCGGGCCCATCTTACTCAAATATGACTTCATGTTAACTTAACTAGTTACATCTGCAAAGACATTTTTTCCAAATAAGATCACATTTATAGATACCAAGGGTTAGGTTTCAACATATCTTTTTGGGGTACTTAATTCAACCACAACAAATAAAAAACATATAATATTTCAGTACATCAAGGAGCCATGTTGGGAATCCAGAGTAGATACAGAGTGACTGTTTGAGAGGAGACAGACTATCCTACTACAGAATTTAAGCTACTTCTTTTTTGACAACTTATCCAAAGGAGGTTGAATCAATTAGAAGTAAACTTATACCGACAGAGACAAAGATACAAATAATTGATAAAATTACAATTCTTATGCATCCAAATATTATTATTATTGCTTGACTAGTAATGCCCAAGTAATATTTGAAAATGTTCGTTTATGGGCGAGGAGTAGGGATGTTGTTTGATGGTAGTCATAATGATGACTTGTGATGTGAATATACTGAGAGATAGTAAAATATTTATTTGGTTTTTGCATTTCTGGTTTGTGAAAGTTTAACCTTTTAACTTCTAGCTGCATGGGGCCATAGATCTGGCTCCATGAAGAAAGCTCCACAAGGAAGAAGCTGACATTGTATTTGTATTGAACTGCTAATGACTGTGCACATACTCACTTTACTTGTTAACTGTGTGCATATTCAGTTTACTTGTTAAAACCAAAACTCAAAAAGAACAACAAAAAAACTGAACCCACTGCCATTTAGTCAATTCTGACTCATAAAGACCCTATGAGACAGAATAGAACTGCCCCATACCATTTCCAAGTCTGTAATCTTTACTGAATCCAGTTGCCACATCTTTCTCCCTCAGAGTGGCTGGTGGACTCTTAGGTACTAATAAAACAAAACAAAAAAACACCACATCCATTGCTGTCAAGTTACTTCCAATGCATAGCAACCCTATAGGACAGAATAGAACTGCCTCATAGTGTTTCCAAGGAGCAGCTGGTGGATTTGAACTGCCAAACTTTTGGTTAGCAATCAAGCTCTTAACCCTTGTGCCACCAGGGCAGTGGTTATTAAATGATTACCATCTTCATTGTCTAAGATAACATTATACTTTTCTTCTCTGCTAAGCAAATATAAGCTTCTATGACATGCCCTGAGTACAATTAGAGGCTCTGAAGAAATTTTTGACCCATTTATGAAAAAATTATTATCATAAGCATCAGTTTTTAATAGTGGGAAATTTTGTGTCTCTATCCAACAATGTCTTTGTTGAAGAGACATTTGTATCTTATGGGTCATTTTTTTCCTTTATGGGACTCTTCTTTTACATTTATTCAAACATTTATTCTATCAAATTATTTCTTATTCTATGTCAAAAAATCATCTGCAGATGTACATATACAGATTCTTTGACACCATAGATACTATATAAAGCAAAACAGAATTCAACATAATGAGTCATCAACATCTTTAAATCTATGCATATATGTCTATATCAAATGATATTCGAGGTAGATGAGAACATTTAGATCATCTAGACCAGGGTTAGTGAACTTTTTCTGCATAGGGCCAGATAGTACAGATATGAGGCTTTTCAGGACACATGTTCTCTGCTGCATATTCTTCCTTTAAAAATGAGAAAGAGAAAAAATTATGCAAAAAAAAATCTTAGTTCAAAGGCCATTAAAAGAAAAAAAAAAACTCTCCATAGTTTTCCCACCCCTGTCATCTTACATTTGAGAAAACCAAGGCACAGAAATTGATTTCCCCTAGAAAACATGTAATTCTTTACCATGGTGTCTTAGCTTGGGTTCTCACTGAGAATCTTGGCCCAAGGAAGTTGACACATAATGTTAACCATCACATGTGGCTATATGCTGAACTCCTGTTAAGATTCCTGGTGCTGTGTGGTTACTCCAATAACACATTGTTTCTTATTCCTAACAAAGGAATCCTCCTGAGAAGCTGTGCTCATGACTAAGCAGAATCCACTAGGCAGAATCATCTCTGAGCAAAAGAGTAATCTCAGTTTTTTTTGTTTTTGTTTTCAGAACAACCACCATGAATTTGTTTCTTGGATTGCAGCCTAGAATCAAGATTGTTGTCTTTGGTTCCCCCATGTTTTTTGCCTTGCTTGTGAGACGCGTAACAACCGTGGGACACAATCACTGCATATTCATTACATTCCTAGAGGACCTACCTTTTGCCTTATTAAGTGTTTACTAGAAGCCAACCTCTGTTCTAGGCAGAGCTGCATTACAGGAAGAAGAAGAAAAAAAAAAAAACAACGTAGAATTCCCTGGTGGCAGTGGGTTATATTCCAGAACCATAGCATGGAAGGGAGTTTGTAAGTAAAGCAATGAACAATAACATAATAAAAAGTAAATTGTATGTTATGTTAAAATATGAAAAATACTGTAGTGGAAAGAAAAGCAATGTAAGGGAGATTAGGAATTCTTAAGATTGTGTATTTATATCCAGAGGCTCTTAAGTAACAGGCAATTAGATGCTTAAAAAATTATAGACGCTTTGCATAACAGAGAAAAAAATATCAGCTGTTAATGTAAATTATTTGTTTATTAATTGTATTTTGTCTAGCTCAGTTATTATATAGCCTTAGTGTGTGGATTGATATACAGAGACAAACCCGTTGTAAATATTTAGTTAACTTTAAATACTGGAATCTAGATATTACTTGTTGAATTTGGTTTTGTGTTTGTAATTTTTCCAGGCAGTATGATCAAGACTAGAGGGTAGTGACGAACATCACAATTTAGAATTTTGCTCAATGACTAAAATATTTTGTACTCAGAAGTTAAAAAAAAAATGCACCTCCACATTTACTTTAAGTTGTCTAAAACTAAGTAGTTTCTTTGTTCCTTTCCTTAAACTAGATCTCCAAAAAATTCTATGCCATAACAAATTAAAAAAAAAAAATTTGAAGTTTCTGCACGTGTAAGTCCATACAATTTAAACGCTTGCTAATGTTAAAGGCAACATTTTAAAGACAATAGTATTTTGATTTTTGAAAACATACTTTGTTTACTTACTTGCTTACCATTTGAGGGTACATTTATTTCTCTGCTTTAGAAATCATTTCCATAAATAATCTGCCATCATTTTCCACATGACATATTCCTCCTTCTTAAAGTTGGACTGGAGCCCTGGTGGTGCAGTGGTTAAGAGCTCAGCTGCCAGTCAAAATGTCACCAGTTTGAATCTACCAGCTGCTCTTTGAAAACCCTGTAGGGCAGTTCTACTCTGTCCTACAGAGTCGCCATGAGTAGGAAAAGACTCGACGGCAATGGGTTTGGTTTTTGGCTTTTAAAGTTGGACTCATTTCACTTTTAACAATGGATGATATTCTATGAGTAATCCTGGGGGTCACTCACCTTAGCTTTTCTAGATCTCTTAGAAGATCTGGGGACATGTTTTTCCCAAGAGAGATGCTTTGTCTTTGATTCACTAATATAAGGCACTAGGATTCATCATATAGGTCAAATATTTGTCTGTGAGAGATAAAACAAAGCCAAGCAAAACAAAACAAACAAACAAAAAACCTTCCCACTAAGTACTAAATCAGACATTTCATTTATTTTATATAGACAGAATGAATGGTGATCACAAATCCAATAAATTAAATTCCACATCTCTTTCTCCCCCCACAGGTAGTCTAATGTCTTTTTTAAACATAAAAGATAAAAATTTGATCATTTCATGTCTGTGTTATATTGCTTTTTATTTGTAGAAGAAAAAAACTGAAATTGAGGGATGTTAACTTTTTTGCCAGGAATCCCTCTGTGGCACAAACAATTAAGTACGCAACTACTTGCTGAATAGTTGGAGGTTCAGACCCACCCAGAGGTGACTTGGAAGACAGGCCTAGCGATCTGCTTCTGAAAGATCACAGCCTTGAAAACCCTATGGAGCAGTTCTACTCTGCACACATGGGGTCACCATGAGTCAAATTTGACTTGACAACAGCTAAGAACAAGTTCTTGCCTAAGGTCACATAGCTAGTGTGGATTGGTATGAATGAACCTAATTTTTTCAGTGGATTAACACATCAAATCTAAATTTTAGTCATGCAAAATCTCTTGTAGATCTGAAAGGCACACTTGTGACAACTCTTCTCTATCCAGTGTCCATTTCTCTTAATCTTAACCATCTTGGCAACAGTGAAAGACAGATAAACAATTAAGTGGTTCAGCCTGGAAGTGACACACATTATTTTTCTAGTTCACCCTCACATGGATCTGTTCAGCTGCAAGGAACTTGGGATTGTACCTAGAAGAAAGAAGAAGAGATGAGGGTGTGAGTGCCAACATCATTATATAATAGATAGTATGAGAGAGACCTGAATTGGAACCCAAGTTGGCTGACTCTAGAGCTTACTAAACTATACTGTCATCCCTGAGAGTATAAAATAATTGCAATAAGCCAAAGTTCTCACTGGCAATCAACTTAACCTGTCAAACTAGAGTAAAGAATTGTCTCTACTTAAAAACAAAACAAATAGTAGTTGACATGGAGTCATTTCCAACTCATGATAACCCCATGTGCTGCAGAGAACTACACTCCCAGGGTTTTCAAGGCTTTGACCTTTCAGAAGCAGATCACCGGGACTTTCTTCTGAGGCATCCCTGGGTGAGTTTGAACCACCAGCCTTTCAGTTACTAGCTGAGTGCTTAGCCACCTCTTCCACCAGGGAATCCTACTTAAAACACAGGCATGTTTATATAGATTACAATGCTTGGAACTTATAATTATTTGGAAATCATTCTAATTCATTTATTCTATAATTCCAAAATCATATCTAATAAACAGATAAGTCTGATGCCTGTTAAACAGAATTGCTCTCGCCCGTTTTTGCTGTTCTTTTCTGCACAGGTTTTACGCTTGATATGTTCTTGACATTTAATGAACATCTCTACGAAAAGATGTTTCCATATTTTGATTTCTTAGAAGAATTAAATTTAGCAGATAATTTATTGCTTTGCATATTCATATTATAATGTGGGATTTCATTTGTCTCTAAGGCTGAGGATAGAAAATTGAATTAGCATCTTCTCATTACATATTATTCAGGAGAAAAACAATTGCCATTATAGAAAAATTTTTCATTATAACAAATATTATTCTTGTCAATAACAATAATGATGCCAATTGACAGTGACCCATATACCTAGATAATAAACAATTCTTGTGTTATGTGTAACAGTTAAAATCTTAACTATACAGTGAATGCAAATTACATCATGTTTTATAATTTAAATTTTCCTACAAGTATAAAAACCAAATAGCAGTTTGGAAGTTATTTCAAAAAATTCACTGTATTGTCATACTTGTTTCAATATAACAAATTTGTTCCTGGATGTGCCAAATCATTTTTAATGAGGATTTTAACTCAGAGTAAGTAAGCTTTAAGAAGAGTTTAACTCCTCATTTAAAAAAAAAAAGTACATTCTCCCTTTTCATATTGAATCAGAATCAAACAACGAATTCATTTATTTTTCAAGTAAAGAATAAAATATTTAATCTCCTTGCAAAACAGAGCTATTCACTTTTGCCTTATATCTGAAACTGAGAGTTGTAAATCGCTACAGTTACGTTTTATCTTTCATTGCCAAAAGCCATCAATAATGTGATGTTTAAATGCATTCCAGTTGAACCTTTTTCATTGTCTGTATTCATCTGTTTTCCACTTCTGGGGCTCTTCTTTCATGGATTACTGTGTCTATTGCTATCACAGTTAGAATATTTATTTGAGAGGACATCTAAGAGGCTCAGTGAAAGTGAGAATATAATTCCTTTGTCAACAGCCAGTTCTATTCCTGAGGCTTCAGAATCAAACCGGCTACTGCCTCATGATTTGGCTGGTGTCTGACCTTTCACAGACTCATGGCAGAGAGACTAAGATAAAACAAGTCATATGACTGTTTCTATTCTCTAAAAGTAAAAGATTCAATAAAATTATAATAATAGAATTTCCAGATTTTTATTAAGTCCTAATTTTTTTCACTGTATCTAACTTTTTTGAATTATTGTTTTCCAACATTTTTCTTTATTTAAAATTCGCTTTACTATACAGTCATGCATCGCTTAATGTCCATTCTACGTTCTGTTAAATAGGATGTTACATGATTTAAGCACTGTGTGAACACCATATTATATACAGGCAGTCCCCGGGTTATGAAAGTCCTACTTATGTACAACCTACAGTTATAAACCAACCCGCCATAAAGCCTATTATATTAAAAATTCAAGGAACATACAAAAGTTTGTAATAACAAAAGGGGACCTGGCAGCACAGTCGCTTTGTATGCAAGAGCCATAAAATATGTGTGTTGTGTGAGGGAAGCTGTTGTCTTTGCTATGTCTGATTATGTCATCTACGTCCCGTTCTCCCATTGGGATTTCTGAACTTATGTGACCAGGGATGTTTATGTGGTCAGACATTGAAGGGACATTATGCAGTGCATGAATGAATTTAAAAATTCTATTCCTCTCTTCCTGGTCAAATTGAAAAATGGCAACTTCAAAACAAGCATAAACTAGCAAAGACAGATAAATCTCTCTACTCCTCAACAATTGGCTTATATTTATTAATTATTCCACACCAGAGGGAACCACAATGCAGTGATCCTAGCACATCTTTACTGTGCCTCAACCCCGTGGTATCTTCACTTCCCTCCATTTTGGCTTAACCCTACCAACCAAAAATTTAAACACACTCAAGTAGTAAGCATGCATTTAAATACTGGAAACACATGCCATCAAAAATTTAAAAAATACCAATAAAAAAAATTGGTAATGGAAGAGTTTACTTCCATTACAAAAAAAGTTATCAAGTCCAATCTGACTCATGCTGACCCTATGTGTTTCAGAGTAGAACTGTGCCTCATAGAGTTTTCAACTGATGCTATTTCAGAAGCAGATTGCCAGTCCTTTCTTCTAAGGCATGTCTGGGTGGACTCAAACCTCCAGGCTTTCGATTAACAGCTGAGTGTGTTAACAGTTTATCCCAGCCAGGGACTCCTAACTTTCATGGCCAACAATTTTGACATTCCCTTTCTTACTTATATCTTAATGTGTTTGCGCTTAAATCTCACTTTATTGTACTTTTTTGTTGAAATCTCTGCCCTGAATAAATCCAACTCTCTCCCTACTCAGAACCTGCCCTACACAGCTAAACATGGCCTGAAAATGACCTAAATGTGACCTTGCCATCATATTGACTGCTTTCCCTTGTCACTCCTCTTAAGTGTGTCCTTTTGCTGGCTAACAATGATACTATATTTTCCTAGTCCATTTATTCTTCCTCTCTCTTAGACCAATATCTCATGCTTTCTCCTCTGTTTTTAACCTTCCCCCACTATCTACACTACAGCTTTGATCTTGCTCTTTATTTCATTGAAATAATTGTAGCAACCTGATGAGAACTTTCACTAGTGTTCTTCACCATATTAACCTTGTTAACGAGACTTTCTGCATCTGTGTCTATACATTCTACATTTTCTCTGATTTCTTGACATGAATCATTCCCATTAAAAAAAAAAACTAGTCTCTCCAAATATGAAGTAACATGACAATTGAGAAAGGTTAATTTCGTACAGAGTCATTTTAATGATGTAACTAAGCAGATGGGTATCTAAATGTGCGCTTGATCCCATCTCCTCTTGCTTCTCAAAGACGTTGCTCCAGAAGTTCTCACTGGCTCTCCTCATCATTGATATCCTCTCTCTACTTGACCTTTTTCTTTGGCATGTTATTTCTCCCTTTTAAATAAAACAAAACACAACAAAGCAACTATCTTAATACCCCTTCACCTTTCTTTTGTCACCCCCATCTCTCCCCAATGCATGGAAGATAGGCCATATTTCTAAGTTGCTATAATACAAATTTAGAAGTACGTGACATACAATATTGCTGGAAAAAATAGTTCTTTCTAATAAATTAAACAATGCACATATCGACATATCATATGCGCTAACAAAGATAATTCGTAGTCAAAGTAATTACTAAAGAAATATCTTGAAAGAGGAGCAATTTTCTAAAACTGTAAACAATGATTTACAAACTATTAATTTTATTTTTTTGATCATTACGTTCCAAAGAATGTGTTCAAGAAGTAACATGTCCTGTGGTTTAGCACTTTATCAGTTAAAATAATCCATATTCGAAGTTGGTCAAGAGTATGCATGCATTATTTTTTTTTTCATCTGAACAAGTGAGGTGAAATTAAAAATGCTTTACAATGATTCAATATTTAAAGGAATATTTATGCTTAATAAAAAAAGGAATGAATTTCCAAGATATATGATAGAATGGAGTAGTCAAAAATACTGGATTATCAAACAGGAATCATGAATTCTGGGTTCTAAACACACATACAATACAAGTTGTATCTTCACTTTTCATCAAATTGTAGGAATTACATAAATGATGGTGGGATAATAATCTCCAAACTTTTTCATTCTGAACTTTTTTATTTGATGAATAGACATATTGGACTAGGTCAAAGGTCTACAAACTACAGCCAGGGGATCAAATTTGACTCACCTCTTTCTGGTAAAAATGGTTTTATTGAAATCAGCCACACCCATTTCTTTACATATTATTTATGGCTACTTTCACATTACAACTGCAGAGTTGAGTATATGTTTGCTGACTCTGGGCTAGATGATCTTTTAGGTCCCATTCAGCTATAACATTCTATAATAAATGCTACATAATGTGACCAGGTACACAGGTTGGGAAAAATAAATCTCCCTATGTTTCCTAAGAATGTGTTGATGTATTCTGCTAATAAAAAATCATATTAGCACATTTTCCCCAAAATTCTTAAAGCCACTACTGAAAATATCATCGTGTATGTGAATACACATATTTTCCAATTGTGTCTAATAACAAAAGAAAATTAAGTAACCAAATAAACTCAAAATAATCAGACAGACTGATTCATGACAAGGTTGCCACAATTAGAGCTTTACAGGGAAGAAGGTTCATATCCTGGGAGAGAATCAATGACCTCTAATCAGATTGTACATAGTAATCTACATGCATTTGTTTATCTGGACCTAATTGAATATTAAGTGTTCAAATATTCCACTATATATAAGACACAGAATTTTTCAGTGCTAAATCTTCATGTTAGCCAGTGGAAACTATTAAAATTTTAGCAGTATTTATTCAAATGTGGGAAATATATTCTCAGGTAGTTATAGAAATGACATGTTCTATAAATAATTTTCTATAGACACATACAAATAACAAACAATGAAGTTATGGACAATAAGACTATAATTGTAATTACAGTTCTTAAAGGTAAGAGAATAATAAGACCTTAAGAAAAAAAGGAAGATTAGGCATAATATACCTATAATTGATAATAAACAAACTTTTGCCTTCAGATTATTCAGCAAATATTACTTGAACATTTAATATGTGCCAGGCACTTTTACTTTCAAGATAGTCTTCATGTTCTGACTGTGATCAATTAAGCATATATTCATTCTGGTCACTCTTACCCCTGTCCTGGTGATCTGGGCTTGATCAGGTGATTTGTTTAGCTAATAATATGAGCAAAGTGATGCATGGTACAACTAAGCAGAGGTTTGCAACATATCATTATAACTCTAAAGCAGACTAACACAGAAGCCATGAAAAATTCTGACTCTACCTCTTCTATTCCTACAGGAAAAGTTCCAGTATCATTTATAGAGTTTAGAAAGTATCAGGATATATATAAATGGTACAGAGTTCACCACAGTATAAAACAAAAATTTAGAATATCCCTGGAAGCTTAGAATTCTTCATTGTTTCACACAACAAATAATAATTCATAGTATAAGATTTACATCATTCAGTTTCTATCATCCAGGTCATGTGTCTAACTTCCATTCTTGGGCATCCATTCTTTCTCAAAATAAATATTTATGTGACATTTAAGCTCCAGTTTAGACTATCAATTCTGCTATTGTCCATAAATTTATGTATGTAATCTTACTATGCTTACTATGTTTTCACTTAAATGGTAACGTGTTTAAAATCAAAATAATGATCTTTCTTCAAACTGATATTTCTCACCACTTAGTTCATAGAACAATTTCTTCCAGAGTAATCATTTTTATACATATTTTAATAATGCACTTTTTCACCTCTGTTGCAATTTACTAACAAACTTAATACCTGGTTTTAATAGATTTCTTATATTCTTCCTTTATTCTCCATGTCCGTTAAGAATACTCTAGTACTTCTGTGTGCTATTCAACTGTTTACCTGTTTTGAAGTTATTAAATTGCATAATAGACACATTGTCTGCACCCAATATATTGTGTGAGTTGTTACGAACTCTTTAATATGTTCTGTTCTGATTTGGGTTTGATATCTCTCTCCCCCAACACTTACTACATATATGGAGCCCTGGTGGTGAAGTGGTTAAGAGCTCAGGCTGTTAATCAAAACATCAGCAGTTCGAGTCCACCAGTGACTCCTTGGAACTCTATGGGGCAGTTCTACTCTGTCGTATAAGGTTGTTATGAGTCGGAAATGACTTGACTGCACCCAACAACATCACAAACAAATATAAATGTGTATATATATATATATATGTATATATATATACACATTCATACACCATTTGAAAAATGCTTGTGTTGAAAGAATTTGCATTTATCTCAATATGCTGGGGTGAATTATAGCAATAATATTCTTGATGTTCTTATAAAGAATAATGCAAAGAACAGGTACGAAAATACATTTTTAACTCCAGTTTCACATGATATAATTCACTACAGACATTTGAAACTCATTGATTTTGATATCCTCATTTGTAGCAGAAAAATTGATTCATGCAATTGATTTGAGAAGATAAACCATTTGTCTAAGAATAGGCATGTGATATACTTGAGCTCTCATCACCTTTATTTTCATAATAAAATACCTTACAATCTATTTTTAGACTTTATATGTAAAAGTATAATAAATAAATAAATAAATTTGTGTATTTATTAATAATAATTCTCATTAAGCACTTCGCATGGATTATTTCCTTTAATTTTCAGCACAAACCTACAAGATGGGTAACAAATTACTATTCCCTACATTACAGATCAAGATATTGCATCTTAAAGAGGTTAGGTATTTTATTCAAGGTCAAGGACACAAAGAAAATAAGTGGCAGAACTGAAATGTAAATTCAAAATCTCTTGCTATATTGCGTATGCCCTTTTACATGTACGCACTGTCTGTTAGACTCTGTATTAAAATGCATATCTTCATAGTGTGTGACTTCCACCCTCCAGTAATATAATGCTAACTCTTGATAAGTGGACTTTTAGACCCCAGGGGAAAAAGTTTAGGTTAGACATAGAATGATAAGTTTATATAGATACATATATATACTAACAACCTGTCTCTTCTATCCTTTTTTTTTTTTTTGCTTTCTTTAAATATTCTTACATTCTTTAAGAATGCCAAGGAAAGCACCACTGAACTATGTGCGGATCTGTGGAACTACATCCCAAAGTTCTAGTGGGTGGATAGACAGAATCTGATAACTATGTAACTTTAAGACTATACTACATTGGGCTTCTTCCATGGCACTGATGAGAACAGATGGAATGAAAACATAACTATAACTATAACTATATATATATATATATATATATATGTGTGTATATATATATATATATAAACCAAGTCAAACCAAACCCATTACTGTCGAGTGGATTCTGACTTACAGCAACCCTATAGGACAGAGTAGAACTGTCCCTCAGGGTTTCCAAGGAGCAGCTGCTAAATTCAAACTGCCAACCTTTTGGTTAGCAGTTGAACACTTAACCACCGTGCCACCAGGACTCCATATATATATATATATATGTATATATATATGTGTGTGTGTGTGTATATATACATATAGATATATGTGTGTGTATATGTATGTATATATATGCATATGTATATATATATGTATATGTATATATACGATAAATATAAAATCATGTATATATAATTTTTAGGCTTCAGGAGTCATGTTAACACAACTACCGCAGCATTATTGATGGAAATCTGATGATTTCCCATGGAGCTTGTATAGTGAGATAGGCAGTGTGGTTCTCTTCAGGGAAATAGGGTGTTAACCTAGCAGTTTTACATGAGATGCTATGACGGATACTAAATTCAAAGGTGAGTTGAGTTGTGAGGTATGTGCATCTCATCAAAAGAAATATTTGTAACATAATTTAACACTTAAAATCACCCTTACTCCCAAAAGAGGATATAAAATATCTTACAGTGTAGATATTAAAAAGGATTTGGGAAGTTATTTCTTTGCTGAGAGCTGCTGCAATACTGTGATTTCCCACTCTCCACCAGCCAAACACAGAAAACGCAAATTTGGACCTCAGTCAAGCAAGAATTGTTTTATACTACTACTCCTCCTTTATAACTTCCCAAAGTCGAAGGGATCCAAAGAGCAACTGATGAATTGGGACAGAGTTAAGAGAGAAACAGACCACAAGCCTGGAAAATTCCTTTCACTAAAGGCATATGGTACACCTGCAGTAGAGGGAATGAGACTCTCTCCTAAAAATAAAGATTGTAATGACTATTAGAGCCTTAGTCAGAATACTTCAATATGTTAGTTGTAATTTGGTGGTATTACTAAATGCGATGATAGGATCATCAGTTTAAAAAGAGTTATCATAAATTTCATGGGGCCTTCTGACTTTTTATCCAGATGTAGGGAAAGGCCATAATCACTGAATGAAATTTTAAGGAGGAGAAGGGGACCAAAATGAAGTTGTATTTTTATTGCATTGCATGAGTCTGGTTCATTCAACACTCTGACTGAGTAGTTTCTCCTTCTTTGAAATATATGCCTACTATGAATCCATTAGAGCACAGATGCTATCTTTTAATTCAATTTAATAATTATTTTATTATTCACATTATATAGGACAAAGTTCCAGCAAGTGTGCACATATGAGCACATCTGAACACCTAAATTCTAACAATTTTCGTTATTTAGGGAAGAAAAGTTCACAAAGAATATATAAACACTCACACACACACACATGTATATAAGCACCAGGATAGTACAGAGTACGATAACTTAGTGACAGATAACTTCCAACATATATCATGATAGGTTAAAAATACTAAAACTTATTTTTTTGGAAGTAATGATGAGACTAGGAAGCAAGAATTTATTAAAGAGTAAGCAGGATTTTGGAGCCTTCTTGGCTCAGTGGTTAAGACCTCAGCTGCTAACCAAAACGTCAGTGGTTTGAACCTACCAGCTACTCTGTGGGAGAAAGGTGTTGCAGTCTGCTTGCATAAAGATTACAGCCTTGGAAACCCTATAAGGCAGTTCTACTCTGTCCTATAGAGTCACTATAGGGTCACGATGAGTCAAAATCAACTCAACGGCAATGGGTTTCTTTTTTTTTTTTTAAGCAGAATTTAGGAGCACTGGTGGTGAAACAGTTAATCGCTTAGCTGCTAACCAAAAGGTTAGCGGCTCTAACCCACCCAGCAGATCTATGGGAGAAAGACCTGGTGATCTGCTTCTGTAAAGATTATAGCAAAGAAAAACTTACGGGGCAGTTACCCTCCTATGGGGTTGCTATAAGTTGGAGATAAATAGACGCCACTCAAGAAGAACAACATGAGGTGAGAATTTGGCAGTCAGTCTTGATAGGAGGGATTAAATAGGTATTCCAAACAAAGAAAGATGCACAGAAAAGTACTCAGAAATAAAGTAAAGACTATGTTTAGGTGGCAACAGTGACTCTAGTATGAAGTAGATCCTGCGGTGCATAGAAAGGAAATTCAGAAGTAAGAGTTCAGAAAAGAAGAAGGTTCATGAGGTGATGCTGTTGTTAGGTGCTGTCTAGCAGTTTTCTACTCATAGTGACCCCATATGATAGAGTAGAACTGCCCAAAGGGTTTTTCTAGGCTGTAATCTTTATCGGAACAGATCACCAGAGCTTTCTCCAGCAGAGCCACTGGGTTAGTTAAGGCTGCCAACTTTTTGGAAAGCAGCAGAGTGCTTAACCTTGCTCTACCAAGGCTCCTTCATGAGTTGATAAATGATGGGAATCAAGGCAAATAAGTAAGAGCTGCATTTGAGAGTTTCTTGCATAATTTTAACTCAGAATATGTTTTAACTCTGGGGAAAATAAGGCACTATTAAAAAAATTTGAACCTAAGAGTGAAATGAAGGAACAGCATATTAGGAATATCAATCTCTTGGACTCTATAAGGACTAATAAAACATGGATAGTCTGGAGCCAGGAGGACAAGCCATACAAAATGAGATTTAAGTTTGTTTTAGAATTTCAAATGGAAAAGAGAAGGCATAGATACACAAAATGTGGAAAAGATCAAAATTAAAGTAGATAACATCTCAGGCCCCCACGTGCCTGCAGTTTGTCGTACTGTAGGGGATTGCATGTTGCTGTAATGGTGGAAGCTATATCACTGGTATTCAGATACCAGCAGAGTCTTACATGGTGGACAGGTTTCAGCTGACCTTCCAGACTAAGACAGACTAGGAAGAAAGACTCGGCAGTCTACTTCTGAAAAGAATTAATCAGCAGAACATTGTCTGATATAGTGCCGGAAGATGAGCCCCTGAGGTTGGAAGACACTCAAAAGACAATCAGGGAAAAGCTGCCTCCTCAAAATAGATTCGACCTTAATGATGTGGATGGAGTCAAGCTTTTGGGACCTTCAGTTGCTGATGTGGCACTACTCCAAATGAGAAGAAATAGCTGCAAACATCCATTAATAATTGGAATGTGGAATGTACGAAGTATGAATCTAGGAAAATTGGAAACCATCAAAAATGAAATGGAACACATAAACATCAATATCCTAGGCATTAGTGAGCTGAAATGGACTGGTATTGGTCATTTTGAATCAGACATTCATATGGTCTACTCTGACGGGAGCCACAACTTGGAAAGGAATGGTGTTGCGTTCATCGTCAAAAAGAATATCTCAAGATCTATCCTGAAGTCAGTGACACGACAATAGCCATACACCTACAAGAAAGATCAGTTAATACAATTATTATTCAAATTTATGCACCAACCACTAAGGCCAAAGATGAAGAAATCGAAGATTTCTACCAACTTCTTCAGTCTGAAATTGATCGAACATGCAGTCAGGATGTATTGATAATGATGAGTGATTGGAATGCAAAATTTGGAAACAAAGAAGAATCAGTAGTTGGAAAATATGGCCTTGGTGATAGAAAGGAGGCCAGAGATTGCATGATAGAATTTTGCAAGACCAGTGACTTCTTTAGTGCAAATACTTTTTTTACCAGCATAAACTGCAACTATGCACATGGACCTTGCCAGATGGAATACACAGGAATCAAATCAACTACATTTGTGAGAAGAAACGATGGAAAAGCTCAATATCATCAGTCAGAACAAGGCCAAGGGCCGACTGTGGAACAGACTATCAATTGCTCGTCTGCAAGTTCAAGTTGAAACTGAAGAAAATTAGAACAAGTCCATGAGAGCCAAAGTATGACCTTGAGTATATCCCACCCGAATTTGGAGACCATCTCAAGAATAGATTTGACCCGTTGAACAGTAATGACTGAAGACCAGACAAGTTGTGGAATGATACCAAGGACATCATACATGAAGAAAGCAAGAGGTCATTAAAAAGACAGGAAAGAAAGAAAAGACCAAAACGGATCTCAGGAGACTCTGAAACTTGCTCTTGAACATAGAGTAGCTAAAGCAAATGTAAGAAATGATGAAGTAAAAGAAATGAACAGAATGTTTCAAACAGCCAAGCGAGAAGACAAAATAAAGTATTATAATGATGTGTGCAAAGAGCTGGAGATAGAAAACCGAAAGAGAAGACAATGCTCAGCATTTCTCAAGCTGAAAGAACTGAATTAAAAAAAAAAACAAAAAAATCAATGCAATAGTGAAGGATTCTATGGAGAAAATATTCAACGACTAAGAAGGCATCAAAAGAAGATGGAAAGAATACACAGAGTCATTATACCAAAAAGAATTGGTCCATGTTCAACCATTTCAAGAGGCAGCATATGATCAGGAACCGATGGTACCAAAGGAAGAAGCCCAAGCCACCCTGAAAGCATAGGCGAAAAACCAGGCTCCAGGAATTGATGGAATATAGATTGAGATGATTCAACACATGGAAACAGCACTGAAAGTGCTCACTCGTCTATGCCAAGAAATTTGGAAGACAGCTACGTGGCCAACCAACTGGAAGAGATCCATATTTACGCCTATTCCCAGGAAAGGCAATCCAACCAAATGCAGAAATTATCGAAAAATATCATTAATATCACATGCAAGTAAAATTTTGCTGAAGATCATTCAAAAGTGGCTGCAGCTGTATATCGACAGGGCACTACCAGAAATTCAGGCCTGATTCAGAAGAGGATGGGGAACCAGGGATATCATTGCTGATGTCAGATGTATCCTGGCTGAAAGCAGAGAATACTAGAAAGATGTTTGCCTGTGTTTTATTGACTATGCAAAGGCATTTGACTGTGTGGATCTTAACAAATTATGGATAACATTCGAAGAATGGGAATGCCAGAACACTTAATTGTGCTCATGAGGAACCTGTACATAGATCAAGAGGCAGTTGTTTGGACAGAACAAGGAGATACTGCATGGTTTAAAGTCAGGAAAGACGTGTGTCAGGATTGTATTCCTTCATCATACCTATTCAGTTTGTATGCTGAACAAATAATCCAAGAAGATGGACTACATGAAGAAGAACAGGGCATCAGGATTGGAGGAAGACTCATTAACAACCTGTGTTTTGCAGATGCCACAACCTTGCTTGCTGAAAGTGAAGAGGACTAGAAGCACTTACTGATGAAGATCAAAGATCACAGTCTTCAGTATGAATTACACCTTAACATAAGGGGAAAAAAATCCTCACAACTGGACCAATAAGCAACATCATGATAAACGGAGAAAAGAGTGAAGTTGTTAAGGATTTCATTTTACTTGGATCCACAATCAACACCCATGGAAGCAGCAGTCAAGAAATGAAAAGACTCATTACATTGGGCAAATTTGTTGCAAAAGACCTCTTTAAAGTGTTGAAAAGCAGAGACATCACCTTGAAGACTAAGGTTGGCCTGACCCAAGCCATAGTATTTTCAATCTCATCATATGCATTGGAAAGCTGGACAATGAATAAGGAAGACCGAAGAAGAATTGACACTTTTGAATTGTGGTGTTGGCGAAGAATATTGAATATACTCTGGACTGTCAAAAGAAAGAACAAATGTGTCTTGGAAGAAGTACAACCAGAATGCTCCTTAGAAGCAAGGATGGCAAGACTATATCTTACCTACTTTGGAGATGTTGTCAGGCGGGATCTGTCCCTGGAGAAGGACATCATGCTTGGTAGAGTGTCAGTTAAAAAGAGGAAGACTCTCAATGAAATGGATTGACACAGTGGCTGCGAAAATGGACTCAAGCATTACAACAGTTGTGAGCATGATGCAGGACCGGGTAGTGTTTCGTTCTCTGGTACATAGGATTGCTATGAGTCGGAACTGACTTGACGGTGCCTAACAACAACAATAACATCTCAGGGAAGTTGAAAGGTAGATGAAAACCAGAGTAAATTTTTTAATCGAGTGTACCTAAAAGGATAGTGTTACTTTTGAGATAAATCAAAATGTCAGAAAGAGAAGCAAGAAGCTAGAAAATTATAAGATAGTAAGGGGGAATAACATACGGAAAATATGGGCACACCATTTCAACCTAAAAAAAAGAAATTTTTTTTTCACAAATATCCCTTTTAAGAGTTACAAAATATTTAGAAAGGGGCTTGGGAGAAACTGATTCTGTTCTCACAGACAAGAGTGACAGTGAAACATTATTAAAATGTCTGAGTTTGGCTTATACAGACAGGGACTCCTGCATTCACTATGACACCCACTGCTTCTCTGTGACTCTCTGAGGTTTTCAACGGGCTCTCCCTGGGAATGAAGAGCTCCAAATCACGCCACCAAGTCAGAGTCTAGAAAAAAGCCTTAATAACGTTAATATTACATCTCAGTCTATTGAAACTTCTTGCATCCCAAGGAAAAGCATTCTTAGAATCAAGAAGATTTTCTATTTTGGGTAAGGTTTGGAGAAAAGCAAAAAGTGACAGGTTACCAAAACCAAACCAATTAAAACCAACCACTTCCCCAAACCAAAATTCCAACTCATGGCAACCTCATGAGCTTCAGAGTAGAACTGTGCTCCACAGAGTTTTCAATGGCTGTGATTTTTTGGAAATAGATTGCCAGGGCTTTCTTTCTAGTGATAGGTTGATTGCTGCCATTTCTATCTTTTTGTTCATGTTCTAACTTTTCTAAATACAATTACTTTGTATTCTAAAAACTAGCATTAAAGCATATTTCATTTATTTGACCCATTGAGGTGAACTAAGAAATACAGAAATAAGCTATAAATTATTTATCCTGCCTCACAAAAATTATGCAAAAGTCGCACAGTTTGCTTGCCCTTAAACCCAGTTTTTGGGAAATATTCTTGAAATGGATTCTAAAGGAGACTTCCTAAGAGCAAATTACCTTTAAATTCCTGTGTTTATTAAATAAAATTACTATGAATTCTGCATTCTACTGTATAGTATGTTAATATTATAACCTCAAACAATATTGCAAATTATTTATAATTGAATATAATTAATGTGCCAGGAAGCTAACCTTTATTTTACAACTCATCACATAGCCCTAGGATTTTTTAAATTTGACAACAGTGATAGTCAAACCCAAACGAAACCCATTGCCATAATGTCAATTCCTACTCATAGTGACCTTATATGACAGAGTAGAACTGCCCTGTAGGGTTTCTAAGGAGCATCTGGTGGATTCAAATTGCCGACCTTTTGGTTAGCAGCTGAGCTCTTAACCACTGCGCCACCAGGCCTCCACAGTGATAGTAAAGAAGGATAAAGACAGATGATAAAGGATTAAAGAGGTACCTAATGATAAGGAAGATATGCAGTTAATAGAAGATGCAGTTTCAGAAATTCTAGTGGATGAGGGCAAGGTTGTGCCAGAACAGATGCTAAAGAGAGTAATCTCATGTGAAACATTTTTGTTGTTTGCTTTTAGTACATGTTCCTGTTAGGTGCCATCGAGTCACTTAATTGTGCTCCTGAGGGACCTGTACATAGATCAAGAGGCAGCCTTTTGAACAGAACAAGGAGATACTGCATGGTTTAAAGTAAGGAAAGGTGT
This sequence comes from Dugong dugon, assembly GCA_030035585.1. Lineage (NCBI taxonomy): Eukaryota > Metazoa > Chordata > Mammalia > Sirenia > Dugongidae > Dugong > Dugong dugon. The sequence goes on along the minus strand of CM057460.1, from coordinate 26,722,470 downwards.
GCATCAGGGTTGTATCCTTTCACCATACTTATTCAATCTGAATGATGAGCAATATGAAGAACAACGTGGCATCAGGATTGGAAGAAGACTTATTAACAACCTATGATATGCAAATGACACAGCTTTGCTTGCTGAGAGTAAAGAGGACTTGAAGCACTTACTCAGGAAGATCAAAGACCATAGCCTTCACTATGGATTACACCTTGCCATAAAGAAAACAGAAATCCTAACAACTGGACCAATAAGCAACATCATGATAAATGGAGAAAAGATTAAAGTTGTAAAGGATCTCATTTTACTTGGATTCACAATCAACGTCCGTGGAAGCAGCAGTCCAAGAAATCAAACCACATATTGTCTTGGGCAAATCTGCTGCAAAAGATCTCCTTAAAGTGTTTAAAAGCGAAGATATCACTTTAAGGTCTATGTCACTGATGCAAGCCATGGTCTTTCAATTGCCTCGTATGCATGTGAAAGCTGGGCAATGAATAAGACCTAAAGAATTGAGGCCTTTGAAGTATATGGTGTTGGTGAAGAATATTGAATATACCATGGTCTGCTGAAAGAATGAACAAATCTGTCTTGGAAGAAGTACAGCCAGAAAGCTCCTTAGAAGCAAGGATGGAGAGACTTCGTCTCACATACTTTGAACATGTTATCAGGAGGGCCCATTCCCTGGAGAAAGACGTCATGCTTGCTAAAGTACAGGATCAGCAAAAAAGAGGAACACTCTCAACGAATTGATTGACACAGTGGCTGCAACAATGGGCTCAAGCATAGCAATGATCATGAGGATGATGCAGGACTGGGCAATATTTAGTTCTGTTGCACATAGGGTCGCTATAAGTCAGCACCTACTCGACAGCACCTAACGACAACAACAGCATCGTAAATGGTATTGTTTTCAAATTTCCTTTTTGCAATTCTCTGTTAGTGTAAAAGAATCCGCTTCTTTTTTTATTTTGATCCTGTACCCTGTCACTTTGCTGAATCTATTACCGTATTTTGTGCGAATAACGCACCTTCTATGTTTGTTTACCAATGCTCCCTCCCCCTTGATGTATTTTCGTAAGTGTCACTATGCCAATTTTTTTTTTACATGTTGCTGTTAAAAAAAAGAAGAAAAAAAAAACCAACAATACATAGCTTGCTTAAGAAAATACCTTGCGGAGGGAGGGAGCGATTGGCAAACAAATGTAGAAGGCTCAGGTTATTTGCTTAAAAATACAGTAATTCAGGTAGCTCTCTGGTGGAGTCTTCTGGATTTTCTATGTATATGATCATGTCTTCTGCAAATAGGGATAGTTTTACTTCTTTGTTACCAATTTGTATGCTGTTTATTTCCCTTTCTTGCCTTATTGCTCTAGCTAGGACATCCAGTTCAATATTGAATAAAAGTGGTGACAGAGTATCCTTGTTTGGTTCCCATTCTCAAGGAGAATGCTTTCAGTCTCTCAGTTGAGAAAAATGTTGGTTTTTGGTTTTGTATAAATGTCCTTAATTACGTTGAGGAATTTCCCTTCTATTCCTATTTTGCTGAGAGTTTTTATCAGGAATGGGTGTTGTACTTTATCAAATGCCTTTTCTGCATTGATTGAAATGATGTGATTCTTGTCATTTGTTTAATATATGTGGTGGATTATGTGGGTTGATTTTCTAATGTGGAACCACCCTTGTATACTTGATATGAAGCCCACTTGGTCATGATATATTATTATTTTTTTGATATGCTGTTGAATTTTATTGGCTAGAATTTTGTTGAAAAGTTTTGAGTCACATTTATGAGGTAAATTGGTCTATAATTTTTTTTTTTTTAATGATTTCTTTGTTTGGCTTTGGAATCAGTATTATGCCAACTTCATAGAAAGAAGGTGTGAGTGTTTCTTCCTTTCTATGTTCTGGAGTAGTTTGAGTAGTATTGGTGTCAACTCTTCTCTCAATGTTTGGTAGAATTCTCTGGTGAAGCCATCTGGGCATAGGCTTTTTTTTGTTGTTGTTGGGAGTTTTTTATGATCTCTTCAATTTCTTCTTTTCTTATGGGTCTGTTCAGATTTTCCAACTCAGATTGTATTAGTTTGGGTAGGTAGTGTGTTTCTAGAAATGTGTCTATTTCCTCTAGATTTTCAAAATTGTTTGAGTATAATTTTTCACAATATTCTGTTATGATCCTTTTTACTTCAGTTGGTTCTGTTGTAATGTCACTCACCTCATTTCTTATTTGGGTTATTTGCATCTTTTCTTTTGTCAATTTGGCCAGTGGTTTGTCGATTCCATTGATCTTTTCAAAGAACCACCTTCTAGTGTTATTTATTCGTTTGATTATTTTTCTGTTTTCTGATTCATTTATTCCTGCTCTAATATTTATTATTTCCTTCCTTCTGGAGACTGTGGGCTTCTTTTGTTGATTTTTTTCCATTTGTTTGAGTTGTAGGTTAAAGTGTTGATTTTGGCATTTCTTCTTTGATGTGAGTATTTATTGCTATAAATTGACCTCTGAATATTGCTTTTCCTGTATCCCAAAGCTTTTGTTATGTTGTGTTTTCATTCTCATTTTATTCTAGGAAATTTTTTATTTCTTCTATTACCCAGTGTTTTTTAAGCAAGGTGTTACTCAGTTTCCCTGTATTTGATTTTTTTTTCTTGTTCTTCCTTGTATTGATTTCTAATTTTACAGTGTTGTGATCAGAGATGTTTTGTATTATTTTGATACTTTTTAATTTATTGAAGCTTGCTTTTTGGCCTAAAATATGGCCTATTCTGGAGAATGAATCATGCATATCGGAGAAGAATGTGTACTGTGCTATTGTCGAGTGGAGTGTTCTGTATATGTCTATGAGGCCAAACTGGTTAACTGTGATGTTTAGATCTTCTCTATCTTTGCTGAGTTTCTTTCTAGTTGCTCTGTCCTTCATTGAAAGTAGTGTGTTAAAGTCTCCTACTATTATTGTGGAACTGCCCATTTCTCTTTTCGATACTGTTAGAGTTTGTTTTACGTATCTTGGAGTTCTATCTTTGTGTGTCTAAATGTTTATTATGGCTATGTCCTCTTGGTCAATTAACCCTTTAATCATTATATAGTGCCCTTCCATGTCTCTTATGTTGGATTTTGCCTTAAAATCTATTTTATCAGAGATTAATTTTGTTGCTCCTGTTCTTTTTTTTGTCACAGTTTGCTTAATATATTTTTTTCCATTATTTGATTTTTAGCCTGTTTTTATCTTTGTCTCTAAGTTATGCCACTTCTAGGCTACATTTTGATGGGTCTTGTTATTTTACCCATTTTGTTACTCTCTATCTCTTGTCTGGTATACTTAACCCAGTTGCATTCAGTGTGATTATCAGTAGGTATGAGTTAAATGCCGTCATTTTGTTGTTCTCTGTGTGTATGTGCGTGTGTGTGTGGTGTTGACAGTTCCTTTGTTCCACTTACTTTTCTGTACTGAGTTCTTTTTGTTTATGGATTTTCTTTTCATTTCCTTCCTTGTTGATTTTGTGTTTTCTGAGTCTTTTTGGTTTTCTTCTTTTTTATTTTGGTGAGTAGGTTTATTAATTTTCTTTGTGGTTACTCTGAAATTTACCTTTATCTTCCTAAGTTTAAAAGTCTATTAATATCATGACATTACCTTGACTTCATCTCCATATGAAAGTTCTGTAACTATACCATTTATTGTCCCTTTTATTTTGATGTCGTTTTCACTTACAGATTGACATCTTTGGTTCCTCATTTTCAGTCTTGTAGATTTATTTTATTTTTGAGAATTCTTTATCTTGGTTGGTATCTGGGTGATGTGCTGTCATGTGTCTTAATCTCAGGTAGTTGTCTGATGTTGTTTCTCTGGTAAAATGACTTCCTTAAATATTTCTTGTAAGGTTTATCTGGTTTTTACAAATTTCTTTAGTCTCTGTTCATCTGGAAATGTCCTAGTTTTGCCAACATATTTGAGAGAAAAGTTTGCTTCATATATAATTCTTTGTTAGCATTTTTTTTCTTTCAAGGTTTTGTATATGTCATCCCATTGTCTTCTTGCCAACATTGTTTTTGCCAAGAAATCAGAGCTTAATCTCATTTATTCCCCTTTGCAGGTGACATTTCATTTTTTGTGAGCTGCTTGCAGGATTCTTTCTTTGTCTTTGTTTTAGAAAATTTGATTATGATATGTCTTTGTGAGTTTATTTTGAAGTCTGTTCTCTGTGGGGTTAGTTGAGGTTCTTGGATAAATATTTTCTCATCTTTCATGATATTAGGGAAGTGTTTTGCCAGCAAAGCATCGAAAAATTTTTTTGTACTTTTTTTGTCTCCTCCTGTTCTGGAATTCATATCAAGTATAAGTTATTTCTCTTGATATTGTTCCACGTAACTCTTAGGCTTTCTTCATTTTTTTCTTCATTCTTATTTCTGAATGCTCCTCAAACAAATTAGTGTCAAGGGATTTGTCCTCTATTTCACTAATTCTGTCTTTCGTTGATTCAATTCTATACCTATGTTCTTCCATTGAGTTATCTATATCTGAAATTTTATTGTTACTCTTCTAGATTTCTAGTTGCTGTTTTTATATGGTTTCTAATTGTCTATTTATTTTGTCATTTTTATTGTATTATTTTCTTGAAATCTTCTAGAGTTTCTCTGTGTTTTCTTTGGTTTTGTCTGTGTTTTCTGTGTTTGATCTCTTTTTTGATCTCTTGGAGGATCCTATATGTAAGTCTTTTGAATTTCTTATCTGGTATTACCATTTCTTCCTCAAGTAGGTTTTCTGGCTCTTTTTTAGATCACTTGCTTGAGCCCACATATTCTGCTTCTTTATGGAATTTGACATGGTTTTCTCTAAGTCATTAAAGGGTTATTGTATTTATTGATTGATTTTGTGCTTGCTTGTTTGTCCTGATTTTTTATTTTGTTTTGATATACCTGGTCAGGTGGGTGAGCTGCTACTCTGGTCACTAGTTTGGCAGCACTGGGGCACTCACCACCTGTGAGTGTTTCTGTTTGCTGGTAGTGTAGGGCAGCTGAGGACAGGCTGGGCAGACATCGGCCACCATCTGTCATTGATCCTGTGGCACAGGAGCAGGCAATGCCATCGCCAAGAGGGTAGGGTGGCAGGGGGCATGGTCACTGCCACTCATTGGGTTCGGGGGTGGGTGGTAGAGGAGTGGATGGAGGGAGCACAAGCACACGTGGGCTCATTTGTGTTCACACGTCAGGTGTGGGGGTGGTGGGTTGGTGAGAATGAGGGCACATGTTTGCCACTGCTCAACAGGTCAGGGTTGGGGATAGTGGGTGAGCACAGGGGCATGTGGTTACTGCTGCACGCTGGGTCAGGGGGATGAGTGGCAGGTAGGTGCACATGTTCAGTTGTACAGTCGCCACTTTTAGTCTGGTTAGAGGGACTGAGTGGAAGGTGGATGAGCACACAGGAGTGCACTCACTGCTTCTCATCTGGTGTGCAGGAGGATGGCAGATGGGACGGGGTGGGGAGGCTCATAATATGATTTCCTGTCAGGCAGGGTGGCCAGGATATCAGATCATTCATTGTTTTCAATCAGGAGAGTGGGAGAAGAGGGAGTGCACCTCTTTGTCTAACAGACATGAGTGACCTGACACTTCCCATCTGCTGTAGCCAGTAGTCAGGACCTGCCCTCCATCAAGTGTGAGGAGAGGAGTACCGCCTTTAGTCCAGTTGGGCTGTAGATCTCCTGCTGATACTCCGTGGATCCACTGCCTCATGCACGCCACTAAGCCCAGAGGTCAGGGACCACTGCTCATGAGTATGCCTGACTCTGGATCCTGACTCTATCCTTACTCTGTGGATGGTAGGATCTCTGGAATTTTTTCCCTCATTTCTGTGTTTTCCTTCCTTAGATCCATAACATGATCCACTCACCTTATTTTTCTTCCCGTGTGCCTATACAGTTTCTCTGTCTCTTATGGGAATGTCATGAAGTTGTTTTCCTGTGCTCCTCCCCCAGGGTCACTACTGGCTTGGTCTCAAGATAGCCGCACTAAACTGGAACAGCTCTCAGAGCTTCCCTACTACATGTTACTCCCCGTTCGCTGTGTTCTTTCAGTGTTTTCTTCCAGTTGGTGTTTGATTCACTTCTTTATGGCTATAATCCTTATGAGAGCAGGTCACCAGGTTTTTCTCCTGTGGAGCCACTGGGTGGGTTTGAACTTTTTGGTTAGCAGCCAAATGCTTTGCCATTTGTGTCACCAGGACTCCTTCCATTTTGATTCTAGTTGCTATTATTAATTATCCCAGCTACAACTTGGATTCCAACCTTACTGTTAACCCACTTTACTGCTTAATTTAAAACAACAGTTATCTCTAAGAATTGGGCATAATAAACTAAAACCTACAGTTGAATACACATTTATTTTGATAAATTGTTAAACAGTAATTATATTTATTTCTGAGTTTTTAATATCCTGGACATAAAAATTAGTAAGTATTTAAGAAATTATAAACTCCATTAATCAAATTATTCCTTTGTACCCAAACCTCAGTGATTCCAGAGGATAATTTTATAATTTTGTTTCTGTTACCTCTTTAATCAGACAACATTACAATAAAAGTGAACTTTGTGGTTTTTCACATACATAATCTAGTGTTTGCAACTGTCATATCAATTATTATATTACTCGTGCTGAGTCTGTAAATTTCTGCTTTAAATTTCATTTTTTTCCCTAATGCTTTCTGTGATCTTCCACATGGACCTAATGGTTTGTTTAATCTACCACAGGAGCATGGGAAAAATGAATATTGAAGTAAAACAGAGGTTATAGCAACTAATATTAAAAATTCTTTGATTGGTGAAAAGTAAAATAATTTCTCTGTGATGTGTAAAACCACAAAAACAGTAATAACAATGCCTATCCCTGAGTTAAATACAAAGAAATTGTATTTGCAAAGTAAAAGCAAAATGCCTTCTACGTAATAAATAATAAATGGTGGCTATTGGTTTATTGTAGCCCTGGTGGTACAGTGGTTAAGAGTTATGGCTGCTAACCAAAAGTTTTGCAGTTCGAATCCACCAGTTGCTCCTTGGAAATCCTATGGAGCAGTTCTACTTTGTCGTATAAGGGTCACTATGAGTCAGAATTGACTTGATAGCAATAGGTTCTTTTTTTAAATTAGGTTTATTGACAATTGAAATTATGACCTTTTTTAAATTATAATTTACCTGATAATAGTGAGACAATTCTACTTTAAAAAAAATTGTGAACTATGTCTGTTATTATTTCACCAAGAATCTATTAACTACATAATATCTCACATTTAGAATTAGTTCTTAAAGAGATTCCACATTTTATCTGATTGATTCTCATAAATATTTTAAGGCACAGAGACAACAATATTATCTAAGTATTAACATATCAACAATATAAAGCCAAACAAACAAACGAAAGCTAAAAAAAAGAAAGCAAAACACAAGCAGTAGTATAACACTAATATTTGGGTTCTCAGTTTCATTCCATTACTTCAAGTAACCATTTATGACTATAATATATACACTTTAGATATTCTCTTTTTTATAATAAATTGTCCCTATTTAATGTATATAACACCTCAACATAAAGAAAACAAAAAATCCTAACAACTGGACCAATAAGCAACATCATGATAAACAGAGAAAAGATTGAAGTTGTCGAGGATTCATGTTACTTGGATCCACAATCAACGCCCAAGGAAGCACAAGTCAAGAAATCAAATGACGCATTGCATTGGGCAAATCTGCTGCAAAAGACCTCTTTAAAGTGTTAAAAAGCAAAACTGTCTCCTGGAAGACTAAGGTGCGCTGGACTCAAGCCACGGTGTTTTCAGTTGCCTCCTATGCATGTGAAAGCTGGGCAATGAATAAGGAAAACCAAAGAAGAATTGATTCCTTTGCATTGTGGTGTTGGCAAACCGTATTGGATATACCATGAACTGCCAAAAGAACAAACAGGTCTGTCTTGGAAGAAGTACAGGCAAAACACCCCTGAAAAGCAAGGATGGCAAGTCTACGTCTGATATACTTTTGACATATTATCAGGAGGGATCAGTCCCTGGAGAAGGACATTATACTTGGTAAAGTAGAGGCTCAGTGAAAAAGAAGAAGACCCTCAAAGAGATGGATTGGCACAGTAGCTGCAACAATGGGCTCAAGCATAATGATTGTGAGGATGGTGCAGGACTGTAAAGTGTTTTGTTCTGTTGTAACAGTGTTGCTATTAATTGGGACTGACTCGACAGCACCTAACAACAGCAACCATCATTCTTAGTTTTAGTTATGATTCTAGAAAATTAAGTCAAATGCTATGGGTATTTTCTTGCAAATTATAAATTTAGGCAAATGTAAAAATGATATTTAATATCCCCCAAAAAACTGTCAGGAAATATATCAAGATTTTACTTTTATGTAATTTTGATTTTATTTGTGCATTTTACATTTCTAAATATAAATCTGAATATATCAGAACAAATATATACTTGTAATATTTCTAACTATAAAATAATTTGCAAACAAAATGTAGTCCCTGTCTTTATGAGTTAGTTAAAAAAAAAAAAAAACAAAATAGGTTCATTTACTTTTACTGAGTTTTAAAGATCACTTAGCTAAAGCTATTTTCCAAGCTGCCACTTTACCTGTGTATGTGAATTGATCATGATTACTAAATAGATAGTTATAAATACGAAGTACTACATTCGGTTCCTTCTTTAGTGAAGCAAAGATTGAAGGCATATTGCTTCATACCTTTTTAATAGAGATGTATCAGGAAATCTAAATCCAGTGTCACAGATTGAATTGTGTCCCCCCAAAAATGTGCATATTAATTTCGCTGGGCCATGATTCCCAGGTATTGTGTGATTTTCCTGTATGTTGTAAATCCTGTCTCTACGATGTTAATGAGGGAGGATGGGCGGCGGTTGAGTTGCTGAGGCAGAACTCAATCTGCAAGGTTGGATTGGCTCTTGAGGCAATCTCTTTTGAGATATAAAAGAGAGAGGCAAGCAGAGAGACAAGGGTACCTCATACCACCGAAACAGCAGTGCCAGGAGCAGAGAGCATCCTTTGGACACAGGGTCCTTGCATAGAGAAGCTCTTGGGCCGGTGGAAGATGGATGAGAAGGCCAAGACAGAGAGAAAGCCTTCCCCTGGAGATGACGTTCTGAGTTTGAACTTCTAGCCTACTAGACTGTGAGAAAATAAATTTCTCTTTGTGAAAGCCATCCACTTGTCGTATTTCTGTTAGAGCAGCACTAGATGACTAAGACATCCAGGGTGCACTGGTAATATTTTTAAATTAATTTATCTCATCGAGTATACCTAAGAATGTAGGCTATGTCAGAAGGCTCTGAAAATATTACATACGTGCACACACACACATACATACGTACAGTCACTGCTGGATCAAGTACCACATTGCCCTTTCCACAATCTACACCCTGTATCCTATCTTTTCCCATATGTGCATCAGTTACAAAGGAAAGTTTTATGCATGCAATTAAGTTATCCAAATCATCTCTATAAAGTACTGGAATGATGCTCGATACAAACTAAGCCCAAAATCAAAGTTTGTTATTAATAGTCTTACTAATAACTGACAGTATTCTCGTGTTTCACTTATGAATTGTTTACAGCTTATATATTTTAAAACTGGACTCTAAAAATCGTATCTCTATTGCATTTTTTTTTTCTGGCTGTCTCCTCACTTTCTACACTTTCCTTTTACTCAAACTGAGATGCAGAGTTCTCTTTTCTCCCTTGTTCATGATATATACTTAGACTGATATTTAGTTCTCTAATTTTTGCAATGCTGAGTTCTTTATATATATCCCATTAATCAGTAGTTCAGGAATGAGCCTGAAACTTGTGCCAATACCTACACAGAATTAGTGGATACATTTATCTGGTCTTCTCCACTCTAAGATTCTTCCCAAACTCTCTGTCCAGGAACTTGGAGTCCCTGGATGGTGCAAAAGGATACTAAGTGAATGGTTGGAGTTCTACTTCACCCAGAGGTACCAAGGAAAAAAGGCCTGATGATCTACTTCCAAAAAATCAGCCACTGAAAACCCTATGAATCACAGTTCTACTCTGACACACATTGGGTCATCATGAATTGAAATCGACTCCATGGCAACTGGTTTTGATATGGCCATAAATTTCAGGTTTTTCTATGGGATTTAGACTTTCATGCCATTTTTTCGTCACTACATGATCGGGGCAAACCTATAGGAGGAAATACACACATAAACAATCAAAAATAAAAACTAAAAATCTCAACCTCATATCATCTCACTTTCTCCAAAGTTTGGCTCTCCTGCCTCAGCTGTCTTGCTTTTGTTTGCTATTACAGAGTTCTCAAATTGGTTTTTTTTTCTTGTATTTCATCCAGAGATTTAAGTACTAATCCTTAAGAGAGATAGACTTTAATGGGGCTATAACCACCATGTATAACATGAACCTATTCTAATTTTTTAATGCACATTTCTTTAATTTTGAGGAGAGATCCATTCATTATATTATTGTTTTAACTAAATCTGACAGAGAATTGATGCAGATTAATTTAGAGCAAATAAAATGTTTTTATAACTAGAACTCTACCTGAAGCAGAAGTAGGAAGATGTGGATACAAAGTAAAAGGGGAGTAGCATAGGAAAACTAAATTATGATAAAAGGAACTAGTTGAATAAAATCTCAGCCTCTCCTGTCTTCTTTCTCTCTCTCCATATATGTATGCATGTATGTAATGGATTGCCTTCCTTCTCTTTTTTTATTTACAACTTTCAACCTCATCAGTATTAAATATAATTAACCAGTTGACCTGTTGTCATCCAGTCAATTCCAAAATATATTTTAGATGTATATAAAATCTATTGTATATATACTTTACCTGAAACCTATTTGTTCTCAGAAATTAACATGAAATCTCTTAAAGAGCTTGGTTCAATAGTTTTTAAAATCCAATACCATTTTAAATATTATTCAGTAAAACACACTTATTCAAAGGACCAATTTGTTGTTGGTATTGGGTGTCATCAAGCTGATTCCAACTCATAGCGACCCTATGCATAACAGAACAAAACATTGCCCAGTCCTATGCAATCCTCACAATCATTGTTACGCTTCAACCCATTGTTCCAGCTACTCTGTCAGTCCATCTTGTTGAGGGTCTTCCTCTTTTTCGCTGACCCTCTACCTACCAAGCATGATGTCCTTCTCCAGGGACTGGCTCTTCCTGATAACATGTACAAAGTATGTGAGACAAAGTCTCGCCATCCTCACTTCTAATGAGCATTCTGGCTGTACTTCTTCCAAGACAGATTAGTTTGTTCTTTCGGCAGACCATGGTATATTCAATATTCTTCACCAACACCATCGTTCAAAGGCATTGATTCTTCTTCAGTCTGCCTTATTCATTGTCCAGCTTTCACATGCATATGTAGCGATGGAAAACACCATGGCTTGGGTCAGGTGCACTTTAGTCTTCAAGGTGACATCTTTGCTTTTAACACTTCCAGGAAGTCTTTTGCAGTATATTTGCCCAATGCAATGCGTCATTTGATTTCTTGACTTCTGCTTCCATGGGGGTTGATTGTGGTCCAAGTAAAATGAAATCCTTTACAACTTCAATCTTTTCTCCGTTTATCATGACGTTGCTTATTGGTCTAGTTGTGCAGATTTTTGCTTTCTTTAAGTTGAGGTGTAATCCATACTGAAGGCTGTGGTCTTTTATCTTCACCATGTCTATATCATTACATAACTGCCAAACTACATCGTTCCATAGCTACCTGACCACTGAGAATCATGGCCCCGTCTAGTTGACACACCACCTTATCTATCACAGGGAGATTAATAATTTTGTATTGGCAATAATGTTTCTGTCATCAGTCTCACTGTATAAGAGAAATAGTCCTGAAGAGGTTGGAGTCTAATGTATTGACGATGAAGCATGTCAGGTAGGATGTGGATGGATAGAAAGATCTGTGTCTCTTTTTATATTTCCATAACCCTCCACACACACCACTGGTATGAATTTGTCCATTGGTACAAAAGACCCTGGATGCAAGGAGGCTATATGGGGTATAGGTAGCTTATCTATGCCTGACTTCTCCGCTTCCCTGTGTTTCCTACTGCACATGTGGTTGCATGTAGCCCACAAACCTTTGGCCATGCTATATTTGAGGGAGAACACATTCTTGATAATCCAGTGTTTTTTTGTTCATATGGTTTCCATCTGCACTGTAAAATGACTTATACTAAAGGTCTATGTGCTTCTGATCAACAGAACACTTTTAAACAGCTAGTTTTACCAATCCTTGCACCAGAAACAACTTGGTGAGATCAGATCCTGTCCATGTTCCTCAGTTTTCAATCATCTTCTGAACTGTTCTCTACTCCAGTGCTCAGAGAACAGATATCGTCGATACAGTCTCTCTGCAAATGACTTCACATCACTCCTGAAAGCAGTTCCCCTCCAGAGGGTAATTAAATGAGTCTCTTCAGAACTCTAAAAACATTTCAATGACTAAAATTAGTGGTTGCTTGGTAAAGATAAAACTGAACCAATGGAAAAAAGCAGAACTTAACATCAATCTGCCAAATATGTCAAGTCTTGTGATATCTGTGCAGTTAAAACATCATTTTTATTTGTGCTAATGCCAAATCGTTTAGGTGTATAGATTTACTGTAAACAGTTTGCTTCTATATTTCTTTCTGTCATTAAAAGCAAACATGAAAACTATTACATCCATCTTTTTAAATATTTATTTGAACATCTTGTCATGCTTGCTATGCACATCCAAATTCTTAATGTATTTGTTCATTAAAATAATTTATTCCCTAAAGGATTCGTAAGTCTAGTTAAATAATTATGCAACTAACATGTATAAGGATCATTTTAACTGTCCTGCCCCTTAATTTTTCCCAGCTATCTTATGTCGGTTGAATCAATAAAACTATGCTGAGTCAGATATTTTTATTTCTGAATAATACTGCCATTAAAGCACATTAATTTTTGAAGTATATTAATTGAAAAAATATGCTATGGCTAACTCAAACATGTTACCTCTCAGTATCAAATAGCTGTAACTTTGGACCATCTCTTATTAATGGAGATAATATTTATTGCCAAATACTTGAGAAAATATGCTAAAAGTTATTTTACTAATCATATTTTCTTAATTTTCTTGAATAGTATATTTTCAGTTTTCTGGGGTGGAATTAATTTTTCAAAACACTGGTTAAATGCATTTCTACACACAAGGATAAGCAGATAGGGAATTACTCCATAAAATTTGCCTTTTAGTTGAGCATTGAGGACACAATGTACCTCATACTGATACAGTTAGTCATTTTGTGTTTTATGTGACACCTGGATCTTCATCTGTCTTATTCCATTTTTATTTTAGGGAACAAACGATCACCATGAGCACATTTGCAGTACCAGTTTCCATAGAGTTGCAGAATTATAAAGGCGGAAGAAACCTCAGAGTTTACCTCATTTAGCATGTTAGGAATTTCTAGCTGAGATTTTGGCAGGGATAAAATATAGTGACTCTACAAAAGGCAAATATGTGAGATACAAAGATTTGTGTTCTTCCAGAAAATATGTTAGAACAGAACTTATACCCTCACAACGTACATCCGAACATGAGCATTCATATGTCCCCGAGGCATTCTCTTTATTCCCGAGGTTCAAACTACTGTTCCTTAGAGATGCACACTGGTTAACATTACTGCTATACCTGAACCCTCCCACTAGTCTTCTGAAGACAATTCACTGAAACGTCCTGTTGTGTACTTTCCTGTGGGAGTATAAATTTAAAGTTAATTCTATTTTGGCACAGAGGTGTTCTCTTCAGTAACAATGGTATCTACAGCCATAGCTAAATGAAATCTCAAAAAGTGGCAGCTCAGTTACTCAATTTAGGTAGTTATTTACAGAAAAGGTAATTTGGAATGATACATTTTTAAATGCTTTAGTCTCCAGAAATGATATAAATCAAGACATCATAGCTATGCCATCACAGTGCCAAGCAGACATTAAGATTTAACAGTTAGTTATAAGAAGAGTTAATGGTGTACATTAGATAAACAATTTATCTGAAACTAAAAAAAGTCGTGTTATTTCCCTCCTTTCTAATTCTATATAAGGCAGCTGGGCTCAGTTTCTTAGCATCAAGTCAATTGAGTTTTATACTAATTTCATTTTCTAAGGTGTATGGTTTTCTCTAATTCAGAAATCAAACTGTAGATATTTCTGAGTGCTGGATCATTTTCAGTATTAGTATGGTATATTCTCCAATTTTGAGGGGTATTGATAAGAGCAAACATAGAGAACTAAACTTCTTTAATAGGAAATAATAAAATAGGTTATATACGATAAAGGAAATATCTGCTCAAACCATGTACATGTGCATAAGGGTCTGATCACTGTATGACTCCAACTGCTTAAACCTATATTGTCCATTGGATCTTGTTAAGATCTATGCCCAATTGCTACCCTCACAAATGGTATCATGATGCACTCATGACCAAAACCAAGAAAAAAATTTAATGACTTGTAACCAATTATAAAGAATCCCTGGTGGTGCTGAGGTTAAGTGCTCAGCTGTTAACTGAATAGTCAGGGATTTGAACCCACCAGTCCCTCCAAAGATGTGGTATGATGTCCTTCTCCAGGGACTCATCCCTCCAGATAACACGTCTAAAGTATGTGAGACAAAGTCTCGCCATCCTTGCTTCTAAGGAACATTCTGGTTGTACTTCTTCCAAGACAGATTTGTTTGTTCTTTCGGTATATTCAATAGTTTTCACCAACACCACAATTACTCGTCTTCGGTCTACCTTATTCATCCTTCAGCTTTCACATATGAGGGGATTGGAAACACCATGGCTTGGGTTAGACACACCTTAGTCTTCAAGGTGACATATTTTCTTTTTGACACTTTAAAGAGGTCTTTTGGAGCAGATTTGCTGAATGCAACGCATTGTTTGATTTCTTTACTGCTGTGTCAATGGGTGTTGATTGTGGATCAAAGTAAAATGAAATCCTTGACAACTTTGATCTTTCCTCTGTTTATGTAATCCATACTGAAGGCTGTAGTCTTTGATCTTCACCAGTAAGTGCTTCAAGTCCTCTTCACTTTCAGCAAGGAAAGTTGTGTCATCTGCATAACTCAGGTTGTTAATGAGTCTTCCTCCAATCCTGATGCCCTGTTCTTCTTCATATAGTCCATTTTCTCAGATTATTTGCTCAGCATACAGATTGAATAGGTATGGTGAAATGATATAACCCTGATGCACAACTTTCTTGACTTTAAACCATGCAGTATCCCCTTGATACTGCCTATTGATCTATGTAGAGGTCCCTCATGAGCACAATTAAGTGTTCAGGAATTCCCATTCTTTGCAATGCTACCCATAATTTGTTATGATCCACACAGTTGAAAGCCTTTACATAGGCAATAAAACAGGTAAACATTTTTCTGGTATGCTCTGCTTTCAGCAAGTATCAATCTCACGATATCCCACATTCCACGTGCTCTTCTGAATCTGGTTTGCATTTCTGGCAGTTCCCTGCTGATATACTGCTGCGGCCACCTTTGAATGATCTTCAGCAAAATTTTACTTGCCTGTGATATTAATGATATTGTTTGATAATTTCTGCATTTGGTTGGATCACCTTTCTTGGGAATAGGTATAAATATGGATCATTCCAGTCAGTTGACTAGGTAGCTGCCTTCCAAATTTCTTGGCATAGATGAATAAGCACTTCCAGCACAGCATCCATTTGTTGAAACATCTCAGTTGGTTTTCAGTCAATTCCTGGAGCTTTGTTTTTCGTCAATGCCTTTAAGGCATCTTAGACTCCTTCCTTCAGTACCATTGGTGTTTGATCATATTCTACCTCCTGAAATGTTGGCGATCACATTCTTTCTGGTATAGTGACTCTGTGTATTCCTCCCATCTTCTTTTGATGCTTCCTGCGTCTTTTAATATTTTCTCCATAGAATCCTTCAGGATTGCATTGAATTTTTTCTTCAGTTCTTTCAGCTTGAGAAATGCCAAGCATGTTCATCTCTTTTGATTTTCTATCTCCAGGTCTTTGCACATGTCATTATATTACATTACTTTGTCTTCTCGAGCTGCCCTTGTAGTCTTCTGCTCAGCTCTTCATCTTCTCTTCCTTTTGCTTTAGCTACCGAACTTGCAACAGCAAGTTTCAGAGTTTCTTCTGATATCCATTTTGGTCTTTTTTTTTTCTTTCCTGTCTTTTTAATGAGCTCTTGCTTTCTTCATGTATAAAGTCCTTGATGTCATTCCACAACACATCTGATCTTTGGTCTTTAGTGTTCAACGTGTCGAATCTATTCTGTAGATGGTCTCTAAATTCAAGTGGGATATACTCAAAGTCGTACTTTGGCTCTCAAGAACTTGTTCTGATTATCTTCAGCTTCAACTTGAACTTGCATATGAGCAATTGATGGTCTGTTCTGCAGTGGGCCCCTGACCTTGTTCTGACTGATGATATTGAGCTTTTCCATTGTCTCTTTCCACAGATGTAGTCGATTTGATTCCTGTGTATTCCATCTGGTGAGGTCCACTTGTAGTGTCACCATTTATGTTGGTGAAAAAAGGTATTTGCAGAAGAATTTGTTGGTCTTGCAAAATTCTATCATGTGACCTCCAGCACGGTTTCTATCAGCAAGGCAGTATTTTTCAACTATTTATCCTTCTTCTTTGTTTCCAACTTTCACATTCCAAGCACCAGTAATTATCAATGCGTCCTGATTGCATGTTCAATCAATTTTAAATTGCAGAAGTTGGTAAAAATCTTCAATTTCTTCCTCTTTCGCCTTAGTGGTTGGTGCATAAATATGAATAATAGTCATATTAACTGGTCTTCCTTGTAGCCGTATGGATATTATCCTATCACTGACAGCATTGTACTTCAGGATAGATCTTGAAATGTTCTTTTTGCCAATGAATGCAATGCCATTCCTCCTCAGGTTGTCATTCCTGGCATAGTAGACCGTATATGTTATTGTTCGATTCAAAATGGCCAATACCACTCTATTTCAGCTCACTAATGGCTGGGATGTTGATGTTGATGTGTTCTATTTTATTTTTGATGATTTCTAATCTTCCTAGATTCATTCTTCATAAATTATTAGTGGATGTTTGGAGTTGTTTCTTCTCATTTTGAGTCTTGCCACATCAGCAAATGAAGGTCCCGAGAGCTTAATTCCATCCACATCAATGAGGTCCACTCTAGTTTAGGAGGCAGCTCTTCCCCAGTCATATTTTGAGTGCCTTCCAACGTGAGGGGCTCATCTTCTGACATTATATCAGACAATGTTCTGCTGCTATTCATTGGGTTTTCACTGGCTAATTCCTTTCAGAAGTAGACCAACAGGTCCTTCTTCCTCGTCTGTTTTAGTCTGGAAGCTCAGCTGAAACCTGTCTGCCATGGGTGACCCTGCTGGTATTTGAATACTGGTAACATAGCTTCCAGCATCACAGCAACATGCCAGCTCTCACATTATGACAAACAGACAGATGCATGGGGGGATAGAAGTCCAAATTTTGGACGTGACTATATGGCAAGTTTATTCCTTGTCCATTTTACCTTCTAGTTGATGCTAATCCATGGCTTTTAAGGACCTATACATGCATCTGTCTGCATTGTTTGCCTTCCTCTTCCTCCTGAGTTTATCTCTGTCTATTCTGGTATTTTTATAATTCAGAAGCAATTAGGTTTAGTATTCACCCTACACTGGTATTACTTCATTAACATAGCAAAAGTAAAACCTCTGTTTCCAAACAGGGTAATTTTTATAACAGGGTATTTTTTATAGGTACAGCGGTGAGGATTAAAACATATTTTTTGAGGACACAATTCTGTCTGTCTGTTGGTATGATTGAATAAATCAGCAACGATCATGTGAATTCTCAAACCTTCATATTACTGTAAATGGGCAGTTGGGAGCACATAAAACATGGTTTTAGGATATGCCTACTCATAACCCCAGAACAATTTCAAGTCAAAAAAAGGTGAAATAAAAAGAAGCCATGTAGTCGATTACTTAGCATAAAGAAAAACTATACCCAATCCAACTTTGTCCTTGATACTTCAGTTTCTCAAGAAATACTTAGTTTGATTATTTAAATTATTTTGCTAACTCATTTTGACTATAGAATCACACTATTAAATTAAAAACATTCTAGTATAAGTAGTTATTTTATTTAGTTTTGTTTATTAAGTTTTGTCTTTTATTTGTTTTGTTTTTGTTTCTCATAGGTGAGAGGTTAGTGACTTTTGCTGGTCTGGGTTCTGATCATTTATTAAAGAGTGCATTTAATGTTCAAAGTCAAACTTTAAGACCAATGATCATTCTCAATGAACATCTTTATATACTTTATTTCCTTAGATTTTCAATTTACATTAAACTATAAACTAGTCTAATAAATGTCATGGTGCAAAGCTTTTAATTGTATAATCATTTTTTTCTTTTTATCTCAAAAGCAGCTGTTCTAATATTGTTCTGTCTCATATGGTAGCCATTAGACATGTGCAGCTATTTAAATTTATATTTCAAATTAAATTAAAAAAATTACAAATTAAGTTCTGCAGTCACACTAGCAGTATTTCAAATGCTCAATAGACACATATAGTGTATAGCTACCACATTGGTCAGTTTAGAATGTTTCCATTCATCACAGAAATTTCTCTTGGAAAAAGTGGCTCTAGAGGACATTTCCTACTATAGCCATGCTGATAATCATCAACCAAGTGATGGACACTCCAATTATTTCTGTGTAAGTTTCATAAACTATTACCTAATGAAATTAATTGTGTCTCTCAATTTATTTGCATCTATTTATCCTTGGCTCCTCGGTTTACTTGGTTATCTCTTTATTCTTAAGGACATCCCCTCTATAACTATTTATACCAGTAGCCATATCAATGATAACATTCGAGTTTTTCCTGTTTTTTTGTTTGTTTGTTTATCCAGTTGAATTTTTCTTTAAGATCAAGTCAAAATGATAAAGGTAAATCATATGGTGTTAATTTCTGTTCTTCACCCATTTTATTGCATTTGATTTTTAGTCATTTGCAATTGGGCATATCTGATTTTGACTAAAACTTTAAGATATTTAGAAGCATCAAACATTGTTTATTGTGCAAACAAATATTTGTTGACTGCCTATTATAAGCAAGCCATTCTTCTGTACCAAGTATTTGAAAGAGAATGTATTAGTTTCCTAGGGCAGGCATTGCAAATTAGTGTATGTTTTCGTCATCTAGTGCTGCTATAATAGAAATACCACAAGTGGATGGCTTTAACAAACAAAAATTTATTCTCTCACAGTTTAGGAGGCTAGAAGTCTGAATTCAGGGTTTCAGCTCCAGGGGAAGGCTTTCTGTCTCTGTCTGCTCTGGAGGAAGGTCGTTCTAATCAATCTTCTCCAGTCAAGGACGTTCTGAGCTCAGGGACCCTGAGTCCAAAGAATGCACTATTCTCCTGGCTCTTGTTTCTACGTGGTATGAAGTCCCCCTGACTCTTTGCTGCTTCTCTCTTTTATATATCAAAAGAAATTGACTTAAGACACAACCTAATCTTTAAGATTGCATCTTACCTCATTAACATAACTGCCACTAACCCATCTCATTAACATCATAGAGGTAGGATTTACAACACGTAGGAAAATGGCATCAGATGACAAAATGATGGACAATCACACAATATTGGGAATCACGGACTAACCAAGTTGACACACATTTTGGGGGGACACAATTCAATCCATAACACTGTAAAACGGGTAGCTTGAAACAAAAGAAATTTATTCCTTCAAAATTAAGTAGGCAGAGATCCAAAATCAAGATGTTGGTACAGTTAATTCCTTCTGAAGGCTCTGAGGAAGGAACAGCCTCATGCTTCTCTCTTAGATTCTGGTAGTTAAACAAAAAATGGAGAGGGGGGAATGTTCAGCCTTACAGAGAGAAAGAAGTAATGTAGCTCTAGAAAGAAGGCAGTGAAGCGTCTTAGTCCAAACACCTTGAGTAGGAGCAAACCTTGTGATTTGGAAGAATAACAAACTAGTGTAATTGGACCAAAATGATTAAGAAGACACATCTTAAAAGATGAGTCAGAGATTACAGGACCTAAATTATATACAGAACCAAGGGCCATGGGTGGCCTCTAAAAATTTTCTAGCAGAGAATTGATAAGTGGACCAATTGACTTATAAATGAACCAAGTGAATTTTTTGCTGGCAATAGACTTCATATGGTAAAAGGATGAAATATGGAGAGAATAGGAGACCCTTGCATTAATTCAGAGAAATGCTGTTAGTAGCTTGATTAGCAAACTCATGATAGATATAATGAGAAGTAGAATTCTGGATATATTTTTAGAGTCAATCATCAAAATAGTCTCATGGATAGGATGGGCAAAGTGGAAAAAGGCATAGAGAAAAGGATGGCTCCTAATAGTAACCAGATCAGCTAGATAATAATCTTTTATTAGCTATTAATTGAGGTGAAAAAAGATAGTAAACAGCAAGATAGTAAAAACTGTAGCTTTTTTTTCTTAAGAGAGTGAATCAAAAGTAGAAGTAAATGTAAAAGTAGAAATATATGTAGAAATAAATTTGTCAATTTCAGCAAATAAAAGACGGTTAACAACATGAGATTAGACTGGATCACCAAAGAAAAAAGGATAAAGACAAACAGTCTCCGGAATTGAACCTGGGTCCCTCTTCTATTATGAGGTCCTGGGAATGAGGAGGCACCAGCGAAGGAGACTGAGAAGACATGACAGAAGAGACAGAACTAAAACTGGGAAGCTGGTGAAGTATTTCAAGGAAAAGAGAATAATCAGCTAAACCAAGATGTACTGCTAATATGTCAAGTAAGATGGGGATTGTATTTATCAACTGATAAGGGCAGTATTAGTAAAATGGTAGGGACAAAAGACTGATTAAAGAACACATAAGGGAAAAGGAAGGAAGTATTTGGAAGAGAGTCTGTATAGCAAAAGATTTAAAAAATTTTTTGGCATATAGTGGAGGAGATTTATTGCCAGAAGGGTAAGTATAAATAAAACACTATTTTTTTTTAAATTTTTTTAATGGGAGGAATAATATGTCAGTATGTTTGGTAGAGAAGAAACATTGATGATGCAAAAAAGAGAAGAGAGAATAGGGCGCTTGAGAAAAAATGGTGTCTAACCTCACTACAGGCAGACAGAAAGAATGTACCGTGCATATCTAAGAAGATAGGCCCATGTGGTAGGATTGTCTACAAGCTCTCTTCTGGAAGGTTCTCTCTCCTTAGTTAGAAAAAAATACCATTGACTGAGGCTGAGCAAGTGTTATTGGAGAAAAAAATATATAAAATGATTTTCTGGAAAAAAAGGGCAAGTGAATTGCTAAGCAGCATTAGGGAGCCATGTGAGGCTGATAAGCATGCAACTTACCATTGAAAGTTAATAGTAAGCATGGTATTTTCCCCTCTATCTTCAGCTTCCAGAATACAGGCTTAAATTAGGTAAATAATTGGATTGAAACATGATTTGGGTTTTAAAAAAAAAGTCCAAAATTAAGCAAAAGCCAAAGAAGTTGCAAGTGAATCTAGAAAGTGAATATATATGACCATAAGATTTAAGCTAAATTCAGATTCCCAAATTGAAGGCATGAGGGGGTTGTTGGATCACAGTAGGGTATGGGTTGTAGGTGCTTATGGGATTAAATGCTTGCTGAAAGTGAAGAGGACTTAAAACACTTACTGATGAAAATCAGAGGCTACAGCCTTCACTATGGATTACAACCCCACATAAAGAAAACAAAAATTCTCATAACTGGATCAATAAATAACATCATGATAAATGGAGAAAATACTGAAGTTGTCAAAGATTTCATTCTACTTGTTTCAACAGTCAACACCCATGGAAACAACAGTCAGGAAATCAAATGACATTTTGCATTGGACAAATCTTCTGCAAGAGACCTCTTTTAAGTGTTAAAAAGCAAAGATGTCACTTTGAGAACTAAGGTGCGCCTGACCCAGGCCAGCATATTTTCAGTCACCTCATATGCATGTGAAAGCTGGAAAATGAACAAAGAAGACCAAAAAAGAATTGATGCCTTTGAATTATGGTGTTGGCAAAGAATACTGAACATACCATGGACTGCCAGAAGAAGGAACAAATCAGTCCTGGAAAAAGTACAGCCAGAATGCACGTTAGAAGCTAGGCTGTCGAGACTTCGTCTCAAGTACTTTGGACGTGTTATCAGGAGGGACCAATCCCGGGACAAGGACATCGTGCTTGGTAAAACAGAGCTTCAGAGAAAAAGAGGAAGACCCTCAATGAGATGGATAGACACAGTAGCTGCAACAATGGTCTCAAATATAGCAATGATTGTGAGGATTTGCTTCTGTAGCGCATAGGGTAGCAATGAGTCAGAACTAACCGGACAGCATCTAACAAGCACAACAACAACAATGGGATTAAATAATCATTAAGAACAGGGTACCCAAAAACCCATTGCCCTCATGTCAATTCCAACTCATAGTGACCCTATAGGACAAAGTACAACTGCCCATAGTGTTGCCAAGGTTATAATCTTTACAGGAGCAGACTGCCACATCTTTCTCCTGGAAAACAGCTAGTGGGTTCGAACCACTGACCTTTCTGTTAGCAGCTGAGTGCTTAACCACGGCACCACTAGGGATCCTAAAAACAGGGTAAACCCTAACCCTCACTGCCATCAAGTTGTTTCCAACTCACAGTGAACAACAAGAAGAAATGCTGCCCACATCTGTGCCATCATCACAATTGTTGTTATATTTGAACTCATTATTACAGTCACTGTGTCAATTCAGGGTAAGAGGGAGTAAATGAGAAAGACGGTATGTTACACTCTATGTGGCACTTGAAACTGAGATTACAGGAGGCATGTCATGCCTTGGAGTTCAAGGTTATAATATAGGAATAAATGGCTGAGGCAGCAGAGAAAAAGCCATTGGGGGAGGGAAATTTCAGAAATTCAGAGCTCCAGTGGGGTAAGCAGATTTCTATGAATAATAAATCAACAAAGACTGAGACAGGAAAAATGTTGGAGAGAGTGATAGTGACCCATGGGTTAAAATCTACAAGAACTGAGAGAGATTGCCAAGCGGCCAGTGGATGTCTGCAACATGGCGGGGTACTAAGCAACATAGACCAATGGCACTAGATTCAAAGATGGCGCTTTTTAAGTAGGAGGGAGGCAAGACTTTGAGAAAAAGATAGACACTTACATTGCAAATGTAAATCTGTGATCATGGCTGTGAAAATCTATATGAGGATATTTTAAAATCATCCAGAGCAAATGGTGTTTAATAGAATGTTAGAATGCTTGCTTTCCCTATCTTTTTTGGGGGGGTTGTGTTTTGTTTTAACTGCTTTTATCACTTAGACCCCATTCCACCTGCCATGTGAAATTGCCCAGGACTGGTACAAGCTCTACCATTGCGTACTTGATAATTTGACCTTGGTCTCTGGGCAGTTTCTGAACTGCCCGTGTCGTTTGTCTGTTACCCTTTTACCCCCTGTGCAGAAGTTAAAGGCCCATTTGATGAGTCTCAATATGTATGTCTTTTGTGCAGCTCCATGGTGTGAAAGTCCATTGCTCTTAATAGTTTTACTTCCCAGGGTAGTTCTACTTTTTCTCCTTCAAATACATTGACCCTTAATCTTTCAAGCATAAAGAGCAAGAGATAATATACTGGCTATAAATATATTCAGACAAATCAGGCTGCTTATTTTCAGACTGCACATGCTGCCCTATTTCTACTACCTGCTATTAAGAAAAAAAAGAAAAGAAAAGTGATGTAGGTCACTCTTCATTCACAACTATATTGGGAGGATTAGAAATTTTTCAAGTAAACCTTAGGGGTTTATTTTAAAAATCCTATCTAAAAAAAAGGACTTTAATTGACTTGAGATTATTTAAATATTTGAGTTTGCTTATTCAAAATAATCAAGTGATACAATTAATGTCACCTTAGATCCACTGAGGAATATACTTAATTTGATTAAGGTATATCATAATAGCTATGGTTTGGGTTACCAGGATGGGAAGAGATAACGCTTACTAAATTACAGTGAATGGCTTTTAACTATTTTATATAATTCAGTGTTTCATTTTAAGGAACTCTGTGGCAGAAAGTTGATTAGGTCACCTCAGGCACTCAGCTTTGCCTGTCCAAGCTTTAGAGCGACCAACGTGGCATAGGCTCTGCCTTACCTACTCCATAGTGACTGACTTCATACAGGCATAAACCAGCACTCCTTTGTCTTAGATTGACACTGAGTCCTACCAGTCTCCTGCCCCAAGGATGCTCCTTTGCTGCTAAGACATGAGACACCAAGTAACTCATGCATACCTAACTCATAAATGTAGAAAGTCTATAACTATGGGGAGAATCTTGGGCAATAAGAGACAGGAGCTGGGAGGTTAGTCTCTTTCTGTCTTTCCACTCAATAACCTGTCCTGAGATGCAATACTTTATAAGGCTCTTGGAAGACTGTTCTAGTTAGTTGCCATCAAGTTGACTCCAAATCATGGTGACCCCACATATAACCCACATATAACACAATGAAACATTGCCCAGTCCAGTGCCATCTTTATGATCATTGGTATGTTTGAGTCCATTATTGTCATTATTGTGTCAGTCCATGTCATTGAAGGTCTCCCTCTTCTTTACTGACCCTCTACTTTACCAAACACGATGTCCTTTTCTAGAGATAAGTCTTTCCTGATGATGTGACCAAAGTAAGCGAGTTGAAGTCTAGCCATCCTTTCTTCAAAGGAACATTCTTGTTATACTTCCTCTAAGACAGATTTGTTCATACTTCTTACTATCCATGGTATATTTAACATTCTTCACCAACACCACAATTCAAATGTGTCGATTCTTCTTTGGTCTTCCTTTTTCACTGTCCAGTTTTTGCACACATATAAGGCAATTGAAAAGACCATGGTTTGTATCAAGTGCACCTTAGTCATCAAAGTGACATCTTTGCCTGGAAGATAGGCCATGAAAATATGCCACTCACCTCTCTTGCTATAGAAAGCATGCTTGATGGATGAACTCAGCTGGTATGCTCTGAGTCTACCACCATATTTATTTCAAGGCCCCTTCTCCTACAGACAGCTTTCAATCAATGATTGAGTACAGCAGAGATACTAAAGTAGGCTCCTTTCTGCAAGATCCAGAGATCCTCGGATAGGTGACAATGGCTAATGCCTTACTGGTCTGGTCAACTCCTTCTTTGAAATATAAAATCTGAGACTGAAATCTGAATACTGAAATCTGAGACTCTTCCTAGTCATCACTTTTTCCTTCTCTCTTTCCTTCACAGGGAACAGACTTGTATGGTACTCTGATATTCATTCCCACCTCATCCAGCTTCCACTGCTTTTTCCCTTACAGGACTTTTTTTCCCCAATAAATCTCCTGTACCAGAAAGTAGGTTGAAAAAAGGCCCTCATTTCCTTAAGTAGAAGAATAGATATACCTGAGCAGTAAGCTGAATGTTTGGTCATGGGAGGCACAGAGATACAGAGATGTTGGAATGCCCAGCCAAGGCAGGTTAGCTAATCCAAGGTCAGGGTTCTGATTAGGAAAGTCCCAAGCTCTGAAACATGTAAGGCAAATATTTGGTTGTACATTCTTCAGCAGCATGTTGGTTCCATGGTCACCTATGCAACATCAGAGACCAAAGAGGTAGCCCACCCTCTCCATTAAGAGATAGTCTTTCCATCATGCCCAAAAAAAGATGCTACAGAGTTTTCTCCCACAAGGCAAGCATAGAGACCCTCAGAAGCTGTCCTCACCTTCTCTCCTGCCTGTCAGGCCAATAATTAGGGTTAGGTCACAGCATAAGCAACCTGTCAAAAAGTTGAGTTTGATAAATGTGAGGCTATGCTCTGAAAGTTTTGCAAGAATTTTCCTGTATGAATTGGTAGGAGACTGAAGAATATCTCTGGATATGGATTTCAAGGCTACTTGATCAGGGGGCTGAAATTTAAGGCAGGACTAGCAACACTTTTCTCGGGACATGAGATTAAACACTCTGGCCAGGGCTCCAGAGGATGGGAATAGCTCACTGATAGAGTGGCACTTAGAAGCCTGGACAAAATGCTGGCCAATGTTCAGTGAAGTGTAAATGCCTGAATTTACTTTAGCAGATGGTTAAAAAAAAAGGAATAAAAAGGCAGGAGAAAGTGATCATGAATGAACTGACATATCAAGTAAGGCCAGAATATCCACCAGAAGGTAATGCTCAATCAGAGTCCAGAGGACAGACCTCTAGGAATGAATTAATGGAGCACCTGCATCATGAAGTTCAGTGATAACTCCTCTATGCAGGGAAGGGCAGATGGTAGGAGAAATAATCACAGATTTGGACTCCCTAATATACAGAGGAATGATGAGTCACCAAAGAAATAGACCAGATGACAGTGCTTAACCAGCAGAAACCAGGAAGCTTTAATTACCATAATGGCTAGCAATATTGGCGAGGCAGTTAAGGAGGTTTGATCTGCAAGGTGTTGGGTAATAGTTGGAAAAAAAAAAGTGAATTCCCTAAAGATAAAATAGGAAACCATCAAGGGCATTGCTTAATATGTATAACAACAACAATAGAAGACAAGAATAGAGGAGCAAGAGGCAGGCATGGTTGGTCCAATAAAAAGTTATATTCCCTTGCTCAGTTTACAGACTTGAAGCAATTTTTCAGTGCAGAAGCCTTTGCCTAAAGAACCTTTCCTAAGATGGGTTTCTAGGAAAAAGAACCCTGCAACATTGTGGCAAATCTATACTGCATTCATTACACAGTCCTTTCCCAAATGCGTGTACGGATTATTACTTAGGTTACTGAACATTGTACATAGGCTCTAAATTTGAGACCCAAAGAATCATCATAACCCTTTTTTTTCAGAGAGGGTCTTTCAGGATCCAGGTAATAAATGGAATTCTGGATGAAGTCCAGCTTAAAGTGGGCCCATTGGATAAGTCTGCAAACCGAGATGTAATTTCCCTGATGCCCAAATATGAAATTAAATTGATATTCTAGGCAGCTATGAAAAGAAAACACAAAACACATAGGGTCATTGTCCTGTTGAGTAAGTGCTATCTTAGAGAAGGTTAAATGTGAACCTCTTAAACTATCTCCCACCTTGGCCAAGATCATAAAAAAATGAAAAGTAATCTTTTATCCCAGGGGAAATGGCAGAGATTAGTCCCACCATTAAAGACCTAAAGTAAGTAGCATTGGTTATTCCTATTATGTTGTTGTTGTCAGGTGCCATCCAGTTGGTTCCAACTCATAGCAACCCTATAGGACAGAGAAGAACTGCCCCATAATGTTTCCAAGGAACAGCTGGTGGATTTGAACCACCAACCTTTTGGTTAGCAGCCAAGATCTTAACCACTACGCCACCAGGGCTTCCTATAATATCTCCACTTAATTAACAAGGGGTATGTAGAAAAAAGCAGATGAATAAATATTCAAGTCCATGTTATGCAGTCATTTGTTTGGTGAATGGTTTCTTTTCCACTCCAATCATAAAGATGGATCTAAAACAGTTTACCATAGCATGGGATGAACAGAATATTCATTGACAGTTTGTCTCAGGGCTATGTAATATCTCCTGCCAGATCTCTTAATATAATGCAACGATATCTGGACTGCCTGTATTTCCCACAGAACATCACACTGATCCATTACATTAATGATATCATGCTGACTGAACAGGATGAGCAAGAGGTCCATAGTACATTGGAGGTCTTAGCAAGGTAACTGGGTTTCAAAGGATGGGTGATAAACCCTCTAAAAATTCAGAGAACTGCATTTTCAGTGAAGTTTCTAGGGATACACTGATGAAGTTTTTACTGGAATATTTGTTGGAAGACAATTTTTCATGGATCTCTCATGATTCTACACTGCTTGCATGCAGAAGCACTGACAACCTCTTCTCCAGGCTAGCTTTTCAAGAATGTTTACATAGGAAATAGACTTAGAACATAGAGTGTCTCCCTCAAGATTAAATAGTAGACATATTTACTATCCAATATAATAAAGTCTCCCTCTGGGACAAAAGTCTGTCCTAACATAAAGTCTTTAGGTCCCTAAATTCAATGCTTCTTAACTGCGGTGCAATCTTACTGCCTATCTGAGTTGTGCCCTTGTGAAATTTATAAGAGTGATGAACAGATTCAACAAAAACATGCAGCTCATGCAGATTACTGCGCCATTGATAATGATGTCCTTTATATCCATCCTAGGAGTCTCAGGTCTTCTGCCAGTATCCATGCAACTGTGGCACACTAACTTTTGATCTTAAAAGAACAATAAAATCCCAGATCTTTCACATGTTCTTGACAGTTTTCTGGTAACAAGGATGAAATGATGTCAAAGAACATGGTTCTGGAAGAAAAAGGATGAGGGCCATGTGGATGGATATATGAGGTATAATGTCAGATATATGATAAGACTTCTTAGAATCTGGTAGCAAACACTGTAACTCAAGTAGTGGGTGAGGCAAGGAAACAGGTTCTCCAACTGTTTTGACTCTTAATGAATTCTTAGAGGCTGAGCAGCTAGAAGAGTGATTGAAAAAAGCCATCTGACTAGTGATTTGACTGTTGCTTAGTCTCCCCTAAGTAGTAAGAAGATGGGATGTTATCATGACAAGGGGTCAGCAAGTCCTGTGGCACCAACCAAAAGTAAATTTGGCTGAAGATGATAAAATCAACGGTATCAGTAATGAGAATGTAGAGCTATAGCTCCTTTCTACTCCCTATTGGCTTACAAGAAATTTTCTCATGAGTGTACCACTCAGTTGCCTAGCGTGATTAATCAGACTGATGGGGGCTAGGACTGAATCCATTTGAATTGTGTCATAGGTCATGTAAGGGTACTATCAACTGAATTTCAAGAATCAATGTGAGATCGATCTGTAGTATTTACCTGAACCATACATTCACAGAATACTAGACCCAATCAGCTGAACAAATCACATAATTGACTTTCAGAGTTTCATAAACCATCAGAATTGACCTTGAAAAGCCCAGTGGCTTTCTCTTCAAAATTTTCCTCAAGTTCTCATCAAGTTGACCTTCCCACTTGGCACAAGACATTAATTCACAAACAGCTGGATATATTAGTGATTGAGCAGACTCCACCTTAAACTGCAAAAAGTAGGTCTAGGCCAGTTCTCCACAACTGGTCTGTTAGTTTGTCATACTGTAGTGACTTATGTGATGCTGTGATGCTGGAACCTATGCCACTGGTATTTCAAATACTAGCAGGATAACCCATGGTGAACAGGTTTCAGCAGAGCTTCCAGACTAAGACAGACTAGGAAGATCTACTTCTTAAAACATTGGCTGGTCAAAATGTTATAAATAGCAGCAGAATATTGTTTGATATACACCTGGATGATAGCCTCAGTTTGGAAGGTACTCAAAATAAGAATGGGGAAGAGCTGCCTCCTCAAAGTAGAGTCGACATTAATGACATAGATGGAGTAAAGCTTTCAGGACCTTCATTTGCCGATGTGGCACAACTTTAAATGAGAAGAAATGGCTGCAAACATCCATGAGTAATAGGAAAGTGTAATGTATGAAGCATGAATGTAGGAAAATTGGAAATACTCAAAAATTAAATGGACTGCTTGAAGCTAGATATCCTAGGCATTGGTGAGCAAAAATAGACTGGTACTGGTCATTTTGAATCAGACAATCATATGATCTACTATGTTAGGAATGACAAATTAAAGAGGAACAGCATCACATTCATTGTCAAAAAGAACATTTCAAGATCTATCCTGAAGTACAAAGCTGTAGGTTATAGGATAATATCCATATGCTTACAAGGAAGACAAGTTCATATGACTATTATTAAAATTACGCACCAAACACTAAGGCCAAAGATGAAGAAACTGAAGATCTTTACCAACTTCTACAGTCTAAAATTGATTAAACATCAAATCAAGACTCACTGATAATTACTGGAGACTGGAATTAGAAAGTTGGAAACAAAGAAGAAGGATCAGTACTTGGAAAACATGGCCTTGGTGATAAAAATGACACCAGAGATCAAATGACAGAATTTTGAAAGACCAAAAACCTATTAATTGGTAATACCTTTTTTCAAAAACGTAAATGACCACTCTAGACTTTACCAGAAGAAATACACAGGAATCAAATCGACTACATCTGTGGAAAGAGACAATGAAGAAGCTCAATATCATCAGTCAGAACCAGGCCGACTGCAGAACAGATCATAAATTGCTCATATGCAACTTCGAGCTAAAGCTAAAGAAAATTAAGTCGAGTCTATGAAAGCCACAATACTACCTCGAGTATATTCCACCTGAATTTAGAGATTATTTCAGGAATAGATTTCAGACATTGTACACTAATCATTGGAGACCAGACGAGTTGTGGGATAACATCAAGGACATCACACATGAATAAAGCAAAAGTTCATTAAAAAGACAGGAAAGAAAGAAAAGACTAAAATGTATGTCAGAAAAGACTCTGAAACTTGCTCTTAAACATAGAAGCAAAAGGAAGAAATGATAAAGTATAAGAGCTGAACAGAAAATTTCCAAGTCCAGCTCAAGAAGACAAAGTATTATAATGAAATATGTAAAGACTTGAAGTTAGAAAACCAAAACGGAAGAACATGCTCCGCATTTCTCAAGAAAAAATTCAAGGCATGAGTTGTAATTTTGAAGGATTCCATATATAAAATATTGAATGACACAGGAAGCATCAAGAAAAGATGGAAGGAATATACAGAGTCACTGAACCAAAAAGAATTGATCGATATTCAACCACTTCAGGAGGTAACATATGATCAAGGACCAATCGTAATGAAGCAAAAAGTCCAAGCTGCACCGAAGGCATTGGTGAAAAACAAGGCTCCAGGAATTGACAGAATACCAACTGAGATATTTCAAGAAATAGATGCCATGCTGAAAGTGCTCACTCCTCTATGCTAAGAAATTTTGATGACAACTACCTGGCAAACTGATCAGAAGAGAGCTGTATTTTTGACAATTCCAAAGAAAGTGATTCAACAGAATGCAGAAATTATTGAACAATATAATTAATATCACACACAAATAATATTTTGCTGAAGGTAATTAAAAAAACAGTTGCAGCAGTATATCAACAGGAAATCGCCAGAAATTCAAGCCAAATTCAGAAGAGACATGGAACAAGGGATATCATGACCCACATGGATGGATCTTGGTTGAAACAGAATACCAGAAAGACGTTTACCTGTGTTTTACTGACTGTGAAAGGCATTCAACTGTGTGGATCATAACAAATTATGGATAACATTGTGAAGAATGGGAATTCCAGAACACTTAATTGTGCTTGTGTGGAACCTGTACATAGACCAAGAGGCAGTTGTGTGAACAGAACAAGGGAATATTGTGTGGTTTAAAATCAGGAAAGGTGTGCTTTGGCTTTGTATCCTTTCACCACATTTATTCAACCTCTGTGCTGAGCAAGCAATCCAAGAAGTTGAACTACATGAAGAAGAACACACATTAGCATTGGAGGAAGACTCACTAACAAACTGGGATATGCAAATAACACAACCTTGCTTGCTGAAAGTGAAGAGGACTTGAAGCACTTACTGATGAAATCAAAGACTGCAGTCTTCAGTATGGATTGCAATTCAACATAAAGAAAACAAGAATCATAGCAACTGAACCAATAAGCAACATCATGATAAACGAAGACAAGATTGAAGTTGTCCAGCCTTTCGTTGTAGTTGGATGCACAATCAATGTCCTTGGAAGTAGCAGTCAAGAAATCAATCTATTGCATTGGGAAAATCTGCTACAAAAGATCTTTTTAAAGTGTTAAAAAGCCAAGATGTCACTTTGAGGACTAAGTTGAGCCTGACCTAAGCCTTGGTATTTTCAATCACCTCATAGGCATGTGAAAGCTGGACAATGAATAAGGAAGATCAAAGAATTGATGCCTTTGAATTATGATGCTGGTGAATAATATTGAATATACCATGGACTGCGAGAACAAGCAAATCTGCCTGGGAAGAATTACGGCCTGAATGCTCCTTAGAAGCGAGGATGGCGAGACTTTGTCTTTGAACATGTCATCAGGAGGGATCGGCCTCTGCATAAGAATATCATGCTTCATAAAGTAGAGTGTCAGAAAAAAGAGGAAGACCCTCAAGGAGATGGTTTGATAGAGTCGCTACAACAATGGGCTTAAACATAGCAGCGATTTTGAGGATAGAGCAGGACTGGGCAGTGTTTCATTCTGTTGTTCCTAGGGTCACAATAAGTCAGAAGATACGCAATGACACCTAACAACAACAACAACCCCAATTATAGCATCCATTACAAACCTGGTCAGTGAGTTGAAGCTGATCTGACAGCCTTCTTTGGGCAAGGTTCTGATATTGACCAATTTAGCTAATATTAGGGAAAGAATTAATATAACCTTTTCAATCTGATGACTACATTGTAGAGAAAATTGTCCAGAGGGTGAGAATAAATATCCTGCTGTTTATTCCTCCAAGAACTTTTTCCTAGTAACCAAAGGTAAACTCATTTTAAACAGATTTCTACAATCCACTCCCTAAATGTTTAAACTTCATGAAGAAAAAGCTTTATGTCTGTTTTTCCACTGATGTATTCAAGCTCCTAAGATACTGTCATGGATTGAATTGTGTCCCCCAAAAATATGTCAACTTGGCTGGGTCATGATTCCCAATACTGTATGATTGTGTACCATTTTGTAATCTGATGCTATTTCCTTATGTGTTGTTAACTCTATCACTATGATATAATAAGATGGATTAGCAGCAGTTATACTGATGAGGTCTACAAGATTAGATAGTGTCTTAAGCCAATCTCGTTTGAGATATAAAAGAGAGAAGTGAACAGAGAGACATGGGAACCTCATAGCACCAAGAAAGCAGAGCTGGGAGCAAAGCACATCTTTTGGACCTGAGATCCCTGCCCAGAGAAGCTCCCAGAACAAAGGAAGATTGATGACACGGACCTTCCTCCACAGCCAACAGAGAAAACATTCCCCTGGCGCTGACGCCCTGAATTTGGACTCGTAGCCTACTGGACTGTGAGAGAATAAACTTCTTTGTTAAAGCCATCTACTTGTGGTATTTCTGTTATAGCAGCACTAGATGACTAAGACAGATACTCCCCCCCAAAAAAGTTGCTGTTGAGTCAAAATAAATATTGCTGTTCAAACATTTTTTTTAAATTAATGCACATACTTATACTAGCATTTTTATTAAAAGTTCCTGGGAGATATTTAAATAGGAATGCTAAGAGAAAATGCAGCTTGCCCAAGATTTCATGCAGTTTTATGAAAGGAAAAATTGAACTTACTTAAAGAGATAGTAGAGAGAAAAGAATAAAACCCTTTGCTGACTATACTCCATTAGAGTGGATTATTCCATCATCATCATCATAAAGCACAGGCATTTACTGAGCATCTAGAAGGTGCAAATATTTGTCTGGATGCAAGGAAATGAATGAGTGTCATAGCTAATAATGCTGCAAAATTTCCGTGACGGAAGAGAGTAACAAAGCATAAGATGAGGAAGTAAACCTTTAAAGTAATGCATAATAATAAATAAATAGAACAGAATGGAGCTTTAAAAAAAAATCTCAAGAGATACAGTGTAGATGAGGAGGCTTCACTCAATATTGACATTGTTAAGAAAATGGTGTTGCTATGTTTAACTGAAAGAAAACGAAAAACACTTAAAATCAAGTAACCCAATTCAAAGTGGGAAAGGAGTTATAATGCAATTTCCCCTGAAACAGCAGTTTGCTATCCTGCCTAACCACCCAGTGACTTGAGTACATGCCAAAGTCCAGGAAAAGCACATAGTATGTAATGTTTCCCACTCTTCATCTATGGATAACCCAGTGATAAATACAAAAAGAGTATGATGAATGGATTCAAAATTTGGAGTTCAAAATAAAATTCCTAAATGCATGTATATAGGTAACACATGGGAATAGAATTATCTACAAAATAAGGAATGAGCATATCATGATCTCAGGTTAAGTCAGCAAGACCCTTATATTATCAAACCTATACACTATAGGGTTTAAGACCGTGGATTTTACATCATAGGGAAAAGATTTAAAATCCTTGTTACGCCAGTGAAAAGCTATTTCATCTAAGATAATGAATTTAATTTAATTTAATTTTATTTTTATATTTTATTGTACTTCAGGTGAAGGCTTACCGAACAAACAGTTTCTGATGAAACAGTATACACATGTTGTTTTATGACATTGGTTAACAACCCCACAACATTTTAACCCTCTAAATTCTCAACCTTCTTTTTTTTTTGGTGAAAATACACATAGCCAAAGATACACTGTTTCAAAAATGTCTACATACACAGTTCAGTGACATTGACTATGCTCTTCCAATTGTGCTGTTATTCTCACTTAAGATGAAGGCTTACAGAACAAAATAGTTTCTCATTTAACAGTTACTACAAATGTTGCCCTATGACAATGGTTAACAATCTCACAACACATCAACAATATCCTTACTCAACCTTGTGTTCCCTATCGCCAGCTTCCTTGTCCCCTTCTGCCTTCTGGCCCTTGTCACTGGACTCCTGTACCTTGTTAGTCTCATTTGGTTTTACCGGGCTGTCCACTCCCAGGCTGAACAGTAAACCTCAGAGGTAACTTCACCACTGAGCTAAAAGGGTGTCTGGGGGCCATACTCTCGAGGTTTCTCCAGTCTCCTTTAGGCCAGTAAATCTGGTCTCTTTTTTTTTTTGTGAGTTAGAATTATGCTCTACATCCTTCTCCAGCTCTGTCCAGAACCCTCTGTTGTGATCCTGGTCAGAGTAGTCAGCGGTGGTAGCCGGGCACCATCTAGCTGTAGTGGACTCAGTCCTGTGGAGGCCTTGGTAGCTGTGGACAATTAGTCCTTTGGACTAATCTTTTCCTTGTATCCTGTTCTCTTCATTCTCCCTTGCTCCCGAAGGGATGAGACCAGTGGAGTATCTTAGATGGCCGCTCACCGGCTTTTAAGACCCCAGACACTACTCACCAAGGTAGAATGTAGAACATTGTCTTTATAAGTAGTGTCATGCCAATTGAGATAAATGTTCCCCGAGACCATGGTCCCCAGAGCCCTCCGCCCAGCAACTCAGTGCCTCGGGGAGTTTGGATGTGTCTATGGGGCTTCCATGGCCTTTCCTTGTACAGGTTGTGTTACTTTCCCCTGTATTGTGTACTGTCTCACCTTTCACCCAAAATACCACTTATCTATTGCCTATTTAGTATTTCCCCCCCCACCCCTCCCATCCCTGGTAACCAACAAAGATTGTTACATTTTGTGTGTGAAATTTTTCATGGATTTTTACAATAGAGTTCTCATACAAATATTTGTCCTTTTGTGATTGACTTATTTCACTCAGCATAATGTCCTCCAGTTTCATCCATGTTATGAGATGGTTCACAGATTCATTGTTGTTCTTTCTCGTTGCATAGTACTCCATCGTGTGTATGTACCATAGTTTGTTTATCCATTCATCTGTTGATGGGCATCTAGGTTGTTTCCATCGTTTTGCTATTGTGAACAATGCTGCCATGAACATAGGTGTGCATATGTCTATTCGAGTGACGACTCTTATTTCTCTAGGATATATTCCTGGGAGTGGGACTGCTGGATCGAATGGTATGTCTATTTCTAGCTTTCTGAGGAAGCACCATATCATTTTCCAAAATGGTTGTATCATTTTGCATTCCTACCAGCAGTGCATAAGAGTTCCGATCTCCCCGCAGTCCCTCCAACATTTGTTATTTCCAGTGTTTTTGATTCGTGCCAGTAATGCCGGGGTGAGATGGTATCCCATTGTGGTTTTAATTTGCATTTCTCTAATGGCTAGTGATCGCGAGCATTTCCTCATATGTCTGTTGGCCATTTGAATGTCTTCTTTGGTGAACAGTCTGTTCATTTCCTTTGCCCATTTTTTGATAGGATTATTTGTCTTTTTGTTGTAGAGGTGTTGGATTTTCTGGTAGATTACGGAGATTAGAACGTTGTCTGACTTGTACTGTCCAAAAATTTTTTCCCAGTCTGTAGGTTCTCTTTTGGCTCTTTTGGTGAAGTCTTTTGAAGAGCATAAGTGTTTGATTTTTAGAAGATCCCAGTTATCTAGCTTATCTGTTGGGTTTTGTGCATTGCTGGTTATGGTTTGTATCCTGTTAATGCCATGTATTAA
Organism: Dugong dugon; assembly: GCA_030035585.1. Classification (NCBI taxonomy): domain Eukaryota; kingdom Metazoa; phylum Chordata; class Mammalia; order Sirenia; family Dugongidae; genus Dugong; species Dugong dugon. The sequence goes on along the minus strand of CM057460.1, from coordinate 26,686,153 downwards.
GGCCTGAAGTGTTGGTCCTATTTTTTCTTCTATGAACTTTATAGTTTTAGGCTTTATATTCAGGTCTTTGATCCATTTTGAAGTAGTTTTTGTATACAGTGTGAGGTATGGGTCCTGTTTCATTTTTTTGCAAATGGATATCCAGTTTTGCCAGCACCATTTGTTAAAAAGACTGTCTTTTCCCCATCTGATGGACTTTGGGCCCTTGTTGAAGATCAGGTGACCATAGGTGGATGGATTTACATCTGAGTTCTCAACTCTGTTCCATTGGTCAATGTGTCTGTTGTTGTACCAGTACCAGGCAGTTTTGACTACTATAGCTGTATAGTAGGTTCTGAAGTCATGTAGTGTGAGTCTTCCAACTTTATTCTTCTTCTTCAGTAGTGCTTTACTTATTCGGGGCTTCTTCCCTTTCCATATAAAATTAATGATTAGTTTTTCCATCTCTTTGAAGAATGTTGCTGGTATTTGGATCGGGATTGCATTGTATTTGTAAATTGCTTTGGGTAGAATTGCCATTTTCACAATGTTGAGTCTGCCTATCCATGAGCATGGTATGTTTTTCCATTTATGTAGATCCCTTTGGGTTTCATGCAGTAGTGTTTTATAGTTTTCTTTGTATAGGTCTTTTACATCCCTGGTCAGATTTATTCCTAAGTCTTTTATCTTTTTAGGGGCTATTGAAAATGGTATTGATTTCCTGATATCCTTTTCATTGTTCTCCTTACTGGTGTATAGGAATCCAACTGATTTTTGAATGTTTATCTTGTATCCTGCTACTCTGCTCAATCTTTCTATTAGTTCCAGTAGATTTCTCGTGGAGTCTTTAGGGTTTTCTAGGTATAGTATCATATCATCTGCAAACAGGGACAGTTTAACTTCTTCATTACCAATTTGGATGCCCTTTATTTCTTCTTCTTGCCTTATTGCTCTAGCTAGAACTTCCAGCACAATGTTAAATAGGAGTGGTGATAAAGGGCATCCTTGTCTTGTTCCTGTTCTCAGAGGGAATTTTTTCAGCTTCTCTCCATTAAGAATGATGTTGGCTGTTCGTTTTGCATAGATGCCCTTTTTTATGTTGAGAAATTTCCCCTCTATTCCTATTTTATTGAGAGCTTTTATCAGGAATGGGTGTTGGACTTTGTCAAATGCCTTTTCTGTGTCAATTGAGATGATCATGTGATTCTTTTCTTTCCTTTTATTTATGTGGTGGATTACATTGATTGATTTTCTAATGTTCAACCATCCTTGTGTAACTAGTATGAATCCTACTTGGTCGTGGTGTATTATTTTTTTGATATGATGCTGAATTCTATTGGCTAGAATTTTGTAGAGAATTTTTGCATCTATATTCATGAGAGATATTGGTCTGTAATTTTCTTTTTTTGTGATGTGTTTACCTGGTTTTGGTATCAGCATTATGCTGGCTTCATAGAATGAATTTAGGAGTGTTGCTTCCTCTTCTATGCTCTGAAACAGCGTTATGCTGGCTTCATAGAATGAATTTGGGAGTGTTAATTCCTCTTCTATGCTCTGAAATAGCTTGAGTAGAACTGCTACAAGCTCTTCTGTAAATGTTTTGTAGAATTCCCCAGTGAAGCCATCTGGGCCCGGGCTTTTTTTGGTTGGGAGTTTTTTTTATTACCTTTTCAATCTCTTATCCTGTTATGGGTCTGTTCAGATTTTCAACATCACTTTGTTGTAGTTTGGGTAGGCCGTGTGTTTCTAGAAATTTATCCATTTCCTCTAGGTTTTCAAATTTGTTGGAGTATAGTTTTTCATAATATTCTGTTATAATCCTTTTTATTTCAGTTGTGTCTGTTGTAATGTCCCCCATTTCATTTATTGTTTGGGTTATTTGTGTCCTTTCCTGTTTTTCTTTTGTCAGTCTGGCCAGTGGTTTGTCGATTTTGTTGATTCTTTCAAAGAACCGACTTTTGGTTTTGTTGATTCTTTCTATTGTTTTTCTGTTCTCTATTTCATTTATTTCTGCTCTGATCTTTACTATTTCCTTTCTTCCGGTGGTTGTAGGCTTTTTTTTGCTGTTCTATTTCTATTTGTTTGAGTTCTGTAGTTAATGTTTTGATTTTGTCCTTTTCTTCTTTTTTGATATGTGCATCTATTGCTATAAATTGTCCTCTGAGGACTGCCTTTGCTGTGTCCCAAAGGTTTTGGTATGATGTGTTTTCATTCTCATTTGATTCTAGGAATTTTTTGATTCCATCTCTGATTTCTTCTATTACCCAGTGATGTGTAAGCAGATTATTATTCAGTTTCCAGGTAATTGATTTTTTTTCCTTGCTCTTTCTATTGTTAATTTCTACCTTGATGGCATTGTGGTCAGAGAAGATACTTTGAATTATCTCAACATTTTGGATCTTGTTGAGGATTGCTCTGTGGTCTAAGATGTGGTCTATTCTGGAGAATGTTCCATGTGCATTGGAAAAGAATGTGTACTTTGCAGAGGTTGGATGGATTGTTCTACATATGTCTATGCGGTCCAGTTGGCTGATTGTGCCCTTTAGGTCTTCTGTATCTTTGCTGAGTTTCTTCTTAGTTGTTCTGTCCTTTACTGAGAGTGGTGTGTTGAAGTCTCCTACTATTACTGTGGAACTGTCAATTTCTCTTTTCAGTGCTGTTAGAGTTTGTTTTATGTATTTTGGAGCCCTGTCATTGGGTGCATAGGTGTTTATTATGGTTATGTCTTCATGATGGATCGTCCCCTTAATCTTTAGATAGTGTCCGTCTCTGTCTTTTATAGTAGATTTTGTTTTAAAGTCTATTTTATCTGAGATTAGAATTGTCACTCCTGCTCTTTTTTGATAGTTGATAGCTTGATATATTTTTTTCCAACCTTTGATTTTTAATAAATTCACATCTTTGTTTCTAAGGTGTGTTTCTTGTGGACAGCATATTGATGGATCCTGTTTTCTTATCCATTCTGCCACTCTCCGTCTCTTTATGGTTGCATTGAGTTCATTTACATTCAGTGTAATTATTGATAGATGTGAGTTTGTTGGTGTCATTTTGTAGTGCTTTCTTTTGTGGTGCTGAAGTTGTCTTTGTTCTTCTTACTCTCTTGTGCTGAGTTACTTTTATTTGTGGATTTTGTGTTCATTTCTTTTGTTTTTGTAGGTTTTGTTTTTGCTGAGACTTTATGTTTTTTGTCTTTATTTTTATGAGTTGGTTTGTTAACTTTCTTTGTGGTTACCATGAATTTTACCCTTATCTTTCTAAGTTTGAAGCAGTCTACCTTTACTTGGTATTGCCTTGCCTTCCTCTCCATTAGAAGGTTCTATACCTATGCCGTTTATTCCCTCTTTCATTGTTTTGACGTTATTGTCATCCAGCGATTGACTGCTCTGATTCCCTGTTGTATTTTTTTTTTGTTTTGGATAGTCTTCAAGTGTTCATTTCCTAGATTGGTATCTGGCTCGTACGATCCTGTGTCCTAGGTCCTGCTTGAGGGCTGAAGCTGTTTGTCCTCAGATCGAAGAACTCCCTTTAATAATTCTTGTAAGTTTGGTTTGACTTTTACATATTCCCTTAGTTTCTGTTTGTCTGGAAATGACCTAATTTCACCATCAAATTTGAACGAGAGTTTTGCAGGATATATTATTCTTGGCTGACAATTTTTTTCTTTCAAGATTTTATATATGTCATCCCACTGCCTTCTTGCCTGCATGGTTTCTGCCGAGTAATCTGAGCTTAGTCTTATTGTTTCTCCTCTCTATGTGACTTCTTGTTTTTCACGAGCTGCTCTCAGGATTCTTTGTTTGTCTTTGGTTTTGGCGAGTGTGAATATAATATGCCTTGGTGATTTTCTTTTGGGGTCTTTTCTATATGGGGTTCATTGAGCTTCTTGGATGGCCAGCTTTTCATCTTTCATGATATTGAGAAGGTTTTCTGTCAGAAGTTCCTCAATGATCCTCTCTGTGTTTTCTGTTTTCTTCCCCTGTTCTGGAATGCTAATCACTCGTAATTTTTGCTTTTAATTGTGTCCCACATAACTCTCAGGGTCTCTTCATTTTTCTTTGTTCTTTTTTCTGGGTTTTCCTGAAACAGAGTTGTATCCAAGTGTTTGTCTTCAGTTCCACTGATCCTGTCTTCCATGGTTTCAAATCTGCTTCTCAGCCCTTCTATGACATCATCCATTTCTGAAATCTTGTTGTTTATCTTTTGGATTTCTAATTGTTGTTTTTGTGTAATTTCTAGTTGTGAATTTATTTTGGCATTTTATTCCTGCATCATCTTCCTGAATTCTTCCAATTTTTTGTCTGTATTTTCCATAAATTTGTCTATTTTTTCCTCATGTTTGTCAGCTTTTTGCCTCAGTTCTTGGAAAATTCCAAGTATTCGTGATTTGAATTCCCTATCAGGTACTTCTACTGCATTTTCTTCCACAGGAGAGTTATCTGGTGTTTTAATTTGGAAGCCTACTGGAGCCATCCTCTCCTGTTTTTGTAAATGTTTAGATATTGTTTGCTGTTTTCGGGGCATTCAGTAGATATTTCTCTCATTTATTGATTGTAGATTTTTTTGTTTCGTCCTGGCTGTTTTGTCTCCCACTGAACGCTCCATGAGGCTGCTTTCTCGTACCCCCATTTGCTGGTCTCCGACAGGAGTCCAAGATGGTGGATCTGCGCTGCGTTAGCTGGTAGGGAACCTCTGCATGAATCTCTCCTCTCTCTCCATTCTCTTTCAGTATTCTCACTCCATTTGGTGCTCAGCTGAGTTCTTTATCTCTTCATTTGATGTTCTAGGGTTTCAGGATTGTTGATTCTCTATTTGGCTTAGTTTTTCGGATCTTTGCTGTGGAGGGACAGTGTGGTGCTTCTGCCTAGAGCGCCATCTTGCCGGACTCCAGTTAATTTTATTTTTGAAGTATAGTTTTCTTATCTATGAATATGTAAATAGTAATGGAGATCTCACTATTATGGTTATTGTAAAAATTAAATGATTTGATATTTGTAAAGCACGGCTGTCATGATTTTCAGTGTGGGATTAAAGCTATTGCTTTTGCTGCTGCTGCTTTTCTGAAATTGAAAATGTAAGTCACAATCTACTTCCACAGCACTCACAATGTTTATAAAAAAATCTTGTATATCATAACCAAGATGAAGATTTTCTTTACAGGTAGTATTAGCTTCCTTGGGCTTCTGTAACTAAGTACCAAGAGCTAAGTGTCATGAAACAATGACAATTTATGCTCTCACAATTCTGGAGACCAGAATTTCAAAATCAAGCCACTGGCCGGGCTGCACTTCCTCTGAAGTCTCTAGCGGAGAATCTTTCTTTGCCTCTTCTAGCTTCTGGTGTCTCCTGGCATTCCTGGATTTGTGACTGTATAATTCTGATTTCTTCCTGTGTCTTTACATGGTCTTCTTCCCTGTGTCTCTCTCTGTATTCTCTCCTCTTTTTATAAAAACATCATTTACTGGATGTGGGGTCCATCCTACTCCAGTACAAGTTCATCTTAACTTAATCTACAAACCTAGCGAGTATAGACTAAGAGTGAGATGAGAGACAAAAACACTTTCTGTCTTTACAAAGCTGTTTTTTACAATCGATCACCTTAAGCTCCTTGGTAACACTTATTGACTTAAAGTCTTTATTATTTCAATTATTTTAAACAGACTGGAAAAAATAAAGCTTATAGAAAATTAGAAACAATATTTTTTCTCTAAATTAGAGAGAAAAAAATATATCATATCATGACTAATTTATTTCCTCTATGCCTACAGCCCTGTAATCTTCTCCTAAAGTTTATACAGTTATGATTCTTTTATCTTGTTATATTTCAGTGCAGAGAATAATTGTTGAAAAATATGTGCCCATGTTTAAAAAAAAATCACAGACATTTATGGACATTTTCCTCTATAAATGTTTTAGTTTGTACCTCTGAAAGATAAGTCTACTTAAAAAAAAATAGCCATTATAGCATTATCACTCCTAAAAAATAAGTTAATAATTATTCCTTAACATCATCCAATTTTCATTCATTGTTCAGATTTTTCTCATTTCATAATAAATATGACTGTCGAATCAGAATTCTAATATGGTCTACTTTGTGCAAATGATTTATACATTTTATATTTATAGTTTTTGTATTTATAGTTTTCTCCTATTTCATTTTCCCTTCATGATCTGTTTTGGAAATTTTTTGTTTCTTGTTTTTTTTTGCTTTGTTCTATTTTTGCTTTTCGGTAGAATTTCCAAATCAGTGCATATGCATAGATATGCATATCTATGTATTATTCTAGGTTAAAATGTTCCTCTGTTTCCTGTTATACCTATGAACTGGTATTTAGATCTACAGAACAGGTCATATTCAGGTTTATTATTTTTACAAAAATATTATAACATAAGCACTGTGTTCTTCCATCAAGAGGCACATAATATCTAGGTATTGTTCTTTCATATTAGCAGCCAGAAGTGCTCACTACTAGATCCTTTAATTAATTTAATTAATTGGTTGTTTCAAAATGGTGTTTTAATATTCTCTTTATTTATTGGCTAGGATACTTCCCTTAGTCAACTATTTTTAGTCACACATGATTAAAAAGTAATGAAATAACAACCTTCTCTTGGCCTGGATCTAAATGTTCCTGGTTCTGTTTACACATCAATAGATCTTTTTTTTTCCCCTTTTCTTTTTAAATGAATTGCTATACAATGTTGATTAATTCACTGTAACAGACTGTCCCAGTTTTTATGATTGCACATGGCCATTGTAATCTCTCAGAGTTGCAGCTTAAAAGCCATTGACAGTGAGGAACTTCAGACACTTAATGGAAAATGTGAATTGAGAAAAAGAATGTTTAGTGTATTTAGGCCATTATCTCTTTATGGGATTCTTCCACTTTTTTTTTTTTTTTTTAATTTAAAGTATGTACTCTTTTTACCCTTTGGACAATGTGCTGAATACTTCATCTTGGCAAACTTTTCAGTACTTTTTTCTTTTTTACATAGAGTGTACAGTATATATCCTTTTTATTCATGATGGAATTACTGAGAAATAATGATATAAGATATATTGCCAAGACTGTTAGGGGAAACAAGGCAACATTTTGTAAATCATGGGAATGAGAAAAACTAACACAAGACTAGCAAGTAAGTTGTTCCCATTCTGTCCAGTTCTAGTAACATACTGGGTATCACCACTGCTATTACATAGAGTCAATATGTTACATAGGGTACAGAACAGAAAAAAGAACTGTGTCTCTGAACCAAATGAGTGATACCTTTTTGTTGTTGTTTTATGTATTTTACAGGTATTTATAAAATAGAAAGATAATGTTAAAGCAGAATATTTTTTTTTCCTCCTCAAATATTAGGGTAAAGGAATAAGTTTGAGAATAATTTTGTGGTTAATACTTATTTCAGATTAGCTAAAAATAGAGAAAATAAATATACTACTAGTGTTCTCCGGAGCCCTGGTGCTGTAGAGGTTAAGAGTCCTCTGCTAAACAAAAGGTCAGCAGTTGGAATTCACCAGTGGTTCCTTGGAAATCCCATAGCGCAGTTCAACCCTGTCCTATAGGGTCTCTATGAGTCAGAATCCACTCAACTGCAACAGATTTTTGTTGTTGTTGTTTATTTGTTTCTTTTTTTTTTAGTGTTCTCTACCCAATATTGGTGTGAAATAGTTCAATACATAATTCCAGAAAGTGGAATACTTTGTTGCTGAGGAAGATAGGAAGACATGACTGGGAAACAGGAAGAAATTAGTTCAATTGTGTAGACATATGGTATCATGAGGTCTACTTTTCTGATAGCAGGGCATGTATTTTTTTTCCAGCTCGACATTAACTGGGAATATATTTTCACTGACAAATAGCAAATGGAGAATAGGTTTATTAATATAGCCAGCCAAGAACAGGAGAGCTATTCAGGAAAAAGAAAAAAAATTACCAGAGTGAGTAAAAATGCTGGAAGGCCTTAGACAAACCTAAATAAGAGGCGGGAATATTCCAATGTGTGGATAAATAGAGCAATAGGGATTTTGCACTGGCAAGAGATGACATTTGTAACAAATTGTTAAACATAGTTTTAAAGAGAGATTGTGAGTAAATTCACAAGCAGACATTAAGATATAGAAAATGACCTATGAAAGAATAATCTCAGGAGATTGACATCAGTGAAGCAGTGTGAGTCACCCAGAAAAGAAGAAATCTAGATTAGACAGCAGGAAAGGCTATCCTTTAAGACATTCCGGGCTATCTTCACTAGTTCCTTCATGAGAAGTAACTGAGAAAGAGCTGAACTCCTCTGAATTCTTTGCATAATTTTTGTGCCTTAATGTTATGTTTATATAGGTTTCTTATAAAAGCTCTTTTCCATTATGTGGTTTTTTAATATAAACAATTGTTTTACTCTTTTCATAAAAAAAAAAAAAAGAATTAAAAGGACCCTCTCTGTATTGCTTTAGATAGATTTTTTGAACAAAATAAATCCCAGACAGTGGAATCCTCTCAAGACCCTGATGATAAGAAGTGATAAAACCAGGCAAGCTCTTTATAGACTATTGCCTCAGCCATGTTGATTTCTTCTGGGGGCACTACAGTTATAATAGTACAAACCAGATATTTAAACCACTGTCACACATACTGGGATAAAACCATATCATTTATAATGAAAATAATAATAGTTTATTAAGTGCTATTCCAAGCATTTTGTATGATCTAATTTAATCATCACAATATCCTTATTATATAAATGTAATAAAACCAGTTGCCAGTTGGGTGGACTTTGACTCATGGCAAGTCCGTGTGTATCAGAGTAGAACTGTGCTCCATAGGATTTTCAATGGCTAGTTTTTCAGACGTAGATCGACAGGCCTTTCTTCTGAGGTACTTCAGGTAGACATGAACTTCCATCCTTTTGGTTAGCAGTCAAGTATGCTAAAAGTTTACACCATCCAGAAATGTTGTAATAACTCTTCGCCATTGAGTCGATTCCAACTCATAGCAAAAAAAAAAAAAAAATTGCCATCGAGCTCATTCTGACTCATAGCAACACTATAGGACAGAGTAGATCTGCCCCATAGGGTTTCCAAGGAGCGACTGGTGGATTTGAACTGCCAACCTTTTGATTAGCAGCTGAGTTCTTAACCACTGTGACACCAGGACTCCTATAGGAGTAGAACTGCCCCATAGGGTTTCCACGGAACGGCTAGTGGATTCGAACTGCTGATCTTTTGGTTAGTAGCCAAAGGTTAACCACTGCTCCACTAGGGCTCCTTAATAGCCCATTTTTAATGATGAGGAAACAGTCACAGAGACTCTAAGGAACTTGGTCAAAGTCAAAAACCTAAGTGCAAGAGTTGAATTTAAAACTTGGTTAATCTGACTCTAGTGCTGTACTTTAATCTTGCATTACATTGAATATCAACAATAGAATAGCTAAGAACAGTATACTATGAAAAAATAAAAAGTAGATAAACAAAAAACAAACAAAAGAAAACAAACAAGAAGAGAGCATAACCTCTAACCTAGCTCTAAAAATAAATAAGAATTGTGAGAGAAATTTATTCTCTGTTCCTCTCTACATGTACGTTGTTGTTGTTGTAGGTGCCCTCAAAGCGACATGCAAGCCCCCACAGTACTACAAACTGACAGACATGCGGGGAATTCTCTACATACATATACATATAGAAATTTTTCTTCTCATACTAATGTATAGTTGGGCACTAGTAATAATATTTAATAAAATAAATAAACTGAAAGTCGAATACCCTATACAAGACTAAAATGCTGAGCAAATCTAACTGTAGAATCCTGTTATATTATAAAGCTGTTGGCTTAGTAGGCCTGTACCTGAAAAGGAATGTTATTTAAAAATAAAGTATGAATCTGGTGAGATGGAATCAGTAAGCCTGATGAGGAAATGCCGTTCACTTTCTCTTTTTGTTTGCTTTATTGTGGGGAATTTGTATTTCTTCAGAGGATTTGAATATATTAGCTAACGACAAACACATATAGAGTCTTAACCTAGTAAAATGGAAATTCTAAAAGAACATTCATTCATCTGTCTTTTATTGAGTACCTTATTTATTAATTTCTGTGGTGAACACAGTGTTAAATGTTAAGGATTTTTAAATGTAAAAGGAGAATTTCCTGCCCTGAATCTATTCATAGTTTTGTATGAAAGAAATGGTGAAGAATAAAGTTGAAATTAAAGAGTGTGTGCCATTCTAGGGGGCTTGACATAAATGAGCACTGAAAAGGAACACAGAATTCTGGGTGTGCTTTGGGAATCAATGAGGACTTTGTATTTTGACTTTGCAGGTTTATTATAATTTTTAAGTGTTTCCTGAGAGGATATGGCCAGATCCTTAAAAATTATTTTAACAAGTCAAGAATTCCCTACTCTCCAGACACTTAACAAATAGACTCTTAAGTTAAAACATACTACTAAATTCTTTCCTACCCTTGCACTGCTGAAAATCTGTAGCAGGTATGGTTTGTCCTTTCTAATGTCTCATGGATATCAGACACTTTTCATCACTGTCATTCATTAAAGGATTTTATCCTAAATTAATAAACCCAAGTACTGAAAATAGAATAGCTTCTGTAAAGGAAAACAGTTCTACTATCAGTACAATCTATTCCACTAATTCTGAGGCTAACTGAGTAAATCAGTCCTTCTTCCTCTGATCCTAACCACAAGAACTAGGTCAGATCTAGCAAATTAAAAGAGCACAGTCCTTCAGACTGCCAATTCTGCCCATGACCTCAGATGCCAGCCATAATCTCATGGTCCCCAGTTCTCCTTATCTTATGACCTCCTGGCTTCCTTTGGGTTCAATTACTGGCTGGAATGGATCACAAAACTCACAGAAACTACTATATTTACAATTACAGTTTTAATATAGAAAAATGAATACAAATGAAAAGACACACAGGGTGAGGTCTGGGAGGGTTCCCAACACAAAGGGACCAGCTACTCTCCCACATGCACTGATGTCTATCAACAACCAAGAAGCCCATAGAGCCTTCATGTGCAAAACCTTTATTAGGGTCTCATTATGTAGGCACAACTGAATTAATCAGCAGGTCTCCTGATACTATAGGCTGGGTCTTTGTGGCCTGGTCAGCCCTCATCCAAGAAGTACCTTATTAGGGTAAACCCTCAGGTGTGGCTGGAGGTCTCATCAAAGACACTTCAATCACCAGAAAAATTCCAAAATTTCAGGGGTCATCTCTCAGGAACCAAAGACAAAAACTAAATTCTCTGGGTAAAGTTAAATTCCTTACTCCACAGCTTCTTTCCATCCAATAATTACCTACCAGGCCTCATAATTATTATGAGAAAGTTTGATCTTTTCTGCATATGCAAGTCTCCTTAAACTTATGCAAATATAATAAGTTTAGATGAACTACGTGCTGTTTCTTTATTTCTATGTTATTGTTTGTAAGCTCACACGTGAATGATTTGTTTTTATTCTCAAAAGAATTTTTAAGTGCCTGCTGTGTGTGAGTTGCACATATAATCTTTCAAATTTTATTTTAGGTTTATTTTTCTTTGATTTTTAGTCCCTGGAATCATTTTTAAAAGTGTATTTTTAGACATCATTTGTCAAAATAATTCAACAATTAATCACAAATATTATGCTGTCAAATATTTTTAATAAATAATGTAGCACATAAATTAAGTCACCTAAAGAGGAAAGAAATGCTCACCAGAAATGTAATAATTTCATAAGAAAATTTTGTAATGATTTCATCAGCAGACACAATAAGAAAAACAACACAAATTTAAATAACTGCCAATTTCAATCTCAGGCAGTTATTTTTTCTGGGATACTCTGTACAGTCTCTTCATATTGAAAATGTAGTGTGAACATACGTTCTATTTGTCAAATATTTAAATTTCTTTTTCAAAACTCTTTGGGATTTACAACCTAACTATTTCAGAAATTGGAGACCGACTGCATTTATTTCTTTGTTTTACTTGAAGAAAGATCTCCCTACAAACGGTCATTATTGTCTAATCACACACTTTAATACATAAGACATCTGATGGTAGGAGATATTTAATTAACTGGCCAGCATGAAACAAAAGAAAAGGATGACTGATTAGTGTCCACTGTGACAGCAATTTGTCTCCTAGACCTTCAGCAAGTAGTAACAAATATATATAATGGTTGCGAGTCAATTCCTACTGGACAATATAAATGAGTCCTTGATTTTCTGAGAAATATTATTATACTCATAGGAGAGAATTAAGTTGTAGTCCATTTTCGTATTGATAATTTGGTCAGTGCACAGAAAAATTCAATACCTAATAAAAGTTAGAAACACTAAGATGAGTGTTGCCCGTTAGGGTCCGTGCCCTGGAGCAGTCGAATCAATGAAACATACTCCAAGTCAGAAAGAGAGAGAAAGCTTATTTAGGAGGTGGTCACCAACAGGGAATTCAACAGCAAAGCAGGCTGTCTCTATGGAGTCCCGAAAGGCAATTTTACATTTGAGCTTACATATGATTTTTACAAGAGTTAGAAGTGTCTTTTGGCACATCACTCACAGATGGCCAGATGAGTTACACATTACAAGATAACTACAAGAGACTCCTTATCAGGCCAAAGAGATTCATGTCAGACATCTCCTTATCAGGCTAAAGATTTACAGACCAGACATCTGGGCTGTAATCTCCATGTAGGGGGTTGTAAGTCACAGAGCAAAACAGATTCAGTAACAAAGGTATGTGGAAAGGAGAAGACAGGCAGAAAAAAAGCTTATTAGGTTCATCATAGAGTTAGTTATGTCAAGCTCTCAGATGCCCATTTTGAAAAGGAGAAAACATGCTGAGTATTATTAGGGTCACACTGAGTGTTATTGGAAAGGTACAACTGAAATGGGAAAAGGTTAGAAAAGGTCTCACTTTAAGGATAACAAGAATTCACATAAGCTTGTTTAGATATCCACTGACAACCTATGAAATAGTAAGATCCTTAAAATGCAATCTGAAATCTAGTTCCTGATAAAATCAAAGTCCTTCTTCAGAAAGCATTCAAACTACAAAATTAAATAAGCGTTATAGTTGGTAATTATACCTTGCTTTGAATGTGTTGAAATGATGAAGTCTGACAATAAAACAGCAAGAACAAATGGAAGGTTAACAGTCATTATGGAAATTAGGAAAAAAAAATAAAGAGTTAAGAGTGATAATATGTCCTAGTGCCTCCCTCCACCATATCTGTTAAAGGAAGTATGACACTTTACCTGGATGGATAGGAACCTTTTAGTTATCAGAAAAATGGCTAATCTATAATGAAGAAAGGATTTCATTAGATAGAATAAATGAAATAACATTTAGACTTTCCACATCTTTCACTCCTCTTTTTTTTCTTTTATTGTGCTTTAGGTGAACTTTTATAGCACAAATCAGTTTCTCATTGAACAATTAATACATTGTTTTGTGACATTGGTTACCAACCCCGAGACATGCCAACACTCTCCCCCTCTTGATTTTGGGTTCCCCATTTTCATTCTTCCAGTTTTCCTGTCCCTTCTTGCCTTCTTGTCCTTGCCCCTGGGCTGGTGTGCTCATTTAGTCTTGTATACATGGTTGAGCTACATGTATTATTGTTTGTTTTATGGGCCTATCTAATGTTTGGCCGAAGGATGGACCTCAGGAGTGACTTCAATACTGATTTCAAAGGGTGTCTGGGGGCCATAATCTCAGAGTTTCTCCAGTCTCCATCAGAACAGTAAGTGTAGTCTTTTTTGTGAGCTTGAATTTTGTTCTATATTTTTCTGCAGTTCTGTCAAGGATCCTCTATTGTGATCCCTGTTAAAGCAGTGAGTGGTGGTAGCTGGGCACCATATAGTTGTGCTGGACTCAGTCTGGTGGAAGATGTGGTAGTTTGTTCCATTAGTCCTTTGGCCTAATCTTTCCCTTATGTCTTTGGTTTACTTCGTTCTCCCTTGCTGCAGATGGAATTTTCTCATGCTCTTTTACTTCGGTTTATTAAATACCCCTGTAACTTCAGTAAATTATAAAAAAGTTTTGGGGAATATCTTGTTAATTTGAGCACTCAATTTTATGCCTACGGGGATGGTTAATGATTTTATCTCTGTTCAGGAGTACTAAGAAAATATTACATATGTGTTTATATTATGTATAAAATTGAATGTTGAAATGTTATTTACAATAATATAAATATTGCATTAACATTAGGCATTTATATGTAACCTCCCCTGCAAAAGTTGGCAATTTGAATCCACCAGCCACTCCTTGGAAGCCTTATGGGGCAGTTCTGCTTTGTTCTATAGGGTTGCTATGAGTCAGAATTGATTCATTGGCAATGGTTTTGGTTTTGGTTTATACACTGTCTTACGCTGGGTTTCTAGAGAAGTAAAACCAGTAAAGTGTATAAATACATACACAGAGAAATTTATATCAAGGAAATAACTCACATGGTTGTAAAGGGCAGGAAGGTCAAAAGTCCATGGGTCAGGATACAGGTTTCTCCTAACTCACATAGCTGGAGGTGTTGGCAAACCCAAGATCAGCAGGTCAGATAGCAGGCCTCTGGCTCACAGGCTGTGGGGACTGACAACTCCCAAGATCAGCAGACAACATGGCAGGTAAGCCGCTAGCTCAAGTCCCAAGAACCAGAGGTCAGATGAACAGGAACCACCTGCAGGATTCAGAGGGAGCAAAAGTCCAAGGGCCTTGCCAAAAAGTCCACCTATATTAGATGCATGCCACAACCCCCAAAAAACTCCCTTTCAGCTGATTGACTACTCACAGCAGATTCCATCATGGAGGTGATCACATTATATTAGATTTCATCATGGAGGTGAGTACATCATTATACGACTGCCAAACTACATAATAACTGCCAAACCACTGAGAATCAAGTCCCAGCCAAGTTTACACGCAACCTTAAGGATCACATACACATATGCGTTCTATTTTCACAATTGCTTAGAATGATAACAGAAGGATATTAGCAATAATAGTTAAGCATAAACTAGGGACTAAAATATGGTCAAGAATAAAAACTGTATCTGGTATATAAAACTTCCTGGCAAGGCAGTTGACCCAGACTAGAAAGACATGGGAGAGGTGATATCACAACTGATAGAAAAAAATCTCCTTACACTGAGCTGATGTTTAACGTTTACCATGGATGCTTCCAGGTTTTGTGGGACTTACAATTCTTATACCTCTCTTTAAGAAAATAAATACAAAATTAATATTTATTTAGAATAAAAAATAATGATTGTTAAAAGCTTATAACTACTTAAACATATCACAAAATCCAAACTTATGACATGACACCTTTATTAAGCAACTGTTTAATACATATTTAGACTATGTTTTCCATATATTTTTTACTCCATCATGGTCTTGCATTATTATTTACTATAAAGAGAATCAAAAAACATTTTAGTCTTAAATTTAGTATGAAACATAAAATGTTCATTGTAAAATAACAATTAGAAGCCTTAGGTAGTGGTATGAAATTCGTAACTACATCAACTTATTATATAAAAAAGGGGGTACATTTTATAGATGATATGATAGCCAATCAAAAGAAGTCATATCTAGTACCCACACACTATTCTGTATCTAAAGTAAAAAGGAGTTCATATATGTGGTAGTTGTGGTTGAGTTTGCTAAAATCCAGATGATGCTTGGTGACAGCCACTGGGTGACATATATTTCGAAGTTCGTGTTTAATTGAGGTTTCAGACTCTGGAAATTAAATCTGGGTAAAATTTGAAAACTCCAAGCAAACATTGATAGAATGCAAACTGGAGTGGATTTACAAATAAATATGATTATGATAAATAGAATACTTAAGATATTTCTATGAACTATTGTTAAAACCCAGTAAATGAGGATGATTCATTTCTTATTCATTTATGATTATTACGTCAAGAATAAAAAAGAAAAGAAATGCATCATTCTTTCCAAAACTTTCACAGGTTTAAAAAGAAAAGTCAAATCTGTACTTTTCAATGAGCCAGCTTGCCAGTTCTGTTGATTAGTAGGGTGATAGATACACTTTCTATCCTACAAAACAAACAAAATAAGGAACACTCTGACTATTGCAGTGATTCAGATCCAACTATTTTTTAATCTTATTATGTGTAAGTAGAGACAATAGTTTTACTTACACTTGTAGGTGTATGTAGAATGTGTATATGTTGATTCACATGCCTACTCACCATATCTGTTGGTATGAGCATAGACAAAAAGGTATATAGAAATAGTTTAATTATTTTGTGTTTCTGTCACTCAAAGATTCAACAAAAATAGCCTTTTTGGGAACTCAGTTGAAAAGGGTAAAGATAGCTTATCTTTTTAAAAAGAGAAGAAATCATCACTGGTTTGCAAAAATGAAACAGGAAATCATATAATCATTGCTGTATTCAAATAGTTTCATGGATTCAATGCAAACATAAACCATTATAATAGTCACTGTTGTTTTATTTTATCCCACTGTTAGTGAAAGACTGATAGAAAAGATAAAAAAATATTTCAAACTCACATATCAAGTAAACAGTAGAGCTGAGTTCTGAAATCAGACATAAGTTAATTAATGTATATTCCATTACATAATGAACAGTCTCTGTTCTTGTTGTTAGGTGATATCAAATCAGCTCCAACTCATAGAAGCCTTATATATAACAGAATGAAGCATTGCCCAATCCTGCACCATCCTTACAACCATTACTATGTTTGAGCCCATTGCTAAGACAGTTTATCAATTCACTTCATTAAATGAGTCTCTCTTTTTCACTGACCCTCTACTTTACTAACCATGATCTCTTTCAACAACAATTGGTCCCTGTTGATGACATGTCCAAAGTAATTGAGACCAAGTCCCACCATCCTTGCTTCTACGGACAATTCGAGCTGTACTTCCTCCAAGAAAGATTTGTTTGTTCTTTTGGCAGTTCATGTTAAATTAAGTATTCTTCACCAACACCACAATTTGAACTTGTCAACTCCATCTTGCTTTTTTGTTGTCTACCTTCACATGCACTGAACTACCTTAAAATATGTTTTTCTCAGAAAGTGACATATGCAAAACCACACTGACCCTACGATTAGGTTAACCTTCTGCTTAGAAATGAGTCTTTGGATGCCCTTCACTTTTGAACAAATATACATCCCAGAAACGTTGACACAAGGCTAACATTGAAATTTGCTTAGGTGAATCAAATCTAGGCAAAATGGCATGATTCACTTCCCGACCCCACCACCAGTCTGTCACTTTGTTGTACCGTGATGGCTTCTTGTTGCTGTGATGCTGGAAGCTATGCCACCAGCAGGGTCAAATATGGTGGACAGAGCTTCCAGACTAAGACAGATTAGGAAGAAGGACCTGGCTATCTACTCCTTAAAAAACTGGCCAGTGGAAACCTTATGAATAGCAAGTAAATATTCTCTAGCATAATGCCAGAAGATGAGCCTCTCAGATTGGAAGGCACTCAAAATACTACTACGGAAGAGCTTCTGCCTCAAAGTGAGTCAATATTAAAGACATGGAAAAGGAGTAAAGCTTCCAGGGCCTTCATTTGCTGATATGGCATGACTCAAAATGAGAAGAAAGAGTTGCAAACATCCATTAATAACCAGAAGGTGGAAAGTACAAAGTATGAATCTAGGAAAGTTAGAAGTAGTCAAAAATGAAATGAATGCTTAAAGATTGATGTCCTAGGCATTACTGAGCTGAAATGGACTTGTATTGGCCATTTTGAATCCTACAATTGTATAGTCTACTATGCTAGGAATGACTGATTGAAGAGAAACAGTGTCACATTCATTGTTAAAAAGAACATTTCAAGATTTATGCTGAAGTACAAAGCTGTCAGTGATAGAATAATATCCATATACCCGCAAGGAAGACCAGTTAATACGACTACTAGTCAAATTTACACACCAACCACTGATGCCAATGATGAAGAAATAGAAGATTTTTACCAGCTTCTGCAGCCTGAAATTGATCAAACATACATCAAAGTGCATTGATAATTACTAGTGATTGGAATGTGAAAATGGGAAACAAAGAAAAAGGATCAGTAGTTGGAAAATATGACCTTGGTGAGAGAAATGATGCCAGAGAGGCTGGAAATTGCATGATAGAACTTTGCAAGACCAAAGACCTATTCACTGCAAATATCTTTTCCAACAACATAAACAGCACCTATACATGTGGACCTCACCAGATGGAATACACAGAAATAAAATCAACTGAATATGTAGAAAGAGACAATGGAGAAGCTCAATATCATCAGTTAAAACAAGGCCAGGGGTAACTGCAGAACAAGTCATCAATTCTAAGGGGAAAATGTTGAACAATGCACTGTGACAAAAAGAATTGGCCGACATTCAAGTAGGTAGCATATGATCAAGAACCCACAGTAGTGAAGGAAGAATTCCAAGTTGCTACAAAGGCATTGTCAAAAAACAAGGTTCCAGGAATTGTCGGAATACCAATTGAGATGTTTCAACAAACAGATGCAACACTGGAAGCATTCACTCCTCTATGCCAAGAAATTTAGAAGACAGCTATTTGGCCAGCTGATTGGAAGAAATGCATATTTATACCCATTACAAATAAAGGTGATCCAACAGAATGTGGAAATTAACAAAGAATATCATTACTATCACACACAAGTAAAATTTTTCTGAAACTCTTTCAAAAACCTTTGCAGAAATACATCAACAAGGAAGAGCCAGATATTCAAGCTGGATTCAGAAGTGGACGTGCAACAAGGGATATTGTTGCTGATGTCAGATGGATCTTGGCTGAAACCAGAGAATATCAGAAAGATGTTTACCTGTGTTTTATTGACTATGCAAACTCATCTGACCATGTGGATCATAATAAATTATGGATAACATTGTAAAGAATGAGAATTCAAAAACACTTAATTGTGCTTATGTGGAAACTGTACATAGACAAAGAGCCAATCATTAGAGCAGAACGAGGGGTTACTGAGTGGTTCAAAATTAGGAAAGGTGTGCATAGGGTTGTATCTTTTCACCATACTTACTCAATCTATATGCTGAATGTCATGGATTGAATTGTGCTCCCCTAAAATATCTGTCAATTTGGCTAGACTATGATTCCCAGTATTGTGTGATTGTTCACCATTTTGTCATCTGGTGTGATTTTCCTTTGTGTTGTAAATCCTATCTCTATGATGTTAATACGATGGGATTAGCAGCAGTTATGTTAATTAGGCTATACTCAATCTGCAAGATTAGGTTGTGTCTTAAGCCAGTCTCTACTGAGGTATAAAAGAGAGAAGCAAGCAGAGAGACATAGGGACCTCATACCACCGAGAAATAAGAGCCCGTAGAATAGCGCATCCTTTGGACCTGGGGTCCCTGCACTAAGAAGCTTCTTGACCAGGGAAGATTGATGACAAGGACCTTCCCACAGAGTCAACAAAGAGAGAAAGCCTTCCCCTGGAGCTGGACCCTGAATTCGTACTTCTAGCTTCCTAGACTGTGAGAGAATAAATTTATCTTTTTTAAAGCCATCCACTTGTGGTATTTCTGTTATGGCAGCACTAGATAACCAAGGAACTGAGCAAGCAATTGAAGAAGCTGGACTATATGAAGAAGAATTTGGCATCAGAATTGGAGGAAGACTCATTAACAATCTACGGTATGCAGATGACACAATCTTGCTTGCTGAAACTGAAGAGGACTTGAAACACTTAATGATGAAGAGCAAAGAGTACAACCTTCAGTATGGATTGCACCTCAATATAAAGAAAACAAAAATCCTTACAACTGGACCAATAAGCAACATCATGATAAATGGAGAAAAGATTGAAGTTATCAAAGATTTCATTTCACTTGAATCCACAATCAGTGCCCATGGAAGCAGCAGTCAAGAAATCAAAGGATGCATCGCATTGGGCAAATCTTCGACAAAAGACCTCTTTAAAGTGATAAAAAGAAAAGGTATTACTTTGAGGACTAAGGCACACCTGACCCAAGTCATGGTATTTTTAATGGCTTTGTATGTGTACCAAATATGGACCATGAATAAGGATCTCCAAAAACCATTCGCACAATGGAATTATGGTGTTGGGGAAGAATATTGAATATATCATGGACTTCCAGAAGAAGGAATAAATCTGTCCTGGAAGAAGTTCAACCAGAAATCTCCTTAGAATGAGGATAGTGAGCCTACTTCTAACTTACTCTGGATATGTTATCAGGAGGGACCAATCCCTGGAGAAAGTCATTATGCTTGGTAAAGTAGATGTTCAGAGAAAAAAGGGAAGACCTTCAAGGAGATGGATTGACACAGTGGCTGCATCAGTGGGTTCAAATATAACAACGGTTTTGAGGATGGCGTAGGACTGGCAGTGTTTTGTTCTGTTTTACTGAGTTTTGCTATGAGTTGGAACTGACTTGATGGCACCTAACAACAACACTTCCCAACAGAGCTTTTGAGAGCCAGCTTTAGATTTTCTGGAGTTTCTTAGGGGACAAATGGTTAAGTGCTCAGCTATTAACTGAAATTTTGGTGGTTCGAATCCTCAGGAAAAAATGCCTCATGGTCTCTTATTCAAAAGCCTGATAATCTACTTTGAAAAATCGCAGTCATTGAAAACCTTGTGGAGTGCTGTTGTACTCTGAAAGGCATTGGTTTGCCATAAATTGGACTTGATGACAACTGGGTTTGGGTTTTTTTTTTTTATTATTATTATTGTTTGTTTTGGATCATCTAGTTATTTCCTTTCTTCTGTCAGAGACTGACTTTGTACCAGATAGGGTCACTCTTCCGCCTGCATCCTGAAATACAGTTGACACTGCGCAGAGCCAAAACCGACCCACAGTGGAAAGAGAATCTGAAGAAAAAAATAAACCTTCGTTATTATTAGCCTTTTTTTTCCTTGCCATTGTAACTTAACATCAGCATAACTTGACACAAACTTACATAATATGGAGTTTTAAAATGTTAGAAGAATTATTTTAATCTGAGGGCTCATTTAAGTAGAGAAGAAGAGTTACTGAAGTAGCTGTGCGTTTCTTGAATTTCATGGGTTGTGAAACTCAAACTTCTTCTTGACTTGGTTGTGCAACTACCTTAAAAGTTCCTAAAAATATGTACATTTTCACCATTATAAATCCTGAATGTTTTTCAAAGAGCAAAACTCCAAATAATCGCCGTTTCAGGGCCTAAGATACCCTTGCTATATGTTAAGTGCAAATGTTTCCAAAGCAGCCAATGTTCTGTCAGGGAGTCTCATGGATGTTTTGATTGGATTGCTCTATTATCTGAGCAAGTTTGCCAAAAGAAAGCACCTGCACCGTGAAGAGTGTACAGAAGCTTCCAGGCTGCAATAGTGGAAATAAAAGGAAAAGAAAGTGTACGCTGACAAGTTACCTGTCATCCTCGGATTTGTCGAGTAGTTTATGACAGAGCTTCTGCATACTTGATGTCTCACAATAACTACTGCACACAAGGAGGAACCCTATGTCCTTGAGAATCCAATGGAGCATCTTATTATAGATCAGGGAACAATCACCTTTCAGATTTTCTGCACAAGTTCCCTTCAAGACAGATATTAAAATCTAAATGGCAAAGGAGAGCGATGTATGTCTCTCACACTTTCTCTTTTGAATTCCAAGATACCTCAAAGGGATTATAGAATGTTAACGTAAATTATTCTAAGTAAATATATTGTTTTGTGTATGTGTTTGTTTTTTAAATGAAATAAGAATTTGAAGTTGAAATTGGGTAGGAGAAAATCATTCCTCACAATACAGTTGATCGCTATGATTTAGACAATATTATTTTCAAACTAAACTTATGACTGTTTGACTTTCTCAAATTATATTTTCTTGCAACAAAGATATAGAAAGAAGTACTTTCTGGCAAATTGTAAATAAAATAGTGGTTAATCAATAAGACAGATCACTTTGTATTACTATTCCAGAATTTCCTTACAAAGAATGAAAGGGAGAGCACACTTGAGATTAGAAGCATTTACACACACAGGCAGATGCACGCATGTGCACACACATGTCCACGCAGACTGAATTTTACGGTAAAATTGCTACAGGTTGTAATTTTTTAAGTTAAATTACTGTTACCTGAGATTAGATAGCAGAAGATGGAGACTGGATTGAAGATTTGCTTCTATTTCTTTTTTATGAAAAATTCAAATCACTTATTTAAATTATAAATATAATAAGAAATTCAAATTCAACTATAACACCAATTTACATCTTGTTCAATGCCAATCTAGTTGGCTCAAAAGCATCAGAATAGCAGTTTTATGCACAATTTTTCATCTTCTCAAATTAATTAAAAAAGACCAATTTTTCTAAGTCTGATGTTAAATGTATAGCATATATATTATAAAAAATAATTCTACTAATGTTCTTATTTTTTTTTCAAAAACTATAAAATAACAGGAGAATGATATTCCCTCTGACTCTCTAATTCAATTATATCATAAAAACTCATTGTGTACCTCAAAAATAAATTAACACAAGATGTTACTCAACACCCCATCTGCTATATTGCCTTAAATGCATTCCATGGAACCTGGATAACTTTAAGTGATGTTCCATCAAAAGTCATGGGCTGTTTTTAACATCTGACTTTGTTTCAGAAACGACCCCATAAACTCTTTGATGATCTTCTTTCCTTTTCCTTCTCTCTTTTTCCTTCCATATAAAGGGGAAATATGCTGCAAAATGTTCTTACCTGCAGTCTTTAATGCAAATTACTTTTGATTGCAGTTCTGAACTTTTAAAGAAAATGAAGCTCACAACCCATTTTCACAATAGAAGAGACACTTTTAGAAAAGCAAGTGAAAATACCCAAAACTGACTACTCCCATAACTTTCTTCTGTTATTGTTGTTGTTAGGTGCTCTCAAGTCGGTTCCTGCTCGTAGCAACCCTATGGACAACAGAACAAAACACTGCTCAGTCCTTCATCTTCCTCACAATCCTTATGCTTAAGCCCATTGTTGCAGCCACTGAGTCAGTCCATCTCGTTGAGGGTCTTCTTCTCTTTCGATGGCCCTCTATTTTACCAAGCATGATGTCCTTCTCCAGGGACTGATCCCTCCTAATAATATGTCCAAAGTATGTGGGACGTAGACTAGCCATCCTTGCTTCTAAGGAGCACTCTGGTTGTACTTCTTCCAAGACAGATTTGTTCGTTCTTTTGGCAGTCCGTGGTATATTCAATATTCTTCTCCAACACAATTCAAAAGTGCCAATTCTTCTTTGGTCTTCCTTATTCGTTGTTCTGCTTTCACATGTATATGAGGCAAATGAAAACACCATGGCTTGGAACAGGCCCACCTTAGTCTTCAAGGTGACACCTTTGCTTTTCAACACTTTAAAGAGGTCTCCTGCGGCAGACTTGTCCAATGTAATGTGTCATTTGATTTCCTGACTGCTGCTTCCACGGACATTGATTGTGGATCCAGGTAAAATGAAATCCTTGGTAACTTCAATCTTTTCTCCATTTATCATGATGTTGCTTATTGGTCCATTTGTGAGGATTTTTTTTTCTTTTTGTTGAAGTGTAATCCATACTGAAGGTTGTGGTCTTTGATTCCCATCAAGTGCTTTAAGTCCTGTGAGCAGCCATCTAAGATACTACACTGGTCTCACACCTTCAAAAGCAAGGGAAAATGAAAAAAAACTAAAGACACTAGGGAAAGATTAGTCCAAAGGACTAGTAAACCACAACTACCATGACCTCCACCAGACTGAGTCCAGTACAACTAGATGGTGCCAGGCTACCACCACTGATTATTCCCACAGGGATCACGATAGACGGTCCCGAACAGAGCTAGAGAAAAAATTAGAACAAAATCCTAACTCAAAAAAAGACCAGACTTACTGGCCTGACAGAGACTGGAGAAACCCCGAGAGTATGGCCCCCGGACACCCTTTTAGCTCAGTAATGAAGTCATTCCTGAGGTTTACCTTTTAGCCAAAGATTAGACAGGCCCATAGGACAAAACAAGACTAAAGGGGCACACCAGCCCAGGGGAAAAGACTAGAAAGCAGGACGGGACAGGAAAGCTGGTAATAAGGAACCTAGGGTCAAGAAGAGAGAGTGTTAACATGTCATGGGGTTGTTAACCAGTGTCATAAAGCAATATATATACTAACCGTTTAATGAGAAGCTAGTTTGTTCTGTAAACCTTCATCGAAAGTACAATTTAAAAAAACCTCACTTTTTGGCCCCTTCAGAGAGGTCTATTCACATACTTCTTCCCCATACCTCCTTGTTATCAATTTTCTAATCATGTTTCTTCCAAGTCTCTGACCATCTAGCCAAACCATTGGCCACAACCCATGAATCAGTATACAATCACACATCCAGCCATTTCTCCTTCCAAGTAAAGTTAACAACCAGGTGCACTACTTGAAGTTCTGCCCATTGGGAGGATCTCCCTTCACCATTGTCCTTCAGGCAGTTCCCAGAAAGGCGCTGTAGTGCTGCTGCTGTCCACTTTTGAATGGTACTTGCATATCCCGCAGAAATATCTGCAAACCAGGCAAAACTTTTCTCTTCCTCAGTCAACTGATTATAAGTAACTCCTCATAATGCCGTAGGTGCAGACTGGAAGGCAGAAGGTAATGCAACAGGAGTGGATATCATAGGCATTTGGGCTACTTCCTCATGCAACTTACCTGTGCCTTCAGGTCCTGCTCATGCCTGATCTTTTATATACCACTTCCATTTAATGGCGGTGTGCTGCTTGCCCGTCTGATTTTATGATTGTTGGTAAGACAACATCCAGTTCATGATGGGTGGCTCAGGCTGCATGGTGACTTGGTGACCCACGATTAAGCATTCAGTCTCTACTAAGGCCTGATAACGAGCCAAAGGCTGTTTCTCAAAAGGAGAGTGTTATCTGCAGAGAATGACAGGGCTTTGCTCCAAAAACCTAAGAGCCTGTGATATGATTCACCGGTAGGGGCCCGCCAAAGACTCCAAACAGCATCTCTATCTGCCACAGGCACTTCAAGCAACACTGGATCAGCTGGATCATATGGTACAATTGGCAGAGCAGCTTGCCTGGCAGCCTGAACCTGTTGCAGGGCCTTCTCTTGTTCTGGGCCCCACTCAAAACTAGCAGCCTTTAGAGTCATTTGATAAACAGGGTGGAGTAGCACACCCAAATGAGGGATATGTTGCCTCTAAAATCCAAATAGGTCCACCAGGCATTGAGCCTCCTTTTTAGTTGTAGGAAGGGCCAGATGTAATAACTTATTCTTCACTTTAGAAGGACTATCTCTACTTGGTCCACATCACTGTAGTCTTAGAAATTTCGCTGAGGTGGATGGCTCCTGAATTTTTGTCAGATTAATTTCCCACAGTCTAGTATGCGTATATTGTACCAATAAGTCCAGAGTCATTTGCACTTCTTCCTTACTAGTTCCAATCAGAATAATGTTATCAATGTAATAGACCAGTGTGATGTCTTATGGAAGGGAAAGGTGATCAAGGTCCCTGTGGACTGAATTATGACTTAGGGATGGGGAGTTAATACACCTTTGAGGGAGGACAGTAAAGTTGCATTGATGGCCTTGCCAGCTGAAGGCAAACTACATCTGGTGGGCCTTCAAAACAAGTATGGAGAAAAGGGAATTAGCCAGATCAATAGTTGCTAAGACTCCATTAATAGCCTGACCTAAATATGCCCCCACTCTGGCTGGTGGGCCACAAAGATGTTTTGGGTCTCCTGGAATTAGTGTCATTTCAGAGCCAGTATCCATTAATCTCTGAAAAGTCTGATTATTTCCTTTTACCCAATGAACAGTCACTCTCATAAAAGGCCTTAGATCCCTCTGGAGGAAGGCTGGGAGAAAGATTGACAGTATAAATTTGAGGCAGTGTAGCATACCTCTTACTGGGTCAGCTTTTAAGGCTCACTTAAGTCTAATTATAGGTCTAGCAGCAAAAATGAGTGGAAATGTGTTCTGAGAACATTCAGCAATATCTTGTAAAAAGCATCTGCCTCAGGCAATGCTCCAGGCAATGACTCAGACTCCTCCCCAGGGGATGACTCAGACAAAGTCTTCTCTTCAGATACAGTTAGGTTAATCTCACCAGATGGGGGTGGAGAGGCTAACAGTTTTACTGCAGAGGGTGGTTTAGCAGAAAAAGATGAAGTAATCTCTTCAAATAGAAGTGAGAGGGCTAGTTCTGTTGGCAGAAGTGATTCAACGGAATTTAGGGGGTCAGTGTCCCAAGCTTCCTGATAATCTGTACGTATGTCTCCATCCCAATTTTCAGGATCCCATTTCCTCCCAATCAATTCCCTCATTTTAACTTCAAATGCCACTCAAGGTTGGAAATTCAACTTGTATTATAATACAACTACTCTTATGATAAGACTCTGGGTATGGTTTCCAGCAATATCAGCTCTGTTACTATAAGAAATAAGGCTTGGTTTCAAGGCACAGGTGAAGACTTTAAGGTCATTTATGCAGAACTTGAGCTGTGACTCTGAAGCCTTGAGTTCATCTCTTTCTTTCATCACTTTGTCTAGTGAAAGTACGATCAGCCAACCAGCTTTCTTATACTTTTCATTCTGACAAAATTGTAGAATGGTATCAAGCATGCGATCAACCAGAGCCTCACCTCTCATTAATATTTGATCCTTTGGTGGTAATATTTTGTGTATTTCTATTGCCATCTCATGCCATGGATTAGTAAAGTCCTCTTTCTTACTGGAAGCAGAGTCATCAACATCTTTAAGACTAACCAGACTTGAGAACCAATTTAGAGAACTCATCCTTATAATTTTATTTCTCTAGAACCACCCAACTCTCAGTACCAAACATCTTAGGCTGGGTTCTCTAGAGAAGCAAAACCAGTAAAGCATATATATGCATCATGTATATGCATCATACACACACACACACACATATATATAGAGAGAGAGAGATTTACATCATGGAAATGGCTCACGTAGTTGTAGAAGCTGGAATGTCCAAGTCTGTGGGGATTGGACTAGAGGCCTCTCCTGACTCACATAGCTTCAGGGGATGGTGAACTCAAAATCAGCAGATCAGACAGCAGGCCTCTGGCTCACAGGCTGTGGAGGCCAATGAATCCCAAGATTGGCAGGTAAGATGATAAGCTGCTGGCTCACAGGCTGAGGAAGCTGATGAATTTCAAGATCTGCAGGTAAGCTGCTAGCTAAAGTCCCAAAAACCAGATGTCATATGAGGATCCAGAGAGAGTAAAAAGCCAGCAAGCTTTGCCAGAAATTCCACGTATAATGGATGCAGTACACACTCCCAAGGACACTGCATTTTGACTGACTGGTTATTCATAGCAGATCTCATCATGGTTGTGATTATATTATATCAGATCTCATTATGGAGGTGATTACATTATTAAACAGTTGCCAAACTACATCATAACTGCCAAACTACTGAGAATCATAGCCCAAACAAATTGACACACAATCTTAACCATCACAATGTTCTTAGGTAGGTGTATATACTATAGGCTCTGATTTTCTTATATAAATCAGTTCATATAGGTTCTGATTTTCATATATATATATATATATATATATATATATATATATATATATGTATTGCTATTTTGTGATTATCACAGTTTATTTTATTTTCTGTCTACTTGTATATTTCACCATTAAACTTCCCACTCACTGAGGGTAAACAGAGCTTCCCATTCCTAAGTACTGGTGTGGATCACTTTGGATTAATAAATGCATGTAAAAAGGAATTACTAGTGTCATATAATGAATACATCAACTATTTTATTAAAATTGGATATATTTTTACATATTCATGTTGTTAGTTGCCATCAAGTTGGTTTCAACTCATGCTGACCTTATATACAACAGAATAAAATGTTTCCCAGTCCTGTGTCATCTTCGTGACAGTTGGCAAGTTTGAGTCTAATTTTAAAAATATAAATGGGAAATTCAGGAGGTGAGCAACACAATAAAAGAAAAGAATACCACTTGTAAGTATAAGGCACAAAGGAGCTAATAACAGAAAGTGCTGAATATCATTCTCTTCACCTCTTTTAATATCTGCTAGGAACAGTCCCTAATACCATCAGAACTTTTATTAAGGAGGGAAAAAAATGACTAGTCTTATTTTGTTTTCAGGAATTAGAAAATTTGGGAAGTGAAGGGTTTATTTCCAGGAAAGAAAGTATCCCTGACAACAGCGCATGAAAGACTCTTTCCTTCAAAAAATAATGGAGCTTTCTTAGGGAAATCAATAGTCCATACCAAAGAACTGACAGCAACATTAGGAAAAAATAAAAATAATGAAAAATATAGTCCTACCTCATACAGAGGGCAAAGGCTAGTAAGGTGAAAGACAGTGGAAAAAGTTTAGAGCCAAACTAATGATAAAAATAAACGATCAGGTACATAGATGAAGGATAAGAAGGCATTGTTAGATCCCCCAGGCCCAAACTGCTACCAAATGTGACAGCGATTACATTTTAACAACTGTGATGTGTCAGGTGCTTACTGTTTCTACCTCTGTTTACTCTCTAGGACATCTCTCACCTCTACAGTTGTGCTACCTTCTTGAGCCATGTTTCCTCTTCTACCATTCCTGACTACAACCTGTTCTCCATTCAGCAGCAAGAGCAATCCTTTAAAAGTATGTCAGGATATGTTGCTCCTCTGTACAAAATCTTCTAGTGTTTTCCCTTCTTATTTTAGTTATATCTATCTATCTACATATATATATATATATATATATATTTGTTGTTGTTGTTGTTAGGTGCCATTGAGTTGGTTCCAACTCATAGCAATCCTATGTGCAACAGAACAAAACACTGCCTGGTCCTGTGCCATCCTCACAATTCTTATCATGCTTGAACCCATTGTTGCAGCCACTGTGTCTGCATGACTCAAATGTTTGGTCCCCTGGCTACTTCTTCAACACCAGTTTTTATCCCTCATTTCTTTCCCTCTGCTATAGCCATAAAATCCTCCTTGTCAAGCAGGGTCTTGCCTCAGGACCTCGGTATTTGTTGTTTCCTCTGCCTGAATTTTTTTTCACACAGAAGATGTTTCTCAAGTCCCCAAATTCTCAGTTTACAACCAAGCTTTTATTTTATATTCCTTTATTCTACTTCTCTCTCTTTCTCTGTCTCTCTTTTATCAATAATACTAGGTAAAATAAAATAAAATAATTGTTAGTTTAATATTATTCATCTATTTATCCTTTCCCCCTCACGTCTGTCAGTTTGTGATACTGTGGAAATTTGTTGCTGTGATGTTGGAAGCTATGCCACTGGTATTCTAATACCAGCAGAGTCACCCATGGTGGACAGATTTCAGCTGAGCTTCCAGACTAAGACAGACTAGGAAGAAGGACCTGACAGATAACTTCTAAAATAAATTAGACAGTGAAAACCTTATGAGTAGCAGAATAACACTGTCTGATATACTTCTGGAAGGTGAGCCCCTCAGGTTGGAAGGCACTCAAAAGGAAGAGTAGCCTCTTCGAAGTAGAGGTGATCTTAATAATGTGGATGAAGTCAAACTTTTGGGAATTTCATTTGCTGATGTGGCATGACTCAAAATGAGAAGAAACAGCTGCAAATATCCATTAAAAACTAGAATGTAGAATGTACAAAGTACTAGTCTAGGAAAATTGGAACTCATCAAAAATGAAATAGAACTCATAAACATCTATATCCTAGGCATTAGTGAGCTAAAATGGACTGGTATTGGCCATTCTGAATTGAATAATCATATGGTCTACTACCCCTGGAACAACAAATTGAAGAGGAATGGCATTGCATTCATCATAAAAAAGAACATTTCAAGATGTATCCTGAAGTACAAAGCTGTCAGTGATAATATCCATACACTTACAAGGAAGACCAGTTAATACGACTATTATTCAAATTTACACACCAAACACTGAGGCTAAAGATGAAGAAATTGAAGATTTTTACCAAGTTCTGAAGTATGAAATTGATCAAACATGCCATCAAGATCAAATATGTAATCAAGTTGATAATTACTGGTGATTGGAATGGAAAAGTTGGAAACAAAGTATAAGAATTGGTAGTTGGAAATTATGGTCTTGCTGGAGATCACATGATAGAATGTTGCAAGACCAACGACTTCTTCATTGCAAATAACTTTTTTCAACAACATAAATGATGACTATACACGTAGACCTCACCGGATGGAATACATAGGAATAAAATCGACTACATCTGTGGAAAGAGATGTTAGAGAAGCTCAATATCAGCAGTCATAACAAGGCCAGGGGCCTACTGCAGGACAGACTGTCAGTTGCTTATATGCAAGATCAAGTTGAAGATGAAGAAAAACAGAACAAGTCCCCGAGGGCCAAAGTACAACATTGAGTACATCCCGCCTGACTTTAGAGACTATATGAAGAACAGATTTGATGCATTGAACATTAATGACCAAAGATCAGACTAGTTGTGGAATGACATCATAGACATCACACATGAAGAAAGCAAGAGGTCATTAAAAAGAAAGGAAAGAAAAAAGAAAAAGACCAAAATGGATGTCAGAAGAGATGCTGAAACCTGCTCTTACAAATAGAGTAGCTAAAGCAGACAAGAAGAAATGCTGACGTAAAAGAGCTGAACAGAAGATTTCAAAGGGCAGCTCTAGAAGACAAAGTATTATAATGACAAGTGCAAAGACCGGAGTTAGAAAATCAAAAGGGAAGAACATGCTCAACATTTCTCAAGCTGAAAGAACTATAAAAAATTCAAGCCTGGAGTTGAATATTGAAGGATTCTATGGACAAAGTACTGAATGACAGAGAAAGCATCAAAAGAAGATGGAAAAAATATAGAGTCACTGTAACAAAAAGAATTGTTCTATATTCAGTCATTTCAGGAGGTAGTATATGATGAAGAACCTATGGTACCGAAGGAAGTCCAAGCTGCACTGAACACACTGGCAAAAAACAAGGATGCAGGAATTTACAGAATACCAACTGAGATGTTTCAACAAACAGACGCAGTGCTGGATGTGTTCATTTGTCTACGCCAAGAAATTTTAAAGAGAGCAACCTGAACAATCGACTGGATGAAAGCCATATTTATGCCTATTCCAAATAAAGGTGATCCAACTGAATGTGGAAATTACCGAACAATATCATTAACATCATACACAAGTAAAATTTTGCTGAAGATCATTGTAAAGTTGTTGCAGCAGTACATTGACAGGGAACTGCCAGAAATTCAAGCCAAATTCAGAGGAGGATGTGGAATGAGGGGTATCATTGCTGATGTCAGATAGATCCTGGCTGAAAACAGAGTCTAGCAGAAACATGTTTACCTGAGTTTGATTGACTATGCAAAGTCATTCAACTGTGTGGGTCATAACAAATTATGAAAAACATTGTGAAGAATGGGAATTCCAGAACAATTAATTGTGCTCATGAGGAACCTGTGCATAGATCAAGAGGCAGTCCTTCCAACAGAATAAGGGGATATTGGGTGGTTTAAATACAGGAAATACACGTGACAGGGCTGTATCCCTTCAACATACTTATTCAATCTGTATGCTGAGCAAGTAATCTGAGAAGCTGGACTATATGAAGAAGAACAAAACATTAGGACCAGAAGAAGACTAATTAACAACCTGTATCATGCAGATAACACAACCTTGATTGCTGAAAGTGAAGAAGACTTGAAGCACTTACTGATGAAGATCAAAGACCACAGCCTTCAGCATGGATTACATCTCGATATAAAGAAAACAAAAATCCTCAGACTGGACCCATAAGCAGCATCATGATAAAAAGAGAAAATATAGACCTTTTCAAGGATTTCATTTTACTTGGATCCACTACAACGCCCATAGAAGCAGCAGTCAAGAAATCAAGCAACACCTTGTATTAGGCAAATCTGCTGCAAAAGACCTCTTTAAAGTGTTGAAAAGCAAAGATGTCACTTTAAGCACTAAGGTACCCTGACCCAAGGCGTGGTGTTTTCAATCACTTCATATGCACGTGAAAGTTGGACAATGAATAAGGAAGGCCAAAGAAGAATTGATGCCTTTGACTTATGGTGTGACGAAGAATATTGATTATACCACGGACTTCCAGAAGAACGAAAAAAACCTGTCTTGGAAGAAGTACAGCTAGAGGGCTCTTTGAAAGCTAGGATATTGAGACTTTGTCTCATGTATTTTGGACATATTATCAGGTGGGATCAGTCCCTGGAGAAGGACATCATGTTTGGTGAAGTAGAGGGTCAGTGAAAATAAGAATGACCTTCCAAGAAATGGATTGATACTGTGGCTGCAACAATGGCCCAAACTTAGCAACAGTTATCAGAATGGTGCAGGGCCAGGCAATGTTTTATTACGTTACACACTGGGTCACTGTGAGTAAGAACCGACTTGATGGCACCTAACTACAACAGCAACAATTTTCCTTTAGGTCATTTGGTGTTGCAAACATTTTCTGCTCTACTACTAACCCAAAAATTGTTGCTTTGAACCCACGCAATGTCACTAGGGAAGAAAGGCCTGGTGATCTAGTTCTGTAAATATTACAGTCCAGAGAACCCTACAGAGCAGTGTATTCTGTAACACATAGGGTCACCATGAGTTGGAATCAACTCCACAGCAATAGGTTTGGTTTGATTTGGAGTATTTATTCCTTAATATGTTGGAGCTCCATGAAGGCAGGGATTTCTATTGTTGTAAGGTGCCATCGAGTCATTTCCGACTCCTAGCGACCCTATGCACAAGAGAATGAAACACTGCCTGATTCTGTGTAATTCTCAAAATCGTTGTCGTGCTTAAGACCCTTCTTGAAATTGCTGTGTCAATCTATCTCTTTGAAGTTGTCTCTTTCTGTTAACCCTCTACTTTATCAAGCATGGTGTCCATCTTCAGGGACTAGTCCCTCCTGATATCATGTCCAAAGTAAGCAAGATGAAGTCTCACTCTCGTCACTTCTAAGGAGGATTCTGGCTGTACTTTTTCCAATACAAGCTTGTTCGTTCTTCTGGCAGTCCATGGTATATTCAATATTCTTCACCAACACCATAATTCAAAAGCATCAATTCTTTTTCAGTCTTCCTTATTCACCATTAAGCTTTCACAGGCATACGAAGTGATTGAAAATATCATGGTTTCAGTGAGACACATCTTAGTCCTCAAGGTAATAGCTTTGCTTTTGAAAACTTTAAAGATGTCTTTCACAGCACTTTTGCACAATGCAGCACATCATTTGATTTCATGAGTGCTGCTTCCACGGGCATTGATTTTGGCAACAGATAAAATGAAATCTTTGTCAACTTAAACCTTTTCTCCATTTTTCATGATGTTGCTCATTGGTTCCTTTGTGAGGATTTTTGTTTACTTTATATTAAGGTGTATTCCTCACTGAAGGCTATAGTCTTCTTTCCTCACCAGTATGTGCTTCAAGCCCTCTTCTCTTTCATCAAGCAAGATTGTGTCATCTGCATATCCCAGGTTGTTAATGAGTCTTTTTCCAATCCTGATGACAAGTTCTTCCTCATATAATCCAGATTCTCAGACTATTTGTTCAGTATACAGATTGAATTACTATGGTGAAAGGATACAACCCTGACACACACCTTTCCTGACTTAAACCATGAAGTATTCCCTTGTTCTGTCTGAAGGACTACTTGTAGGTTCTGCATGAACACAATTAAGTGTCCTTGAATTCCCATCCTTTGCAATGTTGTATATAATTTGTCATGATCCAAACAGTCTAATGCATCTGTATAGTCAATAAATCACAGGTCAACATCTCTCTGGTATTTTCAGCTTTCAGTCAAGATCCATCTGACATCCGCAATAATATCCCTCATTCTGTGGTGTCTTCCAAATTCTGCTTGAGTTGCCAGAAGTGGATGTACTACTGCAAGCATTCCTGAATTATCTTCAACGTAATTTTTCTTTCCTGTGATATTAATGATATTGTTCTATAATTTCTACTTTCTATTGGATAACCATTATTTGGAAGGGCATAAATATAGATCTCTTCCAGTTGGTTGGCCAGATAGCTGTCTTCCAAATTTCTTGGCATAGTGAGCTCTTCCAGCATTGTATCCACTTGTTGAAACATCTCAGTTGGTATTCCATCAATTCCTGGAGGCTTGTTTTTCATCGATGTCTTCAGTGCAGTTTGGACTTCTTCTTTAAGTAACATTGGTTCTAGATCATATGATACCTCCTGAAGTGGCTGAAGGTTAAACAATTCTTTTTGATATAGGGGCTCTGTGTCTTTGCATCTTCTTTTGATGCTTCCTTTGTCATTCAGGGATTTATACGTATTCTTTATTTCTGCATTCCCAGGGACACAAAAACTACCTGGAACATAGGAATTAGTAGATAAATATCTGGACAGTGAGTAAATACAAGAATCTTATGAAGTAAGAATTGTAATTATAATTTTAGAGTTGATTGTGCTAAAACTTATAAAAGTTAGAAATTTGTCCAGGTTTTAAAGCCAGAATTTGACCTCAGATCTAACTTCCAATACGATGTATGGTATTACGCACTGTCTACACTGCCTTTTCTCTTGAAGAGTGAGTTATATTCATTCCCAGTTGACACAGATGGACTGCAGAGTTCAAAGACTTGCCAGACAGTTTAGCAGAAGTTTTAAGTGGGAATGTCAGGCATATTGTAAAAAGGAGAGAGTTACTGTGGAAAGAAGTTGAGTTATTGGTCAGAAAATATCTGCATGCTTGTCTCTTTCCATCTGTATGACCTCAAGTGACAATTTTCCTCATTTCTAAAACTAAAACCTACCTTACATGTTTTTGAGTAGATTCTATGTAATGTTTATAAAGTTCATGGTTCATAGAAAGCATTGAATTCTTAAAATAGGCACTTGATTTTGATTATATGTAAAATCCAGGTAAAAAATGGTGTGATTATTTTTTCTTGCATTTGAAAATATAAATACATCATGTTTGAGTCATGAGAATGTGAATGTTGGTATCTTACCTTATTCAATTTTATGCCTGACTACACAGATTTTGTGTCTCATTTTTGTGGTAAATGCAGGTGCTCAATAAATGTTTGGTGAATAAATATATTCTTGATTTTGTTAGTCAATCTATTTGATGAAAAATGACAGAACAAAGGAGCAACAGTTTCTGAAGAGAGTCATAGTCTTTCCTGTATACTCCATACTCTTTACACCCACAGATCATGTAGCAGAAACTCTAGCTAAGATGTTGTAAACAGTAGGATCATAGAAAAGGAATTATAGTTGATGTTGCAATTGAGCTGACTCTGAGTTATGCACAACAGAATAAAACGTTGTCCAGTCCTGGGCCATCCTGATAATCATCAGCATGTTCCAATCTATGTGGTTATTGGACCAATCCACCTCCCTGAAGATCTCTTTCTCCCTTGCTTGCTCTTTACTTCACCAAACATGATGTCCTCCTGTAACAATTGATACCTCCTGATGATATGTCTAGAGTAAGCCATTGGAGAATATTCTGCTGTTATCAGTAAGGTTTTTATTGGATAATATTTGTAAGTAGATCACCAGGCCTTTCTTCCTTATTATGGGAATAGCTTTCCTAATTTCTCAGATTCTAGGACTATGTGCTATTTTACCCCAGTTACCTAAGAAAACAAACCCTGAGACAGGAAATAAGCAATAATGCTAAATTAAAACCTTTTGCAGTCGAGCCAATTCTGACCCATAGTGACCCTATAGGCAGGGTAGAACTTCCCCATAAGGTTTCCAAGGCTTTAAATCTTTATGGAAGCAGACTGTCACGTCTTTCCTCCATGGTGTGGCTGGTGGGTTTGAACCATCAACCTTTTGGTTAGCAGCCAAGCATGTAACCACTATGCAACCACTCCAACACTAAATTAGTGAAGTATAATTTCAGTGCAGTAGAAAGAAGGAAAAGGGACACAAGGCAGGCTAAACAGTAAAGAGAATACAAAGGGACTTACCACACCAGCTGCTGCTTCATGTTGACCCTTGAAAGGGCATAGACAAATGCTTGGTATATTCACCTGTTTAACCAACCAGAACGTCTTAGGATCGTCCATATGGGGAAAACATACTTCAGAATAGTTCCACAAAGGGAGGAAAGGAGAGATCATTTATTTTCTTGTACTCTCTTATCTCCAATGTCACATTACTCAGTTTGTCCTATAATAGGGAGTTGTTGTAGTTAATGGGCATTGAGTTGGTTCCTACTCATAGCGATCCTATGTATAGCACAACAAAACACTGCACGGTCCTGAACCGTCCTCACAATCGTTGTTATGCTTGAGTCCATTGTTTCAGACACTGTGTCAGTCCATCTCATTGAGGGTCTTCCTCTTTTGCGATGGTCCTCTACTTTACCAAGCTTGATGTCCTTCTCCAGGGACTGGTCCGTCCTGATAACATGTCCAGAGTAGGTGAGACAAAGTTCCACCATCCTTGCTTCTCAGTCACATTCTGTCTGTACTTCCTCCAAGAGAGACTTGTTCGTTCTTCTGGCAGTCCATGGTATATTCAGTATTCTTCACCAACACTATAATTCAAAGGCATCAGTTCTTCTTTGGCCTTCCTTATTCATTGTCCAGCTTTTGCATGCATATGAGGCAATTGAAAATACCATGGCTTGGGTGAGGCATGCTTAAGTACTCAAAATGACGTCTTTGCTTTTTGACACTTTAAAGACGTCTGTTGCAGCTAATTTGCCCAGTGCAATACGCCTTTTGATTTCTTGACTGATGCTTCCATGGACACTGATTGTGGATCCATGTAAAATGAAATCCTTGACAATTTCAGTATTTTCTCTGTTTATCATGATGTTGCTTGTTGGTCCAGTTGTGAGGATTTTTCTTCTCTTTATGTAGATGTGCAATCTATACTGAAGGCTGTGGTCTTTGATCTTCATGAGTAAGTGCTTCAAGTCTTCTTCACTTTCAGCAATCAAGGTTGTGTCATCTGTATAACACAACTTGTTAATGAGTTTTCCTCCAATCCTGATACTCTGTTCTTCTTCATATAGTTCAGCTTCTCAGATTATTTGCTCAGCATACACATTGAATAACTATGGTGAAAGGACTCAACCCTGATAAACATATTTCCTAACAGTATCCCTTGTTCTGTTCAAACGACTGACTCTTGGTCTATATACAGCACTCTACAATTCTGGAATTGCATTAACTGGCCCATGTGGCAGTTGCCTTGAAGCCAAATCCCATGTATTCTTTCATTGGAGTCTGGAAGTGACTGGAGGAATTAGGCTACCCTATGTTCTTGTACCAGCTTCAGGCAGCCAGTACCTCCAAACTCTGCAAGGAGATGGTAGGCTTCAGCAGTAGCTGGAATGGAGTCTGAGGATTATGAAGGCAAGTAAAGCCAAATGAATTTGAGGAGCTCAGTGAAAGGTGTTCAGTATATTTGCCAATCAATATTTCTGTAAGAGAAATAACAATTTTACATTCCAAGAGCTACACTGCCTGAAATAAGCACTTTTTAATGGAAAGTATGCTTTCATGGAACTTGAGGATGAGCAATAATTTCCATGTGGCTAGTCAGCATGTTTCCTCATTTCCCAAACTCCAAACTTCAATGATAAGAAAGCAACAACAAGATATATTTGAATGAATGAATCTTCAACATATAATTGTGTCTACTGATATGTCAATTCAGTGTAACAATGCCAATGGAAGCATTGAGTGTTTCAGGCATATTTATATTTCACCTATCGCTAACTTATTTGTTATGACTTCTTCTCTATTCGTATATATTAAAAACAACCTATGATTTTTAAAAATATTTCATTATAGAATAATGGGATAATTTTATGCCTTTAACATTACCTAGGAGAAGTCGTATTAGTTTATTACTCATTAATTTACAGAATGTAGTTCTTTTTATAAACTAAGACATGTTTTAAACTTACAATTATAGTGAAATAACTGTTAAAGAAATAAGCATAATTTATTTACTCATAAGCATAAGTTTGTTATAAAAAAATTGAAACATTTTATGTAAAGTCTACTTCTGGCTGTAGCTATATGTAAGGAATTGAGCAACTGAGAGTCAGTTTTATTTATTTTCACAACACATTTTACATAGAACTGCATTCATATAATATTACAGGTGTTATGAAGTGAATTGTGTCCCCCCAAAATATGTGTTGAAATTCTAACTCCAGTATCTTTATTTATGAGCCTGCGTAAAAATAGAGATTTTTGTAATATTGATGAGTGCATGCCAATATAGGGTGGGTTGTAAATCAAATCACTTCTAAGTTATTAAAAAAAAAAAGTAGAATAGACACAGAGACACACATATGTAGAAGCCGTCATATAGGACAAACACACATGGTAAACAAGCCCAAAAACTCCAAGGGTTGCTGTTAATAGAAGCTGAAATAGACAAAGAAAGATCACTCCCTGGAGCATGCCCTGAATTTTGACTTCTTCCCTTCTGAACTGAAAGAAAGTAAATTTCTGTACTTTAAAGCCACCCACTTGTGTTATTTCTGTGATGGCAGCCCTGGGTAATTAAGACAGTAGGTAACACAAACTATGTTGACAACAATTTATTATAAAATACTGGAGTTATCTGAGTTTTAATTTTGAAAGTACTAGTAGCTTTCTAAAAATAAGGACTTTGGAAAATCTCGTTGAGGGAAGGATGTAATAAGTAGAATTTTTTTTTTTTTCCCTTGCTGGTGAATAGTTAAAGGTTCTCATCTATCCAAAGAAAATATGGAAAATAATTTACATTTTCATGTGTTAGTTGTCCAGTTGGGCAATTTCCACTCTCTATTACATACATAACATACATTACATACATAGCATGTGTGACATGTACTACGTTACATGTGTACATAACTTAAAAGTCTGTCTGTAAAGTAAACTCAGGCCAAACTCAAACTCACCTTTTTAACAATGTTTCTAAAATCCTCAAGGATTCCAGTTTTTTGTTTTTGTTTTTTTTTTGAAAGTGTATAGGTACGATGCACAGATGATGCTTATTTTCTTTTGCTGGAGTTAGTCAGTCAAAGCTTGTACTTTGCATCTAGTGAATCAAAAGGAAAGGTTGCTTTTCTGCAGGCCTCTTTGTATTTAAGTAAATCTGAAAACGCAGATTTGCATCTTGCAAATAAGCACATATCATGACTCTGCTGGATACCATTAAATGCCAATTTTTTTTTTTTTTCTCATGGCAAAGTAAATCAGAGTTCTATGCTTTTTTTTTTCTCTTTCTTTTTTCATTTTTTTCAGGATCTGTTTTCTAGGATCTCCGATTAAATAGGGAATTTGGGACTATTCTGCTTTACTGAATGAGCAACAGTGAATGAATTTGCTATAGGAGTGAAGACATGAATTCCTATTTTCGTTCTAATTTCCTTAGGTTACTGAACCAGATCCTTCTTCAATGCACATTTTACCATTTTAATAAACAGCTTATTTCAGCTTCTGATTTTAAAAAATTATGATAAGCACATACTATCATGAGCTAAAAAAATGGTCAGGGATAAGGTTTCTTTTTATGTAAAGGTGCCATTAGAGAGATGTGATTCAAAGTGACAAGGAACTTGTCAAAATATAAACCATTTCAACTTACACTCCTGGGTAACTCTGGTAACTACAACTGAATGTACTCTGGCTAATACCTTATCACTGATCTCTCCATTATGGACAAATTTCCCTGGTCTACATAAATTTTCTGAATGCAATTTCAACATGTGTGTTTCTTACAAATGTTTAAGCTTCCTTCCGTGTATTTTTCTTTAAATTTCAGACATTCATACTTTGTAGCAACACCATGAGTGTATTAACTCCTACTGTCTTGGGCTTCTGTTTTTTCTTTAATTCACAAGCACTATGCCATCCAAATTAGTTTATTGCCCTAGCAATCAACTTTGTATCTAAGATGTAGTAATATATAATATATATATAATATATAATTTTCAAAAAGGTAAAATAACTCTAATACAATTATGAAATGAACGCCTGTCAAAGGTTTTACTCAACTCATTTATTAATGAGGGAATCAGTAAGATGTTAAATCAGCCTTTGAAGAGCTAGGTATATATAGATATGTGGATAGATAATAGATAGATAACGACAGGCAGATAGATGATAGATGATAGATAGATAGGTATAGAGATATTGTTGTGGTTGTTGTTAGGTGCCTTTGAGTTGATATCAAGCCATCGTGACCCCGTGTGACAGAGTAGAACTGCCCCAGAGGGTTTTCTAGGCTGTAATCTATGAGAGCAGATCACCAGGTTTTTATCCCATGGAGCCACTCAGAGGGTTCAAACCAACAACCTTTGGTTAGCATCTGAGTGTTAATTATTCTGGGCTCCATATATGCGTGTATGTATATGTACACACGTATACATACTCATATATACTTGAATATTTCATATGTTGAATATGGCATTTCATAATACATATATATCAAATTTAATGTAAAAATTGTATGATAAGACTCCTAGGTTATATACAAAACTTGTTAATATCATAACATGTAGTGAAATGTAAGCTTTGTGATCATTTGTGATCATTTCCTCCACCAGACATAAAATTATTTGTACTTCTACATAGAAAATATAAAATATAGCACATAAGTTCACCAAGTCTGAAAACTTTAATCAATAGTAAACACTAAAATAAATTTATTCTCCTAAATAATTGCTGGATGTCTTTCATCCTCTATGTCAAAGAAGTGACATGGTACTTGCCAATTTGGCTTTTTTCAAAATTTTGAATACATATAAATATTTTTTATAACAGATGGTTTTATTCCTCACTCAATGCAATTCAAATAAACATTTCTTAAGAAAACAAATCAAACTCCCAATGCCCTATACTGATTAGGGTAATGAAATTTATTTATTAAATATGAGTCGTCATCCAACATTAATAGCTAAATAACCAAATAAAAACCTGGTGTTGTCGAGTCTATTCAGATTCATGACGACTTCATGTGTGTTGATGTAGAATTGTGCTCCCTAGAGGTTTCAGTGGCTGGTTTGTCATAAGTAAATTCCAGGCATTTTCTTCTGAAGCTTCTCTGGGAGGACTCAAAGTTCCAACCTTTAGGTTAGCACCTGAGTGCCTTAACCATTTGCACCATTCAAGGACTCAAACTACCCAATATCCCAGAACAATAAACCCAGAAAAAATATTCTTTTGACTCCTCTCTCTTTTTTTTTTTCCTCTGAAGAAGAAATTTGACAACAAGGTATAGACAATATTTTTGCCATTTTATCAAACATTAAATGATTCTTTCAGAAGGAAAAGAATAATCTAATTAAAAAATGCTAATATTGACTTCCAGCAAAATGGCGCTCTAGGCAGAAGCACCACACCGTCCCTCCATAGCAAAGATCTGAAAAACTAAGGCAAACAGAGAAAACAGCAATCCTGAAACCCTAAAACATCAAATGAAGGGATAAAGAACTCAGCCAAGCACCAAAAAGAATGAGAAAACTGAGAGAGAATGGACAGCAAGCAGAGTTTCACGCAGAGGTCCCCTATCAGCTAACACAGCATGGATCTGCTGTCTTGGGCTCTGATTGGAGACCAGCAAACAGGGGGTAAGAGAAAGCAGCTTCAAAGAGCCTCGAGCAGGAGACAAAACAACTGGTAATTTCAATATAAGCTTTTCCACCCCCCACCCTTCTTCACCCCCACTCGGCCTTCTCTGCTTCCTGTGGCCACAGTCTCTTGTCCTGGAAGCACTGGCTGCTTAGATTCCACCCTCCCACACTGGCCGGCTCTCTGAGCACCATTTGTTGGCTGCTGGTGTTGCTTTTTTCCACTTCTTTTGATTTCTTCCTTACCTCTCACCACCTCCCCCTCCTTTTGCTCAAATACCTGGCTCCTTGCACCATCTTTGCTTCTTCCTGAGGGGCTGAGGAGCTCCGTTCAAGTGTGGAACTGCTTCCCAGTCTGGGTTGCTGCACTGGTGGGATCCTGGGGCTTTTGTTTGTTTGTCTTGAATTGTTTGTTTTCTTTTCCTTTTCTTGAGTTGCAAGCCTGTTCTGGCCAGGCGGTGCTGCAGATGCACAGAGGGATCCCTGAGGGCATTCCTCTTTTTGTCTTTTTTGTTTGTTTCTTTGTTTTTCTCAGGGCTTTTCCTGTTTCTTTTTTTTATTTTTAAATTTGTTATTTTTTTTCCCGCTTTTTGTCTTTCCTCATTACTCAGTTTCTCATCTCTGTATACCTTTCTTCTCTTCCTGTACCCTGAATGCATGGCACTGAATAATGCTACACCTTCTAACCAGGCTGTACTGCAACATGTGAGAACAACTTCCCCAGACCTCATAACAGCACCAGTGGGATCAGTGGGAGCTTTGCTGCTCTTTTTCCTTTCTGATTTTATTTATTCATTCTTTTCTTCTCTTTTTCTTTCTTCTTCTTCCCATTTTTGTTTTTCTCTGTTTCAGAGTCTCTCATCTCTCCACTCCAACAGCAAGCTCTCCTAGCACTTTTTTTTGTCTGTTTGTATGTTTTTGGCTCCTGTTCCTCTCTCCTCTCTCCCATATCCATTTTAGCTCCAGACATAACAATCTCCCCCCATATCCTGCCTACCTGCACTGTGCACTTAACAGCACACCACCAAGCAGCACACGCATGGCCTACCGGAACCTGCCCTGCACTGATTACCGACCCACCCTGGTGGCTGTAGTAAGTGCCACAAATAACGTGTCCCAGAAACACCTCTTCAGATAGACCTGCCCTGCTGTAACATACCTGAGCGACTGACCCTGTCAAATGGAGAAGGACGCAAAAAGTATCATGCCCACAGATGAGCAAACAACAAAGAACACACAGCACGCCTGCTCAGACATATCCAAATAAAAAAAAAAAAGGACAAAACAAACAAATCTACAATCAATAAACAAGAAAAATAACTACTGAATGCCCCGAAGACAGCAGACAATATCAAAACGGTTACAAAAACAGGACAGGATGGTTCCAGTAGGCATCCAAAATAAAATACCAGATGACTTTCCAGTGGAAGAAAAGGCACTAGAGCTACCTGATAGGGAATTCAGATCTCTAATACTCAGAATTCTCCAAGAGTTGGAGCAAAAAGCAGACAAAATGATGAAAAAATAGACAAATTAATTGAAAAGGCAGACAAATTCATGGAAAATACAGACAAAAAACTGGAAGAATTCAGGAAAATAATGCAGGAACAAAATGCCAAAATAAATTCACAACTAGAAATTATACAAAAACAACAATTA
The DNA here is from genome assembly GCA_030035585.1 of Dugong dugon. Taxonomy (NCBI): domain Eukaryota; kingdom Metazoa; phylum Chordata; class Mammalia; order Sirenia; family Dugongidae; genus Dugong; species Dugong dugon. The sequence continues at coordinate 26,642,929 of CM057460.1, read as the reverse complement.
GAAATCCAAAAGATAAAAAACAAGATTTCAGAAATGGACAGTATCATAGAAGAGCTGAGGAGCATATTTGAAATGGTGGAAGACAGGATCAGTGGAATTGAAGACACACACTTGGATACAAATCTGTTCTAGGAAAACTCAGAAAAAGAACAAAGAAAAATGAAGAGACACTGAGAGTTATGTGGGATACAATCAAAAGCAAAACTTTGCAAGCGATTGGAGTTCCAGAAAAGGGGAAGAAACCAGAAAACACAGAGAGGATCATTGAAGAACTGCTGACAGAAAACTTCCCCAACATTATGGAAGATGAAAAGCTGGCCATCCAAGAAGCTCGACGAACTCCATATAGGATAGATCCCAAAGGAAAATCAACAAGGCATATCATAATCACACTCGCCAAAACCAAAGACAAACAAAGAATTCTGAGAGCAGCTCATGAAAAACAAGAAGTCACATACAAAGGAGAAACAAAACTAAGCTCAGATTATTCAGCAGAAACCATGCAGGCAAGAAGGCAATGGGATGACATATATAAAACCTTGAAATAAAAAAATTGCCAGCCAAGAATAATATATCCTGCAAAACTCTCATTCAAATATGCTGGTGAAATTAGGACATTTCCAGATAAACAGAAATTAAGGGAATATGTAAAAACCAAACCAAACTTACAAGAATTATTAAAGGGAGTTCTTCGATCTGAGAACAAACAACTTCAGCTCACAGGTAGAACCTAGGATGCAGGATCGTACCAGCCAGATACCAATCTAGGAAATGAATTCTCAGGGACTATCTAAAACCAAAAGAAATACAACAGGGAATCAGAGCAGTTAATCAGTAAATGAGAACAACATCAAAACAACAAAGGAGGGAATAAATGGTGTAGGTATAGAACCTTCTAATGGAGATGAAGTCAAGAGATACCAGGTAATAATAGACTGCTTCAAACTTATAAAGATAAGGGTAAATTTCATGGTAACCACAAAGAAAGTTAACAAACATACTCATAAAAATAAAGAGGAAAAACATAAAGTCTCAGTAAAAACAAAATCTACAAAAACAAAAGAAATGAAAAAAAGAATCAACAAAAGAAGTAATTCAGCACAGGAAAGTAAGAAGAACAAAGAAAACATCAGCACCACAAAAAAAAAAAAAAGCACTACAAAATGACAATAACAAACTCACATCTATCAATAATTACACTGAATATAAATGGATTCAATGCACCCATAAAGAGACAGAGAGTGACAGAATGGATAAGAAAACAGGATCCATCAATATGCTGTCTACAAGAGACATACCTTAGAAAAAAAGATGTGAATTTATTAAAAGTCAAAGGTTGGAAAAAACTCTATCAAACTAACAACTACCAAAAAAGAGCAGGAGCGGCAATACTGATCTCAGATAAAATAGACTTTAAAACAAAATCCACCATAAAAGACAAAAAAGGACACTATCTAATGATTAAGGGGACAATCCATCATGAAGACATAACCATAATAAACATCTACACACCCAATAACAAGGCTCCAAAATAGATAAAACTAACAAACTGAAAAGAGAAATTGACAATTCTACAATAATAGTAAGAGACTTCAACACACCACTCTCAGTAAAGGACAGAACAACTAAAAAGAAACTCAGAAAAGATACATAAGACCTAAAAGGCACAATCAGCCAACTTGACCTCATAGACATATATAGAACACTCCATCCAACAGCTGCAAATTACATATTCTTTTCCAATGCACATGGAACATTCTCCAGAATAGACCACATCTTAGGCCACAGAGCAATCCTCAACAAGATCCAAAATGTTGAGATAATTCAAAGTATCTTCTCTGACCACAATGCCATCAAGGTAGAAATTAACAATAGAAAGAGCAAGGAAAAAAAATCAATTACCTGGAAACTGAATAACACTCTACTTACACATCACTGGGTAATAGAAGAAATCAGAGATGGAATCAAAAAATTCCTAGAATCAAATGAGAATGAAAACACATCATACCAAAACCTTTGGGACACAGCAAAGGCAGTCCTCAGAGGACAATTTATAGCAAAAGAGGCACACATCAAAAAAGAAGAAAGGGACAAAATCAAAACATTAACTACACAACTGAAACAAATAGAAAGAGAACAGAAAAAAAAGCCCACAGCCACCGGAAGAAAGGAAATAATAAAGATCAGGGCAGAAATAAATGAAATAGAGAACAAAAAAACATTAGAAAGAATCAACAAAACCAAAAGTTGGTTCTTTGAAAGAATCAACAAAATCGACAAATCACTGGCCAGACTGACAAAAGAAAAACAGGAGAGGACGCAAATAACCCAAATAAGAAATTAAATGGGTGACATTACAATTAACCCAACTGAACTAAAAAGGATCATAACAGAATATTATGAAAAACTATACTCCAACAACTTTGAAAACCTAGAGGCAATGGATACATTTCTAGAAACACACTACCTACCCAAATTACAACATAGTGATGTTGAAAATCTGAACAGACCCATAACAAGAGAAGAGATTGAAAAGGTAATAAAGAAACTCCCAACCAAAAAAAGCCCTGGCCCAGATGGCTTCACTGGAGAATTCTAAAAAGGATTTACAGAAGAGCTTGTACCAGTACTACTCCAGCTATTTCAGAGCATAGAAAAGGAAGCAACACTTCCGAATTCATTCTATGAAGCCAGCATAATGCTGATACCAAAACCAGGAGATGTCACAAAAAAAGAAAATTACAGACCAATATTTCTAATGAATATAGATGCAAAAATTCTAGTCAAGAGAATTCAGCATCATATCAAAAAAATTATACACCATGACCAAGTAGGATTCATACCAGGAATGCAAGGATGGTTCAACATTAGAAAATCAATCAACGTAATCCACCACATAAATAAAAGGAAAGAAAAGAATCACATGATCATCTCAATTGATGCAGAAAAGGCATTTGATAAAGTCCAACACCCATTCCTGATAAAAACTCTCAATAAAATAGGTATAGAAGGGAAATTTCTCAACATAACAAAGGGCATCTATGCAAAACCAATGGCCAACATCATTCTTAATGGAGAGAGGCTGAAAACATTCCCCTTGAGAACAGGAACAAAACAAGGATGCCCTTTACCACCACTCCTATTTAACATTGTGCTGGAAGTTCTAGCTAAAGCAATAAGGCAAGAAAAAGAAATAAAGGGCATCCAAGTTGGTAATGAAGAAGTTAAACTGTCCCTGTTTGTGGATGATATACTATACATAGAAAACCCTAAGGATTCCAGAGACATCTACTGGAACTAATAGAAAGATTCAGCAGAGTAGCAGGATACAAGATAAACGTACAAAAATCTGTTTGATTCCTATACACCAATAAAGAGAATGATGAACCTGAAATCAGGAAAACAATACCATTTATAATAGCCCCTAAAACAATAAAATACTTAGGAATAAATCTAATCAGGGTTGTAAAAGACCTATGCAAAGGAAACTACAAATCACTACTGCAAGAAACCCAAAGAGATCTACATAAATGGAAAAACACACTATCCTCATGGATAGGTAGACTCAACATTGTGAAAACGACAATTCTACCCAAAGCAATTTACAAATACAATGCAATCCCGTTCCAAATACCAACAACGTTCTTTAAAGAGATGGAAAAACTAATCATTAAATTTATACAGAAAGGGAAGAAGCCCCAAATAAGTAAAACACTACTGAAGAAGAAGAATAAAGTTGGAGGACTCACACTGACCTCAGAACCTACTATACAGCTATAGTAGTCAAAACAGCCTGGTACTGGTACAAAGACAGATACATTGACCAAATCAGCATTGAGAACCCAGATGTAAATCTATCCACCGACAGTCATCTGATCTTCGACAAGGGCCCAAAGTCCATCAAATGGGGAAAAGACAGACTTTTTAACAAATGGTGCTGGCAAAACTGTATATCCATCTGCAAAAACTACTTCAAAATAAATCAAAAACCTAAATATAAAGCCAAAAGCTATAAAGTTCATAGAAGAAAAAATAGGACCAACACTACAGGCCCTTATACACATCATTAAAGGATACAAACCATAACCATCAACACACACACCCCAGAAGATAAGCTATATAGTGGATCTTCTAAAAATCAAATACCTATGCTCTTCAAAAGACTTCACCAAAAGAGTAAAAAGAGAACCTACAGACTGGGAAAAAATTTTGGGACAGTACAAGTCAGAAAAAGATCTAATCTCCATAGTCTACAAGAAAATCCAACACCTCTACAACAAAAAGACAAATAATCCTATTAAAAATGGGCAAAGGAAATGAACAGACGCTTCACCAAAGAAGACATTCATGCAGCCAACAGACACATAAGGAAATGCTCGGGATCACCAGCCATTAGAGAAATGCAAATTAAAACCACATTGAGATACCATCTCACCCCCACATTACTGGAACAAATCAAAAACACTGGAAATAACAAATGTTGGAGGGACTGCGGGGAGATCGGAACTCTTATGCACTGCTGGTGGGAATGCAAAATGATACACCATTTTGGAAAATGATATGGTGCTGCCTTAGAAAGCTAGAAATAGAAATACCATACGATCCAGCAATCCCACTCCTAGGAATATATCCTAGAGAAATAAGAGTCGTCACTTGAATAAACATATGCACACGTATATTCATGGCAGCATTGTTCACAATACCAACAAGATGGAAACAACCTAGACGCTTATCAACAGATGAATGGATAAACAACCTATGGTACATACGCACAATGGAGTATTATGCAACAAGAAAGAACAATGATTAATCTGTGAAGCATCTCATAACATGGATGAAACTGGGGGACATTATGCTGAGTGAAATAAGACAATCACAAAAGGACAAATATTGTATGAGACCTCTATTGGAAAAACCTATGAAAAAGTTGATATACAAAAAGTAACAATCTTTGTTGGTTACCAGGGATGGGAGGGGTGGGGTGGAAATACTAAACAGGCAACAGGTAAGTGGTATCTTTGGTGAAGGGTGAGACAGTACACAATACTGGGGAAACCAGCACAACTTGAATAAGGAAAGGTCATGGAAGCTCCATAGGCACATCCAAACTCCCTGAGGGACTGAATTGCTGGGCGGAGGGCTGTGGGGACCATGGTCTCAGGGAACATCTAGCTCAATTGGCATAACACAGTTTATAAAGACAATCTTGGTGAGTAGCATCTGGGGTCTTAAAAGCCTATGAGCAGCCATCTAAGATACTCCACTGGTCTCACCCCTTTGGGAGCAAGGGAGAGTGAAGAGAGCAGGATACAAGGAAAAGACTAGTACAAAGGACTAATGGACTACACCTTCCAAGGCCTCCACCAGACTGAGTCCAGTATAGCCAGATGGTGCGCGGCTACCACCACTGACTACTCTGACCAGGATCACAACAGAGGGTTCTGGACAGAGCTGAAGAGGGATGTAGAACAAAATTCTAACACACACAAAAAAGACCAGATTTACTGGCCTGACAGAGACTGGAGAAATCCCAAGGCTATGGCCCCTGGACAACCTTTTAGCTCAGTGGTGAAGTCATTTCCGTGGTTCACTGTTCAGCCAGTGATTTGGGAACCCCACAAAACAAAATGGGACTAATGAGGCACAGCGATCCAGGGATCGGGACTGGAAGGCAGGAGGGGACCACAAAGCTGGTGATAGGGAACCCAAGGTTGAGCACAGACAGCGTTGATGTGTTGTGAGGTTGTTAACCATTGTCATAGGGCAACTTGTGTACCAACTGTTTAATGAGAAACTATTTTGATCTGTAAGGCTTCATCGAAAGTGAGAATAGCAGCACAATCGGAATAGTGTAGATGATGTCACTGAACTGTGCATGTAGAAATTTTTGAAATGGTGTATCTTTGGCTATGTACATTTTCACCAAAAGAAAAAAAGGTCAAGAAGGGAGAGTGTTGACATGTTGTGAGCTTGTTAACCAATGTCAAAAAGCAATATGTGTACTACCGTTTAATGAGAAACTATTTGTTCTGTAAACCTTCACCTGAAGTACAATTTTAAAAAAAAGGAAAAAAAATGCTATTATTGAAATTATTGTATAGTTATTTCTACGTCTCAGACCTTTTACTATGTAATTTAGATGTAGCAACAAACCAGACTGGACTGTGTATGCCTTTAAAGATTTGAAGCTTATCTTTATGCTCTGATTTTAAAGCAAGTTCTATGTCATTTCATTAAATTTTTTTTTTCTAACAGAAAGTCTACCTATCCATCTACCTATCACCTATCTAGTAACGCAAAGAAACAAGGTCAAGTTCCAAGCGCTCAGAGTAATTTATAATTATAATCAATTTAAAATTAGATTCTAGCCCTTATACCCAAATAAACCAAGATCAAAACATCTCACCTACAGAAATATTCTGTTTTCACAGTGATAAAACTTTAAAAATGCCTGTGGGTATTTAGAGATCTTAACAAAAATATGTTGATTTGGAAATTGTAAAAAAAGAAGGTGTGCTATATGGAATGGGTTACATAAGCAAAGAATGATTGGAATATGGGTATGGTAACTCTCAAATCACAAACACTTGAAAGATAACTCATGGTATATCATTTGTAAATGTATTTTCCCTTGATACAATAGGAATAAAAAAAACATATTTTTTCATAATGTGAGCAAATTGTTTTTGTGCAGATTTCAAAGCCTTGACCTATACTTAGAAATCTAATTTCTTTATAAATTAGGATAAATGCCTATATTTATTATTGACTAAATGCTTTGCTAGTGAGCGAAGGAACAATTATTCTCTAATAAAACTTATGTAATGAATACAGGCTTGTGTTACCATAACAATAAACAGAGCCCAGATCAAGTAAGAATATAAACTTATTCTTTTTGACCACAACATTTTTTCCCTCCAGATACCAATTACAAATTTTAATTTTCTTTTTTTTTTTTTTTTGTCTTAAGGTTAGGATTCTTTACAGCATAGGTTTGAAACTGTTTAGAGAGAAAGAAGCAAATTTTAAAATCAAACTACACCAATACAAATATAGTAATTAATTTGAAAGGATTTCCTCTTGGGACAGAATCCACATACTCTCTTTGTATATAAGTCCATAAATACTCTTTGAATTTAGAGCGAATTTTCTGACATTCACACTAAAATTGTTGCTCATACATCATATGCCTTGACTGACTTCCAAATGTATTTGTTAAATGTAATGTAGAGGACATGGATGAATTAGTCTTGACTATATAAGAGATTGATCTGGAATTTTGAATGCCTGCTGAAAGAAACAGGATCAGTCTCTAGATAAAGAACATTATTAAATGCCTCCAAGCTTTAAAAGTATAAGTATTATTATTTTTATCACAGCAGTACTTAAATTAGGCTACCAACAGATATATAAACTAACACATATTTTTGGAGCTCATATGTCAACATCACTAGCTTGTTCTGGTGGGTGATACAGAGAAGTAGGCCAACAACTGCAGTAGAGTGTGAAACTAAAAGGATATAGACATAAAGCTATGGGCACTTCTGTCTACCACTCTAAACAAAAATCATCTCTTTTTAGAAATTTGAATGCAAGGTTTCAAACATATGATCCATTTCCACTACATTTTTATATGTAATTACAGATATATAATATATCTATGAAGGTCTTAAATTTTGCATCATGGATCTAAGATTTTATTCTCATCCAAATTTATTAGAATTTTTGGAGAACCATATGAATATGAGAATCTCCTATAGTTATGATCTCTCATTCCTATTGTTGTTGCTCTTGGTATGCTCCGACTCATAGCAACCCTCTGCCAACAGAATGAAACACTGCCTGCTCCTGTGCCTTCCTCACAATCATTGCTATGTCTGAGTGCATTATTGCAGTCACTGTGTCAATCCGTCTCTGTGGGGTCTACCTCTTTTTCGATAATCTTCTACTTTACTAAGCATGATGTTCTTCTCCAGGGACTGGTCCCTTCTGATAACATGTCCACTGTAGGTGGGATGAAGTTTTGGTATCCTAGCTTCTAAGGATCATTCTGGCTGTAAGTCTTCCAACACAGATTTGTTCATTGTTCTGGCAGTCCAAGGTATATTCAATATTCTTTGACAAAACCGTAATTAAAATGCATCAATTCTTCTTCAGTATTCTTTGTTCATTGTCCAGCTTTTGTATGCATATGAGGCGATTGAAAACACCATGGCTTGGGTCAGATGCACCTTAGTTCTCAAAGTAACATCTTTGCTTGTTAACACTTGAAAAAGATCTTTTCCAACAAATTTGCCTAATACAATAAGTCATTTGATTTCATGACAGCTGCTTCCATGGGTGTTGATTGTGGACCCAAGGGTTTTTTTTGTTTGTTTGGTTTTTTTTACTTCATCTTATTCATAAGCCTGAGAAATGTGGAATTCTAAAATAATTATTATATGCACAATGTCATCTTTCTGAGAAAACAATTTGAATATTAGTCCCACTTTAAATATTAGGGACATGTTCCTCAATTTTTTCAACAAAAAAAATATAATACACATTTAAAATTTGATGAAATTATATTTGTAAAGAGGCAAGAAAAAGTGCCTGGAAGCCATGGCATTATTACTAAAACTTGCATTTTGTGGAAAACGTTGATGTTTACTTTCATCATGCTTTTTATGCCTTAAATTAGATAGATGTGTTCATTGGGGTAGTGTAAGGTGGTTAAGTAACATTTAAGAAATTCTGAAAAATGTAAGCGATGTTATTTTATCATAGCATTTATGAAATAGTTAGTAGCTTCCAAAATGAAATTATTATAACTATCTAAAGAAATGTATACATATATATATATATATATATATATATATATATATATTAAAAAAATAGTCCCTAATTTTCAAAAGAGTTTCTGTTCCATCAGTTTACAAAAGTTAGCAATGAAATGTGCAGGTTCCTCATGAGCACAGTTAAGTGTTCTGGAACTCCCATTCTTCACAATGTTATCCATAATTTGTTATGATCCACACAATTAAATGCCTTTGCATAGTCAATAAAACACAGGTAAACATCTTTCTGGTATTCTCTGCTTTGAGCCAGAATTCATCTGACATCTGCAATGATATCCCTGGTTCCATGTCCTCTTCTGAATCTGGCCTGAATTTCTGGCAGTTCCCTGTCGATATACTGCTGCAGCAGCTTTTGAATGATCTTCAGCAAAATTTTACTTGCGTGTGATATTAATGATATTGTTTGATAATTTTCGCATTCAGTTGGATCACCTCTCTTGAGAATAGGCATAAATATGGATCTCTTCCAGTCGGTTGTCCAGGTAGCTGTCTTCCAAATTTCTTGAAGTAGATGAACAAGCACTTCCAGCACTGCATCCATTTGTTGAAACATCTCAGTTGGTATTCTGTGAATTCCTGGAGCCTTGGTTTTTGTCAAGGCATTCAGTGTATCTTGGACTTCTTCCTTCAGTACCACTTGTTCCTGATCGTGTGTTACCTCTTGAAATGGTTGAACATGGGCCAATTATTTTTAGTATAATGACTCTGTGTATTCCTTCCATCTTTTTTTGGTGCTTCTGGGTCATTTAATATTTTCCCCATAGAATCTTTCACTACTGCAACTCAAGGCTTGAATTTTTTCATCAGCTCTTCAGCTTGAGAAATGCTGAAAGTGTTCTTCCCTTTTGGTTTTCTATTTCTAGCTGTTTGCACATGTCATTGTAATACTTTACTTTGTCTTCTTGAGCTGCTCTTGGAAATCTTCTGTCCAGTTCTTTTACTTAGTCATTTCTTCCTTTTGATTTAGCTACTTGACAGCTACTTGATGTTCAAGAGCAAGTTTCAGAGTCTCTTCTGACATCCATTTTGGTCTTTTCTTTCTTTCTTGTCTTTTTAATGACCTTTCGCTTTCTTCATGTGTGATGTCCTTGATATCATCCCACAACTCATCTAGTCTTCAGTCATTACTGTTCAACGGGTCAAATCTATTCTTGAGATGGTCTCTAAATTCAAGTGGGATATACTCAAGGTCATACTTTGGCTCTCGTGGACTTGTTCTAATTTTCTTCAGTTTCAGCTTGAACTTGCATATGAGCAATTGATGGTCTGTTCTGCAGTGGGCCCCTGACCTTGTTCTGACTGATGATACTGAGCATTTCCATAGTCTCTTTCCACAGTTGTAGTTGATTTGATTCCTGTGTTTTCCATCTGGTGAGGTGCATGTGTATAGTGGCCATTTATGTTGGTGAAAAAAGATATTCGCAATGAAGAAATCACTGGTCTTGCAAAATTCTGTCATGATCTCTGGCATCGTTTCTATCACCAAGGACATATTTTTCAACTATTGATCCTTCTTTGTTTCCAACTTTCCCATTCTAGGATACTGCATGGTTTAAAGTCAGGGAAGGTGTGTGTCAGGGTTGTATCATTTAAACATAGCTATTAATCTGTATGCTGAGCAATAATCGGAGAAGCTGTACTATGTGAAGAAGAAAGGGGCATTAGGATTGGAGGAAGACTCATTAACAACCTGCGTTATGATGATGAGACAACCTTGCTTGCTGAAAGTGAAGAGGACTTGAAGCACTCAGTGATGAAGATCAAAGATCACAGCCTTCAGTATGGATTACACCTCAACATAAACAAAACAAAAGTCCTCCCAACTGGACCAATCATCAACATCATGATAAACAGAGAAAAGATTGAAGTTGTCAAGGGTTTCATTTTACTTGGATCCACAATCAACACCCATGAAAGCAGCAGTCAAGAAATCCAAAGATGCACTGCATTGGGCAAATTAGCTGCAACCGACCTCTTTAAAGTATGGAAAAGCAAAGATGTTACCTTGAAGACTATGGTGCACCTGACTTAAGCCATAGTATTTTCAATTGCATCATATGCATGAGAAAGCTGGACAGTGAATAAGGAAGACCGAAGAAGAATTGACACCTTTGAATTATGGTGTTGTCGAGGAATATTGACTATACCATGGACTGCCAAAAGAATAAATAAATCTGTTTTTGAAGAATTGCAGCCAGAATGCTCCTTAGAAGCAAGGATGGCAAGACTATGTCTCAGATACTTTGGACATGTTGTCAGGAAGGTTCCGTAGCTGGAGAAGGACATTATGCTTGGCAAAGTATAGGGTCAGAGAAAAAGAGGAAGACCCTCAACAAGATGGATTGATATAGTGGCTGCAACAAGGGGCTATGTGTAACAATAACTGTGTGCATGGCTCAGGACCAGGCAGTGTTTCATTCTGTTGTACCTAGGGTCTCTATGAGTCAGAACCAACTCGGCGACACCTAACAACAACAACAACAGCAGTGAAATTGTCCTTTGGGGAATTCTCCACAAATATAGGAAAACCATTTAAACTGGATTGGATTTATAAAACCAGCGAGACTAGTAAAATAGTAGATGTGCACAGCTCCTCCAAACTAAGATAAACATTATATACATACAACAAGCTACAACTTAGCTGAAGGAAAAAAAGAGAAAAACACCACACGCGTTTCATTCATATCCTTAGGCTGGACGGAGGGCATAATTTCTATCTCTAAGTGTGGTCTATGAAATGTGATAAGGAAGATTGAATGGCTATGAATTATCAACATTTATTTTTATCTTGGCTGAGAAACAATTTCAAACGTGGATCATCCTAAGGAATCGAGTGAGCTCTCTGTATATTTGTAAAAGACAGCCAGTGCCTTGGAAATCCCCCAACCCTCTGAATTATCTGGCCTAATGTATAAAAATAGCATGCTGATAGTTTCAAAGACATTAAAGATATTTAACTTTAGCAAGACTCTAATGGGAATGGTAGAAATATAAATAGAAGATTCATGTAACTTTTTAAATACATATTTAGGCGTAGTAGAAGATGTGTGAAAAATAAATATTTGTATGACACATGTATTCAAGATTCTCTTAAAAAGGCAAAATAATTGTCATTTTCTAAACTTCAACTTTTTATGAACGACCATTGTGGTTTAAATTATAAAATAAATGTTTGAAATGTTGACAGAAGGAATGAAATTAGGCTAATATCCAATATTTATCAGGTCTAAACAACATGCATTTTCTTCATCTTTCTAACAGAGAAGGCTATTTTATTTGTGTTGGTACTAGACCTATTTCTTAGTACTCATGTCCTCAAATTTCCTTACAGGTAGAGAAGATAAACACATGAGATTAGAATTGTTCCAAAAAGATGAAAGTACAAGTCTATAACATTTATCTTTCTTCCACTTACTGAGTGAATTGCTGACTTAATGCATAGAAATGGAACTTTCACCATTAGCTCATAAGGACAAAAGTCCAAAAAAAGTTTAGTGAAGAAGCAAGCTAAAAAAACAGAGAAAGAAAAAAAGAGTGTGACGTTTTAATGAATTGATTATTCAATAATTTACAAATGTAGTAGGTGCCATTGTTCCAATAATTTTCTACTCCACCTCAAAATCATTGAGTCCTTCAGTGAGGAATGGTGGCTGACAGTTTTCAGTAGAAATTGACTCCTGGACTTTCCTTCAGCTGATGTGAGCTGCATAGTCCAAGGAGAGCTTCTCTGGACAGCTCAGATCCAATAACTGAATCATGTACAGATGATGTGGTACAAAGCAGTAGCCTTTCATCCCAGGTTGAGAGAAATTTTAAGTGTCTCTCCAGTCCCCAAGCTTCCATAGAATGGACTGAGACCTTGAATACAACTGCATCATAATATGACTGTTTATTCTGCCCAATTTTCCTCCCTTCATACTACCTCTAAGTGTTGATCATGACAACATCCTCCAATAATGTTCCTGCATGAAAATTTTCTGCAAGTCTCAAAAGCTGCAACTGATTAAGATTTGGTAATATGATTGTGAAAGTAAAAGGAAATTATTCATTTAATAAACATCTGCTATTAGTTCATCTTCCCAACTAAAAAAAAAAATATATACTCAGAATATGTTTTTTTTAACCTATAACAGTCATTGCTATACGTAGACATTTTGATTATTTTAATGATTTTAGGATTATATTTAATTATATTTAGAGACAGCAGGGAAAAGCTGGTGGCATAGTAGTTAATTGCTATGGGATGCTAACCAAAAGGTTAGTGGTTTGAATCCACCAGGCCCTCCCTGGAAACCCTATGGGGCAGTTCTACTCTGTCCTATAGGGTCGCTTTAAGTCGTAATCAACTCGATGGCAAAGAGTTTGTTTTTTTTGTTTAAAGATAGTAGCTCATAGAATGTGCTATTTTGAAAATGATTTAAATAATAAATGGAAAATAACTTTGACAAATTTAAAGTGAAAAATTAGGAAAAAATGTTAGAGTATTATTAGTATTGCTACTGTTTTTCTCAGAAACACTTCAATGTAACAAAATAAGTCTTGTTGAAGAGAGTATATATCATGTTAAAGTGCTCAAGAATTCTCCCAAGCCCTGAAGTTCATATTCACAGTATTCTGTTTTCTTTTAAATGTAAAAGATAAAAGCAGTCTCTAATACTTATAAAGCATATTTTACAAAGTAAGATACATACAAATAAGTAACGATGTTACCCAAGTATTGGGAAGGTATGAAAGAGGAAATAAAAACCACATGAAATTTAATGTAAGATACATATTAATTTAGCCAAAATTAAAGAAAAATATAAAGTAGATTAGAAAAATAATGTTTCTAAAATGCCTTCTAGAATAAGCAAAATTCTATTCTAATGTAAAATCAACCAATGTTTTAAAGGAACATTTATTCTAGATAGTATTCCAAATACCTCCTTGTATATTATTCATATTAACTATATATAAATACAGAATCCAAAAATATTTCATGATTCATTTGTTATTGATATATAAAAAATCCACAATACTATATTTCTTTTATTAATATTATCACAATGAATAAATCACAATATATATTTTCTTTAAAAAAATTGATAAACTATCCCATCACATGCCCACACACAAACTCTTTTACAAAGCATTAAATTCTCTTGCAAATGATAGTGTGACTTCCATTTTTCAATGCAATAAAAATCTAAATTTAAATAAAAAGTTATAAAAAACAATTTATTTTCTTGTATTCTCAGAAAAGTGATCAGCATTAGTGGACTCTGCTTTTCCACTCACCACAAAACTGAGCATTTATTGACTGTGGAAATAAATGGATGATACAGCAGAAAGTCATAGAAATTCTGAGAAGCTAATGAATAAGATAACACAATGTTCAGAGAATAAAAAACAGCCATCTTCTTACCTAAAGATTATAGAGAATGGCATTAAAGCAAATGCAGTCTTCATTGTAATAAAAGAATAAAGCAATAATGGTCAAGTAAATATTTGTATTGTAATTTATTGTACCAATGGCTATTTATTAAATTACACCATGGGATAATTTATCTCACAGTCAATTTTAATTAAAACATCTGTTCACACTCCAAGGTAGGCTATGAATGATTAACTTGCTTGCATGGCTTTTGTGACTGTGTATTTTTCTTTCAAATAAAATCAAAGATATTCATGAAGTATAATGACATTTTAATTTGTTAAAATTAATTGAATCTTATTTTCAAACAATCAAAAGAATGGCTAAATGTGAGCAATAATACATGAAGAATAAATAATTATGGAATCCAGGAAGACCTCCTTGTAGAGATAATCAGAAAAACCCACTCACCACATCTAAAAGTCCCATTGCAGGACAAACATCCTATCAGTTTTTATTTTTCATAAGGGAGCCTGATGACTTCATTCTAGAAGGCAATAAGTTAGCACAAACGATATCGATACTTTCTAAAACATAATTTGGGAGTTATAAATATATGACTAAAGTATTTGAATTTTTTTAGAGTTAAATTAGAAGTCACTTTGCAATTGTTGTTGTTGTGAGGTGCCATCAAGTCGGTTCCAACTCATACTGACCGCATGTACAAAAGGAAACGTTGCCCCGTCCTGTGCCGTCCTCACAATCATTGCTATGCTTGAGCCCATTGTTGCAGCCACTGTGTCAATCCATCTCATTGAAGGTCTTCCTCTTTTTCACTGACCTTCTACCTTACCAAGCATGATGTCCTTCTCCAGGGACTGATCCCTCCCGGTAACACGTACAAAGTATGTGAGACATAGTCTCCCCATCCTTGTTTCTAAGGCGTGTTCTGGTTGTACTTCTTCCAAGACAGATTTGTTCGTTCTTTTGAAAGTCCATGGTATATTCAATATTCATCGTCAGCACTACAATTCAAAGGCATCAATTCTTCTTTGGTCTTCCTTATTCACTGTCCAGCTTTTGCATGCATATGAGGCAATTGAAAACACCATGGCTTTGGTCAGGTGCACCTTAGTATTCAAGGTGACATCTTTGCTTTTTAACATTTTAAATAGGTCTTTTGCAGCAGATTTTCCCAACACAATGTGTCATCTGATTTCCTGACTGCTGCTTCCATAAGTGTTGATTGTGGATCCAAGTAAAATGAAATCCTTGAAAACTTCAATCTTTTCTCCATTTATCATGATGTTGCTTATTGATCCAGTTGTGAGGAATTTGTTTTCTTTAAGTTGAAGTGTAATCCATACTGAAGGTAATGGTCTTTGATCTTCATCAGTAAGTGCTTGAAGTCGTCTTCACTTTCAGCAAGCAATCAGTCTGCGTAACGGAGGTTGTTAATGAATCTTCCTCCAATCCTGATGCCCTGTTCTTCTTTATATAGTCCAGCTTCTCGGATTATTTGCTCAGCATGCAGATTGAATAGGTATGGTGAAAGTATACAACACTAACGCATACATTTCCTTACTTTTTTTTTCTTTTACTTTGCAATAGGGTTATGTTATCCTGAAGATTATTAACCCATTCTAAGCATAATGTATTTTGGACTTGTGTTGACAATAATAATAATAATAAACATATATTTTTCATCCTAGGAAGTAAACAAAAAATAAATTTATTGATTTATGAATTGAATATGCTTACATGTATTATCTTTGGCATGCTTTCCAATGTATCAATAAATAAGGATCATTGAAAAATGCACATTTCAGAATAACAAAATTATAAAATAATGTTTATTTTGTGAACTAAAATAAATTTGTGAATAGAATTATACACAAAATTTGCAATAAGATAGCTTTCTTTCAATAACCGAAGACAGATCATACTCTGAAATTTAAAACAATTACCTATAATATAATCCAGTAAATTTTCAAAACCTTTTTAATCATGTTTTAAAAATTTATCTAAGCTTATTACTTCTTTGAACAACATGTTTACTATTTGTTCTTTTGATTAAACATTATACTTTAAAATTACTATAATCAAATAGATAAAAAATAAAAAATCAATTACCAGAAGTAATTATTTCACTTCTAAAGTGTGGAGATATGTGCCATTAAAATATGGATGTATAAAGGCCTCTATGCTGCACAACATGTTGAGACTTGTCCCAACTTGTTTTTTCAAACCCCTTACTGATTGGCTTGTTTACCTGAATTCCTCCTCCCTTGCCCGAAACTTATTGTTATTCACCCAA
The DNA here is from genome assembly GCA_030035585.1 of Dugong dugon. Classification (NCBI taxonomy): domain Eukaryota; kingdom Metazoa; phylum Chordata; class Mammalia; order Sirenia; family Dugongidae; genus Dugong; species Dugong dugon. Next base: position 26,626,422 of record CM057460.1, on the reverse strand, counting down.
AGCCCATTGTTCTGTTATTTGCTTCACTGCTTGATGTATTGACTATAAAATAAACTCTTGGGACTGAAGCCGGGGGTCGACTTCTCAGAGTGACCCTCCTGGCCCCACTTCTCTGTAAGAATTGTGTTTGGTTACTGTCTCCGCCGTCCCGACAACCGTTGCCGCTGCGACACTAAAGTATTTGAACAACTTAAATACGCACTTGGAAAAGACAAAATAGGTTGTAGCCTGTCATCAAAATGTTAATACAAATAAATTTTTTCCATTGTATTTGGCATTATTTGTTCAAATTTGCATAGTTATAGATAATTCCAGCAAAACGCATGATGATTTTAACACAAGCTTCAATATAATGGGTTTTATTCACCCTTGCGGAATGTGTGTGGTCTGAGATACCACAACTCCCCTGTTAGTTTGTCATTGTGGCTTGTGTGTTGCTGTGATGCTGAAAGCTATGCCACCTGTATTTCAAATACCAACAGGGTCACCGAAGTGGGACAGGTTTCAGCTGAGCTTCCAGGCTAAGATATACTAGGAAGAAGGACCTGGTGGACAACTTCTAAAAATATTAGACAGTGAAAACCTTATGAATAGCACTAGAACATTGTCTGATATAGTGCCGGAAGATGAGCCCCTCAGGCTAGAAGGCACTCACCAGGAAGAGCAGCCTCCTCAAATTAGAGTCGACCTTAATGACGTGGATGGAGTTAAGCTTTAGGGACCTTAATTTGCTGATATGACACGACTAAAACTGAAAAGAAACAGCTGTAAATATTCATTAGTAATCAGAACATGGAATACACAGTGAATGAATCTAGGAAAATTGGAAGTTGGCACAAATGAAATAGAATGCATAAAGATCAATATCCTAGGCATTAGTGAAGAAGACTTGAAGCACTTATTAATGAAGATCAAATGCCACAGCCTTCAGTATGGATTATACCTCAACTTAAAGAAAACAAAAATCCTCGCAACTGGACCAATAAGCAACATCATGAAAAATGGAGAAAATATTGAAGGTGTCAAGAATTTCATTTTACTTGGAGCCACAATCAACACCCATGAAAGCAGCTGTTAAGAAATCAAGTGACACATTGCATTGGGCAAATCTGCTGCAAAAGACCTGTGTTTAAAGTGTTCAAAAGCAAATATGTTGTTTTGAAGACTAAGGTGCACCTGACCCAAACCATGTTATTTTCAATTATCTCATATGCACGTGAAAGCTGGACAATGCATAAGAAAGATCAGAAAATAACTGATGCCTTTGAATTGTGTTTGCGAAGAGTATTGAATACAACTCCTACTGCCAGAACAACGAACAAATCTGTCTTGGAAGAAATACAGTCAGAATTCTCCTCAGTAGTTAGGATGGCATGACTTTGTTTCATGTACTTTGGACATGTTATCAGGAGGGATCAGTCCCTGGAGAAGGACATAATGCTTAAAGTGGAAGGTAAAGTAAAGTAGAGGGTCAGTGAAAGAGATGAAGACCCTCAAGGAAATGGATTGACACAGTGGCTGCAACGATGGGCTTAAGCATAGCAATAATCATGAGGATGGCGCAGGACTAGGCAGTGTTTCATTCTGTTGTACGTGGAGTCGCTATGAGTTAGAACCAAATGGATGATAGCTAAATAATATTCATAATAAATGCTACGGGACTGTCCTCTGCTATCATTTATAAATAGGGCTATAAGAAGTCATCTGAAAAAAAAAAATCATACTCAAAATGTCCACAGCTGATTTTGTGAACTTGACTATGTGAACTGATACAAACGAATGCCTCTAAGATTAGAACGAGTACTTACTACTTATGTATTATTAAAACTTAATTTACTATTGTTGTTAAAGTAATAATTAGTATGTATTTCTCATTTGCCATTCCATTTTCCAGTGAAGGCCAGGTATGGATCCTGCCCCACTGCCCAGTTAAGAGAACTTTGCCATCAGTATACGACCCAATTAGTCCATCTACATATTTATGACACTGGAGACAGTTTGCCTGACAGTAGAAACGCCATGAAGTACAGTTTCAGCCTGTCTGCCCTGTACCCAGAGTAACTGTCACCTCCTGTCCTTTCTCTGCTCCAGGCAACATGAAGATGGGAAGTGAGGAGAAAAGAGGCAATCTTTGACCTCTCAAGAGGGAAGAAAACTATCTTAGACATCCATTGAAATGCACATTGTCTATCTGAATTGAATTAATTTCATATTATTCTGTAGTGTTTCAATAGAGTATGACTATTTTTCTTTATTCTCTGTGTTGTTGAATGGTTTTGTAATTGTCAAATTATGTAAATTTCCAGGCGATATTCTGAATCAAAAGTCCTTATGGGCACAATAGCTTTTACAAAAATAGAGATATTTCAATTGAGATAATGCAACACATAGATAGTTTAAATGTTAACTTAATCTGCATTGTGATAAGAGGAACATTGCCAGGTTGGAGACCAATCTAGAGAAGATTGAAATACGTATTAATGAGCTGAATTGTAATTGCTAAGCTCAAGCAATGTTACAGCCTGGAACACATGTAAATTGTGTTTAACTATATGACTATAGCCCAGATGTGAAAATAGTTATTGAACTCAACTTTGTTTTTATTGTGTGACTTTTTAAGTTATGTGAGCACAAAGAGCTTTACTACACTACGGTTTAATTTATAGCACATGGCATTTCACTACATTGCATTTTCTAAATAAGATATTTGAATGCAATTAAATGAATGTTAAAAGTCGTAACTCTAGAATAGAGGATTCTAAATTACATGTGTACAGAGGGACGTGTTATTGTTCAATTGTAGTGTCTTCCTTTTCTTGACACCTCATCAGTGTTCATTTTAATGATAAAGATCAGTATTAGAGAGATGTGTGTTTCCCTAAAATTCTCATTCCAATATTATTTCTTCGGTCCTCTGTTGAGAATTCAGGGCTATTGAACAGCTTTTGTTTTTAAAATAAGTAATTAAAATCACTTCAAAATTATATGTTGATTAGCCAGCATTTAAGATCCGTATACTGATCTGCTATTTAACAAACTGATATTCAGGCCTTGAAGAGAAATATTGGGACTATGGCAGCCTGTGGCTGCTTGCAGGAGCTAAACAAGCAAAATAAAATCTCTTCTTGAATTTTCTTCACCTAGGACAAAGAGTTAAATGGCATTGAAAGTGTGTATGAGGCAGTTCTACTCTGTCCTATAAGGTCGCTATGAATCAGAATCGGCTTGACAGCAACAGTTTGATTTTTTCTTTTTTTCAACACTGACTGTTGCTTAGAGATTTAATTTTCCCTGCTGATATTTTAGAATTATCACTGAGGTGTCAACATTAACATTTTAGCTATTTATTCTTGGAATGTTTTGAGCAATTATCAAGTTTGGGATGCTCATCAAATGCCTCTCTACGGTACCTCTTAAATGAAACACTAGCTCTGACAATAAAGTCTCTATCAATGAGAAACACTGTAAGATTGATATGTTTAATTATTATAGGTATAATTTTATATGGTGGGAACATAATATCTTTAGTACTTAAGCATAAAGGCAAATTCTCCTTAAATATGTGACTTTCATATTAGGTTTATTACCCTAAAAAATAGTGACAGCTTTCAAGAGTGAAGAAAAGATATAGTTCCAATTTTAGGCATGCTATATGTTAAATAAAAACTAGTGACACATTCTATGATTATGTTTTAAGTTTGTTAGAGATATAATAATTATACCACAGGAGTTATTTCTACATGCTATTGAAAAAGAATGTTAGCAGGGACCTACAACATTTATACCTATAAACTCCAAATATCTGGGGGGAAATGCTATTTTTTATCTTTAAGAAGTTGTCCGCCACACTTCAAAGACATAATCTCAAGTGTTGCTGAATACATGAATCTAACGTAAAGACTTTCTGTAAGTGAGTTTGTTCATTTCAGCAAAGTCTATCTACAACAATAGTGAACATCTCAGAAACTGCAGCATATCATTTAACACAACTCAATCTTTTGGACTAGCTTGAAATGGAAGATGAATTACCTTTTATTTCTGGTGCAGAATCCCAGTTACGGTTTATGGTCAGTAAATTACAAACGTGAGAAGAAAACACACACCATGGATTCTATATTTTTACCATTAAATTTTTATAAAAATATTAAAAAATATTGTAAAAATTGAATAACTTCCAAACACGTGCTGCTAAAATAGAGATGCCTTCAACTTGAAGAATGGCTGTTTGAAATAATGTTTATCAGTGTTTAAGATAGAGGTATACAGTATGATAATTTAATCATAGTGTTAAGGGTTGATATGTGTCCCCTAAAATGGTATGCCCTCCAAGAAGCTAACCCATGGTACCTGTGAATATGACCTTATTTGCCAACCGGGTCATTTCAGATGTAATTCGTTAACATAAAATCATTCTGAGTATGGTGAATCCTTATTTTTTTATGACTGATGTCCTTATAAAAGGAGGAGAAAAGACACACAGATGAGACAGCGATATGAAGGTAGAAGCAGAGATTGGTGTTTTGCTGCTGCCAGCCAAGGAATACCTGGGGCCACCAGATTCTGGAAGAGATAAGAAAGTCTTCAGAGAGAGTAGATGGCCCTGACAACCCATGGAATTTATTCAGACTTCTAGCCTCCAGAACTGTGTGAGAATAAATATCTGTTATTTTAAGCCACCCAGTTTGTTTTGTTTTATTAGAGAAGTCCTAGGAAATACTGATTTTGTACTAGGAAGTGGGCTGCTGCTGTATCAAATACCTAAAAATGTGGAAGTGACTTTGGAACTGTGTAATGGGAAGAGGCTGCAGGATTTTGATGTGCATGCTAGAAAATACCTAGATTGTCTATAAAAAGACTACTGCTATAAATATGGACGTTAAAGGTGATTCTAGTGAGGTATTACAGAGAAATGAGGAACATGCTCTTGAGCACTGGAGAAAAGGTAATCTTTGTGAAAAAATTGCAGAGAACTTGGCTGAATTTTGTCCTAAAATTGGGTGTACAGTAGAACTTCTAAGAGAAGAACTTGGATATTTAGCTGAGGAGATTTCTAAGCAAAGCATTGAAGGCACAACCGCGTTTCTCCTTGCTGCTTTTATAGTAAATACAAGAGAAAGGAGACAAATCGAGAAGGAACTCATAAGCAAATAGGAACCAGAACTTGAAGATTTGGAAACTATTCAGCCTATCAAGAGAGCAATGATGAGGAAGTGTGCTCTGGATAGAACATCAAGGGTGCAGGCTGCACAAACTTTTGCTAGAGATATTAGGCATATAATGCCTGGATCCAGTCAACCATCTCAGCAAAAATACTGCAAGTTTAGGCTGAAGGAGACAGAGATGAGATGAAAGGAAAGAAGACTGTTGGACTTCTGGGATTCTACAGGCAGGAAATGGGATGATATTGCTACTGGGCTGTTAACGTATGTTATCCTTCAAGAAGAGGGAAGAATGACTATGATGGTGTGGGTGCTGGGGGAAGGGCCACTGCTTCCTTGGTTCCAGAGGGCAGGGCCAAATCCGATGGCCCAGAGCATGGAGTATACAAAGCCTCCACAAGCCCAGAGGATAGTGCATTGAGCAAGACAGGATTATTCTTATACTTTGAAGTCTATTGTAATTTGCCCTCCTGAGTTTCAGAGTTGCTTGGGACTCAGAAACACTTTTTTTCTTTCTAATGTCTCCCTTTGGGATGGGAATACCTACTCTATGCCTGTCTCCTCATTGTATTTTGGGAGCAGGTAACTTGTTTTCTAAGTTTCACAGGTGAGAGAGAGAAAGAGAACAGCAATAAGAGCAAAACAAAAGTTCTCAAGTCAATAATTTATTTTAAGGCCTTTCACTGCTGTAATATACCCACAGTCCTGACACAAGCAAGATGTGCAAACTATTTGAGGAAGCAAATATGAAACCAAAGATTTAAAAGATTCTTCAAATAAAATTTAGGCAACTATTATCTTCAAGCTTTCTCAGTGTTTACTTTATGTATGTTGAACATATAATAAAAGCTAAATATGCCTTGGATTTTGTGTATGTTACATTTTTACAATGAAAGAATACTTTTTGGGTCAGATTAGCCAATTCCAGTAGGCAAAAGTACACGGGATTTGTCTGAGTTCTAGAGGCTTCTGAAAAGCTCAGAACTTGCTGATTACCTTTCACTCAAGGAGAAATTATGAAAGAAAATAAAGAACTTATAAAAAGTACAAATGACTGGGCCAGAGAGCAAAGAAAAATAAGATATATGTTTATCATTACTGGTCTTAAAAGTATTAAAAAGAGGGGATATGACTAATTATAAGCAAAACTGTTAGAAAATGAACTGAAGCTTTGTGAAAAGAACAGGAGAACAGGAGAGGAAGAAGAGGCTATGTCTCAATATTACAGACTGTGATGATTCAAAGGGGAAGATTACTCAAGCCCAGCGCTTTCACAGGCTTCTCAGAGATAAGATTTGTCAAATAAATGACAGAATTATTGATTCTTACTAGACTCCTAGGATGTCAGATTTCACAATGTCAACAGTACCCTCAAAACATGATATATGCCTCCTTGTTTAAAGTCTCAAATTCTTCAAATATTACATTTTCCCTACATTTGAATAATTTTCTATATCTCAAGCTTTCGAGATTCTTCCCCAGATGTTGAAATTTTAGGGGATGAACAACATGACAGTCTTCTTTTCTTCACCCAATTTCAAAACTATTTGAGATTTAGACACAATAGTTTGAAAATTCAAGACCAAAATGTCAGCTTTATCTATGATCAAAATTCCCTGGAGAACATGTTTTTTATCTGGAGGATTTAGTCATTCTTCACTCTCGACTTAGACTTTTCCACCCATCACTTAGTTGGAAGCCACAGGCATTGCCTGTAGAGCAGGCCATTTTACTGTCTACCAGAGAGCAAGTCACCAAAAATGGCTTCTGTGGGTGGGGATAGCCTAAAGAGAAAAAAGAGGGACAAACTGGCTAGGCCAAGCATGACTAGTTTATCCTGTGAAACTCTACAAACAGAAAAGTTATGCTTTGATAAGAATTGAGGAAGAATACTATATAAGTACACTGTATCATGTCTATCTTACAAGTGAACAATTCAAGAAAAAATTCTGTATGAGTCACCAGTTCTGGTATATCAGAAAAGATACCAAAATAATTAACAAGAGATTTTTGGTGAACATTTATGTTGATAACGCAGGAGCATCCATTGCTCATCGGTGGTCTGGAGGTTGATAATTGTACAGTCCTGGGCCATGGATATTAAAGGAATATTAAAGGATTCTGCCACATGAGGGAAACCCTGGAGGCCTAGTGGTTAACAGTTCAGCTGCTAACCAAAAGGTCGGCAGTTTGAATCCACCAGGCACTCCTTGGAAACCCTGTGGGGCACTTCCACTCTGTCCTGCAGGGTTGCTATGAGTCAGAATCGATTTGATGGCAATGTTTTTTGTTTTTTTGTTATTGCTACATGACAGCATAGAATTTATCAGGAGCTGGAGGAATGATTATCGGAAGGCCAAGGCCAAAGTCTCAGCCAGAGATATGGTCGAGCAAAGAAAGTTCAACTCTCCAATGATCAACTCTCCCCACGCTTAAAACTATTTAGGAAATTGAAGACCAGGAAATTGGAGACCAGTTTGCATAGCTAAAAACATGACTGGTCAGACAAAAGCCAATGATTTGGGAGTTCTAGGGTCAGTTGCTTTAGAACACAATATATGTATATATATATATATGTGTGTGTGTGTGTATGTATTTTTTTTTCTTTTTCCTAAAAATCAAAGCAAGTAGTACTTCTATTTTGGGTAACGGCATACTATGTAATTCAGAACAAGACTTCCCGTGATGATATTATTATAACTTGGCAGATTATTTTTTAACCTACCTGAAGTTATGAAAGCATTAACAAAATAGTAAAGAATACAAGACGAGAGAAACAAAAGGAAATAAGCCTTTCATCTGAGCTGTTTTTTTCCCATAAGACCTTCTGAATAATGAGGGTTGTTGTTGTTGTTGTTGTTAGGTGCTATCGAGTTGGTTCCAATTCATAGCGACCCTAAGAACAACAGAACAAAACACGGCCCAGTCCTGCGCCATCTTTACAATCATTGTTATGCTTGAGCCCATTGTTGCAACCACTTTGTCAATCCATCTTGTTGAGGGTCTTCCTCTTTTTTACTGATCCTGTACTTTACCAAGCATAATGTCCTTCTCCAGGGACTGACCTCTTCTGAAAACATGTCCAAAGTATGTAAGACATAGTCTCGCCATCCTTGCTTCATAAGGAGCATTCTGAGGGTAAGGGGAAAAAATCTAGAGTCCAAGTTCACTGATAACGGACCTTGGTAAACCCTCTTGCTTTAACTTAGGATCTCAAACAGTAACACCATAAAAGTATCAATCAACTGGAAGTATATAGCCTCCCAGTGACAGATGCCTAGATTTAAATTTACTTTAATCTATCAAATAAAATTAAGCAGCTACTAGTGTCCTACCAACCTGCCAGAAGTACGTCCTGTATGTATGAATATAATATTTTGCTAAATATGTTATTATTTTTGCAATTCTTCGTTTGCAATGTTTTGCACTCAATCAAAATAAAGCAGATTAAGAAAAATGAACATAACTGAAACTCAAACGAAACAACATGCAATCAAACTCAGTTATCAGAAACAGACATTAAATTATCTGTCCTTGATATAGTAAAAGACATACGGGAGGAATGAGAATTTTAACAGAGAACTGGAGACTATTTAAAAAAATGTAAAAATTCTAGAACAAAAAATGCAAAACATGAAATTAACAACTTAGTAGAATAGATATAATTTAGAAAGAGTTAGTGAACAGGGAATAAGACAGAAAGACAAAGGATGTAAATTATAAAACAGACAATTAGGAAAAAAAAAAGCTTAGGGGATAGGATGAAGAAATCTAACATATATGTAATTCAAACTCTGAAGGACAAGAAAAAGATAATGGGGCAGAATCAGTAATGGCTAAGAACTTTGTAAGATTGAAGAAAAACACCAAGCTACAAATTCAAGGCACATTATGAACTCCAAGCAGGATAAATGAAAGAAATGATAGCAAGGCAAATTCAGGGCCCAGAAGTCAGACGATGGAGATGAAAAAACATACTAAATTGAGCTTAATTCTGTTTCAAGTACCTTTTTTAGACTTACTTTATTAGCTCTATCCTTGGATCAGTCTACTCCACGTGTGTAAGAGTTAATTGCAGTCAGAGAAAATACAATCGTAAGAAAGTCTGAACTCCACTAATGTCCAAATAGTCAAAGAATCAAGGATCAAAACATAGTCTTAGAAGCATGATAAAATCAATACCTAACTGATTTTTCCTTCATGTACTTGAGTTTGAAAATTAGATTTCTCTGAGATGAACCTCAGCAATCTATTTGTAGGTAAAACTAAAATATCAAAATTTTATTTATATATGCAGCAGTTATAAAAATCTCAATTCTCTTCAAGGCAATGGATGCCTCTGGTTGAACAGAGAAAAAGTTATATATAATAAAGTGAAAAAATGTATATTTTTAAAATAAACCTAACTACAAAGCATATTCCAAACTCAATGATAAGAAAATTCATCTCACATTCTACAAAATTTCTTTGACTTAAGACACCCAATTTTCATCTAATTAGAATCAATCTGTCTTATGTGCACAGTAACATTCTTAGTCATTTTCTTAAGAGATGCGTTATCTTTCTGTTTTTAATTTATATTTTTCTACCTATTTTGAATTTTTTATCTATTTCTTTATTTACACGTCTCTCCACATCACTAGTAATGTGCTTACTGATCACTACACACACACACACACACACACAGACACACACACACAAAGATGATTCATTTCTCCTAGAATAATAAAAATAATTAGGAGAAGCAAACATTCCAGTTAGGTTTTCACCAGGTGAAAAAAAATTTAAAAGTGAATCCAAAGCGAGCCTCTTTAGTTATGTGTAGATATGACTAAAATCCATTGCCATTGAGTTGATTCCAACTCATAGCAACCTTATAGGACAGAGTAGAACTGTCCATAGTGTTTCCAAGGAGTGGCTGATGGATTTGAACCGCCAATCTTTTGGTTTGCAGCCATAGCTCTTAACCACTGTGCCACCAGGGCTATGACTATTAGGCAAATTATGTGTTTTATATTCATTTTTATGTTAAATAATGTATATTAAAATGCAAATTTGATTTCCTTTATAGAGTTATAACCTGGGGATTGTAATACCTAGAATGTGGAAAATATTAATACAATGACATATGTCAAATTTTCAACACATTTCCTGACACTTTATAAAAGATGATGTTGTGATAACCACAATTTTGTGTTTTTAGAATTATTATGCGATTATATGGGAAAGGATACTCAGGTTGTTTCTCAACATTGAATTCTTTATATTTTACACAGGAAGAAGAAAGATTAATAGTAAGAAGGCCAAAGACAAATAACTTTACCATGCTAACTCAGTTAATCATGCTCAGAAAATGCATTCCCCAAATAAAATAAAAATTTGAGTTGAGGTGACATCAAGCAAACTAGAGGAGAAGAAAGTTCTAAGGATCAGAAAGTGACAATTGAACTGGAAAAAGCAATTAGAATCAAGTATTGTGGACCTCTGCAACCTGTACGTACGCTTACAACAATGAGGGAAGGGCCTAATGAAGGAGAAACTGCTGATTTTTCTAGGTGAGCCAGAAGTCCAAACCAGCCACCATTCTTACTTCTCAGCCCCAATGCATTGGTGAGGATAGCGGTTCACTTTCCTGGAGTGGCTGGATGATGCCAAGGGGGACAGTACAGAACTGTTACTCCAATCATCTGAAGTTGTGTAGTATTTAGGGCAAGTACCCCTCTTTGTCTTTTTTCTTTTTTTTGGTGAAGTTTAAATCAGGTCACTGGATGATTCTACAGATAGAACAGAAAATTCACTGGTATCATGTAACTTGTTCTCTCCTATGAATTATTAAAATGATTCTCTAACAAGTCTCTTTCACTTTCATCCCTATAGTTTATTGTTCATAAAGCAACCAAAGTGAAATCTGAAAGTATATGAAACAGATGATAAAACTTCTTTAGATCAAGCCAAGCAATGACTCCTCCATTATACTGCAGATAAAATGAAAACCTTTGACCTCAGCCTGGCCACGTCTCCAGCAACATCTACACCACTCTACTCTGTCTCTCTGTTTCAAACCCTCTGGCTCCCTTCCTGTTCCTCCAACAACTAAGCTTATTCTTCTTCCGTTATTTCCCCTCACATCGCCTGTGAAATATTCTTCCTCACATATCTTAATCTGTCTCACTTCATTCAATCTTCCACTCAAATATCCATTTATCATACTGGACTTCAATGACAGCACTACATAAAATATTTGCCACCACATTTTACCATCTCATTTCATACTTTATTTTGTTTCATTGAATCCGAACTTATATTTTTGTTTACATGTTGATTTTTTACTTGTATTTCAAATAAAGTATACACTTCAATAGTGTAGAAAAGTTTTCTCTTTTATTCTCTATTTTATACCAATGAATGACACTCAGTGATGGATGAATGAAGAAAATAAAGAAAGAGAGAAAGACGATATATATACAAATGTTTGTATATATATATATATATATATATATATATGTATATACACTCAGTGAACCTATGTACAATGGAACAAAACACTGCCCGGTCCTGTGCCAACCTCATAATCATTATGCTTGAGCACATTGTTGGAGCCACTGCGTCAGTCCATCTCTTTGAGGGTCTTCCTCTTTTTCTCTGACCCTCTACTTTGCCAAGCATGATGTCCTTCTCCAGGGACTGATCTCTCCTGATAACATGTCCAGAGTATGTTAGACGAAGTCTTCCAATCCTTGCTTTTAAGGAGCGTTCTGGCTGAACTTCTTCCAAGACGGATTTATTTGCTCTTTTGGCAGTCCATGGTATATTGAATATTCTTTGCCAGCACCATAATTCAAAGGCATCAATTCTTCGGTCTTCCTCATTCATTGCCCAGCTTTTTACATGCATATGAGACAGTTGAAAACACCATGGCTTGGGACAGGTGCACCTTAGTTTTTAAAGTGACATCTTTGCTTTTTAATACTTCAAGTAAGTTTTTTGCAACAGATTTGCAAAAAAAAAGGGGGTTGTTTGATTTCTTGACTGCTGCTACTGTTGGTGTTGATTGTGGATCCAAGTAAAATGAAATCCTTGACCACTTCAATCTTTATTTATCATAATGTTACTTATTGGTCTAGTTGTGAGGATTTTTGTTTTCTTTATGTTGAGGTGTAATTCAGACTGAAGTTTGTAGTCTTTGATGTTCATCAATAGGAGCTTCAAGTCTTCTTCACTTTCAGCAAGCAAGGTTGTGTTATCTGCATAAAGCAGGTTGTTAATGAGTCTTCCTCCAATCCGGATGCCTCATTCTTCTTCATATAGTCCAGTTTCTCAGATTATTTGCTCAGGATATAAATTGAATAAGTATGGTGAAAGGATACAACTCTGACACACATCTTTCTTGATTTTAAACCATGCAATAACCCCTTGTTCCATTCTAAAGACTGCCACTTGATTTATGTACAACTTCCTCATGAGCACAATTAAGTGTTCTGGGATTCCCATTCTTTGCAAAGTTATCCATAATTTGTTATTACCCACACAGTCAAATGCCTTTAAATAGTCAAAAAAACACAGATAAACATCTTCCTGATATTCTCTGCTTTTAACCTAAATCCATCTGACATCAGCAATGATATCCCTTGTTCCAGGTCCTTTTCTGAATCTGGCTTGGATTTCTATCAGTTTCCTGTCCATGTATTGCTGCAACAGTTTCTGCATTATCTTCAGCAAAATTTTACTTGTGTGTGATATTAATGAAATGGATCAATAATTTCCACATTCTATTGAATCACCTTTCTTTACAAGGTGCACGTATATGGGTCTCTTCTAGTCAGCTGGCCAGGTACCTATCTTCTGAATTTCTTGGCATAAACAAGTGAGTGCTTTCAGCATTACATCTGTTGTCTGAAACATCTCAATTGGTATTCTGTCTATTCCTGAAGCCTTGTTTTTCACCAATGCCTTCAGTATAGCTTGGACTTCTTCCTTCAATACCATTGATTCTTGATTATATGCTACTTTCTGGAAATAGTTGAATGTTGACCAGTTCTTTTTGTTACAGTGACTCTGTGTATTCCTTCCATCTTCTTTTGATGCTTCCTGTATTGTTCCATATTTTCCCATAAAATTCTTCAATATTGCAACTCGAGGCTTGAATTTTTCTTCAGTTCTTTCAGCTTGAGAAAGCTGAGCATGTTCTTCCTTTTTGATTTTCTAACTCCAGGTCTTTGCACATTTCATTATAATGCTTTACTTTGTCTTCTCAAGCTGCTCTTTGAAATCTTGTGTTCAGCTCTTTTACTTCATCATTTCTTCCATTCTTTTTAACTACTCTACATTCAATGGCAAGTTTCATGGGACATCCCAGTTAATTGGACTAATTACATGTTTAGTGCCTCTGTTCTACCTCCTAGTGTAATGTGTAGTTGCTGGGGTCTTAAAAGCTTGCAAGTGGCCCTGCAAGGCACAACAATTGGTCTCTATTCACTTGGAACAACAGAAGAAGAAGGCGAGTCAGGAATAGGAAGAGGATATGGACTGTGTGACTTATAGCCTCCATGTACAACTGCCTCTTTTGCCATGAGACCAGAAGAACTGGATGGTGCCTGGCTACCATTACTGAACATTTTGATCAAAGATTCCATAGAAGTATCCTTATCGAAAGGGGGGAAATGAAGAACATAATTTCAAATTCTCATGGGTTCCAGACTTCATAGAGCCATGAAAGTTGGATGAACCCCTGAAACTATTGTCCTGAAATAATCTTTAAACCATAAACCAAAATTTATCCAATGAAGTCTTCTTAAAATCAAGCATTAGGTTAGCTGAAATAGTAAAAAAAAAGTCTGCCCTGAGCACTATACTTTTTTAAGAACTATTATATGTGATCAAATAGACAACAACAACTCAAAAGATTAGATAGGAACTTCAGGGGGCAGTGAATTTACATTAATGGGGGAGGAAAAACTCAGAAAAGGAGGGAGAATGGTTACACAACTTGAAGAATTTAATCAATGTCACTAAATGGTACCTGTAAAAAAACGTTGAACTGGTATATGTTTTGTTGTGAATATTCTCTACAGAAAACTAAATAAAATTATATGTATATATAAATATAAATATTAGCCTAATAATGCATCTCCACCTCACTATCATGTACTAGAATTATTATAGCTAGACTTACTGAATTACATTGGGGTGGGATTATTGTGTTCAATCTGTCTTATTCAACTCTGTTTTTGTGTTTTTTAACTTATATTCATGAAATGTAAGAAGTCTACTTTGATTACTAGATGAAAGACTGTATTCCACCTCTTATAAAATTACTATTTTCTGATAGTAAAATTCAAGAAGAAACCTATCTTAAATAAAATGATGCATGATGACTTTCTGGATTTGCTTCTTCTAATTGAGCAACTTGGGTAGAGTCAGAAATTTGAATGACCTTTGGTTTTGGGATCCCAAAAAACCATTCTCCGTCCCTCTAATGTGAGCCCTGGTTGCACAGTGGTTAAGTGCTACAGCTGCAAGCCAAAAAGTTGGCAGTTTGAATCTACCAGCCACTCCTTGGAAACCCTATAGGGTAGTTCTAGTCTGTCCTATAGAGTCACTATGAATTGAAATCAGCTCAACGGCAATAGGTTTTGTTTAGTTATTCCTCTAATAAGCCATCACTCAAAGAGCAGAGATTAGAGAAGGCAGAAGACTCAACACCCTTCATGTTAAATTATAAATTTGCTCTTCTTTCTGTTTCTCCCACTAGACTAGGATTTATTTGAAAGTAAAATTTGAGTATTTTGAAATTGACTAACCATGCAATCTTTAGTGAGAGTAAAACCAGGGTCCATACCTTGCTCTTCCTCTTACAGGTGAGTCGCTTTGAATAAATGCTAGATTGCTCTTCTGGAAAAGAACAATAATAATATTTATTTCAAAAGAGTGATACGAGGATTAAATGAATTGATGGCTGAAAAATGCTTCACTAGTGCCTAAGATAATATGATGGATAAAAATATGTTATTTTTATATGTCATTAGATCAAACACTGAAATAGAAACACAGCAGTTATTTAATAAATGTCTGTTGAGTGAAAAAAGGACATCTTATTGTTACATTCTTTGTCTCTAATTAGACAGTGGCTCAGAATCACTGACAAGTGAAACAGAGAAATGTAACACCATGTTAAATTGATGACAATGCCAATATGGCAGTTGTACTAAACAATTAAACTCTTTAGCAATAACAGGCTCCACAACTCACTGAAAACTGAGGAATCACATTGACTTCCAGTTTTTTATGGCCAATATCATAATTTTTTTTTTTCAAAATTTCTCTTCCTTCTCAGATCTTATTTAAATGATAGGAAAAAAAACTATAAAGATGAATATCATAAGAATGAAAAAATGTGAGAGTGGGCAAAAGATGACATCAACTCAGGATACAGTTCTTTGATAAACACAGCTTCTTTTCTGTTGCCAAGCCCTGCTTAAGCCTGGACTCTATCCTACTCATGCAAGTGTTACAGCCCTTTAGCTGGCCAGTAAGTGCCCAGAGGCACCCCACGTTACCAGGAAGCCTCCTTTTCAAAGGCGCTCAGCTCTCTCACTCCATGAATCAGGGAACACACTGCCATCTGCTGGTCCTGTGCCACTGTTTTCTTGTGCCACTGCCACCTCCAATGTTACAGCTCTCCTGTGTTACAGCTTTCTGTCTCCTGGGTCTAGGAGATTCTCAGTGCAGGGACAAAGGGTCCAAAAAATACTCCGCTTCTGGCTCTTCTTCTTCATTGTAGTGAGCATCCCCTTCAACCTGTGGGATTGACACTTTTTAAGCCTAGCAAGATGGCAAAACTGACCCATCCCCTTGTTGGGCCACTGCACAGTCCCAGCCAATCCCAGTAAAGATTTGCATTTGCATAGACCCACCCAATCATTGTGTGAGAGTTACAAGACCATGGCCAGAAAGGCCATGTAAAGAGAAAACCATTGTCCTGCAGAGAAATACAGACTGATTATTTCAAAACTATAGTTGCAAAAATCATAATTACACCGTTAAGTAGTTTTATCCAGCAATACTTACAAAGAATAATGTGGCATAGCCAAACAGGGTTTATTTCATTAATGCAAGGGTGGTTTATTATGTGAAAATTAACCAATGTAAGTCACTTTACTAACAAAAAGTGAAAATAAAGATGCATATAATCATCTCAATATCTACAGAAAAAGTATTTGGTAAGTCTCAGACTTCTCTCATTAAATATTCTGTACAAACTGAGGAATACAAGAGACTGTTCTTAATCTGATTTTTTAAAAATCTACAAAATAACAGCAAACACCACACTCAGCTCATAGCAGTCAACCTGAAATCAGGAATGAGGCAAGGGTAATCCGCTATCATTAATGCTTTATAGCATTTTAACGGAGGTTCTGGCCACTGCAATATGGCAGAGAAAGTGAAATAAAAACCAAAAGTATTACAAAGAAAAGAAGAAATGTGTGGTTATTTTTATACCACTGCCTCATGCTATAAATAAAAGTTGATTTCAGATGGATTGTAAACCTAATGTAACAAGTGAACCAGTAAAGACAAGGGAATAATCTTTAAGACACTGAAGAAGGTAAATACATTTAAAGAGGATACCTATCACAGAGAAAATTTTGATTTTGATAAATTAAGCATTTCTGTTCTTCAAAACACACGCTTAGTGAAATGGCAAGCCACAGAGTGGGAAGAGATACATGATAAAGAAAAAGAATCTGTACAAGTCAAAATGGAATATGGAGAATACCAAAAATAAAAAAGATGAAAAAATACTTCAATAGGTCTGTCACAAAATAGGATATCCAAATGGCCAATAATTATATTGATATGTGCTCAGCTTCACCAGTCAACTTCAGTAGTCAACAGGAAAATTCATGTTAAAACCATTGTGACATATCATTACACTCCATCCAGAAGAGTGACAGCAAAATGGCAAAAACTGGAAAATACCAAGTATTGGTAATGATATGGAAAAGGCAAAACTCTCATACAATTTTGATAAAATAACTTTCCAAAACTCTTTACAACCCCACTTTCAATAATGGATGGTACATCTAGACATAAAATCACTAAGGAGAAGAACCTGAACAACGCTATTAACCACCTAGACCAAACAAAAACATACGGAACACTTCCCAACAACAGCTAACTATGCGTTCTTCTTAAGTACACTTGCAACATTCTCCAGGATAGACAATATGTTAGACAATAAACAAGTCTCAATAAATTTAATAAGACTGAAAACATAAGAAGTATCTTTTTGACAGCAATGTGATGAAACTAGAAATCAATAACAAAAGGAAAACTGGAAAACTTACAAACATATGGAAATTAAACAAAATACTCTTAAACACCCAGTGGATGAAAGAAGAAATCACAAGAGTTTAGAAAATATTTTGAGAGGAATAAAAGTGATAATATAACACACTAAATCCAGTGAGATGCAATGAAACAGTGCTTAAAAGGAAGGGCATAACTATAAATACCTACATTAAAAATAAGAAAGATGTCAAATCAATCACCTAGCTTTAAAACTTAAGCAACTAGGAAAAAGAAAGAGAGAACAAATTAAACCCAAGTCTACCAAAAGGAAGGCAATAATAAAGATTATGGGGGTGAGAAATGAAAGAAAGTAGAAAAATAATAGATAAAATTAATGAAACCAAAGTTGATCCTTTAAGGATTCTGGAAAGATGACAGTGTGAGCAAGTCTAAGATCCTGAGCCTCTCTATGATTAGCAAGAAAAGCAGCTAGAAATACATAATCTTAACTGTGTAAGAACTCTGAAAGTAAGTAGAGGGTAGCAGCAACTAACTGCATGGTGAAACTAGAAAAAGTGACTTGTAGACGGTAGGAAATTTATTTTCTCGACTGGCTCTGCCCCATCCCCTCCTTGCATGGTGACCATGGCAACAGCTGCAGCAGAGATAGACCACAGTTTTCATTATCTGAACAGGGTCTGATGTCTGGCTCAGGAGTGAGCAGGGAAGATTTTGCTGGTGTAATGTTCAGAGTGCCTGTTCTGATATGCCAGGGAACTCCCTAAAGAATTGAAGCCTTGATATGGCCTGAATTAAAGTTCACACAAAGCAAGAGGAAGCTGCAAACAAAGACTGAACACTGTGACCACCTGAAAATTTCTTGCATAAATTGGTACATTCATACGTACTGTATACAAGGGGAATGGACAAAGCCACATGCATGATCACAGCTAAGCCATTTTAATCTTCTAATGTCCCAGATTAAAAAATCACAAGTCATACAAATAAAGTGGAAATAATGGCCCATTCAAAAGAACAAGATGAAAGGAGATATATTGTCTGTACAGAAGCCTGGATAATGAACAGTCTGGAAGACTTTTAAACAATAGTATTAAACATGCTCAAAGCACTAAAGGAAAACATTGACAAAGAACTAATAAAAAATAAGAAAAAAAAACATGAGAAAAAAAAAAATATAGACAGGGAAACGTTGTTTTTGTTAGTTGCCCTAGTCGGCTCCAACTCATGGTGACCTGATATATAACAGAATGCGACATGACCAGGTCCTGCACCATCTTCCTGAATATTGTATATTTGAGTCCATTATTGTGGCTATTGTGTCACTTCATCTCATTGAGGGTTTTCCTCTTTTTTGTTGGCTCTCTACCAAGCACAAAGTGCTTTTCTAGTGATTTGTCTTTCCTAATGATGTGACAAAAGTAAGTGAGCCAAAGCCTTGCCATCCTCACTTCTAAGAAACATTCTGGTTGTTATATTTGTTTATACTATTTCCTGCCTGTGGTGTATTCATTTTTCTTTGCCAACACCATAATTTCAACCCTTTTGCCTTCCTTTTTCATCATTCAACTGCCGCATGCATATGAGGCAATTGAAAAAGACCGTGGCTTGGGTCAGACACACATTAATCATAAAAGTGACATCAATAGCAAAAATAAAAACAACCCAATTAGGGAATGGGCAAAAGGTTTGAATAGACATTCTCCAAAGAAGGTATACTAATATCCAACAAGCACATGAAAAGATGCTCAACATCATTAGTCATTACACAAATCAAAATCAAAACCACAAAGAGATACTGCTCTCACAGAATGTCTATTAAAAAAAAAAAAAACTTAAAAATAAGGAAAATGACAAATGTTGGCAAGGATATAGAGAAATTGGAACCCTCATAGATTGCTAGTGACAAAAATGTAAAATTATTTAGCTGCTGTGTTAAACCATTTGTTGTTTTTTCAGTAAGTTAAACTATGCTCTATCTCTACTGTGGCTGCTGCAATTGCCACCACAGGAGGAGGGGTTGGGCAGAGCCAGTGTTGGGGAGGGGGAGGAATTCCCTACCATCAAAAGTCACCTTTTTCTAGTTTCAGCTTTCAGTTACTTGCTGCTATCCTCCACTTGCTCAGCATTTCCGCTCTTATGAATACACATAAAAGAATTAACAAGTGTTAAACAAAAACTTGTATATGGACATTTATAGTAGCACTATGCACAATAGCTAAAATGTGGAAACAACTTAAATGTTCATAGATTGATAAACAAGATGTAGTATATCACTATAATGGAATATTATTTTGCCATAAAAAGATAGAGGTTCTGATAATGCCACAACCTGGATGAACCTTGAAAACATAAACATTACTTTAAGTGAAAGAAGCTAGACACAACGACCACATATTACAAGATTCCATTTATATGAAATATCCAAAATAATCAAGTCTATAGAGACAAAAAGCAAATTAGTGATTACCAAGGTTTGGGGGTATGGAGAAATAGGGAATGTCTATTTAACCAATACGGTGTTTCTGTTTCAGGTGATGAAATCATTTTGGAATTAGATAGTGATGATGACTGTACAGCATTATGAATATACTTAATGCTATTAATTGTATATATTTACATTTTTAAAATAGTAACTTATGCTATGAGTATTTTACCAGAATATTATTTAAAAATACTAAATATTAGAGAAAAATTTCAAAGCATCTTTAATATATTACTAATTGTTCCAGCTGAATAACATTTCAGTGAACAATAGATTCTCAGATCCAGATTGATTGCTCATAAATTCCTATGTCAAAAGTCTTCTTGAAAATATGCAATTTGGATGCTAAATTTTTGCCTGGTCTGATTAATTTCCATTGGTTCTACCGGTAAGACTGGAAGATAAAGGACTTAAACAGACATAATATATGTTAGATCAATTAAAATATACATTTAAGAATATGTATTTTGCATAATCCTGTTCCAGCAAATCGACACCTAGTTACATATACACAGAAAATGCATACATGACCACGTATTCACCCGAAGTAACATAAAAACAAGTGCCTAGGCACACTATCTGTCAGAAAACAAACAGTCTGGAAACAACACAATGTTTCCTTGAACAGTGTTGTTGTTGTTGTTAGGTGCCCTCAAGTAGGTTACTACCCATAGCAACCCTAAGTAAAACAGAACAAAACACTGTCAGGTCCTGTGCCATCCTCACAATCGTTATTATGCTTGAGCCCAATCCATCTTGTAGAGGATCTTCCTCTTTTCACTGACCCTCTACTTTACCAAGCATAATGTCCTTCTTCAGGGACTCGTCCCTCCCATTACCATGTCCAAAGTATTTGAGAAAAAAATCTTACCATCCTTGCTTCTAAGAGGCATTGTGGCTGTACTTCTTCCAAGACAGATTTGTTTGTTCTTCTGGCAGTCCATGATATATTCAATATTCTTTGCCAACACCACAATTCAAAGGCATCAATTCTTCAGTCTTTCTTAATCATTGTCCAGCTTTTGCATGCATATGCAGTGATTGAAAATACCACAGCTTGGGTCAGGCATACCTTGGTGGTCAAAGGAACATCTTTGCATTTTCATGTTTTAAAAAGATCTCTTGCAGCAGATTTGCCTAAAGCAATACTTCCTTTGAATTCTTGACTGCTGCTTCCATGGGCATTAACTGTGGATCCAAATAAAATAAAATCCTTGACAACTTCAGTCTTTTCTCCATTTATCATGATGTTGCTTATTGGTCCAGTTTTGAGGATTTTTGTTTTCTTATGTTGAGGTGCAATCCATACAAATGTTTTACTCTTTGATCTTCATCAGTAAGTGCTTCAAGTCCTCTTCACTTTCAGCAAGCAAGGTTGCATCATCTGAATAATGCAGGCTGATAATGAATCTTGCTCCAATTCTGATGTGAAGTTCTTGTTCATATTATCCAGCAGCTAGGATTATTTGTTCAGCATACAGACTAAATAAGTATGGTGAAAAGATACAACCCTGACACACACCTTTCCTGATTTTGAACAAGGAAGTATCCCCTTGTTTTGTTCAAATGATTGATGCTTGGTGTATATACAGGTTCCCCATGAGCACAATTAACAGTTCTGGAATTCCCATTGTTCATTAGTTACCCATAATTTGTTATGATCCACACAGTCAGATGCCTTTGCATAATCAATAAAACACAGGTAAACATCTTTCAGGTATTCTTTACTATCAGCCAAGATCTAACATCAGCAATGATATCCCTTGTTTCACATTCTTTTCTGAATATGGCTTGAATTTCTGGCCATTCCCTGTCGATGTACTGGTGCAATCACTTTTGAAAGCTCTTCAGCAAAATTTTACTAGTGTGTGATATTAATGATACTGTTCGACAATTTCTGCATTCTGTTGGATTACCTTTCTTTGAAATGTGCACAAATATGGATCTTTTCCAGTCGGTTGGCCAGTTAGCTGTATTCCAAATTTCTTGGCATAGACGATTGAGCTTTTCCAGTATTGCTTCTGTTTGTTGAAACATCTCAGTTGGTATTCCATCAATTCCTGGAGCCTTGTTTTTTGCCAATGCTTTCAGTGCAGCTTGGATTTCTTCCTTCAATACCACTTGTTCTTGATCATATTAAAAAAAAAATTGCTGTCAATTCCAACTCACAGAGATCCTATAGGACAGAGTAGAACTGCCCCATATGCTTTCCAAGGAGTGGCTGTTGGATTCGAGTGGCCGACCTTTTGGTTAGCAGCCCAAAGCTTAACCACTGCACCACCAGGGCTCCCTTGATCATATGCTACCCCCTAAAATAGTTGAACATAGACCAATTTATTTTGGTACAGCAATTGTGTATTTCTTCCATCTTCTTTTGATGTTTTCTGTGTCATAATATTTTGCCCATAGAATACTTCATTATTGAAAATCCAGGCTTGAATTTTTTCTTCACTTTTTTCAGCTCGAGAATAGCCGATGGTGTTCTTCCCTTTTGGTTTTCTAACTCCAGGTCTTATCACGTTTCATTATAATACTTTACTTTGTCTTCTAGAGCTGCCCTTTGAAATCTTCTGTTCAGCTCTTTTACTTCATCATTTCTTCCATTCACTTTAGCTGCTCTACATTTGAGAGCAAGTTTCAGTCTCTTCTGACATCCATTTTGGTCTTTTCTTTCTTTCCTGTCTTTTTCAATGATTTTTTGGTTTCTTCATGTATGATGTCCTTGATGTCATTCCATACCTCATCTGGTCTCCAGTCATTAGTGTTCAATGAGCCAAATCTATGCTTGATATGGTCTCTAAATTCAGGTGGGATATTCTCAAGGTTGAACTTTGAATCTCATAGACTTGATTTACTTTTCTTCAGTTTCAACTTGAACTTGCATTATTTGCAACTGATGGTCTGTTCTGCAGTTGGTCCCTGGCCTTGTTCTAATGGATGATATTGAGCTTCTCCATCATCTCTTCCCACAGATGTAGTCAATTTGATTCCTGCGTTTTCCATTTGGTGAAGTCTGTGTGTGGAGTTACAATTTATGCTGTTGAACAAAGCTACTGGCAATGAAGAGGTCGTTGGTCTTGCAAAATTCTATCATGTGGTCTCTAGTGTCATTTCTATCACCAAGGTCCTATTTTCCAACTACCAATCCTTCTTCTTTGTTTCCAGCTTTTACATTCCAATCATCAGTAATTGTCAATGCATCTTGATTGCATGTCTGATCAATTTCAGACTGCAGAAGTTGGTTAAAATCTTCAATTTCTTCGTATTTGGCCTTAGTGGTTGTTGAGTAAATTTTAATATTTGTCATATTAACTAGGTTTTCCTCTTAGGCTTATGGATATTATCCTATCACCGTATGGATATTATCATATCACTGACAGCACTGTACTTTAGGATACATCTTGAAATGTTCTTTTTGATTATGACAACATTCCTCTTCAATTTGTCATTAGTGACATGATAGACCACATGATTGTCCAATTTGAAATGTCCAACACCAGTCTATCTCAGCTCACTAACACCTAGTATATTAATCTTTATGCATTCTATTTCATTTTTGAGGACTTCCAATTTTCCTAGATTCATACTTCGTATATACCATGTTCAGATTATTAATGGACGTTTGCAGCTACTTCTTTTGATTTTGATTTGTGCCACATCAGCAAATGAAGGCCTCCAAAACTTTACTCCATCCATCTCATTAAGGTTAATTCTACTTTGAGGAGGCAGTTCTTCTCTAGTTGTATTTTGAGTACTTTCCAACCTGAGGGACTCATCTTCCAGCACTATATCGGATAGTGTTCTGCTGTTATTCATAAGGTTTTCGCTTGCCAGTTTTTTTAGAAGTAGAACACCAGGTCCTTTTTCATAGTATGTCTTAGTCTGGAAGCTTGGCTGAAACCCGTCCAGCATGGGTTATTTATAATCTTTATAATTTCATAGGTATTCAATTACAGATATGACATATAAAGAACTTGGCAGTAATCACTCCTGTCCTTACAACAACAACAAAAATACAAATAAACTGAAAAACAATGATTTTTCTTAGTCTCCCCATAGAACTGAGGTTGCAGGAAATACCATCACTCCAACATCTAGAAAAATATGCATTTCCAAAAAGTCATGCTGAGATCTTTTTTTCTGGAGCTATAAACTCAACTCCAGTAAAATGACAGTGGGTTACAGTTTAAAAAAGAATCCCTGGATAGTGAATATTGCAAAGCACTAGACTAAGAACTGAAAGATTGGTGGTTTGAACACTCCCAGACAGGCCTGGAAATCTGCTTCCAAAAGGTCACAGCCTTGAAAACCATATGGAGTAGTTCTGCTCTACACATATGGGGTCATATGAGTCAGAATCAACTCAATGGCAACTAACAACAACAAGAACAGCCTAAATAGCTAAAAGAAACACATTGTTTCTGATGAACAACATATAGGGGAGCCCCTAGACCAAGGAGGAAGATAAAAAAAAAATAATAGAGAAATTTGCAGACTCTGGCCCACATAGCTACAACAAATATTAAACACTACCAACTTGTCATGGATTGAATTGCATTCCCCAAAAGTATCTGTCAGCTTGGCTAGGTCATGATTCCCAGTATTGTATGATTATCTACCATTCTGTAATCTGATATGATTTCCTTATGTGTTGTAAATCCCATCACTATGATGAAATAAGATAGATTAGTGACAGTTATATTGATGAAATCTACAAGATTATACAGAGTCTTAAGCCAATCTCTTTTGAGATATAAAAGAGAGAAGCAAGCAGAGAGACATGGGGACCTCATATCACAAAGAAAGTAGTGCCAGGAGTAGAGGACATCCTTTGGACCTGAGGTTCCTGAGCTGAGACACTCTCAGAACAAGGGAAGACTGATGACAAGGACTTTCCTCCAGAGCCGACAGAGAAAGCCTTCCCCTGGAGCTGATGCCCTGAATTTGGACTTGTAACCTACTAGACTGTGAGAGAATAAATTTCTCTTTATTGAAGCTATCCACTTGTGGTATTTCTGTTATAGCAGCACTAAATGACTAAGACAGAATCTGGTACCAGGAGTGGGGTACTATCTAACAGATATCCAAAATGTGGAAGCAGTTTTGAAACTGTAAATGGTTGGAGGACTTGGAAGCAAGTGAGGAGAACTGTTAACACTGGAGATGACACAGAGCGACAGAGAACTGGCAGGGGCAGAGGACCGCAGCAATGGAGGACCAGCGCAGCAGAATCAGGAGACCAGTGTGGAGTAGGGCTTCCAGGTGGAGTAGGGTGCCTACAGGCACTTAGCAGTGGAACTAGACTTGCTGACCCATACAGCAAGGGAGCTGAGTGCCTTCCAGCCAAATTTTATTGGTAGAGTAGGGTGCCTCCAGGCACTTATTGGTGGAGCTACAGAGCTTTGGAACACTTGCCCCAGCAGGGCAGATGCAGGCATGAGGCCTGAGGAGATGAGAGGCCAAGAAACCAGGAAGCATAAGCTGAAGTGACAAGGAATACAGGAAGCTGAGCTGTCTCAGTCCAAAAAGATATGGCCAGGACCTCTGGGGTTTCAAAGCATGGAGCCATGGCCTCTGGCGTTTCTAAGGGTGGAGTCACCACTCAGATGGACTAGAAGAATGGTGAACCTAAATCCAAGGGAGCAGAGTTGCCATCCCAGTGGGCCTGGAAGGTGGAGCTGAAGCCGAGGGCCAAGGGAGCTCCACTCAGAATCTAGACAGTGTGGCCAATACCTAGAGTCTGGAGGGCAGGGTTATTGTGTGAATGGTCTAAGAGAACAGGGGATTATTTGAAAGCCCTGAGGGCTAATGTAATGTGTTCTGCTGACTTGTTTGGTGCCTGTTATGCCTTCTTTCCTTCCAATTTCTCCCATTTGTAATGGAAATGTCTAGCTTGTACCTTCCTTTTGCACCATTGTCCCTTTGGAAGCAGATAACTTATACTCTAGGTTTCACAGATGAAGAATATTTGGATTTTGGACTTGGAGTTGATTTAAGACTTTTG
Source organism: Dugong dugon (assembly GCA_030035585.1). Taxonomy (NCBI): domain Eukaryota; kingdom Metazoa; phylum Chordata; class Mammalia; order Sirenia; family Dugongidae; genus Dugong; species Dugong dugon. The sequence continues at coordinate 26,600,465 of CM057460.1, read as the reverse complement.
CTATGATAAGATGAGGTGAATTTGTTTTACATGTGGCAAGGATATGAATTTGGGGGGGCCAAAAGGTGGAATGTCATAGATTGAATTTTGTCCCCTGAAAATATCTGTCAACTTGGCTAGGCCATGATTCCTAGTATTGTATGATTGCCTACCATTTTGTGATCTGATGTGATTTCCCTATGTGTTGTAAATCCCATCACTATGATGAAATAAGATAGGTTAGTGACAGTTATATTGATGAAATCTACTAGATTAAATAGTATCTTAAGCCAATCTCTTTTGAGATATAAAAGATAGAAGCAAGCAGAGAGACATGGGGACCTCATATCACAAAGAAAGCAGTGCCAGGAGCAGAGGACTTCCTTTGGACTTGAGGTTCCTGAACTGAGATGCTCTCAGAACAAGGGGAGACTGATGACAAGGACTTTCCTCCAGAGCCAACAGAGAAAGCCTTCCCCTGGAGCTGATGCCCTGAATTTGGACTAGTAACCTACTAGACTGTGAGAGAATAAATTTCTCTTTGTTGAAGCTATTCACTTGTGGTATTCCTCTTATAGCAGCACTAAAGGACTAAGACACAAATCCTACTAGATTGCAATAAAATCTCACACTATGGGCCAATTCACCTCAGTTTCTATTACCAAATATGTCAAGCCCAGTTGTCAACAAAAACTACAAGGCATGTCAAAAGGTATGAAAAGAAAGTCAGAAGAGATAAAGACATCATCAGAAGTATACTCATATATAATTCAACCTTAGAATTATCAGAGAAGGCATTTAAAACAACTTTGATTATTATGGTAAGGATTTTGATAGAAAAAGTGGACAACATGCAGGAACAGATGGGTAATGTAAGAGGTGAGATGAAAGCTCTATGAAAATATCAAAATAAAATACTAGAATTAAAAATAAAATACTGTAACATAAATGAAGAGTGCCTTTGATGGATTCATCAGTAAACTTGATATAGCTGAAAAAAGAATGAGCTTAAAGATAGATCAATAGAAAATTCTCAAACTTAAATGCAAAGAAAAAAATAAATCAAAAAGAAAACAGAATAGAACATGCAAGTACTGTGGGACAGTTTCAAAATGTGTAACTTATGTGTAACCAGAATACAAAAAGAGAAGAAACAGAGAATAGAATAGAATAAATATTTTAAGTAATAAGGGCCAAGAATTTCACAGAAGTAATGACAGACACAAGACTCAAGAAGCTTAGAGGAAGCTCAACATGATAAATGCAAAAAACAAACAAACCAAAACCAAAAGGAACCAACCAACCAAACAAACACAACTACACCTATCTATTTATATTTAAACTTCAGAAAACCAAAGACGAAGAGAAAATCATGAAAGAAAGCAGAGGAAGGAGAAAAAACCAAACAAACAAAAACCTTACTTATAAAGAAACAAGGATAAGAATTATAGTGAACATCTCATCAGAAATCATACAAACAAAAAGAGAGCAATACTGAATTGTCAGAAGGTCTCTCAGTAGTGACCTATCTGAATATTTCAAGTGTTGAAACACATAAACAAACAAAAACCAACCTAGAATTTTCTATCCAGCAACATTATCCTTCAAAAGAGAAGAAAAAACTTTCTCAGAAATACAAAAACTGAGAAATTCATCACCTGCAGAACTATTATGAAACAATTGTTAAACTAACTTCTTCAGAGACAAGGCGAAAGATATTAGAAATGCTGATGTACCTAAGAATAGGAAGAACATCAGAGAAGGAATAAATAAAAATGAAATAAAATCTTTTATTTTTCTTATTCTTAATTATTCTATAAACAACCACCTAAAGAAAGGAAGAGCATCAGAGAAGGAATAAATAAAAGTAAAATAAAATATTTATTTTTTCTTATTCTTCATTGAGCTAATAATAACTTTTGCTTAAAAGAATATAATAATAATATAGTGTGTAATTACAGTATATAGAAGTGTTATAGTAATATCATAAGGGACAAGAGCGAGGATTCGGGACTGCTCTGCTACAAGGTGCCTGCACTACACACGAAGCAGTATAGTGCTATTTGGAACTGGGTTTAGATTAGTTAAAAAATGTGTAATCAAAAATTGATGCAACCACTTTAAAAAAAAAAGAAACATAATTGATATTCTAAGAGAAGTGATAATATGAAATAAAATAATTGCACAAAAATTTTTTTAAAAAAAAAGTTCTTTCATTCACTGCTGTATCCCCATAATCTAGAATCCCAGACTCATAAGAATAGAAAAAAGTATACAGGGAATGAAAGAATAAGTAAAATGAGTAACAAACAAAATTAAATGAAGCCTTGCCATGTCTGAAAGTTATGAATACTCTTCTCAGACTTTTAGAAAGATTAAAATTGCAAAATTATTCAGACAAATATTATTGCATTTTTGAAAAGAAATAACTTTCAAATGGCTAAAGAAATTAATGCAAGTAATCTCCCTCAACACATACATACACACACATTATCCAGCATTATTTGCTCCAAGTAAGAAAAACAAGAATAAAGATGCTTTCCAAACGATATTTATTTTAATGGGCCAATATTTGTAGAGAAAATAACTGTGTCTCTATTTCACAAACATTCATCAAACTAAAGTTTTAAAATCAATATTGCAGTTTTTAATGACAAAACTACAGTTATAACTGAAGATCAATATATTTCACACTTTTATATATCTTGAAGTTTATTAAAGCACTTAATTAATGGTAGGAAACTGTTTACCTTTGACAGCATCATTTATTTTTGTTTTTCAGTTATATTTCTATTGTTATTCTTACAAGCTGAAATTAGTTTTCAAAGCTGAAATGAGATAATTGTGTTTGTGCTGAAGTCCTTTTACAAAATATAAATCTCTAAAATAGTCTCATAAATAAATTCAAACAATAGAAGACTGGCTTATTACAAATATTTTCTATAACATGCTAAATATCTTAACATTGATTTACTTTTAGTAAAATATATAATAGTTTTCAAAACAATAAAGTTATTGCTCTGAATACAAATTAAATTCCTGTAAGCAGAATTTCTTTGATCATCTTATCCTTTAAATCTCTTTTTTCTTTATCCCATTGTCTATGAAAATGACAATTACACATTCAATTTTCCAAGACAGAAGTAAAGCTTGTTTGTCTTCTTAACCTTTATTCTTGTTGCTTCAATTGACAAAATCCATAACAAGCTCCACAGTTCTGCTGTTGTATCCCAAAAACTCCAACTACCTGAGCATTTAGAGAGTCCTATGATTTGGCCTCTGTTTCCTTCCCATAATTATCTCCAGACTCTTACCAAAGTATGCCCTGTTTTCCAGGAATATATGTGGTTATTTGTCTTCCTGTGTTTGGTCTCTTTAGCAATCTTTTGGAATAGAACCTTTTCTTTAGAAAGTTCTCTCATCTTACTCTAAGTCTTTGGTTGTACTGCAGCTTCAAAATATCTTACCCTGCCCTAACTTTTGAAGATTTAAGTTTCTCAGCACATGTTAAGCTTCCCAGTTTTGCCCTCACTTGACAAGCTATTAAAATTAGGACAATTTAAAATTTTTCCTGCGGAGAATACACACGCACACACACACATCGGAAGAGAAAAGATGGAGAAATTATGTCCTTCTTTATTAGCAAAGATAGTGCATATAAGTGTCTGAGGCCTAAAGTTTATGTAATTTTAAGGACTGAACTCAATTTTAATAACAAAGTGTTACAAGGGTCCTATGCCTGTAAGGGTCAATGAAGATTAAGCCTCCTTAGCTTTATTATAAATCTACCTCTGTTGGGGCCCTGGTGGCACAGTGGTTAAATGCTCAGCTACTAACCAAAAGTTCAGCAGTTCAAATCTCCCAGATTCTCCTTGGGTTCCCTAGGGTCAGTTCTACTTTGTCCTATAGGATTGCTTCCAGTCAGAATCGACTTGACAGCAAGGGGATTTGGTTTGGAATTTAAATTATTCTTATTCTAAAGTATTCTAAATCCAAGGTATTGTGTCTGAACATGGAAATATAATAAAAGAAATGACTTTGATTGGAAAAACTATTATTAAGTGTGGGAATGTCTTTCCTTCATATATATACAAATCAGGTTTGTTACCAATTGGTTAAATTTAATCAGTAAGCTAATTAGTTATGTTTATAAGTATTTGATACAATTAAATCCATTTAAAAATAAATTTGATTGTATAGGGTCACACATTTTAATTCATATTGCAGATGTATTTTCTGAATTAATGCAAAAATAGTTAAAAGGCATCCTTTATAAATAATGCCTTAGGCATTATATGTATAAGCATTATATATATATATATATATATATACCTTTATAAATAATACCATAAAGCATTTCCCCCACATATCTGTCAGTTTGTTGTACTGTGGGGCCTTGCGTGTTGCTGTAAAGCTGGAGCTATGAAACTGGTATTCAAATACCAGCAGGGTCACCCATGGCGGACAGGATTCAGCTGAGCTTCCAGACTGAGATAGATTAGGAAGAAGGATCCAGCAGTCTATTTCTGAAAAGAATTAGCCAGTGAAAACCTTATGAATAGCAGCAGAAAAAATTGTCTGATATAGTGCCGGGAGATGAGCCTCCCAGGTTGGAGGGCACTCAAAAGACAACTGGAGAAGAGCTGCCTCTTCAAAGTAAAGTTGACCTTAATGACATGGATGGAGTCAAGCTTTTGGGACCTTCAGTTGCTGACGTGGCACAACTAAAATGAGAAGAAACAGTTGCAAACATCCATTAATGATTGGAACGTAGAATGAATGAAGTATGAATCTAGGAAAATTGGAAATCATCAAAAATGAAACGGAATATATAAACATTCATATCCTAGGCATTAGTGAGCTGAAATGGACTGGTACTGGCTATTTTGAAACAGACAACCATATGATCTACTATGCTGGGAATGACAACTTGAAGAGGAATGGTGTTGCATTCCTCTTCAAAAACAGCAATTCAAGATCTATCCTGAAGTAAAACACTGTCAGTGATAGGGTAATATCCTTACACCTACAAGGAAGACCAGTTAATATGACTATTATTCAAATTTATGCACCAACCACTAAGGCCAAAGATAAAGAAGCTGAAGATTTTTACCAACTTCTTCAGTTTGAAATTGATCTAACATGCAATCAGGATGCATTGATAATTACTGGTGATTGGAATGAGAAAGTTGGAAACAAAGAAGAAGGATCGGTAGTTGGAAAATATGGCTTTGGTGACAGAAATGATGTAGGAGATTGCATGATAGAATTTTGCAAGACCAGTGAGTTCTTCATTGCAAATACCTTTTTTCACCAATATAAACGGTGACTGTACACATGGACATCACCAGATGGAATACAAAGGAATCAAATTGAGTACATCTGTGGAAAGAGATGATGGAAAAGCTCAATATCATCAGTCAGAACAAGGCCAGGAGCTGACTGTGGAACAGACCACCAAGTACTCCTATGCAAGTTCCAGCTGAAGCTGAGCAAAATTAGAACAAGTCCACAAAAGCCAAAATACAAATTTGAGTATATCCCACCAGAATTTAGAGACCATCTCAAGAAGAGAATTGATTCGTTGAACACTAATGACTGAAGACCAGACGATTTGTGGAATGACATCAAGGACATCTTACATGAAGAAATCAAGAGGTCATTAAAAAGACAGGAAAGAAAGAAAGACTAAAATGGATGTCAGAAGAGACTCTGAAACTTGCTCTTGAATGTCAAGTAGCTAAAGCAAAAGGAAGAAATGATGAAGTAAAAGAGCTGAACAGAAGATTTCAAAGGGTGGCTTGAGAAGACAAAGTAAAGTATTATAATGACATGTGCAAAGAGCTGGAAATAGAAAACCAAAAAGGAAGAGCATGCTTTGCATTCCTTAAGCTGAAATAACCGAAGAAAACATTCAAGCCTCAATGTGCAATAGTGAAGGATCATATGGGGAAAATATTAAACAATGCAGGAAGCATCAAAAGAAGATGGAAGGAATACACAGAGTCATTATACCAAAAAGAATTGGTCGACATTCAACCAATTAAAGAGGTAGCATATGATCAGGAAAAGATGGTACTGAAGGAAGAAATCCAGCTGCACTGAAGGCACTGGTGAAAAACAAGGTTCCAGGAATTCACAGAATATCAGTTGAGATGTTTCTACAAACGGATGCAATGCTGGAAGTGCTCACTCGTCTATGTCAATAAATTTGGAAGACAGCTACCTGGCCAACTGACTGGCCAGGAAGAGATCCACATTTATGCATATTCCCAAGAAAGGTGTTCCAACCGAATGTACAAATTATCAAACAATATCATTAATATCACATGCAAGTAAAATCATTCTGAAGATCATTCAAAAACAGCTGCAGCAGTATTTCTACAGGGAACTGCCAGAAATTCAGGCAGGATTCAGAAGAGGACATGGAACCAGGGATATCATTGTTGATGTCAGATGGAACCTGGCTGAAAGCAGAGACTACCAGAAAGATGTTTACCTGTGTTGTATTGACTATGCAAATGCTTTCACCTTTGTGGATCACAACAAATTATGGATAACATTGCAAAGACTGGGAATTCCAGAACTCTTCATTGTACTCATGAGGAACCTGTATACAGATCAAGAGGCAGTTGTTTGGACAGAACAAGGGGATACTGTGTGGTTTAAAGTCAGGAAAGGTGTGTGTCAGGGTTTTATCCTTTTACCATCCCTATTCAATATGTATGCTGAACAAATAATCTGAGAAGCTGAACTATATGAAGAAGAATGGGGCATCAGGATTGGAGGAAAGACTCATTAACAACCTGCGTTATGCAGATGACACAACCTTGCTTGCTGAAAGTGAAGAGGACTCGAAGCACTTACTGGTGAAGATCAAAGTCGACAGCCTTCAGTATGGATTACACCTCAACATAAAGAAAACAAAAATCCTCACAACTGGACCAATAAGCAACATCATGATAAATGGAGAAAAGAGTGAAGTTGTCAAGGATTTCATTTTACTTGGATCTACAACTAACACCCATGGAAGCAGCAGTCAGGAAATCAAAAGACACATTGCACTGGGCAAATCTGTTGCAAAAGGCTTGTTTAAAGTGTCGAAAACCAAAGATGTCACCTTGAAGACAGGTCCACCTGACCCAAGCCACAGTAGCTTCAATCACGTCATATGCATGCGAAAGCTGAACAGTGAATAAGGAAGACGGAAGAAGAATTGACGCCTCTGAATTGTGGTGTTGGCGAAGAATATTGAATATACCAAAGACTGCCAAAACAATGAACAAATCTGTCTTGGAAGAAGTACAATCAGAATGCTTCTTAGAAGGAAGGATGGCAAGACTATGTCTTACACACTTTGGACCTGTTGTCAGGAGGGATCAGTCCCTGGAGAAGGACATCATGCTTGGTAAAGTAGAGGGCCAGTAGAAAAGATGAAGACCCTCAATGAGATGGATTGACACGGTGGCAGCAACAATGGGCACAAGCATAACAACGATTGTGAGGATGGCGCAGGACCGGGCAGGGTTTCATCTTGTGCATAGGGTCACTGTGAGTCGGAACCGACTTGACCGCACCTAACAACAACAAAATTAAGCATTTAAGATTCAGTGAAATATTAAGCAGTTTAAGAACAACTTAATCATCATTATTTTATTTTATTTGGATATTAACCCCATTTTATATTTGACTTATCCAAGATAAAATCTATAATGCTTAGTGAGAATCTTCAGAAAGTATGATTTCTGATATTTGGCTCAGCATTCTTTGTATAGTACTTCACAGTGTATCTTAAGCAGATCTGTCAGTACTGCAATATAATTTTAAGAAAGGTTTTCTTAATATCTTTCTTAAAATCCCAGATTTATCAACATTTTAAAAATATTGTGTTGAATAGATATTATATTTTGAAATGAAATTTTTGTTCCATTTTATGTAGAAGAAATGGCTATTCTCATTCTTTTAGCTGGCTGTCTGTACACAATTTGACATACATAGAAAAAAATTCAAATATTTTGTTCCAGACAGTGTGATTAATTAACATAAATATTTAAATCCTTATACTCAATACATACACTTGTTGAAGTATATTTTTCAGAGTTCAGGTTCAGAATAAAATGATTGTCATTAATATATGCATATTATTGGTGACCATCTAAATCCTAGTATGTCATATTCCTAAAATAATACTTTGATTCTAGAATATCTTATTTAATTTAAATTTTTCAAACTGTTATTAAAACAACAACTGCACTGTAGTAATGCATTTACATATCTCCATATTTGAATCATGCCACTGAATTGGTTTGGCAGATTTTCTCAAGAGTCTAAAATTTTCTCAATATGTATTAGGCTTCAGAGTTTCAAAATGTAAGAGAATTTTGTTTTAGAGTTTCTATCACAGAATTCTAGTAGTGGAAAGATAATAAAATGAATAAAACCAAAAAAATACCCAAATCTGTTGTCATCGAGTCCATTCCAACTCATAGCATGTAAATCCGTTCAACTGGATTTTTTTTTTTTAAGTCCACTGACACATACTACAAACAAATGCAATTATCAAGTCTTTTATTACATTGCAACTTTGGTAATCATGTAGCATTTATTCATAGGGTTTTAAGCCCATGATATTTTTGCTAAGATTCAAGGCATTTTGCATCACTTTATAAATCACATTATGATATTATGAGCTTTGTTCCCTACAGGAGAAAAGAGTGAATAGATGAATTCACAATAGATAATATCATGTTCTTTAATCTAATTGAAATATATACCTTTAAAGGAAAATTAGTGTTTGTTACGTTAAAATTAAAATACAATATTATTAAACTTTTCAATTAACACAATAATACAAACTATTGCAAATCATTTCCACGTTTATACTAGTTATATGTCTTTCTCAAGATATATAACTTTTCTCAACTTTCTAGAAAAAAAATTCATTAGCATGTATAATACAAATATATTTCTCATTAAAAATTCATCAGATTTTTTTAAAAAAGTATAACCTTGATTTGATAGAATAGTGCCTGCAAAAAATTTCTCAACTACTAATAATTCAGTAAATTACTATTATTATTTTCTGATGAATAAAGATCATATAATATACCACTATACTAATGAAAATCTAACATAATATCATCTTTTCAACAAGTATCAAGAAAATAAATGTTAAAATTCTTTTTATAAACCTGAGATCTAATTAGCAAAAATAGAATCAGGGTTTCTTTTAAAAAATATGGAAAAATGCTAACAATCTGACACTATGTTCACAGTTAAGTTAAAAAAAATTGCTTTCTGCACTTTAACATTCTAAAAAGCAACTGAATCATAAGTATTATTTTAAACATATAATACCTAGAATAAAATTCTGAAACTTGTAAATCTAGATGATACATGACTGTTTTCGATTGTTGGCACATATCCCTTATGTTTTCCTTTAATTTCTTCAATTAAATTGTCTTATGACTATAAACAATGGCATATCAGTTCATTGTTACCACCCAATTGTTGGTACAGAAACTTCTGATTTTATAATTTGCACAGATAAGCATCTACAATAAATATTTTTTATTTACTTAAAAAGAAAGTAATGGTTCTCCATCAATAGTTTTCAATCTTTTGTGTCATTAATAGTTGCTTTAAGAGTTTTTTTAATATACATATTCCAGTAATTTCTCACACCAACAAATTCTAAAACATAATATCTTAATTGTAATTTAGAAATCTTCATTTTTTAAATAAAATTTTCATGTGATTCTGATGTCAAAGACTGTATCTTATAATGATGCTTGTAATACAGGCATTACAATATATTTTTAAAACTTATACCTAGGCAACTTTATACTAGTGATTTGGAATTTTGATCATTCACAACCCTGATATGGAATGAGGGCAATCTTAGCTATGATGGTTCTCTCCCATTTCCAAAAAAACATGATATGGAATCACAATTTGTTCATTATTTTTTGTTCTTTCAGTTAATCATAGTCATTCAAAAAGTTTTCATTAGGTGCCTTGTATATGAGTAGGAATCGACTCAAAGGCAATATTAGGTGACTTGTATTTGCAAGGCATGATGTTGACACTGAAGACAAAAGAGAAATCAAGTGACAGAGACACTGCCTTCATAGAGTTTGCAATTTATTGAGGAAGACAAACAGTAACAAACTAAGTAAGTGTAAAATATCAACTGTAATATGTTCTATGAAGGCATGTAAATCAATCAGGCTTCAGACAGGAAAGAAGAGTCACTATGAGTAACATGGGATGTATTAGTTTTCTGTTGGATGTATTAGTTGTTGTCTGTAACAAAAGACCACAACATTAGCAGCTTAGAACAAGACAGATTCATCATCTCACAGTTCCAGTGAGTCAGGAGTCTAGATATGGCTTAGCTTGGTCCTATGCTCATGGTCCGTCCAACAAAGCTGCAGTCAAGGTGTCAGCCAGGTTGCTTTCCCTTCTGTTTCTATAGTTCTTTTCCAAGTATGTGTTGTTGGAAGAATTTGGTTCCTTGCACCTGTGGGAATGAGGCCCTCCACTCCTAGAGGCTTCCCATAGTTTGTTGCCAAGTGACCCTCTGCATAAGCTGTTCAAATCAAGGGAGAGTGGCTGCTAAGTGTCTGTCTCATAGCAGACCATAAAGAGAGACTTTCCCGTTTGTCTTGAAGAAGCAATTGGCACAATGGTAAAAGTGCTTGGCTGCTAAGAGAAAGGTCAGTGATTCAAACCCACCGCAGAAAGAACCCACAGGAGAAAGATGTGGTAGTCTGCTTCTACAAAAATAACAGCCTTGGAAACCCTATGGGGCAGTTCTACCCTGTCCTGTTAGTTCACTATGAGTCAAAATTGACTTGATGGCAATGGGTTTAATATAACCCTTCCAAGACCCAGTTCTTTTCTGCTTTGAATTTTTTGCTGATACTATGTGTTTTCATTAACGGAAGCATACTGAATCATTGAATGTGTTTGAAATTTTGGTAGAAATTATCAATTTTTTTTCCTTGCCCCCCTCTCTAAAGGTTACCCGATGAGTCCTGAGGGACATATGGTATTCCACTAATTTTACCTCCACAGCCCCCCTGAGTCCACTGGGACAAAACTGTCCCAAATAAAATTTTTTAAAATTTCTAGTTTTCTTACTGTGAAAGTTAAGATTGTGTGTCAACTTAGTTGGACAATGATTCTCAGGGTTTATATGTGATCACTCCCATGACTGAATATGCTGTGAGTAGCCAATCAGTGGAAAGGGAGTTTCCTTGGAGGTATGGCCTGCAACTGAATATAAGCAGACGTTCTGGCTTTTTGCTCACTCTGGAGCCTGTGGCTGCCTCCTGTTCATCTGACCTCTGGTTTTTGGGACTTGAGCTGTCTGCTTATCTGCCAGACTTGGGATTCATCAGTCTACACAGCCTGTGAGCAGGAGCCCTGCTCTCTGACCTGCTGATCTTGGGTTCACCAGCCCCTGCAGTTACGTGAATCAGGAGAAACCTTGCTGTCTTGCCTGCTGATCTTGAAATTCATCGACCTTCACAGCCTGTGAGCAGGAGCCCTGCTCTCTGACCTGCTGATCTTGGGTTCACCAGCCCCTGCAGTTACGTGAATCAGGAGAAACCTTGCTGTCTTGCCTGCTGATCTTGAAATTCATCGACCTTCACAGCCTGTGAGCAGGAGCCCTGCTCTCTGACCTGTCAATCATGGTCTGGCCAGCTTCTGCGAATTGGGAGAGGCCTCTACCCTGATCCACAGACTTGGGATGTTCTAGCCTCTACAATTGCATGAGCTGTTTCCTTGGTATAAATTTCTCTCTATATATATTTATACACTTTACTGGTTTTGCTTCTCTGGAGAACCTATCCTAAAATACGTACCAAAAATTCAGACACCACATACAATAACCTTTAAAAACAATAATTTATGGTACACACCTGTTTCTTCAGTTTCAAATAGTTATATGCCCTCCGTCTTGTGGCAGCATGCACTGCCAGTGGGAAAACAGCTACCCAATAAACCTGAGAGGTGGAAAATGTTGGTGGGCAACAGTATATCTCAATAGTTAAAAGAGAGTTTAAGAGAGAGTGTCATATAATGTAGCATAATTAAGGGAAAAATATCCTATCACTTTTATCATATTCCATTGGTTAGAAGCATGTCACAAGTGAATTGGTTAGAAGCAAGTCACAAGTTTCACACATACTCATGGGGAAGGGATTACACAAAGGCATCAAGATTATTGGGGTCAACCTAAGTCGGCTTGCTATATCAAGTAAAGATTTATTAGAGGAAGTACAGCTTACACAATTTTGGGAAGAGCTATGGAAGTGAAGGTCTATAAAAAGGAGTTGAAGGTTCATATAAAGCATTACTAACCAACCCACTTGAAGCACTGGGCAGTGGGAGAAGTTAGAGCTTGCAGGAAAATCTGAGAAGCCAAGCATAGCCAACTGCTGTAGAGAACCTACCAAATTTTTCTATCAGTCAACTCTAATCCTCAGCTATGTAGGGAATATATCCTGAGTAATATAGTACTCATCTTAATTGAGATGACAATAACACCATCACATATCTACACAGTACTCACAATGCTCAGAAAAATAAGTAAAATTACATAGAAAAACAGCATCAAGAAATGTTTCATAAATTCATTAGTATACTTTAAATAGGAACAGTGTCATACTCAAAGGAAAATGTTACCCAAATTAGAAAATAATCACAAAGCTGATGTTTTAAGAGGGGGAGAGAGAGAAAAGAGAGGGACAGAGAGAAAGAGAGAGACAGAAACAGAAAGAGACAGAGACAGACAGGTTTTATAATGAGTTTTAGAAGATTTTAAAGACTATATCTCAAACTATTAAATAAAAATACTATACATGTAGTTCAAAAGTAGGAAAGAAGTCTGGAAAGAGATACACCAAACAATGAGAAGGCTTAGCTCTGGGGAAAGGCAGACTTAGAGGTTGGGGTGTGGGGAGACTCACACTTTCAATTTTTGCTCATCTGTATTATTGAAATTTGTTACAATTATCATATATTACTTTTACAATGAAAAACCAATAAAATAAAGATAAATTTTTTAAAAAAGTACTTAAAGAGTTGTTGAGGAATGAGGGTTGGCACAAGATGAAGTAAACCTATATTATAATGTCAGTTCTTTCAACTGTGATCATGAGACCATTAGTGGACAGAAGAATGGCTTCCCCATGATGTTCTTAACTTAGTCTCTGGAGAAAGGCTCAGGCAACCAATGCTACCTTAGAAGATGGAAGAGGATCATGAGTTAAAGAATGTGGACAGACTCTAGGGGCTTTAAAAGGCAAGAAAATGCATTCTCCTCTAAGACTCTGAATGGAATTAAGCCCTGCCAACACCTTGATTTTAACCCAGTAAGACTTGTGTTGGACTTCTGACTTACAGAGCAGTAAAAAAGAAAAGGAAATCTGGCATTCTTATTCAATTAGTCACTCAAAGGGAAAGACTCTATCACACTGTATGCAAACAGCCCCCAGATTACAAATGAGTTCCATTCCTAAATCTGTCTGTCTTTAATTTGAATTTGTATGTAAATTGGAAGAGTTAAGTATGGTTTGTATCTTATGTCACTTAGTCAAATATTTATCTTAGTATATAGTGTACCTTTCTATGCATAAAAACATTAAAGAAACACTTCCAGATACACTATAACATCTGTAACATAATAATACAGTAATAATAATAGTGTTTTGATGCACATTGCAAAGTAGCACCCTTTTGTTATTACAAACCATTGTATGCCTTCTCCACAGTTGAAGAGATACCTACAGAGCAAACGTTGACCAAAATACTCCGAAAATTCTGTTCTGTAAATCTTTGAGACCAACTAGATATTTTCTTGTAGACTCTGAAGTAAAAAATCTATGTTGTTCCACTGGGCCGAATGTCTGCTGGATTTTGAACCCTCTTCAGAAAAGGCAGGAAGGTTTGGGGGTGTGAGTTGGATGGTTCTGGTGCCAGATGGATCATTCATTCTCCCATCACCTCCTCACTAGACTTATGGACCCCATGCACCAACTATGAAGTCCCTGTCTTGGGGCGCAAGAGAGACAGTGCCACTCAGGATGTGCTAAGAGAGGGCCCCGGACTCAAGGGTTGGGAAGATGACACTTAGGGAAACCCAAGTCCCAAGTTCTTCACGGATCCCCAGAAACCATCTGCACACACGGAGGTCAGGAATTAAGATCCCCCTGCAATCCCAGCCACGAAACAGACAAGAACTGCTCCAACAGTGAAATCCCAACTGTGTAAGTTACTAGAAATAAGCCCAGAGAGGTGCTGCGATGGCCCCCAGCTTGGACAGCATGGAAGGCCAGTGGGATGGGGTGGGGCAGAGCTAGGTAAGGCAGCGTAGCAGGGGCCTGGCTCTGTGCCCAGCACCCAGCACGGGCACGGATCGATTGTCCTCTGTAAACAGGGTAGTGACTTGCGCTGGCTTACCGCCTGCTGGCCCACACCACCTGCAGGCCCACCATGTGAAGTGGAGTGGTGGTACTTGAAGCACGCTGAAGGTTAGTCCAGCCCTTTAGGAGGAGGGGATGAATGTTGGCTAGTCCCTGGCTGCTACAGGCCTTGGCTTGGTGCATCATGTTCCAGGGGCTCACCACCCTGCCAGAGGCCACCCAAGGACCCTCTTTGGCAGCTGCATATGCAGGAGAAGCACCACTGGTCATGCGAGCCCAGGGGTTTGAACACTGAGGGAGTCAGTTTTTTGTTGTTTTTTTTTCTCATAGGCTTTGCAGGGGTTGGTTTCTAACTACAGTTGTAAGTAAATTGGATATGGAACATTCAGTTTTGCTAAAGGGACACCAGGTAATATCTTTTATCTTTTATGATGTTTATGTTCCAGTATTTACTTGATATAAAGAAGTTTGCTTTATTTAATTTATTATAAAAATTTTGATTTTTTTTTACTATTCTTTTACTATTACTTCTCAAAATTTATTTGTAAAATGACTTAAAGTATTAAATATTTTAAAAGGATCCACTGGGATGAGATAGTAAATGGCATGACTATTCTTAGTATGCTAAAAAATAACACCTCCCTTTCCTTGTGTATTTATGCAGAATATCTAATGAGGAGGTAGCTATTTACATTTTATTGTATTTATAATTTTCATACATGCCTTAAATAGCTACTAAAATATAAACTTCATATTACTTCATATAATTCATATTGGAAATTTATGATATTGTTTTCATAAGTTGCTTTCTCATGTATTATCAGTTTCCTTTATTATAACATGAGAAGAATATTACTTCAGGCTACTGGTTATAAATACCAAATTAGAAATAATGGCATAACATTTATGCTTAAAGCAAAACAAAGAAGTGAGAGAGACAAATCTTGCCTTTGCCACGGTGTTATTAATTTATGGTTGTCAATCAAATGAGTGAAAATCATTCCAAATGATCAACTGAAAGCCCTGCTGAGAAATAAAAATGGAATCCATTATTGGGATTCTATGCAAGGTTTTTAGAGGCCTGATAACAAGAATGACTGGAAGATGATATTTAAACCAGCTATTTGCAAACTTTCTGACCTTAAAATGTTCATTTGGCAGAAAATATAAAATTATTATTCAGGACCCAAACATTGGGAAATGCGGTTATAGTTTCTGGTAATTACAAGAAGACAGTATTTAAAGGAGCACGCAGGATATGTCTCCACCATGCCAGATATGTTTAATGAAGTTGAGGTGACAGAGTAGTAAGTTCCTGTATTTATTAATTCATTCACGTATATATATTCATTTATTGAGCAACCAGTGTGTGCAGAGTCATAGGTAGTGGGATACAGGTAAAGTTGGAAGAACTGTATTAACATACTGGTGGATCAAAAATTCGATTTCCTTTGCTTACCACCTAAAAGAAAATAGTACACAGAAAAAATAAATAAAAATTAAATAGTTCCTTGTGTGTCTCAAGAAATCCTGAGTGCTGTGTGTCTAGAATTCCTTCCATAGAGAAAATGTTTTACACAAAATTCTAAAAAGAATAAATTAAAATAATTTTATATTTATGGTCACATATTGGAAATATGATTAAGAAAAATTAAAACAAGGCCATGAGAGCCGAAGTATGAGACTGAGTGTATCCCACCTGAATTTAGACAGCATCTCAAGAATAGACTTGACATACTGGACACTAATGACCGAAGACCAAACGAGTTGTGGAATGACATCAAGGGTATCATACATGAAGAAAGCAAGAAGTTATTAAAAATACAGGAAAGAAAGAAAAGACTAAAATGGATGTCAGAAGAGTCTCTGAAAGTTGCTTTTGAATGTAGAGTAGCTAAAGCAAATGGAAGAAATCATGAAGTCAAAGAGTTGAATGGATTTCAAAGGATAGCTTGAGAAGACATAGTAAACTATTACAATGAAATGTGCAAAGAGCTGGAGATGAGATAGAAAACTAAAAGGGAAGAACACACTAAGCATTTCTCAAGCTGAAAGAACTGAAGAAAAAATTTAAGCCTTGAGTTGCAATATTTAAGTCTCAAGCTGAAGGATTCTACAGGGAAAATATTAAACAAGTCATGAAACATCAAAAGAAGATGGAAGGAATACACAGAGTCACTGTACCAAAAAGAATTGGTTGACATTCAGCCATTTCAGGAGATAGCATATGATTAGGAACCGAAGGTATGGAAGGAAGAAGTCCAAGTGGCTCTGAAGGCATTGGTGAAAAAGAAGTCTCCAGGAACTGACAGAATACCAATTGAGATGTTTCAACAAATGGATGCAGCACTGGAAGCACATCTATGGCAAGAAATTTGGAAGACAGCTACCTGGCCAACCTACTGGAAGAGATCCATATTTGTACCCATTCCAAAGAAAGGTGATACAACAGAATGCATAAATTATAGAACAATATCATTAGTATCGCACACAAGTAAAATTTTGCTGAAGATCATTGAAAAGCAACTGCAGCAATACATTGACAGGGAACTGCCAGAAATTCAAGCCAAATTCAGAGGAGGACATGGAACAAGGGATATCATTGCTGATGTCAGATGGGTCATGGGTGAAAGCAGAGAACACCAAAATATATTTACCTTTGTTTTATTGACTATGCAAAGACATTCTACTGGGTGGATCATAACAGATTATGGATAACATACTGAAGAATAGGAACTCCAGAACACTTCGATGTACTCATGAGGAACCTGTACTTAGACCAAGAAGCAGTCATTTGAACACAAGAGGATACTGTGTGGTTTAAGTTAAGAAAGGTGTGTGTCAGGGTTGTGTCATTTCACAATACTTATTCAATCTGTATGCTGAGCAAATAATCCAAGAGGCTGGACTATATGAAGAAGAATGTGGCATCAGGCAGGATTGGAGGAAGACTCATTAACAACCTGCTTTATGCAGATGACACAACCTTGCTTGCTGAAAGTGAAGAGGACTTGAAGCACTTACTGATGAAGATCAAAGACACAGCCTTCAGTATGGATTACACCTCAACATAAAGAAAACAAAAATCCTCACAACTGAACCACTAAGCAACATCATGATAGATGGAGAAAGGATTAAAGTTGTCAGGGACTTAATTTTACCTGGATCCGTGGTCAACACCCATGAAAGCGGCAGTCAAGAAATCAACCTATTGCATTAGGCAAATCTGCTGCAAAAGACTTCTTTAAAGTGTTAAAAAGTGAAGTTGTCACTTTAAGGACTAAGGTGCCCTCACCCAAGCCATGGTGTGTTTAATAACCCCATATGCATGTGAAAGCTGGACAATGAAGAAGGAAAACCAAAGAAGAAATGATGTCTTCTAATTATGGTGTTGGTGAAGAATATTGAATATACCAGGGACTGTTAGAAGAACAAACAAATCTGTCTTGTATGAAGTACAACCAGAATGCTCCTCAGAAGCAAGGATGGTGAGACTTCGTCTCAAGTACTTTGGACCGGTTATCAGGAGGGACCAATACCTGGAGAAGGACATCTTGCCTGGTAAAATAGAGGGTCAGTGAAGAAGAGGAAGACCCTCAAGGAGAGGGATTGACACAGTGGCTGCGACAATGGGCTCATGTATAACAAAAGATTGTGAGGATGGCCCAGGACCAGGCAGTGTTTTGTTCTATTGTACATGGGTTCCCTATGAGTTGGATCTGGCTCGACGTCACGTAACAACAACATTGGAAATATGTTAGACATATTAATCATATTAAGCAATCATTCCCCATTTCCCCCTGCCCTCAGCCCCTAGTAAATGCTAATCTAATTTCTGTCTCTATGGATTTGCCTATTCTGATACTTTATATAAATGGAATCCTAGAATACGTGGTCTTTTGTGTCTGACTTCTTTCACTTAGCATAATGTTTTCAAGGTTCATCTAAGTTGTAGTATGCATCTGTACTTCATTTGTCTTTATGGTTGTATAATATTAGACTGTATGGATATACAATATTTTTCTATTCATTCATCAGTGAGTAGCCATTTGGGCTGTTTCTGCCTTTTGACTATTGTGAATAGTGTTATGAACATTTATGCTAACTGAGGAACAGAAAAATGTTGTCCACAGCGACTGCACCATTTCACATTCCTGCAAGCAATGTGTAAGGGTTCCAATTTCTCCACCTTCTCAACATTTATTATTTTATGCATGTTGTTTAAAGCCATTCTATTGCGAGCCAAGTGATTTCTCATTGTAGGTTTGATTTTCACTTCCTTACTTATTTTTAAGTTCCAGAGTTTCTATTTTGGTCCTTTTTAAAATTTATCTTTTTTTAATATTTTTTATTTGGAGAATGTCATGGATTGAATTGTGTTCCCGAAAAATATCTGTCAACTTGGCTAGTTCATGATTCCCGGTATTGTGTGATTGTCCACCATTTTGTCATCTGATGTGATTTCCCTATGTGTTGTAATGCCTATGTCTATGATATTGATGAGATGGATTAGTGGCAGTTATATTGATGAGATCTACAAGATTAGATGCTGTCTTACGCCAATCTCTTTAGAAATATAAAAGAGAGAAATGAGCAGAGAGATATGGGGGACCTCATACCACTAAGAAAGCAGTGATGGGAGCAGAGCATGACCTGAGGTTCCTATGCTGAGACACTCCTAGTCCAGGGGAAGATTGATGACAAGAATCTTCCTCCAGAGCTGACAGAGAGAGAAAGCCATCCTCTGGAGCTGACACCCTGAATTTGGACCTCTAGTCTCATAGACTGTGAGAGAATAAACTCCTGTTTGTTGAAGCCATCCACTCGTGGTATTTCTGTTGTAGCAGAACTAGATAACTAAGACAGTGAGATATCATTCTGTTTTCATTTAATTCATTGTTCATGTTTTCCTTTAGCTTTTTCAACATATCTAAGACTGTATATTTAAAGTCTTTTTTCTAATAATTCCAATGTTTGTTCTTCCTTATGGACAGTTTCTGTTTGTTTTTTATTTTGTTTTTTTCTGTTTATATGAATGCTTTATCTTTTTGCTGTTGAAAACTGGTCATTTTGAATATTCTAATGTAGTAAGATTTGAAATCATACTTGCCCGCTTCCAAGGGTTTGTTGTTGGTGCTTAATGTGGGTTGTTGTTCGTTTGTTTAAAGGCTTTTCTATACTCTTTTGTAATGACTGCATTCTTTGTCATAGCCCTGGTAGCACAGTGGTTAAGAGCTTGGCTTCTAACCAAAAGGTTGGCAGTTCAAATCCACCAGCTGCTCCTTGGAAACTCTGTGGGGACAGTTCTATTCTGTCCAATAGGGTTGCTATGAGTCAGAATCGGCTCTATGGCAATGGGTTGGGTTTCAGTTTGGATTTTGTATTCTTTGTCATACGTGTCACTGAAGCCTCTATTTAGTTGAATTAGCTAAGTGATCATCTCGTGATTTGATAGATTCTCTTCAATGCATGAAGCCAAAAAAAAAAAAAAAATCCAGTCTTTTCATCTGAGTCCCATGTGTGTTAGGTCCTGTCTTCAACACTCTACAAGGAAGTTTACAATTTTGCCTTTACATTTACTCTCTGCTTGTTCAGAGTTTAGAGCCTAGGGCCTTCTCAGGCCTTTAATGAGCATGTGCCCCATTCATGTATGTGCTTGCCCTCGTAGATTCTAGGAGTATGTGTAAGCTTTACAAAACCCCTATTCTATAAAGTATCTCATGCCTCATCTTATCTACCCAGGTTTGCAGCGTGTCTATTGATTGCCCTCACTGGTATTCTTTGAGCCAGGTGGCAGTGGCTAGTTCATTTGCCTTTGAGGAAATGCTCTGTCTAGCTGATTTTGTACCCATGAGGAAGTTCCAACTGTGTTGCAGTAGTAATAGCATCAGACCTTATCTATATTTAGGTGGAGAGTTAAGAATCAAGATTAGCACAAAGCTGGCTCCTATGAAGTGGAGGTCAGACGTACCTCCATACTCCAGCTTCTTTATCATTTCTGACACCAGCCAGCTTCCACACCCTCACCCCATGGCACTCTCTACTTCTCTGCTGTGTTCAATAATTCATTGCAATGGCCCCACAGAACTCACAGATCATACATATAGTTAAGTGGTTTCTTAAGGAAGTAACAGGGTACTACTTGGGATCAGGATCAACAGGCTACAACTCAGGATCAGGATCAACAGGCTACAACTCAGGATCAGAATCAGGAAGCATGTAGGCAAAGTGTGGAAAGCTTCCCCAAAGTGGAGAGCACACCCCTCCCTTCCTCAATGCAGGACAGCTCTCTTAGCTCTTCTCCACTGTGCAAGCAGTTGGCCCTTCCGTCTGCTGTGCACACCCCCTCCTAGCTATGCAGACCTCCTTTCAGTCACCTTAGGATAGGCCTCTTCTCGGCCCCCTCACGACAGGCCTCCTCTTGACCGTGCATGCACCCTCTCAACCATGCAGGCCTCTCTGCCTTCAGGCTCCCTGCCATCGGCCTTTTCACTGTAACTGACCCAGCTCATAGCCAGGGCAGCAGCTTTGTTCAGCTCTCTCTTAGCTGCATTCCTAGCAGCAGGTTGCTGCAATCACCACGGACTCTACCGTAGACCCCCTTCCAGGCCTCTCACTGTATTCAGTCTTACAGCTCTTGGCCCATGTTACAGATCTTTTAGGAGGTTCCTCACCTCCTTTCTCTTTGCTTATTCTCACTTCTGTCTTCTTGCTTCTCTTGCCTTTTCTCCCTTCTGAAACCTCTGTGGGATTGGCTACTTATATAAACAAATCCTTGTCAATTTCAAGGCAACGCCCTCCCAGCAGGGCCACAAACTGACCAATCCCCTCAATGCACTGTAGTCATTTCATTTGCACAGTCTATAATCACTTAATTTACATGGTCTATAGTCATTTCCTTTGCGTAGGATATTGACCAGTCCCTGCAAGGTGTATACCAATCACAAAGCAAGCTGCAGCACAGGGCCAGACAAAAAGTGTAAAATCATCAAGTTATTTACAGCTTACTAAGGAAATGTCAGTCAACCTGGACAAAAGTAACACACCTTCTGGGGTAGAAAACTAGGGCAAAGGTAACTCCTCAGGACTTAGGGGAAAATATTCACGAGATGTTTTTCCAAAGAACCAAGGCAAAAAGCTATGGAAATTGACTCATTTCACCACACAAGTTATGCAAAGTACTGGTAAGAATTGTGTGGTAGTCCTTAGTAAACCTCCAAATATGTCAAAAAAGGCAAACCCAATGCTTTGAGAACACGGTCTGCTCTGTTCCCTCTACAGCCAGACATCCATACCAGGAACAGAGGATGCTGTCTTCAAGACTGCTACTGAACTGGGAAGAAGAGGATGAAAAAATAGTAAGTTAAAATGCCACAAAGATTTAATACTGTATTACAGTTATATATTTTCAGGAATATTCACTTGATTGTTATAAACCTTTTGCTATTTTCCACACACAGAGTCTTGGGTGAAGTTGATCATGACAGGTATTTTTTTTTTTTTTTTTGCCAGTTTTTTAAAATTATCTCTGGGCAACCAATATTTAAACAGTACACCAAAACCATTATATATAAAAGAATAATAATAATAATAGTTTGGTTTATATTAAAATTAAGAATTTATTTTCATAAAAATGTACCATTAAGAAGGTAGTATAATGTATTCAGTTTCTATTGTGTTTAACAGTTCACCACAAACATAACAGTTTAAAACATACACTTATTATCTCACATTTTTTGTAGGTCTTAGTTATCCTCAGGCCCAGCTCAGCTGAATTCTTTGCACAGGCTCTCATAAGACTGCAACTTCGATGTCAGCCAGACTTTGTTTTGTTTTTGTTTTTTTCTTTTTTTGGAGCCCGGAGTCCTCTAACAAGCTTACTTGGTTGTTGGCAGAATTCAGTTCCTTGTGGTTATGGGACTGAGACCCTCATGTCTTTGTTGGTGGCTAGCCAGGGTATGATTTCAGCTCCTGGAGGCTTTTACTGTTCTTCCCACAAGGTCTTATCACATGTCCGTTCAAAACATGGAAGCTTATTTCTTCAAAGCTCCTAAGACAGAGTTTTATATAATGTAACATAGTCACAGGAATGACTAACCTATTATATTTGCCATATTCCAATGGCTAAAAGCAATTCAAAAGTTCTACCCTCACTCTGGTGGAGGAGATTATACAAAACTAACTCATTGGGGATCATTTTAGAATTCTGTGTGCCACAGTTAAGGTATAGTAAAACCAGAACTCTCCGCCATTGGAGGCATGAGAGTAAATTGATACCAACACTTGGAAGACTGCTTGGCAATGGGTACAAAAGCTGAACATAAGCATTCTACACAAAACAGCTATTCCACTCCTACATTTAAATTCAGCATAAAGGGATAGGCATGTGTTCTGTGAGACAGATACTAGAATCTTCATTGGAACACTATTTGTAACAACTCAAAACTATAAAGTATCCAAATGTCCATCATCAGTAGACTCACTAAATTGATTAGAATGTAGTTATACAATGTAATACTATATAGCAATAACATAAATTATATCCAACATTATGGATACATCACACAAACATAATATTGAATTAAAGAACTCAAACTCAAATGAGCACATGATTCCGTTTGCATAAAACACACGATAAATAGACAGAACTAATCACCTTGCTTAATGGAATGGCCAATTCTGCTCTTAACTTACATGATTTATCTGTAACATTTGTTATTGGAAAACCTTCTTCATTGCTTACCAGGCCCGCATGCTCCTAGTTTTCCTCCGTTTCTCATCCTCAACACTTGGACCTCTTTTAAAAATTCCTGAGTATTCAGTCCCTGTTCTTTTTCTCTATCCACCCGCAAAGCTGTTTCACCTATAGTTTTCCTCACATGAAAAATGTCATTCCATTCTAACAATTCCATGTATTGAAAAACTACATTCCACATCTACTCCCTCAAAAACTTTCTCTCTCTGCTTTCAGTATATCCAGAATTCTACCATTTCTCATCACCATCTTAACTACCAGCACTTTGTTTGGTTCATCAATATTTATTACTTGGATTAGTGTAATGAATTTCTAAATTTATCTCCCTTTTCCACCTTCGCTCCTCAATAATTAGGCATTTAGTATAGTATCCATAATGACAGAATTACTGTGTTACCAAGTAAGTTGGATTATATCAGTACCGTTAAAAGGAGAATATCTTACCACTCAACTGCTCAAAACATTTTCAGTGGCTCTCTTTCTCAGGCAGTTATGTATTTGTCCTCTTCTATAACCATCTCTCTTGTTTACTGTGCTCTAGCCACATGGGTCCCCTTGATGGCCATGAAAACATGAGGAATGCTTCTGATTCTAAATCTTTTTTTGTTCCCTTTGCCTGAAATGTTTTTTTCCCTCCAATTTTTGTCATGATTCACTTCCTCACCTACTTCATGATTTTGTTCAAATGCCCTCATTTTCATGAAGCTTTCCCTAAGAAACCTACTTAAAATTGTACACTAATCTAGCACACCCTGTTTCCATTACCTGCATTATTTTCCCCGATCGGATTCATCATCTCTAATATATTATTTATTTTGTTTACATTCTGACTTCTCCTGCTAGGACGTAAGCTTCAGGAGGGCAGTGATATTTGTCTCTGTTTCTCACTATTTCATTCCTAGCACCTAGAAAAGTGTTTGGTATATAATAGAAGTACGTTCAGTAAATATTGACTTAATGGGTAAATGTTTACTACTCAAGTGAAAATTACTCCACACATCTGGTTGTCAATCTGTTACTAATTCACATATGGGCCATTCTATGAACCACAGCCACCAAACCCTGAGACACTAAGCATTTACTCCTAACTATGTATTATCATATCAAACATTATTAAATGTGGACAGCTGATTTATCATTTCTTCAAGATGCACTTATTACAACAAAAGCTGTAAAAGGTAGCCGTTGTTATTCCAATCTCAGAGAAAGCCAAGGAGACAATGGGACTAATTTGCCTAAACCCCATAGTTGAAATGAGGCGGAGCCAGGATTCAAACTCTGTCTCTCTAATTCCAAAATCCTTGCTCCTTTCATTATCACATACTGCTTTAAAGAAAATGGGCCTATTGTTTGAACATTTACACTGCGCTAACATATTAAACTGGAGTCCTGGTGGCACAGTGGTTAAGAGCTTGGCTCCTAACCAAAACGTCTGCAGTTCAAATCCACCAGGCACTCCTTGGAAACCATATCGTGCCATTCTGCTCTGTCTATAGGGTCTCTATGAGTTGAGGTCAACTCAACGGCCACAGGTTTGGTTTGGTTTTTTGATATATTAAACTAGTTTGCTGGGAAAAAAAATCCAGAATTTTACTTACCTGTGTTTACTAAAGGATCCCTGGTGGTACAGTGGTTAAATGCTTGACTGTTAACCAAAAGGTCGGCGGTTTGAACCCATCAGTCGCTCCACTGGAGAAAGATGTGGTGGTCTGCTTCCCTAAAGATTAAAGCCTTGGAAACGCTGTGGGGCAGTTCTACTCTGCCTTATTTATGGGGTTCTTATTAGTCCGAATAGACTTGATGACACTGGTGATTTTTTTGGTGTTTTACTACTTTTCCCACCTTACTTCCTTAATGCTCCTCTTATTAACTATAGAATACATTTTTTTTTAACCAAAATTACTATTATTAGTCCTGGGGAAAATTTATTTCTTTCCTCACCCTAGACACACAGATCCATCTAGATACTTCAAAGATTGTGGCTACCTTAGTTCACATTTATTTGATTGTTCAAGGGTGTTTTTCTCATGTCTACTGTTAGTGCGTTTATAGAGAGAGTGTCCCCAAATAAAGACATTTCTTGTATTCTAAATTTGTTACATTTCATCAAATGGTCACATTTATATGCCATTTTCTTTTCATTGTTATTTATATTTCCTTTTAAATTACTTTTCAATGTTAACAGTCAAATACTGAAGTGATTTGTTTTTGTTTTGTTGAGAATTTGCATAAAAAAACTTATGAAACAATGATGTTAAGTGGATAAACCTGTTGACTATATCTATGTGGAAATGCTACTCACTGTCATTCCTGTAATTTTATTACACAGCAAATACAATATTCTATTATGAACAAGTAAGTATACCAATATATGTCTTAAAAAGAAAAATGCAAACGTATAAACAGCTTTGTATTGTTGTTAGGTACCGTCCAATCAGCTCCAACTCATAAGAAAAATGTCAACCTATGAACAGCTTTGTATAAACAAGTGAAAATAGTTAAATAAATTTTACCTATATGTTATAATTTTAATTTTATAGAATAACTAAAAATATTTCACACGGGCTAAATAAACCTAGCGAGAGCTGATAACATTCAATTGGTAACTAAAAGCTAGCCACTCTTCAGGTACTTCTATAAGTGCTGAGTTTATCATTTTTTAACTTCATGACCCAGTTTACATACATCATTGAAATGTAACCTCAGGCCACGCAGTCAAGAGATTTTCTTTTCTAAGTGTTTCTTAACATCTCACTCTCCACAGTTGTTTCAACCACATTGGAGTTAACCTGTGTTTAGGTCAGATTTGCTACATTTGTAAGTGTGTGCATTCTTTAGTTTGGATTAAAGCCCATTAAAGGAAACTGTTTACTTGACTATAGAGTAGATAGACTGGCTGTGGATAGATATGTGCCACACATTTCAGATCATTGTATTGATTCTATAGAAATTGCCATGCAGTGTGTGATTTCAAATATTTTAAATACAATTTTCATATATAATACAATATGCCATATATTCCTAAATTTCTACTTTTAATTCCTAAATTTCAGCATTTTAATTGCACCTATTATTGTCCTTCAAAAATTAGATGTAAAATCTGGAAAAAAATTTTAGTTTTTGGAAGTGTTCTGTGAAGGTGCACAAGAGATTGTTGACAGCAGCTCCCTGAGGAGATTAAAGAAAAAAAAAAAAAGATAGTCATCTGTCATATATTTATACTCAAATTGTTTCCTACTTATTAAATATGATCAATAATTCTTTAGTCTGCTCTGAAACAAAATTTTTTGGTAAACGTACAGTCTTTCCAGAAAATCCTATCATTTCTATAATGCTATGTTATGTAATGGTTGAAAAATAAGATTTTATTTCAGATTTAAGACTTATTTCCTGATGATATGTGATTGCTGTTGTTGATAGTATTGTACGGTGGAAAGAGAATGGCAATTTGAGTCAGACAGATTTATAATGATATTCTAGCTCCACGATGTCTAGTTGTGCGAACTTTGGTCAAGTTATATAATGTTTCTAAATTAACTAATATGCATGGGCTATTGCAAGGATTAAAACATAGAGTTTTACAGGTTCATAGAAATGATGCAACACATCTTAAGAACTCAAGAAATATTTTTCTTTTATTACACCATTGTTTCCTTATTCTCCTTAAGTAATAATCTTTCATTTCCCCGAAATGTAGTAATTTTATATTGTCCACTCCTTCAGTGATATTCTTTCCAATGGGCACAATTGCTGAGACCTTGCTGGCCTTACTATCAATGAATAGATGGAACTTTCTGATTGGGTTACCAGGTGATTATCATAAGCAAGTTGGTGTAGCATGGCTCAATACAGAAAGTGAAAATTTTATTAAAGCTTCTTAAAAAAGTCAACATAAACACAAAAAGATATGCTTTATAGAAAGAATGAGGTATAATAATGCTCTAAGTAATCTCAAGCATTGTCTTTTCTCCAGAAATTGTTCAGTTTTCCAGAAAGAAGTAACCAAAAATTTGCATCAATCATTTTAATAATCTGTGTTTCATTTGAAAATCAACTCTGTTCCATATATTCTGCTCCCTGAAAGATTAGGTATAGATGTTATTTTCTCCTAGGAAATCTCTTGTCCAGTATTCTCAAAAATCTTGATACTCTTGAACCACACAGCTTTGCAAGGGGCCACAGTGAGATCAATCGTGGAACAATGTTTTGCAAACAATATGAAAATGATGTCACTATTTGGAGCCCTCAGGGTAGATTCATCAAACTGGTTATGAAGTGGAAGCTGTCAGATAAGGTTCAGCCACGTTGCTGCTGTTATTAGGTGCCGTCATTCTGCTCCAACTCATAGCAACCATATATATGTACAACAGAAGGAAACACTGCCCAATTCTGCATCATCCTCATGTTCGTTACTTTGTTTAAGATCATCGTTGCAGTCACTTTGTCAGTCCATCTCATTGAGGGTCATCCTTATTTTTGCTGACCCTCTACTTTACTAAGCATGCTGTTATTCTCCAGGGAATGGTCCCGCTTGATAACACATCCAAAGAATGTGAGATGAAGTTTCATTTTCCTCTCTTCTGAGGTGCATGCTGGCTGTTTATTCTTCTGGCAGTCCATGGTGTATTCAGTATTCTTTGCCAACACCACAATTAAAGTGTACCAATTTTTATTTAGTCTTCCTTATTCATTGTCCAGTTTTGCATGCATATGAGGCAATTGAAAATACCAGGTTTGAGTCAGGGGCACCTTAGTCCTCAAAGTGACATCTTTGCTTTTTAAAGCTTTAAAGAGGGCTTTTTGCAGCAGATTTGCCCAAGGAAATAATATCATTTGATTTCTTGACAGTTGCTTCCATGGATGTTGATTGTGGATCCCAGTAAAATGAAATCCTTGAAAATTTCAATCTTTTCTCCATTTATCATGATGTTACTCGTTGGTCCAGTTGTGAGGATTTTTTGTTTTCTTTGTTTTCAGGTGTAATCTATACCCAAGGCTGTGTAGTCTTTGATCTTCTTCAGTAAGTGCTTCATGTCCTCTTCACTTTCAGTAAGCAAGGTTGTGTCATCTACATATCACAGGTTATTAATGAGTCTTCCTCCAATCCTGATGCTGCTTTCTTCTTCATATAGTCCAGCTTCTCAGACTATTTGCTCAGTATACAGATTGAATAAGTATGGTGAAAGGATATAACTCTGATTTCAACCTTTCCTTATTTTAAACCCTTCTGATCTATGTACAGGTTCTACTTGAGCACAATTAAGTGCTCTGGAATTTCCATTTTTCGAAATGTTATCCATAATTTGTTATGATCCACACAGCTGGATGCCTTTGCATAGCCAGTAAAACACAGGTAAACATCTTTCTGGTATTCTCTGCTTTCAGCCAACGAGCTGTGGAATGATATCAAGGATATCGTACATTAAGAAAGCAAAAGGTCATTAACAAGATAAGAAAGAAAGAAAAGAGTAAATTGGATGTCAGAAGAGACTCTGAAACTTGTTCTTGAATGTAAAGTAGCTAAAGTCAAAGGAAAAAATAATGAAGTGAAAGAGCTGAACAGAAGATTTCAAAGGGGAGCTCGAGAAGACTAAGTAAAGTATTATAATGACATGAGCAAAGCCCTGAAGATAGAAAACCAAAAGATAAGAACGCACTTGGCATTTCTCAAGCTGAAAGAACTTAAGAAAAAATTCAGGCCTCAATTTGCAGTATTGAAGGATTCTACAGGGGAAATATTAAACGATGCTGGAAGCATCAAAAGAAGATGGAAGGAATACACAAAGTCACTATACCAAAAAGAATTGGTTGATGTTCAACAGTTTGCAGCTGTTTCTTCTCATTTTGAGTTGTGACACATCAGCAAATGTAAGTGCCAAAATCTTGACTTTATCCCTGTCTTTAAGGTCAACTTTGAGGAGGCAGCTATTCCCCAGTCATATTCTAAATGCCTTCCAGCCTTAGAAGCTCATCTTCTGGCACTGTATCAGATAATGTTCCGCTGCTGTTCATAAGGTTTCTAATGGCTAATTTTTCAGAAGTAGAACACCAGGTTCTTCTTCCTAGTCTGTCTTAGTCTGGAAGCTCAGCTGAAACCTGTCCGCCATGTTTGACTCTGCTAGTATTTGAATACCAGTAGCACATAGCTTCCAACATCACAGCAACACGAAGCCTCCACAGTATAACAAACTGACAGACACATGGGGGAACTTAAACCATATAATGGGGTGCATATTTCTCTTAAAGAGTATATAAAATAATTTTCTAGAAAGTGTAAGGCATATGCACTACTGTTTTTATATAAAGAACATAGTGTCTTTGTGATTTTAAAGACAACGGTAAAATAAAAAGGAACCCTGGTGGAGCAGTAGTTAAAGCGCTTGGCTGCTAACCAAGAGATCTGTGGTTCAAACCCACCAGCTGCTCTGCAGGGGAAAGATGTGGCTTTCTGCTTGCGTAAATATTTATAGCTTTGGAATCCCTATGGGGTAGTTCTATGGTGTGCTATAGGGTCACTATGAGTCAGATTTGACTGACATAGTGGATTTGGTTTAATTTTGGTAAAATAAATTATTTAACTTGAAAAAAACAAATGCTTGATACTGATTCCAAAGCTCAGATTGACTCACTAAATTGTCTAGTGTTATCAATAGTCACTGTCAAGTCAGTCCTGACTCATGAAAAACCTATGTGTATCAGAGTAGTAATGTTTTCCATAGGATTTTGAATAGCTGATTTTTTAGAAACAAATCTCCAGGCCTTTCTTCCAGTAAGCCTCTGGGTGGACTGGAACCATCAACCCTTTGTTTAGCAGCCAAGCTCTTTAACTGTTTACACCTCCCAGGGACTCTGACTAAATTTTACAAATTGATCCACAGTTAGCTTGCTCTCAGCATGCATGCATAGCCTTTCTTCATGCATTTTTCAACATAAGCTTAAATCCCAGAAAAGGGACTTTGGATATCATTAATTATTAACTATTAGGATAGTTTATGTTTTTTAGCAAAAAAGAAAATACACACTAATTCTTTGGATACATGTAACTGTCATATCAGATATCAGACATGTAAAATGTGAAACAAAATTGATAAATTATTGTGTGATCTCATTTCTAATTACACTGCAATATTTTTTGAAAATTTGAATTATGAAAATCTGAAGTTATACAGTATGAAACTATTAAAGTATGAGCAAAATATAAAACAACCCATGTCTTCTTACAATGAAAAAGCAAAATATAAAGTATGAGGAAAATATAAAATAACCCATGTCTTCTTACATTGAAAATGCAATCAATATTTCCAAAATTTCAAAAGGTATGGGGCTAAGGGAATTTAAAATGTGTTTAAGGACACAGTATTTAGTAAGTGAACCAAAATCTTGTCCTCCATTCTTTGGACTAGTCTAGAGTTATAAGAATATTTAATTATGTAAGTTTGTTGGGAATACATTTCTTGACAATCTTGAACTGAAGAGAACAGTGTTGTGCAAACTGCCATTTTTTCTATGAATCTAAATTAGTTTCTGAGAATGTATTGAACAGATATAAAGAGGAAAGTCTTGCTCCATCAACAACTGTATGAAGACAGTCAAACTTAACAAGAAACCATGTAAGTACAGCAATTAAGCCCAGTGAGTGGTTTTAATGTTTAATGACTACTTTTACTTCTAACAGAAGTCAAAGAATAGTTACTGCTACATTATATGCTCCTGGATGACTTTTGATGAAAAAAATTGTATTTTACTCTTTTTCTGACAAAATATATGGAGTATCTTAAATGTTTGTTAGATACAAGAACAAGAGCACATTTTTTAACAAATTTTGTATAAGTTATAGCATTTAATTCCCATGAAAACTCAATGAGGTCATCATCCTAATCATCATCATTATCATTTTTCCACATTACAAATAAAGAAATTTTGACCTAAAAAGTCACACGGTATTTAGGGTAAAATATAAAATTTTAACTCTACTTTCAACATGGCAAATGCTCATCTAGTCTAAAATGTATGTTTAAGGAACAACCTATGTTTCTTCTTGGAGTATGATTAAGGGGCCTTAGATTAGAGTATTGGTCTTTGTGTTGTCCCTGGAGACCTCCCTGCCTTCCTCAATATCATTTGTTATGCCTGATACCATAGATTATGCTGTTTACTCTATGACTGTGTTATAGAAAAACCTTCATCTTCATATTAGCAGTCACTGGCGAAACTCAGTAGCTCTCAGGATTCAGATGTCATCCACATTTACTTTCTGAGGGTTCTTTGAAATATCTTTAATTTTACCATACCATGTAGTTTCTGTGGGCTATTCATTATCTCTGCCTCTCTTATGTCTGTAATATAGACCATTCAACTCTCAACAAATATTTATTAAGTGTCTTCTATGGCGCAGGCAATTGTTCTAGGCAGTTGATCAATATCAGTGAACACTATGCTAGAATTTCTTTCCTTGAAGCTTATGCCCCATGTTTGCTTAAGGTTACACTAATGTCAGGGTTGCCTACATAAAATTCATTTTTCGTAATACAAATTTTTTTATAGTTCTAACTTTGGTGCTGGAAATGTGGAAATGAACTAATACAGATGAGATTTTTGCTGTCATAGGGTTAACATTCCAGTTTGGGAGTGGCAAACAATTATCAAATAAACATATGAAAAAATGAACTTTCAGCTAATTATAACAATATATTTAAGGTAAACCAGTGAATGTAATGTCAATAAAATAGAGAATGACTGAAATTAAAAAAAAAAAAAAAGGTAATGTTATGTTTTATTGAATGGTAAAGTAAGACCTTACTCAGGAAATTAACCTTAAGGAAAGAGATTATCTGTGAGAAGTAAATAGCCAAGAAAATATATTAGGAAGAGTATTTCAGCCCAAGGAACATTAGAGAGACACTGTGTCTTGAGCATACTGAACAAGAGAAAAAATCGTATAAAAATCCTGTAACACCATTTTAAAAGATCCTTTTGATTACAGTGAGAAGCATGGATTACAGGGGCCAAGAGTTAAAGCAGAGAGGCCTGTTAAGGGGGTATTCCACTGGTGCAAGAGGGATGGTGGTCACTGGGACAGCTGTGGTAAGAATAGAAACAGAACGTGAAGAAGAGAACATGATAAATTTTGGAGGTAAAGTCAAGGGATCTGGTGATGGATTGGAAGTTGTGTAACGTGTTGGATAAAGACAAAAATTAAGCATAGCTCCTTTTACTTTTACTTTGAACAACTGTGTGTGTGTGTGTGTGTGTACTGGGGTTTATTTCTTGAAATGAGAATATCAGTGATAAGTTAATTTATGGGGAAAGTAAAAAAATCAATTGGTCAATTTTGAACACAATTGTTCTGAGATTCCTTAGAGTACTTTGGAAAGATATTAAGTATGTAGTTGAATATAACGTTTGTCTTTCCAAAAGAAGACTACTGTAGGGGAGATAAAAATTTTGTAATAATCTGTGGGACTAGAAGAGATCATCATCTCATAAGAGAGTTTACATGAGGAAAGGACAAAGGAAATATGTCTTAGAAAACTCCTTGAGAAATCCAAAAGTGATATGTTAAATAAGTGAAGATATATCTACATATAATCTTCTAAGGGTTTTTTTTTTCATTAAGTGAAGGGTCCATTTCAAGTGTGTAAGAATAAATGGATGAATGGATAAACAAAATATGGTACATATGCACAGTTAAATATTACACAACCATAAAGAATAATGATGATTCCCTGAAAAGCTTGTAACATGGATGAATCTGGAGGACATTATACTGAGTGAAATAAGCCAATCACAAAAGGACAAATATTGTATGATTACACTTTTATAAGGAGACAAGAATAGAAGTATGTATAAAGACCAACAGTCATTGCTGGCTACCAGGGATGGGGTGAGAAATGGGGAAGCACTATTGAGATAATAGACAATCGTTACTTTAGGCGATGGGAAAGGTAGCATCAAATGTGGGTGAAGTACACACAGCTTGACCAAGGTAAGCAATGTCACTAAAAAGTACACAAGAGAAAAGTATTGTTTTTGGTAAAGGATGTGAAAAATGTAATTTTGGAACAACAACCAAAAAAGATGCATGGGATCACACAAATATATCTATAGTCATATAACTATATGAGTATGAATATATGGGTGCATATGTGTGCACAGATAGAAGTATCTATAGGCATATGTACGTGCAATTATGTGGGTGTATGCATGTACATCCATATATATAATAAACCACATAGGTGACAGAGGTACAGATACTTCTTAGACATAACCAAACACCTCGTGAGATAAGTTTTCTGAGTTTGAAGACTTAGGACCATAGTCTTATAGGACAACTCAGGTAATTGGCATAATTTAGTTCATAAATTGTAGGTTATACATCCCAAAAGCTTGATACAACTAGGATACAATAATTGGCCTCTACTTTTTTGGAACAAAAGAGAAAGAAGAAAACCAAAGACTCAAAAAAGAAAGTAGTCTACAGGACTAATAGTTGACAGAAACCAGGGCCTCATCTACCCTGAGATAAGAACTAGATGATGCCCTGCTACCACTACCAACCATTCTGATCAGGATCACAATAGATGATGGATCCTTATAGAAAAGGAGAGAAATGCAGAACAGAATTAAAATTCTTAAAAAGTCTGGACTTACTGGACAGGTTGAGACCAGAGGACTCCCTGAGACTATCATCCTGAGATACACTTTAGATCTTACACCAAAATTATCCCTTGAGGTCATCTTTTAGCTAAATAACAGATGGACTCATAAAACAAAGAACATCACCCATGAGTAATGAGCTTCTTTAAGAAAAAAATCATCTGTAGGAGATCAAATGGTCAAAAATTACTCTAAAGCAAAGATGGGAAGGTAAGGGATCAAGGAAACTAGAGTACTGGAAATGGTACAACCAGAATGGAATGAATGAGAATAATGACAAATTGTGAAAAATGTAAGCAATATCAATGAATAATTTGTGTAGGAAATGTTAAATGGGAACATAATTTGCTGTGTAAACTTCCACCTTAATTGCAATAAAATATTAAAGAAAGAAAAAGGAAAGAAAGAGAGAGAGAGAAAGAAAGGAAGGAAGAAGAGAGGGAGGGAGTGAGAGAGATAAGAAAGAGAGAGAGAAAGAGAGAAAGAAAGAAAAGAGAAAAGAAAGAAAGAGGCAGAAAAGATGAGAGTCTCACCAGATTCGTGAGGTGGGACAACAGCAGAAAACATGGGAACTCTCCACTACAAATGTTGTCATTGTTAGTTGCTGTGGTGTTGGTTCCAACTCATAGTGGCCCTATGCACAGGAGAACAAAACACTGCCCGGTCCTGCGCCATCCTAATAATCATTGCTATGTGTGACCCCATTCTTGCAGCCACTGTGTCAATCCATCTAACTGAGGGTCTTCCTCTTTTTCGCTGACCCTCTTCTTTACCAGCATGATGTCCTTCTCCAGGAACTGATTCCTCAGATAACATATCCAAAGTATGTGAGACAAAGTGTTGCCATCCTTGCTTCTAAGGAGCACTCTTGTGCTTCTTCCAAGACAGACTTGTTCATTCTTTTGGCAGTCCATGGTATATTCAATATTCTTTGCCAACACCACAATTCAAAGGCATCAATTCTTCTTCGGTCTTCCTTATTCATTGTCCAGCTTTCTCATGCATATGAGGAGATTGAAAACACCATGATTTGGGTCGGGAGCACCTTAGTCCTCAAGGTAACATCTTTGTTTTTCAACTCTTTAAAGAGGTCTTTTGCAGCAGATTTGCCCAATGCAATGTATCTTTTTGTTTCTTGACTGCTGCTTCCATGGGTGTTGGTTGTGGATCGAAGTAAAATGAAATCCTTGACAATTTCAAGATTTTCTCCATGTATCATGATGTTGCTTATAGGTCCAGTTGTGAGGATTTTTGTTTTCTTTATGTTGAGGTATTCAGATCTACAAATAGATCTGAAATATGTGATGGATCAAAGGCATGCGGTCATGTGGTACTGGGCATGGATATGTGCTACACAAATCTCTTTTTTATAGAGATGATATATAAGTTTTGGCAACTGTGTTTATGGAAGGCTTAATGATTTGCTTAAGGTAACAGAGCTAATGAATAGTGGAGCAAGAATTCGTTTCATGGTCTCAATTTTTTAAACCAATGTTCCTAGCTGCTACACTATAATGCTTTTGTTGTGTTTTATTTTAATGAGTAATGAGGAAAAAGAGGGATCAAAATGGCAATAGTTGAATCAAGATAACACTAACTTCTCAAGTCTTAAGACTATGTAATTGATCACTTTAAACTAAATGGAATATAGGTCTTAATTATTAATTAGGCTGTGAATGTTCTGCCGGTCTTCCCAGTAACCGTAGACAATTAAGTTGGATCATCATTATTTCCTCCAGGATTGTTGGCTGCTGTGAGTTTGGCATCCCAAACTAAACCACAAGCCACACTGATAACTGATAAGCTCTTTTTTTACAAAGCGGTAGATTATAATTTCTCAATTACAATTCAGAACTCCAGTGTAGGGGCTAATGATCCATTTAGAGGTTAAGTATGTGTTGTTTCACTTGACCGTATAAGTGACAATTTTTTTTCCCCACATTAATATGTCTGGTTACTGCTTCATTAAATGGCTAAGCTACTAATTCCTCCATGAATTGCATTTTACCTTTTATAAAACTGGTTTGTATAAACTATATAAATCACTGTAAATATTGAAGATAGATGCAGAACTATATTGAAATAGTAAAAATAATATAATGTTAAGAAGTTTTATTATAGCTAAGCTAATTTATACAAACCCTGAAAAATTGTTAAAACAAGAAAATATAATAATGGTTTCATACCTCAGCTTCTTAACACAATAGTCCTGCTCAGCTGTCACCTGGGTCTTATATATTATGTTTTCTTTTTTTTTCTAATGTCCAAAGAACTGTTTTTTTCTTTTTCTTTGTGAATCTCATGATTATGGACTATATATATTTGGATGGTTATACTTTATTACCTGTGTTAGATCTCCCTTTAATTTCTTTTCATCCAATTAGAATGGTTAAATCAGAAGGAAGAATAACATTCCTATTTTGCACCATAGAGTTGGAGCCAGCCAAATCACCTGACTATCTTCTAACGCCTGGGCTCTTCTATTTCTCTGGAGGCAAAAAGTGATGCTAAGGAAAAAAAATAATAAGTTTTGTTTTTGTTTTTATTCTCTAAGACATATTCAATATGGGGAGAGGAATTGGAGGAATATTGCACAAAAAAGTAAACAAATAAAAACAGATACACATTTCACCACCTTCAAAATGCCCATTGGCTTAAAGCAAAAACAGGAAGCTATGGCACGTTGAGCTTCAACAACTCTAAATTTTTGATTGTTAATCTCTTTTGTCCTTGTGCCACAGGCTTATGATATCTACACTGAGAGAATGGAGGAGGGGAGGTGATACGTGTTTTTGTTTCTATCTCTGAATAACTTCTAATATTGACTCCTAATTCTTCCCCACTTCCTATGGTGTATGGCATGCATCATTTGAAATTGCACTATTCATTTAATAAATTGTTTATTCCTTTCTTTATCTTTCCCAACATTATCAACTTATCAAGTCTTAAGTAATTCACATGATTGGGGCAAGGACCAATTTTTATGGCAAGACAGTACTTTAGATAAATGAATAAATAATTGAGGAAACTACAGGATTTGTGATCAAGGTGGCAGTTGAAGTTTATCAAAAGTAGTATTTATCTTTTCAAAACATTGAAAATTAAGTTACATTCAATAACTCTGATACCTGGAAAGAGTTTGGATGTGCCTAACACACACACACACACACACACACACACGCACAATCACGTACATACACTGCCTTACTTACCTTTTGATTTTTATTAGTTTGTTATGCTAGAGAAGCCTGAAGAATGAATAAATGTTGTTGTCATTACGGGGCATGGAGTCGATTTTGACTCATAGCAACCCCATGTGACAGAGTAGAACTGTCCCGTAGGGTGTTCCAGGCTGTAATCTTTATTAAAGGAACCCATCTCCAGGTCTTTCTCCCACGGAGTGGCTGGGTGGGTTCAAACCACCAACTTTCAGCTAGCAGCCTAACTAACACTTAACCCCCAGATAGTAGAAAATTTGAATTTGGTCATACTCAAAAAAGGTGGTCTGTGTAGTTTCCTCAAATTGCAGAAAATAGAACACCTGGGAGTGGTGTAGAGTTAAAGCAGCAAAATCAAATGGTTGTTTTCTTTACCTTGTATTATCCCATAGGGGCAGTAATTATTTTGGACCATATTCAAAGACAAATGGAAAAAATAAAGTTGCCTAGTATAAATGTTCTAAGATATTTCAGTCAGAAAGTTTTCTATATTTAGCTTACTTTCAAAATTTATCTCATGTTCTGTGCTTTCTGATGTCTCAATCTTATTCATTTTCTATGTCAATCACAATTGTATATAAAAAGATATGGTCCCTATATCCGCAACATGTCTGTCAGTTTGTCGTACTGTGCTGGCTTATGTGTTGCATGATGCTGGAAGCTATGTCACTGGTATTTCAAATACCAGCAGAATCTCCCGTTGTGACAGGTTTCAGCTGAGCTTCCAGACTAAGACAGACTAGGAAGAAGGACGTGGTGGTCTACTTCTGAAAAATTAGCCAGCAGAAACCTTCTGAATATCAGCAGAACATTTTCTGATATAGTGCCAGAAGATGAGCCCCTCAGGTTGGAAGGCACTCAAAATACTACTGGGGACAAACTGCCTCCTCAAAGTAGAGTCAACCTTAATGACTGGGATGGAGTCAAGCTTTTGGGACCTTCATTTGCTGATGTGACACAAATCAAAATGAGAAGAAACAACAGCAAACATCCATTAATAATTGGAATGTAGAATATAGGAAATATGAATCTAGGAAAATTGGAAGTAGTCAAAAATGAAATGCATAGACATTGATATCCTAGGCACTAGTTAGCTGAAATGGACTGACTTTTGCCATTCTGAATTGGACAATGATGTGATCTACTATGCTGAGAATGAGAAATTGAAGAGGAATGGCATGGAATTCATTTTCAAAGAAAATGTTTTAAGATCTATCCTGAAGGACAACACTGTCAGTGGTAGGATAATACCCATATGCCTAGAAGGAAGACCAGTTAATACTATTACTCAAATTTACACACCAACCACTAAGGCCAAAGATGAAGAAATTGACGATTTTTTACCAAGTTCTGCAGTATGAAATGGATGAAACATGCAACCAAGATGCAGTCATAATCACTGGTGATTGCAATGCAGAAGTTGGACACAAAAAACAAGGATTGGTAGTTGGAAAATATAGCCAGAGTGATAGAAATGACACTGGAGACCATGTGACAGAATTTTGCAAAACCAATGAAATATTCATTGCAAATACCTTATCTCTACAACATTAATGGGAACTATACAAGTGGACTTCATCACATGGAATACACAGGAATCAAATTGACTACATCTGTGGAAAGAGACCATGGAGAAGCTCAATATCATCAGTCAGAACAAGGCCAGGGGCCAACTGTGGAATAGACCATCAATTGCTCATATGCAAGTTCAAGTTGAAGAAGAAGAAAATTAGAACAAGTCCACAAGAGACAAAGCATGACCTTAAGCATATCCCACCTGAATTTAGAGACCATCTGTTCTTGAGACTCATTGAGCACTAAAGACTGCAGAAGAGAAGGGTTGTGGAATGACATCAAGGGCATCTTACATGAAGAAAGCAAGAGGTCATTAAAAAGACAGGAAAGAAAGAAAAGACCAAAATGGATATCAGAAGAGACTCTGAAACTTGCTCTTGCACATCGAGTAGCTAAAGTGAAAGGAAGACATGCTGAAGTAAAAGAGTTGAACCGAAGATTTCAACAGGCAGCTCGAGAAGACAAAGTAAGTATTACAATGAAATGTGCAAAGACCTGGAGTTAGAAAACCAAAAGGGAAGAACATGCTAGGCATTTCTAAAGTTGAAAAATCTAAAGGAAAAATTCAAGTCTCAAGTTGCAATATTGAAAGATTCTATAGGGAAAATATTAAAGGACAAAGGAAGCATCAAAAGAAGATTGCTGGAATACACAGAGTCACAGTATCAAAAAGAATTAGTTGATATTCAATCATTTCAGGAGGTAGCATGTGAGCAACAACCGAATGTACTGAAGAACGAAATCCAAGCTGCACTGAAGGCATTAGTGAAAAACAAGTCTCCAGGTATTGACGGAGTACAATTGAGACGTTTCAGTGAACATATGTCAAGAAATCTATGTCAAGAAATTTGGAAGACAGCTACCTGGCTAACTGACTGGAAGAGATCCACATTTGTACCCATTACAAAGGAAAGTGTTCCAACAGAATGCAGAAATTATTAAACAATAACATTAACGTCGCACACAAGTAAAATTTTGCTGAAAATCATTCAAAAGCAGCTGCAGTAGTACGACAGGGAACTTCCAGAAATTCAAGCTGGATTCAGAAGAGGACATGGAACCAGGGTTACCATTGCTGATGTCAGATGAATTTTGGCTGAAAGCAGAGAGTACCAGAAAGATGTTTACCTGTGTTTTACTGACTATGCAAAGCCATTTGACTGTGTGAATTATAGATAAAACTGGGAAGAATGGGAATTCCAGAATACTAAATTATGCTCCTTTGCAACCTGTTCACAGTCCATGAGGCAGTTGTTCTAACAGACAAGGGAATATTGTGTAGTTTAAAGTCAAGGAAGGTGTGCTTCAGGGTTGTATCCTTTCACTATACTTATTCAATCTGTATGCTAAGCAAATAATCTGAAAAGCTGGTCTATAGATAGAAGAAGGGGGCACAAGGAGTGGAGGAAGATTCATTAACAACCTGCAATATGCAGATGACTCAACTTTGCTTGCTGAAAGTGAAGACGACTTGAAGTACTTACTGATGACAATCAAAAACTATGGTATGGAAAGCAAAGAAAACAAAAATCCTCACAACTGGACCAATAAGCAACATCATGATAAAGGAAGAAAATATTGAAGTTGTTAAGGATTTCATTTTACTTGGATCCACAGTCAGTGCCCATGGAAGCAGCTATCTAGAAATCAAACATTGCATTGCATTGGGCAAATCTGCTCCAAAAATCCTCTCTAAAGTGTTACAAAACAAAGATGTCACTAAAGCCATGGTGTTTTCCAGCACTCATAAACATGGGAAAGCTGTACAGTGAATAAGGAAGACTGAAGAAGAATTGATGACTTTGAATCTTGGTACTGGCGAAGAATATTGAACCTACCATGGACTGCCAAAATAACGAACAAGTCTGCCTTGGAAGAAGTACAACCAGAGTGCTCCTTAGAAGCCAGGACGGTGAGACTATGTCTCACATATTTTGGACATATTATTGGGGGGACCAGTCCCTGGAGAAGGAAATCATGTTTGGTAAAGTAGATGGTCACTGAAAAAGGGGAAGACCCTCAATGAGATGGATTGACACAGTGGCTGCAACAATGGGCTCAAGTGTAACAATGATGGTAAAGAAGGTACAGGACTGGGCGGTGTTTTGTTCTGTTGTACATAGGGTCACAATGAGGCAGAATCAACTATATGGCACCTAACAAAAGCAACAGTCCCTATAGCCAATGAGCTGAGAGTCTGTTGAAGAGATACCCACATTGTTGTGCACAAATTGTATACAACAGGCATATAAAAATATGAGTACATTTTGCTTTCTTGCTGCTGTCACAAAAAATGTATTCAATTTTTCGGTAAACACTGAAAACTCA
Organism: Dugong dugon; assembly: GCA_030035585.1. Lineage (NCBI taxonomy): Eukaryota > Metazoa > Chordata > Mammalia > Sirenia > Dugongidae > Dugong > Dugong dugon. The sequence continues at coordinate 26,559,519 of CM057460.1, read as the reverse complement.
CAGTATGTAGAGGCATTGTGCTGTGGGCAAACAAAATTGGCATGAACTCCTTTAATTAAAGAAATGTACATTCTATTTGGGAAACAAGTAAAAGTTTTGTAATAATCTGTTATATGCTATAATAATGTCATATACAAGGTATCCTGGAAAACATAGATAAATTTTATATTCTGATTTAGATATCAGAGAATAATTTTGGAGTCAGATATTGAGAGACAAATAACTGTAACTAGATAAAGAAATAAGCACCAAGCTTTAGGAATATGAACTAAAACAAAGACACTGGAAAGTTCAATTGGGAATGGATTCCAAAATGCTTTTTATTGACTTTAACTGTCAGTGATGAATCCATAAACTCTCTTTTAAATCATGGAATAATCCTAACCTGTTCATTTTTCTAGGAATGTTTACCTGAATAGTGTGGAAAGTTGGCTGACTGTGCAAGAAACAGAATACATAGATCTTATTTAAGAGCTATTTAAGAAAACCACCTGTCTTGGTTAACTAGTTCTTCCATGACAGAAAAACCACAAATGGGTGATTGTAAAGAACAGAAATGTATTTTCTCACAGTTCAGAAGACTAGAAGTCCAAATTCCAGACATGGCTATAGGGGGCAGTCTTTCCTTGTTTATTTCAGCTTTTGAGTAGCTGCCATCAATCCTTGATGTTCCTGGGCTTGTAGATGCATCTGTCCCCACAATCTGCCTTTCTATTTCCCCTGTGTGTGTCTCTGTGTTTATTCTGCCCCTTTTATAACTCAAAAGTAATTAGATTTAAGATCCAGTCTACAGTGGCATGACCTCATAAACATAACAAATAAAAATCCCTATTTCTGAACGGGTCATATTTTCAGGTACAAAGGTTAGGATTTCAACACATATTTGGTGGGAAGACACAATTCAATACATAAATCCATAACATCACCTTAAGTCTTGGTGAAAGACAAGAGAAGATTCTAAGAACGTTTGTCTCTGGAGACACTGAAGATCCTTTATCTCAGACTGCTGTGAACCCTGGTAGAAACATGGGCAGGATGAATGGAGAGAGTCAAACAGAAGGAAGAAAGCCCCCAACAAAGGATAAGCAGATCTTGGGACACCAGAGTTAAGGCCCTAGCAAAATGACTCAGTTTTAAACAGAATTAGAGGGAAGACGTCTCAATAGTAAGTATAAAAAAATCAGCATACAGATTTGATTATGAAAGAAAAGTAGTAGATTTTGTTTTAGCTTAATAAAGCTCAGGAAAACAGGGAAGTATTGCATTAGAAAAGGCCAGTTGAACCAAAAGGTATGGATTGGGATCTAGATACAAGAAAGCTTTTTATATGATAGCATAAGTCATAAAATAAACTGCTCTGCTGTTAATAAGAAATCAAATTATACACACTGAGAAGTAAGTTTGTGGAATAATCTAATATCAAAAATATATTACTTCAAAAGTCACCTTATTATACTTTATTGGGAAATATTTCATGCATACAAATCATATAGACTAATGTAATTAACAACTATTTACCTATTAAAATATCTCAAAATGTTACCATTAATCTTCAAGACATTTGTGATCTCTCACCTGATTACGTCTTCTTCTTTCAGAAGTAACCACTAGACTGAATATTGTTTTTTGTCATTAGGTGCCTTCAAGTCAGTTCCAACTCATAGTAACCCTACGTACAACAGAACAAAACACTGGCCGGTCCTGCACCATTCTCACAATCGTTGATATATTTGAGCCTATTGTTGCAGCCACTGTGTCAATCCATCTCACTGAGAGGCTTCCCCTGTTTCCCTGACCCTCTACTTTGCCAAGTATGATGTCCTTCTCCAGGGATTGGTCCCTCCTGATAACATTTCCATAGTACTTGAGAGGCAGTCTCTCCATTCTGGCACCTGTGGAGCATTCTGGCTATATTTCTTCCAAGACAGTTGTGTTCGTTCTTCTGGCAGTCCATAGTATACTCCATATTCTTCCCCAACACCATGATTCAAATGCAACAATTCTTCTTCAGTCTTCCTTATTCATTGTCCATCTTTCACATGCATATGAGGCAATGGAAAATACCACGGCTTGGGTCAGATGCACCTTAGTCCTCAAAGTGACATATTTGCTTTCTAAAAATTTAAAGAGGTTTTTTGCAGCAGATGTGCCAATGCAATATATCATTTAATTGCTTGACTGCTGCTTCTGTGGGCACTGATTGTGGACCCAAGTAAAATGAAATCCTTGAAACCTTCAATATTTTATCCATTTATCATGATGTTGTTTATTGGTCCAGTTTTGAGGATTTTCATTTTCTTTATGTTGAGGTTAATCCATAGTGAAGGCTACAGCCTTTGATCTTCATCAGTAAGTGCTTCAAGTCATCCTCACTTTTGGCAAGGAAGGTTGTGTCATCTGCATATAGCATGTTGTTGAAGAGTTTTCCTCCAATCCTGATGCCATGTTCTTCATGTAGTCAGAGCTCTGCAGATTGTTTGCTCAGCGTACAGATTGAATAAGTATGGTGAAAGAATACAACCCTGATGCATACCTTTTCTGATTTTAAACCATGCAGTCTCCCCTCATTCTGTTCAAACAATTGCTTCTTTTTCTTTGTTCAAGCTCCACATGAGCACAATTAAGTGTTCAGGAATTCCCATTCTTTGCAATGTTATCAACAATTTGTTATGATTCACACAGTCAAATGCTTCTGTGTAGTCAATAAAATGCAGGTAAACATCTTTCTTGTATTCTCTGCTTTCAGCCAAGATCCATCTGACATCAGCATTGATATCACTCATGCCATGTCCTCTTCTGAATCTGGCTTGAATTTCTGGCAATTCCCTATTGATGTACTGCTGCAAGATTTTTTGAATTATCTTCTGCAAAATTTTCCTTGCATGTGATATTAAAGATATTGTTTGATAATTTCAACATTCATTTGGACCACCTTTCAATGACAATGCTTCACAAAAAAATAACCACCCAAACCTCAATGTTATCCCACAGATTTTTTTTTTTTATATTTTTCCTCATGAGTCTACAGATAAGTCATTCTCCTGATCATGGCTGGACTCCATAGGATAGCTATGGAGCTGAGTAGTCAACTTTGCCAATCTTGGTTGGCCTCTCTCAGATATTGTTGGTAAGCCAGTCAAATATGGCCTCATTTGAGATAAGTGTGCTCTTCTCCACATAACCGCTCATCCTCCAACATGTCCACGCAGACTTATGCTCATAGTGAACACTGTGGCCCATACAGAGAGAAGGAGTGTACAAGGCCTTTTGAGACCTTGACTAATAACTAGAACACCAAGAACTCCATCACATTCCCGTGGCCAAATCATGTTATAAATCCAGACCAGATTCAACAGCTGGGGAACTACGTGCTATCTTTTCATGGGAGGAGTTACAAAACCATATTTAAAAGAGCATGGATACAGAGACAGGTGAAGTGTTGGAAACTTTTCTGCAAGAAATCTACCACAAAAAAATCTCAAAAAAATATGAAAATGCATATATAGCTAGCTGTCGTGTTGTTGTTGTTGTTAGGTACTGTCAAGTCGATTCTACTCATAGCAACCGTATGTACAACAAAAGGAAATGCTGCCTGGTCCTGTGTCATCCTCACAATCAATGTTTGCTTGAGCCCATTGCTGCAGCCACTGTCAATTCATCTCACTGAGGGTCTTCCTCTTTTTCGCTGACCCTGTACTTTATGAAGCATAATGTCCTTCTCCAGCAACTGGTGCGTCCTGACAACATATCCAAACTACATGAGATGAAATCTCACCATCTTGTTTCTAAGGAACATTCTGGCTGCAATTCTTGCAAGACAGATTTGTTCATTCTTCTGGCAGTCCATGGTATATTCAATATTCTTTGACAATACCGTAATGCAAAGGCATCAATTCTTTTTTGGTCTTCTTTATTCATTGTCCAGCTTTCACATGCATATGAGCCAATTGAAAATATCATGACTTGGGTCAGGCCCACCTTAGTCCTTAAAGTGATATCCTTGCTTTTGACACTTTAAAGAGGTCTTTTACAGAATATTTGCCCAATGCAATGAGTCCTTTGATTTCCTGACCACTGCTCTCCTGGGCGTTGATTGTGGATCCAAGTAAAATGAAATCCTTTACAACTTAAGTTTTTTCTCTCTTTATCATGATATTGCTTATTGGTTCATTTGTGAAAACTTTTGTTTTCTAATGTTGAGGTGCAATCCATACTGAAGGCTGTAGTTTTTGATCTTCATCAGTAGGTGCTTCAAGTCCTCTTCACCTGATGCAAGCAAGGTTGTGTCATCTGCATAATGCAGGTTGTTAAGGAGTCTTCCACCAATCCTGATGCTGCATTCTTCCTCATATAGTCCAGCTTCTCAGATTATTTGCTCAGCATACAGATTGAATAAGTACAGTGAATGAATAAAATCCTGTCTCACATATTTCTTGACTTTAAACCACCCAGTATCCCCCGTCTGTTAGAATGGCTGCCTCCTGGTCTAGCTACAGTTTTCTCATGAGCACAATTAAGTGTTCTGGAATTCTTATTGATGAAAATGTAATCCATGATTTATCATGATTCACACAGTCGAATGCCTTTACATAGTCAATAAAACACAGGAAAACTTCTTTCAGGTATTTCTGCTTTCAGCCAAGATTCATTTGACATCAGAAATGATATTCTTTTGTCCTCATTCTTTGTCCTCTTCTGAATCTGGCTTGAACTTCTGGCATTTCCTCATTGATATACTGCTGCAACCACTTTTGAATGATACTCAGCAAAATTTTACTTGTGTGTGATTTAATGATATTGTTAGATAATTTCCCCATTCTGTGGATCACCTTTCTTTGGAATGGGCACAACTATGGATCTCTTCCAGTTGGTTGCCCAGATAGCTGTCTTCTAAATTTCTTGGCATTGATGAGTGAGCACCTCAGCACTGCATCTATTTGTTGAAACATCTCGGTTGGTATTCCATCAGTTCCTGGAACCTTGTTTTTCTCCATTTCCTTCAGTTCAGCTTGGACTTCTTTTTTCTGTACTATCAGTTCTTGATCATATGCTACCTCCTCAAATGGTTGAAAGTCAATCAATTCTTTTTGGTACAGTGATTCTATGTATTCCATCTTTTTTTTTTTTTTCTTTTTGATGCTTCCTGCATTGTTCAATATTTTTCCCATAGAATCCTTCAATATTGCAACTGGACGCTTGAATTCTTTCTTCAGTTCTTTCAGCTTGAGAAATGCTGAGTGTGTCCTTCCCTTTTGGTTTTCTAACTCCAGGTCTTTTCATATTTAATTCTCCTACTTTACTTTGTCTTCTCCAGCCACCCTTTGAAATCTTCTGTTCAGCTATCTTACTTCATCATTTCTTCCTTTTGCTTTAGCTACTCTAAGTCCAAGAGCAAGTTTCAGAGTCTCTTCTGACATTGATTTGGTCTTTTCTTTTTTTCTTGTCTTTTTAATGACCTTTTGCTTTCTTCATGTATGATGTCCTTGATGTCATTCCACAACTCGTCTTGTCTCTGATTATTAGTGTTAAATGCATCAAATCTGTTCTTTAGATGGTCTCTAAATTCAGGTGAGATATACTCAAGTTTGTATGTTGGCTCTTGTGGATTATTCTAATTTTCTTCAGCTTCAACTTCAACTTGCGTTAGAGCAATTGGTAGTCTGCTCCGCAGGCAGCCCCTGGATTGTTCTGACTGATGATTATTGAGCTTTCCCATCGTCTCTTTCCACAGATGTTGTCAATTTGATTCCTGTGTATTCCATCTGGTCATGTCCTCAAGTATGATCACCATTTATGTTGTTAAAAAAAGCTATTTGCAATGAATAGGTCATTGGTCTTGCACATCATTTCTATCAACAAGGCCATATTTTCCAAGTACCAGTCCTTGTTCTTTGTTTCCAAATTTTGCCTTCCAATTATCAATGCATCGTGATTGCATGTTTGATCAATTTCAGACTGCAGATGTTGGTGAAAATCTTCAATTTCTTCACCTTTGACCTTAGTGATTTGTGTTTAAATTTAAATAATGTTCATATTAACTGGTCTTCCTTGTAGGCATATGGGTATTGTCCTATCACTGACAGCATTATACTTAAGGGCAGATTTAATTTTTTTTTTTTTTGGGATGATTATGAATGTGATGCCATTCCTCTTCAATTTGTCATTTTCAACATAGTAGACCATATGATTGATTCAAAATGGCCAATACTAGTCCACTTCAGCTCACTAATTCCTAGGATATAGATCTTTATATGATCTATTCCATTTTTAATGACTTCCAATTTTCCTAGATTCATACTTTGTTCATTCCATGTTCTGATTATTAATGGATGTTAATAGCTGTTATAGCAACCTAGAAATAGATTTACTTATAGGTATGTTCATATGAACACCTAATGTAATAAATTTTATTGTAGGCACTGAGAGTTGGGGAAATTCATGGGATAATAGGAATGTGCTAAATCCCCTTTCTTTCAAAATTAGAAATAAATATATTTTGTACAAATTTGTCATGGTAAGAAATAAGGTTATACACGTATTTTTTAGAAGCATCTATATTACTACATAAGGACTTAAAAAATGATTCGAGAAGATTTCCTCTAAGTTTGATGTTAAAGAAAGGGAAGGACGTATACATATTATGTAGGATACCTTTAAGATTTTTTGAACAGTTTGTATTTCTTTGTTTATAAGTTACATCTCAAATATTGGGTTTTGCAAATTACATGACTTTTAAAGAACACAGATAGTGGGTATATTTCATAGGTTTGAGAATATGAATTTTTACTCTAAATGGTAGGGAAGAAATGGAACTGTAGTTAAGAGAAAGCAGGGTCAAGTGAACACTTGTTTTCAGCTGAAATACCCTTTCCACATCCAAAAATGGCATATTCATGAGATGGCACAGAGATGTATTCTCTGTTCCTACTCATTATATTTCACTTAGAGTGTGTTACAAGACTCTGAACATTTTTATAGCTATTCTTATGGGACCTATTGTGCAATTTTCTTTCTCATTGCTTTTGACATTCTAGTCACCTTTTCTAAGTGTGGGACAAAAATGAGACGAATGCTCTGTTCCCCGCTTTGATGGACTTCTATGATACTGAAAGGGAACAAAACAGGAAGCAATTGGGATAAAGTATAACAGATTCACAAATGTAAAATTCCTTTTAACCACATTCCAACTTTCTTAGGTTTTCTCTTTGCAACATACCCTGTGACATTCTTATCTGACTGGAATTTCTGATGTATACAAACTAGGCTTCATTTAATAGTGCTTTGTAATCATGCTTTTCTTACATATCCTTAGTAGCTGATTTTAGTTTCTAAGAGCGTTATATGTATGGTTACAATCTCGTTTTCCTCAAAAAACTACGGACGTTAGAAATATCGGGCCTTTTGTGTCCTCTTTTGTTAGATATCTAATTATAACTTTACCTGGGAAAAAAGTTGTATTGATAGAAAATACAATGTAACAGAAGTCAAGAAAATGGTGTAAAGATCTAAAAATGTCATGTGACACAGAGATACCATACTTTCTTAAATATTTCACCTTATTCATGGCATATAAACTGATACAAATAGTAATTCTATGGCTTCCCCATTGGCCACTTTTGGGTCTCTCCACAATGTTATGCTAGGTTTCTTGATTTGGTTTTCATAATCCTAGAGACAATCCCTGGCTCATGCCCAAAAATGTTACTCTTTATGCTGACACAAAAGTATGACACATAATGATTTGTCAGATTTTACTCACATAGATATTGTATTTCTCAATGGGAGATCCACTTATTTTGATTTCCTTAAGGTCCTGTACTTAAATATAAATAAGCCTGGCCAGCATATAATCACATGACTAATATAAATGTCCTAAAAAAGAGAGAGGACACTTGAAAAGCAAAGTGGAAGGGATGCTAAAATGATTATACTCATTTGTGTAAGAAACAGGTGTTTCTTAAGAAAACGTAAAATGAACATGGTTACTCATTATGCATTATCTTAGTTTTTGCAATAGAAGACGTTACTTGCATTTTTGAAAATGACTCTAAGTAAAACCACATGTCTCATCAGGAGTTCATTTAAAATATCGAGTAATAATCAAATATTTATTTTGAGTTGCATTCCACATGAGACTCTTTTTTCCTAATTATAGCTTCTTGCTTCAGTCAGAATGTAACCTATTTTTATCTTTTTCACTTAAAAATCAGAACTCTGAAAAACAAAAACAAGCAAACAAAAAGAACAGAGAATATTCATGGTCACCAAAATGTTTCTCTTTGCTAGAAATGCACCTGATGCTTCAGTCTAATAAGTTGTTCTGATGGTGTTAAGCGTTCAGCAAACGTCCAAGCTCAAAATTCTATTGTGATGGTGACTAAGTATTTGGGGAAACTTGCATTCAGCAACAGCTTTGTAGGAAGGACCACAACATTATTTGACTATTTCTGAGAGCAGGAAAGAAATGCTACTAGCAGGTCTCAAGTCAGCAAGTTTTAGCACACACATGGACATATTGAAACAAGCACAACACAGCTAAAAATAAATTACCAGAGAATAAGTCATAAATACTATTTTCCTTGCAGATATTTGCTCTTTAATTCCTTGGAACCATGGTCTGTTTGTTTTAGAGCTAAAATCACTCATTTTCTGATAAGTTTTTTGAAATACCTCATTGTTTTTCAGAGTAAAATATTTTCTGTAGCCTTCAGCTATTTCCAGTACCCGAAGAATTAATAATGGTGTTGGCATAGGTCAGCCTAAATTTTTCCAGGTGTCTGACACATAATACGTTTGCTGTACCAGTAAGCCATGCTTGCATGTCTGACTTTATTATTTTTGTTAATAATATTCATAAAAGATGAGAAAAAATTATAAGATAAAAACATATCTATCAATTCTGTTCAATTCAAGTGACATTTATTGAACACAGATTATAAACCAGGCTTTTTACTAGGTGGTAAATTTACAAAAATAAGTAAGATATGTTTCTGACTTTACCTATTTGTAGCTAAAGGGGATACTAACATTATTATTGTTGTTGTTAGGTGCCATTGAATCAGTTCTGACTCATAGGGACCCCATGTACAACAGAACGAAATACTGCCTGGTCCTGCACCATCCTCACAACCTTTGCTATGATTGAGCCAGTTGTTGCAGCCACTGTGTCAATCCATCTCATGAAGAGGCTTCTTCCTTTTCACTGATCCTCTACTTTACCAAGCATGATGTCCTTCTCCAAAGACTGGTCCCTCCTGATAAATGTTCAAAGTACTTAAGAAGAAGGCTCACCATCCTTGCTTCTGAAGAGCATTCTGGCTGTACTTCTTCCAAGACAGATTTGTTCATTCTTTTGGCAGTTCATGGTTGTCTTAGGCTGGATTCTCTAGAGAAGCAAAACTTGTAAAGCATATAAATACCTACATAAAGAGATTTATATCAAGGAAATGTAGAAGCTGGAACATCCCAAATCTGTAGGCCAGGCTGGAGGATTCTGCTGATCCATGTAGCCCCAGGAGCTGGTGAACTCAAGATTGGTAGGCAAGACTGCGAGTAAGCTGCTAGCTCAAGTCCCAAGAACTGGAGACCAGATGAACAGGAGCCAGTTGCAGGATTTAGAGTGAGCAAAAGCCCACAAGCCATGCCAGAGAGTCCACATAAACTAGATACAGGCCACATCCAAGGAAACTCCCTTTCAACTGATTGGCTACTCACAGCAGATCCCGTCATGGAGGTGATGACATTGTATCAAATCTCATAATGGAAGTGATCACATCATCCTATGGCTGCCAAACTACATCATAACTGCCAAGCCACTGAGAATCATCACCCAGCCAAGTCGGCACACAGCCTTAACGATCAAAATGGTATATTCAATATTCTTTGCGAAGACCATAATTCAAAGGTATCAGTTCTTCAATCTTCATTATTGATTGTCCAGCTTTCTCAAGCATATAAGGCAATTGAAAATACCATGGCTAGCAAGGTTGTGTCATCTGCATAATGCAGATTGTTAATGAATCTTCCTCCAGTCCTGACGCTACATTCTTCATATAGTCCAGCTCATCAGGTTATGTGCTTAGCATACAGACTGAATAAGTATGTTGAAAGGATACAACCCTGGAGCATACCTTTTCTGATTTTAAACCATGAAGTATTCCCTTGTTCTGTTAGAATGACAGCCTCTTTTTCTATGTACAGGTTCTGCATGAGCACAATTAAATGTTCTGAAATTATCATTCTTCACAATATTATCCATAATTTTTTATAATCCACATAGTCAAATGCCTTTGCATGATCAATAAAACACAGGTAAATATCTTTCTGGTATTCTTTATTTCAGCCATGATCCATCTGACATCAACAATGATATCCCTTGTTCCATACCCTCCCTCTGAACCTGGCTTGAACTTCTGGCAGTTCCCAGTCAACATACTGCTGCAACCATTTTTGAATGATCTTCAGCAAAATTTTGCTTGTGTGTAATATTATTGATATTTTCCATTAATTTCAACATTCTATCGGGTCACCTTTCATTGGAATGCACACAAATAATGGATGTCTTCCTGTCAGTTGGCCAGGTAGCTGTCATCCAAATTTCTTGGCATAGAGGAGTGAGCACTTCCAGCATTGCATCCATCTGTTGAAACATCTCAATTGGCATTCCATTAATTCTTGGAGGCTTGTCTTCACCAATGCCTTCAGTGCAGCTTGGAATTCTTTCTTCAATACCATTGGTTCTTGTCCATATGCTACCTCCTGAAATGGTTGAATGTCAACCAAATCTTTTTGGTACAGTGACTCTGTGTATTCCTTCCATCTTCCGTTGATGCCTCCTGCATCCTTCAATATTTTGCTCTTAGAATCTTTCAATATTGAAACTCAAGGCTTGAATTTTTTCTTCAGTTATTTCAGCTTGAGAAATGCTGAGCCTGCGCTTCCCTTTTGGTTTTCTAACTCCAAGTCTTTGCACATTTCATTGTAATACTAACAAAGAGCCATATTAATCCATTGTCCAGTTATCCATGATTTGGGAAACTTAAAGAAGATCTGCACTGATTTTTTTCTTTGCTTACTATATACTTCCTCATAAAATTTATAAATCTACTGTAAGTTCAAGCATATACATTTTAAAATATGTAAAGTCAAATCACTATTTTCAAGTTAGTTGTACATATTCCTTCATATAAAACCTATTAATTAAGAGTATGAAAATAATTTTTAATCAGTACTATGGTCTATGGTATACTTCTGGTATCTCTTAGAACATATCGTTCAATAAATTTTCAATTTAATTATTTCTCTATGGCTACTTTCACACTATATATTAGCCTTATTGTAGTCACTGTGAGCACTTGGAATAAACAGAAATAAATCTTAAAAGATCATTAGCTCCAACTGTAACCCAATATGAATCTCTCCCAAATATTTCTAACAAATGATGATCTGGCCTGTGCTTGAAGACTATCTCACCTCAGGATCTGTACATTTCATAAAGCAAATCATTAAATTAATGGACAACTCTAACATTGGATAGATTCTCCTTAATTGAGCTGAAAACTTCCTCCTCTTTATTTTTAATACTTGTTCCTAGTTCTGCCTTATGAAGCAATTTTTTGTCTAACAAAACTATTCCTTTCATATTTAAGCTATCATCTCTTTATTTTGCTGTCTCTTACTTTAAAAATTCTTAGTTACTCAGTGTTTTCCTAGCAAAAATGCCACAAATGGGTGATTTTAAAGAACAGAAATTTATTTTCTCATGGTTCAGGAGGCTAGAAGTCTGAATTTAGGTCTTGAATCCAGGGGGAAGTCCTCCTTTATCTAGTTCAGCTTCTAATCCTATTGTTATTAGTGGCCTTTAGTAGATTCCAACTCATGGAAACCCCAACCCAAGTGTGCAGAGTAAAACTGTGCACCATAGTGTTTTAAAGGCTGTGATCTTTCGGAAGAAGATTGCCACTCCTGTCTTCTGTGGCCTTTCTGGGTGGGTTCAAACCATCATGTTTTCCTCTAGTAGCCAAGCACTTAACCATTTGCATCATCCAGCAGTCACCCAGCTTAAAAAAAAAAAAAAAAAAAAAAAAAAAAAAACCTGTTGCAGTCTAGTTGATTCTGACTCATAGCGACCCTATAGGACAAAGTAGAACTGCCCTGTAGAGTTTCCAAGGAGCGCCTGGTGGATTCAAACTCCTGACGTTTTGGTTAGCAGCCATAGATAGTACTGAAGCACCACACCACCAGGATTTCCAGTTACCTAGTAGCTGTCAGCAATCCTTGGAATTCCTGAGCTTGTAGATGAAATTGCCCTATGTCTTTTTTCATATGATGTTTTACCTGTGTCTATTCTGCTTTTTTTATAAGTCAGAGTGATAAGGTTTAGGACCCATTCTACTTAGGTATAACCTCATTATCACATAAAAGAAAAATACTATTTGTAAACAGGATCACATCCACAGGTACAGAGACTAAGACTTCAGTAGATATTTCTGGAGAACATAATTCAATCTACAACATTTCATCTTTTGACTCCCCCAAATTTATGTCTTTCCCATATACAAAACACATCCACCCTATCCACATCATCACCAAAAGTCTAACTTATTCTGGCATCAACTATAAGCTCAAAATCTCATTTTATGAATCATCTAATTCAAGTATGGATGAGACTCGGTATATTTCATCCTGGGACAAAATTCCTCTCCATCTGTGGACCTGTGAAACTTACGACACAAGTAATCTGCCTCAAAAGCAAAATGATGAACCAGTCATGAAGTAGACTTTCCCATCCCAAATTAGACAAATCAGAGGGAAAGAGGGGTCATGTGTATAAAACAATTAGAAAACCCAGCAGGGCAAATTACATTAACTCTCAAGACTTGAAAAGAACTCACTGTTTTCCAGGCACATCTGGAAATGATCCATTCCTCCAGATTCTAGGCATCAGGCATGCTCTATTGATTTTGGAAAGAGGACCCTTGACCCTGAACATCAGCCCAACATTCCAAGACCACTGTGACTGACCCCACACCCTTGGCTCTAGGATGCTTGACTCTTCTACCCAATGTCACGGAGCCCCATCCTCTAAAATTTGGGTGGTGGCCCCATTCTCCTGTTCCACCAGAACAGCAGCCCCACCCTCCAGAACTGAGGTAGTGGAAACCTCTCTTTCTGAAACAGATGTGGTAGCCCCACCCTTTAAAATCTAGGATGCAGTTACTTCACGCTTTGAAACCAAGGATGTGCTATCCCTGTCTCTCATCCTCCTTTTAATAGTTCTGGTGGTTTCTGAACTTCTTCCAGGATGATCCCTTTCTTTTCTTGGAGGGCAACAGATGTTGCAAAAAAAAAAGTTCCATTGGCCCATTTCCTGCCTATAGAATTCCAGGCAGATAGCTTTCCTTTTTTTGTCCTGCTCTTTTCTGTTTCTGTTTAAGTGTACAGGGTTTCTGTTGAGTTTGTTGATTAGATCTATCAGCTACAGGCCTAATCTCTTTAGTAAACTTGCATATAAAACCTTAATTCCAAACAGGATAACCTCCACAAGTACAGAGGCCAGAACTTCAATACATTGTTTTGGGGCACACAATTCAGTACACAACACATTTCACACCAAAAATAAACAAAAAAACAAAAAAAAATTAATATTTTCATGTCCCTTCTAAATCCAGATACAGTCTGGTTTTTCCATGCCTGACATGCAAAAGGCATGGCCACATACCAATAGAATTAAGGTTTACTGTGAACATCTTAGGTCATTGGATGGTGCTACTATTAACCTAAATGTTGGTAGTTGATACCCACCCAGCGGTGCCACAGAAAAAGGCCTGATGATCTGCTTCTGTAAAGACTACAGCCAATAAAACCCTCTGGAGCACTTCTACTCTGTAACACATGAGTCACCATGTGTTGGATTCAGCTTGATGGCAACAGAATTACGGGGGAAACCTTAGAAGCAGAGAAATAACAGAAAGCTTACAATCACGCTAGCTCTCAGTAACCCACAGAAAGGAGAGTTTGAGACGAGCACATAATGGCAAGTGTGTCAGGAGAGCACGTATTTATATGGAAATGAAGATGAGTGCCAGTTAACTCTGAAAAAATGGACATTTTCTGATCAAGGATAATACTTGTTTGATTAGAGGTTAGATAAATGCCTTCACATAACGGTGTTGTTGGAATCGTCTAATAGGCTTTGCCATCCTCCATTGGGACAGTTAAGTCCTATGACCCAGCTTTCTTTTCAGCACAATCAGGACTTCAAACCACCAGGGAATTTAGGTGACAGAAGGATCTTTGTCCTCAGTTCTTCCCGAGGCTTGAACAACTATTCCAAATTTAGTCGATATCAAAGGTTGTAAAATACACATCCATTTCCTCTGATTTGGAAGTCATTTTTTCATTGATTTTAGAGAATAACTTTTTCAGCCTCCCTGTGATTCTGCTCCTTCAGACTGAACTTCCGACAGCAAAAGAAGTCTCAAGTTTTCATACTTTTGCATTACATGTATTTTTTTTATTGTACTTTAGGTGAAGGTTAACAGAACAAATAGTTCCTCATTAAACAGTCAGTACACTTATTGTTTTATGACATTGGTTAACAACCCAACGACATGTCAACACCCCCAATCTCCACCTTGTAGGACCTTTTTTGTTGTTGCTGTTGAAAATATACATAGTCAAAGATATACCATTTCAAAAGTTTCTACATTTACAAGTCAGTGACGTCAATTACGTTCTTCCAGTTGTGCTGCTATTCTCACTATCTTTTTCCAAATTATTCCATCACCACTGTTTTCAACACACTGTCCCCTAGGCTTCCCATCAAATCTTTCGAGTTGCAATTGTCAATTTGATCGCACATAGATAATTCTTTTTTCTTTTTTTTGTACTTTAGATGAAGGTTTACAGAACAGAATAGTTTCTCTTTAAACAGTAAACATATTGCCCTATGACAATGGTTAACAGCCCCATGACATGTCAACACTGTCCCATCTCAACCTTGGGTTCACTATCACCAGCTTTCTTGTCCCCTCCTGCCTTTAGTTCTTGTTCCTGGAATACTGTGCCTCATTAGTCCCATTTTGTTTTATGGGGCTGTCCAGTCTCTGGCTGAACCGTGAACTTCGAGAGTAACTTCATTACCGAGCTAAAAGGGTGTCCTGGGGGCGATACTCTCGGGGTTTCTCCAGTCTCTGCCAGGCCAGTAAATCAGGTCTTTTTTTGTGTGTTAAAATTTTATTCTGCATCCTTCTTCAGCTCTGTCCAGAACCCTCTGTTGTGATCCCAGTCAGAGCACTCAGTGGTGGTAGCCAGGCACATCTAGCTGTACTGGACTCAGTCTGGTGGAGGCTTTGGAAGCTGTGGTCCATTAGTCCTTTGGACTAATCTTTTCCTTGTAGCCTGTTCTCTTCATTCTCCCTTGCTCCTGAAGGGGTGAGACCAGTAGAGTATCTTAATGGCTGCTCACAGGCTTTTAAGACCCCAGACACTATTCACCAAGATAAAATGTAGAACATTGTCTTTATAAACTGTGTTATGCCAGTTCAGCTAGATGTTCCCTGAGACCATGGTCCCCACAGCCCTCCACCCAGCAATTCAGTCCCTCGGGGTGTTTGGATGTGTCTATGGAGCTTCCATGACCATTTCTTGTACAAGCTGTGCTGTCTTTCCCAGTATTGTGTACTGGCTTACCCTTCACCAAAGTTACTACTTATCTATTGTCTATTCAGTATACGCCCCCCACCCCTCCTATCCCTCGTAACCAACAAAGATTGTTACCGTTTGTGTGTAAACTTTTTCATGAGTTTTTACAATAGAGGTCTCATACAATATTTGTCCTTTTGTGATTGACTTATTTCACTCAGCATAATGTCCTCCAGTTTCATCCATGTTATGAGATGCTTCACAGATTCATCATTGTTCTTTTTCGTTGCATAATACTCCATTGCATGTATGTACCATGACTTGTTTATCCATTCATCTGTTGATGGGCATCTAGGTTTTTTCCATCTTTTTTGCTATTGTGAACAATGCTGCAATGAACGTGGGTGTGCAGATGTCTATTCGAGTGATGACTCTTGTTTCTCTAGGATATATTCCTAGGACTGGGATTGCTGGATCATACGGTATGTCTATTTCTAGCTTTTTAAGGAAGTGCCATATCATTTTCCAAAACTGTTGTATCATTATGCATTCCCACCAGCAGTGCATAAGAGCTCTGATCTCCCCACAGCCTCTCCAACATTTGTTATTTCCAGTGTTTTTGATTTGTGCCAGTAATGCCTGGGTGAGATGGTATCACACTGTGGTTTTAATTTGCATTTCTCTAATGGCTAGTGATCGTGAGCATTTCCTCATGTCTCTGGGGGCTGCTTGAATGTCTTCTATGGTGAAGTGTCCATTTCCTTTGCCCATTTTTTAATTGAATTAGTTGTCCTTTTGTTGTAGAGGTGTTGGCTTTTCTTACAGATTATAGAGACTAGACCTTTGTCTGACTTGTAATTTCCTAATTTTTTTCCCCATTCTGTAGATTCACTTTTTACTCTTTTGGTGAAGTCTTTTGAAGAGCACAGGTGTTTGATTTTTAGAAGATTCCAGTTATCTAGCTTATCTTCTGGAGTTAGTGTGCTGTTGGTTATGGTTTGTATCCTGTTAATACCAGGTATTAGGTCTTCTAGCATTGGTCCTATTTTTTCTTCTATGAACTTTATAGTTTTTGGCTTTATATTTAGGTCTTTGATCCATTTTGAATTAGTTTTTGTATATGGTGTGAGGTATGGGTCCTGTTTCATTTTTTTGCACATGGACATCTAGTTTT
This sequence comes from Dugong dugon, assembly GCA_030035585.1. NCBI lineage: Eukaryota > Metazoa > Chordata > Mammalia > Sirenia > Dugongidae > Dugong > Dugong dugon. The sequence goes on along the minus strand of CM057460.1, from coordinate 26,542,700 downwards.
GCCAGCACCCCTTGTTAAAAAGACCGTCTTTTCCCCATTTGATGGACTTTGGGCCCTTGTCGAAGATCAGGTGACCATAGGTAGATGGATTTACATCTGGGTTCTCAATTCGGTTCCATTGGTCAATGTATCTGTCATTGTACCAGTACCAGGCTGTTTTGACTGCCATAGCTGTATAATAGGTTCTGAGGTCAGGTAGTGTAAGTCCTCCAACTTTTTTCTTCTTCTTCTGTTGTACTTTAATTATGTGGGGCTTCTTCCCTTTCCACATAAAGTTGGTGATTAGTTTTTCCATCTCTTTGAAGAATGTTGTTTGTATTTAGTTCGGGATTGCATTGTATTTGTAAATTACTTTGGGTAGAATTGTCATTTTCACAGTGTTGAGTCTACCTATCCATGAGCATGGTATGTTTTTCCATTTATGTAGATCCCTTTGGGTTTCTTGCAGTAGTGTTTTGTAGTTTTCTTTGTATAGATCTTTTACATCACTGGTTAGATTTATTCCTAAGTATTTTATTTTTTTAGGGGCTATTATAAATGATATTGTTTTCCTAATTTCTTGTTCATTGTTCTTTTTATTGGTGTATAGGAATCCAACATATTTTTGTATGTTTATCTTGTATCTTGCTACTCTGCTGAATCTTTCTATTAGTTCCAGTAGATTTCTCATGGAGTCTTTAGGATTTTCTACGTATAGTACCATATCATCCACAAACAGGGACAGTTTAACTTCTTCATCGCCAATTTTGGTGTCCTTTATTTCTTTTTCTTGCCTTATTGCTCTAGATAGAACTTCCAGCACAATGTTAAATAGGAGTGGTGAGAAAGGGCATCCTTGTCTTGTTCCTGTTCTCAAGGGGAATGTTTTCAGCCTCTCTCCATTAGGAATGCTGTTGGTTGTTGGTTTTGCATAGATGCTCTTTATTATGTTGAGAAATGTCCCTTCTATACCTATTTTATGGAGAGTTTTTTTTAAGAGGAATAGGTGTTGGACTTTGTTGAATGCCTTTGCATCAATTGAGATAATCATGTGATTCTTCTCTTTCCTTTTATTTATGTGGTGGATTACTTTGATTTTTTAGTGTTGAACCATCCTTGCATAACTGGTATGAATTCTACTTGGTCGTGGTGTATTATTTTTTTCATATGATGCTGAATTCTATTGGCTAGAATTTTGTTAAGAATTTTCACGTCTATGTTCATGGGAGATATTGGTCTGTAACTTTCTTTTTTTGTAGCATCTTTGCCTGGTTTTTGTATCAGGGATCTGCTGGCTTCATAGAATGGATTTGGAAGTGTCGCTTCCTTTTCTATGTTCTGAAATGGTTTGAGTAGTACAGGTAAAAACTCTTCTTTGAATGTTTGGTAGAATTCTCCAGTGAAGCTATCTGGGCCAGGGCTTTTTTTCTTGTTGTTGGGAGGTGTTTTTTTTTTAATTACTTTTTCAATCTCTTCTCTTTTTATGGGTCTGTTCAGATTTTCAACATCACTTTGTGATAGTTTGTTTAGGTAGTGTGTTTCCTGAAATTTATCCATTTTCTCTAGGTTTTCAAATTTGTTGGAGCATAGTTTTTCATAATACTCTGTTATGATCCTTTTTATTTCAGTTGGGTCTGTTGTAATGTCCCCCGTTTCATTTCTTATTTGGGTTATTTATGTCCTCTCCTGTTTTTCTTTTGTCGGTCTGGCCAGTGGTTTGTCGATTTTGTTGATTTTTTCAAAGAACCAACTTTTGGTTTTGTTGATTCTTTCTATTGTTTTTCTATTCTCTATTTCATTTATTTCTGCTCTGCTGTTTATTATTTCCTTTCTTCTCGTGGCTGTGGCCTTTTTATGCTGTTCTTTTTATATTTGTTAGTGTTGTGTTGTTAATGTTTTGATTTTGTCCCTTCTTTTTTTGATATGTGCATCTATTGCTATAAATTGTCCTCTGAGGATTGCTCTTGCTGTTTCCCAAAGGTTTTGGTATGATGTGTTTTCATTCTCATTTGATTCTGGGAATTTTTTTATTCCATCTCTAATTTTTTCTATTACCCAGGGGTTTGTAAACAGAATGTTATTCAGTTTCCATGTAATTGATTTTTTTTCCTTGCTCTTCCTATTGTTAATTTCTACCTTGATGACGTTGTGTTCAGAGAAGATACTTTGTATTATCTTAATGTTTTGGATCTTTTCAAGGTTTTGCTCTGTGGCCCAAGATGTGGTCTATTCTGGAGAACGTTCTACGTGCATTGGAAAAGAATGTGTATTTTGCAGCCGTAGGGTGGAGTGTTCTAAATATGTCTATGAGGTCAAGTTGGCTGATTGTGCCCTTAGATATTCTGTATCTTTGCTGAGTTTCTTTTTAGATTCTCTGTCCTTTACTGAGACTGGTGTGTTGAAGTCTCCTACTATTATTGCAGAACTGTCAATTTCTCTTTTCAGTGCTGTTAGGGTTTGTTTTATTTATTTTGGAGCCCTTTCATTGGGTGCTTAGATGTTTATTATGGTTGTGTCTTCGTGATGTATCATCTCAGTAATCATTATACAGTTTCCTTTGACTTTTATGGTGGATTTTCTTTTGAAGTCTATTTTATCTGAGATTAGTATTGCCACTCCTGCTCTTTTTTGGTAGTTGTTAGCTTGATATCTTTTTTTCCATCCTTTGATTTTTAATAAATTTATGTCTTTGTTTCTAATGTGTGTTTCTTGTAGACAGCATATTGATGGATCCTATTTTTTTAATCTATTCTGTCACTCTCCGTCTCTTTATGGGGACATTTATGTTGTTTCTATTCAGTGTAATTATTGATAGGCATGAGTTTATTTCTGTCATGTTGTAGTGCTTTTTTTTATGGTGCTGAATTTTTCTTTGTTCTTGTTACTTTCCTGTGCTGAATTCCTTTTGTTTGTGGATTTTTTTTTCCATTCCTTTTATTTTTGTAGGTTTTGTTTTTATTGGGACTTTATGCTTTTCCTCTTTATTTTGATGAGTATGTTTGTTAACTTTCTTTGTGGTTACTTTGAAATTTACTCTTATCTTCTTAAGTTTGAAGCAGTCTATTAATACTTGGTATCACCTTACCTTCATCTCCATTTGAAGGTTCTATACCTACACCGTTTATTCCCTCTTTTATTGTTCTGATGTTGTTGTCATCTACAGATTAACTGCTATGATTTCCTGTTGTATTTCTTTTGGTTTTGGATAGTCCTTGAGAGTTCATTTCCTAGATTGGTATCTGGCTGGTATGATCCTATATCCTAGATTCAGCCTGTGGTCTGATGTTTGTTCTCAGATGGAAGGACTCCCTTTAATAATTCTTGTAAATTTGGTTTGGTTTTTACATATTCCCTTAGTTTCTGTTTATCTGGAAATGTCCTAATTTCACCTTCATGTTTGAATGAGTGTTTTGCAGGATATATTATTCTTGGCTGGCAATTCTTTTTCTTTCAAGGTTTTGTATATATCATCCCATTGCCTTTTTGCCTGCATGGTTTCTGCCGAATAATCTGAGCTTAGTATTATTGTTTCTCCTCTGTATGTGACATTTTTTCTCAAGCTGCTCTCAGGATTCTTTGTCTTTGGTTTTGCTGAGTGTGATTATGATATGCCTTTGTGATTTTCTTTTGGGGTCTATCCTATATGGGGTTCGTTGAGCTTCTTGGATGGCCAGCTTTTCATCTTTCATAATATTGGGGAAGTTTTCTGTCAGCAGATCTTCAATGATCCTCTCTGTGTTTTCTGGTTTCTCCCCTTGTTCTGGAAATCCAATCACTGGCAAATTTTTGCTTTTGAGTGTATCCCACATAATTCTCTGGGTCTCTTCATTTTTCTTTGTTCTTTTTTCTGAGTTTTTCTCAAACAAAGTTGTATCCAAGTGTTTGTCTTCAATTTCACTGATTCTGTCTTCCACCATTTCAAAACTTCTCTTCAGCCCTTCTATGACACTGTCCATTTCTGAAATCTTGTTTATCTTTTGGATTTCTAATTGTCATGTTTGTATGATTTCTAGTTGTGAGTTTATTTTTGCATTTTGTTCCTGCATTATTTTCCTGAATTCTTGCCTTTTTTGTCTGTATTTTCCATGAATTTGTCTATTTTTTCCTCCTTTTTGTCTGCTTTTTGCTTCAACTCTTGGATAATTCTGAGTTTAGAGATTTGAATTCCCTATCAGGTAGTTCTAGTGCTTTTTCTTCCAATGAAATGTCATCTGGTGTTTTATTTTGGACACCTACTGGAACCATCCTGTCCTGTTTTTGTAAATGTTTTGATATTGTCTGCTGTCTTTGGGGCATTTGGTGGTTATTTTCCTCATTTATTGATTGTAGATTTGTTTGTTTCATCTTGCTTTTTTGTTTTATTTGGCTATGTCTGAGCAGGCGGGCTGTGTGTTCTTTGTTGTTTCCTCATCTCTGGGAATGGTACTTTTAGCCTCTTTCTCCAACTGGCAGGGTCAGTCGCTCAGATATGGTACAGCAGGGCAGATCTAGCTGAAGAAGAGTTTCTGGGATGGGTTTCTTGTGGCAGTTACTACAGCCACAAGGGCTGGCAGGCAATCAATGCAGGGCAGGTTCCAGTAACCCGTGTCTGTGCTGCTTGGTGGTGTGATGTTCAGCACAGTGCACGTAGGTAGGATGGAGGTGGGAGATTTTGATGTGTGGAGCTAAGATGCGTATGGGAGACAGGAGAGAGAGGAGAGAGGAACAGGAGTGAAAAACATACAAACAAACAAAAAAAGAGTGCTAGGGAAGCTTGCCGTTGGATTGGAGAGATGAGAGACTATGAAATGGAGAAAAACAAGAAGGAGAAGATGAAGAAAAGAAGAAAGAAAATAAAAAAATGAATAAATGAAAATTAGATGAAAAAGAAAAGCAAAGCTCTCAAGGACAACACAGGTGCTGCGGCGAGGTCTCGGGAAGTTGCTCCCAGGCTGTGTTGTGCAGCCTGGCTAAAAGTGGTAGAGGTGTCACTCAGTGCGAGGTATTCAGGGGAAAGGAAGAGAAGGAAAGTATAGAGAGACGAGAAACTGAGTAATGAAGAAAGACAAAAAGGGAAAAGTAAACAGACAGACAAATAAGTAAAAAGAACAGGAAAAACAGAAGAAAAAAAAAAACAATAAAAAAGAAATGCCCTCAGTGATCCCTCTGGGTGTCTGTGCAAATTGAGGTGGTATGTCCCAAGCCGCACAGTACTGCCCTGCTAGAACGGGCTCCCAATTGGAGAAAAGAAACAGAAAACAAAAAAACTATTCAAAGCAAACAAACAAAAAAGCTCCGGGATCCCACCAGTGTGGCAGCATGGGCTGGGAAGCGGTCTCACATTCGAGTGGAGTCTCACAGCATTTCAGGAAGAAGCAAAGATGGCACACGAAGCCAACTGTTTGAGCGAAAGGAAGGGAAGGTGGTGAGAGGTAAGGAAGAAATCTAAAGAAGTGGAAAAAAGCAACACCAGCAGCCAACAAATGGCATTTAGGGAGCCAGTCAGTGCAGGCAGGTGGAATCCAAGTGACACCAGGGTGAAGCCAGTGCTTCCCAGACAAAGGACTGTGGCTGCAGGAAGCAGAGGAAGCTGAGTGAGGGTGAAGAATGGTGGGAGTTGGGAAAGCATATATTGCTGGTTACTGGTTGTTCTGTCTCCCGCAGGAAGCTCTGTGAAGCTACTTTCTTTTACCCTCTGTTCACTGGTCTCTGAAAGGAGTCCAAGATGGTGGGTCCATGCTGCGTTAGCTGATAGGGGACCTCTGCATGTATGTCTCCTAACTCTCTGCTCTGTGTCAGTTCCTTACTCCATTCAGTGCTTGTCTGAGTACTTTATCTCTTCATTTGATGCTTACGGTTTCAGGATTGCCGTTTTCTCCATTTGGCTTAGTTTTTCAGATCTTTGCTTTGGAGGGATGGCGTGGTGCTTCTGACTATAGCGCCATGTTGCCCAAAAGTCCTGCATATATGTTTTTAATATAACTGCAATTAATTTCAAGTTAATTTTTTTAAATATTTGTAATTTCTATTTCAGAAATGTACCAAGTCAAGTGAATTTTTCATCTTCTTTGTACAGATTTATGGTGTTTTTCTCCGTCTACGTGTCTGTTTTGTTCTTTCCACCAGATTTTATTGGGAATGCAATATTTCCGTAGTATTCTCAGTAACACTGTAGCATTTAGCTATAGGAAATCGTGTCTAGTGGCAAAGATGTATCTACCAACATACACACAGTATATATTTTTACAATTTTTTTTTTAATTTCCTGATGTTCTTGCAAGTACTTGTACAGGTTACCCTACAGGGTGTTATGAAATACCAGAAGGAGAAACAGAAATTTAGAAGAAATGTTGCATGTTCTCTAAAAAAAAATAAAAGCACACACATATTTTTATAAACACAAAAATAATGTTTCAAACTTTAGCAAACCAGTCATATTTAAGTGACTCTTCAAGTACATACTTAAAGGAAAATCAATATTAGATAATACTTCTTTTATTTCTAAGGATATTACAACATTTTCTATATTTGGAAAAGGATTATAGGATTTAAATAAATTCAGACTTAGCAATACCAGAGAGATAGGCATTATTTAAAGTTTAAAATATACTTATAATGACTTATCTTCATCCAGAATGTAGAAATATTCAATTCCAAATCTTCTTTTTCTCACTACATGCAACCTGAATCAATGACATATTCTATCTGGAAGCTCAGCTCACCCAGTCCCACCGTAGGTACTGACCTGGGCTCCATTATATCAAAAGATATAATGTGCAGAGTAAGAAGGCCGTGGTTTGGGTAGTAATTGGTAGTCCAGGATGGAATTTCTTTCTGAGGATGGATTACTGTAACCCAGTGTGTACTAGCATTTATTTATTTATTTTTGATCAGGAAAATTGTTTGTTTGCAATGGCACACAACACTTCTAGGGGCTATGAATATTTTAATATCCAGTGCCCAAAATATTCAATAATGCCCCAAACTCAGATAAACATACAGATGGTTACAGCAGGAGACACCTGGAAATCAACACTGAAAAAAATATGTACCTGTAAAGGAGGAAAGCCCAGCTACCTGGGGAGAGAGCTGATATCCATTTTATCTTCAAGGCCCATATGTCTGTTTTTTGATAGTTGAGAATGTCTGCTCTTTCCTAGTAGATTTTGCAACATTAACACCTTTCATTGCCGTGAGACATCCAAACTAGGGATAAGAGTCTTTGGTCAGAGTGGATTCCTGTACTATAATGAGACATTGACTCAACTTCCATACGTAATCAAAACAAATGGTGGGAATGTCCAGTGACATTACCTTTTAACCATCAAATATGTTTCACAGTCTACTGAAGCCTTCTAAACAACACTCAATTAGCTTATGTTTCTTGTAGTTTGAAAATTAACAGTCACCTCCATTAATAACTTCTTATTATCCAGCTTAACAGACACAGATAGTATCATTAGAAACCACAACTTTATCTAAGATTCATAGTTTGTTCCTGGAAATTTTTTCAAATTTTTTCCCATTTATAGTTTCAAAACTTCAGTAATACTTTCTCTCTTCATAGTATCTTTTTCTGGAATATAATTAAAATACTATTCATGTTTATGTCTCTCCTTTGTTAAATAGTTCTTGGTTTTGATTTTTGTTGCATCACATACCATAACAACAACTATTTAATCCCTAAGAGTTTAAGGTTGGGAATGAAAACACGCACGGTTGCCATAGCCACACCCTTCATAGGCAGTTAAGGAAGGATAGTTTATATCGTGAGTGTATACCATAGTTGGTGTGTGAGGAGAACAGACATGATCTGCTGGGAGATGTGTGTAGGTCAACATTGTCTTGATGCATCAAATGCACTGGAACATTGATGAACCTCCCTCTGGATAGTGTGATCAATTGTACTGTAACTACATCTTTTTTTTTTTTCTTCTAAAAACATTAATAAGAAATATTTTAGTAGAAGTTGATCCAAACACCCATCATTTTCTATGGAAAAATGAAGTGACTTTTTCCTAAAAGGTCAGTATCCTGGTCTAATTAATAAAATGAAGGACTTTTAAAAAATCAGATATGGTTTTCTTACTGTCTAAATTACATTTTTTCATGTGATCTGGAATCTTACTATTTGGTCACCAACTTTACTGGACTTCATCAAATAATGAAATTGTCAAAAAATACATTTGAGTTTGCCAAACTTTTTTGAAGACTCGTCTTTGTACTTCCAGTTTACCAGCTATCTCTGCTATTCCTCAGGGAAAGAAAGCTATAGAGACTAGCTTAGCTTGTCTCCATCAGCATATTTAATCTAAATTTGGATTTCTTTTTCTCACTGTAAACATGCTTTATGAAGACCTGAAGATGCCATGGACTCAAGTTCTTTCAAGTTACAATATTCAAAGATTTTGTTTATAACCTTAATTTTTTTAATGGTCAGTCTATTTGGTCAGTTATTTGTTATTGAAATCTGAACAAAACTTTTTAGTATAAAACATCTGCATAACTTACTTGAAGATCACAAGGAATGCACCTCAGAAACAGGTTACACCTCAGAAACAGAAACTACAGTAACTTAAGTTTCAGTGAAACATAGTCAAAGCCCTGTGTGAATTTTATCAATTTTGAGGAGAATAGTGAACTTTTGCATTTTTTCACGTTTGTTTGTTTGTTTTTAATTAAAAAAAAAAAAATACTTAACTAACTTACTAACTTAATGAAGAAAAAAACTACCTGGAAACAAATTCTCGTATCAGCTACAGAGTGGTGTATATCACGGTAGACTAAATTGCAATAACAACTACATACTTAAAAGCTGAGCATAATATACATTTATTCTTTAATAGTAGGCTAGGGTATTCCAAGTTGGTTGTAATGGGAAAAGGGGAGTTGTTATGAAGGAGAGAGAGTTTGGGAGAATGACATCTGCTCCACGCATTTATTCAGCAACAATCCAGGTGGATAGTAACTATGCTGTCTTCAACATGTTACTTCCAATTTTGTACTGGAGCCTCATGTCAGTCAGCTGGAAAACACACAGAACACACATGAAATTTTGGTTTTGGTTTGTTTGTCTTAATATTAAAAAAAATCCTCCGAAAAACAAATCCATTTCCATCTAGTCAATTCCAACTCATAGCAACCTTATAGGACAGAGTAGAACTGCCCCATAGGGTTTCCAAGCAGCAGCTGGTGGATTCTAACTGATGACCTTTTTGTTGACAAACTCTTAACCACTGCGTCACCAGGGCTCTAGTCTAAGGGGTATATTAATTCTACTCATATCACATTGGCTAGAGGTCTTCCAAAAAAATACAAAAGGAGTTAGTATGTTCCAATTCATTCTACATGGCTACTGTTACCCAGATACTGAAACTAGACAAATTTATCATAAGAAATACAACTACACACCAGTATCTCCTATATACAGAAACAAAAAATACTCAACAAAATGCTAGCAAATCAAATCGGGCAACATATTAAAATTATATACACCATGACCAAGTGTGATTTATCCAAAGAATCTAATTTGTTTAACATCTGAAAATAAAATAATGGAATATATCATATCATTAAAAAAATACACAGTTATCATGGATTAAATTGTGTCACTCAAAAAGAAATGTAGAAGTCCTTACCCCTGTTTAGAAATAGAGATTTTCTTTTGTTATGTAATGAGGTCATACCAGAGCATGGTAGATCCTAAACCTAATCACTTCTGAGTGGTGTCTTATAACAAGAGCAGAATAGACACACATACAGCGGAGAGACAGACATCATGTCTACAATCAAAGTAATGCTAAGTATTGCTAGCAGATATCAGAAACTAGGCGAGAGGCCCATAGACGGAAACGATACTGCTGAGACCCTAATTTGGACTTTTGGACTCCAGAATTTTGAGAAAATAAATTTCTGTTCTTCAAAGCAACTCACTTGTGGTATTTTTGTTATGACAACACTAGGTAGCTGATAATCATCTCAACGAATGAAGATCAAACATTTGTCAAAAACTAACACCACCAAAATATATTGATTACTATAGCACATTTTGAAATTAGGAAGTTAAGTCTTCCAACTTCATTCTTTTCAAGGTTGTTTTTGTGACTCTGGGTACCTTGCATTTACATATAATAATTAGGACGAGCTTGCCAAATTCTATGAAAAAAGTCAGTGGGAATTTTTTATGGTAAGTACATTTAATCTGGTGGTTAATTTGAGGAGTTTTGTCATTTTAATAGTATTACATCTCCAATCCATGATCATGGGAGGTCTTTTCATTAATTCAGATAATATTTAATTTATTTCAACAATATTTTGTAGTTTTCAGAATACAAGGTTTGCAATTAAAAAAAAATTCCTAATTAGTTCGTCCTGATTATTATATGAAATACAACGTACCCAGAGTAACAAAAACAACCTTGAAAAAAATGAAGTTGAAAGCCTTAACTTCCTGATTTCAAAATTTGCTAGTAATCAATATATTTTAGTGCTAACATGAGGATAGTCATACAGACTAATGGGATAGAATGGAGAGTCCAGAAATAAACATCCATATGTATGATTAATTGATCTTTGACAAAGGTGCTACACAACTCAATAATTTTTTTAACAAATTGACTCTGTGATGTATGGATATACAAATGTAAAAGAATATAGTTGAACCACTACCTCACATCATACACAAAAATTAACTCCAAATGGATCATAAAACTTAATGTAAGAGCTAAAATAGTAAAACTCTTAGGAAAAAAAAAAGAATAAATTTTTGTGATCTTCGGTTAGGCAAAGCCTTCTTGGAAGGCTTAGGAGAAAGAAAAAAATATAAATTGGACTTGTTAAAAATTATTTTTTTTATGCTCCAAAGGACACCATCAAGAAAGTAAAAGAAAGGATGACACGCAGATGTGCAAAATATATTTGCATCCATATATCTGATAAGGAGATTTTTTTCCCCCTACAATATATAAAGACTCACCACTCAATAGTAAAAAGAGACAACCCATATTAAGAAAAAAAAGGGCAAAGGATATACAAATGGCCAATAAGAACACGAAAAGTTGCTCAACATCATAAGCTCCTAGGGAAATGCAAATAAAAACCCCAGTGAGATACCACTTCACACCCACTAAGATGGCAATAATCAAAAAGGCATATGAAAACAAGTACTGGTGTGGATGTGGAGAAATTAAAATTTTCATATATTGCTGGTGAGAATGTAAAACGGTGCAACTGCTTTGTAGAACGCTTTGGCAGTTCCTCAAAAGTTAATAATAAAGTTATTATGTGACGAGCAATTCTACTTACCAGTATACATTCAAAAGAAATGAAAACATATGTCCCCACATAAATATGTATATAAATGTTCATAGTAGCATTGTTTATAAAAACCAAAAAATGGACAACCCAAATTTTCGTAAACTGATGAATGGAAAAATACAAGGTGGTATATTCTCACAATGGAATGTTACACAACAATACAAAGCAATAAATACAAAGACTACAACATGGCTGAACCTTGAAAATATTATGCTATGTGAAAGAGGCTAACTGTAAAAAAAAGTTCGACATATATAAAAAGTCCAGAATATGCAAATCTATAATGACAGAACATAGATTAGTGTTTGCTTAGGCCTTGTGGGTTGGCAGAACGTTAATAGTGATCTCTAATTGCTACAGAAATCTTTTGGGGTTGATAAAAATATTCTAAAATTATTTGCACAACCCAGGGACCATTTTGAAAACCAATGAATGGCACATAATCACATTGAATAATATGGTGTGTGAGTTACATCTCAATAAAACATTAAACGTTAGTGGAAATCAATTTAGTTTACCAAATAACGAGAATAATGTTAATAATAATATTAAATATTTATCACTTAGTTGACACAAGTATGTTTCAAATGCAAAAAGGAAAGCATTATTAGCTACCAAAGAGTAATGAACATGTTAGTCATTCAGTTTTTAAACTGATAAAGACAAATCATGAAGAGAATCATCAGAACTGGGAAAGGTAAATCGTTTTCATTTTCAGCTATTGAGGATAGTTATTTATGTGATTTTGACGATGATGACATTCTAGATTTTTATGGTAAAGAGCAAAACTTTTAGAATATATTTTTACATGTCTGCATCTTGATGGAATGCTATGATAGTCACTGAATCCACCCTTTTAAAATTAACTCAGTTTTTCTTGATGACCAGTTTTCTAATATTCAGGAAAAAAAATATGACTTATTACATACATGCACATGCCATTTGAATTTCTTAAAATATATTAATATTTTAGAACATAGTTTCTGAAATATTTGACTATTGAGCCGGAAAGAGGTAACATAGCAGGCCTGCTTACAAATTGGCCCTTGGGTAATGTCCAGGAATTTGAATATCTGAGGCTTCCCACCATACCCAAAACTGATAAGAGCGCCTCAAGAAGCCTAAACTGCTAATAAGGTGGTTTATACTGAATAACCACTTTTTTATCAGGGACTCTGGAATTTTGGTACATGCACGGCAGTGAGTGCCTAGGTGAACAGCCCCCAATAAAAACTCTAGACAGAGTTTGTAGTGGGCTTCCCTGGTAAACACCATTTTAAACATGTTGTCACAACTTATTCCTGGGAGAATTATGCGTATTCTTTGTTATTCCACTGGAAGAACCCATTGGCATTGAGTCAATTTCAACTCATAGTGACCCTATAGGACAGAGTAGAGCCACCCCATAGGGTTTCCAAGGAACGGCTGGTGAATTCAAATTGTCGACCTTTTGGTTAACAGCTGAGCTCTTAACCATTGCATCTGGTTTCTTCTGGACTTTGCCCCATGCGTTTTTTTCCTATGCTGATTTTGCTATTAGCCTTTCACTGTAATAAGTCATAGCTGTGAATACAACAACGTGCTGAGTCCTTTGAGTCCTCCTAGCAAATCATATGGTAGTCTTGGGGATCCCTGATGCAACTATATGTAATGTTGCTATCTATGTATCATTTTATTTGATTTATTGCATTGAGTGTCTTGAATTATACCAAATTCTAATGATATTTTCATTTAGTCTGAATTAACTGCATAGAAATACAGTAATTTTTTTTATTGTAGATGGTTTTTGAGTTACCAGTATTTACTGATGTACAATTCCATAGGACTTATTTACCAGCTTGTGTTGTATTTTTGCCTGCAATAACAATATTCACTAATCTGATATTTATTTTTACTGGTTTAACTTTGTATTGTATACAGGAGTAGCTAAAGCAACATGTTTGGTTTGGTTACAGTATATTAGGGCTGTATATTCAGAACTTATAGGCTAGATCTCAGTTATAGTGTTGTTATAGTTGTATGAAAAATTCTCCTTAGGAAAATAGAAACTAAATTGTGCTCACATTTGTCCTAAAAATGCCCTTGCAAATTAGAGAAACATCATTGTGCACTTGTTCATCTTATACACAAGACACTGTGGCATGCTATTATTTTCTACTTTTTCCCTCCTTTGCATTTACATAGTAGAAGCACTTAAAAGGTGTCTAGCTTATAATTAAACCTTGGAAACAAGGAGATACTAGTAACATCTCTCCTCTTTCTTATCTAAGTGTGGGAGAAGCCACGTACCAGAGGGTTTCTTTATTTCACTACTCATTATGGTCAAAAGGAGCATTACTACTCCAGACCTAGACTGAGTTAACAGATGCTGCTTATCATACCAGAAGGTATGGGTGAAAATTCATCCTGGAAACACGATCAAGATTTCCTGTTAGTGATAGTAAGCTCAAAAATAGGATGGGTATTTTTGTTTCACAGAAAGATTTCTCTTTATTACCGGGACATGCTCTGTGAGTGAGCAACGAAAAAACTTATGTAGAGCTGACAGTAAAAATACAAATTAAGTGAGGATAATGCCTATGCCCATTGTGCTTGCCTAAATGATCCTCTGCTTATTTCCTCTTTTCTATTCATGGATTCTTGGGACTTGAAGACGCTGAACTTAAAATTGATTTATTAATTTTTTGAATCTCCTAGAAATTATATGATAATACTTTAATATTGGTTATCGATTCCTGACTGTCTTTTATTCTCTATACATTTCTCCATCTCTGGGGCTTATTTCATAAGAACAAGATTCCTGGCATTGGAAACTAAGAATTTTCTAGAAAGCAAGGCTGATTACTTGAGATGAAAATATAGTATGAAAGCATAAACCATGTATCTACTATCTGATTCCAATTGTTTAATAGTTGACTCATAAGTTTTCAAGCTGTTGTTGTTGTTAGGTACCTTGGAGTTGGTTTTGACTCATAGTGACTCCACGAACAATAGAACAAAATATTGCCTTGCCCTGCGCCTTCCTTAGTATGGTTGCTATGTTTGAGTCCATTGTTGATTATTGTAGCCACTGTGTCAATCCATCTTGTTGAGGAACTTCCTCTTTTTCACGCACCCTCTACTTTATCAAGCATGATGTCCTTCTCCAGGGATTGATCCCCGCTGATAATGTGTCCAAAAAAGCAAGAAGAAGTCTCGTCTTTTAAGAAGCATTCTGGATGTACTTCTTCTGGCAGTCAGTCCATGGTATATTCAATATTCTTCACCAACGCCACATTTCAAATGTATCAATTCTTCTTTGGTATTCCTTTTATTACTAAGTCACATCCATGGTAAAGATATCATATATTTGTAGATAATTACGTTTATATAAAGTTGATTTTGTTTTAGTCTCTAACCAAGGGTTATGAGAGTTAGGAATGCTTATGGAAGCTGAAAATTCATCAAGTAAGCTTAAATAAAAACCAAAAAAATCTAAACCCATTGCCATTGAATCCATTCCGACTCATAGCAACCCTATAGGACGAGTAGAACTGCCCCATAGGGTCTCCAAGGAGTGGTCAGTGGATTCAAACTGCCAACCTTTTAGTTACAGGCCAAGCTCTTAACCACTGCGCCACCAGGGCTCCAGGCTTAAATACATAGGTGTTATTTTTGCCACTTTACAAGAAATCATTTGTTGCATTCATTAGTTTAACTGCTCATCAGGGCACATATGATTTTTGTCTGTTGATCGTTCGCCTAGGTTGTTTTCTGATCTAATGCAGTTTACCTGATTGTCAAAACGTGGGTCCTGGAGCTCGACAGGTACTCTGCTCACATTCAAGGTAGAAATAAAAGGGAAGTTAGCACCAGCTATCATCTGGTCTTTTTCTACTAGGAATGTAAATTTACTTTTTCTAGAAGTACAACCAGAATGCTCCTTAGAAGCAAGGATGGTGAGACTATGTCTCAAATACTTTGGACATGTCATCAGGAGAGATCAATCCCTGGAGAAGGACATCATGCTTGGTAAAGTACAGGTTCAGCAAAAAAGAGGAAGACCCCCAACGAGATGGATTGACACAGCGCCTGTAGCAATGAGCTCAAACATAAAAACAATTGTGAGGATAGTGCAGGACCGTGGTGCAGTGTTTTGTTCTGTTGTTCATGAGGTTGCTATGAGTCGGAACCAACTCGACAGCACCTAACAACAACAGGATTCACCCAGCAGAATTCCCCTTATATCTTATTGACCATAAAGCTACAAAAGAGTTGAAGAATTTGAATAACTGACAAGAAATAGGAATACCATTATTGACGTAGACACAGCATGATTCATCAAATGTGGCTTGGGCACGTTGTCAGCCTAGACAAAATGAAGGATTTGTAACCAAGAAAGAAGGGAAATACGTAACAGGTGACAATCATATGTCCAGTATATGATACCCAATATTATAGTCAAATGAAATTGCAACCCAAAGCTTTGACACTGGCATGGTGGTTTTTGCATGACAAGTATTGTGGGTCTGTATCAGTGCTTTACTTACTCTCATGATCGTTCATCTGACCCAATTTTTAAACTGGAAAACTTTGTCAGAGAAATTAACGTTAAAAATACAACTTTGGGAGGTCATCCATTATATTAATGTAGAAAATGTTGTTGTTGCTGTGTGCCAAGGAGTCAATTCCTACTCATTGTGACCCTGTGTGACAGACTACAATTTCCGCATAGCGTTTTCTAGGCTGTAATCTTTATGGGAGCAAATCACCTGGTCTTTTCTCCTGCAGGGTGGCTGGTGGGTTCGAACCGCAGACCTTTTGGTTAGCAGCCGAGCGCTTAGCTAGGGCTCCTTAACGGGGAGAATAGAATAGTGGTCATAAAACAAACATCTCTCTCTCTTTCTTTCATATATTGTTTCCTAGGGCTTTTGGAATAAAACAAAATTGCTTTTGTTCTGAAACATAGTGAGAGTTTAGTAGGAATATTCCTAATCAGAAATTGTTGGCATTTTTAACATTATTTTTTTCTTTCTTACATAATAATTCCCTCTGAACAATTCCTGCAATGGAATATTAAGGAAATCATTTAATTATGGCTAAAACTTGTGCATTTTAAGGTTCATATATTAAAATTCACATAATGTAATACTTACGTGTCATTAAGAGAAAAATGACAACTGGGATTCCTATCCATGATTTAAAAAGATGAGACTGGGACGCCACTGGCATTTGGAAAATATATTTGATTTTAATTTATAAACATAAGTAGGACTTTGATCATTCTTCAAGGACAAAAATGTATCTTGGAGGCAGGATTTCATTTACATCTTTGATGCCTGCTAAAATCCCAAAATATTGAAGTTGAAAGACTTGTTAGTCCACAGAGAAAAGAGAATACGTTTGCCGTCATCCTTAATGAACTTTGGCGGTTGTACTTACGTTACCCACCGCGATCAGCGTACACAAAGCATGGTGCTTTGCCATGGTCTTCGCAGTGTTTGCACATACTTGGAAAAAATACGCATTTTATCTGTGCTACAATCTGTCCACGTCTTCTCTGCCACCCCCTCAAAAATTGTATGCTCTTCTGGCACAATATATCACATGAAATGAGACCCTGTCGAAAGAATAGGACAACTCAATCATTTTTGAGTGATATGTGACACTCTTAACCTTCTCTTTAAGACACAGCAAACAATAGCAGTAGGGCATTTACATGTACGTATGGCTGTCCGTCAATCTTTGATGCATAATTCTTACATATACACCTCGCTTACCTCTGCTGCAGCTGATTATTTGTTTTATTTGACACAGGAATTTGCTTGATTTAAAAGTTAGAAACATACATCTGTAGTATTGACAAAAGCTTATTCATAAAATGTGGAGTTTAGCTATACATTCTGGAGGAAAGTCAATGTGGCAAAGTGAAGCACGAAATTATTTCTGTCTTGGTGTTATTTTTGAGCCATATATCTCTGCCTTTTTAAGAACAGCAGGCATATTTAGGAGAATTATGTCTGAGTCATCAATCCCTATTTGTCCAGGACATGACTAATAGGTGTCTTTAACGTAGTATGATGATATTACTGTCTTATCTTGCAAAAAGTTTTCAAACTCTCAATCACAAATAGGGCAGGTCAAATTTAAATGACAAACGTTAATGCTTGCCTCATCAAAAAATAAGTTACTCCTTCCTTAAACCACTTGGGGGGGGGGGCGTTTGTGTGTATATAAGTAACAGTATTTCATTTTATTATTTTGTTATTTACTAATCAAAGCTGCTCTGCTTGCTTTTAAAATTTAGGCGTTATCAGAAGCAAAGTCAAGCAGTAAATTTAGGAGATGAGCTAAAAAATCAATTGACTAACCTCATTTCAAACATGGAGAAATATAAATCTTATGTAATTAAATAATGATAACAAAGATGCTCCATCTTTACCATAAATCTTCAATATCTATCTGAATTCTTCACTTGTGTCAACTTTTTTCTTTTCCTTATTTTTTAGCTGTTTATAAATAATAGTGTAAAAGCTCAGGATCCTCACAATGTGTAGGAAAAATATGAATAATATTGAGAAAGACTGAGATCTTAGGGAAGGGCCTGTGCTAATGAGTGAAACACACAACAGCCTTTCAGGTATAGTCTGTGAAGATAAGACAGCATCATCTGGCAATAGACTTGCAATTGATATTTTGGGATTCACTGAGATCACCAAGGGATTTAACAGATTCTTGAGAGTAAACACTAAGGGAAGTTAAGACTGGGAGTTAAAAAAAAAGATTTTTTTTTGGCTGGGTAACAACTAAAATAAAGCAAAGAAGAAGAGAAAATTTAGTCTTTTTTGGGGGAAATCCCACACATGAGAAATAGTATTTGGGCCTTCACATTTAAATATTAATTTTTCTGCCAAAGAAAGTCACAAAGTGGTGTTTGCTTACTGTAAATAAAATATGTTTACAAATGTATATTTTATATTAAGATATTACATGTGAGTTTCAGGCCCTGTGAAAGAAGATTGTGTGAATCTTTAAGTCACTGATAGAATATCTGTGAGACAAAGCTGAAATGGCAGATATAACCTCTAGAATTATACTTTTAGAATCTGAAAAATAATTTTATCCATGTCCTTTTAGAATTACTAAGGGGCCCTATTGGCACAGTGGTTAAGCACTTGGGTGTTAACTGAAGGGTCAGGGGTTCGAACCCACCAGCTGTTCCATGTGGGAAAGATATGGCAGCCTGTTTTCTTAAAGATTTACAGCCTTGGAAATGTAATAGGGCAGTTCGACTCTGTCATATAGAGTTCTATAGAGTCACTATGAGTCGGAATCGACTCAACAGCAACTGGTTTAGAATTACTTTTTCACTCTTCACCTTTATTCTAACACACACACACACACACACACACACACACATACACACACAGCCCTCACACATGCACAACCACACACATATATACACACACTCTTCTGGAAACAACATTCTGCACTGTAATACTTATTGAATGAACCAAAAACCAAATCTGTTGCCATCGAGTCGATTCTGACTCTTAGTGACCCTATAGGATAGAGTAGAAGTGCCCATTCGGGTTTCTGAGGAGTGGCTGGTGGATTCAAACTTCTGACCTTTAGGTTATTCGCTGAGCTCTTAACTATTGTGCCACCAGGGCTCCACTTCTTGAATAATGACCATTAATTCAAACTTCTAACAAACCTAGAAGACTGGATAAAAGCCAATTGTCTGTCAAGCAGAGCTGAGAATCAGGTCATATCTCCAAAGAATTGTAACCTAAATAACTGAGAAAATAATTCTAGGGAAACAGGTAAACCATAAGCAAGGTACTCTTGAAATAGAGACATTTAGTAAAGATAAATTTGGAGATAATCCTACCAACTCTTTTTCATATTCTTTATTGCCATTCTTCAGCCTATTCTCAACACACAGTCATCTGTGATTTCTGTCCTTTGATATAATTTTAAGATCGTTTTGATTGTATTAATTCACCATTGCAGACATGAAACCATACTAAAACTATCCAAACCTCTTTCTTAGGAAAGAAATGGTAATATTACATGTCCTACTTCTTGGATTTAGGCATCAGGTCTTATGAGAATACAGTAATTCTTACTTGTGGTGCCACACGTTAACCTTGCATTTTTAATATAGACTTCACTTTTCCTCACCTTTGCCATGAAAATAGTTATAAATGCTTTAAATTGAATATATGAAAATGATGAATAATCAACATCTATCTCTAAATTACATTTATTTTAAACTAAAACATCTCCTTGGAGATTCAATAGTAATCACTCTTTATACTTTCACAGTAGAGTTTATTTCTGAAATTGGACAAATTCATGTAGCCAATTTGGGATAATGAGATGTACTGTTAAGCTGGCTAATAGTATTTTCTGTCCCAAATGTAGCTTTACTATAAGGGAGTGAAAAGGATTTTTTTTTTAGTGGTTCACAAATTGATCTTATTTTCAATGCAGATTGTTGTTGTTGGTTGTCGTTGAGTCACTTCTGACCCATAGCAACCCTATGTACAGCAGAACAAAACACTGCCTGGTCCTAGGCCATCCTCACAATTGTTGTTATGCATGAGCCCATTGTTGCAGCCACTGTGTCAGTCCATCTCATTGAGATTCTTCCTCTTTTTCGCTGACCCTCTACTTTACCAAGCATGATGTCTTTCTCCAGGGACCGGTCCCTTCTGATAACTTGTCCAAAGTATGTGAGACAAAGTCTCGCCATCCTTGCTTCCAAGGAGCATTCTGATTGTACTTCTTCCAAGACAAATATGTTTGTTATTCTGACAGTCCATGGTATATTCAATATACTTTGCCAACACCATAATTCAAAGGCATAGATTCTTCTTCAGTCTTTCTTATTCATTGTCCAGCTTTTACATGCCCATGAGGCAATTGAAAACACCATGGCTTGGGTCAGGTGCACGTTAGTCCTCAAAACAATATCTTTGCTTTTGAACACTTTAAAGAGATCTTTTGCAGCAGATGTGCCCAATGCAAAGTGTTGCTTTACTTCTTTACTGCTGCTTCCATGGCATTGATTGTGGACCAAGTAAAATGAAATCCTTGAAAACTTCAGTCTTTTCTATATTTATCATGATGTTGCTAATTAGTCCAGTTGTGAGGATTTTTGTTTTCTTCATCTTGATGTGTAATTCATACTAAAGGCTGTGGTCTTTGATCTTCATCAGCAAGTGCTTCAAATCCTCTTCACTTTCAGCAAGCAAGGTCGTGTTATCTGCAGAACGCAGGTTGTTAACAAATCTTCTTCCAGTCCTGATGCCCTGTTCTTCTTCATATAGTCCAGCTTCTTGGATTATTTGCTCTGCATACAGATTGAATAAGTATAATGAAAGGACACAACCTTGATGCACACCTTTCCTGACTTTAAACCATGCAGTATCCTCTTGTTCTATCCGAACAACTGCCTCTTGATCTATGTACAGGTTCCTCATGAGCACAATTAAGTGTTCTGGAATTCCCATTCTTTGCAACGTTATCCATAATTTGCTATGAGCCCCACAGTCGAATGCTTTTGCATAGCCAATAAAACACAGGTAAACATGTTTCTGGTATTCTCTGCTCTCAGGCAGAATCCATCTGACATTAGAAAAGATATCCCTGGTTCTACGTCCTCTTCTGAATCCAAACTGAATTTCTGGCAGTACCCTGTCAATATACTGCTGCAGCCTCTTTTAAATAATCTTCAGCAAAATTTTACTTGCGTGTGATATTTATGATATTGTTCGATAATTTCCGCATTCAGTTGGATCACCGTTCTTGGGAATAAGCATAAATGTGGATATCTTTGTACAAGATTGTTGCATATAATAAATAAAATATGCAATATAAATGCTATATATAACAAATTGAGTTGAAGTAACCATTTTGAAGAAAAAGCCAGACAGCCTGAACACGAAAAGGATTGAACAAAAAAAAGTTATCCACAGGTATACTTGATCAATTTTGATATAAAAAGCACAACAGTACAAAGAATAGCTTCTTTTGTTTCTCTTATCTCCATTTTCTCTCTTTCACACAATATTAAACATATTTGGGAGGAGCTATTAATGAAGCCTGGAGCACAAAAGATAAAATTATTCATTGCATAGATTATATGACAATGTTTTGGGGGGGCTGTTATGAAATGAATTGTGTCCCCCAAAATATGTGTCAGCTTGGTTAGGCCGCAATTCTCAGTATTGTGTGGTTTTCCTCCATTTTGTAATTGATGTGATTTTCCTATGTGTTGTAAATTCGAATCTCTGCCTGTGGTTACTGAGACAAGATTAGATTATGTTAAAGAGGATTAGGGTGGGACGCAGTACCTTACTCAGGTTATATCCCTGATCCAATGTAAAGGGAGTTTCCCTGGGGTGCGGTCTGCACCACCCTTTATCTTACAAGAGATAAAAGGAAGGGGAAGGGAGCAGAGAGTGGCGGACCTCATACTACCAAGAAAGCAGCATCAGGAGCAGAGGGTGTCCTTTGGACTCAGGGTCCCTGTGCCTGAGAAGTTCCTTGACCAGGGAGAGATTGATGACAAGGACCTTTCTTCAGAGTGGACAAAAAGAAAAAGCCTTCCCCTGGAGGTGAATCCTTTAATTTGGACTTTTAGCCTACTAGACTGTGAGAGGATAAATTTCTCTTTATTAAAGCCATCCACTTTTGGTATTTCTGTTATAGCAGCACTAGATAACGAAGACAGGGGCTGTGGGACTGTTTGGAGTCCCTAAGCAGTGCAAATGGTTACCATGCTTGGCTGCTAACTGAAAGATTAGAGATTTGAGTCCACTCAGAGGTGCCTTGGAAGAAAGGTCTGGTGATTTACTTCCAAAATGTCAGGCACTGAAAACCCTATAAAGCACAGTTCTACTCTGACACACATCAAGTTGCCATGAGTTGAAATCGACTAGACTGCAATTGTTTGTTTGTTTGTTTTTTACTGGGCTATTTAATAAATGTCCAATTTGGGAATACAGGATTCTAGACATATGAAGCACTACAATTCTTTGCCAGTCTCACACTGAAATGGAAAGGCAGTTAATTGCAGGTTCTAAGTCTCTGGGAGATTGCCTCAGCATGGTGAGGTAGTCTGTATCATGTTTCACTATCCTGCCTGGAAAGTGCCTTCATAGATACCACGATTCCTCCAGAGCAAATGCCTCTGTGGCCTGTAGAAGCCATTTAGCACCTTTAAGATGACCTTCAGATTGGTAGATGTGAGAGATGTTTTAAATTGTATCGTTTTCTTTCTTTACAGAATATGTACTTTCTCTGTTAATGAAATTCAGGTTGACCTACATTGTTTCTCTGCAAGTGTCTCAATATAAAGAATAACATGCATTATTATTATCATTGAAAATGCCCCTGACTTAGGAACCCAAGGTTAGTAGAAGATTATAGAAGGAAGTTTAAAAAATGTGCTATTGTCATTCGTTGTTGTTAGGTGCCATTTAGTCAATTCCACCTCATCACGACCCTATGTACAACAGAAGGAAACACTGCTCAGTCCTGCGCCATCTTCACAATCATTGTTATGCTTGATCCCATTGTTGCAGACACTGTGTCAATCCATCTCATTGAGGGCCTTCCTCTTTTTCCCTGATCCTTCGTATAAAAATTCTACTGGTCTACTTTCCTTAAACTGTTTCAAAAGTATTTTCCTTTATAAGAGATAATCAGCATAATGTCTAAATAATTCTAATAAAGAAACAAATAAAATAAATTTATAGGTAGTGATTATGATTGTGAAGATGGTATTCAGTGGAGAAAGAACAACAAGAAATGATTATTTGTTGTTTTAGTAAGTCCTTTGACAGTGGCTCCTATCACTCACTTCATAAGCATCCACTGCTGCATTTTTTCTTGTGGAAAATGCAGTATACTCCAATAATTTATTTTAGATCGTGAGGTTTTTAACACCAAGACTAAGGAACACAGAGCTCAAGTCTTCCTCTCGTTCAGAGAAACACATGTTCTGTGGGTGGAAGGGAGAGTTGCCTCTGATTCTGCAGCTTCTCAACATAGAAAATGAGAAACAGCACACTCTTCCTGACGTCTCCTAGCATGATTTCTCTCCCAAAGTCTGAGAAGTCAGGATCCAGAATCTATAGTCTTTCTGCCCCCAGATGTTCTCCAGGAGTGTATGTGGTGCTTATCTGTACCCTTCCTGATTTTCTGAATTTTTAAAGTGACTCTTTATTTTTAGAGTATGTTAACACCTTGTCACTCAGAGTGTCATCTACAGACCATCACTACAAGCATCCCCCGGGATTTCTTTTAGGAATTCAGAATCTCAGGTCCCACCTCAGACTCACTCTATCAGAATCTGCAATTTAACAGGATTCCCAGGTGATTCATATTCAAATTAATATTTGAGAAGCACTGGTAATATACCTGTGGAAGAAATAAATATAAATGTGAACTCTAAAAACACCAAACTCATTGCAGAACTCCTTCATGCCCCTTTTGTAACCAGGTCCATCCAACACTTATTCCCTTATAGTTAGCTTCCATCTCTAGTTTCAAATAATTTCTTGATATATTATTCCTTTTTGAAGATATATCCCTGGAGCCAGTTTCATTTGTTAGATTCTGAAATTGTACCTAGTCAGTTCCTGATTGAATTCTTTCCCTTTTTCTAAAACCCTTCTTCTCACCTCTGATCTTTTTCTGTATCTGAATATTCCCTGGCAAATATAATTTGTGCTATAATCCCTTTTCCCAGTTCAAATTACAAAATTACAATTTTGTCCACTTTAGGGACAAAATTGGCAAGCCTCAGCACTTCCAACATTTAGCAATTCACCAGTTATGTAAAACAGATTCCAGTCTATAGTTTTTCACCTGCAGGAGGCCACTGCCACAGTAAGACCATAGGGAAGAGTGGAGTTGATATTAATGTTCTGATGTGCTAAATTCATTGTTGTTGTAACATCTTTTAACAAAATAAGATAAAATAGTAAAGCATACAAAGTATATGAAAAATGAATTTAAAAATCTAGAACTAGTATATGAGTTTCTAGACACCAAACAGACTATATAACATTATTTACAGACATACAAAGAAAATTCACACAATTTGATCATGCACAAGGTTGATATTAAATCTTAAAAAAAAAAATTCTAACAAATATCTCCATATAGTTCTCATGGAGTGATCAAGGTGTAATGAAATGAGATACCAAGAAAAAACATACCTTTAAAGGCTAGCATTAATCCAAAAAACACAAAATAATAAATGTTGGAGAGGTTGTGGAGAGACTGGAACACTTATGCACTGTTGATGAGAATGTAAAATGGTACAACCGCTTTGAAAGTCGATTTGGCACTTCCTTAAAAAACTAGAATTAGAAGTACCATATGATTCAGCAACCTGGCTCCTTGGAATATATCCTAGAGAAATAAGAGCCATCACACAAATAGATATATGCACACCCATTTTCATTGCAGCACTGTTCACGATAGCAAAAAGATGGAAACATCCTAGGTGCCCATCAACAGATGAATGGATGAACAAATTATGGTATATTCATACAGTGGAATACTACACAAAGATAACAAACAATGATGAATTCATGAAACATAATATGGAAGAATCTGGAAGGCATTATGCTGAGTGAATTTAGTCAGTCACAGAGGGACAAATATTGTATAAGACAACTATTAGAACAACTCAAGGAAAGGTTTAAACACAAAAGAACATTCTTTGATGCTTACGAGGGTGGGGAGGGAGGGAGGGGGTATTCACTAACTAGACAGTAGACAAAAATTATCTTAGGTGAAGGGAAGGACAACACACACTACAGGGGAAGTCAGCACAACTGGACTAAACCAAAGCTAAGAAGTTTCCTGAATACAGTCAAATGCTTTGAGAGACAGAGTAGCAGGGGTAGGGGTCTGGGGACCATGCTTTCAGGGGACATCTAGGTCAATTGGCATAACAAAGCTTATTAAGAAAATGTTCTGCATCTCACTTTGGTGAGTGGTGTCTGGGGTCTTAAAAGCTAGCAAGTAGCCATCTAAGATGCATCAGTGGGTCCCAACCTACCGGAGCAAAGGAGAATGAAGAACACCAAAGACACAAGGAAAGTATTAGCCCAAGAGACAGAAAGGGCCGTGTAAACCAAAGACTCCATCAGCCTGAGACCAGAAGAACTAGATAGTGCTGGGCTACCACCAATAACTGTCCTGACAGGGAATACAACAGAGAGTACCTAATGGAGCAGGAGAAAGGTGGGGTGCAGAACTCAAATCCTAGTAAAATGACCAGACTTAATGGTTTGACTGAGACTGGAGGACTTAATGGTTTGATTGAGACCAGAGGGACCCCAGAAAACGTGGCCCATGGACTCTCTGTTAGCCCAAAACTAGAACCATTCCCGAGGGCAACTCTTCAGACAAAGATTAGACTGGACTATGGGATATAAAATGATACTAGTGAAGAGGGTGCTTCTTAGCTCAAGTAGATGCATGAGACTAAATGGGCAGCTCCTGTCCAGAGGCGAAATGAGAAGGCAGAGAGGGTCAGGAGCTGGTTGAATAACAGGAAAGCCAGGTTGGAAGGGAGACGTGTGTTGTCACAGTATAGAGAGAGTAACTAGGGTCACATAACAATATGTGAGTAAATTTCTGTATGGGACACTACTTGAATTGTAAACTTACACTTAAAGCACAATAAAAAAAAAGGTACTTTTAAAAATATATGTATATCAGGAAGTCTACTAAACATTCTTATTTTAAAAAGATGGAAACATAATGAGTTTTTCTATGTCAGTATTTCAAAAGAAAAAGCCAAATGATATAGAAAAAGCACAGTGCAAATATATTAATTATATGGCAAGAATTATTCATGTTAATAAATTAAGCTTTCAAATTAAGAATGTAAAAAAAAAAAAGAAATTCAAAAACAGTACAAGGAAGGAATGAATAATGTTTAAAGCAGAAATCAATGCAATAAACAAAACAAGCACACAAAGAACACACAAATTGTGGACTGGTAAAATCAAATCTAGTTTATGGAAAAGATTAGTGAAAGACAAAACATTTGGCAAACATAATAAAAGAGGGTTAAATAGGCAAACTAAGAATATTAGTCATGATAATAACAACAGAACAGAGTTGGGCATTAGTAAAGATACTGAGAATGTTTAGAAAATAACAAAATTTGGTGTGATGAAAGTTTTTATTTCTATCTCTATCTCTAGCTGTGTCTATACCTATATCTGTAGATATATATATATACACATCTGTGTTTACATGTGTACATGTATGTTTATATGTAAGGAGCCCTGGTGGCACAGTGGTTAACACTTGGCTACTAACCCAAAAGTCGGCAGTTCAAATCCACCAGCTGCACTGTGGTAGAAACGTGGCAATCTGCTTCTGTACAGATTACTGTCTTGAAAACCCTGTGGGGGTAGTTCTACTCTGTATTATTGGGTGGCTATGAGTTGTAATCGACTCAATGGCAACAGGTTATGTGCATATGTGTGTGTGTATACACAGACACACACACACACACAGTGAGACAGATAAATTAAAGCTGAAAGATGGCTCCCCGATCTAGTAAAATATCATCTCTAAGCTAGTGTCTCAGCTGTGCTTTCAATAAGCTGTTCTAACTTTCTATTAGACTGGAAGCTTCTAAATGGTCTCAGGCCCCATTTCCGCTCTTCTTTTTCCCAAAAAACTGGCTATATTATGTGAGGTCGTGTGCCTATTGAAACAAATATTTTGTAAATCCTCACATAGTGGTCCTTACTAAGGCTCTGGGGGCAGGAAAGACATACCCAGACTCAACAAATCTGTCAATTCCTGTCAGAATGAACCATTGGCCATTCCATGGTGAAAGGTCCCCAATATAGTCAACTTGTCAGTCTATGGCCAACTGGTTTTCTCAAGTAATTGTATCATTTCAGATCAACATTTACCTCTGTTGCTGGAATTCAAGATTTTCCAGTGCCTCGATCTCAATATATCCATCCCATACATCAGTGTCCCATTCTTTTCCCAACATGCATGCTGACTTTGGCATAAAAAACTTGTCTTGGACTCAAGTTTCAAACTTTGTCTTCCACTTCTCTGCCTTCTCAGTATAGTAGATGAAAGCATGGTTATACTACAGAGACTCTTTGGCTTTCATGCTTGCCATAAAACTGCTTGTTAATTACTTCACCCTTTCATTATTTTTTTTCCCAGTATCAGTTCAATTTATCAGTGTTCTTTCAATTTCACTAACATTATACTTAATAAATCTCTCATCATTTTCAAATTTCTGGTACATCACTCCAGCTAATGTGCTTTCTTCCAAGGTCTACCACTCACTGAAATTACCCACCACTGAAAGTTCATCAACATTCATGCGCCACTTAACCACCAGTGATTAAAAAAGCCAAACCAAACGCGTTGCGTTGGTTGAGTTAATCCCGACTCATAGCAACTGTATAGGCTAGAGTAGTACTGTTCCATAGGGTTTCCAAGGAGAAGTTAGTGGATTCAAACAGCTGACCTTTTTGTTGGCAGCTGAGCTCTTAACCACTGCACCACAGGGTCCTCAATTTTAATCTGACGATGAGTGATCCGGAATCCAAATCTTATCTCATCACCTATTTCTTTGGGAAGCTGATCCTGAGGTAGAGATCACTATGTAGAATGCTTATTAGGCAGTATTCCTCCAATCTATAACAGTAGAAGGAATGGGAAGGAAGTAGGATTTGTAGAGCTGAGCTGTGAAGAATGCCTGAACAATTGGCTCTGCTGTCCCCAAGAGGGCACTCTGGAGCTAAAATGGATTGTCTGAGTTGTCCCAAATTGGGCTGAAATAGCCTGGTCTCTGTAATTCTGCAATTTTCGGTCACTGGTATGAAATTTTCATCAATATTTAATTTCTAAGAGTGGCCTAGCTAACGCAATGAGAATTAAAAATAAATAAAAAGTAAATTATAATGCCAAAAGATAGTAATGTCAGACTATACAACAATCTGGGGCCCTGGTGGCACAGTGATTAAGTGTTTGATGGCTAACCAAAAGATCAGCAGTTCAAATCCACCAGCCGGTCCTTGGAAGCCCTATGGGGAAGTTCGGCTCTGTATTGTAGGGTCACTATGAGTTGGACTTGACTCGATGGCAACGGGTTTGTTTGTTTGTTTATTTATACAATAATCTATTAAGAAATTCCAAGATAACCAACTGGCAGCTTTTAAAAACTAATCAAAATCGACCTACAAAATCAAAAATCATTCTAGTATACCACAATAAGTAATTAGAAAAAGAAACTAAAAAATAGACTTTATTCACAATAGAAAGACAATGCAAAGTACCTAAATTTAATATATATAATTTATTATATATTAATATATATAATTTAAATATATATATATTTATTTAAGATATAAATATGCAAATATTTGTAGATAAATTTTTAGTTAAGCGCTTAAGATACACTACACAACTAGGGATATCTTAGTAGATAAAAAAGGACTCAATAATAAAGATGTTAATTACCTTAAATTATTCTCATCAACTCATTACATTCCCTATCAGTAGGTTCTTTCATTAACTAATTCTAAAATTCATATGAAATAACAGATGTACAAGGACAGCAATAAAATTGTGCCAGATATCCCCGAGGGACCGAGTTACTGGGCTGAGGGCTGGGGACCACGGTCTTGGGGGACATCTAGCTCAATTGGCTTAACATAGTTTATAAAGGAAATGTTCTACATCCTACTTTGGTGAGTAGTCTCTGGGGTCTTAAAAGCTTGTAAGCGGCCATCTAAGATACTCCACTGATCCCACCCTGTCTGGAACAAGGGAGAATGAATAAAACCAAAGACACAAGGGAAAGATTAGTCCAAATGACTAACGGACCACAAGCACCACAGCCTCCACCAGACTGGTCCAGCACAACTAGATGGTACCCAGCTACTACCATCAACTACTCTGACAGCAGTCACAGTAGAGGGTCCCAGACAGAGCTGGATAAAAATGTAGAACAAAATTCCAACTCACAAAAAAAGACTAGACTTACTCATCTGACAGAGACTGGAGAAACCCTGAGAGTATGACCCACGGACACCCTTTTAAGTCAGCACTGAAGTCACTCCTGCAGTTCACCCTTTAGCCAAAGATTAGACAGGCCTATAAAACAAATAATGATACATGTAGCTCGACCATGTATATGAGCCTAAATGGGCGCACCCCAGTCCAGGGGCAAGGACGAAAATGCAGGAGGGGACAGGAAAGCTGGAAGAACGGAGGTGGGGAATCCAAGATCGAGAAAGCGAGAGTGTTGACACATCTCAGGGAGCCAATGTCACAAAATAATATGTGCATTAATTATTTAAAGAGAAACTAATTTGCTCTGTAAACTTTCACCTAATGCACAATAAAAATAAGTAAATAAATAAAATGTTTATTATACTTTTAAGAATAATTTCTTTATATATTTTCGTGCTGTTATTTGATAAATGGAAACCCTGGTGGCATAGTGGTTAAGAGCTATGGCTGCTAAATAAAAGGTCAGCAGTTTGAATCCACCAGGCGCTCCTTGGAATCTCTATGGGGCTGTTCTACTCTCTCCCATAGGGTCGTTATGAGTCAGAATTGATTCGATGGCAACACATTTTGGTATTTGATAAATATTCATGGTAGTTATAAATATCAATAAAAACATCTTCTTTGCCTTAAAAAATTGTGCAAGATAACATCAATGGTTATCTTCTTCTGCCAGATATTAAAACAATGTGTTATTGTTTCATGTTATACTAATTTACCTATGTGCCAATAAAAGTCAGAAATTTTCCTATGTAAGTCCTTTAGAAAATGATAATATATATATGTATGTTTGTGTGTGTGCATTACATTGCATGCCATACTAAGAAAATCATTAAAGGAATAGATAGATATATTTTCCATCAGAATGCAAATGAAAAAGTAGTACAAAAAAAATGTTGTTGTTAGGTACCATTGAATCGGTTCCTACCCATGATGAACTTGTATACAACAGAAGGAAACATTGCCCAGTCCTGTGCTATCCTCACAATCATTGCTATATTTGACTCCATTGTTGCACCACTATGTCAATCCATACTGTTGAGAGTCTTCCTCTTTTTCTTCAGGGACTGGACCCTCTTGATAACATGTCCCTAGTAAGTGAGAGGAAGTCTCACCATCCTTGCTTCCAAGGAGGGTGTTGGCAGTACTTCTTCCAAAACAGATTTGTTCATTCTTCTGGCAGTCCATGGTATATTCAATATTCTTCACCAACACCATAATTCAAAGGCATCAATTCTTGTTTGATCTTCATTATGCATTGTCCAGCTTTCGCATGCATATGAGGGGACCAAAAATTTCATGGCTTGGGTCATGCGCACCTTAGTCCTCAAAGTGACAGCTTTGCTTTTCAACACTTTAAAGAGATCTTTTGCAGCAGGTTTGCCCAGTGTATTATGCTGTTTAATTTCTTGACTGCTGCTTCCATGCGTGTTGATTGTGGATCCAAGTAAAATGAAATCTTTAACAACTTCCATCTTTTCTCCGTTTATCATGATGTTGCTTACTGGTCTGGTTGTGAGGATTTTTGCTTTCTTTATGTTGCAGTGCAATCCATACTGAAGGCTGTAGTCTTTGATCTTATCAGTAAGTCCTTCAGGTCCTCTTCACTCTCAACAAGCAAGGTTGTGGCATCTGCATATTGTAGGTTATTAATGAGTCTTC
The DNA here is from genome assembly GCA_030035585.1 of Dugong dugon. Lineage (NCBI taxonomy): Eukaryota > Metazoa > Chordata > Mammalia > Sirenia > Dugongidae > Dugong > Dugong dugon. The sequence continues at coordinate 26,511,689 of CM057460.1, read as the reverse complement.
CTCCAATCCTGATGCCTTGTTCTTCTTCATATAGTCTAACTTCTTGGATTGTTTGCTCAGCATATGAAAAATTACACACTCTTAAATATAAATAATGGGAGAAAATAAATTCATTACATAAAATAAACTAAAAACAGTTATCTAAAATATATAAAGAAATATGTAAGACAAAAATCAAAATGCAAATGATATAAACAAACAAATCACAGAAGAAATAAAACATAAGTGAAAGAAAATCTTTGCAGCTTCATGAACATTAAACACACTTGATCTAAAGACCACTTCCTAGTTTATACTTTAGAGGCATTTTTGTACATATGTTCTACATGTACTGCCAAGTTAGAACTCCATAATATATTGCAAGTGAGAAAGTGAGTTGAAAAATATTTATATTATTTTATGTATATACATATAATATGTATATTATTATACCATTTAAGTAAATCTAATGAGGAAATAAAACAACTATATTTGTTACAAGATTGTACTTAAACATGATTAGCAACAAAGTGACAGCCAATTGATAACTTCTGCTGAATGGGCTGGATGTGGATTACACCTCAGCATAAAGAAAACAAAAATCCTCACAACTGGACCAATAAGCAACATCATGATAAATGGAGAAAAGATTGAAGTTGTCAAGGATTTCATTTTACTTGGATCCATCATCAAAGTCCATGGAAACAGCAGTAAAGAAATCAAATGACAAATTGCATTGAGATGATCTGCTGCAAAAGACTTCTTTAAAGTGTTGAAAAGCAAAATGTCACCTTGAAGACTAATGTGCGCCTAACCCAAGCCATGGTATTTTCAATAGCCTAAAATGCATTTAGAAGCTGGACAAAGAATAAGGAAGACTGAAGAAGAATTGACGCCTTTGAATTATATTATTGAGGAAGACTATCAAATATACCATGGACTGTCAAAACAACGAACAAATCTGTTTTGGAAGAAGTACAGCCAGAGTTCTCCTTAGAAGCAAGGATGACGAGACTATGTCTCACATAATTTGGACATGGTATCAGGAGGGATCAGTCCCTGGAGAAGCACATCCTGATTGACAAAGCAGAAGGTTAATGAAAAACAGGAACACCCTCTATGAGATAGATTGACACAGTGGCTGCAACAATGGGCTCAAGCATAACAACGATCGTGAGGATGGCGCAGGACAGGGCAATGATTCTTTCTGTTGTACATAGGGTCACTATGAGTCAGAACCAACTTGACAGCACCTAACAACAACATAACAATATGTTTAAGGGAATTTTAGCCCTTTAATTCATATACAAAAATCATAGCAAGAAACTTGTTATCTTATTATTATGATTATTATTGTTTTGTAGAACATATATTAGCATCCTAAATTAATTTCCCAGTATAGATTCTGTGCTAAGTTTTGACAGTGACTATAATTGCAAGAAAAAAAAGGACCATTCTTTTAATTGTGTGTGGAATTATTTGCATTGTACATACTATAAGTAATGGTATACTCAAAGTATTGGCACTGATATATGATTTTCAGCCCTCAATATCCCTTTACTTATGTTGTGAGAACAAAAACTAAAATAGAAAAACAGGTTCACAATTAATAACATAAAACATCATAAAGATGAGAAACATTATTTTAGACCTATTGAACAGTGTGTTATCCTAACAAATCTTGGAAGAAAAAAGATAACCTTGTTCTTCAAATACAGGAATGAAAATTACCTTTTTATGATCTAAGATTACAAGAGGCATCATTCTCAATAAAATCCTGTTCATTAAGCAGAAACGTCAATAGTGCAACTTGACTGTGGTGTATTAAAATTGCAGGTATGATACAAACAACAAAGGAATGTACAGAAACCTTCTGGCTAGCCAAGAGAACATTGTTTATCTGTTAGCCATTATTATTTTATCTTCCAAAAATGAATGCAAAGATTTTTTGTCATTGTTATTAACTCTTTTATTCTATCCCATCTGGATTTTTTTCCTTCTCAGGACACAAAACACATACATAATCTGTTCCATACCATTTTACACATGCATTTACTGTTTTGTATTTAAATTTTGTTTCCCCCAACCATTCTGTGGAACCCTGGTTGCACAGTGGTTAAGAGCTTGGCTGTTAACCAAATGGTCAGCAGTTCAAATCCACCAGCTGCTCCTTGGAAACCCTGAGGGGCAGTTCTGCTCTGTCCCATAGGGTTATTATGAGTCAGAATTGACTCAACAGCAACAGATTTGCTTTTTTTGGTAAACATACTGTAACCGATTTAAAGTCAGAGATTATGCATCTCTGTATCCCCACAGGACCTGTGATTTTAGGATTAGTGTTATGATCTGAATTGTGTCTTCCAAAAAGATATGTTGACGTCCTAATGCCTGGAGCTGTGAATGTGACCTATTGGGGAAATAAGAGTTTTCCTTTGCAGATGTAATCAGTTGAGTTAACAAGGCCACACTGGAATTGGTTGGGTCCTTCTGAATGGTGTCTTTAAAAAGAGGAGAATAGATAAGGAAACAGAGTCACACACAGGGAAAAGACATGATATAAGGATGCCTCTACAATCCAAGGAACACCAAGAAATGTTGGAGCTACCAGAAACTGAGAGATAAGAAATAGTCTTCTAGAGTTGACAAGGAGAGAGTATAGTCCTACCAAAGTCCTGCTTCAGACTTCGAGCCTCTGGTAGCGTAAGAAAATAAATTTATGTTCTTTAAATCACCTACTTTCTGGCATATTGTTATGGCAGCCTTAGAAAACTAAGACAATTCATTATTTGTTCAGAATAAATACTTAGAATCATGCATTTCTTGAATAGGAAAGAACTATAAAATAATAAAATCTAACTTTCTTCATTTACCCAGTGAAAACCTGCAACCATACTTAAACTCCTGAGTTTAAGGAATTTACTCAAGATTACTTAGTCTGATTAATTATTCTCGTTAAAATAAAATACAAATAAATTGTTCTTTTTACTTAAGGGATTACCTAGATAGTTCAAAAAGACTCATTGAATATTTATTCAAATATGCAATATCAAGATGAAACTACCCTTATCTCATGAAATATATACTGAAACATCCAAGATTTTCTAGAACTAAAGATCTGAGACAAAATTCTCCAGGTAGTCCTCATTAAACAAACAAACACCAATCAGAAACTCTGTATATATTTGTCATCCATCTACATCTTCATATATTAATCATGAGTATTCCTTGTAATTTAATCTCATAGGAAAATCGTCAAGATGATTTTCTTTCTCAATTCCATTTTGGTCAGGAGGCAAAGTTTTTCCTTCCTGTCCTCATCATTACATAAGTTACCCATAACAGAAGGTCACTACTAGGTAACACACTGCCCTAGAACCTAGTGACATATCATAAGCATTTTTAAAAATCACACTCACATGTCTGTGGGCTAATTGAGGCATCTCAGCTTCTGACTGTAGGTCTTCAAATCAATATAAGGAGCTTAGTTTCAAGTTAGAGTCCTCTGACTTGGACAGGATAACTCTAGTGTGTGTGTTACATGTGATTAGTGGGCTACCCAGGGCAAATTCGTGTCACGACAGTGGTAGAAACACAAGAGGATAAGATTCATTGTACAAGCATATTGCAAGTCTTTGCTTGAGTCAGGTTTGTGAACATACCATTGGCCAAAGCCAGTCACATAGCCAAACCATCAATGGAGTGTAGAGGTAAGCACCATACAAAACAGAAGGTAGAGATGAATGAGTATTTGCTAAACTGAAGTCCAGACTATCTGTGAGTACAAACCCCCACCCTCTGTTGAGAGAATTTCCACATCTAGAGCTCTTGGACTGTAGCGTAAATAGCGTGCTCACATTCCAGAATAGTTTGGCATTGATCTTTCCCACTTTCTTCCTCTTCTCTTCCCCATTTGTCTATGATCAATTCCTTCGTTTCTTAAAGCAAGAGACATACATTTGAATCCTTTATTTCCCAATATTTTTCATGTTCCCCATCTTATTTACATTTAGGGCCCGCTCCTGATTGTCTCTCCCACAGAACAGTGCTTTACTGGAGGTAGAATATCTCTAGCAAGTTGTAGCTTCTTTAACACATGTCTCATTGTTTCAGTCTGCAGATATTTTGAATAATTATTAAGCATTTTGCCCCCGGAAGACATGCCTAGTTTTTGGTCATCTAAATATACCTAAGCATCTCTATCTAAAGTAATCATACCTAAGCCACCACTGTCATAGGGATCTACCAAAAACTAAATCTATTGTTATCTAGTCAGTTTTGACTCACAGCGATCCTGTAGGACAGAATAGAACTGCCCCACAGGGTTTACAAAACTGAAATCTTTATGGAAGCAGACTGCTACATCTTTCTCCCACGGAGAGTGGTGGGTTACAACTGACAACCTTTCGATTAGCAGCCTAGAGTTTAAACACTGCGCCACTAGGGCTCCTTCACAGGGACATGTTGTTGTTAGGTGCCGTCACGTACAACAGAACAAACACTGCCCGGTCTTGTGCCATCCTTATGATTATTGTTATGCTTGATATCATTATTGCAGCCATTGTGTCAGTCCATCTCATTGAGGACCTTCCTTTTTCACTGACCCTCTCTGCTTTACCAAGCATGATGTCTTTCTCCAGGGACTGCTCCCTCCTAATAACATGTCTAAAGTATGTGAAACAGTGTTTTGCCATCCTCACTTCTAAGGAGCATTCTGGCCGTACTTCTTTCAAGACAGATTTGTTCATTTTTTTGGCAGTCCATGATATATTCAATATTCTTCACCAACACCATAATTCAAAGGCATCAATTCTGCAGTCTTCCTTATTCATTGCCCAGCTTTCCCATGCATATGAGGTGACTGGAAACACCATATCTTGGGTCAGGTGCACCTTAGTACTTCAAGTGACATCTTTGTTTTTTAACACCTTAAAGAGGTTTTTTTTGGAGCAGATTTGTCCAATGCGATGCGTTGTTTGATTTCTTGACTTCTACTTCCATGGGTGTTGATTGTGGATCCAAGTAAAATAAAATCCATGACAACGTCAATCTTTTCTCCATTTATCAAGACGTTCCTTATCGGTCCAGTTGTGAGGATTTTTGTTTTCTTTGTATTGAGGTGTAATCCATACTGAAGGCTGTGATCTTTAATTTTCATCAGTAAGTGCTTCAAGACCTCTTCACTTACAGCAAGCAAGGTTGTATCATCTGCATAATGCAGGTTGTTAATGAGTCTTCCTCCAATCCTGATGCCCCCATGTTCAGGTAGTCCAGCTTCTCAGATTATTTCCTCAGCATACAGATTGAATAAGTATGGTGAAAGGATCCAAACCTGACGAATACCTTTCCTGATTTTAAACCATGCAGTATCCTCTTGTTCTATTTGAAAGACTGCCTCTTGATCTATATACAGCTTCCTCATGAGCACAATTAAGTGTTTTGGAATTCCCATTCTTCTCAATGTTATCCATAATTTGTTATGATCCCCATAGTCCAATGCCTTTGCATAGTCAATAAATCACAGGTAAACATCTTTCTGGTATTCTTTGCTTTCAGCCAGGATCCGTCTGACGGCAGCAATATCCCTGGTTCCATGTCCTTTTCTGAATCAGGCTTGAACTTCTGGCAGTTCCCTGTCAACTTACTGCTGCAACGGCTTTTGAATGATCTTCAGCAAAATTTTACTTGTGTGTGATATTAATGATCCTGTTCGATAATTCTCATTTGTTGCATCACCTTTTTTTAGAATGGGCCCAAATATGTGCTATTTCTCTCCCTCTTCCTCTTTCTATCTTTTTTTGTTTGCTTGTTTGTTTTAAGTGTACTTTTCATCAATCAGCTTTTTCTATTGTGATTTTGGTTAACTAGCTCCTCCAATATTTCAGTGGCTTTTAGCTAGCTTTTTTTTTTTTTTCTTTTTGCCTCTGGGTTGGCTACAACTCTGCTGTGTCTATATACCAAGAACGAGACTGATTAAGCAGACCCTGTAAAGGTTGGCAGTTCACATCCACCAGTTGCTCCTTGGAAATTCTATGAGGCAGATTTACTCTGTCCTATAGGGTTGCTGTGAGTCGGAATCGACTCTATGGTAGTGTTTTTGTTTTTGTTTTTGTTTATGTTTTTTGGTGTATAAATATAGTTATTATCATGAGAAGAGGAAAACCAAGGGCAAAAAAACATATGATTTTTGCCGTTAAAGTTTTTTGCCCTTAAATCTTCAGTTTAAATGAAGCTCACATAAATTCCACTTATATGCCATTGTTCAAACGAAATCACGTGTCCAAGTATGACATTAATGGCATGGTGAGTTAGATTTCTCCCATAATGGACATCGCATGTTACATGGCAATGAGAATATATATAGATATATAAAATCATGTTACAGATGGGTAAAGAATGATTCAGAACAATTTGCTTACAAAAAAAAAATACAGATTCCATTTATTCTTTATAAAAAAAAGCTTTACTTTCAGATATAATATACCAATTATTTTCAATATGTGTGTGCTCTACAAAAACGAAAGAAATTATACAAGTTAATTCATACAAAATAAAAAATGTCATATAATTGGCTTTATGGATAAGCTTATTATGAAAGCTTCTAGGTTTCTTGGAGTTCTTGAAATCAAAACTTGAATGACCTGAAAGATGTAGATTCCTTGTATGGCTCTGGAACACTTGCTATGTAGATTTTATAAATATTGAGGATGTTAGAGAATCTCGTTTTTTTTTCTCTTTTCTATTAGATGAAATATATAGAATGCCTATGATTTTTCTCCCATAAAAATCCTACTGAAAAAAATATACGTTTGGCTTCTTTGGAATAACAAACTGTCCTCTGGATACACAAGGAGAAAATCTGAACTATAAGAACTCAGACATCTCTATAAAAAGTAATATCAAAGATAGCAACACTGGTTGCCCCTTGGGAGAAAAACCTAAATATCGGGAGACAGAAATGGAGGAAAATGTCCTTTCTGTGAGTAGCATTTTGTGCATTTTAAATAGAGCACCATATATGTATTACCTGTTCAAAACATACTTACAAACAAACAAACCAAAACAAAAAAGGCTTATATTTATTAAGTACTTCAAGGAACACTCTTCTTTCTACACATATCCATTTTTTTCTACTCACTTCACTTTTGTAGCTTTGGAAGTAGATGCTGGATGTTTAGTTTTTCATCTGATGTATTTTTCATTAATTACACTAGCAAAAATAAATGGCATATTCATTATTTGTCTGTTTTTCTTGCTCTGTCTTCCTATTTGTTTTTTATTATTTTTTCTAACGTTATTCAATGATAGGTATATTTTATAATAAAACTTATTTATTACTTATAATATAAATTGAGTTATAATATTTGTTTATGTCAAAATAAACTTTCTAATGAGAGACATACTGATATCACTCCTTGAGTCTTTGGACGTCAAACTATACTACAACTATTTTCAGATAACTTGAGCCCTGGTTAAAATCGATTGACTGCTAATCAAATGTTCGAAACCGCCAGCAGCTCTCCAAGGGATAGACGTGGCAATCTGCTTCCACAGAGATGTACACCCTTGGAAACCTATGGGATCACTATGAGGCAGAATCGACTCAATAGCTGTAAGTTTGGTTTGGTTTTTTGGTTTAGTAGCTGATTAACAGAATCTATATGAAAATTCAAAATGTTTGAAATGATTTTCAAGGAAGCATTTCAGAGTGAATGTAGATATCGTGGGGAAATGAAAGGAAAAGGTACATTCTAAGGAAGGTGATTTATTGCCAAAGTACAAATGCAAACTGAATATGATCAAGCTTGAGAAAAATATAGCTGCTGTTTCATAATGCACAGAGGGATGATTTGTTTTGATGTCATTCTACACATCTATAATAACTAACATACTGAATACACAATGCCATTCTTTACCACTCCCTCTAACTTTATAACTACACAATTAATCCCATGTCATATCATCCTACCAAGTGGATGGAAAAATTCAAATAACACTTATTTCTTTCAATGTCAGCATCAGTATATGATTAAACAAAAAAGATAATGTTATATTTTCAGGCTGAATATAATTAAATTAATATTTGAAATTTTCAAAAGGGAATAATAGAGCATGTAGTTTATAACTGTTACTGCTTTCATTATATATATCTAAAGCCATATATCTAAAGCTAGCCTATGAGAATTTTCCTTCAATTCAATTTTGATGGTGCATACAATCTTACAATGGTTATTATTATTAAATAGTTATTATCTCTATGAAGACAGAAGCTGAGAATGTTCCAAGATAAAGTGGTATCTTTTAGTCTTGATCAAGTTATCAACTATAAAGAAAATTTTTAAAAGTTATGGTTTCTCAAAATTAGCATATAAGTGATTAAATATCTGCTTTTAAACTAACTACAATATCCCACGATATTTACTGATAATAGGAGACTCGTGTTAGCATTTGCTGCATAACACATGATCCCAAGGAACCCTGGTGGCTAAACGGTGTAGTGCACAGCTGCTAACCAAAAAGTTGGCTGCTCCACTGGAGAAAGACCTAGTAATTAAAGATGATAGCCTAGAGAATCCTATGAGGCAGTTTTACCCTGTCACGTGGGATCACTATGACTCAAAATCGACTCCAGGACACTAATAACAAAAACAAAGCAACGTTTATCTAGCTCATGTTTCTGTAGGTCAGTGATTTATTCTGGAGTAAGAAAGCAGGTTCTTGATTCCCTGGCCTGGGCCAGATTGAGCTGATTGTGGCCAGAGTCAAGCATAAGTCTGTGGTTGGCTAGTCAATCAGTTATAGATGATTGACTAAAGGTGGCTCAGCTAGGATGGCCTATCTCTTCCTCATGAGGTCTCTATCCAGAAGGCTACCTATATATTTACATGACTGAATTGGCAAAGGCACCAAGAGCAGGATGTGAGCAAGCCTCAGTGCTCAAGTAGTTTGCAAGCTACTGTCCATTTTCCAAAAGTTATCACACATCCAAACCCAGATCAGAGTGGGTGGGGAACAACTGAATGACGTGGGTAAAGAAAGTTGTGTGTGTGGGGGGGGGGGGGGGAGGTGGGACCATGATTATCACAATTTACCAGTTTCCAAATTCATATCATTGTCAATATTATAGATGTTCTTCCTCCCTTCGTTCCTTTCTTCCTTCTTTTCTCCTTTCTTGTATTTTATTTTTTCGGTTACCTTATAGCTTTATTTTGGAGTCCTTGTGTGGCACAAATGTTTAGGTGCTCAACTACTAAACAGAAGGTTGATGGTTTGAACCTACCCTGAAGTGCCTTGGAAGAAAGTCCTGGTGATCTGTTTCTGAAAGGCCATGGCCTTGAAAACCCTATGGCTTGCAGTTCTACTCTGCACACATGAGGCCACCATGAGTAACAACTGACTTGACAGCAAATGGCTTGGTTTTAGTTTTATAGCTTTATTTGGCTTCTTTTCTGATTTATTTTTAAGATTTGAATTCTCTGTGTTTATAATACTAAGATTTCAACCAATGAAAAGTATTATTGTTATTATTATTATTTTTAGTTATTGCTCTGAGTTCTAAGACTTCAACCGATGAAACTAATCTTTTATTTCTTTCTCTGGTGAACGTCATACGTAGCATTCAATTTACTCTATCTGTGAATGGCTTATTCTGAAGAAGTCTTTACACCTGACATGGGTGCAAGCATAGGTTTTCCCCAATCAGTATATAAGAAATAAATCCTGTAACTATTTCCCACTGGGAAGCATTAAGCTGCTATAACAGTAGTTCAGAGTCAGCTTTCTTGCCTGTAATATTAAAGATCACCCTCCATTCCCAGAGGAATACCTTAAGTTAGGTACTATCTCTCTGCTACCATAAGTAGCAACCCTTAACAAAAATTGTTTTAAAAAAAGCACACTCCAATATACCTTGTCTTCCTGTTACCATATGGACTACAGCTCTTATCACAAACCATGTCAACGCATAATTAATCTGCTAAATGGTATATGCAGGAAGAAAATAGAGTGAAAAATTGTAAGAACTCAGACATTTTAATAAAAGTGTACTCTATGTCTAAACACTGCCTTGTAAAAAAAATCATAACAAGAAGAGAAATCAAATTGTTTATTCAAAAAAGGGCATGAAAAAGCTCAAAGCCTGTTGAAATTTTCTATTTCAAATAATTATGTCTGTTCCTTTTCACCAAATAGAGTCAAATAACTAAGCATTGTACTTTGATTACCAAAAAAATCAAACCCATTGCTGTCTAGTTGATTCTGACTCATAGTGACCCTATAGGACAGAGTAAAACTGCCCCATAGGGTTTCTAAGGAGCAGCTGGTGGATTCAAACTGCCAACCTTTGGGTTAGCAGCTGCACTCTTAACCACTGCACCACCAGGGCTCATGTACTTTGATTAGGTCAGCCTTTCTACAAATCACAGGTTATTGTCCCATTGGAGGAGCTGTGGATATAGGCGAGATCATGTTTCTGTCTCATTAAATTTCTTCATTTGTGTTGTAAAATACTTGCCTTATTTTTGTGGAAAAATGATCTTAACATATTCATAGTGTTTAAAATTTGTCATCTTTTTCTTCAACTGTTTATTTAAAAAAAGGTGCCAAGACAATTCAATGGAGAAAGGACAGTTTGTCAACAAATCGAGATGAGAAAAATGGATATCTTCATACAAAAAGATGAATTTAACCCTTGCATCATATGACACAGAAAAATTTAACTCAAAATGGATCATAGATCTAAATATAAAATCTAAAACAATAAGACTGTTTTAGAAACAAGCTTAGGAGAAATCTTTGTGACCTTGATTAAGGCAAAAAGTTCTCAGATACAGCACTAAAATACACAAATCATAATTTTAAAATATGAGAAGTTAGGCTTTTTCAAAACTAAAAAGTTTTGTACTATGAAAGATAGAATTAAGAAAATTAAAATATAGAAAATATTTGAAAATCATATTTCCCTTAATTTTCAGAATATGTAAAGACATCTTAGAAATCAATGAAAAGAGAAAAAAATGGACAGAAATTTAGCAGGCATTTCACCAAAGAACATATATAAATGGTTTATGGTTAATAATCACATGAAAATATGCTCAACATTATTCATCATTTTTGTCGTTGTGTCCCATTGAGTCCATTCCAACTCAAATCAACCCTATAGGACATAGGAGAACTGCCCCTATAGAGTTTCCTAGACTGTAAATCTCTAGGTGAGTAGATTGCCAGCTCTTTTCTCCCTTGGAATGGCTGGGTGGATTCCAACCACCAATCTTTTGGTTAGCAGCCAAACACTTAACCAGTGAGCAACCAGGGCTCCTTTATTTATCATTATAGAAATGAAAATTAAAACCACAATGAGATACCACTTTCCCCTACTAGAAAGTCTGTAATCAAAAGACAGAACATACCAAATGTTGACAAGAAAGTGGGAAATTGGAACCCTTTTACATTGCTGGTGGGAATACAAGCCGGTATAGCCACTTCAAAAAGCACTATGATAGGTTTTTTTTTTTTTTTTAAGTTAAATGTAAACTTTCCATACAACCCCCAAATTGCACTTCTAGGAATCTTCTGGAGAGAAAGGAAGCATATGTCTACCCAGAGACTTATATGTAACATAGCAGCAGTATTCATAACAGCTACAAAATTAAAACAATACAAACTTTTTTTAACTAGTGCATAGATAAACAATATGGTATATCCCTCCAATGAAATACTAAAAACCAATCAAATTTGTTGCCGTTGAGTACGACTCCGGCTCATAGCGACCCTATAGAACAGAGTAGAACTGCCCCATAGAGCTTCTAAGGAGCGCCTGGTGGACTCGAACTAACGACCTTTGGGTTAGCAGCCATAGATCTTAACCACTAAGCCACCAGGGTATATAGACGGAATACTACTGAGCAATAAGAAATAAATGAAGTACCGACACATGCTAAAACATGGATGGAGCTCAGAGTATTATGATAATTTGAAGGACACAGACACAAAGAAAAAAACACATATTGCATGATTCCATTTATACTAAAGCTCTGGAGTGATAGAAAGTAAATTAGTGGTTGCCAGTAGCTATGGGGGGATGGAGGATCGGCTGAGTGCAAATGCGCCAAAGAGGTCATATTGGGATGATGTGAATGCTTTAAAAGTAGATTGTGGTATGTACTTTGGTGTAAATTTGGTGGTGTAAATTCAGTTAAACTCATTTAATTGTATATGTAAATCGGTGAATAGTCTGGTCGATAAATTGTAACTCAACAGTGCAGTTAAAAACTTTAAGAGACTGTGAGGATCTTTTCAAAATGGAGCTTTCTGTCAAATAAATGAGAACTGGAATTGACATGTAAGTTATTGGTGTGACATTAGTAGGGGAACATTAATTCTTTTTTCTTCTAAAATCAATCATTTTTCATGATGCCAGGGGTAACAGACCAAAAAGAGAGAATAAGAAAGATTATTTTGTTTCCTTTCAATTCTAGCGTAAGTATTCTAACCTCTTTGCCATTCTACCAGTCTGCAAGTATAAAATTATTTATATGTTAATTCAACTTGCATCATACATAGATGTTTGGGTAATTTTTTTCAAGTTATTTCCCTCTAATTATGCTCACTCACCCCAGTTTATTCTTCATTTTCATTTCTGGTTAAAAAAGGACTATATGTAGTTCAGGGAGCCCTGATGGCACTTGGCTGCTAATTGAAAAGTTGGCGGTTCGAACCCACCAGCTGCTCCTCAGGAGAAAGCTGTGGCAGTCTGCGTCTGTAAAGATGACAGCCTTGGAAATCCTATGGGGCAGTTCTACTCTGTCCTATAGGGTCTCTATGAGTTGGAATCGACTTGAGGGCAACAAGTTTGGTTTTTCGGTTTGTGTATCTGGGTCAAATTAATTCCAAACTTACTATTTCAGAGTAATAGAATTTAACAGTTTTAAATAACCTTAGAAGTTATTTAGTTCAAAGCACACTTTATACATACATATTCTAATAATTTTTTATAAGTAGTTCCCACTCTTTTGATCAGTCACTTCCAATATGGGGAAGCAGTTTGCATCTTGATGTAAATGAACTGGAAAGTTGTTGAAACGTTGAATTTAAATTGAGCTGTAACTTCTGTCCATTGAGTATTATTTTGTTCTTTGAAACAAAGCATACCTAGTTGAATGCATACTCCACAGAAAAACACTTAAAATAATAGTACTTAATGTCTCAATTAAATTTTTTTTTCACTAAATTTTCTTCGTTATAATTGCGGATTTTCCTGACCAAACATCACTTCTGTTTTTCTGGACTTTATTTCTGCTCATTCCATTTCAAACAGTCTTAGTTTTTTTGGCAGACACAGCTTACTTCAATCTTATAGATCTTATAGTGAAATAAAACTCTTGGTTATCATCATGCATGATGCTATTTAGAAAGGTCTTCCTTACACAAGACTTACAGATTTTAGTTAAGCAACAATTAGGAAATTTGGCAAAGTAAAAATTGTCATTCTTTAACGTAGTGATTTCCAGTAGCCCTTAAAAGTTTGCTATAATCATCTTTTTACTGCAAATGGAATGAAACTTGCTTGACCATTTATCAGACTCTATGCCTTGGGTGTCTTTGATGATTATGCTAATTTTGAATGTGCTATTTGTCATGCAGAGCCCCAGACATCTTAAAGGAGAGTAAGTCCGTATGTTGTCTTATTCTACTAAAAAATCTAGTGTGTTCAGTCTAGAACCATCTAGAATGATATAACAACAGACATCTGTTTATTTTGTTTGTTTACATTTTGTGTTTTTATTTTGTGTTGCTTTAAGAAGAGGCACACTTACTCATCTTCTCTTACTATGAAATTTTATTATTATTTTTAAGGGTAGTCTTGAGATTTTAGCTTAGAACACTTGAAACAATGTTGAGTGGATAATATTACAAAATAGTGGAAATGACCTTTACTTTCCCCTGGTCATCATATTCTTTTTTCATTTATGAATCTAACCTTTTCCAAGATGAGCTGTTTGTAGACTTCTCTGGACTGGAGTCACTTCATAATTGTTTGATTATTATATTCAGAATCAGCCTGAGCTGCAAGAGCAAATTAATGATGTAATAGGACCAAAGACCAAAGTGAAGCAAGTTTCTCAGAGTCTCTGGTCCATACAGAATGTATGATTGATCTCATAAACCAATGGTCTGGAAGAAAAATAAAGGAAATGCAAGAGGTTTTGGAAATTTCACAGCCTCTTTTTTTTTTTCTCCCTACTCATACATATTTATGTAAAAACATGATTTTCTTCTTTTTGTATGTTCTATTTCAGTGATAGATATTTGACCAAGACCTAACATTACAACAAGCACCAAAATACATTCCTTTTATTTAGATATCATTTTAAAAATAAATATATTAATAGCAAAACAAATGTTGTCAAACCAATTAAAAATTAAATGGACTATATGCATAGAAAATGAGAGAATAAACATAATTAAAGTAAAAAACAAGATATTGATATAAGATATATTTCAGTATAAAATATTAAGTATAGTTACATTCGTATATATAATTTTGAAAATTCATACTTCTAAAATATATTTGTATTTCTAAAAATAGGGTATCAGTGATTTTATGAAAGCTGATAATCAAAAAAAGTAGATTTTGTTTTACAATAAGATTTTGTTTTAAAATCTATATAATGTCTATAAGGCAGCAATTCTCAGAACCATAGAATTTATTTATTGAATCAAAATTAAGCTTTATATGTATTTTACACACAAAAGTTAAAAATATTCTTTAATTTAAAAACAACATATATTTTACAATATATATTTATTGAACTGTTAACTGAATTAATAATTGAATATCAAGAATTCCCTCACATAAGGGAGAGGGGTATTCACTAACTAGATAGTAGACAAGAATTATCTTAGGTGAAGGGAAGGTCGCACACACTACAGGGGAGGTCAGCAGAACTGGGCTAAATCAAGCTAAGAAGTTTCCTGAATACAACCGAACACTTTGAGGGACAGAGTAGCAGGGGTGGGGGTCTGGGGCCCATGCTTTCAGGGGACATCTAGGTCAATTGGCATAACAAAGTTTATTAAGAAAATGTTCTACGTCCCAGTTTGGCGAGTGGTGTCTGGGGTCTTAAAAGGTAGCGAGTGACCATCTAAGATGCATCAACTGGTCCCAATTCATCTGGAGTAAAGAAGAATGAAGACCACCAAAGACACAAAGAAAGTATTAGCCCAAGAGACAGAAGGGGCCACAGAAACCAGAGACTCCATCAGCCTGAGACCAGAAAAACTAGATGGTGCCTGGCTACCACCAATGACCTCCCTGACAGAGGACACAACAGAGAGTCCCTGATGGAGCAGGAGAAAAGGGAGGTGCAGAACTCAAATTCTAGTAAGAAGACCAGACTTAATGGTTTGATTGAGACTGGAGGGACCCTAGAAGACATGACCCCTGGACTCTCTGTTGGCCCAGAGCTGAAACCATTCCTGAGGCCAACTCTTCAGACAAAGATTAGATTGGACTATGGGACATAAAGCGATACTCATGAGTAGCTTCTTAGCTCAAGTAGATACATTAGACTAAATGGGCAGCTCCTGTCCAGAGGTAACATGAGAAGGCAGAGAGGGTCAGGAGCTGGTTAAATGGACATGGGAAATCCGGGGTGAAAAGGAAGAGTGTGCTGTCATAGTATAGAGAGAGCAACTAGGGTCACATAGCAATGTGTGTGTAAGTTTTTGTACAAGAAACTGACTTGAATTGTAAACTTTCACTTAAAAGCACAATAAAAAAAAAAAAAAAGGAAAGAAATTAAAAAAAAAAGAATTCCTTCACATAAGATTTGGTTGCAATATTTAATTTTTTAAGAATGGATGATATCTGTAACCTATAGACAAACAAAAATGCAAACCTGTCATAACAAAAATTATTCACTTTTTTGTATTTATTATATACTTCTTAAGTCATTTGCTTGAATTCCTTAAGTGAATACTCTCTGATAGCAGTTAAATTTCATATACTTATTTTATAATTTGTTAACCTCTGTTAATTTGTTGTTCATGTTATTATTATTATTACCATGAATTTGAGCCCCAGATATATAGTTATATCATGGGTTGACAAAATATCCCTGTCATTTACTTATTTTTGTACAAATAATCAAACTCATCTTCCTTCCACAAGTAACTCCCAACTTTCCAACTGTGGTCAATGTCACCGCTATTCCTTTAGTTATTCAATCTTGAAAACTTAGATTATGCCTACCATCATCCCGTGCATTATCTTTTATATCCAGGAATTCAGGCTGTCTTAATATTTCTTATTTCAAAATGCCTCTTGTGTTTTCATTCCTTCCTCATCCATCATAATCCACATCTTTGTCATCCCTGAATTACTATATTTGCTTCATAATGGTATCGCTGCCTCAGTTCTCAGTAGATTAAAAATCGAACAGCAACAACAAAACAAATTATTTTTATCTAAGGTATGTTGATCTAATATATTTACTAATTTGCTACAAGGCAAGTTCTAGACCTCAATCAGTCTAGTTTTCAGCAACTTCAAGCTTGAATATGGGATCTTTCTTCTTATCCAAATTATACTAATCTTTCAGGATCCAGTTTAAAACCATGCTTTGGGTTACACTTTGTAGTCTTCCCTAACAATCTCAAAAACAACAACAGCAATAAAAAACCATTGTCATTGATTTGATTCCGAATCACAGCAACCCTACAGGACAGAGTAGAACTGCCCCCCTTAGGGTTTTCAAGGAGAGCTGGTGGATTTGAACTACTGACCTTTTGGTTAACAGCTAAACTCTTAACCACTATGCAACCAGGGCTCAAACATTAGGATTGAAGAATATTGTTTGTGTTTCTCATTTTCACATATTTCACATCACAGTTTCTTTTATTTTTGCGGGGGAGGGGTTTATTTTTGAGAAAGGAGGTTTTGGTAGAAAGATGAGGATTGTGATTCCAGAGATTGATGGCTGCTCAGTGGGTAAGTAGAGTGTAGTATTATCAGCTGATGCTAAAACAAATAAAAGGCCATCACCTTCAGCTTGTGCAGGCTTCATTTTGATAAAGAAAGAGGACAGTGGGGTGAGATCAACTGAGTATGACTCATGACCCTGACACTGACTTCCACTGTGATCTTTAGCAAAGGCTGTTACCTATCTGAGTCTCAGTTATATCATTTATTAACATAGCAATAAAAACATCTTCTTGCATTATTGTTGTGACATTTAAATGAGATTGCATGTATATATTTATATATAATTGTGTATATTTATATAATCATATGTATATATATATATATATATATATATATATATATATAATACACATATATACATGTTGTGTTTCATCAAGTAGATTCCAACTCAGAACTGCCACATATATATATTTATATATAATTGTGTATATTTATATAATCATATGTATATATATATATATATATATATATAGATTATACACATATATACATGTTATGTTTCATCAAGTAGATTCCAACTCAGAACTGCCGCATAGGGTTTTCTAGGCTGTAATCTTTACAGGAGAAGATTGCCAGGTCTTTTCTCCCACAGAGCTGCTGATGGGTTCCAGCACTTAACCATTGTGCCACCAGGGCTCTGTCTCTTTTTTTTTCTCTCTCTATGTATATCAAATATTTGTTGTCTTTAAAAGCTAGTCACTTCCATATAAGATTCAGTATCATGTACATTTCTAATCAAGACATGAGAGCATTACTGAAGTAAGTCTGGTCTTCACCTGTTTGCCGTCCTGCTGAGTAGGAAGTTCACTCTTTTATGACAAAGCCTCCTGCTAGTTGCATATTTTCCTTTCCAAATGTTACATTTACCCCTGTTTCTTAAAAAGATACCTTTCTGTTGTTGTTAGGTGCCATTGAGTTGGTTCTGACTCATAGCGACCCTATGTACAACAGAAGGAAACACCGCCCGGTCCTGCGCTATCCCGACAATTGTTGTTATACTTGAGACCGTTGTTGCAGCCACTGTGTCAATCCATCTCATTGAGGGTCTTCCTCTTTTTCATTGACTCTCTACTTTACCAAGCATGATGTCCTTCTCCAGGGACTGATCACTCCTGACAACAAGTCCAAAGTATGCGAGACGTAGTCTCGCCATCCTTGCTTCTAAGGAGCATTCTGGCTGTACTTCTTTTAAGATGGATTTGTTTGTTCTTTTCGCAGTCCATGGTATATTCAATATTCTTCACCAACACTACAACTCAAAGGTGTCAATTCTTCTTTGGTCATCCTTATTCATTGCCCAGCTTTTGCATGCATATGAGAGGATTGAAAACACCATTGCTTAGGTCAGGCAGACCTTAGTCCTTAAAGTGATAGCTTTGCTTTTTAACACTTTAAAGAGGTCTTTTGCAGCAGATTCAGCCAATGCAGTGTGTCTTTTGATTTCTTAACGGCTGCTTCCGTGGGTGTTGATTGTGGATCCAAGTAAAATGAAATCCTTGACCACTTCAATCTTTTCTCCATTTATCATGATGTTGCTTGTTGGTCCAGTTGTGAGGATTTTTGTTTTCTTTATGTTGAGGTATAATCCATACTGAAGGCTGTGGTCTTTGATCTTCATCAGTAAGTGCTTCAAGTCCTCTTCACTTTCAGCAGGCAAGATTGTGTCATCTGCATAACGCAGGTTGTTAATGAGTCTTCCTCCCATCCTGATGCCCCATTCTTCTTCACAGCAGTCCATCTTCTCAGATTGTTTGCTCAGCATACAGATTATATCATTTTAAGGATATTTAGTCTGTACATAATTGATGATAAAATTTGTAATTGCTATAAACTTCCAAGGGCCAAAGACTTTTTTTTTTTTTTGGTCCCCAGATGTTATAAGTGTTTGTTCCCTATTTTGCATTCACTGTTTACCCCTAACCTAAAGCAATATCCATTGCAGAATTCAACTTTTATTTGTTGAGTGAATTATTAAATTCTCAATCAATTCATGAGGGAAAAATAGGGAAAATGCTGTTCCTTTAATGATCAAGATTTTTTCACCATTGGAAATCAAGAACCATAAGCTACTGTATTTGGAGATTTTGTACTCACAAAAAGTATTAGTTTCCTAGGGCTACTGTAAAAAATGTACTATAAATTGGGAGGCTTAAAACAACAGAAATTTATTATCTCACAGTTCTGGGAGCTAGAAGTCCATGCTAGCTGAAGGCTCTAGAGGAGGAATCCTTCCTTTCCTCTTCTAGCTTCTGGTGATCTAGGGTGTTCCCTGGCTTGTGGCAGGTGAATTTCACTCTCTGTCTCTGTCTTCTCGTGTTGTCTTCCCTATGTGTTTGTGTGTCTATTTTTTCTTCTTATAAAGACTCTGTTATTGTTGTGTGTCGTCGAGTCTATTCTGACTCATAGCGACTCTATGTAACAGAGATGAAGTACCCCTTAGGATTTCCTAGGCTGTAGTTTTTACAGAGCAGATCACCAGGCCTTTTTCTTCCTCTTATCCAGCCTCTTTTCTGTCATCTACACCAGCAAATTCTCTCTTGTGTTTAATCAGCTCACCCTGTTCACCTAGATATACTGCCTTAATATGCACCTCAAAATATTCCGCATCATAGTTCTGTGAATGTATCTTCTCTTTCCGCCCTTTGTTATAGACATAGTTGTTATCGACTTAGATTTTTTTGCACCCCCCCCCCCCCCGATTTTAGTTGAAGTTGGGAAGGACAGATCCATGCAGATGTTCATCACTTTCTTGCTGATGGTAGATCCCTCAAGTGAACCTGGTTTGTCTTTGCTTTCTGCTCTCAGGCTCCTTTCACGCTGAAGAGGCTAGTGGGAGTCACCATTGCTTCCAATGTACATATCTCAAAAGTGGGGGCAGTTATATCACTGAAGAGGCCATCAACTAATAAGGAAATGGAGCCTTCTGCCTTTTGAATGGGAAATTCTGGGAAGCATTGTGTATACTTCTCTGGAAATCCCAGAGGAATCAAGCCACGTTTCTCACAGTAGCCACTCCAGTCATCCGTCTTTATATTGGTTCCAGAGATCACAGGCCCTGCCTGTTTGTCTCTCCCTCTAGGAAGAGTATGCATCCCTCTCACGCTGATATCAAGGTTAGCAATGAGTCAGTGATTTGCTTTGGTCAGGGAAATAGAAGTGATACTATTCACTTCTGAGCAAGAGTTGTTGCTGTTTTTGGTGTTTTAAAGAGAATCCCTGGTTTCTATGTTGCTTTTCCTTCTTCCATGACATTGACAACGTTCCATCAACTTGGGTGGGCCCGAGCAAAGAAGTTCTGAAATAAAGCTGTAGTTGCCCCATAATAGATACGCTGAGGAGACAGAGATGTCCATTACCAGAGTGCTGCAAACATCCAGGGAGGAAGGGTGACGTCCTAAATCAAAACGATGACAATGGTGATACAATAAATGATAAAATGAAGCTTTTAATGGTATTCAGGGAGTGAAATTGATGGAATGTGTTGACTAATTGAATGTAGGTGTAAGGGTAACAACATTTGCGTTCTGGCCCGTATTACATCATGTTTTAATTTTTTCACAGCCATATAATGAATTTCCTTTGTTTACTCTATTTTTACCTCTTCCTTGCCAAGAGAGTAATTTTCCTATAGTATAATTTTGATGATGTCATTCCTTCCTAAACAGCCTTCTGTGGCTCCCCATTGCTAAAGAATTAAGTTCTATCTTCTTAACATTTCATTCAATATTTTTAATAATTTATTTTAATATTTGTTTTCTACCTCTCGGGCCAGTCCTTCCTTAAAGAAACTCTCTATTACTTTTATTGTTCTTTCTTAAAAAAAAAAATAATAATGATTTTGAGCTTTCATTGAAATGCCATGCCCCAGTCTTTGCTTTTGCTTTAGTACTGGTTTTCTTACTTCTGCTTACTTGAACTCTATTTATTTGTTTAGTCAGGATAGACAAGTTTCTAGTGTGGTATCAAATGACCCCCAAATTTTAGTGGCTTACAAACAAAAGCTTTATTATTTTCTCATGCTCCATGCCCATCTTCAGCTGATTGAAAGATCTCTATGTGAAACTTAAAAAAAAATTTAAAAAAAAAAACTTTTTTTTTTTTTTTTCCACTCATAGTGACTCAATAGGACATAGAGTTTCCAAGGAGCAGTTGGCGGATTCAAACTCCCGGCCTTTTGGTTAGCATCCATGCTCTTATGTCATATTCATTCCTCAAGATCCTTCTTGGATGTGACAGCATTCTTCTTCCTTCATGTTTCAAACAAAGTCATATATATATCAAGACTAGAGAGAAGCATATCCCTCCCCCAGGAAGGAAAAGCAAAATTTGTGAAGTACACATGACAATATAACCTACCACATCAACATTTCCAGTCTATTTCAAATCGCATTTATTTCATTAATCTGAATTTATTCACCCCACCTTCAAGTGTTATCTTTTTCACAACTCTTGCCCTCTATGCTAAATACATAACACATCTGATAATGCTCCATGCTGAGGGGTTGCCAAATTATTCTTAATGGGACGACAGATTGCAAGCATTTTGGACTTAGGCCAAAATATCTCTGTTCCAACTATTCAACACTACTATTGTAGTGTAGAGGAGCCCTGGGTGGTGCAATGGTTAAGTGCTTGACTGCTAACCAAAAGGTTGGCAGTTCAAATCCATCAGCCGCTCTGGGAGAAAAAAGACCTGGTGATCTGCTCCTGCAAAGATTTCAGCTTAGGAAACCCTATGAAGCAGTTCTTCTCTGTCCTGTAGGCTCGCCATGAGTTGAAATCAACTTGATGGCACATAACAAAAGCAACAACATTGTAGTATAAAAAACAGCCCTAGCTGATAGTTAAACAAATGGGTTGGGCTATGTTCAAACAAAACTTCATTTGCAATAAACCCGTTACCTTCGAGTTGATTTCAACTCAGAGCAGTCTTATAGGACAGAGTAGACCTGCCCCATAGGGTTTCCAAGCAGTGGCTGGTGGATTTGAACTGCTGACCTTTTGGTTAGCACTGTAGCTGTGAACCACTGTGCCACCAGGGCAGGTGGATATTCTGTGGTGTATAGTTTGCAGATTCGTGCCCTAGAGTAATGTCCTTTAAACTTGATGTGCATCAGAATCACTTGGAGGAATGTTAAAACATAATTTGCTGATTACCATTCTTACAATTTCCGATACAATAGGAATGGGGAAGGGTTTGAGAATTTGCCTTTTCCACAAGTTCCCAGGTGATGCCTCTCCTACTGGTCTGGGGAGCACACCTTGAGAACAATCCATCTGCAGAACAAAAACAATGTCCTTTATCCAGTGACTCACTTGGTATTTGTGATCAATAAATGTGCCGAAATAAATGAGTAAATGTTATAAAATTGAGGAAAAAACAATATTATGATTTACATTTCATCTGAATACCCCCTTTCTTCCCACAAAGCATGATGACCACATTTAGCCAGGGAATGTCCTGAATGAAATTTTATTGGCTACATGAATGAGTTACAATAAAGTTAGCATTCACCTTTTTATAGCGACATGGCATACATTGCTGTAAATATTACACTTTTCCATGCTTCATTCACATGATGGACAGGTAACAAAATTGTTTTGTTTGTAAAGTCTCCCCAAGCTATTTCAACTTGTCACGATACACAAAGCTTGGCTACACCAGATGCATCAGCCCATTTGTATTACTTTAGTGGAACAAAAAGATTAAAGAAAGACATTAATTTTATTCTTATTCAACACTGACATTGGAAGGACATTCCTATTTGTGCAGTTTCTTGAGTTACCAGCCCTACTCATATTTGTATGCATTTTAAAACTGTATAGATACTATATACTCTTGAGATTTTTGGCACAATTAGAATACATGTTTATCTCATATATCGCCACATTCCTAATAAATATACAATAAAATGACTTAGATTTGTGGAGAGAATTTAAATGACTCCTGATGAACTTGTTTAAGCAATTTTTATTCAATATGTAGCATTTGAAAAGTGAAAGGTAAAGACATATCACAGATAGAAGTATGTATTGTGATTTTAGAGATTTTGGAAGAATCAGTATCATTGTTTCCAACAATGATACTTTCATTATAATATTTTATTAACATTATCATATTCTATAAAGTTGTAAGCAATCATTATTAAATTCCTCAGTAGATAATAATAATACTAATGTTGACAAAAATCTTCCAGTACATAAACATGCCAAAATAAAACAGACCAGACTAATTTACATAGTTTAAATACATTTTAGTTCCTTATTTAATTCCTGGAACAATCAACATAGAATCGGGTAAGTACGGTAGTAGAAATAGCTTCAGTAAGGTTATTATCACCAATTAGCATCTGATTCTTGTTCAGACAATGTTTAAAGAATCAACTTCCAGCTAAAATGGACTTTAGCAACTGTTTTCTTCCACAAACTAAAGGAATCAAGCTACTTGTTGGAACCGGGACTAGAACCCAAGACTTCTGCCTCGCAGGTGATACTTCTCCTATAATCTATAGACCGCAAGCATTTAAAAACCAAAGCATCAGCTGCTAAGGACCAGGTGCTATCACTTTCTCAGCGCCTAATCTTCACCCTCTACTAAGCTTATTTAATGAGTCTTCTGAGAGCTGTGGAGTCATAGGATTCATTCAAAGCATTATACAATGAACGCTAGGAGGGGGAATAAAAGAACAAGCAAGATACATTACAAATATAGGATTCAATTACTTTTCACAACTCGGTGATGTGTCAAAGGCACGCTGTGTTTTGTTTTGAGGGAGGGGAAGTGAGAGGGAGGGAATCCTGGGCCCCCATTGGTTCTCTTCTCGCCACTGCAGTTGAGCTCCAGCCGCTGGAGAGCTTTATTGATCTGAAGGTTAAATGTGGAGGCAGCCACACAGAGGGGTCCAGGCGTTTCTGAGAAGAGAGGCAGCCTCTTCCAGGAAGAAAGTGGTGTCTACCGGCTGTCCGGCCTGGAGACCTTCTGTGAATGAAAGGGGACAAAATGCAAGGCAGTTTGCTGCTACAGTGATTTAGAAAGAAAAAAAAAAAAAGAGAGAGAGTGAGTGAGAGAGAGAAGGGTCTCACTTTCGGCGCAAGGCTGTGTTGTTGCATCCTCCTGCTGCTGTTTCTGCTCTGGTCCTGCAGCTGCCGCTTCTGCCATCGGGTAAGGCTTCCTTTTTTTGCGTTTGTGATCGCTTCGAGGTACATGCATGGAAATTCATAGATGATTAATAAAGTGATGCCGAGCGTACTCAGAGGCTGAACGAGGCTGCTCACAGATCTGGCATATGAACTGAGAGCCTGTGCGTGGTTTTGCTTTGGAAAACTTCAGTAAGTTCTAAACAAGTCTCTGGTCTTCGGAGCAGGAGGTTAAAAGAACAGAGGAGGGAAAGAAAAAAATTAACCACTGATGTACCTTAGCATGACTAAATTTTCCATGAAAATAAATAAGTATGCTAGATGCTCAACTGTTTATTTTTTTTAATGGTTTTATTGATATCTAACTTTATAATGAAATAATTAAGGCTTTTTTCCCAAACATCCCTGCAAATCGAATCTTTCTCCCCACTTCTCCACTGATGGTTATTTAAGACATGTAAATTTTTTAAACTGCAGTCATCGCTTAAAAATGCAACTGTACAACAATTTAAATGTTTTAATAGCTTGTCTGTCAGTGTATCTACCACAAACTAACTTGGGACAAGAAGGAGACACTACCAGATATGCTATGGGTTATGTAATATGCATTTCAAAATTATCTTAAGGATTAGTCATTTGGTAGTATGTTTAAATACTAAGGAAGATATGTGACATGGGACATTATAGGAAATGTGTTGTTTTAAGAGACCTTAAGAATTTTGCAAGTATTTTCTTATTTTTAAAATTGTTTGTTTTTTCAACGTGGAGTTCACAGTGGCTTCCAAACCTCTGTGTTTCAGAGTATTTGAGGTCTCTTGTGGACACATTTGTCTATACTCCATAGAGAAGGATCTGACATACTTTTGGCTGACTCTGTGACCATTTCCTGATTCTCAATTTCTCATTAGGTATTTTGGAGCCCATTCACAAATTGCTCACCTGGAAAATTACCTTACATATTAAGGGGAAAAAATTAAAAGAAATAGGTTCTGAAAATGTATTTATTGTCTTCAATTACACTATACACGACCAAAACATGAAAAATGCAACCATGCCAAGCAGCTACTAGTTTACTTGATTTTTATGGCACACCTGAGCTATTGTAAGATTTATAAAGGAATCTCCAGACGGACAGCTGCTCAGAATATTGAACCTCATCATTCAAAGACATCTCTCATTCGTTAACACAGCCTAAGCAATGTGATATCATTTTAACCTATACTTTTTCTTTATTATTTATAGAAATGAGTTTAACTTAATACATTTTATTATAAATATAAATATGAATCTGGAAGTGTCTCTTCAGAATTGAAAAGCAGATGGTTACTCTTCCCAATCCATAAGCGGTTGATTGACTAATTGTTTTGGTATGCTCAAGAGCATAGTAGCCATATACAAAGTAGGGGCTTTCCCGTAACTGATTTTACAAACATGTAAGCTTGTTCAATAACAAGATTTAGGAATTGTTTCTCCACTGGCATGGAAACTGTTAAGTAAAAAGAGGTTTCATATTAACTTTAATATCCTGTTCTGGAATAGAATATATTTTCCCCTTATTTATAGCTTTTACTTTATCAAAGACTAACATCGAAGTTTATCGCCATTGTTGACTCTGCTCTATACAAATCCCATATGATTTTCTGTTGTGTTCAGCAAACCTCCAGTTGCTGTATTCTTAACTTCTATTGCTGTGTGTTCCGTTTCCAAGCTGTAGGAGGAAGTTTTCTGTCCAAGAATGCCTTTTTTCCTATTAGACCTTACTATTTTCACTGTTCTGCTCAGTGATGTGATCCTTTTAGATACTTTTCCCCCAAAAAGAGGACTGGATTATAGAGCGGGTGCCATTTGTTCTACATGTGGTATAAATCTATTCCTGTTATATCAAAAGCAGTGCTCCATTTATTGAAGAAACCCCAGTTAATTCTTCATGTGACATACTTACACCCCAGAATGACTGCATTCTTTAAGGATAGAGTCCAGAATTGGATCTCCTTATATTGAGCACCTATTGCATCTTGTATTTTGACAGAGTATATTTCATATAATTGTCTGTGATATAGGTTGGGATCAATCCATCTTTTATCAGTTTGTAAATGATAAGAATGCGTCACTCCTGCTTTTTAAAGTGTGTTGTTATGAACATCAAATCACTCTTGCTGATTAAATAGAACTGAAATCTGCTACTTAAGTGTTCTCACATGAAGTGTGAAGTATTATTGTATGTTCACACTTTAGACATTTAGATGTCTTATCATTAAACATATCTTTCAGTTGTGATAGGAAGATGCATAGTGTGAGGTTTCCTTCAGAGATGAGTGAGGTTTTCATGTAAAAACATCAGATCAAAAGGATTTCTACAATAAAATGAGCCATTAGTATACTTTGTGTCTTACACGTCTTCACACTTAAAAAGGGAAACTATGATGATATCTCTCTCATTCTTTCAGTCTTCTAAAAAAATTGCTGTTTTTAAATGAATCATTTCATACATTCCCATTCTGCATTGCTACATCAATAGACAGCATTTTTACTTATAATGTGGCACCAATTCATGATCTTATATGTATTAAATTATAGGTGAAAATTATTTAATAGGTGGCATGGTTTAATTCTAATGAATAGGTTTAAAATTTACATGAAGAAAGATAAAGTAAATCCAATAAATAAGGAATGAAAATTTATGATTTATATTGGGAACATTCTTTTTACTTTACTAGATATGATAATTGAATCATTTATTCTCGTATAGCTTTTTAAAGCATTTAATTTTGGGGTTTAAGGCAATTTTATTTTTTCTGAATTCCTATGCTCAAAGGGTAATATATCCTAACTAAACTTTAAGAGGGAAATGTGTGTGTGTGTGTGTATGTGTATGTGTGAGTGTGTGTGTGCATGAACAATGCTTCCTGTGTAGAATAGCAATAGTGGTTAAACTCAAAGTTATACATTAAGCATCATATAATAAAATGATTAATAATATGGAGTAAATAACATTTTTAAAAGAGTAAGAAAAAGTTATGACTATTGAAAAATTGACTTAACGGGTACTCCACATGTTATTCTACTTGTGAGATCCTGGATAATTGGTCTAAGAATATGATTTTATTTAATTATTACTTCATCTAATAAGCTTCTTTTAACTCTTGAGAAATTACTTTATTCAGGTTTGAATTACTCTCTATATATTATAGCTCATGCTATTAAGGAATAAGATATCTTCACTATGTTTTAGTTATATTTTTGCGTTGGTTTTCTTTCATACTCCGTGGAGATCTGAGGCATTGCTCTTTAAATGAGTTTGTACTATGTGGCATATAAGAAATGCGTTATGTGAACAATGTAAAATTGTTTTTAAAATATGCATATCTCATGCATATATGTATGAAGATTCTTGTGAGAGAAGTTGAGGCCTCAATCTGTGCACAGGTAATCATGAGAGAAATAACAGAATTTACATAGCAATCCCTAAATCTATGTATTCAAATGTGTGAATGATGCATGCTTAGTTCCAAGTACTAAATAGTCAGACAATAGGATATAGGCGGTGAATATAGAATTATCCACAAAATAAAATGTTAGTTTCAAGTATGGTTGATTTTACCTTAAGTAATTAATGAGTTCTGTTTCCTATGTGCTGGAAAACAAAGTTATAATATTCAAAAATGAAGTATTTCCTGTTGGACATAGATGAGACTCCTGATTTATTGTCTGCGTGACGATGTGGAAAGATCAAAACTTGGGAGTTAGAGAAAACCAGACAATGGTTTGATTCCGATTTTTGAGAAGAATTAGTTGCGTAGTTTGGGGTAAGTTGTTTCACTTTTTGATCCTTCATTTCTTCTCTTGATTTAGTACAATATTCCACCATAGAAAGCACATACTAATGGGGAAGTTTTCGTCCTTTTTAACTTTCTTGAGTATGGCAATCTAGACTTGTGGAGGCATGCTACAACCAGAACTGGCCCACTAGGTTAGGTGTAAACATGTGGTGGCCAGGACTGGTTAGATGCTGGACCTTAAACTTGTCATCTGGGATTGGAAGAATTCCTCACACTGCGTATCTAAAAGAAATTCTACTTATTTTGGCAAGAATGTTTTCAATAAATAGATATGAATGTTACTGGTAGCTTAAAGCCTGAATTAATTTTATATTGTGTTGAAATTTTACTACAGTTTAGCTGTAAAGAAAAGGGAATAATAGGAGATAGCTAGAGATACAATACAGACTCAGGAGAATTTTTTATGTTATTTTTGATAGAGACTTGAACATGTGAATAGCTGAGAAGGAAATCATTAGAAAGGTTGATCATAAAGGGAAAGAGAAGTGATGGATCAAAGCTTAGAGGAGATGAGAACTTTTAATACCCAGGAGATTGGTGGCAGATACAATTGGAAGATGTCATTAATGTTAATAATTCAAGTGATAGAGAATTCAAAAGCCAAAAATCAAATAATTTTATGTGATATTTAAATATCTATTAAAATAGTATCTTGAATGTCAAACAGGATTGTTAGGAAACAGTCAACCAAAATGTGATGCTAATTAAATTATCCAAAGTAATACTTTTAACTGTAATTAAAAGAGATCTAAATGCTTGGTAAATGTTGAGAACTAGAGGAAATTAACATGAATAGATTCCATTCTGCCAATGAGAAAATATGCTGAGTGCTATTATTAGCACAAAATGGTATGATGCAGTTAAAGTTATTTCTGAGAAAAGCACGTGGGAATGATTGGATAGCATGATATCTAAAATGATATGTCCTCCTAAGGCTTTGTGAGTCAATATTCCATGAAGGGTTGCCATTACTCCAAGAGATGTGATTACATGCAGGTTTTAAGGTAAGAACACTTAACTGAAACTCCACCCTTCTCTAATTACTAAGAATAATGTAATGACTGAGAAATGCAAAATAAGCTCTTGGCAAAGTTTTAAGTTATATATTAACTAGGCAAGAATGGGAAGCCCAGGATAATGTTCTGAAATAGGAGTGTGTCTCACAGTGAGGCATCGACTTGTATTATTCAGTTTCCAGTATTTGAGCTTAACTGGATGCTAGAAATAGGTCATCATCATAAGAGTCTAATTTAGGAGAAAGTCTGGGATTAGAATTGGAGTTGTCTAAAGTAATCAGTCACACAACATGTTCCTATGTATACTAAACCGAAATAATACAAGATTTTATCAGCAATATTAAAAAGGTTATTTATTCTCTAATACATTCAAATCTCAATATGTCATACTTTTATTTAACAAGTTATTTGTATATGCCTGTGATGTATATAACCGTTGTACCTCCAGGGATCCTTTAAGTGCTAGTCTGCTAACCAAAAGTTTGGTAGTTCAAACCAACCCAGAGACTCCCTAGGAGAAAAGAGCTGGTGATCTCCTCCCGTAAAGATCACAGCCTAGAAACCCTTATGGGGTAGTTCTGCTCTGTCACACTGGGTTGTTATGAGTCGAAGATCGGCTCAACAGCACTAACAAAAGCAACAATGATGTATATAACACTAGATAATGAGGTGAACAAAGATATAATGAGAATATAAGGTGTGTGATCTGTTCTGGTCCAGCTGTCAATATACACTTCAGACAGGGATATTGTCAAACAGGTATTATTAAAATAATAATATCAGATATATTCAAAACACACAAACACATCAGAAAAGCACAGGCTCATTTCATAAAGTGAATGTAAAACATGGAATCTTTATGGAGGGCCACTTGGCAGTATCCATCAAAATTCAAAACTCAGCATTTCCAATACTAGGATTCTTTTCTACAAAAACATGTTCATGTGATTCTTAGTATCTCCAGAGTTCCTTCTTCTCTCACTGACTGTTTCTGCCCGGTCTCCTTTGCTGACTTCTTTTCAGACCCGTAAATAGAAAATCGGGGTATCCCAGCCCTACTCACCTCTCAATCTGGAGACTCACTGAAGAGAGAATTCCATCCAGTATCATAGGTTTAAATACCATCTATATGCTAATTTCCAAATCTATATCTTTATCTGAGCATCAGATTCCATTCTCCAAATGCCTGATCAATATTTCCACTCGGGTGGATTACCCAAAAAGCAAGGTAAGCACAGGTTTACTTGTGCTTACTTCCTAATCTATAGTGAACAATTTCACATGAGTTTTATATGGGTTTCATCACATCACCTATGTGAAATTGTTCACTACAGATTAGGAAGTAAGCCCAAGTAACCCTGTACTTACCTTGCCCATCAGGTAATCCATCCCTGTTAGGGACTGTAAATTTGAAAAGACAGTTTCATTCTGTAGAAAGTTGCTGTGGGATTGGGAGAGAAACAGATGCCAGCCGTACCTAGAAAGAGAATCTTTGATGTAGTGAAAAATGTGAAATTGTTCACTACAGATGGTCTGGTAAGCAAGGTAAGCACTGTGCTTACCTTCCCTGTTGGGTAATCTGCACGTTTCCACTGGGACAACTAATAGTCATCTCAAACCTAACTTCTTCAAAACTAAACTTTTGATTTCTGCCCCTCCTTATCATAATCTAAATATACTATTTCCCTAGTCTTCTTCATCTCATTAAATGACATTATTATTCACCCTATTTCTCAGCATTTAGGATCACTTCTGAGGCCTTGCTTCACCACTTCCCCCAAACTCAATTGAGTATTGAGTCTACTGGCTTCGTTGTTCAAATAACATTTTTAATCTAACAGCTTCTCATCTCCTCTGTCATGGATACCTTTGCCCAAATCACCATTGTCTCAGATCACACATAGATTATACAGTAGTGTCTAAACTAGTCCTTTTGTTTCTATACCACCCCAATTGTCTGCACAGCAGACAGAGTTATATGTTATGTGCATACACACACACACACACACACCTATTCTCATGTCACTTACCTGCTTTAAATTCTCCAGTATCACTGGAAAAGTACTTTCCATGGCTTAAAAATTCCTGTATGGCCCAGGCCCTCCATTTTCTTCTCCATCATATCTCCCTAGTTAAGTTCATTCCTGTCACAGGGCCTTTGCTCTCACCCAACTTCCCTCTTTGCTTCATTTACATCTTGGTTTAAATATCATTTCTTCAGCGCAACATTCTCTGACCACTGTCTATGAATAGCACTTCCCCCCCTAGACATTCTCTTTACCTTTATCCATCTTTAATCTTCTTTATAGGACCTGTCACAGCTTACAAGGTATTGTGTAATTTTGTCTGTCTTCCAAAATAAAATGCTAGCCCCATGAGGCACATTTGAGCTATCAATAAGAATTTATTTGTTGAATGGATAAATGAATTGATGAATGAATCTGGGCACATAAATTCACCTGCAAAGTATACATGCATAGAAAAGTAGTTAGAATGATTTACATGAATATTAAGAGTGGTTCTCTTTAGGGAGGAGAGTGGGTTGTACTTTTAAATTATAAGACTTTGTACAATAATATACCTTGGCCTGTAAGTGTAATAATCGTTAACCAATATGTCATTTGTATAAGTATTCAGTACAGAAACTGTTCTATTAAAATGATTAGGGGAATTTAAGTAAAAAAAACATAATTTGAGTCTTAGCTTAAAAAAAAAAGAATTTTAATGTTTAGCACAGAATAATTTGGACAAGTACTGGTTATCTTTTCAACTAAAGATTCAATATTATCTTACTGGGTACAATGTACCCAATTCCACATGGTGTCTACAATTAAAATAAAACTCCCAGGATACACTAAAAAGGCGGAAGAAGGCCCTTAAAGGTTTGTCTTAATTGGCTCTGAGATTCTGTTTCCTTATCTGAAGAGCACAGAGGAGAATCTGTATTAATACCTGGACTGGTGTCGAAGCAAAGTCCAGAGCTCCTAAAGTAGCAATTAAACGGCTTAACCTTAAAACCCTCCTAGGTTTAATTCAGTAGCATTGTTCAGAAGGGCATTGCTAATTCTTCTTGAATTGCTGCTGCTTCTAACTGCTCTGTGTTAATTTGAACAGCATTCGGCATTCCAATCTCTCTAATAGAGTTAATTGCATTTTGAAAGTCAGCTTAGAGTGGAAACACATTTCCTTTTGTGGAGTATCTCTCTACAGAGTCCTTTCTTTTTCTTTCAGCCTGACACACATGCACATTTATGCAGGATAATGTCACAACTCAGTGTGCTCTGTTGAAATAAGTTTCAAAGAATGTTCTGTAAAATATTTATATTTTACAAAGCGTGCTAGCGATCCAAAGTGCCTACAATCTTGTACATGCTCAGGCCATCCAGTCTAATAGACTCTAAGTCTTTGGAACATTAGCAAATCTCTGAGCTTTTAAACAGGGTGTGACCTATTCACTTAGAGGGCTACTTCAATAAAGCGAAGGCTCACTTAGGTTAATGATGGATCATGAAGCCGTTTTGATTTGCAGTGAGCTGAGTTGCCCATTATCCCTTAACATTTGTGTGGGTTATGTTATCACATCCAAATAATGAGTCAAGCTCCTTTCCTCTTCCTTCTGAGTTCCAAATGATTACAGGAAATCTTAGTGTGCAGTTACATGAGACTTTGAGCCAGATAACTGCATGTGAATTAATTATTTTTGCCTAGAATATAAAATTTCAGCTAAGGGTCAATTTCCTCATGACAATAAAGTCAAACCTAACCAGTTGTAAGTGAGTCGATTCTGACTCATGGCGACCCCATGTGTTTCAGAGTAGAACTGCGTTCCAGAGAGTTTCCAAGGGCTGTGATTTCAAAAGTAGATCATCAGGCCTTTCTTCTGAGTCACCTGTGGGCGGATTTGAACTGCTAACCTTTTGATTAACAGCACTTAACCATTTGTTCCAGCCAGAGACTCCCTCATGACCGTATTGGTGTTCATTTGAACATCTTCCTGAACGGAAAAACAGACACTTTATTTCTAGCTATCTCTTTCCCTCCCTCTCATTGTTTTGTGTGCCTTTGTTGTTTGTTTTCTTTTCTTGGTGAAGAATAGAGGAACAGTGGATAGACTGTTCACAATTAACCATCCTCAAAATATATTCTCCTTTATCAGCCACTCTTGCTCCCCCACAAGCGTATACACGTACTTACACAAAAAATACACACCTCTACCTAGAGAAGCAAGACTCATGGACATAATAAAAAAAAAAAGTAGTTAAATCAGTTATAAATGTCGTATCAATAGCCAGAAATCTTCTTTATAATGTCAACATGTTGATTGCTTCCTTAACATATCTGCTTTCTTGTTATTTCTGTGCAATCTTTCAGACGCATGCATCCATCTATGTTAAGCAATTTTGAGAAATAAAGAAAAATATACTGGACATATACTTGGAAACATTTTTCAAGGAATTGTTGGGATAACCGCACATATCATGTTTAACACAAATACACGCACATATACACGTTAAGAGTATCTCTTCAGTCAGATCTTCTAAAGTTAGCTAAATGTTTCCAATTGAAAGCTATAAACCCTTTGGCACTAATCTTTCCTAAAAATTAAATACTTCCACAGTATAGAGAAATCTATGAAATATGAATGACAGGAGGAAAACAACTTCATTTTTTTCTTGCTCTATGATTTACAGTGTAGTGATGACAACCTTGGAGGAGGTGACAAATGGTGAATTCTTCTGAGGTTGATGCTAATTTCACAGCACTACAGAAAAAGAGAATGTTGTGCTGTATCTAGATCTCTAAGTGGATTTATTTAAAGATGGTCTGCTAGTTCATGTCACCATGGAAAACTGGGAACTTACGAGTGATTTTACAAATAGACAGGGCTAAAATTCCCCAGTATTGTAGATTCACAGAGAATCACCCTGAAAAATTATTATATTTAGCTTCCCAGTCACAAAGCCATGATTAATAATCTTAACAAAGAACCAAGATACTTTCATTACTAGTTACTTAGCCAATTTCTGTAAATGCATGTACTTACTCTTCCATTCTTTAAAGGCAAGAAAAGTTCCAAACTCCTTGGAAATAAGGAGATAATTTTTGGCTGAAAAGGTAGAGTTTTTACGAGGAGAAAAACAAATAAAAAATGCATTGTCTTTCTCCAGTGGATATTAAGGAAAGAAAAAAACAGCTACAAAAACATGTACAAAGGCATTGCCTTACTTTTTTTTTTTGTGGCTTATATATATACGTGTATATATATATATATGTGTGTGTGTATATATATATATATATATATATATATATATATACAGAATCAACAATTGGGAAATTTTATCATGATAAAATATCAGTTTGAATGTTTGTGATGACTAGTTATAGAAATATCAAAACATTTCATAGTCTCTATTTTCCGTTATTTCTTTATTTACAGAAGTATTTTAGACTTTATTTTTGAGCCCACACTAAACAAATTCAGATAGATTAACGTTTCCAAATTTTGTAATTGTATCTTTAGTTCTGGGTTGACTACAAATCTTATAACATATACTCAGAGATATCTTGTCTTATTCCCAACATGCCTCCTAGCCTTAGGCTTGCAGTGTTGATGAATATTAGATTAAAGCCTGATTATAGATTATTTACTTGACTTTAGCTCTAGCCCATGATTATTCTCCACCTCTGTAATGATCAGTACTCCTTTGTGAAAAACTCTCACAGGCCATGCTTTTCATGACTTGTATTAGATTGCACAACCTTCCTCCGGCTCTACAACCTACCCTCATCTATGCTCATAAAGTCACAGAACATTCCTTTCTTCCTTCACTTAGACTTTTTCTTAGATGTATGTGTACCTATACTAATTTTGGCCATCTGCTGTTTAAAAGACTTTTGAGATTACATACTTAATATTATCCGTTTTGGTAACATGATCATATTTTAAAAGAAACCATCTGGAGATAAAGTTTAATACAAGTAATGACTAACAGAGTTTGAGATTCCATTATAGTCCCATGGATGTTATTTTGAGGATTGGTGTATTCTTTGTTAATTTTCAGATATACCTTGATTGGTGTTGTCATCTGATGTATTTTGTTACCTAGATGATGATGATTGTTTCTCGTGTTTAATTGCATTTTAAAATTTTTATTATAAATATAATACTTGCTGTTGGAGAAGAAAATCATACATAACTGAATGTGTTAAACTGGTTTTCACTTCCCTCCCTACTCGCATGCTATCCCACTCCCCAGAGAGTTCTCTCACTAACGTCAGTTTCCTATGTTTCCGTAAACTGTCTGATAACTCTTCTGTACATGAATATCTAGTAGACTATTCTCTCTCTTCAATTGCCGTAATGCTTATTTGATTTAATTAATTACTCTCTCAGAATTTTTTCACTTTGATTCTCAGATGCTAACACATTTTTGGTTTTAACTTTTATCTTACTACCAGTCCCTTCTTGGTTTAATTTTCTGGTTTCTTCTCTTACTCCCCTTGTACTGGAGCAGCTATAGACCTCTTCTTCTCTGTACCTACACCCACACCCACAGTGATCTCATCCAATTTCAGTTTTAAATACTGCATGCTGAGAGCTACTAAATATAATTCTCTAGCTCAGACCTCCCATAATCTGATCTCATATACCCAGCTGCTTTCTTGATATATACACTTGGATGTCTAGTAGACATCTAAAATTCGCATGTCCAAAATGAACCCATGTCTTCTCTCACAGATACATTCTATCTTCATGTTTTCCCATGTCTATGGATAACAACTCCATCTTTCCAGTTATTCAAACCAAAGCCTCTTACGCATCTTCTTTTACAACTTGTATTCCTCTCATATTGCACATCTAATGTGTCAAGAAATCCTGCTGGCTTTATCTGCAAAAGTATTTGTAGAATCTTACCAATTCTCACCACTTCCTGTGCTTCCACCCTGATTCTGACTGTAGTCCCCTCTTAACCGAATTCATGTAATAGCTTCCTAATGGGTCTCCCTCCTTCTATCCCTCCAAAGACTATTCTCAGCATAGCAACCAATGCCATCCTTTTTAAACAGATTATGTCATCCCTCTGCTCGGAGCCATGTGATGGCTGTCCATTTAACATGGAAGAAGTGCCAAGGGTCTACATGATCTATGTCTCATCATTTTATTTCTGGCCTTTTCTACCTCTAACATTATCCTTGCTCATCTGCTCATACCACTCTTCTCTTTGCTTTACCTGGAACATAGGCTTACTCCCACCTTTACTAGCCATTCCCTCTGTATAGAATGCTGTTTACCAAATACTCTCTTGTTCAGCTGCCTTTAGTAAGGAGCCCTGATTGCAAAGTGTCCTTTGTTCAAATCGCTCATTCTCAATGAGGATTGGCCTCACTACTCTATTTAACAGTACAAATTATACAAACACCACAGACTGTACATCCCCCCATCCTATTGTTTGCCAAGTTATGTTTATTATATATTTTCCACCTCTTCTTTCTGGAATGTAAACTCTTAGAGAACAGGACTCTTTGTGCCTTGTGTGCTAATATAGCTCAGGAGACAAACATAGTGTCTTGCAGTCTAGTACATAATAAGCATTTATTACATATTTTTAAATACATGTTGTATGTATAAATAAATGAACAGGAAAATTCTTCTAGATTTCTTATGTGACCCTTGTGTGATATAAGCATACCTAAGAATATGCCCACACGCACACCCTCAAACACAGACACACACACTAGTCTGATTTGTTTGAATTTAAAAAAAAAGAGAAAAAACAAATATGCTGGTCTATGTAAATCATGATATACATTGTGTTACAACAAGATCTTAGAAATGTAAAACCAAATACATGCAGTACTTAGTTTGTTCTGGTTTTTACATGTGTGATTGTAAATTTGTGGTTTTAATTGCACTTAATAAGTAGAAATCAGAGTTTTCACTTATTTTTTTCTGAAGACTCTCAATAATAACGTAAGATACAATTTGAGGTAAGAATTATCTCTACCTGAGGCGTTTTCTGCATCTAATATTTATCTTCTTTACTCTTTATCCTCTTAAGTGTTCAGTCATTTGCAAACCAAAGTGAAAAATGTAGTTGTATATATATACCAGTACATGTGTGCAAGAACGATTCTACCATATTTTACGCAAATAATGCACACCTTCTACATTTGTTTGCCAGCCGCTACCCCGCATAAGGTATTTTTATAAGCACGCTATGCTGATTTTTTAAAGCAATTATATATAAAAAAAAATTGACAAGGCAGTGCTTATAAAAATACCTTATGGACTGTACATACAGATGAGGGGCAAGATGGCGCTCTAGGCAGAAACACCACGCCATCCCTCCACAGCAAAGATCCGAAAAACTAAGCCTAACAGAGAATCAACAATCCTGAAACCCTAGAACACCAAATGAGGAGATAAAGAACTCAGCCAAACACCAAACGGAGTGAGAATACTAAAAGAGAACGGAGAGCGAGGAGAGACTCAGGCAGAGATTCCTTACCAGCTAATGCAGCGCGGATCCACCATCTTGGATTCCTATCAGAGACCAGCGAACGGGAGAGCAGCCTTGCAGAGCATCTGGTCGGAGACAGAACGACCGGTAAGCTGCGGTGCGCACTCTCCCACCACCCACCCCTCTCCACCTCAGCTGGGGATCCCCTGCTTTCCGTGGCCAGGGTCCCTGGTCTGGGGGGCGCCGGTGCTTGGATTCCGCGCGCCTGGGCTGGCGGCTTTCTGGGAGCCGTTTGCTGGCGGTTAGCGAGCCTTTTTCTGCCGCCTCCCCCTCCTTTTGCCTGGGTGCCTGGTTCCGAGTGCCGTCTCTGCTCTCTCCTGCAGGGCTGTAGGGCTGCGTTTGGGCGTGTGGCTGTTTCCAGGTCTGGGCTCCCGCACGGGTGGGATCCCGGGGCCTTTGTTCGTTGGCCCCTCTGCTTCCCGTGGCCACGGTCTCTTAACCCCGAGACTACTGGCTTCTTGGAATTCGCGCCCCTGAGTGGGGGCTCTCTGGGTCCCATTTGTAGGCACTGAATGCTGGTGTTGCCCTTTTTTTTGTTTTTGTTTTTCAATTTTATTTTTCTTCCTTTTTTGATTTGTTTTGTCATCTTTTACCTCTTTTTCCCTTTTGTCTTTCTTCATTGCTTAATTTCTCATCTCTCTATCTCTTCCTTCTCTTTCTGATCGCTGAATACCAGGCGAAGTATGCCTCTGTACCTTCTGGCCAGGCTGAGCTGTGAAAATTGAGACCGACTCCCCCAGACCTCATAGCTGCATCGGTGGGATCCCTGGGAACTTTGCAGTTCTTTAACTTTTCTGATTTTTATTTGGTCATTCTTTCCTTTTCTTTCTCTTCCCCCTTCTGGTTTCCTCCATCCCATAGTCTCTCATCTGTACATTCCAACGACAAGCTCCCCTAGCATTCTTTTAGGTTTGTACGCTTTTTGCTCCTCCTCCTCTCTCCTCTCTCCCATATCCAGCTTAACTTCACGCATAACCATCTTCCCGCTGCACCCTACCTACCTGCACCGTGCACTAGACATCACACC
This sequence comes from Dugong dugon, assembly GCA_030035585.1. Lineage (NCBI taxonomy): Eukaryota > Metazoa > Chordata > Mammalia > Sirenia > Dugongidae > Dugong > Dugong dugon. Next base: position 26,473,188 of record CM057460.1, on the reverse strand, counting down.
ACCAAGCAGTGCAGGCACGCCCTATTGGAACCTGCCCAACACTGACTACCGACCGTCCTGGTGGCTGCAGTGAGTGCCACAAGCAACCCGTCCCGGTGGCTCCTCCTCAGCTAGATCTGCCCAGCTGTACCACAAGAACGAAACAAAAAAGAAATCTACAATCAATAAACAAGAGAAATATCTACTGAATGCCCCGAAAACAGCAAACAATATCAAAACATTTACAAAAACAAGACAAGATGGCTCCAATAGGCATCCAAATTAAAACACCAGATAACTCTTCTGTGGAAGAAAATGCACTAAAAGTACCTGATACGGAACTCAAATCACTAATACTCGGAATTTTCCAAGAACTGAGGCAAAAAGCTGACAAACATGAGGAAAAAATAGACAAATTTATGGAAAATACAGACAAAAAATTGGAAGAATTCAGGAAGATGATGCAGGAACGAAATGCCAAAATAAATTCACAACTCGAAATTATACAAAAACAACAATTAGAAATCCAAAAGATAAACAACAAGATTTCAGAAATGGACGGTGTCATAGAAGGGCTGAGAAGTAGATTTGAAACCGTGGAAGACAGGATCAGTGGAACTGAAGACAAACACTTGGATACAACTCTCTTTCAGGAAAACTCAGAAAAAAGAACAAAGAAAAATGAAGAGACCCTGAGAGTTATGTGGGGCACAATTAAAAGCAAAAACTTACGAGTGATTGGCATACCAGAACACGGGGAGAAAACAGAAAACACAGAGAGGGTCATTGACGAACTGCTGAGAGAAAACTTTCCCAATATCATGAAAGATGAAAAGCTGGCCATCCAAGAAGCTCAACGAACCCCATATAGAAGAGACCCCAAAAGAAAATCACCAAGACATATCATATTCACACTCGCCAAAACTAAAGACAAACAAAGAATCCTGAGAGCAGCTCGTGAAAAACAAGAAGTCACATACAGAGGAGAAACAATAAGACTAAGCTCAGATTATTCAGCAGAAACCATGCAGGCAAGAAGGCAATGGGATGACATATATAAAATCTTGAAAGAAAAAAATTGTCAGCCAAGAATAATATATCCTGCAAAACTCTCATTCAGATTTGATGGTGAAATTAGGTCATTTCCAGATAAACAGAAACTAAAGGAATATGCAAAAGTCAAACCAAACTTACAAGAATTATTAAAGGGAGTTCTTCGATCTGAGGACAAACAGCTTCAGCCCTCAGGCAGGACCTAGGACCTAGGACGCAGGTTCACATGAACCAGATACCATTCTAGGAACTGAACTACAGAGGACTTTCCAAAAACAAAAGATATACAACAGGGAGTCAGAGAAATCAATCAAAGGATGACAACAACATCAAAACAATGAAAGAGGGAACAAACGGCATAGGTATAGAACCTTCTAAAGGAGAGGAAGGCAAGGCGATACCAAGTAAGGGTAGACTGCTTCAAAATTATAAAGATAAGGGTAAAATTCATGGTAACCACAAAAAAAGTTAACAAACCAACTCATAAAAATAAAGACGAAAAACATAAAGTCTCAACAAAAACAAAACCTACAAAAACAAAAGAAATGAACACAAAATCCACAAACAAAAGTAACTCAGCACAAGAGAGTAAGAAGAACAAAGAAAACTTCAGCATCACAAAAAAAAGCACTACAAAATGACAGCAACAAACTCACATCTATCAATAATTACACTGAATGTAAATGGACTCAATGCACCCATAAAGAGACGGAGAGTGGCAGAATGGATTAGAAAACAGGATCCATCAATTTGCTGTCTACAAGAGACACACCTTAGAAACAAAGATGTGAATTTATTAAAAATCAAAGGTTGGAAAAAAATATATCAAGCTAACAACTATCAAAAAAGAGCAGGAGTGGCAATTCTAATCTCAGATAAAATAGACTTTAAAACAAAATCTGCCATAAAAGACAAAGAAGGACACTATATAATGATTAAGGGGATGATCCACCATGAAGACATAACCATAATAAATATCTATGCACCCAGTGACAGGGCTCCAAAATACATAAAAAAAACTCTAACAGCACTGAAAAGAGAAATTGACAGTTCCACAATAATAGTAGGAGACTTCAACACACCACTCTCAGTAAAGGACAGAACAACTAAAAAGAAACTCAGCAAAGATACAGAAGACCTAAAGGACACAATCAGCCAACTGGACCTCATAGACATATATAGAACAATCCATCCAACCGCTGCAAAGTACACATTCTTTTCCAATGCACATGGAACGTTCTCCAGAATAGACCACATCTTAGGCCACAGAGCAATACTCAACAAGATCCAAAATGCTGAGATAATTCACAGTATCTTCTCTGACCACAATGCCATCAAGGTAGAAATTAACAATAGAAAGAGCAAGGAAAAAAAATCAAACACATGGAAACTGAATAATAATCTGCTTACACATCAATGGGTAATAGAAGAAATCAGAGATGGAATTAAAAAATTCCTAGAATCAAATGAAAATGAAAACACATCATACCAAAACCTTTGGGACACAGCAAAGGCAGTCCTCAGAGGACAATATATAGCAATAGATGCACATATCAAAAAAGAAGAAAGGGACAAAATCAAAACATTAACTACAGAACTCAAACAAATAGAAAGAGAACAACAAAAAAAGCCTACAACCACCGGAAGAAAGGAAATAGTAAAGATCAGAGCAGAAATAAATGAAATAGAGAACAGGAAAACAATAGAAAGAATCAACAAAACCAAAAGTTGGTTCTTTGAAAGAATCAACAAAATCAACAAACCACTGGCCAGACTGACAAAAGAAAAACAGCAGAGGGCACAAATAACCCAATTAAGAAATGAAATGGGGGACATTACAATAGACCCAACTGAAATAAAAAGGATTATAACAGAATATTATGAAAAACTATATTCCAACAAATTTGAAAACCTAGAGGAAATGGATAAATTTCTAGAAACATACGGCCTACCCAAACTACAACAAAGTGATATTGAAAATCTGAACAGACCCATAACAAGAGAAGAGATTGGAAAGGTAATAAAAAAACTCCCAACCAAAAAAAGCCCTGGCCCAGATGGCTTCACTGGAGAATTCTACAAAACATTTACAGAAGAGATCGTACCAGTTCTACTCAAGTTATTTCAGAGCATAGAAGAGGAAGCAACACTTCCAAATTCATTCTATGAAGCCAGCATAACGCTGATACCAAAACCAGGCAAAGACATCACAAAAAAAGAAAATTACAGACCAATATCTCTCATGAATATAGATGCAAAAATTCTGAACAAAATTCTAGCCAATAGAATTCAGTATCATATCAAAAAAATAATACACCACGACCAAGTAGGATTCATACCAGGTATGCAAGGATGGTTCATCATTATAAAATCCATCAACGTAATCCACCACATAAATAAAAGGAAAGAAAAAAATCACATGATCATCTCAATTGATGCAGAAAAGGCATTTGACTAAGTCCAACACCCATTCCTGATAAAAGCTCTCAATAAAATAGGTATAGAAGGGAAATTTCTCAACATAATAAAGGGCATCTATGCAAAACCAACAGCCAACATCATTCTTAATGGAGAGAGGCTGAAAACATTCCCCTTGAAAACAGGAACAAGACAAGGATGCCCTTTATCACCACTCCTATTTAACATTGTGCTGGAAGTTCTAGCTAGAGCAGTAAGGCAAGAGAAAGAAATAAAGGGCATCCAAATTGGTAGTGAAGAAGTTAAACTCTCCCTGTTTGCAGATGATATGATACTATACATAGAAAACCCTAAAGACTCCACGAGAAATCTACTGGAACTAATAGAAAGATTCAGCAGAGTAGCAGGATACAAGATAAACATTCAAAAATCAGTTGGATTCCTATAAACCAGTAAAGAGAACGATGAAAAGGAGATCAGGAAATCAATACCGTTTTCAATAGCCCCTAAAAAGATAAAATAAATCTGACCAGGAATGTAAAAGACCTATACAAAGAAAACTACAAAACACTGATGCATGAAACCCAAAGGGATCTACATAAATGGAAAAACATACCATGCTCATGGATAGGCAGACTCAACATTGTGAAAATGGCAATTCTACCTAAAGCAATCTACAAATACAATGCAATCCCGATCCAAATACCAACAACATTATTCAAAAGATGGAAAAACTAATTATTAACTTTATATGGAAAGGGAAGAAACCCCGAAGAAGTAAAGCACTACTGAAGAAGAAGAATAAAGTTGTAGGACTCACACTACCTGACTTGAGAACCTACTATACAGCTACAGTACTCAAAGCAGCCTGGTACTGGTACAACAACAATTGACCAATGGAACAGAATTGAGAACTCAGATGTACATCCATCCACCTACGGTCACCTGATTTTTGACAAGGGCCCAAAATACATCAAATGGGCTAAAGCCAGTCTTTTTAACAAATGGTGCTGGCAAAACTGGATATCCATTTGTAGACAAATGAAACAGGACCCATACCTCACACCATATACAAAAACTACTTCAAAGTGGATCAAAGACCTGAATATAAAGCCTCAAACTATAAAATTCATAGAAGAAAAAATAGGACCAACACTTCAGGCCTTAATACATGGCATTAACAGGACACAAACCATAAGCATCAACACAAAAAACCCAACAGATAAACTAGATAATTGGGATCTTCTAAAAATCAAACATCTATGCTCTTCAAATGATTTCACCAAAAGAGTTAAAAGAGAACCTACAGACTGGGAAAAAATTTTTGGACAGTACAAGTCAGACAAAGGTCTAATCTCCATAATCTACAAGAAAATCCAACACCTCTACAACAAAAAGACAACCAATCCTATCAAAAAATGGGCAAAGGAAATGAACAGACACTTCACCAAGGAAGACATTCAAATGGCTAACAGACACATGAGGAAATGCTCGCGATCACTAGCCATTAGAGAAATGCAAATCAAAACCACAATGAGATACCATCTCACCCCGGCATTACTGGCACGAATCAAAAATACTGGAAATAACAAATGTTGGAGGGGCTGCGGGGAGACGGGAACTCTTATACACTGCTGGTGGGAATGCAAAATGATACAGCCATTTTGTAAAATGATATGGCGTTTCCTCAGAAAGCTAGAAATAGACATACCATTCGATCCAGCAATCCCACTCCTAGGAATATATCCTAGAGAAATAAGAGTCATCACTCGAATAGACATATGCACACCTATGTTCATGGCAGCATTATTCACAATAGCAAAACGATGGAAACAACCTCGATGTCCATCAACAGATGAATGGATACACAAACTATGGTACATACACACAATGGAGTACTATGCAACGAGAAAGAACAATAATGAATCTGTGAACCATCTCATAACATGGATGAAACTGGAGGACATCATGCTGAGTGAAATAAGTCAATCACAAAAGGACAAATATTGTATGAGACCTCTATTGTGAAAACCCATGAAAAAATTCACATGCAAAATGTAACAATCCTTGTTGGTTACCAGGGATGGGGGGGGGGATACTAAATAGGTAGTAGGTAAGTGGTAACTTGGGTGAGAGGTGAGATAGTACATAGTACAGGGGAAACTAACACAACCTGCACAAGGAAAGGTCATGGAGGCCCTATAGACACATCCAAACCCCCCGAGGGACTGAGTTGTTGGACGGAGGGCTCTGGGGACCATGATCTTGGGGAACATCTAGCTCAATTGGCATGACACTACTTATAAAGATAATGCTCTACATTCTACCTTGGTGGGTAGTGTCTGGGGTCTTAAAAGCCTGTGAGCGGCCATCTAAGATACTCCACTGATCTCATCCCTTCGGGAACAAGGGAGAACGAAGAGAACAGGATACAAGGAAAAGATTAGTCCGAAGGACTAATGGTCCACAGCTACCAAGGCCTCCACGGGACTGAGTCCAGTACAGCTGGATGGTGCCCGGCTACCACCAATGACTCCTCTGACCAGGATCACAACAGAGGGTTCTGGGCAGAGCTGGAGAAGGATGTAGAGCATAATTTTAACTCCCAAAAAAAAAAAAAAAAAAAGAAGACCAGATTTACTGGCCTAAAGAATACTAGAGAAATCTCAAGAGTGTGGCCCCCAGACACCCTTTCACCTCAGAGGTGAAGTTACCTTTGAGGTTCGATGTTAAGCCTGGGAATGTACAGCCCAGTAAAACTAAATGGGACTAACGAGGTATAGGAGTCCGGTGACAAGGACCAGAAGGCAGAGGGAGAGTAGGAAACTGATGATAAGGAACACAAATTGAAAAAGGACACTGTCGATGTATTGTGAGATTGTTGACCACTGCTATAGGGCAACATTTGTAGTAACTATTAAATGGGAGGCTGTTTTGTCCTGTAAGCCTTCATCTTGGGCGAGAATGGCAGCACAGTTGGAAGAGCATAGTCAATATTACTTAAATGTGTAAGTAAAAAGTTTTGAAATGGTGTTTAAATAAAATTAAAAAAAATAAATAAATAAACAAATGAGACTAAAGAGGTACAATAGTCCACTGACAAGGTCCAGAAGACAGAAGGGGACAAGGAAGCCCCCTGGTGATAGGGAACACAAGGTGGAGTAAGGATATTCTTGATGTGCTGTGAGATTGTTAACCATTGTCATAGGGCAACATGTGTAGTAACTGTTAAATGAAAAACTATTTTGTTCTGTAAGCCTTCATCTTAAGTGAGAATAACAGCACAGTTGGAAGAGCGTAGTCACTGTCACTGAACTGTGAATGTAGAAATTTTTGAAACGGTGTATCTTTGGCCATCTGTAATTTTTCATCAAAAAAAAAAAAAAACAAAAAGGTTGAGAATTTAGAGGCTTAATACGTTGTGGGGTTGTTAACCAATGTCATAGAACAACATGTGTACTACTATTTCATGAGAAACTATTTGCTCTGTAAGCTTTCACCTGAAGTACAATAAAATATATAAAAAAAAATAAAAATAAATAAATAAATAAAAATACCTTATGGGTAGAGGGAGCAGTTGGCAAACAAACGTAGAAGGTGTGTGTTATTTGATTAAAAATACGGTACTATTTTTCTGTGTGTTTGTTACTAAGTTGACTTAAAGCAAATCAGAATTTGTAAGATACCAGGGGTCTAAATAATTTCAAATGTAACTAGGCAGAGAAATACATACACGTACACACAGAGAAAGAGACAGAGGAGGAGAGAGCGAGTGGGAGAGAGAGAAGGAAAATATAAATTATATTTTTGAAATATAAGAATTATATCCATTTACATTAATTGTGTGGAATCCCTGGGTGGCACAAATAGTAAAGCACTTGGCTACTAACTGAAAGGTTGGTGATTCCAGTCCACCCAGAAGAGTCTTAGAATAAAGGTCTGGTGATCTACTTCCAAAAGATCTCAGCCATTGAACACACTATGGATTTTCTACACTGAAACTCATGGCATTGCCATAAGTCAGAATAGACTCGATAACAACTTTTTTTCTTTGTGCTTTTTAGTAACAATTGTAAATACAATTACAAATATATTTTTTCTTTTTTTTTATTGTACTTCAGGTGAAGGTTTACAGAACAACTAGTTTCTCATTGAACAGTAGTACACATATTGTTTATGACACTGATGAACATTCCCACGACATGTCAACCCTCTCCCTTCGCGACCTCTTTTTTTTTTTGGTGAAAATATACATAGCCAAAGATACACCATTTCAAAAATTTTTAAATGCACAGTTCAGTGACATCGACTGCACTCTTCACTTTAGATGAAGGTTTACAGATCAAAAGAGTTTCTCATTAAACAGTTAGTACACGTTTCCCTATGACAATGGTTAACAACCTCACAACACATCAACACTATCCTTGCTCAACCTTGGGTTCCCTATCACCAGTTTTCTTGCCCTCTTCTGCCTTCTAGCCCTTCTCCCTGGACTGCTGTGCCTTATTAGTCCCATTTGGTTTTATGGGGCTGTCCACTCCCCAGCTGAACTGTGAACCTTGGAAGTGACTTCACCACTGAGCTAAAAGGGTGTCTCAGGGCCATACTCTCGGGGCTTCTCCAGTCTCTGTCAGGCCAGTAAATCTGGTCTTTTTTGTGTGTGTTAGAATTTTGTTCTACATCCTTCTCCAGCTCTGTCCAGAACCCTCTATTGTGATCCTGATCAGAGCAGTGAGTGGTAGTAGGCAGGCACCATCTAGCTGTACTGAACTCAGTCTGGTGGAGGCCTTGGAAGCTGTGGTCCATTAGTCCTTCGGACTAATCTTTTCCTTGTATACTGTTCTCTCCATTCTCCCTTGCTCCCAAAGGGATGAGACCAGTGGAGTATCTTAGATGGCTTTTAAGACCCCAGACTCTACTCACCAAGGTAGAATGTAGAGCACTGTCTTTATAAACTGTGTTATACCAATTCATCTAGATGTTCCCTGAGACCATGGTCCCCACAGCCCTCCGCCCAGCAATTCAGTCCCTCAGAGAGTTTGGATGTGTCTGTGGAGCTTCCATGACCTTTCCATGTACAAGTTGTGCTGGTTTCCCCTGTATTGTGTACCGTCTCACCCTTCACTAAAGGTACCACTTATCTATTGCCTGTTTAGTATTTCCCCCTCACCCCTCCCATCCCTGGTAACCAACAAAGATTGTTACTTTTTGTGTGTAAACTTTTTTATGAGTTTTTACAATAGAGGTCTCATACAATATTTGTCCTTTTGTGTTTGACTTATTTCACTCAGGATAATGTCCTCCAGTTTCATCCATGTTGTGAGATGCGTCACAGATTCATCATTGTTCTTTCTCTTTGCATAGTACTCCATTGTGTGTATGTACCATCGTTTGTTTATCCATTCGTCTGTTGATGGGCATCTAGGTTGTTTTCATCTTTTTGCTGTTGTGAACAATGCTGTCACGAACATAGGTGTGCATATGTCTGTTTGAGTGACGACTCTTATTTCTTTAGGATATATTCCTAGGAGTGGGATTGCTGGATCGTATTGTATTTCTATTTCTAGCTTTCTAAGGAAGCTCCATAACATTTTCCAAAATGGTTGTATCATTTTGCATTCCAGCAGCAGTGCATAAGAGTTCCGATCTCCCTGCAGCCCCTCCAACATTTGTTATTTCTAGTTTTTGATTCATGCCAGTAATGCCAGGGTGAGATGGTAACTCACTGTGGTTTTAATCTGCATTTCTCTAATGGCTAGTGATCCGAGCATTTCCTCATGTGTCTGTTGGCTGCCTGAATATCTTCTTTGGTGAAGCGTCTGTTCATTTCCTTTGCCCATTTTTTAATAGGATTATTAGCGTTTTTCTTGTAGAGGTATTGGATTAGACCTTTGTCTGACTTGTACTGTCCAAAAATTTTTTTCCAGTCTGTAGGTTCTCTTTTCACTCTTTTGGTAAAGTCTTTTGAAGGGCATAGGTGTTTGATTTTTAGAAGATCCCAGTTACCTAGTTTATCTTCTGGGGTTTGCGTGTTGATGGTTATGGTTAGTATCCTGTTAATGCTGTGTATTAGGGCCTCTAGCATTGGTCCTATTTTTTCGTCTATGAACTTTATAGATTTTGGCTTTATATTTAGGTCTTTGATCCATTTTGAATTAGTTTTTGTATATGGCATGAGGTATAGGTCCTGTTTCATTTTTTTGCAGATGGATATCCAGTTTTGTCAGCACCATTTGTTAAAAAGACTGTCTTTTCCCCATTTGATGGACTTTGGGCCCTTGTCAAAGATCAGGTGACTGTAGGTGGATGGATTTACATCTCATTTCTCAATTCTGTTCCATTGGTCAATGTATCTGTCCTTGTACCAGTACCAGGCTGTTTTGACTGCTGTAGCTGTATAGTAGGTTCTGAGGTCAGATAGTGTGAGTCCACCAGCTTTTTTCTTCTTCTTCAGTAGTACTTTACATATTTGGGGCTTCTTCCATTTCCATATAAAGTTAGTGATTACTTTTTCCGTCTCTTTGAAGAATGTTGTTGGTATTTAGATCAGGATTGCATTGTATCTGTAAATTACTTTGGGTAGAATTTTCATTTTCACATTTTGAGTCTACCTATCCATGAGCATGGTATGGTTTTCCATTTATGTAGATCCCTTTGGGTTTCTTGCAGGAGTGTTTTGTAGTTTTCTTTGTATAGGTCTTTTACATCCCTGGTTAGATTTATTCCTAAGTATTTTATTTTTTTAGGGGCTATTATAAATGGTATTGTTTTCCTGATTTCCTGTTCATTGTTCTCTTTATTGGTGTATAAAAATCCAACAGATTTTTGTATGTTTATCTTGTATCCTGCCACTCTGCTGAATCTTTCTATTAGTTCCAGTAGATGTCTTGTGGAGTCTTTAGCGTTTTCTATGTATAGTATCATATCATCTGAAAACAGGGACCATTTAACTGCTTCATTACCAATTTGGATGCCCGTTATTTCTTTTTCTTGCCTTATTGCTCTAGCTAGAACATCCAGCACAATGTTAAATAGGAGTGGTGATAAAGGGCATCCTTGTCTTGTTCCTGTTCTCAGGGGGAATTTTTTCAGCCTCTCTCCCTTAAGAATGATGTTCGCCATTGGTTTTGCATGTATGCCCTTTATTATGTTGAGAAATTTCCCTTCTATACCTATTTTATTGAGAGTTTTAATCAGGAATAGGTGTTGGACTTTGTCGAGTGCCTTTTCTGTGTCAATTGAGATGATCATGTGATTCTTTTCTTTCCTTTTATTTACATGGTGGATTACGTTGATTGATTTTCTAATGTCGAACCATCCTTGCATACCTGGTATAAGTCCTACTTGGTTGTGGTGTGTTATTTTTTTGATATGATGCTGAATTCCGTTGGCTAGAATTTTGTTCAGAGTTTTTTCATCTATATTCATGAGAGATATTGGTCTGTAATTTTCTTTTTTTTTGGCGTCTTTGCCTGGTTTTGGTATCAGCGTTATGCTGGCTTCATAGAATGAGTTCGTAAGTGTTGCTTCCTTTTCTATGCTCTGAAATAGTTTCAGTAATACTGGTACAAGCTCTTCTGTAAATGTTTTGTAGAATTCTCCAGTAAAGCCATCTGGGCTAGGGCTTTTTTTGTTGGGAGTGTTTTTATTTTTTCAATCTCTTCTCTTGTTATGGGTCTGTTCAGATTTTCAACATCACTTTGTTGTAGTTTGGGTAGGTAGTGTGTTTCTAGAAATTTATCCATTTCCTCTAGGTTTGCAAATATGTTGGAGTATAGTTTTTCATAATATTCTTTTATGATCCTTTTTATTTCAGTTGGCTCTGTTGTAATGTCACCCATTTCGTTTCTTATTTGGGTTATTTGTGCCCTCTCCTGTTTTTCTTTTGTCAGTCTGGGCAGTGGTTTGTCAATTTTGTTGATGGCAAGAACCAACTTTTAGTTTTGTTGATTCTTTCTATTGTTTTCCTGTTCTCTATTTCATTTATTTCTGCTCTGATCTTTATTATTGCCTTTCTTTGGTGGCTGTGGGCTTTTTTTGCTGTTCTCTTTCTCTTTATTTGGGTTGTGTAGTTAATGTTTTGATTTTGTCCCTTTCTTCTTTTTTGATATGTGCATCCATTGCCATAAATTGCCCTCTGTGGACTGCCTTTGCTGTGTCCCAAAGGTTTTGGTACGATGTGTTTTCATTCTCATTTGATTCTAGGAATTTTTTGATTTCATCTCTGATTTCTTCTATTACCCAGTGATGTGTAAGCAGGGTATTATTCAGTTTCCATGTAATTTATTTTTTTTCCTTGCTCTTTCTGTTGTTAATTTCTACCTTGACGGCATTGTGGTCAGAGAAGATACTTTGAATTATCTCTGTGTTTTAGATCTTGTTGATGATTGCTCTGTGGCCTAAGATGTGGTCTATTCTGGAGAACATTGCATGTGCATTGGAAAAGAATGTGTACTTTGCAGCTGTTGGATGGAGCATTCTGTGTATGTCTCTGAGGTCAAGTTGGCTGATTGTGCCTTTTAGGTCTTCCGTATCTTTGCTGAGTTTCTTTTTAGTTGTTCTGTCCTTTACTGAGAGTGGTGTGTTGAAGTCTCCTACTGTTATTGTGGAACTGTCGATTTCTCTTTCCAGTGTTGTTAGAGTTTTATGTATTTTTGAGCCCTGTCATTGTGTGCGTAGATGTTTATTATGGTTATGTCTTCATGATGGATCATCCCCTTAATCATTATTTAGTGTCTTTTTTTGCCTTTTATCGTGGATTTTGTTTTAAAGTCTATTTTATCTGAGATTGGTATTGCCACTTATGCTCGTTTTTGGTAGTTGTTAGCTTGAAATATTTTTCTCCAATCTTTGACTTTTAATAAATTCATGTCTTTGTTTCTAACGTGTGTCTCTTGTAGACAGCATATTGATGGATCCTGTTTTCTTATCCATTCTGTGACTCTCCGTCTTTTTATGGGTGCATTGAGTCTGTTTACATTCAGTGTAATTACTGATAGATGTGAGTTTGTTGCTGTCATTGTGTAGTGCTTTTTTTTGTGTTGCTGACTTTTTCTTTGTTCTTCTTACTCTCCTGTGCTGAATTACTTTTGTTTGTGCATTTTTTTCATTTCTTTTGTTTTTGCTGAGAGTTTATGCTTTTCCTCTTTGTTTTTATGAGTATGTTTGTTAACTTACTTTGTGGTAGCCATGAAATTTACCCTTATCTTTCTAAGTTTTAAGCAGTCTGTTATTACTTGGTGTCACCTTACCTTCTTCTCCATTAGAAGGTTCTATACCTATACTGTTTATTCCCTCTTTTATTGTTCTGATGTTGTGGTCATTTACCGATTAACTGCTCGGATTCCCGGTTGTATTTCTTTTGGTTTTGTCTAGTCCTTGAGAGTTCATTTCCTAGATTTGTATCCAGCTGGTACGATCCTGCTTTCTAGATTCTGCCTGAATCTAGATTCTGAGCTGAAGTTGTTTGTTCTCAGATCGAAGAACTTAATTTAATAATTCTTGTAAGTTTGGTTTGTTTTTTCCAGAGTCTCTTAATTTCTGTTTATCCGGAAATGTTCTAATTTCACCATCATATTTGAACGAGAGTTTTGCAGGATATATTATTCTTGGCTGGCAATTTTTTTCTTTCAAGGTTTTATATATGTCATCGCATTGCCTTCTTGCCTGCATGGTTTCTGCCAAATAATCTTAGCTTAGTCTTATTGTTTCTCTTTTGTATGTAACTTCTTGTTTTTCACAAGATGCTCTTGGGATTCTTTGTTTGTCTTTGGTTTTGGCACATGTGAGTATGATATGCCTTGTTGATTTTCTTTTTGGGTCTATCCTATATGGGGTTTGTTGAGCTTCTTGGATGGCCAGCTTTTCATCTTTCATAATATTGGGGAAGTTTTCTGTCAGCAGTTCTTCTATAATTCTCTCTGTGTTTTCTGTTTTCTCTCCTTGTTCTGGAACTCTAATCACTCACAAGTTTTTGCTTTTGATTGCATCCCACATAACTCTCAGGGTCCCTTCATTTTTCTTTGTCCTTTTTTCTGAGTTTTCATCAGAGTTGTATCCAAGTGTTTGTCTTTAATTCCAGTGATCCTGTCTTCCACTGTTTCAAATGTCCTCCTCAGCCCTTCTATGGCACTGTCCATTTCTGAAATCTTGTTTTTTTTTGGATTTCTAATTGTTGTTTTTGTATAATCTCTAGTTGTGAATTTATTTTGGCATTTTGTTCCTGCATTATTTTCCTGAATTCTTCCAATTTTTTGTCTGTATTTTCCATGAATTTGTCTATTTTTTCCTAATTTTTGTCTACTTTTTGCTTCAACTCTTGGAGAATTCTGATTATTAGAGATTTGAATTCCCTATTGGGTAATTCTAGTGCTTTTTCTTCCACTGGAAAGTCATCTGGTGTTTTATTTTGGATGCCTACTGGAACTATCGTGTCCTGTTTTGTAAATGTTTTGATATTGTCTGCTGTCTTCGGGGCGTTCAGTAGTTATTTTTCTCTTTTATTGGTTGTATATTTGTTCGTTTTGTCTTTTTTTTTTTTTTTAATTTGGCTATGTCTGAGCAGGTGGGCTGTGTGTTCTTTGTTTTTTTCTCGTCTTTGGGCATGATACTTTTCGCCTCCTCCAATTGGCAGGGTCAGTCGTGCAGATATGGTACAGCAGGGCAGGTCTAGCTGAACAGGAGTTACTGGGATGGGTTGTTTGTGGCACTTACTAGGGCCACCAGGGTGGGTCAGCAATCAGTGCAGAGCAGGTTCCAGTAGGTTGTGCCTGTGCTGCTTGGTGGTGCGAGGTAAACCACACGGTGCAGATAGGCAGGATGGAGGGGCGAGATTGTTATCTGTGGAGCTAAAATGGATATGGGAGAAAGGAGAGAGGAACAGGAGCCAAAAACATACAAACAAGCCAAAAAGAATGCTAGGGGAGCTTGCTGTTGGAGTGGAGAGATGAGAGGCTATGAAATAGAGAAAAAAAGGGGAAGAAGAAGAAAAAAAAGAGAGAAGGGAAAAGAATGAATAACTAAAAATCAGAAAGGAAAAAGAACAGCGAAGCTCCTGGGGATCCCACTGGTGCTGCTACGAGGTCTTAGGAAGTTGTTCTCAGGTGTTGCAGTATAGCCTGGCTAGAAGGCATAGAGTTATTCAGTGCCAGATATTCAGGGTACAGGAAGAGATGGAAGGTATAGAGAGACAAGAAATGGTTGTTTTGTCTTCCACTGAAAGCTTCGTGAAGCTGCTTTCTCATACCCCCTATTTGCTGGTCTCTGATAGGAGTCCAAGATGGTGGATCCACGCTGCGTTAGCTGATAGGGGACCTCTGCATGAATCTCTCCTTGCTCTCTGTTCTCTGTCAGTTTTCTTACTCCATTTTATGCTTGGTTGAGTTGTTTACCTCTTCATTTGATGTTTTAGTGTTTCAGGATTGCTGTTTTCTCTGTTTGGCTTAGTTTTTCGGATCTTTGCTGTGGAGGGATGGTGTGGTGCTTCTGCCTAGAGCGCCATTTTACCGGAAGTCCACAGTTACAAATATTTTATCGTATTATGATGTTTAACCCTTTTTCTAAGTTTTGTCAGATAAATAATCTATGATAAACCAAGAAAACAAGAGAAAAGAAGACAAATATATTCAGTAAACATCATTATGCTTACCTAAAACACCACCACCACCACCACAACAAAAAACCTTTCAGCTTAAATGACAAACTTATATAAAAGTCTAAATTATGTATTTTAAGAAATACGTTTTACCTTTACATAAATTTCTCTTTACTTGCTTTTAATGCAAGTTGTTGTTACTGTTCTTTCAATCTTGATAAAAATGAACCCTTAAATCAGTTTATTATTTAGATTCAGAGGAAGCAGTCGTTGTTGGTAGGTGCTGTGGAGTTGATATCTACTGATAGTGACCCCATGTCACAGAGTATGGGAGGTGTCCTAGTGATTCAATGGTTAAGAGCTCCACTGCCAGCAGCTTCACAGGAGAAAAGACCTGAGGTCTGCTCCCGAAAAGATTACAGTCTAGGAAATATAGGGTCACTATGAGTAAGAATTGACTCGACAGCATGCAACAATAGCAAACATTTTAATCATATCAAAATATTATAAATATATGTTACATAGAAATAATTAAAAATAATATTACTGTTTTTTTTTTCCCCCCATTATTTCTAATTCCTTTCTAACCCTGAAATGTATGTTGCAGGACTCCTAGAAACAATTGTGGGGTGTGAAAGAGAAAAAAAAATTCCCAGTGATTAACACACAAATTAACACACACTGAACACAAATATTATTTTTAATCTGAGACTTAGAGGCCAGTGATGCCGTATTTAAATCTCTGATGATTATACTTTCACATCTGATGAACCTCTTTAGTAACATTCAGTTTTGTTTGTTTTCATTTTCAAAATCAATGCTTTTTCAAAATTTACTCTTGAAAATATATCATGCAGTCTCTCTACATCTGGTAATTAATTTTGGTTGTGCATGCCTAGTCAGCCGACCCCCTAAGTCTGGCTAAATGACTTTTTCAATAGTTCACAAATTGTGTGACAAGTCGATTTGGGCTTATAGCGACCCTATAGGACAAAATAAAACTGTCCCATAGGGTTCCAATGCTATACTATTTACCAGAGCATATCACAGAGCCTTTTTTGCCATGAAATGGCTGGTAAGTTGGAACCACTGATGTTTTGGTTAGCTTCCAAGGGCTTAACCATTGTGACACCAGGTATTTTGCATAGTATTACAATGTACTGTGATGCTAATATACTGACAGGAGAATATACTTGGAAAAACAAAGATTCATCATAATCTCTCCAGGCCAGTTTACAGTGTTTGCCACTTAGTTAAGACTAAATGACAATGCCCTCAATGCCGCATAAAATGTGAAGTCGCAGAGCAGGATTAAAATGCAGACCATGTAAAACTGGCAATGTGAAAATCATATTACTCAATAAGTTGAAAATGTCCACATAAAAAAAAAAAATTGCACACTAATGTTTAAATAGCTTTGTTAGTAATTGTAAAAATTGAAAGCAACTGTTCTGGATTGAATTGTGTCCCCTGAAAATATGTGTTGGAATTTTAACCTCTCTACCTGTGGATGTAATCCCATGTGGGAATAGGTTTTTGTTTGTTATACTAATGAGGCCGTGTCAATGTAGGGTGTGTCCTAAACCTAATCACATTCAAGATGTTAAAAGATAAGCTTAGGCACAGAGAGCAGAAGCACAAATAGGGAGAGATAGATGTCACATGGAGATCACCAAGGAATGTAGGAATGCTGGGACTGGAGAAGCTGAGGTAAGGATTTTCTCCCAGAGCTGAAAGAGATAGATCTTCCGCCCAATAGCTAGTGCACTGAATTCAGACTTCTATCCTCCTGAATTGTTAGAAAAATACATCCCTCTTCTTTAAAGCCATACACATGTAGTATTTCTAAGACATCAACCAAGATGTTCTTCAACAAGTGAATGGATGAAGAGTTGTACATCCACACAATGGCATATTATTTAGCAGTAAAAATAAATGAGCTATCAAGCTACAAAAAGGTGTGGAGGGGCCTTAAATACATATTGCTAAGTGAAAGAAACCAGTCTCAAAAAAGGTACATACTGTATGATTTCAACTATATGACATTCTGGAAAAGGCAGAACTATAGACACAGTAAAACGATCAGTGGTTGCCAGGGTTCAGGGGCAAGCAAAGATGGATGAACAGATGTATTGCAGGGCATTTTTTTGGCAGTCAAACTGTTCTGTATGATACTCTGATGGTGGGTACGTGACATTATGCGTTTATCAAAACCAATAGGATTGTACAACACAAACAGTGAACCCTAATCTAATCTATGAACTTTAGTTAATAATAATGCATCAATATGGTTAATCAATTGTAAGAAATGTACCACAATATGCAAGATGTTAATAATAGGAGAAACAGTGTGTAGGGGGAAGAGGGAGTATATGGGAACTCTCTGTGCTTTCTGAATAATTTTTCTATAAACCTAAAACAGTTCTAAAAAAAAATCTTTTTCAAAAACTCATAATTACCTAAGCCCAATCATCCTATTGTTGAGGAATTGATACAAAGATTAAATACCTTATTACAAATTGCGTAGCAGAATATTTTCGCTTAATAATCAAGAACTTACTAAACCAGAGTTGGTTTGTAGGTAGAAATCTTATTTAAGAAAACACAGGAACAGTAGATCACAGTATCCCTTCTTTAATTTATTTAAAATTTTAAATATTTTAAATGCTTCCTGTGGGAAAATTTATTCTTTAAATGATGATATAATTGCCATTTTTTAAATAATCATACTGTATAATATTTTAATGGTCATTTGATTAAATTAAGACACATTACTGCACACCAAAATCCCATCATCACTTCTGTAAAATCACTTTTACATTGATCAGATAGTCAATGTTGCAACACATGGCTATTTTCCAAAATCAAGTAAAGCCATCATGAAACAAACTTCCCCTAAAAATAACTACTGCATAGAAGACATGCAATCATACTCTTTAGTTTTGTTTCAAACCACAAGGACGTGACCTTCCATTAGCTCTGCACTCACTGTTTCCCATGAGATATGCTAGACAGCATGAGTATCAGAAGTTTTAGTTAATAATATTTGACCTTCAACTACTAAACACGAAGTGTTTTTACTGTGCCTGTTTTACTTTATATGTGCAGAATTGTTAGACTAGATGAGTGCTCAACATCAGTACCATTTCCATTTTGCCAGTTAGCAAATAGGGAAGCAGAATTTACAAGGCTTTTATCAGGTCCTATGTTTGAGAGCCACAGTACTGATTTTCAGAGACTGCAGTGGGAAAATAAATGACTATAATAATTATACAAAAAAACAGAAATAATAACAGAATATTTGCAGAGAAAATTAAAGTACTTGATTAATTTGACCTTAACACTAAACAAAAATGTTTCCAAACAGAGCTCTCCCAGCTATATGGTAATGAAGTGTGTTAATTGTAATGAGCATCTTTATTACATAATGATGTACCCTTTGACCATGATGGTAAAACAGGTGTAGTTTAAAAGCCCCCTTTTGCAATCTTATTCTCTTTCAAAACAAGGAAGGAAAAAGTTCAACATGGCCCTAGATCAATGAGGTTTTATTCATTTTGTGGACATCACACCTTGAGTAGGTAAAATATCCTGAAAGATAATTAATTTATTATTGATATTTCACAACATCATAAGAAACATCAATTTTCTCGTGTCAGTTCTCTCAATCTATATAATTTTAGATTTTATTTGTAAGTGTACGTTATAAATGATCATATTCTTATATAGTACTTTTACCAAGAATGAGCCAGGGCATATATATTTCTGAGACAGGAAAAGAAAGTGAAATAAGAAACAAAGAAAAAAATTACTATTGGAATATAAGCTTAGCATTTCAGAAAATGCCAAAGCATTGATAGCATTAATAAAATAAAAGGCCACAACAACTTTTTATGAAATTTGCACTTCTATTTAGCAAAATACAGAAATAAGAACGGATTGTGAAGATTTCTCCTGCAAGAATTCCTTTAGAGGAATACTCAGTGTGAATCTAAATGTCGTATTATTAGTATTTCTGTATTCCTGTCCACACTCTCTTCACACAGAACAATATTAATTTTTGCTTTATTGAGGCCAAAATGCTTAGGCTGGTTCTATCTTCTAGTATTTGAATGAGAAAAACATTCTGGATATCAAAAAAAGAAAAAAAAATCCAATTATTAATAGGTTTATAAAATATTGAAAACTAGGCAGTTTTAAAAGAAAGATTACAGATGAGGAGCAGCATTATAAAATATATTAATATTTCAAAAGTATTCTACCATTTAATTGGAGAGTTAATTATTATTTGAATATTCTTTCTGTGTTAGTAAAAACTATAGCTAAACATTATTTGTTCTTGAAAGAATGCTAAATCTAGGAGAATAATCTTACAAATAAGGAGACTGGTTAACTTGGTGATTACTATACATCACCATTATAGGTTCTTGAGTGGTGCAGATGGTTCATGCTTGGCTGCTAACCAAACAGTTGATGGAAAGTTTGGCAGAAAAGTTGGCACTTCCAATCCACACAGTAACACCTTAGAAGTAAGCCTTTATGATCTGCTTCTGAAAGATCCCAGCCATGCAGTTCTCCTTGCCATGAGTTGTAATCAATTGGGTGGAAAACAGTTTGATTTTGGTTTATGGTCACCCTTATCTTTCTGTGAATCTAACAATTTTCAACAGCATTATTTCACCAGTAACCTATTTCTGACAGGGAGATTGTACTTGCATTCAGCAGGGTATCTTCAACTAACAAACCATGAACCTCATCTACATTTATACTCTCAATATTTATTTACTTCTCACTCATACAAAGTCCACTGTGGATCTGGACAACTTTCCAGGGCAGCTGTCCTAAATATGATGGCTCACTAGTACATGTCCAATCAGCTCTTTCTCTTCAATGGCCAGTTGACAGGGCAGCTGTAAGAAACTTTTGAGAGTAAAGCCCCAGTGTCTAACTGCATCTAAAGGGAGGTGATTCTCCATATGATGAAACTTAATTTGATAAGGTAAATCATAGGCCTGGTAACTTCAATATGGCTGGAAACTACAATTTCTAAATGTTCCCAGAAAGAGAGAAGGGTAAGTTTTGGTCAGTTATAGCAACATCTACGTAAGGTGCAAATCTCTTTCCTGCGTAAAGAATGACACTATATGAAGGATAGTATCTGTGAAACCAAATTTACAAATTAGCCAGAACAATTGGGAAAAAAAAAAGTTGCCTAACCTGAAAGGAACCATTAAAGAGCTAGGAAGGGGAAAAACCCCATGCCTCTGCTGGCTTTTTTTTTTTTTTTTTTTTTAAAATGCCAGTTCCTTTACATAGAATAGAGACAATTTAATTCAGTGGATATTTTCCTCTGGGCATTAGAAAGCTATGTGAACAAACAAAAAACAACTGTGGGGATACATTTTAAACTCAGGTGATTTAGTAAACAAACTTCTTGATTCTCTGCTATAAAACTATCCTAATTCTATAACAGAAAATTCTGTAGAAAGTTCTGGAAAGTAAGCGCAACCAGGTAACTGATAAAGTCACCTCCACAATGAACACTATCATAATTCCCATTGTTTCCACGGGAATTTTAGGAATGTGACTAATCCAGAACTACTGCACTAGTTAATTTTCTTAAGTTCTTTATCTCAACTTCTTTAAGGTTGATGGAATTATCATTTAATGGGCTATGTGGATTAGAGGCTAAAGAATGTAAATTCCATATAGATAGGGATTCTGTTGTTTTTATTGCTATATACTTAGTGCTTTGAACAGGTTCTAGCATATGAAGTTGACAAGGATTTCATTTTACTTGGATCCACAACCAACACCCATGGAAGCGGCAGTGAAGAAATCAAACAATCCATTGCATTAGGCAAATCTGCTGCAGAAGACGTCTTTAAAGTGTGAAAAGCAAAGACAATCGCCTTGAAAACTAAGGTGTGCCTGACCCAAGCCATGGTGTTTTTAATCGCCTCATATGCGTGTGAAAGCTGGACAGTAAGTAAGGAAGACGGAAGATGAATGGATGCCTTTGAATTGTGGTACTGGCAAAGAATACTGAATATACCATGGACTGCCAAAAGACTGAACAAATCTGTCTTGGAAAAAGTACAACCAGGATGTTTCTTACAGGAAAGATGGCGAGACTACGTCTCATATACTTTGAACATGTTATCAGCAGGGATCAGTCCCTGGAGAAGGACATCATGTTTGGTAAAGTAGAGGGCCAGTGAAAAAGAGGAAGACTCTCAGCAAGATGTACTGACATAGTGGCTGCAACAATGGGCTCAAGCATAACAACGATTGTGAAGATGGTGCAGGACTGGGCAGTGTTTTGATCTATTGTATATAGGGTCGCTATGAGTTGGAACCAACTCGAAGGCACCTAACAACAACAACAATATGCAGATGACACAAGCTTGCTTGCTGAAAGTGAAGAGGATTTGAAGCACTTACTGATGAAGAGCAAAGATTACAGCCTTCAGTATGGAGAACACCTCAATATAATGAAAACAAAAATCCTCACAACTGGACCAATAAGCAACATCCTGTAAATGGAGAAAAGATTGGAGTTGTCAGGGATTTCATTTTACTTGAATCTACAATCAACGCCCATGGAAGCAGCAGTCAAGAAATTAAATGACATATTGCATTGGGCAAATCTACTTCAAAAGATCTCTTTAAGGTATGAAAAAGTGAAGATGTCACCTTGAGGACTAAGGTGCATGTGACCCAAACCAAGTGTTTTCAATTGCCTTATATGTATGTGAAAGCTGGACAATGAACAAGGAAGATGAAGGAAGAACTGATAATTTGAATTATGGTATTCACAAAAAATATTGCATATATTGTGGACTGCGAGAAGAACAAACAAAACAAAAGAAGTACAGCCAGAATGCTCCTTAGAAGCAAAGATAGCGAGCCGCCTTCTCACTTCCTTTGGACATGTTATCAGGAGGGACCGGTCTCCGGAGAAGAACATCATGGCTGGTAAGTAGTGGGTCAGCGAAAAAGAGGAAGATCCTCAATGAGATGGATTGACACAGTGACTACAACAATGGGCTCAAACATAGCAGGGATTGTGACGAAGGCACAGGAACTGGAAGTATTTTGTTCTGTTGTACATGGGATCACTATGAGTCTGTACTGACTCAACATCATTCAATAACAACAATGAAGCCATGAGGCAGAGGAGACTCAAAGACTAATAACAGCCATTATTTTATACATACAGAGTATTATAACTTATTTAAATCTCACAGCAATGTTAGGTGGGCTTATTACCTATTCATATTTACTAATTAGGATATTGAGGTGTGGAAATTTAATAAATTAGTAAGTGGAGGAGCTAGGTATCAAATCTAGGTAGCCTGACTTCTGAGTCCATGCTTATTACTTTTACAATGTCCAGCTATTCTGAATTACATACACTTGTCAAAAGAGTGCACAAGTGTCATTTCATGGATATAAAACCAAAAACATGAAAAACTAAAATAATATATTGTTTATGATATCATACACATAATTAGTCTTTAAAGAAAGCAAGAGAACAATAAACATAATTTAGAATTCTAATTGCCTTTGAAAAGTAAATGAAGAGATGGGAACAACAAAGGATTCCCAGAGTACTTCAAAGTTGGTGGTAATAATTTTACTATTTATACGGGACTTTACTGGGACCTTATTCATTATTCTTAATATGTTGTTGTTAGTTGCTGTCAAATGGTTTCCTACTCAGAGAGACTTCATTTATAATAATAAGATGAAACGTTGCCCTGTCCTGCACTATCCTCAGAATAGTAGATGTGTTTGAGCCCATGATCACAGGCACTGTCAGTTCATCTCGTTGAGGGTCTTCCTCTTTTTTGCCTACTCTCTACTATGCCAAGCATAATGTCCTTCTCCAGGGATTGGTCCCTCCTAATAACAGTCCTCCTGAGACAGTCTTACTATCCTCGCTTCTAAGCAGCATTCTGATTATACTTCCTCAAACACAGATTTGTTTGTTCTTCTGACAGTCCATGGTTGTGATTGTTAAGATTGTGTGTCAAGCTGGCTGGGCCATGATTCTTGGTGATTTGGCAGTTATGATGTAGTTTGGCAGATGTATAATGATGTGGCCAATTACATAATGAGATTTAAGATAATGAGATCACCTCCATGATGAGATCTGCTGTGAGTAGTCAGTCAGTTGAAAGGGAGTTGCCTTGGGGGTGTGGCCTGCATACAATATAAGTGGATTTTCTGGCAAGGCTCATGGGTTTTTGGTCACACTGTGTCCTGCAGCTGGCTCCCGCTTGTCTGATCTCTGGTTCTTGGGACTTGAGCTAGCACCTTGCCTGCCGTCTTGCCGTCTCGCCTGCCAGTCTTGGGATTCATTGGTCCTCACAGCCTGTGAGCAGAAGCCCTGCTGTCTGACTTACCAATCTGGGGTTCACCAGCCCCTATGGCTACATGATTCAGAAGCCTCCAGCCTGATCCATATTCCAGCCTCTACAACCGTGTAAGCCATTTCCTTGGTATATACACTTTACTGGTTCACTTCTCTAGAGAACTTAGCCTAAGAAAGTGGTATATTTGATATTCTTCAACAATGTCATAACTGAAACGTGTCAATTCTCTTCTGGTTTTCCTTTTTCATTTTCCACCTTTCATGTCCTTGTGAGGTGTTTGAAAAAACTGTGGCTTAGATTAGTCGCACCTTAGTCCTCAAAGTGACATCTTTGTTTTTTAAGATTATAAAGAGTTTTTTGCTGCAGATTTGCCCAACAGAATACATCATTTGACTTCTTGACTGCTGCTTCCATGGGTGTTGGTTGTTGATCCAAGTAAAACAAAACTGACAACTTCAACAATTTCTCTACTTATCATCATATTACTTATTGGTCAAGTTGTGAGGATTTTTGTTTTCTTTATGTTGAGGTGTAATCCATACTGAAGGCTAGACTTTTGATCTTCATCAGTAAGTGCCTCAAGTCATCTTCACTTTCAGCAAGAAAGGTTGTGTCATCTGTATATTGCAGGCTGTTGATGAGTTTTCCTCCAATCCTGATGGCACATTCTTCTTCATATATATTGTGATGGTTAAGGTTGTATATCAAGTTGGCTCAGCCATGATTCTCAGTGGTTTGGCAGTTGTGATGTAGATTGGCAGTCTTATAATGATGTGATCACCCCCATGATGAAATTTGATATAAGGTGATCACCTCTATGATGGGATCGGCTGTAAGTAGCCAATCAGTTGAAAGGCAGTTTCCTTGGAGGTGTGGCCTGCATTCAATATAAGTGGACTTTCTGGCAAGGCTTGTGGACTTTTGCTCATACGGGATCCTCCAACTGGCTGCTACTTGGCTGACCTCCAATTCTTAGGATTTGAGCTAGCAGCTTACCTGCTGTCTGGCCTGCCAGTCTTGGGTTCACCAGCCCCTGTGGCTTACATGAATCAGGAGAAGCCTCCAGCCTGACCCACAGACTTGGAACATTCCAGCCTCTGCAACCGTGTGAGTCATTTCCTTGATATAAGTCTCTCTATATATTTATACATTTTACTGGCTTTGTTTCTCTAGTGAACCCAGCCTAAGACATATGTCATGTGAGATATATATATATATTATCAACTATATATCATATATAGTTTATAAATATTAATTTGTGTCTGCTCAGTGTTTAATAAACCTATTTTAAAAGTAAGTCATATTGGTAATGAGTTCTGAAATTTCATATTCATACAATCCATCAAAATCTAAACACTGAAGCAACGTACCATAATTGGATAATATATGTCTGTTTTGGGAGTCAGATACAAAAAGAAATTGTAGCATATGAAAAAGGCAAAGAGTGTGATTTCAAAATATAAAGTGAACCTTTAGCCTAATATAGCACAAGGCTTATGGGTCACGGGATCTGAAAAGAATAGTTGTCTGTTAATTGTCTCTATGTTATATAACAGTGGGAAAATTTGAAAATAAAAATTGGGCAAATATATTAAGTAATTACATAATTGTACACTGAATGAATGGCCTTATGAGAATGATGCTGATTTTTGGTTAAAAAAAAATTTGATAGGCATTTCTTTATAAATATCTGAATCTGACCCTGACCTTTTTCTATTTAAATGCTAATCTCTATATCTAAATGAGAGGTTATATGTATGCTTCTACCTGACATAAGTAGGAAGGGATAGCCAATAACCTGAAAGAAATTAAACGGCTGATTTCATCGATTGAATTCAATAACAATGTGCAGTGAAAAAGATCTAAGGATTTTAGAAATGAGTAACAGTAAGATAAAAGAGTAATTAGTTATGTTTATTGAATAAAATATATCTAAGGTCAAATTATTTGCATTACAATACCTTGAATAGATGGAAGTCTTGAGTCTTACTGTATTATGTGGTATAAAGCCAATAGTTATTCTAGTTACAGAGAATCATTTAGACAGAGGAATATGACATAAGAGCAATGTAAGTAAAGACTGTTATCTGAGGCATTGATTAAGAAGTTGAGAATGGTGAACATAGTAGTTTGTGCGTGTGTATATGTTTACATTAATTTCTTCCTTCGTTGATTTAACAAATACCTTATTGATTACTTAAGTAATTTAATGGGGGAAACATTATTATAGTCCTATATTTTTCTAGGGTCCAAGTAGGACTGCCAAAAAGAAGTTAGTGAAAGATTATTTTCAACTTTTCTGAAGGTCAAACTGGCAGCCTCATGAATAATTTGGTTTTCATTATTTAAAGAAGAAAAGAAAGTTTGGTCAATTTTATAATGCATTTATTATAAAAGGAATTCTAATAATAGATGAGTTATTGGAAAAGAAGGAGACATACTATAGGGAGGAAAAGCACAGATTTTTAATTCAGACTCACAGAGATCTAAATTTTGGTTCTGTCTCTTAATAGCTAGATGATTACTAAATGAACACGTTACTTAACTTTCTGTCATCTTAAATGATATTTTATAGAATTAGTCAACCTCAAAATTGTTACACATTACAAATGTTATCTCATATGATTCTCAGTATTTCACAAATTTTTACATCACTTTCAATATATGTAACATTTTATAGAAGAGAAAACTGAGGTGTCTGCATTTTAAATTCTCTACATAAAATACTCAAATGATTTTGTAGCCTGAATTAGTGGTCCCAGTGATTTACTCCCTTGTAATAAAATTATACATCCATTCCCTTGTCTTGACTTCTTGGTAGAAGGAGTGTTCTTTACCACATTTTGACTTTATATTTGGCCATGTGGCTTGTTTTGGCCAATGAAATAGTCACAACTATAAACAGAGCAAAAATGTGAAATGTTCTTGTTCAGTTTGATTTGGATTTCTTTTATTTATTTATTTCTTTTCTGTTCTCACAATGAGAAGATTCTGCCTCAACTAGTCACTGCCACTTTAAGGATCCCAGAATAAACACATTTGCAATGACCTAAACTCAGCTGATCAGAGCTTGGATCAGAGTCACCCAGCTGATGCCATTCTTGACCAACTGAATCACAGTCAATTGTCAGGCACGTGAACATAAGAATAAATACTTGTTGTGGATTATTTATTATACTGCAAAATTATGATATTAAATTACTTCTATAGATGACCCTAAGAAAAAAATGTCTGTAACTTCACTGTTTTTTTCTTTTTGTTTGTTTATTATCCAATTGCTGTCAAGTTGATTCCCATTCATGGCGACCCCATATGTGTCAAAGTAGAACTGTGTTCCATAGAGTTTTCAATTGCTAATTTTTCAGAAGTGAATCACCAGCCTTTTCTTCCAAGGTGCCTCTAGATAGACTCAAACCTAAAACATTTAAATTAGTAGCCAAGTACATTAAAGCTAGACTACATGAAGAAGAACATGGCATCAGAATTGGAGGAAGACTAATTAATAACCCGAAATATGAGGATCACAAAACCTTGTTTATCAAAAAGGAAGATGACTTGAAGCACTTACTGATCAGAGTCAAAGATTGCAGTACAGATTATGCCTGAATGTGAAGAAAAC
This sequence comes from Dugong dugon, assembly GCA_030035585.1. Taxonomy (NCBI): domain Eukaryota; kingdom Metazoa; phylum Chordata; class Mammalia; order Sirenia; family Dugongidae; genus Dugong; species Dugong dugon. The sequence continues at coordinate 26,446,145 of CM057460.1, read as the reverse complement.
AAAAATACAACAGGACCAATAAATAACATCATGATAAATGGGAAAAAAAAGAAATTGTCAAGATCAATAATCAGCAACAATGGAAGCAACAATAAAGAAGTCAAACAATGCACTGCATTGGGCAAATTAGCTGCACAAGATTTCTTTAAAGTTTTAAAAAGCGCAGATGTCACTTTGATAACTAAGGTGCTCTTGACCCAAGCTATGCTCCTTTCATTCGCCTCATACGTATGTGAAAGCTGGACCATGAAGAAGGAAAACAGAAGAACTGACATGTTCAAACTGTGGTGTTGGCAGAGAATAGTGAATATACCATGGAGTGCCAGAACAAAAACAAGTAAGTCAAAAAAAAAAAAAAAAAAAAAAAAAAACCAGAATGATCTCTAAGTGCAAGGATTGGTGAGACTTCAGTTAGCCTTCTTTGGAAACATTATGAGGAAACACCGATCTCTAGAAAAGGACATCATGTTTGGTAAAATACAGGCTCTGAGAAAAGGGAGGTGAAGAATATTGGAGTTAGAAATCATTCCTAAAAGGATGGGCTTTGGCATCAGAAACAATTGGCTTCCAGCCTCAGCTGTTCCACTTAACAGTTTTGTGACCTTGGCATTAAATTTATATGTCTTGGAGACTTGGTGTCTTCATATGTAAAATGGAGAAATGTAAAAGTTCAGAGGGTTAATGGAGCATTAACCATGATATTATATGTAAAGTACTTAGTATTGTACCTGCATGAAATAAACATTAAAAATATTAGCCAACATTCCATGAGGAATATAGGTGAATCTGAGGCTGCTTTGAATGAGCATGGCCAGCCATCAGGAGTTAAGAGCTGACCTGGGAATATAGGAGAGTGAGAACAAGCTGACCTACTTCTCTACCTCGGTCTGTCTGTCAAATATCTGTCCTCAATGGTCTTTGAGAATAATGGTTGCTCTGTCTGTCTTCCAAATTGTGCCCAACTTTCACTTCTGGTCAATTCTCACCAGCAACTGTCTGGAAGAGGAAATCTATGAAACAAACTCTCAGCTTCACCAGATCATAATGTTGCAGGTCTATTCTTTATAAATCTGGCATCCAAAGATTCTGCTTTAAACTATATATAACTTCCACGTAAAGGAAACAGCAATATCAAGTTTCTTAAAAATATGACGCAACTCTCCCTTTACAACAACACATATTAACTCTGTCTCTAAAATAAGATGCTTACAATATTGGGATATTATTTTATGAGACATGAAGTTAAACACCATTAACTGGGTTCAGCGCTGAGAGCAAAGACAAGCTGAGACCCACCAAGTGCCTTTGATTTTGTCATGATAAGTAACCACAACAATCTTCTAAGTAATGGCTGCCGTTTTATGTCCACCTTCCAAATCTTGCCCAGTTTCATTTTTGTGCAAACTCTGTGTCTTAGTTATTAGTGCCACTATGACAGAAATACCTCAAGTGGATGGCTTTAACAAAGAGAAATTTATTCTCCCACAGTCTAGGAGGCTAGAAGTCTGAACTCAGGGTGCCAGCTCCAGGGAAAGTTCTTCTCTTTCTGTCAGCCATGAGGGAAGCTTCCTTGTCATCAATCTTCCCTGGTCGAGGAGCTTCTCAGCACAGGGATCCCAAATCCAGAGGACATGCTATTTTCCTGGCTCTTGTTTCTTAATGGTATGAGGTCCTCACTTCTCTCTGCTGGATTTTCTCTCTTACATTTCAAAGGAGATTGATTTAAAACACAATCTAATCTTGTAGATTGAGTCCTACTTCATTGACATAACTGCCTCTGATCACATCTCATTAACATCATAGAGGTAGGATTTACAACACATGGGAAAATCACATCAGATGACAAAATGGTGGACAATCACACAATACTGGGAATCATGGAATAGCCAAGTAGGCACACATTTTTAAGGGGGCACAATTCAATCCACAACCCTCTAACTCAGACTTGTAGGGCAGGATATTTCAGAAAATGAGGTTATCAACTAAACCAAATTGGCCAGCACAATCTATCACAGTTGGCTTACACTATGTGTTACAACTCTTAGTAATAGTTTACTTGGTGTCTTAGTCATCTAGTTCTGCTCTAACAGAAATACCACAAGTGGATGGCTTTCACAAAGAGAAATTTATTTTCTCACAGTCTAGTAGGCTAGAAGTCCAAATTCAGGGCGTCAGCTCCAGGGGAAGGCTTTCTCTCTCTTTCAGCTCTGGAGAAGGTCATCATCAGTCTTCCCCTGGACTAGGAGCTTCTCTGCATAGGAACCTCAGGTCCAAAGGACACGCTTTGCTCCAGGTGCATCTTTCTTGGTGGTATGAAGTCCTTTATAAGAGATAAAAGGTGATTCAGGCCACACCCCAGGGAAACTCCCTATAGATTGGATCAGGGAAGTGACCTGGGTTAGGGTGGTGTTACAATCCCACCCTAATCCTCTTTAATGTAAAATTACAATAACAAAATGGAGGACAACCACACAGCAGTGGGTGGGAATCATGGCCTAGCCAAATCGATAAACACATTTTTGGGGGGGACACAATTCAATCCATGACACTTGAGAATATCATAGACTAGATAACTTTGTGTTTTGTGAGTTTTGCTTATAGCTATATAAATATACTGATAAATATCTTACCCAACTCACAGCATTCCTGGGAGGAAAAAAAAAAAAAAAACAATCATCCAATCTATAGGATACTATAACGGAAATTGATTGCTGTGTACTATTTGATGAAATTTCAAAAAATACATGAAGAAGTGAAAATTGCCATTGACTCATTTATCAAAATTGAATGATTTTATAGCTAATTAACCCTTATTAGATAAAATAACTACATATGTATTTAATATCATTAACTATTACAAGTTGAATAAGAAAGTGTGACTAACCAGTTAGGCAAAAATAAAAAAACAAATAAGGGGAAAAAAATAAAATGTATTGCTTAGACTTAATTTCTTTTAAAATGTCATGTCTGTTTGAACTTTGTCATATTAGGTCTATACAGTACTTAAGAGCTAAATATTTGTTATAATCCTTGATAATTTGAAATATATTCAACATCTCTTATGTTAATTCAGGGATATATTAAACAGACTAAGTTTATCAACAGGGTATATCTGACATCATTGAAACTTAATCCTATGATTTAAAGTCTAAGTGTAGTCATTAAGTAATTTGTATTTAATTTTTAATAGCTTATTATGTTTAATCAGCATATTTTTACTCTGTGATCTAGTATATATTCAGTATGCCAGTATACTGTATAAAAAGCAATATGTAATAAAATGCCCAACACTACTATTGATCCAGATTATACATAGGAAAAACTGACTGTAGTTTATCCCTTCATAATAATAAGAAGGCTTTCCATGGCTAAAACATCAACAACAACCTATTGGTATTCTTAAATATATTTATGTGTAATATCAAATGTTTGTCTGACCTATGGTAGCAGTCTGGAAGGCTTAATAATATCCTTAAAATTTTGAAATTGTTATCATCATGTAATTGGGACTTTTTAAAATCAAATTTCATGTCCCGAGATCATATTGTTTTTCATTTATTAAACATTTTTTGATGATCTTGTTGAGGGTCTTCCTCTTTTTCGCTTACCCTCTAATTTACCAAGCATGGTATCCTTCTCCAGGGACTGATTCCTCCTGATAACATGTTCAAAATATGTGAGATATACTCTCAACATCTTTGCTTCTAAGGAACATTCTGGTTGTACTTCTTCCAAGACAGATTTGTTTGTTCTTTTGGCAGTACATGATATATTCAATATTCTTCTCCAACACCACAATTAAAAGGCGTCAATTCATCTTCTGTCTTCCTTAATTCATTTTCCAGCTTTTGCATACATATGAGGTGATTGAAAACACCATTTCTTGGGTCAGGCACACCTGAGTCTTCAAGGTGACATCTTTGCTTTTAACACTTTAAAGAGGTCTTTTGCAGCAGATTTGCTTAATGCAATGCATTGTTTGATTTCTTCACTGCTGCTTCCATGGATGTTGATTGTGGGTCCAAGTAAAATGAAATCCTTGACAACTTCAGTCTTTTCTCTGTTTATCATAGTGTTTTTTATTGGTCCAGTTGTGAGATTTTTTGTTTCCTTTATGTTGAGGTGTAATCCATACTGAACACTGTGGTATTTGATGTTTTTCAGTAAGTGCTTCAAATCTTCTTCACTTTCAGTGACGAAGGTTGTGTCATCTGCATAAGCAGGTTGTTAATGAGTCTTCCTCCAATCCTGATGCCCCGTTCTTCTTCATATAGTCCAGCTTCTCAGATTATTTGCTCAGTATACAGATTGAATAGGTATACAGATTGAAAGGATACAACCCTGACACACACCTCTCCTGATTTTAAACCACGCAGTATCCTTTTGTTCTATCTGAACAACAGCCTCTTTATCTATGTACAGGTTCCTCATCAGCACAATTAATGTTCTGGAATTCCCATTGTTTGAAATAGTATCCATAATTTATTATGATCCACACAGTTGAATGCCTTTGCATAGTCAGTAGAAGACAGGTAAACATCTTTCTGGTATTCTCTGCTGTCAACCAGGATCCATCTGACATCAGCAATGATATCCCTGGTCCCATGTCCTCTTCTCAGTCTATCCTGAATTTCCAGCAGTTCGTTGTCAATATATTGCTGCAGTCACTTTTAAATGATCTTCAGCAAAATTTTACTTGCTTGTGATATTAATGATATTATTAAATAATTTCCGCATTCAATTGGATCACTTTTCTAAGGAATAGGCATAAATATGGATCTCTCCCTGTTATTCAAGAGGGAGTTTCAGAGCCTTTTCTGACATCCAAGAATCGGCTACATAAAGAAGAATGCGGCATGAAGATTGGAGGAAGACTAATTAACAATCTGTGTATTACAGTCACTGTACCAAAAAGAATTTGTCAATATCCAGCCATTTCAGGAGGTAGCATACGATCAAGTACCTGATGGTACTGAAGGAAGAAATCCAAGCTGCACTGAATGCATTGGGAAAAACCAATGCTCTAGGAATTGACAAAAACCAATCGAGATGTTTCAACAAATGGATGCAATTCTGGAAGCGTTCACTCGTCTATGCCAAAAATTTGGAAGACTCATGGCTACCTCATAGGTAATAGAATGAAGAATAATGGCTAGTACATAGTAAACACTATACTAGGAGTTGCCACTTGTTTCTGTTTTGAAATTAATTCTATGTTCCTGAATTTCATCATTGTTTGTATAAATTGCAGTAATACGTGGAAGAACATAATTCTTGATATCTGATAAGTCAATTCTCAACTATATGTTTTGTTCAGGAGTGTAATGACCGTTCTTGATACTTTACACTTCTTTGTAAATTTTAGTCTGATTGTCAAGTTCCTGATGAAAAACACAAAGAAAAACGAACAGGAAGATTCAGGTTTATTGATTTATAGGTTCAATTGTGGAGCACCACGTTAAGTCTCAATCAAAGTATTCTATATCCCTTGATTTACTGAATATTTATTTAATTTATTATAATAAAGTTTATAATTCTTGTATATATTTGTTAAAATTTTTACTAGACATTTTCTGTTTTTTGATGATGTTCTAAATGACATCTAAGTTTTAATTTCCTAACTATTGTTTTATAGAAACAAAATCAATTATTGCATATCAATTTTGTATACAACAAACTTGCAGAATTCCCCTAGCTCCATGATATAGCTAGATTTGTAGGATTTCCTGAGTGAATTGCATAATGTGTGAATAATGAGTTCCCCCCTCCTTTACAGCTCTTACTAATTTTATTTGCCTTTTTGGTTTGTTACAATCTCCAGAACACAGAATTTATATGACTGCTGGTTATTTTTTCTGCACAATTTGTCAATCCGTGAATGAAATGTGTTCTAAAATGAAACGTGTCCTAAGATACATATATCCAGACTGACCAATCCTCAACATTCCCACTATACCCAGTCACTACTGTCCTTTGCCTCATTTTTTTTTTTTTTTTCCAGTGTTCTCACTTCTTCTGCACCTTGTGACTGTTTTCAATATAGCTGCTAGACTGATCTTTCCAATATGAAAGTCAGGTCATGTTGCTATACCAATCTGCTCAGAACTGTCCAGTGGCTTCACATCTCACTCAGAGTACAAGCCAGTTGTCTAAAAAGCACTAACAATGGTTTAAAAGTTCTTCATGATCTACTCCTGCCTGCTTTTCTGTCTTAATCATCTACTGGTCTTTCCCTCCCTCCCTTACTCACTCACTCACTTTTAGCTGTATTGGCCTCTTTGCTGTTCCTTAAACAAGCCAGAAAATTCCCAATCCAAGCTTTTTTTACTGGCTGTTTCCTCTGCCAGATACATTCTTTCATCAGATGTTTGCTTGGTGTACTCTTTACCCTTCTTCAAATCTTTGCCAAATATCAACTTCTCTTCCAATAAGACTTTCCCTGATCATCCTTTCTAAACTTACAGCCCCTACTCTATACTCACGAGTCCTTTCCATACATTTTTAATGTGTCTAGTTTTTTTCTCTTCTTTCAAAAAGTATATACTTTTATGTGTAATTTATGCACACATACATACATATACACACACCATAATGATGTATTTTTTTTTCTATTTTGATTCCTATAGTATCATTGGTGTGTAGAACTGCACATGGCTCTTTGTAAATATTTAATAACTTTTGAATAAATTAAGAAAGAAATGAATGGATAAATACATGAATAAATGTATGACTGTAGAAATATTTCTATTTTTGTAGTGCTTTTTCTTTTTTTTTTTCGGCTAGGTGCATTTAAGATTCGAGTTCAAAATATACCAGTCCAGGTGAAGAGAAACTTTTATCATTACGAGTCACCTTCTATATCTTTAGTAAAGCTGTTTTCTCACAAAATTTTTTGACTTTTGTTAATGTCACGACAAAACTGTTTGCTTGTTACAGACTTCATCTCTTAGAGCTGCTATAACAAAAATAGCACAAGTGTGTGGCTTTAACAAACAAAAATTTACTTTCACAGTTTAGGAGACCAGAAGTCCAAATTCAGGGCACCTGTGTTAGGGGAAGACTTTCTCTGTATGCTGTGGAGGAAGGTCCTTGTGTCATTTGAGCTTCTGTTCCTTGGTGATCTCCAGGTAGCATCGATCTTTTCCTATTTGTGCTCTCTTGTCTGTACTCTAAGGCACACCCTATACCTATATAGTCTCATTAACATAACAAATAAAACCCTATTCCCAGATGGGATTACATTCACATATATATTATTGTTATTGTGTGCAGTGGAGTCAATTCTTACTCACAGCAAACTTATAGGACAGAGTAAAACTGCCCCACAGAGTTGTCTAGGCTGTAATCTTTACGGAAGCAAATCCTCAGGTCTTTCTCCCTCAGAGCCACTGGTGGGTTGGAAGGGCAAACTTTTGTTTAGCAGCAGGGCATTTAACCATTGTCCCACCAGTGCTCCTTTCTACTTGTATAGGGGTTAAGATTTCCAGCACTTATTTTGAGGGACGCAATTCAATCCATAAAAGTAAGTACATTTCTGTTTTATGTTTTCCCATTCTTTGACTTTCCTTTTTTTGTGTAATATTTGGTTATGCATCTTGTAAACGTCATGTGATACTTTTGTTATTGTTGGCATAGTTTTTGTTGTTGTTAAATCCAGTATGAAGGTACAAATTTTAATTGCTGACATGCTTGCATTTATTTTTTCTGTCTTATTTTATGATTTTCATTTACTCAACCATTGCACATTTTTTTAACTTTCCTTCTTTGCATTTAATTCATTTTAAATGTATTTTACTCTAACACTTTAGAATTTTTAAAATCCCTTTCTAATTATTTTTTTGCTTATCTTAGGTATTTATCATGCATGCCTAATTAATCAATGTCTGAGTTTATTCTGTTTACTTTCCTCCTAAAAATGCAAAATCTTTAGCACACTTTACTACCGATCACATTTATCTGTTTTTTGTTTATATGAAGTTCTTATTGCTTTTTATAGAATAATTCATTTTTTTAAATCCAACAATACTTTATTATTATTGTGTTATACAGTCAATTTTGTTTAAATTTTTGTCCAAATTTTCTAGTTGCTTTGCTCGTATTTCTTTCTTGTATGGCAAACATCTTATACAGATGTTCTTGTTAGGTGCTTTTGAGTTGGTTCCAATTCATCATGATACTATATACAACAGAATGAAACACCGTCCGGTCCTGTGCCATCCTCACAATCATTGTTATGCTTGAGCCCACTGTTGCAGCCACTGTATTAATCAATCTCGTTGAGGGTCTTCCTTCCCACTGAACCTCTACTTTACCAAGCATGATGTCCTTCTCCTGGAGTCCCTGGAGAAGGGATTCCTCCAGATAAGACCTACTCTCGCCATCCTTGCATCTAAGGAGCATTCTGGTTGTATTTCTTCCAGGGTAGATTTGTTCGTTCTTCTGGCAGTCCTTGGTATATTCAATATTCTTCTCCAACACCACAATTCAAAGGCGTCATTTCTTCTTTGGTCTTCCTTATTCATCGTCCAGCTTTTGCATACATATGAGGCGATTGAAAACACCATGGCTTGGGTCAGGTGCACCTTCATCTTCAAGGTGACATCTTTGCTTTTTAACACTTTAAAGAAGTGTTTTGCAGTAGATTTGCCCAATCAGTGCATCTTTTGATTTCTTGACTGCTGCTTCCATGGACATTGATTGTGGCTCCAAGTAAAATAAAATCCTTCGCAACTTCAATCTTTTCTCCTTTTATCGTGATGTTGCTTATTGGCCCAGTTGTGAGAATTTTTCTTTTCTTTATCTTGAGGTGTAATCCATACTGAAGACTGTAGTGTTTGATCTTCATCAGTAAGTGCTTCAAGTCCTCATCACTTTTAGCAAGCAAGTTTGTGTCATCTGCATAACGCAGGTTGTTAATAAGTCTTCCTCCAATCCTGATGCCCCGTTCCTCTTCGTATAATCCAGCTTCTTGGATTATTTGCTCAGCATACAGATTAAATAGGTATGGTTAAAGGATACAACTGACACACACCTTTCCTGACTTTAAACTGTGCAGTATCCCCTTGTTCTGTTCACATGAGTGCCTCTTGGTCTATGTATAGGTTACTCATGAGCACAATTAAATGTTCTGGCATTCCCATTCTTTGCAAGATTATCCATAATTTGTTATGATCCACACAGTCGAATGCCTTTGCTTAGTCAATAAAACACAGGTAAACATCTTTCTGGTACTCTCTGCTTTCAGCCAGGATTCATCTGACATCAGCACTGATATCCCTCATTCCATGTCCTCTTCTGAATCCAGCTTGAGTTTCTGGCAGTTCCCTACTGTTGCAGCCACTTTTGAAAGATCTTCAGCAAAGTTTAGTTGCATGTGATATTAATGATATTGTTTGATAATTTCTACATTTGGTTGGATCACCTTTCTTGGGAATAGGTGTAAATATGGATCTCTACCAGTCATTTGGCCACGTAGCTGTCTTCCAAATTTCTTGGCACAGATGAGTACTTCCAGCAATACATCCATTTGTTGAAACACCTCAGTTGGTATTCCATCAATTCCTGGAGCCTTGTTTTTCACCAATACCTTCAGTGCAGCTTGAACTTCGGTTCCTGATCACATGCTGCCTCCTGAAATGGCTGAACGCTGACCAATTCTTTTTGGTATAGTGAGTCTCTTCTTTTAATGCTTCCTGCATCATTTAATATTTTCCCCATAGAATCTTTCAATATTGTAACTCGAGGCTTGAATTTTTCTTCAGTTCTTTCAGCTTGAGAAATGCCAAGTGTGTTCTTCCCTTTTGGTTTTCTGTCTTCAGGTCTTTGCATATGCCATTATAACACTTTAGTCTGTCTTCTTGAGTCACCCTTTAAAATCTGTTCAGCTCTTTTGCTTCATCATTTCTTCCACGTACTTTAGCTACTCGATGTTTAAGAACAAGTTTCAGAGTCTCTTCTGACATCCATTTTGGTCTTTTCTTTGTTTCCTGTCTTCTTAATGACCTCTTGCTTTTTCATGTATGATGTACTTGATGTCATTCCACAGCTTGTGTGGTCTTCAGTCCTTAGTGTTCAATGCATCAACTCTATTTTTGAGATGATTACTAAATTCAGATGGTATATGCTCAAGGTCATACCTTGGCTCTCATGGACTTGTTCTAAGATCCTTCAGTTTCAACTTGAACTTCCATATGAACAATTGATGATCTGTTCCACAGTCGGCCACTGTCCTTGTTCTGACTGATGATATTGAGCTTTTCCTAAAAGCTTGACTCCATCCGTATCATTAAGGTTGTCTCTACTTTGAGGAGGCAGCTCTTCCCCAGTCGTATTTTGAGTGACTTCCAACCTGAGGGGCTCATCTTTCAGCAGGCACTATATCAGACAATGTTCCACTGCTATTCATAAGGTTTTCATTGGATATTCTTTTCAGAAGTGGACCGCCAGGTCCTTCCTCCTAGTCTGTCTTATCTGGAAGCTCAGCTGAAACCTGTCTGCCATGGGTAACCCTGCTGGTATCTGAATTCTAGTGGCATAGCTTCCAGCATCGCAGCAACATGCAAGCCCACAGTATGACAAACTGACAGACACATGGGGTTTATATGGATAATCTTCCTTAAATTATCCTTAAATACAACCTAGAGAATTACATTTGAGGAAGGTTTGACAGTTTCACCCTCAGTTTCTGTTTGCTTGAAATTGTCTTTATTTCAACATCATATTGAAGCATACTTTCTAGTTTTCGTTGGTGCTGTAATTAGTTCTCAGTCTAATTACACTATCCCTTTGATGGGGATTTCTCTCTTTTCTTCGTGTTAGTATAATTGTTTCTTTATCTTTTGTGTTCTGATGTTGGACCAGTGTATATATTTTTTTAAACTGGTTTTAATTTCTTCTGCTTAGCATTTGTTTTACTTTCAGAATGTTTGGATTTGTATCTCTCATCGTCTCGTAAAAATTAAATTACTGCTTTTCAAATGTTGCCTTTGTCCATGCTCTCTCTCCACTGTTATTGAAATTCCAAATACATATTTTAGCCTGTATTTGCCATTTTTATTTTCTTTTTTTTTTTCCTTTTGGCTTACTGTATAACATTCTATATAATTTACTTAACTATATTATCTTGTTTATTAAATTTCTATTCTATTGTGTCTGAATTTCTGTATCATAACTCCATTGCATTTATTATTTTATTATTATTTTTTAAAATTTTTGCCTCTTTCATTCTTATTTTTGATTCCCTTTCTCATGTCTTTAAACACATTTGACATTTATCTTATGTTCTATTTGATGAGCTAAGATTTCGATATGTGTAAGTCTCTTGTTTGTGCTGGCTCCCACTCATGGTGATTTGTTTCCTTACAGGGTGTGTGTGTGTGTGTGTGTATGTTTGTATAAATGTGTGTGTATGTGCATGTGATGTTTTATCTGTGATCTTCTGTTTATTCAACAGTAAACATAGGAATTATTTTGAGACCTGCATTGGAGTAGTTATTCTCTGGAAAGAATTTTTGTTTACATATTCCAGGTGCCTAATAGAACTCTCAGCCCTGACTATTTTAAACTACATTCTCATATTTGAAATTTTTGAGCCACCCAGTTTGTTATAGGTGAAAACATAGTTGAAGGGTGCATTTTAGTTGCATATTTTAAGGGTAATTTTTTTCTTTCTTTTTTCTGTCTCCATTCATCACAAGTTTCAAGACAAGACATTTTCACTGCTAAGCCTATAGTGTTAGGTTAATTTTCAGTTTATTTTTATGTAAAGGTGACTCTCCTGTTAGACTTGTCATTTTAGGCAGGACCTCCACTTTGTTACCTGTCCCTTGAGCCCTATGAACCATGAAGAAGAGCTTCAATTTCACCTGGTTCAGCAATACAACCACAGTGAAAATCTGATTCAATTTTATGCTTATATACCGCTTAGTTCTTGGCCTTTGGTCATCTCTTACTTTTTATCCAACTCACTGATTTCTTTTAGAAGACTTAAGTCAAAACTTTTAAAGTTTATTTTTACTGAGTAAGCTAGTTAGGATTGCTAGACTGCCATATTGCTAGAAACAGATTATAAATAATGACCTTAAAACCAATCCTGTCTCTTAGAAAACAGGTATTTCCCTCCTGTTGACAAAGTATCCAAATATGACTACTGAAAGCAAATTACTAGTGGTATGCTAGGTCCTTGAATTAAGCGATTGATCTATTTTCTAGTCATATTTCCGAAAAACATCAAAATATTTTAAAATTTCTCTTATTTCTTGTTATCAAGTCTCTAATGGCAAAAGGAGGTTATACTTAGTTGATTAGACTTGTTTGATCTCTCTTCAACCATTATAAGCCTTAAAATGCTTACTTTTTGTAAGTTAAAATGTATTTAACAAGAATTATTGCTTGATATATTTAGATATGTCAGCCTTTTTTTTTTTTTTTTTGAAAGGGTATCACTGCATTCTCTTCTTCATGGTGCTATCTCTGAACAAAGATTTTGCCAACGTGGCCATCCACCTTCAAATCCAGCATTGCTTCTCATCCAGCACACACACACACACACACACACACACTTCATACTCACCGTCTTATGAGATTTAGGGATATTAAGCAAACTGTTTCCATAGTGATTCTTGCAGAGAAAAGATTAGAGGGAAGATGAGAATGAATGGATGGTTGTCACGGTAAAATGGAGGGAAAACTTTAAGGTACCACAGACAATCTGAAGCAAACAATACTGTTTGACATTAAAAAGATGACAGAGCAAATTCAGTAGAGCTGACTACGTCCCTGAGAGTCTGAGTGAAAGGTGTCTTGTCTGAACTTTGCAATGGGTTTGAATGGCCTCCCTTACAGTATACAGGTAGTCCCCAACTTACGACGGATTTGAATCATGATGAACTGCACTTACGACTGCTTTTCTTTGTACATCTTAGTGTTAGTAGTCTGTACTACATACAATGTCAGAGCATATAATTTGCTAATGTCATTCTCAGATGTTCACTAGCAGACGGTCAAAGTTCAGAATTTATAAAGATACCAATAATAATAGGCAATAATAATGAAAACTAAAAAGAAAAGAGGTATTTGACTTCTGTCAGAACCAACTATGACTGAGTTATTGGAACGAAACCCCATTGTAAACTGGGGACTACCTACATACTTAAATCCTCAATAGAACAGCCATGTCTAGCCCAACTGAAAATTTAATTTCGGGAGAGACAAACTGGTATTTGAAGTAGATCTTAGGTTCTTCTCTAGCTTCTCCCCTGACATTTAAAAGGCATTGTAGAATATATACCATGCTTAGCTACAGTTTAATTTTTATGTTCTATTTTTAAGCACAGCCCACATACTATGTAATCCCTGCACTTTTCATTCTTCAATACCTTTCACTTTTAATGGTCCACAAAATCTATTTCAGGGTTTACTTGAAACATAACTAACAGCTTGCCTGCAAAAATTTAAGATGAACAATCCAAAAATTCATAAATACCAAATGTGCTCTCTCTCTATATATATATTTATATATATTAAGCAACATAATTTGATATTTTTATAGGACAAACGATTAATAAACTAGACTTATAAAGAAACTTGTTCAGCATAACGTCTAGATATGTATTCTTAGGTTATTACAAGTTTATTACGGTCACATGTCTTAAATGTGCATATAAAATTATTAAATTTAGAATTCTGCTTAATGTTATTAAACTTAAAATAGATGATTTTAGTAGGGATTGCTGCTTAAGGGAAGACAGGAACATACAGAATTTTCTTAACTAATGTAGAAATAATAATGTTAAAATTAATTTTATTTTATTAAAACTGAAGCACAAGGTAAATTAATTTGGCACTTAGTATTTTTGGCCTTTTAATAAACTTTTCAGGAGTAAATATATAACTTTTCATGACTGTCGGGATAAATGGTAGCTCACCTATATTTTCTGCCTCTGGGGTTTATTGGGAAGTTGCTTTCCCACTGACAGTGCATGTTACCAATAGATGGAGAACTGTATGATAGTTTGAAAGGGAAGGAAAGGTTGTGTGCCAGAAATTAATGTTATTACAGGGCATTGTATGAAGTGGTGCTGAATGAGTTTTTTTTGGTATGAAAAATAGGGATTTTGATAAATTGTTTTTTGGGATACGTATGTCCCACCGAACTCTGGGTGGGGGGTAGAATTAGGAGGACACACATATGTCCCTTTGGACTGTCAGTGTAGAACTGAAGGAATGAGGCAAGAAAAAAATCATAGTACCTACCAAAAATTCAAACACACTCAACGATTCAGTATGCATTTCGTTAACAGAAACACATGGTATCAACAAAAAATTCAAAGCAGAAAATAACTGGGTCTTGAAAGGGATAAGCTCTCCCAATAAATGATAAAATCCTTAAAATTAAGAATTAGCACCTGGCACAGGTTAATATGTATTTTATTTAATATTTAAATTCTATGTGGTCAAAATATTGTTGTGATTTTTGTAGTTATATTTTTGTGTGTTGCATAATATGATGTAATATTTTATAATTAAAAATACAATAACATTAATAAGTATTAAAGAGAAAAGATGTTTACAACTTCAAAATAAAGTTCCTGATTAAAAATATTTTTTGAATCCTAAAGTTTTGGACAGCACACAATGGATTCTTCTATTTTGCAAATTATTTTTCAGATCATTACTTGGGAGGCAACACAATATTCACCGAAGTATTAGGTGAAATTTCTGCTATAACCTATCTTTGCCCTCTTTCATGGCTCTTATTCTCTTAAGGTTGATGAAAGATAGCCCAGTCCTTGAATGACTTCTGGCAATGAATAGGCTCAATGAGCTCAAATAGTTTACATGACATTCTTTAGTGCTGTCCATGTCGTTCAACATACGATCATTAACACTAATGTGTCTATTTAATCAACTATATCATCTAGTCCTCTCAACATGTAAATGAATAAAGCATTAATATTATTAAAAGTGTACATATATAAATTAATAGGACATATCTGTTGGAAAATAAGAGGAGTGCTAAATTCCAAAGTATTTGTTTTATCATCTGTTGTGTTTATTTGTAATTTTCATATTTTGACGTTTTTATTACTATTTGATGACTATGGAATTGGAAATTCCTAAAGACATCAAGCCTATTAATTTTTACAGCTCATGTATATTACAGTCAAGTATGTGTTAACTTGAGTAGAACCAAGGTTTTGTGTTGAACTTATGATACATGGTTTCTCTACACTTACTAATGAAGGAATTTGATGTTAAGATTTAATTCTGATTTTGAAATTTCTAAATAATTAAATCAATATATCTCATCATAGAATTTAAATGAATACATATAACTATAATTGAAATGTTAACTAGTAAATATTTGCAATATATACACTTATAATTAAAATGTTTTAATTAAGTTATTAAGTAATTTAAATATTTGTGAATCAAATTTTTGAAATTTATAGAACGTAGGTGTCTCATAAATTTAAAGAAAATATGTACCTTCTTTCAAACTTATATCAGCTTTTATAAAGCATAATAAGTAGTAAATAAATTTGTTTAATATATTAAGTCTTGACTAAAGTGCATTCATGGGATTGTGACAGATTTTCCACATCGTATTTATCAATAGCTAAAAACCACACCTTGAGTATTTTGATGATTTAATATGGACAGTTAGATAAAAAGAGGCTTCTTATGTCACAGATTTCTAATTTAAATAAATTTGGGAACCTGAAGAGAAATATTATGACCAGACAGCACACAACCACAACAATAACGGAAGCATTTTGTTTGTGTAGAGATCTCTCTAGGGAGAGGATGCTGGGAGCAAAGAGAAGATCAGTTTAGATGTGTGACAGATGAATTTAGTTTGAAAGGAAAACTGTTCTTCTAAGTACAAACATTGAGCTGGCAAAAGAAAATAAACGATTAAAATTTGTTATGGAACGGTTCTCAGAGGAGTCATTAATCATCTCTTTCTTTCCTATTTATGTGGCATATGCATGGAGATATGCTTTGCCTTTTTATTAGCTTGCTGTGGTAACAGAAAACCCCCCACGCAGCTATCAGTGGATTGACATGACAGAGTTTTACCTTCCAATGATGTAAAATGTGGGTTGGGATGATTCCCAATGAGTCCATTCAGGGACTCAGACTAAGAAAGGCTCTGCCATAGCTACGTTAGGTAAAAGTATATCAATTTGTTGTCTTGGACCACATCTAATCAACGCTAGAGGTAGTTGAAAAAATAGTATGTTAATTTGTCTGTTTTCCATGGTGAAAAGTAAGTGGTTTTCCTCACTAGTAGCTTTATTGACTTAATCATCCAAGAAAAGTATGTTTTTCTCTATGGTTCATGTCAAAACTGACAAATTGATCTTTCCTGGACTAGCTAAAATATCTGTTTGCCTTTTCAGTCTCACTGATTAGGCAAGCTCCCTGCAGTTAAGAAATGTAGCTATTATAAAGTTTTCAAAACAGATTTGAGCAGCACAGGAAAAAAAAAAAAAAAACTCATAAGCGTGGGCAAGCCCTTTGTTAGGGTCTAGTCAGGATTACTTCCTCCAGATAGTTGATTAACTCACTTAAATCTCTCTTTTTCCATTGATTAGAGTTACCAATAGAATCACTCTTTATGAAGAAGTAAAAATAAGTTTCTCAATTTTAAGAAAATTAAAAAAATAATATTTTTCAAGTTACGTTAGCAAGGAAGCAAAATGAAGTTTACGTTCTGCATCCTGGCCCTGAAGAAAAATCCAATTTTATTCCATATAAAATGCTTCTGGTAAAAGCAGGTTAAAATAACTGTTTTCATAGTAATGACATTGTTAGGTAAAGGCCTTGCTCTAAACTCTGGCCCACAGGACTTCTTTCAAGTGCTTGAACTTCTTTCATAAATTGCACATCATTTTTTTTTTTCTCCCCAAAGCCTAGAACATAGTTTGTTCCTCTTTCAGGCCACAGCTTACTCATGTTTTCCCCTGAGGGGTTCTGTCTCCAGTGGGATGTCTCCATGTAGTCAATTCTTCTGTTTTTGTTAGTTGCGATGAATTGGCTTTGATTCATAACAGAACAAAACATTCTCTGGACCTGTACCATCTTTATGATTGTTGCTGTGTTTGAGTCCATTGGTTTGGTTATTGTGTCAATCCATCTCGTTGATGGATTTTTTTTTTTTTTGCTAACCCTTTACTTTACCAAATATAATGTATTTTTCTAGTGATTATTCCTTCCTGATGACGTGTCCAAAGTAAGCGAGCCAAAGTCTCACCATCCTCACTTTTAAGGAACATTCCAGTTGTATTTAGATGTCTCTATTTTCTTTATCATAACCTTCATCACTCATAATTATTTCTTGAAATATTATCTCCTCCCTCTATTTATAACTTATATAAATGGAAAGACTCCATTAAGTCATGTTCATTAATACATCTCTAGTTTCTATGTTGACACCTCTCAGATAGACACTTTAATATAGGAGAGGGGCAAAAGGATGAATAATCTGTTTAACTTCTACATTCTTAATTCTGCACACATTTCACCATTCCATATGAAACATGTTTCACTTGTGATGAGATATGTATTGGTGCTTCCTTGCTGGAGCAGGAATTACTTGTGGTCACTACCAACTCATTCCAGAAAAATACCTGCTTTCTCTACACGGCTTTCATTTTCTCCTCCTTAAGAAAAAGTTAGGCCCTTCTTCTATGCCAGAAATACTGTATGTGTAGTAAATATTTTCTGACAACCTTGTCACTTCTAACGTTTTATTTTTATATCATTTATTTTCTTTCCTAAAAGTATCTGGCAGAAGATTATGTATAATTTGTAGGAGTTCTTTATTTCTTAAAACAAGAAAATTATTTTTTTTGTCAATACTACTCTTGCAGATATAAACATTTTTGTATGTATGTATTTACTTATTTATACTGTGATGGGGAAGATATGTTTATTTTTATCTGGTTAGCTAGTACTGCTGTAGCACAGTTACCACAAGTAGATGACGATAAACAACAGAAATTTATTTTCTCACAGTTTTGGAGGGTAGAAGTCTAAATCGGGGTGTCAATCTTCTTGAATCCTTCCTTGTTGGTAGCACTGGGTATTCCTTGGTTCTTTTTTTCTTTTTTTTAAATAATGTTTTGTTTTAGGGGAAGGTTTACACAGCAAATTAGGTTTCCATTTAATAATTTTTATGCAAGTTGTTCCATGACACTGGTTACATTTTTCACAATGTGTCAGCATTCTCATTATTTCCATTCCATTCACCCAGCTATCAGTGGATTGACATGACAGAGTTTCACCTTCCAATGATATAAAATGTGGGTTGAGATGATTCCCAACGAGTACATCCAGGGACTCATACTGAAAAAAGGCTCTGCCATAGCTACATTAGGTAAAATTACATCAATTTGTTGACTTGGGCCACATCTAATCAATGCTAGATGTAGGCTATTAGTCCTGTGGACTAGTTTCTTCTTTGAGTCTTTGGTTTCCTTCATTCTCTTTTGTTCCTGATGAGTAGAGACCGATATTTGTATCTTACATGGCCATTTATAAGCTTTTAAGAACCCAGAAGCTACTCACCAAACTAGGATATAAAACATTATTTTTATGAACTATGTTGTGCAAATTGACCGAATTGTCCCAGGATACTATGATCCTAAGCCTTTTAATCCAGTAAAAGAATCCCATCAGGTATTTGGATATGTCTAGGAAGTCTCCATAACTGTGTTCCATATGTACTTTATGTGTATAAGTATATATGCAGCACACACAAATATGTATATACATGTGCCTACAGATATACCTATAAATGCACACATGTACCCATATGTCTTCATATATATATATATATATATATATACACACACACACACACACACATATATATATATATGCATAGAAATCTACCTATGAAATTACACACATATTTTTTGGCTGTTATTACTGTTATTACAAAATTGTATGTTATAATATTTACCAAAATTGTCCCTTATTCCTGCTTACTTCTTAGTGTCTTCATTTTTCTTGGTTATGCAGACTTCATCCATAATGGATATTGCCTTTCCCATGCCCCAAATTAACATGTGGCTACTATCTAATAAATAGCAAGTGGATACTATCTAAAAAGTGATTCCCTTTCCCTTCCCCTCCCATCCCTGGGATTATTTCCCAGTCTGTAGATTTCTTTCTATTCTTCTGTTAAAGTCTTCTGAAGAGCATAAGTATTTACTTTTCAGGAGGTCGCAGTTATCTAATTTTGTCTTCTGTTGTTCGTGCATTTGTAGTTTTCTTTGATAGATTATTTATGCCAAAAAATTATGTCCCCTAGTTTTTGCTTTCTGTGTATGTAACTATTCTTGACTTTTTGTAAAAGTTAGACCATACAATATTTTTCCTTTTGTGATTGACTTATTTCACTCGGCATAATGTCCAACAGAGTCATCCATGTTATGTTTCATTAACTCATCATTATTTTTATAGTTGCTTAGTATTCCGTCATATATAGGTACCACAGTTTGTTTACCCATTCATCCATCCACGGTACTTCAGTTGTTTCTATCTTTTGCTATTGTGAATAATGCTGTAATGAACATTGGTGTGCATATGTCTATTTGTGTCGCTGCTCTTATATTTCTAGGATATATACCTAGGAATAGGATTGCTGGACCGCAACGTATTTCTATTTCTAGTGTTTTGAGAAAGAGCCATACCGTTTTCCATGGTGGTTGTACCATTTTACAATTCTACAAGCAGTGTAAAGAGTTCCAGTCTTCCTACAACTTCACCAGCATTCGCTGTTTTCTGTTTTTCATTTATTTATTTAATCAGTGCCATTTTGGCAGGGGTGAGATGGTGTGTAATTGTAGTTTTTACTTGATCTCTCTGATGGCTAATGATCGCAGGCATCTTTTCAGGTGTTTGTTAGCTGCCTGAATGTCTTTTATGAAGTGTCTGTTCATGTCCTTTACCCATTTTTTGATTGGATTGTTTGCCTTTTTGTTGTTGTAGTTGTTGAAGTTTTCTATATATATTTGAGATTAATCCCTTATCAGATATATCGTTGCCAAAGTTTATTTCCCAGTCTGTAAATTTCTTTCTATTCTTTTGTTAAAGTCTTTTGAAGAGCATAAGTATTTACTTTTTAGGAGGTCCCCGTTATCTAATTTGTCTTCTGTTGTTCGTGCATTTGTAGTTTTGTTTGATAGATTATTTATGCCAAAAAATTATGTCCCCTAGTTTTATTCCTGTGTTATCTTCCAGGAACTTTATAGTTTTAGCTTTAGTACTTAAGTCTTTGATCCATTTTGAGTTAGTTTTTGTGTGTGGTATGAGCTATGGACCCTGTTTCATTTTTTTCTGCAAATGGATATCCAGTTTTGTCAGCACCATTTGTTAAAGAGATTGTTTCTTCTACCATTGAATGGACTTTGAACTTTGTGGAAGATCAGCTACCCATAAATGGATACATATACTTCCAGGTTCTCAATTCTATTCCATCGGTCTGTATGTCTGTCAATGAACCAGTACCAGGCTGTTTTGATTAATGTGACTGTATAGTAAGTTTTGAAATGAGGAAGTGTGAAGCCTCCTATTTTGTCATTTTCTTCAATATTCAGGGCCTTTTTCCTCTCCATATAAAGTTGGTGATTAGTTTTTCCATTTCAGTAAAAATGCTCTTGGGATTTGGATTTGGATTTTCTTTTATCTACAGGTTGCATTGTGTAGTATTGACATTTTCACAACGGTAAGTTTTCCAATCCATGTTCATGGAATGTTTTTCCATTTATGTAGGTCTATTTAAGTTTCTTGCAGTAGTGTTTTATAGTTTCCCTTATGTAAGTCTTTTGTATCTGTTATGGATTGAATCATGTCCCACAAAAATGTATATCAGTTTGACTAGGCCCTGATTACCACTATTGTGTGATTGTCCACCATTTTGTCATCTGGCATGATTTTCCTATATGTTCTAAATCCTACCTCTATGATGTTAATGAGGTGGGATTAGAGGAAGTTATGTTAGTGAGACAGGACTCAATCTACAAGATTAGGTTGTGTATTAAATCAATCTATTTTGATATATAAAAGAGAGAAGTGAACAGAGAGACAGGGGACCACATACCACCAAGAAACAAGAGCCGAGAGTGAGCATGTCCTTTGGACCGAGGGTCCCTGTGCTGAGAAGCTCCTAGATGAGGGGAAGATTGATGACAAGGACCTTCCCCCAGAGCAGACAGAGAAAGCCTTCCCCTGGAGCTGTCACCCTGAATTTGGACTTCTGTCCTCCTAGACTGTGAAAGAATAAATTTCTGTTTGTTAAAGCCATCCACTTGTGGTATTTCAGTTACAGTGGCACTAGATAACTAAGATAACATCCCCGGTTTGATTTATTCCTAGGTATTTTATTATTTGGGGGGCTATTGTAAATGGTACTGTTTTCTTTATCTCTTTTTTGGAGTTCTCCTTGTTACTGCAGAGAAACACAACTAGTTTTCGTGTGTGTTGATCTTTTACCCTACCACTTTGCTGAATCCTTCTTTTAGATCCAGTAGCTTTCTTGTGGAATCTCTGGGATTTTTAATGGAGAGCATTATGTCACCTGTGAATATGGATAGTCTTACTTCTTCCTTTCCAATTTGGATGCCCTTATTTCCCTTTCTTGCCTCATTGCTCTGACTAGGACTTGCAGTACAAAATAGAATAAAAGTGGTGATAGTGGGCATCCTTGTCTTTTATGTGTTCTCAAGAGGAAGGCTCTCAATGTTTCTCCTTTGAGAATAATGTTGGCTGTTTGTTTTGCATATAGGCCCTAAGTTATGTTGAGGAATTTCTCTTCTATTGCTATTTTGCTGAGATTTTTTTATCAAGAAAAAGTGTTAAATTTTATCAAATGCCTTTTCTTCATCGATTGAGATGATCATGTGATTCTGTTCCTTTGTTTTTATTTATGTGGTGAATTACGCTGATTTTCTAATGTCAAACCACTCTTGCATCCCTGGTACGAATCCCACCTAATCATGATTTTTTTTTTTTTTTTTGATATGCTATTGAATTTTATTGGCTAGAATTTTGTTGAGAATTTTTGCATCTATATTCATAAGGGATACTGGTCTGTAATTATTTTTGTGTGCCATATATTTAAATCATTGTGAACTAATCGTTGTGAACAGCATGTTTTAAAATTATATTTAAAAATGTTTAATTTAATACCAAATTTTTTAAACACTACATTCCTGTATCCCTGGAGTTGCCACAGGTTAAAAAATAATCTGAGAACAAACAATAATACTCTGAAACACAGTAATAAAAACAATAAACAAAAATTTTCTGAAAATAATTACACTTAACTATGAATAAAACTTGGAGCCCTGGTGGGACAGTGGTTAAGAGCTCAGCTGCTAACCAAAAGGTCAGCAGTTCAAATTCTCTAGCCACTCCTTGGAAACCCTATGGGACAGTTCTACTCTGTCCTATAAGTTCGCTATCAGTTGGAATCAACTCGATGGCAATGGGTTTGTTTGTTTTTTGGATGAATAAAACTAAATTAACGTTAGACTTTTTTGGGTTTTTTTCTTGGCACGGTTTGTATTTCCCTTTTCTGAAATTCCTCCTTAAGAATATCTATAGTTGATATCTATCAAAATAAGAAATTCTTTGCTAAATAAGGCAACAATTATTTGAGAAACCACCCTTCTTAAAGGGTGAATTGTCCTATAAATGCCAAAGTAGAGATATTTCTTAATCCTATGAATCTTTATGCATTTTTTTACTCCTATTCCTATAATGATTGAAATAGCAAGCACAGAATTCTTAGTAACTATTTGTCTATTTCATATGTAGTTGTTATAAAATATCATTTTAGATTTAAATTGTCTTGCAGAGGCAGGAAAGGCATTTTTGTGTGTGACTAAAACATATGTTGATTTTTGGCATTCCAAGTTGATTGATGGGGCAATCTCTATGTAGTACCCCATCTGGTACTCTCTGTGGGCCAAGAATTTATAATACTTTATGTACTTAGATTATATAAGGGAAGTAAATGTTTTTGTTCCCAGAAACATGCTTTATTTTTAATGACCAAATCAACAGATATTCAAGCATTGTTTTATATCTCTGGAAGCAATTTAAGGGTGGAAAATGGGCTTTTGACAAACACGTAATTTAGGAGAATGAGATTCTGAGATTATATTTGTTGTTTATTGCTCTGTAATAGAACTACCATAGACTTGGTGGCTCAAAACAACATGTATTTATTATCTCACAGTTTCTGTGGGTGAGAAGCCAGGGCATGGCTCAGCCAAGTCTTCTACTTCAGGGTTCCACAAAATTGCAATCAAGTTGTTTACTAGGGTGACACTATCATCTGAGGCTTGACTGGGGAAGGATGTAATTCAAAGTTCGCATGGATATTAGCAGCATTCAGTTCCTCTGGGTTGTTAGATAAAGCCTCGGTTTCTTGCTGGCAAGTGGTTGACCAGAGGGCACTCTAAGATCCTTGCCATGTAACCTACCCCATCATGGTCTTTTGTTTCCTAATGATCAGCAAGAGAGAGAAAGTCTCTTCAGAAAGGCAACTTGCAATCTTATGTAACATTATCACAGATGTGACAGCGCATCACCTTTTCCATATTCTACTCGTTAAAAACGCATCCCAGGTCCTTCTCATACTCAAGGAGAGGAGCTCACTAATGATACAAAAATTGAAAGTTGAGGGCAATAGGGGGCACATTAATGTCTTTTAATCACAGAAATAAAAAGTTTTAGTGGTGATTAACATAAATTGACAGGAAAAATTTTTAAGCAAAGGCTCTGAAGTTATAGCATGTTTCAGTAGAGAGCACTTATTATTAAACTTAATCCAGCAAATTTTTACAACACCGAAAATTCACCTCCCCTACATAACTAAAAGTTGGAATTTGTTCCTGTTATCACAAGTCTAGTTGTCTTTTGTAGTGTAGACTGATAATTGTTCCAGATCTCTCAGACCTCAGAACCAGCTCCACCAAAACCTTATGAAAAAGTCTTGTTTACCAGCGTATGAACTGTTTCCTCTCAATGTCAATATTCCTGGTGATCCCACCCCTGCATTTATGAAGAAATTTAACACCTGAATCATTGTCTTCCTCTTTATAAATAATCTGACCCACAGCCAGATGAAGGTAACCCCCTTCCCACTTTATCAATCACAGCAATCATCTCTTAAACACTCACAGTTCTTTGGCCTCCTCAACCACACACCTTCACTGATTGCCAGTGTTACACTATTTCATTCAGACCCTCCTATTCACAAATTGTTCATTCCACTTTATTTCACTTCAGCTTGTGCTTCACCAGCTTTAAAACATTAAAATATAAATCCTACTATTTAACTATTATCTTCAAACATTCTACTTTATTCCCCTCCACCCCAAACACATATGAATCTACTCTTCAACTTTGTTGAGACTTCCAGTTATAACCCCTCTGTGCTGCACTCCATCTCCACCCCTATCCTCACCACATACACAGGACACTTAGTTGTATTACAGAATCTAATTTGTGAAACTCACTGTTTTCTTTGTCAAATTCAGACATGACTGCCTACTGGCAAGGCCATCTTCAAGCAGCTGCTCACTCTCAGAAGAGGCTCTGACTTGGGTAAATGCTCTGCCATCTTCATCTTGAAATTCTTGATAATTTTGTTTTTGAACCTGTGTTTTGTAGGTGGAACCCTATGGGACATGCACATGTGTAGAAGACACACTGGGTGGTAGCGCACACATTTGGGGGCTCAGGCTCAATAAGCAAGTGCCATGCCCTTACCCGCTCAAAAAAATCTATTTGCATATCATCCCTATACTACTCTCTAACAGTATATTACAATGTGAAATTTATAGAGGATGTCATACATTTCCATGCTTTCATAACCTTATATACCCCACCCAATAAAGAGTTAAGTTCTTCCTCATCCTGAATGAACCTGAGACCACCTGAGAAATTAATTTCTTAAAATCCTAGTTCAGCAAAAATGGTGATATTTTTATCTTCCAAATAGATTTCTCCCTTTTGCCCCTTAAGGGACACTTTCCACTTTTCTCAATCCTGCTGTCTATTCCATGAGACTTAATATAATGGATAAGTCCAGCTGTCTTCTCTGGCCCTCTGTCTTCTCATTGAGTATGGACAGAATGCACCCTGCCAATACATAAAGAGTTTCCTTCTTGTGAAACCTCAAGTCTGCAATCCCTTCTATAGAAGTCACTGCTTTTGTCAAAGTGTCGTCTACGTAACTAGCAGTTCTTCATTTTGTTAGCTGCTCTCTTCTCTCATTCCTTTCAACTATGACAGTATTGCTTCTAATAGCCCAAGATCTTGTACTATAGGTTGTGATTATCCAATATTTTCTTAAAATGTTTCCTTTTAAAATAAAGATTCCTCAAAATATCTATAAACCAAAAGAAAACATAACTTGCATTTCCTTTCCTTTCAAGCCCTCATTGATATCTTTAACCTCTACTAGGTATGAATACTTACTCCCATCTTCATTTTAATAGAGCTCTGCAAACACTTCTCCATTTTATCTTTGAACAAATTATCGCAATGCATCATGATAATAGTGGTGATGTGTCTATTAATTCCCCAGATCAGGCAGAATCAATCTATTGGTTCTCATCTAATCTGGTAAGGGACCTAGATTTTCCCTTTCAACTCCCAGTACCCCTTATTGTTGTTGTTGTTAGATGCCATTGAGTCAGTTCTAACTAATAGTGATCCTGTGTACAACAGAATGAAAGACTGCCAGGTCCTGCACCATCCTCACAATTGTTGTTCTGCTTGAGCCTATCGTTACAGCCACTGTGTGAATCCATCTCATTGAAGGTCTTCCTCTTTTTTTTTTTTTTAATTGTACTTCAGGTGAAGGCTTACAGAACAAATAGTTTCTCATGAAACAGTAGTACACATATTGTTTTATGACATTGGTTAACAACCCCACAACATGTCAACTGTCTCCCTTCTCAACCTTTTTTTTGGTGAAAATATACATAGCCAAAGATACACCATTTCAAAAATTTCTACATGCACAGTTCAGTGACATCGACTACGCTCTTCCAATTGTGCTGCTATTCTCACTTTAGATGAAGGCTTACAGAACAAAATAGTTTGTCGTTTAACAGTTAGTACACATGTTGCCCTATGGCAATGGTTAACAACCTAACAAAACATCAACACTGTCCTTACTCAACCCTGGGTTCCCTATCACCAGTTTTCTTGTCTGCCTTCTAGCCCTTCTCCCTGGACTGCTGTGCCTCATTAGTCCCATTTGGTTTTATGGGGCTGTTCACTCCCCGGCTGAACACTGAACCTCAGAAATGACTTCACCACTGAGCTAAAAGGGTGTCTGGGGGCCATAATCTTGGGGTTTCTCCAGTCTCCTTTAGGCCAGTAAATCTGGTCTGTTTTTTTGTGAGTTAGAATTTTGTTCTACATCTTTCTCCAGCTCTGTCCAGAACCTTCTGTTGTGATCCTGGTCAGAGAAGTCAGTGGTGGTAGCCGGGCACCATCTAGCTGTACTGGACTCAGTCTGGTGGAGGCTTTGATAGCTGTGGTCCCTTAGTCCTTCGGACTAATCTTTTCCTTGTATCCTGTTCTCTTCATTCGCCCTTGCTCCCGAAGGGATGAGACCAGTGGAGTATCTTAGATGGCTGCTCACATGCTTTTAAGACCAGACGCTACTCACCAAGGTAGAATGTAGAACATTGTCTTTATAAACTGTGTTATGCCAATTGAGCTAGATGTTCCCCATGAAAGGTCTTCCTCTTTTTCCCTGACACTCTTCTTTACCAAGCATGATGTCCCTCTCCAGAGACTGGTTCCTCCTGATAACATGTCCAAAGTATGTGAGATGAAGTCTTGCCATCCTTGCTTCTAAGTAGCATTCTGATTGTACTTCTTCCAGGACAGATTTGTTTGCTTTTCTGGCAGTCCATGGTGTATTCAATATTCTTTTCCAACACCATAATTCAAAGGCATCAATTCTTCTAAGGTCCTCCTTATTTATTGTGCAGTATTCCTGTGCATATGAGGCAACTGAAAACACCCATAGAGGTTTCCTATGGCTCATGATGTCTATTTATTGGGGATTTATGGACAACTAAGAACAATAAATGGCAGATTGTCTACTGTGAAATTCCCAGACAATTTTCCTGTGCTTCTCTGTGTTCTATATGCAAACCTTCTAGTTTTTGGGTTTTTTTTTTTTACTTTTTATCTTTCCAGGTAAGCTTGCCACTTCTATTTTTCACTGCTGTCATCTTCTCACACACCTTCTCTAGGTTTTAGAAGATAAAATGCCGTTCAGAAAAAATTACTCCATTTCTAAGTTAGATTGAAACATTATTGAAATTTTTGTTTCTGTTTTAATATTTATTTCGAGAATATAATTGTCCTTTGGGCTATAAGAGTTAAAGAAGCTAGGAGAAATACACAGAGAAGAATTATATTAATAATTGGCAATGCAACCCTGAGAAATTTATGCATTTTATCTTGACTGCTAGCTCTTGAGCTGCCTGATGTTTAGGACTGTGTCTTATTCATCAATGCATGCTCAGGAATTAGCACAGTATATAGACCTTAGGGAGTGCTAAGTAAATATTTGTTGAATAAAGGATACTAAAGAGATTATCAGAGAGATTTCTCATCAATAAAATCTAGAGCTTGTCCCAAAGGCAGTTATTTTCCTTCGAGCTTTAACATTTTCTTTGTCTACTCCTGCCACTGAATAAATCAAAGCTAATGATTTGGGAAATACAACACTCACATGGTCCCTCCTGGCTCTGTTAAGTAAAGATACAGAAGCATAATATATAGTGTTTTAAAATATTCATGGTAACCAGCACTGATGTTAACTCAATCTATCAATGTAAATGAATTTTACAATAACCGCATAATACAGAATAAAATTTAAAGTAGACGATATGTGTGTGCCTTACGGTCTTGAACTGAAACCTTTACTTTTATAAACTTTTCATAGAACCTTTTCACAACCTTTTAACTAGTCAGTATTCCATTGATAGTTTTACAGAAATATTTTATGTCACTGCTCAAGTCAAAAAATACCACTTAAATAAGGTCTTTGGAAGTGTTTTTGGCTTTCAAAATAACAGGCTCTGTTTTCTCAGGTGGAGCCCTGGTGGTGCAGTGGTTAAGTGATATAGCTGCTAACCAAAAGCTCGGCAGTTTGAATCCACCACTGCTCTTTGGAAACTCTATGGGACAATTCTATGCTGTCCTATAGGGTAGCTATGAATCAGAATTGATTTGATGGCAACAGGTTTGGTTTGGTTTCTGCAGTTTTTAAGCAAATGCTTCCCATACTCATTTTCTTTTGAATAACTTATAGTCCCTAAATTTGTGTGCTGAGATAAATCAAATATTTTTGGAGATTCCTCTTTTTTTTTAATGTTAGATATTCTTATGCAGATTAGGCTTTATACATTCAACATTATTAAATGTTTTAGCTTGAGTATAGGATGCTTGATTGTATATGCATCACATATAAATGTACACACATATGTAATAGGATCCCTGGTGGTGGAGTGGTTAAAATGATCAACTGCTAACCAAAAGGTCATACACATATATACACATACATATATATGAAAGTCTTTTATTAAAGGGATGTGCATCTTATTTATATGCATGTATTTCTTTCCAGACTCCTTGATAAGACATGCTTATTTACATTTTTACGTTAGATCAAATTGTTAGTTTCAAGAGAGAATTTGCACAGAATTATTCAGAAGTCAATATGTAGTTTGCCTAGTATATCATGACTGACTCATGTGATAGAAAAATGTAAATGTTTTATAACCTCAAAATAGCAACTGGTAAATGATACGTCTTAATGAAAAAAAATTATTAAAATTTCTTAAATGTTTTTAAAAGTCTGCACTTCAAATTAATGTTAGTTCAATGTCAAAAAGCAAGAAACATGGCCGTAGGATCCTCAGATTATTGTTGTTGTTGTTGTTAGGTGCCGTCAAGTTGGTTCCGACTCATAGCGACCCTGTTATTAGTCTTACACAATTTTTTTTTTTTTTAAATTTTACCATTAGTTGACTTTTAAAATGTATCCTACATTATTGTTTAGGCGATTCTTGTCTTTTATGATATTTGCCTCAGCGCAACTACTTGATTTAAAAGACTCAACAAAATTAGTGCATAACTTAAATGCCTCAACTTGTAGCTGAATATTTTGTGAATATTTGTCTGTTAGCATGTATATGTAAGTTTACATAATAAAGAGCAAATTGTGAACTGTTCTCCTTACTTCTAGTTCCATAAAATGCAATAATAAAAATATAATAAAACAAATCACCTGCTTTTAAAGTAAGTCCATTAAAATCTCTTTTCACTTAAGTTTTTAGTGTTCAACAAAGTCTTTTATAACCTCTGAAAACAAGGATTGTTAAGGATATCGTTTACCTTTCTTTTTCATCAAGTATGATTTGAATTTATTATAGTATGTTATAAGGTAGTTTGTAAACCAGTTTCTAAAGTATCATTTATCTCTATATTAAATAATTTCATCGTGTTTACTAGTATATTCAATATTGAATATTTCAGAATTTTCTGGAATAGGAAAACACATGGAGTAAATGAAATAAATGTGGTTAATTCTTACAACTTTTAAATTGTTTTTTCTATAGATAATACAGATCACTATAAACAATTTTATGTAGTCTTTTATCTAACTCAGTGTCTTAGCTGTCTAGTGCTGCTATCACAGAAATACCACCAGTGGATGACTTTAACAAAGAGAAATTTATTTTCTCTCAGTCTAGTAGGCTAGAAGTCCAAATCCAGGGCGTCAGCTCCAGGGGAAGGCTTTCTCTATTGGCTCTGGAGGAAGTCCTTCTCATCAGTCTTCCCTCTGTGCAGGAATCCTAGGTCCAAACGACATGCTCTGCTCCTGGTGCTGCTTTCTTGGTGGTATGAGGTCCCCCGTCTGCTCGCTTCTCTCTTTTATATCCCAAAAGAAATTGGCTCAAGACACAATCCAAGGTTGTAGATTGAGTCCCACCTCATTAACATACCTGCCACCTGTCCCCCCTCATTAACATCATAGAGGCATGATTTACAACACATAGGAAAATCACATCAGATGACAAAATGGTGGGCAATCACACAATATTGGGAGCCATGGCCTAACCAAACTGGTATACATAATTTTGGAGGGCACAATTCAATCCATGACACTCAGTTATTGTTAAATTATTTTATGTTAGCAGGATATTTTTAGTCTGTTATGGTTTAATGATCTACTTCAAAAAAGAAACTCCCTCCATTATTGTTTCTTACAATTGACATCTACCTGATTGGATAGTGATAGAGATTGAATTGTACTCCCCAAAAATATATGTTGAAGTCCTAACCCCTGCACAGGTGAATGTTATCTTTTTTTGGCGAAATGGGGATTTTGTTTGCAGATATTATCAGTTAAATTAAAGAAGTAATACTGGAGAAGGATGGGTCCTAGTCCTGATCCCTTCTGAGTGACATCTTATAAAAGAAAGTGGCATTTTTTAAAAAAGAAGGACAGACACATAAACAGAGTCATATACAGGGAGAAGACAGACAACATATGAGACAGAGACAGCATCTGTAAGGAACAAAAATACCAATTTAAATATATATGTATATTCCCTAGCATAAAATAAGTGCTCAATAAATATTCATTAAATGAATGTATGCATGTACTTTTGATTGGTGGATACAATTACGATTTGGAGACTTCAGTAAGATTTGGTATTGCAATGTCAATTAAAGACCAGAGTTATTTTAAAAAAAAGGTGTTTCATGTAAAATTCTCTCACTGTAATACGTCATTATCACCGATTGAAAATAAAAGTGTAACAGCTATTCCTCTCTATCTATTTTAGTGTATTAGCTTCCAATCCATTAACTCTAACAAGTTAATAAACATATTTATACATTAAAAATGGAAAACTATTGAAAGTGCTATATATTAGGAAGATAGAAATTATAAATATTAACAATGTGTTTACCTCAGCAACCTCTGAGCTAGCCTATTCATTTTAGGAAAGAACATATTTCATTACTGTACCATTGTAATGGTCCTGTGATGTATATGTTTTCATGATTTATATTGTAAATGTTCTGTCAAATGCTAAAAACTGTCCTCATTACTCAGAAAGGAGAAAATGCTTAAACCACTGATTCAATGACCCTAACATATGCAGGCAGTTTATTTTAATCATTATCATGAAATTTTTAGCTAAAGAATACATAGGAAATATTGTATATGTATTTTGAGAAAGTTTCCACTATTAAAACAAACAAAAAATCCACATAAAATACGTGAAACTTGTGCAGTAATATAAAATTAAGTTCTAAATAAACATTTTCTTGAACTATTTTGTGATTAATTTTGAGATTATTTTCTTACGTTGGGGCTAATACCACATTTTGTATCCCTGTTGTGATTAAGAAACAAACGTTTTATTAAAAAATCAAATTCAAAGTATGCGTATGTATATTTATGTATGTGCATGTATGTGTTTATGTGTGTGTGTTTGCATATGTTGTTGCTGTTAGGTGCCATTGAGTCGGTTCTGACTCACAACAACCCTACGTACAACAGAACAAAACACTGCCCAGTTCTGCGCCATCCTCACAATCCTTGCTTTGTTTGATTGCATTGTTGCAGCCACTGTGTCAGTCCATCTCTTTGAGTTTTGACCATCTATCAATAAATTTCTGTTTTTAATCGATTGTAATTTTGTTAAGTAACACGTGTTTAGCAGTGATATTTTGTCTAATTGGTTCTCACATCATAATCCTCAAAAGAAACAAGAAGTTATGGCAGTCAGACAGGTTTGGATCAAACTTGAAAAGAGTGAGAGGTTTGAATATAGGGAATGATCTGAAGAAGACAGGACGTGGTTAAACATTATAAAGGGAGACAGAGTGCAACCAGTGCTTTTTTTGCTTGTCTTTTGTTTTTAGTTTTAAGCAAGGAATAAGAAAACTATATAAGCGTATAGTTAGAACCAAAGAGGTGAGAGTAGGAGAGTGGAAAAAGGTATTTTTCTTTGACATCTATTTGCCTAGGGCTGCCTGAATAAACAAAGCTGGTGAGAAAATATTCACTGTTCAACAAGAAGTAACACTAGAATGACACTGTAATAACAATGTGCATGCTGTACTGTTGTTTATTCCTCAAAAGAATCTCAGTGAGCCAGGACTGTTATTATCCCCATTTTATATATGAGAGAATAAAGACACACATTTTCTAAAGATCACACAGATAATAAGGACCTCAAATTTGTAAGCCAGACATTTTCATTTCTAATTAGAAATTATTTTGCAGTAAAAGCTTGGGCTTTAAAAATTAAATGAGGTAAAATAGTAAAATCCTTGAATATGTAAGGCCAATGGAGTTTTATTGATCAGAAGTATTTTTGAAATCCTTTTTATGTCTACCCAAAAGATGCTTGATTTTTCCTTCTCAAAAATTTTGTCCAGTGACTTCTAGAAATCTAAAATTTCTTATTCTTGTTTTTTGTTCTGCTTTTAGGAATGTATTCCAAATATATCTAATTTTTTAACTTTACTCATGCAGTCTTATTTGTTAAAAAGAGCCAACTAATATAGTACAAAGGCTTCTTCTCTGGTGAAAAGCAAGTACCTACTTAAGATATCACCAACTAATAGTCTCCTGTTTCCCCATTAGGATCCTGTTGCATTCAGTCTCTGCCATAGGTGTGATGAGCCCTTATTCACTCTTTGCAATATATTGTGAGACCAGACAGAACATTAGTTTTATATAAGTAGTTTTATTTTTCAAAACATGTTTCTTTTGCCAAGCTATGTCAGCCTACTATTTCATATAAGGTTATGTCATGAGGAGGAAGAAGAAATTTAAGAACAGATAAAGTGTAGTTAAAATAAAGAGTAAAAATGAGAATAAGAAGTATATCCACTGAATTCTGAAAAACGTGAGGAGTATCAAATTCAGAAAAAAGTTGCATCCTCAGAATTGAATCCAAAGTTCTTGTTGGTGGAGAAATCAAAATTGCATGCGAATGTGTAAGTGTGCTTAGATAAATATCTTTACCACAACGGCATAAAATATATGTGTCATAAACCTCTCAATCTTTGATTTGACTTGTTTTTCTCAACTTTACGCTCTGCTTTGTCTACCATCTGAGAAGACCTTACTGCTTTCTTTCCTTATGCAAGGTTGATAGTCAGCCCATCCAGTGTACCCCTATGGGTGTCACTTTATTATACCCAGTGATTTTTGAGATTGAACTGGTGTCTGAGATGTTTGTGAATATACCTTAACTCTTGACAAGCATTTTAAATATAATCCTTTGTATTTGTTTCCTACTACTACTGTTAACAAATTACTACAAACTTAGTGACTTAAAATAATACAAATTTATTATATAACAGTTGTGGAAGTCAGAAATCCTAAAATCAAAATGCCATCATTCTGGGAGGTCACAGTCCTTAAATCAAGTTGCGTTTCTTCCAGAGCTCAGGGGAAAATCCATTTTCTTACCTTTTCCAGCTTCTAGAGGCCATCTGCATTCCTTGGCTTGGGACTCCTTCCTCCATCTTCAAAACTTACAGCTTAGCATCTTTGAATATCATTCTGATTCTGATTCTCTTTTCACTTTTAATTAAATCATAATTAAATTGGGTCAACCCAGATAATCCAGGGCAATCTTTTCATCCCCAGATCCTTAACTTAATCACATCTGCAAAGACCCTTTTGCCATGTAAAGTAACATTCACAGGTTCCAGAGATCAGTATGTGGACATCTTTGGAAGGGAACATTACTCTATTTACCACTGCCTTATATGTATGTTTCTCTATATCTGTATCTATTATTTTACTATTTGTAAATCTTTGTTCCTTTTTATCAGCCTTACACTTAAAATCCAAAGAAGAAGAGAGAGAAATCTGACTGGCTCTGTTGGTCTCATTATGGGTAGATTTTTCACACCAGGCTTTCTCATATGTAGCACTTCACCTTACGGATGATATATTTGGCTCAGGACCCAGGCCCTGGCTCAGTAAGTTGTGATCAGAGTTAAAAGAACATATGACCCAAAGCACGTGACCTTCTATGCAGGGTTATATTGGTTTCATTATTCTGATGGAGCTGAGGATATCGTAGACATGCAGTCAAATGTCCTCTTTTTGGGTACTCCAATCTTTATGCATTATTAACAAAACTGGCCATTATCTGTCTTTTTGTCCAGTTGCCCCCGGATGAAATGAAAAGTGATTCTATGTGAAGGACCTCTGGGCAGTGAGGGAATGGCTTGCAGGAAAACAAGGACGCATGACAATGTGGTTCTTTCTGGGACATGTAAGCTGTTCGTATAGTTGTGACTTTTAGAAAGTTGGTGGTCACGACAAGCCAGACATGAGGAAATTGAGAGGTAGAATACAGCTAGCACTATAGATAATGGGTACTATAAGGACATCATGTTTGGTAAAGTAGAGGGTTAGTGAAAGAGAGGGAGAACCTTAATGAGATAGATTGACACAGTGGCTGCAAAGATGGGCTCAAGCATAGCAACAATTTGAGAATGGCGCAGGAAAGGACAATGTTTCATTCTGTTGTACATAGGGCTGCTATGAGTCAATACCACCTAGACAGCACCTAACAACAACAGCATAGTATATTCCCTTCAGTGACACTCTGTAGTTAATATATATAGGATGAAACACAGAAGGAATTAAGATCAGCTCTCAATGATAATACTTATGAAAAATGCAAATTTCCAAAATTAATGCAAAAATAGTAATGGGAAAGAAGCTGTTCACAAGATAAATAAGTTGGTAAGAAGAGGTATTGCCAGCTCATTGTGACTCTACAGGACAGGAGAGTTTGTATAGTTTTTATGCATCTTTTTGTGATTGTGTATATCGTGGCTCCATCAACTGGGGCTAGAAATGTACAAGAAAAATGACAGCTTAAATGGTAAAAAGGTCACAATGAATTCAATTTCAATATGCTCATTGGACTTCAGCAAGCATTTGTAAAGATTATGTTACAGCAGTTTATCCACTTTCTAAGGAAGAATGTTAGATCAAATGTGGGTAGATAGGATGAAAGCTTAATGTACAAGATCCTGGTGAGTATGACACATAAACATGAACTCGATAATAAAAGTCATGCAGTTATAAGTGGAAGAAAGTATACAATGGAGTCAGCCTGAAGAGAAGATTCTAGCACATCTCTTCAAGATTTAAATTTGATCCTGCTGTTTTCAGTAGTTGTAATGAATTCAAGCTGTAACTAGAAAACTATAAAGGAGGTATAACCACTAAAGTTGTGTGGACAGAAAGCAAGTAGACACAGTACATACTTTGTATAACAGAAAAAGAAGTCACAATATTTGAACAACAAAGAATGATGGGCCAAAACTAACAAGAAGCATTATAATGTGATAAATGTAAGGTCTTGTTCCCAAGTCCAAAAAGCCAGCCAAAAAAGGGAGAGAATCACTTAGCAATAGTATGCCTAAAGGAGATTGCAGGTTTAACTTGAAAGTGAGATCAATATGAATCAATAGTGTGATGTAGCTCCAACAGGGCTAATGGGACCTTATACTTCTTGAACAGAAATATAGTAACTGGATTAGAGAAATGATAGCGGAGTGGGGCCAAGATGGTGGAGTAGTCAGACGCTTCTGGAGGACCCTCTTAAGACGAAGACCCAAAAAAAGAAGTGATTCGATTATATATAGTAGTCTGGAAGCCCTGAACATCAAAGGCAGAGTGGAGGAACTGGACTGAGTGGCCAGGGGAAGGAGAGATGGTTTGGAAATGAGGAGTTGCCAGACCTGACCCAGCGAGAGCCTGAGCCCTTCAGGCCTGATCAACTCACGGGTGCGCAGCGAGGCAGGCAAGCAGCTGAGCGTGGGAGGCGCATTTTCCACATAGGGAGAGACCCACACCAGAAAGTCTGCATGGCTGCGCAGAACCAGTGAGAAGCAGCCCTCAACGAAAGATAAGTACTTGCGTGTGGCTTACCATGCGGGTCAAAAACACCCGCCTTAGGGAAAAGCCTCTCTCCCATTTAAATCCCTGCTCCCCACTCTGCACTGGGTGCCGGACCAGCCTCAGCAATTGCTGAGTCCCCTGGGCTGAAAGTAGGATCCGTCACACACCCGGAGTCATTCTTCCTGCCTTGGAGAGTGAACAAATTAACAAACAGGAAAAAATAAACTGCTGGCTTCCCTAAGCCAGGAACCCAGGGTAAGCACAGCTCCTTTGCCTAGGTGCAGGCATAAGGGATCCACGGACTTTGAGTGCCTTTTCCCCTGCATAGACTTGTGTAGGCCCATCTCAACAGCATAGGCCCTCGTTACCGCAGTACAACAGGGTATATACCAGAAGTCTAACTTCAACTGTTTCAGCTGTGAAGTGGCAGGTTCTTGACATTTGACGCTGCTCTGCTCATTAAGCAGGGTCTTCGCCTACCCACATCAGGGGCCTGAGGACTGGTGGCTCCACCCACACCTGCGAGAGGAGCCCAAGAATAAGAGGTGTCCCCCCTTCCTTACAGCCAACAGCATTGGGGGCTCATAGTCTGGCTGCAAAACCCATCCAACTACATGTTCTAGAGAATAGGGACGTGCCTTCCTCCTGGACACTTGGGAGCATCCGTTGGCCCCCTGCCTTGCTCAGAGTGTGTCCCCATGCTGTAGCCAGAAGCCTGTGCCTACATCAATCACCCATGCCTGTCTATGACTGTAAGTGAGAGCCTACACCACACACTTTCTGGCTATGTACCTGGGCACCTGAGATAAATCCATACAGGAGGAGTGGGCAGACTCCTGAGCTCACATACCTAGTAACAGATCTAACCTCCTGGTGACAGGACATTAGAGATTCAAAGGTGCCAATAATCAAACTAGCTCATAAGAGCAGCCTATTTGGTCATATCAAAACAAAACAAGAAGCTAGGACACAGTAAGCAAACATAAAATAAATAAATATAATAACTTACGGATGGCTCAGAGACAACAGTCAATATCAAATAACATAAAGAGGCAATGCATGATGGCTTCAGCAAGCTCCCAGAATAAAGAATCATGAAATTTTCCAGAAGAGGAAAATTTCTTGGAATTACTGGGGGCAGTATACAAAAGATTAATGTACAGAACTCTTCAAGAAATTAGGAAGGAAATTAAGCAAAATGAAGAACATGTAATAGAGGAAATTAAAAAGATTAGAGAAGAGTATAATGACAAATTTAATAGGCCTCAAGAATCCGTAGAGAGACAGCAATCAGAAATCCAGAAGATTAACAATAAAATTTCAGAATTAGACAACTCAGTAGAAAGTCATAGGAGAAAATTGAGGCAATGGAAGTCAGAATTATTGAGATTGAATATAAAGCACTTGAAACCAACTTATTTGAGGAAAAATCAGATAAAAGGATTTTAAAAAAATGACAAAACTCTAAGAGTTATGTGGGACACCATCAAGAGGAATAACCTACGAGTGATTGGAGTACCAGAACAGTGGAGGATAACATAAAATACAGACAGAATTGTTGAAGATTTGTTGGCAGAAAACTTCCTGGATATCATGAAAGATGACAAGATATCTATCCAAGATACTCATCAAACCCCACATAAGGTAGATCCCAAAAGAAAGTCACCAAGATACATTATAATCAAACTTGCCAAAACCAAAGCTAGAGAGAGAATTTTAATAGAGGCTAGGGATAAACGAAAAGCATCTACAAAGGAGAGTCAATAAGAATAAGCTCAGACTACTCAGCAGAGACCATGTAGGCAAGAAGGCAATAGGATGACATATATAAAGCCTTAAAGGAAAAAAACTGTCAGCCAAGAATTATATATCCAGCAAAACTGTCTCTCAAATATGATGGTGAAGTTAGGGAATTTCCAGATAAACAGAAGATTAGGAAATTTGCAAAAACCAAACCAAAATTACAAGAAATACTAAAGGGAGTCCTCCGGTTAGAAAATCAGTAACATCAGATAACAACCCAAGATTAGAACACAGGACAGAGCAACCAGATATCAACCCAGATAGGGAAGTCACAAAAGGAGATCAAAGCTAAAACACTGAAATTAGGGAAACAGATGTCAATATGTAAAAGATGACAACATTAAAATAAAAAAGAGGGACTTAAAGAATGTAGACATAAATTTTTAATATGGAGAGGAAGTCAAGGTGATATAAAGAAATAAAAGACTGGTATAAACTTAGAAAAATAGGGTAAATGTTAAGGTACCCACAAAGGAAACTAACAATCCTACAAGTAAAAATTAAAAACTAGAAAAATGTAAAGACTCAGCAAACACGAGATCAACAACAATGACAAAGATGAAAAGAAAATACATAAAGAAAAACAACTCAGCACAGAAAATTAAGTGGAACAAAGAAACTGTGAACAACACACAAAAAAAGACATCAAAATGATGACACTAAACTCATACCTATCAATAATTACTCTGAAAGAAAATGGACTAAATGCACCAATAAACAGAGAGTGGCAGATTGGATAAAAATACACAGTCCATCTATATGCTGCCTACAAGAGACGCACCTTAGACTTAAAGACACAAAAGAACTAAAACTCAAAGGATGGGAAAAAATATATCAAGCAAACAACACAAAAAAGAGCAGGAGTGGCAACAATAATCTCTGAAAAAATAGACCTTAAAGTAAAATCCACAACAAAGGATAAGGAAGGACAGTAGATAATGATTAAACAGTCAGTACACCAGGAGGACATAAGTATAATAAATATTTACGCACCCAATGACAGGGCTCCAAAATACATAAAACAGACTCTAACAGCACTGAAAAGAGAGATAGACAGCTCCGCAATAATAGTAAGAGACTTCAGCGCACCACTTTTTGTGAAGGACAGAACATCCAGAAAGAAGATCAATAAAGACATGGAAGAGCTAAATGCTACAGTCAACCAACTTGATCTCATAAGCATATACAAAACACTCCACCCAACAGCAGCCAAGTATACTTTCTTTTCCAATGCATGTGGAAAATTCTCCAGAATAGACCACATATTAGGCCATAAATCAAGTCTTAACAAAATCCAAAGCATCGAAAATATTACAAAGCATCTTTTCTGACCATAAAGCTATAAAAGTAGAAATCAACAACAGAAAAAACAAGGAAAAAAAAAATCAAACACATGGAAACTGAACAACACCTTGCTCAAAAACTACTGCATTATAGAAGAAATTAAGGATGGAATAAAGAAATTCACAGAATCAAATGAGAGTGAAAACACATCCTACCAGAACCTTTGGGACACTGCAAAAGCAGTGCTCAGAGGTCAATTTATAGCAATTAATGCACCCATCCAAAAAGAAGAAAGTGCCATAATCTAAACATTAACACTACAACTGGAACAAGCAGAAAGTGACCAGAAGAAGAACCCCTCAGGTGCCAGAAGAAAGGAAATGATATCAATTAGAGAAGAATTAAATGAAACAGGGAATAGAAAAACAATTGAAAGAGTTAACAAGAACAGAAGCTGGTTCTTTGAAAAGATCAACAAAATCGATAAACCATTGGCCAAACTGACAGAAGGAAAACAGGAGAGGAAGCAGGTAACCCATATAAGAAATGAGATGGGTGATATCACAACAGACACAATTGAAATTAAGAGAATCATAACAGAATACTATGAAAAATTGTACTCTAATAAATTTGAAAACCTAGAGGAAATGGACAAATTTCTAGAAACTCACTACATACCTAAACTAATACCAACAGAGGTAGAACAACTAAATAAACCCATAACAAAAGAAGAGATTGAAAAGGTAATTTAAAAATTCCCAACAAAAAAAAAGAAAGCCCTGGCCCAGATGGCTTCACTGGAGAATTTTACCAAACTTTCAGAGAAGAGTTAACACCACGACTACTAAAGGTATTTCAGAGCATAGAAAAGGATGGAATACTCCCAAACTCATTCTATGAAGCCAGCATAACCGGATACCAAAAACAGGTAAAGACACCACAAAAAAAGAAAATGACAGACCAACATCCCTCATGAACATTGATGCAAAAATCCTCAATAAAATTCTAGCGAAGAGAATTCAGCAACATATGAAAAAAATAATTCACCGTGATCAAGTAGGATTTATATCAGTTATCCAGGGGTGGTTCAACATTAGAAAAACAATTAATGTAATCCATCACATAAATAAAACCAAAGAGAAGAACCACATGATCTTATCAATTGATGCGGAAAAGGCATTTGACAAATTCCAAGACCCATTCATGATAAAAACTCTCAACAAAAAGGAATAGAAGGGAATTTCCTCAATATAATTAAGGACATTTATACAAAGCCAACAGCCAACATCATCCTAAATGGAGAGACTTGGAAAGCATTCCCCTTGAGAAAGGGAACCAGACAAGGATGCCCTTTATCACCACTCTTATTAATCATTGTGCTGGAGTTCCTAGCCAGAGTAATTAGGCTAGAAAAAGAAATAAAGATCATCCATATTGGTAGGGAAGAAGTCATAGTATCTCTATTTGCATAAGATATGATCTTATACATAGAAAACCCAAAAGAATCCACAAGAAAACTACTGGAACTAATAGAAGATTTCAGCAAACTTTCAGGATGCAAGATAAACATACAAAATTCGGTTGGATTCCTTTACACCAACAAAGAGAACATCGAAGAGGAAATCACCAAATCAATACCATTTACAATAGCCCCCAAGAAGATAAAATACTTAGGAATAAATCTAACAAGAGACGTAAAAGACCTATACAATGAAAACTAAGAGACACTACTGCAAGAAACCAAAAACAGACCTGCATAAGTGGAAAAACATATCTTGCTCATGGATAGGTGGGCTCAACATTGTGAAAATGACAGTTCTACCCAAAGCAATCTACACATGCAATGCAATCCCGATCCAAATTCCACCAACGTTTTTTAATGAGATGGGGAAACAAATCACCAACTTCATATGGAAAGGGAAGAGGCCCCGAATAAGTAAAGCCTTACTGAGGAAGAAGAACAAATTGGGAGGCCTCACACTACCTGATTTTAGAACATATTATACTGCCATGGTAGTCAAAACAGCCTGGTACTGGTACAACAACAGATACGTAGACCAATGGAACAGAATTGAGACTCCAGACATAAATTAATCCACCTATAAGCAGCTGATATTTGACAAAGGCCCGAAGTCCATTAACTGGGGAAAGACAGTCTCTTTAACAAATCATGTTGGCATAACTGGATATCCATCTGCAAACAACTGAAACAAGACCCATACCTCACACCATGCACAGAAACTAACTCAAAATGGATCAAAGACTTAAGTATAAAATCGAACACGATAAATATGATGGCAGAAAAAATAGGGACAATGCTTAGAGCACTAATACATTGCATAAACATGATATGAACCATAAGTAACAATGCACAAACACAAGAAGAGATACTCGATAATTGGGAGCTCCTAAAAATCAAACACTTATGCTCATCAAAAGACTTCATCAAAAGAGTAAAAAAGACAACCTACAGACTAGGAAAAAATTTTTGGCTGTGACAAATCTGATCAGCGTCTAATCTCTGAAATCTACAAGATACTGCAAAATCTCAACAACAAAAACACAAATAACCCAATTAAAAAATGGGCAAAGGATACGTATAGCCACTTTGCCAAAGAAGATATTCAGATGGCTAACAGACACATAAAGAAATGCTCACACTCATTAGCCATTAGACGAATGCAGATCAAAACTACAATGAGATACCATCTCACCCCAACAAGGCTAGCATTAATCCAAAAAACACAAAATAATAAATGCTGGAGAGGTTGTGGACAGACTTGAATACTTATACTTCGTTGGTGAGACTGGAAAATGGTACAACCACTTTAGAAATCGGTTTGGCATTTCCTTAAAAAGCTAGAAATAGAAGTACCATACGATCCAGCTATCCCACTCCTTGGAATATATCCTAGAGAAATAAGAGCCATCACATGAATAGATATATGCACATCAATGTTCATCGCAGCGCTGTTCACAATAGCAGAAAGATGAAAACAACCTAGGTGCCCATCAACGGACAAATGGATAAACAAATTATGGTATATCCACACAATGGAATACTACACAATGATAAAGAACAATGATGAAGCCATGAAACATAACATGAAGGGATCTGGAGGTCATTATGCTGAGTGAATTTAGTCAGTCACAGAAGGACGAATATTGTATAAGACCACTATTATAAGAACTCAAGAAAAGGTTTAAACACAGAATTAAACATTCTTTGATTGTTCAAGGGTGGGGAGGGAGGGAGAGGGTTACTTAATAACTAGATAGTAGATAAGAATTATGTTAGTTGAAGGAAAGGATGGCACTCACTATAGGGGAAGTCAACACAACTGGACTAAACCAAAGCTAAGAAGTTTCCTGAATACAATCAGACATTTTGAGGGATAGAGTAGCGGGGTTAGGGGTCTGGGGACCATGGTTTCAGGTGATATCAAGGTCAATTGGCATAACAAAACTTATTAAGAAAATATTCTGCATCCTACTTTGGTGAGTGGCGTCTGGGGTCTTAAAAGCTTGCAAGTGGCCATCTAAGATACATCAATTGATCCCAAGCACCTGGAGTAAAGGAGAATG
This sequence comes from Dugong dugon, assembly GCA_030035585.1. Taxonomy (NCBI): domain Eukaryota; kingdom Metazoa; phylum Chordata; class Mammalia; order Sirenia; family Dugongidae; genus Dugong; species Dugong dugon. The sequence goes on along the minus strand of CM057460.1, from coordinate 26,403,451 downwards.
AAGACCACCAAAGACACAAAGAAAGTATTAGCCCAAGAGACAGAAGGGGTCACATAAACCAGAGACTGCATCAGCCTGAGACCAGAAGAACTAGATGGTGCCCAGCTACCACCAATGACCCTCCTGACAGCGAACACAACAGAGAGTCCCAGATGGAGCAGGAGAAAGGTGGGGTGCAGAACTCAAATTGTAGTAAAAAGGCCAGACTTAATGGTCGGACTGAGACTGGAGGTACCCCAGAAAGAGTGGCCCCTGGATTGTCTATCAGCCCAGAACTAAAAACATTGCCGAAGCCAACTCTTCAGACAGGGATTGTACTGGACTGTGGGACATAAAGTGATACTCATGAGGAGTGTGCCTCTTAGCTCAAGTAGATACAACAGACTAAACAGGCAGCTTCTCTCCGGAGGTGAGATGGGAATGCAGAGAGGGTTAGGAGCTGGTTGAATGGACATGGGAATCAGTGGTGGAAATGATGAGTGTGCTGTCACAGTATGGGGAAAGCAATTAGAGCCACATAACAATGTATGCATAAATTTTTGTTTGGGAAAAAAATTTTTAAAAAAATGATAGATAGACCACACTGGAGTATTCTCGGTTCTGGGTACCACATTTTGAGATGGTTTGATCACACTGTAGTAGTAAATTTAGAAAATGGTAACCTAAGAAAGGAAATTGCTGTTGAGGGCCCTAGGTTCCTAAAACTTCATACCTACCTTACATAAATTTCTTCCTTTAATTCTCAAAAGTACTGTGAGTTACATCATGATGATGATGAAATATGAATGCAGAAAACCAGAAGTCACATGAAAGTCACTCAAGAGGCCTTATTGGAACAATTATGCTGATGAAATCATCACGATCTAGCATCAGCCTCCTGACTGCATACTGGATCAGAAGCTGGATTTGATAAGCACTAAACCATAAACCAAAACCCTTGCTATCAATTCCATCTCATGTTGATGCCATATGTTGCATAGTAACGTATGCTTTTGTTCCAACCAACAAATATTTGTTATATGTCATTTTGTTTCTGTAGCTGATGGAAAAGAGTATTCCTAAATTCTTGACTATTTTGCCATCTGATGTTTTACTTATTTTCAAACAAAGCTAAGAGAAAAAAAAAGTAGATATAGAAAATACTATTTAATATTTAATTTATATTTTATTGGTAACCCTAACTTATATATAACTATTATTATTACATTAGTGTTGATAAAATGATCTCATGCAAGGTCCATATTTCATAGTGAACCAACCAAACTTCCTTGCTATATTTAAAAGAGAAATCTTTTTAGTTTTAAAATTTCTGTAATTTGAGAGTTTATCATCCAACAAATCTAGCCTGTTGTAAATCACAGATATAAAATCACAAAGCCTATGAAATGTTGTGTCAAGCATGAAATTAATACTTCTGAGACGCTTTTATGAGAAATATATTAAATTCAGTAAGTTCCCTTGTTGCAGAACCCTGCAGACTTTAGTGAAATAAAGTTCTCTTTTAATTAAAAAGGAAATATTCATATTAACATTTGTATGATGATAGTAAGTTTTATTACACATAACTGCACTATATTTAAACTCAGAGCATGATGTGTGTTTACAAAATATGTTTTCCTGGGATAATGCAAAATTACATCATATAATATAGATTATTAGTCTTTAATGTATCTCTTTAATTCTTAAATTTCAGTGTCACTGTGTTATGTTTTAACTATATGTAATATGTGATAAATGAGTGATGAAAAAAACCATTCTGCATCCTTAACAGTAATATCAAATTAAAACTAAAATTTCCTAAAGTTTTGTTCCCCTTCATTCTTTTTTTTCCTTTCTTTCTCTCCTTCCTTCAATGCACTCTTTCTTCTTCTTTTATAAATTTTTATTTCTTCTGTCTTTTGTTTTCTTCTTTCCCTTACTTTAATAGACATAGCAAGTATCTAAATTCATGATATATATGTCACATATATATGTGTGTGTATATATATACACACACATACATATAATTATAAAAGACTAACACGTTCAGAAAACTCAAAATTTATCTGTGTTGGTATTGTTTTTGTTAGGTGCCGTCGAGTCAATTCTGACTCATAGTGACCCTATGTACAACAGAATGGAACACTGCCTGGTCCTGTGCCATCCTCAGAATCCTTGTCATGCTTGAGCCCATTGTTGCAACCACTGTGTCAATCCATCTCATTGAAGGTCTTTCTCTCTTTCACTGACCCTCCACTTTGCCAAGAATGAAATTCTTCTCCAGGCAATGGGCCCTCCTGATAACATGTCTAAAGTATGTGAGATGCAGTTTCACCATCCTTACTTCTAAGGAGCACTCTGGTTGTACTTCTTCCAAGACAGATTTGTTCGTTCTTTTGACAGTCCATGGTATATTCAATATTCTTCACCAACACCACAATTCAAAGGCGTCAATTCTTCTTCGGTCTTCCTTTTTCATCGTCCAGCTTTCAAGTGCATATGAGGCGATTGAAAACACCATGGCTTGGGTCAGGTACACCTTAGCCTTCAAGGTGCCATCTCTGCTTTTCAACACTCCAAAGAGGTCTTTGCAGCAGATTCACCCAGTGCAGTGCGTCTTTTGATTTATTGACTGCTGCTTCCATGGGTGTTGATTGTGGATCCAAGTAAAATGAAATCCTTGACAACTTCAATCTTTTCTCCATTTATCATGATGTTGCTTATTGGTCCAGTTGTGTGGATTTTTGTTTTCTTTATGTTGAGGTGCAATCCATACTGAACGCTGTAGTCTTTGATCTTCGTCAGTAAGTGCTTCAAGTCCTCTTCACTTTCAGCAAGCAAGGTTGTGTCATCTGTGTAACACAGGTTGATTTTGAATCTTCCTCCAATCCTGATGCCTGATTCTTCCTCATACAGTCCAGCTTTTTGGATTATTTGGTCAGCATACAGATTGAATAGGTATAGTGAAAGGATACAATCCTGAGGCACATCTTTCCTGACTTTAAACCACGCAGTATTTCCTTGTTCTGTTCAAACTGCCTCTTGATCTTTGGATAGCTTCCTCATGAGCAGTTATGTGTTCTGTAATTCCCATTCTTTGCAATGTTATCTATAATTTGTTATGATCCACACAGTTGAATGCCTTTGCATAGTAAATAAAACACAGGCAAGCATTTTCTGGTATTCTCTGCTTTCAGTCAGGATCCATCTGACATCAGCAGTGATATCCCTCATTCCATGTCCTCTTCTGAATCTGGCTTGAATTTCTGGCAGCTCTCTGTTGATATACTGCTCCAGCTGCTTTTGAATGATCTTCAGCAAAATTTTACTTGCATATGATATTAATGATATTGTTCAATAATTTCTGCATTTGGTTGGATCATCTTTCTTGGGAATAGGCATCAACATGGATCTCTTCCAGTCTGTTGGCCAGGTAGCTGTCTTCCAAATTTCTTGGCATAGACAAGTGAGTACTTTCAGTGTTGTATCTATTTGTTGAAACATCTCAGTTGGTGTCTTAGGCTGGGTTCTCTAGAGAAGCAAAACCAGTGAAGTGTATAAATATATATATAGAGAGAGATTATATCAAGGAAACAGCTCACATGATTGTAGAGGCTAGAATTTCCCAAGTCCGTGGATCAGGGTAGAGGCCTCTCCCAAGTCGCACAGCTGCAGAAGCTGGCAAGCCCAAGATCGGAAGGTCGGAGAGCAGGGCTCCCACTCACAGGCTGTGCAGATCAATGAATCCCAGGTTTGGCAGATAAACTGACAGCTCAAGTCCCAAGAACGGGAGATGAGACGACAGGAAGCAGCTGCACGATCCAGAGAGAGCAAAAAGCCAGAACGTCTACTTATATACAGATGTGGGCCACACCGCCATGGAGACTCCCTCTCATCTGATTGGCTACTCACAGTATATTCAATCATGGGAGTGACTACATTAAAACACGGAGAATCATGGCCCAGCCAAGTTGACACAATCTTAACCATCACAGTTGGTATTCTGTCTATTCCTGGAGCCTTGTTTTTCGCCAGTGCCCTCAGTTAAGCTTCGACTTCCTCCTTTACTACCATCGATTCCAGATTGTATGCTATCTCCTGAAATGGTTGATGTCAGCCAGTTCTTTTTGGTATAGTGAGTCTGTGTATTCCTTCCATCTTTTTCTGATGCTCCTAAACTTCTGTTTAGTATTTTCCCCTTAGAATCCTTCAGTATTGTAACACGAGGCTTGAATTTTTACTTCCATTCTTTCAGCTTGAGAATTGCTGAGCGTGTTCTTCTCTTTTGGTTTTCTATCTCCAGGTCTTTGCACATATCATTATAATACTTTACTTTGTCTTCTTGAGCCACCCTGTGAAATCTTCTGTTCAGCTCTTTCACTTCATCATTGCTTCCTTTTGCTTTAGCTACTCAGTGTTTAAGAGAAAGTTTCAGAGTCTCTTCTGACATTCATTTTAGTCTTTTCTTTCTTTCCTGTCTTTTTAGTGATCTCTCACTTTCTTCATGTATAATGTCCTTGATGTCGTTCCACAGCTAGTCTGGTTTATGGTCATTAGTGTTTAATGCATCAGATCTGTTCTTGAGATGGTCTCTAAATTCAGATAGCATATACTCAAGGTCATACTTTGGCTCTTGTGGACATGTTCTGACTTTCTTCAGCTTCAACTTGAGGTTGCATATGAGCAACTGATAGTCTTTTCCACAGTTGACCCCTGGCCTTGTTCTGACTGATGATATTGAGCTTTTCCATCATATCTTTCCACAGATGTAGTCAATTTGATTCCTGTGTATTCCATCTGGCGAGGTCCATATGTATAGTCACCGTTTATGTTGGTAAAGAAAAGTATTTGCAGTGAAGAAGTCATTGGTCTTGCCAAATTCTATCGTGCGATCTCCGGCATCGATTCTGTCACCAAGGCCATATTTTCCAATTACCAATCCTTCTTCTTTATTTCCAACTTTTCCATTCCAATCACCAGTAATTATCAATGTGCCCTGGTTGCATGTTTGATCAATTTCAGACTGTGGAAGTTGATAAAAATCTTCAATTTCTTCATCTTTGGCCTTAGTAGTTGGTGCATAAATTTGAATAATAGTCATATTAACTGGTCTTCCTTGTAGGCATATGAATATTATCCTATCACTGACAGCAATGTATTTCAGGATAGATTCTGAGATTTTTTTTTTTATGATAAATGTAATGCCATTCCTCTTCAAGTCATCGTTTCCAGCATAGTAGACAATATGATTTTCTGATTCAAAATGGTAATACCCGTCCATTTCAGCTTACTAATGCCTAGGATGTCGATGTTTATGCATTCCATTTAATTTTTGATGATTTCTGATTTTCCTAGATTACCTATAATATTCATTTATTCATTCCAAAATATTTAATGAGGACCTCACATATGCACTGAAGGCATGGTGTCACCTTTGTTTTGGGGAAATGAGTTTTATTTGAGTTTTAAGAAATGGTATATGCTAGATACTATATACTATGTGGTAAATGCTAGATACTACGTAATGACTGAAGACAAGATGAGTTGTGGAATGACATCAAGGACCAGACATGAAGAAAGCAAAAGGTCATTAAAAAGACAGGAAAGAAAGAAAAGACCAAAATGAATGTCAGAGAGACTCTGAAACTTCCCTTGAATGTAGAGTAGCTAAAGCAAATGGAAGAAATGATGAAGTACAAGAATTGGCCAACGTGCAACCATTTAAGCAGGTAGCATATGATTAAGAACCTATGATACTGAAAGAAACAGTCCAAGCTGTGCTGAAGGCATTGGTGAAAAACAAGGCTCCAAAAACTGACAGAATTCCAGTTGACATATTTCAACAAACAGATGCCGTGCTGGAGGTGCTCACTCTTCTTTGCCATGAAGTTTAGAAGACAGCTACTGGGCCAACTAACCAGAAGAGATCCACGTTTATGCCTATCACAGAGAAAGGTGATCCAACAGAATGCAGAAATTATCAAACAATATCATTAATATCACACACAAGTAAAATTTTGCTGAAGATCATTCCAAAGTGGCTGCAGCAGTCAATGCTGCAGCAATATGTCAGTGTAGCTTGGACCTCTTCCTTCAGTACCATTGGTTCCTAATCTTATGCTGCCTCCTGAAATGGTTGAATGTAGACCAATTCTTTCTGGTATAGTGACTCTGTGTATTCCTTCCGTCTTCTTATGATGCTGCCTGAGTCATTTAATATTTTCTCCGTAGAATCCTTCAGTATTGAAACTTGAAGCTTGAATTTTTTCTTCAGTTCTTTCTGCTTGAGAAATGCCAAGCGTGTTCTTCCCTCTTGATTTTCTAACTCCATGTCTTTGCACATGTCATTATAATATTTTACGTTGTCTTCTCGAGCTGCCCTTTGAAATCTTCTGTTCTGCAATTTTACTTGATGTCCTTGATGTTATTCCACAACTCGTCTGGTCTTCTGTCATTAATGTTCAATGACTCAAATCTGTTGTTGAGATAGTATCTAAATTCAGGTGGGATATACTCAAGTTCATACTTTGGCTTTCGTGGACTTCTTCTAATTTTCTTCAGCTTCAGCTTGAACTTGCGTATGAACGATTGATGTTCTGTTCCGCAATTGGCTCCTGGCCTTGTTCTGACTGACTGTACCAGTCGTTTATTCTGCAAGGTAGTAGTTAGCATCTAATACCATTTTAATGTGTCATAGGTTAGTGCATACTCTTTACTAAATTTGTGTTTGTACAGCAAAACCAAATTTATATTCACCCTTATTTGCTACAACTTTATTTATGTGCCTGGAACTACGAGTGAGAAGGATGAGGAATAATAGGAGGGAAAGAAGGAGGAGAAGCAGCATAAAAGGTGACAGAAAAGGATGAGAGAAGAAAAGAAAGAATAAGACAAAAAGGTGAAATTGAGAAGAAAAAAATGATCATTATTATAACTTAAATGCACTGAATACTCAATATACCATATAACATTCCAAGCAGTTTATATATAAAGTGTTCTATATAATGCACATGAAGTATGTAGATACAGGAGTCCCTGAGTGGTGCAGATGAGTAATGCCCACTTGACTACCAACTAATAGGCTGGCAGCTGTTTCTTAATAGTTTATATATACGTAATTATATAAGCATATCATATGAATTATTATTTATATATTTATAAAGTATAAAACATGCATAGATAAATCTATGTAAATATAAGACATACATGTACATGTATGTACATGTATGTGTGTATATACCTTTCTGCTTTGAGGAACATGATATTATTATTCCTATGCTACAGACAAAGAAATTTTAGATGAATAAGTTTAAGTCCACACTATCAAAACTAGAATTTTAATACAGAGGCTCTGGTAACACAGTCAACATTCCTAACACAGTAATGCTTCCTATGCACATTTACGCATATCGTTGTTATTGTTAGGTGCCATCCGATCAGCTCTGACTCACAGCAACCCTAACTACAACAGAACAAAACACTACCCGGTCCTGTGTGAGCATCCTCACAATCATTGCTATGCTTGAGCTCATCATTGCAGCTACTGTATCAGTACATCTCGTCAAAGATCTTCCCCTTTTCGCTGACCCTCTACTTTACCAAGCATGATGTCTTTCTCCAGGGACTGGTCCCTAGTGATAATATGTCCAAATTATGTGAGATGAAATCTTGCCATCTTTGCTTCTAAGGAGCATTCTGGCTGTACTTCATCCAAGACAGGTTTGTTTGTTTTGGCAGTCCATGGTACATTCAATATTCTTTGCTAACACCATAATTCAAAGGCATCAATTCTTCTTTGGTCTTCCTTATTCATTGTGCAGTTTTTGCATGCATATGAGGTGATTTAAAAAACCATGGCTTGGGTCAGGCGCAGCTTTGTCCTCAAAGTGCATCTTTGCGTTTTAACACTCTGAAGAGTTCTTTTCGGGCAGATTTGCCCAATGTAATATGTCATTTGATTGCTTGACTGATGCTTCCATGGGTGTGATTGTAGATCCAAGTAAAATGTAATCCTTGACAACTTCAGTCTTTTCTCTATTTATCATGATGTTGCTTATTGGTTCAGTTGTCAGGATTTTTGTTTGCCTTATGTTGAGGTGTAATCCATACTGAAGGCTGTTGTAGTCTTTGATCTTAATCAGTAAGTGCTTTAAGTCCTCTTCAATTTCAGCTAACAATGTTGTATCATCTGCATAACACAGGTTATTAATGAGTTGTCCTCTAATCCTGATGCCATATTCTTCTTCATATAGTACAGCTTCTCAGATTATTTGCTTAGCATACAGATTGAATAAGTATGGTGAAAAGATACAACCCTGATGCATCATGGGATCATTAGAATGGCACAGGACCAGTCAGTATTTCGTCCTGTTGTACACAGGGTCTCTATGATTTGGAACCAATTCAGCAGCACCTAATAACAGCAATAGTCACCAGTGAGCCTTTTAAATAAAGACTACCACTGGTGACTTGCAAATAATCTTATTAAGAAAGAAAACTAAAAATATAGAGAAATTAAAATATGCGTTAAAAATGACCATGAGTACTGGCTACATTTTATAACTGTATGACGTCATCATTTTTGTTCTATTTCTTCACACTTTTGGTAGACGGATGCTAAGTTGGTCCCAAAGATCCTCACATCCCAGTTTTATGTCCTTCTGTAATCCCTATCCCATGAATACAGTTGGACTTTTTGAGTCACTCTTCATGAATTCAATATAGCAGAAAAGCTGGATGTAATTTCCAAGTTTAGTGATATAACATTATTTGTACAGGAGGGTGAGAAGATGAAAAGTATGTCGATCTTTATTTTAGAATTCAAAAGAAAAATTCAGATGTTATTTGTCTTGAGAGAGGGAAAAAAAAAAGTGAGTGAGAGTATACCCAAAAAACCCATTGCCACTGAGTCAATTCCGAGTCATAGTAACCCTATAGGACAGAGTAGAACCGCCCCATATGGTTTCCAAGGAACAGCTTGTAGATTCAAACTACCAAATGTGTAATGAGTAAAAAATATAAAAAATAAACATATAATTCCTAGTACATATAGAAGGACACAGTGGTTTAGTGCTTGGCTGCTAACCGAAAGGTCAGTGGTTTGAACCAACTAGCTACTTCATGGGAGATAGAATTGTCAGTCTGCTTCCATAAAGATTACAGCCTCGGAAAACCTTGGAATAGTACTACTCTGTCCTCTAGTCAGAACTGACTCCATAGCAAGGGATTTGGTTTGAGTAATGCACATAGCTGGAGCCAAAAATAATTAGACCCTGCCAAAAATTAGGAGAAAATCTGTGAATGACATATAAATACACGTTTCTTATTTTAAAGGACTTTCAAGTATTTTATTATGGAGACCTCGACCTGTTTTGATGGACTAAAGCAGGGAAGATGAACAATATAAAATATTAAGGTGATTTAGCTCTCATGAGCACGTGTCTTGCTTATTCAGGTAGCGCTTTATGACAACTCATTGTCAAATCTTGGTCCTAAAGAAGCCATTTGCTATGCATTATTTCACAGCCATATCTATTCTTTGACAATGCCCTACATTCACACCAGGGTGGTCAACATGGCTGATTCTTTTCTGTCTTGATCTAGGACATTCAATATAAGCTATCTTTTCTTTTTTAATTACTTGATCAAATTACACAATTTGATCAGTCCATGTCATTAGTCTATGGCATATTTCTGATAAGCTATTTACCCTTTCCCAAAGTTCCAAATATTACATTTTAGCCTAAATTATCTTTAGTTAAAATGAATGTAATTGTTCTGTTAATAAATTTGGCTTATTTGTTTGAAGTCTAATATTTGAAATAATAATATTAATGATAGAAGCTAAACCTATGTTACTTGTGTATTGTATATATCCCAAATAATTTCTTGAATAAAAGCATTCTGCCTTTTTTCCCTAGAGTTGTGACTTGGCAGTTTTATAACTATAGAAAACTTTTTATTATTATTATTTTTAACTCTCCCACTTGAGAAAATCCATTTTCAGTGAATCATCTGATTTTAACAAGGCCTGTCCTAACCCAATTTTCTACCTGGGTTAATAAAGCCAGGGTGAGTCATGGAACTCGGCAAAAGTCTGAGGGAACTGAGCTGAACTCCTTTCCATTAATCTCTAGTTATTCACAGCTTTGCCTTTACTTCAGGATAAAATTCTCTGAGATAGTGTCTCTTCTAGTTTTATAAATAGAATGGAATTTTTGCTGGAGTATTTTATGAACACTACTCCTGATACGACATTTAAAGTGACCTCTCTCTCTCTCTATATATATATATATATGTGTATATATATGTATGAATATGTTCCAATGTTTAAAAAGTTTCAGATGTGGGTTTGATTTTGCTCTTTGGCCCTAAAAGGAAAATCTAGTCATTTTAAATTTCCCAAAATTTAATTTTACATAATATAATGAAATAGCCAAGTGGTATTCATTAAATTCTAAACATAGAAAAATGACATCTAGATCTATGCTAATTTGATTTTCTTTTGTCTTTAACAAATATGTTGCCTTTTGAAAAGATCCAGATGTAGTCCTTTTTTTAACATAAGTGAATGTTGTTGGAGAAAGGTGCATAGAAGTAACTAAAGGTTCTTATTTAATTGATGCGGATTAATATCCGATGACTAAGCTTGTTTGTTTCATTGTGAAAAGTTAAAGTATAGCATATTATCTATACATATTACTTCTTAATTTTTTTGGGATAATACACATGTTTCCATGCAAATTTTGCAATTGAGATCAGGTCAGAAATGCACATACAAAAATAAAAATCTCAGAATTCTTTATTTCACAGGAAGAAATCCTCAAATAGCATTCAAATACTGGACCCTCAATAAATAGGTACCCTAGAACATAGACAGGAATCTGAAGTTTAAAAAAAAAAATCTTTTTTAACATTCTCTTTCTAAAAATCAGCATCACTATTTCCCCAAAATACCCTGCCTAATATTTAAGAGTGTTCCTAGAAGCATGGTTTCCACACTCCCCACTGTGCACATTTCATCCAATGCACCTTGAAAGTGTATTCTAACCCAGGAGGCAGGGGAAATTAATAGGTTCAATTACTCTGAACTAAAGATTACAGAATCTTATAGGGGATGATTGTAGTCACTTATTTCCCAATGAAGGGTGCCCATTGTAGCCGAGAATAACAGCTAACAAAGCTTTTCAATCTTGTGTTGGAGCTATAATTGAGGAAAATAGGTCAGGGCAAGAGAAAAGATGAGAAATGAAATGTCCTATGGTAGGAGGGAATTTGGGAAGTGTTGGCTTAGTAACTGCAGAGCCAAAGACAAGAAAGATGAAGAAAGGGTACATTGTCAAAAACCTCATCATATAAACTACACTTACCTTGTGCTCCAAGTGCTTTTCAGTTTCAACTCCTGTTGCTGAACCAGGTTTGCATCATTTCCAGGTCAAGCAAAAATATTTAACCTTTGGAATGATTAGTGAGATTGATTTGGACCAAACTTCTTGCCTCAGTTTTGTGCCTCCATGATTTTGCTTAGAAAAACCGAGATTCAATTTTTTATTCATTATTAAGTGCAGTGCTTTGTTACAACATCGTACAAAATCAGAGTGCACATGTTATGTTTATAGGCAATTTAACATATGTTTAAAAATATAAGAAAATAATATTTGAAGTAATCAGCCGACTGATCCTGATCTTTCACAGTTCAGCCCACATATTCCCTCTTTTTATTTCTGTGTTAAATTTATATTGAAAAGAAAGGATTTATAAGAATTAATAAGGTTACATAATGTTTGCTTCTCCCCCCCAAAATCGTATTGTATCAGTAGTGATTATGGTGAAGTTGATAGTGAGGTGTTCTTATTATTGCTGAACATTATTCTTTAAAAGCTCTGAAAGCAAATATTTCCACCAAAAGCATATGGAAACGTTTCTAGTAAAAACTATAAATACCTGTATGTACATATAAGTCAGAATCAACTTGATGGCAATGGGTTTATATGTACATAGGTCATAAACTTCAAGAACCAAAAAGTTGGTGCTATAATTTTTCCTTGCTGTAGAAATGATAGATTTTGATTATACAAAAGCAGTCATTTATTTAAATTATATTAACCATGCATTATGTATTAGGAAACAGATTCTGCGTGACTCACTGTGGTTAAAAAGATGAAAAATTAATTTTATCTTCAATTACCAGGTTGATTATTATATTAAATTACAATAATTATTTTTAACTTTTAATGAAGTTGCCTGATTAAATGTTTGATTCAGAATAAAATCAATTTTTTAAAAATTTTATACATCTTGGTACACAGAATCTGAGTCTCCATTGAAGTCCTTCTCAAATATAGGAATGACCCTCATGAAATATATTTGCTTATAGTGAAAATATTGTCTCCCATATATCTGGAAAACATATTTAAGTATAAATAATTTAGAGAAGCCGTTTCTGCATTTTTGCTCAGTGTCTCCCAACTAGAAAGCTTTGATAAACATCAAAGTATTGCTTCTAAAAGAGTAGCAGCATGTAAATTCCAAGGTAGACAGTAATTTTGTTGTACAAACTTACTTCATGATCAAAACAAATACAAGTCATTGAAATCCTGAAACCATAGACAGATCGCAAAATTGCATGATAGGATTTTTTTTTAAAGCATCAAATCATAAGTTTTCTATATTATTTTATTGGAGAGACATAATAGACTGACTTTCTATCTCTGACTTTGGGGATACTTTTTTGATGTTTTTGTTCTAACCATAAAAATTATGTTTTAATGACCGCTCTTAACAACTCAAAGAAACATTTCTCAACTAATTAAGAAAATTTTAAAAAAGTAGATATAGGAATGTACTCTTAAGTACTTTCTTTTTTGAATGGTTATGTTTGGGACTATGATATTGCAACTGAATTATTTCAAACAGGAAAATATGTTAAAATCAAGGTCTCTAGAGAATGCTTAATTCTCTATGAATTTGATTTGGGACATAGATTTTCTTTACATGCTGATTAAAACTAGCATAACTTCTTGGCTAAAAATAGAAAGTAGAGGAATTCAATGGTGATAAATATCGTCACTTAGAAACATATTTTCATTGACGGATGCAAAACACATTGTTGTCATTGTTGTGGTTAGGTGCCACTGAGTCAGTTCCAACTCATAGTGACCCCATGTACAACAGAATGAAATACTGCCTGGTCCTGGGCCATCTTCAACAATTGTTGCTATGTTTGAGTTCAATGTTTCAGCCACTGTGTCAATCCATCTCATTCTGGGTCTTCCTCTTTTTCACTGACCCTTTATTTTACCAAGCATGAGATCCTTCTCCAGGGATTGGTCCCTCCTGATAACATGTCCAAAGTATGTGAAATGTCATCTCACCATCTTTGCTTCTAAGGAGCATTCTTGCTTGTACTTCCAAGATAGATTTGTTCATTCTTCTGGAATTCTGTGATATAGTCAATATTCTTCAACACAACCATAGTTCAAAGGCATCAGTTCTTCTTTGGTCTTCCTTGTTCATTGTCTAGCTTTTGCCTGCATATGAGGCGATTGAAAATACCATCACCTCATGGTGATAGCTTTGCTTTCAACACTTTAAAGAGGTTTTTTGCAGCAGATTTGTCCAATTTAATTTGTCATGTGATTTATTGACAGCTGCTTCCATGGACGTTGATTGTGGATTGTAGTAAAATGAAATTCCTGACAACTCCGATCTTTTTTTCATTTATCATGTTGTTATTTTTTTTGGTCCAGTTGGGAGGGATTTTAGAAACACATTATATTTCTATAAATTTGTTCACTTCTGATTTTTATTAGATCTCATTGTTTGCTAATTTGTTGGCGGATGAATCCTGAACCCTTTCACCAGGAGCTGGGATTTTCTAAGATAACAAACCTGACATCTTGCCCAAAGCTTCTTCTCAATAAAGAAGGAATGATACAAGAGTGGACTGGAATCTCTAGAAAGTTGGGAAAAGTACAGATAGTCTCTGACTTATGATGTATGTGAGTTATGATGAATTGTACTTGCGATCAACCTTTTTTTTTGTGTATCTTATTGTTAGTAATATGTACTACATTACAGTGTTACAGCATGTAATTTGCAGATGTTATTCTCAGATGTTCACTTGCAGATGTTCAATTTTATGATTTACTCTTCAAAACACTGCTTTATAGCTGGCTATGGTGTGATCTACAATGAAGTCAATGTCAAGAGTCTTAACAGAAAGTTGGGCAATGTTTAGTTCTAACAACATACAACAATTGAGTCGCGCACATGCCCTACAGCCTTGGCAACTCCAGCTTTATCACTGACCAGACCTATGGCATGTATGATCTTATACAGTGTTTTGTACCATAAGAAGCATCATTTGTTAATTTGAAGCTAAATTGTTCAACTTTCTCTAACTGTAACACGTGCACTGCTTATAGCCCAACAATATGTCTAGCAAAAGAAGTCATGCCACTGAAAGTTATAATCAAAAAAAAAAAAAAAAAAAAAAAAGGCAAAGAAGGCTGTAGACATGGATATAAAGATGAAGATCATGAAGACCTATGATAATGGAAAATCTGTGAGCTAGCAAGCAAGGAAGGACTGTCTCATTTGACCACTTTGGCAATCAGTAAGGATAAGAATAGGATCTTGGAGTCAGTTAAAGGACCAATTGGCATGAAATCAACAATTTTATCAAAGAAGAGGCAAGGGCGAGTCCACAAGATGGAGAAAAGTTTGATGATTTGGATAGAAGACCAAATCCAGAAGAGGATTTCTATGTGTTTACTGATGATTCAAACAAAAGCACACAGCGTTTTTGAAAACCTGAAGGAACAGCAAGGAGAAGACCACTGCAAGTAGTGAGGTATTCAACTCAGCATTAAAACCAACTAACAGTGGAGTCATTGGAACAAACCCTATTGTAAGTTGAGGACTACCTGTATAGGCCATTTTGTCACGATATCTTTCTCTCCTTCCCTTAGAGAAGCGTCTGCTCGCAGCCCATGTAACTTCTCTTTCTTCCTTGCCTTGAAGGCCATGCCCCCATTGGAAAGTCCTCAATTTTGTAAACACTTTCAGGTTTTTACTGTGTCAGTTGATTCATGAAGTATTGAGATAGTAACACATCCACAAGACTGAAATACCTAAACTAAATCAATCCACAACAACAATAAACACTAGAAGAAATCATATATAAATGTGTTACAAGTTTTGGAGTTGAAAAAAATTTTGTAAACATAAATACAGTAAAAAAAAAAAAATGGGACTCATAAAGGAAACTATTAACATTTTTATGCTGTCTTAGGCTGGTTTCTCTAGAGAAGGAAAACCAGTAAAGTGTGTAAATATATATATAGAGAGAGATTATATCAAGGAAACAGCTCACGTGAGTGTAGAGGCTAGAACGTCCCAAGTCCGTGGATCAGGGTAGAGGCCTTTCCCAAATCACACAGCTGTGGTGTTTCTGTTGGAGCAGCACTAGATGACTGAGACATAGGCTAACCAAAGACAGCTGCTAGCCAAAAGTACAAAATAATCAGCTGAGAAAATACATTTGTAACTCATATGGGAGAAAATATTTTCTTACGTCCAAGGATTTCTAACAAATCAATAGAAGAAGAAGAAGAAGAAAAAAGAATGCCATTCTCTTCTGAACCTCTATAATCAACAAAAAGGAGCAAATAACAGACATTTCACAGAAAACACACACACACAGCCAGTCAGCCAATGAAATATAGCCATTGTAAATATAATGCAACAATTCAAAAACATGCTTAAATTACACCTGTCTGTTTTTTAATAGCAATAATTCATCCTTTAAAACTCTGCCACTAAACAAGAAGTAAATAAAATAAATATCAATAATTCCATGAGAAATATATGACAGGTGTTGGAGCCCTGGTGGCAGAGTAGTTAAGAGCTTGGCTGCTAACCAAAAGGTCGGCAGTTTCAATCCACCACCCGCTCTTTGGAAACCCTATGGGGCAGTTCCACTCTGTCCTATAGGATCCCTATGAGTAGGAATCAACTTGATGGCAACGGGTTTGGTTTTTTGGTTTTATCCTAACCCAATACGTATAAACAATCTCCACAGAACTAGAAAAATAGATCAATTGAACAAAGAAAACACATTTATGCAAGTAATAAACAGCAATTGTAAGTATAAAAATATAGATTATACATTAAATGTAATGCAATGAATTTTCATAGTACTTGCCAAAGAAGGAAGAAAAGATTGGCTGGGGTGGTGGTCAGTGGAAGAGGGTGAAAGGAAGTCATTCTTTACAAGATCTTTTTTCTTTCTGTACATTTTTTTCACCATTTGCCTCCTTTGCAGTGGGGAGAGCTAATGACTGTCTAACAGAGTGCACCTAAACACAAAGCTATCACAGAAAACACACCGAGGACAACAAAAAGGATAAAGACTTGGAAACAGGGAACTCGACATGTGCGCAACTAACTAAAGTGTTGGGGAAGATGCCAACTCTTCAACCTTTTCACTTGTACATATGCCAAACTACATGTTTTGGGTTATACAAACCAAGTGGTGCATAATTCAAATATGTTCCATGTAATATTTCTAACTAGAAAGTGTTATCTTAATTGGTGGCTTGTCTTTGCCTCAAACCATAATGTCAAAATATCACTTCTTATAGCTCTTTTATTTAGTGTGTTCTTGAGTGAAAATGTTGTCAAAAAAAAAGGAGACATTTTGGCAAAAAGTTGTGAACTAGAGAATAAGATACATTCGCAACATGTGTACCAAATATAGCACTCCACTCACAAATTATTTACATGATTTTAAATACACTGCTCCCTTTCATAGCTCTAAAAGTTCTCACACACACACCCATATCATTCCTATGTTTCTTTCTAGAAAATTCCTGTTCGTTTATTTAATTTGGGATACAGTTGTCTCTGAAAGTCTTCCCTGTCTCAGAGTATGGTAGATAAATTTCCTTCTGTGCCTATAGACCTTTGTGAATGTGATTATTATATGAATCAACATATTGTACTATACTTGCTCAACCCCAGACTTCCTCAATTCCACATACATAAGCACATGCACACTCATACACAAAGGCTGTCAACTCCTTGATGGATGGAAATATTTATTCCTGTGTCTCCAGTGTTTCCTAATTACTAGGTACTAAACATTCATTTTGCTGAATTAATTATAAAACAATAAAAAGGATCAAAAGATGGTAGAGTACCGAGGACTTTTTAATGTTTATTTTATTTATTTAGTTTTGGTGTGTTTGTTGGTTTAACTTACTTGTTTTTAACTAGTCCAAGATCTGGATTCATGTCCTAGCTCTTCTATTTACTTGCTGAGTGTATATAAGCTTAATTATTCTATACAACAAATATTCAGAGTAATTGTTTAGAAGTGATGGGATCATATATATCCTCATATGCTTTGTAGCACATATAGAATATGCTACTTTCACTTCAGTTCAGCATCTTCCTACTTTATACACAGATCTCGTGAAGACAATTTACACAATGTGTGCCATTTTCACCAAAACAAAACAAAAAAAGTAATATTTATCCTAGAGTTTGTATTATACGCAGTCCACTGTTGCCCAGTTATATTGATTTTCGTCCAAAATTACTCCTCTGAATATCTCAATATCCTAATTATCTGAATTAAATGAAAACGAGTACATCTTATTAGATCAAAGTTTTAGTTTAGCTCAGTACCATGGTACATTCCAGCATCTTTTCTGTCCCTGAAATGAGATTTTCAGGTACATCAGTGTGAACCATCATGACCCCAAGGTAATGTAGGAACTCTGATTTTGTGTCAGTGATATATTGATTTCAGAAATGACACAGACTGACTTTTGATTGTGGCATCCTTTAGCCTGTAACTTCTATGTAACAATGATAAATTTTAAGGTTATAAGGTGCCTACTGCTGTCAAGGCTGATCCATCCAACCACAGCCAGTAAGGATGTCACATTACCTTGAGAAATGTCTGTGATTTTTAGATTGAATTCAATGGAATAATACCTACCCGTGTGCTATATATAATTTAATGGACAACATAATTTTAGTTTTAATATTACAATAATATACATATTTTGAGCTCAAATTTCCCTTTTGAATCCCCATGATTATTAAAAACAGGCATCTTTAAGTGTTATTAGTATTCATTCTAGGCACCAGTAATTTTCACGCTCACCATCATTCAGCGTTCCTGTATTTTGAATATTGTGAGACTGAGCTGTGGAAAATATTAGGACTTCAACTTTGTACAAGTATATTGGCTGTAGATCCTATGAGTGAATCATGCTCGATTTTTTCCCACCTTGCATAACTATTTGCCCTCACATAATAGTTTCACTCTCAGTCAAATTTATATTCAGGTATTCATAGAAATATGTGTAACTTTTTTATTAAAGGCCTGGATTGGTGAAAATAGGGACTCAGAGTCTTATGCCATAACTTTTCTTTCTCTATTTCCCAACTCTATTTTAGTTATTCTTTGCATATTTTCCTATTGTACAGTTCATGGGCATGCATTTATGAGAAACAGGGTTTAGGGTTTCTTTCTCCCGGTACAGTTTATCAGTCCCAGGAAAGCTTTGTCACTTTACACAGTTGTAAGGAGAATGGGGTACTTTACTAGTCCATGCCTGGGGTCATGTGATTACTGCTGCAGGCAGTGTTGATTACCTAATAAAAGACTGAAGAAAATCAACAGTGTAACCCAGTAAGTGTAGCGTATTTTTTCTGAACCCTATTATGGAAACTTGGTTTGTTTATATGGGAGTGTCTATTTAAGCAAAAAAGCTTTCAGAGACACTGGCTTTGAGTTAACTGAAATAGAACCCAAAGTAAAATGGGCCAGTAATGCATAAATTAATGGATATTCCTTCTTCTTCACCAAGAGCTATCAAGAGTCCTACCTGGAATTTGCTAAAATATTATAAGGCAATAGTAGAATTATTTTGATTATCCATCATATAAGACCCCCAAGTCTGCTCATTTGACAAAGATGCATCTAAGGAGTTTGTTCATAATATTGTTCTTCATTTTCTGCTGCTAAAGAAAAAAGAGCAGTTTTCTCTGCCTGTGAGAATTAATCAAACATAACAAGACAAAAAAGAAAAAGAAAAACTTTTTTATCTGAGAAAAAGATTCAATTTTTGTTTTGTTTTTCCTGCAAGTGGTCATCTTAGGTGCTAATGTCAGAACAATCTAAACAAGGAGAGGATACAGTTCCTTAACAAGTTATATTCCAAATATTTTATTTTATTCTTTCTACATTTCTTTTTAAATCTCACTACAAAATAACGATCCTGGAGGAGCAAAGAGGAATATCTTACTAGATTTGTTGAGACCTGTGTTTAATTTTCTACTGAGATTCAGTTTTATCAGAATTTCTAAGAATTATAGGAGGGGAGGTTATCTGATCTATTACCTTTACTTTATACCTGTGTTATTAAAAAAAAAAAAAAATCAGGCCAAGAGAAGGTATGTGATTGCTCAAGACTAAACAAGAAACCAGTGGCAGACCCCAGTGTAGATCCTATATATCCTAACTCCCAATTCAGGGATCATCTCGGCTGTATTTTTACTACTTTTCCTGTTCTCTTTAAAGGTGAAGTTAGAGTAGAGATTGTAATACAGCCACTTGGTTTCACACTGATGTTCTGAATCCCAATCACCTTTAATCTCTCATAAAACTAAATCTGCAGTTACTGTGTGGCTATAGTAATAAAAAATCACTGTTGTAAGGAAAAGTCACACTGAAAACCCTAAATTCATTTAGATTATGAATGCTTTAGGGTTGTTTCCACATTGTTTCAACATTGTATCCCCATGTCTTGGCTCAGTTCCTGGAACATAATAAGCACTCAATAACTGACTGTTATTGAATGGAATTTTAAAAATTCAAAGTCAATTCTATTTGTTTTGGAATATATTATAATACATATTATTTTCCAGATGATAGAGTTCTCTAACTACACTTTGCTTAGAATTCAATTAAGAGTTTTCCTTTCCTTATATGATCTTGATTGGAAATTATAGAAGAAAATAAATTACAATATGTGAATCCTGTGGTTTATAAGGTACACAATGTAACATTAAGTAGATATAATTAGAAAAAATTATTTAGGCTCAGTCTTTCTATATTATTCCCTAGAAAGAGTGAACACAATTAGATAAATATTCCAAATAAATAAATGTTTTTTTTAATTTATTCACTAAATTTATAATTGTTACATCTGTTAATCACATTGAACAATATGACCAGACTATTAAAAAAAAAAAGAAATAAAACTTCCCTCTTTTATCATGGATCGGCATTTGAATGCAAGTGTTCTGTACTGAAATATATGTATAAATATATATGTATATGTATTAAGTGAAACATAAATACTGTCTTTAAAAAAGGCAGTATCCTACAGCTCCAGGATTAATTTATTATTTTTATATAAAATTTCTATATAGAGGGCAAATAATTTTAACTGTGATAGATTGTCATTTCCTTGCCTCTAAATAACATAGTTTAAAAGAAATTTTGGGTATAAATTTTTTTAATGCTACTCATTGCAGGTGGCTGAGTGTAATTAGTGTTATTAATTTGGCTCACGGATTCTTTCAAAAAACAAGATAGTCTTATTAAAAATCTATAAATAAATATTCCAGAATGTACATAAATTCCAGATTTGAGGTAATTATTGTAAGATGATCCTTTTTTTTTTTTTCAGATAAACTTTGATTGCATTGGATTGGGTATTTGTTGAATCTGTTTTACCACTCAGTAGACTTAATATTTTCTCGAGATAGTTACATCTTACTTTTATTCATTTTCTTAGGTTTACTTGAAAATGCAAATAGAACAGTTCTTTCAGTTCAAAAAATTGTTGTGTGTGTGTTGAAATGCTAATGTAAATGAGTCAATCTAAAATAATCAGTAATTAATAATCCAAATGTTCAGATACAATTAAGTGGTATTCAAAGTCCAAGCTAATTTCAGTCTGACGCACTTTATATTTCTGTTGTTGGTTACCGATAAGTCAGCTTTAACTCATGGCAACTTTGTGGATAACAAAAGGAAACATTGCCTCGTCCTGTGCCATTCTGAGTCCATTGTTGAGGCTATTGTGTTATTGTATCTCATTGAAGCTTTCCCTCACTTTTTACTGACCTTCTACTTTACCAAACGTAATGTACTTTTTTAGCGATGGGTCTTTCCTCATGATGTGTCCAAAGAAGCAAGACAAAGTCTCACCATTTTTGCTTCTAAGGAACATTCTGAGTACTTCTTCTAAGATCGGTTTGTTCTTCCTTTATGCAGTGTATGGTGTATTTAATATTCTTGACCAATACCTGTTCATGCAGTGGTTAAGAGCTCCGGCTGCTAACCAAAAGGTCAGCAGTTTGAATCCACCAGCTGCTCCTTGGAAACACCATGGGGCAATTCTATTCTGTCCCATAGTGTCGCCATGAGCCGGAATTGACTCAACGGCAATGGGTTTGGTTTTTTTTCAGTTGGCCAACACCACAGTTTGAATGCATGAGTTTTTCTTTGGTCTTCTTTTTTTCATAATCCAGCTTTCACAATAAAACTGGATATTCATTTTGTCTTTTCTTAATACCTTGTTATGACTTAGTATTCAAAAGTTTTATAAATTTAAATATATAAAGTATGAAATAAATCGCTAGACAAAATTGAATTTTAAATTCACAGACATTAGATTCAGTATAGTCTTTTTTTTTTTTTTTTTGCCAACAATCTAATCATAGGCAAATACACACAGTAAGTGTAAAACTGTATAGGTGTTTTCTGAGATTTCTTAATATATATAACATGATATAAAGAGGAGACATGGGTAGTGTGTGTGCACTGTCTTAAGGAATGCAATAATACATATTAATTTGAAGTTTCCTAAACACCTGTCTCATAATCCATTTCTTCCCACTCCACCAGAAACTGTTTTATATATATTAAAGTTTACAAAATGGAATTGTAGTGTGTGTATCCCCCCACAATCTGATTTTATATCCAATATAATATTCTGGTAATTGATCCATATTTAAAAACATATCTCAGTTTTAAACACCTTCTCTGATGCATATTTCCTTCTATGTATTTAGGTATTTATTGCTGATTTTTATTTTTCCCAGCTGCAAAGGAAACAGTTATAAAGGTTCTTATGCCTGTCTTTGTGTGCCTGTGCAAGTATTTTTCCTGGATATCTAGACGTAGAACTTTGTGTGATAGCTACGTTTTTGAATGGATGAGTACTGAACTTCTCTAAACTGGATGTGCCAATTCACACTGTCACTGGCGTTGTTTACGTTCCCATTGTTCTACAACCCCGCTAAAACAAGTGCTTGCTTTGCCAGCGTGATAGATATTGAATGGTAGCACCTTGTGATTTCACTTTCACTTCCTATTTCTCGAGTACAGTGAAATTTAACATTTTCTCAGAAGTTTATTTGTCATTCTGGTTTTCCTTTCCAAAATTACCTTTTCATATCTTTGTCCATTATTTCCCATTTGATTGTTAAATGTTTCCATTTTGAATTGTAGGTATCTTTCATGTACTCTGTATAATAATCTTTTATTTTAATTTTTACAATTTGTTGTAGCTGTCTTCATAAGGCATTTATTTATGCATTACTCTCCTTGTATCTTCCTTAAGGAATTATATATACTCTTGTTGTTGCTGTTAGTTGTCATCAATTCAATTCCAACTCATGGCCACCTCATACATGCAGTGTAGAACTGCTTCATAGGGTTTTCAGGGCTGTGAGCTTTCAGAAGCAGATTGCCAGGCCTGTCTTCAGAGGTGCTTCTGGGTTGATTTGAATCGCTAGCCTTTCGCTAGTAGTTGAGCACTTAACCATTTGCATCACCCAGGGACTCCTATATATACTATAAGGACATAAAGAAAACATCTTTGCTTCTAGAAGTTTTGAAAACTTACTTTTATCAACGTAAATCTTTGTATTTACAGGGTTCAGAATGTGCAATTACAAAATAGATTCAAAAAATGTGCTACTGATGGAATTTCCTGACAAAAGTGTTTTAAGTAATCAAAGTCATAGATGTGTGACTTGTTCAACTCCTATTACCTGCTAATGAAACATATCAGTAAAACATGTAATTACTTTAAGCTAAAGCGTATGCCATAAGGAGTGGTGCAAATGGTTAACACGCTTGGCAGCTAACCAAAAGTTTGGCTGTTTAGGTCCACCCAGAGGTGACTTGGAAGACAGCCCTGGTGATCTACTTCTGAAAAATCAGCCACTGAAAACCCTGTAGAGTACAGTTATTCTCTGACACACGTGGGGTTGCCATGAGTCAGAATCAACTCCATGGCATCTAGTTATATGACATATAGATATAGATATGGATATAGATATAAATGTAAGTATTTCAATTATATGATATATATATATATATATAGTGTGTTCTGATAAGACTGTGTCTATTGAGTGTATTGTATTACATTATAAAATCTGTAAGATTTATGTATCAGAACACATAATTTCCCTAAATCTTAAACCCAATCTTCTGCTGCCCTATAAATCATACTTTTCTTGACCACATAGAAATGACCTTATACACACACACACACACCCTAAAAAGTGAAAAACAAAGCTAATTTCAAAATGCTGTTTGTTGAATGGCAGCTAACAAAATAGTCAACCTGTCAAGTTACCTGTACATTAGTGAAAAAGATGTATTATGGAAGATACTGGTAATTGTCTGCTAACTGACATTATATGGGAATCCTGGTTTCTCAAAGTCTTATATAAATCTGTAGATTAAATAGGCAAAACCAGAGAGCTTTCATCTTCAGCCATATGATTGACCCTGTACAATTAATCGAAAATAGAGTCTTTCTTACAGAATTAACTATCATGGTAGAATAGTCACATAATTCTCCACTAAAACTATCATACACATTAAGAAATTGTAATTAAATTTTATAATCAGTAGATACTTTCCTTTAACTCATTAGTATATCCTTTGTGCTAATTCAGCAGCATCATTTTCTACAGGTATCATTTCTCATGTGCGCTTCCATGACTAAGGGTAAACATAATGCAGTCTGACAGGCAGCGATTAGGTGAGAAGAGATGGACCTCATTTAATAGAATACTTTGGTGCTAGGCCATTGTCATCATACATGGAGATCATCAATCATGAAGAATACAGCGGTTTTTATTCAATTCAATGTTTTTATTGTCCCAGATGCTTTAATGTAATGAATTTGTTAATGGTCCTTTCTTTTATTTGGTTTAAAAAAGACAAGCAGAATTATTTCAGTGTCAGTTATTTAGATATGCATGCACAATATATGCTAATCCCTGTTTTCAGGAGCCAATGCATTCAGTTGTCCTATCTCTTTAATAGACTTCAAATTTCTCTGGCTTTCTTTGTCTCTAATGATCGTATTAGTGATGAATACAGGCAAGTTATTTGGTAGATTGTCCCTCAATTTGAATTTAATCAAGTTCTCAGACGTCTTTTTTATTTTTTTTTTAAGAGGTACACTTAAGTTGCAAGGAATTACAGATATTCAACTTTTCAACATATTTCTAAGATATTCTTAGCTTATTTGATTGAATTAAAGATAAAAAATCGTAGACTGCCAACTTCCACCAGGAAAAAAAAAAGTGAGTAAAACTAAGTTTAATAGACTTATTGCATTAAGGGAGAACATCAACACACTAGAATCTTACTTATGTCTTAGAAGTATAGAAATAGATATAAGTATTTTTAGTGTTTGGTGTTTTTAGTGTGTGGCTACCTGAGCTCAAGTGGCTTAAGGAAGATACTTACATGCAGGGAGCTGGTTGGGATTAAGCAAAGTTCATAACAAAATATTATAGAATGAGTGTATAGATCGAAGTTTGGGTCTGGAAATGAACCGTGATAAATAAATTATTGTTTGAAAAGCAAACTGTTTGCCCAGGTAAGATAATTATTTTTCTGATGCAAGACTTGTTGGCCCAGATGAACAAACTCTGTCTTCAGATAAATATATTTACAGGAATTTCCTGAAGCAAACATTAATTAATTTATACCATCATCATCCCAGAAAGGAAGGACCTGGAGTAAACATGCTGACACAAGTGATCTCAGTTATCCGTCTTGATCGTTACTCTCTTAGGATCCAAGTAGTCTTGTCTCAATTCTCAAGGTCGTAAATGATTCCATTGCTTCAAAAGGTGATGGCATAACTTTCAGTCCCATTCAAGAAATAATTTGTTAGTCGGTGTTAGATGCCTTCCAGTCAGTTCTGACTCATAGTGACCCTATGTACAAGAGAAAAAGATATTGTCCACAACAGTGCCATCCTCACAATTGTTGCCATGTTTGAGCCATTGTTGTAGCCACTGTGTCAGTCCATCACATTGGGGGTCTTCCACTATTTTACTGACCTCTCCTTTATTAAGCATGATGTCCTT
This sequence comes from Dugong dugon, assembly GCA_030035585.1. Classification (NCBI taxonomy): domain Eukaryota; kingdom Metazoa; phylum Chordata; class Mammalia; order Sirenia; family Dugongidae; genus Dugong; species Dugong dugon. The sequence continues at coordinate 26,378,038 of CM057460.1, read as the reverse complement.
CTTCAGGGACTGGTCCCTCCTGATAACATGTCCAAAGTACGTGAGATGAAGTCTTGCCATCCTTGCATTTTAGAGGCTTCTAAGGGGGCAATTCTGGCTGTACTTCTTCCAGGAAAGATTTATTCATTCTTCAGGCAGTCCGTGGTATATTCAGTATTCTTCACCTACACCATAATTCAAACCACGGCTTTGAATCATTTCAGAACAGTTTAGTAATTGCCATTGTAAATGAGGGCAGCATACTGCATAACAACCAAATCTGATGCCCACGGGACATTGACCTGAAAGACAAAATAAAGTATTATAATGACATGTTCAGAGACCTGGAGTTAGCAAACCAAAAGGGAAGAACATGCTCAGCATTTCTCCAGCTGAATGAACTGAAGAAAAAATTCTAGCCTTGAGTTGCAATAGTGAAGGATTCTGTGGGAAAAATATTGAACGACGCAGGAAGCATCAAAAGAAGATGGGAAGAATACACAGTCACTGTACCAAAAAGAATTGGTTGATGTTCAGTCATTTCAGGAGGTAGCATATGATCAAGAACCAGTGGTACTGAAGGAAGAAGTTCAAGCAGTATGGAAGACATTGGCAAAAAAGAAGGCTCCAGGAATTGACAGAATTCCAACTGAGATATTTTCAACAAACAAATGCAGCACTGCAGTGCTCACTCGTCTATGCCAAGACATTTGGAAGACAGCTACCTGGTCAAATGACTAGAAGAGATCCATATTTGTGCCCATTCCAAAAAAAGGTGATCCAACTGAATGCAGAAATTACCGAACAATACCATTAATATCACACACAAGTAAAATTTTACCGAAGATCATTCAAAAGCAGTTGCAGTAGTACATTGACAGGGAACTGCCGGAAGTTCAAGCTGGATTCAGAAAAGGACGTGGAGTGAAAAATATCATTGTTGATGTCAGATGGATCCTGGCTGAAAGCAGAGAATACCAGAAAGATATTTACTTGTGTTTTATTGACTATGCAGGACATTCGACTGTGTGGATCATAACAAATTATGGATAACATTGCAAAGAATGGGAATTCCAGAACACTTAATTGTGCTCATGAGGAACCTGTATAGAGATCAAGAGGCAGTTGTTCCAACAGAACAAGGGGATACTGCATGGTTTAAAATCAGGAAAGGTGTTCATCAGGTTTGTATCTTCTCACCATACCTATTCAATCTGTATGCTGAGCAAATAACCCAAAAGTTGGACTATATGAAGAAGAAGGGGACATCAAGATTGGAGGAAGACTCATTAACAACCTGCGTTATGCAGATGACACAACCCTGCTTGTTGAAAGTGAAGAGGAATTGAAGCACTTATTGATGAAGATCAAAGACTTAGCCTTCAGTATGGATTGTACCTCAACATAAAGAAAACAAAAATCCTCACAACTGGACCAATAAGCAACATCATGATAAACAGAAAAGATTGAAATTGTCAAGCATTTTGTTTTACTTGGATCCACAATCAACACCCATGGACGCAGCGGGTAAAAAATCAAATGACACATTGCATTGGGCAAATCTGCTGCAAAAGACCTTTTTAAAGTGTTAGAAAGCAAAGATGTCACTTTAAGGACTAAGGTGCACCTGACCCAATCCCTGGTGTTTTCAATGTCCTCGTATGCATGTGAAAGCCAGGCAATGAATAAGGGAGACCGAAGAAGAAATGATGCCTTTGAATTATGGTGTTGGCAAAGAATATTGAATATACCATGGACTTCCAAGAGAAGGAGCAAATCTGTCTTGGAAGAAGTACAACCAGAATGCTCCTTAGAAGGGAGGATAGTGAGACTTCGTTGCACATACTTTGGACATGTTGTCAGGAGAGATCAGTCCCTCAAGAAGGACGTCATGCTTGGTAAAGTACAAGGTCAGCAAAAGTGAGAAAGACTCTCATTGAATTGGTTTGACACAGTGGCTGCAATAATGGGCTCAAGCATAACAAGAATTGTCTGGATTGCGCAGGATTGAGCAGTGTTTCGTTCTGTTGTACATAGGTTTGCTATGAATAGAAAGAGGCTCTAGGGCATCTAACAACAACAACAACAACAGGAAGCAGTGATGCCCTGCTAAAAGATGGCAGTGTACCATGCCACTTGGAATGTGTGTCACTCTCCACAGTCCACCAATATTCCAGTTGCCCCCATGGATTCCGAAAGTTTAAGTGATGTAGCCAGCCACCATCTTTGAGTGGGGCACCACTGTTTGTTTTCTACTCAGGTCAAAATCCAACAGACGACAGATTTGATTGCTATGAAATGTGTATGCTGCTTAACCTTTAGGGTGGCAATTACTGAATCGTTCCAAACTGGTTTGAAGCCCTGTTTCAAATTCATCAATTCTTCTTGGTCTTCTTTATTCATTGTCCAGCTTTCACATGCATATGAGGTGATTGAAAATACCATGGCTTGAGTCTGAAGAACCTTAGTCTTCAAGATGACATTTTTGCTTTTTAACACTTCAAAGGGCTTTTTGCCACTGATTTTCCCAAATGCAATACATCATTTGATTTCTTGACTGCTGCTTCCATGGACATTGATTGTGGATCTAAGTAAAATGAAATCATTGACAACTTCAATATTTTCTCTATGTGTCATGATGTTTTGTGGATCATAACAAATTATGGATAACATAGCAAAGAATGGGAATTCCAGAGTGCTTAATTGTGCTCACGGGGAACCGGCACATAGACCAAGAGGCAATTGTTCAAACAGAGCTAGGGTGTACTGCATGGTATCTGATCAGGAAAGGTGTGTGCCAGGGCTGTATCCTTTCACTGTACTTATTCAATCTGTATGCTGAGCTGGCTGTGTGAAGAAGAATGCAGCTTCAGGATTGGAGGAGGAGTCATTGACAACTTGTGATATGCAGATGACACAACTTTGCTTGATGTAAGTAAAGAGGACTTCAGTCACTTCCTGATGAAGAACAAAGACTACAATCTTCAGTATAGATTACACCTCAAGGTAAAGAAAACAAACCCTCACAACTAGTTCAAGAAATCAGAATGGAATGTAAATAATTGAGAGTGACAGGTAATTTATATAATAAAATTGAATATCCTCTTTTCTAATACCAAGGGAAATTACTAAGAGCCTATTCCTACAATTATTAGTAACATTTCCACATAAGAACCATGCATTTTAAAATGCCAATTTTTTTATACACACATATTCTGTATTGGAAAAAATTAGGTTAACCACACACACATACACACTCATACACACAAATTCTGTGAGGGATATGTTGGTTTTTGTAGTAAAATGTAATCGATTTTGAATACCAGTTTAATCATCAATAAGCTGTTTGACCTATGACAGGTCTCTGAGTATGCCTTTTTTTGTTGTTGTTCCTGTCTGGAAAATTAGGGCATTGAAGTCCATAATCTCTAAGATTCCCTTTTAGCATTGCTAATTTATAAGGAGTATTTCACATGGGGTGTCTCTGAATTGAAATTGACTTGACAACACCCAAAAACAACATTTTCTAGGGCTAGATTGTGCTTATGTGTTTGTATATGGGTGTGTGTGAAAACTGTAAATTCTGAAATTCTCTAGAAGATTAAGTCACCATCATCATTAAGACACAATAGTTCGGGCATATGCTATTGTTTGTATTTTAATGGCTTTATGAAAAAAATATACTTTTTTCCTTTTGTGATTTTCTCTAATTTTGTTTAGAATTAACTATAAATTCCACAAAGGATATAATTTTGAGACATTTTTAATGACAGGCTAAGTTATCAGTTGAACTGACAGAATAATTGCATTCTCAAATGACCAAATTGTTGGTATAGGTAAATTGGTGTAATGGAATTTTCTGAATAAAATAGTAAAATGTTTATTACTCTGCACCACAGTTTAGCTTCAGGTATAAGCAGTAAAGCCAATCCTAGCTAGTAGCCTCCTATGAAATTTGGCATATAAATTACAGAGCAGATAATGTTATTTATATCCATTTTATGGGCCTATGGAACATTTCTTAATGTTCAGATTGGAATAAGGTTCATTCCAGAAAACTCTTGTTTTCCTTGTGCAGTAAAAATTATAGAAGGTTTCAGGACAGTGGGTCTTTTTAAATGTGTTATAGAACATTTAATTCAATTTGACAAACATTTATATAACATTTAATATCAGATAATCTTTTCTTTGTAATTACAAAGACTCCTGGGTGGTATGTGCTGGTAAATGTGTTCTTTATAGAACTATGTAGGGCGTCTCCTTCTATAAGCATTTTCAGTTTTTTAACTGAAATAATAAAAATGAGTTGATTTCAACAGGTTTTTATAAAGATTTTTAAAAGGTGAACTATATAAAAATATTTTAAATATAAAATGCTATGAAAATTGAACTCATGATAAAAACCAAGAAGCAGAATATTTCTTGAATTTCATGAAAAGGCTAGAGTCTATTGGAGGCTCTGTTTCTTTATGACCTGGAGCATTTTGACTTGGAGACCAGTGAAAATCATTACTGATACGTAAAAACAGATGATGAGTCAGGAATCTTCCAAGTGTTATTCATTAAGAAATAAGAGGAATTCTTAAGGAGAAGGAGAGCCCTGTTTTCACAGTAGTTAAAAAACTTGGCTGCTAACCGAAAAGTCGACGGTTCAAACACACCAGCCACTCTGCGGGAGAAAGATGCGTCCGTCTGCTTCCATAAAGTTTTATAACCTTGGAAAACTTATGGGATGGTTCTACTCTGTCCTACAGGGTCGCTTATAAGTTGGAATCAACTTAATGGCAATGAGTATTAAGGAGAAGTTTGACAAAAAACAGTTATACTGACTGAATAAGAAAATACAGTGACCTCTGTTTGTGAAACAGTATAAGAATGCAAAACACGTAGGCAAAGCAACTTGTATTTGCGTGAATAATGAAAAGAGTTTTTAAATTTTAACTTGCCTTATGGAACTAAATTATTGTCAATCATAATAAAAAATATTGAATGATTCCTGTCTGTGTTGTGTGTCTGGATATTTTTGTTTGCAGAAAGAGTATTATGCCATAATCACCATATTTTATGCAAATAATGCACCCCTTCTATATTTCTTTGCCAACTGCACCCTCCCCCCCCATAAGGTATTTTGGAAGTACTGCTATGCCAATTTTTTTATATGTTGCTGTAAAAAAAATTAGTACAGCATACTTATGAAAATACCTCGTGGGGAGAAGGTGTGTTTGGCAAATAAAGGTAATAAAAACTCAAAAAACCAAACTCATTGCCATCGAGTCGATTCCAACTTACAGTGACCCTAAATGAGTAACAAAGGTAATAGGTGAACACTCTTTGCATAAAAATACAATATATGCCTTGTCCATGTTGAATTTCAATTATTGAAATGGAAGACAGGATCCACAGTAGACATGTTTAGATAATAAGGACATTTTGAAAATATAATCTACCACTTTTCTGTCCTCATCCCAAGAATATACAGAGAATCTGACCTATTAATTTATTTTTTTTCAAATGTCTTTTTGACTACCTGCATTGTGTTAGGCACGGTTTTTGGCACTAATGACATCAATGGGGAGAAAAATATTGGAAATCTTCTTCCTTCATGAATCTTACATTCTCTGCAGATTTTAGAGTTAACCAAAAAACTAAATTGTCTTATTAGCTATAATGAGGACTACACAGTTGCAAAGATCGTGTCAACTCTCAGCTTCTCAAAAAACAACCAGAAAAAGTGTTACTCAAACAAAACTAAGCTTATTATATCTACTGCAGTAAGGGAGAGCACCATCTTAACAGAGTCTTAGTAATGTATCAGAAGGGAGAAATCAAGGACAAACATTTACAGAATTTTAGAAAGAAATAATGGTTTCTTAGTAAATCTGTATGATTTTAATGGAAGTCTTGCAAAGCAAGGAACTTAGTTGTGAATAATAGGCAGTGCTTTTGCATAATAGCTATGGATTAATGACCAAAGAGAGGATAGAATATTGAAGCATATGCTTATGAGCAAACTTCTAGTCCTTATAAGTAAATTATTCTAGTTGGTTCAAAGTCTTTAAAGAATAAGTATTTCCTGGGACAAGTAGGTAAGTCATTTTTGTGTGCTCCTAGTACGTTTTAGCATAAAAACAGGAAAACATGTTTTCCCAGAATTGCTTATCAAAGGATCAGGAATATATGTGGTTTCAGTTCTGAGATATTATATATAATACATATGTATATATGTGTGTGTGTGTGTGTGTGTGTGTGTGTGTATAATACATTCACACAGAGATTGGGGGGAAAAGAAGGTGGAAAGATTGAGGGAAAAAAAAAAGTTTGAAAGCCATACTCTGTGTTGTGTTGGCCTCTTTGAACTCCACTTAACTATTTTTGTCTGAGATTGCAAAGCAATCAAGTTTAGTGAAATACATACTGAATCACAGATCAGTAGCCCAGGTTGACAGTTCTGATTTCATCTCTGACTAATATTATGTCTTAGAAAGTTTTTTGACTTCTCTGAGTTTAGGTTTACTCGTTTTTCCTAAGTTGTCCTGGTCAGGATTTTTTCCAATTTTAATTAGGTTAATTCGTTTACAGATAACAAAAATAGAGAAGTCATACTCTAAGCAATTCATAAATATAAGAATCCTCAGGGATGAAATATACTATGATGATGTAAATACAAATGTGGGGCAAAAGAGAATGATGAATTTCTCAAAAAATAGTGACAGTTTGCAGTTATGTTGAATAAAGGGATGACTGTTTGAGCCACGGAGCCCTGGTGGTGCAGTGGTTAAGCATTTGGCTACTAACCAAAAGGTCAGCAGTTCTAATTCACTGCCACTCCTTGGAAACTCTGTGGGGCAGTTCTACTCTGTCCCCTAGGGTCTCTATGAGTTGGAATCCACTCAACGGCAATGTTTTTTTTTTTTTTGGTTTAGTTGAGTCATACTACTTTTCTCACAGTAGCTTAGTATACAATTTGCAGCTCTTGCCTTGAGTACTATAAATAAATAGATAAATAAAGGTGTAAATAAAGAAACAGATAATTGTGCTGTCATAACTATGAAGATTTACCCATCAGATGGATAGACACATTTTTGTAACTGGAAAAAAAATTAATTATGAAAAGATGATGCCAAATTAAAATATTATTCAAGAAGACAACGTTTATTCTTTGTTTGATTTATGCTGCTTAAAACTACCTAATACGAGTAGTCTTAAAAAAGAGAGAGAGGGAGTTCTTGTCCTTACACTAAGAAAAGAGAGATTAAGATCTGACATAGTAATGATAATAATAAAATTTGAAAATAAAATATGTATGGTAAATAGATGTAAGAACACACATACAACATTTGTCACTTTTATTGTTCATGATTTTATATTTCTTTATAAAGAACATTTTTGTTTGATTTTTTTCTCTTTCGGTTGGGGGTGCATGTGTACTGCTGTGAGTACAGATAGTGACTTCCCCCAGTATATTCAGAAATACTTGGCCAAAACTGTGTGCTGTGGTTTATAAACAATCTTCTTTATTTCTGTTATATGACAGATATTTAAAACTGTATAATGTGTGCTATAAACAATGACTTTATTTATTAACGTAAATATTGCAGTGCACTCTGTGTCCTTTACAATCAGAATTCTATAGCACCCTATGAAGGGACTTCCTGCCACGGGTATCAGCTGCCCATGCTGTCAGTCTCCAGCAGTGGTTCTGTTAATTATCTTGCCATAATGTCTGAGGCAGACAGCAATCTTTCCTAAAGAGCAGACAGATTCAAAGAGGCTGAATTAATTAAAATTGATTCATACATTCTGTCATGTACAGGTCTGCTGGGAGCCTTTCTTTTCTATACCCCTCCCCCTTCATGATGTTGTAGTACATGGTACAGGTGGGAATCCCTACCTTCGAATACTAATTATGTAGCTTGAATGGGATTAGCCACAGTGACTAGCAGTGTAATGCATGAAAGAATTTCAAAATTTCCTTCATTTGAGGAATTTCTTGAGGGGCCAATTCTTTCCTCCAACTTTTACATGTTGGTATTGAGAGAACAAAGCTGAAAAACCCAAGGTCACTGTAGATTATCAGGAAACTTGCAAGTGAATTATACCTTTTAATAGTTAATTGTTTAAGCATTGTATACTTGAAAAGTCATGTGAAGTATTAGAAATAAAGATAACAGAAGTTAACTCTCTTGTATTTTTAATGACTACTTCTGAATAATAGAATATGAAATAAATTTTATAATAGAATATAAAATAAATTTATCATCACATAAACTTTTTTATATTATGTGTAACTAACCATTACTCATTTCTATCACAAAAGTGAAGAAATATTATCTTTAATAAAAAAACAATGTTTATCTAATCCTGGAGACCATGGGTCATGTTTTTCTTCCACAAGGAAATGTATTAGTTGGTGTAAATTCTAAGCTGCTGTAACAAATAAACCCCAAATGTTTAAGCAAGGTAAACATTATTTTTTATGTAGCAATTTCAAAGGTTTCAACAAGATAAATACTGTATTAGCTGTAACAGTTCAGAGGAAAGTATTCCAGGGTTGTTAGTTTGGCTGTGCCATCGTCATCTTCAACATGCAGTTTTTAGCTCTGAGTCCAGGTCCTGTGATATAGCATCTACAGGAAGAAGAAAAGTAATGTGAAAAGTAAAGCATTCCCTTGCTTTTAAAAACAGGACCCTGAAGTTGTAGATTTCACATCAGTTCATATATCATTAACCAATCACTAGGCCAGTGCTGATGCCCATGTTATTCCCTGTTTCTATGGAGGAAGCAGAGAATGGGATGTTAGTGAACAGCCAGCATCACTAAGAAATGCAAAATCAAAGGAATATTTAAATTCAACAAGTTTAAAGCCTTAATAGTTGACTGAGCTTTCTATTTCTCTCAGTTTCACATTTTACATATTAAGATTCCTTTTCAGAGTTAGGACTTTGATATTGCAGATAAATCATAAGTTGGATAACAAAATAAGTCATGTGAAATATTCTTTCTTTTTTACATATTTAATAGATATTTGGAAAATAATAATTTAGATTCAAATATAAAACAAGTAATAGGGAGAAATTAGGATCAAAATTAGAGTTAAACTAACCATTATGTTTATCTCTACAAGTATACTTTGTCTTTAAGTTGACTAGAAGATGTCATTCCTAATAACCAAATTTCTGAAGAGAATTTATATCTCCTAAAAGTTATACATCTAGTGTATGATAATATTTTTACTATCATGTAAGCGTGTTTTTGTAAGTACTTGCTATGTTGATATGTCTTTATTTTTTCAACAAGCATATATGTATCACCCAATATGTATGAATATGCTATTATGGACATTGAGTAGGATACAGCAAAATGAAGGAGACATGGCCCATAACTTAAAGACACTTGTAAAATATATCACTTATCAAGAGAGAATTTTAGAGATTTATAGTATGAAGTTTTCATAAGAAAGAGTTAGTGGAATTGTCAACGTCAAGAATTAAATTTATAGTAATAACAAAATATATAATATTACCTTATAAATACATTGCATTTCTTTTCACGAGTCTAACTTAGTTATCTAAAAACGTAGAGTAATAATTCAGAACAAATTAAAATAATTAGATGGTATTATCTCCCTTGATATTGTTTGCAGGCTATATCAAGCGTATACTCACAAAAGATGAGAATAAAATTAATTATTTTCAAAGTTGTTAAAGCGTTGAAAATGGAATCTTCCTAAATTTCCCACCTAAATACTGGGTGAGGGAAATTTGAAAACATTACCCGGAGAGTGCTTTCTGCTTAACACAGTGGGGGACAGTATCTACGTTAGATAAAAATTATTTCTAAGAAAAGTTGTTTTATTGTTTGAGCTTATATGTATTTGCTTCTTTTTTTTTTTTTTTTAATCCTTTAAGTGGGTCCTTATGTGTTTCAATTGAAATGAAAAGGATTTGATTATAGCAAACTTTTTCAAGATAGCCAAGACTCAGAGAATGATAATATTTGAATATAAAACTAATTGCAACTTGAAGAGCTGTACAAATGACACATTCAAATTACATTTGTTTTTATTGTTATTTCCTCAGTCTCAAAGTACTACTGTTTGGGGTCTTTTACAAATCTGAGGCACCGTCACTTAATTACCAAGGCAGCTTTGCTTGCTTTATCCCAGTCTGTACAAAAAAGAGCATTCTTTTCAAAGTAAACTGATAATGAAGACTAAAAATTGAGGAAATACTGGATATTCTTCTGTATAGTACTCCTGCACTGCAAATGTAGAGCTTTGAGATTCAAAAGAATGATTTGTAGCTGCATGAATAGATGATGTTTAGCTACATCAATATATGAAGATCACTTTTCAAAGTCATGCATCATTTTCATTTATGATACTTTTAATTAATTGCATAAAAACATTCCTTGATTATAATTAGTTAATAAAACCATTTGTAACTATCGATAGTTTGAGTTTCACAAGTCTTATGTTTCACAGCAGGGGTTCAGTATATAAAATAATATTATTGGTCTAATAAAGTTAGATAGTAGCTCTGAGAAGAGAAGGGCAATGCATCTGTGATTTTGATCTTTCCAGAATTGTTGTTATTTGTTATTGTTAGGTGCCATCGAGTTGGTTCCAACTCATAGCGACCCTATGTACAACAGAACAAAACATTGCCTGATCCTCCACCATTCTCATAATCGTTGTTATGCTTCAGGCCCTTGTTGCAGCCACTGTTTCAGTTCATCTTGTTGAGGGTCTTCCTCTTTTTCACTGACCCTCTACTTTACCGAGCATGATGTCCTTCTTCAGAGACTGATCCCTCCTGATAACATGTCCAAAGTGAGATGAAGGGTTACCATCCTTACTTCTGAGAAGCATTTTGGATACACTTCTTCCAAGACAAATTTGTTCATTCTTCTGGCTGTCCATGGTGTATTCAGTATTCTTCACCAACTCTGTAATTCTGTTAAGTTTGTCGTACTGTGGTGGCTTGCATGTTGCAGTGACGCTGGAAGATATGCGACTGGTATTTCAAATGTCAACAGTGTCACGCATGGTGGACAGGTTTCTGCAGAGCTTCCAGACTAAGACACACTGGGAAGAAGGACCAGGCAATCTATTTCTGAAAAACTTGGCTGGTGAAAACCTTGTGGATAGCAGTGGAACATTGTCAGATATAATGTTGGGAGATGAGCTCTTCAGGTTGGAAGGCACTCAAAATATGCCTGGGGAAGAACTCCCTCCTCAAGAGTTGACCTTAGTGATGTGAATGGAGAAACGCTTTCAGGACCTTCATTTACTGATTTGGAATGACTCAAAATGAGAAAGCTGCAAACATCTATTAATAATCAGAATGTGGAATGCACCACAGTTTGAATCAGGGAAAATTGGAAGTTGTTAAAAATGAAATGGAACACTTGAAGATGGATATGGTAGACATAAGTGAGCTGAAATGCACCGGTATTGACCATTTTGAATTGGACAATTGTATGGTCTACTATGCTGGGAATGACAAATTGAGGAGGAACAGTGTCACATTCATCACCCAAAAGAACATTTCAAGATCTATCCTGAAATACAACACTGTCAGTGATAGGATAATATCCATACACCTACAAGGAAGACCAGTTAATACAACTGTTATTAAAATTTACTCACCAACCATTAATGCCAAAGATGAAGAAATTGAAGATTTTTACCAACTTCTGTGGTCTGAAATTGATCAAACATGCAATTAACATGCATAGATAATTACTGGTGATTGGAATGAGGAAGTTGGAAATGAAGAAGGATCAGTAGTTGGAAATATATTTCCAGAATAAATTGCTTTATTTCCAGAATAAAGATAAAAATGCAGGCAACAGCAATAACTAAGCTTCTTCAGATTAAAGGAGACCCTGCCTCCGGACCAGTGTCACCTTCAAAGGCCTGGCTCCATTAGTACTCTGGGTATAGAATACAAAAGCAAACAAACAAAAAGAACCTGTTACTGTCAAGTCATTTCTGACTCATAGCGACCCCATTTGTTACAGAGTAGAACTCCCCCCAAAGAGTTTTCCTGGCTATAATCTTTACAGATACAGATCACCAGACATTTCTTCCACAGCATCGCTAAGTGGGTTCAAACTGCTAACCTTTAGGTTAGTAGCTAATCGAAAACCCTTTGTGAAAACCAGGGACTTTGGGTATGACTAAGATATCACAAAAGACACTGCCTTCAGTGCCTGTCTCAATTTCAGAGAGAGAAAATATTTTTTTTCTTCTTTATTATTGGAGAATTAGATCTGGAGATTGAAAGTCGGTTTGTGTATGCAAACCAACGAATTTTCAAATCCTCATGTATTCACTAACTCTTCCTCTATTTGGGTTATATTACTTGTATTCTCTGTTTAGCAGTAAAATGAATAGAAATTTATGTCACAGTTCAGTAGATTAGAATTCTGACATGAGTTTCACAGGGCTAAAATCAAGGTATCAGCAGAGCCATTTTTCATTTCTGGAGGCTCTAGAGGTAAATCTTTTTCCTCAACTTTACAAGCTTGTAGAGACCACCCATATTTTTTGACTCGTGACCCTCTTCTTTCATTTTTATAGCCAGCAATTTTGCATATCCCTAACCCAGCTTCCACCCTCCCATTTTTTTCGTTGATTCTTCTGCATCTATTTTCAAGGACCCTGGTGATTATACTGGGCCCACCAAGATAATCTAAGATTTAAAATGATCTCCCCATTTTAAGATCCTTAATTTAGTCATATTTGCATAGTCTCTTCTGCCACGTGTTGTTGTTAGGTGCCTTGAGTCAGTTCCGATTCATAGTGACCCTATGTACAACAGAAGAAAACACTGCCTGGTCCTGCACCATGCCCACAATCATTATGCTTAAGCCCATTCATTGTTGCAGCCACTGTTTCAGTACATCTCTTTGAGGGTCTTAACTCTTTCTAGCTGACCCTGTACTTTACCAAACATGGTGTACTTTTCCAGGGACTGATCCTTCCTGACAACATGTCCAAAGTATGTAGATGCAGTTTCTCCATCCTTGCTTCTAAGGAGCATTCTGGTTGTACTTCTTCCAAGACAGATTTGTTTGTTCTTTTGGCAGTCCACGGTATATTCAATATTCTTTGCCAACGCCACAATTCAAATGCATCAGTTCTTCTTTGGTCTTCCTTACTCATTGTCCAGCTTTCAAGTGCATATGATGCGATCGAAAATACCATGGCTTGGGTCAGACTCACCTTAGTCTTCAAGGTGACGTCTTTACTTTTCAACACTTTAAAGAGGTCTTTTGCAGCAGATTTTCCCAGTGCAACGTGTCATTTGTTTTCTTGACTGCAGCTTCCAAGGGCATTGATTGTGGATCCAAGTAAAATGAAATCCTTGATAACTTCAATCTTTTCTCCATTTATCATGATGTTGCTCATTGGTCCAGTTGTGAGGGTTTTTGTTTTATGTTGAGGTGTTATCCACAATGAAGGCCGCAGTCTTTGATCTTCATCAGTAAGTGCTTCAAGTCCTCTTCACTTTCAGCAAGCAAGGTTGTGTCATCTGCATAATGCAGGTTGTTAATGAGTCTTCCTCCAATCCTGATGCCTTGTTCTTCTTCATACAGTCCAGCTTCTGGGATTATTTGCTCAGCATACAGATTGAATAGGTATGATGAAAGGGTACAACCCCGACACACACCTTTCCTAACTTTAAACCATGCAGTTTCCCCTTGTTCTGTTCGAACAACTGCCTCTTGATCTATGTATAGGCTCCTCATGGGCACAATTAAGTGTTCTGGGATTCCTATTCTTCAAAATGTTATCCCTAATTTATTATGAGCCAGACAATCGAATGCCTTTGCATAGTCAATAAAACACAGGTAAATGTCTTCTGGTATTTGGTGCTTTCAGCCAAGATCCATCTGACATCCACAGTGATACACCTGGTTCTATGTCCTTTTCTGAATCCGGCCTGAATTTCTGGCAGTTCCTTGTCAATATACTGCTGCAGCCACTTTTGAATGCAAGGAAATATATTCCTAGATTCCAGGGATTAGGACATGGACTTGTTTACGGAGATATTATTCTTCCTACTGCAGTTCTCTTGATTTCTGTTTGTTTTGTTTTGTTTTATTTTAATGGAACACCTTAGAAATTATAGTAAGAAGGACTAAAATGTACATATTAAGCTGGCAAGACACAATAGCCCAAATCCATTCCAGATCCATTTATATATTCACGTTATTTCGATCTTTTCTTTCTCTTTTTATAATTTTTGAAGTATCTATCATTAATTCTTCCCTCCACGATGCTACTGAAACCACACAAAATTTAAGAGTTCAAAATACTTGAGATGCTGAAACAATATTTGTTCTGTCAGTCTTTAGAAGGCAAACTTTGTTTGAAATTACTATTTATTCCATTATTTTATGAACATGAGGTTTGAGATGTGTTTTAATTTAATGATTAACAAATTCATCTTTCTAATGATAGTAAAATAATAATAAATTGTGACTGTTTTTAAATAAAAAACATATGCATTTATGCACATAAATATGGCATGCTTGAAGAGCTTATCAAAGTGCCAGAGAAAGAAGATATAATGTATACTACTTGGTACTAATTATCTTAGCAGAATTAGGAAATTTCATTTTAACTTCCATCAGCAATATTCCTCAAAATTTGTGAACAGTATATTCAAAGCCAATGTTGTTGTGTGCCGTCGAGTTGATTCCAACTCACAGAACTGCCCCATAGGATTTCCAAGGCTGTAATCTTTACTGAAAAATACTGCCACATCTTCCTCCTGGGAGTGGCTGGTGGATTCAAACCCCTAATCTCTCAGCAGCTGAGAGTTTAACCACTGTGCCACCAGGACTCCTTTCAAAGCCAATAGTTTCTATATGTTTTAATAGTAAAAGAAAATAATTTGTTTATCCATTATAATAATAAGATATATTATCTATTTTGGAAAATTAAGGGTATAAAGTAGTTACTGACCTTTCTTTCCTGAAAGAAATACCCTTCAGCACTTCACATTCATCAATACAAAGCCCTAAATTGGTACATTATTTCCCCAAATTACAAGTAAAGAAACTGAGGTTAAGAGCAGTTAACCTTCTTGACAGGATTAATAATGAATTATTAAAAATTAGTTCTATTATTATAATTTTGATCTTCTTGGTAATATTTAAAATATTCAAAATATTCTACTTGTTCATACTTTTCTCTACCTTCAGAAACTTTTCACTATAAACATATATTAATCTTCCCATAATTTTAGAAAACTTAAAAAAATTGGAAAAAATATGATTCTGATACAAAACTTAAACTGCAGCATAATGAGGATTCATTTATTGAGAACCACTGATTTTATTATAATATTCATGTATTATCTGCATAGGTCCCAGTACCCATTTCAAGAGTTTTCATCTGACAAGTTCTCTGTGACCTATCAATTACAGGAAGCTGACTTGATATAAAAACACCAAAAATCACCTTAACAAATATATAATATTTTGATGAAAACTAGTAAATATAACAATAAGGTAGTGTGTATAATGAAAAGTGATATTAAAAAACCATACAAAAATAAATACTTAAAGCTTTGTCACATTTTAAATATTTTGTGACTGAAACTAGTAACCATAAAATCAGAATGGATAAAACTAACGGATTTTTACAATTTTTATAACATAAAGGATATTAGACAACAGTACTAGAATAACTACCTTACACTCAGATTTGCTTATCCTTCCAGGAAGATGTAATTTCAAACCCTACATTTCCTGATATAGTTTATTCTCAATAACAGAAATAGAAATAAAGAGTGGGTTAGAGAATAAGCATCATTTATGTTCACATGCAGAGAGGAATCCTTGGGTTCCTCTCTCTTCCTTTTCCCCTCTAACAGAGTGTCTAAAGTAAGGAAATAACAAACAATATTCTAAGATTAAATATTGGCATACCATATTTTTACGCAAATAATGCATGCCTTCTACGGTTGTTTGCCATCTGCTCTTCCCCCTGTGAAGTATTTTGGTAAGCACCGCTATGCCAATTTGTTTGTTTATTTATTTTACATGTTGCTGTTAAAAAAAAAAAAGCATAGTCCCCTTACAAAAATACATGGGGGTAGAGGGAACAGTTGGCAAAAAGATATAAAGGCATGTATTATTTGTTTAAAAATGTGGTAGATGTAGAACTTATTGCTACAAACGCCTAACCAGTTTCTTTGACCTGAGCTCTTTCCCCTCCAGCACGTTTTCTATACTGCTGGCAGATTTATCTGATAAAATCACATTAAGCAATAAATAAGAATTGACATCTAAAAATTTTTCAGATTGATTGCAAACTCTTTGTCATTAGGGGCCTCGTTAGGCAGTGGTTAAGAGCTCAGCTGCTAACCAAAATGCTGGGAATTCAAATTCACCAGCTGCTCCTTAGAAACTCTACGGGGCACTTTTACTCTGTCCTATCAGGTCACTTTGATTCGGAATTGACTTGACACCAATAGTTCAGGGTTTATGGGTAACTACCCTGTCTTGTTTTGTGCATCTCCAGCTCATTGTTTTCGCTTTCCGTTCCTCTAAGCACTCTGCTGTCTTCCACAGACTTTTGCAGATGTTATTTCCTTGTCTAGATCCCAGTTCCCATTCCATTGCCCTGTCTCCTTTTTTTTTTCCTTAATGAATCGACTCTTCTTTCAGGTCTCATTTGAGATTTTACCATCACCTAAATCCATTCTTGTGAGCCCTGGTGGTGCAGTAGTTAAAGAGCTTGGCTGCTAATCAAAAGGTCAGCAGTTCAAATCCATCAGCCACTCCTTAGAAACCCAATGAGGCAGTTCTACACTGTCTTGTAGGGTTGCTATGAGTCAGAATCGACCATACAGCAATGGTTTTTTTGTTTAAATCCATTCTTATTTTCACACAGGATCTCATAACATACTGTTCTTCCCACCATCTCTAGTACTTGCCATACTATTTTGTATTGGCCTGTTCACTTGTCTAAATATCCCTCTGGCCTGTAATCTCTCTGTGAGGGCAGAGATACTGTCTAGAGTTGTTATTCCATTCTAGTGCAGGCTACTATAAATATTCTTTTAACAAGCACGTGAACTTTCCCCATCTTGTCAACTGGTGATCAGTCAAGTTTTCAAAAATTTTAAAATTGTATGATTCATTTTTTTAACATTCAATTTCTTCCATCTTATGGGATTCATTGTTTTGGTTTGATAATGGAAAATTGCCTGATTATTTTGGTCATTGAGATGACTAAATCATATTCAGTGCTTTTCATTTCAAATAGTCAATCTGGGTGATTACGTGTGATTTAGAGATCACAAGTTTGAAGGCTGCTTAATAATATATTTCAAGATTATAAAAAGATTTTATGGGTGATGGAAAACAGCTGTTATCCCTTTTCACTGAGAGAAAAATACGGGGAAATAGTCATAATAATTGCATCAGAAGGGATTCAAGTTAGATAATAATTAGGGGTTTTGATTGCTGGATTCTTTTGTTAACTACACGAATTGTCACCAGACTTAGAAGAACTGAGAAAATAGTAATATTTCTTGAAGCAAAATTTAGAGCACAGAAAGAGAATGAATATAGGAAACTTATCTTATTCTCAACTACTAAAATATATATTTCAAATATTTATTTTCCTTTCCATTCCTATTTCTTTAACTCTAATTGAATTCCCTGAAATATGCATCTGATTGAAATCTTGACTTCAACTCTTTCTCATTCCCCTGCTGTAGAACTTCCAATTGCTTTGCTGTATCTTTAGAACAAAATCCAAACTCCTCCCCAAGACTTCAAGACCCTGTGTTATCTGTTCATTGTCTATTTCACTAACTCCTACTTTCCTCCTCATACAGTAATTCCAGCCAGTGAAATTCTTTCTGTTACTTGAATTTACACAGCTTATTGATATCTTGGAACCTTTATAGTTTATGTTTATTCTGGTTAAATATACACTCCAAGATCTTCACACACTTGACTTTTCCCATCAGTCAGATCTCAGCCCATGTATCACCTCTTCAGAGAGACCACCTCTGGCTATTCTAGCTAAGGTTGCCTTCTCCTGTATCCCTGTTACCTTGATCTTTTTATTTTCTCCATGACAATTAACACTATACAAAATCCTCATGCATTGAAGTGTCTGTATACTTGTTTCCCTTCATTTTCTTCTTCAGGAGAATATGAGCTCTGAGAAAAAAGATTATCTTGACTGTTTTCTTCACCACTGCATCCACAGAACTGAAAACAGTACCTGGCAAAGAGTAGGCTCTCAGTTTGATGAATGAATACAGGTGGATAGTTTCATGGATAGAATGCCACTATATTCAAAAAACAGCAGCAGAAAGAAAAGGCATAATGCTTCACCAAAATCATTGTTAATATTGTTTTTCATACATTTGGTTTGTTTGAAAGTCTAATTATAGCTGTCACTGTATTGTTAATGAATATAGTATATAGTACATTAAGGATTTTTTTTTCTGTAGTGTTCTGTATTAACAAATATTAAAAGAATCTCTGTGGGTATTTGAGTGAAAACATTATCTCGAATGGACTCTCTATGGAGAAAATTTTATAAATCTATGCCAAAAACAATACTAATTGTACCTCTGATTAAGCAAAAATAAAATAATAGCAGCTGTTGCTGTAATATAGTACATGTAATTTTTAATAGCTAGTGCTAGATTTGCTACTTTTTCCTCTGAGCATCTATCTCCACATTGAAATGGTAGCAGTTAATTTAAACTATACAGCATCTGCAAGCTGACTTTGTTTAGTCTTATAGCTGATCACTCTTCCAAAAAAAATAGAGTATAACATCTGCTGGCTAACTACATAGAGAATACCGCCCGGATAGATTTATATATATATCAATAGTTTTTGAACAGTGATTATGTAATGTTCACATTTATATAATGATACATTATTGTCCCACAAATAATAAAAGTGTCTGGTAGAATCTTATCCTAAAGGCTTAGAACAAAATATGATCAAAATAGTACTGTGAAGTGTCATAAGTTTATTGGATGTGTTATACTAGCTGGCACTATCTCCAAAACCAAATAACTACAGAAATATCAATGAACATATGAGCAACAGATACATTTGAAAAATCAGCTGAAACTTTTTGCAAAAACCTTCTAAATGCACATAGGAAACATAAATGTTAATTTTCTAGAAAATTAAAGGCTTGAAAACAGCTATCATTTTTACACATCTACATTTGGATTACACAAAGAATAGGTTCTGTATTCTATTCTATTTTGAAAATGATGATAAATCTTTCCAGGCTAACAGCCAGTCCTATCAATAGAATGATAATTTTTCTATGACATCTAAAGAAGTGATGTTAATTAACTTATTATATCAAAAACTATCATGAATATAAAGGACTTTCAATATTACGTTTGCCTGACCAAAAACGATTTTAACTGACACGTGTATTTCATGGATGATAAGATCAAGTCCTTTGAAGGCATTTTATGACTTAGTTGTGGTATAATGATTTTGCCTTTGAGAATTTCTATTAGATAATTTCAAAAAGTTAACTCTGGTCTCTTCCTGTCTGTATTATAAATGTGCTCAGATGTGTCCCATTTAAAGAAAACATATTTCTTATTATATCACTTCCTTTTCAGTTATGACCTAAATCCTTCCTTTCTTCCAAATTAAAACATTTATTTATCTTGCCTTCCTTTACTTCCTACCTTTTTTGTCTGGTGCATCCAACCATATTGAATGACTTTGTTCTCAGCATGTCAGTGAGTCATTTATAGTCATTTATAGTCCCAACTTTCTGAAATCAAAAGGTTTATGTTGAATTTTTTGGTCTTATTCCAGGGTTATATATCTGGTCCTCATTTTTTCTCCCCCTATTATTTTTGAGTATGTATTTCCCTAAATTAAATATCCTCTAAATGTTTATTGCCATAAATCTGTATATTCAGTTGAGACCTTCATTTTGAGCTTTAGAACTACCTTTCCAGGTGTCAGATGGCTTTATCTTGATATCTTGCAGGTGCTTGATTAGCATTTTGTTGAAAACATAACTAATTCTTTTTCCTTCACTTCCACAATCAACTTCTAAGCCTGAATTTCCTACTTAACTGCATCATCAGCATACCAAAACCAGAAAACCTAGTATATTTTTCTTTATTCCTTTTCTCATACTGCCCTAAAGTAAATTGGGTTTTAACTCCGTTGATTCTGACTCAGAAATATCTCTAGATTTTTACTTATCTATGGAGGCCTGGAGATGTAGTGGTTAAGAGCTCCACTGCTAACCAAAATATCGGCAGTTAAAATCTACCAGCTGCTCCTTGGAAACCCTGTGGGGCAGTTCTACTCTGTCCTATAGGGTGGCCATGAGTTGGAATCGACTCAGTGACAATGGATTTGATTTGGTTTTGGTATATCTACATTACTACATCTCATGGCTTATGATTTTGTCCGCTCAGTTTTATTCACATTGTTAATACCTTATTTAGGTTGTCATTTCTTCTTACCTGAACTATTGCCATGGGTTTCTATTTGAATTCCCTGCTACTGTTCTTATCTATGCAATCTGATTACTCTTGTTATAGGGTGACCTCGAGTCTGTTCCAACTCAGAACGACCCTATATACAACAAAATGAAACACTGCCTGGTCCTGTGCCATCCTCACAATTGTTACTATGCCTGAGCCCATCATTGTGGCCACTGTGTCAATCCATATTGTTGAGGGTCTTCCTTTTTTTACTGACCCACTTTACCAAGAATGATGTCCTCTTCCAAGGACTGTTCCCTCAAGATAACATTTCCAAAATACATGAGATGAAATCTTGCCATCCTCATTTCTAAGGAGCATTCTGGCTGTACTTCTTCCAAGACAGATTTGTTTGTTCTTCTGGCAGTCCATGGTATATTCAATATTTTTTACCAACACTGCAGTTCAAAGCCATCAATTCTTCTTCGTTCTTCATTGTTCATCATCCAATTTTTGCATGCATATGAGGCAATTGAAAATACTATGACTTGGAATAGGCGCACCCTAGTCTTTAAAGTAACATCTTTGCTTTTTAACACTTTAAAGAGTTATCTTGTAGCAGATTTGCCCAATGTAATACATCATTTGATTTCTTGACTGCTGCTTTCATGGGTGTTGATTGTGGATCCAAGTAAAATGAAATCGTTGGCAACTTCAATCTTTGTTTATTATGATGCTACTTATTAGTCCAGTTGTGAGGATATTTGTTTTCTTTATGTTGAAGTGTAATCCATACTGAAGGCTGTAGACTTTCTCTTCACTTTCACCAAGCAAGGTTGTGTCATCTGCATATCGCAGGTTGTTAATGAGTCTTCTCCACTCCTGATGCCACGTTCTTCTTCATATAGTCCAGCTTCTCGGATTATTTGCTCAACATACAGATTGAATAGTCTGACATAAAAAGCATATCAAGATATACCCATAGTATAAACACTTAAAATGGCCTAGAATTCCTAATAATATAAAGGGCAATTTCCATAGCCCAGTATCTGAACCTAGTGTTTTGGTTTTGGTTTTTTTTTTTTTTTTTTCCCAGTAACATCTCCTGTTACTTTCTATTTCACATCCCAGTTTAAATATCAACTCCCTATAATTCCTTTCCTAGTCCCTCCAGAAAAATAAATAAAAAAATAATAATCCATGCTTCTTTCACTTTTTTCCCATAAAAACTCCAAATACATCTATTTTAACATTTAAACATAAATGTATTAAAAAAATATGTTATTCTTCACAGGAAAACTGTGTGTTCCATAATAAAGATGATGTTGTATGCTCAAGATTTAAAACAGTTCATGACTGTGAGGTAAACGAACAAGTATGAAGTTGATAATCATTT
The DNA here is from genome assembly GCA_030035585.1 of Dugong dugon. Classification (NCBI taxonomy): domain Eukaryota; kingdom Metazoa; phylum Chordata; class Mammalia; order Sirenia; family Dugongidae; genus Dugong; species Dugong dugon. Next base: position 26,356,188 of record CM057460.1, on the reverse strand, counting down.
TGAAATGGGAAATTGTGTGTGTGTATAAAAGTGAGTATGTGTGTGTGAGTATGTGTGTGGGTGTGTGCATATAACTCGAAAGTAATGGAACCATAATATAATGACTTCCTACTACATAGTTTTAGAGTCCCAGGGTGGTACAAAGGATTAAACCCTCTCCTACTAACCAAAACATGGGCAATTCATACTCACCCAAAGGCACCTCAGAAGAAAGGACTGGGGATCTACTACCAAAAGATCACAGCCATTGAAAACCCTATGAAGCATAGTGCTATTTTCAAACACATGGGTTTGCCCATGAGTTAGGATGAATTCAACGGCAATGGATTTTTGGCTACTACATGCTTTTTAATTTTGTTTTTTTGTTTTCGTAAAGTAATCAGTTTAAGTGTATGTAGAATAAAAGATAATGACGTAGCATAGTATATTTTTATAGAACTTTGCCTTCCCCAATTGTATTTATTAGAGTGATACATGTATTTTACTCATACTAGTAATACAAATTTAATTTTACTTTAAAAAATATGTAAATAAATCTTGGCTTTATGTAGTAAACCACTAATATTTCTTCCTAGATTGTATAATCTGATTTATCTTTTGGCATTTACATCTGCAAATCCATTAAAGTCATTCATTCTGAACTAAAGAAAACATTGACAAACATCTAATATTCCATATGTTATATTACATTTCATCAAATTAAAAAAAAATATATTGTACCACCTTTGAAATCCATTCTTCAGGCATTCTGCGAATCAGTGATTTTCAAGGTAATAGCTAATTTTCCAGATTCATGTCTCACCTGATCTTCAGATGTGTATCTCACCAAACTCCATTTTCTGAAAGTGCCAGGCTCTAATGTCCCTATCCTCTGGCTCATGCTAGAGCTCTACACGTACTTCCTACTTCTGTTGACAAATCCTCAACTCAGAATTTGAGCCATAGATCAAATGCCAATGAAATCAATTGCCTCTTGCAACATTCCCTACCTGAGCCAACTACTGCACAATTAACCACTCCTTGCAAGTATCTTAAATACATTGGATTCAAAAATTAAGCCAGTATCTTTCCTTGCCTTCCCGTATCAGTTATGCCTCTATCATAGTTCTTCTGTACTATACTTCCGTTTGTCCCCCTGAGCAGATAGTAACTTTAAGGGCTTTAACTGTAGCTTGAGAATACAGGGTCTGGTATGAAAGTAGTAATTGTTGAATTGAAGCAGAGAGTCCCAAATAACTAAACCTTGAGAGAAACTGTTTTTGTTTTCTACCATTAAAGTGTAAGGAAGCAGCATTTGTGAAAAGGAGGTTTGGGTTGGGAGGCACCTATAACAGTGAATTAAATATTAAAAATTAATCTCATCATTCCAATTTCCTTGTCACTACAAATATTTCTCTAATATTTCCTTTTTGTGGATGTGATACTTGAAATTGCATCTTTGGTCTTATCTACACACAAGGGTTTCTTTAGATCTCAAAAGTGTGCTTTTCTTTCTTTGAATTATAAAAAATAGCCCTAGTCTTTCACTAAACATCTGAAAATAGTGTCTAAAAGAAAACAAAATACATCTTCATTCTCATTCTCACTATATTCTGTACTGAGCATATCAAGGTTTTGAGAGCCTGCTTTTATCTTTAGTGCATATCTACATATTACGTTCCATTCAGGTCTTCCAAATGTTTTAGTTGGGTTCTCATTTTCTGTGCCGCCAGTGTTATCTATATTTTGGGAGCACTTTGCTACATCCAGTCTACCTATTTGAGTCTCATGTATCCTATCATTTTTAATCCATCATCTTTTAAACACAACCACTTCCAGTATTAAAGTGTTCCCACCACTATCTCCTGTGTTTAACTTAAAACAGCATGCCACTAGAAAGCAATTTATCTGGTTGTATACAGAAAATGTAATTTATGCTCATCAGCACATTTATTCAATTTTTTAAAATTCTTACTAGTTTCTTATGGTTTGGATTTCTACATAATTCATTAGAAGGCATTTTTGAAAGAGTTTATTATCTGAAAAAGTTTTAAAAATACATCTCTCTAAAGCTACCAGAATGGAAAATAAGTTCACTTTGGCATTTCATTCAGTTTTGTTCTCAGTGATTTTTGGCAAATGTATGCCCTTTATAGGAAACAATTGCTTTATGTCCTAATTTATTTAGATGGGGACAAATAGTGTTTCCTGAATTACCAGAGTATAAAACTTTCAAAAATAAAAACACCCTACTTCCACAGCTATCTATACATTTATCACTGGATGCATTTTGATGGAAGAGACTCTAATAAGAAATTATTGCGATTCTCTTTCGTTGTTGTTGTAAGATGTCCTCTTGTACAACAGAGGCATGGTAGTACTAAGGTGACCTCATGTACAACAGAACAAAACACTGCCTAGTCCTGCGCCATCCTCACAGTGTTGCTACATTTTAGCCTATTATTGCAGCCACTGTTTCAAACGATCTTGTTGAGGGTCTTCCTCTTTTTCACTGACCCTCTGTTTTACCAAGTATGATACTCTTCTCCAGGGACTGGTCCTTCCTGACAACATGTCCAAAGTATGTGAGACAAAGTCTTGCCATCCTTGCTTCTAAGGAGCATTCTGGCTGTATTTCTTCCAAGATAGGTTTGTTCATTCTTTTGGCAGTCCATGGTATATTCAATATTCTTTGCCAACACCACAATTCAAAGGTGTCAATTTCCTCGGTCTTCCTTATTCATTGTCCAGCTTTCACATGCATAGGAGGTGATTGAAAACACCATGGCTTCGGTCAGGCATACATTAGTCTTCAGGGTGACGTCTTTGCTTTTTAACACCTTAAAGAGGTCTTTTGCAGCAGATTTACCCAGGGCAATGTGTCCTTTGATTTCTTGACTGCTGCTTCCATGGGTTTTGATTGTGGATCCAAGTAAAATGAAATCCTTGGCAACTTCAGTCTTTTGTCCATTTATCATGATGTTGCTTATTGGTCCAGTTGCGAGGATTTTTGTTTTCTTATGTTGAGGTGTAATCCATTCAGAAGGCTGTTGTCTTTGATCTTTATCAGTAAGTGCCTCAAGTTCTCTTCACTTTAAGCAAACAAGGTTGTATCATCTCCATATTGTAGGTCGTTAATGAGTCTTCCTCCAATCCTGATGCATGTTCTTCATGTAATTCAGCTTCTCAGATTATTTTCTCAGCATACAGATTGAATAACTATGGTGAAAATATGCAACCATGACACACGCTTTTCCTGACTTTAAACCAAACAGTATCCTCTCTTTCTTTTCAGACGACTGCCTCTCGGTCTATGTACAGGTTCCACATGAGCACAATTAAATGTTCTGGAATTCCCATTCAATATTCAAGAATATTCAATATATTCAATATCCAAATATATTTGTTCAAGTTTATTTAATATTCTTGGGTTTAAAATTTTGGGGTATGTGGTCTCTATATAAGAAACTTACAATAATAAGCATTTTAAATCATTTTCTTATATACTAGTTGTTCATATGGCCTGACATTTTGAGATTTGACTTATTATTTCCAGAATTTAGTTATTAAAGTACATATTGCTTTCAAGATTTTGAAGCACTGAGGGGATGAACTAGGACCTCAAAATGGAGGGAGATAGCTGGAGATAAAGGAGAAATTCAAGTGACCTAGTGCCTCACTCCGTTTATGCAGTTCTCTGTTTTCAAAGTTTCTGTCAGTGATTGTATGTACAGCTTTACTGGGGAGCCAGCTCATCTCTGTGTCTTTCCCATTTAATGAATATATATGCTTTTGTCTTTCTGTAAGCATGGTTTAAGGTGTAAAAATTCTAATGTAAACATCTGAAGCTAAATTTTCCTTTTTAAGCTTACATTAGAATTTTACAAATGTGTTTTTGACAGAACTAGGTATACTGATTTTATATGTCGTGTTATGATGCTAAGTTAACAGATGTGTAATAAATATAAATGTAATTCACTAGGAAAACATGTATTTAAAATTAAATGAGGAATAGTGTATGAACAATACATAAGCTTATTCAATTTCAAAATCGTTTACTTATGGCCTTTAAACACATTGTGGTTTTCTGAAACAAATTGGCATAAATACATGAATTAATTAGTTAATACACACTTGTAACATGTAACTTTTATTTTTGTCCTGTTCAGTTTTCTGATGCAAACAACTACAATAATATGTATACTTTGGGAAAATTTACACTATATCTATATTTGTAGTTTTTCTGACAAATCCCTGTTAAATCAGCTACAAATATAGTAAAACAGGGATTTTTGCTCTGTGTTCCATGACTCTCTGGTACTGCTCATTAGTAGAAAGGGAAAGTGATCTTATATTTTTTAACATTTTTGTTGTGGGATTTTGGTGTGTGATGATTGGATACCTTCAAACAGTCTTAAAAGATCAGTTAGCAAAAGGGAAACATACAATGTGCCAGCTTGTGTTTCAATTAAATATCTACTTTAGGTGATACTAAACAGAGATTCGAACTCCACATATACAAATTATGTTAATGCTATACTCATACACAAATTATGCTTTGCAGAAATTAATCACTAAATGGTAAAATATTTTCTTTCAATTGACAGATGGACCAATTATTATATTTCACACACTAAATATTTTTGACCTTTAAATTGCTCTGACATTATAAGAGTGCAACTTAGTTGCCAGAGTGATAAATGAAACACCGAATTTTAAATTGTATGACTTTGATGTCCCTAGACAATAAGATTTAATTGTGAAAATAAATTAATACTCCACAAAGTAATCTTTACATTTAAAACAATTGTAATTTTAGAAATACCAATAGGATGCTTATTGGTAAGTTTATTTGGTAATTGTTTGAAAACTAGACATAATGATTCTAAAGCTCACCTATGAGAGAATAATGAAGAGATATTTGAAGAAGAATGGTATAAGACCCCTTACCTTTTGACTTAATCCATATATATGATAAAGCAAAAGTAATTAAAATGTCATTCTAGAATAAGTACAGACAGTTCAAAGAAGTGTCAATAAATTCCAAAAGAAGACCCTATATTTATAGATATTTAATATTTATATGTGTACATTTAGCTAGTCAGTAGTTAATAATTATTAATTGTTAACTATGAACCAGGTTCTTTTTAAGTGCTGTACATATAGTGATTAACTTATTTTCAGACCAACTATATGTGGTATGTATTATTATTATCTCCATGATATAGATGAGAACACAAAGGCCAAGTATCATTGAGCTTTCCCAGGGTCATACAGCTAATAAGGGGCAGAGCACTCTACTTCAAGAGACTGTACACGGAACCAGTATGCTACAGTGGAAATTTCAAATCCAAGGCAAAGAAAAAAATGTATTTTTTAATGGATTGATTACTTCAAAGAAAAAATTAAATAAGTTAAATGTCTACTTGTATGTCCACCTAATGGTATGTGCAGAGACAGATGCTTGTCTAAGATTTAAGTCCAAAAAAAAAAAAAAAAGGGGGGGGGGTATAGGTAGCTATAAAATTTATGGGAAAAACATGCCTTTTAAGGTAGCACAAAATCCATTTAAATCGTTTAAAGCTCTTGCATGTTAAAAAGAAAAAAAAAAGTGTCAGTGGAAAAATGGACCACTTAAATATTATAAATTGAAGATATTTTAATTATCTGTTAGAATTAATAGTTAACAAAATTCAAATTAATGAGTATATTTCAGATAAAATGGATTTTTCAAAATGATAATACCGAACATAGGCCAGGGTATGATAGGGACCCTATTCTATAGTACTGGTTGGGAGAAAAAAAGGTGCATATGATTACAAGGCTATTTGTCATTATATATTAATTTTTTTAAATATTTATACTCTTGAACAATAAATTCTACTTCTAGAAATTTAAGCTAAGGAAGTGTCTTAGTCATCTAGTGCTGCTACAACAGAAATACCACAAGCAGATGGTTTTAATGAAGGGAAGTTTATTTCCTCACAGTCAAAGTAGGCTAAAAGTCCGAACTCAGGGCATCAGCTCCAGGGGAAGCCTTTTTCTCTCTGTCGGCCTTCTTCTCTTCCCTGTTCCCCCGGACTAGGAGCTTCTCTGTGCAGGGACCCCAGTCCAAAGGACATGCTCTGCTCCCGGCACTGCTTTCTTGATGGTATGAGGTCCCCCTGTCTCTCTGCTCACTTCTGTCTTTTATGTCTCAAGAGATTGCCTCAGGACACAATCCAGTCTTGAAGATCAGGTCCTGCCTGACTAACACAACTGCCACCCATCCTCCCTCATTAACATCATAGAGGCAGGTTTACAACATACAGGAAAATCACACAGTACCAGGAATCATGGCCTAGCCAAATTGATACACACATTTTTGGGGGGACATAATTCAAACCATGACATTCCACCCTTTGGCCTCCCAAAAATCACATCCTTGCAACATGCAAAATATGTTCATCCCATCATATCATAGCAAAGGTCTTAACTCCAAGTCCAAAATCCAAAAATTCGTCTTCATCTGTGAAATCTAGAATACAAGTTATCTGCTTCCAAAGGTACAATGGCAGAACAGGCAGAAGCTAGACATTTCCATTACAAATGGGAGAAACTAGAGGAAAAGAAGTGATAACAGGCACCAAGCAAGTCAGCAGAACACATTACATTAGCCCTCAGGGCTTTGAAAATAATCTTCTGTTCTCTGAGACAATTTACACAATAGCCCTGCCCTCCAGACTCTAGGTTTTGGCCACAGTCTCTGGATTTTGAGTGGAGGCCCCTCGGCCCTGGGCTTCAGCTCCACCTTCCAGGTCCACTGGGACCAGGAGACCAGTGCGAGACAGCGCTGGAGCCGACCCACGGAGCGAGAGAGCTGAATGCTTGTGAGCAGGAGGCTTCCTGGAGGAGTGGGGTGCCTCCAGGCACTTATTGGTGGAGCTAGGCTTGCCGACCCACGGAGCGAGAGAGCTGAGTGTCTGTGTGCATGAGGCTTTCTGGCAGAGTGGGGTGCCTCCAGGCACTTATACCGGTGGAGCTACTGAGCTTTGGAACACTTGCTCCAGCTACTCCCGTCATTGCTCAGTGGGCTCATGAACAAAGTGGCCATGGTGGCAGGGATGGAGGTTATGCATGGGCCCAGCAGCATGGACTTCCACTCACCAAGGCTGACTTGGCTACGGCAACTGCTGAGTGCCTAATCTGCCAGCAGCAGAGACCGACACCGAGTCCCCGATATGGCACCATCCCTCGAGGTGATCAGCCAGCAACCTGGTGACAAGTTGATTACATTGGACCACTTCCATCATGGAAAGGTCAGCATATTGTCCTTACTGGAATAGACCCTTACTCTGGATATGGATTTTTCTTCCCTACACGCAACGCTTCTGCCAAAAATACCATCCGTGGATTTACAGAATGCCTTATCCACCGTCATGGTATCCCACACAGCATTGCCTCAGATCAAGGGACTTACTTCACAGCAAATGAAGTGCGGCAGTGGGCCCATGGAATTCACTGGTCTTACCATGTTCCCTATCATCCTGAAGCAACTGGGTTGATAGAACAATGGAATGGCCTTCTAAAGACCCAATTATGGTGCCAGCTAGGTGGCAATACCTTGCAGGGTTGGGGCAATGTTCTCCAGGATATGCTTTAAACCAGCATCCAGTATATGGTGCTGTTTCTCCCATAGCCAGGATTCACGGATCCAGGAATCAAGGGGTGGAAATGGTAGTGGCACCACTCACTATTACCCCTAGTGACCCACTTGCAAGATTTTTGCTTCCTGTCCCCTCAACTTTATGCTCTGCAGGCCTAGAGGTCTTAGTTCCAAAGGGAGGAATGCTCCCACCTGGAGACACATCACTGATTCCATTGAACTGGAAGTTAAGAATGCCACCTGGCCATTTTGGGCTCCTTATGCCTCTGGCTCAACAGGCAAAGAAGGGAGTTACCGTACTGGCTGGTGTGATTGATCCTGATTACCAAGAGGAAAACAGATTGATATTACATAATGGAGGTAAAGAAGAGTATGTCTGGAATGCAGGAGATTCCTTAGGGCACCTCTTAGTACTACCATGCCCTGTGATAAAGTCAATGGAAAACTACAGCAACCTAATTCCAACATGACTGTTAATGACCCAGACCCTTCAGGAATGAAGGTTCGGGTCACCCTACCAGGCAAAGAACCATGACCAGCTGAGGTGCTTGCTGAGGGCAGAGGGAATACAGAATGGGTGGTAGAAGAAGGTAGTTCTAAATACCAGTTACGGCCACGTGACCAGTTGCAGAAATGGGGACTGTAATTGCTATGAGTATTTCTGTTTTGTATGTGTGCATCTAATATTTTTGTTTCCTTCACTTATAAAATATAAGATGTAAATAGGGCTAGTGTATTTTTGATTTTATGCGTGTTAGTTGTATCATGTTAGGCACAAGTATGACTTTGTAATCTCTATTTAGAGATTATGTATGGTTTCAGGAGATGTGTACAGGTGCCAAGTTGACAAGGGGTGGACTGTGATGGTTATGATTGTATGTCATTTTGCTAGACCATTATTCTCTGTGTTTTAGTAGTTGTATAATGTTGTGATCACTCCCATGATGGAATCTGCTGAGTGGTACTGGCGGAGACAGGGCCTGTGGCAGCTCACCCCCCTCTCAGTTTCATCTTTCTGACTTCCGCCGGTTACCTTCTGCCTGCTCGTCTTGCCAAGGTTTCTGGCTTTTTCCAGACTCAGCAGCTGCCTTGTGTTGTCTCACCTCCGGTTCATGGGACTTGAGCTAGCAGCTTACCTATTGATCTCAGAATTCGTCGAACTTCTCAGCCTGCAAGCAAGAGTCCAGTTCCCCGACCTGCTGACCTTGGGTTCACCAGCCCCTGCAGCTACGTGAATCAGGAGAAACCTGATTGTCTTGTCTGCTGATCTTGGAATTCACTGACCTTCACAGCCTGTGAGTGGGAGCCCCTCTCTGACCTGCTGACCTTGGGTTCACCAGCTTCTGCGGCTATATGAACTGGGAGAGGTCTCTACCCTGATCTGTGGACTTGGGACGTTTTAGCCTCTACAATTGCATGAGCTATTTCCTTGATATAAATCTCTCTTTATATATATTTATATGCTTTACTGGTTTTGTTTCTCTAGAGAACCCAGCCTAAGACAGGAAGTATTACCAATGCATTTCAAACAACCAAATACCCAAGAGTAGGAGCATGAATTAATGAACTACTGAACATGATGTATCACCAAAATAAATAAATAAATAAAATACTTTAGACAGTCAGCAGCTTTTAGAAAAGAACTTGGCTATAGTGTGTTTGAAATAATGTCAGCCATTGAAAAGTTTGACTGTTTTAATGCAGATTTTATATATTTTTATGAGCTATGCCAGAAAAAAATTTTAAATGCTTTATGGTCTTTAATATGTTAACATGCATTTAATATATAAAATATAAGAGAATTACTCTTTCAAAGTATATTGACTACAGTGAACTATAAGTAAAATAATTAGTATAATGTTTCATGTAAAATGGCCTTTAAAAATCTGTCTTCCCAAAAATATTAACCCGTACACCAATGTTAGAAATGAGAATGCTAAAAGTTTACAAAAGTACAGCCTGAGAATAGCTTTTATGTTAAAATTAGCACTTCCAGAGGACCAATATATCGGATCTGTTTTGTGTCGTCATTTCTCTTACGAATTTATTATGTCAATACTCCTTCCCCAACCCCCAAAAGATCCTCATATTCTCTCAGAAGATTTTGTGCTTAATAGCAGAATGCAATGTATATTGTACAAAAGGACTTTTTCAAGTTGACATTAAATCATAAATATGTCCACTGATAGAAGTTTTTTAACTAATTTGGGTAGCCTGCTGTCTTGATTTGACAGTTTCTTCATTTGAATGCCAAGAGTTGAAAATGAGATTTTCTAAATAGAAAAAAATTCCGTGGTTAATCTGCACTGGCTAATAACCTGAAGAGAAAAATAGAAGTATGGTCTGTTTCTCACCTGTTCTTCCTTGAAGACATTTCCACAGAACTTTCTGAAGATTGTTGTTAGGTGCTACTGAGACAGTTCCGACCCATAGCAACCGCATGTACAACAGAACGAAACACTGCCCAGTCCTGTACCTTCCTCACAATTGTTGCTATGTTTGAGCCCACTGTTGCAGCCACTGTGGCAATCCATCTCATTGAGGGTCTTCCTCTTTTTTGCTGACCCTCTACTTTGCCAAGCATGATGTCCTTCTCCAGGGAATGTCCTCTCCTGGTAACATGTCCAGAGTACCTAAGATGAAGTCTCCCCGTTATCACATCTAAAGAGAGTTTTGGCTGTCCTTCTTCCAAGACCGATTAGTTCATTCTTCTGGCAGTCCATGGTATATTCAATCTTCTTTGCCAACACCATAATTCAAAGGCATAAATTTTTCTTCATTCTTCCTTGTTCATTGTCTAGCTTTTGCATACACATTAGGCAATTGAAAATACCATGACTTGGGTAAGGCGCCCTTAGTCCTCAAAGAGACATGTTTGCTTTTTAACACGTTAAAGAGGACTTTTGTAGCATATTTGCAAAATGCAATACATTATTATAGACCCTTTTTAGGCCCAGACTTATTCTTTTCTAATTTTCTTTCCTAGAGCAAGCTGTGTGAAGCTATTTTTATTTTTTGTTACTACTCTGACTTAGTTGTTGTTATTCCTCAATGTCAGAGGAGAGAATACACTCAGATTCCTCAGGTCCTCATGTTCGTGTTTTCTCAATCACCTTGTCTTTGCTGCTGTTGTTGTTGAGATCCCTCAAGCATTTTAGTCATAGTAAAGAAATCTTTATATAGATGTCTTTATTCTTGACTCCACGATATACATTCCACCCAAATCATGGTAAGCCCATGTATCTGCTAGAGATTGGTGTATTGTTGAATGCTTGATCCAATGCTGGCCATTGTAAAGTGTTTCTGGGAAAAGGCCACTGCTCATATAGTGTATTTTTATTCAGATAATGTGGGCCTTCTATGTTTGTTTGCCAACTGCTTCCTCTCCCCGTGAGGTATTTTTGTAAGCACCTCTATACTTTTTTTTTTTTCAGCATGCTGCTGTTATATAATTAGCATAGCACACTTGTGGAAATACCTCATGGGGGGTGGGAGCAATTGACAACCAAATGTACAAGGCATGTGTTGTTCGCATAAAAATATGGTAAAAGAGACATAAAATTTTGACTCCCTTCTTGCTCTGAGCTTTGCCATATCAGAAAGTTAGTGTCACATCTGCTGAAGCCATCTTATGACAGCAAGGGAAACCAATCTAAAGAGAGTCTACCCACTGGATATGAGGCAACAGAGATAGAAAGGTATCCTGGATAGAGGTATTAGTTATTGAATCACTCAACAATGAAGCCCACCCTGCCTGTAGACATCATGTTTGGGAATTAAATATATTATATATTGTTAAACCAGTTTTATTTGAAATGTTCTGATATTTGCTACACAATGCATTTTAGCTGATATGCTGCTAATAGAAAGATAACAAATATGAGAAATAACCATCTTTTCATTAAATTTTACCTTTAATTTCTTCAGGCACATGCATGTTTAAATTAATAAACATGTGAGCAAAGGAACTATAGTAACGACCGACAGGTTGTCAAAGTGTAGATTTTCTCAAAGACATTCTCTGACCTAATCATGCAGGCATGTTTCATCACAACTGCTCTTCTCCCTGGATAGCCATTTTAAAATTTCTCTTCAAGTGGGTTCATCTTAAGACAGAAAGATACAATTCAAGAAAAACATTGCATGTGTCTTACCTTCAAATAGATAATTCACTTCACTCAAAACCCTTCACAAGGAATATCTCCTGAATGATGCTAGATATGTTTCAAATATCTATAAACACTCTTCTACATAACTAACACATCATATAGTTGGAGATTTTCAAAATTAGAATTTAAGAAGGCAATTAAAATTCCTTATTATTTCTAAAATATATCATATTTTCCATTCTATAGAAGTTTAACAATATTGCAACATTTATTGGATGCATTAATTTTCAAGACAGATTATGTTTTCTTACACTAGCTCTCAAATATATCATCTAAGAGATCAAAGTTCTATAGATAATCCAGTCTGAGTTCACTGAATGGTAATAGAAGGTATCCTTTGAATAACAAAACTGTTCCGTTAAACCCTTTTATTTCACTTCTCAAACCAGGGAGACCAAGTATTAAACATCTGCCAAAAGAATCAGTAACATATTCCAGAATATACATAATTCTGCTTGTCATAACTTTGCCCTATTTAGAATATATCCCAAATATGTCAGGGCAAAAAATACTTAACAACAAATTACCTGAAAAAGGAACCATTTTATTACATCTGCCTGCCTGTCTATCTGTCTATCTGTCTGTATTTATATATACATGCGGCCCTGGTGGCACAGTGGTTAAATGTTTGGCTGCTAACCAAAAGGTCGGCAGTTTGAATCCATCAACCACTCCGTGGAAATCCTATGGGGCAGTTCTACTCTGTCCTATAGGGTCACTATGAGTTGGAATCAACTAGACAGCAACAGGTTATATATACACTTATATATATATATATATATATATATATATATATATATATATATATATATATACACACACACACACACACACACACACACACACACACACACACACACACTTATATCTATATTTATATATATAATTTCATTTTATATCAAAATTTTATTTTAACATTTACATAGTATCCAAAAACAACTGAACAAATTAATGGAAACTGTTTCTATTCATTTGAATTTTTTTTTTTTACTGTTTAGAATTTTTAATTTCAGTCAGTATTTTATGTTGTTGTCCCTATCTGCTCTAGGGAGAATGCTTTGACTCTTTATGTGTCAAGGAAACCTACTTCTGGCACATTGTTAACGCCAACTAAATATTTAACGGTAACTTCTAGCAATCACCACCATAAACAGAATAAGAATTATAAGCAGTAGCCTTTTCAACAACTCATACTGAAACATAATTGGAATTGAGTTTTGTCATGTACCTAATGCATATGTAAGTAGAGAGGGTATATTCAGCATAAATACATGATAGTGTACCTATAAAAGAACAACATTCTGATCATGTAGGAAGAAAGGTTAAAGCTGAACAAATTAGTAAAGCAACTGAAGCATAGAAAATCCCCTATAAGAATAGCTGAATGAGATCCATGTTATATAAAGAGAATGACATAAAATTGAGGAGGCAGGTGTTTCCTTTGAAGTATGGCATTAGTTCAATTCCCAAGTATGTAAGACTACACTACAAAGTAAGGAATCTGCATATGAATAAGAACATTTTGTTTCTAATGAGAGGCTGAAAAGAATATGAATATCAATTAAATAAGTATCCAAACCTCCTCCTGTTTGCCCAAAAGCAAATTATTTAATCATCTAATTGAGACATCACAAGTTCCATTTAAATTTATCTTGAAATACGTTTTTCCATGAAAATGAGTGCTCCAATTTAATGTCATTTGTTCCTCCCTATGTTGAGCAAGAGAATAATGTACCCATATTTTACATATTTGGAAATGAAGGTTTAAAGAACCTGCTCAAGGTTATAGAGCAAGTAGATGTCAGATTTGGGTTTGAAACATAAGTGTTCATGACTCTATTATTTTACACTAATATAAAATACCTTGTAATACTTAGTAACAGGGACTTAAAAAGTTTTTATACTTTTGAAACCTAATACAATAAATACAATTTGAGATTTCAGCTACTTGAATTATAATATGGGTGATATGACTTATTGTCTTTGAGGTAGAGTAAATTCAGTTGCATATTAAAAATATTTCTTCCTAAAATATTTCTTTCATATAAAAATAGAAGAAAAAAAAAGATGTATAATAATTTCTACACTGGTATTGTGAAGCTTCCATTTTCCTGGAACTAACTACTTAATGACCACCAAGAAACACTGTTGAAACAACAAAAAAGGTTTAATAATATAATAAATTTACAAAAATACAGAGAATGACAGAGGAAAGAGCAGCTAAAATCTTTGATGCCTTTCCAGAAGTCTTTCTCTCATTCTTTTACCAAGTACTATCCAGCAGTGATAGTTCTTCAGTCATTTTCAAAAAGTTGCCAGGACAATTATACCCAATTATTAGAGGAGAGTTCTGGAAAATCAGATTCTGCCATGTCAGCTTGCTCTAAGAATAATAAGAAAAATATGGCTACATGCTAGTCATACACAACCATTTTGATAACTTGAAAGAGCTATCTGTCAATTTTACATTTTTGCTTTTAAATTAACACATATTGCCCATATAATATTACTAATCTTATCCTAACCTCATCCCTGGATTTCCCTCTCTCCTGACGCCCACAGATGGGATCAGAAATGGTTAAGGAAAAGATAAAATAAGAAATACCTCCTGCCCACATTACTTGATATCTATATTTGTATCTATCTATCTACCACCTGCCTATCAGTTTGTCAAACTGTGGTGGCTTGTATATTGCTGTGATGCCACCATTATTTCAAATACAAGCAGGGTCACCCATGGTGGACAGGTTTTGGTGGAGATTCCAGCCTAAGACAGACTAGGACGACAGGCCTAGTGATCTACTTCTGAAAATTAGTCAGTGAAATCCCTTTGGTTCTCAACAAAATATTGTCCAAGAGAATGCTGGAAGATGAGCCACCTAGGTTGGAAGGTACTACACAGTAACATCAACAATGGACTCAAAACATACCAAAGATCAGGAAGATGGTGTAGGACCAGATAACATTTCCTTCAGTTATCCATAAGGTTGCCATGAGTCAGAGGTGACTTGACGGTAACTAAAACAATAACAACAACATGTATCTATTTATCATATATTTGTATGTGCATAAGTTTGTGTGAGTACAAAGCATCAGATTTCCCATTTCCTGCTATCAGCAGATTCTGTATTCTTTGTCTTGATCATTCCAATATCTAAGTCCTCAAAATTCAAAAAAACGGGTAAGCAATTGTGGACAAAAAAAGGGACTCACATTTTCTTTTCCTTTGGTTTAAGTTTGTATCTTCGTCTTCTCAAAGATTAAGATATGCTATATGTATTTCAGGTGGACATAATATGAAGAAAAGCGTTGAGTGTCAATAAGTTAAATACATTTAAAACTTTGAATTTAACATACAAATTGTGCAGATCACTTTTTCCTAGTTTAATGAGATACAGGAGGATGAAAACATTTCAGTGAATTTCAATTCAGCCTCTTAAAGAAGGGAAATATGTAGGAAGAAATCTTTTTAAATGTACCTACGGCATCAAATTAGTTACTAGTCAAATTAGGGGATGGGCAATTTGAAGTACTAATCGATGTATCTTTAGTGAATATTGTATTATTGTAATGGTAGAACTAAAACTGGGCGTATTCTTTTAGTTTTCTTTTGTCCCATGAGTCTCCTAGGCTTTCCACAAGTGTTTGGAGTTGAGTCATTGTGGATTCTATTGTTAAATAAGAATTTTAGTAACTTCCTTTTTTTTTTTTTTCCTCCAAGGAGTCAAGGACAATTGCTCAATCTCTGAAAAGTTAAAAAGCTTTGTAGATTTTGAGAAGATAAAAATTTTAGTCATGCAGATTCAGGTAAAAGTTAATGGAGAAAAAATAGTTAAAATGTCATTGGGAGAAGAATTAATCAGAGACTTCCTTCGTTATGTGGTCAGGGTAGGACAAGCATATAAACACATGTAACACTTCATGTAGAGACACATAACAAGCAATATCTGAGAGAAGACATTTTGGGAGAAACCTGTAATAATATGTTGTAAAATCTATCAGATAAACACAAGTCTAGGATTAGGTAAGGAGAGATGTCTCAGAAATTCGCAAGTGTCTCAAAATCAAACCTAAAATATCAACAAAAAATACTTTTCTTTTATTTCGTAAGGTTATGCAGGGCCAGCAGAAAGTTTTAAGAGGAAATAGAGCAACAGAGAAGAGTGAGTAGACAGAATGATCAGTGTGGTCTGACAGAAAATGCGTCTCTGACTGTGGCTAGCAGATTCTCAGGAAGAATGTTTAAGGGACAATGTTTTGTATTTTAGTGCTCGCTAAGCCTTGGGTGGAAACACTGGTGGCTTAGTGGTAGAGAGCTATGGCTGCTAACCAAAAGATCAGGAGTTTGAATCCACCAGGCACTTCTTGGAAACTCTATGGGGCAGTTCTACTCTGTCCTGTAGGCTCACTATGATTAGGGATTGACTGAACGGCAACAGGTTGCTATGAATCGGAATCTACTTGACGGCAACAAGTTTTTTTTTTTTTTTTTTTGAAGCCTTGGGTGCAAGCCCAAAGTAAGGGCCTGTGGGGAAGAGATAAGTCTGACTAAAGTTTGGTAAAGGCAGGGAGGAAGGTAAAAAATAGACAATTGTGAATATTTGATCCAATATTTCTGAAAGAAATCTGCCATCTTTGTCATGCACATATATACTTTTTTTCACTCTTCAGCATTAGCCTTTTGTATACACCAGTTTGTGGGTGTGTGATGACTCTTTCTTAAACCCACTCAGTGCTACAGCCCACTTAACTTTGAACTGCCTGTCTTTAGCAAATAATTTAATCAAAGTTTCTGTTTTAGACTGGGTTCTCTAAAGGAGCAAAATCAGTGAAGCATATATATAAATGTATTTAGAGAGATTTACTTAAAGAAAATGGCTCACATAATTGTGGGGGTTTGAAAATCCCAAATCAGTGGGTCAGGTGGCAGGCTAAATGTTTTTCCTGATTCTGGTGATTGCAGGGGCTGACAAACCCAAAATCTGCCAGTCAAGTGGCAGACTGCTGGCTCAGGGGGTTGAAGGAGCTAGCAAATTAAAAATCTGAAGGTCAAGGGGATGGCTGAAGGCTTTTCCAAGAACCAGAGGTCAGACCACGAGAAGAGTGCAGGATCAAGAGAGAATGTGAGCTTTGCCAGTACACAGTACATCCATATATATTGGATGCAGGTCACACCCCTCAGCTAACTCCCCTTCCAACAGATTGGCTGCTTACATCAAATCACAGAATGGAGGGTGATTACATAATGTCCACCAGACCACTGGGAATCATGGCCAACCCAAGTTGACACATAACATTAACCATTACAGTTTCCTTCTTGTTAAACGCTTCTAGGATAAAATCATTATTGGGTTATTAATGAAAACCAATTGGATCATTTTTGCTATCAAAAGCCCTCAGCTTTTCTGATAAGAGGAATTACTGTTAGAGGAGGAAGGACTTTACCATGTAGGTAAGATATCAAATTGCTTTCTAAAGACTGGACAAGATCAGAGGCCAAGCTGCATGCAAAGATAAAAGTTCATTAATCTATCCTCAAGGGGAAAAGAGGCCAAAGAACCTGTTGAAAGTCAGTATGCCTGACCTAGTGAGCAGTAAATATTCCTGCCATACATTCAAAAAGTAAAAATCTAATCTATAATCTCCACAGCAATCCAGAGAACTGCATTATGTTGTCTATTATACTCTTTAAAAGTAGGAGATTAACTGGCACACAGCAGGGGCTTAATAAATATTGGTTGGGAGTCTATCATTCCTTTTTGATTAATGACTAAATGCTGTGAAGTCCATATGTTATAACCTCTTGCAAAAATAATGGGTTTTGCCTCACATTTCTAGATCAGGTCGTCTGTTTCTCTTGGATTACATTGGGAATTAACAATATTTTTTGTCGATACCCATAGTGTCACTATTACACATAGGTGGTGCTGATCTGATATGAAAAAAAAAAAAAAATGAAATATTCATTTGAGGCTGAACCAATGTCAACCCTAATTACCCCGTGCTAAACTAGATAGTATTGCTAACAAATGGTTTTGTCTCTTGAAGTACAACGGGGAGGATAAAACATGGATACCTATCATTAGTGAAGAATCAGCTAATTTTTCCTTTACTCCTGCTATAAGATGAAATATATTATGATGGTGAACTTTATCATAGTACATGTTCCTAAATGTCTAAATGATATGTGAGAGAATCAAATCTATCTGCAACTGAGGGATTAAGTATATTCTGAATTGTTATTTATATGTTAATCTTCTTTTAAACTTCCGAATTCAGTGTAAATCCTGCCAAAACAATCCTCTCTCCGATTTCCCTAAGTCTTCCTAGCCAGTTTTAAGTTCTTGGGAATATTTTAAATTATCCCCTAAAATATCTATTTCTAAAATTATAAATTAGGTTCTTAAATGTCACATTTGTCCAGGCAGTGGGGGGAATTGGGGTATTACCGTTGATACAAATTTTAAATGATATTAAGGGTCTCGGGATTTTTTTGTTCAATTTAAATAAGAAAAAATAAAATTTATTAATTCCAAGCAAAGTATAGTAAATACCTGTATTTCATTGTAGTAAAAAAATAGGTAGGCTCAAAAGAAGTGAGCTTTGACACAGTCTAATCTTTTTTTCTTCATACATGAAGTATGCAAATTATTTTATTACAGTTATTTCAAAATCAAATCTCACATAAAAATTCTAGTTTAAAACAAATTGACATGTTAGTTCTGTATATTTGCCGTCATTGAATTTTAATCTTGTGGTTTTAGTCTTGATTTTTATATTAAAATGACGTGAAATTGTGAACACTAATATATAGTTTTCTAGGTTTAAAACAAAAAGGGACACACTAGGATTAATGTAAGAATTATGAAGCTTTTAAAAAATCCGCTACTGATTGTAGTTGAGTAATGTGAAAACTTTCATTATTATTCTTTAGATTTGAGAAAATTAATTAGTTTAAGGGGAGAAGTTGAAGAATTGTTCCATACAACAACTAAAACATAAAGCTCTGACATAGACTGTGACTTTATTACTTATGGTTCCTTGTTATGCTCTTGTACAAATGTACATATCAGCATTTAAATTCCTGTTGTGGAATCACATGGTTTTACTCAATTAGAGTTCGTATTTTAAAAAATTTTGTGTCACTGATAAATTTATTATTTTATAAATAAGTTGACAACGTTTTTTAAAAAACACATGCCTTGAAGATGGGCATTTTTTTTTTTTTTATCTGTGATAAATGAAGAGATTACCATTCCCCAAAAGCTCTGTAATCCATATCAGAGGGGGAGCTGACAACTTTCACAGCAGTAAGACTTCCCTTACATGCCAGGCATTTACATTTCTAACTTCGGGGAATGAGTAGCAGAGGAAAATGTTTTCTTCTTCACCACCAGTTCTGTTACTTAGATGTAACAATGTCCAAGGTAAATCCATTGCTGTTGAGTCAATTCTGACTATAGGACAGGGTAGAACGCCCCAGAGGGTTCCAGGGAGCAGCTGGTGGATTCAAACTGCTGACCTTTTGGTTAGCAGCCGTAGCTCCTAACCACTGCGACACCAGGGCTCCAAGGTAGCACAGTCAAATTTGAGAAATAGTTGTTTTGCTCCCTTTGAATCCAGTATGGTCAATTTGGCTATGCTTTAAGTTAAAGGGAAAAAAAAAAATTCCCTGAAATTTTCTATAACCATGGGATACTAAATAAATTAAAACTGAAGCAAAATAAATATTAGACAAAATACACCATGGCCACTGACCTTATGTAATGTAATGCCTGCTCCCCTAACCAGAGTGATGAGGCCCATCCATAACCATGGAATCTGCTAATAGACCTTGCATTAGGACCTTGCCTTTGTCCCTCACTACTGCTTTCCCACTCTTCACGGTTTCCAGCTACTTGTTGTTTTCCATTCTCAGCTCTTACTTGCTGTTCACCTGGTTTTACTCAATGTACTATGTCCTTGCAGAAAAGTTTCCAGACACTTCAGACACTATGTCATGTCTTCCCAGGCCATCACAACTAATGCCTTTTATACCACTTACCCCATCCCCAAAAGTGTCTCATTTTACCTAAACAAACCAAACCCATTGCCATCGGATCATTTTACCTAGATCTTCACAAATGCATTCTGATAGATTTAACTAAGCTCAGTGTAGAGTGAGAAAATTAATATGAAAAAAGACTAACCAGTTGCAATTGAGTCAGTCCAACTCATTGCAACTCTTGTGTTTCAGGGTAGAGCTGCTCCATAGGATTTTAATGGCTGTGACCTTGCAGAAGCAGATCGCCAGGCCTTTCTACTGAGGTGCCTCTGGACGAGTTCGAGCAGCCAACTTTTCTGTTAATAGTCGAACACTTAACTGTTTACATCACCCAGAGACCTGAAAAAAGACTATGATATATTAAATTACATCATTGCTTTGCATTTATATAATTCTGAATAGACCAGATGACATGTATTCTTAATTACTTAATCTTTAATGTTCATCAAAAATATATAATGTAATATGTTTGTATGCTAACAAAGGTTCTAGGAGAGATTAGTTTTTAAACAAAGTTTGTTATTCTGAAGTTTTGACAACATAAAGCCGTTTTCTAATACTTATGCTTAAGGTATCGTAAATTTGTTGCTGATTTTTTTCCAGATATTTGAAGTAGAGGTACAATTATTTTTAAAATCACTCAAGTTCATTCTTATTTATATTGCATTTTCTACACATAATATTTTATTTTTCTCTTTTGATATGTTATCTTATTTCTATTTTTCTCACTTTACAATGGCTTATTATACACGTGTATGCTAGTTTGGTGATTAATTGCAAAAACAATTTTAATCCATTAAATCAGTAAGTAAAGGAAACCAAATAGGAAGTATTTCCTAAACAAAAAAAAAATGTTTATTTCATAATCAATTGTCTTCTCTAATGTGAAGATTTTGTTGTTGTTTATTTTCTAGAAAAGGATCAAGTATCAGACTATGAAGTTAGTATCCATATAATATTCTTAATCTGAAGATAAATCAGTGAAAACCTACTAAGAAATAAAATAAAAATTTGGTAACTCCCTGGGATGATTTTACTATATTACTATGGGATGAAAAAAGACAAAAGTTTAGCCCTAACTATGCATTATTACAAAAAGTGTATATCATTGGAAATCCCCTTTAAATGATACTCTCTGTATTAAATTTGACACAAAATGTTTTTTCTACTGAGTATGGACTGTTATATCAGTACCTTAGAGTTCTATATTAAATGCACATAGACTGTATTCCCATACCATTTGGAATAACTCTGTGGAGCTTTGAAATACTTCTAGTAAGGAAAAGGATAATGTGAATATAGCAAGATTATGTTGCTATGACAACTATGCCTTCTCTGTATCTAGGCTTTCTTGCGTTTAAACTTTCAGCCTTCCGGTTGTATTGCCATTTTTTTCTCCCAATCTATCAGATACACGTGTGAAAATGCTGACTGAAGTATAACAAGGAAAAATATTCATAGCATTTTTTGAAATATTATCCCTAAATAAAAAGAAACATTAAAGTTAAAAAAATAAAAATGCTGACTCCAACAGACCAAATACTTTTTCTCCAGTAACATCACAAATTTTTGCATGTATCTAAGGGATTTTAATACAAATGTAAACTTTAAAAAAAAGTTTGAATCTTAAAAAAAAAGTGAAGGCAGAGACAAAATTAAATTATAATTATCTGGCTTGCAAATACATTTTGCCAGTAACACAAGAAGTACTTTGTTGGATTCAAACAATTTAGTATCTTATCTCAGTTAAAAATAATGTAAATGTATACACAGACATATGCATACATCTTATGTAATTGTACAAAAACATCTTAGGAAATGGTGAATATATCAATTTTAAAATATAAATGATCTAATTAAGGATTCAAAGTTTGTTAATGTGAATTACAATGGTGGAAAGTACAAAATGTTGCTAAGCTTTTATATAAAGCATTTTCTTTAATTGCAACCAGGCTTTGGGGTAAATATAACTAATATTTTATACAAAGAGTTCTAGGCTCAGTGAGTATAAATAATTTCAATAATTTAAGTGACATAGTTAAATAATTATAAGGTAATAGAAAATAAGGATTTAAGTCCATATGTATTCTGGAATTATTCCAGAATAATATTTGAGTCAGAAACTCAGTCATATTTTCTGACCCAGTGCTTCTGATATTAACCTTTAAGAAGTTTTTTGTTTTACCTGATGAAATTTGGTATAGGCATTTTTTCCAGTATCTTCAACAACAATGTTGGCACACCGAAGTCCAAACTCACGCATGAGTAATACACTCACTTTTCAACTAAACTAAATAAATAATATTTTCAGTCATGGGTGCTTCAAATTCCACTACTATTTAATTGATTGATTTTTATTTTAAAATGTCAGATGAATCGATCCCAGTTTCCTTAGAAGTTCTGAAGAGATTGTTGTTGTTAGGTGCTGTCCTGTTGGTCCCAAGTCACAGAGACCCTATGTACAACAGAACAAGACACTACCCTGTCCTGCGCCATCCTCACATTCGTTCTTATGCTTAAGCCCATTATTGCAGCCACTCCGTCAATCTATCTCCTTCAGGGTCTTCCTCTTTTTTGCTGACTCTCTACTTTGTTGAGCGCGATGCCTTGTCCCTTCTGATAATATGTTCAAAGTACATGAGACAAGTTTCTCCATCCTTGTTTCTAAGGAACATTCTGGCTGTACTTTTTCCGAGACAGATTTGTTTGTTCTTTTGGCATTCCGTGGTATATTCAATATTCTTCTTCAACACCATAGTTCAAAGCTGTCAATTCTTCTCCGGTCTTCCTTATTCACTGTCCAGCTTTCGCGTGCATATGAGGCAATTGAAAACACCATGGTTGGGTCAAGCTCACCTTAGTCTTCAAGGTGACATCTTTGCTTTTTAACACTTTAAAGAGGTCTTTTGCAGCAGATTAGCCCAGTGCCATGCGTTGTTTGGTTTCCTTGACTGCTGCTTCCATGAGCATTGATTGTGGATCCAAGTAAAATGAAATCCTTGACAATTTTAATATTTTCTTCATTTATCATGATGTTGCTCATTTGGAACCTGTGGAGAGTAGTTCTCTGTCACTAGAATGAGAAAAGTTCTCTCCCATAAAGTGTGTGTGTGTATGTGTGTGTGTCTGTCCTTGTATGGGTAGAATAGCGCTCTGGATATGTACATTCCATTCCATTTGTGGGAAATTTTAGGACTAAAACTTCTATTTAAAGACTAGATGCCTCTCTCTCCATACACAAGCACATAGACATCTACATATATTTCATGAAATTCTTATACAAAATTTCAACTACATCATTTCCAGAGAAAACCTAGTATCATTAGAAGTCAAGTGTCTCATAAAATATGATACATTGTGCATGTTTTATTAGGAAAGAAGAATGAGTCAGTGAAATAAAAAAAAATCATTATTATAGCTATACATTTATTGTGTGTGTACTACATATTATGGAGTCAAACCTGACAATGATCATGATGATGGCACAGGACCGTGCAACATTTCATTGCATTATACGTATGGCCACCATGAGTTGGAGCCACCTCAATGGCAACTAACAGCAACAACTGCATATTAGATAGGATATTATTATTTTGTATTCTTCATGATAGCTGGTAATAGCACCATCTGACAGGCACAGTTTCTGGAATTCAGAAAACATAACTAATTTTCCCAAGGTCATTCAGTTTGTAAGTAGCAGATCCAGCAATTCAGACTTTGATGTATCTGACCCAATGTCCTTTTTCCATGTGAATTTGAATTTTTACCCTTAAACTGAAGCAGGACTAGGCAGAAAAGAATAATATTTCATGATTACAAATTAGATAGCTTTTGTTGAGATAATAACAACATCTAACCTTTATTAAGCACTTATGTGCACCTATGGCTCTATTGAGGAATTTGCATAAATGTCTTATGTAACTGTCAACAGCAAGGCATGCATGCTTACCTCCACTTTATATTTCAGAAATATGGGACTTAAAGTGGTTAACTTACATGACGAAGTTCACACAGACAGTAAGTGGCGATGCTGGGGTACAAATCCAGGCACTATGACTGAAGAGTCTGTTATATTAATGCAAGTAAATATTTTAAGTCAGATGGTGGGCTTTGAACTAACAGTGCTTGACATCATCCTCTAAGCTTTGCCTCTGAATTTGTATATGGATTCTGATAAGCTGCTTAACTTCTTTGTGTTTCCCTATCCTTATTCTTCAAAACTAAGATAATATTATTTTTTTATACTGAGGTGAAATTCACCCAACATAAATACAACCATTTGAAAGTAAGCAATTCAGTGGCAATTAGTACATTCACAATGATGTGTGAATACCCCCCCTACCTTGCTCTGAAACATTTTCATTGCCTCAAAATAAAGGTCCATACCCATTTAAGCAGTTATCCCCATTTCACCCTTGCCCCAGCTCCTGGAAACCCCCAATGTGTTTTCTTTCTCTATTGACTTACCAGTCTTGACTACTTCATAGAAATGGAATCACATAATATATGACTATTTGTGCATAGCTTCTTTCAATTAGCATGATTTCCAGCTTCATTTATGTTGTTGTGAGTATTGGTACTTTATTCTATTTTTATGGCTGAATAATATCGCATTGTATGTATATACCAAAATGTGTTTCTCCATTCACCCGTTGAAGGGCGTTGGAGTTGTTTCTATCTTTCGGTCCTTGAGAATAGTGTTGCTATAAACATTTCTGTACAATTATTTATTTCAGCACATATTTAGTTCTTTTCCATATATGCCAAGAGTGAAATTCCTGTGTCAAATGGAAATTTCTATATTTAACTTTTTGAGGAACTAGCAAATTGTTTTCAACAGTGGTTCCAAGATTTTATATGCTCACTACCAATGCACGGGGCCCAATTTCTCCACATCCTTGTGAACACTTGTTATTTTTCTTTTTTATTATTTTAGTAGTAATATAGCCATTCTGGTGAGTATGAAGTGGCATCTCATTGTAGCTTCAGGTTACATTTCCCAAATAACTAATGATACTGAACATGTTTTTATGTGCTTGTTAGTCATTTCATTTGTATATTTTTGAAGTAATGTCTATTCAAGTTTTTTAAAATTGTGTTGCTTGTCTTTTTGTTGTTGATTAATAAGTGTTCATTTTATATTTTGAATACTAGACCCTTATCATATATATGATTTTTAAACATTTTTCTGTAGATTGTTGTATTACTTTCCCATTTCTGCCGTAACAAAATACCAGAAAGTGCGGGGGGTTTCAGGAAGAGGTTTTTTTTTGTTTTTTTTTTTTTATCTCACAGTTCTGGAGGCTAGTAGCCTGAATTTAGCACCATGTTCTCTCAGAGGATCTAGAGAAAGATCCTTTCTCGTCTCTCCTAGCTTCTGGTAGATCCAGGCGTTCCTCAGCTTGCAGCTGCAGCATAACTTTATCATCACATGGACATCTTCCTTCTGTCTCTGGGTCTCTTCTCTTTCATAAGGACATCACACATAGGTTGGATTAAGACCCACCTACTCCTGTATGACCTCGTATTAACTTAACTGATACCATCTTTAACAATCTTGTTTCCAAACAAAGTCACATTCACAGATACCAGGGTTTAAGCTTCAACATATTTTTTAGGGGATCACAATTCAATCCATAACAATTGCCTTTCCACTTTCTTTAAAATATCTTGTGATATGCACATTTTTTTTACTTTGAAAAAGTTCAGTTTATCTATTTTTTATTTTGTTGCTTGTGCTTTTGATGTAACATCTAAGAGTTCATTGCCAGATTCAAAGTCATGAAGTGTTACACCTATTTTTCCTTCTAAGAATTTATAGTTTTAGCTCTTACGTTTAGGTATTTATCATTTTGAGTTAATTTTTGTGTATGGTGTGAGGTAGGGAATCAACTAAATTATTTTGCATGTAGAAACCCAGTTGTCCCAGCACCATTTCTTGAAAAGACTGTTTTTTCTCCTTTGACTGATCTTGAAAACCTTGTTAAAACCAGTTTTCCAAGAGATATAGCTTTATTTTTGTACTCTAAATTCTATCCCTTTGCATTATCTGCCTATCCTTACGCCAGTATCACATCTTTTCGATTACTGTAGCTTTGTAGTAAATTTTGAAAATGTGAAGTGTGAGTCCTTTAACTATGTTCAGTTTTTTCAAGATTTTTTTTGGATATTTGAGTCCCCTTGCAATATCATATGATTTTGAGGATCAGCTTTTCTATTTTTATCAAAAAGACCAGAGGAAATCTGATAGGAATTGCATTTAATCTGTAGATCCCTTTGGGTTTTATTGCCGTTTTAACAATATTAAGTTTTTCAGTTAATGAAGACAGGATGTCATCCTATTTATATAGGTCTTCTTTTAGTAATGTTTTATAGTTTTCAGTATACAAGTTTTCCACCTCTATGGTTAAATTTATTTCTAGGTATAATATTCTTTTAGATGATATTATTAATGGAAGTTCCTAATTTCATTATAGGATTGTTCATTGCTAGTGTACAAAAACACAACTGAATTTAGTATGCTGATCTTGAGCCCTGCAAATTTTCTGAATTTATTTATTAGCTCTAGTGGATTTTTTTTTTTTTTTTGCTTTTGTTTTGTAGATGTTTTGGGGTTTTCTATATATAAGATCGTGTCATCTGTGAATAGAGAGTTTTACTTCTTCCATTCAATCTGAATGACTTTTATTTCTTTTTATTGCCTAATTGCTCTGGCTAGAAATTCTAGTATAATGTTAAATAGTAGAGGGAAAGGTGGACCTCCTTGTCTTGTTCATGAATCTATGAGGGAAAATTTCAGTCCTCCACTATTGAGTATACTATTCACTGTGGGATTTTTATAAATGTCTTTATCATGTTAAGGAAGTTCTCATAATATTAGTTTTTAAAAAGCTGTTAGAATATTTTCTGGCAAAAAGTAAGTACTGTCAGTGTCATCCCACATCTTATCTGGTCCATGTATAAAACAATAAAATACATGTATATTGGGTAAATGCTATGCTTCAAAATATGTAGGAGTGAGTTTAAAAAAAAACAAGAGGATGAGATAGACATCTCCATAATAGCTGTTACAGAAACAAGATCTATCTAAACACAGAGATTAGAATGTTGTTACCAAAAGATTTATTAAATGTTTTTAAAGAATTGGTATTTGAATTTCATTATGTGAAGGAAACACATTGAAATAAGAAATGGTGACCAAAAAACTATTCATCAGATGACTGCCTAGTCATCAGGTATAAGGGAAATAACCATGTTCAAGTTAGAAATTAAATGCCTGTATGGAGTTAATTTGAATCAACATTAGGAAATAATAAAAAAGAGATAAATTAATGCATTGTGGAGAGCTCTGAATGATAGATGAAAGGGATTAGACTCTACTCTAAAAAAAATGTATAACTATCTAAATTTTTATAACAGAGTACAATAAACTTATGTCTGAGATCCAAAGGAAATAAAAGTCAGTGATATCTAGAATGGATTGGAGAAGACAGATAGCTTGAGCTGGGAAGATTATGTGTTACACGGGAAAAAAAAACCTTCTCTTAAAAAACATAACAGTAGGAGGTGGAGCCAAGATGATGGAGTAGCCAGATGCTTCCTGTGGTCCCTCTTATAACAAAGACCTGAAAAAATCAAGTGAATCGATTATACATGACAAACTAGGAGTCCTGAATCTCAAAGACAAAGTTGAGGAGTTGAACTGAGCGGCAGGGGGAGGGAGAGACAGTTCAGAAGCAGTGAGGATTTGCCATACCTGACCTGGCTAGCACCCTGCAGACTGAACAGGCTGTGCACGTGGGCTGAAGCAAGCAGTAGTGCTCGGGACACATCTCCACACTGGGAGAAACCCAGCAGCAGAGTATGAACAAACCTGTGGAACCAGAGGAAAGTGATGCTAGATCTGCAAAAGTTAAGTGCCAGTGTCTAACCTACTGCACAGGATCAAAAAAACTCTTTCCCCTCCAGGAAGTACCTTTCTTCCATTCACATGCCCCCTCCCCTCTCTGCTCTGGTCCTGAGCCAGCTTCACTGATTGCTACGCCCCCTGGGCCTGAAGTGGGGTCCCTTCAAACTCCCTGAGCCATTATCCCAGCTTTAGAGAGGGAACAAATTAACAAATAACAAACAGGAAAAAAAGAATATGCCAGCTTTCCTAAGCTGGGAACTCAGGGAAGGCACAGCCCCTTTGCTTAGGCAAAGGCATAAGGGGTCTATGGACTTTGAATGTCATTCACCCCAGCCTAGACCTGTGTGGGCCCATTTCAACAGCGTAGGCCCGCATTAGCATAGTACAACAGGGTATATACCTGAAGCCAGTTTTTAACTGCAACAACTAACGGGGACTGGCAGATTCCTGACATTTGATACCACCCTACCCATTGAGCAGGGACCTCATCTACCCACATCAGAGGCCTGAGGACTCTACCCACTCCACCTAGCCACCCACGACAGGGGTCCGAGAATAAGTGGTGCCTCTCAGTCCTTACAGCCAAAAGCATCGGGTACCCAAAGTCTGGCTGCAAAACCATCCACCTATGAGCTCTAGGGAACAGAGACACACCTTCCACCCAGGAATTCAGGGGCAAATGTCAGCCCCCTACCTTGCTCAGCGCATAACCGCCCACTGCAACCAGATACCTGTGCCAGCTCTAATCACCCCTATGTAGCCCTGCATATCTAGGACTGTAATTGAGAGCCTGAACCACAACTCTGTGACAGACGACCTGGACATCTGAGCTGAATCCACACAAAAAATGTAAACAAAATCATAGGCTCACAAACCTAGTAGCAGCTCTAACCACTTGGTGACAGGATGTGAGAGCTTCAAAGACACCAATAATAAAAGTAGCTTACATGACCAGCCTCTTTGGCCATATCAAAACAAAACAAAACAAAAAGCTACGACACAGTAAGCAAACATAAATTAATAACTTATTGATGGCTCACAGACAGCAGTCAATATCAAATCACATAAAGAGGCAGACCATGATGGCATTGGCAAGTGACAAAAACAAAAACCTCCCAGAGGAAGAGAACTTACTGAAATTACTATAGGTAAAATTCAAAAGATTAATATACAGAGCCCTTCAAGAGCTCAGGAAGGAGATCAGGCAAAGTGCAGACCAAGCCAAGGAACACACAGACAAAGCAACAGAGGAACTTAAGAAGGTTATACAAGAGCATAATGACAAATTTAACAGGCTACAAGAATCCATAGAGAGACAGCAAATAGAAATCCAAAAGATTGACAATAAAATTTCAGAATTAGACAACTCAATAGAAAGTCACAGGAGCAGAAATGAGGCAATGGAAGTCAGAATTAGCGAGACTGAAGATAAAGCAATTGACACCAATTTATTTGAGGAAAAATCAGATAAAAGAATTTTAAAAAATGAAGAAAACATAAGAATTATGTGGGACTCTATCAAGAAAAATAACCTACGGGTAACTGACGTACCAGAAAAGGGGGGATAACAGAAAATACAGAGAGAACTGTTGAAGATTTGTTGGCAGAAAACTTCCCTGATATTATGAAAAATGAGAGTATATCTATCCAAGAAGCTCATAGAACCCCACATGTGGTAGATCCCAAAAGAAAGTCACCAAGACATACTATAATCCAACTTGCTAAAACCAAAGATAAAGAGAGAATTTTAAGAGTGACCAGGGATGAATAAAAAGTCATCTACAATAGTCAATAAGACTAAGCTCCGACTACTCAGCAGAAACCATGCAGGCAAGAAGACAATGGGATAATGTATATAAAGCCTTGAAGGAAAAAAATTTCTAGCCAAGAATTATATATCCAGCAAAACTGTCTCTCAAATATGATGACAGAATTAGAACACTAACAGATAAACAGAAGTTAAAGGAATTCATAAAAACCAAACCAAAATTACAAGAAATACTAAAGGGAGTCCTTCAGTTAGCAAATCAATAACATCAGATAACAACCCAAGACTACAACACAAGAAAAACAACTAGATATTAACACAGATAGGGAAGTCACAAAAATAAATCAAAGCTAAATCATTGAAAATAGGGAAACAGAGATGTCAATGTGTAAAAGATGATAACATTGAAACAAAAAAGAGGGACTAAATAATGTAGACATAGAAGTTTCATATGGAGAGGAAGTAAAGGCGATATCCAGAAATAAAAGATTGGTTTAAACTTAGAAAAATAGAGATAAATATTATGGTAACCACAAAAGAAACTAACAGTCCTACATATTAAAATTAAAAGAAGAAATACATAAAGACTCAGCAAATACAAAATCAACAACAATGAAAAAATGAAAATATGTAAAGAAAAACGACTCAGCACAGAGAAGGGGAAAAAAGAAAATGTGAACAACACAAAAAATAATACATCAAAATTAAAGCACTAAACTCATATACCTATCAATAATTATGCTGAATGTAAATGGTCTAAATGCACTAATAAAGATACAGAGAGTGGCAGAATGGATTTAAAAACATGATCTATCTATATGCTGCCTACAGGAGACATCATTAGACTCAAAGAAATAAACTAAAACTCAAAGGATGGAAAAAATATATATATCAAGCAAACAACAATAAAAAAGAGCAGGAGTGGCAATGTTAATCTATGACAAAATAGACTGTAAAGCAAAATTCACCACAAAGGATAAGGAAGGACACTATATAATGATTAAAAGATCAATACACCAGGAGGACATAAACGTAGTAAATATTTACGCACTCAACAACAGGGGTCCAAATAGATAAAATAAACTCTAACAGCATTGAAAAGAGAAAGAGCTCCACTATAATAGCAGGAGACTTCAACACACCACTTTCAGTGACGGACAGAACATGCAGAAAGAAGCTCAGTGAAGACACAGAATATTTAAATGTCACAATCAACCAGCTTGTTCTCATAGACATATACAGAACACTCCATCCAACAGCAGCCAAGTATACTTTCTTTTCAAATGCACATGGAACATTCTCCAGAATAGACCCTGTATTAAGCCACAAAGCAAGATTTAACAGAATCCAAAACACTGAAATATTACAAAGCAACTTTCTGAACATAAAGCCATAAAAGTAGAAATCAATAACAGAAAAAGCAAGGAAAAAAAAAATCAAACACATGGAAACTGAACAACATCTTGCTCAAGAACTACTGGGTTATAGAAGAAATTAAGGACAAAATAGAGAAATTCACAGAATCAAATGAAAATGAAAACGCATCCTACCAGAACAGTTTGGAACACAGCAAAAGCAGTGCTCAGAGGTCAATTTATAAAAATAAATGCACGTATCCAAAAAGAAGAAAGGGGAAAAATCAAACATTAACCCTATAACTCAAACAAATAGAAAGGGAGCAGCAAAAGAAGCCCATAGGCACCAGAAGAAAGGAAATAAAAATTAGAGCAGAATTAAATGAAATAGAGAATAGAAAAACAATTGAAAGCGTTAACAAGACCAAAAGCTGGTTCTTTGAAAAGACCAATGAAATTGATAAACCATTCATCAAATTGACAAAATTAAAAACAGGACAGAAAGCAAATAACCGGAATCAAGACATGAGATGGGCGATATCACAACAGACACAACTGAATTAAAAGAATCATAACAGAATACTATGAAAAATTGTACTCTAAAAAATTTGAAAACCCAGAGGAAGTGGACAAATTTCTAGAAATATACTACCTACTTAAACCAACTAAGTCTATAACAAAAGAAGAGATTGAAAAGGTAATTTAAAAACTCCCAACCAAAAAAATCCCTGGCCCAGACGTTTTCACTGGAGAATTCTACCAAATTTTCAGAGAAGAGTTAACACCACTACTGCTAAAAAAAGGATGGAATACTCCAAAACTCATTCTATGAAGCCAGTATAACCCTGATACCAAAACCAGGTAAAGACACCACAAAAAAAGAAAATTACAGACCAGTATCCCTCATGAACATAAATGCAAAAATCCTCAATATAAAATTCTAGCCAATAGAATTCAACAACATATCAAAAAATAATTCACCATGACAAAGAGGGATTCATACCAGTTATGCAAGGATGGTTCAACATTAGAAAAACAATCAATGTAATCCATCACATAAATAAAACAAAAGATAAGAACCACCATATCTTATCAGTTGATGCAGAAAAGCCCATTTGACAAAGTCCAGCATCCATTCATGATAAAAACTCTCAGCAAAATAGGAGTAGAAGGGAAATTCCTCAACATAATTAACGGCATTTTTAGAAGGCCAACAGGCTACATTATCCTAATGGAGAGACTCTGAAAGCATTCCCCTTGAGAACGAGAACCAGACTAGGATGCCCTTTATCACTACTCCTATGCAACATTGTGCTGGAGATCCTAGCCAGAGCAGTAAGTCAAGAAAAAGAAATAAAGGGCATCCACATTGGTAAGGGAGAAGTAAAGGTATCCCTATTTGCAGATGCTATCATCTTATACACAGAAAACCCCAAAACATCCACAAGAAAACTACTGGAACTAATAGAAGATTTCAGCAAAGTTTCAGGATACAAGATAAACATACAAAAATTAGTTGGATTCCTTTACACCAATAAAGAGAACCTCGAAGAGGAAATCACCAAATCAATACCATTTACAATAGCCCCCAAGAAGATAAAATACTTAGGAATAAATCTAACTAGAGACGTAAAAGACCTGTACAAAGAAAACTACAAGACACTATCGTAAGAAACCAAAAGAGACCTGCATAAGTGGAAAAACATACCTTGCTCATGGATAGGGAGACTCAACATTGTAAAAATGTCAGTCCTATCCAAAGCGATCTACAGATACAATGCAATGCCAATCCAAATTCCAACGACATTTTTTAATGAGATGCAGAAACAAATCACGAACTTCGTATGGAAAGGGAAGAGGCCCCAAATAAATAAAGCATTATGGAGGAAGAAGAACAAAGTGGGAGGCCTCACACTACCTGATTTTAGAACCTATTATACCACCAAGGTAGTCAAAACAGCCTGGTACTGGTACAACAGATACATAGACCAATGGAACAGATTTGAGAATCCAGATGTAAATTTAGCCACCTGTGAGCAGCTGATATTTAACAAAGGCCCAAAGTCGGTTAACTGAGGAAAAGACAAGTCTCTTTAACAAATGGTGCTGGCATAACTGGATATCCATCTGCAGAAAAATGAAACAAGACCCATACCTCACACCATGTACAAAAACTTACAATAGATCAAAGACCTAAATACAAAATTGAAAACAATAAAGGTAATGGAAGAAAAAATAGGGACAGCACTAACAGCCCTAATACATGCTATAAACAGAATTAACAACATAACTAACAATGCACAAACACCAGAAGAGAAACTAGATAACCAGGGGCTCCTAAAATCAAACACTTATGAAGTCAAAAGAATTCACCATGAGAGTAAAGAGACAACCTACAGACTGGGAAAAAAATTTTTGGCTAGAACATATCTGATCAGGGTCTAATCTCTAAAATCTACAAGATACTGCAAAACCTCAACAACAAAAAGACATATAACCCAATTAAAAAATGGGCAAAGATATTAACAGGCACTTCACCAAGAAACACATTCAGGCAGCTAACAGATACATGAAAAAATGCTCACAATCTTTAGCCATTAGAGAAATGCAAATAAAAACTACAATGAGATACCATCACCCTAACAAGGCTAGCATTAATCCAAAAGACA
This sequence comes from Dugong dugon, assembly GCA_030035585.1. NCBI lineage: Eukaryota > Metazoa > Chordata > Mammalia > Sirenia > Dugongidae > Dugong > Dugong dugon. The sequence continues at coordinate 26,322,650 of CM057460.1, read as the reverse complement.
CAAAACAATAATTGTTGGAGAGTTTGTGGAGAGACTGGAACACTTATATACTGCTAATGGGAATGTAAAATAGTGCAACTACTTTGGAAATTAATTTGACACTTCCTTAAAAAGTTAGAAATAGAAGTACCATACGATCCAGCAATCCTACTCCTTGGAATATATCCTAGAGAAATAAGAGCTGTCACATGAATAGATATATGCACACCCATGTTCATTGCAGCACTGTTCACAATAGCAAAAAGATGGAAACAAGCTAGGTGTCCATCAACAGACCAGTTGATAAACAAATTATGGTATATATACACAATGGAATACTACGCAACAGTAAAGAAAAATGAGAGATCCACAAAACATCTCACAACATGGAAGAATGTGTAAGGCATTATGCTGAGTTAAAGTCAGTCACAAAAGGATGAATTTTGTATGAGATCACTATTATAAGAACTCAAGAAAAGGTTTAAACACAGAAGAAAACATTTCTTTGATGGTTACAAGGGTGCAGAGGGAAGGAGAGGGGAATTTACTAGATAGTAGACAAGAATTATCTTATGTGAAGGGAAGGACAACACACAATACAGGGGAAGTCACCATCACTGGACTAAATCAAAACCTAAGAAGTTTCCTGCAACTAAACACTTCAAGGGTCAGAGTACCAGGGGCGGGGAACATCTAAGTCAATTGGCATAACGAAGTTTATAATGTTCTGCATCTCACTTCGGTGAATGGCACCTGGGGTCTTAAAAGCTTATGAGTGGCCATCTAAGATGCATCAGTTGGTCCCAACCCATCCGGAGCAAAGGAGAATGAAGAACACCAAGGACACAAGGAAAATGTTAGCTCAAGAGACAAAAGGACCATATAAACCAGAGACTCCATCAGCCTGAGATCAGAAGAACTAGATGTTGCCCAGCTGCCACCAATGACCACTCTGACAGAGAACAGAACAGAGACTTTCTGGTGGAGCAGGAGAAAAGTGGGGTGCAGAACCCAAATTCAAGTAAAAAGATCAGACTTAATTGTCTGACTGAGACTAAAGCAACCCCAGAAGACATGGCCCCTGGACTTTCTGTTAACCCAGAACTAAAACAATTCCTGAAGCCAACTCTTCAGATAAAGATTAGACTTGACTATAAAACATAAAATGACACTTGTGCAGAGTGTGCTTCTTAGCTCAAGTAGATACGTGAGATTAAATGGGCAGCTCCTGTCCGGAGGCAAGATGAGAAGGCAGAGAGGGATAGGAGCTGGCTGAACAGACGTGGGAAATGTGTGGAAAGGGGGAGTGTGCTGCACATTATAGGGATTGCAACTAGGGTCACATAACAATATGTGTGTGAATTTTTGTATGAGAAATTAACTTGAGCTGTAAACTTTCACCTAAAGCACAATAAAAAAAAATTAAGGAACCAAATCTATAGATGGAACAAATTGTCTGATTTTGTTCAGAGGAATAAGTTAGAAAATATAAACAACTTGTTAGTTAATATTTTTAAATTTCAGTTATTAATATGTAGTGGTATTTTACTATAAAAATAGAGAAAGGGAAGAAAAGGATAAAAATAAAATAAAATTGAGAGTGGACTTCTGGTTTTAGCTCTTAGATGTGCAAAGAGCTTGCAAGCTATAATTCCCATTCTTACAGGAAAAATCTGGACAAACTGAAAATCAACAATTTTTCTTGGACCCATGAGAGAACCAAGGTTGCAGGGCACACTACTACAGGGAAATTTAGAGACAGACACAGCCAGACAAACATGGATGAAACCTTCTTACCTGGATTAGAAGGCACTGAAACCATCAGTGGTAGGAACAGGACCACCACCAGGTTCCAATGGCGAAGATCAAAATTTGTTCCCCTTATTGCTCTGGCACAGTAACAGGAAGAATAATCAATGTGAAATACAAGCAGAACCCTCTCCATAACAAAGGCTAACACTCCAGGGGAAAAGGCTTCACCAGAGTATATTCCCAGCAGCGGAAATGTGTTTTTCCCATTCCAGCTTTCTCTAGCTATCATATCTTACTTATTGCAGGGGAGAGTAGCATAGTAAACAGGGGTCAGGAAATCTAAGATATAGACAGGAAATGCTGTGGCAGAGAAGGAAATAAGGGGCATAGGGAGAGAATCTATGCCACCTGAGAAACACTTGTGTAGGTCACAGCCCTGAGACACAATCTCAATAAAAAATAATATTTAAAAGGAGGATTATAGTAATTACAGTGCTGAATGCAAACATTAATGATAGCTCTTGTTCACTGGGTCTTCTATATTGCAAATTCTTGCTACTACTTAGTAACAATTTTGAAAAAGATAAAAATGTAACATTTGTGTTTATAATTGAGCTATCTGCTTAGTGAATAATCCTGGGATAAAATAATTATTTTCTTATAGGTAAATTGGAGATAACACCTCCTATTTATTTATCTCATTTTATTATAATAACTAAATAAATAGTACTTGAAAAATACTAAAAATACTGAAGGAAATAAGTATGTGTTAGTGTTTATTAGGTGCCATCGAGTTGGTTCCGACTCATAGTGACCCTAGGTACAGTAGAAGAAAACCCTGCCCGATCCTGCACCATCCTCACAGTACTACTAAGCGTGAGTTCGTTGTTGCAGCCACTGTGTCAATCCATCTCTTTGAGGGTCTTCCTCTTTTTTGCTGACCCTCCACTTTACCAAGCATGATGTCCTTCTCCAGGTACTGTTTCCTCCTGGTAACATGTCCAAAGTACCTGAGACAAAGTCTTGCCATCCTTGCCTCTAAGGAACATTTTAACTGTACTTCTTCCAGGACAGATCTACTCATTTTTCTGGCAGTCCATTGTATATTCAGTATTCTTCACTAACACCACAATTCAGAGGCATCTATTCTCATTTGGTCTTCCTTATTCATTTTCTAGCTTTGGCATGCATATGAGGCGATTGAAAATACCATGGCTTGGGTCAGGTGCACCTTAGTCTTCAAAATGACATCCTTGCTTTTTAACACTTTAAAGAGATCTTTTGCAGCAGATTTACCCAATGCAATATGTTTTCTGATTTCTTGACTGCTGCTTCCATGGGCATTGATTGTAGATACAACTAAAATGAAATCCGTGACAACTTCAATATTTTCTCCCTTAATCATGATGTTGCTTATTGGTCCATTTGTCAGGATATTTTATTTTTTTTAATGGTGTGGTGCAATCCACACTGAAGTTTGTAGTCTTTGATTTTCATCAGAAAGTACTTCAAATCCTCTTCATTTTCAGCAAGCAAGGTTGTATCATCTGCACCTTGCAGCTTATTAATTAGTCTTCCTCCAATCCTTATGCCCTGATCTTCATATAGTCCAGCTTCTTGGATTATTTGCTCAGCATACAGGCTGAATAAGTACGGTGAAAGAATACAACCCTGATGCACACCTTTTCTGACTTTAAATCACACAGTATCCCTTCTGTTCAAACAACTGCCTCTTGGTCTATGCACAGGTTCCTCATAAGCACAGTTAATTGTTCTGGAGTTCCCATACTTAGCAATGTTATCCATAATTTGTCATGATCCACGCAGTCAAATGCCTTTGCATAGTCAATAAAACAGAGGTAAATATTTTTATGGTGTTCTCTGCTTTCACCCAAGTTCAATCTGACATCAACAGTGATATCCTTCATTCCACATCTTCTTCTGAATCCAGCTTGAACTTCTGGCCATTCCCTGTTGAAGTACTGCTTTTGAAAGATCTTAAGCAAAATTTTACTTGTGTGTGATATTAATGATATTATTGGATAATTTCCACATTCTGTTCGTTCACCTTTCTTTGGAATGGGCACAAATGTGGATCTCTTCCAGTGGGTTGGCCAAAAGGCTGTCTTCCAAATTTCTTGACCTGGATGAGTGAGCACTTCCATCCCTGCATCTGTTTGTTGAAACATCTCAACTGGTATTCTGTCAATTCCCAGAACCTTGTTTTCTGCCATTCCCTTCAGTGCAGCTTGGGCTTCTTCCTTGAGCAGCATTGGTTCTTGGTCATATATTAACATAGTGTAATATATTTTTAAGAGAATAGGAAGGCTTATAGAGTGAAACTGAATAAACATTCTTTCACTTTTGATTTAAATCTATAATCTGCAGCTCTTGCAATTATTATAGGTTCTGTACTACTTTTAGAATGAATGTCTGAAATTCTTTTTTTGTTCTGGCAAAAGTGAATCATGAATCTTTCCAAGAATCAGTTAATTGTATTGAAATAAGCATAGAGCTTTTGGGAAATTTGAAGTATTCATGGCTGTAAATATATGTGTGTGTGTATATATATATATATATATATATTTATATATATCTTGTATGAGAGCATTTTATAAAATATGTCTTTACACATTAGGAGTTGATCTTTGCCTAGTGTGAGAGGGGTTTTGTCATCTCATCTGTACATGGGGCCTTCATAGTCATTGGAGCTCCTAGCGCTAACTCAATTGGTATTCTATACTTAGCATTATTGTGTATGTTTTCTCTATCCCCTCTCAGGCCCTGGTTTAGAGATAAAATTTTTAACTCACCCTCTGTCTTCCATTATCTTTAGTAGTTCATAAAGACACATAAAGACCAATAGTCAAATAAAAGTTACCTGTTACTTTCTAATACACACACACAGCAAAACATATACAGTGTGTTTTATGTAAAAAGATATGAGTACTTGCATTTGAGTGAGGGGTGTTGAAACTTCTAAGTTGATTTTTTTTCCCTTGTACCCCTGTTGTACCTTTGTGGTTTTCTTGAAATTTTGTTCCACAGTCATTTCTTATATTTTTAATAACAAACAAAAGTTATCAAAGGAAAGCCTCATAAGCCTTTTTAGAGGAAAGAATTAGCAATTGCCTTCTTTGCAGAAGCATTCTAGTTTCCACATCTTTGTCAGAGTTACCGTAGAGACATGGTGGATTATATTCTCCCTCAACCACAAAATGCTTTCCAGTATTTACAAGCTGTATCTGAAGGGATGCCCCCAGTGAAATGCAGCTTCGTTTAGGGTGATATTTTACAATAATTCTGTGCCAGAATGATGCAACAGGAATAGAAACACCAGAATTATACACTGTGGCTCATATACGACTCAAGGTAGATAAACACATATGGTCAGAAACACAAATCTAGCATCGATTTTAGTTTTCCCTGAGAGAGCAATGATTCATCTGTACTCTCCTCCTCCTTTTATACTTGATATGCAAGCGCATACTATATTCTGAGTGAATATGGATATACATCTGCTTCAAGGGGCCATATGCATGAAGTAGCTAAAGGATGCGGCTATGTGACTCATTTTTGGCAAGACATCTGGGTGGATCTATTCTACCTAATTTAACTTTGCAAAATTCATGTATTTCACTTGACTTTATGAGTATTTAAATCAATTGTAGGCTGTTGATTCTGCCCTGATATAAGATTTATAAATTGAGCACTATTTATCATAGTTAAAATTGAAAATATAATGAGTCATTGTGAATTTTAACTGTATAATTTTAAGACAGAATCTCTTATTTATGGCTAATGTCCATTTTTCATATAGTGGTTTTTAATTGATGAGTGCCATGACATAGTTTCATTATTATGTGAGTCTATGAGGGAGTAAAGTTGTCTCTGGCTTGATGATAGGCAAAATATCATCAAATGTTTTGGGTCTCCATGATTCAGTCACTTAATTAAGGCAGAAACATATTGACTACATGCCAGGCAATGTGCTCATTGCCGGGATACAAGGATAAGAAATATTAGTAAATTCTAGGAGTTCACAGTGCAGTCAGAAAGCAGTCAGATAAAGAAGTACAGCCCAGTCTGGTAGTCCTATAATGCATATTTCAAACAGATCACAAAAGAGGAGTAGATACCTGTGTGTTGTAGCCAAGAGAACAAAGGGGGATATACGTCAACCAAACCCTGTCCAGAGAGGAGTCAATTCAGTGTGTCCAAGAATGAATTGCTTGTTTTATATTATTTCATTTTATCTTATTATTTCTCTGTAAATTCTAGTGCATAAGGCAGCAGTGTACAGGAAGAAAAGGCACAGACATTTTGTATTAACCCAGTGTCTTCCAAAGGTGATAAAGCTGAGAAGCTGCTGTGTTAGCTTCTGTAGAGGGCTCTGAGGAAATGGTATTAAGTCAATGGTCTCTAAGAAGACGTGCTAGCACTCAAGGAATCTGCTGTCTAGTTGAGGAAATACACACGTAAACAGATTATTGGGATAAAGAGCAAAAATGCTGAAAACATATGCACAGAGGGCTGGGAGAAGCACAAAGAATGGAGTTACTACCCTCACAGAAGGAATTTGTTGAAATATAGTTTGAATATAAGATTCTTCCTAGATTCAGGCACTTTAATGTAATTATATATATATATATGAAAATATTTATATATATATATGGATCAAAGAAGTTCTGAAAGTAAGAGAACCTGTAAAGAATGTGAAGTATCTTACTAGATAACAGAGGAGGAAAGATTTTCTGTGTTAGGGTAATGACATAACCAAAGTTGGAGAATCAAAGATTATGAGCCCTTCTGAGAAAAATAATTTTTGTGATTATGTTGAGGGTAAGGATGTGCCTTTTAAATGGTGAGTAAAAATATTGTTAGTTATAGATAAATACATTAGTTTCATTATGAGGTAAAAGATTGTTAAATAATATTAATGTATCTTCATAGAAGATTTTAATAATGTTATGTCCTAAATACATCCCTTTTTAAATGGAAACATATCTGTGTTAGGATGGGTTCTCTAAAGAAGCAAAATCAGTGAAGCGTATATACATATATACATACATATATATATAGAGAGAAACAGAGAGAGAGATTAACTTAAAGGAAATGGCTCAAATGGTTGTAGAGGATGGCAAGTACCAAGTCCACGGGTCAGGCATCAGGCTGGTGGCTTCTCCTGACTCAGGTAGCTACTAGGGCTGATGAACCCAGGATTGGAAGGTCAGATGGCAGGCAGGCTGCTGGCTTATGGGCTGTGGAGGCTGATGATATCAATCCAGGACTGGCAGGTAAGACAGCAGGCTTCTGGCTCACAGACTGCAAAGGCCAGTGAATTCCAAGATTGTCAGGCAATACAGAAAGCTACTGGCTCAAGTCCGAAGAGCTGGAGGTGATTATATCAATACATAACTGCCAAACTATATCATAACTGCCAAGCCACTGAGAATTATGGCCCAGTCAAGTTGACACACAACCTTAACCATCACAGTCTACCCCTTGACAACTTGGCACCTGTACACATCTCCTTAAACCATACATAACCTCTAAATAAAAACAATTAGAAAGTCATACTTGTGCCTAACATGATACAACTAACACACGTACAAGGGAAAACACACTAGCCTTGTTCACATCTTTTATCTTATAATTGAAGAAAACAAAAATATTTGATGTACACATACAAGGAAGAAATACTCATAACAATTACAGTCCTCATTTCTGCAATTGGTCATGTGCTTGTAACTGGTACTTAGAACTACTTTTTCCACTGCCCATTCTGTATTCCCTTTGCCCTCAGCAAACACCTCAGCTGGTTGTGGTTTTTTGCCTGGTGAGGTTACCCAAACCTTCATCCCTGAAGAGTCTGGGCCATCTAGTAGTCATGTTGGAATTATGTTGCTTTAGTTTTCCATTTACTTTAATCACAGGGCATGGTAGTACTAAAAGATGTCCTAAGGGATCTCCTGTATTCTATGCGTACACGCCTTTACCTCCATTATGTAATATAAATCTGATTTCCCTTTGATGATCAGGATTAATCACACTAGCCAATACATAACTCCATTCTTTGCTTGTTGATACAGAGGCACGAGGAGCCCAAAGTGGCCGAGTGGCATTCTTAACTTCTAGTTCAGTTGAGTCTGTGTTGTGTCTCCTGGTGAGAGCATTCATCCCTTTGGAACTAAAATTTTTAGACCCAAAGAGTATAGGGTCTTAGGGACAGGAAGGAAAAAATTTGCTAGTGAGTCACTAGGGGTAATAGTGAGCGGTGCCACCCCCATTTCCACAATTTGATTCCTGGACTCATGAGTCAGTATAAAATCGCACATCTGGCCACTTCTCCTTCCAAGCAAAGTGAACAACCAGGTGCACTGCTCAAAGTTCTGTCCATTGAGAGGATTTCCCTTCACCACTGTCCTTCAAGGAGGTCCCAGCAAGGGGCTGTAGTGCTGCCACCGTCCACTTTCAAGTGGTGCCTGCATATCACACAGAACCATCTGTAAACCAGGCACGACTTTTCGCTTCCTCAGTCAACTGATCATAATGAACTCCCAATGAGGCCACAGGTGCAGACTGGTAGGTGGAAGGTAATGTGACAAGAGGGAAGACCATTGGCATTTGGGCCACTTCCTCATGCAATTTAACTTGTGCCTTCAGGTCCTGCTCGGGCCCGATCTCGTATATACCACTTTCATTTAATGTTGGAGAGCTACTGTGCATGTCCAACTTTATGGCTCTGTGGGTCAGACAAGACCCAGTTCATGATGGGCAGCTCAGGCCACATGATGACTTGGAGTCCCAGAGTTAAGTGTTCAGTCTCTACTAAGGCCCAGTAACAAGCCAAAAGCTGTTTCTCAAAAGGAGAGTAGTTATCTGCAGAGGATGGCAGGGTTTTGTTCCAAAATCCTGAGTCTGCACTGTGATTCACCAACAGGGGCCTGCCAAAGATTCACCAACAGGGGCCTGCCAAAAGCTCCAAACAGCATCTCTATCTTCCACTGACACTTCCAGCACCATTGGCTCAGCCTGACTTTTAGTCGGATTGATTTCCCACACTCTAGCATGCTATCTGGAGCCCTGGTGGTGCAGTTGTTATGGGTTTGGCTGCTAACCAAAAGGTTGGCATTCAAATCCACCAGCCGCTCCTTGGAAACCCTATGTAGCAATTCTCATCTGTCCTATAGGGTCGCTATGAGTCAAAATCAACTGGATAGCAACAGGATTGGTTTTTGGTTAAGCATGCAAATATTTCACCAATAATTCTGGAGTCATTGACACTTCTTCCTTACTAGGTCCAATCGGCATAATGTCATTAGTGTAATGGACCGGTGTAACGTCTTATGGGAGGGAAAGGAGATCAAGGTCCCTGTGGACTAAATTATGACATAGGGCTGGAGAACTGATATACCCCTGATGTAGGACAGTGAAGGTGTATTGCTGGCTTTGCCAGCTGACGTCAAATGCTTCTGGTGGTCCTTAGAAACAGGTATGGAGAAAAAGGCATTAACCAGATAAATAGCTACATACCAGGTACCAGGAGATATATTAATTTGCTCAAGCAATGAAACCACATCTGGAACAGCAGCTGCAGTTGGGGTCACCACCTGGTTAAATTTTTGATAATCCACTGTCATTCTATAATATCCATATGTTTTTTGCACCGGCCAAATAGACTACTTGGATGGGGGTGTGGTGGCAATTACCACCCCTGCATACTTCAAGTCCTTGATGGTGGCCACTGATCTCTGCAGTCCCTCCAAGAATGCAGTAGTGCTTTCGGTTTATGATTTTCCTAGGTAGGGGCAGTTTAAATGGCTTCCACTTGGCTTTTCAAACAATAATAGCACTTACTCCATTTGTTGGAGATCCAACGTGTGGGTTCTGCCAATTGCTGAGTATATTTATTCCAATTATGCATTCTGGAACTGGGGAAATCACTGCAGGTTGGGTTTAAGGGCCCATTTGGCCCACTGTGAGATAGACACGAGCTAAGACTCCATTAATAACCTGACCTCCATATGCCCCTACTCTGACTGGTGGCCCACAGTGACATTTTGGACTTCCTAGAATTAGTGTCAGTTCAGAGCCAGTATCCAGTAATCCCAAAAAGTCTGATTATTTCATTTTCCACAATGAACAATCACTCTCTTAAAAGGCCATAGATCCCTTCGGGGAAGGCTTGGAGAACGATTAACAATATAAAATTTTTACGGTTTTGTGGGGTTCTTCCTCAAAGCGACCCAGCCTCCCCTTCATTCAAAGAGTTGTGGATCTGTAAACTGGCTCAAGTCTGGGAATTGATTGAGGGGCAATTCTGGCAATTCTATTTAGGCTGTCATTCACTTTTCCTAGAATTCTTCTGCTTGTACAGATCAAGTTAATATTTGGTAGATTTCCCATCTATTTCACTCCTCAGGACCCTGTGACCAAGTAGCCAACACCATAACTCCACAGAAGTCAGGTTCTGATTACTGCTTTGACTCCATTGTCCATTACAGTACCTACATCCATCTTGTCTTTGTCGATCGAGTGCTGTCACCTGGCCCCTATCGCTATGAGTCCAATCAGCCCCATTGTAATTAAGTTGTCTTAATTCAGTTAGGGCAGTTCCCACTGTCAAATCTGACTTACATAAAATGGCAGTCACAGCAGTCTTCAAGGATGCTGGAGCTCCCTTCACAAATTTGTTCCTCACTGTTGTGGTAAAAGTTGTCTGTCTCTCTACATATATAACTGTTTTCCATGTTCTCCCTCATTATCTAAACCATGCACCTGGATATTGTTCCCAAAAGATGCCATTAGAAATATTATCACATTCACACACATATCCTGACATCCACACTAGCTTTACCTTACTCTTGGAATGAGAGGAAGGGGGTGCTATTTTTTTTCCCCCAGACAGCTCTTCTCTCAAGCAGAATATTAAAGTGTTATGTCATCACCCTAATAACCTAGCCCTCAATTCTGAATATATCAAGTTGGCCGTATTTTCAATTCTCATTTCTAACTGATTGTAATTATCAAAGCAAGCATCCCTAATGGCATAGTGGTTAAGTGCTTAGCTTCTAACCGAAAGGTCGGCAGTTTGAACCCACCAGCTGCTCCACAAGAGAAAGACGTGGTAGTCTGCTCCCATAAAAATTTACAGCCCTTCACTGTTGAGTCAGGGATTACACAACCTCATAAAACAAAACAGGACTAATGAGGCACAGCAGTCCAGGGACAAGGACTAGAAGGCAGGAGGGGACAGGAAAGCTGGTGATAGGGAACCCAAGGTTCAGAAGGGACATGTCATGGGGTTGTTAACCATTGTCATTGGGCAATATGTGTACTAACTGTTTAATGAGAAACTATTTGTTCTGCAAACCTTCATCTAAGGTACAAAAAAAAAAAAAAAAAAGAATTATCTATGTGAGATCAAATTGACAACAGCAACTCAAAGAGTTTGATGGGAAGCCTGGGGGGTGGTGAGTTGAAGATAATTTTGACAGAATAGTTTGGAAAGGGATAGTGAGAATGGCAGTGCAGCTGGAACAATGCAGTCAATGTCACTGAGTTGTACATGTAGAAACTTTTGAAATGGGGTACCTTTGGCTGTGTATATTTTCACCAAAATAAAGGTCCTCCAAGGTCGAGAAGGGAGAGTGTTGGCATATCATGGGGTTGTTAACCAATGTCATAAAACAATATGTGTACTGACTGTTTAATGAGAAACTATTTGTTCTATAAAACTTCATCTAAAGTACAATAAAAAAAATTAAAAAAAACCCAAAGATTAGATAGGCCCATAAAACAAAACGAGACTAATGGGGCACAACAGCCCAGGGACAAGGACTAGAAGGCAAGAGGGGACAGGAAAGCTGGTAATAAGGAACCCAAGGTAGAGAAGGGAGAGTGTTGACATGCCGTGGGGTTGTTAACCAGTGTCATAAAACAATATGTGTACTAACTGTTTAATGAGAAACTATTTGTCCTGTAAACCTTCATCTAAAGTACAATTAAAAAAAAAAAATTTACAGCTTTGGAAACCCTATGGGGCAGTTCTCCTCTGTCCTATAAGGTCCCTCTGTGTCAAATCGACTCAATAGCAATGAGTTTGGCTTTTTTGGGGGGTAATTATCAATCAGGCCTTTTCATACTGTTATAAATTTAGCTCATTGCTCATATTTTTGAGAATTCACAGAGTTCACTCCCTCCCTTGCTTTACCACCTCACCACCACGCAATTTATTTAACAGTTAAGATCCTCTTCCACCAAAAAAAAAAAAAAAGAAGCAGGACTATTGTGACTACAACAGTAAACATTCTGATAGAAATAATTTTGCCTGGGGAAAAAACAAAATAAAGTAGGTACTTTACATATAATATTTCTGAGTTTAAGGTGTTAAGAATCAAAATTAGGTTGTATATATAAAGTTAAATTAATTTACTTATGCATTGCCTTTCCTTTTTATTTGAACCCAGTCTCTTTTTCTCCTCTTAAATACTGATTTGAACTCATGTAGGTCCACATTTCCCACGATCATCATATCCTTAACTAATTTTAAAGTATTTGCTTTATGTCTACTCTATATTTCTGTTCAAAAATAACCCTCAAAATTAATTCATTACCAATTTTATCTTAGAAGAAACCTTGCTCCAGTATCAAATATGTGACAGCAGTGCCCTGTCAGGGTTCTGTCTAGCTAACCCTATTCACAATGCCAACTGTACAAAACAGTCCAGGGAAACAGAGATCATTCACCTCTGATGCTAAATACATGGTGGATAATAAATTTCACTTCACATGTCTACTGTGTCCTGTAGAAATCTCAGCTTCCCTTCCCAGGTCATTCCATATCCCAGCTGCTCCGCACAGGCCTTTCTCTCTCATCCCCATTCTCCATTTGGCAGAGGGTACTGGCCCCTTATCTGATTCTTAGGTCCAATAACCCCTTGAAAAGTCTCACAAGCTCCAGAGAAAGGGATATTTTTAATCTAGCCAAGAAAAGAACACAAATATGTAGCGTAAAGTGTGGAAAGGATCTTGGCACAGTGCTTTCAAGTCCCCTGGGGATGCACTTATCCACCTTAGATGTTCGCTCTCACCACCCAGGAAGCTCCAGTGAGTCTCCGTCTTCCAAGGCCTTTTATTGGCCCCACCACATGGCCATGATAGATTATATAATGCTTCCTGAGGCTTAGTCAGCATCAGGCCTCCAGCTGGTCCTTCTTGGTCCTGTCAGTCCCCACTCATTGGCTTCAAGTATGGTTTGGCCCTTAGGAACCAGGACCAAAAGCCAAATTGTTTACTGCAAGGGAGTTCCGCACCTCACAAGCAGGGAATGCAAAATTCAAACAAACCTTCTCATTTCTATTTTAAAAAGAGTGGATACATTAGATTTCAAATATGAGACTAGAATAAATGAATAAACCTTTCCAAATGTCATACTGAGAAACCAACTGATTTTTATAACATTTCAAAAGGATAGATTTCCTCACCAAAGCAGTGATTTTTTTTTTTTTTTAAAGGGGTGGTCATAGCGGGGGGAATCATTCAATGTGATGGCTTTGTTGTTGTCATTTGATTGTTTCTGTTATCGTAAATAGATAGCAATGATAATGATTCAAAGACTTAAATACACCATTGCTTCCCTCAAGGAACTTAAAGTCTAGAATATACATAGAAGATGGCATAGAGAAATTACCAATAAATTACATTGGATGATACAGTAAATGTTGAAATAAGGGTGCAATCATAGTTAAAAATTAACTGTCACTTAAATGTAAATCTATTTCTTCCCTGTTAGTATTGCACAATGAAAATTTCATAAAAAATTACAAAGAATAATTTAATTTGCACAAATAGTTGCATTAGCACAGTTAAGGGATATTAACAATTAGTATGTTCAACATGAAAATGATTCTGTAGAGTTTTAATAGAAAGGATTTATGTATGTTTAGTAGGCTTAATATTTTGTCTTCTTCAATTAGTCTGCTATGTAATGTGGATGTGGTGTAATTAGGTTGTGATAAAGCAAATTCACAGTCATCCGTCCAAAATGACAGTCCAGATGTGAATGAGACATCTTTGAAGAAAATGATATAGTTACAGAAAAGATATTGCTGCTTGGAAACTTGGCTCTAGGAATACTCTTTAAAGAAACCTGATTAAATTCATTTTGATAAACAGAGTGTAGTGGGATTTTAATGCATTTTTTACTTTATTTTTTATTTGTTTGCTTTTTACATTCCTTTCAGGATGATGGCAAAGAATCAAGTGTATTGTGAGACTACACTTCGTAAAAAAAATTAAAAGCTAATTTCTCTTGCTTGACACCTATGAATAGCTTTTTAAATTCCAATAATTTTGTATCAATAATTCTGATTGTGGAATCTAATGTAATAAAGATTTATATGCAAAGATATTCATTGTAACAATATTTATAATAATAATATATTCAAACCAAGATGAGTATTCAACCATGAGTGAAGAGTTAACTAAACCACAATGCATTAAAATAATCCAAACATTATATATTCTCTTAGATGAGATATATGCCATTTTTCTAATGCATAGGAGTACTTTAAGTGAAAAAGTGAGATATTAAATTTAATAAGTGGAATAGACAATCACATAAACAAATAAATCATTAAAATACAAAGAAAATTTAACAAAATATTTATATTGAGTTGCCAAGTATATTTTCTTAATATGATTTGCTTTCCTTCCATAAACTTTTTAATTTTGGTTGAATTTTCATAACGACACAATTATTTTTATAACATGGATTATAAATTATGTTATCAAATAAAATAAATGTATATTTTAAAATTATAAAATAAAAATATGCGTATATTCTTTTTACTAAGGATAACAAAGAGAATAATTATAAGTTAAAACTTCTATTATTAATAGAAATAGTTCAGAGCATACTATCTATACAGATTAAAATAGATGTAAAATTTGTAAAGATTAAAAAAGATGGGTGTCTGTACCTATCAACGAAGACCTGCTAATTTAGTTAATGACCTCAGGATTAAACAGTCATAGCCAACTACACTTTATCCGATTCTGTAAAGTACATTTACCAGCTGTCTGAAGGCTTTCCAACATTAAATAATGTAAATAACACATCAAATAAATTTTATGACAATTATCAAGAACAAATACGAGTCTGTCACAGTATATGAAAATACCTCAACATCCACTGTACTATAGTATTTTGATAAAGAAAACCATTAGGTTGGGGAAAAATGATGCTGAAGTCACAGTCATTATTTTTAGTCTTATTAACAAACATATAAAAGTAATGATTAAATACCAAACAACATAGTAATATATATATATTTTTTTTTAATTATAGCTCCTCATCCCTTTGTGCATCTTAAAAGGAAGAAAAGTAATTATCATCTCCCTTGGTGGCGTACGTAGCCTTATTTTCTCAGCTGTGCCATTTATTGAATTTAAGGAGCATTCTCTATTTTTTCCTGCCAAAAAAGGCTTTAATATTGAGAAGGCTTTAATTATTCCAATTTTAAAGCTGAGTTACATGATCTGGGGAATGTGATGGATTGAATCGTGTCCCCCAAATGTATGTGTCAACTTGGTTAGGCCATGATTCCCAGTATTGTTTGGTTGTCCTCCATTTTGTGATGTAATTTTATGTTAAAGAGGATTAGGGTGGGATTCTGTAACACCTTTACTAAGGTCACATCCCTGATCCAATGTAAAGGGAGTTTCCCTGGGGGTTGGCCTGCACCACCTTTTATCTTACAAGGGTTAAAAGGAAAGAGAAGCAAGCAGAGAGTTGGGGACCACATACCACCAATAAAGCAGTGCTGGGAGTACAGCATGTCTTTGGACCTGGGGTTCCTCTGCAGAGAAGCTTGTAGTCCAGGGAAGAATTAATCACAAGGGCCTTCCTCCAGAGCCCACAGAGAGATAAAGCCTTCCCCTGGAGCTGACGCCCTGAATTTGGACTTGCAGCCTACTAGACTGTGAGAAAATAAATTTCTCTTTGTTAAAGCCATCCACTTGTGGTATTTCTGTTATAGCAGCACTAGATGACTAAGACAGGGAATGTATGTGTGTGTGACAGTGTGAGTGTGAGTGTGTGTGTATGTGTGCAAATACTTGTTTTTCGGTATGAAACTCTTTTCTTCTCCCAAAATTTTGATTTGATTCATATTATTAAGTAGAAGCTAGAAAGCTTATATTGTTACAAATTTCCTTGAGAACCTGGAGCAAGAGTTAGGTGACATAATTTTTGGATTTGTGATGAAAAAGCAGTGAGTATATTTTACCAACCTGGGTAACATACTTTACGTTTGGCCATTCATTGGTTTTTTGCCCTGAGAAACTTATTTAAATGTTCTGCATCTCAATTTCTTCTACTGTATTTTGAGGAAGTATGAAGTACTACTTCAAAGTGCCAATATGAAGGATAAGTAGTAGTATGTATAAGGAAGACATATATATCATACCAAAGAGCTTATTAACATGTAATAGTTGATCAGTAAATGTTAGTTTCATTTTAAGTTACCTGAAACCATTGTTTGTCAAAACACTCCAAGAAAGTTTGATTGCCTATATAACTCATTACTTAAATAAAATCTAAAAACTTCTTCTTGCAGATAAAATTGAGGGGAAAAAAAAAGGAAAAGCTCAGTGTCAATTCTTAAATGCCCTAATTACACATTTATTTGATTATAACATTGTGGGTCTAAGATTCAAATGGATTTTAATGCTTAATAATTATGTCAGGGTAGCCATATCCATGCAATATGTAAAGAGGATTTGTAATCCATTCAATTACGTTTTTTTTTTTTTTTGTATAAATCAAGACGAGAGCTTATCTTCATTTCTAACATTATTTTGTTTACACATAGTGTAGGAAATGTGTAATTTTACTAATTCAAATGGTAATATATACAGCAAAAAAAAAAAAACAAAAACAAATTATAGTTCGTATAGCAGAAAATCCAACTCTCCAAAGGTGAAAACTGTAACATTAATACTACTCATATGATAATGTAAATGAAACATCTGCCTAATAAACTTGGGACCACAGTACTCGAAAGAACATAAAGGACATAAATGACCCTATCAGTATTAGTAAAATATTGTTTATAACTTTATGAAGAACACAAATGTATTATAGTGTCTCCCTGTGATCAGATAATTCTGGATTTCCCGTAATTATTACTACATATTATAAATATTCTAACAAATTGTTCATAAGATATGTACGTATTAAGACTTAGTTGTAAAAATTCAAACCTGAAAGTAAGGTTCACTCTTTGACAGTTTTCTTGCCTGTAAATTTCTTGCTGGACCTTTGGGATTGTAGTGACATACCCTAATATTGTATGCAATTTCCCTTGGGAATATTTCAAAATACTTCTGGCTTAGCTGAAAACCCATTGGATTGCAAATAACAGAAAGCAATTTGAGCTAGATTAAGCAAATTAATTTATTACCAGCATATAGGACTATTTTAATGCCTCAAAGATAGTAGAACCCTTTAGCCAGACATCACTGTCCTTATTTCTCTGCACACCTATTTTAGCATTATCTCTCAACAGCTTCTCTTTGTGCAGCTTTCATTGCCTCTCTGTGCACACAGGAGAAAACCAAAACCAAAAGAAATCTTGTTGCTGTTGAGTTGATTCTGATTCAAGGCGATCCCATGTGTTACAGAGTAGAATTGCTACTTAGGGTTTTCTTGACTAATCTTTATGGAAGCAGATCACCAGGGCTTTTATTCCGAGGTGCCACAGGGTGGATCCAAAATACCAAGATTTAGATTAGTAGTCTAGCATAAACCATTTGTGCCACCCAGGGCTCTTAGGAGAAAATGACCACAACAACTTTCCAAGTTAACTCCTCAATGATTTTCCAAGTTAACTCCTCAGGGGCAACAACATTGGGAACCTAATTGTCTTTGCAAAATATTTTCAAACTTCTAGTAGACAGAATCCAAATATCCTAAATTAAAGCCAGATACATGGATGTGAAGAACACACAGCATAAATAAAAATTTAGGGGGGAACCACCTAGATGCTCCCCTTTATAAAGCACTACTTGCAAAGAAAGGAGGTTGTTTTACACTGAACCTTCACTCCAAAATATGTTTGCAATATTAACCTTAACTATTCTTTTAAGAGTCTTAATAAAAAGCAGCATATGGTTGTTATCACTTCTGTTTTTGTTATAAAAAAAATCAGGAAATCAAGAGGACATTAGGATGGAAAACCACTTCCACAGTGTCCTATTAAAAGTGTATTTTATTTAAAGTTTCATTGTCTTTTCTATCATCCTCAATTCCATCATTTCCCTTTCATATATACTTATTTTGACTCATTGATGTGTATCAACAATACCAAATTTCCCACAATGAGAGGAATGATAAAGTTTCAAAGAATGCTGAGGTTAAATTATCTCACTGAGAAGCGCTCATGAGAAAAGGAAGCCTGTACTAACAAATTTGACACATATAACATGGCAACAACTCCAACAAAGATTTAAACAAGTCTAGGATCACGTAAGGATAGGTATAGGCATATACATTTTATGGGTAGGTACAGGTGTGTCTTAGTCATCTAGTGCTGCTGTAACAGAAATACCACAAGTGGATGGCTTTAACAAAGACAAATTTATTTCCTCACTGTTGAAGTAGGCTAAAAGTCCAGATTCAGGGCATCAGCTCCAGAGGAAGGCTTTTTCTCTCTGTCAGCCTTCTTCTCTTCGTTGTTCCCTGGGACTAGGAGCTTCTCTGCACAGGGACCCCAGTCCAAAGGACGTGCTCTGCTCCTGGCACTGCTTTCTTGATGGCATGAGGTTCCCAACTCTCTGTTTGCTTCCCTTTCCTCTTGAGAGATAAAAGGTGGTGCAGGCCACACCCCAGGGAAACTCCCTTTACATTGGATCAGAGATGCGACCCGGGTAAGGGTGGTGTTACAATCCCACCCTAATCCTCTTTAACGTAAAATTACAATCACAAAATGGAGGCTAACCACACAATTCTGAGAATCATGGCTCAGCCAAATTGATACACACATTTTTTGGGGAACATAATACAATCCATGACAAGGCGTATATATGTGAGAACAGATAGAAGTATATGTATGTGTAAATACGGATATCTGTGGTCAGGCACATGTATTCATTGAAGACACAACTACAGATACTCCTCAGACATAACCAAACACCTTCTCAGATTGATTTTCCAGGTTTGAAAGCTTAGGACCATTGTCTAATGGGCCAACTCAGTCAATTGGCATAATATAGCTCACAAAGTTCATGTTCTGCATCCTAGTACAGTGAGTAGCATCTGGGATCTTAACAGCTTGTGAGCAGCCATCTGAGATACAGTTATTGATTTCTGTTCATTAGGAGCAAAAGAATAAGAAGGTAACTAAAATATCAGAGAAGGAACAAGTCTACAAGGCTGATAGCCTACATATGCCATGATCTCAAGTACTCTGAGACCAGAAGAACTAGATGATGCCCAGCTACCACCACTGACCATTTTGACTGGGGTCACAATAGATGATCCCAGATAGAATGGGAGAAAAATGTAGAACAAAACTAAAACTCTTAAAAAAGATCAGACTAACAGGACCACCTAAGACCAGTGGACTTCTTAAGACTATTGCACTGAAATACTCTTTAATCCTTGAATCAAAGCTATCCCCTGAGATCACCTTTTAGCAGAAAATCAGAGTAATAAACAAAATAAGCTGACCCATTAGATCAGTGCTCTACTAAAAAAACTATCTGTATGAGTCTAAAATGTCAAGATTTAATCCAAAACAAAGATGAGAAGATCAGGGGGAAGGGAAACTAGAGTACTGGAAATAGAACAACTAGAATGCAATTAAAGAGAATGTTGACACATCGTGAGAGATGTAATGTCATTGATCGGTGGGAACCTAACTTGCTGTGTAAACTTTCACCAAAAACACAATAAAATATTATTTAAAAAATTAAAAAAAGGACTGCTGAGAATGTTTAAAATAATGTTGCCCCATTTTCCTCAGTTCTGGGCTATCATTTTGAGGTTAGTGTTATGTATTTGTCATCTTGTTTCACAACTGCATGTGCTCAATTAAACATTTTACTTTGACATGCCTTCATTGTGTTAATAATTAATTTTGAATATCTTATTTTTGGGAAAAAAATTGCTAAGTATTATAAAATAGTGTTTTAAGATAGTATGCTATTAACGAGTCAACAAAATAAAATCAGATGAAGGACTCTTACTATAAAATATCCTACAAATTGTGTAGGATATTAGCACAACTCAAATTCAAAGAAAAGACTAATAATGCAACACAATTGCTGCAAAAGATTTCTTTGAAGTGTTAAAAATCAAAGATGTCAGTCAGAGGACTAAGGTGTGTCTGACCAAAGCCATGATATTTTCAGTCACCTCAGATGTATATGAAAGCTGGATGATGAATAAGGAAGACAGAGGAATTGTACATTTGAATTATGGTGTTGGCAAAGAATATTGAATATATCATGGACTGCCAAAATAACAAACAAATCTGTTTTGCCAGAAGTACAGCCGGAATGCTCCTTAGAAGCAAGGATGGCAAGCTTCATCTCACTTACTTTGGACATGTTGTCAGGAGACACCAGTCCCTGGAGAAGGACATCATGCTTGGTAAAGTAGAGGGTCAGCAATAAAGAAGAAGAACCTCAATGAGATGTGTTGATACAGTGGCTGCAACAATTGGCTCAAACATAACAATGATTGTGAGGATGGCCCAGGACTGGGCAGTTTTTTGTTCTGTTGTACATAGGGTTGCTATGAGTCGGAACAGACTCAGTGGCACCTAACAATAACAACAGTATGTAACATAATACTGCTCAAAAACGGTGAGATGATATTTCAGCTGGGAGTTAAGTAGATAAGGATGATGTGGTATCTAAGTGGGGGAAAAGATTATCTGAAAACACATAAAAAACATAGCACAGTTTCTATCCATTTGTAACAGAAAAATTCTTTCGACTGGAACAGACATTCTAGTATGGATTAGAGTGGGCACAGATGCGTGGTTTTAAATGTCAAAGATGTGGGAAGTTATCATGTAGGACACAGAAAACTATTGAAGATGAATGAGGCAGAGAATGAAATATTAAGAGCAGAGACTTAATAAGATTCATATTTATTCCTTGGCAAGTTGAGGTGATTTGGGGAAGAGAAAAGACAGAAAAAGGTAGCTTATTGCAGAAAAATCAGTTTAGTCATTTAACAACATTGTTTGTCATTATTGGAAGATGAGGTGACATGTTTTTAGGGAAAAGGATGGTACAATTTTGAGTTCTGTTGGATAATATTATGTCAAGCCACCTGGTCAACCAGCCCAGATGAGATTCAAACTGCTCCTAAAACTCCTACAAGAAACACACACGGTGGTGGCAACAGCAGTGAAAGTGAAGCGAGAACTTTGTTATCATCAAGTTTATGTCCTGAAACTCAGTGCAAAGTGCTTTGATAAGCTCAACCGCAAATTTCAAGATGTATCATATTATAATGAGGGACGGAAAGAGAAGTGAGAGATTGCTTTTCTCTGTTATAGCATGGATTGGGCAGTGATCTAATTGGTGAGGGTTTATGAGAAGCTGCCTTGTACCTATTGTTGCTGTAAATAATTAGGTGGAGGACGTTGAAAGCCCTAATTCTTTCCCTTGACATTGATGGTGAGTCCAGGCCTTCTCCTGACTAGGCAAATTACCTGGAACTCTATATGCTTGGCTAGATAGAATGAAGGACTCATAAAAATAATACTCAAAACATTGAGCAATCAGTGTGTGCCAAGCACTATCCCAATGCTAACTTATGTAATCCTTAAAACAATCCTATGTTATATGATGTTGTTAATATCATTAATCCTCTGGGAAAGCTGAGGCACAGGGCAGTTAAAGTAACTTGCCATAGGTCACAGGGTTAGCACCTGAAGAGCCAGGATGCAAGAAGCCCCAGAGTGTGTGTACTCAACCATGACAGTGTACTATGTTGTAAAGGGAGAACGAGAAGAATACTAAAACAAAATGCACGTCTAAGAAAAGCTGATTCTAAACACAAGCCTCCATAGTCAAATCACCATCAAAGGCATGAACCAGTTATTTATTCTTATTATTCATGATGCATATTATTAACCAGGCACCATTCTTTGAACTGAAGATATCATGGTGATTTAGACAAGCAAATTTCCAGTTCTCAATGAATTTATATTCTACAACAATACATACATATGCAGGTTAGTAAATACGTTGATTTCAGAGAGTAAGTACTACAAATAAAACAAGGGCTTTATTCATGTATTTAAAAATATTTAGTGCTCACCTGCTATGTTCTAAACAACCTCTGGACAGTGGTGGTACAACAGTGAATATAATGACAAAAAAAGGCCTTAAGTAGCTTATATTCTTATAGTAGATGCTCATCAATGAACAGCTGAATTATGGGATATCAGATGCCAGTTGGTTAAATAAAGAAAAATGAAATAGGGTGAAATTAGGAAAGGTGTGAATACAATGAGTAGGTGGATATTTTAAACAGCCTTGTCTAATAAGGCTTCTTTAAAAATGTAACATTTGCCTGATAACCTGTAAGGCATGGCATACTTTACAGACGTGTTTGGGTGATGTTATAAAGAGTGCTGGGAAGGGAAACTGTTTAGGTTGGAAACCTTCTCAAAAGTTTGAATTGAGATTAAAATGATATGAAAAAGTCAGTCAGGTAAGATCTGAGAGTAGAAGAATTTTCCCAGATATAAAAACTAGCAAGACTAACACTGTACTTTATGCCATGATAGATCTTAGAGAATTTGTAGAACAGAGGCTATCCAGAGTGACTGGAACTTATTTAGGGAGGATGAAAGCAGTGTGAAGTGATTTCAGAGAGATGTACAAAGCCAGCAACATACGCTGTAAAAGTTCAATTTTATTTTATCCTCGGAACAATGAGAAGAAATAGAAAATATCAAGCTCAAGAGTGAAGGTCTGATTTCGTTTTTAAAAATCCTATGCTATAAAAGGGAGTCCTTCGGTGGCAGAAATGGTTAAGCACTGTACTACTAGATCAAAGGTTAGCAGTTTAAACCCACCAAGAGGAGCCACAGAAGACAGCCTGATGATATGCTTATAAAAGGTTACAGCCTTGAAAACTCTATGCAGCAGTTGTACTTTGCACACATGTGGTTACCATGAGTCATAATCAACTTGGCAATAAACAACAACAAAATAATATTAGTATAGGGATAAGATGGTGGCGCTGAAGACAAAGATTATTATAGCAGAGGTGGAAAGCATTGGGTTGGCTCAAGTTAAGTTTGATGTTAGAGCCAATTATGGGATATAAATCAAGGATGATATGAGTATGCCATTTAATGACATAAGACATATTGGAAGAATCTGGAAGGTGACGGTAGACATATTGAGGACATACATCATCTTGTGCTGCTCTAACAGAAATACCACAAGTGGATGACTTTCACAACGAGAAATTTATTTTCTCATAATCTAGAAGGCTAGAAGTCCAAATTCAGGGCATCAGCTCCAGGGAAAGGCTTTCTCTGTTGGCTCTGGAGGAAGGTCCTCATCTTCATCAGTCTTCCCCCCAACTAGGAGCTTCTCTGCACAGGAACCTCAGGTCCAAAGGACACGCTCTGCTCCAACTGTTTCTTCTTAGTGGTATGAGGTCCCCAGTTCTCTGCTTGCTTTCCTTTCCTTTCATCTCTTGTAAGGTAAAAGGTGTTGCAGGCCACACCCTAGGGAAACTCCCTTTACATTGGATCAGGAATGTTACCTGGGTAAGGGTGGTGTTACAATCCCACCCTAATCCTCTTTAATGTAAAATTACAATCACAAAACAGAGGCCAACCCCAAATTTCTGGGAATCATGGCCCAGCAAAATTGACACACACATTTTTGGGGGGACATAATTCACACTATGACATTGATGATCAATTTACAATGAATATCAGACATACAAATGAATGTATCAAATAGGTAGCTCCAAACTTTAGGGTTGGAGAAGTAAATTTGGGAGTTTGGGACACAGATAAAGCCATGGTATCTTACCAGACCAATCATAGAAAGTGTGAACAGGAAAAGGAAGAGTGTTAATTACTAAAACCTGATGAAAAACGGCTAAAAGATGGGGGAGGGAGAGAGCCGTCAGAAACACAGGAAGAAACCCCGGTTATATTTCTCATCCTTAAGCAAAAGCAAAGCAAAGTGAAGAGAGATGTCCTCAGAGTATCTTACAACTCTCTATTTGTTTAAAACAAAACATTTTCAACAGTGATAGAAATACTACTTTAAGTTGGCTCAGTACAGGAATAGTTTGTGTTTCATGTACATAGGCATTCAATGTAGAGACCGTGAGGATTAAATAATTCAATAGTTTGATGATGTTAAGAAGGATCGAGGTTATCTCTCTCTATGAGTTACCCCCAATACCGATTCTTTCTTTATGATAATATGAAGATGAGTTTGTAAGAAGATGGCTGCAGCGTATAAGATCCAACATTAATCATAAGGAGAAGAAAATCTTCTCTTATGTGGTTTCCCCTCAGGGCACAAGAACCATTACCAAAAGCTACTTCACGTGTTTCATAGGCCAGAATTGAATAACGTAACCAAGCTTGAACTAATCACTGAAAAAGGTAAGGAAATACACTAGGATTAAATCATTTCCCATATGAGTTGACACGTGTAGTAAGCAACCCCTGAGACACATACCTGCGTAGGGTAGAGAAAATTCTTAAAATCAGAGTTCTTATAGGTAATAGGAATGTGTGGGAGGATACTAAGTAAGCAACCCATAGTTTTCAATACACATCATTTGTCTACTGAATGGTCAAAGGGAAAAGAAAAAAAACAAAAGAAACCTAAGATAACTAAACAAAACAGACTAGGTTATGTCAAGTAATTGTGGTTAAGTCACCAAGTCGGGGATCACATGATAGGAGAGAATTTGGGGGAAAAAAATGATAAACTGCTTGAGGGTATGATTATACATCAAGATGAAAAGTGTACAGCCACTACTTGGAAATATAAACGTGAAATTCAGTAGACCTCTGGAAATATGAAGTCAGAGTTGTCACATATTTGCTGTTGATAATTAGGCTTTGGAAAATGTCCAATCTGAAGGCAAGACAAGAAAATAATCTGCAGCAGAGATGAGGGTGTTGAAATCTCATACGTGTCGAAAATTCCCAGGGTAATATTCATTTTTGAAAAACAGTCTCCATGGTTTCATAAATATTAGGTGTTAGGATGTTGTGAGATAAAGAGATAAAGCTCCACAGGTGTAAGATAAAATTGTAGTATGCTTCTAGGAATATGAATTTTATTCTTGAGAGAAAATAGAAGCATTTTCTTCATAAAAAATGCAGTTTATTTTTTGTATGACAGAGGAAACTGAAAAACAAAGGAGAAAAATGTATTGGTTCCTGTATTAGTTAGCTATCACTATATTTAAAAAAAAGCACCCGAATTGATTGACTTAAAACAGAGGTTCACAAAACTTTTCTGGAAACCATACAGTCTCTATTGCAACTCTGCTATTGTAGCATAAAAGCAGCCATATGTAATATGAAAAAGAGAGGGTGTGGCTGTGTTCCAATAAAACTTTATTTGTAAATAGGACATCAGGCTGGATTTGGCTATAGTCTGCTGATGCTGACTCTCTTGGCTTAAAACAACCCTATTTAGTCCATTATTCTATAGGCTGCAAATTACAATGGGCTCAGCTGGGAATTTCTTTGGGCTTCAGCAGGACTCCCTCATGCATCTGTAGTCAGGTGTAGTTGCTTCTGAGGCTCTGCTTCTGTGGATTGGCTGATTTTCACCTAACTGGACCACGTATATCTTATTCTCAAGTAGAATTGCCCAGCCACATGACTATAGGAAAAGTTTCAAGAAGTGAGTGAAAAATAGAAGACTTCTTCAGGCTTAGGCCGGGAAATTGAAAACTCTCATTCCTTTTGTGTTCTACTGACCAAAGCAAGTAACAAAGTCAGGACACTTCAAGGGGCATAGAAATAGACTCCATCTCTGTCTCTCTCTCTCCCTTTTTTTTTTTTTTTTTTTGTGATAACCTTTTTCTTTATTTTTAAATGTACTTTAGATGAAGGTTTACAGAGCAAACTAGTTTCTCACTAAACAATTAATACACATATTGTTTTGTGACATTGGTAGCCAACTCTAGGACATGTCAACACTCTCCCCTTCTTGACCTTGGGTTCCCCATTACCAGCTTTCCTGTCCCCTGCTGCCTTCTCCTCCTTGCCCCTGGGCTGTTTTGCCCATTAAGTCTCCTTTTGTTTTAATGGGCCTGTCTAATATTTGGCTGGGGCCCTGGTGGCGAAGTGGTTAAGAGCTCAGGCTGCTAACCAAAAGGTTGGCTGTTCAAATCCACCAGCTGCTTTCTGGAAACACTATAGGGCAGTTCTGTCTAGTAGGGTTGCTTCGAGTTGGAATTGACTGGACAGCACACAACAACAAACAAGAATCTTTGGCTGAAGGGTGAACCTCAGGAGTGACTTCAGTACTGAGTTAAAAGGGTATGTGGGGGCCATATGCCCTGAGTTTCTCCAGTCTGTCAGACCAGTAAGTCTGGTCTTTTTATATAAGTTTGAATTTTGTACTACATTTTTCTCCAGCTCTGTCTGGGACCCTTGATTGTGATCCCTGTCAGAGCATAGACTGTATCTCTTGATGGAAGGAGTTGTAGTGCTATTTTGCCAAGAGTGGAAATTAAAGGCAAGGCTGAAGAACATTGTCCATTATTGCAAAAAATCATCACACAGCTTTTGAGAGTGTAAAAATATGACATTCTAAAATAAGATAGTGTACTCTGTACTAAACCAGTAGAGAATTGGGATGAAAATTACTACTGTATTAAGTTTCACGTTGAAAATACAAGTACCAAATGGGCACTATAAGCCTCTTATAAACAAATCATTTACTTATGCCATTTTTACATTATATTTGAATTTCTTATAATATTTTATGGAAGGGTACCTGAGCTGAAGAGCAAATTATCATATTATTCTCATTTTGAAGAAGAAAAATGTAAATATTGAAATTAGACATCTCTAGGACTGACACAGTACCATATGTTATTTTAGATAGTAAGTTGTAAGATTTTCCGATCCATGTGAGGCATGGTTGAATGTTAACAGAAGAAGTTTAAATAAAACCATTTTGTTTGAATTCTGGTTAAAGTAAATTGTGTAAATAAAAGTGGAAGACCCTGCAAGGCATCTCTAGGAGAGTTTTAATTAGTCAGCACTGCCCAGGTGAAAAAGCAGATGCCAATAGGCGTGTTCTTCTAGTTCATGGGAATGCATGAGGTTAGCATAACATAATGGCAATAAGCATTAACATGATTCATACCACTCTGCTTGGAATAGAACATAAGCTCATCAGGCAGTCCTTCTGACTGTAACGTGGTTTTTCATCTGAACGTACCTATAAGGAAAGAATATTTTGTCCAAATCTAAAGTACCCATATGTCTTGCAATACCTCCTGCCTTTCATTTGCATTTACACTTGGGAATTTGGTTAGTGTCTATTGATTCTCATGTGACAAATGATATTTGTCTATACTGACATGATGTCGGTGGCACCCCTCTGATACCCCATACAGCCTTGCTCAGGCCCCAGCAAGCCTTTTTCCTACAGGTACTCCTATCTGACTGCATTTTTAGTGCGGTGATTCACATATAAAGATTTTGTATGGCAAAGCCCTTTTAGTAGTTCAATAAATCAATAAACTGCAGCTAGAACCTATGGGATTCTCTTTCACACTAAATTCCACTTTGTAGCGAACTGTGTTAACACATAGTTATTAGCTGAATTTCTAAATAATTGTTCTAAACTTAACAGTATATGAAAAAGATGGCCACAACTTTAAAGATAAAATTTCAATTATTAAATCACTAAGGAATAATAGAATCGAGAAGGAAAATGTGTGGGCAAACTTAGGACTCCTTTCTGTCAAAGAAAAAAAAAATAACACACATCTAGGATGTGTAAATAAGTCTGAATTGTCCCCTTTTATTGTTTTTGTTTTAGCTTTTGATGCACGTGAGAAGAAATACCCAATTGCCCATAGCCTTTTATTTCTTCCTTGTTTGCATCACTACTTTGAAGGCAGTTCACCGAATTATTTTTCAGATCAGTGCATCCTCATGCATTCTGTTCACAGAATACACAACTTACTTTTCTGTCTTAACAAAAAACACACATCAAACACAAAGATATATAGGTACAACAGATACAACTGTCTGGAGATCCTAGGTCATTATTGCTTTTCTCTCATACTGTTTTCATCCTTGCTTTTTGTATTGTCAAGATAGCGAGAAGCTACCTCTAACTATGAGTAGCTAAAGCTCATCTCTCTACCATAAAGCATGAGTATAAGAATTAATTTGTTCTTATCATTCAATTCCTAGATTTCTAGTAATTTTATAAATCTCTCTCCCTCTCCCTCTCTCTCTCACACACTCTCATGTACAAGCATCATCATAACACACATACAGTATACATCTGGGGATTGAATACAGCTAGCTGTAATGCTTTCAGCAATAAAGTTTGTAGGTGACAATGACAGTGATTAAAACTTCTGCAGTTGACACACTTAGGCAGATTTACCTTGTCAGTCACCCATGAAAAAGGCATGCTTGTGATTTTTCATATAAATATCACACAGTATTTTCAGGCCCTAGTAAGTTACCATGACTAAGTGCGTCTGGGATTATGTATATTAGTAAAACTGAATTTTCCTAGTAAAAATGCTTGCTTTTATATGTACATTAAGAAAGTGTGATGTACGTGATAGTTTCCAAAATATAAAGTTAGTCCAGTGTTTTGCTATTTTTGTTATTGTTGTTAGGTGTCATCGAGCCAATTCCAACTCATAGCGACCCTATGTACAACAGAATGAAACACTGCCCTGTCCTGTACCATCCTCATGATTGTTGTTATGCTCATGCCCATTTTTGCAGCCACTGTGTCAATCCATCTCGTTGGGGGTCTTCCTTTTTTTTTTGCTGACCCTGCACTTTTCCAAGCATAATGTCCTTCTCCAAGGACTGGTGCCTCCTGATACCATCTCCAAAGTATGTGAGATAAGGTCTCATCATCCTCATTTCTTAGGAGCGTTCTGACTGTACTTCTTTCAAGACAGATCTGTTCATTCTTTTGGCAGTCCATGATGTATTCAATATTCTTTTCCAAAACCACAACTCAAAGGTGTCAACTCTTCATCAGTCTTTCTTGTTCATTGTCTGGCTTTCACATGCATAAGAGGTGATTGAAAACACCATGGCTTGGGTCAAGTGTACCTTAGTCCTCAAAGTGACATCTTTACTTTTTACCACTTTAAAGAGATCCTTTGCAAGAGATTTGCCCAATGCAATGTGTCGTTTGATTTTTTTGACTGCTGCTTCCATAGGTGCTGATTGTGGGTCCAAGTAAAATGAAATCCTTTACAACTTCGATCTTCCTCCATTTATCATGATGTTGCTTATTGGTCCAGTTGTGAGGACTTTTGTTTCTTTATGTTGACATATAATCCATACTGAAAGCTGTAGTCTTTGATCTTCATCGGTAAGTGCTTCAAGTCCTCTTCACTTTCAGCAAGCAAGGTTGTGTCATCTGCATAACACACATCATTAATGAGTCTTCCTCTAATCCTGATGCCTTGTTCTTCTTCATATAGTCCAGCTTCTGGGATTATTTGCTCAGCATACAGATTGAATAAATATAGTGAAGGGATACAACCCTGAGGCGCACCTTTCCTGACTTTGAACCACACAATATCCCCTTGTTTTGCTATAGCAATTGGAAAGTACTTAACAGTGGGCAGTTGAATAGATAAAAATGCAGGCTCCTCAGGATATGTCCGTATTTCCTCTTATATAAAGCTGTGTCTAGCTCTGAACTTAACCTGCAACACCTCTGCCTCAAAGCCCTTTATACCATCACCTGGAATCGTCCCTTCTCTATAATTTAATATAATCTGCTTTACAGTTTCAGGTGTAATGGATATAGTAGCACAATGTGTTACCAAATGACAGTTTTTGTAGTAGTAACCTGAAGGAATTCCTCTGGTGAGCTGCCATGTAGATACAACCCTGGGCCCAGAATTGGTAGCCCAGGTTTAAGGGAAAGTTCTTCCTAAAGTCACTTCAGTCCCTGTTATAAGGTAGAATTTATTTATTTTTGAAAAAGTGACATACTTGCTTTGAGACCAAAAAAAAAAAAAAAGTTGCAATATAGACTATGAACTTTCCTGCTAGCTTAATTGATCTTGGGAATATATGTGTTTTAAAAACCCAGTCTATAAAATAGAAATGGAAATTCCTGGCATAGTAACCTTGCAATCTTACCAAGAATATTAAATGAAACAGTGCATGGATAACTATATTTAAAAAACTAAGATGAAATACTGCTAAATTGTGAATTAAAGTAGTTATTGATGTACGAGAAGGGATGACACCTTTGGAAGTCATTATTACTGATCAACAACTACACTTTAAAAAACATATTTTCAACTGAAAACAATAAACAATTTAATAAAAATGAAAACATTGAGAAAATATATATTACTCTATGAAAAAGACTGAATAGGAAAAACATGTATGTATTATCACTAAATAGGTGCCAAATATGTTTGACAGAATTTGACATCTATTTCTGACAAGAGGATGTTTCTGCCTTCACTCTAAAGTCAGTATGCTACTTTACTGTGATGTAAGATGATACGTGAAATTAAGGGGACATAATGTTTTTAAAGGTGTGACACCAAAATTTAAAAAAAAAAATGTTCGAGGGGGCATAGAGTCAAATATCATTGTTTGGAGATGTTGTTAAGTGCCATCGAGTAGGTTCTGACTCATAGCAACCATGTGTACAACAGCACGAAACACTGCCTGGCCCTGCACCATCCCCACAGTCATTGCTATGCCTGAGCCCGTTGTTACAGCTACTGTCTCCATCCATCTCATTGAGGGTCTTCCTCTTCCTCACTGACCCTCTACTCTACCAAGCATGATGTGCTTCCCCAGGGGCTGGTCCCTCCTGATAAAATGTCCAAAGTATGTGAGATGAAGTTTCACAATCCTTTCTTCTAATGAGCATTCTGGCTGTACTTCTTCAATAAAAAAAATAGCCAATAGATTATTATTAACATTTAATTGACATCACTTGGAATTTAGAGATTAAATTTGGCAGTACTAGATATTTGGGCAACTTTTTCTAGTGAAATCTTAAAACTTAGTATCCAAATACTTAAGCTTTTTTAATTAACCTTTAGGAAAATATGTTCTATATGGTTGTTATAAGCCGTTGAGTCTATTCCAACTAATATTAACCCTATGTGACAGAGTAGAACTGACCCATAGTGTTCCCTAGGGTGTAATCCTGTTTGGAGATAGGTTTATATAATTTAAAATACAACGATGAGAACCAAAGTTGAGTAAAGTTGTTGAATATAAAATTAATATTCTTAAAATTATAACCAACTAAAATAATCAATGAACAAATTTAATTCATAATGGTTTCCCTGTAAAAAATAGGAAAAAAATTAACAAGAATTATATAGAACATAAAAAAGCCCTAGTAGTGCAATGGTTAAGCACTCGGTTGCTAAATGAAACGTAAACAGTTTTGAAACCACCAAAATCACCACCAAAAAATTACACCCTAGGGAACACTATGGGTCCATTCTACTCTGTCACATAGGGTTAATATTAGTTGGAATAGACTCAATGGCTCACGACAAAAATATAGAACATATTTTCCTAAAGGTTAATAAAAAAAGCTTAAGTATTTGGATACTAAATTTTAAGATTTCACTAGAAAAAGTTGCCCAAATATCTAAAACTGTCAAATTTAATCTCTAAATTCCAAGTGATGTCAATTAAATGTTAATAATAATCTGTTGCTATTGCTTTATTAAAAAATAAATGAAATAGTCAAAAAGAAAATAGAAAACATAAATAAGATTTTTAAACATAAATAATTTTTAAAATATTTTATCATATACCATGGTAAAGTAGGATGTAAACAATAGGGGAATTAGGTGAGAAGTGACTTAATGATATTTAAAAATCTTAGTATAAATGTGAAACCATATCAAAAGTGTAATAAAATGTAGGTAAAATTTTATCAGGTTTGGGCATGTAAAGGATTTTTTAAGTAGAAAATCATGGATGGAAATCATACAGAAAATACAAAGTCTCTTAAAATCAATCTGTTTTAAAGCTTTAAAAATGTTTCTTCCCATTAATTCAGTAAATCTAGTTTGCAATAGGTAGTTATATCTATCATATAGTTGTTTCATATGGATGAAAGAACTAAATGTGCAAAAGTAAAGGAATAGATAACTAAATCATGAAACGTTGGAATAGTGTGCAATCATTAAAATAATATTCTAAACTGTGTTTTGTAAGAAAGGAAATATTCTTGCTTTTAAGAGAAGCGAGACAGTCCCTGCTGTGTTGGTGGGAGAATGGGGCAGGCAAATGGACACTCCAGGAGAAGTGATATTTCAGTGTTGTCTTTATGGAAAAAGTGGTCCATATCTTCTGAAAGAAGATTTAGATTGACTCAGGGGTTTAGTAGAGGTCTTACTCTAATGAAGAACTTGCTAACAATGGCATCTTTTCAATTATACCATTGACTTCTTTGAAATGTTACGAATGCCTTTTTATTGGACATGTGCAATAGAGACTGGATGAGCATTTTCAGGGCTAACATAGAAAATTCTCCTGCTAGATATTATAAATAGATAACGTTTAAGGATACTACCAATTCCTATATGCTGAATTATAATCGAGTTATTTTTGACATAATTTAGTAGATTCACCAAAGCTAAGAAAAATAATTAACTATGTTCCGTGGTCGGTAACATGTAGTTTTAATAATAAACTGACTTCCAGTTTGCTACTTCTTCCATACTTATGTTTTTTATTTATTTATTTATTTAATTGCTCTTTAGGTGAAGCTTTACAGAACAAGTAGATTCTCATTAAACAGTCAGTACACATATTGTTTTACGGCATTGGTTAACAACCCCACGACATGTCAACACTCTCCCTTCTCGACCTTGGAGGACCTTTTCTTTTTTTTTTTGGTGAAAATATACATAGCCAAAGATAGACCTTTTCAAAAATTTCTACATGTACAATTCAGTGACATCAATTCTGTTCTTCCAGTTGTGCTGCTATTGTCACTTTAGACGAAGGTTTACAGAACAGAATAGTTTCTCATTAAACAGTACACATACTGCCCTATGACAATGGTTAAGAACCCCACTACATGTCAACACTGTCCTTACTCAACCTTGGGTTCACTATCTCCAGCTTTCCTATCCCCTTCTGCCTTCTAGTCCTTGTCCCTGGACTGCTGCGCCTCATTATTCCCATTTTGTTTTATGGGTCTGTCCAACCCCCGGCTGAACAGTGAACCTCCGGAGTGAGTTCATCGCTGAGCTAAAAGGGTGTTCGGCAGCCATAGTCTCAGGGCTTCTCCAGTCTCTGTTGGGCCTGTAAATATGGTCTTTTTCTGTGTGTTAGAATTTTGTTCTACATCCTTCTCAAGCTCTATCCAGAACCCTCTGTTGTGATCCTGGTCAGAGCAGTCAGTGGTGGTAGCCAGGCACTATCGAGCTGTACTGGACTCAGTCTTGTGGAGGGCTTGGTAGCTGTGGTCCATTAGTCCTTTGGACTAATCTTTTCCTTGTATCCTGTTCTCTTCATTGTCCCTTCCTCCCGAAGGGGTGAGACTAGTGGAGTATCTTAGATGGCTGTCCACAGGCTTTTAAGACCCCAGACGCTACTCACCATGGTAGAATGTAGAACATTGTCTTTATAAACTGTGTTATGCCAATTGAGCTAGACGTTCCCTGAGACCATGGTCCCCACAACCCTCTGCCCAGCAATTCACTCCCTCAGGGAGTTTGGAAGTGTCTATGGAGCTTCCATGACATTTCCTTGTAAAAGTTGTGCTGGCTTCCCCAGTATTCCGTACTCTCTTACCCTTCACCAAAGTTACCACTTATCTATTGTCTATTTAGTATTCCCCCCACCCCTCCTATCCCTCATAGCCAACAAACATTGTTACTTTTTGTGTATAAACATTTCTATGAGTTTTTACAATAGAGGTCTCATACAATATTTGTCCTTTTGTGATTGACTTATTTCACTCAGCATAATGTCCTCCAGTTTCATCCAGGTTATGAGATGCTTTACAGATTCATCACTGTTCTTTATCATTACATAATACTCCATTGTACGTATGTACTATAGTTTGTTTATCCATTTATCTGTTGATGGGCATCTAGGCTGTTTCCATCTTTTTGCTATTGTGAACAATGCTGCAATGAACATAGGTATGCGTATGTCTATTTGTGTGACAGCTCTTATTTCTCTAGGATATATTCCTAGGAGTGGGATTGCTGGATCGTATGGTATTTCTATTTCTAGCTTTCTAAGAAAGTGCCATATCATGTACCAAAACGGTTGTATCATTATGAATTCCCACCAGCAGTGCATAAGAGTTCCGATCTCCCTGCAGCCTCTCCAACATTTGTTATTTCCAGTGTTTTTGATTCGTGCCAGTAATGCCGGGGTGAGATGGTATCTCATTGTGGTTTTAATTTGCATTTCTCTAATGGCTAGTGATCGCCAGCATTTCCTCGTGTGTCTGTTGGCAACTTGAATGTCTTCTTTGGTGAAGTGGCTATTCATTTTCCTTGCCCATTTTTTAATAGGATTATTTGTCTTTTTGTTGTAGAGCTGTTGGATTTTCTTGTAGATTATAGAGATTAGACCTTTGTCTGACTTGTAATGTCCAAAATTTTTTTCCCCGTCTGTAGATTCTCTTT
Organism: Dugong dugon; assembly: GCA_030035585.1. NCBI lineage: Eukaryota > Metazoa > Chordata > Mammalia > Sirenia > Dugongidae > Dugong > Dugong dugon. The sequence goes on along the minus strand of CM057460.1, from coordinate 26,288,011 downwards.
TTACTCTTTTGGTGAAGTCTTTTGAAGAGCATAGGTGTTTGATGTTTAGAAGATCCCAGTTATCTAGCTTATCTTCTGGAGTTTGTGTGTTGATGGTTATGGTTTGTATCCTGTTAATGCCGTGTATTAGGGCCTGTAGCGTTGATCTTATTTTTTCTTCTATGAACTTTATAGTTTCTTGGCTTTATATTTAGGTCTTTGATCCATTTTGAATTAGTTTTTGTATATGGTGTAAGGTAGGGGTCCTGTTTCATTTTTTTTGCTGATGGACATCCAGTTTTTCTGGCACCATTTGTTAAAAAGACTATCTTTTCCCCATTTGATGGACTTTGGGCCCTTGTTGAAGATCAGGTGACTGTAAGTGGATGGATTTACATCTGGGTCTCAGTTCTGTTCCATTAGTCAATGTATCTGTTGCTGTACCAGTACCAGGCTGTTTTGACTACCATAGCTATATAGTAGGTTCTGAGGTCAGGTAGTGTGAGTCCTCCAACTTGATTCTTCTTCTTCAGTAGTGCTTTACTTATTCAGGGCCTCTTCCCTTTCCATATAAAGCTAATGACTAGTTTTTCTATCTCTTGGAAGAATGTTGTTGGTATTGGATCAGGATTGCATTGTATTTGTAAATTGGTTTGGGTAGAATTGTCATTTACACAGTGTTGAGTCTTCCTATCCATGAGCATGGTATGCTTTTTCATTTATGTAGATCCCTTTGGGATTCTTGCAGTAGTGTTTTGTAGTTTTGTTTGTATAGGTCTTTTACATCACTGGTTAGATTTATTCCTAAGTACTTTGTATTTTTAGGGTCTATTATAAATGGTATTGTTTTCCTGATTTCCTGTTCATCGTTCTCTTTTTTGGTGTATAGGAATCCAACTGACTTTTGTATGTTTATCTTGTATCCTGCTACTCTGCTGAATCTTTCTATTAGTTCCAGTAGATGTCTCATGGAGTCTTTAGGGTTTTCTATGTATAGTATCATATCATCTGCTAACAGGGACAGTTTAACTTCTTCATTACCAATTTGGATGCCCTTTATTTCCTTTTCTTGCCTTATTGCTCTAGCTAGAACTTCCAGCACAGTGTTAAATAGGAGTGGTGACAAAGGGCATCCTTGTCTTGTTTCTGTTCTCAAGGGGAGTGTTTTCAGCCTCTCTCCATTAAGAATGATGTTGGTTGTTGGTTTTGTATAGATATCCTTTATTATGTTGAGAAATTTCCCTTCTATACCTATTTTATTGAGAGTTTTTATCAGGAATGGGTGTTAGACTTTGTTGAATGCCTTTTCTGTGTCAGTTGAGATGATCATGTGATTCTTTTCTTTCCTTTTATTTATGTGGTGGATTACGTTGACTGATTTTCTAATGTTGAACCATCCTTGCATACCTGGTATGAGTCCTACTTGGTCGTGGTGTATTATTTTTTTGATATGATGCTGAATTCTATTGGCTAGAATTTTGTAGAGAATTTTTGCATCTATATTCATGAGAGATATTTGTCTGTAATTTTCTTTTTTTGTGGCATCTTTGCCTGGTTTTGGTATCAGCATTATGCTGGCTTCATAGAATGAATTCGGAAGTGTTGCTTCCTTTTCTATGCTCTGAAATAGCTTGAGTAGTACCGGTACAAGCTCTTCTGTGAATGTTTTGTAGAATTTTCCCATGAAGCCATCTGGGCCAGGGCTTTTTTTTGTTTAGAGTTTTTTTTATTACCTTTTCAATCTCTTCTTCTTGTTTTGGGTCTGTTCAGATTTTCAGCATCACTTTGTGATAGTTTGAATAGGTAGTGTGTTCCTAGAAATTTATCCATTTCCTCTAGGTCTTCAAATTTGTTGGAGTATATTTTTTCATACTGTTATGATCTTTTTTATTTTAGTTGGGTCTGTTGTAATGTCCCCCATTTCATTTCTTACTTGGGTTTTTTGCGTCCTCTTCTCTTTTTCTTTTGTCAGTCTGGCCTGTGGTTTGTTGATTTTGTTGATACTTTCAAAGAACCAACTTTTGGTTTTGTTTATTCTTTCTATTGTTTCTCTGTTCTCTATTTCATTTATTTCTTCTCTGATCTTTATTATTTGCTTTCATCTGGTGGTTGTGGGCTTTTTTTGCTGTTCTATTTTATTTGTTTGAGTTGTGCAGTTAATGTTTTGATTTTTTCCCTTTCTTCTTTTTTGATGTGTGCATCTATTGCTATAAATTGTCCTCTGAGGACTGCCTTTTCTGTGTCCCAAAGGTTTTGGTATGATGTGTTTTCATTCCTGTTTGATTCTAGGAATTTTTTTATTCCCTCTCTGATGTCTTCTGTTGCCCAGTGGTTTGTAAGCAGGGTGTTATTCAGTGTACATATAATTGATTTTTTTCCTTGCTCTTTCTGTTTTTAATTTCTACCTTGATGGCATTGTGGTCAGAGAAGATACTTTGTATTATCTCAGCGTTTTGGATCTTGTTGAGAATTGCTCTATGGCCTAAGATATGGTCTATTCTGGAGAACATTCCATGTGCTTTGGAAAGGAATGTGTACTTTGCAGCTGTAGGGTGGAGTGTTCTATATATGTCTATGAGGTCAAGTTGGCTGATTGTGCCCTTTAGGTCTTCTGTATCTTTGCTGAGTTTCTTCTTAGTTGTTCTGTCCTTTACTGAGAAGGGTGTGTTGAAGTCTCCTATTATTATTGTGGGACTGTCAATTTCTCTTCTCAGTGCTGTTAGAGTTTATGTATTTTGGAGCCCTGTCATTGGGTGCGTAGATGTTTATTATGGTTATGTCTTTCATGATGGATCATCCCCTTAATCATTATATAGTGTCCTTCTTTGTGTTTTATGGTGGATTTTGTTTTAAAGTGTATTTTATCTGAGGTTAGTATTGCCACTCCTGCTCTTTTTTGGTAGTTGTTTGCTTGATATGTTTTTTTTCTAACCTTTGATTTTTGATAAATTTACGTCTTTATTTCTAAGGTGTGTCTCTTGTAGACAGCATATTGATGGATCCTGTTGTTTAATCCATTCGGTCACTCTCCGTCTCTTTACGGGTGCATTTAGGCTATTTACATTCAGTATAATTATCGATAGGTGTAAGTTTATTGCTCTCATTTTGTAGTGCTTTTTTTTTCTGGTGCCGATGTTTTCTTTGTTCCTCCAACTCTCCTGTGCTGAATTCCTTTTGTTTGTGGATTTTTTTTTTTCATTTCTCTTTTGTAGGTTTTGTTTTTACTGAGAGTATATGTTTTTCCTCTTTATTTTCATGAGTGGGCTTGTTAACTTTCTTTGTGGTTACCGTGAAATTTACCCTTATCATACTTCTCTTTTTTGAAGCCCTCTCTTAACTAGAACAGGAATATATATATATATATATATATATATATATATATATATATATATATATATAGTCACATTAAATGTTTCATTTCTTTCATTTCTCTTGCAGGAATGTAATTCCTTGTCTTTTATAGCTGTCTAAATCTCATTCATCCTTTAAGAACTAGAGGAAATACCATTTTCTCTGTGATTGGTTCTTATCTCCCATTTTCAAAGTTGGAATTAATACTTACCTCCTGTTTTTGCTTACAGCTTAATTATATAATTTAATCAGATATCTTTTATTATAACTATTTGTGCCCATGACTTCGTCCTCTAGCTTATGTGGTATTTTGAGGGATCAAGAACCTACTATATTCTATCATTATGTAAAACTCCAAATTCCGTCACTTCTGACTTCAGGTATGGGACTGTAAATCGAACTCAATCCTGGAAACTGACATGGGTTATTGGCACATCCTTATCCAGCTTGAACCTCATGTATTATTTCAATAGATTTAAACGTATTTTCACTGTATAATTCCTAAAATTTATAAGAATAAGGTCTTTTGAAGCCACGGATATGAAGAACCCTCTTAGTTGTGTGTTTCCACTTAAGGTGAAAAAGTATCTTTCCATTTTAATAAATTTCATTTTGATATTTGTAAGTATTTTAGTGTAACATTCATTGGAAAAGGGACTCAAAGATGTATGTCAAATATCGTGAACCTATTCTGCATGCCTTCTTTGTAAGGGTTCTAAGAACAAGGGTTTTCTTAGTACATCAGTTATAATGTGACACGAACATTTAGCTGAAAGCCTGTTATCGTTATCTGAGAACCAAAGGGTATTATTATTTGCCATGCAAGTATTTACTTAAATTCAAAATCCCTACCACATCATTCACTATCCGTGTATTCTCACCTTCCGTCCTGTAAGTCTATACCAGAATCTCTGCAACTTCAAAAGTTTGAGACCAGAGCATTTTGAAACTTCACTTAGTCATTGGTGTATACCCTGGAGGGGAGATATTTATCCTTGGTACATAAAAGAATACTAGAGATCTGTAAACCCCCAAAATCAAACTCATTGCCATCAAGTCCATTCTGACTCACAGACTCTATAGGAGAGAGTAAAACTGCTTCATAGGGTTTCCAAGGCTGTAATGTTTACTGAAACAGATTGTCACATCTTTATCCCACACAGAGGCTAGTTGGTTTGAAGCACCAACTTTCCACTTAGCAGCCGACCACTTAACCACCACTCCACCAGGACTCCTTGAGATCTTCTGTAATGTTAACACAATAATTTACAGGGATTTTTAAATAACTGATACTTAGACCACACTGTTTTTAATTTTTTGTTTTGTTTTAACACTTCTGCTTTTAGTTTAGGCTGTGAATATTTTTCATATCTCTATTTATAAAACAAACTATATTTTTTCACTTTAAAATTAATTATTCAGCACCTGTTCCAAAAGTAATAAATGTTAATCGACAGTTTTGGCATAATTCACAACACCCACTTCCTAATTCATTTGAATGGGATTTTCAGACATAATACAGTTTTAACCCAAGTGCCAAGAGCCTTAAAAAAGTATAAGATTTTGTTGTTGTTAGGTGCCATTGAGACGGTTCCAACTTATAGTGACTCTATGTACAACAGAATGAAACACTGCCCAGTCCTGCACCATCTTCACAATCGCTATTATGCTTAAGCCCGTTGTTGCAACCACTATGTCAATCCATCTCTTTGAGGGTCTTCCTCTTTTTTGCTGACCCTCTCCTTTACCAAGCATGATGTCCTTCTCCAGAGACTGATTCTTCCTGACAACATGTTCAATTAAAGATTTTAGTAATTAATGATATAGAACATTATGCCTTCATTAATAATATTAATTTGTGTTTATATGATATAGGTTTATATAAAGTTATAGGATATCCCATCATTCTTTCATCAAGTACAAGATAATATGTTTTATATTTGCTTTTCTTGAGATGCTCCCTTTCAGTCAGATAATTACACTCGTCTAAGTTGCAATAATGAGAAAAACACTCAGGTTGGCATATGGTATCACTGATTATTAAGAAAAGAATATAATGGAAATGTTCCCTTACTGGCAAGATCCACTGCTAGCTGACCAGTGAATCTAAAAATCTAATGTTGGCAGATGAATTCAAAGTGAGGTGAAAAAGGTGTTTTTAGTTCCAATAATTAGTTTTTTTTTATTTGAAAACTGTGGGGATAATTTGAATATGCATATGATTCTACACTCCATTTGTTATTTTATATTATTACACCTATATATTGTTTTAGAAATGTTAAAAATAATTATTATTTTTATATTTCTAAATTATCTGTCTTTTTCTGTCTCAAATTGGACTCAACTTGTCAATATCCAGCTCAGGTATAACTAGTGCTTTACATCTTGACAGCATTTCCGTATACACTCTTTTGTTTAATTTTCATGAATTTCCTGAGACATACTTGTTACTCTCATTTGATACAATGGGAGAACATGACCATGTCAAGGTCACACAGATAGTAACTTGAAAGCTGATAATATGAGCCTAAGCCCTTATACTTTCTACTGTTATAAACTGAACTATCCTTGGTTTAGAGAACTGTTTGTTTCTGTTATTGTTGTTCTTGTTGCTTTGTTTTAGTAGTGATGCTTTCTTCTCCATATAGATTTACTTTTCTTCTGATGTGATAATTTGTAATAAATCAAAGTTCTATTCTTCATACTCTGTTTTAATATCAGTAGGAGACATTTGTCATTTAGGAGCCTTCAATACGAAAACTAATAAATGCTAATACTGAGTTCTTAGGTGATGTTAAATACGTGGGCAGGAATTTTTAAGGTATTGTATCTGTCTTCACACAATGACAACATACATAATTCTAGTTAAGTATTATATTATAGTTATCATTCCTTATTTTAAAGTATGCTTTAGTTCATTAGCTATTTCCTAAATGGTAGCCAAGTGAGAAAGTTGCTTGGAGAAAACTTTTTTACGGGAGGGAGGTAAGTAAAAGGATAGCATTTTGGAGAAAGAATACTTTCCATAATAAACAGTTGATATCAGTGAGGAGAACATAATAATGGGTCCAGAAATAGGTAGTGAAAGCTTATGGATATATGTTAAGAGCTAAAATTCCAGTACTGTGTCAAATATATTAGAGTATACATATATATATATATACACACATACACACACATACACACACATACACACATATGTATGCACACATATATACATATATATACACATATATATATATGGGGCTCTAGTGGTGCAGTGGTTAAGCAATCAGTTGCTGACCAAAAGGTCGGCAGTTAGAATCCACCAGCCGCTCCTTGGAAACCCTATGGGGCAGTTCTGCTCTGTCCTGTAGGGTGGCTATGAGTTGGAATCAACTCGACAGCAATGGATTTTATATATATATATATCTCCTATAGGAGCCCTGGTGGTGCCGTGGTTAAGGCAATTAACTGCTAACTGAAAGGTCAGTGGTTCAAAACCACTAGCGGCTCTGTGTGAAAAAGATGTGGCAGTCTGCTTCTGTAGAGATTTACAGCCTTGGAAACCCTATGGGGTTGCTATCAGTCGGAATTGACTTGACAGCAGTGGGTGGGTTTATATATATCCTGAAAATATCTCAGTGAATTAGGTAGTTTTATCCATCATCATTCTACTCACAAAGGGACCGAGGCTTAGAAGAGTTAAGTACCTTGTTCAGTATTGAAAACGAATTCACTCATTAGCTGATTGGCTAACAGAAGTCTTCAACAGATTGTACTGGGGAAACTGGATATCCACGTGCAAAATATGAAGCTAGGTCCCTTCCTCACAACATTCAAAAAAATAAATAACTCAAATGGATTGTAGAACTAAATACAAGAGCTAAAACCATAAAACTCTTAGAAGAAAACATAGGAATAAAGCTTCATGATTTTATTAGGCAAAGGTTTCATAGATACGATACAAAAAAGAAGTAACAAAAGAAAAAATAGATAAATTGGACTTCATCAAAATTAAGCATATTTGTATATCAAAGGATACCATCAAGGAATAAAAAGACAACCCACAGTAGGGGTGAGTATCTTTGCAAATCAAATCTAAGAAAAGGAACTTATATCCAGAATATAAAATAAATGCTTATAACTCAATTATATAAAGACAAATAACCAAATTAAAATAGGTCACAATGATCTAACTAGATATTTTTACAAAGAAGATATTCACATGGCAATAAGCACAAGCAAAGATGTTCAATGTCATTAGTTACTAGTGAAATGCCAATCCAAACATGGAGACATTATTTTACCGCCAATAAGATATGCTATAATAAAAAAGAGAGAGTGACAAGTATTGAAAATGATGTGGAGAAATTGGACCCCTGATAAATCACTGGTAGGAATGTAAAATGGCAGAGCTGCTTTGGAAAACAGTTTAGCATTTCCTCAACCTGGCAATTATAGAGTTCCATGGAAACCCTGGTGGCATAGTAAAGAGCTCGGCTGCTAACCAAAAGGTCAGCAGTTGAATCCACCAGGTGCTCCTTGGAAACTGAATGGGGCAGTTCTACTCTGTCCTATGTGGTTGCTGTGAGTCGGAATTAACTCGATGGCAATAGATTTGGTTTCGTGTTTTATGTGATCCATTAATTCTACTTGGAGGTATATACTCAAGAGAAATGAAAACATGCATCCAAACACAAAATAAAAGTATACAAATGTTCATAACACCATTATTCTTAATATTCAAAAAGCTGACATAAATAAATTGCCCATAAACTGAGGAATGATTTTATATAAAATGTGTTATACCCAAACAATGGAATATTATTTAGCAATAAACAACAATGAGCCTACTACAACATGGATGAATCTTGAAAACATTATGCTAAGTGAAAGAAACCATTTACAAAAGACCACGTTGTATGATTCCATTTATATGAAATGCCTAGAATAGGCAAATTTATAAAGACTGAAAGTAATGGTTGCCTAGTATTGGGGTGAGGGTGGAGGGTTGGGGAGTAACTGCTAATGAGTGCAAGGTTTCTTTTTGAGGTGATGTTGTTAAAAAATGAGATAGTAATGATGGATGCAAAAGTCTGCTAGCGTATTAAAAACCGTAGAACTGCACATTTTAAACAAGTGAAATGTATTTTATGTGAATTATATCTCAAGAAAGCTGAAATAATCAATTCCTTATAGAATACAAACCCAAGATGTTTGACTTCAAATCACCAGAAATCATTTATTGTGCATCCACCAAAGACCTACATTTATTGTCAAGGGGAGAACATTTTCCCTTGGTGAAATTAACTTAGCATTTGATCTTTTTGAAGCTATCAGAGACAATAGCTCATGTGGCATATCTAGTCCTTTAAATTGAAATCTGTATACATATATATTATATAGTTTGGTATTGATTTGATTTATGGTTATAGTGTAGTTTGTTATTGATTCTGATTGAAGGTTAAAAGCCAATGGTTCAATGTACTCATGTGTATATGTACACAAGTGTGTGTGAGAGCTTTGTAGTGTATATAGATGACTCTCATTGTAGACCTGGACCTGTTTCTTAGTAGCCTAACACCAATTGTTGTAGTTACTTTATATATCTATTGCTTCAGCAGCAATAAATGGGACAGAGGGAAGTTTTCATATTATTAATGCATTAACATTTCTTTGAGATATTTAATGAGTCCAAATTCTGAAAGATATTTGAAAACCTAAGAATTTGCAGCCCACGTTTTACCCAGGATTATATTGTTTAACTAAGTAAAGGTATCAGCAGTTCTCATGTTGACTTGACAAATCACTATAACGGCTGTGCTCACGATGAACGTATTTCTAGAACTTCATCTTTTAACTCATACACATTCCTTCTTTCCCTTAGTATGCACAGAGCTTATTAATTACTTTTTCTAGTTAAATACTAGATAACCTTGGACAAACAATGTATATCAAAACGTGTGTAGCTTCCTTTTGCAAAATCATTGGCACTGTGGGGGGCAGGGCTATTAGCGGAAGGCATGCTGGAAGATGCACATTAAGGTCCATAATATTGTCTTTAACTGCAGCTATGTTATTGCCTTTTTAATGATGTTGACTTTGCATTAACAAAGAAGAACTAAGCTGAGTGCTAGGGAGTACTGACTCCACATATTCTTCAAGTAGGCCTTAGGGCAAAGGGATATCAAGGCTACTTCTTGTGGCTAGAAGTCTTCCACCATTTTAGTTGAAATGCCCAGAGATAGGGTAGCCTGAATAATGATGGATCTCCATATGCTTCTAGGGTGGTATCCTAAAGGAAACCTTTTGCCCTTCTTTAAATATGCCTGGCACAAGTTTCATTCTTAGTTTTTTGTCCGGTTTCTTTTTTAGCGAGGAAGGTGATATAAACTAGAGAAGGGAGGAAAAGATGCTGATTTATTTCAGGCACTTAGCCCAATTTGCTTTTACTTGTTTGGGAAATTGCTTTTTCAATGCAGAAAAATGTGTTGCGGTGAAGTAATTCCCTGGGGTTTGATGACACTGCAGCATGTTTTTGTCTGTATCCGTTATAAGTGTAAATGAAATGAGGGGACGGCAGGATTACCGTTATTTACTTCCTTTTATTGCTGCTCTTTCTCACCTACTAGATTACATGCGTGTTCACTGAAGTTACTGTTTACGCTTATTTAACGGTATTGACTGAAATAACTCTGAATCTCTTCCACTGAGGACTGATTTAGCTACAAATCACTGTTCCAGCTCTGAAATCATTAATCAGCCTTAGGCAAGATCTATTATATGGGATTGCAGCGTAGAAGAAATATTAACAGCTCCCTGGAAGAAACTTTACCATCACATTGGCTGTGACTCCCTGCTGGAACAGCAAATTACCCTCAAGTAATAATTATAATGCATTAGGAGAGGTTTAATTTCCAATAAGTGCTGTCTGTTTAAGAAATGGCAATCTCACCATGGCTCAGAGAACAAAAGATCATGTTATCAGCAAGAATAAGCCTACATGGAATTAAATGAAAGATAATAAAAAATTCATTACAGTTTGAAAACTATAGAAAAAGAAGAGCCGATGTGAGTTTTCCAGTTGCATTTTTATAGAAAAAAACTTTGTTTTTTATAGATCATCTCACTGGATGGTATTAGATATGGCTGTGAATATTTCTTAACATTAATTGATAGCAAAATTGTTAACTTATGATTTAATAACTAGTGTAACTAGTTAGTAACAGCTTTTTCTGAGGGATGAAAGTTCCTGAAGAAAGTAATAGAACTATAGGGGAAATTTGTTAGCTAACTATGCAGTTGGTACCATAGAGTCATTTCCTACTCATAGCAACCCTATATACAACAGAATGAAACACTGCCTGTTCCTGTACCATGCTCACAGTTGTTGCTATGCTTGAACCCATTGTTACAGCCACTGTGTCAATCCATCTCACTGAGGGTGCTCCTCTTTTTCGCTGACCCTCTACTTTACCAAACATAATGTCCTTCTCCAGGGACTGATCCCCTGTCCAATTATGCAGAGTAACCTACTTTTTGCATCCAAGTTAATATTCCAATAGAAACTTTTAAAAGTATGGAAAATAATTGAATTTCACAGTGGGTCTTTCCTTACTTAAATAATTCCAGTTTAAACAGACAGTAGAGTGTTTCTTTGGACTCAGGCCTGTAAATAACTTGAAAATATATTTGGTTCCTATAGCATTTTTGAATAGCCTGAGTTCATGGAAGACTGAATCAGCACCTAAATTTTTTAGTATAATCTCTATTATGTACAAGGTACTACATTAAAGACTTCTGTAGTGCATTTTGTATTCTGTCTACCTCTTAGTAGGAAACATGCAAACATATATGCCTAAGATTTTCTTAATTTGAAGGGAAGATTTTATTTTAGTTTTTAAATTTTATCAAAATTATTCATTTCTTCCAAAATTATTGAGTAACTACACAATGTCCTCAAATGTGAATATGATAAAATGGATATTTTGAAGCTTTATGTTTGGATGTGTGCTGTGTTTAAGAGGTCTGTATTCTAAAGACATTTTTATTTTAACAGCTAAAGTCAGTTCTCAAACTGAGCAAGTTCTAGTACACTGCATAGAATAGATTACGTATGTGCCAGTGCTTGAAAATTGTTCTTCAGGTTCACTAGACTATTGATTTAAGGAATTCAAGGTGATTCTATTACTGAGTAAAGAGATTCATATTTTCTTAACACTACGGAGTTTGTAGTTTGATTTATGTGTCCATGAATGTATATACTTGGCATTTTGTGGGGGTTTTTCCCTTGTTTTTCTGTTTGATGGATTTCATGTCATACTGTCAGATACAGAAACCAAAATGAAAGAAAACTGTGATAAGTTAAGTTCTGTCCTCACTCTACAGTGAAAGATGTATGAAGACTGAATTTGTACAAAATTTATAAGAAATAAAGAAACAAACAAAACATCCTAATTCCACCTGTGGATCAGAGTGGAAACCTAACCTAAGAAATGACCATACTTATAAAATTTTGTAACAGCAACAGCAATGTTTTAAAGCTTGTTATATTTAACACCGTTTTTGAAAAATGTACTTCCATGCCTTTGTTTATAGGTACTTTTGGAAGGAAGCATGTACAGAGTCATTTAGATAATTTAAAAAGTTGATCTTAGTCTTTAGCTCTCAAACACCTGCAAATTGGCCTTTTTATAGCTAACTATTCAGCATCCTGCAAAAATGATTCCATAAATTCATTAAAGCTCAAGCGATGTGACAGATCATGATCTTGCAGTCCCTGTTGCACCCAGAATGAAATGATCTCCATTAATTATCTGACAACGTGTGAGTCAGGCATTCAACATATCAAAATGCTTTTATAATTATCAAACGTTCCCTTCTTAGGTTAGAAGAGATGACACACAATTAAAAATGAACTTTGCTGCTTCATATTCGTTATTAAAATAATACATTCACTAATAGGGTAGAAATATCTATGGGGTGTTTTATAGAAAAAAATTTAACGTAAGTAACTATTTAGGGGCTTAGCCACTTTGCTTAGCCAGTTACTGTTGTCATATCACAGAATAATACCAAAATTTATAGTTTCATGGCACCCTTGCTTTTGAAGTATAGTTTTAAAGGTTGTTTATTTAGAAATAATTCAAGGGCTTTAACTATGATATAATGAAATTTAGTGGATTTCCCAGACACCTCCTGGATGAGTGCCTAGGAATAATATATATTTGCCCCCGTGTAGCAAAATATCAACCTCAGAATTTTAAAAATACATTATTTAATTTAATGAGTGTAAAGTAGGCATGCTTCCTAAATATGTAAATTGTGCATCAGAGAAGGAGTAAGGAACGTTAATGGGGTATGCTAAATGTATAACGTACAATGGACTCAAACACTCTAACCATCATGAAGATGGCCCGGGACCAGGCAATTTTTTGTCCTGTTATTCATAAGGTCTCTGCATCACATCTGACCCATGGCAACTAACAACAACAAATGTATAATGTATGTAATCACAACATGAAACTTTTCAGGGGTGCATAGAGTCAGGAGAGATAAAAGTTCTATTCCAGAAATAAATGGGAAGCATAGTGATTGCAGAGAAGGTGTTAGTGGTTGTTGTTGCCATTGTTAGTTGCAGGCAAATAAATTTCAACTCGTGACAACATACTCTATTTAACTCCAAAAGGTAGATGTCCAAAGTGTGGTTGTTAGAAATAGCTGAATGAGCCACTTTGGTTATCCACATTTCCTAACAAATCGTTTGTCAAGGACTCATGCTGTAACATAATTCAGTTGTGGTTATTGAAAGAGCAGTACACATAGAGTCTAAACAACTGGATTTTGTCCCAGATCTTGCCTTTTACCAGCTTCATGGTTTTAGGCAAACCATTGAACTGCTATGAGCTGTTTCTTTACCACTTACCTGGAGGATAATGTTGACCTAGCTGCGACCTGTTATTTTTATAAAAATCAGAATATATGCTGTTGTTGTTAGGTGCTGTCGAGTTGGATCTGACTCATAGCGACCCTATGTGCCACAGAACGAAACACTGCCCAGTACTGCACCATCCTCACAATCCTTATGTTTGAGCCCATTGGTGTAGCTACTATGTCAATTCATCTCGTTGAGGGTCTTTCTCTTTTTCGCTGACCCTCTACTTTACCAAGCGTGATGTCCTTCTCCAGGGACTGATCCCTCCTGATACCATGTCCGAAGTATGTGAGACTTAGTCTTGCCATCCTTGCTTCTAAGCAGCATTCTGGTTGTACTTCTTCCAAGAAAGATTTTTTCATTCTTTTGGCAGTCCATGGTATATTCAATACTCTTCGCCAACACCACAATTCAAAGGCGTTAATTCTTCTTTGGTCTTCCTTATTGGTTGTCCAGCTTTTGTATGCATATGATGCAATTCAAAATACCGTGGCTTGAATTAGGCACACCTTAGTCTTCAAGGTCACATTTTTGCTTTTCAACACTTTAAAGAGGTCTTTTGCAGCAGATTTGCCTAATGCAATGTGCCTTTTGATTTTTTAACTGCTGCTTCCATGGGTGTTAATTGTGGATCCAAGTAAAATGAAATCCTTGACAACTTCAATCTTTTCTCTGTTTGTCATGATGTTGCTTACTGGTCCAGTTGTGAGGATGTTTGTTTTCTTTATGTTGAGATATAATCCATACGGAAGGCTGTGGTCTTTGATCTTCATCAGTAAGTACTTCAAGTCCTCCTCACTTCCAGCAAGCAAGGTTGTGTCATCTGCATAACACAGGTTGTTAATGAGTCTTCCTCCAATCTTGATGCCCCTTTCTTCTTCATAGTCCAGTTTCTGGGATTATTTGCTTAGCATACAGATTGAATAGGTATGGTGAAAGGATACAACCCCGACACACACGTTTTCTGACTTTAAAACACACAGTATCCCTTTGTTCTGTCCGAATGACTACCTCTTGATCTATATACAGGTTCCTCATGGGCACAATTAAGTGTTCTGGAATTCCCATTCTTCACGATGTTATCCATAATTTGTTATGATCCACACAAGCGAATGCCTTTGCATAGTCAATAAAACACAGCTAAACATCTTTCTGGTATTCTCTGCTCTCGGTCAGGATCCATCTTACATCAGCAATAATATCCCTGGTTCCACGTCCTCTTCTGAATCTGGCCTGAATTTCTAGCAGTTCCCTGTAGATACACTGCTGAGCCGCTTTTGAATGATCTTCAGCAAAATTTTACTTATGTGTGATATTAATGATATTGTTCGATAATTTCCGCATTCAATTGGATCACCTTTCTTGGAAATTGGCATAAATATGAATCTCTTCCAGTTGGTTGTCCAGGTATCTGGCTTCTAAATTTCTTGGCATAGACAATTGAGCACTTCCAGCTCTGCATCCATTTCTTGATACATCTCAGTTGATATTCTGTCAATTCCTGGAGCCTTGTTTCTTGCCAATGCCTTCAGTGCAGCTTGAACTTCTTCCTTCAGTACCATCGGTCCCTGATCATATGCTACCTCCTGAAATGGTTGAAATCTCGACCAATTCTTTTTGGTATGATAACTCTGTGTATTCCTTCCATTTTCTTTTGATGCTTCCTGCATTGTTTAATATTTTCCCCCTAGTTTCCTTCGCTATTGCAACTCAAGGCTCAAATTTTTTCTTCAGTTCTTTCAGCTCGAGAAATGGTTTTCTATCCCTAGCTCTTTGCACATGTCATTATAATACTTTACTTTATCTTCTCAAGCCACCCTTTGAAATCTTCTGTTCATCATTTCTTCCTTTTGATGTAGCTACTCGACATTGGAGAGCAAGTTCCAGAGTCTCTTCTGACATCCATTTTGGTCATTTCTTTCTTTCCTTTCTTTTTAATGACCTCTTGCTTTCTTCATGTTTGATCTCCTTGATATCATTTCACAGCTTATCTGGTCTTTGGTTGTTAGTGTTCAACGCGTCAAATCTATTCTTGAGATGGTCTCTAAATTCAGGTGGGATATACTCAAGGTCATATTTTGGCTCTTATGGACTTGTTCTAATTTTCTTTCATAATAATAAGATTATGAATATTGCCAACAATGATATTAAGAATAATTACAAAAGCAACAATAATAAAAAACAATTTTTTATTTAACAGTAACTAAGTATGATAAGTGCTATTCTTGCATTTTATTTAGTAAGTTTCACAAGAACCATTTAAGATGTGTAATATTACTGTCTCCAGTTTAGAATGAAGGAAAGATAACAAGATTAAGCTATTTACCTGAGCTATTTGCCAAGCATAAAAATGATTGTGAGGATGACGCAGGACCAGGCAGTGATCATTCTGTTGCACGTAGAGTTATTATGAGTTGGAATTGTCTTGAGGGCACCTAACAACAACAGCATTTGCCAAGAGACAATTGTTTGAACAGAACAATGGGATACTGCATGGTTGAAAATCAGAAAAGGTGTATGTTAGGGTTGTATTCATTTACCATACTTAATCAATCTGTATGCTAAGCAAGTAGTTCAAGAAGCTGGATTATATGAAGAAAATCCCAGCATCAGGATTGGAGGAAGACTCATTAACAACCTGCAATATGCAGATGACTTAACATTGCTTGCTGAAAGTGAAGAGGACTTGAAGCCTCCCTGAGGAAGATCAAAGAGTACAGCCTTCAGTATGGGTTAGAAATCAACATTAAGATAACAAAAATCCTTACAACTGGACCAATAAGCAACATTAGGATAAATGGAGAAAAGTTTGAAGTTGTCAAGGATTTCATTTTACTTGGATCCACAATCAACACCATGGAAGCAGCAGTCAAGAAATCAAATTATGGTATTGTCAATTGCCTCATATGTGTGCAAAAGCTGGACAATGAATGAGGAAGACCAAAGAAAAATTGATGCACTTGAATTACTATGCTGGTGAAGAATATCTAATGTAACATGGACTGCCATAAGGAATAAATCTGTCTTGGAAGAAGTACAGTCAGAGTGCTCCTTAGAAACGAGGATAGCAAGACTTCATCCAATGTACTTTGGACTTGTTACCAGGAGGGACCAAGCCCTGAAAAAGAACATCATGCTTGGTAAAGTAGAGTGTCAGTGAAAAACAGTAAGGCCCTCAACAAGATGAATTGACACAGTGGCTGCAACAGGGGGCTCAAATATAGCAATCATTTTGAGGATGGTGCAGGACCAGGCAACATTTCCTTCTGTTGTACATGGGATCGCTATGAGTTGGAATCAACTCGACAGCAGCTAACAACAACAACTACCTGAGGTCATACAGTAAGTGAATGAGGCAGGCACATTAAACCTGTTCAACTCTAGGATCCAAGCCAGTAGCTAAACAGCCTGTAGAATGCTCCCTCATCCCCATAGATTGGGTGACTCACCTGGTATTGTTTACATAGTTCAAATACAGATGTTATCATAAGATAATGTTATCTGTTTATTACCTGATCCTCAGGTGCAATGGAATCGTGGTTCCCTAATCTTGGTTTTCCCACTGCCAAGCATAAGGCCTAGTATTTGCTTATGTGTTTATTCAAGAAATATTGGAAGATGAGGATACATCAGCAAATTAAATGAATATAAGTTTATGACCTCAAGGAACTTCCTTCTAATTTAGAGATAGATAGGTAACTGATGTCAAGTCAACTCCGACCCATGGCAACCTTATGTACAACAGAATGAAACACTGCCTAGTCTGTGTCATTCTCACAATGGTCTGCCTGTTTGTGTCCATCACTGCAGCTAATTATGCCAGTCTGTATCACTGAGGGTCTCCGTCACCCTCTCTGGCCCTCTACTTTGCCAGACCTGATGTGCTCTGCTAGGGAATGATTCCTCCTAATGACATGCCTAAAGCCAACAAATTGGAAAGTGTTCTGTTGTGATCCATAATCTTTTCATTGACTAATTTTTGGAAGTAGATCACCAGGCCTTTCTTCTTTGTCTGTCTTAGTCTGAAAGCTCTGCTGAAACCTGTCCACCATGGGTGACCCTGCTGGTGTTTGAAATACCAATGGCAGAGCTTCCAGCATCACAGCAACATGCTAGCCAACACGGAAAGACAAACTGACAGATAGGTGGTAGTACCTTCTAGTTTTGTATTTATCAGGTGGAATAAATGAGTCAGTGAATGCCCAGAACCTATACAGATATATGATATAATGTTGTATTGGACCTCTAAAGAGTAAATGCAGTAAAACATATGTCTGTTTTAAATGTAAAAAAGTTTAAATAGCATGTTTCCCTCACTTATTTTAATTATTATATGTTATGTGGGTTGATCTTCATAAATTTACGTCTATCAACTTCATGGCGTATCTTCCAGGTAGTAAGATGTAGAAAATGTTTTTTTCTATCTAAGTAATAAAGGAATGGAGGAGTTAAAGATTATTCTTTATAAACCCCCTTAATTTTAAGTTATTTATTATTTGAAATAAAATTTGAATTATGTAGTTTATAGGCTTTTTTACAATCAAAATAATTTTCCCAGGTCATCTGCCATATGCTAAAATCAACATTATCTCTATGAATAGAAAGAGTAAATTAATATATTAGTAGAAAGTTGGTGTTGTAGATAATCTACACAGCCAACTAACCCCTAGGTCACACTTTTTTTTTTTAAATCTAATTAGAAGACTTGGAGAAGGTAATCCGAGGTATAATTAATTCATATTATTAAACTATGTAGTGAGAGAGAAAACATTAAATTCCTTCAAAATGCATTCTCCTTCAGAGGAAGAGAAAAATGGACACAGAAGAGAACGGGTTTTTTTCGTTCTACATGAAATCATTGATTTTCTTTGCTATGCGGAGTTCCATTTTGCTAAGCATGCACTTACAGAATAATTTCAAATCACCAATTTTCCAATTTTATTCACCAATAAACCAATTTTCTTCTAATTTCCTAAAGTTATACCTGACAGTTTAATACTGGTAAGAATAGTGACATCATCACACTCAAGAAATCAGTTACTGTGTTTTGTTTTTAGTGAACCTGGAGTCATGTATTTGAAGACAGTATGGTTGTGGATTTTAGTTGTAACACATTGCTGGTGATTACTGTAATCTACATTGTCTGATTGCCTGAATGATGACTTCAGATGCACCTCCATAAACTTAGAAGTATAACAAAGATATATTAATTTCTTAATTTAATGGAAAATGACTGTGTAATATAAAATAATGCAGTCATTTAATGTAGTTACATCAAAGAATACAGATCTCTAAAACTCTTGCCTTACATGTATTTAAAGTGATTAATAAACAAACGAGATGAGGAGAGCTTCTTCTCAGTTGATAATGCATGGTAAGACTGAAAATAATTAGCCTGTAACATTTGGCATTCCTAAATACTGAAATTATGCAAGTACATTTTTATTGTCCTTTCTTTCTTTCTTTGAACCTATGTGGCTCTAAATAATTTAAAATGCAAGAAAAAGTATTTTTTTTGTTTTTACTTTTATGTAACCTCCTTCTATTACTAAGTCACCTATAGATTTTTAAGGTGACTGTAAAGTACATTGTTTTGGGTTAATTTAAATCCTTTCTTTCAATAGCAGGTAGAATAGACATGTTCATATTTTGAAAGCTTTCAGATGATAGAACTAATGTTCTCATATATCGTCAATGCGTTCTTTACAAAGCATTGATTTTTGTGATTTATAGAGGTGAGGCGTGAAGAAGATGAATCAATTTTAATCTTCAAAAAAATAAAACTTCTTACAGTCTTTGGAAATTTTTATCTTTTTATTAGGTTTATAATATCATTAAGTTTATCCTGTCTGTGATTTTTAGCTGTAGCAGCCATAGCTTCATTAAACTATTTGGTAATATTTCTTTACTAAAAGCTTTCCCGAGGACATTTCTGTGAATATTTGCTATTTGTGCAATAAATATTGGTTCACTCAGGATTGGGCAGTTCTACTCTGTCCTAGGGGGTCGCTCTGAGTCGGAATCGACTTGACGGCAACAGGCTGGGTATATACATTAAGATTGGTTTAGAATTAATAAGGCTCAGTGAGTATGGGTAATTGAAGACAGTAAGATGCAGAGGTGGTTTGTGGGAATGAAGCAGCCCTTGGCAGGTACAGCTTCAGGTACCACAGCAGCAGGTGCTGTTGGGGCCCTTTTTATAGTGCTTTCTCCCTTCTCTATGTGTCTCCGTTGGAGTTCTCCCAATCTCTGATTAGCCTAGCTTGAGACAGGGGTCTTAATTTTTGGTTTAGACCCTTATGGTTAGGGGACAAAGTCAGTGGCATCAATAAAACCAATGCAAAAATCATTATATATCTGTCGCCTAATCAAGTTTGTGGGTACCTCAGGTAGCAGCACAGAACTGCCATTTATGAACTTTTTTGTCAGAATGTAGATTTATGATCAGGGTCCTGAGGCTCTTCAAAATTCTTAAAGAGGAGGAGACTAAGATTTATTGATTGCCTAATCTATAGCAGAATATGTGATAGTTTGTGCAGATACACATACCATTGATGCAGTCTAGTCTAGTCTCAATGACAGAAGTATTATTGTATCTACTATTAGGGAATAGTAAAATATACACTTAGCTAGTGTTAGGTCATACAGTTTTCCCTTCCAGATTTCTTCAAAGGAAAAGAATAAATCCATTAACCAACCAATTGCCATCAAGTCGATTCCAATTTATGGCAACCCCATGTGTGTCAGAATACAGTGGTGCTCCATGGGGTTTTCAGTGGCTGATTTTTCAGAAGTAGATCACCAGGCTTTTCTTCTGAAGTGCCTCTGGGTAGACTAGAATCTCTAACCTTTTAGTTAGAGCCAAATGTGTTAACAATCATTTGCACCACCAAGGAACTCAAAATCCAACAAAGTGCCTTCATAATATGCATGTATCTGTTATAGCACTTACCACAGTATGGATGTTTATCCGGCTTATTCACATAGAGAGTCTAGAACGAGGTCTTAATTTGAAGAGATTTTGTATTATCTTCATTATGTTTCTAGTTCTTGACAACATGGTAGAATCCCATTACATTGTTCAAAGGTTGGCATAAAAAATGGTATGTACCTGGCTAGAATAGTTCTTTAGCACTATGTTCTTCATCCAGTAATATATTCTGAGCTGCAGTTCTATATGAGGTTGGGTGCTGGGAATGAAATGGTAAGCAAATGAGTGTAATCCATGCTGTAAATCTTGTGAAGGAAACAATCAAAAGGGCCTGTAAGTAACTAGAGAATTAGAATTATGGTAAGTTCTAAATAAAAGGTATATCATGCCACATGTATTCATAAAAAGATATTCATGGGTGTCAGTAATATTCTGATTATAGTAAACATACTGTTTATAGTAATTTAATTGTAATGAATTTTGCCATGATAATATTTACGCATGATTTTATAACACCGTACTTATCCCAAATCTATAAAAATAGCATACTTCATGTAAAGCCAACAGCAACAGCGAAACAAAAATATAGTGCTGATAAGGTAGATATTATTTTATTTCATGAATGTAACTTTATTGGTAATAATAACCAATTCAGGAGTTGTTATAAAATAATTTTTGCAAATAGTGTTTTTCTATGTTTATATACCTGAAGACACTGTTTTAGTAATAAAGTTATAAAATGTAAAATTAATGGAAGTTAGTTTCAACTGTCCCAAAAGCTTATACACAAATGCATATATACATATATATGCTTAAAGTCTTGGTTGTATGTTAGCATTAATATTTTTAGATTATAAGGAAATGAGCTTTTAAGAGTGTATGTGTATTTGATTTTCTGTGTTCATGGAATCAAACAGAATTGTTCTGTTTTTTTTGTTTGTTTTGTTTTTGATGTGCCTCTGTAAGGACTGTTCTCAAAACAGTCACTTTCTAGGTAGACATGTTCTCTCATAGATCTGGCATTATTATTGGATAAGGGATCTCTGGGCTAAAGGATCTTACTTTTTTAATTTATGTGAATTTGTTTCCTCAATTAAGCATATTATGTAGAGGTACCAACACTATAACTGAAAATTTTTTTGTTATAAGTTTTCCCAGGGTGAGAATCCAATAACCACTTTTTCTTCTTAAAACCATTAACCTTAAAAATTATCTTTATGATCAAGTGCTCATGTTCATTGATAGAGATGTAAGAACTCTAGAGACTGGGTTCATATTCACTTACATAAATGATTTCTAAAGATACTGTTAATAAGTACACTTAATTATCTAAGTTATATAATTGGAGTGATCTGATGAACTTAGGTAAATTAGATACACAGGTAATCTACACTTCTCATTTTCCCTATAGTTAGAAATAGGTTCCCTTAACACAAGCTCTGAAAGGCCTACTAATTGCAGTAAAATTAGTTTAGCTAAAAGTACATTTACTGGAAATCTGTGTTAAGAATGCCCTTGGATACAAAGCTTACCATTGTACAATGAAGAAAAATAAAAATTCAAAGTTAATATTAATTAAGAGAGCAATAATGCAGGAAGCTTATTAAGTAAGGGCTGGCTTTTTACGACTATCGTTTTTAATAAACCAACAAGAAAAGTATTAAGTGCAAATGATTTATATCCACTAAGCATTCCAGGAAGAACTTTTATTTTTTCCAAAAGTCGTTACTCTACTTAAAATTATATTAGGAATATGGGAGCAGTATAACTGTGTTTGTTTAAAAAGAAATAATTAAATTTATTTTTAGTACAAACACTATGATATGGTCTTAAAAAGAAATCATCCAACTGACAATATAAAATCAAATTGTGTGTTGCATAACATACATTTTAAGTACACTTATTGGTTCAGAAGGAATGGAAGTAGCACAATGAGAGCTGAGGTTATTGGTAGGTATCTTCTGATATGAAAGGGTGGAGGGAGTATAAAACCAAAAAACAAACAAACAAACAAACCATTGTTGTCGAGTAAATTCTGACTCATAGAGACCCTGTAAGACAGAGTAGAACTGCCCCGTATGGTTTCCCGTGAGTGGCTGGTGGATTTGAACTGCCAGCCTTTTGGTTAGCAGCCAATCTCTTAATCACTGTGCCACCAGGGCTCCAGAGGGAGTATATGAGGTATGAAATATTGAGTCTTATAAGGAAGATCATATCAGTCTATGGAAAAAACATAAATCCCATAGTCAAAAATCGTAGATTGCAGCTGTATAGGAGATAAATTAGAGGTAAGAGTGAGTTTTAGGCAGTGCTCAGAAATGACATTAGGTAAGATGATAGAAGGTTTTGGAATGCTTTGAGAACTAGGGAAATTCCATGTTTTTATGCAAATAACATGCACCTTCTATATTTATTTGCAACCACACCCTCCCCCAAAGCAGTATTTTCATAAGCACACTTTGTTAACCTTTTTTTTATAGCAATATGTAAAAACATTTAGCATACTGGCATAGTGGCCCTCATGAAAATACCTTGCGGGGGAAGGTGCAGTTGGCAAACAAACACAGAAGGTGTGCATTATTTGCTTAAAAATACAGTAAATTTATATACTATTCATATGAATAAGATAAATATAAAAATATTTAAATGATGGCACAGTGTCGTAGTAAAGGTATATGACAAAATTCAGTGCCTTCCCAATTTAAACTGAACACTACTCCAATTATTGTTGTTAGTTGCCTTCTAGTCGATTCTGATTCATAGCTACCCCATGTGTGAACAGTAGAACTGCTCCATAGGGTTTTCAAGGCTGTGACCTTTTGAAAGCAGATCACCAGGCCTTACCTCTGAGTTCAGGTGGGTTTGAGCCACCACCATTTCTGTTAGTAGTCCAGTGCTTAACCATCTGCACCACCCAGGAACTCCTTGTTCCAATCATTCCCAATCAATGTACTTGTTTTGCAACACAATTGTGTAGTTGCATTTGGGGGAGGGGCAGAGCCTCCACTTCTATACCTAAAATTGTTTCAGTGAAGGTGGTATGATGTAGGGGAAGCCCAGAAGGTATAAAGGGAGCAGAGACAGTGATTATGGCACAGCTGAAACATAGCAGAGGGCGTGTTTTTCCTAAAAAATGCAAACCTCAATTCCCAAAAAGGAAAAAGAACTGGAGAAAGCAAGAGAATTGTGTAATGGTGGCAGAGACTTCTTGCTGTTGATCCAACATCTTTTTCTTCTTCTCTGACCCACAATTAGCTTAGCTTTCCGAGCCCCTTTCTGTGGATGTGGTCACTATGCTGGTGGATTTGAACTGCTGACCTTTTGGTTAGCAGCCATATCTCTTAACCACTACACCACCAGGGTTTCTCATGCTAAGTTCTAGCCAGTGGAATATAAGAAGAATATACAAATATAGTAAGTAGAGATGAGCTCTACTTCATAGTTTAGCCCATAAATATCTCCCTCCATGCCAGTGATTCTCAACTGGAGTGATGCCCCCCAGCTAGGGACATTTAACAATATCTGGAGACATTTTTGGTGGTCAGAATTAGTGCAGGGGTGCTACTGACATCTAGTAAGTCGAGGCTAGGGATGCAATGCTGCTACGTATCTTGTAATACACAGGGTAGTCCTCATAACAATGAGTAATCTGATCCAAAATGCCTATAGTGTTCAGGTTGAGAAACACTTCTGTATTCTATTTTCCTTTTTGCTTCCTGTGTATATGATGTCTAGAATAAACTTGGAAGCCAAATGTTAAAAAAAAAAAAAAAAATTATGAGCAGTAACTCTATTCTTGTTATGTCATTGCATATTTTTGGATATTTCAGATATTTCAATTAGAGCAGTAACCCTAACTTAACTACAAGAGAAATAAATAGTATCAACTTCTTGATGTGCACATGAGTATCATAAGTACTTCCTCCAGTGGAAGGTGGCCGGAGGATTAATTAAAAAAAAAAAATTAAAAACAACTTCTGTAACACAAAATAAACAATATTCTTCTTTATTTATAAAATTGGCAGTTTTCATTTTGAATAATTTAGAGTGTTGTAAGAATAAGTAGGAGGAAGTGAACACCAACATTACTTGGGAAAGTGAGAATTTAAAAAAAAAATCCTTAGTTGTTTTTTTTTTTAATATAAAAAAAGAATTAAAAAGATACTCCGTCTTTGGCTGATCATTTCCAATTTGAATTTATATCAAGGAAAGATGTATGAACTTTATCTTCGTAGTATTTATCACACAGAATGCCTTAAAAATGCCACATTTTCTGAAAATAAAATAGTTTAACCTCTTGAGGCATACATCAATATGTTGAAATAGCTTTTCAACCATTATCTATCTTAGTCTTTTTAAATGGAATATCATATTACACAGAAATATATAGGAATGAGCTAAAAAAGTTTTATAATAAAAAAAGATAGCACTGGTTGTTTCTAGGTGATGGAGCAGTAGGTTTCATTTTTATTCTTATCTCTATGATCTAAATCTTATAAAAATAAATCACTTTTGTAATCATAAAATCTTATTCTATAAAAATAGACTTTTAAAAGCTGCTGGGCTACAAACTGTTCAAGTACAGGGCAGGGCCACAGGAAAGACATGCGAATATTGTTTCTGTGGCTACCCACCAATATTTACTCCCATTGTAGTTGCCCATATCCCTCTCTTTTGGACATCTTGTGTTCTGCCTTCTGCTTATCTCCTTCTGAAACATAAATTATGACGGATGATCATATTAAAAGGGCAAGAAATCAATGGGTAGAAGAATTAGGAAGTGATATAATGTGCAGTGTCTTACACTCATGTATGATTCTGACATCCTTCTGTGTCATATCAAAATTATTGTAATTTGTTAGAAATAAGGCTCAGCTGTTTTGAACACAAGACCCAAATCACAGTAGCTCAAACAACAGCAGAGCTATTGTTCTCACATGAAAAGAAACCAGGATGGAGGCCACACAAGCTGGGTGCTGGGCTCCATGTTGAAATGAGGGACCACAACTTCCGTCAAGCTTTTACCCTAATGGTTGATTCCATGGTATCAACTTTGACACCCAAAGCAATCTTCAGGTGCTAAGAGGAGAGGAAAAAAGGCAAAAACATATTCAGACTCAGTCTGCCCCATTAGAAAAAGCCTTTCTGGGAACAACAACCAGAGACTTCTGATTATATCTCCGTGGGTCTGCAGCTTATATTTGCAGGAAATATTGGGAAATGTACCTTTGTAGTTGTCCACAGTGCTATCCTTAAGCTTCCTCAGTAAAGGAGAAGAGAGAACGTGTGGACGTCCAGCTGTGATGCTCTGAATCTCTAAGACCTTCTCTTTTCTCAGCAGTCTTCTCTCTCTTCAGCTTTAATCTTTTCAGTGTCTCTGAATTTTCCTTTAGATGTATGCTTAACCCTTACAACTATTAGTGTCCCCAAAAGCTTTGAATGAGAGAGAAAATCAACGTATCTTTCTTAGTTCATCTAGTAGTAGTTCGTGGGTTGCTAGTTCACCTTACAGGCTATATAATTGTGGTATTTTTAGCCATCCACAGATCTGTTTAAAGAGAAAGCATATTGTGTGTTTGAGAATAGAAAAGAAATGAAAAGTGTCTAGAGAGAAATATATAATTTTATTTTCCTAAGCCAGAGGAAAAAAGCAGGTGTTATGGAATCACATTTGAAGACCTATACCAGTCATAAATACTGGTACAGCAGGTAAAGTAATTAAATGCTGGTATTATTAAAAAATATGAACCCACCTAAAAATCTCAATAAAAAAAAAAAATCAAGAGAAAGAGAGGGAGGTGGGAAAGGTAATGGAAGGAGAGAGTGGACAGAGAGAGACATAAAAAAATCAACAGAGGCATCAAAATAAAAAGAAAAAAATAAAGAGTTTTCAGTGGGAAAAAATACTTCTAATTATAGAACTAAAGATAGAAAGATAAGATTAAAAGGTGTATTTTTCCTATGATAAAACAGTATAACTTGATAATAAAATAAATTAGAAAAACTAAGGAGTACAATTTAAATGAGGAATAAAGGGAGATACGTTCAGTTTTTTATTGGAAAAAAAGTTACTGTTTTCATACTTGTTGAACTGTTACTGCTTTTGTAAAACAATGCATGATTTGAGGAATTAGAATAGGGCTTTTTTTTTTAATATAGTCTAGCGTTCTCTCTCTTCTTATAATACTCAGAATGAAATAATCACTTGGATATTAAGTGCATTTATTTCCTATTTCTTGATACAACCTAAAGGTACATTTGAATGGGAAATGAAGCAAAAGCAAATGAAGTGGATTACTGGCAGTAACTATTGTCACTGTGTAAATCATCCTTGGAGGACACTTCAATTCTTAGAGCAAATAGGTGAATATATTCTTAAAATTCTATGAATCTTTTAACCATCACCTTGGAGGCCTTGATAAAAGTCAGTTCATCTGGTCACTGTGGCACTCATTAAGCTACGAAGGTAAGTGTTCATAATCACCTGATTATGCAATATCACTCAGACCTTTATAGCAGAATTCCCAGTCATACGGATCGGATTGCGTAACTCTGAACACGCACCGCCTCTGGGATCGGAAGGTGGACTAAAGGAACCCAATGCCCAGTGGGGCTACAGCGTGTCATTATCAGGCTGCTTACTGCTCATCAAATGTGCTGGCTATTTTGTTGCCAAAAAAAGTGTTTCACATCAATCCCCATTCCCACGGTAACTGCTTTTGCTTAGGATATAGTTCAAATGTGTTTTCTTATTAATCTGTACTTTTGACTTCCAAAAAATAGAGATAGGAATGTATAAATTAAAGTAGAAAAGAAGAAGAAGTTCAGGGTAATATTTTATTCAGAATTCAGAGTTAAAAATCTGGGTAAATACAGCTGAAACCCTGCTAAATAAAATTTGTCTCATAAATAAAATGCCAACATACATCGATGTGATTTTTTCCTTTAAGGAGACATGTGATGCTCCTTGAAGTATTATGCAAAACAGAAAATGCGTCTCATTTAATTTTGCAGTATCTGTTAAGCATTCTACACAGAAAGGCAAATATTTGCAAATATCCCGATACAGGAGCGAGAAGAGGGAGGTCGTGTGACCAGTTAATAGACCTGTCAATTTACTGAAGTGCAGGTTGAGGCAAGGAGTCAAAGGTGGTTGAAGTCAGATGTAAGAACAACTTACGCAGGGTCTTAAAGGCCATGTTAAGTATTCTGCTTTTGATCATCAAGCGTTAGATGAAACCATTATTTTTTTTAACTTTAATAAAACGTAATTTGCATATTTACCTGTGTGTGTGTATAAAACTGTAATACACATTTATTTATTTAATTTGCCGCTGAAGGGTTTTAGTTCGATTAAATTTTTTTCTTGTACAAATATCACCATCGATGAAGTTTGCTGACCACATTGATGGTGAGTAAGAATCAATTAACAACAACAACAACGAAAATATATATATATATATATGTATATATGTGTGTGTGTGTGTGTGTGTGTGTGTGTGTGTATATGTGTGTGTGTGTGTGTGTGTATATATGCATGTATGTATAGGAGACCCTTGCAGGAGGCTAGATACGGAATGGTTGAGGTTTTGTAAAGAATAAGAGCAGTAAGAGAGACAGTTACAGAAAGTACATAGTGTAATTCAGAAGGTAAAACTCACCGAACTTGACAACAGATTATAAATGGGTGATGACTAAGAAGGAGGTGCTCAGAGTGAGTCTCAAATGTGTGACCTACATAACTCCATGGATAATTGTTTAATTCCTGAGATCATACATATTAAAGAAATGCCACGTTTGGGAGGTTTGATAGGGGTTTGTTTTCTGAGATGCTGGCTTTGAAGTACCTTTGAGACATCTAAGTGAGATGTGGAGTATGTAATTAGATGTTATGAATCAGAAGAAGTCTGGAGAGGAGACATAAACCTGAATCAATTAGGGGAGATGAGGTCGCGTATGGAGACTATATCTGACAAAAGACAAGTAGCTTCAAGATGAAACTGTGAGTAACCTCAGAATAAATAATTTCATGTAAGAAAAAGAATGCACAAAAACTGAGAAAGAGTTGTCTGAAAGATAAAAGGAAACCAACAGAAATAGCAAGCCAAGGAGAAATAATTTGCAAAAAAGGAGATGGTTCAGGGGGTCAACTGTTAATGGAAAACACAGGAAAATGAGTGAGAGAATAAAACATGGTTATGGAATTTTCAGGTGTCCCTCGGTGGTGCAGATGTTTAAGTGCTCGACTACTAGCTGAAAGGTTGGCTGTTCAAACCTACCCAGAGGCACCTCAGAAGAAAGGCCTGATGATCTACTTCTGGAAGATCGCAGCCTTGAAAACCCTATGCGCAGTTCTACTCTGCACACGTGGGGTCTCCATGAGTCAGCATCTACAACCACAACATGGAATTTAGCAACATGACATCACTGACGACCTTAGTTTGCAGAAGCCATGCTGAAGTGGGAAGAGTAAGCCCAACACATAAAACCCTGAGGGTTAATGCAGCAACTTCCTAATTGATGTTTTTGTTTATGGGAGTGGGGAGTGCGGAGAGATGTATCCCGGAAAGAGTATAAGTGATTATGGAGATTTTTTCTAAGATGAGGAAAATTTAAACATTAGAAAATACTGACAGGAATGTCTTTGTGATAGGAAGAAGTGGAACATAAACATGATAAAGATGTGACAATTCATAGTATAATGTTGTTGAGAAGACAGGAATAGGTGGATCCAAAGGGCGAGTGGAAAGATAAACTATCTCCTTTCACACACCACTAGCTGTATGAACAGGATAGATCAAGTTAAAAACAAAAAACAAAGATCCCAGGTTCGTATGATACAACTTTATTAGGAGCATTTTCAGACTACTGCCGTCCT
Organism: Dugong dugon; assembly: GCA_030035585.1. Taxonomy (NCBI): domain Eukaryota; kingdom Metazoa; phylum Chordata; class Mammalia; order Sirenia; family Dugongidae; genus Dugong; species Dugong dugon. The sequence goes on along the minus strand of CM057460.1, from coordinate 26,258,956 downwards.
AACAACTATTGTGTACTGAAATTTCTGTAATGTGTTAATTTTTCTGTTACTGTCATTTAATTAAGTTTATTTATGTAAATAGCACTTATATAAGTTTGCAATATATCATGAACCAAAATTGCTAATTAATCGGGTTATTCTTATTTCAGGTAAACCTGTTTCGAAAACAAACCTATTGCTGTCAAGTCAATTCTGACTCATAGCGACCCTACTGGACAGAGTAGAACTGCCCCAGAGGGTTTCCAAGGAGTATCTGAAGGATTCAAACCACTGACCTTTTGGTTAGCAGTCAAGCTCTTAACCTCTACACTACCAGGACTCCTTGTTTTGCTTAGACCATTTATATTAAAGGAATCTCTCAGTGGTACAGTTAACAGGATTGGCTGCGAAAGGTTGGAGATTTGAGTCTACTTTGAGATGCCTCAGAAGAAAGACCTATTGATCTACTTTCAAAAAATCAGCCGTTAAAAACCTTAAGAAGCACAGTTCTACCCTGATACACATGGGATCATCATGAGTCAGAACTGGCTCAAAAGCAACAGGTTAACTGGTCAGTTATATTGAAGTTATAAACTTTCATTTATACAATTTAGCATAATGTGGCTCAGTGGTTAAGAGCTTGGCTGCCAACCAAAAAAGTCAGCAGTTCTAACCCATCAGCCGCTCCTGGAAAACCTATAGAGCAGTTCTACTCTGTCCTATAAGGTAGCTATGAGTCAGAACTGACTCAATGGCAACAGGTTATATGTATATTGGGCTGTTTAGATACATAAAATAACTAGGAAATACTAAACAAATCATTCAAATAGTCTAGCAGTCCAATTATTTTGAACTATGCTACAAAAAACCATATCCTCATTTCTAAAATTTGTGGTCTATACTAAACTAAATTATATTTTTCTTTTTTTAGGTAACATAAAATGATTGTCTAATAACACTATTCCTTATTCCCTTTGAGCAAAATTTTATATACCTCACGTTTGGTTTTTCTGGGTTCATTGTGGATCTCAGATAACAGTGTGGCCCGTGTCGCCTTGGCCCTGGTCTCTGTAAACTTTAAAGTGATGCAACTCTTTTCATATCTCATTTACAAATGAACCCTCTTCAAAAGCAGGGCCAGCCCTTAATTATTATTAGCAATATTATAAAGAGAAAAAGAAAAGGATGTTTATTGCACGTGAAACACGAACAGCTGTATTTCTCTTTAGACTGAACTTTCTCTGCAGTATTGCTACTATGACTTTCATTCTCTGACTGGTGTACCATCTGGCTGGCTCTACCCCTTACACTCTTCTCTTCTCCAGTTTTTTGCTCCACCTTGTCTCTTACATCCTTCCCGCACCTTCCCCCTTAGAGTTCGGGAAACAAAAATTTCAACCTGGAAAATAGCACTCTTTCTGACTCTCGTCTTCTTCTCTGCCTCCTCTGCCAAGCTCTCCCTATCCCCTTCTGTCTCCCTCTCTCTGCCCCTTCCCACTTTCTTCCTACAAAGTTATCCGAATATACGATTTCCCTTCTTTCAACCAGATTTCCACCAAAATTTGTTTAATGTTAAACATTATTTATGAACCAAAAATCTGCATGGATAAAATTAAGATTTCAGTTGAACTGTAACACTGAAGTTAAGCCAGTGGAGTTTATTACTTTAAAAGTAGGTGGTAGATGATGAACAGGTACTTTACGGGATATTCTAAATAGCAAAAATTATTAAAATGAAACAAAGTCTTACAACAATGGGCTGTCCTGTGAGGCACTGATGTTGTTTTCAAATCCTTTTAGTTGTAAGGAGTGATGTGCTTTTAAATAATGTGAGTTATTTAACGTTCTCAAAAATAGTCTGATGGCAAAGTATTTTTCCCAGATGTTTAAATTTCTGAAAAATACAATGTCCAGCAATATGATCAACTATACAGATAATGATGTATGGGTGTTTAGGACATAAGTGATTTGTCATCACTACTAGATATGTGACTTCATCTGACCTCTGTGAGAACTACCTATCTCATTTTCAAAATAGAAAGACTAATGCTCAGGTGGTTATTGGGGTCATATTATGAGATTTTCGTGCATGAGATGGGATGGTTGAATGGAAATTACCTGAAACCTTCTAGAAATATGACTTTCTTTCTCTTCTTACCCACGGGTTCTTATAGTTGAGTTGAGCATGCTCTAATCTGACACATAGGTTATTTTATCTCCAGCTTCTAATTATTGTAAAGTTGAAATGAACATGTTTGTGCATGAGCCTCATTTGTATATTTAGAATTTCTCTGGCTAGATTCAAAGAACAAAAATCTCAGCCAAGATGAAAAAATATTTTTAAGATTGTTAATATAAGTTTCATGTCATTTGATAATGGATGAGGAGATTATAATTGTCAACATTTAGAACAAAAAACTGAGTTGTTTTTATTTTCCCTGACCTTGTAAAGAGTTTTAGATTCTGTGTTCTCACTGTTGGTGAACAGTGACTATCCAGTTATAATTATACTAATATTGGCAGCAATCAGGATTGTTTTTCCTTCTTTGCCCAGCAGGCTGACTGCAATGGCTTAACAAGCACTTGCTAGTAAAAAGATATGTAATTTGGTGCCAAAATTGCATCTTTAGGGAACAGCTGACAACAAATGTCATCAAAACTTTTGTTAGAGCTTACTAATAATTAAAAACATTAAAATAACCTATTTATGTCCTGACTTTATGCCATGACTATACAAATGAAACATTAGTGTAGATTGATTTTATTTATTTTTCCCATTTCTGACAGTTTGATTTACTTTTTAACAGAGTTTTGGCTAAAATATGTTATTGTTTCTTTGACAGGACACATTGCAAATGTGCTAATTAATGTCTATCTTTGATTTCATTTCATATGTCTCTTTGGCTGTCTCTTCCGTTCCTACATAATACATTCCTGGTTTCCTGTGTATCTTCCTGTTTCTTCCACATCAAGTTGTCCAGGTAGTCCCACACCACTTCCTTTCCCTGAACTGCTCTTGCCCTCAATAAAACCTTGCTTATCCTATACCCTCATCCTCGAGGGCTCAAGTTTCTTCTGAGTCCAAATGACAGTGTCCTTCTAGGTGATGATGACAAAAGACAGTTCAGTATTCCTTAACCATAATTTTTAATGGTTTCAAGAGAATCTCCAGTTCTTCATCTCAAAGGAGTGGATCATATGGTCAGTTCTGAAAGTTCAAAATTATGATTGGGTAATATCCTCCCTGGGACTCTCCTATTTATGTTGTTACTTAGAGAGTTGTGGTCTCATTGATTCTATGTTTTTTCTTAGCTTGTGTCCCCATCCCTACTCAGGATTCCACTAAAGGAAGGTGTGTTTATGAAAAAAAAAAAGTACTATAGTATATTTTCTCTTTAACTGGGAATTAATTATTCATGGTATTCATGTTAAATATTGTTATCTTTTAAGTGTTATCATTTTTTTTTACTTGTAAAATTGAATCCATTTAATACTACTAGTATTTTGTTTAGGAGGAGATGTCAGTGGGGAGCAGCATGTTGTAGAAATGACTCTGTCCTGAGAAAGTCTAGAAACCAGATTTTTGTCCAAGGTTGTTACTGTAAATGGCACAGTGGCCTAATTTTAAATCTTGGTTCCTTGATCTGTAAAATGAGGAATGGGCTACATAATTTCTGAATTAATTTAAAGCTCTTATATCTATGACCAGAGCACATCTGAAAGCAAAATGATTCTTCAGTAACTTATAAGATAGAAAATTCACACTGTCAAAAATGAAATATAACATTTCCAAAAACAAAAAAACAAAAAAAACAAAAATTACCATCAGAAAGAATATGTTTAGTAGGGAATGTCCTAAAATTCTGTGTTGGAGTAGCACACAATAGAATAGTTTCTGCTAAAATCTATAAGGAAAATAGAGTGGAAGATTTTAAAAGAGGGACAGAGATTGATAATGAGGTTTTTGCATTCAATCCAGATTATAAAAAGACAAACGAGAGAAGCAGCTAATTTCTTTCAGGATATCCACTTGGCTGTAGTTGATTCTTTGTCAGGAATTAGATTAAGTGGTAGAGGACTCTGTAGTTGTAACCCTGAAACAATCATGTGTTCTCATTGATTGTACCATCTCATTAGCTTTCTATTTGTATAGACAAGGTTTCTTTGCTTGTTCTAATTGCACATTAAGAGTAACAGGCTCTACTGGGAAGCAAAAATCCAAATTCTAATACAAGGTCTACAGAGATGTAATGGCAGAAAATTTAGAACGTTACCCAATTCAGACTCCTCAATTCTTTAATATAAATTAAGGAAAACATTTGAGTTGATTGGTTGGTTGTTTTCATCTGGGAAAGCAAGGTATATTTAATCAATGTTTTTAAAATAGCCTTTACTACATCAATATTATTTTTAATTTTTAAGAGACCACAGCAAGCCACTGGTGCCATTTAAAAACTCACATTTTTAAAATATCTAAATAGCAATATTGTAGTTACAATCTTGGGTAAATGTGGTGTAATTACTAAAGCAATGAATTAATGTAGAAGGTGGTATTTGAGACTGAAGGAGAAAAATCACCACTCCATTTTTTTTTTAGTAAGCAAAGAGAAACATTATCTTTGATTCTTTTTTTGTTTTTTCTGGGTTTGTTACTTCAGTTTGCCTATTTGAATAGTATCTTAGATCTTCTAGTATCTTGGTAGGTGGTGTTGAGTTAAAATTGGTCAACATATCTAACACGTATAATTTCTAACATAGCAGACTAGGGTGGAGGAATTAAAAATAATAATACTGCTATTATTTTTCAGGGGACAATCTATCTTAGTCATCTAGTGCTGCTCCAACAGAAATACCACAAGTGGATGGTTTTAACAAAGAGAAATTTATTCTCTCACAGTCCAGTAGGCTACAAGTCCAAATTCAGGGCATCAGCTCCAGGGGAACACTTTTTCTGTTGGCTCTGGAGGAAAGTCCATGTCATCAGTCTTCCTTTGGTCTGGGAGCTTCTCTGCACAGGAACCTCAGGTCCAAAGGACACGCTCTGCTCTCAGCACTGCTTTCTTGGTGGTATGAGGTTCTCATGTGTCTCTGCTCACTTCTCTCTTTTATATCTCAAAAGAGAGTGCATTAAGACACTGATCTTGTCAACCTCATCAGTATAACCTCATCACAGTGATAGAATTTACAACACATAAGGACATCACATCAGATAACACAATCATACAGTACTAGGAATCATGACCTAGCCAAGTTGCTACACACATTTTTTGGGAGGACACAATTCAATCCATGACACAATCTCCAGTAGGAAACCAGGTTGAGGTTTTAATGCAGCAAGAACTGTGAATTCTTGTCATATTATGTATTCTACACTCCAATTTTAACTGCCAATGCATAGCAAGAGTTATTTGCGTCTAAGCTAGGCTTTGCAGTTAGGGTGACCTTGAAACAGAGCAACTTTCCAGAATACAGTTTTAGTATGTTTGTTTTTAGTGTGTGTGTATGTGCTCATGAATATGTACTGGCTTTGTTTATTCAGTTTTCGTATAAATGATAGGAAAATGAGTTCCAAGGCTCCCCATCTTCTCTGATGTAATCATCATTTCCTTGAAATCATAAAGGAAATAAGCTATGAACCCACTTAACTCCAATTCATTTTTTTCTTTATATTTACTCTGGATTAGATGCTTGCCATCAATTAATTGCTATTAGAGAACAATATTGAGACACATGATAAAATTTCAACATACCCTTTGACTTAGATAATAGTTGTATATAAAGGTTAAATTTCCTGATTTTCATGGTTACATTCTGGTTGTATGAGATGTTTCTGATTTTGGGGAAATTTACTGAAATTAGGTGAAGGATGTCTGCAACTTAAATTTAAGGAGCTCTAAAAATATTTATCTATCTACCTAGATGTATAAAGAGAGAGGGTATGAATGTATGTATATCTATATATGTATGTCTAGAGAAAAAGAAAGTACATATGATAAGGCAAACTGTGTAAAATGTTAGCAATTGATGAAATTGCATAAAGTGTAATTGGGAGTTCTTTGAACCATTTATGCAATTTTTTGTATAATTTTAAAATTATGTCAAAAAAACACAAACAAATGCACACACTTATATAAATGTGCATAAATATACAAGTATAACTTTTTTTAATTGTACTTTAAGTGAACGTTTACAATTCAGGTTAGTCTCTCTTACAAAAATTTGTACATACATTGTTATGTGACCCTAGTTGCTATCCCTATACTGTGATAGCACACTCCTCCTTTCCACCTCTGATTTCCCATGTCCATTCAACCAGCTCCTAACCCTCTCTGCCTTCTCATCTCACCTCCAGACAGGAGCTGCTCATTTAGTCTCATGAATCTACTTGAGCCAAGAAGCACACTCTCCGTGAGTATCATTTTATGCCCCATAGTCCAGTCTAATCTTTGTCTGAAGAGCTGGCCTCAGGAATGGCTCCAGTTCTGGGTTGACAGAGAGTCCGGGGGCCATACTTTCTGGGGTTCCTCCAGTCTCAGACCATTAAGTCTGGTCATTTTACTAGAATTTGAGTTCTGCACCCCACTTTTTTCCTGTTCCGTGAGGGACTCTATGTTGTATTCTCTGTCAAGATGGTCATTGGTAGTAGGCAGACACCATCTAGTTCTTCTGGTCTCAGGCTGATAAAGTCTCTGGTTTATGTGGCCCTTTGGCCCTTTCTGTCTCTTGGGCTAATACTTTCTTCGTGTCTTTGGTGTTCTTCATTCTCTTTACTCCAGGTGAGTTGGGACCAATTGATGCATCTTAGATGGCTGCTCACTAGCTTTTAAGACCCAGACGCCACTGACCAAAGTAGGATGCAGAACATTTTCTTAACAAACTTTGTTATGCCAATTGACTTAGATGTCTCCTGAAACCATGATCCCCTGACCCCTGCCCCTGCTACTCTGTCCCTCGAAGTGTTTGATTGTATTTAGGAAACTTCTTAGCTTTGGTTTAGTCCAGTTGTGCTGACTTCCCCTGTAGTGTGTGATGTCCTCCTCTTCACCTAAGATAATTCTTGTCTACTATCTAGTTAGTGAATAACCCTCTCCCTCTCTCCCCACCCTCATAACATGAAAGAATGTTTTCTTGTGTGTTTAAACCTTTTCTTGGGTTCTTATAATAGTGGTCTTATACAATATTTGTCCTTTCGCAACTGACTAAATTCACTCAACATAATGCCTTCTGGATTCCTCCATGTCATAAGACGGAAGTATAACAATTTTTGAAATTAGCTCAGGGTTTCAGTTATGTATGCGCAGAATTACCAAATCTAACAACTAGAACACGTTTCCAAAGTATGAAATGTGTTCCATTAACACCAAATACAATTCACACTATTACTGTATTCTCCAACTTGTCAAGTGTTTTTATACAATGTTGTGAATCGGGTATTATATCCCCATAGTAATATGCTGTAATCCAAGGCTTCGAGATACAGGTGATGTCTCTAAGCTTATAAGTGGCAAAACCAGACTTGATATACAATTGTACCAAATCCTGTTTGTTGGTTTGTTTTTCCCATATGTGAAAACTATCAAACTTTCATTTCAAACAGTACATTTAAAAGTGTCTGAGGGTTTGTTCCATTCATTATTTGGAAAAACTATCTATATATCTATATCTAAATCTACATCTATATCTACACATTTCACAATGGATAGAGAGAAAATTAATCAAATTAACCAGATTTAGATCTTTGTTTAAATCCAGCTTCCATTTTTTTTTTTTTTTTTTTTTGTCTCATTGATGTTTCAGTATGAGGCCTTATCAAGAACATTTCTGCATTGGGTACTATACCCAAAACCAAACTAAATCCATTGTTGTCAAGTTGACTCCTAGTATACGGATCCTATAGGACAGAGTAGAACTGCCCCACCAGGTTTCCTACGCTGTGACTGGGCAATGTTGTACACAGGGTCTCTATGAGTCAGGACATACTCAAAGGTACTAACAACAACCACAACAAATCTTTACAGAAACAGAGTACCACAGCATTCTTCGGAGCAGCTGGTGGGTTCAGGCTACCGATCTTTTGATTAGCCGCCAAGTGCTTAATACTAAAGCAGCTTATTACCTTATTACCTTAATTGATGCTTTAATTAATAGAGATAAATTTGAACTGCTGAACTGCTTTTGCTTTGGAGAAAATAATAACAATACGTTGGGAAGACTGTAACCTCCAGTGAAATGTACCTAATTTATGGACAAAAGTGATTCTTACTTGTACTATATTGTGAGATTTTTGGTTTATCTCTTACTCGTTCAGCAGAACTTGACAGAGCAAGGAAGGATTTTTATTAAGGGGTAGGACAATAAAGATTCAATAGAACTCTTGAGACATCATGATTATTATTATTATTTTCTTATATGGAAGAATGTCTGCTTTCTTAGAGAGTATGACCAGCTGGGATTATCTGATTTGCTGCCTTTGCATTACCTCCAAGACAAGCATAAACTAAAATGAAAGACTTCTGAGTATCACTTTATTTCTTTCAGACTAAGAGTGTTTGTTTTACTAGAGCTGATTTCTTGTTATCATGCTCTCTTTCAGCCGAACTTGTAAATTTCACTGAATTTCATGTACTTCCTACAAAAGAGAATATACACCTTTTGCATTAAAATCATAAACTAAAGTTACCAATGCAAAACAAGTATTAGATAAGTTATGTTTGCTCCATCAAAACAATTCTGAACACCTGATGCAGAGATATAACTCTAAAGGCAGTACCAATAAACAAAAATATTTACAAAGGGACTTACTCTTCATTAACCTATGGATAAGCAGGAAATCATGAACTAGAGGCCTACGTCTGTGGGGTGAGGAGACCCATGAACTAAGGGAGACGCTAGAACATCACTTACCCCATGCCTATGTTTCTTACATGTTTATAGCTAGCATTTTCTTTAACCTAATTGGGGTCTCTTCAGTAGTAAAGCAACTTGTTATTAGATCTTGAAATTCAATATGGTAAAGGGACTATAGATTTAAAAAAAGAAGAAGAAATACTTAAGATTCAAAAACAAAAACATAAAGGCAAGTAAGTCAGTTAGGATTTTCTAATCTAAATAAGGAATTCTGAAAATGTCCCATGTGTTTTTAATTTGTTAGCAGTTGTAAAATTTTATCTGATAAGTTCTGATGTTAAAAGTTTGCACTCACATGAACCTCACAATATGATCAAGGTAATAGGGACCAGAGACTAAATATTGTGGTAGTAAAGCAGTAGAGAGTGAATAAAAGAGTGGTTGTATGTAAATACATTTATACAAATGTTTTACCATCAACACTCTTATCACAGAATATGTACAAAGTAGCTAAAGCAGTTTTCTTTTCCCCCATTTTTAAATGAGCGAAAACAAATAAGCCTGAGGTTCGGAAATATTATGTGGTGATTCAGAGTTCTTCATTTGTTTGTTTATTTGAAAAACACACTGTGCATCCCACTGGGGTAAAAGATACAAGGAAAATAAGATTAGGTTCCTCTCCTTAAGGTGTAAGTGGTAAACCAGGGACTAGAGTTGAGGTTCTCCTTCTTAATCCAATATCCTTCTTCACAGTTACAGGTTTTGAGCGGATGGTTTCACTAGATGATCTCTGTTGTGTTCTTCAACTCTATAGATTTAGTTCTTTTAAAATTTTTCAACAATTTGATTACGGAAAGTGTCATGCACTAATCATTTTACTTTTGAATCTAAAATGGTTTCTCCATTGCTTCCAAACGTATAATACCTAATTCTTCTATTAAACTGAGTACATGTTGCTATATATTTGTCTCCCTTTAAAGGCTCTCATTCTTTTATATTATGGTGCCACTCTAAGTAAAACATTTTGTCTCTCATTCTGCACAAGTTAACTTTAAATAATGGAAGCCAAAGATAAAGTTAGCACTTCTGGCAGCTACATCAAATTCCAAGCATATATTAGCCTTACTATGGACTAAAATATCCATGTATGTATAAATGCATGAATACACATAAGTGTGTGCCTCTTCATATATCTTATCCAATATCATGAAATATGGATATCCAGTATCTCTCTCTCCTAGACAACTGCTTCACACCTTCTTCTTTCTTCTCAGTACTCCAATACCTCCTTTCCCATTCTCCCTCTCACCTCATTTCTTTGTTGACTACTTTCTTGTAGAAATTAAGTCAAAAAGGATATATTAACATGTCTACCTACTTACCGGCATCTGTATCCAAAAACTATTTTCTCTGTTTTTGCTGTCACCTGAGGCCAATCTGCGACATATGTTTGAAAACACAACACTCTTACATACTTAAGAACTTTGTTCTGGCAATTTACTTATTCCTCAAAAGTTTTCCCTCTCTGTTGAGTGATTCAATTGGTATGTCAACACGCCATTATTCACTTATTTACAAACTAAATTAAATTAAGTAAAATAAAATAAAACTTTCTCTGTCAGCTGATATTACATTTCTTCCAGTTTAGCAGGAAACGCTTAAAAAGAGTTGTTTGTGTTCATTAACTTCAATTCCTCTCCTCCTATTTTTTCTTAAATCGCTTGTAATCGGCTTTCTTCCTCCCACTCCACTGAAATTTCTCCTTTAAAGGATATCATAGCATTTCACTCAATGCAATGATCAGTTCTCAGTATTCATCTTGGCCTGTGAAATAGTTGACTATTTCCTCATCCTGACTCACATTCTTCAGTTAGCTTCCAGGGCACCACAGCTGCTAGGATTCACTTCTACTCAACTTTCTGAGGTCTCTTATCTCCTAGGCTGATTCCCCCTCCCCACCTTCAACAAACACATTCAGGCATGCACTACTTCCTGATCTGCTAACCTTACAGTGTCTCCAGGCTATGTCCTTATTCTCCTTTGATTTCTGCTTAAACTTCCTTCATTGGTGATCTCATTCAGTCTCCAGACCTTACATACGAGTTTACCTAGGGGATTCCTAGATTTACTTCTCTAGCTAAGGTGTCTATCCTGAACATCAATCTCATGCATTCAACCCTTTACATATATTTATGCCTTAGATGTCAAACAGACACGTCAATCTTAATATGTATGTTTTAAGCAGAAAAATGGCCCTCAAAATGCCCATGTCCTAATCTCCAGATCCTGAGAACATATTAATTTACATAGCAAAAATGATTGGACAAATGTGATTAAGTTATGAACCTTGATGGGGAAATTATTCTGGATTAGGTGCACAGTGTAATCACATAACACCTTAAGAATGGAGAATCTTTTCTGGCGGTGGTCAAATGGAGATGTGACTACCGAAGACTAGTCAGAGAGATGCAACATTACTGGGTTTGAAGATGGGGGGAGGGACCACTAGCCAAGGAATGTAAGTGGCCCCTAGAAACTGGAAAAAACTAGAAAGCACTTTCTCCCCTAGAGTTTCCAGAAAGAAACTCAGTCATGCTGACACCTTGATTTTTAACTTGGTGAGACTTCTTTCAGACTTCTGACATACAGAACTGTAAGATGATAAATGTGTATTGTTTAAGTCACTAAATTTACGGTAATCTGATCTGATAGTCAAAAAAAATTAATATGATATAAAACAAAAAAAGTTACCAACAAACTTGCTACTTGAGTGGCAGTTCATTTGACTCATTTCTAAATCCTGTCACTACTCTGAAATACTAGGTGATTTATTTGTTTTTGTTTTCTGATCAGGAAACTTGAACTTATTTAAAGAAGCTAGATGTCCTTTCAGTTCTTCAGTTATCATGTGCTTTCATTTGTTTACTCTTTCTAATTTCTAAGTAACACATACTTTTTCAATTTATGTTTAATCAATGTCTTTTCCTCTTTTTCATTCTAAAAAATCATGGTGATTGATGGAGAAGTTAAGAGAAAAATTGGACTTGAAGTTTCTTGCTTTCTTTTTTGTCAATTTTCATTACTGTATACCCAGAAATTATTATTTAACATCTTCACTTTTAATTTGTTTTATTTTGTATAAACTTGAGTTTATACTTTGGGAAATTCTGTTAGAAGGGATTACATAATAAATTTAGAAGTATAATTCATTTGTTGGCGATAAATGTCACCATAGAAAGATCTCCCTATCAAATTAGCTTAAAAAATGTGAACTAGCTAAATTGTAATACTGTGAATAATAGAGTAATAAAAATTCATGAACCTGTGGTAATTAACTGGATGCCCCAGAGGGCTCCAGTAGTAAGTAATGTAAGACTGTATGACATAAGAAGAACCAATGAATTCTGTGCATTGACAGAGTTTGGTGTTTGAGAGTTTGTTATCAAGGTTTCAATTACTTACAATAAAATACCACATGTTAAATAAACCCTCAATAATTTTTACCTAAGTATACACTCATATAATCAGCATCCAGATTGTGATATAGAACTACTACACCTCTGAAAGGGAGTCCTTGGATGGTGCAAATGGTTAACAGGCTTGACTGCTAACTGAAAGGTTGGAGGTTTGTGTCCATCTAGAGGTGACTCAGGAGAAAGGCCTAGCAATCTTTCAAAAAAATCAGTCATTGAAAACTCTAGAGAGCACATTTCTACTCTGACACGCATACAGTTGCCATAAGTCAGAATGGACTTGATGAAAACTCTTTTTTTTTTTTTAATACCCCTGAAGCACCCAGTCAGTACATGCACACATGCCCCTACTCAATATAAATCATTATTCTGACTTTTTTTGCTTTTGTCCTGTTTTTCAGTTTTGCATAAATGGAATCCTACAGTATATAGTCTTTTCTCTGTGGATCATTCTGCTTAACAATATGCCTGTGAGTGAGTTACATCTCTGTTGTTTAATCTAGAAATATTTTAATTAATTCATTGCTGTATAGTAATCTATTGCTTAACTCTTATCACAATTTATTTGTTCAGTGCACAGTTAATGGCCATGCTTGGTGATTTCAAGATTTGTCAATGGCAAATAGAATGCTAGAGACATTTTTATATATGTCTTTTTTGGGATATATGCACTGAATTCTCTTGAGTCTATAATATAAGCGGAATTGCTGGATAGTAGGGTAGGCTTATGGTTGGCTTTGGAGGGTATTGCCAAACATTATTACACCCCAATTAACTATGTGTGCAAGTTCAAGTTTCTATTTGCAGTTTTCTTGTTTGTTTTTAATATTAGCTATTCTTGTGGGTATGTACTTGTGTCTACTTGTGGTTTTAATTTGCATTTACTTCATGATTCAATGATGCTGAGCACATTTTCATTTGCATATTTGCCATTTGGAAATTCTCTTTTGTGAATTTCCAATTCAGTCTTTGCACATTTTTTTTAAATCAGTTAGTCTGTCTTGAATACCCTTTAAAAAAGTGATATCCAACCTGAAATCAGATTTTTTTCTTCCAAAAAAGCAAGAGTTGATAGAAATATCCAGTAATTTACCTCAAAATTATCCAAAGCAGATACATAAAATATAGTAATTGGATTGTTATAATAAAAGCTAAACACCTATAACTACTTTAATACAAAAAAAGCATAGAATATAGACAAGCCAGGGATTAGAAAATGTTGGTTTTTAGTATAATATAGTATGATATGGGATGATATAATATACACTCACAAACCCTCACGTACATGTTTATGTTATCAAAGCCCTTAACCCTAAGTCCAGCATAGAAAACAGAAATAAATTTGACCTGCTTTGGCTGAAGTCTAAATGATGGTCCAAGATCAGCATTTGCTTGATTTCTGCCTTGTTCACCACAGTGACTCTTGAGAAATCTCCAAAGAGATAATCTCATGTATCCTTCCTCAGTTATATTCATCATCACTGTAATCTCCTGTATAAGAGTAAATAAGTTAACATAAGGGCTAAACTTATGTGTGAGTTAAATTTTGGGTTCCCATATTCAGAGCACCTTTAAGGATTTTAGTATGGTTGTAGGAAGTTAAGTGTGGTGAGAGATGAAACTGAAAATAATGGCAAAAGAGAAATCATGGAGATCTGTAACCAACATTAAGGAATTTAGATACAATTGCTAGATCAAAAATGCAAAATTAATTGTGAATATGGGGTGGTTATTGAAAGATGGGGTTGCACGCTGTCTTAGTCATCTAGTATTGCTATAACAGAAATACCTCAAGTGGATGGCTTTAACAAAGAGAAGTTTATTTCTTCACAGTAAAGTAGGTTAAAAGTCCAAATTCAGGGCGTCAGCCCCAGGGGCAGGCTTTCTCTCTCTGTCAGCTTTCTCATCAATCTTCCCCTGGACTAGGAGCTTCTCCACGCAGGGACCCCAGGTCCAAAGGATGAGCTCTGCTGCTAGCACTGCTTTCTCAGTGATATGAGGTCCCTGTCTCTGCTCACTTCCCTTTCCTTTTTATCTCTTGAGAGATGAAAGGTGGTGCAGGCCCCACCCCAGGGAAACTCCCTTTACATTGGATCAGGGATGTGACCTGGGTAAGAGTGTTACAATCCTACCCGAATCCTGTTTAACATAAAATTACAATCACTAAATGGAGGACAATCACAAAATACTGGGAATCGTGGCCCAACCAAATTGATACACACATTTTTTGGGGGACATAATTCAATCCATGACACATGCAAAGGCAAAGTGGATCCTGTTTTCTTGGAAATAGAGGTAGTATAGTATGGCAAGATATTAGTCACGGGGCTGTAAAACCAAAATAACCAAATCCATTGCCATCGAGTCAATTCCGACTCATAAGGATCCTATAGGACAGAGTAGAACTGTCCTAGAGGGTTTGCAAGGAGTGGCTGGTGAATTTGAACTGCTGACCTTTTGGTTAGCAGCCAAGCTCTTAACCACTGTGCTACCAGGGCTGTGGAGTGAGGTTATAAATGTAGTAATCATGTGTTAAATTATAGATATATTGAATGCTATGCTAATTGTATTTTATTGTTTTTAAGGGAGTAGTAGAAAGAAGGACCATTGAAAGGTATTTTGAAAGGAAATGACAGAGACGCCACTTTGCATTTAAGAATGGTCACATTGGAGTGGCCTAAGTGACAGCAGGTCTTGAGGTAGTAAGACCAGTGGGGAAGCTATTGTTGAAATCTAGGCAAGAGATAATGTCAAATTAGCCTAGGGGTTGCTAGTTAAGATGGAAAGAACTAGATTTAATTAATATATATGTATGAGTTAAAGTTGATAAAATTCAGTGATTAATTGATCAGGTCCTTGGGTGGTACAAAGGATTTACACTCAACCACTAATCTAAAGGCTGGTGTTTTGAACACACTTGATTGGATTAGCTCCACCACAAGCAGGTGGTTTAGTGATGGTGCTAGTAAATTGAGACAGGGATTTTTTGGCAAGAGCATTGGAGGTCAGTAATGATTAGCTCCATTTTTAAGGTTTTCAAGAAGAGTTGCTTATTAGGAAACTGAATGTTGTGCTCTAGAGGTTAAGATGGATATCTGGGATAGAAAGAAAAGCTTTAGAATAATTGGTACATTTTTGTTAGGTGCATGGAGTCTGTTCTGACTCATAGCAGCCATATGGACAGCGGAACGAAACACTGCCTGGTCTTGCGCCATTCTCATGATCCTTGCTGTGCTTGAACCCATTGTTGCAGCCACTGTGTCAATGTATCTCATTCAGGGTCTTCCTCTTTTTCACTGACCTGCAGCTTTACCAAGCATGATGTTCTTCTCCAGGGACTGAACCTTCCTGATAACTTATCCAAAGTATGTGAGACATAGTCTCACCATCCTTGCTTCTAAGAAGCACTCTGGCTGTACTTCTTCCAAGACAGATTTTTTCAATCTTTTGGCAGTCCATGGTATATTCAATTTTCCTAGCCAACATCATCATTCAAAGGTGTCAATTCTTCTTCAGTCCTCCTTACTGAGTGTCCAGCTTTCACATGCATATGAGACAATTGAAAACACCATGGCATGGGTCAGGCACACCTTAGTCTTCAAGGTGACATCTTTGCTTTTAACATTTTAAAGAGGTCTTTTGCAGTAGATTTGGCCAATGCAATGAATCTTTTGATTCTCTTGATTGCTGCTTCCATGGTTGTTGATTGTGGACCCAAGTAAAATGAAATCCTTGACAATTTCAATCTTTTTTTGTTTATTACGATGTTGCTTATTGGTCCAGTTGTAAGGATTTTTGTTTTCTTTATGTTGAGGTGCAATCCATACAGAAGGCTGTGATCTTTGATCTTCATCAGTAAGTGCTTCAAGTCCTCTTCACTTTCAGCAAACAAGGTTGTGTCATCTGCATTTCAAAGATTATTAATGAGTCTTTCTCCAATCCTGATGCCCTGTTCTTCATTTAGTCCAACTTTTTGGATTATTTGCTCAGCAAACAGAATAAATATGGTGAAATAATATAACCCTGATGCACACCTTCCCTGACTTTAAACCATGCAGTATCCCCTTGTTCTGTGTGAATGACTGCCTCTTTATCTATGTAGTTTCCACATGTGCACAATTAAGTGTTCTGGAATTCCCATTCTTTGCAATGTGATCCATAATTTGTTATGATCCACACAGTCAAATGCCTTAACATAGTCAGTAAAACACAGGTAAACATCTTTCTGGTATTCTCTGCTTTCAGCCAGGATCCACCTGACATCAACAATGATATCCTTGGTCCCACATCCTCTTCTGAATCTGCCTTGAATTTCTGGCAATTCCCTGTCAGTGTACTACTGCAGCCACTTTTGAAAGATCTTCAGCAAAATTTTACTTGTATCTGATATTAATAATATTGTTAGAAAATTTCCACATTCGGTTAGATCAACTTTCTTTTGAATAGGCATAAATATGGATCTCTAGTACATTAATGATTATTAACTAATGCTTTAAAAATTGATATATCTGTTGTAATTCACCATGATGTTGAAAGTGCCCAATAGAGACAGATTGATTGAGTGAGTGAGTGAGTGAGTAATGTATATATTCATTCATTCACTCATTCAGTACATAGTGACACTGCGGTTGACCAAAATTCCAAGTGTTGAGGAGAGAGCAAGAAGATCAGAATAAAATGAGTATAGGGAATCAAAACAGGTAGAATGGAATCCAGTGTGTACATACGGACCATAGTATAAATTTTGGATTTTTACCAGAGGTTAGCATGGGATGCCATTGGAAGATTAGAAGCAGAATTCTGACAAAATCTAATTTGATCTTTGTTAAACAGTTACTCTGGCTTCAGCTGTTTTGTGAAGCATGGACTGTAGTGGGTTGCATTAGAAATAGGAAGGTCTGCTAGGAGTATATGGTGCAAATGATTAAGTGCTCAACTACTAGCTCAAAGGTTGGTGGTTCTTACCATCCAGAGGTGCCCCATAAGACAGGCTTAGAGATCTGCTTCCAAAACATCACAGCCTTGAAAAGCCTATGGAACACAGTTGGACTCTGATACACATAGGGTCTCCAGGAGTCAGAATTGACTTGATGACAACTAACACAACAGGAGAGGAATGAATATGGTTTAGGTGTTAGTGAGACTAATAATATGTTGTGAAGGTAGAACTAACAGGAATTGCTGATAATTGTTTTGGCACTTATAAGAAAAATAGACATCAAGGGTGAATTTTGATTTTTTTTTTTTTTTTTTAAATCAGAGTGACTTCCTAAATGACAGTTTCACTGGGGGTCTTAGAAAGAGAATGGCTGTTTGAAAGGGAACATAATCAAGAATTTACTTTTGAAACAATTATTTTTTTTAATCTAACTGAAGATGTAAAAAGGGTAATTGAAAATACAAATATGGCACTTAATGAAGAGCTCAAAGCTAGAGATATTAATTATGAATTACATTTAGAAGTTATTTAAAGCCCTAAGTCTGGTCAAGATGACCCAGGAAATGAATGAATGTATATAAAGATGGAAATAGATATGTTCGTCTCTAGTGAGGAAAATGATGGTAATGGTTATGATAATACTTTTTATTATTTGTGGGATGTTAGAAAAACTCTACCAGTCTGACAAAGATGTATGACTCCCTGTCTTACTTCCCTAGTGCTGCAGTAATAAAAGTACAAGTGGGTGTCTTTAAGGAAACCCTGGTGGTGCAGTAGTTAAGAGCTGCAGCTGCTAACCAAAAGGCTGGCAGTTCGAATCCACCTGGCACTGCTTGGAAATTGTATAGGGCAGTTCTACTCTGTCCTATAGGGTCGCTATGAGTCAGAATCAACTTGACAGCAACGGGTTTGGTTTGGTTTTGGTTTGGGTGTCTTTAAAGAACAAATATTTGTTTCCTTACAGTTTAGGAGTCTAGAAGTACAAATTCAGTGCACTGGTTATAGGAGAAGGCTCCCTGTTGGCTCTGGAGGAAGATCTTTGTCTCCGCTTCCATTGCCCCAAGTTCTTCACTTGCTTGGAAATCTTCATATGACATCTATCTTACACCGCCCCCCCCCCCCCATTATTGCTTATTTGTCTCTGTGTCTATGTAGCTCTTTATATCACTCAGAAGTTATTAGATTTAAGACATAACCTACACTGATAAGGTCCCTGGGTTGTGTAAACAGTTTGCACTCGATTATTAAGAAACATAAAGATTGGCAGTGCAAACCCCCAAAGGGGCACCACCAAAGAAAGGCCTGAACCCCTTGCTGTCGAGTCAATTCCAACTCATAGCAACCCTACAGGACAGAGTAGAACTGCCACATAGGGTTTCCAAGGAGTGGCTGGTGGATTTGAACTGCCGACCTTTTGGTTAGCAGCTGCAGCTCTTAACTACTGCACCACCTGGGCTCCAGAGTAAGGCCTAGTGATCTGTTTATCTGAATGGTGGTGGAATAATTTGGAAAAGGAGAGTGAGAATGGTTGCACAACTAGAAGAATGTAAGTGCTGTAACTGAATTGTACATGTAAAAATTGTTGAAATGGTGTGTGCCTTGCTGGATGTATTTTCACCCACAAAAATAAAAAAAAATAAAAGATTAAACTCCAAAAAACCCTATGGAGCAGTTCTACTTGTAACCCATAAGGTCACCATGAGTTGGATTTAATTGACTCAATGGAAAAGGGTTTGTTTTTTGGTCTACAGTGATATGTATGTCCTTGTTAACATAACAAAGAAAATTCTATTTCCAAATAGGATTACATCCAAGGGAATAGGGGTCAAGACACATATTTTGGGGGGAAACAATTCAATCTATACCACTCCCTCTGTGTCTAAGAATAAATTGTGTTCACTGAATATTTGTGGCCTCCAGAACTACATTGCCCAATGTTTAGTGTTCCTCTATAAAATCTTCAACTAACATTTAGTTCTACTCTTCTTTTTCTTTGGCCACATAGTCATCCATGTCTTTCTCCCTACTTACCTCTTCTACCACAAAATATCTAGTTACAATGCTCTTATATACAGTGGTTTCTAGGTATTTCTTAGGGAAATTTATATCCCTCCTGTCTAAGTTATTGAGTGCTGCTTTAACAGAAATATCACAAGTGGATGACTTTAACAAAGAGAAATTTATTCTTTCACAGTCTAGGAGGCTAGAAGTCCGAATTCAGGGTGCCAGCTCCAAGGTGAGGCTTTGTCTCTCTCTGTCAGCCCTAGGGGAAGGTCCTTGTCATCAATCTTCCTGGGTCAAGGAGCTTCTAAGCACAGAGACCCTGGGTTGAAAGGACGAACTCTGCTCCCGGTGCTGCTTTCTTGGTGGCAGGAGGTCCCCATATCTCTATGCTAGATTCTCTCTTTTATATCTCAAAAGAGATCAATTTAACACAAAACCTAATGTTGTAAACTGAATCCTGCCTTATTAACATAACTGCCTCAATCCTGCCTCATTAACATCGTAGAGGTAGGATTTATGACACACAGGGAAATCACATAGATGACAAAATGGTGAACAATCACACAATACTGGAAATCATGCCCCAGCCAAACTGACACACATTTATGTGGGACACAGTTCAATCCAAGACACCGCACTAACAAAACCAAACCAAACCCATTGCTATCCAGTCGATTCCGACCACAGTGACCCTATAGGACAGGTTAGAATTGCCCAAGAGGAATTCCAAGATATTGTAAATCTTTATGGAAGCAGACTGCCACATCTTTCTCCTGCAGAGTGGCTGGCAGTTTTGAACTACCAGCCTTTAGGTTAGCAGCCGAACATTTAACCGCTGTGCCACCAGGGCTCCGACTGACATATAAACTTTAAGAATTAAGTCAAATGAAACTTAATTCTAATTGCATTCTTTAATGCATTTAAGGGGTTAGGGACAAGATGAAATTATTAAATAAATAAATAAATAAACTAGGAAAGAGGAAGTAAAAGTCTAAAGGGGTTTATGGAATTATTAGCAGTTGTTTAGAAAAAGTGGATCTAAAAGGCAGCTACTCAAAATATGGTTCCACAATTCAAGAACTGGTTCAAGGGAATATAATCCAATGTGACTGATGCTTCTGATAATATGTTCCACTTACTTCTCTACTTACTGTTTATGTACAGTGGGCTAGAGAATGCCAAGAAGAAGGCCCTCTTTTCAATATATCATATGTGGTTTTAACTCTGGACAACACTAGTGTTGACTACTTTTAGTCTCTGTGGTTTTATATTGTGTTGCTATCTTTTAAGAGCACTGCAGGAAAGATTTTGTTCATCTACTCACTCTTAGTCCTCCCTGGATTGTTACAATGTTACCTTTTTGCCTCAGAATACCTGTTTACATTCTGTCTTCATTGTCATGCCCATATTTCACATTTTAAACTTTCTCCATTTCATGGTTACTATGTATATGAATTCCATCCTGGAAGTATTCAGTAGTCGTTCAGAACCTCTGTTTTAATCATTGACCATATTTTCACTGTACTTTTACATTCACTGTTTAACTCTACTTGGTTATTAGATTTTTTAAATTCCAACACTGCAATGTTAAAGAGAGAAGTTCCCGAACCTCCTCATAAATTGGAATTTATACCTTGGAGGGGTTGTATCTTTCATAAGCTTTTAAAAATATTTAGGGTGTTGCAGATCTTGGTGATAGAAAGAATGCAAGTCCCTCTCCTTATATTCTGAGAGAGGTGGTTTATAATCGGAGTTTTCTGCTTTAGAAAGATTTGTCTGATATTAAAAATAGAAATTCACTAAATAAAAAGAATGATAGTGATAATGACATACACTGTGGATATTAGTAGTTATCTCTCCACATTTATTTCCAAGGATTTCTCTTACCTCCGCAGTGTAGAGATTCCCGTTCAAATAGGCCAGCCTCACAGTCCTGCTTCTGGTTGTCAGCCACTTGCAGTGGCTGATAAGAACCTGCCGTTTTCCTTCTCGGTAGCTTCTGTTATTGATGCTGTACACATGTCTCTGTGATGGGTAGCATGCACAGAGCGATGCTCCATTACCCCGGATCATCTCGTACTTGTTATCTCTCACTCTCCTAAACAGAGTGCACACGAGGAAAGGGGTTAACAGGCTCCTATCACCCTGTTAGACGCAGTACGGTGCTTAATGAGCACAGTATTCTTTTTTTCTAACTTCTAAATGCCTGTAGCCACTATGTTCTCTTTCTAATTATTCTCTTATAAATGCCTACATATGATTTTCTGTTCACAGAACATTTCTCAAGGAACTGATAAAGCAGTTGCCCTCAGAGAGGGGGACTATGAGCATTCTTTTAAGTATACAGTTTAAATGTCTCTACTAGTCCAAGTACTGTGTTACTGTTCTATAATATTATGTTATCGTGAAAAAACTATACAAAGATTAGGTGTATGTGGTTTAAAAAAACACTACTAATATTAAAAACAAACAAACATGCGTATACTTACCATCAAGCTTAGGACATAAAACAAGCTCTTGCCTTTGAAGGTCCCTATGTGCCTCTTCACAAAGATTTGCTTTCCAGTCCCCTCTCAGCAGTACCCACTAATCTTTCTTGTTTTCTTAATAATTTTCTAACATTTCTTTATCATTGTATCATATAGGTGTGAATATCACTGAGCAATGTATTTGGTCTGGTTTTAACCTTTATATAATTAAAAAAAAAAAAAAAGGCCATCAAGTTGATTCCAACTCATAGTGACCCTGTAGGAGAGAGTAGAACTACCCCATAAGGTTTTCAAGGCTGCAATCTTAATGGAAGCAGACTGCCACCAGCATCTTTCTCCCAGGGAGCCACTGGTGGGTTCCAAGCACCAACCTTTGGTTAGCAACCAAGCACTTAACTACTACACCACCAGGGTTCCTTTTATATAATTAGTGTCATAATATATTCTTTTATGATTTAATTTTGTGTACATTAAGTTTCCTACATTTATCTATGTTGATGCATATGCTTGTAGTTTGTTTTCACTGCCAAATTCTATACCTTATATAAATATACCAAAATACTTCTCTCTCACTGTAGCTATATCTATACGCACAAATTAAAATAAATGAAATAAACATACAAACACATAATGTGTACTTCTATACTTATATATACACGTAACTTTTATCTACACATTGATTAAAGCAGTGCTGATATGAACAGTCATGTGCGTGTTCCTTGAGTAGAATTGAGGTCCTCTAGTAGTGGGTCTCTGGATTTTAGCATATGATTACTCTTCCATGTGTCTAGATCATGCCAAAATGTTCTCTAATGTGATCATAGCAGTGTATGAGATTTATTGTCACTCATTATTTGGCCTTGTCATGTCTTTTTCAAGTAAATCTGGATTTCTGTTTGTAGTTCATTTGTCTTTTTAAGAGATCTTATGCCACATTATGCAGTCATATGTCATTTTACCTGAATGTCCTATGGCCTTTCTAATCTTTGAAATCAGCCATGGTGTGTGTTATGAATTGAACTGTGTCCTCCAAAAAGATATGTTGAAGTAACTGTGAATATGACCTTGTTTAAAGATAGGTTTTTTTTTTTTTTTCTTTTTTGAAGATACTGTCAGTTGAGTTACGGAACTCTGGTGGCATAGTGGTTAAGAGCTCAGCTGCTAACCAAAAGGTCAGCAGTTTGAAACCACCAGCCACTCCTTGGAAACCCTATGGGGCAGTTCTGAAATGTACTATCGGGTTGCTATGAGTCAGAATTGACTCAATGGCAATGGGTTTGTTTTTTTTTTTTTTTTGGTTTATCAGTTAAGTTAAGGAAGTCATACTGGAGTAGGGTAAGTCATAATCCTTTCTGAATGGTGTCTAATAAGAGAAGAGAAAAGACAACAGAGACAGAATCATAACAGAAGAAGTAATGTGAAGATGCATCTACAAGCCAAAGAACGTGAAGATATGCCTGAGGTGACCAGAACCTGGAAGAGACGAGGAAGGATCTTTCCCTAGAGAAGATAGAAAGAGCATGGTCCCGCCAACACCTGGAATTCAAACTTCTAGCTTCAAAAATGATAAAACAATAAATTTCTGTTCTTTAAAGTCACCCTCTTGGTGCTATTTTGTTATGGTAACTCTTTGAAACTATAGCAGTGTACATGGTGCTAAACAGTCTCTCACGCTGATAAAACCAGACTCTGCTTTTCCTGTTCCACCTCTCCCCTTCATCCCTAGTTCCACTTGGTGTATTGCATGAAAAAATACAGCTTTTCTTTCTCTCCACTTCTTAGTTGGGTGGCACCACAGTGCCTCGAGAGAAAATCGATGCTGGAAAAGGAAAACATCCAAGTCAGAGTTCTGTCTGAACTTCGGCAGTCAGCTAACCTTTCATTTACTCAGCCAGCTCATGTGTAAAGGGAAAGTAACAAGCCTATTAATAATCAAAATGGTTGTTATAAACACTGGAAGTACTGTATTCACAAGCCTGGCTGGGTGCCTGGTACATTTCAGACAGTAAATAAAAGGTAGCTATTATTTTTATTATGGGGACTTCCTATCCAAAACCTTAGTCCTCATTTCACCCTCTTACCTTTTTCTGACTATCTCTTTTCTCCATGTCCTTCATCCATGACCAGTTCTATTTTATTCTTCTACAAATAGCTTCATAGTTGGCTAAAATTTTCACTTTAAAAGTCAAAAATATCTGATTTTTTCATAATTGACATTTCTTTGAACTATATTTTTGCAGTCTAAATCCCAATTTTTTTTACTTTTGTCTTTTTCTAACTCATATGGTTTGTTAAGCTTAATGAAATTGACTGGTAAAATATTTTAGAGTAAGAATAATATCATGGATATGTTATGTAATTTTCATAGGGGGATGTGGTAAAATGCTATTGTCAGGATTTATCTTTTATTATTGCATAAGTAATGGGCCACTACACTAAAGTGACTGGTAAAATAAACCTCTCAGAACTACTCCAATTTTACAAAAAGTCTGCAAATACATTGGCCATTGTGAATACATTGTCCATTGTTTTTAGTCCAAACTGTGTTCCTCCTCTAACTCTGGATGAAAATAAATCAACTGCCAGGTTTCAGTTATAGCTGAGCATGTGTGGAAATGCATGTGAAAGATGGACAATGAATAAGGAAGATCAAAGAAGAATTGATGCTTTTGAGTTATGGTGTTGGTGAAGAATATTGAATATTCCATGGACTGCCAGAAGAACAAACAAATCTGTGTTGGAAGAAGTACAGACACAATGCTTATCAGAAGCAAGGATGGTGAGACTTTATCTACATACTTTGGACATGTTATTAGAAGGGACCAGTCCCTGGAGAAAGACATCATGGTTGGTAAAGTAGATGATTAGCAAAAAAGAAGACTCTCAACAAGATGGATTGACACAGTGGCTGCAACAATGGGCTCAAGCATAACAATGACTGTGAGGATAGCACAGGACTAGGCAGTGTTTCATTCTGTTGTACACGGGGTCACTATGAGACAGAACCGACTGGATGGCACCTAACAACACCAATAACGTGTGGAAAACTTGTGGAAAAGGATATTGGTAGGAGCCCAAGGGATCTCCTGAAATATAATCCATGCAAGTTTTCCGAAACAAAGCATGATGAATTCAAGAGAATGTCAAAACAGTAGTCACTGGAATAGAGTGTAGTTGCTGTTCCTTGGAATTGTCTGGGTACTAGTCTCCTTAATGCCTGTTTAGGTTGTAAAGAGAGGGTTGACCCAGAAAAGTATAAAAACTTTCCCACTGAATCTGTAAATCATTGTAGTAGTAGACATTGTTCTGTGGGCTTGAGGATGTAAATGCTCCACTCTATTAGACAGTAGAAAACAGCATGGTAGTGAAAGAGCAGCTGAAGAGATCGCTGGAAGAAGAGTTGTGTAGAAGGCATTCAAGTTGGATGTATTTGACCTGCTAATGCCCCAGAACACTTGCATGAGGAGGGAGAAGGAATGCTTTTGGGAGACCAGAAGTTCTGTATCAGAAAGGGGATGCAATAAGCTAATGAAAATTGAGTTATAAAAATAATTTTGTTTCTATACATAACAGAATCTCTGAAAATTTGAGTGGAACTGGAGTATGAAGATCAGGTGATATATATTTAGCTAATTCATATGTGATTGAAGGTCAGTCATTATAGTACTTTTCTGTCATGCCATGCCCTATTTTAAATGTACAGGTAGTCCCTGGCTTATGACAGGGTTCCATTCTGATGACTACTCTGTCATAAGTCAGTTCTGACATAAGTTGAATATCTTCTTTTTTTTTTTAATTTTCATTATTATTGCCTTTTATAATCAGTATCTTTATAAATTCAATCTTTGTCTTTGGGGGTTGGAAATATTACATCTGAGAATGAGAACAGAAGTAAATCATGTGCTGCAACATAGTATATAGTACAGCTTACTACGGATAAGATGTACCAAAAAAAAAAAAAGATGGTTGTAAGTACAGCCCCTAGTAACTTGTAACTCATAAGTCGAGGACTACCTGTAAAGTTACACTGCAACCAAAAAAACATACACGTGTGTCCACACTTGTCACAATGTATCCTTTGTTTCTGCACTAGAATGGTAGGTAAAATAAGCTTCTTAAGAGCCACTCCAAATTATAATTAAGTGAATTACTGGCACTTCATAAATGTTTAGTTAAGAATTCAGAGTTAGAAATGAGCTTTCTAAAATGTTGATTAATCAGAGACCTTGGTGTACTTATACCAAATTCTATTTTTCAAAACAGTATGTATGTTAATATTGGCTTTTCAACTTAGAGGAAAGCTAACATTTATAAGACAATATTAAGTGAGACGCTTAGAAATATAAGCTTACAGTTTGTCCTTGAAATGAATTTTGATAGAATGTGAGTTCAGAAGTAGTTGAAAAAGATAAATATTTCATTATAATAGAAAATAATAAAATCAGCAATAGGAAAATTAACAAGGACTCAAATATAATATCTATAAAATAAAATAAATTATATTCATGCTGAAAAATATTATAGAATTTAAATATTGACAGTATATACCATGGTTGAATTTTAACCATGTACCAGTCACTACCAACATGATGTAGCAACATTATTATTCCCATTTTATTGATGGGGAACCTGAGACACAGAGAAGATAATTAACTTGTCCGAAGTCAGTCAGACATTGGGAAATGGGGACCAAGTTTCTAATTTAGGCAACTCAGCTCAGGAATCCATATTCTTCACCACTTTTTAATACTTGAAAGTGAATAAGGGTCATTACATTGGTCATGTTGGGAAGTTAATTATTTATTTGAAATATATTTTGGGATTATGCCTTGGTTTACTAAAAGGCAAAGTCTCCAGGAAAGATTATAAGCCACATTAAGAAAATCAGTCCCATTACTTCTCCTAAATGATCAATTATTCCTAATATTAAATTAAAAGTGTGACTACTTTTGAAAATGTTATGTTTTCTATTAAGAGTATTAACTTACCAAGTCATGGATGTTACAGTAATTTCATAACTAATGTGGTCTAAATGCAGCTGGCAGAGAAATTCCATGTCTTAAATTTAGGCCTGATATAACGCCATCTCTATCAGTTTCCTAGTGCCATCATAACAAAATACCACAAACTGGGTGTCTCATAAGAACACAATTTTATTGTCTCATGGTTCTAGAGGCTAAAAATCCAACTTGTTAACCTGGCTATGAGAAGAACATATTCCCTATGTTTTACAGTTCAGTGGTTGAAAGATATTTTTAAAATCAGTTAGTTAATTCACTCTTTTGAGAATGAGGAAATGATGCCCAGATGTCTGAGTACCAGGGCTACTTAGCTATATGGCTCATCAATATCAGAGCATGATTATAATTCAGAACTCTTTTATTGCTTATGTGTTTTTTCTTCACGTATTGCAAAAAGCACATACATAATTTACACTTGAGTGCTTACCTACCCCTTCACTCTTAACAGCACATATAAGAACTAATTGACTGATTGATTGATTTTCAGTAGTTGTAGTTCCACTTACCCATTCCTCTTCTCTGATAGAAAAGACATGAAAACACATTTAAAAAAAAAAACAAAAAACATTATGTGGACTTTTTTCCAGCTCCACAATCCAATATCTTCTATTTTTATCAATTTCTGCATAAAGACACGTGAGTCATCTCCTCGTCTTTGGTTATCACAAAATATATCTCTAGATTGTTTTATTTGTCTGATCTATTTCTTTTTAAAAATTTTCAGAAAGTATTTCAATTCTTAGGATGCTTAGTGTGCTAAACCTTATAAGTTCTTGTGACAAGAACTTAGCTTTAACGTGTTTGTTTACAACACAACTGTGAAGTGCTGAATAAGGTGTAAGCATGATATTGCCAATGATTCCTTGCCAAATAGAACCTAAATTTCTATTTTTTGATTCACCTGTTAGTATTTAAAAAATAATTTATGAAGAAGGATAGAAGAGATTTAGAGTAATCTTCTTTTCTCTTCATATGACCTTTTTCATTGAATCATTGAAAGATACTGTTTGCAGCAAAGGAGTCTCTCTTTTTTAAGTAATGATAGGCCAATCACAAATATTTCAGAATCTCAATTGGTACTTAAATAAATCAGGACAGTAAGTACGCATTAGTCTGAAACCAGCTGACTCTTTAAAGCAAAAAAAAATTTAGTGTTATTACAATATAGACTTATGAACTGAGAAAATGATGGGGAGTTGCCATTAAGTGCTAGATCTGTTTCAAGTCTTACTATTATTAAATATTTGCAGTAGTCTTCAATCTCTCTTGCACTTTTCTTTTTAATGCTGTGTGAATCAGGTATTGATGTGACCTTACTTTAATTTGATTGAAGCAACAATACAAAAGCTTCATAGGCACATTGTGAAGTAAAGTGATTTACTTTTCCTTTATTACCTCTGAGAATTATGAAGCATCATGGACATAAATTCCAATGAGAGCTCCCATTCACTTGCACTGAAAGAAAAAGAAAAGTCAATTCTAGAGACAAAAATTGGAATAGTAAAGTAAGGATGAAATTGGATTGTGTGGAACCACTAAATTATCCCTTTGAGTGTGGAATTGTTATCAGTATTTATTTTCACAAGATCATTTCACCTTGACTTTAGAGAGTTTAGTAATTAATGTTTTATAGTGATGCTTTAAAAATTATTTTTGATTTTGTAAATCTTAGTAAACTGCATTCATTCCAAAAATTATTTTCAATGAAATATAACAAAATGATCAAATTTTGATCATTTTTGCTAATTCCTTTATTGCTATAACTTGCATATTGGCATTCTCTTCGTTTTCACAAATATCATGCCTACAAGTCATAATAACTTGGCACCCAGAGCCAGCAGAGAAAGAAATCCTTCCTGTAGAGCCAGTA
The DNA here is from genome assembly GCA_030035585.1 of Dugong dugon. Taxonomy (NCBI): domain Eukaryota; kingdom Metazoa; phylum Chordata; class Mammalia; order Sirenia; family Dugongidae; genus Dugong; species Dugong dugon. Next base: position 26,230,334 of record CM057460.1, on the reverse strand, counting down.
CCCTGATTTTGGACTTTTAGCCGACTACACTGTGAGAAAATATATTTCTGTTTGTTAAAGCCATCTACTTGTGGCATTTCTGTTATAACAGCACTAGATAACTAAGACACAATTTGGTATCCAAAGAATGGGGTGCTACTCTAAAAGACACCTAAAATGTGCAAGCAGTTTTGGAATTGAGTAATGGGTGGGGGCTGGAAGAGTTTTAAGGAGCCTAACAGAAAAAGCATAGATTGCCTTGAAGAGACTGTAGAATTACGCATGTCAAAGACAATTCTGGTGAGGGCTCAGAACGAAGTGAGGACAGCTATAGAGACAGTCTCTATCACTTTAGAGAATACATATAACACTAGCAACAGAATGTTGCTAGAAATGTGGACATTAAATGTGCATCTGGTGAGGTTTTAAAAGAAAATGATGAACATGTAATTGGACAGTGGAGGAAAGGTGATACTTTTTAGGCAGTGGCAAAGAACTTGTCTGAATTATGTTCAAATGTTTGGTCAAAATTAGAACTTGTAAGTGATGAACTTGGATATCTGGCTGATGAGATTTCTAAGCAAGATCTTAACAGGGCCACGTGTTTTTTCCTTGCTACTTATAGTAAAATGCAAGCGGAAAGAAATGGACTTAAAAATGAGCTGTGTAAAATGAAAACAGAACTTAAAGATTTGGAAAATTCTGTTGTACAAACTGAGAACACATGTCCTAAAATGTTCACCAAGGACCTGGCTACGTACACTTTTTAAAGTGATTAAGCCTGTGGCTGATGGATCTAACTAACTACCACAGCAGAAAATCCATCAGTTCAGACTGAAGGGAGCAGAGAAAGAACTAAAGGAAAGAACACTGTCCACCTCTAGGAATTCTACAGGCAGAAAAACAGATCAAAGGAGCAATATCTGTTGTCCTCCAGGAAAAGAAAAGGACCATCCTTGGAGCAGCTCAGAAATCAGCAGAACTTCTGGAAGGAGCACAGGAAGCAGGGCCTTCTTGGTTTCAAAGGGTGGGGTCACAGCCTCCTGTGTTTCAGAGTCCAGTCTTTGCTAACTTGGTTCCAGAGTGTGAGGTTGCCATTAAGGTGTGCCAGGGGGTAGGGCTACTGCCCAAAGCTGAGGGGTAAGGCTGCATGCCCAAGTGGCAGAAAAACTGGGACTGCCAGCACAAGGGGGTGGGGTCGCCACTCAGAAGGACTAAGGGAATGGGCCACCTAAATCCAAGGGAGTAGAGTTGCCATCCCAGAGGGCATGGAAGGCAGAGCTGAAATCCAGGGCCGAGGGACTTCCACCCAGAGTGTGTGGCCAACGACTAGAGTCTGGAGAGTAGGACCATCGCCTGGATGGTCTTAGAGAAAAGAAGATTATTTTTAAGCCTTGAAGGCTAATGTAATTTTTTCTACAGGGTTTTGGACTTGCTTGGTGCCTGTTATCCCCTCTTTCCCTCAAGTTTCTCCCATTTGTAATGGAAATTTCTACATTATGCCTGTTCCACCATTGTACTTTGGAAACAGATAACTTGTAGTCTAGATTTCACAGGTTCACAGATGAACAGCAATTTTGCCCCAGGATAGAATATGCCTAAAGTCTCACCCACATTTGTTTTCAATGATTCAGAAGATAAGATTTTAGACTTTGAGTTGATTTAAGACTTTTGGGATGATGTGATGGGGTGAATGTGTTTTACATGTGGGTATGACATGAATTTTGGGAGGCCAAAGGGTGAAATGTTATGGATTAAATTGCATCCCCCCAAAATACGTGTTGCAAATCCTAACCTCTGTGCCTGTGGTGGAGCAGTGGTTAAGAGCTCTGGCTGCTAACCAAAGGGTCAACAGTTGGAATCCACCAGCCACTCCTTGGAAACCCTATGAGGCAGTTCTATTCTGTCCTATAGGGTCACTACGAGTCAGAATCCACCTGACTGCAGTGGATTTGGCTTTGGTTTTTATGCCTGTGGTTATAATCCCATTTGGAAATGGGTTGTCCTTGTTGTGTTAATGAGGCAGGATTAGTGTAGGCTACATCTTGAGTGAATTTCTTTTGAGATATAAAAGAGATTAAACAAGAAGCTAAGAAGCTAAGAGATGAGGGAAGACTGATGTCAAGCCACATGGAGATCCCCAAGGAACCAGGAAAGAATCTGAGGAGACAAGGATCTTTCCCTGCAGCAGACAGAGAAAGAATGCTTTCTGGTGGAGCCGGTGCCCTGAATTTATACTTCTAGCTTCCTAAATTATCAGATCAATTTGTGTTTGTTAAAGCCTTCCACTTGTGGTATTTTTTGTTATAGCAGCACTAGATAATGAAGACAGATGGGTGTTGCTTGTTTTGCTTCTTGATAAAATATGGATGTGTAAGATTAAGGGAAAAATTGAAACTACTACATCTTATAATAGTTTTCAATGTTGATACTGTAGTAACAAATGAGCAATTAATACTATATAAGGAAAATAACAAAAAATTTCATGGAAAAAATGACAGTTTGACTACTAGAATTACAATAGCAACAGAAAATAGAACCTTGAAGTATAGGTACAGAGAAGAGCCAAGTTTGTAGATATTAAACTTACATAATTCATGGCTCTCCAATGTGGTTAGAACAAAGAAATAAAGGGAAATGAACCAACCAGTATAATCAGAACCAGAATGTGATTGTGCCAAGAAATTTAGACACATCCTATAGGAAATGGGAATAGAGAGGATATTAAAATACATGACAAAATAATATTTGATTTTCTGTAATTTTTTTGTAGTTGACAAAGGCTTTTCATACACACTATCTTAGGGGATCATTATGTAGAACAGGTCAAAAAGAAATAGTATCTGCTCTCCCAGGGGAGGCTAGCTAAAAGAAAAACTGGAAAGAAGGGTAGCAAGATTATAATGAATTTTAGGCCAAAATGTAATGGAAAGAATGCCAATCAACGGAATTGAATGGGGATATGTTTTCACTGTACCCCTTTTTGCCTCAAAACCCCACAGTGCTACCTTGCTAACTCTCTTCTTACTGTCTGCTTTCTGTCTGCTAGAATATAAGCTAAAGACAGTGTAGATCTTTGTGTGTTTTGTTCACAGGTGGATTCCAGGTACCAAGAACAGTAACTGACATATGGTTGGTGTTCAATATATTGTTAAATAAATTAGTTTTCCCTAAAAGAATAAACAGCAAGGGAAAAAATAGTTTTATTTGCAGAAATGAAAATATAGATAAACTCATTGCCATCGAGTTGATTTGGATTCACAGCTGCTCTATAGGGCAGAGTAGAACTATGCCATAGGGTTTCCAAGGAGTGGCTGATGTACTCAAACTGCTGACCTTTTAGTTAGCAGCCATAGCTTTCAACCACTGCACCTCCAGGCCTCCTTTGGACTCATGGTGACCCCATAAAATAGCGACCCTATAAAACCAAAATCAAACCCGCTGCTGTCGAGTCAATTCTGACTCATAGGAACCCTATAGGACAGAGTAGAACTGCCCCATGGGTTTCCAAGGAGTGGCTGTTGGATTCAAACTGCTGACCTTTTGGTTAGCAGACATACCTCTTAACCATTGCACCACCAGGGCTACCAGAGATCCTATAGGACAGAGTAAACCTTTTCCATAGAATTTCTAAGGCTGTAATCTTTACCGAAGCAAACTGCCACATATTTATCCCATAGAGGGCCTAGACAGTTTGAACTGCTGACCTGTTACCAGCTAAGAGCTTAACCACTGTGCCACCAGGGCTCCTATGAAGTATAGATAATCCTCAGTCAAATCTTCTGGACTAACGGGTTTACTGCATATAGATCACTGGAAAGCCTGGAAGAATATAAATTCTTGGGGCTCATCTCAGAAATTCTAATTCAGCTGTATTGAGGTGAATCAAACTTAAAATAAATTTTATGTTCTAGTACTGAGACAGGCCATCATGGGCTCCAGAGATCTAATCAGGAGGGAGTTAAACAAAGAGGGCAGATTCAAATAAATAGGATAAAAAAGTTGGTGTGGTATGATCAGTTCATTAACTGGGACTTTAACCCTTGAGTCCTGAATTTCAAAACCTCTTAAGCTAATATGTACAGAACACTCATCTGTGAGTCTGTCCTACTCTGGTGGTTTGCATGTTGTTGTGATGCTGGAAACTATGTGTCTTAGTTATCTAGTGCTGCTGTAACAGAAATACTACAAGCGGATGGCTTTAACAAATAGAAATTAATTCTTTCACAGTGTAGGATGCTAGAAGTATGTATTCAGGGCACCAGCTCCAGGGGAAGGCTTTCTCTTTCTGTCAGCCCTGAAGGAAGGTCCTTGTCAACAATCTTCCCCTGGTCTAGGAGCTTCTCAGTGCAGGGATCCCAGGTCCAAAGGATATGATTCCCTCCTTGTTCTTGCTTGGTGGTAATGAGGACTTTATCCTCTCTGCTTGATTCTTTCTTTTATACCTCAAAAGAGATTGACTCAAGATACAACCTAATCCTGTAGATTGGGTCCTGCCACATTAACATAACTGCCTGTAATCCTGCCTCATTAACATCATAGAGGTTAGGATATACGACGCATTGGATAATGACATCACATCATAAAATGGTGGACAACCACACAATATTAGAAACCATGGCCTAGCCAAGTTGGCACACATTTTAGGGGGATACAATTCAATCCTAACACTATAACAACAGTATTTCAAATGCTAGCAAGGTCAGCCATGGTGGACAGGTTTCAGTGGAGCTTCCAGACTAAGACAAAGTAGGAAGAAAGACCTGAAGGTATATTCAGGGAAAAAAAAAAAAAAAAAATTGGCCAATGTCTTAGTTATCTAGTGCTGCTATAACAGAAATAACCTCAAGTGGATGGCTTTAACAAAGAGAAATTTATTTTCTCACATTCGAGTAGGCTAGAAGTCCAAATTCAGGGTGTCAGCTCCAGGGAAAGGCCTTCTCTCTGTCTCACCTCTGGAAGAAAGTCTTTCTTGCCAAACTTCTCCTGGACTAGGAGCTTCTCTGCACAGGAACTCCCGGTCTAAAGGATGCGCTCTGCTCCCGGCACTGCTTTCTTGGTGGCATGAGGTCCTCCATTCTACGCTTGCTTCACTTTCCTTTTATCTCCTCTAAGATAAAAGGTGGTGCAGGCAACACCCCAGGGAAACTTATTGTACATTGGATCAGGGATATGACCTTAGTAAGGGTGTTACAATTCCACCCTAATCCTCTTTAGCATGAAATTACAATCACAAAATGGAGGATAATCACACAATACTGGGAATCATGGCCCAGCCAAATTCATACATACATTTTTTGGGGGGACATAATTCAATCCCTGACAGCCAGTGAAAACCTTATGCATACTAATGGAACATTGTATGATACAGTGCTAGAAGATGAGCCTCTCAGTTTGGAAGGCACTCAAAATACAATTGCAGAAGAGCTGATTCATCAAAGTAGAGTGGACCTTAATGACATGGATGAAGTAAAGCTTTCGGGACCTTCACTTGCTGATGTGGCAAGAATCAAAATAAGAAGAAATAGCTACAAGCATCCATTAATAATTGGAATGTGGAATGTGAAAAGTATGAATTAAGGAAAATTGAAAGTCATAAAAAATGAAGTGGAACTCTTGAAGATCAATATCTTAGATATTAGTGAGCTGAAATGGTCTGGTCTTGGCCGTTTTGAATCAGGCAATCATACAGTCTACTATGCTGAGAATTGGTAACAAAAAATTGAAGAGGAAAGACATCACATTCATTATCAAAAAGAACATTTCAAGATCTATCCTGAATTACAACATTGTCAGTGATAGGATAATATCCATATGCCTATATGGAAGGCCAGATAATAGAACTATGCAACAAGCACTAATATCAAAGATGAAGAAATTGAAGATTTTTACTGACATCTATAGTCTGATATTGATCAAACATGCAATCAAAATGCATTGATAATTACTGGTGATTGGAATGTGAAAGTTGGAAACAAAGAAAGAGTTTCAGTAGTTGGAAAATATGGCCTTGGAGATAGAAATGACATTTGAGATCCCATGATAAAATTTTGCAAGATCAATGACTTATTCGTTGCAAATACCTTTTTCAACAACATAAATGGTGACTATACATGTGGGCTTTGGTGGATGGAATACACAGAAATCAAATTTACTGCATCTGTGGGAAGAGATGAAGGAAAAGCTCAAAATCATCAGTCAGAATAAGACTGGGGTGGACCGCAAAACAGACCATTCACAAGTTCATTCACAAGTCCATTCACAAGTTCACAACTTGCTCATTCACAAGTTCAAGCCGAAGCTGAAGAAAATTAAAACAAGTCCAGAAGAGCCAAAGTACAATCTTTAGTACATCAAACCAGAATTTAGAGACCACCTCAAGAATAGATTTGATGCATTGAACACTAGTGACTGAAAGCCAGGCAAACTGTGGGATGATATCAAGGACATGATATATGAAGAAAGCAAAACATAACTTAAAAAAAAAAAAAAAAAAAAAAAACAGAAAAGACCAAAATGAATGTCAGAAAAGACTCTGAAACTTGCTCTTGACGTCGAGTAGCTAAAGCGAAAGGGAGAAATGATGAAGTAAAAGAACTGAACTTCTGTTTAGTTTTCAAAGGGTAGCTTGAGAAGAAAGAGTAATGTATTATAAGGAAATGTGCAAACACCATGAGTTAGAAAACCAAATGGGAAAAAACATGCACGGCATTTCTCAAGCTGAAAGAACTGAAGAAAAAATTCAAGCCCTGAATTGCAATATTGAAGGATTCTATTGGCAAACTATTGAATAGTGCAAGAAGCATCAAAAGAAGGTGGAAAGAACACACAGTCACTATACCAAAAAGAATTTGTTGATGTTCAACCCTTTCAGGAGGTAGTATATGGTCAATAACCAATGATATTGAAGGAAGAAGACAAAGTTGCACTGAAGGGATTGGTGAAAAACAAGGCTCCAGGAATTGACAAATACCAATTGAGATGTTTCAACAAACAGATGCGATACTGGAAGAGCTCACAGCTGCGTGGCCTACCAACTGGAAGAGATCCATATTTATGTCAATTCCAAAGAAAGGTGATCCAACAGAATGTGGAAATTATCTAACAATATCGTTAATATCATATGCAAATAAAATTTTCCTGAATATATTTCAAAAGTAGTTGCAGCAATACATAAACAGAGAACTGTCAGAAACTCAAGCTGAGTTCAAAAGAGGACATGGAATGAGGGATGTCATTGCTGACATCAGATAGATCTTGGCTGAAAGCAGAGAATACTAAAAAGATGTTTGCCTGCCTTTATTGACTATACAAAGGCATTTGACTGTGTGGACCATAACAAGTTATGGATAATGTCACAAAGAATGTGAATTCCAGAACACTTAATTGTGCTTATGCAGAACCTGTACATAGACCAAAAGGCAGTTGTTCAAACAGAACTAGGAGATACTGTGTGGTTTAAAATCAGGAAACGTGTGTCAGGGTTGTATCCTTTCACCATATTTATTCAGTCTGTATGCTGAGCAAATAATCTGAGAAGCTGGACTATATGAAGAAAAGTGTGGCATCAGGATTGGAGGAAGACTCATTAACACCCCGCCGTATGCAGATGACACAACTTTGCTTGCAGAAAACAAACATGACTTGAAGCACTGCCTGGTGAAGATAAAAGACTACAGCCTTCAGTATGGATTACACCTCAACATAAAAAAAAACAAAAATCCTTACAACTGGACCAATAACCAGCATCACGATAAACGGAGAAAAGATTGAAGTTGTCAAGGATTCCATTTTACTTGGATCCACAATCAATACCCTGAAAGTAGCAGTCAAGAAATCAAATGATGGAAGACTAGAAGACCAGAAGACATCTTTAAAGTGTTAAAAAGCAGAGATATTACCTTGAGGACTAAGGTGCGCCTGACCCAAGCCATGATATTTTCAATCATATCATATGCATGTGAAAGCTAGACAATGAATTAGGAAGACCAAAGAAGAATTAATGCCTTTGAATTATGGCGTTGTCAAAGAATATTGAATATACCATAAACTTCCAGAAGAACGAAGAAATCTGTCTTGGAAGGAGTATAGCCAGAAAGCACCTTAGAAACAAGGATGGTAAAACTTTGGACATGTTTCCAGAAGGGACTAGTCTATGGAGAAGGACATCATACTTGGTAGAGAGTGAATAAAAAAGAGGAGGACCCTCAAGGAGATGAATTGACACAGTGGCTGCAACAGTGGGCTCAAACATAGCATCAAATGTGAGAATGGTGCATGCCCAGACAGTGTTTTGTTTTTTTGTATATAGGGTTGTTATGAGTCGGAACTGACTTTCCAACACCTAAAAACAACAACAGAACACTCAGTAGCCTGTTGGCGGTGATTTAATTCAGGGTAGTCTGAGGTTGGCTCATGATCTCTGTGCAACATGTAAGGGCAAGATGGCTAGTTTCAGGTGGTGATTTGCTATTCAGTCACTGGAAATTTGAAACGAAAGAGAGGTCTTCTCAGAAAGGTTAAGAAAGTTACCCAACTACCTCAATAATTATTGTCAATGCTGGAAGTAGGATTTAGGTTATGTAACTGTGTGTAATTCACGTGTAGGAATTGGCATAAAAAATTGCACTGCCTGCACTGCTGTCTGCTTCATGCCATAGCTCTGGAATGCTTATAATTCCTCCCTACACACTTCATACTGCTTTTCAGATGTCTACTTTGTTTCATGCTATCCACACTTCCTGAAATGCCCTTTTCCCTAATCTTCATCTTCTTGGAAGATAACTACTACACCATTCTTTGGCAGCTTAGCTGAGATGTTCCCTTCTCCACGCATCCTTCTCTGACAACCATCACCCTAGACAGGGCAGGTGCTCAACATCTCTCTGTGTGTAAATTGTTGAGCGTATCCTTAGCATGAAAGTATATGTGTTTATGCATTCTGCTCCCTGACTAGAATTACAGTTGCTAGATGATTACTTTTTAGCTCAATATAGGGTCTGGTGGCGAAGTCATTAGGAGCTTAGCTGCTAACCAAAATGTCAGCAGTACGAATCCACTAGCCACTCTTTTCACAACTTAATATAGTTACCCACACTTAGAAATTGATCAGTGATTTATTCTTGTTTTTATTTTTGTGAATCATTGACTTCTTGGGTCTAACCTTTTGCTCCTCCATAGTTCTTCATTCTTACAATATAAAACTTTCTGCCAGAGTCATCTTTAGAAAATAATAACAATTACAATAACAGCAACACTTGAAGGTTGAAAGTAATATACAGAATCTCCATTTGGTTTATAAAATCAGTATTACTAACTCTTATTTTTCCCCCGAGTATCAGAATAACTCACTAGAGAGAAATAAGTTTTCATTACTTCACTTTTTATGCTTTGATGTTTAAGACTTTTAACCAATTGCAATTAGTAAGATAAATGACTCTTATGTCAACTAAGGAGAAAAAAAAAGAGGAAGTTTGTTGATTTGTTGCAAGAGATTTGAATGAGAACATGCTCCTTAATCATCTGATGATGGTAACAGAGGAAGTGCAATCTGTACTGTTTTGATGTTCTGGTGGGGCAATTTACTGTACTTTATTCCCTGGCTGTGAGACCGAATACTTGTGCCCCATGCTTACACAGCACTTTGTAGCATCTGGATTGTCAGAGTAGATGTTTTAATTTCCTTTTTTTTTTCTTTCTTTCTTTAAAGTGATCATCACAAGTGTAATGAAGGATTTGTCAGGGCTAAGGTAGCTGCTCAAAGGGAGAAGGATGGTGAATATTGCCTGGAGATGGAATTAGAACAAAGAGTTTTCTGAATATGCTTTTCATAGAGTGTCACTTAACAGGTAGACTTGTTATTAGTAATATCAATATTTATAAGGGCTTTTTTGGGATAATTATAACTTTACATTATTTTATTCAGTATCGTTTTTGTTATAATAAAATGACAGTTTTTTGTAAGTCAAGAAAATTATCTTTCTTGAAATTAAAAGTTGAATTGGAAGAAGTTGTGTGATAGATATATCTACAAAAAAAAAAAAAAAGTAGCTCCTGAGGCTGCTTATGGATAACTAAAAACCTTATGGGATATGGATGCTTGGTTTGTTTTAGGGTCATAGCATCATGGGACATCCCAATTAATAGGCCCAGCAATGTGTTTAGTGCTTCTATTCTACCTCCTAGTCTGTTGCAGTGCCTGGGGTCTTAAAAGCTTGCAAATGGTCATTCAAGGTACAACAATTGGTCTCTGTATGCCTGGAGCAATGAGGAATAAGAAAAGTCCAAAAGAGAAGGAGGATATGGCATGTGTGGCTATTTGCTTCCATGAACAACTGCTTTCTTTGCCATGTGAACAGAAGAGCTGGATGTTGCCTGGCTATAATTAGTGAACATTTTGGTCAAAGATTCTGTAGAGGAATATTGATGAAAAGGAGGAAAATGCAGAACAGAATTTCAAATTCTCATGGATTCCATACTTTCTGAAGCCATGGAGGCTGGATGAACCCCTGAAACTGTTGCCCTGAGATAATCTTTAAATTTTAAACCAAAACTATCCCCTGAAATCTTAAAACCAAACGATAGCTTAGCTTAACTAGTAAAGAATTTCTGCCTTGAACATTGTGCTCTTTCAAGACCTATCTATGTAGGATTAAACTGACAAAAGTAACCCAAAAGATTAGATAGGAAACTTAGGGGGCAGTGAATTTATGTTAAGGGGCAGGAGCAACTCAGAAAAAAAAGAGGGTGAAAATGGTTGCAAAACTCAAAGCATGTAATCAATGTTACTGAACTGTACATGTAAAAACCGTTGAATTGGTATGTGTTTTGCTGTGTACATTCTCAACAACAAAAATAAAAAAATTAAAAAGGCAAATTATCTTTCTAAGTTGATATTTTGTAAGGGATTATATTCTAAGAATGAACTGCAACAAGTGATACAACAGAACAAAGGAAAATAAAAGCATAATGTGTTATTTTGAATATTTCTGGTATATGGCAGCGAATGCCATATTTTGTTTCTCTAAGATGAACTTTTTCCACCATTTGTCTATCAGTTTATCATACTGTGGTGGCTTCTGTGTTGCTGTGAAGCTGGAAGCTATGCCACCAGTATTTCAAATATAGGCAGAGTCACTTATGGCAGAAAGGTTTCAATGGAGTTTCCACACTTAGACTTTCCTTCTAAAAGGAAACTGGCCAGTGAAAACCTTATGAACATTGCCTGATATAGTGCTGGAAGATGAGACCCTCAGGTTGGAAGGCATTCAAAACATGACTGGGGAAGAACTGCCTCCTCAGAGTCAAGCTTAATGACATGAATGGAGTAAAGCTTTCTGCACCTTCATTTGCTGGTGTGACATGACTCAAAATGAGAAGAAACAGCTGCAAACATTCATTAATAATCCGAACATGAATGTAGGAAATATGAATCTAGGAAAATTGGAAGTCGTCAAAAATGAAATGGAACACACAAAAATCAATATCATAGGCATTAGTGGGCTGAAATTGAGTTGTATTGGCCATTTTAAATCAGACAATGATATTGTCTCCTATGCCAGGAATGAAAAATTAAAGAAAAATGGTGTCACATTCATTGTCAAAAGAGCATTTCAAGAACTGTCCTAAAGTACAATGCTAACAGTGATAGGATAATATCCATACGCCTACAAGGAAGACCAGTTAATATGACTATTATTCAAATGTACATGCTAACAATTAATGCCAAAGATGAGGAAATTGAAGATTTTTACCAAATACTTCAGTCTGAAATTGATCAAACATGCAATCAAGATGCATTAATAATCACTGATGATTGGAACGTGAAAGTAGTAAACAAAGAAGAAGGATCAGTAGTTGGAAAATATGGCCTTATTGATAGAAATGACGAGGGAGATCTCATGATAGAGTTTTGTAAGACCAGCTATTTATTCATTGCAAGTATCTTTTTTTTAACAACAAACAGTGACTATACACAAGAACCTTGCTGGAGGAGGTACACAGGAATCAAATTGACTACGTCTATGAAAAGAGATGATGGAGAAGCTCAATTTCATCAGTCAGAACAAAGCCAGGGGCCAACTGTGGAATAGACTATCAATTGTTCATATACAAGTTCAAGTTGAAGCCTAAGAAAATTAAAACAAGTACACAAAAGCCAAAGTATGACCTTGAGTATAGACCACCTGAATATAGAGACCATCTCTCAAGAGTGGATTTGATGCATTGAACATTCTTGACTGAAGATCAGACAAGTTGTGGGATGACATCAAGGGCATCATACATGAAGGAAGAAAAGGGTCATTACAAAAGACAGAAAAGAAAAAAGAAGGAAGAAAAAAATTGATGTCAGAAGACACTGTAAAACTTGCTCTTGAACATAGAGTAGCTAAAGTGATTGGAAGAAATGATGAAGTAAATGATTTGAACAGAAGATTTCAAAGGGTAGCTCCAGAAGACAAAGTAAAGTATTACGATGAAATGTGCGAAGACCTGGAGTTAAAAAACCAAAAGGAAGACCATGCATGACATTTCTCACGCTGAAAGAACTGGAAAAAAAAAAAAAAAAAATTTCAAGTCTTCAGTTGCAATATTGAAAGATTCTATGTGAAAAATATTAAATGACTTAAGAAGCATCAAAAGAATTGGTCGATGTTCAAACATTTCACAGTAGCATACGATCAAGAACCAATGGTAATGAAGGAAGAAGTCCAAGCTGCACTGAAGGGAATGGCAAAAAACAAGGCTTCAAGAACTGATGAATACCAACTGAGACGTTTCAATAAAGGGATGCAATGCTGGAAGTGCTCACTAGTCTATGCTGAGAAATTTGGAAGACAGTGATCTGGCCAAACATCTGGAAGAGATCCATACCTGTCTATTCCAAGAAAGGTGATCCAACAAAATGCACAAATTATCAAACAATATCATTAATCTCACACTTGTAAAATTTTGCTGAAAATAATCAAAAACAGTTCCTGTAGTACATTAATAGGGAAGTGCCAGAAATTCAAGCTGATTCGGAAGAGGATGTGGAAGGAGGGCTATCACTGCTGACATTAGATGGACCTTGGCTGAAAGCAGAAAATACTAGAAAGATGTTTAACTATGTTTTATTGACAATGAAAGACATTCAGCTATGTGGATTACAAATAATTATGGATAACGTTGCGATGAATGGGATTTCCTGAACACTTAATTGTGCTCCTTCAGAATGTGTATATAGACCAAAATCCAGGCATTTGAATAGAACAAGGGATACTCCATGGTTTAAAATCAGGAAAGGTGTGTGTCAGGATTGTATCCTTTCACCATACTTATTCAGTCAATACGCTAAGCAAATAATCCAAGAAGCTGGACTATATGAAGAATAACGTGGCATCAGCACTGGCGGAAGACTGATTAACACCCTGCATATGCAGATGACACGGCCTTGCTTGCTGAAAGCAAATAATACTTGAAGCATTTACTGATGAAGATCAAAGACTATAGGCTTCTGTATGAATTACACCTCAACATAAAGAAAACAAAAATCATCACAAGTGGACCAACAAGCAGCATCATTTAAAAAGAGAAAATATTGACACTGTCAAGGATTTCATTTTGCTTGGACTTCTAGTCAACATCCATGGAAGCAGCAGCCAAGTAATCAAACCACGTATTGCACTGGGCAAATTTGTTGCAAAAGACTTCCTTAAAGTGTTAAAGCAAAGATCTCACTTTGGGGACTAACTTGCTCCTGACCCAAGCCGTGGTATTTTCAGTTACCTCAAATGTATGTGAATTCTGAACAATGAATAAGGAAGGCCAAAGAAGAATTGATTCCTTCAAATTATAGTTTGGGTGAAGCATATTGACTGTATCTTGGACTGCCAGTAGAGTTAACAAGTCTCTCTTGGAAGAAGTACAGCCAGAATGCTCCTTAGAAGCAAAGATGGTGAGACTTAGTCTTAAGTACTTTGTACATGTTATTAGGAGGGACAAGTCCCTGGAAAACGACATCATGCTTGATAAAGTAGAGGGTCAGTAAAAAAGAGGAAGAATCTGAAAAAGATGGATTGACACAGTGACTGCAACAATGGGCTCAAACATAGCAACAACTGTGAGGCTGGTACAGGAGTGGGTATTGTTTCCTTCTGTTGTACATATGGTTGCTATGAGTAAAACCAACTCCAAGGCACCTAACAACAACAACAAGTTATACTTTTATGTAATAATATATTAATGGGTTTACTAATATGTTTACTAATGGATATATGATTGCAGCCACTAGGAATGGCATAAATAAAGAAGCATCATTGCTACCTGGATCACTTTAATGACCTTTATTGTCATAGTCAATTAATATACAATAAAACCTGTAGAAGCCAGAATGTGTATAAGGCAGAAACTTGTCAAAGAAGGAAAACTCAAATATTTCCCACTGAAATGAGCATTGGGAAAGGGGTAAGACTATCTAGATTCCATCAATATTTTTTAAAGTGATGGAAAAACTAATCACCAAATTTATATGGAGAGAAAAGAGACCCCGGATAAGCAAAGCACTACTGAAGAAGAACAAAATAGGAGGCCTCACATATCCCAATCTCAGAACCTACTATACAGCCGCGGTAGTCAAAAGAGCCTGGTACTGGTACAATAACAGATCCATAGACCAATGAGCAGAATTGAGAACCCCGAAGTTAATTCATCCATTTATGGACAGCTGATCTTCAAGAAAGGGCTGAAATCATTAAGTGGGAAAGAGAGAGTCTCTTTAACAATAGGTACTGGCAAAACTGGATATCCATTTTAAGAAAAATGAAACAGGATCTATACCTCACACCATATATAGAAACTAACTCAAGATGGATCAAAGACCTAAATGTAAAACCTGAAACTATGAAGATCAGGGAAGAAAAAATAGGGACAAATTAGAGGTCTTAAATTATGGCATAAATAGACTATAAAACATAACTAGAAATAATGCAAACCTCAGAAGATAAACTAAACTACTGGAACCTCCTAAAAATTAAGCATTCATCTACATCAAAAGACTTCTCAAAAAGAATAAAAAGAGAACCCATAGGCTGGGAAAAATTTAGGTAATGACATATCTAACAAGGGACTAATGTCTAAATTTATAGAAAAGTTCAACACCTCAACAACAAAAAGACAAACAATCCAACTAAAAAATGGGCAAAAGACATGAACGGACAGTTCACCAAAAGACAGTCAGGAGGTAAACAAATACATGAAGAGATGCTTGCAACCATTAGCCATTAGGGAGATGCAAATCAAAGCAATGAGATACCATCTCACACGAGCAATAATAACAACGATCAAAATAAACAGAAAATGATAATTGATGGCAAGGGAGCAGGGGAATTGGAACTCTTATACACTGCTAGTGGGATTGTAAAATGACACAACCACTGTGGAAAATGTTATGGTGCTTCCTTAAAAAGTTAGAAATAGAGATACCATATGATCCAGAAATCCCACTAGTAGGTATATATCCTAGAGAAATAAGAGCCATGGCATGAATAGATACATGCACACCCGTGTTCATTGTAGCATTATTCACAATAAAAAAAAGATGGAAACAACCTAAGTATCCATCAACAGATGAATGAATAAACAAACTATGGTACATACACACGATGAATACTACACAATGTTAAAGGATAACAATGAATTCGTGGAACATCTCACTAACGGGTGATTCTGGAGGACATTATGCTGAGTGAAATAAGTCAATCACAAAAGGACAAATATTGGATAAGACCACTTTTATAAAAAGTCAAGAAAAGGTTTACACACAGAAAGAAACATTCCTTGATGGTTACAAGGAATGGGAGGGGGATGAAGGGAAATTCACTAACTAGATTTAAAAAGAAGAAGAAGAAGAAAAAAAAAAAAAACCTGTGGCCATCGAGTCCTTTCTGACTCATAGCGACCCTACAGGACAGTGTAGAACTGCTCCAGAGGGTTTTCAAGGAGTAGCTGGTAGATTTGTACTGCTGACCTTTTGATTAGCAGCCAAGCTCTTAGCCACTGTGCCACCAGGGCTAGGCATGTATTAATGTGGGTGAAGAAAAAGGCAATACACAATAAGGAGGATGTTAACACAACATGACAAAGTCAAATGAAGACACTGAGAAGTACGCAAGAGTCAAAGGCAACAATGTAAGTACTACTACATGCACAATACTGCCATAACAATAATAACAAACAATAATTTACAAGTGGATACATAGGTAGATATGAAAGCTGAACAGGTGTGGGATGGTCTATGGAAGTACACCTATAAGCATATATAGGTTTGGCAGAAGATATTTCTTCATATGTATTTATACGTGCTGCAAGGTAATATCCATGTATATAGTAGAGCACACAGGGGGCAAAGTTATGAAAACTCTTAGTCATAACCAAACACCTTGAGGGACTAAGTCACTGGGTTTGAGGGTTTGGCTCCATAGCCTCGGAGGACATCTAGCTCAATTGGCATAAAGTATAAAGAAAATATTCTACATCCTACTCTGGTGAGTAGTGACTGTGGTCCTAAAAGCTTCCAAGTGGCCGTCAAGATACCACTATTAGTCTCTTCTCATCTGGAGCAAAGAAGAGTGAAGAAAATCAGAGACTCAAGGAAATAAATAGTCCAAAGGACAAATGGACCACAAGAACCACAGCCTCCACTAGCGTGAGACCAGAAGAACTAGATAATGCCCTGCTACCACTACTGACCGCTGTGATTGGCATCCCATTAGGAGGTCCCAGACAGAGTGGGAGAAAAATGTAGAACAAAATTCAAATTCATAAAAAAGACCAGACTTACTGGTGTGATAGAGAATGGTGGAACCCCCAAGACTACGGCCCTTAGACACCCTTCAAACCCGGAACTGAACCCACTCCCGGAGACCACCTTTCAGCCAAACAATAGACAGTCCTATACAGTGAACAGTAACACCAGCATTTTCCAAAAAGCAAAGTTTAGAAGGTAGAAAGGAGCAGGAAAGACGGGCCAATGCAAACAGGTAACCCAGGGAGGAAGTGGGTAGAGTGCTGTCACATTGAGAGAATTGCAACTAATGTCACGAAACGAAACATGCATATATTGTTGAATGGGAAACGAATTTGCTCTGTAAACTTTCACCCAAACCACATTAAAATGTTCCCGAAAAGGAAAACAGAGAAGTGGTAAGACTGCACCCTTTCAAAGGTGGAAAACTTGCAAGACCTGAAGAAACAAGGTGGTCCAATTAAGTTCTGGCTCTCATGGATTTCCCTGTATTATTTTATTATTTTTGTTTCTTTAAAGGTCCCTGGGTAGCACAAATGGTTTGTACTTAACTATTAACTGAAAGGTCGGTGGTTCTAACGCACCCTGTGGCACTGCAGAAGAAATGCCTGGTGATCTGCTTCCATAAAATATTATAGCCAAGAAAATCCTTTGGAGCTTAACTACCGCTCTGTAACACATGAGGTTGCCATGAGTCAGCATCAAGACTATGGCGACAGGTTTAGTTTTTTGTTTTTATTGTAGCTTTGACTTTTTCATCTTTCTCTAACCAAACCAATATTAGTTTACTGAAGTATTTATCCAACTGTTAACCCATATTCAACATATCCTCTTCCAATGCTCCATAAGGTGCCAGAACATTTATCTATTTATTTAGATTTATGGGTATGTATGTATATATGTATTTATATATTTATTTATTAACATCTTTATCATGATATAATTCACAGACCACACAAAGTGTATAATTTAAAGGCTGTTAATATATTCAGAGAGTTATGTAATCATCACCACACACTAAGTTTAAATCCCCTTAGCAGTCATTCTCTATTCTCCCGTCCCCCAGTCCCTGGCACATACCAATCTAATTTCTGTCATAGATTTGCATATTTGGTTTTATAGACAAGTCAAATGAATTGAAGTACATATGTGTTGTCATCATAAAAGGAGAGAGAAATCCAAAAAAATGAATAAAATACCCCCCCCCCAAAAAGGAAATTGCACAAATCCTGGTTAATACAAGGTACAAAATTGGTGATCAGAAATATATATTCAAGATTCAGAGAAAAAAAAATTTTTAATTAAATTGAAAAGCCAGACCCCCATATAATCAGGACTTTAGTCAGTGTTTAATACAAAACCAGCAGAAGCCAGCATCCATTTGAATAAAAGTAACAGAACTTGCTATGTGGTCTTGGCAATTTGCTCCTATGAGGCCTCACAAAACTTTGTCTCTTTTTAAAACATTTATGGGGGAATGTTCCACATGTAACTTATAGAGTTTTTCTCCTGAAAAGTAGCATAGCATATGAAAAAAAAACAAAAAAAACAAAAAAAAAACCACTGCTGTCTTCCAGTCAATTCTGCCGCAGAGCTACCCTATAGGACAAAGTGGAGCTGCCCCGTAGAGTTCACAAGGAGTAGCTGGTAGATTTGAACTGCCAACCTTTTAGTTAGCAGCCAAGCTCTTAACTACTGTACCACCAGGGCTCCTAAAAGGCATAGAGACTCAAATAAACAAAAGACAAAACAGTCTCAACAATATAAATGAATCTTTTCTGAGTCTACCATTAGCAATCTTACACAAATAGGAAAAAAAAAATCATAGAAAGTGAGTAGTGCTTTGGAAGTCATGCCTAAGATCTTTTTAAAACACAATTTTGAATCATTGACAGAGGCAGTATTTCCCCTCAGTCTCTGACCCCCAACTTAGATGTTCAGGAAATGTGAGAGTTTCCCCTTACTTACGATGATATTCAGACAGCAAAGGTCTTGGTGCTGAGTCCTGCTGCCCATTAAGGTCAGCACGCAATTCAAAGTTCAGGGCTGGTGTAATAAGAGGCTTCTAAAGGATTCCCTGGGGATGGACAGAAGCTTCCTAGAGCTCCCGGATATAAATCCTAGGACTAGTCTGCAGTTTTGTCAGTCTTGTAGGAAGGATAGCCAGATTATTCTTTAGAAGTGAGAATGACAAGTCTTCACCTTGCTTACTTTGGATACATCCTCAGGAAAGACCAATCGCTAGCAAAGGATATCATGGTTGGTAAAGTCGAGGGACAGTGAACACAAGGGAATCCCTCCATGAGATAGATTGACACAATAGCTGTAACAATGGGCTCAAACATACCAATAATTGTGAGGGTGGTGCAAGACTGGGCAATGATTCCATCTATTGTACACAAGGTCACCATAAGTCTGAGCCCATTCAATGGCAAACAACAACAAAGTCTACAATTGCCGCCATTGTGTGCAAATCTCTAACTGAGGTTGTTATAGGTTTGGCATTGGTGAATATAGAGGATTCCCAGCCATGTGTCAGGGGCTCTCAAAGCATATTAATACATGCCTACAATAGCCTAAGGAGGTAGCTATTCTCAATTTGCAGTTAGAACAGGGGTTAAAAAAAAAAAAAAAACCTAAAATGCTATATTATGTGGTAAATTTTTCTATATCCTGGACATCAAATTTCTATCATGATTCTCATGGGAAATATTATGTAATTCTGACCTCATCAAACTGAACATTGTCTTAACTTAAAATAGAACCTGTGATGTAGAGAAAATGAGTTACTTTTGGAGACAAAGAAAGGTGAAATAAAAAATCAGCTCAGATACTTTTTAGTAGATTGACCTGGAGCAAGTTGGTTTTTGTATCTGTGAAATGGGCATAATTTATTTCACGGATTCAGCATAGTATAACTAACTTATTAATTGCTTACAAATGGTATTAATTATTCTTACCAATCCTAGATTCTACTTTTGGTGATTTATGAGAAAGAGTGAGATAAATTTCCTATTGTTATAAAACAATAGTATTAGGCAGCAGAAGGATCTACTTTAGAAAACACAGATTAAAAAGGAATTTACAGGGTATCCTATAAATTGGGCTGGGATAATTTATTTATCTGTTCTCTTTGCAAGAAAGTAGATAGTCTTATCTATGCTCAGGAAGAAGCAACTGAGGGTAGAGTCCATTTAGCAGGAATTCTTGTAGAATCTGGAGGTTAGTCAATAGCCAAGGAGAAGATATAACAGGATTGGCCAGTGAGTCACCACCCTGCACAAAGCAGAAATGTGGTAATGGGAGGACCTGAAGTGCAAAAATGCTTAATTTTTATGGACAAAAGCCTCACGAGTAAGGCTAGGTATTATAAAGCAATGTGAAGCTTTCCTAAAACCTATGCTCTTTCCTTTCCTTCTTTCATCACGCCAATACCAAAAATGAAAATCAAGCTCATTGCTGTAGAGTCGATTTGGACTTATGGTGACCCCATAATTCAGAGTGAAACTGCGCCATGGGTTATTATTATTATTATTTGTCAGTGACCTTTACGGATGTGGATCGCCAAGACTTTGTTTCATGAGGCTGCTTGGTGGGTTTGAACCGCCAACCATTAGGTTAGTAGTCGAGCACTTAGCCATTTTTGCCACCCAGGGATCTTCGTACTAATATGAGGTAGTTAATTCTTATCAATGTGCTTTGAAGATTTCTTTATTATCTTAACTTGAAAAGCCTACAACTTAGAAAAGTAGAGAGAAAATATATGGAATGTACATATATTCATCACAATATAATTATTGGAAACTGCTAGACATGCTTTATGTCATCTCTTAAAAATATAAATACAATCACAGACATTTTGACATTTCATCTTATATTCTTCTGTATATACCTCTAAAAATAAGAATGTTTCCTACACATCACAATTACATTAACACTTAAATAATTAATACTACTTTCATAATGCCACCCAAGGAGCCCTGGTGGCACAATGCTTAAGCACTCATCTGCTAACCAAAGGGTTGGAGATTTGGACAAACAACTGCTCCTGGGAGAAATATGTGGCAGTCTGCTTCCGTAAAAATTACAGCCTTGGAAACCCTATGGGGCGGTTCTACTCTGTCCTATAAGGTCACTGTGACTCAGAATTGACTCAATGGCAATGCATAATGCCATCTACCTCATAGACTGTATTCAAATATCCCCTATTTTCTCCAAAATATATTTTACAGATGCTACTTTTAAAAAAGGTACAACCAAATATCAGAGATTACATTTTGTCAATATGTCTCTTAATAGTCTCCTTTTTTTCCCCCATGACATTAACTTGATGTGTAAAATCAAACTAAATCCACTAACTTCAAGTCAGTTATGACTCATAGAGACCCTATAGGAGGACATAGTAGAACTGCCCCAAGGGTTTCTAAGGCTATAATCTTTACAGAAGCAGACTGCCGTATCTTTCTCCCATGGAATGATTGTGGGTTCGAACCACCAAACTTTTAGTTAGCAGCTGAGTGCTTAACTACTGCACTACCAGGGCCCCTTAACTTGGTAAATAGACGAGTTCAATTGCTGTGTAGAAGTTAGCTCTAAAAGGTTTATTCAATCCAGTTGAAATACTGTTGTCAATTATACTTTACAGGGTACTTACCTTTGTGTTTCAAATCACAAGGGACTCAACCTTGATGATTCTATCAAAATGTTGCCACCACTGACCATTGGTTGGAAGCGGTGACAGACATATCCCTCTTTTGCATACTCTTTCCTCTCAAAAAAACAGATAACTTATGGGGCAATACTTGGATACCATGTGTATATCTGTTGTTGTTAGGTGCTATCGAGTTGGTTCCGTCTCATGGAGACTCTATGTACAACAGAACATGTATATCTAGCTCTCCATTAATCATTTATCCAAAGGATTCTGTTTCTGTGGATAATACACCCCAACAAAGGAAAAAGAAATCATTTCCTATTCTGCCCTTTGTCATTCTTCAGCTGGCATACCTCTGTAAAGAAGAGCTTTTCCTCATCAATGGGGCTATTTGATTGATTTGAAATTGAGTTTGTACTGGAAAGGCAGGATACCCACTTAATAGTTTATTTTAATTTACATATTTTTAGACTACGGAAACAGATATAACGGTAACCTCTAAGAGTGCCCTTTATTGTTGTTAGTTTGTTTTATGTTATTTTGCTTTGCTTTCTTTTCTTTTTTTAAATTTATTTTGTTGGTATTTTAGGCTGAGTTCTCTAGAGGAGCAAAACCAGTGAAGTGTTTTATAAATATATATAGAAAGATTTACTTTAGGAAATGGCTCACACAATTGTGCAGGCTGGCGAGTCCCAAATCTGGGTCAAGCTGAGGCTGAATGCTTCTGCTGATTCAAATGTTGCAGGAGCTAACGCAAAATCTGCAGGTCGGGAGGCAGGCTACTGGCTCCTGTGGTTGTGAGAGCTGGTGAATCCAAAGCCTGCAGGTCAGGTGGCTAGCTGAAATTTCTCCAAGAACCGGATGTCAGACCACCAGACGAGTGCAAGACAGAGGGGGAGAGAACACGAGCTTTGCCAGAACATCCATCTATTCGGGATGTAGGCCACACCCTCAAGGAAACTCCCCTTTCAACTGATTGGTAGCTCACCTCAGACCACAAAATAGAGGATAATTACATAATATTTGCCAAACCACTGAGAATTATGGCCTAGCCAAGTTGATACATAACATTAACCATAACAGTTGGCTATCTCTTACTCCTGTAATTCTTAGGGAAAATATAAGTTTGGTCTGACAGTTATCTCAACTAATAGCATAAGCATCCATTCACTAAATCCTCACTAGTACCTAAAATATTCCAGGGAGTTTAAAACTTCCTTTTCCCAATTTCAAAATATAAAAAAGGAAAAGGCTTTTAGCCATTTTAAAATATATAATGTGTGAATTTTTTTTAGGTAGATATAGAAACAATTTAGTACTATACAGCTGCATTTCATTTGAGCCTAATAAAAAAGAGAGTATATTGTTTTCGGTGAGTAATGATGATAAAAAAAAAAAAAATGTGATTAGCTAATTGTAACACATGCAATAAATTAAGCCAAGGACCTCATCAAGAAGGAAGATGATGGAGTCATGGGATTCTTGTTATTGCACATGTTTAGAATATGGTCTCATATTTAATCTAAGTGAATCTCTATAATAGACTGTCCAGGGAGGAAGTTGCAAACATAAAAAATACACATGATCATACCTCAGACTATGTGATCTGGGCCCCTCCTAAATCTCTGCTGACAGCTTTTCATAACACTGTCCCCCACACTTAAACTTGCTTTTGATTTCCTTAAATTAACTGATCGCTTTCAAACTACAGGGTCTTTGCAAGGCTTTTCTGTCATTCGGATAATATTTCCGCACTTTCTTCTCTTACTTTCTTCTTTACCCAGTTGGTCTGTTCATTCATGATGGCTCAGCTTAAATCTTCCTAAATTCAGAAATCTTTCCTGATCACTCAGGTAAGATGCAGGTTCCTCAGCTTTAATAATACCTTCCATTCTGCATAGTGTTGACCCCAGGCTTGCAATTATATAGTTATTTGTGCGCTGGATTAACGTATGTCTGCTTCTCCTACTGGACTGTCAGTTCTCTGAGGGCAGGGTGTGTATCTCTTTCTGTTCACCATTGCTTTGCAAGAAACCCAACAGAGTGTCTGGTGTATATATCTCTGAATTAGAGTTTTTTTAAATCAATAAATGTATTTTTTTTTGTAATTAAAACATGAAAAGTAAAATGCAATTTATAAAATGTTAAACACTTTCTTAGCTATACTATAACATTCTCACACGTACAGTTAGATACTCCGACAATCTATTTATTTGCACTCATGATTTCCCGTGAATTAAAAGAAGATATTTTAGCCAAAATCTTCCTCTAGCCTTAATCAAAGCACTATTCCCTCTATATCACTCAGCATTGCATTCACACAGATCCTTGCCAAGTTATATTTTATTCTGTTGTGTATGTATTTTGATCACATTTAATTCTTTCTGGAACAAGTCAATACATGCATAAATACATACATAACACTTTGGAAAGACAATATAAGGATGTTTTGGCAGTAGTAAATCTATACAGAATATTTTCAAATATATAGGTTAAAACACTGGTTTATTTACTATCTACTGGAAGAGATTAGTGTCTCATGAATTATCACAACCTTTTCTGGGCACTTGAGCATTTTGACTTTCAATGTAGCTATTGAAACCTGCCCTGAATACCCGCTGTGTACTTGCATAGGGTTACAATAAACTAAAAATAATATTTGCATATATTTCTGTACATATCGTAAAACTCAATCAGATACATTAAAGTCAGTATCAATATTTATATTCACTATATTTGAAAGTTTTTTTTTCTTCTGATGATCAGTTTGGAATGTAACCAAAACTGATTTTTGTTTGAAGATGTTCCATCTCAAATCTACCAGAGTCAAGAGTGATAGATGTTTCAGGCTTTCCATTTTTATCTCCTATTTACAGAGGTTGATAATTAACATAGAAAATTAGCTCCCAGATGATATGTGACATGTAGATTTTATGGATGCTGTCTCATTAAGATGCTTATCATTCGTCTCTTCTCCTTTACCTCACCTACCCTTGCAAGAATATGAGACTATTGATAAAGTGAATGAGGAAACAATCACATCCTGCTGTACTCCATCTTAATTGTCTATAGATCTTTCAAATTCCATTTATTTCTCTTCCTTAAACTGCCCAATATTTTTGGTCACCTAATCCTCTTAATATGGAGCCCTGGCAGTGCAGTAGTTAAGAGCTATGGCTGCTAACCAAAAAGGTTGGCATTTCAAACCCACCAGCCACTCCTTGGAAAGCGTATGGGGCAGTCCTACTCTGTCCTATAGGGTCGCTATGAGTCAGAATTGGCTCCACAGCAATGGGTTTGGTTTGGTTTTGGTTAATCATCTTAATAGGAGCCCTGGTGGTGCAATGGTTAAGTGCTCGGCTGCTAAAGGAAAGCCCAGCCATTTGAACTCATCAGCCACTCAGTGGGAGAAAACACCTGGCTATCTGATCCCATAAAGATTATAACATAGAAAACTCTACAGGGCAATTCTGTTAAGTCACATATTCTATCTATTCTGTGAGACGGAAATGACTCAATGGCATTCAACAACAACATTCCTCTAAATACAATTCTTAGAGGCTATGTCAGATTTGAGGAGTAAATTTTATGCCTTGATTGCTTCTAGAAAAGTCTGTGGATATTATTGAGTTTCATTGGAAAATCTTACATGTAAGCAGGGGACAAAGACAAAAGAAGAGAGAGAGCTATTTGGATGATATGCTATAGTGGAGAACACACAGGGCAGACAGAAATTTTTCAACTTAGTGGACTGA
This sequence comes from Dugong dugon, assembly GCA_030035585.1. Lineage (NCBI taxonomy): Eukaryota > Metazoa > Chordata > Mammalia > Sirenia > Dugongidae > Dugong > Dugong dugon. The sequence continues at coordinate 26,205,163 of CM057460.1, read as the reverse complement.
GTGAACAAATTTGTTTCCTGCTGGGCTCCTGATTGATGTAGGGCCCAAGATGAGAAGGTGATGCTAAGAAGGATCTAAGAGCCAGGACTGACAGAACTTGCTTAGTTATTGAATGTGGGAAGTTAAATAAATGGATGAATTGACAGTGATTGTTAAGTTTGTGACAAGGTGAATGGTGTTGCAATTGACTCAAGGTTAAATATAGAAGACGCAGAGAGTTTGAGTGTGTATAAATGAGTTCCCCTTTAGGACAGGCCAAGTTTAAGGTGCCATAATAGCCTCCATGTATCAATATATAAGGTAAAAAATAGGGGTTTAAACATCATTAGCATATAACAAGAACCCTGGTGGTGCAGTGGTTAAGAGCTCAGCTGCTAACCAAAAGGTTGGCAGTTTGAATCCACCAAGCAGCTCCTTGGAAACGCTATGGGCAATTCTACTCTGTCCTATACAGTCACATTGAATCAGAATTGACACAACAGTAATGGGTTTGGTTTTGGGTTAACATGTAACACGTGAAGTTAGGTGAGCAATGAAAATTCCCAGTATGAATGCACATATTAGTTGAAGGTATTGAGGATACTTAGATCAAAGCTTAAAAGAAAGGGCTTAGGTATGTGTCACAGAGCTAAGTCTTAATTCTTTGTCACATTAGGCAAATTAGTCATTATTGTTTCCTATATACCCTAATCTTTCAAATGGTATACTATGAAGAATTGTAATAATAGTTCTATGATATTCTTTCTATAGAGTTACTTCTCACACTGTCTGAATCATAGTATGTGATCTGTTGTTTTTGTTGTTAGGTACCATTGAGTCAGTTCTGACTCACAGAGACCCTAACTACAACAGAACAAAACACTGCATGGTCCTGCTTCAAACTCACAATCGTTTCTATGTTTGAGCCCCTCACTGCAGCCACTGTATCACTACGTCTCATTGAGGGTCTTCTCTCTTTCGGTGACCCTCTCCTTTACCAAGCATAATGTCCTTCTCCAGGGAATGATTTCCTTCTGAATGCATGTCTGAAGTATTTGAGACAGAGTCTCACCATCCTTGCTTCTGAGGAATATTCTGGCTGTATTTCTTCCAATACAGACACGTTTGTTCTTCTGGAAGTCCGTGGTAAAGTCAATATTTTTCACTAACACCGTAATTCAGAGGCTTTAATTCTTTTTCAGTCTTCCTTATTCGTTGTCCAGCTTTGGCATGCATATGAGGTGATTGAAAATATCGTGGCTTGGGTCAAGCGCACCTTAGTCCTCAAAGAGACATCTTTGCTTTTTAACACTTTAAAGAGGTTTTTTTTTTGCAGCAGATTTGCTCAGTGTAATATGTGGTTTGATTTCTTGACTGCTGCTTTCATGGGCATTGATTATGGATCCTAGTAAAGTGAAATCCTTGACAACTTCAGTATTTTCTCTGTTTATCGTGATACTGTTATTGATATAGTTTTGAGAACTTTTGTTTTCTTTATGTTGAAGTACGTGATCCAAAATTATACTGTTTTTTTTTCTCCTTATTAATGAAGTTTAGTAAAAACACATCCCATATGCCAGCATAATAAAATATGTGTGGAAAACTAATGCAAGCTAAAATAAGACATTATATTGAAGATTAAGAACACAATGTTTTATGTTTGAGCTCCTTGCAAGTATAAAAATGAGAAATATTTTATTTTCAAACTAACAATAGTCATAAGGAGACAATCTCTTTATTTAAATGAGAATATATCCAATTTCTTGAGATCATTTGAATATTGTTGACACAATCTGATGTATTTTTACTGGATTGGTTTTATTTTTGTGTTCTAATTCACTTTTTCCTTATATGTGTTAATACTAAAATCTTGTTGACCTACGAGTTTCTCTAGAAAGATTCAAAATGTATGGTGACTCAGATGAATAACAATTCATTTTTTGCTTACCTAATGTCTAAAATGGAGCCCTGGTGGAGCAGTGGTTAAGAGCCACAGCTGCTAACCAAAAGGTCAGCAGTTTGAATCCACCAGCCACTCCTGGGAAACCCTAAGAGGCAGTTCTACTATGTCCTGTAGGGTTGCTATGAGTCAGAATTGACTCAATGGCAACAGGATTTTTGGTTTAATGTCTAAAATGGTTCTTCCATTTGATGAGAGGCTGTCCTCAAAGATATGATGCAGAAGCTAGTCTCCTTCCATCTTGAAGTTCTGTGGTCCATTCCCATGTTCTCCATGTTTTCTGTGCTTATCTGTATCAAGCCGGTAACAAAACCAAAGAGCAAAAAGGATCGTCCATAAGAAGTTAACATTGACCAAAACAGGTGTGGAAATTCACATTATTTTGGATATAACTCAGTCAAAAGGACAAGCTATAAGGCATGCTTGGAGAGTTATAATTTAGCAGTTTTCCCAAGATGAGGAAATTAGTTCAGTGAAAGTAAGGCAATGTGTACTGAAGGTTGAATGGGCAAAGTTCACATGCGTCTGTCAGTTTCTTGTACTGTGAGGGCTTGCGTGTTGCTGTGATGCTGGAAGCTATGCCACTGGTATTCAGATACCAGCAGGTCACCCATGGCAGACAGGTTTCAGCTGACCTTCCAGACTAAGACAGACTAGGAAGAAGGACTCGGCAGTCTATGTCTGAAAAGAATTAGCCAGTGAAAACCTTGTGAATAGCAGCAGAACATTGTCTGATATAGTGCCAGAAGATGAGCTCCCCAGGTTGGCAGGCACTCAAACGACGACTGGGGAAGAGTTGCCTCCTCAAAGCAGAGTCGACCTTAACAACGTGGATGGAGTCAAGCTTTTGGGGCCTTCATTTGCTAATGTGGCACCACTCAAAATGAGAAGAAACAGCTCAAACATCCATTAAAAATCAGAACATGGAATGCACAAAGGATGAATCTAGGAAAACTGGAAATCATCAAAAATGAAATGGACTGGTATTGACCATTTTGAATCAGACAATCAGATGGGAATGACAACTTGAAGAGGAATGACATTGCATTCATGATGAAAAAGAATATTTCAAGATCTATCCTGAAGTGCAGCACTGTCAGTGGTAGGAAAATATCCATATGCCTGCAAGGAAGACCAGTCAATATGACTATTATTCAAACTGAGGCACCAACCACTAAGGCCAAAGATGAATACATTGATTTTTACTAGCTTCTGCAGTCTGAAATTGATAGAACATGCATTCAGGATGCATCGATAATGACTGGTGATTGGAATGAGAAAGTTTGAAACAAAGAAGGATTGGTAGTTGGAAAATATGGCCTTGGTGATAGAAACAATGCTGGAGATCACATGATAGAATTTTGCAAGACCAACAACTTCTTCATTGCAAATACCATTTTCACCAACATAAACAGCGACTATACACATGGACCTCATCGGATGAAATACACAGGAATCAAATCAACTACATCTGTGGAAAGAGATGATGGAAAAGCTCAATATCATCAGTCAGAACAAGGCCAGGGGCCAACTGTGGAAGAGACCATCAATTAATCTTATGCAAGTTCAAGTTGAAATGGAAGAATATTAGAACAAGTTCACGAGAGCCAAAGTATAACCTTGAGTACATCCCACCTCAATTTAGAGACCATCTCAAGAACAGATTTGATGCACTGAACACTAATGACCACAGACCAGAAGAATTGTGGAATGACTTCCAGGACATCATACATGAAGACAGCAAGAGATCATTACAAAGACAGAATAGAAAGACAAGACCAAAATGGATGTCAGAAGAGTCTCTGAAACTTGCTCTTCAACATCAAGTTGCTAAAGCAAAAGTAAGAAATGATGAAGCAAAAGAACTGAACAGAAGATTTCAAAGGGCAGCCTGAGAAAACAAAGTAAAGTATTATAATGACATGTGCAAAGATCTGGAGATAGAAAACCAAAAGGGAAGAACACACTAGGCATTTCTCCAGCTGAAAGAAATGAAGAAAGAATTCAAGCCTCGAGTTGCAATAGTGAAGGATTCTGTGGGGAAAATATTAAACGATGCAGGGAGCATAAAACTAAGATGGAAGGAAAACACAGTGTCATTATATCAAAAAAAATCGATCAACGTTCACCCATTTCAAGAAGTAGCATATGATCAGGAATGGATGGTACTGAAGGAAGAAGTCTAAGCTGCACTGAAGGCATTTGAGAAAAACAAGCCTCCAGGAATTGATGGGATATCAATTGAGATGTTTCCACAAACGGATGCAGCTCTGGAAGTGCTCACTCATCTATGCCAAGAAATTTGGAAGACAACTACCTGGCCAACCAACTGGAAGAGATCTATATTTATGCCTATTCCCAAGAAAGGCTATCCAACCCAATGCAGAAATTACTGAGCAATATCATTAATATCACCTGCAAGTAAATTTTTTTTTTTTTTTTTGCTGAAGTTCATTCAAAAGTGTCTGCGGCAGTATATTAACAGAGAACTGCCAGAAATTCAAACCGGATTCAGAAGAGGACATGGAACCAGGGATATCATTGCTGATGTCAGATGGATCTTGGCTGAAAGCAGATAATACCAGAAAAATGTTTACCTGTGTTTTATTGACTATGCAAAGACATTCAACTGTGTGGATCATAACAAATTATGGATAATATGGTGAAGAATGGGAATTCCGAAACATTTAATTGTGCTCATGAGGAACCTCTACATAGATCAAGAGGCAGTTGTTCAGACGGAACAAGAGGATACTGTGTGGTCTAAAATCAGGAAAGGTGTGTGTCAGGGTTGTATCTTTTCACCATACCTATTCAATCTGTATGCTGAGCAAATAATCTGAGAAGCTGGACTCTATGAAGAAGAAGGGGGCATCGGGATGGGAGGAAGAGTCATTAACAACCTGCATTATGCAGATGACACAACCATGCTTGCTGAAAGTGAAGAGGACTTGAAGCACTTACTGATGAAGATCAAAGACCACAGCCTTCCATACGGATTACACCTCAACATAAAGAAAACAAAAATCCTCACAACTGAACCAATAAGCAACATCATGATAAACAGAGAAAATATTGAAGTTGTCAAGGATTTTATTTTACTAAGATCCACAATCAACACCCATGGAAGCAGCGGTCAAAAATTCAAAAGATGCATTGCATCGGGCAAATCTGCTGCAAAAGACCTCTTTAAAGTGTTGAAAAGCAAAGATATCACCTTGAAGACGAACGTGAACCTGACCCAAGCCATGGTATTTTCATTCGCAATGCATGCATGCGAAAGCTGGACATTGAATAAGAAAGACTGAAGAATTGATGTCTTTGAATTGTGATGTTGGTAAAGAATACTGTATATACCATGGACTCCCAAAAGAACCAACAAATCTGTCTTGCAAGAAGTACAACCAGAATGCTCCTTAGAAGCAAGGATGGCAAGACGACGTCTTATGTTCTTTGGACGTGTCGTCAGGAGGGATCAGTTCCTGGAGAAGGACATCATTTATTTGGTAAAGTACAGAGTCAGCGAAAAAGAGGAAGACCCTCAAAGAGGTAGATGGACACAGTGGCTTCAAGGATGGGCTCGAGCATAACAACTATTATGAGCATGGCTCAGGACCGGCCAGTGTTTCCTTCTGTGGTACACAGGATCGCTATGAGGCAGAACCAACTCGATGGCACCTAACAACAACACAGGCTTTCTCAACCACTGTTTTCCCAAGTTTCTCTTACTACTAAATCAGTTCAGTTTATAGACCGAAGCACATGCTTTTCTGCCTTTGACCACGTATAAATATTTGCTACTTTATTTGACTTCAACACCAAGAACATAGAACAAACAAAAATATTGAAACAGGACATTGAGTAGATGGTACACTTTACTGAAGACTTAGGGAATTTCCCATATGTTTCTTTCATAGAGCTGATTAGCTATTTTTCCCCAACCCCCAGCATCACACCTTGCATTCAGAAACAGCTTATCAAAGCATTTTCTTAAGCAAGGACAGTTCTCTTCTTAAAGAGAATTCTGATTTCAACTGCTTAGAATTTATTATTCTTTTCCATTCTATTCATATGACTACACATACATATATTTCTGTACATGTACATTTCTGCAGGCATTTATTGAACAGTTATATTCTAAGGACTGAGTTAAGGTTTAGAAATATAAAGATACATAAGACATAATAACTATTCTTAGAGTCTAGTAGAAAAGGGAAACACTTAGGCCGGAATCTTAATATATAAGTGCTACAGCTGAGTGTTTTGAGTGCTATGAATACAATAAATACAAATACAAAAAAATACAGAGTGTTTTGAATACAAAGAGGAAATACATATAAGTGGAAATATCCAGGGATGCAAAGAGGAAGAAAAGCTTTCCTAGCTTAAGAAGTGACATGAGTGAAGCGTTAGAATACATTCTGTGCGTAAGTAAGAATGAGTGATTGAAAGGGCCTGGGTTATAATGGACAGCATGGCTGAGACAAGACTATAGGGTCATAAAAAAGTAGCTAATATTTGTTGTTGTTGCTAGTTGCCATAGAGTGGCTTCGACTCATAGTGACCTTATGTTTAACAGAACAAAATATTGCCAGGTCCTGCACCATCGTCACAATGGTTGCTATGCTTGAGAAAACTGGTGCAGCTATTGTGTCCCTCCATCTCGTGGAGGGTTTCTCTATTTTTCACTGACCCTCTACTTTACCAAATATAATGTCCTTTTCTAGGAATGGTCTTTCCTGATGAAGCGTAAGCAAAGTAAGCAGGACAAAGTCTTACCATCCTCATTTCTAAGGAGTATTCTGAGTGTACTTCCTCCAAGACTGATTGGCTCATTCTCCTGGCAGTCCACCATTCTTTGCCAATACCACAATTCAGATGTGTCAATTATTCTTCTGTCTTCCTTTTTCATTGTGCAAGGTTCTCAGGCTTGTGAGGTGATTGAATATACCATGGCTTGGCTCAAGCATGCCTTAGTCATCAAAGGAACGTCTTTGCTTTTTAAGATTTTGGAGAGGTATTTTGCAGCACATTTGCCTAATGCAATATGTCATTTGATTTCTTGACTGTTGTTTCTACGGGCATTGATTGTTGATCCAAGTAGAATGAAATTTGGCCATTTCAATTTCTTCACTATTTATCATGATGCTGTTTATCAGCCTGATTTTATAGTTGTTGTTGGGTGTTATTTTTGATGCATAGCAACCCCCTGTGACAGAGTAGTACTGCCCTGTAGGATGTGATATTTATAGGAACAGATGGCCACTTGTTTTCTCCTGTGGAACTGTTGGGTGAGTTCAAACCACCAACCTCTCAGTTAGTAGGTTAGCAATTAACTTTTGTGCCATCAGGGCTCCTTGCCTGGTATTTTTCACCTGTAAAACTGTACTACCTGTCAGTAACTTTATAATCATTATCTCTCATCCTCACACATACTTCAGGTGTACTATGTGTCCTATCCATATACGCTTCTGGGGTCTCCTATATTCTAGTATCTGACACACTTTTTTAAAATTATTATTATTATCGTGCTTTAGATGAAGGTTTACAGAGCAAATTAGTTTCTCACTAAACAATTACTACATATACTGTTTAGTGACTTTGGTTGCCAACCTCGCGATGTGTTAACACTCTTCCATTTTTCTACCTTGGGTTCCCCATTTCCATTCATCCAGCTTTCCTGGCCCCTACTGCCTTCTTGTCCTTGCCTCTGGGATGGTGTGCCCATTTAGTCTCATATACGTGGTTGAGCTACGTGTATTGTTGTTTGTTTCATAGGCCTGTCTAATCTTTGACTGAAAGGTGAACCTCAGGAGTGACTTCAGTAGTGACTTACAAGGGTGTTCAGGGGCCATACTCTCAGGGTTTCTCCAGTCTATGTCAGATCAGCAAGATTGGTCTTTCTTTGTAAGTTTGAATTTTATTCTGTATTTTTCTCCAGCTCTGTCCTGTACCCTCTATTGTGATCCCAGTAATAGTAACCTGACACATATTCCGCTATGATAAACTGCCTGTGTTCTCATGTTAGCTCAAGCCCCTTCACCTATGACCTACATTCTATTGCCTCTTAGCTCAAGGACCTCACTTTAACATTCTCCCTCTCTCTATTGCCTTACCAATATTACCCCTCTACTGGATCATTCCCATCACCATAAAATGGTCATTGGTGGTAGCTGGGCACCATCTAGTTCTTCTGGTCTCAGGCTGATGAAGTCTCCGGTTTAGTGGCCCTTTCTGTCTCTTGGGCTAATACTTCCCTTGTGTCCTTGGTGTTCTTCATTCTCCTTTACTCCAGGTGAGTTGGGACCAATTGTTGCATCTCAGATGGCTGCTCACTAGCTTTTAAGACCCCAGACACCGCTCACCAAAGTAGGATGCAGAACATTTTCTTAATAAACTTTATTATGCCAATTGACCTAGATGTCCCCTAAAACCATGATCCCCATACCCCTGCCCCTGCTACTCTGTCCCTTAAAGTGTTTGGTTGTATTCTGGAAACTTCTTAGCTTTGGTTTAGTCCAGTTGTGCTGACTTCCCCTGTAGTGTGTGCTGTCCTTCCCTTCACCTAAGATAATTCTTATCTACTATCTCATTCGTAAATAACTCTCAGGCATCTCAATCTTAACACTTAAATCCAAACCCCTCATTTTACTACTGATTATGTTAGTGTAATAAGATAATTATCTTTTCCTGTTTATTGTTGCTTTTTGAAATAGTTATTTTTTTCTTGCCCACCCTACTCACCCTCACATTTTTCTCTGAGGCATTTCTAACTCCTCCTGCTATATTTTTTATGCCTTACTTCTGTGTACAATTGTTATTTGAAGAAATTTTATGCTGCTAAAATGGACTAGCTAATCTATGATCCTTTGATTCACAGGCAGACAGAATTTTCACTCAAGTCACTAGGAGCTGTGCCTGAGTAAGGAGAAAGTGATGGGCCACTTACATCTAACTTTTGTTTTCTAAGCTGAGCTTATGTTTCTTCCAGAGGTGATATTATGTCAATGAAAGTCTCAGAGGCAATTATCTTCAAACAAAATCCTTTCTTCAATCAATAAAGAGCATTTTCCGTTTTCGATTGGCAGACATGAGCTAAATGTTGGCACAGCATTCACATACTTATCACTCTGCTAATGAGGGTATTATTTTTTTGTAATCCCAAAGCAACTGGCATCACAAATGCCAGATGTAGTGCAGTGTATCATGAGTGACAAGTGCTTTTAGCTAGCAGTAATTGTAATGCATACTTATTGACATGAGAATGCATTACCTGTCATCTCATAAGGAGCAATATATTTTAGAAAAAAAACCATATTCTGCTTAATTCCTATTTGATCATTTTATTCACAGTATTCTTTCATTCAGCTCTTTTCTTGAATCTTCTGTATGACTTTTATGGTTTCATTCTATGCAAGGCTTTGTTATTACATTAGGAAGACAATGAATAACTGACAAGTTGACCTTGAGTCTGGAGTCAGTGATGATAGAAGAAGAGTCATTTTGCAGTTACTTGCTTTCTTTTTGTTCAGAACTCTTTTCAGTTATTTATAAGGTAATGAAACTTTTCCTTAATTGTTGAAATATTCTGACACAGCAGGCTTGTTTTTTGTTAAATGGTTAATCTCAACAGAAGAGCAAGATTAAGCAGAGTACCGAGTCCGTCATCTCCATATTTATAAGAGACATAAATTCTTGGTTGAATTCAACTGTCTAACATTTATTGAATCAACATAATCAAAGCAGGTCATAGGTGAGAGAAGTATTGCTCTTTTACACAATAACACGAGCTTTTCTCTTTTATGACAGCTAATTATTTTGACATACATCAGGAGAGTATGAGTACTTTAACAATAGGAAAGAATTAAGAGCTATTTTAAATGATTGTCACTTTCAAATGCTAATATTCAAATGCTAATATTAAAAGGAATGTGATTGCTTTAAGTTTTTACTTAATAATTTATTTGCATATATAGCTATTTCCTTTTAAATGTGAGTTTGAGTTCCTGTATACTAACTGTCCAATGGTTGCACAATTATACTATCTTTTTCTCTTTATAAATATATATATATAACTTATAATAATGAATGGATAGGGCACTACAACGACAGGATAGTATATCCAATGTTCTCATTTCAAAGGTAAAAAGACACTGCTTCAAAGACCAACCTGCATTTGAATTCTACCCTATCCTTTACTCGCTCTGACTTTGAGAAAGTTACTAGAGTCCCTAGCCTTATTTGCTTTTTCACAGTTGTAAAATGGAATAACACCACCCCTGAAAGATATAAGGATTAAATGTGATCACATTTGTAAAGAAAATGTCCATCAAAATGACACACACAGGTGGCGGGGAAAAGATACTCATTTCCTATTCAGATGGAAGAAAATTTTCCCAAGAACAGACTTAAAATGTTTAGTTTGTGAAGGCATAATGATATATGATTAGCTCAATTCATTGGCATAACTGCAAGTATGGTTCTCGTTTACTGTTTCCTATTTAGCATCCTATATTTCAATCCTCAGAATCACTTCTTTGTTTACTACTTTTTTAAATTTAGTTCAGTACACTCCCATTTAAGAATCCCTAAGCAGAGGAATTCTTACTTTCCTCAAATTTATCCTTTTTTTTTTCTTTTTAATCCTCCTTAGTTTTGGTCTGAATGTGTTCAATGTGTCAATGGAAATGTTATGTTATATCATATTATAAGAAATATACTTAAAATACCCACCTAACAAATTTACTGTCACAATGTAGATGTGCAATAAAATCTCTTCAATGGCTATTTCCACCCTGATGATACATTCACTTTTAAATATTAAATATGGATAATTATGTCATATTTTATATGATAACAATTTTACGTATTTAATTTTATATAAGGGAAGACTTTATAAACCTTTAGATATATAAATGTCTCTACATTATATCACACCTGGGTTGTTCATATGGTTAAGAGATTTGGCTGCTAACTGAAATGTTGGAGGTTCAACTCTACCCAGCGGTGCCTTGGAAGAACGTCCTGGTGACGTAGTCCTGAACATGCAGCCATTGAAAACCTTATGGAACACAGTTCTAATCTGACACGCATAGGGTCACCATGAGCTATATCAACTCAGCAGAAACTGATAACTAGTATATTATATCAAGTGGAATAGAATTGTTTGCAATTCTGTATGTTTGAAGGAGATGTAAATGCTGCATAATACGGATTGTGTTTTCCAAATATATCAAAAACATATGAATTTTCAGAGTAATCCACTCAAATATAAAAGTATAAAAAGATGAAAGTAAAGAGATGAAAATTACCAGAAAAAAAGCTGACTCTGTTGGCCATTTTAAACAAAAGATACCAATAAAACATTATTTTTACAAAAGATTGGAAACTTAATTGATATTATAATCATACATAGAATAATGCATAAATATAAAAACAAATACATTACAACTATATGCTGCATCATGGATAATATTAAAAACATAGTACTGAGTGGGCAAATGTTACAAAAACGCTATACAGTAAGGTATCATTTTTTAAAAAGCTCAAACCCTAAACATAAATAAATACTACATGCACACATATGTACATATATCTGGATGTCAAACTTCAGAGTCTGCTTTTTGATGTTTTTCTCATAAGATGCAGACCCATATATCCAACCAGACAAAAACAAAACAAAACAAATTAAAAAAACAAAAAAAATTGCCATCACATTGAATTCTGACTCACAGCAACCCTATCGAAGAATCTTCCCTTATATAAAATTAAATACGTAAAATTGTTATCATATAAAATATGACATAATTATCCATATTTAGTATTTAAAAGTGAATCTATTATCAGAGTAGAAATAGCCATTGAAGAGATTTTATTGTGCATCTACATTGTGACAGACTATAAAAAATAAGGTAGAATTACAACATAATTTAGTACAATATTTACTCTTCAGAGTGGATGGGAACTAAGTAGATGTAATAGAGTGAGAATAGATAGGTAAAAGTAACAGCAACATCAATATTCAGAACTGGCATTTAACAGCACTGCGTGTCCGACCAGGTTTTAAGTACTTCACATATAGCGAGTCATTTAATGCTCATAACTGTCTTATATGTCAGTTACTGCTATCACCCCCATCATGCAGATGAGCCAAGTGAAAGAACCTGCCCAATATCTAATAGCTATTATGGCAGAACCTAGAATTAACCCAAGGAGTAAGGATCCACATTCTTAATCATTAAGACAAATTTTGAAATTCAGCAGGACGATCTTATTATTACACTAGTTTTTAAAAAAAGGAATTTAAGTCAAGAGGGACCAAGAATACATTTTGCCTGGAAGCTAACAAAATCCACAGAAAAACATAGTGATGGCCATTGTCCTAAGTGTTATTTGAAAAGGAATGCATGATATTGTCATCTCTTTGTTTACTGGTTAAGAGCAGAAGTCAATGTGCATTATAAATAACCTATTGATAATGAAATGATGTACATATTTCAAATTGATATTTAAGTAAATGTATTTAGTAATTTTCACCTTGACCAAATTTTAAGCATTCTTTTTGGGTGGCTGTGCCAGGTATTTCATATAGTCCCAATGATGTTTGACTCTAAACTGATATGTTTTTATAGTATTTCAATAATCCAGAAGTATCTCCATTTTAGCAAATTACTGGAAGTAAAAAAAAAAAAATCCATCTATATTCAAGGGTATAAAACTCTAATGATAAAGATTGGTAGGGAAGTTTCAAAAGGGAGGCGGAAACATTTTCACTGTTTTTTTTTTTTTTTTTTTTTAACCAAAACACACCATGGGAATTCATGGGGGAGTGACCAGAGGACATAATTTCTAGACTGGGCAAACACCCAGTGAATTTAAAGTCATCTAGGATGAAAATGCTCATAAAGGAACATTGTCAATTAGGGACAGAAGGGTACTTACTATCCATCCTTGTTATTTTGTTTCCCCCTCCGTGAATACTTGCCTTGATAGTCTCTACTACTAACTTTGTTTATTCTTGAAGTTTACTACCAGCCCAATATTTACTCCTTCCCCTAAGACTGATTGGATGATGTAACGGATGACTTTAAGTTTTCTGCTCAGGAAAGTGAATAATGAATGGTGGCATTTTCTGTGTCAGGGGATATGTTTGAAAAACTGGTTTAGGAGTAACATGTTTGAAAATGGTGAACTATAGGTGGTTATAGGACATTCAACTGGTAGTATCTAATAGGCTGTTGGATATGTAAGGATCCCTTGTGGCTCAGTGGTTAAGTGCTTTGCTGCTAACCCAAAGGTCTGCAGTTTGAACTTGCCAGTGACTCCATGGGAGAAAGATGTGGCACTCTGCTTCTGTAAAGATTACAGCCTTGAAAACCCTATGGAGTAGTTCTACTCTCTCCTGTAGGGTAGCTGTGAGTTGGAATTCAATGCAACGGCATTTTTTTAAATTTTTTTATTTTGTTTTGTTTTTGTTTGGTTGGATATGTGGGTCTGCATCTTATGAGAAAAACATTGTAAAGCAGACTCTGAAGTTTGACATCCAAGTTTAAAAACACGTGAGTGCCAAGAAGTCATAATTGGGCTGTGGACAGATCCAGCACAAAGAAAGAAATATCATTGGTATTCTATTAAATCGGTCAAAAGTGGTCAAGGACTTTTAGCTGTGTGCACTGCAGTGAAATGCTTAACTTCTCTAAACATCAATTACCTTTGGAGGGAGGGGATAAAGGGATGATATCATCTCTAATTAAACACAGGGCTCTTGTGAGGGTCAAATAAGATAATGCAGTGGAAGTACCTTGTGAATTTCTAAAATGTTATGCAAACATGAGATATTATGGTACTTCTCTGGAAAAATTAGACTATTGACAAATTCTATCTAGTTTGGAAATACGCTGGAAAATTTATAAATTAATTAATTAATTCATCAATATATACTTAACTTTGTTTTCACTGGCGAATGCCAAAGACATCTTTCCTCTTGAAATCCATTTCATTCACAGAACCTTGAAGTTGAAATGGAACTTTATAATTATTTCATTCAAGTCCTTCATTTTACACACACTGAAATCACAAACTTAGTCATCGAAATACAATGAATCACAGTCTTGTGGTCTTTTGGCCAACATTATTAGTCAATTCTGAGTAGTTTGATAAAGTAGAATAATCTGATTTCCCCATACAGAGCTTAGTTTTCCTCATTTAACCTTTTCATTACTGACACAGATTTTTTTTTTTTTAAGTAAAACATTTTTCTTCTTATTCTTAACAAGTAGAGTTTGTAGCATATGGGATTCATACTGAAAGTGTACCGTGGGTGTTGAGGATGAAGAATATTGCTACAATAAATGCAATCAACAAACTTTTATGTAAAGGTATTAGGTCAGGCATGGGGGGTGAATAAATGAGAAATAGTCACTTCCTTTAAGAAACTTACTTTTAGTAGAATTTACAGTGAGTGTGAAATAATAATACTTACACAGCTCCAGCTTAAACCTTCCATTTATCTAGATGTTGTTTGAATGGGTGAATGTATAAATGCAAACGAGGCTGTAATGATTAAATTGTTCTTAGGTACATCATGACCTGACATATGAAACTTGGCAATAGAATATCTATTGGAATTCCAGGCATATTTACTTGAGATCATCTGCCAAAATGTCTTTGTATCTGTTACCTGTACATGACCTATGGATAGATGCTTGGGGTATGTCAGATATTCTCTTTACGTTTTCTGAGCTCATAAGAGAAATACTGTGTTTAATCAGGATGCTATATTAAGCAAACCATAAAAATAAATTCCCAAGACCAGAGAGAACTAAGTCATATAAAGTAAGGTTTATAAAGAAGAATGAGTAAGTTTATTAATATAAATACTTATAATTGTAAGTATATCTATAAACTAGATTTGATACAATTTTACAACCATTTTATGTCATTTTTTATGGACTTTTGTTAAAAATATCGATGAATTTTTGTTTGATTTGGTTTCAGTTAAAATTAGGGGGTGGTTATAGCTGTCTGTGCAAAATACATTGGAGCATTCTATTGAGTGTTTGGGAAAATTATTGTCCTCTAGTCAAATTCTGTGCCAAAGTGAGAAGCAGCTCTGAGGTAGCTAGAAATCATTAATTGAAGAAAGGCTGATGGAAAAATACATTCTGTACTAAATTTCTGAAGCATTTGGAAAATAGAGAACAGCCAGTAATTGTTCTTTTTTTTTTTTTTTTTTAAACAATGTGTTCCTAAAATGAATTTCAAATATCGAGGTGGTAATAAATACTTTTTTGTTTCTATAAAATTTAGATTTATTTAAGTACATAGTTGTCTTCCTCCCCTCCCCATTACCATCAGTCAATTAAAATTTTCATTACAGCAACTTCCTGCATAGGTTCAGCTGCTTGTAGAGAATTGAGTTAACAAATATTTATTGAACTCATACTCTGAGCCAGATATTCCTCCAGACACATTATTATCAGCATTATGCCCAATGCTAGAGGTTACTAGGCAAGTAATGTACGCCTTCTACTTCCAGGAGATCAGGGAAGCATCAGAAGGGAGGGGGCGGATTTCATGTTGTGCTCATAGTAGGAGCTAGTCTCCATCTGGATATAACTAAGTCTCACTGGGGTAGGTAAGTGAAGATGTCAAATGAATTGAGCCTTATAAAATAAAGATGGCTTTACCATTCAATGGAGAACTCGAAAACTTTTCCAGAGAACAAACAATGTGAATCAAACCATAGTCCTATCAATAGCCATGGTGTCTTTGGGGCACCAAGAGTCCCCGTGTGGCTAGAATTGAACTGTCAGAAGCTAAGAAGTGGTAAGAAATGAGTCAGAAAGGTCATGTGGGCAAAGTGTTTGACAGACCTTGAATGTCATGCACAAGAGTTTTGACTATAGTTGCCCAAGTATCTGATTTGTATTTTAAACAAATATAATTTTGTTGTTGTTGTGGTTGAGTCAATTCCAACTCATGGCAGCCCCTTGAGTGCAGAGTAGAAATGTACTGTATAGGGTTTCCAAGGCGAGACCTTTGGAAATAGATCACCAGGCTTGTCTTCTAAGGTGCCTCTGCATGAGTTGGAAGTGCCAAACTTTCAGCTAGTGGTCGAGCACTTAATCATTTGCGCCATCCAGAGTCTTTCTCCGTGTGTATTTGTAATAAATATACATATAATTTATATATGTAATTTATTTCTATATGTAAAATTATATACATATATAATTTATATATAATTGTTTTAACAATTCGGTGAAGTAGGAGGTTAGGAGGTAAAGTGGTGAACTGAGAATAAGGCCAGTGGGGTTAGGGACTTGAGAATTAAGTTTCAAAATGATTGTAGAATACCAAAAAGACCAAGATAAGTTAATCAAAGTTGATTTAAAAAAAAAAAAAAAAAAAAACTAATGGATGCAACTGAGTTGCCAGAGGAAGATAGAAACCTTCCGTTTGTTATGGACCCACTCAGTCAATTTGTAACATTTTCCATCAGTAATAGAGCTGTCTGTCAGAGAATCAGAGAAATAAAATGATTGGGGGTGTGCTATGGTTATATCAACCACATGATTGTGGTAGAAAGTTAAGAGAGCATAAAATTGAGACTGTTAGTTAAAGACATGATTAACATGCTGGGCACAAGATTTAAGATGAAAAATGTGTGTAGTGATATCACAAGGGAACGATAAACTGGAAAAACAGATTCATCTGAGCAAGGGTTAAAACCAAAAACACCCACTGCCATCTAGTCTATTAAGACCCATAGTGACCCTATAGGACAGAGTAGAATAGCCCCATAGGCTTCCAAGTCAGTAAACCTTTATGGAAGCAGACTGCAGGAAGAAAAGAGTTGATAAAGCCAATGTCCAGTGTATCCTGGGCGATGACAAGGCCTGGGTGTCTTTATAGATAAAAATAGTATACCATATCTTTAATACCATGTTTGTTATATGGACCCCTAGTGGTTCAGTAGTTATGAGGTCAGGCTGCTAACAAGAAGGTTGGCAGTTCAAATCCCCCAGCTGCTCCTTGGAAACCCTGTGGGCCAGTTTTAGTCTGTCCTATAGGGTGCTATGTGTAGGAATTGACTCAACAGTAATATATAGTATATATTTACATATATATATATAGAGAGAGAGAGTAGAAAACAAGTGGGATGGGACATGAAGAGAGAATATTCTGGAAACTAGGGTATTGAATGGCTCAGTAACTTGGATATTATGAAGCATTTTGAAAGTTGGAAAATAAAAGTTGGAGAAATGAAATAAAATGAAGAACAGAAACTTACTGAAACATTTACAGATAGGCTACGTTCAGGAGAACATGTATTAAAAATATTTTTACCATATACACACACAATAATAAATTTACAGACTAGTGATGTTTTCACATCTGGATTGGAGGAATTCTGCAATATGCAGATGACACAACCTTGCTAGATGAAAGCAAACAAGACTTGAAGCACTTACAGATAAAGATCAAAGACTACAGCCTTCAGTACAACATAAAACAAAAATCCTCACAACTGGACCAATAAGAGCATCATGATAGAGAAAATACTGAAGTTGTCAAAGATTTCATTTTACTTGAATCCATAGTCAACATCCATGGAAGCAGCAGTCAAGAAATCAAATGACACATTGCATTGGGCAAATCTGCTGCAAACAACCTCTTCCAAGCGATAAAAAGTAATGATGTCACTTGAGGACTACAGTGCACCTGACCCAAGCCATGATATATTCAATCATGTCATATGCATGGGAAAGCTGGACAGTGAATAAGGAAGACTGAAAAAGAATTGATACCTTTGAATTATGCTGTTGACAAAGAATATTGAATATACCACGGACTACTAGAAGAACGAAAAAGCTCTTTGTCTCAGAAGAAGTACATCCAGAATACTCCTTAGAAGAGAGGATGGCAAGACTTCATCTCACATACTTTGGACATGTTATCAGGAGGGACCAGTCTCTGAAGAAGGACATTATGCTTGGTAAAGTAGAGGGTCAGCAAGAAAGAGGAAGACCCTCAATGAGATGGATTGACACAGCGGCTGTAAAAATGGGCTCAAACATAGCAACGATTGTAAGGATGGTACAGGACCAGGCAGTGCTTCATGCTGTTTTATGTAGGGTCACTATGAATAGGAACCAAACTGATGGCACCTAACTACAACAAATATTTTCTCAACTTTAAAATGGGGAATGTGGCATTTTAAAATATTGTCCAGGGTATAACTTCTATGATATTAATTCCTATAGGTCTTTGTTTTATGTATAAATTCAAGCCAATTAATTTTAAAAACTGGGTTTATTTTGGTGCAGTTTTACTCTTTTATCAGTTGACCGTGCTCAAATGCTTTCTTTATATAGTAGCAGTATGGCGTCTTAAAATAATAATATTCCACCTTTGAAAAAGATAGTTTTCCTTATATTACCTTGGTTTACAATTTAATAAATGACCTACATACAAAGTATTTTTGAGAAACTGTAGGTAGATAAGGGGGAGTTTGGATGTTATAAACAAAACAGCATTAATGCTAGGCTGAAGTCACTTATAGGGAAAAGGAAAGCAATAGATCAGGTTTAAATGGGCAACATTAATGGGAGTTACGGGCACACATCTCAAAACAAATATTCCCCAAAGAATTTACAGAACACCTCTCATAATTGGAAAAAGACAGATTTTACAATTATCCTCAGGACAAGCTGCCAATAGAATAAAATACATGGCTTTAGTGTCAAGAGAAATGAATGAGAGAAACAGGAGACTTAGTTGAAACTGAAAGAGAAAAAAGGAGGAAAAATACTGACTATGCAATAGTACTGAACTGTAAATAGGCACTCAGTGAACACGTGTAGATGCTGGACTACAATTTAAGTAAAGTTTGTTATAAACATACTACAAATACACGTTCAAGGAAAAAACAGAATAATTTAATAACTATTCTTGTCACAAAAGTAGATATGCCAAATCTTTGGAATTACTACTGTTTACAGCAAGTTTTAGAGATTAATTTTTACCTTTGTTTATCTTGGGTTTGTTAAAATTCACTAATGAATTTAGTGAGGAAAAATTCTCTGTAAAGCAGTGTTTAGTAATTTCAACTTTGTAATCAGTATTAATATTTGCATATTTTGTGACGAATGTTATGATCTTTGAAAGATCTAGAATTTCGGTATTTTAAAAATCATGAGCTAAATCGAACAGTAACTCCATGTTCCATTGTATAATTCATAATTATTAGATATATAAGGAGGTTTTTGTTTGGTTGATTTGTTGAATCGTTTTATTTCTTTGGTTTTATTTTATGCAGCTCACGTTCTCCAGGTTCAGACATTTATGAGATATCAGTCTACATATTTAGGGAGCTGATCCGTTCTGCTAACTGACGATATAACCGCATTCACTGCCAGTGTTAAAACAAATACTACTTAAATACTGTCAGCAAAGAGTACCTCATCATTCTCGCCTTTAACTTTTTATCTTAAAATAATCTTAGATTTACATGAAAGTCATGAAGACAGTAGAGGGAGTTCGCTCATACCCTACACTGGTTTCCCCTACTATTACCATCTTACATGGTGCATTTGTCTCAATTAAAGAATAACATGGCAAACTGATATGATTAATAGATTCTCAAGTGAAATTATCAAATAATAAGTGGGAATCCAAAAGAGAAGCTTGTGTTAGAGATATGAATTTAGTAACTGTTATAAAAAGAAAAGGTAGGTAATATCCAGAGATAAATTAAAATAATCTAGGGTTTCAGTAATACAGGGGAAAGAAATATGAACATATGTAGTGAGGAGAAACGTATTGAGAACCATATGTTGAGATGTTCTGACACTGAGATGCCGGGAAGAAGAAGAGGAAGAAAGAAAAGCAGTGACTGGTGAAGCAGGAGAATAATCAAGAGAGTGAAGTGTCCTGGAACCCAGGTGAATAACTCTGATAAATGCAGTAAAAAGAGCTAATGATTGTCCATCACATGTATTAGGATAGTGGTTATTGGTGACTAGAGAAAGAGGAGTTTAATGAAATTGTATATATACACACACACACACATATAATCCTGATTGTAGGGTTTAATAAGAGAAAAGGAAAGTGAGGAAGAACTGACAGTAAAGATAGAGAACAAAGTCAAGGGCACAGCTTGTGTAGCAAAGAACTACACAATCTCAATGGACTACAACATCAAGCATTTATATTCATGCTCACTTGTTTGCAGGTTGGCTGTGTTTGGCTGATGTAAGCTGCATTTGTTTTGACCTGGTGAGACTTGAGCGTCCAGCTGAGTTCAGCCCTGTTCCCCATGTATTCTTTCTAGGGGCTAGACCGAAGGGCCAGTATTTACAACTATGATGCACTTCTCATAACAGATTTTGGGAATACAAGAGAGCAAGCAAATGACAGAAGCAATTTTAAAGCCTCCATCTGTATTACATTCATTGACATTCCATTTAGTCAAAGTAAGTCATGTAGCTGTATGTGTTGTTACTGTTTGCCATCTAGTTGATTCTGACTCATAGCAACCTTACAGGATAGCAGTAGAACTGCCCCATAGGGTTTCCTGGGCTTTAATCTTTACAAGAGCAGATCGCCAGGTATTTTCTCCGGCAGAGTGACTGTTGGGTTCCAACTGTTGACCTTTTCCAGCCAAACGCTCTAACCGTTGCCCCACCAGGGCTCCTTAGCTATGTTAATAAGACAGGGAAATGTGGTTCATAAATTGTAGAGAGAGATACTGAAGATTCATATAGAAAATATAGTCAAATCAGCCACTGGGCTGTTACATCTAGTTAACTTTCTTTTTTTCTTTTGCATCTCTGACATGGGAGTATAATGGTATGGTGGTCCACTGATGAAAATGATCCTATAGTGAAGGGAATGGGGAAGTATAATGTCAGAGAAAGAGGAAATATTTGCAGAGTCAAGATTTATTAAGAAAGGTGAGAAGTAATGCAATCAACTGCACAAATGAAAGTACTTAGCTTTGGTAGGAGAAGAGGCAAGACAGATTACATGAATAAGATATAGGAAGATTAGTAAATTTGGTGGTGATCTGAATAGATAATTCATTTATAATTAAATATCTCGTGCATCTTACCCATATTACTGTATGGCTCCCATCCTCCTGCTGCCTGAATATTGGTGTTTGCCAGGAATATGACTCTGTAATATTGATTCTTTCTTTATCAGTTTATTGTCTTGACATAACTCATGCCATGATTTCAATAATCTTACATCTATGCAGAAAAAAAATAAAATCAGTACTTCAGTCCCTATCCTCTCATTTATGCTCTGCCCTTACTGGTCGTATTTCTAGGCAGCTCCAATAGAAAATGTTGCTAACTCCCCAAATGACATATGAAACATAAGTAATAAATATTTCTATTTTCTCTTCTCTTCATATGTCTTTCAATATTACCGGCCTACCAGTCTACATGACCTAAAATCTCAGATTTGCATTATTTATCCCATTCTTTATATAATATTTAGTGTATGGTATTGATTTGTTAATTTTAACTTTGTATTTCTTAAATATTAAATGTCTCTGTCTATTCCCATTTCTGCACAGTAGTTTGGAAACTTAATACAATTATCACCTACATAATTTAACCTAATTGAATAAGAGTTTTCTGAGTGATTAGATAGGTAGGTAGGTAAGTAGGTAGAGATATAGAGAGATAGAGATCGATCAATCGATCAATTGATCAATCAATAGAAAGACAGGTGATAGATCAGATAGATAGATCTGAACTAAGATTTTATCTCAAGAAGCTAAGACAGAGATTCTCTGCAACATGTTTCTGATAAATAATTGTTAAATACTGAATGACAGAAAAATAATGGCTTAGTCAAAGTCCGTATTAGATAGTGTCTCAGTAGAAAACAGATGGTAGAGAAACCCTGGTAATTGTGCTCAACAACTTGCCTAAAGGTTGATGGTTTGAACCCATTCTGAGGCACCTCAAAGACAGACCTGATGATCTGCTTCCAAAAGGTCACAGTCTTATAAACCCTATGGAGCAGTTCTACTCTGCTTACAAGGGGTCATCATGAGTCAGAATTGACTTGACGGTAACTAACAACAACAACAGCAACAATAAAGACAAACTTGTTACCAAGGTGTGCGTTGAGGTAAGGTCAACCAACAAATAATGGGCGCAGTGTCCTATGTCTAGCAACAAGTTGCAGTTATCACCTCATGGTCTGAAGAGGCAAGGGATGTAGCTATCATCAGGAGCCAGAGAATATACATAGCTGTACCACAGACTCTTGGGAAGGAGCAATGATCTTCATAAAATTGGCATAGCAGATAATGATGCCACAAAATAGAAGATCTAGCAGGATAAATATTCAACTTCACTCTCATCTTGCCTTTTAATTGCCTTCCAGTATCTCCAATTGGACACATTAATTAAAAGTCAGTAAACATAAAACTCAAATAATGGAGTCAAAATGAGTCTCAAAGAAGGCTGAAGAAGTGTGGAAGATTGATATGCAGGTACAGATGAAAACTATGTGGCAGCTCTTGGATCCAAATGAGCTGATGAAGTTTTGAGTCTCTTTACTGAGGAAAAAATGAAACTTTAATATTAGGGACACAGAATGTTTATTAATCTTTTATTTAATGTAATTATAGGGTGGTGATTGGTTGTGACCACATTTTTCCAAATCTGATACCCTTCTTGTATTTATCTTTTAAGTTAAAGATATTTTAAGATAAATTTGAAAAAAAATTCATAGACACCACAGGACTATAAAAAATTACAAAGTAGATTTTCACAATAACAGAATCAAATTTTGAAAAAAAAGTAATGAAAATCTCATTAAACAGGATTAACATCAGATCATCTCTAATTAAAGAAAAAGTTGGTAAGCTGAAAGACAGATTAAAAGAAATTTTCTAAAGGTAGCAGAGAGACAAAGGCACTAAAGGTGCACACAAACACAAAAATGTTAAGAGGAATCAAGAATAAAATGACAAGATCTAAAGGTTTTTATGTGGTATTATGTGAGACCGCTACTGGAGAAACTCATGAAAAGGTTTACGCACAAAAAGAAACAATCATTAATGGTTACGAGGGAGGGAAGTGGTGGGAATGGAAAAACACTAAATAGACAATAGATAAGTGGTAACTTTGGTGAAGGGTAAGACAGTACTCAATACTGAGGAAGCCAGCACAACTTGTACAAGGCAAGGTCATGGAAGCTCCATAAACACATCCAAACTCCCTGAGGGACTGAATTGCTGGCTGAGAGCTGTGGGGACCATGGTCTCGGGGAACATCTAGCTCAATCGGCATAGCGTAGTTTATAAAGAAAATGTTCTACTTTAGTGAATAGTGTCTGGGGTCTTAAAAGCCTGTGAGCGGCTATCTGAGATACTGCACTAGTCTCACCCCTTCAGGAGCAAGGGAGAATGAAGAAAACTAAAGATACAAGGGAAAGATTAGTCTAAAGGACTAATGGACCACATCTACCTCTGCCTCCACTGGACTGAGTCCAGTGTAACTAGATGGTGCCCAACTACCATCACTGACTCCTCTGACAGGGATCACAATAGAGGGTCCCAGACAGAGCTGGAGAAAAATGTAGAACAAAGTTCTAACTCACAAAAAAAGACCAGCCATACTGGCCTGACAGAGACTAGAGAAACCCAGAAAGTACGGCCCCCAGACACCATTTTAGCTCAGCAATGAAGCCACTCCTGAGGTTCACCCTACAGCCAAAGATTAGGCCCATAAAACAAAATGAGACTAATAGGGCAGAACAGCCCAGGGACAAGGACTAGAAGGCAGGAGGGGACAGGAAAGCTGGTAGTAGGGAACCCAAAGTCGAGAAAGGAGAGTGTTGACATGTCGTAGGGTTGTTAATCAATGTCATAAAACAATATGTGTACTAAGTGTTTAATGAGAAACTAGTTTGGTCTGTAAACCATCATCTAAAGTATAATAAAAAACAAAAATAAAAAAAAAATAAATAAAAGTCTTTATTTGGAATCCTGGAAGGAGAAGGGAGGGAAGAATGAGGCAGAAGCATTATTTCAAGAGATTGTTGCTAATAATTAGTCAGAACTATTTAAAGGTATAAATCCACACATTAAGTAGCTCAATAAATGCCAAACAGAATATGTCAATAGAAATCCAGATAAATCGTAGTGAAACTTCAGAAAACAAAAGATAAAGACAGTCTTAAAAACAGGAAGAGAATAAAATAAAGACCACCTTCAGGGATGTTGCAGTTCGGTATGCCTCTTACATCCCAACAGAAACAATGGAAGCTGTAAGATAGTTGAGTGAAATAGGCAAGTTACTGAAAATCTTTCAATAATGACAAAATAGTGATATTTTCAGGAAAAAAAAAAAAAAAAGATGCATACTCTACCAGCAGATCCTGACTAACGAAAATAATTAAGTACCCCAAATGGAAAGTCTGAGGAGTGCAAAGGAAGAGAGCTATATATGTTTACAAGTAAATGAAGTTCAACTAGTAATAATACTACTAAACAATTGTAATTTCTTCTAAAAAATTAAAAAGAATTAAAAACACATGGCAATAGCCTGTAAGTCAAAAAGAGTTAAATAGTGTTGTAGAATTCTGTTTCTTGTGGTGTCTGTGAGGAGGGTAAAAATGACAACGACTAGTAAACTCTGATAATTTCAGAGTACATGTTGTAACACCTAGGCTACCTCATAAAGTAATAGTAATAGAGTTTATAACTTACAAACTAGAGAAAAGGTGGAATGACAAAAAATAATCAGGACAAAACAAAGCAAGAAATAAGGTTAGAGAAGCACCACAGCCAGAAAAATAGAAAGCACAAAATGAGACAGTAGACTATATTTGTAAACACATTAAATGAAAACCAGCCATACATTCCAAAGAAGAAATCATAGTCTGACTTAATGAACAAAACAATGCAGAGCCTAGATCTATGCTGTTTGCATATGACACATATAAAATACAAGGATTAAAATGTTGGCCAAAAAATAATGGAAAAGTATAATATGAATACTAACCAAAAGAAAACTTGAATAGCTGTATTAATATCAAGCAAAAGAGTAGAGAGGGCAAAAAAATCCATAAAATGGTAACAGAAATATCGTAAAAAATAAATTCAGTGCTCCAGAAAGAGAGAGTAATTTTAACAGCAGAAGTGAAAGTCAGAATATAAAACTTTTAGCACCCCAAACAGAGTATGTTTTCATTACTTTGAAATTGAAATCTTTTCTTATTTTTAAAAAATCCACAAAAAGCAGTAACCAAAAAACATGGCATATTTGAGTACATTAAAGTTCACACTTCATTTCAGCTGGAGACCATCAAGAGAATGAAAAGATAAGCCACAGAATGGGAGAAGGTATAGTAACGCATATAGCTGACACAGGACGGTGTTCAGAATACAGTAAAAAAATAATAATAAAAATACATATAACTCAATAGAAAATTGAGCAAAATGGTTGACCATATAAGATAAGACAAAGGGAAGGAAGGCAGGAGGATGGGAAAAAAAAAAAAAAAAGATGGAGAAAGACGCAAATGTCCAAAAGTCATATGAAAAGTTGTTATCAATAAACATATGAAAGCTAGGAAAATGCAAATTGAAACCACAATGAAATATTATTATACAATTCCTGGATTAGCAACAATTTAAAAGTCTCACAATATACAAAATGTCATACTGAAGGTATAAACAGGTACAGTCACAAATGGGAAGGGTTTGGCATTATAAAGGTAGAGAAAGGTATACCATCTGACCTAGCATTTCTCTTCCTAGGTATCTATCCTAAAGAATTTCATGCACATATGTGCAGGAATCAGATAAAGTGATAATGCATAACAGCATTGTTCATAACAGGCAAAATCTCAGACCAAGTCAAATACCAATCCATAGTAGCATGTATATGCAAATTGTGGCTCATCCTTAAAATGCCATACTATATAAAAAATGAAAAACCAAACTCGTTGCCGTCAAGTCAATTCTGACTCACAGCTACCCTATAAGATAGAGTAAAACTGCCCCATAGGGTTTCTAAGGAGCAGCTGGTGGATTCGAACTGCCGACCTTTTGGTTAGCGGTCGAGCGCTTAACCAGTGCACCACCGACATACTACGTAGTATTTAAAAAATGAACTACAAATTCGCAAAACAAAACAAATCTTTTAAAAATAACAACGAGTTTAAGAAATAATCTTTAAAGAAAGTATACTATTATTCTATTTTTATGAAATTCAAAAGCAAGCAAAAGTAAGCAATATTGTTCAGGAATATTTCAGTGCAGAACCAGAAAAAAAAAAGTAAATATTAGGGTACGATTCACTGTAAGAGAAAGGAGGCAATTCTGATTGGGAAAAGATGTATGTATCTCTCCTGTGGGGAGTTGTAATCTTCTGTTTCATAAGCAAGAACTTGATTGCATTGGACATTTGATTGCATATTTGTTAAATTGTGTTTTTAAGTTATATAAACTGTTCTGTATGCATTTTATGTTTCACAATAACAAAGTGAGAAAATCAGCTAAAAAATAATCTCAGTACAAGGGTTTAAAACTGTGCTCTTGGTTTCTGCCAAGCATGCCTATTAAGAACATTTTGAAACTTGATTTGACCAGTTTTGTTTTTGCTGTTTTTCCCAGTTTGGAGAAAGACAGCTATAGAGAAGCCCTTCTAAACTGGGAGCTTGGGTGAGAAACCTTTTTCAGCTCACCAGCTAACTGTGAATCTCCTGTAGAGGATGCTGTTGGCCCTCTGCCCAGATGACCTTGAATTCCTGTCACTGTTTCTGTGTGCCTCTCTGCTTGCTTCAATGTGTGCATTTCCTTCTAACAGCCAAGTTAATAATCTACGGGAAATGACCCTTAGGTTGCAGTAGCTGCATTACTTGAACATAGTGCCAGAAATACCTGGACATTTACAGCCCATTCCCCATTATGGTACCCTGACTCTGACTCATGGAGACCTTATGTGCAACAGAATGAAACATTGCCCAGATTTACACCGTTGTCACAGTCACCGATATGTTCCATCCCATCTTTGCAGTTATTTGTGCCAATCCATCTCACAGAGGATTCCTCAGCCCTCATTGGCCCTCTATTTCACCAAACATGAGGTCTTCAACTAGCAATTGATCCCTCCTGATAGCATTACCAAAGCAAGTGAGTCAGATGATGTTCTATTGTGATCTATAAGGTTTTCCTTGGCTGATTTTGGAAGTAAATCATCAGGCCTTTCTTCCTAGGCTGTTGTATTCTAAAAGCGCCACTGAAACCTGTCCATCATGGGTAACCCTGATGGTATTGGAAATACCAGTAGTATAAATTCCAGCATCGCAGCAACACGCAAGCCACCACAGTATGACAAACTTGCAGACGGTTCCCCATAGCCAATAACTAAGAGGCAAGAGTAAAAAACCAAGCTTCTTTCCCTCTAGTTTGACAAAATCATACCATATTTTGTTCTCCTTGACTTTCAGAATATCATGAGAGAAATGCAGTGGCATTTTTGAAGGCAAGATGCGCGATTATATTTAGCATTTCTTTAGGCTAACATGTCATACTCTAAACATGTATTTTAAACGTTTCTTTTTTCAAAGAAATTATAGTGATAATTAAGGATATGCAAAATTAAAGCCATGATGTGGTTTGACAA
This sequence comes from Dugong dugon, assembly GCA_030035585.1. Classification (NCBI taxonomy): domain Eukaryota; kingdom Metazoa; phylum Chordata; class Mammalia; order Sirenia; family Dugongidae; genus Dugong; species Dugong dugon. The sequence goes on along the minus strand of CM057460.1, from coordinate 26,177,563 downwards.
TGCCATTTCCCAATAACTTGATGTTGTTGTTGTTAGGTGCTGTCGAGTTAGTTCTGACTCATAACAACCCCACGTGCAACAAACAGAACTAAACAGTGCCCCGTCCTGCTCCATGCCCACGGTCATTTTATGCTTGAGTCCATTGTTTTAGCCACTGTGTCAATCCATCTGATTGAGGGTCTTCCTCTTTTTCGCTGACCCTCTGCTTTACCAAGCATAATGTCCTTCTCCAGGAATGATCCCTCCTGACCACATGTCCATAGTATGTAAGATGTAGTCTCGCCATCCTTGCTTCTAAGGAGTATTCTGGTTGTATTTCTTCCAAGAGAGATTTGTTTGTTCTTTTGGCAGTCCATGGTATGTTCAATATTCTTCACCAACACCGCAATTTAAAGGTGCCAATTCTTCTTCGGTCTTCTTCAGTCTTCCTTATTCATTGTCCACTTTTGCATGCGTATGAGGTGATTGAAAACACTGTGGCTTGGGTCAGGCTCACCTTAGTCTTCAAGGTGACATCTTTGTTTTCAACACTATAAAGGGGTCTTTTGCAGCAGATTTGCCCAGTGCAATGCATCTTTCGATTTCTTGACTACTGCTTCCATGGGTGTTGATTGTGGATCCAAGTAAAATGAAATGCTTGACAACTTCAATCTTTTCTCCATTTATTATGATGTTCCTTATCTGTCTAGTTGTGAGGATTTTTGTTTTCTTTATGTTGAGGTGTAATCCATACTGAGGCCTATGATCTTTGATCTTCATCAGTAAGTGCTTCAAGTCCTCTTCATTTTCAGCAAGCAAGGTTGTAGCATCAGCATAACGCAGGTTGTTAATTAGTCTTCCTCCAATCCTGATGCCCCGTTCTTCATATAGTCCTGAGCCTTGGATTATTTGCTCAGCATGCAGACTGAATAGGTGTGGTGAAAGGAAACAGCCCTGATGCACACGTTTCCTGACTTAAACTACACAATGTCCCTTTATTCTGTCTGAACAACTGCCTCTTGATCTATGTACAGGTTCCTCATGAGCACAATTAAGTGTTCTGGAATTCCCATTCTTCACAATGTTATCCATAATTTGTTATGATCCACACAGTCAAATGCCTTTACATAGTCAATAAAACACAGGTAAGCAACTTTCTGGTATTCTCTGCTTTCAGGCAAGATCCATCCAACATCAGCAGTGATATCCCTGGTTCTACACCCTCTTCTGAATCTGGCCTAAATTTCTGGCAGTTTCCTGTTAATATACTGCTATAGCTGCTTTTGAATGATCTTCAGCAGAATTTTACCTGGTGTGATATTAATGATATTGTTTGATAATTTCCACATTCGGTTGGATCACCTTTCTTGGGAATAGGCATAAGTATGGATCTCTTACAGTTGGTTAGCCAGGTAGCTGTCTTCCAAATTTCTTGGTATAGAAGAGTGAGCACTGCCAGAGCTGCTTCCGTTTGTTGAAATACCTCAGATGATATTCTGTCAATTCCTGGAGCCCTGTTTTTTGACAATGCCTTCAATGCAGCTTGGACTTCTTCCTTCAGTACCATTGGTTCCTGATCATATGCTGCCTCTTGAAACGATTGAACGTCAACAAATTATTTTTGGTGTAGTGACTGTGTATTCTTTCCATCTTCTTTTGATGCTTCCTGTGTCATTTAATATTTCTAACAAACTAGAAATGGGAAATATAGTACACTCCTGTGAAAATAATTTGAGACAACTGGGTAAAGTTGAAGATGCAGGTCCCATGCTATCCCAGTGTTCCATCCTTGTGTGTATAGACTTATGAAATAGTTGTACATTCAGCAGGAGATATGTATAGGAAAGTTCACAATATTATTTTTAACAAGAAAAAAGAAGTAGGAATAACCCAAGTGGCCATTAACATAAGAATGAATAAACAAATATTGATATAGTCATAAGTGAACTATTACTGCATGTATCACTATGGATATATTTCACCAATATACTATGTTGCTCTCTAATTGATTCTGACTCATAGCAACCCTATGGGACAGAGTAGAACTGCCCCATACGGTTTCTAAGGCTGTAATATTTACAAAAACAGACTGCCACATCTTACTCCCTCAGAGCAGCTGGTGGTTTGAATTACCAACCTTTCGGTTACCAGCTGAGTGCTTAACCACTGTGACACCAGGGCTCCTGAATGAAGTACGTAGATGATGGGAAGTTGGTCACGGAAGAATAGATAAAATATGATGACATTTATATAAAGATTAAAAACATGCAGCTTTGAGCAGTAAATTTAGGGATGAATACATATGAGATAAAAGTTTATGGAACACCAAAACGCAGCTAATGGTGGTGGGGATACAGGTATAAGAGAGAGTAATGAGCGAAGAATGCACTGGGGGCTTCCAAGCAATGGGGGTTCAGGTTGTTCTCTTTAGGACTGAAGAGTAGAGACATAGTTGTTTGTAATGTTAATCTTTAAGCTCTTCATACATATCACCTATACAACTCTAAACGTCAATAATGTTTAAGAGGAAATAAAATTTATTGACACATGGTGAATAGCCTCAGTTAAGGCCACTTAATAAGTATTTATGAACTATCTCCTATAATGTATCACATAATATTACCCAGAATAAAAGTTGAGTGTAACTGGTCTGTAAAATATATCATGTTCACTTTTTTAAATATCTAGATTATTTCTCCATTCCTAGTTGTTACCTGGTACATTATTGTCGCAGCAGCGACGGTTATCAGGGCGGCGGAGACAATAACCAATGCCACAACTCTTACAGAGAAGTGGGGCCAGGAGGGTCACTCTGAGGAGTCGAACCCCAGCTTCAGTCCCAGCAGTTTATTTTATAGTCAATACAGCAAACAGTGAAGCAAATAACAGAACAATGGGCTTTGGGTGAATAACAATAAGTTTCTAGCAAGGGAGGAGGAATTCAGGTAAACAAGCCAATCAGTAACGGGTTTGGAAAAACAAGTCGTGACAAGTCTCAACATGTTGGGGGCAAGTCTCAACATGTTGTACAGCATAGAGGCCTTTATACATCCATATTTTAATGGCACATATCCCCACACATTATTATCAAAGAAAGTGCAATTATTTGTCCAAGAGCTTTCAATGTTTGAAAAGGAAATTTGTCGGTTAAAGTGAAGATGTGTTTTCTTACTATCTAATGATGAAGCTTGGCTTTTCCTTAATATTACATATTATATAACTAATATAATATGTAAATACATAAATTATATATAAATAACATTGCTTATATAAACCTGTTTTATTGACTATGGCAAAGGCATTCAATTGTGTGGATCATAACAAATTATGGATAACATTGCAAGAATGGAAATTCCAGAACACTTAGCTGTGCTCATGAGGGGCCTGTATACAGATCAAGAGGCAGTTGTTCGGACAGAACAAGGGGACACTGCGTGGTTTAAAGTCAGAAAAGGTGTGCGTCAGGGATGCATCCTTTCACCATACCTATTGAGTCTGTATACTGAGCAAATAATCTGAGAAGCTGGAGTATATGAAGCAGAAAGGGGCATCAGAATTGGAGGAAGACTCATTAACAACCTGCATTATGCAGATGACACAACCTTGCTTGCTGAAAGTGAAGAGGACTTGAAGCACTTACTGGTGAAGATAAAAGACCACAGCCTTCAGTATGGATTATGCCTCAACATAAAGAAACAATCCTCACAACTAGACCAATAAGGAATATCATGATAAATGGAGAAAAGATTGAAGTTGTCAAGGATTTCATTTTACTTGGATCTACAATCAACACCCATGGAAGCAGCAGTCAGGAAATCAAAAAACGCATTGCGTTGGGCAAATCTGCTGCAAAAGACCTCTTGAAAAGCAAAGATGTCACCTTGAAGACTAAGGTACGCCTGACCCAAGCCATGGAATTTTCCACCGCATCATATGCATCTGAAAGCTGGACAATGCATAAGGAAGACTCAAGAAGAACTGACGCCTTTGAATTGTGGTGTTGGCGAAGAACATTGAATATACCGTGGACTGACTAAAGAATGAACAAGTCTGTCTTGGAAGAAATACAACCAGAATGGTCTTTAGAAGGAAGGATGATGAGACTACGTCATACATGCTTCGGACATGTTGTCAGGAGGGATCAGTCCCTAGAGAAGGACATCATGCTTGGTAAAGTACAGGGTCAGCGAAAAAGAGGAAGACCCTCAATCTGATGGATTGACACAGTGCCTGTAACAGTGGGCTCAAGCCAAACACTGATTGTGACCACAGTGCAGGACCAGGCAGCGTTTCATTCTGTGGTGCATAGGATCGCTGTAAGTCAGAACTGACTTGACAGCACCTAACAACAACAACAACATATAAATCTATAAGCTATATAATGCATTAATATTATATATGCATACTATGTATATTACTATTAAAGCTCTTCTTTATTTAATTGCATTCTGATTGAATCTCTAACTTTTATTGATAACCTATTCAGGAATGTTATAAAGGTCTGCCTCCAGCCAGCCTTGTGCTTATAAAATTTACTGTGAATTGCAATGTTCTCAGAAAGTATATCTTCAAGGCTTAAGACAGTTCAGGAGAGAACGTTGTTGAAAATTCTTCCCTCTCCCCTATTTTCTAATACAGATCTGTCAAGCAATAACTATTTTGTCATAGAGATTTGATAAGAAAATTTAAAATGCAATCAGACATTTCCAGTGAAATCTTTGGAGACTGTTTCCCAGGTTATGTGTTTCCTTAGAAGAATAAAATGAATGAAAAACAGGAATGGATTTTACACATATATAAACAAAAAATAGTGACAATTAAAAATTTTATTTATGTTACTAACCCAGCATATATTGGTGAGGCAGTTACTCACTATTATTATCACTATTTAGAGTCCCTGGGTGGTGTTAACGGTAAACAAGTTTGACTGCTAAGTGAAATTTTGGAAGTTCGAGTCCACCTAGAGGTGCCTCAAAAGAAAGGTCTGATCATAAATAGGATACAAACCATAACTAACAACACACAAACACCAGAAGAGAAACTAGATAACTGGGATTTCCTAAAAATTAAACACTTACACTCATCAAAAGACTTCACCAAAAGAGTAAATATACAACTTACAGACTGGGGAAAAAAAATTGGCTACAACATACGCAACAAAGTTCTATTCTCTAAAATCTATAAGATACTGCAACACCTCAACAACAAAAAGACTAATAATCCAGTTTAAAAATAGGCAAAGGTTATAAACAGATATGTCACCAAAGAAGACATTCAGGTGGCTGGCTAACAGACACATGAGGAAATACCTGCGATCATTAGCCATTAGATAAATGCAAATCAAAAGTGCAATGAGATCCCATCTCAACCCAACATTATTGGCAGTAATCAAAAAAAAACAGAAAATAATAAATGTTGGATTGGCTGCAGAGATTGGAACTCCTATACACTGCTGGTGGAAATGTAAAATGGTACAACCACTATGAAAAATGATATGACGCTTCCTTAAAAAGACAGGAATAGAAATACCATATGATCCAGCAATCCCATTCCTAGGAATATATCCTAGAGAAATAAGAGCCATCACAGGAATAGACATATGCACAGTCACGTTCATTGCAGCATTATTCACAATAGCGAAAAGATAGAAACAACGTAAGTGCCCATCAACAGATGAATGGATAAACAAATTATGATACATATACACTATGGAATACTACGCAACAATAAAGAACAATAATGAATCCACAAAACATAGGACCACATGGATGAATCTGTAGGGCATTATGCTAAGTAAAATAAGTCCATCACAAAAGGACAAATACTCCATGAGAAGTATTGTAAAAAATCAAGAAAAGGTTTATACCCAGAAATAAATCTTTGATGGTTACAAGAAAAGGGAGGGATAGGGAGGAGAAATCACTAACTCAATAGAAGATAAGTGGTAACTTTGGTAAAGCAAAGGCAGTACACAATATAGGGGAAGTCAGCACAGCTCGACCAAGGCAAAGTCATAGAAGCTTCATAGACACATCCAAACTTCCTGAGGGACCAAGATAATGGGCTGAGGACTGAGAACAGTAGTCTCGGGGGCATCTAGGTCAATTGGCATTACATAGTTCATTAAAAAAATGTTCTATATCCTGCTTTGCTGAGTAATGTCCATCTTAAAAGCTTGTGAGCAGCTATCTAAGATACATCTATGGGTCCCATCCCATTGGGAGCAAAGGAAAATGAAGAAAACCAAAGCCACAAGGAAAATATTCATCCAAAGGACTAATGGACTACAAGTATCACATCCTCTACCAGCCTGAACCCAGAACAGCTAGATGGTGCCCACCAACAACTACTCTTAACAGGGATCACTACAGAGGGTGCCTGGCAGAGTAGGAGAAGAATGTAGACCTAAATTCAAAGTCACAATAAAAGAAAAAAAAAAAAAAAAACAACAGACTTACTGGTCTGACAGAGACTGGAAGAACCCCGAGACTATGACCCCTGAATACCCTTTTAACTCAGAACTAAAGTCACTCCCGAAATCCACCTTTCAACCAAAGATTAGACAGGTCTGTACAATAATCAATAATACACGTGAAGGCTGTGAAGGCTGTGGTCTTTGATCTTCATCAGTAGGTAAATCAGCCTTCGGTATGAATTACACCTCAACATACAGAAAACAAAAATTCTCACAACTGGACCAATAAGCAACATCATGATAAATGGAGAAAAGATTGAAGTTGTAAAGGATTTCATTTTACTTGGATCCACAATCAACACCCGTGAAAGCAGCAGTCAAGAAATCAAAGGCAAATATGCTACAAATAACCAAAGACCTCTTTAAAGTGTTAAAAAAGCAAAGATGTTACTTTAAGGACTAAGGTCCCCTTGACCCAAGCCATGATATTTTCAATTGCCTCATATGCATGTGAAAACTGGACAATAAATAAGACTGAAGAAGAATTGATGCCTTTGAATTATGGTGTTGGTGAAGAATATCGAATATACTGTAGACTGCCAGGAGAATGAACAAATCTGTCTTGGAAGAAGTACATCCAGAATGCTCACTAGAAGCAAGGGTGGTGAGACTTCATCTCACATACTTTGGACATGTTATCAGGAGGGACCAGTCCCTGGAGGAGAACATCATGCTTGGTAAACTAGAAGATCAGTGAAAAAGAGGAAGACCCTCAATGTGATGGATTGACACAGTGGCTGCAACAGTGGGCTCAAGTATAACACCGATTGTAAGGACAACGCAGGACCAGGCAGTGTTTCCTTTTGTTGTACATAGAGTCACCATGAGTCCGAGGCAACTGGACAGCACCTAGCAACAACATACTTAAAATAAAACAAGCACACAAAAAAAGTCGGAAATGCGGCAAACTAATAACTTTTCAAGAACTCATGTAAGAATTGAGGTCACAGGACACTTAACAACAAAAACAACAGCACAGTTAAAGAATGTGCTTTGTAATTCTGTCGTGTATATGAGACCAAATGGGCAACACCTGCACAAAAGAAAACAAAAATGCAAAGACAGGAAGGGACAGGAAAACGGGATGAATGGCAATAGGGAACCCGATGGGGAGAAGGGGAGAGTGTTGACACACCATGGAGATTGCAACCAATGTCACAAAACGATTTGTGTATTAACTGTTGAATGAGAAACTAATTTACTCTGTAAACTTTCACCTAAAGCACGATAAAAAGAAAAAGAAAGAAGGAAAGTCCTGGGGATCTGTCTCTAAAAGATCACAGTCATCGAAAACCCTATGGAGCACGGTTCTCCTCTGAGACACGTGGGGTCATCATGAGTGGGAAACACCTCCATGTGGGCAACTGAATTATCATTATATAAGGAAAGAATCAATATTTTAATACTTTAGTTAGTATTGGTTTAAAGGTATACCAGCTACTTTATATGCTTCTGGACCACCTAGGTAGTAGGTTATTCTAGTTTTAATCCATTTAGTGTCAAAGTGGGTTCCTTTGAAATGCGTGAAGCTCAGCAGACCAGAGTTGGGGCCTTACTGTTGTGTAGGTTGAGCATTCTACTAGGTGAGGCTTCCTGGATGTGTTAATTTTGTACACTTTTGTTTTTTCCCGTTTGTTTCTGTGAGATAAGGCTTGCAAGCATAATTATGGCTTCTCTGAGTGATAGTTAGGGGGCCCTGATGGGTTTGTTTGGTCTTTGTCATGTTTCAAAAACCAAAGTTTCCTCATCTAACCTAATGGAAAAACACCTACAATAAATTCTCTGTTTAGTTTTTATTGGTATATTGTCATACCACAAATTAGTGGTGCCAGAGTGCCACTCACCTTCTTGATGGCTTGTATTACCGGATCATATTTCTCAGAATCCATATTACCAACCCAAAATTTAAATACAGTCAATTAGAAAGCATGCATTCTAATTCTGAAAACAAGTGCCATCAAAAAAAAATTTTTTTAAGTGGAAATTTGGTAACAAAAGGGTTAAGACTAAAAAAAGAGAAAGGACATTAAGTTAGAATACAAGTCAGTCTATCTTAAGAAAAATCTTTGTTGCTCTCATAATGTCTGACACATATATCTGTATTTCTTTTCTTTGTTTTTCTTATTTGTCGTTGAACTAGAGACAACACCACCCAAGGAAGTGTACACACTAGCATAAGAAAATCAATAGCAATAAGCTCCCTGCTTTTAATCCAATGAATAGCATAACTTTTAAGTAGTATATGAAGATTGGAACACTTTATATGGAGGTTAGGTTTTGGAGTTTTAATGCTGTTGTTGAAGAGTATGGTTTGTACATGTGGCAGAAGTCCTAGACCTTTGCTATATCTCTAATTGGCCACACCAGAGAAAAATAGAACTCGTGCTGAGATAAATGTGATCACTCAGAAAGCAGTTTCTTGGTTAAATCATTTATTTCAAAGACATTCAGTGCAAGAAAACAGCACTATAATTTTACTAATTGAACTCTGAACCTCAAGTACGGCAACACAAGAAAAGGATCAATTCAACACAGAAATGATCAAATCAAATTAAATAGCAGTTTAATTCTCCTTCTGGTAAAGAAATGTCTTTTCAGGAAATGTTTCACCGAAAAGAAGTAGAAGCAGACAAAGAAGAGTAAGGAGGGATGGGGAGGGGGAGGAGGGATGGGGGAGGAGGAGGGGGGAGGGGGGAGGGGGAGGGAGAGGAGCAGCAGGGGCAGGGGCAGGGGCAAGAGAAGCAGAAGCAGTTAACAGGTTCTAGCCTGCCCCTGGGTGCACATGAATCCAGGGACATTAAAAAGGAGAGATTCCAGGGTTCTGGTAATGCAAAGACAACTGGTTTATTTCTTTATTTCTTCTAAATTGATAGATGCGCTTTGTTGAGCCTTTGGGCATATTTATAAACTGAAAGCATACTCTATAAAAGAGTGATACTTGTTTTGTGAACACTTACACAGCAACTAAATTGCTAAAACATAAAATTATAATACTGCCTCAATTACTAACTTGTACTAATATGCTGAGAGCATGTTTGTTTTCTCCTAATTTTATTATAGAAGAACATTAATATTTCATACTGGATTTTTAGAAGAAGGTAATGCAGACGTGGAAGGTGCAATCTTCACATTCGTCATAGAACATGAGCTAATAAAACCATTATAAGATAAAGGTGCATGAAAACTAATCTTTTGATTGATACTTTTGGCTCGTGACTCTTCCCTTTTTATTATTATTATTTTTTTGCATGATTGTCTTTCTTAAGAAGCAGATGGAAAATAATGGATGTTAAGCATCCATTTAGAGAGAAAAATATAAAGATAATAAATAACAAAAGTGAAGAGAAAATTTCATAGACTTTTCAGCTTTCCTAATACCCCTAATACCGAGCCAAGCAATACATGCTCTTACCCACTAGCTGGGTTATTATAAATGCTAATATATTTAAATTCATTTAGAGTTATGTCCCTTGTGGTACTTGGGCATGCTAAAGCGATTATAGATGTTATATTTGGAAATATATTAGCGATGCAGTTTTGTAGCTGTAATTTACGTTAGTTGTTCTGTTTAGAGACTGACTCGTTTAGGTAGTGAAACAGTCATGTTTTCTTGGCCAGTAAAAGAAATTGTAAGCCTTGTCACAACTTATTAAGAATAGAGCCACATTCTTGGATGGGCATTGTATAGATGATACTGAAAGATAAAAAAGAAATTTGGAAAAATATCAGTACTTCAACGTGTTTTCTTCTACCTGGACATAGTTGTTAACTGTCTAATTTGCCTTAAATTATCTCTTGGTGCTGAAGACACAATCTTATCCTCACCATTCCATTAACCGCCTGTAATCTGTGAACTTGTTTACACTTTATCTAGTTTCCTTCTGGGCTGCCTCCTCACCTCAGCCTACGCATTCTGGAACTGCTTCAGGCTTATTACTGTGATGTAGGAAGTTATTAAAATTTGTTAATTTACTTGACTGAGCCGACTTTAAATTAAGCCCTTATAAGCTCCTGCCTTCCAGGCTGTCCACAACTATACAATACCTGGAACAAGATATTATTCTGTGATGAGATAGTTACTCAGAAAAAAAAAAAAAAAAGATTATGGCTTTACCTTGTAACTGCCACCATTTTTTCTGTATATATTCTATAATTTAAGAAAAATCAGCAGTAGGTGATATGTACTGAAATGCTTGCTCTGGGTCAGGCACTTTCCTAGTTATTTTGCCTGTTCTATGATTATCTCGTCTTACAGATGAGGGCTGTTTGGTTGAATAATTTTATGTTGTAGTAGAGCTAATCAGGGTCAGAGGCCAGACTCCTTGCCAGGCAACCTGGCTCTGTGTTCGATGCTCTCGGCCCATATAATATATAGCCTTTTAATTGTTATGATAGGTGGGAAAAAAGGAACTTTTCTTCCATGTTTAAATGTTATTTTTCTCTCTTGGTCTCCTTTCTATGGTTTTTCAGTATCAATACAATTGAGTAAATGTGAGTCTAGTAAACTACAGGTAAAGGCTTAGTTTCATTCCTTTGCAAACTAAGGAGTAAGTTAAGAAGTATTTAAGAAGTTAAGGGATTTGATCAGATTGCAATTTTCGAAAGCAAACTGTACTGGGGTATTGCGAAAAAGATTGGAAAGTGTACCTTAGAACACGTAATCTTAAGATCTCTCAACTCCCAATTCTCACCTGCATCCCCACCTTCTCTCTCCCGATTTCCTACCTCCCTATATTCTTGGTTGCTCTTCTTTGAGGACATTGCTTAAAGGTATGTCTGGGCTGTGCAAAGGTTAATGTGTTCAGCTACTGAAAGGTTGAAAGTTCGAGTCCATCCAAAAGTGCTTCAAAAGAAAGACTTGATGGTCTACTTGCAAAACCTCAGCCATTGAAAACCCTGTGGAGCAGAGTTCTACTCTTATGCATATGGGGTTCTCCAGGAGTCAGAATCAACTCAACAACAACTGGTTTATAAAGGCACCGGGTGTCTCTTTTTTCATCCTAATTCCTGGTGTGCTATTCAAAATATCTAGTAAATGGTGGGGACAGGTGTTTAGACTTCTAACACAAATGTAAAGTTTTCCTTCTTTACCCTATTCCTTGAGTTTGCAGAAGCATGCATGGATTGGCTCTCTGGGATATGGGAAAGGAGCCAGTGGTGAAGTTTAGAGGCGAGCTGGGGGGAGCTTTTAAAGGGTGGGTAAGCACAGCTGTCATCCAACCAGGAAGTCTCCTGGCTTCAGTACTGTGGCAGGGTCCAAGGTACCCCTGCTGTGATGAGCATTATCTTTTAACTTTATGTATAATAGGAGGAGGGGTATTCCCAGGGGAACAGAAAGTAGAATCTGAACTTTTAGGGGCTCTGAGCTGTAGCTGCTTAACAAAATGTAAAGAAGTGTTTCAAAGCCACACAAACGCATACAAGCTAAACATCAGTTCCACTTGTATCTCCAGTTCTGAGCACACAATAGGCAATTAGCAAACATGTATGGAGGGATGGGAAAGAAGAAGAGAAGGAGAAAGAGATGAAAAAGGAGGGAGGGAAATATTCTACCAAATTCCAAGAAATAAAGAATAAAAAGTGGCTGCGTCCAATGCTTAAGCACGATGTCCACAAGTATAAAAACTGGGCTCGGGTTCTTTATTTCTGCAGCCCTGTATTGACGTAGATCCTATTTTTTTTCCTCCATGTCCTGCCACTTGGGTGGACTGGACCAGTGTTTTGCTAACTATGAATGAATATATATTTGGTTTTCAGAATTCTATAGCCACAGAAAACATTTTTTTTTCAAGTAAATTTTTATCTGAAAGGTACATATATAAATAAAATCTGCTTTGAGTGCCTGTCTTTGGTTGCAAACACACTTTTACATATTGGAATCCTTGGGTGTTGTTATGAATTGAACTGTGCCCCCACAAATTGTGTTCCCTGTATTTGTAAATAGGAACCTGCTTAGAAATAGAGATTTTCTTAGCTATATTAGGATGCCATGGGTAGTAAAAAGGGTCAGCGTGCTTGGATGCTAACTGAAAGACTGGAAGTTGCAGTCCACCGAAAGGCACCTCGGAAGAAAAGCCTGGCAATCTACTTCTGAAAAATCAGTCATGGAAAACCTTATGTCTACGGTTACACACGTGGGGTCACCGTGAGTTGGAACTGACCCTGTTGCAATTAGTTTAACTCGTTTTAGTTATGTTAATGAGGCCCTACCTGAGGAAGGACAATCCAAAACGTAAACGCTTCTGAGTGATTTGTTATAAAAAGAATAGACTAGACAGACACACACACAGGGAAGACAGACACCATGTGAGAACTTGTCTAAAAGCCAAAGAATGCCGAGGATTGTCAACAGACAGCAGAAGCTGAGAGGCCCACTGAAGGGACTGACACAGCTAAGACCGAACTTTTAGCCTCCAGAGATACATTTCTGTTCTTTAAAGCCACCCACTCTTGGTATTTTTTGTTATGGCAGCGCTAAGTAAGTAAGACAAGTGTTGGGACATTAATGTCAGAAACTAGAATAAATATGACAGAGTTACACTGACTCTAAGAAATGATGTTTCCAGTCTGAGTTCGGGAAACCCACAATATGAGACTTTCTCTCTACTTAGTAGCATTTGAGCTAGTCAGAAGGGAAATGAAACTTAAAAGTAGTCTCAGGAGAGCAAAATTAGGAAGCTAAGACATAGGCTTTTTAAGGAAATAGAAAGACTGGGAATACATATAATAGAAGAAATCCATGATATAGAATTTGAGATAAAACAGTATGTATCAATATTAATTCATTTTTTATTAAATATTAAAGAGAACCTACTGTGTGTTGAAGATACAGACTTAATAGACAAAATCGCTGCCTCTTTGAAGTCTGCCTTCTGGAGGGGAAGACAGAATGCATGGAGCTAAACCTAAATAATTGGCACAAGATCAAGCTGTAATACATTCTGTGAAGAAAACAATATTTAGAAAAATAGAAGGAGAGATAAAGTAAATGCTGGAATTGTAAAGGGTGATGAACTTCAGAGAAGATGTCTATGAAATGCTCACGGTGGAAGGGACACTGGATCAAAGAAATGAAGAATATGATGGAGCAAGTCAAGTGAAAATCTGAGGAATAAGTAGAGAGAGTTAGCTGCACGTGTCTGCAGAAGAGCAATAGAGCCAGAGTTGCTGGGAAAGAAAGAGCAAGGAGAAAGATAAAGGAACGAGATCAGAAAATAAATTACATTATATGGCCTTCTGAATGACATCATTAAGAATTTGGATTGATGTTATTCTGAGACTAACAGGTTGTCACTGTTTTGTAAACATATCACACATGTATCCATAAGTATGTGACATTAAATTGTTCCAAAACTCAGCAAATTTTTCCTATGTAAATATCTGTAGAATTGCATTATATATTTTAAAAATTTTCTAGTTACAGAAATTTATAAATAGGTGTACAATAAGCAATATATTATTAAATCCTCAAATTAAAGGCAGTTCAGATTTTTATATGGCACAAAATATGGATCATAGTGGAAATTAATATTTTAAGTAGTGTTTAAATTCCTATGTAGCCCACTGAAAAATAAACACTTCAGCAAATATTTCCCTGAAAACACACACATACACGCACTGCAGGGCAATGGTTTTATTTTATATACGGCCTTTTTGGCCCTGGGTTTATACTTCTGCCAAGATGATTTGCTATGCCACAATCTTGCAAATGGATTTGAAAATTTACTATGCAGGTAAAGTATATAAAACTTTTGTGGGGATTGGTTGATTACTATGTAAAGGCGACGGTGGCCTACCTGGAAACCCTGGTGGCATAGTGGTTAAGAGTTGGGCTGCTAACCAAAAGGTCGGCAGTTTGAAGCCACCAGCTGCTCCTTGGAAACCCTGTGGGGCAGTGTAGTTCTGTTCCACAGGGTAACTATGAGTCGGAATCAACTCGATGGCAACAGGTTTTTTTTATGGGTGACCTACCTAGGGGATTGACCAGTTTTGCCATCCTGCTAGGCTTAAAAATGCCAGTCTCATAGAGGTTGAAGGGGACCTCATTACCATCATGAAGAAGAGTCAGGAGAAGAGTACATCCTTTGGATCTGGAGTCCCTGCACTGAGAACCTCCTAGACCCAGGAGACAGAGAGCTGTAACATTGCAGACAGCAAGACATAGCACAAGACAGAATGAGATGATGCAAGACGGTATGCAATGGTACAAGATGGCATGAAATGGTGCAAGATGGCATAAGTAGCAAGAACCAGGAGATCAGTGCAGGATGGCTGTGATGGGCTTCCTATCCCAGAGAGTGAGGTGGCTGCAGTGGTCTTGCTGACCCATGGAGTGAGACAGCTAAGAGCATTCAGGCAGGAGGCTTGATGGCAGAGTCGAGTGCTTCCGGGCACTTGAAGGCAGAGCTGAAAGAGCTGTACCACTTCCCTGAGTGGGGCCTGGCAGCAGAGGTCTGAGCACAGCCTGCCTATGTGCACAGTCACGAAGGAACTGAGAGCTGTCTTGCTGGAAGCTGTCCTGATTAACGAACTGTATCCTGTCTCCTGAGTTCCTGTTACTTCCAAGTTGATCTTGATCCTGAATTGTAACCTGTTTAAAAAAATAAACAAACCAAGCCTGTTGCCATCAAGTCGATTTTTACTCATAAGGGTCCCCATAGGACAGAATAGAACTGCCCCATAGGGTTTCCAAGGAGTGGCTGGTGGATTTGAACTGCTGGCCTTTTGGTTAACAGCGAAGCTCTTAACCACTGCTCCATCAGTGCTCCTTGTAGCCTGTTACTTCCCTAATAAACCCCATAATCGTGAGTATGATCTGTGTGTTCTGTATGGCCACTGCAATGAATTACCAAACTCAGTTTAGAAGTCAAGAGTGCTGTGTGATGGACAGCTGGTGTCAGAATTGGTGAAAAGGTTGGAGGGTAGAGGTATGTCTGACCTCCATCTCATAGGAATCAGCTTTGGGCTAATGTTGATTCATATATCCTCTCCTGAAGTTTGAGAAGTTCTGACTCCACTATGTTACACACATACCCACATACACATAGATCCTCCATACGTATTTAACACACTATGTGTTGTAGTTTGGAGTCCCTGGATAGCTCAAACAGTTAAGCACTCAACTATAAAACAAAAGGTTGGAGGTTTAAACTCATCTAGGGTGCCTCTGAAGCAAACCTGATGATCTGCTTCTGAAAGATCACAGTCTTGTAAACTCTATGAAGTGTAGCTCTGTTCTACCCATATGGAGTCACCATGCATTGAAATCAACTAGATGGCAATGGATGTGGTTTGTTTGGTTGGTTGGTATTATAATTTAAAATGGCCCATACAATAAGAGACACCACTGAGGATACTAAGAAGTTAATGAAATACGATTATTAAATGAAAAAACAAAACAAAACAAGACAATGGATTTGGACTTGCCAGTGCCCCACAGAGGCCCTGGTGGGGCAGTAGTTAAGCGTTTGGCCACTAACCAAAAGACTGGCAGTTCTAATCCACCAGCTGCTCATTGGGAACCCTATGGGGCAGTTGTACTCTGTCCTATAGGGTCGCTACGAGTCGGAATCGACTCAACAGCGACGGGTTTTGTTTTGTTTTAATGCCTACCTGCAAGACTTTCTGTGAGAGTAAGTAGAAAATATGAAGTAAGAAGTTTGTTTTTATTTTTGGTGACCCCTGGCCCATGCCCTTGACCTTGCTTTCCTGCATTCCTCCCTTGAGGATTACTCCCTCTGGGGATATAGTCACTCTCTAAAGTTGTTTCTGATTCTGATTTGTGGAAGAGGGAGAGGTAACCAGGAAAAAAAAAAGTACAGCTTATAAAACTTTATACAAATCTTACACAACAGAACCTAAACTTTAGTCTTCTGCACTTCAAGGAGAGCTTGTGCTGCACAGTACCATTGACTGCGAGAGTTTCGTAGCTAGTTCTTTCTAAAGGGAAATTCGATTTCAGGGACTTAGATGGGGCCATACTGTGTCTTAAAGGATGCCTTGATCCTCCTTAGCCAAGTGTACCAAGTTCATGTTGAAGATTTCTGGGAGAGTAGGTATAATCCTAGCATTCAAGGAGTTTATCTAACATTCTTTCTATCAGGGATCATATGGAGTAAACATGCACATTTTAAATAAAAATATCAGAGCTTACAGCGTTTGTAATGTCAAATAGTATATTAAATAGAATTATATAATTTTACCGTTAAAATAGACCTGAATGTTGAGAACAAAACACTTCTAGAATTAAACCTTTAATTTTAGGAGTGATTGATTTATTTTTTTAAGAAAGGCAATAAGAATAACTCCACGTAAGGAAATTATATTACTGGTCATTATTTTGGTGTTTGTTTCGTTTCGTTTCTTTCTTTATTCATGTATGTTATTTTTTATGAAATCAAACAATGCTGTATAACTAGTTCTTGCTCAGTAAACAAATTTAATGCAATTAATTTGTTAAATGTAGGGAAGTCTCCTCCAAAACCTGAACTTGTAACATTAATGTTTTACCTAAAAATTTCTAGAAAGTCTCAAGTGTATCATACCTGGATAATTGGAATTAAATTCTATATATATGTATATATATGTATATGTATATATATGCATATATATGTATTATATATGTATACAATACATCTGTATTTATATTATATCATATGTATATATTATAAGCCTAGATACATAAATTAATAAAAGCATAATGTAATAATTTAAAAAAAATATTCTGAAAACAACCTGAGTTTCATCTAGGGGAGCAATAAAACAGCTTTTAGTGGCTCACGTAGAAATACCTACCTGCTTATCAGTGATAGTTCCAGAAATAATACTGCATGTTTAACTTTTTTTTTAGAATTCATTACATCAGCCGAACAAGACATTTAATGAGTCTTGAAGGGAGATGTGTTGTGTTGAGAAAGAATGAGTTACACTTTTGTAGTCTGTCTTTTTATCATTCAGTTTAAAAAAAAAAAAAAGTCATTCAGTTCTCAAAACTATGCCGACAGTCCTGTGGGTATAAAGTAGTGGTTTCACCTGCTGTTTCTCTGAGCGAGAAATGAGGTCAGTACTGAGATCTGACTGTTTCTGGACTTTTCTAAAGACCATCTTAGTAGAGCCCCCAATAAAATACAGTGCAGTACTATTTCTTGAATCTACTTTTATTCTTCCAGAGAAAATGAGGTAAAGCATTTATTTAAAAATAAGATGATAATGAGAATGTCCACGCATTGTGAAGAATGTAACCAATGTTACTGGGGAACTCGTATAGAAATTATTGAATGGGAACCTAAACTGCTGTGTAAACCTTCACCAAAAACACAATAAAATAGTATTAAAAAAAGTAGATGAATAGAAAAAACTGTTTATCCCTAACAGTATTCAATTTAAGAAATTATGTCTTCATATATGTATATTATGTATATGTATATTATGTATATGTATATATGTATATATGTATATTATGTATATTATGAAGACATAATTTTTTCCACACACATATGTATATATGGAATTGATGTTAACCTGATACTTCTACAAATCCAATATACCAAAACTTGTTTTCTACACAATTTTTAAATGAGTTCAGAGTAGAGTTTTGAAAAGCTTGTTACTGTCTGGGGGAGAAGGAATCCCCAGGGAAAAGGAATTAAAGGAAAAAGGAACCCTGTGTATAAAAATTATGTTCCACCAACTGCTTTTGTGCAAGAAATAAATAAATATGGGATTTTCTTATATTTAAGTAATGAGGATAAACAGTGACTTTGATTTAATTGATTAATACTGGTATATTTCTGTCAAAAGAGTTTAAGGAAGGAAAATACTGACACGCTTGTTGTCATTTTGGTATTAAATATTAAGGAAAAAACACTTATTTTATTTTTCACATATATTAGGACTTTTCAGCAACTTGACTTTGGTTTAACTAGTAGAATCTCAGGACAAGATCATATATTATATGGCATTTCCTTAATTTAGTTTCTCTGAGAGATGAGTTGTATTTAAATTATTGGAGATCCTAATTGGAGGTCCTGTTAAAAAAAAAGAAAGAAATTTGTTTTATTCAAGAGTTTTTATATAACTCTCTGTTGTCTATATTACTCACAGATTATTGAATTTTGGTGCTGATGGATTTACTATTTAGCACATAAAAATTAAATGCCATATCAGAGAGGAGAGGGATTATCTTCATTTCTTACAAGTATTTGAAGCAGCTGAAGTTTAAGTACAAGAAAGCTGCATGTGCAAGTCATAGACATAGTATCTCATTCTCTCATTATGCTTGGTATGCATATATAGGATCACCAAGATGATCATACTTTTATTTTAAAGAATCACATTGTTGCTGTTGTTGCTGTTAGGTGACATCAAGTCAGTTCTGACTTGCAGGGATCCTATGTATAACAGAAGGAAACATTGCCCGGTCCTGTGCCATCCTCACAATCTTTGTTATGTTTAAGCCCATTGTTGCAGTCACTGTGTCAATCCATCTCATTAAGGATCTTCCTCTTCTTAGCTGACCCCTATTTTACCAAGCATGATGTCCTTTCCCAGGGACTGGTCCCTCCTGATAACATGTCCAAATACATGAGATGAAGTCTTGCCATCCTCACTTCTAAGGAGGAATCTGGCTGTACTTTTTCCAAGACAGATTAGTTTGCTCTTCCACAAGAATCATATAACTCTTGTAAATTCTTGGCTGGACGCTCAAATAGCTGCTTAGTTCTCAAATAAATTTAAAAAGCTCTAAAGGTAAACAGTGCATAAAATGAAAATTAAAATGCAAAGCATTTTTATCGTGCTTCTTTAATTTTATGCTGATCCTCTAACAGTAAAATCTCCTTAGTATAGTGGTTTAGGTGTCTAAGGTCTATCAAGATTTATGTACGATTCAAAGAGTCATTAGAATCTAGAGTTAAATCCATTTCTTTTATTTTTCCCCCAATATTGTAGTAATAAGTCAAAGCTTCCTGTATTAAACTACTCATTTAACATTTAAATATAAAATTAGATAGAAATAAAGTCACTTGCATGGGAAATCCAGGGTGGGAAGGAAGAGTGTGCTGTCACAGTATAGGGAGAGCAACTAGTGTCACACAACAATGTGTGTATAAATTTTTGTATGAGAAACTAACTTGAATTGTAAACGTTCACTGAAAGCACAATTAAAAAAAAAGAGAATAAAGTACTGATACAGGACACATGAATGAACTTTAAAAATGTTATGTTAACAGAATCCAGTCACTAAAAACCATATACTGTATGATTCCATATATATGAAATGTCCAGAATAGGCAAATCTATAGGGACAGAAAGCAGATTAGTGATTGCCTAGAGCTGTAGAGTTTGGGAAGAAATGGAGAGTGCCTGCTAATGGGTATGGGGTTTCTTTTTGGGGTGATGAAAATGTTCTAAAATCGATTGTGGCAATGGTTACACAACTCTGTGAATATACTAAAAACTATTGAGTTGTACACTATAAATAGGTGAAATATATGTGAATTATACCTCAATAAAGCTGTTATATGGAAAAAAACAAGAAATAAAGTCACTTGCAAAATGGTATATTTTCTGGACACTGAAGAAGTTAAACAGTGATAGAAAGTCTGTGTGGAGGAATGGGAAATTATCGTCCACATAAGGTTAATACAGGTACACAGCTGGCACTTTAAGGAGAGATGCGGTAAGACACAGTATGGACCAATCAAAGTCACTGAAATAGAATTCCCCTTCAGAAAGCACTAGCTACTCAACTAAGTGTCACAGTCAATGGTACTGTGAAGCACAAGCTCTCCTTGAAGTGCAAAAGACTAAGTATATTCTGTATCATTTTAGGGTCTGTTTTATACCTTTTTTTTTTGGTTTATTAAGTGAGGTTACCTTGATCAACCCCACTTAATAAACCAAGAAAAGATATAAGATCATGAGTCATAAGAAATGCACTTAAGTATAGATAAAGGTTGTTGATCCTATCTCCACATCTCTTTAATTATACACACACACATTAATGAACTACCAGTTGTCAATCAATAATTAATCCAAATTGTTGACTCCATCAATATTTTTGAAGTATACTGAATGGATTCCACCTCTACACTTAAAAAAAAAAAAAGATCAGTATACCAGTTTAGAATGTCTTTGATTATTATCACTAAGGAGACCAAGACATAATGAAAAATACCATCTCTCCATAAAACACGGGTTGGTCGGATAATTTTCTAGGCTTTGAGATATAATAGACATGCTTGTAAAAACGTTCATAAACCGTATGTGGTAGAATTTCAGAAATAGACATCCATGGCAGTCCAGACACAGGGACTCAACTTTTCCTGGTGTATTTTGTATTTGTTAAGCTGCATTCCTGTTTATGGATTCATAGATTTTTTTCTTGTTATGTTGACGTTATGTCTTGATAAAAACATTAAAATGTAATTTAAAGTACCTCTAGGACAAATAACAATGAATATTAGTTTCTTAATCACTGCAGGTATTGAAGTAAGAATACAGATCACACCAAACTCAGTTGAGTTACCACTTCTGTCTGTATCACATTACATTATGTCATGTCATGTTGCATTGCATTGCATTGTGTTACATTGCATTATATTACATTGTATATATATAAATACCTGTATTGGATTCCTAGGGGCTGCCATAACAAAATATCTCAAACTTGGTGGCTTAAAACAACAAAAATTTATTCTCTCACAGTTCAGGAAGCTAGAAGTCCAAAATCAGGTTGTGGGCAGGACCATGGTCCCTTTGAGAATCTAGGTGGAATCCTTCCTTGCCTCTTCCTAGCTTTCAGTGGTGGCTGTCATTCCTTGGCATTTCTTGGTTTCCAGATGTATCATGGCATTCTCTGCCTTTGTAATCAAACGAGATTCTTCCCTCTGATAACTTTTCCAACACGTCTGGCTTAAAATCCAAAAGATCAGAAGGATGGTGAGACCATATTTTCATAGTCTATATCCCTGCTGAAAATCAAGATCAAGTGAGCTTTTGCCCTTCTGCTCTATGGGAGGTTTCTGTCCCTGAGTTCATCTTAGAACAGCTGTGTTACCTTTTAACAGGTGTGCTCTCCCAGTTAAACTTCCCATCTGGCACTGTCTTTGGCACTGCCCCGGCTGCTACAGCCTCATGCTTGGTGCTAGAAGCAAGGGCTCTACCAAGGTTTGGCTTGACCTTGGAATGACTATTGTCAACCTGATGTAATATGTCAAGGTGCTGTCGCACTTGAGTGATATACCATATGCAAATTCCTCAGGAATGTTTTGCATATAATATGGGCTCTTTGGAGCCCTGGTGGCGAAGTGGTAAGAGCTCTGCTGCTTACCAAAAGTGCAGTTCAAATCCACCAGCCACTCCTTGAAAACCCAATGGGGAAGTTCTGCTCTGTCCTATAGGGTCGCTATGAATCAGAATCAACTTGATGGCAATGAGTTTTTTGGTATGGGCTCTTTAAATATTACTTTTCTCTCTTTTCCAAGGCAAAGAAAAAACAGCCTGTTTGGGGCAACAAATGATTACATATCATTTACAACTTGAAGGACAATTAATTCCTGAAATATTTTTTCTGTACACTAGCAAGCCTTAAAATTCACTCATTAAAAGGAAATGAGTTAGTAAAAAATAATATATAAATATGTAACAAGTTAAGTAGCAATTCTGTTTTTTTTCTTTTTTAATGTCTTCTGGTGTTTACATTCATGATTTTAGAAATATGTATATACTCTATTTCTTGAGTTCTAAATATTCAACAATTATCAGTTAAATCTGGCATATGGAAAATGTGAAGATTAATGCCATTTATTCTACTCACTTCCTTCTCTACTTTACACAATATTTGTTCTTTATACCAATCCTATTTTTCTATTGGAAATCTCTATAACTTTAAGTATATGTATGTGGACATTTTGGCTGTTGTTATTGTTGTTTTATAAACTTCTGATGTCTTTTTTAAATATCCACACTTTAGGCTGAGAGCATTAGAGTCCCCAGCTTTTTGTTCCAATTTTACTTTACCTTTTAAATTTTGCCAGTTCTTCTTTTACTTTTACAAAATTAATTTTATTAACATTTATATTCCTTGAAGCAACTTTAAGCATATGATCTAACCATGCCAAAAAGTGAACTCTACTATAAAAAAAAAAACCAAAACAACAGATGACATGATTGTATTACTGTGTTTATGTGAATTGCTCAGTTTTGGATGAAAGAATGTAAGAGGATACATTTCTTTCTATACTATCCCAATTTCGTGATCCTGGCAATAATATGTTCTTCGACTTTGCTCTCTAGGAGGTTTCTTTGAGTTTAGTTTTTCCCTTCAATTGTTTAAAAAATTGTATATGTGTATATATATATATAAAACAAAACCAAATCCATTGCCATCTAGTCAATTCTGACTCTTAGCGACCCTATAGGAGAGAGTAGAACTGCCCCATAGGGTTTCCAAGGAGCGACTGGTGGATTTGAACTGGTGACCTTTTGGCTAGCAGCCAAGTTCTTAACTGCTTTGCCACCACAAGCTATATATATATGCATATATATACGTATATATATATATATCTATATATACACACACACACACACACACGTATATAATCTGCTGTTACGTGCTATCAAGTCAATTCCTACTCACAGCAACACTGTGTACAATAGAAAGCAACACTGGCCGGTCCTGCACCATCCTCACAATCATTTTTATGTTTAAGCCCATTGCTTCCATGGTGTCAATCCATCTTATTGAAGGTCTTCGTCTTTTTCAACGACCCTCTACTTTACCAAGCATAATGTCCTTCTCCAGGGACTTGTTTTCCTGATAACATGTCCAAAGTACGTGAGATGAGGTCTCGTCATCCTAGCTTCCAAGGAGCATTCAGGCCGTATTTCTTCCAAGAGATTCATTCATTCTTCTGGCAGTCCATGGTATATTCAAAATTCTTCACCAATATCATAATTCAAAGGCGTCGATTCTTCTTCAGTCTTCCTTGATCATTGTCCTGCTTGTGCATGCATATGAGGTGATTAAAAACATCATGGCTTGGGTCAGGCAAAGATGCCACTTTAAAGACTAAGGTGTGCCTGACCCAAGACATATATAATCTAAGAGACTGTCATGGATTGAATTGTGTCCCCCCCAAAATTGGCTAGGCCATGATTCCTAGTATTGTATGATTGTCCACCATTTTGTCATCTGATGTGATTTTCCTATGTGTTGTAAATCCTACCTCTCTGATGTTAATGAGGAAGGATTAGAGGCAGTTATGTTAATGAGGTAGGACTTAATCTACAAGATTACTCTGTGCCTTAAATCAATCTCTTTTGAGATATAAAAGAAAGAAGCAAGCAGGTAGACATGGGGATCTCATACCACCAAGAAACAAGAGCCAGGAGAATAGCTTGTCCTTTGGACCCGAGGTCCCTGCACTGAGAAGCTCCTTGACCAGGGAAGATTGATGACAAGGACCTTCCTCCAGAGCTGACTCAGAGAGAAAGTGTTCCCCCGGAGCTGGCGCCCTGAATTTGGATTTGTAGCCTCCTAGACTATGAGAGAATAAACTTCTGTTCATCGAAGTCATCCACTTGTGGTATTTCTGTTATAGCAACACTAGATAATAAGACTGAGATGATTATTCCATTCATGAGATTTTTTTCTTGAATATTTCTTAATATAAAATATAATGATTTTAAAAAATAATGATCTCCCGTTTCCTGTAGTATCTCTCTTTCCTCTGGGGTCAGGTTTTTTGTTTGCATATTTTGATGTTTTTTATGGAGTTTCTGGATTATTCTTTCACATTAAGGAAAAAGGTCTGTGTAAATGGCTTATCTTCCCTCTGTTAAGTGAGTGGAATCATTTTCTTCTTTGATCTCTATATTCTTTGACTGTATTCCTTTGCCTGTTACTTTCATAAGAAAAATAAAATCAATCTCTTCCAGTTTGCGATTTCCAGAAAGTCATCAATCTTCCACTTTCTTTTCTCATATGGCTTTTTTTGTTTATTATAAATCTGTGTACTTATAAGTATTTTACCATACTTATTCAATATTTATGCTTTAATCTGTATGCTAAGCAAACAATTCAAGAAGCTGGACTATAAGAAGAAGACTGTGGCATCAAGATTGGAGGAAGACTCGTTAACAACCTGCAATACACACAACCATGCTGCTGAAAACAAAGAAAACTTGAAGCATTTACTGATGAAGATCAAAAACTACAGCCTTCGGTATGGATTATACTTCAACATAAAGAAAACATAAATCCTTACCACTCGACCAATAAGCAACATCATGATAAACAGAGAAAAGATGGAAGTTGTCAAGGATTTCATTTTCTTGGATCCACAAGTAAAACCCATGGAAGCAGCAGTGAAGAAATCAAAGGACAGGTTGCATTGGGCAAATCTGCTGCAAAGACCTCTTTAAAGTGCTGGACAATGAATAAGAAAGACTTAAGAAGTATTGATGCCTTTGAATTATGGTATTGGTGAAGAACATTGAATATACTGTGAACTGCAGGAAGAATGAATGAATCTATCTTGGAAGTACAACCAGAATGCTCCTTGGAAGTGAGGATGATGAGACCTCATCTCAAGTACTTTGGACTTGTTGTCAGGAAGGAGCAGTCCTTGGAGATGGACATCATGGCAGGTAAAGTAGAAAGGGTCAGTGAAAAAGAGGAAGACTCTAAATGAGATGGATTGACACAGTGGCTCCAACAATGGGCTCGAGCATGACAATGATTGTGAGAATGGTGCAGGACAAGGCAGTGTTTTGTACTGTTGTATATAGGGTTCTATGAGTGGGAACCAACTTAACAGCACTTAAAAACAGCAACATATTTTATTGGTTATCAGGAAAGATGAAAAGACAATTGTGGTCTTTTAGGCAGGCAGTACAGATTGGCCATGTCTTAATACATTTTATTTTCATTTGATCATACTCACCTCAATAAATGGACCTTACTTTAATTTATTTTTGATCCCTGGAACTTTTGTTTCTGCATCATCACCTCTTTGGTTCATTCACATTATAATGGTGACAAGGTCTTTTTGCATTGCATATTCAGTCTCATAATTTGAATTTTAGAGGTGGCACAATTGTTAAATGCTAAGTTGCTAACCAAAAGGTTAGCAGTTGTAACTGACGAGCTGCTCTGCAGGAGAAAGATGTGGCAGGCAGCTTCTGTAACAATTTACAGCCTTGGAAACACTATGGAGCAGTTCTTCTCTGTCCTGTAGGGTCACTATGAGTTAGAATTCAACTTGATGGCAATGGATTTGTTTTTTTTGATTTTTTGTTTTTGGTGTGTTTTCTTATTTGCCTACAGTTAGAAGATTAATCCATTTATGTATTTTTTCATCCAAAGATGTCTATTCTTAATATTTAAGCATCATCAGTCATGATACCTTATACTAGAATTAAAGGAAGAATAATTCCCATTTCTTACCTTAGAGTAGCTTACCCAGATGAGATTCTTATAAAATACTTGACAGGCTGCTAACTCAAATTCTGGCTCTCTCCATGCAACTGAGAGATTCTGCATTCCAGATTCTATTTAGCTCCCTCTTGACTTCAGTTTCCTTTGGCAAAAACTACTGCCCTCATCTTTTTATATGACTCACTTAACTCATAGTTGAAAGTGAATTTTTGCCTGGATGTATTAGATAGCCTTCATATCCTGAGAACCCTCAGGCATAATGTGAAATCACCACTAGGGAAAAAAAAGGATGATGAAATTTTTTCAGAGGAAAAAAAAGTCATCACAGATTTCATTTTCTTCTTTTTTTTTTTGCAGAGATCTATCTTTGCCTTTAAATAGGATGAATACATACCCATATATATATATATACATATATATGTGTGTATACACGCATATGTATATACACACACACACACATATATATACATACATAAATATATACATATACTCTCATTTGCTAGGTTAGGATATTTGAAGGGAAATGGGATATGTGAGTAACAAAGATTGTGCCTATGTTTGAGTAAGGAGGTGATATTTTCCTGGGTGAATGTACTTTGTCTAAGATACTTATGCTTTTTATAAAACTTAGCCCAAATATACCGTATTTTCTTGCTATTTGAATGTTAAATGTCTCCAAATAGGACAGGTTTTACTGAAGTTAACTTTGAAGCTCTTAAGAGTTATAAAAAATATTGACAAAATGTTCAAAACCTTTATTTTCAACCAAAGCTGTATAGAAATTGAAAGAACATAAGCTTTTATCAATTGATGTTTTTTCTTTATTTTATATGCAGAAGAATGAGTTCAAACATGACAAACAGCAAAAATATAAAGTGTTACCATCTTTGTGCCTCTGGTGGCAACAGAGTATCAACCAGCCTGCCCCTGTGCACCAGGTTGAAAACCATCCATTATGAGCAAAATAGCACTCTGCTCTAGCAATCAAACAATTCACTTTGCTGTTCAAAAGGAGAGCAATTTGTTGACTCTTAGAAAATCCACTATGTTACATGAAGTGTAGAAATCACCAGTTTTCTCAGATACTTTAATATAAAATAAATTAAGCATCTCTATGAAGGGAATTAGCCAGAACATACTAACCTTTGAAAAACACCCATCTTTTTCTAAATTCCCTTATTTTATAGTAATTTTTGGTGGGATTGATTTCATTTTTCATGTGCCTCTCAGGCAATCTTAAATTTGCAATATTTTTTCCCTTAGAGTTCTTTTTATATTTAATTAATTATATAGCTTGTGGGGAGAAAAAATATTCAGTGGTGTTATGCTAGTATAGATAACTGAAGTAATTGTTTGCTTAGTTTAATTTAAAACTGACTTCATCCATATGAATTATCACATAAATAAAGGTTTCCACTGGAAATGACCATGGAGAATAACTAGTTGATGCATTGGTACCGGGTCATCACTTCCCAGATTAACTTTCTGAATTAAATATCTCAAAGGATCTACTTAATGTAAGCCAAAAAACCAAAAAGATATTCAATGAGAAGACAAAAGAAAACAAAATAAAATCTTACTTTGGACTTAAAAGAACTTTATGGATTATATCATATATGATGCAATACATAAAAACTGTAAAGCTTCTTTAATTCATAACCTAGAGATATTTCATAATTGAAGGTCAGTAACACTCTATGAGAAACACCTTGCCAAAAAGTGTAATGAGCTACCAGTGGCAAGTGCTAGCCTTGCTTGTCTTTGAAATGTTTCCTTTGTGACTGTGTGCACAGCTGCCTTAACTTTCATACTGTTAAAATTTCAGAAGTGCTGAGAGGAAAACATGGAAATTTATCCATGTTGAACATTACAAACAATTAAAAAGAGATAAAATCTAGCACCACCAAATGCCTCTCCTTTTGTAATGAGTGTTTGGCTGGCTCCTTTTATTTTATTGTAACTTTTTTTTAAGAATAAAACAAAAGGATTCATACCACTATTCAAAACGGTTTCTGTAACTTTGTGTTGAAAGTGTAGGTATTTTGGAATGTTTCCAGTGTATCTTGATGGAATAGAATGTAATAAAGTCAAGATTTTTTTTTTGACTGTTGCTCTTGTTTTCTTTTTTGTTATTAAATTTTGCTGGGATTTCTGCACAATCTAGCTAGTGGTTTCTATGACTTTTGAGTTGTTTTGTGGGGAAAAATTACTTTTCTGCCAATTTCACTACTAAGAATAGAAGAACAACCTATTTATTTTTATTGAACATCAAATCTACACCTAGTTTCCCAGTACCCAAGACTTTAGGCAATGACTTTAGAAGGAATGGGAGGAGGTTAGTAAGGAGCAGAGGGAAGGAAGGAGGACCGTGAAAGGTAGTCAGTTTAGCAGGAAAAAGAAAAAAGAAAAAGAATAACTAGGAATGGTCTTTGTTTTCACCTTTCCCATTAGTGATTACCATTTCTTAAAAAGTTAATAATTTTATAACACTTTAGACATTGACTATTACTTTCCAGTTGTATTGAATGAATTTCTCTCTCTTCCGTCCTCTTTCCTTAACCAAAAATAAAAGGGTTCCAGATCTCATTTTATAAAACAAGGAAATAAGCAACCCTTACGCTTACCTGTATTTTCTGATTTTCAAGCCTTTAACACTTTAATTGGATGTTCTTTTAATCCTGCAATATATTGTTTTCAAATGTATCATGTATATTAATGAGAGATTTTTAAATTTCTCTTTAATTTCCTAAATCTTCATGATCACTTTGACTACTAGTTTTGTTTCTTTACCTCTTTGTTTATTTTTACATTTTTTATTTCATATTGCAGGTTTTCTCAAATCATTAGTCATGCTATACTGTCTCTTGCTGGGCAAGGCTTACTTCTGCAGTTTTCCCCTTGTAGTGGGCAGGTGGGGAGATTGGTTGTACTGCTGGGTGTCTTCCCAAATGCCAGAAGAGAAGGACTTTATGCCCAGTAACCAAAACCAAACCAAATCTGTTGCCGTCAAGTTGATTCCAACTCATGGCGACCCCATGTGTTACAGACAGAGTAAAATTGAGCTCCATAGGGTTTTCTTGGCTATAATCTTTCAGAAGTAGATTACCAGGACTTTCTTCCACAGCCCCTCTGTGTGAGTTCAAACCACTAACCCTTAGATTGCTGGTTAAGTGCAAATTGTTTGTGCCACCCAGGGATCTTTTGACACGCAGTAGCTACCTTATTTTCTCTAGGTAATTCTTTTAATGTAGTTGTTGAACTTCTCCTTTTTATTTATTTGAGGGAAATGCTAGGCTACCTGAAACCTGAGGTGAGAAGCATGGCAGTTCCATATATTCACTTTAAATTAATCTTTCTCTTATAAGCGCCACTGTCCATTCCCCTTTCCTTCAGACCTGCTACCTCTGCTTCAAAAGCCATGTTTAGTGCCTCTGCTCTACCTCCTTGTTTGTTGCATAGTGCCTGGAGTCTTAAAAGCTTGCAAGCAGCTATTCAAGGCACAACAGTTGGTCTCCATTCACCTGGAGCAATCGCAGAAGAAGGAAAGTCAGGAATAGGAGGAGAATACAGAATGTGTGGCTAATTGCCTCTGTGAACAACTGCCTCTTTTGCCATGAGGCCAGAAGAACTGATGGTGCCTGGCTACCATTGCCGAACATTTTGATCAAAGATTCCATAGAAAAATCGTGATTAAAAGGGGGGAAATGCAGAATAGAATTTCAAATTCTCACAGACTCCAGACATTCTGGAGCCATAAAGGCTGGATGAACGCTTGAAACTATTGCCCTAAAATAATCTTTAACCTTAAACCGCAACTCTTCCCTGAAGTCTTCTTGAAATCATATGATGGTTTAGCTTAACTAGTAAAGAATGTCTGCCTTGAGCATTTTGCTCTTTCAAGATTGATCTGTACGAAATGAAACTGACAACAGCAACTCGAAAGATTAGATAGGAAACTGACTGACTTAGGAGGCTGTGAGTTTATGTTAATGAGGGAGGAAAAACTCAGAAAAGGAGGGTGAGAGGGGTCGCACAACTCGAAAATATAATCAATGTCACTGAGTAGAACATGTAGAAACTGCTGGATTGTTGTATATTTTGCGGTGTATATTCTCAACAACAGAATAAAAATAAATAAATAAATAAAATCCTGTCTGACTATCTACTCTGAAGTCAGCAGCTTCCTCTGCTTTAACCCTTTTCATATGTTCTGTGTGCTGGCACCTGTTGCTACTTCAGAATCGGTTAATTGTTCCATCTCTCCTATGGGTTCATTCAAATCTCTCTGCCTCTCATGCCTCCTCTTTATTAGGACCTACTAAAGTTAGACAAGAGTAATAACTTTCCAAGCAGAAAAATAAAAAGTTACACATTTAAAAATTATGATCACTTCTATGTTTCTTAAAGGATTGAGAATAATTACTTAATTTCAGTTTCAGTCAACTTTGTAATGCAATCTTCTAAGTTGGCATTTTATTGAAAGTTGCGGTAATTCTTGAAAAGTATTAAGGTTTAGCATTGTCTGATTACATAGTCAACAGTGGGGATTTAAATTAAGCTCAGAGAAAATAATGCACATAGTCTTGATTTGAGTTCTCTATAAATTTAAGAACAGATTGCCCCACTGAAATTGAATTCTATACATTGTTTGCACATTTTTACTTCTTTTTTTCTGTCTGTCTTTCCCCCACATCCCCTTTTCTCTTAATTTGGATAACTTCCAATGCACATTTTCTTTGCCAGAAATGCCAGGATAACCTTCCCCTGATGTGGCCACCTTTAAAAATCACGTCCGTTATTCAAATGTCAATTCAGGCAGGACCTCTTGGCTCTGCTGTCACTGCCTCTCAGAGGAGAGTAGGCTTTGCTTCATCCACGGGACCCTGCTCTTAGTAAAGCATTTTCTTAAGGAAATTGTGTTGTTATATTTTCATTCTGCTCTAAATTTTTTTTGCTGGGAAGAAATGTGCTTTCAATTCTTAGAGTCCTAGTTTTGTTGCTGTTTTTAGTCCTTTTCTCTTAGCATATGTGAAAAGACATGCGTTTAAAGAATTAATCATGTACATATATATTATCTAATAAAAAATCTGACCTGAAAACAGCAATCTTACATACAATTAATAATTATTTAAATGTACACTTAGCCAAAAACAATCTGAAAAAACACACTATATAAAGTTTAACCATCAGTTAAGATTCTAAAATAACCAGTTATGAGTAATGATTACCAGAGAAGATAATACTAACTCTCCTTATACCTGTTTGTTCAACAATAAATGTTTTTGTTATTAAGGAGTCAGTTGCTACTCATAGAGATCCCATGTAACAGAGAAGGGTTTTCTTGGCTGTAATCTTTACAGAAGCAGATTGCCAGGTCTTTCTCCCACGAACCCATAGGAAGAGATCAAACCGCCAACCTTTCAGTTCACAGCCCAGTGCTTAATCACTGCGCCACTAGGGCTACTCAACGATAAGTAGGAGGGACTAAAGGGTTTCTATATATACACTAAATATTGAAGGGGAATATACCTGGTTATTGAGAAAATATTCTCATCTGTCTCTTCAATCACTACCTTTCCTCACTTTCCTATGGGGATGGAATATTAATAGATCAGGTTGTCTTTGGTCATTGGTTTTCCATAAAAACATGTATATTACATTTTTGTTATTGAATACATATTTCTTATATTCCACAAGTAGAAGCACAAGCACCAGTTCTTGGGATTAACTGTAAATAACACCTATTCCCTGCCTTAAAGGATCTTACAAGTCTGTTCCCTTGTCAAACCTCCCATGTGATTACTTTCAGGACATATTAATGTGTTACAGTCATTTGAGTGATGGTGTGAATGATATTTTCTATTACATCTCTCATGGTATCCTATCTTACATACCACGTTAAAATTTATTTTTGAACTAAACATGAAAGATTATTTTCCCCCTGAAAAAGTAAGATGTTTTTCTCCTGTCATGAAATAAGAATGATGTGGCTCAAAGTTTACGAAAAGATTATGAGAAACACAACTTAAGATATAACAATTATACAACCAGTTATCTATGTTCTTTATTTTTTACATTTCCTTGGAGTTTTTATTTTAATGCATGTCTTTCTTAATATGCATATATTCCACGACTTTTGTTCATATTTTACTATTGCATTATGTACGTTTTGGTAGGCTGCCTCAAAATATTTACGATATAATGTGAAGCATAAATAAATTAATATTTAAAGAAACACTGGATTTGAACAAACTCTGAATTGAGATGTGAGTTTTAAATACACATCTACTAAAATGTCTATAAAAAAATCAGTTGCTGCAGATGACCGTAAGGTGAGAGTTTTGAAGAATTAAAAATGAAATAGTCATCATATTTAGTTTAATTTTTTTTAAAAATCTGATTCTAAAAAGGACTTTCAAAGGAGAAGAAACTGTTATTTAAGTTCCTATATTTTGCAACAGTTTTTCCTTCTGAAGGAACTAAAGAACTAAAGGTTGGACATTCTTCCCACACACTAATTGTTAGGATATTTTTAAAGAGATGATATTTTAATTTCACTATGCACACTGCTGCCTTGATTGTGTGGTTGGCTTGACTGTGAATGCATGATGTAAATGAAGAATCCAAGGAACAATTTAGTTTAGAGCTATTGAGTTTATTGATCTCTGATTGTTTCTTTATGGAAGAAACAATTCTGAGTTTATGTTCTCTCCATTTATATTCTATAATTTCCAAAAGAATATATGAATTATGTTATTTATGCCAGTTTGAAGCCATAGAGTATCTTCTCTCTGTCTCTTTCTCTCTATCTGAAAGGTGTGAGAGGAGGTAGGAGTCATAAGACGTATGTAAATTAAAGGGGGAAGCTGGGAAGCAAAGATGGTACATTGACTTCAGAGGCTGGCAATGGGGAATTTTTATTTAATCTGCTGAAACTAGCAGTGCTCCATGCTAGGTAA
The DNA here is from genome assembly GCA_030035585.1 of Dugong dugon. Taxonomy (NCBI): domain Eukaryota; kingdom Metazoa; phylum Chordata; class Mammalia; order Sirenia; family Dugongidae; genus Dugong; species Dugong dugon. Next base: position 26,144,709 of record CM057460.1, on the reverse strand, counting down.
AGTCATAAATCATCCATATAATTTTTTTTCAAGGTAAATGTGAATAAAACATAGTTTTGTTAGGTAAAAAGTTTTGTTTTGTTTTGTTTTTAATTTTAATAATAGTGCTATAATTCTATAATAATAGCTCTTGACAGGGTAATAGCTAGATAATGGCAATTAACTCCATGTATTTAGATTTAAAATTATTGTTTTATTTCTTATTTTATTTCTTCTCTGTGGTAAATGACTTATGTCATAGCACGGATATATAGAATAAACAAGGGAATATCTACATGCAATTAAGCAGAGCAGTAGTGATAGTTACTCTATGCTAGCGGACATTATTACAAGGTTAAATAGCCTATTGCAGTAAGTATTTTTTTCTCAGACAACGATATACCAAAACTCATTGCCTTCGAGTCAATTCCGACTCATAGTGGCCCTATAGGACAGAGTAGAACTTCCCCATAGGGTTTCTAAGGAGCAGCTGGTGGATTCAAACTGCTGACCTTTTGCTTAGCCGCTGACCTCTTAACCACTGTGCCAGATATACTGGGTAATAATGTGCTGCTTTTAATGAGATGTCAGCTATCCAGTAGTTTCAAGCATTGAAATATGCTTCATGTCATAATCATCTCTATGTCAACAATTAATTCACTGTACAAATATTTTCAATGTACTCTTTATGTGCCAGACAGGGTACTAGGGTTTAGAGATGACCATACGTCTGAAAATAATACTTCTTCTATTATAGGATTCTTTATTCAGGATCATATACACAGATAAAATAGTGGTTGACATCAAAATGTCTGATATCTAAAAGGAAATTATATGCAGATAAATATAAAACTGAACATAAACTTGAACATATCTACCCTTTGAAATTTATTACTTCGTATACAAATATTGTTATATTGCTAAGAGATGAGTTTTCTAATTTTTAAGTCATCATTTTAAATATTATAATATCTTTAGGGTATTAAAAATTAATGATGATTACCAAATTAGGAGAATTTAATTATACTACAAGTTAAATATAAAATATTTCCTGATTTATCTTTTTTTTATTGTATTTTAGATGAAGGTTTACAGAACAATAATAGTTTCTCATTAAGCAGTTAGTACACATACTGTTTTATGACATTGGTTTTATCTTTTGTTTTTAAGCAAAAAGTTAAATCCCTTTAGAGGTTTTGCGAACATTTCATTGGAAATAAACAAATGTAAATGCCTAGGCTTTTAAAAGATAAAAGTTAATCAACAAGAAGAGAGCAAGAAAAATATAAAATTTTAAAAATCAGAGGAAAACATAGAAAAAGAATATTAGTACATGTGTTTTTCCCATGATTTATCTGTTTTAGTTATTAGCCACTCTACTCTAAACCTCAATTTCAAAATCAACCCTGCTCTCTGCCTCTCTCTCTCTGTCTCTTTCTTCCTCTTTAATTCTTACATATAAATTTTACCCACCCTCCAGTATATCACCGGCCAAGGGATAAGAAATCCAGAAACATATATACTGTAATACATTGTGATAAGTGGCAATAAGCAATCTGTAAAAAATGTGAATAGAAAATGGATGTGTGAGGGAGTCTTTTCAAATGACTGTTTAGGAGATCAGTTGGTTTGCTAAGTAGTGAAAAGTGAGTAAAATAAAACAATAAGGACATGTCATTCATGAAAATTTAGAATATAGGGCATGACATGTTCAAAAACAGCATGGCATGTTCCATGGAAGAACTTAAACCCGGAAGGAAAAACTTGAAAATAATGTGAAACGTCTTATAAGCATTTCTCCCATTTGTATATTCTAAGTTCCTACATAATAAAATGATTGTGACACTTATTTTCATCTGACATGAAAACTCAAATGACTGAACAAGACAGTGCTTCCTCCAGAAAATCACCTTAGGTTGTATCTTCATATAACCTGTGAAACCCAAGTAACCTGTGTAACTTGTGAAACCCAAGTTGTATCTATAGGTGAATTATTCACATTTTAAGAAAGAATGGCAAAGAGATTACCAGAAGAAACTATAAAAAATGCACAGTAGTAGTGTTACTGAACGCAACGGGTTCACCACTTGTACTCTGATTAAGAATAACTAAGAGTCAAGTGGATTTAAAGCAAGACATAGTTTATTACTCGCGAGTGAGGAGACAGGGGAATCAGCCCCAAAGCACTCTTTCGCTGAACAAAGGGCTGGAGGAAGTTTTGTACAACTCAGAAAAGAGGAAGTCATACATATTCATTAATTTCATACATATTCAAAAAGGAGTTGGGCTAGAATTTGGCATGGAAGTAGCTGACAAACTTCTCGCTTTTGAAATAAGCTCGGTCACCGCTTGATGACGTATGTCCGGTGATTTTGGTTCCTCGGCATGGGTCTTTTGGTTCCTAGGCAATAACTTATTATGGGATGGGGCCATCTTCTTTCCAGGTATGCCCAGGATTCTAGTTTTAATTGGTTGATCTGAAAGACAGCTGCAAGTGGGAAGATTAGGGGTAAGCAGCTTGAACTTTAACCGCGAGTGAGGTAAGCAATGTTTTGTGGGTGACACCATTCTTTTTCTAGAAGAAATTTTAACTGATATAACCTGTTGTTTAAGGCCTTTTCTGTCCCTAGCTGGTCTCAGGAGTAGTAATATTGGAAACATACCTGTAATGTAAGATTTTGATAAAGAAAGCCATCGTAGATATCCTGTTCATGAATATATTTGAGTTATATTTTTGTAAAAATATATCTTTGACTTCAGAAAAATTAGTCGCCTCATCTACTGATCTCTGTTCTGTACTACTGTTGCTATTTTACATAAATAATTTTTTATTTTTTTTGGTCATTGTTTTGTAATGAGCTAAAAAGCAATTTTTCCTTTTGCATGAAAGTTTGAATTTTGGTTGACCATCTGTGCCCCAGATAGCTGATGAGGTCACATATTTTTTCTTGTCAACATTGTTTATAGTAAATATTGACCACTAATTGGGCAATTACATCTGGATTGACAGGATTTCCCTGACATGGGCTTACCTTACAATAGAGACACTAAACCTGCATAGCCCTTCTAGGGACCCTGGAAGCTCTGCCTTGCAAGTGGTAAAAAGAGATACTGGCTTCTGGGGGCTATGGGATTTTAAAGGCAAGGCAATTCCCACATCTGCCTTTGTGTACTTGTATCCTCCCTCCTGGGTTGTTCTACCCATCGCCTTGGAGTAGATTCCCACTCATAGTGACCTTAGGAGCAGCTGGTGATTTCAAACTGCTGACCTTTTGGTTAGCAGCCAAGCTCTCAACCACTGCACCACCAGGGCTCCTGAGCTGTTCTAGGGGGCATCTAATGCCAGCAGGCTGTGCTTCCTGAGCTACATGTTCTGAACTGACTGATGTCAAGTGTGACTTAGAGTAGTCTTAGAAGACTAAATATTTGATAGAGCCTAGGAAGATCCCCTGAGGGTAATGTTTCACAGATTCACATTTATGGCTTTGTGTAATGGTGATAATAATAAATTGCACCAACTTCAGCGAATCTCATGAACTTTATCATTACTGTCAGGTCTAAATGAGGTATTTATTACAAGTTTGGCCCAGTACTAAAATCTTTCCTGGGTTTTCCAATTTAATCCTCACAACAATTCAAGGAAATTATCCTCTTATTATCCCAACTCTGTTGTTATTGTGTGCCAACAAGTTGATTTCTGACTCATAGCGCCTCCAGATGACAGAGTAGAGCTGTCCCATAGGGGTTTTAAGCTGTAATATTTACAGGAGCAGATTGCCAGGTCTTTCTCCCACGGAGCAACAGAACGCCTTTCGGTTAGCAACAGAACGCCTAACCATTGCTTCCCTAGGGCTCCTTATCCCAACTCTACAGTTTAGGAAACCAAGCCTCTAAATCTTGAGTTAATGTGCCCTAGCCTTCATGCCAGTACGTTGCACAGTCAGCATTTTATTATTATAACTGAGTTTACATTCAGTGCAATTATCACCTAAATGATTTTGAAGCTTTGTGGGTATATGTAAGCTTTGCCCACATGTATTAAAGAAATAGGCTTAGATTTGTATTTTTTTTTGCCTTGATTACTTGAAATGTTGATAGAAATGGGGCTTAGTACTATTAAACACTACCATGATCTAGGAATTTTCTGCAATATTCCAGATGTTTAAATATACCAGCACAATTCTCACAGTAAGTATCTAAAGTAGCAGAAATAGCTCCTTATTTACAAAGTAGGAGACTGCAGTTTCAAGATGTCAAGCAACTAGCCCCATATCACATAGAAAATAAGTGGCAGACCTAGATTATTCAAGTTAATTCATTCGTTTATCCAATGTTTATTGACTATCCAGTATAATCTAGATATTTTTTCCGGATGTCAGGAACATCTGACTGAAGCATAGTCAGGGTAGAATGGATAGAATAGTGGGATATAGATATATAAATATTATATATATATATATATATATATATATATATATATATATATAAATATATAAATATATATGTATTCCAATCTTTTACAGCCACAGTCTTTTAGAACTACATAGCAATTACTTGATTAATTTTAACTAATGCATTGTTTCAATACTTCCTTCTTCACTGGCAGACAGCTAATGTACAGAATTAATGGTGCATGTAACACTGTTTTCTTAGTTAACTCACAAACAAATCAGCTTTCTAGGAAAAAAATAGCTGATACAAAAACATTTAATAAATGTCTTGACTGTAAGGTACATTAATTGGGATTTGAGACCCTAAACATAACAACCTTGAGAGATCCAATGACAGACAGGTAAACTTACATATAATTTCACCTTTGCACTTGAGACAATATTCATAGGTGCCTAGGTCTGGACTCCTGAAAAGCAAACCCTGAGACATGCATTCGGTCTGTAATAGTTTTGGGGCAAGGAGGCAATTCCTGGTAGCACTATGAGGCAGGGGAAAAGTGAGACAGGGAAGGGGGAAAGTCAGTGAAGCGTTCTTTAATGAACAAATTATCACTATGATCAGCTACGACTTGGTCTGGCTGGCAATCATCTAAGAGGAATTGCGGAATTTGCTTCATTATTTGCTCACTGAGGGACAAGGGATCTAGGATATTTATTTCCTCTATCCTGCTTCTCAGTGATTATCCTGCCCCACAACAGAGTCAGATATGAGGTAGGAAGATACACAAGAAGACTGGAGACTGTTTGAAAGCAACTCTTAAAGTAATATGAGGGGATATGGGAGAGACCCCCACAGCTGGGCGACAACTGTTTAGTTCATCTATTCTTATGATCTTTCACTTCATGTAACAGATTGATAATGAAAAAACAATCAAAATTAGTGTCTCTAAATTACTAGGGGTTTTTGAACTTGAGAAAGGTTGGATATACTGCTTTCATTGTATATCGAGGAACATAAAAATACCCTGTGAAGATTTGGACTATACAAACCAGGCAGGATATGGAAGAACCTTAGGTGAGATGTGGTAAAGCAATACTTTCTACATGTTCCAGTTTTATCTGCTGCTTTTATGGTGGGAGCAAAAATGAGATCAATATATGTGTGTAAATAAACCATGTCACCTGTGTTAACGCATTTTAGCATGTTTTGATCAATTGATATATTTTGTGTGTACCTGAAGTCTTTAAAGTTATTATGGGACTATATTGAGTGACAGGTTAAAAAGAAAATAATAAATTGGCCTATCATGTAGATTTTTTAATAAGTCATAGATTTAGAAGAGGACATGGCATTTATTAAACAGGCTCAAAGAAGTTCAAATTGGAGATAGATTAATTTTACAGATTGATGGACAGATAGTTAAAAGGACATATTTTTCAATCCTTTGGATCCAATTTAGTTGTTTGTCTGTAAAACCAACTTCATGTAAGGTTAATAATGGGGGAGGGTTGTAAAGATTCAAGGGGAAAAATGATGGTCAAGAATCTGGTTTCCAATCATCACATTATTCATTATTGCAATCCACCACTTGATGTGTTTTTTTCACTGGATCATTTTTTTTTTCTATAAATTGCCTTAATGCATTCAAACTGATTCCTTATTTAAACACTGTGTATGCTATAATTGATATTAATTAACCCACTATCAAAACATATTGAACACGATTTGATGAATTAATTGATAAATCATTTATAAAAATGCATTTCTTTATTATTAGCCCATTATGCACTATATTGACAGCCCTGGAATATTTTGCCACATATTTTAATTTTCTCTCAAATTAGAAATGTTGTATAAATGGAAAAGACAAGTGCAGTCTCCTAAGATTATCACATCAGTAAGAAGCTATAGTTTAACGAACACAAGAATAGTAGATTATCTGACAATGTCCTTTTGAAAACCTATTCTTCATAAAGGAGAAGATAAACCGACAGATAATTAATGTACTTGTACTCTCATCATTTCGAATCTTCTGTCAGTCATTGAGAAGATATGTTACTAGCTTCTCAAGAGAGAGATTTTCCTATATCTCAGTGCTATCAATTTTGAGACATACATGTTACTATGCAACAAACCTCTAGTTTATATAACCACCAGTTGCTGTCAAGTCGATTCTGACTTATGGAAGCCCCATGTGTTGCAGAGGAGAACTGTGCTCCATAGAGTTATCAATGGTGTTATCTTTTGGAAGTGGATCACCAGGACTTTCTTCCTAGGAACCTCTGGGTAGATTTGAACCATCAACCTTTTGCTTCATAGCCAAACACTTAAACAATTATGCAAACCCACTAATTTCCTCTAGTCAGTTTTGCTACATGACTTTGTCTTAACTTCTTAATTAAAACAGTTTTTCTGAGCTGAAATTTGTTTAGGGTACTATGTTTGCTGCCTCTATTCTCTGAGATAGCCCCAAAATAGACATTAACCACATAAAACGAGTCACTATGTTGTAAAATGCGATGCACCACCATCCCAAACACTTTACAGTGCCATTTTCAAAACAGATGTATGCTATAAACAGACAGAGACAGACAGAGACAGAGATAGACAGACAAATAGAAGTCAGATAGGTAGATAGATCAGGCAAATTATCAAATAGATTAGCTTATGTGTTTTGTATTTGTTTGAGATCAGAGTAAGATAAATAGTCTTGCCTCTTGTAATACTTGGAAATATATAAACATTAAGATTATAAGTAGAGCTCTAGAAAATAAATTTACTTTGACACACTGCAAAAGTTTTCAATGTATTAGCAAGTATGTGTGAACATAATGGATCGTAGGTCTTGTGTTTTTTCTAGCACAGCACACTGTACTTTCTTCCTTCTTGACTACATGGAAGTTACCCTCTTTACTAAATTGATATGTTGAGCTGTAACAAAATGTTATCTAATGTAATGAGCTCTGTGATTTATAACAGAATTCAGTATAACACTTGGTGAAAGTTAAAAGAAAAATACTTTCTCTAGGTATACAATCAAGATCTCACAAATATTTTACAGACAGGATATTATTCAACATTATCTAAACATTATTTAACATTATCTAAATTAAACTGACTTTATGTATGGAAGGTCAATGATTGCTTTATTCATACATAGAACTTCATGAAATAAAATGGTCTGAAAAAGCCATATAGTTTTCACAAGTCTTTCATTTTTATTACTTTCCTTACCACTGCTATTGCTTTCATAATTTACATGCATTAATAAACATCCTTATTTCATTTAATTTAGAATGAACAGCCTGAATATACTGAGCAAAATAATAAATTTGCAGTTTTCTGGCACAACAAGTCTAGACAATCTTTTACTGATCTTATTATTTAACCCACACATATGTTTAATGAAACATAAATCTTCCAAATAATTTTTTACCAATAAGATATTTTGTTCAGAAAATTCTTCTCTGATCCTGTTTACTTGTAATTTATCAGTAATATATATGTCCAAAGAAGTCAAATAAATGTGAAAAATAGAATAAGTATAATTATATCATACATATTATACATTATTTTTGCATATATGAAAGGCTGTGTTTTATGGATCAACACATAATTATTAAGGATTACGCACATGCTGTCTACTGGATATATTCTTATTTTTTTGCTATACTCACCAAATAGTCTAAATATATGGTCTGAGAGTATATATTATAGATGCTGGTACCCTTATTTCAATCTTAGTTCATCATGACCCTGGTACTATTGTTTCCCAAGCATATTCTGAATTATCTAGGGATCTATATTATAGAAGTTTTATCTGTCTTCACCTCTCCCTACAAGTCTGTTGGTATATTAATTCTTGTCACACAATTTCGAACAATTTCATGGCTCAAAGAGGCAAAAGCATGACCTGCTGTAGCTAAAGCTAAAGATAGTTCTAGCTGATTTAAATGCCGTTGCAGTGGCTCACTGTCTACATATTCAGGATAACCCAAGAACATTCTTTATAGCAAGAGTGGCCTCAGCATTGATGGGTATTGAGCCGCCACCGGATGATGGCTTCTTTAAGTCCTTTGAACTACATTGCTCTAAGTGCCTCACATAATAGCATAATAAATTTAAGGTTAGGAATCCATCCTCCCACTTTACACACATATTCACCTCAAAGACAGGGAGAAGCACCTTGTAAAAATCCACCTCTCAGTCATATGTTGCCCAGGAAGGTGAGTAACTGACAAATCTGTGTTGTATTTTGTGTGTGTCTGTATGTATGTGTTTATGCATGTGTGTGTATGCAGATTAGTATAGTACTTATTGCCACATCTCACTAGAATACACTTTACATATACCCTCCTCTACTTTAAAAAGGAAGGTCACCTGTAACCTCTCCTTCCAGAGGGGTACATATGAGGCTCTGATCCCTGTGATCATCATGTGAGAGGAAAGAGAAGTTTTATGACGTGTTATAACACAGAGCATTTCCAGTGTACTCAGTACATAGACCAAAAATGGATGATCTGAGGCTCTAAATTTATGGATCTTTATTTTAATTTTCATACAGAATGTTATAGGCCTTGACTTTATAGGAAATGACTTGGCCTTGTTATAGAGTAAGACAGTCTGATACTATTCTCTGGAGTTACTTGTTGTTACCAAACACATATATTTCATTGTACGTGGAACTGATCTATCTTCATCAGTTATCTTCATGTCGTTGTTTTGGCTGTTTAGCTTTTCATCAAATCGTAAAGTATAGGAATCATTGCTAGTGAAAACTGTCTAATTTCACACTGCTGTGCATCATTGGGGAGCTCTGGTGGCACAGTGGTTAAGAGCTTGGATCCTAACCAAAAAGTCGGCAGGTCAAATCCACCAGCTGCTCCTTGGAAACCCTATGGGGCAGTTCTACTTTGTCCTATAGAGTTGCTATGAGTCAGAATCCACACGACAGCAATGGGTTTGGGTTTTTTGGGTTCTTTTTTGGTATGGATCATTGGAAGGCAGTCATAGTTAGTGGGACACTACCTAGGGGGAGAAGAAACAAAAAGGCAATAATAGAAGAAGAAAGTAAGTAAAGCATCCATCTTGGCAGCAGGGCTTCTAACCAGTTCACTCCAAATTTGCCTTTTTAACAAGTTCCCTGCTGAGAATTTGCATTTCCACCCCAGATATACTGTATCAGAATCTACATTTTAACAAGATACCCGGGTGATTCTTATGTATAGCTTCCTGGGAATTTGTTAGAAATGCAAATTCTCAGCAGAGTTTGAAGCCCAATGAACCTGTTAGAAGCCCTGTTGGCAGGGTTCAGTGTACTCCAGCGATGAATGAAGTGAAAACAGTTCCATTTTTGCCTCACTGTTTTTGTTGTTCTCTACTGATCTTTGATGCCTTTGCTTTTTAATTCTTTATATTTTTGATGGGAGGAAGAGGGACATCTTTAGCACATTACAGACTTGTCCCAGGATCACTGAATGCCAGGAGCTACATGTAAAAAATATATATATACACACACACACATACACATAGTGTGTGTATATATATATATATATATATATATATATATAAAATGTAAATATATTTGTTCATTTTATTAAAAAAACTGGACATACTGTATGAAATATGTTTATAGATATTAACATTGATACATAGAATATCTTAGGACCAGATATTTGAACCAGCATGGAATTGTAATTGCCCTTAGACATTGTTTAAGTCAACATTTTTTTTTTTTTTTGGAGCTAATGGCACTGAGGTCCAGTTGAGTGAACTTACTTAGCATGACAGAGCTAGGTTATAGTAGCAATATGATGAGAACCTAGGTTGCCTGTGTATCTTTTATTAACTGTCCTTCTAATCTGTAGTTTGTCAGAGGCCAAGAATGTCACAACATTTCCCCCTTGGGTGTAATTTTAATATTGACTTTGATTTTCCTTATGGTAGTTCAGTATTAGCAATGCTACTGAACCCAGTGTCCATGTTCAATGAATATTCATCTAAGAGATCATAGTTTAATTTTTAACTGCATTTTTAGTGTAAATGATTGCTTTGAAATAATCACCAAATATTCATAAATCAATCATTGATTGGTGTAGATTGACCAGAAAATTTTGAACTCTCACTATCCAATATCAATTTAATTTCTCGATTTACCAGATTTTCCGGTGAGCTTTTTAGATCAATAATTAATTGGAAAAGGACATGACTGAATTCAAATAAACAAACTGAAAGAAAACAAAAACAAAACCCGTTGCCATGGAGTTGACTCCAACTCAGAGGGCAGAGATGAACTGCCCCCTAGGGTTTCCAAGGCTGTAGTCTTTAGGGAAGTGGACTGCCACATCTTTTTCCCATAGAGCAGCTGGTTCGAACCCCTGACTTTTAGGTTAGCAGCCGAGGGCTTAACCACTGCACCACCAGAGCTCCTAAACTGAAAGTAGTGTGTATGAAGACAGAAACATGCACACACCACCTTGCTGTAATACAGTCCACCTGGGTTTAGTTGTTGTCACAGGGGTATAATTTTTTCTTTTCTTTGGGTTAACATTTGTTCGCGCTTTACATGTTTTGGGTATACTATCTCATTTGATTCTTTTATAAACCCCCTATCTTGTATGCAGTAGGCATTCTTATCCCCATTTGGCAATTAAGGGACATGGGCTGAAGGCTAAGTTACTGACCGTAAGTCCCAAAGTTAACTAGATATAAACCAAAAAACAAACCTGTTGCCTCCGAGTCGATTCCGACTCACAGAGACCCTACAGGACAGAATAGAACCGCCCATAGGCTGGTGAATTCAAACTGCCAGGTTTTTGATTAGCAGTCAAGCTCTTAACCACTGTGCCACCAGGGCTCCTAACTAGATGTAGAGGTTGAGAATAAACAGAATTCTCATGACTCCAATTTTAATGCTCTTTTCCCTTAACTGAGAAATTATAGGAACTTGTAGTCAGAGATTTTTTTCTTTACCTAACTAAATAAACTAGTAGTAAAATCATCTTCTTATTTCAGACGATATACACCAGAAATACATTTTGAACAAAGCATACTCATTACTATTTGCATATCTAGATGCGACTGTCAAAGATTTTCGATGCCAAAGAACATAACATTGAAGCCAAGCATCTGTGAATTGGACACACGCTTTTGCAGAGTGCTGTCATCTGTATCGTAGGCATCATTAACTTAAGCAGTTAAGTTCAATGTCCTAGTTTCTGTAGACAAGTGCTACTATTTTTGGAATTTTTCTTCATTTCTTGCATTGCTTGCTTGGTCGCTCTTGCACCTCATGAGGAAAAAGAATCACATTTACGTTAATTCTTTTGAAGATTCTCCACTGCAGCCAAAGGGTGATAAACATGAAATGTCACTGTAATTAAGTCAAAGTGCTACTCTTAAAGAAGTTCCACTTGGAAGAAGCCTTTGCTAAAGGTGGTTACTTTAAATACAAACCAATCATTAACTTCAGGGCCACTTCTGGGGACTCTCCTAGTGATTATAAATCACTGAAATTGGTTTATGGCTGCACTAATATACCCTAAAATAACTTAGTAGAAGTCATTATTGAACAGCCGCTTGGCAATCTGAGTCATTTTCTTTTTTAACACACTTATTTCCTACCAATTACTCTCCAGGAGGTTATTTGTTGGATTTCAGTGGCAACATGTACAATTATTTTTGCTCTTAGAAACAGGTAGAGTTTATGCAACATGAAGTTATGCCATCAAGGACGTCAGGGGAATGGTAGTAGTATCTTTCCACATTCTAAACCATAAATAAAGATGATTCTACACAGTTGCTAAAATAGTTTAAAATTATAAATTAAAATCATGACCAGAGAAGTACTAATTCTTAAAAATAATGTTGTAGTCAGTCTTCTAAGGCATATACCACTTAGCAAAACTCAGCAAAGTTATCTGTAAAAGAAACACAAGGGCAATAAAGCCCTTCTTTAGTGACTTTGTAGTCTAATTGAACAAATAAATGTAACGCCCATGAGTCACTTGTGCTCAGTTCAAAGGAAATGTATCAGTGAGCTACAGTGTTGACACAGCCTGCAAGACCTGGAAGGGTCAGAAAAATCCTTCTTCTAGTTCTAATTTTGCCAGGTGTGAGTCTTAGGAGAAATTAAAAGCTTAGATTCTAGTTTACTTACTTGTCATTTTGAAGCATATAGATCTTGGGATTCAGAGTTTTTAGGATTTTAAAATGATAGTAGGGCACATAAAAGGAAGAGTCTTAAGGAGATGGCCTAACAGCAGCTACAACAATGGGCTCAGGGATGATAGTGATTGTGAGGATGGTGCAGTACCGCGCAGCGTTTTGTTCTGTTGTACACAGGGTTGCTATGAGTCGGAACCAACTGGATGACACCTAACAGCAACAACACAACGTATGTTACAGAACATACAGTGGGCTGTGGGATGGCACCCTGCAACCAAACACATTAATATTTCTACAGTGAACTGTGAATAATCTTACTAAGGAGACATTTCACTCTAGAATGGCCTTGCATGCTATCAGGCTTTGCCAACAAGTGAGTTTGTGCCAAACGTTGAAAATATCCTCTGGCTTTCAAGGTATTTGGAATATTGGAATTTTCAATAAACTATTGGTGGCCTACACAATGCAGCTTGAAAATTCTAAAATTGTGTCTATTTTAGATGCAAGAGCTCTGTATCATTCACTAAACATTGAGCACTTCATCTCATGCTTCATGGGCAAGTTAAGAGGCAAAAAGCACAAAATGAGTCTTTGGCAAACTGCCAAAGCTCTGCAGCAGCTGCATGTCCAGGTGGGATTTTATGGGGTTTTGACAGAAAAATGTCACTCAAGTGTCGACATCATTGTCTTCTCACTACAGGAGGTGAGATAGTTGATGGCTTTGTGGGTATGATAGCTAAAATTAATCCTCCAGGCAGAAAAGGCTTTTGCACAGGCCTTATTAGTCACTCCTAAAAATGTGTACTTGAATACCAGGAACTAAATGTCTTCCTAGAAGATCAAGAAACTGAGCATCCCCTCTCCCTTACTAAGATAATGCTACCAGCAAGGGTGAACTTATCTTTTATATGTCAACTGAGAAAATATGGACACAGCAGATCATGAGTCACAGGTGTGAGTAATTGAAATATTGAGAATAAAACATGACACAAACATTTATGTAACTCATCATAAGACATATTTGCTTAACAAAATTAGCACTTTTTTTTTTTGCATCTTTTTACATTAAGTGAGCTTCCTTGAAACCTAGTGGACAGATGCAAGGCTTGTACACATGAGCCTGGCTTTACACAACAAATGTATTCGGCTAATTTGAATGCACTTACAATTATATTTTAATTTTACCAGAGTAACAAGGTACTTAAAGCAATCCTGTGTGAATCATTTTGCTCTTAATGCATATAATCACTTTTAAAGTACTATAGACTTTGAATCTTACAAATGGATTTATTTTTAAAAAGAGAGACAGAATAGTGATTTGTGTATCAAAAAATAGCTTCAAAGGAAATTCTTTATACCCTACGGTGACTAAATGTGAAAGACAGCTGCTTTTATATTTTGATAGATATATACTTCCTGTTCTAAAAATTTAATAAAACTAACTAACCCATTGCCATTGAATCAATTCTGACTCATGGCGACCCTATAGGACAGAGTAGAACTGCCCCATAGGGTTTCCAACGAACAGTTGGCGGATGCAAACTGCAGACGTTTTGGTTAGCAGCTGAACGCTTAAACACTGTGCCACTAGGGTTCAAAAAAATGATTATTAAAAAAATGAAAATTGCCAAACCATAACAAAATAAAGTCCTTGGAAGTGGCTTATTTGGAATTAAACTTATACTCTCTGTGATTTTGTGTAGTTTTCTACTGAAATAAAATATTTAATAAAGTGATATCAAATTAACTCCTATAAATGAACATACACTTTGGTATCTGATATCAGCATATATGTATATATGGGCATATCCATATTTGAATTATGTTGTGCGATAGTTTGGTAATTTAAAATATAAACTTGTTCTATGTTGACAAAATAAGCATTCCGTCTTTGTCAATTAACACTCACATCTTTTGTAGTTCACTTGGAATATTGGCTTAAAAACAAGAACTCACAGTAGAACATCTCATTGACATTCAACAGGAAAATAGTGCTGACAGAATGTTACAAGAACTAGAGTGGATCCAGGCCAAGAGAGTAAATTTAAAACAGTCTGATGGCTGTCTTAACATTTTACAAGGCAAGCAGTATGATCAAGTTGTTGAACTGACATCATAAAATCATTTGAAACCAAGACCGGGTTATGTTTCAAAGATATAATTTTTATAACCTTGCTACTTTGATGAAATGGTGCATCTCTGAAGCTATAGAAAGTAGGGCATCTATATAGACTGCATACACACAGCCACTCATTCACTCACACATACTTTTCATATCTACCCTCAAGGACAAATGAGCAAACTTTTTCTGGAATTGAATTTCAGCACCACCTCATTTATTTGGCCACTTATGTGGATCTTGGTTTATAAACATCACATATTTACACCAAACTGTGACATGTATTTTCATACAATACATCATCCTGACAGCACAAACTGTGTGGAGAAGCAAAGAAGATGGCCAGCTCTGCCATCTGACACAGAAATATTTTTTAGTACCCTTCTCTGGAAAAGTCTTCTATTTCATCAATCTTTTATTCATTCACTCATTCATTCATTAACTGATGGCGTGTTTAAAAATTGAATAATTCACTCATTAGTGCACGTTTATTAGGCTGTGAGCATAGCACCTTGTGTGGTGATGTGCAGACACGTCCTCTCCTCTTATGGAGACCGCTTCAGTGAAGTATCTTTTATGGAGATCATATACTTTATGTATATTTAAGAAAGAGGACTTCTAATTGTCCAATTCGTGCATTTGCCTATTCATTCAACAAATATTTGTGTAGATGTTACATGTAAAGACTTTCTTGTGATTAAACAGAATATCAGTACCTACACGCGTCATTTGTCCTTCTGAAGGCCTCCCTAACAGTTTGTGTATGCAAACTTGGCTTACACCTTTGTAGAGACCTGTTTAGCATCTAAGTGCTGTAATATTATTATTACTGTCACACATTTTATTGTTCATGTATTAGTACAGCTATTGACTGGACCAGTCCTTCTTCCCTGTAGCATGGTGCCTGGACATATGATGTTCCTCCAAAGTTTTGGTTTCTGAAAGCCATCAGTTAAATATATAAATTGAACATCAGTGTTGTATTAGTATTTTTTACAAAAATAACAGTCTGTGATAGGTGGAATTAAAAAAAAGAAATACTGATCCTTCACTAAAGATAGGTTGAGAGATACTGATCTGGACCAGTGATTCTTAAATGGATGTGATCCCCCCACCCGCCTTGCCCAGGGGACATTTGGCAATGTCTGGAGACATTTTGAGTTATCACAATGTAGGAAGAATGCTCCTGGAATCTAGTGAGTAGAGGCCAGGGGAGCTGCTAAACATACTGTAGTACACAAGATAGTCCCACAAAAAAGAATTGTCTATCCTAACATGTTAATAGTGCCATGGTTGAAAAAGCCCTTGGTCTAGACTGTTGCAGACTGCTAAACATAGCAACCATTTCCATCCTTAAAGTCTTAAGAAGTGATACCACTATGTTTTAAATTCTTTTGAGACTTCATAAACATATTATTTTTATTTAGAGTCGATCTTTCTCTTACCACAAATGGAATGAATTTAAGCTTGCTTCTTTTTCTCTTTAAGTATTGCTCTTCAGGGAGTCTTCAATGTGTCATCACAATTTAGCAGTAAAATTCTCAACTAGTTGATAGTAAGATATAAAGATCATTTCTTTACCAATATTTAATCTCATTACCTTTAAAGTTTTGCTTGATGTGCATATTACTAAAAGTTTTAGCCTGCTCTAATGCTCATTTTCTATAAACACTAAGAAAATGTCTATGTCTCAAGGTCATAATAACAGGCGCTGTTTTGGTCCCCATGAGTCAGAAGCAAAGGGCTTCAGTATGTCAGTTCTGATGGGGTCAAAGCCCAAGGGTTAGGGCTTTAATCTTTTTAATGAATTTTGAATATTCCTTTTAAAATGCAGTGTTATTTCTATAGGTCACACAAGAGGCCATTTAGATCATGAATATCATAAAAAAGGAAAGCTAAGGAGAGGTATTTGTGCAGTCAAGTGGTTTCAGAGCAGAGCTAAGCATTGGAATGTGTAGCTTAAAGTTCATACAATTAACCTTCAACGTAAATAAAAGAATAAAAAGGCAAGATTCCAGGATAAATTGAGCTTTTTGCTAATTTTGCTAATTTGGTAATATTAGCTCTGCATGCTTTCTATATTCAAATATTATGGTATATACTCTATGAAGTTTCTAGGAAAGAGGGAGGGTTTAAAATGGGACATTTGGTATGGTTCATCCTTTATCAACATCATTTATGATATTGGCTGGCACAACACATTAGCATAATTATCAACAACTTAACCGCTCTATCAGAACCTGCAAAACACTTTTACAAATATCCAGATAGTAGAATTATCTCTGCTATTGATAATAATAATAATATTAATAATGAGAATAATGTTAACAAGAAAAATTGTTCACATTTATGGACCACATGCTATATGACAATCGCTGTTTAATCTCTTTATTACAGTGCTCATATCAATCATAAAAACTAGGTACTCTGAAAATCCTTTCTGTATGGAAAAAAACTTAGACACAGAAGGATGAGATTTCTTACCCAAGATCAGAGCTAGTGCAAAGGTACTCAGGGTTAGGATAGGGGTAAAATTCAAACTAAGCACAAAGCAAAACTGTCACTTGAGAACCAAACCAGTTTTCGTCAAGTTGATTCCAACTCGTGTGTTTCAGAGTAGAACTGTGCTCCGTAAGGCTTTCATGGCTGCGATCTTTTAGAAGCAGAACGTCAGGGCTTTCTTCTGAGGCACCTCTGGGTAGGTTAAACCACCAATCTTTCAGTTAGTAGCCGAGTACTTAGCTATTTGTGTACGCAGGGACTCCTACATGAGAACAAAGGATGTGTATTTTCATAGTCTTCCCCATAGTTCATGTTGTTACCTTAGTACCTATTTATGATTAAGCAAGAAAGTTTTCTTTGATCAAATAAATTTGGCAAGCATCTTTTTCTATATTTGATTTTTGGACAATCACAGCATATTAGCATACTAGGGCTTATATTTCCAATTCATAATTTGTAGATTTTAAATTTCACATCAGCACCTAAAGTTTAGCTTTAGATTTGTAATTTTCCAAAACCTTTTACCTCACATATAAAATAGTGCTATAAAGAATTCATGATCTGAATCTGCAGATCATGTTTTGAAATATATTGCATTGAGTAATAAGTTAGTATCAAAGCATAGAGTGTATAGTGCATAAAAAAGGAAACAGCCAAAACCAAATCTGTTTGCCATCGTGTTGATTCAGACTCATAGTGACCCTACAGGACAGAGTAGAACTGCCACATAAGGTTTCCAAGGCTGTAATCTTTATGGGAGCAGACTGCCACATCTATCTCCTGAAGAATGGCTGGTGGGTTCACACTGCCAACATTTCCTATAGTAGCAGAGCACTTAACCACTGTGCCACGAGGATCCTAAAAAAATGCAACGTTGTCGTTAGGTGCTGTCGAGTCAGTTCCAACTCATAACCACCCTACGTACAACAGAACGGAACACTGCCCAGTCTCGCCCCATCGTCACAATTGTTGCAATGTTTGAGCCCATTATTGCAGCTGCTGTGTCAATCCATGTCCTCGAGTGTCTTCCAAGCATGAAGTCCTTCTCCAGCGACTGGTCTTTTCCTGGTGCAAGTGACGAAGTCTCTCCACCCTCACTTCCAAGGAGCACTCTGGCTGTATTTCTTCCAAGAAAGACTTGTTCATTCTACTGGCAGTCCATAGTATATTCAGTATTGTTCACCAGTACTATGATTCAAAGGTGTCAATTCTTCTTTGGTCTTCTTTATTCATTGTCCATCTTTCCCATGCATATGAGGTGATTGAAAATACCATGGCTTGGGTCAAGGCACACCTGAGTCCTCAAAGAGACATCTTTGCTTTTTAACACTTAAAAGAGGTCTTTTGCATGAGATTTGCGCAGTGCACTGTGTCTTATGATTTCTTGACTGCTGCTTCCATGGTTGTTGATTGTGGATACAAGTAAAATGAAATCCTTGACAACATTGATATTTTCTCCCTGCTTCATCATGTTGCTTGTTGGTCAGTTGTGAGCATTTTTGCTTTCTTTATGTTCAGGTATAAAGCACACTGAAGGCTGTAATCTTTAACCTTCATCAGTAAGTGCTTCGGATCCGCTTCACTTTCAGCAAGCAAGGTTGTTGTAGGTTGTTAATGAATCTTCCACCAATCCTGATGCCATCTTCTTCATATAATCCAGCTTCTTGGATTATTTGCTCGGTATACAGATTGAATAAGTGTGGTAAAAGGATACAACCCCGATGCACACTTTTTCTTTTTTTAAACCATGCAGTATCCTCTTGTTTTGTTTGAACAACTGCCTCCTGGTCCCTGTACAGTTCTCTCATGAGCACAATTAGGTGTTCTGGAATTCCCATTCTTTGCAATGTCATCCTTAATTTGCATGATCCACACAGTCAAATGCCTTTGCATTGTCAATAAAACATAGGTAACCATCTTTCTGGTATTCTCGGCTTTCAGCCAAGATCCATCTGATATCAGCAATGATATCCTTCATTCCACACCCTCTTCTAAATCTGCCCTGAATTTACGGAAGTTCCCTATTGATGTACTGCTGCAACCATTTTTGAATTATCTCCAGCAAAATTTTACTTGTGTATGACATTAGTGATATTGTTTGATAATTTCTGCATTCTGTTGGATCACCTTTCTTTGTAATAGCTGCAAATTTTGGTCTCTCCCATTTGGTTTGCCAAGTAGCTGTCTTTCAAATTTATGGGCGTACATGAGGGAGCACCTCCAGTGCTGCATCCGTTTGTTGAAACATCTCAATTGGTATTCTGTCAATTCCTGGATCCAATACCTTCGTGGCAGCTTGGACTTCTTCCTGCAATATTATCAGTTCTTGATCATATGCTACCTCCTATAATGGTTGAACTTCGACGAATTCTTTTTGCTACAGAGACTCTGTGTATTCCTTTCATCTTCTTTTGATGCTTCCTGCTTTGTTCAATATTTTGCCCATAGAATCCTTCAACATTGCAACTCGAGACTTGAATTTTTTCTTCAGTTCTTTCGGCTTGAGAAATGCTGAGTGCGTTCTCCCCTTTTGGCTTTTTAACTCCAGGTCTGTTATGGTTTGAATTATGTCCCTCAAAAAATGTGTGTATCAATTTGACTGGGCCATTATTCCCAGAATTGTGTGGTTGGCCGCCATTTCGTGATTGTAATTTTATGTTAAAGAGGATTAGGGTGGGATTGTAACACCGCCCTTACCCAGGTCACATCCTTGATCCAATGTAAAGGGAGTTTCCCTAGGGTGTGGCCTGCACCACCTTTTATCTTACAAGAGATAAAAGGAAAGGGAAGCAAGCAGAGAATTGGGAAACTCATACCACCAAGAAAATAGTGCCGGGAGCAGAGTGCATCCTTTGGACCTGAGGTTCCTGCGCAGAGAAGCTCCTAGTCCGGGGGAAGACTGATGATGACAAGGACCTTCGTCCAGAGCCAACAGAGAGAGAAAGCCTCTCCCTGAAGCTGATGCATTGAATTTGGAATTCTCACCTACTAGACTGTGAGAGAATAAATTTCTCTTTGTG
This sequence comes from Dugong dugon, assembly GCA_030035585.1. Classification (NCBI taxonomy): domain Eukaryota; kingdom Metazoa; phylum Chordata; class Mammalia; order Sirenia; family Dugongidae; genus Dugong; species Dugong dugon. The sequence goes on along the minus strand of CM057460.1, from coordinate 26,124,531 downwards.
AAAGCCATCCACTTGTGGTATTTCTGTTAGAGCAGCACTAGATAACCAAGTCAAGGTCTTTGCTCGTTTCTTTATAATACTTTGTCTTCTCTAGCCACTCTTTGAAATTTTCTTCTCAGCTCTTTCTTTAACTGCATCATTTCTTCCTTCACTTTAACTACTCTGTGTTCAAGAACAAATTTCAGAGTCTCTTCTGACATCTGTTCTGGTATTTTCTTTCTCTCCTGTCTTTTTAAGGAACTTTTGCTTTATTTATGTATGATGTCCTAGATGTCATTCCACAACTCATCTGGTCTAAGTCATTAGCGTTAAATGTGTCAAATCTATTCTTGAAATGGTCTCCCAATTCAGATGGGATATACTCAAGGTCATACTTTGGCTCTCATGGCCTGGTTTTAATTTTCTTCAGCTTCAACTTGAACCTGCATAAGAGCAACTAACGGTGTGCTCCACAGTAGGCCCCTAGCCTTTTTCTGCCTGATGATACTAAGCTTTTCCATTGTCTCTTTCCACAGATGTAATCAATTTGATTCCTGTGGATTCCATCCAGTGAGGTCACATGTACAGTTACCATTTATATTATTGAAACAGGTATTTGCAATGAAGAAGTCATTGATCTTGCAAAATACAGTCATTTGAGCCCCAGTGTCCTTTCTATCACCAAAGCTATCTTTTCCAACTTCCAGTCCTTCTTCTTTGTTTCCAACCTTTTTGCATTCCAGTCACCAGTAATTATCAATCCATCTTGATTGCGTGTTTGATCAATTTCAGACTGTAGAAGTTGGCAAAAATATTTAATTTCCTCATCTTTGGCATTATTAGCTGATGTGTAAATTTGAATAGTTATATTAAATAATTGTACTAAAATGATCTAGTTCAAAAGAATCATGAAATGTATATTATTAAAGTTAATAAAGATAATAAGAATATATAACAGTATAGTTTTAATGAAAAGTCTTTTCTCTCTTTTGGTATTGTTATGGATTGAATTGTGTCCCCCCAAAAGATGTGTCAACTTGGCTAGGCCGTGATTCCTAGTAGTATGTGGTTGTCCTCCATTTTGTGATCTGATGTATTTATCCTATGAGTTGTAAATCCCAACCTCTATGACGTTAATGAGGCAGAACTAGAGGCAGTTATCTTAATGAAGCAGGAAACAATCCACAGGATTAGGTTCTGTCTTCAGTCAATCTCTTTTGAAATATAAAAGAGAGAAGTGAGCAGAGAGGAGAGGAATCTCATATCACTAAGAAGAGCCATGAGCAAGCACATCCTTTGCACCCAGAGTCCCTGCAATGAGAAGCCCCTAGACCAGGGGAAGATCAATGACGAGGACCTTTCCTCAGAGCAAACAGAGAAAAAGCCTTCCCTTGTAGCTGGCACCCTAAATTCAGACTTCTAGCCTCCTAGACTGTGACAATAAATTTCTTTTTGTTGAAACCATCTACCTGTGATATTTCTGTTATAGCAGCATTAGATAACTAAGACAGAATTTTGTACCAGTAGAATATGGTGCTGTTCTGACAGATAACTACAATGTGGAAACAGTTTTGGAATTGAGTAATATGTAGAGGCTGGAAGAATTTTAAAGTGCCTAATATAAAAGCCTAGATTGCCTTGAAGAGACTGTTGGTAGAATTATGGACATCAAGGGCAAGTCTGGTGAGAACTCAGAAGGAAGGGAGGAAAACTGTAACACCAGAGATCTCACAGATGGTGAGGAGCAGCAGCAGACAAGCAGCAGCAGCCAAACCAGGAGACCAGCAAAAGACAGCGCTGGGGCCAACCCACGGAAACAAGAGAACTGAATGCCTTTGCGCAGGAGGTTTCCTGCTGGAGTGAGGTACCTCTGGGCACTTATGAATGGAGCTAGGCTTGCCAACCCAAGGAGCAAGACAGCTGAGTGCCTTCTGGCTAAAGTTTACTAGTAGAGTGGTGTGCCTCTAGGCACTTATTGGTTGAGCTAAAGATTGGAACGCTTGCCCCAGTAGGGTAGACTCTGGGCCAGCCCAAGGGCCTGAGGGGCCAAGAGGCCAAGGAACCAGAAAGCAGAAGCTAAAGAGACAAGGAACACTGGAAGCAGAGCTGCCTTAGTCTCAAAGGGTAGAGCTATGACCTCTGAGGTCTCAAAGGGTGGAGCCATGGCCTTTAAGGTTTCAAAGAGTAGAGTCACAGCCTCCTAGGTTTCAAAGAGTCAGATCTTTGCCAATTTTCTTCTGGAGTGTGGGGCTGCAGTTCACAAATGCCAGCAGGATGGGACCAGATCCATTGCCCAAAGCTGAGGGGACAGGGCTGCCATGCCCAAGGGGCAGAAGAACGAGGCCTGCCAGGGCCAAGAGAACAGGGTCACCACTCAGATGGACTAGGATAATGGGGCCACCCAAATGTGAGGGAGCAGAGTTGCCATTCTAGTGGGCCTGGAAGGCAGTGCTGAAGCCCAGGGCTGAGGGGCTTCCACCCAGAGTCTGGAGAGTGTGGCCAACATCCAGAGTCTGGAGGGAAGGGCCATTTGCCTAAACAGTCTCAGAGAACAGAGGATTATTTTCAAGCCTTGAGAGTGAATGTGTTCTGCTGACTTTGTTGATGCCTTTTAGCCCTTCTTTCCTTCCAGTTTCTCCCATTTGTAATGGAAATGTCTAGCTTGTGCCTGTTCCACTATTGTATTTTGGAAGCAATTAATTTGTATTCTAGATTTCATAAATAAAGAGGAATTTTGCCCCAGGATAGAATTTGTATTTTGAGTTGATGTAATACTTTTGGGTTGATATGATGTGGTGAATGTGTTTTACTTGTGGCAAGGACATGAATTTGGGGGGACCAAAGGGTGGAATGTTACAGATTGAATTGTGTCCCCCCAAAAATGTGTGTCAACTTGACTCAGCTATGATTCCCAGCATCATGTGGTTGTCCTCCACTTTGTGATCTGATGTAACTATCCTATGTGTTGTAAATCCTAATCTCTGTGATGTTAATGAGGCATAATTAGAGGCAGTTATCTTAATGAGGCAGGAAGCAGTATACGGGATTAGGTTATGTTTTCAGTCAATCTCTTTTGAAATGTAAAAGAGAGTAGGAAGCAGAGAAGAGAGGGACCTCGTACCATCCACAAAGAAGAGCTCGGAGCAAGAGGGTCCTTTGGACGCAGTGTCCCTGCACTGGGAAGCTCCTAGACCAGGCGAAGATTGATGACAAGATTGGTATCACAGATGTTCCCCCAGAGCCAACCAAGAGAGAAAGACTTCCCCTGGAGTGGCATGCTGAACTGGGACTTCTAGCCTCCTAAATAGATTTCTCTTTGTTAAAGCCATGTACTTGTGGTTTTTCTCTTACAGCAGCACTTTTTAACGAAGACAGTTATTTAACTACTAATTACGTTGTTTCAATTATGTAAAGCTCTGTAACAAACCACCCTAAAACTTAGTGGCTTAAGAGTAGTAATTTATTATTTCTCAATTATTATGTGGAACTCATGATTCTATAGTTCAAGAATTTAGGCAGTGATCAACTGGGTAGATTTTATGTGACATGGGGTCTTGGTTTCATTCACAAGCCAGGAACCTAACATTACCCCCCCATGATCCATCTTTTTCTTTTGCTCTTTCTCTCATGCCTTCCTGCCTTCTCTCCACATGGTGTCTTATTCAGTAGTCTCTCTTGGACATCCTGATAGTATCATGGCTGGACTCTAAGAAGAGGAGGTAGAGGCTGCCACTTATATTTAGCTTGTGCTCAGAAATCCCAGAATGTCAGTTCTGCTGCTGTCTATTGCTTGAAAGTGAGTTGGAAGGTCAGCGTAGATTCAACAGGAAGGAAAATAGCTTCTGTTTCTTGACAGGGCAGCATATGCAGTTGCTATCTGTTCAATGTTTTATAACAGTTTTTAGAATCAATAACAAAGAATGGTTTAATGGTCTTGGACATGAATAAATTATATCAAGAAGCAAGAGAAGTGAGAACTTCTATCACACATTTTATATGATTACTTAGCTTGAAGAATATTCACAAAAGCAAGGACTAGAAATTGTTCAACTTCAAATATAAGAAATATGAATATTTCAGGACATAGCATATGATCAAATACTGATGGTACTGAAGAAGAACTCCAAGCTTCACTGAATATATTGGTGAAAAATAAGGCTCCAGGAATTGAAGGAATACAAATTTAGATGTTTCAACAAATGGATGCAATGCTGGAAGCATGCACTTGTCTGTGCCAAAAAAATGGGAAGATAGCTACCTGGCCAACCAACTGGAACAGATCGATATTTATGCCTATTCCAAAGAAAGGTGATCCAACTGAATGCAGAAATTATCAAACAATATCATTAATATCACATGCAAGTAGAATTTTGCTGAAGATAATTCAAACATGAATGTAGCAGTACCTTGACAGGGAACTTCCAGAAATTCAAGCCAGATACAGATGAGGACATGGAATGAGAAATGTCATTGCTGATGTCCGATGCATCTTGGCTGAAAACAGAGAAGATGAGAAAGATGTTTACCTGACTATGCAAAAGCATTTGACTGCATGGATTATAACAAATTATGAATAAAGTTACAAAGAATGAGAATTCCAGAACACTTAATCATGTTCATGAGGAACTTGTACATAGACCAAGAGGCGGTAGTTCAAACAGAACAAGGCAGTACTACATGGTTTAAAGTCAGGAAGGTGTGCTTCTGGGTAGTATTTTTTCACCATACTTTTCAATTTGTATGGTGAGCAAATAATTTGAGAAGCTGGACTATATGAAGAAGACTATAGCATCAGGACTGAAGGAAGACTAATTAGCAACCTGTGATATGCAGATGACATAACCTGGTTTACTGAAAGAGAGAATGACTTGAAGCACTTACTGATGAAGATTAAACACTACAGCCTTCAGTACGGATTATATCTCAACGTAAAGAAAACAAAAATCCTCACAACTGAACTAATAAGCAACATCATGATAAACAGAGAAAATTGTTGTCAAGGATGTCATTTTACATGGATCTACAATCCCATGGAAGCAGCAGACACGAAATCAAATGACATATTGCATTGGGCAAATCTGCTGCGAAAGAACTCTTTAAAGTGTTAAAAAGCAAAGACGTCACTTTAAGGACTAAGGTGTGCCTGACCGAAGCCAGGGTATTTTCAGTCACCTCATATGCATGAGAAAGCTGGACAATAAATAAGGAAGACTGAAGAAGAATTGATGCCTTTCCATTATCGTGTTGGTGAAGAAGACTGAATATACCATGGACTGCCAGAAGAACAAACAAATCTATCTTGGAAGAAGTACAGCCAGAGTGCTCCTTAGAAGTGAGGGTAGCGAGACTTTGTCTCACTTACTCAGGACACGTTATCAGGAGGGATCAGTCCCTGGAAAAGGACATCATACTTGGTAAAGTAGATGGTCAGTGAAAATGAGGAAGTCTCTCAACAAGGTGGATTGACACAGTGGCTGCAACAATGGGCTTAAACATAGCAGTTAATGGGTGCAGGACCAGGCAGTGTTTTGTTCTGTTGTACATAGGGTCGCTATGAATCAGAACTAATCAATGGCACCTAACAACAATATATGTATGTATATATATTGGAAATATATACATACATGTATATGTGCACTAATATATGTTAATCTAAAGAAAGACCTCATCTGAATTTTAACTCTTAAAACTTTTCCATAATTTTTTAAAATTATTTTTTCTCATATGTCTTGGAATACGCTAATAGCCCAGCGATTTTCAACTGTACTGAATAGAACTGTTAGGGTTTCTTTGTACTCAGTATAGGGGCTCCATGTTTGAATTCTAAACCAAACCTACATTTCAGTGAAGGGACTATGCTTTCATATTTTAATGATTGCTTTCTCAATATGTGGTTTCTTTTAATGAATTACTTACCTTTAAAAATATACATCAAATCACACAGCTTACACTTGGAGGGAGCCTTGATGGTTCAGTGGTTAAGAGTTATGACTGCAAACCAAAAGGGCAGTAGTTCAAATCCACCGGCCACTCCTTAGAAAACTTACTCTGTATTAAACGGTTGCTATGAGTTGGAATCGACTTGACTGCAACAGGTTTTTATACTTGGAGACACTAAATTCTTGATATATTTCCTGATTTATCCCAAGTCAAGTAGCAAGAAAGCCAGTTTCTTGATTCTGAATTTTTTCATCTTCAAAACCATAATGTTTCTTTATTATAACTGGTATATTTTAACAATAGCAGCCTTATAGAAGGGATCAATACTTGAAAGAATGATAAGAAGACATAGAATAGACTTTATCAGCCTTGGCACTACTGGCATTTTTGGCCAGATAACTCTGTTACAGGGGGCTGTCTTTGTGCACTGTGAGAGGTTTAGTGGCATCCCTGGCTTCTACACGCTAGATTTCTGGAAGATCCCACTTTATGTTTTGACAACTAAAAGTGTCTCCAGGCATTGCTAAATGTCCCCTGGAGGTCAAAATTGTCCGCAGGTGACAACCACTGGTATAGAAGGAAGAAATTTGAAAAAATAGTTAATGACCGTTGAGGGGGTGGGGGGACAAAATAAGAAATGACAGCAGATAGAGCACAATTCCAATAAACATCTATTTTATTTAATAATTTAAATAGTGAGATTATTTTCAGGATAGATGTCATTAGAGCTTCGAAGAACATAGTTATTTGCCCTGTATATTGTTGTACTATGATAATAATATTTTAATTTAATGTTTTTTTATCTTATGTATTTTTTTGTTATTGAATGAAATAATGGCATGCTTTGAAAACTTTATTTTCTTGTAGTTCTCTATCAGTATAAACATGCTTCAGGAGATTTGTAAAACTTTAGAATTACAGTTTCCAAAAATTCAAGCTCTTTGGGGTATCAGCTAAGGTTTTAGTTAGACCAGGTTAATATCAAGTCACATCTGAGACTTTGGAAACCAGAAGTCATCAACAAAGTTAAAAGCATACTATAGTTTTAAAAGTCAAAGCCAGGTCTGTCCTTCCCCATGGTGAAATTAAGCCAGGTCTTATTCAGCAGAAATTTAAATTAGCAGAATTAGAGCTTAAATAAGTGATTTTTGAACTCTAGGAGGCCTACTTTAAAAAAACAAAAAAAAAAAAAAGAAAAAGAAAACCTTTGTAATTTCTAGCTTAGTTGAACCTAGATTTTTCAAATATTCCTACATTCTACATATTAGAAACTTAAACTATTGAGTCTCAACATAATATGGAATATGTATCATTTGCTCATCACAGTTCTATGTATCAAAGCAAATCAGACTAACTCCTCTGTTGTGTATGTCGTGGTCTTACCGGTAACATCTTAGCATGAACAGAGGTAGCCTTGAGGACATACAGTAAATGGAGACCGTTTACAGAAGGGCAACATGTAATTGTGCCAATGTGGAGGCCAGCAATGACAGTAGGATATATGAGTAAATCACAGTTAATTTGTCCTCTCCTTTTTCTACCTTCTCATATTCTGTTTCTCATTAGGCACCTCTAACCAGTGCTTTCTGGTTTGTCTCACAAAGCCCCTGAGATAGTGACCCTTTCTTGCACTTCAGAGTATGTACTCAAGAGATTCTCCCAGTGGCCCCCATTCTCAAGAGACTTCCCAACCCTAAACCCTGCCAGGTGGCCCAGAATCCAGAGACCCTGTATTGCAAAGTCTTCAGCGAAATGTGGAGTTGCAAGCCTTGTGTCAATGGGGGGGAGTTTTTTCTTGGCCAGGGACACTCAGAGGGAATTTCAGGTCTAGTTGCTCCTCATACAAACTTTCAGTCAATTTTTCTTTTTTTACACCTATATGTATCCTTACATTGGAAGGTACCAGTTTCCACCATCCTTGGGTCTTTTCGAGATTCTTTGGTGTGAGTTGGACTTCTTTTTCTCTTCAGTATCTGCAACGTAAGTATTATATTTCTTTTGTGTGCTGAATCCTTTATCACTGCTCCATCTGCTTTCTAGGCTACCAAACAGTGTTACTATTTTCTTCCCTTCTTTATGACCTGTGGGCTTATGTCCTTGTTTCAGTTTACTATCATTTTACTAGTTTTTTAGGAGGAAGTAGAAGTGAATATGTGCTCATACAATCATGATTAATTGGAAATCTTGGAGTATTACTTTAGAATATAAAATCTGGAAGATAATTGCAAAGGTTTATTTAAAAGATTTTATAATTATATGATATTAGGTATGATTACAGGTATTTTGGATGGCGGGACACAACTCAAAGACACTCACATAGATGAAAGAGTTCTTTGTTACTTACACCTCCAAAAGAAAGAAGACTGCCACACAGGGGCACACAGGAAGTTACATCACAGAACAGGGGAACAGCAAGCTGAAGCTGTAGGAGTCAGTTTATCTATGGCAAGAAAGATGGGGTAGGCTAGGTTTCAAGGACTCCCTGTGAATTGATTAGTTTGAATAATTTTGAAGCCTCAGTGGTTAAGAGCTATGGCTGCTAACCAGAAGGTTAGCAATTCAAATCCACCAGCTACTCCTTGGAAGCCCTGTGGGACAGTTGTGCTCTATCTTATAGGGTTACTATGAGTTGGAATCGACACGAAGGCAACAGGTTTGGTTTTGGTTTTGGTTTTAGGTGACATACGAGCAGTCCCTAGTTATTTGATAACTGGCTCCAGAGCAATTAGAACGGTTGCAAAGTGGTCCCAGCGTGTGAGAGCCCTGTAAAGGAAATGGTTGGGATATAGACTCCATCACCTGCTGGAGAAGGAGAACTGAGAGACTTTAGCTAGGGCCTCAAAACTGGGTTAAGGTAGTATTCCAAAAACAAAAACAATACTATAGTTCATCGGTTAAAATGACTTCTAACTTCAATAGAAATTTACACTTATGAATATTTGAATGTGGTTTTATTTTATAATATTAAGAAATTAAAGAAAATTAAGAGGGTTACTATTTACTGCGTTGTTTGATCCAGTAAAAAAAAAAAAATTAAAAAACAACAACAAAAAAAACCATTACCACTAGGTTGATTCCAACCCAGTATTTTTATTAATTTATGTGATCTGTTACCAGTTTTTACACCCACAATAATACATATTTTATAGTATTAATATATCAGTAATTATCAATGCATCCTGATTGTATGTTCGATCAATTTCAGACTGCATAAGTTGGTAAAGATCTTCAATTTCTTCATCTTTGGCCTTAGTGGTTGATGCATAAATTTGAGGAATAGTCGTATTAACTGGTCTTCTTCGTAGGCATATGGATATTATTCTATAACTGACAGCATTGTACTTCAGGATAGATCCTGAAATGTTCTTTTTGATGATGAATGCAACACCATCCCTCTTTAAGTTGTCATTCCCAGCATAATAGACCGTAGTATTGTCTGATTCAAAATGGCCAATACCAGTCCATTGTAGCTCACTAATCCCTAGGATATAGATCAGTGTTAACATTAGCACCCTGGGAAATAGAGAGAAACAAGTATAATAATAATACTATTATAAATTAAATAATATTTTACAAATGTAATGCATATTCTGGAGCCCTGGTGTCACAGTGGTTAAAGGATTGGCTGCTAATCAAAAGGGTCAGCAGTTTGAATCCACCAGTCGCTCCTTGGAAACCCTATGGGGGCAGTTCTACTCTGTCCTATAGAGTTGCTATGAGTTGGAATCGACTCCAGGACAAGGGTTAATGTATATTCTAATTTCAGGGTGATATCCACCCCTCCTTCCCAGGTATATCTCATGTTTTGCATATGAATGCACTGAGGATTAGAGTGCAGATATTCAGTAGATTTATATCAATGAATGTCAACATCTGTATTAACGAATGTGGTGTCCACAACAGACATTCAGATCCAAAGTATTTAAAACTTGCAGTGCAATTGATTTGTCCTCTTTTCATATTTTATAGACTATTGGTATATTGGCAGCAGATTAAGGAATCATCTTGTTTTCCCAAGTCTATCTTTCAGTTATAGAAATTTAAGATGGAAAATACTGATGAAAACTAAAGAGATAAATACTAAGATGGCACCATAGCATCCATAACAGCCCTCATTCCACTAAAAAAGTTCAACTTCCAGTTCTAGCTAGAGCAATAAGGCAAGAAAAAGAAATAAAGGGCATCCAAATTGGTAATGCAGAAGTTAAACTGTCCCTGTTTGCAGATGATATGATACTATACATAGAAAACCCTAAAGACTCCATGGGAAATCTACTGGAACTAATAGAAAGCTTCAGCAGAGTAGCAGGATACAAGATAAACATTCAAAAATCAGTTGGGTTCCTATACACCAGTAAGGAGAACGATGAAAAGGAAATCAGGAAAACAATACCATTTTCAGTAGCCCCTAAAAAGATAAAATACTTGGGAATAAATCTGACCAGGGATGTAAAAGACCTATACAAAGAAAACTACAAAACACTGCTGCATGAAACCCAAAGGGATCTACATAAATGGAAAAACATACCATGCTCATGGATAGGCAGACTCAACATTGTGAAAATGTGAATTCTAACCAAAGCAATCTACAAATACAACGCAATCCCGATCTAAATACCAACAACATTCTTCAAAGAGATGGAAAAACTAATCATTAACTTTATATGGAAAGGGAAGAAGGCCCGAATAAGTAAAGCACTACTGTAGAAGAAGAATAAAGTTGGAGGACTCACACTACCTGACTTCAGAACCTACTATACAGCTACAGTAGTCAAAACAGCCTGGTACTGGTACAACGACAGATCCATTGACAATGGAACAGAATTGAGAACCCAGATGTAAATCCGTCCACCTATGGTCACCTGATCTTCGACAAGGGCCCAAAGTCCATCAGATGGGGAAAAGACAGTCTTTTTAACAAATGGTGCTGGCAAAACTGCATATCCATTTGCAAAAAATGAAACAGGACCGATAGCTCACACCGTATGCAAAAACTACTTCAAAATGGATCAAAGACCTGAATATAAAGCCTAAAACTATAAAGTTCATAGAAGAAAAAATAGGACCAACACTTCAGGCCTTAATACATGGCATTAACGGGATACAAACCATAACCATCAATGCACAAAACCCAACAGATAAGCTAGATAACTGGGATCTTCTAAAAATCAAACACCTATGCTCTTCAAAAGACTTCACCAAAAGAGTAAAAAGAGAACCCACAGACTGGGAAAAAATTTTTTTGGACAGTACAAGTCAGACAAAGGTCTAATCCCCATAATCTACAAGAAAATCCAACACCTCTACAACAAAAAGATAAATAATCCTATTAAAAAATGGGCAAAGGAAATGAACAGACACTTTACCAAAGAAGACATTCAAATGGCCAACAGACACATGAGGAAATGCTCGCGATCACTAGCCATTAGAGAAATGCAAATTAAAACCACAATGGGATACCATCTCACCCCGGCATTACTGGCACGAATCAAAAACACTGGAAATAACAAATGTTGGAGGGGCTGCGGGGAGATGGGAACTCTTATGCACTGCTGGTGGGAATGCAAAATGATACAACCATTTTGGAAGATGATATGGCGTTTCCTCAGAAAGCTAGAAATAGACATACCATTCGATCCAGCAATCCCACTCCTAGGAATATATCCTAGAGAAATAAGAGTCATCACTCAAATAGACATATGCACCCCTATGTTCATGGCAGCATTGTTCACAGTAGCAAAACGATGGAAACAACGTAGATGCCCATCAACAGATGAATGGATAAATAAACTATGGTACATACACACAATGGAGTACTATGCAACGAGAAAGAACAACAATGAATCTGTGAAGCATCTCATAACTTGGATGAAACTGGAGGACATTATGCTGAGTGAAATAAGTCAATCACAAAAGGACAAATATTGTATGAGACCTTTATTGTAAAAACCCATGAAAAAGTTCACACACAAAATGTAATAATCTTTGTTGCTTACCCGGGATGGGAGGGGTGTGGGGGGAAATACTAAATAGGCAATAGATAAGTGGTATCTTGGGTGAAGGGTGAGACAGTACACAATACAGGGGAAACTAGCACAACCTGTACAAGGAAAGGTCATGGAAGCCCCATAGACACATCCAGATTCCCTGAGGGACTGAACTGCTGAGCGGAGGGCTCTGGGGACCATGGTCTTGGGGAACATCTAGCTCAATTGGCATGACACAGCTTATAAAGACAATGCTCTACATTCTACCTTGGTGAGTAGTGTCTGGGGTCTTAAAAGCCTGTGAGCGGCCATCTAAGATACTCCACTGGTCTCATCCCTTCGGGAGCAAGGGAGAATGAAGAGAACAGGATTCAATGAAAAGATTAGTCCAAAGGACTGATTGTCCATAGCTACCAAGGCCTCCACTGGACTGAGTCCAGTACAGCTAGATGGTGCCCGGCTACCACCACTGACTGCTCTGACCAGGATCACAACAGAGGGTTCTGGACAGAGCTGGAGAAGGATGTAGAGCATAATTCGAACTCACACACACACACAAAAAAGACCAGATTTACTGGCCTAAAGGAGACTGGAGAAACCTCGAGAGTATGGCCCCCAGATACCCTTTTAGCTCAGTGGTGAAGTTACCTCCGAGGTTCACTTTTCAGCCTGGGACTGGACAGCCCTGTAAAACCAAATGAGACTAATAAGGTACAGGAGTCCAGTGGCAGGGGCCAGAAGGCAGAAGGGGACAGGGAAGCTGGTGATAGGGAACCCAAGGTTGAGTAAGGATATTGTTGATGTGTTGTGAGATTGTTAACCACTGTCATAGGGCAACATTTGTAGTAACTGTTAAATGAGAAACTATTTTGTCCTATAAGCCTTCATCTTAAGTGAGAATAACAGCACAATTGGAAGAGCATAGTCAATGTCAGTGAACTGTGTATGTAGAAATTTTTGAAATGGTGTATCTTTGGCTATGTGTATTTTCACCAAAAAAAAAAAAAAAAGGTTGAGAATTTAGAGGGTTAATATGTTGTGGGGTTGTTAATCAATGTCATAAAACAACGTGTACTACCGTTTCATGAGAAACTATTTGTTCTGTATGCCTTCACCTGAAGTACAATAAAATATATTAACAAAAAAAAATAAAAGTTCAACTTCCAGAAGATTATTGTATACAGCATGGTGTGATTAAACAGGAAAATATAATTGAATTGAAACTGTTTGTTTTTAGCACATATGGCCAATAATTTTTAGGTAATTGGAGGCAGAGACATAATAGAGCAGAAGAAAATAATAAAAGTGTAGATATTAAAGGGTTACGCATAATTTTCCAAAACAAATACATATATAAAAACTTCCATGAAATGTACATGTGGATCTGTGTAAAAACACTGCAGGGTAAATATTAAAATTGTATAAAGAAGAGAATAATTTTTAACAACAAGTTTAACTGATTAATAGCTCCTATTCAGAAAAAAAGGAGTCGTGGTGGAGCAGTGGTTAAAGTGCTTGGCTGCTAGCTGAAACGTCAGCAGTTCGAACCCACCAGCCCCTCCATGAAAGAAAGATGTGGCAGTCTGCTTCTGTAACGTTAACAGCCTTGGAAATCCTCTGGGGCAGTTCTACTCTGAACTATAGGTTCACTATGAGTCAGAATCAACTCAATGACAATGGGTTTTTTTTTGTTGTTGTTGTTCAGAAAAAACCAAAATATGTTAATTACTTTGGTAACTTAGTAATAAATATGCGTACAGATTATCACAGAGTAATTAAAAAACTTGAGAGGGACTATTTAATATTTTATTTTCAGAACCACAAATATTGGAATGCAAGTGTCTTTTTCTTACTGGTGACATAACTTTGAAAGTGTATTCTTATTTTTATTACCACTGTTAGTTTTAAAATGTTTAAGAAAACCATTCAACCATATCTGCAAAAGTTTGATTTATGCCATTGAATCTGGCTATGTTTTCACTACAGAAGGAACTGCATTTTAAAGTTCAAATTTAGCAAACTGAGCATTTTAATGAGGCAGATATTTCTAGTGGGCAGAGTCTCTTCAAAGAAAGAATACTTCTATGCTTTTAGCAAAATGTTAGACATCTTTCAACTCTGCCCTTCTAAAAACATCTGCAGACAATATATTTTAATGGACTTTAAAACAATTTCCTGTCTTTTCTTTCAAATGAGTCCTTTTAAAATTTGTCTAGGTAATGTGGAAGTTAAGCATATGAAAAAAGAAGAATTAAGACAAAGTGAAAAGCTTATATGCTGTCATTATTTTTCTAATGCTACCCATTTCTACAATTGCATTTCCTGGAATAAAATGAGTTACTTTCAAAACCAGATTTTTATTTATGACTCCATTCCCACAAAACTCATCCTTCAGAAGGAACTTACTCTTTGGTCATTTAGTTTTTATGTAAAACTGCTTTAACATGCATCTTTGTTTAATAACACCTAATAATTGCAAGCAGGGATGACAACATTCTAAACTGAAAGAATAAGTGTTACAGATTGAATTGCATCCCACCAAAATATGTGTTTGAATCCTAACTCCTGTACCTATAGATATAATCCTATTTCGGAATATGGTTTTCTTTGTTATGTTAATGATCCACAGGGAGTGGGAGTAGGGTGTGTCCTAAACCTAATCACTTCTGAGTTATAAAAAGAGCAGAGTAGACACAGAGGCAAGCACAAATGGGGAGGATGATAGATGCCACTTGAAGATTGCTAAGGAACCCAAGGAAGTTGGGACTACAGAGCTGAGACAAGGGTCTTACCCCAGAGCTGACAGAGAGAGAGCTTTCCCCCAGAGCCAGTGCCCTCAATTTGGACTTCTAGCCTCCTAAACTTGGGAACATAGTTTCTGTTCTTTATAGTCACCCACTGGTGGTATTTCTGTTACAGCAGCACTAAGAACTAACACAGCCAGTTCTAATAGGGATGGAGAAATTGAATCCTAACAGCTTAATATAATATTTCTTTGTGTGTGTGTGTGTGTGTGTGTGTTTTGTCTGAGATATCCCAATGTACTTTTACCCAGAAGAACTTTCTTCAGGTAATAGGTTTGACCGTCAGCAGTCTATGAGTCTGTGGAGGGTCTTTTCACTGACTTTGTGTCATTAGATCCTGAGCTAGAATGATATTTTTGCAATAAAGTAGAGAGCAAAATCTTTCTTCCTTAATCCTAATTTATATAAGCAAGTGAAGCACAGATACCAGTGGATGATTTGACTGGCACTGGAGTAAAGATGTTCAAAGTCTCTAATGGAACACCCTGGTCTAAAGGAGGATATAGTTTTTCATATGCTTCCCCTCAAATGCAAGTTCATTCAGTCTTCAATTTGTTGAGTAGGGCTGAGACTGCCTTCAGGATCCTCTTCTTGTGTCCTTTGTGGTTAATAATGGTCATAAAGATATTTGGTTTCCCAACTTCTTTCTTAATAAAAAGTAAGTAATTGCTGTAGATAAAAATAAAATATTGACTCAATGGCATATAAAATTAATGTTGACAATTGCTTAAAATCTCTTTGTCATTCTGGTCATCTCACTTTTGAACTTTATGTTGAGCTCAATGGACAAGCCTTTTTCTTCTACTTGAGAATGAGAGTAATGTTCAGTTAATATATGAATAATTTTTGATTTGGCTTGATAAAAAGTTATGAATATGTGATTATCTGGAGGAGGACTACAGTGAAATAAAATACCAAGTTATTTTCTGTAATTTGTTACTAAATTTACAATTTTGTCAAAAGATTTATGTGTATATATATATATACGTATAAACACAAACATACATGCATATGCACATAAATAAACACACAAATACATATATACATGTTATATAAAATATAAAATGAATTTGAAATACCTGTAAAAATAATTATAAAAGCTATAAAATCCAATGGTTCACAAAATATAGAAGCCTTTAATTTCTCCAAATAGGTCCTAAGATGCACATATTACACATCTCTATGGACAAATGATTAAATGTGACAATCAACATAAAATGAGGTTACTATATAAAAACAAAAACTGTTTTTTCAAGGAATGGTGTCGGTCAACATTTTGTTTTTGGGTGATTTTTTATTCCTGAAGTGTTTTTTTTTTTCATTTCCTTTTGTAAACAAAGCTTGTATTTTGCAAATTTTATAAGATCAAACTTGTGTATAAAATACAAATTATAAATAGACTAACACATACTAGACACTCAATAAATTTTTTTAGAATTAATGAAGGAATGAGTAAAAGGCTCTTTGATTTGAAAAAGAGATTCATGGGGGCCATTACAAGGAACCTAGGATATACATATGGAATGGAACTTAGAATAGAAATGGAGCTCTTGTCATCAATAGTGAAAAAATCTTTATCCATTTACGCTGATCTTATCTAGATTATGAGTGACTAATTCTTACAACATCCAAGAATCCATAGTACGGAGGGAACCCATTTTTGCTTTAACTAAGTATGCTGGCCAATCCTAGGTAATGCCTTTAACACTGGTTTCTGGACAGTCTCCTCTTAGACCGGATCCGATAACACCTCACCTTCCCATACCCAGTCTAAGCTCTGCCCACTATTTAGTCAGAAGCCAAGCCTGAACAAATAGAGCCCAAAGTTTTTTGTTTTGTTTTTTTCACCTGGGGGGACTACAGCCAAAGAAAGGTTAGTAAAGTAAGAAGACAGATGGAAAAAGAGACAGAGAGAAAGGAATTGGGAAATGTGAAGAGCAATAACTGGCATGTATAGTGTGATGTTCTTAGTTGTCTCTGAGGGTATCTTTTATGTACATCTCTATCTACCTATTCTCCAAAAACCATACCATTAGCCCATTTAATTAGGATCCAGCTTCTCAAGGGCATACTGTTGCATGTTGATTCCTGATGTAGATGGCGTAATTTTTAAACTAATCTCCCCTGCCTTTCATTACCTAGTTTAAGGTTGTTACGGCATTGTCATTTACTTTGTGCCATGAAATATGTGAAGCAGCAAGTGTCACTACGTGGACAGGTATTATGAGCAAGATGCCTTTAGGTCATAACCACTCTGATTTGAAGACTTCTGTTGCTGCAATATAGCCTGGTATATTTTGACTGACACTGGAGCATTGCTACCTTATCCAGGTCTCTCACGTCGTTCAATACTCTTAGTTCAATATGAAGCCAAATCAATTGTCTTTTTACACTCTATCTCAAAATAAGGAGAAATTCATTGAGTATATATATAATATGTACGATTCACTTGTTTACATGTTACATGGTGAGTAAAGCATAGTTTGGCACTCATTTTAAAATATATTAGAGAATGTTAGAAAACAAAGCATAAACATAGCATGAGATGCACAAAGTGGTGATTCCAAAAGCAAAGGGATTGCATTCAACTGGGGAAATACAGAGAAAGGAATCACAGAGGAGCTAAAATGTGGCAGGGGTCATGAAGGATAGGGAAAATTTTTAAATGCTAGAAATTATAAAGGACATAGAACATCTCAGGTGATGGGAATAGTGAGAACAAATTTTAGAAATGAGATAGATAGTATGGTTCACTTCAGCTGGAGAGTCATGAGTCTTGAAAATAAAATTGAACATGTAATCTAGGGTCATATGCTAGAAAGGCATAGATATCAGATGGGAAGAGAGTACAAGTAGTCCCCAACTTACAATGGGGTTCCTTTCCCAACCCTGTCATAAGTTGGTTCTGATGCAAGTCGAATACCTCATTTTTTTTTGTAGTTTTCATTATTACTGTCTTTTATTTTTAGTATCTTTATAAATCTGATCTTTATTTGTCTTTGGGGGTTGGCATGAGAACAATAACATTAGCAAATTACTCACTGCAATATTATATGTAGTACATATTACTAAAAATAAGATATACAAAAAACAAACAGACGGTAGTAAATGCAGTTCATCATAACTTGAATACATCATAAGTCAGAGACTACTTGCATTCAATTAAATAGAATAATAAGACAATAAAAAAGAGAAAAAGAGAGTTAACATGATGAGAACTAAAACTGAAAAACATAATGTGGTAGTACTGCTTAGGATGGCTTAATTGTTAAAAGTGGAGAGAAAAGTGAAGACATTAATAGAGTTGATAATAAAATGGGTGTCATGATGACTGACCTACAGAAGCAATAGGAGATGCAATAGGACATTAAATATGAATGATATTTTACAGGTAGAGCCTACGTTATTTGACATTTGGATAATTAAAATATGAGAGAGAACGAATTAGAGAGAAAGGGGGGCAAAGAGAGTGAGAGAGAAAGTAATTATTTAAGACAATTCTGAAATTTGATCCATGGGTGACTATAAAAGATTTGGTTCTCTTAGTGGGTATATTTGGGATGAGTTTGCTTTAATTGGTATCACATTTCAATGGATAGTCATGTATTTATGAAGAGATGTCAAACAACCTGTTGACAGTGGGAGAAAGAAAGAGAAGCTGGAGCACATAGAGCGTATAAAGCATATATAGAATCTGTTTAGAATAATAATCAAATATGTGGAAGTAGTTGAGATTCCCATGAGAGAGAGTATAAGGAGAAAACAAATATGACATAAAGTCAGCACTAGACACTACTACAAAGGAAAGCAAAAATCAAAGGGAAGCAGTCACTGAAGGAGTTCAGGAAAAGGACAAAGAAAAAGACAAGAAAGAGTGTTTCAAGTCAACAAAGGGAGTAACAAGATGAATTGCCACAGAGATATCCAGGAGACCAAGTGCTAAGGCCAATCAAGAGGAATTTTCCCAAAAATTGCTGGGAATTCTTGAGATATAAATTTCAGCAGACGAATGATGACATCAGCTAGGCATGTAGGGGTTATGGTGTGTGAGTGGGCAGTAAAATTTCTCCAGGGCATAGACTAATTTTTCAAGAGGTTTTTCAGTGGAAGAAATTGGTGGTGGTGGTTTTTTTTTAGTTTCAGTTGAGTTGGTTCTGACTTTTGGAGACCACAGGTATGCGGAATAGAACTGCTTCTTAGGGTTATCAAGGCTGTGACCATTCAGAAGCAGATTGCCAGGCCTGTCTTCCGAGGTGCCTCTGGATGGGTTTGAACCACCAATGATTACATTAACAGTAGTAGTCCAGCAGTAAGCTATTTGCACCACACAGGGACTTCTGTAGAAATGGGAGCAATTGGAAAATAATATGAAGGATTAGAGGATTAAAATCAGGCCAGAAGAGACCAGAGAGTGTGTGTAGGCTGAGAATAAGAAATCAGCAGAGTGGGAGAAACAAAACCATAGTTTTATTATGATTCTGGATGTAGTGGGTTAGAATCAAGAAGGTTGTATATGTGGCTTAAGGAAGTAGAAGTGAGATTCTTTAGGAGACAAGAAAAAAGTAGGTGAGGAATAAAACAATTCAAAGCTATTTGGGGTGAGAAGTAGTGAAGTTATAGTAGCTCATGTAAGACAGTTTTGTTGTTCAGTGTATAGAGGGCAGCTTCACTGCTGAGGCTAAGGAGGATATGGAGAAAAATCTGAGTTTGGAAAACAGGAAATGAAATATAAAGAATGATAACTAGTTGTGAGAGCAAACTGAGGGTGAACAGCAGAAATTGGCAGTGGCTGCAAATAGCAAGTAATTTTGCTAAGCAATGCTTAAATAGAGTAGGAGCAGTAGTAGACAGTGTACCTAGTTGAGTACTGTGTAGGAAAATCATACGGGCTTTGGAATCAAACAATTAAAATTGATATATCTTGATCCAATTTAATTAACCATCAGTGTGACCTTGGTCAGTTTATGTGTTTTTGCTGAGCTTCAGGTTCCAAATCTGTAACCTGGACATACTATTTCCATCCTTGTGTGCTTGTTTTACTATCACTAAATGAATATGAGTAAAAGACCTACAACTATAGTGCTTGTCTTATGCTTAGTCATCTTCCAGTGGCAACTGAGTCTTATCATAACTCAAAAGAATGACTATATAACTATGAAACCTTTAGTAGTATAGGCAGTTGATAGCAAGAGTAATTTGGGGAATGTAACACTTTCCAGATGTACTTAAGGACATACCACATTAATTATTGTTAGTTGCAACTAATAGGCAATCTTGGACTGTAAATGTTAAGTCCTTCTCAACAACCTCTTGCCGATTTGGTTGTGTCCTACGAAATTAAGTATTGATTAATGCATCCTTAAAATTACTCTTAAATTGGGCAAAAGTCCTAACTCTGAAGACGCTAAGGTAACTCTAGCTCAGAAGTCTGAAATCTACAAACTGTAGGACAATCTCACTGGCAAGCTCTGTTTTTATTTTTATTTTTATTGTTGTGCTTTAAGTGACAGTTTGCAAACAAGTTAGTCTCTCACACAAAAATTTATACATACGTTGTTATGTAACCCTAGATGCTCTCCCTATACTGTGACAGCACGCTCCTCCTTTCCACCTCTGATTTCCTGTGTCCATTCAACCAGCTCCTGACCCTCTCTGCCTTCTCATCTCACCTCTGGACAGAAGCTGCCCATTTAGTCTCATGTATCTACCTAAGCTAAGAAGCACACTCTTCACAAGATTAGTCCAGTCTAATCTTTGTCTGAAGAGTTGACCTTGGAAATGGTTTTAGTTATGGGCTAACAGAGAGTCTGGGGCCATGTCTTCTGGAGTCCCTCCAGTCTCAATCAACCATTAAGTCTGGTCTTTTTGTCTGGTCTTTTTACATGGATTTGAGTTCTGCACCCCACTTTTCTCCTGTTCCATCAGGGACTGTGTGTTGTGTTCCCTGTCAGGGTGGTCATTGGTGGTAGCTGGGCACCATCTAGTTCTTCCAGTTTCAGGCTGATGAAGTCTCTGGTTTATGTGGCCCTTTCTGTCTCTTGGGCTAGTACTTTCCTTGCGTCTTTGGTGTTCTTCATTCTCCTTTGCTCCAGGTGGGTTGGGACCAACTGATACATCTTAGATGGCCACTTGCTAGCTTTTAAGACCCCAGACGCATTTACCAAAGTGGGATGCAGAACATTTTCTTAATAAACTTTGTTATGCCAGTTGACCTAGATGTCCCCTGAAACCATGGTCCCCAGACCCCCACCCCTGCTACTCCATCCCTCAAACTGTTTGATTATATTCAAGAAAATTCTTACCTTTTGTTTAATCCAGTTGTGCTGACTTCCCCTTTAGTGTGTGTTGTCCTTCCCTTCACCTAAGATAATTCTTGTCTACTATCTAGTTAGTGAATACAACTCTCCCTCTCTCCCCACCCTTGTAACCATCAAAGAATGTTTCCTTCTGTGTTTAAACCTTTTCCTGAGTTCTTATAATAGTAGTCTTATACAATATTTGTCCTTCTGTGACTGATTAAATTCACTCAGCATAATGCCTTCCAGATTCCTCCATGTTATAAGATTTTCACGGACTCATCATTGTTCTTTGTTGTTGCATAGTATTCCATTTTGTGAATATAGCATAATTTGTTTATCCATTTGTCTGTTGATGGGCATCTAAGATGTTTCCATCTTTTTGCTGTTGTGAACAGTGCTGCAATGAACATGGGTGTGGCAACTTCTTTTCATAAGTAAAGTTTCATTGGAACACAGACATGCTGTTTCATTTAAGTATCATCTATGGTTGTGTTCACACTACCACAACGAGTGGATAGTTGCAGTAGAGGCTGTATGTCTTGCAAAGCCTAAAATACTTAATATCTGATTCTTTACAGAAAGATTGATTGACTCTTGCTCTAGATAATAAACTAATATTGCTATTAAAATAGTGCCAAAATGTCACAGGTCACCTTTCCAAGAGATACCATTTGTATTTATTCTTAAGGCATTCATATAAATTTTTAGTGTGCTGTGTAATATGTGGATCTTTTTTATTCACCTGGAAGTTGATTGAGGGTGCATATTACAAGTCCTTTGCATATTTTTTACTAAAGAACTGATGATAAATATCGGTTTCAAAATTTTAATATTGCTTCTACTTTTTTTTTACTTATTATATTCAGAGAAGAAAATGTTAAACATTATATACACAAATGTGAGAACTACCATGAGACTAACAAAAAAGATGTGTTTAAGAATGCAGTTAATATGAATTATCACTATAAAATATAATTAAATATTAACAAATATTAATTTCTATAAAAGAATTCTGCTTCCCCCACACACACTTGATTCAATTGCCCATTAAGTCACAAGCAGAGATAAAGTTCAAAATTCTAATTGATAGAAAGTGGAAACAAAACACTTTTTATAGGGAGTTTTCTTTTTAATGAGCTCTATGTTACCAGAAGTATAACTGGGATGTGAATAACATCATTCTCTCTCCTTCTCCTACCTCCTCCCAAGATAAAGAACTACTATCTGTTACAAAGAATATGCTCTGGTGAGAAAGAGTAGGGATAAGGAAAGCAAGTTTGTTTGGCCTACAAATACAACAAAGTCAAAAGTACCTAAGGGGTAGACAATAGAATTTCACCATAAATGATTAACTCAAACCAAGTGCTTTCTAGTTATATGTGCCTATAATAAAACAACATGGAGGCTGGTGGCACAGTGGTTAAGAGCTCGGCTGCTAACCAAAAGGTTTTCAGTTTAACTCCACCAGCACAGCTCCTTGGAAACCCTATGTCCTATAGGGTCACTCTGAATCAGAATCGACTCGACAGCAATGGGTTGTTGTTGTTGTTTTTTTTTTTTTTTTCCTAATAATAAAGCAAAGTCATTTAAATCTAGTTCATGTCTATCTGTCAGATATTAATTATATACCTTAGTTACACATGCAATTATCTACAAATAACTACAACTGACCATTTAAAACACCGACTAAGTAGTCCTGTTAACTTAGTATGAGGATTACTAGTGAGTCACACGTTTTACTTACTGTTCAGTTGATATTATGAACTAAACCCCTGTCATGTTGAGTTCCTACATGTTTTACTTACTGTTCAATGGATATTATTAACTAAACCCCTGTCATGTTGAGTTCCAGCGCACATCTGTACATGCTCTGTCTCTCATTCTCTCTCTTTTTTAAAAATAATTCTCCAACAAATAAATGTGACTCCATATGTTTTTCTATGCTTTAAACTAGCCAGAGAATATATTAGCCTGCATGATGTCATTATTCATATAAGTATTCATGCAATGCAATGTAAATTGTTTTCTTAATGGAACCTCCATAAGTGTTCTTGGGGTTATGCATATGTCTAAAAAAGCAAAATCAGTTCCATTGCAAAATGTCTCATGCATATTTAGCTGTTTCTGTTCACCTATGGAATTATAGTCTGTAGATGTTCCAATCGCTGCCTTATGGAAATATTAGGATTCCATAATATTAATGCAAATTTTCTACAGGTGAATTCAAAAAAATTGCTATGCAATAAGGTGAAGGATAAATAACATCATGTCTATTCAAGTTGTGGCTTTTGCTTTTCTGGGACAGTCTGAGGTTTCCTTCCTCATTCAGAGGCTGCTTAAGTGTTTTCTCTTTAATCTGTGGACAGACCTATGTTTCTGCCTCTAAATCTCATAACTAAAATGTAATTTAATGCTCTTTGTTTATAAGCCTTTTTCATCATATAAGGTAAACTATACTAGAATAGAAATGATGCTGGAGATCACATGATAGAATTTTGCAAGACCAATGACTTCTTCACTGCAAGCGCTTTTTTCACCAATATAAATGGTGATTATACACATGGAACTTGCCAGATTGAATACACAGGAATCAAGTCGACTACATCTGTGGAAAGATATGATGGAAAAGCTCAATATCATCAGTCAGAACAAGGCCAGGGGCCAACTGTGGAACAGTCAATTGATTGCTCATATGCAAGTTCAAGCTGAAGCTGAAGAAAATCAGAACAAGTTCACGAGAGTAAAAGTACAACCTTGAGTGTATTCCACCTGAATTTAGAGACCATCTCAAGAGTAGATTTGATGCATTGAACACTAATGACCGAAGACCAAATGAGTTGTGGAATGACGTCAAGAACATCATACATGAAGAAAGCAAGAAGTCATTAAAAAGACAGGAAAGAAAGAAAAGACCAAAATGGATGTTCGAAGAGACTCTGAAACTTGCTCTTGAAAGTCAAGCAGCTAAAGCAAAAGGAAGAATTAATGAAGTAAAAACTCAACAGAAGATTTCAAAGGGTGGCTCAAGAAGACAAAGTAAAGTATTATAATGACATGTGCAAAGAGCTGGAGCTAGAAACCCAAAAAGGGCATTTCCTAAGCTGAAAGAACTGAAGAAAAAATTCAAGCCTCAAATTTCAATAGAGAAGGATTCTATGGGGAAAATACTAAACAATGCAGGAAGCATCAAAAGAAGATGGAAGGAATACACAGAATCAGTATACCAGAAAGAATTGGTCAACATTCAGTTGTTTCAAGAAGTATCATATGATCAGGAACCAATGATACTGAAGTAAGAAGTCCAAGCTGTACTGAAGGCATTGGAGAAAAACAAGGCTCCAGGAATTGACGGAATATCAATTGAGATGTTTTAACAAACGAATACAGCACTGGAAGTGCTCGTTCGTCTATGCCAAGAAATTTGGAAGACAGCTACCAGACAAACTGACTGGAAGAGATCCATACTTATGCCTATTCCCAAGAAAGGTGATCCAACCGAATGCAGAAATTATTGAACAATATCATTAATATTACACACAAGTAAAATTATGCTGAAGATTTTGAAAAGTGGCTGCAGCAGTATATTGACGAGGAACTACCAGAAATTCAAGCTGGATTCAGAAGAGAACGTGGAACTAGGGATATGACTGCTGACGTCAGATGGATCCTGGCTGAAAGCAGAGAGTCACGGATTGAGTTGTGTCCCCACAAAATATCTGTCAGCTTGGCTGGGTCATCATTCCCAGTATTGTATGATGGTGTTATCTGATGTGATTTCCTTATGTGTTGTAAACTCTACTACTATGATGAGATTATATGTGATCTCCTTATGTGTTGTAAATTCTATCACTGTGATAATATTATATTGATGAGGTTGACAAGATTAGTGTCTTAATGCAATCTCTTTTGAGATATGAAAAAGAGAAGTGAGCAGAGACACATGGGAACCTCATACCACCAAGAAAGCAGTGCCAGGAGCAGAGCTCATCCTTTGGACCTGAGATTCCTGCGCGGAGGAGCTCCCAGATCAAAGGAAGACTGATGACATGGACTTTCCTCCAGAGCCAACGGAGAAAGCGTTCCCCTGGAGCTGACACCCTGAATTTGGACTTGTAGCTTACTGGACTGTGAGAGAATAAATTTCTCTTTGTTACAGCCATCCACTTGTGGTATTTCTGTTGAAGCAGCACTAGATGACTAAGACACAGAGAATACCAGAAAGATGTTTACCTGTGTTTTATTGACTATGCAAAGGCATTTGACTGTGTGAATCATAACAAATTATAGATAACATTGTGAAGAATGGGAATTCCAGAACACTTAATTGTGCTCCTGAGGAACCTGTACATAGATCAAGAGGCATTTGTTTGGACAGAACAAGGGGATCCTGTGTGGTTTAAAATCAGGACAGGTGTGTGTCAGGGTTGTAACCTTTCACCATAGCTATTCAATCTGTATGCTGAGCAAATAATCTGAGAGGCTGGACTATTTGAAGAAGACCATGGCATCAGGATTGGAGGAAGACTCATTAACAACCTGCATTATGCAGATGACACAACCTTGCTTGCTGAAAGTGAAGAGGACTTGAAGCGCTTGCTGATGAAGATCAAAGACTACAACCTTCGGTATGGATTACACCTCAACATAAAGAAAACAAAAATCCTCACAGCTGGACAAATAAGCAACATCATGATAAACAGAGAAAAGATTGACATTGTCAAGAATTTCATTTTACTTGGATCCACAGTCAACACCCATGGAAGCAGCAGTCAAGAAATCAAAAGATGCATTTCATTGGGAAAATCTGCTGCAAAATACCTCTTTAAAGTGTTGAAAAGCAAAGGTGTCACTTTGAAGACTAAGTGCGCCTAACCCAAGCCATGGTATTTTCAATCACATCATATACATTCAAAAGCTGGACAATGAATAGGAAGACTGAAGAAGAACTGACACCTTTGAATTGTGGTGTTGGTGAAGAATATTGAATATACCATGGACCGCCGAAAAGAATGAACAAATCTGTCTTGGAAGAAGTGCAACCAGAATGCTCCTTAGAAGCAAGGATGATGAGACTTGAGACTACGTCTTACATACTTTAGACATGTTGTCAGGAGGAATCAGTCCCTGCAGAAGGACATCGTGCTTGGTAAAGTAGAGGGCCAGTGAAAAAGAGGAAGGTCCTCAACAAGACGGTTTGACACAGTGGCTGCAACAATGGGCTGAAGCATAACAATGATTGTGAGCATGGTGCAGGATTGGGCAGTGCTTTGTTCTATAGTACATTGGTCGCTATGGGTCAAAACCGACTCAATTGTACCTAACAACAGCAACAATAACATAAGAAAATAATGTATTTATCTTTCTTTAAAACAAAGAAGGAAAAAAAAAAATAGCATGCCCAGTATTGTATAAGAACAAATACATTATACTTCGAGCCAGCTTCAAAAGAGGCCATGGAAGGAGGGCTATCATGACTGACGTCAGAAGGATTATGGCTGAATGCCGAATACGAGAAGGATGTTTACCTGGGTTTTATCAACTACACAAAGGCATTTAACTATATGGATCGTAACCAATTATGGATAACATTACAAAGAATGGCAATTTCAGAACACTTAATTTTGCTCATATGGAACCTTTACATGGATCAAGAGGCAGTAATTTGAACAGAATAAAGGGGTACTACAAGATTTAAAACTGGAAAAGGTGTGTGGCAGGACTGGATTCTTTCACCTTACTTATTCAATCTGTATGCTGAGCAGGTTATCCAAGAAGAACAGGGTAAAGAAAACATAGCATCAGAATTAGAGGAAGACTCATTAACAGCCTGCAATATGCAGATGACACAACCTTGCTTGCTGAAAGTAAAGACAACTTGAAGCATTTACTGATGAAGGTCAAAAACTACAGCTTTCAGTATGGATTATGCTGGAACATGATTAGCACAAAAATCCACACAAGTGGACCAACATCATAATAAATAGTGAAGGAACTGAAGTTGTTGAGGATTTCATTCAACTTTGATCAACAATCAGTGCCCATGCAATCAGCAGTCAAGAAATGAAATGATGTATTGCATTGGGAAAATAAGCTGCAAAAGACCTTTTTAAAGTATTAAAAGGCATAGATGTCATTTTGACGACTAAGATGCACCTGACCCAAGTCATGGTGTTTTTCAATCGCCTCATATGTATGTGAAAACTGGACAATGAAAAATGAAGATTGGAAGAGAAGGTACACATTTGAATTGTGGTGTTGGAAAAGAATATTGAATAGAAAAAGGACTGCCTGAAGAACACATCTGTCTTGGTGCATTTACGGCCAGGATGCTTCTTAGAAGTGAGGTTGGTGAGGTTGCATCTTGCTTATATGTGCACATCATCAGGAAAGACTAATCGCTAGAGAATGAGATCATGTTTGATAAAGTAGAGGATCAGAGAAAATAAGAGAAACCATCCATGAAATGGATCGTTAAGGTGGCTGCAACAATGGGCTTAAACAAACCAAAGATTGTGAAGATGGTGCAAGACTGGGGAATGTTTTGTTCTGTTACACATAAAGTGGCCAGGAGTCGGAGCAGACGTAACGACAACTAACCGCAGCATAATGTGTTATGCGTTCTATATTCAAGGCATCCTAATTTACAAACATTCTGTTGCACTCAAGCCTTACCAAAACTGCATGAACTATGTAACGTATCCATTTTATAAAGAAAGAAATTGAGATTTGATCTATATAGTAAAATACTGTTGATTTGCAATTGAATTGAAATTTTATGTAACATTAAATGCTGTGCTTCAGGACAGTCTATTATTCTGACTCCAAATTTTACAACTGCCATATTTTGTTGAAGGGAATCAAAAATAAGTATGGGTACAGGGAAGTCTATAACTTGGAGATGATGTTGGTAAGCGGAAGATGATGAGTGAAAGGGAAAGAATTCCTCTTCATACCTTCATAGGTTCACACAAACATAGAACTTTTTGTTGTTGTTGTTTTTAGGTGCTGTCAAGTTGGTTCCAACCCATAGCTACCCTATGTACAACAGAACGGAAAAATTCCCAGCCCTGTACCATCCTCACAATTGTTGTTTTACTTGAGTCCATTGTTGCAGCCACTGTGTCACCCTGTCTCATTGAGGGTCTTCTTCTTTTTTGATGACCCTTCACTTTACCAAGCATGATGTCTTTCAACTTAGAACTTTACATGCATTATAATGAATAAAAATAGTAATGATCAAGATATAGGAACTTAAAAGAAATTAAAAATAGGTTCAGTTGAGCAGTATTGCCCTTAGGCCTGGGCAAGTGGGGTCCCTGTCCTAGACCCTAGGGCTCACATGACCCCTTCCATTTCCTGGGTCTAGCTGAGGTTAGAAGTATGTCAGGACAGGGTATTGCAGGTCTGGTCCGATATAGATTCCACACACAAAAAGTGTCTACCTCAAAATTTTCTGTCTCCTTATTGGGGTGTACCTCTTGACACTGGCAGCCAGGATGATCACCCCATTTTCTCTGCAGGGTCCAGTCCTAATGTCAGACCATTCTTCAGGGATGACTGAGCCTATTTCTCCAAGGACTTCCACATTACTCAGCAGTACCAATGGTCCTCCTGATCACTCTTCTTTATCTCTTTCTTCCTGTCAATGTAATGGTACATGCCACCCTAGACTTTTCTTAAGTTATCCTGAACAGGAGATTAGGTCAATGAGACTACTCTTGTTATACCATGCGCCTTACCCATCCTTCCCTTACATTGCACAGTTAGGAAGCCAAGGATGATGTTGATACTGAAAATGATCACATTCTAGGAATGCAGTGCTTATGGTCTAAAGATTCCAAGTAAAAGCAGGGCTGGAAGATATATTGTTCTTAGTTTGTGCTATAAAATTCCGAACAGTAAATTTAACGTGACCAGAAAAAAAAACAAAAAAAAAACCTTTCACATTTTCCTACCTTTTATGGGGAAGACTTGAATTCATGGTTATTATTATCAAAGCACAGAAGCAAGTTTGGAGAGAGTGATGGAAAGTTGGTATTCATGGACAGTACAATGGATGAGGAATGATATAACTTGCATTAAATAAATGACATTAGGGAAATGCAGAGTCAAAACATATACATTACTTTAATACCAACAGGTTCCAAAGGGCCATGTCATTGTGAGTAATACATGTTTTTTTTGTTTTCCTTGAGGGGCAACAAGTGAAATTAGCCAACAGTGACATATTTAATAATAACACAAAAACATGGTTCCTGGACCTGAACAGAAAGCAATGGCACCTGGATAGTATGAAGAATCTTTACATGAACTGATTGTTCAATAAACAAATACATTAATACCTCTTCTCTAACCTTATCCTAAATTATCATCAGTAAATCACACTATGGATTTTGTAGTATAATCATTAATCAAACTGTTTATGTAGACATGAACCCCACATAAATACCTGCCTGGATAGTTTACACCGTAGGGGCAGCCCTGTGAGGCAGTCACTGTGGGGAATGGCCATGAAAGCTGACTAAAATATCATGAAATATTTACTGGGCAGCATGGAGAGCCGTTCGAGGTTGGAGAGCAGGCATTTGTAATAGCATCAGTCTTAGAAATGTGTGGGGTATTTTCTCCCTCAGCATCCAGCTGCTTGATTACTACAACAGGAAAGCCTCCTGTTTGCATAGATCAAATTTAGGATTTTCCTAGGAAAATGCAAATGGAAAAGCAAAAGGCAAGGAAATAGATAGTAGAAAGAAGAGAGTAGTTAACTGTTGACCTGTTGTACTATGACTAATCAGGGAAAATAATAAACTTGATTAGAAAAATTTACATGGTTTGCTATCCACTGCAAAATGTGGCTGCTGACATGGGCATTTTTATTTTTATTTAGCTTTGCAGGGCATGTCGTTTTGTGATGTTTCAGCAGGTCACCAACACTAGTCACGTGGCTTCAGGCAAATCATGTAGCATCACTCCCCATCTGGCATTCTGGTATTTGTTTTGAAGCCACCCCTAGGCCTCAGTGCAAGTCTTCATTTCTATACTTTTGACCATGTTAGTCCTTCTTTCCAAAATCCACTCCCATTTTTTTCCTCTCTCTGAAAAACTCTACTTTTTAAGAGTTACTTCAAATGTTTTGACATTTGTGAAGAATTGAATTCCCTTTGCTGTGTCATAGTTAATTTCTTCATCTTTTGTATCTCTATAAAAACTCATTGCCATGGAGTCAGTTTCGACTCATGGTGATCCAACTTCATGTATGTGGAGTAGAACTGCACCCCATAGGATTTTCAAGGCTGTGACCTTTCAGAAGCAGATTGCTAGGACTTTGTTTTGAAGTACCTCTGGGTGGTTTCAAACTGAAACTTGTGTTTAGTAGTTGAGAACTTAACCATTTACATCACCCAGGGACTTCTTGTATCTTAGAATCTCCATTATAGACATGCAATGTTTTATTTCAAATATTTGCCAATGCATCAATTTTGTCTTACATTTTGTGGTTTCCCTGAGGATGGAAATGATGTCTAATTCATTTCCCTATTTCATGTCTACTCTGTATTAAATAGTTTACTGAGTGAATAAATAAATGAATAATGAAAATAATACATGAAGAACAAACACAAATGAACCTTCTCTGTCTTTGGCTTATATTTCTTTTATTAAATAAGAGGATAGAGCTGGAGGGATGCTGCTGTGCCTACCAATTCAGCAAGTATTAATGTTTGATTTGAAATATATGCTCTTTTAAAGCCCACATAACTTTTCAGAAATACATATGAGTAGAAGAGCAAAACACAATAAATACCATACTTTTATGCATACCCTCTATGTGCCGACCACTCCCTCCCCTGTGAAGTATTTTCATAAGAAAGATATGCTAATTTTTTGACAGCAACATAACAACTAAAATAAAGAGTAACTAGTAGTAACTTTATAGAGTTCAGTCTTACTAAACTTAGAGTTAATTTTCTAGATTTAAAGAGGTTTTGAAATTTTAACACCATTATTTTATTCTATGTATGGAGTTTCAAAATCATTTAATTTAGCAAAGTTTTTCTACAGTTTCATGGCTGATAAAATTAACGTTTTGTAAACTCACCTTAAAATTTATTATCATCTTACAGATTTCATGCAAATAGAATGTAACTTTGTTATCAAAAAGATGAATGAGAAAGCATAGAACTTAATTCTATGAATTCTCTAGGGAATTAAATTGTATAGTTGTAGAAGGCAAATTTTTAAATATATTGTAGCTGTTAGGTGCCCTTGAGTTGGTTCCAACTTATAGTGACCCTATGTAAAACAGAACAAAACACTACGTAGTCTTGTGCCATCCTCACAATCATTGCTATGTTTGAGCCCATTGTTGCAGCCATTGTGTCAACCATCCTGTTGAGAGTCTTCCTCTTTTTCACTGACCCTCTACTTTACCAAGAACGTTATTCTTCTCCAGGGACTGGTCCCTCCTAATATCATGTCCAAAATAAGTGACATAAAGTCTCGCCATCCTCACTTATAAAGAGCATTCTGGCTCCACTTCTTCCAAGACAGATTTGTTCATTCTTCTGGCAGTCCGTGGTATATTTCAGTATTCTTCACCAACACCATAATTCAAATGCATCGATTATTCTTAGGTCTTCATTATTCATTGTCCAGTTTTCACATGTATATGAGGCCATAGAAAATACTTTGGCTTAGGTCAGCCTTAGTCCTAAAGGTGACATCTTTGCTTTTTAACACTTTAAAGAGATTTGCAGCAGATTTGCCCAATGCAATATGTCATTTGATTTCTTTACCACTGCTTCCATGGGTGTTGATTGTGGATCCAAGTCAAATGAAATCCTTGACAACTTCAGTTTTTTCTGTGTTTATCATGATGTTGCTTATAGGTCCAGTTGTGATGATTATTTTCTTTATATTGAGGTGCAAATCATAATTAAGGCTTTGATCTTCATCAGTAAGTGCTTCAAGTCCTCTTTGCTTTCAGCAAGCAAGGTTGTTTCATTTGCATATCAAAGGCTGTTAATGAATTCCTCTAATCCTGATGCTGGATTCTTCTTCATATAGTCCATCTTCTCAGAGTATTTGCTCAGCATGCAGATTGAATAAGTATGGTGAAGGACACAACCCTGGCGCACACTTTTCCTGTTTTTAAACCACATAGTATGCCCTTGTTCTGTTCAAACAATGGCCTGTTGGTCCATGTACAGGTTCTTCTTGAGCATAATTAAGTGTTTTGGTATTCCCATTCTTTTCAATGTTATCCATAATTTCTTATGATCCACCTAGTTGAATGCCTTTGATAGTCAATAAAGCACAGGTAAACATTCTTCTGGTATTGTCTGCTTTCAGCCCAGATCCATCTGACATCAGCAACCATATCCCTTGTTGCATGTTCTTTTCTTAACATAGCTTGAATTTCTGGCAGTTACCTGTCAATGTACTACTGCAACAATCGAATTATCTTCAGCAAAATTTTACTTGCATTTGATATTAATGATATTTTTTGATAATTTTCACTTTCTGTTCTACCTTTCTTTGGAATGGGCACAAATATGGATCTTTTCCAGTCCATTGGCCAGGTAGCTGTCTTCCAAGTTTTTTGACATAGATAAGTGAGCACCTCCAGCACTGAACCTCTTTGTTGAAACATCTCAGTTGGCAGTCCATCAATTCCTGGGGCCTTGTTTTTCACCAGTGACTTCAGTGCAGCTTGGACTTCTTCCTTCAATATCGTTAGTTGTTGATCATATGCTACCTCCTGAAATGGATGAACGTCGATCAGTTTCTTTGAGTACAGTGACTCTGTGTATTCCGTCCATCTTCTTTCGATGCTTCCGGCATCATTCTATATTTTTCCTGTAGAATCCTTCAATACTGCAGCTCAAAGCTTGAATTTTTTCTTCAGTTCTTTCGGCTTGAGATATGCTGAGTGTGCTCTTCCCTGTTGGTTTTCTAACTCCAAATCTTTACACATTTCATTATGATACTTTACTTTATCTTCTGAAGCCAGCCTTTGAAATCTTCTGTTCAGCTGTTTTACTTCATCATTTCTTCCATTTGCTTTAGATACTGTGTTCTGATTTTCTTAGGTTCATACCTCATACATTCCACGTTTTGATTATTAGTGGATGTTTGCAGCTGTTTCTTCTCATTTTAAGTGGTGCCGCATCAGCAGATGAAGGTCCTGAAAGTTTGACTCCATCCACGTTATTAAGGTTGACTCTACTTTGAGGAGACAGTTCTTCCCCACTGGAATTTTGAGGACCTTCCAACCTGAGGGATTCATCTTCCAGCAGTATATCAGACAATGTGCTACTGCTATTCTTCAGCTTATCACTGGCCAGTATTTTCAGAAGTAAACCGCCAGGCCCTTCTTCCTAGTCTATCTTATTCTGGAGCATCTGCTGACCTGACCACCATTGATGACCCTGCTGTTACTTGAAATACCATTGACAGAGCTTCCAGCATCACAGCAACACATAAGCTACTACATTACAACAAACTGAGAGGACAAAATATTTAAGCAATTTATATAATTACAAATATTAACTCTCTTTATATACATTTTAAAAGAACTATTCCCCAAAATTTACATTTTTATTTAGGAAATACGAAATATTTTAAAATAATTTTCGATTTAGTAACTTTATCTTTCTTCTATCTGTATATAGAACTAATACTCTGTTTTATAATATATATATTTGAATGTTTTCCCTACTGTTATATAATTGTACTACAGTCATTTTAGAAAATAAAAATACATATAAAAATTACCGATAATTCAATGGCCAAACACCATATTTTATCTTTCTCTGATATGACTGGTGTGGTGCAAATGGTTATGTTCTCGACTAGTAGCTGAAAGGTTGGCAGCTCAAATCTACCAAAAGGCTCCTTGAAAGACAGCCCTGGCAATCCGCTTCTGAAAGTTCATAGCCTTGAAAACTCTGTGGAACAGTTCTACTCTGCACACACAGGGTCATCATGAGTCAGAATCAACTGAACAGCAAAAACAACAATATAACGTTTTTACTCTGGTATATCAATTTTTTTTTCTTATCCGTTTATCTTTAATGACTCTGATTTTTTTTTTAGCTTCTGTCTTCAGAGGCCTAGTGAGGGGGTGACAGAGGGTGGCACATGCCCCTGGGCGCAAGTCAAATGGGGTGCCAGATAAGACACAGAATGACATTCTGAGGTGCTACAAATATGAAAGGCAGATGCTTGAGGCAGCTGGATGAGAGGGGAGAAGTTGTTTCTGCCAACCTGTCCCCACTATCAACATCTATTCATTTGGAAATTGGAGGAAGTTCAAATTAGAAATTCCCCCGGGGCACTCCACTTGAGGTGGACACAACTTAGAGATTGCTCCTGAGTGTTCATTACCCTCACTATGCCTGTGTCTTTCTTTATATTATGCCTTCCCTTTTCACATTTTTGTAGTTAATGTAGTGACTATACCACAGTTACAACTTTATTAACATTACCTGATATGTTTATAGTTTTATAATTAGCAATATCCAGGTTTAAAACATAAAAATGAACTGCTTCCTATTAAATAGGAAATATTTTTTTTTTTACTTCCTGGATAGTCTTAATATTAATTGTTGTTGTTGTGTGCCATTGAGTTGACTGGGACTCATAGCAGCCCACAGGGTATCCCAAGAGGCAGCTGGTGGATCCAAACTGCCGATCTTTTGGTTAGCAGTCTGAGCTCTTAACTGCTTCACCTCCAAGTCCGTATATCTTGATATAATAGTGCCATTATTTCTTTTCCCTTTCACAATTTCTGCATGTTTTTAGAAATACCTGTACTTAATTTTATCCTTAAGTGTTTGATTTTTTTGGTTTATGCCTAGGAATCAGAGTGTTGGGTTATCTGATGAGCATGTGTTCACATTTTCGAGATAGTGCTAAATTATTTGCAGGAGAGCTGAAACAATTCGTATTTTCACCGGTATAGTGTGAGTGTTCAAATTTCCCCCCAATGTTCTATTTTTAGACATTTTATTTTTGCCAATCAAATTAATAAAAATTAGCCCCTGGGTGGTGCAGAGATGGTCTTGATGTGCATTGATCTGTATACCAATAAGTTTGGGCATCTTAAAATAGATTTTTAAAGCATTTATTTGTGTTTCCTTTTTTCTTATATGACGCTTCATGCCTTTTGACCATTTTTCTACTAAATTCTTTCTGTTTTACATATTGCATTGTAGAATTAATTCATATAATCTGGATAATAATTAATTATTTGACATATCTCTGACAAATATTATTCTCTAATCTGTGACTTGGCTTTTTATTGTATTATGCATACTGATTAAAAAAAGATTTTAATTATATTTGTAATTTATCAGCCTGTTTTTATATGTGTAGGATGCTTTAGTCCCTTTCTAATAATTTCCTATCCCCAGTTAATAAATTTTATTTTAATTTGTATCAAAAGTTTTATATTTTGGCCTTTCACATTTAAATGTTTAATTTACTTAGAATTAGTTTTGTTCAAGGAATGAAATAGAGGTATACCCATTGCCATCAAGTCGATTCTGACTCATAGCGACCTTATAGGACAGAGTAGAACTGCCGCATAGGGCTTCCAAGGAGCGGCTGGTATATTTGAACTGCCAACCTTTTGGTTAGCAGCCAAGCTCTAATCCACCATGCCACCAGGGCTCCAACTAGGGATATGTATTTTTAAAATAGAGAAAATCAAATTTCTAAATACTACTTATCATATAGTCTATCATTCTCTACTAATATCTTCCATCATCTTTGTTATATATCCCCACAAGTCTGTCAGTTTGTCGTACTGTGGTGGCTTGCATGTTGCTGTGAGGATGGAAGCTATGCCGCCAGAATTTCATATACCAGCAGGGTCACCCATGATGGACAGGTTTCAGCTGAGCTTCCAGACTAAGGCAGACTAGGAAGAAGGACCTGGTGGTCTACTTATGAAAAAAATTAATCAGTGAAAACCTTACGTATAGCAGCAGAACATTGTCTGATATAGTGCCAGAAGATGAACCCTTCCGGTTGGAAGGCACTAAAAATATGACTAGCGAAGAGCTGCCTTCTCAAAGTAGAGTCGACCTTAATGACATGGATGGAGTAAAGCTTTCGGGACTTTCATTTGCTGATGTGGCACCACTCAAAATGAGAATAAACAGCTGCGAACATCCATCAATAATCGGAATATATAATGTACAAAGTATGAATCTAGGACAATTTGAAGTTGTCAAAAATGAAATGCAATGCTTAAACGTTGACAACCTAGGCATTAGTGAACTGAAATGGACGGGTATTGGCCATTTTGAATCAGACAATCACATAGTATGCTATGCCAGGAATGGCAAATTGAAGAGGAATAGCATTGTATTCATCATCAAAAGGAACATTTCAAGATCTATCCTGAAGTACAACCCTGTTAGTGATAGGATAATATCTACACCTCTGTAAGTAAGACAAGTTAGTATGACTATTATTCACTATTATTCACTAACCCCTAATACCAAAGATGAGGAAATTGAAGATTTTTATGAATTTCTGCAGTGTGAAATTGATCAAACTTGCAATCAAGATGTATTGATAATTGCTGGTGAGTGGAATGTGAAGGTAGAAATTTGGAAACAAAGAAAAGAAACAGTAGTTGGAAAATATGGCCTTGGTGATAGATATGTTGCCAGAGATCACATGATTTCTTCACTGAAAATACCTTTGTTCACCACCATAAACGACGACTATACGTGTGGACCTTGCCTGATGGAATACACAGGAATCAAATTGACTACATCTGTGGAAAGAGATGATGGAAAAGCTCAATATCATCAGTCAGAACAAGGCCAGGGGCTGACTGTGGAATGGACCATCAATTACTCATATGCAAGTTCAAGTTGAAGCTGAAGAAAATTAAAACGAGTCCATAAGAGCCAAAGTATGACCTTGAGTATACTCCACCTGAATTTAGAGACCATCTCAAGAATAGATTTGACACATTGAACATTAATGACTGAAGACCAGACAAGTTGTGGAATGACATCAAAGACATCATACATGAAGAAAGTAAGAGGTCATTAAAAAGACAGGAAAGAAAGAAAAGACCAAAATCAATGTCAGAAGAGACTCTGAAAGTTGTTTTTGAACAAAAGGAAGAAATGAAGTAAAAGAGCTGAACAGATGATTTCAAAGGACAGATTGAGAAGACAAAGTATTATAATGAAATGTGCAAAGACTTAGAGTTAGAAAACCAAAAGAGAAGATCTCACTCGACATTTCTCAATCTAAAAGAAATGAAGAAAAAAAATTCAAGCCTTGAGTTGCAATATTGAAGCATTCTATAGAGAAACTATTAAATGACACAGGAAGCATCAAAAGAAGATGGAAGGAATACACAGAGACATTGTACCAAAAAGAATTGGTTACATTCAGCCAT
Source organism: Dugong dugon (assembly GCA_030035585.1). Classification (NCBI taxonomy): domain Eukaryota; kingdom Metazoa; phylum Chordata; class Mammalia; order Sirenia; family Dugongidae; genus Dugong; species Dugong dugon. The sequence goes on along the minus strand of CM057460.1, from coordinate 26,087,093 downwards.
TTCAGGAGGTAGCATATGATCAAGAACTGATGGTACTGAAGGACAAAGTTCAAGCTGCACTGAAGGCATTGGTGAAAAACAGGGTTCCAGGAATTGACAGAATACTAACTGAGATGTTTCAACAAATGGATGCAGCACTATAAGGGCTCTATCATCTATGCCAAGAAATTAAAGTCAGTTACCTGGCCAAACGAGTGGAAGAGATCCATATTTGTGCCAATTCCAAAGAAAGGTGATCCAACAGAATATGGAAATTATCAAACAATATCATTAGTATCACACGCAAGTAAAATTTTGCTGAAGATCATTCAAAAGTGATTGCAGCAGTACATCAACAGGGAACTGGTAGAAATTCAAGCTGGATTCTGAAGAGGACATGGAAAGAGAGATATCACTGCTGATGTCAGATGTACCGTGCCTGAAAGCAGAGAATCCCAGAAAGATGTTTACCTGTGTTTTATTGACTATGCAAATGCATTCTACTGTGTAGATCATAACAAATTATGCATAATATTTCAAAGAATGAGAATTCCAGAACACTTAATTGTGCTCATGTGGAACCCATGCATAGACCAATAGGCAGTCTTTTGAACAGAAGTAGGGGATAATGTGTGATTTAAAATCAGGAAAAGCATGCTTCAGGGTTTTATCCTTCACCACACTTATGCAATCTGTATGCTGAACAAATAATCAGAGAAGCTGGACTATATGAAGAAGAACACAGCATCAGGATTGGAGGAAGATTCATTAACAACTTGTGGTATGCAGATGACACAACCTAGCTTGCTGAAAGTGAAGAGGACTTGAAGCACTTATTGATAAAGATCAAAGGCTACAACTTTCAATATGGATTAAACCTCAGCATAAAGAAAACAAAAATCCTCACAGCTGAACCAATAAGCAACATCATAATAAATGAAGAAAAGATTAAAATTGTCACGGATTTCATTTTAATTGGATCCACACTCAATGCCCAGGGAAGCAGAGGTTAGGAAATCAAACGACACATTGCATTGGGCAAATCTGCTGCAAAAGACCTCTTTCAAGTGTTAAAAGCAAGCTATAACTTTAAGGACTAAGGTGCACCTAACCCAAACCATGGTGTTTTCAATTGCCTTATATGCATGTGAAACTTGGACAATGAATACAGAAGGCTGAAGCATAATCGACACCTTGAATTATGGTGTTTGTGAAGAATATTGAATATAGCATGGGCTGTCAGAAGAATGAACAAATCTGTCTTGGAAGAAGTACAGCCAGAATGCTCCTTAGAAGCTAGGATAGCGAAACTGCATCTCACATAGTTTGGACATGTTCTCAGAAGGGACTAGTCCCTGGAGTAGGACATCATGCTTGGTAAAGTGGAAGATCAGGGAAAGAGAGGAAGACCCTCAATGAGATGTAATGACACAGTGGCTGCAACAATGTGCTCAAGTGTAACAACTGTTGTGAGGATGACCCAGGACTGGCAGTGTTTCATTCTGTTGTACATAGGGTCACTATGGGTCAGAATTGACTAGAAGGCACCTGACACATACCAAACCAAAAACCAAATGCGTTACAGTGGAGTCCATTCCAACTCATAGCGACTGCATAGGACGGAGTAGAACTGCCCCATAGGATTTCCAAGGAGCACCTGGTGGACTCGAACTGCTAACCTTTTGGTGAGGAGCCATAACTCTTAACCACTATGCCACCAGAGCTCCAGTTAATACACACACACACTGTTATATATCAAGATTTCATATGTGTGAGCGCGGGTATATTGTGTTTATGGCTTTCTTTTCTGTCATGTTGAATAATTCTTCTTTCTAGTAGTTCATACTATGCTGTTTTAATTAATTTATAAATCTTACTATCAAGTATCTCCAAACCTTCTCCCTTTTGCTTCTTTATTAATGTCTTAACTATTCTCAACCTTTTGTATTTCCATATCATTCAGGATAGGTTTTACAAGTTCCGTGGAAAAAAGGTTATTCCTTTAGCCCTGAATTCTTTGAATTGATAGTTCCTTAAAACACTTATACTCCATTCAATGAACGGTGTATCTCTCTATTCTTATTTATTTTTTTGTCAGTCTAGTGTTGCATTGGCCTTTATAATGGTATTATACATGTTTTTGTTAAATTAATTTCTAGATTCCGTTAATGATTATTAAAAAGAGAAATGGTTTGAATATTGCACTGTTTAATTTCTGATCATTCCCTGGAGAAGGACATCATGCTTGGTAAAGGAGAGGACCAGTGAAAAAGAGAAAGACCCTCAACAGGATGGACTGACACAGTGGCTGCAACAATGGGTTCCAGTATAACAACGATTGCGAGGATGGTGCAGGACAGGGTAGAGTTTTGTTCTGTTGTACACAGGGTCACTATGAGTCAGAACTGACTTGATGGCACCTAACAACAACAAGAATTCTCTCCTGCAGATCTGTTGAAATGCAATTGTCTAAACATTGATCTTATGTTCAAAAAACTTGCTAAAATCTCGAATTAATTGTAAAATTTTGTGAGATAATGGTTTGGATTTTCAAGGTAAAATACAATCACATCACTATTTAATGACATTAAGGTTTTTCCTTTAAGATCCTTAACTTGGCTATTTGTTTTTCTATTATTGAACTTTGTAGGACATCCAATAAAATTTGTGGTTTTAGACTAGAACTTACTGTATTTTTGGAACTTGTCTTTAGTTTCCTAGGGCTGCCAAAATAACTTTAAGGAACACAAATTTATTTTTCAACAGTTCTAGAGGCTAGAAATCCAAATTCAGGGTATCAGCAGGGATAAGTTATCTCTCTTTCACCTCTAGGAGAAGATCTTTCCTTGTCTTTTGGAGCTTTGGTGGCCTTGGGAATTTCTTGGTGTTCTTTGGCTTGGAGACAAATCTGCACATGTTGTCTCCCCCTACCCCTGCTGTGACTCTCTCTCTTTCTCTTTTATAAAATGCCATTAAGAAGTGATTTGGATTAGGAAACGTCCTACTCCACTTTAACTTAACTGATAACAACTGTAAAGAAAACTCCTATTACTCAAACAAGGTTGCATTTATCAGTGCAGGGGTTAGGATTTCGACATATCTTTTTGGAGGACACAATTCAATCAATAAGAGAATTCTAACTGCAAAAAAGATTGTGTGGTGAGTTATGAAGGCTTTTATTCAGAAATGATTCATACAGTCGTACAGATGGCATTACATACCCCAAACCACTTTAAATTCGGTATTTGGATGAAGATTTTGAACCAAAAAAATAATATTAATTCCCCAGACTCAGAGGAGAGCCTGCTGCTGGACATAAATCCTTGGAGAAGACTCCCCCACCCACCCCCACAAGAAAAACTTTAGAAGCGACAATAAAGTTTCCTGGTTTTCTGTGTTAGCAATGCCATTTTCCTGATAGCACGGTCTTTCTGGGGACCAGTTATTTCTGCTGCTTCCTCCGATCCACTTCAGCCCTGAGCCCATTCAAAGCTTTCGCCCACAGACGCTGCCAGCTTCTTCGATGCGCAAATACTCGTGTGTCTTCAGTACTCACTTATTTCCTTGTAGTTATGCTTCAACTTTGCTAATGACTTTAAAATATCATTTACTTTCTTTCTGAATCATTATTTTGTTTTAAAAAATGTTTATGTGTCTGTGTGCATATACAGTTTTTCAGCGAACATGGTTGTGTGTTTGTAATAAAATCTCTAGTCTTCCATTTTATGGAAACACTTCTACATTATTTTAAGTCTGTGCTGCTGTTAGTTGCCTTAATTCAGACAGACATAGATTTGACTTATCCTGCTGTTTTAGCAACTTATCTTTTATATTTTGTTTGATTTGTTTCATAGTTCCTTTCCTTTTGTTGAGTGCAAAGACACATGCCACTTTAAAATTTATTTTCCTTCTCTTTAGTACTTTGTTTTTCTCAATATGTTCTGCATATTAAGTACTCATTAACATCCTAATATATTGAACATTTTTTCAAGGACTTACTTTGAATAAACAGATATCAAATCAAGCCTAGTGCTTATCAGAAAAGTCAGCAAAGTTCTCTTTGATCCCTTCTGTATATATGTGCCTGATACTTGAATGTGCTAGGATCTGAAATTAGAAAGCTGGTTGCTACAATATTCATTGTCTGTTCATTATTCAATGGAACTGGGGCAAAACCAGGGTCCTGGAGAGTGGTTTCAGGGAAAAACCTGTCAGGACATTATCTTCGCTGCACCAGTAACCATCTTTGCACATCTGGTGTCCCAGTAATACTTGGCTGTATCGGGAGAGAACTTTGCCACCTGCATATGTCCCTTTGGCTCTCATTGCGGTTGCCAGTGACCTTCACACTAAAAGTTCTTGAAACGCAGTCTTTAAAGGAATTCTGAGTGCAGTGCTCAATAGATGAACTTTATTTCTTCAATCTTTCAATTCAAGAGCATTGGTGGGATTTTTACCAGGAGTATCCTAAAAATTTTCTTCCACATCTTTGGTTTTTTGTAAAAAAAGAAATCATTATGAGGATCTTGGTATTATTCTTGAATTAGCAACATCTCGCTTCTATGTGGCAAAAATTTGTCTCTGATCCGTTTCCTTACTTCCTGGTATTAATACAAATTCTACTTTTTTTTCCCTTTATTCTTTTCATTATGCTAGGGACATTGGAAATGGGATATGTATATATGTCCACGTTGCAATTCTCTTGCCCTACTTCAGATAACTAGTCTTCCTCAGCTCATATCAGTGCTGAGTTTTCTTACCTTAGCTGAAATAGCCTCATGAATTGTGCCCTTGCTGCTTGCCCGTATACTGAACTAGTGCTGTGGGTCTTGTTGAAACACAGCTGTTACCTCTTTTTTTGACATTTTCCTCTGCTTACATTGTTCTGGTGTCATCCATTTTTATTGCTGTACTTCTTTACCAATACTCCACAGAGAAGTGGGTTAGCTAATTATAAGGGGATTTATCTTCATGTCTGAACTGAGTAGAAGAAAACATGCCAAAGGGTATATAATCCTTTAATATAGCCTTTTTACTGATAAAATGAGTCTTTGGTCTTGTCTCTTCTTGGTCTGAGTGCCTTAACTAGCTATGATATTTCTCCTGACTATAGTGCCTTGTTTATTAACTTTCATGCTGCTAGCTCCTTGTATTTACAAATATTTATGTATTTATTTTAATAATTTCAATATGATTTTGTGATTGTTCTCCTTGAGCAAGTTAAGTATGTTATTCTTAATTGTGATTACCATATAACAAAGAAACTTGGAATCTCCTTCTCTGACTTTTATTATACAAACTTAATACACACACACACAAAAGTCCCCTTATACACAATAATACACACACACACACACACACACACACACGCACACACGCACTATGAGGGTCAAAAACAGTTAAAATATTTTCTAGTAAGTTATAACTAAAAAAATGAGAATTTAATTAGTTGAAAGAGTTATGCAAGCAATTTGTTTTATTTGCATCGGTCACTTATCAGATGCCTTTAAATTTTCAATTTTTTAAGGAATTTGAACTAAATCAGAATGAACATCCTTATGCATATCTTTTTGTGCACATGTGTAAGACTTTTTCTAGTTATACATATGGTAGTGGAATTGTTGGGACACAGATTACATGTATCTTCATCTTTGCTTACTTACAAGTTGTCATTGCGTCAACTCCAACTCATGGTGACCCCATGTACGTCAGAATAGAACTGTGTTCCATAGGGAGTTCAGAGGCTGATTTTTTGAAAGTAGATCACCAGGCCTTTCTTTTGATGTGGCTCTGGGTACACTTAAACCTCCAATAAAGAGTTGAGAGCATAAACCATTTGCACCACCCAGGGACTCATCACCTCTAGTAGATATTTCCAATTGGTTCTTCAAAGCTGTTGTTTTAGTGTTCACTACCAATTACAGTGTATGAAAGCTTCTATCAGTACACATCTTTGTCAATTATTACTATATTCATACTTTGCTATTTTATCTATTATTTATTCCTTCCAAACCTAATTGGTTGTGAAATGATAAGACATAGTTTTACTTTGTATTTTGCTGAAAATGAGTGATGTGAAATCTTTTTGTATGCTTATTTATGTTTCAGTCTCTCATTTTGAAATTCAGTTTATAAACTTGTTGTTGTTGTTAGGTACCGTTGAGTCAGTTCTGACTCATAGTGACCCTGTGTACCACAGAACGAAACACAGCCTGGTCCTGCGCCATCCTCACAACCATTGTTATGCTTGAGCCCATTGTTGTGGCCACTGTGTCAATTCATCTCATTGAGAGTCTTCTTTTTCGCTGACCCTCTACTTTACCAAGCATGACATCCTCCTCCAGGGACTGATCCCTCCTAATAACATGTCCAAAGTATGCGAGACGAAGTCTTGCCATTCTTGTTTCTAAGGAGCATTCTGGCTGTATTTCTTCCAAGACAGATTTGTCCTTTCTTACGGCGGTCCATGGTATATTCAATATTCTTTGCCAACACAATTCAAAGGTGTCAATTCTTCTTCGATCTTTCTTATTCATTGTCCAAATTTCTCATGCTTGTGAAGGGATTGAAAACAACAAGACTTCAGTCAGGTGCACCTTAGTCTTAAAGGTGACATCTTTGCTTTTTAACACATTAAAGAGGTTTCTTGCAGCAGATTTGCCCAATCCAATGCGTCATGTGATTTCTTGACTATAACCTTATAAATTCAAGATTTTTCAATTGTCAATATTCTTAATATAATCTATGCTCCAAACGCTGCTCCATAAGTTGCGAATATCTTATCACAGGTTATGACATAGTTTTTGTTTATAGAGTTTATTTTTGAATGCAAGTTTTCAAATTTGATGGGAATTTATCAATATTTTGAGTTGTGCTTTTTAAGTCTTATTTAAATAAACACACTTTACTATTATTTTATAAAAATATTCCATATTTTCTTTTAAATGTTTAAGGTTTTGTCCTCACACATATGGAATTTGTTTCTGTGCACGATATGATGCAGGAAAACTAGTTTTACTTTGTACATTTGCATAATAAATTGTTCTAACACTATTTGTAGTAGTCTTTTTCTCCCTGATTCTTAATGGGATCTCAGCCCTGAATCAAGTTTCCATATAAGTGTGTTTGTTTCTCAGCTCTCTTTCCTATTGCGTTTGAGCTCTATCTGTGTTAATAACATACAGTCTTTATTTTTACATATTTATCATACTTTGTGATAGTTGAGAAGGTGATTTTTTTTTTTTTTCTTTTTATGTTTCCAAACTACTCTGTGCACTGCTTGGTGTTTGCTCTTCCTAAGGAGTATTAGGATTAAACCAAGAAAAAAACAAAACAAAACACTGCCGTCAAGTAGATTCTGACTCATATCGACCCTATAGGGCAGAGTAGAACTGTTCCCAAGGAGTGCCTGGTGGATTCGAACTGCTGGCCTTTTGGTTAGCAGCCATAGCTCTCAGGATTTCCAATATCAGAATTAGGTAGACACTATCAAAAGTGCCCCCTCTAGGGCAGTTTCTGTAGCTTTTTTTTTTTGGTTGAAGTTGCTTATTTTTTTCCAAATGACATGCTGTTACCCTATAGTGTCTTTTCTTTCTTTTAACTCTGAATATTTTTAATACATTACATATCTGTTACAGATTACCATATTATTTCTAGTTCCTAAGATACAATTAATTGTCTGTTTCAATACTTCTGTGGAATTTCATTCAAGGTGTTTTGCCTCCTCTTATTTTCTTTTTCCACATTATGACAATCCCGTGTCTAGACTGTGAAAGAATCTCTTCAATATATGATTGTATTTGCTGTACCGAAGCTCTACTGATTTCACCAGTGTCCTGCTGTTATATGTTAATATGTTAATATTTTGGGTTTTAGTTCCCACACCATACATGTGTGTGAATCTGGACCTCATACACACACTTGGTATAAGCTTGCAATTCTGCTTCCTCAAGAAAGACCTCTATCCCTGTCCAGGGCAGACTGAGGAAATATAAGAGTAAATGCAATGTAGTATCCAGGAACAAAAAAAGGCCCTTGGGGGGAAACTAATAAAATCAGATTAATAGATCAATTCCGGTAGTTAGTCTATGCACTATACTGTATCACAAATTCTGACAAATACTGCATAGCAATGTAAGATATTAAAAATAGTGGGAAATAATGATGTATACATGAACTCTCTATTTTGCAACTTTATATACATATGAATATGTATATAAAATAAATAAGATGCTGATATATATTTTTCATACATATGCATATGTATATATATATGAAAATAGTTGGTATTAATATTTTGTATATGCTTGTCTTTCCAGCTCTATTACCTAACTGGTTGACTCTGTTTGGGAATACGGTCACGTTGGAACCCAAAAGCATGCTGAAGTTGTAAAGGATGCCAGCCTTTTTAAAGGTAGGAAACATTTAAATAATGTGACAAGAACTGTTTTTAATCTCTTAATAAATACTTTAAAATTCATATTCTATTAAAACACATTTATTTTTAAAAAATGTATCTCATTAGAAATGAGAATATTCAAATATTTATGTATTTAAAGACAGTAGTTGACCAACATATGACAAAATAGTGAAACTTGAACAAGTAACCATTTATTTTAGCAGGAGTTCTATACATATTTTTTGCTTCTTTATTGTATTTTTCTTAGACTGTTTCAATTTACATGCAGATTTGAGAAGACCTGGTGGCTATGTGTCTCCTAAAGAACAGAAATTGATTTTCTCTTTTTCTATTCTATTTTCATGACACTTTGCCTTCCTCCCTCATAATTAGTGGGTATTACTTCTGTTAAATTGGATACGTCTCATTTCAAAGGAAATCTCAGACAAAGCCCTCACATAGGAAATAAAGAGACAACGTCACAAATTTTCTTGCCTTTATTAATATTAATACGACACAGTCTAGTTCAATTGTTCTTTGTGCCAGCAGTTGTAGGCTGTTTTTCTTTTGCTGATGACAGGAATCTAAACCTTGAAATTTAGACACTTAATAGTTAACCCTCCTGGAGGCAAGCAATTAAAGCACTGCCCTGAGACTCCTCTTTTGGCAACAGTACAATCTATTCTTAGTTTGTAGTCAAAAGGAGCTTGATATTCTCATTCCCAATCAGTGATCAATTAAGATTAATCATTGATACCATTACTCAGAAAAGAAAAGGTTAAAGAGGTAAGGCAAACACATGATTAAACCAACTTGGCATTCTGGATTTTGCTCTGATATTTGTTCAAATTCTCTGTGCATGCTATATTTAATAAGTAGAAAATTTAAGTCTTTCCTTTTTGTTATTAATTTTCTTTCACAAGAATTGCATATTCCTAAAATGTTAGGCTTTACCCAAGTTTATTATATTACCAGTTAATTTTATAGTGTTAGCTTTGAGAAAAACTATGCTAATTTTTGCTAAAATATTTCAAGAATATAAGTTTGAAATGAAATTAACCATTTTATATCTCAAAGACTACTGATTCCCAATGTCTGTTGTAATCGACTTCACATTTCAGTTTGTTCTCAATAATATTAAGAATTATTGTGTGGAAAATATATTATTTTTACTTTTACTTTGTAATTTTTTTTGCATTTTTATATAAAAAATTAATTTAGTTTTTAGATATCTGATCCTGAATGATTTTGGGGTAGGGGTTCATTCCAGATCTTATACTTGGATTGGTAGGGTAAGAGAGTTCAATACTTAACATATGTTTTTTTATAATAGGCACCTTGTCCATCTTAAAAACAAAAACAAACAAGCATTACAACAACATAAATATTACCTGTGATGTAAATATGCATAATAAAACATAATACCAACTCATTTACTAAAGCAGGGCTTTGGGTCATTTTCTTTGAAGCTTAATAAAGCATCAAAACGCCCAAGGATCCAAGTAGAAGACAAGAGAAGCACTTCTTCTCAGCCATTTTTTGGTTCTCACTATGCTATAACCAAAGATAAAAAGAAATGTATAGGAGTTTGATAATGATTTTTACATAAGAATAATTTAAAGATAATAAGTTAAGAAAAGATAAATTTAAAGAAATCAGGATATTCACTTGTTCTCAGTCAGGAGTGAGTTCATATCAATGCAAAAGACGTTTAAAGGTAATAGCTTGACAGTGTTTCCTTTTAATGTGAGGGTCTTCATAAACTTACCATATGCAAGTAGGCCTGAAAGTAGTCTTAGTGGAATGATATAAAATACTGAGTAAATTCCAAGAATACTTAAGTGAAAGGTGTCAAGCCAAACAAACCTGGGATTACAATGTTTGCTTTCATTAATTTATTTTGAATGGAGTAATGCTTCTGGGGCCTGTAACATTGCCATCACTTCCTTTCTTAAATTCTTTGATGAACAGCTAAAGAAAGAACAATTTATTTCTACTTTAAAATTTTACTAAACTTAGTGCTTTTTCTTCTCACTTTGTCACATATTCATGATTGCCTGATAAGTAATTAGACTGATTTATTATACATCAAGACAAATGATAAAAAAAGACAGGAACCCCTCTCTTTTTATATGGTCAGACAGCACACTTTGATCATTTATTGAAAACTTTTCATGTTCCAATATGAAAAACGCTATGGTTACAGAGAAGAATTTGTGATTTCTTCTGTATTCTATGGTTAGGAAAGAATAAAACTTCACAGAAGAAGCAATATTTGAGCTGGACTTTAGAGAGAAGTGGATAAAAATACATAAAAAGTAGGGAATAGATGTTAAAAAAAAAAAAAAAGCTTGAAGGTATGTGATCTGATTTGATGTTTGGTGATTTGGTGAATTTTAAACAATTTGAGAGCTAGAGAACACAATGTGTGTGGAACGTGAGGCATTTAGGGAATAAATCTATAAGGGTAAGCCCAGATGAGGAAGAACTTTGCATGAAATTTCAAAACATACCTGGACTTTGGGCCTTATTTATTTATTTGTAATTGTGATGTGCAGCCTTTTTTTTGTCTTAATGTAGTGGAATAACCTGATCAGGTGTGTATGTGTGTGCGTGTGTACATGCATGCTGGCATGTTTGTATGTTTTTAAGAAGATGATTGCTGGCAATGTATTGGGGGGTTAGTTTTTATGTATATTTGTCTGATCTTTTGGAAGCACCAACTTCATCTTATTTCTTTCTACCTCCTGTAATTTCTTAGACCATGACTTGTATGTGGTAAGTATGCAAGAGACACTTGTTTATTTAGAGATATATGTAAATAGTTTAGGGTTTTCATTAAATAACATGAGGATTCCTTAAATACTTCATTTTACAAAGGTGAGGCAGCAGAGTGTTCTGGCAAAAGGAAAGTTTTGGAAATGGACGATTTGCTGACACAGAGCCAAAACAGATCTGGAATCCAGCTTTAAAAAGTCTTTAGGGCATCGGTATGAATGTCAGGTCTTGCCACGGCAGGGACACCACCTCTCAGCAGTAATGAAGTGAAACATAAACTGATGAGAACCCAGGGGGAGCAACAGATCTGCTTAGCCAGGAGTGGATTTGAACATTTCTGGTTTTAGTGCTCACAGCATCCTATGGAGCTGACAATCGGGTTCAGAAAATGAACTGCAGAGCCATCTGCTTTTAAAAAATGTACTTTGTAAGGTATTACTAGAAATCATTTTGTAAATGTTTTTAGTGTTTTTTTTTTTTTTTTTGATAGGTTATTGTTTGGGTTGCAATTAGCATGTCTGAAGAAAATAAATGCAAAGATAATTCTGATTTTGGGTAATCAGCAAAAGTTAATAATTTGAGAAATGCCTGTTAGGATTTTGCAGTGGGCTTGTCATTGGGAATTACCGTTCATCGTCTACACAGAATAACAAGCCAGAGAAGAAAGGAAAATACAGAGGCAGTTGACTATCTCAACTTAGACTTTTTGTTCAGAAGATAAGAGTTGTTCCAATTGCTTGTAATTGCTATAAACCTCCAGGATTATTAAATCAGATTGACTTCAAGTGGTATCAGTACAAAAAAAAAAAAAAAAAAAAAATCCAAATAATATACCCCAATCATCCATCCATTTTCCCTTAATGTAATTTTCTATTTCTTTGCTCAATATTTAGTTTAAAGTGCTACAGGCCACAGAATGCTCTTAAATCCTGCACAGACAGAGACACAAAGACCATTTACATGTCTTTTTTTTTTTTTTTTTTCCATGTCACATATTTTCAATTACTTTTAAAGGTCACTCTCCTCCTGTTGGCCTGAAGATGATATTCTTTAAATAAAGAATAAAGGTCTTGTGTGTGTGTGTGTGTGTGTGTGTGTGTTTTGCTACCCACTATCTTTAAAATAATCCTGTTTATATGTCACTCTGCTTTGATGTTACATGCCAGGTCATAATCCAGGCCTTTGTCCTGTTGTTCAGGCTAACTTAAAATATCCTCAGTGCAGAAACAAGTAAAAACGTACATGCTTTTTGTTCTAATCAAAGAACTACTGCAGGAGAGATGGAGAGAATACTTGGTTACGGTCTACGATACAACAATCGATAATTTACTTCGCAGACGTCTGTGTAATTTAAGCAGCAGGCAGAACAAACATATAGTTGTAGCTGCTTTGGGGAAAGGATACCAAGAGGCTCATAAATCAGGGTAAGGATTAAAAGCAATGAGCATTCATCTTCTTAACCTCGTAAGGCAATATTCAAAAGCCAAGGATTAGAACATACATAGCCTGGAATCTTTGTACAGAGATAAAGGGTATCAGAGTTTTTAAGGCCTTTCTCAATCAGCATTGACCTGCCATTTGCAAGTAAGTGGGATATAATTTTTAAGTTGATTAAAAAGAATTTCCTACCACACTAAAATAAATTGACTCAGTAATAAGCTGTATTTCTAGGGTATAGTAAAGCGGAGTCAAATCATATGGCAATGCTATTTATTTTCGTAGATTGATATATGTTTCTTTTTGACGGTGTCTGGAAGATAACCTTGCAAATATCTAATCCTGAAGACCTTTGTATTTAGCGGAACGTTTTCTAAATGTTTGAAATATCATGAGAAAACCCAAACCTCTGAATAGTCATGTGAAGGAGATACAGACAGCTGGGTCTTTCCTATAACATTTAGTAAACAAAAGGCCTGTTACTAATTGTTTATATTTGAAAAATTCTTCTAATCAAAGGTCTTTGGATAAAATAAGTACATTGTACATAGTAAGAGAAGTTTCATTTTTAGTGGAAGATAGGAAATTTAATCAAATTTAAAGCTTTTAAAGATATTAGTTTGTTAACTTCACAGTATTCTTTAAATCAGGTTTATAATACAACTGAATTTGCTTGTATTGTCAGAACACCAGGTTAGAGCATAGAATGGTAAAATTACTTATTCAAGGACAATTCTGAGCCTGCAAAGGAGACATACAGAGATTCTGGTGTCTGTTTCCCAAGTTCAGTATCAAGTATCCCTTGTTACTGATTCCTTTTAATGTAGCTAATACTTAATATCTATTTTTGGTTAGGAGGGCTGTGATGTGGTTAATCTGGAGTGGAGGATAATTTTAAAAATACATATTTGGCATTGGAAAGGGTTTTGTGTTTATATTTAATGTGATTTAATTTGACATTTTAGAAAGTCATAACTGCCCTATCTTTGAAAACAACCAGAATAACATACCGAATATTGGTATTTGGGCTACTTCTGCACTGGGTGTACCCTATTCTACACCCCATGTAGGGGGAAAGAATCATTCTTTTGACTTGGCTGGGAATAAGCTACTACTCTATTTTAGCTTAAATACTTTTTAGTTACCAATCTCCCTCCTCTGGAATGGTGATGAAGCATTGTATGCTTTTCTACAAGCTCGTATAGTGATTTTGGAGTAAAACAGCATTGTTGTGTTGTGGATCTTTGCAGCTACTTTCTCTTTTATCTGTTTTCTAACTACATTGATCTGCATTTTTTAAGGAACCATTTTAGAGAAGGGGAAGATGAAACTTTGAGACTTGGTTAGGCTTCTGTGCCACAGAAACTAAAACTAGGCACTAAGATAAACGAGACATTGTCTGATGTACTTTAGACATGTTTTCAGGAGGGACAAGTCCCTGGAGAAGGACATCATGCTTGGTAAGGTAGAGGGTCAGTGAAAAAGAGGAAGAACCTCAACGAAGATGAATTGACACAGTGGCTGCAACAGTGGGTTCAAATATGGCAATGATTGTGAGGATAGAGCAGGACAGAGTAGTGTTTTGTTCTGTTGTACATTGGGTCTTTATGAATTGGAACCGACTCCATGACACCTAACAACAACAACAGTGGGGAAACTTACAGTATATTTTTGGAATGAAAATAGACTAAATCACTTTTGACTTGGTAATAACCCTCTTCTAGAATCTGCCAGTACGCTACCAATATTATTAATTAATAAACTGCCATAGGTTTAAAAAAAGAGCAAATCACTTAACTCCATGTCTACATATCTGAATTATTAAAAAAAAAAAAAAAAGTTATTCACTGGAGAGAAAACAGCAAAGCTAAATAATAGTATATGTTACGTGTATTTTATTAGCATTCTTAAATGTTCTTTTATATTCAAATGCCTCTGTAAAGTGGTCACTCTAAAGACAAATAATAATTCATGTTTCCCCATTATTTTATCCTTAATAATTTCTCCCTAGTCTACTTAAGGAACCCTGGTGGTGTAGTGGTTAAGAGTTATGGCTGCTAACCAGAAGGTCTGTAGTTAGAGTCCACCAGCTACTCCTTGGAAACCCTTTGGGGTGGTTCTACTCTGTACTTTAGGGTCACTATGAGTCAGAATCAACTCGATGGCATCGGGTTTGGTTTTTGGATTTAGTCTACATAAAGCATCCACATGCTTTGCAGCAGAGAGGTAAACTAGAGATTCATGAATTTCTTTACTCAGGCATAGTTATTGAGGATTTACTATGTATTACTTGTGCCCAAAATTCTTCCCTGGGTTGAGGATAAATTAGAGAATAATACCATTAAAAATCACTCACCGTTTTGGCGCTTACTTTCTAGTAGGAGGAATTAAAATAACTAAGAAAGTTATATAATGTTTAAATTACAGATGAATAAGTTTATACAGAATAATAAATATTTTGCAGAGAGTAAGCAGGGAAGCATGATAAGAAGTGCCTGTGTTAGGAAAGAAGAGGAGTTCTTAGTCTGCAAATTTTAAAAACATGCTTCGAGAAAGTCTTTCTGATAAAACAATATTTGAAAAAAAATATGAAGGAGATGTGAAACCAAGCCATGGGAGTAACTGAGGAATGGCATTACAAAGTAAACCACGAGTTTTAAGTCCTCAAGGTGTGATCTATTTGATGTGCAAAATCAAAACTGAGCAAGACTAGTGTATCTGAAGCTGGGAAAAATTGGGGGAGATAGCAAGAGATGAAATCTGGCAAGCAGCAGGGCCTTGTAGGGCAGTGTAAGGGCTTTTCTTTTTCTTCTTTGTGATACAGGAAGCCATTAGATGAATCCGAGCAAACCAGTGTCCATGCTGCATTTTACATTTTAAGAGGACCTGTCCATCAGATGTGTTAATAATACCCTACAGGGGAGCAGGAGTGGGACTAGAGAATCCTATTTAAGGCCCACACGAATATGATACCAACTGGGAACATGGAGAAAGTAGAACAAGTGATGACAAATAGGAAGACTGGGGCAATATGATTTTATGATACATATGAAGAAGGAAATAAAAGGTCATTAAAAAGAAAGGAAAGAAACGATCAAAATGGATGTCAGAAGAGATTCTGAAACTTGCTCTTGAACACAGAGTAGCAAAAGTGAATGGAAGAAATAAAGTAAAAGAGCTGAACAGAAGATTTCAAAGGGCAGCTTGAGACCATAAAGTATACTGTTTTAAAGAAACGTATAAAGACCTGGAGTTAGAAAACCAAAAGGAAAGAACACGCTTGGCATTTCTCAAGCTGAAAGAACTGAAGAAAAAACTTCAAGCCTCAAACTGCAGTATTGAAGGATTCTATGGGCAAAATCTCACACAATGCAGTAAGCACCAAAAGAAGATGGAAGGAATACACAAAGTCACTGTACCAAAAAGAATAGTTCGATGTTCAAACATTTCAGCAGGTAGCATATGATCAGTAAGCAATGATACTGAAGGAAGAAGTCAAAACTGCCTTGAAGGTATCGGAGAAAAGCAAGGCTCCAGGAATTGACATAATACCAGTTTCAACAAATGGATGCAATACTGGAAGCACTTATTGGTCTATGCCCAGATACTTGGCCAACAGAATAGATCAAAATTTGTTCCCGTTCCAAAAAATGTTATCCAACAGAATGAAGAAATTATTGAACAATATCATTAATTTAGTACACAAGTAAAATTTTGCTGTAGTTAATTAAAAAAATGGTTGCAGCAGTACATTGACAGTAACTGCCAGAAATTCAAGCTGAATTCAGAAGGAGACATGGAAGGAAAGATATCATTGCTGATGTCAGATGGATCTTGACTAAAAGCAGCAAATACCAGAAGGATGTTTATCTGTGTTTTATTGACTATGCAAAGGCATTCACTGTTACATAACCAGTTACAGATAACATCGCAAAAAATGGGAAGTCCAGAACACTTAATTGTCCTCATGCAGAACCTGTACATAGACTAAGAGGCAGTTGTTCAAACAGAGCAAGGGGATACTGCATGGTTTAGAATCAGGAAAGGTTTCAGGGTTGTATCCTTACATCATACTTACTCAATCTTTATCTAGGCAGATAATCTGTGAAGCCCGAATATATGAAGAAGAATTTGGCATCAGGATTGGAGGAAGACTCATTAACAACCTGCTATATACAGATGACACAACCTTGCGTGTTGAAAGTGAAGAGGACACGAAGAACTTACTTATGAAGATCAAAGACTACAACTTCAGCCTGGTTGCACTTCAGCATTTAAAAAAAAAAAAAATCCCCACAACTGTACCCATAAGCAACATGATTATAAACAAAGAAAATATTGAAGTTGTCAAGAATTTCCTTTTTCTGGGATCCACAGTCTACACCAATGGAGACGGCAGTCAAGAAATCAAATGATGATGGACCTGGATTTTCTGTCAGCCCAGAACTAAAACAATTTCCGAGGCCAACTCTTCAGACAGGGAC
The DNA here is from genome assembly GCA_030035585.1 of Dugong dugon. Taxonomy (NCBI): domain Eukaryota; kingdom Metazoa; phylum Chordata; class Mammalia; order Sirenia; family Dugongidae; genus Dugong; species Dugong dugon. Next base: position 26,070,017 of record CM057460.1, on the reverse strand, counting down.
TGGACTGGACTGTGGGACATAAAGTGATACTCATGAGGAGTGTGCCTCTTAGCTCAAGTAGATATAAGAGACTAAATGGGCAGCTTCTGTCTGGAGGTAAGATGGGAAGGCAGAGAGGGTTAAGAGCTGGTTGAGTGGACATAGGGAATCGGGTGGAAAGGAAGAGTGTGCTGTCACAGAGTGGGGAGAGCAATTAGAGTCACATAACAATGTATGTATAAGTTTTTGTATGGGAAAAAATAAAAAAAAAAAGCTGAACAGAAGATTTCAAAGGGTGACTCAAGAAGACAAAGTAAAATCTGCTGTAAAAGGCCTCTAAAGTGTTAAAAAGCAAAGACATCACCTTGAGGACTAAGTAAGGTACACCTGACCCAAGCCATGGTATTTTCAATTGCCTAATATGCATGGGAAAGCTGGCCAGTGAATAAGGAAGACTGAAGAATTGATGCCTTTGAATTATGGTGTTGGTGAAGAGTATTGAATATACCATGCCACGGACTGCCAGAAGAACAAACAAATCTGTCTTGGAAGAAGTAGCCAGAATCCTCCTTAGAAGCGAGGATGGCAAGACTTTGTGTCACATACGCTGGACATGTTATCAGGAGGGACCAGTTCCTGGAGAAGGACATCATGCTTGATAAAGCAGAGAGTCAATGAAAGAGAGAAAAACCCTCAAATGCGATGAATTGGCACAGTGGCTGCAATGTTAGGTTCAAACATAGCAATGATTGTGAGGATGGCCAGTGTTTCGTTCTGCATATAGGGTTGCTATGAGTTGGAACAGACTTAATGGCACCTAATAATAAAATAACAAAATTATCTTCAAAAAATGATAGTAAAGCAAAGCCAAGGAAGAATTACATATATTGACCAAACACTGAAGTTATCTACAATTTCGATATGTTTTACTTTGATCTGAAGGCAGTTATCATGATTCTAGAACATCTTTCTACTTTAGACTTTAATTCTGGACATGCAAAAAAAAAAAAAAAAATTCAGAAACAACTATCTACAAAACAATCTTTGTACTTCTTGTAAAAATTATTTCCAAAAAATAATTACAAGTTTCCACTGTTTGCCAAATGACCCCATGTGCAATAAAGTCCTGTGTAAGAAGGACAGAGAAAAAATAAAAAGCAACACATTGCAAAAACTTCAGAAACTTATGGACAATAATATTAAGCATATCAAGCTCTTGAGGAAAATTGTTCTTTGACTGAAAATCTCATTCAAATTAATTAATTTTAAAAAATCAGAAAAAAAAAAAAATCAAACGATGGACTGCATTGGGGAAATCTGCTGCAAAACACCTTTTTAAAGTGTTAAAAAGCAAAGATGTCACTTTGAGGACTAAGGTGCTCCTGATACAAGCCATGATGTTTTCAGTCGCCTCAAATGCATCCTCAAGCTGGACAATGAATAAGGAAGATGGAAGAAGAATTGATGCCTTTGAATTATGGTGTTGGTGAAAAATATTGAATATACCATAGACTGCCAGAAGAATGAACAAATCTGTTCATTGGAACAAGTACAGCCAGCATGTTCCTTAGAAGTGAGGATGGTGAGACTTTGGCTCACGAACTTCAGACATGTTATTAGGAAGGACTAGTCCCTGGAGAAGGACATCATTCTTAGTAGAGGCTCAATGAAAGAGAGGAAGACCCTCAGTGAGATGGATTGACACAGTGGCTGCAACAATGGACTCAAACATACCAATGATTATGAGGATAGCACAGAACCGGGCAGTATTTCTTTCTGTTGTATACAGGTGTTGCTATGAGGTGGAACCCACCCTGTGGCACCTAACAACAAAACAACATCAGCTGTTTTAACGCCATCCTCATAGCAACCCTTTGTGTTAGGCCTTATTAATATTAATATCATTTTGCAGATTAGGAATATGAAGTTAGGGGCGTAAAGTTCCTAAAATCACATAGCTCCAAAGTAGCAGAACTGGTATTCAAACCCAGACAGTCTAGACTTAGAGTCCAGACTCTTAGCCTCTATTCTATGCTTCTATTAAAATGGTTTTAAAATACTTTATACTGGATTAAGTCACTAATGGAGTTAAGTTTACACAAGAATAGAGGTTCAAGACCTAGGATCTTGGTAACTTTAGTAAAAAGAAGTAAGGGAGTCAAGGAAGAAAAAGGGGAGACTTAAAAGAGGTGTCCAGTGCGGGAGAAGAGTTGAGAAGAGCGGTGTCCTGAAACCAAGGGAAGAAAATGTTTCAACTACTTGAAGTGCTGCTGATGAATGAAAAAGATCAGAACTGAGAATGGACCACTGGAATTCACAATGTGGATTCCATTCTTTACATTGACAAGGCGAGTGTGAACGCAGTAATGCTTGACATAGATTGATGCTGCTGGATTGGTGAGCAGAATTTGATTAAAGACCTGTGGAAACGAAATAAAAGCAAAGTTAACTTCCAACATCAAGGTAAAAGCTTGAAAGGCATGGCTGAGAAATAATAGATTTTCTAATAATCTTAGCTCCCTTTTAGCGCATTACACGGTAGATATAGTGAATGAAATCATAATGTTTCTCTACTACTTGTCAGACTCTTTTCACATACACACTCCATAGCGAGATATCACTGCTTTATGGAAGAGCTACTTAACCTGTGTGCAGACTCAGAATCCTTAGAATTAATAAATACAGGTAGTCCCTGACTTATGACGTATTTGAGTTATGACTTACGATCGTCTATTTATTTTCTTTTTTGTGCATCTTATTATTTGTAATGTGTGTTACATACAAAGTTGGAGTACATAATTTGCTGATATTATCATTCTCATATGTTCACTCACAGATGTTCAATGTTATAATTTACTGTTCAAAACACTGCTATATAGCAGGCAACATTGAAAACTAAAGAAAGAGGTACAGGCAGTCCTACCTAACCCCTACTCACAACAAATTCTCCATCACTATGTCCTTCACTTGCTGCACGTGCAGCTTTTAAATCATTAAAAAGGCTTTGACCCTTTTTTTGCACTAAAGTAAAGCTTAATAAGAACTTTATGCACCTGCTCCAACTTAACTACAATTCTTAAAGACATTCAGGAATAGATCTCGTTCATAACCCGGAGACTGCCTGTATTTGATTTGTCAGAACTGACTTATGATGGAGTTGTCAGAATGGAATTCTGGCATAAGTCAGGGACTATCTGTAGTTTTGACAGAAGAAATTTAGTTATGTCACCCTGTTAATTGCAGTAATATCTACAGAAATATATTTTCAATTTCTTCTGTTCAGTAATTTTTTATCCACACTTAGCCTACAAACATAATCAATCTTCAAGATTTTCAATGAAAATTTTTAAAGGAATGCTCCTATGAATAGCAGTAGATTTCTTTAAATATTTGTGGCATCTGATAAAACAGATGGAGAAATCCCCATTTTTAAGTATGATATTTATTCCATTTTTCCATCTTGTGTACAATCTATTCCTTCTCTTGCATCTAAGAATGCATCTAAGAAAGAACATGTTTGAAACTAGATAGAAAGCATATGTCTTTTCTATCCCTTGGGTCTGACAAAAGGAGGAAAATATAGAGTTACTGCTTATTCAGTTGAACAAAAGGGAGTTTCCTTTGTACAACTGGTATTCCTTCCATAGTGCAAGGCACTGTATTGTAACCTTCTGATAGGTTAAGTAACATCACATTTTATTTCAAAATAATATGACTTATTAAATGCAGGTAATATTGAAGCTTGGCATACATGTATTGGGGGTATCATCCTTCCTTAAATTGAATTTCCAACTCTATCACAGAATATGCCATGTGTTTGCAGAGAAACAGTAAGTAATCCTAGTGATAAATTTATTCTAAACTTATATAGGCTTGCAAGGCTGTGCATAGTGATTTTCATAAGCTTACTGTCTACTCAGAACCATCTTCCTGTCATACCCACCTACATACCTTCTTCTTCTCCACAACCTGGGACATCCCATTGGTCACAACTTCTACATGGCTGTATCTTTTAAACCTCTCTTATCCCCAGAATCTGTGTCATGTTCTCCTTGTTTTGTCTATCTCATCATGGTGCTTTATTGGTTGTTTATATATTCAGAAGAGGATGTGGAATGAGGGATATCACAGCTGATGTCAGATGGATCTTGGCTGAAAGCAGAGAATACCGGAAAGATGTTTACCTGTGTTTTTTTATTGACTATGCAAAGGCATTCGACTATGTAGATCATAACACATTATGGATAACATTGTGAAGAATGTGAATTCAAAAACACTTAATTGTGTTTATGAGCAACCTGTACATAGACCAAGAGGCAGTCTTTTGAACAGAACAAGGGGTTACTATATGATTTAAAATCAGGAAAGATGTGTGTCAGGGTTGTATCCTTTCACCTTACTTATTCAATCTGTAAACTGAGCAAATAATCCAAGAAGCTGTACTATACGAAGAAGAATGCAGCATCAGGATTGGAGGAAAACTTACTAACAACCTGCAGTGCAGATGAAACAACCTTGCTTGCGGAAAGTGAAGAGGACTTGAAACGCTTACTTATGAAGATCAAAAACTATATCCTTCAGTATATGAATTGTACCTCAGCATAAACCTGTTGTCGTCAAGTCGATTCTGATAAGCAACATCAGGATAAATGGAAAAAACATTGAAGTTGTCAAGGATTTCTTTTTACTTGGATCCACAGTCAACACCCATGGAAACAGCAGTCAGTAAACCAAATGAAGTATTGCATTGGGTGAATCTGCTGGAAAAGACCTTTGTAAAGTGCTAAAAAGCAAAGATGTCACTTTGAAGACTAAGGTGCACCTGACAAAAGCCATTGTATTTTCAGTCACCTGATATATGTGAGAAATCTGGACAATGAATAAGGAAGACCAAAGGAGAATTGATGCCTTTGAATTATGGTGTTGATGAAGAATATTGAATATACCATGGCCTGTCAGAAGAATGAACAAGTCTGCCTTGGAAGAAGTACAGCCAGAATGTTCCTTTAGAAATGAGGGTGGCGAGGCTTCATCTCATGTACTTTGGACATATTATCTAGACAGACCAGTCTCTGGAGAAGGACATCATACTTGGTAAAGTAGACGGTCAGTGAAAGAGACAAGGACCGTCAATGAGATGGAATGACACAGTGGCTGCGACTATGAGCTCAAGCATAGCAGTGACTGTGAGGATGATGCAGGTCCGGGCAGTGTTTCATTCTGTTGTACATAGGGTAGTTATTAGTTGAAACTGACTGAATGGCACCTAACAACAACAAGTATCTGTAGCTGATGTTGAATTGTACGTTTCTAGGTCTTCTGGCCTCATCTCAGTCCCCATCCCCACTCTGTTCAAGTGCCCATTCTCATCCCAGGGTATTTCTGTCACACAGACCTTCTAGCCATCTTTCAGTTTCTCAGCCTCCCCTCACACTTCAGGATACATCTTTAATGGAACTGTTTTATCTTCTTTCGTCCACAGTTATCTTGAAAAATTCTACCCAACCTATAGGTTATCTCAGCGAACACTTCTTCAAGGCAGATTTCCTATATTTATCTTTAAATTAAATGCATAAGACACATCTGGAAAGTTTTATAAGATGAAGCACCTTTGAGACTAAATCATAAGTAGCAATTACAATGCATTAAGTATTCAGCTTATAACATGGGTTTGGAGATATGGTCATCGGTGTCTTAGGTACTCAGAAGAATTAGATATAATTTAAAAGTATATTTGAAGACTCCATAGCACTTGAAGTGGGGTCCAGAATATTCAATTATATACAATCAGCCATTGCATCACTGCAAGGCAATGAAATGATGGAGATGAGTTGAGTCTGCTTTGAAAGGTAGGAGTGATTGCTGTTAACATTAATGCAAAACTATTTTATGGAAGGAAGCATTACCATGTCGATTCATTCTAAATCAGTTGGAGAAAACATAAATCACTATTTTTATCAGAAAGTGATTTATTATCAAAAAATTTATGTTTAAAAAAGTATTTGATAGGTTTAGAGGAGTAGATGCAGTTTGGACATCTGGGAATGAGACCCAGAACTTTGCTAAAAGAATGGCCTCTCAGACGCATTACTACCTTGAGTTCTGTAAGGAGTCTGGGCAATAAGAAAAAGACCAGTTCCAAGTCACAATTCAAGGATCAAGAATCTGCCCTAGCAACTGTTAGCTTCAGGAGCACACCACCTTCACTGCAGCGTTCACTGCCAGGAAGCTGCCATCTGAACACCTGGCTTAGAACCGTGCCTCACCTGCCAAACCTGCAGCAGTAAAATGGAAGATTTGGCGTTGCCCTCTCTCTTCCTGGTTAGCTTTTTCTCAGCTGAATTCAATGTCTTAGAGCACTTCTTATTTCCAGAACAGAAATCACTACAAGTCCTAGTTTCAACAAAGTCTGGAAAGCAAAGTTTTACTTTTTAGGATCTTCCAGACTTAAAGCAACACCAGAAAGCCATTGAAATAGCTGCTCAGTGACCAAATATACCATCTTCCACACTGTATTTAGCATTAAAAACAACAACAACAACAACAGCAAACCTTTGGAAACTTTAAGATGAGCCATTTGAAATTGCCATATTTGTTAAGCAAAATGAATGAACATCAGGAATTTTATGTAATGACAACTATATACATATAACCTACATAGTCATCTAAATAAGGAAGCATCAGTTAATAACAATGTTAATAGGCCACTGGGTAGTGGTAAGTTGGTATTAATGAGTCCTTAATTTATACTCTGTAGAAATACAAATTATTCCCGCAAAGAAAGAGTATTCATACAATTTAAAATAGATCAATGTGTTATGGTGATGTATTTGTATATTTCATAACATAATCATAAAGGAATAGTACTTTAAAAATCTAGAAAGCAAATTTATTATTATCCATAAAATTGTCTTCAAATTATTCTTGTAAGAAATATTGTATACTGTATCATGTTTTAGAAGGAGCCCTGGTAGTGCAGTGGTTACACATTCGGCTGCTAACTGAAAGGTCGGTGTTTCGAACCCACTGGCAACTCCTGGGGAGAATAATGTGGCAGTCTACTTCCATAAAGATTTACAGCCTTTGGAAACCCTATGGGGCAGTTCTACCTTGTCCGAGACAGTTGCTATGGTCAGAATTGACTCCATGGCAATGGGTTTGGTATGGTTTATGGGATCAGTTTTAAATTTAAATTAAATAACATTAAATGAAATTAAAAATTCAGTTCCTCAGTTGTAGTAGCCGTTTTTCCAGTGCTCAGTAGACACATACAGGTACCCACTAAGCACTGCATACAATGCCATTTTAGATGAAGAAACCAACTCTCAAGAAGTTAGTTCTTAACCTAAAGAAAGCAGAGAGCACAACTTGATTCCATACTAGCTGAGACAATTCAGATACCTGCATTTCTTGTTACAAATCATATGCCTAGCTTAGCTAGAGGTGTTGAACTAGATAATTCCCTCCAAGAGAAGATATTGAGGGGAACACATACATATGCCAGTGCAAGTTAGAATTATGGAAAAAAAAGTGAGATGAAGTGCAAAATTGAATTTCTTCTCTACCTAATTTAAAAATGGAATTATATTTTCAATGATACTGGCATTTTTTTAAAATAATGTGTGCTCTCTAAACCTTGAACCCATTCTTAATGCCAAGTAAGGTGCTTAGCATATACTTAATGCATTTATGAATGAAATGTATGATAGTTATTCATGCATTTATTCAACATTTCTCCCTGACTTATCTGAAACAATGATTTGGGTGCCTTAGTAGACCTGATATATTTCTACCCTGTTAGAGTTTACATTGTGGTTGAAGGTGACAACAAATAAGTAAGTTTTTAAATATTTAAGAAATCACTAGAGACCATGACAGCATAAGTACAATTCAAAAAAAAAAAAAAAATTAAGCAAGCTGATGTATTAGACCAAGTCTGAGAGTTCTCTTTGGATTGATCATCAGAGGAGCTGCCTCTGAGGTGAAGTTGTTTGAGCAAAGACTTGAATGACTGGGAGGAATCTGATAAGATCACATGAAAGGAGAAGTTAGCAGAAAGACAGAAGAGCCAGTGGAAAGGACTGAGGTGGAACAAGCTTGGCATATTCAAGGAACAAAAAAAAAAAAAAAGTAATCCCAGAGTGGCTGGTGTTGGCGAAAAAAAGGAAAAGCATGAGGATGAGGTCCAAGAGGTTTTCAAGAGCCAACTATTGCAGGCACTGTCTGTTTGCATCTTCTGTGTATGATTAGCAGTCAAATCAATGTGATGGGCAAGGGAATGATATGATTCTAAAACACAGAATTATTGATAATTGCTGAGGAAAGCAGAGGAGGAAAAGCATATTTTCCATACCAGAGGTGATGAGGGGGGTATAATAATGACATCCTAGAGGAGCAAGCCTTTGAGACAAATCTTGAAGGACAGGAAATATGTTGGCAAATGAAAAGATGAACTGCATAATAGTACAGAAATGGAAAAATGGAGGAAGTTTTAGCAAATGGAAAATCATTTGGAATATGTGAATCATAGGCTTAGAGTGGGCTATTTGTCCAGAAAGAAGACTAGGAAGATAAATCGGGTCTCCTATTGTTATCTTCACCGGATGCCCCTTCATTAGAGTAGTTGTTCTGCTTTTTATCTTTTGTACACCCCACTGAACTCTGGAGGTGAGAGGAAAGTGTTCACAACACTGCTGTCTCAACTTCTACCAAGCTATCTCTTGATCATGGTTTCTAATAATCAGGGATGAGATACCCATGAACTTTCGTTAACTCATGATAATGGTTTGTCTATTTAAATGAGCTCCAGGTGGTTTCATATGCAAGAGGAAGAAAGCTGGATTGAACAGAACTATTTTCACCTCTCTGGTCCAAAATACAAGTCCTTAACAGTTCACTACTTTTCCACAAAAGCTGTAAGTTTGTCTAATCAAAGACAGAGTGTTATGTCTTTCATGTGTTTTTACTATAAAAAATCACTTTATTTGCAGAGGGAATAATTTAATAGTCACTGATAGTTTTGTGGGGTTTATTGAAAATGTTTGTATTTAGTAGTTAGGAAGCTGGCAAGCCTATGATCATCCTAGAATTTTTTAAAGATGGCTGATTAAGGATTCCCAATGTTGAGAAATTTGCAGAATGCAATACTTCCCTCTTTTTTCTCTATGTGTTTTCTGTCTCCATAGAATCTCTTCTTAAGAATTAAAAAAAAAAAAAGTTGCTGTCAAGTCGAAGTACCTTATTAAGACTTGTGGTTTCTCAGTTCTCCTGTTGTCTGATCTATATCCTAGCATCAGATGTCTTGGTACACAGGGATTTCTTGGTTTGATTAACCCATTATTGCTCAGTTTAGCAAGGAAAGCAGAGCTGTATGGAATCTCTACAAAACTGATTGCTTTGAATATGGGACAGCCCAACTGGAATCATTGGGGAAGGCAATGTCATGGGAGAATGAATACCAACTTTATTCGATATCTATATATCTATATATCTTCCCTTCACTGCAGCTGAGTTACACTTGAAATTAGTAGTGCAAACACTTCCTTTGAGTGCTCAGCATAGCATCACAATACCAAAAGATTATCAGAGCTCTAAGGTTGAAAATCTTTTTGTTGTTTTTGTTCCAGGTGTAATTATAAAGAAAGAGTAAGAGCGATATATTTGTCATTATTGGTCCAGCCATTAGGATTGTACTAATAATATTAACTAAGAATATAATTTAAAATCATACTTTGTCTATCTCTACATACAAACTACAAAGAACAATATGAACTTGGAACTTGATGTATATTTTGCTGGACCATGAAGTAGTCTTTAAATGTTAACTATACATTGCAACAATTACAGCTTATGCTGCTAAACTTTTTAACATAGTAATGTCCAATTAAAACCAAAACTCCTTGAATATTTTTTTGGTAGCCATTTCTTGATTATCCAAATTCTACCTTCAAATATGTCAATAGTAGAAAGATCATTTTAATCCTCACGCTATTACAAGTCAAAATAATAGGTTGATTATTCTTTTATCAAGTATCATTCATTTTTAAGATTTAATAGAAACACTGTATTCAGTTGATTTCCTTTACCATAAGTGTAATTTTAAATCTACATTTTATTATATTGTCAACTTGCAGGAGAAATAAACCATTTGAATAATAGTGAAGTAAATTGGCTCCAGTGGAATGAATCTTTCTTTTATTTTGGGCTATATAAGCCATAAAAAAGATACCCATTTATGGTTTAAATGGTTAAGTCACTTTTGCTGCATAATTTAAAAGTAACGAAGGAGAAGCAGACAAAGAATATTGTCAGATTGTGTTTGAAGCCTTACTTAGCTGTCGGTTTCAGTACTTTTCTATATCAAGTGTGTGGAATCATGTTAAATCAGAACACTACAATTGCATGCTTCTTTGTCACAAAGGACTTTCTTCTCAGTTACACCATTCCCAACTCTAGCATTTATCACATGATTTTTGATTTTGCATTTAATACTTTATTTGATGGATGTTGTATCAATATAAGTTATTGAACTCAACTGACATTTATATCATCATACATGTCTGCTATATAAAATAAATATGATGGATTTTTGTAACTAGCCAAGCATATAATTTTGTTAAAACTAAAACTTTAGTATCCTGGTTTTCATGGTAATATTAAATGCTGTTCTCAGATGCTCACATACTGCCAGTCTTAGAGGTGTTTGCGTGTGTGTGCATACGCACATCTAAATATTTGTATTGGTTTGGCTTTGTTAGCCCAAAAGGAAGCAGTTTTTGCCTTTTCCAAGTTGTTTCTGCTTTTTCAACCGTTAACCAAAAGGAAGAATTGATATTTCTTAAGATATTTTTCTCATCTCTATTGTATATTCCTCACTTATAAATTTTCTACACTCCAAAAATCAATATTGGGAACTGTTTTATGTTTTTCTATCTTTTTAACTATTCGTTGAATGTATCTCCTTGTATCTCTTGCTTACTCTGTCCTCAAATTTTATTTTCTCTTACATGACCACATAATTACAGCAATTTTATTTCTCAGATGCATGACACCCTGCTTTGTTCTTCTATCATTTATTGTCAATCAATGTGATTTATATTTCAACCCTATTTTTCACCCTAATTGTCCATTATATACTGTTTTAATGGCCGTTACTTTCTTGTTTTGATATTTTGATTAAAAAAAAATGCCGTTTCATCAGCATGCATTTAATCTTAATCGTTTTTATTCATGGTTTGTCCACACACATGACACTTTCTGACACCAAAGTGAGGTCAGAAGATCCTTGAAAGCACTTTTCCTGAACTTTAATGTGTGTATGTGGAACTTTGAGACAATGACCGTCTCACTATACAGCTCACAAGCATGCAGATGTTTTAATTACCTGTAGTCACTATTTCTGGTTTTCAGTAAGGCTTTGCAAATATGTGATATAAGACTTATTGGTCGAAATTGTTAATCACCATTTCTCATTCTTTTGCTTCCATGGAACTCCAAGTCCATTTCAACTTGTATTAACTTAGATTAGGACAAGATGAAATGGGATTTTTTTTTTCTTAAGGCAAATGAAGTGACAAATGGGCTCAAACATAACAACAATTGTGAGGATGGCACAGGACTGGGCAGTCTTTTGTTCTGTTGTATGTAGGGTCACTATGAGTCGGAACTGTCTCGACGGCACCTAACAACAACAATAAAGTGATAAAATTGGTCAGAGCGGATGATGAATGTTAAATCTAGGGGCACAGTGTCCTGAAGGAACTAGTGACAGAGAAGAAAGAAGACAAGTTCCAGGACTAGATAACTACTACTATGTTTCAGAGGAAAAGGAAGGTTGGCATGAAGATGTAAGTATGAAGAGGGAGATCATGAGAAAGAAGCAGAAATCTGGGTCAAACTGGGGTGACAGTAGAAGAGGTCTGATGAACAGAGGCTGAGGGCAGGTTTTGAGGTAGCAGTTGTGTGAAGCTAGTAGTGGGTGGGACAGCATTGTTGTCATGGAGGTGCTCCATAAAACTTCTCTGACCCAAAAGTTCCCTAAGACAAGGCAACATTGAAAGAGAAGTGCTTGAAACCTATTGCTGCTCTTGAGCCTTATATCCTGGCTACTCTGATTCCCTCTTAGCAAAATGCTTCTTAACCAAAAAAAAAAAAAAAAAAAAAGTGTATGCTTAAATAAAGAAAATGGAAAAGTGAATATTAGCTTCATTATTTTTGTAAGACCGATTTATCCCTTTTAGCATTATAAGATTGATTTATCCCTTTTAACAAAGGTTCATTCTTTGTTTCCTGGAAAATCATAAAATTCAATTTCTTACATGATTTAAGTGTTTCCTAGTTCATGTGAATATATAAGATGGGCTAAAATCTAACTTAGTGCTACATTTAAAATTATGGCTAAAGACATCAGGAAAGAAAATGGAAAATAAAATGACAAAGATAGTAGTCTAAATTTATCTAATTGAACTTTGAAAAAAAGTATTTGTGAAATGAAAAAAGGGTAGAATTTGTACTATTTTTTGAGAAACTCACACGTGTCAGGAATAGCCTTGATGACAATATATTTCTCTTTCCTGATTTTCTGTGTTTATATGATCCTTTGAAATTTGCTTGTCCTGGCATAGCCTTCCTGACTAAACCTATATATTATCTGAAAAAAAAACAAACAAGCTTGTGTTTACCTTTAGTCTCTGAAATAGTCAGATTTGAAGAACTGATATACATCTTAGTGTTTTCTAGTCCATGTTCCCAGTGGTTATCTGTCCTTCCAAATTCAATGTTCATTGCCTGTACTACTCATTAGACAATTCCCAGTCTGCTTTCAGTATCCTTTATGGGTCTCAAGTAGAATGACCAGAGCATGATAAAGGAAGTATGTTGGAGGAGAGATATCAGATTCAAATATAGCTAGAGCTGGGCCTATTCTATATAACACCTCAGTTTGATTCCCCCCAAATTACTATTTTTCAAATAAATCTGATATGATAAATATGCTTTTTAAACCTACCTGTGGAATCTTTTACTTTCAAGAAAATGATTGTTGACAGGAGGTCAGGGGTTGAATGTTGGTAGCGTAAAATGTATTTTGTAATATATAATTTTACTTTTCAATAAATTAGAGATATTAATTTTTTTTTAAAAAATGAAAAATTGCTAGAGGTCAAAAAGAAGATGATAGATATCAGTCATAACCCAGCACCCCCCCCCCAAAAAAAAACCAGCATTCAGTATTTTGATGTGTAATTTTTTTCAATTGTTCATTATTTTTAAGTTTAGCAACATCACATTCCATCATTTAGATAAATCATGACTTATTTCAATAATTTCTTGTGAGTGGACAATATTTGTTTCTGAATTATTGCAGTTACTGGCCTTATATGATCTCTAGCATATCCTACTATCACTCACTTCTTCTCACTTTCTATGCCCAAGTCTTGCTTTCCCTCTGCCATTCAAGCTCACTTCTGCATTGCTAAGGGTTCTACATCGCTGTTCCCTCTGCCAGAAAATGTTCACCAGTTTCATTCCCTCACTGTATTTAAATCTGTGCTCACATGTCCCCTTGTCACAGAGGCCTTCTATCACCATGCACTCTTAGAGCTGCAAGCCTAGACACTGTCCATTCCCTAACATCATGTTGCTAGTTTGCTTTACTATTGTCTTGTGTCTCTAGGAAGTAATCTCCATAAAAGGAGAATCCTTACCTATTGCATTGTTTCCAATACCTAGAAATCTTTCCTGGCACAAGTAAATGTTATTATCTTAATAAATAAATATATATTTCTATCTATTGTAGTTTTCCTTATTTGTCTAAGCCTTACTTCTCTAACTAGATTATATAAAATTTGAGGACAGCAATAATATCAAATTATTTTGGCATCTCTTTCCATACTTAGAAGGAAGACTTGACATGACAATATTTTGACATGGCCTAGTTTCAATCCATAGTTACATTTTTAAAGAACTTTTTCTTTTAAAGGTTGTATTCCATTTCTGTGATGAGTGATTAAAAAAGAAATACACTTTTGCCTTCAAAGATGCAAAGAGAAGAGCCGAGATGTTAGTTGGAGATGAGGGAAAAATGTGAGTGTCTCTCTGTATAACTTCTGAAAGTCACTAGATAATTTTTAAAGAAAGTAGAGCAAAGTACTAGCTAAGCAAATGGAGCATTAAATTGTCAGAAGTTGTCCATCACTGAAAGAACACTCTGGCCATATGGATGAATTGACTGCCTTCGTCTGGACATTTTATGATGGACATATATCAATCCATCATCTTCCAAGGTAAATGGTATTTCTTGGGAAAATCCCTGACGTCATTATATTTATCACCTCAGTAGCAATTTGATGATGGCATATAAAGTTAACATGGCATAAGGTATAAAAGAATGAATATAAGGCATATTTAGGGTAATTGTTATAATAGATTGATAAGAAACAACACAACTATCTCCTTTAGAAAAAGTTAATCCTTAACAATATTCTTAAAAAAATTGCCTAAACAGTCTGTGTTCCATTAAAAAATATTGTGGAATATGGAAAAGTATGGTTCTCACAGATGCTTTTATGAAAAAAAAAAAAGTTCAGTTGTACATAGGATAAGTTTGAAATGTTGGTAAGTTTGCTTTCAAAGATGATGTTTTCCTCTGGTTTTAGCTAAGTCTGTAGGAGTTGGAATCAACTTGATGGCAACAGGTTTGTTTACTTGTTTTTGGTATTGTTTCCGAGGGGTAAGGAGCCCTGGTAATGCAGTGCTTAAAGTGCTCAGCTGCTAACCAAAAGGTCAGTGGTTCAGAATCACTAGTGGCTCTGTGGGAGAAAGTTGTAGCAGTGTGTTTCCACGAAGAATATAGCCTTGGAGGCCCTACGGGGAAGCTCTACCCTGTCCTTTAGGGGTGCTATGAGTTAGAATTGACTGGACGGCAATGAGTTGTTCCATATAAAGGCATCCGGAGTGTCCTTCCGCTTTGTGGGTCAAACTGAAGATTTTTTTTGGCTCTAAGCTAGGAGAGCGAATGATTGCCTAACATGTCGAGCATTCTGTGAAGTACTTTTCGGACAGCAATTTTGTGAAAAGAGAGAGAGCTCACTTCACAAAGAATATGAGAAAGTTCTTTGGAGTATGAATCATGGATCTTGGTACTTTCTGAATTTGGTTTTCTCATCCATAATATGAAAGCCCTGATAGTGCAACAGTTAAGTACTCGGTTGCCAACTGAAGGGTTGGTGGTTCACATGCACCCAGTAGTTCCACAGGAGAAAGACCTGGCTATCTGCTCCCTTAAAGATTACAGCCTAGAAAACCCTATGGGGCATATCTACTCTGTCACATGGGGTCACTAGGAGTCTAAATTGACTAGAGGACACCCAACAATAACAAAAACAACAACATTCTATAATTTTGCCATTCATTGACTCTTTTCTCAAGCACACACTGCCCCAGATAGAAATGGGGGCTTTAGGGGTGATGGTTGTTTATAAACTTACATAGGTTTCATTGATTCTATTATTTTAATGATGGTAATTGTTGTTGTTAGGTGCTGTCAAGTCAGTTCCAACTCATAGCAACCCTGTATACAACAAAAGGAAGCACTGTCTGGTCCCGCGCCATCCCCACAGTCATTGTTATGCCTGAGCCCATTGTTGTAGCCACTGTGTCAGTCCATCTCCTTGAGGGTCTTCCTCTTTCTCTCTGATCCTCTAATTTGCCAAGCATGATGTCTTTCTCCAGGGACTGATCCCTCCTGATAACATGTCTAAAGTACTTGAGACGCAGTCTTGCCATCCTTGCTTCTAAGGAGCATTCTGTCTATACTTCCAAGACAGATTTGTTTGTTCTTCTGGCAGTCAGTGGTATATTCAATATTCTTTGCCAACACCATAATTCAAAAGCATCAGTTTCTCTTCCATCTTCCTTATTCATTGTCCAGCTTTCCCATGCATATGAGGTGATTGAAAACACCATGGCTTGGGTCAGGTGCACCTTAGTCCTTAAAGTGACATCTTTGCTTTTGAACACTTTAAAGAGGTCTTTTGCAGCAGACTTGTCCATTGCAATGCGTCGTTTGATTTATTGACTGACCGCTGCTTCCATGGGCATTGCTTGTGGATCCAAGTAAAATTAAATCCAAGTAATTATGG
This sequence comes from Dugong dugon, assembly GCA_030035585.1. Lineage (NCBI taxonomy): Eukaryota > Metazoa > Chordata > Mammalia > Sirenia > Dugongidae > Dugong > Dugong dugon. The sequence goes on along the minus strand of CM057460.1, from coordinate 26,053,899 downwards.
CAATTAGAGATAATAAATATGCTGAAAATTCAATGCAACATGCACATAAGGGATACTAAGAGTTTTTACCTGCAAAATCTTAATAAAACAGCTCTCATTTTTATAAAAATGTGTATTCAACAAAGACTAAATAACAGACTTTATTTTGGTTGCTAGAAAACAATTCTGAAGGAAATATGCCATAAATGATACTTTCTAGAAAAAAAAAGTTGCATTTATTTTTATGACATTGAACTTCAGAATAATTTACACCCATTTGCAAATGCTAATACTCTATTTCACAGTTTTAAAGAAGAAATTAAAAAAAGATAGATCTGTGCCATGAGATGCAAGGCCTATCCCTCTGCCCATCCAGCCTGGTACATGGATATTCATAGTGGAACACTCTACAGTAGCTCCCTCAAGTTATCAACAGCATCTTAGAAACTGTGCTTTCTGGAAAAGCTAGTGCACTTTTGTTAGGTTTAAGCTTGTACACTTTGGGCACTAAATCATAAAATTGAATGCAAAAAGTAGTTTAAGTGTACTTAGTGCTTCTGGTGATGTCCAATGAAAGATAAAAACCATTTTTCAAAAGAAAATCTGATGTCATGAAAAGAACCAAACAAGGTAACAGTAGCAAGATCATTCTGAACAATAAACGTTTGCTTATAGATAATGCATGCATGTGGTTTGCCCGTGAGAACAAAAATATCAGAAAAATATCATAGTTAGTGCAACATTGATCCTGATTCCAAGGCCTGGCATTTTTGAAAGTTGCCTAACATGGTAGAATCAATAAGTTATCTTATTGTTTAGTGGCAGACTCAGGTTTTTATTTTTGTTTTTCTTATTCCCAATTACTTGATAAATAAGGTCACAGAAGATTTACTAGTTTTTCTGAGCATATTCCGTCTAAGAAAAGTCATGGTAGATTGAAAGTTTAATTTGTTTGTTTGTTGCTTGGTTTTATGTTGGTTTTGCATAATGAACAAATTTTATTTCTGTTTTAATCACATGATGGCCAGTAAGCACATATAATAAACCATAAAAATTAAAAACAAACACAAACAAACGTGCACGCTAACTCCAAATATCAATATTTGACGAATTGTAATGGATCATTGTAATGTTTACTGAAACGTGTCTTTCAGTTTCCTCTGGGAGACTTACGTCATTATCCATTTTCCCATAAATAGATATTGATTTAGTTGCTGTGTCGAATATTTATAGTCAGCCCAAAAAACTTTTCGGTAAACCAGGAAGTCTTTGTTCTGGGTATCAATTAAGATCAACAAACTGGTGGGCTTTCCTTCACCCTGAAGGCTTCAACTTAAATATCCTTTTCTCAGAGAGGCCATCTCTGCCATTTCTTCCTTGTGGACATTCTTTTTCTATGCATTAGAGTTACATAGCATGTCTAGCTTATATGCTGTATATATTTGTTTCTTCCCTTCTGTGATGACTTTGTTCCCCACTGAACAGATAACTCAGTTAAGCCAGGAGCCATATACCTTTTGCTTATTATTTTATGTAAGATCATTAGCACAGTTGCAGGACACTTAGTAAGGGGCCAGTATTTTTTTTTTTTTTTAATTAAAACATGTTGACAAAACATTTGTTTTAACTTACTAGGGACAGTTAGAAAAACTAAGAATGTAAAGAGTAGAGGCACCAGATTTCTCTTTTATTTTATAATGGGAAAGAGAACAGACAAATATTTCAATCAGGAAACTGAGACAAAGCTTACATTTTGAAGAGTGTTAATTAAGGCATTTCTCTGAAATGTTGGCTGAGGTGGTGGAGAAGAAAGGCGAATCAGTCATTAAAATCATAGGACAAGTATAAGTTACAAGGAATGTTACGAAGATCATGTTAAAAATCAATTGTATTATGTTCAGAAGTTTATCTGAAACAAGGAAGGAATTGTTCACTATAAATGGCCTCAGTAACCAAACCACACATGCTTCTATAGGTCCTGAGGTTTGGAATATGAATCTATTATGTACTGTTCTTTCTTTTTCATGTATAGGGATAATGACTTCTGAATCTCTCATTGGATAGTAAGAACCCAGAACATAAACAGGCTGGAATACTTTGAAATATTAATATGGTTAATTGGATTTATAGTATCATTCTTTATGATAAAGAGCAAACAGAAAGCTTTTTCCTCCATTTTCATTCTTCAATTACATGAGAAAAGGCCTTTCAAAATTATCTAAATGATAGTATCTATTTATTAGCATTTTTAGAAAAAAGAAAAGAAACATAACATACAGATAAGGATTTATAATATATAGAATTTAAATATGTTAGTAAGTAGATGCACTTGGTGATTTTAAGTCCATAGTTAACAACAAATGGAACTTTCTTTTCCCCATCAATTCAATCTTTCTAATAGTTAGATACTTAAGACAAAGCCAGGCTTTTCAACTCTGAGGAGAGATGTCAGTGCACCATCACAATAAAATATTTGCCATTAAGATTGTTTTCTAGATTTTTAGATGGTTTTATAAAAAAATGGTTGATTGAAATACTATTTTTCAATTTGTATTTAAAGTAAAACTACAAAAAAAAAATCTTCATATTTGCAAGTTTAAATTAAAAGTGTAATTTGCCTTTAAACTGATCCCTACCTCATGAGGAATACGTTACAAGGAAATACTGCATCTCTCAGGGTACATAGTAAGAGTTAAATCCACTGCTTGAATTAAAAGTGCCTCTTCCTGTTAAAAGTGCTGTGTCTGATTTAGAGAACGCCAGATGACACAGCTGACAACGGGCAGGTTAACTCATTATTATCCTTATCAGAGAGCTAAGATTTCTCATCCCAGTAGGTGTGTAGATGTGTCTTGAGAAGTGGAACTTGTACATAAGCTATGCAGCACCATTTATTGTAACCAGTAGTGTAGGTAACTATGCTTTAGAGGGACCTTCCCTGCCAAAAAAAATAGTTCGGCAGAAAAAGTGAGAGCCCTGGGAGTTGGCATATCTGGGTGGCCAACTCTGCTGCTCATGCGTTTTTTTGTTCTGTTTTTGTGTTTGCTCTTTGGTACTGAGGGTGGTCCCACAGTGCCATAACTGCCCTAGGAGCGGCTTGAGTGCATGCGCACATGCGTGTGTGCACTCGCGTGCGCTAGAGGAGTGAATCTGTGGATGAAGCTTAATGATTCTCCAGGTGAAATGAAGGCTTCCTGCTGGGTCTTGGGGTAGATTTTGATAATCCATCTCAACAGGGTGACTCCACTACTGTGTGTTTACCACTTTCTCAAATTAGATGAAAAAAAAAAAGTTTGATTAGGAATATTTAGCTTGGAAATAATTTGAAATTAAAGACTATCATCTGTAATACACCATATAATTCTAAACCTATAGTAGAGTGCAGCTGCTGTAAAAATAAATAAGTAAATGTCCATTTGGACTCATAGTGACCATACAGGACAGAGTAGAACTACTCCATAGGGTTTCCAAGACTGTAAATCTTTACAGAGGCAGACTCCCACATCTTTCTCCCCAAGCAGTGGCTGGTGTGTTCTAATTGCCAACTTTTCAGTTAGCAGCTGAGCACTTTAACCACTGGGCCACCAGGGCTCCTTACACTTCTTATACCAAAAACTCATTGCGGTCAACTCAATTAGGACTCATAGCGACCCTACAGGACAGAGTAGAACTGCCCGATAGGGTTTCCAAAGATGTAATCTTTATGGAAGCAGACTGCCACATCTTCTGCAGAAAGGCTCATCAGTTCAAAACACAGATGGTTAACAGCCAAGCACTTAACCACTGAGTCACCAGGGCGCCTTACACCTCCTATAAAAACCCAACTGAAGCCATTGCTGTGGAGTGGATTCCGACTCATAATGACCCTATAAGACACAGTAGAACTGCTGCATAGGGTTTCCAAGGAGTGCCTTGTGGATTTGAAATGCCGGCCTTCTCGGTTAGCAGCTGTAGTTCTTAATGACTACGCCACCAGGGTTTCCACATCTCCTATAGTGGATATTAAATAAATACGATATATAATTTTGGAAACCATGGTGGCATAGTGGTTAAGAGTTCGGCTGCTAACCAAAAGGATGCAGTTGGAATCCACCAGCCTCTCCTTGGAAACTCTATGGGGCAGTTCTACTCCGTCCTTTAGGGTCACTACCAGTCAGAATTGACTTGATGGCAATGAGTTAGGGTTTTTTGGAAACCATATTATGGTGTTTTTTCCTTAAATCAAATTTGTTTAAAGGCATTAAATTCAGGTAATTTTTATCATAAAACTACACTTTTTAAAATTCTGATATGCAGATATTACCAATCCATTAATGTAAGTGTAGAACCACATGCAACTTAACATCCTAATTAATGAAAAATAAGGAGAATTTCCAAACAAGGTGAGTAGACAGCTTGACAGTCACACCACTAAATGCAGAATAAGTCAAGCTCATTTTAGCTCAAATTTCTATAAAGAGAGATAAATAGAATAGTTATGTGAAGGGGAGACATAAATTGGAAAGCAATTATACAGGTGAATGGTTACATTTTTTCATAACATATACGAGATACGCATTTAACATAGATGGAAGGCAGCTTTTTCATTACTATTTTTTAATAGTATATTGATGGCTCAGAGGAGAAAAGTAACCTCTAGGAAATGTTAAAAGTGATTTATGAAATCTTATTATTTTTTTTTTGCAAGGCTATATAAATTACCGCTAACAGAGCTTCTAGTATTTAAAAGTAATTTGAATTTACATTTAGAATATCTCATTTACTGACAAATATTACAGTTCTTGGATTTTTTTTCAACTATGACATATGTCTTTAAAGATTAAAATGCAATTTCACAGTTTTGAAAGATAGATATTTTTGGAAAGGGGTGAAAACGTTGAAAGGAAAGAATTCTAGAGACTTTTCATTGTAGTATATTTAACGTCTTCTTTTATATACTAAAATAGCTGTTTAAATTTTTACTTTTAGATTTAACCTCACCTGAATTCATTTTCCTTTGAATCATAGAAAATTTAATATCAATTAAAATTTATTTTCTTGTTAAATACGGTATCTATAGGCATCTTCTATGTCTGACATATGCTAAGGCATTCGACTGTGTGGATCATAACAAATTATGAATAACGTTGAGGAGAATGGGAGTTCCAGAAGACTTAATTGTGCTCATGAGGAACCTGCACATGGATCAAGAGGCGGTCGTTTGAACAGAACAAGGGGATACTGCATGGTTTAAAGTTAGGAAAGGTGTGCGTCAGGGTTTTATCCTTGCACCATTCACTATTCAATCTGTATGCTAAGCAAATAATTCAAGAAGCTGGACTCTATGAAGAAGAATGGGGTATCAGGATTGGAGGAAGACTCATTAACAACCTTTGATATGCAGATGACACAATCTTGCTTGCTCAAAGTGACGAGCACTTGAAGCACTTACTGATGAAGATCAAAGACTACAGCCTTCAGTATGGATTACACCTCAACATAAAGAAAACAAAAATCCTCACAACTGGACCAATGAGCAATGTCATGATAGATGGAGAAAAGATTGAGGTTGTCAAGGATTTCATTTTACTTAGATCTACAATCAACACCCATGGAAGCAACAGTCAAGAGATAAAAAGATGCATTGCGCTGGGCAAATTGGCTGTAAGAGATCTCTTTAAAGCGTTAAAAAGCAAAGATGTCACCTTGAGGACTAAGGTGTGCCTGACCCAAGCCATGGTGTTTTCAATTGCCTCCCATACACATTTGAAAGCTGGACAATGAATAAGGAAGACAGAAGAAGAATTGATGCATTTGAATTGTGGTGTTGGTGAAGAATATTGAATATACCATGGGCTGCCAAAAGAATGAACAAATCTGTTCTGGAAGAAGTACAACCAGAATGCTCCTTAGAAGCAAGGATGGCAGACTACATCTCACATACTTTGGACATGTTATCAGGAGGGCCCAGTCCCTGGAGAGGGACATCATGCTTGGTAAAGTACAGGGTCAGCGAAAAAGAGGAAGACCCTCAATGGGGCCCAGTCCCTTGAGAGGGAAAATCATGCTTGGTAAAGTACAGGGTCAGCGAAAAAGAGGAAGACCCTCAATGAGATAGATTGACATAGTGGCTGCAACAATGGGCTCAATCAAGCATAGCAACAATTTTTAGGATGGCGCAGGACTGGGTGGTGTTCTGTTCTGTTGTGCATAGGGTCACTATGAGTTGGAACTGACTCGACGGCACCTAACAACATGCCTGACACATATTAATATAGTCGGTATTTTAATGTCGATCCCATTCTGCTAAATAGTTTCATAATATTCTCTTATGCTTTTCACTGAAAATTATAAATTATAGATCCATAAAAGGTATATTAAATAATTTTCTATTAATGGATGGGTTATTTTCTTATATTGAATGTAAAATAAAAGTGCATGGTTTTCCATTTGTAGTATAAAGTGTTCTTCTGAATAAAACTAAAGTAATACAAAATAATATAACTAAGACAGTTAAAATCATTCTAGATCACAATTCCTAAGTGAAAACAGTGAAAATTTTATGGTCATCCATTTTGACCATATCACTTTCAGATTCAGATAGGAGAGTCACCTTCCTTGTTTAGCTCCCCCTCTGACCATGTCCCTCTCCTAGAAAAGGATGAATTCCGGGATTCAACAGAAAGTGCCTAGCAGGTGTCCAAACACCCTCTTAGCATTCAGTAATTTCTGGCTGAAAAAAAATCGTGGCCTGCTTCCATGGCATGCGCAATGGCAGAGGTGAGATTTCTTCTAAATCTCACCTGAACTTCCAGACCTATATAAAGGTTTAATCATTAAGGTGGAAAAATAGGACATGTTTAGTAGTCTGTTAGTTTGATTCATTAGCTTTGGCTATGAAGACTTAAACTAAGTGAATGTTTATTTGTGCTTTCACTAGGGCCTTGCAAATGTAAGAGGTGAGCCTGCTTTTGGGGCTTTTTTTTTTTTTTTTTTTAAATTGTACTTTAAATGAAGGTTTACAGAACAAACTAGCTTCTCATTAAAGAGTTAATGCACATACTGTTTTATGACATTGGTTATTGACCCCACGACATGTCAACACTCTCCCCTCTCGACCTTGGGTTCCCTATCACCAGCTTTCCTGTTCCCTCCTGCCTTCTAGTCCTTGCCCCTGGTCTGGTGTGCCCCTTTAGTCTTGTTTTGTTTTATGGACCTGTCTAATCTTTGGATGAAGGGTGAACCTCAGGAGTGACTTCATTACTAAGCTAAAAGGGTGTCCAGGGGCCATACTCTTAGGGTTTCTCCAGTCTCTGTCAGGCCAGTAAGTCTGGTCTTTTTTTGTGAATATGAATTTTGTTCTACATTTTTCTCCAGCTTTGTCCAGGACCCTCTATTGTGATCCTGGTCAGAGCAGTCGGTGGTGGTAACTGGGCACCATCTAGTTATATTGGACTCAGTCTGGTGGAGGCCATGGTAGTTGTGGTCCATTAATCCTTTGGACTAATCTTTCCCTTGTATCTTTGGTTGTCTTCATTCTCCCTTGCTCCCAAAGGGGTGAGACCAGTGGAGTATCTTAGATGGCCACTCACAGGCTTTTAAGACCCCAGACAGTACTCACCAAAGTAGAATGTAGAACATTTTCTTTATAAGCTATGTTATGCCAGTTGAGCTAGATGTTCCCTGAGACCATGGACTTGGGCCATTTTTTGTGCCAGTGTACATACACAACACAACAAAAATACTTTCTTTGTGATGATATATTACCCACATGTTGATCTATTTATGATATCTATACATTAATAAGCTGATGTTTTATTATATCATCTTAGTTTTATTTTATTATGTAAGTTTTTAATTTTTTTGTCAAGTAGGTCATGTTTACTCACTTATTTATCATGCCTATAATGCAAATAATCATTGTTCTTCACTATGACTCTACCATATTGTTTCCTTTCACTGTTTCCTTTCCCAAGATATATTTTATTATCCATTGTCTATCATTTTTGCAAACACTTAATGCATTTCTCAGGTTAATTTCTCATTGCCCACCTAGTTTTATTTTACCACCATGCTGACATCTTCTTCAAAACTCAGTTGCATTTACCTCTTTATTCTTTTTCATGCCACCTTGCATAAGAATTCTTCTCTTCCTGATTTCTGCAGTGGTTCTTGGGTGAATCTTCTGACGTCATGCCTTTCCTCTACCAGTTCATCAGTGAAGATTATGAATTACAACTATTGGAGAACATAGTTCTCAACTTTTCCTTTGGGGTCTTGCTGAAATCACAGTTCTTCTCTTTCTCAGCTAAATGCAGCCCCTCCACCCTCTGACCTGGTCATCAATATTATCATTTTTCTCCATTTTCAGAAACATACATGGAAAAATAAACAATCCTCTTCAACAACACACTATGCCTTGTGCCTCCTTGCTACTAAGTATTTATTTAAATGACTCAACTACATAGCAGTGACCTGTGTTATCAAAAAAGATGAACTCTGAAATCAGATAAATTCTGGATTATAATTTCATTGTTTCACCAGGGTTAATAGCTATGACCTTGTGGGCCAATTATTCAAATTCTGTGTGACTCAGACCATGATGTCTCCTTTTTTTTTTTTTTTTTCCAAATCTATAGGCCTTTATCATATATCTTGATTAAATTCCAACTTTTGTAATCTTGGATAGTGTAGTACTATTGAGAAGATAGGGAGTTAGAAATCTCAGTCTCAGTTTCTATAAATACTATATCAGTTTTACCATTTATAAACCTTATAATTTAACAATAATAAAATCTACATTTGTATACTAGTTTAGGCAGGATTTTGATGAAGTTAGTCACTTTAGTTGGGGCATAAATTCCATTTTAATGCTAAAGAAACATTTGACAAATTACAGTGTTTTTGTTCTACTTTATGCAATTAATAAAAAGTAGATCTGTCAGCCTGTCTTATCACTCCAAGTTCAGTAATATTCTCATTTAAGAGTTTTATCGCCATGACTTCCTATCTACTTTCCTATGCATACACAACACACACGTACACACACATATATATACTTATAGTATATATATATATATATATATATATATATATATATATCTTAGGTGAATATTTTGTACATTTTCATCCATCCAATAGATATTTATTTAAAGCACGCCATGATAGTTTTCAAGTGCTGGGATAGAGCAATGAAAAAACAAAAAGGAAATAGTGAAAATGTCTCTTCTAATTTAACTTATTTTCTCGAAAGAGTGGCAGAAGAATGATAGTAAGTAACTGTAGTGTACACAATAGGTGCTAAGTGCTAGAAAGACTATAAATCATGGAAATAGACTAAGAGTGATGTTGCAGTATGGAAGTCACTTTGTATGAGGTATTTGGGGAAAGCTTCTTGATTAAGGTGATATATAGGCAGAGAATATACCATGGACTGCCAGAAGAAGGAACAAATCTGTCTTGGAAGAAGTACAGCCAGAATGTTCCTTAGAAGTGAGGATGGTGAGACTTTGTCTCACTTTCTTGGAAATGTTATCAGGAGGGACCAATCCCAGGAGAAGGACATAATGCTTGGTGAAATAGAGGGTCAGCAAAAATGAGGAAGTCCTTCATCAAGAAGGATGGACATAGTGGCTGCAACCGTGGGCTCAAACATAGCAATGATTGTGAGGATGGCGCAAGACCAAGCAGTGTTTCATTCTGTTGTACATAGGGTCACTATGAGTAGGAGCCAACTCAAGAGCATCTAACAGCAACAACAACAACAGTGGGCAGAGATGTAATTTAATTGAGGAAATGAGCCATATCCATAACTAAGGGAAGCTATTTGGAAGAGGGAATATTCAGTGCAAAGGCCTGGGTGTGGGAGAGTACTTGGAGTATTCAAAACTCATGAGTCATTGTGGCTGTAGCTAAATGAATAATTGATAAGTATCAGCACAAAGGTGGTTCCTATGAGGTGGACGTTAAAGATGTCCCAAATGTACAACCTTTTCAAATTGCTGCACCACTCCATCATCTCTGACATCAATGACTCTTCCTCCCCTCAGCACTCTCCCTCCTGTCTTTGGGTTCCATAATTAAGTGCAACATCTTACAGAACTCACGGACCATTTTAAAGAAATGGCTCACGTGGTTGTGGAGACTGGCAAGTCCCAAATCCACGGGTCAGGCATAGACTTCTGATGAACCCAAACTAACAGGCCAGACCAAAGGCTGCTTGCTCGAAAGGCTGAAGAAGCTGGCAAATCAGGTCAGACAATAGATCACTGGCCCATGGGGCTGCGGAAGTAGGCGAATCCCAGAATTAGCAGGTCAGATGGCAGGTCTCTGGCTTATGTTCAAAGAACTGGAGGTTAGATGACCACGAACAGGAAGTGAGATCCAGATGCAGAGAGATAGAGAGCCCCGCCAGGGCACTCACTTACGTAACTTGGATTCAGGCCACACCCCAGAGAAGAGTCTAACTTAAGTAAGGATGGGACTTGAGTCACACTCTCCTACAAGACTGTGACTCAAGATACACCTCACACCAATCCTGCCTCATTAACATATAGAGGTTAGGATTTACAACACACATAGTGGAGGGCAACCACACAATACTGGGAATCATGGCCTAGCCAAGTTGACATATAACCTAAACCATCACAAATTCCATATACTTTATTTTCATAGTTCACTCAATCATCATGTGTGTCACAAAGACCATAGCTAGAAGAGCCATATTATATAATTCATTGCATCACAGGCCACCCCCTGGCTCTTCTATCCATTGACCCTTTCTTACTTAAAGGTTTAACTTCCCCCTCCCAATCATTTTACCATTCCAAAACAGTCATTAAGATTAGTCCTTCGGTAGGAAAAAAGAGTCCTACAGGTGACATTCCTCAGGTACCAGCCAGTCAGGTCTGCTGCCTTTGTCCATCTGATTTGGTCAGGTTCTCCAATAGTTCTTCTTGTCTTCACCTTTTCTGGCCTCTCATGAAACATAACCGAGAGATTATTCCCTTGCTCTGAGTTTCTCTCGAGGTTTCAGCAGAATGATAGATTTCCCCCACTGCATAGCCTGTTTATTCATTCCTTTACCTTCAGCTATTATTCTCCTTCCTTCCATTTTTCATTTATTTTTAACCAAACTTTTCCAAGTTGGGAAGAGACATCAGGTTCAGCTGGTTTGCTAGGCCACATTGCTGGTAGCAAGACCATTCTAGAAAGTGCTTCCCCCTCAGTCCACTCCCACTCATGTTGATTAGGGTTACATAGGTCCAACACTAATGGGTTATCTCACCCACTAGGTAATATGGAAGTATTCAGTGTCAACCTCAATTTTCCCATATGGGGGGAAGGTACAATACATCCCATCAGACCCTTGGGTGAAAGGATACAACCCTGACACATCTTTCATGACTTTAAACCACACAGTATCCCCTTGTTCTGCCCAAACAACTGCCTCTTGATCTATGTACAGGTTTCTCATGAGCACAATTAAGTGTTCTGGAATTCCCATTCTTCACAGTGTTATTCATAATTTGTTATGATCCACAGAGTTGAATGCCTTTGCATACTCAATGAAACACAGGTAAACATCTTTCTGGTGTTCTCTGCTTTCAGCCAGGATCCATCTGACATCAACAATGATGTCCCTAGTTCTATGTCCTCTTCTGAATCCAGCCTGAATTTCTGGCAGTTCCTCGTCGATATACTGCTGCAGCCAATTTTGAATGATCTTCAACAAAATTTTACTTGCCTGTGACATTAATGATATTGTTTGATAATTTCTACATTCAGTCGGATCACCTTTCTTGGGAATAGGCATAAATATGGACCTCTTCCAGTTGGTTGGCCAGGTAGCTGTCTTCCAATTTTCTTGGCATAGATGAGTGAGCACTTCCAGCACTGCAGATGTTTGTTGAAACATCTCAATTGATATTCTGTCAATTCCTGGAGCCTTGTTTTTTCCCAGTGCCTTCAGTGCATCTTGGACTTCTTCCTTCAGTACCATCGGTTCCTGATCATATACTACCTCTTGAAATGGTTAAATATCGAAAAATTCTTTTTGATATAACGACTCTGTGTATTCCTTCCATCTTCCTTTGATGCTTCCTGCATCATTTAATATTTTCCCCATAGAATCCTTCACTATTGAAACTCAAGGCTTGAATGTTTTCTTCAGTTCTTTCACCTTGAGAAATGTAGAGTGTGTTCTTCCCTTTTGGTTTTCTATCTCCAGCTCTTTGCACATGTCATTATAATACTTTACTTTGTCTTCTTGAGCTGCCCTTTGAAATCTTCTGTTCAGTTATTTTACTTCATCATTTCTTCCTTTTGTTTTAGCTACTCGATGTTCAAGAGCAAGTTTCGGAGTCTCTTTTGACATCCGTTTTGGTCTTTTCTTTCTTTCCTGTCTTTTTAATGACCTGTCACTTTCTTCATGTATGATGTTCTTGATGTCATTCCACAACTCATCTGGTCTTCAGTCATTAGTGTTCAACATGTCCAATCTATTCTTGAGATGGTGTCTAAATTTGGGTGGAATATACTCAAGGTCATAGTTTGGCTTTTGAGGACTTGTTCTAATTTTCTTCAGTTTCAGCTTGAACTTGCACATGAGCAATTGATGGTCTGTTCTGCAGTCAGCCCCGGCCTTCTTCTGAGTGATGGTATTGAGCTTTTACATCATCTCTTTCCACAGGCGTAGTCGATTTGATTTTTGTATATTCCATTTGGTGAGGTCCGTGCGCATAGTCGCTGTTTATGTTGGTGAAAAAAGGTATTTGCAATGAAGAAGTTGTTGATCTTGCAAAATTCTATCATGTGATCTCCAGCATCGTTTCCATTACCAAGGCCATATTTTCCAACTATCGATCCTTCTTGTTTCCAACTTTTGCATTCCAATCACCAGAAATTATCAATGCATCCTGATTGCATGTTTGATCAATTTTGGACTGCAGAAGTAGGTAAAAATCTTCAATTTCTTCATCTTTGGCCTTAGTGGTTGGTGCGTAAATTTGAATAATAGTCGTATTAACTGTTCTTCCTTGTAGGTGTATGGATATTATCCTATCACTGACAGTGTTATACTTCAGGATAGATCTTGAAATCTTCTTTTTGATGATGAATGCAATGCCATTTCTCTTCAAGTTGTCATTTCCAGCATAGTAGACCACATGATTGTGCAATTCAAAATGGCCAATACCAGTCCATTTCAGTTCACTAATGCCTAAGATATTGATGTTTATGTGTTCTGTTTCATTTTTAACAATTTCTGGTTTTCCTAGATTCATACTTCATACATTCCACTTTCCGATTATTAATGGATATTTGAGCTGTTTCTTCTCATTTTGAGTCTTCCCACATCAGCAAATGAAAGTCCCGAAAGCTTGACTCTATCCACGTCATTAAGGTAGACTCTACTTTGAGGAGACACCTCTTCCACAGTCATCTTTTGAGTGCCTTCCAACCTGGAGGGCTCATCTTCTGGCACTATGTCAGACAATGTTCCACTCCTATTCATAAAGTTTTCCCTGGATAATTCTTTTCAGAAGTAGACTTCCATGTCCTTCTTCATAGTCTCTCTTAGTCTGGAAACACCTGAAATCTGTCTACCGTGGGTGACCCTGCTTGTATCTGAATACCAGTGACATAGCTTCTAGCATCACAGCAACACACAAGCCCACACAATAGGACAAACTGACAGACATGCGCATCCCCCCTACCTAAGAATCCTCTTGTCTTAGTTATCTAGTGCTGCTATAACAGAAATACCACAAGTGGATGGTTTTAACAAAGAGAAGTTTATTTCCTTACAGTAAAGTAGGCTAAAAGTCCAAATTCAGGGTGTCAGCTCCAGGGAAAGCTTTCTCTGTCAGCCTTCTCATCAATGTTCCTCCTGACTAGGAGCTTCTCCACGCAGGGACCCTGGGTCCGAAGGACGTACTTTGCCCCTGGCCCTGCTTTCTTGGTGGTATTAGGTGCCCCCATTCTTTGCTTGCTTCCCTTTCCTTTTATCTCTTGAGAGATAAAAGGTGGTGCAGGCCACACCCCAGGGAAACTCCAGGGATGTGACCTGGGTAAGGGTGGTGTTACCGTCCCACCCTAATCCTCTTTAACATAAAATTACAATCACAAAATGGAAGACAACCACACAATTCTGGGAATTGTGGCCCAGCCAAATTGATATACACTTTTTTGGGGGGACATAATTCAAACCATGACACCCTTTAATAGTCCAGTTTTCCATCACGTACATGCCTGACCTTATAGCCAGACTGTTGGCCACTGCTCTTGAATTGGTAAAAATCTAAACTTAGGGATTCTCACCAGTGTGCAATTCTTCCATCACAGCTAGGAAGACAGCATGCAGTTCAGCCCATTTAGCTGACCTGTTTTTACCTTCTTCAATTGGAGTCTTTCCATCTGCTGGTCTAAATGCAGCAGCATTCTGTATCACTTGTTGTCCATGTACCCTGGAACTGCCGTCTGTGAATCAAGAAGCCTTCTGCTGGTCAGCAGAAAGTTGTTCATAGAGCACTGTCCATGTAGCAATGGGCTCTGGCAGCTTCTCATGTGATTCCAGGATAGGACCTATGGGAAAGAGGCTACCTGATTATGAATACAAAAATGAGTGCCTCCCTGTGACCCCTCAGTAGTTTGTTCTTATATGAACTATTTCTGTGGAACTATTTTGGGCACCACCTTCCTTATTAGACTATTTTTTCTGATATCACTCAAGACATTGTGTGTATTTCAGATCTCATGATGTTTTTATATCCTTCTGTCATCAAGGCAGTCTCAATCAACACCCAAAAGCAGGCTAGTAATTGCCTTTCAAATGGCATAAATCCTGCTGCAGCATCTGGAAACCTTCTAGTCCAGAATACCAGTGATCGCAGTAGGGCAGCATTCTCAGGTTTTTGCCAAAATCTCCAGCCTGCATAAGCACATGTAGCAGAACAGACACCTACAAAATCATGTCTGAATATGGATCATAAGGGCCTAAAGGCAGGGAGAGTGAGACTGCTTTCTGTAATTCAGACATAGCCTGCTATTGCTCTGGCCCCCATCTGAATGCAGTTTTCTTCTGAGTGGTTTTATGGATGGGGACCAGCAATGTTCACAGATGTGGAATATGTATTCCCCAAAATCCAAATAAATCAACCAAATGTTGGGCCTTGTCCTTAGTCTTGGGGGTAGGTAGCGACAACAACTTTTTCTTAGTTGCCTGCAGAATGTCACAGGTGGCTTCTGTCCAAGAATTTCACCATTTGGGCAGGGCCCTGGATTTTTGCAGGACTTATTAACCAGACTGATGGTCACGTGGGCCACCACTGTATTCAAATCAGCCGTCGCCTGTTCTTTAGTGTTTGATATTAACATAACATTTTCTATGTAACGTATCATTACACTTGAGATCGCACCAAGTCCAAGTCTCTTCTAACCAAACTATGACAGTAAGCTGGTGAATTTAGGTAACCCTGTGACATGTAGTGAAAGTAAGCTGGGATCCTTCTCATATGAAAGCAAACTGTAGCTGGTTCTTTTCTGAGCTTGGGTTAGAGAAAAAAGCATTTGCAAGATCAGTCATTAAATACCAGTCTCCTTTACCCTGCTGTATTTTCTGCACCACTGATACCATGTCTGGAACAGGTGAAGCCACAGGTGGCGCTCCTTTTTTAGGTCTCCGCAGTCTACTGTCAGCTTCCATAAGCTATCATCCTTTTTCACAGGCCATACAGGACTGTTATACAGAGAATTTTGGCACCAACACTCCAGCCTTTACCATGTCTTTAATCAAAGCAGTAATCTCCTTTTGTCTACCAGGTATACTATATTGTTTCAAATTAACAACCTGAGTGGGTTGGGCAATTCTAATGGTTCCCATTTAGCATGTTCAACCAATACTGGCCTGAGGGCAGACTTATACGCCTTCAGTTTTACAATATCAAGTAAAAGGAGTATTCCCCAATTAGACATAATATCCATACTGTCTTAGTTATCTAGCTAGTGCTGTTGTAACAGAAATAAAGAGAAATTTATTCTCTCACAGTCTAGGAGGATAGAAGTCCAAATTCAGGGGAAGGCTTTCTTTTCTCTGTCAGCTCTAGGGGAAGGTCATTGTCATCAATCTTACCTGGTCGAGTAGCTTCTCAGTGCGGAGATCCTGAGTCCAAAGGACACGCTATTCTCCTGGCTCTTGTATCTTGATGGTGTAAGGTCCCATGTCTCTCTGCTTGCTTCTCGCTTTTATATCTCAAAAGAGATTGGCTTAAAACACAGCCTAATCTGGTAGATTAAGTTCTGCCTCATTAACATAACTGCTGCTAAACTCATCTCATGAAGATCACAGAGATAGGTTTTGCAACACACAGGAAAATCACATCATGTGACAAAATGGTGGACAGTCACACAATACTGGAAATCATGGTCTAGACAAGTTGACAGATACTTTTAGGGGACACAGTTCAATCCATGACACATACCAGTAATACATTCAGGTAAGGGAGATGCAACTACTTCATACGAGATCAGTTTAAATCTTCCAATTCTCATCCAACTTTTCGCCTCAGTCCCATCAACCATTGCATCACTGTATCCCCCCAGTCTAACCTTAGCCCCCTTCAAGATTTTATTGACAGGTTTTGAGATTATAGTACATTGTGCTCCTGTGACCAGGAACCCCAAGAAGGTTTCTTCCTCATCCCCGGCCATTTCACCTACACATATGCATGTGGCCTTGAGTATCCTGCTGGGGATTGGACCAGAAGACCTTGGCCCCCTTGTCAATCCTCGTCTTGATCAACTAGCTGAGCCTCTACTTCAAAGGGTCCCAGGTGGAAATTCCCATCATTAAATACCTCCCGACTGGGGTGAATAGAATGGACTTGTTTAGGCCTCTTTAACATTAGTGGACCAGCTGGAAATTCCATTGGTCCACCCAACTTTCTGTAGTGCTGCTTTAGAAGTTTTGTCTCAACTCCATCAGTGTCCTGTATATTCATCCCATTTCTTAGTGATCATCTAAAAATTTTTGTCCTGCTTGGGTAAGTTCTTTCCGCATTCCCTCTTTCCATTCTCCTATGAATTGCCCTTATGTTTCTTGCATGTGTAAGAGTCATGTAGGGAAGCTGTGTCAACAGATGCAACAAGGCTTCTCCGATTGTTGCTTTGTTTTGCAGTATTAAGGTTACATGGGGTGCCCGTGTAGAAGGGGCTCCCTTGATTACCATATCTGCCATGACCTGTGTAAGGGGTATACTCACTGGATGAATATCTTGATTACCATAAAGCCATTCCAGCATGGCTTATATAGGCAGCATATCAGTTGCTTCCTCTGGAATGTTCCATAAGGTATTTGCAGGGGGCGAGGGACAGTTTATCTACTCAGGGTAAAAAAAAAAATCTCACTGCAAATTTTATCCAGTCCACCAGACTCGTGTCTCCTCTGGGTTAACCTGCTGTGTAGCTGGATCTTCTGTCATCATTCGTGACGGTTCCATAGTGAGTTATGTCTTGCAAGAACCCAAACATACTCTTCCATTCTTCAGCATTCAAAACTAAAGACACCTCCCCTAGAATAGTCACTCTCACAATCCATTTTAGTAACTGTTCTTCACGAAGCTGACAATGTTGTTAGGTGCCATCCAGTCAGTTCTGACTCATAGCAACCCTATGCACAACAGAACAAAACACTGCCTGGTCCTGTGCCATCCTCACCATCTTTGTTATGCTTGAGCCTATTGTTGCAGTCACTGTGTCAATCCATCTCGTTGAGGGTCTTCCTCTTTTTCGCTGACCAAGCATGATGTCCTTCTCCCGGGACTGATCCCTACTGATAACATGTCCAAATTACGTGAGACATAGTCTCACCATTCTTGCTTCTAAGGAGCATTCTGGTTGAACTTCTTACAAGACAGATTTGTTCGTTCTTTTGGCAGTCCAATATTCTTCACCAACACTACAATTCAGAGGCATCAATTCTTTTTCAGTCTTCCTTATTCATTGTCCAGCTTTCACATGCATATGAGGTGATTGAAAACACCATCTTGGATCAGGTGCACTTTAGTCCTCAAGGTGACATCTTTGCTTTTTAACATTTTAAAGAGGTCTTTTACAGCAGATTTGCCTAATGCAATGCTTCCTTTGATCTCTTGACTGATGCTTCCATGGGTGTTGATTACGGAACCAAGTAAAATGAAATCCTAGACAACGTCACTGTTTCCTCTGTTTATCATGATGTTGCTTATTGGTCCAGTTGTGAGGATTTTTGTTTTCTTTATGTTGAGGTGTAGTCCATACTGAAAGCTATGGTCTTTGAACTTCATCAGTGTTTCAAGTCAGTGTTTCAAGTTTCAGTAAGCAAGATTGTGTCATCTGCATAATGCAGGTTGTTAATGA
This sequence comes from Dugong dugon, assembly GCA_030035585.1. Taxonomy (NCBI): domain Eukaryota; kingdom Metazoa; phylum Chordata; class Mammalia; order Sirenia; family Dugongidae; genus Dugong; species Dugong dugon. Next base: position 26,035,548 of record CM057460.1, on the reverse strand, counting down.
GTCTTCCTCCAGTCCTGATGCCCCATTCTTCTTCACATAGTCCAGCTTCTCGGATTATTTGCTGAGCATACAGATTGAATAAGTATGGTAAAGGATACAACCCTGACGCACATCTTTCCTGACTTTAAATCATGCGGTATCCCCTTGTTCTGTTCAAATGACTGCCTCTTAATCTATGTACAGGTTCCTCATGAGCACAGTTAAGTGTTTTGGAATTCCCATTCTTTGCAATATTATCCATAATTTGTTATGATTCACACAGTTGAACGCCTTTTCATAGTCAATAAAATACAGGTAAACATGGTATCCTCAGCTTTCAGCCAGAATCCGTCTGACATTAGCAATAATATCCCTGGTTCCACATCCTCTTCTGAATCTGGCTTGAATTTCTGGCAGTTCCCTGTTGATACACAGCTGCAGCTGCTTTTGAATGACATTCAGCAAAATTTTACTTGTGTGTGATACTGATCTACAAATTGAAGCAATTCCTTTACACTGTAGCTCCTGGTTAGAAAAACTGGTGGCATAGTGGTTAAGTGCTACAGCTGCTAACTAAAAGGTTGGTGGTTCAAATTCACCAAGCGCTCCTTGGATACCCTATGGGGCAGTTCTACTCTGTCCTATATCATCACTATGAATTGGAATTGACTCGATGGCAATGAGTTTTTTGTTTTTTTGTTTTGTTTTTTTTTTTATAAATAGCTCCTTGTTTCTATAGTTTCTTGTTTTTGCCCATTTCCCTTTCAGAATGCCTTAGGAGAATATCTTATCTAGTGCTGCTATAATAGAAGTGGATGGCATTAACAAAGGGAAATTTTTTCTCTCACAGTGTAGGAGGCTAGAAGTCTGAATTCAGTGTGCCAACTCTGGGGAAGGCTTTCTCTCTGTTGGTTCTTGTCATCAATCTTCTCTTGATTGAGGAGCTTCTCAGTGCAGGGAACCCGTGTCCAAAGGACGCAATATGCTCCTGGTTCTTCTATCTTGGTGGTATAAGGCTCCCATGTCTTTCTGCTCACTTCTGTCTGTTATATCTCAAAAGAGATTGATTTATGACAAAATCTAATCTTGTAGATTGAGTCCTGTCTCATTAACATAACTGCCGCTAATCCAGCCTCATTAATATCATAGAGGTAGGATTTACAATACATCGAAAAATCGCTTCAGATAACAAAATGGTAGACAATCATACAATAGTGAGTATCATGGCCTAGCCAGTTTGATACATATTTTTGGAGGGCACAATTCAATCCATAACAGGGAACTTCCTGTTGTTGCAACATGATTTTTCCTTTCCAAGTTAACCCTGAGACTAGCAGTTGCAGCTCTGACTGCATCAGATCTGGGCTTGGTTAAGTGCTAAAATCAGCCCGTATATTCTTTTCTCCTGCCATTGCAGCTGTTACTGTTGACAGAAACCAAGAAATTGTTATTTCTGACCCTTTCCTTATCAGTCTGTCTTTCCATAGGCATCCAACTAGCCAATTCTTCAGGAGTTAGATCCACCATTCATAAATCCCACGAGTAGCTTTTACCTTGAATAAATTATTGCAACATAACAGCTGCTTCAACCCATGGGTGTTTTCTATCCCGTACAGAAACCAAAAGTTTCTCATTCTCTTGTTTATCTCCTTTTTTCCAAAACCACATATTTCAGTGAATTTGGGCCTTTGCAGAGAAATCCATCCCACTTTTGACACCAGCTAAATGAATAATTTCTTTTATTAGGATCAGCACAAAGCTAGTTCCTATGACGAATAGGTTAAAGATGTCCCACATGTCAAACTTTTCCAAATTGCTGTACCACTCCATCATCTCTAACAGCAACTATTCCTTCTTTACTCAGCATTCTCCTTCCCATCTTTGGGTTCCATAATTTGCGCAATGGCTCACAGAACTCACAACCTGTATCAAGGAAATGACTCACGTGGTTGTGGAGCCTGGCAAGTCCCAAATCCATAAATCAGGCGTAGGCTTCTTCTGATCCATGTGGCTACAGGGTCTGATGAACCCAAATTGGCAGGTCAGACCAAAGGCTCCCGTCTTGAAAGGCTGCAGAAGCTGGCAAATCAGGTCAGACGATAGGCTGCCGGCCCCCGGGTCTGTGGAGGCTAGTGAATCCCACAGTCAGCTGGTCATACAGCAGGACTCTGGCTCAAGTCCCAAAAACCAGAAGTTACATGATAGTGAACTGGAAGTGGTATCCAGATGCAGAGAGAGAGAGAGAGAGCCTTGCCAGGGTACCCACATATGTAATTGGATGCAGGCCACACCCCAGGGAAGGGCCTAATTGAAAAAGGGTGGGACTTGAGTCATGCCCTCCTGCAAGACTGTGACTCAAGATACATCCCACACAAATCCTGCCGCATTAACATGTAGAGGTTAGGATTTATAACACATAAAATTGAGGACAACCAAACAATACTGGAAACCATGGCCTAGTCAAGTTGATGCATGGTCTAGTCAAGATGACACATAACCCCAACCACACAGTTTCCATATACCTTATTTTCATGGTCTTACTCAATCATTGGATGTGGGTCACAAAGACCATGGCTAAAAGGGCCATATTAAGTAATTTATTGTACTGCAGTAGCACAGTGCTGAAGGGGAGAGATGCATGAGTCAAGGGTAGAGAACTCTAAGGACATATTATAGAGGGCCTCAGATGTCATGGTAAGGGACTTGGATTTTATTCCAAAGATCCTAGTAAAATGGTAAATTATTGGAAGTTATTGAGCAGAAGAATGGTACTGGTACTTATATTTTAGAGGGATTACTCTCTTTCTTAATGGGGAATATAATATATGAGAGCAAATGTGCAGAAAGGGGACTTGTTAGGAGGCTAATATAATAGTTCAAATAAGAATTATGAACTCAGATTGTCACTAGATGTGGTGAAATGTTGGGTTTATTTTGAAGACAGAGCTTGATAGATTAAATGTAGGGTAGAAAGAAAGAGAAGAATCAAGAACTAAATGTCATTTATTGAAATGCAGAACACTGAAAGCAAAGTGGTTGGTTTGGGGAAGAAGATTTAAGGTCAGATTTAGAGATATTAATTAAGATAGAAATTCTTATATGTAACCCTATTAGAGATATCTGGTGGACACTTCTATATCCATGTCTGAAGTTTAGGGGAGTGATAAGTTTATAAATAAAAGAAGGAAGCTCATGGAATATAGATGGAATTAAGTCAGGGGACTTGGTCAGATCACTGATGGAGTGAATATGGAGAGAAAAGAGGAAGGGCCTAAAGACTAAGTTCTGGGCGTTTTGTAATTCAGAACTTGGTAAAAATTAAAAAAAAAAAAAAAATGATAGGGATCTAGCACCAAAAAAAAAAAAAAAAAAAAAAATGAGATGAAGCAATCCACCAAGCTGAAGAAGAAAGCAAAGAGAATGATACTCTGGAGAGTGATGCCCTGGAAGATGAGTAACAAGAGCATTTCAGAAAATAAAGAGTGATTGAGTTGTGTCATATGTTGCTGTTAAAGCAAGGTAAAGACTAAGAACTGTTGGTAATGTGAAGTGATTGGTGACCTTGAATAGAACCTGATGTGAAGGAATAGGGATAAAAGTTTAGTTGGAATTTGCTCCAGAGAAAATGACATGAGATGAATTGGATACAGCAGATATAGATTTTTTCCCATAGAAGTTTTATCAAATATTGTAGCAGAAATATAGTCTTGTATGTGGAGTGGAGCATGGGACCAAGAAAATACTTTCTTTAAGGTGGAATATATTACTGCAGAATATTTGTATGTTTCTGGTAGTGATTAAGTAGGAATTAAAGAAGTAATGATGAAAGAAATCCATAAGACTGTTGTAAAAGAGTGCTTCAGTAGGAGAAAGGCTATGGGACACCATGCACAAGGGAACAAAGAAGTGTTGGACTTAAAGCAGAGTGTGAAAAGTTCTTCCATTTTAAAAGTTCTTCCATTTAATAATTATATATCTGTATATATATTTATATGCTCATATACAAACACACTCACTTGCACACATATACAGGGCACTTGTATATTGAGTGTTGGGGAAACATGAATTTTTTTTTTTTTTTCTGAATGTTAACACTTTTTTAAGGAAATAATTAAGTTCATCAGCTGAGACTGAGAAGAACATGTAGGAAGTTTGACAAGAGAAGAAATAGTGATTTCTTTCCTTGGTCAGTTGGGGGGGTGATTGATTGGGGAAATGTGATTGGATGCTAAGAGCCCACTTGAAGAAGATGCTTATGAATTTAAAGTGAGAACAGTCACCTAATTTTGTAGTCTTCTCTAGTCAAAATTTATTTGTTCAGATACAGATGCAGTGTAACAGGGAGTGTTGGATAAAACAAGAGTTAGAGTTTTTCCAGGAAACTATGATGGAAGGAATAAGAAATAGGGAAAAAAATCAAGGATTCAGAAATAACCTGTATTTTAGTAATGCTGGCATAGAGATATTTTCTTCTCATATATATCAAATAATCTGATGTCCATTACCTATTAACATGTAAAGGAAAAATGGTATTGGTTACTCATAAAATGGGAAAATGAAGGGGAAGAAGAGTAAAAAAATTAAAATGTGAATAATAGAAATACAATTAAATGGAGAAAAATTTGTTGCAATATCCATAAACTTCACAATCCATTTTCTTTGGAGACAGTTACGTAAAATGAAAATTTAAGAGTCTAATACTCGCATTCTCAAGGTGATTGCTTATACAGTAAGAATCCCTGTGCACCTTGAGATTCATATGCCATCCCGTGTCAGAGCTGGATGCTTAGCAGCAGCAGATTGTGCTATCTGGGGCTCATTAATTATTCATCATGACAAAAGATTCCATGCCAGAAAGTTATGCCTTGTCTTTGATCTTTTCACCTCTGCCAGGGTTAACCCAGCAGTTTTCATTCTCTCCTCTTAAGGGTTCCTGGGTTTTTTTTTTTTTTTACTCAAAAGAGGACATATAGATTCACTTGTTTGTATCAAACGAGAAAGGAGAAACGCTACAAGGCTTATGAGGAATTGCCTCAACTCTGGAATTCTGGCAGAAACAAATTAGAGATTTGTCGGTAAGATTGCACAGTAAGGATTTTTTGTGCTTTTTATCCAAGAAAGTGTTTTGACACCTTGACCTCGTATCAGGAAGTTTGATGGTGCACATATATGATTCATAATGGTCAAGGGATGAAAGTTAGAACAAAAAGGAGTGTTGAATAGACACCTATTAATAATTATTAAAATTAACTATATATGGATAATACTGGAAAATAAATATTTGCCCTTGAACCAATTTAATTTTCAGTTAAAAAATATTTGTTTCATTTCTCCAAGTGCATGGAATATTTTAGGTGCTCTGTAGAGTGACATACTATTTGGGAGTAATGGGTTTTCCTACTTGTTTACTGACAATTGTCCTGGTCCCCACCCCAACAAGATTTTTATCTAGTTGGTCCAAATTGGGGCCAAGGAATGGGATTAGGTAAACTTGATCTCCAGGATTAGGGATATTGTAATCTACAGGAAGTATATGAGTAATGTAAATAATTACAAAAAATTTGTATATGTGAAAGAGAGTGATGCATTATATGCAAAAAGTATAGTAATTCCCATTACGTTAAGTATTGTAAATATTTCACAACTTTGGAGATGGGAATGTGTACATTTATATCTAAAAATGTGTTTGTGTCTGTATCTAATTATATGCAGTATGTCCATATTCTTTTATATCTACCTATTTTTAAATACAGATACAGATTTGATAATAGAGTCGGGTATTTATTTGATCAAATATTTTATTTTACATTAAAAAGAATTGAGATTAAAATACTTTATATGTTTGTCTTAGTCATCTAGTGCTGCTATAACAGAAACACCACAAGTGGATGGCATTAATGAAGAGAAGTTTATTCTCTCACAGTCTAGTAGGCCACATGTCCAAATTCAAGGCATCAGCTCCAGGGGAAGGCTTTCTCTCTCTGACATCTCTGGAGGAAGGTCCTTGTGATGCATCAGTCTTTCCTTCGTCTGGGAGCCTCTCTGCACAGGAACCTCCAAAGGACATGATCTGCCTCCTGGTGCTGCTTCATTGGCGGTATAAGGTTCCCATGTCTCTCTGCTCGCTTCTCTCTTTTATGTCTCAAAAGAGATTGGCTTAAGACACTATCGAATCTTGTAGACCTCATCAGCATAACTGCCGCTAATCCATCTTATTGCATCATAGTGATAGAGTTTACAACACACAGGGAAATCACATCAGATGATAAAATGGGAGACAATCATACAGTACTGGGAATCATGACCTAGCCAAGTTGACAGATATTTTTGGGGGACACAATTCAATCCATGACAAGATTTAAAACTATATACATAATACTGAACATTTTTTAGTATCTAAAACAAAAATACTGAGAACTAGAGATAAAGATACTGTCATAAAAATCTTAACAAAAGTGATATGAATGCTGTTTTAATGAAGGGGGTAGGTGTATAATTAATTAATCATGGTAACTATTGAGATTTCTTACTGGCCTGTCCAAACACTGAATGTTATGTTTGGAGAGCGATTTACCTGCAAGTTGAAGTACAAAAATAGTTTATATATTTACTTATTTTAGGTGGTCTATGAAGAGAATATTTGGGAGCGCCATTATTAAATATGTATGTTTTGAAAGATATGCACCGCTAAAAAGAGCAAACCAAATGTGCGGCCATCAAGTCAATTCCAGCTCACGATGACCCCCATATGTGACACAGTAGAACTGCTCTGCAGAGTTTTCATGGCTGTTATCTTTACAGAAACAGATCACCAGGGTCTTTCTTCTATGGTGCCACTGGGTGGGTTTGATCCACCAACCTTTGGCTTAGTAACTGATCAAAAACCGCTTTCGCCACCTAGGGACCGTTACATGTAACTACAAAATCAATAATTAAGGTCACAACTCTTCCTGAGCGCTATCTTTTCGCAAGCATGCTAATATGGTTATTAAGACACACAGGTCTAATTTGATGAATGGATTTTTAGATATCAACTAGTTGTAGTTCTGTGAACCTGGAATACATAATCTAGTTATTCACAAAAGCCAAGGACTCTTCTCCTTGTGAGAATCTGTAGTTATTAGAGAGTATACTAGCAGGGAACTTGAGTCCTAATTCATAGATAAAGCAAGGGCATTTCACCCTGCAGACTAACGCTGAAATTAGAAAATTCTAATCTATATTGTGGAGGCCTAGAACACTAGGCTGAAAAATCTGAACATTTCCCTCAAAGCATTACAAACCAAACCGAAACTAAATTCCTGAAGGCTTTCAGTGGTAAAGAGACCTGACTGCATCAATAATTTCAAAAAGTGAATCTTGTGGTGTTTGATAGACTAGATTACAGTGATGGGGGAAACGAGTTACAGAGGCATAATTTAGGCATTGTGTTTTTTTTCATTGGACCAGTAATTTCTGAGAAACTACTGTATGCCAAATATTGTTCTAAGCAGTAGTGATATCGTGTAATTATGGGAGGCCAAGTCCCTGTCCTTCTTGTGCTCACATGGTAGTGCAGGACACAGAAAATTAAATCCCTGAGATATTTTTAAATATAATGGCAGACACCCCACCACCACCACCCCCCCCAAAAAAAACCCAAATCCATTGCCATTGAGTCGATTCTGACTCATAGGGACCATATAGGACAGAGTAGAACTGCCCCATAGGGTTTCCAAGGAGCTGCTGGTAGATTTGAACTGCCAACCTTTTGGTTAGCAGCTGAGTTCTTAACCACTGCACCACCAGGGCTCCATAATGTCAGATAAGGTATGCAAAACTGTGTGTAAAGCAGGATAAGCAGATACACAATGACAGGACGTGGGAGAAGAACTCTTAAGCAAACTCATCAGAGAAGGTGTCTCAGAAAAAGTGTGATTTTAGAGGATTTGTGATAAGCCCTCGGGGACTGTCACTCCAGGGAACTGCTGTCAGACCAGGGACTTCCAAAGAAGTCATCCCCTCACATGCCTGGCAACTGGCGCAAGAATAAAAATGGGAAATCCAATACTACCTGTCTAAATAATCAAAAATTTAACCCAGGTATACCCATGGCCAGTCAGGGCTCCCACCCAGAGCTGTTCTCACCCCAGGTACCCTGAGCCTGAGGGGTGCATGGACCTACCAGTCCCTGCATCAGACTCTTCTGAACCTCAGTGGCCCTGCCAAATTCCCTAGGGAGCGCCCTCATGTCTCATTTTTCTCACTCAGGATTTCCAAGCAGTCCTAGGTGTCTCTAAAATGACAACAAATTAGCAGAGGAGAGGAAATAAGAGATACTAGACACTTAGTTTGGGTCTGCTTTGGGTGCTAGACACCTATTTTAATTAATTAATTACCCAAATGGTTTCTAATAGCTTTACTTATAAAAACTTTATGCAAATATTCTGAAAACTCTTTATACTTTATATGGAGTGTTGTAGCCTACCAAGATTTCCTACCTAACATTATAACCTTTTACTTTGGTTTGGCCACTCATTCATTTATTCATGTATTCAACAAATATTTTTGAGCTATTACACACCAGGAAGTTGGAAATTACTATATATTATTATGAACTTAGCATAAACATTATTTTTTGGAAACCAAACAAGAATGCACCGGGCGTCTTAGGCTTAATGATCACACTGGGTATATATTCTTTTGTTTCTATAAATTGCCCCATTTTGTAAGACAGTGTTTTTATACATGGTACTACAACGAATGCATTTGAATTTACAAGGCTTTTCAAATTTAGTATAATTTTCAGTGAGTAGGCCCTCAGAAAACAAAGTAATAAATCAGCCATTTATTATTTATGGCTCTATATGAACACAGACCTAACACTCATCTGTCAGTTTGTCATACGATGGTGGCTTGAACGTTATTGTGATTCTGGAAGCAATACCAGTGGTATTTCAAATACCAGCAGGGTCACCCTTGGTGGACAGGATGCAGCAGAGCTTTCAGACTGAGACAGACTAAGAAGAAGGGCCTGGCAATCTACTTCTAACTAAATTGGCTGGAGAAAACCTTATGAATAACAGCAGAAAATAGTGCCAGAGCCCTCAGGTTGGAAGATACCCAAAATACAAGTGGGGAAGAGCTGCCGCTTCAAAACAGAGTCAACCTTAATGATGCAAATGTAGTAAAGCTTTCGAGACCTTCCTTTGCTGATGTGACATGACTCAAAATGAGGAGAAGCAATGGCAGATATTCATTCCATTAATAATTGGAGCATGGAGTATATGGATTATGAACCTAGGAAAATTGCAAGTTGTCAAAAATGAAATGGAATGCTTGAAGAAAAATATCCTACGCATCAGTGAGCTACATGTAATGGACTGAAATTGGCCATTTTGAATCAGATAATCATATGATCTTCTATGCCGGGAATGACAAATTGAAGAGGAATGGCTTCACATTCATTGTCAAAAAGAACATTTCAGGATCTCTCCTGAAATGCGACATTGTCAGTGATAGGATAATATCTATAAGTCTACAAGGAAGACGAGTTAGTAGGAACATCAAATTTACACACCAATTACTAATGCCAAAGATGAAGAAACTGAAGATTTTTATCAACTTACACAGTCTGAAATTGATCAAAATTGCAGTCAATATGCATTGATAATTACTGCTGATTGGAATGTGAAAGTTGGAAATGAAAAAGAAGGATCAGTAGTTAGAAAAACATGGCCTTGGTGATAGAGAAAATGCCAGTGATAGCATGATAGAATTTTGCAAGACCAACAACTTATTCACTGCAGATACCTTTTTTCAACAACATAAATGGTGACTATACACTTTGACCTCTTGAGATGAAATAAACAGCAGTAAAATTGCCTACACCTGTGGGGAGAGATGATGGAGAAACTCAATATCATCAAACAGAACAAAGCCAGGGGCTGACTGCGAAACAGACCATCAATTGCTCATCTGTTAGTTCAATATAAAGCTGAAGAAAATTAAAGCAAGTCCTTGAGAGCCAAAGTAGGACCCTGAGCGTATTACACATTGAATTTAGAGACCATCTCAAGAATAGATTTTATATACTGAACACTAATGTCCAAAGACCAGGTGAGTTGAGGGATGACACCAAGGATGTCATACATGAAGAAAGCAAGAGGTCATTAAAAAGACAGGAAAGAAAGAAAAGGTCAAAATGGATGGCAGAAGAGATTCTGAAACTTGATCTTGAATGTAGAGTAGCTAAAGTGAATGGAAGATTATACAGTAAAAGAGTTGAACTGAAGATTTCAAAGGGTGACTCAAGAATACAAAGTAAAGTGTTATAGTGAAATGTTCAATGATCTGGAGTTAGAAAATCAAAAAGGAATAACATGTTTGGCATTTTCCGACCTGAAAAACTGAAGAAAAAAATTCAAGCTTCAAGTTGCAATATAGAAGGATTCTACAGACAAAATATTGAACGAAACAGGAAGCATCAAAAGAAGATGGATTGAAAATACAGAGTCACTGTACCAAAAAAATAGATCGACATTCCACCATTTCACTATGTAGCGTATGATCAAGAATCAATAGTATTGAAGGAAGAAGTCCAAGCTGCACTGAAGGCATTGGCAAAAAACAAGGTTCCAGGAATTGATGGAATACCAGTTGAGATGCTTCAACAAATGGAAACAAGTCTGCAAGTGCTCACTTGTCTATGCCAAGAAATTTGGAAGACAGCTAACTGTCCAACCTACTGGAAGAGATCCATATTTCTACCCTGTCATGAATTGAGTTGTGTCCCTCAAAAATGTGTGTCAGCTTGATTCCCAGTATTGTGTGATTGTTCACGATTATGTCATCTGATATGATTCTCCTATGTGTTGTTAATCCTACTTTTATGATGTTAATGAGGTGAGATTAGCGGCAATTATGTTAATGAGGCAAGACTCCATCTATAAAATTGTGTCTTAAATTAATGTCTTTTGAGATATAAAAGAGAGAAGCAAGCAGAGAGACATGGGGACCTCATTACCACCAAGCAAGAAGAGCCAGGAGCACTTGTCCTATGGACCCACAGTTCCTTTGCTGAAAAGCTCCTAGACCAGGGGAAGATTTATGACAAGGAATTTCCCCAGAGCTGACAGAGAGAAAGCCTGCCCCTGAAGCTGGTACCCTGAATCCAGACTCCTAGTCTCCTAAACTATGAGAGAATAAATTTGTTTGTTAAAGCTATCCACTTGTGGTATTTCTGTTATAGCAGCACTAGATAGCTAAGACATACTCATTCCAAAGAAAGGTGATCCAAGCGAATAAGGAAATTATCAAACAATATCAGTAATAGCACATACAAATAAAATTTTGCTGAAGATAATTCGAAAATGGTTGTAGTACTACATTGACAAGGAACTGCTAGGAATTTAAGCCAGATTCAGGAGAGGATGTGAAACAGGGAATATCATTGCTGATGTTAGATGCATCTTGACTGAAATCAGAGAATAACAGAAAGATGTTTACCTGTGTTTAATTGACTACACAAAGACGTTTGACTGTGTGGATCATAACAAATTATGGATAACATTGCAAAGAATGGAAATTTCAGAACACTTTATTATACTTAGACCAAGAGACCATTGTTCGAACTGAAAAATGGGATATGTGGTTTAAAATCAGGAAAAGTATGTGTCAGGTTTGTATTCTTTCACCATACTTACCCAAGCTGTTTGATAAGCAAATAATCCAAAAAGCTGGACTGTATGAAGAAGAACACAGCATAAGGATTGGAGGAAAACTCATTAACAACCTGCAATATGCAGATAACACAGCCTTGCTTGCTAAAAGGGAAGAGGAATTGAAGCACTTACTGATGAAGATCAAAGACTACAGCCTTCAGTATAGTTTACGTGTCAACATAAAGAAAACAAAAATCCTCACAACTGGACCAATAAGCAACATCATGATAAACGGGGAAAAGATTGATGTTGTCAAGGATTTCATTTTACTTGGATCCATAATCAACACCCATGGAAGCAGCAGTCAAAAAATCAAATGACATTGCATTGGGCAAATCTGCTGCAGAAGATCTCTTTAAAATGTTCAAAAGTAAAGATGTCACTTTGAGGAGTAAGGCGCACCTGACCCAATCCATGGTATTTTCGATCAATTCATATGCGTAGAAAGCAGAAAAATGAATAATGAAGATCAAAGAAGAATTGATGCATTTGAATTACAGTGTTGTCCAGGAATATTGAATGTACCACAGACTGCCAAAAGAATGAACAAATTTTTGTTTCCGAAGAAGTAAAGTCAGAATGCTCCTTTGAAGTGTGAATGGTAAGATTTCATCCCATATACTTGTTATCAAGAGTGACTAGTCCCTACAGGAAGACATCATGCTTCGTAAGGCAGATAGATGGTCAGTAAAGAAGAGAAAAACCCTCAACAACATGGATTGACACAGTGGCTACAACAATGAGCTCAAACATAGCAATGATTGTGAGGATGGCTCAGGACCAGGCAGTATTTAGTTATGTTCTGCATCAGGCCACTATGAGTCTGAACCAACTCAAAGGCACCTAACATCATGAGCACTGACAAAGTCACATTAGGAAGCATTCTGCTAGTTTACACACACACCAGCAACTGGTTCTTACGGTATGTATCTATTCCTGATTTCAACTCCTTTCCATTCACCCTTTCATTTTTCTGGCCTTAAATCAGTCTTTGTTTCTGGCAAATGGTTTTCTGATTTTTGCTTTTACTCAGCTATATATATTTTTTAATTGTCTTTGTTATATCATTTCCTGACACATTTATTGGGAATTTCCTTGTAATAACCTTCAAAATTCTTAATTCAAGTATGTATAGTTTTTCATTGTAAAATTTCTGCTAGAACTCTAAGATCCAAGAGCAATCATCCTTTCAGAATTTGATATTCATTATAATATATTCAGGTTATTGTTAATGACACCTCGATCCATTGGAAATAATAGATGTGTCTTAGGTCATAATTTTTAAATTGATGTAAGATTATAATTTATTTGTCCTAATTCGTAAAAATTTTCTGCAATATTTATTGAGTATTCTTTCCTGTGCTATTGAAATATTCATATAATATTTAATATATTTCCATAAAAAGAGACATATAATGATAAAAAGTAAATGTACCATAAAAAATTGTCCACTAGGTAACCACAAGTGAAATAAATAAGTCAAGTAAATAGTGAATAACAAACAATGCATAAATAAATTTAGGCAAAGCAAAGTAAAAATAAAATGAAATGTGAAATCTCCCAATCTCCTTCCACCGAATTCCTTCAAAAAGGTTAATACATGTCATTTATGTTGAACTTTATTTTTACCCCCAAAGGATATTGAATTGCACACACTGTTTTTTACCTTACCTTTTCATGTTCACTAATATATCTTGGGCATTTTTTTTCTTTTGCCCTCATTCTTTTCATGTATATACAGTATTTTATCTACAGATGACACGTAGTTTATTTAAAACTTTGACTTCACTTAGTTGTATTTGGCTTCTCTTAATAATGACAGAGTGAATATCCTTGTTTTTATTTCTTATGATAGAAAGGACAAAATGAAAGCATATTTACGTATAGATAGATATTGCTAATTGCTTCCTAAGTTGTATCACTGATTTAAACTCTCAGCAAAAGTTTATGATCATACTCATTACCCCACACCCTTGTTACCAGTGGGTATGATAAAACTTCTTAAGTACCTCTCTTACATTTGAACAATTAAAGGCCCATTATTGTTTTGATTTGCATTTAATAAATTATGAGTAATTTTGAGCCATGCTTCAAAAATTTAAGTATGAGACTCAAAATTAAGGTAAAAAAAATTTTACCTTTATTACTGTACCATGATGTCTGTTTTTATTCATATTTAGCATTTCAAAAGAAACAGAAATCTTTGTTTTTACATGTCTTTTCTAAAATTTTGATGTTTTAATTTCATATTCCTCAATAATGTTAGTTTATACTTTTTACCAATCCTCTGCCCATCCTTTACCTGATTTTTAATTTATTTGGAAAATCAGCTATTAATTGATTCACAATTATTTATTAAGCTTATATTATTTTCCAATTTTTATTTTTAATCCACGATTTCAATTAATTTTCTTATTATTTGTCAGATGCACTCTACAGAGATACGAGTTTCTCCTCCATATGTATCTATTTTCTAACAAAGATATTTCTTCTGTTTCAATTATCAGAGTCATATAAACCCCAGTCACTCATTCAAAGAGTGGGGGCCAACTCAGCTGAGAACTCCTTAGTCCTTATAATTCCTTTCATTTACTCTTGATTCATAAAATAATGAAGGTTTTTTGATGAATAACTTTTTACATTTTAGTTTATTATTTGATTAAAGAAAGCATAGTCAACTAATAATTTTATGCTCAAATATATCAACTTTCTGGGGACATGTAAAATATATGATACATAATAACTGCATTCTTAATTTTGGCATTAGAATAAGAAGAAACTCTGATGTGACTTTCTAACTATACTTATTTTTAATTTTATGACATAGATAAAATAAGAAAAATCAGGTAAATAAGAGAATATTTGTTTCTTGTATATTAAACTGTCTTTTTAAGATGAAAAATGGAAACACGAATGGTAGGTAATTTTTTCCATTATAAGAAAGTACATTGTACTGAGAAAATTCTTAGACAGCTGGAACAGTTGGACACTTAATTCTGTTGCTCAGGGTACAGTTTAACCTCATACAATGATTATAGCAATAAAGTTAATGATCTCATTACAGCCCCACCAATATTTTTATAGTGCTATTAAATGGATATACTTATTCAAGGTGCAAGAAAGAAAGCATGTTTTCAATAAGTAAAAAAACAAAAATTATGTTTTCTGTTATTTAGAATTTTCTCAAGTTAAAATGAAAGGAAGAATGATTAACTATAATGGAAATAGGTTAAAGTAACAATTGAATGGAGACACTTTTTAGCCTCACATTTAGCATATTGTAATTTTAATTTTACATGTAAAATGAGCATTATTGGGTTATTCACTAACATGCAACATGTAAATCATCTAAAATGGATGCTATATGTTAAATTTGAAAAGCAAGGTATCAGTTCTCTGGTATTTTCAGAACTCAGACCTATTCATTATGTAGCATAGTAATTGTCAGTAAATCCCCAGTCGCCTGTCAGCTAAAATCTATGGCATAGTTGAAGGGGTAATTATCTTTTTCTAGAGAAAAAAAAAATGAGTCGTCCTCAGTAAGTGTGGAATATTTGTGATGTAACCTCTGGCAATCATAAGAACACTTGTTTGGCCAAGAAAAATAGCCCGGCTTTGTGTGAATTTCACTCCGGCTCAGTTTCAGAGTTTTGGACAGTATCTAAGGTCTATGATTTCCTTCACTTCAGGAGAAGGACTCAGAATTTTCAGGAGATAAATTAACCTTGATTTTATTTTTCTTTAGACAAAAATCAGCATACCCTTTACCAAAAATTATATATATATATATAATAGAATTCTATAAATATTTCAGTCCAGATTCAATGAGGATAGGACACCAAAGTTTACTCAAAACTCTCGTGCATCCTTTCACTCTGCTTTGCTGAGTGCTTCACTCATCTTTGTTCCCTGAAGGTCCAGCAAAGCTCAACCATGCAACCATGCAAGGGACCTGTACTCTTAGGTGTACAGATATCTTAAGTGAGAGGAAATATGTCATTCTTTTGCATAAATTATGGAATAATTGAAACTTGCATGAACTAATTCATTTATATGAGTATGTTTAATTTTAGTTTCTAAACATAATTCTAAAGAGATTTATCCTTCATATGTTTCAAAGCCTTATGCAGAAATGTCCTTTCAACTCACAGACTTTCAGAGCTGGAAGGACATGATCAGTGACATACTAACATATCAATTGATAATTGATCAGGTGCCCATTATAGGCTCGACCCGGTGATGTTTAATTTAAGAACCTATATCACACAATACAACGTGATTTACATTCTTGAGAATCTGAGATTTCGTAGAAGTTATAAACATAATAAATATATATTAAATATACTAAGAGTTTATCGATACGAAAGATTGATAGGATCTAGGGGGAACTAATTCAAAGTACTAGATCTGTAAGTAATGGTGTGCAGGAGTTGGCTCGAACTGGCTCAAGAGAGGGGGGTTATTAATTCTCAGGAATTTTGCAAGGCATCTGATAAAAACAGGTATTATTAAACAATTATATATATATATGTATGTATGTATATATACCTGTAATTACATACAAGAAATAGTAATAATACTTAAAACACATTTTTCCTATTTATTTTACAGCATTTTACTATCATTTATGTGTTTGAGATATTTTTACATCTATGGTATCTATATGCTGGGATACTATATGATGGGGTGTTACTGTGCATCTCTTGCCAATTCTTTACACTATTAAGTGGTATCAGGTTGGTAGCTTGAAATTAACCATGCTGAGAATATTTACAGTGGCAGAACTGGAAAACATTACTAATCAGTGTTTTTTTTCTTTTTTTTTCTGGATTTGCTTTTGCTTTTCTTTTCCCAGTGTGTGAGTTTTTTATATGGTAACCAGTACACCTCTGTGTAAGATACGCTGAAATTCTCAGCTGTATAGGAAATAGTATATCCTTTCCTCTCTTTGAAAAATCTTTTGTTCACTTAGCTTCCATGACCTCTCACATTCCTCATTTTCTTCTTGTCTCTCCGGTTTTTGCCTTTTCAATCTTCTGTATAGGTTACCCAAAACTCAAAATGCTGATCTCAGTACTGGGACCTCTTTCTCCTCCCACTCCGTATAAGTAATTTGAAATAATTCCCGTGGTTTTAAATGCTATTTATATGTTTTTGGAGCCTTGGTGGTGCAGTAGGTAAGAGCTACAGCTGTTAACCAAAAGGTTGGCAGTTCAAATCCACCAACTGCACCTTGGAAACCCTGTCGGGCAGTTCGACTCTATCCTATAGGGTCTTCTTCCAAATCTAGGTCTCTGTCTCAAACTTCTGCTCTGGGACTACATCTGTAATTATCTCTACAGCCCTGTGATTGGCATTTCCCACTCCATGGTTAACAGCATGGTTCTCAAACTTTAGCATGTTTCAAAATCACTTAGAGGATTTGTTAAAAGGAATGTTGCTGGGCCTTACTCCACTCCCTACCCCTGAGTGTTTCTGATTTGGTAGTTCTGGAGTGGGACCTGTGAATATTCATTTTTAACAACGTCTCAGGCAACGCTGATGATCTGGGAATGACACTTTGAGCACCACTTGTTTACAGATATCTACAACGTATCATGTCCAAAATGTATCTTTTGGTTTTATTATTAAACAAGCTACTTTATTTTACCCATCTCAGTTAATGTTAATTTTTTTCTTTATTTTCTCAATAAATAATTGTCTCATTACTTCCAGCTAAAGTTACCTTAATTCTATCTACTTTTTCCACTACCATGGCCACTTTACTGATATTTTGTTTCTGTTCTTGCCCCTTGCAAACAATGTTTCACATCACAGCCAATATTTTCCTTAATATGACTTTCCTTAAGCTCTCTGAACAAATCAAACATCATTCCCCACTTATGGTCTTCCCACAGACTGTTTCTTTTCTCTTTTTGTAGGACTTTTTTTTGTATTAATAGACTTTAAAAGATATTTTTAAAATGCACCCAGAATATTCTTACCCTCAATAGAGCTTAAGTGACATTTTATTATGCTATATGAAAAAGCTATCATTTCTTTAGGGTAGAAACCATGTTTTATTTTAAAACGGTAATTAAGCTGGGAAATTATAGCCTCTCAATTTCTAATGACTAAAATAAAGGCAAATTCAGACCCACTCCTCCATGGACTGAAAAATTTTATGAGATGGTAGAAAAATTCAGGGAATAAATGGTTCAATAATTGCATTTTGTTTACTTTAAATGTGTAGTTAAGCATTTCTCAGATTGGGCTTCACTCCACTATTTTTTTTGCTTTTGCTCAATTTTTTACTTATATACTTATATCTCATATTCAAAATAAGAAATCTCTCTTCTGCTTTGGTTTAAGTAATAATTTTCAATACCAAATGTTCATGAATTAATGAGTATTACAGTAATAATTATTTAGAATAAATAAATCATAGAATATGATCATAGAAATATTAGAATGATAGATTACCCAGAAGAAATTTTGGTATAACATTAAAAAGATTTGAAAAATCATAATCCAAAATCTAAACTATTTGCTCAATTTAAACTTTAAAATATATGAATATAATTACTATAGAAATTAATAATTGTTTAACCATGGTTTGTTCACAACAAAAGTATCACTGTTATATTTAAAATAACTATTACAGAATAATTATTTAGATGTATAAACCATGTGGAGTTGAGCATTGAATAAAAAAAAAAAAAAGACATAGACTCTGGTATCAATTAGCATAAATATATTTAGGAAGCCAATAATTAGTACTTTTCAACAAACGATTTGTATTTTAGCTCTTCAAGCTCATGGTAATACTGTACTTCCTGGCACCTGTTGTTGTCTAAGGCTATGTGACTCGTTTGATCCATAAGTAAAAAGCAGAAGTATGATGTGTAATTTCTGGGCTAGAGAACTTTATTGCCAATGTTAGAACTTCAAAGCTGTCTTTACCCTCTGCCACAGAAATAGTGAATGTTAGAAATGGTGGCTGTTTCATCAGTGTGAGTCCCAGAATGAGAAGATTTGGGGTATAGCCCCCAGCTGTCTTGTGATGTACTTGGCATTAATAAGCCACTAAGCATCTGGTGAAGTTTGTTATTAGAGAAAAGCTTAGACTATCCTGATTGCTACAGCATGGATATAGACAAGGGTGTTTTACAAGATAGAGACATGAAAACAAAAACAACAAAAAAGAATTAATTATTTCTGAAAAATCATTTTTTTATAGACATATGATTCCAGTTGTAGAAAAACATATGATATTTGTTTTCACTCCCGATGTATGTTTAGTGTGGTATAAGCATCTGAGGAATATCATCTACTATACCTTCTTTCAAAGTGGTCTTAAAAAAAGATTTAAAATTATGTTCATTGTAGGTAATAGACCCAATTTTTGCAAAGATTCTGGAATGAGTAAAATAGATTTATATAAAAATAAGTGTGTAGACATTCATTGATTAAAACCAAATTTAAAATGCTTTTATAAATTTGGCAAATTTTTAAATTTAATATTAAAAAAGGATTTGTCATTCATGGATTCAGTCACTCATTATCTATGGGCCATCTGCTATGCAACAAGTATTATTTTAAGCACTGGGGATGAAGTGATGAATATGATAATTAATGTTCCTGTCCTCAGAGAGTTCAAGTATCTATTAAGCAAGAAAATATAATAAAAAGTGCAGTGCATTGAATTGGAATAGGGTACTTTAACACAGAATTACTATGTAGTAATATAAATAAGGAATCGGAGAAGGACTCTTTAAGAATATGGCATTGAATCTGAGTTCTGAAAGACCAAGAGGACGAAGGCATGTCAAGTTTAGGCAAAGAACATTCTAGTCTGGGGAAAGAAAAAACAAACAAACAAAAACAAAACAAGACAAAAAACTGTTAGTACAAAGGTCCTAAAGGAGAGAGTAGCTTGGTATGTGTCCCAAGTGAAGTAGATGAGGGGAAATTTTGGCCTAACATAAGGTCCACAGGTGGTACCCAAAAAACGAAGCCCTTTGCCATTCAGTTGATTCTGACTCATAGAGACCCTATAGAACAGAGTAGAACTGCCCCATAGGATTTTCAAGGACAGCCTGGTGGATTTGAACTGCTGATCTTTTGGTTTGCAGCTGTGGCTCTTAACCACCATGCCACCAGAGTTTCCCCACAGGTGGTAGATAGGTCTTTTTTAAGATCTAAGAGTAATAGGCAGGGCTTTGTTAGCCAGGGCAAGATTGGCTTTTATTTGAAAGGGGATGAAAACCACTGATGAATTTGAATCTGAGAAATTACATTGTTTGATTTATGTTTTAAACAATTATTTAGTCGGCCAGGTTGTAGGTGGGGAGCAAGAATGAAGGGAGGGAATGGAATCAATTAAGAAGTTTTATTTGTCTATTTATTTTAATTGCAGTAGTTAAAGTGTAAGATTATAGTAGTATTAAGAAAGAGAGTGAATTACACAGAGTATAAATATACTTTTAGGTTAGAGCTGGAAAATTATGCTAAGATAAATGGATATGAGAAGAATAAATATAAGCCTTCTATTTTTGGCTTGAACAACTATCTAAAGGTGGGTATCTTTTTATGATAGAGAAGACTTTGATGAGCAGACATCAGAAAGAAAGCAGTTCTACATTTCTCTTTTTGGCATGGTAATTTTTAGTTTTTAGATGTTTATTCATGTGAATATAATAAATATAAATCAAACATCTACTATATGTCAAGAACATATTACATATTATATGGTCACTTTTTTGAAGACCACTTAGCTTAGAAGAGCTAAAAAATAGTGTAGTGTATGCTTGAAAAGTTACTACTTACTGATTTCAGTGAGATTTGAAAGAATTAATAAAATTTTTGAAAGAAGAGATGACATAGAAATAATTATGAAATAATCCCAACCATCTAAGTAATTAAAAAGAATGTTGTCCAGGGTATTGAGTCCATTTTATTTTCAAGGAAGTTAGTATTATAATTGTATTGTTTTATAATCAAATAGTTTTGTTGACCTGTTAGAAATAGATATATGAAATCACTAAGACCCAAAAGGGAGCTTTGACAAATAATAAAACTGCAACACTGTCTACATCAATGAACTGAAAGATGGTGGTGGGGTCCTCATAGGGCATTTTCTTCTCTCCAGTATGACACTGTGGTTTTTTTTTCATTTTGAAGAAGTAATTTGTACTCCCCATCACTCATCCATCAGTTTGTAGGACTGTGGTGGCTTACGTGGTACTGTGATGCTGAAGCTATGCCGATGGGAACTTCAAACACCAGCACGGTCACCCATGGTGGATAGGTTTCAGCAGAGCTTCCAGACTAAGACAGACTAGGAGGAGGGATCAGGTGGCCTACCTCTGAAAAAATTGGCCAGTGAAAACCTTATGAATAGCAGCAGAATATTGTCTGATATAGTGCTGGAAGATGAGCACCTCAGATTGGTAGTCATTCAAAATACGACTGGGGAGAAGCTGCTTCCTCAAAGTAGAGTCAGGCTTAATGATGTGGATGGAATAAAACTTTCGGGATCTTCATTTGCTGATATGGCATGATTCAAAATGAGAAGAAACAGCTGCAAATATGCATTGATAATTGGAAAATGGAATGTATGAAGTATGAATCTAGAAAATTGAAAGTCATCAAAAATAAAATGGAATGTATACAGATTGATATCCTAGGCATTAGTGAGCTGAAATGGACAGGTATTAGCTATTTTGAACTGGATGATCATATGATCTACTAAGCTGGGTATGACAAAATGAAGAGGAATGGTGTCACATTCATCAGCAAAAAGAACATTTCAAGAACTATCCTGATGAAGTACAACACTGTCAGTGATAGGATAATATGCCTACAAGGAAGACCAGTAAATACAACCAATATTCAAATTAACATACCAACCACTAAGGTCAAAGATGAAGAAATTGAAGAGTTTTAACAACTTCTGCCCTCTTAAATTGATCAAACATGCAATCAGGATGCACTGATAGTGACTGATGATTGGAATGTGAAAGTTGGAATGAAAAAGAAGGATCAGTAGTTGGAAAACATGGCCTTGGTGATAGAAAAGATGGCAGTGATCGCATGATATGATTTTACAAAACTAATAACTTATTCATTGCAAATACTTTTTTTCAACAACACAAACGGAGACTATACACGTGGATCTCGCTTGATGGAATAGACAAGAATCAACTGCGTCTGTGGAAATAGCCGATAGAGAAGCTCAATATCATCAGTCAGAACAAGGCCAGAGGCTAACTGTGGCACAGACCATCAATTGATCATATGTAAGTTCAGCTTTAAGCTGAAGAAAATTAACACAAATCCATGAGAGCCAAAGTACCACATTGAGTATATCCCACCTGAATTTAAAGAACATCACAAGAATTGATTTGACACATCGAACATGAATGATCGAAGACTAGATGAGTTGTGGGATGAAGTCAACAACATCATACATAAAGAAAGCAAAAGACAGGAAAGAAAAAGGAAAGACCAAAATGCATGGCACAAGAGTCTCTGAAACTTCCTGTTGAATGTCGAGTAGCTAAAGTGAATGGAAGAAATGATAAAAGTAAAAGCTGAACAGAAAATTTCAAAGGGCAGCTTGAGAAGACAAAGTAAAGTATTATCATGAAATATGCAAAGACCTGGAGTTAGAAAACCAAAAGGGAGTAACACACCGGGCTTTTCTCAAGCTGAACAAACTGAAGAAAAAATTCAAGCTTTGTCTTGCAATATTGTAAGATTCTATGGGCAAAATACTGAACGACACATGAAGCACACACAGAGAGAAAATGGAAGGTATACACAGAGTCACTACCAAAAAGATTTGTTTGATGTTCCACATTTCCAGAGATAGCATAAGATCAAGAACCAATGATACTGAAGGAAGAATTCCAAGCTGCACTGAAAGCATTGGCAAAAACAAGGCTCCAGGAATGACGGAATACCAACTGAAATGTTTCAACAAACGGATGCAGCATTAAGAAATTTGGAAGACAGCAACCTGGCCAGTAGACCTGAAGAGATTCATATTGTGCCCATTCCAAAGAAAGGTGATTTAACAAAATGCAGAAATTATCATACAATATCATTAATATCACACAAATATAAAATTTTGCTGAAGATCATTCAAAAAATGTTGCAGCAGTACATCTACTGGGAACTGCCAGAAATTCAAGCCAGATTGAGAAGAGGGTGTAAGAATGAGGGATATCATTGCTGATGTCAGATGGATAGTGGCTGAAAGCAGAGAATAGCAGAAAGAAGTTTACCTGTGTTTTATTGGCTATGCAAAGGCATTCAACTGGGTGGATCACAAAAAATTGTGGATAACATTGCAAAGAATGGAAATTCAAGAACACTTAATTATGTTCATGCACAAACTGTACCTAGGCCAAGAGGCAGTCATTCGAATAGAACAGGGGGATGCTGCATGTTTTAAAATCACGAAATATGTGATCAGGGTTATATCTTTTCAGTATACTTATTCAATTTGTTTTCTGAGCAGAAAATCTGAGATGCTGGACTATATGAAGATGAACGCAACATCAGTACTGGAGTAAGACTCATTAACAACCTGTGATATGCAGATGACACAACCTTGCTTGGTGAAAGTGAAGAGGATTTGAAGTACTTACTCATAAAAATCAAATACTATAGACTTCAGTATGGGTTACAGCTCAACATAGAGAAAACAAAAATCGTCAACTGGACCAATAAGCAATATCAGAATACATGGAGAAAACATTAAAATTTTCATGGATTTCTTTTTGCTTGGATCCATAATCAACACTTGTAGAAGAAGCTGTCAAAAAATCAAACGACATATTGCATTGGGCAAATCTGTTGCAAAGGACCTCTTTCAAGTGTTCAGAAGCAAAGATGTCCCTTTGAGGACTAAGGTAAACCTTACCCAAGCCATGGTATTTTCAGTTGTATCATATGCATAGAAAAGCTGGACAATGAATAAGGAAGACTGTAGAAGAATTGATGCTTTCGATTTATGGTGTTGTCAAAGAATACTGAATACAGCATATATTACCAGAAGAATGAACAAATCTGTCTTGGAAGATGTACAGCCAGAATGCTACTTGGAAGCTAGTTTGGTGAGATTCATCTCACATAATGTGGACATGATATCAGGAGGGACCAGTGCCTGGAGAAGGACATCATGCTTGGTAAAGTACAAGGTCTGGAAAAAAGAGGAGGACCCTCAATGAGATGTTTTGACACAATGGCTGCAATAATGGGCTCAAACACAGCAAAGATTGTGAAGATGGCTCGTGACCGGGCAGAGTTTCTTTGCAGGTGGGGTTGCTACGACTCAGAACTGACTCGATGGCACTTAATAACCACAGCAACAATTTCTTTTGCATATTGCCTATTGCATATTGTAAGAAGCATGTCTGTATAACTGATGTAAAATAAGTACTCTTTCTGTTTAGCCATTCTAGTATTTTCCTTCCTCAATTGGATAACATTGTGCTGAGTTCAAAGGTAATTACAGTTTCCAAGTTGTCTCTTGAATACAACAAATCACATCGTTATCACAGTTATTTTCTGATTATGTATCTTTTATTTTAAATTTGAAAATAGAGGGGTCAGATAGTCTGTAAGACTTTATTTTAGGTGTCTCTAGACACCTAAGAATAAGACTATTTTTGAAAAATATGTGTTATCCAACGGTGATTTATATGACACCCTCTTTCAGTTCAGCGTATCAGAAATGCTCAGAAGAAAAACACTGAACCCTCCCAAGATCTGCGTGCATCTTTTGTCCAAGGAAGTTAATGGGGTGAGGAAACAAGGAAGAAGGATGTAGCTTCCTGTAAAGAGGAAATGCAGATTGCATTCAAAATAAGGATCCTCAGAATTTATCATGTATATGAAAGTGGTGCATAATTGTGCAGTTGTACTCGAAAGTGTTGCTCGTTATGTCCATAACACGTTTCCCCTAAGCCTTATGTGAATTTTAAAACAAACGAGAGGAGAGAGTAACTGTGAATGATCCATCCCATGACATCTGAACAACAACAAAACAATTAATGAATTGAAGGAATTGTATATATGATCTACTGCAGCTCTTTGTTCTCTTTTAGTTTTTGTTCTTTTTCAGTTTGCTTTGTTCTTTTTTGTTATTTCTTATTCTGTTTCTTTTTTTCCTGTATTTTTACTAGAGGAAGACAATTCACGTGAATAAGAATTCTTGTTGAGACACTAACAAAATTTCACTTAGTACTCAGTTTATATTACTTGAAAAACTGATAATCACAAAGCATAACAAATAATGTGTGTGTGTGTGTATTGATACAGTAGCTGCTTCCCAGCAGTAAAGAAGACCCTGTATTCCCACCTCATAATCACTGATACTAAAATAATTATCTTGAAAAAAAAAATTATAGTGAGTTTTTACCCTTTGCATCTAGGATCAGCCTGTTTTCTTTTACCTTTATAAAAAAATATTAATTTTACAAACTGTGTTATAAATGCTCTTATAATTTTAAACTTACCTTAGAGGTGCTTTATAACATCACTTATGGAACTGTACAATCAAAAGGGGATTTAATGTTAGTGCAATTATTTAAGAAATTTAGGTAAACCAATAATGAAGTTCCCATTCTTATTGCTCTGAATTATTCAAATTATTTAAGTGCATCACCGTAATTTACCAGATAATGAAATTTTAATCTGTTATTCTACTTAACTTCATCTAAGTTGAATGCTCTTTAAAAATCTTTCAATGTTATTATGGTTATCTGATTTAGAATGTGCCTGTTGTCTGTTGTATTTTGTTTTTATTTTTCTTTCTTTCTTTTTTTTTTTTTTTGGTGGAGAGAAGAATTTTAACTCACTCATTGGCACAATATTTATACATATAATATACATACACATATTTATACATATAATATACATACACAATATTTATACATTTAATGCTGTTAAAGCTTGTTGTTGTTAGGTACTGTCCAGTTGATTCTGACTCATAGCAACCCTATGTACAACAGAATGAAACACTGTCTGGTCCTGTGCCATCCTCATAATTGTTGCTATATTTGAGCCCATTATTGCAGCCCCTGTGTCAAACCATCTCGTTGAAGGTCTTCCTCTTCTTTTCTGACTTTACCAAGCATGATATCCTTCTCCAGGGACTAGTCCCTCCTGATAACACGTCCAAAGTCCAAAGTACATGAGACAAAGTCTCGCTGTCCTAGCTTCTAGGAAACATTCTGGCTGTACTTCCTCCAAGATAGATTTGTTCATTCTTTTGGCAATCCATGGTATATTCAAAATTCTTGCCCAATACCACAATTCAAAGACATCAATTCTTCTTTGGTCTTCCTTACTCCTTGTCCAGCTTTTGCATGCATATGAGGCGATTGAACTTGCCATGGCTTGGGTCAGGGGCACCTTAGGTAAAGCTTAAAGAAGCTACAGGATTGATACAGTAATTTAATGTGTCTTTTTTTTTTTTTTTTTAAATATATATTTTATTGTACTTCAGGTGAAAGCTTACAGAGCAAATAGTTTCTCATGAAATAGTAGTACACATGTTGTTTTTTGACATTGGTTAACAACCCCACAACGTATTAAGCCTCTAAATTCTCAACCTTTTTTTTTGATGAAAATTACAGATGGCCAAAGATACACCGTTTCAAAAATTTCTACATTCACAGTTCAGTGACAGTGACTACGCTCTTCCAACTGTGCTGTTATTCTCACTTAAGATGAAGGCTTACAGAACAAAATAGTTTTTCATTTAACAGTTACTACACATGTTGCCCTATGACCATGGTTAACAATCTCACAGCACATCAAGAATATCCTTACTCCACCTTGTGTTCCTATCACCAGGGGGCTTCCTTGTCCCCTTCTGTCTTCTGGACCTTGTCAGTGGACTATTGTACCTCTTTACTCTCATTTGTTTATTTATTTATTTATTTATTTTTATTTTATTTAAACACCATTTCAAAACTTTTTACTTACACATTTAAGTGATATTGACCATGCTCTTCCAATTGTGCTGCCATTCTCGCCCAAGATGAAGGCTTACAGGACAAAACAGCCTCCCATTTAATAGTTACTACAAATGTTGCCCTATAACAGTGGTCAACAATCTCACAATACATTGACAGTGTCCTTATTCAATTTGTGTTCCTTATCATCAGTTTCCTACTCTCCCTCTGCCTTCTGGCCCTTGTCACTGGACTCCTGTACATCGTTAGTCCCATTTAGTTTTACTGGGGTGTCCATTCCCAGGCTTAACATTGAACCTTGAAGGTAACTTCACCTCTGAGCTGAAAGGGTGTCTGGGGGCCACACTCTCGAGGTTTCTCTAGTATTCTTTAGGCCAGTATATCTGGTCTTTTTTTTTTTTTTTTTTTTTTTTTGGGAGTTAAAATTATGCTCTACATCCTACTCCAGCTCTGCCCAGAACCCTCTGTTGTGATCCTGGTCAGAGGAGTCATTGGTGGTAGCCGGGCACCATCCAGCTGTACTGGGCTCAGTCCCGTGGAGGCCTTGGTAGCTGTGGACCATTAGTCCTTCGGACTAATCTTTTCCTTGTATCCTGTTCTCTTCATTCTCCCTTGTTCCCGAAGGGATGAGATCAGTGGAGTATCTTAGATGGCCGCTCATAGGCTTTTAAGACCCCAGACACTACTCACCAAGGTAGAATGTAGAGCATTATCTTTATAAGTAGTGTCATGCCAATTGAGCTAGATGTTCCCCGAGATCATGGTCCCCAGAGCCCTCCGTCCAACAACTCAGTCCCTCGGGGGGTTTGGATGTGTCTATAGGGCCTCCATGACCTTTCCTTGTGCAGGTTGTGTTAGTTTCCCCTGTACTATGTACTATCTCATCTCTCACCCAAGTTACTACTTACCTATTACCTATTTAGTATTCCCCCCCCCCCCATCCCTGGTAACCAACAAGGATTGTTACATTTTGCATGTGAATTTTTTCATGGGTTTTTACAATAGAGGTCTCATACAATATTTGTCCTTTTGTGATTGACTTATTTCACTCAGCATGATGTCCTCCAGTTTCATCCATGTTATGAGATGGTTCACCGATTCATTGTTCTTTCTCGTTGCATAGTACTCCATTGTGTGTATGTACCATAGTTTGTGTATCCATTCGTCTGTTGATGGACATCGAGGTTGTTTCCATCGTTTTGCTATTGTGAATAATGCTGCCATGAACATAGGTGTGCATATGTCTATTCGAGTGATGACTCTTATTTCTCTAGGATATATTCCTAGGAGTGGGATTGCTGGATCGAATGGTACATCTATTTCTAGCTTTCTGAGGAAACGCCATATCATTTTCCAAAATGGCTGTATCATTTTGCATTCCCACCAGCAGTGTATAAGAGTTCCCATCTCCCCACAGCCCCTCCAACATTTGTTATTTCCAGTATTTTTGATTCGTGCCAGTAATGCCGGGGTGAGATGGTATCTCATTGTGGTTTTAATTTGCATTTCTCTAATGGCTAGTGATCGCGAGCATTTCCTCATGTGTCTGTTGGCCATTTGAATGTCTTCCTTGGTGAAGTGTCTGTTCATTTCCTTTGCCCATTTTTTGATAGGATTGGTTGTCTTTTTGTTGTAGAGGTGTTGGATTTTCTTGTAGATTATGGAGATTAGACCTTTGTCTGACTTGTACTGTCCAAAAATTTTTTCCCAGTCTGTAGGTTCTCTTTTGACTTTTTTGATGAAGTCTTTTGAAGAGCATAGATGTTTGATTTTTAGAAGATCCCAATTATCTAGTTTATCTGTTGGGTTTTTTGTGTTGATGTTTATGGTTTGTATCCTGTTAATGCCATGTATTAAGGTCTGAAGTGTTGGTCCTATTTTTTCTTCTATGAATTTTATAGTTTGAGGCTTTATATTCAGGTCTTTGATCCATTTTGAAGTAGTTTTTGTATATGGTGTGAGGTATGGGTCCTGTTTCATTTTTCTACAAATGGATATCCAGTTTTGCCAGCACCATTTGTTAAAAAGACTGTCTTTTCCCCATTTGATGTATTTTGGGCCCTTGTCAAAAATCAGGTGACCGTAGGTGGATGGATTTACATCTGAGTTCTCAATTCTGTTCCATTGGTCAATGTCTCTGTTGTTGTACCAGTACCAGGCTGTTTTGAGTACTGTAGCTGTATAGTAGGTTCTCAAGTCAGGTAGTGTGAGTCCTCCAACTTTATTCTTCTTCTTCAGTAGTGCTTTACTTATTCGGGGTTTCTTCCCTTTCCATATAAAGTTAATAATTAGTTTTTCCATCTCTTTGAAGAATGTTGTTGGTATTTGTATCGGAATTGCATTGTATTTGTAGATTGCTTTAGGTAGAATTGCCATTTTCACAATGTTGAGTCTGCCTATCCATGAGCATGGTATGTTTTTCCATTTATGTAGATCCCTTTGGGTTTCATGCAGCAGTGTTTTGTAGTTTTCTTTGTATAGGTCTTTTATATTCCTGGTCAGATTTATTCCTAAGTATTTTATCGTTTTAGGGGCTATTGAAAATGGTATTGATTTCCTGATCTCCTTTTCATCGTTCTCTTTACCGGTGTATAGGAATCCAACTGATTTTTGAATGTTTATCTTGTATCCTGCTACTCTGCTGAATCTTTCTATTACTTCCAGTAAATTTCTCGTGGAGTCTTTAGGGTTTTCTATGTATAGTATCATATCATCTGCAAACAGGGACAGTTTAACTTCTTCATTACCAATTTGGATGCCCTTGATTTCTTTCTCTTGCCTTACTGCTCTAGCTAGAACTTCCAGCACAATGTTAAATAGGAGTGGTGATAAAGGGCATCCTTGTCTTGTTCCTGTTTTCAGGGGGAATGTTTTCAGCCTTTCTCCATTAAGAATGATGTTGGCTGTTGGTTTTGCATAGATGCCCTTTATTATGTTGAGAAATTTCCCTTCTATACCTATTTTATTGAGAGCTTTTATCAGGAATGGGTGTTGGACTTTGTCAAATGCCTTTTCTGCATCAATTGAGATAATCATGTGATTTTTTTCTTTCCTTTTATTTATGTGGTGGATTACGTTGATGGATTTTCTAATGTTAAACCATCCTTGCATACCTGGTATGAATCCTACTTGGTCGTGGTGTATTATTTTTTTGATATGATACTGAATTCTATTGGCTAGAATTTTGTTCAGAATTTTTGCATCTATATTCATGAGAGATATTGGTCTGTAATTTTCTTTTTTTGTGATGTCTTTGCCTGGTTTTGGTATCAGCGTTATGCTGGCTTCATAGAATGAATTTGGAAGTGTTGCTTCCTCTTCTATGCTCTGAAATAACTTGAGTAGAACTGGTACGAGCTCTTCTGTAAATGTTTTGTAGAATTCTCCAGTGAAGCCATCTGGGCCAGGGCTTTTTTTGGTTGGGAGTTTTTTTATTACCTTTTCAATCTCTTCTCTTGTTATGGGTCTGTTCAGATTTTCAATATCACTTTGTTGTAGTTTGGGTAGGCCGTATGTTTCTAGAAATTTATCCATTTCCTCTAGGTTTTCAAATTTGTTGGAATATAGTTTTTCATAATATTCTGTTATAATCCTTTTTATTTCAGTTGGGTCTGTTGTAATGTCCCCCATTTCATTTGTTATTTGGGTTATTTGTGCCCTCTGCTGTTTTTCTTTTGTCAGTCTGGCCAGTGGTTTGTCGATTTTGTTGATTCTTTCAAAGAACCAACTTTTGGTTTTGTTGATTCTTTCTATTGTTTTTCTGTTCTCTATTTCATTGATTTCTGCTCTGATCTTTACTATTTCCTTTCTTCCGGTGGTTGTAGGCTTTTTTTGTTGTTCTCTTTCTATTTGTTTGAGTTCTGTAGTTAATGTTTTGATTTTGTCCCTTTCTTCTTTTTTGATATGTGCATCTATTGCTATAAATTGTCCTCTGAGGACTGCCTTTGCTGTGTCCCAAAGGTTTTGGTATGATGTGTTTTCATTTTCATTTGATTCTAGGAATTTTTTAATTCCATCTCTGATTTCTTCTATTACCCATTGATGTGTAAGCAGATTATTATTCAGTTTCCATGTGTTTGATTTTTTTTCCTTGCTCTTTCTAGTGTTAATTTCTACCTTGATGGCATTGTGGTCAGAGAAGATACTGTGAATTATCTCAGCATTTTGGATCTTGTTGAGGATTTCTCTGTGGCCTAAGATGTGGTCTATTCTGGAGAACGTTCCATGTGCATTGGAAAAGAATGTGTACTTTGCAGCGGTTGGATGGATTGTTCTATATGTGTCTATGAGGTCCAGTTGGCTGATTGTGTCCTTTAGGTCTTCTGTATCTTTGCTGAGTTTCTTTTTAGTTGTTCTGTCCTTTACTGAGAGTGGTGTGTTGAAGTCTCCTACTATTATTGTGGAACTGTCAATTTCTCTTTTCAGTGCTGTTAGAGTTTTTTTTATGTATTTTGGAGCCCTGTCATTGGGTGCATAGATATTTATTATGGTTATGTCTTCATGATGGATCATCCCCTTAATCATTATATAGTGTCCTTCTTTGTCTTTTATGGTAGATTTTGTTTTAAAGTCTATTTTATCTGAGATTAAAATTGCCACTCCTGCTCTTTTTTGATAGTTGTTAGCTTGATATATTTTTTTCCAACCTTTGATTTTTAATAAATTCACATCTTTGTTTCTAAAATGTGTCTCTTGTAGACAGCAAATAGATGGATCCTGTTTTCTTATCCATTCTGCCACTCTCCGTCGCTTTATGGGTGCATTGAGTCCATTTACGTTCAGTGTAATTATTGATAGATGTGAGTTTGTTGCTGTCATTTTGTAGTGCTTTTTTTTGTGATGCTGAAGTTTTCTTTGTTCTTCTTACTCTTTTATGCTGAGTTCCTTTTCTTTGTGGATTTTGTGTTCATTTCTTTTGTTTTTGTAGGTTTTGTTTTTGTTGAGACTTTATGTTTTTCGTCTTTATTTTTATGAGTTGGTTTGTTAACTTTTTTTGTGGTTACCATGAATTTTACCCTTATCTTTATAATTTTGAAGCAGTCTACCGTTACTTTGTATCACCTTGCCTTCTTCTCCTTTAGAAGGTTCTATACCTATGCCGTTTGTTCCCTCTTTCATTGTTTTGATGTTGTTGTCATCCTTTGATTGATTTCTCTGATTCCCTGTTGTATGTCTTTTGTTTTTGGAAAGTCCTCTGTAGTTCAGTTCCTAGAATGGTATCTGGTTCATGTTAACCTGCGTCCTAGGTCCTAGGTCCTGCCTGAGGGCTTAAGCTGTTTGTCCTCAGATCGAAGAACTCCCTTTAATAATTCTTGTAAGTTTGGTTTGACTTTTGCATATTCCTTTAGTTTCTGTTTATCTGGAAATGACCTAATTTCACCATCAAATCTGAATGAGAGTTTTGCAGGATATATTATTCGTGGCTGACAATTTTTTTCTTTCAAGATTTTATATATGTCATCCCATTGCCTTCTTGCCTGCATGGTTTCTGCAGAATAATCTGAGATTAGTCTTATTGTTTCTCCTCTGTATGTGACTTCTTGTTTTTCACGAGCTGCTCTCAGGATTCTTTGTTTGTCTTTAGTTTTAGCGAGTGTGAATATGATATGTCTTGGTGATTTTCTTTTGGGGTCTCTTCTATATGGGGTTCGTTGAGCTTCTTGGATGACCAGCTTTTCATCTTTCATGATATTGGGAAAGTTTTCTGTCAGCAGTTCCTCAATGATCCTCTCTGTGTTTTCTGTTTTCTCCCCCTGTTCTGGTATGCCAATCACTCGTAAGTTTTTGCTTTTAATTGTGTCCCACATAACTCTCAGGGTCTCTTCATTTTTCTTTGTTCTTTTTTCTGAGTTTTCCTGAAACAGAGTTGTATCCAAGTGTTTGTCTTCAGTTCCACTGATCCTGTCTTCCGTGGTTTCAAATCTACTTCTCAGCCCTTCTATGACACCGTCCATTTCTGAAATCTTGTTGTTTATCTTTTGGATTTCTAATTGTTGTTTTTGTATAATTTCGAGTTGTGAATTTATTTTGGCATTTTGTTCTTGCATCATCTTCCTGAATTCTTCCAATTTTTTGTCTGTATTTTCCATAAATTTGTCTATTTTTTCCTCATGTTTGTCAGCTTTTTGCCTCAGTTCTTGGAAAATTCTGAGTATTAGTGATTTGAGTTCCATATCAGGTACTTCTAGCGCATTTTCTTCCACAGGAGAGTTATCTGGTGTTTTAATTTGGACGTCTATTGGAGCCATCTTGTCTTGTTTTTGTAAATGTTTTGATATTGTTTGCTGTTTTCGGGGCATTCAGTAGATATTTCTCTCGTTTATTGATTGTAGATTTTTTTTTTTTTCGTTCTTGTGGTACAGCTGGGCAGATCTAGTTGAGGAGGAGCCACTGGGACGGGTTGCTTGTGGCACTCACCGCAGCCACCAGGACGGTCGGTAGTCAGTG
Organism: Dugong dugon; assembly: GCA_030035585.1. Taxonomy (NCBI): domain Eukaryota; kingdom Metazoa; phylum Chordata; class Mammalia; order Sirenia; family Dugongidae; genus Dugong; species Dugong dugon. The sequence goes on along the minus strand of CM057460.1, from coordinate 26,002,448 downwards.
CTGGGCAGGTTCCAATAGGGCGTGCCTGCACCGCTTGGTGATGTGATGCCTAGTGCACGGTGCAGGTAGGTAGGGTGCAGCGGGAAGATGGTTATGTGTGAAGCTAAGCTGGATATGGGAGAGAGGAGAGAGGAGGAGGAGCAAAAAGCGTACAAACATAAAAGAATGCTAGGGGAGCTTGTCGTTGGAATGTACGGATGAGAGACTATGGGATGGTGGAAACCAGAAGGGGGAAGAGAAAGAAAAGGAAAGAATGACCAGATAAAAATCAGAAAAGTTAAAGAACTGCAAAGTTCCCAGGGATCCCACCGATGCAGCTATGAGGTCTGGGGGAGTCGGTCTCAATTTTCACAGCTCAGCCTGGCCAGAAGGTACAGAGGCATACATCGCCTGGTATTCAGGGATCAGAAAGAGAAGGAAGAGATAGAGAGACGAGAAATTAAGCAATGAAGAAAGACAAAAGGGAAAAAGAGGTAAAAGATGACAAAACTAATCAAAAAAGGAAGAAAAATAAAATTGAGAAAAAAAAAAAAAAAAAAAGGGCAACACCAGCAGTCAGTGCCTACAAATGGGACCCAGAGAGCCCCCACTCAGGGGCGCGAATTCCAAGAAGCCGGTAGTCTCGGGGTTAAGTGACCGGGGATCCACGGGGATCAGAGGGGCCAACGAACAAAGGCCCCAGGATCCCACCCGCGCGGGAGCCCAGACCTGGAAACAGCCACACGCCCGAACGCAGCCCTACAGCCCCGCAGGAGAGAGCAGAGACGGCACTCGGAACCAGGCACTCAGGCAAAAGGAGGGGGAGGCGGCAGAAAAAGGCTCGCTAGCGGCCAGCAAACGGCTCCCAGGAAGCCCCCAGCCCGGGCGCACGGACTCCAAGCACCAGCGCCCCCCAGCTCAGGGACTCCGGCCACGGAAAGCAGAGGGGCGAACGAACAAAGGCCCCGGGATCCCACCCACGCGGGAGCCCAGACCTAGAAACAGCCACACGCCCGCACGCAGCCCTACAGCCCCGCAGAAAAAGGTTCGCTAGGTGCCAGCAAACGGCTCCCAGAAAGCCTCCAGCCCGGGCGCGCGGAATCCAAGCACCGGCGCCCCCCAGCTCAGGGACCCTGGCCACGGAGAGCAGGGGATCCCCAGCTGAGGCGGAGAGGGGTGGGTGGTGGGAGAGCGCGCACCACAGTTTACCAGTCGTTCTGTCTCCGACCAGATGCTCTGCAAGGCTGCTCTCCCGTTTGCTGGTCTCCTATAGGAATCCAAGATGGTGGATCCGCGCTGCGTTAGCTGGTAAGGAGTCTCTGCCTGAGTCTCTCCTCGTTCTCCGTTCTCTTTTAGTATTCTCACTCCGTTTGGTGTTTGGCTGAGTTCTTTATCTCTTCATTTGGTGTTCTAGGGTTTCAGGATTGTTGATTCTCTGTTAGGCTTAGTTTTTCGGATCTTTGCTATGGAGGGACGGCGTGGTGTTTCTGCCTAGAGCGCCATCTTGCCCCTCCCTCCTAATGTGTCTTTTTTATTAAAATGTTTTTATTCATTTAGTCAAAATTTTTTTTTATTATCTAATATTTAAGTCAGTATTCTTTAATATTTTAATAGCTTTATTTTAGATACATTGCATATAGTAGTAAATTCCTTCCAAGATACATTGTTGTTGTTTTGTTTTGTTTTATTGTTTTATTTTGTTTTCAAAAGATAGAGGATTCAAGGTCCCTGGGGAGAGGTGCAATTGGTTTGCACTGGGCTAGTAATCCAAAGTTGGGCAGTGCAAACCTACCCAGAGGCACTGAGGGAGAAACAGTCCTGGAGATCTGTGTCTGTAAAGATTACAGCCAACAAAAGCCTATGGAGCAGTTCTACTCGGTAACACATAAGGTCTCCTAAGTCACAAATCAAAAAAAAAGAACAAAATCAATAGCAACAACAACAAAAAGCATGGAGGATACAAGGGAAATTGAGAAAGGACAATAGTTTTACATCATAGCCAATCATGAACAATTACAGTGAAAGACCAGTAAAAGAATTACTGAAACCAAATGAGAAAAATAATTTAATAAATGATCAATGACATACCTAGAGTTACTAGGCCATATATTGATTATTGGTCCATACGCATGTAGTTACACCCAAAGATTTATTTTTTAATACTGAAATAAAGTTTCTATCCTGTGTCAATAGCTCTACTAACTGAACATACCAGAATTTTTATATCAATCCAAGTTTGCTTTGTTTTGTTTAATGAAGTGGCACTAGCTGTGAAGGCTTGTTAATATATTCATTTATAATTTAGTAAGCTTAGATGCTCTTATCGGAAGAGTAGAAAGGTTACTTGTTAAGATTATATTTAGATCTCCCTGTCAGTATGCCACTGTTGATGAAAGAAACCAAGTTCTAATAGAATAAACTTGCCAAAATAATTAATTACAGAGAATAAAATAATAAAGGATTTTTGGGGCAAATTAGATGCAGCAAAGTAGGCTATGGATAGAAAAATTAATACTGACACATAAGAAATGTAATAGGCTATTCTAATAAAGTTGTTGTTGTTAGTTGCCATGCAGTTGGCTCCCACTCATAGCGACCTTACATATTTAAAAACAAAAACATTGCCCAGTCACACACCATCTTCTTGATTATTGCTATGTTTGAGTCTATTGTTTTGGCCACTGTGTCAATCCTTCTCACAAAGGACCTCCCTAGCCTTTGATGACCCTCCACTTTACCAACCATGAAGTCCTTTTCTAGTGATTTATTAGTCCTGATAACACAGAAACATATCATATTTTTGTGTATAATGTATTCAGCAATATAAGGTAGTAAACATTCCTATATATAGTAGGAGAGTGTGTGCTGGTAAGTATATTTAGTCTTCTGCTTAGTATACACTTATAGTAAATATAGTATAGCATACTATATTTAGTATCCATATTTAAGATGCTAATACGAGAAAGTTTTATTTGCATAGCCGTGATTGTGAGGATGGCACAGGACCTGTGGTGATTTGTTCTGTTGTACATGGGGTTGCTATGAGTTGGAACCAGCTTGACGGCATCTAAGAACAACAACAATACAAGAAAGGAATCTTCTGCATGCCAGTTTGCTGTTAGCATTATTGATAGGAAATTAGTCATCATTAAGTAAAATAGTCATTATTAATTAAAATGGTCATCAATGAAGGCTGTAATAAGTGGACGTTAGCAATGCCAATTCAGTGAATATTTTTATCACCATCTGGACTGATCTAAGAAGTTGCATTATCAAATTTTAATATTTATCATATTTTCATATAATTGGAACTTGAAAAATTATTTTTCAGACTTCATGTGTATATTAGTGATGTGTTTTAAAATGATCATTATTTGAGTACAGTTTCAAAAAAATATACAATTAGAGGGTGTCTTAGTTATCTAGTGCTGCTATAATAGAAATACCACAAGTGGATGGCTTTACAAAGTTAAATTTATTTCCTCACAGTGAAGTAGGCTGAAAGTCCAAATTCAGGGTGTCAGCTCCAGGGGAAGGCTTTCCCTCTCTGTTGGCCTTCTCATCAATCTTCCACTGAAATAGGGTCTTCTCCGTGCAGGGACCCCGGGTCCAAAGGACATACTCTGCTCTCTCCTGGCACTGCTTTCTTGGTAGTGTGAGGTCCCCCAGTTCTCTGCTTGCTTCCGTTTCCTTTTATCTCTTGTAAGATAAGCGGTGGTGCAGACCACACCCCAGGGAAACTCCCTTTACATTGGATCAGGGATGTGACCTTAGTAAGGGTGTTACAATCCCACCCTAATCCTCTTTAACATAAAATTACAATCACAAAATGGAGGACAACCATACATTACTGGGAATCATGGCCCAGCCAAATTGATACACACATTTTCTGGGGGACATAATTCAGTCCATGACAGAGGGCAAAAATCAGTTTACTAGATTATTTTGAATATTTTCCATAAATCCAATAGTTTGTTTATGGTTTTGCTTACTTACATTCCAGGTGCAAGGTTTGGTTCTTTCTGGACTTCGGTTAGTTTCTATATCTAATGCATCAGGAAAGAAACTGACCATATCGGCACAAGACCTTTTTATCTCTAGTATTTTTATTTGCTTTTACACCTTCCATCTGAACTATTTCCAAATTAAGATACACTTAATGTAAAAGACTTGAGTAGCTGTTAAAATGGAGGTATTTCAGTCTCATTTGTGCATGAAGATAATGCAAATCAATTACTCCTGTGTCCTTAAATGAGACGACCCATAAAAGGATAGTATATGTGTTGATTAAACACTGGTTTTGAAACTTGGCACCTCAACTAATGGATGGTATAAAAGGTTTGAATTTGAAGTAGTCAGGGAGTTGGATATTCAGAGGAAAACAAAGAAAAAAGAAAGCAGTTCTGTGTACTATGGGATCTCCAACATAGGGAAGAAGCTTTCGTGCAACTACATGGAGAATTGATATGTGTCTCGTGAACTCCTGGGTTACAGCAGACCCAGGTGAACTCAAGTAGAAGTAATCCAGAGACTGAGAATTCGGGACTGCTGCTTGTCTGTGATTGCTTAAGTGGGGATTGCCTCTGTGTCCAGCGTTTCTCAGAACAGAGGATGGGTGTTTCCCAAGGAACCTGGAGAGAGAAATGGATGATCTGCGGCGGGGTATGAGACATAAATAGAAAGATGCTAAAAGTGTACATGAGCCGCCATGGGGCTTAAACAGGAATTATAAGTAAGTGGCAGGTTTGTCTAATGAAAGATGTATTTGGCTATGTAGCGAGAACTCCAGGCGAGATATCCAAGATGTCAAGGCAGAGAGAGGAGAGAGCACTGAAGAATTGATACAAGTGCCACCTGAGAAAAAGAGCAAAGTTTAAGTAGCATTCCTGCTCATGGGGTACTAATGCTAGATCACCAGGCAAGTCCCACTCAAGGGAGAGCTTCCTCTTTTTTTTTTTTTTTGTTGTTGTGTTTTGTTTTTACACAGGACTAGATATATTAGTTACTAAAAGAGATGAACTAAAATTTCTCTTGACTAAAGTAGACAGAGGTTTTAATTGTCTAAAAGTGACCAGATTAATTTTTGGGACATGCCATAAATTTCATCCAAGGTGGGGAAGAAAGAATGAATTCCACAAAACAGGATTCCTTTGGCAGTGTGTGTGTGGAATGGGTGGGGGAGAATAAAGCTGTGTCTTGCTTGCTTGTTCAGCCTGTTTCTTAAGCTCTAGGATTCAATCTCACTTCCATCCCTTGTTTATTTATTTAGGAAGATTGGTGTTTTGAAGATTCCCATTAACTCATTTCTCCAAAGGAAGTTCAGTATTCTCAAGAAGGAGAATTCTGAGACAGTTGGTTTTTCCCATCAATTTGTTGCATTCTATGCTACATCTAACAGAAATTTCTCAAAGTATATGCGACAGGTGTACAAAATCTTTTTATTGTTTGAAAAACAAAGTTACATTTTCTCCATTTAAAAAAAAATCCATTTGTTATTTCAGTTGTCTTCTTGGAGAGATTGTAGCTTCTTTGATGGAAACATATTTGTCTTAAAAACAGGATTCTGTTATTTTAGATAATATAACTTTTACATGTTAAGGTTGAAAGGGGAATAAAAACAGCTGAATTTCTTCAGACTATAGTCTGTATATTATATAGGTACTAAAATACTTAGGGAATCCCTTGTTAGCGGAAACAATTTATGTGCTCAACTCCTAACTAAAATGCTAAAGGTTCAAGTCCACAGAGAAGAGACTTAGAAGAAATGCCTGGTCAATTACTTCTAAAAAATTAGCCACTGAAAACCCTGTGGAGTACAATTCTACTCTGACACACATGGGTCACCATGAGTCAGAGTCAACTATATGGTAACTGGTTTTAAAATACTTAAAGTAAGGAGCAACTGGTGAATTTGAACTGTAACCTTTTGGTTAGCAGCCAAGCTCTTAACCACTGCACCACCAGGGCTCAATCAATCTATTTTTTCTTGTAAATAATGCTTCTAATTTATTTGTATCTAAAAGGAAAAAAACAATAGGCTCTCGGATATACTGTGGACTAGAAAAACGTTAGCATCATGAATCACTTTTAAAAAGAAGTAATTACCATTTATATTTCTTGCTTTCTTACACAGACATTGTAGGTATTACATGTTCTTCAGATAATTTCTGCTTATAGCAGATGATGCCCTAGTAGTACAGGCCATGTTAGTAAATTCCCTTAAAATTCTTCTCTATCCAAAGAAATAATTGACTATATTCAGAACCATTTATTTAATTTACAATCACTTTAATCATTATCTGAAATATTCCTCAAATGGAATTTGTTTTTAATAATGTATTTCTGTTTAAAAGTCTCCTTATATACTGCTGAGTTAAGCAACTGAAGTAAATGGGGGTATAAAGAAGTGTAGGTAATTCCCATTTTACACAAGTCATGTTTTTTGGCAGGAAAATTAAAAGCTGTTCTCAAATCAGGTAAACATATTTTCTGAAGTTTAACTGGAAAAAAAAATTGTTAAAAATTATATTTAAGCCTCAGCAACTTTGATAGATCTTCACAGCTTTAGGAAAAAAGCAAATGGCAGATTGCCTCTTTGTTTTTCATATCATTCCTGAAATTCCAATGAAAAGGATAATTTTACATAGAAGTTATAATATTTACCCTGAGTAATATTAGCTTAATTATCCAACTATATACTGAAGGGAAATTTTTTTTTTCCTATGAGAATTACTGTTTATGCCTAGTGGAAATGGCAAAGGAGAGAGAAAATATGTAGCAATGAAATGCTTGTATATATGCTTTTGTGTATTCACAGCAAATAATTTTATGGAAAATTATGTAATGTTGTTTAAGTGACATTCTAAAGTGACTGAATTTTGGAATGTAGTTACAGATTCATATTATTTTTATTGTATTTTCTTTTTCTTTCAGGAGCTGTATGATTTTAATTAAATCCATCATTAATATCATCCAGTATTTTAGTCTCTTATAGTTCCTAATTTGCTTTGAAAACTGAAAGGATTCAATCCAATTATTGTACCTTTACATTTTCTTGAAATAATACAAAACTTAGCTCCTTTTTTACATGCCAAAGTCCTGCTTAGCCTTTAAAATTTTATGTGTATAGACAGACAGACAGATAGATAGATAGATAGGGAGCCCTGGTGGCACAGTGATCAAGAGCTATGGCTGTTAACCAAAAGGTTGGAATTCAAATCCACCAGCTGCTCTTTGGAAACTCTGTGGGGCAGTTCTGCTCTGTCCTACAGGGTCACTGTGAGTCAGAATTGACTCGACGGCAACGGGATATATATATAAAATGCATACATACATGCATATATGTATGTATACAAATATAAATACATGTGTACATATGCACATATACATAGATATATGTAAAATTAAATTGATTATTAGTAAAAGGTAGTTTGATATTTCAGAAAATCAAAAGCCTTTAGAACCAAAAAAGTACTTGGAATATAATAATTTTAAACATCTAATTTTATAGTTAATGGCTAGTTAACATGTTTTAGTTAGTAAGGTTACATATTTTTCTAATAACCATTAATTGATGTGCAAAACCACAGTGGGATAAATATAACCTTGCTTTATTCCAATGTACCTGTATTATGGACTATAAAAATATGAGAACATGTTTTAAATAAAATGTAACCATGAAATTCAAAACAGTTTAGATTTTCTCATCCATGTTATGGAAAATGAATGAATTAATAAGCCCCATGGTCACTTTGTAAGTATTACATTCATGTCAATTAATTGATAGCTGTCACTTGAGACTTTCTAAGCATCAAGTCTTACACCATTGACAAGCTTTCTTTTAATTTCATGAGATTTAGCATTTAACAAGTCACTGTTTGCTCATTTTACATATGCCATTGTAGGCCTTGGACTTAATCATTTCTTAATTGCTAAGGCTATCTTGAGCCTTCTTCACATGACGACTCCCTAGGTTTGTACCCTCATGAAATTTCAGGGTCAGTGCTGTTAGTCTGAATAAGAAGTCTGTGATTAGGAAATAAATAATAAAAAAATCCTTTAAAATAGAGCAATGATCTTTAGCTATGCTTGTATTTCAAATGAGAAGTTTACTTGTGTAGATGTACATGATCTATGTTTTTGAGAGAATGAACATGGCTTCAACAGAGAAAAGGAATCCAGATGAATACTGTTCTGCTTGAATGAACATGACTTCAAGTTGGTCTTTGCAGTGCCTATGCTATTACCAGGTATTGGTGAAAAAGTATTTAAGATGCTGTCTCATATACACCATCTTGAGTATATAATTTGTATTTTGGTTTGTATATCACAACTAACTTAAAATTATTAAACTGATTATTCAAATACATTATATATACCCAAGTTAAGCAAAGAACATGCTCTTTAAACTATGGATGGGACACTGATTTCCTACTTGTTCACCCTCAACCACTTCTGGCATAGGAAAATCTACGTTCATTTTCTGTACTCCTGATTTACTTATTACTGTGTATCAGTGCTTACTCTAACCTTTCCCAGTGGGTGTATTATAAATGGAATGTAGTCATACTTTGTCACCTGATTATAGATAAGTATTAAAGCAATAACATTAACAGAATGAAAGCAGGAAGATCACAGAAATATCCGTATAAATATCTATATAAAATCAAAAACTCATTGTGGTCAAGTTGATTCCAACTCATAGTGACCCTATAGGACAGAAGAGAACTGTGCCATAGGGTTTCCAAGGAGAGTGTGGTGGATTCAAACTGCGGACCTTTTGGTTAGCAGCCAAGCTCTTAACTGCTGTGCCACCAGGCCCTCATACAGGCCACAGAGATCTCAGTCAGATATATGCTTTGTGGTATTAAAATTGCCTTATAACATTTTTTTTTAAAGTAAATAAATAGATAAAAGGAAAGGATAGCAAAAAATTGAGGTGTGCCAAAGGAAAAAATGTGTAAGAAGAAAGAAGAGTCATCAAGACCGGTGCTAACAGACAGCAGTATTAAAGATTTGTTTTGTGACTTCTTTTCACACACCAGAGTTGATTTCTCCATTGAAGCAATCTTTTCGTAATTTAAGATAATAATATCATCCTGCAAACATACTGTGAGAGGAATTAAATTACATTTTAAATATGATTATCGTGTATGTTACTTAGTATCATATTTAAAAAAAATAATAGCTACTGTTGATGTTTTTAGGAGTCCCTGGGTGGTGCAGACTGTTAAATGCTCTAGTACTGATGAAGTCCATCCAGAGATGCCTCAGAAGAAAGGCCTGGTGATCTTCTTCTGAAAGGTCAAAGCCATGAAAACTCTATAAAGAGCACAGTTCTACTGTGCAACACATGTGGCTGCATGAGTCTGAATCAACTTAATGGCAACTAGTTTGGTTTCTGATATTGTTATTTTTAGATACCCTGGGAGAGATCCAAAGAAGAAAAGTTCTCTTAAATGTCCCCTTTGTACAGCCCTAGGCTAAGCATTTAAGTTTTTAATGCTAACCAACAACAGTAAATATGAATATTTTTATGCCCAATATCATCATCATCCTTAAACTCATAATGTGCTTACTGAAAATCTGAACACTGCTTTTTGATAGACAAAATTCTCAAAAGAAAAATTGTACACAGTGAAATATTGGGACTACTTAATTGATGAAAGTCATAATCCATCATGCCTTTTTTAGTGATTGAGTCACTTTTCTTGACTATATAATTATTTTTCTACAATAATATTTGATAAGGAGATTTTTAATGACCAAAATCATACTTGAAAGCACAGAAAACCCAACATAATTAGTAGAGTTTGAAATCATAGTTAGAAACCCAGATGAAAATTGTTCTGATAATTTAGAGAGACAGAAGACAGAAAACATTCAGTGGTGACAGTTAAGTCACTAACACTTGAAGGTACATCTGAACCATTTTTGTTCTCTGAGAAGCATGGATTTGAATGCTGACTATTAATTAACTGTCTTAACTTCAAACAGATTATTCAAAACTGAAAAGAACAATTTGAACAGTGCTAATTAATATATGGAGTACTTTTTTCACAATTAATTTTCCCCAGAATGTAAAATGTTTGATCTTTTTGTCTTCTTTTAATTCTGGGTCAGTGAGTAAAATCACAGCTATTATAAATCATCCTTTATTACAGTAGCTGTGATTTCATTCGCTTAGACAGACAAATTGGTGTTCTAAGAACCTTAAATTAGTGGGCATCATTACTTAAACTATTCTGCTGTTAATAAGCTGGTAATATGAAACAGTGAAATGGAATATTTTAGGAAATAAACTTTTAAAACTATTTTTCTTAAAATATTAATACACATCCCTGTTTTCTTAGTAATAGCTGGATATTCTTTTGGTCTAGTTCATTACTCTATCTCCTTTCTTTGACATTCTGGGTTCTATGAGAGTAAAAATTATGAAACATAAACGCTATGATTTTATTAACAATTATGTCTGTGCATATAATAAATGGGGAAAAGTAAGAAGTGGATCAATCTAGTGGATGTTTGGTTAGAATGATTTTAAAAATTCGGGAGTATTTTTCCAATTAAGACCATTGACCAGTTTTCAGTTAGTGCAGTCAAAATCTAAACTTTTAAGGTTAAAAAATAATGTAAAACTATTTAAAAAATTTTGTGGAATTTCAAGAATATGGCATCCAGTGTATTGCCACACTTTTCTCATCCTAGCAATTGTATGTCTTCTACATACAAAAATGCTATCAATGAAAGATTATGCAAGTTTCCTTCTGGAATGTACCTTCAGATAAATGTATCAACTTACTAGCTTTGAAGCCACCTCTCCAGTGAGGAAGTTGCTATCATTTACCTACTCACAGAGCATGAAAAAATAAAAACAAAATGATTAAACACATGTTTAATTTTTTACAAATATTTGCAAGTACATACTTGGAGGAGATAGTAGATATTATCAAATCAGTCATACGATGATTAGCAGGTTCACCACATATGGTTGCATTACTTATGCCCTGCTAAAAGGTATGTGACAAGGTGGTGAAGCAGTGTCTAAAATTCAGCCTGTGCTCTGCTTACCAAGACTTACATACCTGTGATTGAGCCTACCAAAACAAACATATTTTTTTAAGTAACTTTGAGGTACATTTATGGTAGGCTGAATAATGGCACCCAAAATATGTCCAAGTGCTAATCCCCATAGTCTGTGACTATGCCACTCTACATGGAAAAGGGACTTTTTAGATGTAAATAAGTGAAGAATTCTGAGATGGGAAGATCATTCTGGATGTAAACACAAGGATCCTTTTAAGAGAAAAGCAAGGATGTCAGAGTTAAAAAGACAATGTGTAGAAAGAAATTGGACTGATTTGGGGACATGACCAAGGTATATGGACCAATTCAAGGAGCTAGGGAAAAGGCAAAGGAACAGATTCTCACCTAAAGTCTCCAGAAGGAACACAGCCCTGCCAACACCTTAATTTCAAGCTTACTACCTTCAGAACTGTACAATAATAAATATTTATTATTTTAAGCCATGATGCTTGTGGTAATTTGTTACAGCAGCAATAGAAACTAATATAACCTATATTCCAGAATTGACTCTAATGATTTAGAAGTTCAAAAGACAACAACTTCCAGTCATAGAAGACTGTGGCTGTGGCATCTTGCGTGAACAGTTAGCAAATCTGCATCAAACATGCACTATCTTGCACTCTAATTCATGCTATGACTTTCTCATTGGACCTCCTTTGAGGAAAAGCTCAGTCACCACTTTCTACATGGAGCTTTTTCTACCATTTGTATAATCTGAAAGATTCTCCATTAACTAGTATTTATTAATTTATTAATTTTGCTTTCTGTTCTAAGCTAAAGCTGAGCAAGGAGCCCTGGTGGCACAGTGGTTAAGATCTCTGCTGCTAACCAGAAGATCAGCAGTTTGAATCCACCAGCTGCTCTTTGGAATCCTATGGACCAGTTCTACTCTGTCCTATAGGTTCGCTGTGAATTGGAATCCACTCAAAGGCAAAGGGTTTTGATCCTGAACTACACATAGTTTGATGAAATACATACATTCTACATATTCTCTAACACTTTCCAATATATTAGTCTATCTTTTAAGGACATATTCTTATTTTCTTAAGGGTGAATATCATGAGAGATGTTTTTATTTGATATGAGTTTTATTTTATGGACAGAGAACTGGCACTTATTGACAGTATAATGATGAGGCTGTTAAAAGTTATCATTTTGCTGGTGTCTTGATGACAGTTGTAAGTGGAAATATATATACATGGGAAAAGGATTCAAGAAAGTAGTTTTCTTCAGAGAGCTACCTATCTCAACGAGTATTAGCACAAGCTTATTGATAATCTTCAAGCCCACCAGAAGTGCTCGGGTAATACTGCCTAATTCAGAATCCATTTGCGATCCCATTAAATTCTTCAAAGAACCTTACTTTAGATTTTACCTAGGAATTTTTACACCCTGATCTCTACCCTCAACAGTTTTGAAGAATGCCTGTCTTTCTGCATGCTTATTCAATGTGTGTAATAAGTAACAACCCCAGAATATGTCTGTGTGCTCTTGAAAGATGGGAGGATACAAGGCCAGTTTTTGTACCCACCACCACCTAAGTAGATTAATTTCTGGAATGATGCCCTAGTATGTTGGAAGTCAAAATGTCTATGTTGCCTCCTTTAAGGTCAAAACTTTTCAGTCATTAAATGTTAACAATACCTGCGTTTCTAGCAAGTCTTTTCAATTTTGATAGCATGGGAATTGGCGGGGTTTTTTTTTGTGATTTGTTTTGTTTTGCTTCATGTTTCCTTACCTTGAAATATTCATTATATAAATTAAAACCAATTCTATCCACTACAACAATTTTTACACTATAGTAATTTAAAAAAAAAAAAAAGATAATTATTTTACATTTCAGAAACATTTTGGAACAATTGCTACCTTATACTTGAAATAGAATTAATTTCAAGGGTACTGTTTTAACATAGATAGCTGTGCTTTTTCCTATTTTTACTTTATGACAAAGTAGAAAATCAGTTTTTATTTTTGTATAATACATCTTGCCACTATCAAAATGTCCTTGAGTTTAAATCTACTAATCTTAATGATTGTTTATAAATTTACCAGATAATAGTCAATTTACATATCCCAAATTAATATTTGATGTCATAAACATTTCTTTATCCTTTCTCTTTATTTGCCTTATCCATAATGATAAAATTAACCTAATATTTAATTTACATTGTGCTTTGTAGACACAAGCAATGTCAAATTATTTGTTTTAATTAAATCTCTTCTGTCGAAACTAATTTCTTACTGTCGTTAAGACACATAAATGAAAAGTTCACTGTTATTTTTACCTTACCACATTGATATTATTTTTAAGCTAAACATTATATGAAGACTGTTTAATTTAAATTAACTTCACAAGTGCTACTTTTAAAAATTTTTTGTGGATTTTTAAAAATATCAGCTCCCCTTAAAACTAAAGGAGCTCTGGTGTTGCAGTGGTAAACAGTTCGACTGCTAACCAAAAGGTCAGCAGTTTGAACCCACCAGCTGCTCCTTGGAAACTAAATGGGGCAGTTTACTCAGCCCTGTTGGGTTGCTTTGAGTCGGAATTGACCTGACAGCAACAGGTTTTAAAAAATTAAAAAATCTAAGCTGAATAAAGTACTGGAGTACAGATAATGAATATTTGTTCAGTCATAGTACTAATTTATTACTATTTTTTAATAATTTATTTTACTTTGTTGTTGTTGAGAATCTACACAGCAGAACATACATCAATTCAACAATTTCTACATGTACAGTTCAGTGATACTGATTACATTCTTCAAGTTGTGTAATGATTCTCACCTTTTTTTTCTGAATTGTTCCTCCCCTATTAACATAAACTCACAACTGCCTAAGTTTCCTGTCTAATCTTTTGAGTGGCTGTTGTAAATTGTATCCCATATAAATAACTCTTCAAAGAGCACATAGCAGATTCTTTACTAGTTAAGTTAAACTATTGTTAGGTTTTAAGAACTCTAGGGATGTTTTTGGTTTAAGGTTTAAGGCTTAAAGATTATCTCATGACAATAGTCTTGGGGGTTCATCTAGCTTCCATGGCTCCAGAAAGTCTGCATTCCACAGGAATTTGAAACTCTGTTCTGCATTTTCTCTCTTTTGATAAGGATTCTTCTATAGAATCTATAATCAAAACGTTCAGAAATACCCATCAACAGGTGAATGGATAAACAAAATGTAGTACATACATACAATGGAATACTACTCATTTAGAAAAAGAAATGAAGTCTTGATACAGCATGAATGGAGCTTTAAGACATTATATTGAGTAAAATTATCACAAAAAGACAAATATATGACATCACTTATCTAAAAAATAAGAATAGGTAAATGCATAGATACCAAAGTTTATTAGTGGTTGCCAGGAGCAGAAAGGAAGGAGAAAGGGAGGGAGGTTATTGCTAGGAGAGTACTGAGTTTCAGTTTATGGTGAAGGAAAATCACAGTGATTAAGGGTAGGATTGCACAGCCAATTGATGTAATTGCCATCAGTAAGTTGTACACCTGTAGAAACTTGAATTGGCAAAATTTTTGTATTAGATATATTTACAACAACAACAACAAAAAGAGCAGTTGCTGAGGCTGCTTATGAGTAGCCCAACACCTCATGGGATCTGGTTTCTTGGTTTGGAAGTTCAATATCATGGTTTCAAGGGACATCCCAGTTAATGAGCCTAATACCATGTTTAGTATTTGTGTTCCACCTCCTAGTTTGTGGTGTAGTGCCTGGGGTCTTAAAAGCTTGCCAGCATCCATCCAAGGTAAAACAATGGGTCTTTATTAGACTGGAGCAACAGAGGGGGGAGCATCAGGAATAGGAGGAAGAAATGGAATGTGTGACTAATTTGCCTCCATGAACAACTTCTTCCTTTACCATGAGACTAGAGTAACTGGATAGTGCCTGGCTACCATTATTTAACATTTTGATCAAATATTCTATAGTTTATTATTCTCATTTCATTCTTTATATATACAGTCAAAACATGAACAACACTGTTCAATAGAACTTTCTACAATGATGGAAATGTTATTCCACACTGTACAATATAATAGCTATTGACTACATAAGACTACTAAGTACTTGAAATGTAGCTAATGTGAATAAGGCACTAAATATTTAATTATATCTAATTTTAATTATTTTAAATTTAAACACAAATAGCACTAAGTGCCTACTTGCTGCCATATTGGAAAGTGTAGGTCTAGAGTGAAGAATACTGGGATCTTTTTTCGGACATCTGGACTAGTGCTTAACTTTGTCATTACTTTGCTGGATCTACTGGTTATTTTACTTCTCTGAACTTTAGCTTCTTCATTCAATCAGTAAAGATTTCTTCATCTAAAATCTACCAAGCCTTGTGACCTATTCTAGGAGCTGAAGGCAGAATGATCAGTATGACAGACCTGGTCCTTCTTGAGATTCTGTAGGACAAAATAATGTCAGTGATGACATAAATATTTACTTAAAATTGTGCTAGGGCTTAGCACTCTTTTTTGTTTGTGTGTATGTTTTTGGCTCCTGTTCCTCTCTCTTCTCTCTCATCTATCCCATACCTATCTTAGCTCCACACATCACAATCTACCCCCTGCTTCCTGCCTACCTGCACCATGTGCTGAACATCACATTCCTAAGCAGCACAGGCATGGCACAATGGAACCTGCCCTGCACTGATTCCTGGTTTGTGCTGTCAGCCCTGGTACGTGCCACAAACAACTCATCCCAGCAACTCCCCTTCAACTGGACCTGACCTGCTGTACCATACCTGAGTGACTGACCCTGCCCACTGGAGAAGGAGGTAAAAATGTCATGCCCACAGACGAGCAAACAACAAAGAATGCACAGCCCGCCTGCTCAGATATAACCAAATAAAACAAAAAAGCAGGACAAAACAAACAAATCTACAATCAATAAATGAGGAAAATAACCACTGAATGCCCCGAAGACAGCAGACAATATCAAAACGCTTACAAAAACAGGACAGGATGCTTCCAGTAGGTGTCCAAAATAAAACACCAGATGACCTTCCAGTAGAAGAAAAGGCACTAGACCTAACTGATGGGGAATTCAGATCTCTAATATTCAGAATGATCAAAGAATTGAAGCAAAAAGCAAACAAAAATGAGGAAAAAATAGACAAATTCATGAAAAAGACAAATTCATGGAAAATACAAAAAATGGAAGAATTCAAGAAAATAATACAGGAACAAAATGCTAAAATAAATTCACAACTAAAAATCATACAAAAACAACAATTAGAAATCCAAAAGCTAAACAACAAGATTTCAGAAATGAACAATGTTGTAGAAGGGCTGAGGAGCAGGTTTGAAATGATGGAAGATAGGATCAGCAAAATTGAAGATAAACATTTGGCTACAACTCTGAGGAAAAATCAGAAAAAAGAACGAAGGAAAATGAAGAAATCCTGAGAATTATGTGAGATACAATCAAAAGCAAAAATCTGCGAGTGATCAGAGTTCCAGAATGGGGAGAAAACAGAAAACAGAGAGAGGATCATTGAAGAACGGCTGACAGAAAACTTCCCCAATATCATGAAAGATGAAAAGCTGACCATCCAAGAACTCAACGAACCCCATATAGGATAGACCCCCAAAAGAAAATCACCACGGCATACCATAAACACACTCGCTAAAACCAAAGGCAAACTTAGAATCCTGAGACCAGCGTGAGAAAAACAAAAAGTCACATAGAGAGGAGAAACAATAAGAGTAAGCTCAGATTATTCAGCAGAAACCATGCAGGCAAGAAGGCAATGGGATGACGTATATAAAACTTTGAGAGAAAAAAATTTCCAGCCAAGAATAATATATCCTGCAAAACTCTCGTTCAAATATGATGGTGAAATTCGGTCATTTCCACATCAACAAAAATTAAGGGACTATGTAAAAACCAAACCAAACTTACGAGACTTATTAAAGGGAGTCCTTCCATCTGAGAACAAACAATATCAGACCACAAGCTGAATATGGGACACAGGATTGTACTAACCAGTTACCAACCTCGGAAATGAACTCTTAAGGACTATGTAAAACCAAAAGAATTACAAAAGGGAACCAGAGAGTTTAATCTGTAAATGACAACAGCATCCAAACAGTAAAAGAGGCAATAAACGGTGTAGGTATAGAACCTTCTAATGGAGAGGAAGTCAAGCGATACCAAGGAATAATAGGCTGGTTCAAATCTAAGAAGATAAGGGTAAATTTCAAGGTAACCACAAAGAAAGTTAACAAACTTACTCATCAAAATAAAGAAGAAAAACATAAAGTGTCAGTAAAAACAAAAGAAATGAAAAAAAATCCACAAACAAAAGGAACTCAGCACAGGAGAGTAAGAGGAACAAAGAAAATGACAGCACCCCCCCCCCCCAAAAAAAAAGCACTGCAAAATGCAATCCCACTCCTAGGAATATAACCTAGAGAAATAAGAGCCATCACATGAATAGACATACGCCCACCCATATTCACTGCAGCGCTGTTTACAATAGCAAAAATATGGAAACAACCTAGATGCCCATCAACAGATGAATGGCTAAACTATCATAATTACACACAATGGAGTATTATGCAAAGATAAAGAGCAATGATGTATCTGCGAAGCATCTCATAACATGGATGAAGCTGGAGAACATTATGCTGAGTGAAATAAGTCAATCACAAAAGGACAAATATTGTATGAGACCTCTAATATAAAAACTCATGTAAAAGTTTATACACAAAAAGTAATCTTCATTGGTTACAAGGGATGGGGGAGGACTAAATAAACAATAGATTAGTGATAACTTTGCTGAAGGGTAAGACAGTACACAATACTGAGGAAGCCAGCACAACTTGTACAAGGAAAGGTCATGGAAGCTCCATAGACACTTCCAAACTCCCTGAGGGACTGAATTGCTGGGCAGAGGGTTGTGGGGGCCATGGTCTCAGGGAACATCTAGCTCAATTGGCATAACACAGTTTATAAAGACAATATTCTACATTCTACCTTGGTGAGTAACGTCTGGGGTCTTAAAAGCCTCTGAGCAGCCATCTAAGATACTTCACTGGTCTCAATCCTTTGGCAGCAAGGGAGAATGAAGAGAACAAGATACAAGGAAAAGATAAGTCCAAAGGACTAATGGACCACAACTACCACAGCCTCCACCAGACTAAGTCCAGTACAGCTAGATGGTACCCGACTGTCACCACTGACTGCTCTGACCAGGTTCACAATAGAGGGTCCTGGACAGAGCTGGAAAAGGATGTAGAATAAAATTCTAACTCACAAAAAAAAAAGAGCAGATTACCAGATGTACTGGCCTGACAGACTGGAGAAACCCCGAGAGTATGGCCCCTGGACACCCTTTTAGCTCAATGGTGAAGTCACTCCTGAAGTTCACCATTCAGCCAAAGATTAGTCAGCCCTGCAAAACAAAATGGGACTAATGAGGCACAGCAGTCCAGGGACAAGGATTAGAAAGCAGGAGGGGACAGGAAAGCTGGTGATAGGGAACCCAAGGTTCAGAAGGGATAGTGTTGACATGTCGTGGGGTTGTTAATCACTGTTATAAGGAAATATGTGTACTGTTTAATAAGAAACTATTTGTTCTGCAAACCTTCATGTAAGGTACCAAAAAAAAAAAATTATCTATGTGAGATCAAATTGACAACAGCAACTCAAAAGATTTGATGGGAAGCCTAGGGGGCAGTGAGTTGAAGATAAGGGTGATAGAATAATTTGGAAAAGGATAGTGAGAATAGCAGCACAACTGGAAGAATGTAATCCATGTCACTGAATTGTACATGTAGAAACTTTCAAAATGGTGTAACTTTGGCTAAGTATATTTTCACCAAAAAAAAAGGTCCTCCAAGGTCAAGAAGGGAGAGTGTTGACATGTCATTTTGTTGTTAACTAATGTCATAAAACAATATGTGTACTGACTGTTTAATGAGAAACTATTTGTTCTGTAAACCTCTTCTAAAGTGCAATAAAATAAGTAAATAAATAAAATTGTGTTAGGGGATCTGGAAGGACATACAAAATCCAGTAAAGCATGAAGGATGAGAGATCAGGGTAGTTATAATGGATCAGGAACATTTTCTTGGAGGAAACTGTTTTTGAATTTAGCTTACAATGAAGGTTAAAACACTTCTAGTGAAGCCAGTTTGCCAATCTTTCTCCAGTTGTTGTTGTTAGGTGCCATCGAGTTGTTTCTGACTCTTAGCAACCCTGCGTACAACAGACCAAAACGTTGCCTGGTCCTGTGCCATCCTTACAGTCATTGTTATGCTTGAGCCCATCTTTCAGCCATTGTGTCAATCCATCTCTTGGAAGGTCTTCCTCTTTCTTTTTCTGATCTCTAATTTACCAAGCATGATGTCCTTCTCCAGGGACTGGTCCCTCCTGATAACATGTTCAAAGTATGTGAGATGAAGTGTTGCTATCCTTGCTTCCCCGGAGCATTCTGTCTGTGCTTATTCAAAGACAGATTTGTTCATTCTTTTGGTAGTCCATGGTATATTCAGTATTGTTCGCCAACACAATAATTAAAATGCAGCAATTCTAATTCAGTTGTCCTTATTCATTGCCCAGCTTTCACATGCATATGAGGCGATGGAAAACACCATGCCTTGGGTCAGGTGTACCTTAGTCTTCAAGGTGACATCTTTGCCTTTTAACCCTTTAAAGAGGTCTTTTGCAGCAGAATTGCCCAGTGCAATATGTCCTTTGATTTCTTAACTGCTGCTTCCATGGGCATTGATTGTAGATCCAAGTAAAATGAAGACCTTGACAATTTCAATATTTTCTCTGTTTATCATGATATTGTTTATTGGTCCAGTTATGAGGATTTTTGTTTTGTTTATGTTGAGGTGCAATCCATACTGAAGGCTGTGGTTTTGAGCTTCATCAGGAAGTGTTTCAAGTCCTCTTCACTTTTAGCAAGCAAGGTTGTGTCATCTGCATTTTATAGGTTGTTAATGAGTCTTCTTCTAATCCTGATGCCCCGTTCTTCTTCAGATAGTCCAGCTTCTTGGATTATTTACTCAGAATACAGATTGACTAAGTATGGTGGAAGGATACAACCATGCATGACACCTTTCCTCAATTTAAAGCATGCAGTATCTCCTTGTTCTGTTCCAGCGACTGCCTCTGGGTCTATGTACAGGTTCCACATGAGCACAATTAAGTATTCTGAGATTCACATTCTTCACAATGTTATCCATAATTTGTTATGATTGATTTAGGAAATAATATTGGAGTCATTATTTCCTGTTCTTGGGCATAGAGAATGTGACCTAGCTGGAGGTGGACTCACAAGGACTCACAAGGACACATCAACTGGGGCCTGAGGTATGAAGACAATAGCTAGGATAATCTTGGAAAATATCTTTTAGGAAATCTTTCACATAAACCATTCTAACAGAATACAAAAGACTTTCCACTCCTATCTGTTTCTATTAGCATTTAGTGAATAGAAAATTTGTTGGACCAATGAAGACTCTCCTGACTGTCATTACTAAAACCTGTACCAATGATTGTTAAGAAAGACAATTCAAAATATAGGATCACAGTTTCTAGCCAGTCCGTGAAAAAGTGAAGCTTTCAATGGTTTTGCCCATTTCTAATGTTAATATAAACATGATTCTGTAATGTTTCTTGGACTTGGGCAGACATGGCTATGGCAGCATGCTTGTTCACTTCCCACTTTTGCCTTTTTCAATATATGCCAAATAAAACTTTCTTTTTGCTGTACTAAACTTTGTGATGTTTTTACCCTACAACATGATCCACACAGTCGAATGCCTTTGCATAGTCAATAAAACACAGGTAAAAATCTTTCTGGTATTCTCTGGTTTCAGACATAAGCCAGTTGATATCAGCAATGATATCCCTTTTTCCACATCCTTTTCTGAATCTGGCTTGAATTCCTGGCAGTTCCCTGACAATGTACTCCTGCAACCACTTTTGAATGATTTTCAGCATAATTTTACTTGTGGGTGATAGTAATGATATTGTACAATAATTTCCACATTTTGTTGGATCACTTTTTTTTGGAATGGTCACAGATATTGATCTCTTCCTGTCAGTTAGCCAGGCAGATGTCCAAATTTCTTGGCATAGGTGAGTGAGAATCTCTATCACTATATCTATTTGTTGAAACATATCCATTAGTATTCCATCAGTTCCTGGAGCTTTGTTTTTCACCAATGCCCTCAGTGTAGCTTGGACTTCTTCCTTCAGTACCATCGGTTCTTGATCATATGCTGCCTCCTGAAATGGTTGAACGTTGACCAATTCTTTTTGGTAGAATAATTCTCTGTATTCTTTCCATCTTTTGATTTTTTTGTGCGTCATTCGATATTTTCCCTGTAGAGTCCTTCAATATTGCAACTTGAGGCTTAAATTTTTTCTTCAGTTTTTTCAGCTTGAGAAATGCTGAACATGTTCTGCACTTTTGGTTTTCTATCTACAGGTCTTTGTACATTTCATTATAATACTTTACTTTGTCTTCTTGAGTCACCCTTTGAAATCTTCTGTTCAGCTCATTTACTTCATCATTTCTTCCTTCGCTTTGGCTACTCAACATTCAAGATCAAGTTTCAGAGTCTTTTCTGCCATCTATTTTTGTCTTTTCTTTCTTTCCTGTCTTTTTAATGACTTCTTGGTTTCTTCATGTATGATGTCCTTGATGCAATTCCAGAACTCATCTGGTCTTTGGTCGTTAGTGTTCAATGCATCAAATCAATTCCTCAGATGGTCTCTAAATTCAGGTGGAATATACTCAAGATCAAATTTCAGCTCTAGTGGACTTGCTCTAATTTTCTTCAGCGCCTTGAATTTGCATATGAGCAATTGATGGTCTGTTCTGCAGTTGGCCCCTGGCCTTGTTCTTACCGATGATATTGAGTTCTCCATTGTCTCTTTCCACAGATGTAGATGATTTGATTCCTGTGTATTCCATCTGGTGAAGTCCACGTGTGTACTCACTGTTTATGTTGTTGAAAAAGGGTATTTACAATGAAGAAGTTGTTAGTCTTGCAAAAATCTATCATGCGATCTCTGGTGTCATTTCTATCATCAAGATGATATTTTCCACCACTTACTCTTTTTCTTTGGCATTCCAGTCACGACTAGTTATCAATGCATCATGACTGCATATTCGATCATTTTCAGACTGCAGATGTTGGTAAAAATCTTCAGTTTCTTTTTCTTTGGCCTTAGTGGTTGGTGTGTAAATTTGAACAATAATTGTATTAACTGATCTTCCTTGTAGGCGTATGGATAGTAGCTTATCACTGACAGAGTTGTACTTCTTGATAGATCTTGAAATGTTCTTTTTGGTAATGAATGTGACGCCATTCCTCTTCAATTTGTCATTCCCTGAATAGTGGACTATATAACTGTTTGATTCAAAATGGCCAATACGAGTCCATTTCAGCTCCCTAACATCTAGGATATTGATGTTTATGCACTCCATTTCATTTTTGACGTTTTCCAATTTTCCTACATTCATACTTCATACATTCCATGTTTCTATTATTAATGGATATTTATAGCTGTTTCTTCACATTTTGCATCGTGCCACATCAGCAAATAAAGGTCCCAAAAGCTTGACTCCATCCATATCATTAAAGTGGACTCTACTTTGAGGAGGCAGCTTTTCCTCAGTCATTTTTTGAGTGCGTTCCAACCTGAGAGGCTCATTTTCTGGCACTATATCAGACAATGTTCTGCTGCTACTCATGAAGATTTCACTGGCTAAGTTTTTCAGAAGCATATCGTCAGGTCCTTCTTCCTAGTCTGTCTTTGTCTGGAAGCTCGGCTGAAACCTATCCACCAAGGGTGACCCTGCTGGATTTGAAATACTTGTGGCATAACTTCCACTATTAAAGCAACATGCAAGCTACCACAGTACGACAAACTGACAGATTCGTGGAGGGCACTCTGCTAGTTCCTAGAAATTAAAAAGATTTTCCTATCTTTAAAATATATGGTTTAAGAAGCAAATAATTTAAGAATTAAACTCTTATCAATCCAAACCAAGTGTTCTTTTAAGAAATTTTATACCTGAAAAGATGATTTTTATATTCAAGTATATTAGAAAAAGCTAGGTTTGATGATAATAAATTTCAGGTTGGTAAGACTTATTAGAACTTTAGGTATATTTAATTGTATGAATCTCTGGGAGGCCCTAAATTAAGAACCTTTCTCTGATTTTCTGTGGCCGTGTAAAACCATGTTTTCTTCTCTTTCCTCTTCTCTTCTTTTTCTTTTATCTTTTTTCCTTTGAGGTGATCTTATTAACATGGCTTTTAAAAGGCTTCTCCAAATATAATTTTATATATCCCCAATTACATTTATATTTCACACCCTTCCATTCTAAAATTCTGGAAGACTATACTTTTAATTTGCTATTGTTTTCATTTGCTTCTTCTTTTTTTTTTTTTTTTAAGTTAATGACTCATCTATAGCTGTTTGTAAAAAAAAAACTTCCTTCTATTGTATTATAATCTGTTCTGACTTTCAGGCTAAAACTTGATGTAAGGTGGAGATGGATATTTAATCAAACTACAGTTTATTTTATTTTATTTTTAGTTGTGCTTTAAGTGAAAGTTTACAGTTCAAGTCAGTCTCTCATACAATAATTTCTACACACATTGCTATCTGACCCTAGCTACTCTCCCTATAATGGGACAGCATACTCCTCCATTCCACCCTGGATTTCCCGTGTGCATTTAACCAACTCCTGTCTGTTTTTGCCTTCTCATCTAGCCTCCAGACAGAAGGCTTCCCATTTAGTCTCATGTATCTATTTGAGCTAAGAAGCACTCTCTTCATGAGTATCATTTTATGTCCCATATTCCAGTCTAGTCTTTGTCTGAGGAGTTGGCTTTGGGAATGGTTTCAGTTCTGGGCTAACAGAGAGTCCAGGGGCTATGTCTTCCAGGGTCCCTCCAGTCTCAGTCAGACCATTAAGTCTGGTCTTTTACTAGAATTTGAGTTCTGTACCCCACTTTTCTCCTGCTCTGTCAGGGACTCTTCTGTTTTGTTCCCTGTCAGGGCAGTCACTGGTCGTAGCCAGGCACCATCTAGTTCTTCTGGTCTCAGGCTGATGCAGTCTTTATCTAGTTATCTAGTTTCTGTCTCTTGGACTAATATTTTCCTGTGTCTTTGGTGTTATTCATTCTCCTTTGCTCCACGTAGGTTGGGACCAATTGATGTCTCTTAGATGGCCCCTCACTAGGTTTAAAGACCCCAGATGCCACTCACCAAAGTGGGATACAGAAGATTTTCCTAATAAATTTTGTTATGCCAATTGACCTAGATGTCCCCTGAAGCCATGGTCCCCAGACCTCTGCCCCTGCTACTCTGTCCTTCAAAGTGTTTGTTTATATTCAAGAAATTTCTTAGCTTCTGCTTTAGTCCAGTTGTGCTGACTTACCATATTGTGTATTGTCCTTCCCTTGACCTAAGATAATTCTTATCTACTATCTAGTTAGTGAATATGTATCTCCCACCCTCCCCACCTTCATAACCATCAAAGAATGTTTTGTTCTGTGTTTAAACCATTTCTTGAGTTCTTATAATAGTGGTCTCATATAATATTTGTCCTTTTGTGACTGACTAATTTCACTCAGCATAATGCCTTCCAGATTCATCCGTGTTATGAGATGTTTCGCAGATTCATTGTTGTTCTTTATCATTGCATAGTATTCCATTGTGTGAATATACCATAATTTGTTTATCTATTCATCCATTGATGGGCACCTAGGTTGTTTCCAACTTTTTGCTATTGTGAACAGTGCTGCAATGAACATGGGTGTGCATATATCTATTCGTGTGACGGTTCTTATTTCTCTAGGATATATTCCAAGGAGCGGGATTGCTGGATCGTATGGTACTTCTATTTCTAGTTTTTTAAGAAAGCACCAAATTGATTTTCAAAGCAGTTGTACCATTTTACATTCCCACTGGCAGTGTATAAGTGTTCCAGTCTCTCCACAACCTCTCCAACGTTTATTATTTTGTGTTTTTTGGATTAATGCTAGCCTTATTGGGGTGAGATGGTATCTCACTGTAGTTTTGATTTGCATTTCTCTAATGGCTAATGATCATGAGCATTTCCTCATGTATCTGGTAGCAGCCTGAATGTCTTCTTTGGTGAAGTACCTGTTCATATCCTTTCTCATTTTTTAATTGGATTATTTGTCTTTTTGTTGTAGAGCTGTTGGATTTTCTTGTAGATTTTAGAGATTAGATGCTGATCAGATTTGTTGTAGCCAAAAACTTTTTCCCGGTCTGTAAATTGTCTTTTCACTCTTTTCCTGAAAGTCTTTTGATGAGCATAAGTGTTTGATTTCTAGGCACACCCAGTTATCTAGTTTCTCTTCTGGTGTTTGTGCATTGTTACTTATGGTTTGTATTCTGTTTCTGCCATGTATTAGGACTTCTAGCATTGTCCCTATTTTTTCTTCAATGATCTTTATTGTTTTAGATTTTATATTTAGATTTTTGATTCATTTTGAGTTAGTTTTTGTGCATGGTGTGAGGTATGGGTCTTGTTTCATTTTTTTTTTTTTGGTAGATGGATATCTAGTTATGCCAGCACCATTTGTTAAAGAGACTGTCTTTTCCCCAGTTAGTGGACTTTGGGCCTTTGTCAAATATCAGCTGCTCATAGGTGGATGAATTTATGTCTGGATTCTCAGTTCTGTTTCATTGGTCTATGTATCTGTTGTTGTACCAGTACCTGGTTGTTTGACTACCATGGCGGTATGATAGGTTCTAAAACCAAGGAGTGTGAGGCCTCCCACTTTGTTCTTCTTCTTGAGCAGTTCCTTACTTATCTTGGGTCTCTTCCCTTTCCATATGAAGTTGGTGATTTGTTTCTCCATCTAATTGAAAAATGCTGTTGGAATTTGGATCGGGATTACATTGTATCTGTAGATTGCTTTGGGTAGAATTGACATTTTCTCAAAGTTGAATCTTCCTATCCATGAGCAAGGATATGTTTTTCCACTTATGTAGGTCACTTGGTTTCTTGCAGTAGTGTTTTGTAATTTTATTTGTATAAGTCTTTTACATCTCTGGTTAGATTTATTCCTATTTTATCTTCTTAGAGGCTATTATAAATTGTATTGATTTGGTGATTTCCTCTTCGAAGTTCTCTTTGTTGGTGTAGAGGAATCCAACTGATTTTTGTACGTTTATCTTGTACGCTGATACTTTGGTGAAATCTTCTATTAATTCCAGTAGTTTTCTTGTGGATTCTTTAGGATTTTCTGTGTATAAGATCATATCATCTGCAAATAGAGATACTTTTACTTCTTCCTTACCAATTTAAATGCCTTTATTTCTTCTTCTAGCCTAATTGCTCTGTCTAGGACCTCCAACACAACGTTGAATAAGAGTGATGATAAAGGGCTTCTGTCATGGATTGAATTATGTCCCCCAAAAAATGTATGTATAAATTTGGCTGGGCCATGATTCGTGGTATTGTGTGATTTTCCTGTATGTTGTAAATCCTGCCTTTATGATGTTAATAAGGGAGAATGTGTGGCAGTTGTGTTAGTAAGGCAGGACTCAATCTACAAAATTGGATTGTGTCCTGAGGCAATCTCTTGAGATATAAAAGAGAGACGTGAGCAGAGAGACAAGGGGATCTCATACCACCAAGAAAGCAGTGGAGCGCATCCTTTGGGCCTGGGGTTCCTGCACAGAGAAGTTCCTAGTCCAGGGGAACATTGATGAGAAGGCTGACAGAGGGAGAAAGCCTTTCCCTGGAGCTGACGCCCTGAATTTGGACTTTTAGCCTACATTACTGTGAAAAAATAAATTTCTTCTTGTTAAAGCCATCCACTTGTGGTATTTCTGTTATAGCAGCACTAGATGACTAAGACAGGATCCTTGTCTGGTTCCTGTTCTCAAGGGGAATGCTTTCAGACTGTCTCCATTTAGGATGATGTTGGCTGTTGGCTTTGTATAAATGCCCTTTATAATGTTGAGTAATTTCCCTTCTATTCCTATTTTGCTGAGAGTTTTTTATCACGGCTGTGTGTTGGACTTTGTCAAATGCCTTTTCTGCATCAATTGATAAGATCATGTGGTTCTTATCTTTTGTTTCATTTATGTGGTGGATTACACTGTTTGTTTTTCTAATGTTGAAATATCCCTGCGTACCTGCTATGAATCCCATGTGATCATGGTGAATTATTTTTTTGATATGTTTTTGAATTCTATTGGCAAGAATTTTGTTGAGGATTTTTGTGTCTATTTTCATGAGGGGTATTGGTCTGTAATTTTTCTTTTTTTTTTGGTGGCTTTACCTTCTTTTGGTATCAGGGTTATGCTGGCTTCATAGAATGAGTTTGGGAGTATTTCATCCTTTTCTATTTTCTGAAATACTTTTAGTAGTAGTGGTGTTAATTCTTCTCTGAAAGTTTTGTAGAATTCTCCAATGAAACAATCAAGACCAGGGCTTTTTCTTTTTAAGGAGCTTTTTAATTACCTTTTCAGTCTCTTTTTATGGATTTATTTACTTGTTCTACCTCTGATTGTGTTAGTTTAGGTAGGTAGTGACTTTCTAGAAATTTGTCCATTTCCTCTAGGATTTCAAATTAGTTACAGTATAATTTTTCATAGTATTCTGTTATGATTCTTCTAATTTTAGTTGGGTCTGTTGTGATATCGCCCATTTTGTTTCTTATTCAATTTATTTGCTTCCTCTCCTGTTTTTCTTTTGTCAGTTTGGACAACGGTTTATCAATTTTGTTATTCTTTTCAAATAACCAGATTTTGGTCTTGTTAACTCTTTTCATTTGTTTTTCTATTTCATTTAATTCTGCTCAAATTTTTATTATTTGCTTTCTTCTGGTGCCCAAGAGCTTCTTTTGCTGCTGTCTTTCTATTTGTTCAAGTTGTAGGTTTCATGTTTTGATTTTAGCCCTTTATTCTTTTTGGATGTGTGCATTTATTGCTATAAACTGACCTCTGAGTACTGCTTTTGCTGTGTCCCAAAGATCCTGGTAGTATATGTTTTCATTCTCTTTTGGTTCTGTGAATTTCTTTATTCCATCCTTAATTTCTTCTATAACCCAGTAGTTTTTGAGCAAGGTGTTGTTCAGTTTCCATGTGTTTGATATTTTTCTCTGCTTTTTCTGTTATTGATTTCTACTTTTGTGGCTTTATGTTTAGAAAAGATGCTTTGTAATATTTTGATGCTTTGCATTCTGTTAAGACTTGCTTTATGGCCTAATATGTGGTCTATTCTGGAGAATGTTCCATGCCAGTTGGAAAACCATTCTTGGCTGCTGTTTAGTGGAGTGTTCTGTATATGCCTATGAGGTTAAGTTTGTTATTGTGACATTTAAATATTTCATTGGACTTTAGTTTTTGGTTGATAAATTATTTCCCATTAACTAATATTATAATGAAAGATAACGTAAAATAAAATAGTCTGGAACATCTGTTTTCTTCACAAATTCCTGATTTTTGTTTATAGATTACTTCAGTAAACTGATTTTTTTTTAGTTTTGTTGTGTTAAATCTAACTAGATAAAATTGATGTCAACATTTAGGTACATTTGGTTTAATTGATTTAGGAAAAATGGCTTAAAGTAAATTTTGTATATGATCCATTATGATAACAATTTATTGTGACTCTTGGAAGAGATAAGCATTTATGATTTAAACATTTGTTAGAAAATATATTTTTTATGGAGATTTAATGATGAATAGTTGTTTCCTTATGATGAATAATTGATGGTAGTTAAAAATTTAGTCTCTCGAGTCTATTATTGTTTGTTCTCTCTTAGGTGAGAATGAATTTAAAATGTATTCTTAAGGAAATTATGATTAAAAGTATGACTGGTACGTTAATTTTCACATTGAATAAATGATTGTGAGGAATCGATACTTTCTTGGTTCTGCCTATAGTTATAACCACGACCCATATTTGGCCTAAAGTTTGATGTTCCTTTCTCTAGGTTAGAATACAAGCCATACACTTAAGTTGTTATGAAATAATTATAGAGCTGTCCTATTTTGCCTGAACTTCAGAAGAAATGTTGACACATTTTTCCCTTACAAAATGAATAAGAGACTAAGTTCTCTTTCATCTTTGCAATTTTTAACAAGCAAGAGGCTGGAACTAACAGATGAATATTCATATACTCTATTCAATGGAAAAGAGAGATTGAGTCAATGATAATCCTATTTAATCAGAGAAAATAGAGGTAGTAGAACATTTTAGGAGTAAGATAATGGGGTTCATTTTAGGTATATTTTATTTAATATTCCTATGACACATCAAATAAAAGTATCTAGTAAGTTAATGGAAAAAGGGACAAACTTAAGACTAGAAATGGAAATCAAAATGTAGGAGAAAATTTTTCAGTATCTGGTAGCATCTTTGAAGATGTGGAAGGAAATTCTAATGATTGTTCCAGGTCACCATGCCCTTGCCTGTAAGGGAAAAGGAATAGTCAAGTTTAGTTGTCTTTACTAGTTGTTTTATTAGAGAAACAATGAATAGGGAGTATCTTTTCAAAAAATACGACTATGTATTTGTTTTCCACCTTTTGTATATAATTTCAGTGGATCAGGAATTTCTAAACTTTATGTAGTGACTGTTTGACCATCCAAGTTATAAATACATGGGATTTTAGAAGACCTCTAAACTCCCATCTTGTTGTAACTTCCTAAACTTTTAAGGATTTGGAAACCTTTTCAACAGAAACCCTAAAGAAAATTGTGATAATACTGGGAGCAGTATTAAATTATAGCAATGTTATAACCTTGGGATGCTTGAAAAATTATATTCTGAAATATGAAATAAGATTTAGGAAGTGGATGAAAGAGAACCTAACAATGTCAAAAACTTCAGAAGAAACATTTTGAGAAGGCTGCCAGGAAAAATAAAATCAACATATTTTAATAATTCTTGTCCATGTACATTTCTCTAAATCAAAGAGAATATGATTTCTGTATTTTTCAATAAAACTTATTTTTCCAATATAATTTTACACTAAACTACCTGGTTATTCAAACTTGTTAAATCTCTGCATATATAGTGAACAAAATAATTTAATAGGTATACTTGATTTGGGTAATTTAATAGATTTGATTACTATATTTCAACACATTATAATGGTGTTTTCACTGAGAATTATAATGAGATATGCATTTTTTCCCATTTAAAATGAATAATAAAATTCAAAAATAATAAGCTAGCATGGTAGTACATAAACATATGTATGAAATCGAAAGATACATAACATAACTATGATTTTAAGTCCACTACAAGCATATAAGCATAGGAATCTTTCTTAATTGGCTATATTCTTATATGTTAATATAAGTAGGTCACATTGTGATATGCCTGGTAAATATTTAAGCTTTTTCATCTCTCACTGGAAATAAAATCAACAACAAACTACAAAGAAATCTCTAAAGAATGTTTAACCTGCAGGCGCTTAGAAATGAGCTACTTGCCAAGGAAAAAAGTAGTTTCTGTTTTTAGCTTCTTGGCAAACAAAAAACCAAATTCATTGTTGGTTGTTCCATTATATTCAATGGTAAACAACTGCATTTTCCAATATGGCTAGTGTGTGAAAGCCACTTACTTCAGGTATGAATTCCCAATTGCTTAATTACAGTTTGTTGCAGTACACCTATTCAGAGTTAACATATGCCATGAAAGAAAAGAAGACAGATATAGTCTAGCAGTTGATTTTCAACAATTGCAGTGCTCAAGGTAACAAAAAAAGAAAAGAAAAAGAGGAGAAAACGTGCGAAGTGCTAAGGATGTAAAACTAGGCTTTAAAAAAGTTTCCTTGATTTTTTTTTTACATTAATCCACTCAACTGAACGTGAAGTCATTCCTTGTCCAAAACTCTGATATTTATATGTAATGATATATTTCTTTATTCTTCATAACATTTTTCATTTGCACGCCAGCCACCAATTTGCTGCTTCTGTTTACCTGAGAGATGTATCACTGAATTAATTTATCTCTTTGCATTGTACCATGAGGTTCAATTGATCCTCATTGTTTCTGGAATGCAATGCCAATTTGATCACCTCAAATGACTAAAGTTTTTCAAGCATGTAAAGAGGGCACTTCTGTAAGTCCGTGGGAGGTTACTTCTAACGTATTAATTTAGCATAAAAACATTCCCTACCAGGAATGTAAGAGTCTGTAAGGCATTACCTTAAGTAGTAAAAGGATCTTAGTTATATCTAAAAGAAAAATGAAAAAAAAAAAATTCAGTACTTGATCATGATACATGGTAGGGACTGTAAGGAATATGTCAGCCTGGGATCATTCTGGAGGCGTCACATTGAGTTTTTATTTGTCTCTTTCAGTCTTTAATATCTCATTATGTGCTTATCATAGTTAATAGTGTACTCTTTATTTCTTATTCAAAGATGGTGTGACTTTCTCAGGCCAATTAGTTATACAGAACCAATGTTGCAATGTCACAGATAGTACCACCCTAGTAACTTCCAAATTTGTCATGAGAGTTTTGTGTAGATTACATATTGCAATTATAACAAAATCAATATATCCAAATATGGATGGCTTTGCATGATTCTTCCCTACTTCAGAAAAAGAGCATTCTGTAAGGACAATGTTTTTTGTTACAATGATCCAATAAATGTGTGTTTAGTTTATAGATGGTTTATTAAGTCAGAATACAATACTAGGTATGAAAGATGCTGCCTGCAATGGAAGTAGAACAGTGTTAACAGGAGAAACATACAAAACAATAAGCATGATAGATATGTAAAATTAGTGATAACTATATGATGTTTTTGTTAGGTGCTATCCAGTCAGTTCTGACTCATAGCGACCCTATGTACAAAAGAAACACTGCCAGGCCCTGTGTCATCCTCACAATTGTTACGCTTGAGCCCATTGTTGCCGCCACTGTGTCAGTCCGTCTCATTGAGGGTCTTCCTCTTTATCACTGACCTTCTACTTTACCAAGCATGATGTCCTTCTTCAGGGACCGGTTCATACTGATAATATGTCCAAAGTACTTCTAAGGAGCATTCTGTCTGTACTTCTTTCAAGGCAGATTTGTTCCTTCTGGCAGTCCATGGTATATTTAATATTTTTTACCAACACCATAATTCAGATGCATCAATTCTTCTTCTGTCTTCCTTATTCAGTGTGCAGCTTTCACATGCGTAGGAGGCAAGTGAAAATACCATGGCTTGGATCAGGTGCGCCTTAGTCCTCAAACTGACATCTTTACTTTTTAACACTTTGAAGAGGTCTTTTGCAACAGATTTGCCCAATGCAATGTGTCTTTTGGTTTCTTGACTGCTGCTTCCATGGGTGTTGATTGTGGACCCAAGTAAAATAAAAATCCTTGACAACTTCAATCTCTTCTCTGTTTATAACGATTTGGTCTAGTTGTGAGATTTTTGTTTTATGTTAAGGTATAATCCATACAGAAGTCTGTAGTCTTTTATCTTCATCAGTAAATACTTTAAGTCCTCTTTGTTTTCAGCAAGCAAGGTTATGTCATGTGCATATCTCAGGTTGTTAATGATATTTTCTCCAATCCTGCTGCTGCATTCTTTTTCATATAGTCCAGTTTCTCGGATTAGTTGCTCAGCATACAGATTGAGTAAGTACGGCGAAAGGATACAATCCTGAAGCACACCTTTCCTGATTTTAAACCTTGCAATATCCCCTTAGTTGTCCTAATGACCGACTCTTGGTCTATGTACAGGTGATAACTATGAATTCCTTAGGTTTTTTTTTTTTTTAAAGTAGTGTTTCTTGAAGGATGAGTTTAAAGCAGAATTTTTAAAGAAGGTGCATTTACAGAGAAAATTTGGTACTAAACGAGAAGTAAATCAGTACCTTCAGAGTTTGTAATAAAGATATTTAACTTGATGATTGGTGCCTTTGAAGAAAGGCCTGGTGATCTATTTCCAAACAGCTAGCCATTGAAAACCCTCTGGAGGACAGTTCTACTCTTATACCACATGGGGTTGGCATGAGTTGGGTGCCAACTCAAAGGCAACTGTTGAGAAGTTAGTCTGTTCTTAACTGAATTTCAGTTAAGATATAATGTGAGAAAAAAATGCTTTAAGTATGAAGTCTTGAAGAACATGTGATTTTGATTTTTAGTCATTGGGATCATGAACATTTCCCTAATAGGAGGTTATCTGCCAGCTTCTTAAGTAATACCATTAAACCTGGTAAGTGGATATGCTAGAGGAGTGAAATGAGCTGATTGAAAGTCAAGGCAGACTTTGACTAGTAGGTTAGTCATCTGCCTACGTTGGACTGTCAAGCTTGACACTTTTCTCTGCCTCAGTTTCTTCAACTTCACATGATATGAAATGTCAAGGAATTGAATTAAGATAAAGCATATCCATATATATCACAATAGTCAATTTATCACATATGTTGAATAAACTATACACAATTTTGATATGATGTACGTGGAATAATTTTGATACCATTTTTTACATGTATATGCCAAAATGTGAAAGAAACTATGAATAGCAGACCCTGAGTTTACACTAAAGATAATGATAATAAACCCGTCATGCACAGATACCTGTGGAAGATCTCTTTTTAGAATTGAAGTAAAAGAAAGTTGTAATAAATGGAACTCAGTCTGCAGATGTTACCATTGAACCCATTCTCAGTCTACAAAGTAAAATTAAAAAATTAGTACAATACATATAGCAGAACAGACCAGTAATGCTTCAGTGTCTATTCCGCCACAGTCTTTTCTGGTAATAGAATCCTCAAATTGTTGCTGTGCATGTGGTTGCCTAGAAAAATCCTGTGTTTTACTTCTTTTTTGTAGCTAAGTGTGGAGATGGAATTAGTTTTGAACAATGGAAAGAATGGAGAAATACAGTGAACAACTCTGAAAGCCTTTGCTTCTCGTAATGCAGGTGTAATGGACTGAAATTATTGCCTTTATTTCCTAGTGCTGCTGTAATATAAACAAAAATGGATGACTTTAAAGAACTGAAATTAATTTTCTCACACTTCAGGAGGCTAGAAATCAGATCACTTGCTATAGGAGAAAGCTCTACCTCTCTGTTGGTTCTGGGAAGGTACTTGCCAGCAAGTGCCCGCTCCAAGTTAGGGATTTCACACAATTCCCCCCACTCCAGAACATTTTCAGGTTAGGGAGTTCATACGACTCCCTACTTTAAACCGGCTGGTACCACTACTACCTTAAGTTTGAGATAATTTGTGATAACAACTCACCAGCAGGAAGACAACCTTCTCTAATTCAGCAGAGAAAAGACACAAATGAACAAAAGATCCACATGATAGGTTGTGAGAGGGTCCCTACACAACCCTCCTGTCCCCAGGAACAGCATGTCCCCGGAGACTACAGTTCTCTCACATGTGTCATCAATCCTGACACTCCAAGGAATTTTTGTGTCCCAGACCTTTATTATTTCATCTGTAGTCAATGATCAGAATCTCATTGCTTATGCTTGATCAATGAAATCAAAGAATATGCATGACTGATTGCATCATGCCCTCTCTCCATTCCTGAAGTTAATCCTAGGTATGGTCTTTGGGGCGCCCACTAAATTTACACATAAAGTCACCTCCGTTGCTGACAAATTCCAAGGATCATTTTTAGGAAACCAGAAACAGAGTCCAAAGCAAGTTCTTTGTCCCACAACATCTTATACTGATACAGCATCACTGACATAACAAAGAAAATTCTGTTTGCAAATAGGATCATATCCATATGTATAGAGGTTAGAATTCCAATACATATTTTTGGGGAACACAGTTCAATCCATAACAGACATCTAGTTGCCATCTCGGACTATGAAACAAAGGGTCACACCCTAGGGAGCACAGAGCAATGAATAAACTGGAAGGTGCTTTTATGTCTGAGTGATTTGCAGGGCAGAGCTGCTATACTTTCCCTGGATAACATACATCTATCTACAGTTTAAAATGATACATAACTAAGTATTGCTTTTAGTAATTTTTAGGTGTCTTCTTCTCCAAGTTAAATGTAATCCTAAGCACTGAAAGTATATTTTGTGTGCCAGCAATTATTTTCTGTATGTTTTATATTGTATTATGCAAAATTATACTATATAATAAGACATATTACAATCTTACAAGATAGGCATTATATTTTCAGTTTATATCCAAGATTACTGTTTTTCATTCTTTACAAGAATTGGGAGCCTGAATAGAAAGGAACAGTATCTTGAAGTCTTTACATTCAGTTTATCAAATGAAAGTCAATTTACCTACTAAAAGACTTGCAGGTACTTACTTATAGGAATACAAAAAAGAAAAAGAAAAAAAAGGAAACAAAACACAAGCTCTGTGCTAAATGGCTTTAGTCCTATGGCTGAGTGGTCTAGTTCAGATAGAAAATTTTCCATTTAATCCCTGAAGAGTACACTCTTTTGGTGACTAATTGTAAACTACTTAATCACCACCTACCTAGCCAGATAGCCATTCCAAAAGAGAACAAGAAGAAAAGGAGGAGGGAAAAGAGGAAGCCAGAGTAATGAAGAAGGTGGAGGGGGCAAAGGCAGTAAAAAAGAGCAGGGAGGAGGAGAATTGCAGTGAGGAAAGGCTTAAGGTGGGAATGCTGGGGAAGAGAAAAAGCATCATTCTATGAAAGGCCGGGATGAGTTTCTTCACGCAGGAGATACATTAAACAAAATATCTAAGCCCTATAGTGTGGTTTTGCCTAAAAGACTCCTTTGCTCTATTTTGTATAATAGTATAATACAAGAAAAAAATGACTTGTTAATATGAAATAACTGCAGTGTAAAGGTAAAATGAAGTTTAATCTACTTGAATGAGAAATGAATTAAAGGAATCTAATTGTCTGTAATAACTACATTAAACAACTCCAGGTTATTTATACATAAACTAAATATTTCAATACAAATTTAGTTGAATTTCAGGTTTAGTGTTCTGAGGACTGCTAGAATATTTGGGGTGTATTGGCCTACCTTTGTGCTTTATTTATTTTTACTCAGGCAACATTCCTTCATAGAATGTCACGGATTGAGGTAGTTATAAATAGAAAAGGGACCATAGGTATCATCCAATTTTGCATTTATTTCTGTATGGTTTATGGGAATTAATCTTATTCTTTAACAGTAAGTAAAAAATACTAGCGTTTAAAAGAAAATAGATTGGAGACAACTGAGGAGGAAAGTGACTTCTATATATCTTGAACAATAGGTTTAACTGACATTGTAGATATATTTTTATGCATAGAAATGAGATTTTCTAGAAAGTCTGTGTTGATGATCCAAGAACATGTGAACATGTGGCTACGTTTACACAGTATACTTAATGGGGTGAATATGTATGTGTTCCCCCAAATAATTTGGTTTTATATGATTCTAACTTTAAAATACACTCGTCAAAACAGTATTGGTATTTCCATTGTTAATTTCACGTACCAGTAATACATACTAAGAAAATAAAGTTTGTTCTTTCTTCATATGAAAGAAAACCCAAAATACAGTCTTAACTAATACATTTTAGACATGCTAAATATATAATGTATCAAAACAAATATCTTCAGATAAACTGAAGAACTATTTTGTCATTGATTGTTACTAACATATTTCATACTTTAAGTATTATTTTATGTTTGATAACAATTACTTCAATACATTTATGGAGCACCTACTTTATATAATATCACCACCCTAAAGGAATTCCCAAAACTCTCAATGATGTATTGCAATATAATAAAAAAAAAAACAAGTAAACAAAATTACTGTATTATAAAACTATATTATAAATTATATGGTAAAATAAAAGGTTAATCGTTAATGAAACGATTGCCCAGGCTTGCAGATGGATAGTTTTATAATCTAGATTACAATGGATAGTTAAATTTGGAAAATGAAGTCTTATTTTGATGTTAAACCGTCTCAATCTGTTTCAATCTAAGGTGTCAAGGCAGTTCCGTTAAAAACTTGGTGAATTTCTTATGGAACTCATTTGCGTCTATTGTATGACCCAAAAGCCACATTCACCGTTCTTTTTAAGATAGACCTCTCTGTACTTGGGACGACTAAGCTGCTGTAACATCCTTAAGATTTTTAGGAGCCTTTTTTTTTTTTTTTCTAGCTGAAAGGTTGTTCTAGACACTGTCTTAAATCTTTTCACAGGTCTCCACCAAGTGCATTGTAGCCACAGTTTCAATTTGATCTTCACTCTGAGAATGTTTGTACTTTATTTCTGGCTTTAGAAATGGGAATCAAGAAAAACAGTTTAAATTTTCAACCCCGCTCCAATGGCTTGTACTTCTCTTTCTGTTCATTAGCATACATAGCTTAAAGAAGTCCATTGGCACTTTTATCTTGTTCCAGAAATAATTTTACAAAGATTTACATGTACATTAGACCTAGATTTTCTGTCTTCCAATTTACAACAGGCAACAGCTTTGACTTCTTTTTTTGCAACTATATAACATGAGTCACCATTTTTGAAACCTGCTATAGTAGTTTTGCTATTGCTTTTATAACCTCCACTAACTGTCCATTTGCTATTTTTCAACAAGGAAAATTGCCAGCAATTTCCTTGATGCTTTTCCATTGCTAACCAAAGTATGGTCCAAAAGCCAATGCCAAATATTTTGGGATATTGTTATGGCAGTACCTCACTCCTACAGTACTAATTTCTGTATCAATAAGCTTTTGCTGCATAACAAAACAATGAAGTATGACACTTGTTTCAAGGAGAAGTGCCTACATGACTGTTTGAATTGCAAACTAAACTAGACTTTTGTTTTAATTTTCCCCTATGGAGTCTAATGTTTACTTGAAGGAATAAGTAAAAAACTATGAGAATTCAAAATATCACCCATGCTTGGTGAGTGTTTTCTCAAAACTAATAGAGTAAAACCACAAACATTTTTGTACCTTACCATTTTTAATTGTCAGTTGGACTGGATCCACTTGGGATTGGATGGGTCCACTCACACGTCTGTGGTCAGTTGTCCCTCAGCAGGACAGCCCTGTTTCTATGAAGGTACATGGGTCATTTGTCTCTCATCTTTTGGTAGGGTAGCTTGGGTTTCTTTATTTAGGGCTGTTGGCAGTAATCTCAAATCAACCGTAAAGAGGACAGAGCCCATTGTCTAAGTACGTTCCAAGTTTTATTGTCATTTTTGCTAACATCCCTTGAACAAAGCAAGTTGCAAAGTTAGAACTGAAGTCTTAATGAAAGACAAAGTTTCACAGAGGGAGATATGTATACAGGAAGGGAAATAATTTGTAGCCCTTTTTGCAATCTACAAAGGTATGATATTGATTTTTAGATTATCCCTACCATTTTTTGTAACATTATGGAAAGCTTATTATTTCAAAAATGTGACTGGAATTACTTCCTATGTGTGCCGAATTCCCAAAATAATAATCAAATATTCATTTTTATTTTTTGCTACTTTATCATATATCGTTACGCATTTCAAAAATAATATCTGGACTATTTAGAGAATATGTGAGAAATTCTAAACAATTTTTTAAAATTTGGCCATTAGTTTTTTATATTATTTTCCTGGAAACTTACATAGTATAAAAGTCTCAGATTATACATGCAAAGGATTCTTTTAACCATTCTGAATGTGAGTTAAATCAATATTTTAGTAATAGAAACAGCTCACCTAAGGTTTATATCTGATGCTGAAACAATGTATTGATTAATAAATAAGAAGGCTATGATTTGATTTTTTGACTCTAAGTAGTATTATTGATTTATTGAATATTTCTTAATTAACTCAAAGTATTTTAAAAGTCTTTTAGAATTGTTTTAATTTTTAAATTTTGTATTAAAATGTTTATCGTTAAAAAAGGTAAATCTTAATAAACTGGTTTCCAATCGATTTTCAAAACTTAATGATTGAAATGCAATAACTATGCTTAGAAACCTGTATTAGAATTGTTAATATGCCATCTGACTTTTATGCTTGTTTTTTAATAGAATCAGTGATTCAATGCAAAATCATAGTAAGATTGCTTATGCCAAAAAAATGAATTCTCTGGAACAGTTTTAACATTTAGTCATTTT
Organism: Dugong dugon; assembly: GCA_030035585.1. Classification (NCBI taxonomy): domain Eukaryota; kingdom Metazoa; phylum Chordata; class Mammalia; order Sirenia; family Dugongidae; genus Dugong; species Dugong dugon. Next base: position 25,963,320 of record CM057460.1, on the reverse strand, counting down.
ATTTATTTATTTTTATTGTACTTCAGGTGAAAGTTTACAGAACAAATAGTTTCTCATGAAACAGTAGTACGCATATTGTTTTATGACATTGGTTAACAACCCCATGACATGTCAACCTTCTCCCTTCTTGACCTTTTTTTTTTTGGTGAGAATACACAAAGCCAAAGATACACCATTTCAAAAATTTCTACATGCACAGTCCAGTGACATCGACTACGTTCTTCCATTTGTGCTGCTATTCTCACTTTAGATGAAGGTTTACAGTACAAAATAGTTTCTCATTAAACAGTTAGTACACATGTTGCCCTATGACAATGGTTAACAACCTCAGAACACATGAACACTCTCCTTACTCAACCTTGGGTTTGCTATCACCAGCTTTCCTGTCCCCTTCTGCCTTCTAGTCCTCGTCCCTGGACTTCTGTGCCTCATTAGTTCCATTTGGTGTTATGGGGCTGTCCACTCCCGGCTGAACGGTGAACCTCGGAAGTGACTTCACCACTGAGCTAAAAGGGTGTCTGGGAGCTACACTCTTGGGGTTTCTCCAGTCTCATTTAGGCCAGTAAATCTGGTCTTTTTTTGTGAGCCGGAATTTTGTTCTACATCCTTCCCCAGCTCTGTCCAGAACCCTCTGTTGTGATCCCAGTCAGAGCAGTCAGTGGTGGTAGCTGGCACCATCTAGCTGTACTGGACTCAGTCTGGTGGAGGCCTTGGTAGCTATGGTCCATTAGTCCTTTGGACTAATCTTTCCCTTGTATCCTGTTCTCTTCACATTCCCTTGCTCCCGAAGAGATGAGACCAGTGGAGTATCTTAGATGGCTGCTCACAGGCTTTTAAGACCCCAGACACTACTCACCAAGGTAAAATGTAGAACATTGCTTTTATAAACTGTGTTATGCCAGTTGAGTTAGATGTTAACTGAGACCATGGTCCCCACAGCCCTCTGCCCAGCAATTCAGTCCCTCAGGGAGTTTGGATGTGTCTATGGAGCTTCCATGACCTTTCCTTGTACAAGTTGTGCTGGTTTCCCCAGTATTGTGTACTGTCTCACCCTTCACCCAAGACACCACTTATCTATTGCCTATTTAATATTCCTCCCCCACCCCTCCCATTCCTGGTAACCAGCAAAGATTGTTACTTTCTGTGTGTGAACTTTTTCATGGGTTTTTACAATAGAGGTCTCATACAATATTTGTCCTTTTGTGGTTGACTTATTTCACTCAGCATAATGTCCTCCAGTTTCATCCATGTTACGAGATGATTCACAGATTCATCATTGTTCTTTCTCAATGCATAGTACTCCATTGTGTGTATGTACCATAGTTTGTTTATCCATTCACCTGTTGATGGGCATCTAGGTTGTTTCCATCGTTTTGCTATTGTGAACAATGCTGCCATGAACATAGGTGTGCATATGTCTATTCGAGTGATGGCTCTTATTTCTCTAGGATATACTGCTAGGAGTGGGATTGCTGGATCATATGGTATGACTATTTCTAGTTTTCTAAGGAAGTGCCGTATCATTTTCCAAAATGCTTGTATCATTTTGCATTCCCACCAGCAGTGCATATGAGTTCCGATCTCCCCGCATCCCCTCCAATATATGTTATTTCCAGTGTTTTTGATTAGTGCCAGTAATGCTGGGGTGAGATGGTGTCTCATTGTGGTTTTAATTTGCGTTTCTCTAATGTCTACTGATCGCGAGCTTTTCCTCATGTGTTTGTTGGCCGCTTCAATATCTTCTTTGGTGAAGTGTCTGTTCGTTGCCTTTACCCAATTTTTAATAGGATTATTTGTCTTTTTGTTGTAGAGGTGTTGGATTTTCTTATAGATTATGGAGATTAGACCTTTGTCTGACATATACTGTCCAAAAATTTTTTCCCAGTCTGTAGGGTCTCTTTTTACTCTTTTGATGAAGTCTTTTGAAGAGCACAGGTGTTTGATTTTTCAAAGATCCCAGTTATCTAGCTTATCTTCTGGGGTTTGTGTGTTGACGGTTATGGTTTGTATCCTGTTAATGTCGTGTGTTAAGGCCTGTAGCATTGGTGCTATCTTTTCTTCTATGAACTTTATAGTTTTTAGCTTTATATTCCGGTCTTTGATCCATTTTGAAGTAGTTTTTGTATATGGCGTGAGATACGGGTCCTGTTTCATTTTTCTACAAATGGATATCCAGTTTTGCCAGCCCCATTTGTTAAAAAGACCATCTTTTCCCCATTTGATGGGCTTTGGGCCCTTGTCGAAGATCAGGTGACCGTAGGTGGATGGATTTACGTCTGGGTTCTCAATTCTGTTTCATTAGTCAATGTGTCTGTCATTCTAGCAATATCAGGCTGTTTTAACTACAGTAGCTGTATAGTAGTTTCTGAGGTAGGTAGTGTGAGTCCTCCAACTTTATTCTTCTTCTACAGTAGTGCTTTACTTATTCGGGCCTTCTTCCCTTTCCATATAAAGTTAATGATTAGCTTTTCCATCTCTTTGAAGAATGTTGTTGGTATTTGGATGGGGATTGCATTGTATTTGTAAATTGCTTTGGGTAGAATTGACATTTTCACAATGTTGAGTCTGCCTATCCATGAGCATGGTATGTTTTTTCCATTTATGTAGATCCCTTTGGGTTTCATGCAGTAGTGTTTTGTAGTTTTCTTTACATAGGTCTTTTACATCCCTGGTCAGATTTATTCCTAAGTCTTTTATCTTTTTAGGGGCTATTGAAAATGATATGGTTTTCCTGATTTCCTTTTCATCGTTCTCCTTATTGGTGTATAGGAATCCAACTGAGTTTTGAATGTTTATCTTGTATCCTGCTACTCTGCTCAATCTTTCTATTAGTTCCAGTAGATTTCTCATGGAGTCTTTCGGGTTTTCTATGTATAGTATCCTATCATCTGCAAACAGGGAGAGTTTAACTTCTTCAGTATCAATCTGGATGCCCTTTATTTCCTTTTCTTGCCTTATTGCTCTAGCTAGAACTTCCAGCACAGTTTTAAATAGGAGTGGTGATAAAGGGCATCCTTGTCTTGTTCCTGTTTTCAAGGGGAATGTTTTCAGGCTCTCTCCATTAAGAATGATGTTGGCCATTGGTTTTGCATAGATGCCCTTTATTATGTTGATAAATTTCCCTTCTATACATATTTAATTGAGAGTTTTTATCAGGAATGGGTGTTGGACATTGTCAAATGCCTTTTCTGCCTCAATTGAGATGATCATATGATTCTTTTCTTTCCTTTTATTTATGTGGTGTATTACGTTGATTGATTTTCTAATGTTGAACCATCCTTGCATACCTGGTATGAATCCTACTTGGTCGTGGTGTATTATTTTTTTGATATGATGCTGAATTGTGTTGGCTAGAATTTTGTTCAGAATTTTTGCATCTATATTCATGAGAGATATTGGTCTGTAATTTTCTTTTTTTGTGACGTCTTTGCCTGGTTTTGGTATCAGCATTATGCTGACTTCATAGAATGAATTTGGAAGTGTTGCTTCCTCTTCTATGCTCTGAAATAGCTTGAGTAGTACTGGTACAAGCTCTTCTGTAAATGTTTTGTAGAATTCTCCAGTGAAGCCATCTGGGCCAGGGCTTTTTTGGTTGGGAGTTTTTTTATTTCCTTTTCAATCTCTTCTCTTGTTATGGGTCTGTTCAGATTTTCAACATCACTTTGTTGTAGTTTAGGTAGGCCGTGTGTTTCTAGAAATTTATCCATTTCCTCTAGGTTTTGAAATTTGTTGGAGCATAGTTTTTTATAATATTCTGTTATAATCGTTTTTATTTCAGATAGGTCTGTTGTAATGTCCCCCATTTCATTTCTTATTTGGGTTATTTGTGTCCTCTGCTGTTTTTCTTTTGTCAGTCTGGCCAGTGGTTTGTCGATTTTGTTGATTCTTTCAAAGAACCAATTTTTGGTTTTGTTGATTCTTTCTATTGTTTTTCTGTTCCCTATTTTATTTATTTCGGCTCTGATCTTTACTATTTCCTTTTTTCCGGTGGCTGTGGACTTTTTTTGCTGCTCTCTTTCTATTTGTTTGAGTTCTGTAGTTAATGTTTCGATTTTGTCCCTTTCTTCTTTTTTCATATGTGCATCTATTTCTATAAATTGTCCTCTGAGGACTGACTTTGCTGTGTCCCAAAGGTTTTGGTATGATGTATTTCCACTCTTATTTGATTCTAGGAATTTTTTTATTCCATCTCTGATTTCTTCTATTACCCAGTGATGTGTGAGCAGGGTATTATTCACTTTCCATGTAATTGATTTTTTTCCCTTGCTCTTTCTGTTGTTAATTTCTACCTTGATGGCATTGTGGTCAGAGAAGATACTGTGAATTATCTCAACCTTTTGGATCTTGTTGAGGATTGCTCTGTGGCCTAAGATGTGGTCTATTCTGGCGAACATTCCATGTGCATTGGAAAAGAATGTGTACTTTGCAGCAGTTGTATGGAGTGTTCTATATATGTCTATGAGGTCCATTTGGCTGATTGTGCCCTTTACGTCTTCTGTATCCTTGCTGAGTTTCTTCTTTTCTTCTGTCCTTTACTGAGAGTGGTGTGTTGAAGTCTCCTACTATTATTGTGGAACTGTCAATTTCTCTTTTCAGTGTTGTTAGAGTTTGTTTTATGTATTTTGGAGCCCTGTCATTGGATGCGTAGATGCTTATTATGGTTATGTCTTCATGATGGATCATCCCCTTAATCATTATATAGTGTCCTTCTTTGTCTTTTATGGTAGATTTTGCTTTAAAGTGTATTTTATCTGAGATTAGAATTGCCACTCCTGCTCTTTTTTGGTAGTCGTTCACTTGATATATTTTTTTCCAACCTTTGACTTTTAATAAATTCACATCTTTGTTTCTAATGTGTGTCTCTTGTTGACAGCATATTGATGGATCCTGCTTTTTTATCCATTCTGTCAGTCTCTGTCTCTTTATGGGTGCACTGAGTCTATTTACATTCAGTCTAATTATTGATAGATGTGAGTTTGTTGCTGTCATTTTGTAGTGCTTTTGTTTGAGGTCTGAAGTTTTCTTTGTTCTTCTTACTCTCCTGTGCTGAGTTACATTTGTTTGTGGATTTTTTTTTTTATTTCTTTTGTTTTTATAGGTTTTGTTTTGCTGAGACTTTATGTTTTTCCTCTTTTTTTTTTAATGAGTATCTTTGTTAACTTTCTTTGTGGTTACCATGAATTTTACCCTTATCTTTATAAGTTTAAAGCAGTCTACCATTACTTGGTATCACCTTGCCTTCCTCTCCAGTAGAAGATTCTATACCTATGCCGTTTATTCCCTCTTTTACTGTTTTGATGTTGTTGTCATTTACTGATTAACTGCTCTGATTCCCTGTTGTATTTCTTTTGGTTTTGGATAGTCCTCGAGAGTTCATTTCCTAGATTGGTATCTGGCTGTTATGATCCTGTGTCCTAGATTCTGCCTGTGAGCTGAAGCTGTTTGTCCTCAGATCAAAGAACTCCTTTTAATAATTTTAGTAAGTTTGGTTTGACTTTTACATATTCCCTTAATTTCTGTTTTTCTGGAACTGACCTAATTTCATCATCAAATTTGAATGAGAGTTTTGCAGGATGTATTATTATTGGCTGGCAATTTTTTTCTTTCAAGATTTTATATATGTCATCCCATTGTCTTCTTGCCTGCATGGTTTCTGCCGAACAATCTGAGCTTGGTCTTACTGTTTCTCCTCTGTATATGACTTCTTGTTTTTCACGAGCTGCTCTCAGGATTCTTTGTTTGTCTTTGGTTTTGGTGAGTATGATTATGATATGCCTTGGTTATTTTCTTTTGGTGTCTCTCCTATATGGGGTTCGTTGAGCTTCTTGGATGGCCAGCTTTTCATCTTCTTGATATTGAGGAAGTTTTCTGTCAGCAGTTCTTCAATGATCCTCTCTGTGTTTTCTGTTTACTCCCTCTGTTCTGGAATTCCAGTCAGTAGCAAACTTTTGCTTTTATTTGTATCCCACATAAGTCTCAGGGTCTCTTCATTTTTCTTTGTTCTTTTTTCTGAGTTTTCCTGAAACAGAGTTGTATCCAAGTGTTTGTCTTCAGTTCCACTGATCCTATCTTCCACTGTTTCAAATCTGCTTCTCAGCCCTTCTATGGCACTGACTATTTCTGAAATCTTGTTGTTTATCTTTTGGATTTCTAATTGTTGTCTTTGTATAATTTCTAGTTGTGAATTTATTTAGGCATTTTGTTCCTGCATTATTTTCCTGAATTCTTCCAATTTTTTCTCTGTATTCTCCATGAATTTGTCTATTTTTTCCTCATGTTTGTCAGCTTTTTGCCTCAGCTCTTGTAGAATTATGAGTATTAGAGATTTGAATTCCCTATCAGGTAGTTCTAGTACATTTTCTTTCAGTGGAGAGTCATCTGGTTTTTTATTTTGGACATCTACTGGAACCATCGTGTCCTGTTTTGTAAATGTTTTGATATTGTCTGCTGTCTTCGGGGCAGTGAGTAGTTATTTTTGTCATTTACTGATTGTAGATTTGTTTGTTTTATCCCTTTTTTTTTAAATTTAAATGTGTCTGAGCAGGCGAACTGTGTGTTCTTTGTTGTTTGCTCATCTGTGGGCACAATACTTTTCACCTCCTTCTCCAATTGGCAGGGTCAGTCACTCAGATATGATACGGCAGGGCAGGTCTATCTGAATAGGAGTTACTGGGATAGGTTGTTTGTGGCACTTACTACAGCCATCAGAGTGGGTCAGTAATCAGTGCAGGGAAGTTTGCAGTAGGCCTTGCCTGTGGTGCTTGGTGGTGTGATGTCAAGCGCATGGTGCAGGTAGGCAGTATGCAGCGGGGGAGATTGTTATGTGTGGAGCTAAGATGGATATGGGAGAGAGGAGAGAGGGACAGGAGCCAAAAGCATACAAACAAACAAAAAAGAATGCTAGTGGAGCTTGCCGTTGGAATGGAGAGATGAGAGACTATGAAATGGAGAAAAACAGAAAGGGGAAGAGGAAGAAAAGAAAAGAATGAATAAATAAAAATCAGAAAGGTTAAAGAACCACAAAGTTCCCAGGGATCCCACCGGTGAAGCTATGAAGTCTGGGGAAGTCGCTCTCAGGTGTTGCAGTACAGCCTGGCTAGAATGCATAGAGGTATACAATGCCAGCTATTCAGGGAACAGAAAGAGAAGGAAGATATAGAGAGACAAGAAACTGAGCAATGAAGAAAGACAAAAAGGGAAAAAGAGGGAAAATAAAACAAAACAAATTAATAGGAAAAAAAAAAAAACAAGAAAGGCCCCCCAAAAAACAGAAAGAAACAAATACAAAAACAAAAAAAGAAATGCCCTCAGGGATCCCTCTGCACGTCTGTGCGAGCCGAGGGGGAGGTCTCCTTGCGACGCAGCACCGCCTGGCCAGATAGGGCTCCCAACTCAAGAAAAGGAAAAGAAAACAAACAAAAAATTCAAAACAAACAAACGAACAAAAGCCGCGGGATCCCACCAGCACTGCAGCCCAGACCGGGAAGCAGCTCCACAGTCAAACGGAGTTCCACAGCCCCTCAGGAAGAAGCAAAGATGGCGCATGGAGCCAGGTATTTGAGCGAAAGAAGAGGGAGGTGGCGAGATGTAAGGAAGAAATCAAAAGAAGCAGGAAAAAAAGCAACAGTAGCAGCCAACAAATGGCACTCAGAGAGCCAGCTAGTGCAGACTGGTGTTTCTCAGACAAGAGACTGTTTCCGCGGGAGCAGAGGGAGCCAAGTGTGGGTGAAGAAGGGTAAGGAGTGGAAAAGTGTATATCACAAATTCCCGGAGCTCTGCAGCCCCTCAGGAAGAAGCAAAGACGGCGCATGGAGCCATGTATTTGAGTGAAAGGAGGGGGAGGTGGTGAGAGGTAAGGAAGAAATCAAAAGAAGAGGAAAGAAGCCACACCAGCAGCCAACAAATGGCACTCAGAGAGCTGGCCCGTTCGGGTGTGTGGAATCCAAGCAGCCCGTTTTTCCAGGTCAAGAGACTGTGACCATGGGAAGCAGAGTAGGCCGAGTTGGGGTGAAGAAGGGTGGGGGGTGGGAAAGCGTATATCACAAATTACTGTTGTTTTGTCTCCCACTGGATGCTCCGTGAGGCTGCTTTCTTGTACCCCATTTGCTGGTCTCCAATAGGGGTCCAAGATGACGGATCCGCACTGTGTTAGCTGGTAGGGGACCTCTGCATGAATCTCTCCTCGCTCTCCATTCTCTGTCAATTTTCTCACTGCATTTGGTGCTTGGCCGAGTTCTTTATCTCTTCATTTGATGTTTTAGGGTTTCAGGATTGTTGTTTTCTCTGTTCAGCTTAGTTTTTTGGAGCTTTGCTGTGGAGGGACGGCGTGGTGCTTCTTCCTAGAGCGCCATTTTGCCGGAACTCAACATTTTATACTTTTGACTATACTTTTCTCCTGTAATTCTCCTCTCTCCAGATTCATCTTAGCAGTGTGCCTGAGTTTCTTGTATATTTTCTAGCCATCCTTAGTTAATTTCTCTTCCTTTATTTTCCTTAAACTCTAGTGCACTTTGAGCTTAGCTCTTTGCGTTCTAGAGTTTTCATGCCATACATAATCCCTGGGCAACCTAATTCTCTCATACAGCTTCAGAATTCATTTAAATTCTGATGATTTTCAAATTTGTATCTTTGGCCTCAAAAATTTCTCTGTGTGGATCAACAAACTGTATAGCAGTAGCACACAGAGTTTAGTAAGTAGAATATATAAAAAATTGCAAAAGCATGAAATATGCATATTTCTAGAAGAACTGATGTTAATGGAAGTCAAGAGCTAGAATTATGGTTGATATCTATAGGGACGTAGGCTTCAATGAGAATTATTATTATTATTATTATTTTTTTTGCTTTTTTTACTGTACTTTAGATGGTTTACAGAACAAATAGTTTCTCATTAAACAGTACACATATTGTTTTATAACAATGGTTAACAACCCCACAGCATGTCAACACTGTCCCTTCTCAACTTTGGGTTCCCTATTACCAGCTTTCCTGTCCCCTCCTGCCTTCTGGTCCTTGTCCCTGGACTGTTGTGCCTCATTAGTCTCGTTTTGTTTTATGGGGCTGCCTAATCTTTGGCTGAACAGTGAACGTGGTGATGAATGGGAATTATTTGTGATATTGGATGAGCATCAAGTACTTTAATGTTTTGAAGGAAATAGCTAATAGAGAGGAAAATATTGAAAATACAATAGACTGTGAATTACTGATGGAGCAAAATCCCTACGAAAAGAGAAGTATAGAGCAGAGGTGGAAAAATTGACCTTAGGTCCAAAAAAGGGATATTTTTCTCAAAGACAGAAAGGATTGAAATAGAGATATGTGTTTCTATAGAGAATATATTACAGAAAAAGGAGTAGCATGGATTTCTCATCCTCAACATTATGCATGTTTTAATAAAATTATTTTTTAATTTAACTTCAGCACAGTTTTATCCTCAACAACTAATACAGTAATATGTATATACAGTCCTCCTTACGTGACTGTTGTTAAGGTTATATAAAAAATGGAATACTGTCAAATGGTAAAGGTATTTATAAACAATGTAAATCGCTGTTAAACAATTATTTTAAGCAAGAGACAATAGTTTTTAGCTTATATTTTTAAATAATTTTTTACTCATCAGTTTATATTTTATGTGCTATAATTATATTTAGAATAACTCTTTATGAGATAAAACTACTAAACTACAGATAAGCATCAACTGAGTTTGTAAAACATGACCCAGAATTGTTTTCTGAACATGAAGTAAAGGTAACAGTTTGTGGCTCTAAATAATATTATTGCTCTAAGAAAAACTGAAAAACACACATGTTTCTGAATAGTAATAGAACTTTGAATTCTAATTCAATTGTCTTGTACCACATGGACCCAAGCTGAGTTATATACAAGTTTTTATAGTAATACTAAATGAATATGGGTGATCAATACTTCCTTTTAAAACACAGCAGGGCATTTTTATCCCTATTTGGAGGGACCTAGCTGATTCTTATGCATAGTAAAGTTTGGAAAACACTGATCAAGGGAATACTGATATTTTCTTGGAAAGACAATGGAAATGTTACAGTGTCAATGTCTGTCTACCCACAGGACTGAAGGAATATACTTTGAATGAAAAAGAAAATTACGTCTCACAGTTAGGGACTACGTGTTCCAATGTTACCTGTCAATGGAATTATTTGAATGCCTTTAGAGAAGAAAACCAAGAACACTGAATCTGAGAAAACATTGGTATACAGGATTAAATCATTATCCAATTAATGTATACCAGATGTCACCTCGACAGATAGATTAATGAGATGTTCCCCTGAAGTCTAGCCTCTAAAGCCATTATTTTCTCAGGCAACTTTATAAGAACCAAAGCTATTATTTTAAAGAATAACATAAAATAAATCTGTGTTGTCTAGATTATATTAGCAAAAATGTTAGATCAAAAATATGTAAGTTTAAAAAAAATAAACACACTGTTCAGTAATATAATTTGATGAAATGCATTGCTTGCTTCTTGGTAGAGGGACAATAATGTTAAAATGTAGTGACACAGAGTCAATCATTTCGTCTCAAATTGTGTTGACCACTGTCTTCTTAGGAAGGTTTGAAACCACATTATGATGTTTACTAAGAGTATCTGCAGGTCTCATGGACTGTCAGAGAGAACAGGGTGTGAAGCCTCTCTCTTACCACTTACAAATCATAGGATTTGAGCAAGTAACTTAAACAAAATTCATTTCGTGTTTTATTTGGTCCTTTTTCTATTTTCTTTTATATTATGTATTTTTATGTTTACTTTTCTGACCAATTCATCTCCAGATATTTTCTCATAATTGGAGGCATCAGCATTCACCTTTAACAGAGTGGCAAAGTGGTTAAGTGCTACGGCTGCTAACCAAAGGCTGGCAGTTCGAATCCACCAGAAGCTCCTTGGAAACTCTATGGCGCAATTCTACTCTGTCCTATAGGGTTGCTATGAGTTGGAATTGACTTGACGGCAACGGGTTTGGTTTTTTTTATCCAAAAGATGACGTTCTTTGTGTTTTAGATTTCCTCTTTCCTACAGGATTGCTGTGAGTTGGAATCAACTAGACGGCAACCGGATATATGCTAGACTTACTTTTCTTTGTAACTATGTATTGTCTATTGCATTTTCCTCATAACCTTCGCAGACTGGAATGGCATAGAAGTGTGGCCTAAGGTCTGTATGGAAAGCTGCCTTGCTACTCCTTCCCCCATCCTTCTTTTGGGAATATGCTGTCTCTCCTCTCTCAGAATTTGTTATGTAACATCTAATATATAACAGTTCATCTGTATTCCAAAAAAAAAAAAAATTATCATTATCCCCAAATTTAGCATTATCTTCTTTATTGAAATAAACTCTTTTGTGCCTGCCATTTTTACTATTAATAATCTAAGTGAAAATTTAGATTCAATAGAATTAGAAGAAGGAATTTTAATAATTACAGTAATAATTGGAATTATTATCATGTTCATAAACTAATAACCATAGTCTATATTTTATCATGATTACTATTTACCAGCCACTAATCTAAACAATTAAACTTCACCAGGGAAAAACAACACTAATTGACTCAGACACCCTTCCCCTGAACTACCGCATCTCAGCCTCCAAACCTTTCATAGCATCACGCTGCAGGTTATCACTGTCAACGGTGTGGTACTGCAGACTTAAGCCTACCCTCTTCCTCCAGAAAAACCAAGCCTGTTTGCTGTATTTCCATGTTTTATCACACTACTGAGGTGAGATTAATTTTTATAAGAAACATTGATTAGTCTTTGATTATAACATAGAAAAAATAAAGCACCCAAATGAAGATTAAAACAAGAGTCTCATATTTGACAATTAACATGGATTTTGTCACCAGAAAGAAAAAAGGGATCTGACCCTCATATTACACCAAAAAAAAAAAAAAAAAAAACCACTGCTGTCAAGTTGATCCCACTCCACAGGGTTTCCAAGGAGCAGCTGGTGGATTTGAACTGCCAACCTTTTGGTTAGCAATTGTAGCTCATGACCACTATGCAACCAGGGTTTCAGACATATTGGGCCCCATTTTTTCTAATTGTATCATATGATATTCCCGAACAAACAATAAGTGTATCCTTAGCTTTAAAAAAATAGTTTAGTTTTTAGTGTAAAATAGAGAAAATATAACTAGAAATAAAATGTGGGCTATATTTCTCTTTTTGACTTTTTATAGTTTACAGACATTCTTTTTATATGTACTCTGTGCCTAGAAGCATGCTGTGTTCACAAGTGTGTACCTCAAAGAAGCTGACTTACAAGCACAACTGAAACCATATGTGAGAGGTTTTTATCTAAGAGAGGAGGAAAGTGTAATTTTCTAGATGTTAAAGGGCTCCACTGCTAAGAAGTTGTTGGTCAAAGTCTTTGATACAGAGGCAGAAGTTCAGCAGTGTACTCTCACCCTTTGAGAACTTGGATAAGAGACTTTTATTCTTTTTATTATTTTCTTATAGAAAACATACCTTGAAATATTTTTTGGGAATCCCTAGTGATGTATTTTGGGTACTGGCATGCACATATAGTTTTCTGGAACTTTTCATTAGAATATTAATATTCCAGTATACAGTAAATTGTTTAATAATTTTGGTGATAGATGGACCAGTATGGCATATTATGGAGTCCTGATGATAGATATTCAGAGAAAAATTTATTAATTATCCACTGAAAAAAATAACTTCACTACCAATTTAGTGAAAAAGAGTTAATATGCTATGGTTGGGGAAAACTAGAGATAAGAGAGAGGAATCATTTTACCATTGAAACAGATGATCGCTGTAGGGTTTCTTTAGTTGTAGTATATCTGTTTCTTCTAAGTGTTCTGATTTCAGTGATGTTCAATCTAATTTAGTAGTGTGGGCTGCAATATGTCTGTGTGTATGTACACACACATGTATAATCTATATGTAAATAATATATTTATATATAATGTGTAAATTATATTGTAATATACAATTCGAATCTTATAGTGTTCATTGCAGTAAGCTAAAATTTCTAGATTTCTTTTGGTGCTCCAGGCCATCGTAAGATTGCTGAATATTCTGAAGGATTTCTTGAAAATGAACTTGACAGAAACCTGCACATTGAGTAGCTGACCTACATTGTGACCAATTATTTTGGAAGGAAAGCACAAGTAAGGGACACTTATTTGGAATCCACTTGTGTTAGATTAGCCCTCATACAGTGTTAGAAACATTGGTTTCAGTAACAATTATGATCTCCAAAAGAAATTGCCTTTGAAACTCTAAGTATCTGTGGTTTCTTCGTTTTATGTACTTAGCTTGTATAATATATAACCTTTATGAACAGAGATGAAAGTAGAAAATTGACCGTTGTTATGGAATAAGTTGTGTCTGCCAAAAAGAGATGTTTAAATTCTAATCCCAGGGAACTGTGAACATGACCTTGTTTGGGAATAGGCTCTTTGAAAGTGTTATCAGTTAAATTAACATAAGATTATACAGGAGTAGAGTGGTTCTTGACCTTGTACAGGAGAAGAGACATAGACAGAAATACAGAGGAAGAGAGCCATCCGAAGGCTGAGACAGGGATTGGAGTGATCTACAGGCCAAGGAACGCCACGGCTATCAGCCTTCACCTGAAGCTAGGAGAGATGCGTGGAACAGGTGTTCTCTCAGAGCTCGTAGAAGGCATCATTATGACTGATGCCCTGATTTTGGACTCTTAGCTTCCAAAATTATGAGACAATAAATTTCTGTCACTTTAAGTCAGCCACTTTATGGCACTTTATTATAACAGAACTAGGAAACTAAAGCAAGTTTATCCTGAGTTGTGCTTACCTCATTATTATAAAGAGATTGTTCTACATAATTCATAACTATCAATATTGATACCTAAAGACATTTAAACTCAAAGCTTTATGAAATCCACAAACTTATTGAAACAGGTAGGTATTAAAGATGCCCTGGAAAACAAAAACTCACTATTGCCATCTGTAAATGTATAGTCTGGTCGAGTGATAGAGAAATAGGCTATTTCCATGCAGTGTGCTATGCTCTAAGGAAGAGGTAAAAAGAAGACTCTTTGTGAAGATGTGATTGAGCACTTACTCTAGTCTTGACAGAGAAAAGGAAGGTTTACTAACGTAAAGACAAATAATTGTTTTAATATATTCAGGAAAGTGGAGGAAGTGAAAGGAAAGAAATTATAAGCACAGGGAACAGTATACACAAAGGCCTTGTAAACCAGAGTAAACTAGTAGGTTTGATATGGCTTATGTGTTGTGTACAGGCAGTTTAGGAGGGAGGTGTAGGGGGCTGTTGAGGGGCTGCCAGTGAGTAAGCACAGGACGTATTATGAAGTATGCTAGAGTCAGATAGAAGACCATGAGAAAACATAAAGGAGTTTTTCATTAGGCACGCCATAATCAGATTTAGAATTCAGAAAAGTCACTCATTAATGAGTGCCAAACCAGTTAGGGAGGGATAGAAGGCTTAGACATTGGGGGCTATTTCAGTAATTTAGACAGGATATGAGGGTAATATGATAATGATAATGATGAGGTATGATAATGAGAACAACAACAACAATGGTAATATGATGAGATAATGATAGTTGTGATGGAGAAAAGCAGGTGTATTTGAAACCATTAAGAGCATGAAGTGGATAGGATTTGTTGGCTATGGGAGAAGTAGGAATTGAGGGGGACACTCTGGTTTGTAGCTTGGGAAACAAGATGGATTATGATGGTGCATCTCACAAAAACGTACACTTCTGAGGGAGACGTTCTAGAGATATGGAGATAATTCAAATTGTAATTTATGAGTTTGACGTATTGAAGGCTCATTCAAGAGGAGATAATTAGTAAGCTGTTGGATGTAATGTATCCATTGGTGCAAAATTCTGCAGAGAGATCTGGGCTGAAGTTGTTCTAGTGGCAGCCACTAGAAGAAAGAACAGAATTAAAGACAGAATTTCCAATTTCCTCACTACTGAGGTTTTGGTAAATAACTATAAAAAACAAAAACAAAACAAAACCAGTTGCTAGCAAGTCACTTCTGACTCATGACAACTCCATGTGTGTCAGAGTAGAACTGTGTTCCATGGGGTTTTCAATGGCTGAGATCTTTCAGAAATGGATTGCCAGGCCTTTCTTCTGAGGCACCTCTGAGTGGACTCAAACCACCAACCTAGTTAGAAACTAAGTGCTTTACCTTTTGTACCAGCCAGGGACTCCAGATAAGTATAGCCAGATATTAATAACTTAGGGACCACTATATATATATATATATATATATATATATATATATATATATATATATATATATATACGTATATGCATGTATGTGTATATATATATACCTGGAACCTTGGTGTCACAGTGGTAAAGAGCTACAGCTGCTAATCAAAAGATCAGCAATTTCGAATCCACCAGCCACTCCCTGGAAACTCACTAGGGCCGTTCTGCTCTGTCCTATAGGATCACTATGAGTTGGAATCAACGTGACAGAAAGAGGTATTGATAAAGTAATCGCAGTTAATCTGATTTTTGTTCTTCCATATTTGGTGCTTTTCTTCCTAAATGAGCTTGCATGAACATGTTGCTTTATTTTTTTAAGACCTATACTCATATGGTTCCTATAAGGTAATGTTAGTATAGGCTTTTCTACTACATTACATATTGCTTCCTTTAAATATACTCTTAGAATTAAAATCAACATGCAATAATTAGATATAATGTTTCTCTGTATTACCAAACATTTACTACTATCAGTCTCCCTAATATTGGAGGCTTCGTCCTGAGAATCTTCTAAGTCTGCTATTGGATTATTCATTTTTGCATGAAAATGGTATTTTTTAAAAAATCTGCTTACTTGTTAGAAGAAAGAATAATAGCTTGTTTAGTATGTCAGCTGAAAACAAATCCCCAATATTCAAAAACCGCAAACATTATAAAACTTTTTGCGTATCAGGTTAAAAAGAAAAGATGTCACTTTGGTAACTAAGGTGCACCTAAGCCATGGTCTTTTTTTTTTTCCCCCGTACAAAAATTTATATATACATTGTTATGTGACTCTAATTGCTCTCTCCATACTGTGACAGCACACACCCCCACTTCCAACCCCAATTCCCCATGTCCATTCAACCAGATCCTAACCCTCTCTGCCTCCCCATCTCACCTCCAGACAGAAGCTGCCCGTTTAGTCTCTCGTATCTACTTGAACTAAGAAGCACACTCCTCATGAGTATCACTTTATGTCCCACAGTCCAGTCCAATCCCTGTCTGAAGAGTTGGCCTCGGAAATCGTTTTAGTTCTAGGCTAACAGAGAATCCAGGGGCCATGTGTTCCGGGGTTCCTCTGGTCTCAGTCAGACCATTCAGTCTGGTCTTCTCACTAGAATTTGAGTTCTGCACTCTATATTTTTCCTGCTCCATCAGAGACTCTGTTGTGTTCCCTGTCAGGGCGATCACTGGTGGTAGGCGGGCACCATCTAGTTCTTCTGGTCTCAGGCTGATGAAGTCTCTGGCTTATGTGGCCCTTTCTGTCTCTTGGGCTACTACTTTCCTTGTGTCTTTGGTGTTCTTCATTCTCCTTTACTCCAGGTGGTTGGGACCAATTGATGCATCTTAGATGGCTGCTTGCAAGATTTTAAGACCCCAGACACCCTCACCAAAGTAGGCTGCAGAACATTTTCTTAATAAACTTTGTTATGCCAGTTGACCTAGATGTCACCTAAAAACATGGTCCCCAGACCCCTATCCCTGCTACTCTGTCCCTCAAAGTATTTGATTGTATTCAGGAACCTTCTTATCTTTGGTTTAGTCCAGTTGTGCTGACTTCCCCTGTAGTGTGTGCTATCCTTCCCTTCACCTAAGATAATTCTTATCTACTACCTAGTTAGTAAATAACCCTCACCCTCCTTCCCCACCCTCATAATCATTGAAGAATGTTTTATTCTGTGTTTAAACCTTTTCTTGACTTCTTATAATAGTAGTCTTATACAATATTTGTCTTTCTATGAGTGACTAAATTCATTCAGCATAATGACCTCCAGCTTCCTCCATGTTATGTTTCACGGCTTCATCATTGTTCTTTATCATTGTGCAGTACTCCATTGTGTGGATATACCATAAGTTGTTTATCCATTCATCCGTTGATGGGCACCTAGGTTGTTTCCATCTTTTTGCTATTGTGAACAGTGCTGCAGTGAACATGGGTGTGCATATATCTATTCGTGTGATGGCTCTTATTTCTCTAGGATATATTCCAAGGAGCGAGATACCTGGATCGTATGGTACTTCTATTTCTAGCTTTTTAAGGAAGTGCCAAATCGATTTCCGAAGTGGTTGTACCATTTTACATTCCCACCATGAGTGTATAAGTGTTCCAGTCTCTCCACAACCTCTCCAGCGTTTATTATTTTGTGTTTTTTGGATTAATGCTAGCCTTGTTGGGGTGAGATGATATCTCATTGTAGTTTTGATCTGCATTTCTCTAATGGCTAATGATTGTGAGTATTTCTTCATGTTTCTGTTAGTCACCTGAATATCTTCTTTGGCGAAGTGCCTATTCAAATCTGTCTTAGTCATCTAGTGCTGCTCTAACAGAAATACCACAAGTGAATGGAGTTTATTCTCTCACAGTCCAGTAGGCTACAAGTCCAAATTCAGTGTGTCAGCTCCAGGGGAACACTTTCTCTTTTTACTCCTTTGTTGAAGTCTTTTGATGAGCATAAGTGTTTGATTTTTAGGCGCTCCCATTATATAGTCTCTCTTCTGGTGCTTGTGCATTGTTACTTATGGTTTGTATTCTGTTTCTGCCATGTATTAGGACTGCTAGCATTGTCCCTAGTTTTTCTTCAATGATCTTTATTGTTTTAGATTTTATATTTAGGTCTTTGATTCATTTTGAGTTAGTTTTTGTGCATGGTGTGAGGTATGGGTCTTGCTTCAGTTTTTTGCAGATAGATATCCAGTTATGCCAACATCATTTGTTAAAGAGACTGTCTTTTCCCCAATTAATGGACTTCGGGTCTTTGTCAAATATCAGGTGGTCATAGGTGGATGAATTTATGTCTGGAGTCTTAATTCTGTTCCACTGGTCTATGTATCTGTTGTTGCACCAGGAGCAGGCTGTTTTGACTACCATGGCGGTATAATAGGTTCTAAAATCAGGTAGTGTGAGGCCTCCCACTTTGTTCTTCTTCTTGAGTAATACTTTACTTATTCGGGGCCTATTCCCTTTCCATATGAAGTTGGTGATTTGTTTCTCCATCTCATTAAAAAATGCCAGTGGAATTTGGAGGGGGTTGCATTGTATCTGTAGATCACTTTGGGTAGAACTGACATTTTCACAAGGTTGAGTCTACCTATCCATGAGCAAGGTATGTTTTCCCACTTATGTAGGTCTCTTTTGGTTTCTTGCAGTAGTGTCTTGTAGTTTTCATTGTATAGGTCTTTTACATCTCCATTTATAGTTATTCCTAAGTATTTTATCTTCTTGGGGGCTATTGTCAGTGGTATTGATTTTGTGATTTCCTCTTCGAAATTCCTTTTGTTGGTGTAGAGGAATCCAACTGATTTTTGTATGTTTCGCTTGTATCTTGAGACTTTGCTGAAATCTTCTATCAGTTCCAGTAGTTTTCTTGTGGATTCTTTGGGGTTTTCTGTGTATAAGATCATATCATCTGCAAATAGAGATACTTTGACTTCTTCCCTACCAATTTGGATGCCTTTATTTCTTTTTCTAGCCTAATTGCTCTGTCTAGGACTTCCAGCACAGTGTTGAGTAAGAGTGGTGATAAAGGACATCCTTATCTGGTTCCCGTTCTCAAGGGGAGTGCTTTCAAACTCTCTCCATTTAAAATGATGTTGGCTGTTGGCTTTGTATAGATACCCTTAATTATATTGAGGAATTTCCCTTCTATTCCTATTTTGTTGAGAGTTTTTATCATAAATGGGTGTTGGACTTTGTCAGATGCCTTTTCTGCATTGATTGATAAGATCATGTGGTTCTTGTCTTTTGTTTTATTTATGTGATGGATTACATTGATTGTTTTTCTAATGTTGAACCGTCCCTGCATAACTGGTATAAATCCCACTTGATCATGATGGATTATTTTTTTGATATGTTGCTGAATTCTATTGGCTAGAATTTTGTTGAGGATTATTGCTTCGATGTTCATGAGGGATATTGGTCTGTGATTTTCTTTTTTTGTGGTGTCTTTACCTAGTTTTTGTATCAGGGTCATGCTGGTTTCATAGAATGGGTTTGGGAGTATTCCATCCTTTCTATGCTCTGAAATGCCTTTAGTAGTAGTCGTGTTAACTCTTCTCTGAAAGTTGGGTAGAATTCTCCTGTGAAGCCATCAGGCCAGGGTTTTTTTTTTGTGTGTGTGTGTTTGTTTTTTTTTGAGAGTTTTTAAATTACCTTTTCAATCTCTTCTTTTGTTATGGATTTATTTAGTTGTTCTACCTCTGTTTGTGTTAGTTTAGGTAAGTAGTGAGTTTCTAGAAATTTGTCCATTTTTTCTAGGTTTTCAAATTTGTTAGAGGACAATTTTTTATAGTATTCTGTTATGATTCTTTTAATTTCAGTTGTGTCTGTTGTGATATCACCCATCTCATTTCTTATATGGGTTACCTGCTTCCTCTCCTGTTTTTCTTTTGTCAGTCTGGCCAATGGTTTATGAATTTTGTTGATCTTTACAAAGAACCAGCTTTTGGTCTTGTTAACTCTTTTAATTATTTTTCTATTCTCTATTTCATTTAATTCTGCTCTAATTCTTATTATTTCCTTTCTTCTGGCACCTGGGGGCTTCTTTTCTGCTCTCTTTCTGCTTGTTCCAGTTGTAGGGTTGATGTTTTGATTATGTCCCTTTCTTTCTTCTTTTTGGATGTGTGCATTTATTGCTATAAACTGATCTCTCGGCACTGCTTTTGCTGTGTCCCAAAGATTCTGACAGGATGTGTTTTCATTCTCGTTTGATTCTATGAATTTCTTTATTCCATCCTTAATTTCTTCTGCAAACCAGTAGTTTTTGAGCAGGGTCTTGTTCAGTTTCTATGTGTTTGATTTTTTTTTTTTTTCCTTGCTTTTTCTGTTGTTGATTTCTACTTTCATGGCTTTATGGTCAGAAAAGATGCTTTGTAGTATCTCGATGCTTTGGGTTTTGTTAAGGCTTTCCTTATGGCCTAATATGTGGTCTATTCTGCAGACTGTTCCATGTGTGTTGGAAAAGAAAGTATACTTGGCTGCTGTTGGGTGGAGTGTTCAGTATATGTCTATGAGATCAAGTTGGTTGATTATAGCATTTAGCTCTTCGGTGTCTTCAATATATAGTGTCCTTCCGTATCCTTTGTGATGGATTTTACACTAAAGTCTGTTTTGTGAGAGATTAATATTGCCACTCCTGCTCTTTTTTGAGTGTTGTTTGCTTGGTATTTTTTTTTCCATCCTTTGAGTTTTAGTTTGTTTGTGTCTTTAAGTCTAAGGTGTTTCTCTTGTAGGCGGCATATAGACGGATCGTGTTTTTTACCCAATCTGCTACTCTCTCTCTCTTTATAGCTGCATTTAGTCCATTTACATTCAGCGTAATTATTGATAGGAATGAGTTTAGTGCTGTCATTTTGATGTCTTTTTTGGTGTGTTGTTCACAGTCTTTGTTCCACTTAATTTTCTGTGCTGAGTCGTTTTCCTTTATGTATTTTCATCTTTTTCATTGTTGTTGATTTTGTTTTTGCAGAGTCTTTATATTTTTCTAGTTTTTTTTTAAATTTTTACTTGTAGGATTGTTAGTTTCCTTTGTGGTTACCCTAATATTTACCCCTATCTTTCTATGTTTATACCAGTTTTATTTCTTTATATCGCTGTGACTTCCTCTCCATATGAAAAATCTATGTCTGCATTTTTTAAGTCCCTCTTTTTTGTTTTAATGTTGTCATCTTTTACATATTGACATATGTTTCCCTATTTTCAGTGTTTTAGCTTTGATTTACTTTTGTTACTTCCCTATCTGGGTTGATATCTGGTTGCTCTGTCCTGTGTTCTAGTCTTAAGTTGTTCTCTGATGTTACTGATTTTCTAACCAGAGGACTCCCTTTATTATTTCTTGTGATTTTGGTTTCGTTTTTGCAAATTCCCTGAACTTCTGTTTATCTGGAAATGCCCTAATTTTGCCATCGTATTTGAGAGACGCTTTTGCTGGATATATAATTCTTTGCTGACAATGTTTTTCCTTCAAGGCTGCCTATATGTCATACCATTACCTTCTTGCTTACATGGTTTCTGCTGAGTAGTCTGAGTTTATTCTTATTGACTTTCCTTTGTAGATGACGTTAAGTTTATCCTTAGCAGCTCTTAGAATTCTCTCCTCATCTTTGGTTTTGGCAAGTTTGATTATAATATATCTTGGTGACTTTCTTTTGGGATCTACCTTATGTGGCGTTCAATGAGCGTCTTGGATAGATATCTTGTCATGTTTCACGATATCTGGGAAGTTTTCTGCCAACAAATCTTCAACAGTTCTCTCTGTGTTTTCTGTTATCCCTGCCGTTCTGGTACTCCAGTCACTCATAGGTTACTCCTCTTGATAGAGTCCCACATAATTCTTAGGGTTTCTTCAGTTTTTTAATCTTTTGATCTGATTTTCCTCAAGTAAGTTGGTATCAAGTGCTTTATCTTCAGACTCACTAATTCTGACTTCCATTGCCTCAGTTTTCTCCTATGACTTACTATTGAGTTGTCTAATTCTGAAATTTTGTTGTTAATCTTCTGGATTTATGATTGCTCTCTCTCTATGGATTCTTGCAGCCTCTTAAATTTGTCATTATGCTCTTCTCTAATCTTCTTAATTTTGTCTATTGCGTGTTCTGCATTTTGCTTAATTTCCTTCTGAATTTCTTGAAGAGTTCTGTATATTAATCTTTTGTATTCTGCCTCTGGTAATTCCAAGAAATGTTTCTCCTCTGGAAAATTTCTAGATTCTTTATTTTGGGAGCTTACTGAAGCCATCATGGATTGCCTGTTTATCTGATTTGATAACGACTGTTGTCTCCAAGCCATCAATAAGTTATTTTATTTACTTATTTTATGTTTGCTTACTTTGTCCTAGCTTCTTGTTTTGTTTTGATATGCCCAAATAGGCTGCTCATATGAGCTAGTTTGATTATTTGCATCTTTGAAGCTCTAATGTCCTGTCACCAGGTGGTTAGATATGTTACTAGGTATGTGAGCACAGGAGTCTGCCCAGTCCTCCTGTATGGATTCAGCTCAGGTGCCTAGATAGATATCTACCAAGTGTGTGGTGTAGGCTCTCACTTGCAGTCCTAGACAGGCATGGGTGATTGGTGTAGGTACCGGCATCTGGCTCCAGTAGGAGGACACACTCTGAGCAAGGCAGGGGGCTGACGTCCACCGCCGAGTGTCCAGGAGGAAGGTGTGTCCCTGTTCCCTAGAGCATGTAGGTGGGTGGGTTTTGCAGCCAGACTATGACCACCTAATGCTGTTGGCTGTAAGGACTAGGGGACATCTCTTATTCATGGGCCCCAATCACAGGTGACTAGGTGCCATGGGTGGAGCCACCAGTCCTCTGGCCCCTGATGAGGGTAGGTGAAGACTCTGCTTAATGGGCAGAGCAGTGTCAAATGTCAAGAACCTGCCACTTCACAGCTGAAACAGTTGAAATTAGAGTTCTGATATTTACCCTGTTGTACTGCAGTAATGAGGGCCTACACTGTTGAGATGGGCCCACGCAAGTCTATGCGAGGGGGAAATTACTCAAAGTCCATGGATCTCTTATGCCTGTGCCTAGGCAAAGGAGCCGTGCCTACCCTCGGTTCCTGGCTTAGGGGAGCCGGCAGTTTATTTTTTCCCGTTTGTTTATTTGTTCACTCTCCAAGGCAGGGAGAATGGCTCCAGGCATGTGATGGATCATACTTCCGGCCCAGGGGACTTGGCAATTGCTGAAGCCGGTCCAGGACCCAGTGCAGAGCAGGGAACAGGGAGGTAAATGGGGAGAGGTTTTTCCCTAAGGTGGGTGTTTTCGGTTCTGCGTGGCTGAGTAGACTCTCAGCTGCTGGGTCTCTCCTGGTGCAGAATATGCCTCCCGAGCTCCAATGCTTGCCTGCCTCACCACTCACCCCTGAGCTGCTCAGACCTGAAGGGCTCTGGCTCTCACTGGGTCAGGTCTGGCAACTCCTTGCTGCTTCCAAACCATCTCTCCCTCCCTGTGCCACTCGGTCTGGTTCCTCAACTCTGCCTTTGATGTTCAGGGCTCCCAGACTGCCACATATAATCGAATCACTTTTTTTTTCTGGTCTTTGTTGTAAGAGGGTCCACTGGAATCGTCTGACTACTCTGCCATCTTGGCCCTGCCTTCACCATGGTCTTTTTAATCACCTAATATGCATACAAAAGCTGGACAATGGAAAAGGATGACCAAAGAAGAATTGACACATCTGAATTGTGGTGTTGAAGAAATGTATTGAATATACCATGAAATGCCAGAAGAGCAAACAAGTCCGTCTTGTAGGAAGTATAGCCAAAAAGTCCCTTAGAAGCAAGGATGTTGAGACTTTGTTTCACTTACTTTGAACACCTCTTTAAGAGGGACCAATTGTTGAAGAAGTCAGCAAAGGGGAGATCCTCAATGAGATGGATAGACACAGTGGCTGTAGCAGTGGGCTCAGACATAGCAAGGATTATGAGGATGGTACAGGAATGGGCAATGTTCTGTTTTTTTATACTTAAGGTCGCTGTGAGTCAGAGGTGACTCCATGACATCTAACAATGAAAACTAACTGTAGCTTAGGAATTTACAATTAATCAATTTACCTTTAATATCATGTAGGCTATATTTGCATTTCCATGACTACAAATGAGATTAAAGGAAAAATTACTAGAGTAAGAAGGTCTCCTATCAAGTAATGACTCTCATTTGCCACTGCATGTCTACTAGCCATGACTTGGCCTACTTTACCTCTCTAAAAGTTGATTTTCTCATCTAAACAATGGGAAAGCTAACTCTTGACAGCCTAATAAGGGTGTTCTAAATATTTTTTTTTTTTAAAAAGCTATATTTATGAAAGCATTTTGCATTTACAGTATAAATGTAATGAATAGTCATTATAATATTGGCTTTGTTCTTGTTTTTGAGGACTTAATGATCAGCAGTTTAATGCAGTTAATGCCAGTTTGTCACCATTAAATAGCATTCACACACTGTAATAAAGTTTACTAAAAATAAATTCCTCTCTGCCAATCATTTTTTCTTTCTCAGGCAGCTCTGACTAGGATTTGAGCCCCATTTCCTCCTCCTTCCCCCTTTTCTTTTTCCACTGAATTTCTGTCTTGCACCTAATAGAATTTTAATTGGTGAATTGGTGCTTCTTTGCTTCTCCTTAGATAATATGTGAGATTTTTTTTGAGGTTTCAGAAATATGGGTCAACTAAATATTCTCTGAAGGCTGAATTAATGCTTTAAAGGTACTGGAGGGTGTTGCATCATTTTAAAGAAATATGGTTATTTTTATAAACTTTTCAATATTGATCCCGAGTGTTATAGACTCGTGTTTCAGAGGAGGTGAAAACAATGGAGTTGGTAAGATGCAAAATGTGTCCTTAGAAAATAAATTGCTACTGGCTTGTAATCAAAATGATTGTTTTATGTTTTTGACGTATAAATACAAAGTGCTTTAAGGTAGTTAACTTTAAGATATGCTTTATATGTTAACACTCATTTTCATATTTAAATAGTTTATAAATTCTCATAATTGTTGAAACACCACGCTGGTTACTAATACAGGAGAAACCTAGAAATACTGTCATTCGTAAGATGCATGCCTCTAATTGCAAAGTTGTGTCCTTAAACACACAGTTCCTTTGTAATTATTCTCGTCTTTTTCATTTCTACAGGTATTGTACTGTGCAATATATCATGTTAAAGGTCTCTGCATTACCTTGATGCCTGAGATTCATTTCAGTGATTAGAAAAGCATGGCTGTTATAGCAGTTCTAATCAAATACATAATTTAAGCAAGTATACAAGAACAATTTTTCAACACATTAACGTTTTTCTATGATGTGCTTCTACGGTTCTTAGCTAATCAAACAAAACAAACTAAAAAGATGGCAGACTACTTGACTGTACATATAAAATGAACTGGGAAGTACAAAGCCATAAGTATATGTTTGCATTTCATTATGATTATATTGGAATTTGTAGCAAAAAAAGAGAAACAAAAGTAAGAGGTACTATAGAGTGGCATGGAAAGGAGAACTGAAAGGAGAATTTGGGATTTTTATTTTAGTACAGATTCTATCCTAATCTGCATAGGTGAGCTTGTATATGCCACTGATCCAAGTGGCTCAGTTAAGAGTCATTCATGAAATAACATAGCTATGATAAAAGTAATTCTCCCATGAGAAATAGATATGAGTATTATGAGTAAATTTTGCTTCCCCAGGAAAAATATTAATAACAATTTTACAAAAAGTTTCAGTACAGAAAATGCTTTGAAAAAAAGATCTATACCAGGCAGATTAAAGATAGAACCTTACATATTGTATGTTTGTAAATGTGTGTGTATATAGGTAAATATCTATAACTGTATCTATACCGTAAGAATCCCTGGTGGCACAACCGTTAAGCTCTTAGCTGCTAACCAAAAGGTCAGCTGTTCAAACCCACCAGCACTTATGCAGGAGAAAAGACCTGGAGATCTGCTCCCATAGAGATTCCAGCCTAGGAAACCCTGTGAGGCAGTTCTACTCTGTCCTATAAGGTTGCTAGGAATTGGAATCTACCCAAGGGCACACAAGAGTATATTCATATCCACAGAAATACATATACGTATATACAATATATATGGTTTTTTGTTCAGTCTTTTTGGTACAAGTTTGATATGTTTACATGTGCGTGTATATATGTATACATACATGTTTATGTAGATATGCATACATATATGCATACATGCACACATGCATACACACACATGTTGTCACTAGTTGTTGTTGAGTCGGCTCTGACTTATGGAGACCTTATGTATAACAGAACAAAAGGTTGCCTAGTTGGGGGCCATCTTCATGGTCATTGGTATGTTTGAGTCCCTTGTTGTGGCTATTGTGTCAATACATTTCATAGGGGGTTTCTCTCGTTTTTGTTGGCCTTAGTGTGCCCATATGTATTCTACGTAAAGTGAACACACTGTTTTTAAATAATTAATATAATATTTTGAAAACAAAATAGATATTGTATCATTTGGCATGTTACAAATCATGAAGAAATGATAAATATGATTAATTTAGTATTATAATGTTCTTAGTATAACTGTCAAAAAGAATACAACAATGAAAACTATTAGGAAACCCTTATAAAACATAATTCATTTTGTAATATAGTAACATAAGGAGTCCTGGTGGCATAGTGGTTAAAAGCTATGGCTGCTAACCAAAATGTTGGCAGTTTGAATCCACTAGCCACTCCTTGGAGACCCTATGGGGGCAGTTTTACTCCATCCTATAGGGTCACTATGAGTCAGAATCAACTTGACGGTGACGAGTTAATATAATATAGTAACAAAATCTGTGGCATAAAACATAAATAGTAAAGCAATTGAGAGAAGGAAGGCAGCAGTGGCTGATGATTTTGGTGAATGGAAATTCTTGTGGGAATAAAAAGTAAGTTCAGTGGGATAGGGGAGGAAATTGTGACTGAGATGAGGAGCAGTAAGTTTAAGATCTTAGATAGCGAACATTGTTGTTGTTATATGCCCTCTAGTCAATTTCAACTCAAGCAACACTATAGGACAAGGTAGAATTGCCCCATAAGGTTTCCTAGTCTGTAATCTTTATGGGAGCAGATCACCAGGTCTTTTCTCCCATGGAGCAGCTGGTGGTTTTGAATCGCTGACCTTCCAGTTAGCAGCTGAGTACTTAACCAGTGTACCTACCACCAGGGCTCCTTAGATAGAAAACATAGGTGTAATTATAAATTTCAAACTATGGCAATACTATTAGATAGATTTTATTCATCTAAACTAATCCCAGGGGTATCCAGAAGATTGAAAAAATGTTAAAAAAATTTGTCTAAATTGTCTGTTTAATGGTTTGTTACCAAGCCTATTAGGATTAGATTTGATTACAAATAACGGATTCTGCTAATAACAATGATCTTAGTAAACAGAAGTTAATTATTTCTTGGAAGACTTCAGAGATACGAAATCCAGAGCAAGTATGGTACTCTGGCCCACCTCCATTAATTTGTCTGTTTCTACCTTATCCAGCCTTCATTTCCATGGTAACTTCCTTTCCACATTGAACAACCTGAAACAACCATCTCATTTGCATTCCAGCTCTCAGGAAAGAGCAGAGTCAAAGAAGGCAAGAGAAAGGTGGCATGCCACTATCATTTAGAGAATGTTCCTGGAGGCTCCATATAGCTCCACTACTTTCCAGTGGTCATAAATTTTTGGATAGCCAAACCTAGCAAGGGAGGCTCGAGAAATACTTCACTGGGCAACGATATATCTCATAGTCTAATAATATCAAAGAAGAGAAACACAAATGTTTAGGGGACTTCTGCCAATTTCTACCCAAAGCTGCCTTACCAGAAACTTAAATACAGGGGCCCACCGTTCTTCTTCTCTATTGAACACATTCAACTCTCTGCTACCTGTTTAGCCAGTTGCCATCGAGTCTATTCTGACTCATAGTGACCCTATAGGAAAGAGTAGAACTGCCCTATAGGGTTTCCAAGGGTGGCTGTTGGTTTTGTACTGTGACCTCTTGGTTAGCAGCTGAGAAAAATCTTAAAGCCCCAATCAGTTACTGAATTCAGCCCATGTCAAGATCTCTATGTGCTGTGCAGTCCCCTCTACCAGGTCCAGATGTAGCTCCATTCCGTACAGTGAACTGAGCAAAGGATGGCCTCCAGTACTTTAACAACAGCAACAACAATGACAGCAACAAACTGAGTTTATTAACTTACCAGATAAGGAGATACAGGAGTAAAGAAATTCATTGGACACTTCACTAAGGTCCAAAAACAAGGATTTTGGTAGAAAGAGTGGGAGATATGTTACATTATTGCTTCTTAGTTGTGCTAAGGAGGATTGAAATGAATCTCTGAAAAGGAAAGAATAAGTCCAACAGTCTGTTTACAGATAATTAAAACAGGAGCCATTGTTCATTTGTCAGGAAAGAGTTTTCAGTTTAGCCCAGTGAAGTTCTGGCATACTAGGGTCATTCCCAGATCACGCTTTTTCAGATTTAGTTGATTATAATGGCTGTCATAAAACATAGCAGTCAGTTTTAATATCCCCTATGCAAGTACAGGAGCCCTGGTGGTGCAGTGGTTGAGAGCTTGGTTGCTACCCAATTCAGCACTTCAAATCTACCAGCCGCTCCTTGGAAAACCTATGCGGCAGTTCTACTCTATCCTATAGGGTTGCTATGTTTCAGAACCGGCTTGATGGCACCTAACAACAACAACATCCAAGTACAGGGTGGCGCAGGACCCGGCATTGTTTCATTTTGTTGTACGTAGGATGAGTCAGAACTGACTAGAGGGCGCCTAACAACAGCAATATGGAACTACTGTTGTTGGTGAAAACACTTACTTTATACCGGTAAATTAAAATTCAAGTTACGTGTCTTTAACATATTCAGTATACAATTGTATTGCTGTAATGTATAAACCGTTTCAAAACCTTCATTCAGAAAAATGAAGAATGCAAAACACAAGGCATCATTAGTCTGGGTAGAAACGAAAGTCTCCTTGCCCTGGCAGTGCAGTTAATTCCTGTTAGACCATCTGGTGGTGGCTGGATTTGCTCTCTGGCAAAAGTTCCCTTTTTCTTTGTCCTCTGTGGCCACTGGATCATTCCTTCTGGAAGGTTTATCTTTGTCCATTATGCTGTCAGTCCACATGTGAGGTTGGCAATGAGGTGGATGCCCTTTTTAGGAGCTGAATGGCTTCCAAAGTACACTTCTATTGATGCCGGTTTGTTGTCCTAGGTAGTGCTATGCTAGGCTTGCTTTTTTTCTTTTCCCAAATACAGTTCTCAAAAAAAAAAACTTTGGATATTTTTGATCTGTTTGCTTTTTGTCATATTTATGAGCCATATATACACCTGTTAATTCTGAAACTGAAGCATCTGAGATGTTAGCAATTTGCACAGATAGACAGAAAAATAAAGATAGAGATATTTTGATATAAATATGTATATAAATATAGATACATATATATGGATAAATAGACTCATAGTGACCTTATAGGACAGAGCAGAACTGCCCATAAAGTTAAATAATACATACACATAAATACATACATGTATAGAGATGAATATGTAAACACATGCAAAAATACACTGGCAGAAACACCAGATCTTGATAAGAGGGTAAGGAAAAAATAAAAATAAAAACAGCTTTCGTTTACTCACAGAATATCTTACTGCAGTCTCCCCATGTCCCAATCCCTCATATGGTTATTTGATGAGACCTAGGATCACTATGAGTCAGAATCAACTTGACAGCAATAGGTTTGGTTTGGTTTAGATGTACCTAGGGGTCCCTGGGTGCTGTAAATGGTTGAACACCCAGCTTGTAACCAAAAGTTTGGTGGTTTGAATTCACCCAGAGGCATCCTGGAAGAAAATTCTGACAATCTACTTCCAAAAATCAGCCACTGAAAACCCTGTGGAGCACAATTCTATTCTGAAACACATGGGATCGTCATGGGTTGGAATCAACTCAATGGCAACTTTTTTTTTTAGATGTACCCCGTACATTCAGGTGTGTCTGTACCACAGGAGGGGAATTCTGAAATTATGAATCTTGGACTTTATATAGGAACAGGCATAACTATCCCTTTCCCTCTCTGGAGTGGGAGAAACAATTTTTCTTTCATTCTGGAAGGAATGTAAACAAATCCTCCCTTGGGGAAGGAAGGGAAGGTCCATAACCAGGAATGTAAACATTTAGCTCCTGACGAGATAAATTTGGCTTTAGTAACCTATAGGGTAACTATGAATCTGAAATGACTCAAGGGCAAAGGGTTTCGAATTTAACATTAGACTGGGAGCAGATGTTTCTGGTGAAAAGGAGACAAGAGGTCTCATGTTTACCAAACTTAGAACGTGAAGAGCAGATGGTTATGGGGGGATAATAAAAGGACATCCTCTCTATCTTTATAGTTTTCACATTTATCTCTCTTAGGAGGTCCAGACCAAGCAGAATCACCAATGTATCCAGGGATGATCTCTTCATAACAACACCAATCATCTTATCCAGATGACAGTTTTAAGTCTGAAAATCTGAAAACCTGCATAGTATGAGTTCCAGTCACAACCCCATCTCTCCTAACTTTATGATTGCTAACTAGTTACAATTTTTAAAGGTGGGATTGGTGTGAAGCAGCAACCCAAAGACGATATTTCCCCTAGGCAGCTTTCTGTTGTTTGGCTGAGAAATCATAATGGTAAGTGTTGGAATAAAAGCCTGGGGTACAGCTTTATCTAGTGCTAAGGGTCCAGCTTGAGAGCCAATGCTTAGAGCTGCTTCAGTGTGAGGTATAGCAGCTGTTGGCTTTTCAATCCAGCAATGTGCCACATTACTGTACTGTTGTTAATGAGTAATCATATGCTGTATTAAGGAAAACCATCCTTAAAATAACTGTATTCTTCTTCATCTCTGTCATTAGGTTTCTACTCTATCCAAGTTCTAATTTTTCTTATGTTGTTGTTGTTGTTAGGTGCCATCGAGTTGATTCTGACTTATAGTGACCCTGTGTACAACAGAACAGAACACTGCCCGGTCCTGCACCATCCTCACAATCATTGTTATGTTTGCGCCCATTTTTGCAGCCACTGTGTCAATCCATGTTGTTGAGGGTCTTCCTCTTTTTCACTGGCCCTCCACTTTAACAAATAGTGGTGAGAAATCATTAATGTACAATATATTCTGATTATCTTCTGTCATTTCCTCTTATAATACAACTTCACCAGTACCTTATCTACCTTCCAAGGATCGGGTGGGGTGGGGGGCGGGGAGATTTTACCGTATTTTGAAACTATATTAGAAGAATACAACATTCCAGTCAGTATATGAATCATTGCCATCTGCTGTTGGATTATGTCCATTAACTAAAGACACATGTTCTGTTACTTGCAGCAACTCAGTTCCAGATTTAAAAAAAACAAAAAACAACTATCAGTTGGCATTAAACTTATATGTGAATAGTAAGGGCCCCCGATTAAAAGTGGTATAAATAAAATTGTTCTGTCTCTCTCACTTAAAAATTCTTAAGCAGGTGGCACGAAGCTTATATACTGACTCTGCTCCCCGTATCCCCAGGGGCATGGAAGCTTTTAACTCTGCTCCTCTACTAATGACTCTACTTGTAAGTCAACATCATGTCTGCATCCCACCATCAGAAAAAGACGAAGGGAGAAAGGGACTTTGCCATTTATATTTGAGAAAAGATTTGTGGAAATTTCTATCTATGTAATTATTGCTTTTATATTTTATTGACTGTATTTCAGCAACAGAGTCACATCTAACTGCAAGGGAGGTGGGGAAATACCCAAATGAAAGAGAGGAAAATGAATGTCGAGTGCAAGGAGACAGTTAGCAGACGCTGATACACTACATAAAGTAGAAGAGATAAACAGTAATTATGTAGTTATTTGAATACCACATTAAACCAGAGAAGATTGAAGGCAATTAAAGAAGAGACAGAATCTGAAGTCATTTAGGAAGACAAAAGTTAGTGGAGATATTTTAGGTTGGCAGACAGTTGAGTGACTGGAGAAACTTTTGATTCAACCATATTTCTGAAGTCTTCATTGTTTCCAATGCTATCTGTTCACTTATCTCCCATGTCATCATTTGCCCTTTGTACACCAGACACAAAGTTGTTTTTTCTTCTTTTTTTTTCCCCCTTGGTGTCATTGATAGGACTCTTTTCATTACAGTGGTATTTTGTCACGTGTCCTTCGGGGAATATTCGAAAGAACCTACTTTTTTAAAAAGAAAAATAAACATTTCAGCTTAAAGAAAATCTCACAAAATCTATAAAATCTGTTGCTGTCAAGGTGGTTCCAACTCACGGGGGCCCCATGTGTTGCAGAGCGGAAATGCTCCATAGGGTTTTCTTGATTGTGATCTTTGCAGAAGCAGTTTGCTAGGCCTTTCTTTTGTGGAACCACAGGGTGGATTTGAATCACCGCCTTTTACATTAGCAGCAGCTCATAAATCAGTTATCAACCAAGGGACCTTACAACATCTGTAAAGCAATTATTATTATTACAACTCAAGGATTCTATCATTGTTAACCTCAACTTCTGTAGAGTTGAAACCAGGAGGAGGCGGAGATGAGAAGTAGAGTAAGACTAATACAGGAGGTGAGGGATGAAGTGAAAGATGGGAAAGAATTTAGACACTATCTAGCAGACAAACCACATAACTTCACTGGCTCTTCTTTCCTAGTCTCATTTGCTAACTCCTTCTCCTCTGATAATACTTAAGACACTAGAGTACTCCAGGGTCAGCCTTAACCCTCTTTTATCTATGATTTATATACACTTTTCAATAGGTTGACTTAATCAAAATGCAAGTCTTTTCTGAATGATGGAGTGATTGAAAGGTTTGGGTGAAGGTGTTGTAAACTGCAGTGTAGTCTAAGAAAGATTTGACAAAGCTATCAGGCAGTTCTCAAGCCACGCTTGGCTGTCTGAGGAGTTCTGTGTTCCCATCAGCAGATCTGCCTTAGTGTCTTTGACACATTCAGTCTATCGCCATTTTTAGTTGCTGTCCTAGCCCAAATCTGCATTATTTGTTTCCTAAGGCAACAGCCTCCTAACTCTTGTTCCCTATAATTCCCTATAATTCAGGCTCCACGCTGCATTCTTCTTTGTGCTTTCAATAAATCTCAAATTTATTTCCTTGTTTAACAAAGTCCTATATGAGCTGAACCCTGATTACCTCTTTGACCTCACTATTGGAATTGTAAAGTGATTAATAAATAATGACTCCATACTAAAAAAATGCATAAATGGTGCTGTGTGGCAGGCTTAGCTAAGCACTTTATAAAGAGTAATTTAATACTCCAAAAAGCATTATCCTCAATTTGAAGATGCATAAACTGAGACGTGGCAATGTTAAGTATCTTGCCTAAAATCACAAGCCAGTAATGGTGCTAGAACAGCTGAGAGAGAGATGCAGGGACCAAATAGACGGACATCAGATTCAAGCTTTATTAATTACTGCGGGAAGATAGGCTGGAGGTTGGGGCTTCAATGTAATAAGAAATTTCCTAAAATTTGCCTTAAAGTTAACCAACACAACTTCAGGCTTTTCAACAGGCAAGAACTTATTCTTTTCTGTAGGCAGGCTGATTGGAGGAAAAGACAACCCAGAAAAGGTTCCATTCATGCCCAGGTTTTTCTCCCCGATTCGCCGCTTGGATAAATGTCCCCTATTCTCCTGGACCAGACTGAAGAAAAGGGTAAGACAAGATGCCTGAAGTGTTACCTGAATAAATGTCCCTCAACATGGAACCATGATGAGTTAAGAAGTGTTCCCATATTGTCAATTTCTCCAATCTTGTTCAGCCCCTTACTTTTTTGGTATCTTTCATTGCTGCCCCTTTAATGGATTCTCAAGTTCTCTGATTTAATTCCTTAAAGTTCTAGTGTCCATACTGATATTTTTATTTAAATAATAAACAAATTGTAATAAAAGTATCACACCAATGCAAGATGTTAATGAGACAATATATGCAAGTGTGGAGAGGGAGTATATGGGATCTTTCTGTACCTTCTGCTCAATTTTAATGTAAAACTACTCAAAAAATTGAAGTGTACTAAAAAGATAGTTTGAGGCTTAATATATTAAAAAAATGCTTCTGCTCTAAATTTGAAAAGCTGTTTAAGGTAGGCGCTAGCCTTGTTCAGTTTGGTTTATACTGAACATGTTTATGGGGGAAATATTGGTCTATATATGATTTTTCAGTCTCAGCTCTGGAATGCGCAGGGAAACCTCAGAATTTTTTTTTTTTAACAATAATATTGATCACATAAAAACATCTAGATTGAATACTTAGATGGGATACTGACTTCATTTGTGACGTATTTTATGTAATAGCTTTACTTTTTTTTAGCATATGTTTGGAAAAAGTGTTAGAAATAAGGACGTATAAAATAAATCAAGAAAAAGAGAAATTTCCCTAATAAAGATGTGGGATAAAATAAATAATAAGGGTCAGGGAAGTGTTTTGAATGTAAGTCTCACAATATTTCAAACAAAACTGGTGATCTCAAATTTTGATAAGGTTCTTCAGATATATTGTTGTTTTAGCTGCCCCTCAACTCACTGGGGCCCCAAGCACAATGGAATGAAATGCTGCCTGGTCCTGCACCATCCCCATGATCTTTGATCTTTGTGATTCCTAGGGATTTTGTTGGCTGATTTTTGGAAGTAGATTGCCAGAACTTTCTTCCTAGTCCGTCTTAGTCTAGAAACTCCACTGAAACTTGTTCAGCATTAGACCAACACACAAGTCTCCACTGACAGCCGGGTAGTGGCTGTGCATAAGGTGCATTGGCCAGGAATCTAACCCGGGTTTCCTGCGTGGAAGGTGAAATTTTACCTCTGAACCACCACCAATGACTCTAAGGTCTTTAGGTATACCTGCACTCAAATGGTTGGTGTGCAATATGTATTTGTTTAATTAATCAATTTGTAAAAAAAGATAATAAATTATTTGGAGTCATTTAATGCTTCCTATCTTCTCTTGTCTTTGGGTTTTGAACAATTAATTCCCACTGTTTGGAATGCCTTGCCTAGATTCTTCCTGTTTATCGTTAAAAGATTTTACTTTGAATGCCACCTCCTTCGAAAAACCTTCCCTGACAACACTAGGTCTTCTCTCCTCCAGCACCTTGTACATAGCTCTATCATACAGACCCACATAGCTCTCAAACTCTATCCCTACCATTACCATAGGGCCATGGCAGTCTCTTCCTGGCTCTGTCGTAGAGCTGTAGCCCTCTGTAAACGGCTCTGTCTTACAATTTAGCATCATCCAGTCATCTCAAATCTTGCATCTGATACAACTCTCTTCCTTCACTAGATAGATTTTTTTTTTCCTCTTTAATATTTGAGCTGTATTTTTAAGGTCAAGGTATCAAAGACTACTATTTTTAAGTTCCAACAGACTTTGGGCATAATTTATATTTAAGATTGTGGATTAAAAAGTGCTGTGCTGGAATGATTTATATACAGCCTCATGTGGTGCTTTTCATGCAAGTAAGGTTTGCCCTTGTGTTCTTGGCCACAATTCTGTCTCTCCCACTGTTAATACAGCAACTGTCAAGCCAGCTGCTGCCCTAAATCTAGAGGATGCCACTTTTTTAACTGATTAAAACAACACATACATATATACTAGGTGTTTTGGAAAATGAAATATAACATTGTATATATGAATATTTGCTTTAGGGGTAGGATACTTGTAATACAAATATATTAATAATTGTATTATGTATTTAATTTTACTTCAATCCTTTAAAATTTCTTTAAAAAAAAAAGGAGCTTAAGAGATTTTGCATACTTTCATACAGAAAAATTGTGATCATTTGAAGTGAACTAAATTACGATTGGATAGTTTGTTTTATCCTTACTTGTTATTTAAAAATAAAGGTAACATAGGTTTTAATTTGGCTAATTTCATTATTGCAAACACAAAAATATTAAGCCACATTTTAACTCCTAAGAAGCACCATGTTAAGAATAAAGATGTATAAATTCAAATCACAAGTTATTTCTATTTTAGCACTTCAGTACTTGATGCTCTAAATTATTTGCTGAATTTAATTTAGTTAGGTGTAGGGCCTTGGCAAATGAATCCTGAGCCTACTGTCATGATACCCAGTTCTTCTGAGATTATTTCTTAGTTTTCTATAGTCTTGCAGTGGCTTCTAGGCCAGCATATTTATAGGTGTATGCATAAAAAGCCTAAGTTGTGTATGTTTCCATGATGCTGGAATAGCTATGTCTAGGAATGTCTTTATATCTACATAAATCTATAGCAAAACACATCTGTCTATGTAAGAGGAGCCCTGGTGGTACAGTGGTTAGGTGTTCAGCTGCTAACCAAAAGATTAGCAATTCATATCCACCAGATGCTCCTTGGAAGCCCTATGGGACAGTTCTACTCTGACCTGTAGGGTCATTATGAGTCAGAATCGACTCGACAGCAATGGGTTTGATTTTAGTTTGGTTATCTATGTAAGAAAGACAGAGGGAAGTGGAGAAAGAAGAAAGTGAGAGACAGAAAAACAGAGTGAAAGAGAGAGATAGAGACAGAGAGAAAGATGATCTTTAGGCTATTTTTAGTATAGAATGACCTTCAATATTTATTTTTCTTCTCAAAAGTATTATTTAACATACCTTATCAAACATGGTTTGATGTTTTTGTATTTTAATAAACTCTCGTTTTATAAAGGGATAGAATTTTTCTGGGCTCTCCTCACCTACGTTAACATACACCTACATGAAACTAGGGCAATATATAATCTGTTTTAGGTCAGCTTTTCCTTACCCCATTAAAGTCTTTTTTTTTTTTTTCCTTACTTGAAAAGGAATATGAAATGAATAAAAAGGTGGTATTGTTAAGGTCATATTAATCTATAGTAAGTTAGCTTTTAATGTGCCAAATAGAAGTCCACCCCAAAAACTCATCAGCTTTCATTTTATGTATTCAAGTAAATGAGTCTGCAAGACTGATAGCCACCTAGGAGGACATCACTCTTGAAAGCCCTAATGTACCACAAAGGAAATGGACATTAGTTGGAGCTTACAGTAATCTCAGATGACCTTTATAGGTATCAGCACAGCCATAAATTGACGAAGAACCTTGTTTGCCCTCTGCTGTCTGGAACCATAAGAAAAGATGTTTAAATGCTTTGAAAAACTTTAATGAATGGCCATTTGTTTAAACTCCAACTGTGATGCTTTGCTCATTTTATTTCTGTTTCTTGGAAGCATTGGAAAAAAATAGGTATAAGTCCTGGAACTATAGAGTTTCATATCAACTCAACCCTCCTTCCATAATCCTAAATATTAAGCACATTGAGTTCAAGAGTTATGTGAACAACTCTTTTTAAGGCATTTAAGTTAACATTTAGAACCTTTCCCAAAAACATTTCACCTTTTGCATTTAGCTGGTGTCATTCTGTGTAGAATTACAGCTGCTGTAATTGAAAGAATTTTTTAATTGGCTCTACTTTTTTAAATTACAAGACACATAAGGTGATATAAAACTTCATTTTGTTGAGATGCATCAAATTGCTATCAATTAAAAAAAAGAGCTGGTATCAAAAAGTAATGAATGCAAATATTAAATTAGCCCTTTTATTTTTTCCTATCTTGAAATTTTTAATCTTGATTAATACCCTTATCAGATCTTAGCATGAAATATACAAATTAAATAATATATAGTATTTTTTTTTCACCTAATCTTTGTAATCATGTTGTTGTTGTTGTTAGGTGCCGTCAAGTCGGTTCCAACTCATAGTGACCCTGTGTACAACAGAATGAAACACTGCCCCGTCCTGCGCCATCCTCACCATCATTGTTGTGCTTGAGCCCGTTGTTGCAGCCACTGTGTCAATCCATCTTGTTGAAGGTCTTCCTCTTTTTCACTGACCCTCTAATTTGCCAAGCATGACGTCTTTCTCCAGGGACTGATCCCTCCTGATAACATGTTCAAAGTATGTGAGATGTAGTATTGTCATCCTCACTTCTAAGGAGCATTCTGGCTGTACTTCTTCCAAGACAGGTTTGTTTGTTCTTTTGGAAGTCCATGGAATGTTCAATATTCTTCACCAACACCTCAATTCAAAGGCATCAGTTCTTTTTCAGTCTTTCTTATTCATTGTCCAGCTTTCACATGCATGTGAGGTGATTGAAGACGCCATGACTTGGGTCAGGTGCACCTTAGTCCTTAAAGTGACATCTTTGCTTTTCAACACTTTCAAGAGGTCTTTTGCAGCAGATTAGCCCAATGCAATGCATCCTTTGATTTATTGACCGCTGTTTCCATGGAGTTGATTGTGGATTCAAGTAAAATGAAATCCTTGACAACTTCAATCTTTTCGCCATTTATCATGATGTTGCTTATTGGTCCAGTTGTGAGAATTTTTGTTTTATGTTGAGGTGTAATCCATACTGAGGGCTGTATTCTTTGATCTTCATCAGTAAGTGCTTCAAGTCCTCTTCACTTTCAGCGAGCAAGGTTGTGTCATCTGCATATTACATGTTGTTTATGAGTCTTCCTCCAATCCTGATGCTGCGTTCTTTGTCATATAGTCCAGTTTTTCAGATTATTTGCTCAGCATACAGGTTTAATAAGCATGGTGAAAGGATACAACCTTGACACACTCCTTCCTCCTTTTGAACCACACAGTATCCTCTGGATCTGTAAAAACGACTGCCTCTTTGTCTATGTATAGGTTCCTCATGAGCACAACTAGGTGTTTTGGAATTTCCATTCTTCCCAAAGTTATCCATAACTTGTTATGATCCACACAGTCAAATGCCTTTGCAGAGTGAATAAAACACAGGTAAATATCTTTCTGGTGTTCTGTGCTTTTAGGCAAAATCCATCGGACTTCGGCAATGATATCCCTAGTTCATGTCCTCTTCTGAATTTGGCTTGAATTTCTGGCAATTCCCTGTTGATATATTGCTGCAACTGTTTTTTTAATATCTTCAGAAAAACTTTAGCTGTGTGTTAAATTAATGATATTTTTGATAATTTTCACATTCTGTTGGATTACTTTTCTTTGGAATGGGACAGAAGGGTCTGATTTTTAATAGACTGCTGCTTGTGTATTTGTAGATGCACATGGAAGTTTCAATATTCTAAGGAAGTAGAGTCAGTAAGTACACTGTATTCCAGCTCAACTTTGAGATATATATATATATATATATATATATATATATATATATATATATATATGACACTTTTCCCCAAGGGAAAAATAGAATAGATTGAAGTTGTGATCAAGTATATCAACTTTTATTCTCTTATACTAAGATCAATTGCCTTTTATTTTCCTATTCAAATGAGCATTGTCATAATTCATCTTCTTTATTATCATAGATGAAATTGAGGACTCATAATTATATCATATCCTCCAGCATTTCTTATATAATATCTCCTTGACTCATTTATATCTTTATGAATATATTTATTGTACCGAAAGTCAATTACCTAATGTCTTCTAAGTTGTTCATGGAAGTAAGCCCAAATTTTTCTAAGTTTATAGGCATATTGATTTTGACAGGAGAGTTTGAGATTTCTGTATTAATTACACTGTTTACATAAAAAATGAACTTTATGTCATTTTTGCATTCTTATTACACCCATTTTCAAAATTATAGAGCAATTCCATAAATTACTAAAACTATGAATGGCTAATTTGATTTAATAAGATGCAAATACATCATTATTTATATATCATGACAATAGACATATTAGACATAGAAGTTGTCATAAACTATTGGTTTTAACAATGTGGTTCTTAATATATATGCCTGTCTGAAAATAATCAATTGTATTATGAAACAGCATATTAGTTTTTTCTGTTTAATTATACTTTATTTTTATTTATAATAATAATAATAATAAAACAATGTATTTACAATTGGTAAGTCAATTTGAGAATTTTGCATTAAATAAAATTTACTTACAAATAAGGTACGTGAAAAAAAGTATTTTGAGTTGACTCCATTATTTCATATATTTTTCTCTGAGAGAGATATACTAGAAGAACCTATGAGAATAGATCAGTTAAAAGGGACAATGAATCAGCCTATGTTAAGGTTTTCAGAAGAAATAATTATTATGATATATACTAAAAATCCTCAGAGGAGTATAATTATTTTTTTAGGTTGCTTAAGGATCAATAATTTTGCTGCATTCTAGGTTTGTTAACTCAAATGACTCTTTATGCCACAGCCTTTCTCTGAGTTTATTGTTTTTGTTTTTTTTTGTACAGCTGTATTCCTTCAACTCATTCAAATATTTCATTGTAATTAAAATTAATGTTAAAATAAGCATTTCTATAATTTGTGTGTGGTTCCCAAATTACAAACTATTTCAAACACATTCTGTCATTTTATCCTTACAATAGTGCCGTGAAAACTGTGTTTTTATTTACAATGCACTGTTAAGGAAATAAGGAGCCCTGGTGGCACAATGGTTAAGCATTTGGCTGCTAATCAAAAGGTCAGCAGTTCAAATCCACAAGACCTCTCCTTGGAAACCATATGAGGAAGATCTGCTCTGTCCTATAAGGTCACTATGGGTCAGAATCGACTTGATGGTAGTGGGTTTGGATTTTTGGGTTAAGGAAATACATATATATGACCCAGCAGATTTAACGTTGCACAGCTGGTGAAGGGAAGACTTAAGGTTTTAAACACAAATCTGTAAATAATGGTTTCAGTAAAATTTCTATTACTTTACAGTTATCACTAATTTCATTCTTTTTTTTTTTTTTTTGATTCTCCATGTTGAGTCATTTAA
Organism: Dugong dugon; assembly: GCA_030035585.1. Taxonomy (NCBI): domain Eukaryota; kingdom Metazoa; phylum Chordata; class Mammalia; order Sirenia; family Dugongidae; genus Dugong; species Dugong dugon. The sequence goes on along the minus strand of CM057460.1, from coordinate 25,922,732 downwards.
TCATGTTGAAGACCTGTTTGTTTCCTATCCATATACTTTTTTTGTCATTGGATGATCCATTGAGTGATCCATTGGGTGCTATATGTATCTTGTCATCGAATGACTCAGACTTGGATCAATACTTGATAGTATAGTGATCCAGAATAACTCTATTGCCTATAAAATTTTTGAATACCTTCAGTTATCTTCCTTGCTAGAAATAGCTAATGTGCTACTTCCATTTTCTGTCATTGTTGTTTTTTAAGTGCTGTGTAATCCCATGTTTAATATCTACTGGCCATATTTTTCCTACCTACTTCCCAGTACACAGAGAAACCAAACATGAATTTTACTCAGGAACAGTTCATTCTGGAGCATAATCTCATTCCATTACTCCCATTTGTACATTTTGACAGTTTCTTCATAAAAGGCAATGAATTAGATTTTATTTTTTTTCCAAGGACTGCACTGAGTTTCTTCCTACAGTCCTGTTACCCTCCCCTGACTTCTTTTGTCCAGTATCAGGATGACTGTCTGTGTTTCTCAGACTCTTGATGGTGTTCACTTTTACAACGGTAAGTGTTTTTTTATAGTGTATTATTACTTTTTACTTCCTGTATGATGTTTAGTAACTAGGCAAATCTATAAAACAATAGAAGAAGCCATTAGATGAAGAACAGTTATCAACCATTCCACTGTGTTTGACTAGCTTTGCAAGTTCCTTCAAGTAAAAGCTATTCATCCAGTAATACATGCAGTCAGATACAGATCATTACTCTTTGTCACCTAGAGAGAAAATACCATTTCCAAAGTCAGTTTTGTTAGTACCAAGTTTGTAACACAACACTAGGTCAATTTGGATCAAATATTGTATAACTATCCATAAGCAGAATGTAACTTTCAAAATTAAGTTGCTATTGATTTTATTCTTAAATTTATGGAAGAGTAGTAACTCATATGAAGAGATACAGCTCAGTGGCCATCAAGCAGCAAATACCCACAAGAAGTTTTTTTAAGCACTCATAAAATTACCTTCCCTTTGCTTTTTGGAAATTATATTAGTGGTCATTTAAGGTGATTTAAGTCCTAATTTATAATTCTTTGTTTATACCCATCTGAATCAAATTTTATACTTCTCCAATTCTATGAACTATATGATTTTACTTATCAAAACTACTTTTGCTATATATGTCAACTGTAGTTGAGTTATGATACTGCTTCTTCAGTTAATGGTAGTATTCCAAGTCATTCATCATTAACCAAACCAAAAAATCCTGTATAAATATTTGCAATGAAACAGTTTCTAGGCAGGCTGTAGTAATATATGTGATCTATGTTTATCAGAGGAAAAATATGAATTTTAGGAATGAGAAAAGAGTCCTTCAGCCTATTCCCTTCTAATACAATAATACATTTTCTCTTGAATTTCAGTTGCTTCTGGATGAGCAACTGATTCTGTATCTATACACAGTGGGTTTACCTCTACATGTTACAACCATCTCATTCTGGGATGATAATGTTCAGCACCAGAATTCATGATATTAAAATTCACAGTTAAAGCAAGTTTTTGCAGTACAGATTTTGGAAAAGAAAACAGGTGTTATTAATCTTAAATACAGTTTTTCAGCCTTAAACAAAGTTTAACTAAAAACCAAATCCGTTGCCTGGAGTCAATTCTGACTCATAGAAACTCTTTGAGAAGAGGTAGAACTGCCCCTTAGGGTTTCCGAGGCTGTAAATCTTTATGGGAGCAGACTGCCACATCTTTCTCGCGAGGAGTTGCTGGTAGGTTCGAACCACAGACTTTTCTGTTAGCAGCCAAGCACTTAAACATTGTACCGCCAGGGCTCCTCTAAACAAAGTTTATATCCTCAAAAAAAATTCTTTTTCTATTAGTGAGTGAACTATCAGCTTTATAAATTGACATTCACAGAATTCCCACTAAACTTTAGCAGATTAGAAAGATAGCATACTATGAATTTCCAGATGCAACAAATCACCTTTGGTATTTTCATGCCCATAAAATGAAAGAAAGCATTAGTGAGCTCTTATTCTCAGGGGCTTAGGGTGCCATTCGTCCCTCCCCCGTTATGGGTAAATGAGGTGTGGCACTGGTGTCACTAGTCAAATGAGAAGTGAAATGTCACCTTATTAGGAGTTACTGAAAACTGAATGCATCATACTGGGACTTTGGTATAGGAAGTGAAGTGTTGAATGGAATAGACTATCTGAATCCAGATGCAGAGTAGGGAAGTGGGAGAATTAGCAAACCTTTGGTATACAGCTGTAAAACATTTGGTTAAGCTAGTTCAGAGCAAAGCTCATAACAACTTATATATGGTTGCCCCTACTCTCTCTCAGGAGCCCTTGTGGTGCAGTGGTTAAGAACTTGGCTGCTAACCAAAAGGTCAGCAGTTTGAATCTACCAGCTGCTCCTTGGAAACCCTATCGGGCTGTTTCTACCCTGCTATATAAGGTTGCTATGAGTTGGAACAAACTTGATAGTAACAGGCTTGGTTTTTTCTGTTTTTCTTTTTTTAAACTCTCTCTCAAAATAGATGCAAATGAGGCAGGATTTGATCCTCATTACACTGAAACCCACGCTATTCCACCAGGAAAGCTCGTTTTAGACTAAAGCTGGCACTGTTTATGGACAGTGCACAAAAGGAAACTGTCATTGCTGACCTATTGAGTTACTGGATCTACCAAACTTTTATAAACTCTGTTCCTACCACTGGATGTTCTAATTTTCATGATCCAATATATAGCCTTTATTATGCATGCTCTTGCATTACCATTAAGGAAGCTAGTTTATGATGCCTCTAAAATTGGGGAGAGAAGAACTGTGAGCTTGCAATAATCTGGATCCTTGATATTATTGTTGAATGGACTCAAACTGAATCCTATTAGGATATAGCATTAAGGAAATTGTTAGAAAAAACTTAGTAAGTTGTACCTTGAAATTGGAGCTCTTTTGGTGTGACAGATAAGTGCTAATTGAAAAGCTCATGGTTCAAACCCATCCAGTGGCTCTGCAGACGAAAGACCTGGTGATCTGTCCTGCAAAGATTAAAGCCTATAAAACTTTATGGGATAGTTCTACTCTGTCATACATGGCAACTATGAGTCGAAATCGACTTGACAGCACCAAACAACAACAACATATGTAAGTTCTGGATCGTGCCTTCAGTAAGGTCCCAAAATATCTCTGCTGATAAGCTAAAAGCCAGTACATTTTCTTTAATGATTCAACCAATTGAATGTCTGTTTATTTGCAACTGAGAGTACCTCAACTGATAGCATTTTTTTTTTTTTTTTTTTTTTGCGGTTAACATACTGACCACCCTGATCTAAGCTGACATCAGCTCTGGGCTACTTAAACTTGCATTAGGCTCTTAAACAATTCCCTTTTTTTTTTCCTACAATTAGTTTCTCAAACTGAATACAAATTCTATATTAAAAATGCAAATCTAATAATGCCGTGCCTTAGCTTACAATTCCAAAGGTTTTCTAAATTTCTAAAAATAAAGAACAAAAGCCTTACCATGTTTTACAGTTTTTTTATGGACTGATTCCAATCTACCTCCTCTAATTTTTTGCATACTCTTATCTCATTTCCTGTGTTCTAGCGGAGGTCATCTTCTTTTTAATTCCTTGACTGTACTTTGTTGCCTCTTGCAACAGGTAATTGGTATATGATATTCTGTATATCTAAAATAGACGTGATTGATTTTAAAACCCAACTAATTCACCTAATGCAGAGAGCTCAGAGATGCTTGTAAAAATATTGCTGTTTACGTAAAGTAACTAACCTGAAAAAGACTATGTTTGAAGGATAACTCAACTTAACTTTGTTTAAAACTGACTGATAATAAAAAAATAATTAGATGGGAACACATAGAATACCTAATACAAACTCAGTTTCTTGTTTGAAAGTACCATCTTAAATTGTATCACACTGCAGGTGAGGAGGCAAAATCAGACAATTTTGCAATTTAAAAGCAACTGTTTCTTTCTCATTCTGATAATGTTGGTTATAAAGGCTTACATTATATTATTTACAGAAGCATTGTGCTCAAATCTATGTAATATTGCTTTGTTTTACTTTTAATATTTATATGTGCACATGTATAAAGTTTGTGTGTATTTATTTATTTGAGACTTTTATACTTTAAATTGAAACTATTTTCATAACATTTCTGTGCATTTAGTAGTTCATCAAATACTTCAGTTATGTTCTTAAAATTATCACCTGGAAAAAAAAATACAATTAGAAAATTCTGCCACAATTAAAATCATGCTCTTAGAGAAAATATCAACCTTTACATAATTTCATTTCTCACTATTCATTATACCCTGATCTCTAATAATTTGCTAGTTAGAATATCACTTCCCACTATCGTTTTCATACCTCTCCTCTGTAGGATCTTTAATATATCTTCCAGACAAAAGTCTAATCTTTTTGTGTACCTTGACTCCTCCTGGTCCCCAACATAGGAAATTACTTCATCCCGAAGACCCTTGTTAAGTGTTGCATCTACTCCTAGATCTTTCCAGTTGTTTTCAATACTGAAAATGTTCTTGCTATAGATGGCAGAGCAGGACAGGTTTTCTAGCTCTTGGTCAAGTTACTTCTGTATACCTACAATTTTATGGTTGTTTTATGTTTTTTTGGAGACCCTGGGTGGAAAAACAGTTAAGTACTCAGCTAACAACAAAAAGATTGGCAGTCAAACCACCCAACGGAACCTCAGAAGTAAGGCCTGGTAATCTACTTCTGAAAGGTCACAGCCTTGAAAACCCTCTGGAGCAGTTCTACTCTGCACACATGGGGTCACCATGAGTTGGAATCAACTAGACAGCAACTGGGCTTTTTTTTTTTTTTTTAATGTATTTTATCTAATTCCTCAGACAAAATAAGACTTCAACTGCCTGAAGATTAAAAACAAAATAAAATAAATAAAGCAATAAACAAACAACAACAACAAAAATGCTAAATTTCCCATATAAATACTTTCCTAGAAGTATTTCATTGGAAAATATTTTCTAGATGATGACTGACTACTATTAAGTTTTGTTTTTCTTGCTTAAATCCATCAAAAAAAAAAACAGTGGATACTGGTTGAAAGTCCATGTTCCCTGCACTTTTCTGTGTTTTTTTTTTTTTTTTCTGCTTATAAATACAGTGAGTTAGAAGAATTTTTTGTTTGTTTTCCATTTGATTCCAATAAACTGAGATAATCTGGCAAGATAATGGTGTTGGTGTATTTTCTTTGGTGAGGGAAGTGGTTATGAGTCATAACTATAAGAAATTTGTTGAATTTCTGTAGATCAACGATGTTGAAATCAGAAGTATGCTGGGTTTCTTTAAGAAGAGAGCCTTTTCTTCATGGATATTTAATCAATCTGGACAGTAACCTTTCTCAACTTTAAGCAACCATAGAACTTTATTCAATTTTGTTCATGTTGTGATACTTACAAGTATATATTTATCTTATGCTTATTTACATGTACGACTTATATTCTTAAGGAGTATAAGCTCCTTGAAAATGACACAGATATCTGATTCATCCTGATGTGACCTTGAGGCTGGACATCTAAAAATTTTTTATTAATACCATTAAATAAAAATTTGACACTGATCAATTTTCTTTCTAAAGAATACAAATTAAATAGATCATTGAAAAACTAGTGATGGCATGCTTTTATGGGAATAGTAGCATTTATTGGTTAATCCCAATTCTGTAGCTATTTGAAGAACATAGTAGATCCTGAGCTTCACTACTCTTTCAAGTAATCAGCCATTAATAGGGAAAAGTAAGATTCATATTCCCAAAATCGTGCATACTTGTACACTTAGAAAACTAGTGACTAGCCAAATATGTTAACACAGGGATAAACACACAAATCTGAGTAAAAAAGTAATATATTCAGTTAGTGTGATAAAGATACAAATATTTGCGTCTTGCAGTTGAGTAAACTCAGTCATAATGAGGAAAGGGAGTCAGTTGCACTGTTAAGGCTGTGCTTTGGCTTTGTTAGGATTCCTTCCTATCATGTTTATGTTTTGCCACCACCAGTTGCTGTGAAGCCAGTTCCAACTCATGGTGAGCCCATGTGTGTCACAGTAGAACTGTACTCCTTAGGATTTTCAATGGTTGATTTTTTGGAAGCTGCTTGCCAGGCCTTTCTTCTGAGGCACCTCTGGGTGTACTTGGACCTCCAGCCTTTCAGTTAGCAGCTGAGCATGTTAACCACTTGCACCACCCAAAGACTTCATGATTGTATTTAGAGAATAAATAATATATTTTTTCTCTTGTTACTTTCTCTCCCTGATGAGTGTTTAAATTGATATCCATGACAACAAAATTTAAAATACTCGAATTTTGCTATTGACCACATTTTTTTCTTCTACTTTGAGCACTCTTTTTGCTCCAGATACACTCAGGTTCAAGTTCTGCCCTACTGTCACATTCAGAATAAAGTAATTCATAAAATGTTTAAAGTTCATAAACGTTTATCGATAAAATTGCATTCATAAAATTATAAAATATTTTGAAGCCGTCCACTCATTCATTGATCTATTAATTTATTCAATTATTGTGTAGTCCTTGTGTAGCGAGCACCATTCTAGGTATCAAGATGTGTTAGTCACGTTTCTTCCCACCTCACTGTTAAGTCACAATGGTGCCTTATGTTGCACACCGTTTGTCATGCTTATTTTTTGCACCTATAGCTTTCCTCCATCAATGTAAGCCTTTTTATTTTCTGCCATGAATTACCACAAAGAAAAAGTCTCATGTGGAATGCCAACTGCCTAAGGTTCATTACAAATCTGCCATGAACTAGGTAAGTAATTTCCCAGGAGATATTCAAAATGAGATTGTATATCAGATCACCTTGCGTTATATGCGATTCACCCAGGAATCTTTTAGATTACCAATGTCTTAACCCCTTAGATCGCCATTCATTAGAGCACAGTCTTTTCTACCCCTCACTGTCATTAAGGGAATATGGACTTCACTGTTCCTCCTCTATTTTCCTTTCCTCCTCCCAACTTCTCTGCTTCATAACTGATAATATTTAAAAAATAAATAAAATTTAAAAACCTGTATTGTATTACTTATTTTGCATCATGCTGTATCTTTTTTGGCACATGGCTAAATACTCTTGTCTTTTAAACTTGGACTCTATGAAATTGTGATCCACAAATGCCTTTCTTGACACACTTTCAACACCAGTTTTACCACTAGTCCTAGACCCTATGGCAGCCTAGTGGGACAGGAGAAAGAGGAGAGGAAGAGCAGGAGGGCAATGCCTTTCTGAGCCCATAGGATAAAAGGCACTGCTTTATGGGAACCATCTACTCAATTCAGCATGATATTTGCAGAATAAGGGGATCCTTATTGACTACTAATTTCCCTTTTATTTTTATTCTTTTTTATTTATTCTTTTTGTCTATCTAATGATAGATGAGGAGCTCTGGTGGTGCAATGGTTAAGAGCTCGGCTGTGAACCAAAAGGTCAGCAGTTCGAATCCACCAGCTGCTGCTTGGAAACTCTATGGGGCAGTTCTACTCTGTCCTGTAGGGTTGCTATGATAGATGAGCAGGGTTTACTTGATTTGGTTATAGATGATGCACGTTGGGCTCAATTTCTATACAGTATTTTTCTAAATCTGTGTAATTTCTTCAGTTCCCAAAAGATGCATTTATTTCAATGCATTATATCAGTGTGGTTATTGTTTCACTGATGTATTATTCAAACAATAAACATGTATATGGACAAATAAATGGAATTAAGGATCTTGCTATCATGTCCTTCAGCTTCCCAAGAACGTTTACCTTAAAAAAAAAGAAAAAGCCAAGGAAGGACCTTATTAGTTCTCAGTGCTCTACATTTTTAAATACAATTTCAAACAACAGAGAATTAGCTATGAGAAATACTTTTTAGAGGAGCAGAAATATCTTCTTCATGCCTTTCAAGAGACATCGTACAGATATTTTTCATACTCTGCCTATATAACAAGTTTGGTTGGCATATAATTTAGTGATTCTTTGCATTCCCTATGTTCAGTGTTTCTCAGAAGAATTAACTGCTATTTAAAGATCAAAATATTTAATACAAAATTTAATATACCTGGAAAAGCATATGCTGATAAGAGCCATCTGCATTTTTTCAATTACTTTGCATTTTGATAAATTTAATAAACTTGTAAGGATATTATTATTTTTCATTTACAAACTCAGTAAGTCTCAAATTGTAATTATTCTATTTTAGTTATCAATTTTCTCCTCACAGTCTCTAAAATTTTTCCATTTGCAAATATGTATTTATTAAACATAGAGCTCCACTGCAAACTTCTCTGTTATGTTGGAAAAAAGAAAAAGTTCTTTAGATGCCTTCTAGGAAAAACATAAATAAATGGAAGTTTTGATATGAATAATACATGTCTGCTCTAAATTAAATGTCTACTTTGTTAGTTTAGAATTTTGTGAACTATCATCAATATAACCAGAATGTGACAGATCTATTTTATATGGGTGATTGGGAAAGCAGCATATGAGGATCTTACTTAATCACTCTTATTATTAACATGGATGAGACAAATAATGTATTAAGTTTTGAATAAGCTATTTTTGTAAAACCTTTTTCATCTTTATTATTTTCTACCAAATCAATAATTCTGTATCAATAGGTACCCCCCAAAACAAACCCATTGCCATCGAGTCGATTCTGATTCATAGCCAACCTATAGGACACAGTAGAATTGCCCCAGAGGGTTTCCAAGGAACTGCTGGTGAATTT